>HG991998.1:16349196-26349196 GCA_905220435.1 Amphipyra tragopoginis | reverse complement strand
GTTGAAGTCAAGTTAATAGTTGACAAAAACACTGTGCTCAAGAACCAGTTGGCAGAATTACACATCCAGCACTTGGATATACTTGAGCAACATCAGGATCTCCGTCAAATCGTGTCGGACTTCCAACAGTGCAGAGACACCCACGACTTGGCGTTAAGACGCATTGCTGAACTTGAAGTTGAATTGTGCAAAGCCTACAAGGCTTTGTCTGACATTAATTCCCTCAAAGATAGCGAGCAGGCTGCCAATACCAATAGCCTGTTCAATGAGTTAGTTGGTAGTGTATCCGGTCAGGTGTGTGAGAAGCCAACTGTAACTATAGACTTAACCGGGGACGATACCTTAACTAAACGCCCTTTCCTAAGTAGTCACAACAAAATTAAGAAATATATTAAGATTTCAAAAATTATTAAGAAATATAAAAATGTTCTGAAAAAACATAATCTGTATAAATGTAATATTAATTTAAGAAAGGAACGTATTAGCTTGATTAGTGAGCTAAATAATTGTAACAATAAGTTAGATCTAACTCGGAAATTGTATAATGTTGACACTCAGAACCTACAGGATGAGTTACTGTGAACACCCTAAAGGAAATCTTTAGTAGCTATGTATCTAGCCAACAGTTGTTAAGTGAGCGGTTTACAACAGGCCGGTGAACTGGTTGATTTAGTGAAGCTCAGTGCAGAGAGATATGAGTCCCTGACTAATAATCTCTCTTGTAACTGTGCCCGCTCCCTACCACCTCCCAAGCTCCAGTATGTTCCACCTACAGCTTCACCCATAGTAACTCAATCTCTGGAAACTGTAAACAACAAGAAAAGTAGATCGATAGTATTCTCCGACAAACTAGGATTAGGTTTTGGATCTCTGTTAAATAATTGTCTGAACCATAACGTTATAAACCATTGTTACCGTAATTTACATTTTAATGAGATAATACAAAAAATTGTACACACTCAAATGGATGAGCAAACCACTCTGGTTCTGCTTATAGGTAACAGCCTAGATATTAGAAAAAGGGACTTAGTTAATGGTATCAGTGCCCTACTTAAATTAAAGATAGGTAAATTAATTTTGTGTGCCTTGCCATATTCGAACTCTTTGTCTGAGCAAGAGAACCAACATATTTACAACTTAAATAATTTATTGCACATGTTGACATGTCGTCACAGTGACTGTTTATTGTTTTTTGATACTAACAATTTTGTTAGAGATTTTGTTTTAACTCAGGAACATATGTTCCTGTCGAAGAAATGTCGACATTTATTAGCTACATTGATAGCTTATAATTTACACGCAGTTATTGATGATAATTTAACTGAGACTAGGTTAAGTGAGGAATCAGTATTATCGTGTTATTCAAATAATACTGTCATAGATTCTTTAAACTTTTAGTGCCGACAAAAGAGAAGCATGGTGATAATATTTTACTTTATCACCAAAACATAAATCGCTTCTCTGGCAAAATCCTAGATGTGGAAATGTTAATAGATAAATACCATATGGATATATTATGTTTTTGTGAGACTTGGCTGAAACCAGATAAGATGTTATTTAATGTTACTAATTTTGCGGTTGCCAGTGCGTACAACAGATCTTCAGTAGGGGGTGGTACTTTGATTTTGTGTAATAATTATTTTAGACATAAGGAAAGAAAAGACATCACTGCTTGTTCTGTTGATCGCTTATGTGAGGTAGCATGTGCAGAGATAGAGGGTCATACTATCCTGTGTGTTTATAGACCACCTGCATCAAACTTATCATCATTTTTAATTACAATGGAAGACATATTGAGCAAACTTTTTAGGAATAATAATTTAATTTTTGTTTGTGGCGACCTGAATATTGACCTTTTAATTGATTCACCAGAAAAATGTAAACTTATTTCATTGTTCAAATCTTTTAATTTAAAATATCTATTTAATGAAGCGACTAGAATAACTTCTACATCAGCTTCATGCATAGACAATATTTTTACTAACTGTAGAATTAAAAAAACTTCTTTAATTAGTGGCGTTAGGTCTGATCATACAGGCCAACTAGTGTCCTTTGAGTTAAATAATAAGATACAATTAGATAAAATCATTGAGTTAAGATCGTTAACTAAAAATAACTTACAAAAATTTAATGATTATGTTTTTAACAATCTTTCAACATCCAACTTCAGTTCAATGGACCCCAACATAAATTATTGTACATTATTTTCCACAGTCTGCCAGGAATTCGAAAACACATGTCCAGTTAAGAAATGTAAAGTTAGTTGCAAATCAAAATTTAGCGAGTGGGCCACCATAGGTATAAGAAAGAGTAGAGAAACTTTATATAATCTATATCACGAAAAATCATTGACCTCTGATCAAGCTTTTCATAGTTACGTTAGAAATTATTCAAAGATATTTAAGAGTGTTTGTACTCAAGCTAAGTCTAGACTAATTAGTAACAAAATAGATGCCTCTAAAAACAAGATAAAAACTGTGTGGCAGGTAATAAACAAAGAAACCGGAAACACAAAACAACGGGATAGCGAACTAACTTTAAAATATGATAATAATTCTATTGTAGATAAATTTGAAGTCGCTCAGACACTCGAAAACTTTTTCACAAACATCCCGGTAGAGGTTACGAAATCCCTTGCCTCGTCCTCTACATTAGCTGAATCACTACTTAAACAAAATTTCTGTAAAGACATACCTATCTTTGAATTTGAGCATATTACTACTGCTTCGATTAAAAAAGCATTTAAAAGTCTTAACATAAAAAACACGGAAGACTTATGGGGCATTTCTGTAAGGGTTCTTGGAGTCATCATTGATACCATTGCCCCTATACTTGCAGGCATATTCAACCAATGTTTAGATAGCGGTACATTTCCCGATTTGATGAAACACAGCAAGGTAATACCAATCTTCAAATCGGGCTGCAAGAATAACTCCTCTAATTATAGACCCATTTCTGTGCTCCCAGCACTAAGTAAAATTTTTGAAAAAATTATGCTTGATCAGATGATGTTTCATTTCAACCTAAACGGGATATTGCACAGTCGCCAGTATGGTTTCACGAAAGGTAGGTCGACCACAGACGCAGGAGTGAAACTAGTCACTCAAATTTTGGAATCCTGGGAGAGCTCTCAGGATGCTGTTGGCATCTTCTGTGATCTCTCCAAGGCTTTCGACTGCGTTGACCACAACACACTTATCTGTAAATTACACCATTACGGAATTCGTGGACTAGCTGCTGACCTCGTTTTTTCCTATCTGTCAAATAGACAGCAAAAAGTGGGTGTCAATGGTGCTATATCGTCGGGATCTCTGGTTAGAATGGGCGTGCCTCAGGGCTCAATTCTTGGGCCTTTTCTATTTCTAGTTTATATAAATGATCTCCCCTATATGATGTCCAATTTCTCCGATATAATTTTATTTGCTGATGATACTTCCTTAATTTTTAAAATAGATAGAAAAGATAGGGACGTTTTACATGTCAATGAGAGCCTAACTGTTCTTTCTAAATGGTTTACAGCCAATAATCTGTTACTAAATGCAAATAAAACTAAATGCCTTAAGTTTTCACTACCTAATGTACCCCAAGTAGGTCTAAATTTAATGCTTGATGGCAACAAACTTGATAGAATTCATGAAACCGTATTTTTAGGTATAACTATCGACTCTAAATTGCAGTGGGGTGCTCACATTACTGCCCTGTCGGCTAGGTTAAGTTCTGCTGCGTATGCAGTTAGGAAAATTAGGCAGTTGACTGATGTGGCTACAGCTAGGTTAGTGTATTTCGCTTATTTCCACAGCATTATGTCCTACGGCATTCTGTTGTGGGGCTCAGCAGCTGACGTAGATTCGGTTTTTATTCTACAAAAGAGGGCAATCCGTGCAATTTATAACCTGGGTTCCCGCGAGTCCCTTAGAAACGTGTTTAAAGATATTAAAATACTAACTTTGCCATCACTCTATATCTTAGAAAATATTTTATATGTGCGAAAACATTTGCATTTGTTTAATGTTAGGAGCGATTTTCATGATAAAATACACGGGATAAACATAAAATTGTGATACCTAAATTTAGATTAAGCAAGACTAGTAAGTCATTTCTAGGTAATGGCGTACGTTTTTTATAACAAGCTGCCGAAATCTGTAACAGATCTTACCGAGGGAAAATTCAAAACCCATATTAAACGTGTCCTCACTCAAAAAGCATACTACAAGACTAAGGACTACGTTGACGACAAGGATGTTTGGCATTAGTCCCTGCACATGTGGCTTCCCTGGTACCTCATTAACGACGTATGTGTATGTCTATTAACTATCCTCAATTATGATTTTCATTTTTTATTTTTATTGCTGTCGTTACTCTCAAGATATCTTTTATCTTATCTTACAACGATTTTTTCTCTAATTTTTGATGACATTTAATCATGTCAATTGTTTTATATAGTTTAGCTTCATTTTATCTTTTGTAAATGTGAGAACTTCGTGGACTTGCCTATACATATAATTGTGTAAATAACTACTATTCATATTGTGTTATTTTTTTCTTTTTGGTTAATTTTTGTACTCAAGACTTGGTATTACATTACTCACAGGTCTGTGGTCAAGACTACATTGTTCTCTCTTAACTATCATTAATCATATTACTGTATTTACTGAAGTTGTTAAAGATATCCTTTTTTTTAAAAAGAGTAACCATGGAGTTTCTTGCCGGTTCTTCTCCATAGGAAACGACTAATTGGAACCGTGCACCTAAATTCGACTTTTCATAAGCGCCTGTATTGGTTTATGTGAAATAAAAAATTTTGATTTGATTTGATTTGATAATTTAGGCACTTGTCCCATCGCGAACGATGAGCGAGCAGCGAGTAGAGCTAGAATCTAGAAACGAGTTGGCGAGCAGCGATAAGCGAGTGTGTAGTTCCGATAGTTTTGTCGCTGGGCTCTAAGCGAGTGTGCGAGTGCGACGGGCGATTCCTGGCACCACTCGCAAATGACCGCGCTGGTTGGTCTCTCGGCATGGGTTTTTACCACCAAGCGAGCATCGCTGAGCAAGTATCGCTGAGCGAGTATTATTTTTGATAGCTCTTGTCGCTCAGCGACAAACTAGTGGAGCGAGTCCTCGCCGGCAGTGTGAACAGTCAGCGATTAACTGTTAATATATGCATCCCTTTTGTTTATACGGAATGTATATCTATTGTACCTTTCTTGAGTGAGAAAATAGCCGATAGTTGCTTCCTCGCCGGCGGCGGGACAACTGCATTAGTTTTTAAATCGTTTCAATATTCGTATTTTGTCGAGGAATATAAAATTGGCTATAATTATTCTTTGTTTGCCGATTACTGCTAATTTTATATTCTTTGATCGCTATTTTTCTGTTTCTTTTTGTTTCAATTTTCTTTCATAATCCTTACTAATATTATAAATGCAAAAATAACTTTGTCTAACCGTCTGTGACGCTTTCACGCCTAAACCGCTGAACCGATTTCAATGAAACCCGGTAAAGAGATAGTCTGGAACCTGGAGAAGAACATAGGCTATACTTTTATCTCGAATAATACGGAATTTGCGATAAACGACAAAGACGCGGGCGAGGCCACGAGTGACCTCTAGTCTTGATTATTTTTGTATCCACCATAAATTGATTACCTATTTGTCGAATTAGGTATAATCCAAACAAAAGTTGTAGCTGATTTAGTAGTGGATGATTAGTTTATTTTATGACATATGAACCGTTAGCAAACATGTTAAATATTGCATTTAATAAATACAGTTTAAAATATGTTTCTTCCAGATTGCATGTTGCTTTACAGAAATCTTACTTTACTTTTATTATCTACATATTACACATACGTATTTTGATTTGACAACGCTATATCATGGTTTGGAATTTATTATTTTTATCAAATGTGTAGCGATCACTGGCTCTCAGCAGCACTTTAGCACCTTTACAATCTTCTAGAAAGTTCACAGATGGTGGATTATTTGAGGTAATTTATCCATGGCTATGGGTAAAGACTATATACAACGTGCAGCAGAAGTTAGAAATAATACTTTAAGGGCGTTTGTGTGCGAAACAATCCTTAGGGCGTTTTTACTGTCCGGCAGTCCGATTTTTAACGGTCCGATATGGCACGCCATAAATGTTTATACTAGTTTGTGCACTACAAGTATACGTAATTTTACCGTCCGACATTTTACTTTTCTCCATTCCAGACCGTTTTTCCGGTCCGAATTGACAGTAATGAAAAACGTGTTTATGCTTGTGCACTGCGTCCGCGATCAGTATTATTCATGAGCGGGCGGGGCGTGTAATTTCAAAGAGAGCTACCCTAAACTGGCCGCACCGATCCGAGTAAAGACGGACAAGTGCACAAGCCAATCATCCGGTTTTTTCATGCCACATCGGTCCGTAAAAAATCGGACTGCCGGACAGTAAAATTCCTTGTAGTGCACAAACGCCCTTAGGCATAGGTATTGGAACCGAACACCTAATAGTAGTTGAGTAAACCACAGTAGTTTTCACCAAAAACATTTAAACACAGCACTAAAAATCAAGTAGAAAGGTGAATAAACGCGATGAAATAGGGTACAGATAGAACATTTCATTTTGACTTAATAAACACATACTTAGTTTAAAATAATTATTGCCTTGTGATTCGATATGCGGGATTTTCAAGTTTAAAAAAAAATGCTTCCTTGTATTCAATGTGTTTCAGGTGATGCTCTACTTGATACACATACATTTCCTACAGTATTATTTCGGATCGGTCACGATCCACTGATCTCTCCCGTCGTAGAGCCGGTCGTCTCTTCAGACTCCGCAGTCACACCGATAATTCAGCCCTCATCAAGCTGTCTCCCCCCCCCCCATGTCCACGCCAGCAACGCCCTAAGCCGAGGTCCGAGTCCCACTAGGGGTCGCCTTTAGTACTGTTGTTGCAGGTAGTCATGATGTTAGTGTAGTACAAGTAGTTAGCTTAGGTTAAGTATTTTACTTCCCCCCCATTGGCTGGAGACCCTTCAGGTCTCGCCAATAACTATACAAGCTTAGTTTTAGTATATACTAAACCTGAAACTAGTTTGTTCAGAATCACTAGGAGAATCGATTGATATATTTTACAACATTTTTTTTTTCATAGGTATATTTTAATTTTGTTTCAGTAGGTTTCTACCCATAAAAGTTGACGGAAATAGACATTTTGAGGCTTAAGATGGTCCGCTCGGTCAGTTTCCGTGTATTAAACAACACCTGCATAGCACATCTCATGCACTTTACTAGGGAACTTAACGCAACATAAACTACGGTGTAACTTGGAGATTTATTAAAAAAAAAACACATATTCAGGCAGTTCTGATGAAAATCTTGTTGGGGTTCTCGGTTTTTGTATATACTAAAAATAACGTTGTATAATAGAAACGGTCCCCTAGGACCTGCTTGGATGTAAGATTCACAGTCGGGTTAAGCTTTCTAATTTAAGTTGGTGTTCGTTGTGAAAACAGATTCTACTGTTAGGAGAACTCGATGTCGAATGCCGTGTATGCAAGTTAGGAGAGGTAGCGGTAATTTCGGTAGTAACAAGATTTTAAAGAAAAAAAATTAAGAAAGAAAAAGTATTTATTTACGCAAAAAAAATTAGAAATACAGTACTTCTTAAAATTAGATACTTATTACTACATAAACAAAAACAAATAATCTGGCAACCCAAAAAAATAACTATCTATGGTTATTGGTTAATATTTATAGTCTATGGAGCTTAGGTTACCTAGGCATCTACAATACAAACATTAAATTTATACATTTTATAATGTTGAATTTGCGCGTTAAAGATATCAATATCAAATTTTCGGTAAATAAATCAGCAGTTTGTAAGGTGTGATTAGATTAAGCCTGTACTATCCCACTGCTGGGCAAAGGCCCCCAACATTTTTTCCATCTGTCGCGAATCTTTGAAGCTTCTTCCCAACTCATTTCGGGAATAACAAAAGTATAATTTCTTGTTTTATATCATACATTTTAAATTGAAATTGAAGATATTGAGAAACATTCTGAATTTTATTATCGTAATTGAATTTCTGTATCGATATTGCTCTAATATCGTTATAATTCTCCTTACTCTGTAAAGAATCATAATTATTTGCAAATAAACTGTTGACTTCTGTAACCGTTTGTTTTACGTTCAATCGGTGAGTAAGAAATAGACGATACGAAATTATTGCCGATCGTGGTATTTAACTGGACGATAAATGATCACGCAAAACTATTCAAACATTACTAAAAATAATGTTTATCTCACTATTCTTGCTCCTTTTCGCTATGAAGCCGCCGAAAATGTTTATGTATTCGCCGCACTACACCATAATCTATTCGCTTGAGGAGTCGCTAGATTACAACTGTTACACAGCCACGCTCAATTTCATAGGTCTTAATTTTAAAAGAAAACAATTTTCATTTTGATATTAACGCTTGTAATGGTTGTTTTCTTACAAGACAGTAACGAGCGAGGGAGACGATTGCCGGAGGGTGGCGCTCGTAAGAGGAGTTGAAGATGAGAGCGAGAGAACACATTTATTTTCAAGGAACAATACGTTCTGATTGGCTAAGAATACCATGACACGATCAAATCTCCACCGACCACAGACGTCCAACAAAGAACCCAGCTTTTGATGCGCGATATTTAAATATGGAATTTAAACGTATACCAAACAACTTCATTGATAAAATACTACATTATAAAGGACAATGCTTATGGATGTATGGAGTCCCGTACCATGCTGCATCAAAGTCAAACTTTGTTTTTTATAGACTACACTTATCATATTAACACCTACAAAAGTTCTTTTTGTAAACAAAACGCGAGTTTCGGAGATTTTAGAAATAATCGAAATAACCTGACAATGTGGACATGTCATACACGATTTATTAATGCTCTAAAAACAGTAATTCGCATCTTTTGCATTCTACATCTCTATGACCGGCTGTGAACGGCCAATTAACCATAGGTAAAAAAATGATAATCGTTTAAATAAAAATTCTAATCCAGGTATTCTAGTTGTTTTTAACCGACTTCAAAAAGAAGGAGGTTCTCAATTCGGTTGTATTTTTTTTATTTTATTTTTTATGTTTGTTACCTCATATCTCCGTCATTTATGAACCGATTTGAAAAATTAATTTTTTGTTCGAAAGGGTATACTTCCCGATTGGTCCCTTATAAATTTTGTTATGATTACAGCATGAACTTCAGAGATATGGAACAGAACTCCTCATCGGATCAAAGCAAAATTCTCAAATCGCTAATATTGCTTTGTTTATATTTGTTGTTGGGAACTGACTACTGGAAAAGAGGAGGGGGTGCGTGTCCCCCCCCCCCCCCCCCTTTGGAATGTTTTCATTATATCGTGTAAGGTATCATTTGAAAGGACTTTTTATGCCCGACTACGTCAAAGCCAAAAAGAAGGGTTATGAAGGAGGGGGTTAAAATTATGACACTAAAACGTATTTAATAAAAAATAAACTTTAAAAAAAGTAAAAACCGACTTCAAAGAAATACTAAAAGGAGTAAAATAATTACCATAATATAAAATTAACAGTTTCAGAAGTCGGTGCAACTCTACACTGAAGCAAATAGAAGCCACCGACTTCTGAAACTGTTAATTTTATATTATGGTAATTATTTTACTCCTTTTAGTATTTCTTTGAAGTCGGTTTTTACTTTTTTTAAAGTTTATTATTTAATGTAGAATCGATAAAATATAATTTTTTGACATGTTTTTGAAAGATGTGATTATGACACTTTGAAAATTCAAGGTTATAGTAATCATAAATCATATGAAACGGAACGTCATTTAAAGGGAATAAAACAATATCAACACTTTTTCAGTTTAAATTAAATTCCCTGTTCAAAAATCATATCCCCGACGCGTAATATCGTAAAAAAATAAGAAAATAATTACTGTAATATTTTGATCTTGATGCATGAGATTTTTTGGTACCGCTTGTGGTCATTCTCCTTTAAAAAAGCAGTAATTTACATATTTCTGAAGCACCACCCGCTTTCGCTTCTGACTCAAAAAGCATCTAAAAGCGGCCCCTTACCAACTCAAAACTCACTTATTTTAACTTAACTTTGACTTTAGGTACTTTCGGAATCCCTCACTTTTCACTAAGTTCATTCTTAATGAAGAGCCTGAATGTCGGTACATGAGGTCCTGTCTCTGTTAATATTAATGAGATGAGTTCACGCTTCTTCGATTCAATAATAAGATGGGCTGAATTGTAACGCCTTGTTGGGATAAATTATAAAGTTTGATTTTGTAAGTATTTAAGCAGATGGATGATCGAATTTAATTTTCGGTTTTTTTTGGCAATGGAATCTGTTTATTCCTTGAGTGTCGTTAATGTTAACATCAGAATGACTGAGATTTTTTTATATGACTTTCTGCATTAGAAAGTAAACAAAAAACCTCTACTAAAATCTTTATTCTTTGCCCTAAAAATCTAGAAAAAATATATGTTTAGGTATCAAATAGGTACAAAATTTTTGTAAAGGCGAATTTAAATTTTGGAGCCCCTATGTGGAGATTCTTAATGTGGGTAGTCATCCTGACATCAGAATGACTGCCCATTTTTTAAATTCATTTTCTCAGTTATTAATTAGGTCAATTATATGCCTCACGATCAATATGTCTAAGTAGCAAAACGTCCAAATACGCAAAACGTCTATTTAGCAATACGTCTAATTAGCAAATTGTCATTATGGCAAAACGTCCAACTATCGAAATGTCTATGTAGCAGAACGTCCAATGAGCAAATCGTCTAACTTTTTTTGAGTACAGTCGTAGTCTAACAATATTTCTTAACTAAGTATAATAATAACACAAAATATTTTTTTTTTTTTTTATTTTAGGTATGTTTTCAGTGAAAATCATTTGAAAAATTTAAATAATAATACCATATATGTATAGGTAATTATTAATTCAGAATCCTCTTGATATGGCTAAAATTTTTTAGAAAACCTAGTGGAGTATTTTTTTTTCCTTTAGCTTTTTCAGTTTTCTTTTGTATTTTACATTGAAAAGTAAATCGATTCTTCTTCTCCTATTGCCTTCAAACAAAATATTCTTATATTTACGGTCCTGCCAACGAGCTTCTTTTCTAAGAGCATGTAAGAATAATAGCAGCGTTGGCTTAGGTTTTATGTACGTGTTTAATCGCCTATGCCAACCTTCCAGTGCATTATTGGTTCGAAAGTTATCGGTGCTCGGACAGCTTATTATATTTAGAGAGATTGTAACCATTGTCTTTCAAAATAAGCTAAAAATGCCGTCATATCTTCGCTTTCCGTGGCCGTTTCAACGATGCTTGTCCAACATTCCGTTATGTATTGAGAAGGTAACAAAGGTAAATTATAACATACTCTGACGGTTTCTCGACTCTCTCTGTTTTCAGTAAGACCTAATGTCAACGCTCTTTTCCAAACGGCCTTGTTAAAATGATAATAGCAGCCCGTTACTTTTGTGTTTGGAAATGCTTTTCTTATGCCATTAATGAGAGCTATCTCGTAATCGCATTTAACAGTTGTCATGTCTATTTGTAAATGCTGTTTCATAAGGTCAAACAATCGTTCGTAGGTTTCCTGTTTCTTATCAGGAAGTAACGCATAAACAACTCCCATAACACTAGTTATTTCATCACAGCTATTTAGATCTACGTGTATGGATAACAATTCGTAGAATGGCTTGGGTACAGCTTTGAAAGTCGCATCAATAAAAAACAATCTATTTTTCAGGGTCGTAATGCATTGTCTACTTCCATGTGTTGAAAATATTAATATTTTATTGTTGTCCCATCCATCTTGACAAACAAGAAATTTGTCGGCTAAAATTTCTGGAATCGTTCAAGTTTTGAAATTCAGTTTTGGAAACGTTTAAAAATTTGCGACGAGCTCTGAATAATGTGTCCTTCTTTGAATTTAAAATCTGGTACTTGTTGAATTTCATCATTTTTTCCAAATTCTTTCTCAAACAGTTTCTGAACTGGTTTCGCTTTTTGGCAAACTAATTTCTTGCATTTGTCCATCACTTGGTCAACTTTATTTTTCTCGAAATTTGGTTTGCATCTGTGTTCTTTTAACGGACGAATTATCTTGTTTTCATTTTTATTTATAGTTACAGAAGCACTACATTCATTGCGCTTTGCACATCTCCATAGCGTTGACCCTCCTTTATTGGTAACATTCAAATTGTACATGTAACCGTTCAACAGCAGCACACGTTTTTTCTTTTGGCTTTCAATAAAAACAAATTGTGGATTTTCATCCATTTTCAGTAATGCAATTGAATAGCTCTCCTCAACTCAGGAAATGAAAAAGCTAATCAATAAACGATGTCAATTTTAAGTGTCATTAATTGCTGTATTTCAGTTATATGTGGCCAATACTATAAATGAGAGATGAGATAACTAACCTATGGGAGCTACCTAAGTAGGTAGCTCCCATAGGTTAGTTAGTAAGCAAGTGCTTACTAAAAAGTTTACGTATTTAATTTAACTGACCTCAAAAACGAATCCTAGTATTTTTGTGCTTATGTGTCCAGGCATTATGAGAAATAGACGATTTGCTCATTGGACGTTCTGCTACATAGACATTTCGATAGTTGGACGTTTTGCTATAATGACAATTTGCTAATTAGACGTATTGCTAAATAGACGTTTTGCGTATTTGGACGTTTTGCTACTTGGACGTATTGATCGTGAGGCAATTATATAAACAAAGGTATCAAATAGTTATTAGATTTTAGTAATGTTTTGAGGCTGATCGGACATTTTGGCGTGTAACTTTTTTTTTTTTTTTTTTTTTTTTAAAAAAAAACATTGCCCCACACTAAGATTTCTCTTGTATCGTGGGTGCGTTTACAGACACAAATCTCACAAACAAACGCCCAGACCCGGAACAACCATCTGTAGGCCATACAAATTTTTGTTCCGTGTGGGAATCGAACCCACGACCCGTAGCGCAGCAGCCAATCGCTTAGCCACTGCACCAAACGTGTCGTCATTAATTCTGATGTTCACGTCGTTAATGGTGCCTATCGACTAATACCAAGTGGATTGGGCAGTTAGAATTATCTTTGGCTTCGTTGTGCCTAGTCTTTTCCCAACTAAGTTGGAGTCAGCTTCTAGTCTAACCAATCTGAATACCATTATTTTACATGGAGCAACTGCCATCAGATCTCCGCAACCCACTTATTGGGCAATGCTGATATCCTAAGGTTATAGACCGACTGTCAGACTTTCGGGGTCCTGACTACCCGTCCGTAACAACTGTTATAGGTATTCATATGACACCCACTCATTTGTCAATAGGGCATTTGGCTCCTATATTTAGTATTATTTTATAGAAAGTATAAGTAGAAAGAACACAAATCAAAGAATCAAATAAATTCCTTAATTTTTCCATCGAAAATCGATGGAAAAATGAAGGAAATACACGCTTTCGAAGTACGCTGAAGAGGCATTTTCTGTTATTGTCACGCGAAACGGATATTGTACACAGCGATGTCAACTTATTATGAAGTTTTTAAGGTAGGTATGACTTTATATGGTAGCAGTATATTGTCTCTGTCTTGTGAACATTTTTAAATCTATACAGGGTGAAATTGTATACAGTCGACAAACCGAAATGGGAGACTGTACTCAGTTTTTTTTTCGCGATTTGAGGTTTGTTCTCATATTTAAAGTTGTTCATAGTGATGAGTACAATTTCCCATTTCGGTTTGTCAACTGTTTACAATTTCACCCTGTATAAATAAAAAGTCCTGACTGACTCATCAACGCCCAGCCCAAACCCTTGGATGTAGAAAGCTGAAATTTTGCACAGAGGTTTCTTTTATAATTTAAACAAGGAATAAGGAAGGATTTTTCGAAATTCAACTCCTAAGGGAGTTAAATAGGGGATGAAAGTTTGTATGGAAAATCGTCACCTAACGGAATCAAAATTTCACGCAAGCGAAGCTGCGGGTTGAAGCTAGTCAATTGTTTCATTAGTTTTTTCACCTGTTGCTTATTACTTTTGTAATAGTTTCGAGATTTCTTATAAAAAATAATAGTCAAATACACCATTGTGATGATTTTGGTAAAACAATAGATGATAATACGACATTTGAAACTGGAGATGCTTTTTGTGATGCAACTCACGACCCATCTAGCAATAGATCGTTACGTGCCGTTCCTCAGTAATCCGACAGCACAGTCAAACAAAAACAAGTACCGAGGTTTGGCACAAACGAGCAACAGTCGCCGCCCAGACCTTATCAAAACAAACAAAAAAGTCAACATTTCACCAAACGAGTGTCGGTTGTCGGTTCGCGACGATTTCCTTTAGTTCCGGTCTCCCTTTTTATTGCACCAGGTGACCGTAAAATATAAAATATATGCTCCTATAAACTAAGTCGTAAAGTTGAAAATTTCGTGAACCAAGCTTTTTCTGCACAACCCATGGACGTGGGATGAAATGTTTGTAGTACTCAGTTAGGTTGATACTGTTTTTCCTTTAAGGAATGAACAGAATTTCTAGAAGGTTTGTTGTACCAGGTGACCCAGAATACATGGTCATGGAGGGAAAGTACTTTAATCTTTGACACCCCTGGGAGCGCCACTTGACACGATCTTATCGCTAAACACTAAACATTGCCAAATGCTTACAATCAGGGCGTTTTTACTTATATTCCTGTGTTTCACCATGATATGTGGATGTGTGGTAATGCATTGGCATCATAGGGATGGAATTATAATCAACTCTACATGTTTATTGAAGAAATTTGATTTATTTACCCTATCAATTGGTGAAATAAAAATACAAGGGGTGATATTTTTTCGTGTTGGTATTAGTTCGATTCCCATATCAGGCGAGAGACTTTTTGAAGATCTTTGAATGCAATATTTCTTACCTAATACCTTATTTCTTACTTTAAAAATGAAATGAAGACTCTTTCAAGTAAAATTTGCTATCTTTAATATTTAAAGTACTTTTCCCCATGACCACGTGTTGTGGTACACCCGGTATGCTGCTATTTATTTCCCAATTCGTTCGTATTTATTTTTGTATGATTAAGATTCTCATCAATAGAGAGAAGTACTCGATGAGGCTTCAACCGCCGGGGTCACTGGTAGTCCGAGTTCCAGTGGCTGCGAGGCAAAGCTGAGCGACGAATACGGAGCTGGTGTGCTTATCTTGTTCAGGCTCTAGTTAGCATTTCACACCTTCTTTCTAATTCACGCGTGATCACTCAACTATCAATTGTCTTTTGTTTCTTTGAACACTCGATAATCGTGTACTTCTGAGCGTAATCTATGAAGCACGAAGTCATCTTACATGGCCGAAACGTTCACGGTTACCTCAAGAACCTGGAACAGATAGAGCATCCGACCTGGGTACACAGTCAGGCTGGGAACTTACTACCCTCTGTAGCCCCAAAGTAAGACCGCGTGACACTTTCGTTTATCTTTCGGGATTACCGCATGCGCGGTACATTTCAACCAGAAGCAGGGATTCTGTCAGAAGATGGTGGACCTTGATGTCCCAAGCTGTCTGGTCGCCGGCGTCCTCCCAGTTCAGGTGGTGGTGACGTCGGTGGAGAGAAATACTTATCGCTCGAGCTCGCTGCAACTGCAGTGTGTCACAGTACTCAATGGGGCTGGATGGGCCGCGTCTGCGAGGCGGAGCTGAGACAGGAGGCCCAAATTGCAAACGCGTACTTTAGGGTCTTGCTTTGTTTCTCGCAATCATTGTTTTAATTTGATTAATTTGTCAGCTGTCATGACGCCGAAAATTTAATTTTGAATTAATATTTTACACATTGTTTATAAAGTCTTTCTTTCTTTTTGATTGCATCGTAATTTAATTTGTTTGGATACTATTAATATAATGTTAGAAGATCAGAACAAAAATGTTGACAGAATGTTTTAAAATTCTTGTGTATAAAAAGGATTGGTCAAAGTTTCAGCTTAACTCTTCGCCAAGAGTTCGATCAATCCTCTAAGGGACCCGCTAAGTATAATGCTCTCGCTTAAACGTTTCGTTTTTAGTTTTTGAAAGTTTGTTTTGAACAAAGATCAGGCTGTAGTACTGAAAACAATAAAGGAACATGAATATCACTTAAAAAGGCACTCTTGAGTATATCAACTTCTCAGACTTTTGGATATTTTATGTATTTGTATGATACCCGGGAGACCCCTTAATAGAGAAACCCAAGAATACTTTGCCCGACTCAAGGATCGAACTTAGGAACCCACTCTTCACTGCTACATGCAAACAGAACAATAAGGCAACAACTCAGAATCATTAACATACAAAATACGTCTAAACAGATTATCACGGATCATTCCTCTAAAACTAACATTTATTACTTATTTTGAACGAACAAACGTGATTTTAAAGGTTCTATTTACATATATTTAATATTCATCCCTGTCAGACCTAAAACAACGCGCCCAGATTATAAGGCAAATGTTTTAGCTAAAATAACAAGTTTACCTAAAATAATATTTTGTTTTATATCTAATAAATTGAACGTGACTTGAAACCAAAGAAATCTGGGTTGGCGAAGCAGAACGGGGTGAGAACACCTAACAAACTTGGACTGTGACCTTTTTGGTTAAAGTGGACTTTGTATTAAGGCACTGGAAGTTTCAATCGACGTATGAAAATGCACTGGGCGATCTAAAAGGGCTGCACGTACCTTAAAGGACGCTTTTTTTCACATGGGGAATCCCTCAAGGATAGATCCCCTTGTGGTAGAAGAAGAGTGGACTGTATTGAATGATGAGGTGGCCTTTGTGACCACCCGGGCTGGACAAACCGACAAAAGAATATGAGAGTACGACTTACCATTTCTCTGTTGCGGCAGGCCTCCCAGCTGTTCGAATTATAGAGAGCTCACTGTGCTGCGAGTATGTCTTGATCTCGATTTTAATTGTAACGCACGGCGTTACTTTAGCTCACGGAGCCAGGTGAACGAGATGACAGACGATGTATTCTTTTTCTTTTCTGTTTTTCAGGCGCTGGTCTATGGCTTTTTAAATGGAGTTTAGGTTTATGACAAAAAGGAAAAAGTACTACTGAACCGAGCGTCGATTCAGTAAGCGTATCCGACAATTCAATGCCGAGAATTTCCAACCACGGATTAAATACTAAACGCCTTCCACGTTGGGGAAGGCGGTAGGTTATGTCAGACTCTTGCTGACTAAAACCACCACGGTGTTCCTCCGAGGACCTACCACGGGACTGGGGTCACGGTCACGATGCTATTGCATTTACCGCAACACTTTGAGGGTTGTTCGGAAAGCCACTGCCAGTCACGAGTCTTTCCTCTGCTCCATGCAGACGTTTTGTAGGAGTCTTTTCGTTTATTCTTCGTACATACGTAAGATTTTAAATACACAATCATAAAAAAAACAATATACATTTAAAATATCAAAAATAGTAGCCCGCCTGCATCGGGAACAAGGTCCTAGCTGCCGGCAGTCAGGGCTCTAGAGAAAGAAACCACCTCAATATGCGTGCCATGTCATAAAGTACTGTTTTCTGTATCAAGACCTTGATCCAACCACCCAATGAGAGCCTCATAAGGTGTTGATCGAGGGTCTTGGCTATTAGGATCTTCGCCGTAACGACTATCTGGACAATGACTGCTGAGTCCACATCCCACATGCCGATAACCTCGTGTGCTAAGTCAAGATATTCCATTCGTTAATAAAAAAATTATTACTCATTTGCGGTTGCAGATGTCAAGATTTCATCAGGTTAAGTCAGCGAGCGTCTTTTTTTATCTCCGCACGCAAAAAGAGGGATGTTACAAGTTTGAATCCTTTGTCTGATTGTTTGTGTCTGTCAAGCCTGGCACTGTAGCTCCTAAACGGGTGATCTAATTTCAATGCGGTTTTTTGTTGTTATTTGAAGGTTGGTTTAACCGAAATGGTTCTTACCTATGTTCGATGGACTGTCCTCCATACTTGACGTCAGGAAGAAGCGAAGAGTTTCATTTGCTTTATACTTGTCCAGCTCATAAGAGCACGAGCCATGTGTCTTCAAAGGCCTTCTTATAATCTATCCAACATCGTCAGATCTTCTCAACGAACCTATTTGCTACTGGCCATATCAATGAGGAGTAACTCCTGAGTACCGTGGGACCCATTTCTCTATCCATTATGAGAAGAAAACATGATCGAATTATGATTAATGTAATTATTAATCTTTGCTATACTGACCGTCGTTAAACATGTGATCGCCCTTAAATGTTTTGGTCCTTATCAATTTGTAGAGTAAGTGGGTAACTCCTGTCGTTAAGAACTGTGGAAGCACTCCAGTTTCCAAAGATGACAGGAACTGGGATGCAGTCGAACGAGTGAACAACGCAGTTATTTTAACCAAAATTTTTGCAGCCCGTCCGGCCCGCTCTTTTCTACCTTGGTTCATTGGGCAGACTGCACCGGCCACGTCATTGGGGTAATTAATATAACCTCAATGTCTGGGTTCACATGCTCGCTCGAAGTTCCGTATATACCTTCATAGTGACCGACGGGCACTTGAATTCGTGGGCTTTATCTTAGACCTTGCCTTTGCTTACCATTAAATGCGACAAGGCCAAAACGCGACCAAGTAAAAAGAACAAGAATTGGGAGGTATTGGGCTGTAGAAATATAAAGATCTTGATTGTAGACAAACAATATAAAGCACCCATTCAAATTAAATATAATTTGGCATGACTAGTGAAAGAAATCCGTACACTACCATATAATTTATTGTATACTTTAATGACCGTCGTGCCATCATTTTCGCTTTTTAGCTTTTTATTCGCATTTCTAAAGTGAAAATGTTTCTCAACAAAGTTATTTTTAAAGACTGCTTCAAAAACTTACTGAAACGTTTTTCTCATCAAATTGTGTCAATACAAGTCTAAACTTTCTGGCTTTCCTCGGTCCTAATGGAAGTTTTAAGTACAGGGTGGGCGGTAATAAAATTCATTTTTATTTTTTAAATAAAACGGCAACACGGTACGTCTTGGCATAAACGTCTGTTTAGAGTTACATATTGCTACTAAAAAGGATGAAAATTTTCAAATAAAACATTACCTTTTATTTGATACCTATTTTTTGTAGGATTTATACCTTATTTATGATTAGTTACGGTTTACTCACGTGTATTTTTCGGGATTGCCCGACTAGTTTCGGACCCAATCGGAGTCCTTAATCATGAGCTGATCACGCGGCGAGGTCGCGAGTCGAAAAGTTCGAAAAATACACGTGAGTAAACCGTAACTAATCATAAATATGAATGTGTCTCACGAAAGTTATAATAATAGGATTTATACCTTGTCTACCCGTGACCACGGCCGGTGAAATTCGGCCGAAACGTCGGGATAAAAGGTATTTTGTGCCTCTTAAAGTTTGTTACGCGAGAAGACCCGATTCAATATTTTTATAATGATTTATACCTTATCAGACACATACTTAATTGGTAATTGAAGTTATACTGTATACAGGGTGTTAACGAATTCGTGTAATTACTTCAAACCACATGGTCTATTAATGGTAGAGATTAACCCCGAACGGGATTTAGATTGATTAAAAATAAATAAAAACTTTTTTTTCAATTTTTTTTTTGGTTGTTTCTATGCCATGCATAACTTAATGAAGGCACGGCGACACAGCTGACGGGCACAACTAGCGCGATATCTCTCCACGCAGTCAGTTAACTTGAACGCTAAAATTACTCAGATACAGAATGCGATGGTTCATTTTTTGGAAACTTCTTTTTGTTGATTCTGAAAAAAACTTGTGCAGGGTCAATCAGTGTCACCAAGTAGATCACGCGGTTTGAAGGAATTACACGAATTCGTTAACACCCTGTATAGATTGGTACTTTTTTGCAAAAACATTGCATGCGATTCCTGGTTAAACCAGCTGTTTTTTCAGAAATTGAAAAATAATTGACGTGAGATTAATTACCGCCTCAGTTGCCCCATAATATGCACGGATGACGTTTTAATTAATGGACTGAGTCCATTGCATGCGCGAGACAGTTCAACCGACAGCGGGGACCTTGTTCAAGGCCAGTTGACCTCGAGATCCCGAGCAGACTGGTGACCAGACTCCTCCCCGACGACGAAAAGGTAGTGTGCGATGACGGAGGGGTGAAATACTCGTCGCTGGAGCTCGACGTTACTGCAGCAGCGCGTGAGGCTGCATCCGATTCCTGCTGCTGTGAGGTGGAGGTCTGCATTCTTCGCTCTGGCTTAAGTTCTTGTCAGCATTTTAATTGTTTATGTTCAGGTAGTTTTTTTCATATTATGGAAGACATGTGACTATAATTTTCAGTTGTCGTATTTTTCACCAGATGTCACCAGCTGTCACGTCATGCAATTTTTTCATATAGGTGTGGTTTATAATTTATTTTCTTTGACCCTTTGAACGCCAATCTTTCGAAACCATAACACACGCCCTACGCCACGCAGTTTTACAGAGTCAGATTTAAATTTCATTAATGTTGTTTTTATTCAGACACAATTTGATAAATAATGATTTTTTAGCAATAAAAGGTCGAAATGGAGTATAGACTACATAATAGTATAAATTTTTATAATAAAACCGCATTGGATAATTTGTAATTTTCACTTGAAACTCAAGACTGATATTTCCGTCAATGGCGCCATAAATGTAAACCATGTTTTTGGATATATCCGTTATCGGCGTTCAAAAGGTTAAAACATTTACATAGCATTGTTTTTCCCAATTATTGTTGTTGATAGGTGAAAATAGATAGGTGTGAACATAGTTATAAACTGTTAAGAACTTAGTTTACAATTAAGTTATCACCTTATTCACCGGTCGTGTAGCTCTCTCATTATTTATAAATTTGACATGAGCTACACGACATGCCGCAACAGCCGCGCAGTACAAGATCGAATGGGTATCGCCAAGGTCTTCACTGCAGTCCAAATAGTTTAACAGCAGCGAATCCAGGGCACATATCAGCGCTCTGTTTTTTCTATGCATGGGCAAACGAGGTAGGCGAGGCCTACGTTCGGGTCGTGTGGACCGGTATTCCCGCATCGCATCTTCCAAAGCTCTCCTCAATTGCTCATTGCACTGTATACTTATTGCTGTAGCCCTATCATCGTCCTCCTCATCGACATGTTGAAACCGCGGTGATGCTACAGATATGTTCCGCGAGATAAACTCGGGGGCTTGCGACGAGGAGAATATGACAGGGCTACATTGTATTTCCGAGCGTAGCCTATCAAGCACGGTGTCATCCAACATGTGTCCACATTGAATGGCCCGCATCTGATTTGATAGTCGTTGCGCCGAAACGTTGACGGTTGGTTCAAGTACCTAAACCAGAGAGAGCATCCGACTACGCTACGCAGTCAGGTTGGTTCCCCCTCTGTAGCCCCAAAGTATGCGCGCATGACATTTTCGTTGATTGTTTTCGTCCATCTCATGCGCAACACACTACCACCAGGGACGGGGACCCTGTCAGAGGCCAGTGGGCCTCGAGGTCCTAAGCGATCCGGTGGCCGGCGTCCTCCCCGTCGGCGGAGAGCGCCCCGTCGTCGGCGTGGTGGCGACGTCGGCGGAGAGAAGTACACGTCGCTCGAGCTCGACGCTACTGCGGTGGCCGGTGTCACAGCACTCACGGTGGGGCTGGATTCCGGCGGCTGCGAGGCGGAGCTGAGCGACGAAGTCGAAGGTGGTGGACGTGTGGTTTGGTGCCTGGTTTTACTGCGTGTCAACATTTCTTTGTCGTCATTTTTTTGTCGTGATCTTCGTATTATAAATTTTTTTCGGGTTTGTCAGCTGTCAGAAAACTGTCTGCGGCGACTTTATTTTCTTTTTCGTATTTGTGGTTTTCATTGTGTCTTTCTTTAATAATTATTTGGTTTCCCAGAAGTTTCTAGAGTAATTTAGTGCGAATTCAGTATTGTAAACGGTTTTATTATAATAAAATTATATATTATAAATCTTGAGACAAACGGTTGACTTATTTCAAACTGTTTATTAAGTTTATTATTACACGATTTAAATATATTGATGTAAGTCAGTTTGAAGAAAAAATATTTTTGTCAAATGTGCGTTGTGCTTGGGCCTAGAATTAAATGCATTTTCTGTTTTTTTTTTTTTTTAAGTTTAGACCCTGAGATATTTTGTCGTATGTCTTGACAAGACGGTGTTACCAGTTGAAATAGCACGTATTGTAAAGAGGTTCCTTTCTCTATGGAACCCCGTCCAGCAGCAGCTTGGACCCTGTTCGCGATGCCAGTGGGCTACTATTTTTTATATTCTAAATGTATATTTTATGTATACTTAAATGTATTTAAATATTTTGAGTATTTATACATAACTTTTGTTCAGTAGCTAGGTGAGGTGATGCCGTAGATTAAAACACAACTGAGTTTCTCTGTAATTAAAGATTTATGTTTGTTATTTACATGTTTGTTTTACACGAATTATGAAATATAACGTTCTATTTATTATAAAAACCTTACCTGTAATTAAAGAAACGACATTTAATGCTTTTAATTACGATATCAATTTCCTTTAAAACATAATTGACATAATGTACATTTCAACAAATTACCTATTATCTGCGCCAGTGTAAACTGTATTACAGGAGCCAGTAGAGTTATTGTTTTCTCCAAAATCAAAGTCACGGCATCTTTGACATATTTTTCCTATTCCTAATAATTTCAGATTTGGCCCTGCATCCACATCTCAAAAACTCACCCTGTATACTTTTGTGGAAGTAGGGAAGAACATGATATAACTTCTATTGACTTTGAAAAGCATTTACTCTCTGAGGCCAGTTTGTTTCTAAATAGAACTATGAAGAGTATTAGTAGTAGCTAGTATTTAATATTTTTTAATCAGATTCATCCATGGTACTTATTCACTCAGCATCGAACTGTCGTCGCTGCTATCATCTCCTATACTAATATAATTTCACTGTCTAAAATAATACATTCGAAAATTTATAACTGTAGCAGTATGTCACTATTAACAATAAAGTACGGCAATTGTTCCTTCATACGTAGCTGTCAATATTTACAGATTTTCATGAGCGGGCAAACGTTTAAACCGCCATTGAACGGTGCCGCTATTTTAATAGCACCCATCTACCTTTATATCCCCAATGTTACAAATACCAGCACAACACAGCCAAAAACAACAAAAATTTCAATTCGATTTTCAAAGTTGGTTGCCTTGATGACCGTTGCAACGAACGTTTGATCCTGACATCACATACCATCCTGAGATTAGATTCCGTGTCGCTCTCACACCAATACCTATCAGATCGCTTTTATCCGTGCGACGCTTTTATACGTACACCGTACGTGTAGCGTACGTTTTTTTTTTGTTGGAGGATTTGAAAGGATTGTTAGGATATTTGGAACATTTTGGCACGTTTTAAGTGCTGTAATGAAACGTCAAAAGCGTGAGGTTCTTCGTCTTCGAAATGGGTTGGAAATTTTGACACAGCTTTTTAGTAAGCGGGTGGTAAAATTAGTACAATCCGATTACTTAAAGAATGGGATTAAAAATGGCGACGCCACTATTTTTGTCGTTGTCTCGCTCACGCACGGTTTCTTTGAGCGAAAGGCAAATAGTCTACATGCCACTGTTAACCCTATTCCTCAAGTAATAGGGTTGTACGTGACGAACAACGGGTCAAGTATGCTAATTTAAATAAAATTACATACAATTATCATCCCATCAACACCTAAGGCACTTGTCCCACCGCCGGCGAGGAAGCGACTAACTATCGGCTATTTTCTCGCTCAAGAAAAGTACAATAGATATACATTCCGTGTAAACAAAAGAGATGCATATATTAATAGTTAATTGCTGACTGTTCACACTGCCGGCGAGGACTCGCTCCACTAGTACTCGCTCAGCGATGCTCGCTTGGCGGTCAGAACTCACGCCGAGAGACCAACCAGCGGTCATTTGCGAGTGGTGCGAGTAATCGCCCGACGCACTCGCACACTCGCTTATAGCCCAGCGACAAAACTATCGGAACTACACACTCGCTTCTCGCTGCTCGCCAACTCGTTTCTAGCTTCTAGCTCTACTCGCTTATCGTTCGCGGTGGGACAAGTGCCTTATTGAGGGTGTCGTACCCATTGGACCTTCATAATTGGACCCTACCTACTCAACAGGACCCATTGGACCTTCTATCGAAAACCTTGTACCCACTGGACCTTCAAAATGGAACCTTCCCTGCAACATAGGACCCATTAGACCTCCTGTTAAAAAACAAGTCCCATTGGACCCTCTTTTTATGGAGCGTACAATCATGCATAATAGTGAAAAGAGTATGAAAGAAAAAATATAAAATAAAATAGAACTCCGAAAGACCGCTGTATTATATTTTGACATCGTGTCAGAATTGGCGGTAGAACCAGGGAGTCAATTCTACTAACAGAAACTTTTATCAATTGCAACTGAATCGTTTATTCAGACAGTTTTCGTTTACGAAAACTGTGAAATTGTTTGACAACAAAAACAAAATCAAAATTCGTAAACGAAAATTGTCAAACACGTTAAAAACGTGTAATAAAATATACACGTGTTTGAATGTCTTCGTGAATTCAACCCCGAAACAGGTGAAATAATAATGGTTGAAAGTTTATATGAGAAATATGGTAATTTTGAAGTAAGAAACACGGAATTAAATATTTAGTCTTCTGGTGAGAAATAAACATACACGTGTTTGAGGTTTTTTTGGAAATTCAAAAACAAATCAAAACAATCGCTACAAGTTGGGCCAAATGTGGAAAATCCATGCTTCTCACATGGACAACTGTATGTGGCTTGCTCACATGTCGGGAAACCGTCTGACTTATTCGTGTACGACGGAAAAACCAAAAATATTGTGTCTCCAAAAGCACTCCAATAAACAGATTTTTAAAACTAAATACTTTTTTTCTCTACGTGGCATTGTAACGCATGCCGGGTAATTATATTATATAAAAGTAGAAGCTGACTGACTGACTGATCTATCAACGCACAGCTTAAATCGCTGAGGTTAGAAACTTGAAATTTTGACAGTAGGTTCCTTTTGTAACAAAAGCATCCACTATGAAGGGATTTCTCGAAATTCAACCCCTAAGGGGGTGAAATAGGATATTTGTGTTTGTATGCAAGTCAGCTTTCGTCTGTTTAATAACTCTTGTCCACTATCCAGTTTTGCTATACTAATATGAGTCAATGAAGCGTCCATTTCAATTATATTTAAAAATTGTAAAATACTTGGCCGCGAAATACCACATACTTTTTTATTAATTTTTGAGGCCACCCTTCAACACTATTCGTTGTACGATGTCTCTCTGCATTAAAACACCAAATCTTTCGTGCCTCTTCTTTTTGAAGCCATTGTTTTGTAAAATAGTCATTAAATTTTACCAAATTTCCATTCTCCTCGGACCAGTCTTCCATAATATAGAACCAACCGTCGTCTATGGCTTCAAATGGCAACAATGCTAAAGCAGCACAAAGGGCAACATGTCGCTTACACACGCGATTTTTTAATATATTAAGACGTAATGCTTTTTTGTACAGAGCCTGAGTAAAATGAAAAAAAACATCCTCTGATGTCCACTTCAGGGAAAACTGACCTAATACCATTCATTGCCGCTGTTTCAAAATCTGTCGTGGATTTATCTGGCTTCCAACATGAGTTTTGAGATTTTATTAATTGAAAAAGAATTCTGTGGGTTTCTTCTTTTTTATCAGTAACTAACGCATATACCAAAGGTAAAATATGGGTGCTTTTTTCAGTACCTACATATACGTAGGTGTATCTATACACTCTCGTATGCATCCATACATCTATGCGTATATATTTTGCTATAGAGTAGGATTTCTAACGGTAATTGGGAATGCATGCATAAATGAAGTTTCCAGATGGAAAACTAAACAGGAAGACGGGAGGAGGAATACGCTCAACTCTACCGCACTTTCTGAAGCTTAACACAACCTAAAATCCACATTAAACACACAAAACGGAAGAGAACTGCAAACATGCGTATACGCCGAATGTAGGAGCCATTTTGAATAAATATATTGAAATAATTGCAAAAAAAAAGATATGCTATGATTATCTAAATAAATACATTTTTAATAATTAGGCGGTGCATATTTAAATACTTAAAAAAAATAACACTTTTCACTTATTTTTTAATAAAATTAAAAAGGGTCACATTTTCGCATTTAATAAAATTGGACAAAGCACCATTTGTTTCGCTATTAGGTACTATAATAGCACAGAATATATAATAGTGCAGGACTATAGCCCGAACGCTTATCTGAGACAGTTCCTGAGGTAGCTGCGCGGTGCAGGAGCTCACTGATTCGTCAACTTGTTACAACTGACACCCTCCCGCACTGCGCAGTTACCCCAGGAACTGTCGGACGGGAAGCGTTCGGGCTATAATAGATGCTATTAAGTTTACAGGGATATGATTCAAGATGGAGCTAATGTCTCAGCGAAAAATGTTCGCCTATGTCAAGTACGGCAGTGTCACCCCCCTGACAAACACTATTTTCAAAGGGAATCAGTTACCTGCTAACGGGCTAACTACGGGGTTCAGGTACAGAGTTCTTGTGAAGTAAACAATAGACAAGAACGAGACCAATAATGTCGTTTTTTTGTTAATCTTTATGTACTTCAGAGCAACAAAAGGTAAGAGTAGGACGAACGTCGACAGACAGAGAGAAAAGAGAGCGCCCTATGACGAATCTTTCGTATATTTTTTCTTATAATTATATTTAAATCAACAATTTTCTACATAATTGTACCTTTTCTTAATAAAACTATCAATAAGATCAAAATATTTTGAAGAAGGTCGAATGGGGCGTGTAAATGAGGTCCAGTGGGTATTTTGCGATTGGGTTTCGTCTTGAAGGTCCAGTGGGTACCAAAAAAGAGGTCCAATAGTCATTTTAATATAATATTTTTAAGAAGGTCGAATGGGGCCTTGGAATGGGGTCCAGTAGGTACTTTTTACAATTGGGTCTAATCTTGAAGGTCCAGTGGGTACTGCACCTTATTGAGATTCCATTACGATTGTGACATATTAGATATTCTGCTAAAACTTCAATGTTTCTATTCAAGTAATAGTTCAATGATGGTCCAATGACAAATCAATGGAAAGCCACTTGTACGTGATTACACTGAAAAGCAAGTTTTTCTTACATAAGTAGTTTTAATTTCTTGCTAACTTAATTAAAATAGTAAATAATTTTCGTAGGAGAAGATGAAAATAGGGCGTGATCAGGCACAGGTAATATAATGTGTACGGATCATAAAAACAGTGCGCTCAGTATATTTTTGTACAGCGCCCAGGATCACAGATTAAACCGCATCACAAATGCTGTCAGGAGCTCTTATTTATTTATTTACTGTCATTAAAACGGTATTAGACCAATTACAATAATTAAAGATAATAGAAGGGAACGAACACTGGATAAGATTAGATTATAAACATAAAAAAGACAGAAACATTCACCATGCATTCCTCTCGCTGTACTCCAGGCATACCGACAAAATCACCTTCCATTCATCCGCAAACACATCAAAATTCGGTTTGGCGTCAGGAAGGCATTGAGCGCGGCGAGACTTCGCGGTATGGGCGATCGTGAACAAGCAATACTACGACATGTCGGAACAGCAAACAGCTTATGTTTTCTGCTCGGGCGATAATATAATTATTGGGGACAAACAATCGGCACAACTACACACACAACCGTTACACAAGTGCTACACTAAACACAAACGTTAACACCACTGGTCTAAAATATCCAGCAGGATACCAAATGCCTAAAACTATTCTATCGACACACTTTCAACACTATCAAAGCGTTCGTAAATAAGAAGAAATGGCCGCAGTTTAAAAAAAATGTAACGAATAGTGTTGTAAATGCTTTTCTTTTGCAATTCAATGTTTGTTTTCTCGTTCAAGTAGGTATTTAGGTTCATAATCCTATCGTAACTAATATTATAAATGCGAAAGTAAGTTTGTTTGTTTGTTACCTTTTCACGCCTAGACCACTAAACCGGTCATCCTGAAATTTTGCATATACGTTGTTAGGTGTACAGAAACGGATATAAAGTACCTTTCATCCCGAAAAAAGTACTGTTCCCGAGGAAAACAACAATAACCATAATAGATGGCGCCACGTGTCTTTCGAATCATGATCGAATTATTGTTATAGAAACTTTAGTAGTGTGTTAAGAGTTGATTGTCAAATTCTAAATTAACGCGAGTGAAGCCGCAGGCAAAAGCTAGTACATAAATTATAACTTTATTCCCTTCAACAACCTTCGTAAAGTCGGAGTTACATTTGTGGCTGAACTACACGGCACAACTCAAGCGGAATACCAAACTATGAAAAACTTTCACCTGCCAAGAAACATTTGACACAGTCAATAGTTCCAAAAATAATCGCTAAGCAGTTTTTCATCGAGTGAACGATGTTGAATGAACTTCGACGTCATAAATAACTGTATTCATATCACGACGCCTTTTACCGCGTATAGGTAAAAAGGCCGCCAAATATAAATCAGAGAGTGTTACCAGATTATTGATTTACCCTTAAGTACGCCATCGGGAAATCCCATTTGGATGTTATATTTCAAAATGATTTGTATCGCACGAATCGTTAGGTATATCGAATGAGTGCGCACGGTCATTAGTTAGATGAAATTTATATCGCATTATAAATAATGAAGGGATTATTATAAAATTTATCCATTACTGAGTTGCCAGGGTAAAATTATTTGATTCGATTGTTCTACAGAAGTTAATGATGCTGTGAGTAACAAATCAACAATACTTTTTTTAAATTATCGTGTATATATTTTTTCCAAGTACACTCTGCCAAAAAAGTGGTTTACCATCCTAAGATTGAAATTCGTTTGCACGTCATAAAACAATAAGGTCGATTTTCACTTGCAAAAATTATCTGACAACCTTAGCGATATCTTTATTTGATAGGAACTGTTGTCAAAACTGGTAAACCACTTATTTGGCCCACCATACTAAAATTTCTTTTGACATTAGATAGATAGAAAATGCTTTATTGTACACCATAACGATAGCAAAAAAAACAGAAATATTTAAAACAAGGACATTACATTAAATGACACGAGTATTTTATATCGTTGAGATAATCTATAGCAAACCTGATGATGAGGCTAAAAATGTATGAAGATGACCTTCTATCAAATATAACACAATCCAATTTAACAAAAAGTGCGATCTCACATTTCCAAACTAAATCTAGGAAGTTTTAAACTAATATCGGGCAAGTTGAAGCCAACATTTCCGTGCAGTATGCCCGTGACATAGATTTATACGTGAAAAGTCTGTCATTTTGAGAAATGACTGGAGTTTCCACCCACCGAAGAGTTCACAATCGGAGGTGGCAACCTGGCCGCGACATTTGATTGATGATGAAAAAAATTTTATTTTTCTATTTTTTTGGCCAACTCGATTATTTTTAGCGCACTGTTTATTTTAAGGGATTAAAAGGTGTATATTTGCACATATTTATTTTATACTAAGAGTGTTTAAGACAGCTTTTATTTAGAAACTAAATCAATTAATAAAAGAAACTTAAAAAAAACACACAAGGCTGTTATAATATTTTCTGAAATATTACGCGAATCGTATTTATTAAATAAAATACTTCGTATATGTAGTGAAAGTATAAAAATATAACATTAGATAAAGATGTCTCATGGATCGTTGCCGTAGCAACGTTAATATGTGACATGCCTCCGCCGTGATTCCATCAGGCAACAGCTGGTCTAGGTGCCAGTGCCACATGGTGCCGTCGTGTCACCTCCTCGTAATGGAGGCTTCTCAGCCACGACACTATTCTGCTGAATTCCCACACAGGACAGTTTCATAGGAACACTTTTCTGTAGCTGCAACGATTAGAATTAAGGTAGATGTGAATTAAGGTAGATGATATCTAACCCATCTCAAGTGGGTTTTTGCGATTACTGTTGTTTCTAGTACTCTAACCTCAGGTGGGCTGCAGTCTTTTGATCCTTATGAGAAATAGAATTAATTGGCATCATAAAAATGTTTTGTGAAAACTGCCCTTTTTCTCGTTGACTGTACATTATTTTCAAAATCAGTGAATGCAGATAGAAATTATTCCAAAAGTTATGGGTGATCTTCTAAAGGCCCTGGGGTCTAATTCTCCTAAAATAAATTGTTGTCAAACGTAATCGAACCACAACCGTCAGTCAGTTTTTGTTTTCGAAAACTTTCAAAATGATTGATTTTGTTTTTGTGTCAAACAATTCGACAGCTTTTGAAATTGAGAACTGTCTGAATGAACGGTTCCGCCTTGGTTCGGTTGTGATTTATCAAGATTTATTTTAGGAGAATTGGGCCCCTGATCGACGAGCGAGTAAAACCGCGGTCTTATGGCTCGTCGGTAAAGCTCGCCGGTGTTTCATTGCAATACTGCGATTTTGTGAGTTGACGAGCCTGGCTCGCGACTCGTCATGTTTGCTTCATTTTTTACTAGGCTCGTCGTTCAAAACCGCGTGTCGATCACGGCCGGCGAGCCAAGTCGCGTGTTTTACCTTCTACCAGGTATCTCATTGTAGCAGTCAAACGTTCATGAGGAGAAATAGCTTCTCTCATTGTAGTGTTTTGCTTTTGTATCATAGGTAAAGACAATAATTCGTTGTACAATTCTTCAGACATTCTCAGATAATTTCTGTAATCGAGTGGTTCTGCTAACAATTCTCGAATTAAATGTGTATGCGATAACGCTTGCCTTTTCTCAATCCAAATTTTAACCCAAACTCTCGGGCGTTTTCGTTAATTTCATGGTATGCTATTACCAAGATAACACAAAGCTTCAGACTCCTAACAAAACATGTTAACCTCAATTAGACTACGATACGATTGTTTCACTCGCTAGTCGATCAGCACCAACGAGCCGCAAGTAAAACCGATATTCTTTAAAACCGCAGTATAGGCTCGTACGTTGATCACCCACTTAACAACGTTTTCGTAGCGTTCGAACGTAGCTACAATGGTTAAGGTGGCTGCCCTTCAGCCCCATCTCAAATTACCACCCTGTATGTAGTGAAAGTATAATTAATATAATATTTGATAGAGAAAGGAGATGTTTCAGAAATGTATGGAGCCTGGGCTAGCACCCTGTACACTATATGAAAATATAGCTAAACAATAAAGTAACCGTTTTTTAATGTTAATTTTCTGTAATTTTACTTTGTTTAATTGTACATTCAAGTTAACTTGGTCAAGGAGAGCAACACAACACATAAAAATATGGTGGATCGAAATTATGTGAAATGTCATTTTGACAACTGTTGACATGTCATTGACCCCATAGTGTTTATTTCTTGTGTACTTACATAACCTATCTACGTTGTTTATAGACGAAAATACTTGGATTTCGTTGTAGTTATAATGAAATAGAACTACAGGTGTTGTACTCGATTGTGTCACACACACATCACGAAACCTAGGACTGTCAAAGTTGTCAAACTCATGTTAATGTCAAACACAACTGTCATGGCTACCAGAAAAAAAGGGTTAACATATTAAAAAACGTCCCCAAATAATAATCCAGTACAATTGTACTCTTCTTCAAATTAATTTATTTGTACTTTATCCCCTATTTTTTTCCTATTTTTCTAAATACTGTACATAGTGGTGGCCCAAAATCAAACATCTCCTTTCTTGGATAGTTGCCGCGGTAACGTCGATACGTGACAGTATTCATTGATGCAAATAATTTCACGAATGATATAGCTTTCTTTATTTTAAATACTTACGTCCAACATCCTAACGTGCAATAAAACATGCGTGCACAAGCACATAATTATGAATACAGTCGTGTGTTTTATTGCAGGGATGGTACACGTAGGTATTTTAAATAAAAAAACGAGATATTGTTTTCTTCAATGTAGGTACAGCTATTAATTCAAAACTTACAAGTTCTTGTAAGTTCAAAACCTCTCACCTCTAACGTTATTTGACTGAAAAAGATACATTTATTTTGTTTGCACCATTTGTGGCCGCCATTATTGTAATCGTGGAGATAAATCGTTCATTTGTTTCTCGTTGTTATAAATCTTTGTAGCACAAATAGCAGAATTTGTAAGATAAACTGATGCATGAATCTGAAGTTTAATGTTTTCTTGTAAAATATTGGATGGCTCGTATTATTGGTGTTCTCGTCTTCAATTATAGAAGACTTACAAATTGTTGTTTTAAAGTGTGAATTAGAAAATTACCTTGAAAGAATTACCAAATTTTTTTTTTTACATTGCATTTTTAACATCATTAAATTTTTGTAGCACTAGTAGGTACTGAGGGAAATGGTAAATGCACCTTGGTACGTAAGGAATGACGATCTCCATCGGGACCTTAAAGTAGAGTTCGTCGAAAATGTAATTAGAAAGTATGCAGAAGCTCACGAACGTAGGCTTCCTCGTCATGTGAACGTCGCCGTCGAGGCAATCCAGTTTCTCGACCACACGAACATAGTGAGAAGACTCAAAAGAACAAAACCGTTCGAGCTAGTGTTTAGTGATAGTGAATAAGTGTAATGTAGTACAAGTGCTACACATAAAGAACACAATGAACAAAGTGTCTTCGCCTTAATAATTACAAACAAGAAAAGTGCATTCTTAGTAAAATACAATTTAATAGTTTAAGTTATAATGAAATTACTCATTAGCCTAATTAATTATAAGGCTAGATTGTAATAAGATCAGGGCGCATCGACATGAAGCGCAAAAAGAGAGGGTTTTTTTACAGCTTCAAGTGTTTGCCACACCTAACGAGGGGCGCGAGCGGTTCGTGTCGTCGGTGGGGCCCCGTGAAGCACGCTTACACCTTCAGTTTTAACTGTACATACGGACTGTACTGATAAATTAGGTGTATAAAACAAACAGTTAAACTGCGATCTAATCGAAGTCCTTTACAGCTCAAGCTGCTCGCTTGGGGAATGCATTACCACTTAATGTGAGACGTGCGCAATCACTGCCAGTTTGTAAAAAGTTAGTGAAGGAACATTACTTGTTACTTTAATTTGTATTTCTTGATAAAAAAACTCTTTTTTTATTACTTGAGTTGGTCGCGTTTGACCCTCGTCGCACCTGATGGTAATTGCAGACAGGGTCTAAGATGGAGCACACGAATCCAAGTAACAGAGGTATAGGATATAGAGGGATTTTCCTATACCTCTTGCTCTCACATACACACGACGGAACACAGAAAACTGCTTGGCGCCGGACTTTAATGTGAGGGTGGTAGCTAGCCAGGCGGACCGTATAGATCCTACCACCAAGAAAAGATTGATGGTAGGATCTACCACAAATCTTTTCTTGGTTAACGGTTAACTCCTTGGTGAGCTTAACCGTTCACATAAAAAGTAAAATGCAATGCACATGGATTTTACTTTTTTATTATGGATTCCACACAGGGAATCCTAGTGTGGAAGCTAGTGCCAAATGTAAGTTTATTTGTTCAATAAAGATTTATTATATTATTATTATTTATTTCTTTTTTTAATAAGGTTCCAAATGGCCTAATGAAATAAGTAACACATAAAAACATGGTGTCGATCGTATGTCTCGCCATTAACTCAAGGGCCATAACGTTATGTCCTCGTACCTAATATTTATAATAAAGGACCGGCCTCTTTTCGAGGTCTCATCGCGTATTAGCAATCGGTTACATTGTGATTGCTGTTGTGGAGCAATTTTAACTTTAGGTATTTTTGCATGGTTAAAGTTTGCTTGAAGATACAGCTTAATTTTTTTTAATTAATTTTAAAATAGTGATATTAAAACGCTTTTGGTTAGACTGGATGCTGATTCCAATATTAATCGCACCCGCCCAAGTGTACCGAAAACGGTACGGCCGCCATTGTTTATCTAATATGTCTATAATTACAGTACTACACAGGTTAATGATTCATCTCCTAAGATATACCTCCGGTTTCTGATTTGAGAATTCGGGATAAGCAAATACTTAAGTAATATTTGAGTACAAAGTTGTCAAAAAAATGCTTTAAAATCCGTCATTTTTTGACAACTCCATACTCAAATGTTACTTAAATTTGCTTATCCCGAATTCTCAAATCAGAAAACGGAGGATAGTGTAATATTTCTTCAAACTTGTAGCCAGTTGTCGACCAAGAGACAAGCTAAGTTAGCTTAGCTCAACGACACCGCTTAAGATATAACTTGTCTTGGTTGTTACTGATATAACTTGTCTTGGTTGTTACTGGTCGAATTTTTTAATACCTCATGTGTCAATGAACGAAATTGGAAGCACTTCACGTTGTTGGGTGTATTTAAACACAGAATTAATGCGATCAACAACACAACCGCAACCGCTAGCAGTTGCCAAACATATCATAACCCTAAACTACCCACACATACGACACCCACATAAAATATAATTGTTCCACTTTCCTGAAGGAACGCCATTAAGCCGGAAGTAATAATGGCCTGATGAAACCATAATGCTGGTAATTTGCGTAACCACCGCCTTTTAATTAGTCTGCAAAGAAACCACGAACGTAGCGGGTGAAGAGTTAAAGCACCTAGATTTGGTAGGGTTATATTTGCACAACAATGTAGGTTTGATGACGTCAGAATATACTCAATACAGTCTGATCCAAATTAATGTGATAAAAAGGGAACAATCTTTCAGTGAAGACTCTGCTGCCAAGTTTGCTTACTGAGAAATCTTTTTACCACGGTATAAGAAGTAATTTATTTAAAAAAACTAATTATAAATTGTCAAGTGTTTAACAAAAGAACTACACACATAGTGGAAATAAATTTATTACCCGACTTTAAAAAGGAGGAGTTACGTTCGGGTATAACTCCGTCATATAAACAGATTTGCAAAATTATTTTTTTGTTTGAAAGAGTATTCTCCCGAGGTGGTCCCATTTTTTGGTGAAGATCTGATAAAGATCCTCGGAAATTGACGATGGAACTCTTCAATGGATAACAGCAAATTACCCGGGATTGCTGTAATTACACGTTTGTGTGTTGTTTATGCCACTTAAGATAGAAACATAAAATAACTTGAAAAAAGTTAAAACCGACTTCAAAAAAAAACTAAAAAGAGTAAAATAATTTTACCATAATTATAAAACTAACAGTTTCAGAAGTCGGTGCAATTTTACACTGAACCAAATTGAAGGCACCGACTTCTGAAACTGTATTTGAGTACGGAGTTGTCAAAAAAATGCTTTAAAATCCGTCATTTTTTTGACAACTCTGTACTCAAATGTTTCTTAAGCACTGCTTATCCTAGAATTTTCAATTCAGAAACCGGAGGTAAAGGAGTAAAAAAATTAAATAAGTACGCTTAAATAATTCCATCTACCCATGCAGCTAACTCTTCCAGAAATAATAACTCCTGGTATGCAAGCATTCCTGAGATTGAAGCGGCTAAGCTAATTAGGTTTTTATTCGAACAATTAGAGATCCAATAGACGCTGGTTCAACAATCTCACTACCCTGGTTTGAACACGAATTTCGCAAAAATGAGAAAATTATGCAGTGTAACTCTTCACGAATGCGGAGGAATTTTAGTGCCGACTAAGATTAAAGAGAAGAAAATTTCTAGAATTTATTTTATGCTGTACGCTGTACTTCAGAAATGTACAGCATGTTTATAATTCCGCTTAAGCTGTTAACATAGACTAATCAAGATTGAAATAGAAACTTGGCATCCATGCAATGATAGGGTACTCCAGCCCAGCCTCTACTAGTGATCACACATCGCCATGGCATGAATAAGAATAAGAACGTTTATTTGCTTGAAATGAGTTACATACAAGTTAACATTAAATAAAAATCCGTCATTTCGCCTAGTTGGCATGCAAAATTTAAAGTAAGCTCTAACAAAACATATCTAGCTTAACTTTGACATGTAGGTACAAATATTAGGTAATTTACCTTTACATTATATCTATCTTTTTTTACATTAATAATTTTACATGTTCATTTTAATAAATTATATAATAATTAAAATTCTAATGATTATCGATTAATATGTAATGAAATTATATTGATTTTGAAAGGGAACAATAATATTCTTATTATTCTATATTTGAGCAGCAAGTTACACACTTAGTTTTATTTACATGTAGGCGGTACATCTTGTTATAATTTTTCGTTTAGAAACTCTTTGGAGTAATAACATTTCTCAGATAGCCAAGTATGTAATAGTCTTCTATACTTATTATAAGGTAGTGATGCAATTTTAGGAAAGCAATTATTCATGTAAAGATTCTTTTTACATCTTGGTCTGATAACATGTTGTACGTCACGAATACACGTCTGCGCTGGATGGCTGCCTCCACCCAACGTGCATGCACGACCGTCTGGAGACTGCTACCCAGCGCTGACGTGCTTACGTGACATCCATCATACATGTTAGTGCGTAAGCACCACTAGAAGCTGGGCTGGAGTACCCAATTATTGTGTACATTTGTTAGGTATTGTATAACATTCGTTAAAACTTTGCAAACTCTCAACAAATAGTAAAAGCCGGCTCCCCCCACTCTGTCATTACAACAGATAGTCGTCCTGTTCAAAGTATCGTGGATTGTGTATTCAAATATAGCACGGTACGATAAATCGTGTGAAACGACTAACTTTGTCGTCACGTTGTCTTGCAGCGATAAAACTGTTACCACAAACCAGTGGTAACAGCTAGACGATTAACGTCCAACGATAAAAAAATGTCACGGGGTGCTAGGAACCGGCCGGAAGACGATTTAATACTTAAATAGTACCATTTTAACTATAATACTTATTTATAATTAGTTACGGTTTACTCACGTGCCTTTATCGGAATTGCCCGACTAGTTTCGGACCCAAACGGAATCCTTAATCATGAGATGAACACGCGGCGAGGTCGCGAGTCGAACTCGCGGCCTCACCGCGTGAGTAAACCGTAACTAATGTGTCTCACGAAAGTTATAATTCAGATACATACTTATTTGTAAACCTACCTAATTATAGCTATCGCAGTGCATAATAATTATAGCTCCGGCAATTATGTGACTCCGATTAGTCCGTCGTACATTTGTAAAGCATTATGTACACAATCTCCAATGTAAACAACATACATCCGTTTATGACGCAATGTATGTTGAATGTTGGCCAATTGTAAATAGACTCTGGCCTCGCCGCGTGTTCAGCTCACGATTCAGGGCTCCGTTTGGGTCCGAAACTAGTCGGGCAATCCCGAAAAACGCACGTGAGTAAACCGTAAATAATCATAAATATATGTGTCTCACGAAAATGACAATACAAAAATTATAAATAGCTGCCAAAGTTTTTTTTTATTTTTTGTTCTTTTTCATTTCAATGAAAATAAACTATGTACAGCTACGAATAAATAATATTTCCATTGCGTTTTTGACGTTTATTTAACGTAAAGACAAATAAAAGTTAACGTTAAAAATACAAAGTTAAATGATATTTAACCAACTACGGTTTAAATAAAATATAAAATGCAAGGCTCAAAAATACGTTGTTGCTGTTAAAATATGGTCGGTATGATAGATTAACGCGGGTGTTAGTTCATACATTTTATTTTACTCGCTTACTCGTATGGATGAGTTGCATCAAAGTTTAAACTCAACGCTTAACCGACTTTGGTTTAATGTGGATCGTAAAGTTGGAAATTTTAATCTTTATGCTTGTGATCACTAAAGGACGTATTATAAGAGGAACCGCATTACATCCAAGTTCGTTGAACATCAACCTCGTCTCCATGCGATGCACACTGCTACTAATCGACGAGGCTTTGAGAAACAGATGGCAAAATACCCATACAACTTTCTAGATCCATGACCCCAGCAATAATAAGGTCTTTTTTTTATCGTGGGAAAATCCTTATGGACACCCTTCGCCTGGGAAAGGCGATGAAGGGTTATGCCGGACTCTTACCGGCTAAAAACCCACGGTGTTCCTTCTCCTGACCCTAGGCCGGAGTCAAGGGATTCGCAGCTGCATACACCGCAACCCCGGCAGGCCTAGCAATAATAAGGGCTGCCCAAATCACGTAAATACCTAAAACAAATAACAAGGCTACGTTATCAAAGGGGAAGTTCTCATTTTGATAAACGTAAAAATAGACTTCATTGTTTCTCATTGAGTAATTAAGAACGATTGGTAGTTCCAGAAATGTTTGATCAAAATCATAATATAGTTATGTAGTTTTTCTTAGATTTAATTCGTTTTGTTATGAAGTAAACACATAAATACAGCAAACTGAATTAGGAATAGAGATACCTATAAAATCGCATTTTTTTTACAAATACCATTGATTTGCCATAGTAACAAATTCAAAGGCAAATGAAGCTAGACAAATAATTAAAAACGATTAATAAACTGTTTGATAATTGGTTTAGATGAAACTTCACTACATAGTATAAAACAAAGTCGCTTCCCGCTGTCTGTCTGCCCCTATATATGCTTAGATCTTTAAAACTACTCAACGGATTTTGATGCGGTTTTATTTAGTACTAGCTTTTGCTCGCGGCTTCGCTCCCGTTAATTTACGGGTCCCTAATTTTTTGATCCCAAAATATAGCCTATAGCACTCAGGGATAACGTACCTTCCTATTGGTGAAAGAATTTTTGAAATCGGATGAGTAATTTCGGAGATTACCTCCTACATACAAACAAACAAACAAACAAACAAACAAATTCTACCTCTTTATAATATTAGTATAGATAAAACGTACATGTGCGAAGCCGGGGTGGGTCGCTAGTAGATTATATAAATTACATTAATGTGATAGAACGCACATTTACAAAAGCAAATGAATGCATTTTAATACAAATCAATAGTTAGTGGCATGTCCACTGCTTTTAATTACGGCCTTTACCGGCGAGGCATTGACTCTAACAACTTTTTACATTTTGCAAGAGAGAGAGAGAGTTCCATTCTTCTAAGAAAACGTCGTATAGCTCCCTTAAATTGCCACACTGACGATTTGATACACTTCTCTTGACTTCGCACCAAAGATGTTCAATTGGGTTTAGATCTGGGCAGTTAGCTGGCCAGTCTAAGACAGAAACTGATTGTGATATCAGGAATTCTTTAACGGTGCGTGCAGTCTGTTTCGGATCATTGTCGTGCTGGAATATCCAAATAACCGGCAGCACGTCTTCAGCATAGGGTAACATTGTTTCTTCGAGTATGTTTTTGTATTGGAATTGATCCATGTTTTCTTCTATCAGCCTAACAGGTCCAACTCCATAACCAGAAAAGCAACCCCAAATCTTCACGTTTCCCCTGCCATGCTTTAATGTCACTTTTGTGTATTTGGAGTCGAATGCTTTATTAGGAGGGCGTCGTACGTATCGTTTTCCATCAGAACACACCCTGTTTATTTTTGTCTCGTCAGAAAAAAGAACATTTTTCCACTGTCTGATTGTCGAGTTTTCATACCTTCTTGCAAATTGTTCGGTGTGAACACCTTAGATTGCAATATCGGCGTGACGCGGGAACCTAATTTTATTACTTAGTGTTTTATATTAAGTTCAGTGTACCTTTGTCTACCACGTAGCCGGGTGTATTCAATTAACAGTTTATTAGCCGCGTTAAGAACATTTATGTAACATCATCATTTCATATAACATTTTAACATTAAGTACATTTTGAGTGTGATACGATAATAATAAATAGTGTTCAACATTAACATTCGTTTCTTCTTGATAACACCCGACACCTCGTTTCGTACCCCGACACAAATGCTAGACGAGCTTGCCTATGGGACGTTTAAACATGGCGCCGGTCCCTATTAACTAAGTCGGATCTACATTTTTACGATTTTTCAGTAGAGCGCTTTAAAACTTAATTTACTGATTAAACAGTAAGTATGTAACATTAAGGTCTGAAATTTGGAACAAGTATACGTCTTACAATGTTAAATGGTTCTGTCTATGTATTATTTCTGAATTTATCATTAATTTGGAGAAATGTCATAACTGACAAAATTTTAAATTAGGTATTTTGCATTTAACAATGTTGATAGTACGAGTAACAGAATCGACAAAAAAATCTAGTTAAGATCAATTTAACAAACTCGGTAGTGCCAGAACCGACAAAACTAACCTACCTTATATCTATTCAATAATGTCGCATATACCATAATCGACTTTCGAATGTAAAACAATGAAATTGTAAAAGAGATTTAAAATAAATATAAAAGATAAATAGTAGGTACTTTTTTCCCGTATTATCTTAATTTTTTAAATAATTTTGTCGCAGTTTATATTTTTTGCGTCTCCACCGTTAACAAAAACAGTTCTGCTCGACCCGACGGCCCCCGCGCCCTGCGCTCTCCGCTAACAACGTCGTATCATAACTACCTACATTCTTGTATGGTTAACGTCGCAATAGCCGACAATATTTCGACTATTATCTCCGTAATTACACAGTATAAATAAAGTAAAAATAGTGTATCATACAGACACATCAAAACTAAACACAATTATGTAAAAAAGCCGTAATCGCCAAAAATGTAGTACTGTCTTTATTAATTGGGACCGGCGATGGGTATCTTCCTTGCCACCCTTCCATGCAACTTCTCTTCTACCAAACGCCTTCAAATAGTGCGTGCGGAGATCGCTAAAGGGTTGTTTTCATTAAAATATTCTTTTCTTATCTCGTTAGACCCTTTATAAGGATTTTGTTTTACCAAACGAACGATATTTCGATCAACGAGATGTCTTTTTCTGTTTAGGATCCCTTTGGCTAACCAGACTATTCTCACAAACAGTTTCAATGACGTAGTCTTGGCAAAAAATCCATCTGATTTGAGCAAGCCATACCTTCTTGGGTCATGGCTAGACCAATAAAGAAACCAGTCAAAATCAAAGACCCCAACGTTCAAACTCAAAACTCGTTTATTCAAAACTAGCTTTTGCTCGCGGCTTCGCTCCCGTTAATTTACGGATCCCTAATTTTTTGATCCCAAAATATAGCCTATAGCACTCAGGGATAACGTAGCTTCCTATTGGTGAAAGAATTTTTGAAATCGGATGAGTAATTTCGGAGATTACCTCCTACATACAAACAAACAAACAAACAAACAAACAAATTCTACCTCTTTATAATATTAGTATAGATGGACTAGTATTACTTAGTTCTTTTTGAACGTCAAATTTACATAAGACTGCCCCCAAAAGCGCCCACCCTTCACTGCTTCCTAGTGTTTATGCTGTGAAGATTTCATATTATATTTATCAATTCAATCCCGTCGACAGCCTCGAACATGAATTAAACACAACATAGAAAAATCACCAACCAATTTTAAACCAGACAGTTTTCAAACTCTTAAACGTCGCAGTCAAGATAAACGGTGCAACTCACCTCGTATTAACTGACACCCAATAAATATACGTCGTGAAAATAGATATAAAGTGCTAAAAGAATTTTGTTCGCGTCCCGGTCGTTTGATGTATGATCATTGATCACCCCTGCACTCTGCACTGGGGAAATTGATCTACTCGTACTTTATACAGTAGTAACGGTAGCGAATGTTTGTAGATCAAGACGTAGTATTTTATGCTTTGGTACTGTTCATTGCTTAAAATATTCTTCGAATGAATATTTGTATATATTTTCTTTTTAGCATGTCGATGGCAATCTAAATTGTTTCTGCCCAGAACCAAGCAACGAGTATTGCATTATCAGTAGCTATAAAGTTCTCTAACGTGCAGGTATCAGGGCACGATGATGTTATTGGTATTTAAACTCATTAAGATATGAACAGGTTGATATTGTCTACACTGTCATAAAACAAAATGCATCCTCATATTCTAACTCGGATTTTTGGAACGACAAATATTTAATAGGGTAAGCCATTACTAAAATTATTTAAAACTTCTAAAGAATCGTTTAAATCATCAAGAGAACCAAGTTGAGAGCACAAAACATCCTAGAACGGATAAGCCTGCATAAGCATACGCTTAGCCTTCATGACTGGCATAGGTATTCTTATGACATCCGGGATCAACAGTTGATCTGCTCTCCGAGACACGGAGGAGACTCGATGTAAAACGAATGGTCACCCATCCACGCACTAACAGCGGCAAGCGCAGCTTAACCTTGCCAATCATATCCACGAACCCCTCAGACAACCAGTCTACCCGACTTGAATTTCAAAACGCTTCATACAAAAGAACAAAACACTTTTAACTAAGTACGGTAACGAGTCTCATCTGGCATAGGTCGCAACAAAAGGCACCAGTGACACCGCTTGATACATATCGATGCATATTCATGGCGACACGACAATCAAACGCTCTTTTTTATCTTTTGTTTTGTGAACACCCTGTTTGCGACACACGAGGGAAGAGGATTTGTTGCTGTAATATTATTTATCCTTTTAGATGGTTAACAATAGGCATGGTGAGAGCATCAATAAATTGCAAATCTAATTAGTCCGCCAGTTAGAGTTTTGAAAAATAATGGACATGTATTTTTTCTTTTGATAAATTTATGAATATTTGGAAAGATAAAACGCATCAAAACTCGAGAGTAGGGGCTTGTGACGTCAGAAGCAAGAAAAAATTGTACTTGCTTGTGACGTTTTGCCAATTTTAAGTGTCGTATCTTCGTCAATTTCGGTTTACGTAACTAAAGAAAAAATACGGGTCAAATCTTTTTTGATAATCTAACTGACGGACTAATTAGATTTTTTCAGTCTAATACCACCCAGTACCTCACGCTCTGAAGTAGCACTTGCGACCGCTAGAATAACGAGGCTGTCAATTATTTTTATTAAAAACCATCAAACTATTGTGTACTCAACTCAGTGTTTCCTATCGAAAATCCATAATTTATTCCAGACTAACGTGTCACCCAACCTTCCCAGCAATGTATCACAAACACGGTACCGCACAAAAAACAAGACAAATTGCGCTATTTGTTCGCGATTGTCCTCCCGATACCGCGCCCAGTTAGCTGATATGAACAATGGATCTAGGGGAATATACGTTAATAAATTATGTATTATTATAGTGTCAATGCGTTATTTTTATATTAAAACATTCGTGAGATACATTCATATTTATGATTAACTAGCATTTTCCCGCGGCTTCACTCGCGTTAAAAAACTCTTAACACACTACTAATGTTTCTGCATATAATAATATATTTCAATCATGATTCGAAAGACACGTGGCGCCATCAATTATCATTATTTTTTTCCTCGGGAATTGTACTTTTTTCGGGATAAAAGATACCCTATATCCGTCTCTGTACATCTGACAACGTATATGCAACATTTCAGGATGATCGGTTCAGTGGTTTAGGCGTGAAAACGTAACAAACAAACAAACTTACATTCGCGTTTAAAATATTAGTTAGGATTAGAATTACGGTTTACTCACGTGCATTTTTCGGGATTGTCCGACAATTTTCGGACCCAAACGGAGCTCTTTCAGAGTTTGACTCGCGACCTCGCCGCTTGTTCAGCTCATGATTAAGGGCTCCGTTTGGGTCCGAAACTAGTCGGGCAATCCCGACAAATGCACGTGAGTAAACCGTGACTAATCATAAATATCGATGTGTTATATTATAAAACAGTTTTTATTTCAAGTGTCGTTTTTCGAATTCTTGTGCGGATCAGAATTTGATTAGATCACTTGCGTTAGCGGTGAAGGAAACCGTCGTGAGGAAATCTGCACACCTGAGAGGTTCTCGATGGTGTGTGTAGTTCGCCAACCCACATTTCGCCAGCGTTGTGGACTAAAGTAGTAGTTGCCCTAAAGCCCTTAGATATCTATTTATTTATTTCTATTCATTTGAAGCACATACGTCACTCTGTGAGAATTTCTCTGAAAAATTATCAATTGCTAGTTACGACAGTTAGCGGGGAGGGTGACTATAATGGGATTTGGTAGAAGCAGCATTTTCTAATAACGCTATAACATAATCACCATCACCAATCTGTTTGCAAGGGTGGTGATCATGGTTTTAATGCCTCTATCACCGTTTATTAGGGAGTAAAATGTACAACAGTGGGCGTTTATGAAGCTGCTTTTTTTACAAGGGTTAGAGTTTTAAATATTGAACTTGTGGTTCCTGGACAATAAGGCTACCTGCTGTTCCCTTGGGTGCCGTGTTAGTACCTACGCTGATAATATCATATTGTGACCACATGATTTCCCTAAGGTCTGAGGCCAGACGGCATTAGCGGAAAAACGGTTTCCCGTATCCCATTCTTATTATAAATGCGGAAGTTAGTCTTAGCCCATCTCATTCTGAGGAGAAGTCCGTGCCCAACAGTTGGACAGTAATGGGCTACATAATTATGAAGTGTCGTTTTTATACATAGTGCGTGGTTGAAGAAAACAATGGCATTAATTTGCTCTGGGTGCTAACTGTGAGGTTTTTCACTCACGTTCAATTGCGAGCTCGTTAGAATTTTATATGGGAAAAAGTTACAGCGCCACCTGGTGGTCACTAGGAGAAACCATTTCCCATACAAAATTCTATCGCGCTCGCAATCGAACGTGAGTCGAAAAAACTCACACTTGCCACCCTGGAGTGTGACAATAAAGATGGGTTTTCAACTAGATATTCTTGGTATCCTTTTTCACCCACTTCAAAAAAAGAGGAGGTTCTATATTCGTCTGCATATACGTTTTTTTTTTGTTTATGTTCTCGCAAAACTTTTTGCAAGCTTTTTATTTAACTTGCTCCGTTCGTATGTTTCCGGTTTCGTTTGTGATTCATTTTTCAAGCGCTTGCTGGCATCCTTTGTTTATAAACCTTTTTTGACTATTCTTTTTTTGTTTGAAAGACTCCCGAGGAGTCCTATACATAATTTATGGTCTGATGAAGCGCTGTAGAAATAGAGAATGGAACTCCTCAATCACAAACAGCACATGTTTCATGATTGGGTTATTAGGAAATGAAGATCACAACTGAATCATTTTTTATCTGGCTATTTTGTTTAATCCTCTAAAAACGAAAAAATAATAAGCCCTACAAAAAGGAGCAACTGACTTGAAAAATCTGAAAAGCATAAAATAATTTCAATTTTCGCATTTTTCAATTTTCATTTATTCCTTCAGATAACAAAAGATCCATTGGGTTAGTAACAACAGTCTTAACCTATGTTAGTACTTAATTAATAACACAGACAATGTACAGGTGACAAGTGACCTCACCAACGGGCTGTCATGTCTCCCGGCTATAGCGCTTAGAATGCTGCTGGGGCTGCCACGGAGTCTGATTAGCAGCGAAAATAATGACCTTAATAATAAAATTTACATTTTTCTTAGTCATGCCATAGTAATAGGGTATTTGCCTTTTTTTTATTTATTACTAGGCCTGCGTTTGGCCGCCATCTCGCCTGATGTAAAGCGATGATGTGGTCTACGATGGAGCACGCTTGCCCAGAAGAAACCGATTCACTCGTGACTTGAAGACACCCAGATTGTAGCTGTCGGGGAACACCCAGTCGGGCAGCGCATTCCACTGTTTGGCGGTTTTCACAATGAAAGTGGAATCAAAGCGCTTCGTTCGGGTTTTTGGTATATCAACCATGAACCGATTGCGCTTTTGGCTTACTATTAAAAATGTGCAACAGTTTAGTATTATTTTATAGAAAGATCACGGCATGTGAAAAAAAAAATGAAATCGATGAAAAAATACAGGAGATACACGCATTCGAAGTTTGTTGAGGCGGCATTTTTTGTCCTTGTCACACAAAACGGATATACTGTAAAGAGTGATGTCAAGTTAAGCGCTTATTACACTAGGCTGCATTTAGTCTTCTAAATTCAGAAGCAAATTAGATGCTTCTGATCACACTGTCCTTATTTAGTTACTGAATCAATTACCAGTTAAAGCGCGACTGAGTCGGACGTACCGATTCGTCTATATTTTTATAAAATGAACTCAGTAGCACTTGAAAGCCCTCATTTCGTACATTTTTGTTCAGGATTTTTTTGTCATTTTGTCCCAGAGATATAGCAAATATTGAACATAACTTCTTTTTCTTTCGTCATTTCGTATGTACCTACGCTGCGCACCGCACTCGTAGCACTTGAAAGCCCTCATTTCGTACATTTTTGTTCAGGATTTTTTTGTCATTTTTGTCCCAAAGATATAGCAAATATTGAACATAACTTATTTTTCTTTCGTCATTTCGTATGTACCTACGCTGCGTACCGCACTCGTAGCACTTGAAAGCCCTCATTTCGCACATTTTTGTTCAGGATTTTTTTGTCATTTTTGTCCCAAAGATATAGCAAATATTGAAAATAACTTCTTTTTTTTTCGTCATTTCGTATGTACCTACGCTGCGCACCGCACTGGCACTTCACTTTTTTATTCGGGAATACAAAATATAACTCATACATCCTCACGCAGCGACTGAAGTCAGTAACTAAATGCGATTACACCTTCCTAAATGCGTTTCTAATTAGGCTTCTAAATGATTCAGTCAGTCAGAAACCATCCTTGTCTCTGAATTTAGGATGCTAGCTTGCTAATTGCGATTATACTTGACTAAATCCAGTATCGACTGAATTAAGACGACTAAATTCAGCTAAGTGTAATAAGCGCTTTACTATGAAGTTTTTAAGGTATGACGACATAATTATGTTAATTATGACACCAACTTTTTTGGAAGATGTCGTAAAAACTTCTTTGTTATATTTTTATTTTTAAACCTGGCAACATCACATTTTTTTACTATTTTCATGGATATAAAAAAAACTAAAAAAAAAATTTTTTTTTTAGATTTTTTTAATATTTCGAAAAATTATTTGTTATTTACTGTTTCTTAAAATCTTATGCCCTACTAGCTGTGCCCGCGACTCCGTCCGCGTGGAAGTCGGAAAACAACATTGTGTCGCAGCAACTAAATAATCCATTTATTATAATAATAGACAAAGGTGTCCCACTAAGACACTTATGTCTTTTGAACCATTTCTTTATGTAGAGTTTCAGCTCCTCTTGATTGACCGAAAAGATTCATAAAACCGTAATACTAAAAACGTGTTGCTTATTTCTATACATTTCCTTGCTAAAATGGATTATAATTGAATATTGATACTTTTATTGAAGATGTAACAAAACCATATCGCGATACAAAAATAGCTACAACGCCGTCTTGTTACAATCTGCGAACTAAATTATGATTTCATTCGAGGTGTGGTAGGTATAGAAAAGAACTTTAAATATTAAAAAAAAAAACTTATAGAAGACTTCATTTAATTTTAATAAGTTATAAATAGGTAGGTACTGCTTTCAAAAAGTCTGATCTGGAAATCGAACCAACACAAACGCGAAAAAACATCATCTATATTTTTATTTCACCAATCGATATGATCGCTCCAATAAACATAGTGCCTGAAATTGATGACCATAAAAACTAACATTAAGTACCTACCTAACTTAGGTACATTTCAATTCAAACACTTATTTGTTGTTACTTCTTATTTCTTGCACTTCCTTCAATTTAAGACAGTGTGTTTGTTGGAGAGATTTGATCCTTATTATTGACCTTATAGATATCTATCAACAGGGGCCATAATATAATACCGGATGGTACATAAAGCTTTGTCAGTTCGATTCCCGGTTCAGGCAAAAAAATCAGTAAAAGGTAATTTCTTACTTTAAAAAAAAGTGAAATGAAGTTTCCTTTGAGTGAAATTTGCTATTTTTAATATTTAAAGTACTTTCCCTCCATGGCCACGTCTTTGGAACATTACCTAAAGCTTAAAAAACTCAATTAAATAAACTTAATAAAACGACGGCGACAGGCTTTGAATAGTTCTGACAATAATGAACAAAATAAAATAAAATGTAGAAAAACATTCCAAAAAGAGCATTGAGTAGATAGAATGATTACGAAATACTAAATTTCAACGAAAGCACTGGGTGAGCGCTTTCCTTGCAAATAATCATGGCCACCGATTTCAATTTGAATTTGGACCTTATTTTCGGCATCAGCATTCCCAAAAAGTATGAACATTCAATGAACAAAAATCCTACTATTAGTCCACATCATGAATTAATTTTATTGTGAACAACAATAAGAAATTGACCTAATAAATTCTAAATAACAATATCTTAATTTTTTTTTTGTAAAAGCTTAGTTCCTTCTTCATAAGGATAGCATTTCATTAGACCTTTCGTAGACTGAGAATAGGTACCAATTCAACAATGAATATTAGGTAATTTGTGGATTTATTCGTAGTAAAATATTTCCTCGCAACATTATTTGATACACGTAACGCCATCTATTGAAAATAAACTAATACATGCTAAGTTCTTCTAGAAAACTTAATATTCGCATAACTTTTGATTTCGTGAACCGATTGCGATGAAACAAAAAACATATGTTACTTGGAGATAAGCACAATATATGTTTATAAAAGTCAACAGCATTGGGTCGATTGTTTTTACGTGATGCTTGAACAAACAAACAGATAAACAGACAAACCAACAAACAGAAGAAACAAAATACAAAAATGTTAAAAATGGGTTCTTTTGGTTATTTTTTAACACCCCAACCATGTTTTTTCAAAATATTTGCTATGTACAGATACGCAAAGTCTACAGATTTGATAAATGTATAGAAGATATTGATTATTTGCATATCTTTTGAATGCGTGAACCGATTGCGATGAAACAAAAAAAATATGTTACTTGGAGATAAGCACAATATATGTTTATAAAAGTCAACAGCATTGGGTCAGCTCTTTTTGCGTGATGTTTGCATAAACATGCAAACATATGTTTAATCTTTACTTCCCTAGATGGCGTTGGCGTCGAATTAGATCGCGCTATGGTTTCGTTACCGCGCGATTTATAAGTTCTAGATAAAAATTTCCTAGTTACTTCTAAACCACGATTTTATTATATGTATAGATTATGGGTTAAATCGTTTATTACTCGGTCATTTTAACAAATATCTCATTGTTTTTTTTTCACTGTTGCTTATTACCTTTGTAATAGTTTCCTAATAAACAATAATAGTCAAATACCATATTTGGTTATTATTTTTTGTATCAGAAATGAAGATCACAACTGAATCATTTTGCATCTGGCTGTTTTGTTTAGTCCACTAAAACGGCAAAAATGTTCTGCCTAGCCTCCTTCGTAGGGGTCAGCTTCCAGCCTAACCAGATGCGGCTGTATACGAGTATTTTTCACGGAGCGAATGCCATCAGACTTCCGCAACCCAGTTACTGGGCAATGCCGATATCCTAAAATTAGACAGGTTGTCAGACAGTCGGTCTTCTGACTACCTGTAACGACTGTCATAGGTATTCGTATGACACTCGGAACGATCGGACGATCTAACGTGTTCTCTGAGGCATGGAGGGGTCTCGATGTGTAATGAACGATCCATGGACTGACCGTGGTAAGCACTGCTTAACCTCGCAAATTTATATATGATCCGCGCTGTTATTAATTAACCACGAGCACTACTAAAACGGCGGCAAAGTGATAACTGAAAAGCATACAATATGCGGGATAGGAATAGCGACCTTGAAATAGAGGCCACGGGGATTTGACGACACGTTTGGTGCAGTGGCCAAGCGATTGGCTTCTGCGTAGGCTTGCCAACCTCAATGTATGAATTTACCGGGACTTTGGCAATCAAAATGCAGGACGTGGCAAAAAAAAGGAGGCGAAAAATACAGAAATTATTTTAAATAGTTTTATTGAATGTTGTACTTCGGCATACAACTAGTTAAACAAAACATGCGTTCACTGAATTGCGACTTCTGCGCGAAGGTTTAGCCGTAGGTACGATAAAACGGAACTATTGGCGTCCCGCACACGTCTTTTGCGGGATGCATCGTCTAAAGCTCTAGAAACGGGACGTCCCGGCTCTCGCGGGACGGTTGGCAAGCCTACTTCTGCGCTACGGGTCGTGGATTCGATTCCCACACGGAACAAAAATTTGTATGGCCTACAGATTGTTGTTTCGGGTCTGGGCGTTTGTGTATGTGAGATTTGTGTCTGTAAACGCACCCACGATGCAAAAGAAATCTTAGGGAGAAGTCACACGATGCGGTGCGGCTCTGGCGCGGCGTCTGAGCGGTGCCGCTGCGGCGTAATACATACAGATTTCCATGGCATACCACACGGTGCGGTGCGGTGCGCCGCCGCACGGCGACCATTTTGCCGCATCAGCGTGTACACGTAGTACGCGGCGTCGTAAGAGCCACGCGGCACCGCACTGCACCGTGTGGAACGGCTCTCCGTCAACACATCTGAGGTCTGCGACGTCGGAGCGCCGCCGTCCGCTCCGGCGAATACACCTTCCCCCCTCGTCTTGGTCCGGTGAGCGTGCGGCGCGGTGCCGCACTGCACCGTGTGGTATGCCATGGAAATCTGTATGTATTACGCCGCAGCGGCACCGCTCAGACGCCGCGCCAGAGCCGCACCGCATCGTGTGACTTCTCCCAAAGTGTGGGGAAAAGTTTTTTTAAAGAAAAAAAAAGAGGAGAATGACCGCTTTGACACTTCGCCAAAGCATTCAAGCAAAAAAATACACATAGTCAATAAGCAGTATTTGCGTCCATGCACGCTGAAGACTTTAACTCGGTGGGGAGTAATATACGAGAACAAAGTGTTATTACACTAAATAGTTTCCTGAAAAAGCAACAAGTAGTTAATGTGTTACAATTACGTTAAAATTTTGGACCACTTGTCGTGGGCAGGCTTGGCCGAATTTTTATTTCCGTTCATAAATTTCACTTAACACGAATTATTTTTGAATTTTTTGTACCGTTAAATCCGAAAATGTTTCATAGAAATCTGCTGCAAAAAATAAATTAAGACTTATAGAGTTTGTTTCAGCATCAATCAACAGTAAAAGTCGATGAATACTTTGGGAATCCAAAATTACTTATCTCTTGAGTTAATTTATTTATCCTTGTCATAGTATAATTATTTAAAGAATGTTCTACTCTATCGTAATTAATAACAAAAAACAGTAATTGCTATGTTATTAACCGACCTCAAAGAAATACTACTTAAAAGGAGTAAAATAATTACCATAATATAAAATTAACAGTTTCAGAAGTCGGTGCAACTCTACACTGAAGCAAATAGAAGCCACCGACTTCTGAAACTGTTAATTTTATATTATGGTAATTATTTTACTCCTTTTAGTATTTCTTTGAAGTCGGTTTTTACTTTTTTTTAAAGTTTATTTTTTTCATCGCTCATAAATCGGGTTTGAAACCTTGAGCAATCATCCCTTATTGATGATGATGACTGTACCTATAGTTACATTTTAAATTAACGAAACTGTTATTGTATTATTAAAATCAAAACAGAGAAGAAGAATAAACTCTGCATGACCTTTAGATCGTTACATTATTTTTACATCAAAAAAGATCTTATTTTTATACAATATTTGTAATAATTATAAAATAAATATTACATTTACAAGGCTCTCATTACTCGCAAGAACTTCGATATTAAAAAAACCCTTTACAATATAAAATAATCTTCAATACGCAACAAAATCCCTCGTACTAGCATAAAAATAAGAAGGTTACCCCTATTAGAGTAAAAATAGCAATCTTTTATTTTGACGTAACGAACGGTTGCAGCGTTAGCTATTGTGTTCTCGTCGCTCTGTTTTCTTATTGGAATCGAGCAGGTTTTGTAAGCATTATGTTAATGGAGATTAAGAAGTCATTTTTCGCTGGAGTTTCGTTCCGGCTATATGGGAAAGTTGAGTAGAACCGGGACGCTACGGCAAAAATTCAATAAAACACAAGTTTGAAGAAAATTAAATCAATTTGAATAGGTTATATTTAGTTTAGTTTATAAATCACATATTTAGCACTTGAGATCACTTTATTCTTAATTCTAAATAACAAAAAAAATCACTATATAAAAGTTACGTTTTTACGGTTTTGCCCCACCCCTTGTCCAAAACCCAAATCTTATACCCGATTTTGGCCCTTAACAATGGTAGAAATGAAACTCATCAAGATCTTCGGGTTCCCAACCCGTACAGCCTTCATGGGCCCAGTTCTTACATTTGAGAAATTGCACCATGCACCGCTCCTTCGCGAGTATAAAGATACACTTGTTAATTCCAAAGAATATTAGATCAATTTGACCATAAAAGCGTTGTTCTTATTTATTGTTGTCGAGCACGCACCGATGCCAATGAGAGTTTGTTGACAAACAGATCAGGGTGGCCAAAAGCAGCTAGCGAACGCGCGCCTAAATTTGAAACGTGTAAGAAGCTTATACTGCCGTGTCCCGGTTTTACCCCATACCCGGTTTTGGACTAATCTCCCCTACTTGATATATTCTCAACTAGCTTTTGCCCGCAGCTTCGCTTGCGTGAAATTTTGAACCCGTTAAGTGACGATTTTCCATACAAACTTCCATCCCCTATTTAACTCCCTTAGGGGTTGAATTTCGAAAAATCCTTCCTTACTCCTTGTCTGTTTTATAAAGGAAACCTCTGTGCAAAATTTCAGCTTTCTAGGTCCAAGGGTTTGGACTGGGCGTTGATGAGTCAGTCAATCAGTCAGTCAGTCAGGACCTTTCTTTTTATTTATATACATAGATAGATAACCTTTGCCTTAACCTTTTGAACGCCAAGCTTTCAAAACCATAACGTAACACGCCCTACGCCAGGCAGTTTTTCAGAGTCAGATTTAAATGAAAGTTAGTGATGAGCTGACTTATCGACTGATACTATTCATACGTACAAAAAGATGCCAAGATTAAGTTTTTTAGACTTGATACTTAAACAACGTTGATTACGTATAGTATATGTATCTACTTTTATTCTACAGGGTGTAACATAAATAACTCACAACCTCTTAAGGGGTCACTGCACTCACCATTATGAACAACTTTTACTATGGGACCAAACCTGAAATCGCGAAAAAATCAGCTGTTCCCTACATTTATGTTCGCATAACTCGTCAAAATGTAGGGAACAGCTGATTTTTTTCGCGATTTCAGTTTTCGGACCTCTTCCTTTTTGAAGTCGGCTAAAAAGCAAGAAAATCTATTTGTTCAACATGCAAATCGTCGAAATACATATTATACCACCAAAAGGTATCCAAAGCCGTCAAATAAGAACGACATCAACATATCAGCGATAACCAGAAGACCGTATTTTACGGCACCGCTTCCTTAGCAAACCCTAGGTTTATCGCCTCATATAAACCTCTTGGAAAAAGATAGGATACATCAAAGACTAGCAAGTCACGAATAAGCTAAGCATCATAACAATAGCTATAGTTACAATATAACAATATATCGCATCGTATAGCTTGACCACGTAACACAAACATACGGGCTATGAACGGCTACACTATCAATAATTCCTGCGCCTAATAGCAACGAAATGTGCTGAGGTCAATCCAAGTTGGAGGAGGAAGCGTGTTCTTACAAAATAGTAGCTTCATTCAAAAAATCATGTGTGACAGTACCTTGCACCGTAGCGTCTAACAGCCAGTTTCTTCATTAACAACTAAAGTAATCAGTAAAAGTATTAACTTTTACTTGACTTTTAATGATACTACGGCAAATGTGTTTCTTCATTCAAGTAACAGCTAAAGTTAGTGTCAAAGGAGCTGCCGTAACACAAACGTCGTAATTTCCCCAAAAAATCACAGGAAGCTTTTTTTATACACGGCATCACTGCAATTTTACTGTCAAGTAGTGCCAAATGTCAAAGTAAAAATTCTTTGTGACGTTACTTTGGCTGTTACTTTTGATGAAGAAACTGGCCGATAGTAAAGTCTAACCTACAACTTGATAAAATGACCTTTATTTTAGCTTTCACAGCAGCATATTGAGCAGTAAAGGTTAGAGGCAAAAGTAACAGTAAAAGCAACAGCTAAAAGTGTGAAGAAACAAATTTTACCGTTACTTTGTCACGTTACTTTGACTGTTACTTTTGATGAAGAAACTGGCCGTTAAACGTCAAACGATTACGTAGGAACGTAACAAGTGGTCGCACGATCATGCAATGATCGCATCGCATTGATCGTACGTTCATGCGATCAAACATAATAATCGTTGTTGTTTGTCCGATTTGAAGCTCGCGCTAGCAGTTTACTTAACCAAAAATTGAATTTGGACACTCAATAATAAATTGTATGTTTGATGGCACAATCGGAAGATCAATGCGAAATGATCATCGTATTAGAACCGCTTGGTATGTTTTTTTTAGGACTTAGAAAGGTGCTGCTTACCTTATCTATATCTATAAAAGGAGAAGCTGACTGACTGACTGACTGATCTATCAACGCACAGCCTAAACCGCTGGGGTTAGAAAGTTGAAATTTTGACAGTAGGTTCCTTTCGTAACGTAGGCATCCACTAAGAAGGGATTTTTCGAAATTCAACCCCTAAGGGAGTAAAATAGGGGATGAAGGTTTGTATGGAAAATCGTCACTTAACGGGTTCAAAATTTCACGCAAGCGAAGCTGCGGGCGAAAGCTATTATGATCATAAATTCTTATTTCTCTTTCTCTTCTTCATCTGCTTAGTTATGTCTCTCCGGTTACTGAAGTTTGGCAGTTATTCTCCTAAATTACTTATATCTATTCTTCTGTTGACTGTTATTTTTGCTGTCAACAGTCATCCATTAACATATACATACGCTTATAATCCCTGAAGGAGTAAGCAGGGTTGTTTTTTTGTTATTTAGTTCCTTGACGTATACGTGGTGAGCCTATTGGCATTTTTCGGGCACAATTATGGTGTCAGGTTCACTGCCTCTTACGACTCGCTTGCCCGGCGGCAGAAGGGAGTTGTATCCTCAATCTGTCTCCCCACGGAGTAACCATTAACGTTGTCTTTCAGTTCAATTACAACTTCTATATTTTTTTAATCAAACCCCATTCTCTTTTACTCTCAACACATTATTATTAAATCACTATTTATCCCCACTTTCATACACTACACTTTACGACGTCTTTCCACTTAACTTTTATGTCTTGTACCAACTTATAATGGTAATTTCGATTTACGATAATAGCGTCCTCATAATGGTTCCGTCGTCAATGTTCCGTGGCATTTGTATGTGACGCACATGATTAATAAAATGATGGATTGTGATTGTATATTTTTATATCACCATATCAGCCCATACATGAGCTATACATTGAAAAACCGCTGCACAAAAAAAACCATTGAGATATTTCATAGTAATCATCTTCTCCAGTGTCGGCTAAAGGCGAATAGCTCATGCTGTAGTGAAAAGATTAATCAGTCAACAAGGTTGATGGCGAGGCTGACTGCCCAGAGAGCGCCGGACGTACTTAAGTATCGTCACTCGCGAAGCCGGCGGCAACTATAGCTCAGTTAAGTTGTGTTTTAACTAGGAAAGTTTTGGGGTAGTTCTGATTTCTTTCATTCCATATGCATTTTGGGGTGTTGAATCCGAATCTGAGGTTTGCGCACAAAATTTCGTGACGTAACATTGAAAAAAGCGCAAAAAAGCGAAAAAGTTCTGCTTTTTCCGTTTTTTTTGCCTTATAACTCGAAAACTATTAACTTTTAGTAAATGGTCTGTTAACATAAATTAAAGTACATAAAATTGTCTACAAATATCACTATTTAGTTTCATTTTCAGACGAACCCTTCGGTCTCAATTTCTGTAAACAGACAGTATTACTAAAAGTTAATAGTTTTCGAATTATAAGCAAAAAATCCGGAAAAAGCAGAAATTTTTCGCTATTTTTGTGCTTTTTTCAATGTTGCGTCACGAAATTTTGTCCGCAAACCTCAAATTCGGATTCAGCACTCCAAAATACATATGGAATGAAAGAAATCAGAACTACCTCAAAACTTTCCCACTAGGGGCCCTTTAGAGTATAAATTGACTGAATTACTAGTACATAAAAGACTTGCGAGTTCAAAACCTATTTACAGAATATACAATTTCATTTCGCACGAGAGAAAGATAATGTCCAAATTGCTTTAAAAAGATTCGCTAGATACTGGCTGACTAGTAATTTATCCCGAGTAGACAATTGGAGTCGTTGGAGTGGACGACTTATTGCATTCTGTAGCTCTTCAAATCATTGCCTGTCTTGCTATTGCCTGGGATTAGTATTAACTTTGCTAAGTTTCGAGCAGAATTTGGTTTCAATTGACTGAATTATTCCGTTGCTGCTATGTCGTTTAGGATCCTACTGGGAACAATATACTTCAACCACTAGTCCACCATACTACCTACCATAGGTTCTTTCTTTTGTTATTTTTTACTACAAAGAGACTCGAGTCGACAGGGGAATTCGATTTTTTGTATCAATTCATTAAAATCATTCGTCATAATTGCATTTAGGTTTTCATAATGTTTTTCATTTGATATTGTAACATCTAAATATTTTGTTATTTTTTCTATGTATTTTATGTTATTTATTTTATGAATTTGTAGTCTATTCAGTATACAATTGTCAACTTATCTTTTTTTCTGTACACATTTCGATGGTTTTCTTTTTAACCCAAAGGTTGACTGCATTAAGTCCGCCCTACGTATCGCCATAGTGCATACAAGTATATGTATAGGGTGACTGGTAATTAGTGACCGATACTTTAACACATGATTGTACTTATGATAACAACAACTTTTCCAAAGAAACATTATTTTTATTTAATTTTTTTCATTTAAAATTTATTAATAAACCGTTACGGAATGGACGCGGCTCGTATTATGATTTTTTTTTTGTTTTTTAAATAATGTTTCTTTGTTAAAGTTGTTTGTTATCATGAGTACAATCGTGTGTTAAAGTATCAGTCACTAATTACCAGTCACCATATAAATGAATAAAATACGAAATACAACAATGCCGGTGATAGGCTGAGTTGATTGTCCCGCATATAATATCGTACCAATTCTTTAAGCTTTCATGGCCATCATTTGTCAATAATAATGGTAGGTACTATGCAAACGGTAATGTAATGTCCGAATATCTGCAATTGATTCCCAAATAGCCGAATCAATCGGCTATGAAATCAATCAAACATTATAATGTTTGGTTAATGACATCCATGCTCATTTGATCCGGGACATTGATAAACAAGATTGATGGGTAAATCATTACAATATATTGGAACTAATATATCCAATTTACTGTTTATTACTGAAGCACAATATGTGCTTGCTGATAGTATTAGCACAGTCTACCTATATCTTACTCCATACAGTCGGTCAACGTAGAGCATTGTCGAAGAGCAATCGTGCGGGGGGTTGCGGAGTGAAAGAGGCGGAGGTTATGTCCCGAGTAGCTATACTGCATACTTGGGACATAACCTTCGCCCCTACATAATTTTGACATTTCATAGGACCTGTCAAATGTATGGGTATTGACCCACTGTATGTAGTAAGTAGGTAGGTACAGTCAGCAACGAAAGTCCATGAACAGATACTAATTTACAAAACACCTAAACACTAAAACGGACCATAAATCACTTACCAGAATAGAGTACAGAATAAGTTTATCATTTCAATGTTTCAAAAACGCTAAGCATTAATATGTTATACGTCGCTAAACATCATTACAGCATAAGTCGATTACTATCAGTTTACCGTAAGTCGCTAAACATCATTACAGCGTAAGTCGGTTACTATCATTTTACCGTAAGTCGCTAAACATGTTATGCGCGAGTTTTTTAACTTGATAATGCATGAGTTGTTGAATCTCATAATTGAATTCAAGATAGGTACTACAGAATTACCTTTTTTGCGCAATTACGAAGCTGATCAATTTAATTTGCTGTCAAATCTTATGTCAACGAATGTGATTGGTTGACCTAACATCGTTCTGATTTATTTCACAATTAAAAAGTTGTGATCATGTGGTTTTTAAGGTATATGCTGTTATTTTATAGTAAAGCCTGCAAATTAGTGATGTTAGGCCGTGGCCCCATGTCCACGGTGCGGCGCCGTCCGCCGTGAAAAGGCGCGGCGCCGCGCCGCAGCACGGCGCCGTGTATGGTGCACCGCACGTTAGTTCCGTGGCTGGCGTAAATGTGACATGTCTATAATTGCAATTTTTCAGGGCGACCATTTTAAAGTTTTAACCTCTTCTGGTAAACCGGTAAATTAGTTTAACGTCTATGTATTTTAGTTGTTTTAAAATATACAGGATGTTAACGAATTCGTGTAATTCCTTAAAACCATATGATCTGCTACTGGTGTAGATTTTCCCGGCATGGAAATAAGGCAGATTTAAAAAAAAACTTTTTTTTTCATGCTGTACCTATGGCTAAGTGATCGAATCTAAACCACAGGATTCAGTAAAATACAAATGTAAATGACGTCAACGTCAAAATCCAAGATGGCGGCTGTGAAATTTTACAAGATAAGCATCATTGGTGTCGTTTCCGTGGTTTTCGGGGGGGTGCTGATGACGAAAATGAGGTCAACGTCAAAATCCAAGATGGCGGCTATGAAATTTTACAAGATATGCATCATGGCAAAACCGAACGCGCGTTTAATATGCTACTGTTCGTACTGCCAGTGGGTCTCTGTAGCAATATGGATTCGACCTTTTGCCAGTGTGTTATCGCTGTAAGGTGTACAGTGTCCTGTGACATTATTAAGATTAAAATGCAGGCATTGCAATTAAAGGCAGGCGGTGAGCTACTAAAAAATGTAACGCGTATGGCTTTCTATACCAGCGCACGCACTAGCGGTTCTTTTTAAAATGACTTTTAAAACGTATCGTGCTAGATTTTGGCTAAAGACTTGTATATTCGATGCGATTCGATGATAACTGGCTACTAAAATCAGGCTACAGTGCATGTTCATGGATAAGCTGTGGCGCTTTTAGCATTTGAAAAAAAAGGGGTGCATGAAAAGAGCCTCCACGAGTGACGATACTTCGGTACGTCTGGCGCACCCTGGGCAGTCAGCCTCGTTACCATCCTTGCTGACTGGCTAATCTTTTCACCACGGCATGAGCTATTCTTGTATAGCTCGTGCCGACACGATAGAAAAAGAAGCATTTGAAAACCGCTTGCGTAAAATCATACACCAACTCAGTGCGTGCTTAGTCGGGCTGATTTGACATCGTCAGATATCTTTTAACCTTAGAGCATATACCTATGCGTATATGCTCTAAGCTTTTAACCAAGTAATTAAATTGACGTTTAACAGATTTTGTACTTTTTTGAGCACGGTTATCAATCCGAAACATGGTTAAAATGAACCGAGATATTTTGTAGGCATTTATTACGAATTCAATTCCTGAAGATATAGGTACTAGAAAATGTAGCAAATTAAAATGTCAGTTTCATTCAAACTGATTGTTTCGAATTTAATGGCTTTCGCGTGGAATAAATACTCGTTTCAATTTCCTTACGATGTTTTCCTATAACTTGACTATCAGATAGGTATATGCTCTAAGATCAGATTATATTATAAACAAAAGACACGTCAATGACGTCACGCACGAAATGAAAGGGATATAGCTATATGAAGAAAAAGAAAAAATGCTGCATTGACACAATAGTACACATTGTATCTATTTTTGAACTTTTAATTTATGACTCTAAGTACAATCAAATACAATTCATTTTACGTTGCCATCCTGACTTTATGAATAAAGTGTTGCTTAGTTACCTTTGAATGTTTAGCTTGTTTACTTACCATAGACCTTTAGTTTGTAAACAAATATTTGACATTGTGACTGCTCAGTTATATTTGGAGAGATGCTCAAAACAATTTGAACAGTTTTGTTGCATAGATGTTTTTGGTATCTTGAATGTGTTTAATTATTTGGACACCTGAGTTGCTCATCTACTTCTGACGCTGACCCTATAAAAACTATCTATAAAAACGGCAAAAAAATCACGTTTGTTGTATGGGAGCCCCCTTAATTATTTATATTTGTATCTCTTTGGAAATCACGGCTCATCTTCCGTGCGGAAGATGTCCGGTCCTTTGGAAGGCATACACGGGGACACAGGTCCAACGCGCAGAGGCCCCTTTGAGAGCTTTAATCTAAAATGGGGTGGGGCACCAACCCGGGACTATCCACGGCTGCACTATTGGAGTACAGTCATGGACCGTCCCAGGTGGGTGCAAGACTATTGTAAAATGTGGTGAAAAATATCTGGTCTATGGGAAGGGGTGTTAGGTCGACTGATAACTTCTATTGCCGGAAGAAAACGGCGTCTGCCTTTCAACATTTAAAATTGAAGTGTTGGCAGACGGTGACTCGCCAGCTCACTAGCTGGGCCCCCTGAAAAGCCGCCAGTACATAGGCGAAGGGGGCAACAGACGTGTGAGCGGCTAGAGGTGTAGAGAGGTGTGGCCCCGGTTTCGCCGTCGCGGGTCTAAGAGACCCGGAGTGGGTTTCCCCGCTATTACGCCTTTAGACACTTCCACCCCCGAGCATATAGCTCTGGCGGCCCCCCTCTGGCCGGCCGATAAAGGCAAGACAGAGTTGAGAATCCTGCGGGCACTCTTGGGGTTCCACTCCAGCCAGCCAATAAAGGCAAACTGGAGACGAGGCCCTGACCGACTCTCTGAGGCAATAAGGTACGCAGTGTCGCCACTCACCAACAGCTCGCCACAAGCTGCCCTGCGGTTTGTAAGCTTTTCAGTAGACCTCATGATACATTTTTTATTATATGACGGGGTTGTAGAAAGCTAGTCTAATGTTCCCTCCGGTTTTACGTTAATCTCATTTATTTATATTATTATTAATTAATTATTATTTAATTATTATTTATTCTGTTCTTTAGTATTTGTTGTTATAACGGCAACAGAAGTACATTTTTGTAAAAATTTCAACTGTATAATTATCACGGTTCATGAAATACATGACGACACGTTTGGTGCAGTGGCTAAGCGATTGGCTGCTGCGCTACGGGTCGTGGGTTCGATTCCCACACGGAACAAAAATTTGTATGGCCTACAGATGGTTGTTCCGGGTCTGGGCGTTTGTTTGTGAGATTTGTGTCTGTAAACGCACCCACGATACACGAGAAATCTTAGTGTGGGGCAACGTTTTTTTATAAAAAAAAAAAAAAAAAATACAGCCTGGTGATAGACGGACGGACGGACAGCGGAGTCTTAGTAATAGGGTCCCGTTTTACCCTTTGGGTACAGAACCCTAACAGGATCGCATGTAAACATATTATCGTAAACTCGTAATTGTTTTATAAAAAATAAAAACAATCCACATTTAAAAATATAAAAAAATAGTAGCCCATCGGCACGCGGCATCGGAAATAGGGTCCAAGCTACCGGCGGGGCTCCAGAGAGAGGAACTTCCTAACAAAATGCGCCGTGTCCAGAAGTACCGCTTTCTGAATCAAACCCTTGATTCAGCTGCCTATTAATAGTATTTAAATTATATTTAATTTATATTCTGAACTAGTAGCTGTGTTTATTCGGCAATGTTTTGATTATAAAAATACGGTGCGCTGCGCTTCGCCAGATAGTGGCTTGGAGCAAACGGGTTTAACGAACAGGAAATATAGGAAATTAGCTATGCTCAGCGACTTTTGTATTTATTACAGATCATACAATTTTGTCGGTAGTAATGTACAGCAATTAATAGTTTAACCGAGTTCAGCGACTTTTGTGATTCAATTATGACAAGTTGTTTTATAATTTACTTTAGTCAGTAACTTATGCTAAATAATAATGATTACAAAATATTGGAAATAAATTATGTTCAACGACTTCTGTTGCTGACTGTACACTGTGGTATTAGGTTCAATGCAACGCCAGATACAATTGCGCAACCCCATGCTATAATCGTCCGTTAAGACTGCACAAAGTTTGCGCAAACGGAATTGTTATTAACGATAATACCGTTGGTGCAAAGTTTGCACAAACCGTATGCGCAAACGGTATTGTTATTACCGACAATACCGTTTGTGCAAAGTTTGCACAAACCGTTTGCGCAAACGGTATTGTTATTTCTGACAATACCGTTTGCCCTAGACACTGCGTAGAGCCGGACCATAACAGATTCTTTTTCTACGAGGTAATAGTAAGTGCTCGTTCACACAGAGGACCGTTTTACTGGCCCGCTTTATCGTATACGTTTTTATTCGGCGATGAGGTATGTAGTTGTATGATCGAGTTCACACACACAACAGTATTAAAATACTGATCCGTTTTATCGGATCGAAGCCACGCGGGGCATGGCACGGGGGAACGGTACTGTAAATGCGGTGTGAACATCACCGCTAGTAGCGACGGATCCGTTAAAAACGGTACTGTAAATACGGATGTTCTGTGTGACCGAGCCCTAAGTCATAAGTCAGAACCAAAATATCGTTTCAACCTTCTTGGAGACCAAAGAGAGCCTTACCAAAAAGGGTTAGATAGATGGGAATGGCCATCGACCATACTCGTGAACTAATAACCTTTTAATTGATTTTACGCGTTCCGTGGGTAAACACGTACCCATATAAAACTAAACAACCCACTTACCCGAAACTATAAAGTAACAGTCTTGTACACAAGGGTTTGGTACCCCTTCGATAACTAACAAACAATTAAAACAAGATTACGCTATCAATGCTTACGTAACGTAGATCCGGTCCCCAAAACTTTACTTCTTCATAACTGGGACCCAATGAGGTTACAGAACCGAAGTGGGGACTCTCAGAAGCGTGTGAAGGGACCTAATGCGAGTTATTACAACGGTATAGAGTTGAAAAGTATAGAATTGGGCAAACTAGTGTCACATTATACACCGTGGGCCCAAGGTACCTACCGGAAAGATTTTAACCACGTCTTTCTGATGGTATTATGAGTCAAATGTTATATCAACGAACGTCCAATTCAGACATTTTTTTTTGTTTTTTTTTTCGTTACTTAATAAATCAATTAACTTTAGTACTTCCTTGTAAACAATACCTTAGGTTGAACTGGCAACATTTATAAATTATCGTGTGAGTAAATAAGAAACTTCTCACTTCACAACCCTCCCCGACAAATAAGACGTACGGCGAGTGGGGTATGGTATGACAAAAGTCGCAACGCCGCATTCATAGGACTTGTTACCATACATTTTTTGATTTGTGATTTCCGTAAATAATGAATATTTCGAAAATTAGCTTTATTCAACAAACTACAAGGTGTAACATAAATAACGTACAACCTCATAAACTTAACTTTAACTTAAATTTAACTTAACTCTTAAACTGTGCTCATCATTATGAACAACTTTTACTATGGGACCAAACCTGAAACGCGAAAAAAAATCAGCTGTTTTCAACATTTTGACGAGTTATGCGAACATAAATGTAGGGAAAAACTGTTTTTTTTTTTTCTCGATTTCACGTTTGGTCCCATAGTAAAAGTTGTTCATAATGATGAGTACCGTGACCCCTTAAGAGGTTGTGCGTTATTTATGTTACACCTTGTATATCTTAGCTTTTCTTCTCCAATTAGGCATTGGAATCGAAGGTTAAAATCTTTCGGGTACCTCGGGCCCACAGTGTATATGTATATAAGCTAAAGCAGTACTTCAACTACCCACAATCGTCCGAATTGAAACACACAGAAATGCACTGCAACAAGACTTCTAAGTTATCATCGGAATACGGCTGTCAGAGAGTACATGACAAGGAGTGCATTATACTCAGTATACAGTGCCACGCCTACACGGACGGTGGCATCGCCCGATATCAAAGGGGTTGCCCAACTGTATAGATTGTAAACCTGTGACTGAACTGTGTTACCTGTACGACTTGTGCTTAGTCTTAGGCTCGCAGCGGCATGCTGTGCCTACTCCAAATAAATTGGGATTAGGGCAGGAAGATGACGATGATTAAAGGCGCGATTCTAGTATGACGTCACATTTGCGTACATGTTGCTTACATTGGAAATATGTTTTCGAGAGTGTGCAAATTGCATGCAGGTTTTACTTGCATACAAGTGGAGATGTTCAGCAATTGAGTTGGACATCATTGGTGTCAATCACTTGTTCGCAATTTGAAAAGTGCAACTAACGTTTGCGCGTTCAATTTGCACATCACTTGAATAAAAAATGTACAAGTTCAAACTACCTCACACAAGTTGTAGCTTGTATAAATGCAGGTTTGTTCAAGTTGTATGCAATTTGCAACTTGCATACAAGTAACTTGCCTAATGGAATCGCGCCTTAACAGTGGCGTGCTCCTTTGCACTAATACAAAACTGCGTTCAATAATCTTATTACACTACTCTGAATTTAATTCGGACGAGTCAGCAAGTCAGGCTACCATCCTTATTAGCTAATTAGGATCCTAACCGTTCTAACTCTTATCACATTTTCCTTAATCCTAATTAGGATTCCTAAATTCAGAGTAGTATAATTGCTTTTATTTGATTATGGCAATACTGTTGAGGATGGTGATTTGGCTCTTTGATATAAATGAGACAAATGGACTGTATTCTTCTCTCGTGTCAGCATGAGCTATACGAAAATAGCTCATGCTGTGGTGAAAAGATTAGCCAGTCAGCAAGGTTGATAGCGGGGCTGACTGCCCAGGGTGCGGCGGACGTACTTAAGTATCGTCACTCGTGGAGGCTCTTTTCATGCACCCCAAGTGGACTGTATAAAAAATATGTTGTAATAGATACAAAAGTCGGATAAGAGAATCGTAATATGGCCGTTCGCTAGCGAGATTTAACGGACACTGGCGGGCGGCGGTTGGCAAGCGCGCGCTCGCCGCGTCGCCATCCCGCGCGCCTTGCCCCGTCCCGCTGTCGTCTGCCGTGGCCACACACACGTTTGCGCGTGAACAAAAACTTTGACCTTCATTTAAACGGTTTGGGTGAATGATATGACGAAAGAATTGAAACTACCGATTCAAAGCTCGTTTTTACGGAAATAAATTATTTTCAACACCTTTGTAACACCTACTGCACTATATTTTAACAAATAAACTGATCTTTCTTTCTTTATTCTTTCTTTCAACTAGCCGCAAAAACCTGCGGTTTTACTCGCATTCTAGGAGAACTACGCGTCCTGCGGGCGACGGGTTAGGGGACCCGTCGCCCGACCAGAAACAGGCCCGAGAAGGCGGCGCGCATGTGTTCCGTGCGCGCCTCTCAGGAGGACGTGGGGCAAGGCCCCACAGAAGGAGAGGTCTGCCAGGGGCTGGCGGACCGAGGCCTGCCGGGGTTGCGGTGCATGCAGCTGCGAATCCCGTGACCTCGGCCAAGGGTCAGGAGAAGGAACACCGTGGGTTTTTAGCCGGTAAGAGTCCGGCATAACCCTTCGCCTTCACCAGAAAAAAAAAGGAGAACTACGTGTGTTGTTAGATTCAACAAAACCCAGTACGCTTGGTAGTAGGATCTACAAGGTGTAACATAAATAAGTGTACAATCTCTTAAGGGGTCATTTTGACGAGTTATGCGAACATTAATGTAGGAAACAGTTGATATTTTTTTTGCGATTTCAAGTTTTGTCCCATAGTAAAAGTTGTTTATAATGATGAGTACAGTGACCCCTTAGGGCGCATTCCCACTCTGTCGTGACGACAGATAATCGTGTAGTTTTAAGTGTCGTGGCTTATATGTTTAAATGGAGGTGTTCACATTAGAACGACACGATTTTCTGTCGTCTACAACATTTTTTGCAGTGACAACAGATTGTCATGACAGTGGGAACGGCTAGCACGACAGTCGTAAAACGATAAAAAATCATTACGACTAAATCGTGACCGCAAATCTATCGTAGCCACGATAAAAATATCATCTCGTCGTTTACGACACACACACACACACACACACTTTTTTTTAACGACAAAGCGACTGCCGTGATACGATAAAATGTCGTCGTGATCCAATGGAAACAGCTAGATACGATAGTCGCTAAACGATAAAAAAAATTGACGACAAACAATCGTATTAATGGGAACAGTTAGAGACGACAGTCGTCCAACGATAATTTAATCGTACGACATAGTGGGAACGCGCTCTTAAGAGGTTGTACACTTATTTATGTTACACCTTGTGTACAGTCCGCCTAGCTAGTACGAGTAGTTACCATCTGAACATTAAAGCGTTTCCGAGTATGTATGTGAGAGCCAGAGGGGTACTGACAAATCCCTCTATATCTCTGTTACTTGAATTAGTGTGCTCCATCTTAGACCCTGTCTGCGCTAATTATCAGGTGCGACTAGAATCAAAACGCGACCTATACTAAAGCCAATATGGAAGGAGAAATAAACGTTATTACTAATTACGCAATTATCAACTTTGACAACATGTTTTTAAGTTAATTTTAGAATGACAAAAATTACCGAAAAGGGCTTAAAAGTAATTTGAATGTTATGGAAACTGAACTATTAATCATTGAATTAATAGTCCGAGAGCCGGCTGCAAAAATACCTACCTCATCGGCTACCCCAATAGGCTATGTTTAGATCGTTAACCGACACTTAAACACGTCAAAAAAATCAGGTCTGCCAGAGCCGATCCTGCCGGGTCATAGAAATAATCGATACTTTTTGACGTAATTTTTTAGTAAAAATTACGTCATAAGATACCCGAATGAAAGTGCTGGCAGCAGTTAACCATTGATTAGTTATGTAAAAAAAAGTGGGTCTGCCATTGCGCACCCTGCCGGAAGTACTTGGCAGACCCCTAAAATATGCCCTTCTGACACACTAAACCTACCTCATCGAGTACCCGGATGGGACCAACGCTAAATAATAACCAAGATGCCCCTGAGAATGGATCAAAAGGTCTGCCAGGTCTAAGCTTGCCGGAACTTAGTGTTCAAAGCATTTGAAGTTGATAGGGAGCATACTTTCACCTGAAGTCAAAACAACATTATTTTGTTTCTTTTATACAAATTTATGAATATTGACTGCTTTTCTTATCACAACATGAAATAATAATAAATAGACCAAGAAAACCAAATAGGTACATAAAAACCATCGCGCGAAAACGAGACAGCTATAGTTCAAATCAAATCAAAAAATTTTATTTCACATAAACCAATACAGGCGCTTATGAAAAGTCGAATTTAGGTGCACGGTTCCAATTAATCGTTTCCTATGGAGAAGAGCCGGCAAGAAACTCCATGGTTACTCTTTTAAAAAAAAGGGATATCTTTTACAATTTCAGTGAATACAGTAGGTACTATGAGAGAGAACAATGTAGTCTTGACCACAGACCTTGGAGTATAGTACCAAGTCTTGAGTACAAAATTTAACCAAAAAGGGAAAAAAAAATGTAGAAGAAGAAAAAAAAATACAATATGAATAATAGTAATTTACACAATTATATGTATAGGCAAGTCCTTGGAGTATAGTACCAAGTCTTGAGTACAAAATTTAACCAAAAAGGGAAAAAAAAATGTAGAAGAAGAAAAAAAAAATACAATATGAATAATAGTAATTTACACAATTATATGTATAGGCAAGTCCACAAAGTTCTCACATTTACAAAAAATAAAATGAAGCTAAATAAAATTATATAAAACAATTGACATACTTAAATGTCATCATAACTTAAACAAAAAATCATTATAGAGTAAGACAAAAGATATCTTGAGAGTAATGATAGCAATAAAAATAAAAAATAAATAATCATAATTGAGGATAGTTAATAGACATACACATACGTCGTTAATGAGGTACCAGGGAAGCCACATGTGCAGGAACTAGAGCCAAACATCTCTGTCCTCGACGTAGTCCTTAATCTTGTAGTATGCTTTTTGAGTGAGGACACGTTTAATATGGGTTTTGAATTTTCGCTCGGTAAGATCTGTTACAGATTTCGGCAGTTTGTTATAAAAACGTACGCCATTGCCCAAAAATGACTTACTAGTTTTGCTTAGTCTAAATTTAGGTATCACAATTTTATGTTTATCCCGTGTATTTTTATCATGAAAATCACTCCTAACATTAAACAAATGCAAATTTTTGCGTACATATAAAATATTTTCTAAGATATACAGGCTGTTAACAAATTCGTGTAATTCCTTCAAACCGCGTGACCTACTGGTGACACTGATTGACCCTGCATAGGTTTTTCTCAGAATCAACAAAAAGAAGTTTTCAAAAAATGAACCATCGTATTCTGTATCTGAGTAATTTTAGCGTCCCAAGTTAACTGACTGTATGGAGCGATATCGGACTAGTCGTGCCCATCAGCTGTGTCGCCGTGCCTTCATTAATTTATGCAAGGCATCGATATTTTCTATCACATAAAAAAAATATTTGGGATAAAATAATTTATTTTTTATTTTAAATCAATCTAAATCCCGTGCGGGGTTAATCAATACCATTAATAGATCATGTGGTTTGAAGGAATTACACGAATTCGTTAACACCCTGTAGAGTGACGGCAAAGTGAGTATTTTAATATCATTAAACACGTTTCTAAGGGACTCGCGGGAACCCAGGTTGTAAATGGCACGGATTGCTCTCTTTTGTAAAATAAAAACCGAATCGACGTCAGCTGCCGAGCCCCACAACAGAATGCCGTAGGACATAATGCTGTGGAAATAAGCGAAGTATACTAGCCTAGCTGTAGCCACATCAGTCAGCTGCCTAATTTTCCTAAGAGCATATGCAGCAGAACTTAACCTCGCCGACAGGGCAGTAATGTGAGCACCCCACTGCAATTTTGAGTCAATAGTTATACCTAGGAATACGGTTTCATTAATTGTATCAAGTTTGTTGCCATTAAGCATTAAATTTAAACCTACTTGGGGTACATTTGGTAGAGAAAATCTAAGGCATTTTGTTTTATTTGCATTAAGTAATAGATTATTGGCTGTAAACCATTTGGAAAGAACAGTTAGGCTCTCATTGACATGTAAAACGTCCCTATCTTTCCTATCTATTTTAAAGATTAGGGAAGTATCATCAGCAAATAAAATTATATCAGATAAATTGGACATCATAAAAGGGAGATCATTTAATATAAACTAGAAATAGAAAAGGCCCAAGAATTGAGCCCTGAGGCACGCCCATCTTAACCAGAGACCCCGACGATATAGCACCATTGACACCCACCTTTTGCTGTCTATTTGACACTTAGATAAGAAAAAACGAGGTCAGCAGCTCGTCCACGAATTCCGTAATGGTGTAATTTACAAATAAGTGTATTGTGGTCAACGCAGTCGAAAGCCTTGGAGAGATCACAGAAGATGCCAACAGCATCCTGAGAGCTCTCCCAGAATTCCAAAATTTGAGTGACTAGTTTCACTCCTGCGTCTGTGGTCGACCTTCCTTTCGTGAAACCATACTGGCGACTGTGCAATATCCCGTTTAGGTTGAAATGAAATAATATATCATCTGATCAAGCATAATTTTTTCAAAAATTTTACTTAGTGCTGGAAGCACAGAAATGGGTCTATAATTAGAGGGGTTATTCTTGCAGCCCGATTTGAAGATTGGTATTATCTTACTATGTTTCATCAAATCGGGAAATGTACCGCTATCTAAACATTGGTTGAATATGCCTGCAAGTATAGGGGCAATGGTGTCTTTTATAACTCCAAGAACCCTTACAGAAATGCCCCATAAGTCTTCAGTATTTTTTATGTTAAGACTTTTAAATGCTTTTTTAATCGAAGCAGGAATCGGCCTCCAACGTGTCTCGTGATACTAATAACAAACAAACTATAGCTGTCTCGTTTTCGCGCGATGGTTTTTATGTACCGTGTATTTGGTTTTCTTGGTCTTTTTATTATTATTTCATGTTGTGATAAGAAAAGCAGTTAATATTCACAAATTTGTATAAAAGAAACAAAATAATGTTGTTTTGACTTCAGGTGAAAGTATGCTCCCTATCAACTTCAAATGCTTTGAACACTAAGTTCCGGCAAGCTTAGACCTGGCAGACCTTTTGATCCATTCTCAGGGGCATCTTGGTTATTATTTAGCGTTGGTCCCATCCGGGTACTCGATGAGGTAGGTTTAGTGTGTCAGAAGGGCATATTTTAGGGGTCTGCCAAGTACTTCCGGCAGGGTGCGCAATGGCAGACCCACTTTTTTTTACATAACTAATCAATGGTTAACTGCTGCCAGCACTTTCATTCGGGTATCTTATGACGTAATTTTTACTAAAAAATTACGTCAAAAAGTATCGATTATTTCTATGACCCGGCAGGATCGGCTCTGGCAGACCTGATTTTTTTGACGTGTTTAAGTGTCGGTTAACGATCTAAACATAGCCTATTGGGGTAGCCGATGAGGTAGGTATTTTTGCAGCCGGCTCCCGGACTATAAGGTTCATAATCTCAAAACACGTTAATTATCACTTTAAAGTGGCTGATGTATAGTCAAATAATAAAAAAATGTAACAAGAAATCCAAAATTCAATTTAATTAAACTCTGTAATAAAATTTTGTCAGAAATAAAAACGAAAGTTTTCAAGCACCTGTAAAGTTATTTCATAGTTAGGAACAACTGGAGTGTTATTGTTAAATTTCTCCGTGAAATTGCCTTTTTACTATTCTTGCCGAGTTTTACGGCCGGAAAACTTGTTTCTGAACGTGAAGTCAGTGAATTACATTGAGTATTCATACATTGGATATTTTTTTTATTCTGCGCTTGTTATGGAAGAAAGAAAAAAATCATATTGTATCGATTGCCATGCTATTCCCGTAGTTGTCATAGTAAATCTAAAATGGGGAGGACAAGTAAAATAACTGGAACCGACTCATATCCCTCCCTACCTGCATATACGGACAACATTTCGAGGTTGATTCTGATTCTGAAATTTTCTTATAGATGCGGAGATCGGACAGCAACTCGATAACTGGTCACATGAAAAACTTATGCCACTAAACTTTGACAACGCCTTCGCCCGACCAGTAACAGGCCCAAGAAGGCGGCGTGCATGTGTTCCGTAGGCGCCTCTCAGGAGGACGTGGGGCAAGGCCCCACAGAAGGAGAGGTCTGCCGGGGTTGCGGTGCATGCAGCTGCGAATCCTGTGACCCCAGCCAAGGGTCAGCAGAAGGAACACCATGGGTTTTTAGCCGGTAAGAGTCCGGCATAACCCTTCGCCTTCCCCAGGCGAAGGGTAAAAGCGTTGCACCAACCTTAAGCGGTTGCCTAAATGTTTAAGACATGTCCTAACTTTACGACACCGATTTTCCGAGACTTAGCGCTAAACAACTACTTACCAAGTGTCAAAACAGCAAAACGTCAAAGAGAAGAAATTGAAGCATTTCTCCCGCTCTATCTCATATAACTATCTCGCTCATTCCTTCTTTCATTCATTTAATTAAATAACGTGTAATCTAATTGGTGCATGTGCCAGACAACCAGGACTTTTAAACTTTACTTTATCGACTAACACTATATTACTTTTAACTTTAACTATTATATTTTTTTTTGTATTTTTATATTTTTTGTTCTTAAGAGCGTGTACGCCGTTCGGCATTTCATACAAATTTTCAAGTCCTTATTTTTCGATATGACTGAACCGATTTTAATGAAACTTCATACCCATCAGCAGGATACATAGGACTAAAAAGTTATCAGAAAACATTTTCGAAAAATAGTGGCTCCCCTCACCCCATTCGCGCAGGAGTCCCTCAGGGCTCCGTGCTATCGCCCCTTCTGTTCACGCTGTACACCAGCGACATTCCCAAACGTGGCTTGGCCAAGTTGGCTCTCTTCGCCGACGACACGGCTATCTACTATTCCGGTAGGAGTCTCGATAGCATCTCTCGAACCCTTCAAACCGCAGCCGACGCCCTCGGGGTCTGGTTCCGGAAATGGAGAATAGAGGTGAATCCCGAAAAGAGCGCAGCCGTTCTTTTCGAGAGACACGGTGATTCCCACACCCACATCCGTCCCGTCCTCATGTTCGGCAAACAGATCCCTTGGGAGATGAAAGCCAAATACCTGGGGGTTATCCTCGACCACCATCTGAGTTTCCAAGACCACATCAAAGCGGTGCGCGCTCGCGCCGCTTTCGCTGTCGGTCGCCTCCACCCCATCCTTAGAACGCGCAGTAAATTGTCACTTAGAAATAAGCTGAGAATCTACGTGACGTGCATCCGCCCCATCTTGACTTACGCTAGCGTCGTGTTCGCACACGTTAAGCCTTGTCGCTTTAAATCCTTCCAAACCCTCCAGAATCGAGTGTTGCGCAGAGCCGCGGCTGCCCCGTGGTTCATGCGTAACGTCCAACTCCATCTCGATCTAAAAATGCCAACCATCAGGCAATACCTCAAACGCATTTCCAAGCGTTACTTCGACTCTGCCCCCCGCCATCCGAACCCCCTAGTCGCCGCAGCGGCCGACTACAGTCCCTCTCTCATAAGTAAAGTTCGCCGTCCCAGGCACACACTTTTAGAACCCGATGACGAAATTACCCTCCTCCAGGAGGCGAGTAAATCGACCAGCACACTACACAACAAACGCCGCCGCCCGGCATACCGTCCTCGCCGACGAGGCCCGTCGCGACGCCCCACCGCCGCCGGTCACGATCCACCGAGCTCTCCCGTCGTAGAGCCGGTCGTCTCTTCAGACTCCGCAGTCACCCCGATAATTCAGCCCTCATCAAGCTGTCTCCCCCCCCCCCCCCCCTATGTCCACGCCAGCAACGCCCTAAGCCGAGGTCCGAGTCCCACTAGGGGTCGCCCTTAGTGCTGTTGTTGCAGGTAGTCATGATGTTAGTGTAGTACAAGTAGTTAGCTTAGGTTAAGTATTTTACTTCCCCCCATTGGCTGGAGACCCTTCAGGTCTCGCCAATAACTGCCCGGTTACGTAGAAACCGTCCCCTAGGACGACCTACTGCAGTCCAAAAAAAAAAAAAAAAAAAAAAAAAAATAGTGTTACAATAAAATTAGACCGATTTTAAATTTTCCATACAAACAGAAATTTCCAATTATCTTTTTTTAAGTAAGACATTTCGAAAATGTTTTCTACTAACTTTTTAGATCTAATTATCTTCCTTATGTGTGTCAAGTTTCATCAAAATCGGTTTAGTCATAACGAAAAACAAAGACTTGAAAATTTGTATGAAATGCCGTACGGCGTACACGCTCTTAATACTAAAACTTAATATCTAACTTATAGCTCGGACTTTTGAGCTAATCTAGATAAGATGTAACTAAATAAAGTAATTCTTTATTTAATTAACTCTAAAGAACTTAATCATTCTAGCTATATCTAATGACGTACTTTTTGGGAACCTTTCCCGACTTGCAACCACAACCAAAAAGGGACGATAACTAAACGACCACTAAGTAACCAGACACGACAAACAAAGGGGACAGAACCTGACACTTGAGGCCTTTTATTGCTACTTGGTTGCCTATTTCCATCTTACTCATACTCCTAGCGGTAACGTAACCATAGCGCGATTCAGCGTACCTTAACAACGCCATCTAGGGAGAAAAATGGAACTAATTTGTGTTAACGTTGTTCAAACAACTCCGACAGTGCAGATGAATTTAAAATGTAGGATTGACGTAGTTTAAGTGTTTTTTAGTTAAGCTCTGATTGAGCAGAGTTTAGTTCTGACAGGCATTAGTCCCTGAACTAAGTTTTTCGTACATAAACTTCGTCTTCTTCTACTATAAATCAAACTAAATGTCCTCACGTGTCCCATCTATCCATTCATAAGTCTACACTATTGCTCTAGCTTTTAAACTGTCGCGGCAAAGTTATGCGAACGTGAAATAAAAGTGTGTACCATGAAACGAGAGCCGTGTAAAACTTTAAACGACGCCGGATACTAAATGTTACAAAGACAAAAAGTCAATGGGCAACATAGTCCTAATGTCAAAATGTACAAATGTCTTAATGTATATGAATGTGCAAATGACAAAAAATAATTGTGATATAATGCGTAAGGGTCTAATTGTTAGGTTGTCAAAATGTACAAAAGATAAAACACAATTGTGCCAAAATGCATCGTGGTCCAATTGTCACACAGTCAAGATTCGAACCCGCAAACCTGGACTTCGAAGGTACGATCACTAACGACTGAGCCTACATATACCTATCTGCTACTTGATATCAACATAATTCTCTGCACTGGATATCTAATTAAAATCTCTTCTCTATCTAATCTCTTTGAGTATAAATACTTCTTGAAAGTCCGGTATCCTTAAAAAAGATGATTGAAATGTAATTTCATTTGTTCTATCATCGCGGCATTTGGGCAAAATGACATTTTGGCACTAGGCAATTTGTACAATTTGACACTAGGACTATGTTGCCCATTGACTTTTTGTCTTTGTAACATTTAGTATCCGGCGTCCTTTAAACGTCGTTATAAACTGTTAAAAAACTCATAACTGACCTGCCCGTGTTCGTGTTTGATTTTTTTGAGGTTTTTGTTTGTATGGTATTAAGTGAAGTTCATGAACGAATAGCAGGTAAAACTAGTCTTTGATGTTCAAAACTGTCAGGGAATATTTCAAAACCTTTCATTTCCTGTGTATGAAGAGGTGTATTCTACTGGTTCATAATAATATACTGAAGACCTGTTTCTAATAATTTATTTATTTACTGTAATAAAACGGTCTTAGACCAATTACATTAAATAAAGATAGTAATAGAAGACGATACATACAACACAAGGGAAAGAAAATAAAAATAAAAAAAAACATTGTACCTAATAATTCTAATAAATGTTCTCATAAATGTTGCTACATATTGGGCCAAAGTACTGTAAAAAAAAAGGATTATTACCATCGATTCGAAAAGAAGAAGAAGAATTCTAATAACCTCTTTCATAAATCCCTTACAATGCTTCTGACAGTATATTCTTTCACTCATTCATGATGCATTCCTCTCGCAGTACTCCAGACATTCCGACGAAATCACCCTACATTCATCCGCAAACATATCAAAATTCGGCCTAGTGTCCAGGAGGGCATTGAGCGCGGTGAGACTTCGCGGTATGGGTGATCGTGAACGAGCCACAGTACGACATGTCGGAACAGCAAACAGCTTATGTTTTCTGCTCTGGGGGTAATTATTGAGAACAAATAATCGGCACAACTTGCAATTAAGATCAGGGGCATCTACTTTCCCTCGGAGGATCTTGCACATCATTAATAGTTAGTCACTAGATCTTCTGACCTCTAATGAGTTATACCCGAGGCAACCTAAAAGGAATTTGGTTGGATACATAAAAGGGTAATAACCATAGTTACGCTTGTATAGGTACCTTAAGAAAGGTAACAAAACATATTCAGGTCTTTGCCAAAACATCAGAAGTCCGCACTTGAAGTTTGCCAGCGAGCCATGGAGCGAAGTATCTTAAGATTCCAGTTATCAGACCTCATAAGGAATAGTGTACTGCGCTCCAAAACTCAGATCGCCCACATTGGTCAGAACGCCGAAAGCTTAAAATGAAACTGGGCTGGTCGCGTCTGCCGCATGTCGGACGAGATGTGGGCAAAACTCCACTGAGTGGAGCCCACACAACGTTAGACGACGTCGTGGCAGGTCCAGGAGGAGATAGCGGGATGAGTTAGACACTTATTGCAAGAATTGGCTGCAGAAATCATTCAACCGAGAGGAGTGGGGAGTGGAAGGAGGGTATGGGAGGCCTTTGCCGTGCAGTGGGATGACAACGACAAAATAAAAAAATAACAGCATCAAGAACAGTGTCCAAGTTCCCGGTGGTCAGGGACCTAGAAAAAGAAACTTCGTAACAATATACGCCGTGTACAACAGTACCGCTTTCAGTATCATGCGTTTCTGGGTTTAACGATCCACTCGCCGCCTTCAAACCTTAAACTTCGAAGACTCATTTATTCAAACAACCCCCCAAAAACACCCGCTTCACCGCTTTCTAGTGTTTACGCTGTGAAGAAGAAACGGTGCAACAAACTCCTCAGCAAAACAGATCTGGCTGTCAAGAGAAGAAATTGATTGAGCCTATGCACAATAAAAGGTACTTTGTATAAGATTTGCCCTTCAATAGACCATCAGCTTTATGAAGTCGATGCGCTCTGTGGCATGAAACATCTAACGAGGACTGATGTCAGTTTCCGAGAATTCCCGCCTCACAAAGCGCATCACTCATGCCCGATTATTGCCTTCTCTAAAGCATATCAGTTTGCCTATGAGTGCCCTAGCCTAGGCAATACAACGTTGAATTCTGCACTGCCGAGCCGGTCATTTTCCGGTCGTGTATACAGGGCTACTGGTAATTCGACGTATTCCTTGCACCACGTTATAGGGGGGCTAATATGCAACAAATTTAACCCCACATATGTTCTACGAAATTCAATGGATTTCGAGATATTGCAATTTTTATATTATTTTCAATAATACCCAGAATTCCTCCTTAAACATTATTTATCTATGAAATATCAAATTATTCGGCTTTGATTATGATATTAGCTTGTAGCTGATGCCTTTACGAAGCTTTTTGTGTATTTAACTGTTCTTAATGACCATCCAATTGAAAGTAATCATTAAAAGTTAAACAAGTGCATTAGAAAATCGTCGAGGTACACGATAAAGAATGATGTTTATCTCAAAAATTTACTATGACACTAAGCGTACAAATTGCAGGACAAACATCCTTATTTAATTAGCTATCCGACGAGGTATAGACGTTCAAAAAATATTTAGAACCTAATGTAAAAATGTCTTATAAAACTGACAAAGGCGATTTCTGAAAAATCTCTACAAACTCGCAGGTGGCCCGTTAAGTGCAATTCATTGCATAATCCTCGCGTAGATATTAAACAGCTGTCTTTCGGGCACCAACTGTCCTCTAAATGTCAGGATTATTAGGTCAGGTCGTTAGGTTATGTTTGGTCAGGGTTAGGTAGGTTAGGTTAGAACCTAAGTGTGCAAGGGAACACCGGGGTGGTTTTAGTCAGTAAGAGTCTGACAGACCCCTCTGCCCACCCCCAGGACGGAGGACATCCATGAGGATATCCAGAAGGCAAAAAAAAATGGTCAGGTTAGGTCGTTAGGTTAGGTCACGGTTAGGTTTAGGTTAGGTCACAACTTCGATGCCCTGGGATCTGGAGGCGAGGGCCCTCGCGCTGAGATATCGCCAAAGCGAGGAGGCGCTTGAGCGGAGTGGTCTCCGCCAGATCCTAGTGGCTGTGGAGGGAACGACTTGCGCAACCCAACGCAGGGCACGCCGCATTAGTGGCGGTAAGACCCGTAATGGAGGAGTGGCTGGAGAGGCGGCATGGCGCCTTCAGCTTCCAGATGACGCAGGTGCAGATATCTCAGCGCGGGGGCCCTTGCCTCTAGATCCCAGGGCATCGAAGTTATGACTTAACGTAAACCTAACCGTGACCTAACCTAACGACCTAACCTGACCATTTTTTTTTTGCCTTCTGGATATCCTCATGGATGTCCTCCATCCTGGGGGTGAGCAGAGGGGTTTGTCAGACGTTTACTGACTAAAACCACCCCGGTGTTCCCTCGCACACTTAGGTCCTAACCTAACCTACCTAACCCTGACCAAACATAACCTAAGGACCTGACCTAGTCTAATCCTGACATTTCGAGGATAGTTGGTGCCCGACAGACTGCTGTTTAATCTCTACGCGAGGATTATGCAATGAATTGCACTTAACGGGCCACCTGCGTGCTTGTAGAGATTTTTCAGAAATCGCCTTTGTCTGTATTATAAGACATTTTTACATTAGTTTCTAAATATTTTTTGAACGTCTATACCTCGTTGGATAGCTGATTCAATAAGGATGTTTGTCTTGCATTTTGTACACTTAGTGTCATAGTAAATTTTTGGGATAAACATCATTCTTTATCGTGTACCTCGATGATTTTCTAATACACTTATTTAACTTTTAATGATTACTTTCAATTGGATGGTCATTAAGAACTGTTAAATACGCAGAAAGCTTCGTAAAAGTATCAGCTTCAAGCTAATATCATAATCAAAGCCGACCAATTTGATATTTTAGAGATAAATAGTGTTTAAGAAGGAATTCTGGGTATTATTAAAAATAATATAAATATTGCAATATCTCGAAATCCATTGAATTTCGTAGAACATATGTGGGGTTAAATTTGTTGCATATTAGCCCCCCTATAGCGTGGTGCAAGGAATACGTCGAATTACCAGTAACCCTGTATAATTACTTATGGCGATTTCCTGAAAATACGCAAAGATATTTGATATTTTGTACTCTACCTTAAATCCAGTTGGTAATTAAAGTCAACATAAATAAAAACTAAATGGTAAAGCCATTTTAATAATCGCAGTGCATCCCGTAAAGCCTAGAGTGTCACTGGTGAATTTAAAAATGAATATCCAATAGGGCGGATTTAAAAGTGACGCCAGAAATGTAGCAATGCTTGCATGAGCTTCCATGATACAGTTTTATTTTTACTTTTTTCGGATCGTGTTCACTTCTCATTTTGAAGTAATTCCAATAATTATGGCGTGGTGGGTTTTATTGCATGTTTGTGTGGTTACATTTTCATTTTATACAGTCCCTATTAAACGTCTGGTAACCAGGGTATCAGAATACCCCTGTATTTGAATGTCTAAAGTCAGCAGACACTCAAAAAATGCCGATATTTAGCCACTTAGATAAAGATCTCTTTTTTTTCTTCTTTATTTCACTTTTTGTGACTACGGAAGCCTCATAGGTGCGTCTTAATATGTCGACATCAAGGAACTGCTATCCAATTCAACCTGCATGGACTCCTATAATAGAGTAATCAATGGCACTCCCAATCAACCTCCTCCAAAAAAGCATCAGCCGCCCACGAATCTGCAGAAATGCATCTCTAAGAAGGGCCGTCCTGCTCAAAAACACACCCCACAAACTCATAAACAACTATCGCCTGCCTCGAAAAAAGTCAACTGATTACAACACCAGATGACGACTATTATTTGTAAAAACATCTCCGAGTTAGAGGCCAAATACACGTCCAATACTTGCCTCCGATAGTCGGTTCCGATAGTCTGATCAAACTATCTGAACATGAATTACACGTACGATCAGACTATCGGATCGGATGTCAGAATCGTAAGCATCGTACGGGCGTCGTCGTCGTCCAGAAAAAAACGGACACGAGAATCGTACGTGTAATTCATGAATCCGATCAGATAGTCGGATCCGGCTCCCGGAAACAACTATCGGACGTGTATTTTGACCCTAATAGCGGTTACGCACTGCATCCGATCCGAATCCGTGAAAATACGTTCCGAAGTAGCCATAGAACTATCTGTATGGTAGTTTACGCACTACATCCGGCATCCGTCATCCGATTTCTATCCGTCATCCGTAAGTTTCTAATTCGGAAGAACAATTGACGGACCGAAGTAGCCGTAGTACTGTTTGTATAAACGCTTTCGCATTACCTCGGATTCAAATCAGACGCCAAACGGATATGCCAAAGATGGCCCCTGAATTGTTTGAATTTGAATCAGAGATCGGAATAGTGCGTAAGCAACATCCGAATTCGGTCCGAGATTTTTACTCTAGATCGGTATTTTCAGGGATTCGGATCGGATGCAGTGCGTAAAGCAATATCCAAATTCGGTCCGAGTTTTTATATCCGTATTTTCACGGATTCGGATCGGATGCACTGCGTAATCGCTCTTAGTCTTCCATCAAACACAAATTACTCATTCTCCTTCAAGCTTGTTCTACAATAAAAAACCTCTGAACTAGGGGCTAATACTTTCAATATATTACATAAAGTACCATAAAAGGCGATGTGTGACCGCACCTGAAAATCTCGACCCCTCATGTTACAATACTTTCATGGAGGTTTTTTCTCACAATAACCGCTGGAGTGGAAAATCCCTTCTCTAGAGGTAACAAGTACCAGCGTGGGACAACTCAATAAATCTGTTAGGCCAGTAGTGGTGGGAATGAGCGGGATTTTTTATACGACATTTTTATGAAGATATACAACAGAAAGAAAAAAGGAATAAAGGATTTCTAAAATTGAAAACTAGCAGAAATTTTTCAATGTGCCCAATTACAAACTGCAACTACCAGGCCGTTTTACAAGCGTGGCGATTCGCGTTAGGTCCCTATATGGGCCACTCGCCACAAGCAATCTATTATGAATCGGGAGTTTTCTTTGTTCTTCTGATCAAAATTTTGTTTAGGTAAAAATTGCCTCTGTTCACTGTCCCAACAAGCCCGTATTTAGTAGTGTATGTTAACGAGTTGATTATGATGAGAAAGTAAGACAAGAAATATACAGGGCTACAGGTTAAGTCGACCTAGATCCTTTAAGAGGTTGTAGTTGCCATCATTCCTGATTGATTTGGCTATGAAACACCGTAAACCCAAACTTAACCGTTTTCAAGTAGTATTGAGAATAATAAAACAACTTACATGCAAACACAAATAAATTAGAGGCAAAACACCCAAAAAATAGGCCAATACACAAAAAATCAGGATTTTTTTAAAAAAAACTTCAACTTCCTATATCTTGAAAACGGTTAAGTTTGGGGTACGGTGTTTCATAGTCAAATCAGTCAGGAATGATGGCAACTACAACCGCTTAAAAGATCTAGGTCGACTTAACCTGTAGCCCTGTATATGTACTACTTAACGAGCCACGCACTATGAAACGCAGCATGGAACAGCCTCCAGCTAAATAGACAGACGGCTATCAGGCATAGTTTGACACCGTAGACAAGAGTTTTTTCGGCGTAAGAATAGACAAAATGACATATATAAACACAATGACAATATGTCATTTTGTCTATTCTTCAGTCGACATTTTTTTTTTCCACGGTGCTCATTTTACGCCTACTGGTGCAGGTCGCCGGGAGTCAGGCGGTTGCCTGTTGTGACAATCTATGGGGGGGGGGGGTCCTTATATAACGACGGGTCCTACGTATACTAGTATAAGTGCAAAAATCAAACTTTACAGAAGAGCAGTTTAAAAGTTCGAAAGCTTTTAAATTTGACATAAATCAGTAGAAGTATTTGAAATTTTGGAATGGACCATACCACACCATTTGAAAGTTTCAAATATTTCTTTTGATTTACGTCAAATTTAAAAGCTTTCGAACTTTTAAACTGCTGTTCTGTAAAGTTTGATTTTTGCACTTATACTAGTATACGTAGGACCCGTCGATAAGGTCTTTCTTTAATAATCCGCGATATTTTGCATAGCGTCTAAGTAAATGCTGAAGATAGGTATCACTAAAAATGAAATCAGAAGTATTTTTTTTTGCCAAATTGTTTTAGAAGTCATTTATTTCGTTACTGGTTCTCTAACTTGTTATAACATCCATGCAAGAAAATAGCCCCACGCTGATAGCTAGCGCCGTGCACGCTATTACACCTAAAAGAACCAGTAAATTAATTAATTGATCGATTTATTAAATTATTTTTTTAACAGAAAATATATTTAAACCATCAGATTTATTTTTGTGGTAGGTACGTCATCTATAGGTAGCATTTACTAAGGCACTATGCAAAATATCGTGGATTATTAAAGTAAGACCTTTACGTTAAATTAATCAGTCTAAAACCGGTTTCTGCACCAATGTTCCTTTAATTTAATAATCGCTGTGGTTTTGTTTGCTTGAAAGATATCTTTTACTGTACAAAATCGCATGTTTGAAGAAATTTCATAAATCTTGTACTTTCTGTCAAGTATTCTGTTATTATCATTGAAATATTTCGGAACAACAATTTGTAACTTGTCAAACTTTTGCAAACCGTTGCTCGACATTATAAACACGAAAGTTTTTTTTACTCCGAACCTCGTTTGCGTTGACAGCAATTTGAAACTTTTAAAATTTGAATTTCATTTTTTACGATGTAACAAAAAAGACTACTAAACTAATTTTAGTCGAGTATGTGTGACCCCTCACTAGCCGCGTTCTTTTCGAGAGACTATTGTAATTTCCCTCGAATTTTCGGTGAAAAATGTCCCAAGGGTCGTTGTATGTCACTAGCAATAATGTGGGACATTCGACGGGCTATTGTTAAGAGTAATGCTGATAGATACGTGAAAATGATGACAGCAATTTTTTAATACAATTTTGATACAATTTTTTCACTAAAATCATGTTTAAGAGCGTTATTTTTAGATATAAAATGTCTTCACTATTTCATAGTTATAGTCAATCGTTAATCCATTTGCTGAGTGTAAGACGTGACCTTTTTAAGATCTACTGGACTGGGGTTGTAATTTGTTACTATTACTCCCTAGATGTAGATAAAAGTAAGTGCAGACAAGGACTTTTACGCCACACAAAGTAGGTACTTATATCCTTTCGTTAAAATATAGCTGTGACAACATTCTAAAATTTTAATCATTAAGTGCAGATGTTTTAATAGTCAAAGAACTATTTTCGGAGGAATTTTGACAGTTTAACAAATTTTCTGTACATAAGCTTGTAATGAGTTAATAATAATAAATAATAAAAAGTTTATTGGTTTCCAGACAACAGGTTTTCAGTGGATCTGCTTACAGTCTAAAAAGAGTAGTAACAATTAAATTTGGATCTCGGTGACAGCTGAACTCCTAGTATTAACTGTATGACAGCTGTCAGCGCCCTCCATAACATTAGTTGCTTATGTACTTTTATTAGAAGGTATGTAACGTTTTAGCAAAATTAGAAAGATATTCCGGAAGGTTTTTTTTTTAAATAAAATTAAAGTAAAAGGATAAAATAATTTGATCTCAAGTAATACGACCATGTCCACTTTTGCGGTAATATGTATTAAACTTGTTACCTTTATTTTTGTTGCTTTGCGCGCTTACTGCCTCCGCGGATAGGAGGGCTGGCGTTGAGGTAGGTGACGTGGTCGCAGTGGACTTCGGGTTTGAGATGTCTTTATTTCCCATAAGAATTTTATTCACTTACCTACATGAGAAATATTTAACTATTTTAAAAACATTATTGGTAAACGTTCAGTTTTGGAAAAATAAATCACAATATGAGACAGCTCTCTAGCGCCATCTCTTACCCACTCTCATAATAATATTAAAACATTCCTGCTCTAAGAGATCATGGTAACCCCCCAGGGTAGCATCACGCCCTGCAGTTACACCAGGGTAAGCAGCGGCTCGAGTCGCGAGCGGCAAGTCGCACGCGCTCGGCCCGGAGTCACGTGCTTGACCTTGCGGGCGCGACAAAGACGATGAGGCGGCGAGCGCGTCCAGCTCCCCTAAGTCGAGGGACTTCTCGTGCACGACGTAGCAACTCGGCGAAAGATCCTTCTTCACGACGGACCCACTCTCGGATTCTTTTGTGAAGCAAGCCGTATACCATGTCCAGCTGCACCTACTCGTTGATATCTTCCTTCGAGTGGCGCGCGAGTAGGGCGCGCGCTCGTGCTACAAATATGTCCGTCTTCTCTGCGCCCTGAGGAGCGGCGAAGAGCTCCCTGTAAACACGGTGTGGCGGTCGACGATCACCGTACGCGCTGCAGAGGTACTCGAGGTAGAAGTCCCACGACGTTATATGCACCTTAACGCCTTGCCTGGTGGCCGAAAATGTCGTTCGCGTAATAGACGACGTTAAGAGCCTGAAATATGTTTTTTATGCGCTGCGATATAGTGACCACAGCTTGACCCTAATCTCAAAAAAATGTGTTTTTGACCTAAATATCATTCTATATCGTGTACCTCGACGATTTTGTAATTCACTTATTTAACTTTTAATGATTACTTTCAATTGGATGGTCAATAGGAACACTTAAATACGCAGTAATCGTTGTAAAAGTATCAGCTATAAGGTAATAACATAATCAAAACCAGTCCATTGGGTAATTTAGAGTTATGTAGTGTTTAAAAAGAATTTCTGGGCATCATTCAAAATGATACAAAAATTGCAATATCTCGAAATGCATTGACTTTCGGTAGAACATACAGGGGGTTAAATTTGTTGCATTTTAGCCCCCTTATAACGTAGTGCAAGGAATACGTCGAATTACCAGTAACCCTTTATATAGATTTTAGCGTATTTTTTATGACTTCTTTGAACTGCTATTTTTATTAATCTATTGACTTTTGGGGAAAGTTGTAGAACAAAAGTTATTCATTATTTTGGGTACTTTAACACCCTTTCGGATTAGTACCCCCTTTCCGAATAACCTTGTATGTACCTAATATAATAACCAACGTCGCGTATTTGCGGCGGCTTCTCTTGTTTATCTATTGTGTCTATGTTTCCGGTAATTGATCAGTTGATGGCAGATTCTTATGTTTTATATATCTAGTAAATAATTAACAATCTAACAACCAAAACGAGAGACAACAAAACAAGTAAAGCGGAAAATTACACAAAATAATCTTCACTTTTTATTTCCGCAACAAAAGTCAACAATCTCTCTCCTATTTCGTTCCCAAAACCCTGAAATCCCTATGTCAACACTAATACTTCACAGACAAAACCGATATTATTGACAAAAGCCCTAAACTTTCCATCCAAAGTCCGAGATCGAAACCCCCGAAAAGCGTTTGGCCCCAATCTTGGCTAACGATGCGAAGACACGAAACAAAATTTGTCTTTCACCAGAAAAGTTCCATTTATCACCATAGCGTCGCGATGTGTGCTGGTAACAAGCGCAAAGAACAAAATCAACCTATAACTCAAGAAATAAAGTCGAATTTCACTTGCGTTATTTTTGAATATGCACAAAAAAGCTTCTAAGTAGGGCACAGTTGATGCGTTAAGAATGATATTGTGTGTGAAGCAAATAGGCCACGGAATATCTATGGGGGTATTTTTAGGTGGTTTATGTAGGGAAACGTAATGTCTTCTTGGTTTCCGAGCTCATTTTATAATACACAAATCATAGCGTAAAAGGGAGCTCTTTTTTATCGCGAATGTTGCTAAAATCTTTGTGTTGGAGAAATGCCGATGATGGTTTAAAGCAATGGGCTAGTTCTTATCCTTAAACTACTTTGCAAATGAATTTTATCATAATCAGTCCATTACTGTCCCACTGCCGGGCACGGACCATTATGCAGAATGAGAATGGTTTAGGCTATGGGGGAACGAGGTGTGGTGTTCCTCCAACCAAAGGGAGGATCCTCCAACCAGGCGGAGTCTTGTGCCTGGCGGGCTACGGCCCAACGGTTGATGTTGGGAGATTGTATATACAGGGTGTTAATGAATTCGTGTAATTCTTTAAAACCACATGATCTACTACTGATGTAGACAGGCCCCGCACGGGATTTAACTTGATTAAAAATAAAAAATAAACAATTATTATTTTTTCATGCGGCTTTGTTACCGATCGTATCTAAACCACATAATAAGGATTCAGTAAAAAAATTAGAATTTATTTTTTTGCAAAAAAAATGCTTTATTTGAGTGAACATTTCGATGCCACTCATAAATTAATGAAAGCACGGCGACACGGCTGGCAGGCATGACTAACGCGATATCGCTCTTTGCAGTCAGATAACTCAAGGCTCTAAAATGATTGAGAAATAGAAAACCAAGATTTTTTTTTTTAAATTTTTTCAGGTAATTTTCAAAAATTCCGTTTAGGCTTAATCTGTGTCACCAGTAAATCACGTGGTTTGAAGGAATTACACGAATTCGTTAACACCCTGTATACTATATGCGTGTTAAATCTTGATACCGCGATGTAGGAACTGTCAACTATGAGTGTTGGCGTTAATGTCACTGTAGTCATCTACACCACCGGTGTGTTGCGTGGTTCGCATGTGGCGTGGATAGATGCCGCCACAAGGCTTAATCCACCACGCTAGCCTGGTGCAGGTTGTTGGACTACACACACCCTCAAGAAATTTTTGAAGTCCTCTTATTCGTGCGGATTTTCTGACGATGCTATGTATTCTTTCACCGTTGACGCAAGCGATAATCAAATTCTAATCTGCACATGAATTCGAAAAGTCAGAGGTCGATCTCAGAATCTCCTGCATGGGAGGCAAGCGTTCAACCGCTAGACTATCACTGCTGCTGCAATAAATGAACTTTGTCTTCCACTAAAAGTAGACGAACTGACTCTGACTAGACTCAGTGTACGACTCCACTTAATAAGATCCCTTTATCGTCCGTTATATGATCCACGCCAAAAGATCTACCGGTTACCTACTGATAGACACAATTACCTATCATCAAACTCCCTTAAAACACATCTCAGAAAATTTCAAATCATTACAAAGAATCACATCCCCGTCGAACAGCCATAAAAAGATAGAAGATAATCAGGACATCGATCTGTCAGTCGCTTCAGGGATCCAATTTTATAGCTGGCAATAAAACACGCGGTGTGTAGACCAAGTTTATCTAAATCACTGTCTATCACTACATCAGTACTAAAGTGGATCCACAAAGTTTCCTAAAGACGAGATGATGATCTGTTTTATTCACCTGCACGAAGGGGTTTGAGAAGATATTTATTTAATTTAATATACACTTGGGAGCAAAGAAATCGAGCCACTCCTTTTTTCGTGTCCTGGTTATTAGTTTTGGTTTCATGAATTATTTAATTCAAAATACAAAAAAAGTACCCTCATTGTAAAGGTTATCAAATAACCTTTTAGGCGTATATGTTTAGAATTGATCTGTTTCATAACACCAAAAATAATAACAATTATACCTACCTACGTGAAAAATAGAAGTGGCTCGATTTATTTGCTCCCAAGTATATATTACAATGTAAACTTACAGCCTAGAAACTAAAATGTTAACATTTGCATACGTTATCTTATAAAATACTTATAATTATGTATTTATAAAACTATAAAATAACAAACAACATTAAATAAAATACAATTTATAGCAAAAATGAAATACACAGTTACAACTAAACCATTTGGCACAACCCTTCCTATTTAAAAATATGTTATATTAAAAATGCGAAAGTAAGTTGGTTTGTTTGTTACCTTTTCACGCCTAAAACACTGAATCGATCATCCTGCAATTTTGCATATACATTGTCAGCTGTACAGAAATGGACATAGGGAAATGGACATTTTTCATCCCGAAAAAAAGTACTGTTCCCGAGGAAAACAACAATAACGTTACTAGATGGCGCCACATATCATTCGAATCGTGATTGAATTATATTGTTATACAAACTTTAGTAGTGTGTTAAGAGTTGATTGTCAAATTCTAAATTAACGTGAACGAAGCTGCGGGTAAAAACTAGTACATTATAAGTAGTAGTTACGTAGAAAATGCCAGGTATTTTAAAAGTTGTTAACGAATTCGTGTAATTCCTTCAAACCGCGTGGTCTACTGGTGACACTAATTGACCCTGCATAGGTTTTTTTCAGAAATTACAAAAAAAAGTTTTCAAAAAATGAGCCATGGTATTCTGTATCTGAGCAATTTTAACATCCCAAGTTAACTGACTGCGTGGAGCGATATCGCGCTAGTCGTGCCCATCAACTGTGTTGCCGTGCCTTCATTAATTTATGCATGGCATCGAAATTTTCTATCACATAAAAAAATATTTGGGAAAAAAAAGTTTATGTTTATTTTTTATCAATCTAAATCCCATGCGGGGTTGATCTATACCATTAACAGATCATGTGGTTTGAAGGAATTACACGAATTCGTTAACACCCTGTATACACTCTACAACTTAGATTCTAGAGTTATCTTTCACAAACATGGATCTCCTAAACGATCTTGATCCTTCGACCATCACGCTTAGCAGCAGCAAGCCCTGGCATGCTTTATTGATCCTTAGTTCCTTTTATAATAGCTAAGGTAGAAGAGGGGTTGTTGAATCTTTGCAAGGAAGCACACAACATTAGCTTCAAACTTTGTTTTTCTTTGACTTTGTCGCATTTCACCCTCGGCGCACTTGATGGTAAGGACAGGATCTAAAATGGAGCACACAAATCCAAGTAACAATAGATATAGAGGGATTCTCTTGTACCCTTCTGGTTCTCACATGCACACGACGGAATACAGTAAACTACTTGGCACCTGACTCTAAGGGTGATAGCTAGACAGACGGAGCGTAAGGTATAAGGTATAACGGGCTGGTATCCGCAACTCCACGTCTAAGCGCGTATTTTGCGTGATGGGTGGTAAGTATAGTTACTCGATCCACCCTAACTCCTCGAAGAAGGTCAGCGCACCCTTGATGTTACTGGTGATCTCTCGGAGAGTACCTAGGTTTCCGAAGTACTTGGCCCTGTATGTGGCGACCTCAGGGCAGTTTAGTAGCACGTGGGCTGCCGTCTCGTCCTCCTCCATGCATGCTCTGCACAGTGGGCTGTCTATAACTCTAATGACAAACAGGTATTTGTTACGAGTAAAAGCGTCCAGACGGAGTGTATACAAGGTGTAACATAAATAAGTGTACAACCTCTTAAGGAGTCACTGTACTCATCATTATGAACAACTTTTACCAGGGGACCAAAAGTGAAATCGCGAAAAAAATCAGCTGTTCCGTAGGGATTAATGTAGATTAATGTTCGCATAACTCGTCAAAATGTAGGTAACAGCTGTTTTTTTTTGTGCGATTTCACTTTTGGTCCCATAGTTGTTCATAGTGATGAGTACAGTGACCGCTTAAGAGGTTGTACAATTATTCATGTTACCTACACCTTGTAGATCCCACTACTAAGCAAAACATTGCGTTTAACTAATACTTTTGAATGCAATAACTAGTTCTATTGTTATTAAAATGAGTGCCAAGTTTTTAAAGCCGGATGTTATTCACCTAATATGCTCAGTTGCCTATTACGATACACAAAAGATGCCTATGCATAACTATGAATAAAACGGCCAAAAATTTCAGTAATTTCCATTAGGAAACACATTTTTATGTGTAAGTGCCTCAATAAACATGTTTTATTGTGTTCATTCTATTGCTCGATTTGTAGCACTAAGACTAATCTATTCAGATCTACACATTTTTTCTTACAATGACTCAGTCCATTATCTTCCTTTCTTGCTACATCGACTTAAGTGTGCTTAGAAGTAACGTCGTAAAATCAAGGCTTAAGTTCTCCTTGAGCCGGGTAGGTACAGAGAAGTAGGAATAATATGAGGTTACATAGACTGTTCTGGTTCTAGCTGTAGGATTTTAAACCCACTTCAGGGCCTCAAAGATTAACCTCTTTCGTGGTCCACTTTGACGCTGACCAACAATGACGGGATAAACATTCTAACTAGCGTCATCCACATGGATTGTACGTCGTATTTTTAGGGTTTCGTACCCAAAGGGTAAAACGGGACCCTATTATTAATAATTTCACTATACGTATAAACTGAAATTATGTAGCACAAAGATTGTTGAGCCTAATCCTACAACAATACTTATTTAGTGGTCCGGACACAGGCGATGAAAAGAGGAACTTATTCCGAATATAAAACAGTTTTTTGTAAGGCTATGAAGGCAGCGATGCAAAAGTCAGAGTAGCATAAACTTAACTTAGTAAGGGCTGATTTTATCAACGATTTTTAAATACATACCTGCACGAAAAAGTGTATTAGCGTGGTTTCTACTACTGTGACTACTCGAAACGTTACTATTTAACCGAACTTTTTGGTCACGTACTACCTGGTTGACTCCAGATAGTCTGTCGGACTTCAGTTCTAAACTAAATTAAATTTTAAAAAATCATGGTGAATATTTGATATTATATTTCGAACTAGATAGAAAATACACAGCATTTTGAACTTTACAGATTGTCTGTTATGCTCGTGGAGGATGTTGATACGACGATATAGAAAAGTGACATTTTATACAACGCCACCTAATTAGTTTTTTTGAACTAGATAACGTAAAGAAACAAGTCTTACAAACTGCCACAAAAAAAAATCAAATTCAACTAAAATTAACAAAAAGTAAACGTATTTTTTGACGCGTTGTTTATACAGTTTATAATTATTATACAGGGTGTCGCTGGAAGTATGGATCAAATCGAACAGGGGTGTGGGCAACGTCATTTCAAAACCTGTAGTAGTAAAAACTTGAGTAAAAATTTTGCCAGACTAAAAAAGCTTTTGCACTAAATGTTTTTTTTTTTATTGAACACATGTTTTCTATCTGCGTAAAAGTATTACCACAAAAAAGGCCCACTGTTTTCCAAAGTCCTGAAAAAAATGATAGCTCTGATAGTTTTTTTCTAAGCGAAGTGATTGAAAAAAAAACAATAATTGGTCATAACTTTTGAACCGTAAAAAATTGCACCGATATTCTCAGGGTTAAAAAGTTTGGAAATTACATGGCCCACGCCACTATTCAATTTGATCCATACTGCCAAGGACACCCTGTATACCGACAAACAATTAACTTATTCCAAGACCGTAGGCGTTCTCCAAGAAAAATCCTTGCCTTGATCTTAATCTCCAACGCCCTACGTACGTCTAGTCTGGCACCTGTCAGTTCCCGCTCGTTTCGGAGCCACAAACGCTCCTTGAAATTTCAATCCAGTAAAAGCACTTTTTCTCTGTAACGTTTTTAAAAGGCTATGTAAAGTATGAACGAGAGGCTTGTTTGTACAAGGACCGGGACTCGAATTCGGGAGCTATTGACCGGGAACGAATGTAAGGAAGGTTCAGCTTTGAATATTTGTTAAGGTTTGTGTTATACTTTTGCGGGTTTTTGTGCATGAGTGGACGGCAAAGGTCGTCGTAATTTTTTTTGGGGTATTTTTTGAAAAAGTTTGTCGTCCGTTTTGTGATTTTTGTTTCTGGGAATGTGTAAAAATATACAAGGTTAGTTGAAAAGGGGGTACTAATCCGTCAGCCACTTAAAGTATTATTAATGACTGTTTTAAAGCAAGCGTTAAAAGTTCAAAATTCGATTATTTTTGTTTTCAAGCAAAATGATTTTTGTTCTAGTTTTTTCAATAAATCTTCATCCCTGTTTTAGTTACGAATTCAGAAAATGAAACGTCTAATTTATGTTCGCATAAACTCGTCAAAATGTAGGAAACAGCAGATTTTTTTTCGCGATTTCACGTTTGTTCTCATAGTAAAAGTTGTTCATAGTGATGAGCACAATCTCCCATTTCGGTTTGTCGAGTGTTTTAAATTTCACCCTGTATAGTTAAACATTGGAAAAACCAGTCACTATAATTATATGTATCTTATTTGCCTTATAACTTCGATTCTTTGAATTTTTAGATGGAACAGAACACATTTTCCTTATTTTTAGATGACCAGCGAAAACATCAAAAAAAGGAAACGAAAATCTTAATTCCGATCTCCACATTAAGTGCTTATTAAAAATCTGGCGAACTGTTGTTTACGCCGTCATCCATCAAGCCAGAATGATTAATTGCCAACACATTATCGGCAGCTGTGATCTCGCTATTCAAAACGCCATTAGACTTTAAGAACGCCTTGATACGATCTTTTGTTTTTAATCTTCCCTAGTAATGAAAGTTGGTCCTAAGTATTGATTGGCTGTGAAATGGGTGGGGGAATCGAAAATTAAGGTTACGAAAGTCGGTTTAGGAGAACAAGAAAAGTCTGCGACGACACACAGACAGATATTTTAATTGATTTGTATTGAAAAGTTGTAGAACAAAAGTTGTTCAATTTCCGTTAGAATTGATTTTTTAACACCTTATTGACCGATTAGGGATAAGGGCTCGGCTATAAAAAAATTAAGCTTCTGACTACCCGTAACAACAATCTTATTTGTATGACGAAGAGGACTGATGACAAAGGGAGAATTCACACGTCCCATAGCCACACCACTTCGCAGAGACAAAAAATGGTCAAACAGTGGTTACTTGTGGATAGTGTCGCTGTAGCTTCTTGCAGTTATGTTGTAGTAACTAGAAAATATCAATTTGGTTGGAACTAGCCACAACGTAAGCACATCGCAACTACTAGCGACAACTAGTTGCGATGTGGCTACGTAGTGCCTAGTGTTTGCAGACAGACAGATTGACTCCAGCTTTCGTAGAGGAAACACGCCTTTACTGAACGTACTCATGGACTTCGAAGAGGAAAACTCCTGGCACCTCGATACAACACAGAATGAATGAGGGGGAGGGCGCATGCGTGCGCGCGATGTCGTTGCGTCGACGCAACGTTGTGTTTGCGAGGTGGCCGGCCGCTAGTGTGCGGTGTCGCTGGTGGATGTGATGTGGTTGCTATGTAGTCGGTATCGGCCACACGGTTGAATTTGGTGGCAAAATGTGGTCTGTGTAAATTAAACTATTAATTTTCATACAAATTAGTGCCCGCCCTCGTGTTGTTGTTATGGTGTGATTGTGGTGTAGTTGTGGTACGTATGGAATAAGCCTTAACGTTTTCTCCGAGGCAGTGACGAGTCTCCCTCGTTATTTGCCTGTATTAAATACATTTAAAGGCCATCTTTAAAACGTAGGTATTTAGTAATTTATTTCCTCTTTAATTTACCACGTGGCTCCCAGCTTTACTTGATCACTGCGCTACCAATACATTCCCATCAAGAATTTACAAGCGAGTCGCTGATCCACAGTATCAGCCATCAAGTATTCACGCAAACTGTAGGCGATGCAACCACACTCTCACGTATGCATGCACGATCCACGTGTCATTCACGAACGTGATTTTAAACTTTTAACGGTTTTCATTATTGCTTTTTGGTTTTTCTGTTTCTTTTTTAATTAAAAGACCATATACATGATGGAATCAGCCATTCTTTTCCGGAAATTAATGACGTACAAATACGCAATTACAATATTTAGGTACTGTTAATTTATTTTGGCGGAATCAATACTAAATATTGTAATTGCATCGTCATCGGTCCACCTTGTAATTGCATATTTGTAAATAAATAATATTAATAACCCACGGTCAACATTTTAAAATAGAGACAATTTAATGTTACAAGTTATTAAAGTATGTAACGAATAAGAAAGTAGCGATACTTTAATATAAGTAACAAATAAAAAAAGTAAAAACAGACTACCAAAAAAAAAAAACAAACAAAACGGAGTAAAATCACTGTTAAAATTATCAGTTTCTTAAGTAGGTGTTTTCAGCGTGGAATTACACCGACTTCTGAAACTGATAATTTTATTATACAAGGTTAGTCAGAAAGGGGGTGCTAATCTGAAAGGATGTTAAAGTACACATAATAATGAATAACTTTTGTTCTACAACTTTGCCCAAAAGTCAAAGGTTTAAGAGAAACAATTGTTCAAAAATCTCAAAAAAAAAAAACTCTAAAATCTATCTATTCCCAGTTATGATCAGCTGTGTTTACATTTTAGGTCATATTTGGGGTCATAAATTAGAAGCACCGTTTTCTGAATTTGTAACTAAAGCAGGGATGAAGAATTTTTGAAAAAACTAAAATAAAAATCATTTTATTTGGAAAAAAAAAATATCGAATTTTGAAATTTTAACACTTGCTTTCAAACAGTCATCAGCGATACTATAAGTGGGCTTCGGATTAGTTTCCTTTTTCCGACTAACCTTGTATGATAATTATTTTACTCCTTTTAGTTTTTTTTTTTTTGAAGTCGGTTTTTCCTTTTTTTAAAGTTATTTTGTTGAATACTTTTTAGTGCCACGAATTACAATTACAATAGTGCACAAATTCTCGGACCACTACTACAACTAGAACGTCGTCTATACACGATTTGTATATATTTTTTTTGTTTTTTTATGATTTTTTCAAAAAGCGCTGAATTAATTTCGATAAAACTGATATAGGACCAAACGGAAAGTATATCCTCTCAAACATAACATGAAAACAAGAACTTTTCGAATCGGTTTATAAATGACGGAGATCTGAGGAAATGAAAAAATAAAAAAATACGTCCTAGTTGAGAACCTCCTCCTTTTTGAAGTCGGTTAAAAAGAAGAAATTGTGATAGTATGAATGTAACGATTTTTCACTTTAAAGATGTTATAACTCCAAAAATACTAACAATTGGCTTAAGTTGTGTTAGCCCCAAATATTTTGCTTCCTTTCTAATGACATATCACTCATTGCTAGAGGAGGGATAGACCAACATTTCCCCATCATCCTTTGACAACATATTTAATTGGTCAGCTTTTTAGAAACCGGGTTTGTCTGTTGTGCATGCCTGTCTAGATGGTATCCATCCGAAAACAGACCACCGCATCTCTACAATACGTACACCAATATGATCATCTGCTATCATCATCATTATTTTGCATAAACCTGGTTCCTATACGGATGTGAAGTTCTAACGGTAATAATTACTCCACGTTTAACCAGTGTGGATGAACGAGCGTATGGTGTTCCTCCAACACAAATGGAGGATCCTCCAACCAGGCGGAGTCTTTTGCCTGGCAGGCTACCGCCCAATGGTTGATGTTGGGAGGTTGTATATATATACCTACTATCTGCGTGTTAAATCATGATAGCGCGATGTAGGAACTGTCATCTATGATGAGTTGTCGATATTGTCGCGGTAGTCGTCTACACCACCGGTGTGTTACGTAGTTCGCATATGGCGTGGGTAGATACCGCCACACCAGAAACAAAAGTTCAAGTGATCAATTCCAGAGAACATTCTAGGATAAGCACACGTAAATACGTATGTAGATACTTCTAACTGTGCAGGCTTGTCTTGATTTAGTTCACTATTATTTCTTGCATTAATAGCTGTAAGCCACCCAAATAAAATCACTAGGTACATAGTATAAAACAAAGTCGCTTCCCGCTGTCTGTCTGTCCCTATGTATGGTTAGATCTTTAAAACTACGCAACGAATTTTGATGCGGTTTTTTTTAATAGATAGAGTGATTCACGAGAAAGATTTATATGTATAATACATTGTCACGCTTAGCGGGTTAAGGGTGGCTTGAGGAGTCAACCCTTAACGAGCAGGTGCACATAAAATCAGAATAGAAGAATATTAAGGAAAACACTTTTAACCATACAATAGTATATTTTAATAATAGTTACAAGATTATAATATTAAGATTAGTTAACAGGGCGTGGTTCTTTACACAGTACGATACGAGGAGTCCAGGGTCTTCAGGTGTAGTAGGTAGACAGTAGTACTTAACTAGGTGGCTGCTGAGGCGCGAGAGAGGACGAAGTGCAGCGTGCCGGCCCTTTTATAGGCGCACCCCGCTAGTCGCCACCGCTGCACCGTCACACACCCCCCTCGTTAGGTCAGAATTTTCCCTAAGGAAAATTCTCTGGTCTGGAGGGTGTATCTGGCCAACAGCTCCTTGTAGGCTCCCTGAAACAGTAAAGGAAGCAGTATCAGAGCCTTACAAAAAAAATAATATCTTATACAACTACATATGTATAACCCTACAACATACATACATCACGCAAGCAACGGCGTCCTAGGGTAAACTGTCATACTTCTCATTCAAAAGGCCAACACACACACGTAAGTGATTAGACCGTAAACAAACATCAAGATGCGAGTTCCCGCATTATAGCAAGACGCGCTAAGGCTATACATAATAGGTGACGTCATATAAGAAAAAAAAAAAATAGTTGATAGAAAGTTGCCAAACTAAAATAGCCCTATGAATAATATCTAGGGATCGGCATAATATATTTAGACTACTAATCAAGCAAGCACCACCAGAAGAAAAAATTAAACAAGTTACAAGTCACAGTCAGACTACTGAATGATCGAAAGTTAATAAGTTATAATATTACACTCCAAACAACAAGTGACTCATAGGTTTGGTATTAATTAACGCATCGGCCGGTCGGCGCACCTAGCGGTAGCAAACAATAGCGAATCATTAGTTAAGTTACCTACAATGCAGAAAGATGACAACTATAATAGATAATGTTATAGGCATATGTACTTATGAATGTTTGCTAGTAAAAATTGTTTCGCTACTCACGACGAAGAAATAACGACATTTATATGATGCGAGACTATTAGTATTGTATCCGATTATATACTCATTAGATAACGTTTGTTTAGGAATTATGTGATATTATTCTTTGTAATTAGTTACTTTTATATCCTTTATATGCCATTCACCTAATGGTTTACCTGACATATCAGACAATTTATACACCAAAGGCGACTTTTTAGAAACAATTTTACATTTAATGAATTTAGGAGCCAATTTCTTACTAAAATATTTATCTTTATCGCTTAGATAAAAAGTTCTACGCCAAACTATGTCACCCACATTGAATTCTGCCGGTTTGCGGCGAAGATTATAAGAATGACAATTGCGTTGATGAGCGGCTAATAAAGCTGCTTGTACCTTTTCAAATATAGAAGATAAATAGCCCAAAGATTCAGCATAACTATCTCTTGGCTCGTGCACTATATTTGGATCAGAATCACTAAGAATATAATGGGAACCACACATAACCAATTCGCGACCGTAGACAATAAAATTAGGAGAAAAACCAGTAGTTTCGTTAACAGCACAGTTAATCGCAAATTGAATTTTTGTTACTAAAACGTCCCAGATTCGATGATCGGTTGATATAAAAGTAGAAATAGCTGTCATAATTGTTTTGTTATACCTTTCAACCGTGTTTACGTGAGGCGTATACAAGGGAGTATAATGTAAATTTGGGATTTTATATTTTGACAATAGGTTTTTAAAAGTTGAGCTAATAAATTGTTTACCATTATCTAAAACGATAGTGGATGGAATACCATGCACTAAGAAAACATATTCCTCTAGAATTTTTGTTATGATTTCTGCGGTAGCCCGCTTAATAGGAAAAAGCAAACAGTATTTAGAGAAACAACAGCTGACAACAAATATAAAGGTGTTTCGTTTTCTACTAGGAGGTAGTGGACCAATCAAATCGATACTTATCATTTGAAATGGCTTCTGACAAGATTTAGGCCTACCCATATGACCCAAAGTAGAATGATTTTGATGTTTGTGAGAGATACAAGCGTCGCACGAGTTTACGTACTTGACAACGTCAGAGTACATACCTGGCCAATAGTAATTAAGCGCAAGACGTTTGTACGTTTTAAAGATACCAAGATGACCAGCAGTGGGCAAAGAATGATTTTCAGACATGATGCTATCTCTTTGCTCAGATGGAATAACTTCTTTCCACTGAAAATCCCTAGTGAGTGGATTTAAATCTTTTTTAAAACGATACAATTTATTGTTTATTACCTGATAGTCTACAAAGGAAGTCGGAGAACCTGAGCAACCCTTATAAATATTTAAATACCAAGAATCATTAGTAGAAACCGGTGAATTTAAATTAGAATTAGTACTAGTCTCCACGTCATTAATAATGGCGGAAACAGGTACAGAGCGAGAAAGAAAATCAGGCAAAACATTTTCAGAACCACGACGATGTCGTATTTCAAAATTATAAGAAGATAGACGAACTCCCCATCTGGCTAGTCGACCAGTAGGGTTGTTTAGAGTTAGAAACCATTTTAGCGCAGCGTGGTCAGTATATACGATAAACTTTTTACCGTTTTCCACATAACAACGCCAGTTTTCAATTGCAGAAACCACAGCCAGAGCTTCGCGCTCCGTAGCACTGTAGTTCTTCTCTTGACTAGTAAGAGACTTGCTATAATATGCTATGACTCGTTCCTCTCCATTCAGAATCTGACAGAGAACAGCTCCTATACCGCAGTCACTAGCATCAGTATGGATTTCAAAGGGCTCAGAATAATCCGGGCAAGACAGAACAGAAGAAACCACAAAACAATCCTTCAGCTTATTAAAAGCTTCATCAGCCTCAGCAGACCAACAAAACGGAGGAGAGTTTTTACCTTGAGAGGTTAATTTATTTAGAGGTGCGGCAATTGAACTAAAATTTGGAATAAAACGTTTAAACCACGAAGCTGCGCCTAGAAAACGACGTACTTCTTTTCTATTAGAGGGAGTGGGGTAATTTTTCATTGAATTGCCCTTATCAGGATCGGCATGCAATTCAACTAAACGAGCGTCAGTATTTTTTAAAAGTAAGACAGACTCTAAATTATTAGGAAATAAGCCAAAGATTCTCCAAAAATCCATGCCAAGAATGAGGGAGTTTTGTATCCCAGGAACAATATAAACAACAAGGTTAATTACCTTATTAAGAAATTCAAAGGGAAGAGATATGGATCCTAATGAATTCAATTTTTCACCACCTGCAGTAATTAATTTTAAAGGTTGTGAACTATCCAAAACAAAGTCGTTATTTAGGAAAAAATCATGAGAATTATTTCCTAAAATTGTAACGCAAGATCCAGAATCTAGAAGACCAATAGCAGGTTTGCCATTTAATTTAAGGGAAACATAAGGTGATAATTCGACATTAGACTTACGGATTGAGGAAAGTTTATAACTGTTAAAGAATTTAGAAACATAATCTAACCAATTATTCCACTCAGTTTTATTAAAATTATGTTTATTATTTGTCTTCCCACAATCCTTACTAATTAGTTTTTTGAGACCGCAGGATAAATTTTAGAACTACAGTTCGGACAGTTCGACACTCTAAAACCTTTCTTTCCACATTTAAAACATATTAAAAAGTGAGGCTGACGACAATTACCTAAAGAATGTGAGGTAGTTCTACATCTCGGGCAAAATTTATTATTATACTCAGATGCGTTGGTTATAGCGTTCACCTGTGGTTTAGAGCCACTCGATGAATTACTTTTAAAATACAATTTATTCAAGGAATTACGATGATCGTAATTTCTTTGCTTAGAAGAAGAATAATTAGAATAGGGATAATTATAAGCACGGTCAGGCGCTAAAGTGTCTGATGAAATCTTTGGGGGTTCACAGAACTGCTTACTACGACTTTCGTAATTTTCGAAAAGACGACATACTTCGACTAAACTTGCGATGTCTACTACTTTCGCGGTCAATAGACAATTAGTGTAACAAGGTCTAATATTATTTAGTAAAATTTCTAACTTCTCAGATTCTGCAACAGTACAACTAAGACGTGAGAACAAACCATTCATTTTTGCTACATAAATTATTATAGATTCGCTTTCGCCTTGCGAACGCTGACGAATCTCAGACATAAGCCGATAATCATAATTATGCGGACTGAAGTCGCGCTTCAATAACTCACATAGTTCACTCCAAGACTGAACACTATTTTTAACAGAACGGTACCAGACTAGGGCATCGCCCGAAAAAATTTCGAACGCGAAAGACAACATTTTTTCGTGTGGAACACACCTAGACGACATAAATTCCTCCACTTTTTCAATAAAGGATCTAACACACGATTTCCCACTAAATTTAAATTTACTGAGTTCCGAAAATAGTTTCCTATCGTAGATATAACTAATACCCTCTCCCACTGAGCAATCTGACTGCAACACTTGCTTTGCGGACGATTGTAACTTAGTATATAGAACATTGAAATTAGACCATACAGACTCCATTCTCTCAATATCTAGGACGCCGGCATCCACCCTATTTAGCCTGTGATAGCAATGATGTAACAAGGACTCGGTTTTCTGTTTTAAGTCGGGAACGAATTTAGCCTCCAGCATAGATAGATACTTGGAAGCCTTTACGAGTGACTTTTCCACCGCGGATATATCCTCTTCAAAAGAGAAAGTGGAAGACAAGATATCCTCGGAGGGCATTTTAGGCGCTAACTTGGCTATCTGCTTCCGAATATCTTCCAGCTTTGAGACACCACGAATAACAAGCTCATATTCCAGCTCCGACTTCGACAATAATGAAAAAATAATTTCATAAGCCATTATTCTTATGGATGCCTATAGAATCACACGAGGAAAAAAAAAGACAGAAAACCAAATCCCTGCTGAATAACAGCAGAAAAAAATAACACACAGTATAAAGTTTGATTAAAAAAAAACGACCAGGAATTTAATTAAATTTATAGAAAAATAGAACACGCGGCTCGGTAGAATTTTCTAGAAAGCCGATAGGATTAGTACTCAAACCGGTTCTTTGTGCGCGAACGTCGCTCGACACACGTAGATAACAACGCGATGCTAATGATGCTATATTATAAAATAGATTTAAAACACAATTGTGATTATTAATCACGGGTTAGCCACGTGAAAAAAATATAGATATAGGTTATTCCTGGGCGTTTCTTTACACACACAAATATAAAAAAATAAAGAAAAGAATACCTGAATCCCTCGTATCGTCAGTTACCTATTTAATTGGGCGCCAGTGTCACGCTTAGCGGGTTAAGGGTGGCTTGAGGAGTCAACCCTTAACGAGCAGGTGCACATAAAATCAGAATAGAAGAATATTAAGGAAAACACTTTTAACCATACAATAGTATATTTTAATAATAGTTACAAGATTATAATATTAAGATTAGTTAACAGGGCGTGGTTCTTTACACAGTACGATACGAGGAGTCCAGGGTCTTCAGGTGTAGTAGGTAGACAGTAGTACTTAACTAGGTGGCTGCTGAGGCGCCAGAGAGGACGAAGTGCAGCGTGCCGGCCCTTTTATAGGCGCACCCCGCTAGTCGCCACCGCTGCACCGTCACAACATGCATAATATAGTAGAGAAACACTGATAATTTTAGAGGTTTCTAATGTAATGTCGTAAATAAACACCGTTTTTGCGCTTACTTTGCAAACGCTGGCTGAACCCTACGAGATAGATCAAAATAATGTACTATAGTATTATACACCTTAAAAAGGTCTACAAAAAAATTTGCAATGGTATGTGTCTATCTCTTAGGGATAACCCACAATAACCATTTTTTATCTTTACTTTTTACAAGAAATAATGGCTTATTTACGAAGCGATTTTAAGCAATACAGCATTAATCCTTACCCAACTAAGTACCTTAAATACATTGTGCATGTAATATAGATCGATATGGCCGTTTACAGCATGTAATTTAAATGAATGTTTTCGAAGATATTACAAATTTAAAATGCAGAGACATTCTGTAGTATATTTAGTATCAGCATTGCACCCGTGTGTGAAGCTGGGGCGGGTCGCTAGTAAAATATAAAAATAAGTATCCGTGCCTCGAAGAGAACGTTAAACCGTCGTTCCTGGGTGTCATTTCTGGAGAATGCCTTTTGTTTATGATAAGAGGCTTGTAGATAATTAACAACCGCACGGATGATAAGATTTGCAAGGTTAAGCTGCGCTTGCCGCGGTCAGTTCGTGGATGTTGGTCACCCACCATTCGTAAGACATCGAGGCCCCTCCGTGCCTTACGCGGCATCTTACGTGAGCGATCTACTAGCGACGCGATGCGGCGCGACGCGATGCGAAAACAACAAACAGTCGATACCTATTGAAGTGTCCTACGTGACCAAACGCACGTGGAGTGCGGTGCGGCGCGGCGTGAAGCGAAGCGACGCGATCAGTTGGCTTGACATTTTCGCGCGAACTGGATGCGATGACATACAGTGCTACTGAATGACAGCGGCGCGCGGCGAGCAGTCCGCGAGCTAGTAGGACAAAGCCACCGCTTCGCACCGCATCGCACGTCACCGCATCGCATCGCTTCGCAATTCGCGTCGCTTTAAACCGCCTACGTAAGACGTCGCGTTAGGGAGCACATTAAACCGCAGGCCCCGGGTGTCAAAAATACCTATAACAGTCGTAACCGATAGTCAGAAGCCCGAAAGTCTGACAACCGGTCTAACCTTAGGATATTGGCATTGCCCAGTAACTGGGTTGCGAAGGTCTGATGGCAGTCGCTCCGAGTAAAATACTGGTATTTAGCAGCATCTGGTTTGACTAGAAGCTGGCCCTAACATATTTGGGAAAAGCCTAGGCAGATTGATCGAAGTAACTTTGTTAACTTAAAAACAACTTGACTATTTTTTTGGGTTCCGTACCCAAAGGGTAAAACGGGACCCTATTACTAAGGCTCCGCTGTCCGTCCGTCTGTCACCAGGCTGTATCTCATGAACCGTGAAAGTTAGACAGTTTCACAGATGATGTATTTCTGTTGCCGCTATAACAAAAAATACTAAAAAAACAGAATAAAATAAATGTTTAAGGGGGCTCCCATACAACAAACGTGACTTTTTTGCCGTTTTTATAGATAATGGTACGAAACCCTTCATGCGTGAGTCCGACTCGCACTTGGCTGGTTTTTTAAAAATAGCTTACTTTACAGTTACTTATGAAACGTCAAAAACTAGGTGCACGATTCTAAACAGTAGATCTTATGGAGAAGAACCGACAAAAAATCCATAGTTACACTCCATCAAAATTATACAATCTTCGCAAATGACTCAATATTCCAAAAAGCTTTAAAACTCGGAGAAACAAACAAAACTAGTAGCGAGCGATTAAGATCTCGCGGGAAACTTGACTGTGCCAGCGAAGCAGAGGGAAGTTATGACAAAAAACCTGCACTGAATCTAGATAACAATGGAAGATCGACTTCAAGTTGGAAGTAAGTAAATCTGAAGTGAAGGATGTTTGTTTGTTGAATTTATTCAGGAAATGTTTCTTACCTAACATCACCCTGTATTCCCCGAAGGGTTGGGCAGAGGCAACAATTTTGTTAGTAGAATCGGCCCCGTACCTAATGAATACGCGTCTTATCGTAAAAATGCTCCGAGGCACGCACCGGGCGGTCTCGTCGAAATACAGCTGTTATCTTTCCAAGATTTGTTATTAAACTAGACGTAGACTGATTACTTTGCATTTAATAGCTTTAAAACTACGTTTTAGGCTGCAGAGACACTGAGCGTATCTTGCGCGGCTGATTTTTCCTCTTACGCGTATACATCGCGTACATACAAATTCTCCTGCGTGGCCTCACCACGCGTATGCATCGTTACGCCGACCGTAATAGGGCCTAGAAGTCTCGTGCGCATCTTATGTTCGATCGATGCGGCCAGCCTATCTCTGCGTATCGCCGGTACTGTCGTCATACAGAGAAATCAGACGTCACGTTATATTCGGCGTATTTCCAGTGGCCACAGCCACACTTTGCGTATTTTGCGTCGCGTATCATGCGCAGTACGCGGCAAAAGATACGCTAAGTGTGTGGCTTTAAGCTACGTGTGACAACGGGTTGTTTTTTTTTTTGTTTTCGTAATTATAGTGCCCACTCCACTTAATAAAAGAAGAGTTAATCAGGACCATAGCGTACAAAGGCACTGCTTATTTCTTAAGGAAATCTCTTCCAGCAAATCTGTGAGCGGAGAATTTAGAAAATAGTATGTAAAAACAAAAAAAAACAGATAAATAAACAGACGCAAAGAACCACATAAATACAAAAAGAATAAAAATATACAAATAAAATACATACACATGAACATTCTTATATACAAATAAATACCTATACAGGGGGTGCATCAAAAGAGCCTCCACGAGTGACGATACTTAAGTACGTCTGGCGCACCCTGGGCAGTCAGCCCCGCTGCCAACCTTGTTGACTGACTAATCTTTTCACCACAGCATGAGCTATTTTCGTATAGCTCGTGTTGACACGAAAGAAGAAAAAGAATCTATGAAGAACCTATATTTGTATAGACCAGCTCAGACATTTTCTATTCTGCATTCGCATACTGCACGCGCTGCTGTCGTGTAAACGCAGCCTTACACAGCTAATCTACCATCATGATCCGCAACATCAAATGGTACCTACTTAGCGCATTATGAGAATTCTATTTCTGAAATGCGTTTACAGGGATTTGTGGTGGGAATCAACCGAATGTATCCATTAGCACAACGTTGCTAATTGCCACAAAGGATTAAGCTAACTTGTTTAGCGAAAGTTGGAACACAGTGAATCCTCGCTTGTGGGGAATTATCTCGTCAATAAGCGGATGTGTTTTGTATCAATGTTTCGTTAGGGGTTACTTACATTGTTTCATCGATTTTTTTTTTACAAATTATCACTTCCCAAACAAGTTTCCGCATAATTTCATTTGCCAAATTACTACTTAGCAAATAAATTCTTCACAAATAATTGGAACGCAAACCTAATGTTTGGCAAGTGAAAGTTTAAGCTTAACAACTAGTACTTCTACCAATTTTAATGTAGTCAAATATTTCAGTTGGTATAACATATTTTACGCAAAATAAAATAAGCCAAATATTTAGTATCGTCTTAACTATTCTGGTAGTAGTTTCTGGTTTTACATTCAAAAATATGTTTCTGGCACTTGCGCGCTGCCGCGGCACGCTCGCTTCGCTCGCTCGGCTCGTGTGTTGTGTGGTCACAGTTCTAACCTAACCTAACTGTTTCGATTTAAAAAAAAGATATAAGCGTGTGTGAGACAATAAACTAAAGTCTAAAGATTGTTTGCTGTAATAAATCATTTGATTAAAGACAAAGTGCCTTAATGATATTATCCTTCATAATATTCTGCCAAGTAAAAATTTGACCAAATGAAAATGTGCGTACTAAAATCATTCCAAATGTTGCATTGGTATAAAAGGTTGCTAAAACGCGTTTGGGTAATGAAATTTGGTCAAAATCATTTTGGCGAAACGGCAGGCTCCCGTTTAGGCAGAGGTACGAAATGTGTTTGTTCGTGACAGACATTACTTTACTAGACGTTCACTTTGAATACCCGTGTAAGCATAGATGATTAAAAGTCCCTATGTGAGGAAGGTCTAGTATCTAGAACTTCCTCACCGCACGTTGAGTACGGCCGCGTGTTGTAAGATTCAACAAAAACCACCATGTACCACGTGATAGGATCTATGCGGTCCATCTAGCTAGCAGCTACCACCCTCACATTAAAGTCCGGCGCGGCGCCAAGCAGTTTACTGTGTTTTGTCGTGTGTTTGTGAGGGGTGCCGTTCATTTGGTATAATAACAAATAATCGATTTTCAAAAGCTATAACGTTCAAATAATATAATTTTTACTTGGCCTAAAAATGCTTGACACAATTTTAATTTTAATTAACGTTCAGTTTTTATAATGAACACTTCATTTAATAACATTTTGTCTAACGTTCATTTAATATAATTGTCATTTTGTATAACGCTCTTTTTATATACTTACTTATCATTTTATATACTAAAACTTCATCTAATTTTTATTTGATATAACGTTTTTTTGCTTGAATAGTGTTAATTAGAGATACCTAGGCCAAAGAAAAGATGGATGGACTGAGTGAAGGATGATAGATATGGGTAAAAAAGTAGTGAGTACTGAGGTGACAGCATTAATTAAATAGGTTGAATTTAATGTTAATCCGACTCAGCGCACCCCGACTGCACGTAATCTGGCTCTGTCCTATCACTACCACTAAAGCGTTATTTAAAAACGTGGAGCCAGAAGTTCGCGAAGGAGGCCCTGAGTGAAACGAGTGCACGACCCGAGCGTAACGCTGGTCGAGTGTACGAGCGAAGCGAAGGGGCGACAAAGCGAGTCTTCTGGCGGAGCATGCTCAGTAATACTTGCATGCTTGCATGATGCATGCTTACTTGTCTGTGCACTTTCTGTTAAAGCTATACTTAAGGTGGTATCCCCTTAATTTTCATAACATCTGAAGTCTAATGTCAAACAAAAGGCATAAATAATATAAGGCATAAAGTATTTTCGCATAATTGATTACTGGCATAGTTGTTTGTGAGCGTATCGGATTAATCGTCATAATTATAATTTGCCCTAATTTTCCTCACCATAAACTTAGTTGCCATAAATGTAGAAGTCATATTATTGATACGTCTAATAGTAATAGATTTTTGGCCAAACATTGTTACTTGTTTTCCAACTGACTAATTTCAAGAGCGAGCGAAGCGAGCTCGGAATTTGGGGCACCCCGACGCGGATAGTTTAGGTTCGAGCGAACGAAGCCCCTGTCATCCCCTTCGCGTTAGGTTACTTTAAACCCTGCAGACAGAAATAGGAGCTCCGCACAGCAGGGCTCCGTCGACTCTTCTTTAGAAACCCAAACAAACTTACAAAGCTGAAATGTTTGTTGTAAAGCTAAACTAAGACCCCCCGCTGATTGTGATTTTTTGTCACGGTAACTTTTTGTTACCAAGTCGAATGCTATGAAAATATATATTTGTCACCGTAATGTCACGTCACCATAGTGAGCGCACTCCCATATATCTCTCTCTATCTATCTTATTATATATTATTATATTAATATATCTCTATTCACGGCTCATCTTCCGTGCGGAAGATGTCCGGTCTTTTGGAAGGCATACACGGGGACACAGGTCCAACGCGCCGAGGCCCCTTTGAGAACTTTAATCTAAAATGGGGTGGGGCACCAACCGGGGACTATCCACGGCTGTAGGAGTACAGTCATGGACCGTCCCAGGTGGGTGCAAGACTATTGTAAAATATGGTGAAAAATATCTGGTCTATGGCAAGGGGTATTTTGTGGATCGTTTAACCTCTATTGCCGGAAGAAAACGGCGTCTGCCTTTCAAGTTTTAATTTGAAATGTGTTGGCAGACGGTGACTCGCCAGCTCACTAGCTGGGCCCCCTGAAAAGCCGCCAGTACATAGGCGAAGAGGGCAACAAACGTGTGAGCGGCTAGGGGTGTAGAGAGGTGTGGCCCCGGTTTCGCCGTCGCGGGTGTAAAAGACCCGGAGTGGGTTTCCCCGCTATTACGCCTTTAGACACTTCCACCCCCGAGCATATAGCTCTGGCGGCCCCCCTCTGGACGGCCGATAAAGGCAAGCCAGAGTTGAGAGTCCTGCGGGCACTCTTGGGGTTCCACTCCAGCCAGCCAATAAAGGCAAACTGGAGACGAGGCCCTGACCGACTCTCTGAGGCAATAAGGTACGCAGTGTCGCCACTCACCAACAGCTCGCCACAAACTGCCCTGCGGTTTGTAAGCTTTTCAGTAGACCTCATGATACATTTTTTATTATATGATGGGGTTGTAGAAAGCTAGTCTAATGTTCCCCCCGGTTTTACGTTAATCTCATGATGAGGTAACGCCTTTTCCAGAGGGGGTTTTATTAATATTATTATATTAATTGAAAATTATATGAAATGAAATTAGAGCATATAAAATTGTAACATTAAAATGTTATATTATCTGATGATTATATTAAATAAAATTATATGAAATGAAATTTTTATAATATATCATCTGATTGTTGCTTAAAATGTATTTATACCATGTATTACACACCCCAGATATCCCATTATTCTTGAATCTGCACTCTACTCTTTTCACCCAAAGATGAGTCCTGACAGCTCGGTCATTTCTTAATTTGTAGCTGTAAGAAGACTGCTATCGAAAAAACATAAACGACATCATCAAAAACCGTAAAATAGCTATATTATAAATATGTTTTGTTTTTTAAAAATTTTGATATTCTTTGTATGGTAACGTTTTGTAGAAGAACTTCAGGACAAAAGGGGTATTATAATGAATAGCATTGACATTATTCACAGCTCTCATAACAGTTACCATAAGCTAAAAATCTAGCCGCCATTGTACACACTACATACATCCTTAAATTCGTGTTCAACACTACGACTTGAATTTGAGCCGCGTCAGATTTCTCCACCTTTTTTGTTCCGTTGAATATTACCGTATTATTTTATTATATTTATATATTAAGTCGTTCGGAAAGTAATTTCGTTTTAATTGAATTTTAAGTCGAGCTTTGCCTAATATTAAGCGTTTCCGATATTAGTTTTATTAACATTTGATTTTGAAATGTGACGTCACGAAATTTAGGACCCCTCCTAATCCTTGTCACACAATGTCACACTTCGTCGATCCCCCCCCCCCCCCCCTTAATGTGTGACGTAATTTATGGATGGCCCCTTTATACGCGGATCCGGCTCGAAGGCTTCGAGAGTGCACAAAGTGATTGGTCCTTCGAGTCAAAGGACCAATCGTTTTGTGGGAGACCAGTTCATAAATCGTACACTAGTTATTTCAGTATAGTAACTTACTATCCTTTTTGACGACACGTTTGGTGCAGTGGCTGAGCAATTCGCTTCTGCGCTACGGGTCGTGGGTTCGATTCCCACACGGAACAAAAATGTGTATGGCCTACAGATAGTTGTTTCAGGTTAAGGCGTTAGTGTATGTGAGATTTGTGTCTGTAAACGCACCCACGATACTGGAGAAATAATAGTGTGGGGGGGGGCAACGTATAATAAAAAAACTGTTGTAAGATTAACCTACCTGAACAAAGCTACCCGCTGTATTTCTATACAGCGGGTAGCTTTTATAGTAATTAAATCAAGGGAAAATTCCCTTGATTTAATTACTATAAAGAATTTTGTACGACATCCAAACCACAAGACCGAACAAGATACAAAGGCAATCAAACACAACCTACGAAGCATATTTATTACCTATTTCTAGTGCCTGTAGTGTTTGGGGTGCATGAAAAGAGCCTCCACGAGTGACGATACTTAAGTACGTCCGGCGTACCCTGGGCAGTCAGCCCCGCTACCAACCTTGCTGACTGGCTAATCTTTTCACCACAGCATGAGCTATTTTCATATAGCTTGTGCTGACACGATAGATGAGATGAGTGCCTGTCAAAATCTTATTGGTCGTCTCAGCACCCCACAAGGGGCCCGAGGACACGGGTAGGTATGCGTGCCCATTCGGGAACGGAGTGAAGTTCACCCCGCATACTGACTCCGAGTTCCGTCTAGTGCAGAGCTACCTGACGGAACTCGAAAAACAGGAAAAAACCATCAGCTGGTTTTCGTATGTTCTTATATTCGTACGAGACTCTGTTTTTGCAACAGTAACACTGTTTTGTCTAGTTCAAACTAGGATGTAATGTGGATGTGGACCGATGATCTGGTAAAGATTGTAGTATAACTTTTTCATCATCATCCTCTTACGACATTTCACCTTCTTTTTAGTTGTATTAAACTTTTTTTTATCACAGGCCACATCGTTTTTGATTATCATATTCGAAATTGAAAGGCATTTGAAAAAGAAAAGAAACAAGGTTCTTTGGCATTCATTCGAGAGGCAACGAGAAAGGTTTGTGGTCTGGAATTGACTGGAAGAAGACTGCACTGCTGACCTTCCGGCACTCCGACTTACTTGAGGGAGTTGCTGCATTGCTGAGCCTCCGGCACTCCGACCTACTTGAGGGGGTCGCTGCACCGCTGAGCCTCCGGAACTCCGATCTACTTGAGAGAGACACCGTACCGCTGAGCTCCCAGTACTCAGCTACACTGGGAGGAGACGCATACCATGCTGAGTAGAAGTATCGCTCCGAATCTCGCTGTTTCTAATTCCAAATTCTCGTGTGCAGTTTAGAGACCTTAAGTGTTTATAATTATAGAAGTTGTCCTGAAAAGTGTTTTCTTGTTTGTCCGGCTTGGGGTAGATATGATTTCTTAGCCTACGAACTTCTTTATAACTGGTGTAGCAGACGTGTCCCTAGCTCGGGAGAACCTGGGGCCGTCTGCTGCATTACAAGATCACGAGAATACGCTGAATACGATAAGCACAAGACCGGTCGACATGACGATGCTTGGGGGAGGCCTATGTCCAGCAGAAGACGTCTTTTGGCTGAATGATGATGACGATAATGACGCTCTAGTCAGACGGACATTAGAATAACTTTTATATGTTGTACTTCAGTTAAATAGAATCGTAGTTTGACAAAAGTTTGCAAAGTTATATTAATAGTAAGTGCTGAACAGCTTATTCTTACACACACAGTGCTCTTTGAAACGTCGCGACGGCGTCGTCTGCATTCAGTTAATTTGATCCAAGTTGTACACTGTTAATAAAAGGTTCTCTAACTTCATCTCGCTTCTTTAGAGGTTCAAAAGTGCTCTTTCGGTTTAATGTACACACGGCTACATAACAGCTATTCATTTCCAGTATAAGCTGAGCTCTCATTGTACGGAAAGCTTATATAACGCGAGATCAGATTATAATGGAATTTTAAACCTGATGTAGTTTTTCCTTGTGGATCGTTTCTCGTAACCGGGTAGTTATTGGCGAGACATGAAGTGTCTCCAGCTAATGGAGGTGAAATAAAGTACTTATCCTAAGATAACTACTTATAGTACACTAACATCATGACTATTAGCACCAAGCACTAAGGGCGACCCCTAGTGGGACTCGGACTTCGGCTTAGAGCGTTGCTGGCGGGGTATTGGGGGGAGACAATTTGATGAGGGCTGAATTATCGGTGTGATAGATACTTGAAATGTATAGCTTGATATACAAGGTTAGTCGGAAAGGGGGTACTAATCCGCAGACCACTTAAAGGATCACTGATGACGGTTTAAAAGCAAGTGTTAAAATTTCAAAATTCGATAATTTTTATTTCCATGTAAAATTATTTTTATTTTAGTTTTTTCAAAAATTCTTCGTCCCTACTTCAGTTCCGATTTCAGAAAATGAAGCTTCTAATTCGTGATCCCTAATATGATCTAAAATGTAAACACAGCTGATCATAGCTGAGGATAGATAGATTATAGCATATTTTTCATGTAATTTTTGAACAGCTATTTCTCTTAATCTATTGACTTTTGGGAAAAGTTGTAGAACAAAAGTTACTCCTTATTATGGGTACTTTAACACCCTTTCGGATTAGTACCCCCTTTCTGACTAACCTTGTATAGCCATGCGTATGAAAAAATTATAACTATACCAGTACACACTGTTCCTTCGTGGACTATCTACGAGTATTTCCCCAAATTCTTCATTTAATTATTTTTATAGAAAATTGACCAGGGCTACAAAAATTAGGACTTACTAGGACCACTTGATTGTATCACACCTGTATTCCCGGAGCACAAGAAATGTATTGTTGTGTTGAAACACCCTTTACATGGCCATAATGGGTAAGCTTGTTGCCTTATCGGGCATAATTTCAGGTTCTGGGCTCCTCCTATTTCAAAACATAATAATGATAGATATACACTGTTGAATGACCAAACTAATGTCGTGCCATCTCCATTATTACGCATTTTTGCGGGTACTTCGACGTAGACGTCACAAACGTCAATGTCACAAACGTCAATGTCACAAACGTCAAATCGTGACGATATAAAGAGGGGCACGCGCTTCACAGCCCCATTCGCGTCCTAGCGATCGAGGAGTCAACTTATCCTGAGGATGCCCCGTGCAGGGGCGAAACACGTGTCGTGTATTGGTTTGGTTGCATGTTGCATTATTTTTTTACTCTTTCTGCATGTGCATAAACTTGTGGGCGGGAGGGTGGTGCTGCATACTGCATCCAAACTAGCGATCTTGTTCAGCGGAATTAAAGCTAGATATTGTATTTGCATTTCTGTATGTCATGGATTTCCACAAAGTAACGCCTGATTCCATCACTTATCTTTGATATGATTGATAATGTCAATTTAACTCTTTCTGATTGGTTGTGACGAGTACTTACAGTGGTGCTGCTATCTGCCACTATACCAATTTAATGCTTGGACGACACGCTTGGTGCGTAGCAATTGGCTTCTGTGCTATGGGTCGTGGGTTCGATTCCCACACGGAACAAATATTTTTATGGCCCACAAATAGTTGTTCCGGATCTGGGCGGTTGTACACGTGAAGATTGTGTGTGATTTGTTTCTGTAAACGCACCCAGGATACAGGAGAAATCCTAGTGAGGGGCAACGTTTTTTTAAATCATCATCATGTCATCCTCCTGCTTTTATCCCAACTTATTTATGGACGGCGCAGCATGTGTTTTTCTTCCATGTATCCTCATTAGCCGTAATTTTTTTATCTCCTTCTTGGCCTTCCTTTGACCGCCATCTCGCCTGATGTTAAGCGATGATGCGATCTTCGATGGAGCACGCTTGCCCAGAAGAAACCGATTCACTCGTGACTTGAAGACACCCAGATTGTAGCTGTCGGGGAACATCCATTCGGGCAGCGCATTCCACTGTTTAGCGGTTCTCACAATGAAAGTGGAATCAAAGCACTTCGTTCGGGTTTTTGGTATAACAACCATGAACCGATGGCATTTTTTCGTGCTTCTGGCTGTCCGATAGAAAAAAGGGCAAAGGGGTATTAGATCACGCAGATCTGAAGCACACTCTACGAAATGTGTCCGATTAGCCGTCATCTCAGTAGTCACGCTCTTTCTAGCCATATCATCTTTAACATTATCAATTCATCGTTTCTTTGGTCTTCTTCTACTCTTACAACCATATCATTGTATGTTTTTTTAAATAAAAAAAAATCATGTTAGTGTAGTTTTGCTTACACTTATGTCGATAAACTTTTGTTTTCCTGCAATCAGAAAATCTCTTGTTTGTTCTCCTTCGACACTACTAAAGTTAATCGTACTCTCTGAAATTTGGCACACAGACAATTCATATAATAGGAACGGAAATAAACTTTATCGATTCAAACTTGGACTTCACTCGTACGAACTTTAAAAAATATGTTTATAACTTTATTCTTTATGTTTCGATAATAGAAACTTAGGAAGCAACATCCTTCTGTGTGTTAAAATAAATTGATTCATTATGTTTTTTTCATTATGTTCTTGTAAAAACATGTTTTTTCTTATAAATGTTTTTAGACAAATACTTTTAATTTTCTTTTCACTATCTGTTTCTGCTAGTAAACAGAACAGAATCAGAAATTCATATCTAAATGACATCAGTCATTTGCGTTCGTTGTGAGTGTTTAAATTCATATCTGAATGACATGTGTATCTGCGATGTGAGTATTTATATGTTTTGTTTTATTTAGTTTTTCACCATAATAAATCTTACAACTATTGTTTGTATTATGTTGCCAATAAATACCAAAATTCTAAATTAAATCCAAAACCATTCCGACGCGAGTTAAGTCACACGTTAAGCCAGTATCTCTTTAATTACACGCAAACATTTTAATTACAATGTCGGTAAACGCGAATATATGTCATGACGTCATGTGTGACGTAACATACGTTCATACGTTCTCATTGAGTTACATCTGTGTGGTGGCACTATTTTAAGGTAAGCGCATTTTATTAACCGACTTCAAAAAGGAGGAGGTTCTCAATTCGACTGAATGTTCTTTTTTTTTAACCGACTTCAAAAAGGAGGAGGTTCTCAATTCGTCTGAATGTTTTTTTTTGTGTGTTTGTTACGTGGTATCTCCGCCAATTATGAATAGATTTTGATGATTCTTTTTTTGTTTGGTAGGCCATACTTCAGAGGTGGTCCCATATAAATTTTATTGAAATTTATTTAGCAATTTTTGAAAAAATCAATAAATACAACAAAAAAAGTACACAAATCGTATGTACACGACGTTCTAGTTGTAGTGCTGGTCCGAGAATTTGTACACTATTGTAATTGTAATTTGTGGCACTAAAAAGTATAAAATAAAAAAAAACTTTAAAAAAAGTGAAAATCGACTTGAAAAAAAAATACGGAGTCAAATAATTATCATTTAATAAAACAATCAGTTTCAGAAGTCGGTGTAATTCTACGCTGAAACAAATTGAATGCACCGACTTCTGAAACTGATAGTTTTTTTAAATGATAAGTAATTATTTTACTCCGTTTAGTTTTTTTTTTTTTGAAGTAGCTTTTCACTTTTTTTTAAGTTTTTTTATTAAATTGATTGTTCGTTCCTATAAGGTGTCTAAGCCGATAGCTAACTACGCAGCACACAAGCTACCAAAGACCACCCAGCTGCCACACAAGATGCAAGTTATGATATTGAATATTTTTTGTGACCTACGCAAGTGTCCGGCTCATTGGTGGCGTCGTGCGTCTTCGGTAAGCTCCCTAAAATAAGGTTGAGCTACACTATGGCTGATACATGTGGGCCGTCAGTTGGGACAGGTCAACTCAAACCTGCTGTAGCTCTTTCCTCAAAAGGCGATTCCAAACGTTGCCCTACATTGTTACACTCGCATAGTTTTATACCAGAACTAGCTTTCGCCCGCAGCTTCGCTTGCGTGAAATTTTGAACCCGTTAAGTGACGATTTTCTATACAAACTTTCATCCCCTATTTAACTCCCTTAGGGGTTGAATTTTGAAAAATCCCTTCTTAGTAGATGCCTACGTTACAAAAGGAATCTACTGTGAAAATTTCAAGTTTCTAACCCCAGCGGTTTAGGCTGTGCGTTGATAGATCAGTCAGTCAGTCAGTCAGCTTCTCCTTTTATATGTATAGATGTCTTGACTTTAAAGGAGACACTTCTGAGTTTGGTTCGGCTTTTTCTCTCAGCGCGAGACAGATAGGAAATGCCGGCGCAATTTAGTCTTAACCCCTGACAAAAAACATTACATTAACTTGTAAAAGTTAATTTACAGAAATAAATATCATTTATGGACCGAAAACCAACCTCCAACTTCTGACTTTATTGCACGATAGAAGTTATCGCCAGGACACGGCTTACAGTGGCGAGTGTGTGTCGCAGATTGATCGCTGTAGACTTAATACGTGCAAATGGGGGTTCAGGGATCCCGATCTTACTCAATGTTACTGCTATGATCCAGAGTAATCCATGTCACACTTTCTGGTGTGTCTCTTGTGCCCAAACATCTGTACGAGACACGATCACTGCGCGACCAGGCCTAAAATTTTATAAATTATGTATATTTTTAGGGTTCCGTACCCAAAGGGTAAAACGAGACCCTATTACTAAGGCTCCGCTGTCTGTCTGTCCGTCTGTCACCAGGCTGTATCTCATGAACCGTGATAGTTAGACAGTTGAAATTTTCACAGATGATGTATTTCTGTTGCCGCTATAACAACAAATACTAAAAACAGTATAAAATTAATATTTAAGGGGGCTCCCATACAATAAACGTAATTTTTTTGCTCGTTTTTGTTCGTTATTGATAACGGCAACAGATAGACGCTTGAAATATTCACAGAATACTTAGTTATATATTCACTTTAAAAATAAATATAACGAGGGTAGTTCACCCATTGGGGGTACCTCGTCATCAGAGTCCAAGTTCGACTTGGTGTAAGCAGGAAATAGTAGTCACAACACTGATTATAGTCCTCTATTTATTCACTCTCGTTAACAAAATAATAAAATCTCAAATGATCAAACCGATGGAAACTGATTAAAGTACGGAAACGCGGTAAGTTCGGTGCAGGCTGGCAAAACGACCTCTCGCCCTCGTGTCTCCTTCCAAAGTAACTTCACTCAAATCAAATGCATCCAATGTCAAAAAGAATGACAGCTGACAGCTGACAGCCGACAGCCAACAGCTGACAGCTTGCTGGCAACCGTCAAACAAGACATGCCACGCCCCGCACCGACCTCACCCAAGCACACTGCTTGACGATTCCGACAAACAATAATAGATGGCGTTGTACTACATTAACAATAATCAATAGTGATTTTAATAGTTGTGCCTCTGTGTTGATTCTGCGACAAATAATTAAATTAAAATAAAACAAATATTTAAGGGGGGCTCCCATACAACAAACGTGATTTTTTTACCGTTTTAATAGTGGTACGGAACCCTTCGTGCGCGAGTCCGACTCGCACTTGGCCGGTTTTTTATTTTATCTTATAGGTATTATTTTCTTATCTATACGTTCCGTAATGTTCAACAAAATCAATGTTTGCTGTTTGGGAATTTGAAATCGAGACAAGTCGCCGCTTAAACTCCGCTTAATGGCTCGAATCCCTTTGAGGTTTAAATATCATGTCATGACCTAAAAAAAATTCGCGAAGTGTGAGTTTGGTCACGACGTGACCAATTTAGGCGCGTCGTGTTCCTTACCAAATTTGGCAAAGTAAAGTTGTGTTTGACACGCTAAAATTTTTTCGGATGCAACTAGAATATCAGGCAATATAAAAAGCCCATGTGTCAAAGCTTTAAAATGTACGGTTGACAAGTAATAAGAAAAATAAAAAAGGTGCCGCGTTAGTCCGCCATTTTTTTGTCGCCGTAAATAGTCATGTTATGTTGAGAGAGAGGATTTAATCATCGCTGAAACAAACAATAATCGATACACGAAAATCTACAAAATGTCAATCGGATTAAAAATAAGTAATAAAAAAAAACTCATAAATCATATCGCCAGCTTATAACGTCACACATCCTCTGACGTCACGTCGGGAACATGCCCTAACGATTTAATGTAAGCAGGCGGAAAGCGGTCAATGTGAGATTTACGTTTTTGTTTTGTTATTATATTCTACCTGTTACACCGTATCACCGTAGTAACCTAAAGGTGCTCCCTCATCGGGAGCATTCGCCTGTAATGTAACGTTACAGAGTCGAGTATTACATCAGTGAGGGAGGAAAATCGAGCATTACAGCGCGCACTTTGTAATGATACAATGTGTAATACCTTGATACAACTTGTAACATCAATGCGCTCCACTTGTAATTAAATGTTTTTGAAATAATTCATGACACCAATATCGTTTCTTCTGTTTTTTTTTTTCGTAAATAACAATGTCGGAGTAATACTGCCACACTCAGCACAACGACCGTTCCGTCTGACATTGTGGAATCGACTAAATCACACGTGAATGCTCGCAAAGTCAAATCTGTAATGTTACATTACACGCGAATGCTCGTCAGTCAGGGAGGTAGTATTGTAATGTAGTGCTCAAAGTCAAATTTGCAATGTTAAAATACACGCGAATGCTCATCTGTCAGGGAGGTAGTATTGTAAGGTAATATTCAAAGTCGTATCTGTAAAGGTGGGTACTGACTGGTGTTACGGACCGTAATGTGCTATTCGCAGCGAGCATTTTACCTTACGCCGTGTTATAAACTCCGTGTAAGAGCCGCTCGTTGCTCGTTACGAGCGCCTTGTTTCCCCGTACTGACTGCACGAACGCTCGTTGTGTAACACGTTACATTACGCAACGCCGTAACGCCGGTCAGTACCCTCCTTTATGTTACTTTACACGCGAATGCTCCTGGTGAGGGAGCACCTTATAGCAAATATAGTGTTCCATGGTGACCAAACCTGTTATTAAGATTCCATACTTTTTTTTATGTAATAGGTTGGCAAACAAGTCGGCGGCCCACTTGATGGTAAATGGTTACCGCCGCCTATATACACACATAACACCAAGAGAGTTGCTGATGCGTTACCAACCTTAAAGACAAAGTCGAAAGTCTCATGTGCCTGTAATTTCACCGGCCATACCCTTCATACCAGAACCACATGAGTAGATAAACGGAACAGAGACAAAGCTTCATAGGAACGTGCAAAACTGTTACCTATTTTGGTAGGGATGTCACAATAGTTCAAAACAAATTAAACTAAACATTTTGTTAAATACATAGTTTTATTATTCAGTATGATAGTGTGGCGACATCTATCATCAACATTCGACAGGCAGATAGTATAAATAGGGCGGAATCGTTAAATGTCAATAGACGATTTTTTCGTCTATTTAAGAGATATTTAAAAAGTTAAGGCTATTATCAAAACTAGGCTACATGGAGAGTAAAATAATATAAATAACTTCAGGAAAAAGAAAAGCCAGATATCTAAAATTTTGTCTTTCGCTCCCTCCATATATTTAGTATGAGAATTTCTTTCAACTCATCATACCAGTCATACCTACTTATTCTCTCTGTTCCTTATTGTTAATATGGCGGCGGATTTAGCCTAACTCGACTTCGGTCTATCTTAGTCATATTTGTAATAAAGCTTCATATCACCAGATTCCTGAGCATTACCTAAATCTAACCCAGGATTTCGAACAGAAAACGGACAGATTTTGTAGTTCCAGACTGCCTACGTAATGCGATAGCCTATTATTTTCATGTTTAATAAATAATAATAGTATTGCAACCAGTTTGTTTAACTAATACAAATACGAATAGATCAACGACAATTTTTCTTAAATGGCGCTAAATACCGTCATAAGAAACTTGTGGCTGTATATCAGAACTCTTCTGCCTACGCTTTGACGGAATAGGCATTAGGTTTTCTTTTTATTAAGTAAATAAAAAATCCATGAGAACAACATTTTCTTTGAAGTTGGAGCTCACAGCTTTACTCCGTACTTTTTTTTAGTAGGTAACTTTGTTTTTTTTCGTTTTCAGCCATTTCAATTGATTAAAAGTTTAAATAAAAAATGTTACCGATTTTGTCAATAGAGGTGCCTAAGAAATATCCATTTTTTTATTGAGTCTTTATTAATTCTGTCATTCAGTAAACAATTATGCACGAAAATAAAATGCAAAAAAATTAGAAGCTTCTTGCCTCTCATGAACAATAATGTCTGTGAACTTACGTACGTAAGTAGATAATTTCAAAATTCTCGATATATGGCAGTTATTTTTCCAAAAATATTTATGTAATTTTAGTTACAAGGCGGCCTAGTTTTGATATTAGCCATAAGTTCTGAAATATTTCCTAAACAGACGGAATAATCGCCTGTTGACACTTAACGTTTCCACCCTTTATACAACCGCCCAACATTGATCATTGGGTCCGCCAGGCACAAGACTCCGCCTGGTTGGAGGATTCTCCCTTTGGAGGAACACCACACCTCGTTCCTCCACATTGGTGACCCCGACGTGATCTCACTGACAGTGTTTCCATACAGGTGACGTCATTCGCATCCTTCGCAACCTTGGTAGCAACATCATCTCTCCCTCAGCTCAGCATCCATCCTCGTTCCTCCACAATAGAATACTTTACAAACTTACTCTAATAATTTTCTTTTTATAATTTTTGTTTTATTAATAATTTATTGTTTCTTTTAATGGTGTGGTAAGTTCTGACTCTAACACAGTTTTTTTAAGTACACAATCTAACGGGAAACGCTCACATGGCATATCTTTACAATCTTTAATACGTTTATAACAATAAAAAGGCAAAAATACACCGTGTGGTAGGCCGTGGCCCCATGTCTACGGTGCGGCGCCGTCCGCCGTGAAACGGCGCCGCACACGGCGCCGTGTACGGTGTACCGCACGTTAATTCCGTGGCTGGCGTAAATATGACATGTCTAAAATTGCAATTTTTCAGGGCGACCATTTTAAAGTTTTGACCTCTTCTGGTAAATCGGTAAATTAGTTTAACGTATGTATTTTAGTTGTTTTAAAATATACAGGGTGTTAACGAATTCGTGTAATTCCTTAAAACCATATGATCTGCTACTGGTGTAGATTGTCCCGGCATGGAAATTAGGCAGATTTAAAAAAAAATCACAGCCGCCTTCCTGGATTTTGACTTCGACCTCCGTTTCGTCATCAGCACCCCCGAAAACCATGGACACGACACCTATGACGCATATTTTGCAAAATTTCACAGCCGCCATCTTGGATTTTGATTTCGACCTCATTTTCGTCATCAGCACCCCCAAAAACCACGGACACGACACCAATGATGCATATCTTGAAAAATTTCACAGCCGCCATCTTGGATTTTGATTTCGATCTCATTTTCGTCATCATCGCCCCCGAAAACCGTGGACACGACACCAATGATGCATGTCTTGTAAAATTTCACGGCCGCCATCTTGGATTTTGATTTCGACCTCATTTTCGTCATCAGCACCCCCGAAAACCACGGAAACGACACCAATAATGCATATCTTGTAAAATTTCACAGCCGCCATCTTGGATTTTGATTTCGACCTCATTTTCGTCATCATCGCCCCCGAAAACCATGGACACGACACCAATGATGCATATTTTGTAAAATTTCACAGCCGCCATCTTGGATTTTGACGTTGACGTCATTTACATTTGTATTTTACTGAATCCTGTGGTTTAGATTCGATCATTTAGCCATAGGTACCTACATACCATACTTACCATAGGTACATAATTACATACATATATACCATAGGTACCGCATGAAAAACGCGGCGCCTAGTCGCCGCACACGGCGCCGTACGCGGCACCGAAGAGATGGAGCCACGGCCTTACCCTCTTCTTATTAAAAAAAGGATCAGACAGTAAAATAAAGGTACTTACTTCAAAAAGTAATAATCAAATATCTACTTACCTACTGTACTCCTTGGGATAGTTAATGTTTGATATATTTTTATTTTTTCTAGTATTATTCATACACACAGTACAATAAACAACCATTACCAATAATGAAATACCACGTTTTTACATTAAAATATTCAAACTTGCAACAAACAACGTGCGTCGCACTAACCCTGAGATTGTCAACTGGCTGTGCCAGCGTAAACCGGTTTTTTTCAGTCTCGCCGCGTACGCGACAAGCGGCCAGTGGTCACGCACACATACCCCGCGTGCTTGTAGTAGTGCGACCGATTCGCGCGGTTGTATGAAGCTTTGTCTCTGTTCCGTTTACCTACTCATGTGCCAGAACACAGTAATGCTGCATAGCGGCAGAAATCGGTACGAAAGATTACTTCCCCAGACAAACCTTTTCACAAGGAGTTCTACCACTCTTATATCCCGCTTATAGCCAACCTTTATTTAACATTGGACCTACCAGTCATTGTGCGGTTGTGAATATGTTTTAGCATGGTTTAAATTGTACGACTGTTGTCTAATTTCTGTATCACTTAAGGAAATCAGATTTTAACGGGTGCCCGTGTTTTTGCCGAAGTATTTTATGTCGAATTTCATTACGCCGACAACGATTCGCCGACGTAATCTTTGCCGAAAAATCGTTCAAAAATTTTATTGTAGTCGAATACTTATTTGGCTATTGTTTAATTTGCCAAATAAGTATTCGCACAACATTATTTTCAAATAGCGGAATGTCATGTTAATCCGACTCAGCGCACCCCGACTACACGTGGTCAGACTCTGTCCTACCCTTAGAGTGTTATTTAAAAGCGTGGAGCCAGAAGCTCCTGAGCGTAGCGCTGGTCGAGTGTGCGAGCGAAGCGAAGGGGTGACAAAGCGAGTCTTCTGGCGGAGCAAACCCAGAAACACTTGCATGCTTGCTTGCTTTCTTGCTTGCATGATGGGAAAATGAGCCATCTATAAAGTGTAAAGTGGCCAATAATACAGTTGACTAATGAAACAATGGCCAGCAGACTAGTCAGCATAACAAAAAGTTACAAACCATAATTAGGGACTTTAATCATTCGGCGTTTTAATTATTCGGCGAAATGAAAAGTGGTGAAAGGTTGTCGGCCAGATAAGAATCGGCTAATAATATTTCGCTATTCCAAAAGAGAACCGATTTTAACAGTACAGCAGTGCGAGCACGGTTCTTTTTATCGAATTTTATCGAGACGTTAAGTTATCCACTCTAAACTTCAAATTTGACATAAGGTATTGATAAAACGACAAAGGTAGCACGGATCGTAATTTACCATTGACTTATGAAACATATGAGGATAAGCCCTAAATTGATGTTATTTTAAATACTATGCCAATATGTACCGCAGTAAAAAATATAATCTGTCTCGTTCTTACGCGTAATAATTTACAAATGTAAAAAGTGTGTACACTATACGTCATACATTTTAATTTTCTATTATCATTTTTCAACGTCACCAAGCTCCGTTTTGAAGGATATTTTTGACATGACGCCATTTTAGAGAATTACTTAAGCCTTTCGTCTGTCATTCAAGCTTTGTTCGAAGTTTGTTTACAGTTTTACAATGAACCTTGGGTGTTTAGGTATTTTTTGTTGTATTATAAAGGATAAGTGAACAAAACCTAACATGACAAAGTGTTGCATCAGAAGATGTAATTCATTGCTGAGGGCGGAGTCGACGCCATAAGAGGAAAACTTGGCTTCAGATTGTGACCACATGTGATATCCTCTTATTTTTCTTTCATCAATGTAATTTACCGACGCCTCGATATGAAGTCGACATACTCGATAAGACTTATCGATTATATCGACTTTTGACAGTTCTTATTGCTAAATTTCTCGAATTATCTCGAATCGTTGTCGTCTTTAAAAAGTTGGTCGATAAAGATTTTTTGAAGCAAAAAAATGGATTTTGGAGAAATCATCTTGTTAATGTTGAAAGCAGAGCGCGTCGGGACGTGGAAAGGATCCATAGCGGAGTATTTTTTTTATTATTTTGTGGTTTGTTTCTAATTGCTTAGATTATTTAATAGTATTGTAAATATTTTAGTAATAGTATTTGTGTATCTGCATATTTCTGGTGTTGCTATTTGTAAAGTTGATAAGCTGTCGAGAAAACATAGCCGTCGACAAGGCTCGATAAAGTTCCCGAAGCAAGTTCCGTGCTACCGACCCTCGATAAAATTCGGTATGTTTAAATTTTTATCGACTCGAGATCTTATCGAGTCGATTCGAGAAATTTATGAATTCTAAACGTCAAATTTGACATAAGCTATAGATATAACGACAAGAGCTGTCGTTTTATCCATATCTTATGTCAAGTTTGACGTTTATAATAGATAAATTTCTCGACTCGACTCGATAAGAAGAACCGTGCTCGCACTGCAGTGCAAATAAAAGCATTATTACGGATGCAGCCACATTCAAGTATCTCTTAGTTTATCAATAAAAGATATCATGGCCGAATCTTATTCTAAGATGACACGCATCGACTTAGCTTTTTTTATTTTTATGATTTTCATTCTTTCGGTCTAACGTTCGGATATTATCGGCATTGCCCAGTAACTGGGTTGCGGAGGTCTGATGGCAGTTGCCCCGTGTAAAATACTGGTATTTAGCCGCATCAGGTAGACTGGAAGATGAGCCCTACACAGTTGGGAAAGGGCTAGACAGAAGAGATTTTCATGTTTTTTTTTTTAAAAATGTTGCCCCACACTTAGATTTCTCTTGTATTGTGGGTGCGTTTACAGACACAAATCTCACAAACAAACACCCAGACCCGAAACAACCCTCTGTAAGCCATACAAATTTTTGTTCCGTGTGGGAATCGAACCCACGACCCGTAGCGCAGAAGCCAATCGCTTAGCCACTGCACCAAACGTGTCGTCAAATGTAGGTATCATGTAGGCATTAATGTATTGTATTTTTAATATCTCCATTACATTTCGGTGTAAAACGCAGCCCGCGTCAGTGATATTCGCGGCGTTCGTAATGGCTCACATTTATTTCGGGACCGCGATACAGTGCATGATTTGTGGTTGAAACACGCACGTACAGCTCACTCATATGCGGATATATACGCTGGTTCTGCGGATATTTGCGAATATGTACTTACTAGGGCGCGTGGAAGTCGTCGTCAATTTTGATGCGACGGATTTCAAAAATTCTATACACACGGAGCACTGGAAATGTAGCAATTTTTATGATAAGTCAGATCGCTGAAATTTTGCCGTTTTCCGTTCGAGCCTTTTTAAATGTTTAGTTTTTTTTTTATATTTGATTCTAGGTCTGCGTTTGACCGCCATCTCGCCTGATGTTAAGCGATGATGCGGTCTACGATGGAGCACGCTTGCCTAGAAGAAACCGATTCACTCGTGACTTGAAGACACCCAGATTGTAGCTGTCGGGGAACACCCACTCGGGCAGCGCATTCCACTGTTTGGCGGTTTTCACAATGAAAGTGGAATCAAAGCGATTTGTTCGGATTTTTGGTATATCAACCATGAACCGATGGCACTTTATCTATATATATAAAAATGAATCGCTATTTCCCTTGGTCATCGCATCACGCGTGAACGGCTGGACGGATTTCGCTAATTTTTTTTTTTGTTTTGTTCGTAATTGTTAGGAGAAGGTTCTTATGAAAGAAAATTTTGATATTTAAAAAAAAAACTAATTATATAGGTAGTAGATAGGTGGTAGGTAGTAGGTAGGTAGTAGGTAGGTAGTAGGTAGGTAGTAGGTAGGTAGTAGGTAGGTAGTAGGTAGGTAGTAGGTAGGTAGTAGGTAGGTAGTAGGTAGGTAGTAGGTAGGTAGTAGGTAGGTAGTAGGTAGGTAGTAGGTAGGTAGTAGGTAGGTAGTAGGTAGGTAGTAGGTAGGTAGTAGGTAGGTAGTAGGTAGGTAGTAGGTAGGTAGTAGGTAGGTAGTAGGTAGGTAGTAGGTAGGTAGTAGGTAGGTAGTAGGTAGGTAGTAGGTAGGTAGTAGGTAGGTAGTAGGTAGGTAGTAGGTAGGTAGTAGGTAGGTAGTAGGTAGGTAGTAGGTAGGTAGTAGGTAGGTAGGTAGTAGGTAGGTAGTAGGTAGGTAGTAGGTAGGTAGTAGGTAGGTAGTAGGTAGGTAGTAGGTAGGTAGTAGGTAGGTAGTAGGTAGGTAGTAGGTAGGTAGTAGGTAGGTAGTAGGTAGGTAGTAGGTAGGTAGTAGGTAGGTAGTAGGTAGGTAGTAGGTAGGTAGTAGGTAGGTAGTAGGTAGGTAGTAGGTAGGTAGTAGGTAGGTAGTAGGTAGGTAGTAGGTAGGTAGTAGGTAGGTAGTAGGTAGGTAGTAGGTAGGTAGTAGGTAGGTAGTAGGTAGGTAGTAGGTAGGTAGTAGGTAGGTAGTAGGTAGGTAGTAGGTAGGTAGTAGGTAGGTAGGTATAAGTAGGAAAAAGTGCATTGCAACGCATGCCGGGTACAGCTAGTAGTACTATAAAATTGAATGTTCTTCTTTATTTTCCGGTTTTCCTATACTTAGACTTATTTCCACACCAGATTTTAAGAATAGTCACTAGCGGACAAAAAAATAAAGCCGCGACAGAAATCATGGACATTTATTCCTTTAACCTAATTTATCGTATTTCACAGTTGGACAAATGCTAACATGCATAAAAAATAAACTTTAAAAAAAGTAAAAACCGACTTCAAAGAAATACTAAAAGGAGTAAAATAATTACCATAACATAAAATTAACAGTTTCAGAAGTCGGTGGCTTCTATTTGCTTCAATGTAGAGTTGCACCGACTTCTGAAACTGTTAATTTTATATTATGGTAATTATTTTACTCCTTTTAGTATTTCTTTGAAGTCGGTTTTTACTTTTTTTAAAGTTTATTTTTTATTAAATACGTTTTAGTGTCATAATTTTAATCCCCTCCTTCATAACCCTTCTTTTTGACTTTGACGTAGTCGGGCATAAAAAGTCCTTTCAAATGATACCTTACACGATATAATGAAAACATTCCAAAGGGGGGGAGGGGGGGACACGCACCCCCTCCTCTTTTCCAGTAGTCAGTTCCCAACAACAAATATAAACAAAGCACAATTAGTAATTTGAGAATTTTGCTTTGATCTGATGAGGAGTTCCGTTCCATATCTCTGAAGTTCATGGTCTAATCATAACAAAATTTATATGGGACCAATCGGGAAGTATATCCTTTCGAACAAAAAAATAATTTTTCAAATCGGTTTATAAATGACGGAGATATGAGGTAACAAACATAAAAAAAAAAAAAAAAAAATACAACCGAATTGAGAACCTCCTCCTTTTTGAAGTCGGTTAAAAATGAGAGGTAATGACATTTTTGGCGTCCGTCCGTCTGACAGCAGGCTGTATCTCATGAACCGTGATAGTTAGACAGTTGAAATTTTCACAGATGATGTATCTCTGTTGCCGCTATAACAACAGATACTAAAAAACAGAATGTAATAAATATTTAAGGGGGCTCCCATACAACAAACGTGATTATTTTGCCGTTTCTATAGATAATGGTGCGGAACCCTTCGTACGCGAGTCCGACTCGCACTTGGCCGGTTTTTTTTTATTTTCTAAATTAGATGAATAGAACACGCATTTGTCTCAACTATTCATGACATTATGATCAAAAATGTCATTTAAGTCAGAGTTTGGTTAAAACATGAGAAGAAATCATAACTCGAAAACTACAAAAAACCGTGGAACATGGTGGTGATTCGGGTACCTCTAAGGGTGCTCTACCTCTGGACTTCCTTTTGACACTACTTTTTGGGACACCCTGCATAAACGCCTTATACAGGGTGTAAACGAATTTGTATAATTCCTTCAAACCGCGTGATCTACTGGTGACACTGATTGACCCTGCATAAGTTTTTGTCAGAAACAACAAAAAAAGTTTTCAAAAATTGAACCATTGTATTCTGTATCTGAGTAATTTTAGCGTCGCAAGTTAACTGTGTGGAGCGATATTGCGCTAGTCGTGCCCGTCAGCTGTGTCGTCATGCCTTCATTCATTTATGCATCACATCGAAATGTTCTTCTGTTCACGCTGTACACCAGCGACATTCCCAAACGTGGCTTGGCCAAGTTGGCTCTCTTCGCCGACGACACGGCTATCTACTATTCCGGTAGGAGTCTCGATAGCATCTCTCGAACCCTTCAAACCGCAGCCGACGCCCTCTGGGTCTGGTTCCGGAAATGGAGAATAGAGGTGAATCCCGAAAAGAGCGCAGCCGTTCTTTTCGAGAGACACGGTGATTCCCACACCCACATCCGTCCCGTCCTCATGTTCGGCAAACAGATCCCTTGGGAGATGAAAGCCAAATACCTGGGGGTTATCCTAGACCACCATCTGAGTTTCCGAGACCACATAAAAGCAGTGCGCGCTCGCGCCGCTTTCGCTATCGGTCGCCTCCACCCCATCCTTAGAGCACGCAGTAAATTGTCACTTAGAAATAAGCTGAGAATCTACGTGACGTGCATCCGCCCCATCTTGACTTACGCTAGCGTCGTGTTCGCACACGTTAAGCCTTGTCATTTCAAATCTTTCCAAACCCTCCAGAATCGAGTATTGCGCAGAGCCGCGGCTGCCCCGTGGTTCATGCGTAACGTCCAACTCCATCTCGATCTAAAAATGCCAACCATCAGGCAATACCTCAAACGCATTTCCAAGCGTTACTCAACACTGCCCCCTTCATCCGAACCCCCTAGTCGCCGCAGCGGCCGACTACAGTCCCTCTCTCATAAGTAAAGTTCGCCGTCTCAGGCACACACTTTTAGAACCCGATGACGAAATAACCCTCCTCCAGGAGGCGAGTAAATCGACCAGCACAATACACAACGTCCGCCGCCTCCGGGCATACCGTCCTCGCCGACGAGGCCCGTCGCGACGACCCACCACCGCCGCCGGTCACGATCCACCGAGCTCTCCCGTCGTAGACCCGGTCGTCTCTTCAGACTCCGCAGTCACACCGATAATTCAGCCCTCATCAAGCTGTCTCGCCCCCCTATGTCTACGCCAGCAACGCCCTAAGCCGAGGTCCGAGTCCCACTAGGGGTCGCCCTTAGTGCTGTTGTTGTAGTACAAGTAGTTAGCTTAGGTTAAGTATTTTACTTCCCCCCCATTGGCTGGAGACCCTTCAGGTCTCGCCAATAACTACCCGGTTACGTAGAAACCGTCCCCTAGGACGACCTACAGCAGTCAAATAGAAAAAAAAAGCATCGAAATGTTCTATCACATACAATTTTTATTTAGGAAAAACCGTTTTTTTTTTTCATTTTTAGTTGATCTAAATCCCGTGCGGGGTTAATCTATACCATTAATAGATGATGTGGTTTGAAGGAATTACACGAATTCGTTTGCACCCTGTAAGTATGTAAATAGTCGTGCGGTTAAATAATGGGGCACAAAAACATTACGTGGTAACGTTGACAATTTAAAACCACAATTATCAATAATTTGCCGCCAGCATTAATGTCGGCCATATAGCAGCACTTATATTAAAATGATGTACACAGACGGTCCAGCGGTTTCGCACCCACATATTTGTTTGTTTGTGATAAATCTTTACAAGACTTGTCATAGCTCGTGGCTACTAGGGTTTGCAATCCCGCAGCTCATTCAATCCAGCGGGATTGATATGCGGGATTACTCAATCCCGCAGGGGATCACGCGGGATCCCGCATCTTTGAAATTATATTTTAAAATCAAATGGAAGATACAAATTTTTGTGTAAAAAACTTTTATTAAACATTTCTTACAATAAACAACAGAAATTATTTCTTTTCTATTAATTAAGTATAAGTAATTTGTAATCTGTTTTCTTAGATTCATCTTTAAATGTTTGGCATAGTTTAATAGTTTTGTTTAATTTTACCCTTACTCCTAACAACAGTTTTATATTTTTAATTCAGTCTTATTCATTATCAAATCACAACTTTCTCTTAGATGCTATTACTATGATATCAACCTACGGTGATAACTTTTGAAAATACGTTCTTAAGAAGCAAATGGCGCTCGTGCTACTCGCGATTTACGCGAAAGTTTTAGCGCCACATTTTTGATTTGCGGGATCCGCGGATCCGCGCTTTGAAGGTGCGGGATCCAGCAGATTAATAAAAGCAGCGGGATCCCGCAGGAATTCGTGGTCCCGTTTTGCGGGATTGCAATGCCTAGTGGCTATCAACCGCACGGATCATACGATTTGCGAGGTTAAGCTGCACTTGCCGCGGTCTGTCGGTGGATGGGTGACCGTTCGTTACACATCAAGACCTCATCGTGCTTCGGAGAGCACGTTAAACCGTCGGTCCCGGGTGTCATACGAATAGCTATGACAGTCGTTACGGGTAGTCAGAAGCCTGAACGTCTGACAACCCCTCTAACCTTAGGATATCGGCATTGCCCAGTAACTGGATTGAAGAGGTCTGTAGTGTCCTTCTGTAAGAAACCCACCTCAATATCGACGGTTAGCTCGATATCCATAATGTCACAGTATCGATAATAGAAGCAAATAACACACAGATAATCGACAGTATAAGCAATAACGCGTAGTTTTGTTATCCACGCTGTGTCACGACAAGTGTCTAATTGATAGTCGCGATCGAAGTGAGATTCTTACAGAATTCCACTGCTGATTGCAGTCGCTCCGTGTAAAATACTGGTATTCAGTCGCATAGACTTTAACCTGACCCCAACATAGTTGGGAAAAGGCTAGGGTCAAACAGATACCGCGAGTTTGTCAAATTGTATGAAAACAAGAATGTCACAATTTTGGAAAAGGCTAGGAAGAAGGAAGACCGTAGCGAAAAGGTCTTAGACCAGCAGTACGATAATACAGGCAAAGAGTAACAGTAATGACGTCATGCTCATTACTATACAGAGTGTTAACGAATTCGTGTAATTCCTTAAAACCACATACATGATCTACTACTGGTGTAGATTGGCCCCGCACGGGATTTAGATTGATTAAAAATAAAAAATAAAAGTCTTGCTTTTTTCATGCGGTAGCCGTAATTAATCATATCTAAACCACCTAATATGTTTTTTTTTTATTTACGTGAACATTAAGTTGTCACGCATAAATTATTGAAAGCACGGCGATACGGCTGGCAGGTACGACTAACGCGATATTGCTCTTTGCAGGCAGATAAACTCGAGGCTCTAAAATGACTCAGAATTAGAAAACCAAGTTTTTTGTTGTTTTTTTTTTTCACTTGGATTTCAGAAATACCCATTTAGAGTTAATGTATGTCACCAGTAGATTACGCGGTTTGAAGGAATTACACGAATTCGTTTACACCCTATTTGTAACGGTTTGCCGGTTAGGAGTTGTGCTATCTTTCGATTTGTCTCAGGAGATTTTCACATCCCCACAGAAGGAGAGGTGTGCCAGGGGCTGGCTGACCGTGGCCTGCCAGGGGCTGGCTGACCGAGGCCTACTAGGGGCTGGCTGACCGAGGCTTGCCGGGGTTGCGGTGCATGCAGCTGCAAATCCCGCAACCCCGGCCAAAAGGAAGAAGGAACACCGTGGGTGAACACCTGGCCAGAATATCCAGGTGGAATTAAAGGGGAAAAAAAACTCACGTCTCAGCTCACACGATGAAACGATGTTTATAACTTCTTTTGGGCGTTCAGCAATAGGTACCAGATAATAGCCAACATCGCCGTAAGGGCTTAAATCAGTTGAGACTAAGGAATGCAATCTCGATCTCGCGACATCTAGAGCATTCCACGAGCCATAATTCGGGCGAGATCTCGCGAAATTAACAAGATTAAGCAACTGCATACATAACATACTGCGTGTAGGCGGCGTTGCTTAACTGGCGACAGAGAGGTAAGAGGAGTGACTAGAATTTCAGATCTGGAAATTCTCGACATCTTGCCAGATTGAAATTTCTAATTCTACGAAATCTTGAAAATGCAATCTCACCTCGAGATTGCATGCCCTAGTTGAGACTTGTTAGTTTATATTTTTAATACTAATGTTATATTTTTTGTGTTCGTCTTTATATTTCTTTTTAGGTTTCAAATCAGATCTACAATGCATTTAATCGATGAAAACTGAAACCAAGTCCCATATTATTACAAAAAATGGTCTAAAAAACGGAGGTTTTAAAATAGCCCGTCTCTTTTTGTTATATGACGTTAAAAAGTTATGGGTATATAATATGGTTAGTCTGAAAGATGGTACTCATCCGCGAGCCACTTAAATTATCACTGAGGCCTGTTTCAAAGCGAGTGTAAAAATTGCAAAACTAGATCAATTTTATTTCCATGCAAAATTATATTTTCTTTAGTTGAAAAATTTTTCATCCTTTAATAAAGAATTCAGACAATTAAGCTACTAATCCGTGTCCCCAAATATGACCTGAAATGTAAAACTATAGCTGAGGATAGATACATTTTAATGTATTTTTTTATGATATCTTTGTACAACTATTTTTCTTTGACTATTGACTTGTGGAGAAAGTTGTAGAACAAAAGTTATTCGTTATTATGGGTACTTTAATACCCTTTCGGATTACCCCCTTTCCGACTAACCTTGTATATTACATCTGGGTTTACTTTACTTTTGGTTTGAGCCATCTTTTGTAATGAAGTAAAGTTTTATGTCGTTTTAAATAACACTATGGTCTTTGATGTTCGATTTTTGATTTTGACTTAGTTTTTTGGAATGGTGACACGATGGAAGTAATTTTGATAAGTGCTTTATAATTATTGTCTGATCTATAAATAATATACAAGATCTAAAACTACCGGCTGTTTAAATATGTGGAATGCCACATCAACCATCCCCAGTACACTGCTCTATGCAATACTTGCTTTTACGTGGGACTCGGAGGACTTATGTGAGCTGGGCAACCTGAGCCTCCACATCCTATTAAAGAAGCTGCGCCCCCTGGTACCAAAGTGAGACGCCTCCTGCCCTAACTACACTTGCGAGATCGGATCCTGGCTATTCTCTACCGTCATGACTAAATGCGCTCCAGCCGGTCTGTTTGCTGCCGCCAGTTTCTACCAAATGGCTGTGTGGGCCATCGGCGAACACGAGAACTACAAGAAGGAACTCGCTGACTACCCCAAGGGACGTAAAGCTATCCTGCCTCTTATTCTATAAGCATTTTATTATTGTTAAGTATATGTACTAGGTATTGAATGCTCTACACCATTCTTTACAACTGGTGTAGTAGACGTGCTCAGGAGATCCTGGGGCCGTCTGTTACATTACAAGCGTAAGCACCATCTAAAAAGACAGGTGTAATATTCAGTGTAATTTACCGCTGACTTTGAAATTTCACACGAGAATGGTTTTGTATGCATAAAAAACGTGAAAGGGAAATTCAAAAAGAAAAATTGGGTCACCCATGCGCACGCATGGAAAAATGAAAAAAAAAGCAAATGTTTTTTCATGTTTCTATCGTCGAATAGCCTTGTTTTGACAACTTTGCAAAGAATTATGAAGTTTCATGTATTTTTTTATTAATGTCCTTGTAACTTTTCACATGAATGGCACAAAAGTTTTGAACAGTTTGGTCCTCAATTTAGAATACGGTGTTATGAGCGTGCGTTGGCTGTAATATTTTTTTTTATGTTCAAAGTCAAAGTCATTTATTTCAATTAGAACAGGCAGTTTTGAACTGTTGAACACAAAAAGAAATTAATGACACGTTCCAAAGTGTAGATTCCTATTATTGTCATGAATCATTGGTGTATTAAAGCATAACTAGAAGGAATGAAGTCTTGATTGCGAGTATTATTTTACGAGTAGTAGTTGTAGAGCTCCTTGTGAAAGAACTCTTCCGGGGAAGTACTCTCTTTCTCTATCGTGTCGGCACAAGCTATACAAGAATAGCTCATGCCGTGGTGAAAAGATTAGCCAGTCAGCAAGGATGGTAGCGAGGCTGACTGCCCAGGGTGCGCCGGACGTACTGAAGTATCGTCACTCGTGGATGCACTTTACATCCACCCCTTTACGTATAATAAAATCGTAAATGCCAAAACTGTACATTAAATATTTTTGGAAAAAAACTAAGTACAAACGCATTCTAGGAAGGATATTGACGCCAAAAATGTAGTTATTAGAATGTTTGTCTGTTTGATCTTCACGCCAGTGCTACTGGACAGATCCAGTTGAAATTTGGCAGACACATTCGTTAAAGAGCGGGTCAGGTTATAGGATAAAACATATCACGCTATTGAGTATGGGTGATGTACAGTAACCTTTGTAGCGACACAATGTTGTTTTCCGAGGTCCACACAGACGAAGTCGCGGGCACAGCTAGTTTTAAATATAATTCTGATTAATTTGGCATCATGATTGTTAAACAATTGTCAAACATTATACACGAAGTCACAAACATAACATGTTGGTAGCGGTACTATTAACGCAATTACCGACTACCCGCTTAGTTAAAATTAAATGTACATTCAATGCGGTTAGCTGTTCTAATTGTTAATATTGGAGAGGCATGTGTATGAAATTGAGTATGTAATTAGCGATTGAGAACTAAAATGCCTATATGGAATGTTTGGTAAAGCGTATAACATAGTTATAAAGTATGACTGGTTAGTGACTCTTCATCCGAACTTTAAATGCGTCAAAAAAACTGCTTTTCCACACAAAACAATTTTGCTTATCAAAATGTATGGAACAGCAGATTTTTCACGAATTCCGAGTTTGTCCCTTAGTAAAAGTTATACGGGATGATGAGCAGAGCTCATGGTTTTAGGATGTCAAGTCAGTAACCAGTCATGCTGTAGGTATAACATTATACAAAAGTGGCCCACCAAGGAACGAATACCTTTTGAACTTTTTCTTCAAGTAGTGTTTCAGCTCATCGTGGGTTCGTGGCTAACTAACTGCGTGGACCATACGAATTGCAAGGTTGAGCTGCGCCCCCAGACACGGTTGTTACGGGAGCTACCTGTTTCGGATTCGACGGGAGGACACGCCCGGGTGTTATCACTGTGAGGACCGCCCGGAGGACACGGTGGAGCATACGGTGGAGGTCTGCCCTGCTTGGGCGGAGCACCGCCCTGTCTTCGCAGAGGCGACCGGCGGCGGCGACCTCTCGCGTCCAGCCTTGGTTCGGAGCGAGGGAGTATGGGAAGCAGTCCCTTCCTTCTACGAAGCAGTAATGCTAGCGAAGGAGGAGGCGGAACGCGTGAGGGAGAGACAAACCTCACGCCCCAGCCGCCGCAACAGAAGGAGACCCCCCGGGCGTCGGGAGTCGCAAGGCGATCTCGGCTACTGTAGGTGCGGGCCTGTGGACGGCGAGCGTTGGGTGGCTCGCCGTCCGATCAGAACCAGGCCCGGATCGATGGCGCGTTGTGTTCCACGCGCGCCTCAAAGAGATGTCAGCATTGTAGACGGGGCCCGCTAGGGCCAGTGCCTGCCAGGGTTGCGGAATTTGTTCGAAAGAGTTACCGCGGCCCTGGAACGCAAAGGGCACTAGGAGGAACACGCAGGGTTTTAGTCAGTAAGAACCTGACACTCTCTTCCGCTCCGCCTAGAGCGGAAGAAGACATTTGAAGGTTTCGAATCCTTAAAAAAAAAACAGTTCGAGCTGCGCTGGCGCGGTCTGTCCATGGATGGGTGACCGTTCGCTACAAATCGAGACCCCTCCGTGTCGGAGAACACGTTAATTCGTCGGACCCGGGTGTCATAAGAATACCTTTGACAGTCGTTACTGGTAGTCGGAAGCCAGATAGTCTGACAACCGGCCTTACCTTAGGATATCGGCATTGCACAGTAATTGGGTTGCGAAGGTCTGATGGCAGTCACTCCATATAAAATACTGGTATTCAGCCACATCTGGTTAGACTGGAAGCTGACCCCAACATGGTTGGGAAAAGGCAAGCAGTGTTTCAGCTCAACTTGTTTGACAGTTAAGGTTCATAAAAGCATAATACTGTGTTGAATCCCTAATAGAAGTAAATAAGTTGCTATATTCTATACATTTCTAATATGGGTCTTATTTGTCTAATGTTATATTAAATAGACTAATCACCAAGTTATGTGTCACCACAGACTACAAATCTGGCCAATGTTTGCGCCAACTTTGATTGATCAATACATAATTATTTAAGACATAATTGTATCATTAAGAACTGGATGTTTGAAACTGCACGGTAATATGTACTCTTGTGTGTACTTTATACGGTCTATTTTCCGATTTGAAGAGGGTCAGACGACCATAAAGTCAAAACAAGGTTAATTAAGTTACGTTTATAATATAATAATGTATAACAACTTATTTTTATATTGTAAAAATAACGTGTTTGGACTAAAGAACCACTATGGAATCACGTCAAAATGAAAAGCAGATATTCTGTGATAACCAATGCGTTTATCACGTATGGTGCATATGGTCCTAACGAAGGGACGAAATTGTACAGGTCTCATCATCATCATCTGCCTAGCCTTTTCCCAACTATGTTGGGGTCGGCTTCCAGTCGAACCGGATGCAGCTGAATATCAGTATTTTACATGGAGCGACTGCCTATCAGACCTCCACAATCCAGTAACTGGGTAATACGATACTCTTGGTAAGACTGGTTGTCAGACTTTCTGGCTTCTGACTAACAGTAACGACTGTCAAAGATCTACAAATGACAGCCGGGACCAACGGCTTTACGTGCTTGCCGAGGCACGGAAGAAACTCGCTATGGTAAATGGTCACCCATCCACAGAACAACCTCGGCAAGCGTGGCTTAACCCGGAAGATCGGTCTATGCGGCTGTAATTATTTAGCCACGAGCTCCTCCTGTAAATTGTACAGGTCTATCATAGTGGTTATAAAGTGCCCGGACACGTGTGCACGTGTCTGACACAATAATTGACAAATCATGTTTATTTTTTAATCAAATTATGGCACCAAAATCTTAAATTCAAAATCATTGATATATTTTTTTTTTGGGTATTGAACTACATATTTAAAAATAAAGGATTTTTTCCCACCACCGAACTCCGTAAACGGCGTACGGCGTAAACAGGGCCAAGTGGTAGTTGACTCATCTGACAAAATATTTGGTACAATGTACATGCAGACAACTGCAATATTTGCCAAAAAATAACAAAATGGGTACCTATTTTGAGGACACATGCACCTTTGTAATGATAAAATCATATACTTGGTAAAGGTTGTCTGGTAGATATCGCTATCAGCGATAAGACCGCCATTGTACCCTTCACTAAATTATATTGTATAAGAGCTATGTTACAATTTTGGTGTAAAATAAAGTATATTCTATTCTATTCTACTTGTATAAGTTTCATCGAAATCGGTCAATAATATAAAAAATGCGCATCATTTTTCTTTCAAAGCTCTCTACTGAAAAGTCACCAAATTGCACATGTCACTTTTTACTTTGCACCCGTCGACATATAAAATTACTTACAAGTGAAATGTGATACCATCAATGATACCAGAACGTTTATTAGAGTAGCTTTGAACTGGCCAGGAGGGGATCTGGCACGGTGACCTATGGCCCTGAACCTATAGTACCCGTCCCCTTCAACCAACTACGCAGGTGGCTCCAGGAGTTTACTCACACACAGGCACAGAGCTGGTGGACTTCAACCCCAGGCTGCAAGCAATCCAAGGAGGCCATGCCACTCATGGATAGTAAACTGACAAGGCGCCTGCTGCGCCTGGACAGGAGCAGCCTGCGAATGGTGACCGGAACGATAACCGGACACTGCTCACTAAACAAACACTTCCACACAATAGGCATAACGGACAGCCCTCTGTGCAGAGCATGTATGGAGGCCGAAGAGACGGTCGCACACGTGCTCCTGGAATGCACAGGGGTCACCCAAATACGAGAAGCAACCCTTGGTGCACCGAAATCACTCGCAAATGTTCTGAGCGGACTGAGAGCCCTAATCTGCTTCTGGAAGGAGGTGGGCTGGCTGGAATGATGGCCGCTATGGCCCACGTACAATGGTCCACCTACAGGACTAAGTGCGGAAACCACATCTCCTAACATAGAACATAGAGTAGCTTTTGCAAGATAAAACACAACAGTCTTTTTCTTTCAAATAACTAAGAAAATAATAAAATGGTTTGGGAGCGCGAACGTAGCGTGCTCAGGACGAGTGCCGACAGACTGACAAAGGCCACGCCCACCGTGATGACGTCATGACCTGATTGGTATCACAGTGCACAGTTGCTTACTCCTCTTTGTATTTGCATCGTGGTCTATTTATACAGGGAACATCCATAAACCAGCAAATTTCTTTTCTGCGGCTAAATATTAAATCTATCGTGACCCAACCTATACAAAAATCTATACACATAGCCAAAATCTGTCTCACAAAGCTTTTCATACGCATCTCCTTAAAAAGAGGCTGTAATGCAATCCTGTATGATACGAGCATTTTATAAATAGCCCTGTTCCGGCCGAATATGGCCGTACACGCGTCGATACGGCCATGTAACGGCCACTTATTTTTTATACCTCTCCTTAGGTGCCCAATACGTAAATGCATGACTAACTTTTATTCATGACCGATATATTTTTGGGTTAAGAAAAATTAAGGGCTTGAATATTTGGGCTGCTAAAATATAGGTAGTTACATATTGTGTGGATTAGTAGAATGTTATTTACTTGTCGCCTTTTAAAAGGAACTTACAATATCTATGCATCGTACACATAATTATACAGGATGACTGGTAATTTGATCTTGTAAGACGTGATAGTGTGTCCTATATGCAACAAATTAGCACCCCATGTACCCTAGGCGAATTGATAACGAGTTTTTTTTTTTTTTTTTAAATACCCAACTTTCGTTATTATACAGGCTGTTAACGAATTCGCGTAATTCCTTCAAACCACGTGATCTACTAGTGACACAGATTAACCCTCAATGGGAATTATTAATAATCAAATAAAAAAAACTTGATTTTCTATTTCTGAATCATTTTAGAGCCTTGAGTTATCTCAGATAACTCAAGGCTCTAAAATGTAATGTGTAATCAGTCACTGCAAAGAGTGATATCGCGTTAGTCGTGCCTGCCAGCCATGTCGCCGTGCTTTCATTAATTTATGCGTGGCATCGAAATGTCACACAAATAAAACATTTTTTTTGCAAAAAAATAAATTCTTCTTTGTTTACCGAATCCTTATTAGGTGGTTTAGATACGATCGGTAACAAAGCCGCATGAAAAAAATATAATTTTACTGTTTTATTTTTAATCAAGCTAAATCCCGTGCGGGGCCTGTCTACATCAGTAGTAAATCATGTGGTTTTAAGGAATTACACGAATTCGTTAACAACCTGTATAGTATTTGTCTTTAAAGTATGAAATTGAATGGTTTTGATTTCCATATTAACTTTTAGTTGACACTTAGCAAAGCTTATTTGTGTATAAGAAATTTTAAATATACCAACCAGTTGAATGTTATCGTTATAAGTTAAATGTACTAAATGTTTTATGAAATTATTCACATACGACTTAAAACCTCAAGCACGGTAATTATAGACAAGATAAGACAATTAAGTGTCGTCCTGGGACGACGGGCGGTACGCAACCGGAAAAACCGGATGAAGGATAGATATCTCAAAAAAAATACTTTGACACTAAGCTTAAAAAATACGAGAAAAATATCCTCATTTCATCAGCTATCCAACGAGCTAAAAATAATAAAAAAAAATGTTTCGAAATTCTAGAAAAATGTTTGAAAATACTGACAAAGGTGGAATATGTTTTTTTTTAGGAATTGACAAAACATCCGGCGAAATGGAATTTAAATGCACGTTTACCTAATAACAGTTTCTATCTGAGATTTTACTGTAATTTTGCACATTTGCGCTCGGTATAAGCACAGTGTACCTCCTTACTATATACAGTGTGGGTCAACGCCCACACATTTGACAGGTCCTATGAAATGTCAAAATTATGTAGGGGCGGAGGTTATGTCCCAAGTATGCAGTATGGCTACTCGGGACATAACCTCCGCTCCTTGACCCCGCAACCCCCCGCACGATTGCTCTGCGACAATGTTCTACGTTGACCGATTGTAAGGAGTAAGACAAAGGTAGACTGTGGTATAAGCCTTAAATATTAACGATTGCTCGCTACTCTTCACTGTTTTATTATCTGCCTCAAAACTTTTACTGAGGCCATAATATGCATCAGTTTGGAGTAAACTGTCTTTAATGTGACCCCGAAAATAAAGACCTGGTAAAGTCTTTCTGGTAATTTCGATGGCCACGGCCATATGTTGACCCTCACCATTCCCTCACCATTGACGTATATTGACGTCATTATAGTCGTTAATAGTCTGTAAGTACTTAACCAACCATGGGCTTTTGGAAGGATTAATTTTACAATATTTTTTTACATAAAATATTCATGTACCGTATTTTATTACCCTTAAGGTACAAGACCGAGACGGGCTTCAGACCTCAAACTGCAAAAGTAGTATCGCTTGCGGTGCGATCTGTGGTCTGCAGTTGCAGTTTTGCAGTCGCTGTCGGAATAGCACCTTTAAAGTGCACTCCTTAAAGGCGCTATTCCGATGGCGACTTGCGGTCTGCGGTTGCAGTCTGCAGTTTGCAGCCCGTCTCGGACTTGTACCTTTATGTTTTCTCAGGGTTACCAAAACTCATAATTTAAGTTTGTACACACGGAGTTATAAACAATTAGAGAACTAATATGAGCACAGATTTTCTCAAGTGGCCTCCGTTTACACCTAGAACAAGTTGTACACAAATAGTGTAAAGGTCTTTGCCTCTTTGGTCTAGTGGTCGCAAGCGCGACTGCTGAGCGTGAGGTCCTGGGTTCGAGCCCCAGGTCGGGCAAAGTGATGTTGCTATTGGCAATTAAAAAAAACTTCTTACGCGAGCGGTGCCGCGAGGGCATATCTAGTGCAACAGTAAAACTTAAAGTTTAAAAACTAAAATATATCCCGATATGGAGTATTTATTTATGAATTAAAATGTTCACTTATTTTTGTTAAACTTTTCCAGGGTTAAAAACGCTTTCAGTCGTAAGAGATATGACACATAATATTTTATTACGAAACATTGTTGGAGGCTTTCCAAAAACTTTTTAGCTCAGTAAGTAACATTGGAGCGTTCTTGAATAATTTTTATTTTGAGCATAAATATTTTGTGTATTCATTTCAGTTAGTGAATGTCCACTGCCAAACATTCTTTGACCATAGACTGCAAAAAAAGATCGAAGATTACCACAGTTACAAAAGAGCCTCCACGAGTCACGATGACATAACTCAGTACAAAACGGTAAGAAGTCGCATCGGCAAACTTCGTAAAACCGATCACTTCCTTACTGATGACGACTTCAAGACCACGAATGTTTATTAGTACTGCAGTCAAAAAGTATCTTTACGCTAACGCAATAAGTGTGAGTGTCGCGAAAATGAGTCACTGCCATTAGTTGTGTCGTTCGTCCGAGGCACCCTGGACGGTCAGCCTCGCTACCAGCTTTGCTGACTGGCTAATCCTTTCACCACAGAATGTGCTATTCTCGTATAGTCCGTGATTTGTTTATGGAACCGTCAAATCCAATCTATAATATTATTACATAGCGGCAACTGTAGTTAAACGTACGAATTCGTAGCCGACTGCATACAGCAGCAGCAGACGACGTGTCGTTGCGACACTAGTGATTTCTATGTATTTCCATGAAATACCTTCCGTAGCTAGCGACATGTCGCCCGACTAGACGTCGCAGGACCGCAGACGACGTGTCGCCCGACCGCAGATCAGATGCAGAAGTGCCACCGACACTGGAGCGACAACATCATCATCAAACATGAGTTTTTCCAATTCCGAGGAAGAAAAACTGATAAACCAGGTGGCCCAATATCCTACACTGTTCGATGCATCTCACAAAAACAAAATACACAAAAGTAAATCGCGATCACTAATCCCAAACAGGTCAGACATCTTGTCTCACGGTACATTCAGAACTAACTGGAATACGACGCTGCCGTCTGCTGCAGCCATCTGCAGTTGGGTTCGGAATCATGACTGCAGCGACATGATGCTGCGATGTGTCGCTGACATGTCGGAATGTCACGTCGGCTGCTGCTGCTGTTTGCAGTCGGCTACGAACTCATACTTTAAAGGTTTGGTGTTTCCAGTAATGTTCTGCCTAGCCTTTACCCAACTATTTGTAGGGTGAGCTTCCAGGATAACCAGATGCAGCTGAATACCAGTATTTTAAACGGAGCGACTGTCATTAGACCTCCGTAAAACAGTTACTGGACAATGCCAATATCCTAAGGTTAGGCCGGTTGTCAGACTTTCGGGCTTCTGACTACCTATAACGACTACCATAGAGATTAGTATGACACCAGGTTGCTCTCTGAGGCACGGAAGGGACTCAATGTGTAACGTGCGGTCACCCATCCACGGACTGAACTCGGTAAGTGCAGCTTAACCTTGCAAATCATATGATCCACGCGGTTTTTAATTAGCCACGAGCCCCTCTTTGGTGTTTTCAATTTTAGAATTATTGAAATGGCCCTGCGTAGTGACTAAGGTGCACTATCTGCTATTAAACCCTATGTGAATCTACATTCTTGAATGCGGCAGTAACTTCTTTTTTTATTCCCCGACAAAAGTCAAAGCATTTATTTGAAATAAATGTTTTGACTTTGACTTTTGTGCGATTGTGGACAGTAGTTTTTCTTTTGTAGTGTAGTGTGGCTTGTAATAAGACATTCGGAAGCGTTTTGGTTGAATCGAAGTAGTATTTATTACAATTATTAAACAATAACAGCTCGCAGTACCGCTACGAGGTAAAAAAGAAAAAAGGAAGCGTTATACAATCATCATCAAGATCCTCATCGCCCTGCCACTATTCCATAAGGTCGGCACAACATGTCATTCCTCTTCCATTCTTCGCTATCAGCCGACATCTCAGTACTCGCTTCTTTCTTATCTATATCACCTTTCACACTATCCATCCATTTTTTTAAAAACGTTCATTTTTTAACCGTTTCAAAAAAAGGCGAAGGGTCTCAATTCGACTGTATTATTTTTATTTCCGTATGTTCAACAATTTCTTTGGCACTTCTCAACCGAATTGTTTTTTTTTGTTGGCAATCTATGACTACGATAGTCTGAACTTTTTTAAGACTATATTTTCCTCGTTTCGATTACTAAACCGTATCTCCTACCAATTCGTTTTATTAAAGAGGACTGTAAAAACAGCTGCAAAAACGCTCAGAGAAGAAGATATTTTTTTTAGTTTGCGAGAAACGAAAACCAGTACTTTCTCATAATATACATATTTGTTTATAATTCTAAATAGTACCAACAACAATATTACCTAAACCAGTATCCAATTAGGCGAGTCTATTATATGGCTAATTAATATGTATGACGTGTAATAACGTGTTTCTGGATTACAGTCAAGATGTCGCGTTAAGTATCTAAGTCCATCTGCCTAGGTATTACTAGGTATTCCTACCTTATGTACACACATATCAAGTTACACAAATCCAGTATGAACTGATCTAGCATTGTATAGGCTTTCCGTACATTGAGAGGTCAGCGTATTCTGGAAATATACAGGTTGAAATTGTAAACACTCGACAAACCTAAATGGGAGATTGTACTCATCACTATGAACAACTTTTACTATCGTACCAAAAAGAAAATCCCAAAAATTGCTGTTCCCTACATTTTGACGAGTTATGCGAACATAAATGTAGGGAACATTTGTTTTTTTATGCTAACCGGGATAGATCTCTGACCCTTCTACATGGAATATAAGATTTCAAACGCAAGGATATCATTATGATAATAAGGCATATAACAATATTACGGCATACATTCAGAATGTTTCTTCTTATTTATTTATTTATACTTCCAGCACTATGGTGGTACATAAGGCGGACTTAATGCCATTAGGCATTCTCTACCAGCCAACCTATGGGTCAAAAAGAAAAGTATCTAAATATGTACAAAAAAAAACAAGATGATTTGACAATTTTGTTCATAATAAACTATAAACTAATAAGAGAAATAGAAGTTATAAATGTTTTATTTATTACATGTACATAATAATACAATAATAAAATACAGTCGGTGACTTGAAATGTTTATCACCTTAAGGTCTATAATTGCTTGCACATTACTTTTTCATAAGGTCGATATGACATAAGTTGATATGACATCTTAAACCTTATTGCGCACAGTGTGATAAGGAATCGAATTTGAAATCTGATGAACATTTCGAGTCTGCGACCATACATAGATATTATAATTTATGTTGAGTACAAAACATTTTGAAAACCTAATTGCAATTATGACGAAGACTAATAAATTAGAGGATTAGGAGTGCAGCGACTTCAAGCAGTATTACCTAATTATATTTTTTGCGTCACAGCATAATCACTGGAAAGCAGTGAAGGGCGGGCGTTTTTGAGGGCTGTCTTTTATAGCATTGACGTTCAAAAATAATTAAGTAATTCTAGCCTATTTTGAATAAATGAGTATTGAAGTAGAGGACGCCCTAGAATAGTCTTTCTCAAAGTGGGCGATAACGTCCCCTTGTGGGCGCTAGAGGCCTAGAGGGGGGCGGTAAGGGGCCCAGAAGAAATCGGGGGGTGTTGAAGTGGTTTAGGGGGGCGATGGCTGATTTGTAATTTCATCTATTTAATATTTTAAAATTCACTGAAATTAAAACCTACCTACCACACAACATCTATTTTTTAGTTCATATTTCTGCCCTGTTACAATCAAACATAAAAACTAAAAATATTTAACATAGCTTTCATAGCTTTCGACTTGCGGCTGTTTTTGAGTAAATTCGAACCTAATATTAACAAACTTGTTAAAAGTTGTAAGATTCATCCTTCATATTAAATTCGTTTTTAGTTAATTGCTCTCACTGGTAAAAAAATCTCATTTAGAATGTAAGTTTAAAATCCAGACCAGACTAATATGGCACACTATAATTAAGTAATGAATGTCATTGTAGTTTCCAAGATGTGGGAAAGTAAAAAAAAATGGGGGGCGCTGAAAAATAATTGATTTCCAAAGTGGGCGGTAAATGAAATAAGTTTGAGAACCTCTGCCCTAGAAGAACAAACATCGATACTATCGGTGATGTTCTTAAACAAGTGCGAGTCGGACTCGCGCACGAAGGGTTCCGTACCATTATCTAAAAAAACTGCAAAAAAATCATGTCTGTTGTATGGGAGCCCCCTTTAATATTTGTTTTATTTTAATTTAATTATTTATTTTTAAAGTGAATATATAACTAAATATTCTGTGAATATTTCAAGCGTCTACCTGTTGCCGTTATCAATATCGAGCAAAAACGAGCGAGTGAGAGAGAGAGTTGTTGTATGGGAGCCCCCTTAAATTTTTATTTTATTCTGTTTTTTAGTATTTGTTGTTATAGCGGTAACAGAAATACATCATCTGTGAAAATTTCAACTGTCTAACTGTCGCGGTTCATGAGATACAGCCTGGTGACAGACGAACAGACAGACGGACAGCGGAGCCTTAGTAATAGGGTCCCGTTTTACCCTTTGGGTACGAAACCCTAAAAAAGACGGGTGTGTCGTTCTTTCAACCGGCGAGCGTGTATGGCAAGATGTATGAACGTGGACGAAGCGAAAGGAGTATGTAAGGATCGTAGCATGTGGCAAAAAAGGGCGTGACCTTATGTTTGTATGTAAAGTTTTCAGTTTGATGCAAAAAAAATGTATTCGCTACGTCTCTCTATCACTAAATAAGTAGTTTAAAAGTATTTGTCGATCTTAAAACAACTTTAACCTCATCTAAGTAATGCCTTACAATTAATCCGGTTCCACCATTCTCTATATTTATACGTCTATAAATCGAATTCCCGGGGAATAGTACAAAAACATCGTTCAATTATTCCACTAGGGACGGCAATCCACTTATACCGTACAGTTGCTAGTGATGGGAATTGAATCGACTTCGACTTGCGACTTCAATCGCTTGGAGAGGTAGAAAGTTGTAGATAGTGATATTCTTTCTAGGCTAGGTATGTGGAATTGCATGGTGGCTAAGTGATATTTTAATTACTAGTGCAAAGTCCTTCGTATTACTCTGTTAACGTAAGATAATTTGTATACCATCATTCATCATTCTCCTGCCCTTATCCCAATTAATTTGGGATCGGCGCAACATGTCTTTTTCCTCCATACTTCTCTATTAGTCGTCATCTCGGTAGTCACTCCCTTTCTAACCATATCATCATTCACACATTCCATCCATCGTTTCTTTGGTCTTCCCCTACTCTTATAGCCATCGAAATTCATACTCATATATAATTAAATATAATTTGTATAGCATCTGAATGTAAATTAGGTGGAATTAAAAGTATTAAAAAATGTAATCAAATCAGTCTACTTCGTTGGTCTAGTAGTCGCAAGGGCGACTGCTCAGCGTAAGGTCCTAGGTTCGATCCCCAGATCGGACAAAGTGTTTTTAGGTGTTTCCATATGAAATTTCTCAGTAGAAGCCCGGAGTCTGGATTTGTGCCCGGTTGATGGCAATAGGCTCGTCCCCTATTACATGCAACTTAAACATAACGGCAAAATGCGGGTGTACTATACACCTCTGCCCAACTTCGAGGAATACAAGCGTAATGTTATGTTAAATCAAACCGTTTTTTCACTTTATTATTTTGTCTCCATACTTCCACAACAACAAAAACTTAAAAAAAACTTTAAAAAACCTACAAAAACAGTTTTATACTGTAAGTATTCGTATCACACTTATACAGCAACCTTCTGGTTGAAGAGCATATTACTTAATCACATTTTTGTTGCTAGAGAGTTTGGTGCGCCGTTTCTTGATCTTCTATCTATCTATGTATATAAATAAAAAGAAAAGTCCTGACTGACTGACTGATTGACTGACTCATCAACGCCCAGAACCCTTGGACCTAGAATGCTGAAATTTTGCACAGAGTTTCCTTTTATTATGTAGACGAGGAGTAAGGAAGGATTTTTCGAAATTCAATCCCTAAGGGAGTTAAATAGGGGATCAAAGTGTTTATGGAAAATCGTCACTTAACGAGTTCAAAATTTCACGCAAGCGAAGCTGCGCGCTAAAGCTAGTCACAGCATAAATACTAGGAAGCTGTATAGGGTGGACGTTTTTGAGGACTGACTTTAGTAAAATTGCCGTTCGAAAATAACTCTCTAATTTTATTATACAACGTTATTTTTAGTATATTCCCGTCAACTGTTATGGGTAGAAAATTAGGTATTGAAACAAAATTGAAATTTATAAAAAAAACTGGTATAAAAATATGTCAATCTATTCTCCTAGTGATTCTGAACAAACTAGTTTCAGGTTTAGTATATACTAAAACTAAGCTTGCATAGTCTGTATTTAGCCGACTTCCAAAAAAAGGAGGAGGATCTACTTTTTGTTTATTTCTTTGGCATTACGGTCGCCAATTGTGAACCGATTGTATGAATTCTATTTCTTTTGAAATAATATTTTTCCGAGGAGTTTTTCTAAGCCGGTTTTTTTGTCTTTTAGAACGTAATTTTGAATAAATGAGTTTAGAAGTTCGAAGTTGAAGTTTGTTTACGTCCATATACGAAAGATAAAAAAAAACTTTTTATTCATATACGATTCGTTTATGTACATAATAATATCTTTTCGACAAAAAACGTAAGCAGCACAAACATAAAATATAAATTCAAAAAACATTGGCCAAATTTAACAAAACTCGGTCATCCAATTTTAACTAAATAGTGAGGGTTTTTTTAAATACACTGAATATTATTTGACTGCCGTCGGCTACTAGTTCGAGTACGCAAGACCGGGTGACTAACAAACGGCTACATTTATAGTCGTATGCAAATCAAATTGCATCGCTTCGGGTCCAAATGTGCGATGGCTCAGTAGTTAGTAAGATTGGTCAGATGCTGGGAGTTCAAGATCACCTAAATGTGACCTACTCGTGTTATTTCTTACTTGGTGCTGTACGACCTAGTGTTTATTATATTTATTTATTAATCACCAACTCGCACTGACTGTAGTAAGACACCAAACACACAAGTTATAGGCTAAAAAAAGACAATCATGAAACTAAAATAAGACAAAACTAAATATACACGCAATAATACAAAATTAAATAGAATTATACAAAATTAAATAGGATTATACAAATAAAATAGAATTATGCAAAATTAAATCAGATTATACAAAATTAAATAGGATTATACAAATAAAATTGAATTATACTAAATTAAATCAGATTATACAAATTAAATAGAATTATACAAAATTAAATAAAATTGAATTATGATGTAATTATTAATAGTGTTCAATTAAAATTAGGATACAAATATCTATATAATTATAGTGTTGTTTGTTATTGCTTCATTTTGGTCCGACTAAGATTTAAAGTGGTTTTTAAGTTAATTAGAGGTGAACAAAACAGTCAAATTACACAAAACAAAATTTTACATGAGCAAAAAAATTAATGACTTTCTTACAAATTGAAATTGTTTTATCGAATGAAATAACGAGTTTTATTTAAATTACGAATTTTATACTCGATTTAAGCACAGTTTTAGGGCGTTATGATTGAAAACGTGTACAGAATTGAATACACGAGTCGATGAACAGACGGTTTTAAGAAAAATCTTTTGACCAGAAGTGTAATTAGATCGGTTTTGTCGCCGACTCCTCATAATTATGATATTAAAGTCGATTTGTTATGTCGCCGTAACAAAAAAATGTCAGCGTTATTATGATTGTAAAAGGTGAATAAAAATAAAACTAACAATTTCTACATTATTTTTCTTGCCATTTCTAGGGTTCGAACCCAAAGGGTAAAGCGGGACCCTATTACTGAGACTTCGCTGTCCGTCTGTCCGTGTGCCACCAGGCTGTATCTCATGGACCGTGATAGTTAGACAGTTGAAATGTTCACAGATGATGTATTTCTGTTGCCGCTATAACAACAAATACTAAAAAACGGAATAAAATAAATATTTAATGGGGCTCCCATACAACAAACGTGATTTTTTTGCCGTTTTTATAGAGAATGGTACGGAACCCTTCGTGCGCGAGTTCGACTCGCACTTGGCCGGATTTTACATTAAAAACAAAATTGAAAACTATCTTCAAATATTTAAAGAAAACTTTCCAAGAAAAGTCAGAACGGATATCTTTTCCTTATGACATTATTTTCATTACCATTTCTATTTAATTGAGACCAAAGTTCAACATTTTCTTTTATAGTCAAAAAGTCGTCGCAGCCCAACTCTATTTGTATTAAATACCTAAATACGAACGGCCTTGACCGACATGATTTATAAAACAGTAATGTACCAAAGAAAAAATCTCTTTAAGCTCTTATTAAGCGTTTTTGTAATGCGGACAAAGGATTCTGAACAAGCCATAACTTGGGACTGGAGTTGACTGGACTATTTATTATGACTAGGAATTTATTATTCATTTTTCTTTCATAGAGATTATATACATATTGTGGCGGCATCTATCTCGCCACATGCGAACTATTCATTCCTACATCGCGCAATCAAGATTTAACACGCAGATAGTATATATACAACCTCCCAACATCAACCGTTGGGCAGTAGCCCGCCAGGCACAAGACTCCGCCTGGTTGGAGGATCCTCCCTTTGGTTGGAGGAACACCACACCAAGTTTCTCCACAATATTATACAAGGTTAATGAAAAAGGGGTACTAATCCGAAAGGGTGTTAAAGTACCCATAATAATGAGTAACTTTTGTTCCACCACTTTCCCCAAAAGTCAATAGTTTAAGAGAAATCGGCGCAACACTGACGTCACTGAACGTCACTGTCACTGACGAGTACGGATAGCGTCATACAAAATGTATGGGACAATAAATATCATATTTCACTGACACTGATCGATACGTTGCTGATCGGCACGTGTCGGCACTGTGCCGGCACTGTTGTGTGCGGATAGGCCTTTAAACTGAGCTTTAAAACCGTTATCAGTGAATGCTTTAGTGGCCTGCGGATTAGTACCCCCTTTCCGACTAACCTTGTATCAGATCGTTCACCCAAAATTTAAGTGCTGTGCACTTGTCGGTGTAGTAATCTCCATATTTCTCTCTCCAAAGCCAATTCCTTGACTTTTCCATTGCTACAAAATTGGGAGGTATAGAGTAGTGATTTCACGGATGCCTCTCAAGTTAAAGGGGAAAATCTACAAGTCCGTGATAAGACCTGTCGTACTGTATGGATCGGAATGTTGGGCCGTGAAGAAGACGGATGAAAAAAGATTGCATGTAGCGGAGATGAGAATGTTGAGATGGATGTGTGGAGTGACCACAATGGATAAGGTCAGGAATGAGTATATTAGAGGAAGTTTGAAAGTAGCGCCAGTGACAGAAAAGTTGAAAGGGAACCGTTTGTCTTGGTATGGGCATGTGAAGAGGAGAGATGAAACGCATGTGACGAAAAGAGTTATGAATATAAATGTGGATGGATGGAGAGGAAGAGGGAGGCCAAAGAAAAGATGGATGGATGGTGTGAAGAATGACATGAAAGAGACGGGAGTCAGTGATATATTGACGGGTGACAGGACGGAATGGAAGAAGAAAACGTGTTGCGCAGACCCCAAGTAACATGGGATAAGGGCAGGAAGAAGAAGAAGAAGAGTAGTGATTTCACCTTGCCTTCCACCCCGCAGTACCTTGACCGTTGAAGCGATTCTGGCAGCGTTCAAGATATTCTGCTACAAAGCCAGGTTTTTTCCTGTCAGTTTCCAAGTTTTTGTCCATGTATGCACGGCTACAGATCAAGCTATACATTTCCAGTATAAGCTGATCTCGCATTGTATAGGATTTCCTTACAATGAGAGGTCAGTGTAAACTGGAAATGTATAGCTTGATGTGTAGCCGTGTGTACGAGGGTATTTGACTATTATTTTTCTATGAAAAATCTCAAAACTATTACAAAAATAATAAGCAACTGAAAAAAACAATTAAATATATGTCGGAAGGGTCATTAGTACGGACATTGAATTGACAACGAAACGCAAGTGTGAAGTTGGCGCGCTTCGACAGAGTCTAGCCTGACGTTCGTGCGAGCCGACGAGGGGGCTACAGCGACGTGGAGCAGCCCTATTGACCATCGGACATCGTGCGAACAACTAGTGCCTAGAAACTGTCCAACGTTTCGTTTTGTTGAGTCTAATAAATTAATTTAAAATCAGCTTCAGGACTATTTCTTCTCGCCCGCAACATCTACGCCCAGTAATCATGCAAAACGGTGAAGATCGGCCTCCCGTTCCGACATCAGAAGTGGGATACGAGCGGGAAAGTGAAAAAACACCACGTGGCGAAGAAAATGGCGGCAACGACCAGAATTGGCGCCTACTGTTCGAGATGCAAAACGCGAACATGAAGGCGTTAATAGAAGCTCTGAATAAGCCACAGCGTTCTTACCAGCGTATGAGCCTTCCAGCATTTGACCCTGAGGCAAGTGATACAGATGCGCGGTCGTGGTGTGCAACGGCAGACATATGCTTTGCAGATAATCCCTTGGAAGGGGGTCAGTTGATAGTTGCTATCAGCAAAGCCCTCAAAGGGTCTGCCTCGTCGTGGTTAGCCCAAATATCCTATCCGGGCATGACCTGGCCTCAATTCAAAAATTTGTTTACGGCAAGATTTGTTAGCACAGAAACTGCGGCAGGTACCTTAATTAATTTAAGTACCGACAAACCTAAAGAAGGCGAAACCTTGTCTGCATATGGCAGTCGTGTCATGACGTCACTGTTAAATCGGTGGAAAAATGCAACTGTTGAACAAATTGCGGTATCAACCACGCTGGCGCACGTGGCACAATTCGACTCGAAGCTCCAACGATTAGCTTTTACGACAGAAATAAGTACACGTCAACAACTGCAGCAGGAATTGCAAGCGTTCACGTACCTAAAACGCAAGGCAAATGCAGTCACGGATCCAAATGCATCGGAAATCAAGCGAATGAAGTCTTCTCAAATTCCTCCTCTACAATGTTTTCACTGCGGAAAAGTTGGACACAGAAGATCCGATTGTTTTCTCCAAGGAAAGGACCAAAAAGGAAAACCGACGAAACAACCGAACCACACTCTAACACCGCGATCCAGCCCTCAGCAGCAGACCACATCAAGCTCAATCATCTGCTTCAAGTGTGGAAAAACTGGACACATTTCCACCCGCTGTACTACTGGAAGCGTTGCAGAGGCAGCCACCCAGAACGAGCGACGTGTGAACGTGTGCATCATCGACCCTCCGGCGGGATCGTTAAAACATCAAGGTCAGTGTTTCACTTACCATTTTGATTCAGGCGCTGAGTGTTCATTGATCAAAGAAAGCGTTTCATCACTATTTCAAGGCAAACGTAAACAAAATGTTGTTACTTTAAAAGGCATTAGTCAGTCGAGTGTTTTAAGTACTGTTCAGATTTTATGCGTTGTAGAAATTGACAATAGCACGATCGAAATTTTATTGCATATTTTGCCCGACGTTTATTTACGTAGTCACATTTTATTAGGACGTGAAATACTGCAACTAGGATTCAGTGTTAATATGACGGCGACACAATTTACAATTTCTAAAATCAATACGGTAAACAACGTTACCCTACCCACATTAGACTCCGCGAGTACCCTCGACACCGATTTTATTTCTGTTGATACCGACGTTTCTCCGGAATGGAAACCCGAACTTTTTAAAGTGTTGAAACAATACTCAAAATTTTTCATAACCGGTATGCCCAGAACCCGTGTTACGACAGGTGAACTTGAGATTCGATTAATTGATCCTAATTTGACTGTACAAAGGCGACCTTATCGATTCAGTCCCGAAGAAAGGAGAATAGTGCGAGAGAGAGTAGATGAATTATTACGAGCAAACATTATTCGTCCTAGTAGTTCTCCATTCGCCAGCCCAGCTCTTTTAGTTAAGAAGCGCGACGGTTCCGATAGAATGTGCATCGACTATAGGGAATTAAATAATAATACGATACCGGACCGATTTCCCTTGCCCCTCATTTCGGATCAAATATCGCGATTACATGGCGTGCGATTTTTTTCAAAACTTGACTGTGCATCAGGATTTCATTTAATACCAATTAAATCTGAAGAGTCTATACAGCGAACGGCTTTTATAACACCTGATGGCCAGTACGAGTATTTGGCTATGCCATTTGGCCTTAAAAACGCGATATCAGTTTTCCAGCGAGCGATAGTACAGGCTTTAGGCGATTTGTCAAACACGTACGTCATCATTTACGTCGACGATATTTTGATTATGTCACAAACGATTGAGGAAGGCATTGAGCGACTTAACATAGTACTTCAGACATTAACAAAAGCAGGATTTTCTTTAAATTTTAAAAAGTGCTCCTTTTTGAAGACAAAGGTCGAATTTTTAGGCTATGAAGTTAATTCTGGAGAGATTAGACCAAATCGTAGAAAGGTGGAAGCACTGTCTGCTCTGCCCCCACCCACGTCGGTTACCCAACTAAGACAGTTTATAGGCTTAGCGACTTATTTTCGCCAGTTTGTCCCCAAATTCTCTTGTGTAATGGGTCCACTTTATAAATTAACTTCCGGAAAAGTTTATTTTGTATGGCAACAACATCATGAAGATATTAGGCAGGAGATCATTTCAGTTCTAACAAAAGAACCGGTTTTAATGATATACGATCCTCAATATCCTACTGAGCTTCACACAGACGCAAGCTCGGAAGGATATGGCGCTATATTGTTCCAAATAGTTGAAGGCAAACGTAGAGTAGTAGCATATTTCAGCAAAAGGACAACATCTGCGGAATCACGGTATACCAGTTATGAACTCGAAACTTTGGCTGTCGTAAATGCGATCAAACAATTTCGTCAATACCTACACGGTCGACAGTTCACAGTAGTGACAGACTGTAACTCTTTAAAGTCTTCACGTAAAAAGATTGATCTGACGCCGCGAGTTCACAGATGGTGGGCCTATTTGCAATGTTTTGATTTTAACGTTACTTATAACAAAGGTAAAGACATGGCACATGCAGATTTCCTATCACGTAATCATATACCAATCGATGTAAATACTTTGTCCACCAATGTAGAGTCTGATAATGTAGAGTCCCCTAATTCAGAAGTATCTAAGCAAGTGTTATGTAAAGTAGAGCAAAGGTGTATTAATTTAGCAGAACTTTCTGGTAACTGGCTTCTGGCTGAGCAGAAGCGAGATAGTGAAATTTCCAAGATAATTTCAGATTTGAGCAATGGTCAATTAAGTAACGATATCGCAAAGTCTTACGAAATTCGTACGGGTATTCTAAATCGTAAAATTCAGCGAAATAGCCGTACAAGATGTTTACCTATTCTTCCTAGAGCGTTGAGACGAGCTGTTGTCAGTAATTTTCATGACTCACTTGTCCACCTAGGTTATAATAAAACTTTAGAGAAACTTTATGATTTCTATTGGTTCGATGGTATGGCGCGCTACGTTAAAAAATTCATCGATAATTGCGTAACGTGCAAAGTTTCTAAATCACACTCGGGCAGAATACAGGCAGAATTGCATCCTATCCCTAAAGTAAGCACGCCATGGCATACTGTACACATTGATGCCACTGGAAAATTAAGCGGAAAGAATGACGTAAAGGAGTACGTCTTTGTTTTAATAGACGCATTTACCAAATACGTGTTATTGTTTCACACGCTTAATATTGACACGAAAAGCAGTATCGGAGCTGTTAAAGATAGCGTAGCTCTATTCGGTGCGCCGACGCGCATAATCGCGGATCAGGGACGATGTTTCGCGAGTAAAGAGTTCAGAGACTTTTGTAATTCTAGCAACATTAACTTACACTTGATCGCAACGGGCTCTTCTCGAGCAAATGGGCAGGTCGAGCGTGTTATGTCGGTTCTAAAGTCTATGTTAACTGCAGTCGAAACAAGTGATAGTCGTTCATGGCAAGATGCATTAGGCGAAATCCAATTAGCAATTAACTGTTCAGTAAATCGATCCACAAAAGCAAGTCCATTAGAGCTTCTCATTGGCAAGGTAGCACGTCCATTGTCGTTGATGGCGAATGATGACATTGAGACTGAGGTAGAATTAGGAACAGTTAGAGATGAGGCGGTTCGTAACATACAAAACGCAGCATCTTATGAGAAGCAAAGATTCGACCGAACAAAGGCAAAGTGCAATAAATTTTTGGTTGGGGACCTTGTCTTGATTCAAAATGAAGAGCGTAACCAGACGAAACTGGACCCGAAGTATAAGGGCCCATTTCAGGTTGTAGCGGTTCTAGAAGGAGACCGATATACCCTAAAAGCTTTGAACTCCAAACGCACTTACAAGTACGCTCATGACAGACTAAGGCGTATGCCAGGGGATCAGAGCATTACTGACGAATTTGAGGAAGAGTCGAGTGAAAGTCTTGTTGATGAAACAGAGTAGAGATTAAGTTGTGTGTGTGTGTTGTGTGTGTGATGATAGTTTGGACCAGAGGTTGATTTGTAGCCGTAGCTCAGTAGAAATCGGTATCTACTGGAGACAGTAGTCCGTGAGTACGCGGTAGGCAGTCAACTCTGGTAAATGTGGGGTTTCGTGAGAAACCATAAAGTCCGGGAGTGACTTGGCGGTCCGCGGGAGGACGCGTAAATGAAGGGTTGAGTAACTGGACGTTACTAGATAGTTTGAGACACATGCACCTTAGATGATTATTTAGTTTGAGATCTTGAGATTTGGGAATCAAATAGTAAGTAATGCTCTGAACTCTGCAATTTTTATGTTTCATTGAACATTAGACTTAGAATTAAAAAATTGAGATTCCAATAGATTTCTTTCATTGTGTTCTTTTTTTTTGACTTTTGCAAATAAGTGATCGAGCTATGTGATACTTTGCGAGTATGTTTCTTTACAGATTAACACACAGGGACGTGTGTCCAGCAGGATGGCCGTGTCGGAAGGGTCATTAGTACGGACATTGAATTGACAACGAAACGCAAGTGTGAAGTTGGCGCGCTTCGACAGAGTCTAGCCTGACGTTCGTGCGAGCCGACGAGGGGGCTACAGCGACGTGGAGCAGCCCTATTGACCATCGGACATCGTGCGAACAACTAGTGCCTAGAAACTGTCCAACGTTTCGTTTTGTTGAGTCTAATAAATTAATTTAAAATCAGCTTCAGGACTATTTCTTCTCGCCCGCAACATCTACGCCCAGTAATCATGCAAAACGGTGAAGATCGGCCTCCCGTTCCGACATATATAATAAAATGTCCAAGTTATAAATGTATTAAAATTGTTCACAAGACAGAGACAACACTACTACCAAATGACGTCATACCTTAAAAACGTCATGGTGACTTGAGATCACTCTGTACAACATCCGTTTTGCGTGAAAAGGACAGAAGACACCTACCGAACAAACTTTGAAAGCGTGTATCTCTTTTTACCGTTTTTTTTTTTATATATCGTGTTCTTTCTATAAAATAATCCTTAATTATTGTACATTTTTAGTAGTTGTCAAAATACGCTATGGTTAACACTAAAATTGTTTCTTAATATTTTCGTCATAACTAAGCATGAACTACCCAGCTCATCCGAAACAAAATCCATATTCTTTCAAAAAAAAAAAAGTACAAAACTTTTATGCCTACAAAAAACCTAAAATAAGTACAATCGCATGAAATATTAATCGCTATACTAACCGTAATTTATGATAATGTAGTATTTGCTACGCGACTACGCCGTAGCCTGAGCCGCTACGCCGTAGCAAAACTTTATTCAGTTCGTTTGAGAGGTTTTTCTTCGCGAAGTTCTTAAACAAATTGTACAAAGTTACAGCAAATGTGTACTGGTTATAGTTTTTAACTGAAAATTGTCTCTATAAGTTTAGTAGGACATGATAAGAAAAAGGAATCAGGTGTTTAATTTTCTTCAAAAAAATTGAATAACTAAGTCGTTAGGTATTCTTCTTCTTCTCTCGTGTCAGCACGAGCTATACGAAAATAGCTCATGCTGTGGTGAAAAGATTAGCCAGTCAGCAAGGTTGATAGCGGGGCTGACTGCCCAGGGTGCGCCGAACGTACTGAAGTATCGTCACTCGTGGAGGCTCTTTTCATGCACCCCATTATTAGGTATTTAAGCGTCATATAGCAACCTGTTTCATCTTCACTTTAGATTTTCCTATAAGTGACTTCAAGATCTCTCAATATTCACACCTTCAAAATATACAGTGGTGTACATATAATTAGAAACACCAAGTGTGACTTTTATTTTTAGTACAATTTAACTTGATAATTAATGTTTTACGTATCATAGAGGGCGTATACCTAATTATCTACAATGTATCTACATCATGAAGTATTTTTATGTTAGTTTTGGAAATATCATACACCGTGTATGTAAAAACTGGTATACTTTATAAAATAAAATGAAGCAGCACGACGTATCAAGGTGGACAACTAATTAGAAACAGAAAAAAAAACATTAGCATAAATATGAACAAAGGTAACCAAACAATAAATAATGAAGTTAAATGGTACAAACGTTTTATAATAAACAATTAATGTTTGGTTGGGAAGCCTCTGCTGTCGATTACAGCTCTACAACGACATGGCATTGATTCTATCAATATTTCATACATTTCCAGGGAATATTTCTCCAAGCTTCTACAAATGCGTCTGTTGTTGTAGTATGATACTAGTAGTAGTACGATATTAGTGATATGTTTATTGGACTATGTTTTCATTACAATGTACCACAAATTTGGATTTGATTCTAATCCAAAGTATTTGCAGACCAATCTAACACCTAACTAAAAATAATAAATACAATAACGCCCCTACAGCTTCTTTGTACCAAAAATTAACAAAACTTTAAGTTGTATCATTATTTTACAAAACAAATCCAAACATTTCTTTTGTCTGAATTTGTCTGAATGAACGATTAAATTGCAATTGATAAAAACTTTTAGTAGAATTGGACCTGGACTATAATCGTATTGACAATTTTTTTCATGAACAATCATTTTATTAAATTCAGATTAATGTTCATAAATTGCTTCTAATTTGCTCTTTGGCTTCTTTCGCGGTATTACACGTTTCTACCAAAAAAAATTGTTCTAATCCATTGATGACGTAAGAATGAACATCGCCATCCCATCGTTCTTATCCCACTGTACTGCTGCTACCCGATCTTCGGGTTTTGGAGTGTTCACGCATAACCCTTTCGCTATTAGGGCGCATTTGACTTTGAACTTCCTATGCCTAAAATTTCTTCCATGAAACTTTTCTATTTTTATTGAACTTGCCACCTCTATTTTTATCCATTCCATTTTCTCCATTCTTGCTCTTTGCCCTAATTGCTACTCACCCGCGATAACTTGGGCCCATAACCTGTTGGGATCGTGTCAGAAATTATATAATGGCAAGATTTCAGAAGTAATTTTATTGCAACTTTTTTTTAAATCATGCTAAATCCCATGCTGGGTTAATCGATACCAGTAATAGATCATTTGGTTTTAAGGAATGGCACGAATTTGTTAACAGTTCTCGATTAAAAAAGGCTGGATAAGTAGACTTACAAAATATCCATTAATGCCATCTAATCATCTTGAAAAGACCCTGCCACTGTCATCGCCTCTTATTTTCACTACATTGACGAGACGAGAATTTAAATCGATTACAAACTTACTTATCAATTATTTATATTGCATCCACAATCCCAGATTCCTGTTAACTTGAAACATGCTTTTATCCAAGCATTTGAATCAAAAGTTTGCATCAAAAGGCAAACATTAGCAAATTACTTCAGAACAATTCAGTCGAGGGAAATGTTCGATTGTGATCACTAAACGATTCGACGCTATTCGGTATTAGTATCGATTTGTAAAGCGATTCTTAAGTAAACAATAGATGAATGGTTCACATTCATAGCCCTGGATTAGTCTTACTGTTAGAAGTGTTATGAACAAAAATTGCATGATTATTGCATACAAAATATTTAACAATATTATACAATACAGGTGTAAAACGAATTCATGTAATTCCTTAAAATCACATGATCTATTAATGGTATAGATTAACCCCGCACGGGATTTAGATTGATTAAAAAGTTTTTTATTCTATTTTTTTAATGTCATAGAATATTTTGATGCCGTGCATAAATTAATGAAGGCACGGCGACACAGCTGACGGGCACGACTAGCGCGATATCGCTACATGCAGTCAGTTAACTCGGGACGCAAAAATTACTCAGATACAGAATAACATGATTCATTTTGTGAGAACTTTTTTTTGTTGATTCTGAAAAAAACCTATGCAGGGTCAATCAGTGTCACCAGTAGATGACGCGGTTTGAAGGAACTACACGAATTCGTTTTCACCCTGTAGAGTATTCTATCAATCTAAGGACACCTTTTTTTTCTTCTAGACATACATAAATTCCCGCCTTTGTCCCATGGGGGTAGGCAAAAACTGTAGAACGCCAAATGCTCCTTGCATAGTCCTTCCGCTTCGTCCACGTTCATACGTCTTATGCTACGTACATGCCCGCCGGTTGAGAGTACGACGCACCTGTCCATTTTGAAGAACATCACGATAACATCGATGTATATCTTTCTAGGGCATCCTCTCCTGGCGTTTCCTCTGAAACCCGCCTAATAAATTCCTTTTGTTAATCGCCGTTCACTCATTCTCTTAACTCTCTAGATATATTGACGACACGTTTGGTGCAGTGACTGAGCGATTGGCTTCTGCGCTATACGGGTCGTGGGTTAGATTCCCACACGGAACAAAAATTTGTATGGCCTACAGATAGTTGCTTCGGGTCTGGGCGTTTGTGTATGTGAGATTTGTGTCTGTAAACGCACCTACGATACAGGAGAAATCCTAGTGTGGGGCAACGTTTTTCAAAAAAAAAAAAAATGACACTTCTCCCTAAAATCAGGTTGAGCTACACAATGGCTGAAGCATGCGTACCGTCAGTTGGGACAGGTCAACTCAAAACTGCTATGGCTCGTTCCTCAAAAGGCCATTCCAGACATTGCCCTACATTGTTACACTCGCATCGTTTTATACCACAATGTCTGGACCTTAAAAGAGACTTAGACCTCTGAGTTTGTTTCTGCTTTTCTTCTCAGAGCCAGTCAGAAAGAAAAGGCCGGTGCCATCTAGTCTTAAAAAAACATTAAATTGACTTGTAAACGTGTCTGTAATAGATTTATTTACAGAAATAAATATCATTTATCACTTGCATTACAAGGGGTTGCACTCAAACAGGACTTTGCTACCACAAAACCTTGCAGTTCTATTAGCAAACAACATTATATACATTTAGAACAATTTATGCAATGCTCATCGAAATTGCGTTTCACATTCGCTTGTTATAATGCCGGCCAGTTCCGTCGCTCACAAACAAATAATTCACACGACTTTATGGTCAGTATTTTGCGCGTAAAGGGAAATGCCCCAAATGCTCGTTTCAATGCTCTAAAAACGGGCATTAGTCCGATTGCGAGCGGGCAATCGATTTCGTGAATCGTTCCCGATTTGCTAGATTTTTTGGACACGTTTCAACTAATCGGCGCTTCTAACATTTTATTCGGAAACGTTTTTCCTGTACGTATCTTTTGCGTCAACGGTTTGATTATTTTTTTCATTCTTGTCGTATTTTATAGCTAAACTCAAAATAATTGGTTGACTACTAACTGGCAAAAATGTAACCAGCTTTATTTCAATTATTAAAAAAATATTAAATTCTCCTTAATTTATGCCATTTTTGAAAAACAACAATATACAAATATAATGCAACATGCAGTTTGGCCACACGTTTTATATAAAAAGCTTCTCTGGGATATACATTGTATATTTTATCTATGCAAATACAAAATATTTAAACAAAACATTTTCCTCCTGTTTCCTGTATTCTTACCAACTTAATAAATCGATTAATTTGTTACTGAATTAAATTGTATTATTATCTCATTTATTTATTTTAAAAACTCATTATTACCATTACTCATTACTACCATACCACACTCATATTATAAATACAAAAGTGAGTTTGTTGTATTTGTTACTTTTTCACGATTTAACTACTCAACCAGTATTGAGGAATCTTGGCTCAGAAATAGCCGCCTAAAACCCGGAAAAGGATATAGAATACTTTTTATCTATATAATATAAGGTCCATCTATTCATACACGAAATATTTTCAGGGATACATCTATAGGTGGTAAAGAAGACATGTATCTTAAATAATTTAAATTTACTTGATAGGTCCATATAGCAAAAGCTGGCTCATTACTACACTTGGGGGCAAATAAATCGAGCCACTCCCTTTATTCGCGTATCCTGGTTATTAGTTTTAGTTTCATGGATTAGACACTAAGTTGACAAAAAACTACCCTCATTGTAAAGATTATCAAATAACCTTTTAGGCGATATATGTTTCAAATTGATCTGTTCCATAATAGGTACCAAAAATAATAACAATTATACGTGAAACATAGAAGTGGCTCGATTGATTTGCTCCCAAGTAGGTATATTTTCAACATCCATTACGCTAGTTTCTACGTAGTATTTACTGTCATTGAAGCGGGTAATGTTTTTTTTTTCAAATTTATGCAAAATGTCTCAAGCAATATTAGAAAGAAAGAAAGAAGAAAGAAAAAATATTTATTTGCGCCGACACACAAAAAAAACTATAAACAAAACCACAATGAAACTTGGGAAAAATATGCGTCACATCTACGCAAAACGGCCATCGCTCAGCATAATGCTATGATGACTCGTGCAAGACGGAGCCACAGCGCTGGTTTTCAGCGAAAGCCGGCGTTGACGTGATGACGTCCACCTGTGCAGCAATACAGCAATACAAATAAATTAAATACAAGAAAAAATAAATAAATAAATAGACTGTGAAATATAATATTTTTAAATATGGCAACGTTTTGTTGCATCGACATCGTCGCTCACGCAGGCATAAGTCGTACTCTATCTATTATCTATGACCATTACCTTCTCTGTGCGCGCAACTGTCAAATATAGACCGCCTATTTTACGTAATAACTACGCAATGATATTAAGTAATTTCAATATATTACAATTATTAAACTTAAAAAAAACGCTTAGCTATGGCTTCTTTACCACCTATAGATGTATCCCTTAAAACATTTCGTGTATGAATAGATGGACCTTATATAGTCACCTAGGATAAAGATATATCAAATAGCACCTGTAGCCCAATTAACTATCTAACCACCCTTCTCTATCATCGAAAATCTTCACGGAATTTATGGCGAGCAACTATTCCTGGAACTTGCAGAGTTGCAACTAAATATCTTGCAACATCGGTCAGCTGTTCTAAGTTCTCAGTAACTAGTCGTCAAACTTAGGGGAATTTGTGTAACACGCTCCCCGAGGTATTTGCTATGCAAATTGGTGAGTTTAAATGGTTTACGTACCTTGTGATGTAGTTATGTAGAAATGGTCTTCTTGTATCTTCAAGCTTGTCTTTGAAGCGTCTGCTGAATTCGATATATTATTTATTCTACTACGTCGTTGGTTTAATTGTCGGAAGCGTGACTGTTGGGACCTGATCCACATAACTAAAGAAGTTCAGTTGCAATGCAGTTGCAGTTAAGTTTCGATAAATAAAATGCTTTTTGTATTCTCTAAGCGATCGCTGTCGGATAAGGTATAACGGGCTGGTGTCCGCAACTCCAAGTCTAAGCGCATATTTTGCGTGATGGGTGGTAAGTGTAGTTACTCGATCCACCCTAACTCCACGAAAAACGCCAGCACACCCTTGATGTTGCTGGTGATCTCTCGGAAAGTACCTGGGTTTTCGAAGTACTTAGCCCTGTATGTGGCGACCTCAGGGCAGTTTAGTAGCACGTGGGCTGCCGTCTTGTCCTCCTCCATGCATGCTCTGCACAGTGGGCTGTCTGTAACTCCAATGACAAAGAGGTGTTTGTTAAATGAACCATGGCCAGTGCTGGCTGCTGTGACTGTACGCAGTTGGTGCTGTGGCGGCATCTATCTCGCCACATGCGAACTATCCTACATCGCGCAATCAAGATTTAACACGCAGATAGTATACAGGGTGGTAATTTGAGATGGGGCATGAAGGGCAGCTACCTTAACCATTGTAGCTACAGGAAAACGTTCTTAGAAGACCACCCCTAACTTTTGGAATAATTTCAATCGGTATTCACAGATTTCGAAAAAAAAGTACAGTCAGCGAGAAAAAGGTCTGTTTTCACAAAACTTTTTTATTATGCCAATCGATCCTGTTTCCCATAAGGAACAAAAGACTCTTCCTGACCAACTGAGGTTGGAGTACTAGAAAAGTCAGAAATCGCAAAAAACTTATTTGAGATGGGGTAGTAATAAGGGCAGCTACCTTAATCGTTGTGGCTAGAGGAAAATGTTCTTAAGCGACTGTCCATAATTTTTGAAAATATTTCGAACTGCATTCACAGATTTTGAAAATAACATAATTTTTTTTTTCGGCGTATACGTAACTTTTGAACAAAATGTTGTTTTTCGTGATTTCTGACGTTTCCAGTACTCTAACCTCAGTAGGTCTAGACGAGTATTTTGATCCTTATGGGAAACAGGATCGCTTGGCATCATAAAAAAGTTTTGTGAGAACTGACCATTTTTTTGCCGACTGTACCAATTTTTTTTTTCATTATCTTTTTATGCAGTTCAAAATAATGTCAAAAATAATGGCCAGTCTCCTTTAAATATTTTCCTGTAGCGACAACGATTAAGGTAGCTGCCCTTATAACTAACCCATCTCAAAAAGTGTTTCGTTATTTCTGACGTTTCGAGTACTCAAACCTCAGTTGGTCAGCAAGAGTCTTTTGATCCTTATGGGAAATAAGATCGATTGGCATCATAAAAAAGTTTTGTGAAAACAGCCCATTTTCTCGCTGACTGAACTTTTTTTTCAAAATCTGTGAATGCCGATTGAAATTATCCCAAAAGTTAGGGGTGGTCTTCTAAGAACGTTTTCCTGTAGCTACAATGTTTAAGGTAGCTGCCCTTTATGCCCCTTCTCAAATTACCACCCTGTATATACAACCTCCCAACATCAACCGTTGGGCAGTAGCCCGCCAGGTACAAGACTCCGCCTGGTTGGAGGATCCTCCCTTTGGTTGGAGGAACACCACGCCAAGTTTCTCCACATTGGTGACCCCGACGTGATCGTCACAGATAGTGTTTCCACACTGGTGACGTCACACACAACCTTCGCAGCCTCGGCAGTCACATCATCACTCCCTCTGCAGCTCAGCATTCAATCGAGCAGCAAGCAGCGAGTCCCACAGCCAGCCAGCATCCTCGGCTTCAACGGGTGATGTGACCACTGGGCAGTAGCCCGCTAGGCACAAGACTCCGCCTGGTTGGAGGATCCTCCCTTTGGTTGGAGGAACACCACACCTAGTTTCTCCACAGTGCTTCGACAGCCGGAGAGATTGCTTAGTCTGACGACCGTCAATGGCGGGAAGCGCCTTCTTGGCCTGCTTGCACTCGCCATGGTTTACCCGTGATACATTGTGTTGGTCTCTGGTGCGTTTCCTTACCAGAGTGCGTAGGTATCCGAAGGGGAGTGGTACTATGGGTTCGGGACCCACCCCATCCATGCTCGATCCCCTTCTAGCGAGCTCACCTGCTACATCGTTGCCGCGGAAACCGCTGTGTCATTTTATCCATTGAATGGTTATATTATTGAGGTTACCCACCTGGTTCAGAGTTTCATCAGATACGCTCGCGGGAACTTAATTGCAGCGTCACTGCAACTTGATCGGCCTACTGAGCATGGATTCCTGGATTCGATCACCAAGTCGGGAAAAGTATTATTGGGTTTTTCCTTTTGGAATTTCTCAATAGCAGCCGAAGTCTGGACATGTGCCCAGTTGATGGCAATGGTCTCACCGCTCACCTCGTATTATATAGGACTTAAACATAAACGCGAAACATAAAATAAGGACAAGCTAGACAGATATGAAAGGTGACTTCTTCAGCTGATCTACACCCGATGACGAAATAACCCTCCTCCGGGAGGCGAGTAAATCGACCAGCACATTACACAACGCCAAATCAAGACATTTTATTTGTTTGTCTTTTCAGCTTTCACAAGGTTCTCGTCATGAGGAACCGTGATATCAACAATCATTGTGCGGCGCTCTGCTCGATCTATTACCAATATATCAGCCTTACTGGCAACAATAGTCCTGTTAGTGATAATAGATCGATCCCAGTACAATGTGGCATGACCATTCTCGAGAACTGGGTTATTTATTATTATCTTTTAATTAATAATCTTTAACAAGTAGGGGCATGTGCTCTACCCGTGGACGATTTCCAGAATTTGACAAAAAAGTTTTTTTTTTAAAAAAACCTGATACTTTTATCATGAAAATATTTATCGTACGGCTTAGTAACTAATCAACTCTTAATAATTATCAGTCTCCGATGCGATGGCGGAAATAATTGCTCAGAAAATTAAAGATTTTCAAAAACCCTTATTTTGTCCCTAGGTACAACGTACAAATGTACCTATGGACAGGACAAATGTACTTATGGACGGTAATGTACCTGTAGACAAGCATTTAATATTGCAAAAAAAATAGGTTTTCGTAGCGATCATTCTGGAAAACGTTGTCGATAATGTCGAAACCATCCTATACCAGCCATTTTGTATTGATGCCAGCTTTTAAGAGTATTTTATTTATTTTTTGCACAGAAATCTGGTAGACAAGTTCCCGGACTTGTTTGGAATCTAGACCCATATGCATGTAGGCTGCTTTTTCTAAATATTCACATAACATAATTTCTTCATGCTCTTGAAACACCTTTTTTACGTCATTCTTCAATAATATAACGATAAATCTATCTAATAATTAATCTATAGTTTTTTCATTGAGATAATGATCTCATGATAATATTTGTTGAGTTGAAAATATTTCAAAATGGTATATTTCGGTATTTTGTATTTTTCAGACACCCTACGATCTAAACATCCACTTTTGACTTCTATAACAGCTTCGGAGAGAGTGTCTGGACATATTTTATCCCGTTTCACTCCGGTTTTACTACGAGGCACTGAAAAAAAACCAAAACAAATGTAGTAATTTGTCTGTGTGAATTACTGTCCACAGGTGCAACCGATATTATGTACCTATGGACAGTCCACAGGTACATTCATTCCCCCGTCCACAGGTACAAATATTAAGACATAACCTAGAAAGGGTTAGATCTTTCTACAGAGCATTAACAGAATCGCAGAATGGTCCTTATTTCAATGAAAAACAACGAAGTTCTGTAAATCATCTACAATTATACTTCTAGTTTAAGTTATCTCACAAAAAAACACCTTGAAAATGTACAAAAAAACTTACTTTTTCAAATAAAAATGTTTAACAGCACATAACAACAGATTTATCACTGACAGCTTAGTGACAGTTAGTCAGTGTTGCCATTCGTCAAAAAAAGTTGACGAATGCGTTCTAACTACGAATTTACGCCGTTTGGTTTTTGAAATATTGGTAGTGTCCATAGGTAAAGCCGTCCATAGGTACAACACTTGACCCTAATAGCAATGCTTCTGATCGATATCCATTTAAATAGTAATTCGATATGGCCTTATGAATAATGTGAATATTCTCATTGTTATATTCATAAAAGCATCCATTATCTGAGTTGTAGTACTTTTTTAGATTGTAATGTTTTTTTTTCTTTATCGTGAGTGTATCTACAGACACAACTTTCAAAGGCATTGTTATACAAACTGAACGAATATTCATCTGTAAACCATATCTTTGATACAAAAGATTGGTTCGTTACTATTTCTCAGAAACAGTGACAATACATGAACATAACATTAAATGTTAACGAACATACATTGTAGTATCATCTTTTTCATAGTTATCGTCATTTCACCTTCTTGCTATTTTATATTATACCTTTTTATCACAGGCCACTATGGTTTTGTATATTTGGATTTTTGACTTGTTTTTGGATGGACAAGGAAGTAATTTTGAAAAAAGTGCGATATAATTATTGTCTGATCTATAGAATATATGAAAACAACTGGCTGTTTATATATATGTGGCATGCCACATCATCACATCAACCATCCCCTGTACAGTGCTCCATGCAACACCTGATTTTACTTGGAGCTCGGAGGATTTATCTTAATTTGAGCTGGACAACCTGAGCAGCCACATTCTATCGAAGAACCTGCGCCCCTGGTACCAAAGTGAGACGCCTCCTGCCCTAACTACACTTACTAGTTCGGATCCTGACTATTTTCTACCGTCATGACTAAATGCGCTCCAGCCGGTTTGTTTGCTGCCGCCGGTTTCTATCAAGTGGCTATGTGGGCTATTGACAAACACCGTAACTACAAGAAGGAATTCGCTGACTACCCCAAGGGACGTAAAGCTGACTTTTTTTTTTTTTTTTTATTCTTTTTTTTTTCGAGGCACTAGTACACTTTTGTGACTATGCAAGCCTCATAGGTACCTTCTAAATGTCGACATCAGAGAACCGCTATACAGTTCCACCGGCACGAATTCCACAACAGAATTCCAAACAATATCGGTCCCAACCGACATCCTCCAAAAAAAGCATCAGCCACCTACAAATCCGCAGAAAGTGCGTTTCCTAGAAGGGCCGACCTTCTCAAAAAAGCACACCCTACAAACTCATAAACAGCCATCGCCTCCCTCGAAAGAGGCCGACTGAGAACAACACCAATTCCCCCATTATAAAAATCCGCACCAATGAAACCATACAATAATTCTCTAATATCGGCATACGTGCTGCACTCGACCAATAGATGATATAAATCTTCGACTTTGTTATGGCAAGTATAACAGAAAGGTGATTGATATCTACCCACTAAATGTAAAAAACTATTTAAGGGTACATGCCCAGATCTTATCCTCAACGCTAGTAAAGCTGACTTGCCTCTTATTCTATAAGCATTTTATTATTTTTATGTATGTGTATTACGTATTGAATGCTCTACACCATTCTTTATAACTGGTGTAGCAGACACGTTCAGGAGATCCTAGGGCTATCTGCTACATTACAACATACGCCGCGAAACAAATGGTGTGCTGTTAAGCACACACAAAACCTTATTTAGGCTTTTGCCCACTATGATAAAATAAGAAAGGGTAGGACGTAAATGAGTGCTGTCAACTTTAGTTGAACTAAAGGAGAATGAGCAAATTTCATATAACCGAAACCCAGATCCAACAGAAACGACACGTTCTGTCGTGTCGTCTGAAGTATGGAAAGGAGAATAGGCAAAAAAAAAATAGATCCAACAGAAACGACTCTGGTATTTGTCACACATAATATCCTTAACAATCCTGCATTTTTTTTCTCTAGGCTCCTTCCGTACACGGTAGAATGAGGACAAAGTTTGAAAAATGAAAAAAATGGGTTTGTTTGCCCATTCTTCTTTCCATACTTTAGACGACACGACAGAACGTGTCGACTAAAGGTCACAGCTCATAAGAGCCACCTGCATGGCCTCGCCTCGTGCAGTTAGTATTCTTTATGTGAACTTGTACGGTTGTGCGCTCATTATATCAACTCCGTACCGTCACCGGATCGCCTCGGGTGTATGCCGTCCACGCGCAGACGACGAGTTGACCACTCGGTGACAACTCGCTGCTCGCATGCTTGGCTTGCGTTGCTGCGCATTGCCAACGCACAAGTCCCGAGGGAACCGCGCGCTGCCATCAAGTGGACTCCTCCGACGACTCCTCTGGTTGACCACTGGTGATAACGCGGCGTCCACCGTGAACCACCTGCTGACAACGAATGGACGCCGAGTGACGATTCGATGCTGATCGGGTGCCGGGTGGCTCTAGTGAGCTGTGACCTTTAAAGCACGGGGAAGTTCAATGCGGTAACTAGTTGACATCTCTTAGTTCTTATTTATAACCGTCTTTTTCTCACGCTGTCTGTTAGTAAAAGATATCAATTCTCTAATTTTAGTTGAGTTGGTGAGAGAATGAGCACTGCTGAAAGAGTATGGGCACCATAAGATTCTAACATATTCAGTCTAAAGTCATACGACACGTTTGGTGCAGTGGCTAAGTGATTGGCTTCTACGCTACGGGTCGTGGGTTCGATTCCCACACAGAACAAAAATTTGTATGGCCTACAGATAGTTGTTTCGGGTCTGGGCGTTTGTGTATGTGAGATTTGTGTCTGTAAACGCACCCACGATACAAGAAAAATCCTAATGTGGGGCAATGTTTATTAAACAAAAAAAAATGTCATACGCGTTAATTAAAAATACATTTCACAATATGGCCCCAGTTTCGACAATTTTACATTTATAAAACATGCCTCTGTCTTGGCTCGAGTTACTGACATAAAGCTGCGTCTACAATAGGCGGGTTGAGCACGAGCGGAGCCGTTCTGTTCGAGGCGTCAAGTGTGGACGTACAACGAGCCTACGTTTGTCATAGGCTCGTTGTACGTCAAGGCTGAGCTACACGATGGCTGATACATGCGTAACGTCAGTTGGGACAGGTCAACTCAAACCTGCTATGGCTCTTCCCTCAAAAGGCCATTCCATACGTTGCCCTACATTGTTACACTCGCATAGTGTTATATCACAATATCTGGACTTTAAAAGAGACTTTGATCTTTGGGTTTGTTTCGGCTTTTCTTCTCAGAGCTAGTCAGAAAGGAAATGCTGGTGCCATCTAGTCTTAAAAAAAAACTTTACATTAACTTGTAAAAGTGTCTGTAATAGATTTATTTACAGAAATAAATATCATTAATCATCTAACAAATTCTTCTGCGCGACGCTATTTCCTTTGTTTGTCAAACAACGGACTATTGGCGGAGCGTAGTCGAGCGTGAGCAAAATGCTCATAGTCCGTCGGCGCTACGCTAATTCGTGTTCCACTTGCACTCCGCTCATGTTTGGCTCGCCTAGTGTAGACGCAGCTTTACAATATCGAGTTTTCCCCATTGTTCTACATCTCTATTCCATGATAGATTGGATGTGAAAAAAAAAAACAGAAAATATAAGCTGACTGCAGTACTGTGAGTACGGAGTAGCTGAAAATAGATTTTTTGATTTTTCCATGACCGACAAATACCAATGGGTAGATTGTAGCCGCAAAAATACCTTTTGTTGCTTTGATGGCTAGGATCAAACCACGAAAATAAATACGGTAGCATTGAATATGGTTCAGTTTTCTAAAAAATCCTCGACGAACACACTCGACTGAATTTTGAATGCTCACAGGAAGGCTGCTGTTTTTTCAGGGTTTGCTAGAAAAACAAGGAACTGTAGTGTCATTCTGTAAGAAACCCACCTCAATATCTACGGTTAGCTTGATATCCATAATGTCACAGTATGGATAATAGAAGCAAATAAGACACAGATCATCGACAGTATAATCAATAACGCGTAGTTTTGTTATCCACGCTGTGTCACGACAAGTGTATAATTGACAGTCGCGATCGAGGTGAGATTCTTACAGAATTGCATTGCTGTTAAGGAAATAAGAATAACATCATCATTGTTTGTCGTATTCCCCCCACTTCCAAACTAAAATTACATACACTATTTCATTAAAACTTTTACAATTATTTCCACAGTCTTCGTTTAATGTTTAGCGATGGAGTACCAAGTTGCTGTATCTATTTTACTATGTATGTGGTTTTTATATTATCGCATACAATCGTTAAAAATATGAGAATTTTGTGGACAGCATAAATAATTTTACCGCAATTAAGTCGAAAATCTAACTTAACGTAACGTTTTTTAGAAAAACCCAAGACTCACATTACGTTGAAAAGGGTACAGATAATTAGTATTAAGTAGTTTAATTTTCATAGTGGTTCAGATAATTTTGAACAGTCTGTTCGTCCTGATATATTTGACGCTGACTGTACAATTCTAAACGAATACGAGCCTATAAATTCGCACACGAGAAGTACTAAACAAATAACGAGTGTATAAATATGAAAATATTCATCCAGCTTGCGCAAATACAACGCAGTCCCGCCAAACAAACAAACGTGTCTGTACCTACGCATTGCATGTGGTTCTCAAAGTTTTCAAACCAGGCTTTTTCTATTTTGGGTATTTTTGGATCGAAATCATATTTTTTCTTTTGTACTGCTTGTAGATAGTCCTTATGGACCGGGCAGTTATTGGCGATATCTGAAGGGTCTCCAGCTAATGAAGGGGAAGTAAAATACGTAACCTTTTTTTTTATCGTGGGAAAATCCTCATGGATATCCTTTGACAGAACCACGGCCGGGAGCGAGAGGTCACCACCGACCGCCGCTACTAGTTCGCGAAGCTGCGTCGCCCACGCAGGGCACGCCTGCAACGTGTGCAGTGCCGTGTCTTCCGGGCAGTCGACGCAGTGGTGATAACCGGGCGTCTGCTCCCGGCCTATGCGACACAGGTACTTCCCGAAACAGCCATGTTCCGAGAGCACCTGCGTCAGCCGGAAGCTGAGGGCGCCATGACGCTTCTCCAGCCACTCCTCCATAACGGTTCTTGCCGTCGCTATTGCGAAATGCCCTTCGCTGGGTTGCGCAAGTCGCTCCTTCCACTCTGCCACTAGGATCTGACGGAGCTCGCTCCGCTCAGGCGCCTCCTCGCGCTGACGATATCTCAGCGCGAGGAGGTGAATAGCGACACTGCGTACCTTATTGCTTCAGAGAAAAAATACTAAACCTAACTACTTATACTATACTTACATCATGACTCCTAGCAAGAACAGCACTAAAGGCAACCTCTAGTGGGACTCGGACCACGGCTTAGGACGGTGCTGGTGGAGGATTGGGGGAGACATGATTAGGGCTGAATTATCAGTGTAAATAACCAGAAGTAACTGTGGAAAATGTCGTGGTGGCCCGGAGGTTACAGACCCGCTTGTTAAGCACCGGGTTGCGGGTTCAAACCCAGGCATGTACCAATGTGACTTTTTCAATGTCATATGTACTTTCTTAGTTAATCTAAGACGCCACTGACATACGGTGAAGGAAAACATCGTGAGGAAACCTGGACTTAATGGTCTGAAATCGCCAACCCGCAGTGAGCAAGCGTGGTGATCAATGCTCGTTCCTTCTCTGTATGAGAAGAGGCCTTTGCCCAGCAGTGGGACAGTTATAGGCTAATATTTATATTTAACTGTGGTAAATCGGGCTTTAAGTATAAGAAGTTGTTACTGTAATAGCAGAATCTATGAAAATTAATGTTTAATTAAAAAGAAATAGGTAAATATAATGATCAAAAAAAGAGTTGTAATGTAACTTGTGAATATCGTAGTGTTTACATTTAGGGGCGGATTTTCGGTTGCCAGATAAATTTATCTCAAGAATAGATTTGTAATTTTGACATTTTCAAAAGCTGTCCAAACCTCAAACTTATTCCTGAGATAAAGTTATCTGATGATTGAACTATAGGCCCTTAATCAAACAAAAACAATAATATTGTAGAAAAAACATTCCTCGAATAAAACTATGATCTCTGTACCTCTAGGTACGAGTTTGCAAATTACGATAAAGTTTTCGTAAGCTCGCTAAACTGATTAATATATTCTATTTGTCTGTTAGGCTGAAAACGCACTAGCGGCCAGCCGCAACGCGGCGTGCCGCGCTGCAGCCCCAGAACTACCGGAGCGGTTGACGGCTGGCCGCAAATCAGTGCGTCGATATCATTCGGTTTCATGTAAAAATCGATGTGCGGCCTGCCGCAAACGGCATGCCACATCGCGGCCAGCCGCTAGTGCGTTTGAAGCCTTAGAAATATTGAGTTAGCACGAAAACGATTGCCGTTTTATTGTATTTTTAATTGGCTTAGTGAAACAATGTGTCATTATTTTATTCTAAACAAGCCATATTCAAAAATAGTACAGTACAACATAACTTACATAACTAATAAGTTACATCGGTGTAACTTATCGAACAACCGATGGAGTCGCTCATTTTCACGTCACTCACACTTATTGCGTCAGCGTAAAAATACTAACAGTGGTCTTGAAGTTGCACTCAGTTCGGAAGTCACCGGTTTTACGAAGTTTGCCGATGCGAATTCTTAGTTGTGTCGTAATTACAAAACTTTTTTGATGAGTTTATGAAACTAACCCGTTACTTTCATGCACATTATGATTCCCAATCTAAATCTCCCACATAGATACCTTTGATGTGAGCTTATACCAATTTATCTTTTGAAATAATCAGGGACAGGGATTCAGGAAATTAACAGCGAGAGGTAACTGTAATAATTTTAGAACACGGGCAACGTGAGTAAGAGCGATTACGCACTGCATCCGATCCGAATCCGTGAAAATACGGATGTAAAAAACTCGGACCGAATTCAGATATTGCTTTACGCAGTGCATCCGATCCGAATCCGTGAAAATACCAATCTAGAGTAAAAATCTCGGACCGAATTCGGATATCGCTTGCAATTCAGGGGCCATTTTGGCATGTCCGTTTGGCGTCTGATTTGAGTCCGAGGTAATCCGAAAGCGTTCATACAAACAGTACTACGGCTACTTCGGTCCGTCAATTGTTCTTCCGAATTAGAAACTCACGGATGACGGATAGAAATCGGATGACGCATGCCGGATGTAGTGCGTAAGCTACCATACAAATAGTTCTATGGCTACTTCGGAACGTATTTTCACGGATTCGGATCGGATGCAGTGCGTAACCGCTGTTACAGTGTTTGAGTCACGTGTCGTTCGTTTCGTATTAGTAATTTTCTCGAGATGACAGGATAAAAGGACTTCGAAGTCATAAAAGTAGGTATCTACATATACAACATGACTTTTATGAAGCTTTACATCCGAAAACCATAAACTCTGCTCATTATTCTGTATGTACAACTTTTACTATGGGACAAACTCGAAATTCGTAAAAAAATATCTGCTGTTCCATTTAAAATAAAATCAAAGTTGCTTGACAAAATGGATTGAACAGCTTGTTTTTTTTTCACGATTTCAAAAGGAGATGTTTGATTTTGGGCCACCACTATGTACAGTATATAGAAAAATAGGAAAAAATAGAGGATTTCCATAAAAATACAAATTAATTAATTTGAAGAAAATTACTCTTGTACTGGAATTATTATTTGGCGACGTTTTTTAACATGTTAACCCTTTTTTTCTGGTAGCCATAACAGTTGTGTTTGACATTGACATGAGTTTGACAACTTTGACAGTCCTAGGTTTTGTGTCCAACACCTGTAGTTCTATTTTATTATAATTATAGCGTAATCCAAGTATTTTCGTCTATAAACAACGTACGTATGTTATGTAAGTACACAAGAAATAAACACTATGGGGTCATTGACTTGTCAACAGTTGTCAAAATGAAATTTCACGTAATTTCGACCCGCCATATTTTCATGTGTACGTTGCTCTTCTTGACCCAAGGTAACTTGAATGTACAATTAAACGAAGTAGAATTATAGAAAATTAACATTTAAAAACGGTTACTTTATTGTGAAGCTATATTTACATAACGAGGGCAGTTCACTCATTGGGGGTACCTCGTCATCAGAGTCCAAGTTCGACTTGGTGTAGGCAGGAAATAATAGTCACAACACTGATTATAGTCCTCTATTTATTCACTCTCGGTAACAAAATAATAAAATCTCTAATGATTAAACCGATGGAAACTGATTAATGTTCGGAAACGCGGTAAGTTCGGTGCAGGCTGGCAAAACGACCTCTCGCCCTCGTGTCTCACTCCAAAGTCCCGTCTCTCCAATCAAATGCATCCAATGTCAAAAAGAATGACAGCTGACAGCCGACAGCTGACAGCTGACAGCTTGCTGACAACCGTCAAACAAGACATGCCACGCCACGCACCGACCTCACCCAAGCACACTGCTTGACGTTTCCGACAAACGATAATAGATGGCGTCCTGCTACATTAACAATAATCAATAGTCATTCTAATAGTTGTGCTTCTGTGTTGATTCTGCGACATACATATAGTGTACATGGTGCTAGCTCAGGCTTCATACATTTCTGAAACATCTCCTTTGTACCAAAGTAAAGTTGTTCAGAATAATGAGCAGAGTTTATGATTTCTGATGTAAAGTGACTAACCCGTCATGCTGTAGAAGTATTGAAACGCAAAAATATAAAACAACATACTTATCGTGAAATTGAAGAACTTTTGTTTGAGAAACAACTCGCTCAATTTTCCAGTCTGGCTGAATGTTAGGGTTGCACGTTAGGACTTGCAGATATACAAAGTTTAATTCCATAATATCCAATGACTTAGATTTGAAAAATATTACGTTAAGATAATTATATTAATAACTAACTCACACTATGTATACAAGGTTAGTCGGAAAGGGGGTACTAATCCGAAGCCCACTTATGACTGTTTGAAAGCAAGTGTTAAAATTTCAAAATTCGTTAAAAAAAAACAAATGAAATGATTTTTAGTTTAATTTTTTTTTTAATTCTTCATCCTTGCTTTAGTTACAAATTCAGAAAAAGGTGCTTCTAACTCATGACCCCAAATATGACCTAAAATGTAAACACAGCTGTTCATAACTGGGGATAGATCGATTTGAGAGTTTTTTTTTTTGAGATTTTTGAACAGCTGTTTCTCTTAAACCATTGACTTTTGGAAAAAGTTGTAGAACAAAAGTTATTCATTATTATGTGTACTTTAACACCCTTTCAGATTAGTACCCCCTTTCTGACTTACCTTGTATACATACATCTTGGGCCTCTTCTCAGAATGAGAAGGCTTTAGGCCTTAGTCCAGCACACTGACTTGGTGCGGGTGGGCGGACTACACACACCATTAAGTTTAAGAGAAATAATTGTTCAAAGATTTCAAAAAAAGATATGCTAAAATCTATCTATCCGCAGCTACGATCAGCTGTGTTTACATTTTAGGTCATATTTAGGGTCACAAATTAGAAGGTCCATTTTCTAGATTCGTATCTAAAGAAGAGATGAAGAATTTTTGAAAAAACTAAAATAAAAATCGTTTTGTATGGAAATAAAAATTAACGAATTTTGAAATTTTAACACTTGCTTTAATGTTGTTTTGTACAAAAATAAAATACATACCCTGTAAATTAATTTTATCAACAAAATATGAATAGAAACCCGACGCGGCAAACCTGACTACTTTTTTCTCTCCTTTTTAAATATAACGAGGTTTAATATTTCTCAAAATATGTACATTACACAAAATAATAAATGTAAATTACATTTTACAAAATAACGTTATTTTATTCACTAATGACCTGTTGTTTATTGTATGCGGAATATTAATATGACAAAAAAGAAATGCTGTGAATCGTAGATTAAAATGGTAAAACATGTACTCTTAATTCTTACAACTATTTAGGCAGATTTCAAAAGGGCAAAAAATTGCTCACACCGATAATTCAGCCCTCATCAAGCTGCTGCCTCCCCCCCCCCCCCTCCCCTAAGTCCCCGCCAGCGACGCCCTAAGCTGGGGTCCGGGGTCCGAGTCCCACTAGGGGTCGCCCTTAGTGCTGTTGTTGCAGGTAGTCATGATGTTAGTGTAATACAAGTAGTTAGCTTAGGTAAACTATTTTACTTCCCCCCCCCCCTCTCCATTGGCTGAAGACCCTCCAGGTCTCGCCAATCGCCCGGTTACGTAGAAACGGTCCCCTAGGACCATCTACAGCAGTCCAAAAGAAAAAAAAGTCTAAAAATTGTAATTAGACTTCCATCACTGTATTCTTAAATTATATTCTATAGATACTGAACCTATCGCCCAATCAGCCAAAATGATTTAGAAAAAAAACTTGATTAATTTATTTTGAAATGCAATAGTTAGCTACTACATAAAAGCAATTTATCATAATCCATTGAATACCCTTTCATGTTAAACAAGAAAGGCATTTAAGAAATAAAATATTTCTCACTCAGTACACTAAATTGAAAAAAAGCTATGAACTCTTTTACCAATTTTTGTATTATAACTTTCGTGATATTTATGATTATTATGATTAGTTACGGTTTACTCACATGCATTTTTCGGGATTTTCCGACTAGTCTCAGACCCAAACGGATCCCTTAACTGACGACTTCACCGCGTGTTCAGCTCATGATTAAGAGCTCGGATTGAGTCCGAAACTAATCTGGCACTCCCGAAAAATGAAGTGAGATATCTTTTACTAATTTCAAAGTTCAAGTTCCAAATCGTCGCTTAGAATGAAAACCTCAGGAATACAATTTGGTCATTTTCATTTTATCACAACGTATAGGTGCTATAGTTATAAGATAAAGTTATAAAAATGAATTAATATCATTTTAATAAAAATAGAATTAAGATTTTTTTGTTGTACCCTATAAAAGGGTCCATAATTGTCACTCAACTAAATATTATATTTTACCATCTATTATACACATTAAGGAAAGCAAATAAATAAATAAGAGAGCCGCTGTATGCGAAATTAGTTTGTAGGCACTGAAATTAGCCTTTACTTATACAGCATGTAAGGGTAAACACCGTTATCACTCAAACCATGGGTAGTTGACTTAAATATGAAAATATAGGACCGAGTAAAAAATATATAAAAAAAATATACGCGCGAGAAATGAGCGGCGCGGCGGCGCTATGACTCGGCGTACACACACTCGCTAACGAGACAGCTGACTGACTGGGGTAGCAAACTGTGCGGAGCCGTGCGTCAGGCCACGCGGCGAGATCCCCGCGCCCCCTCCCGTAGCTTGTTGCCCCCGCGCCCCCTCCCGTAGCTTGTTGCCCCCGCGCATAGGGTGAAATGCTTTTGAGGAAAAATATTTTTTTATAAAAAAAAAATTTGTTATTTTTCATTGATTTTACGTTCTATAAAATGAAACCAAACCACTGGTTTCAAGGATAACGGTGTTTAAGCCTCGTCTCCACTAGGAACATTTGTCGAGCGACATGTGTCCCCGGTGACATCGGGCGATGTCGGACGACATCGCCGCGACATTGTTGAAACTGTTCCTTGTCGCACAGTCGATGAAGAGTAGTGATAGAAGCCTCGTCCCCACTAGGAACATTTGTCGAGCGACATGTGTCCCCGGTGACATCGGGCGACGTGGGGCGATGTAGGGCGACATCGCCCGATGTCTCCGGGGACACATGTCGCTCGACAAATGTTCCTAGTAGGGACGAGGCTTTACCCTTACAGCCTGTTTATACATATAACATTCGTCAATTCTACAATAATTGATCAATCCCAACCGAACCGAAGCCGAACCATTTATTCGGGCAGTTTTCCTTTTTCAAAAGCTGTCTAATTGTATGACACAAAAAAACCAATCATTTCGTAAACAAAAACTGACTAACGGTTGTGGTTAGTTTGCGTTTGGCAACAATTTTGTCTTCTGTGAATCTTTTATTCAGATAGTTTTCGTTTACAAAAACTATCAAATTGTTTGACAACAAAACGAAACCAAACGTTTTGACAGTTTTCGTAAACGAAAACTGGCTGAATGAACGATTCAGTTGCAATTGATACAAGTTTCTGTTCGTAGAATTGGGCTCCAGGAACCGTACTCTAAAGCGACGAAATACAAAAGACGTTATGAAAAGTTTGACATTCAGTGTGTAACATTATAATCTTGTAACCGCGGGTCGTAGTCGCCACACGTCATTGTGCCAGTTGTGGTGCTAAGGCCTGCCACACTCGCTACTAGCTCCCAAGGGAACCGATGTTACTGCGGTACAAGTTACGAGAGACCAGCGGTTTTGAGTCTTTAATCTCTATGTTTAAGATGTTGTGTATGTGTGTGTGTTGTAACTAACCTCATTACGCTTTTTTTACTAACTTATTTTTTATTACTAACGTTACTCTCAAGATATCTTTATCTTATTATACAGTGATTTTCTTTGTAATGTGTTTTGATGACAATTAACCATGTCAGTTGTTTTATATAGTTTAGTGTCCTTTACCTTTTGTAAATGTGAGAGCTTTGTAGACTTGCTAGATGCCTGGATACCTAGTTAATTTATTACCATATTTTTCATTTTGTTTTTTGTGTGGTTCCTGCTCTTAAGTCACTTTGCTCTCTCATAACTATTCTAAGTCATAACTGTACCCACTCAAATTGTTAAAGATATGGATTTTAAAAGAGTAACCATGGAGTTTCTTGCCGGCTCTTCTCCATAGGAAACGACTAATTGGAACCGTGCACCTAAATTCGACTTTTCATAAGCGTCTGTAATGGTTTATGTGAAATAAAAACTTTTGATTTTGATTTTGTTGGGTGGTAAGACATTGATGGGTATTCAAGTTACACAGGCAATTTAAATTTAATTTATTTCTAAATTTCAACTATTTATGTTTGACTAAACTTAAATTTCGGGTTTATTAACTTTTTTTAAACATTGCCCCTCACTATAATTTCTCCTGTATCGTGGGTGCGTTTGCAGACACAAATCTGGACATGCACAAACGCCCAGACCCGGAACAACTATCTGTAGGACAAACAAATATTTATTCCGTGTGCGGGAATCGAACCCACGACCCGTAGCGCAGAAGCTAATCGCTCATTCACTGCATCAAACGTGTCGTCAATGCACAAATACATTTTGCATTAACTGCACATTTTTAGATGCATTTACTGCATGCAAATAAAATTCGTGAAAGAATCCGTAAGTTTCGCAAATATGATTTGCGTACCTATCAACAAATCTTATCTCCTAGGATTAACAAAAACACGACTACGAAACAGATTCGGGCTTTCACCAATGAGGCTCATCAGACCTAATGATTGACTAGTTAAACCCAAGACCTCCTAAGCTTCTACCTGTGACTATAACATCTACACTGCATTTATTTCTGCCGTTAAGTAGCATTGTTGTGTTCCGGTTTGAAGGGTGCAGTTGAAATTACTGGTACTTGTGACTTTCCAACTTTGTCTCCATGGTTGGCAACGCATCAACAATCCTCTTGGTATTGTAGGTCTATATAGGCGGCGGTAGTAACTTACCACCAGGTAAGCCGTCGGCTTGTTTACCGGCCAATTACACAAAAACAAACAAGCATGTAATGAAAATCCTTCTTGAAATGCCACTTGCTAAAACAAGTTTACCAACCTTACTAAAACAATAAGCTACCTCGACTTACATAACATAACATCACGCCTGTATTCGCCCAAAGGGGTGGGCAGAGGTGTAGTACGCCCTCATTTCACGGTTATATTCGTGTCCCAAGTAATAGGGGGCGAGCCTATTGCCATCAACCGGGCACAAATTCAGGCTCCGGGCTGCTAATGAGAAATTCCATACAGAAAAACTCAATAACACTTTGCCCGAACGAGGGTTCGAACCCAGGACCTCACGCTTAGCCGTCGCGTTTGCGATCACTAGACCAACGAGACAGTCTATATCGACTTTTCTGCCAAAAATATATCTTTTTTCCGCTCGTGACTTGCACCATCAGTATAAACCCTCAACGGACTACGCGCGGCACGTCGTCGCTCATTTAAGTTTTTATTCCGCTAGGAATCTAGGCTTTAAGTTCTAAATGAGTGTTATTTTAAACTCGACTAAAAGCTGTAGACTTAATTTACATTTTCACAGCGCCTCCCGTATATAATTATTGCGTTCTCAACAGTTATTGTTGAAAGAAGTTTCCGTTTAAAAAGGGGAGTTTAATTATCGCTTTGTATTTTTATCGTGAATCTTGACTGTGAATAAATCAACTCTAGACAAAGCGCATTGTGAGATCGTGAGCGAATGGAAAAAATTATAAATGCAGTTATTAATCTCATACTTCAGCCATTGAAAAGTTACATGTTTATAATTATGAATAACAAAACTTTGTGGGTCCTTGACGATGACCTACGTCGTTCCCGCGCCAATTTCTTTTCTAACTTGTTCAATTTTTTCTTGATGCGGTCAATGGATTCCCTGTCAGCTACATATAATAATGTTAGGAATTGTGCGGACTGGCGGAGCACTAAAATGTGAATAAGTATTGACCGTGAACTGACAGAAAGGACAAAAAAAAACTCAAAAAAAATGTGTGGCGACATTGTATGTCGAACTACATGCGTAAAAATGCTAATCTCTTCGACGAGACACGAGTATAATCGGGTGTGTATTGTATGATATAATAACAAATGCTCTAATTTCACTTGAAATAACGTTCATATAATATAATTTTCATATGCTATAAAATCATATAACCTAATTTCATATGACCTAATGTTTCATATGATATAATTTTCATTTAATATAAAACATTTAGTAGAACGTTCATTTTATATAATTTTCAATATGTATAATATTCTTTTTATATAACATTCATTTGACCTAATGTTCTTTTGACCTAATTTTCATGTTTAATGGACACAGTTATAACCTAACTCAAATGGCACCTAACCAAATCTTAAAATATTCAATGCATGGTTCAGGGTGGGCTTGGTCGACGGAGCCCCGCTTCGCGGGGCTCCTACTTCTGGATGGTTTATAAAAAAATAACCACGAAGGGGATGGCGGGGTCTATTCGCTCGCTTCGCTCGCTCACACGACCCCGCCATCCCCTTCTAACCTAACCTGTCCGAGTCAGGGTGCCCTAAAGTCCAGATAGCAAACTTTTGTAGCAATTAATGCCTATGCGATGCATTTTTGCTAGCACCATACTAGCAGGCGTTTAAAATCGTATCAGATTTTCTAAATTATATTAAAAGTTATTAGAGATTATGAATATTATAGTAAATGAATAATATACTACATGAATATTATGTCAAATGTGCATTATAGGAAATGTTTATTATATCATAAGAAATTAGATAAAATGAAATTATATCAACAATTCGTTATCTCAACTGATCGTTATATTAAACAAAAGTATAATAACTGAAATTAGGTCAAGTGAACGTTAGATTTTTTGTTATTATATCAACCGTTACACACCCAGTATAATCATAATGTGTACAATCAAGAATAAGAAGATATATATTTTTTGACATTTCGAATGCTGTGTAAGTCATTGTGGACATGTCCTATTGATAAATTAACTCAAAGAAAAAAGCTCACAAAAATAAACAAAGAAAGTTCAGAAATTCACATAAACTAAAAAATATTGCAACTAAAATTGGTACAGCACGATAAAATCGCAGTTTCGGGCTAAAACACTTTTAAACTGAATAATATCCGGAACGACTTTACTGTGGGGAACACATAAATCATATCGGTAATACTTACTATTGAGTTTTTGAGTTTTTAACGACCGCAGTGAGCTCAAGTTATAAAGTGTGGGATAAAAACTTGAAATAGGATCACGGATCATAGAAAAGGTAGATACGGTTTGTATATGCTGATTAAAACAAACACAAAGACAAGCTGCGCACCAAAGCATTTTATGTACGGGCGCATGTATCTTTACTAATCTTCCACCTTTTCTCAGAGCTATGAGCGATATAATCTTCAAAAAAACTACACGAATTATTGATAAGTAAATGTTATTACTCCATAAGAGAATTTCTAGATGACAATACATTGAAGCGAATCCATTGAATAAATAATTTGTAGTTTGACATAAATACACACATCAAAAGTGTCTAGGGATCAACATATATTTTTGCAATAACTTTTCTCCTGATTGATATTAATTAAAATTTTCTTTAAGGATTCATCAAATAAAGTGTTTTCGTTTGTCACAGTAACGATAAACCAAGTCACCTTTGCATTAATAAAGAAATTTGCCATTTTCCTAATAAAGGGATTTTTGACATTTGAACCACTAACACAAAAGTTCGAAAAAAAGACTGAAATAACAGTTTTCTTTAAAATTTTATTGGGTAACTTAAACAATTAATAATCCGTGTTTCTACCGCGAACACTAACAACACAAGAACATCGGTTTGGCATACTCAAAATGAGTTCATCCAAATCACGCTGTGGAATGGCCGCCCATGTTCGTTGCAACAACAAAAAAAGGTCTTCTTGCGACTGGATACCCTCCATATTCGGCAGAGCTCTTCTCTGTAGCATATCCCATGCATGCTCAATCGGGTTCAAGTCTGGCGACTGAGCAGGCCAGGGCAGGACATTGATGTTAGCTGCGGCGAGAGTCTGTCTTACAACTCTTGCGGTGTGCGGTCGTGCATTATCATGCATTAACTGAAATAAGGGACCGATTTGCGCTTGTAGAGGAACGATGACGTCTGATACAATCGTCTCAGCATAAATTTGAGCGTTGAGGTTGCCTCTGATCCAAATCAACTCAGTTCTTCCGCCGATCCAAATACCCGCCCATACCATGATGGTTCCACCACTATAAGGATGGACTTCCTGGCAGGATTTTAATCGCTGTTGGCGTCCAGGGGTTCTCCAGTGTCGTATACGTCTTGTATCCGGTCTCATACCAAAACGAGACTCATCAGAAAAGCACACGAAACGCCATTGTTCTTCTGCCCAATTTCTGTGTCCAAGAGCCCATTGATATCGAATCCTACGATTGTGCATTGCTATAGGTGGTACCCGTAGCGGTCTTCGGGAATGAAGGTTCACTTCATGCAAGCGGTTTCTGACTGTTTGGTCGCTAATTAAGTTCCCTGAAGAGTGATGAAGCCTCACGGCTAACATCATGGCGGTTATTGTTGGAGCTCTTCGAGTTAAGATTTGAATGTATCGGTCTTGTCTCCGTGTGGTGCAGCGATACCGTCCTCCATGGCGCTCAGCCACGGTACCAGTGCTTCGGTAACGTGTCCAAAGTCGACTGATAACACTCTGACTTGTATTCAGAGCTAAAGCCACAGTACGTTGCCGGGAACCAGCTTCTATCATTCCCACGGCTCTGAGCATTTCTTCCCTGCTTAAATGACGTCGCCGCTCCATAATAACGTTGGTTTTAATCAGTAGTAGGGAAACAGTAGCACTAATAATGTCTTCAATGCGTTGTATGTTTTTATAGGGAAAATATTGACAGCTGATTTTCATCTTTTACTCGAATTTGATTCACAGTTCCTGATTCAAATTATGAAATGCACCAAAAAGGATCCATATAAATTTATAAAATCATAAATTTATTACAAAGCCACATCTCAATCTCAAGAAATCCGCATAAAAATGCTTGATCCCTAGACACTTTTGATGTGTGTATTTAACTATTTCAATAATTTAATCATAATGTATTGCATGACAATTGGATGTATTATAATTTTAACTACATATTTACCGAAGTTATGTCATGAATTTTATATGCCTTAATGGCGGGACATAGCAGACTTACCTGGGGCCCAATTCTCCTAAAATAAGTCTTGATAAATCGCAGCCGAACCAAGGCCGAACCGTTCATTCAGACAGTTCTCAATTTCAAAAGCTGTCGAATTGTTTGACACAAAAAACAAAATCAATCATTTTGAAAGTTTTCGAAAACAAAAACTGACTGACGGTTGTGGTTCGATTGCGTTTGGCAACAATTTATTTTAGGAGAATTGGGCCCCAGTATTTAGCACAACATCTTATGAATCTATGATCTACAATAAAATTATTTGAATTTGAAAACCAAACACTTAATACGTTATAATGTTGTTAATAAAAGTATCACCTATTTATAGAAAAGGAGTACTAATCCAAAAGGGTGTTAAAATACCCATAATAATGAATAACTTTTGTTCTACAACTTTCCCCAAAACTCAATAGTTTAAGAGAAATAGCTATTCAAAAATGTCATAAAAAATACGCTAAAATCTATCTATCCTCAGCTATGATCAACTTTGTTTACATTTTAGGTTTTAGGTCATATTTAAGGTTACGAATTAGAAAATCCATGTTCTTTTGTAATTAAAGAAGAGACGTTTTTTTTTTTGAAAAATCCTTTTTTCCTAACGAATATTATAAATGTGAAAGTAATTTTGTTTGTTTGTTACCTTTTCACGCCTAAACCACTGAACTGATCATCCTGAATTTTTTCATATACGTTGTCAGTTGTACAGAAACGGACATAAGGTACCTTTCATCCCGAAAAAAGTACTGTTCCCAAGGAAAACAACAATAACGATAATAGATGGCGCCACGTGTCTTTCGAATCATGATTGAATTATATTATTAAAGAAACTTTAGTAGTGTGTTAAAAGTTTTTTTTACTATGAGTTAACGCGAGCGAAGTCGCGTGCAAAAGCTAGTTTATAATAAAATGAATTTTGTTTGGAAATAAAAATTACCGAATTTTTAAATTTTAACACTTGCTTGCCCTTAAGTTGTGGCTGTCAAAATGCGCGGTGCACCGCGTGCGTGATTTTAATTCGCGGTTTGATTCGCGGATTAATTCGCGTAATTAAAACGTCGATATCTCTTATGCTACGATAGCTAGCTCTCTACAAGTTACGTCGTTGGAATCGTTATTCAATTACCTATCCGATGATATATGTATTAGTATAATTAGACTTACAATGTATTAGCAATTTTCGTGTATTTTTCCGTTTAGGGAAATTTTCGCATTTTTTTGCAAAAATTATATTTTTCATAATAAAACTAAACTATTATTTAACAAAACTATTGTTTTATTTGCATAAATACACCTTATTCCACACTAATAAAACAAAAGAACAGTACTCGAAACAAATATTTATGATACTACAAGCTTATCAGTTAAGTGCCGACAGCTGTGGGTGGGCCGTTGTAAACAAAAAAAAAGGTCGGCTTACGACTTGTATTTGGAGAAGTGTTTATGCGAAGTGGCTTGGGTTTTTTGTTTATACTAATGGGTGGTCCATATACTTATCGTAAACAACAGTCTCGGCTGTTATAATTGTTTAGTTAATTAGTAACGACTAACCAAAACAAACACGGGAACACGAGGAGCGCAAAACACTCTCTCAAACAATGGGTCACAGATCAAATTATGTTGACTAAATGGAAAATACAAAGTTACATTCTACATTTTGAAGATATTTACGAATTGATTAAGCACAAAAAAAGGTATGCTGCCTAACAAATACGTAAAGATAATCAACAATCAAAATGATCAATTTTACGAAAAATTCCACCCCTTGGGGGCCTCTTGATAATAAAAAAATGTGATTTTTTGATTTTTTGAAAAAAATACAGTATAATGCCTATTTATCAATAAGACGATACATATAAACATTATTAATGTATTTTATTCAGTTAATTAGTAAAAAAACTTACCGATAATGTTGCGATGACCGCCGCGGCAGGCACCGGCGGCCGACTCAACGGCTTTTTCATTTCGCAATTTTGCATATTAATTGTTGTCCAATTCACATTATGATTATTAATTTATGATTAGCACATACACAGACACGTTCTAGCACAAAAACACACACAAAAACACTTATTTTTTCACAAAATTAACACGACACAACATAACACGACTATTTACGGCGACAAAAAAATGGCGGACTAACGCGGCACCTTTTTTATTTTTCTTATTACTTGTCAACCGTACATTTTAAAGCTTTGACACATGGGCTTTTTATATTGCCTGATATTCTAGTTGCATCCGAAAAAAATTTAGCGTGTCAAACACAACTTTACTTTGCCAAATTTGGTAAGGAACACGACGCGCCTAAATTGGTCACGTCGTGACCAACCACGCACGTGGCGACTTTTTTTTTGGTCATGACCTGATATTTAAACCTCAAGGGTAGTACCCCCTTTCCGAGTAACCTTATATACATAATTATCTTCTTATCTTCCACACTCAAAGCCAAGGAGGTTAACACCAGTTTAACTGGTACGTACTATCTTCTATATAAATAAAAATGAAATGTTGTTCATTGGCAGGCGCATAACTTGCTTCTTTATTTTTTTTAAATATTCGTAATGGTCCGAATTATGTTTTTATGGAAAGAAAAAATGGAAAAGTTGCCCGGTAAAATCCCTTAGAAAAAATAACATTAAGTTTTTCTGGAAATTCGAGAAAAAAATATCTTTTTGGATTAGTCGAAAAATGACAGATTCTAGAAATGTCAGACGAGTTTAAAACGCCATATTCTATGAATGGCAGATTCTACAAATGTCAGATTCTATAAACTCCAGATTCTAATAATGCCAGATTCTATAAAGGCCAGATTCTAATAATGCCAGATTCTATAAAGGCCAGATTCTAATAATGCCAGATTCTATAAAGGCCAGATTCTAATAATGCCAGATTCTATTAATATCACATTTTTGTTACAATTGCAATAGTATAATTTCCGTGTGTAAAAATTTCGCTAATTTCAAAAGTTGTTGTTTAAATTTTCTCTTCTATCAGAAAAAAAATTGCAAATTTTATGGAAATAAAAAAGACAGTTATTGAGAAATTATATAATAATAAAATAAGAATGGAAAAACACAAAATCACAAAGTTATCGTCATTCCCAAACTTTTCTATTAGTTTAGTTAAATAATACATACTTGATCTACAACAATAATCAAAGCCACCAGATTCGTTCAAAAAAAATCTTCACTTCCATTAAAAAATCATCATTGCTCTTAATAAAAAAATTTACATTAATCAAAATCATTGTCAAAATAACTTGTTCTACTATAGTAATAAACTTTACAGCAGCAGTTGTACATGTATATTTTTTTTTAAAAAGGCTTTGACATTTATTTCTCCCCCTTGTAACTGATTTAACAATCGTTTATACTTTTATCAAATACAACATATTTATTTCGGCGGTTCTTCCTTTGTGATTCGAATAAAGATTTTTTTTATTTTTATGTCAAAATGTCTAGCTTCCTTTCTTAGTTTTTGGACAAAGAAGAACAGATTGGGTCTTTTCGGGATCAGCACATTCATACGATGGTGCCACCCCTCCAGTGCATTAGTGGTCCGGTGACGTTGTCCGGCGCAACTCAGAAGCCTTGGATGTAGTCGAGGGTACCACTGATTTTGAAAATAAAATTGAAATCGATCCATACTATTGTTAGCTTGTCTCTGGTAATACCATATTAGATTGTCTCTGGTAACTGTCATATTACTTATATTCACTCAATCGATCATTCATTCGTTCATGATTAAAAACTTATTGGTAGTCATTCGGCAGTCTTGTCAGAGACGTCGAGGTGTGAGGATCAAGTGATAGTTACTGTGTAATTTTGGATTAAATGGTAACACTTCAGATACAAGTGTAAGTACAGATTAAATCATTGTATTGAATAATTGGAATTGTACCGAGTATATTTGTGGTTTATGTTGAAGGAAGTAATAAATATCTATGTTTATACTGAAATGTCTGGTTTTCTATTATGAATCCTTTATTCTGAACCGGTGGCCAACACTATGCTGAGTTTCCACTTCAATATGTTCTAATATTATATGCCACCCTTCGGGTATGTGACGGGGTGGCAAAAGTGGGAGAATACAAACCATGCGAATTATTTTTCTTTGCTCACGTGATCGTGTTACTTGTAACTCTTTAGCCTTTTTTTTAATGGCTTTTTGGAAATGAAAGTAACATCCACTAATGTTTGCTTCTGGAAACACATATCTAACCGCGTTCATAATGGCCACTTCATAGTCACATTTAAAACTAGATATTTTAACATGTAAAACATCTCTAATTAGCGTGAAAAGTCTGGTATACGTAATCTGTGTCTTATCTGGCAATAGTGCATATAATACGGGTATTATGTTGGTGGCACTTTCATCCGAATTTAAGTCTAAATGAAGTGAGAATAATTGATAGAATGGCTGGGGTACACATTTAAAAGTACCGTCAGCGTAATATACTTTTCTATAATTACGCATTGTTCTTCTGGCCAATGTTGATGAAAAGATTAAAATTTGGTCTATAAAACATACTTGATCTATAACAATAATCAAAGCCACCAGATTCGTTCAAAAAAAATCTTCACTTCCATTAAAAAATCATCACTGCTCTTAATAAAAAAATTAACATTAATCAAAATCATTGTCAAAATAACTTGTTCTACTATAGTAATAAACTTTACAGCAGCAGTTGTACATGTATAATTTTTTTTAAAAAGGCTTTGACATTTATTTCTCCCCCTTGTAACTGATTTAACAATCGTTTATACTTTTTATCAAATACAACATATTTATTTCGGCGGTTCTTCCTTTGTGATTCGAATAAAGAATTTTTTATTTTTATGTCAAAATGTCTAGCTTCCTTTCTTAGTTTTTGGACAAAGAAGAACAGATTGGGTCTTCCGTTACAAGAATTTTTTTACCTAATCCTTTCGGCACAAAAACATCTTCCAATTTGTCAAACACCAATTTTTTTGCATTTAAAAACTTCTTTCTTGCATTATACAGGCAATCTTTCTTGTCGAAAAAGTTCGGGATGTGTGATTTTTTCTTGACGTACTCGGTAAAATGTTGTCTTCAAACTCTTTTTCAAATAAAGGTTTTAGTGGTGCCAAATTATCGCACACTTCTTTTTTGAGTTTATTCATTTTTAAAAAAACATCGTTTTTTTGTAAATCAGGCTGGCAAGTGTGTTGTGGTTGTCTCAAAATTATTTTGCAATCTGCATCTATTGTTATCGATGTGTTGCAACATTTTCTATTTATACAACGCCAACATGAACTCCCGCTTTTATTTGTTCTATTAATTTTATTATATCGAAAACCGTTAAGTAAAAGTGTGTCATAACCTTTTTGATTTTTGTCAATGATAAACTCAGTTTCCATATTTTAAATAATAATAAGCAAATTCACCACGATATTTATGTAATTTACAAGTAACAACATCACAATAGTCGATAATTAATAACATTTTAATAAAATAATTTATGAGTGTGCACTATGGTAGTAGATTAATTATAATATATAAATAAATGGTTAATAATTGATTCATCATTTTCTATTATAAAGCAGGAAATAAAACGATAATTAAGCACATGATTCGATAAAAATATCCTATTCTAGCTATTCTCTGGTCGCATCGTTATTCACAAATCTACCTACAAGATGTCGCTGTACGTCAAAACATGACAGGTAGTTTTCTCTTAGTCTACTAAATAGCGTAATAGGGAATGAATAATTTTTTTCTTACATAATTGATGGCTTCGAAATATAAAAAAAAACCCTTAATTATATTATACATAGGTCAATGACTCTTTTTTTCTGATAGAAGAGAAAGTTTAAACAACAACTTTTGAAATTAGCGAATTTTTACACACGGAAATTATTATATTGCAATTGTAACAAAAATGTGATATTTATAGAATCTGGCATTATTAGAAACTGGCCTTTATAGAATCTGGCATTATTAGAATCTGGAGTTTATAGAATCTGACATTTGTAGAATCTGACATTTGTAGAATCTGGCATTATTAGAATCTGGCCTTTATAGAATCTGGCATTATTAGAATCTGGAGTTTATAGAATCTGACATTTGTAGAATCTGCCATTCATAGAATATGGCGTTTTAAACTCGTCTGACATTTCTAGAATCTGTCATTTTTCGACTAATCCTTCTTTTTTCTATAGGATTTTTGTATGATAGGTCCGGTCTGTCGGGTCAGCTAGTTTAAAATGAAAATAATTAATGCTAACGTGTTTAATAAACTAAAAAAAACGCCAAGGTATAATAGCAATTGTGATATTTTATGGCTTAAGTTTACTGTCACATGCATTTCTTTCTTTTCCAAGAGTAGTAAAGCTCCTTGTTAAAGAATTCGTCCCAAGAAGAACTATCTCCATAAGTCTTTAAACACAAATACCGGTAGGTAGGTAATTTTTTGAACAACAATCCCGACCCCTTGAAAGAAAGAAGAAAGAAAGAAAAATTATTTATTGTGGACTCACACAGGCAGTTACAGAAACAAAAACAATTACTAAAAGAAAAAAAAGGATAATAAAAACTACCTGCACGAGGCCAAAAAAAACAAAATGTCGCAGCGCTGGTTTTCAGATAGGAGCTAGTGATAGTGATGCCACGGGCAATATCGACACAAATAAATAAATTACGTACAATATTCAAATTAAAATAATACTAAATAAAAGCAATAAATAGTTTATTACAAACTTATGTGTTACGTGTGTGTGTAGTTACACCTTGCACAAAGGGCTTCGAATTCGCGCTCCACTAGTGCGCCCTATTTAATTCCTCAAGTCTTTAAATAACGATAAGCAAAACCTATCCCAATTCACAATATTGTCTTGTCTCCTTCCTCTCGACGATCTTAGACAGTGATCTGTCGTTTGTTTTTGCAGACACCGAGGGTTGTTAAATAAAAAGAGGAATAAAAATGCTTTTAAAATTCTTGACTTTGAAACGAAAGCTATCGCTTGCCATTTTATTTTCCTGTAATGAAAATAAGGATAGATAGAGAATGGTCTATTCCACTATGATCACCTGGGTGATATCACCTTTTTTATTTATTTTTTCATCGTGGGAGAATCCTCATTTATACTCTTTGCCCAGGGAAAGCGAAGGGATACGCCAGACTCTAACCGGTTAAAAACCCACGGTGTTCCTTCTCCTGTTCTTAGGGCGGGGTCGCGGCGTTCGCAGCTGCATGCACCGCGACCTAGGCAGGGCTCTCCTTCTATGGGGCCTTACCACACGTCCTCCTGAGAGGCGCGCACGGAGCCCGGCGCGCCGCCTTCTCGGATCTGTTACTGGTCTCTAACCCTCGCAGGCCACACTAAGGTTGCCGGAGATCGTTGCGCCATCTCCGGCGCCCGATGCGTATGGCGCGGGAAGGGAGAGTGGCAGCCACCTCTCCCTCTTTCTCCGCTCCGTCCTTGGTCGGCATCACCTCCTCGCAAAAGGATCGATGGCATCCCACGCACTCTCGCTCCCAACTATGTACAGAACTACGGCCGGAATGACGAAACACCTAGGAACAACCGGCCAGAATTACCCAACCTATTTTATACAAGCCTAAGTCCAATAACAAGTTCAGGACGTCTTCAAATTAATTCCTGTTTAACATTGAACAAAATAAAACTAAGTTCAAATAGAAAGGACCAAGTTTCTTGAACAGACCAACTTTGAACTTGGGACTGGTATTTGTTTTCGTGGCAGTGTTTAAGACATTTATTATTCAGTTACTTGAATAGTAGTTTCAAAATGTTTTGACTTCTTTTGTTTTGGTACTGCTAGAATGTTTAGCGTTGTTATCAGGGGCGCCGGCTTTTAGAAAACATCGTGTTTATTAAATGGTTGTCATGAGCCTCCACGAGTGACGATATTTAAATACGTCCGGCGCACCCTGAGCAGTCAGCCCCGCTACCAACCTTGCTGACTGGCTAATCTTTTCACCACAGCAGGAGCTATTTTCGAATAGCTCGTGCTGACACGAGAGAAGATTAAATGGTTTAAAAGAACTGGCAAAGAGCGAGAAAAAAATGCACATCGACTAACGAATAAATATCCTACATGATCGTGAAAATCTCATCTAAATCCGTTCTAGTAGAACTCGTATTATAAGCGAACAGACAGGCAGTAGGACAGAAAGATGTTGCTTTTTAAATATGCTTGATTGAACAATAAAGAAGGCATATCTACATTTATAATAATTTCAAATATTTGTAAGTTAACGCAACCTTCGTAAGTAGTAGACGACTTGCCGCGCGATGGATGAGGTTGTAGAGATATCACTCAAAGCCGATTACTTCGGTTTTGATGTCTATGATCATGGGTGCTCCGGACCCTCTAGTTACCTCTCTTGGTTGCTGGAGCCCCCGAGCACCCTCGGAGTCGGCGCCGCTGGTTGTTGTGTCCAATCAAATTCTAAATGAAAGGTAAAGTTATCGCTGGAGCTCTCTTTTGTGGCAGCACGATATAGCTCGCATAGTTTTACACCACAATATCTGGACTTTAAAAGAGACCTTAATAATAATAATAATAATACCCCTCTGGGAAAGGCGTTACCTCATCATGAGATTAACGTAAAACCGGAGGGAACATTAGACTAGCTTTCTACAACCCCATCATATAATAAAAAATGTATCATGAGGTCTACTGAAAAGCTTACAAACCGCAGGGCAGCTTGTGGCGAGCTGTTGGTGAGTGGCGACACTGCGTACCTTATTGCCTCAGAGAGTCGGTCAGGGCCTCGTCTCCAGTTTGCCTTTATTGGCTGGCTGGAGTGGAACCCCAAGAGTGCCCGCAGGATTCTCAACTCTGTCTTGCCTTTATCGGCCGGCCAGAGGGGGGCCGCCAGAGCTATATGCTCGGGGGTGGAAGTGTCTAAAGGCGTAATAGCGGGGAAACCCACTCCGGGTCTCTTAGACCCGCGACGGCGAAACCGGGGCCACACCTCTCTACACCTCCAGCCGCTCACACGTCTGTTGCCCCCTTCGCCTATGTACTGGCGGCTTTTCAGGGGGCCCAGCTAGTGAGCTGGCGAGTCACCGTCTGCCAACACTTCAATTTTAAATGTTGAAAGGCAGACGCCGTTTTCTTCCGGCAATAGAAGTTATCAGTCCACCTAACACCCCTTCCCATAGACCAGATATTTTTCACCACATTTTACAATAGTCTTGCACCCACCTGGGACGGTCCATGACTGTACTCCAATAGTGCAGCCGTGGATAGTCCCGGGTTGGTGCCCCACCCCATTTTAGATTAAAGCTCTCAAAGGGGCCTCTGCGCGTTGGACCTGTGTCCCCGTGTATGCCTTCCAAAGGACCGGACATCTTCCGCACGGAAGATGAGCCGTGATGTCCAAAGAGATACAAATAATAATAATAAATATTTATTTGCGTAAAACCTTGACCTCTGAGTTTGTCGCTTTTCTTCTCAGAGCTAGTCAGATAGGAAATGCCGGCACAATTCAATCTTAAAAAAAATACATTGTCTTGTAAAAGTGTTTGTAATAGATTTATTTACAGAAATAAATATCATTTATACGAGCATAGCTTTATGATGAAAAATTTAACCAATCAGCAAGGTTGGTAGTGGGGCTAACTGCCCAGGGCGCGCCGGACGTACTTAAGTATCATCGCTAATAATACGCGATATAGGAACTAAATACATTACAGGATTTTTCAAAAAATGCCTTTGATTTGTTTGAATAAAGGCGTTTTCTGAATAATCCGGTTTTCGGACTTAAGACGTTCTTGTCGCAAATGAGCAATTGCCAAAAACGCTTGTTCAAATCTACCATTTTTACTTGTTTTTCTTTTTGACTGCCTCGTTGGTCTAGTGGTTGCAAGCGTAACTGCTGAACGTGAGGTCCTGAGTTAGATACCCAGGTCGGACAAAGTGTTATTGGGTTTTTCCGTGTGGAATTTCTCAGTAGCAGCTCGGAATCTGGATTTGTGCTCGGTTGATGGCAACAGGCTCGCCCCCTATTACATGGGACTTAAACATAACAGTAAAATGAGGGTGTACTATATTCCTCTGCCCAACCGTTCGGGGAATACACGCGTGATGTTATGTGTTTTCTTTATGCTCAGCAAATCCTTTAGTTGCACATTGCGAATAAAACCTGCAACTCTATTAAAGTTATACACAACAACACTGCACCAAACGAAATGTCAAATGCAGTGCTCGCTAATATTCTCGAATGCGATTTCCTTAGTAAACTTATTCGCGACTGTAATACACATTTATTCCTCGTTGTAAAACTTGAGGTTCATATTTATGATTTGTTACGGTTTATTTACGTGCATTTTTCGGGCTTGCCCGATTAGTTTCGGACCCAAATGGAGCCCTTAATCATGTGCTGAACACGCGGCGATGTCGCGAGTCGAACTCTATTAATCAAATATGAATTAGTCTCACGAAAGTTATAATACAAAAAAACTTGTAGTTCTACTAATTTTCTAGAAAAAATACAAAATAATTAAACAAATGGTTCGTTCTACCCAAACTTTTCCAAACTATGATGGAGTCAGCTTCAAGTCTAGTCATCGGAGCTTGATAAGCCAGTTACTGGGCAATGTCGATATTCTAAGGTTAAACCGGTTTAACCTTAAGAGCGATTACGCACTGCATCCGATCCGAATCCGTGAAAATACGGATATAAAAAACTCGGACTGAATTCGGATATTGCTTTACGCACTGCATCCGATCCGAATCCGTGAAAATACCGATCTAGAGTAAAAATCTCAGACCGAATTCGGATGTTGCTTACGCACTATTCCGATCTCTGATTCAAATTCAAACAATTCAGGGGCCATCTTTGGCACATTCGTTTGGCGTCTGATTTGAATCCGAGGTGATGCGAAAGCGTTCATATGTTCATACTACGGCTACTTCGGTCCGTCAGTTTTTCTTCCGAATTAGAAAATCACGGATGACGGATGCCGGATGTAGTGCGTAAACTACCATACAAATAGTTCTATGGCTACTTCGGTCCGTAAATTTTTCTTCCGAATTAGAAACTCACGGATGACGGATAGAAATCGGATGACGGATGCCGGATGTAGTGAGTAAACTACCATACAAATAGTTCTATGGCTACTTCGGAACGTATTTTCACGGATTCGGATCGGATGCAGTGCGTAACCGCTGTAAAACTTTCGGGCTTCTAACTACTTGTAACGACTGTCATAGGTATTCGTATGACACCCTGCACTGACAGTTTAACGTGCTCCCCAAGGCGCGTTTAAGTAATGGTTACCCATCCATGAAATGACCGCGGCAAACGCAGCTTAACCTTGCAAATCATATAAACAAAAGTTATTCTCCAGAAATGACGTCACAATGCCACACTTCTTACAAACGAGCATAATAAGCGCATTCTGTAACACGTCTGCAAACGAACTTGAAGTCTTGCAACGAAGTGAAGCAAGAAACAAAAGCAAAAAGCAAGACCCCGATCCATTTCCGAAACAAACGAACGACACTGTACTCAAACGAGTCATTAGCTTTACACTTATTCTTGCTTTTACCACAAACAAGAAGATGCAGAAGGCTAAAGGTAATATATCAAACTGAGCTGCCAACTGCAACTGCCGACAGTACATGCAGCGACTGCATGAAGTCGGCCGCAGCTGCACTACTGGTTTGTATGTATTTATATGAAATGGCTTCCAAGCGCCGTGGCAGCAGCACGTGCAGCCGTGCTGCTGCAGACGCACGGCGCCACCGACGGCAGACCAGTAGTGCAGCAACCGCCAAACACACATGCCACATACGGACGTGTAAATTACAAAAAAAAATAGTTTCTCAGAAATTGAAGAGGACCAATTAATAAAATCAGTTGGTCTGCAATAAAATGCTTATTAAAATAAAGGACCCGTCGCATGTACAATATGAAGAAAATGATGTGGTAGATATGCTCGCCAAACAAGCGTGTGTTGATGGTGTTCCCATGAATATCACCCCACTGTATTCGGACTATTTCGGAAAGGTAAAAACAAAGTGTTTAGATCTTTGGCAGGAGTATTTCGATGAAAGATCAAAAGAAAAGGGGATATGGTACCGAACTATCCAGCCAGAGATTTCTCGGGTTCCGTGGATTGATTGTGATCTTAACAAAAACTTAATGGCCTTAAGACTTCGTTCCGGACATATTCCATCAAATAAGTTTTATTATTTAATAAAAAAAGTTTCGTCACCAAATTGTGATTTATGTAGAGTGGTTGATGATGTCCTTCATGTCTTGATGGAGTGTGCCCGGAATGAAAATACTGGGATAAATATTTTTGGACCGTTTAAAATAAATGACATTGGCATTTATAACACCATTCTTGCTTTTCCAGTGTCCGATAAATCAAAACTTTTGTACAAATTAGTGGTTAGTAGATCGTAAGCTAGTGATAAGTAACGTATTTATAAGTTTTCAATTATTATTTTTTCCCGCACTGGGCGATGTGGTCGCTAAGCGACAAAGCCCTGTAAATAAAGTAAAAAAAAAATTAAAAAAAATAAAGGACGCGTGGCTTGTTCATAATGCTGCATAATGTGTAATAACATCAGGTCATCGTCATCTTTTTCCTCTCCTAATAACAGATATAACAGCAAGTTCTCTTCACCAATATTCCACACGTCCGACATCCAGAAAATATTCTAAATGACTGGCCGCCTCCTTGTGTTGGTTGTGCAGTCGCTGCATGTGCCGCCACTCTCAGGATTATTCGAGCTGCACGATGCAACTGCAAGTGCTGTAACTGCCGACAGCCGCTGCACGTGCTGTCGGCAGTTGCAGTTGGCAGTTCGGTTCAGAATAGTATCTTAAAAAGCACTGTATTAAGGCTGGATAAAAAAATCGCGCATAAATCGCTTTAGTATCGGTAACAGGGGCCTAATTCTCCTAAACTAAATTGTTGCCAAACGCAATCGAACCACAACCGTAAGTCAGTTTTTGTTTTCGAAAACTTTCAAAATGATTGATTTTGTTTTTTGTGTCAAACAATAAGACAGCTTTTGAAATTGAGAACTGTCTGAATGAACGGTTCGGCCTTGGTTCGCTGGTGATTTTTCAAGATTTATTTTAGGAGAATTGGGCCCCAGATCGCAGTGTAGGCGTAAAGATACTCTTTTTATATACATTACATCATTGGCCAATATGTAATAATAATTCCGCAGCATTTTTATATTTTATTTTTTGGTACATTGTGGGTGCACGATAAAATTTAAAAGAGAAGAGAACGCTTCGAAATGTTGCCACTGCATAAACCGTAAAATGTATAATAAGGAAGACATTCTCATGACATGTACGGACGTCTGTTTTCTTTTCTTCGTTTTATATTCCTGTTTAGTATATTCTATCACAATTAAATCATAATATTTATCTATTTTTAATAATAAATTGTTTGCTGCACCGAGCGACGTCGTTACGTCGGCGCCGGCTGTCGCTGAAAACCAGCGCTGGGGCTCTGTCTTGCATAGGGTCGCAGCATAATGCTGAGCGATAGCCGTTTTGCGTGGATATGACGCATGTTTCCCTCAACCTTCTTATTTTTTTTGTTTTTTGTGTTAATTTTTTTTGCGTCATGTTTACCGCAAATAAACGTATTTTCTTTCTTTCTTCTTTCTTTTTTTATGCTTCTCTGCAATAAGACGGACTTAATGCCATAAGGTATTTTCTAATTCATAAGACATTCTTCTTTCCTTTGGATTAAAACGAAAAACATCATAATAGGTAAAAAAAAGATGATTTGAGTACTTTGTAGTTAACAGACTACAAATTCATAAGATAATATAAATTAACGCTTATGATTTATTGTTACCTACATCTCATATTTATGTGCACAAAAAATTGATTGGCAAAAGTTGGCATAATGTAACTATTTAGAAACGCCATCGCCATGATGTTGGTCTTCAAAATGTTTATAAATAAATAAATAATTAGAATGGAAATCGGTAGACGATCTGGGATCTAAAAGAAACTATTTTGCGTGCGTTAGCTTGTAATTATGTATTGTACGAAGTGATACTTCTGAGAATTTTTATTTTGTGCTTTTATTTAGTCCTAGCTTTAGCCTCCGGCAGCGGCTTCCTACGAAGGCGCCTTGAGTTTTTGTATGTTAGGTTTTTGTGCGTTTTTACTACCTATTAACTTTTTTTGCAGAGTGTTTTGTTGTTGTGTTGTACTCGCAAAGCAGAGCTGGGTTCTGATTACCTTTAGTCCTTTTGCATTGCTCTTTCTTATAAGATAAAAAAGCTTTTTACAGTATCTCTGCAACAACACAGAAGTTGATAATTACGGGCGCCATAATAACTCGGTGGGAGGCAATTTTTTTCGAAACTAACAATTAAAGAATTATTAATATACAAGAAGGTAGCCATTTCATGCTCCCATAGAACGCCGTCACTTAAAAATTTACGGGGTTAATCAGATCATCAATTCGGCTAAAAGTCACGACTCTATTGAAATGAATGCTTCAAAACTACATCATACTTAACATCCTCAAAACCTATTTCCTTAGTTGAATTATCATCGCTTACGTGATTTTTCATTGCTTAAAGTTCTATGACGATAATATTGTCCGTCACTTTGACGTAAAATGTTTAATTTACGTCAAAGTTTGAAACATGAGGACACTTTTATAGTTTTACAAAACTAAAAGCAAGCAATTAATGAAGAACAAAAATATAAAATCAAATTCAGAAAGTTACACAGAAAAGGTATAATGACGTCATTATAAATAATGTAACATCTACCACGACTTTAAAACTGAAACTGCAAGCACCTTGTACATTATTATCTTTTTATATCTTTATTTAGCTTCGCTTGTTCGCTTTAATTTAGATTCTCGTTGAAATGGCACACGACTTTTGCAACGAGAATATGTAGCAAAGAGTTCTGTGTTTAATATTTAAAATTTAATTAGCTATCCACTTAGAATTACACTAAAACTATACCATAATCACTAAAACTATCTGTCTGTCTAGTCTTTTTCTAAATATATTAGTCAGCTGGTCAGCTTCCAATCTAACCAGGGGGCTTACTCCCTAAGGGCCTTATCATACTAGCGGTTTGCGAACGGCTGCGGGGCGGGGCGGGCGCGCAGCGAATGCGTCGCGAACACGCCGCGGCTACACAGCGAGGACGTCGCGGATGCGTGGCAAATACTCAATGTTTTCGTCGCGAATTAACGACAAAATGGATTCCGACGATTGGACTGAAGTGAGGCGGGGCGGACGGGCTGGCGTTTGTACGAGACAGTACAAATGGCGTCCACGCTGCTATTTGCGGCGATCTTGTTGTACGTCCGCAAGGAATTCGCTGCGTATGCGCGGTGTGTTCGTTGCGCGCCCGTAACGTATTCGTTGCGCACCCGCTTTGCTTTGAGAACGCTCGCAATCCGCTAGTATGATAAGGTCCTTAGTCGGTCAACAAAGTTAGTCGCCCGTCCGAAAGTGGCCCGAAATGCAGGGGTGAACAAAACAAGTGTCAAGTTCAACTTTTCGGTCGGGCAAAAACACATCGGTAGTAGGGACAACTGTCAAATCGTGTTGTCATTTATTCTTAGTTCTGGCCCCGAAATAATCATATGTCCGTAGGTGATAGGGAGTAGGAAACGCTCGTAACTAAGGATGCGGCTGAATACCAGTATTTTACACGGAGCAACTGCCATCAGACCTCCGCAAACCAGTAAAGTACTGGGCAATACGCACATCCTAAGTTAGATCGTTTCCCAGACTTTCGGGCTTCTGACAACCCGTAACGACTGTCACAGGTATTCATATAACACCAGGACCGACGCACTATGGAAAATATAGGTGCTTTGCTGATCAAAAATACTTTTTCTGAATGGTGCAAATTAGACATAATCTTGGTCTTATTTTTTAGATAAGGAGTCATTCTTTCATATTTTAATTGTTTTTCAATAACTTGTCACGTAAAATATTGCGTAAAAACGTTAATTTCCGACACTTAGAAATTTCTGTTAATTATACCTTAAAAATCATAGACTTACAGAGTCGAATTTTGGTTGTTTCTTTAAAGAACCTCATATAGTGTTACATACCATTCGAAAGGATGTTTATTATAGATTTAAAAACAGTAGTTTTTATTTAATTATGTGAAGTAATATTTTTGCTATAAATATTTTCGTCAAAGATGGGAAAAAATTAAATTCTTAAATTTCGTCGAGACTTTTGACTGTTAGCTACACTTGCCTACATTCTGAATTTGGTATTACTACGTTCATTGGATACCTAATAATATTTTAGTAAAGAATCAGCTGCGCATTTTTGCGCGTTCAGAAGTTATGAAGTAATATGTGGCAGAGGTGCCAAAATGCATAATTGTGGCAAATTGATAGATAAAAGTTTTTTTTTTTCTTTGGCCAAATATCTGTGGTTTTAATATTCATTATCAGCGTAAATATGGTTTTGCACACGCTCTACGTGAGAATAAAGAAATCTATGATAAAAGTCGGTACATGATGCACACTAAACTCATTTGTTTTTCCTTTATAAAGTGAAGCACAAAAAATGTTTCATTATATTAATTATTTGCAATCCGCAATTAGTACAACTATAACAATGAACTAATTCAGTTGCTCGAGGTGTGAAATAATACTTTTCTATATTGAAAACGATAAGACTGTGCCCGCTTTGTCTACGTTTTTACGTGAAAATCGTCATGTTCCATCTGAAAATATTGAATTTATTGTTTGTGCCATCCAGAAGAAATTATTACTGCAGTTCACTATCTAAAGCTAAGTGTAAATATAAAAATAATAAAAAAAAAAAAAATATATTACTTAGTAATAAAAATTGAAATAAAAATATTGTAAAATGTGTCAAAATATATTTTATTTTTAATTTATTCTGTATTATTTAGTTGTCCTCTTAAAAAGAATTAAAATATCATATTGAAGTCAAACTCATTCATTTGAATAAAGTTTTTACGGATTCTTAAAATAAAGAGCGAGTAAAACCACGACCTACCACTAGTTCATATTAAAAGTACTATTAGTAAAATTCTTATACCTACTATGTTCTATATGTGTGCAAAATTTGAAGTTACTATGACTGAAAATAAAAAAGTTACAGATTTTTAATCAGCAAAGCACCTACATTTTCCATAGTGCGACGGCTTGACGTGCTCTTCGACGAAGGGGTCTCGATGTGTAACGAACGGTCACCCATCCACGGACTGACCGCAGCAAGCGCAGCTTAACCTTGCAAATTGTATCATCCGCGCGGTTGTTAACTAGCCACGAGCCACAAATTCGAATAACCTATCGGTCTTTGTAAAAATGTATGGACTTTTTATGTCTGAAATAAAGATGAATTATTATTCCATTTATTTATCTAAATGCACATACGCTGGCCCCGGGCAATAAAGCGGTAAGCGCCGGTTACGCCCTTTTAATGTTATTTGATTTTTGGCTTCTCTGAGTACCAATCTATCACTCCTATTTTTTCAGTTTTTTTTATTAATTTTTCTTTAATATAAATGACAATAACAGCTTTATTGCATAGAACGTTCTCTCAAGACTTAAGGCCTCTACACACCAAAGCCGCCGGCCCGGCGGCTTCACCCGGCAGGTTATTGCCAGCGGGTTATTGCGTCCAACTAAGCGAGCGAACATGACGCAAAACAATTAGTGAGGTCCGCCAGGCTTGTTTTGCATCATGTTCGCTCTCTTAGTTGACCGCAATAACCCGCTGGCAATAACCTGCCGGGTGAAGCCGCCGGGCCGGCGGCTTTGGTGTGTAGAGGCCTTAAGGTATGTAGTATTGCATTACTCTAACAAACATAACACAAAACGCCGGTGAACATTGTTACACTAAATTTCTAGACAAAGAAGAACAGTAATTAATACCTTGAGCCGCGTTTTTGAAAATATACTTATTAGCTACGGATATAAAATTTCCCTGAAGAAGGTGGTAATCGGCTGGTACGCTCGAGATCGAAAGTGAAAATTACGACGTACTTAATGTATATTCCTGAATTTCAGTAGTCGGTGTTTTTATAAAGTCGTTAATGACGTTGCAATTGAAACGGTATCGTCAATAATTTGCATTATGCATTTTTTTTATTGTTTCATTAAATATTTATACCACAACAATTATTTTTTAAATTTTAAATTGATAAAAAAATAATCTTTCATGTGACATATTGAACGCCTGTTTTGGATCACTGTACGCTGAACTATAAACAAATTCGCTTCTTTTATTAATTTCTCCTATTTGATTTATAAAGTTACAGTTAATTTAAATATTTCTATAAAACAAAAACATTATTATTTTATTGCAGTTATGACTATATGTAAGCTTATTACCATCAGCCGTTGCTATTGAGAACTTCCACACGGAGAACCCCAATAACACTTTGCCCGACCTGGGGATCTAACCTTGGACCTCAGGCTCAGCAGTCGCGCTTGCGACCACTAGACCAAAGAGGCACCTTATTCTTTGGGTGGCTTGTAGTTATTAGTTACAACATTGGAAAAATATTTAATGTACAAAGTGCACTTTGAGTTTTATTAATAGTATGGATATGGATTTTTGCACAAATCTTCTACGTAAGAGGCTAGCATAAAATCTCAATAATGCTGATCTCTTTTCTAAGCAGCAAACGCTACTATTCTGCTTTAAATTGAAAATATTATAAGCGGATAGACGATGCATTTAATAGAGTTTAAACGCGCCTCCGTCTCAAACGCTGTGCTTACTTTAATATTAGAATAAATAGCTTTTAGCGGCTAGTGGCGTTCTTTCCTGAATACGTGGTAGCAATTTGTTTGTGATTTTTCTGTTTTTGCTCGGTTTTATGTAATTTATTTGAAGATACCAAATATATCGGTGAGTTACTTCTTCTTCTGCTTATCCTTTTCCCAACTATGTTGGGATTAGTTTCCAGTCTAAACTGTAATAAACTGTATTATTTAACATAAGTATATATGTTAGTTTGTAAGGTATGTATCTCTGGGCCAAAGTTGCCTGAAAATTAATGAGTTTATTATTATTCCATTTATTCATTCTAAATACATATAAAATTTCATTTTTAAATATTTCCCTACAAAAAAACATTTAAAAATATAGTAGCCCACCGGCATCGGGAACAGGGTCCAAGCTACCGGTGGTCAGGGCCTCAGAGAGAGGAACCTCCTAACAATACGCGCCGTGTCCAGAAATACCGCTTTCTGTATCAGGCCCTTGATCCAGCTGCCCAACTCTGCAGATGTTGGTTGAGGCTCTTGGCTATTATTATTATTATAAACACATGCGGCCAAATACGAGTATTTGACACGGTGCAACTGCCAGACTTCAAACTCAAAACTCATTTATTCAAAATAGACTAAAATTACTTAGTTCTTTTTGAACGGTAATGTTATACAATAGACAGTCCACAAAAAGCCCTGCCTTCACCGCTTCCTAGTGTTTATGCTGTGAAGAAGAAACCCAGTTCCTGGGTAATGCCTATTTTCTAAGCTAGGTACTATTAAAAATAAACATTTTATTTTCCGAAACTCTATTTTTTTGAATAATGTATCTGTTTATCTTCTACTGATAACCCCGTATTTAACGACTAAAATCATAATGTTTTCCAAAAGAAACCTCGTAAGTAATTCCCATTAATTGACATAATAAGGATCTCACGAAAAAAAATATTTCGAAAAATCTTTTCGACAATTTATGTTCAAATATTAATTACATGATTTATTAGTTAATGGTTCATTTAAAATGAAACAAAAAAAAAACAGTGAAGTTCCTTACAAAATTTTTCAGGAAACGTTTTTTTCCGTCTCCTGTCAAATTTTGCTTTTAGCAATAACGAGGTTTTCACTGGTGGCCGACGATAAGCTATCTGCGTGTAAAGCCTGATTTACACAGGGTAAGTAACTGACTCCAAACTCGAGACAAGTCAGTGCTGACCCGATTTTTACCTAGTGTAAATTGATCGCGACAGCGCTGTACTAACTCCAAATTAATTTACACTAGGTAAATATCGAGTCAGCACTGACTTGCCTCAAGTTTGGAGTCAGTTACTTACCCTGTGTAAATCAGGCTTAAAGATAAGAATACACGACGACACTGACACTCGACACAAATGTCGACACTAGTGTCGTTTGCATCCACACGGTAAGCAAAGGAGAATGCCCACGGCACTATGGACAAAAGTACTCAATTCAACATTTTTGTGTCTTCATCAAATCATCTTTAAAATACTCGAGGACATGTCTAAATACTTCCTTAAAAAATTCAACACAAACTACAATGGCATTTCCGAGATATTTACAAAAACGAAATTACTGTTTTGAGGTTATGTTTGACCACAAATTAATTGAAAAAAGCTGTTTCTTTGTGGGCAGTCTAATGGCACTCGGTGAGTTCTTGATCTCAGTATGGAAATCCCACTGCTATAACAGACAGCCTGGTGTCCTACTGCAGGTGTCAACTATCCTTGGGATGCGAGTGCATTTTGCAACAGTGTAAATAAAACACTCATGACTAATATGCCTTCAGTTGAGAGCTGAAAAAAAAGTATTTATAATTCTGTGTAACTCGTAATCTTATTAAATACGAAACTACATACAATTAATATTTAGAGGTAGCTATTTCTCAGAATACACTTTACTGATTGAAATAAACCATTCATTATTAAGTTGGTTATTACGGACACAATAGTAGGTACCTACCTAAGTTATATTAAAATCCGGTAACCCAACTGGTGAGGTGAAGAAGTAACACACAAACATGGACTGTACTTTTGTCCACTAAGATTTTTTACATGGTACAGAAACATAAAAGCACAGTTCCCAAGTAAAAAGATCATACTACGATAAAAAGACAATTTTAATCTTACCGGCGTTGGTGAGATCCAAACTCGTAAAATGTTCAGTAAATATATTCGGAAATCGGACAACATGAGTCTACGCTTATGTGGCGTTAATCTCAAAGAGCAGTTGAGACATCGCTCCATAGTCACACTCGCCATGATCAATGTATATAACAACACAAACTCCTGTCTTTAGTAATATTTTCAATGGGTTAGCAGCAGTAAGGCCCAAACTCGACGCACAACGTAACAAAACCAGCAAAAAAAATATACTGGTTGACAGTTGAATTGACATGAATTGACAAATTGTGAATTCAATTGTCACCTTTTTTCAATTTTTCATTGTCAAGGTTGTAACTGTGCTGATTCTAATACATTTGATTTTTGATCGATATAACTTAAACAGGTATTTAACTTGATACGCAATAATTTATTTTATTTTATTTAATACAGAATCGATATCATTTTATTATAAGTGGGTAGGTAGGCACATTAAACGCAATAGAAAAAATGGTCAATGATCCCTAGCATTGACTACGTCTAAGGACTACGTAGTACATACATAGAAGTAATAAGTACTCCTTGAGTACGTATTGCTTCTATGGTATTGACAGGCCATATAAAAAATGGCGTACTTTATAGCCGGAAACTTAAAAGTACTAATTATTTTTCAAAAAAATATCCCATTATAAATAATAATTAAGTCTTATTTAAAAAATATATTTTTATTTTCGATATTTCATGCTGTTAAAATTTTTGAGACACAAGACATTTCTCAAGAGTACTGTCCATGGGCATTCTCCTTTTTGTGTCGACATTGGTGTAAACATCCAGTGTCCCGGTTCAAGTGTATTGGCTGTCTACACGAATCGATGCTACACTGACTGCAATTCAATGTTGTACATTCCCTCACCATGAATAGACGTGCTGCTGCCGCGGTTTAAAGCTTTTTTTAGTTTTCTCAATTCATTATTAAATTGCGTTCGTAAATTGTGCAATTTTCTATTTATTTCTAATGCAGTAGTATTAAATTGTTCTGCTAAACTTTCCACCACTGCTGACTTCTTTACTCGATTTTTATAATCGGGGTTTGATATTTGCCATAGTTCTGGCAGCGCTTCATAATATGAAATCAAAGATTTTATTTCCTCTGCAGTCCACGCGCGTGACGTCATATTGGTCTAGCTATAAATTTCGCACAGGTTCGAAATTCGCGACACTTGTGTCGGACACTGCGCACGTTGTTTGTTCACGGCTGCGACACGGACACTGAGCGACATCACTACTACTTCTGCAGCTAAGTGTCGCGGCAGTGGACACACATGGTCCGTCGATGTATACACTGAGTGTCTAGTGTCTGGTGTCGTCGTGTATCCTTACCTTTACATTTCGATATCATGATTTAGGATCTGTCGTGACGTCATATTTGAGAGTTGTTGTAAATATCGCTGTAGTCTGCTAAACCACTGCAGTGTTGCGTAGTTCGCATGTGGCGTGATAGATGTCGCCACACTAAAATTGGCCTGCTGGTACTTCCAATATTTTTATTCTTCGCAGAATAAACTAAATGTATTTAAAGTACGTTTTAACGGTTTTTTTATGCTTACGGAGGTGAAATGTATAACATCGAAATCCCTTAATCCGTAGAAGTGTGAAATACAGGGAATTAAAGCGATAATACGTGAAGAGAGATATGCTATTAAATTTGAGTATTATTGCGGCCGTGGTCACTCGTGGTCGCTATAATTTTAGTCTTGTAGCAACAAACAGAAGCGTGCCCACTATTATGGGTATATACGGGAAGCTAATGTTGAAGCGGCCGCGTCAAAACACCTGGCATTTGTTCTCTCAGACCAAATAAAAAACCAAGACAGAGCGCTGTCAACAGTGACATGAAGCCGTTTTCGTAAACATGTCTGCACTTAGTGAGGTGTAGTTTGATTGTAAGTTGATTGAAAAATGTTGTAAATGTGTGCGTGTATGCACAGAGCGGAGGTGTAGTTTTGGCATGCTTCACTGTATTGTTCGCAGCGTTCTGTCTTGGTTTTTTATTTGGTCTAAGCTAGTACCCTTACTCAAAAATTGTATCGGAGAAACCTCAGCATTGTTATCACTTTTCTTAGATGTTGTAATAGGCTATTTTAGTATTCATAGGCAGTTGGTGTAGTTACTACTGTGGCATCACCTATGTCACAAAAGGATTGAAAGCATTGTTATATTGTACATGCAGAGCGCTGTATGCCTTCTGCGTATACTTGACCCAGAGGTTGCAGGTGTAGAAACTCTGACTATAGGCTCGAAAAAGCGTCATTATAACCTCATAAGTACACCGTGCAAATCTGCGGGCCAGCATATTACTTCGAACAGACAGCGCTCTGCGCTCCCTTTCTATGTCTAAGTCATCACATAGGTCTTCGGTGACCCAGTGACCCAGGTATTTAAATTGTGAGACTGGCTTCAGGGGCATACTTGCTAATGAGATGCACGGCACATTTAAGTCTCTTTTAGCGACAACTTTAAAGCAACTAAAGCATCTAGGCATCTTAAACACTCTTCGGTAGAAATTTTGTTGGTAATGCAATCACAGATAATTTTTTCCGTTTTTTTTTTCATCTTTAATTATTTATATATATATACTTTTTAAGACGTCTCTTTTGTTCAGGGCAATGAAAAAAAAATTGGTAGCTTCTTGTATCCTAAATACGTGCTTCTTTTTTCAATAGCATTATGAACTGATCATAGAAATCTGACAAATCGTTGCGGTTCTGTATCTACTTCTTGGCCGTATATTTCCAGCTAATGCAGGAACAATTTGGGGCGAGCGCAGTTTTCTGTAAACAACGCTTTAACCGTCCACTTGGTCCAACTACGCTATATTGACATTGTTTACGACTGGTTCTTAGTAACTTGGTTATGTCAACCGTTGGACAAATAGAAGCTAAAAGCACCTACGTCTGTCAATTATGCAAGATCTTTGATAACAAGGGTTCCTACCTAAACGGCTATCTCGCAAATCTTACTACTTAAGGTTAAACATTGCCGTGCTGAGCTTTAAATGGATGGCTAATTTTACTTATCGTGATCCACGAGTTCTCCATACCGTGAAGAGCAAGTCAAACGGTCAGGTAGAGTTGGCATTTTCAATAGTCGTGGCAGATAATTGGAATCCAAAAGATGTTTCAGTAGGTAGGGGAGATTAGTTCAAAACCGGGTATGGGGGTAAAACCGGGACAAGGCATTACAGCCTCTTACAGCTTTTGCTTTTGTCCACCCTGATCAGTTTGTCAACAAACTTTCGACGGCGTCGGTGCGTGCTCGACAACAATAAATAAGAAAAACGCTTTTATGGTCAATTGATCTAATATTCTTTGGAATTAACAAGTGTATCTTTATACTCGCGAAGGAGAGATGCATGGTGCAATGTCCTAAATGTAAGAACTGGGCCCATGAAGGCTGTACGTGTTGGGAATCCGAAGATCTTGATGAGTTTCATTTCTACCTTATGGGCCAAAATCGGGTATAAGATTTGGGTATACCCGGTTTTGGACAAGGGGTGAGGCAAAACCGTAAAAACATAACTTTTATATATTGATTATTTTTTGTTATTTAGAATTAGGAATAATGTGATCTCAAGTGGTAAATATATGATTTATAAACTAAACTAAATGTAGCATATTAAAATTGATTTAATTTTCTTCAAACATGTGTTTTATTGAATTTTTGCTTTAGCGTCCCAGTTCTACCCCACTTTCCCATACTGTTTGACCCACGATGCAAATACAAAGAGGTTGGCTTAAGCAACTGTGCACAGTGATACCAGCTAGGTCATGACGTCATCACGGTGGACGTAGTCTTTGTCAGTCTGTCGGCACTCGTCCTGTGTACGCTACGTTCGCGCTCCCATCCCATTTTATTGTTTTCTTTGTTATTTGAAAGAAAAAGATGAAGTGTTGTGTGTTATCTTGCAAAAGCTACTCGGATAGGTGTTCTAATGCCATGGATTGCATCACATTTCACCTTTAAGTAATTTTATGCGTAATTTATTACATTTGTGATACTAGAGACATCTAGCGTAATATGGCTAAACCACGTGTTAGTTAGCTTTAATATCCGAACATGTAAGTTTTTCCTATTCGCCGCTAGATGGAGAATAAAAAGGGGTATATTTGTTACTGTAAATCCTAAGATTTTCCAGTAAAACCTAAGATTTACCAAGTCCGATTGGTAAAAGTCCGAATTGCTCTGTGATAATCGTTAAATTCGGACTTTTACTAGTATTCACTCGGTAAATCCTAGGTTTTACCTCAGAGACACGGTAAATGTTGAAAAATAGTCATACCGAGACACTTAATAAACGACATGATTATGTTTTTGAGAAGAATTTTTTTTTGTCTATTTTTCTTTGCAAAAATAATTTTGAAACATTTCAAAATTATGTAGGTAACTTGCCTGCAGCTATTGACTTGTAATTATAATGTTTAATAAATACTTTCTAATTACATAAATTGTTTTATTCCCAAAACCAACATTTACTAATCGTTATTGGTAAAACCTAGCATTTGCCAAGCTCTAATGGTAAAAGCCCGAAAAATTGTTTCATTTTATATTAAACCTTACATTTATTTACCAACTGATGTTGGTAAATCCTAAGATTAACCAGTAAAACCTAGGATTTACCAATATTCTGGCTTTTGCAGTAACATATAGATACACACCCGTTAATGTAGGCAAGGTGTAACGTTCTCCTCGCCCCGCAAAATATCACGCATCGTATTAACGGAAAATCGCATCACAACATCTCCTTTTTGTATTTCCTCCATGGTTTGACCAGTCTGAATTTGCCTTAAGGTATGGAGGGCCCATGATGAAAGCAGTCGCGCCAATCTGCCGTCCTATGTCTTAGGCGCAGGCCACATATAAATGGCGTCGGGCGCGGACATGGCACGGGCGGCTTCGTATTCCGTTCAAATTTCATACAAAATGCATGGAAATAAACCGCAATTTAGGACACGTGGTATGTCGTTGGTCATCCATTTGCCATTTCGGCACCCGCATTGTGCTATATTTCCATGCATTTTGGATGAAATTTGAATGGAATACGAAGTCACCCGTGCCATGACCGCGCCCGACGCCATTTACATGTGGCCTGCGCCTTAAAGAGCGTAAAGTGACATTTTGTCTTGAGTTTTATAAACTACGTAAATGCGCAACATTTTCACTATCGACCAGTCTGGTCCGTATTTTTCTATCATTTGTCAATTCCGAGATCCAGATACTTTTACTGAGACATTACCATAGTACCATACCATATTGTAGATGGTCAAATGTCAGTACAAAAAAAGCATGACATAAAAACAAAAACTTTAATTTTAAAAACTGTATTAGTCCTGTAAAAATAAATAAATATTAGCCTGTAACTGTCCCACTGCTGGGCAAAGGCCTCTTCTCGTACAGAGAAGGAACGAGCATTGAACGCCACGCTTGCTCAGTGCGGGTTGGCGATTTCAGACCATTAAAGTCCAGGTTTCCTCACGATGTTTTCCTTCACCGTATGTCAGTGGCGTCTTAGATTAACTAAGAAAGTACATATGAAATTGAAAAAGTCACATTGGTACATGCCTGGGTTTGAACCCGCAACCCGGTGCTTAACAAGCGGGTCTGTAACCTCCGGGCCACCACGACATTTCAAAAAAACTCCTGTAACTCATTAAAAGTTATACAATGATCTTAAAGTAGCCCAATAATTTGGTATAATCAAAAACATCTGTATGTCTTCAGAATTTCTAGGGACAACACTTTCGACGTTTTTGCTCATAACTCAAAATTAGGTTTAGTAACTTAACGGCCTTTTAAACATAGGACGGTAAATATTACAAAAGGCAAACAATAAGCAGTGCGTGGAGTGCAAAAGAAATTAACCCAATTGCACAACATTTTTAAACTTTCGCCACTGCATTTTTCATTATTTTTTTACACATCTGCCTCGTAAAAACTACTAAGTCGAGAAAGCTAATTTAGATAGGACTCTCAGTGCGCGTTCAAAAACTAGGAAAAAAAATACATGTAGGTGCCATCTTGATAACACCTCGCGGGAAATTGAGGAGTAGCGGGAAACGTAAGCCTTTGATAAAAAACTAGAGTCTGAGAGCTAGTTTCAGATTGCATTAAACACGGTACATATGGAGTGTACTGAGCTACACATTTATATTTAAAGCCAAGTATGAATTAAATGGTTCTATGTTTCAATTCGTAACATTTATGATAAATATTTACTTTCATATAAAAATGTGAAAGGTACAACAGTATACATCGTAGTTATTATTCTATGTACATAAATAAAAGATGTGCAACTGCGCCTGAGCTAGGCTAAGCCTGTGTTTCAGATCACAATGCTCTTTCGAAAGTTGTGAGCCATAAATAATAATGAACAATAAGTATTACGTTTTTTGGGACTTTACAATGTTTGAGTGTGATGTGTGTGTGTGTCCACACAACACACACATGTCATGTGTTGTGTGTGCGTGGTTCCCAAAGAAAAAACTCGAAAGAGCAGCTATTGGTCGATGAAACTAGTCATGAAAGAAGATATCCGAATAGGTAATAAACAAAAGGCATGTGCTTTATCCATCCTTCCGACATACTTACCTTTTACTTCAAAAACATCCAATGGGATCGCGATACACCCAGACAAAGATGGCGAGACGAGCTTGACGCCTACAAAAAACATTGAAATCAGTATTCTTCTTCTTCCTAGCCTTTTCTCAACTATGTTGGGGTCAGCTTCCAGTCTTACTAGATGCGGCTGAATACCAGTATTATAAACGGAGCGACTGCTATCAGACCTCTACAACCTAGTTACTGGGCAACGCCAATATCCTAAGGTTAGACCGGTTGTTAGAGTTTCGGGCTTCTGATTACCCATAATCACAACCGCCCAAGTGTACCGAAAACGGTACGGCCGCCATTGTTTATCTATTGTGTCTATAATTACAGTACTACCAGTGGCGAAGGCTGCATTCAACTCGATTCCTATCGGCTTCCCTTTCAAAACGAGTAGTTACTGTAATTCACTTATCACACATGAGCAAGGTAAGCATTTTTTGGTCCGGCTTCCCTTTTAAGAAAATTCACCCTACGCCACTGAGTACTACACAGGTTAACAACTGTCATAGGTATTCGTATGACACCCCGGTGCTCTCCGATGCACGGAGCGGTCACGATGTGTAACGAACGGTCACCCATCCACGGACTGACTGTGGCAAGCATTGCTTTACCTCGCAAATCATATGATCGGCGCGGTTGTTAATTACCCACGATTTCCTAAAACGATTGTAATCAATATTAAACCCAAATATAAATATTTATGTATGATTGCTAAGAGCGTTTGTCCCCCGCCGCCGTCACTGAGAAACGAGATTATTTCGGACCGAGTTCGGAACGACGTGACGGCGATCGTGTGTCCACTGCGACCGATCTCGGTGGTTCCCAACATAAGACAAAAATCAGTGCACCGGCGCCGTCAATCTCGGATGTAGTGGACAATAGCAGACGTATTTTGTATTGCCGGCATTTCGGTCCGTCACGATCGCAGCGGTGTTCTAGCGGTAGCGCCGATTTACTGACAATCTCGGTGGCCGAGATGACGGTGCTCGGATGACGGATGTGCGGGTGGACACGCAGTCATAGTAATGTGTGTATCCCTACTTCGGCAACGTCATATCGTTCTCGGTGACGGCGGCAGTGGACAAACTGCGGTGGTGTTACTCACGTGCATTTTTCGGGATTGCCCGACTACGAAGTTTCGGACACAAACGGAGCCCTTAATCATGAGTACATCACGCGACGAAGTCGCGAATTGAACTTCCGGAATCGTAAACAAACAAATATAAATGTGTCTTACGAAGGTTATAATACAAAATATGTAGGAAAGAATAAAAAACAGATAAAAAGACCCTTTTCGAAGGAGACAACAAAAACAACAGCTCTCGAACACGGAAAGTGCGTTGACGGATGACAAGCAAGATCAAATTACTCAAGCGCAACTCCTGAAATAGACGTACTCAATTAGTTTTTCAGTCAAGGTCGAGATACTTTATTGAGGCATTCCTCTTTTATTTAGATTCAGAATTAGATACGCAACCAATTTATTTTACGAGTTTCCTTGAATTGAATTGTTTATTTAACAATGTTGTTCTTTTTCCGTTTCGGCACAGAATAGCTCATATCGTGATGAAAAACTTTGTCAGTCAGTACGGTTGATAGCGGGGCTGAATGCTCAGGGTGTGCTAGACATGCTTAAGTATCTTCACTCATTTATTTATTTATTTACTTTAATGAAAATGGTCTTAGACCAATTACAATAATTAAATATAGTAATATACAGAAGACGATACATACAATACAAGGAAAAGAAAATTAAAAAATATTCTAATAATTCTAATGAATTCTTTCATAAATCCCCTATAATGCTTCTGACAGTATATTCTTTCACTCATTCATGATGCATGCCTCTCGCAATACTCCAGACATTCCGACAAAATCATCCTCCATTCATCCGCAAACATATCAAAATTCGGTCTGGCGTCCAGGAGGGCATTGAGCGCGGTGAGACTTCGCGGTATGGGTGATCGTGAACGTGCCACAGTACGACATGTCGGAACAGCAAACAGCTTCTGTTTTCTGCTCCGGCGGTAATTATTTGGAACATAGGAGTTCCTTTAATGCACCCCAATGTTGTGTTGTATTCAGCCTCCATTCTCGATAAAATACAAGGCAGACGCCAAAAATTTTGAACGGATTATATCGAATGTCATCATCTCTCCTTGCCCTTATCCTACTCTAAGTAAGGTCGGCTCAACATGTATTCCTTTTCCATTCTCCTCTATCAGCCGACATCCCAGTACTTACTTCTTTCTTACCCCTATCATCTTTCACACAATCCATCTTTATTCACATTCATATTTAAAACCCTTCTGGTAACATAACTTTCTTCCCTCCGCATAACATGTCCATACCACGCTAACCTATTACTCCTCAACTTTTCGGTCACTGGCGCTACTTTCAAACTCCCTCTAACATACTCATTCCTTATCTTATCCATTCTTGTCAGTCCACACATCCATCTCAACATGCGCATCTCCGCTGCATGCACTCTCCTTTCATTCGTTCCCTTGGTGACCCAACACTCAGATCCATGCAATACGACAGGTCTTATCAACAGGTCCTACGTATACTAATGCAAATGAAAATATACAATTTTACATGAGAGCGGTTTAAAGGTTCTAAAAGCGTTTAACTTTGACATAAATCAATAGAAATTTTGAAAAGATACGGTATGGTCCATTTCAAAGTTTAAAATACTTCTATTTAAAGCTAGCTTTAGCAAAGCTTTAGAACCTTTAAACCGCTCTCCTGTAAAGTTGTGTTTTTGCACTTGCACTAGTATACGTAGGACCTGTCGCTATGATCGACTTGTAAATCCCCTTAAGTTTTTAGGGTTAGATCAAATGTGTGGGATGTATTCTTCTGACTCTCTTGCGATCAACAATCCGTACGTGTGGTCGTTATGGTTCTATTACCATCTATATCCACCATATATATCATATCTATATATCAGAACAGATGATTAATCTGTATGCTATAACGTTGGTCTCATGCTACATTCGACTATTTACTAATGTTAGTCAAAGTATGACTGTAAAGGCTAGTTTCATAGAATTTATGGCTAATGGAAATGAAATGTTAGGTTTGAAACTTGTAATATAAAACATATTTGTATTGCATTGAATGGACTATTAAAAAAATACAACTTTTTAACAAGCACTGACTATTTTCTGTCTGTTAACTAAGTGAAATTAATACAGATTACATAAGTAGTAAAAAAAAATATTTTCAAAATAATTTCACTTAAACCAATACAGGCGCTTATGAAAAGTCGAATTTAGGTGCACGGTTCCAATTTGGCGTTTCCCATGGAGAAGAGCCGCCAAGAAACTCCATGGTTACTCTTTTAAAAAGAATATCTAACAATTTCAATGAATGCAGTACTATGATTTAAGATATTATGACTCAGTCTTGACCGCAGACCAGTGAGTAATGTAGTAGTAGTCTTGAGTACAAAAATAACAAACAAAAAAAAACACTACACGAATAACAGTAATTTACAAATATGTAATCTAGCAAGTCCACGAAGTTTTCACGTTGACAAAAGATAAAGGTAAGGTAAACTATGTAAAACAATTGACATAGTCAAATGTCATCAAAACATAGAGAAAAAATCGTTGTAAAATAGGATAAAATAGCTTCTTAAAACGACATAGACGCCTAGCTTTTACACTCAATTGAGTATGATATAAGAATTAAGTAGCATTCTAAATTGAATATAATCACCCCATTTTCCTAATATAAAATGCTGTATATGCAATATAGTTTTCTGGTAGAAAACTCATTTTTGAGTAAGGCCCAGACTCCACCGAAGCGGAGATGTGCGGAGATGTCTCGTAAACAACCAATAGGAATTCGTTTTGAGTTGAAGCTAAGCGGAGAGATTTGAAAATAACGCAATCCTATTGGTTGATCGAGACATCTCCGCACATCTCCGCTTTGGTGGAGTCCGGGCCTTAAGCTCGCCTTTGTACATGACTTCATTGACTGTATTACTGAACTTCGAAGTTTAAAATACCGATGTACTGTATTCATAAAGTTTAAAAGTACGAATTACGTGAGTTAGAATGTACGCTATTACGAATCACTTTATTGAAAATGTTCATCATCCCGATGTACGGGAATCCGAAAGTTTAGTATTACGAATTACGTCATTGAGAATGTTCATCATCGCGATGTACGGAACTCCGAAACCTTACTATTACGAATTACTAAATTTCGAATGTTCATCATCGAGATTCTGAGAGAGTATTTAGGTACTTTGGCATATTTAAAATTTATGAAAATACTATTCTATTTAGATTAATATTTTTAATTTCTGTAGTCATTAATGTTTTTATTGTAATATTCCTGTGTACAATATAGAATAAGAACAAAATCATCTCTCCAAATTCTTTATTTGACCTCATTGTGATAGGATGTCCATATAGGTAATCTTAGTTTCCAACGCCATTAACTAGTTCCATTTCTCGAAGGTAGATAAGTATTTTTCCAACTAAGTTATTACGAAATCAACATTTTGAAACAACTGTTGCCAAGAAAGTCTGAGCAAACCTCGTAAGGAATGGTGGGGGTTTGAAAAATGGAGGATCTAAATAAACACTACAAAGAAAGCAACGCCCTCGGCTATGGATTCCGTACAACTTGCTGTAAGCACGAAACTTGCAAATTGTGACGCGGTGCAAGTGATGAGAGATTAATTGAAGAATATTTTGATAAATGTTTTTAAACTTTTGCGATTTTCACACATTATAAAATAATGATTCGGGTCTAATCGCGTAGAATATTTTAAAAGGCACAAATTCAGGTCACGTAGAAACGGTCTGCAAAGACCATCTACAGCAGAACAATAGAAAAAAAACCGTCTCCCCGTGATCACGGCCGGTGTAATTCTGTCGAAACGTTGGGATAAAAAAGGCATTTTGTGCCTTTTAAAATATTCTATTATCTAATGAAACGATCGAATAATCTATCGATTAGACAAGAATCACTATTTTGTAATGAATATTTTGAAATCGCGTATTATTTTGCGGCGTTCAAAAAGGTTAATTAAATTACTTTCAGATACATCATGAACTGAAGTAATCTTCACTTGAGGCGCCAAATTTAGTTATTTTTTTTTGTTATTTTATTAAGTTATATAATATAGATTAGATACCTTGGTAACCTGTGCACAAAGAGTACGCCATAGACTATAAAGGGACCATAGCTTTCTTTTTTAAGTTTTGGGTGTTTTGGTTACCAGATAATTTTATGTTTCGATTTAAGTTAAATAAAGTTTACATTAGTTACGCGTGAAAATATTTTTTCTTTGTTTCTTTCTAAAATAATATACTTAAGTAGGCTGGCCATTAACACTACCGCCACAGGTTTGACCCCTTGACCGCACTGGCACACATATGCTACACAAACTTTTGGTGCGGCTGGGATGTGTGTGGCAGTCCATACACTTTCTTGGCGCCTCCAGAAAAACTGTTCCATAAACGAGTCTCAATAGCCTTAATATCGGTGCCCGAACTTAAGTTTTTCTTTCAGTGTCTCCAATGTATTTTTATGTTGCAGTTTGTATCTTAACACCGCTTGGCGTCCATAACTTGCACCACTCAACAATTTGCGACACCGGCAAAGCGTGGCCGAGGGTTCGAATCGATGCTGATATTAATTTTCGAAAAAGTTTGCATCGGCCACGGTTATTTATAAGTTATTTTTCTCAATATGGTAATATCGGAGGAATATTATAATTAAAAGAAACTAAATGCTGTAGTGTGTGATTGGGAATGACAATTTGTCAAGACGAGCCTTCGCTAAGGATTGTACCCGGCTTTCGAGTAAGTCTTGCCAAGATTGCATGGTTTCTAGTCTATTCTCCAGTTCCCCAAGCTCTAAGCATGACCTAGAATATCCGTGGTTACGGTCACAAGAAAAGAAAACTTAAGACTCAAAATTTTAGGGAACTTTTTTGTATGTAATTTTTTTGTTGAAGCCTCAGACTATTGTGTAAATGGCAATAGGCTCCTCTACTCAGTACATGGGACTTAAAACCGCTGGCGAAATGTGGGTAGATTTACAATAGTATACCCGCAAGGTGGGACGTTGTAAGACACAATTTAAACATGTTAATCTTTTGAATAATTGTAATATAATGCCTTATCGTCTATACGATAAGGCATTATATTACAAGCCTATGCTAGGTTACACTTATACACGGTGTAAACGAGTTCGTCTCGTGTAGTGCCGGACTTAAAGAATAGCACTACCCCATCTCTTGGGTGCCGTAAAAGGCGACTAAGGGATTCTCTAGACACTAGAGGATGGGCAGCAGCGTTCTCCGAGTGCTTTAATTAACAACCATACGGCAACCCCCCCCCCCTTTTGGGGAGGCCTATGTCCAGCAGTGGACGTCTTTCGGCGGAATGATGATGATGAAACGAGTTCGTGTAATTACTTCAAACCGCGTGTGTATTTTTCAAAAAACAAAAAAGAAAGTTAGTGCCTCAAGTTAACTGACGGCAAATAGCATATCGCACTAGTTGTGCCCGCTAGCTGTGTCGCCGAGTTTTCATTAATTTATGTCTGAGATCGAAATGTTCAATAAAATAAACGCAAAAAAAAAGGTTTTTTTTTATTTAATCCCTTTTAGGTGGTTTAGATACCACTCTACCGCAAGCACAAGAGAAAAAAAAAATTAATTAATCAAGTTAATTCCTTTGCCGGTTTGATCTACACAAACGGTTTTAAGGAATTATAAGAATTCGTTTACACCTTGTAAAAAGGTGACACACACTTCATACATCTGCCGACTTATTCGAGGAATGCACACGTGATGTCATACAAAATGTATTACGATGCAAATGCAAGCCACCAAACACATTTATGTATATCAAATAGTCACATTTGTAATGCTAATTTCCCTAAGGGTACCGACGAACCGCAGCATTACCCTCAATAGAGGTTGCGAGCAACACGATGTATCAATCCGCCAAATTGATTGAATTAGTGTCGCGGTACCCTCTCGATGTCCCAAGAGGGGGGTGCCATACGTGTTACAATAATTGACACTTCGATGTCCAACAAGACGGTGGACGGATGACGACTACTAGGTACTATGATACCCATGGGGAGTTGAACATCCAGGTTGCTCAATCAAGTCAATCTCACATGTACGCAGTGCATCATGAGCCTGACAAACTCAATACTGTAGAACAACAGATGATACAACTGCCAAAAATAAAGCAAGAGTAGCTCAACCTTAAAATTTTTAAACCATATTATGAAAATTGTCAAACCATTTTTAGGAATCCGTACCCAAAGATATTATCGGTAGCGGGTAGCACTGGGCAATGTTGACAAAAGAAGGTAGTCGTCGATATGGATCAACGCACCCGAGGTTAGAAAGGCGGTGGTCATTCGACGAAGCGGGAGCATTCCGTGTTGATCAGCTGAAGAAGTCTGACCTTTTATATCTGATTAGCTTGTCCTTATTTTATGATCTTGTAATAATTGTGTAAAGTAATATATTGTGATTTAGTTTATGTTACTAATACTAACCCAAATACAAGTACTCTCAGTGGTGGAGAGTCTATGTTGGTTTTATTTACTGTGTTTACCTTGCTCGCAATCCTGACATACCGATATTAGCTGTAACTGTAATGATAGAATCACCCCTGAACGATTATGTTGTTGTGTCATTTACAAAGGGTAAAACGGGACCCTATTACTGAGACTCCGCTGTCCGTCCGTCCGTCTGACACCAGGCTGTATCTCATGAACCGTGATAGTTAGACAGTTGACATTTTCACAGATGATGTATTTTCTGTTGCCGCTATAACAACAATACAAAAAAACAGAATAGATAATGGTACGGAACTCTTCGTGCGCGAGTCCGACTCGCAACTGGCCGGTTTTTTTTAAAGAGCGTCCCTGCAATTTCTTTCCGCCTCTTCTCCATCGGACCTACTACTTGGAACTGAGCACCTAGTGTTGACCTTTTGAAAGCACCAGTAATCTGGTTTATTCGAAATAAAAATATTTGACTTTGGCAGTTCAATCATCTGTGTCTATATTAATGGCTGATGCATGCTTGCTGTCACTTGAAATAGCTCTTTTCGTGAAGGCCATTCCATTGCCCTACATTGTTACACTCGCATAGTTTTTATACCACAATGTTGGACTTTAAAAGAGACCTTGAATTTAGAGTGTTTCGGCGTTTCTTCTCCGAGATAGTCAGACAGGAGATCTAGCGCCATCTAGTCTTAGAAAATATAGAAAAAATAATTGTGAAAGTGTCTAAAAGATTTACACACTTAACATCACGCCTGTAAACCCTGAAGGGTTGAGCAGAGGCGTATAGCACACCCTCATTTCGCCGTCATGCTACTGAGAAATTCCACACGGAAAAACCCAATAACACTTTGACCGGCCTGGGCATCGACAACAGTACGTAACGCTCAAAAGTCGTGCTTTCGACCACAGACCAACGAGGCAGTCACAAAAAGTTTAAAAGATTTATTTTCAGATCATCATCATTATCTTCCTACCCCTATCCCATGTTACTTGGGGTCGGCGCAACACGTTTTCTTCATCCATTTCGTCCTGTCATGATATAACTGACTCCCTTCTCTTTCATATCATTCTTCACACAATCCATCCATCTTTTCTTTGGCCTCCGTCTTCATCTCCATCCATCCACATTTATATTCATAACTCTTTTGGTCACACGCGTTTCATCCCTCCTCTTCACATGCCCATACCAAGACAAACGGTTTCCTTTCAACTTTTCTGTCACTGGCGCTACTTTCAAACTTTCTCTAATATTATAATATACTCATTCCTGACCTTATCCGTTCTGGTCACTCCACACATTCATCTCAACATTCTCATCTCCGCTACATGTAATCTTTTTTCATCAGTCTTCTTCACGGCCCAACATTCCGATCCATACAGTACGACAGGTCTTATCACGCACTTGTATATTTTCGCCTATAACTTGATATTTTCAGATATAAAAATATTTATGATAATAATTAACCACCCAACTTCTCAGCATAAAAACCGTGTGAATTGTGAGCACAATACCCAACTTTGTGCACAATAATCTTGCCCGCACACAGTGCAGGGACGATGACCGACAAAGTTCGGAAGTCCCACAGATAGTCATCCACTACACAGAGCAATGATCCCAGGCCGGTCGTATCTTTGACAGCTCTGCCCGCCTAAGGCTGAGCATCCACCAGAGCTGTGCTAAACTGCGTAGCGAGGAATGTGTTTTGTAAGCACCAATAGAATCACTTCATTTACCTAGCTTCGCTCTGCGCAGCTCTGGTGGATATGGGCTTAGCGGAGCGAGGTTTTTGTTCATACAAAACAAGCGAGAAATGCGACCGAGGGATGTGTTGCGAGGAATGTATTGCGAGGAATGTGTTACGAGGAATGTGTTGCTAGGAATGTGTGCAAGAATTTGAAAATATGCTCCTACCAGTCAGTCAATAGATGGTGTTTGGAAGAGGTAGATGATCATTAACACATTACGCATTACACATTCCTCGCGCAGCTCTGGTGGAAAGGGTCACACCGTTTTACATCCTCGCTACACATTTTCGCACCGCACATTTTCCTCGCACAGCTCTGGTGGATATCCAGTCTAATACCCATCGAACTTTACAGTGCAAAGATCCCAGGCAATGACAGGTAGTATCTTTAATAGTTTTGCCCGGCTAATGCCCAGTCACAACGTTTATTTATTTATTTTGCTTTAATTAAAAGGTCTAAGACGATTTACAATAATTCAAGATAGGAAGAAGAGGAATAGAAGAATATAGATAGAATAAAACAACCATTCTGCTTGAGTGCGCTTGATACACTCAAAATATACATATATGATTTATTAAATGCTATCAAAATAACAATGTTTGTTGCTAAGTATGAACGGACCGCATAGTCATCAATATTATAAGTTATTTAATTTAGGTAACACGAGTATAGAAAGGAGATGTTTGAGTTTGGGTCACCACTATGTACAGTATACAGGGTGTTAACGAATTCGTGTAATTCCTTAAAACCACATGATCTACTACTGTTGTAGACAGGCCCCGCACGGGATTTAGCTTGATTAAAAATAAAAATAAAAAAATCTTTTTTTTTTCATGCGGCTTTGTTACCGATCGTATCTAAACCACCTTATAAGGATTCAGTAAAAAAAAAGTTTTTTTTTTTTGCAAAAAAAAATATTTTATTTGTGTGAACATTTCGATGCCACGCATAAATTAATGAAAGTACGGCGACACGGCTGGCAGGAACGACTAACGCGATATCGCTCTTTGCAGTCAGATAACTCAAGGCTCTAAAAAGACTCAGAAATTGAAAACCAAAAATTTTTTTTTAAATTTTTTTTTTGTTCGATTTCGAAAATTCCCATTTAGGGTTAATCTGTGTCACCAGTAGATCACGCGGTTTGAAGGAATTACACGATTTCGTTAACACCCTGTATAGAAAAATAAGAAAAAAATAGGGGATTTCTTGAAGAAGAGTACTATTGTACTGGAATTATTATTTGGGGATGTTTTTAATATTATGTTAACCCTTTTTTTCTGGTAGCCATGACAGTTGTGTTTGACATTAACATGAGTTTGACAACTTTGACAGTCCTAGGTTTCGTGATGAGTTGTATTTTATTATAATTATAACGAAATCCAACGAAATCCAAGTATTTTAGTCTATAAACAATGTACAAAACGTAAGTACACAAGAAATAAACACTATGAGGTCATTGACATGTCAACAGTTGTCAAAATGACATTTCACATAATTTCGATCCACCATATTTTTATGTGTTGTGTTGCTCTTCTTGACCAATATACTCGTATCTTGAATGCACAATTAAACGAAGTAAAATTATAGAAAATTAACATTAAAAAACGGTTACTTTATTGTATAGCTATATTTACATATAGTGTACATGGTGTTAGCCCAGGCTTCATACATTTCTGAAACATCTCCTTTGCTGAGCATATAAAAATGTTCGAGTGGCTCGCACATACTGCCGACTCAGGAAAAAGACTATAAATAGAAGGATATTGCACAACCGTTACGTTGTTTTTTTTGTACTTATTTATTTATAAAATTATGATTGCATGATAGATGAGTGCACGCGGTATGAATGCTATTCGTGTTCTAAATTGGCCGGCCCAGCGCAGGTAAAATGCTGACATATTGATATGAAAACTATGGTGTGCTTGCACTGTACACATGCAATACAATCGAAAGAAAAATAAAATAAATAAATTTATACAACAATTAGAGACACCTCTTTCATAAATCCCTCACAATGCTTCTGACAGTATAATCTTCCACTCATCCGCAAACGAATCACAATTCAGATATAAATTAATTTATTTACGCACTTACAATTTGGACACGGGAGATAAGGGAATTCATCATGGCACCCACGTTAGTTCTTTCGGTAACAATAAATCGGCCGCTAGTTGATAAGTGTTGTCGGTGAGTGTGCTCAGCAATATTGCCCGTCTTTTCACGCCCTGTGGATCTTTGAAATTGTCGACGTCGTTCGCAATGTACCATTGCAACATTCGTTGTTTGAAGTTTTGCCATGTATGAGTGTTATGTTCAAAATTATACAAAATCCCAAAATGAGAATTTTTTTCCTTACTCGCGTGTACTCGTCGCCACTGATAAATATGCAACATATAATTATTATACTTATGCGAAATTAAAAGACAGATAGCTGGAACCAGACTGAATTTTTATTTGACAAATAATCCTAACTATAGAAGCTTAGTTTGAGTTTATACTAAACCTGAAACTTGTTTGTTCAGAATCACTAGGAGAATCGATTGACATATTTTTTACACCACTTTTTTATTTTCATAAATATCAATTTTGTTTCAGTAGTTTTCTACCCATAACAGTTGACGGAAATAGACACCTTGAGGCTTGAGACGCGACGGTCCTCTCGGTCAGTTTCCGTGTATTAGACAACCCCTGCATCTCAGGCATGTTAGTTTATGTCGCGTTAAGTTCCCTAAAAGAGTGTGAAACTCTTTGAGGGAACTTAACGCGACATAAACTAAGGTGTAACTTGGAGATTTATTAAAAAAAACACATATTCAGGCAGTTCTGATGAAAATCTTATTGGGGTGTCTCAGTTTTCGTATAAAGTAAAAATAAGGTTGTATACATATATGTCGTGGCCATATCATAGAATTGATCACTTCATGATGTGGCCGGCCATTTCATGAAATGGTTGTATTTCATGATATGGCGAACTAAAATTGGCCATATCGTTTAAACGTCAACGTTTAATGATATGTCCATCCACGTTTGGCCATATCATTAATGTAGGGTTTCCATGATATCAAAGGTTTAATAAAAAATCCAAATAAAGGAAGCACGTACGGTCAGCATCAAAAGTAGCTGAACATTTGAGTTTTTAAACTTTGCATTAATTAAGGCTTTTCTTCTCAGAGCTAGTCAGATAGGAAATGCCGGCTCCATCTAGTCTTAAAAAAACATATTAAATTGACTTGTAAAAGTGTCTGTAACAGATTTATTTACAGAAATAAATATCATTTATCATAATTAGATAACTAATTGAAAGGAAGCAAAAAATGTAAGGCATACTTAGAGCTATATCTAGCAGCTCTAGGTATCTATTAAACTTTTTGTTTTAAAAAAAATCGTTTTCTAATTAATGCCAAGTTTAAAAACTCAAATGTTCAGCTACTTTTGATGCTGACCGTACCATGCAAGCAAAGGAGTAGACTACGGAATTTCGACCCACAAAATATCGATGCACGTTACCGCAAAATTTTAATAGCTTGATTCACCAACAATGGGGATCTGGCGCTCGGCGGCCGCTGCCGCGCGTTATTGGTCACTGTTCTAACCTAACCCAAATGATTCAATATACTAAATAGTAAATCGCAGTAACGTGCATCGATATTTTGTGCTGTAGTTTCACAGGTTAACCAGATAAATAATCGAACAAATAAAATTCTATGAAAAGTTCACCCGCAATTACCATGAAGTCATATTTTGAAATCCAATAATAGTCCATTAATTTTCGTTGCGTGGTCACCCTACTTTACTTATTATCATTAGCTTTTTTGTCAGAATAATTGTCCGCCGCCATGATGCATCACAAAAACAAAACGACATCAGCGCCTCTAACAGTAGATAATGTAACTAATTTTATGATAATATGATCACTAATGTTTTTCTTTCTTTCTTTTTTTTTTCTTTTTTTTAAAAAACGTTGCCCCACACTAAGATTTCTCTTGTATCGTGGGTGCGTTTACAGACACAAATCTCACAAACAAACGCCCAGACCCGAAACAACCATCTGTAGGCCATAAAAAATTTGTTCTGTGTGGGAATCGAACCCACGACCCGTGGCGCAGAAGCCAATTGCTTAGCCACTGCACCAAACGTGTCGTCAAACGTTTCGTGTTTGACCATATCATGAAGTAGCCGTGCGTTTAGCTGATCATATCGTCAAACGCTGATTATTCATTGATCTGGCCAGGCCGTATCATGAAGTGGGCAGCGGGTATTGGCCATTTCATGAAATACAACCATTTCATGAAATGGTCGGCCACATCATGAAGTGATCAATTCTATGATCTGGCCACGACATATATTACAAGGTGTTACATAAATAACGCACAACCTCATAAAGGGTCACTGTACTCATAATTATGAACGATGTGATGTTATGGATGATGGGCACAAATGTATGGAGTCTGGTACTGGCTCCAATCGGAATGAATGATACACCGTTGGAAAGGTATTTTTGTGTAGATTATGAATAACCATGGCGCTTGTCCCGGTTCCCTGTCCGATCGAAGTAATCCTGCTTGAAAGTTTATTAATTTTTGGTACATCCTATTAAGTACACATACTTTTATTGTCATTTTTCTCCATTTTGGCATGGTATTATTATGATAATTATTAATATTTTGCATTATCTAGGTAAATTAAACAAGTTCGAAGTAAGTTTTATCGTTTATTGTATGTAAGTATACAGGGTGTAAAAAGACCCATTACATAGCCGAAATCAATGCACTCTGTACATCAAACTAAATTGCATTGACCAAAAATAATTGCTGGGAAACGACTTTTAGGATTTTTAGGCATAAAAAAACGTGTCCGAGTTGTTTAATAAATAGATCACCCCTACATGAAAAAATACTAAACCAATTTTGTTGTGATTTTCATCCGTTAACTGAATTTTATTTAGCTCAAAATCTGTGCAAATATCATAAAAATCAGTCAAGCTAAACAGGAGATATGATTTTTTAAATTCTATTTTGAACTAAATATCCAATATCTTCTGAGGACTATATTTCAAAACGGACAATTGATACGGGTTTGTTGCCATAGTAGTTTTTTGTACTCTTGAAAAGAACTATCCAACGATGGCAAATTCATTTTGATTGGACATGAGTACCAAAACGCCCATCCTCCTTTTACTATGGGACCAAACCGGAAATCGCGAAACAAAAAAAACAGCTGTTGCCTACATTCACGTATGTTCGCATAACTCGTCAAAATGCAGGGCACAGCTGTTTTTTTTCTGATATTTTTAGTATCTACATAATCTAATGTTATTAACCACTTCTTTGCTTTAGTTTTACAATCATGTCGATTTAAGGTGTGGAACTTAGATTCTGGAGGAGCTCTACAACTAATAAATAAACTAAAACCTTTATTTTAATCCTGGCTGCAATCGCAGTGGAGGGCCGCAGCCTCCCTGGTTATAGGTGTGACCTTTCGCTGTACTGAATAACCGCTTACTAGAACCGCAGTGACCTACTTTCTACAATTGATTCTCAGCTCACAGCTACCTTGGAATGTCGATACCTAGATATTGTTCCCAGTTCAACTTTAACAGGAATTGTTTCTTTGAAAGTAATATGTTTTGTCTTTGTTTTGCGTCTTAGCGATTTCTCAGACTTTTTCTAGATTTCCATGTTTAGCAACTGTATACAGAAAACCATATGATCTGTTACTGGTTTACATTAACGCCGCTTGGGATTTAGATTGATTAAAAATAAATGACCGCCTCGTTGGTCTAGCGGTTGCAAGCGTATATAATATTTCTATTTCTAATTCTATCGCTATACACGGAAGTTAATGAATCTATTTTATTATTCCCATCTTAAGTGTACCGTTGAAATATTTCGTTTAAATAATTTGCATAAAATTCAATTAATATACAAAATTGTGTGTAACCTAACCCTCCGCTGTGCATATTTAAATGTGAACAAATTAATTTTGTTTATGGTTCATCGGGATACCTCTACCGTAAACGATACCCGGACATGAACTACTAGTGATGTAACTCGACTAAGTTAGTCGAGTTATTCGATTGCAAGACTGCAGGGCATACTTACCTTTTGACAATCGACGCTTAGAGTACTTCACAATACTCAATCGGGAAGTGCTCTTAGTGTTGAGCTTAATCACACGATCTACAGGGTGTAAAAAGACCCATCACATAGCCGACATCTACGCACTCTGTACATCAAACTAAACTACATTGACCAAAAATAATTGCTGGGAAACGACTTTTATTTTTTGGCATAAAAAAACGCTTTTTTTGTAGCGCGCAATGTGTGGCTGTGGCGATGCCGCGCGTTTGCATGCGTGCAGCGCGGCCACACAGCTGAGCCAAGGCGGTCGTGTGCGTTTGATATTTGTTGCGTTTTTGTAACTTCAAATGCGTAATTTGTAAGGAAAAATTGAAAATTTTAATAAGGTTGTTTGGAAGAAAGTTTAGTATTATCACTTAGAATAAATACGTTTTTGGAAAAAACAAAAAAAATATGTGTACTTTGACCTTCAATATCTCCAAAACCAATGGTTTCCCAGGTATGGTTTGGTAGAAAAAAATGATCCCAATGATGGGTAGAATATGTGGTTTTCGTTATCGTTAAGGGTCTTTTTACACCCGATATATTGTGTGTTATATTCTGTACAAATCATAAATCTGTAGACGTGCCTGTACATTGGGAATACTTAAAAAATTTATAGTCATTCAACCACTGGTGTCATACGAATACCTTTGACAGTCATTACGGGTAGTCGGAAGCCTGAAAGTCTGACAATCAGTCTAACCTTAGGATATCGGCATTGCCCAGTTGCTGAGGTCTGATGGCAGTCGCTCCGTGTAAAATACTAGTATTCAGCAGTATCTGGTTAGACTGGAAGCTGACCCCAACTTATTAGGGTATTTTACTCTATATGAGAAAAAAACTAAAAATATTTTATTGAGATAGCTTAGGCAAAAAGCAGTCGAAAAACGTTAGTTTTAGTTCATAAAATAGCAAAGTAAATTTTAAAATTTAATTCAAATGTTTCAGCTTTTTTATCTGTTTCATAACACCATTAATTAAATTTATATTTTTTAACAACATTAATTAATATAGTAGTCGCCATGTTATTACGTCATACGGCTATGTAAACTTAGAAGTGTCAACTAAACAATTAACATAACATACAAAATATCACTGCATTTGTTTACATAGCCAACTGACGTCATGAGTTCATGACCATAGAGCAATATGGCGTCCACTGCGTCCAGCGTTTTCGTCAAATTACGCGCGTAATTTGAAAATGCAAAATTTTAATTTTGTAAGTGTTAGCGTTTTTGTTTGTGAGATATGTGTCTGTAAACGCACCCACGATACAAGAGAAATCTTAGAGTGGGGCAAAGTTATTTAAAAAATTAAAAAATGCATTTTTATGGCACTTAACGATTGAACAAAAATTTTGAGATTTTTTTTTGTGGTTCATTAGCACTATAGAATCTAATTGAGACACTTTTTAAAAATGGGCGTAATGCCCTATTGGGAAAAAGGCTGGGCAAAACATTCTAATAAATAATGGTATACATAGCAATACTTCATCCCTTGCTAACGTGTCAGTAATCGTAAGCCTTTTGTTATGAAAGTTGTTTATTCACAACTGAAACAAACGCTAAGTCGATGTAAATCTCTTATGAATAGAATCCTTGGAGCACTTAAAGCTATTGTGGTAATATCGTATGAAAGTAAGCCCGACAGATTCTGGGAATAAAGTCTGGCTAAGTTGTAGCAGATCGTTACTAGGTAGCTAAAGTCAACACGAAGATTTATTACTTACAATAATAATGTGGCTCACCTAATCCTGGGTTCAGGTCGGTAAAGTGTTATCCTGTTATGAAATCGATACTCTACGTCATAATAGCAAGACGTTACCAAAAAAATTTAAGATGACATCATGCCGGTCGATCGGGTCGGATCGGGCAGAGGTGTACATCCTCATTTTGCCGTTATGTTTACGTCCCATGTAATTGGGGGCGAGCCTATTGCCATCAACAGGCACAAATCCAGATTTTGGGCTGCTACGGAGAAATTCCACAAGGAAGAACCTAATAATACACTTTGCCCGACCTGGTGATCGAACCCAAGATCTCGAGCTCAGCAGTCGCTGTCGCAGTACTAGATCAATGAGGTTGTCAAAAAAATTGTGAAAAGTTTTTATTTTTTTAACTTTTATTTACCTTTTTCTGTTTGTAGTGTATCTATGTGCGTCTTCATTTGTGCGCTTATAAATGAAGAGCTTGGGATCGAAAAGTGTCTTTTATACTTTTGACTCAACAAGTTTTTTTTCTCGTTGGCCTCAAAGCCTTGGATATTATCGATTTCTGAACAGATTTGTTTCAAATAGTGCTATTTTCCAAGAGAAAATAGCGTTCTGATCAAAAAGTCACATTTACAAAGGAAACAGGCCTACGCGTAAATAGTTTGTATGTAATAATGAAAAATGTAAGTAGCACTTTTTGTTCCTGACCTCCTCAAATGTGTTTTTCCTTCTTTCTTTCTACCTATATCCCTACGCATATGTTTGCATATCCTGTGCTGAGAACTTACCACGCGAACAATGCGCCAACGCCGATGGCGCTCTCTCTTTTGAATGCATTTATCCACAAGTTGCAATATACTTATTGTCATTTTTAATGCAAATATTTATGAGCACTGCTTCTTTTGTATCTTTATATTGAAGCTGTAAATTATAATGCGTTTTGGTACATTTATTATATATATTTTTTTAGTTTACCATTCATTGAAACAAAACAAATATCGCGTATGTACAAAATCGCAATTTTGCAGAGCACTGAAGCAAATAACCTTTATAATTTTTAAGTTTGCAGTTCTGTCAGCACAGCATTAGGTAATATTCTCGAAACGCAGTAATAAAAGTGTTTCGATTTGTGAACAAAATTCGAATTTGTTTTGATATTACACATAGATGTATATACGCAGGTGTCGAAATAAGTTGTAATTGGAATTACGCCCGGCATAAAGCAATAGGATGACCCCTTTACATGGGACCTAACAGTCAAAATGTGTACGTTATTTTTGTATTATAATTTTCGTGAAATATTCAAAGGAAAATGACCAAAAGTGCTACCAAAAAGTCTCATGCATCAAGATCAAAATATTACATAATTATTTTCATAATTTTTTACGACATTACGCGTCGGGATTTGATTCTTGAACAGGGAATTTAATTTAAAGCAAAAAAGTCTGGATATTGTTTTATTCACTTTACATGACGTTCCGTTTCACATGATTTATGATTACTATAACCTTGTATTTTGAAAGTGACATGATCACATCTTTCAAAAAACCCCAAAAAACATGTAAAAAAACATATTTTGCCGATTCTACATTAATTAAAAACAACTAGAATAGATTAGAATTTTTATTTAAACGATTATCATTTTTTTATCTATGGTTAATTGGCTGTTCACAGCCGGTCATAGAGATGTAGAATGTAATAGATGCGGATTACTGTTTTTAGAGCAATAATAAATCGTTTATGACATGTCCACATTGTTAGGTTATTTAGATTATTTCTAAAATCTCCGAAACTCGCGTTTTGTTTACAAAAAGAACTATTTTAGAAGTTAATATGATAAGTGTAGTCTATAAAAAACAAAGTTTGACTTTGATGCAGCATGGTACGGGACTCCATACATCGATGAGCATTGTCCTTTACGATTAGTTACGGTTTACTCACTTGCATTTTTTGGACTCGCGACCTCGCCGCGTGTTCAGTTTATGATTGAGGGCTCCGTTTCAGTCCGAAACTAGTCGGGCAATCCCGAAAAATGTACCAAACAATCCGTATCATCATCATTCAGCCGAAAGACGCCCACTACTAGACATAGACCCAAGCCATGTTGGTGGAGGGGGGTTGTCATCATCACCACGCTTAAGATAAGATAAAATGAGATAAGATAATATTTATTTGCTTAAACATGTGTCATACATATAAGAAAAGACATGCATGCATGATGGTAACAACATTATAAGGTACGGACAAGTTTGCCACTTGATGTGACGTGCAAATATCAAGTTATTGATTAAAACATTCTCTTAAAATATCAATAAATCAAGTAATTAAAGAATTATAATAACATTGTAATAAATTTAAAATAACAAAATGAAACAGAACATCAACAGCAAAAATAAGTTATTAAGACTAAGTAATCAAAATACTTCTTTATGTCTTTCCTCTAGGAACTCGTTAATGTTATAATATGCTTTATTTACCAAATATGTCTTAAGTTGGTTGGCTTGGCAGGCGGGTTGGCGATTCTGGAGGCGAGGGCCCTCGCGCTGAGATATCGTCAGCGCGAGGAGGCGCCTGAGCGGAGTGAGCTCCGCCAGATCCTAGTGGCCGAGTGGAAGGAACGACTTGCGCAACCCAGCGCAGGGCACGCCGCAATAGCGGCGGTAGGACCCGTTATGGAGGAGTGGCTGGAGAGACGGCATGGCGCCCTCAGCTTCCGGCTGACGCAGGTGCTCTCGGGACATGGATGTTTCGGGAAGTACCTGTGTCGCATAGGCCGGTAGCAGACGCCCGGATGTCACCACTGCGTCGACTGCCCTGAGGACACGGCGCTGCACACGCTGCAGGCATGCCCTGCGTGGGCGACGCAGCGCCGCGAACTGGTCGCGGCAGTCGGTGGTGACCTCTCGCTTCCGGCCGTGGTTCTGTCCATGGTCGGGAGCGAGAGTGCGTGGGAAGCCCTCGCCTCCTTTTGCGAGGAGGTGATGGCGACCAAGGAGGGAGCGGAGAGGGAGAGAGAGGCGGCAGCAACTCTCCCTTCCCGCGCCAGACGCACCGGGCACCGCCGGAGGGCGCGCGACGATCTCCGGCCACCCTAGTGTGTGCCCTGCGGGCGACGGGTTAGGGGACCCGTCGCCCGACCAGTAACAGGCCCGAGAAGGCGGCGCGCATGTGTTCCGTGCTCGCCTCTCAGGAGGACGTGGGGCAAGGCCCCACAGAAGGAGAGGTCCGCCAGGGGCTGGCGGACCGAGGCCTGCCGGGGTTGCGGCGCATGCAGCTGCGAATCCCGCGACCCCGACCAAGGGTCAGGAGAAGGAACACCGTGGGTTTTTAGCCGGTAAGAGTCCGGCATAACCCTTCGCCTTCCCCAGGCGACGGGTATCCATGAGGATTTTCCCACGAAAAAAAAAAAAAAAAATGTTGGCGATCGCAGTATGGTTGTTAAAGTTACTCAGAGAATGCTGCTGCCCGTCCTGGTGAATCGCTTAGTCGCCTTTTACAACACCCATGGTGAAAGATGGGTTAGTGCTATTCTTTATTCCGGCACTACACGGAACACGGGTAAACCGTAACTAATCATAAATTAAATGTGTATGTTATTAACAGTAAATCTCTGCCTAACCCTTCCTACCGTGACATTATTTCATGTCATGCATGTATTCAGTACAATGCACGTTGAAAAAACGCCCTTTTTATCCGGTTAAGTAAATAATCTAAATTACTACATTATTCGATTCATAATCGGTTAAATTACTACATTATTTGATTCGGTTGAACGGCACAAATCTCCTAATCGATTAGTACACTAGAATGAATCGAGTTATTGTAGCAAGTCAATGTAAATTACATACTTACGCTTTAGTGTTAAATGTCTTGTGACAATTGAACCGTTTAAACTTGAAGAAAAGTTTAAATCACTCACGTAGTTTAAGATGGAAATACGCATTTTTCCGAGATCAATCGAAATTAGCTTTAACGATTTTTGATTTAAAGTCATCCAAATGACTTTTGTAAGTAAGCCTTTGAGCTAGTATTTTTCTTTAATGTAATCTTTTGTTGAGAGGGGTAAATAGGTCACAGTGTAATTTCGTCACAATTTTGAAAATTCCATACATTGAATGTAAATTGATCACAAGTAGATACTTTTATTTAATAATATAAAAATTAATCCCTATTTCCCTTGGTCACGGCATCACGCGTGAGCCGCTGGACCGTTTTTAGTAAATTTTTTTTGTTCTGTTCTTAATTGTCAGGAAAAAGTGCTTATAAAAAAAATAATTAAAAAAAATGAAATTATCTCAGTATGTCCATATTCTTCATTTGTTTATAATTCCCAGGTCGGGCAATGTGTTATTGGGTTTTTCCGTGTGGAGTTTTTTAGTAGCAGCCCGGAGTCTGTATTTGTGCCTGGTTGATGGCAATAGCTATCAATAGCAATCTGCCTAGCCTTTTCCCAACTATGTTGGGGTCGGCTTCCGGTCGAACCGGATGCAGCTGAATATCAGTATTTTACATGGAGCGACTGCCTATCAGACCTCTACAACCCAGTAACTGGGTAATACGATACTCTTGGTAAGACTGGTTGTCAGACTTTCTGGCTTCTGACCAACAGTAACGACTGTCATAGATCTACAAATGACAGCCGGGACCAACGGCTTTACGTGCTTTCCGAGGCATGGAGGAAACTCGCTATGGTAAATGGTCACCCATCCACAGACCAACCTCGGCAAGCGTGGCTTAACCCGGAAGATCGGTCTATGCGGCTGTAATTATTTAGCCACGAGCTCCTCCCCCTATTCCATGGGACTTAAACACACCTCTGCCCAAGTTGTTGGGAAATACAGGCGTGATGTTATTTTGAAATCACACTCAGATCACCTAGAACTGTCAACAGCAAAATTCAGGTGTGTATTATCGCATTTTCTACCTCTTCAGGGACCAGAGGCGATTTACTTTCATTAGTCGAATAAAAGCTCGCCATTATTCGAATAACAGCTGGCCATTAGTCGAGTGACAGCCAACACGGCATTCCTGTGAGCCTAATAAAGTTATTTATGTCTGGCCCGTCGTCACTGAAGACATTTACAATCCGCGATACATTTAAAAATTATTTGACTTGATAAATTCGTCAAGAAGTACGAAGATAGTAAAGTTATGAATTTGGCATTTAAATTCCTACATTAAGGTATAGATATAGATTTTCGGAAATTAACTACACCCGTATCCTATAACATACATAACGAGGGTAGTTCACTCATTGGGGGTACCTCGTCATCAGAGTCCAAGTTCGACTTGGTGTAGGCAGGAAATAATAGTCACAACACTGATTATAGTCCTCTATTTATTCACTCTCGATAACAAAATAATAAAATCTCTAATGATTAAACCGATGGAAACTGATTAAAGTACGGAAACGCGGTAAGTTCGGTGCAGGCTGGCAAAACGACCTCTCGCCCTCGTGTCTCACGCCAAAGTGACTTCACTCAAATCAAATGCATCCAATGTCAAAAAGAATGACAGCTGACAGCTGACAGCTTACTGACAACCGTCAAACAAGACATGCCAAGCTCCGCACCGACCTCACCCAAGCACACTGCTTGACATTTCCGACAATAGATGGCGTCCTACTACATTAACAATAATCAATAGTCATTCTAATAGTTGTGCTTCTGTGTTGATTCTGCGACATACATATATTATGTATACATAAACCCACGTCTTTTTCCCATGGCAGCAGGTAGAAACTATAGAACGCCGCATGTTACGATCCTTACATAGTCCTTTCGCATCGTCCACGTTCATACATCTTGTCATACACGCACGCCGGTTGAAAGTACTACGCACCTGTCTTTTTTGAAGAACATCTCCAATAACTTCCATGAATGTCCTTTTAGGGCGCATCCTTATGGGATCTAATACCATAGTCTATATCTTATTTACCATTTAGTGGAATACTTGTATCAGGGTGTCTGTAATTCTACCTACTACTGTATTGACGTATATTTGGCAAGAAAACGCACAGGCCGTAATGTAAATATTTATTTAATATTCTTTTAAATAAATATTTAATTTAATAAGTTTACGCTAAATGTTAAATAAATACAAATTATTATGACATTTCTCTATCGCAATATTAACAATTATATTAATTAAGTTGCATTTTGATAATTAATTATATCATTGTATTCACATTAATTAGCATTTAAATTCAATTATTATTGTTTGTTGTGTTGTTATAAATGCGATGTTATATTTTTTTGTTTTTATAAATTTTTGATAAAAGTTTATGATGCTTAACACGTACTTACGTACAAATTTTGTACGCCATAAATGGCAAAACATGTAGCTTCTTCCTCAAATTTAACACCATGCACATGTATTATTTACTCATGTTTTAACAAAATAAATACCTTATCTTATCTTCTCGTGTTGTCATAAGCCGTTCTCATATATCAATCTTGCCGACTGCAGCAAGATTAGTCGCAGGGCTGACAGCCCAGGATGCGCCGGACGTACTTAAGTAAATACGTACTTAAGTATCGTCACTCGTGGAGGTTCTTTTAGTGCACACTATTTTATTATGCAGAATGATTATGTAACCTAAAAACGATCTTGGTTTATGTGATGTATTATTTAAGCATTGTAAATTTATGTATCTGATAAATGAATAAATAAAAAATAAAGGAAAATTTGCGCGCATGATTGAAAACTTGCGTAACTATATCTATGGAACAAGCAAAAAAAGAACATTAAATCGTAGCCCATACCTTTCTCTAGTTTGTCTATCCATAGAAAAAAGGCGGGGTGTTATGCATTTACGTTAAAATTAGTGATTTAAAAGCGATACAATTTGTACTAAATCGATTTGTATTTAGTCGATTTTATTATAAGTCGAATATCCGTCAACAGACATCCCTATCCGTAAGTCTAATAAGGTATATTTGACACGGCCATCACTGGGGAAATCCACGAACCGCGATACATATTAATTTTGTTACATCTGTCGCAGGCTCCTCGCTGATTAGTATTCACAGATTATGTAACACGGATGATGATTTCCTGCTGTTATATTGAATAACTTCGTATGAATTAATACGAGGAATTAATAACTTGAGTCAGTTTTCATTGTGTGTTTATTTTGACAGTGTTATATGTGTGTATATATATATGTTACGGCTAATAGCCGAAGTGCGGCTACACCTAGTTTTAGCCGGGTACAACTAGGTGCAGCCGGCCACATGCGGTTAAACTTAAATCTATCCTACTTATCTTCGGTTAGAACTAGGTTTAGCCTTCATCATAGCGGCTAGAACTAGGTGCAGCCGCACACCGATGGTTAAGGGTAACCCCGACACGGATAGGTTAGGTTCGAAGGGGATGACGGGGGCTAGAGTGAGCGAGCGAAGCGAGCGAACGAAGCCCCCGTCATCCCCTTCGTGTTAGGTTACTTTAAACCCTGCAGACAGAAATAGGAGCCCCGCACAGCGGGGCTCCGTCGACTTAAGCTCCACCTAGTTCTAACCAACTGCTACTGGTTGCACCTAGTTGTACCCGGCTAAACCTAGGTGTAACCGCCATTCGGCTTTTAACCGTAACATATATACATGTGTGTATATATTTGTGTGTGTATATTGATTTATTGCAAAAAACTGAGAGTCTTATACAAGATTAACATAACATCACGCTTGTATTCCCCGAAGGGTTGGGCAGAAGTGTATAGTACACCCTCATTTTGCCGTTATGTTTTAGTCCCATGTAATAGGCGGCAAGCCTATTGCCATCAACCGGGCACAAATCCAGAATTCGCGCTGCTACTGAGACTTTCCACACGGAATAACCCAATAACACTTTGCGCGACCTGGGGATCGAACCCAGGACCTCACATTCAGCAGTCACGCTTGTGACCACTAGACCAATCCCCATATCAATTTCGATAAAATGATATGTATTTTGTAATGTAGCAGACGGCTCCTGAGAACCCAGGGACACGTGTGCCACACCAGTTGTAGGGAAGAGTTATTAGTGAGGGTTCCTACGTACCCCTAGCCGCACAAACAAGGAAAACACTTTACTAAAAGAAGACAACTTTATAATGTGTGTAAAACACTTAACGAGTCCCTAATAGCACAGATTAATAGCACACGTAAAACTGATGAATACACAAAAACTTCTGTGAGAGTTTTTTGGTGACCGGAAGCTCAAAATCAAAAATCAAAATTTTTTATTTCACATAAACCAATACAGGCGCTTATGAAAAGTCGAATTTAGGTGCACGGTTCCAATTAGTCGTTTCCTATGGAGAAGAGCCGGCAAGAAACTCCATGGTTACTCTTTTAAAAAAAGGATATCTTTAACAACTTCAGTAGATACAGTACTATGATTTAGGATAGGTATGAGAGAACCATGTAGTCTTGACCACAGACGTGTGAGTAATGTAATACAAAGTCTTGAGTACAAAAATTAACCAAAAAGAAAGAATAACACAATATTAATAATAGTAATTTACACAATTATATGTATAGGCAAGTCCACGAAGTTCTCACATTTACAAAAGATAAAATGAAGCTAAACTATATAAAACAATTGACATGATTAATGTCATCAAAACTTTAGAGATAAAATCATTGTAAAATAAGATAAAAGATATCTTGAGAGTAATGATAGCAATAAAAAAAAACATAATTGAGGATAATTAATAGACATACACATACATCGTTAATGAGGTACCAGGGAAGCTGCATGTGCAGGAACTAATGCCAAACATTCCTGTCGTCAACGTAGTCCTTAGTCTTGTAGTATGCTTTTTGAGTGAGGACACGTTTAATATGGTTCAGTAATATGGTCACTAGGCGAAGGGCTGGAAGGAAGGTCAGAATTGCGGCGACTCCCTCCAGTAAGTCGGAGTGCCGGAGGCTCAGTAGTACAGCGTCTAGGCGGAGTGCTGGTAGGTCAGGAGTGCAGCAGTGCCGGAGGCTCAGTAGTAGTCCCTTTCAAATTGACACCAGTCCGCTCACTTTCGTGGTTGCCTTTCGAATCCGCGCAAAAGCCAGTTTGCTTTTTCTTTTTCGAGTGCTCTTCGAATTTTGAATCTGGAGTGTGTTCCAAAACTATGTGGCCTGTGATAAAAAAGAGGTTTATAGAAAATAAAAAGAAGGTGAAATGTGTGAAGTGGATGATGATGAAAAAGGTCATCCTACAATTTCAAAATATAATTTATATGTTTTTACAATAAACAAACGAGTATTACAGTAATTTATAGAAAAAATATCAGTAAAAATTAAGATCACTCGCGGCAGTCGGGCCATCCGGATGTCTCATTTTCCATATTAATATTTTTTTGGTTCACTCTTACGAGTATTATCCTTAAGGTGTGTTGAATCATCAACTACATTCGCGAGCATGTGTTCAGGTTATATATTTCTAAATTACTGTATTTTTCTTAAAATTCTCGGCATCCATCTTATTTTTTACAACAATACATTTTGTTATTTTTTGCGACTGGAAATAACAGAATGTATTAAATTCTTATCACGCCAAACGAAAAAAAATGTACATAAACATTCTTGCTACCATTAAAATACTTAAAAATGCATTGAAGATAACTTGGAAAATAAAATGCTATGCTTTGTTAGATAAGCTTGCAGACATAAATCTTTTAAAACGTTTGAAAGAAAAATGGGAACCTTTTTTAAATAAATATTTTAGCTCTTGCGAAAAGATAAAAAATAAACTTTAAAAAAAAGTAAAAACCGACTTCAAAGAAATACTAAAAGGAGTAAAATAATTACCATAATATAAAATTAACAGTTTCAGAAGTCGGTGGCTTCTATTTGCTTCAGTGTAGAGTTGCACCGACTTCTGAAACTGTTAATTTTATATTATGGTAATTATTTTACTCCTTTTAGTATTTCTTTGAAGTCGGTTTTTACTTTTTTTTAAAGTTTATTTTTTATTAAAAACGTTTTAGTGTCATAATTTTAACACCCTCCTTCATAACCCTTCTTTTTGGCTTTGACGTAGTCGGGCATAAAAAGTCCTTTCAAATGATACCTTACACGATATAATGAAAACATTCCAAAGGGGGGGAGGGGGGGACACGCACCCCCTCCTCTTTTCAAGTAGTCAGTTCCCAACAACAAATATAAACAAAGCAATATTAGTGATTTGAGAATTTTGCTTTGATCCGACGAGGAGTTCCGTTCCATATCTCTGAAGTTCATGGTCTGATCATAACAAAATTTAAATGGGACCAATCGGAAAGTATACCCTTCCGAACAAAAAAAGATTTTTTCAAATCGGTTCATAAATGACGGAGATATGAGGTAACACACATAAAAAAAAAAAAAAAAAAAAAATACAACCGAATTGAGAACCTCCTCCTTTTTGAAGTCGGTTAAAAATAAGTACGGTTGAATGGAATTTGAAAGAAAGCGGAGGTTATCAAACGGTTAATAGTTTTCGGAGTGCAAATTGTAGTGTACACTTAGCTAGCTTAGCTTTAAAAGCTACTTAAGTCCTCGTTAAAATTAATGGCGCATGATTGATAGTGTATTTAAATAACAGGTTTTTAAACTAGCCTATGTATTTACAGTCTCGGAATAAAAAGGTTACGCATCTTAAGGTCTATTTTTGCTTGCACAATGCAAGAAGCAAACTATTTTACGTATTGCCAACATTACAGGAATGAAAAGACAAGTTTTCTTGACAGGATTTTAATTTTTCCACTACATTTCACCAACATCATGAATAAATAGTAAAAGAGTATTTTTACGAAATCTTGTACGAGTAAACGTATAAAACCGGTCAAGTATAAATCATACCTACACATGGTTTTTCTTATTAGTTATTCGTACCTCAATATAATTTGAAAGAAATTAAATTGTAATGGTGACAGACACTAGGTAAGATACAAAAATCAAACCCAATCCATCACATAACACTACTACGTCATATAGAGGCAAAAAGTGTGCCTTATGATCTTTACTACCAAACAAACAATTTTCCATTCATTCTGTTCCGTTTAACAGTTTGAAAAGATAGCATGTGTTCGCGAAACGTTAAAAGAATCAATTTGAAAACTGACGAACCTTTTCATTCCCCTACTTCTTCTTCTCTCGTGGTGAAAAGATTAGCCAGTCAGCAAGGTTGGTAGCGGGGCTGACTGCCCAGGATGCGCCGGACGTACTTAAGTATCGTCACTCGTGGAGGCTCTTTTTGAGGACCTTTTTTGAGGATTCCCCTACTGTAAGTACATCTAGAACTAAAACAATTACCATGACTTTTGCTAATTATATGGAAATTCCCAATGTATACTACCAATAAGCTACTCCGTGTCTTTGAATGGATCACATAAACTGTGATTATGAGGTTGTACTTACCTAGTAGATGAGACCCCAAAGATCATTAGAACGCTACGTAAGCAGACTACTAATCTCCTAATACAGATATTATTTGCTTAAAGGAATGTAGGAACAATTTGCCGTACTTTATTGTCAATAGCGACGCACTGCTATAGCTATAATTTATCAATTCTTTTATTTTAGGACTAACAAATTGATTTAATATTTATTTCTTTTGTATTTTTTTATACATATCTAGCCGCAAACGCGCAGATAGACTCTCGATTTCAGGTTCACCAACACTGATTAGCGTTATCATAGTTTCAAGGTGCCTGAAGTACCTTTCCAAAATTCGTCATCAGCTCTTCACCTATATAATAATTGACGTTGACTTCGGAGATAAGGGGGAATGGTATTTTTACATATATTTTTCATCGTAACTCGAAGACTATGCCGCATAAATGACAATTAAAATATATTTTATAATTTGCAAATGAAGCCCTTTCATATTATAATACATTTGACCTAGTAACCCCATTTTAAAATTTCAACCCCTCACTTGGCCCTATTTGCAATGAACATAAAAATATTTTTTCAATTCTTTCACTTGCATTATAGATGAACAAGCATTATTTTAAACTGTTCCAAATTCCAAGTCAATGTCATTAGTATTGAGTTCCTAAAATAAGCAGATGTGACAGACGGAGGGACAAAATCGCACCATAAGGGTTCTTTACCATTTTTACACAGAACCCTAACTACAAAACCTGAATAACGTTAAATATCCAAGTAAATTCAGACAATTTTTTTACAAAAAAAAAATCTAAACGCTTAAGAAAACCGGACCTATTTTGATTATTCAAAACGTTTGTAAAACGACCTTCTGTGTACATTAGAGGGCCCGTATAACACTCGTTATCAGCACCGTTTTTATCTGGAAACATTATTGTCCGGAAGATTTAGGTGTTTCGTCCCTTTGTGGGAAGGTCTAAGTGACAAGAGAAGGCGTTGAGCGGGGCGGTTGGAGGTCGAATGTAGTGTAATGTGTGATTAGGTCCGCTTGGAGGACTGTATCTGCGATCTCCTTGCCTTTTCAAATGATCCCTTTCTTTTAAAGAAAGCTTGCGTCCAGCTTTGCACTGCTATAAGGTGAATACAGATTTTATGACAGGGAGCAATGGCGAATCTTTTTTTTTTTTGTAAGTACCTATCTCAGACTAAAAATCATTTTTAATTTAAAATTCCAATCACACTATATCGGGTGTAAAAAGACCCTTAACGATAACGAAAACCACGTATTCTACCCATCATTGGGATCATTTTTTTCGAACAAACCATACCTGGGAAATCATTGGTTTTGGAGATATTGAAGGTCAAAGTACACATATTTTTTTTAGTTTTTTCCAAAAACGATTTCCATGTCATAATACAAAACTTTCTTCCATACGAACATTATCAAAAATTTCAATTTTTCCTAACAAATTACGCATTTAATGTTACAAATACGCAATGAATATCAAACGTACACGACCGCCTTGGCTCGGCTGTGTGGCCGCTGCACGCATGCAAACGCGCGGCATCGCCACAATCATAATTTGCGCGCTACAAAAAAAAGCGTTTTTTTTTCATGCCAAAAAATAAAAGTCGTTTCCCAGCAATTATTTTTGGTCCATGTAATTTAGTTTGATGTACAGAGTGCGTAGATTTCGGCTATGTGATGGGTCTTTTTACACCCTGTATGTCTGAACTGGGAGTCTACTTCAGAACCCTAAGGTCCATTTTTACCAACACCAGATAACAGATTTTCTATACAAAAGCTGTCAATACTTCACTAAGATAAAAGTTATCTGACGTAGGTAAAACCGGCTCTCAAATTCAAATCCTTTAATTATCTCTCTATCCTGCAAACCCATGTGTCAGTGTCAGCATAGTAGACGGGGCCCGCTAGGGCCAGTGCCTGCCAGGATTACGGAATTTGTTCGAAAGAGTTACCGCGGCCCTGGAACACAAAGGGCATTAGGCACACGGATGGGTTTTAGTCAGTAACGCGGCATCCTACGGGAGCGATCTAGAAGCGACGCGAAAACAACAAACAGTCGATACCTATTGAAGTAGTCCACGTGACCAAACGCACGTGGAGTGCGGTGCGGCGCGGCGCGAAGCGAGGAAAACGCGATCAGTTGGCTTGATATTTTCGCGCGAACTGGATGCGGTGCCGTACAGTGCTACTGAATGACGGCGGCTCGCGGCGGGCGGTTCGCGAGCTCGTTCGACAAAGCCGTCGCTCCGCACCGCATCGCATTGGATTCGCGTGTCACCGCATCGGATTTCGCTTTGAACCGCCTACGTAAGACGCCACGTAAGAGTCTGACATTCCCTTCCGCTCCACCCAGAGCAGAAGAAGTCATTTAATGATTTCCTATCCTTTAAAGGTAGGTACTTGACTATTAGTTCACGGTCTTAACTTGGACCATACACTTCCTGTACCGTCCTTTAAAAGATAAATAATGTGTTTGATTTACAACTGCGGCATCGCAACACAGATGACGCTGTTTTCTTGCCAAATTGATATCGAATATGCTCCCATACATGGAAACAATGCATCAAATGGAAAAATGTATGGAAGAGCGCAACATTTTGTAGTTTATTTTTTGAAGTTTTCAGTCTCTGGGGCAATAGGGAAATATATTGAGTTGGTGTATGTCTGAAGGCTTTACGCAAGTTTCAAGTAAATTGTGGAACACAAATAGAATAGTATAGACTTGAGGGCATACGATTTGCAAGGTTAAGCTGCGCTTGCCGCGGTCAATCCGTGGATGAGTGCCCTTCGTGCCTCGAAGAGCACGTTAAGTCGTCGATCCCGAGTGTTATACTTACGAATTTCTGTGACAGTCGTTACGGGTAGTCGGAAGCCCGAAAGTCTGACAACCGGTCTAAACTTAGGATATCGGCATTGCCCAGTACCTAACTGAGTTGCGAAGATCTGATAGCAGTCGCTCCGTGTAAAATACTGGTATTCAGCTGCATCTGGTTAGACTGGAAACTGACCCCAACATAGTTGGGTAAAGGCTAGGCAAATAGATTCGCTCGTAAGGGCCTGTGCACATCTCCACGTCACGACACGTCGTCAACGTGGATCGGTGCGGTAACGCGGCACGATGCGTTGACATAACGTGCAAATTTACGTTACCGTATCGTAAAAATGCACGTCAGGATCATTGTTAGATTTATCGTTGACCATGTAGATCCTGAATTTTAATAAGAGAAACAGTAAGGTATGGTTTTAAAGCTTGCGCTTTGCGCTTGCGCCTAGAGGCGGAACGTGTTAAGATACGATAACGTAAATTTGTACGTTATGTCAACGCACCGTGGCGCCTTACCGCACCGTTACACGTTTATGATTATTTACGGTTTACTCACGTGCATTTTTCGGGATTGCCCGACTAGTTTCGGACCCAAACGGAGCCCTTAATCATGAGCTGAACACGCGGCGAGGTCGCGAGACGAACTGGCGCTGCACCGCGCCGCGTAGCGTTGCGCCCGCGACGAGAGGGGCGCGCTCTGTGTCGGCATTACTCGTGCGTCTTCGTCACTTGTCGTGTCCGGGTTGATAAATGACATAGTACCGGTGCATGCCGCGCTAACTGTGTCGCACTCCAGACTGAACTCACTTTTATATGAAATAGACTTCAGAGCTGGTTTCCAGGCAGGCGGCAGTGTCCAACCACCGTCTCTATTGAAGTTCGGATGACGGCTGATTTCGATGGCTTCACGTACTTTTCGCGGCACGAAATATTTCTCCTTCGCTAATCCGTTACACGTTGACGACGTCGTGACGTGGAGATGTGGACAGGCCCTAAGCTCTCAACATCGTCGCGTAAGGAACTCATAATTAAACGTTCGGGTCGGGTCGAAACTAGTCGGAAATACCCGAATATCACACGTGAGCAGAACCGTATACCTACATCCATAAACATGATTAGAAAATATAAATGAAAACGGTCTTCCTTGTTGAACGAAGGATAATTAATGAACTTTACTTGTATGATATATGATTGTAATTTACCGTTTTCCCATTCACAAAATAAATGAAAATGGCGTGTTCATAAGCCCTACTTACAATATAGCCAACCTGCCTATTAACACCTATGTTTACAAGCTAAGATCAGAATCAGGCGTTACTTTACGGAAATTCATGATCATGACATGTAAATAAATGCAAATACAATACTTATTTACTTTTAATTCCGACGTAAATAAGGGTTACCATAATAATATAAAAATCATAATAAAGTCCAAAAATAAAAATTGACCAAAAATAAAAATGTCCAAACTTAAAATGAAATCAAATCTGCTATAGGTAAGCTTTTTCCAGTACTTTTTCTGATCAATCCGTGAAACTTTGCTAGTTATGATAAGTTACGGACAGACTACTCCTTTCCCTAAAAAAGGTGGAGAAATCATTTTCAAATTCGCTAGTTACTTATAATTCAAAACTCATTGAAATAAGGTCGAAAATCGCCATGCCATGCCGTACCGTTACTGGGCGCCGGCCTTAAAGGTGTGTACACTGTGTGTGGGCCGACCGCATTACGTAATTTTACTTTTTGCCATCTTTTTACCTACGCTTTCTGCAAAATCATCATCATTCAGCCGAAAGACGTCCACTGCTGGACATAGGCCTTCCCCAAGCATCGCCACATCGACCACTCCTGTGCTTCTCGCATCCAGCAGATTCCCGCGACCTTCACCAGGTCATCGGTCCACCTTGTGGGAGGCCTACCCACGCTGCGCCTTCCGGTACGCGGTCCCCACTCCAGAACCTTTCGGCCCAATCGGCCATCCGATCCATCGGTTTCTGCAAATGCGTGTAACAAATTAATCTCTCTATAAACCGTTTCGATGTATGAATTCCCCTATATTTGGTTTATAATTTCCATATTATCTAATGTCATTAACACGTCATCAGTTTATTTAAACAATATCGTTTATTTTCTCAATAACGAAATATTTACGAAACATTCATTTTAATAGCTATCGATTGCCGTTTCATTAGCTCTGATTAACCCTTTAACCGCTACTTAGTTAATCGTTAGCTAACCGCGGTGCCACCACAATGAGACCACGAATCGACAGCTAAACGGGCTCTTAGCTTTAATATGCGGTATTGTATTTTGAAATATATCTGGTGTCCCAAATAAAGTGGTGAGGAATGAAAGTGCTTTAAATATTAAAAATAGCAAATTTTCCTTAAAGGAGACTGCATTTTATATTAAAAAGTAAAAACGCTGTATTCAAAGTTTTTTTTTTAATTCCTTGCTTCTTCTATGATGGTACTTTTTCGCAGTTTTGTCAGTTCCATATCCGGGTCACGGCAAGAGACTGCCCTTCGTGCATAATTATGTTGGCCTCCTTAAGAGTTTTTATAATTCCACACACCAGTTTATCCGGACCACAAACAAGTTCTGTGGTTGAGGAAAATAAGTAGCAACTGTATTTTTTTTTCAATTGTTCTTGCTATAAAATTATTTATTTATTTATTTATTTTGTACCAACTTAAAACTATCATTATCATTACACCAGATGAATCATCATCTTATTTAAAAAAACATTGGCTTTTAACCTGTCTTACCAAAATAAAAAACAAAAAACAAACACAAAAAAATTAGAAAAATGTCAAAACTATCAACCCCCCAATTACAATAGCCGGTTCACCAAACAATTGAAGACTGCCAGATAAATTCGTCACTCCTCCCTACGGAGTTTCTAGGACGAAGCCGAGGGCCGACGCATAAATCTTAGGGGCCCTCCCAACCACTAAGGAAAACTTGCACGTTGATATTTTTGACAGTCGCCCTGATAAACGGCGGTTGAAGGCTTCCAGTTTCATCATAATTTTACTTTTTTTTTCTATTTTTACTGTTGGTGTAACGGGTTGGTTGTTCTAACTGATTGGGATATATTGATTTCGGTTTTTTGTAGGATTGGTTTTGTGGTGCGTTTCGGAGTTGAAAAAAATTGATTGGTATTTGTATGTCAAGCGGAACCGACGCGCTGGCGGGTTAACATGCTCTCAACGGTATGGAGGGACCTCGATATTTAGGGATTGGCCAGACTATTTTTAATTTGTGGTAATCCACATGAATACGGTCCGCCCTGAGGAAGGTAGAGGGTTATGTTGGACCCTTACCAACTATTTTTTTCATAGTCATAACTATGTATAGAATACAAATCGCTTGTTTGCGACAAGAACGTGTTAAGTCCGAAAACTGGATTATTCAGAAAACGCCTTTATTCAAAAGTTTCAAAGGCGTTTTCTGAAAAATCCGGTTTTTGGACTTAGACGTTCTTGTCGCAAACTAACGAAATGTTCTTATAATACTTTTATTTTGATTTATATTATATTTATTTATTTGTGGCGGTTATTCACTTTGTTTTGTCCACAATGTATAATAATTTCAATTCTAATTTATATCATTGTAAAACACTCCACAATAACAAGCATCATGTTTATGTTCGCACATTTGACATTACGTCATAAACACAACAAACTCACAGAACGCATTATCTATTACTAAATTTAACTAACTTAACGCTATTAATAAAATCATATTCACAACATTTATTTACAACACACACAATATTTACATGCATCTATATATCTATAAAGGCATTTGGTTATCCTTATCAAAAGCAGCCACCGTACTATGCGTGGGTTTGCGGGCGAGGAGAAGCAAATTAAAGTCTTTGATATCAATTACAAGTCGTACTTTGACAAACACAAATAAAATGATGCACAAAGATAGACGACGTTCCACCGAGTACGTGGGGCGCGAGCGCACATGCATCCAATCCCAATCACTTTTGTTATCTTAATAATGATCACCATTAATAATCAACACCGGGGTTTTGCTCGATAGCTCTGACGTTATCTGTCTAGCTTTTTTGCGGGCCGCCTCCCCAGTCCTCGGTGTTACGTCAAATCGACATTGACCGCTGTCATCTGGTAGATGTCATTCGTCCAGGAATCAATTAAGTTTGGCGTCGTCAAGCCAATTCTCTCGACGCGCCGTCATCTATACCTATACTACTATTAATAAAACTCAAAAAGCACTTTTTCTGTACATTAACTATTTTCCAAAATTTCGATTGGGGGGTACGATACTATCGATACAGAAAAGAAAAAAAATTTTTTTTTATTTATTTTCTGTCTGTCTGTCTATCTGTCTGTCTGTCCGGGCATCACTTAAAATCCCATGGATGGATTTTGATGGGACTTTCGCTGATGTGTTGCGTAAAGAGCGACAATTATGCTGTTATATATTGGTAGAGTTATGGTTAACTCTATTGCTAATAGGAGCTGAGCAGCGGAACATTATTTCCACATATTCCACATACTGCGACGTATAAGCTTAATACGTGAGATAGGTACTATCCATGATAAGCTTAAAACGTGAGATATGTATTATCACGCTACTTACAATGAGGACTGAGCAGATGTTTCCTAAGAATATCATCTAATTTCAGAGAATTTGTCAGAAATCAGCGTAGCAGAATGCTGTAGTGGGAGATCGGTGGCCCTTACATGTTCTGCGTTCGAATCTCAGTTTTCAAATTAGCTTTTTGTATAAAATTTTTTTGCAATGTTTTTTTTAGTCATTTTTGTCAGTATTATAAAAAGACTGTCAACGCCGTGGTATATTTAATAAATGGTAACGGTTTTTTTCTCAATAACTATAGTTATGTATAGTGAAATGAAATTATAACAGTCAATCGGTAGCTATAAATATGTAAACAACGTGAAAGATATTAATTCACAATAAATATCAATATACAATTATAATCCATTTTTAGCAAGGATAGAGATATAATAGGTTTTATAAAACTTAACGGTCAATCAAGATGAGCTGAAACTCTACTTGAAGAAATGGTTCAAAAGATATTAATCCCATGCGGTATCAATCTGCGTTACCAAATCACCAAGTTTGAAGGAATTACACGAATTTGAATACACCCTGTTTTTCTAAGTAATATTAAAGCTTAGATGTAAAAAGGCGATAACCAACATGGCCCATTTTATATACGAACGAAAACGAATACGCTGCATAGACTCGATTTTTTATGTTAGGTAATCAACTACTGATTCTTTCATTTAAAAAACAGTATCGATTCTAAAAAAAAAAAAGCAAACTGGTCCCCGCAGAACAAAGGTTCACGTATTTTATTTGACAGAAAAATCATTTAACCCTCATGAAGGCTATACAAATTCTAGTCGGCTTTTTGTAGCCGAGGGTCGAATCAACCGGAGGTCATTGGAGCGACAAATCCGCGTAGCTTAAGCAAGTTAAATCGTCTATGCCAATTCAATTCACACGAAATAATGGCGCCTCATTGTTAACCCTTCGAGTCGGCGACCTTTCACCAGGGACAATTTGTACCCCATCGATTGAGAGTGCTTCGATTTATTTTAATGGAGAGTGAAGTGTATAAACATTTTTATTTGCTACTTTATTGTAGTAATAGGAAATTAAATGGAGTTAGTGCTAAAGGGTTAGAATTCTTTTATAGGTTCGAATTTCTTTTATTGTTTGGGTGCTAGTTACGGGCATGGTGCGTTGAGTTGCGCTATGCCTGTACGACTATCTGGTAGGCCCCCATCAGATTTTTTGTCGGGCAATACCTTATCAATATCATTGAGAGCCCAAATACACGTCCGATACTTGCCTCCGATAGTCGGTTCTGATAGTCTGATCAGACTATCTGAAGGCCTCCGCGTCATACATTTGTTTGAACATGAATTACACTTGGGAGCAAAGAAATCGAGCCACTCCTTTTTTCACGTGTCTTGGTTATTAGTTTTGATTTCATGAATAATATAATTCTAAGTTGACAAAAAACTACCCTCATTGTAACGGTTATCAAATAACCTTTTGGGCCATAATGTTTAGAATTGATCTGTTCCATAATACTAAAAATAATAACAATTATACGTAGAAAATAGAAGTGGGTCGATTTATTTGCTACCAAGTATAGATGTACGATCAGACTATCGGATCGGATGTCAGAATCGTAAGCATTGTCCGGGCGTCGTCGTCGTACAAAAAAAATCGGACACGAGAATCGTACGTGTATTTCATGAATCCGATCAGATAGTCGGATCCGGCTCCCGGAAGCAACTATCGGATGTGTATTTTGACTCTAAGACCTTGTTTTGTTCCTACATAATATTATGACTGCCTCGTTGGTCTAGTGGTCGTAAAAGCAACTTCTGAGCGTAAGGTTCTGAATTCGATCCCCTGATCGGCCAGTTTTATTGGATTTTTCCGTGTGGAAATTCTCCGTAGCAGCCCGGAGTCTGGATTTGTGCCCGGTTGATGCCAACAAGCTCACACCCTATTGCATGGGACTTAAACATAACGAGGAAATGAGGGTGTACTAGTGCCATCAACCGGACACAAATCATGAATCCGGGTTGCTACTGAGAAATTTTACATGGAAAAACACAATAACACTTTGCCCTACCTGGGAATCGAACCCAGAACCTCACGTTCAGCAGTCGCGCTTGTGACCACAAGACCAACGAGGCAGGGTTTTTATAATGCTCCCTAAACTAAACCCTACTGTCTTGTTTTTTTTTTTTTGATATTTTACTCATGCATGAAGTTAATTCCAATTTTTGTTCAACAACTCGCCGATTTTTTTTTCAACCTCTTTTTTCCCACTTCTGGGCAAAGATCTCCTCCATAGCCTTCCACTCATCTCTATGCATTGCCTTCTCTGGCCAATCTTCCATAAACGACTCTAAGTCATCACGCCAGCGTTTCCTAGGCCTCCCTCGGCGACGACGCCCGTATTCCGATTATGTTTTTTTTTTTTCGGCGAATTGTTTACACATTATTAAACAAGTTTTGAAGAACATTGATTTAAAAACAAAATACTGGGTATAAATAAAAAATCTAAAGAGGTTTTTTATAAAACGATGTTTTTTCTCAAACGAAAAATGACATTACAACACTATCCATACCCACAAAAGACAACAGACGAAAACAAACAACATAACAATATTCATTCAACATGACCACATAATTTTCCCCCATTCCTGTTATTATTCAACGTCTGGTCGCAACACGTCATAGCGATCGGGTAACAGGAAATTAATATTACCAGGTACATACCACCTACCTCGGTGACACCGTATGACGTATATTGCACTATGAAACTGCGTGTAATGAAGCTAGAAAATACACTACATTCGTTTTCAAGGAGATTAAAGTTCCCTTTGGTTAATGAAATGCTGCACAATTTAATCTGTCGTCAAACATGCCAGCTGTTGTGATTGCTTGAGCAAAATACTACCAACCAATCAGAACACTTGACATTAGATGTGAATGTGACAGTTGATTAGTTTTTTGCTTTATTCCTTACTAGCGACCCGCCCTGGCTTCGCACCTGTACGTTTTATAGCTTAAAACCTTCCTCTTGAATCACTCTATCTAGTAAAAAAAACCGCATCAAAATCCGTTGCGTAGTTTTAAAGATCTAATCATACATAGGGACAGACAGCGGGAAGCGACTTTGTTTTATACTATGTAGTGATTTCAATGTGTAGTTTTTTCTTCATTTCTTGGCTGTTCTGTTCTGTCTAGCTTTGTTTAAACTATGTTAGGGTCAGCTTCCAGTCTAACCAGATGCGGCTGAATACCAGCTTAAAACGCACTAGCGGCTGGCCGCGATGCGGCGTGCCGTTTGCGGCAGGTCACACACACGATTTTTACATGAAACCGCAAGATATCGACGCACTGACTTGCGGCCAGCCGTCAACCGCTCCGGTTGTTCTGGGGCACGCCACATTGCGGCTGGCCGCTAGTGCGTTTTAAGCCTCATACACTGAGCGACTGCTATCAGACCTCCGCAACCCAGTTACTGGGCAATGCTGATATCCTAAGGTTAGACCGGTTGTCAGGCTTACGAGCTTCTGACTACCCGTAACAACTGTCATAGTATGACACCCGGGGTCGACGATTTATCGTGCTTTCCGAGGCAACGGCGGGGTCTCGATGACCGCGGATTGATCGCAGCAATCGCAGCTAAACCTTGCAAATCATATTATGATCCGCGCGGAGAGAGAGAGAGAGAGGAGAGGAGATGTCTCGAACAGCCAATAGGGTTGCGTTATTTCTACATCTCTCCGCTTAGCTTCAACTCCTAAAGAAATCCTATTGGTCGTTTACGAGACATCTCCTCTCCTCTCTGTTTTGGTGGATACCGGGCCTTAATCAGCCATCAGCCTCTCATCCTTCGTTTCTTTGCTATTTAGGTAAAATAATTTTAATACCAAATGCAGGCAGCATTTCCATTTAGCATAGGAATGTTACCTGCTCGACAAGCCGTTACTAATGAAATGCGACGGTGTGCAAGCGAAAAGTGGACAAACATCTTATTTGCATGCAAATGTTGGACACGCGTTAGAATTACATGCATTACGCCTGCTCCGACTGCACTAGTGCATATATGAACGAGCATGGACCTAGAGAGATGGAAACGGCATGTGCCTACATTATTTTGAGTAACAAGGATGGCGAGTCTCATAATGTACGCGTCTGTTTCGAGTTCGCCGTTACCTCCCACCGTGCACCTTCACGTACCGCGCCTTAGGCGATACCCGCTTTTGCCGATAGCATCGCTGCTCAATAGCAGCGATGCCATCGGCACTAAGCGGGTATCGCCTAAGGCCAATGTCATGACACCGATAGCTGAGACGTTGTAACGGTCGACGCAGGCAAACTTGAGACAGACGGGTAGTAGATATCTAGTAATCCAAGCGCGACTTTATTTATTTATACAGGGCTACTGGTAATTCGACGTATTCCTTGCACCACGTTATAGGGGGGCTAATATGCAACAAATTTAACCCCACTTAAGTTCTACGAAATTCAATGGATTTCGAGATATTGCAATTTTTATATTATTTTTAATAATACCCAGAATTCCTCCTTAAACATTATTTATCTATAAAATATCAAATTAATAAGAAAGAAAGAAAGAAAGAAAAAATATTTATTTGCGCCGATATGACACACAACAAAAAAAAAAATTATAAACAAAACCACAATGAAACTTGGGAAAAATATGCGTCACATCTACGCAAAACGGCCATCGCTCAGCATAATGCTATGACTCGTGCAAGACGGAGCCACAGCGCTGGTTTTCAGCGAAAGCCGGCGTTGACGTGATGACGTCCACCTGTGCAGCAATACAGCAATACAAATAAATTAAATACAAGAAAAAATAAATACTTAAATAAATAAATAGACTGTGAAATATAATATTTTAAAATATGGCAACGTTTTGTTGCATCGACATCGTCGCTCACGCAGGCATAAGTCGTACTTTAATCTATTATCTATGACCATTACCTTCTCTGTGCGCGCAACTGTCAAATATAGACCGCCTGTTTTACGTAATATCTACGCAATGATATTAAGTAATTTCAAAATGGTGTCCCTAACCTGATTAAGTAATCGATGATTGTTTTGTTATTGTGTGTTGTGATCAGCGTTTGTGTATTTTGTGTTAAGAGATGTGTATGACGAAAACTGCGACTACCCAAATCCCAGGCCAAGACTCTGAAGTAACATCAAGGTAAGGGCTAGAAGATAAATTATTTAATTGCATGCAGTTTTATTGATAATTTAATTAGTTAATTTAATATTATTACTATTTAAACATTGAAATTTGATAGGGTAGGGAAATTAAATATAAATTAGTGTAAAAACGCATTAAATTGCATTAAATAATCAATAAAATTATCAAATTAGTATTATCAGATTGTAAAAAAAAATTGTAAAAAAGTTTGTAAAAATTAATAATTAATAAGTAATGAAATAATCAATAAAAAATAATTTGGATTATTCTAAATTTTCAGAAGGAAAGATGTCATGCATAAATGGCGAGAGCAGCGGCGTACCATGTCTATCAAAGCAGTCCTACAGAACAGGAAACCTAGGTGCAAGCAGCCCTCATCGTTGGAGAACCCAAGCCAAAGCCTGCAGGCCATGACCCCTGAGGTACAGTGAACCAAATTTAAAACTGAATAGAAAATTACTGTTGTAGCAACATTTGTTCATTCAACAGTAACTTTTTGTGTTGGTATTTAAAAGTTTGTATTACTTTCACGCATCTCATTGGTGGCGGAAGGTCATTCCAACAGTGTGAGGCTGCATGCTTGAAACAACCCCTGAAAGCGGTGGTCCTGTGCTTCGGTACCGACAGCGGTTTCACCATGGAGCGAAGATTATATTCTAAGTGGTTCTGTTTCCAGGTTAGCTTTTCATAGAGATAGTACGGTTTGTGGGTTGTTATTACACCAAATAATAAGTTGGCTAAATGAAGCTTCCTCCTGGCAGCCATCTTTAACAATTTTAAGTCATTAACATATGGAGTAACATGAGTCCTACGTGGGACATTGACACAAAAACGAACACAGGCATTTTGGATGCGTTGGATCACCCGCTCTGTTCTGAAAGCAGGCATGGTCCATACACTATGTCACAGTAGTTTAACTTGGATAGAACGAGACTGTCAACAAGTTGTTTACGTACTGGCACGCTAAGATATTTTCGGATCCCATATAAGACCTTTAACCTATAAAAACAATTACTTAGAACTTTGGTCACATGGGCTTCAAAACGCAGCTCTGGATCTATAATTAGCCCCAGGTTACATGCCTGCTCCACTCTCTCAATTTTCTCTCCCATGATGACTATCTCTGGTTTGGTTGACAGAATGGTACAGACTTGCTTCTTAGTACCTAGCACCATAAATTTCGACTTAAGTGGATTCAGAACCAGAGAGTTCTCTTCAGACCACGCAACCACTCTGTTTAAGTCCTCGTTCATTTTCTGCACTGCTAATGATGTGTCCTCCCCTTTAAAAGATATGTACAACTGGATATCATCAGCATACATATGGTATTTGCAGTTGATAAAGGATTTAATGATATCCGCACTGTACAGAATGTACAACAAAGGCCCCAAAATTGATCCCTGTGGGACGCCCCTTGACACATGGAGGGTGGAGGAAGACACAGTTGACCCATCCTCCCTGCGAATTTCAACATATTGAGACCTATTTGTTAGGTAGCTTTTAAACCACTCCACTGCATTACGGTCGAAGCCATAGTATTCTAACTTTGACAGCAGTAGAGCGGTATTAATAGCATCAAAAGCACGCGAGAAATCTAGTAGAGCCAGAATCGTCCCCTCCCCCCGGTCTCGTGCTTCAAGGATATTACCCACAACATCAGCCAGAGCCGTTGCAGTTCCTCTACCCCTTCTGAAACCCGACTGGAGGTCAGGAAGAACGTCATTCCTCTCGAGATATTCGGTAACCTGCGAATGCACTACACGCTCCAGGATCTTTGACAGACAAGGCAGGATGCTTATTGGTCGTAGATCCTTCATGTTAACTGGGTTATTGTTCTTAGGGATAGGGCGAACAATGGCGCATCGCCAGACTTCAGGGAACGTACGCGTCAATATGGAACGGTTAATAATGTCTGTGATAGTTTGCAAGGTATTTGGCAATGTGAGCGACAGCATATCAAGACTGATACAATCCACACCCTGTGCATTCGACCCCAGACTCTTGATTATCCTCAGAATTGTTTCCGGAGTGGCAGTTGTGAGTGTGAAATTGTCTGAGCCAAATCTGTGGGAAGTAAAGTAGCTCAATTGAGAGATGCTGTCATGACAATTACCTGGGACGTCCAGAAATGCTGCATTGATACTGTCAGGGTTATAAAAATTGCAATATCTCGAAATCCATTGAATTTCGTAGAACATATATGTAGGGTTAAATTTGTTGCATATTAGCACCCCTATAACGTGGTGCAAGGAATACGTCGAATTACCAGTAGCCCTGTATAATCAGAAATTTCATAATAGTGTCGGTGCGAGCTCGTACGTCGCGGTGCGCGATATCACTCACCGTGGGAATCCTCCTTTAGTTATGTCTTACTGTACCTATGTGCCTTTACGGCGCAGTCAATGAAAAATCTTATTTCAGCACATCCAGCATCATATTAAATCTTCGTGCATTCGCAGTGCAGAGAAATAATTATTATTTCATGTGCCGACTCGAGGGGACATCGTCAACAGAATGGACTGCGCGTTAACTCGTTATGTAAGCCAACGCTAGGCTTAGATAATGCGCACAATGCCTGCTTAGCACCGGATAATTCGCAAATTAGCTGCCATGCAGGATTACTAGTTCGTGTATTAGCTACTTAGGTTAATTCACCAACATTAATTCTGTTTAAGCCACCGTTTATTCGAAAAACGTAGTAGAATTTTAGGTTACCGGTAGAGAATTTATGTTGGTGAATCTGAAACTTTAGTGTAGGAAGTGTGCGGTTAATTTGTAAATTAGGTGTTATGTGAGATTTTGTTCTTGTCAGTAAGAGTACATCTCTGGTTGCTGCTGTCTACGCGTCCGAATAAGCACTATGTTTTTTGTTATCTATGTGTCGGAGACGGTCATTAGTACGGACGTTAAACGAAACACAACACGAGTACCGAGCGATAGCGCCACCGTCACGATGACGTCACTCGGTTAACTTCGTGTTTAACGGAGCCTAGCTGAGGGTGGGGCGCTGAAACGACAGACACTAACTCTTTAGCCGTCGAGGAGATCAGTACCTCCACTCTAGGAACTGTTACTTGTTTCGTTGGTGATAAGTGCTTACATAATTGTAATTTGATTTTAATAAAAATGATTTCTGCATATTCGGTGTTTTCTCTTTGCTCGGTCACCCTATCTAACGCCCCTATGATGGCGGAAGAAGGTGCAAATCATGCCCTCGTTCCGAAATATGCATTATTAAGTTCACAATATTTTTTATTTTTACTGAGCGATAGTCTCGTGTTTGACCACTGTCTCGCCTGGTAAGCGATGATGTGGTCGACAGTAAAGCACGCTTGCCTAGAAGTAACCTATTCACTCTTGACTTAAAGATCCCAAGGTTGTAACTATCAGGAAACACGGACTCCGGCAGGAAATTCCACTCTCTAGCTGTGCGAACAATGAATGTGTTCGCAAAACGCTTTGTACGTATGGGTGGGATGTCCACCATGTACCGATGGCGCATTGCCGTACGTCTGGTAGTCCGATGATGGAAAAGCCCAGGTATGATTTACGTTATTTCATATTTATAATTAGTTACGGTTAGTAAACCGTAATAATAAAACAACGGTTGACAGGAAACAGCAACGAACTGAACTATATTTTTAAATAGACAATAGTACAGACTATACAAATAAAAGCGGTACCTATTGACTTTGTTACCATACTAATAAAAGCAACAGTCTAAATACTCATACTAAATAATAATAATTTTCGAACTGAAATACCGAATTTTTTTATTATAACTTTTGTGACACACATTCATATGTATATATATTATGATTAAGTAGTTACGGTTTACTCGCATCCATTTTTCGAGATTGCCTGGTTTAACTAGCGGCTTCGCCGCGAATTCAGCTCATGATTAAAGGTTCCGTTTCGGTCCGAAACTAGTTGGGTAATCCCGAAAAATGCATTAGTAAACCGAAACTAATCGTAATAAAATAATATATTTTTACAGTAAACATCAGTTCAAGCACACAGTCCACAGGTTGATACAGCTCTTTACAAAATATTGAGCGCAAGGAGCGCTCGGGGATCGCACTTATCGCCGTGGTTACTTTTTATTACCACGCGACCGTCCGAGGCGATATAGCTTGACACGAACAACACGAATGCATATTGTGTACCGGCCCACTACAATAATATCTTGTACACAACTCTCTTTTACTTCACATAAGTACGTCCGGCGCACTTTTCACCACAGCGTGAGCTGTTTTCATATAGCTAGTGGAAGATCTCTCCTTTTTTACCGACTTCCAAAAAAGGAGGTTCTCAATTCAACGTGTTTTTTTTTTATAAACCTTTCAACCGAGATTTCCCCTGTTTCATTGGTGCAATACTCACGTTGCATATACAGGGTGTCTCGTAAATAGTGGTCCAAGGTTAAAGGGTCGATACGCGATATATTTAGCTATCACATACCACAATTAGTTTTTTTTTTGTTTTTTTTTCGATAAAATTAACTAAAAATTACTTGCATAATATGATAGCACATAATAGCAACAACAAAATAGGAAAATAATGTATTGGGTTGAAATAACAGCTAAATTAGTAAAACGAAGAACTAATTTTAGTAAAAAAAAACTGAGACCTATGGTAAAAAATGGTTCAAATTGTGGTATGTGATAGCTGAATGTACGGTGTGTCGACCCCTTAACATTGGACCACTATTTACAACACACCCTGTATACTCAAACCTATACGTATTTTTCTGTAGGTCATAAAAATATTATCAATCAATCCACTCATTTTGTTGATTGATTGATGCAAATTGTTTCGTGCGGGAATCAAACACAACTGGTAGCGCAGAAATCCAAGCCCTCAATCCCTGCTCTAATCGAATAATCAAAGACTTGATCTGAATTTGTACACCCTCCGCCCGGGGAAGGCGAAGGGATGATATACCGGGTAAAAACCCACGTTGTCCCTTCTCCTACCCTATGGCCGGGGTCGCGGGATTTGCAGCTGCATGCACCGCAACTCCGGCAAGCCTCGGTCTGCCAGCGCCAGCGCCAGACCCTAGTGGACCTCTTCTATGGGGCCTAGCCCCACGTACACCTGTGAGGCGCGCGCGAAACACGGTGCGCCACCTTCTTGGGCCTGTTACTTCTCGGGCGACTTATGAGATACGATTTCCACCAACCGGGCCACGCAGAAGCGCAGCGGATGCTCGAGCATGCGCCAGTAGTCGACCGCGTCCGCCCGACGGCTACAATCTGCTTGAACCCGGGCGCATGCGCGCGCGTGTTCGCGTATCCGCTATCGCAGTCAGTTTCTACCTGCGGTGTGGCCGAACGACAGTCGAGCGCCGCCGTCCACGTACGCGAGGAGCCGACCGGCTGCCGCGGCATCCGAGCGCAGCCGACCGGCTGCCGCGGCTTACGCGCGGATCTAACCGAGTTCCAAGCACATTTCACGCAAACATGAAACTTAACTATTGTATAGAAGCCTGAATTTCCTTTAGCACAGTGTGAAATGTACATAAGTCTATTTTATCCCCTTGTCAGCGTCACGCTGACGTCATGAGTTTACCGTGTGTTTCCAAAGCGACGGTCGCACAGTTATCACAATATTAAGCAGTAACTGCACATAACACAAGTACTTGGCGATTTGAATTTGAATAGACACACTTTGTAACCAGTCTAGACTCTTTATGGGAAGTTCGGAGACTTTAAAAGGTGTGAGTAGTAAAGGTGGAAAATATTTGAATTCAACTTTATTGTAAGTAAAGGATGCTTGAATATTGATTTTAAAGTTAAAGAAAATCTACACTGACTTCTTCGAAATCGGCGTAAGAAACTAATGCCCGTCTGCACTAAGTTCGGCTAAGTCAGAGCTTAACTGAAAAATTCTTAAATTAAGTTAATTCTAAATATCAAATTCATCTGCACCAACTAGATTATAAAAGTTACTCCCAAGTTTGACGTTACCTAAGTAAGAGAATGAGCGAGATAGTTATGCGAGTTAGAGCGGGAGGAATGAAACAATCCCTTCTCTTTGACGTTTTGCTTTTTTGACACTTGGTAAGCAGTTGCTTCGTGCTAAGACTCAGAAAATCGCTGGCGTAAAGTTAGGGCACGGCCTGAGCATTTAGGCAGCCGCTTAAGGTTGGTGCAACGCATTTTTATGGCTAAGTGCATCCTAGAAAGTTAGGCATGAATTTACTTCCGGTTTCTGATTTGAGAATTCGGGATGAGCAAATACTTAAGTAACATTTGAGTATGAATTTGTCAAAAAAATTACGGATTTTAAAGCATTTTTCTGACAACTTTGTACTCAAATATAACTTAAGTATTTGCTTATCCCGAATTCTCAAATCAGAAACCGGAGCCTAACCTCCGGTTTAGTTGTCAAATAAGTGTTTTTATTTTAAACGGACCCAAAAATAAATGTATTATTGTTTTTATAATAAGATTCTTACTAATAAGTTTTTTGTAAGTAAAAGTAAATTGTTCCCGTACACATATAGTCACGCCTGCCAGTCTCCGAAGGGGTAAGCAGACGTGTTCTCTTATTACAAGATCTGTCCACCCACATTTTACCTCGGTGGCGAGTTATTGCCATTTTTTTTGCCACAACAATAATTCCTAAAATTTCCTGAAATTCTTTCGTACATAATAATCGTCTTGTCAGTTTGAAAACATCTACTGTTGACATCGTCTTATAAACTTTCATAGGAAACGGTTATATTGGTCTCGCAAGATATTTTCCAAGCCACCCACGTCTTTTTAAATCCAATTTGATTCAAATATCGGAAGTGCAATGTGACATACCTTTCTAACCGATCGCACACAGTCACCAGGTGACTACTTTCCTACAATTGTTTTCTGCAACTTGCTCTCAACAAATACAACTGATGCACTCGTTTTGCAGTCAGTCTCGAAAAAACTAAATGTTTTCCAAATATACAGGGTGTAAACGAATTCGTGTAATTCCTTCTTCATCATCATCATCATTCAGCCGAAAGACGTCCACTGCTGGACATAGGCCTCCCCCAAGCATCGCCACATCGACCGGTCCTGTGCTTCTCGCATCCAGCGGTTTCCCGCGACCTTCACCAGATCATCGGTCCACCTTGTCGGAGGCCTACCCACGCTGCGTCTTCCGGTACGTGGTCGCCACTCCAGAACCTTTCGGCCCCATCGGCCATCCGTTCTGCGAGCAACGTAATTAAATATTAAAAAAAAACATTAATTTAATAATAAAAGTAATTCCTTCAAACCGCGTGATCTACTGTTGACACTGATTGACCCTGCATGGTATGTTTTCAGAATCAACAAAAAGAAACACGGTTTTCTGTATGTGAGTAATTTTAGCGTCCCGAGTTAACTGACTGCGTGGAGCGATATCGCGCTAGTTGTGCCTGCTAGCTGTATCGCCATGCTTTCATTCATTGTATGAAATCGAAACGTTCGATAAAATGTTTTGTTAATTTGGAAAAAAAAAATGTTTATTTTTTATTGTAACCTTAGATGGTTTAGAGACGACCCTTACTGAATGAAAAAAAGTTATTTTTGATCAAGCTAAATCCCATGCGGGGTTAATCTACACTATTAATAGATCATGTGGTTTGAAGGAATTACACGAACTCATTTACAGCCTGTATAAACAACAAATAAAGCTTAACATTATAATTATGACATTTTGGATATATTTTTTTGGAACTTTGCTCATTCCGTGTATTTGTGACTGTTGTAAGCCTGAGTTTACAATAGTTTCCAACGCAAACGGAGCAATGACTGGCTTGTCACGGGGCACTGATAATATAATCCAAACACGCTGAAGCGGGTGGGTCAAGTGAGCGTACAGAGTCCATTTTTGATGGGAGGTGAAACCGTCCAATAAAACTTTACACGGTTCACAGAGACAAATGTATGAAAATCCTTAAAATAAATTCAGATTAAAATAATCTTTGGCCATTAAACAAACGTATGTTTGTAGGGATTGCGTACTTGCTACGACGTAGCTGACGTCACCGCTACGCCAGCTTTCTATTGCAGCCGGTATTGTAGTCTATAATCGGATTACTACGCATCTAGTTATTCCTCGTGAACGAAGTTGTACAGTCTCGGAATGAAAATGTTATGTATGTAAAGGACAACAGCATAATCGTTCAGGGGTGATTCTATCATTACTAGCTAATATCGGTATGTCAGGATTGCGAGCAAGGTAAATGTAGTAAATAAAACCAATATAGACTCTCCACAACTGAGAGTATTTGGGTTAGTATTAGTAACATGAACTAGATCACAATATAATACTTTACACAATTATTACAAGATCATAAAATAAGGACAAGCTAGACAGGTCAGACTTCTTCAGCTGATCTACACAGAATGCTCTCACTTCGTCGAATGACCACCGCCTTTATAACCTCGGGTGCGTTGATCCATATCGACGAGTACCTTCTTTTGTCAACATTGTCCAGTGCTACCCGCTACCGATAACATGTAGGCAAGATACAGAAATCAAATCAAATTAAAGGCATCGCATGGCACTACTACGTCATGTGAAGGCAAAAGGTGTGCAATTTTGATCTTTACTGACAAACCATTAACCGTATAGTCCGTAGCGGGCCCCGAAAGGGGACGAACACAAGAACTACCGTAAACTCGTTTTCGACCCCGATCGGGGCCCAGAATTAGGTCATACGACATCCTAATTAATAATGTAAACATTTAATTATCTACTTATCGGATCTTGTTATTGGATGAAATTTATAAGAACTAAATAAAAAGCTCAAGTTTGAGTACCATTGAATCAATCCTATTTAGCGCACGAGTTTTAATATTTACCTTTACAAAACTGAATGTATAAATGCGATAACCGCCATTTGATGACAGTCGTGGTGGACGCTAAAAATCATAAAAAGAATGGATTCTGGACTACCAATCATCACAAAATGAGTAAATCATTTATTAACTCGAGGAAATCATCCATAGTTTTGGTAATTTTAGTAGTGATAACAAAGTTTTTGATATCCAAAGTAAAAGCTTCCCGCCAGTTGAACTTTTGTTGTTGTTCATTTATCACTAATATCACAAATTACACAGTAGGCGTGGTTAAAAACAATCCATCATCTATAGACAAATGCGATATACTACTAGAAAAAGCCCATGTTTTAACGTAAAACGTAAACGTACGTAAAATATCACGAAATCTTTGTTATCACTACTCAATTTGGGATTCGGAATCAGCCGCCATATTACTTTTTTATGGTTAATGATGTGAGAAAGTGATTATGTGAATCGATTATTTCGTTGTGATTTTGTTCGAATCGATTTAATAAAAAATAAGTAACACCAAAAATCGATTTTTTTAATTACAGTAAATATTTTACGTGTTTGATGTAATTTAACATTCTATCTATGTTAAAATTATAATCAAGCAATCAAAGATACTTTTTTTTAAATATCGTAATAAGTCAGTAGGTACATTTAAATAAAATAAAATAGATTTAGATTCATCATAAATCATAATCCTCTGTGGCTACATCAATAAATATTCGTACCGAAACTTCACCGTGGAATCCAATGCATCCGTAGACTGATATTCTTTATTCAAAATTCAAAAAATAAATTCTAATTTGACGCAATATCGGCAGTAAAATAATAATTATCTACGAAACGTTCCTTGTAATAAGGTTTAAAATTGTTAAACGGGATCTTAATAGTGCGAAATCTAGGTACCTCGTCTACGCCTTCATGTACTAATTTTAAATTGCATAGGTACCTACATAGAATATTAATTTTATTATGTCCAGGATGGTTGACGGTTGTGAATAAGCGAAAAAAAAACAGAAGAGAGGTGAAGAGGGTGAAGAGGTCATACATTATAGACTTTATTTTTTGAAGGCGTAGAATGCGTAGATGGTATAGGGTGCCCATGCCCAGTATATCTGACATAGGCGTAGTGAGTATTTGATTTCGGGGAAGATTTAATGGCGGAAAGCTTTTGGCATTCTCGATGCGAGACATTGATGAGGCCTTGGGCCATCTTAAGTCGGATGCTGACCGGAAGCATTTACTTATAATGTAGTAGTTAGAATTCGAATAAGTTAGAACGTAAAACGAGCAATGAACATGCTGTTATGTGAAAATGGCGAATAATTGTAACATTACACGAACTCTTAAATGTTTCACCTCAGACTAGGCACCTCTGGGTTTTGAAGTAGGATTTTATTTCGAGATCGATTTTAAACGCTTTATGAAATTTTGCTCGTTTTATTTGGACAGGGGTGCAAAGGCAACAGTAGTTCAGCCATCTTTACTTGGCACTTTTACAACATTTTTTAGACCTTAACATTTTGTCGAGCTGATAGTCGCAGCGGATAAGCCTTGCAGCAGTAGGTAGACATAAGTTATTCTTAATTTCAAGATGGCGGCCTTGAAAATTTACTTATTATTTCATAATTATATTATTTCCATAGATTTCGGGGGTGCTGAAGCCCCCGTCGTAGTAAATTCTACTCCTAAATCCAAGATAGCCGTCATGAAAGTTCACTAGTTAAATGAAATTTACTAGCCCTTAAACCATGGGATTGACACCCATGACAGCTAGCCAATTTGCGTAACCGCCATCTTGGATTTGGATTTTAATCTCATTTTCGGCATTAACACCCCCGAAAATCACGATTTTGAAACCCATGACGACTAATTTGCAAATTTTTGTAGCCGCTATCTTGGAATTTCATTTTGTCCCCATTTTCGGCCTCAGCGCCACCGAAAACTACAGAATTGACACCCATGACGACTAGTGAACTTTTCATGTTTTGACCTCATTTTCTGCAACAGGAGCCATGAAAACCATGGAAATATCACCCATGATGAATAAGTAGTAAGTTTTCGTAGCCGCTATCTTAGATTTAGAAATCGATCTTAGCCATGTTTGTTTTGTGAACCGACCTTATGTCCTCTAACATTATTAAAACCTGATTATAGTAGTACCTACGTCTTCTATCTTATGAACTATTTCACTTCTATTTGAAATCAGGAAGCAAAGGCCCAGGAATTTATGTCCCGAGCTGCGGTATGGCAGATTAGGACATAAGCTCCGCCTCTCTGCTGCTCGCTTTCCTCAGCAAACCCTAGCACGAATGCTCTGCGACAATGTACCGCGTTGACCGACTGCATGTAGTAATATAGGAGAGAATGTGGTAATACATTCTAATTATGTCTATTAGATACTTAAAATATCTTCGTGTTCATTTTACTTGTACTAATATTTAATCTGTGCCAATACTTTAGGTTTTGGAAAAATATGTAATTTCTATTCACGTGAAATTATTTATTTGTAGCTATGCCGAAAATAAATAAATGTCATTAATTAACTTTCGAGCGATTTTATTTATTTAATGATTATTTTTCGATTAGGATGAATGAGTTTCGATTAGGCTGAATGAGTATCGATTTGGCTGAATGCAACATTTGTATTGTATTAACAATTTTGGATTGATGGTCAGCACTAGGTTCGAATTAAGTCGACGTACAATTTTTACTGAATTGAATTGTGTTTTTTTATCCGTTTTTGTATTTGAATAAAGGTAAAAGTGAAAATGAAAAGAAAAAGAAACTATGTTTAGCTTGTCCCTTCAGCGTTTCAACACGTAACTAGGTACGTTAATTATTGTTTTTGAGCTAATCTATCTCAACTAATATTTGGATATAGGTATATTAAATATCTATTTTATTCTAATTTCGCATTATGTTGACGTAGCTTCACGTAAACAGCACATTTTTAAAGAAATTTACTAGACATATTAGGTACAATATTAATGAAATAAAATATTTTTCACATTAAATTCATACTTAAAACTTGCGTGCAAATTCCTGCATTTGGTGACTTAATTCAATTAATTGACGCGACAACTCCCCGAGTCAGCGGGTATGACAAATGTCAAAATCTCGTCGAGCCAAAGGGTTAAACATAATTTTCCATGCATCTGTTCCGTTTAACACTTCGAAAAGGTAACATGTGCTCGCGAAACGTTAAATGAATCAATTTGAAAACTGACGAACCTTTTCATTCCCCTACTGTACAAAAGACATGTTTTTCTACCAGGTTAGCCGAAAAGGAGTACTTTTCTAAAAGGGTATTAAAGTACCCGTAACAATGAATAGATGATCAAACGAGTTTCTTAAGTGAATTTTTTTCGACAACGATGCTTTTCTAACTTTTTAATTTTGCATTTGTTTTGGCAGTATTTTTTTGGCGCTTATTTCATTTTATTTTTTTTATTTTGTGCTTTCGTTGTCTTGCACGAACAAAGAATAAGTAACGTGACTTAAGTGATATTGACGTGACATACACAAGCACAGACGTGTTTTGTATTGCATTTTGGCCCGTCACGATCTCAGGCCGATTTCTAGCGGTCTTCTTCTATCGTGTCGGCACGAGCTATACGAGAATAGGTCATGCCGTAGTGAAAAGATTAGCCAGTCAGCAAGGTTGGTAGCGGGGCTGACTGCCCAGGGTGCGCCCGACGTACTTAAGTATCGTCACTCGTGGAGGCTCTTTTCATGCGCCCCTATTTCTAGCGGTAGCACTGAACTACTTACAATCTCGTCGCCCGATATGAAGGCGGTTGGATAACGGACGTACGGTGGACACTGGACACCCAGCCATAGTACTGTATGTATCGCTACTTCGGTACCGTCATTTCTTTCTCGGTGACGACGACGGTGGACAAACTCCCAACACTTTCCTTCAGACAATTTTTACCACTTGCACTACTTGATAAGGCTATCGCTATTAATTTTCTTTTAATAGCGATATGGGGCTCTGTCTTGCATAGGGTCGCAGCATAATGCTGAGCGATAGCCGTTTTGCGTGGATATGACGCATGTTTCCCTCAACCTTCTTATTTTTTGTTTTTGTTTATTATTTTCTTGTTTGCTTCATGTTTACCGCAAATAAACGTATTATCTTTCTTTCTTCTTTCTGTTACCTCCGACGAACTCAAAAACTCTTGGTTACCTATTTATTTATATCGAATGGTAAAATTCACTATAAAAACATAACCAGCACAATACCATTTGGAATCATAATCGGAGTTCTAAAACACTACAATTACGTAATCCAAACATCTCAATAACAAGTTTGTCTTACACAATAGAGCAGCCATTTTGCCGGAAGTGCGGCCAGGACCGGACCACATCCGTTCCGCTTTTGTCTCGGCTAAGGCTCGGCTTAAGATTGCCTTACGTAAGAGCTAACTCCGTCTTGGAACAAACATTGTTAGGCGCCTGTGTTCTTAAGGTTGTTATGCATGAGTGCGCAGATTTGTCTTTACATCATGACAATGCGGTAATGTTTTGTGTGCGTTGTTTTGATGTTTGAGATTCGGAATTAAAGTCAAAGTCAAATCAAAGATTTTTTATTTCAAATAGATTAACTAGATTACATGTGCTTTTAGAATGATAAAGGTACAAGTCCGAGATGGGCAGCAAACTGCAGACTGCAACCGCAGACCGCAAGTCACATTGGTTTGTATGAACCAGTTAGTGGTGGTTAATAAAACGTATAGCGCCAAAATATAACAGACTATGTATACATAGCGTATAGCGTTTGCTATAGCGGCTCTGACTTCGCGCTATATTATAACGCCTCATCCTACTCAATGAATAAAAGTCTAAACGCGCACAGCGGAGCCAGAACGAGATAGCAAGATAGCGTAGCGACTAACAACAGCGCGTTAGGGAATGAAGTATTATTATATTCTTTAGTGTACAGCGCGTTGCGAGATAACATTTACCGCGCATCATCAAGTCCATTTAGCGTGTTGTTAAATAAAATTATAGCGTCTCCGCGTTCAGACTGCGCCTGAGTTTTGTAACACCGCGTTATAATGATAGCGTATAAAATAACAGACTACATGAATATGTTTTATAGTTTATAACACGTCTACAGTTTATAGCGGATTTGAACATCACTAGAACCAGTAGAATCGCTTGTCTGCTGCTGTCAACCTAGCCGCAACCTAGTCTGCGGTTGCAGTTTGCGGTCGCCGTTAGAATACTACCTTTAAGGTGTGCACCTTAAAGGACGCATTTGGATGGCAAGTGGCGGTCTGTGGATGCAGTTTGCAGTTTGCAGCTCGTCTCGGACTTGTACCTTTAAGGTACGAGTTCGTAGCCGACTGCAGACAGTAGCAGCAGACGACGTGCCGCTGCTATACGACTGGTTTCTATGTATTTCTATGAAATACCTTCCGCAGCTAACGACACGTCACCCGACTACACGTCGCATGATCGCAGGCGACGTGTCGCGATCAGTAATGCCACCGACACTGGAGCGACAACACTTTGAATCTTCCTCAAAAAACGAGTTTTTCCAATTCCGAGGAAGAAAAACTGATAAACTGCAGCCATCTGCAGTTGGTTTCGGAATCATGACAGCAGCGAGATGACGCTGTGACGTGTCGCTGCAACATGTCGCAACGTCTCATCGTCAGCTGCTTTTATCTGCAGTCGCCTACAAACTCGTAACTTAAAACTAGGAGCACGATTCAAAAGTATTTCGAAGACAATCCGGCAAAAAACTCCATGAATACTTTTTCTTGTATTTAAACTTTTGTGAGATACATTCATATTTTATTTATGATTAGTTGCGGTTTAATCACGTGCATTTCTCGGGAGTGACCGGCTAGTTTCGGACCCAAACGGAGCCCTTAATCATGAGCCGAACACGCGGCGAGGTCGCAAGTCGAACTCGAAACTAGTCGGGCATTCTCAAAAAATTCATGTACTCTTTTTAATAGATTATAACAACTCCACGATAGTAGTGTGAGAATAAGGCTAAGTTCATATGACCGCGTGGCACCGCGCGGAACTACTAACCGCGCGGTACAAGATCAAACTAAATAGTGTTTATCGTCTACATTAACGCGCGACACAGCGCGGCGCGCTCCGTGCCGTGCGCAAGATCTTGCACTTCGCGGTTAGTAGTTCCGCGCGGTACCGCGGTCATATGAACTTACGCTGAGAGCGGTTACGCACTGTATCCGATACGGATCCGTGAAAATACGGATTTAAAAAACTCGGACCGAAATCGGATATTGCTTTTCGCACTGCATCCGATCCGAATTCGTGAAAATACAGATCTACAGTCTAAAAGTCTCGGACCTAATTCGGATATTGCTTACGCACTAATCCGATCTCTGATCCAAATCCAAGCAATTCAGGGGCCATCTTTGGCATACGTCCGATTTGAATCCGAGGTAATGCGAAAGCGTTCATACAAACAGTACTACGGCTACTTTGGTCCGTCAATATTTCTTCCGAATTGGCGACTCACAGATGATGGAGAGAAATTGGATGACGGAAGTCGGATCTAGTGCGTAAACTACCATACAAATAGTTCTATGACTACTTCGGAACGTATTTTCACGGATTCGGATCGGATGCAGTGCGTAATCGCTCCAATGCAGGTTAATGTAAAAAATAAACTCACTTAAGAGTAACAAATATAAAAATACGCCTTTTAGTATTGCCATAGCAGTTAAGACTTGACCAGTTCCTACAGACGGCATCCGTTCACGAGCATGACGTGCACATCCGCATCGCTCGGCTCAACCATATTGCAGGGAACTGAACGACCGGATGTACGACGCCGCCATCAGAAGGACATTTTAGTTAGCCTGACAGACTCATGCTACCCGACAATAGGCAGCAATAATGTGAATAAAGGTGTGTTGAAAGAACAATGATCACTCGGCTAACATGCTTGGACTAGTAAAATTTAACAAAACGTAACTTGATGAAACATAATGTCGTTTCATTCGCCTACATAAATATAAATAAGTACAGCCTTCAATATATTTTTAAAAGGTCGGAGAGACAAGATATTTTGCCACTTCCATTAACACATTCAAAACGTGATGCAATTCCAAGTCCATTAAACGAATGCCAAGTCAACAAGAGTAGAAGATCAATCGGAGTCTGTAAGCAATGCAAAAATATAAAAAAAAGGGAAAATAATATAAAATCGCACAGAACACCAAAGAATATTGTAACAATAAGCGAGGAGAACACAGTCGTCGCCGAAACTATAACGACATGGTTACCATGGACACGGTCAGCGCAGAAAACCACAGATTAGTTAATAGTAGCTAGCTACAGAAAACCGTCAATTTATTTTTACTTGTCAAGAATAGGGAGGGACGTAATCAATCGATTTATGACAGTATCGATTTCTAGATGTAAAATCATTAGTTTTTTATCTAATTCATGGCTTTATTAAAACAATTTACCACGAAGTAACATCAAATTCTATTAGTGGCTAAGCTTAGTATAATATTGATGTGAGTTTATACGGTTGACATTGCCTGGGATTTTATTTCGATTTATGAAATAAAATCATAATAGACTAGAAAAAGTATGGACTTCTCTAGTAACGTAAGTAATTACGGATGCGTTCGAAGTTAGATATTTTATACAGCGTTCTGATAAATAAAATAGTATTTTTAAAATAAGATTATCTAAATTACCCCATCTTTTAAAAATAAACGAAGATATCCAATAAATACACTAACAATGCACTAACATATTGGTGACAGTTTCATCTCGGGAACAATTTCTGTTTTTTCCTAGTACAAAGTGACCATTGTTCTTTGCTGCATGATGCTCATTCATACTTTACAGATAAGATTGTAAAATAAAAAAGGGGAAAACGTACAAAAAAAAATTAATTGGGTCACCTTGAGAACTTTAAATAGGCCAAATGTTTTAATTCATTTTCTGAGCAAGTAGCTAGTGCGGTGACAATCTATACGACATGTTACACCTGTACACTGCGATATTGTAATTACTATAAATATTTATTAATTTCTGTACTACATACACGATCAAATATTTTTCAAACTTTGACCTCATTTTACGGTATTCTCCCGGACCCGAGAAAAAAAAGGTAAGTGTACAGAATTGTTTAGGACATTAAGTGTGACAAATCCCAACAAGACTCGTTCTTGTTGCTTCTGGATTTCAGATAAATGAAATTTGCCCATGCATGCTTCTTTAAAAATCTAAATCATTTTTTTTTATTTCACATAAACCATTACAGGCGCTTATGAAAAGTCGATTTTTTGGGCACGGTTCCAATTAGTCGTTTCCTATGGAGAAGAGCCGGCAAGAAACATGGTCATTCTTCTTAAAACGATATCTTTAACAAAAACATCGTCATTACTGAGATAAAATCATAATAAGTTGAAATGTAATGAATTTATTTGCTTAAAGAGGGCAATATTTTTTTTTAATACCTTTGCCCCCTCTAAGACTTCTCTTGTGCCGTGGGTGCGTTTACAGACACTAATCTTACATACACAAACGCCCAGACCCGAAACAACCATCTGTAGGCCATACAAATTTTTGTTCCGTGTGGGAATCGAACCCACAACCCGTAGCGCAGAAGCCAATCGCTTAGCCACTGCACCAAACGTGTCGTCATCGTCGAATATAGATGTTACAATATTATTTCACCATATTTACCATTGACATGCCATGCAAATATATTTTAACACATCGATCATCGAGTCCATCACACTTTTCATAGAGCTCATACGCCATGCCGCCATACATATTGCTAGTGGACCTTTCAGGACCTTCCTCGGCATTACGTTTGCACTAAAAGTGAACCCTCGAGGAGGGTTCCTGGTATTAGGTTAAAAACCGTGAAAAATACGCTATTACGTCGTAAAAAAGGTATTGGCTTCTTTCATAACGGTGTACTTTCCAATAAAAACCTTGTCACGCTTAGCAGGTTAAGGATGGCTTGAGGAGTCAACCCTTAACAAGCATGTGCACATAAAATCAGAATCAAGCAGAAGCAGTTTAGCAGAAGAGTAGGTACTTACTGAATAATAAGGAAAACACTTATAAACCATACAATATATATTTTACTAGAAATTACAGGATTAGTTTACAGGGCGTGGTTCGACAACGATACGAGGAGTCCAGGGTCTTCAGGTGTAGGTAGACAGTAACTGAACTGACGGCTGCTGAGGCGCGAGAGAGGACGAAGTGCAGCGTGCCGGCCCTTTTACAGGCGCTCCCCGCTAGTCGCCATCACTACCACCATCACAACCTACATTTAAAATTAGCCCTCCATGAGGCACCCGGCATGGCAAATGCGACTACAGGGTACCCTCCTGGAGGGCGCCCGACACTTAACGCGTTAAGGTTATTTTTTTAATCTATTCCCTATTCGCGATTAGGTACGATTTACTCGGATTTTTTCGGAATTGTCCGACTAGTGTTCGACTCACGACCTGGTGGCGTATTCAGGTCATGATTAAGGGCTTCGTTTGGATCCGAAACTAGTCGGGAAATGTCGAAGTCTGTAGTCAAAAGCCCAAAAGTCTGACAACTGGTCTAACCTTAAGACATCGGCCTAAAGTTTTTGTTTAATTTTTATTGGGAAGTAATAAATAAAAATAAAATGAATTTTGTACTCCCTTGTGAGCAAAACATGTAAGAACGTGTCTTTTTATTATAACATCTTGCTTTGCAAACCTGTTTGTAGTGCATACTCATGTTTTGGACAAATATACTATCTTTATCAGTCAAACTACCCATCTCGCTAGAAATACACGCAATTTATAGTAACAGTTTGACATAACTTAGTATCGATCAGCCGATAGCACCAATATCGTAAACAGTAGTTTAATTTATCATACCCAAAATAGTTAAGGATACAACAGCTATCAATAAGGACCTACTTACAATTGTTGTTTACAAATGACTCAGATTACCTTGAGTGAGTCTGTTGCCCTAGTTTGCTAACAATACGAAGTTTAGGTCTTAGACCATTAATTTTCCATTGATCAATATCTTTAGCCTAAATTGGTAGAATCTGGCTATCATTAATACATTTGGAGCCAATTCTACTAACGGACACGTTAATCAATAGCAATTGAACCGTAACCGAATCGTTCATTCGGATAGATTTCATTTACTACTGTCAAATTCTTTGACAAATAAAACAAAATCAAACTATTATCAATTTGCGGAAACGAAAACTAACTAACGGATGTGAACAATTTTTTTAGTAGAATTCTCCTGGAGACGGTATTTTTTTTTAGATTAGATTTGATTTTTTCAAAAAGCTTTAAATCAATTTCGATAACATTTATATGGGACCAACTCTAAAGTATGATCTACCAAACAAAAAAAACATCAAAATCCATTCATAATTGACGGAGATATCGTGTAACAAACATACAAAAAAATATATACAGTCGAAGAATTTTGTAAAAAAAACCACAAAGTATCCATACAGTCAACACACGTCCCATCAATAACTATCGTTCTCCAATCAATTTAATATTTTTGTTTCATAAAAAATACCATTCAACAAAAAAAAAAATATTTCTGGCAACACAAAACAAAAGCGAAACGAAATTCAATTCAAACAATCACGGCACACAAATATGTACAATATTCACGGGTCGCTGTCCGCTAGGCGTCGCTTTGTGTTCCCTACCCGGCCGTCAATGGACTTCGTTTCTATAGACCAAATAGATTTGATTTACGTATGTCAATACCCGTTGTGTTAGACACGGTCCTAGAGGGTTACGTAGACGTGGGAACATGATGCCAGAATATGTTTGGTATAGTAGAATAATAATGGTAGTGTTGACAACACTGTGGTCTATTATTTGCTATAGTTTTTGGCAACAGGGTGCCTTTCTACCAGAAATGTGCTATGCAACCTTTCTATAGATGCGTTTGATATCCACCAATCACAAAAATCTGTAGTTTCAATTTGATTTTATAAAATAATTTCAAAGATAAGGGATCCCGCGTGATCCCGCGCTGGATTGAGTAATCCCGCATACCAATCCCGCGGGATTGAATGAGCTGCGGGATTGCAAACCCTACTTGGGTTCCCCCTTTGAAGAAAAGGACGTCGAGGCTACTGGAGAAGGATGCTTAGGGTGCTTTACCACCAGAGATGTGCTATGCAACGTTGCTATGGATGCGTTTGATATCCACCAATCATATTCATTGGTCCACATAGCATAGCACTGGTGGAAACTGATTCAACTAAGCTACGTTTTTTATATGGAAGAATACGTGCTGTAGATGTGAGCTATGAATGCGTGCTATGGATGGTCGCGAGTGGTGTAGTTACGTGCAGCGATGCCTTCCTTATTATCGATACGTCGCATAGCTCGAGCTACGCATCTTCCTCGCACAGCTACCTTGCGGCGTATTTTCATACCACATCTTACTCGCTCCGCTACATAGCTTAGCATCAGTGGAAACGGTCACATAGTTTCGTAGCTTCCGTTTCCACTGATGCTAAGCTTTGTAGCTGTGCGAGAAAGATGCCCAGCTTGAGCTATGCGTCGTATCGACAATAGGGAAGGCATCTGCACATAGCTACACCACTCGCGACCATCCATAACAGGCATCCATAGCTCGCATCCATAGCAAGCATCCACAGCACGCATCCTTCCATATAAAAAACTTAGCTTAATTGAATCAGTTTCCACCAGTGCTATGCTATGTGGACCAATGAATATGATTGGTGGATATCAAACGCATCCACAGCAATGTTGCATAGCACATCTCTGGTGGTAAAGCATCCTAAGCACCCTTCTCCAATGGGATCGACGTCCTTTTTACGGGAGGAACCCAAGTCTGCTACAAATGCTTCGATAGTGTCGATAGAATAGTTTTTTAAACATTTGGTATTCTTCTGATGTTGGTTATTTTAGACCAGTGGGTTGCCAACATTGATTATTTTGTGTGGAACAGCCATTGACTTAGAATAAGTATGGACCTCGGGTCATCGCTCAAAAATTTCCGAACCGAAAGAGAGTTAAAACACAAGAAATTTGAAAAGAGCTACAATTGCGCGCGTCATTCTTCATTTGGGCGAACAAGCAGCTACACCTCAATGTCACATGTCAACAATGCCGTTCTGTGTAGTGAGATCGTGTAAAAATTACTCAAAAAAGTGAAAAAAGTTAATGGTGTATCATATTTTTGGTAGGTATATTATTGTTTTACAATTTTAAAGTATTATTTTGTTAAGGAACATTATATTTTACTTAAAATTGAATTAATTGCAAGCAAGGACTTTATATAGAACTGGACCGAGATCTTGGCAATTTATATTATCTAAAATAGACTTTATAAGCAAGAAATAAGACATAATATGGCTTGGCAAACATTACGGTACACTTGAGATAGCAATAATTGTACCTTGTGTCCCTGTCTAATACACACTGTGTGTTGTCACGTAAATAGAAAATGCATATTCCTAAATTAGTAGAATTTTTGAACTAAATGTACAAATTCATAAACCAACTTTTTTCATCTTAATTTATCCCAAGAGACGCGATACAACTATCGGAACTTTTGTTCGTCAACGATTCGTTGTAAGAGGACTTTTTTTCGTCAACGTAAGGCCAGGAGGCGATTTTCATATAATGTGCTTTTATCTATAGTTTTTTGCCAGCTTGATATTAAGTCAACGCATTTATTTCAATTAGACCATATAAAGACACTTTTGATTTACTTATTAGGTATTTATAATAGGAAAAAAAAGAAGTTACTGCCGCGTTCCAAAGTGTAGATTCCTATGGATTAAAACGGGCAGTAAACTACATGGTTACTCTTTTGCATCAAAAAAAAAAATTGGCATTTCGACACATTGTCCATAGAAAAGCTGTCAAAACGTCAAACTCATTCCTTACATAAAAGTTATCTGACGATTGAAAAATCAGCCCTAAATATTATAAATTAAACGATTTGATTGGTACCTATAATAAATATTTTATTACTAATTTAACAAAAAAAATCTAGGTATTCTCTCTAACTGACTCGTAATGAAGATAAGAGAACTCGGTTTGGGCTTTTCTATTTAGCTTCTTCTCAATGGTAGTAAAAAAAATACAAATGCTGATAACCCCATTTGCATTGACGTAAACCGATAATTTGAATTTAAAAAAAATAATAATTGGATTTATTACACAATTAATTTGGAATTTGCGTTGTAAATGCTTGCAAAAGCGAATATTACCCGGACTGTGGAATATCTTTTCACAGAAAGGGTTTTTCATTACTTGAATTTTCTTACCGTTAGGGTGACCATGATACTTCTAGTAGCAGTACATACAAAATCTAAATGTCTAATACGGGATTATTTTTCAAAGATTTTTATTATTGTAACTCTAAGACCGCAATGATACTCATTTTCAAATTTAAATCAAGGCATTGATACATTATTTAATAGCTCTAAAAAGCAAAAGTTTCACGTTCAAAAGACCTTTGTGACTCTAAATAAAAGAAACAACGTGGTTATGAACGTACCAACGTGGATTAGTTTTGTCAACTTTTTTAGCGCGTAAATTTAAAAAACATCTCGAGTTGTTTTGTTCCCCACTACATCGATGTAGTTATTAAATACTTTAGTTAATGCAGTTTTAAGTGTTTTTTAGGTAAATTTGTTTCCGCAGCGTGATATTCTGTCATCATTCAGATATCTGTATCACAGTCAGTCGATCGAAGTTGTCAATGAAATTGTAAACTAGCATTTCGTTGTGATTTCATACTTTATTGTGAATCCTGTTTCAACAATGTCGTACGTTCGTTTACTTACCTTTATCAAAATATCGAATTAAATCTAGGCACATAGTCTCAGTTTTTTTTGTTAAAATGTATATAAAATGTGATGCTTTTATTTTTAGTGAAACACAAACAAGACGTCGCCGTCGTGTTAGTATGACCAAACTGCTTCACCTGTGGGAATTTTTAAATAACTTTAAATAAATTGCATATAATATTGCAATAGGTACCTATATTGGTTTATAAATTTCCTTTCATCAATTTGGAATGGGTTATTTATTTCCCTAATGCGACGCTGTCGCTTTTTCTCCATACGATATTTACTCTCTAAATATTCAAATATCTCGTACTCGTCACACATTTACAAAAACAGTAAAAAGTGTGATCTAATAAACACTTGTAATTTTTATACAAAGTATCGAGTTTAGAAAGTCTTATCGACCAAATTTTAAGTGGGTCCTCACAACAGTTTACCTCTAATAACAAAAACAATGTTGAATAAGCTCGTAAATATTAACTTTTTCAAGATCGCTTATTTTGACATTACAGCCGCTCAATATACACTCTGCTGCTATCAAATAACACATCATGGTATGAAAACTATACAAAAGAAAAGGTGAACGGATTTCGTAAACGTCAACTTAGCAGGCCTGCTACAGGCCTGCTTTAACGATGTCATAGTACAAAAACGCAGGGCAGTTCAACTTCCAGGCAACTTCTGCCCTGCTTTAAGAGGTCATAGTAAGCCCCCTGACCCAAATAGGAGCGGCGGCGCGGCGACCTATAGTCCCAGCCTAACATCTGAATATAATTACAAAATGTACCTAAACAAAAAAGGAGTAGTATGTACCAGGGATGTTACGGAGGTGGTTTTATCGGAACCGAAGTCGGAGTCGGAGTTTTTAAATTTGGTTTGTCGGATTCGGAACCGGAATCGGAGTCCGAGGCGGATTCGGAGGTGTTAGCAGAAGAGAGATGTGTTAAGGACAGGCCTAATAAAATAAAATAGTATTTACATAATTTCAGTCAGCCTCTTTAATTTCAATTAAAAATAATAAACCTACATACTTAGTAAAGGCGCAGGCGATAAAAAAAATGCTTCGACCTCCTATTCAAACCTACGATTTAAAAGTATCGGAGCCGAAGTCGGAACCGGAGATGTAATATCAATCGGAAGTTCCGACTTATCGGAGTCGGAGTCGAAGCTCCGTAACATTCCTAGTATGTACAATAATCGTGTAAATGTTAGAAGACATTGCTAATTATGGTTATATCTTTTTCCGATTGGTTTAGTTAACTTGCGGTATAAAGATATTGTAATGCTTTAAAGGACATACAATATTTAGTAATACTAGGCAGGACTTATTACACCATAAGTCTGCCATATGGTTACCCTTGTGTTAGAAAGTGACAAGGCGTACACTTATACCTATCTCACGTGATTCGCAGAAATCGACAAGTACTCATTCCAGTTGTACGTAGTACTTATTACTTCTATGATTGCAAGAGCAAAACACACAATAATCCAACTAAACCAAAAGTATCTTATTTTCCTTCCTTTGTTTGACCAATTGTGTCAACTTCATTTGGTTGGATTACCATAAGAAACTTGACATATTTGACAGAATTTAGAACAAAGATTCCAAAGAGTCGTTATTTTTACGCGATGTTTTTTTGTATTGCGATTTTGAACCCATTGCAATTTGTTTTGTTCTATTCATTTAAACAAGTTATTTTTAAACTTGCGTTGTATGCAAACATATTATGTACAAAAATATGTATGTTGTCCTTCCGTTTCAAAATTGTATTGGTTTTCCGGTCACTACCAAGTTTCCGATCGAGCTGAAATTTTGCAGGTAGGTATTTGCATATTAGATTATTAAAATGTCATTGAACTGATTTGATGATGGAGCCGAAGATTAGGCAGGCACACGAACAAATGGTATAGGGTCGTCGAGTTTCAGACCATGCACTTTTCATTACATAAATAATGACGTAGGCCTGATGGTAGAGCTGGAAAACGGGCTCTGGAACTTCCTAATGGCAAATAGTGGACACGTGACGGTTGGGATCGTTTGTTTAGTTATCATGAACTCTTTTAAATACAGATGACAAAAGATTGTTTCTTTAAAAAAAAAATGCCTCTGATTTAGTTTCAGTTTTCCTCGGGATCAATTAGATGAAGATGATGATGATGCTGATGGTGATACTTCAGCAAAGGAAGCGATCTCGCGTTTTTGAAAATGACGATGTTGTAATTTTGCAAGAAATGTTCTATGCTCTTTCAGTTGGATTAAATATTTAGCGATCACAATAAATATAACTAATAATAAAATCTTTTAAAAATTAAGGTTGCTCTATTACTCCTATGTTCTCCAAATTTTCGTTTAACATTAGATGAAGTTTCGAAATTTGAAAAATTGAGCAGTGCTGTCATGTTTTCGTATGGTAAAAACTGTTGCAAGCTAAATTTGGCATTATGATAACGACATAGGATTTCGTCCATCGTAAATGAGCTTGTTGGTATTTCTAAGTTTATATTATGTCAATTCAGGACACTTTTATCGTGAATTTTGTACTACACTCGTTGTCCATACTTATTCTAAGTCAATGGGAACAGCAGTTTTTTTTCGGCATTTTCGATATTGTCCCATAATAAAAGTTGGTCAGAATGATGAGCAGAGTTCATTGTTTTCGGATGTAAAGAAAGAAAGAAACATTATTTATTCGCGCCTACATGACGCACAAAAATAAAAATAAAAGTAACCAAAATCAAAAAAAAAATTGGGAAAAATATGCGTCACATTCGCGCAAAACGGCTATCGCTCAGCATGACTCACGTACGAGACGGAGCCACAGCGCTGGTTTTCAGCGACAGCCGGCGTTGACATGATGACGTCCACCGATGCAGCAAGTAAAAAGATATAAGTAAATTCCATTTAAGAAAAAATAAAGAAATACGCAATAAATAAGGAACAATCTAAAACTGTATGTAATATAATATTTAAATATGGCAACATTTTGTTGCTTCGACATCATCGCTCACTCAGGCATACGTTATCTGTGCGCGCAGCTGTCAAATATAGACTGTATAGGCGGAGTGCTGGTAGTTCAGCAGCGTAGCAGTGCCGGAGGCCCGGTAATGGTTCACTCGGTGGAGTCAATCATTGCTGGGCCTCCGGCACTGCTACGCTGCTGAACTACCAGCACTCCGTCTGATTGACGAGCTACTGAGTCACCACCGTACTGCTAACCTTCCAGCCTTCACCTCACTTCGTGCTTGCATTACCGAGTTTACGGGAATTGTGTGTTCCATCAGTACCATTTCATATTTACGTGTGCCCTTCATTCAATTACTGTTTTACGTGTGACTTTCTGATTTATTGACTTAGTGTTTTCTTATTATCATATTTATAAAGTTGTCGTGTTTTAAGTGTTTTCCTTGTTTGTCCGACTAGGGATAGATAGGTAGGATTCACTAATAACCTCACATTCTTTATAACTGGTGTAGCAGACGTGCTCAGGAGATCCTGGGGCTGTCTGTTACATTACAGAGTTTAGGTTATGTATTAATATAGCGACTAACCAGTCATGTTGTAAAAAGTAAATCCATGTAAAAAACAGTGTGAACAATCATTGCGTTTATCCAATGGATGTTTTTCCCAAAATTCGACTCAAAACTACCAAATTGAAATGCCTCGAATCAAACCTCACTTCTAATAAATCGTGGGCCAAGGCGACGAAATAAAAAGCCACATTCATACGCTGTCGATAAGAACTAAAATACCGATATTTCCACGCACTTATAGTATGGCCCAAAATAACTGTAATCATTCACAGAAATTGGTCTCGGCTCTTTTTTCCGCCGCGACCCGCATACTTAGGGTAAAATTGGAAAATACAAAGATGTACAGAATGATACGAAGAGACCAGGGGTGCTAATAACGCCACGTTTGGTGGAACATTTATTTATTTTTTTAATCCTTCTAAAAACTACCTTAACAAGTCTTAAACCTAATACTAATATAATAGTGTGGCTATGAAATACGAGTACATTTGGACAGTATAACCGTCTGAATGAACATTAAGATATCACTGGTTAAAAGGCCAACACACAATAAAATAAAAAATACTTAGTTATTATTAACTATTTAAATGTTATACATACCATAAACATGAGGAGCTCGTGGCTAAATAATTACAGCCGCATAGACCGATCTTCCGGGTTAAGCCACGCTTGCCGAGGTTGGTCTGTGGATGGGTGACCATTTATCATAGCGAGTTTCCTCCGTGCCTCGGAAAGCACGTAAAGCCGTTGGTCCCGGCTGTCATTTGTAGATCTTTGACAGTCGTTACTGTTGGTCAGAAGCCCGAAAGTCTGACAACCAGTCTTACCACGTGTATCGTATTACCCAGTTACTGGGTTGTGGAGGTCTGATAGGCAGTCGCTCCATGTAAAATACTGATATTCAGCTGCATTCGGTTCGACTGGAAGCCGACCCCAACATAGTTGGGAAAAGGCTAGGCAGATGACATACCATAAACATCATCAGATAAACATATTGTACAAACTTAACAACAGAAAACAAACACTCTTGCATACCAAATGCCTAGAATAATTTTCTTGACACACAACGTATTTTGTTCATAACCGCAAGCAGATCGCACATCCAGTCGCAACTGTAAACTCTGCAACTGCCAAATGCAGCTTAAAGGCAAATAGGATTTAGGCAGTGCAACTGCGTGAAAACTACCGACTGGATGTGCAGCCAACTTGCAGTTATGTTAACGAATATGAAACGAAATATGTTTCACCAAACGCGGGGTTATTAGCCCCCCAATTTTCTATTTACTTTGTCTACAGCATGTAAGGGTAAACACCGTTATCACTCAAACCATGGGTAGTTGACTTAAATATAAAGTTATAGGACCGAGTAAAAAATAAATAAAAAATATACGCGCGAGAAATGAGCGGCGCGGCGGCGCTATGACGCGGCGTACACACACTCGCTAACGAGACAGCTGGCTGACTGGGGTAGCAAACTGTGCGGGGCCGTGCGTCAGGCCACGAGGCGAGTTCCCCGCGCCCCCTCCCGTAGCCTGTTGCCCCCGCGCATAGGGTGAAATGCTTTTGAGGAAAAATGAAAATTTTATAAAAAAAAAGTTATTTTTCATTGATTTTACGTTCTATAAATGAAACCAAACCACTGGTTTCAAGGATAACGGTGTTTACCCTTACAGCATGTATTTCCGAAAGGAGAAGAAAAAAGAAAATAAAGTGGAGAAAGCAGACAAGGAGAGCCGACCCCAGATAATGGGACAAGGCAAAGGGAGAAGAATTTAACTTCCGACACACACATTGCCATCGCTATTATCATAATCATCCAATTACTGTCCCATTGCTGAGCATGGGCCTCTTCTTAGAACGAGAAGGGTTAAGGCATTAGTCCATCACGCTGGCCTGATGCGGCTTGGCGGACTGCACATGCGATTGAAAACTTTTTTTTTCTATGTAGCCTTTATACAGCGTGTCCCAGAAAGTAGTGTCAAGCGGAAGTCCAGAGGTAGAACATCCTTTGAGGTACCCAAATCACCCCCATGTATGTTCCGCGAGTTTTTGTAGTTTTCGAGTTATGAATGTTTTTCATGTTTTTGAATCAAACTCTGACCATAACCACATTTTTGATCATAGTGACGTGAATAGTTGAGATACATGAGTAATTTTTTTTTTGTAAATTAGCTGATTAGTGACCCTTTCGAATGCATAAACATTTGTAACCATAGATGTAACGAATGCGTTACAAAAAATATTGAATTCTCATAAAGTTAAAATCCTGCATGTTTCCTACATCTTTGTGGGTGATTTAAAAATAAATCTCCCTAAACTTTTTTCGTCAGATGTATTTTAAAAAGTTATCCATTTTACCAGCTATTTACCCTGTAAATTTCATCGAGCTATCTCTACGATATCACAATAAAAAATTCATTCAAAGCATGCAATATCGAAAATTCCAGTTGTAAAAGGGTGAATGCAAAATTGATTAAAACTAACTAATAACTTCTTTTTTAGTAACCCTCGACGCAAAAAGAGGGGTGTTATAAGTTTAACGTGTGTGTCTGTGTGTCTGTCTGTGGCACTGACCTCTATAATTACCACTGGACTGGCGGCTGTCAAAGTGCTTTTGTGCCCGTTTGATAATCGCCATTTTGGCGCTGTTAGACGTAGCGAGTGTCTGTGGAACTAAAACTAGTGATGTCGACATCAGCGAACAAATATCGATACAAAAAAAAACTCTTGATAATAAGTGTTTACAGTAAATAAACGTAGTATCATAATTACTTACTATATTATATTAAGGTGGGAGCGTACTGAAGTATCGATTTTGCCTAAGAAAAAGGAATAATGATTGAATTACCTTCGTTTTTATTAAGATTCTCATACATTAAAATAATGTGCATTTTGTAGAAAAAATACTATTACCTATTATTGAGCCAGACTGAACTAAATACATTATTATTTAAAACCTCTGAAAATTTGACCGATATATCGATATTTTTTCCTCGTGATATCGAAGTCGATATTGATATTTTAATAAATATCGATACATCGATATATCGATATTTTTTTTCACTTCCGACATCCCTACAATATACGTCAAAATTAGTTCTGTGGACACACGCTAGGACGCTATTGGCGCTTCAAATTGGCACAAAAAAATAGCTGTCAAACTTACGGAACAACCAGTCCAGTGGTAATTATTTGTGTCAGTGGTCTGTGGCATCGTAGCGCCTAAACGGATTTTGATTTAGTTTTTTTCTTTTGCTTGAAAGGTGACTTTATTGAGAGTGTTCTTAGCTATAATTCAAGAAAATTTGTCCAACCGTTTGAAGATTCTCAGCTCTTTTCTGGTTGTTGAAAGGATATGAGCAACTTCTACTGGTCTGATCGATTCGAAATTTACTATCCTGTGATTTCTGAAATTGATCACTTGCGTTAACGGTGACGGCACCGTTAACGCAAGTGATCAATTTCTGATCCGCACATGAATCCAAAAATTGTTGTTGTAGTTGAGCTCAGACCCTCCTGCATAAAAGGCAAGCGATCAGCCCGACTACACATTATCAGACATTTCTTTCAGAAAAATTCTGACGCATGTGCGCGCATACATTTTGTATTAGAGCCAGCAAGCTGTCAAATCCAGCAAATTCTGACAGTACGGGGTCTAGTACAGAATATGTGAGCCGAGTCGCACGACAGAAAAATTCTGACAGAAATAATAATAATGTTAATGAGTTACCATCGCCATCATCATTGCAGCATACCTAATTATTTAAGCAGCGTCTGCTTGTGTAAAGTAAACCGTTCATTGCTGTAAAGCAATTTCATAACTCCAACTATTCACGTTGCTTTTGTTGACGGTGGTCCATAGGTACATAAGCGTCCAGCCTGTGTGCTTTATCTAGCAATTATGCAAAGTAGCTTGCAGCGATTGAGCCTGTTTAGATAGCGATGCGTGAAGGAACTATAATTAATATAATAATGCCGATTCTGTTGTGTACAAACTAAACTTAATTTAGGTTATTACCATATTTTTCACTCAGATAAAATAAGAAATGGACGGACGTAAATAAGAGCTCATATTTATTTGAACTAAAATTTCCATATACACCGTGGGCCCGAGGTACCCGAAAGATTTTAACCTTCGATTCCGATGCCTAATTGGAGAAGAAAAGCTAGGACATAGTTTGTTGAATAAAGCTTTATTTTCGAAATATTCACTACTTACGGAAATTCACAAATCGAAAAATATCTATGGTAACCAGTCCTATGAACGCGGCGTTGCGACTTTTGTCATACCGTACCCCTCTCGCCGTATGTCTTATTTGTCGGGGAGGGTTGTGAAGTGAGAAGTTTATTATCCACCAGTGGCGAAGGCTCCATACAACTCGATTCCTATCGGCTTCCCTTTCGAAACGAGTAGTTACTGGAAATCACGCATCACACTTGAGCAAGGTAAGCATTTTTTGGTCCGGCTTCCCTTTTAAGAAACTTCACCCTACGCCACTGTTATCCACTCACACGATAATTAATAAATGTTGCTCGTTCAACCTAAGGTATTATTAACAAGGAAGTACTAAAGTTAATTGATTTATTAAGGACAGAAAAATAAAAAAAAAAATTGTTTGAATTGGACTTTTGCTGATGTAACATTTGACTCATAATACCATCAAAAAGGCGTGGTTAGAATCTTTCGGGTACCGGTGTATATTTAGACGACACGTCAGAACGTGTCGACTAAAAACATGGTATAGTTCAAGGCGTAAACCAGTTTGGCATATCTACCTTAGTTCTTATCTATCACCGTCCTTTTCTCGCACTGTCTGTTAGTAAAATATTCTCTAATCTTAGTTTATTTGATGAACAAGAGAATCGGCACCATTACAAGATACTTATGATTAGTTACGGTTTACTCACGTGCATTTTTCGGGATTGCCGGACTAGTTTCGGACCCAATCGGAGTCTTTAATCATGAGCTGATCACGCGGCGAGGTAGCGAGTCGAACTAGGGGCGGGCTCTGTGTCGGTATTGCTCGTGCATCTTCGTCACTTGTCGTGTCCGTGTTGTTGTAATACTGAGTGCCGGTACATACCGCGCTTACTGTGTCGCACTCTAGACTTAACTCACTTTTATATGACGTAGACTTCAGAGCTGGTCTCCAGGCAGGTGGCAGTGTCCAACCACCATCTCTATTGAAATTCGGATGACGGCTGATTTCGATAGCTTCACGTACTTTTCGCGGCATGAAATATTTCTCCTTCGCTAGTACGGAAGCCTTATCAAAACGCATGAAGTGAGGTACCCGAGTTACAGACATGTTCAGCCACCGCCGACCTAGTGCTGTCCATACTCTTCATATTCCGTATGTGTTCATTAAGTCTGGTTGCGATATTGCGGCGAATTTCCCCTATATAACTCAGGCCACAGTCACAGTCAGTTACAAGATACCGCTAAAAATAAACGAAAAAGCCTAATTGTTTAATGAAAATCAAGCTCTATGCTCACAACAGACATCATTTAATTAATGCATTTTTTTTTTGTGTATACCTAGTATCAATAAATATATTCAGTTGACAGACAGATCTGTGTAGCTGGGGAGTTTGTTGCGCCGTTTTTTCTTCACAGCATAAACACTAGGAAGCGGTGAAAGGTGGCCATTTTTGGGGGTTGTCCTTTGTAACATTGACGTTCAAAAAGAACTAAGTAATTCTCGTCTATTATGAATAAATGAGATTTGAAGTTGAAGGCAATATTTTTCCTATATAAGAATATCACTTCTAGTAAACACACCTAATCTTGGTCCTTGTCAAACCGTACGAACGAGTTGGTAAGAAGCAAAAATCTATTTATCAAAGTATCGGCCTGCATCTTTGGGCTCATTTCTCAAGCAAGATTAATTACGATACGACAAAACTGAAGGCACCATATTTATGGATTTCGACGAAATCTGGAGGCCGCTTTAAAAAAATTCTCGGGTCTTCCCGCTTCGTTGGTGAATTAGGTATTTTTATTTCAAAGAAGTGAAGTTGAAAGCTTGTAGAAATTTTCAGTTTGTAATTATGATGTTGAGATTCTTCGTGCCTCGGAGAGCACGTAAAGCCGTTGGTCCCGGCTGTCATTTGTAGATCTTTGACAGTCGTTACTGTTGGTCAGAAGCCAGAAAGTCTGACAACCAGTCTTACCAAGAGTATCGTATTACCCAGTTACTGGGTTGTGGAGGTCTGATAGGCAGTCGCTCCATGTAAAATACTGATATTCAGCTGCATCCGGTTCGACTGGAAGCCGACCCCAACATAGTTGGGAAAAGGCTAGGCAGATGATGAATTATGGTGTTGAGATTGGGGGGCTCCTTGCTCAACAACCGCGCAGATCATATGATTTGCAAGGTTAAGCTGCGCTTGCCGCGGTCAGTCCGTAGATGGGTGACCGTTCTTTACACATCGAAGGTCCTTTCGTGCCTCGTAAAGCACGTTAAATCAGTCCCGCGTATCATACGAATACCTACGACAGTCGTTATAGGCAGTCAGAAACCCGAAAGTCTGAGAACCGGTCTAACCTTAGGTGTTTCGTACTCGATTTCCTCTTGGAAATACGATGCGTTGTCTCGCTCCCACTTTCGGCTTCGCATAGGAGCCGACGATGTTGCTGGTCACCGCTGCCGTTACACCAATTATGGTTTCTCCGATTAGCTATTTGTTTAATTCGATTTGGAAGAGAAGACGATGTAACGATGTGACAATTCAAACGTAACGACTAGTGGCGCCAGCGAGCGAGACGATCGCCGGCGTTCCTATGCGAAGCCGAAAGTGGGAGCGAGACAACGCATCGTATTTCCAAGAGGAAATACGTTCTGATTGGCTTAGGACGCCGTGACGTGAACACACATCCACCAGCCACAGGCGTCCAGCAATGAACCCAGCATTCGGCGCGCGATTTAAATTAATAATTTAAATCGAGTACGAAACATTAGGCTATTGGCATAGCACAGTAACGGGGTTGCGGAGGTCTGATTGCAGTCGCTCCGTGTAAAATACTGGTTCTGGTTTGATTTCGTTCAACGCCATGAATTGTTCTACACGTGTAATATACGCCAAGCACTTTTTACCGGTTGCATATTAGAAAATCAAAAGTTTCCTGAGCACATTTCAAAAGAACAACGTACAAATCAACAAAGTTTAAAATAACGATGGTCATTTGATCAAAAGTTCAGCTGACCAAAGTCTGGAATATCAATGTTTAAATTATTTATTACACTATTGACCAAAGACCAAATCGTTTAAAGGTCAAAATGGATTACTGGATAAATTGTTTTTATACACCTTCAAGGCCTCTTCATGAGACGATTATTCGTCACCTACTTTCATTTTCACAATAAAAACTTAAGGGGATGTTTGTAAGCTTGAGGCTCCAAAATAGAGCTATTTCTGTTACAATTTCTATTACAATGGTAAAAACATTTCTGATCCGATAATTTAAAATTATATCTAGCAACTTTTGATCAGTCGTTCATTTGATGTCACGTATATTGGGATTTTAATTTTTTTCTAAATAAAACATTTGGTCATTTTTTGTTATTTCGTTTATTGTTCTTTTGAAATTTGCTCCGGAAAGTTTTGATTTTCTAATATGCAACCCTTTTTACCCGATAGATCACAATGTCCTATTTTGCCGATAGGCATTTTGATCTTACACTGAGCGCTTCTGTAAATTTAGTGATATCCTCGTCGCCAGTTATCTTGCTATTACTTTGGGGAGATCAACCACTTATACTCCAAGTCCAGGTGACAACCGTTTTATGACGAATAAAAATAATAAACAACTTTTATTTCGGACAAAGTCCATAGGGTTAGTAAACAAATTACTTAACATCTAGTGTTAGTAGGTACAGACACAATCTCAGATTTAAAATCAAAATTCAGCGTGGAGCTGCAACTTGCTCCGCACCATCGGGGAATCCCACCTATCTGCGGACACACTGAGAACATTGTTGGTGCTGCCGGGAACACGTGTCATCAGATAGGCACATCTTTTTCTAATAATGAAGCAAAACCATTCAATGTGTCCGCGAACAACCCGGACGCACTACTGCGCCACGGCAGCCTCAACAGTACTCTCAAGGCCCGGTATCCACCAAAACGGAGAGGAGACGTCTCGTAAACACCCAATAGGATTGCGTTTTGAGTTGAAGCTAAGCGGAGAGATTTGAAAATAACGCAATCCTATTGTTTGATGGAGACATCTCTCCTCTCCGCTTTGGGGGATACCGGGACTAATGCATTATTATGTTTTACGCGTAGGTCACTGTAAGCCCGCTGAGTGAAACCGACATACAAGCTGCACGATGGACTGACAGTAAGCTTTGAAAAGCGTTACTTTGACTGGTTTCGTACGTCATGTTAACCTGCGGGCCAGCATGTTACAACGGACAGCCAGCGGCCTACGTTCCCTCCCTGTATCACAATTAATTATTAACATACGTCGTATACATACAGGGTGTAAAAAGACCCAGCACAGAGCCAAAATCTACGCACTCTGTAAATCAAACTAAACTACATTGAGCAAAAATAATTGCTGGGAAACGACTTTTATTTTTCGGCATAAAAAAAAAACTTTTTTTTTTGTAGCGCGCAATTTGTGGTTGTGGCGATGCCGCGCGTTTGCAGGCGTGCAGCAGCCACACAGCTGAGCCAAGGCGGTCGTATGCGTTTGATATTCGTTGCGTTTTTGTAACTCTAATGCATAATTTGTGAGGAAAAAATTGAAAATTTTGATAAGGTTGTTTGGAAGGAAGTTTAGTTTTATCAATTAAAATACGTTTTTGGAAAAAAACTAAAAAAAAATGCATACTTTGACATTCAATATCTCCAAAACCAATGGTTTCCCAGGTATGGTCTGGTAGAAAAAAATGATCCCAATGATGGGTAGAATAGTGGTTTTCGTTATCGTTAAGGGTCTTTTTACACCCGATATACATAGGTACTCTACATTATCCAGTCGCATCTGTTTAGACTGGAAGCGGACCCCAACATAGTTGGGAAACTCTAAGCAAAACAACTTACCGGTTATGGGTTTCCTAAAAGGCTAATACGAGATTATGTCAAGAGAATGATCATCAGCGTCATCTTGTCTGCTGATATCAACATACTAGAATCCCCAAACCGTCTACCAAGCGATAATGATAATATCACCGTGTGTTGTATCTGGAAGGAGACGCAGTAGCAGCCTAGAGTTTAGAATTGTTCCTGCTAAATGGGAGTAGGCTTGCCTCATACTGGTCCTTTTTTGTTTAATTTATCTTTATTCAGTACAATTAAGCCACATGATACAGTAACTTTTGCTTGCCAAACTGCTATCGCAGTTTGTAAGCGTTTCGCTCTTTCTAACAATGTTTTTCTTAAATACTACCTAATTGTACAAAGTTATTCTTAAATGTATCTTACCACTGCCTAATTATATTGTATTAAAATTATTTTACTGTTACTCTTCCAGGATATCCTAACACCTCCCTAATTTTCCTTTTTCATCTCATGTTACGTTTTGTTTTTTATCTTAATACCGTCACCGTAAATGATTTACGACACAAAATAAGTTCCGTTAAAAACCAGCGCCAGGGTCTTCTGGAATTATGCTGAATAGAACCTGTTTTTTTTTCCTTTATTACTGTCTGTGTTTCAGCGTCATGTGCCAAATAAATGCTTTCTTCTTCTTTTTTTTCGTTCTTTTTTTCTTCTACTGTCAAAGTCAAAGTTTTTTATTTCAAATAGACCAGATTACAGGCACTTTTAAAACGTCAAAACTAGGTGCACGGTTCCAAAAGGTAGGTTCTATGGAGAAGAGCCGGCAAGAAACTCCATGAATACTCTTTTTAAAATAGTAGATCATGACTATTCATGACAATTCCATTACAGTAGGCAGTGTGCGACATAGAATGAGAATAATGCAGGTTAACGTAACAAATAAACTCACATAAGAGTAACAAATAGTAAAGATATGCCTTCTAGGATTGTCGTAGCAGTTAAGAGCCGACCAGTCCCGACAGACAGCACCCGTTCACGAGTATGACGTGCACATCCGCATCGCTTAGCTCAACCATATTGTAGGGAACCCAACGACCGGATATACAACGCCACCATCAGCAGGATATTTATGTGAGCATGACAGACTCATACTGCCAGACAATAGGCAGTAAAATTATATGATTATAGGTGTATCATTAATTGCTGCTTGTCTGCTTGTCTTTCTTGTTTTCTTTCTTTCTTCTTATTTTCTTTCTTTGTTCTTTCTTTGTTTTATTCTTCTTTCCTTACTTTCTTTCATCTTTCCTATTTTTCTTTCTTTCATTGATATGTAACAACAGTACCTACCCCGTAACAATGAACAATACGTGATATTGAAAAAACCTACACTTTCTAATACCAAACCAGAAACAAAGAAACGATACAATAGAAAAGCTTCTTAGAGAAATCCACAAAGTATTTCTAGAACACCTGAAGAAAACCGCACGGGCATAATTGGCGTTAATTAAAAATAACAATCGGGGAGCGAAAGCAAATTGGATTTGGTGTCTAATGAAGAGAAACTAAACAAAGCCAAGCTCTACCTTAATCGTTTTACAACTGGCAACACTGTTTTACTTTGTGTTTGAAAAGAGATTTCTTTTAAGGTTTAAAGCCACGTATTCACTAGTAAACTTTTGTTTATAAACACTGTTTCAGAAACAAGAATGTAGGTGTTTCTGAAACATTGATACATGTTGCGGTAAACACTACTGACGGTTTTTGATGGCAAAAGCACCGAAACATTGTTTCTACAAACATTTATGTGATATTTATGATTGATTACGGTTGACTCACGTGCATTTTTCGGGATTGCCCGACTAGTTTCGGACCCAAACGGAGCCCTTAATCATGAATCAATCCCGAAAAATGCACGTGAGTAAACCGTAATCAATCACGGACTAGAAAAAAAAGAAGGACTCCGCGCCACGTGTATCGAAAGTGAAGCACTATAAGTATGCCGGACCGTTTGTACAAACATGCCTCACGCACACATTTACATCATAAGGTGCCGACTGGCCGCCTTACGCGGCACCGCGCCGTCATTGTAGGTACTGTTTACGTCAAGTAATAAAATAAAATAATGCCTTCTTGTGTTGTGAAATGGTTTAAAAATAATTCTACATCCCAGAAAAAGTGTCAAGGAATAACATTCACAAGTAAGACACTTATTTAACTTGTTGATTTATTGTATTTTTGACATTTTAAAATCATTACTATTGGAACACAAAACCTCAAAAGACATAGAAGTGCTGTCGGAAAATAAATGGGTAATTTTCCCGAGAGATTGGGTAATCCATTTTTTTTGTGTTCTTTGTGAGTTTTTTGCAAGTATTGAATATGATTATTTTTATAGATTTCCTACAGCAAATCAACCATGGAATAATGATTGGATTAAAATAGTAAGAGCCTGCAGAGATGAAGAACTTTGAATTCCGTCGAAAACGTTTTTCTTGTCACTCATACAAAATAAATACTTAATTTTAAGTTTTAACTAAGTATATGTTTGTAATTGCAATTAAATAATGTAAGCGGACTTCTTATATGGCTTCATTTAAAGAAATGAAACTTTCAAAATATAAAAAAAATTGGGGAAATTTTCATTTATCTGGTATCCCTCAAATCACGCACACATAGATCGGTACGGTGCTTCACTTTTGATATACGTGGCGCGGAGTCCTTCTTTTTTTTCTAGTCCGTGTAATCAATCATAAATATGAATGTCTCACGAAAGTTATAATACATTTATGTGATGTTTCTGATACTTCTGCCAACTTGTATCTGAAACATTTGTTTACAAGTGAATACGTGGCTTTAAGAGTACACTGCTTTTTTGGTAGGGAGGAAAACTTCCAGGGGTCATTGTACCGGGTGACGTCAAGGTGTTAGGGTAGGTTGTCGCTGAAAATCACAGCAGTCGAATAGAATAGAATAGGTTTTTATTTACAAATATAGGTAACTAGCTTTTGCCCGCTGCGTTAATTAAGCTCAAAAAAACTCTTAACACTCTTCTAAACTTTTTATAATAATAAAATTCAATCGTGATTCGAACGACACGTGGCGCCATCTATGAACGTTATTGTTGTTTTCCTCGGGAACAGTACTTTTTTCGGGATGAAACGTACCCTATGTCCGTTTCTGTACACCTGACAACGTATATGCAACAGGATGATCGGTTCAGTGGCTTAGGCGTGAAAAGGTAAGAAACAAACAAACTTACTTTAGCATTTCTTATCATCTATTTATTTGCATGATTTATGCATATTCGTACATAAACATATTCATACATTCATCAAAGTACAGGAAACTCACGACATCAACACCCGCCACAAAAATCGATTATACCTACCACCATCAAGAATAAAAATGTTAAACGAAAGTCCGCAATACATGGCAATTAGGATATACAACAAATTACCACAAGAAATTAAACGAGAAACCAAAATTAATATATTCAATAGTAAATTAAAAAGTTTTCTTATTAAAAAATGTTACTATTCCGTTGAAGAATACTTAAATATAAAAATAAATAAAATACAAAAACTATCTAAAAATAATTATAAATTAATACGGCGATCCCATAGATATTTAAATTGACATCTTTTTTATTATTATTTGATTTTCTATTATTATATTATTAATTAAAAAATAGATGTTTATTATAGATTAATATACCTCAAATTTGCAACGCCTGTAAAAGGCCGCTAAGTTTTAAGCACCACTAATAAGTAATAAGACCTGTATTTGTACACTTAGTAAGCAAATAAATGATTTGATTTGATTTGAAATGATTTGATCATTTATAAAATTAGTTAGGAAGTTAGGATTAGGATACAAAAAAAGATGTTACATTGGCGATTATAGCTCAGCCATATTTCACCATTCGGTATGCAAATATTTACATTAAATTATTTACTAAATTATCACATTGCATTACATTCTTTTGAGATTATATTCAATTACAATTCAGGTAAATATATTTTTCTCAAGAAGAAACTCAGTTACACTGTAGTATGTTTTATTTATTAGATATTTACGTAGTTTAATCTTCAACTGTTGTGTATTTAGAGCTTTCCAACTACTTGGTAATTTATAATTAACAGTCGCGCTGCTTTGTGCATATGCCACAGCAGTATTGGGAGTACTATACAGGGTGAAATTGTAAACACTCGACAAACCGAAATGGGAGATTGTACCCATCACTATGAACAACTTTTAATAGAGAAGAAAGCTGAAATCGCGAAAAAAAATCTGCTTTTCCCTATATTTCGACGAGTTGTAAGCTGTAACTTAAAAAAGAAACAAAAGCACTTCTGTAAAAATGTTGAGTTAAGAAAAGAACGTATAACATTAATAAATAAACTAAAAAACTATCAAGTTAAAATAGAGGACTGTAAAAATATATACAAAATAGACACTCAGCGTTTACAATCTGACATTAATACCTTAGAAGAGTCGCTTAGCTCTGTCTACAATAAGTATGTGTCCTCACAAAAGCAAATTGGGGAACATATCCTTGCTGCAAACAAATTAGTTGACATGTGTACACATAATGCAGACAGAACAGATTCATTGAATAAAAGTAACCTATGTAAGTGTATGAGCAAGCCACAATGTGATAGATCCCCACCTGTGATGTTGGAGGACCCACCTCAGGCTGGGAATATCTGTGGCAATGAAACTTTGAATTTATCCCAGACAGTTGACATCAATTATAGCATAAGTAGGACTAATATCTGTCAGAATCACAATTCTATTATGTACTCAGATAGCATAGGCAAAGGCTTTGGGGAATTGCTAAGCAACAGCCTGGAGCATTCCTCTCAAAATAATTGTATGCCTGGGTCATCTTACAGGCAAATAATAACATCACTCTCGTCAAATACATTCAACTCTGATACAAATGTAGCTTTACTTATAGGAAGTAGTTTAAATGTAAAAAAGAAAGACATCACCGATAGTGTTGCCTTAATTTTAAATTTACAATGTAACAAAATAATACTTTGTGCATTTCCATATCTTGAGCATTTGTCAGACAGACAAAATAATTACGTTCACGCGCTAAATATGCATATGCACTTTTTAGTAAGTCACCATAGTGACAAGTTTATGTTTTTTGACACCAATGCTTTTGTTGGTAAACTTAAACTGAACAGGGATTCTGTTTATCTCCCTAGGAAACTTAGGCAACATATTGCTATGTTGTTGGTATTTAATTTTAACACAGTCATAAATAGTATGACGAAGTTTGCCTCTATGTCCAGTATAGTTAGTATTAGTACTAACGATGATGTGGTCACTCAGCATAATAATTTAAACTAAGTTGTCCGACAACAGAGAGCGATAGTCATTATTTAATATTGACACATCAGAACATAAACCGCTTCTCCGGCAAAATTTTAGATGTTGAGTTATTTGCTGAAAATTATAATGTAGATATTTTATGCTTTACAGAGACATGGCTGAAAGCTAATACAATGTCGTTTAGTGTAGCAAATTTTAAGGTGGCCAGTTCGTTCAATAGAGTATCAGCTGTGGGTGGGGGGACTTTAATTTTAATAAGAAATCACATAAAGTATAAACAGCGTTTAGATATCTGTAATCTCTCTGTTGAACGAGTATGTGAGCTTGCGTGTGCAGAAACGGAAGAATATGTTATTTTATGTGTTTATAGGCCTCCATCGTCAAGTACCTCCCAATTTTTACTAACAATGGAAGATGCTCTTCGTAAAATAAAAATAAACAAGAAATTATTAGTATGTGGAGATTTTAATGTCGACATTCTGCTAGACACGACTGATAAACATAACTTCTTATCCTTATTTAAATCATTTAACTTGAAGTGTATGTTCGCTGAGCCGACTAGAGTGACACCTACTTCAGCCACCTGTATTGATAATGTTGTAACAAACTTTAAAATACTAGACAAGTGCCTCATTAGTGGAATCCGTTCTGACCATAAATGTCAGTTAGTGAAATTGAATGGCCATGCAATCAAAAATAAAAAAATAATTAAATGTAGGCCTCTAACAATTAAATGTCTAGAAGAGTTTAGTAAAAATTTAGAATATGAATTAAATACAATCAAATCATATCCGGACAACCCCAATGAAATGTATGTCACATTATTTAACGCCATAAGTAATGAATTTCAAAAGGCGTGTAAAATAAAAAATGTTACTATAACAAATAAAATTAGATTTAGTACCTGGGCAACTAAGGGTATAAGACGAAGTAGGAACGTCTTATACGAATTATATGATAAAAAATCGTATACACACAATGTAGACTTTCATAATTATGTTAGGAATTACTCTAAACTTTTCAAAAAAGTTTGTATACAGGCAAAAGCTACTTACATTAGTGATCAAATAAAGAAATCGGATAATAAAATAAAAGCCACGTGGAAAATAATAAATACTGAAACTGGCAATCGTGGGTTTAGTGACAACACTATTAGTTTAAAAATTAATGACGAACTAGTTTCAGACAGGAATGTAGTCGCTAATTTCTTAGATAATTTCTTTATTAATATTCCTTTAGAGACTACAAAATATCTTGCATCGTCACCAGTAGCAGCAGAACATTTTTTAAAAGAAAATGTAGATTTACAAGTACCTAACTTCAAGTTCCAATTTGTAACCCACACTGACATATTAAAAACTTTTAAAACTATTACAATAAAAAAAACAGAAGACCTTTGGGGTTTGTCAACGAAAGCCGTGGCGGCAATAATTACTAAGATCGCTCCAATGCTGGCAGAGATCTTTAACTCTTGTATTATTGACGGCATATTTCCCGATCTCATGAAAACCAGTAAAATCATACCCATTTTTAAAGCAGGTTGCTCAAATAACGCGTCTAACTATAGACCGATATCCATACTACCAGCCTTAAGCAAAATTTTTGAAAAACTAATTTTAAATCAAATGCTTACACATTTTAACACACATAGAATATTACACGACAAACAGTTTGGCTTCACAAGAGGACGATCTACAGAGGATGCTGGATCCACTCTAATTAAAACCATATTAGGGGCCTGGGAGGGGGAACAGGATGCTCTGGGTGTGTTCTGTGACCTTTCTAAGGCATTTGACTGTGTGGATCACCGCACACTTACCCTGAAACTGAAGTACTACGGAATCCGAGGTAGATCCATCGATCTTGTGACTTCCTATTTGTCAAATCGGGAACAAAGGGTGGCTGTTGATAATGTCATCTCTACAGGCTCGCGAGTCAGAATTGGAGTACCCCAAGGATCAATTCTTGGCCCATTCTTGTTTCTAGTATATATTAATGACCTTCCATTTATGATGAAAGACAATAATATGTCAAATATAGTTCTTTTCGCTGATGATACATCATTAATATTTAAAGTAAATAGAAAGGACAGGGATCTTATAGAACCTAATAACACACTAAATTCAATCTCGAATTGGTTTTCTGCCAACAATCTTCTTTTGAATGCTAAGAAAACCAAATGCATTAAATTTTCATTACCAAATGTAGCTCCTATTAACGCAAATGTAAGTCTGGGCGGGAAAAGGTTAGATCTTGTTCCCTCAACAGTCTTTTTAGGGATTACAATAGACCCTAAACTACAATGGGGGCCTCATATAGAGGCAACTGCGGGTAAACTCAGTTCTGCCGCTTTTGCTGTTAGGAGAATAAGACAGCTTACTGATGTGACTACGGCTAGGATGGTGTATTTTGCGTACTTTCACAGTATTATGTCTTACGGCATTTTACTGTGGGGGTCAGCTGCTGATGTCGAGACACTTTTCATTTTGCAAAAAAGAGCAGTCCGAGCTATTTATAACTTAAGCTCTCGAGAGTCTCTTCGTGAACGATTTAAGGAGATCAATATACTTACTTTACCATCTTTGTACATTTACCAAAATATCTTGTACGTCCGTAAAAACATAGCGAGTTACAGTAAGAAAAGTGATACACACAGCTTGAATACTCGAAATAAGCATAAACTTGTGGTTCCTGGTTTTAGACTTTGCAAGACTAGTAAGTCTTTTTTGGGGAATAGTATTAGGTTCTATAATAAAATTCCATCTTGTATTACTGAATTGCCTTACATGAAATTCAAGTCTTTGGTAAAGCGTGTCTTAATGTCAAGAGCATATTACAATATAAACCAGTACATTGAAGATAAAAATGTCTGGAATACGATTCCTAACTGCACACTGCGACCCACTGGCACTCCTGAAATTTTAAATTTTTAACATTTAACTGTAGGTATCTTTTTTTTTACCTACTCATTATATATTGTATTATAATTTTATATATATTTTATTCTTTGATTCTGATATAGGTAGTATCAGTTTTCTTTTTAGTAATGCCCATGGCATCAAGCTATTTACAATTGTAATAATTACAAAATGTAAAATGTGAGTATCATGTAGCCATTATTGTCATGCTTAGTATGTTTTTTTTTTTTTTTTTTTTGTGTATTCCTACATTAACCTGACTGTTGTCTGGCAGTTGAGGCTGTCATGCTCACTAAAATGTCCTGCTGACGGTGGCGTTGTGTATTGGGTTGTTAAGTTCCCTACAATATGGTTGAGTTAAGCGATGCTGATGCGCTCGTCATGCTCGTGAACGGGTGCTGTCTGTCGGGACTGGTCAGCTCTTACATGCTATGACAACATTAAGGCAATTTCTCATTGTTATTCTTGTACTACTGACATTGACCTACATTATTCTCACATTAACTGTAGTAATAATAATGTATTGGAATATATAGAGTCTATATATATTGAGTGTAGGTATATAATTGTATGTTTATATTATGTTGAATTATCTATATTTAGATAGTTTTACTTTTGTTTTCAATTCATCCAGAATTGTTCTAGGTAAATATTTTGTTTACCATCATCAACTTGCATAATTTAATCAATGTAATTAATATTTTACTTTTTTGTGTATAGACTCATTTAATTATTCACTTGACAGACTGAACTGTGTTGCTGGGGAGTTTGTTGCGCCGTTTCTTCTTCACAGCATAAACACTAGGAAGCGGTGAAGGGTGGGAGCATTTGGGGGTGCAGTCACATGTAACTACCTAAATTTGACGTTCAAAAAGAACTAAGTAATACTAGTCTACTTTGAATAAACGAGTTTTGAGTTTGAGTTTGAGTTTGAGTTATGCGAACATAAAAGTAGGGAACAGCTGTTTTTTTTTTCGCGATTTCAGATTTGTTCCCATAGTAAAAGTTGTTCATAGTGATGAGTACATTCTCCCATTTCGATTTGTCGAGTGTTTACAATTTCAACCTGCATAATACGCCTCCGCCAACCTTTCGGGGAATACAGGCGTGAGTTTATTATTATATCCCGTGTGGAGGGGCAAGAAACTAAAACTTCCTTACCGCACGCGGGGAACAGACGCATGTTTCAAGATTCAACAAAACCCAGCACGCTTGGTGGTAGGATCTATACGGTCCTCCTGGCTAGTTACCACCCTTACATTAAAATCCAGCGCCAAGCAGTTTATTGTGTTCCGTCGTTTGTATGTTAGTTTAGTTTTAGTATCCACTAAACCTGAAACTAGTTTGTTCAGAATCATTAGGAGAATCGATTGACATATTACTTAAAGGATTTTTTTTTCATGAATTTCCATTTTGTTTCAGTAGGTTTCTAGCCATAACAGTTGACGGGAATAGACACCTTGAGGCTTAAGACGGTCCGCTCTGTCAGTTTCCGTGTATTAGACAACCCCTGCATAGCACATTTCAGGCATTTCACACTTTACTAGGGAACTTAACACGACATAAACTAAGGTGTAACTTGGAGATTTATTTAAAAAAAACACATATTCAGGCAGTTCTGATGAAAATTTTGTTGGGGTGTCTCGGTTTTCGTATATACAGGATGTAAAAACACCCATCACATAGCCGAAATCTACGCACTCTGTACATCAAAATAAAAATATTGAAATTACATTGACCAAAAATAATTGCTGGGAAACGACTTTTATTTTTTGGCATAAAAAAACGCTTTTTGTTGTACCTAGCGCGCAATGTGTGGTTGTGGCAATGCCGCGCGTTTGCATGCGTGCAGCGGCCACACAGCTGAGTCAAGGCGGTCGTGTGCGTTTGATATTCATTGCGTTGTTGTAACTTCAAATGCGTAATTTGTTAGGAAAAATTAAAATTTTTGATAATGTTTGTTTGGAAGAAAGTTTAGTATTATGACTTGGAATTCGTTTTTGGAAAAAACTAAAAAAAAAAATGTACACTTTGCCCTTCAATATCTCCAAAACCAATGATTTCCCAGGTATGGTCTGGTAGAAAAAAATGATCCCAATGATGGGTAGAATAAGTGGTTTTCGTTATCGTTAAGGGTCTTTTTACACCCGATATACAAAAAATTGCGTTGTATATCTCTGTTACACGAATCCAATGTGCTCCATCTTAAACCTTGTCTGCGTTTACCATCAGGTGCGACTAGGGTCAAACGCGACCAAGATAAATACCAAACATCTTTGTGTAAGTTTCTTTTATTTAATTCTAAATCTTTTCGCTTTAATGATTGTGTGCGACATATTTAAGTCGTAAATTAAAACTTTCTGTTTATCTTTTTACTGGTTATAACGAACAACTTGTGCTCTACAACTTTTGGAATTAACTACACTACCGTAGTACTAGTACTACACAACTAATAAGTTACATCGATGACCGTCTGCCATTAGTTGGTCGATCAAGTAAAATACGGCCGACGTATCTTGGCGAGCCTGATGACAGTTGTTTGGCTGCGCAATGAATCTTTTAGAAACGAAATTGTCTAATGCGCAGCTAATCAGCTAACTTCAGACTCGCCAAAATACGTCGGCCGTATTGTACCTGATCGACCAACCAATGGTAGACGGTCATTTCACATTCGTGGTCTTGAAGTCGCACTCAGTTCGGAAGTGATCGGTTTTACGAAGTTTACCGATGCGAATTCTTAGTTGTGTTGTACCTACTTTACGTGGTTACAAAAAGGTTCTCGTATTTGTTTGGGAGTTAAAATAGAAAAAACTTTTTTTGTGGTAAGAAAGTAACATAAAGCTTGTTTCACACGTACTACAACTACACCACAACCACAACCATACTACAACAACACTACGTGGGAAGCACTAATTTGTATGCAAATGAATTAATTCACACGGACCACATTTTGCCGTCAAATTCAACTGTGTGGGCGATACCGACCACATCGCAACCACAATGCAACCACCAGCGACACCGCGCAATGACACCCCGCGCACTCCTGCGCCTTCCCACTAGCCACAACGTAACCACATCGCAACTACTAGCGACAACGCAACCACATCGACATTTTGTAGTTACCACAACGCAACTGCAAAGAAGGTACAGGGACACTATTCACACGTAACCACTACTTGACCACTTTTTTATCGCTGCTGTTTCGTGTGGTTTTCATCATCATCATCATACAGCCGAAAGACGTCCACTGCTGGACATAGGCCTCCCCCAAGCATCGCCACATCGACCGGTCCTGTGCTTCTCGCATCCAGCGGTTTCCCGTGACCTTCACCAGATCATCGGTCCACCTTGAGGGAGGCCTACCCACGCTGCGTCTTCCGGTACGCGGTCGCCACTCCAGAACCTTTCGGCCCCATCGGCCATCCGTTCTGCGAGCAATGTGCCCTGCCCACTGCACTTAAGTTTGGCAATTATTCGAGCTATGTCGGTTATCTTGGTTCTCCGGTGGATCTCATCATTTCTGATATGATCTCGCAGGGTAACTCCGAGCATAGCCCTCTCCATTGCCTTTTGGGTGACCTTGAGCCTTCTTTCATAAGAAGGCTCAAGGTCGCAACGCACTTGCTCACAATGGGCCATGAGGCCCATTGTGAGCAAGTGTGGTTTTGGTACGTGTGAATGCGGCTGAAGGACTAAAGGACGGCTAAAGGACAATGCTCAAAACGCGAACACCAAAAATCCAGAGCATCGATCACAATTAAACATATACCAATTAATAGGCAATAATGCTTTTAAACTTTCGCGATTTGTACACATTATAAAAATAGTGAATCGGGTCTTCTCGCGTAACAAAACAAAACAAACAAAAGGTAATTTGTGCCTCTTAAAGTTTGTTACGCGAGAAGACCCGATTCACTATTTTTATAAGGCAATAATGCGTTATTAATTCTACGTAAAAGTTAAATACCAAATATATTGGATGTGAGAGATATAGAACAGTTTGTAAAATGTAATTTCAACCAAAAGTTTTACTCAAATATTGTACCCATCTTTTTGCTCTGATTTTCAGTTTATTGTTTAAAACGTGTTTTATATCAATCTGAAATTAATTAAACATGACCAGTACCCAGAAATTCTGGAATAATAATGTTCTTATAATAGATTTTACGTGCGTTTTAATGCTTTGTTTGTGTTATAACTGACTAAAATATTATTGTTGAATAGCTATTATCTACATATGATCTCCCTACAGCGAGGCGTCTTCTATGAAGCACAGTTTAATATGAGTTGGTTTTTCAAATGTTCCCGTTTTTCATATTTGACACGAGCGCAAACATCTATAGATAAACGGTCAGAAGTCTGAAAACTATTAACTAAAAAAGAATATTGGCGTCTTACCACATCGTACTATAGTATCGATACCCTTCCGTAATAAGCTAGTAAAAGAGGCAGTCGCTCCGCTTCATCATCATCATTCAGCCGAAAAACATCCACAACGACCGCTCCTGCGCTTCCCGTATCCAGCGGATTCCCACGACCTTCACCAGGTCGTATGCCATACTGCGCCTTTCAGTACGCGATCGCCACTGCAGAACCTTTTGGGTCCATCGGCCATCCGTTCTGCGAGCAATGTGCCCCGCCCACTGTCACTTAAGTTTGGCAATTCTTTAGGCTATGTCGGCTACCTTGGTTCTCCTGAGGATTTCATCATTTCTTATTTATTTATATACTCTTTATTGTACATCACACCAGGTTAACACAACAAGGAAAACAATTTAAACACAAAAATGCACAATGGGCGGTCTTATCGCGCAAGGCGATCTCTTCCAGACAACCTTTGGATGGACTGAAAGAATGGAAAGAGAAAAACGGGCAGTCTAGGTGTACTTGTACATTACGTACATATTATTACTTATATATAATAATATAAAATACATATTAATATAATTACATAAATATGAAAAACCATAAATATAATAATAATAAACTAATAAATATATACAGTTATAAGATCGGAGGAGAGGAATTAAAGAAATAGCAGATTAGAGCGACAAGTAATGCTCCTTCACTGACTTTTTAAAAACTGGCAGCGATTGTGCACGTCTCACATTAAGGGGTAAAGCATTCCACAGGCGAGCAGCTTGAATTGTGAAGGACTTATCATAAAAAGAGGTGGAGTGCTGTTGTATTTTTAATTTAAGATTTTCTGATGATCTCAAGAACCTAGAATGCGAGTCACAGAGGAACTCGAAGCGTGCTGTAAGGTAAAACGGGGTGGAAGGATTAAAGAGCACATTATAAAGTAGAGAAAGAATATGGGCATTCCGGCGAAGGCGAATAGGTAGCCATTTGAGCTTAGTACGAAATTCAGAAACATGATCATACTTGCGCAAACCAAATATGAATCTGATACAAAGATTTTGAAGTCGCTCTAGCTTTTCTAATTGATCCTCAGTTAGATCGAGATAGCTGGCATCAGCATAGTCGAGGATTGGGAGGAGAAGAGATTGTGCTAGCGCTATCTTAGTGGCAATTGGAAGGAAGTTTCGAAGGCGTCTCAAGGAGCCCGCTGAAGCGAACATCTTACGACTGACTTCCTGCAGTTGTTTGGTCCAAGAAAGTGTACTATCGATGTAAATCCCCAAGTTCTTTACTTTGTCGGTAATAGGAATCGTAACGTTATTAAAAGAAACTTGAGGAACTTCATCATTTCTTGTCATTTGATTCATTTTCGCTCTGCCTAAAAATTCCAAAATTCTGCTGAATCTGGTTTCACTGGAAGCCAACCTCATAAAAGTTGCGGAAAGGCTAGGGTGATGAAGACTAATAACATTGGCGCAACTACCTAAAGTGCTGTGTCCATGCGTTATTCTCATATTTTATACATAAAGAGGGTACTAATCCGAAAGGGTGGTAAAGTACCCATAATAATGAGTAACTTTTGTTCTACCGCTTTCCGCCGTTTCTTCTTCACAGCATAAACACTAGGAAGCGGTGAAGAGTGGGCGCTTTTGGGGGTAGTCTTATGTAAATTTGACGTTCAAAAAGAACTAAGTTATACTAGTCTATTTTGAATAAACGAGTTTTGAGTTTGAGTTTCCCCAAAAGTTTATAGTTTAAGAGAAGTAGCTGTCCAAAAATAAATAAAAAAATTTGCTAAGATCTATCGATGCTCAGCTATGGCTAAGTAGGTACATTTTAGGTCATATTTGGGGTCACGAATTAGAAGCTCCATTTTCTGAATTCGTAACTAAAGTAGGGACGAAGAACTTTTTTAAAAACTAAAATAAAAATCATTTTTCATTGAAATAAAAATTATCGAATTTTGAAATTTTAACACTTGCCTTAAAACTGTCATCAGTGATACTTTAAGTGGCCTGCGAATTAGTACCCCCTTTCCGACTAACCTTGTATATGTATGTGTTAATTATTATATATTTTCCTTTTTTTATGTTTAAAGATAGATATAAGTTTAATTAATATGATAGTTTATAATACTCTGAAAGTTCCTATTCTACTGCAATACTACTAGTTTTAAGTTACCTTGCTGCACCCTAACAGGGCCATGTACTCAATAGTTTTAAGCCTAGCTTTAACATTGTGTACATTGTGCATTAAATAAATAAATAATCGGCCCTCCTCAGGGCCAAACCGTCCACTCACAAAACCAGCCTTGTGTGTAATCTCGATTAACATCGAAGGGTTCTCACAGGATAAAGCAGAAATCTTCTCTGAATTATGTTGCAAGACGCATTGTGACATCTTATGCGTTCAAGAGACCCACCGGAATTGCACGCAAAGCAGGCCATACATACCTGGACTGTCACTTGTTGCCGAGATCTGTCACCCGAAGCACGGTAACGCAGAGTTTGCTGCTCCCGACGTAAGTATCATTTCTACAAATTAAGAGCGGTTACGCACTGCATCCGATCCGAATCCGAGAAAATACGTTCCGAAGTAGTCATAGAACTGTTTGTATGGTAGTTTACGCACTAGATCCGACTTCCGTGATCCGATTTCTCTCCGTCATCCGTGAGTTTCCAATTCGGAAGAAATATTGACGGACCGAAGTAGCCGTATACTGTTTGCATGAACGTTTTCGCATTACCTCGGATTCAAATCGGACGCCAAATGGATATGCCAAAGATGGCCCCTGAATTGTTTGAATTTGGATCAGAGATCGGATAAGTGCGTAAGCGATATCCGAATTCGGTCCGAGTTTTTTAGACTCTAGATTCGTATTTTCACGTATTCGGATCGGATGCAATGCGCAAAGCAATATCCGAATTCGGTCCGAGTTTTTTACATTCTTATTTTCACGGATCCGGATCGGATGCAGTGCGTAATCGCTGTTAGGTATTGTCCTTTCTAGAATGAACTAAAAAGTGCTGTGAAATATTGAACTATTTATTTTAACTTCTGCTACAAAAATGTAATAACCTAATTTATGGAATACCTCCGTGTCTGTCAGTCCAAATGATTTCCTCGGGGAGTACTGGATAAAGAAAGTTAAAATTAGGCGCAATTGTCGAGAATAATGCCAGAACTGTCCTTGTTTTGGGCTCATTTTGGTGTTTTTAATTTGATAAGATTACATCTAATATTCATGGGATAAATTATCTATATTTTTCGTACAAAATACTTTTTATCTATCTCCTCCTCCTCAAGTCGTACTCCTCATTACTGAGGGTCGTGATCCTCCCTTGAAAACATTTTTGCTCTTATGATGTTACGCCATCGCTGTCTATCCTTGGCCAAGTGAAGCGCATCGTGAAATTTCGTATCAAGAGAAGAGCTTATCTGGTCAGACCATCGCAAAGGGCTGCGACCTCTTGGTCGTTTACCGTCCACCTTGCCGGTAACCATCAGTTGTTCGAGGTTATTGCCATCTTTTCTCGCTATATGGCCGAAAAATTCCAAAACTCTGCGGAGACAAGTCGTAGAGAGTCTGGTCTTTATATTGAGCTCGCGTAGAATGGACTCGTTGGTGCGGAATGCAGTCCATGGTATCCGAAGCATCTTCCTCCAACACCACATCTCGAAGGCGTCTATACGAGCTCGGTCGGCCTTTCTCAATGTCCAAGTTTCTGCTCCGTATCCGAATATTGAGAAGACCAGCGTGTTGACCAATTTCACTTTGGTATTTCGCGAAATGTTGCGATCTCTCCATATTTTTCCAAGCTGAGACATAACATTCTTGGCCATGCCGATGCGTCTACGGATTTCTTTTTCGCAAGACCCTGTGTTAGATATGTTGGAGCCCAAGTAAATGAAGTCATCGACCGTTTCGAGATTAAGAGCACCAGTAAACTCTAAATTATGTGCTCGGTCCACCACCATTAGTTTGGTCTTTGCGTGGTTGATTTGTAGGCCCAATTCCATGCTGATGCGTCCCATCCTTCCAAGAAGTTCTACCATTTCAGACTCTGAGGCTGCTAGGAGAGTAGTGTCATCAGCGTAGCGGAGATTTGTTAGCTTGGTTCCGCCTATCGTCACACCACCTTCCCAGTTTTCACAGGTACGTCTGATGATATATTCTCCATATGCGTTGAAAAGGATGGGAGATAAAATGCAGCCTTGCCTTACGCCTTTTCCGAAACTGAAGGGGTTAGAAGTGGTTTGGTCGATCTTCACTATGCCTTTATTTTGTGAGTAAAGGGCTTGAATTAGAGATACCAGATGATGCGGTACTCCAAGCTCCAAAAGCACTTTCCACAGGCTTTGCCAGACTACGCAATCGAAAGCTTTACTGTAGTCTATGAAGCACATAACGAGAGGTGTGTTAAATTCATATGACTTCTCAATCAGGTGGCGAACGTTGAGGATCTGCTCGCGAGTTCCCTTGCCTTTTACAAAACCAGCATGTTCTTGGGGGATCTGCCAATCAAGTGACGAAGTCTGTTGTTTATAATATGTAGCAGTACCTTGCTGGCATGAGATATTAAAGCCAGGGTTCGATAGTTATTACATTTCGAAGTGGAGCCTTTCTTATGTAATGGCAGGATGATTGATTTAGTCCAATCGCTTGGCCACTCACCAGTACGCCATACCTCATTACAAATTTTGTGTAGGGCATCTATGCCCGCCGGTCCGGAAGCTTTTAATATCTCCGCTGTGATCTGGTCCGGCCCCGGTGCTTTTTTTGTCTTAAGTGAGGCTATGGCAGCTTTAATTTCGGAATACAAATACAAAAATACAAATACTCATATCTATCTATCTATATCTATATAAATCAAAAGAAAGGTCCTGACTGACTGACTGATTGACTGACTCATCAACGCCCAACCCAAACCCTTGGACCTAGAAAGCTGAAATTTTGCACAGAGGTTCCCTTTATAATGTAGACAAGGAATAAGGAAGGATTTTTTTGAAAATTAACCCCTAAGGGAGTTAAATAGGGGATGAAAGTTTGTATGATAAAACAACAAAATTTCACGCAAGCGAAGCTGAAGGCAAAAGCTAGCTTTTGCCTTTAGCTTCGGTTGCGTGAAATTTTAAAAAACTTGTCATGTTGCATTTCAAGTTTTTTAGGTGGCGTAGCGTTTGGATGGGCATGCATAGTTGAAGGATATCCACCGTGGCCTCTTCATAGGCCGCAGCTCGATAGTCGGCTAAAATTCGGTATACACAGTGTACCAACGAATCTGTCCATGGACAGGTTTTAAAATCTATCCAAGCAAAATGGAACATGAGGTCGTTTTTTCGTCACATTAATTAAATTTCGAAAATATTCTTTATCTGCACTCATGTCGTAAAGTTCTAATTATGAATTCAAAAATAGTACCATAATGACATACCTACTTTATTCACGAGCATCTCTAATTTTAAGAAGTTTTTTTTTTTATATTAATAATGCTTTAAAATAACTTTTTTTCTATTTAATTACACTTCGGACCGACCAAGGAGTTTTCAATTATTATTTTTTAGCGTCTAATCATTTTCGGCTTCGTCCCAACTCATCCCTAGTCCCAACTCGCCCGGGCCGTATATATCTACCTACATGTATAGCTAATAGGCGCAAAAGTACTGATCGTAAGAAAAGTGCTTGTATGTTTTGTATTTATTTTTAATCAGTCATCACAAATCACAGTTTAGTTTTTACAATAATTAAAGCTGTATTTTATTTTAAACAGTAATTGGGGATTGATTTACTGAGTTCTTTTAAAAACTCATAGATTGAAATTGTTCCTTCATCGTACGCCCTTGTGAGCTCAGCAATTCTAACATCATTAGAAATGCTTGTCTTACTTCTTTTGTTGATAGAGATTCCAATAGAAAATCTGAAATTAAATTCGGAAATATGTTTCAAAACTTGATAAGATATTTTTTTACGAAAAATTATAGTAGGCACGTACTAGCCCGCCAACGTTACTGTGCACCTGATTCGACGACGTCTCACGGTTAAGCTTATGGGAACGCATTCCACGCAGGTGCTCAGCTACGTTGGTACAGTAGTAAACAGATATTTAATACATTTCTTGAGCAGTTTCATACTTTGAAATTTCGTTTGAAATAGTTTGCAACATCAATAAAAAACTGGCATTTCTTCCGACATTACGGTTAAATCTTGAGTTCCTAGCCTCGACCAAATTAGTTGTGGGTTCAAGCCACTGCGACACGAAGTAGTCATTGAACTTGACGACTTGCTCTTCTTCAAAACTAGATATCAAAAGTTGTTTTAATTTCAAATTTTTTAATCACAAGTACATGGAAAAAGAAAGAGAAAGACAGAGGTAAGTACCTGGATTCCATTATAGTCAACCATCCGTCTGCAATGTGCTCCTTTGGAAGGTAACCTAGACACATGCACGTCTTTACATGGTCTTTTGTTTCTCCATGTTCTAACAATTGCAAAGACTTCGCTTTTTTTAAAACGCACCTCTGAAAGTGCACATAACACCCTCGTATTTCCACATTCGAAAATATGTTTTCTGCTGCATTCATAGCTGCAGTTTCAAAATCAAACGAGAAATTGACTGCTTTCCATTCAGGCAGTCTCTTTTATTTTTTTAAACATAATTTCGTATGTGCTGGCTTCTTTGTTCATCAAGAGAACGTAAAACAAAGGCACAATATTGGTTGAGTTTTCGCAGCTCCCTATATCACGTTGAATACTGTATAGCTGTGTGAAAGGTCTCGCACAACATTTAAAAGTGCCGTCAGCAAAACAATGTTTGATGTTTTTTATTTGCTCTTTGATATCTGTAGATGCAAAAACAATAATCCGATTCCCAAGTTCGCAATAGTCCACTAATACGAAATGTTGGTATTCTTCCGGAATAATCACATCAACGGCGTTTAAAAATCTTGTTTTATGAACTTTTAAATGTTTGTTTCTATGTCTATATAACGCAGACTTCACACTTTTATATTCTAGCATTGCAGAACCGGCAAACCCTTTTTTTTTAAATCATCAATGTTCTTTTCATATAGTTTTAGCACTGGTATGTAGTTTTTACACACATCCTCTTTGCATTTCAGCAAAAATTTAGTGTCAGCGGTATTTTTAAAATTTGGCACACACTCATGTACATGTTTAATTTCATTAAATAACGCATCGTTCTCATTGTGTAAAGACACAGATCCGTTGCATTTAATTATTTTTTTGCCTATTAACGCACGCCCAACCCAAACAGAACACGAATTATTAACACAGCGTTTATAATAAGTATGTCCGGCGTGCAAAAGAGATAATCCCCGTTGGTTTTTAACGATTTCAAAATTTCGCAAAACTCCCTGAGAAGATCCTTCCCCTGACATTTAATGATACATTGTAATCAATTATAATGTCAAAACTATACATAGATAACCAAGTGGTTTAGCTATATGACGCTAAAAAGTCTTTATTAATGCAAAAACAGTAGTACCTACTTCGTAAGGACATAGGAAAACATTTTAGGTAATCAATTTTCATAGGTATTTTAATTATATTATAGGTACCTATAATAGGAATAATATTAATATTATGGTAAATTTCTAGGAATAAATTATTTAATTATTAATAGCTACCTACTCATTTGCACGGAATGTAAGTAGGTTATTTTGTTAAAAAATATACAGAAAAAGATCAAGAGCGAAATTTATACGTGATAAGTATTTATTTTCTTCATCGTAGCACTTTTCCGACAAACTGTACCCTGGCAGCTAATCGGCATATAAAAAAGCGGGCGAGTTGGGACTGGGGATTAGTTGGGACGAAGCCTCATTTTCTGTGATGGTTCGCGCTAGAGCACATGCGCATGCAGTGCAGTGATAGCCCAACGGTTGGCATGCTTTCCATGCGGAATGATCTGAGCCGGTCGCGTACCCTGTCTGTACTTTTCGAATTCATATGCGGTTCAGATTTTGATTATCACTTGCATTAACGGTGAAGGAAAATATCGTGAGGAAGCCTGCACACCTAAGACGGCTCTAAAGAGTTCTCAATGGTGTAGGTAGTCTGCCAACCACCACCAGGCCAGCATAGTGTACTAAAGCCCCTTCTCCTTCTGAGAAGAGGCCTAGCAGTGGGACAGTAATGAGCGCGATAATGCTATAGTAAGAATATAAGAAATAAAACGCTACAAAAGTAAACGTTATCTCGAAAACGGTAAGTCGAGGCTCAGTTGAATGAAGTAGGCAACTGAGAAACTAATGGCGCCACTATCGCTTGTCCCAAAGCAATTTGATTGGTTAAAGTTTTTTTGACATTATTGCTAACGTTAATTTAACTCGTCCTGATTGGTTGTAATTGGTACCAACTGAGGTGCTGCCATCTGCTTTCATTTTGCGTTAACCTCCCCATTTTATTAACGTTCAGACGCCATATTTAAATAATGTTCTCAGTCTACAGCTGAGCCACCTGTATAGGACCAAATTAACTAGTATTCTGACGTCAAACCACAATGTTCTATTACCCACAGCTGGAGAACGGAGCAGAATCGTTGAAAATTTAATACGTTGCGCGTCTGATTACAAGGATGAATATTTTAACGCGAACAAAACATTGGTAATTGAAAGGATTAGTTCATTAATACATAATAAGGACTGAGATGTGGATGTGATGAATTTTATAGATTTTAATTAGAATTTTTTGGCTAGATAATAGAAAGCATCAAGCTGACGCACACAACAAATAGACTAATTTCTTAAAACTAAAGTACTGATTTATGTAAACTTTATCTAAACATAAAACTAATTGCTAAGGGTCAAAATACACGTCCGATAGTTGCTTCCGGGAGCCAGACCCGACTATCTGATCGGATTCATGAAATACACGTACGATTCTCGTGTCCGATTTTTTCTGGACGACGATGAAGCCCGGACGATGCTTACGATTCTGACATCCGATCCGATAGTCTGATCATACGTAACAGCGGTTACGCACTGCATCCGATCCGAATCCGTGAAAATACGTTCCGAAGTAGCCATAGAACTATTTGTGTGGTAGTTTACGCACTACATCCGTCATCCGATTTCTATCCGTCATCCGTGAGTTTCTAATTCGGAAGAAAAATTGACGGACCGAAGTAGCCGTAGTACTGTTTGTATGAACGTTTTCGCATTACCTCGGATTCAAATCAGACGCCAAACGGATATGCCAAAGATGGCCCCTGAATTGTTTGAATTTGAATCAGAGATCGGAATAGTGCGTAAGCAACATCCGAATTCGGTCCGAGATTTTTACTTTAGATCGGTATTTTCACGGATTCGAATCGGATGCAGTGCGTTAAGCAATATCCGAATTCGGTCCGAGTTTTTAAATCCGTATTTTCACGGATTCGGATCGGATGCAGTGCGTAATCGCTCTTATTCATGTTCAAACAAATATATGACGCGGAGGCCTTCAGATAGTCTGATCAGACTATCGGAACCGACTATCGGAGGCAAGTATCGGACGTGTATTTGGGATCTATTTTTTTCTATTCTATCTATTCTATTCTAACCATTTCTGTAAACTATTATCTATACTCTATGATATCAGTTATCTATAGGTAGTTTCTATAGATCATCCACAGAGTACAGTAATATACAGGCTATATACGAACTCATGTAATTCCCTAAACCCAGTTTTTTTTTCCTTTCTTACTTCGTTTCAGGACGACGCGCCCTAATCTTATTACAGGCCTTATAATTAGACTAATTAGTATTTTAATTATAACTTAAACTGTTAAACTGTATTGTAATAAGAAATTAATTTTCTTGACAGTCTATCTGTAATAAACACCGTTACTAACTAACTAAGGACTAAGTTTCACAGATTGATCGAAAAGTTTACCGAAAAACAGCTTATTTTTAGCTGATTTGTAAATATACTTAAATAAATAAAATTTCTTTAAAAAATAAAAGTTTGTTTACCTTACCTGGTATACCACTTTTGGTTACCACTTTTTTATGTACACAAACAATATTTACATAATTAAAAATAAAAGTAGGTATTATACAAATAATGAAAAATATATCCTAATAAAACTATAAACTAAAATAGGGCATCAAAATATACCTACGAATCGCTGTCGACCGGTAATGTGCCCAGATGGCTGGCAGCATTGCCACGTTGTATGGCAATGCTAATACTTTGACCACAGTAAAGGCCTTCGGGTCACGCGAAGTGTCGACCAGCCGCCTTGCAACATCTTTGTATAGAACTTGGGCATTCGGACCCCACGACCCGAGTGTTTCGACCCCAAACGGGTCGAAAATATAATTATATACTATAATTACTTACTTTACTAGTAATCCTAACAATCATCTATCCTCCTAACTATAATATTATAAATGCGAAAGTAAGTTTGTTACCTTTTCACGCATAAACCACTGAACCGATCATCCTGAAATTTTGCGTATACGTTCTCAGGTGTACAGAAACGGACATAGGGTACCTTTCATCCCGAAAAAAGTATTGTTTCTGTAAAACAATAACGATAATAGATGGCGCCACGTGTCTTTCTAATCATGATTGAATTATATGTTATTATAGAAACTTTAGTAGTGTGATAAGAGTTGATTGTCAAATTCTAAATAAACGCGAGCGAAGCCGCGGGCAAAAGCTAGTTACTAATAAAGTTATTATATTTTCGCCTCTTGAGGGCCTCCTTAGCTGCAGCAGCAGCGCCAACACAGCCTGCCGAGCTAGAAAGATAAACCTTCACTACTCGTACATAGTATAAAACAAAGTCGCTTCCCGCTGTCTGTCCCTATGTATGCTTAGATCTTTAAAACTACGCAACGGATTTTGATGCGGTTTTTTTTTTAATAATAATAATAATATCCTTTATTTCAGGCAACTTGGCCCATAGAAAACTAATACATAAATAATAAAAACAATACATAATTATAAACTAATACATAATATTACAAAACTTCACTTAAGCGCTGTCGTTGTGCGATCGTGTGGCACTTGTCCGCGGAAGCGACGGAACACCACTCCCTCCGGCCAAAAGTTCTCCTCCATGACAAGGTGCAGAAGACACTTTGGTACTCGCACCACAAACACCTTGAAGTTGGCGTTACGGCGCGATTCCAGCAGCTGCACTCTCACCAAGGACTTGGCCTTTTGGCGTACAATACTCCACGATGTCCTCCGCATTAGTGGTGTAGTGTATGCGGGAGATGTACACCGGAGATTAATAGATATACTGATTCAAGAGGAAGGTTTATATGTATAATACATGCATATTGTAGCAGAGAAAAACGCGGAATACGCGATAAACGACATCCACGCGGGCGAAGCCGCTGGCGACCTCTAGTTAAAAATATACCGAAAATTGCCAGAACGAAGTAATCCCTAACCCGCTACTTTCAAACGCCTTCCAAAGCACTTTACACCGCTCTAAAATGAACTTACCTAGCAAAAAGCAGCTAATACATAACTAGGAGCTAAACTAGTTAGGTGTCCAGTAGCCTTCCACCCAGAAATAGTAGTCCCCTACAGCGAGCTGCCATAACTTTGTTAATCAATTATGTACTAAATTTAGTGGCAGCATAATTCGGGTACGGCTATGTATACGCAAATTGGATGTATTAAGTGATAGGGAAATGAAGGAGATGGGTTAGAGTCACGGATATCCTAACTAATATTATATAAGCGAAAGTAAGTTTGTTTGTTACCTTTTCACGCATAAACCACAGAACCGATCATCCTGAAATTTTGCATATACGTTGTCAGGTGTACAGAAACGGAAATAGGGTACCTTTCATCCCGAAAAAAAGTACTGTTCCCGAGGAAAACAACAATAACGTTCATAGATGGCGCCACGTGTCTTTCGAATCATGGTTGGTTTATATTATTCCAAAAATACGGAATACGCGATAAACGACATCCCCCCTAGTAGAACTTATAAGTTTATAGCGTATCTCGTTTAAATTAACAGTTCATCTTCCGTTCGGAAGATGTCCGGTCCTTTGGAAGGCATACGGGGGACACAGGTCCAACGCGCAGAGGCCCCTTTGAGAACTTTAATGTAAAATGGGATGGGGCACCAACCGGGGACTATCCACGGCTGCACTACTGGAATGCAGTCAAGGACCGTCTCAGGTGGGTGCAAGACTATTGTAAAATATGGTAAAAAAATATCACGTCTATGGGAAGGGGTGATAAGGGATTGTTCTCAAAAAAGTGGCTCTGTAACCTGTCGGGCAGTTTTTAGTGGAAATGTGTGGGTTTTTAAATGAAATTTATTAAATTCTGCACAATATTGTACTTAAAGAGACTTTTCACACAGAGGCAGAGTAATTTTAAGCAGATTGAAGTGATACATTTTCAACAAAATAAATTTGTAATATCGATTTCTCAATAACTTGTCATGTCCAAACACAACGAGTCACACTTTGAGGTGAAATAAAAAAATAACGATTTTAAATAGGGGTTCAAAAACATTAAAATACAGGTCCTTATATCATTAACTTTGACTTCATTTAAATGATACATTATGAAACAACATAATTTTCGAACTATCATGTTTAAAATGTGTCCGGAGTGATTTCCTCCATAACCTGTACTTGCACATTAACGTGTATCACTCAAACACTACTACGGACTCAACATCCCATTCCCGCGTAAAATGACCAGGCAGTATCGGGCTAACCGCTGCCGAGCAAAGATAGGATGAATTTTGCGCCATTTTTCTAGAAATTACGTCTAAGCACCACAATCGGAGTTTGTAACAGGTATGTTATCTATAATCTGTCTTTAATATTTTTATTTGTGGTTAAACTACTTTGCGTATAAAAACGTTAAAATATGTAATTTTGTGCTTATTCTGTAAGTGTCCACCTCACAAACGTAACCGTTTTGTTGTTATCAGGTCCTAACCTTCATTTTTTCATTAACCTGTCTCTGTTTAACCTGTTTGGAATGCACAGGTTAATGAGACTGCTACCAGGTTAAATAGACTTTGCCTGTTATTTTTTAACAAAACCCATTTTACTAGAAACTTTATTTTACAATTTGGTATGAATAATAATAATATTTACTTGATATTTACTATGATACTAAAAATAATTATTTAATTCGTTAAAATTTTTGTATTGGGGCTTTCTGACAGTTTTGTCGTTTATGTTTCTTCTTTGTGTAATTCTTGTTATACTCTAACCTATTTACTTATTTTTAGAAGGTAAAATGCCAAACAGTACGAAAAGAGAAGACATCTTAGGTCGGGAAAGAGAATTAAAGAAAAAAAGATATGGAAGAATCAAAATGAATTCAGAGCTTTATGCAAAATTTAAAGAAAATATTAAGGCAAAGTACCAAAAACTAAAAAATGTCGGGAAAGTAGTATCTATAAATAGTTTGAAACCAAGAGATCAGAAAATGTCAAGAAGTAAGTGGAGAGAAGATGAAAAAAAATCCTATCAACGCAAAAAGGAAGCAAAAGCATGAATACAACGCTTTATTGAATGTCACAGTCCACCTTCCAGTGATATCAAAAATATCAACATGGGTAATATCGACAATATGATTGGCGGCCATGGAGAAGAACCATCAAGCCCTGCACAGGGTAATTCTGAGTGCAGAAGAACTTCCTGGTCCAACTCCAGGTCAAGAGAAGTTAGTCCTGCTATCTCGCAAGTAAATCTTTGCTGCCTTCAAGACAGAAAATTAAAGGGCAAACGCAAAAAAGTAATAAGAGCTTCTGCTATGGCCACTTCTCGAGTTCAAGAGTCTTGCTTGGAGCTCCAAGATTTAGATGACAACAGTTTTGTTGCCCCCGGTACGAGTGTTGCAGAAGATTTAAATCTAAGTGAATCGGTCACTGTCCTTCATAGATCTACACCATTTTCAGCACTGTTAAACTGTGTGTTAAACAGAATTGCCCCCGGTACTTCAAAGAAGTACTTTAAATAGGATTTTAAATGAAGGACCTCCTATAGTGAAGTGACAGTCTCCTTCAAACTGTTTTAAGCACGTTATGGATAGTGATTCTAATTACTGCACCTTTAAACAAAAATGCTTTGATTTAATGTGATGGTTTCCGGAACCAAACGTATGTATTCCAAAAGTTAAATATTATTATGAAGATTCTTTATGTTTATGTTTTATTTTTTATTGACGGACTGATTATTTGAGATTAATAAGTTTAAGAAGAAAATTTCAATTTTATTTCTTAGGGATCAGGGGCCCATTTGACGAAACTACTCTTCAAGTGTGCACTCTTTACTTTGGTATATAAATTCAGCCGAATTGTTCAAAAATATGGAGTGCAGACTAGCAGAGTAGTTTCATCAAATGGACTCCAGATTTTGTTAATAATGAATGTTTTATTTCTCTCAACGTATCGAAAGAAATGTTCTGTATCCTAAGCAGGCGATATTTTCTTAGTTTTCAACCCGTCTTTCTAATATGACTGTTATTGTAAATAAGAATAAAAGCTGATTTTGCATGGTTGCATTGTTGTTTTTCATTAACCTGTACGATATCTCTTTAACCTGTGAGGCAGTTTTTTTGAAAGGCTGTATCTCGTCTGTTTATGTGAAAATTTCATTCCCTTCGAACAATTTGATATAGGTATGAGAAACACTGTCAATGGATTTCCGTACAGAAAACTCAATATTTAACACATTTTTTTTAATTGTTAAATTTATTCGAGCGGTGCCACTTTTTTGAGAACGACCTTAAGTGGACTGGTCAACTTCTATTGCTGGAAGAAAACGGCGTCTGCCTTTCAAATTTAAAATTTAACTGTGTTGGCAGACGGTGACTCGCCAGCTCACTAGCTGGGCCCCCTGAAAAGTCGCCAGTACATAGATAGCGTATTATTATTAGGGTGCGTTAAAAGAGCCTGCACGAATGACGATGCTTTAGCACGTCCGGTGCAACCTAGACAGTCAGCCCCGCTATCAACCTTGCTGACTGGCTAATCTTTTAACCATGGCGTGAGCTATGCTCATGTCGACACGAGATAGGATATTCAAGGTGTAACTTAAATAACTCACAACCTCATAAGGGGTCACTGTACTCATCATTATGAACAACTTTTACTATGGGAACAAAGCTGAAATCGCGAAAAAAAATCTGTTCCCTACATTTATGTTCGCATAACTCGTCAAAATACAATTTTAATTCGCCTAATAAATAAATTTGAATTCGACTATTTGTCATACCTACCTACGTATTTATGACAAATAGGCAAAATTTAACGATTTTATTTCAAGAAAAAAAAAACTTTAAAATGCTCTAGCTAGTGTAAAGTTGCCAACATGTCGCTTGGTAAATATTGCCTTTTAAGCGTCGATATGTATTGTGTTGATTTGCATGCTGACTAAATTGATTATTTCTTTCCCAATTGCCATCATAACTCCGACTACCTCACGACTCCTGTTCACGCCATAAACAAGAACCATTACGATAAGTAAATCCTCTCCCATACTTCAAGACGAAGGAGATAACCATTTATAGTAGGGTTTAATTTACGCACTTGTTGCTCACCCGGCTTCACTCGCAGTTTCAATTAACTATATTGCCACGTGGCTTGAATTCGTTAGCGGTGGACCCTATTTTCATGTTCGAGTGATTATCGAGCGGTTTTGTGATTTGTAAGTTGCAATAAACGGGTTTATGATGCAAGACCCTTGGTAAGGTGGAATGATGGACAGGGGACCTGAAGGACCTAAGGGAAGATCGTAAATACCAGGATTCTCTTTGTTAAGGCTTGACAAAATCACGATGTTTGTGTGTCCCTAGTGGATGGGACTGACTCAGGCAATTCATAAAAATATTTTGAATAGTGCGATCTATAATGTTCATCACTTACCTCGTTTGTCTAGTGGTCGCAAGCGCGACTGCTGAGTTTGATCTCCTGGGTTCGATCCCTAGATCGGGCAAAGTGTTATTAGATTTTTGCATGTGAATTTTTTTCTTTAACAGCCCGTCTGGATTTTGTGCCCGGTTGATGGCATTGGCAATAGGCTCGCCCCCTATTGCATAGGACTTAAACGTAACGGCAAAATGAGGGTGTACTACACACTTCTGCCTAATCCTTCGGGGAATAGAGAATACAGACGTGATATTATGTTATTTTATGTACAACGTGCATTAAACGTAAAATTTTCATGAATCATCATAATTTGTTTACACAGTGCACAGTTTCGTATCATACAAAATTCTTTACAAATCATCATAGTTTCAAGTATTATTAAATTAATACCATCATCATCATTCAGCCGAAAGAAGTCCACTGCTGGAATAGGCCTCCACCAAGCCATGTTGGGGGGGGTTTGCCATAATCGCCACACTTGGCAGGCGGGTCGGCGATCGCAGGATGGTTGTTAAAGTACTCAGAGAACGCTGCTGCCCATCCTCTAGTGAATCCTTTAGTCGCCTTTTACGACACCCATAGGAAGAGATGGGGTAGTGCTATTCTTTACGTCCGGCACCACACGGAACCATACCATACACACAACGTATTCGAGTGCACATAAAAAGCCGACCACAAAATTATCGCACACGATACACTGCAGTACCGAACACTGTCACAATAGCCGCTTCCAGAATTACGAGACTATCAAGTTAGGGCCAAGTTAAATGGTGTACTGCACTACGAGAATTAAACTTCTCGTGACACTTGACACCTCGTAAATCTTTACATTAGTTGCTTAAGACTTTTATAGTGGTGTATATTGGCTTCCGTTTTTAATTTTCCTGTTTGTGTTGAAATACGTTTTTTTAGAAATAGCAAATGATTTACTGAAGTAGGTATAGTAAGGTAGTTTTTTCACGGCTCGCGACACGACACGTCAAAATTTGCTGAAGACTCCATGCGCCATATACAAGGTTGGTAGGAAAGGGTATTAAAGTACCCATAATAATAAATTACTTTTAAATAAGTACTTAGTATCTGTTCACAGAACTCATTTCTTAAAAATACGCTTAAAAGCATAGATAGTCCTAATCTATCAGTCATGATCGGCTGTTTGTGTGATTTTACGCAATATTTGAGGTCACGGTCACTTTCCAAAATCAAACAATATTTTTTATATAAATAAAAATAAATATTATAAACAAAATATTAAATCAAAATAATAAATACGATAATCTCTAAATAAATAAAATATCGAATTGCAGTTAACATATCTAGCAGCAATGAATAAAATCTTAAATTATTATTAAACAAATAAGTGCTCTTCCTCTCTTCTACTACACTATGCTGTGCCCGACAGGGTCCATAATTGATCCCATAATCTTAAGCCTACCTGTATTTGACATTATGGAATGCAAAAGAAATTGAATTGAATATATGATTTGCATGAAAAATAATGTTAAAAAATACGTGAATTTTGAAAAGTTTTTCTAGCAAAGTTGTTCAATTTCCGATACCGAATAAACCCACAAAATTAATAAAGTTATATTTTTAACACCCAGTATATGGCGCTCGGAGTCCTCACCAAATTATGTCGTGTCGTATCATGAGCTAATGAACCTTTTCCCATAGAACAGATACTCTTTATTACTAGCTTAACATTTTTCACTAGGTTTCAACTTTTTGATCAGTTTTTCCATCAGCTGCCCATCTTTATTCCTTTTTCTCTACCTCACAAGTAACTGCATACCTGTCAAGCACTTGTGCTTGAAGCCGGCAGCAGAAGGCTTTAACCGAATAATTAATAAACTTGTGCAAACGTCACAAACACGCTCAACCCCATATCCAGAATTGTCCCAACCAACCTTTGGTTGGGACAACCTCTGATATGGGGTAAATTCGTTCAAATGAATTTGCCACAAAATGTGACGTCATTAAATAAAAGTGAAAACCGACTTCAAAAAAAACTAAAAAGAGTAAAATAATTGAAATAATATAAAATTTAACACTTTCAGAAGTCGGTGGCTTTTATTTGTTTCAATGTAGAATTCCTCATCAAAACTTTTGATGAAAGAAACCACAAACTAAAACGTCATCTAAGTAATTTATTATTATTTTTTGTCTTTGTTGATTTTTTCAAAAAGCGCTAAATCAATTTCGATAAAATTTATATGGGACCACCTCTGAAGTATGACCTACCAAACAAAAAAAAATAATAATCAAAATCCAGTCATAATTGGCGGAGACATAGAGTAATAAACATACAATAAAAAAAAACGTTCAGACGAATTGAGAACCCCCTTCTTTTTGAAGTCGTTTAAAAATTTAACGACACGGACTGACGTGAGGGGCAAAAAAAATGGCGTCGCACTCTATTCTTATCAACAATTAAGAAATATCATCACAAACTACGGTAAATCCATTTGACCGAACTTAGCCCATATCCGGATTTGCCCCTACGCACTATACAGGGTGTAAACGAATTCGTGTAATTCCTTAAAAACCACATGATCTTACTACTGGTGTTGATAGACCCCTCACGGGATATAATTTGAAAAAAAAAACGTTTTTTTCTTGCGGCAGGGCTAAGTGATCGTAGTATCTAAAACACCTAAGGTTTCAATAAAAAAGAAGCAAAACATTTTTACAAATAAATATTTTTATGTGATTGAACATTTCGATGCCATGCATGAAAGCACGGCAACACAGCTGGCGGTCACAACTAACGCGATATCGCACCGTGCAGTCAGTTATCTTAGGGCGTTAAAATGACTCAGAAACAGAAATCCAACACTTTTTTTTGTTTTGTATATTTTCCGTCAGCAACTTTTGTGGTTAATCTGTCACCAGTAGATCACACGGTTTGAAGGAATTACACGAATTCGTTTACACCCTGTATACAACGGGTTACATAATACCCCTTAAAAAATAAAATGTTAATCAAGTAGTCTTTTACGGTTGTTGTCATTTACCTCTCAGAAGAAATTAGGTAAGAATGTAAATAACTTTCTGGGTAGTCTACTCTTTACTTTTATGTTTTCAGGATTGCTTTTCAGTGATGATTTTATTTTATGATTTGTCCAAAAGACTCTTTACAAGGGACCTTTTAATCCCCTTTCGGCTTTAGGGGTATTTTTGTAACACGTTGTATTATCAAGCCTCAAGCACAGGACAGTGTGCTTGTCCAATATGCAGTTAAGTCTTCGGGCAGCACTGAGGTGGCCATTTTATAGCCAGAACCAACCGAATACGACGTTAAGACTCCGATTTTTAAGACTTCAGTATAATAACAGGTCAATATCCAGACGTTCTCACGGACACTTAGCCTCCTAAGCTTTAAGTATAATCACGGCCATTACCATAAAGCTATCTGAGAACGAACGTAAAAATGCATAAATTAAGGAATCCAGCACCATTCCCGCACATTCCGGGGCGTTAATCCCGCGTTAAAAACCCCGGGTTTAAACCAAGCCTCTTGACTGAACGTTTTGCGTGAAATTGTGCATTAATAAAATTAATTTAGATATTTAGTTTAGAGGCGGTAAATACTGCCCAAACTAGAATAATGGTTTTTATTTCATCTATCATTTTTCTGGCCGTCAAATCCAGGCTATCTAGGTCGCGTTTGACCCTAGCCAGTAGTAGTAATAGATAAATAGACAAATAGATGTTTGTTCCTTATTTATTGCGTATATAGGTATTTATTTTCCTTTACATACACTACACATATACACACACATGTTGGTTTAAGTGAACGGGCATGACCGCTGACTGACATCCGTGGATCACAAACTTTCCAGACGAAAACCAGCGTCAAGTACTTAAGTGCTTGACATTAAGTGATCTGGACACCTTTTTGGTCCAGCCGTGAGACACATACCCAAGACTTTTTTATTTATATCACATTTTTTACCTGTTGTGTCTCTTTGTGCTGTGTCCAAATAAATGATTCTTTATCTTTATCTTTATAAAGCACTCGAATCTAAGTAGCAAAGATATACAGGGTGTAAACGAATTCGTGTAGGTAATTCCTTCAAACCGCGTGATCCTGATGGTGGTGACACTGATTGACCCTGCATAGGTTTTTTTTAGAACCAACAAAAAAAAGTTTTCAAAAAATGAACCATGGTATTCTGTATCTGAGTAATTTTAGCGTCCCAAGTTAACTGGCTGCGTTGAGCAATATCGCGCTAGCCGTGCGCGTTAGCTGTGTCGCCGTGCCTTCAATCATTTGGGCATGGCATCTAAATTTTCTATCACAAAAAAAAAATGGTAAAAAAAAGTTTATTTTTAATCAATGTAAATCCCGTGCGGGGTTTATCTATACCATAAATACACTTGGGAGCAAAGAAATCGAGCCACTTTTTTCACGCGTCCTGGTTATTAGTTTTGGTTTCATGAATTATATACTTAATTCAAAATACAAAAAGCTACCCTCATTGTAAAAGTTATCAAATAACCTTTTAGGCGATATATGTTTAGAATTGATCTGTTCCATAATACCAAAAATAATAACAATTATACCTACGTGAAAAATAGAAATGGCTCGATTTATTTGCTCCCAAGTATAGATCATGTGGTTTGAAGGAATTACACTAATTCGTTAACACCCTGTAGATGGAACTCCCTATATCCCTCTCACTCCTACATACATACGAGGGAACACGGTAAAGTGCTTGGCGCTGATCTTGTGAGGGTGGTAGCTAGCCAGGCGGACCGTAGAGATCTTATCACCAAACGTGCATATTAATCATAAGAGAAGATTCCCTATTCGTGGCCACAAATTTCACAAATAGCAAATCTTTTGGTAACTTAAAATACAGAACCACTGGAAAGTCAAGGACGCAAACAAACCTAAGTATAGTATATAATTTCCGTCCACTCGAAATTAACACAATAACAGTTCATCAAAGTATTGTAAACTACCCCTAATCTTACCTACGGACGTCAAGGAATACCCTGACAAGGGTTCGTGCAATCCCGGCCAACGCAAACAATACAGAGCGCGGGAATTTGTAAATCCCGGGAATATTAGTGTGGGAATTCATAATTATGGACACGCGACCCTTTGAACGTGTGTACCTGCTTTAATGTTAGATGAAGTCAAGTTATTTTTGGTGTGATAATCATGTAGGTATTAAAGACCAAAGAAGCAATGGATGGATAGTGCGATGATATGGCTAGAAAAGGGGTGACTACTGAGTTGACGGCTAATAGAGATGTATGGAAGAAAAACACATGCCCCTAAATAAGTTGGGATAAGGGCAGGAGTATGATGAATCATGTGAATGGATTAGATAAGGAGAATCAGCACCTTTCCCAAATCATAATCGTTATTGCCAAAATCAACAGTATCTTTGTGTTTATTTTTAATAGCGTATCACATCACATAGCTCTTTTTTTTTAGTGCAACTACCTTTTTTTGTCTCTGCATCACTCTAAGAGATTCTAACGAGATTATTTCGGACCGAGTTCGGAACGACGTGACGGCGATCGTGTGTCCACCGCGACCGATCTCGGTGGTTCCCAACATAAGACAAAAATCCGTGCACCGGCGCCGTCAATCTCGGATGTAGTGGACAAGAGCAGACGCGTTTTGTATTGCCGTCATTTCGGTCCGTCACGATTTCGGTGGAATTCTAGCGGTAGTGCCGAACTACTCACGATGGCGCTCGGATGACGGACGTGCGGTGGATACGCGGTCATAGTATGTATCGCTACTTCGGCAACGTTATCTCGTTCTCGGTGACGGCGGCGGTGGACAAGCGGCCTAAGGTCAACTGGTAGAAAATGCCTAAGGCATTAATTAAGTCCGCCTCTGTACTAGTGCAAAAATGGTTGGTATTGGTGGTTGGTGGCGGGTTGGCAAACTACACACACCATCGAGAACTTTTTGGTGCAGGTTTCCTCAAGATATTTTTCATAATCAAATTCAGATCTGCACATAAATTCCAAAAGTCAGAGGTGCGAGCCAGGATCGATCTCAAAGCCTCCTGTAGAAAGGCAAGCGTTCAACCGCTAGGCTATCACACCTTACTCCCGAAAAGGTTTTCAACAATTTCATATAAAAAGTAATTCAGGAGTTTGACGATTAAGGACAATTGACGACAAGTCCGAGACGGGCTGCAGACCGCAAACTGCAAAAGTAGTATCGCTTGCGGTGCGATCTGCGGCTGCGGTCTGCGGTTGCAGTTTTGCAGTCACTGTCGGAGTAGCACCTTTAAAGCGCACACCTTAAAGGCGCTATTCCGATGGCGACTTGCGGTCTGCGGTTGCAGTCTGCAGTTTACAGGCCGTCTCGAACTTGTACCTTTAAAATGCTTCAGCCTTATGTTTGAATTGCTTTAGCGCACGACTACATTATTCTTGGATGAAGGTGGGTTTCTACTATCACGCGGAGCGACTGTCATCTTATTTTCGGAGCCAGATTTTTCTACCAGCCCCCCGATTCAGAACCGCGTCGATAAGTAGTTGTCGACCGATTTGGTTTGCTATCTCGTTCCGTCTACGATTCTCGTAACAAGAGAAAAAGAGATACCTTATTCAATCGTTTGACAACTGACTAATCGAATCGTTCTGAATCAGGGGGCTGATCAATTACTTGGCTCTTATCGTTAAGAGAGGCAAGGCTCTTGAGGTGGACTATATTAAAACGGGACACAAAACTATCTTTACCGCTTCTTCACACACCACAAACACTTGTAAAACCATCCTGTCCTTGTCGTTTCTTACCGGCTCTTCTCCATAGGACCTACTACTTGGAACCGTGCACCTAGTGTTGACCTTTTGTGCACATGTAATCTGGCCGACATGAAAAAATAGAACTTTGCTTTTGACTTTGACTTCTGCATTCTAATTGCGCAACACACTCGTATTCGCTATGGCTTTGATTTTGACAGTTCAACAATTTCCATATCAACGGATTTATTAACAAGCTGACTTTTCTACAACTACCTACCACACAATGAATATTTTTATATGCATTCCACAAGATTCTTTGATCATTCGTTTACTGTCCAGGCCATTCGCTTGTGGAATGCACTACCTGTGTCTGTGAGGCGTGCTTAGTCGTTAGTTTCTTTCAAAAGAATGGTGAAGGAACATTATTTGACTCTATAGTATTAATTTTTTAAATTATCTATATATCTATAATTATATGTGTATGTATCTTATTTGAGTATGTATTTATATATAATATATATTTATAATATGTATATGTTTGTGTTATAATATATATTTATACTTAGTTATTTAGTTGATTTCTGATTTTTATAAGGTTATATATTTGTACGCTGCAAACTGCCCGTTAATTTTTCTTAACAATTCTTTCCATCCTATGGTTGTCTGGAAGAAATTGCTTTAAGCGATAAGACCGCCATTTGTACTGTTTTAATTAAGTGTATTCCTTCCGTTTTATTTCTTTTAGTGTACAATAAAGTATATCTATCTATCTATTTTTTTACACATCAACTGTCATGATTGATGTTGGTTACGTTACACAATTGCTGGTCACCCAATAACGTACAAAGAACGGTATTCTTTACCGAACTTGGCTTGACACACTTCCGTGGGTCTAAATATGCACCTATATTTCCTACTAAAGGACAGTTTATGAGCTACGAATGTCCCTTCAATGGCGGCGACCATTCGGAGTCCTCGTTTAAACTGTATTTAATATTTATTCGTCCGTAGGGTAGCTAGTGAAATTGGATTTTTGCCTAAATTAACCTATAAAGCACTGTATACGAGTGAATCGGGGATTATTGTTTTTTACAACCTAAATGGGAAATTTGTCACTTGTGGGAGATGAAAAAAAATCTTCGTTTGTTCGGGAGTTTATTCATATTTTTTTGTCTCATTACAAAGGCTGGGTTGTTTTTTTGAATAAATGAGGAATGAAAATGAGAAAAAATTAATGAATTGAGGCACATTTACCAGAATTAATAAATTCAAACACTAACCGCAGGTAGGTACAAGTTTTTTAAATGGTTATTTGACGAAACTTTTACCAATTTTGAAGATAAGCTTTACTAAACAGAAGAAACTTTAAGTTTATAATAGGTAAGTGGAAGCTACAACGTCCCAACGAAAATGTAAAAAAGTCCCATTAATTCTAATTGATTTATCCCCAAAACACCATAAAAATGACGTTAACTGCGCTAAAAATATATCTTCCTAAAAAAATCGCCAAAATAACGCTCATAAAAATTCCATCAAAATTCAACTTAACCCCAAGACGCCGCCGAAAAAATATAATGGCAAGGTACCAATTTTTTCGGCAATTTATCAATAGCTGGCAACAAGCGGACGCCGCTAACCAATAGGAACCCTTTTTACAAAATTTATCGTACGGCCTCCTTAAGGAGTTCCTTCGCAGTATAAACGGAGACGTAGTGTGTATTTGCAAAAGAAAAATATATCTGTTATGGGTAGTGAATCGGAGGCACTGCCAGTGCACGACTATGAGGAAAACTGCTCGTTTTTAGGGCAGGACATTGATGGTGGTAGTGAATGTTTGCGTCAACAGCATGATACAGCAATTACATTGGCGCGAACGTCACCGGCACTCATACCCAGTAGTGAACCAACATGCAAGACAACGAGTGCGAGTGAGATACCGTGCAGTCTAGCGCAGCGACATCAGCAATCAACACAACCAAGCAATATCACTACTACGCTAGACAAATGCAAACAAACGGAGGCTGCGGGGCGAATATTATCATATGCTGAAGTGGCTAGTGATGGCACTGAATGGAAGGTACCTGATGGGGATGATCAATGGATTCTGGTTCAGAAGAAACGATTAAGAAATAGGTTAACTACAAAGAAAGGAAATGCAGTTGTCGAGTCACAGGACAACGTGAAATTTAAAGCGGCAGATACTAAAGTACCGTTGTTTATTTCTAACGTCCATATTGATGTATGTGAAGAGGACATTATTGACTATGTTCGCAAAAAAACGGGAGAAACTATTTCGCTAGTGAAACTAAAAATTAAAAAACAAAAGAGCTATAATGCTTACAAAGCCTATGTTGTGAAGCATAAATTGGATATATTTCTAGAGGAGAAGCTGTGGCCATCAGGCATTTCCTTTAGGCGCTTTGTCAACTTTTGGGAACAGAGGAATGTGAAAACAGTTTCAGAAAATGTGGCTAATATAAATGAAGATTTAAATGGACAAAGAAGTAACTAGATGTTCCAGTAAACTTATTAGTTATAATTGTAAGTCTGTCAAAAGATCCTGGGAAGGTGTTAGAGCCCTGTGCCAGACTGCTGATGTGGTGGCACTACAGGAAACGTGGCTCCTGCCACACGAGTTACCTATGCTGAGTACGATCCACGAGGAGTTCAGTGCCACGGGGACCTCTGCCGTGGACACGTCAGCGGGCTTACTCACGGGTCGCCCGTACGGTGGTGTCGCGATATTATGGCGAAAAAGTGTGTTCCAGTCAGTATCTGTAATTAATTGTGATAACGTTCGTGTGACAGGGATAAAGATAATCGTGAATAATAGAAACATAGTCATTCTTAGTGTTTATATGCCAACAAACAGTAGTGATAATTTGCCGATACTTACAGACTGTCTTAGTACGATACAGTCTGTGATTGAAATGGAACAAAGATGTGGAACTGAGGCATTTTATGTGTTAGGAGATTTTAATGCGCATCCGAACGAATTATTCTTTAATGAATTAGTCGCTTTTTGTAACGATAACGCATGGTGTTGTGCGGATGTACATATGTTGGGGTTACAATCTGGTACCCATACGTTTCGTAGTGAAGCTCATGGCTGTGCGAGGTGGCTGGATCATTGCATTACAACACAATCTGCAATTTCCACCATTAATAAAGTATGGGTTCAAGAAGATGTGTACTGGTCTGACCACTTCCCACTTGTAATAGAATGTTATTTGTATAAAGTTAATATTAAATATGAATATAATTTAAATAAAGACGATCACAGGCGGCAGGTAATCTGGGGAGAAAGACAGCTTAATCAAATTCATAGATATCACGAATTATGTAATACTAAGCTTCGAGCAATAGACTTCCCAGTAGCATTAGGACAATGTTGTGATTCCTTATGCCGTAATTCAGATCACTACGTAATTATTAATGAATTGTATAACGAAATTGTTTCTGTATTATCGGAGGCTGCAATGAAAACATATCGGTGTAAAAATAATAGAACCAAGACTTGTCACATTACTGGGTGGAATGATCACGTCGCCGACGCGCATCGAGACGCTCGCACAAAATTTAAAATGTGGGTACTAGCCGGTAAGCCCACAAGTGGTATAATGTATGACGAAATGACAGACACACGGAAAAGATTTAAGTCCAAGTTAAAGTCATGCCAAGACCGACAAGAACAACTAAAAATGAATATTCTTGCCTCTAACCATTCGGTAAAAAAATTTAAAGATTTTTGGAAAAATGTTAACCGATCAAATGTGAAAACAAGCCTCCCAGTGAGCGTCGACGGCGTGAGCGATCACAAAACTATTGCTGACCTGTTTAAGGAGCAGTTCACAATCCCATCGTCCCTGGGTCCGTCGTCAGCGAGTTGTGTTCACGATGCAAGTGCCGTCATGACTGAGCGTAAACCATTCTTTTCTGCTAAGGGTATCAGAAAAACTATAAACCATATGCAACGTGGAAAATCGCCCGGTCACGACGGCATCAGCATAGAACATTTTAAATTTGCTGGTGTTCATTTGCCACGTGTGCTATCAATGTTTTTTAATTTTTGTATGTCCCATTCATACCTACCAGAGCCGCTGATGCGTACTATTGTGGTGCCTATTTTAAAAAATAGGACGGGGGACTCATCTGACCGGGCTAACTACCGGCCCATTTCACTGGCCACCACTGCAGCTAAGGTACTTGACAGCATGCTTAATGCGAACCTCGCGAAAATAGTCGACCTGCATGATGCCCAGTTTGGGTTCAGAGCAGGATTGTCTACTGAGAGTGCTATTTTAAGTCTAAAGCATGCTGTCGGGTACTACACAGCCAGAAGAACACCGGTATATGCGTGCTTCCTAGACTTGTCAAAGGCGTTCGATCGTGTCGCATACGACCTTCTGTGGGACAAGCTAGGCAGCGCGGGTGTGCCGGGGGAATGTATCTCTCTCCTGAGGTATTGGTATGCAAACCAGAAAAACCAAGTGAAATGGGCAGGGGAGCTGTCGGATGAGTATAGACTGGAATGTGGCGTTAGGCAAGGTGGTATAAGCTCACCTCTATTATTTAACATTTATGTTGACCAGCTTGTCGAGCGGCTCAGCAGCACACATGTCGGTTGCTACATTGATGACACTTGTTTCAACAATATTAGCTATGCAGACGATATGGTGCTGCTGAGCCCCTCCATAGGCGGGCTAAGGAAACTTTTGTCCATTTGTGAGAAGTACGCGGAGGCGCATGGGTTACAATATAACTCTAAAAAGAGTGAAATTTTAGTATTTAAATCAGGCAAACAACAGCCTACCCATGTGCCTCCTGTATTTCTCAATGGAATGGCCCTAAAACAGGTACAAACTTTTAAATATCTGGGTCACATTGTGACAGATGACCTCAGGGACGATGAAGACATTGAGCGGGAGCGCAGGGCCCTGGCGGTGAGAGCTAATATGCTCACACGCAGGTTCGCACGATGCACGAGAGAAGTGAAGGTTACGCTATTCAAAGCTTATTGCCAGTCCTTCTACTCGAGCGGCCTGTGGGTGAGATATACGCAGCGAGCCTACAGAGCCCTGCGCACTCAGTACAATAATGCGTACAGGATGTTGTTGGGTCTGCCGTGGCGGTGCAGCGCGTCTGGAATGTTTGCTGAGGCACGCACTGATGGTTTCCAGGCCATCATGCGCAAAAAAGCAGCTTCACTGCTGGCCCGTATTCGGGGGAGCAACAACGGCATTCTGAACGCAATAGCTGTACGTCCTGACTGTCCCTTTCAGGATCAGTGGGTAAAGTCTTGTGTAGGTGTGGCGAGTCATGGCAAATTCTAATCCTAAGTTAATATTATAAATGCGATACTTAGTAAGTTTGTTTGTTTGTTACCTTTTCACGCCTAAACCTCTGAACCGATCATCCTGAAATTTTGCATATACGTTGTCAGATGTACAGAAACGGACATATGGTACCTATCATCCCGAAAAAAGAAAGTACTGTTCCCGAGGAAAACAACAGTAGTGATGGCGCCACGTGTCTTTCGAATCATGATTGAATTATATTGGAATTTTAATTGTATACTAGGTTAAGGTTTCTATGGGTCTATGCCACCCGAAATAAAGTTTATTATTATTATTATTATTATTATTATAAATAAAAAAATCTTAGTCCGCCATATTCCATTTCGCATGCATTAAATCGTAATAGGAATATTTGTAAGAAATTTGTCCCAGCGTAAATGTCCGGGGACATATTCTCGTTTATTTATTTTTATGTTGCCTTGTTCAAAATATTATTATAATGTGTAAAAGAGAAATGTAAATATTATTATCTTGGTACATAGCAATTTGTGTAAATTCATTTTTATGTTCATTCTTATCTTGGATTTTTCTTTTTAAGTGAACTCGGAGCAGTTCATGTAAGAAATAATATAGCTACCAATAGTGATAAAAAGACTTTGGAACGATAATTCCGGTATCGATATTTCTTTTAGTGATGTCTCTACTTTCCAATGAAAACATTGATATCGACAGTTGATAGCCGAAATTGTTTTTTTTTTTTTAGTTTTGAGTGATGTATTTGTGGAGAAACTTGGTGTGGTGTTCCTCCAACCAAAGGGAGGATCCTCCAACCAGGCGGAGTCTTGTACCTGGCGGGCTACTGCACAACGGTTGATGTTGGGAGGTTGTATATGTATATGTCGTGGCCAGATCATAGAATTGATCACTTCATGATGTAGCCAGCCATTTCATGAAATGGTTGCATTTCATGAAGTGGCCAATACCCGCTGCCCACATCATGATAAGGCCTGGCCAGATCAATGAATAATCAGCGTTTAACGATATGATCAGCTAAACGCACGGCTACTTCATGATATGGTCAAACATTAGTGATCATATCGTAAAAACTCGCGCGCAGCGTCGATCGGTGCGCACGTACACATATTGCTTACATTTATTTCTTTATCTGTTCGTTATGGATTGTCAAAAGTGTAAAAAAAATCTTTCCAAAAAGGGTGCACATTTTATGTGTCAAGGACCATGCCAAGGAACTTTTCACAGGAGTTGTGTTAGGGGTCTCGCTGCTGATATGAAAGCCGGGAAAAATAGAATTTATTGCAACAATTGTGAAGAAGAGGGGTCCGAAGTGGACGAGCCAGAAGAGGAAGTGCAAGGCTTAGAAAAAATTTTGAAGGATATACAAAGAAAGGTCAGTGCTATACCCAATCTCAAGAAGAACTTGGATACTATTCAACAAAGTATAAGCATGTTATCCGAGAAGTACGACTCATTATTGTCTGATCAAGACATGGCCAAGGATAAAATTGTGAAGCTTGAGAAGACGGTGGTGACTATAAGTAACAAGTGTGTTTACCTAGAAAAATGCAACGGCGCTCTGGAGCAAAAAGTTAATGAATTCGAGCAGTCGGTACGTAAACATAACCTAGAAATTGTTGGTGTAGAATATTTACCAGGTGAAAATGTCAAAGAGCTTATTTGCAAGATTGGAGGGAAATTAGGAGTTAGCAGTGATGACATTGAATGGGTAAGACGAAGTCGACCGCATAAGGAAGGAGCAAAGCCACCTTCAATCATAGTCGGGTTCAAAACAACAGGACTGGAAGCGCGTAACAACTGGTTGTCTAAACGCCGTGCACTCACAGATGTGAAGAGTGATGTTATTACTGGAGGCCAGATGAGCCACAAAATATATATTAACGAAGATCTATCTATAAATACTAAAAACCTTGTTTGGAATGCAAAGCAGCGATTACGTGGAAAATATACATATGTTTGGGTAACTAATGGTAAAGTTTTGGTGAAAAAAACCGAAGGTGACCAAGCAATATGGATCAGATCAGAAAGTGATCTTAATGATTTGTTAATATCAAAATAGGTAATTCACGTAATATGGTCTTTATTGTGGCTATCTCTGTAACTACTAATTTGTACCTTAACATTCGCAGACTACAGTATTGATTTTATATCGGAAAACTCTGTAAAGTATACCTGTGCTGATGATATAGTAAGCTGGATAAATAAGTTTTCTGGCAAAAAAGTACTAAGTGTATTGCATGTCAACATCCGTTCACTTAAGAAACATTTTAATGAGTTGTTAGTAGCTTTAAACAGTAGCCTTAAACATTTGGATGTATTAGTCATAACAGAACCTAATATAAGTTATTCTTTGCTATCTTTATTTCAGATTAGTGGGTATAATCAGAACATTTATGCGAGAACGGGTCGCGGTGGTGGTGGAGTGTTGATATACACTCGCGCGGATTTGTGTGCGTGTGTATGCGAAACGACGTCAGTCGCTGGAATGCGATCTGCGGAGTGCGTTTCCATTACACTAAACTATGATAGCGAGGTAATTTATTTAGTTGCTATATACAGACCGCCAAGAATTGATAAACTTAACAAAATTAATCAATTCTTGACGGAGTTGCGTAATTGTTTACAAGGGTTGCCACTAAACTCAAAAGTTGTTTTGTGTGGTGACATTAATATTAATCTGTTAAATCGTTTTGATAAACATGTTATTTCATATGATAATTTATTGTCTGAGTATGGTTTTATTCCATGTATTAAAGATGTAACGAGGAGAGAGATTGTGATGGGAAAATTAATTGAATCATGCTTAGATCATATCTATGTTAAAACGAGTTGTGCATCGATACACTCAGCTGTAATAAAACATAAAATCTCCGACCACTATTTCGTGTCAGCTGTGGTGGAATGGAAACGAACTCCGGGGTCCTACTCGCATCAATCGCTTGCGCAGCGTGCAGCGCGTTTGCTCCACCCGCCTAAACCTGCCGTAAACACTAAACTTGTATTGAACAATAATATGGTTCGGGAGAAATTATTATGTGTTGATTTTGATAAAATGTTGTTGATAGAATGCCCGATTGAGTTGTACAATGCTATAAGTCAGTGTTTTGTAATAATTTATAATGAATGCTATACAGCTATAAAGGTAAACAATAGTAATAGGAATAATAAAACTTGGATTAATGGAAGAATAAAGAGTATGATTATTGAAAGAGATAGGTTATTTGAAGTGTGGAGTAGTGATCCAAAAAATATGTTAAAACGTCTTAATTATACTAAATTCAGAAATAAGTGCCAAAAGGCTATAAATAAAAGTAGAAATAAGTATGATAAAGAGAGTATATTAAATTGTAAAAAGAATATAAAAAAGTTATGGGAAAAAATTAATATTATGTTAGGAAATCCTAAACAGTCATTAGATAATTTAATTATTGCTAATATTAATGGTTATGATAATATTAAAAACATATGTGATAAGTTTGCGACCACCTTTTTAGATGAAATTGTAGATGTAAAACACTTGTGTGAGGATGAATGGTTAAGCAAAGAATTATACGTCAAACCTATGGACATGAGTATGAGATGGCAGCCGGTTACTAGCACGGATATAAAAAATGTAATTAAAAACATAGACACCAATAAATCCCCGGGATGCGATCACATACGCATGTCCGATGTTAAGTTGGTAGTTGATAAAATGAGTCCAGTCCTTGCTAAGCTAGTTAATTTATCCGTTAAACATGGTAAGTTTCCTAATCAACTAAAGGAAGCGTTAGTCCGTCCTATTCATAAGAAAGGTGACCGCAAAAATATATCCAATTATAGACCTATAGCCTTGTAATCCACTGTTGATAAGATTATGGAGAAATGTATTGTTATTCAATTGAGCAATTACCTGCAAAAACATAAAATAATAGACAACTGTCAGCATGGTTTCCAGAGTGGGAGAAGTACAAACACATTATTGAGTAAATTTACAGATGAAATCAATGGTTACTTAGAGGATAAAAAATTCATTGTAGCTATCTTTTTTGACTATAAAAAAGCGTTCGACACTTTAGAGAGTGACACCCTCCTTGGCGCGATGTGGGAGTGTGGTGTTAGAGAACCACTGAACCAATGGTTCCGTGACTATCTCACGGCGCGCTCCTACCGTGTCAGGGTGGGTGACACTCTCAGTGATAAGGTTGAGGTCCGGTGGGGGGTGCCACAGGGTTCGGGGTGCGGACCTGTGAGTTACCTCATGCATGTTAATAGCTTATGCAGGGTGTTGCAGCACTGCTCATCGTATATGTTCGCGGATGATCTGTGTGCACTGCGCGCCGGCACCGACATATCTGACACTTGTCGCTTAGTACAACAAGATATTGATTCGATTTTGAAATGGTCTCATGATAACGGTATTGTCTTAAACTCTGATAAAACTAGGCTACTTATAATTCAGTCTCCCTACTTGCTACCATCTGTACAGCCTCCACCTCTGTATACTCATGATTTTGCTTGCTTTCATAATCATTTAGCGAAGTGTCAATGTAAGCCCATTGAGAGGGTTAATAGTGTACTTTATCTTGGGGTTTACATAGATGCAAAATTTTCATGGGGCCGACATATTGACTATGTTTGTGATAAGCTAAGAGTACTGTTGGGAAAATTCTATCATTTAAGTTTTAAAATCCCTATTGGTACATTAAAATGTTTATACTTGTCGCTAGTGGAACCTATACTTGGTTATGCTCTTGATTGCTATGGTCTTACGTTTAAATCCTATATAGATAAGTTAGAAACAATTCAAATTAGATTCTTAAAACTACTGGTTAATAAAAAAATTAAAGCGCAATGTCAAAGCGAATATACTAAATTATTCAAAATATGTAAAATCTTACCTGTCAGTTTAAAACACAAGTATTTGCTAGCGGTAAATAACCATGGCGATCAAAAGCATAACCTAACATTGGTTTGTAACACGCACAATACTCGCTCGATGGCCACCGGCAGCTACGTGGTACCTAGAATATTTAATTATTTTGGTGATAGAACATTAAAAAAACGTTTGCCATATCTGTTAAATAGCCTGCCGGAGGATATTCGACGCGAAGATATTAAACGCATTTTTAAGCGTAAGCTTAAAAAATATTACCTAACTATTTGTTAGCTGTGAGTTAGTTATTTTATATAGTTTGATTAATGTACGGAGACTCGATCCCACAGTCAAACCGATAACACGGTTTTGTGGGGCAAATGTATGTAATCTAAGTATGTAATTGAACAATAAATAAATAAATAATAAAAATAATAAATAGTTACATTATTCACCGTTAGAGGCGCTGATATCGTTTTGTTTTTGTGATGCATCATGGCGGCGGACAATTATTCTGACAAAAAAGCTAATAATAATAAGTAAAGTAGGGTGACCACGCAACGAAAATTAATGGATTAATATTGGATTTCAAAATATGACTTCATGGTAACTGCGGGTGAACTTTTCATAGAATTTTATTTGTTCGATTATTTATCTGGTTAACCTGTGAAACTACAGCACAAAATATCGATGCACGTTACTGCAAACATTTACTATTTAGTATATTGAATCATTTGGGTTAGGTTAGGTTAGAACAGTGACCAATAACGCGCGAAGGCGAGCGAGCGAAGCGAGCGTACCGCGGCAGCGGCCGCCGAGCGCCAGATCCCCTTAATTGTTGGTGAATCAAGCTATTAAACTTTCGCGGTAACGTGCATCGATATTTTGTGGGTCAAAATTCCGTAGTCTACTCCTTTGCTTGCATGGTACGTGCTTCCTTTATTTGGATTTTTTATTAAACCTTTGATATCATGGAAACCCTACATTAACGATATGGCCAAACGTGGATGGCCATATCATTAAACGTTGACGTTTAAACGATATGGCCAATTTTAGTTGGCCATTTCATTAAATACAACCATTTCATGAAATGGCCGGCCACATCATGAAGTGATCAATTCTACGATATGGCCACGACATTTATACTATCTGCGTGTTAAATCTTGATTGCGCGATGTAGGATAGTTCGCATGTGGCGAGATAGATGCCGCCACATATTCTTTGTCGAATAACCCGCCAAACATGATATTTACCATTTTATTTATTTGGAGTCTCGCTTGTGCTGCGTTCCGATGCGGACGTGTTTACGTATTGTTTATATCGATTAGCGCGGCGCAAGCTGTCGCTCGTAATTACTCGCCATGAGTAACGAACTTGTGGCGAATGAGTTGCTGGCGTTCCTGCAGCAGAAGCTGGATGTGATGGACGAGGTGTCAGCTGTCCAGATCTGCGCAACGAACTTCAGCGAGGAAGACATAGCTGCTGCCAAGATGTTGTTGTTCACTGTGCTGAACAAGCGCGACCAGATGGTGTCCCGCCGGCGTGACGGGACTAAGAAAAGCCTGCAGGATATTATCACGCTGTTCAAGGAGACCGACCCTGACGACGTGCCGACGTTTGTGGCGAAGGAGCTACACAAGCTGCCTCCCGTCACTTTTGACCACGTCGATGTAACGAGCCTTCTGAAGGACATAGTTTTTCTGAAGGCCAGTCTCGCGGATATGCAAGCGAAGTTAGATGCATCCCAATACACCGTCGCCGAATTGCGTAAGGAAGTCAGCGAGTTGCGCAACAGTGTGACGGTAACTAGGTCACCAGTCGATGCATCTAACGTAAACATGCGTCGCGGAGCCGGCCTCGATACATCGGCGTCGAATTCCGCGTCAGTAGTTTCGTCGCCAGCGCATCCGTCGATTGCTGAGACTGCAGTGCGCCCCGCCTGCGCACCCCGCAGCCCCGTGCCCCTCACCGCGGCCGCACCGCGCAGCGCCGCCCCCGCCCCTCGCCCCGTCCCGCTGCCAGTGAATGCAGTCCCGGCGAAACCGAAACGTGGGGATTTCGCTAGCGTCACCGCGAGCGCCCCTTCCAGTATGAAGCCTATGCCAGAAAAGGTGCCGAAAAAGGCTGATGAGGATGGTTTCGTGACGGTGCAAAAGAAGTGCCGTCAGAGAACCAAAAAGAACTGCTGCGGCACGGCTCCTGAGGAGCCGAATATGACGTTTCGTGCCGCGATGCCGAACACTCCGGTGTACATCTCCCGCATACACTACACCACTAATGCGGAGGACATCGTGGAGTATGTACGCCAAAAGGCCAAGTCCTTGGTGAGAGTGCAGCTGCTGGAATCGCGCCGTAACGCCAACTTCAAGGCGTTTGTGGTGCGAGTACCAAAGTGTCTTCTGCACCTCGTCATGGAGGAGAACTTTTGGCCGGAAGGAGTGGTGTTCCGTCGCTTCCGCGGACAAGTGCCACACGATCGCACAACGACAGTGCTTAAGTGAAGTTTATAATATTATGTATTAGTTTATAATTTTGTATTGTTTTTATTATTTATGTAGTAGTTTTCTATGGGCCAAGTTGCCTGAAATAAAGGATATTATTATTATTATTTACAGGCAAGACGAAGAAGAAAGAAAAAGAAGGCAAGAAGAAGAGTTTAGAATGGCCGATGACCAGCTGTGGGTTTTGTGGGCTACGACCGGCTAATGATGATAAATTCACAGAATAGAGCCGTAAAAACATTAAACTTCACCTTGAAACTCGTTTTCATGAAATTCGTACCTAAATTCAAATTGTATTTCACTTTCAATAAAGAATGTTGGAGTGAAAATAAATTCATTTGCTAATGTTGGTTGCCTTTATCTAAGGTTGCCCAACCGTTACTCAGAGTAATAAATATACATCAACCGCTCACAGAACGATTCGATGAGGGGAAACTTGTTTTTAAGACTTTTATAAAGCTTCCTGTCAAAGACACGAGAAAAAATCTTGCGCTTTTTTAGTCTTTGCGTTTCATTAAAAGAGTTTCTACGAGTGGCGATACTTAAGTACATCCGGCGCGCCTTAGGCCCGGTATCAACCAAAGCGGAGAGGAGAGGAGACGAAAGGAGATGTGCTGCGAAGCTGGCAGGTTATTTCCACCAAAACGAAGAGGAGATGTGAGCTGTGAGAGCTCGAAATCAGTAAGTTCGGGTGTGCGAAGCTCGGGGAGAAGACATCGGGGAAAGGGGTGCGCGAGCGCGGGTTCCGCCCGGCCGCTCGACTACACGCATCTCCGCTGTGCCGCGCCGCTTGCTCGCTCGCGGCACAAAATTCTACAGAAAAATGAGACATCTCTTCTCCTCTCCGCTTGATCCATTTCCACCGAAGCTAAGCGGAGAGGAGATGTATAAATAACGAAATCTGATTGGTTATTCGGGCCTTAGGCAGTCAGCCCTGCTACTAACCTTACTGACTGGCTTATCTTTTCACATCGACATGAGCTATTTTCATTTAGCTCGTGCCGACACGCTTTAAGAAAATATTAAAATATTCGCAGTTTATTCTTAATAACGTAGCAACTACGTGTTAATTATCTCCTTTGAATATGTACCGTAAGATTCATGCTTCAGATCAAAAGATTAATATGAGGTTCATGAACAACGAGTACGTTGTACGAGTGTGTGTTGCTAATATTTTCAAATTCCACTAGAACAATTTATCTAATTCACGCACCTAAAAATCGCAGGGAGTGGACAGCCAGAGACTAGCCAAATAATTGTTGAAAAAGTTGAAATTGAGGTTTTTTGATGCCTGTCAATACAAATCAATTAAAATATTTTTTTGATTTGCATGGAAAGTTAAAAAAAAATACGCGAATTTCGAAAAGTTGTAGAACAAAAGTTGTTCAATTTCTGATACCGAGGAACCCCACAAAATTCTTAGAGTTGATTTTTTAACACCTTGTAAGTACATGTTTTAATTTGTTGATTGTGTTTTTTTCTTCTTTCGTCTGGGATTGACAACTGTAATTACAAATCCCAAAATAGTAGACGTTTGGTCCCACATTCCCGCCTCGATTCAATACAAACGAGGATTTCTCCACTATCCCGTTGCCAAATAAAATTAAACTAATGCTCATCATGAAATACTTCGTGCCATCATATTGACTACTTTCATATCTGTAACGAATGTCAGGTTCACTATTTTTAGAGTTTGCCATCCCCCTTTGCTTTTCAGAACGAACAGCGACAAAGTATTTCTGAAAATGTCGCAGCATGAATAGGCATCCGTATCTTATCGAGTCACTTCGTAACCGGCGACAAACGCGATTGTAAATGCGAGAGTGTGAATTTCGAGAACTGTGAACTAGTGATAAAGCGTTCTCCTTTACTTACAATAACCATTTATAACTTGAAGCCTTTGAGGTTACTTTTTTGACCTCTAATCTGAGTATGTACGCTGCGCTCCAAAACGGGGATGTTAGAGGCTGCCAGGTTCAAATGGGATTGGGCGGGTCACGTCAGCCGCATGCATAATTACCGCTGGGCAAGAATCTCCACACAATGGGTGCCTGAAGATGGACGCCGCCGCCAAGGTCGGCCCAGAAAGAGATGGCGAGGACTACCAAACTGAATTTCGACAAATCGTTCTACGACAAGATTTTACTTCTACACTGTGGAACTCCGACATTACGCTACTCCGACAATTATGGAACTTCGACTGGGGTTTAAAGTAACCTAACACGAAAGGGATGACAGGGGCTTCGTTCGCTCGCTTTGCTCGCTCACTCTAGCCCCCGTCATCCCCTTCGAACCTAACCTATCCGTGTCGGGGTGCCCCAAATTAGGTGTCGAAGTTGAGGGAGGCCTATGTTCAGCTGTAGACGTATTTCGGCTGAATGATGATGATGATATCTGTGTTAAGATACTCGTATAAATAAAAACAGGGTATTATTTCATATTCTCTTTCTGTAGGTGTCATAAAGGCTACCTTATTCCCTTTGACTACATTCACCAGTAAATTCTGGTAAAATAAATAGATATCAACAACTACAACGCCTGCAAAACAAACCATACTTTATAATCCGCACAGGCAAAGTTATAATTAGTGGCGAGGTTAACCTGCAGCTTAATGATCTGTTAAAAGTTGTTGTGCAATAAAGCCAGAGGCATTTTTCGAGCGAAGGATGACCATCCATTACATTACAATCCATTCCATTCGTGAAAAATCTGCTGTTCCATACATTTTTTAGCAATATTTATTATTTTGTATGGAACACAGTTTTTTTCGTGAATTCTGAATTGGTACCATAGAAAAAGTTGTACAGAATGATGAGCAGAGATACTAGTTGACGGATATGAAGCGACTAACTAGTAATGCTGTATATTCTAATCCTAAATGCGAAAGTAAGTTTGTTTGTTTGTTAACTTTTCACGCCTAAACCACTAAACCGATCATCCTGAAATTTTGCATATACGTTGTCAGGTGTACAGAAACAGACATAGGGTACTATCATCCCGAAAAAAGGGACTATGCCCGAGGAAAAAAACAATAATGATAATAGATGGCGCCACGTGTCTTCGAATCATGATTCGAAAGATACGTGGCTGGACACAATTCCTTTAGAACGTCGTGATATTTGACTGCTTTGTAAACAGTGATCTATTCATGGTAAATTGTCCTATAACTCTTTAATTACTAACGGAACATCATTGATACTTGGCAACATGTTGCAGACACTTACAAGGTTTGTATAAACGTGAAAATCTAGACCCCAAAGTGCATACTTTAAGAACTAAGACCTAATAAGCGTATTTTACGTTTATATTTTTATCTTTTAAGCCCTACGATTTTTTCTAAATCTGTTTTTTAAACAAATATAAACAAATTCAAAACAACGTAGGTATGTAAAAATCTACAGCTCTCTATGTAAGCGCTTTATATGAAAACTAGCTAATGGCCAAACGTTCGCGTAGCGGAAACTTGAATTTCTCCGAAGTTTATGCATGCACAAATTTTATTCATATTATACATATACAATTACACACAAATACATACAAATTTTTGGACACATCTCCTTTCTTCTAAAGTCTATGGATTAAAAAAAGTTCCGCCAGGACAACGTTCGCCCAGCGGAATCAGTTTTTGGTGAATTTCTCCACAATGGCTGCATGCACAATTGTTTTTTTACCATACACAATTATACGACGTCATACACTAAATATCTGCATAGTTAAAATCTTTAAATTCAACAATATTCTTCTGCGCGAACGCACACGATTGACAAATTCTAAATTAACGCGAGCGAAGCCGCGGGCAAAAGCTAGTATAACATATGCATTAAAAGAGCATCCGCGAGTGGTGATATTTAAGTACCTCCAGCGCAACCTGAGCAGTTAGCACCGCTACCAACCTTGCTGACTGGCTCATCTTTTCACCGCGGCATAAGCTATTCTCATACAGATCGCGCCGACGCGAGATAAGAAGACAACATAGGAAGTAGGTACTTGAGTCTAAGTTGGCGACTATCGTTATATTGCCAGAATGCACTACTAACTGCTACACCTTTCCTCAGTTTATCCCAGTGGTGGGCAAAGAACCGTTTTGATCCGGCCGCCGACAACCATAGTCGTAGAATTAATTAAATTTCGAATAGTCTCGAAAATTAACTTACGCCTTCAATGTCCCACTGTAGGGTGACAACGAAACGGCTATGATCAATTTTGATATAACAATATCTATTACTATTAATAGTCACGAATATTCAGGCCCCTATAATTTTGACTCGGTTTTTTTGGGCCTTCATGAGTAAAGTCTGCTCACCCCTGGTCTATCCGATGCATCCAAAAAATAAGCTGACACATTCAACATTTTGTTCACAGCTCATCGAAGAAGAAACCGCGCTCTCAGCTCCATCATTATTAAGGTTCCGTACAAAAATGGTAAAAAGAACCCTTATGGCACAGAATAAATAGTACAAGTAAGTGTTTAAACACACTATGCCGAAGATACGTGACCGAAGTTCGGCATGATTACGCCTGCAATGCTTTTCAAATTACCCGCGACTCACCAGGCTGAAATTACGTCGCGTTTTACCTATATGAAAAACATAGACGCCGAAGATCTGTCGCGTAATTTCGGCATGGTGAGGCGCCACACTTATGGTGCGACTTCGTCCGTCCGTCTGTCTGTCTATCACAGCTTCTTATTTCATACGAATGCTATCAGCTTGAAATTTGGAATAGATTTTAATAATGCTTGTCCGTATATATTGCAAGAGAAAAAAAAAATCTTTATTTTTATTGCAATAGGGATCAAAGTGGGGTTTGAAATTTTTAAATGGGGTTACTGTGTCAAATGTACAAATGAATCCCTTTCAATTGAAAGAATTTCAATATGAAGGGACTTTATTTGCATATTGTATAATATATTTTTGTTTTCATTTACGCCGCATAATTTTGGACTTAAGATAAAAAATGTCTTTAAAAATACCATTCTCTCCCCTTATCTCAGAAGTTTTGCAACGCGAATAATCAGAATTAAATCGAGTTGATAGAAGTTAATGTAAGTATTACAGGGAAAATAAAACGATGTCTAACTAGCTTTTTTAGAAATCGGCAAAAAAAAATTACAAAAATGTAAACAGTGCGGATCAAAAAAAAACCGACCAAGCGCGAGCCGGACGGAATCGGGTTCCGTACCATTATCTATTCTGTTTTTTAGTATTTTTTTGTTATAGCGGCAACAGACATACATCATCTGTGAAAATTTCAACTGTCTAACTATCACGGTTCATGAGATACAGCCTACCAAACCCATTCGTGCCACCTGCGGAGAGACCTCCGCCTGGACATGAACTGCCATGGCCGATCTGGAAGTCATTAAATAGACTTCTAACTCAGGTCGGTCGGAGCAAAAAAAACATGTTGAGTTGGGGGTTCAGTGATGGTACCGATTTGAGCTGTTTGTGCGGCACAACCCATACGATGGCCCATCTCACATCATGCCGTGCGTGCCCTAACAGCTGCACGCAGGAAGACTTAATGGTTGCCAATGACAACGCAGTCCAAGTGGCCAAGTTCTAGGCCGCAATAATATAATTAAGTTTTAATTAGTTTGTCATCGAAACGCTAAGAAGAAGCCTGGTGATAGACGGACAGACGGACGGACAGCGGAGTCTTAGTAATAGGGTCCCGTTTTACCCTTCGGGTACGGAACCCTAAAACTGAAACATTTTATGCTTTTCTATCAAGGTACCTACGGAACGCTCGGTGCACCCGTCCGACTCGCACTTACCCGGTTTTGAATTTAACATTGTACAGTCATAACAATCGATACTCGCCGAACAACAGGCGTGAACCAAGTGCTTTCCCTTGTAGCGCCTTACAAAAACTGGCTTTCAATAACTTGGACACAATACCCCCCATTCAATACTTGACCAAGTTTTTTTAACGGCCACAGCTCAATTAATTGCCTGTATTGTTTATATCTTTTGTTATAAGCAAAGTTTTGGTAATGGTCGACGGGATGCAAAAATTGGGTAATGTATAGGAATTAATTGATAAAGTTTTTAGTGTTGGTCGTTATTTTAATTTTGATAGCAACTCCGTTTATTGCCTGTTATAAGACGTTAGCCTTGGAGGAAGATTGTCTGAAATCGCCACTGGGTGAGAAGTGATGTCATCGCGAAATTTGGTCACTGACTGAAACTTTGCCCCACTCTTAGTATTGGTACACAGGATGATAATTTGAGAAGGGGCATGAAGGGCAGCTACCTTAACCATTATAGCTATAGGAAAACGTTCTTAGGAGACCACCCTTAACTTTTGGAATACTTTATATCCGCATTTACAAATTTTGAAAAAAATATTACAGTCAGCGAGAAAAGGGGCAATTTTCACAAAACACTTTTATGATGCCAATCGATCCTTAGAACTTTATCCTGTAGCTGCAATGGTTAAGGTAGCTGCCCTTCATGCCCCATCTCTAATTACCACCTTGTATACACACAAATCTTAACATGTACAAACACCCAGACCCGGAACAACTATCTGTAGGCCATACAAATATTTGTTTCACGCAGGAAACCAACCGGTGACCCTTAGCGCAGAAGCCAATCCAGCCACTCGGCTGTCCCATTTCAAAACCTAGTAAGGGCTTAAAACTAAATTTTACAGGAAAGCGCATAAACATTAAATAAGTCAGCCTTTGAAAAGTATTTATGTTAGGTAAAACGGCTGTCCTATTTCAAAACCTAGTACTAAGGGACACTTTTTACAAAAATCGTTTTATTGCATAATCTTGCTAACATAGAAAGTATCTACCAAATACAAAAACACCAGCGTTCAAAACTCACATAATAAGTAGATATGTTTAAGCATTGACACCTAGTAACTGCCATTCACTGCCTCTGATCATTTTAAAACGTAATACGTCAGTTTAACCACATGGTTTTACCTAACATAAATACTTTTCAAAGGCTGACCGATTTTACGTTTATGCGCTCTCCTGTAAAATTTCGTTTTAAACCCTTACTAGGTTTTGAAATGGGACAGCCGAAAACCATGTGGTTAAATTGACTTATACCCCCTTATTACAAAACATGGTCTAAAAAAAACCTAGGTTTTAAAATAGCCCCGACTTTTTTTGTTTTAAGACTGGATAAGAAAGTGATGGGTATATTTTAAACCAGGGTTTACCTTAGTCTTGGTTTAAACCATCTTTTGTAATAAGGCCCAATAGGTTTTAAAATTATCAGAGGCAGTGAATAGCATTTACTAGGTATCGATGCTTAAATATAATCTGCTTATTATGTGAGTTTTCAACGCTGGTGTTTTTTGTATTTGGTAGAGACTTTCTAGGTTAGCAAGATTATCCAATAAAACGATTTTTGTAAAAAGTGTCCCTTACTAGGTCTTGAAATGGGACAATCATACTGAGCACAACATGTCTTTAATATCTTAAAATAATCCTTCATCTAAATACGAGTCACGTGTTCATCTTCTCACACAAGTTTTGTCTTAATGTTGACAAAATGGCTGACATAACTATATTCAGACACAAGGCAGCTAATGCTTGCACTATGCCGTGTTTATTTACACAACATCAACACACTGTCTTATACAACCGGAAGTTTTGCTCGCTTAGTTAGGACATTTACGGCAAATGGCTCAAGGGGATGTTATTACAAAATATTAATAGTAGAACGTAAGGGGAAATTATTACAAAATATTAATAGTAGAACGTAAGGGGAAATTACTACAAAATATTAATAGTTGAACGTAAGGGGAAATTATTACAAAATATTACTAGTATAACGTAAGGAGAAATTATTACAAAATATTATTAGGACTGCCTCGTTGGTCTAGCGGTCGCAAGCGCGACTGCATGCATGAGCATGAGGTCCTGGGTTCGATCCCCAGATCGGGCAAAATGTTACTGGGTTTTTTCGTGTGGAATTTCTCAGTAGCAGCTCTGAGACTGGATTTGTGCCCGGTTGATGGCAATAAGCTCGCCCCCTGTTACATGGGACTTAAACATAACGGTTTAATGAGGGTGTACCATACACCTCTGCCCAACCCTTCAGGGAATACAGGCGTGATGTTATGTTTATTAATAGTAGAACGTAAGGGAAAGCTATGACAAAATATTAATAGCAGAACTTAAGATAAAATTATTACAAAATATTACTACAAAATCTTATAGGGAAGTTTTAACAAAATATTAATAGTAGAACGTAAGTGCAAACTATGATAATATATTCATATTCATTTATTTTGTATTCCATATTGTAAAAAAGATGTTACAACGGACTTAAAGCTAGGTAGTACATAAATATGGACCCTGTAAGGGCACAGCAAGGTAGGAGACTGGGAGAGGGCTTCAATTTTAATCATTAATTGGTATACAAAAGTAACAACATTTACAAAAAAAACTATTTAGTGAACTTTATTAATCTGTCTGTAAAATATGTCAGTTAGGTATTCATTAATAGTATAATAGCATTTATATAACAAAAATTGTTGTAATTTATTTATACTATACTCTAGCAGTATATTAACAATAGAACTAACACAAGAGTGATGAAGTCTATGTTTAAAATACAAAACCATAGCCTAGTGGTTGAACGCTTGCTTTCCATGTCGAAGGGTCTGTGTTCTATTTCAGGCCACAATCTGTCTTTTCGAATTCATTAGGTAAGGGATCAGAATTTGACTATTACTTCCGTTAAGGGTGAAGAAAAACATCGTGAGGAAACTTGCACACCTGGGAATGCTCCAAAAAGTTCTCGATTGTGTGTGTGGTTCGCCAACCAGGCCAGCGCGGTGAACTAAGGCCTAAAGCCCTAGACTATTCTTTCTCTGAGAAGAGGCCCACACCCAGCAGTGGGTTAGTAATGGGCTGATTATTATTCTAAGATAGGTAGCAACATCCATGTATAGACCGTGTCCCAAAATTCAACGATAAGCCGGCACCAGAGGGTGGAACTGCTCATGATACACCGAGAAAAAAAAACCTAAAATAAATTGAAATCCTTCAATTTTTTTTCAAATATTTCTGCTTTTTTTTGCATCGGCAACCTAAGTAGCACTGCTATCCACCACAACCCTTAAAAATCCCAGAATGCCTGTAGTTTTTACACAAAAATCAATCAAAATTATTTTCGTCATTTTTCGAAGGACTTCAAAGGAGAATGACCAAAAGTGGTACCAAAAAGTCTCATGCATCAAGATCAAAATATTATAGTAATTATTTTCAGAATTTTTACGACATTACGCTTCGGGGATATGATTTTTGAACAGGGAATTTAATTTAAACTAAAAAAGTGTTAATATTGTTTTATTCCCTTTACATGACGTTCCGTTTCACATGATTTGTGATTACTATAACCTTGAATTTTGAAAGTGTCAAGATCACATCTCACAAAAACATATAAAACAATATATTTTCCCGATTCTACATCAATTAAAAACTACTAGAATAGATTAGAATTTTTATTTAAACGATTATAATTTTTTTATCTATGGGTAATTGGCCGTTCACAGCTGGTCATAGAGATGTAGAATGCAATAGATGCGAATGACTGTTTTTTAGAGAAATAATAAATCGTGCATGACATGTCCACATTGTCAGGTTATTTAGATTATTTCTAAAATCTCCGAAACTCGCGTTTTGTTTACAAAAAGAACTTTTATAGGAGTTAATATGATAAGTGTAGTCTATAAAAAACAAAGTTTGACTTTGATGCAGCATAGTACGGGACTCCATACATCCATGAGCATTGTCCTTTCATTTTGTAATATAAAAAAACGTTTGTAGTCATGAGCGCGGCCACCCTCTGGTGCCCGCTTATCGTTGAATTTTGGGACACGGTGTATACTTAAGTCGGTCACCTCTTGCCAACCCGCACCAGGCCAGAGTGCCAAGCCAAAACTGTTTTCATTCTGAGAAGCGGCTCGTGCCGCCGAGCTGTATTACAGCAATGGAGTTATTATTGTGCTAAGATAGGTAGCAACATCAATGTTAGTACCTAAGTTCTTTACCCCAACAAACCCTTATTTCACAAATAGGTTACATTATTTAAAAAAAATCTTATTTAATTTTTAGGTCAGCATTGAACAACAAAAAAAAAATAAAAAAATCAGATCACAACGAAAATCCCGAAATATGTACGGCCAATAGAGTTGCTTTTATTAAACCATATCTGCGCAAACATAAATTGCTTATACATGTTTGAGGATAGGGATGCGACACAAGTTATCGGTAAAAAAATTACATAGTAATATGTTTGAGCAGTGATACGCAGTTTTCCATTGAGTGTTTATTTATAATGTGCAACGTCTTGGCCAAAATTTTTGTGTAGACTTGGTGTAAGTCATTGTTGATTTCATATGCGTAACTGATCTGTTCTGCGTGTAAAGATCATTTATAATCATGTTAGAACCTAAATGTTAATTTAGTAAAACTAGTACACTGCTAGTGCCGTATATACACTACACTCTAGCAGTATTGCACAATCGAGAGATACGGTGATTCCCACACCCACATCCGTCCCGCCCTCATGTTCGGCAAACAGATCCCTTGGGAGATGAAAGCCAAATACCTGGGGGTTATCCTCGACCACATCTGAGTTTCCGAGAATACATCAAAGCCGTGCGCGCTCGCGCCGTTTCGCTGTCGGTCGCCTCCACTCCATCCTTAGACCGCGCAGTAAATTGTCACTTAGAATCTACGTGACGTGCATCCGTCCCATCTTAACTTACGCTAGCATCGTGTTCGCACACGTTAAGCCTTCCCGCTTCAAATCCTTCCAAACCCTCCAGAATCGAGTGTTTCGCAGAGCCGCGGCTGCCCCGTGGATCATGCGTAACGTCGTTACTTCGACACTGCCCCCCTCCATCCGAACCCCCTAGTCGCCGCAGCGGCCGACTACAGTCCCTCTCTCATTTAATAAGTAACGTTCGCCGTCTCAGGCACACACTTTTAGAACTCGATTATGAAATAACCCTCCTCCAGGAGGCGAGTAAATCGACCAGCACAATACACAACGTCCGCCGCCGTCCGGCATACCGTCCTCGCCGACGAGGCCCGTCGCGACGTCCCACCGCCGCCGGTCACGATCCACCGAGCTCTCCCGTCGTAGAGCCGGTCGTCTCTTCAGACTCCGCAGTCACACCGATAATTCAGTTCTCATCAAGCTGTCCCCCCCGCCCCCCTAAGTCCCCGCCAGCAACGCCCTAAGCCGAGGTCCGAGTCTCACTAGGGGTCGCCCTTAGTGCTGTTGTTGCAGGTAGTCATGATGTTAGTGTAGTACAAGTAGTTAACTTAGGTTAAGTATTTTACTTCCCCCCATTGGCTGGAGACCCTTCAGGTTTCGCCAATAACTGCCCGTTTACGTAGAAACGGTCCCGTAGGACCATCTAGAGCAGTCCAAAACAAAAAAAAAGGATTTTGTGAATATTTACAGATGGCAAAGACCGTAGCAGGTGGTGATTACCACCAGCAAAAGCATTCCCAAGGAGGGTTGACGTCAGGCAGGTGGCCGGTCATAAAACTTAGCTAAAACATTTGCAGCATGACAAGTGAAATAAGAAGTACGTTTTGGTATAGAACGAAGAGAAATACGTGCTGCGACAACCCCAAATAAGTTGGGATAAGGGCGGAAGGATAATGATGATGTATAATATTTTATAATATTAATGTATTAACGTGCGGTTGCGGCTTCTGTAGCTGATGGATATCAGATAATATGAAATAACATAGGTGGCACATTAAAAGTGATACACTGTACTGTAAATTCGTGTGGTTTTTATGAGAGTTATTTTGGCGAGGGCTATACAATATCCAACTAATATTTCCAACGATTATAGTAAAACCTTCTTTAAAATAACATTAAGTACATTTCAGAACGAAGACAACACTCTTCTTAAGACCATAGTTGCTCTTGTTTGCAATGTATATGTTTACTAGCTTTTGCCCGCGGCTTCGCTCGCGTTGATTTAGAATTTGACAATTAACTTCTAAACACACTACTAAAGTTACTATAATAATATATTTCAATCATTATTCGACAGACACGTGGTGCCATCTTTGAACTTTATTGTTGTTTTCCTCGGGAACAGTACTTTTTTTCGGGATGAAAGGTACCCTATGTCCGTTTCTGTACACCTGACAACGTATATGCAAAATTTCAGGATGATCGGTTCAGTGGTTTAGGCGTGAAAAGGTAACAAACAAACAAACTTACTTTCGCATTTATAATACTAGTTAAGAAGTTAGGATATAGGTATTTATTTATATAAATGTATGTTTATTGTATTTTGTGTAAGTGCATTCTATATTTTTATTCTTTTTGTTTTTATATGGTTCCTTGTATCTGTATATTATTTATCTGTTTCTTTTGTTTTTACTCACTATTGTCTACATTTCTTGATCTAAATTATCCTCTCACAGGTCTGTTGGAAGAAATTTCTTCTAGAAATAAGTAGTGCTTTTGTACGCTATGATCCTGATTAATTATCTTTTATTAAGTGTGTACATAAAATATTTAATGAATAAATAAAATGTAGAATTTTTTACAATACAGAAGCTAAAGCGACTTCCAACATCACCTAGAAACACTACTTCTAACATAGTAAAAATATTAGCACTTTTGCACTGAAAAGAGCGAAACGTGTATTTTTTTGTTCTCTGTTTTTATTTCTACGCTGTATCGTTTTCTTATAACTAGAGATCGGTTATTCGGATGCATATTCACCTAAACTTGAGACGTTGGCTAATATGGAACGAGCTTTTGTATCGAAAATCCCGAGGTTCCGGGACAATTATTTTAATTTATGTTTTTTTTTGGTTTATCTAACACACCCCATTCTTCTTCTTACACTCTACATACACACATATTAGCATCAGGGGTTAAACATTAAATAATTATGCAATCCAAGAATCCCGAAGTTTTTTTTTAATAAATCATTTTAAGATGTCGCTTCTATAGTATACACCCGAATAGTTATGCATTACCGGTGTTCCTGGCATCCCGGGTTTTTTCTTACAAAAAAATGTATTTAAGATGCCGCTTCCGTACTTTCGTAGCTAAAAATGAACTTTAGGTAAATATACATCCAAATATCCGATCCCTACTTATAACATACTCCACCCACGATTAAACTAGTGACAGAATGTCAACTCGTTATCGATAGTGCCTATCTACAGCACTATACCACATTATTGCCGAACGGTCGAAGGAAAGGGCAAGCATTAAAACGACACATCGAGCGTTTTTATTCGCACGCGATAAGGATGCGCGGTCGCGTGCATTCCTCACGTCCGACTTAGCCATCTTTATGATGGCTATATATTTTATTCTGTACAAGGCGGTTCGCACTGTTATTCTTTACGTTAGAGTGAAACTGTAGTGGCAAGTTGGTGTTTTCTACTTTGTTATAGGGTCACTACTGTCGGAATATTCCAATCTGTCCCCCTGATCTGTCCCCTTCGGGGGGCCAATCAGGAATAAAGAAATCGATCTGTTCCCCTGTCACCAAGACGAACGGACAGATCAAACGAATTATTTCTGGTCTGTCTCCTGCTGTTTTTTAGGGGGACAAATAGAAATAAAATGTTTCGATCTGTTCCCCTGTTGCCGACGAGGGGACAGATCAGGGGGACAGATTGGAATATTCCCTGTTGTCATATTACCTCGTTGGCTGATATTCAACCGCGCGGATCAGGTGATTTGCAAAGTTAAGCTGCGCTTTCCGCGGTCAGTCCGTGGATGGGTGACCGTTTGTACACATCAAGATCCTTCCGTGCCTCGGAGAGCACGTTAAACCGTCGGTCCCGGGTGTCATACGAATACCTATGACAGTCGTTACGGGTAGTCGGGTACGTATCAAAATCCCGAAAGTTCATATTGCCTATGATTGAAATACCGACGTCCAAAACACTGAAATTCAAAATACCGAAAGTTTTAAATGCCGATAGTCGTTATATCGAAACACAAAATACCGATGTTCAAATGCCCGAAAGGACGAAATCCCGAATGTTTATTTTTTTAAACCCTTGTGCCCCGCGAAGCTGGGCTCTGACTAGCTACTGGGAGGACTTAGGATGCAAAGGCGAGCGAAGCGAGCTCGGGACTTGGGGCACCCTGACTCGGACAGGTTAGGTTAGAAGGGGATGGTGCCACCATCCATTTCGTGGTTATTTTTTTTTAAACCATTGAGCCCCGCGAAGCGGGGCTCCGACTAAGCCTTTTAGGCAAGTGATGCATCATTTAGGTATTTTGACCATTTTGTATTTCAAATGTTGGTGTATCAAACTTAGGTGTACTAACTGTTGATATTTTAAACATTAGAGATATTTAGTCCAATTGGTATTTTAAACTTAGGTAATTCGTAGGTAGGTGTTAGTTGATTTTAAACGGATTTTAAACTTCGGGATATTGATCTTCGGGATTTTAAGCTTCGGGATGTGGATCTTCGGGATTTTAAGCTTTCGGGCAAATGAACTTTCGGGATTTTAAACGTTTGACCAAACAACCATTCGGCGTTTCAATTTTCGGGATTTCGTCTATCGGTATTTTAAAATTCGGTCTTTTAAAATTCGGGAATTTGATACGTACCCGGGTAGTCAGAAGCCCGAAAGGCTGACTTAAGATATCGGCATTGCCTAGTAACTGGGTTGTGGAGGTCTGATGGCAGTCGTTCCATGTAAAATCTGGTATTCAGCCGCATCTGGTTAGACTCGAAGCTGACCCCAACATACTTGGGAAAAGGCAAGGCAGATGTTTTCATATTATACAGAGAATATATTATTATGTACAGAAGCGAGCACATCAAGCTACTCGAAACTGTCAGATGTTCCCAATCAACCTTGAACCTAATGCTTTTGCGATGGACATGAAAATCTATTAAAGTGACAGATTGTAGTAGCTTTATGTGCTGGCGTCTGTACATATTATTGGATATTTTAAGATGAGGCAGTAAAGGCCTTACCGCTGTAGCTACAGGCAAACATTCTGAGGAGACTGTCTATAACTTTCGACGAAATTGTAAACTGCATGATATACAATTTTTAAAAACAATTGGTACTGTCAAAAGAAAAACGGCAAAATTTGCGTTTTCAAAATTTTCTAGTACTTCAGTTGGTCCAAAGGACTCTCCCCTTTGAACCTTATAAGAATCATACTACTACCCTTCCTTATGACCTAATCCCTCCATCATCTTTATGCTCCCCTTAAACCCCCGGAAAGAACAGGGGTTTAAAACTACGACCCGATCTTAAATGATAAGTAGCTATTAAACAATGAACGTCACAGATTAAACATAAAATTCTCTTGCATAAGCTCCTCAAGCAAAAAGGACCGAAAAATAAAATAAAAAAAACATCGTCAGCACTTCAAAACAATGTCATAAAGTATAACACAAAAAAAAAGATAAAAAATATTTTATGAAACATTTATGTGTAACCACTTTAAGCTTACACTCCGGGGCGGCGCTAAAACGAAAAAAACCGTCAAATTCAGTATATTTAAATTCGGTTCCATAGTACGCCACGGGTCAACTTAAACTGGGGGCGCTATATTGGGCATAAAAAATCCTACATAATCAACCCCCGGTGCATTTAGTGGTGTTTTATCACCGTTTTCTAATGGAGTGAAGATATGGTGCGGAGAAGATTAGCCGTTTAACAAGAGAATTGTTTACTCGCCATTTTTCGCTTATCATAAGCGAAATGTGGCCAAAATATTGTGGTTTTAATTTTAAAATACTTTTTTCTTTAAACAGGTTATGACTTTTTTGTATACTTGGCGTTTGCGCTTTAGGGGTTCGTTTAGATTTGAATATTCTTTGAATATAATGGCCTTTATTTTTTACCAGCTTTTGCCCGCAGCTTCGCTTGCGTGAAATTTTGAACCCATTAAGGGATGATTTACCATACAAATTTTCATCGCCTATTTTACTCCCTTAGGGGTTGAATTTCGAAAAATCCTTCCTTTTTCCTTGTCTACATTATAAAGGGAACCTCTGTGCTAAATTTTAGCATTCTAGGTCCAAGGGTTTGGGCTGGGCATTGATGAGTCAGTCAATCAGTCAGTCAGGACCTTTCTTTTTATTTATATAGATAGAATACTATATGTATGGTCTGAAGATCGAGAATCAAGAACATTTATAGCCTGTGTTATTAGTCTCTCAGTCTTGATAACTAAAGAATAGTCACCCATCCTACACTTGTTTGCGGCAACAATGCTTAACTTCGCAGTAGGATGCAAGTGCGAGGTAGCCATGTACCATGAACCTCTCATTAATGTCTCTGAGGCTAGGCAAGCAAAAACAAAAGACTGTATATATACAGGGCGTCCCACGACTTTGCCACATGGAGGGGAAGTACCTTAAATACTGTAGATAGAAAAATTTACTTAATGAAGACTTCATTTTTATTTTAAAAACAATACGAACTGCATTCAAAGAATTTTAAATAATCACCTGCCTGAACCGGGAATCGAACCCGCTAAATGTGAAAACAAAAACATCTGTAATTTTATTGTACTAATCGAAAGGTCGATCAGATACATTTATTTCTTCTAAATAACATAGCATCTAAAATAAAAGGAACACCATGAAATTTAACATTTAATTTAAAATTTTGTTCAGAATAATGAATAGCATTTTCTCTATGTCGTGCTTAAAACAACTGACTTTATGCACTACTTTCTGCTTTATTACTATTTCGAAGTATTATTTCAAATATTCACCATGAAAAGTAAATAAATCAACGGTAAACGAGATTATTATAAGAGTTACATTTTGTATACAATAGGAAGAGACACATTTTGAGCATTTAATACATTAGATTGATTGTAAGTTGCACAGTTAAACGTGTGTTATTATTTCAATTAAATGTTAAATTTCATGGTGTTCCTTTTATTTTAGATGCTATGTTATTTAGAAGAAATAAATGTATCTGATCGAGCCTTTCGATTAGTATAATAAAATTACAGTTTTTTTTTGTTTTCACATTTAGCGGGTTCGACTCCCGGTTCAAACAGGTGATTATTTAAAATTCTTTGAATGTAGTTCGTATTGTTTTTAAAATAAAAATGAAGTCTTCATTCAGTAAATTTTTCTATCTACAGTATTTAAGGTACTTCCCCTCCATGTGGCAAAGTCGTGGGACGCCCTGTATAGCCCTGATATGCCTGTTGATGCGCAAAATTGCTAGTCTATCGGTTTCTTATCGGACACATTTCGAAGAGTGTGCTTCAGATCTGCATGATCTAATACCCCCCTGGCCTTTTTTCTATCGAACGGCCAGAAGCACGAAAAAGCGCTATCGATTCATGGTTGATATACCAAAGACCCGAACACAGCGCTTTGATTCCACTTTCATTGTGAAAACCTCCAAACAGTGGAATGCGTGGCCCGAGTGGGTGTTCCCTGACAGCTACATTCTGGGTTTCTTCAAGTCACGAGTGAATCGGTTTCTTCTGAGCAAGCGTGCTCCATCGTAGACCGCATCATCGCTTAACATCAGGCGAGATGGCGGCCAAACGCAGGCTTAGCAACAAATAAAAAAAAGTTAGAGAACGGTTATACAACAACACTTGGTTGCGGCAGCAATGCTAAGCCACGCAGTAGGGTCCAACTGCGTGGCAGCCATGTAGCCATAAAGCTCTCATTAATGCCTTTAAGGCTAGGCGACCCAAAGCAAAAGCCTATCAGTCGTGATAGTTAAATCATGGTCACCCGTCCAAAACTTGGTTGCAGCAACAATGCTAAACCTCGCATTATGACTAACGTGACTTACGTGACCATAATGTTTTTCCCTCAGAGCGGGACGCCTGCAGTAATCATTTTTTTTATATAAGACCAAAACACATACCTATAATCAAAATTTCCAAAAAAAAAATGGTCTAATCTTATGTATTTTTCTTGGGCTGGTCCAATATTTTACGGAAGAGCAATTTGCTTCAAAATAATTATCTGCTTTAGTTTATACAATGAACGTGTAGGTATATGTGATAATATTGGCAGGACTTGTTGATGTAGTAACATAACCAAGTATGGTTAGCAAAATTTTTCCGATGCAATTAATCAACACTTTATTTTTTACTTTAATTTTAGGTATGAAAAAGACCATTGATGTAAGTACTAATTAAATTGTTATCCGTCTTTATATTATTAATTATTATTGTATAGTGAGATCTAAATGAAATGCTGTGCTTACCTTTAATTTAGATGCATGCAATGCTATCGTATTTGTAAATGATATGTACTATGAATGTCTTTGTGTGTATTTAGTTGGTTTGCCTAAAGAAATAAATAAAATACGCGCCCGGTTTATATTGAACTCATTTCCACGGATTACCTTTTTTCAAAGCGGGACTTCTACGTATTTTTGGGGACAGCGGGACACATAGGTCAAAAGTGGGACTGTCCCGCTCAAAGCGGGGCGTATGGTCACGTTAAGTATGACCCTACTGCGTAACAGCCATGTAGCCATGAGACCCCATTAGTGCCTCTATGTATCACGTTCATTACTGCGCTCGGTTTGAACCTTCGAACTAACAACGAGAGATCTTTATCCTCCATCGTTAGTTGGTTGGATGTATGGATAGGGGCATCGAACAGGAAAACAGGATATGTTTTCCTGTCCGATACCTCTATCCATTGAAATAGTGAAAACACCTGCTAATGGTGTGTTAAATCTTCTTTCTTGTATGCCGTTAACTTTAATCAGTTACCCTTAGGCTTGTTTCACACGTACCATAACTACACCACAACCACAACCAGACCACAACAACGATATGTGGGTAGAGATGGGTAACTAGCCGAAATTTCAATAACTTAGCTAGCCGGCTATTTGTGGTGAAATAGCCAGCTAGCTATTTGGCTATTGAATAAATGGCTCACTAACCGACTAGCTCTAGCGGCGGCGTAGCTAAACTAGCTAGGCGAGTCGAGTTCGATCCTCACCGCGGCATTAAGTTATTAAATAATAAGTTTATTGTTATGATTTCTTTTTTTATTTACCTATACTTTTTTTTGCCTCGTATTTCGTATGGATAAATAATAAAAAAAGGTTGAAAATCTATTAACAGCGCCATCTCTACTCTCTCAGCAACCTGCTACCGGGACGGCTGCAAGCAAAACGTAGTTGTTTTATACTCTGTGGTGGCTACCCGCTGTGCCGTAAACTTGTCGGATATTCTAGCTACTCTAGCTAGCCAGTAGCCAATAGCTAGTTATCGTGTTGACGTATATCATAGTCGTGGCTATTTTTTGAATAGCCGCTATTTGGCTAGTTATTAGAATAGCTACCCATCTCTATACGTGGGCGGGCTCTAACTTGTATGAAAATTAATAATTTAATAATTCACACGGACCACTTTTTGCCACCAAATTCAACTGTGTGTGCGATACCGACCACATCGAAACCACGACGCAACTATCAGCGACACCGCGCACTAGAGGGTGGCCACCTGGCAAACACAACGTTGCGTCAACAAACGACACCGCGTGCCACAACGTAACCACATCGCAACTACTAGCGATAACGCAATCGCATCGACATTTTGTAGGTAGTTACCACAACGCAACTGCAAGAAACTCCATCGACACTATTCACACGTAATCACTGCTTGACCACTTTTTGTCGCTACGATGTGGTGTGATATGTGTGAATTCTCCCTTAAAGACTTGAATATGCACTGATTAGTTGGTTTAGGCTAACACTAAGTTGGCCCAGACACAAATTAATCGGTATTCGTTTTTACCTGTAACGACTGTTTGGTGTATGCAGTCACCGTCTTAATCGCTCGAGCGACCGTCTTCTGACTTGTTACACTGTTTAGATCGCCCGAGCGACCGCTTTTCCCCTCAGAAGCCACAAAACGGTCGCTCGAGCGATCAAAATGGCGTGGCGTATCAAGCCATGAAACGGCCACTTGAGCAATAAAGACGGTGGCTGCATACACCCGGCCACTTACTGGCCTGCGATCGGAGCCTTAGGAAACTTTCCAAAACGCAATAGTGCTATGCTAAACGTGGAGTATAACGTACACTATTATTATTCTTCTTAGCGTGTTGATGGCAATATAAATTGCATCAACCCAGAACTTAGCTACGAACAGTGCATTTTCAGTAGCATTCATAAGTTCCTCTAGAGTGCAGGCGTCAGGGCACGCAAGACATGATGTTAAATGCCCCATCGTTTGCAGAACTGCACTACATCTACACTTCATGTTGGAGTTATCTAAATATCCTCACCTGAACAGATTTTCTGTGCTTCCTGACCCACCTGAGTCCGAAGTCTATTTAAAGATTTCCAGGCTAGCCAAAGCAACTCATGTTCAGGTGGGACGAATGGAGTAGAAATTATCTATGTTGCCACAGCTCATGTCTTGCCTGTGACCGTTTTCCAGTAAGGAGAAGACACTTGACAAAGCTGTTACGGTTTTTCAACCTTTGCGGCACAAGCATGTCTCAGATGTCCAAGTTAACACTGAGCATAGAAAATCTATTTAGTCTGTCAAGAAACAAAGAAGAATATGTGAAGGTGATGATCACCTTCGATATTGGCGAGGCACCACAAGAAGAAAAATAAAAACACTTGATTGCATTCAGCCTAAATCAAGAAGCCTGCAGACACTATCTTCTTGGTTACCTTATTTGATATAAAAACCCTATGGTCCTACGTATATTGCCCATAACACAACAAACAAAAGTAATATCTTGACCAAGGATTTATCTGATCCGAACTGACCTGAACCCGGAACATTCACAGATCTTTTGCACTTTAATTAAACATGAAAAAGGCGTATGGTAACCAAACATACGAGTATGTACACACGACAAACGAATTAAGTGTGCAGATAAACAGTAAACATGTACTAGGAGGCAATTGTTATTTTTTAATTTCCCCACACTTATAATTTCTCCTGTATTTTGTATGCGTTTACAGACACAAATCTCATATAATCACCCAGACCCTGAACAACTATCTGTAGGCCATACAAATACATCCGTACAACAATCATACTCGCTACTCGTAGAGCAGAAGCCACTTAAAATAAGGTTGAGCTACACGATGGCTGATATTTCCGTCATTATTTTGGTAAGTCGTCGATTTCATCGACATAAGCATTTGCTAAGCACGCACTCAGGGATTCGAAGATTGCTATATAAATATCGACTTTGAATAAGTCGAAAGTAAAGTTTGAGTAAAGTCTAAGTACGCTTTATGGATTCTCAGTCGGGTCGAACGAGTGCAAGTTGATCACCGCTCATTTAAACATGACGTAAGAAGAAGCAGATAAGTTATGACGCGCAAAATAATAATAACGGCACGGTTGGCGCAGTGGTTGATGATAAATGATAAAAAATATTTATTTCTGTAAATAAATCTGTTACAAGTCAAAGTAATGTTTTTTTTAAGACTTGTTGGCGCCGGCATTTCCTGTCTGACTAGCTCTGAGAAGAAAAGCTGAAACAAACTCAGAGGTCAAGATCTCTTTTAAAGTCCAGACATTGTGGTATAAAACTATGCAAGTGTTACAATGTAGGGCAACGTCTGAATGGCCTTTTGAGGAAAGAGCCATTGAAGGTTTGAGTTGACCGTTCCTAACTGATGGCACGCATGCATCAGCCATCATGTAGCTCAACCTTAAAAACTTTGACTATACGCCAAACAAAAATAATGGTACATTATTAATGGTCCATTTTACGTTAGTCAAGTTTGAGCAAAGTCTAACGTACGCTTTGTAAATCTCAGCTTGAGAAAGCCTATATAATAAGCTGCCTGTATATTTAACTGTTTTGCAGTGTGTACCATAATGAATTTTAACGTATTATAATTTTATTTATGTGCTTACGTTCTAGGCAACGCCGCGTACAAGCGAAGCCGAAATTGTTTTATTAAAGCATTCCCTTAACCTAAAAATGCAAATTAACTTTTATTAATTGCAACCCTCTGTTGGCTAAACAGTGTTTCTTTTTAATTAAAAATACGCATGTAGTTCGTTGCTGGTTTTAAAATTGTAGATTTTTCTTGTTCGAAACAGTCAATTTTATTAGTGGTGTTACCCTCAAATTTTATGGCACCTGTTAATTTTTAGTGTGTTTGCATCGTCCATTGCTCCTTTAGTTGTTCTGCCTAGCCTTTTCCCAACTATGTTCAGCTTCCAGTCTAACCAGATGCGGCTGAATACCGCAGAACGGGGTTACTTTGATCAATTTTTTGAGCTTCATGTGTTTGTATCTTATTTATTTTCGCTTTTAGCTGCTACATCAAAAATATTTTTATACACTGAATTAAGTAACTGAGTTATATAACATCACATGGATTAGAAAAAAAAACTACAGAGCATAGTTTTCAATAAAAAAAAGGAGAAATGTTGCTTATCAAATTCGGACCGCAGGCTTTTACTTTGATAATCCCTGTTTTATCATTCAGTGTCAAAGTAGCCCCAATTAGAACTCGAATTTTGTACATAATCAGGAGTGTGATTTAGTATTTTTTATCTACGCCATCTAACTTCGTAGACACGTCTATACCGTATGGTAAAATAGGAAAACAGTCAATGTTGCCTATACAGTTAAGTTAAAATGCATAAGTTCTATTTTTACAGAGATATATGACCAAATGCAATATTTTAGTAACTATCAATGTCGCCCCTTGATATCAAAGTAACCCCAATCGCTGGTACCAGTATTTACTCAGCGACTGCCATCAGACCTCCGCAACCCAGTTACTTGGCAACGTCGATGTCCTAAGGTTAGACCGGTTGTCAGACTTTCGGGCCATTACTTTTTTTAATGTACACAAACTTTTGTCAAGTGCCAAGTAATCAATTGCGACCCTTTTTTTATCGTGGGAAAATCCTCATGGATACCCATCGCCTGGGGAAGGCAAAGGGTTATGCCGGACTCTAACCGGCTAAAAACCCACGGTGTTCCTTCTCCAGATCCTTGGCTGGGGTCGCGGGATTCGCAGCTGCATGCACCGCAACCCCGGCAGGCGTCGGTCCGCCAGCCCCTGGCGGACCTCTTCCTCTGTGGGGCCTTGCCCCACGTCCTCCTGAGAGGCGCGCACGGAACACATGCGCGCCGCCATCTCGGGCCTGTTACTGGTCGGGCGACGGGTCCCCTAACCCGTCGCCCGCAGACTACACACTAGGGTGTCCGGAGATCGTCGTGCGTCTGGCGCGGGAAGGGAGAGTGGCCGTCGCCTCTCTCTCCCTCTCCGCTCCCTCCTTGGTCGCCATCATCACCTCGCAAAAGGAGGCGACGGCTTCCTACGCACTCTCGCTCCCGACCATGGGCAGAACCACGGCCGGAAGCGAGAGGTCACCACCGACTACCGCGACTAGTTCACGTCGCTGCGTCGCTCACGCAGGGCACGCCTGCAGCGTGTGCAGCTCCGTGTCCTCAGGGCAGTCGACGCAGTGGTGACATCCGGGCGTCTTCTCACGGCCTATGCGACACAGGTACTTCCCGAAACATCCATGTCCCGAGAGCACCTGCGTCTCCCGGAAGCTGAGGGCGCCATGCCGCCTCTCCAGCCACTTCTTCATAACGGGTCTTACCGCCGCTGTTGCGGCGTGCCCTAATCAATTGCAACCCTAAGGCAAGCGCATAGCCAACGCCCTTATCAGATCGTCAAAACATAGCAATTTTGAACAAGCAAAAAACTTGCATTGTAGCTAGGCCTCAGCTGGGCTAACATGTGAAATAATTTTAGTGATGCATTATCTTGTGCCGAGACAAGATAAGCCATACATTATCTCGTCTTGGCACGAGATAATTAGACGACAAAATTATCTCGCGCTGTACATGTTAGTCTACCTGATCATTTTGTATGGGATGTTTTATAAAAACTCTGAAATAATATGGCACCTAAATTATTTTAGCAGGAGAAAAACATTAAAAAATGGAGGTATGTTCTACAAAAAACAACATTATGAATGTTAGATAAACGGCGCCGACATGTTTTAAAAACATAGCAACGAGTTGTTTCAATCCAATTCAAGGAAATGTTACACGATGTGTTTGTTAATTATCTTAAATCACACGACGGTGACGCTAGTTATCAAGCCAGCTATTCGCTTCGTAACTATACTGCGGTAAGAGCACGGATCTTTTCATCGAGTTGATTGTTTTTTTTCCCATTAGCGTTTAATGAAATTGATCTATCAATAAATACAACTAATTTGAAGTTAACTTTCATAATAAAACAAAAAAAAATTAAATAAATAAATCGATTATATAATATCTAAATTCAAATCATACACACCTGCGTATTATACTTGGGAGCAAATAAATCGAGCCACTTCTATTTTTCACGTAGGTATAATTGTTATTATTTTTGGTTTTATGGAACAGATCAATTCGAAACATATATCGTCTAAAAGATTATTTGATAACCTTTACAATGAGGGTAGTTCCATTCACCTATTATACCCATTTTTTCCAGACGGTAAAAAAGTCATCCGCTATATGTACATTACATCACATATTAACATATAAGACAAAGCAATAGCGCGAGGGTGGGAATCCTTCGCGATCTTAACGCGCCATTACAGCCGCACGTGATCAATATGTCAGTGGAACTATTTGATCGAGCTATTACGTTTTATGTTATCCTAGTACTCGTATTTGCTTTTTCGTCGTATTTATTCGACCTGATTAGATAGCACGTTTATTGTAAAATTAGCTTTTATGGTCTCACGCTTAATTTTATTTGCACAAATTCTTTTGCGCCAACGTATTGTTTTTACCGACAGTACAGTTTGCGCAAACGTTTGCAGAAACCGCAACAATAACTGCTTTTGTGGTGTGGACTGTAGCTAATAAGATTATAAAGATATAAGATAAATAAAATTGAGGATTCTCTGGGTGTAGCAAATAAAAATCTTTATAACTTGAAACTCAGACCAAATAAAAAACTAAGACAGAATGCTGCGAACAATACAGTGCAGCATGCCAAAACTACACCTCCGCTTTGTGCATACATGCACATATTTACAACATTTTTCAATCAAACTACACCTCACTAAGTGCACACATGTTTACGAAACCGGCCTCACGTCACTGTTGACAGCGCTCTGTTTTGGTTTTTTATTTAGTCTGAGACTTGAAATTCGTGTATTCTCGACGGCGAGATGCAAATCACGGCATAGTCGAACCGTTATAAGCTTCAACATAGTCTATTGCAGTCTACTGCTTGATTTAGGCTTCTCACAAAAGGAGGAAATTACCCTATTATAGAATCAAATTAATCAGTATTGTTTGATTGCGTCCATCCGTACGTATGACGTGTTTCATGCTTAATTAGACATCACTTCATTCCATGATTATGGTCCAAATGACAGCCGACTGATTGTGTGTAACATTTCCAAATCCTAACATAATATTATAAATGCGAAAGTAAGTTTGTTTGTTTGTTACCTTTTCACGCCTAAACTACCAATCCGATCATCCTGAAATTTTGCATATACGTTGTCAGGTGTACAGAAACGGACATAGGGTACCTTTCATCCCAAAAAAAAGTATTGTTCCTGAGAAAAACAACAATAACGTTCATAGATGGCGCCGTATGTCTTTCGAATCATGATTGAATTATAATAATATAGAATCTTTATATTAGTGTGTTAAGAGTTGCTACGTATGTTTTTTTGGTCAGTCAGTTTGTGAATTACATAAGTCTTAGGTAGCCTCCGACTGCATGTGACGATTTGATAGCATGATTTTTTGAAAACCTACGTAAATTTGACGTTATGTTATGATTAGAAGTACGTCTTGTTTACATCTTTTTAGTTTGCTTTTATGCAGGCGGGTTTTTTGATTTTTTAATTAACATTTTTTATTTACGTCTTTTTAGTATTATTTTATCAATGTACGTATTTATAAGTACCTACCGTTGTAATGAGGCCTAAAGAAATCTATCTATAGACACCTTATTTAATATAGGTACCATCACTCGCTCTAGTTCGCAATGTAGATCATGCACAACTTTCAGGTTGTGTAATTCTCAAACGGAGCTTATGGCTGTAAAATAGTCAAGCAAACATCATATTGATTTTAAAAGACCTATTCAGCGATATCCCACATAATATGGTAGGAGAATTTCTTTTTGTTTCTCCCCCCTTTTCGTATCTCACGGCCACCATTTTGATTTTATAAAAACAAAACCTAGCCTATAACCATCGCACTGCTTAGAAAAATCGATAGACACCTCATTCATTAAAATCCATCCAGGCGTTGGGCTTCTTCGAGGGTATAAAGAATCCCACCCACATAGATACAAAGATACATAGATACGCGTGAAAAACATAACCCTGTCCTTGCTGTCGCGCAGTCGGGTAAAAAGTCATTAATTTGTGTACCTAGCACCCTGATTAAATGTAGATAGGTAGGTATGCATCAAAGCGAGCTTTACCTAACTTTTATCAGATCACCCAAAATCCAATTCGTTGATTAAAGAGACAGAAAAAAAGTCGCGTTTAAAAAATCTTCGTTAATTACTAAGGATTACACCGAACCCGCTGAATCTTAATTCAATAATAAGGGATGTTACAAAAAATGGACGGAGGCTAGAGCTTGTGTTTCACTGCAAGCGAACTTTCTATACATAACAGTGATTTCTAAAAAATTTGCTAATGCAACCCTTCCTTGTATTGGTTTGCGTTAGACATCAAAAAACAAAATAACAAAAAATAACAAAACAAATCTTCAATAACAAAAAAAATAATATCGTATGGACAGCGCCTTTTGTCTTTTATCGTCTATAATGCGTATCTCGTGCCGAGACGAGATAACATATGACTTATCTCGTCTTAGCACGATATAATGCGACGGCAAAATTATGTCATGCTGCGAATTAGGCCTGCTGATTGATCTGCAGCTTAGTTCAGCTTCAAAATAGACTAGAATTATTTAGTACCTTTTCATTGCAATGTTATACTCATCACTATGAACAACTTTTACTATGGAATCAAACGGTAACAAAGGTAAAAACAGACGTTCCCTTCATTTATGTTCGCATAACTCGTCAAAATGTAGGGACCAGCAGATATTTTTTTCGCGGTTTCTGCCTTGCTCCCATAGTAAAAGTTGTTCATAGTAATGAGTACATACAAGGTCCCATTTCGGTTTGTCGAGTGTTTACAATTTCGCTCGTTGAGCTCGTGGCTGAATAATTACAGCCGCATAGACCGATCTTCTCGGTTAAGCCACGCTTGCCGAGGTTGGTCTGTGAATGGATGACCATTTACCATAGCGAGTTTCCTCCGTGCCTCGGAAAGCACGTAAAGCCGTTGGTCCCGGCTGTCATTTGTAGATCTTTGACAGTCGTTACTGTTGGTCAGAAGCCAGAAAGTCTGACAACCAGTCTTACCAAGAGTATCGTATTACCCAGTTACTGGCTTGTGGAGGTCTGATAGGCAGTCGCTCCATGTAAAATACTGATATTCAGCTGCATCCGGTTCGACTGGAAGCCGATCCCAACATAGTTGGGAAAAGGCTAGGCAGATGAGAGAGTGTTTACAATTTCAACCTGTAGATAATTCAAGATGATACATATACCTTCCCCCTGCTATTGCAGCTGATCCCAGTGTCTTAGTGAGGGCTTCCCTTTCACTGCTAGTACTGAATTTACTGCCTTGTTGATCTAGTGGTCGCAAGCGTGACTGCTAAGCGTGATGTCCTGGGTTCGATCCCCTGAGGGGCGAAGTGCTATTGAGTTTTTCCATGTAGAATTTTTCAGTACCAGCCCGGAGTCTGAATTTTTGCCCAGTTGCTGGCAATAGACTCGATCCCTATTACATGGTACTTAATAACATAACGGCGAAATGACCATACACCTCTGCACAATCCTTCGGAGAATACAAGCGAGATGTTTACTGAATTTATTCATGTAATACAGTCTACTTATATTTGTTTACACTTCTGGCCGACTTTCCTGAAGTCGTTAGGCAAGCGAAACGAAGACAAATGACGTATGTGTGTGATCAATCATGACTTCTGACGTAATTACATGATCTCGCGCGCCTTATGCGGTATTTGTAGAATTGCAAAGTTGTGCTCAAGCTGTGGAGTAATTACATTAAGGATTATGAGTGTGCGGTACGTACTTGAAGAATTTAATCAGGAGTTTTTAACTTACCACCACCAGTTTCCCTTTTTATTATTTGTTGTTTAACTATTATATGGAGTATGTAATACAATTATACTATGTTTGACGCTTGTACGTATTCCCGTTTATAAGATAAAGCAAGAACCAAAAACGTTGAAAAAATGCTTTTTTTTAGAGGTTTCTTGTATGGGAAACTCTTATTACAAAAGATGGTTTAAACTAAGATAAACACATGTTTAAAATATACCCATCACTTTCTTATCTCATATAACAAAAAGAGACGGGGCTATTTTAAAACCTAGGTTTTTCTTAGACCATCTTTTGTAATAAGGTGGTTTGAGTTTAGACTTTTTATTATTTGCCATAATAGAGGTTATAGTAACACATATTCATAGATGAACTGCTTATTACGGTTTACGGTAAAGAGTTAGCCCTGTGACAGACAGACCGACGGACGGACACACGGCGAAGGATTAGTAATAGTGTCCTTTGGGCCCCTTTGGTCATGAATTCCTGTAAAGTATTATAATTAATATTTCTTTTGATACAATAGCAAGTACTTAATACGATTATAACAATGAACTATTAATCAGTTACGTCTTCTTTATCCTTATTCTTTAGAATCTTTCATGTAAAGAGCCTCCACGAGTAACGTTACTTAAGTACGTCCGGCGCACCCTGGGCTGTCAGCCCCGCTACCAACCTTGCTGACGGGCTAATCTTTTCACCACAGCATGAGCTGTTTTCGTGTAGCTCGTGCTGACACGAGAGAAGAAGAATAATAGTAAAACGGCCCGTTTCATTAGATATGGATTAAAAAAAAAAAACTATTGTTACGTCTTACTTTTTCTATTATTGGTCTAGGTCGCGTTTGACCCTGGAGTCACACCTGATGGTGACGTAGACAGGGTCTAAGAATGAGTACTCGAATGCAAGTAACAGAGATATAGGAGGATTCCCCTATACCCTTCTGGCTCTCATATACACACGACAGAACACAGTAAACTGCTTGGCGCCGGACTTTAATGTGAGGATGGTAGCTTGGTAGCTAGCCAGGAGAACCGTATAGATCCCACAACCAAACGTGCTGGGTTTTGTTGAATCTTACACGCGTCTATTCCCAGCGTGTGGTAAGCGATTTTTTATATTCTATAGCCCGTCCCCACACAGGAAATAACTCTTAAAACAAGAGATACGGTAATCTTAGAGGAAACAAAATATATTTCCTTTGACAGTGAAACCTCGACCCTATACGGAATTTCTAAACTACCTTAACGAAGTTAATTTCAAAGAAGTTGTCTTAAAAAGAAAGGATTAATATAATCTAAGGATTGCAATTATAGCTGCTTGTAATGACGTATAATTAAATTATTCCTACGTGATTATCATGATGATGATCTTCCTCTTAGCCTTTTCCCAACTATGTTATGGTCAGCTTCCAGTCTAACCAAACGCTGAATACCAGTACTTTACACGGAGTGATCGCCGTCAGTCTTCCGCAACCCAGTTATATATATAACTAGCTTTTGCTCGCGGCTTCGCTCGCGTTAATTTATAATTTTTTGATCCCAAAATATAGCCTATAGCACTCAGGGATAACGTTGCTTCCTATTGGTGAAAGAATTTTTGAAATCGGATGTCTACACATCACACAACTACTTCTGGAGATTACCTCCTACATACAAACAAACAAACAAATTCTACCTCTTTATAATATTAGTATAGATTAAAACATATTTATTGTATACCTAAAGGTTGTTGCTAACGAATTCGTGTAATTCCTTCAAACCGTCCAAACTGTAATGTAATAGACGGCCCCAGGATCTCCTGAGCACGTCTGCTACACTAGTTGTAAAGAATGGTGTAGAACATTCATTACCTAGTAGTGTACTTAACAATAATAAGATGCTTATAGAATAAGAGTCAGTATAGCTTTACGTCCCTTGGAGTAGTCAGTGAGTTCCTTCCCGTAGTTACGGCGTTGATCTAATAATGGTATAGATTAACCCCACACGGGATTTAGATTGATTGAAAATAAACTTTTTTTTTCCCAACAAAATTTTTATGTGATAGCAAATTTCGATGCCATACATAAATGAATGAAGGCACAACGACACAGCTGACGGGCACGACTAGCGCGATACCGTTCCACGCAGTCAGTTAACTTGGGACGCTAAAAACTCGGATACAGAATACCATAGTTCATTTTTTGAAAACTTTAGTTTGTTCATTCTGAAAAAAACCTATGCAGGGTCAATCAGTGTCACCAGTAGATCACGCGGTTTGAAGGAATTACACGAATTCGTTTACACCCTGTATAGTATTTATTTATTTATTTGTGTTTTTTAGTTAAAGTAATTAATTTATAGTCTCCTTATTTATTGTTGCACCGAGAACTACCCCTCTCTTTTTTCTTGCGCTTCATGTCCATCCAAAGGTTTTCTGGAAGAAATCGCCTAGTGCAATAAGACCGCCCATTGTACATATCTATTTTTATAGTAATGTTTCTTGTATGTTTTTGTGTACAATAAAGAGTATTGTATTGTATTGTTAGTAGACAAATTCCGATGGCTGAATCATAAAGTTGTCTTGTTAACGAATTAATGTTATCTATTCAATCCACTGTAACATTAGGAGCGATTACGCACTGCATCCGACCCGAATCCGTGAAAATACGGATATAAAAAACTCGGACCGAATTCGGATGTTGCTTACGCACTATTCCGATCTCTGATTCAAATTCAAACAATTCAGGGGCCATCTTTGGCATATCCGTTTGGCGTCTGATTTGAATCTGAGGTAATGTGAAAGCGTTCATACAAACAGTACTACGGCTACTTCGGTCCGTCAATTTTTCTTCCGAATTAGAAACTCACGGATGACAGATAGAAATCGGATGACGGATGCCGGATGTAGTGCGTAAACTACCATACAAATAGTTCTATGGCTACTTCGGAACGTATTTTCACGGATTCGGATCGGATGCAGTGCGTAACCGCTGTAACAAGCTACTTTACTAATTAGTACCAGCATCCGCCGCTGCGGCGCTGATCTAAGTGTAATTCCCTAACTGGGAACCTAACTGACTTCGCTTCTCAAGAACGATCGACATGTCATGATCTTTAATATACATACCTAATATAATTATCTGCATTTACCTAGAAAGACTGCCTCGTTAGTCTCGTGGTCGCAAGCGCGACGGCTGAGGGCAAAGTGTTATTGGGTTTTTCCCTGTGGAATTTCTCAGTAGCAGGATTTGTGCCCGGTTGATGGCAATAGACTCGCCCCCTATTACATAACGGCGAAATTTTATTTTATTTATATATACATGCACAATATTACAGTCTCAACCAAAGCATTGTACAGTTAAATTATATGTAAGAAATAAAAAAAATGAAATGAAAATGTAATTAGGGTGTACTGTACACCTCTGCCCAACCCTTCTGGGAATAAAGGCGTGATGCGTATTATGATATCTATTTTCTGGAACCTTCGAGAGTTATTTATTCTCGTCCCTTGTATGCAAATTTTACAAAAGCTGATGATCCATCAAGCTAAATATACTTGGGAGCAAATAAATCGAACCACTTCCATTTTTCACGTATAATTGTTATTATTTTTGGTAATATGGAACAAATCCATTGTAAACATAATCGTATGCAAGGTTATTTGATAACCTTTACAATGAGGGTAGTTTTTTTGTCAACTAGTAGTCCACTTGCAAACGGCGTTATGAGCTTGGCTAAAAAAAAAACAAACTGAAAAAAAAGATTGTTCCGTTCCGGAAAATTAAATAAGATAGCGAGTTTTGTAAGAGTAGTCAACATTTGATACCGATTTACTCAGAATATAGTAAGTTTTGGCGCTGTATTTTTGATGTATATGAATTTATTTTAAATACTGGTCCGTTTTCCGCCATTATCCAAAAATCACAAAAATTGTCGCATAGCGCGGTTTGCAAGTGGACTACTCTAATTCATGAAACCAAAACTACTAACCAGGACACGTGAAAAAAAGAGTGGCTCGATTTATTTGTTCCCAAGTGTAGAATGTTGCTTTACCGGGAAGCTGTATAGATACGAGTGATAGACTTCGATTATACCCCTTTTACCACCAATGACCAAGATTGCATTCTAAATTTTTAATCACCTTTTTCTATACTCCGTGTCCCAAAATTCAACGATAAGCGGGCACCAGAGGGTGGCACTGCTTATGACTACTCGAGAAAAAAAAGAAAAAAAAAGTCTTTTTTTGTTAAATTACAAAAAAAATATGAAATCTTAAAAATCCTTCGAAAAACGGACATAAGTTTGATTGATTTTTGTGTAAAAACTACAGGCATTCTGTGATTTTTAAGGACTGTAGTGGATAGCAGTGCTACTTAGGTTGCCGATACAAAAAAAAACATAAATATTAAAAAAAACGAAATATTTCAATTACTTGAAAGGAAAAAAAAAAATTTTTTTTTCTCGAGTTTTCATGAGCGTGTCCATCGTCTGGTGCCCGCTTAACGTTGAATTTTGGGACACGGTGTATATTCCTCCTGCCTATATTACTAACGAGCCAGCGAAAGCACTTTTAAACTAAACACCTCTCAAGGACGTAAAATTTGAACGTAAAGGCACTTCTGCCCACTTTCACCCCACCCTTTCCTCTGGGGGTGGATAATTTTCATAGTAATTAACCGTCCTACGTTCCAGCGCGTCACCTGCCAGTAGGGGGTGGTCCTGTCATATACTTTTTATTCAATTTATCAAGAGCACTATTTTTTATGTGCTAGTTTCATTTTTCACGTGAAAAAGTAGACGGCGCCTTTTCGATGGTTTATTTTCTTGATTTAAATAATTAATCGGAAAATCTTGGTTTTTTATTTCGATTTGGCATATTTTTAAGTAGCAAAAAGAGGGTGTTTTAAGTTTGAATTCTTGGCTGTCTGTGGCACTGTAGGTCCCGAATAGATGAACCGAATTCAAAGCGTTTTTTTTTATCTATGTATTACTTGGCTTTGTGTTTTGATAATCACTTTAAAAATTTCAAAGCCAGGATTTTTAAAAAAACAACGCCATTTCCCCCTTTTTTTTTCTTTTCTTTTGGAGTGCTGTAGATCGTCATAGAGGATCATTTCTACGTAACCGGGCAGTTATTGGCGAGACCTGAAGAGTCTCCAGCCAATGGGGGGGGGGGGGGGAGTACAATACTTAACCTAAGCTAACTACTTGTACTACACTTACATCATGACTACCTGCAACAACAGCACTAAGGGCGACCCCTAGTGGGACTCGGACCTCGGCTTAGGGCGTTGCTGGCGGGGACTTAGGGGGGGCAGACACCATTTCCCGCTGCTCATCGTTGGCGAAATATAGGTGTAATACTGTCAACTACACCTTTGCTTGCCCATCCGAAAAACAAGACCTACGGGACTCATAACGCTGCGTTTAGTGAAACATATGAAGGGTTAATAAACAAAGGTGTTAACTAGCAAACAGTTCAAATGTAGTAACGAGCATTTCAAATTGTAAATATTTAAACCAATTCATCAACTAAAGCTGAAAGTTTTGAGTGAAAATAAAATGAATGAATGATGAATGCACATTGAAACTTTGAGCTTTACTTGATAAATTGATTTAAATATTTACCATTACTACATTTAAACTATTTGCTAGTAAACACCTTTATCGACTTACAGGTCACAGCAGCGCCTCGCCTCGTGCGGTTAGTATTCTTTACATGAACTTGTATGGATGTGCGCTCACTACATCAACTCCGTAGCGTCACCGGATCGCCTCGGGCGTATGCTGTCCACGCGCGGACGTCGAGTTGACCACTTGGTGACGACTCGCTCTGCTCGCATGCTTGCCTTGTGTTGCTGTGCATTGCCAACGCACAAGTCCCGAGTGAACCGCGCGCTGCCATCGAGTGGACTCCTCCGACGACTCCTCTGGTTGACCACGCGACGTTTACTGGTGATAACGCGGCGTCCACCCGTGAACCACCTGCTGACAACGAGTGGACGCCGAGCGACGAGGCGATGCGGGTCGGGTGCCGGGTGGCTCTAATGAGGTGTGACCTTAACCCTTCATATTTTGTTTCATATTCGTAATCACAACTGCAAGTGTGCTGCACATCCAGTCGGCAGATGTCACGCAGTTATACTGACTACATCCGAATTGCCTTGAAGCTGCATTTGGCAGTAGCATAGTTTACAGCTGTGACTGAATGTGAAGTCTACTTGCAGTTAGAATTACGAATATGAAACGAAATATGTTTCACTAAACGCAGCGTTATAAGTAGAGATCAGATATTCGGATGCATATTCACCTAAACTTGAGATATTGGCTACTATGGAACGCGCTTTTGTATCGAAAAATCCCGCTGTTCCGGGAAAAATATTTTAACTAATGTTTTTTTTTTGGTTTATCTAAGACAAACCCAAGAATCCCGGAGTTTTTTTTAATAAATAATTTTAAGATGTCGCTTCTATATTATACACCCGACTAGTTATGCATTCCCGGTGTTCCTGGCATCCCGGGTTTTTTCTTACAAAAAATATATTTTGAGAAGCCGCTTCCATACTTTCGTAGCTAAAGATTAACTTTAGGTAAATATACATCCGAATATCCGATCCCTAGTTATGAGTCCCCCAAATGACTGATCTAAAAAAAGCAGTTGTTTTATTTAAAGTGCGTTCAATCAAGTAGGTAAACAAAAACGTCTCGATCTTATAATTGAACTATAAAACAGTGAGCCTCCATTAAAACTGAAAGGCAATAAAATTTGACTGGCCTGATCCCGCCAAGATTGACGTGTTGTGAGAGGTACTTCCGCGGTGTTATTATTTATAACACACTTTTTATTCAAAATCAAAATCCATTTATTTCAGGTTCTCCCATATTAAATTACAAGTAAAGCAACACGAAATAAATACAAATCACAATATAAAAATAAATACAACGTCATCATAACAGAAATACAGTGTCAAAAAAAATCTAATTAATGTGAATTTCAAATAAAAATAATTGGAAATTAATAAAATTCAATAGTAATAAAAATAGAAGTTAATTAGAGTTAAAAAATTAAAAGCAAATTTTGGATAAAATACATTAAAATAACATCAAATATGAAGTGGTCGTTAGCATGAGATGGCTATATGCCTACTGCAACACTTCCTAATATAATGGCAGTCCAGACGTCTTGCGATCATTGTCAAGACAGCATTGGAGCTGGCCCGCACCCTGCGCACCAAGGACGCGCACCGCTTGCGCATGGAATATATATCCATATGGAATATGGAATATTAAAAGAAAATTATTCTTAAGGTACAAGTTCGTAGGCGACTGCATACAGCCGCAGCAGACGACATGTCGTTACGACACGTCGTAGTGACACGTCGCAGCGTCATGTCGCCGCGGTCATGATTACAAACCCAACAGCAGATGGCTGCAGCAGACGACACGTCGTATTCCAGTCAGTTCTGAATGTTCCGTGAGACAAGATGTGTGACCTGTTTGGGATTAGCGATCGCGATTTACTTTCGTATCTTTCGTTTTTGTTTGATACATCGTACAGTGCAGGATATTGGGCCGCCTGGTTTATCAGTTTTTCTTCCTCGGAATTGGAAAAACTCATTTTTTGAGGAAGATTCAACGTGTCGTCGCTCCAGTGTCGGTGGCACTACTGATCTGCGGTCGAACGACACGTCGTTTGCGGTCGTACGACGCGTAGTCGAGCGACGTGTCGCTAGCTGCGGAAGGTATTACATAGAAATACATAGAAATCAGTAGTGTCGTAGCGACACGTCGTATGCTGCTGCTGTATGCAGTCGGCTACCAACACGTACCTTAATTTTTAATTCATTTTCTTGCATTTTAAAATACACTGGACCGCAAAGAAAAAGGGTCGGTTAGAAAATCTTCAATATCTTCAAAAGTACCTGACCTAGCTTTATGAAATAAAAACTAAATTAAAGAATATTTAATGCCACATAAAATAATGTATGAAACTTTTTTATTTATTTTTGATAATTGCATAAAAAACTGAAAATGTAAAATAATGGTCATGTCTGAATTTAGTACCAAAAAATTCAAATCCATTGTTTCGAGTTTGTTTTAGTTTTGCAATAAAAAAGTTATAATTAAGGTGTCTCTGTCTTAGAAATTTTATTATTCTGAAGTCATCATGTCGTTAATCCCTGAAGAATGTACCAGGATCCTGACAATGCTTGAAGATGGGCACAGTCAGCGAAATACAGCGAGAACTGTTGGTGTGACTCTTTCTACAGATCAGCGAGTACTCCAGCGTTTCCATGAAACTGGATCCAATCTTCGAAGACCAGGAACAGGCCGAACAAGGTGTACGACGGCGCGGGAGGATCGCTATATGGTGTCAACAATTTTGAGAAATCGGTTTCTTACGGATGTTGAAGTAAAGAATCATCATTAACGAGCTGGAGGAAACACTATGAGTACGGATACAGTAAGGCGGCGTCTGGCTGAAGCAAATTTAAAGCCATTAAGACCTGCAAATGGCCCAAAACTAGAAAGACACCACAGAAACTCAAGGTTGAGTTATGGTAGTGAACACGAGAATTGGATTCTGAATGACTGGTCAAGAGTTATGTTTTCAGACGAGTCTAGATTCTGTTTATACAAGCACTACGGGAAGAAAAGAGTGTACAGAAGACCGGGAGAGCGCTATAACCAAGCCTTTATAGAAGAAAAATTACCATACGGCGGAGGCTCTGTTCACGTGTGAGCTGGGATTTCTTCCGAAAGCCGCACTAAGCTAGTGGTGATAAAAAATGGGTCTTTAACTGCAGAAGGTTAATGTCACTAAAATTCTGAATGACTACGTTGGTCCATTTTTAGTGGACATGGGCGAGAATGCCGTTTTTATGCAAGACAATGCCCGCCCGCATACAGCTCAGATAGTGTTTGCCTATTTTCATGGCGTCGGTATCACACACATGGAGTGGCCAGCACGCAGCCCCGACTTACACCCCATTGAACATGCATGGGACAAACTGGGACGACGTGTACGTCAGCGGAATCCGCCGCCAATCACGCTACGTGAAATGAAAGAAGCTCTAATAGAGGAATGGCAGAATATTCCGCAGCATCGTCTCAAAAACCTAGTAGAAAATATGCCAAATCGCAAAACAGCAGTATTGCGAGCTCGTGGATGCAACATAAAGTACTAAAATGCGTGAAAACGGCACATCTGCAACCAATCTACATTTACGAAAATACTGGAAAAACTAAGCATTTTTATTTATTTTACATTTATTAAAAATGAAAAGCTTGAATTCATTTATTTTTTATTTTCATTTAAGCACATTAAAGTATTCTTTAATTTAGTTTTTATTTCATAAAGTTAGGTCAGGTACTTTTGAAGATATTGAAGATTCTCTAACCGACCCTTTTTCTTTGCGGTCCAGTGTAGTTATATAAGAAATAAAACTAATCATACATAACATAAAATCACGCTTGCATTCCCCAAAAGCTTGGGCAGAGGTATATGGTACATCTTCATTTCGCCGTTATGGTTAGGGGCCGAGCCTATTGCCATCAAACGGGGGAAATCCAGACTCTTCTTTGCTACTGAGAAATTCCACACGGAAAACCCAATAATAATTATTTTGCCCGACCTGGGGCTTCGCGCTAGCCACCACTGGACCAACGGCAGTCCAAATATTTCAAAATTAAAATAGTAGCCCACCTGCATTGGAAACCGGTTCCAGCTGGCCTATTGCCAATTCAGCACGCCTAACATGCACCACTATGACTAAACATGTGACATGTCCCGGATTTAGTTTAACCTTGAAAGAAATTAAATAAAAGATTATTCAAGATACACCTGCCTCTTTGGCCTAGTGACCGCAAGCGCAACTGCTGACCTCGTGTCATGGGTTCGATCCTCAAGTCGGACAACGTGTTATTGAGTTTTTCCGTGTGGAATTTCTCAGTAGCAGCCCGGAGTCTAGATAAGTCCCCGGTTGATGGCAATAGGCTCGCCCCCTACTACATGGGACTTAAACATAACGAGGAATTGGGGGGGAATACTCCCCAAAGGGTTGGGCAAAGGCGTATTGGTATGTCTACACCCGTGCGCTTTCATGTTCATCTTGCGCTTTCAACTATCAATTCCGCTTGCGTCAAGCGCATGCAATATTGATTGCCATAAGACTCGAACTAGTATTAAGGTATGCGCTATTGCATACGCTATGGCGCTTCAGGCATGCGTCAGACGAAAGCGCAAGATGAACATGAAAGGGCATTGGTGTAGACATCTATATACGAGTATATAAAAGGAGAAGCGACTGACTGACTGACTGATCTATCAACGCACAGACTAAACCGCTGGGGTTAGAAAGTTGAAATTTTGACAGTAGGTTCCTTTTGTAACGTAAACATCCAATAATAAGGGATTTTTCGAAATTCAACCCCTAAGGGAGTTAAATAGGGGATGAAAGTTTGTATGGAAAATCGTCACTTAACGGGTTCAAAATTTCACGCAAGCGAAGCTGCGGGCGAAAGCTAGGACCATATGTACGCCTGTATAGGCGTGATATTCTGTTAAAGATACGACATTTGTGACATTTATCTTGTCGCGGTAAAGATAACTCCGACATGAAGCCCATAAATACACGAAAACATATTAAAAAATAATAAAAACGTACGGGAACCACATCTGTCCGTGGTACCGCATACATGTCCGTGCTTGAAGGGAATTTAATTAAAAATAAACATTTATAATACGCGGCCCATTCGTTTCTCTGTTATTCGACCGCGAACACGACAGTGTGAAATTAAACACCGCTCCGTTTTAGATATTACTGTGCAGTTTTGAGTATAATATTTTTGTGTGAATTACGGACAAAATTGGGCTACCCCGAATATGAAGATTAAGTTTGCGTACTATAAATGCCGTGTAATTGAGTTGCAGAGGTCGGATGGGAATCTGTCTTCTTCACTCATCACTATTTCATCCCATGCAGTAAAAATATGTATTTATTTATTATTCACAAATCTAATAATGACAATTTCTCACTCTTACAACAAATTTTATAGCGTATCTTACAGCCGATTATGGATTTACTATTTGCTGATTTTACTTTAGTATTTCGTGCAACAGAAACAGGATGATATAAAAATTACCATATGCATGTGGTAATGAGAGTTTGCGAGTGAGTCTAGGAGAGTGTGCGAGACTGTACGAGAGTGTGTGTGCGAGAATGTGCGAGTGTGTGAGTGTGTTTAAGTTTATGGGTGTGTGTTAGTGAGCGTGTTTGTGCGCACAGTGCATCATTTAAATGTACATTTATTATTAAAGGTCGTTGTCATTATTGACAATGTAATTAAGATGACCCAATCAGGGATGTTGGTAGCCGGGCTAACTGCCCAGAGTGCGCCGAACGTACTTAAGTATCGTCACTCGTGAAGGCTTTTTAATGCACCCGTGTTCCATGTAAAATTCTAATATTTGGCTGCATCTGGGCAGACTGAAAACCAACGACAACCTGGTGACGAGAAAGCTAGGCTAATGTCTAGTGAGGCCATGTCGTTTTTTGGTAGGTAATAGTATCCTGTTGCTAGACGTGGTGATGGCCGATGGAGCAAAGTTCCGACCGAATGGTGGCCAAAACCAGCTCAAAGAACTCCGAGCCGTCTGAAAGCGCGTTGAGTTGACGACATCGTCAAAGCCGCGGGAAACACCTGGACGAGTGACGCGTAAAGATCGAGGCTGGCAAAAACGAAAGGAGGCCTATCCCCCAGTTGGTAATTCCGGGCTAGGATGATGATAATGATGACCCTGTTACCGCAATACAAGCTAGACCAGGGGAGGGAAAACTTTTTTCATCAAGGGCTAGGAAACTAGAAGCATTTTTTTTCTGCCATAACTAACATTTTTGGCTCAAATAATTACGTCTATTTGTTATGGCATTTTAATCTGTGTATTTATTTTAAACCTATTTGTGTCGATGAGGCTGCAAAAATATATTTCCGAGGGTCATACACTCTTACTCTAAAAGGGAGAGCTGGCGGGCCGGATTAAAACCCTTCACGGGCCGGAGTAGGCCCACGGGCCATAGTTTGCCCACCCCTGAGCTAGACTTACTTGAAGAACTAGAAATTTTGTGGTTTTATTTGGTTGGTAAATATCACATTTTACTTTAAATTGAATTAAAGATTTTACATAAATTATATAAGCCGTATAAGGGTACCTCTAAAAAACAAACAAAGAGAGTACCCTCATTTGCTTCACCCCAGCTACGCCCATGAGGGTAAATAATGATCCAAAGGGCACAAACGTAGAAGTACACACACAACACATACCTATGCATCGTGCAGATAATTTTAATTTATAAATCATTGGCTCATCGTTTAATGGCTTTGGGATAAATCTATTGATCAGTGAGGTTAAGCCAAGCTTGCTCCGGTCATGTTTTGGGTTGGCGACTATTTGTAACTCATCGAAGCCTCTCGGGAACCAGTCCACCCCAAATTTCTTACAAATACTTATAATTGCTTGACTACTTTGTTGGTCTAGAGGTGACAAGCGCAACTGCTTAGCGTGAGGTTCTGGGTTTGATCCAAAGGTCAGCAAAGTTTTGTTAAAGTGCGTACAGATTAAGTAACATGTTGTGTAACTTGTGTTATATAACATGTCCACAATATGTAACATTGTTTTATAACATTGCAACATATAACAATACTGTACACATTAGAATAACAATGCAATATAACCATGTTATATAACATTTTCGTTTGTCGTTCTGCAGTGCTGTTTACAATGTCGACACAAAAGGACGTTTTGCTAGCTGCTGCAGCGACTGTTGTACTTTTAAATAACAAAAGAAAAAAACGTAGATGCTGGGTTCGTCCTAGTTTATTGACATTGTTGTAAATATTAATAACATGTTAAATAACACATTTGTTATTATAACATGTTTTATAACATTCAGTCTCCACATTACTGAAACATGTTATATAACAACGTTTTATAACATGTTATGTTATATAATATGTACGCACCTTTAGGTTTTTTCGTGTAGAATTTCTCAGTAGCAGCCCGGAGTCTGGATTTGTGCCCGGTTGATGGCAATAGGCTCGCCCCTGTTACAAGGCACTTGAACATTATGTCGAAATGAGGGTCTACTATACACCTCTGCCCAACCCTTCGAGGAATACAGGCGTGATGGGCGACAGGAACAAGCATCTAACGTGTTTCTGAAACATGTTGCGGTAAACTCTACTGACAATTTTTGATGGCAAAAGCTCCGAAACATTGTTTCTAGAAACATTTACGTAATGTTTCAGAAACTGTGCCGACTAGTGGGACAGTAATGGGCTGCTAACACAGTTAGGAAAAGGCTATGAGCTGATGATGTGGGAACATGCTGCACAGGAGAGGCTGAAGTTATGGAAGATGCAAACCCAGAACTTATTTCTAACGTTATTATAAATGTGACGTCATTCGTTGTGCAGAATACAGCCGTGTTCCGTACCCCGCAATAAAACGAGTATTAATGATTGTTTTAGAGTTGCTCGTAAATTTTACTGTTGTACCGAAATGTCTGCTGTATCCAACATACGCACATTTTATATTGTGGAGATACCTTCAAGTACCTACATACGTTTTTACATAATTTTTTAAATGACGCTATAGCGAGACACCTCTCTTCTGTGCTTTTTTTGGGATTGATTTAAATAAAGCATGTCCGGTTAGTCGCTTTACATCTGAAAACCATGAACTCTGTTATTCTGTACAAGTTTTACTATGGGACAAACTCTGAATTAGTAAAATAAATCTTCTGTTCCGTACAAAACAATCTTTTTTTTTATTGGACTGCTGTAGTTTGTCTTAGGGGACCATTTCTACGTAACCCGGCAGTTATTGGCGAGACCTGAAGAGTCTCCAGCCAATGGGGGGGAAGTAAAATACTTAACCTTAGCTAACTACTAATACTACACTAACATTATGACTACAACAACATCAGTAAGGGCGACCCATAGTGGGACTCGGACCTCGGCTTAGGGCTCGGCTTAGGGCGTTGCTAGGGGGGGGAGACAGCTTGATGAGGGCTGAATTATCGGTGTGACTGCGGAGTCTAAAGAGACGACCGGCTCTACGACGGAAAACAATCAATGTTGCTTAATAATATGTATGGAACGGCAGATATTTTTTATACTTAGGTTTTCAGATGTGGAGTGACCAGTCAGGTTGTATAGTTGTAGCATTCCACAAAAAAAATAATTATTCCTTGTCTTCATGGTGAAGGAAAACATTGCGAGGAAACCTGCACACCTAAAGGGTGCTTTTTTAAGGATTGGAAATCATCAAACGTCTTCTTCCAGTCTGGGCGGAGCGGAAGGCAGTGTCAGACTCTTACTGGCTAAAACCCATCCGTGTTCCTCCTAACGCCCTTTGCGTTCCAAGGCCGCGAGGGCTACCATAAAGTTCTCAATGGTATGTGAAATCCGCCATTCAGCACCAGGCCGGCGTAGTGGACTAAAGCCTTAAAACCCTTCTCATTGTGAGATGAAGCTAGTAACCAAAGAAACGAAAGAAACGATGGCTGGAATGTGTGAATGACGATGGTTAGAAAGGGGGTGACTACCGAGATGACGGCTAGTAGAGAAGTATGGAAGAAAAAGATATGTTGCGCCGACCCCAAATAAATTGGGATGAGAGCAGGAGAATGATGATGAAATGATTGTGAGATGAGGCTCCTGCCAAGCAGTAGGCCAGTAATAGGCAGATTATGCTTTGTTAATTAAAACAGCTATAGTTGTTTCCACCCCGAATTTGTGCACATGAAAACACTCGCATGAATTTCTTCCCAAATCTTTAAACTCAATTTCAACGTCGATAACTATGTCTACACCAGTGCGCTTTCATGTTCATCTTGCGTCTTCGTCTGAAGCATGCGTGAAACGCTATATATAGTACATGCCTTAATACTAGTTCGACAAAAGCGCATGCCTCTAGCGCACGCTAATCCGCCTATTCTATGTCAACTGACAACTAACCGAAGTGCACCGGTGTAAACGATAAGCTGCATGCTTCTTATGGCAATCAATATTGCATGCGCTTGACGCAAGAGGAATTATAATAATATAATAATAATAATATTTATTCAAAAATTAAATGGTAGAATACAGTAAAAATCTTAGTAATTATAAAGGTATTTACAATGTTAGGTGCCTGTACTAGGATAAACCTGTGTCACAGGCTGCAGGTGTGCTTAAAGTACGGTACTTATAGGAAACATAAATTTTTAACAATATTATTAACATTAGCAATCTTAAAAAAATACTTTATTTGTTACATATGATAGCGAAGTATTTGCATCAGCAGTATTGTAAACTGGGCCAAAGTCAACATTGCACAAATCACGTTCGAGGCTACTCATGTTTATTTTAGATTGTTGCAGCGGGCAATAATGTGCTTAGACAGCGATAAATCGAGGGTAAGTAGGACGAAGTATTGAAAAAGTACAAAAGTAATGTCTAGGCCAGAAAATAAAATTAGTGTAATACGCTACTAACTGCTAAATTAAAATTAGAATAAAACAATAATACAACAACAAACAAGAATAAAACAGCGCTCTAGGCGCCCTCATAATCTATAGAGTTCATATACCGATATTCGGCTATTTTTCTAGCGGGGCACTCAGAGTCTCCAGTCTTGTGGTTGTTCGGCTTTTTAAAGCGTGTACATGATGCACATTTCGGTGGGTCAGCTTTCTTCGTGCACTCGGACATCGAGTGTCCTGCTTCACAACAATGTCCACAAGTAGAATTGACTTCTCTGCATGTTTTTGCTGCATGACCATATTGCTGGCATTTATAACATCTAGTTACAAGTGTAAAGTCCCTGATAGGACAGGACGTCCAATTTATAAATAGTCTTGTTTGAGAGATTAGGGCTTTACGTATATTAGCTGGAACTTCAATAATGTAGTTACAGGTCGCAGCATCTTTCTTTCCAGATTTGTGACTTAATTTTACCAAGGTCAAGAAGGATTCTATGGACATCGCTGGAAACTTGTCAGCTACGTTCTGTTCGAAAATGCACTTAAAAACTTCATTTTCCGCCAAAGAAGTCGGCACTCCTACAACCACGATTCGGGGGTTGCGTTTGTTGGGTTCGTCGGCCGTAAGTCCGGATGTAGAGAGCTGAACTGCGTTTTTTAGTTTCTCGGCATCATGTTTCGTCTCTGTATTGACAATAACGCCTCCATTTTTTGTTTTGCGGACTCCACGTACTTGCAGCTTCATTTGTTCCGGGCGTATGATTTTTTGCACGAGGTTTTTCGTATCATCACTAGATTTTAATTTATCGTTGGGATAAATGGCCACAGAGCTCAGGTTATTTGGTCGAACGAAATTATTGGTTCCCTTCTTCACCATATCGGCAAAAGAAACATTTCCCGCAGGTCCAGAGTCCTGTATCACCTGCTTGAGCTCTGAAATTTGTTCCGTGAGGTTGCGCTTTTCTTGAAGGTCTTCAATTATGTTATACGCTTGGAGGGCTTTCTGCTTGAGCGACTGATATAGAACAGCCAATTGTGAGGTGTAAGATCCTACTTTACGGCACAGGTTCGATATTTTCATTTTCTGCTCCGAATTAAGTTTGCCATCCGCGGCAATAGAGCAAACTTCATTTAGCTGCAGCTCAATGTTGGACATCCATTTTTGGATGTCGGGCGTGGATACAACCTGAACCGAGTCATCGGACGTGAGTGCTTGAGAGGGGCTGTTTTCCATTTTAAGTAATATAAATTCACTAATGCAACTAATTATCCATTATGTACTCACAATACATACTAGGTACACAATAAGCAAAATTAAAGATGCATAACAACAGTTATGCACTAAAGGAGGTCACAATTTATTATTCTGTTTATTAAATATTGCTAATGAGCACGTCTGTATGCGACAAGATTGCAATGAACTCAATTGAAAGTTGAAAGCGCAAGATGAACGTGAAAGCGCACTGGTGTAGATATACCAAATGGTTTTTAGAAGATTTAATTTCAGAAGGTAGTTTTTAAGAGTAGTAGAGCTCCTTGTGAAAGAGCTCGTCCGAGGAAGTACTACGACCATACCTATTTCTGCGCCAAGCAGCATTGCTGTGAAAGTGAAGAGAATGGGTGCTGGTGAAATTACAGGCACATGAGATTTTCCGACTTTGTCTCTAAAGATGGCACCGCACAAGCTATCCTCTTGGTAGGTGGTTTGGTTATATCATGTCAACTGAGGCCTATAGAAAAAATACACAAAATAATCCTATACAATTATAAACTAATACATATTAAAAAACCTTATTAACTAAACACGTAACGTTGTCGGCGGCATCGTGTTTCGCTGCGTGGTGTCGCGTAACCGACCTCGGAAACGTCGATATACGACACCCTTCGGCTAAAAGTCCTCTTTCAAGAAGGTCTGTAGATGGTGGGTTGGAACCCGTACCACGAACGACTTAAAGTTGATGTTGTGGCGCGATTTCAACCTTTCGACCCTCGGAGTCCAGTTGGCCTTCACTCTTAAATACTCCACGACTTCCTCAATCTTCGTGGAGTGATGCAGACGCGAAATATACAGCTGCGTCGTAGGCACAGCAGACGCAGCAGCATGTTGGGCACTGGTTACGGGAAGAGGGCTTCTACTTCTTTTCCACTTTAGTGAAAACCTCTTCATCAACTTGGCCCGTTTTTGGTAAGGAGCTACGGACCGCAGACAGGGCAGGTTAAGTACCCTTTTTCAGTTTTTCATATGTTTTTTTTATAGGTGTATATAGGCGGCGGTAACCACTTGCCATCAGGTGAGCCGTCGGCTCGTTTGCAAATTCTCCTGTATTCGCAAAACCGCAAAACCACAAACCCGGAACAAATACCAGGCGGGTGTCGAACCTGCAGACACCTAACCAACGCACCTTCCAATTCACCAGCAAAAATCGTTAAAGACCATAATGCACATGAATAAAAAATTAACGCTTATAAGAATAATTTGAACAACCATACGAAAATTCGAAAACACAAGACGCAAATTGAAAATTAATCGGAATTTCCACAAAAAGGCTTATCCCGTATAAAGCGAGAAACGTTTTTCCCTCAACGCTTAAATATATCCTCGGGGGATGTATTATACGGGGTGCTTTATCTGCCGAATAGAGGATGGGTTAATTTATAACCTCACGGGCTACGGCGTAGCTCGTAGACGTAGCCGTAGCCGCGTAGATGCTCTACGGAGCTACGATGCGTACAACTTTATGTGGGAGGTATACTTTATGAATTCATTGTCTATGGAATAGAGTTATCTTTGTGATTTACTGACTTAAGTTTGATTAAGTGTTTAAATAGTGATATGTGGTATTAATTACCGTTATCAGCTAACTGCTGCACAATAGTAAGAACATAAACTCTGCTTGACCTTTGAAACCGCCTAGACCTTTCCAAACTACGTTGGGGTCACTAAATACCAGTATTTTACACGGAGCGACTGCCATCAGACCTCCGCAACCCAGTTGCTGGGCAATGTCAATATCCTAAGGTTAGACCGGTTCTTTATTTATTAAGGTACACCAACAGCTTCTGTATACAAATTTCAAATTACAGTAGGTAACAATTAGTTGTGGTCTTATACAGTTGCCAATAACAGGTTAACCAACATTCTCAAATAAAAGTGACAATCTAAGCTAAAAACTAAGTGTACTAAAAATTAAGTGGAATAAACTAAGAAATATAAAATTACAAAAAGAATAATAAAAATAACAATAACAAAATTGCAGTAACGCTTAATTATAATAGAAGACATAAATATAAACAAAAATTACAAATTTAGATTATGTTTCAAGATATACCTACTTAACACAATGAATCACTTGATCGTGTGCTTTGGGACTTTAGGATTTACATGTCAGCATTTGGAGTGGATTTTATGTACGAATTCATCTCTGCGCTGAGCCTATTGAGGGATGAGTACACTCCTATATTTGTGTTGGATGCTTTAGTGTGGAATAAATGGGTAATGGGATGTCTGGATAATCTATAGGGGACTTTTATTCCAATTTTTTCGGTTTTTCGGTTCTCAGACTTTCAGGTTTCTGACTACCGGTAACGACTGTCTGTATTCGTACAACACCCGGGATCGACGGTTTAACATACTCTCCGAGGAACGGAGGTGTCTCAATGTGTTACGAATGGTCACCCATCCACGGACTAACCGCGGCAAGCGTAGCTTAACCTTGCGGATCGTATGATCAAGGTTGTTAATTAGCAACGAGCCTCTCATCTATATATCTCGTCTATTATAGCCAATTATACCAATGAATTTAATGATAACGATTATGGCGTGAAAGGACATCATTCATTTTGGGCTAAATCTGAAAGTGCCGAACAAAAATTTAGAGACCTAATACAATATATTCATGATGATGTTTCCGTGTATATAAGTCGATTAATTTTCTTATGTACTACTACTGTTATGCCTTTATGTAAAAAGTATGAAAAAATTTATACTTTTGAACTTATGTCACTTGGCGGAGAATGACCCTACAGCTTGATCCAACAGTAATAAATAAACAGAATAACATATTCTACCAAAATATAACATTATTTTTGTTTGACAATTTCAGATTTAGCCCAAAAATGTATACAGGTTGTTAACAAATACGTGTAATTCCTTCAAACCACATGATTTATTAATGGAATAGATTAACACCGCACGGGGTTTAGACTGATTAAAATTGAAATACTTTTTTTTTCCCAATTTTTTTTTTTATGTGATAGAAAATTTCGATGCCATGCATAAATGAATGAAGGCACGGCGACACAGCTGAGGGGCACGTCTAGCTCGATATCACTCCATGCAGTCAGTTAACTTAGGACGCTAAAATTACTCAGATACAGAATACCATGATTCATTTTTTGAAAACTTTTTTTTGTTGATTCTGGAAAAAACCTATGCAGGGTCAATCAGTGTCACCAGTAGATCCCGCGGTTTGAAGGAATTACACGAATTCGTTAACACCCTGTAGAGCTTGAATGATCTCCTTAGTACCACAAATTACGATAGGCCTTTATTAACGCTGTAACCAAAAAAACGTATCTTAAAATGAATGCTATTAAGAAGTACGAGACAAAAAATATTTAAGGCGATGTAATTTGACGCAGTGTTCAATATCCGTCAGAAGCGAGACGTCGTCGGCACGTACTCATATCTATCATACTTTAATACTTTCAACACTCGTATGAGAGAAAATGTCGGTGAAAAGATGTAGGTAGATAGAAAAATTGTTTAAGCATGTCAACGGTACTTGAAAACGAGCGTGGAGTGGGAATTTTGTAATTGAATATTAAGTTACACTTGGTGTGGTTCTCGACTATACCACCATGTCTCATCTGAAACAAAGAAAGAATGAAATATTGTTTATTTTAGCGATGTTGAAAATCATGGCGAGTCCCATACCTACATTGATTTGTACAAAAGTTATAATTCGATGCCTAACAGCCAAAACGGGCTAAGCGCCATCGTTTGCGAAATGGACCTATATACAACGTGTTACATAATTTCCCTTAAAAAAGAAAATGTTAATCAAGTAGTATTTTATGGTTGTTGTCATTTACCTCTCAGAGGAAATTGGGTAAGAATGTAAATAACTTTCTGGGTAGTCTACTCTTTACTTTTATGTTTTAGGGTTGCGTTTCAGTGATGATTTTATTTTATGGTTTGTCCAATTTTTTTTTTGTGTTCTACTTTTATTTTAAAATATTGCCAATAGACTCTTTACAAGGGACCTTTTAATCCCCTTTCGGCTTTAGGGGTATTTTTGTAACACGTTGTATACGACTTTATTTTAAGTAAGTATATACAAAAACCGAGACACCCCAATAAGATTTTCATCAGAACTGCCTGAATGTGTTTTTTTTTTTTTTAATAAATCTCCAAGTTACACCTTAGTTTATGTCGCGTTAAGTTCCCTGGTAAAGTGTGAAATGCCTGAGATGTGCTACGCAGGGGTTGTCTAATACACGGAAACTGACCGAGCGGACCGTCTCGAGCCGGTGTCTATTCGCGTCAACTGTTATGCGTAGAAACCTATTGAAAGAGAATTGAAATTTCTGAAAAAAAAAAAAAGGAAAAATATAATGTGGTGTAAAAACTATGTCAATCGATTCTCCTGGTGATTCTGAACAAACTAGTTTCAGGTTTAGTGTATACTAAAACTAAACTTGTATATCGTTGGATTTTTTTTTTCTGCGTCTGTTGTGTAAGTCTCATGACTCTACGAACTTTAAACCACTCTTCTGTAAAGTTTGTAAATTGGTGGTTATCCCTTTTCGGCTGTTAGGCATCTAATAGATCTTTGGTGCCTAAGAAATAGCTTTAGGTATTTAAAAGTAACATAGCATAACATCACGCCTGTATTCCCCGAAGGGTTGGGCAGAGGTGATTAGTACACTTTCATTTCACCGTTACGATATCATGTCTATTGCCATCAACCGGGCGCAAATCCAGACTTCGAGCTACAACTAAGAAATTCCATCCGGAAAAACCCAAGAACACTTTTCCCGACCTAGGAATCGAACCCAGGACCTCACGCTCAACAGTGCGACCGCAAGCGCAACCAACGAGACAGTCTACAGGGTGTAAACGAATTCGTGTAATTCCTTAAAACCACATGATCTACTACTGGTGTAGATTGGCTCCGCACGGGAATTAGCCTGATTAAAAATCAAAATATTAAAATCTTTTTTTTTCATGCGGTAGGGGTAAGTGATCGTATCTAAACCAACTTATAAGGATTCAATAAAAAAATAAGTTTTTTTTTGCCAAAGAATAATTTCATGCGCTTGAACATTTCGATGCCACGCTTAAATGAATGAAATCACGGCGACGCGGCTGGCAGGCACGACTAACGCGATATCGCTCTTTGCAGTAAGTTAACTCGGGGCTCTAATATGACTCAGAAATAGAAAACTAAGATTTTATTTTCATTTATTTTTTTCAGTTCATTTTCAAAAATTGCCTTTTAGGGTTAATCTGTGTCACCAGTAGATTACGTGGTTTGAAGGAATTACACGAATTCGTTAACACCCTGTATAGATAGTTTATTAGCTCATCAGGTATTCTCGATATTGGTATTTCGGTTACCCTCTCAAACCAAGCTAAATACGTTCAAACTAGGCGTGGGTTCACGTCAACACTGCAACGATTCGATTTCGAACTTACAAACCCGCGGTCGCCGATCAAAGCTTAAGCCGTTAGAAATAGACTGTAGCCAAGTTTTGATGAACTAACAATAGACTCTAAAAATGCCTGGAAAAAGTTAGTTTGTTTCTCCTAAATCTGCCGAAAAATGTCAATAAAAACCACTGGCAAAATTCACGTACAGAAGAGATAGAATTTTATTTGATATACGTGCCTGCGTCACTATGCGGCGAATAACTTCAAACAAATCGTTTTTTTACTCACTTTTATATATATTCTGACAACAGACTAACTATTGAGGGAGGAAAGCTTGTAAGTATTGGCATGAACAAGCACAAAATTAATCTAATACCGACCCTGTTGGTGCAGTTGGGTATTTCACCAACATATCTATAATGTAGTCCGTAACGAACCAACTGAAAATCAGCGCTGGGTGTTTGACGCCCGGCATATGCTGAGTTGGTGACCCTTTCGGCATGGGCATGCTCGACGGCATAACATGTGTATGTTTAATTATTTTTATGTTCTCATTGTTTATGCTGTCATTGTATCCTTGGCTGAATAAAATTAATTTTCTTTTTTTCTTTTCTAACGATTGACCAAATAAACTAAATGTGACCTACAAATATTATGTGTCCAATAATCTTGTCACTATCACTATTGATCATCATCATATCAGCCTATTGCCATCCACTGCTGAACGTAGGCCTCCCCCAGAGATCGCCAACATATCGCTATTGATGTGTTGGTGAAATGTAAATGTTAGCTATTGAAAAGTTTAGAGCCCGAATTAGCTTAATAAACAGTTAATGATAGGTTGGTGAAACACCCCTCAAGTCTGTGTTCAGGATCGCGAAAAAACGTAACGTTATTCCATAACAGGTGTCTCTACAGTTAAACATTTTGTTTGTCCTTTTCTTTCCCACTGCTGGGCAAAGGCCTCCCCCAAGACCTTCCATGTACTCTTTTCCTGCGTTGCCTCAAACCAGCCCTCGCGGAACGCGTCTAGATCATCTCGCCACCTTGTTCTGGGCCGACTGCGGCGGCGCCGTCCCCCTTCAGGCACCCATTGTGTGGAGACTCTTGCCCAGCGGTCATTATGCACGCGGCTGACGTGACCCGCCCAATCCTATTTGAGCCTAGCAGCCTTACTTAAGGGATTACAACACTTTATTGAAAATTATACAGCGTGTCCCAGAAAGTAGTGTCAAGCGGAAGTCCAGAGGTAGAACATCCTTTGAGGTACCCAAATCACCCCCATGTATGTTCCGCGATTTTTTGTAGTTTTCGAGTTATGAATGTTTTTCATGTTTTTTAATCAAACTCTGACTATAACGACATTTTTAATCATAGTGACGTGAATAGTTGAGATACATGAGTATTTTTTTTTTCTGAATTAGCTCATTAGTGACCCTATCAAATGCATGAACATTTGTAACCATAGATGTAACGGATGCGTTACAAAAAAATATTGAATTGTCATAAAGTTAAAATCCTGCATGTTTCCTAAATCTTTGTGGGTGATTTAAAAATAAATCTCCCTAAACTTTTTTTGTCAAATGTATTTTAAAAACTTATCCATTTTATCAGCTATTTACCCTGTAAATTTCATCGAGCTATCTCTACGACATCACAATAAAAATTTCATTCAAAGCATACAATATCGAAAATTTCAGTTGTAAAAGGCTGAATGAAAAATTGATTAAAACTAACTAATAACGTCTTTTTTAGTAACCCTCGACGCAAAAAGAGGGGTGTTATAAGTTTAACGTGTGTGTCTGTGTGTCTGTCTGTGGCATCGTAGCTCCTAAACGGATTTTGATTTAGTTTTTTCTTTTGTTTGAAAGGTGACTTTATCGAGAGTGTTCTTAGTTATGATTCAAGAAAATCTGTTCAGCCGTTTGAAGATCATCAGCTTTTTTCTGGTTGTCGAAGGGATATGAGCAACTTCTACTGGTCTGATCGTTTCGAAATTTACTATCCTGTGACTTCAATGATATCGATGACATGTGACAAGAAGGAGGTCATTACAACTTATCATAAACTTAAAGAATCAATAGGCACACAATACCTCTACTGTAAGTTGGGTATCATGCTGTTTCAGATGATGCTTGAGTATCAGGTCAAGGTTACCATGTTATTGTAATATCTTTGAAGTCACAGGATAGTAAATTTCGAATCGATCAGACCAGTAGAAGTTGCTCATTATCCCTTCAACAACCAGAAAAGAGCTGATGATCTTCAAACGGCTGAACAGATTTTCTTGAATCATAGCTAAGAACACTCTCGATAAAGTCACCATTCAAACAAAAGAAAAAACTAAATCAAAATCCGTTTAGGAGCTACGATGCCACAGACAGACACACAGACACACACGTTAAACTTATAACACTCCTCTTTTTGCGTCGAGGGTTACTAAAAAACACGTTATTAGTTAGTTTTAATCAATTTTTCATTCAGCCTTTTACAACTGAATTTTTCGATATTGTATGCTTTGAATGAAATTTTTATTGTGATGTCGTAGAGATAGCTCGATGAAATTTACAGGGTAAATAGCTGATAAAATGGATAAGTTTTTAAAATACATTTGACAAAAAAAGTTTAGGGAGATTTATTTTTAAATCACCCACAAAGATTTAGGAAACATGCAGGATTTTAACTTTATGACAATTCAATATTTTTTTGTAACGCATCCGTTACATCTATGGTTACAAATGTTCATGCATTTGATAGGGTCACTAATGAGCTAATTCAGAAAAAAAAAATACTCATGTATCTCAACTATTCACGTCACTATGATTAAAAATGTCGTTATAGTCAGAGTTTGATTAAAAAACATGAAAAACATTCATAACTCGAAAACTACAAAAAATCGCGGAACATACATGGGGGTGATTTGGGTACCTCAAAGGATGTTCTACCTCTGGACTTCCGCTTGACACTACTTTCTGGGACACGCTATATAAATACAAAAAATACCAATTCGGCAAAAGTATTCGGCGGTAACGGCTGCACTAGGTGTTAAAACCATGAGGTAGAGGGCGGGGCAGTTCCGGTGTTGCCAATTTTATTTTTAAAATTGCGTTCTATTATGCTACTCGTATACGGCTCACCAAATATTACATAGGACTCAATCATTCATCCAAAATTTAAGTGCTGGGCACTGTCGGTCTAGCATTCTCAATCTTTCTCTATACAGAGCCATTCCTTCATTTTTCTGAATGTCATCACTTCTGTCTTTTCCTTCAATTGGTCTTTGTACTTTCTTCTTGGTCTAGACCATGGGACTCAATGCTAGAGGCGAAATATGGGTCTACAGACGTCTGTAATACGGTCCTCTGCTTACCCCTTCGGAAATTACAGGTGTGAGTATATGTATGTACGTATACAGGGTGTAAACGTATTCGTGTAATTCCTTCAAACCGCGTGATCTACTGGTGACACTGATTGACCCTGCATATGTATTTTACAGAATCAACAAAAAAAAGTTTTCAAAAAATGTACCGTGGTATTCTGTATCTGAGTAATTTTAGCGTCCCAAGTTAACTCACTGCGTGGAGCGATATCGCGCTAGCCGTGCCCGTCAGCGGTGTCGCCGTGCCTTCATTCATTGCATGACAACGAAATTTTTTATCAGATAAAAATTTTATTGGGGAAAATAAAAATACTTTTTTTTATTTTTAATCAATCTAAATTCCATGCGGGGTTAGTCTATACCATTAATAGATCATGTGTTTGAATGAATTATATGAATTCGTTTACACCCTGTATATACCCAAATACCACACCAAGAAATCTTTTACTAGTTATTTACAATTTAATCTTCTAATCAGTCCTTTTACTTCTATAAGTATTTCCCAATAATACCAACTACTACTTAGTGGTACTTGTACCTCAAACTTATCTCTTCCTCAAGATAAACAGAATAACTGCTAAAACCTAACCACATTACTAATCAAGCTAGAATCTAATGGGAATCGAGCTACTTCCTGCAGTACGAACTATTTGTACGAACTGTGTTCGAACTCCAGGCGTGTAATGCCGATCGTGTTAAAACAAGGAGTATGGACTAAATGGAGTGTCAATGCACAGATTTTTTATTAATTCTACTCACTGATCAGAATCACTGCGCCAGTAAAGGACGCCTTAGAAGGACATACATTAATGTTTTGGTGATGTTCTTAAAAAAGGACAGGTGCGTAGTAATCTCAACCGGCATGCGTATGTGACAAGATGTATGGACGAAGCGAAAGGGGTAGGTAGTGATCGTAGCATGTGGCGTTTTGCAGTTTTTGCCTACCCCCACGGGGAAAAGGCTTGAGTTTATAAACAATTAATGAACAAAGTTAGAAAATCTCAAATAATAAATTATTATTTTTACAGTGTGAGGTTGCGATATCGGTTGATGTTGCGCCAAGGAACTGCTGGTTAAAGGTCTGGCCTAGCTTCCTGATCCGTTGCTCAGCGAAATCATGAGAAAAGACCGTGCTTGCTGCGACTATCTCTTAGAGCGGTAACCATCCAGATAAAGAGTGCACTCTAACTCTATTAGCTAACGTGCCAATTTTGCCAACAAAAATTGTCTGAGTCAACGATTCGGCTTCGGTTCGGTTGCGATTGATTAACGTTTCTGAAAGTAGAATTGGCCCAACAGTGTCGGTTCAATCAATAACAATGCTAGTCATAACAGGCAATCATGAATAGAATAGAACTGTTTATTTGCTTAGAATGTAGGTATTACAGATAAGGTGTTAACAAATTGTTAGTGAGTCCATGTACATTCTACCTTACGGCATGAAAAAATTAAAAAGTACAGCTAATAAGACCGAAAGTCTGACAATAGTGTCGGAATTACTAGTAATTGGGTTGCGAATTTAAGATGTCATTCGCTTCGAGTAAAATAAACGGCTTGCGTAACTAATGACTGAATACGGGATGTAGGCATTAGTTATACTGCAAGCCGACGTTAACGTAGTGGGGAATATGCTAGGCTGATGAAGGTTGTCAAATGTCGATCGGAACGTTCGTCCGTACAGTCAGCAGCAATACTATCTGCCTATAGATGGTTTTAAAGTCGTCAATAATAGCTATCTTACTATGGATAGAACGGATAAATACGTGCCTATGTACAGAACGGGTGGTCGTAGTATTAGTATTTTATTTTTAACCGACTTCAAAAAGAAGGAGGTACTCAATTCTTTTTTTTTCGTGTTTGTTTCGCGATATCTCCGCCAATTATGAATGGATTTTGATGATTCTTTTTTTGTGTGGTAGACCATACTTCAGAGGTGGTTTTTACTTTTATTTAAAGTTTTTATCATTGGACTGCTTTTAGATGGTCCTTGCGGACCATGTCTACGTAACCAGGCAGTTATTGGCGTAACTTGAGGGGTTTCCAACCAATGGAGGAGAAATAAAATACTTAACCTAAGGTAACTACTACACCAATATCATGACTACTAGCAACAACAGCAGTATGGGCGACTCCTAGAGGGACTTAGACCTCAGCTTAGGGCGTTGCTGGCGGGTCATTGGAAGGGAAACAGCCAGATGAAGACTGAATTATCGGTATGATAGCAGAGTCTGAAGAGACCGGCTCTACGAAGGGAAAGCTCGGTGCACATATTCCTTTACGTGGCTTGAGTCAGATCATTATTATTGAAGATTTTAAAACCGTTGATAGGCAGATATTATTCCTTCTGGGACAGTCGTACATCATCATTCCATTTTCAACCTACTCCGTTAACTAGTCCGAGTGCAGGAGTGTTCGCTCTCCATACATTTGAATGTTTTATCCACGCCAGTGGATACGGATGCACCGCTCGTGTAACCAATAGGCAGGGCGGCTGTAATTAAAAGATTTAAAGGACAGAATTTCTGTGTACACAACTGTTTTATTGAATCGACGATGCAGTTGTTATTGTAATGAGATAAGTTACATTTTTAACAAAGAAGATTTTTATTATTGTTCTGTCTAACTTTTTCCCAACTATGTGGAATTCTTGTTCCTGTATAACCAGCATTCTACAAATAATTGCGCAATGCACTAGTAATCGCTATGACTATGATTTTGACAGGTCAACAATTTCCATAGCAATGTTTGTACTACGACTATGTGTGTCTCGTGTAGTTCCCGTGGGTGTCGTGAAAGGCGTTCTCCGAGTACTTTAACAACCATATTGCGATCACCAACCCAGTGCCAAGCGTGGCGATTATGCCCCACCCCCCCTTTTGAGGGAGGCCTATGTCCAGCAGTGGAATAGAATATACTTGATTGTACACCATGGTATAATAATATGTTTCACTGGTATTCTCTTCCCGTGACAGCTAGGTCACGTGATTGGCCTAAGACTACGTCATCAGATGGGGGTGCTTCCACTATGTATAAATAAATTACCCGAGCAAGATGCATTTTTTCACATATTTGCTTCTATAGAGAAGCAATTTTGAACTAGTAATTTTATACGGTTTACTTTTTAACTTAATAGATGATAGAGACACGAAATAGAAAATAGTTAGCAATTTATTTAATATTTATTATTAATTAAAAATCTCCTTTATTGTATTGGAGATGTTAATCTATGGCAGCACTGATCGTGACATTCATGACGTAGTCTTAGGCCATTGCGGGAAGAGAATACCAGTGAAACATATTATTATACCATGATTGTACACCAAAATTGTAACATAGCTCTTATACAATATCATTTAGTGAAGGGTACAATGGCGGTCTTATCGCTGATAGCGATATCTACCAGACGTCTTTCGGCTGAATGATGATGTTGATGATGATGATGTACCACGCAATGAATATTGTTTTTGACACATCAACTGTCATAATTGATGATGGTTACGTTACGCAATTGCGTAACGACGATCCGACTGCATACCAGTATTTTACACGGAGCGACCGTCATGAGACCTCCACAATCCAGGAACTGGATAATGCCGATATCCTAAAGTTAGACTGGTTGTCAGACTTTTGGACTTTTGGCTACCCGTAACGACTGTCTTATGTATTCGTATGACGCCCGGAAACGATGGTTTAACGTACTCAATGAGGTACGAAGTTAACGCACGGTTGTTAAGATACAAGTCCGAGACGGGCTGCAAACTGCACGCAAGTCGCCATCGGAATAGCGCCTTTAAGGTGTGCACTTTAAAGGTGCTATTCCGACTGCAAAACTGCAAAACTGCAACCGCAAACCACAGCCGCAGATCGCACCGCAAGCGATACTACTTTTGCAGTTTGCGATCTGCAGCCAGTCTCGGACTTATACCTTTAATTAACCCCGAGTGCCTCCCTTGTCTCTAATTATCTCTAGTATAAATCATGTCCTAAATAGCTTCAAGATCATGGCCACAGTGCTCACAGTGGCGACGGCTGGGAAATAGCGTATTTCGTCGAACCCCGCGAGAACGGGCCGGCTCATTGCCAATCGCCGATCGTCCGCATTCAACTAAACTAAGGTAGAATTACAGCTTTGAACGCTCATTAGTTTTCTACCTGAACTTTTGTTTTCCCTTAGGTATTTACTGCTTAGTGTTCTTGTTTATAGACTGTTAATAATATTCTGGCCACAGCTTTTCTCAGCGCTACATAAAAATAGCCATCGTCAATGTCTAAATGTAAAAAAAATGTAACTTAGATATTTATCATAAAAATTGTACATATTCCCCCTTATTACAAAAGATGGTTTAAACCAAGACTAAGGTAAACCCAGGTTTAAAATATACCCATCATTTTCTTATGTCATATAACAAAAAAAGACAGGGTTTTCTCTTCTAAAACCTAGGTTTTTCTTAGACCATCTTTTGTAATAACGGGGATTATGTTCAGGCCATTCTGAAGAAAAGTTTTTTTTTTTTATTTATTTATTCAATATCACATACATTTGCTTTTACAGATAATACCCAAGCTAACAAATGTAGTCATGAACTGCTAGTCTGCTAATTTTCCAGTCCCATGTAACGGGTCTGGGTAGAACACGTTAAGATTACACAGTGGACAACACACTAAGTGTCACCCTCCAGAATTCTGCCAAAGAGCATGAAAATAAGTCCAAACCCCGTAAGACTCTAGTAAGGATTCTTACTGCACAAATCACCGTTATTTCATCAATCAAGTTATTTTTGATGTTATTATTTGAACTTGTTGGGTTTTTTCGTGTGGAATTTCTCAGTGGCAGCCCGGAGTCTGGATTTGTGCCTGGTTGATGGCAATAAGCTCGCTCCCTATTACATGGGACTTAAACATAACGGAGAATGAGGGTGAACTATACACCTCTGCCCAATCCTTCGGGGAATACAGGTGTGATGTTGTTTATATTATTTAGAGTTTCAGTGCATAGTAAAAATTGGGAGCCTGCCGTTTTGCCAAAATTATTTTGATAAAATTTCATTACCCAAACGCATTGTAGCAACCTTTTTTTATACCAATGCAATATTTGAAATGATTTTAGTACGCACATTTGCATTTGCTCAAATTTTTACTCGGCAGAATATAACCAAGGATAATATCATTAAGGCATTTGGTCTTTAATCAAATGATTTATTACAGCAAACAATCTTTAGACAATACACATTTAGTCAATGATTGCAACACTCTTATCTCTTTTTTTAAATCGAATCAGCTAGTTTAGGTTAGGTTAGAACTGTGACCATACAACGCCAGAAACATATTTGCGAATGTAAAACCAGAAACTACTGCCAGAATACTTTTTTTTTTTTTTTTAAAAAAAAAACGTTGCCCCACACTAAGATTTCTCTTGTATCGTGGGTGCGTTTACAGACACAAATCTCACAAACAAACGCCCAGACCCGGAACAACCATCTGTAGGCCATACAAATTTTTGTTCCGTGCGGGAATCGAACCCACGACACGCAGCGCAGCAGTCAATCGCTTAGCCACTGCACCAAACGTGTCGTCAGTTAAGACGATACTAACTATTTGACTTATATTACTTTGCATAAATATGTTATACTCGTACCAACTGAAATATTTGACTACATTAAAATTGGTAAAAGTACTAGTTGGTAAGCAAGTTATTGTTTAAACGTTCACTTACCAAACATTAGGTTTGCGTTACAATTATTTGTGAAGAGTTTATTTGCTAAGTAGTAATTTGGCAAATGAAATTATGCGGAAACTTGTTTGGGAAGTGATACTTTTGTAAATTTTTTTTCGATGAAACAAGGTATACCCATTATAAATATATTCCTACCCATCAAGTAAGCGAAAACTAGTGTAAAAGACTCGAGGTACACAACCGCTAGCGGCCTGACCGACGAACCGGTTCGTCAGTGCCATTGTTTATCTATTGTGTCTATAATTACAGTACTGGACACTTTAACAGTACACATTAATGAAATCAAAATATCTCAACACATGAAGACCACACATCAGTAGATTATCGCGCGCCGTATATCACCGGTGGGCATTTGTTTTGTACCTATCCTTAGTTCTATTCCCTCTCGCCACCTCTACTAAATTCAGTAGAGATAGAACGAGTGATATATGGTGTTACAACTGCCACGGACGACGCTAATTGTACCCTTTTGTATACCTAAGTATTGTACCTATGTCTCCTTCGGCCTAAAGTTTTTTACCTGTTTTTAGTCGGCTTTGGTTAAAGGACAGTTTATTCATCTTTTATTAAAATTTGAATATACAGTGTGGAAAACTGATATGACTAGAAAGAGGGTGACTATTGAGATCACGGCTAATAGGGCTGTATGGAAGAAAAATACATGCTGCGCCGATCCCAAATAAAATTTCTTTATTGACATTTTTCGTACATACAATTATTTGAAATCCCTGGCCCATGAGCTAGTATAATACTGTATTACAGGATCCAGTGTATTCCCTTTATTATAGTTACACAGTAATGCCAACAGGAAAATCAGCAGAACCATCAAATAAGTTGGGATAAGAGCAGGAGGATGATGAGTTTAGAAAACTGTCCCTTTCCGGGTCAGGCAAGAGACGAAAAATTAAGAATGCAGTTAATTTGAGTAAAATTTGCTATCATTAATATTTAAGGTACTTTCCCTCCACCGAGCACATTTTTTTCCACACTGTATAACACGTCATTTTATGTTTGTTCATCGTGATAGTATGTGTCAATTACTTAAGATTATGTCCATTGATCCATTGTCCTTGTCCATTGATCCATTGTCATTCGTCCATTGGTCCATTGATCTGCATCCCAGGAGGAAGAAATAGGATAGATCTTCAAAAAAATGCGTATATGGAACTATATGATGTTGCGGCTTTTTCGGTACACACCTAATGACAGTTTCTTGAAGAGAACGATAAGCGGTCGACATTTTCGTAAATCCAAAAGATTCCCTACGTTGACAATTTCTTTCACTTTTTATCCAAGCTAGCCACTATTATCACAAGTTTTAAAAGTTTATTTTACCTGTACTTGAATTGTCAAATTAATAAAAGTGTCCAGTTAGCGAAAGTTGCGAATTTATAAAAGTGTCGACTGCTTACCGGACTCTTCTCTAACTTCACAATCTTTAACTTGGTCCGTAAATTGAAGCTTAAGGCGCTTCCCCCACGGAAAGTAGCGCCACTTCAGAAAAAAAGCATTATTTCTGTCAACACGCAACATATTGAAATTTCGTACGTACAACATTTTAGTCAAGTGTTGTAGAAATTTTCAAACACCAAAAAACAACACTTGACATCCTAGGTTGGAATTTTTAGTAATTAATGCTAAAAACTATCGCTAAAACTTCAATCCAGAAGCTCTAATGTTGTTATTTGGTGTTCGAAAATTTCTACAACACTTGACTAAGTAATACGTATGTTGTACGTACGAAATTTCAATATGTTGTGTGATGACAGAAATAATGCTTTTTTCTGAAGTGGCGCCACTTTCCGTGGGGGAAGCGCCTTAAGGTACGAGCTCACTAGATGGAATTGTACTGCAGCGAAGTGACGCGGAATGGCGCGCGGCCGAGAAATCAAGCGCCAAGCCACGCAGTCCTGCTGTCGCGTAGTGCTTCCTATCTAATCTCTTCTCTTTCTCTAAATAGTATATTGAAGTCGCTTTTCACGTCTGTCTGTTTGTCCGCTTACTTCTTCTAAACTACTCAATGGATTTTGATGTGGTTTTCATCCTAATTAAGGCAATTTCTTTCGAAAGGTTTTAAGCTATATAATGTACCCGAGCGACGTCGGGGTGTTCATATTTCATATAAACAATATACAATTCCGCCTAGTGCCTACATGCAGTCTTAAGGTACAAGTCCGAGACGGACTGTAGACCACAAACAGCAAAAGTAGTATCGCTTGCGGTGCGATCTGCGGCTGCGGTCTGCGGTTGTAGTTTTGTAGTCGCTGTCGGAATAGCACGTTTAAAGTGCACACCTTAAAGGCGCTATTCCGATGGTGACTTGCGGTCTGCGGTTGCAGTCTGCAGTTTGCAGCCCGTCTCGGACTTTTACCTTTACCTTTATTTTAATCACAAATATGATATTTCGGTAAAAGACGGAATATTACTGCCCATCTTTGACCATAGACCATCATAAAACCTTTTTCTACAATCAATTCAGAGTCTATAATGAGTATTAAAAATGCATAAAACATGCATTTAATGAGGGCGTTATAAGTACTTCTAAAAGAAAGAATCCATGAAATCACTTATCCGCAACTGCGAATAAAAATCTGAGCACAATAAATAAGTACTTACAGTAACGAGGTGCTCCTGTGAGAATTTAGTTTCAATGCTCTTTTGTAATAAAGAAAAGGAAAAGATAATGATTGGGAGCAACGAAAAGACGTCATAGTTAAAGATATTTTATTACTACACTAGCTTATTCACGAGACTTTACCCGTCTGTTATTAAAAAAACCGGTCAAGTGTGAGTCGTACTTGAGTACACAGGGATCCATGACAATAACGAAAATCGTTGTTAAAAAATATATTTTTAGAGAACCTGTTTTTCGGTTTTTATATTGTTATTTATTGATTGAGTAAGATTCATGGTACAGCCTTTCAGATTGTGCTCTAGAATCAAGTTGTTAACTTACGTACCTTCAAACAAAGTGTTGTTATAACCGATGAGTACATGATCTACAGGGTGTAAACGAATTCGTGTAATTCTTTCAAACCGCGTGATCTACTGGTGACACAGATTAACCCTAAAGGCGTAATTTTCAAAATCATATAAAAAAAAAATCTAAATAAAATCATGGATTTCTATTCCTGAGTAATTTCAAAGCCCCGAGTTAGCTGACTGTAAAGAGCAATATCGCGTGAGTCGTGCCCGCCAGACGCGTTGCCGTGCTTTCATTAATTTATGCGTGGCATCAAAATGTTGACTCACATAAAGTTATTTCTTTGCAAAAAAAAATTTCTTGATTTTTTACTGAATCCTTATAAGGTGGTTTAGATACGACTACTTACCCCTACCGCATGAAAAAAAAAGAATTTTATTTTTTTATTTTTAATCAATCTAATAGGGTATTTGACTGAAAAAATCTAGTTAGTCCGTCAGTTAGATTATCAAAAAATATTTGACCCGTATTTTTTCTTTTGTTACGTAAACCAAAATTGACGAAGATACGACACTTTTAAAATTGGTAAAACGTCACAAGCAAGTACAATTTTTACTTACTTCTGACGTCACAAGCCCCCTTGAGTTTTGATGCGTTTTATCTTTCCAAATATTCATAGATTTAACAAAAGAAAAAATACGTGTCCATTATTTTTCAAAACTCTAACTGGCGGACTAATTAGATTTGCAATTTATTGATGCTGTCAACATGCCTATTCCCGTGTGGTGGCAATCTACACCAGTAGTAGATCATGTGGTTTTAAGGAACTGGTGTAGACAGGCCCCGTACGGAATTTAGCTTGATTAAAAATAAAAAAATGAAATTGTTATTTTTTCATGCGGCTTTGTTACCGATCGTATCTAAACCACCTAATAAGGATTCAGTAAAAAAATAAGAATTAATTTTTTTGCAAAAAAAAATTTTTATTTGTGTGAACATTTCGATGCCACGCATAAATTAATGAAAGCACGGCGACACGGCTGGCAGGCATGACTAACGCGATATCGCTCTTTGCAGTCAGATAACTCAAGGCTGTAAAATGACTCAGAAATAGAAAATCAAGTTTTTTTTTTAAAAAAAATTCTAGTTGATTTTCAAAAATTCCCATTTAGGATTAATCTGTGTCACCAGTAGAACACGTGGTTTGAAGGAATTACACGAATTCGTTAACACCTTGTATACACGGCGAACTCGTTGTCCAAGACTACTACGATAACATGTCACGTCCCTCCAACATCTGTCTTCAATATGTGTGTGTGCATATGCCAACGAGTGACCATGTTTGTTTTTGATATACAACGTTATTTTTACTTTATACGAAAACCGAGACTGTGTTTTTTTTTAGTAAATGTCCAAGTTACACCTTAGTTTATGTCGCGTTAAGTTCCCTAAAAAAGTGTGAAATGCCTGAGATGTGCTATGCAGGGGTTGTCTAATACACAGAAACAGACCGAGCAGACCATTTCAAGCCTCAAGGTGTCTATTCCCGTCAATTGTTATGGGTAGAAACCTACTGAAACATAATTGAAATTTATGAAAAAGAAAAAAAAATGTGGTGTAAAAAATATGTCAATCGATTCTCCTAGTGATTATGAACAAACTAGTTTCAGGTTTAGTATATACTAAAACTAACCTTGTATTTCATATTTATTGCTCGACTAGTGCATAATTAAAGTGACAACTCGACAAAGCGCACGCGTATCTATACATATAATAAAATCGTAACGAAGTAAAATCTGTACATTGAATATTTTCCAGAAAAAATAAGTGCAAATTGTTGGAAAAACGCTACAGATGTCAAATAGACAGTTTTTAGAATTTTTGTCTGTCTGTTTATCTGTTTGTCTGTTTGTATGTTTGAGCTTCACGCCGAAACTACTGGACAGATTTTGTTGATATTTGGAAAACATATTTGTTGCAGGTCGGGTCAGGTTATAGGGTATAAATTATCAAGCTATTCGGTTATAAAAATATATTCAAACAAAATAGTTCCTTGAACCTAACTAGATGGCGTTGGCGTCAGTGGCAACAGCAATCATACGTGTTTTAACTCTCGAAAAGAGAGTTTACAGTACCTACACATTTGCCTATCCCTCCAAAGCAATCCGCCGTGATGTTTTGCAATGGAATGGTGTAAACAACACCTAGACATACGATTGTAATAATCGCGGAAAATTTGCTGTCATTTATTAAAGAGGTCTATTGTCTATCTCTGAATGTCTTCATCAGATAAGAAAAATATGCAGTCAAATAGCGAAAACCCCATTCAAATCGAATCAGTCGTTTCTGAGAAAATTGTGAACAAACATACATATAGGTGGAACATAGAACCTCCTTTTTTTAAGTCTGTTTATAAAGTCGGTTAATTATGTTTCATTTTGCAGCTTAGTCTTGCTTAGCATAATAAAAGTGTCTGTAATACAAAATTCAGGTTCCCAAGTAATTTTATATCAATAATAAATTATCATGGTATTTATTGATAAAACGTAACAGGCAAAAACATTTTTTTTCGTTCTTGAGGACAGTTGATGGCGTAGAGTATCCCACATACCGCGCTGCCTGCGTAGCACTTCACGTTCTAGACGGTGACCAACATTGGGATGACACTCTCGAGGAGGCCAGCGTTAGTGACAGTCCCAGTCGTCTGCGACATTTGTTTGCCGTCATGTTGGTGTTCTGCGGAATCTCCAACACAGTTTTATCGTGGGAAAAATACCGACATTATCTGTCGTTTCTTTAAAACTTCTGTAAAAGTCGTTTCTTTGCAGAGGAACATCATTGAGGCGGAAATTCTAACGGGTTGTGGCGTTAGGGAGACGCGCCGTGAGCGCGTGCAGTTTCCTGTGTGCGTATGCTTCGCTATGACCATAAACAAGTCGCAGGGGCAGACACTGATGGCTGCAGGTGTCGACCTCAGGACGAGCTGCTTCTCACACGGACAACTGTACGTCGCTTGCTCTCGCGTCACCAGTCCTGAATCTCTATACATTTTAAATACCGAGTGCAAAACTACGAACGTAGTTTACAGAGAAGTTTTAGAATATAACTAAAATTAATTACTTTTTGGTCGTTACTTAAACATTTATGTGGATTTATAGTTATCTTTTAAAACCAATTCACATCACTTTTTTTTCTTATAATTGCTTAATAACACAAAATTACAGTTCTGGTAGTACCTACATAATATACGAGTCTTAGTATAAAACTCCACATCGCTACGTGTCATTAGAGTAGATTAAATTGTTGTAACCACGGAAAGAGGGTTTTAAGCACAGGAGTTTTGTAAATAACAAACTACGATGATTGTTAGAAAGACGATTACTTATCAGGCTCTAGCATCAGCTGAAATTGTGATTACCATCAGTGCCGGATTAACCACGTAGCAAGAGTAGCAATTGCTACGGGCCCCGCGCGAAAGGGGGTTCCGCATATTTAAACCCACTCATCTCTGCCTGAGCGTAATTTTTTGAGTGAAACTTATCACGAGAGTCCAACGAAAGTGACTGCACTAGACTTATCGGCAACTTAAAATTGAGCATTTGAGAATTTAGCCAAAAGCCATAAATGCACTTAGAATGACGTCATGCTTTCGCCAAAAATGCGAAAAAGAATCGCGCTCGCTGCGCTCGCGCTACTGCTACTCTTTGTATGAACTGCTCCACTCGACTATTTTCTTTTGTATATTCAAACAAACCATTTCATTACGTTTATTTATCTAAGAAATTAAGCCTAAAAAACTTAAATAACAATGAAAAGATAACGATTAAAAAAACACGCTTGTAATGCGAACTTATACTTTTCAGGGGTTTTATGCACAAGTTTTGTAAATAACAAACTACGATGATTGATAGAAAGACGAAAGAAGATTACTAATCAGGCTCTAGCAGCAGCTGAAGTTGTGATTACCATTTGTGCCGGATTAACCACGTAGCAAGAGTAGCAATTGCTACGGGCCCCGCGCGAAAGGGGGCTCCGCATATTTAAAGCCACTCATCTCTGCCTGAGCGTAATTTTTTGAGTGAAACTTATCACGAGAGTCCAACGATAGTGACAGCACTAGACTTATCGGCAACTTAAAACTGAACATTTGTGAATTTTGCCAAAAGCCATAAATGCACTTAGAATGACATCATGCGATCGCCAAAAATGCGAAAAAAAAACGCGTTCGCTGCGCTCGCGCTTCTACTACGCTTTGTATGTACTACTCCACTCGACTATTTTCTTTTGTATATTCAAACAAACCATTTCATTACGTTTGTTTATTTAAGAAATTAAGCCTAAAAACTTAAATAACAATGAAAAGGTAATGATTAAAAAAAAACGCTTATAATGCTAATTTACACTTTTCAGGCGTATATTTTTTTACTTTTGTTTTTTTTACCGGCCTTTTTATTTGCTGCCGGCACCCAAAAATAACGCCATTGGGATTTGGCGGTACAATACTGCCGGCAGCCGAGCTTAAAAACATCGGCTGCCGGCACCCAAAATGGACACCAGCGGCGGTAATTAGTTGTTTGGTAGATATGTTAGTTAAACGGTACGTTAGATTTTGGGCCAAAAACTGTAACTTTTCTTCCATCAGACTAATTTCAAGAGCGAGCGAAGCGAGCTCGATATTTTCGGGCACCCGACACGAATAGGTTAGGTTCGAAGGGGATGACGGGGGCTAGAGTGAGCGAGCGTAGCGAGTGAACGAAGCCCCGTCATCCCCTTCGTGTTAGGTTTCTTTAAACCATGCAGACAGAAATAGGAGCCCCGCACAGCGGGGCTCCGTCGACTCTGCTTTGGAGATCCAAACAATCTTACAAACATCCCCTTAAGTTTTTCATTCGTTTTTGTTGTGAAAATGAAAGTGGGTAACGAATAATCGACTCATGAAGAGTTTGAAGAGGCCTTGAAGGTGTATAAAAACACTGTATGCAGTCGGCGCGGCGCCGGCAGCCAGTTTGTTAACCGCGCCGGCACTCGTAATGGCAACCGGTGCCGGCAGCGGAGGCACTTCCTTTTCAATATTAAATTAAAATAGTGGCATACAAAATCAATATGTTGTGCTACAGTGGTATAACGAATGTTCGGAAACATAATACTTCGAACAAATGTTATTTCGGCTAAGTGTAACTACGGTAAAAAGTTTTTCGACCAAATGAAACGTCGGAGTAACGAAAAAAACGAATTGATAATAGGTCAACTGATACAGTGGCAGACGTGACTTCGATGAAGTAAAAAAAAACGAAACGATAATAGTTGAAAAGTTTTAGGTGAAATGAAATTCGGTCAAATATTTTTCGACCTTATGATAGGTAACCATTGCTGCATGCAACTTTCGGAATCTGGATTAGAGAAAAATTAAGGCGTTCACATTATAATAACGGTTTGCTAACCGCATTCCCGTAGGAACCTACCTAATGTCCTTTTCTGTACTTACCCCAAAATTTTACGATGATCTGTTAAGTATACATACTTATACATTTAAAAAAAAACTAAATTACGTGAGCGAAGCCGCGGGCACCAGCTAGTCATTTATAAAACCCTCCAAACAGGACCATACTGTTATTTAGCGACGTCAAGTATGTCGAGCGACTGATCCATGTTTTGTTTAAGTTTTGGACTACAGTTGCAGAATGAACACATCTGCGTTGAACGAATGACGCGTTGTAAATATTCCTTCTCAAACATTTTTACTTGTAGTGTTAATGGAGGGGCACTTTTTTTTAGCTACGTTTCCCCACTCTAGGATTTCTCCTGTATCGTGGGTGCGTTTACAAACACAAATCTCACATACACAAACGCCCAGACCCGAAACAACTGTCTATAGGCCATACAAATTTTTGTTCCGTGTGAGAATCGAACCCACGACCCGTAGCGCAGAAGCTAATCGCTCAGCCACTGCACCAAACGTGTCGTTAAAATGCATGCCATGTGATCGTAATTTGATCTCTACACAGTAACATTGCTTAAGTTTTGATTGATTCTAGTTACATATAAACCAGAGAATCTTTGTTTATCCGACAACAAACAATGGACCTTTCCTTATTCTATATGTTTCTCTCGGAAAGATAAGCACTGTTGCTCAGTTTTGTTTTCAAAGTTCGGACGTTTACAAGTTGATGTATTTATCTTCAATCTAACCTTTGACCTTTATGGTCTTGGGATGAAGTTGGGTGGTAAAGGGTTTTACTCTTACATTTGACATGGAAACACGTCGGCGGCCAAAGATTGGAGTGTAAATCATAGTTACGAAGTTCATTACCGCGATGTACGTTACTGCGAAAGTTATTTACTGCAAAAATAAAATGACAAACAGATTTTGGCACTCGCCAGCGGCTGCCACGGCACCGCTCGCTTCGCTCGCTCGGCTCGTGCGTTGAGTGATGACCGTGTTGCAGAAGGACACCACCGTGTCCCATGACTCCTCGCTGTCGACCACGGCCGACAGCGACAGGTCACTACCTACTCCTGAGATGAGGGCACGGCGCGGCTCCTCCCAAGCGGCACCCTCTGCCAGCGTGTGCCACGCCGTGTTCTCCCGGCAATCGCCACAGTGGTGACACCGTGCGTCCGGCTCCCTGTTTATGCGACACAGGTACTTCCCGAAGCAACCGTGCCCCGAGAGCACCCGCGTCGCCCGAAACGACAGGGAGCCGTGCCTCCTCCCGAGCCAGCGCTCGAGCACCGGCCGGACGTCACAATTCTAACCTAACCTAACCTACATTTCAGCTATCTGTTTGTCATTTTATTTTCGCAGTAAAGTACTTTCGCAGTAACGTACATCGCGGTAATGAACTTCGCAACTATGATTTGCGGCCCAAAGATTGTTTTCTTTTTTACATAAAGATGGCCGATACCAATACATTCATACACCCTCCTCACATTACTACAGCATGACTGGTTAGTCACGTTACATCCGAAAACCATAAACTCTGCTCACCATTCTGTACAACTTTTACCATGGGAAAAACGCAGAATTCAAAAAAAAAGTCTTGATAAAATTAAGGTTATGATCATCTGTACCGAATTTGCCACCTCGTAATAGGTTTTGGACTTAAGCCGTTTAGTCAAAGTATTATTCAAGCTTATTTTTAAATACAGGGTTATTGGAAAAACGTTAACAACCTCTTAAGGGGTCGTTGTACTCATCATTATGAACAACTTTTACTATGGGACGGAAACTGAAATCGCGAAAATTAAATCAGCTGTTCCCTTCATTTTGACGAGTTATCTACAGGGTGTTAACGAATTCGTGTAATTCCTTCAAACCACATGATCTATTAATGGAATAGATTAACCCCGTACGGGATTTAGATTGATTAAAAATAAAAATCAACTTTTTTTTTCCCGTTAAAATTATTATGTGATAGAAAATTTCGATGACATGCTTAAATTAGTGAAGACACGGTGACACAGCTGACCGGCACGACTAGCGCGATATCGGTCCACGCAGTCAGTTAACTTGGGATGCTAAAATTACTCAGATACAGAATAACGTAGTTCATTTTTTGAAAACTTTTTTTTGTTGATTCTGAAAAAAACCTATGCAGGGTCAATCAGTGTCATCAGTAGATAACGCGGTTTGAAGGAATTACACGAATTCGTTAACACCCTGTATACGTATAATAAAATCGTAACGATACAAAAACTGTACATTCAATATTTTTGGACAAAAATGATTGTTACGTGTATTAAAAACGATGCAGATGCCAAAATACAATTTTTAAATTTTTTGTCTTTTTGTAAGTATGTCGGAGCTTCACGCCGATACTACGAACAAATTTAGTTCAAATTTGGCAAAGATGTCCGTTAAAGAGCGGGGCAGGTAATATAGTACAAATTATCACGCTATTGAGAGTGCGTGGTGAGCTTATTGAAAATAGGTAAATGTGATTAGATTTAAAAAAAAACTTACAAATACATTGTTTAGTTGCTGCGACACAATGTTGTTTTCCGACTTCCACGCGGACGAAGTCGCGGGCACAGCTAGTGCGAAAATAAATGTAGGGAACAGCTGATTTTTTTGTCGCGATTTCTGGTTTGGTCCCTTAATAAAAGTTGTTCATAATGATGAGTACCCCTTATGAGGCTGTCAATGTTTTTCCAATAACCCTGTATATTCTTCTTTAAATTAAAACAGTAGCAAAAACCTTATATTAAACCTACACCGCTATTATTATGTATACTGGGACTTTAACCGGAGCTCAGTATTCCCATTACTGTCCGCTGCAGATCCTGGCTTACTGAAGCCACAGTTGCTGGAATAGTAGCCAACTAAATCTCTAAAACGTACGTACTATTGCATTTAATCTACACATTGGACCACGAAATAAAAAACATGTGGAAGAGTCCTTATATGTCTTTAGTACGGGAACCAGTATCGCCAAACTGACAACAATTATAGTGACAAAAATCAAAGTATTATACTTTAAGGTGAACGCACACTTATCCGAGCCGAACGCGTCGAACAAATCGAAGTCAAGGAGGCCTCGCACACATATCCGCACCAAAAGAATCGACCGCGCCGAAGAAATCGTTTCTGTTTCCTTTACGCCTGTCGCACTGTTATTACTATTGTAGTGTAGGCGATTGTGTGTGGTAGGTGATAGAAGAAATAAGTCCAATGTACACAAGAAGAAGAATGAAAGTTTATTGGTACACAGACACAGGAATCAGTTCACACACAAGAGTTACACTTAGTTAAGAAGGAGTAGTAGACACAATAGAATAGGACAGTACGGATTACAGTGAAACGTAAATACAAGAAGTTAGCGCGGTAGAAAATAGGATCGCTAGATTTTGATGTTTATCTACGCGTACAGGGAGTATACTGGCTTACAAGTCATGGCGCACGTGCGTCGACCATGCGTCGCGGATGCATGAGTGCAATGCACAACGATGCTATCCCGCTCATGCACACGGCCCGCGTGACGTAGTGCGAGCGACGGGTTGTCGCTAGAACAATAGACGCGTCATAGTATACTCGTAGATAAACATCAAAATCTAGCGATCCTATTTTCTACCGCGCTAACTTCTTGTATTTACGTTTCACTGTAATCCGTACTGTCCTATTCTATTGTGTCTACTACTCCTTCTTAACTAAGTGTAACTCTTGTGTGTGAACTGATTCCTGTGTCTGTGTACCAATAAACTTTCATTCTTCTTCTTGTGTACTTTGGACTTATTTCTTCTATCACCTACCACACACAATCGCCTACACTACACTCTATTGTTAGTGCTTTATTAATGAAAGATGAATGAGCGAGCGCATCGGTCGAGTCAACCGCATAAGCCGCACCGAATCTGATGACGTCATCCGAATTCGTCTAGGATTTCTGGGGTTCTTCTAGATTCGTACGATTCGACGCGGGCAAGTGTGCGAGGTTCCATAAGATTTCATACACAGAATTCTAAAATTCGTTCGTTCGATGCGTTCGACTCGGATAAGTGTGCGTTTACCTTAAAGTATAATACTGCGGTAAGTATCGGCTGCGTTCGATTTGACCGGACCGTAGGACACAGAACGCATGCAGTATGACAAGTCCTTAAAATGAAGGTGTACTATACACCTCTGCCCAACACTTCTAGGAATATAGGAGTGACTTTATGTGTTTTTAATGCCGATTAATTTTGCCTACTAAATCGACTATTAAGACTTGAACGAGGCATTAAACAGATGGTGCCTATATCTGATCATATTTGAATCCTACAGCAACGGAAGCAACTAATTTTCTTTACACGAAGCAGAAGAATTAAGGTAAACAAGCTTGATCAGCGAAAACCACATTAAAACCGAACTAAGGTGCTTGCCAATTTCCAATACTTACACATAAGGCCGGCGACACACCGACGACTTTAAATCGCCTCGGCCCAGTTGCAACGGTCGCTGTTAGTTTTATTGCTGTTATTTTTATGGCCGGATAGTCGTTATGTAATAAGTGGTCACTGTGGTCAGCGAATTTTTATGTTCACCTACAAATGGAAGGAAAATAGTTTTGTTGTGTTTAGATAAGAATGAAGGACAGTCAGCATCAAATATATCGGTGCGAACAGACTGTTCAAAATGAACTGAACAACTAAAAAAAATAACTATATCTCAATGATACAAGGAGTGTTTCAGGATGAACACAGCACATAACAATTGACATTCTGAGAAGAATTTAATCCCATTGAAATAAAGTTTAGTTTCTTTAGTTGTTATGGTAATTATGAACAATCTGTTCATCCCAATACACATTTTTTTTTTTTTTAAACGGTACTCCACACTAAGATTTCTCTTGTATCGTGGGTGCGTTTACAGACACAAATCTCACAAACAAACGCCCAGACCCGAAACAACCACCACGTTTTGTGCAGAGACTAAGCAATTGGCTTCTGCGCTACGGGTCGTGGGTTCGATTCCCGCACGGAACAAAAATTTGTATGGCCTACAGATAGTTGTTCCGGATCTGGGCGTTTCTGCATGTGAAGATTTGTGTCTGTAAACGCACTCACGATACAGGAGAAATCCTAGTGTGGGGAAAAGTTTTCAAAAAAACAAAAAAAAAGTTTCTGCCGCGTTCCAAAGTTTAGATTCCTGTGAAGAAGAAAAGGCAATTAACTCTATGGTTACTCTTTTTCATGAAACATTTACAAAAAGTTGATTACTTCGTGAATAAGAAAAATAAATGTGACAACAATGTAAAATATGCTATGCTAATAAGAATACCTACAATTAATTTGCCATGGCAGATTAGAGATGACCAGTCCTAACTGACGGCGCTCGTTCACGAACATGACGCATGTGTGTTGTTTCGGGAATAAACGTCTCATAGAAATATGTAGCGCTCGGAATCGTTACCACATTTTGTCGTGTCGTGTCGTAAACTGTGGAAAAACGCCCTAAGTGTACAACACAAATGATCACACATTTACAACTAAATTAATAGACAAAAATCCATCAATTTAACACTGTTGAAGAACATCAGTGTCAAATATGACCCAGAGAGTGTTAAATGTGTCTCGCCCAAGTGTACCGAAAACGGTACGGCCGCCATTGTTTATCTATTGTGTCTATAATTACAGTACTACACAGGTTAACTGTTAAGAAATTGCATATAACAATCAAAACATGCAGATTTAAAAACTTAAGTATGAAGAACCAAAATTGTGATTGACGCTTCAAAATACACATACATGTTTTCAATTTACAATCACTGCCCTGTAACCATTTCAAGAAAAATAACGTTAAAAACACAGCCGATTCGAAATACTACGAGCATTTTCCAGCAACCGACTTTTACTACGGAACCTAAAATCGGTACTAAGTTAAGATTTATAACCTGCCGAGGTTTAGTCGTAAATGTATCGACGGCCTTAGCCGTAGATTCGACCCACATACAGGTGTAGGGCTGACGTTACTTAAAAAGCGAGGCGACGCTTCAATAGAGCGAAGTTTTAAGTAACATAGATACCTCCATTTAGAGTTTTCTTTGAGTTTTGACGAAGATTGAATATTGTGGTTTGTGGGTCACAGTTTTAACATCGTTCTTTTAAGGTAAAGAATGTAGCAACGAGTTTTTAAAGAACATTGTTTTTTAGCCACCCAAAGCGTAAAACGGGATCCTATTAAGTACTAAGACTACCTGTCCGTCCGTCTGTCACCAGGTGGTATCTCATGAACCGTGACAGTTACACATTTTAAATTTTCACAGATAATGTATTTCTGTTGCCGCTATAACAAAAAATACTAAAAACAGAATAAAACAAATATTTAAGTGGGGCTCCCATACAACAGACATGATTTTTTTGCCATTTTTTATAGATAATGGTACGGAACCCTTCGTGCGTGAGTCCGACTCGCACTTGGCCGGTTTTTTTAAGTAGTGTCGCATAATACTGTTTTGATTCTAATCGCGTAGAAAATTTGATATTAATATTAAGTTATTTTATCGTCGTTAAAATCAAGTTCAAGAGAGAGTAGATGGAGATACCCTTGCTTCACGAAGATGACAACTGCTCCGCCACTTCAGTCTACCCGTGACCACGGCCGGTGTACTTCGATCGAAACGTCTCATGATAAAAAAGGTATTGTACCGTTAAATATTCCACGCAATTAAACCCGAGTTAGTATTGTTTTATTTCAATTCAATTCAATTCATTTATTCACCATAAATAGAGTAATTTACATCGTGTTAAATGTCCTTACAAATGTCCTTATATCTATTTAGCCTATTGACGGCATGTGAAACTAGTAATCATTATATATAACGTGTACAAATTGAAAAAAGTTCAGGTACATTTAATGTAAGAGTTGTAGAAATTAGATATCCGTGTGTATTACTGTGTAAAACTAGAAACTTGCCTACTGGAATACACTTAAGCAGACCCACGAAGTTCTTTTCAAAAACACAAAAGAGCAGAAACTATGTCAAATCAAATCTGGACACAATTTACCCGTAAACGCTTGAGAAAACCCAACTTTTTCTTCAACATGCAAACCAAATTGAACGTTCTTTTGAATAAAAAACCGTCGTAGCAATAGCAATTCCAAATTATTAAAAACTGAAAATATTGTGAATGTTTCGCTAATTATGCCGGTGTGTGTACGTTTTTTAGCCTATTCCAGAATATCGGAATCTTGATAAAAATACAATGGTTTCACCTTAGGGCCTGCGCCCACTGGCGAGATGGCATGGCAAGGGTTTTTTTTATTCATAAATGTTGGTCCTTATTTTAATACAACTAGCACTTGTATTTGCTTAGCACATCGTGGGAGGCTTCGTCGTGCCGCGGCATGCCAAAGCATCCCGTGATACGGGAATTATGAGTCGTAAAGGGTTATTCATAAGGTTTAAAATTATTTGAGCTTAAAGAATCCCTTGCCGTACCGTCTCGCCAGTGGGCGCAGGCCCTTAGGGTCAACAACAGGGCAACAAAACTTTCAGAAAACATAACAGCAAAACATAAATAACAAAGCTTCAAACGGGTCTTTGTTTCTCCTAAAAAAACTTATTTTACGCTTGTAATCTCTGCATGCATAACATAACAATCAGACTATTACCACAGCGTACCTACTTACTACATACAGTGGGTCAACGCCCATACATTTGACAGGTCCTATGAAATGTCAAAATTATGTAGGGGCGGAGGTTATGTCCCAAGTATGGAGTATGGCTACTCGGGACATAACCTCCGCCCCTTCACCCCGCAACCCCCCGCACGATTGCTCTGCAACAATGTTCTACGTTGACCGACTGTAAGGAGTAAGATATAGGTAGACTGTGCTATTACTGTCCCACTGCTGGGCACGGGCCTCTTCTCAGAATGAGAAGGGTTTAGGCCATAGTCTACCACGCTGGCCTGGTGTGGGTGGGCGGACTGCACACACCATCGAGGACTTTATAGAGCCCTCTCAGGTGTGCTGGTTTTTTCACGATATTTCCCTTCACCGTTATGCTGGGGCTGCATTAGCGGGCTACGGCGAATATTCGTGTAAACGCGATGAGTGTGGCCGGGTAGATCATTGCAATGCGTAGTATTCGGGCGAAGACGACGTACTATCGGGGCACTGTCGGTAAACTGGCGCGCATCAAAGGGATTTGTTGCGACAATATTCGCTTGGGTGGCTACACCTACGTCTCTTTTTCATATTATTTTGTAACGGACACTTTTATAATTGTAATAAATAATAATTTACCAACATATAAAGCAACGCCACTACTTCCTCCATTTTGAATTACAGCCTACGTCTCGGCCGCACAACAGAGAACAACACAATCTGGCACGATGAATCTCCACCCGCCTAATGTAGACAAGAATATCGCGTATGCGGGCGTACACGATGTTTTAGCGCGCCAACGCGACACGAATCTTCGCCCGCTAATGTAGCCCTAGCATTAACGCAAGTGATAATCAAATTCTGATCCACTCATGAATTCGAAAATTTAGTGTTTAGCACGATATATTTTACTATGCAACCTTGACTTTAGGAACTTATCTCTCACTGGAACTCAAGTCTAAACTTCAAGCTGGATTCAGTACTAAACTCGTGTCGATAAATCGGGTCTCGTAAGCGAGAAGAGTAATCTGAATGTACGAGCCGTTTTATTAATTGGACGGAATGTTCCGTCTGCACTGCAGTCACATCAAGTATCTGGCTAAGGTACGCGACAATACCTACGGTAACAGTGAAGCCACACTGATCCGTTGCGTTGCGACTTCGCAGCGCTAGATTTGGACAAATCTACAGATTCCAAACTTAGCGCTGCGACGTCACAACGCAACGCAACGGAACAGTGTGGCTTCACTCTTAACCTACGTCTCTATTTCATATTATTTTGTAACTGATACTCGTACAATTGTAATAAATAATAATTTACCAACATATAATGCAACGCCACTACTTCCTCCATTTTGAATTACAGCCTACGTCTTGGCCGCACAACAGAGAACAAAACAATCCGGCACGATGAATCTTCGCCCGCCTAATGTAGACAAGAACATCGCGTACCTGTACACGATGTTTTAGCGCACCAACGCGACCTGAATCTTCGCCCGCTAATGTAGCCCCAGTTTTATAGTGAGTCCACAAGGGCGTTGCCGGTGCATTGCGCTGTCGCACCGCTATGATTTCGACGCACTGAGGGCCACACGGGCAATGCGGTGTCGCAACGCAACGCCGCTTACTAAGACGACGCAGTGTTTTGGTGTTGGGTGTGCACGAGTCTTTGAACGACAATGGAGCGAAATAATGAGCGTACTGTGCTGCGATGCCGCTCCGGCGTCGCACCGCATCATCCCTCCCCGCTTCGTATCAGCGTGAAGCTACACTGCTCCGTTGCGTTGCGTTGCGACGTCGAAGCGCTAGTTTTGGACCAATCTATAGATTCCAAATGTAGCGCTGCGACGTCTCATTGGTCCAAATCTAGCGCTGCGACGTCGCAACGCAACGGAGCAGTGTGGCTTCACGCTTAGAGTGAGTCCACACGGGCGCTGCCGGTGCATTGCGCCGTCGCACCGCTATGATTTCGTCGCACTGAGGGCATAACGTCGCAGCATTTTGGTGTTGGGTGTGCATTCTTTAAACGACAATGGAGCGAAATAAACGAGCGTCGCATCACATTACGAGTATTCCTCCCCGCTTCATTTCACTGGTCTCCTTGTGTGTTGCGGGCGCGTAGCATCACCGCACGATGTCGCAACGCACAGTGTGGTACGTCACTGTTATATATATGTAGGACGACGCAGAGTCACCGATCAGGCGTCGCAACGCACCGGCAACGCATCGTGTGGCTTTGCTCTAACCGGCAGTAAATATTACACATCGAACTTTCGGCTTCATAGAGCGACGTCTCTGTCACTCATACCTATTTGATGTTTCATCTCTGACTTAGACTTAGTAGACTTTGACTTAGTAGGGATTGCAATCCGTTCGATCCGACCTAAAGTACGCAACAATGTTCTAATGTGTAAATCAACAAAAAATCACAAAATAACAATAAAAAGTATGGTGTTACTAGGTAAATTGTATTTTTAGATTAGTAATAATAAGATAATGACAGGCAGTTAAATTCAATCTAACTAGATATCAGAGCAAATGGCATTAATTATATCTTGTAATGTTAGTAAATAAATTAAATCGAACTTAATAAATCTTAATTAAATGAGATTTCAAGAATTAGGCATTTTAGGCACACCAGCATTCCTATATTATTATTTAAATGGCATTATAATCACACAACGCAAATGTTTTTCCGAGAAATCGGATTGTATGCATTTTTGTTAATTTGACTAAAAAATTCCGGATCCGTTAGACGTTTAACCATGCGAGATCCACCAGTTTACCGAATCCGGTTTTCCGGATTGCAATCCCTACTTGTCAGTCGTTGTACAAATTCATATTGTATGAGTGTCAGAGACGAAACTACGAAGCCGAAGCTAGCCTATATCTCTTTTTAATGTAACCACCATATTACTTTTTTATTTCATGTCATTTTTGTATATACTGTGTTTCTAAAACTACCCAATAGTTGTTGAAAGTGTTATTTCTGCACTATTATTGTAATTTTATTGCTGTTATACTCGTAATTTAGTTTTTTTTTTGCCTGCTGTTCCTATCGCGTCATATTGTACACTATGCTTATATCATATTTCTCGTATTACTAGGATAAACAGTGCAACAGTTGTAGATAGGCCAATAAATAAATAATGCTCGATGTGTAAGTAATATTCACAGAACAGATTTTATCTGTTCTGTGGTAATATTAACTGCCGGGAATGTACTATACGTGATTAATGACGTCTCCCGAACCCTTCATGTTTTAAAGGCATAATGTAAAAATAATAACTTGAACTATACAGGTTGAAATTGTAAACACTCGACAAACCGAAATGGGAGATTGTACGCACGGCTACAGATCAAGCTATACATTTCCAGTATAAGCTGATCTCGCATTGTATAAGATTTTCTTACAATGAGAGGTCAGTGTAAACTGGAAAAATATAGCTTGATGTGTAGCCGTGTGTACTCATCACTATGAACAACTTTTGGTATGAAAACACACAGGAAATCGCGAAAAAAAAAAACATGTCCCCTACATTTATGTTCGCATAACTTGTTAAACTGTAGGGAACAGTAGATTTTTTTTCGCGATTTCCGGTTTGTTCCCATAGTAAGGCGATTCGCACACTACACCGCATCACGCAGCGTAGCACGGGAGTGCGTGTTCTTATGTTGTTTGCAACTATCTGTATTTGTATAGAAAATACGCATAGTGCAACACACTGAAAACGCATTCGCGCGCGGTGTTTTCAGTGTGTTGCACTATGCGTGTTTTCTATACAAATACAGATACTTGCGAACAACATAAGAACACGCACTCCCGCGCTACGCTGCGTGATGCGGTGCAGTGTGAGAATCGCCTAAACGTTGTTCATAGTGATAAGTAAAATCTCCCATTTCGGTTTGTCGAATGTTTACAATTACACCCTGTATTAACACTTCCTATACGAAAAATTATTGATATTTATTTCTGTTCTGCCTAGCCTTTGCCCAATATGTTGGGGTTGGCTCAGTCTTACCAGATGCAGCTGAATACCAGTATTTTAAACTGAGCAACTACCATCACACCTTTGCAGATGCGCTTCGGTCTTATCAGAGCGGTCGTGGTCGTCATGTAGCACTATGAGTTACTGCAGCTGATGTGACACGTCTCACGATGTCTCCCTATTGAAGACTAGGGTAATACTGATATCCTACGGTAAGACGGGTTGCCAGACTTTCGGGTTTCTGACTACCCGTAACAACTGTCATTTGGTATTCGTATGATGCTTGTTCCCACGGTGCGTGATATCGCGCACCGCGACGCACGAGCTCGCACCGACGCACCATAAGAAGAGACTCGTCCGTGGTAACGTGGACGCGTGCGGAGCGGTGCGCCGTATCCACATCACGCACCCTCATAATGTGGCTTCCCATGGTGCGTGATTTTACGGATGATACCACGCACAGCCGGTGCACGCTACCACACACCGTGGGAAGCCAACTTGACACCCGGAACAGACGGTTTAACGTGTTCTCCGAGGCACGGAGGGGTCTCGATGACGGTCACTCATACACGGACTGATCACGGCTAGTGCAGAATAATCTCGCTAATCATACGATATTATGTTTCCTCCAGTTTTCCAGTTCATTCCTACAATAAAAATTGATCATCAAGAACACTGATCAAATTATTTTTTTCCTCTCTTAATACTCTTCTTCATGATGCGCCCTAATCTTTTTACAATCTAGCCTTATAATTAGGCTAATGAGTAATTTAATTTTAGTTTAACTGTTAAATTGTAGGTATTTTACTAAGAATGTGTCCAATAGCACTTTTCTTATCCACTTTATTAAGGCGAAGACAGCGCATGTGTAGCACTTGTATTACATTACACTTATTCACTAAGTATCACTAAACACTAACTCGAACGGTTTTGTTCTTTTGAGTCTTCTCACTATGTTCGTGTGGTCGAGAAGCTGCATTGTCTCGACGTTCACATGACGATGAAGCCTACGGTCGTGAGCTTCTGCATACTTTCTAATTACTTTATCGACAAACTCTATTTTAAGGTCCCGATGGAGATCATCATTCGTTACGTACGTGCATTTCACTAATCAAATATTACAAACAACTAAAACTCGAGTCTAAACTCTCTACTCTAAAATGACAGGACAAAGGATATTCGGAATTCATCCATTTTATGAGTCGCCGAATGTTGCTACATCTCGATACAGCTGGGATAATTGGCAAAAGCTGTGTCACTACCAATACGATAGATGCAGTTCTATTGAGGTACATACATGCAGGATCGATAAGTACCTACTAGCTATTGTTTTGTTTTGTCAGCAGTTCGCCGTTCGAAGAAGGAACTAGTAATTAACGACCAGCTAATCTGACGCTCGTGAGTTAATTGATAAAAACGATTGCACACATCTTTCAATACAATACAGTACTCTTTATACAATAAAAACATCGATCGGCGGTCATCAATTCGTGACCCCAAATGTGACCTAAAATTTAAACACTTTTATTTGGTCTGAGGTAAACACAGCTGATCATAGCTGTGGATAGATATATTTTAGCGTTTCTTTTTTAGATTTTTGAACAGCTATTTCTCTTACACTATTGTCTTTTGGGGAAAATTGTAGAACAAAAGTTATTTATTATTATGGGTACTTTAACACCCTTTCGGATTAGTACTCCCTTTCCGACTAAGCCTGTATACAATAACCATGTACAAGAGTTCAAATTAGCATGATATTGGTAGAGTTTTTTTTTTACAGATACAGTACCTACACCAAATATCAAAACATCAATGTTTTGCTTTTCGACGGCAGAGATTTAATCGCTATCATTAATGACCGATCCCAATCCAAAATCTCTAGATAAATGTAGGTTTTCACAGAACTTCACTAAAAGTAGTAACAAACCTACATTAATCTAGATATTTTAGAATAACACCGGTTATTAATATGGGCTATAAAACTAACTTCAAAACTCATTTATTCAAAATAGACTAGAATTATTTAGTTTATGATTAACTAGCGACCAGCCCCAGCTTCGCACGGGTACTATAATATGCATGTATTATACATATAAACCTTTCTGTTAAATCACTCTATCTATTTAAAAAAAACGGCCCCGAAATAATCGTATGTCCGTAGGTGATAGGGAGTAGGAAACGCTCGTAACTCAGGCCGAAACCACGGACTTCGTGCTTAGGGAGTAGACCCCCAGATGCGGCAGAATTCGAAACGACTGCCATCAGACCTTCGCAACCCAGTTACTGAGCAATGCCGATATCCTAAGGTTAGAACGGTTGTCAAACTTTCCTGCTTCTGACTGCCCATAACGACTGTCATGGGTATTCGTTTGACACCCGGGACCGACGGCTTAACCTGCTCTCCGAGGCACGATGATGTTGCACAGTGCATACCTTAAAATTATTATCGGAAGTTTTTTTTTTATTTATTTATTCACAACACAACTAAACATTACGGGTTACCCCAAATCGGTAGCGTGGAATTTAACAATAATTTACAATATATATATATGTTACGGCTAAAAGCCGAATGGCGGTTACACCTAGGTTTAACCGGATACAACTAGGTGCAACCAGTAGCAGTTGGTTAGAACTAGGTGTAGCTTAAGTCGACGGAGCCCCGCTGGGCGGGGCTCCTATTTCTGTCTGCAGAGTTTAAAGTAACCTAACACCGCTCTACACCTAGTTCTAACCAACTGCTACTGGTTGCACCTAGTTGTACCCGGCTAAACCTAGGTGTAACCGCCATTCGGTTTTTACCCGTAACATATATATTATTAACATTCACAACACAGCACAAATAAAGTTATTTTTGTAAACTCATTCAGAGAACAGCAAAATATATCTAGCCTTTCCGCGATTTCGTTCAGAGTATGTAATATAATTGACTTTACTGATTATACAAGTTTAGTTTTAGTATACACTAAACCTGAAACTAGTTTGTTCAAAATCACCAGGAGAATCGATTGACATAGTTTTTACAACACATTATATTTTTCGTTTTAATTTTTCAATCAATTCTCTTTCAATTGGTTTCTACGCATAACAGTGGACGGGAATAGACACCTTGAGGCTTGAGACGGTCCGCTCGGTTAGTTTCCGTGTATAAGACAACCCCTGCATAGCACATCTCAGGCATTTCACACTTTACTAGGGAACTTAACGCGACATAAACTAAGGTGTAACTTGGAGATTTATCAGTTCTGATGAAAATCTTGTTGGGGTGTCTCGGTTTTTGTATATACTAAAAATAAAGTTGTATATTGATTTGACTGCCTTGTTGGTCTAGCGGTCGCAAGTGCGACTGCTGAGCGTGAGGTCCTGGGTTCGATCCCCAGGTCGGGCAAAGTGTTACTGGGTTTTTCCGTGAGGAATTTCTCAGTAGCAGCCCAGAGTCTGGATTTGTGCCCGGTCGATGGCAATAGGCTCGCCCCCTATTACATGGGACGTTAACATAAACGGCGAAATGTGGGTGTACCATACACTTCTGCCAACCTTTCGGAGAATACAGGCGTGAGTTAGTTTATGTTACACTAGCGACCCGCCCCGGCTTCGCCCGGGTGCAATGTACACATATCAACCTTCCTCTTGAATCAATCTATCTATTATAAAAACCGCATCAAAATCCGTTGCGTAGTTTCAAAAATCTAAGCATACGTTGGGACAGACAGCGGGAAGCGACTTTGTTTTAGACTACGTAGCAGTGGCGAAGGCTCCATACAACTCGAATCCTATCGGCTTCCCTTTCGAAACGAGTAGTTACTGGAATTCACGCATCACACTTGAGCAAGGTAAGCATTTTTTGGTCCGGCTTCCCTTTTAAGAAAATTCACCCTTCGCCACTGCTGCGTAGTGATAATTATTCAAAGTCACAGCATCACATCTTAACCTAACGTCAACTACACAGTGATTACATTTTGTTCCACATCCCACATCTCTACTTATACCAACACAATCAAACCCCGTTAACAAAGGCACCGTTTCCACAAATGTTCTCGCGATTTCCAAGACTCCTAATTGTGATGAACGGCCCACCTCGCCTGTATTACAGATTTCTTTGCGTAATTTATGTTGCAATTTACTGCCTTTTTTTATTCTGCCTGAGTTTTTACTTGGCAACGTTTTTTATTCACGCTCCCAGATTTCGCTCTTGTGTGTTTTATTTTTTAAGGCTGACAACTTTGGCTGGCTGAATGTAATGTGGTTTTTGCTTTTTGTTTTTTTTTGGCCTCTATGCTTGTTGTAAACGAATTCGTGTGATTCCTTCAATCCGCGTGTTCTACTGGTGATAAACAGAGACCAAACATTTTTTTATCAGATATTTCAAAGAAAAATGTTTATAAAAAAAACTGGTTTTCTGTTTCTAGGTCACTTTAGTGCCCCGTTTTAACTGACAGCACGGAGCGATATCGCACTAATCGTGTCCGTCAGCTGTGTCGCCGTGCTTTCATTCATTTATGTGCGGCGTTGAATTTTTTTAGAACCAGTACTCCTTCCTAAAGTGCACCTTTTCGAAACCAGCAGAGCGGTCCGTTTTGCTTAGAACGATGTGAATCTGCTTAAGCATTTTCTATACAATGCATACGCCGCGGTTAAAACAAAGTGAACAACGCTATCCCATTACTTTTAAAGATGACCGGCGTCTCATATTTTTAACCGACTTCAAAAGTTGAAACCGACTTTAAAATAAAACTAAAAGGAGTAAAATAATTACCATATATAAAATTAACAGTTAGAGAAGTCGGTGCAATTCTACACTGAAACAAATAGAAGCCACCGACTTCTTCAACCGTTAATTTTATATTATTGTATTTATTTTGTTCCGTTTAGTTTTTTTTGAAGTCGGTTTTTACTTTTATTTAATTTAAATATAATACAGACGCCGGACATCCTTGAAAGTTCCCATAATAAATTAAGAGGGTAGATCCCAAAAATACTCTTAAACTGTTGAAATATTTATAGACTTCATAATTATTCGAAATTAAACTTTTAATTGATTTGCCGACTTTGAGTACAACTTCCGACTACGAAACATAGGTAAGGAGGAATATTAATTCTATTGGAGAATAATTTATGAGTTTCAAAACGAATACCGCACGTATAATTAAATATTCCTTCGAGTAATTGAAATACCTGTTTCATTTTCACAAGTTTGCTTTTTACATAACATCACGCCTGAAGTCACGGGAGAGTTGGGCAGAGATCTATAGTACCCCCTCATTCCTCCGGTTTCTGAATGGAGAATTCTAGGATAAGCAGTACTTAAGTAACATTTGAGTACGGAGTTGTCAAAAAAATGACTGATTTCAAAGCATTTTTTTGACAACTTCGAACTCAAATACTAGGTTAGGTACTTAAGCTTATCCCGAATTCTCAATTCAAAAACCGGAGGTAAGTCTCATGTAATAGGGGGCGAGCCTATTGCCATCATCCGGGCACAAATCCAGACTCCGGGCTGCTACTGAGAAATTCCACACGGAAGAACCCAATAACACTTTGCCCAACCTGGGGATCGAATCCAGGACCTCACGCTCAGTAGTCGCGCTGGCGACCACTAGACAAACGAGGCAGTCTGTTATTTATGGAGATAATATTGTTGTGATGTCTACGGTGATGGGTGAGAATAAGCAGCACCATACAACATTTTTTTTGTCTTTTCAAAGTCCTCCTGGATACCCTCCGCCCAGGGAAAGCGAAGGGTTATGCCGCCATGCCGGTCTCTCAGCATTCAGCCTAAAGACATCCACTGCTGGACATAGGCCTCCCCCAAAAGGGGAGGTTTGCCATAATCGCTACGATTGGCAGGCGGGTTGGCGGTCGCATTATGGTTGTTGAAGTACTCAGAGAACGCTGCTGCCCATCCTCTAGTGAATCCCTTAGCCGCCGTTGGCCATGGTCGCAAGATTTGCAGCTGCATACACCGCAACCCCGGCAAGGTCGTTAAACCTATGGCATAAGAAATAACCCAGGGTTAACCAAATCCATCCCCAACAGCGGCCATAAAACCTTCACTAGCCCAGGCTAAATAAAAAACATCCACGTTGCATATTTGGACCTAAGCTTGCCCATCATAGCCCAAAACGAAGGGCACCATCCCACAGTCTACTAATAACACGGTTACCAACAATTTCCGATCACCAGTCCATCTACCAAGCGCCGTGATTCTGTCTATTATATTACCTTCAACATCATCATTCGTCATTGGGAGTGCCATGTTAAATTTAAGCTGTTGTCAAATCACAATCAATCACGTCAAAAAATGTGATTGGTCGACCAAAATAAAAATAACCAATCAAATCACTTGACAGCAGATAAATAAATTCTATGCGTTAATTGGCCTTCAGAAAGCTGGGATTAAGCTGTTCACATATGAGTCCGTTAAAATCCGTCAAAATTCCTAGTATCGATAACTACTTACTTAAAACTGTTCATGTTTTGTCCCGCATCACCCTAAGATTGACTAGTAGAAAATGCCTAAAGTCAAGTTCGCCTCTGTACAATTTAGAGCATAAACAATAAATACAAAATATATTCGAGTGAAGAATCTCGGGACGGATAAAAAAAATAAACAGTAGATACAAAAATAAAGCAATGTTCATCCTTTAGCGCTAGCCGATCAGAAAGACAACATAATCAAATCCATTTAAAACAGATATTAGGAGACGTCACCCTGGATTGTTGTTTCACAATCCCCGAAAGGGGGATTTAGAAGCAAATCCCGTACCAGGCATAATGGGTGCAAATTTGAGGGGATTCGCGGTGCCACACGGCGGAGCGGTGCTAAGCTCAGATTTGTTGCTTACCGTATTTTAAGCCTCAATAATGGAATTACCCATATATTATGTGACACAGCCGGTAATTCATTTCTGTGATAATTATTCTCGGTTGTGTCTTCTCATTATTTTGTTGTTATCTAGACATGTGTGTTCCAGTGGCGCGCACCAACTTGCTGCAGCAGGCGCCCCTCACGCGCGCTTTGCGGGCGCTCAACGCGATGTCACAACAGGTCGACTTGTTTGGATGCACACTGAGTGAATTTACACGAGCCGCTTATTGTATAATATCTCATAGTAATAAATAATAATATTGTCTGCATAATAGATATTAATATGAACATAAAGTGCGCATGCTGTTATAATTATGTATATTAGATATTTAGATATAAGTACTTAAACTACGCTATTGTATTAGGTTTAGACCTGTGATAATAGTTGTATGTGTAAATAAATAAATAAATAAAAATAAATAAATAAAATAATAAAATCGTAACGACACTAAAACTGCACCAACTGTGTCCAAATTTAAGTACTGTCAGTGGTGGAGATTGTATGTTGGTTTCTTTTATTATATTTACCATGCCTGCTTTGTACCTGACAGTGTAGTGGTGTAGGATCACTTTTTCATCATCATCCTCATACGTCATTTCACCTTCTTTTTATTTATATCAAACCTTTTTTTTATCAATGACTACATCGTTTTTAAACATTTTATATTCAAAATTTGAAAAGCACTCGATCAAAAGAAAAGAAGGAAAGTAATTCTAGAGGGAGCCATAAAAGTGAGCGGACAAAGAAAAAAAAACTGAAAATAAAAGTTGGAATACCATTTAAAAATAAGTTGAAAGTGCTAATTACTGCTGCAGTTCCGGGGACTCCGCTTGACTTGAAGGAGTCGCTGTACCTACTGCTGAGCTTCCTGCACTCCGCTTCACTTGGAGGAGCCACATATTACGTGTGCCTGTCTATTAGAGACTACAAGTGTTTTTTTTATTAATATTATAGAAGTTTTTCCTGTGAGATTCGGACGAAACGTCGGGATAAAAGGTAATTTGTGCCTCTTAAAGTTTTTTACGCGAGTAGACCCAATCTATACTTTTGTGGCGGCATCTATCCACGCCACATGCAAACTATTCAAGCCTACATCGCGATATCAAGATTTAACACGCAGGTAGTATATATACAACCTCCCAACATCAACTGATGGGCAGTAGCCCGCCAGGCACAAGACTCCGCCTGGTTGGAGGATCCTCCCTTGTGTACAAATCGCGAAAGTTTTAAAAACATTCTTCACTAACCTAGGCTAAATATACAAAATTTCCATGTTGCACTAAGCTTAAGCACTAAGGGCCTAAGCTTGCCAATAATTGACTATAGCCCAAAATGCAAAGGGGACGTAAATTCACTTCTACTGCAAAGGCATTCAGCTAAATCAATGAAGCTAATTAGAATAACAGTAGTGTAAGCATCGCTAGAATACCAAAAAACTGATTGTAAAAACCAAATTGGGACCATAATATGTATCTTAATACTGCCATCAAAAGTGGCAACGAAGATCGTAGCGTGCAAGCTAAAATATCAAATGAAAAATAAACTCAAATACGTATTTAAATAAAAAGCAGAAGAGCTTTTAAACACATGTAAAGACTTATTTAAGCAAACATTTCACATAATTCTGAAAAGTAAATACGAAAGTCAAAATCTCGCAGGGACGAATTTAGAAAAAGATAAATTATATTCATTGGCGGTCTTTGATTTCTCGTTTAGAATTTATGAATAATTCATTGCACCCTTCATCTCTCCTTGTTTTTCGTGGAATTATTTTTTTGTGTCATATTTTTGAAATCAGTTTGTTTTCTTTTCGCATAATGTGGTTATAAAAAGGTCAGAAAGCCGTATTTAGATTCGTTGGTTTGGCGCTAATCCCCTTTCTTCAGAACTTTTTTTGTGAACCTCTGGAACCTGAGAAATATTTATATCAGTATTGCCTATTTAATTGCACTAGCATTCTTTAACAAAAGCGTGCCATCAAAACAGATTTCACTTCCCTTTTGTTAAAACTGTTTCTGTAACTCCATAGGAGCCAATTATATTTTTTTTAAATAACGAGTAACACAATACTCAATGCCAACGAGTGCTGTATCGATATCACTTTTCCTATACTCAATAATGGAAAATAACAGCGATAAGTTAAAAATATTCGAGCACTTCACTTGACAATACGAGCATATATTTTTACAAATGTGCAGCAAAATAAAGTTTGTTTTTACAACCGCGCACCGCTGCAGTCGGATACCAATTTGCTATAAAAGTAAAAATGTATTGGAATCAAATGAACATATTCGTACTGTCGTGCCAGTGCCGTAACAAATATCGATATAAAGTATCGACATCGTAATGCGATTTTAATGCAGCACTGTGTGGGCGGTTTGCGGGCGAACGGTGTTTGTGCTACTATTTGTTCGACCTTATTAACTTAAATGTGGGTGAGGTAAGTAGAATTACTGAATAATGTCAATATAAAGTATTGGAACAGGAAAACAGTGTCGGATGGTCGTAAATATATGCAATTAAACGATGACAAGCATATTACTTACGTTTGAGTGATAACAATGCGGGTACAGGGATGGGTTATAATGCTGATACTATTTTGGTTTCTTATTTACTATCAGATTTTGAAGTTGAACATTATAAAACTGACAACTTCGTTCATCGACATAACATAACATCACATCTATATTCATCGAAGGGTTGGGCAGAGGTGTATACTATACCCTCAGTTCGCCCTTATGTTTATTAGTGAGCGAGGCTACTGCCATCCACGGGGCCCAAATCCATACTCCGGGCACCTACTGAGAAATTCTACACGAAAAAACGTAATTACACTTTGCCCGACCTGGGGATCGAACCCAAGACCTCTCGTTTACGACCACTAGACCAACGCGACAGTCCATACGTTTATATAATTAACTTCTTTTAAATATATTTTCCAAATAAATTGTTGATCAAAGCGCATCGCTGTTTTTCGAGAATTGTGTGTTAGCAGACTAAAGATAGTCCTTCTTTTTTACAGCATAATTTAGATAAAGTGCAAAGCAAAAAATAAAAAGAACCTAACCACGCCAGAAGATATTATTCGATTAATTTATTACCTAAATCTCATACCAGAATACTATATCAATAACTGACAGCCAAAAAGGGATAACCGCCAATTTACAAACTTTACAGGAGAGTGGTTAAAAGTTCGTTTAAAACAAAGCAATTAGGCTAAAGACCTTAATTTACATAACGCCTGAGCAACAAAAAGTATATCGTTAACTTAGACCAATCGACGCAGAAACAAAAGACGACCCAAACGATATATACAAGTTCAGTTTTAGTATACACTAAATAAAACCTGAAACTAGTTTGTTCAGAATCACTAGGAGAATCGATTGTCATAGTTTTTATGCCACATTAAATCTTGAATATTTTTTTTCGTAAATTTCAGTTTTATTTCAATAGGTTTCTATGCGTAACAGTGGACGGGAATAGACACCTTGAGGCTTGAGACGGTCTGCTCGGTCAGTTTCCGTGTATTAGACAACCCCTGCATAGCACATCTCAGGCATTTCACACTAGGGAACTTAACACGACATAAACTAAAGTGAAAATTGGAGATTTATTAAAAAAAAAACACACCAGCAGTTCTGATGAAAATCTTGTTGGGGTGTCTCGGTTTTTGTATATACTAAAAACAAAGTTGTATACATAAGTCCGTTTCGAAAATGGCGCTTATCTCTTTTTGGCTGTTAAGCATCGAATTATAAACTCAACCCAAAATACAGAAACATCCAAGAATTTACTGTTAAATAAAACACTCTTTTTCATAATAAATAAAACAAATCTTTAGTGTTAAAAAAATTCACCAAAAACGCACATCCCAGAGCATCTCGCTCACAAATCAACTAAAACGACGACCAACAGTAGCGGCGCGCTTGGCTTCACAATAAAGCGAAATAATCACCGTCCCACGCACAACGTTATGCCAGTAATGAATGAAGTTATTGTTTTGTTGATGCCATTATAGACCTACGGATAGCTGGACCGCGCCTGCCCTCAATAGCCCCCGTGAATTGTGGCCGAAGCCGTAATGTTTGGGAACTTCCCCTTTGTGTTTTACTTTCGTGAAAGAAATATTTTATGGCGAATTTGAGGTCCAATAAAGGCAGAAGAAGTGTTCGCAATAAATCTTAGTGTTTCGGATTCTTTTGATAGTTCTCAGGTGTGGCGCTAACGAGTTGGAATTGTTTTGTCAGATATAAGTTTCAAGTTGTGATTGTTGGGAATTATGGTAGGATGATATTATACAAGGTTAGTCGGAAAGGGGGTACTAATCCGCAGGCCACTTAAAGTAGGACTAATTACTGTTTTAAAGCAAGTATTAAAATTTCAAAATTCGATAAGTTTTATTTCCTTGCAAAATTATACTTATTTTTATTTTTTCAAAAATTATTCGTCCCTTCTTTCGTTAAGAAATCAGAAAATGGAGCGTCTAATCCGTAACCTCAAAAATGACCTAAAATGTATGCACAGCTGCCCATAACTGAAGATAGATAGATTTTAGCGTATTTTTTTGTGAAATTTTTGAACAGTGATTTCTCTTAAACTATTGACTTTTGGGGAAAATTGTAGAACAAAAGTTATTCATTATTATGGGTACTTTAACACCCTTTCGGATTAGTACGGTTTCCGACTAACCTTGTAAACTCAAGATATGTATACCGACGCTTCAAAGGCAAAAATTACCAAACGACACGAGCATTTCAAAGTTTTTTTTTTGAAAAATTAATAATAAAATCAGCATCGTTATATATATTGATACATTGCCTGTTTATATTATATATTACTGTATATATACAGTGGTGGACATATAATTAGAAACACCAAGTATGACTTTTATTTTTAGTACAATATAACTTGATAATTAATGTTTTACGTATCATAGAGGGCTTATACCTATTTATCTATAATGTATCCACATCATGAAGTATTACTATGTCAGTTTTGGAAATATCGTACAGCCGTTTATGTAAAAACTGGTATACTTTATAAAATAAAATGAAGTAGCACAACGTACTAAGGTGGACAACTAATTAGAAACAGAAAAAAAACATTAGCATAAATATGAACAAAGGTAACGAAACAATAAATAATGAAGTTAAATGGTACAAACGTTTTATAATAAACAATTAATGTTTGGTTGGGAAGCCTCTGCTGTCGATTACAGCTCTACAACGACGTGACATTGATTCTATTCATGTTTCATACATTTCTAGGGAACTTTTCTCCAAGCTTCGACAAATGCGTCTTAAAGTTGTTGTAGTATGATACTAGTAATAGTGTGATAGTAGTGATATGTTTATTGGACAATGCTTTCCTTACAATGTACCACAAACTTAGATTTGATTCAAATCTGGACCATTTGCAGACCACTCTAACACCGACACTACAATAATCCAAACCAAAGAAACAACGTCAAAGCATTTAGTCTAAGAGACTAATTTGTGTCGGTGTCGATTCTGAACAAACTAGTTTCAGGTTTAGTATATACTAAAAATAAGCTTGTATTGTTTTAGAAGCATCTTAATGTAAGGCTGGTTTTAGAGTCACGCCGACCGTCGGCGCTGATGGCCCAATATGATTGTCCTAGGAGCGTTTTAGAATTACGCGTAGCTTGATAGCTACGCGTAACGTTGCGGCGCTGATGCGCCGACGATTATTTCTTATTACATACATATGGCCTGAAACACAGGTTTGAATAAACCTAGCTCGGGCAAGACGCTAGTTAGATATAAGCCCGTCAAACTATTTTCAGTATGTGTAAATTATTTATAATCTTAGTAATCTAGATATATCTTTGGTATTCTTGTAATTAAAGCTAAGACTTAATTATTAACTTGTGGTGTAACTGTACTTTATTTTGTCACTAAGTTATTAAATAAAAGTTTATTATTATATTAAAATAAAGTTTGTTATAACATCTAAAGTTCGGACATGATATAATATAAACATAATAATTTCAAAATTAAGCTTTTCAAAAATTAATCTTTTCATATTGGTCGATCAGCGCCGACTCAGCGCTGACAATCAGCGTGACTCTAAAACCAGCCTTTGATGAGACATTTGTAGCAAAAATACAATTAATATAGCAAAGTTCACCTACATACCTACTTCAAATGTAATGCGTCTGTATCTCATGTAATTTTACATTCATTTCATCACGTTAACAACATAATATGTTATTAAAACGTTAATTCAACACTAATTAATTATTCACACACATTCTGAACATCAAATACATACCTACCAACAAGGAACATAAAATATTCAACATATTATGAAAGAATAAATAAATAATTTTACCGTAATATTTTACGCGGGGGCGTCGGTGAATAAATCAAATTGAGTGAATGGAACCCAATGGGCCCAATTCCGGCCCTGTGCTAATGACGGTTTAAAATGTAAATAGAAATATTGCAGTACATCCTTTTTTAAATTTCTGTAATAACCTTTTCTTGTAAAATGATGCTTATAATTTTAAGTATAAGCAAAAGAACATTCCTTATGCAGCGGTCAGAAAAATTTTATACAAGCTTAGTTTTAGTATATACTAAACCTGAAACTAGTTGGTTCAGAATCACTAGGAGAATCGATTGACATATTTTTTACACCACATTTTTTTTTTCATAAGTTTCTACTTTGTTTCAGTAGGTTTCTACCCATAACAGTTGACGGGAATAGACACCTTGAGGGTTGAGATCGTCCGCTCGGTCAGTTTCCGTGTATTAGACAACCCTTGCATAGCACAGCTCAGACATTTCACATTTTACTAGGGAATTTAACGCGACATAACTACAGTGTAACATGGAGATTTATTAAAAAAACACATACTCAGGCAGTTCTGATGAAAATCTTCATCAAAATACTAAAAATAACGTTGTATAGGGCATAACGGTGTAACCGACGTCACTGGCTTTGGCTCGGACGGCCGATCATTTTTCCGAGTGGCCTAAGCCGATTTCGCGTCGATAAGTTTAGGGAGATCCTAACAGTGATATCACATTGCCGGATAAACGTCTTAACGACAACTTAAAACCACGAGTCCGTGTTAATTTATCAGATGCCTTAACGACATCCATATCAAAGATAGAACTGGCCAATTTATAACAATAAACTACAGTAAAGGCGTTTGTTTGCTCCTCACAACGCACAACGCCATCTCGACGGTCGGTGTTGGAACAAAAATCGAGCGACGCGCGCGGCCCGGTCGCGAAGTGAGTGAAGGGTTTCGTTGTCATTCTGTTGGGACTGGATTATAATGTTTCTTTCTGTTCCTTCTGAGTAAATGTGGTAATAACACGTCTCTGAGTTATTGATTAAAAAAATCCTTTCAAGTAAGAAGCCCAATATACATATTAATCTATGAAGAAGCCTGAACAGCGTTTGTGCACTACAAGGATTTTTACTGTACGGCAGTCCAATTTTTTACGGTCCGATATGGCAAGCCATAAATGTATATACTAGTTTGTGCACTATACGTAATTTTACCGTCCGACATTTTACTTTTCTCCATTCCGGGCCGTTTTTTCCGGTCCGAGATGACAGTAATGAAAAACGTGTTTATGCTTGTGCACTGCGTCCGCGATCAGTATTATTCATGAGCGGGCGGGGCGTGTAGTTTCAAAGAGAGCTACCCTAAACTGCGCCGCACTGATCCGAGTAAAGACGGACAAGTGCACAAGCCAATCATCCGTTTTTTTCATGCCACATCAGACCGGCATTAAAATTCCTTGTAGTGCACAAACGCCCTAAAAGACGATTTTTGCTAGACCGTGCCGGATCTAAACCGAGAAACGGAAGACGGACTAGACGAACAACAAAGAACGCGAGTGTCTACTGAGACGCGGGTTCACCTTGGAGTAACGTGAATACGAACATAAAAGTGAAACGTAAAAGTGGCTTGTCCGTGGCTCGTCCGTGCCTCGTCCGTGACTCGTCCGTGACTCGTCCGTGGGTCATACGTGGGTCGTCCGTGGGTCGGCCGTGGGTCGTCCGTGACTCGTCCGTGCCTTGGCTTGGCCCGGCACGGTCTAGCATAAATCAGGATAATTCTCCATGATACTAAATCAAAAACAGCGCTCCATTAAATCTTCTTTTATTCAACAAAAAATAATGTCAAAGTATTCAAAAAATTAAATTGCAAACATAATTCATTGTGGTTTAAATGCAAGCGTAATTCTGTCCTCTGTAATACCGCAGCTTACTGTCATACGATCCGTCGTTTCAATTTGTGTACCATCGACGCCCCGTTAATTTGTCACGCGTAATCCACAAAGAGGTGGACAGCCTGCCAGGACCTTTTGAAATCTAGGAACGAAGAGCCTTTTTAAACGAGGATTTTCAGTATAAAGTTTCGCTGGTTTAAAATTAAATCTGATCGTTACGCTTTACGGATAAGTTAGCCGGAATGATTACACTTAGCATGAGTAGCATTAGGGTCTCCCCATAGAATCGGCTTAGGCCAATCGGAAAAAGCTTTATGTCTACAGGCATAAGGATGTATTCGACGTCGTTAGCTTCGGCTCCGACGGCCGCGTCGATAAGTATGGGAAGACCTAAATAAAACGAGTTCAAAGTTGGCAGGGCACATTGCTGGAAGGGATGATGGTGTGGAGAAACTATGGTGTGGTGTTCCTCCAACCAAAGGGAGGAACCTCCAACCAGGCGGAGTCTTGTGCCCAACGGTTGATGTTGGGAGGTTGTATATATACTATCTGCGTGTTAAATCTTGATTGCAAGATGTAGGATATAGTTCGCATGTGGCGAGATAGATGCCGCCACATCACTCCCCCCCTGAGACCGGAGGTCGATCGTCTTGATGAGTCAGCGGTCGTTGCGTCTTGAGAACTTGCCAGGGCCAGTGAGTGGTTCCTTTTGAGTCGAAACCGGATGCCGCGTAGTTCGCAGTGAGTCGGAACTGTGAGCGGTGAATGGTGGCTGTGGACTGCGTCGACCAGGAGAGAAGTGCCTCTGCTAGTTGACCGGCCGAAGTGCAGTATGATGCGCCATGATGCTGGAGTGGGCTGAGGGTTGTGACCAGGCTTGCGCGTTCGCTGCAGGCTAGTGGTCACATCACCCGTTGAAGCCGAGGATGCTGGCTGGCTGTGGGACTCGCTGCTTGCTGCTCGATTGAATGCTGAGCTGCTGAGGGAGTGATGATGTGGCTGCCGAGGCTGCGAAGGTTGTGTGTGACGTCATCAGTGTGGAAACACTGTCTGTGACGATCACGTCGGGGTCACCAATGTGGAGAAACTATGGTGTGGTGTTCCTCCAACCAAAGGGAGGATCCTCCAACCAGGCGGAGTCTTGTGCCTGGCGGGCTACTGCCCAACGGTTGATGTTGGGAGGTTGTATATATACTATCTGCGTGTTAAATCTTGATTGCGAGATGTAGGATATAGTTCGCATGTGGCGAGATAGATGCCGCCACAATGGCATATGAAGGAAAGTCTTGACGGAATGGTGGCCGAGAGAAAACAAAAAGGAATGTGCAACGTCTTGCAGCAAGATGGGGCGACGACATCAAACCTATCGGGACTTAAACCTGGATGCAACTAGCACAGGACTGGGTCAGATGGCATTTAATAATAATATATTTTTATTTCAGATCAAGATCCATATATTGTTAGTAAAAGTCTTAACCTAATGTTAGTAAAACCACTCTATAAACAAAATTGAAACGACGGACACCTACGTGTGCAGCCGTATCCAGTGAGCCAGCATGGGGCTGTCCCACCTATCATACAATACACTCAGGATGCTGTGGGAGCTAACCCGTATTCTACCGAAAATAGAAGCGCACCGTTTCCGTATAATGGCATGAAAACCATCAACCCTAGCCTCGGTGAACATCCCGGAAGCGCTACAAAAGCGTGGTAGACCCAACAGCATCCTGAATACATTGTTATAGTGGACACGCAAGTTGTTGTATGCCCTCAGCGTAATCCTGACCCACACACTGCACGTGTAAAAAGACTGGCAGTATGCTCTGAAAAGTGTTATTTTGACTTAAGTCGTACAACGTGCAAATCTGCGGATCAGCATATTACCTCGGACAGCCATTAAAAGAGGAGGTGAAATTGAGGAGGTTGTGGAAGCTGAATTTGATGAGGGCAAAGTAGTAAACAAGACAATCAAGGTAAGACAATCTTGGTTGAGTGGGCTGCAGGTAAGTAAAAAAACTGTTGTAATAAAATCATCATCATCAGTCAGCCAAAAGACGTCCACTTCTGGACATAGGCCTCCCCCAAGCATCGCCACATCGACCGGTCCTGTGCTTCTCGCGTTCAGCGTATTTCTGGGGGATTACTTTGGGGTTGGCCTACCCACGCTGCGCCTTCAGGTACACGGTCACCACTCCAGAACCTTTTGGCCCCATCGGCCATCCGTTCTGCGAGCAATGTACCCCGCCCACTGCCACGTAAGTCTGGCAGTTCTTCAGGCTATGTCGGTTACTCTAGTTCTCCTGCGGATCTCATCATTTTTGATATGATCACGTAGGGAAACTCCGAGCATAGCCTTCTCCATTGGCCCAATCACCTTGAGCCTTATTATGAAGCTCATTGTGAACGACCACGTTGCAGTGCCGTAAGTGATCACTGGCAACACTCACTGGTCAAAGACTTTCGTCTTTAGACACTGCAGTAGTTGAGACGAAAAGATATTGCTATTAAAGATATCGATATTGTATTAAAATACTTTGCTACTTATATCAAGTACTTAATACACCCAGCCTTAAATCGATCGCATTGCTGCAAAGGCAAAAATGGCTTTGATGCAAAAGAAATTAATATTTAACTTATCAAGTACTGTAATTATAGACACAATAGATAAACAATGGCACTGAAGATCCGGATCGTCGGGCGTGCCGCTAGCGGTTAATGCGCTTGATACAAATTACCTTCACATTAAATTCCGACGTCAAGCATTTTACTGTGTTCTGTCGTATGTATGTGAGAGTCAGGGCGTTTGTGCACCACAAGGAATTTTACTGTCCGGCAGTCCGATTTTTTACGGACCGATGTGGCATGAAAAAAACGGATGATTGGCTTGTGCACTTGTCCGTCTTTACTCGGATCGGTGTGACGCAGTTTAGGGTAGCTCTCTTTGAAACTACACGCCCCGCCCGCTCATGAATAATACTGATCGCGGACGCAGTGCACAAGCATAAACACGTTTTTCATTACTGTCATCTCGGACCAAAAACACAGTCCGGAATGGAGAAAAGTAAAATGTCGGACGGTAAAATTACGTATAGTGCACAAACTAGTATAAATTATGGCGTGCCATATCGGACCGTAAAAAATCGGACTGCCGGACAGTAAAATTCCTTGTAATGCACAAACGCCCTCAGAGGGGTATAGCGGAATCCCTCTATATCTCTGTTACTTGGATTCGTGTGCTACATCTTGACCCTGTCTGCGCTTACCATTAAGTGCGACTCAGCTCAAAAGTGACTAAGTCAAATAACATTTAAAAAAACAGTTCCTTGTGTTCAACATATCTTTTAACCTTTTGACCGCCACGGACGTCTATGGACGTCAAATTAAAACGTACTTACGACGCCTCTGGCGGCATGGCACGTCGAAAATACCACGTCGAAAACACCACGTCGAAAACACCACTTTTTTACAGTTCAATAGTTTGACGTTCATAGACGTCCGTGGCGGTCAAAAGGTTAATCTAATAAATAAAATAAACATTAAAAGACCAACTAATAAGGTACGTCAGTGAAAACTAGACTCTAGGCATCCCGACCCATCTCCCGAGAATAATATTATGAACGTCAGTAATTTACAAACCCCATCTCAGTGTGGGCGGAATATCCACGTACTTAATATAATCAAATATTATGGCATGAGGCGATGCGGTGAAAATGTAAGCAGTATGGTACGCCCACGAAATAATATCAGTCTATTTCTTAGTACCTTCTATATTACTTATATTATATGCACTACGTCTAACCTGATTATACAAGAACTGAGTATACACCGTGTCCCAGAAAGTATTGTCAAGCGGAAGTCCAGAGGTAGAGCACCTTTACACGAATCACCCCCATTTGTGTTCCGCGATTTTTTGTAGTTTTTGAGTTATGATTTCTTTTCGTGTACTGTGTTCATTCTGAAACATCCCTTGTGTCATTGAGTTTTAGTTTAATTTTATTAGTTGTTCAAATCATTTTCAACATTCTGTTCATCCCGATATATTTGATGCTGACTGTATGAGTACAATATTTACTTGGGAGCAAATAAATTATTATTGTTGTTATTATTTTTGGTATTATGGAACAGATCAATTCTAAACGGGTGTGTAATGTATGATATAATAACAAATGCTCTAATTTCACTTGAAATAACGTTCATATAATATAATTTTCAAATGCTATAAAATCATATAACCTAATTTCATATGACCTAATGTTTCATATGATATAATTTTCATTTAATATAAAACATTTAGTATAACGTTCATTTTATATAATTTTCAATATTATAATATTCTTTTTATAGAACATTCATTTGACCTAATGTTCTTTTGACCTAATTTTCATGTTTAATGGTCACAGTTCTAACCTAACTCAAATGGCACCTAACCAAATCTTAAAATATTCAATGCATGGTTGAGGGTGGTAGGTGTATAGCGTAGGGTTCAAATTATATTAAAAGTTATTAGAGATTATGAATATTATAGTAAATGAATAATATACTACATGAATATTATGTCAAATGTGCATTATAGGAAATGTTTATTATATCATAAGAAATTAGATAAAATGAAATTATATCAACAATTCATTATCTCAACTGATCGTTATATTAAACAAAAGTATATTAACTGAAATTAGGTCAAGTGAACGTTAGATTTTTTGTTATTATATCAACCGTTACACACCCATTCTAAACATAGGTATATCGCCTAAAAGGTGATTTGATAACTTTTTCAATGAGGGTAGTTTTTTGTATTTTGAATTATTTATTTCATGAAACCAAAACTAATAACCAGGACACGTGAAAAAAGAAGTGGCTCGATTTCTTTGCTCCCAAGTGTAGTTCGTCTGTTTAGCCGGTACAAATCATGCAAAATGTTTAAACCTTAAACAGCCAAAGAGGGATAACCACCAATTAGCAAACTTTACAGGAGAGTGGTTTAAAGTTCGTTTACGAGGATTAAATTAGGCTAAGGGCCTTAATTCACATACCGCCTAAACGACAAAAAGTATGTCGTAGAGTCATGAGACGATTCCAATGACTTATAACAACGTGGGCCCGAGGTACCCGAAAGATTTTAACTTTCGATTCCGATGCCTAATTGCAGAAAAAAGGTTAGTATAATATGTTGCAGAATCAACACAGAAGCACAACTATTAGAATCACTATTGATTATTGTTAATGTAGTACAACGCCATCTATTATCGTTTGTTGGAAACGTCAAGCAGTGTGCTTGGGTGAGGTCGGTGCGGGGCGTGGCATGTCTTGTTTGACGGTTGTCAGCAAGCTGTCAGCTGTCAGCTGTCGGCTGTCAGCTGTCGGCTGTCAGCTGTCATTCTTTTTGACATTGGATGCATTTGATTTGAGTGAAGTCACTTTGGAGTGAGACACGAGGGCGAGAGGTCGTTTTGCCAGCCTGCACCGAACTTACCGCGTTTCCGTACTTTAATCAGTTTCATCGGTTTGATCATTTGAGATTTTATTATTTTGCTATCGAGAGTGAATAAATAGAGGACTATAATCAGTGTTGTGACTATTACCTATTTCCTGCCTACACCAAGTCGAACTTGGACTCTGATGACGAGGTACCCCCAATGGGTGAATTACCCTCGTTAAATATATATAGGTTGTTGAATACAGTTTAATTTTCGACATATTCATTATTTACGGAAATTCACAAATCGAAAAATATCTATGGTAACAAGTCCTATGAACGCGGCGTTGCGATTTCTGTCATACCATACCCCTCTCGCCGTTTGTCTTATTTGTCGGGGAGGGTTGTGAAGCGAGAAGTTTCTTATCCACTCACACGATAATTTATAAATGTTGTCAGTTCAACCTAAGGTATTGTTTACAAAGAAGAACTAAAGTTAATTGATTTATTAAGTACAGAAAAACAAAAAAAAAACTTGCTGCTTAATTGGACTCTCGTTGATATAACATTTGACTCATAATACCATCAGAAAGGCGGGTAAAATCTTTCGGGTACATCAGGGGCCTAATTCTCCTCAAATAAATCTTGATAAATCACAACCGAATCAAGGCCGAACCGTTCATTCAGACAGTTCTCAATTTCAAAAGCTATGAAATTGTTTGACACAAAAAACAAAATCAATCATTCTGAATGTTTTCGAAAACAAAAACTGACTGACGGTTGTGGTTCGATTGCGTTTGGCAACAATTTATTTTAGGAGAATTGGGCCCCAGGTCCACGGTGTATGAGTCGAAAAATGGTGCTTATACGAGTACCTTTTTGGGTGTCAAGCATCGAAACGTTTTTATACTCCTAAACCGTTTTGATATTTTTTGGAAAAGTAGCAGATAGCAGCATTAATATTGATGTTTGTACTATTTAAATATTTTGATACATAAAGTACTTAAAAACTCGATAACTTCTTCTAACTTTTATTTTAATAATTATGGTGTTTTATGTAATAAAAAATCACAAAATAAGAACCTCCAAACCTCGTTTATTCTTTGATTGAGAAAATACGATCAGGGGGCTTACCAAGACCTCTTATGAAAACGTTCAAACGTCAGCCAGTCAACTTCCGTTCAAAAGCAGGCCTGCTTTTGAATCGCTAAAAATCGTACCATGTCAGTACTAAAGGTGAACGACTATTGAATAAAGTAAACAATGTTGATTAAGCTCGTAAATAGTAACTTTTTCAAGATTTCTTATTTTGACATGACAGCCGCTCAATAGACGCTCTACTGCTGTCAAATAACACGTCATGGTATGAAAACTCCATACAAAAAAAAAAGTGAACGGATTTCGTAAACGTTAACGTAGCACGCCTGCTACAGGTCTGCTATAACGATGTCATAGTACAAAAAAGCAGGGCAGTTCAATTTCCAGGCAACTTCTGTCCTGCTTTGTGAGGTCATAGTAAACCCCCAGAAATATTTAAATATACAAAGAGTACTCCTGCCTTACAGAAATTTACTTAGTATTTCGCAGAAAGTTAGTCGACGGAAAGTAATCGATACGGAAAGTTAAACTGCGGACAAATTCCACTAACTGTATTCAGACAGTCTTTTAATTTGTTTACGTATTCGTTCATCTCTGAGTAAGAGAACAAAATTTTAGAACCCACTTTGATGAATTAAGTTAGTAAAATGATTAAACGGATATAACAGGAATTACTTATAGGTAAAATAATATTTTAATCGTGGTAATTAATTTTTGTTTTTATTGCTAAGTTTTATTACTAAGACTCCGCTGTCCGTCCATCCGTCCGTCTGTCACCAGGCTGTATCTCATGAACCGTTACAGTTAGACAGTTGAAATTTTCACAGATGATGTATTCTGTTGCCGCTATAACAACAAATACTAAAAAACAGAATAAAATAAATATTTAAGGGGGCTCCCATACAACAAACGTGATTTTTTTGCCGTTTTTATAGATAATGGTACGGAACCCTTCGTACGCGAGTCCGACTCGCACTTGGCCGGTTTTATTTCTTACGGTGTAACTCGAGACGCTAAAATTACTCAGAAACTGAACACCAAGGACCATTACAAAATATGGTTCAAACCAAGACTAAGGTAAACCCAGGTTTAAAATATACCCATGACTTTCTTATGTCATATAACAAAAAGAGACGGGACTATATTAAAACCTAGGTTTTTCTTAGACCATCTTTTGTAATAAGGGGGTATGTCTTTAAGTTGAAATCTGCTGGCGAGGTTAGTAGCTAGCCAGGCGGACTGTACAGATCCTACCACCAAGCTTGCTGGGTTTTGCTTAATCTTACAACACGCGTCTAATACCAGCAAGGAAGTTGTATATTTCAAGACAAACACAGGATAACAAATTAATCAGTCTTCTATTCATCAAAATATACCATCCTTCAATGCGTTCATTAATAGCAGCCTCTACCTACACATTCTCGCTTATAATTCTGCCTAGCCCGCCGTAGTACACGTTCTCATATCACGACCCAGCCGCAATATTCGGGCACTTTCAACACGCTCTGATTTATGACCTACACGCCGCGAGTTACGACTAGGAACAACTAAGATCCGTATTATCGTTGAATTATTTTATTAATAAAGATATTTTATTAAATACCAGCTCTTGCCCGCGGCTTCGCTTCCGTTAATTTAGAATTTGTCAATCAACTCTTAACACACTGCTAAAGTTTCTACAATAATATAATTCAATCATGATCGAAATACACGTGGCGCCATCTTTTAACGGTATTGTTGTTTTCCTCGGGAACAGTACTTTTTTTCGGGATGAAAGGTACCCTGTGTCCGTTTCTGTACATCTGACAACATATATGCACAGGATGATCGGTTCAGTGGTTTAGGCGTGAAAAGGTAACAAACAAACAAACTTACTTTCGCATTTATAATATTAGTTGGGATCTTGGACACGAAGTTTTTGGTATGTGGGATGTGAACTCAGCAGTCATTGTCCCGATAGTCGTTACGGCGAATGGCCTAATAGCAAGAGCCTCGATCAACACCTCATGAGGCTCTCGTTGGACGGGTGGATCAAGGGCTCGATACAAAAAGCAGTACTCCTTGACACAACACGCATATTGAGGAGGTACCTTTCTCTGGAGCCCTAACTGCTGGCAGCTTGGACCCTGTTCCCGATGCCGGTGGCCTACTATTTTTATTTTATTTTGGTTTTTTTAAAGAAATATTTAATAATGTGCTAAATACAGGCTGTAATGCTAAACATCGTTATCCTTGAAACCAGTGGTTTGGTTTCATTCATAGACGTACAATCAATGAAAAATAACAAACTTTTTTTTAATAGAGTTTTAATTTTTCCACAAAAGCATTTCACCCTACGCGCGGGGGCAAAAAGCTACGGGAGGGGGCGCGGGGAACTCGCCGCGTGGCCCGACGCACGGCCCCGCACAGTTCGCTACCCCAGTCAGTCAGCTGTCTCGCTAGCGAGTGCGTGTACGCCGCGTCGTAGCGCCCCGCCGCGCCGCGCCACTCATTTCTCTCGCGTATATTTTTTTTATTTTTTTTCCTCGTTCCTATATTCTTATGTTTAAGTCAACTACCCATGGTTTGAGTGACAACGGTGTTTACCCTTACATGCTGTATATATGTTGAATGAATAACGAGAATATTTTATTATGTAGTCTGAAGCCTGAAAGTCTGAGAACTGGTCTAACCTTGAAATATCAGCATTGCCCAGTAACTGGGTTGCGGAAGTCTAATGGCAGTCGCTCCGTTCCTTACAGAGTTCCTCTCGGTCTTCCTTGACCCCTGAGATTGTTTCGGCCTTTCTTCTCAGAGGTAGTCAGATAGGAAACGCCGACGACATCTGGCTTTAAAAAAACAAACCGACATGTAAAAGTGATTTTTAGGGTTCCGTACCCAAAGGGTAAAACGGGACCCTATTACTAAGACTCCGCTGTCCGTCTGTGCGTCTGTCACCGAGCTGTATCTCATGAACCATGATAGTTAGACAGTTGGAATTTTCACAGATGATATATTTCTGTTGCCGCTATAACAACAAATACTAAAAAACAGAATAAAATAAATATTTAAGGGCGCTCCTATACAACAAACGTGATTTTTTTGCCGTTTTATTGATAATGGTACGGGACCCTTCGTGCGCGTCCGACTCGCGTTTGGCTGGTTTTAAATATGCAATTTGCAGAATTTTATTTAATTTCGTGTAAAATACTGGTATTCAGCCGCATCTGGTTAGACTGTAAGTTGGGGCCCAATTCTCCTAAAATAAATTGTTGCCAAACGCAATCGAACCACAACCGTCAGTCAGTTTTTGTTTTCGAAAACTTTCAAAATTATTGATTTTGTTTTTTGTGTCAAACAATTCGACAGCTTTTGAAATTGAGAACTGTCTGAATGAACGGTTCGGCCTTGGTTCGGTTGTGATTTATCAAGATTTATTTTAGGAGAATTAGGCCCCTGAACCCAACATAATTGGGGAAAGGCTAAAACGTATGCCACGTTTAATTTAATGAATTACTATGAAACTTTAATGTTGAAATAACAACAAATGGTTTGCTAATAACGTACCTATCGTCGCCCGGGAGTGAAAATCTCGGGAATGCATTTGGTCATTGCATGGTTCCTGTGGGCTTTCAAGCGGAAGAAGTCGCAAGCAAAAGCTAGTCAATTATATTGATTACGAATGTTATATCACTACATAGTATAAAACAAAGTCGCTTCCCGCTGCCTGTCCCTATGTATGCTTAGATCTTTAAAACTACGCAACGGATTTTGATGCGGTTTTTTTTATTAGATAGAGTGATTCAAGAGGAAGGTTTATGTATGTACGTACATGCATGTTATGTATGTACATGCTTAATATAGTAGAGAAAAACGCGGAATACGCGATAAACGACATCCACGCGGGCGCAACCGCTGGCGACCTCTAGTACCAAGGCTAGTTTCAGTGCCTACAAACTAATTTCACTTAAAGCGGCTCTCTTATAAGATATAGTACCTAATACGTCGTGATAAAATAAAAATGACCAAATTGTGTTCCCGAGGTTTTCCCTCCCGGGCGAAGCTATGTCATACTATAGGTATCGGTAAGAGTGAAGCCACACTGCTCCGTTGCGTTGCGACGTCGCAGCGTTAGATTTGGACCAATCTATAGATTCCAAATCTAGCGCTGCGACGTCGCAACGCAACGCAACGGAGCAGTGTGACTTCACGCTAAGCTCAGATCAGACTACCCTATAATACAAGGTTAGTCGGAAAGGGGGTACTAATCCGAAGCCCACTTATAGTATCGCTGATGACTGTTTGAAAGCAAGTGTTAAAATTTCAAAATTCGATTTTTTTTTCCAAATAAATGATTTATATTTTAGTTTTTTCAAAAATTCTTCATCCCTACTTTAGTTACGAACTCAGAAAATGGTGCTTCTAATTCATGACCCCAAATATGATCTAAAATGTAACTACAGCTGATCATAACTGGGGATAGATAGATTTTAGAGTTTTTTTTTTTTTTTTTGAGATTTTTGAACAACTGTTTCTCTTAAACTATTGAGTTTTGGGAAAAGTTGTAGAACAAAAGTTATTCATTATTATGTGTACTTTAACACCCTTTTGGATTAGTACCCCCTTTCTGACTAACCTTGTATACTGGGTGTAAGGGACGCAGGACGGTGTACCGAAAACTGAAACAGTGAATTCAACCCATTATTCTGAATCGAAAATAAGTGGTTTTTTCTCGGAATTTTCCGAGTTTACTGGAAATTTCTAATTTGCTTACGTTTTATTGAATGATATATTTATTTGCAAGAACATAGGTTACAATAAGGTCGTCTTAGATAATAATTGGGTTTCACTACATTCGACATTTCTGTCGTGCAAATATTAGGTTTTTTTTTTTATACAATTCAAATAAAATACCTAGTTTAGACACATTAAAAAATTATACAAATCAATCAATAAAATAACATAAATACATTTCTATCAATTAAAATTACAAAATCAATTTATTAAATAGGTAAATTTTACTAATTAGAATTATAAAAATCATAAATGAAGTAAAATTAATTAATTTAAAAGACATGTCACATTATAATAAATAAAATAAAAAATTGCATTATTAAGTTGGACATCATTTGAGTGTAAATTTAAAATTAAAATAATCATTAACTGAATAAAAACATCTATCACACAACCAGTTATGTAGTTTTTTATTAAATTCTAAATCTGTTATGTTTCTAAATTCCTTCGGTAATTTATTATATATTTTAATTGCCATTGTATAACAGTTTTTATCGCATACTTTGAGCCTATTTCGTGGTACTACAAGCGGTTTCTGTACTATTTTTCTTCTAAAGATAGCCTTTTCATCCTTTTCAAAAAGGGAATGGTTATTTCTAACAAATTTGCACATTTCAAATATGTATAAAGACGGGAGGGTAAGCAGCTTTTGCTGAATAAATATTGGTCTACAAGAATCTGTCCATTTGAGATTAAAAATCGATCTTAAACATTTTTTTTGGGCTATGAATGCTCTCTGGGCATCTGTTGAATTTCCCCATATAGTTATCCCATACCTTAAAACGGAACACACATGGCTATGGTATACTATTAAAGCTGTTTGGATGTTTGTTAGATTTTTGATTTTCCGAAGTGCAAATACAAATTTATTTATTTTCTTACACACATTATCTACTTGAGCTTTCCAATTGCAATATCTATCTATAACTATTCCCAAAAATTTTATGTCATGAACTTCTTGAATGTCATTATTATTATATTTTAAAGTTAATTCCATTTTGTCTTTTATATTGATACTATAATTATTGCTGTATGTCAAGAATCTTATGAATTTAGTTTTATTTGTATTTATTTTTAAATTATTCACATCCAACCAATCTATTAAATCCGTTAATGCTTTGTTTGTTATAATTTTAGAATTATCTATAGTTTTTTCTTTAGTTAAGACGGTAGTATCGTCTGCAAACAATACAGTATATTGGTCGGTGGAGTTTGGCAGTTCGTTTATATATATTATAAACAATATAGGACCAAGTACACTCCCTTGTGGCACACCATAGTGGTTTACTGAGAATGGTGACCTATAGGTTTCCTGGGTGTTAGTTTCGAAACTCATTTTTTTTATCTCCGTACATTGTTGTCGACCTTTCAAGTAGCTTTCGAACCAACTATATGCAACGCCTCGTATACCACATTGTTCCAGTTTGTGTAATAAGCTGTTATGACATACCATATCAAATGCCTTACTCATGTCTAAAAATACAGCTACTGGGATTTCTTTTTTATTGATAGCATCGAGGATTTCTTTAACCAGTTTAAAACATGCTAAAGTGGTGGATTTTTGCCTAATAAAACCGTTCTGCTGACTACACAGTACTTCATTTTTCTCCAAAAACTTCATAATCCTCGTGCTCATTACTTTTTCAAATATTTTTGAAAGTATAGGAACCAAAGTAATAGGTCGATAATTCCCAGCTTCAGATCTAGGGCCCTTTTTGTGAAGAGGTTTAACAACAGAAAGTTTTAAACGCTCAGGGAATATGCCTTTTTCAAAAGATAAGTTGATTATGTAAGTCAAGGGTTTTGTTATAGATAATATGTTTCGTTTTATCATTTTTGTATTAATATTATCATACCCGACTGAGTTGGTATTTCGTAATTTCATTGCTGTTTTATATATTTCCATACAACTAACTGGTTCTAAATAAATTGAGTTTACAAGTGTTTTATTACTGACAAGTTTGTTTTTTGGTTTTTGAGTATCATCTTGTCTAGCAATGTTAATAAGTATCTATTAAAATATTCAGCTATATCACCACCATCATTTAATATATTATTTCCGTCTGAGATTTCTCTAATTTCATTACTTGTTTCATTTTGTTTAAGCCTATCATTAACTATTTTCCATGTCGCTTTACATTTGTTTTCAGCTCGTTCTATGTATTTTTTATTGTTATCCTTTTGTATCGTAATTACACATTTCCTTAATATTTTACTATATTTTCTATAGTTCTGCTTATTTTGGGTGGTTTTATTTTTGTAATAGTAATTTTGTAGTTTTCTCTTCACTGTAAAAGATTTTTTTAAACCTCTTGTCACCCATTTTGGATTAACAGAGTTATAATTCATCTTAATTTTTATCAATGGAAAACATAGTTTAAAAAACAGACAAATCTCTTCATGTAATAAAGAAAAGGCTTTATTTACGTCTGTTTCCAAGAAAACTTCAGAAAATGATAGTTTACTAATGTAATAATTAAATTTTTCGGTATTTTCTTCACATATATCCCTCTTGTATACAAACCATTGCTTTTGAAAAATATTTTCCGTTTTTATTTTTATTGATAATGTTTGTCCCGTATTGTGATTGTATTTCAATAAATGTTTTGGCAGGTAAATAAACTGTGTGTAAAGAACAGGTTACCAAAAATGACACAGTGAATTTAGTTCGTTATTTTGCATTGAAAATCCGTGGAAAATATCAATGAAATCTTTCGAATTTTCCGGTCTATAAAAAAATACATTTTATTATTGCAATGTGTGTGTCTTAATAGGATTGCTTATTTGAGAGTAGAGAAATGTAAAATTTGTGAAAAGAAAAATCGGAAAAGACGGAAAATTCCGAGCAAAATTTCCATATAGCAAATATTGTATAGCACAACGATATCGCTCAGCATACATTTTACCTATATGGATACCTTCACACAACGCTATGCTATAAAGTATCGGCTTGCTGTACGCAATGAACTTGATGCGAGCGATTCTCAGAGTTATATCGTACGATTCTCCAGTTCCGTCGGTCGCCCGAATGATCGCCAAATAACTTGCTATCCGTAGTAGACCGGCTTGCGATATAGCGTATAGTGCGAACGTCATGCTATATAGTTATAGCTTATTACGCATAAAGGTCACAGCTAATTAGAGCCACCGCATCCGACCCGCATCGCCTTACCTCGTGCGGTTAGTATTCTTTATATGAACTTGTATGGATGTGCGCTCACGACATCGCCTCGGGCGTATGCCGACCACGCACGGACGACGAGTCGATCACTCGGTGACAACTCGCTGCTCGCATGCTTGTCTTGCGTTGCTGCGCATTGCCAACGCATAAGTCCCGAGTGAACCGCGCGCTGCCATCGAATGGACTCCTCCGACGACTCCTCTGGTTGACCACGCGACGTTTACTGGTGATAACGCGGCGTCCACCCGTGAACCACCTGCTGACAACGAGTGGACGCCGAGCGACGAGGCGATGCGGGTCGGATGCCGGGTGGCTCTAATGAGCTGTGACCTTAATGCTCTACTAAATAGCAAAATAGTAGAGCGTAGACTGAACTGCGCCATAACGTTTTTGTTGTTATATTCGCATAACTCGCCAAAATGTAGGATTTTTAACAGCAGATTTTTTTTTCGCGATTTCTGGTTTGTTATCATGTAAAAGTTGTTCATAGTGCTGAGTACAATCTCCCATTTTGGTTTGTCGACTGTTTACAATTTCACCCTGTATAGCAACTATTCTAGTACACAAATACACTACACACTAGGATCCAATCCACTTCCCCGCTATTTGGCAGCCATTTTGCTTTTTTGTTGAGATAATCTATCTTAAAGTTATGAAAATGTGAACCCATTATATCGTAATGTAAACGATAGACAATATTGTTGCCCTCTGAATAAGCCTACTTTTATCTCAGTAGGACCAAAACTTCGAGAGATATGACTTTTTTTGTACACACGTACAGAATATCTCAACAAAAAATGGAAGTGAGTTGGACCTTAGTGTATAGTGTATTTGTGTACTATAGAATTGTTATATAAGTACCTAGAATATCGCTAGTCCATGACCAGACACATTGTATAATTCTATATGCAAAGCATGTAAAACCAGCGACACCTCCTAAATTTCGTAGCTCGATGTAGCCGAAGTAAGTGGCTGAACTTACTAACTTTGTATATAATGGAATGAGATAATTTAATGCCGTACCACTGGCCTCTGATACGGCTGTTATATACTAACTATTCACACGTAAGTATATGCTTTTGTTAGGAGTGATAATTAGTTCCATGCAATAGATTAATAGATGGGAGTTCAACAAAGCACGGGACACGAATGGTTGGAAAGAAATATACAGACAGCCCTTTACTTTCCCACTACTGTGCACGGGTCTCTTCTCAGAATGAGAAGGATTTACGCCTTAGGGTTCTCTGTTGGAATATCGAAATATTATTAGCCGATTCTTATCTGGCCGCAAACCTTTCGCCACTTTTAATTTCGCCGAATAATTAAAACGCCGAATGATTAAAGTCCCTAATTATGTTTTGTAAGTTTTTGTTACGCCGACTATTCTTCTGGCCGCTGTTTCATTAGTCAACTGTATTATTAACCACTTTACACTTGTTAGATGGCTGGAATAATTCGGCTCATTTTACCATCATGCAAGCAAGAAAGCAAACAAGCATGCAAGTATTTCTGGGTATGCTCTGCCAGAAGACTCGCTTTGCCGCCCCTTCGCTTCGCTCGCCACCTCCCCCCACTCGCTGCGCTTCGGCCTCGTGCACTCGTTCCACTCAAGACCTCCTTCGCGAGCTTCTGGCTCCACGCTTTTAAATAACACTCTAGGGGTAGGACAGAGTCTAACCACGTGTAGTCGGGGAGCACTGAGTCGGATTAACATTGCATTCCGTTGTGTGAAAATAATGTTATGCGAATACTTAATTGACAAATTAAACAATAGCCAAATAAGTATTCGACTAAAACAAAATTTCTGAATGATTTTTTGGCCAAATAATTATAGTGGCTAAAATTATTCGGCGAAATCAAATTAGGGTAAAAATTGCTTCGGCACGTTAGCGAATCGTTGTTGGCGTAATGAAATTCGATTTAAAATACTTCGGCAAAACACGGGCACCGGGTTTAATATTATATCAGTCTTTCTTGACTTTAATCTTCACAATAGAATCGACTTTATTTACTTTTTAAAGGTGAATGACCCCGACGGACAGTGCAGTTGAACATTCGGATTTATTCGCACCGTGTTGAGAGTGAATCAGACTGAAACACAGACATAAATCTAGATCTCCCGAGAGTTGCGACTGGACAAACTGTAGTAAATAATTGCATCAGTTTTATGCAGCCATCACTCACTTGAGAAGCTTTTTTTCGGCCCGGCGCAGACGACGGACTTTTTGTCCGGCGGACTGCCGCAGACTGGAATTGACGTGGTTGGTAGTCTTTGCCGGTCACGAAAGGACATCTGACAAAATGGACCAAAAATTAAAGTAGCCGGCCAAAGAAAATTATGCATAATTATGTTATGATAGTACATGAATATCTAAACATGTTTTAATTCTACGTCATTCCTCCAAGTCTGATATCTGAGTCACTATATAAGGTTAAAATATTCCATTTCAGTCAAAACTAAAAAATAATTTGTAAGTGACAAACATGTGCCAAACGTTACTTGTTATTTGTTTTAGAGGCAGATAGCCATGAAGGCTGAAAGATCGCATGCCTGCGTGACTACCCTGGTTTTTAATTATCCATGCAACTTCAGTTTCATCGGGCGGCTATTCTATCTCCAGTGTTGTTATCGTATCGTCGTATTTTTAATACGCTATATATATAGCGTATTAGTATACTATAGTATATACGTTATTTTACTTACAAACATTAAGATTTATTTATTTATTTATTTATGCCTTTATTAATCCATAACTTAAACTAATTAATATAAGAAAGAAAATTAAATGGTTATGTATAGCATAGTTATTGTTTGATTTCAAGTTATGGCCCCATCTCGGGTATAGGCCTCCTCCAACTGTCTCCATTTTTCCCTATTTTTCGCCATCTCCATCCAGTCTCTGCCCGCTATTTTTTGTATTTCGTCAGTCCAACGATCTTTGGGTCTGCCTCTTGGTCTTTTGCCTCCTGGGCCTTTCCACATTGTGGCCAGCTTTGTCCATTTCTCAGCCGACATGCGGGCTATATGGCCTGCCCATTTCCACTTCAGGCGCTGTGCATGCTTACCCGCGTCTATTACTTTGGTTTTATGCCTTATATCTTTGCTCTTCTGTTTATCTATAAGCTTGATACCTAAGATGCTCCTCTCCATAGCGCGTTGGCAGGATCGTATTTTTGTTTTTGTGTTTTTGTTAAAGATCCAGGTTTGTGCACCGTAAGTAAGGCAGGGCAACAGGCATGAATCCATCACTTTTTTCTTTAGCGTTAATGGAAGTTTTGATTTTAATATTTCTTTAAAACTCCAATATTTTCTCCAGGTCATGTTAATTCGCCTGTCGATTTCGTCTTTGTGCCTCGTGTTCTTGAAAGAGATTTGTTTCCCGAGATAAATATAGTTGTCCACGTACTCAATAGGGGTTTGTTTTATTACTACTGGATTTTGGCTGCTGTTTGTAGCTACTTTTGTCTTTGAACTATTCAGTTGTAGGCCAACTTTTTCACTAGCTGCATTTAGTTCTCTTAGCATTTCTTCCAGCTGCTTTGATGTTGTCGAAAAGAGAATGATATCGTCAGCAAATCTGAGATTGCTAAGGAATTTTTCCTTTATTTTTATTCCTTTTCTACTCCAGTCTAGGTCTTTCATAATATTTTGTAAAACAGCTATGAAGAGTTTTGGTGATAATGGATCTCCTTGTTTTACGCCTTTACAGATGTTGATTTTTGGGCCAAGTCTGTCCAACTTTACACGGCTTGTGCTTTTTCTATATATATCCTTTATTATGTTGATGTATGTATTTGGGATATCTTGGTGATCTAGTGCTTGCCAAATACTCTCATGCGATATTGAGTCGAACGCTTTCGCGTAGTCGACATAGGCAAGATATAGAGGGCTTTTAAACTCCTGATGTTTTTCCACTATTTGGTCTAGGGTATGGATGTGGTCGATGGTTGAATACCCCTGTCGGAAGCCTGCCTGTTCCACTGGTTGGCCCTTCTCTATAATAATACCTAACCTTTTTTCCAGACACATTGCGAACAGCTTGTACATCGTTGGAAGTAGGCTGATTGGTCGATAGTTGTTGATATCTGCTGGGTCTCCTTTTTTATATAAGAGAATTATTCTTGATTCCGCCCAATGTTTGGGGATTATTTGAGTTTCGAGTATTTTATTGAACAAAGTAGTGAGAGGGCCGATCAATATGTTTTTTCCAATTTTTAAGGCTTCATTAGGAATGTTATCTGGCCCTGGGCTTTTTTCTTCTTTTAAGCATTCACACAAACATTAAGATACTGTTAGTTAATATCTTAACGCTTAATTCTTTAATTTTGTTCACTAAGATCGAAAATTTTAACCTTATATAGTGACTCAGATATCAGACCTAGAGGAATGACGTAGTAATAAAAAATGTTTAGGTAGTCATGTACTATCATAATATGTATATACTTTTCTTTGGCCGGCTACTTTGGATTTTATAATACGGACTCAACGCACACGACAGTAATTCTGTCTGTAGTTGTCGTTCGTTAGAACTCTAGTGTCTATGTTCTATGTTAGGAGATGTGGTTTCCGCATTTAGTCCTTTAAGTGGACCATTGTACGTGGGCCATGGCGGCCATCATTCCAGCCAGCCCACCTCCTTCCAGAAGCAGATTAGGGCTCTCAGTCCGCTCAGAACATTTGCGAGTGATTTCGGTGCGCCAAGGGTTGTTTCTCGCATTTGGGTGACCCCTGTGCATTCCAGGAGCACGTGTGCGACCGTCTCTTCGGCCCCCATACATGCTCTGCACAGAGGGCTGTCCGTTATGCCTATCGTGTGGAAGTGTTTGTTTAGTAAGCAGTGTCCGGTTATCGTTCCAGTCACCATTCGCAGGCTGCTCTTGTCCAGGCGCAGCAGGCGCCTTGTCAGTCTGCTATCCATGAGTGGCATGGCCTCTTTGGATTGCCTGCAGCCTGGGGCTGAAGTCCACCAGCTCTGTGCCTGTGTGTGAGTAAACTCCTGGAGCCACCTGCGTAGTTGGTTGAAGGGGAACTCTAGTGTCTGCGATGGCAACAACTACCAACTACTTTCATTCTTGTCCGTGGTAGTCCGCCGGACAAAAAGTCCGTCATCTGCGCCGGGCCTTTACATGGCAACCATTACAGCATGTCTGGTTTAGGCGAAATCCGAAAACCTAACTTCGATACTTCGGACAAACTCTTGAATTCGTGACAAAAAAATCTGCAGTTCCATACATTTCGTAAAGCAACATTAATTATTTTGTATGGAAAACCTGTTTTTTTTTTCACTTTCTATTTTGTTCCCCTAGTAGAAGTTGTACAGAATGATGAGCAGAGTTCATGTTTTTCGGTTGTAAAGCGACTAACCAATCATGCTGTACCGCGACATAATTTTCTCGTCACTTTATCTAGTCGCGAGATGAGATAATGTCTGGCTCATCTCGTCTTGGTCGGAGGCAATGTAACATTGTTTTCTCGTCGTATTATCTCGTACCGAGACGAGATAATGTATGACTCATCTCGTCTTGGCCTGAGATAATGTGACATTATTTTTTCGTCATAATATCTCTTGCCGAGACGAGGTAATGAATGACTTATCGCGTATCGACATTATTTTGTCATCGCATTATCTCACGACGAGATAATGCGATGACAAAATTATGTCGCGATCTGCTTGCTAGCCTACCAGGACCTTCCTTCTGAGAAATGTAGGCCTGAAGTATGTTACGTCAAATTATCTTGTATTTGCATTCAACATCAAGGAAAACTCCGAAGAATATTGAAGTTTTAAATTAACATAAACATATCCCAAATAACAACTCTACATTTCCCAATAATTTTACGGCTGTAAAATAAATACAACAAAACTCTTAAAGGATCAAATATTTGTGGAAATGATAGCTAAGTTTGAACGAATTTGCTTTTAAACTTCGTTGACATTTCTTGTATATTTACGATGCGACGATCCCGGAAACTGTTTGGTAACTTTAAAATAAGGGCAATTTTACATCCGCCTCGGTTATTCATAGATTAACCTGCACGGGATTTTGATTGATAAGAAACAAAAAAATATTATCTTATTGTCTTACGATAGTCGTAAGTTATCGTACATACCTAAACCCCAACACAAAAAATTTAAAAAGGTAAAAGTTTAAAAAAATATTCTAGAAATCTAATTTATGGATAGAACATTTCTATGCCGCACATAAATTAATGGAAGCACGGAGACACGGTTGGCGGGCACGACTAGCGCGACATCTCTTCGTGCAGTCAGTTAATTCGGGGCTCTTACTCGAAAATAGAAATCGAAGTATTTTTTTTGAATATTTTTTCTTTTCTTTTCAATAAAAAACAATAAGTGTTAATATGTATTACCAGTAGATCACGCGGTTTGAAGGAATTACACGCATTCTTTTACACCCAGTACATACCCCTTTTCACCGTAAGGTGAGTCTAGATGTTCCTCTACATAACGTTACCATACAAAAAATATCAAATATTTTTTAAAACAAAACATGTGAGTATTATAACTATTGTCGCCGCGCGCGCTCGTTACTACCAACGCCATCTAGTGAACCACGGAGGAGGCAATCTGACGGCTGCAGGAGGCCTTAGAAAGAAACGTTTGGATTTTGACACACATATTCTTACACGCCTATGAGAACGACATATTTTGTAATTAATTTTTAATAAACGATTATACGCATAAACGAATAAAATAAATCATTGAAAGGTCTTCGAAGCCCCCGTTCCTGAACAACTATTTTACGGTTTTTGACGTCGTATACGTTTTTTCGATAGCAGTTTTCATACGCCTATAATTAAAAATTACAGCTATGTCAATCATCTTTGGATGAACAGAGTTTAGTATGAACGTTCGACCATGACATCCGGGACATACGAAGCTTAGCGCGGTGCGTGACGCGGGGCGTGAAGCGGATAGGTAATTCAAACATGACGATGTATTAGAGCGCAGGATATAATAAACAAGGTATTCTCTCCCGAGGATGGACCGTATTACGTCACCATCTGTAATAACAACAAAATTTGAAAACAGAAGCCGAAGCTTATTATACCCTTTTCAGCGTAAGTTGATTCCTGACGTTTCTCTGCAAAACATTACCTTACAAAGAATAAGAAAAAAAAAATATGGAGCTATTTTACTGTTTTTGATAATTTCGTTTACGTTTTTTTGAGAGCAGTCTCCTTACGGCTACAATTTACGAAATGACCGAGCTGTCCGGACTCATTTTTGGGTGCAAAGAGTATAAGTTCATCATTAGCTATGACGTAGTAACGTACAGTCACTTGATCTAGCTGTCATGTGAAGAGACTACCTTGTTTTATTATACCATGTTAGATGCGGTTATGGAAATTATGGGAACGTGTTTTTCGCGCGCATTATTAGAGTTGTTGTTGTATGTAATGATAGTGAGCAGCAGATCCTGCTTCTCTATAAACAAGGCCGAAAGCATACAATTCTAAGAGCCCATAAACGTGAAGTTTCAACATTACAATTGAAACAATGTAAATAATTCGCATTATGTTCTATTAAGTTGCTCAACTACAATCCCACACTATTCCATCTAACTTTGTTCGTGCTAAATCCCGGAGGCAGGCAGTCCCGCGCCCGGGGCCCGGGAATTACGCCCGAATCCCGTTGTTACGTGATTCACGAATTCTTGCACAAACGTAATGAAATCTGCGCGATAGTTCGGACATGTTGAAAAAATATCGGGGGAGAATGGCGGGAACGGTGTAGTGTGGAAGTCAAACGGTTTTCGAGGTACACCGATGCCAAATAAAACGTGCTCAAAGCTGAATTCGAATTTTGAAACGAGCATGTTTGTAAACGGAAATATCCAGAGAAGTTCAGATAGATTTTCGAACTCTGGTTTTAGTGCAAAACGTAACAGTTATTTTTGGAATGCGCTCGTACGTACCTACTGCAAATAACTACACACACACACCGTAGTACTTGAAGCTGCAAGCTGATTTACACACAATATTATACATACGACTCGATCTCCAAACTTTAAAACTTAAATAATTCCAAAACGGCTTAGTTAAAATCGAGGCCAATGTAAATATAGGCTTATTTGACATCTTCTCTTCGAAATAAATGAAAAAATTATGATAATTATTTCTGTAAATAAATCTGTTACAGACACTTTTACAAGCCAATGTAATGTTTTTTTAAGACTAGATGGCACCGGCATTTTCTATCTGACTAGCTCTGACAAGAAAAGCCGAAACAAACTCAGTCCAGACATTGTAGTATAAAACTAACTAACTAACTAGACTATGCGAGTGCAAAAAGAACAATGATCACTCGGCTAACATGCTTGGACTAGTAAAATCTAACAAAACGTAACTTGATGAAACATAATGTCGTTTCATTCACCTACATAAATATAAATAAGTACAGCCTTCAATATATTTTTAAAAGGTCGGAGAGACAAGATATTTTGCCACTTCCATTAACACATTCAAAACGTGATGCAATTCCAAGTCCATTAAACGAATGCCAAGTCAACAAGAGTAGAAGATCAATCGGAGTCTGTAAGCAATGCAAAAATATAAAAAAAAGGGAAAATAATATAAAATCGCACAGAACACCAAAGAATATTGTAACAGTAAGCGAGGAGAACACAGTCGTCGCCGAAACTATAACGACATGGTTACCATGGACACGGTCAGCGCAGAAAACCACAGATTAGTTAATAGTAGCTAGCTACAGAAAACCGTCAATTTAATTTTACTTGTGAAGAATAGGGAGGGACGTAATCAATCGATTTATGACAGTATCGATTTTTAGATGTAAAATCATTAGTTTTTTATCTAATTCATGGCTTTATTAAAACAATTTACCACGAAGTAACACCAAATTCTATTAGTGGCTAAGCTTAGTATAATATTGATGTGAGTTTATACGGTTGACATTGCCTGGGATTTTATTTCGATTTATGAAATAAAATCATAATAGACTAGAAAAAGTATGGACTTCTCTAGTAACGTAAGTAATTACGGATGCGTTCGAAGTTAGATATTTTATACAGCGTTCTGATAAATAAAATAGTATTTTTAAAATAAGATTATCTAAATTACCCCATCTTTTAAAAATAAACGAAGATATCCAATAAATACACTAACAATGCACTAACATATTGGTGACAGTTTCATCTCGGGAACAATTTCTGTTTTTTCCTAGTACAGAGTGACCATTGTTCTTTAGGGCAACGTCTGGAATGGCCTTTTGAGGAAAGAGCCATAGTAGGTTTGAGTTGACCTGTCCTAACTGACGGCACGTATGCATTAGCCATCGTGTAGCTCAACCTTATTATAGGGAGCTCAACAACCCGACGCACAGCGCTACCAATCAGCCGGACATTTGCGTATGTCACACAAAATACTCAAACAATTTTATAAAATTCGTGTTTAAAACTAGCCAACTGGTACTCACATTCACAATTTAATAAAAATAAAAAAAAAACAAATGACATTAATAATCATAGTCGACAAAATAAAAATATAAAATAATTCAATAGTAATTATAAAAATTAAAAATTAAAAAAATAAAATAAAAGAAAAACAATAAATATTACAAAGAATGTCAAAAAATAAAAATAGTTATTTCAATGTTCACAATGATGTATGTGTTATGAGCGAGCGACTCAATTCCAAGCATTTTTGTCGTCCATATAATCTTCAACTTTATAGAAACCCTTATTGCAAAGTTTCTGCTTTACCAAGGACTTAAATTTATTGAGACTTAAGCCTTGAATATTACTTGGAATTTTGTTGTAGAAACGTATACTTTGGCACCTAAATGAATTATTATTTTTTGGAGCCTGGTCATTGGTAGTACATACATATAAGTATATTTTTATTTCTAGTATTGACACTATGAATGTCGCTGTTCTTAGAGAACAAACTAATATTTTTCTTAACATTAATCAAATTTTCATAAATATATTGAGATACGACCGTCATTATACTAATTTCTTTAAACTTATCCCTCAGTGAATGCCTAAAGCTAAGGTTATAAATTGCTCGAATAGCTCTTCTGCAAAACAAAGATAGTTTGAATGTCGGCGGCATTTCCCCACAATAAAATGCCGTACGACATAACACTATGGAAGTAACTAAAATATACCAATCTGGCTGTCTCTACATCACTTAGCTGGAGTATCTCATTTTTTATTTTTTTTTATTTATTTATTAAGGACCTCCAACAAGGGAGCTCGTGGCCAAATAATTACAGCCGCATAGACCGATCTTCCGGGTTAAGCCACGCTTGCCGACGTTGGTCTGTGGATGGGTGACCATTTACCATAGCAAGTTTCCTCCGTGCCTCGGAAAGCACGTAAAGCCGTTGGTCCCGGCTGTCATTTGTAGATCTTTGACAGTCGTTACTGTTGGTCAGAAGCCAGAAAGTCTGACAACCAGTCTTACCAAGAGTATCGTATTACCCAGTTACTGGGTTGTGGAGGTCTGATAGGCAGTCGCTCCATGTAAAATACTGATATTCAGCTGCATCCGGTTCGACTGGAAGCCGACCCCAACATAGTTGGGAAAAGGCTAGGCAGATGATGATTAAGGACCTCCAACAAAGGACATACACAGAAAATCACAAAAATTGGTAAATAGAATGAGCCTTATATCCGAGTACTCCTTCAATTATAGGAGGCCACAACATGCCATTTTTTTTTCGACTAAGCTACGTTTCAACAATATTTAATAAATAATAAATTGTGAGTTAAATAGTTAAAAACGATTTAGAAGTTGAGAAGTTGTTTTACAAATGTTGTTTTAATATCTTCTTATATTTTGATAAAGACTCGCAGATGTCAATATCATGGACTTTCGACAAGGTATTGTATTGCCTACAGAGTCTTGGCAGATATACAATGTATAGATCTCAAAAGCTGCAGAACTGAGTCTATTCGACAATTTATTTATATGTGGGCCCCACTGCAGTTTTAAATGTAAAGTTATACCCAAGAACGTAGTAGTGTCCACAAGATCCAATTCGGCTCCATTTATTACTACACTGGTTTTCACCTGCTTATCATTAGGTGTCAAAAATCTAATACCTACTTACATTTAGTCTTTTTCTCGTTCAAAAGTAAGTTGTTAACATTAAACCAGTGCACTACTTCAGAAAGAGCGTTGTTTACATCGTTAGTAACCGGCTGTTGCCGTTTGAGTTTATTTTTAAAATACGGAACATAAATAATATCACCATCGGGAGATCATCCCAGATACAAAAAGAGGCTTTCATTACGAACAACGATACGGATTGATCAGATGCGAAATAAGAGGTATTCACACTTCACAAACGTATTATATCCATTTCCATATAGACGCGCGACGTTTCAAATATGTAAGTATAATTATTATTTTATTTTCCCAGCAAGTAAATTTTAATAACACGAATACATAGTAAATTCCGCGGCAAACATCTGTAAGATCCGTAACGTATTAAGCTGGTAATTAATTCGTTTCCAGTAAACAATAGTGCTAATTTGTCAAGTGTGTCTGCCTTACATTATTATTAACGTGTAATGAACGCGTCCTGTGACGTCGTTTGTCATTTCGCTGGTTTGGAACGCGACGCAAATTAATTAATTATCTGTGGCTTGAAGTGTCAACGACAATTTTTGGCGCGTATTCTAAAACAATTTTATTTTTGTTTGTTGATTTATATTTCATACCGATATGTTTAGTTATTATTTTAGTATAGTTAATCCCTGCAAATGATTTGCCACAATAATAACATGGTATACTAAAGTTACGTTCATGAACATGGCGTTTAAAATTCGATCCTGCATTATTTTTACTAGTATCTCCAACAAGTAAGACGAAGATACAGAAGAAGTACGAGAGTGAAAGAGATAGCTATCTGCAAGATACGCCAAGTGTTCGTATCTATAGTGTAATAATATGTTACACGAGGTATTCTCTTCCCGCGATCATCACGATCAGTGCTGCCATTGATTAAAAATCCTCTTAATTCTATTGAATACAATTAAGAGGATTTTTAATTCATAATGAATATAAAATAAATTGCTAACTAGCCTAATTATTTGAACTAAACTAAACAAAAAAAATAAACTGTATAAAATGACTGGTTCAAAATTGTTTCTTTATAGAAGCAAGTACCTAAGTGAAAAAATCAATCTACTATTTTTGTATCCATTATTATTTTGAATTTATTTTTCTTATGTGGCATTATCGAGAAAAAGGTGACTAAAATATGTCCTAAAAGGTAACTTGATGTTTTCTATTCACTTGAAAAAAAGAGGCAATGATGTATGTTTATCCTAGCTTGCTAAAAGTATTAAAAATATATATAGGTATTTTAAAATGTACTAGAAGAAGATTTACACTAGTACCTTTAGAATACTATAATTTATGACTGCAGGTGGGAATCTTCATGCTCTCTCAATACGTTTCTGCTTTCTATCTGAAAGAAATGGTAAGTTATTCTCTCAACAAATACAGTTGGAGTTTTCTAATACATACAATATGTGAAGGTAGTTGAACCCTTAGCTTGACTGGCTACAGTGGCTACTAGTGGCTAGGTTTTAATTTAATTTTAATTTTATAACTATAAAAAACAAAATTGGTTAGATTTTTTTTGATCTTGACTGATAGACTGACCAAATAAGAGTATACAAGGTGTAACTTAAATAACGCACAAGCTCATAAGGGGGGTACTTATGTTCGCATAACTCATTAAAATGTAGGGAACAGCTGATTATTTTTTCGCGATTTCAGGTTTGATCAAATAGTAAAAGTTGTTCATTATGATGAGTACAGTGACCCTTAAGAGGTTTTGCGTTATTTATGTTACACCTTGTATATTACTACGAGTCGCTCGCGGCTTCGCCCGCGGGGATGTCGTTTATCGCGTATTCCGCGTTTTCCGGGGTAAAACTAGCCTATATCTGTCTCCGGGTTCCAGACTAGCGATGGGCGATTGTTGCAAAAAAATAACAATCGACTTAATCGTAAATTGTACTGTTGCGCATTCGATTGTCGATTTAGTAGTTCCTCACCATAATTATTCGAATAACAATCGACGAACTACTAAATGTAAACTGAGACAGTAGAGAACAATTAAATAATCTATTAGCGTCAATCGCATAATAACTGCAGTTGTACTTGTAAGTAGCGGTGCACGCACTTTTAACTATTAAATTGTGGCGCAGCGGCAGCGCACGCACCACCTTTTAGTAATTACTTATTTAGTAGTACGAGTATAGTAATACGTGCGCTGCGCCACGATTTAATACAATTAGTAGTTAAAGTTGATACGATAACCGTATCGGTGATTGTCGCCTGCTGCGCCTTTAGTCGATAATAATGGACTAACATCAATTGTTATCAACTTTTATCGACTGGACTGAACAATCGACTAAGTCGATTAGTTTTAGTAATAATCGCCCATCGCTATTCCAGACTATGTCCGTACCATAGATATAAGAAAGAAGTATTGATTTTTGAGGAAGCCTGCAGAACAAAAGTTATTCATTATTATGGGTACTTTGTCACCCTTTCGGATTAGTACCCCCTATCCGACTAACCGTCGATATTTGTCTAATTGGTTTTTATGTTACAACATCTAGCTTACTCAAACGTCTACCTCAGTTATCCTGCATGCCTGCCGCTGACAAAGCTCTAAGTGTGAGATTACAGTGGCGCGGGGCGGGCAGCGGGAGCGGGTGGCGGGTCAAGCGGAAAACGCACATTTCCATGGATGAACACAGTATAGTGTTGGGTAGGACATGACTTGAAAAAGAGTTTGTAAGAGTAGCCTCTTTTTTGCTCTGAGCCAGTACAATGTACTACTTCAAATGAGGTGAGGCGTACTGAAGCTCGGTGATACGTTTGAAGTAACGAGTACGAATATGACATTTGATGTCATTGGTTTCGATGTACTGATTACGTCTTTCTCGAGGCCCGGTCACGTAATGTCCATTGCAGAATGAATGACGTGCTATTGTAGTATATGCCTCACTCCCTCTCTTTCTCACCCTATAGTTTACTTACCGAGAGTAACGAGTAACGCGACTACCGTGACATAAAAGTTGAAGTAGTACACTTTAAATTTTCGAGCCGCTCTTACATTTTGACGTCATGTACGGGACGAATGTACCGCCTCTTGTAAGTCCTACTCAACACTAACACAGTAGCAGCGGGGCGATTGAGCGGCTCGGATTACCTACCTCGATATTACGACAATATTATTAACATATTTCGATATAATGAATATGCAATGCGTTGAACGTTCGATCAAACAAACATTCGATATTTTGAACACTCGATGTATTGAGTGTTCGATTTATTAAATGTTCGATTTATTAACCATTCGATGAAATGAACGTTCGACTAGTTGAACATTCGATTTTTAGTGTTCGATCAATTGATATTCGATGTTCTGGCATTCGATATGGCGTAGTAAACCCAAATTTGGGTCCCCCCTCAGATCAAAAATATTGTGTCTCCAAAAGCACTTTAATAAAAAGATTTTAAAACTAAACACTTTTTTTCTTTACGTGGCATTGCAACATGCCGGGTACAGCTAGTCGGTAATAGATTTTAAGTGAATTGACATTATATCTAGATAGACTGAGATGATACTGAAACTGGACCGAACTTTAAGTGTACCAGAATACAATTTTTTATTCAATTCATAATTTAATCTCAGTTCGGTCAACCTCCAGTCTTACTTCAAATTAATTACGAGAATTGGGCTTCTGGTCTAACCTTAGGATATCAGCATTGTCCATTAACTAGGTTGTGAAGTTCTGATGGCAGTCGGTCAGTGTAAAATACTGGCATCAGCCGCATCTAATCAACGTGCTCTAATCAAGTGCATGTACTTTAAAAACAGTAGATATCCAACTGAAAATATCAAATTAGCAACTTGCTCTCGGTCAGAAAAATATACATTACACAAGTTGTATTAAAAATGCATAAGTCCCTTGCCTATGATGCTAGCATACAGTCCAAAAGAAGGAAAGACACCATAGTAAAAGTTCCACAAACACGTACCAAGTTTGCCAGTATTCAATTTAGCAAACGATCTGCACAGTTGTCCAACAGAATCAATAAACACATTTATATTTTTTCAAAAACCTATTATGGCTCCAAAAAATGTATAACTGAATGGATAAAAACACTAAAACGCACTAGCGGCCAGCCGCATTACGGCGTGCCGCTTGCGGCTGGCCGCATATCGCTTCTTATATGAAACCGCATGATCTCAACGCACTGATTTCCGGCCAGCCGTCGTGCGCCAGTGCGTTGAGATCATGCGGTTTCATGTAAAAATCGATGTGCGGACAGCCGCAAGCGGCACGCCGTATTGCGGCTGGCCGCTAGTGCGTTTTAAGCCTTAGCTACTGTGATACTGAGACACTTCTACAACACATACATTGATGCACACACACGCACACCCACACCCACCTTACACACTCCACATACACATCACACATACTCACATTCACTCCTACATACCCACCTACGCACACGCGCACACACACACACACAACACATACACACACCTATTTCGCATGGAAATCTTGTAAACTTACTTTTTACCTAGCACCTAGATCACTATTTTCATCATTGCATTATAAATGAACGTTTTGTTATGGAAGAGCAGAGTCTCCTAATACAGGCATTACTTGCTTAAAAGGAGGCTTCAATCACAAAATTTGTAACTACTTTAACTTGTTCTGCAAAATAAACTGTTTATTATTATTATTATCTGGTTAGACTGGAAGCTGATCCCAAAATAGTTGAGAAAAAGCTGGGCAGAACAAGTAAAATAATAAATGGAATATTTGTCAAACATTAATCCTTTTTATCCGCTCTTCCTAACCTCGAAATTGCAACGATTTATCATTCCAACCCCAACTCGCGATACGATATATTTATTTCTTTTTATATAACAACAAAAAAAACAGTAATTCAAACAAACGGCCCGCTCAAGTATCTTGATAAATATCGCCGTTTAGAAATTTTTATCGCATTTATTTTTCACTTTCTGTCTATACTACTTTCTTTTTATTCTTTTCAATGATGTAAACAAATAACTGCCTCTTTGAAACGTAAAAACTCATCATCATTCAGCCGAAAGACGTCCACTGCTTGTCACGCTTAGCGGGTTAAGGGTGGCTTGAGGAGTCAAGCCTTAACAAGCATGTGCACATAAAATCAGAATCTAGCAAGAATCAGAAGCAGTTTAGCAGGAGTGTACTTACATAAGAATATTAAGGAAAACACTTTTAACCATACAATATATATTTTATAATAGTTACAAAATTAGACTAGTTTACAGGGCGTGGTTCTTTAGACAATACGATACGAGGAGTCCAGGGTCTTCAGGTGTAGTAGGTAGTACTTAACTAGCGGCTGCTGAGGCGCGAGAGAGGACGAAGTGCAGCGTGCCGGCCCTTTTATAGGTGCACCCCGCTAGTCGACACCACTGCACCTTCACATGCTGGACATAAACCTCCTCCAAGCATCGCCACATCGACCGGTCCTATGCTTCTCGCATCCAGCAGATTCCCGCAACCTTCACCAGGTCAGCGGACCACCTTGAGTGAGGTCTACCCACGCTGCGCTTTCCGGTACGCAGTTGCCACACTAGGGGCTTACTCCCTAAGTCCGTCAACGACATTAGTCGCCCGTCCGAAAGTAGCCCGAAACGTAGGAGTGAACAAAACAAGTGTCAAGCTCAACTTATCGGACGGGCAAAAACACATCGGTAGTAGAGACAGCTGTCAAATCGTGTTGTCAGTCATTCTTAGTTCGGGCCCCGAAATAGTCGTATGTGCGTAGGTGATAGGGAGTAAGTAGGAAACGCTGGTAACTAAGGCCGAAACCACGGACTTCGTGCTTAGGGAGTAGACCCCCAGAACCCTTCGGCCCCATCGGCCATCTGTTCTGCGAGCAATATGCCCCGCCCACTGCCACAAAATTACTAACGTGCATTTAAATAACAATTAAATTAAAATATTTAGATTTATGATTTTTACTAACGTGCTTTTTTCGGGATTGCCCGACTACTTTCGGACCCAAACAGAGCCCTTGATCATGAGTCGGACAATCCCGAAAAATGCACGTGAGTAATCCGTAACTAATCATAAATATGAATGTCTCACGAAAGTTTAAATTTTTTGTTTACTTTTTGGGAAAGTGTGTAAAAATGTACTATAGTTTTCTTTATTGTGATTTCAGAGTGCTTTAAGCTAAAATGTCTGTTAAATTACATCTAGAAAGGGCAATTACTTAGAGGCTATTGGTACCATTTGTTATTCTAGACTTCTTTAGCTTGAATTTCTATTTTATTTTAGTAATTCACTTTGCTTTGGTTGCTTAGTTACGGCATTAAGTTGGACTATACGGATGGTAACTAAACCTTGAATTAATGGAATTCGTAATGATCGAAGAATGAACTACTTATTAACCGACTTCGAAAAAGATTATGGACTAGAAGATATTCACTCTAATTTCTCCGAGATTTGTGGACCGATTTGAGTAATTATTTTTTTAGTTTGCGGAATACTCTCGTGTTTGTCCCACATGAATTTCATTATGTTTGGTTGTGTAGTTTTTTTATACAATATTATTAGTCCTTTGAAAATGAATTACGTACATAATATATGTAGTAAACTTAACCCACAAAAGTTTACGACGGTATTTTTCAAATGTTTTTATTCTGCCAGCTGACTGTATCAATGCAGTTACAAAATAAAAGTAGTTCTCTTACACTTAGTTTAGTTGCTTTTTTCAGGCGTTAAAACAGAAGACTCATAATAAAAAAAAACTATCTTCTCATTATCTTCTTATCTTATCTTTCGAGCCTGTTGTACCACTGCACAGCAAAGGACTCCCTTCCTTCTTTCCATTTTTCCCAATCTTTTGCAATCTGAGTCCAATCCTTTAGGTAGAAGTCTAGAAGAATTAGATAGATAGATAGATATACTTTATGGTACTCTAAGGGCTGATTTTTCAATCGTCAGATAACTTTTATCTGGGGAATAAGTTTGATGTTTTGACAGCTTTTCTATAGAAAATATGTCAAACCGTCATATTTATTCCTTGGATAAAATTTATCTGACGATTGAAAAATCGGCCCTAAAAGAAATAAATCATTATCTTAGTAATCTAAACGAAGTAGATCGCCCTATTAGCTTTATTATCTATATCTATACATACTCATTTTCGTCGGTATGTAAGTCACTCTGTGTAAATACACCAAGTTCCTCTAAAAACATACTACCTACGTCATACCACGACCTTCGCTCCCCTAACAGCGCCATAAACTGCTGGCTTCACACAATATGCACGCAAAAAACATAAATTTGTCCACCCCACTGAACTTGAGTTTATAACTCTGAAAAATTGTGCTTTCAGTCACTGAAAACAAAGTAACAGGCGCTTCTTAACTTTTGTGAATATTCCAACCTTTGCAACTGTATACAGGATTGCTTTGAATTAACTGGCGACAATAGGATTAAGCGCAGTTCAGACTGCGCTATAATACAGGGTGTTAACGAATTCGTGTAATTCCTTAAAACCACATGTTTTACTACTGATGTAGATAGGCCCCGCACGGGATTTAGCTTGTTTAAAAATAAAAAATAAAAAAATATTTTTTCATGCGGCTTTATTACCGATCGTATCTAAACCACCTATAAGGATTCAGTAAAAAAATAAGAATTAATTTTTTTGCAAAAAAAATGTTTTGTTTGTGTGAACATTTCGATGCCACGCATAAATTAATGAAAGCACGGCCACATGGCTGGCAGGCACGACTAACGCGATATTGCTCTTTGCAGTCAGATAACTCAAGGCTCTAAAATGACTCAGAAATAGAAAATCAAGATTTTTTTTTTAATTTTTTTTTGTTTGTTTTATAAAATTCCCATTTAAGGTTAATCTGTGTCACCAGTAGATCACGTGGTTTGAAGGAATTACACGAATTCGTTAACACCCTGTATACTCGTATAAGATCTTACTTTAATAATCCACGATATTTTGCATAGGCCTTAGTAAATGCTAAAGATGATGTACTAGTACTGTAGGTTTAAATATACAAGCTTAGTTTTAGTATATACTAAACCTGAAACTGGTTTGTTCAGAATCACTAGGAGAATCGATTGACATATTTTTTACGCCACTTATTTTTTTTTCATGAATTAAAATTTTGTTTCTGTAGGTTTCTACCCATAACAGTTGACGGGAATAGACACCTTGAGGCTTGAGACGGTCCTTTCGGTCAGTTTCCGTGTATTAGACAACCCCTGCATGCATCTCAGGCATTTCACACTTTTTTAGGGAACTTAACGCGACATAAACTAAGGTGTAACTTGGAGATTTACTAAAAAAAACACATATTCAGGCAGTTCTGATGAAAATCTTGTTGGGGTGTCTCGGTTTTCGTATAAAGTAAATAATAATGGAAAAATAAAAAAAAAAAAAAAAAAAAAAAAAAATAGTAAATAAGGTTGTATTTTCGGTTAAAAAAATAATTTAATAAATCAATCAATTAATTAATTTACTAGTTCTATTAGTTGTAATAGCGTGCACGGCGCTAGCTATCAGCGCGGGGCTATTTTCTTGCATGGATGTTATAACAACTTAGGGGCCGTCTCCACGAGCGAGAGAATCGCGGCGATATTTTCGTCGGGCCACGTATATCTATACATTAATTCGCCGCGATTCTCTCGCTCGTGGAGACGGCCGCTAAGAGAGTGTATAGAAATACGTGGCCCGACGATAATATCGCCGCGATTCTCTCGCTCGTGGAGACCGCCCCTTAGAGAACCAGTAAGGAAATAAATGACGTCTAAAACAATTTTGACAAAAAAAAAATACAACTGATTTCATTTTTAGTGATACCTATATTATCTTCAGCATTCACATAGACGCTATGCAAAATATCGTGTATTATTAAAGAAAGACCTTATATAGCATATAGCAAATATTGTATAGCACAACGATATCGCTCAGCATACATTATAAATAAACACGTTCACACAATGCTATACTATAAAGCATTGGCTTGCTATACGCGATAAACTTGAGCGATTCTCAGAGCTGTATCGTACGATTCTCCGGTCCCCGCCCCGCCTTCCGTCGCCCGACGGATCGCCGTCAAATAACTTGCTATACATAGTAAACCGGCTTGCAATATAGCGTATAGTGTGAACGTCATGCTATACAGGGTGGGTCAAAAATCGTGGATCAAACGAAACAGGGCGATAGTTGGGGTTATTTGCAGCCAAAAATATCTTTGTGGCAGTACCCTAACTTGATCTCCTTAAAAGTTATGACAAATTGAGTATTTTTAAGAAAATATCAAAATTTGTAATAAATAGGCAATTAGAGTAAAATTTGTACCTATTTTAAAACAATAAATGGTGTCTAGTTGCTTAAAAGTGCTTTTATGACAGTGGGTACTATGATTTATGACTATTGGCACCTTTTTCAATATCTTTTATGTCTCACAAAAAAATATTTGTAACTACACAACGTTAATGTAAAAAAAACTACCAAAATGCTGCAAATAACCCCAACTATCGCCCTGTTTCATTTGATCCACGATTTTTGACCCACCCTGTATAATTAACTAGAGGTCGCTCGCGGCCTCGCCCGCGTGGATGTTTATCTCGTATTCCGTATTTTTCGGGATAAAAGTAGACTATGTCCTTCTCCAGGTTCCATATTATCCCTATAACAAGTTTCATCAAAATCGGTTCAGCAGTTTAAGCGTGAAAGCGTCACAAACAGACAGAGTTACTTTCGCATTTATAATAATTAGTAGGGATTAAAGAACTGGCCACAAGCTTGTAAAAAATGGAGTGAAATTTTTAAAAGACAAATGATGTATCGGAAACAAATTACACCACACTATACTTTACAAGCGCGTACGGTTATTAGCCGTTCCTCTACCTAACCAAATTTCTTCTCGGGTGCCTTGGTTACAACTCACTTGAGGTAAGGAGAGCATGTGATCAGCTTATAACATTACAGTTTGCAAAACTTTTCGCGGGTCCATTGATGTACCAGATCTGCATAATGAGCTGGCTCGATTCTTTGCACCGGACAATTACCACCGCAACAGGAAGCACAAGCTTTTTGCTGTGCCACTGTAGCGCGAGCTAAATCGCCAACATCTCGTACTCTCAACGAACTCTTGGATTATAATACGAACTGTGATCTGTTTGCGGACGATTGGAAGAAGATTTTATTAGTATGTCTGAAGCATTGCGAGAGAGATGTCTATTTAACTATGTTTTTATGTTTCATTTCTCTATCTTTAATTACTGTATTTGGTCCAAGACCGTTGTTATTAAAGTAAAATAAATAAACAACAAACTTAATAAACATGTCTTCAACATACTAAAACGTTCTACACTTGCGAAAATTTTAAGGATCAAACACATCTACACATAGCTTTCATACCTCTTTCGTACAATCGCACAACTTTTTCGTTACAAATGAATTCCTTTCGCAGTAGCGCGTGACTGGCATGAACCAGCCAAATACGCTATTGTGGCGTACTCCGACAATGTGTAGTTGGACCCTTAGCACCGTATTGTGTGAACTCGCGTATAATGCACGCGATTTTAGTCTTAAGTTGCGAAGGAATAATGAACATTTTACTGAAAAAGAGTCTGGAATAGAAAATTCCGTAATGTAAAGCTATTTTTTTGTAATTTTTTTGATTGCATTGATTTTGTTGAAGGTATTTTAATAAACTGCTAGTATGTAAAATGACGTGGAATTATTTAGAGATAAGAAAAAAGGTTTTCACTTAGTTTAGAGAAAATATAATTAGTGAAGCCATAGAATTGTTTTCATTTGCCTGCAATTTATTGAATAGTTAGTTATATAAATAAAAAACTTTAAATAAAAGTAAAAACCGACTTAAAAAAAAAACGAAACGGAGTAAAATAATTACCACAATATAAAATTAACAGTTTCAGAAGTCGGTAGCTTCTATTTGTTTCAGTGTAGAATGGGGGGGTGCATGAAAAGAGCCTCCACGAGTGGCGATACATAAGTACACACATCAAAAAAAGTTTGCGATCACTATGAAAAATCGAAATCTTTTTTGTTACGGTAGATTATATTATGATTTCTTCTTCTTTTTAGATTCTTTAGACACGAGTTTTCTTTATAGAGAAAACACACAACAAAGATTTTTTCTTGATAAAGTTCAATTTAAAAAATAATATCAGCTTATGCTAGTGATCGCAAACTTTTTTTGATGTGTGTATGTCTGACGGACCCTGGGCAGTCAGCCTCGCTACCAACCTTGCTGACTGGCTAATCTTTTCACCACAGCATGAACTATTCTCGTATCTCGTATAAGTATATCGTGCCGACACGATAGAAGAAGAAGTGTAGAATTGCACCGACAATCCGAAATGGGAGATTGTACTCATCACTATGAACAACTTTTACTATGGGACCAAACAGGAAATCTCGAAAAAAAAAAAACTTTCCCTACATTTATGTTCGCATAACTCGTCAAAATGTAGGGAATAGCAGATTTTTCTTTCGCGATTTCCTTTTTGGTCCCTTAGTAAAAGTTGTTCATAGTGATGAGTAGGTACAATCATCCATTACGGTTTGTCGAGTGTTTACAATTTCACGCTGTATCCAACACAAAGCGAGTTAGCCGCGTGGCGTGCGCTTAGCGGGCGCATGTCGTATGAATGCGCCCTAAGTCACCTTTCAGTCTAACCTGATGCGGCTGAATACCAGAATTTTACACGAAGCGTCAGATCTCCGCATTCTAGTTACTGGACAATGCCGATATCCTAAGGTTAGACCGGTTGTCAGACTCTCCAGCTTCTGACTACTCGAAAGGACTGTCATAGGTATTCGTATGACACCCGGGACCGACGACTTAACGTGCTTTTAGAGGCACGGAGGGGTCTAGATGTGTAACGGACGGTCACCCATCCACGGATTGACCCCGAAAAGTGCAGGTTTACCTTACGAATCGTATGATCTGCGCAGTTGTTAGTAAGCATCAGCAACGTATCAACCAAAAATGTTGGTAGGGTAGGGTATTAGGTATAGGTAGGTAGGTAGGTAGGTAGGTAGGTATAGGTAGGTAGGGTAGGGTATTAGGTATAGGTAGTATAGGTTGGTAGGGTAGGGTATTTGACTGAAAAAATCTAATTAGTCCGTCAGTTAGATTATCAAAAAATATTTGACACGTATTTTTTCTTTTGTTACGTAAACCAAAATTGACGAAAATACGACAGTTTTAAAATTGGCAAAATGTCACAAGCAAATACAATTTTTACTTGCTTCTGACGTCACAAGCCCCCACTCTCGAGTTTTGATGCGTTTTATCTTTCCAAATATTCATAGATTTAACAAAAGAAAAAATACGTGTCCATTATTTTTCAAAACTCTAACTGGCGAACTAATTAGATTTGCAATTTATTGATGCTGTCAACATGCCTATTATTTTACACGTGAACAGCCGCTGGTAGCGCTTTATGAATCATGTTCAATAGACGACTAACAAAGGCAAGCAATGACTTTAAAACAGCCAAAATTTTCTCCTTTATAAGCCTTAATGAATAAAGAACATTTTAATTCCTTAAATTATTTATACATCCGAACCTTTTCTTCTTCGCGGTGATCCCTTGACCCTCATGATTATTATTATGATGAAATATGATGAACTGATGCTCTTTTATTATTTCCTTTCTCGTTCACTTCGCTTTTGTGCTTTTTGAAGATCTAATGTTTCAAGCACTAATTTGAATGTTCCAATATTTTTCTTAAAATCATAAAGGATAGAATTTTACCAACGTCTAAAAAGGAGGTGTATAAATTTTGTGTTATGCTCTTAGCTTTAGAGTTATAGACTAAAAAGTTAAACTATACCTACTTCGATACTTAGCAAAACTTATCTGCACTAAAGTTTGACAACACTTAAGTTCATGTCTAACTCTCTAGGACGCACTTAGCCATAAAAATGCGTTGCACTAACCTTAAGGGCTGCCTAAATGCGTGACACTTTGAGTGTGAATGTGGATGATGTCTTGATAAGACCAAAGAAACGATGAATGGATAATGTAAAAGATGATAATTATGACTAGAAAGAGGGTGAGCACTAAAATTACCGCTAATAGAGATGTATGGAAGAAAAATACATGCTACGCCGATCCCAAATAACTTGGGATAAGGGCAGGAGGATGATGTCCTAACTTTACAACACCGATTTTCCGAGTCTCAGCGCTAAGCAACTGCTTACCAAGTGTCAAAACAGCAATACGTCAAAGATAGCATTTCTCCCTCTGTATCTCATTATAACTATCTCGCATATTCATTCTTTCATATATTTACTTAGGAAATGTCAAACGTGGGAGTAACTTTACGTAACATAGCTGACGTTGGTGTAGATGAATTTGATATTTAAAATTGACGTATAGTTTAAGAATTTCTTAATTAGGTAGCTGAGTTTAGTACAGATAGGCATTCGATTTTACATTAATGTACATTTTCAAATCCATAAACCCTTTTTCGGATTCGAAGGCAGCATTTTACGAAGTTTTTTTACGAGTTGTCTATTGCATATCTCAGAATACAGCACATTTGATAACAGATAACAAACTTTTCCCCGTAATAGCAACGCAAGCTGCCTGTAATAATAAAAATAAAACGAACGAGTTGGATTCAACATGAAAATAATATGCAGAAACAACACCTGTATTCGTTTTCCATCACTGTTAGAACCATCAACTGTTTTTATTGTAGACTACAAAAATATTGGCATTTTTCCGAATAAATTGGAGAGTTAGGAAGTCAGGAATATGAACGACTGTTACTGCTCGTCGAGCGAAACGATAGCTATAAAATTGATGAAACAATTTTGGCGAATAAATAGTTTAGTTTAGTTTTTCACATGTAAATTATTTTTGTATTAAGGTACAAGTCCGAGACGGGCCGCAAACTGCAAAAGTAGTATCGCTTGCAGTGCGATCTGCGGCTGCGGTCTGCGGTTGCAGTTTTGTAGTCGCTGTCGGAATAGCACCTTTAAAGTGCACACCTTAAAGGCGCTATTCCGATGGTGACTTACGGTCTGCGGTTGCAGTCTGCAGTTTGCCGCCCGTCTCGGACTTGTATCTTCAAAACTTTCGTGAGAAACATTCATATTTATGATTAGCTACGGTTTACGCACGTGCATTTTTCGGGATTATCCAACTAATTTCGCACGTGGCGACGTCGCGAGTTCAGCTCATGATTAAGGGCTCCGTTTGGGTCCGAAACTAGTCGGGCAATCCCAAAAAGTACACGTGTGTTATCGGTAGCGGGTAACGCTGGGAAATATTGACAAAAGAGGGTGGTCGTCGATATGGATCAACCTACCCGATGTTATAAAGGCGGTGGTCATTCGACGAAGCGGGAGCATTCTGCAGCAGACCCGCGAAAGCAACTTTGCTTCTTTTTCTTTTTCGAGTGCTTTCCAATTTCGAATATAATAATCAAAAACGATGTGGCCTGTGATAAAAAAAGGTTTAATATAAATAGAAAGAAGGTGAAATGTCGTAAGAGGATGATGATGAAAAAGTTATCCTACAATCGTCATCACAACGCCTAATTTAGCTTACAACCATTCGGAGATTCGACTGCTCCCGTTGACGTAAATTGATCTTCATTTCGGTTTCGGTTCGGATATGTTGAGCGCTTACCCTAGCTCTATTTGTTCTACGTCATTGGGAAAATGGTAATAATATTGTTCTAGTGTTTTTTTTTTATAATTTCGTCTTATCTTTTAATTCCTACGAAATTATAAGAATCTATGATTGTCTTATAAAGAGAACCAAATGTGAAAAGGGACTTTTCACGCATTTACGAGTGAAGTACCTAAACGATGACGTCACATCACTACGTTTTCAGTAAATGGGTCAAGCCGTCAAGTATTCAGTGAATTTGGGTGCGAGTGACAAGCGAACGGTAGGCATTTGCGCTGATGCCGCTCTTAATAGGTTGTACAAACTAATTCGTCTAATTCTATCCACCTAACCTTAATAGGAGAAATCTACATACAGGCGGGCCTGAAACAATTTGATAAAAAGGTAAATAATCTTTTTAAATCGTGTAAAAAATGAAGGTATATTTAAATCATTTCAAAATTTCCAATATTTTTATTATTTCTTACTAGCTGTACGCGTTGCAATGCACTTTTTCCTACTTACTACCTACTACTGGTAGGTAAGTAGTAGGTAGTAAGTAGGAAAAAATCAAAATAGTAACAAAAAGTTAAAACAATTTTCATGCATGCGGTAAACAAATAAAGAATATGGACATACTGAGATAATTTCGTTTTTTTTTAAATATCAAAATTTTCTTTCATAAGTACGAACACAGCAAAAAAAAAATTGCGAAATCGGTCCAGCCGCTCACGAGTGATGCCGTGACCAAGGGAAATAGAGATTCATTTTTATAAAATTAATATTTAAATCAAATCAAAATTTCCAATAGTTTTTATTATTTCTTATTTAGACTGCCTCATTGGTCTAGTTATCGCAAGAAATAAAGAAAATAAATTTTATTCAGCTAAGGTAAAGTTAAGGATAACAGCATATACAAGAAACAACAAAAGAATCAAACATTCATATTTTATCTAAGATCGAGTATGGTAACTACTTTGTCTAAGTATTTTATGCTGTCGAGCATGCCCATGCCGAAAAGGTCACCATCTCAACATTATATTATACAATGTTTCCGGTCATGGACTAGAAAAATTCTAGGTACTTATATAACAACTATTCTAGTACACAAATACACTATACACTAGAGTCCAATTCACTTCCAGTTTTTTGTTGAGATATTCTGTACGTGTGTACAAAAAAAGTCATATCTCTCAAAGTTTTGGTCCTACTGAGATAAAAGTAGACTTATTCAGAGGGCAACAATATTGTGTATCGTTTACATTACGATACAATGGGTTCACATTTTCATAACTTTAAGATACAGAAAATCTCAACAAAAAAGCAAAATGGCTGCCAAATAGCGGGGAAGTGGATTGGACCCTAGTGTGTAGTGTATTTGTGTACTAGAATAGTTGCTCTATAAGTACCTAGAATATCGCTAGTCCATAACGGGACACATTGTATATAAGCACGACTGCTGAGCGCGAGGTCCTGAGTTCGATTCCCAGGTAGAGTTATTGGGTTTTGCGTGTGGTTTTTTTCAGTACAAGCCCAGAGTTTCGATTTGTGCCCGGTTGATGGCAATTGGTGCACCCCTGATTACATGGGACTTAAACTTAACGGCAAAATGAGAATGTACCATACACCTCTGTCCAACCCTTCGGGTATACAGGCGTGGTGTTTTGTCTACATTTGTAGTTTTTTGATAAAACACATAAAGCCGGATACTCACTATCGAACTGTAACCGTAACCGTTGCACGTTACTGTAACCAAAAATCATAGTGTGTACGTGGTTCGCGAACCTGCCGCGAGCTGAACATAGGATCGTAGTGTAACCAACGCTGCGAGCCGACAATTTACTGTCGGTTTTTGCCGCGAACCAAAGGGCGCTCACAGTGCGCTCGTGGACGTTGAGACTGAAGGCCGTTGCATGCCGCGAACCTACAAATTCATGATTTGTTGATTTTTTAAAACAAGATGTAGATTACTTCTTTTTTGATACATATGATGAATCCACCATCTTCGTTGCAGTTTATAATTATCGAGTAAGGAGTGTATTAATATGTAAGCTGCTGCAGCGATAGATAGTTTGTCCAACATGGTGGAGTTCCAAACGAACACGGATAGGCCGGCTCGCTGTTACGGTTACAGTCAATGTGGACATCACGTACATACTAGAACCTCGTTACTGGGGCCCAATTCTCCTAAAATAAATTGTTGCCAAACGCAATCGAACCACAACCGTCAGTCAGTTTTTGTTTTCGAAAACTTTCAAAATGATTGATTTTGTTTTTTGTGTCGAACATTTCACAGCTTTTGAAATTGAGAATTGTCTGAATGAACGGTTCGGCCTTGGTTTGGTTGTGATTTATCAAGATTTATTTTAGGAGAATTAGGCCCTGTACTTCATGGCTACGGTTACAGCTCATTAGTGAGTACAAGAGTAGGATATTATTGGGCATTCTACCCCACCTGCCGTTCCTGCGGCTCACTCCGTTCGCCTCCGTCACTTTCGGTGTGGTAGAAAGCCCAATAATATCCTACGGAGTAGGAGCCGTTCAGCTTTCCGTTTTACAACTTGATTGAGTAGGAGGAGCCGTTCAATTTCCGTTTTACAACTTGATTCTATTATTAGGCATTCTACCCCACCTGTCGTTCCTGCGGCTCACTCCGTTCGCCTTCGTCGCTATCGGTGGAGTAGAATGCCCAATAATATAATTTTTAGATTTACTTTGATCAACAATAGCCGATTTACGGTTTGGCTCCTATTCCACTACTTCGTTACTCTCGGTATGGTAAAATGTTCAATGATGGCTTACCTTGATCAACAGCAGCAGATTTTCGGCATGGTTTGAGGTCTATTCGCTTTACACTCACTATTTTACTGTTTCAACACTCACTACTAAATTGTCAAATTGTCTAATTAAACACGGACTTTCGCTGTTACAGGCGATACTACCTCACACGTAAATAAACACCGACGCTCGCTGTCTGAACCGCTAGCCTAAAATTCAGGACAGGTAGTCTCATGTCTCTTCACAGAGCAAGAAATAGCATGCACCTACAGGCACACGCACATTCTATTTCTATGGCCAGGATTAGGCTCCAAGGACATCTGAACTTTAGGATACCGTATATATTAAATTAAAGTTAGTTAGAGGCCTAATAACTTGCAAATATTTTTGTCCTTTATTACTTTTTATTGGTTTATTTGGATCGTAATCTCGACGATGTGCATTTGTATCAAGTAGCATAGACTTATAATGCTTCATATCGCTTTCTGTAACCAAGCTCATGTCTACGACTTTTTTAAGCAGCAACTGTTTTAAACCAGATGTATTTCGGTATTTACACCCAGCCACGGTAATGTATTGATCGTTGACTGATATGCAAGCGGAACCTAACATCAGTTTCCCGCTTTCTGCTCTAACACCGAATGGAATGTATACTAACGCTTCTGAAGATACTGACCAAGATGATGTATCACAACCTTGTTTGCTTTCAGCATTGATAAGAAGAGTCACTGTTGATATCAGATTCATCTTCATCGCTAATATTATCATTACTACCTACGCTACCAGTTTTTTCTTTCTGTGAAGTTTTGTCGACAAACGGAACGTCAACAAAATCTTCACTAGCACGCAGGGGAGGAGTTTGCTTACTGGTGTTAGCAATTAGGTTAAGAGGTTCTGTTACAGGCTTAAAAACAGCTTCCAGTGCTTGTTAGTTGTCAATCTCAGCATCTCTCATTTTCCGTACTTTTTTCTTTACAGCTTCTGCCGCATCAACAATTTGTCTTTTCAATGATTTTTCCATCTTGGTAAAATAGATTGTAATTGGTTTAGTGTCGTAAGAAGAATAATAATGTCCCGCAGGCAATGGTCTTATATAGGTATTCGTCTTAGTCAAAGACTACAAACGTATCAAATTTACTTCTATAACATCCTTTGTTTTTGGAACAATCTTTATTAATTACGACATGGTTGAAAGGTACACTCCATATTTTTTAACACATTTCACGAAATTCAATCCATATCATATCAGTGTTGACGTGTTCTTCATAAACATGTCTCATATTTCTTTCATCTTGTTTAAAAAGTACGATTAGATTCGCGTTGTCTCTTACTAACTGCTTAGGAATTTTACTGTAAGTTTGATTTAGATAAAAACAATCGATAAACTTGTGTCTTCCCATTGCAAAATAATCACGCATGCTACTTTGATTTTCACAAGCAACATCATCAAATACAATCACAGAATTCGGTTTTGCGTTCTGAACACTCAGTACTTGCTCATTTTCATGATATTTCTGAAATGAAATACCTGGTACTCGTTGCAAAACTTTTTCTAAAAAAACGTACTTGGGTTGTTGCAAGGTTTTCGAATAAACATAAACATTTTGAAATCTTAAACCATTTTCGTGTATAAGAAGACCAATCAGTAAATTGGTTTTTCCGCAATTTGACGGTCCGCATATGATGCATCGTACCGATTTTGGTAATAATTTTCATGTTTACATGTAACGATTGTGGTTGTTTTACAAATTTCATGGTGACTGCTTGAAACGGTTCTATTATTAATGAGTCAATTAATGTATTACATTGACATTTATAACTCGTCGTGAATTTAACAAATAAACAAACGTTTTATTTTTCACGAACCGTTTGCACGTTGCGTACTCGAACAAATGTACGAGCATCCTCACCGTGGCTTTTAAATATAAGACAGTGAATGTTTTCTAAATTAGATTTCACTGAATCTTGCATCTTTCGAAGGCTTAAATCTTCTGTTTGGGTTGTATCGTCGTCCGATTTGATCTGATCAATCTGCCCGATAACATCGTGAATAAAAATAATCTCGCCACTAGAATTCTTGAAAATCATTTTACGAATGTCTTTTAAATAGTCACTGTTATAAATCACTGACTTCTGCATTATTAACATACAGTTATTTAGTTTCTTGATACAAAATCCATACAATAGTAAGAATTTAATGTTGCATTACATGATTGGAAACGATTATTTATAAGTTAGATAGTCGTTAAGTAAGTTTGCAGGGACCCAATCGCAACTATTCGCAACCAATGAAACCGGACAATCCATTTATATTATTGGGCATTCTACTCCACCGATAGTGACGAAGGCGAACGGAGTGAGCCGCAGGAACGACAGGTGGGGTAGAATGCCTAATAATAGAATCAAGTTGTAAAACGGGAATTGAACGGCTCCTCCTACTCAACCAAGTTGTAAAACGGAAAGTTGAACGGCTCCGTAGGATATTATTGGACTTTCTGCCACACCGAAAGTGACGGAGGCGAACGGAGTGAGCCGCAGGAACGGCAGGTGGGGTAGAATGCCCAATAATACCCTACTTACAAGCTTAACATTTTTTAAAGTTTTTTTAAAATAAATCTTCAAAGGATTGTTTGCCGTTTTATCAAATCAATTTGTCCTAGACTGTACACTTCACAATCTTCGATCATTTGTATTTCCTCCCATCCAGTTCGCGTAATTTTTACTGCTCGTACCACACGACCCTAAAATGTCTAGCAGATAAACTAAGTGCTCTTGACTTGTTGGGTACAAGTTGAAACATCAAATGTCAAACACAGTCCTTAGTTCGTTCTGATTCCGGGTCAATGCCGGCAAATATTTTCGTCCATATTCCCTTGAGAGCTGAAAGAGAGTTTTGAGAGGCGTGAAGGAATGAAGTGCCTCACTTCGTTTCTTTACGAGTTGACGACCGAAAATGATCGGTCTGACAATAATAATTGGTGAGAATCTATGAATTACCATAGTAACTCATAGCGACGGGTCATATCTAATCTGTCATGGCAAATTAATTGTAGGTACACTAAAGGTACAAGTCCGAGACGGGCTGCAGACCGCGTTTTTGGAAAAAACTAAAAAAAAATGTGTACTTTGACCTTCAATATCTCCAAAACCAATGATTTCCCAGGCATGGTTTGTTCGAAAAAAATGATCCCAATGATGGGTAGAATACGTGGTTTTCGTGATCGTTACGGGTCTTTTTACACCCGATATATTTATTCTTGTTATATATTTATTTAGGTATATTATATTTTATTTTATAGGAGGAGCTCGTGGCTAAATAATTACAGCCGCATAGACCGATCTTCCGGGTTAAGCCACGCTTGCCGAGGTTGGTCTGTGGATGGGTGACCATTTACCGTAGCGAGTTTCCTCCGTGCCTCGGAAAGCACGTAAAGCCGTTGGTCCCGGCTGTCATTTGTAGATCTTTGACAGTCGTTACTGTTGGTCAGAAGCCAGAAAGTCTGACAACCAGTCTTACCAAGAGTATCGTATTACCCAGTTACTGGGTTGTGGAGGTCTGATAGGCAGTCGCTTCATGTAAAATACTGATATTCAGCTGCATCCGGTTCGACTGGAAGCCGAACCCAACATAGTTGGGAAAAGGCTAGGCAGATGATGATGATATTTTATTTTATAGCATAAATAAGTAGATTTAAATAGACAGTTGTACTCTGGAGTTTGCCCTCAGCCACACTATCAATCTCTCTCTATCACTCAAAGGTTTGCTGGTAGAAAACTCATTTTTGAATTAAGCTCGCCTTTGTACACTGAATTGTAATTGACTTCACTGAATTGTAATTGTGTTACTGTAATTTTCTTGTGTACAATAAAGAATAAGGTTTTAGGCCTTAGTCCACCACGCTAGCCTGGTGCGGGTTGGCGGACAACACACACCATCGAGAACTTTATGGTGCCCTCTAAGATGTGCAGGTTTCCTCACGATGTTTTTCCTTCACCGTCAACGCAAGTGATAATCAAATTCTGATCCGCACATGAATTCGAACTATTTTGGGGTCATCTTCCAGTCTAACCACTTACGGCTGAATACTAGTACCACAGTGTATCTACTCACTACATACAGTGGGTCAACGCCCATACATTTGACAGGTTCTATGAAATGTCAAAATTACGTAGGGGCGGAGGTTACGTCCCAAGTATGCAGTATGGCTACTCGGGACATAACCTCCGCTCCTTCACCCCGCAACCCCCCGCACGATTGCTCTGCGACAATGTTCTACGTTGACCGACTGTAAGGGGTAAGATATAGGTAGACTGTGCTAGTACTTTACACGGAGCGACTGCCATCAGACCTCCGCAACCCAATTACTGAGCAATGCCGATATCCTAAGGTTGTCAGACTGTCGGGCTTCTGACTACCCATAACGATTGTCATAGGTATTCGTTGACACTCGGGACCGACAGTTTAACTTGTTCTCCGAGACAGAAGTCTCGATGTATAACGAATAGTCACCCATCCGCAGATTGACCGCGGCAAGTGTAGATTGGCCATACAAATCATTTGATCCGCGCGGTTGCTAATTAGTCTCCTTATTCTTTTAACTATATCGACGGCCTCGGACACTATGGCCTGTCTTGCTGCAGGAGTGCAGGTCGCATAGCACGGCACGCGAACTTAAATGACATAATCCGTCGCGCTCTTGTCACCGCCGGCGTGCCAGCTGTATTAGAACCTAATGGCTTGGTACGCGACGATGGCAAGAGACCTGACGGTATGACGTTATTGCCATTGAAGATGGGTAGGCCTCTGGTGTGGGACGCGACTTGTGTCGACACCCTTGCTCCATCCCATCTTCCTAGCTCGGCGGGGTGTGCTGGCGCTGCCGCTGCGGCTGCGGAGATCTTCAAACGGCGCAAATATAGCAACATCATAGGAAACTATGACTTTGAGCCGTTTGGGGTGGAAACGCTCGGGTCATGGGGTTCGAGTGCGCGTCTCCTTTTTAAGGAAATAGGAAGAAGACTGGTCGACACTTCACGTGACCAGAGGGCTGGCTTGTTTTTCGGCCAGAGAATTAGCGTTACCATATAACGTGGCAACGCTGCCAGCCTTCTGGGCATGTTACCAGTGGACAGTGATGCGGAGGAATATTTTGATGCACTCTTTTAATTTATATTGATAGTTTAGTCTAGGATATAATTTTTCTTTGTTTTTACTTTAGATTTATATTGTAATAAATTATGTTGAGAAAGGACAAAGTGAAAACTGTATCGATTTAATTCGATTCGATACCTATTTTTATACTCACAAAGGTCCGAAGTCGTACCCTACATGCTGGCGCACGATTGGTGAACAAGTTTAAACATGGAACGTCAAACACATTCGTTAGATCGCTCGGAGTCGAAGCTTAAACTTTTTTATTAAAAGCGAACCGAATGCCCCGTTCATTGATTGTTTTATTTGGAGTTACATTCAATGGGCATTGTCAAACTTTTATACGTACAATGAAGAGCTGTTTTTTTACCTCTACGAATAGCGAATGATTTGATTGTGCTTTTCTAAACCCTACATTGTAAGTAACATTATGTATTGCAATAGTACGGCTGTCCCACTTCAAAACCTAGTAAGGGCTTAAGAGCGCATAAACGTTAAATCGGTCAGCCTTTGAAAAGTATTTATGTTAGGTAAAACCATGTGGTTAAAGTGACTTACTATGTTTTAAAATGATCAGAGGCAGTGAATGGCACTTACTAGGTATCGATGCTTAAATACATCTGCTTATTATGTGAGTTTTCAACGCCGCAGTACGAGCACGGATCTTTTTATCGAGTCGATTCGAGAAATTTATCTATTCTAAACGTCAAATTTGACATAAGGGGTAGATAAAACGACAACTGCTGTCATTTTATCTATATCTTCTGTCAAATTTGACGTTTAATAGATAAATTTCTCGAATCGATTTGATAAAAGATCCGTGCTCGCACTGCTGGTGTTTTTGTATTTGGTAGAGACTTTCTAGGTTAGCAAGATCATGCAATGAAACGACTTTTGTAAAAAGTGTCCCTTACTAGGTTTTGAAACGGGATAGCCGAGTACTATTACTACATTTCACTGCCCCGTTGCGTTTGCAAAATTTGCAAAAAAAAATGTTTTTTTTTTCATTAATGAGATGATGATGAGATGAGATGGTTTGAAAGAAAGAAAGAAAAATCATTTATTCAGCACAAATGTTTACCATAATCAAATACTACCCACTACTTATTTATGATATAAATTGTGCTGAAAAGGTTTAAAAACGACAACTTGACAATACCGCAAGATTTATTTTTTATTTTTAATCTATCTAAATCCCGTGCAGGATCAATCTACACCAGTAGTAGATCATGTGGTTTTAAGAAATTACACGAGTTCGTTTACACCCTGTATACTATCTGCGTTTTAAATCTTGATATCGCGATGTAGGATAGTTCACATGTACATAAATGTCACATGCCTTATTCTGCGTATTTCCCATGTGACAAGCTTAGTTTTAGTATATAAGTACTAAACCTGAAACTAGTTTGTTCAGAATCACTAGGAGAATCGATTGACATATTTTTTACGAAACTTTTTTTTTTGTAAATTAAAATTTTGTTTCAGTAGGTTTCTACCCATAACAGTTGACGGGAATAGTCACCTTGAGGCTTGAGACGGTCCTCGTGGTCAGTTTCCGTGTATTAGACAACCCCTGCATAGCACATCTCGGGCATTTCACACTTTTTAGGAAACTTAACGCGACATAAACTAAGGTGTGACTTGGAGATTTACTAAAAAAAACACATATTCAGGTAGTTTTGATGAAAATCTTGTTGGGGTGTCTCGGTTTTCGTATAAAGTAAAAATAAGGTTGTAGATGCCGCCTCAACTTATCTGAAATAGTCCAAAATTAAATAAACATTCATAATACTCGGAAAATACCAGCAAAACTTAAAAGGGCTTACTTTAAAAAGCCGATCAGAGCCAAACTAACAAGCCTTCAAATTAATTGGACTTTAACCATTTTGGAAAATATCTTATTCCACCAAAATAATTTTCGGTAAAGTTTCTTAAAGCTGTTACTCAAAAGACTTAAGTTACTGAGCGCTTCAGAAAGAAATAAACAAGATCTTCAAATATTAAATCATGTTATTTATTCACGCAAATAGTTTAAAATTGATAATAAATCGAATTTAACTTTCTTTGAACAATTTTAACATTTAATTACTTTTGTTGCTTTCCTGTTCTGTGTAAGCAATTGAGTATGAATAGATCTGTGGTTGTCGTTAAGATAATTCGGAGCATGTATGTGTGGGTGTAGCATTCATTTGTGTGTCAATAATAATAATAATTCGTTATTGTTTCAATAACAAAATTTTACAAACAATTTTACACTAGCCTCCACACTAGGATTCCCTGTGTCGTGGAGGCCAGTCTCTTTCTCTTTGGGGGTGCATGAAAAGAGCCTCCACGAGTGACGATACTTAAGTACGTCTGGCGCACCCTGGGCAGTCAGCCCCGCTGCCAACCTTGCTGACTGGCTAATCTTTTCACCACAGCATGAGCTGTTTTCGTATAGCTCGTGCTGACACGAGAGAAGAAAAAGTCTGTTTCAATTTGTGTCAGAGTAAACAATAAACAATTATATACCTTACAGCGTACATCGTTCTACAACTTTGTGCATATGATTGTAATATTGAAATAACAATGACATAGGACACCCCTTTTTACCGTAAGGTGAGTCCTGAAATTGGTCTACAAAACGTTACCATACAAAGAATATCAAATATTTTTAAGGCTAAGCTATTATACTGTTTTTTATAAAGTCGTTTACGTTTTTTCGTTATCAGTCTTTTTATAGCTACATCTTTCGAAATGACCGATATGTCAGGACTCTTCTTTGGGTGAGCAGAGTATAATAGGTACTTAGTCAACTGACAAAATCTATCTAATATATAAAATTCTCGTGTCACAGTTTTCGTTGCCATACTCCTCCGAAACGGCTTGACCGATTTTGATGAAATTTTTTGTGCTTATCCGGTATCTATGAGAATCGGCCAACATCTATTTTTGATCCCCCTAAATGTTGCAAAAAAAAAAATTTAAAAATTTTATATGACAAAACAACGTTTGACGGGTCAGCTAGTAAACAATAAAATACATCGATAATATCGCTCTATAATAACGTCACCATACGTCCCGCTTTGAACGACAGTCCTGCTTTTGAGTTATGTGTCCCATTGTCCCCAAAACCACAGAAATGTGCCGTTTTGAAAAATGAATTCAAAATAAATCGGGCACGCATTTATTAATAGCATCAGATAATTTTAATAACCAAGCATAACATCAACAAGTCATGCCAACATATCACACATTCATATCTAAAAACCAAACCTGATAATTATTTTAATGCAAACTGCCCATCCGAAAAATATAGAACTACTCAATATCTTTAATGCGTTCCAAAATGTACATGGTAAATTAACATTGGTTGGTGGGTATGTAATAGTCACAATTTTGGACCCTGTTGGGCACAGCATAGAAATGCGGGAGAGAGGAGGAAGTAGCACTAAGTGTTTGCTTCTAATACAAAATTTATATATTGCACATTATTATATTGCACATTATTATATATATATTACATAACTACCCCACCAAAAATAAGAACACAATAGTAGTTCTTATTTTTAGGGTTCCGTACCCAAAGGGTAAAACGGGACCCTACTCGTATTACTAAGACTCCGCTGTCCGTCCGTCTGTCCTTCTGTCACCAGGAACTCTCATGAACCGTGATAGTTACACAGTTGAAATTTTCACAGATGATGTATTTCTGTTGCCGCTATAACAACAAATACTAAAACCGGCCAAGTGCGAGTTGGACTCGCGCACGAAGTGTTCCATACCATTACATCTATATAAACAGCAAAAAAATCATGTCTATTGTATGGGAGCCCCCCTTAAATATTTGTTTTATTTAATTTAAGTATTTATTTTTAAAGTGAATATAAAACTAAATATTCTGTGAATATTTAAAGCGTTTACCTGTTGCCGTTATCAATATCGAGCAAAAACGAGCAAAAAAATCACGTTTGTTGTATGGGAGCCCCCTTAAATATTTAATTTTGTTCTGTTTTTTAGTATTTTTTGTTATAGCGGCAACAGAAATACATCACCTGTGAAAATTTCAACTGTCTAACTATCACGGTTAATGAGAACCTGCCTGGTGACAGACGGACGGCGGAGTCTTAGTAATAGGGTCCCGTTTTACCCTTTGGGTACGGAACCCTAAAAACCAGAATAGATAATGGTACGGAACCTTTCGTGCGCGAGTCCGACTCGCACTTGACCGGTTTTTTTTTATAAATTGGTTTTTCTGTATGCGCGTGCGGTCAGTTCGTGGATGGGTAACTAACTATTCGTTACATATCATATTAATAGTTTAAGCATATTGCATGTCGCTGTACTCGGGGAGCCTGTGGTTCAGCTACACCCAAAAGGCCTGCAATGCTCTGCGAATCCAGTATAACAACGCATTTAGGGTGCTGTTGCGTCTGCCTCGGTTCTGTAGCGCATCATCTATGTTCGCTGAGGCACGTACCGACTGCTTCAATGCTGTACGGCGTAAGAAAGCGGCCTCGCTGCTAATCAGACTCCGTGGCAGCCCCAACAGCATTCTAAGCGCCAGTGGCGAAGGCTCCATACAACTCGATTCCTATCGGCTTCCCTTTCGAGATATGGCAAATACTAGTATCTATTATTTTCAATTATCATTTAAACAAATAATTGGTCCGGCTTCCTTTTTAAGAAAATTCACCCTTCGCCACTGCTAAGCGCTATAGCCGGGAGACATGACAGCCCGTTGGTGAGGTCACTTGTCACCTGTACATTGTCTCTGTTATTAATTAAGTACTAACATAGGTTAAGACTGTTGTTACTAACCCAATGGATCTTTTTGTTATCTGAAGGAATAAATGAAAATGAAATTGAAAATATCGAGTTTCCTTCGTGTCTCGGAGAGTACGTTTAACCGGTCCCGAGTGTCATACGAATAACTGTGACAGTCGTTACGGGTAGTCAGAAGCCCGAATCGGCCCGGTATAGGTATTGTCCAGTAACTGGGTTGCGGAGGTCTGATGGCAGTCGCTCCGTGTAAATTACGGAATATTCCGATCTGTCTCCCTGATCTGTCCCCTCGTCGGTAACAGGGGAACAGATCGAATCTTTTTATTTCTATTTGTCCCCCTAAAACAGCAGGGGACAGACCAGAAATAATTCGATCGATCTGTCCGTTCGTCTTGGTGACAGAAGAACAGATCGATTTTTTTATTCCTGATTGGCCCTCCGAATGGAACAGATCAGGGGGACAGACCGGAATATTCCTAAATTACTGGTACTCAGCAGCATCTGGTTAAACTGGGAGCTGGTCCAATATGGTTGGGAAAAGGCTAGCAAGGACAGCCGCCGACGTTAGGCCGTGTGCGTCTTCGGCACGGTGTGGGACTACAATTAGGTGGCTTTGTGTTTCATCAATACCCCAGGGTCGGTCGCTTACCCTGCGTCCGACCAGTAACAGGCCCGAGAAGGCGACGCGCTGTGTTCCGTGCGCGCCTCTCAGGAGGACGTGAGGCAAGTCCTCACAGAAGAAGAGGTCCGCCAGGGGCTGGCGGACCGACCCGTCGCCCGACCAGTAACAGGCCCGAGAAGGCGACGCGCTGTGTTCCGTGCGCGCCTCTCAGGAGGACGTGAGGCAAGTCCTCACAGAAGAAGAGGTCCGCCAGGGGCTGGCGGACCGACCCGTCGCCCGACCAGTAACAGGCCCGAGAAGGCGACGCGCTGTATTCCGTGCGCGCCTCTCAGGAGGACGTGAGGCAAGGCCCCACAGAAGAAGAGGTCCGCCAGGGGCTGGCGGACCGAGGCCTGCCGGGGTTGCGGTGCAAGCAGCTGCGAATCTCGCGACCCCGGCCAAGGGTCAGGAGAAGGAACACCGTGGGTTTTTAGCATCATCCATGAGGATTTACCAACGAAAAAAAAAATATTTTCGGTCGCTTCCAACCGAAACCAAAAATCTTTTCTTTTTTTCTCTAAACAAAAACAGACCAAATACGTGTGTTCTGCCATAAAATTCCACAATCGCATCGTTCCGGGATTTTCCCACACATGAATCTTTTCAGCATACCCATATGTTATGTATGTACTATCTGTTTTATTTATTACTTGGTCTTGTCTCAACGAGGGTTAATTGCTTTGCACCGATAAAAAACACTGGTGTTTCTATTTTTAACTGCTTCCCTCAATTGGTTGAGTAGGATATGTTATCTTTACAATAGGCGTTATTAATTCTTCTATCTTCATTATTTCCCATGTAGACGGTTTCGAGCTGCTTTTTTTATACAGGGTGGAAACGAATTCGTATAATTCCTTCAAACCGCGTGATCTACTGGTGACACAGATTAACTCAAAAAGGATTTTTTGAAAATCAACTGAAAAAAAATTCAAAATAAAATCTTAGTTTTCTATTTCTGAGTCATTTTATAGCCCCGAGTTAGGGAGTTGTGTGTTTCATCCAATTACTATTTTTTACGTGTGACTTTCATATTTATTGACTCAGTGTTTCTTACCATATTATAAAGTTGTCGTGTTTAAGTGTTTTCCTTGTTTGTCCGACTAGGGATAGATAGGTAGGATTCACTAATAACCTCACATTCTTTACAAATGGTGTAGCAGATGTGCTCTCAGGAGACCCTAGGGCCGTCTGTTACATTACAGTTTGTAACTTACAGCAAAGAGCGATATCGCGTTAGTAGTGCCCACCAGCCGCGTCGCCGTGCTTTCATTCATTTATGCGTGGCATCGAAATGTTCAATCTCAATTTTTTTATTTTTATTTATTCCTTATTAAGTGGTTTCGATACGATCACGTTCCCCTACCGCATGAAAAACAAAGATATTATTTTTTTTATTTTTAATCAAGCTAATTCCTGTGCGGGGCCAATCTACACCAGTAGTAGATCATGTGGTTTTAAGGAATTACACGAATTCGTTTACAGCCTGTAATTATACAGGCTGTAAACGCGCCCAAGATAATTATTAAATTATCTTGGGCGCGTTTTACCCTAGTCGTACCTGATGGTAAACGCAGACAGGGTCTAAGAGCACACGAATCCAAGTATCAGAGATATAGAGGGATTCCCTAATACCCCTCTGGCTCTTACATACACACGACGGAACCACAGTAAACTGGGGCTTAATTCTCCTAAAATAAATTGTTGCCAAACGCAATCGAACCACAACCGTCAGTCAGTTTTTATTCTCGAAAACTTTCAAAATGATTGATTTTGTTTTTTGTGTCAAACAATAAGACAGCTTTTGAAATTGAGAACTTTCCGAATGAACGGTTCGGCCTTGGTTCGGTTGTGATTTTTCAAGATTTATTTTAGGAGAATTGGGCCCCTGCTTGAAAGACTTGAATGTGCCGGTGGTAGCTAACCCGGCCATCGTATAGATCCTACCACCAAGCATGCTGGGTTTTGTTAAATCATACAACACGCGCATTCTATTCCCAGCGTGCCAAGAGGAATGTTTATGTTCTAGCCCGTCCCCACACGGAGAAAATGCATTCCTTGAATAAATATGCAAAAGCTCCGACGGTAGTTTGACATTGAATCGCAATTATTAATTATTAATATTATTCTATTAATACCTACGAAAGCCTGTAAAATGTGAGGACCATGCAGCATATAGTGTTACACTTTCTTTCTTAATATTTGACTGCCTATTGTCTATCGGTATGAGTCTGTCATGCTCACTGAAATGTCCTGCTGATGGTGGCGTTGTGCATCGGGTCGTTGAGTTCCCTGCAACATGGTTGAGCTGAGCGACGCCGATGTATGCGTCATGCTCGTGAACGGGTGCTGTCTGTTGGGACTGGTCAGCTCGTAACTGCTATGGCAATCGTTTTAAAAGGCTAACTTTCTCATTACTTTTCATGTTGTTAACCACATGTACATTAATCTGCATTGTTCTTACATTACTACAATGAAAATTGTCAAACCATTTACTTTTTTAAAAGAGTGTCTATGGAGTTTCTTGCCGGTTCTTCTCCAAAGGACCTACCTACTACTTGGAACCGAGCACCTAGTGTTGACCTTTTGAAAGCACCAGTGATCTGGTCTACTTGAAATAAAAACTATTTGACTTTGACTTTGGTAGAAGATTAAAATCAACTCCTCGTCAAACATCACAACTTATCATTTTGTAGTCATTTTTCGATTAGCATCAGATTTTAAAGCAGGTTACGAAAGTGTGCCTTCGACCTCTATAAAAGACACGCGGAATCTACAGCGCGCTCCACCTTGTATTCCGCCACGTACTGTTAGTACATACAACTACGACTCCAAAAATACGCGTTTCCGTAAACGGTCAAATACATCGTCATATGAATGGGGGCTGATTTGAGGGTGAAAATCCGCCAGGTAGCGCCACTATAGATCGAGGTAAAAATAACAGAACCAATACTAAAATAGATATTTAGACTATGAAATTGGTTTGCATTAAAATTGTTTGTTTAATGAAGCACACAGTGGGTGCCTGAAGATGGACGGCGCCGCCTAGGTCGGCCCAGAAAGAGGTGGCGTGAAGGCCTAAAAGCGTACTGCACGGGCTGGTTTGAGGTGGTCGCAGGAAAAGAAGTATATAGAAGAACTTTGGGGAGGCCTTTGCCCAGCAGTGAGAAAGCACAGGCAGAAAAAAAATACGACGTATTGCAAGGAATTTGACAGATTTGTCATTTTTTATCTCGGTTCTCAGTAGCGCCGCCGTGGTGGCAGGAAATATCGTGAATTTACGGCCATTACGCCTCCGTCCGCGTTACGCCCCGCATCACGCTCCGCGCTAAGCTCGACGTCTATAGACAAGGCCTTTGTTTCAATTGAACAACTCCTACAACGTACGAGATGTAATCCAACTGATAAATTCTATATGTATAATTCTTTCATTCATAGACTATGTGACGTAATCCTTAGGGCATGTTACTACCGACGCCTACTAGTTCCACAACAACATATTTCCGCCAGTTGATTCATAGTACTCAAGTGGAATGATTATCTGCTGATAGAATGTGTGTTATTATTATAGTTTTTCTGTCTATCACAGCTTGCTTGGGTAATATTCGAAAAACCTAATGAAAATTAAGAATGTCATTATCATCATCCAAAAATTCAGATGTCAAACAATATACGGGTGTCCCGAAACTCAATGTCAAGCCTGAACAAATGATAGGGCAGATAAAGAAAGTTCTTAAAAAAAAGTTGTATATTTTTTTAAAACACATTTCATAGTTTTTATGAGGTAAAAAACCAAAATGGGAGATTGTACTCATCACTATGAACAACTTTTACTATGAGAACAAACCTGAAATTGCGAAAAAAACGGCTGTTCCCTACATTTATGTTCGCATAACTCGTCAAAATGTAGGGAACAGCAATTTTTTTTCGCGATTTCAGCTTTGTTCTCATAGTAAAAGTTGTTCATAGTGATGAGTACAATCTCCCATTTCGGTTTGTCGACTGTTTACTATTTCACTCTGTATAGTTTTCTGGATAGTCAAACCGAAATGAACACCGAACACTGGGATCAAGCAGAGTGGGACAATAATAAAAACAATCTGAAACTACTATTATGATAACGACACTGAACGACGATGAATAAATTGTTAAAAAAATATTATGGTAATTCGAATTCACCCGGCTGTAGACACAGTCCTTTCTAATATTTTTTTACACTTGTCAAGAACCTAAATACTAACTCTCCCTCGAGAACGGTCATCCTTCCAGGTCATGACCAAGGCAATGTTGATTGGCTTCGCAGATTCCTAGCTACGTGGTAGCTACAACGCATTGCCACGTGGCTCTTAAGGGAATACTACACATTCCTGTAAATCGATCCATGAAAACACTATGTTTTGAATCCATTTAAATTCAAATGAATTCTCGTCAATTGATAGAAGAGGAGACAGGAGTTCTAGATATTCAGAAATGTTTCTACGATCTGGGTTTACATCTCCGGTGATAGATACGAAAGCTCATCTCAGTACTTACAGGCAAAAAGGCAGACTGAGATCGCGAAGCGATTACACGAGCATGTAGGATATGGCATAAGTATTCTCGGGAGCTGGCAAAACGAGGGGTTGTCATCGTCGTGGATCAACGCACTCGACGTTATAAAAGCTGTTGTCATTCGACGGAGCTCGCTTTCTGTGTCGATCAGCCGAAGAAGCCTGACCTTTATTATCTGACTAGCTTTTCCTTATTATTTTTCTGTTCGTGTGTAAATTAAATATTGTGACCTAGCTGATGTTACTAACCACTAACCCAAATATAAGTACTCTCTGTGGTGAAGTCTATGTTGATTTTATTTTCTATATTTACCATGCCTGCATTACCTGACGTACTGATAATAGTTATAACTATAATGATAGATTCAATCCTACACGATTCTATTAGCTCTCTGACAGTACGTGATCTATTTATAAAATTTCAGTGGCTATAACTGGCAGTTAATTAATCTCATCTCTCAAGGATTCTCACTGTGTAATCAGTTCTATCCTTGGCCTTGGCTCAACTAGTGTTAATTGTTTCGCTCGACTTATTGACGGCATCGTTCTTATAATAGTGGCTGACGGTAACCTATCCGCGGGCTCACCCTGACCTCACAGCAATTGTAGGAATTGTCTGAGAATACACGAGTAAGGACAGCTAGGATCATGCGTGTAACGGAAACTCCGTCTGGGTCATTAGACGAGGTTTGAAGTACTATTTTATTAAAATATACATTTGTGTCATTATTATGTGTTTTCTCTTGTTGTGAAACAAAGGGAACAGGAGAAAGAATCTTTTGTTTCTGCAATTTACTTATTCCATTAAATAACCCCATAATTAGAGGTCTGACTAATGTTTTGTGTATAATTTTTCTTCACGATAGACTAGATAAAAAATCTTTAATATGACAAAAATTCAAATAAATAAAACGACACATTATTAAGTTATTGTGGTTAAATTTATTAATTTGTGAAGACACTAATTTATTATTTGTTTCACTAAAATATACATTGATAAATTATGATATCAACTTTAACAAAATACTTAATTTAAAATGAGTTTTAATATCAGCAGTTGAAATAATATTATTAAGATTACTTTCAAGTTCATCCCAATGAAAATTGTAGGTATGTTTACTATGGAAACAGTGTGAAATATTTTGAGATTTTCTTCCAAGAATAGACCTACGTGCTTGGCGCTAGAAGGTTTCTTCGAAATTTTCAGTAATATAAGTAATATTTAAAATATGAAAAGGTGTATCAAAAGTAATCTTTCTAAAACTACTAACAAAATCACAGGTACTTTGTATTAAAATCTTAAATTTCTATAATTAAGATTTAGGTAATAGCTAATTTAATTTAAGTTTTTGGTAAAGCCTTTTGGTACACACACACAGCGGTATTTGATTTAGAAATAATTCATCGCAAATTAAAAAGCGCCAACAAACTTGCCCGATTATGTCAATCGAGAACATCGCGCAGGAAATCGATCAATTACTATACAATTTTACAAATTGGATTGGGTTTGGTACTACGTGATTTAAAACCTATCTGCGAATTATGTTCCCACAGATAATAATATCATCCAAATCACAATGTGGAACTTGATATAACAGGACAAATGAGGTACGTAGTTCTAATTGTAACAAGCCTATAGTAGATTATTTTACTTGATTTCATTGATCGACAAAATCAAACAAGTATGTAGGCACCTTTTAAATCATTGCAATCAAACTAATTTTAATTTCAGGACTACCGTTAATAGCTACATAGAGATTTAAAAAGAGTGAGTTGAAATAGAGGGTCAAAAATATTTGTTAATTAATTTTCAATACAAGAAAATTGTAAACTCTTCATTCGTGAGTATTCAGCCAATAATTGTTGACCTCAAAAACATTACTGTGCATAATAACAAAACACGGCACATCTATTCTTAAATAACACTTAAACATACATTACTACTGTTCATCAACCTTTACCACTCCACAACCGCTTTCCGTCTTTGTCATCATGTACAAAGATTTATCAGAAGTAAAGAGAATATTGTTGTTATTGTCGAAAGCCATAGCACCAATGGACGGTAGCTTAGCAACTCGTACCACTTTAGAATGAATCACATTCTTCTTCAAAATAACTTTGTATATACCATCTATCCACCAAGTATAGACTGTTCCATCTAAATCAATAGTGATACCTCTAAAATAATTATTTTTTGAAACACGGTGTACAATATTACCTTTACTTACAAACAAACCTAAATTGCTTAAGAAAACAATAACATTAACGTTATCTTTTTCAACTATTATAAATTTCTTTATCGGCCAATATTCCAGTAGAGTTTCAAAATAATCACCTTTTTTAACAATAATACCTTTGCTAGCATAATTGTTGAAATACACCTGATTTTTGTAAAATACGTTCGTTATAGTGTCACCTCGACTGCTGTACGATGACATTTTATTTGTATTCGTATCCAAAACAAATATGCCATCATTCCCTCCAAAGTAAATCATTTCGTTAACCTGATCAATATCAAAAGTACCCAAATTAAGTATCTGTCCGCCAGAAATGATTCCAGATTTACTGGGATCTTCTAGATTTACGAACCCAGTCTTGTAATATTCTTCGTCTTCGATCACGGGTTCGAAACTAAAGAAAAGAATATCCTTGGATCTGAGTAGGTCCATCTTGTGAATGACAATTTGCTTTCTGAAGGGCGCTGCGAGTTCGAATAGATAGGACACTTTGTAGCACGTTGTGTTCATTAAGATGCATGATGGACAAGGTTGTTCTACCGCCACGTCGACGACTGACGCCGCGGTGACAGCCAGGAGGAATATCAGGAGAATCATGATTGTATCTGCAACAGAGATGAGTAATTTTAAAACGAATGCGATGCTGACTTCCTTAGTATATAGTTTACAGGCGTTGGTACCAAGAGTAAAGTCCAACAGACGACTTTTCATTGAATTATTTTTTGTTAAAAAGTTTCTTCTTTTTTTCTTTTTAGTGGCCTTAATTTAAACTTGGTGAGACCTACTAAAGACGCTGCTTGTAACTCAATCACATTTTGTGTACTGTTCGTCATTGAGGAGTTCTATTGTATATCTCTGAAGGTCTTCATCAGATCTTACGACTGATTTTTCATCAGATTTGACGACACGTTTGGTGCAGTGGCTAAGCGATTGGCTTCTGCGCTACAGATTCCCACACGGAACAAAAATTTGTATGGCCTACAGATGGTTGTTTCGGGTCTGGGCGTTTGTGTATGTGAGATTTGTGTCTGTAAACGCATTCACTATACAAGAGAAATCTTAGTGTGGGGCAACGTTAAAAAAGAAAGAAAGAGATCTTTACCAAATTTAAATGGGACCATCTCGGGAAAAACGTATTTTAAACGAAAAGTAATTATACAAATCGGTGCATATTATTTCGGAGCGATGACAGAACAAAGATAATAATAAAAAATACGTGTCCTCCTCCTTCTTGAAGAAGTCGTTTATAAAAATAGTAAATACCTACTGTTATCGTTTAAATGTCAGTGGACAACAGTTTATTTAATAGGTTACCAAACAACAAGATGGCCCATCTGATGGAAAGTGGTCACCAACGCCTAGATACACCTACAACAACCAAGAGGATTGCTAATGCGTTGCCAACCCTGGAGACAAAGTTGGGAAATCTCATGTGCCTATAATTTCAACGGCACATATCTGTTGTAAAAAGACCCTTAACGATAACGAAAACCACGTATTCTACCCATCATTGGGATCATGTTTTTCGAACAAACCATACTTGGGAAATCATTGGTTTTGGAGATATTGAAGGTCAAAGTAAAGATTTTTTTTAGTTTTTTCCGAAAACGATTTCCAAGTTGTAATACTAAACTTTCTAACATACAAACATTTAAAAAAAAAACAATTTTTCCTAACAAATTACGCATTTGAAGTTACAAAAACGCAATGAATATCAAACGCACACGACCGCCTTGGCTCGGCTTTGTGGCCGCTGCACGCATGCAAACGCGCGGCATTCGCCACAACCATAATTTGCGCGCTACAAAAAAAAGCGTTTTTTTTTCGTACCAAAAAATAAAAGTCGTTTCCCAGCAATTATTTTTGGTCAATGTATTTAGTTTGATGTACAGAGTCGTAGATTTCGGCTATGTGATGGGTCTTTTTACACCCTGTATATCCTTCAAACCAGAAATAGGTATGATGATAGTATTTCTCCAGACGAGCTACACTACTACGAAATAGGTATTAAATACACCTCTACCTAAGGCTAAGCATCGACCAGAGCTGTGCTAAGCTGCGTAGCGAGGAATGTGTTTTGTAAGCACCAATAGAATCACTTCATTTACCTAGCTTCGCTCTGCGCAGCTCTGGTGGATATGGACTTAGCGGTGCGAGGTTTTTGTTCATACAAAACAAGCAAGAAATGCGAGCGAGGAATGTGTTGCGAGGAATGTGTTACGAGGAATGTGTTGCGAGGAATGTGTTACGAGGAATGTGTTGCTAGGAATGTGTATTATTCTCCCTCATATTCGAAAAGAGTTCGCTACCTATCCTCGCACCGCTCATTTGTACACATTACCACATTACACATTCCTCGCACAGCTCTGGTGGATAGGGTCACACCGTTTCACATCTTCGCTACACATTTTCGCACCGCACATTTTCCTCGAGAATACAAGCGTGACGTCATGGAAAAAAAACAAAAATATATACATCATACTATTTTTATATTCTAATAACAAATGGTACTCTAACATGCTAGAACTACACACATCAAAAGTGTCTAGGGATCAACATATATTTTTGCAATAACTTTTCTCCTGATTGATATTAATTAAAATTTTCTTTAAGGATTCATCAAATAAAGTGTTTTCGTTTGTCACAGTAACGATAAACCAAGTCACCTTTGCATTAATAAAGAAATTTGCCATTTTCCTAATAAAGGGATTTTTGACATTTGAACCACTAACACAAAAGTTCGAAAAAAAGACTGAAATAACAGTTTTCTTTAAAATTTTATTGGGTAACTTAAACAATTAATAATCCGTGTTTCTACCGCGAACACTAACAACACAAGAACATCGGTTTGGCATACTCAAAATGAGTTCATCCAAATCACGCTGTGGAATGGCCGCCCATGTTCGTTGCAACAACAAAAAAAGGTCTTCTTGCGACTGGATACCCTCCATATTCGGCAGAGCTCTTCTCTGTAGCATATCCCATGCATGCTCAATCGGGTTCAAGTCTGGCGACTGAGCAGGCCAGGGCAGGACATTGATGTTAGCTGCGGCGAGAGTCTGTCTTACAACTCTTGCGGTGTGCGGTCGTGCATTATCATGCATTAACTGAAATAAGGGACCGATTTGCGCTTGTAGAGGAACGATGACGTCTGATACAATCGTCTCAGCATAAATTTGAGCGTTGAGGTTGCCTCTGATCCAAATCAACTCAGTTCTTCCGCCGATCCAAATACCCGCCCATACCATGATGGTTCCACCACTATAAGGATGGACTTCCTGGCAGGATTTTAATCGCTGTTGGCGTCCAGGGGTTCTCCAGTGTCGTATACGTCTTGTATCCGGTCTCATACCAAAACGAGACTCATCAGAAAAGCACACGAAACGCCATTGTTCTTCTGCCCAATTTCTGTGTCCAAGAGCCCATTGATATCGAATCCTACGATTGTGCATTGCTATAGGTGGTACCCGTAGCGGTCTTCGGGAATGAAGGTTCACTTCATGTAAGCGGTTTCTGACTGTTTGGTCGCTAATTAAGTTCCCTGAAGAGTGATGAAGCCTCACGGCTAACATCATGGCGGTTATTGTTGGAGCTCTTCGAGTTAAGATTTGAATGTATCGGTCTTGTCTCCGTGTGGTGCAGCGATACCGTCCTCCATGGCGCTCAGCCACGGTACCAGTGCTTCGGTAACGTGTCCAAAGTCGACTGATAACACTCTGACTTGTATTCAGAGCTAAAGCCACAGTACGTTGCCGGGAACCAGCTTCTATCATTCCCACGGCTCTGAGCATTTCTTCCCTGCTTAAATGACGTCGCCGCTCCATAATAACGTTGGTTTTAATCAGTAGTAGGGAAACAGTAGCACTAATAATGTCTTCAATGCGTTGTATGTTTTTATAGGGAAAATATTGACAGCTGATTTTCATCTTTTACTCGAATTTGATTCACAGTTCTTGATTCAAATTATGAAATGCACCAAAAAGGATCCATATAAATTTATAAAATCATAAATTTATTACAAAGCCACATCTCAATCTCAAGAAATCCGCATAAAAATGCTTGATCCCTAGACACTTTTGATGTGTGTACATGACTATTGAAATGTTTATTATGATAACGAAGTAACCACAGCTACGAGTACAGCTGATTCCAAAACACTACTTCAAAAGTCCAAAATACTTAACGAGCCATTGTCTATTTATATATAGGCTGATACATTGCGACCTAGATTCGGGAATTTTTATTTATAGGTCAGTTTTGTACATAAATAGGGAAAGCACTGCTATAACTTGCTTTTTCCAACATGGGGAAAAACTAGACTTGAAGCACATCAACTATTAGATGAGTAAATCTATTGAAACTGTTTTAAAAGTATTACGATCCAACACTATCATTCTTTATCATAATTACGATTTGATAGCTTCACATTCATTCACTACCCTGAGAGAAATAACATCATTAAAAACGCGGGAAAACATTACCACATTTTACACTTTCATTACCAACTCAACCAAAAAACTAACACAGAAATATATATTTTCTGAAATACCTGTTCACTTCGCTGCATTCGAGAGAAAATTGGAACAAATCGTGCACATTTATCGGCATTCACTATTTTCATTTTAAAATCGAACACATCACTTCGTTCCGGATTTAAAATAAAGTTACGAATGTAAAAAAAAGTTGGGAGTAAATACGGGCCAAGGCTCGACTGGCGGAAAGCTTATGAACGAAACTGGGGCGCGTTTGTAGTAAGATCGATAATGTCACGCGACGTATACTCATTAAATATTAAACGCTATCAGCGGAATTAGAGGTGCACTTAGCGCATTGAAAACTGTGTCACTGAAACGAACGGCATCGATTTCATTACGTATTTTTTCTTTTAGAGATAAATTATTTTAGATTTTGTAAATCGTAGAGGTTACACTCTGTTACGTTTTACAGCGATTCAAAGCATAGCGTTTGTATATGTGACACAACTGCAGTGCCATTATGCGAGAAATGCCCGAATGCGACTGCAGTCGTAGCCGTCTACGACAGATATGATAAAACAGAAGCCTATTTCCAACCTTGAACTGCGTTAGGCTGAGTAGACAATATGAAAAACTGAGGCCTATATTAATAAACCCTTGCCTTGACCTTGACCTTGGCCTTGGAGCTATATCTGAAGATGTCGTTTAAATTTTGACAGGAGCTATCAAAATTTAAACGTCATCAAAAATTTCACACTTTTTATGCTCATAACACGGACTAGAAAAAAAAGAAGGACTCCGCGCTACGTGTATCGAAAGTGAAGCACTATAAGTATGTACAAGTATGACCGTTTGTACAAACATGCCTCACGCACACATTTACATCATAAGGTGCCGACCGGCCGCCATTACGCGGCACCGCGCCGTCATTGTAGGTACTGTTTACGTCAAGTAATAAAATAAAATAATGCCTTCTTGTGTTGTGAAATGGTTTAAAAATAATTCTAAATCCCAGAAAAAGTGTCAAGGAATAACATTCACAAGTAAGACACTTATTTAACCTGTTGATTTATTGTATTTGTGACATTTTAAAATCATTACTATTGGAACACAAAACCTCAAAAGACATAGTAGTGCTGTCGGAAAATAAATGGGCAATTTTCCCGAGACATTGGGTAATCCATTTTTTTGTGTTCTTTGTGAGTTTTTTGCAAGTATTGAATATGATTATTTTTATAGATTTCCTACAGCAAATCAACCATGGAATAATGATTGGATTAAAATAATAAGAGCCTGCAAAGATGAAGAACATTGAATTCCGTCGAAAACGTTTTTCTTGTCACTCATACAAAATAAATACTTAATTTTGAGTTTTAACTAAGTATATGTTTGTAATTGCAATTAAATAATGTAAGCGGACTTCTTATATGGCTTCATTTAAAGAAATGAAACTTTCAAAATATTTTTAAAAAATGGGGAAATTTTCATTTATCTGGTATCCCTCAAATCACGCACACATAGATCGGTACGGTGCTTCACTTTTGATATGCGTGGCGCGGAGTCCTTCTTTTTTTTCTAGTCCGTCGCTCATAAATAACATTTACTTATTAATACGAGCTGATAAACGAACAATACTAATACGGACTGATCTCATGAGAAATCAATCTTAATTAAGTTTTGATAACTTGTGAAATGCAGGTTTAATGAATGAACCTATTTTGTTCTGCCTAGCCTTTTCCCAAATGTTGGGGTCTGCTTTCAGTCTAACCAGGGGGCCTACTCCCTAAGTCCGTCCGAAAGTAGCCCGAAACGTAAAAGTGAACAAAACAAGTGTCAGGTTCAACTTTTCGGACAGGCAAAAACACATCGTTAGTAGGGACAGCTGTCAAGTCGTGTTGCCATTCATTCTTAGTTCGGGCCCCGAAATAATCGTATGTCCTTATGTGATAGGGAGAAGGAAACGCTCGTAACTAAGGCCGAAACCACGGACTTAGTGCTTAGGGAGTAGACCCCCAGATGCAGCTGAATACCAGTATTTTACACGGAGTGACTGCCATCAGACCTCCGCAACCCAGTTACTGGGCAATGTCGATATCCTAGGGTTAGACCGGTTCTGAGTGGAGAGAACGACTTGCGCAACCCAGCGCAGGGCACGCTGCAATAGCGGCGGTAAGACCCGTTATGGAGGAGTGGCTGGAGAGGCGGCATGGCGGTGGTCTCGGGACATGGATGTTTCGGGAAGTACCTGTGTCGCATAGGCCGGGAGCAGACCAGTAACAGGCCCGAGAAGGCGGCGCGCATGTGTTCCGTGCGCGCCTCTCAGGAGGACGTGGGGCAAGGCCCCACAGAAGGAGAGGTCTGCCAGGGGCTGGCGGACCGAGGCCTGCCGGGGTTGCGGTGCATGCAGCTGCGAATCCTGTGACCCCGGCCAAGGGTCAGGAGTAGGAACACCGTGGGTTTTTAACCGGCAAGAGTCCGGCATAACCCTTCGCCTTCCCGGGGCGAAGGGTATCCATGAGGATTAACACATGATAAAAAAAAACGGGTTAGACCGATTTTCAGAATTTCGGGCTTCTGACTAGATACTCGTAACGACTGTCATGGGTGTTCGTATGATTCCTGGGACCGACAGTTTAACGTGCTACTAGAGGCATGGAGGTTTCTCGATGTATCAGTCACGAATGGTCACCCATCCAAGGACTGACCGCAGCGAGCACAGCTTAACCTCGCAAATCGGATGATCTGCGTGATCAACAGTGAACATTTTCTTCATCATATACATCATTTTCATTAATTAAAGTTTCAATTTATTAAATACATTACAATATAATCACAATTTAAAATAGTTAATTACAATTACAGTATTTGTGAGCTCCAATATTTTATACAAGGTTAGTCGGAAAGGGAGTACTAATCGAAAAGGGTGTTAAAATAGCCATAATAGTGAATAACTTTTGTTTTATAACTTTCTCCAAAAGTCAATAGTTTAAGAGAAATAACTGTTTAAAGATTTCGTTAAAATACGCTAAAGTCTATCTATCCTCAGCTGTGATCAGCTGTGTTTACATTTTAGGTTATATTTAGGGTCACGAATTAGAAGCTCCATTTTCCGAATTCGTAACTAAAGTGGAGATGAAGAATTTGAAAAAAAAAACAAAACAAAAATGTTTTTCTATGAAACTAAAAATTATCGAATTTTGAAACACCAGTGATACTTTAACCCTAGAACCGTACCCTGGGGTACAAACAACTTTTTTTTGTTTTAAATCGCCAGAACTTTTGAACTTCTTGCGGGATCCTTACTTGTGCTCGGATATTCTAAGAGGTACGGGGTGCGAGTCACTGTATTTATCAACCGCGAGCTTAGCTAGCGTGTGGACCTCTTGGCCAGCGTGTTTGTTGTCTGTTGTACCCTGTACCCCACGATAAAAAATATGAAAAAGCACTATAACCAACGTATTGGCGGTATTCTGGGGAAAAAAGGGGATAAGATGGGCCGGTCTCCCATAACGGGAAGATATTTTATGTTTTTGAGGAGTAGGGATCATAAATCACAAATTCGATTCACCAAGTACAAATTACAAAAAAAGTTGGCCAGAACGGTGTTCAAAGTTAATAATAATAAGACAATTGTTATTAAAAATAAAGACTGATAAATTTCTAAAAGTAGGCATAAGTTGCTTTTCGTAATAAAGTAACTTACCTACTTTAAAAAAATACGGTTTTATTTCATGGGGTACATATTTTATGTACCCCTGGGTACGGTTAGTGACCATGCCAGATGGGTACGGTTCTAGGGTTAAGTATCTGTCGGATTAGTACCCCTTTTCGACAAACTTTGTATAAAGAAACTATGTACATTAACACAGGCCTAAGTATTATCATCAATCCACAAACCATTAAGTTTTTCCTTTATAAGATCAGCATGGATATTACGTACTAAATCTTTAGAGAACAATCTTGTAGAACACGATCTCGGTACAACTTTGTTGATAATAGTTTTTCTTTTCTCTTTATGATTCATTTGTTTTGTTAGTTTCATCTCTTTGTTTATCTCAGTGAGAGGGTAAAGACATGAATTAAGAGGTTCTGTGTTTATTTTATTCTGTGTTTAATTTGATTTCACTTTGAGAAGCTATGTTTTGTTAGAATGGAGACTGACTTTAATACAGAAATACATACATACATAAACTCAAGCCTTTTTCCCATGGGGGTAGGCAGAAACTGTAGAACGCCACATGCTACGATCCTTACATACTCTTTTTGCTTCGTCCACATTCATACATTTTGTCATACTCACACGCTGGATGAAAGTACTGCGCACCTTTTTGAAGAACATCACGAATAACATCGACGTATATCCTTCTAGGGCGTCCTCTACTGACATTTCCCCTGACATCCTCCAAAATTCCTTTTGTTAATCGGCGTTCACTCATTCTTTCAACATGACTAAACCACCTAAGCCATATGTCATACAGAAAATACTACAAAGATGATTTGAAAACAAACAGAATCTAGTAATGAAAACACTTGACAAATACCTTCCTAAAGCTTCATTTTACGAGCGTCGGATAGCGTTTATCTCAGGAATAAATTAGACGTTTTGACAGAATTTCTATACAAAAGCAGTCAAAACGTGAAATTTATTCCTCTGACAAAAACTATCTGACGTTGGTAAAATCGGCCCTAAGGGTGATCTGTGCGTAATCGTTGGCCCAGGGCTAAACAAATTAATCCTGTCAGTCATACAAACTTCACTAGGCTATCGCTTTAGCTCTTGGCTAAACCTCGGTGTTTCTCAAGTGGGCCTTAATCTTCCTGACAATATTATATAAGCTAATTACAATTAAACTATTACTATTGAGTAGCACAGCTGCAGTATAACTTAATTTTGGCCGGTTTCGCAGGCAATCAATTACCGCAGAGCAAACGTGTGCGGCTTACAGGGATAATGAGCGGAACTTATGTCCCGAGTTGCCATACTATGTCTCGGGTCATAACATTTAAGCTAACGCGTTCTGATTTTGAACAGTCGGCTGACTTTATTCAAGAAAATGAAGTGTCATCGCGACCCTGTGATGAGATCTGACGGGCCAAAGGCGTAGCGCAATAAAGGCAGCGGTGCGATCCAGTGGAGATCCCAGAGGCCCCCTCTTTTGACCACCAGGTAAAAAGTGGGCTCCGGGATCGACCACCAGATGGTTTTAATCGGTACAAGTCCATACCCCCTCGCTTTCCCCAGACGGAAGATGAAGGTGATGAGGATGTCCACCAGAAAAAAAACTGTCTACGCCAAAGGCGACGAACCACTGCCTGGAGTTTATAGTGTAGGGAATAAATACATCTGAAATACAGTTTTAAAATAATTTTAAAGCTATTTTATTTTGTATGCTTTCCAACGTTTCAAGCAGAGGAAATGCTCTTGTCCTGAGCACGTTTCCGGCTTGCGGAAACGACAGCTTTGAAGAAATGTATTATTATTCTACGATATCATGACAGTACTGTAGTTTAGTGTTACCATTGTTGGCTTTTTTGTCATTGCAATATTAAAGCGTCTACATTTCATTATTTTTATAATCAGCGCATTACTGTCCCACTGATGGGCATGGACCTCTTAGAATAATAATAATAAATTTCTTTAGTAGCATAAAAAAAAGATTTTACATACATATTGAGGCCCTGAGTCCTTCGCTAGGTATACAAGGTGTTTATCTGTAACCGTGCCAGATTCCAAAAGCAAAAGTTTAAAAAAGTGCTTGATCTTCTAAAAATTATCCAATTCTATTGTTATTTAATAACCAAATTTTCACTTCGAAACATTAGCGATGGTTTGAGAATAAATCCCGTAGTGCCAGAACGACTTCGAGAATAAGTCACCAGCGGCACGGTCGCCTCATCGAATTCTGTCTTATTTTTTTTACGGATTTGCACACCTCTTTTCTGTGTGTCGCGCGACAACGGTTTTTTTTTGTTTACAGATACTTTTGTGATGTTTTTTTTTATTGTTTTTTTATAGACTCGTGTTCATTACCGGTGGCATAGTCACCTCCTTAAATACGGCACATATACAGATCAATACCTTATACAGCGTGTCCCAGAAAGTAGTGTCAAGCGGAAGTCCAGAGGTAGAACATCCTTTGAGGTACCCAAATCACCCCCATGTATGTTCCGCGATTTTTTGTAGTTTTCGAGTTATGAATGTTTTTCATGTTTTTTAATCAAACTCGGACTATAACGACATTTTTGATCATAGTGACGTGAATAGTTGAGATACATGAGTAATTTTTTTTTCTAAATTAGCTGATTAGTGACCCTTTCGAATGCATAAACATTTGTAACCATAGATGTAACGAATGCGTTACAAAAAAATATTGAATTGTCATAAAGTTAAAATCTTGCATGTTTCCTAAATCTTTGTGGGTGATTTAAAAATAAATCTCCCTAAACTTTTTTTGTCAGATGTATTTTAAAAACTTATCCATTTTATCAGCTATTTACCCTGTAAATTTCATCGAGCTATCTCTACGACATCACAATAAAAATTTCATTCAAAGCATACAATATTGAGAATTCCAGTTGTAAAAGGGTGAATAAAAAATTAATTAAAACTAACTAATAACGTCTTTTTAGCAACCCTCGACGCAAAAAGAGGGGTATTTTTAAGTTTAACGTGTGTGTCTGTGTGTCTGTTTGTGGCATCGTAGCTCCTAAACGGATTTTGATTTAGTTTTTTCTTTTGTTTGAAAAGTGACTTTATCGAGAGTGTTCTTAGCTGTGATTTAAGAAAATCTGTTCTGCCGTTTGAAGATCATCAGCTCTTTTCTGGTTGTCGAAGGGATATGAGCAACTTCTACTGGTCTGATCGTTTCGAAATTTACTATCCTGTGACTTCAACGATATTGATGACATGTGACAGGAAGAAGGTCATTACAACTTATCATAAACTTAAAGAATCAATAGGCACACAATACCTCTACTGTAAGTTGGGTATCATGCTGTTTCAGATGATGCTTGAGTATCAGGTCAAGGTTACCATGTTATTGTAATATCATTGAAGTCACACGATAGTAAAGGGGAACGCCCATAAAATGCCTGAAATGGACAGAAAATACGAATAGTCCTTAATTGTATTTAAAATAAAATATGTATAACGAAATAATTCTCAAGTTTGTTTAAGTAGGGTAAAAATATAGGGATCATTAAAATATTTAACTTGATATCCTTTTAATTCATTCTTATTTTTTATTGGAGGTCAATGTTTATTTGACATGAATAAGTGACATTCAGCCAAACAGGAAACGTCAAATTATCCATAACGAACTATTTTATAGAATTAGTGCACAGTTATCATTAATTTAATATAATTCGACCTACGTGTAGCTTATATCTAATTAAAATAATATATGCATGTCAACATTAATTAAAATCAAATTATGTTTTAAATAGAAAACGTGTGTATGTAGGCTGTATGAATCACATGACCTTTGCCTTACTGACAGTTTGACATTACTGCATTTAACTTTTTCGATTGTTTGTTTACATAATTCTTGGTTTTACGCTTGCGACTTGAGGTACGTAGTGATTGGTTTTTTATGATATAACGAAGACTGTGGCCATTTTTAAAGGCTTTTGATTTTACTTCTGCACACGATACCCATTTTTTAACCAGGACTTAATCCTTAACCTAGACTTAACTTTTCAGAAAAAATGTTTGAAATTGACTTCTACTTAGTATTATGATAATTATTGAAATTTTAACGGGTTTCCTACGATTTGTAGTAAAATTTAGCGTATAATTTCATTGTTGTTCATTTCAGGCATTTTTTTATGTGGCTGATGGGCATTCCCCTTTCAAATCGATCAGACCAGTAGAAGTTGCTCATATCCCTTCAACAACCAGAAAAGAGCTGATGATCTTCAAACGGCTGAACAGATTTTCTTAAATCATAGCTAAGAACACTCTCGATAAAGTCACCTTTCAAACAAAAGAAAAAACTAAATCAAAATCCGTTTAGGAGCTACGATGCCACAAACAGACACACAGACACACACGTTAAACTTAAAAATACCCCTCTTTTTGCGTCGAGGATTGCTAAAAAGACGTTATTAGTTAGTTTTAATTAATTTTTTATTCACCCTTTTACAACTGGAATTCTCAATATTGTATGCTTTGAATGAAATTTTTATTGTGATGTCGTAGAGATAGCTCGATGAAATTTACAGGGTAAATAGCTGATAAAATGGATAAGTTTTTAAAATACATCTGACAAAAAAAGTTTAGGGAGATTTATTTTTAAATCACCCACAAAGATTTAGGAAACATGCAAGATTTTAACTTTATGACAATTCAATATTTTTTTGTAACGCATTCGTTACATCTATGGTTACAAATGTTTATGCATTCGAAAGGGTCACTAATCAGCTAATTTAGAAAAAAAAATTACTCATGTATCTCAACTATTCACGTCACTATGATCAAAAATGTCGTTATAGTCCGAGTTTGATTAAAAAACATGAAAAACATTCATAACTCGAAAACTACAAAAAATCGCGGAACATACATGGGGGTGATTTGGGTACCTCAAAGGCTGTTCTACCTCTGGACTTCCGCTTGACACTACTTTCTGGGACACGCTGTATATCACCTGTGTTACAATAGTCAGTGTCTTCTCCCAAAATGAGAAGGGCTTAGGCCTTAGTCTACCACGCTGGCCTGATGCAGGTTGGCAAATGTCATCATCTCATTCATATGAGATGATGACACGCCAACCCGTCAAGGACTTGTCACACTGGATGCGTTCTGCGTCCTGCGGGCCGGTCAACTCGAACGCTGCCCGCACCCTATGTGAACTTCATGGTCAGGGCAACAGGTCAGCGATCCGGACCGGTCAACCGGTCAGCGATTCTGGCACGGCAACCGGTCAGCGATCCGGGCACGGCAACTGGTCGATCTGACGGGTAGGGCAAACGTCTGCCATTTTACATTTGATTGCGTGTAGTGGTGTTTGTATCGATGTTTTGTGTACGATAAACATCGAGTATCGATGTTCAGCTATCGATGTCATCATCGATGTTTTTGCAACATCAACCACACCTAGTTGAACTGCCCGGACCGCCGCCCCTCGACCGCCGCCCACTGCCCTCCTGCCCGCTACCGGGCAGCCCTTCCGCGTCCTTCCCACCACGACCGCCTGACGGGGTGCGTTCCCTACGTTCTTTGCTTGTGCTCGCACAGTCAGATCGTAATTACATAAAATATATATAAAACGCAAATGATGTTCACATAGGATGCGGGCTGCGTTCGATTTGACCGGACCGTAGGATGCAGAACGCATCCTGTGTGACAATTAAGTCCTTCAACCTCTAATGCAACCGCTCATTAACGTCGTATGTGTATGTCTATTAACTAACCTCATTACGATTAGCTTTGTATTGCTACCGTTACTCTCAAGATATCTTTAACTTATTATACAGTGATTTTCTTTGTAATGTGTTTTGATGACGATTAACCATGTCAATTATTTTATATAGTTTAGCGTCCTTTTACCTTTTGTAAATGTGAGAGCTTTGTAGACTTGCTAGATGCCTGGATACCTATTTAATTTGTGACCAAATTTTTCCATTTTGTTTTTTGTGGTTCCTGCACTTTCTAAGTCATAACTGTACCCACTCAAATTGTTAAAGATATGAATTTTAAAAGAGTAACCATGGAGTTTCTTGCCGGCTCTTCTCCATAGGAAACGACTAATTGGAACCGTGCACCTAAATTCGATTTTTCATGAGCGCCTGTAATGGTTTATGTGAAATAAAAATTTTTGATTTTGAATGTCTACTACTAAACATTAGACTCTCAAAGGCCGCTACTAAAATTATCACCAAAATGAATCTTTTTGCTTACCAATAGTAGCATTTTTTATTACCAAATGGCATATAAATGAACTTGTCAGCTAGTTTTACCTGTGATAGCGACTAATGTATAGGAGGTTCTACTATGCAAACCTATGGGGTCTTTGCTTCATAAACATAACATCACTCCTGTATTCCCCAAAGGGTTGAGCAGAGTAGTACACACCGTCATATCGTCGTTATGTTTAAGTCCCATGTAATAGGGGGCGAGCATATATTGCCATCAACCGGGCATAAATCCAGACTCCTGGCTGCTACTGAGAAAATCGGCCTAAAAAAACCCAATGACAAAAGTGTTATTGGATCTTTCCAAATATTCCAGGCCAGGCAAAGGCCTGACCTGGGGATCAAACCCAAGACCTTACGTTCAGCAGTTGCGTTGCGATCACTAGACCAACGGGGCACTCTTTGCTTACTTATCTTGGTAAAGATATAAGAATCTTAATTTTAAGCAACAAGACTCGATAAATCACAAGAATTGCTCATTGCCCAAAGGACTGACGGTTTGTTAGGCGTAAAAATTAAAATCAAACAAATCTGCCTCGACTGGTTCTTGGAGTCCTGGATTCTATCACCCGGTTAAGCAGTTCTATAAGGTTTTTCTACTAAAAAATGTCTTTTTTTTCTGTTGGACTGCTGTAGATGGTCGCAGGGGACTGTTTCTACGTAGCCGGGCAGTTATTGGCGAGACTTGAAGGGTCTCCAGCCAATGGGGGGGAAGTAAAATACTTAACCTAAGTATTTTACTAAGCTAACCTAAGCTAGCAAGTAGTTACTTGTACTACACTAACATCATGACTACCTGCAACAACAACACTAAGGGCGACCCCTAGTGGGACTCGGACCTCGGCTTAGGGCGTTGCTGGTGGCGACTGGGGGGGAGACAGCTTGATGAAGGCTGAATTTTCGGTGTGACTGCAGAGTGTGAAGAGACGACCGGCTCTACGACGGAAGAGCTCGGTGGATCGTGACTGGCGATGGTGGGACGTTAAAAAATGAGTAACTGTAGCTTAGGTTTAAATAGTGCCCGAGGATTGCAATAGTCTGGTTCTGGGATATTTAATATTTGGGCCTATAGGGCTAACTTTAGGCCTTTGGAGATCACAGCCATGACTTATTATGATTTAGAATTTTTATAGTGTGGTAGATGACACATACATAGTGCTACTCTTAGCACATTTGAATACTGTGTCAATGAAAGCGCCGCTCAATGAAATTCTTTTGTTGTTATTCTGTGAACCGTAAAGCGACGCGTGTGGCCGCCATTATTTTTTTATTTTTAAAACACCCGGTAATTGTTTACGGCGTTGACAATAGGAGTACCTTAACGAGGCAAAAAGTATTGAATATGTATTGAAATGTATCTAAGCAGTGGGGAGATTTAGTATAGGTACTCAAATCCATTCAGTAGTTCTTGTGATTAGCTTGGCCAAAGAGACCAACGCTAGCGGAAGCTAGAATTATCATCTATTCCTAGTTGCAACCCCTTTTTTTTCTCGTGGGATAATCCTCATGGATACCCTTCGCCTGGGGAACACGAAGGGTTATGCTGGACTCTTACCGGCTAAAAACCCACGGTGTTCCTCCTCCTGACCCTTGGCCGGAGTCGCGGGATAGTTGCAACCCCTGGCTCTACAACCATTAGTGGCAATCGAAAGAAGGAATCAAAAGGGAAGATATGTACTTCGGAATTCTCAAAAACAGCTTGGATTTTGTTTTTACTTTTAAACTATAAACGAAAAACTAAGGTTTCAACGATTTATAGGTTACATGGATTCAAATGCTATAAAACTAATAATAATCTAAGTTTTTTTCTCGAGAATTGTCATGTCGCATTGTACTGGGGTCGATCTATCATCACCGACAGGACTATTGTTGCCAGTAAACCTGACAAAAATAGCTCTTGCTGTGGTGAAAAGATTAGCCAGTCAGCAAGGTTGGTAGCGAGGCTGACTGCCCAGGGTGCGCCGGACGTACTGAAGTACTGTCACTCGTGGAGGCTCTTTTCACGCACCCCAACACACCACAAAACACGAGCTATTTTTGTAAAGCTCGTGCTGACACGAGAGAAAAAGAAGAAGAAGTAACCTGACATACTGGTGATAGATTGATCAGAGCTTCTCACAGTTATTGTTAATACCACTGTTTCCGCATGACGAGAACCTTGTGAAAGCCGGGAAAGATAAAGAAGTGAAATATCAAGACTTAGCCCACGAGGGTGTCGCCATAGAAGATGTTGATTCAGCAGTCATTGTGCTGAGTAGCTACGGCCAATGGTTTAATAGCCAAGAGCCTCGACCATTATCTGATGAGGCACTCGTTGGTCGATTGGATCAAGGGCCTGATACAAAAAGCAGTACTTCTGGACACGGCGCGCAATGTTAGGAAGTTTCTCTCTGAGGCCCTGACCACCGGTAGCTTGGACACAGTTCCCGAAGCCGGAGGGCATACAGAAAAAAATTGTGGGGTTACAAAAAATAATTTATAAGTTTGTACAATGAATAAACGGAATAACTAAGGTTTTATATTAACACCGACATTTTATTTAACAATAGCAGCAGCATCTAAAGTAAATTAAACAAATTCTTGAGACGGCTTTACCACGAACTTAATTAAAAATGAAAATCGCTCGTCGTAAGAAAAACGATTAAATCGTAACACCTACAACAATATTTAACCTAAGAAGCTCGAACAGAAATCGAAAAATCCTTACCTGTTATGAAAATACGAAATCCAAAATTGACCGCCACATTTTCACTTTACCATACAAATAAAACTAAACAATACTCGCGTGCTCCCTATACAATCAGGAGTCACAATGTGTATCGCTTTGAACTGTTACCTTTTAAATACCAAATGACTATACGTATTACCACATAAACGGAAAAATAGAAGGTACACTTCATACAACATGCCAAAAAGTTCACACACCAATATAACAAAACAAAATTATTACTACATAATGCGTGAAACTGATTTAGCCTAGCATAAGGCGCGTTCAATCTGCGACTGCAGTGATTCAAGACTGTTTCGTTTTAAGGTGCCCACGCGCTTGTTTGATCTAGTACACTACGCATTATATAACGTTGCCCCTCTGAAGTGAGTAACGAATGCTCAAACCCTGTTTCAAAGCGGCAAAATTATTTTACGAGTACCAAATAAGTTGGCCTCTCTGAAGTGAGGATTAGAACGCTCAAAGCCTGGTTTCAGAGCGGCAAAGTTATTTTATACATGCTCCAACTCAAAGAAGAGCAAGGCAAAGTCTACAAAGGTTTCTTTTCGGGAGACATAATCGGCAAAATCGAGCAAAATCAGCAAAACTTTCACTAATTCTGTGCGAGTTCTTTATTTATTCTAATATGCTAATAAAAGATTTTTAAAAGATTGCCTATTCAAAAAAATTGATTCTTTTTCTTTTTTGTTTTAATATATGTGTATAAACATGTTCTCTTTCTTTCTTTCGCAGGATTATACACTCCTGAATCCCTCGGACTTGACTTTCTTGGGATCCCCCGCATCGTTATCATCTTATCCTTGTTTGAAGTCGGCTACCATTATAACCACCTGCGACTGCCAGTATTTCTCACGGAGCGAGATATGTATCTGACCTCCGAAAACTATTTATTCAACGAAACAGTTTTTTTTACTATACATAAATAGTGAGCCTTCTACATCTCCTTGTTATGTGATAAAAAAATCCTACACACGCATAGAGCGACATGATATGGACTTTTAAAACTTCTTAATTAGTTGTTTTCTTAGTGTTCATTGAAGTTCAGAATTAGTTCAATTGGTCTAACAATAAAATTGTAGACGTATTTATATCTTTTTATTAATAAACTCTTTGGTACACATACGATACGTCGCAAGTCATAATTCTTTGTCGCGCCATAAATCAATTTTATAGTACCCGTATGATGGATTCTAATAGTTCGGAATATCTAATAGACGATGCTTGGAATTTAATAGATACTATTAGTATATACATACTTTACTTTCTGCTTGGAAGAGCATCACTCTTTTTCCTATCTTATGGTCCGGGTACACGCACCGATTTGCATGCGCAAACGATATTGTCGATAGTAAACCGTTTGCGCAAACGTTTTGCCGTCTTAGCCCGGCCGCACATTATAAGAAATTTCCATCAGAAAATTTCTGACGCGTGCTCGAAGACCCTCTGCGTATACATTTTGTACTAAAGCCAGCAGGCCGCCGGATCTGGCAAATTCTGACAATGTGCGGAGTCTAGAACAAAATGTATGAGAAGAGTCGCGCGTCACAAAATTTCTGGCAGATTTTTTTTATAATGTGCGGCCGGTTTTAATTTCGATGCTTACTTCTACTTTTGCAAATAAGATTGAGAGTGAGACCTAATAACAAAAAGTTTTATCAGCAATTAATCAATTAGTTAGTGACAGCCGCGTTGGTCTAGTGATCTCAAGCGCGACTGCTGAGCGTGAGGTCGTGGGTTCGATCCCTAGGTCAGACAAAGTGTTATTGGGATTTTCCGTGGGGAATTGCTCAGTGGCAGCCCGGAGTCTGGATTTGTGCCTGGTTGATGGCAATAGATTCGCCCCCTATTACATGGGACTTAAACATAACGCCGAAATGTGGGTGTACTATACACCTATGCCCAACCCTTCGGGGAATACAGGTGTGAGTTTATTTAAGTATTGTTCAGATCATTTTGAACAGTTTGTTCGTCCCGATATATTTGACGCTGACTGTACAAAATGTATGAGCAGAGTCGCGCATCAGAATTTTTTGAAATTGTGTTGCCTTACTTAACGTTCATGCTTACTTCTAGAGCCAGACCATGAGCGAATGACAAAAAGTATTTATTAGCAATTAATCAATTAGTTCGACTCAAGATCAAGGGGAGGAATCGAAAAGCATTCTAAGCCAGAAAGATAGTTTTTTACGACATTTTCTAACATTACCTACATATATAATATATCGTCTCCCTCCGCGCTAACTGTCGTATCTAGCAATTGATAATTTTTCAGTAGTTGCGTTAGCAGTGGCTTTATTAATGAATTACTTAATAACTTTTTTATATTGCTCTTGGCTTACTCTTGGCTTGGTTAGTAGTTGCCCTAAAGTCCTAAGGTATATATTTATTTATTTCTATTCATTTGAAGCAAGTACGTTACTCTGTGAGAATTTCTCTGAAAAATTATCAATTGCTAGTTACGACAGTTAGCGTGGAGGGTGACGATAAATGAAGGATTTTAAGTTTACCTCTATCAGAAGCTAGAGAGGCGAGTACCTTGATACTTTCTAGATATTTTTAGTATTAGAGCTACTCCAATGATACCTCTGTCCTTTCTACCACCCTCGGACGCAGTGCATAGCTACGAATAATAGACCGATACGCTAACTGCACATGTTGAGCTAAACAAAGCGTGGGCATCGGTGAGAGTCAGATTGATATTAATTATTTTGTAGCCCAATTGTGGGGCAGAGTTCAACGTAATTTACCGTGCCGTACATTGAATGGGCCACAATGATACTACAATAATCATGGGAGGATGTTTCCATCATCATGTATAGGATTCCCGAATAATAAGCAGTGGTCTTCGGATTAGAATAGGCCACTCATAATTAGCCCATTAAGGTACTTAGAATCTCTTGCATGGAAGGCAAATGTACACAAGCAAGCACGGGCTCTTCTCATTTTGAGAAGAGACCGGCGCCCATCTTATTGTTAGTAAAGGTACAAGTCCGAGACGGGCTGCAAATTGCAGACTGCAACCGCAGACCGCAAGTCGCCATCGGAATAGCGCCTTTAAGGTGTGCTCTTTAAAGGTGCTATTCCGACAGCGACTGCAAAACTGCAACCGCAGACCGCAGCCGCAGATCGCACCGCAAGCGATACTACTTTTGCAGTTTGCGGTCTGCAGCCCGTCTCGGACTTGTACCTTTACTGACATCAAGATGGGCGCCGGTCTCTTCTCAAAATGAGAAGAGCCCGTAATTGCTTGTGTATATTTGTCTTCCATGCAAGAGATTCTAAGTTCGTATACGACTCGCACCTCTGATTTTTCAAATTCATGTATGGATTAAATGTGATTATCACTTTCCTTTGCGTTACATTAAGGCACATTTTACATTAAGGCACATATATTATGAAACCACAATTACATGGCGTTACTGGCGATCGTGTTGGCTAAATTCATAATAGTGGTCGCTTTTGTGCACTGTGCCCGTTTAAGGTCGATGCGTTTTTGGCATAAAGGTGATCATTCTTACAATAGTTTCGATAAAATCGACATTAAAGTCATACTAGTGGGGTGGTTACAAGCGCTGTACAAATTTCGTTTCTGCCATATAATGGGTGAACGGTGAAAGGAAACATCGTGAGGAAACCTTGATACCTGAGAGGGCTCCAAAAAGTTCCCGATGGTGTCTGCAGTCCGTCAACCCGTACATCTGAGACGACACCAAAAAGTACCTACTCGCTGCAGTAAGGTATTTGACTGAAAAAATCTAATTAGTCCGTCAATTAGATTATCAAAAAATATTTGACCCGTATTTTTTTTTTGTTACGTAAACCAAAATTAACGAAGACACGACACTTTTAAAATTGGCAAAACGTCACAAGCAAGTACAATTTTTACTTGCTTCTGACGTCACAAGCCCCACTTCTCGAGTTTTGATGCGTTTTATCTTTCCAAATATTCATAGATTTAACAAAAGAAAAAATACGTGTCCATTATTTTTTTAAACTCTAACTGTCAGACTAATTAGATTTGCAATTTATTGATGCTGCCAACATGCCAGCACTCGGCCAGCATTCTGGACTAAGACCTAACCCTTATCTTTCTAAAAAGAAGCCCGTGTCCAGCAGTGGGCAATAATGGGCTGATGAAGAAGCGACTAAGGTCTTAATCAATAAGATACAAAACGCAAGCGGGAATCAAATTAGGATTTATTATTATGAAGTTCAATTGTGGGTTGTGAATCTAAATAATTGTGTGGGTAGTGAGCCCTGACATGGTTTCGACTGACCGCCTTTGGCCGACAGTCCATCAAGGGTCAACCTAAATAATCTGTAGGGATACCATAACATCCTGTAATAACAGTAAGTTGTAACAGTTGTTGCTGCTGCCCACGCTCGGTAAAAGGATGATGGGCACAAATGTACCTATATGAAGTCTGGTACTAGCACCAATCGGAATGAATGATACACCGTTGGAAAGGTATTTTCGTGTAAATTATGAATAATCATGACGCTAGTCCCGATTCACTGATCGATCAAAGTAATCCTGCTTGAAAGTTTATTAATTTTTGTTACAACCTTATTAAGTACACATACTTTTATTGTCATTTTTCTCCATGGTACTATCATAATAATTATTAATATTTTTCATTATCTAGGTAAATAAAACAAGTTCGAAGTAAGTTTTATCATTTAATATATGTAAGTATACAGGGTATAAAAAGACCCACTACATAGCCGAAATCTACGCACTCTGTAGATCAAACTAAATTAAATTGACCAAAAATAATTGCTGGGAAACGACTTTTATTTTTAGGCTTAAAAAAACGTGTTCGAGTTGTTTAATAAATAGATCAACTAACTGAAAAAATACTAAACCGATTTTGTTGTGATTTTCATCCGTTAACTGAATTTTAATTAGCTCAAAATCTGTGCAAATATCATCAAAATCGCTCAAGCTAAACCGGAGATATGATTTTTTTAAATTCTATTTCGAACTAAATATCCAGTATATTCTGAAGACTATATTTCAAAACAGACAATTTATACGGGTTTGTTGCCGTAGTAGTTTTTTGTACTTTTGAAAAGAGCTATCTAACGATGGTAAACTCATTTTGATTGGACCCCAACCAAAATGAGTACCAAAACGCCCATCATCCTTTACCGTGTGTGACACACTAGTGACACAGATTAATCCAAAATGAGTTTTTTGAAAAATAAAGTAAAAGAAAAATTTCAGAAAAACAAACTTTGTTTTTTTTTCTGAGTCATTTTAGAGCCCCGAGTTAACTAATTGCAAAGAGCGATATCGCCCTAGTCGTGTCTGCCGGCTACTGTCATGCTCTCATTCATTTTTGAACGGCATAGAAATGTTGTACAACAAAAAAAAATGCTTTTTTTGTATTGTTTCCTTATTAGATGGTTTAGATACGACCACTTATCCCTACGGCAAGAAAAGATATATTTTTTCATTTTTAATTAAGTTAAATCCCGTACGGGGTCAATCTAGTAGATCATGTGGTTTTGAAGAATTACACGAATTCGTTTACACCTTGTATAATGTTTTTGAGGTACGAGGTATCGTGTTTCTCCAACGAAGAGGGGGGATCCTTCAACGAAGAGAGAGGACCCTCCAATCAAGAGGGTCTTATGCCCGGCGGTCTACTGCCCAACGGTTGATGTTGGGCGATTGTATACAGGGTAGAAACGTTAAATGTCAACAAGCGATTATTCCATCAGTTTAGGAAATATTACCGAACTTATGGCTAATATAAAAACTAGGCCGTCTAGTAACTCAAATAACATCATACTTTTGGAAAAATAACCGCCATATATCGAGAATTTTGATTTTCCCTACTTCCGTACATTTTGTATGACATTTTTGTTCATGAGACATTCAAGAAGCTTATAATTTTTTGCATTTTATTTTTGAGCTTCTTCTTCTATTCTATCGTGTCGGCACGAGCTATACGAGAATAGCTCATGCCGTGGAGAAAAGATTAGCCAATCAGCAAGCTTGGTAGCGGGGCTGGCAGCCCAGGGTGCGCCGGACGTACTTATGTATCGTCACTCGTGGAGGCTCTTTTCGTGCACCATTTTTGAGCTACGTAAATTGTTTACTGAATAACTCAATAAAAATAATGGATAACATTTTCTTTCTTGTACCTATTGACAGTCGGCAACATTTTTTATTTGAATTTTGAATCAATTGAACTGGCTGAAAAAGAAATATAACATGTTACTAAAAAAAACTACGGAAAAAGCTTTGAGTTCCAAATCCAAAAAAAAATTTGTACTTATGGTTTTTTTATTAAATTAAAATAATATAATTCTCTAGAGGATGGGCAGCAGCGTTCTCTGAGTACTTTAACAACCATACTGCGATCGCCACCCGCCTGCCAAGCGTGGTGATTATGGCAACCCTCCCCCCCCCCCCTTTGGGGGAGGCCTATGTCCAGCAGTGGACGTCTTTTGGCTGAATGCGACATCTTCGGAAGCAAATTCACAACTGAGGCTCATAGTTCAAACGCGAAAGAAGCTATGCGCGCACGAGCCGCGCGCGAGCTGCACGCGCGCCCCTCTCGAGCCTTGCCGGAGTTGCACTAGAGCAGCGCACCAAACGTAGGGTGTAACCGCACGCAAGCAACACGCGCGCAGTTCGCAAGCAGCTCGCGAGCGGCGCATTCATGGCGCGTTCGCAAGGTCTGGACGCACCACTAGACCCCGCACATTGTCAACATTTGCCGGATCCGGCGGCCTGCGGGCTCTAGTACAATATGTATGCGCAGCGGTTCCCGGGAATTTTCTGACAGAAATTTCTGACCTGGGGATCGAACCCAAGATCTCACGCTCAGCAGTCGCGCTTGCGACCACTAGATCAAAGAGACAGTTAAACAATCGCTAGTATTATCATAAAAAAAAAACATTTTTGGAACTCCCTTGAAAATACTTAACAGATTGTCAGTTGAAGAGAAGACATTCGAAACATCCTCCGCGTCGATAGATCATTTCCAACGTGACAGACGACGCTTTCAACAAATTATTTCACCACAAACTCACATTATCCCAACATAAAGGCATTTTAATCTAAACAAATACAAATAAAACAGCTGTTCCCTTAAAATTAAACCCAAAAACCGCTGTGAAAATGTTCTTAATATTCTAATTGTTGAACACGGCCGTAATACACCGAAACACTCCGAAACACACCGAAACACTTAGGGAATTGGTAAAAAGCAAATACGATTATATTAAATTAAGCGCGGTTGTAATTTCAATATCTTGTTTGAAGAAAACACGCTCCTAATGAATTCAAGGCGTTTAACGGTGGTAACTAAATACGCGGAGGTACTTAGGTCTTGTGTACCAATATGGAGGGCTAACCCTGTCGGAGGCCCGGGGCGGCCTCTAAAACGGAGGCTCCCAAGCGGCACGAGGTATGAGAAAGGGCCCGGGACAGTAAATAAAGAAGCGAGTGTTAGGATTAGGATGGAGCGAGATCTAAATATTGCTCTCTATACAGGATGTAAACGAATTCGTGTAATTCCTTCAAACCGTGTGACCTACTGGTGACACTGATTGACCCTGCATAGGTTTTTTTCAAAAATAACAAAAAAAAGTTTTCAAAAAATGAACCATGGTATTCTTTAACTGAGTAATTTTAGCGTCCCAAGTTAACTGACTGTATGGAGCGATATCGGACTAGTCGTGCCCGTCAGTTGTTTCGCCGTGCCTTCATTAATTTATAGTACATGGCATCGAAATTTTCTATCACATAAAAAATATATTTGGGAAAAAAGAAACTTTATTTTTATTTTTAATCAATTTAAATCCCGTGCGGGGTTAATCTATACCATTAATAGATCATGTGGTTTGAAGGAATTACACGAATGCGTTAACACCCTGTATAAGGTCTTTCTTTAATAATCCACGATATTTTGCAAAGCGTCTTAGTGAATGCTGAAGATAATATAGCTATCACTGAAAATGAAATCAGTTGTTTTTTTTTTGTGGTAAATTTTAGAAGTCATTTATTTCGTCACTGGTTCTCTAAGTTGTTATAACATCCACGCAAGAAAATGACCCAGCGCTGATAGCTAGCGCCGTGCAAGCTTAACAATTGTTATCGGTAGCGGGTAGCACTGGGCAATGTTGACAAGAGAGGGTAGTCGTCGATATGGATCGGCCCACCCGAGGTTATAAAGGCGGTGGTCATTCGACGAAGCGGGAGCATTCCGTGTTGAACAGCTGAAGAAGTCTGACCTTTTATATCTGATTAGCTTGTCCTTATTTTATGATCTTGTAATAATTGTGTAAAGTAATATACTGTGATCTAGTTAATGTTACTAATATTAACCCAAATACAAGTACTCTCAGTGGTGGAGAGTCTATGTTGGTTTTATTTACTGTGTTTACCTTGCTCGCAATCCTGACATACCGATATTAGCTAAAACTGTAATGATAGAATCACCCCTGAAAGATTATATTGTTGTGTCATTTACATCAGAAGTGGAACAAGAAAAAACCAGTCCACATTATGATTGTATACCCACATGTAAATATTTTTGCTAAATCCCCTGTAGACGGACTGACAAAAACTTGATTATTAGATTGATATTACAATGGTGAGAAATGTGAGAATGAGAAAATGTGATAAATCCGGTGAGTCACAACCATTTTATTATGTGTGAAGGAATTTTGAGGAAGGAAATATAATATGAGAGGTTATTTATTCGTGTAAAATAAATATTAAATGATATCTTTGCTTATTCATGTAAAATAAAAGAGATGTTATCTGTATTTATTCGTGTAAAATAAATGAGATGATATCTGTTTATTCGTATAAAATAAATATGATGGTATCTGTATTTATTCGTGGAAAATAAATACGGCATCTGTATTTATTCGTGTAGGAAAATACATTGCAAGTCGTATTAGAGTTTGTGGTGAGATGCAACCAGGGTTGATCTTTGGCACCGCCCGGTTTGGCCAGCCGGGGTTGGCCAAAGGCTTCGCCTGGGGAAAACTGAAACTCTAACGTGGCGAAGCAATTGTTATAGGGCTGGAACCAAGGCGGGATATGCCATGATATGGCTAGATCCAAGGCGGGTGATGCCATGTTGATAAAGCAGGATCCCAGGCGGGTGATGCCAAATGAGTTGGCTAAATCCAAGGCGGGTGATGCTATTAATTGATAAATGAAAATGCAGTGAAAATGAGATTCTGTTTTGAATTAATGTTTTGAAAAAGTTTTGAAAATATTGATATTTGTTTTTATTGGTTTTGTTATAATTCTTGTTGTAGAATGGTACAAAATAGTTTATTGAAATTAAAAAGTAGTTTGTTATTATTACTTATGGTTTAAAATGTATTTTTTGTAGACGAAAACAGGAAATTGTATTTATTATTGATGATAATTACTATGATGACTTCCGTTAATGATTAATTTGACAAATTTATTTTTAAATAAGAAATAATTTGACTTATTTTCGTTAAAGACGTGTTTAATAAGTATTGTATTGTTGTAAAAAGGTTGTATTATTAGCACATTAAAGAAATGTTATGTAAGTTTACAACATCATGTCAGTTTTGTAATATGAGTTTGTGAATAATTGAGATATTTGATCATGAAAAATTTTAAAGGTTGATACTTAAGTATTATGATTTTGGGAATAATTGAGATAATATTTTAAGTGTTTATAATTATGTACTATGATACTGTGAATAATGATTAAAGATTTAAAGATATTTAACCATGAAACATTTAGGATGTTTGTTTTATGATTTTGTGAAGAATTGAGATATTTAAGAATGTAGGATGTTGTGAATAATAATGAGATATTGAATCGTGAATTATTTTAAGGGTTGATATGTACTATGAGTTTGTGAATAATGAGATATTTAATCTTGAAATATTTTAAGTGTTAAATGTACTATGAGTTTGTAAATTATTGAGATATTATGTTATGATTTTGTGAATAATTATGAGATTTTTACGAATGAAATATTTTAAGTGTTTATGTATTATGGCTTTGTGAATCGTTAAGATATTTAACCAAGAAAGATTTTAAGTGTTTATGTATTATGAATTTGTGAAAAACTTTGAGATATTTAGCCCTGAAGAACATTGTAAATGTATTTAAATGATTTTATGAATTTGTGTATGATGAGATTGTGTGTTTATGTACCTATTATGATTTATTGAATAACTATGATTTGATGTTTAACCAAAGTAGAACTATCTACCTATTAGGCATCTGAGATAGTATTTTATTGTGAGAATGTTGAAATCTAATGTGTGGATGTTTGTAAGTAAGTAAGTTTGATACGAGAAGTTATGAACGAATATAGAACTAGGTTGATACTGAATGAATATCAACTAGTTTAAGTCATGGGTGATGAGCTTGTTGGCCGTCGATGGGATAACAAGCTCTAATCGATTCAAACATTCTTTGGATGCTTTTCATTTTACTTTGGTCAAAGACATGAGTAACATGACGAGGTCAAAGATGAGTGATCAGGTGTGGCCGAGATGTGTACTGTATTATTTGTTTCTGTTTAAGGTCCGAAGGTGTCACTGAAGTTAGGCCTTGATGCACAATCTTGACGATGGGGTTGATGGTGCGTCAACCACCAACCACCAACACACGAGGACGTGTGTTTTGCAGGAGGGCCGTGTTATCGGTAGCGGGTAGCACTGGGCAATGTTGACAAGAGAGGGTAGTCGTCGATATGGATCGGCCCACCCGAGGTTATAAAGGCGGTGGTCATTCGACGAAGCGGGAGCATTCCGTGTTGAACAGCTGAAGAAGTCTGACCTTTTATATCTGATTAGCTTGTCCTTATTTTATGATCTTGTAATAATTGTGTAAAGTAATATACTGTGATCTAGTTAATGTTACTAATATTAACCCAAATACAAGTACTCTCAGTGGTGGAGAGTCTATGTTGGTTTTATTTACTGTGTTTACCTTGCTCGCAATCCTGACATACCGATATTAGCTAAAACTGTAATGATAGAATCACCCCTGAAAGATTATATTGTTGTGTCATTTACACAATCCTAAAATAACAAGTAAATGAATTAATTGAATGATTTATAAAAAAAATAAAAAAATTATACCATCAAATTTTTTTTTTTGTGGTAGATAGATCATCTTTAGCATTTACTAAGGCACTATGCAAAATATCGTGGATTATTAAAATAAGACTTTTTAAGTAGTGTGATTTGGAAGTAGGACCAAGGTTTATTATCTTTCTGAACTTGTTGACTGCATGTTGAAATAATATGAGCAGTTGATTGACGAAATATGTAGTTTGTTTAATAAATTAATCGCCGGTTACTGCCTACTTAGAATCGACACTTTGTCGTTGATAATTTTTAAGTTTACCCACTCAGTTTTTATAAAAAATTATAATTTCTTGTGTTAGGTACTTTATTTACTGTTTGTACGCTCGTAGTAACCTTCATTAGTAACTTGTAAATAGTTTTCTCTGTAAGTGAATTAATGTAAAATTCTTTATGAGAAAATAAAGTTCTTAAACCATAATTGTGTAATAATTCAAATCAAACTGTTCTAAAGAAAAAGTTGCAAAAATGTCCCACTTCCGACTGCAAAGATAAGTATCTCAAAAAATCGCTAAAAATGAGCATAAAAAATTCCATCCTTACTGGCTAACACATTAAAAAATGCTCTACATTAATTCAGGGGCAGAATACCTGTAAAATACTAAATTTTGAATTTAGTTTTTTAATAGGATTAAAAAGCAACTAAACACTGTACGAGTATTAACTCATTTGCGATTGTTTGATGATAGTTATTATACAAGGTTAATTATAACATATTTAAAAAGTCTACACACGGACGGCTATTTAACAATGGCCCGGTCTCACTCAGGTAGTTAAAAAACCTGTATAGACTATTTTGTATTACCTTGGTTGGGCGAGATATGAAGATGGTTTTAGCCACCCAGCGCATCTTTTAGATAATATTTTGCTAGATGTAGAACAGGAATAAATAAGTTATTTTTTTTTTCTTTACTCCTTCCTTGTAACAAGAAAGCAAATGATTTAGAATGACACAGGTGTTCATTTGTTTAATCTTTGTGTCATCTTTAAGCCTCGTCCCCACTAGGAACATTTGTCGAGCGACATGTGTCCCCGGTGACATCGGGCGATGTCGGGCGACGTCGGACGACATCGCCGCGACATTGTTGAAACTGTTCCTTGTCGCACAGTCGATGAAGAGTAGTGATAGAGTGTGGACGTGCGTGCAACCGACAATGTGGTCGAACGACGTAGTGCTGCGACTTATTGAACTATATCGCTCCTATGAGTATTTGTGGAATGCAAAGAACAATCACTATCAAAATTTCACTGAACTGATGTGGACGGAGACAAGACATCGGGCGACGTGGGGCGATGTAGGGCGACATCGCCCGATGTCTCCGGGGACACATGTCGCTCGAAAAATGTTCCTAGTGGGGACGAGGCTTAATTCCACTTTTTATGGTCGTTAGAGTAGTAGGTATTGATGATTGAAAGTAAAATATTTTTAAGAAAGTAATACTGCGCCTAAAAGAATATTTGGAGCAATTTCTAAGTATGATAGCCAGTAAGGATGACAATCGGAGGTATGCAATTTATTAATACTCATTTTTATTTATTTTTTGAGATATTTTTCTCAGCTGTCGGACGTGGGGTAATTTTCTATGGAAGTCGCAACTTCTCCTTTCCTATCTTGCAGTACGTGCATGATAAAAAAAATTGGTTCAAACTCTTAGCCAATAAGGTATACGGGAAACGATGAGGGAAAATGGTAATAAGGCTACACTGATTTCCTGGAACAGACGATTTATTTGATAAACATCATAACATAGAGTGAACATCAGGGGTTCAGGGGGCACGGCAGTGCCCCTGCCAACGTCGAGCACGCACGGCTGTTCTACCTTTTCTCGAAGCAAGTCAAGATAAGAACTTTGTTGAATGATGGAATCAGGCGTTACTTTGCGGAAATCCATGACATACAAAAATGCAAATAGAATATCTAGCTTTAATTCCGTTGAACAAGATCGCTAGTTTGGATGCAGTATGTAGCACCACCCTCCCGCCCACAAGTATATGCACATGCAGAAAGAGTGAAAAAATAATGCAACATGCAACCAAACAAAAAAGAACATTGTAACAGATGTTTTTTTTAACTTTCGCGATTTGTACACATTATAAAAAGGGTGCTAATTAAACAGACTTCTTTTTAATAGCATTATTCGCCTCTAAAAATCTACATTGGCTTCTAAATTACTAAGTCAGCCACAATTAACGAGCGTCTGAATGATACTATCTTAGCCACTAGTTATCTTCTATATAAGCCACTGTTCGTCACCCACTTTCATTTTCACAATAAAAACAAATGAAAAACAAAAAGAGTCGACGGAGCCCCGCTGCGCGCGGCTCCTATTTCTGTCTGCAGGGTTTAAAGTAACCTAACACGAAGGGGATGACGGGGGCTTCGTTCGCTCGCTTTGCTCGCTCGCTCTACCCCCGTCATCCCCTTCGAACCTAACCTATCCGTGTCGGGGTGCCCAAAAATTTAGTTGGCGTTGTAAAGAAGTCGAATTAGTTTATTAGAGGATAACTTATTTTTCCGTTGCTTAGTTATAAAATGAGAAGTTTGGTCACGTGGCCAATAAATAAATTTGTGGCTTGATTTATTATTTCTCTTATAAAAATACAGATTCGGGTCTAGTCGCGTAGAAACTTAAAAGGCACTAAATATACGGTCACGGGTAGACCACGGCCGGTGTAATTCGGCCGAAACGTCGGGATAAAAAAGGTATTTAATGCCTTTTAAGTTTCTACGCGACTAGACCCGAATCTGCAGTGCGAGCACGGTTCTTCTTATCGAGTCGAGTCGAGAAATTTATCAATTATAAACGTCAAACTTGACATAAGATGTGGATAAAACGACAGCTCTTGTCGTTATATCTATATCTTATGTCAAATTTGACGTTTAGAGTTGATAAATTTCTCGAATCGACTCGATAAGATCTCGAGTCGATAAAAATTTAAACATACCGAATCTTATCGAGGGTCGGTAGCACGGAACTTGCTTCGGGAACTTTATAGAGCCTTGTCGACGGCTATGTTTTCTCGACAGCTTATCAACTTTACAAATAGCAACACCAGAAATATGCAGATACACAAATACTATCACTAAAATATTTACAATACTATTAAATAATCTAAGCAATTAGAAAATAACCACAGAATAATAAAAAAATACTCCGCTGTGGATCCTTTCCACGTCCCGACGCGCTCTGCTTTCAATATTAACAAGACGATTTCTCCAAAATCCATTTTTTTGCTTCAAAAAGTCTTTATCGACCAACTTTTTAAAGACGACAACAATTCGAGATAATTCGAGAAATTTACCAATAAGAACTGTCAAAAGTTGATATAATGGATAAATCTTATCGAGCATGTCGACTTCATATCGAGGCGTCGGTAAATTACATTGATGAAAGAAAAATAAGAGGATATCCGATGTGGTCACATGATCTGAAGCCAAGTTTTCCTCTTATGGCGTCGACTCCGCCCTCAGCAATGAATTACATCTTCTGATGCAACACTTTGTCATGTTAGGTTTTGTTCACTTATCCTTTATAATACAACAAAAAATACCTAAACACCCAAAGTTCACTGTAAAACTGTAAATAAACTTCGAACAAAGCTTGAATGACAGACGAAAGGGTAGATCTCTAAAATGGCGTCATGTCAAAAATATCCTTCAAGGCGGAGCTTGGTGACGTTGAAAAATTATAATAGAAAATTAAAATCTATGACATATAGTGTACACACTTTTTACATTTGTAAATTATGTGTAAGAACGAGACAGATTATATTTTTTAACGCGGTACATATTGGCATAGTATTAAGAAAAAAACATCAATTTAGGTCTTATCCTCTTATGTTTCTTAAATCAATGGTAAATTGCGTTCCGTGCTACCTTTGCCGTTTTATCAATATCTTATGTCAAATTTGAAGTTTAGAGTGGATAACTTAACGTCTCGATAAAATTCGATAAAAAGAACCGTGCTCGCACTGCTGTATTTTTATAACTTTGTAACAGATGAGAACGAAAGCTTGAAAATTATGTTACAAAGAGTACCTACTAAACGTATTTAACTGAATTGCCACGGTAAAACAGTCGCGAGACGTGACTTTTTTTACATGAATGTTTTTGATGGGATCATAAATTACACTATGCTGTCAAAGAGCGCTTACAGAATCGTGTAAGAGTGAATCTATAATTACAGTTATAACTAATATCTGTATGTCAGATACTATGTTATTATGTATTAGCAACATAGACTCGCCACCACTGAGAGTACTTACACCTATTTGAGTTAGTTTTTATTAACGTGAGCTAGGTCACGATATAGTAATTTACACAAGAACAGAAAAATAATAAGGACAAGCTAGTCAGATAATAAAGTTCAGACTTCTTCAGCTGCTCGGCACAGAAAGCGAGCGCCGTCGTATAAGTTGTTATACGACGGCGCTCGCTTGCAACGCACCCGATGTTATAAAAGCTGTTGAGCTTTTATAACATCGGGTGCGTTGATCAATGACGCCGACTACTCCTCTTTCCTCTGATTTCTGAATTGAGAATTCTTGGATAAGCACACACTCCGGTGTACATCTCCCGCCTACACTACACCACTAAGGCGGAGGACATCGAGGAGTACGTGCGCCAAAGGACCAAGTACACGGCGAGAGTGCAGCTACTGGAATCGCGCCGCAATGTCAACTTCAGGGCATTCGTGGTTCGAGTACCAACTTGTCTTCTGCACCTCGTCATGGAAGAGGACTTTTATAGGAGGCAGGGAGTGGTGTTCCGTCGCTTCCGCGGACAACTGCCACACGATCGCACAGTGGATGACATAGTGTGCAAGTGAAGTGCTTTTACTAACATAGGCTTAAGTTTTATTAGTCACATAAACTGTATTATATATATGTTAGTTTGTAAGGTATGTATGTATGGGCCAAAGTTGCCCGAAAATTAATGAGTTTATTATAAGCAGTATTAGTAGTAGTATTACTTAAGTAACATTTGAGTACGGAGTTGTCAAAAAAATTACGGATTTTAAAGCATTTTTTTTGACAACTCCGTACTCAAATATTACTAAAGTATTGCTTATCCCGAATTCTCAATTCAGAAACCGGAGGTTTATCTTCTAAATGTTACCCAATGTTGCCAACTGCCGATAATGCTTTAACTCAAAAAACCTGATTGCCCCCGCCATTCTCCCGGCCCAACTTCACCAGTACGTCACCCCCTGGTAGGCCATTTAAGAACCTTTGATGCGCGACCCAGATCCAAGATTTTTGCATTTTTCATCGCGCTTCGTAGCTGTTTGATTATGAGGCATCACCGTACATGTAGGTAGATACTTTTCATTTTGGTGAGGTTACGGTGTCACACAGTGTAGCAGAATTTTATATGATTCCGTAGAATCCTGAATAAGAGCCACCTAATAAATTACAACAATAAACAGTCGAAAGCCGACAGAAAGGGAACTACGAGTATGCTTGGAAAAACGTTGTCTGGCCTAAACCAATCCTAACCAATATTATATATGCGAAAGTAAGTTTGTTTGTTTGTTACCTTTTCACGCCTAAAACACTGAACCGAACATCCTGAAAAAAAGTACTGTTCCCGAGGAAAACAACAATAAAGTTCTTATGATAATAGATGGCGCCACGTGTCTTTTGTAATTATGATTGAATTATATTATTATAGGAACTTCAGTAGTGTGTTAAGAGTTTATCAAGTTCTAAATTAACGCGTGCGAAGCCACGGGCAAAAGCTAGTTTGATAATAAAAAGATGGAAACAAGATGATGTATTAAATAAAAAGAACTGAAAAGATGTACACAAGGGTACATCTAATCATGACATACATAACCAGCCCATTATTGTCCCACAATGAACACGGGCCTCTTCTTTGAATGAGAAGCAGGCCTTAGTCCACCACGATGGCCAACTGCGTGTTGTTTAAAAAAATCATGCTTTCTAATCATACAGTCGAAGGCTACCTACGAATTATGTGAATTCGCAAACCAACTGACCAAAAACATACGTAAAAATATAGAATATGTAGATGTTGTATTTGCTTATTTCGATGCCTCTCACGTAAGTTGTTGTAAGCCACAAATTGCATTTTGTGTGTTTTTCACGTAAGTGTCTAATTTTATGTATTAATATCTGTTCCAAATATTAAAAAAATTGCAAAAATATTTATAGTTTTTCTGTATTTTCATATTTGGAACAGATAATATACATAAATTTAGACACTCTTACGTGAAAAACACAAAAATGCAATTTGTGGCTTACAACAAACAACTTACGAGGGATGCATCGATTTGTATGCCATGGATTTCCGCAAAATAACGCCTGGGGCCTAATTCTCCTAAAATAAATCTTGATAAATCACAACCGAACCAATGCCGAACCGTTCATTCAGACAGTTCTCAATTTCAAAAGCTATCAAATTGTTTGACACAAAAAACAAAATCAATTATTTTAAAAGTTTTCGAAAACAAAAACTGACTGACGGTTGTGGTTCGATTGCGTTTGGCAACAACTTATTTTAGGAGAATGGGGCCCCAGATTCCATCATTTAACATTATGTAAACTTCGACTCGGCTCGAGCTCGAAAATATAATTAGTAATCATGTTACTCTGACGCTTTATGATTAATAATTATATTTTCAACCCGTTTGGGGTCGAAACACTCGGATCGTAGGGTCCAGGTGCCCAACTCCTATACAGAGACGTTGCAAGGCGACTGGTCGACACTTACCGTGACCCGAAGGTTGGCCTCTACTTTGGCCAAAGGATTAGCTTTGCCATACAACGTGGCAATGCTGCCAGTCTTCTGGGCACGTTACCAGTCAACAGCGATGCGGAGAAGTATTTTTATGCCCTATTTTAGTTTATAGTTTAATGCTATACTACAACGTGTTACATAATTCCCCTTAAAAAAGAAAATATTAATCAGGTAGTCTTTTATGATTGTTGTCATTTACCATTGAACCATTACCGGGCCTCCGGCACTGCTACGCTGCTGAACTACCAGCTCCCCGCCGAGTCGGCCATTGCTGGGCCTCCGGCACTGCTACGCTGCTGCACTACCAGCACTCCGTCTGGTTGTCGAGCTACTGAATCATCACCGCACTGCTAACCTTCCAGCCTTCACCTCACTTCGTGCTCGCATTACCGAGTTTACAGGATTGTGTGTTCCATCAGTTACATTTCATTTACGTGTGACTCCCGGATTTACTGACTTAGCGTTTTTTTATTATCATATTATAAAGTTGTCGTGTTTTAAGTGTTTCCTTATTTGCCCGACTAGGGATAGATAGGTAGGATTCACTAATAACGTCACATTCTTTACAACTGGTGTAGCAGACGTGCTCAGGAGATCCTGGGGCCGTCTGTTACATTACAAGGGTTGCGTTTCAGTGATGATTTAATTTTATGATTTGTCAAAATTTTTTTGGGTTTCTACTTTTCTTTTAAAATATTGCCAATAGACTCTTAGAAGGGACCTTTTAATCCACTTTCGGATTTAGGGGTATTTTTGTAACACGTTGTATATTTGTATTTAAAATTATGTAAACACCGTAATAAATAATTAAAAGTAGGTGTATAAAGACGGCAGTAACCACTAACAATCAGGTAGACCGACGGTATGTTTTGAAACACATTACAAATAAAAAAAAAGTTATTATGGTTTTTTTTTCTATTGAGAAAGAAAGAAAGAATCATTATTTATCCGCACCAACATGACGCACAAAAACAAAATAAAACTGTACACAAAACCAAAAAAGAAATTATTGGGAAAAATATGCGTCTCATCCGCGCAAAACGGCCATCGCTCAGCATAATGCTATGACTCACGTACGAGACAGAGCCACAGCGCTGGTTTTCAGCGACAGCCGGCGTTGTCATGATGACGTCCACCGGTGCAGCAAGTAATAATATTGGTGACATAAAGCCGAATTCACCGTACTATTTTTACCCCCAGATCGTCACACAGGAGTATTTCAATCCTTACCTGTCCCCCGTAAGGTTGCTCACGTACGCCGTTACAAATAAGTTGGTCCCAAAAGTTACGGCGTACGTTACTTAGATTAAATAACTTGGATACTAACGGAGGCAATATCTGTCCCGTAAAGGAGGAGAATCGCAATTAATGACGTTTGTTCCACTCAAATTTTGCTACTGTGACATTGTGAAGTTTTTTTTTAGTGTGTAAGGCTCCTGGCACTTTGGAGGATAAAGAAACCTTTGTTTAGCAGAGGGTTAAGTAGGTATATGGGTTAAGAAAACACAACACAGCTGACATAACACGGCGTTTGTGCATGTGAAGATGTTTGTGTTTGAGTCTGTAAACGTACCCACGATGCAGGAGCAAACCTAGTGTGGGGCCAATGGTTTTAGAAAAAAAAAACTTGTATTGCTCGGAAATGCATTTTAGTCATTGCACGGTTCCTGCTGTGGGCTTTCACGCGGACAAAGTCGTGGGCAAAAGCTGGCCAATGATAAAACGTTATTTTTAGTACCTATTTATAAAAACCGAGACACCCCAACAAGATTTTCATCAGAATTGCCTGAATATGTGTTTTTTTTTTAATAATCTCCAAGCTACACCGTAGTTTATGTCGCGTTAAGTTCCCTAGTAAAGTGTGAAATGCCTGAAATGTTCTATGCAGGGGTTGTCTAATACACGGAAACTGACCGAACGGATCATCTCAAGCCTCAAGGTATCTATTCCCGTCAACTGTTATGGGTAGAAACGCACTGAAACAAAATTGAAATTAATGAAAAAAAAAATGTGGTGTAAAAATATGTCAATCGATTCTCCTAGTGATTCTGAACAAACTAGTTTCAGGTTTAGTATATACTAAAACTAAGCTTGTATAAGGTTTTAAAAAATCAACTCTAAGAATTTTGTGGGGTTACTCGATATCGGAAATTGAACATTTGTTCTAAAACTCTTCGAAATTCGGCATTTTTTAGATTTGTATGGAAATTTATAAAAAAATACGCGAATTTTGGAAAAGTTGTAGAACAAAAGTCATGGAAAACAAATCCTTCGTTAATGCATTTTATAACTACACTACGTGTGTACATGTTGGTGTTGGTGACTATACCTATATTAGGCTTAGAATATGATCGGCGCATACACCTAGCTAGGTACATACAATCTCTCTATTCAAACTTTACATGTTTCCAATCCACACAATATTCCTTGGGTATATCACCAACGCGCTTTGTCAACGCTAAGTGCCTTTACCGCTTGACACTGCTTACCCACCCATACCGGAAAAGCTTGAAGATAAGTAAGGCTAAAAAATGGTGTCGCGATCAAGCACCACTCAAGTCTACCCAACAGATTGCTAACATCTATCAACTAACAGTTCTTTGAAAACCTTTTTTACGAGACCCTTTCTTCCACCGCATTCTTAAGATAAGGTACCTTTGAATTATATATCGGCGGGAATAAGTGACTTTTCATCGTAATTTTGTTAGTGGAACTGCTGGAGTTCAGTGTCGTATTATTTGTGATCTATTTACTAACCCTTAAAATTAAGATTTAGTGCGTTGGGGTAAATCCGGATACCTATGGGGTAAATTCGGTCAAATGGATTGTCGTAGGATGTGATGATATTTTTAATTTTTGGCTAAAATACATAGTGCAACGTAATATTTTCACGACACATTCTGGGACAAATTCACTTGAACGTATTTACCTCATATCCGGAATTACCCCAACAAACCTTAGATAATTTTTGCTCTGAAATGATTTGTAAATTATGTAGTTTAACTAGTTTTTACCCGAGAATATTTTCCGGCATAAGAATTTAAAAAAATGTATTTTTGAAGACTGGCGTGTCGCTCGCTCAATCTTCGCTTGAGATTTTTCGGAATCCAAAATAGTAGGATCAACACGAAAGAATGCAACATGATCGTGAAGTTAGAATATTGTAAAAACTAAACATAAGTCGAATAAACCCAAGGATTTATTCTATTGAACTGCTTGTGGATGGTTCTTGAGAACCGTTTCTACGTATCCGAGCAGATTTAGGCAAGACTCTTGTCTCCAGCCAATGGGGGGGAAGTAAAATACTTAACCTAAGCTAACTACTTGTACTACCTAACACCATGACTAGATACTAGCAACAACAGCAAGGAGGGCGACCCCTAGTGGGACTCGGACCTCGGCTTAGGGCGTTGCTAGCGGGAGATTGGGACGGAGACAGCTTGATGAGGGCTGAATTATAGGTGTGACTACGGAGTCTGAAGTGTTTACCGGCTCTACGACGGCAGAGCTCGGTGGAATGTGACCAAGCCCTTTTTTTTGTCTTGGTATTGTCCTCATGGATGGCCGGACTCTTACCGGCTAAAAACCCACGGTGTTCCTTCTCCTGACCCTTGCCCGGGGTCTCGGGATTCGCAGCTGCATGCACCGCAACCCCGGCAGGCCTCGGTCCGCCGCGCCACCAGCCCCTGGTGGACCGCTCCTTCTGTGGGGCCTTGCCCCAAGTCCTCCTGAGAGGCGCGCACGGAAAACATACGCGCCGCCTTCTCGGGCCTGTTACTGGTCGGGCGACAGGTCCCCTAACCCGTCGCCCGCAGGCCACACACTAGGGTGGCCGGAGATCGTCGCGCGCCCTCCAGCGCTGCCGTACGTTATCTAGAAGGCAGCTACTCGTAAGCCCAAAAGTCTACTATTGAGTTATAAGCGAAAAAGGTGGGAATCGTTGTCTCTATGAAAGGGAAGTTATTATTACAAAATTGTTAATTGAAATAGGTACAGTATTAATTGCTCTATAATTTTCAGTATATTTCAGTTATCTGTCCCTTTCAGTTTTTTCACAAAATGAATTTTTACTTTTTAGTTAAGCATTTTGTAATTATGTTAAATGAGTAATACGATACTAAAAAGTCGCTAACCACACCTTAGCCGCTTTGTGTTACGTGTAACTTCGCAACTACAACAGAAATAAAAACAATTCCAAGACAGGACGATAGAGAATTTTCAACTCTATAAAATGGCATCAAAACCTGAAATTCGACCAACTGTGGCTTAACTGCCTTTTAGTCAACGTACGGCAGAGCGGTGCCCGGTGCGTCTGGCGCGGGAAGGGAGAGTGGCCGTCGCCTTCACGGTTATGGCCCTCAATCCTTACGCACATCTTATGTGTTACGTTTTGATGTGTCATAGCAATGGCCCTGTTAGGGATCAACTACGATAACAAGACACGTCCCTCCATTGACACTACAAGTAAAAATGTATGAGAAAGATTATTTACAACGCGTCATTCGTTCAACGCAGATTGTAGGCCAAACAAACAAAACCATGGATCAGTCGCTCGACAGATGTGGCATCGCTAATTAACAGTATGGTACCGTTTGAAGGTTAATATGAATGACACACGTGCGCCTTGTCAAGCGGTTACTTTAATTATGCACTAGTCGAGCAATAAATGTGATAAATATCAAAAACAAACATGGTAACTCATTGACATATGCACACACACATTGAAGACTGATGTTGAAGGGGCGTGCAACTACGATAAGTTGATCTATACCCATCCAAGACTTGTCCGTGGCATGCTTACCTGAACTGAACGGCACCCAAAGAGTTCCCAATAATCTTCTTCTTCCTGGCCTTATCCAATGTTACTTGGGGTCGGCGCAACACGTTTTCTTCTTCCATTCCGTCCTGTCACCCGTCATGATATCACTGACACCCTTCTCTTTCATATCATTCTTCACACCATCCATCCATCTTTTCTTTGGCCTCCGTCTTCCTCTCCATCCATCCACATTTATATTCATAACTCTTTTCGTCACATGCGTTTCATCTCTCCTCTTCACATGCCCATATCAAGACAAACGGTTCCCTTTCAACTTTTCTGTCACTGGCGCTACTTTCAAACTTCCTCTAATATACTCATTCCTGACCTTATCCATTCTGGTCACGTCAGAGTTCCCAATAATGAAGTAGGATTTTCCTAAAACTTTTCTCAAGAAGAATATAAAGAAATATCTACCTTTATGATGATGTAACCAACAACATCGCTGTATATCAGGAAACACATGTTCATCAGATTGAGTGACAAGGCCGGTCTGATTGCTCCTGTGACCCCTCACCCCTGGGATTAAGCGCGGTCCATCAATCGACGCCGCACGACACGGGTTGACAATACATTTTCATGTACGAAGGATGTTTGTGGCGTGACTTTGAGTTTGTTATAAATATTGTTACGTAGTGTATGTGGGTAACAAGGGCAAAGTGTTATTGAATTTTTCCGTGTGGAATTTTTCGGTAACAGCCCGGAGTCTGGATTTGTGCGATAAGCTCGCCCCCTATTTCATGGGACTTAAACAAAACGGGGAAATGAGGATGTAGGTAGGTAGATACCATACACATCTGCCAATCCTTTCGGAGAATACTAGCGTGATGTTATGTTATCTTAGCATAGAACGACCAATTTTTCCTGGAAACTACCTACCTTGACATTTGATTTGCTTAGCCTGAAAGCAGGGGCCTAATTCTCCTAAAATAAATCTTGATAAATCACAACCGAACCAAGGCCGAACCGTTCATTCAAACAGTTCTCAATTTCAAAAGCTATCAAATTGTTTGACACAAAAAACAAAATCAATCATTTTGAAAGTTTTCGATAACAAAAACTGACTGACGGTTGTGGTTCGATTGCGTTTGGCAACAATTTATTTTAGGAGAATTGGGCCCCAGATCCTGATAGGAGGTCGGGATAAAAACTGAAAGAAGAAATGTGGATCAGAACATTTGCGTGTAATGTAGCCTAAAGCCGGGTCCGCTGCGCCGTGTTTTCGTGTTTGCAAACAGGATAACATTGTTTGCTAACCGAATAGGGGCGTGGTCTAACAGTTTTGTTCGCAAAATTGGCGCTGCGGACCCGGCTTAACATTGTTTGCTAACCGAATAGGGGCGTTGCCTAACAGTTTTGTTAGCAAAAACACAATAACATGTTTAAAAATTGGCGCTGCGAACCCGGCTTAATGTAGGCTTAAGAAGGTCTACAAACGGAACAAATTTTAATCTTTTTTTATTAATTTAAAATAAACAAGACTTCAAAATTCTATCAAAGAAGTTAATTTTAATATTTAAATGTATGACTAGCGGCACCCCAATTTTTCGTACTCTTAAGCAAAGCTGTAGTAGATTTATTATTTAAACCATTGACGTAGAAACACATGAGCCTCGGGTCAAGGGGCCTACTCCCTAAGTCCGTCAACGAACTTAGTCGCCCGTCCGAAAGTAGACCGAAACGTAGGAGTGAACAAAACAAATATCAAGTTCAACTTTTCGGACGGGCAAAAACACATTGGTAGGGACAGCTGTCAAATCGTGTTGTCATTCATTCTTAGTTCGGGCCCCGAAATAATCGTATGTCCTTAGATGATAGGGAGTAGGAAACGCTCGTAACTAAGGCCGAAACCACGGACTTCGTACTTAGGGAGGCGCTCAAAAACGTCCGAACCGAATGTAGACTAAACGCGCTAAAGTAGACTAATTTACGTCATTGGGTGCAGTCTAATCTTCGTATAATGAAAAGCTAAATTAGGCATTGGAATGATAGGATATAAATTAGTTTGTTTGTATTTCTAAGTTTTTATGGCGCATGGTTTTATATGGCCTTGGCGCGCGCTCCGGTGGTTTATGTAAACTCAGTTCGTGAATTTTGTAATAGACATTTTTTTTTTTTAAGTTAACCTTTACCCACACTAAGTGGTCGTGGTGGCCCGGAGGTTACAGACCCGCTTGTTAAGCGCTGGGTTGCGGGTTCAAACCCAGGCATGTACCAATGTGACTTTTTCAATTTCATATGTACTTTCTTAGTTAATCTAAGACGCCACTGACATACGGTGAAGGAAAACATCGTGAGGAAACCTGGTCTGAAATCGCCAACCCGCAATGAGCAAGCGTGGCGATCAATGCTCGTTCCTTCTCTGTTCTGTGAGAAGAGGCCTTTGCCCAGCAGTGGGACAGTTACAGGCTAATATTTATTTATTTATTTACCCACACTAAGATTTCTCTTGTGTCGTGGGTGCGTTTACAGACACCAATCTTACATACACAAACGCCCAGACGAGAAACAACCATCTGTAGGCCATGCAAATTTTTGTTCCGTGTGGGTATCGAACCCACGACCCGTAGCGCAGAAGCCAATCGCTTAGCCACTGCACCAAACGTGTCGTCAAACGTCAGTTTGGTCTATATGTTTCTACGTCAATGATTTTAACCCATCCAAATTAAATGGATTTGTTTGCCCTGAAAGTTTATCACTTGCACCACACTTCAGCTTAAATTAATCCATTCGGCATCATCACTATTTGCTGAGCGTTTATGGGAGTTACGTAGGTACATACGTTTGATTCCCAGAACTAAATTGCGTGTGGTGTTATATAGCTCATCATGTTTGAAGTTCGAATTAATTGATAAAGGTCGCGTATCATAATGGGTCTCTCCGAGTTTCCCAGAGGTAAAGGAAGGTCCTTGCGTTGTAGTGGAATGATTTACACAAGTATTTTATGCAAATGAACAGACCGAATATCACCGCTTGTTTAAAAAATTGAATTTTAAGTTACTGTCGATGTCTTGGTGGGCCGGAGGTTACAGATAGGCTGTGTGCGTTCGCGCAGCGGAATGTTGTTGAATTTAAAGATTTTAATTATGCAGATATTTAGTGTATGACGTCGTATAATTGTGTATGGTAAAAAAAAATTTGTGCACGCAGCCATTGTGGAAAAATTCACCAAAAACTGATTCCGCTGGGCGAACGTTGTCCTGGCGGAACTTTTTTTAATCCATAGACTTTAGAAGAAAGGAGATGTGTCCAAAAATTAGTGTGTATTTGTGTGTAATTGTGTATGTATGAATAAAATTAGTGCATGCATAAACTTCGGAGAAATTCAAGTTTCCGCTACGCGAACGTTTGGCCATTAGCTAGTTTTCATATAAAGCGCTTACACAGAGAGCTGTAGATTTTTACATACGTTGTTTTGAATTTGTTTATATTTGTTTAAAAAACAGATTTAGAAAAAATCGTAGGGCTTAAAAGATAAAAATATAAACGTAAAATACGCTTATTAGGTCTTAGTTCTTAAAGTATGCACTTTGGGGTCTAGATTTTCACGTTTATACAAACCTTGTAAGTGTCTGCAACATGTTGCCAAGTATCAATGATGTTTAGTTAGTAATTAAAGAGTTATAGGACAATTTACCATGAATAGATCACTGTTTACAAAGCAGTCAAATATCACGACGTTCTAAAGGAATTGCATGGTAAAATGTATGCCAATAATTAGTGTATTCATTCAAATGTTCACATGCAAAATTTCATGTCATTAAATTCAGTAATTAAAGAAAAACAATGATAATACTGACGAAGCATCGAAAACCTACATAACCCGACCAAGTTCGGATGGCTACAAAAAAGCGGCCGTGCCATATATCTAAGTAACGTTCTTAACCTTCCAATATAATATTTATTAATATGGTACAGTTGCGTACACAAGCGTTAGGAAAAAATAAAACAATTGTATTTCTTGAATGAAAAATATTTTTTTAATAATAACGCCACTATCTACGATAAAAATAAATCTTCAATTAACAAGTACTTCTCTATTTAAATATCCGTGTACAAAAATATTTTTAATTACATATAATACTTAATTATGTAATTATAATAACGTTAACAAACGCTTGCAACGACAGCAATAGACTTAAATGTGTTTTAATATTTATGATTATTTACGGTTTACTCACGTGCATTTTTCGGGATTGCCCGACTAGTTTCGGACCCAAACGGAGCCCTTAATCATGAGCTGAACACGCGGCGAGGTCGCGAGACGAACTGTTAAATAATCATAAATATGAATGTGTCTCACGAAAGTTAACTAAAATAGGTTTAATAAACGGTAAATTTAAAAACTTGTGGTAATTATTTAATTTCCCTAAGGGGTCTATAGTTAGAATCCTGATCCGTGAAACCTTCAATAGAAATTAGCTGTATGAATTTTATTTGTCTTAAATAATATATCTAGATTATATCTCAAGTCTCAAGCGAATACTTCAATAAAGTACCTACGTAAATAGTACCTACTTTCTATCATAGTCAAATACATTTAAAAAAGTAGGTGTACAAAAATAAATGACCTATAAATTATATCGAAACAACAATTGTGTTATCACCTATACCAATTCCATACCGGTATTATACTGTAAATTTTGGGATGTTCCCTAAATATATTGCACGGCCGCTTTTTTGTAGCTATTCGAACTTGGTCGGGTTATGTAGGTTTTAATGCTTCGTCAGTATTATCATTGTTTTTCTTTAATTACTGAATTTAATGACATGAAATTTTGCATGTGAACATTTGAATGAATACACTAATTATTGGCATACATTTTACCATGCAATTCCTTTAGAACGTCGTGATATTTGACTGCTTTGTAAACAGTGATCTATTCATGGTAAATTGTCCTATAACTCTTTAATTACTAACTAAACATCATTGATACTTGGCAACATGTTGCAGACACTTACAAGGTTTGTATAAACGTGAAAATCTAGACCCCAAAGTGCATACTTTAAGAACTAAGACCTAATAAGCGTATTTTACGTTTATATTTTTATCTTTTAAGCCCTACGATTTTTTCTAAATCTGTTTTTTAAACAAATATAAACAAATTCAAAACAACGTATGTAAAAATCTACAGCTCTCTGTGTAAGCGCTTTATATGAAAACTAGCTAATGGCCAAACGTTCGCGTAGCGGAAACTTGAATTTCTCCGAAGTTTATGCATGCACTAATTTTATTCATACATACACAATTACACACAAATACACACTAATTTTTGGACACATCTCCTTTCTTCTAAAGTCTATGGATTAAAAAAAGTTCCGCCAGGACAACGTTCGCCCAGCGGAATCAGTTTTTGGTGAATTTTTCCACATAGGCTGCGTGCACAAATTTTTTTTTACCATACACAATTATACGACGTCATACACTAAATATCTGCATAATTAAAATCTTTAAATTCAACAACATTCCGCTGCGCGAACGCACACAGATAGGCTTGCCAACTTTAATGTATGAATGTACTGGGACTTTGGCAATCAAAATGCGGGACGTGGCAAAAAAAACCGGGACCCAACTGTCAAAGTACGGGAGACGAAAACTACAATTAGAAATTATTTTAAATAGTATTATTAAATGTTTTACTTTGGCATACAAGTACAAGACTTATGTACAACAAGTTAGGTACAACATAGCAAAAGTTGAAAAAAATTGAAAATAAAATAAGGTGTTCGTTCGACGCGAGACTCGCGGTCGCGATCTCTTTCCACTCTTCTAGTTAAACAAAACGTGCGTTCACTAAATTCCGACTTCTGCCCCAAGTTTTAGCCGTAGGTAGATACGATAAAACGGGACAATTGGCGTCCCGCACACGTCTTTCGCGGGACGCATCCTCTAAAGCTCTACAAACGGGACATCCCGGCTCTTGCGGGACGGTTGACAAGCCTATTTACAGACCCGCTTGTTACGCACCAAGTTGCGGGTTCGAACCCAGGCATGTAGGTACCAATGTGACGTTTTCAATGTCACTTACTTTATAGGTTAGGTAATCTTAGACGCCATTGACATACCGTACCGTAAAGGAAAACATCGTGAGGAAATCTTAACATAATGGTCTGAAATCGCCAACGTACAGTGAGCAAACCTGGTGATCAATGCTTGTTCCTTCTCTATAAAAGAAGAAGCTTTTGCCCTGCAGTGAGAGAGTTACAGGCTAATACAGGGTGTAAACGAATTCGTGTAATTCCTTCAAACTGCGTGATCTACTGGTGACACTGATTGACCCTGCATACCTAGGTTTTTTTTCAGAATCAACAATAAAGTTTTCAAAAAATAAACCATGGTATTCTTTTGCTGAGTAAATTTAGCGTCCCAAGTTAACTGACTGCGTGGAGCGATATCGCGCTAGTCGTGCCCGCCAGATGTGTCGCCGTGCCTTCATTCATTTATGCATGGCATCAAAATTTTCAATCACATCAAAAAAGTATTTGGGAAAAAAAAGTTTATTTTTATTTTCAATCAATCTAAATCCCGTGCGGGGTTATCTATACCATTAATAGATCATGTGGATTGAAGGAATTACACGAATTCGTTAACATCCTGTATACATTTAAATGTTACTGTAACATGTATAGGAGTTTAGAAGGTATTGGTAGGAAAGTTGGCCCCATAAGACCCCTGGCTATGCCAATAACCTTATGTGAATGTACAGGTGCATGTTGTAATTATTAATAAGCATAAAATTATGCAATTTCGATCGGCTGATCAAAAACTTTCAATCTGCAATATCTTTTACGATTAAGGTTCTGGGGATTCTCGTCCATTCATACTATACGGTACGTGAAATTAATGAGGTTAAAGATCAGCATTCTAATTGCGCAACACACTCGTAATCGCTATGGCTTTGATTTTGATAAGTCAACAGTTTCCATGGCAACGTAGTATTAACAATCCGACTTCTCCACAACTATGGACCACGCAATGAATGTTTCGTATCGTCAAAAGCAAAGCCATAGCGATTACGAGTGTGTTGCGCAATTAGGATCCTTCTCGTAGTTTTAGAAAACAATTAGTTCCCTTAATTTCGAAATGGCAAGGCAGAAAACTCTCCACTAACTCTTATAAGATAATCATTTATTTTCTGAAGCAAGCAAACAACACTTCTAACTCAAGCAATGTGAAGTGTTGATGTCGCCTCAACCCTCAACATCAACATGTTGTTTCAAATTCACTTCGACTGTTTTCTTTCGCCGTTGGATCCGTCTTAAAAAATGAGAAAAATATAATTGAGAGCAAAGAAATCGAGCCACTCCTTTTTTCACGTGTCCTGGTTATTAGTTTTGGTTTCATGAATTATATAATTCAAAATACAAAAAACTGCCCTCATTGTAAAGGTTATCAAATAACCTTTTAGGCGATATATGTTTAGAATTGATCTGTTTCATAATACCAAAATAATAACAATTATACCAACGTGAAAAATAGAAGTGGCTCGATTTATTTGCTCCCAAGTATAGATTGTATTTTTAGTTTAGAAACATTGTGTTTTCTTTTCTGTGTAATGAGCAGAGAACGGAATCTTATGGCAAAACAATTGAAAGGTGATAGAGACGGGTCATTATTTTTATCGAGTATTCAAACTATCGATACTTTTAACAGCTGAGAATTCCGCTCCCTGGTAATGAGTGATCTTCTTCTTCTGTCTGTCCTTATTCCAAGTTACTTCCTTCGGCGTTCGTTCGTCGGCGTAAAATGTTTTCTTCCTCCATTCTTCCCTATTATTCGTCCCGCTATCCTGTACTCCCTTTTCATTTATATCATCTCTCACACAATGCATCCATCTTTTCTTTGGTATCCCTCTTCCGCTCCATCCATCAACATTTATATTCATCACTCTCTTAGTCACATGCTTTGCGTCCCACCTCATCGCATGCCCATACCAAGATATTCGGTTCGCTCTCAACTTGTAATATGTGGCTTAATTTATTTATATTACAGTTTAATTTGTTTCTTTTAGTTTTCAAAGTAGAGAGCGAAATAGATTACAACAGAAGTGTTTACAACTTATTCTGCAATTTTCTTTATTGTCACATAATTCGGGAAGTATGGAGAAAAATATCCAAAATGCGTATCAATTAAAAATAAAACACTCATTAATTTAGCAAGAGTTTAATAAAAAAATGCAAAATAATAAAAATATCTCCAAATATTGAGCCTTAACGCTAGGATATCTGTAGGTTTACAACATCCAAAAATACAAAAATTACACGCACTCACACAATGAGGGTATCGTCTGTGATCATATTATATTACATTACCATGTAACCTCCTTCGATAAAATTGACAGATATTTTGGCGCCAATAAAAAATGTCATCTGTCAGAGTATCGATAAAAAAAGTTAACTCGATACTTTTTGCTCAGTCAATTTTATCGAACAAGGATTAGGGAAAAGATTAAAGACTTCTAACGCCAATTTCATAATATAAAACAAAAAGGAAACGTTGGCACTAGATTCCCAATTTTGTAGCAATTTTACGTATTAAATACATAAACGTTTTGGACGAAACAATTTGAAAAGTGACAAGGAAGGTATTAAAGTTACAAAATTAATTTATTGTCATTTCACAACTTTGGTAAGGAGATGATTTAGAGAGCAAATGCTGGTAAGGTTTTGTGCATTTTGAAATTATTCATTTGACGATATCTCACTACGTTTCTGTATAATAGTCTTGTTGGATCATAAATATGAATGAAAAGACAAATTAAACGATACTTTCTAAACTTCATTCTATTGTTTCCAACTTTAACTATGAAATTATACTCATTTATCTATTTTGCTTGATAACGAAGTTGAGTATAAAAGTTAACAAATATTTTAAGCTCAACAAATTAATATTTCTAAGTACACAAAAACTTTAATAATAAGAAACCGTCAAATAAATATTCGTTTGATTAAAATCTCTCAGACAATGTGGAATGAATAAAATGATTTGAAAATGGGTAAGGTGTGGTCGAATTGAAAGCGGGAACGAAAACGAGCAAGTGATATTAAAATTCACATTAAAAAGATGTAAAAGGGCAAAAATAGAGAATAAATTAATTTAGGAGAAAATACTTACCTATACATTCAATTACTCAACTTTTAAATCTCAATTCAAAGATCAATAAAATAGTAAATTAAAATGAACATTATATGTATTACCGTTGGCATATTTAATGCTGATGTAAAAAAGCATCTTCGATTATTATTATTTTTAACTTTTATCTGAGTTAGTTACGGTAAAGCCCTATTGAAACCTCAGGCGTAGAACTATTATTATTCCGTTTGATTCTTGCGAAAGAGACAGAGTTTCTCTTTTTTTATGTAGATACCAAGATATGTGGCTTTTGGGAAGATAAAAGTAGTGTAAATCGCTCTTAACACTATCCGCTCAGTTCATGCACCCGCTATCACTAAGACCACGCCCTATGAGGAATCAAATCATTCCTTTCTCCTTCGTATATTGTGCTATGTTTAATACTTGGTTTACCAAAGGTGCGTTCTTATAAACAAACGATATATGGTGATTTATTTATTTGATATGAATACAATGTGCAATAGTATGAAGCGTATGTTTGCTGTCGATGATATTCTGATACATGTTCTACAAAGCAGGTAAGTTTCTTATAAGATTGGAAGTTTTGGCTCGTTTACGTCGTAGGTGAGGAATAATAATATTCTACGAGTTCGATTCTGTACAAAGTTACGCAAGGTGACGTTACGTGTAACCAGCAGTAGAATAAATATTACTGTCCGTCAAGTATTCTCTTTTAGTGACAGCCAAGGGGCCAATTCTACTAACAGAAACTTGTATCAATTGCAACTGAATCGTTAATTCAAAACATTTGGTTTTGTTTTCAAATAATTTGATAGTTTTTGTAAACGAAAACTGTCTGAACAAACGATTCAGTTGCAATTGATAAACGTTTCTGTTAGTAGAATTGGGCTCCTGAACTCTCTCCTGAACCTAAGATTATCAGCAATTCTACAACGTGTTACATACAAGGTTAGTCAGAAAGGGGGTACTAATCCGAAAAGGCGTTAAAGTACCAATAATAATGAGTAACTTTTGTTCTACAACTTTTCCCAAAAGTCAATAGTTTAAGAGAAACAGTTGTTCAAAAATCTCAAAAAAAAATCTCTAAAACCCATCTATCCCCAGTTATGATCAGCTGTGTTTACATTTTAGGTTATATTTGGGGTCATGAATTAGAAACACCATTTTCTGAATTTGTAACTAAAGCAGGGATGAAGAATTTTTGAAAAAACTAAAATAAAAATCATTATATTTGGAAAAAAAAAATTACGAATTTTGAAATTTTAACACTTGCTTTCAAACAGTCATCAGCGGTACTATAAGTGGGCTTCGGATTAGTACCCCCTTTCCGACTAACCTTGTATATCCCCTTAAAAAAGAAAATGTTAATCAAGTAGTCTTTAATGGTTGTTGTCATTTACCTCTCAGAGGAAATTAGGTAAGAATGTAAATAACTTTCTGGGCAGTCTACTCTTTACTTTTATGTTTTCAGGGTTGCGTTTCAGTGATGATTTTATTTTATGATGATGTCGAATTTTTTTTTCTTCACAAGGCACCCTTAAATCCCCTATTGGCTTTAGGGGTATTTTTGTAACACATTGTATACACCGTCAGTCTCCTAAAGCCATACGATGCTAAGGTTATTTTAACTCTTGCTAGATCGAGCATATTGGTTAATCTGTTAGTATTTTAAGTAATTATTTGAAAATTCATTAATAAGAACTTAGGATATCAGAACCGCACCGACAACAAGCCACTTAAAATCTAAACTAAAAATATACAAAGAAATCTTAAGTTTAAATTAATGATAAAGTAATACATTTTGAATATATTTTTAAGAATCTTCCCATTTAAAGTATATATATTTTTTGACTAGTGAATAAAATTACACCTATTCGTAAATATTTAAGTAAAATACGAAAGCTTAAGTATGACACTCCCGACTTTTGTCTCGCTCACACGTAGGTGCGAGCAAGAGAATGCTTCATACGTCATACTCGCTCTTGTAGGCCTATTGATGCGCTTTAACCTTTAATTTCATGTCTTTAAAGTTTAATTTTGAATGGGAATATTTAATACATAATTTAAAAATGAGATTCCATTTTAATACTAGGTACAAAATCTAGCTATCTAGAATTTTCTGTCAGTTTTAGCAAAGACAGAGTTTCTGCAATAATAGAGAAATAGGGATGAGACGTATTTAAAGCAACTTTTACAGACTTTCGCCAAAAGTCGCATTTTGACTTTAAATAAATACTTCTGACTGTTGACGACTTGTGTTTGGCTGTATCAGTCACTGTCACATCTCATTTAAGATTTCAAATAAAATATAAACTAATACAATTTCAACACATTGACAAGAAAAACATAGTCTTTGGCGTTTTGAGCAAAACGTGATGTGTTTATGGCATCAACTAGCGGTACTAAATCGCGCTTTCATTCGTTACAGATATCTTTTTTTTTTCATATACAAAGACTAAGACTAGGAACACATCGAAGGAGGGGCACTTTTCTGAATCATTTCTAGTGAAGAAAACAAGAAAAAAAATGTTATTTTCCTTTTTACCGCCCGAAAAGTTATTACGCTCGATCGTCAACTCGCGGTTAGAAAATGTATCGTCGGTGAAGTTCTAACAGTGCGTAAGTCATTTTGTGACAAAAACAGACGACACTGCGAAAGTGACAATATTACTTGAAATGAAAAAGATTATTAGGATTTTCAAAGGTTTAATAAATCATCAAAGAGTCTATCTGTAATGATAATTAAAAACAATATTGCGTCCAGCGTTAGGTTACGCTCGTTTTAAATAGTTTTTTCACTCTCTTGTAAAGTAGCCATTTTTGACTGCCGCACTGTTAGAACTTCATTGACGGTATGAAATTCTACTCTATGGCAGCGCTTTTTTGGAGCCAACGCCCAGGCCGCTAGCGCCATGTTGAGTTCTTTACAAATACAATTCGAACTTTGTGAAGTTCCGTTAAGGCTAAAAATAGCTTATTGCTGACATAGAATTATTCAGGCTGAAGTTTGTCTAAAGTTACCCCATCTTCGATGTATTTCTACACTAACTTAGTAATCATTGCAAATTTTACATCAAACAACAAAAAAACGCTAAATTTCATATTCTGGAATAAAGGAAACCATAAAAAAGTAAAAAAAATGAAAATTCTGTAGTGTTGAATTTAAAATTTGCAACGACGACAAGTCAGTAAGTTTCTAGTTTCAATATTAATGGTGACTATAGATTAATATCGGTTACAATATAAAATGTCAATTCCCTAACAAGTATGAATACCCTACACATACTTACATACAAGTATTAGATACAAATCATACGTATATTTAATATTTCTTGTTACTTCATATAAAGTATACGCAATATAAATAAATGCATTTTTATGGCAAAATGTAGGAATGATGCGCTGACACCTATTTGTTTAATAAAAACCTTTATGCAATAATCGGAATAAATCGATAGTTTGCAATCGATACTAAAAGTATCGATATGATTAGTATACAGACAATAGTCGACTAATGATTTGTTTCAGTTTAAAAATGGAATTTTGAGCATTGGAACACTAACTTTTTTTTAAAAGTTCTTATTTCAACAAACACAGGGTCAATAAAAACGCGATATAGTGAGCATTCTATGAGCATGATTGGTTTAGTTTTGGTCATACATCGATGAGATCACGAAGTTAGCGTTTGACAGCAAATAATTTATTTAGCAGTGCGGCGATGAAAATGTGACTGGCCGTGAGCATTGGATTTGATATTTTTTTAAACGTTTGAATTTGGAAATAAGTGTCGTACTAGAACTAATGTCGCTGCAATTTAGGGATACTACAATCTCGCGGAATCGTGTTCATAGACCTTTCTGAAAGAAGCATTTTATTTGATCCTCTTTCTTTGTCATTACAAAGGTCTAATATAGATTATTAGGGCTGTAGCTAAATTGAGATAAATAAACGAGTCTCTCTTTTTTTCAACACCAATATTGCATCCATCCATGAGTTACATCACACGTTAAGGAGGGGGGGGGGGGGGGGGGGCGTGAAGTGGGGGGTAGGTAGGAGTCACAACCTCCGTGACGTCACATCTTAAAACTCAATATTAACTAACACGAGAAATTGTTCGATCACGGTCGTAATAAGTTCGTTGAAGTCACACGAATGTGACTAAAGGCTCATTTACATGGAGATAGTTTCTCGAAGCGAGAGGAGCTCGTGGCTAAATAATTACAGCCGCATAGACCGATCTTCCGGGTTAAGCCACGCTTGCCGAGGTTGGTCTGTGGATGGGTGACCATTTACCATAGCGAGTTTCCTCCGTGCCTCGGAAAGCACGTAAAGCCGTTGGTCCCGGCTGTCATTTGTAGATCTTTGACAGTCGTTACTGTTGGTCAGAAGCCAGAACGTCTGACAACCAGTCTTACCAAGAGTATCGTATTACCCAGTTACTGGGTTGTGGAGGTCTGATAGGCAGTCGCTCCATGTAAAATGCTGATATTCAGCTGAATCCGGTTCGACTGGAAGCCGACCCCAACATAGTTGGGAAAAGGCTAGGCAGATGATGAGTTTCTCGAAGCGAGTTTCGTGCTATCTCTGTTTTTATCGTAGAGAAAGACAAAGACAGAACGAGTATCGCTTCGAGAAACTATCCTCGTGTAAATCAGCCTTAACTGTGAGAAGGGCGAGGAGGAACAGGACAAAGTATACATATAAGCTATAGCAGTACCTCAACTTACTATAATCTCATGAATTGAAACACTCACACAGACACGCTCTGTATACTGAGTAGTTTTTTGTTTTTGTATAGAACTGTATCCCGAAAATACCTTATTTGTCTTGTTGCAGTGCGTGTCTGTGTGAGTGTGTCAAATCGGACGATTGTAGGCAGTTGAAGTACTGCTTTAGCTTATATGTCTACTGTGGACAGGGGATGGGGGGTAAAAAACATCAAATTTTTACGAAGTAATTTACGGATGGTCTCGAGACCACTTGAGAGATAACTTGTTTGACGACTCTTATTTCCAAATTCTACAATAAATTCTGACAATGGACTTAAACTATACTCAGTACATATTATTGGACTTATGTGCCGACATATTATTCTAGTACTCTACATTACCACGACTATTTGATATCTAAGATTAAAATGTAAAAATGGGATCGACGGGAAAATTTCTATAAAATATTTAGAAATCCCACGTTACTGTTAGGTATAAAAAGTTAATTTTATTCTGCGGGGCTATTTACCTGTTGTGGTTTTGACGGTACGTATAACGATGAGATGTAGGTGTTATTGAATATTTTCAAGTCAGAAGTTGTTATAGTCTTTCTATCTCACGAAGGCGAGTGTTGTGACTTTTATGCCTTTGATATAAGGTTCAAATTGTAATAATCACCCACCTTCGTCAAAGAGAACATCTGTAGCCACCTCGCTTCTGATGAGAATAAGGTTTTAGGGTTTAGAAAAGATAACAAGTTCCGAACGCTAAACAATAGACATTTCCACAAAATGGACTGGATTGACATAAATTTTCGACTGGTCACGCGACCTATAATGTCATTCCCATACATTTAATTAGTGTATCTATTCTCTAGCAATCGAATATTGCCATGTTCATATTACCTGGGCTCAACTGCGAGATCGAAGTGAGTTATTGATGAGTTTTTCTGTTAGAAAATTACTGTCAGGTTTTTAAGTAAATTTTAATTTCGTCCTTAAATTCAAGTACTAGACAAGTAGATTATTCGTCGATGGCACCAAAGACAACCAGCCTTGTGACATTTTCCCTTTGTAGTGCATATCGTCATCTGTCGCCATGCACACTATGCCCCTTATTACAAAACATGATTTAAACCAAGACATACCTCCGGTTTCTGAATTGAGAATTCGGGATAAGCAATACTTAAGTAGTATTTGAGTACGGAGTTGTCAAAAAAATGCTTTAAAATCCGTAATTTTTTTGACAACTCCGTACTCAAATGTTACTTAAGTACTGCTTATCCTAGAACTCTCAATTCAGAAACCGGAGGTAAGAATTTAAAATATACCCATCACTTTCTAACGTCATATAACAAAAAGAGACACGGCTATTTTAAAACTTGGGATTTTTCTTAAACTATCTCTCGTAATAAGAGGGTCCAGATGCCATCTCGAATAAATTTACCTGGGGTCTTAAAATGAGCTTAAATGGCCAGTTGCGCAGTCGTCATTTTGTACGTAAATTACGACCGAAAATTCTATTGTGACATAAAAAACCATGAAAATATCTTCTATTTTCCATCTGCATCTTTACACGTACCGCCACAACCTGACTACGGCGGTCAGTCGATATACATATAACGCGACCGATTATGGGAGCCTCTAAATAACACTACAAGCTAGGGTTGTTCAATTGCACTTGATTTAGTCGGTTTACCTCTCACTGGTCCCATTCGGACTCGTCCACACCTTCCATGCTGTCTTGTTCCAGTTTCAAGTTTATCTGCACTTTGGCGCTTATGGATTTCATTATCTGTGAAAGGGTACTTTGTTAGAACTTGCTTAGTAACTAAAATGGCTCTTAAGTCTATTTCTAACTCTACTCATTGGCATATAAATGACAAGGACAAGTATAATTTAATCAGTATTTAAAATGATAATCTTTTATAAGTAAGGGAGCAAATGTTTAAATAGAAGTGATAAACAAAATCTCGTATTTCGACATTTTTTTTTTTATTTATTTATTCAAGAAAAGTTACACAGAAAAGAAATTACCCATATCTTCTGCCAAACTGCTGTACAGTTTGTCGGCAGTTTTTTTAATGTGCCATTATGTAGAACAGCAAGGGTGTTTTTCCACCAGAAATGTGTGTTATGGATGTGTGTCAAATCCACCAATAGGATTGCTTAATTTTTAAACATGTGTCAAGGTTATTTAAATAAAGCGATATGTAGCACGTATTTCTGGTGAAAAAACAGCCTCAAGGGCAGATTTATTGCCGTTCAACAACATTCAATCATTGCAGATTCTCGGGGAATATATTATGCACGCATGACTCAAAAACGACATCACACACGCTGCGCTGGGAACTATGAGAACAAACATTCCCTTTGAACTGACCATTAGAGCAAAGTATTGGGATCACGAGGAATGATCCGAAAAACAACATGATGAACGGTGAGAGGAAATCAGGTGACTGCTACACAAAAAAAAATCATTGGAATTGGGAATTGACACTCGCAGACAAAGAGAGATATTAGCTCTCAAAATACAGAGAGTTGTTCCGGGTCTGTGCGTTGGTGCATGTGAGATTTGTGTCTGTAAACGCACCCACGAAACAAGAGAAATCCTAGTGTGGAAAAAAAAGTGAAAAAATGGTTGAATATTAGGATGTACTCACGCTGTCCTCCTTAGCCTTAGCGTCCTGCGGCACGTGAGACTTGATCAGGTCAGGCTTGGGCTTCTGCGACGACGACTTGTCGCGCGCCTCGCGGGTCACGGGAGACGCCGCCGTGTGAGCCGACACTAATTACAGTATTTTCAGTTACAATTAATCAGTAATTAACTGATAGCCTAGATAGAGTTCGACGCCGGCCCGCACCTCTGACTTTTCGTATTCATGTGCAGATCAGAATTTGATTATCACTTACGTTAACGGTGAAGGAAAAACTTTCGTAAAGAAACCTGGGGCCTAATTCTCCTAAAATAAATCTTGATAAATCACAACCGAACCAAGGCCGAACCGTTCATTCAGACAGTTCTCAATTTCAAAAGCTATCAAATTGTTTGACACAAAAAACAAAATCAATCATTTTGAAAGTTTTCGAAAACAAAAACTGACTGACGGTTCTGGTTCGATTGCGTTTGGCAACAATTTATTCTAGGAGAATTGGGCCCCTGCACACGTAAGAGGCTTCCAAAAAGTTCTCGGTGATGTATGTAGTCTACCAACCAGCACCAGGCCATCTTGGTAGTCTCAGGCCTACACCCTTGAGGTCCATGCCCAGCAGTGGGACAGTTATGGGGTGATTATGCTTAAGTTAATGTGGTACTCACGCGGCTCCATGCCGGGCGGCTGCAGACTGACGATGTTGGGAGTGACGGCGGCGCCCGCCAGCCAGTCGGCGCCGCTCACCCACGGCTGCCACGTCACCAGCGTCGGCGGGAACAGGTCGTCTTGGAATAACTCGCTCTGGAACAATTAATATTATGTTTACACCACTTTAACACTATGCTTAAGAAACAAACATAAATAAGATATTGTTACATACCTTTATTCTGGGCACAGTGAAGGAAAGTGGCTCGATTGTACCATTGGTAAGCCGTAGAGCTCGTGCGAATTCCACCTGTAACAATTTTTTGTCTTATAACTCCCGTTTATCTCCAGTTATAAGCACAGTAATTCAGTGCAAAAGTTGTGTCAGTCACATTATACTCAACTGAAAAAAAGTTTTTTTTTTTTTAAATTATACATTACATGTCTGTCTAATGCATAATAATAAATATTTTTCGTTTTAACGTTTCCTAGACCGTGAAAAGTGTCGGACCAAGTATATTGCCCTGTGGAACTCCATAACAGAATTTCTATTATTTTCTTACTAATTTTCTCACTTTGATACATAACCATAATAATGTGCTCAGCTGGCTCAGATAACCACAGAAACAATCAAATAACATTTCTACAAGGTTAGTCGGAAAGGGGGTACTAATCCGAAGCCCACTTATAGTATCGCTGATGACTGTTTGAAAGCAACTGTTAAAATTTCAAAATTCGATATTTTTTTTTCCAAATAAAATTATTTTTATTTTAGTTTTTTAAAATTCTTCACCCCTGTTTTAGTTACAAATTCAGAAAATGGTGCTTCTAATTCATGACCCCAAATATGACCTAAAATGTAAACACAGCTGATCATAACTGGGGATAGATAGATTTTAGAGATTTTTTTTTAAGATTTTTGAACAACTGTTTCTCTTAAACTATTGAGTTTTGGGAAAAGTTGTAGATCAAAAGTTATTCATTATTATGTGTACTTTAACACCCTTTCGGATTAGTACTTACCCCCTTTCCGACTAACCTTGTATAACAACTGTCCATTCAGATTTCTGAAGGGAATTTGATATCGAGATAGTATCAAACACTTTATCAAGATCTAAAAATTATTCAAGAATCGTTTTCCACTATCCATTATCCTGTAACCTTTAACAATTTGTGTCATCTAAACCTAATTTATCGACCTGAAAGTGCTGAATTTTATGCTAAATAATCCCAATAAAACTATGAGCACGTACCTTCTCAACAGCCACTAAATTCTTTTGCAAGTATGCGATGCCCTGATGCAGCGTAGGGGAGCGGTGATGCGACAGCGCGCACAAGTGAGGTGCCTCGCTCGTCACTTCGTAGCAGTAGATCGTTGAGTCACCCTGCACGAAATAGGAGTAATATGAGGCGACTAAGGGATTACTTCAAGATAATAGGCAGCGGCGACCTCAGGTCAGCTTATTACAACGAACGGTGATAACCAATCCGTCTGCCAAGCTTGGTTATTAACGACTTCACTGTCCAGATAGCAGACACAATAGTTAAACAATGCAGATGTTCATATGTGATTCACGGGACAGGGAAGTGGTTAAGGCAATTTTCCAGTAGACCGATTATGCCAGTAAATTAATCGTGCCCAAACTTAAATATTTATTCTGAAAATAGGTTATTAACAACTCATATACAAGTCACTGCAACGCCGAAGCTAGCATGCAACGGCGTTTCCAAGCTAATGGACAGCTTAAAAAAAACCGGATCAAACTTAGGGTTATTCTGTTATTGTTGTGTAACTTTTTATAAAGTCCTGGAAACTGTTTTTCGTAGTAATGCGAGAACTGTGGAGGATAGACCTCTCTGTCTCTCTAGTCTGACCCTCGGTATGGGGTATCCCTAATGAATGTTAGATAAGTTCACTGACCCGTCCTGTAAGGAACAGCGTGCCGGAATCATGGTCGAGGTGCGTCTGCAATATGGCAGGCGACACGTCTAGGCCCACAGTGCACACGGGCGCCGATAAGTCCGTAGCCTTGTACAGTAGGATCTGACGTTCTGATACTCTGTAGATAAATACATAATCATTTACATATGAATAATGGTACAACTGGCGAGGCGTAAGCTGAGCTTTGCATTTGTGTGAGTGCACATAGAATCGATTGCCAAAAAGCAGTATAAACCGGTTTAAACTAAGTAAAGGACGCGTCTGCATTCATTCTCACACAAATGCAAAGCTCAGCGTAGGCCTCGCGGACTGTACTGAACTGTCTTCCAGTACTATGAAAAGCAATATTGTATGGTCAAGTCGTGGATAGTAGATAAATTTACACAAGGAAAGGTTCAATCATCAGTGACAGCTGTTATGCGAGCATCTGTCACAGTTACCACAGACCATGCCTAGATTGGATGTTTGCCTTTTTCTGAATTCTTACTGATAAAGGTTTTACGAACATAAATAACAATTATAAAAAAAAACTGAAATACTAATAATTTCAAGACTGGAAACGGGGAACAATGTGCTTGGGTAAGTGTAGAATTATTAAGGTTCTACTGCGTACAACGGCGTAGATCGTAATATTAAGATAGACTTACTTGTCAAAGCCGGTGACGACAAGATGCGTGCCGTTAAGAGCCCACACAATACGCGCGCCGCGGCTACCGGCCGGACCCGGACCACTTAGAGTAGGCTCCGTTGAAGAACGTGGTTTGTATACCTACACAATTAATCATAAATTTAACACGTGAACATCGATAATTGACGTACTTTTTTTTGAATTTATTATAAAAAAGAGGGGAATGAAACGTATTTCATTTGAAAGGTACAAGAGGTGCACAAAAAAAAAACGTGTCTAAACTGTGTATGTTGCCGTTAAGGCGCTTCCCCAGCGAAAGCGGTGCACTTCAGAAAAAAAGCATTATTTTTGTTAACACACAACATATTGCAACATTTTATTCAAGTGTTGTAGAAATTTCCGAACACAGATTATCAACACTAGAGCTTCTGGATTCGAAGTTTTAGAGATAAGTACCAAAAACGGCCGTTTTTAGCATTAATTACTAAAACTGCTAACATAGGATGTCAATGTTGTTTTTGGTGTTCGAAAATTTCTACAACACTTGACTAAAATGTTGTACGTACGAAATTTCAATATTTTGTGTGTTGACAGAAATAATGTTTTTTTCTGAAGTGGCGCCAATTTCGGTGGGGGAAGCGCCATAAGGCAGGTTAAATAATGGTCGAATTTTTAAACAATTGAAGCGTTAATTCGACAAACGTGTTAACTAGCAAATAGTTCAAATGTAGTAGTGGGCATTTTAAAATAGTAATTTTAAATTTCAATAATAGATAAAACCTTGCTATACTTTGTAACTCCATAAATAATGAAAATATCGGTGTTTCGAGCTCTTAGGACGATTTATCATCAGTTAGAACCTTTGTTAGTGTAAAAGGGCGGATTTTTAAAAAAGTGTACATATTTTGAATGAAGGTTTTAAACGTTTCCTCTGACTAACTTTTTGATGAATTCGTTTCATGTTTTTCTTTATAACTTTTTTAATTGTACTGATTACTATTTGGTCATATAATGTTAAGGAATAATAACAAATAAAAAGTTATAAAGAAAAACATGCAACGAATTCATTAAAAAGTTAGTCAGAGGAAACGTTTAAAACCTTCATTCAAAATATGTAACTTTTTAAAAAATCCACCCAAAAATGACATATTCATCAACTTTGTCAGATAACACCTTTGTCCACTAGACTTCAGAGATTTAACTTGATAACAGTAGAAGTACTTGTGATCCCGAGCAGATTTAACACGCGGGCGAAATCGTGTGTCACGGTAATAACTACATAAAGAACTTACCCTGATAAGTCCATCCTTACAGACAGTAGCGAGATATTCTCCACACGGCGACCAGTCCATCGCAAATATCTGATCAGTATGTCCAGTCAATATGATTGAGGCTATAGGATTTTCTGGACTGAGGTCCCATATTTTCACGTTCAAATCGTGTGCTGCTGTGGTCAGTACGTCAGAAGCCGTCGGGTGGAAACGAATGATGTAGATCTTGTCGGGATGAGCCGAGAATGTGCGTAGTGGCTCGTTTGTTGATTCTTGAAGGCCTGGTGATGGATTGGTGGAGTTGGGTTAATACTGGTTAATGGTTTATTTATCTAAGTAGAGGTCGTCTAATAAACTGACAAATTTTCATAAGAATCTGTTATTTTCATGTGAAAAATTCGGTGGAGAGGCGCGTAATTTTAATCAGAAGAACCTTACCAATTTCGGAATGAATTTTCGAATTACCGTAACGTTTTTTCAACAAATCTTTATTATAAACCAGTACGGTTTGTTAACATAATAGTAGTTTCAGATTGTTTCTATTTTTTTCTCATTGCTTTCATAATTGTAGTTTTCAACATCTACATTCTTAAGTTTGGGATATAGATAACAATGACGTAATTGTTTTTTAAGATTTTTCTCGTATTCACCCTTCAATCCATGTGTACTTGTAAAAATATGCATGAATATTATATAAGATGCCCAAAAAGAGCCCAACGCCAGTACAAACGAAACCTATCGCAAATTATAAGAGTATGTGTTGAAATGTTACGTAGTTATAATATGTAATGTGTTAGTAACTGACCGCCCTCTGGTATGATCCACTCGCGGACCTGTCCGTCGTCGCAGGCGACCAGCAGGCGGTGGGGTCGGAAGGGGTCCCAGGCCCAGTCCTGCAGCGGCGCGGGGTGCAGCAGCGCCGCCACGCGCGTGCTGCTGGGGTGCGTGGGCGGCGCCAGCGACACGCGGGTCGCGCCCACGGGCAGCTCCACGATGCCCACGCGTCCTCCGCCCCCGCTCAGCGGGACAGCGCAGCGGAACCCGTTGGCTGGATCACGAACATTTTTACTTAGATATCTCTCTTTAGTCACGGCTCATCTTCCGTGCGGAAGATGTCCGGTCCTTTGGAATGCATACGGGGGACACAGGTCCAACGCGCAGAGGCCCCTTTCAGAACTTTAATCTAAAATGGGGTGGGGCACCAACCGGGGACTATCCACGGCTGCACTATTGAAGTACAGTCATGGACCGTCCCAGGTGGGTGCAAAACTATTGTGAAATATGGTAAAAATAAACCTGGTCTATGGGAGGGGGTGTTAATGGACTGTTTAACTTCTATTGCCGGAAGAAAACGGCGTCTGCCTTTCAAGTTTGAAATTGAATTTTGTTGGCAGACTTGGATATTATTATTTCGTTTATTCATTTTAAAAACTTATGATCTACATTTTTAAATATGTCTCTAAAAAACATTTAAAAATATAAAAAATTGTAGCCCACCGGCATCGGGTAGAGGGTCCAAACTGCCGGAGGTCAGGGCTCCAGAGAGAAGAACCTCCTAACAATAAGCGCCGTGTCCAGAAGTACCGCTTTCTGTATCAAACCCGTGATCCAGCTGCCTAACGAGAGCCTCATCAGATGTTGGTCGAGGCTCTTGGCTATTAAGCCATTGGCTGTAACGACTATCGACACAATGACTGCTGAGTCATGTCGACAACCTCGTGTACCAAATCAAGATATTTGTCTTTTTTATCATTTTCGTCTTTCAAGAGATTCTTTACGCGTATATTATTGTTACGTGTTTTAAGTGACCGGTGTAAAAACAATCATTAAAAAACGTTTTTTGTAAGACACTAATAAATTAATTTTCAATTGGGATAGAAACAAATACAAGAACGAATGGGGTAGCGTAACGAAAAAAAGTTTTTTTTTTCAGCAAAACCGAATAATGACTGAAGAAGACATGACGATTAATTTGATTGGCTTTCATTGCCGAAATTATAACGCTGACGCACCAAGTGCGAGTGAAAACTTATAAAAATAGTTGAGTAATTCATTGCATCTTACCGTAGAAACCGTTGCATTCACCCGATATCTGTCTGCTAATGTTCTTGATATTCTCCACCTGTGTCGACTTGTGTCCTGGAGTTCCTTTCAGATGACGGAACTTCGACACCTTGCCTGTATTACAAAATAAATATAACGTAACCTGAGAACCGATCGCTGTGGGAGTTGACTTAGGAAAGGCCTATATCCAGCAGCAAACTGCAGATGACAGAGTTGATTGCTGGATTGCACATGACTGTCACCAGGGGGTCTACTCCCTGGACTTCAAGGAGGGAGCGGAGAGGTAGAGAGGCGGTAGCCACTCTCCCTTCCCGCGCCAGACGCACCAGGCGCCGCCAGAGGGCGCGCGACGATCTCCGGTCACCGTAGTGTGTGGCCTGCGGGCGACGGGTTAGGGGACCCGTCGCCCGACCAGTAACATGCCCGAGAAGGTGGCGCGCATGTGTTCCGTGCGCGCCTCTCAGGAGGACGTGGGGCAAGATCCCACAGAAGGAGAGGTCCGCCAGGGGCTGGCGGACTGAGGCCTGCCGGGGTTGCGGTGCATGCAGCTGCGAATCCCGCGACCCCGGCCAAGGGTCAGGAGAAGGAACACCGTGGGTTTTTAGCCGGTAAGAGACCGGCATAACCCTTCGCCTTCCCCAGACGAAAGGTATCCATGAGGAATTTCACAGGAAAAAAAAAGAGGGGGTCTTCTCCCTAAGCACGAAGTCCGTGGTTTCGGCCGTAGTTACGACTACTCCCTACCACCTACGGACATACGATTATTTCAGGGCCCGAACTAAGAATGAATGACAACACGATTTGACAGTTGTCCCTACTACCGATGTGTTTTTGCCCGTCCGAAAAGTTGAACTTGACACTTGTTTTGTTCACTACTACGTTTCGGGCTACTTTCGGACGGGCGACTAACTTCGTGACGGACTTAGGGCGTAGCCCCCTGTTTTCTTAGACGAAGGTGTAATTATGCAAATGTTCCTTCTGATAAGTCAAAGAAATGAATAGATTGATTAGATCAGTAATTTTATGTTTGTACTTTTGCAACAAAGTACAGAGGCGGGCTTAATGCTTTAGGCATTTTCTACGGGTAATGCAGAGGAAATATGGTAGGTGCACTAACAAGAGTTATGTAATGCGAAACTATATTAAAAATAAACACAAAGAAAGTTTATTGCTGGTTTATCAACGCAATCCTGCAGTATACAACCAGCAGAAATCCTTCCAAATGCGATATTGCAATTTTAATAAGCGTATGGGTTAGGGCGAGGCCCCACTAGTGCGATGCGCTGCGTTGCGACGTCGCAGCGCTAGATTTGGACCAATGAGACGTCGCAGCGCTACATTTGGAATCTATAGATTGGTCCAAATCTAGCGCTGCGACGTCGCAACGCAGTGCAACGCACTAGTGGGGCCTCGCCCTTACATTTAACTCTGCATACGCACATTTATTTTTCTTGTGTTCTTCTTTTAGATGAGCCTTGCGGACCGTTTCTACGTAACCGGGCAGTTATTGGCGAGAACTGAAGGGTCTCCAGCCAGTGGGGGAAAGTAAAATACTTAACCTAAGCTAACTACTTATACTACACTAATATCATAACTACTAGCAATAACAGCACTGAGGACGACCCCTAGTGGAACCGAACCTCGGCTTAGGGCGTTGCTGACGGGAAGTTGGGAGGGAGACGGCTAGATGAGGGCAGAATTATCGTTATGATACGCACATTGTCAATCCACATTTTTACCAACGACGTGGAAACTTCAGAGTATTTTCGTAATGGTAGCTACACTCACCGAATACAGTGGAGGTCCTCTTAGTAGTGACGTTTGGTACTGAAGCTCTCTTATCTTCGCGATCCGGACTTTTACGTGACTTCAGTGAATCTCGCCGCCTGGAACAAACTCTTAACTCAGGTAGGATATTGTCTAAACTAGATCAGAAAAATAATACAAAGATCGAATAGACAAACAAAATATATTTGGCCTTTTTGAACAAATCTGGCAGAAAATTGCATGTATCGTCCCAAGAAATTGATCCTCGGACTGACTACTCTGTATTATAGAAATATCTTTATTGAACTAAAAACCTTACAATTTGCTTAATATCTAGCTCGTGTTACACAATTGGTGAAAGGCGTACAAATTTATTAAACCCTGCCTCCTAAACTAGGATACCCTGTGTCTTAGGAGTCAGTGTTCTACTGTCGCTTGGACTCTAACTTATACCTCATCAAGTAAACAGTACATCGCTAAATCAGCAGATTATACACAGTAAATAGGTACATATACAAAACAATATAAACAAGGAAAGAAAAGTGGTGAATAAGGAGTACTGTGAGTGAGTGCGCGCGTGCCCGCGTTTGTGTGTGTGTGTGTGTGTATGTATGTGTGTGTGTTGTGTGTATATTTGTGTGTGTGTGTGTGTGTATATTTGTGTGTGCGTGCGTGTTTGTGTACAAATGTTGAGAATGTTATTAATATAGTTATTACATGTGAAGGAAGTTAGTGTGGTTATGCAGTGACCTTTCGAATTTAATTATGACATGGGCAACAGCAGTTTCTCAGTCTGAGCATAGTCAAGAAGATACAGCAGATTCTGTAATTTATTTATAGCGTCGTGCTTGTTGAGTCTAACTATAGATGAGGATCTATTTATGTTTCTATAGATTATTAAGCTCAACACGTACAAATGTCTTCTAGCAAAGGCGGTTTTATGCGACACACTCGGGCAATTTGCCCTGTTTCCCCGTTTGCCTGGGTCTGTTGGTGGTATTTGCTGATGCTTCCAGAGTGTGGCAAATAATTCAGTATTGTATTGTAATTGCAATCATTAAATTATTGTATCTTATGGAGTACCTGAGTGGCGCGGGTGAGGGTGGCGTATCGGACTCGACAGCCACACTGACAGATCGAGTCTCGTATGCGCGACGACGATCAGCTATCGACTGTGCACCGCTGCAACAGATGTATATGTTCTATTGTATTTCTGTCAAAAACATACGTCAATCGGAAGATTTTAGTAAAGGCTAGTAGAATGGCGGAAAAACTTACTCAGTGTTCTCAAACATCTTCCTGCGTTCGGCAGTGCTGGGTGTCTTCGGTCGGTATCCGGAGTCGGACGAATTCATCTCTTCTTCTAAGCTTGTGTCCGACTTGCCGTTCGTGTACTCTTCTGTTCGCAAAATATATTAGTTTTAATAAAAAATGTAATTACATTAAATAGGTTTTATTACTAAAGGCTCATGAGACGCCTCAGCACCGCCTCGCCTCTAAATAAAGCGTTGGTAAATTAACTTTAAGATGTGCTGTATACAAGGTTTGTCTGAAAGGGGGTGCTAATCTCAAAGAGTGTTAGAATATCGATAATAATGAATACATTTTGTTCTACAACTTTTTCCAAAAGTCTATAGTTTAGGAGGAATAGTTCAAATATTAAAAAAAAACACGCTGAAATCTGTCTATGCTCGGGTAAGATTAGCTGTGTTTACATTTTAGGTAATATTTGAGCTCCATTTTCTAGATTCGTAACAAAAGCAGAGATGAAGAATTTTTGAAAAAAGTAAAATAGTAATCATTTTGTATAGAAATAAAATTATCGAATTTCTTAATTTTAACACTTGCTTCCAAACTGTCATCAGTGGGCCGCGGATTAGTACCCCCGTTCCGACTAACGTTGCATAGCACATTTTAGTTCACGTTAAAATTGTGGACGGCTCACCATCAATTCAATCGTCGTCGGATCCTCTCCGCAAAACGTACTGTACGGAGCATCATTTAAAGTTCATTTTTGAGTGCTCTCCATTGAGGCGAGGCATTGCTGCGACGTTATGTTGAACTTTAACCTTAAAGGTACAAGTCTGAGAGGGGCTGCAGACCACAAAATGCAAAAGTAGTATCGCTTGCGGTGCGATCTGCGGCTGCGGTCTGCGGTTGCAGTTTTGCAGTCGCTGTCGGAATAGCACCTTTAAAGTGCACACCTTAAAGGCGCTATTCCGATGACGACTCGGTTGCAGTCTGCAATTTGCAGCCCGTCTCGGACATGTACCTTTACGCTCAAATATATATTTTTATACTCATACCTTTGTTGGGAGCGATTTCGACATCACTTGTAGGCGAAAGCGACTTGTCCTTCTCATCGCTGCCATCTTTGGCTGTGGGGGTGGAAGTAGCAGTAGGGGTAGTCGCCTGACCAGACACGGGCGATGTTGCTACAAAGATTAATTATATTGCATTCTTCAAGTATTGCTAATTGCTAGTTAAAATTAAAGATGAGTACAGTAAGAGATTTATTTATATTGCTTTAGTGAGTACTTCGAGCTTCATAAATTTGTGAAACGCTATTTGCTTTAATTTTTATATTTTTATTACATCTATACATATAAAAGGAGAAGCTGACTGACTGACTGACTGATCTATCAACGCACAGCCTAAACCGCTGGAGTTAGAAACTTGAAATTTTGACAGTAGGTTTCTTTTGTAACGTAGGGATCCACTAAGAAGGGATTTTTTGGAATTCAACCCCGGTGAAATGGGGGATTTAAGTTTGTATGTAAGTTCGTCATTTTTGAAGTAAGACGCATGAAATTAAATATTAAGATTTCTGGTTAGAAATAAAGCTACATGTGTTTGAGCGTTTTTGAAAATTCAACCCCTAAGGGGGTGAAATAAGTTTTGAAAGTTTGTATGAGAAATCTGTTACTTTTGAAGTAAGAAGCATGGAATTAAAAATGTAGGCTCTTGGTGAGAAATAAATATACACATGTTTGAGGGTTTTTGGAAATTCTACCCGTAAGTGGTGAAATAGGGGATGAAAGATTTTTTTGATTTTTTAACTGCACCTAACAAGGGGCTTAACGAGGGCTCAAAATTTTACGCAAGCGGAGCTGCGGGAAAAAGCTAGTAGTTCATAAAAACATAATCAACTCACCTGAATCAGATTTGGTCAAGCCAGGCACAGCTGGAACGGAGAAGACCTTGTCGAATGAGAAGTCCTCATTGCCTGTAGCTGCTGAGAACGGCTTCGGTCCAAGACGAGGCTATTGAATACAACATTCATTTGAAACTAGGTTTACTGAGGTAAATCTTAAAGCCAGATACAGGTCTAATACAGTTAAAGGTTTCATCGGAAACGCTCGTTAGCCGAACGAAATCTACCGTGGCGAATGTAATGCCACTGCTGCAAATGCTGATATAAAATGCAAATATAAAACTTTATGGCAAAGTAATTTTGTGAAGGCAACTCACGTTTTTAATTTGGCATCATCGTAATAGCTCCATTTATAATAATTAGTCTATGGTCAGGTAAGCTCAAACTTGAAAACTCATTTATTGAACCTGACCATACTAAATGCATAATTTCGATATCGCGATTTTGATATCGCGTCACGACATACTTCGACACAGTAATGTAAATCTGCCTTAAAGGTTGATTTACACGACGCCAGTTTCTTGAAACAACTCTCATGCCATCTCTGTTTTTTCGCTGAGAAAGACAAAAACAGAACGAATATTGCTTCAAGAAACTGGCGTCGTGTTAATCAGCCTTTATACAATTTAGTGCAGTCGTTAGGAAGTTACGCGCGTACATACATTTCGGCGATTCGTTTTTATTTATTTAGATAGACAAGAATTACTTAATTCTTTTTGAACGTCAATGTTACAAAAGATATCCCACAAAAATTCACCCTTCACCGCTTCCTACTGTTTACGGTATCATAGGTATATCGTTCGCCAATGAAAATTTCTGATGAAACCTCTAAGTGCGGTCGTGCTATAATAATCTTGTTTCTAACTACCTTATTACTGTCAGAGAGTAAAAGAATGGAGTGATAATATACGGGGAAACTGCATAATCCAAATGTTGTCAATCGTTTACAGACATGCGTTACTTCTCGCACATAGCAAATACCTGGATAAGTTTACTTCTATTCATGCATATTAGCACTCCATTAATGTAATACTCCTGGGTACGGTAGGCAAATATAACTAGGCAAGCAATTACAGGTGTCCATATGGACTGAGGAGCCATTTTTAATATTTAAACGCAGATACTTCTTCTATTTAATAGCAAATCAGTCCATTTTGTAGATCCAATCCTGGAATTTGCAGTAAAAGTCTTCAAAACGCATAGGACGTTAAAAGATGGCTCCTCAATTCAAACGTTTGGATTGAGGAGCCACTTAGAACTGGAAAAACAATCGAAGGATATTTTCGAAAAATAAGCATGATTTTGTGTTTATGTATAATCTGTCTCCTCAGTCCATAAGTGCACAACTATAGTCGCATATGTAATTTGACATTGCATTTCGTGTCTTGTGTATAAAAAGTTATTACGCACACAATAGATACCACAGTTACGTGTATAGTGCATAGATGTTGGATGTCTGCATACTTAATTACTTTGCCGTGTCTTGACGAGGTAAGTTGAATGATTAGTATTATAAATGAACGAAATAAATAGAGAAAATCACACAGCAAAAACAATTAGCTTAGCATAAAATTAAACCAGAATTCCGTAAAATACAGCTGGTAAATAAAATAGCAATAAACTCAAAATAAAACGCAATCATATAAAATAAAATAATAACGCACACCGAAATATATTTAGCTTATAAAAACCGCTCTCTTTGTAAAAATATAAGGTATGTAAAGATATGTTCACACTTATTTTATGACCGTGTATTCACTATGCACAAAATACTATTAAAAGTACACGTCTAAAATTTTTTCTGTTTCGCGGGTACGTTGACAAACACTGGAGCCTTATTCACAATGACATGTCAAAACGTAACATGCAAATGGCCTTTGCAATCAACGCAACCATTATCTACAAACATAAAATTGTAATAACTCTCTCGCGTTTCTCGCGTGTTTTTAATAAATGACATAGAGAATAAAGGGCGAGATCTCACATGCACGAACACACAAACCCGGACGACTATTTCTGTAGCCCATAGAAAATATTTGTACTGTAAAGCCGGGTCAGCAGCGCCAATTTTCGAACATGTTATTGTGTTTTTGCGAACAAAACTGTTAGGTCACGCCTAGGGCTTTCATCCCGGGAGTCTCGGTCTCGAAAATTTCGAGAGTCTCGACGATTTTTTCGTATTTTCGAGATTCGAGACTGCTACCTCCAGTCTCGGGAGTAACGAGACTTTTGAAACATAAGTTAAATAATTACCATTATTAAAAAATCTACTAAACCACCAATATTTTTTTATTCCGGTTACGTGAGGTGATGGGTCGAGATTATTCTCTCACGGAGAATGTTCTCCGACCGAGAATATTCAGCAATATTCTTTTCGACGGAGATTTTTCTCAGAACATGGAGACTTTAAAAATGGAAGTAAATTACTCAAACAACCATGTGGAAAAAACTCTCTTTCAACATGGTGGCGACAGACGGAAATACATACCATACCATTGCTATAAGTTTCTAATATCCATCCAGCAGAGAGGGCTTTTTCTAACGCAGGTTACATTTGTAATAAAATCAGATCCTCTGAAAGTACATTGAATCTTCTTCTTCCTGCCCTTAACCCATGTTACTTGGGGTCGGCGCAACACGTTTTCTTCTTCTTCTTTCATATCATTCTTCACGCAATCCATCCATCATTTCTTTGGCCTCCCTCTTCCTCTCCATCCATCCACATTTATACTCATAACTCTTTTGGTCACATGCGTTTCATCCCTCCTCTTCACATGCCCATACCAAGACAAACGGTTCCCTTTCAACTTTTCTGTCACTGGCGCTACTTTCAAACTTCCTCTAATATACTCATTCCTGACCTTATCCATTCTGGTCACTCCACACATCCATCTCAACATTCTCATCTCCGCTACATGCAATCTTTTTTCATCCGTCTTTTTCACGGCCTAACATTCCGATCCATACAGTACGACAGGTCTTATCACGGACTTGTAGATTTTCCCCTTTAACTTCAGAGGCATCCGTGGGTCGCCAGTTATTCCAGTGACCTGTCGCCATATCATCCATCCTGAGTTGATCCGGTGCGTTACGTCTCGGTCTACTCCGCCATCCCCTTGGACAAGCGACCCGAGGTACCGAAAGTCGGAGCTGGTCGGTATGGGCGTTCCGGCGAGAGAAATTGGCTTAGGACTAGAGAGACCGCCAAAATCGCAAAACAAGTATTCTGTTTTGGTTCTGCTCAATTTCAGGCCAACACACTCCAGTCTTTGCCACCACACCTTCAATCTGCTCTGGACCTCTAGGCCACTCTCGGCAACCAGCACAATGTCATCGGCAAACAGCATGCACCAGGGAGCCTCTTCTTGGATGTCCGACGTCAAAGCGTCCATTATTACCAAGAAGAGGTAAGGGCTGAGTGCCGACCCTTGATGCAAGCCGACAGCCACATTGAAGCTGTCAGTAGTACCCACTGTAGACCGGACTTGGGTACTGGATCGACTGTACATTGCCCGAATCAACTGCACATACTTCCCAGGCACACCTTTCTCCTTAAGGGCCCACCACAAAACCTCACGAGGCGCCCGGTCGTATGCTTTTTCGAGGTCAACAAACACCATGTGCAGGTTTTTATGCGCACTTTTGTATTTTTCGCATAGCTGGCTTATAGCGAAAATGGCGTCTGTTGTACCCCGACCTGGCATAAAACCGAATTGGTTTTGTGAAATTTCACTCTCTTCTCTCAGCCGCCTTTCAATAACTTTCTACCAAGCTTTCATACTATGTGACATTAGCTTTATTCCTCTATATTTGTTGCACTCCAGCACATCACCTTTGTTTTTAAAGATGGGCACCAGCGAACTGTTGCACCATTCATCAGGTATGGCTTCTTCCAGCAACAACTTATTGAAGAATAAAGCCAACCACGTCCATCCATCAACCCGTAATACCTTCCACACTTCAACTGGTATTCCATCTGGACCTATTGCCTTACCATTCTTCATTTCACTTACTGCTATTTTCACTTCATCCATACTTACCATTCTCACTAACCCCTCATTCATTGGTTTATTCTCAAGCACACCACTCCAGTCATTCTCCTCATTCATCAGTCTTTCAAAATAACCCTTCCACCTATTCCTAATTTTCTCATCATCCGAAAGAACCATTCCCGCTTCATCTCTGATACATCTTATATGACAAACATCCCTCGCCTTTCTTTCTCTAGCTCTAGCCAGCCGGTACAGGTCTTTTTGGCCTGCTAGACTATCCAGTGCATCATATAACTTATTCTGGGCTTTCGCTCGCTTTCTGAAAGTACATTAAATGCTCAATATTTTTACCTTTATCATGATCATCATTTAAGCCATCAGACGCGACGCCCACTGATGGATATAGGCCTCCCTCAAAGAACGCCATAACGACCGGTCTAGCGCTGCTCTTTCTCTGTTAAGCATATTTTTTCCAACTATACATATCTAAATGGAATGGCCGCCCTCTGAATTTGCCGCCCGGGGCATGGGCTCCGGCTTGCCCCCCCCTAGATCCGGGGCTGCCTAAATGCCTAGCCTTAAGAAACCTATTTTTGAGATAATCTCGAAAGTCTCGTTTTTCCCGGGAATTTCGAGGTCGCACCAAGTCTCGATTTTTTTTCCCGGGACTCGTAAATGTAACGAGACTGAAAGCCCTAGTCACGCCCCTATTCGGTTAGCAAACAAGGTTAAGCCGGGTCCGCAGCGCCAATTTTGCTAACAAAACTGTTAGGCCACGCCCCTATTCGGTTAGCAAACAATTTTATCCTGTTTGCAAACACGAAAACACGGCGCAGCGGACCCGGCTTTAGAGTAGTAGAACTCCTTATGAAAGAGTTCATCCAGGGAACTACGAGCCAGGGTGCCGGTTAAATTACAGACTAATTTACTCGAGACGTTGCAACTTTGTCTCTAAGTTTGGCAACGCATCACCAATCCTCTGTATTGTAGGTCTATATAAGCGGCGGTAACCCTTGCCATCAAGTGGGCCGTCGGCTGGTTTGCCAACCTACCAAATAAAAATAAAAAAACATGCTGGAATCGTACCGAGCAGTAGCGCTGAAGGCTGAGCGGCCATACAGTTCACCAATCGAAAGAACAAAATGATGCCTAATGTTCATCATCATCTTCATATCAGCCTAAAACCTGATAGGACTCCAAAAAGTCATCAATGATGTGTGTAGTCCTCTAAACTGCACCAGATCAGCGTGGTGATCAGTCAACTAAGGTCTAAGCCCTTCTCATTCTATCTATTCTGGCCCGTGCTCAACACTCGGGACAGTACTGGTATGATTATGCTTATTATTTTATTATGATATACATCATCAGTGTCGGACTGGCCAAAGAGATAGGGTGGCGTTTGCCACCCGGGCCCCCCTCCCGACGGGAAACCCGCGTAGGCGAGGTGAAATACCTCATCTTTTAGATAATTTATTGGCTAGTTTTAGTTATAACTAATTGGAACTTTTTTTCATAAAAATATATGTCTCTGAAAATAAAAACTTCTAAAAACTCTTGCCTATTTGATTATTATTGTCATTTAGTTTGTTGGTTGACGTGAAGGTGGTATGATCTGCGCTGATTCTAGGCGGGCGACGGGCCCAGTTATGTTGCCACCTGGGCCCCTTAGGCCCAGTCCGACCCCGTACATCATTACTTGATATGGGCCTAGGAATTATTAAATTTGTGCATACACAGCCATAAAAACAAAAACAGCTATCAATTCTACATGTCTACACTTCAAACCACAAACCTCATGTACCTTATAACCCGACCCAGGGACAGTTGTGGTCCTGGGCTTGGGTTTAGGGGCTTCCGAAGGCTCATCAATTGATCCTGGCTCCGAAATCGAAGACCTAGGCATAGGCTTCGGCACCTGAACTGGTACACCGTTGATCAAACTATTGCTTCTTGATAGAGAGGACTCTGTTGACTCAGTACTGTCAGTTTTCTCAATGGTCTTTTCAGTCTTTTCGGTCTTCTCGGTCTTCTCCGCGGTCTTTTCAGTCTTTTGCGGAATAACGTCTGGTTCGTTCTTCTCCGGTTCAGCATCAGTCTTTTTCTCGTTGCAGTTGTCGTGGCCGTTATCAGTGATCTTTTTGGTGAAGCCGTTCGTTTCTTTCTGATAGTCTACTTTGTTGGATTTCTGTCTTTCCATGCCTTTGATAAGGTCTTTTACGTTTACGAAGTCGATTCGGTCTTCGTCTTTCAGCTCTGGCTGTGCTTGTGGAGTTGCAACTGTTTTCACTGGTTCTTCAATTTGAGCTGTAGTAGGTTTTTTCGAGTCTGCCTTTTTCAGTGGAGGCATTGCTAAAATAGTCTTTGCCATTTCTTCTAAATTACCTCGGTGAATCTAAAAGGAGAATTGCTAGTCAATGTACTTATAAGTAGCAAGAAATAGTGATATAAATAGAAAATACTGTACTTACGGTACCCCTGTACACCCGCAAATGTTAAACAATACAAGCACCACACATAAAACTAAATAAACTGAAAATAACACCAATTCTCACTGAATAACAAGCTTCTAAATAACTCACCTTGCTCTACAATAATAAAAATAAATAAACTTTTAACCACTCATTCACAACACTATAATATAAAAATGCTAAAAAAAACCATGAGTTAATTTTCCATGTAAACCATTATAAAAATACGCAAAAAATAAACAGTAGCTTACACAATTATGAAATAAAGAAAAAATCATAAAAAACGTAAGAATAAAATAACACATGCAGCAATCAAAAATAAATCTACGACAACCAATTTGTTATTTTATAATAAATCCTATTTGGGTCAGTTCCAATATTTCCCCTAATCCAAGGGTTTCCAAAGTGTGCGCCACGGTGCTCTAAGGCGCCGTGGGGAGAAAGCAGAAGCGCCGCACGGCAAACAAACTAAAAAAATCAAATCGCGCATACATATTTTGACAAGGGCGCCGGCGACAAAATACTATACATGTAAGTACGCCGTGAACTGAAAGAATTTGGGAACCCCTGCCCCAATCTGTTAGTCCCTTTGAAGATTTCGATCACCTTGATCATCATAAAGTATATATCGATGACGTTGTTTAGGCAAATATCGGTTCAACTGCTTTTGACTATCTAGTCCAATCGATTTCCCCACTGGAGTATCAAAATCATACTGCGAACACCAGCCAACCAAGGGGAAATTTATGATCAAAAATATCGGCAAAATAATCCAACAGGTTAGGGATGACCACATGCAATACTGCCTCAAATCCCCATTCTTATACAAAAAGCTAATCTAGATATAAATAAAATTAACTGACTGATTTAAAACATTCTCTATTTGAACTGGTAAAACCAACCCTGAACTTAGAATTAAGGGCCAAAGTACACGATAACTCATGTTAGTGCATTCTATACATCCATTTAAGTTCGTCAAAGTTACTCGACTGACAAATTGTAATGCTTGCACGTGGGGAATAGTAGCGATATCGGCAAACTTATCTATCAATGATTTGCTCTATAGGGTTAAAATTTTGGCTTAGGGGGAAACTCGCCTCTGGTCCGCGGCCCAAATTACACGGAGTAGGAACAGTAGTGGAAAAGTTGGCCGAATGCGTGGGCCAGAATACCATGGGAAAAAAGTATCGTAGTTAAATCGACCCATTGGGATATTATTTCATTAAAATGAAAAAAAAGGTGCGAAATAAAACGTAAGTATTAAAATATGGGGTATTCCTCGAAGCGCACCAACGATGAAACATGGAGAAGAGCATGAAAGGATATCGTAATAAATGATATTGATAGACGTTTTAAAATTCAACTGTCCTAATTGTTTATTTATTAAAACTACCAGGACAGCAGAAATGAACTGGAGCTAGGTGCTTAATTAACTTCGCAAGCTTCGAGGAATACCCCATATTTTGATACTTACGTTTTATTTCGCACCTTTTTTTCATTTTAATGAAATTAAATCCGAACGGGTCGATTTAATTACGATACTTTTTTTTCCATGGTATTCTGGCCCACGCATTCGGCCAACTTTTCCACTACTGTTCCTACAGCGTGTAATTTGGGCGGCGGACGAGAAGCGAGTTTCCCCCTAACCCAAAATTTTGATGGAGCTTACGTCAAATGCTAGAGCAAGCACTAAAACACCCTTCACGTAAGACGATACTAAGTATTATAACGTTCGTGAGACATTCATATTTATAATTAGTTACGGTTAACTCACGTGCATTTTTCGGGAGTACCTGATTAGTTTCGGACCGAATCAGTTCGACTCGCGACCTCGCCGCGTGTTCAGCTCTTGATTAAAGGTTCCGTTTGACTTCGAAACTAGTCGGGTAATCCCGAAAAATGCACGTGAGTAAACCGTAACTAATCATAGATACGTATGTACGTTAGGCGCAAACTGAGCAGCCCTGTTAATCTTTTCACCTCGGCATGAGCTATTCTCGTATAGCTGTTGACACAAGAGAAGAACAAAAGAGCACGCCGCAGATGGATAGTCTATCCGTATGTCAGAGAATATCTATACAGAAGGGAGGCTCCGAAAACGCACGTTTTCTTTAAGCACACAAGACTCGTAGTTCGAAGTACTCGTAGCTCGGACTTTCGACGCACATGGCTTGCGGTTTTAGCAATCGCAATATATTTGCATCTTTAGAGATCACGAACAAATCAATACTGATATTCAGCTGCATCCGGTTCGACTGGAAGCCGACCCCAACATAGTTGGGAAAAGGCTAGGCAGATGAGAGATCACGAACAAGACTTGGTACAACTGGCCAGGCGTAAGCTGAGCTTTTCATTTGTGTGAGTGCGCGTAGAATCGATTGCCAACAAGCGGTATAAACCGGTTTAGACCAAGCAAAGGACGCGTCTGCATTCGTTCTCACACAAATGCAAAGCTCAGCTTAGGCCTCGCGGACGGTACTACATTACTCACTGATCAGGACTACATTGTTCTCCCATAACTATCCTAAATCATAGTACTGTATACACTGAAATGGTTATATATAGATGTTTCTTTTTAAAAGAGTAACCATGGAGTTTCTTGCCGGCTCTTCTCTATAGGAAGCGAAAAATTGGAACCCTGCACCTAAATTCGACTTTTCATAAGCGCGTGTGAAAAAAACTTTGATTTGACATATGGACATTAAATTACTACTGACATGAACCACTGTGTACTTCAGCCAAAACTGTTAATAACCTACCTGTGTGCCATTATTGGCGTCTGGGTGCAAAGAAATGTTAGGCACGGGATGGTCTTGATTTTCGAGCCACATCGGAGCGCTGAGGTACGTGACGGAACCCGACGTGTCCGGGTACAGGTCTGCGTGGTAGTCGCGGTAACTCTGGCAGAGGAAACAGATGAGTTCGATTTATAACTTTTTTATACACAGGGTTTCTTCCCAGCTCTTTCAAAACTTCAAAATAGACTAGAATTACTTAGTTCTTTTTGAACGTCATTGTTACAAGACAGCCCCCAAAAACACACACCTTTCACCGCTTACTAGTGTTTATGCTATCAAGACGAAACACTCTTTTCCATAGGACCAACTTCTTGGAAACGTGTAACTAAATTCATTTCGTTTCAGTGCTTGTAAATGCCTATTTGAAATAAATACTTTGAACTTGATCTTGAAAAGAGTTAAAGATATGCTTGTTGTTGGTTCTCCTCGCCAAGGTGGTGTTTATGGCAAAATCCCCTGAGAGTAGGCTTTAGGCTAGACTTTCAGCCTTCCGTCCGAACTTTGTCCGGCTTTTTAATTTGTTTAACCCTACCCACGTGGTTTTCAAAGACCCGTGGACAGCAGAGAATGTTTACGGGCTATGATGACGATGACATACCTTTCTCGGCACTTGGTACATGATGGGCACGACAGAAGAGCCAGCGAGTTGCAACACTCTGTTCACTTCACCCTCCATCACACGGAGAGCTCTCTTCGGAACTAAGCAGGCGCCCTTCGTTTGTTCACCTAGAACGAAGGAATATTTTCATTATCTCGTTCCGTCTACGATTCTCGCAACGAGAGAGAAAGAGATAGCTAACCGAATCGTTCGACAACTGACTAATCGAATCGTTCTGTATCAAAGGGGGAGTAATGGATTTCGAGCATTTCAGCATGTTCACTGCGTACCACCTTTTGGCAGTGGATTTTAAAACTTTAACACTCCTACGAGAGATGGTATAAAAAAAACCGGCCAAGTCGGACTCGCGCACAAAGGATTCCGTACCATTATCTATAAAATCGGCAAAAAAATCATGTCTGTTGTATGGGAGCCCCCTTAAATATTTATTTTATTGTTTTTTAGTATTTGTTGTTATAGCGGCAACAGAAATACATCATCTGTGAAAATTTCAAGCGTCTGACTATCACGGTTCATGAGACACAGCCTGGTGGCAGACGGACAGCAGAGTCTTAGTAATAGGGTCCCGTTTTACCCGTTGGGTACGGAACCCTAAAAACCTAGGTTTTAAAATATCCTCATCTCTTCTTGTTACATGACGTTAAAAAGTGATGGGTATATTTTATTTGGTTTTACCTTAGTTTTGATAGATAGAAATAAAGATCTCGACTTACCAGAATGCCTCAACCCCTCAATAAGATACGGTTCCCGGTCAGTGAGCTCCATATACAATATGGTGGTGTCTCCCTTTCCAGCCAGGAATAACATGTTGGTGTCAGGATCGAAGAGCGGCATCAGGATGCCGGTGGAACAGTCCAGCTCCAACGTCTTCTGCGTTTGGGATAGGTTGCGGATGTCACGTATCATTATTTGACGAAGACGGTTCGAATCAAAACCTGGGAAAGATAAATTATTTTCTAAATTCTATTATGATAGTGGGTAGAGATCAACTACGATAATATGGCACCCCCCTCCATTGACACAGCAAGTAAAAATGTGTGAGAAAGAATATTTACAACGCGTCATACGTTCAACACAGATGTGTGCATTCTGCAACTGTAGGCCAAACTTAAACAAAAACATGGATGAGTCGCTCGGTAGATTTGACGTCGCTAATTAACAGTATGGAGGGTATTGGAGGGGCGTGCCATAAAAAATGACACTGAAATATATCGGAATGACAATCATATTGTGACCATTCGAAATTAAGGCCTATTGAAGCGGAATTCAGACTACGCTATAATATATCTGGGGTCTAAGGAGTATAAGGGGAACTTTTCCGCCTTTGTTATTAGACCCCTGATATAGTATATAGCAAACATTGTATACCACAAACAGTGAAAATATTGTATAGAACATCACCTCCAGTAGCGACGGATCCGTTAAAAACGATCCTGGAAATACGGATGTTCTGTGTGAACGAGCCCTAAGAGTCTGACACTCCCTTCCGCTCTGCCCAGAGCGGAAGAAGTTATTTGACGATTAGGCATTCATAAGGCGTGAAGATATGTTAAGGCTGGCGTCTACTCGGCTCGCCGAGTCGAGTCGAATAAAATCGCAATAATTCGCCACCTATACATTTACTATAAAAGTGCGCCGATCAGCGGCGAGCCGAGACGCGCCGAGTCGCATAACTCGCACGCATCGCTTGTCACGCGAATTTCTGTTTTAACGACTTGCGATTACTGACCGTTTCGCCTCGCACGAAACAAATGCGACTCGACTCGATTCGACGCGTTTCGGCTGTAATCGACGCCAGGCTTTATAGAGAAGTCGCGGCTTTGCTTCCGTCTAACTTATATTAATTAACAACATAAGCAAACTTATATTTACTGTTAAAGCTACGTAGAAAAGATCCTTACCAGTAGTCAATATTCTATCCTGATCCCCAAGCCATACAATCCTGCTATCCTTAATATTCTGATGGCTGTTAGCAATGTCTGCCACGGCTGTGGAAGCCCTGGGGTCAATGATGCGAACCTTCTTATCCTTGCAGGAGGTCGCGAGAAGCTTGCCGTCTTTCTTCCAGGAAGTGGATTGTATCACCTCTGCATGGTCTCTGTTTACTGTGGAAGAAGTATACAAGCTTAGTTTTAGTATATACTAAACCTGAAACTAGTTTGTTCAGAATCACTAGGACAATCGATTGAATTGATATATTTTTACACCACTTTTTTTTTGATAAATTTCAATTTTGTTTCAGTAGTTTTCTACCCATAACAGTTGACGGGAATAGACACCTTAAGGCTTGACACGGTCCTGTCGGTCAGTTTCCGTGTATTAGACAACCCCTGTATAGCACATCTCAGGCATTTCACACTTTTTTAGGGAACTTAACGCGACATAAACTAAGGTGTAACTTGGAGATTTACTAAAAAAAAACACATATTCAGACAGTTCTGATGAAAATCTTGTTGGGGTGTCTCGGTTTTCGTATAAAGTAAAAATAAGGTTGTAAATGTGAGATAGGATTACTATGACTTTTTCCTTTGAATTATAACATAAAAACAAAGACCTAAAGGCTAGTTGATGGCACAAGCGTAGCAATCCACCTACATACTTGGGAAGTCTGGCGTTCAAAGTTACAAAGATAAAGGTATTAACAGTGTTGGGTTCAGTAGCAACGATGTCTTACTAAAAGTCCTACTTAGCAAGGTATTTGAGGTACATTTAAAGAGCCTCCCCTCATGTGACGATACTTAAGTACGTCCGGCGCACTCCGAGCAGTCAGCCCTGCTACCAACCTTGCTGACTGGCTTATCTTTTCACCACGGCTAAAGCTAATCACGTACAGCTCGTGCTGACACGAGAAAGTGGAAGACAGAAGCCATTGCAGAATGTATCCTACCTTCGCCTCTGGGGATCTACTCCCTAAGCACGAAGTCCGTGGTTTCGGCCTTAGTTACGAGCGTTTCCTACTCCCTATCACTTACGGACATACGATAATTTCGGGGCCCGAACTAAGAATGAATGACAACACGATTTGACAGTTGTCCCTACCGATGTGTTTTTGCCCGTCCGAAAAGTTGAACTTGACAATTGTTTTGTTCACTACTACGTATCGGGCTACTTTGGAACGGGCGACTAATTTCGTTAATGGACTTAGGGAGTAGGATCCCCCCCTTTCGACCCATAGAAGCAAGAATTCAATGTATTTCCAAAAAGACCCACAGGGCTAGTTTAGGGCACATGAAAATGCCACCAAAGCCATGCTTTAATAATGTCGCAGAATCAACACAGAGGTGCAACTATTAGAATCACTATTGATTATTGTTAATGTAGTACAACGCCATCTATTATCGTTTGTCGGAAACGTCAAGCAGTGTGCTTGGGTGAGGTCGGTGCGGGGCGTGGCATGTCTTGTTTGACGGTTCTCAGCAAGCTGTCAGCTGTCATTCTTTTTGACATTGGATGCATTAGATTTGAGTGAAGTTACTTTGGAGTGAGACACGAGGGCGAGAGGTCGTTTTGCCAGCCTGCACTGAACTTACCGCGTTTCCGTACTTAAATCAGTTTCCATCGGTTTGATCATTTGAGATTTTATGATTTTGCTATCGAGAGTGAATAAATAGAGGACTATAATCAGTGTTGTGACTATTATTTCCTGCCTACACCATGTCGAACTTGGACTCTGATGACGAGGTACCCCCAATGAGTGAACTACCCTCGTTATGTATACAATGTCTTACCAAATGCCTCCTTCTGCTTGGTAAGGTCCCACAGTGCTAGTTCATGGCCCGATGCGACATGTATCAGTCCGTCGGCCACAGGATGAAAGCCCACGTTTTCGACGCGACGCTGTTTTTGTGACAGCGTGCATTCCGGAGTGGATAGCGACTCCTTCAGTCCTTCTGGTGGGATGTGCCATATCTTCACCTAAAAAAATAAGTAATAGACATTCATTTACGTTGTACACACGGCTACACATCAAGCTATACATTTTCAGTTTACACTAACGTCTCATTGTAAGGAAATCCTATACAATGCGAGATCAGCTTATACTGGAAATGTATAGCTTGATCTGTAGCCGTGCGTACGTGATACGTTCCATGTGGTGCTGGACGTAAAGAATAGCACTACCCCATCTCTTCCCATGGGTGTCGTAAAGGGCGAGAGGATGGGCAGCAGCGTTCTCTGAGTACTTTAACAACCATACTGCAATCGCCAACCCGCCTACCAAGCGTGGCGTTTCTCTACAAAACGTCCATCCAAAGGTTTTCTGGAAGAGATCGCCTTACGCGATAAGAGCGCCCATTATACACATTTTTTTATTAAAATTGTCTTTCCTTGTTTTTGTATACCAAGTGTTTGTAGGTACAGTAAAGAGTACATAAATAAATATGTTTTAGAAAACATCAGCCAAATTAATTGGAATGTACGTTATCCGTGATATTGCGTTATCCTTTAATCCGGCACTACACCTACAAGACTTCGGCGAATAGATTCATGATGTCGCGATAAGGGTGGCTAACACACACATTAAATTATTCGGACAGTTGCAATAACAAGAATACCTACTCGCAAAGCTCTGTAGGCGGCTTCAGCATTTAATGCGGGCGACAATAACCTATGGCTAAGGGACTAATCACATCAATCAGCATCAATTTGCAAAGCTGGATGATTTTTAGACATACTTATCTACATTCCCAGTTCCTGTGTAAAAGTTTGTTCGGTCTTTTACGTTCAGCTAGCGTTGTATAGCATGAGTAAGCGTCCGTAAAACGAACGTCGAAGTTTCGGATCCAAACGAATCAAGGGCTAACATCGAACTTAGAAGTATACGATCCAAGTATTGTCAAACAACGAACTACTAGATGTCAATTAGCATTTGGGAGTAGGGTGATCGAAAGATAGAATTTAAAATCGCGAAAATCGAATCGGTCGTCGGATCCGAAACACTTTCGCGGTTGGAAAACGTGCGATCCATCAGCCGAATATTCGTAGTTAGATTTTGAAGTAGGCCCTCTGATTCGATGCGAAAAGTCGAAAGAACGCGTATTTGTAATGCACGTGTAGTGTTATGCGAATAGATGCTGATAAGTGTGTTTAGTCCCTAAAGCCGCGTCCAGACGAGTGTAACGCGTAATGTAATCTATCATGTAATGTAACGCGAATTCTACGTGTGGACGGCACTACGAGCATTACATGTAACGCTTGCCGGCGCTAGGCGATAGGCGGTCGGTTTTTAGCGCGAACACAAAGGCGCTCGCAGTGCACGTTTGGACGGCGCGGCGCCCATGTCGTGTGAACGTTCATGATGTGGACTGACGAACAATCGCTTGAACTTATCAGTTTACATCAACCTGACCTGAAAATCTGGCCTTTTAGTTTCACAAGTAATGATCTTTTCTTAAGTATACAATTTTGTTCTCCACCATCGACGCACTAACGGTTTTTTCCAGTCATCAGTTAATAAATACATATAAATAAAAGCAGCACCAGCTATCGTGAGCTTTCTGTTCGACATGTTCGTGGCAACTGAGTGGAAACAGCTCTTGAAAAAGATTCGCTTACACGATTCGCGTTGAGTTCGTGTGCCGTCCACACTGTTGACGCTAAATTACACGTAATCTTACATTTCGCGTTACACGCGTCTGGACCCGGCTTAAGGGTTCTTACAGACGAGCGGCACTTTACCGACGTACGGTATGAAACAACTAAGAATTAGTCGCATCGACAAACGACGAAAAACCGATCACTTCCCAACTTAGTGCGACTTCAAGACCACTAATGTTTATTAATACTATAGTAAAAAATATCTTTACGCTGACAGCATAAGTGAGAGTGGCGCGAAAATGAGCGACTGCCATTGGTCGTTCGATCACATCGAGGTAACTTATCACGGCCAGATGAACCCTATCAGGGCCCCTAGGCAATGCATTTCTCGGGGCCCCTTTCCTTACCCTTTTCTTACTTTTTAAAATACATTTTTTCTATTACAAAAGTCGAGTCGATCATCAGATCGACTCTTTTGGTATCCTGTTACTTCAATCTCTAAAAGTCAAAGTCTAACTCATCAGCCGACCGTCCGAATTAACGACAACATGCGTCGAAAAAAAGGAATAATATTGAAGAAGTATATTACAAATTTTCAAAAAAAAACGTTCGATGATACGTTTTTTTTTCTTGGTGCGTACACGGGGCCCCTATTCGATGCGGGGCCCTTAGGCAGTTGCCTAATCCGCCTTATGGATAATCCTGCTCTGTAACTTATTAGTTGTGCTGTACTGCGCTTGTTACGCACACGCCAGCGTCTAGGATCACACGCGACACAGTACCAGTGGCGAAGGCTCCATACAACTCGATTCCTATCGGCTTCCCTTTCGAAACGAGTAGTTACTGGAATTCACGCATCACACTTGAGCAAGGTAAGCATTTTTTGGTCCGGCTTCCCTTTTAAGAAACTTCACCCTTCGCCACTGCACAGTACAATTACTGAAAGCGTCGCCGTTGGTTAACAGCTGCAACTACCCGTGTCGTCGGCAGTGCTGCTCGCCTGTCTGACCGCTAAGGCGGCGTTATACTGAGCACGCAACTATTGTGACAAACACAATCATTGCACAAGCTTTACCTTAATAGGGCATTTGACTGAAAAAATCTAATTAGTCCGTCAGTTAGATTATCAAAAAATATTTGACCCGTATTTTTTCTTTTGTTACGTAAACCAAAATTGATGAAGATACGACACTTTTAAAATTGGCAAAACATCACAAGCAAGTACAATTTTTACTTGCTTCTGACGTCACAAGCCCCCACTCTCGAGTTTTGATGCGTTTTATCTTTCCAAATATTCATAGATTTAACAAAAGAAAAAATACGTGTCCATTATTTTTCAAAACTCTAACTGGCGGACTAATTAGATTTGCAATTTATTGATGCCTGTCAACATGCCTATTGTAGAGGTCATCAACACACATTTAATTAACGTTATTTAACGTTTATTTGATTTAATTAAGTATCTGGTTGTTTTCCTGTAAATCTCTAAGTACCTAACTAATTATGAATATTGTTGACTCATTACATAATTGCTTCGGTGTTTGTTTGTACACACATATTAACAAAATATGGATTTGGGGTTAAAGGCTCCTAAATTGTCAATTTGAAGGTCAGACAAATGTCATGTCATGAGCGCCCAGAGCAAGTATTAAATTCCTTTTTTAAAAAAACCTTTTTCTTTCCCACTGCTGGGCAAAGGCCTCTTCTCATACGGGCAAGGAACGAGCATTGATCGCCACGCTTGCTCACTGCGTGTTGGCGATTTCAGACCATTAAGTCCTGGGGGCTTACTATGACCTCTTAAAGCAGGACAGAAGTTGCCTGGAAGTTGAACTGCCCTGCTTTATTGTACTATGACATCGTTAGAGCAGGCCTGCGGCAGACCTGCTACGTTGACGTTTACGAAATCCGTTCACCTTTTTTTTTGTATAGACTTTTCGTACCATGAACAAGCATAACCGTTCAACTTAGTTCAATAGTCGTTCACCTTTAGTACTGTCATGGTACGATTTTTAGCGATTCAGAAGCAGGCCTGCTTTTGAACGGAAGTTGACTGGCTGGCATTTGAGCGTTTTCATAAGAGGTCATGGTAAGCCCCCAGGTTTCCTCACGATGTTTTCCTTCACCGTATGTCGGTGGCGTCTTAGATTAACTAAGAAAGTAAATGTGAAATTGAAAAAGTCACATTGGTCACAGCCTGAGTTTAAACTTTTTTTTTTTCCTTTCTTCTCTGCTGTAGATGATCCTTGGGGACCCCTTCTACGTAACCGGGCAGTTATTGGCGAGACCTGAAGGGTCTCCAGCCAATGGGGAGGAACCTAAGCTAAGTACTTGTACTACACTAACATCATGCATGATCTGCAGCAATAGCACTAAGGGTGACCCTTAGTGGGACTCGGACCTCGGCTTAGGTCGTTACTGGCGGGGGCTATGGCTAGGGTTACTATTTCGAAATTTGAAAAGTCTTGACAAAATGTCGGACATTTCTAAAAGAGTCCGGACATTTTAGTTACAAAATTAAATAATTAATCTTACGCGCAGCGCACTAGCTAATGTGCACACGTTTTATTTTTAATGCAAAAACTAAATATTCATTCCGGACAAATCCAGACGGTTGGTAACCCTACCTATGGCCAGCCCCTAGATACAACACTTCCCATGACCAAGGTTTCAAGGATTTACTCTTTTTCTAAATACAAAACAATTCAACACCCCTGCCATTCTTCCGGGAACACAGACGCGGCGGTTATTTTCCCATAGAAATGTGCATCACGAGTTGAGTGAAATAAAATGACAAATGTTTTATCTCTATTACAAGTTCCGCGAGATAAGTTTGACTTATCTACTCACATTATTTTATCATTTTTTACAATAGACTTTCATTTCGTATGTAATACTAGTAGCAATGATTTTATTCTTGTTATTTACTCATGTCTGTTATTCAACAATGCAACATAACATGACGCCTTGTATTCCCCCAAGGGTTGGGCAGAGGTGTATAGTACACCCGCATTAATCGCAAGTCCCGTGTAATAGGGGGCGAGCCTATTGCCATGAACCAGGCACAAATCCAGACTCCGGGCTGCCACTAAGAAGTTCCACACGGAAAAACACAATAACAATACCCGACCTGGGGATCGAACCCAAGACCTCACGCTCAGCAGTCGCGTTTGCGACCACTAGACCAACGAGGCAGTCAACAATATGTTTATTATTATGTCCTTCTAAACACATTTGTTATTTATTTTTGAAGCAGTGTATTTATAGCGGCGGAAGTGCCGTCCATGCGACGGTCTAAGTTTGGTGCCGTCTATACCTATGACTTTAAATCTTCTTCTTCTTCTTTTTTGTTCCCTCACTAATGAGGATCGCGACCATAATTATATGATTTTTCTCCATTTGCTTCTGTCCTGCGCCAGTTCAATAGATCGTTGTAAAGTTTCTCCCATTGCCTCTACAATACTTTTACACCACCGTGTTGGAATTCGGCCCCTGGAGCGCTTCCCCTGCATCTATCCCACGATCAACTGCTTCTCCAACTCATGCATGTGATCGCATTATACATATGTCCAAAAAAGCTTAGTTGACGTTCTCGGCATAAAGAGGTACCTAAGTCGTTTTCTGATGTGGAGCTCTTGTAAAATCGATTTGTTTGTCCTCACGGCTGTCCATGACTTTAAATACATGTTTAGATTTGAACTTGATTATCACTTGCGTTAACCCATGTGGAGATAGGCTAGAATATAAAACTTCTCCACTGCACGCTGGGAATAGACGCGTGTTGTACTCGTATGATTGAACAAAACCCAGCACGCGACATGGTATGATCTATACGGTCCGCCTGGGTAGCTACTAGCTACCACCCTCAAATTAAAGTCCGGCGCCATGCAGTTTACTATATCCTGTCGTGTTTATGTGAGAGCCAGAGGGGTATAGGGCAATCCCTTTATATCTCTGTTAAGCCTGACGTCGACTACAGCCGAAACGCGTCGAATCGAGTCAAGTCGCATTTGTTCCGTGTGAGGCGAAACGGTCAGTAATCGCAAGTCGTTAAAACAGAAATTCGTGTGACAAGCGATGCGGGCGAGTTATGGGACTCGGCGCGTCTCGGCCGTCGCTAATGGACGCAGTTTCATACTAAATATATAAGCACCGAACTTCTTCGATTCGACTCGACTCGGCGAGCCTAGTGGACGCCAGCGTTTACTTGGATTTGTATGCTCCATCCCTGCCTGCTCTTACCATCAAGTGCGACTATAGTTAAAGGCAACCAAGTCAAATAATAGAAATAAAAATAAATGGTGAAGGAAAACATCGCGAGTTACGAGACAGTTAGCTCTACAATACAATCTATCCAGATAAACTCTGCTTGCCCCCTTTACAACAAGCATGAATGTTGTATTTAATCAAACTGAAGTTTTAACACATTAATAGAAATCTCAAGTCGTAATAGCTAAAATATAGCTGTTGGAAAGTCAAAATCTAGTTTCCACGCTTCAGTGCACAAGGAGGTCTATGATAATGTGTGTGCATATACGGTGCAGACATATTATCTTGAGCCAAATTTTATCTTAAATTATAAAAGTAGTAATGTGGACTTAGCTAGGATTCAATTTCTGGGATCTTCCCTGGAATAAGCCCCGTTTGTTTTTTTTATCGTGGGAAAATCCTCACGGATACCCGGGGATGGCGAAGGGTTATGCCGGACTTTTACCGCCTAAAAACCCACGGTGTTCCTTCTCCTGACCCTTGGCTGGGGTCGCGAGATTCGCAGCTGCATGCACCGCGACCCCGGCAGGCCTCGATCCGCCAACCCCTGGCGGACCTCTGCTTCTGTGGGGCCTTGCCCCACGTCCTCCTGAGAGGCGCGCACAGAACATTGCGCGCCGCCTTCTCGGGCCTGTTGCTGGTCGGGCGACGGGTTGGAATAAGCCCCTAGCTTTCCCTATAGTTAGGGTTAATCTTCTTATCATGCAATCAGTCCAATGACTATGAGTAGATGTGTTGTCAGATTGTATGTGAGGGATTGACTCTTTGTAGTTGGCAGCTCATTGCAGGCTATCCAGGTAAAGAATTTTGCGTCTCTTTAGGCGGTTCAGTGAGTCGGGAATAGTGAGCTGGACCGCCAGTGGATTTGTGTGATGTTGGAGATGCTTTTTGTGTAGGTTTTAGCACAGGATCTAATTTCGTCCTTCACTGTGCTAATTTCAGGTGATGGTGAACCTCTGAGTTCTTTATGAACCAGGGAGCGTTGGCTATTAGTTAGGGTTAATTGCATAGGTTTTTTATTTAAGTGGATTCCCAATAAGACTAGTTTTGATTGAATTGCATGAATGTAATTGAATTGCAATGATAAAGAGTAACCATGGAGTTTATTGCCTGTTTTTCTCCGTAGAAATCTACACTTTTGATGCGGCAGTAACTTGTTTTTTTTCTCGACAGTTCAAAAGTGCCTGTAAATGGTCTAACTAAAATAAAGGCTTTGAGTTTGATTTGTACTGCCCTTAGCTCCGTATGTTCAATTTAGGGGGAGGATACAAACCCCCATACTCAACCCCAAGCTATGCTTACTGTTTGACTGGCTAGATTAATGTTTTGTTTTAGTATGCTGTGAGAGAAAATCTATTCATAGTCTGTGCAGCTTTTTCAAATGTATAATTTTAAGTGTGTTACAGAAGGATAAAGAAATGGTAGAATAATGCTATAGCATTATCATCTTCCTGCCTTTATCCCACACTAGCTGGAGTTTGCATAACATGTATTCGTCTTCCATTCTCATCTATCAGCCACCATCTCCGTACTCACTCCTTCTTTATCCATATCATCCACATTTTCTTTGGCCTACCTGTATTTGTATATCCATCCACATTCATATTTAGAACTCTCCTAGTAACATGACTTTCTTCCCTCCGTATAACATGTCCATACTATGCTAAACTATTACTCCTCAACTTTTCAGTCACTAGCGCTACTTCCAATCTTCCTCTGACATACTCATTCCTTTTATTAATGATTTATAAAATTATATTATTGGTATTATAAACATGAAGAAATGAGACTCATTATGGTAACAATAATCCCACATTCAATGCTGAAGCATATTCATTCATAAAGGCACCATGATTGAATATTTATATTTTCTGTTATTTTATTGAAACTAGGGGTTTTTCCAGGATACAGAAATAGAGCAAAAGCATATAGTCATAACATGATGATAAGGACTTACCAATGAATCTTGAGATCCTGTCAGTAGCAATCCATCATGGAATGGTGAAAACTCCATATCCGTTATAGTATCAGAATGCGCATGAAGCAAAGGCATTATCTTACTCTTCCTCCCACAGTCATCAAGCGGCAACACAGCCATGCTCGACCCAACATGCTCCCAGTTAAAGGCCATGAAGGCTGCAGACGCACATATGTTATTCCCATAAGTCTGATATGATCCAACACAAATGTCTCTAATACATGCCTCCGGCTTAGGCACAATTGGTGCTGCATTTTTATACTTAGAGGCTTTGAAACGCCAAGCCATGTTTATCCACTTTTATAAAAAAGTTTCTCAGTCTTTTATATTTGGAATGTATGTGGAGGTGTCTTACTCTGAAACAATTTATTTTAACATAATTTTTCTAAAAACACTTTTTATTATTCTAAAAACGGTTTGTAAGCCACATTACGGTATTTTTAACTAACAATAAATATTACACATACACTAATTGCATTTCTAATTAGAAAAAACCAGGCTGCATACATAGATACAATATTTCTTTGTACCATTTTCATACAGAGGAATTGTAACAGAAAATGGGTATTTTATACTGAACACAAATTATTTGTTTACATAAATCACAAAGTTGTAACTGAACACCTTATATACCTGGATGGAAAAATACAAAATACCGTAAAAACACCTTTTGTTTTGAATAACTCGGCCGGCTGTCGCACCGGAAACGCTTTAAACTGATAATAAGACTGAGTTTTGGGGTGCACTTATGTTTTATATTGTTTTCGTTATCATTACAATTATAATTTATGGTCAACTACTCACCTTATCTGGTAAAAATTACTCAGAAATTCGATTTCCGCTAGACACTCCCCCTAAACGTCGGCCATTTCAAAGCGACATTAGAGTGGATCGATAAATAATATAAACACGATAGTCGATGTCATCCGATGACATTTCAACGCGCAAGTTAAATGCGCTTTTTAAAATAATTGTTTTTCCCTTCTCTCATAAAATAATAATGGAGTGAAATTTTACGTTAATTATCATTAATTTGAATTAGTTTCATTCCATTTACTAAATCAATATTGAATTTTTGTTATTTGTTTTGTCAATAAGTAGTTACTGATACAACACTACAGTCAGTGCATTCCCATTTACGCAGAAATATATTCGACAATCGACAAGATCCAGTACGACAGCGTCAACGAATATCGCTCTGTGCTTTAGACAAAGTATGAACGCTCTCTCGGTCCATGTCTGCGTTACCGATTCAGCAAGTCACATACCGTCTACGAGGCCTAAGCTGACCTTTGCATTTGTGTGAGAATGAATGCAAATGCGTCCTTTGCTTGGTTTAAACCGGTTTATACTGCTTTTTGGTAATCGATTCTATGTGGACTCACACAAATGCAAAGCTCGGCTTACCCTCGCCAGTTGTACCACTGCTAGATTTAAAGGGTGGTAATTTGAGATAGGGCAGTAAGGGCAGCTTCATTAAATATTGTAGCTATGGTAAAATGTTCTAAGTAATAATAAAAAATATTTTGCTCTACATTTACTAACAGATTTTGAAAAAAAGTACAGCCAGCAAGAAAAGGGGCAACTGCCCTTTTGTAAATAAAATTGATTTGTGATACCTATTATAAATACAATATCCTTGAAAGCCTTAGAGCATTAGGTATATGCTCTAAGTTGAAAGCAGTTCGAAATATTTTCAAAAACTTTGACAGTATCGTATGAACATTTTTTTTTCAGTAGCCGCAACGATTAAGTTAGCTGCCCTTATTACTACCCCATCCTTAGAATAAGTACTTTAGTACTTATTCTAAGACCCCATCTCAAATAAGTTTTTTTGCTATTTCTGACGTTTCTAGTAGGCTCAGTTGGTCCAGAAGTATTTTAATCGTTAGAGGCTTAGAGCATATGATTGGCATCACAATAATATTTTGTGAAAACTGCCCTATTACTTGCCAATTTTTTTTTAAAGCTGTAAATGAAGAGCAAAATATTTTCAAAAAATGTGGCCTGTCTCCTAAAACCATTTTCCTGTAGCTACAACGGTTAAGGTCTTACTTACTGCCCCATCTCAAATGACCACCCTGTTTAGTAGATCTGCCCTAAATAGGGTTGCCATCTCTAAAATTTGGCAACCAAGACAAGACGCGATAAAACCCCGGATTTTAGAGCCCAGAACCCGGACATGTCAACAGGTTTTTTTAAACATAGTGTAATAAAAAACAGTTGACAGTTGTTTAGCGAGTCGGTTCGTCGGTCAGTGCGTGTCGCGGGCGGCCCAAAACTTGAAATTTTTAAACCCGGACTACTTATGAAGCCCCGCCCGGACGCTCCCCGGATGCCCTCTAAACTAGGGCAAATCCCGGGAAACCCGGACAGATGGCAACCCTAGCCCTAAAAGGCAAATGAACTCTTCTTTCACAAACAAATTGGTGACCGCGGACACGGCAGTGGTCATTTCTCGCTCCAATAGGACGGACGCTGCGAACAGTTACCGTTATTCTGCCATCTGACGGTCGTCAGGAAAAGCTATATGGTTAGTCGGAAAGGGGGTACTAATCCGAAAGGGTATAAAGAACCCATAATAATAACTTTTGTTCTACAACTTTCTTCAAAAGTCAATAGTTTTAGAGAAAAAGCTGTTCTAAAATTACAAAAAAAAAATTTGCTAAAATCTATCTACCTTCAGCTATGAGCAGCTGTGCATACATTTTAGGTCATATTTGAGGTCACAATTTAGACGCTCCATTTTCTGATTTCATAACTAAAGCAGGGAATAAGATTTTTTGAAAAAACTAAAATAAAAGTAATTTCACATGGAAATAAAAATTATCGAATTTTGAAATTTTAACACTTGCTTTAAAACCGTTATCAGTAATACTTTAAGTGACCTTCGGATTAGTACCCCCTTTCCGACTAACATTGTATGTTTGGGATTTAGGAATTAAACAACAAATTATATCCAAAGTGATCATTTATTATAATCCGAGTATTACAATAATTCAATTTCTTTGGTGAGGATTAATTTCAATATAATTATAATCAATGTAATATGGGGAAACATTTATTTAATTAGATATTTCAGATCCAATAATAGTGCAACCAGCCACGAACCAACTTTAAATTGTAACCGACACATTCAACATTATAAAAAAGCATAAAAAGTACGCAATTTATAACATTATTTAAAATATATTATTATGTAGTGCTAAAACTTAGCATCGTCAACTAGGCAAGTGTGACCGACAAAAATAAACTTTATATTGCACAAAGTTACGAACAACATGAAATATTTAACTATAATATAAAAATCACTCAAAACAATTCACATTTAAGTGCATTTTACAGTTAGTGTGATGTTTAGTAAAAAAAATATAACATAAAATTCCAAAATGGGCACCTACAACAAGAAAATAATAAATATTATTGTTTAACGCTAAGTTAAAATTAACAATTTACTAAAACACTATTATGTAGCTTAATTATGTAATAGCAAAATTAAAAAATAGAATTATAGATGGAAACAGAACAGAACACTTTTAAACAAAAAAAAAAATACTGCTTCAATAAGATCAGCATCCTAATTGCGCAAAACAATCGTAATCGGGTTTGATTTTGACAATACACCAATATTCATTGCGTGGTACATACTTACATAGTTGTGGAGAAACCGGATTGTTAACACAATCGAGTCTTCCTGTTCATCCAAAGGTTGTCTGGTAGATATCGCTATCAGGGATAAAGGTACAAATCCGAGACGGGCTGCAAACTGCAGACTGCAACCGCAGACCGCAAGTCGCCATCGGAAAAGCGCCTTTAACGTGTGCACTTTAAAGGTGTTATTCCGATAGCGACTGCAAAACTGCAACCGCAGACCGCAGCCGCAGATCGCACCGCAAGCGATACTACTTCTGCAGTTTGCGGTCTGCAGCCCGTCTCGGACTTGTACCTTAAGACCGCCATTGTACCATTTACAATAAAGTATATTCTATTCGAGGTCATACGCCATGCCGTCATAAATAATATGGTTAGAGGACCTTCCAGGAGGGTCCTCGGCATTACGTTTACGCTATGAACCTTCGAGAAGGGTTCTAGGTATTAGATTTAAAACCATAAAACACACTACTACGTAGTAAAATTGTGTTTTCAGCGGGCCTTGTTGTTGTTTTATGACGGTGTTTTTTCTAATACAAACCTATAATTAAAATACAAATTTAAAATGAGCCCTCCACGACGGCACCTGGCATCGCGAATGCGACTAGCAGAGGTTCTCAAACTTATTGTGTCTATCGCCCACTTTGAGAATCAATTATTTTCTAGCGCCCCCTAATTTTTTCAGCTTTACCACATCTTAAAATTCACAATCGCAATCATTACTTTTACCGCTCTTTACCGCCCGTCTGTAGGCCTCTAGCGCCCACAAGGGAACGTTATCGCCCACTTTGAGAAAGACTGGACTAGAGGATGCCTCCCTGGAGGACACCCGGCACGGAACATAGATACCTTGATATGGAAGTTGTTGATTTGTCAAAATCAAAGTCATAGCGATTACGAGTGTGTTGCGGAATTAGAATGCAGGTTACAATATGTTCTGTATCTACAAACATTTCCTTTTACTCGCCAGTATAAAAAAATGCGATTATAAATTTATTCCAACTAGTAGAAGTTGCTAAGTACTATGAGGAATGTAACAAAAATTGGCTCTATTACTATCAACATGTACATTATTCTCGTCAACACGTTTTTTCTTTGATTCGCGTTAATCCTATAATTATAAATGGAATTGAAGTTATGACAAAGATATCAGTCAATCTTTTGCAGAAATATTATTTCGACTGCAAGCAACGTAAAGCAAACGAACATTTAAACCTTTTGGGGTGGCGTCGCAGTACGGTTATCAGGTAGTTGTTTGGCAGTTGCTGTGCAGTTGTCGGCCTTTTTTGGTCTTAGCCACACAGTAATCATCATCCCCGCCCTTATCCCAACTTATTTGGGGTTAGCGCAGCATGTAAGTATTTCTCTTCGTTCAGTACCAAAACTTACTTCTTATTTCACTTTTCATGCTGCACGTTTTAGCTAATTTTTATGACCGGCCGCCTGCCTGACGTCATCCCACCTTGAGAATGCTTTTGTGGGTGATAATCACCACCTACAATCTAGTCATCTAGTAATTTAGTCACCCTGAGAAGACGACGGACTTTTTGTTCGGGGGACAGCTGCGGAAAAGAATAAACCTGGTTGGTAAGGGATCCCTTCTTTTCGCATAATGTTCTTTTTCCTAGTATACTTTGGCATAACTATTTTGGTATAATTTGTTTTGCCATAATAATACTTTGCCATATTTTTATTGGCATACAATTTATGTTGTATAATTAGGAGAAACAAAAGGAAGGAGGAGCTCGTGGCTAAACAATTACAGCCGCATAGACCGATCTTCCGGGTTAAGCCACGCTTGCCGAGGTTGGTCTGTGGATGGGTGACCATTTACCATAGCGAGTTTCCTCCGTGCCTCGGAAAGCACGTAAAGCCGTTGGTCCCGGCTGTCATTTGTAGATCTTTGACAGTCGTTACTGTTTGGTCAGAAGCCAGAAAGTCTGACAACCAGTCTTACCAAAGAGTATCGTATTACCCAGTTACTGGGTTGTGGAGGTCTGATAGGCAGTCGCTCCATGTAAAATACTGATATTCAGCTGCATCCGGTTCGCCTGGAAGCCGACCCCAACATAGTTGGGAAAAGGCTAGGCAGATGAATTAGGAGAAACAAAAGTATGCCAAATTATATTAGGTCTTAAAATTTTATGCAAATGGATAGGGAACCGGTTGGTGGTTCTTGCCCGTCGCGAAATTCGGCACGGACTCAACGCACACGATAGTCATTTTGTCCGTAATTGTCGTTAGATCTCTAGTGTCTTCACTGGCAACAACTACCAAACACGTTTATTCTTATCCGCGGCACTCCGGCGGACAAAAAGCCCGTCGTCAGCTCAGGGCCATTTTGAGTTAAATAAAGCAAGTTTGGCAAATTGTGTGAAGACAAGCGAGTCACATTTTTTGTTCCAACTTGACAATTTAGTGCTGGGGAATAAACATCGCGCACGCCTCACGGACTTCTTTGCAGTGAAAGGTCCCGTCTGCAACCATTCGCGCTTGCAGAAACGGAAACGGTCGAGAGAGAACTGCAGTGTCATTCTGTAAGAAACCCACCTCAATATCGACGGTTAGCTCGACATCCATAATGTCACAGTATGGATAATAGAAGCAAATAACACAGATAATCGACAGTATAATCAATAACGCGTAGTTTTGTTATCCACGCTATGTCACGACAAGTGTCTAATTGACAGTCGCGATCGAGGTGAGATTCTTACAGAATTGCACTGCTGGAAGCCAATTCTACTAAAAAAAAGTTGTTGCCAAACCACAAACGAACCATAACGTCAGACAGTTGTCGTTTACGTATTTTTTTTTTGGTTTTGTTTTATTGGTCAAAGAATTTGACAGCTTTTGTAAACGAAAACTGTTTTGAATTAACGGTCCAGTTTCGGTTTAGTTTAGATTAATGAACGTTTCTGCTAGTAGAATTGCCCCCTCCTCAGTAGCATAACAAGTAAGAGGATTGCTCCTACCTAATGACATGCAAAGTAGGTCAACTTGCGTTATCTATTTATGTCCATATTTGTGGGTTTAGTGCTTCTAATGCTGTATTAATTTTTGACTTTGACATTGTGACTTGTGTCTTAACTCCAATTTCATTTAAAACATGCATATTGTCCTGTAGTAAAACAGTCTCCGAGTCTGTAATTCCTGTGATTACTTTTCAGTACTAACTTTTAATATTAGCATACATTAAATTCTAGTCAATTGTCTACAAAATAGTATTTCATTATCTAGTTAACCATTCCGAGAGGCGATCTAATAAACCCTTTATAATATGTAAGTATTAATGTTTTAAAACTACACTTACAAGATTTAATAATACTTGAAATAAAGGATAATAAGTACAATATAAATACTATTTTAATTTAAGAGTTGAATAATGAATCAAGCAAACTGCTCAATATTTATTCACTAATTTAATTCGTTCAAATAAATATCCAAGAACTAAAAAAAAACTAGTTTAAAAAATAATATTTTAAAACATTATTACACATTATTCAGGGCGTACACAAAATTTTATAATAACAACAAAAATTGCAACTGCAAAATTGTATAACTCGATTACATTGAGACAATGTCATGACTGTTCTGACGTGACCAGCGAAGACGAGCGACAATCTTGACAATTAATTGATTTATTACGTGTAATTATTACTAATCACAGCTTTACATCAACCATGCTCTGTATTAAAAACCAATTAACAGCACGCTACCTTTCTTCACACGAAGATAAGATTATTAATTAGCTATTATGAATGCGATTAGTATTCAATAGATATGTATCGATTTATAATCGACTAATATTGATCGTAGTTATTTATGCACATCTCTATTATCAATTTTAAATGGAAAACCGTTTTGTTAGTACTCCAAAATTTCACAACTATGGATATTTCTTTGAGAGGATGCCGTTTTTTTTAATATCTAAAAAAATAATACACTTTAACATTGTTTTGTGTACTTTTTTGAAGTCGTAGGTAGGCTGTTTTAAAGTGGTAGGTAGACATTATAATTGGAATTATTTATGTATTATTAGGTATAGACGCGAAGCTACTACGTTAGTGTCGTGAAAACACATAAATATCGTAATTTGAGAAGATTTCTCGTACATTTAAAAGTCGTTACATAATAGTTTCCGTCAAAGATTTCACTATTCTTCACTGACCCTTATGACGTTATGTATGTATGTACATTGAAACGAGTAAACCTATGTTTGGTCTCAATTTTACACTATAAATAGAATTAACACTTGATATGCAATACAATGGTACCGACACACTACAACTACGAATTGACACGAATTATAAGTGACTGACGAATGACAATATGACAACGATGTCATGACATTGTGACAACGACACAGCACTTAAAAGCGAGTGGAATGACCTCCGTACTACGAAATACACAATACGTGTGATGCAGTGTTGTTGAAAAGATTTATAATCTAAATAAAAAACAAAATATACAAATAAAAATTCTTATCAGTCCTTCGTTCGTTGGCAAGAATATAAAATTCAAATAAAAATCTCAAAAAAATAATAATCGACTAACACAAAATTAAAAATCGATAATTAATTCGTTATCAACAAACCTCAATTCCTTTATTGTCATTATAGTAAGCTGTGGTAACTAGTCTTAAATATACCATACAATGTACTGTCTGACATAAAAGTCTAAAGCAATTAATTTAATAAAATGTAAATAAAAATATAATCTCTTTAATAATTGCTTTAAGTATTGGCCCCTTTGGAACTGAGATGCGCGTCATTGTTTTAAACACTAGCGACGCGAATTCGCAACTCCAAAATTGCGTCGCAGGAATGAAATCTACATTATGCGATACTAAAAATAATGACATCATTCAGTCGTTGCGAATTGGCGTCTTCACATCGCATTTTCGTTTCTTGGGCCGTTGGCTCCACAAAAGTTACGATTTCCTTGCACAAGCTTAGACTTGCAAAACCATAGTGCCTAGAAACCTGCGAGAATTCTTCCCACACACGTAACTGCTTACAGTCCGCGAGGCCTAAGCTGAGCTTAGCATTTGTGTGAGAATTAATGCAGACGCGTCCTTTGCCTGCTTTTTGGCAATCGATTCTATGTGCACTGACACAAATGTAAAGCTCAGCTTAGGCCTCGCCGACTGTACTTGTTCACACGGCTACATATCAAGCTATACCTTTCCAGTATGAGCTGATCTCGCATTGTATAGGCTTTTCGTACGATGAGAGGTCAGCTTATACTGGTGATCAGTATCAAATATATCGGGACGAACAGACTGTTCATAATTACCTAAACATCAGAAGAAATTAATCTTTATCTGAATGGGATAAAGTTCTTGTTAGAATGACAGTTGTTGTGTACTGAGTTCATTCTAAAATACCCCTTGTTCCATTGAGATATAGTTTAATTTTGTTAGGGCCCATTTTTCAATCGTCAGATAACTTTTATCTAAGGAATAAACATGACAGTTTGACATATTTTCAATACAAAAGCTGTCAAAACGTCAAACTTATTCCCCAGAAAGTTAACTGACGATTTAAAAATCGGCTTTTAGTTGTTCAGATCATTTTGAAGAGTCTGTTCGTCTCAATACATTTGATGCTGACTATACAAGCTTTAACTTCTGCAAAGAAATAGATACGTGTACGCCCATAAAGCCTGAGGCCGACTACCAACTAAAACGAAGTAAAAAAATCTCTTTTCAAGAACACCGCAACACATCTACAGCTAGTAATATCAATGGGATAAATTCGTAAGTTTACGAGCGTAGGCAACATGAGCTATCGCCTACCGACGTCGTCTTGCCGTTGATCGGTCCTAAGCTGCCATCGTATTTCGGCAACTCCTTGCATTTAGCTTGCTGGAACGTAAAAATGCTGTGTAAGAAGGGTGATAAAGGTAAACATTGCACACAGAAGTAAACAGTATACAGGTTGAAATTGTAAACGCTCAACAAACCGAAATGGGAGATTGTACTCATCACTATGAACAACTTTTAATATGGGACCAAATAGGAAATCGCGAAAAAAAAAACAGATGTTCCCTACATTTATGTTCGCATAACTCGTCAAAATGTAGGGAACAGCAGTTTTTTTTTCGCGATTTCCTGTTTTTGCTTTAGTTACAAATTCAGAAAATGGTGCTTCTAATTCATAACCCCAAATATGACCTAAAAAGTAAACACAGCTGATCATAACTGGGGATATAGATTTTAGACATATTTTTTTTGAGATTTTTAACAACTGTTTCTCTTAAACTATTGAGTTTTGGGAAAAGTTGTAGAACAAAAGTTATTCATTATTATGTGTACTTTAACACCCTTTCGGATTAGTACCCCCTTTCTGACTAACCTTGTATACATTAAAAAAATATACGCATCGAATTGATTACTTCCTCCTTTTTCGGAGTCGGTTGAAAATGATGATTTAGACTTCAGACGTAAAAGTAAATAATGAGTGACAAGCATACGTCGTATTTATTTCATGCTAAATATTTTTTTATACAATACAATATATTTTCGAACAACAATAAGTATTTAATTCATGAATAGTATAAGAAATGAATATTCAATACTGATATTAACATACTGTTTTGACAATATTTGTCAAATATTTCACAGCTGTTTCTCGTTGACTCATCTGATTTTTCATTGTTGTACAAAGGTGTTCCGCGATTTTTTGTAGTTTTTCAGTTATGACTTCTTTTCATGTTTTAACCAAACTCTTTGGGGTGCATGAAAAGAGCCTCCACGAGTGACGATACTTAAGTACGTCCGGCGCACCCTGGGCAGTCAGCCCCGCTACCAACCTTGCTGACTGGCTAATCTTTTCACCATAGCATTGAGCTATTTTCGTATACTTAGCTCGTGCTGACACGAGAGAAGAAGACCAAACTCTGACTTTAATATCATTTTTGATCATAGTGACGTGAATAGTTATTTTTTCTAAATCAGATAAACTATTCATGACAATGATCATCAGAGATCGGAATAGGTAGAGTATATTTACCTAAACTTGGAGGAAGGAAGTAACATAGAGTGGATAATACCTCCTCTAAAATCCCGGAATAATTATAATCACGTTATAATCCCGGGATTTAAAAATCACCAATTATTTATTGGACTTTATAGTTACAAATTATTTATTTGAAGAATCATATAACATTTTTAGGGTTCCGTACTAAAAGTATTAAATTAAAGAGCTTTGTTTTACATGTTACATAGGTACATTGTTTTACATTTTACCTAGTACGAAACCCTAAAAAATGTTATATGATTTTTCAAATCAATAATTTGTAACTAAATAAAGTCCAATAAATAATTCGTGATTTTTAAAACCCGGGATTAACACGTCATTATAATTATACCTGGATTTTAGAGGAGGTATTATCCACTCTAATTCACTTCCTTCCTCGAAGTTTAGGTAAATATACTCTACCTATTCCGATCTCTGATGGTCATAGATCAAAAATGTTCCTAAAGTCAGAGTTCAGTTAAAACAAAGTTTACAAAAAATCGCGGAACATACGGGTTATTCGGGATCCTCTAAGTGTCTAAACACACTATGCCGAAGGTAAGCGACCGAAGTTCGGCATGATTACGCCTGCAATGCTATTTGAATTACTGACGACACATTATGCCGAAATTACGTTGCGTTATAACGTACAGCCGAACTTCGGTCGGGCGTAAGTTCAGCGGCAATTCGGCGGCAACGTATTTTGTAGAGCACACATTATACGCGACCGAAGTTTGGTTCGATTGCCGACGAAGATCTGGGGCGGGGAGCAGTGGGAGGCAGGCATGCCCGCGCTCCGCGTGTCCGCCCACAAGTTTGCGCAACTGAATTTCTGCCGCGTAAGTTCGGCACTTATGGTGTGTCATATCAGCCGAATACGTCGGAACGTAAAATCAGCCGCGGAACTTCGGTCGCGTACCTTCGGCATAGTGTGTTTGGACACTAAGGGTGCTCTACCTCTGGACTTCCGCTTTACACTACTTTTTAACCCCCGACGCAAAAAGAGGGGTGTTATAAGTTTGACCGCTATGTGTGTCTGTCTGTGGCACCATAGCTCTTAAACGGGTGAACCGATTTAGGTGCGGTTTGTTTTATTTAAAAGCTGGTTTTCCAGCTGTGGTTCTTAGACATGTTTTATCAAAATCGGTTCAGCCGTTTCAGGGTCATCAGCGGTTTTGTTGTTTGCGTTGGGGTTTTTTTTAATTTATTTTATTGGGACACCTTGTACTAATATATCGGTCATATTTACTCACTTTAAGCATTTGGACATGCATTAGGCATAGCGTAAACCAAAATCCATTGTCAGTTAATTTTTCACGGTTCCTAAGGTACTTGTAGGTTTTTGCGTAAACGGAAATAATTGATGGAAGTGTCAAGGACGGTAACAATGACGAAAGTATATGCCGTTCCAGTAGCAATAGTTAATTATACCTTGTTCTTAATAACATCCCACAGTGAGTCATTCGTGTTTTTATTGCATAGTAAAGTGACTATTCTATTATTTGATGTTTTTATCAAAACCTTTCCTGTATCAACTTATATCTCTTCTCTAAGAGCGGTTACGCACTGCATCCGATCCGAATCCGTGAAAATACGTTCCGAAGTAGTCATAGAACTATTTGAATGGTAGTTTACGCACTAGATCCGACATCCGTCATCCGATTTCTCTCCGTCATCCGTGAGTCACTAATTCGGAAGAAATATTGACGGACCGAAGTAACCGTAGTACTGTTTGTATGAACGCTTTCGCATTACCTCGGATTCAAATCGGTCATATGCCAAAGATGGCCCCTGAATTGCTTGGATTTGAATCCGAGATCGGATTAGTGCGTAAGCGATATCTGATTTCGGTCCGAGTGTTTTAGACTTTAGAATCGTATTTTCACGAATTTGGATCGGATGCAGTGCGAAAAGGAATATCCGATTTCGGTCCGAGTTTTTTATATCCGTATTTTCACGGATTCGTATCGGATGCAGTGTGTAACCGCTCTAAATAGAATTGAAGTCGTTATGTTTGTCCGCTTACTTCTTATAAACTACTTAATGGATTTTGTTGCGGTTTTTATTTCAATTTAGGTTATTTCTTCCGAAAGGGATTAACCTTTATAGAATAGAAACGAAATTTGCACAGCGCTTGTAACGACCCCACTGGTATGACTTTAATATCGATTTTATCGAAACTATTATAAGGCGTGAATTACATAGAAGCGGCGTAAGCTGCAGACGCGGCGCACTCGCGTCGCTTTCATACATTTTGTGCGAAAAAGATTTCAAGCGGCACGACAAAACGTATGAAAACGACGCGCCTACGCCGCGCCTGAACCTTACGCGTTTCTATGTGATTCACGCTTAAAGCGTGAATCACATAGAAACGCGTAAGGTTAGAATGATCACCCTTATGCTAAAAACGCATCGACCTTAAACGGGCACAGCGCACAAACACAACCACCAACATGATCGCCGGTGACGCCTAGTAATTGTGATTTCATAAGGGCCTTATTCTAAAATCTGCCCTATAAAGGGTAACAGCGGTTACGCACTGCATCCGATCCGAATCCGTGAAAATACGTTCCGAAGTAGCCATAGAACTATTTGTATGGTAGTTTACGCACTACATCCGGCATCCGTCATCCGATTTCTATCCGTCATCCGTGAGTCTCCAATTCGGAAGAAATATTGACGGACCGAAGTAGCGAAGTAGTACTGTTTGTATGAAAGCTTTCGCATCACCTCGGATTCAAATCGGACGCCAAATGGATATGCCAAAGATGCCTGACATGCTTGGATTTGAATCAGAGATCGGAATAGTGCGTAAGCAACATCCGAATTCGGTCCGAGATTTTTACTCTAGATCGGTATTTTCACGGATTCGGATCGGATGCAGTGCGTAATCGCTCTTAAGCTATAAAACGTACCCGAGTGACGCCGGGCGGATTGCTAGTTTACTATAAAATAGTATATCATACAGAATACATTGTTAGATCGTGCAACAGAACTTACAGATCTGAGGAAAAATTGATATCCTTCAGTTTGTAATCCTCGCAATTCCATTTTAGATTTTATGACGATAATAGCATTAGCGAATTAGCGATCTCCATTTGCGATTGTTGCTTAATATTTGCGAAATATGCTGATTCATAGTTATGCACACGTTACGTTAAACAATCACAAACATTTGAAGTAAAACACCGAATTTTGTAAGTATTAAAGGGGAATTAATTAAGTATAATAACGTCTAAACACCGATTAAATTATACCTATCCTTGCCATTTGTACGCCAATGAAGAGAGGTGGCAGTTGGCTTAAAAGCCATCGTAGTTAAACAACCTTTAACCATTGTTTATAAGTTGGGGATATAGTCTAAAGGAACGAGGACCCCGTCTTTTCTTTTCCGCCGATTTTACGAACATCAGATACCTAACTTAGGGATCGTCCATTAATCACTTGAGGCTAGAAAGGGGGGGAGGGGGTTTGGAAAAAGTCACGAAATATCACAAGGGGGAAGGGAGGGGTGTAGTGAGATATCACGTGTATTTTTTTTCGTTGAACGCGCGATTTCTGCACCGAAAAATGGCGCGTGATTTTGACTCGCCGTTGCCAGGTAACGATTTCTGCAACCTAAATGTCTGCCTAAACATTTTATCACAGTGCTAATTTACCAGAATTAAATTATATTATACCTGTATTTAAAGATAATATTGTACCAAAAAAATACACGTGATTTTGGGTAGGGGGGAAGGGGGCTTAGTCTAAAACCTCACCACGTATCACCAGGGGGAGGGAGGGGGGCTAAAAAGTTGCTAAAAACATCACGTGATTAATGGTCGACCCCTTATCTGAGAAAGTGAGGAATAAGGGCCAAAACACACAAAATACGCTTAAACGTGGCTGTAGCCGCTGAAAATACGCCGAACATAGTTAAGGTAGCATCGATCGAACGTAAAATGCCCGCGAAACTTGTATGCCTTATTACGTTAGACAACATTTAATACGCGTGGAGGCCGCACAGGCGAATTTGTATGTAGCGCAATGCATACGCGTAACGCGACGAAACATGACCCGCGCAAGATACGCTCAGTTTATCTGCAGTCTAAATCTAACGTCAAAATTTAAAATTGATTCCTGGCTTAAAATAATCCAACGTTGGTAAAATAAAATCTGCTCTTAGACATCCAAATCACCATTGAAAAACCTCTTCGAAAACAAATATTCGCTACGCCTATTATTTCCGGCAACAGAGTGCTTTTTTTAGGCAGATCTGGGAGGCTAATACCGTCACGTTTGGTGAATCATATGTTTTTCAGATTCGTCATCATAACTACAAGTTAACTGCACATCCAGTCGAAACTGCAAACTATGCAGTGCATGACAACTGCCGACTTGATATGCAGTCCACTTGTCTCCCTACAATATGGTTGAGCTGAGCGATGCGGATGTGCACGTCATGCTCGTGAATGGGTGCTGTCTATCGGGACCGGTCAGCCCCTAACTGCTATGGCAATCAGCGTTTTTTGTTTTTATAAAAAAAAGTTATTTGTTTGCCAATCCGTTGGCTTTGCATGCTTCCTTTGCCGTTTCATTGTATTTTACTTCTAGATTAAGAGAGTGCCTTGACTTCCATAGTACAAGTTTTACTTAGTTTGAAAGTTAAGAGTTTCACATATATGTACAATCCTATTAAGTGCAATAAACGATTTTTATTTATTTATTTATTTAATCCTAGAAGGCATATTTTTATATTTAACTCTTAAGTGAGTTTATTTCTTACATTAACCTGCATTATTCTCATTCTATTTTACAGACTACTATAATGGAATTGTAACTACTATTTTAAAAAGAGTATTCATGGAGTTTCTTGCCGGTTCTTCTACATGGAACCTACCTTTTAGAACCGTGCACCTAGTTTTGAAGATTTAAAAGTACCTGGAATCTGGTCTATTTGAAGTCATTAGCCCCCCTGTATTGCCCATCATTTGTCTTCAATACAATTAAAGACTTACCTCCATAAGTTCAACAGCAATCTCCATGAACAGTCGCTCGACATTCTCGGCTTCCTTAGCAGACGTCTCTAGAAAGTACATGCCGTGGCGCTGAGCGAAGTCCTCGCCAATGTGCCTCGGTATCTCCCTGTCTTCTCTATCCGTTTTGTTACCTGTAATTATAAGGCGTGAATTTATGTATGTAAATAAAAGATTTTAAAATAAATAAGCATTAAGACAACGTATCAAATGCCACTTGAAAACTTCATGCCCATAACCTTAATGGGCCATGGCATTAATTGGTTACAGATTTGGTGTTGGAAGGTCAAATGAATCAATGACTTCACTAACAAGATCCTGTATAAGGTCATGTCCCCAATTGTACTGCGATTATATACACAAGGCCTGGCAGACCAATATACTTTCTCTTTTCAATCATTATGATAATGATGTCAATTGAACATTTCACTTTTATCCCTTATCCTTCTTCTTTGCATGTCAATGGGTGTTTTTTTTTTTTTTAAATTAGCGATTCATTTTTCGCCGTGGCTGAGCGGTTGGCTGTCTTCGCTACGGGTCGCGGGTTCGATTCTAGCACAGAACAAATACAAGGTTAGTTTTAGTATATACTAAACCTGAAACTAGTTTGTTCAGAATCACTAGGAGAATCGATTGACATATTTTTTACAACACATTTTTTTTTTTTCATAAATTTCAATTTTGTTTCAGTAGGTTTCTACCCATAACAGTTGACGGGAATAGACACCTTGAGGCTTGAAATGGTCCGCTCGGTCAGTTTCCGTGTATTAGACAACCCCTGCATAGCACAACTCAGGCATTTCACACTTTTTTAGCGAACTTAACGCGACATAAACTAAGGTGTAACTTGGAGATTTACTAAAAAAAAACACATATTCAGGCAGTTCTGATGAAAATCTTGTTGGGGTGTCTCGGTTTTCGCATAAAGTAAAAATAACGTTGTATATGCAGTGGCGTAGCTAAGCGTGGGCGAAGCAGTCCCTCATCCACAGCCTCGCACTCAAGGGAGCCTTAGGCATGAATTACATAGAAACGGCGTAAGGTGCAGGCGCGGTGCAGGCGCATCGCTTTCATACATTTTGTACGCCGCGTCAAATCTTTTTCGTACAAAATGTATGAAAACGATGCGCCTGCACCTTACGCCGTTTCTATGTAATTCACCCCTAAAGGTACAATTCCGTGCATCGCGGCCGATCGCAGCCGCGCGCGATCGTTCGCGTGCGTCTGACGCGCGCGGCTAATGCGTCAATAGCCGTGTCTATAATATACTGATTAATCTGTCGTTAGCCGATTAATCCGCTTCCGCGACCGCAGACCGCTTCCGAAGTCTGTCGCAGACTTAGGAAGCGGTGCCATACATTTTCATACTCTGGCTATTGACGCATTAGCCGCGCGCAACAGCCGCACGAGGACGATCCCGCGCGGCTGCGATCGGCCGCGATGCACGGAATTGTACCTTAACAGCCACGGGTGCTGAACTGAGGCCTATCACCATGAACTACGCTAAATAGTAGAATAATAATAGTACGATTAGTGATGACTAGTTGGGAAATGGGCAGGAGGATGATGATCCTCCTGCGGCCTGCCCTTTTCCCAACTTATTTGGGATCGGTGCAGCATGTGTTTTTCTTCCATACATCTCTATTAGTCGTCATCTCAGTAGTCACTCTCCTTCTAGTCATATCATCTTTTACATTATCAATCCATCGTTTCTTTGGTCTTCGGGCGTTTGTGCACTACAAGGAATTTTACTGTCCGACAGTCCGATTTTTTACGGTCCGATATGGCACGCCATAAATGTTCATACTAGTTTGTGCACTATACGTAATTTTACCGTCCGATATTTTACTTTTCTCCATTCCGGGCCGTATTTCCGGTCCGAGATGACAGTAATGAAAAACGTGTTTATGCTTGTGCACTGCGTCCGTAATTTTACCGTCCGACATTTTACTTTTCTCCATTTCGGCCGTTTTTCCGGTCCGAGTAAAGACGGACAAGTGCACAAGCCAATCATCCGTTTTTTTCATGCCACATCGGACCGTAAAAAATCGGACTGCCGGACAGTAAAATTCCTTGTAGTGCACAAACGCCCTTCCTCTCCTCTTATGAGTACTTATAACCATCCACATTCATAGTCAAAACTTTCCTCACGACGTATTATCCTAAATAGTACGATTAGTATTACTGTAATTTTAGTTACTGACAGAAAAGGGCCTCGCTGATGCTACTTCGCCCAAGTCTAGATTAGTCCACGCTACGTCACTGAATATATGTATGGCTTACAGGTCGTTGTTTCGGGTCTGGGTGTTTGTGCATGTGAACACTTGTGTCTGTAAACGCACCCACGGTATAGGACAAATCAAAGTGTGGGGCAATGTTATCATCATCTGCCTAGCCTTTTCCCAACTATGTTGGGGTCGGCTTCCAGTCGAACCGGATGCAGCTGAATATCAGTATTTTACATGGAGCGACTGCCTATCAGACCTCCACAACCCAGTAACTAATACGATATTCTTGGTAAGACTGGTTGTCAGACTTTCTGGCTTCTGACCAACAGTAACGACTGTCAAAGATCTACAAATGACAGCCGGGACCAACGGCTTTACGTGCTTTCCGAGGCACGGAGGAAACTCGCTATGATAAATGGTCACCCATCCACAGACCAACCTCGGCAAGCGTGGCTTAACCCGGAAGATCGGTCTATGCGGCTGTAATTATTTAGCCACGAGCTCCTCCTTCGTGAGGCAATGATATAAAAATAAATTTTTTAACATAAAATGATGTTAAATAATGTTTAACTAGTGGGTGGGCAATTCGATGCCCTTATTTGTAGCCTGCGTAAGGTTCTAGAGAACGCACATGTAGTGGGGCTCAACAGGCAAGACAGCATGTGGGACATCGTTTGCATGGGGGCTCTGCAATCACACTGGATTTATTTTGGTAATCAGTGTAGCAGTAACAATATTTGTATTATGTTGTCATGTATCTTTGATTCAACAATGTTATGTTCTTTTTCAATATTTGTTTTCAGAAATGCTTTAAATAAACTAGTGACCCGCCACGACGTCGCTCGTGTATGTTTTATAGCTTAAAACTTTTGGGAAGAAATTACCTGTATTAAGATGAAAATCGCATCAAAATCCATTGAGTAGTTTAGAAGAAATAAGCAGACAAACAGACAGATGCGAAATCTGTCTGTTTGTCTGCTTACTTAAAATTCAATTTATACTTTTTAGAGACAGAGAGATTTAACTACAGCTGGTTAGCTGTTATGGTTTCATACTTATCCTATGACTTTTTCGAGATTCAAATACAACAGCAATTTTTAATAACCGTCCATTCGATATAGAAAGCATCTGTATTACAAAAACATTGTTTAAAAACCAAATACATAAGTATCTTTTTGATAAATAATTTTTGCCAAAACTTTCAAATTAAAAATGTCTAAAGAATTTAAAAATAATTTAAATGTGTATTACAAATTCCTATGTCCTTTGTGCACGATAAAATGTGAAATGCAGGTACGAGCCTACCTCGAGCCTACCTCGTACCTATTAAATAGCATGAATGTGTGTAACTTTTATTTTGTTGTATTTATATTGTGTAGTCTTTCTCAAAATGGGCGATAACGCCCCTTTGTGGGCGCTCTAGAGGCCTACAGGGGGGGCGGTAAAGGGCGGTAAAAGTAAAGATTGTGATTAGGATTTGTAAGACGCGGTAAATTAAAAAAAAATATGGGGCGCTATAAAAATAATTGATTCTCAAAGTGGGTAGTAGACGAAATAAGTTTCAGAACCTCTGGTGTAGGTTAAGTTTGGCAGAGTTGAATGTGTGGAAAAACTTATTTTCATATTTTTTTTAGAAGCTAATCCTTATTTAGTATCTTCAAGGCCTTGATAGCTTTTTAAGGGTTAGTTCCCACTAAAATATCGGGTGTAAAAAGACCCTTAACGATAACGAAAACCACGTATTCTACCTACCATTGGGATCATTTTTTTCGAACAAACCATACCTGGGAAATCATTGGTTTTGGAGATATTGAAGGTCAAAGTACACATTTTTTTTTTTTGTTTTTTCCAAAAACGATTTCCAAGTCATAATACTAAACTTTCTTCCATACAAACATTATCAAAAATTTCAATTTTTCCTAACAAATTACGCATTTGAAGTTACAAAAACGCAATGAATATCAAACGCACACGACCGCCTTGGCTCGGCTGTGTGGCCGCTGCACGTATGCAAACGCGCGGCATCGCCACAATCATAATTTGCGCGCTACAAAAAAATGCGTTTTTTTTTTTCATGCCAAAAAATAAAAGTCGTTTCCCAGCAATTATTTTTGGTCAATGTAGTTTAGTTTGATGTACAGAGTGCGTAGATTTCGGCTATGTGATGGGTCTTTTTACACCCTGTATAGGTATGATTCTAACTATGCAGCTTCAGCCAGTAGTAGTAATGTCAGTAACAGGTATTCTGGTAGGTCCACAATCTACATGCAATGAAATAAATTTCACTCACCAACTAATATCCTAAGAACCTTATTGTTGGCATACTCTTCAATTTCCCGGAGCCAGTCCGGCAGACAGTCAAATGTTGGCTGGCAAGATATGTCATACACCAATATGAGCGCATGCGCAGACCTGTAGTAGCTCTGGGTTATTGAGCGAAATCTTTCTTGACCTGCAGTGTCCCATATTTGCAACTGAAAACATACGTAAAACATTTTGTTTTTAGTTTAGTGGAGTTTTCATTTACTGTTTAACGATTGAATACCGGAAACAAACACACAACGTTTTTAAAATTTTGTGATTTGTACACATTATAAAAATACTGATTCCGGTATAAATGTATCACGGCCAGTGTAATTCGGCCAAAACGTGATAAGAAAGGTATTTTGTGCCTTTTCATGTTTCTGTGCTTATTTTTTTATTAGACACAATAGATAAACAATAGAAACTCCCACAGATCTGCAGCGCTGGGACATTAGCGGTTAACGCTCAGAGGTTTGAGGACTTTATTTGGAGGTAGTGGTCTTCTAGTGAACTTCCACAGAGAGCCAGGTCAAACATAAAAAGTTCCTTAGGTGCTTTTCAATTTAATTGAGAATGGGATATAAATGTAATTATACCCTTTTCACCCCTTTTCACCGTAAGTTGATTCCTGATGTTTCTCTATAAAACATTACCATACAAAGAATATCAAATATTTTTTTAAAAGAAAACATGCGTTATAGCTATTTTATGGTTTTTGATGATGTTGTTTACATTTTTTCGATAGCAGTCTCCTTACGTCTACAATTTAAGAAACAACCGAGCTGTCTGTACTCATTTTTGGGTGAACAGAGTAAGTATAATAATTGAATTATTTATTTTAAGCACTGTATAAATATAGCAAATTAAGTGTAAAAGTGCAATGACATGACGGCTATTATAGAAAAATTAGAAAGAATTAAAATATTAATTGAATGAGTTGTTAAAAGAGATTTATAATTTTATAATCACTGTCAACTTCGAAGCAGTCACATAATAATAACAATGCTTTATTACTGTTCTATTGAGATTGAATAATATAGTCAATCTTCCGTCTAAATAATTTTGTGACTTTCACCTTTGTTGTTGCCTCATAATGACTATAAAATAATCCTGTGGTCAAATTATATCATGTACTCGTTTATTTTTAATTTGCTTTGTTTTTATTGCAAGATATTTATTACAAGGACACTCAATTTACTCATACAAGACCTCAATTAACAACAAAAACATGTTAGTATAACATATGTTTAATAAAAACAATATTCGCAAGAAAATGATGCAATGGTGATGCCAAAAATGGACAAGCGCTAAACAAACTCACCTTCACTTTCTCACCGTCAACTTCTACAGTCTTTATCATGAAATCAACGCCAATTGTAGCACCTTGTCCAGGTGGGAAGAGGCCTTGAGTAAATCGACGCACCAAACACGTTTTCCCAACCCCTGCATTACCAACTAACACTACTTTAAATAGAAACTTATAATCCTCCATATCGAGCACCAAATAACATTTGTCGCAAGAAAAAAAAAGATTTCTTTATTTAATAATCTTCACCTCTCACTGTTACGCTTTGATGAATCGAACGTTTATTACATTACGATAAATCACTGATATATTATCAACGCGATTATTTTACGATCACACGTTCATTATAGATTAGATAGCGAAATCAGATTGTCAAATCAATTCTTTATCCAAAACAATGGAAAAGAAAACTCCAAGAGCGAAAATATCGACGTCGGTCGAGCAAAAAATATTGGTTGTGTTTACGAAGAATGCTGTGCATTTGCGTCTTTGTGTAATTTGTTGTTATGTACTCACGAAACTGGACAAATATCATAAAACCCGTGAGTTGTGAAATTGTTATTTTAAAGAATCGGTCTTTCTTAATAAAATCAAATCATTATGATGTCATGAACTTTTTTCAAATATTAACCATATTAACTTATTACTTACCTGTAGTTTAAACTAAAACAAACTTTAAAAACTGCAATGGCGCAAGTCAATTTTTAGTCGATTCTAATATTCGATGCCTACATGCTTGGCTAACAAGCAACACTACTTCGCTGTTGTGATTGGTTGGATTTTACTAAAGTCAGTCAATTATTTGTTCGACTTTGACAGTATTAATTTTGGCAATTTGACATTTTCCTTCACATTTTTCACAATCACAAATCGAATTTGTATTTTGTTGTGTAGCACGTAAATAAATAAATAAGAATAACTTCGTGTTTAAATTTTTATTACAAAAATGTCTAGTATAAATTACACAACCCGCACCGAGGGACAGACTAAGATAAGCACTATAATATGGACTGTGCCAAATTTTATAATATTATTAGAAAATAAAACTACCCGTGAATTTCGCACAGAAAAATCAAAGGATCCGAACTCTGATATATCTGAATCACGATTCCAATTGAAAATGCAGTTCTTGGGGAGGGATAACGATATCATTGAAATCTACTATTTGTCTCCTACTCCTGTGTTCTTGAAGTCTATTTTGACCATATGTTTGAAAAGGTTTGAAGAGCGTTCCATAGTCATTAAGGAGTATCATACTGTACAGGCGAATAAATGGCAGTACTTGGCCACATTGTTTAAGCGAGATATCGCCAGTTACGACGGTAGAGACATATTCTTGCTAAGTGACGGAAGTCTCCGATTAAAGTTCCAGTTTATGGTCACAAATGACATAAAAGTCGATCGCTCTAACATCCCTGAGGCGCAACTGAGTAATGACTTCGAGAACCTTCTCAATAATGGGTTGTTTTCTGATGTGATAATGAAATCTGCAGAGCAAATAGAATATAAAGTCCACAAGGCAGTTTTAGCCAGCCGGAGTATGGTACTGAAGGCTCATTTTGAACATAATACTACAGAATGCTATACTAATGTTGTTGAATCTCCACTTGAGTCCGAAGTTCTGAGAGAAGTCTTGATGTTCATATACAGTGATAAAGCTCCGAGGGTTGATGAAATACCAGAGAAATTGTTAGCTGCTGCCGACTACTACCAACTCAGCCGACTGAAGAATCTTTGTGAGGAAGCCTTGCACAAGAAACTCACAGTTGAAAATGTAATAGAAACATTACAACTGGCCGATCTCCACTCTGCCAACGCCCTAAAACAATTAACCCTGGAGTTCATTAAAGATGGTCAAGCAAAATTGATAACAAAAACTGAAGGATGGTCAAAAGTGAAATCAGTTGAACTGATTAAAAGGATTTATGAATACATAATGACTGATGATGTAGATGCAGATATCAAATAAGCTGCAATTAAAATAAATAAAACTAGAAAACAGATCTCCATCTTTAAAATATAATGAAAGAAGTGAGGATACTAGTATTAATATTGTTATATCAAATTCCCTGCGCATTTGTTAGAGCCAAGAATATGTACCTAAATAAGGATAAGTAGCATTGTTTTTTCTTTGCATACTTGTTGTGTGAAAGCAAAATACTAAAAATTCTGTTAAACTGTGTTATTGTAATGATGGTATTCCTTTTATACATTGCATTTTATGAAATCTAAAAGTTTAACATAGTTCAAAAATTCTTTAATAATACTTATCAAATTAAATGAAATGATAAATTGAATGAAATACAGATTTATTTTCATTTTGGTTGAACCTAATTACAATATTTCTGCTGTAGTTTTCAACAAAATAGATTTGATAATATTAGATATTATAAAAAGCCGTAGCCATGTCTGTTTGGTGTGGACAAACTGACATTTATTTTAATTTATAAGAATTCTTGTGACTGCTATATAATATTGAGTTATATTAATTAAGAAATTTATTTCTATTGTAGTTATTTAATGTTCCAGTTATATTCAAATAAATATAAAACCAAGATAAAAGATATTATTCAAACATTCTGCTTTTAAAATTTTAATGATATAGTCCAACAAGTTTGTGCATGACCATCCTACGGGGTGCTAGAGCATGGGGTAATGTGGTAGACTAGATATTAATGGGGGCGGTGCAGAAGGGAAAAGCGCATGCTCCTCTACATACTAGATGCTACCGTGTCGCACCGTGGGACAGTCTCTCACTTCTCTATTCTCACCTTACTTAGGAAACTTACCAGGATTTTGTAACTAAAGTAACAATGTTTTCATGTTTCTCCTCTAGAAATAATATTTTAACAGCTACAATGATGATAATTTCAGATCTTCACTAAGATGCAATAGTTCAATATTACTGTAATTACTTTTTATTTATTTTTATTGAACTTCCTCTTTTAATTCAGACAGAATAAAAAAACAAATAATAAACATTTATTACAGAAAGTTTATACTAGACTTTTCAATTGGGGAATACAATTGTTTTTCGTGTAGGAAGTGCAAAATGATGTACCATATTTTACATAATTGACAAGTTTATCAACAATTGCCCTAATCAAGGTATGGCCTCATATTAGGTTTTGTGAAAAAAATACAAGACATGATCTATTCAATAACTATTATTTATCAATTTCTTCATCAGTAATCGATGAATCAGAATCACAATCGTCTGAATCACTATCACTATCATCATAATGGGAAATCATCACAGGTTTTCTATTAGTGTTCACAAATAATTCATCATCATCGGCATTTGTTTCTTTTTTACTGTCCTCAAACTCTTTTGGCCACACATTGTTTTCTTTATAATATTTGATAGAGTCTTTGTTCATTATTTTCACTATTTCAGCCTTCACTTTGTCACCTTCTGCTATTGGTTCCACAAGGACATAATCGCCTCTTTTTACCCATATATTTTTTCTAAATTTTGGTGGCATTGACGCTAGGTATTCTTCGCCATTTGGTGCAGTGATCTTAAAAAAAAACAAACGAAACAGTTTATCGCTTTGAATATCAAATCGAATTCATGAATCGAAAACGTAGTTGTTGGGCACTTTTATTTGATTATAAAACAATTTAGGCAAGTTAGTTGCAACGTTAAAATCTTATAAATATGTTAAATACATTCTCATCTCACCTCGTGTAAGTTATTCCCTTTGCTTTTCAAAACTTTTACAATACTTTGATTTTGTTTAGGTAGCTCATAATCGTCCCATAATGCTTCGTTCATAACATGTTTCCTTTTAGTAACTTTAGACATGTTTGATTATTTTTCACATGAATTTATCAATTCAAACAAAAGTAAATTTTAAGAATTTTAAATATTTATTGTTGATTTTATTTTGTGGATCACACGTTTGCACATAAATAGGTTAACGGTAGCAGTCCAGTTCAATTCCAAAATTAAATTTTAAGCATGAATGAAACGTAACAGTATTGATTAAATTTGAAAATAAATAAATAAACCGACACAAAATCAGAAAAGAAAGTTTAAAAAATAACTAAGTAATTTAAATTTATTAATATACCGCTACAACAAGACTTAGGTCCTGAGACTAGATTGAGTTTTCAAATGATTTAAAATTGAATCTGTTTTGGATCATGCAAAATATTAGGGTAATCTTGGACTGGAGTGTCAGTTTTGACTTGCCAGTTGACAGTGATGTTAAATACCACAGATTAGGAAGTTATTTATATGTCAAATACGTTCCTTTTCACGCCATCATCCACTTTAACGAGAGCAGTATCCTTTTTTTAAAAGGCGTCTTAAAATTAATAAGAAAACAGTCTGCAAGTTACCTTTTATATTTTTATAAATGTCCACGTCCTTTCTGGATATAGGCCTGGCTATATTCAATTTGCTGACTGAAATATCCTAACTCGGTTTAGATCAGAAACGTGCTCAACTAATAAGACCGGCTTAGCGACCACCAACCGAGACGCAGCCCTTTGCCCTGCGTGGTGGTTTTAGATATTTATTTTCTTTTTCTGGGGCAGTGGGAAGGTATGCAGTTGTTTTTATTCTGAGTGTTTAGCACTCGGCAATGAATATTTCTGCATTCTGTGAGCGTGGTCTCTTAGCAAAAAAAAAACAACTTATTTAATCAATTAATTTATTCAATTTACACTTTTCTAATACATCAAATATATTCAAAGATTCCCCGTTAGGGATCCCATAGCCCTTATCCAAGCCATGAGGGTTTGATGGCGTCGTACAATTTAAATTAGACTCTTTTCTTAATACTTGGTCGACTTCGACTGCTGTGAAGAACGCTACTGATAATGGTAGATCATTTATTCCAACCCTGAAATAAAAGTGAAGAAAATGTTAGAAGAAAAGAAAAAGGCAAGCCACCGCCTACCAGTGGCTGTCGTAAGAAGGTGAGTAATATACGATTTCCACTAAACGGACCGCGCCGGAGCGCATTTCACACTGTGCTAAAGGAAATTCAGGCTTCTATACAATAGTTAAGTTTCATGTTTGCGTGGAATTTACACTGCTTGGAACTCGGTTAGATCTGCGCGTATGCCGCGGCAGCCGGTCGGCTCCTCGCGTACGTGGTCGGCGGCGCTCGGCTGTCGTCGCGTCCGGTCGGCTCCGCTCGGCCACACCGCAGGTAGAAACTGACTGCGATAGCGGATACACGAGCACGCGCGCACATGCGTCCGGGTTCCAGCAGATTGTAGCCGTCGGGCGGACGCGGTTGGCTACGAGCGCGTGCTCGAGCATCCGCTGCGACGCGCTACGACGCGCTCCTGCGTGGCCCGGTTGGGGGAAATCGTACATAAGGCCCCCAAGTTGACGCATGCATGTCGGAGCGACACGCGTCAGAACGATTTTAGCATTGCACTGAATTTTACGGACTCGGTTGGAGGGCTAGGTAGGACTCGCTCGTGGCTAAACTGCGCTTGCCGCGGTCAGTCCATGGATGGGTGACCGTTCGTTACATATCGAGGTGCCTCCGTGCCTCGGAGAGTACGTTAAACCGTCGGTCCCGGGTGTCATATTAGGTATGCAGCCCCATCTGACTAGTCCCTTTTTTTATCGTGAGAAAATCCTCATGGATACCCTTCGCCCCGGGAAGGCGAAGGGTTATGCCGGACTCTTATCGCCTAAAAATCTACGGTGTTCCTACTCCTGATCCTTGGCCGGGGTCACGGGATTCGCAGCTGCATGCACCGCAACCCCGGCAGGCCTCAGTCCGCCAGCCCCTGGCGGACCTCTCCTTCTGTGGGGCCTTGCCCCACGTCCTCCTGAGAGGCGCGCACGGAACACATGAGCGCCGCCTTCTCGGGCCTGTTACTGGTCTGATTAGACCCTGACCCCAACGTAGTTGGGGAAAGACTAGACAGTACGAACTGAATAGGGTATTTGACTGCATATGCTGCCATTGGTAAACAGAACGACGGGTTCTTGAATAAAGGAACCAGGTGTAAGAGAATAATAATTACCTTTGAGAACAAAATGCTCTCGTCAGTAGGTTGGTAATTTGCAGCGCCAAAGCAGTCTCATATTTATATTCATCTGACACTAAATATCTGACTTCGTCGTGGAAACTGAGACAAAACCTGTAAAATAAAGAACAAAGGAAGTCAGTCTACTGAACGTGTGTGTAAGTCTAAGTAGTAAATAAAAAACGACTTTATCGCAAAAGTTTTAGGTCTATTATTGCTTCTTCTTCTTTAGCGTATCGATGGCAAAAATATAAATACTAAGGGTGGATTTTACCAACGTCAGATAACGTTATTCCAGGAATAAATAATTTTTTTTGACAGATTTTATATAGGTAATCTGTCAAAATGTCGAATTTATTCCTCAGATAACGTTATCTGACGTTGGTAAAATCCACCCTAAGTAATATAATTTTGTTATTTTTTTTTTGTTTGGCTCAGAATACAGCCACGACAACACCATCCGCTGACGCAGTCATTAGGTCCTCACGCGTGCAGGTGACAGGGCATGCCGCGCAAGAGAAAAGGTGGGCCATGGTCTGCGGAGAGACTCCGCATAGGCACTGAAGATCGGTGCCATCTGCGAAACCCCACTTTAGGAGATTCTCTTTGCTGCGGCCGTATTGCTTAAGGGGCCGTTCAAGTATTACGTGAGCACTATGGGGGGTGGGGGGGGGGGGGGGGGTCTTTGTTTTGCTTATTTTGGATGACATGGGGGGTAGGGGAGTCTAGATGATGATTATGTCATCGGTAGTTATTTACTTTTTTACACGAATGGCAACCCTCACATTGTCTATGCTTGAAAAGTTTGTTATATTCGTAAGATTATAATATTTTTGTCCCTTACTCTACGTTGAATACTGTATCAGTAAAATCTAATCTCTATCCTAAATCAATTTTCTTATTTTTTAAATTTTAATTATAACATTATAATTATAATATAAAAAATACATTTATAATTGAAAAATGTTTATGTAAGCATGGGGAGAGGTGGTAAGAGCTTTGCTTACTTTTGCTGACAAGGGGGATGGGGGGGTAAATATGTGTAATAAATCTGCTTACGTAATATTTGAACGACCCCTAAACTATACCATACTTATTTATGATTATTTACGGTTTACTCACGTGCATTTTTCGGGATTGCCCGACTAGTTTCGGACCCAAACGGAGCCCTTAATCATGAGCTGAATAGCGCGGCATGCACCGGTACTGTTTCATCTATCAACCCGGACACGACAAGTGACGAAGACGCACGAGCAATGCCGACACAGAGCGCGCCCCTCTCGTCGCGGGCGCAACGCTACGCGGCGCGGTGCTACGCCAGTTCGTCTCGCGACCTCGCCGCGTGTTCAGCTCATGATTAAGGGCTCCGTTTGGGTCCGAAACTAGTCGGGCAATCCCGAAAAATGCACGTGAGTAAACCGTAAATAATCATAAATATGAATGTGTCTCACGAAAGTTATAATACAAAAATATACCATACTTACTTAGTTTTGAGAAGGCAACTAACGACACGAGCAAAGCCGCGGACTTCAACAGTATTTATTATACATATTTTCGCCGTAAAGTACCTGGCTTGTGGTGCAAGGTGGGCCATGCTAGCTAGCATAAGATGTAGGAAGTCAGCTGCAGCGCTTTGCACCGCCCAGTTGAGTCTAGTGCCGCCCCACCGACCTTGTGCGTGCTCCAGTGCGCGAGACAGACGACCCGACAGAAACGCTGTGGACGGACCCTCGGAATCTGTGCAATGGAAATTACTACTTCACCCACATAAAGAAATACTACTACTATCAGAAGGATGAGGCTAAGCGTATGCTGAGACGCAGGTGACGCAGGTGCACGCAGCGTAGGGCAGAGCAGATTTTGTAATGCATGAACGTATTAAGAGCTGCGTACGCTGCGGCGCAGACGCGTGCGACGCAGACATGCGTCTGTCCTGCTCTGCGCCTCGTTGTAGTGCCGGCACAGATTTCTGCGCGACGCGTGCATGTCGACACGTGTTTTTTACCGCTAATTCGAATTTTATTGCAATGACAGAACATTTAATTGAATTAGTGCGTTATGAACCTTGTTTGTATAATACTAATCATCCAGACTATTAAAAAAAACGTTCGTCAACTCGAATGCGTCTATTCTTTGTACTAGTTAAAACTCGTATGTGTCTTCGAGCTGCGTCGCAGCATGCGGTCGTGGCCTATGTCTGCGTCGCCTGCCCTGCGCGGTAAAATCTGTACTGTGCTGCGCTGCGTCACCTGCGTCTCAGCATACGCTTAGACTTATGATTGAGTTAGGTAGGTACAGTCCACCCAACGAGACATGACTTTTGCAGCTCGAAAGCGGTGGGATTGAAGAAATGGAAGTGCACTCACAAAAGACGAGAATATTATTGTTTCATTGGAAACACTGAATACATCGAATTTATCATTGAATATGTGAAATATTTATCCATTAACTTAAGGCTACCGTGGACTGCAGTACGGCAATTTGTGGTGCGATTTTTTCTTCACCGCAACGATTAAAATAAATACTAGTAGGTAAATCCGTTTGCGGTGTATTATTCGATGTGTGTGTTAATAGTAGGTACTCAAATTTTCCGTAGTGCGCGCTAGCTCTTAAAGAATGAAATTCAAGATACCGGCTCCACTAAGCGCCTTTCACTCACAAACAATGAGTGCGAGCGGGAAGCAAATAACGGGTACAATAGCAAAGCCACTATTTCTAGTCGATTTTTTTGAGTAAACGTGTATATCGGGTGTAAAAAGACCCTTAACGATAACGAAAGCCACATATTCTACCCATCATTGAGATCATTTTTTTCTGATAGACCATACCTGGGAAACCATTGGTGTTGGAGATATTGAAGGTCAAATATACATACTTTTTTTAGTTTTTTCCATAAACTAATTCCAAGTCATAATACTAAACTTTCTTCCAAACAAACATCAAAAATTTAAATTTTTCCTAACAAATTACGCATTTGAAGTTACAAAAACGCAGTGAATATCAAACGCACACGACCGCCTTGGCTCAGCTGTGTGGCCGCTGCACGCATGCAAACGCGCGGCATGGCCACAACCACACATTGCGCGCCACAAAAAAAGCGTTTTTTATGCCAAAAAATAAAAGTCATTTTCCAGCAATTATTTTTGTGTGTATATTTGAGTGCGTAGATTTCGGCTATGTGATGGATCTTTTTACATCCTGTATATAGTCGACTTCAAAAGTGATGTCTAAATGAAAACTCGCCAATTATCATTTTTAATCGACTTCGAAAAAGGAGAAGGTTATAAATTCGATGCGTATCTTTGTTTACAAATAAAGATACAGTAGTGAATTATTTAGAGAATAGCATTATCATTACGGCTAATTTCTGAGATAATTAATTTTGAAATTCCATAATACACATCTTTTTTGTAAACTTGTGGCGGCATCTATCACGCCACATGCGAACTATTTAATCCTACCTAAGATTTAACACGCAGATAGTAAATACACAACCTCCCAACATCAACTGTTGGGCAGTAGCCCGCCAGGCACAAGACTCCGCCTGGTTGAAGGATCCTCCAATTGGTTGGAGGAACACCACAACAAGTTCCTCCACAGACTGTAATATTTTTTTGTATTGTCAGTAGAATACTATACCAGCGATTTCTTCCAACTTATTGAACATGTCGGACTCGGTGCCTCCGATCCACTTCGGCTTATCAAACATGTCCTCAACTCTCTTGCCGCTCATCTTAGCCAACCGCATCGCTTGGTACCCTGTCATCTCTACCACCTGAAATAAGTACCACATTTTGTTAAGATCAATCTTTTTCAAAGTATGGTTTGGTTTCCCGGCTAACCAGAATCTGCTAACTCTTATCTTAAATGGATAATGTTGGAATGAGAATTTTATTTGTTGTATTATAACTTTCGTAAGACATATATTCATATATTTTATGAGTACGGTTTACTCACGTGCATTTTTCGAGATTTCCAGACAAGTTTCGGACCCAAACGGACGAACTGAGTAGAGTTCGACTCGCGACTTTTCCGCGTGTTCAGCTCATGATTAAGGCCTCCGTTTGGGTCCAAATCTAGTCGGGCAATCCCGAAAAATGCACGTGAGTAAACCGAAACTAATCATAAAAAGAGAATTTCATTAGTATTTATAGTAGTAGTAGAGCTCCTTGTTACAAGGGTTCGTCCAGGGAACTAGTACCACCCTACCTACTTCTGCCAAGCAGCATTGATATGTTCCGGCTTGAATAGTTTGGATGTCGTTGAAATTACAAGGAACACCGTGGGTTTTTAGCTGGTAAGAGTCCGGCATAACCCTTCACCTTCCCCGGGCGAAAGGTATCCATGAGGATTTTCCGAAGAAAAAAAAAAGGCTCGTTACAGATTTCCAACTTATACGTAGCATACGCTTGGTAGGAACAGTAGTAGTAGGATATCTACAGATTTACCCGATTTTAATGAGCAACATCATCGATCGCTGTCTCTTCAAAGTTTATGTGCTTTCACCAAAACTCAACCAAATTGTTCTTTAAGCATCTGGTAGCATGACAGTGATATTCTATTACCTGTCCATCCAAATCTTCTTCCATAAATCCTTCCATGTACTGTTTCTTGAGTTTGTACACGCGCCTGCCTTTAGTAGAAGTGAACATCTTTGCTGCTTTGCTTTTGGCTTCCGATGTCGTCATGGTAGGGTTGAACTGCTTTAGCAGCCGCTCTGCGAAGTTCTGGCCAGCACCTGATAGAAGTAAGTACACCATCATCAGCCTAGCCTTTTCCTTAGGCAGGCTTCCAGATTACATTTGGTTGAGTATTTTACAGCTAGAGTTAGATATCAACTAAGATGAGATAGCACTCCCCATTGACACTGCAAGTAAAAATGTGTGAGAAACAATATTCACAACGCGCCATTCGTTCAACTCTGATGTGTGCATTCTGCAACTGTAGGCCAAACTTAAGGCCGCTAAGACCCTGCCGTCGTCCCAGGATGACACCCGCTATAACCTTCCGTCAAGCCCGCTGTCGTCCTGGGACGACACCTGCTTCAAGCGACTTTGAACTCTGATTATAAATTAATGGAGTATAATATTGTCTATGCGTATTTTTTATGTGGGGCCTAAAGGTAGTATCTTGTCTATTAAATTGTTTCCGAACAAAAATATCGTCCGCCATTATTGGTAAAAAAAGTTGAAATTGACGTTTCTTAGTGATGAAATTTTCGCGACTGTGTATTAGACCGTGCTCCACGTTTTTAAAAAAAACATAGATCAGTCACTAGACAGATTTGAAGTCGCTAATTACAGTATAGTACCGTTTGGAGGTTTGTATGAATGAAACACGTGCGCCTTGTCGAGCGGTCACTTTAATTATGCACTAGTCGAGCAATAAATCTACTTCATAATACTTATCAAACACAAACATGGTGACTCGTTGGCATATGCACACACATTGAAAACAAATGTTGAATGGGCGTGCCATGTTATCGTAGTTGATCTATACTGCCATTTGGCCTTCACATCCGATACACTGGGGGATATCGACGAGTCTCACATCTATTGTCAGAGTCATAGGGCTCAAAATTCCCGAGTCATATGTCTATTCAAAAGTTCTTACCATAAATCCTGGCATAATTAATAACTTTGGCATGGTCTCTCGATACGGCAGCCGCGGTGGCAGTCAGAGAGTGTAGATCTGTCTTGCGACTCTTATCACCGGCTAACACGGCCCATCCGAACGCACTTCCACCACACAGACCGAGGGTACTATCACCTAATAATGCCGCTATCCACAGCTCCTGAAATAGAAAGACTGAGTGAGAAGTGTAAATAAGGCGCGACGAATCCAGAGTACTCAGGTCAATGACGTATTATAAATAGACGCGTCATGCATCAACATCACGGCACTCAAAATCAGCGTAAATACTATCGGTAGCTGGATAGCTACATAAACGTACGAAAAAGGAAAGAAAATTAAATGTCACATAAGGAATTCCTGTTGTTAGAGAGAGATAAATATGTATCTTAGGTTACGTCATTATTTTTTGGTGCATGCTCATTGGTCGAGCGCGTACAAAAAGAGGCATGTGGGGAAAAATTGACACTCAATTTTTTCGTGTTGATATAGGTAGGTAAGTAATAGATTTTTGGGTAAAATAATATTATTCTCTATCCTTAAAATTATGAATGCAGTATTTAGCAACAGTAATTATAGTTATTTAATTAATAAAACAAAATGTAATATAAACATAAAAATCTTTATCTACGAGTATATGATCAAAGAAATCAAGTAAGAATCTCATACGTATGTTAAATGTCTGTGATGACCTCTTGCTGAGATAGGTACGATTCGAGTATTGGTCTATTATATTGATCATTAGGAATTAGGAAAACATATTATTATATTCAAATAATATAATTAATCGAAATAAAACAATGTAGGTTTTATAAACACTGATGCAAAGTTGCCGATTTTCCTCGCTAGCCGCCATTATGCTGCATCGAAAATAAATTTAAATTAAATAAATATTTTTTCTTGATATTTACGCATGAAATGACACTTTTTTATCTTTTACAGTTGCAGTATAATTATTACATATTCTATACACACAGGACGGCATTTTTTTTCGCTAATAGAGAAAGTTATTACACATAAGTTATTTCAATTTCACGTACAGCCGCGGCAACGGTTGCTACGCGACTAAATGGATGTCAGGCAATTACCTTGCATTCGTCTAGCCACTACAGAGCGCGGGCAACGTATCTATAGTAGTTTATATTATCATTGACTCAGGTCTGTTACTGAGAATTTTCTTAGAAAAAAAGATACGCATGAAATTGGTAACCTCCTCCTTTTTGTAGTCGGTTAAAACACACTCACACTCTACCATATTCTTCTCTCCGGCCAACACAAACTATAGGAAAATAGCTCATACCGTGGTGCAAAGATAGCCAGTCAGCAAGGTTGGTAGCGGGGCTGACTGCTTAGGGTGCGCCGGACGTACTCGTATCGTTGCTCACGGATACTATTTTAACATAACCCCACGCCTGTATATCCCGAAGGGTTATGTGCAATTTCCACCAACCGGGCCACGTAGGAGCGCAGCGCAGCGTGTCGCAGCGGATGCTCGAGCACGCGCCAGTAGCCGACCTCGTCCGCCCGAAGGCTACAATCTCAGTCAGTTTCTACGTGCGGTGTGGCCGAGCGCCGCCGTCCACGTACTCGAGCAGCCGACCGGCTGCTGCGGCATACGCGCGGATCTAACCGAGTTCCAAGCAGTGTAAATTCCACGCAAACATGAAACTTAACTATTGTATAGAAGCCTGAATTTCCTTTGGCACACTCCCACCACCTTCCCATGGCCCTTCCAACTTTAGTTATACGGGCCGAAACGTGGGGCGGCTGCGGACATAGCACCCTTGGCCATCTTATGCGTCTGCAATCTAATATGCAAGCTCATCAGTTTGGCCGTATCAATACTGTTCATTATTGCCTTTATACTGCTCATCTTATGGGGAGTCGGAGTCATATTCAATCCTGAAGGATCAGAAGGAACCACACGAGGTCTGCATCTCAACGAAATGACCTACAATGGCTACAACAATCTAAAATTGATTTGATTTACCCACATCTGTCAGTATATTCCTGCTTCTTCACTTACGAAACAAACAAAATCAAAAAATCAAAATCAAAAATTTTTACTTCACATAAACCAATACAGGCGCTTATGAAAAGTCGAATTTAGGTGAACGGTTCCAATTAGTCGTTTCCTATGGAGAAGAGCCGGCAAGAAACTCCATGGTTACTCTTTTAAAAAAAGGATATCTTTAACAACTTCAGTAGATACAGTACCTACTAGGATTTAACGACCAATAATTTGACAATTCAGTAATGTCCATTGCAACATAACATTATGCAAACAAACAATCTGTCTTCCTTTAGCACAGTGTGAAATGCGCTCCGGCGCAGCCCGTTGGTGGAAATCGTACATTAGGCAGGGGTGTTTAGTACACCCTCATTTCGCCGGTATGCCATGTAATAGAGGGCGAGCCTATTGCTATCAACCGGGCACAAATTCAAACACCGGGCTGCTACTGGGAAATTCCACACAGAAAAATCCAATAACACTGCCCGACTTGGGGATCGAACTCCAGGACCACACGCTCAGTAGTCGCGCTTGAGACCACTAGACCAAGGAGGATACTCTTTTAATGCACTTCAATATGACCCCACGCGCTCCTTGTGAGCGTTGCTGGCCGTCATCCATGTTGCGACACTGTCTGTACTTAGTACATACGTTACAGCGGTTACGCACTGCATCCGATCCGGATCCGTGAAAATACGGATATAAAAAACTCGGACCGAATACGGATATTGCTTTTCGCACTGCATCTGATCCCAATTCGTGAAAATAAGGATCTAGAGTCTAAAAATCTCGGACCGAATTCGGATATTGCTTACGCACTAATCCGATCTCTGATCCAAATCAAAGCAATTCAGGGGCCATCTTTGGCATTTGTCCGATTTGAATCCGAGGTAATGCGAAAGCGTTCATACAAACAGTACTGCGGCTACTTCGGTCCGTCAATATTTCTTCCGAATTGGAGACTCACGGATAACGGAGAGAAATCGGATGACGGAAGTCGGATCTAGTGCGTAAACTACCATACAAATAGTTCTATGACTACTTCGGGACGTATTTTCACGGATTCGGATCGGATGCAGTGCGTAACCGCTCTTACTGTACCTGTGAGTCAACGTCAGCGCCTACAAACTTGTGTCCAGGCGGCGCCTGCACCATGGCTCGCAGCTCTGACCCCACGCGCTCCTTGTGAGCGTTGCTGGCCGTCATCCATGTTGGTTCGCTGGCACTGACAACCGAAACAAACATTATATTTCGCAAAAACCCAATAATCCGTGCGCAAAACCTCTAGTACTTGTGAATTATGGGCACAGCCAAAGGGAAATCGTAACCATTTCCATAATTCAAAAATTGCAAATTCGATAGGAGAGTACACAAAAGCCCGTCCCCAATATAAAATCCTTCTATCTACAGCGGAAAAGTGCATTATAAATTGCTATTATGTTAGTTCTATCGCCACACAATAATTAGATATAATAAGAGATGTGTGTATACGTTCCACGCAGCTACATCTCACCGAATTTTGATGTGTTTGCGGTTGAATGGAAGGTGATTTTGTCGGAATGCCTGGAGTACTGCGAGAGGAATGCATCATGAATGATTCTGTCTCTTTTTATTTATTTCATGTATCATACAATTTTATAATCTAATCTTATTCTTCTTCCTATCTGTAATTATTGTGTTGGTCTAAGACCGTTTTAATTAAAGCAAAATAAATAAAGGAGTGGGGCGCGTCTTCGTGGATTTAACGCACTGTACATATTGTAAGAAGGGACCGAATTTTAGTATTCAGGGGCCCATTTGATGAAACTACTCTGCAGGTCTGCACTCCATTTATTTTGGAACAATTCAGCTGAATTTATGTACTTTAAAGTATGGAGTGCAGACTTGCAGAGTAGTTTAGTCAAATGAGCCCCTGGCCATTCCACTCACCGTCTCGTAAGCGTGCCGCACACGACGACTTGCGGCACAATGGCGCCGTATTTCCTCACGCCGCCGCGTAGTGCCGCCGGCAGCAGCTCATTCGGCAACCAAACCACTTGCTGGCCCAGAATACGTTCCCTGTTGTTACGCCAATACGACATCATGCGTCCGAATGTTAGAACCTTCACAAACAGAGTAACGGTAAGGGTGTTACCCGATTCACGACTCTCGGGTGTTAACGAATTCGTTAACACCCTGTAACTCGATTCAAATTCAAAACTGTAAATTAATTCCTTAAAACTACATGATCTACTACTGGTGTAGATTGGCCCCGCACGGGAATTAGATTGAACAAAAATTAAAAAAAAGAAAATATGCCGTAGTGGTAAGTGTGCGTATCTAAACCACCTAATAAGGATTCAGTAAAAAATTTAGTTTTTTTTTTTTTTTTAAATTTTCATGCGCTTGAACATTTCGATGCCACGCATAAATTAATGAAAGCACGGCGACGCGGCTGGCAGGCACGACTAACGCGATATCGTTCTTTGCAGTCAGTTAACTCGGGGCTCTAAAATGACTCTGAAATAGTAGAATATTAAGATTTTATTTTAAATTTTTTTTTCAGTTGATTTTCAAAAATTCCCTTTTAGTGTTAATCTGTGTCACCAATAGATTACGCTGTTTGAAGGAATTACACGAATTCGTTAACATCCTGTATATGTATATCGATCCAAGTCGAATGATTTTATTGATTTAAACTGATCACCTGGGTTCGTAGCACACGTCGATCAATGGGTCAGGAGTCAGAATAGCAACATCTTATTTTCATTCTAAGAGCATCGAATTCACCGAAATCGAGATACCTAAGGGGAAGGTAAGTAAGAAAATATTTGGAAAAATTCTCCGTTTCGACATTACCAAGGCGTAGCTATACCATCCGCCAACCTGCACCAGGCCAGCGTGATGGACTAAGACCTAAACCCTCCTCCTTCTGAGAAAAACTCCGTGCCCAGCAGTGGGTCAATTCTTTTTCTTCTTCCCGCCTTATTCCAAAATTACTTGGGGTCGGAGCAATATGTTTTCTCTTCCAATCTTCCGTCAGCCGTCACCTCATCATTTACTCCCTTTTCCTTCATATCCTGCCTAACATAATAGATCCATCTTTTCTTTCACCAGTGGGTCAACTATGGGCTGATTATGTTATGGTACCTATAAGTCTATCTGTTTGAATTTGATGATTTTTAATACAGAAGTGCAGAAAGCAGGAATACAATACTCAATGAAATAATTAGGTGGTTTATCTGTTGTCAAGATCATAATACTGTTCCTAGTATATGCTTACCTTTTCAGCTTCATTTCCTTGAGCGGACAGCACGTTTTGACTGAACATCTCCAGGAAGTCCTTGGCTAATGGATTACCCACTTTATACTTCGGCCCATCCTTATGTGGCAGTCGAAGGAAATGACAACAACCTGGAGAGGAAATATGATCGCTTCATGTTGAAAATACACGTCACCGCGAATTTTTACGAAGCAATTTTGCAATTAATACTGATCTCCCCAACCCTTAGGATATCGGCATTGCCCAGTAACTGGGTTGTGGAGGTCTGATGGCAGTCGGAGGTATAAAATACTGGTATTCAGCCGCACCTGGTTAGACTGGGAGCTCACCCCAACATGGTTGGGAAAAAGCTAGGCAACTAACATCCCCAACCCAATTATCGCACAAGCTGAAATTCTAAGGTCCAAAAAACCGAAAATTCAGACTTTCAATACAATACAATACTCTTTATTGTACACAAAACAAACAAGGAACATTACTATAAAAATAGAGATGTACAGTCAGCATCAGAAGTAGATGAGCAACTCAGGTGTCCAAATAATTAAACACATTCAAGATACCAAAAACATCTATGCAACAAAACTGTTCAAATTGTTATGAGCATCATAAACTCCAAATATATCTGAGCAGTCACAATGTCAAATATTTATTTACAAACTAAAGGTCTATGGTAGGTAAACAAGCTAAACATTCAAGGGTAACTAAGCAACACGTTATTCAGAAAGTCAGGATAGCAACGTAAAATGAATTGTATTTGATTGTACTTAGAGTCATAAATTAAAAGTTCAAAAATAGATACAATGTGTACTATTGTGTCAATACAGCATTTTTTCTTTTTCTTCATGTAGCTATATCCCTTTCATTTCATGCGTGACGTCAGTGACGTGTCTTTTGTTTATAATATAATCTGATAGTCAAGTTATAGAAAAACATCGTAAGGAAATTAAAACGAGTATTTATTCCACGCGAAAGCCATTAAATTCGAAACAATCAGTTTGAATGAAACTGACATTTTTATTTGCTACATTTTCTAGTATATCTTCAGGAATTGAATTCGTAATAAATACCTACAAAATACCTCGGTTCATTTTAACCATGTTTCGGATTGATAACCGTGCTCAAAAAAGTACAAAATCTGTTAAACGTCAGTTTAATTACTCGGTTAAAAGATATCTGACGATGTAAAATCAGCCCGACTAAGCACGCACTGAGTTGCTATATGATTTTACGCAAGCGGTTTTCAAATGCTTCTTTTTCTATCGTGTCGGCACGAGCTATACAAGAATAGCTCATGCCGACATTAGCCAGTCAGCAAGGATGGTAGCGAGGCTGACTGCTCAGGGTGCGCCGGACGTACCGAAGTATCGTCACTCGAGGAGGCTCTCTTCACGCACCCCTTTTTTTTCAAATGCTAAAAGCGCGATATAGCTTATCTATGAACATGCGCTGTAGCCTGATTTTAGTAGTCAGTTATCATCGAATCGCATCGAATATACCTTCAGCCAAAATCTAGCACGATACGTTTTAAAACAGTCATTTTAAAAAGAACCGCTAGTGCATGCACTGGTATAGAAAGCCATACGCGTTACATTTTTTAGTGGCTCACCTCCTGCCTTTAATTGCAATGCCTGCATTTTAATCTTAATAATGTCACAGGACACTGTACACCTTACAGCGATAACACACTGGCATGGCGAACAGAAGCATATACGTGCGTTCGGTTATATTGAAGCGCGAAATGTAACGCGCTTGAATGCGCACATGCAAAAACTTAAAAATAAAGTAAAAACCGACTAAAAAAAACATAAAATTAACAGTTTCAGAAGTCGGTGGCTACAATTTTTTTCAGTGTACAATTGCACCGTCTCTTCTGAAACTGTTAATTTTATCTTATGGTAATTATTTTACTCCTTATAGTTTTTTTTTGAAGCCGGTTTTTACTTTTTTATAAGTTTTTTTTCATTAAATACGTTTTAGTGCCATAAATTAAACCCTCTCTCTTCCATACACTCTCGCCCTCTCTCTTCATAACCCTTATTTTTGACTTTGCCGTAGTCGGGTATAATAAGCCCTTTCATGCTATACTTACACGACATATTTCAAACATTCCGGAAAGTGAACGGAGGGGGGGGGGGTTGACGCACCCCCTAGTAGTCAGTTACCAACAACACATATTTTAAACAAAGCAATATTAGTTATTTGAGAATTTTGCTTTGATCCGATGAGGAGTTCCGTTCCATGTCTCTGAAGTTCATGGTCTAATCATAACAACATTATAAGGGACTAAACGGAAAGTACCCTCTCAAACAAAAAAAAAATTTTTCAAATCGGTTCATAAATGACGAAGTTCTGCGGTAACAACAATAAAAAAAAAATACAAGCTAATTGAGAACCTTCTCCTTTTTGATGTCGGTTAAAAACGAGCATAAAACACCAAGGTCTGTAACCACCATAAAACGGCTAGGTTTGTAACAGGCCTTAGTATCACTGAGCAATGTATTGAGAAATGGTTATTGTTTACATATTTTTGAACACTTTGGTTGCTTAGTTACATTTGACTACCTCAGTTGACAAGATGATTTGTTTGCATAGAAATATTTGAATTGCGAGTGTTCAGATGATTTTGATACATTGGATGCTAACAATAATTTGAACGCTATTGTTGTGCAGATGTTATTGAGTTTTTGAGAGTGTAGAATTATCTGAGTACCTGAATTGCTTCTATATATCTGATGGTGACTGTACAATGGGCGGTCTTATCGCACTAGGCGATTTCTTCCAGACAACCTTTGGATGGACATGAAGTGCAAGAAAAAAGAGAGGGGTAGTTCTCGGTGCAACAATAAATAAGGATTTCAAGTTTATGATCTGTAACGAATACCATTAATGTCTCGCGGTTTCTAAGGCCAAAAACGAATTGTTTTGCTTACCAAAATGGTAGTCTTCTTTATTGCCAGATTGGCCTTTTAAATGGATTTGTAAGGTTATTTTACCTGTGATAATTACTAACGCATTGGAGGATCTACTATGCAAAGCTATGGGGTCTTTGCTTCATTATTAGTGAAGATAATTTTAACCAATAACGCTTAGTAAATCATCGATCAAGGTACTTGCCATAAGACCACCGAGAACCAGTATTTTCTAACTCTTTTTACTTCAAGCTATTTTGGAAGATTCTATATTTTTTGAACTAGGGATTAACTCAGTAGTATAGTGCGTTCAATGTGAGATGGGCCATCGTATGAGTTGTACCGCACAAACATCTCAAATCGGTACCATCACTGAATCCCCACCTCAACATGTCGTGCGTGCCCTAACAGCTGCACGCAGGAAGACTTAATGGTTGCCAATGACAACGCAGTTCAAGTGGCCAAGTTCTGGGCCGCAATAATATAATTAAGTTTTAATTAGTTTGTCATCGAAACGCTAAGAAGAAGTGCGTTCAATCCACGAAGACGCGCCCCACTCCTTTTTGTGGTCGGTAGCCGCGTTGTACGTTTGCTCACATCTCTTATTATTATCTTATATTAGTGTGCGTATGCACACGTCTCACTTTTGTGTAGCGATAGAACTAAGACAATAGCAATTTATAATGTACGGTCGGGGCCATAAGTGCAGCTCCACCTTACGGGCGACATTAGCTTGCGCTCTTGAGATGTCTACGTGTGAGTCGTTACTTGATTAGAATAGGTAGCCTCATACGATTATTTCGTTGAACTGAGACTGCACTAATGAACCCGATAGTACATGTTTGCACTGCAGCAATTTAGACAAAGAGTGGGGCGCATCTTCTTGGATTAAACGAATTATAAATACCTTGAACTTCTATACCGCACCACACTCCGAGACCGTGGTATTGATTCGCGGCCGCTTTCTCATCGATTTTCTTTCTGGCGTAGTAGGCACGTCTACCTAAATCTTCCTGTTTAAACGTAGTCAAGAGTCGAATGATAAATTCTATGTCAAGAAGATATAGTTCTAAGTTAAAGAAGGAATATTATGGAGAACTGAAGGGAGAATAGTGATTGTGGATGTCTGAATACAAGCAAGTGTTGAATATTTTATCCTATGGAAAATAGGTTATAAATCATCATCATTATTCAGCCGAAAGACGTCCACTGCTGGACATAGGCCTCCCCCAAGCATCGCCACATCGACCGGTCCTGTACTTCTCCCATCCAGCATTGCATTGCTGACATTGCTCGCAGAATGGATGGCCGATGGAACCGAAAGGTTCTGGAGTGGCGTCCGCGTACCGGAAGGCGTAGCGTGGGTAAGCCCCCCCAAGGTGGATGCGGGGTTATAAAGATACGATAAAATTAAATAAACTTGGCAGCAGTGGCGAAGGGTGAATTTTCTTAAAAGGGAAGCCGGACCAAAAAATGCTTTCCTTGCTCAAGTGTTTAAATGATAATTGAAAATAATAGATACTACTTAGTATTTGGGCTTGCACACAAAACTGCGATGCGATGCGATACGACGCCGGCGCCGCATGGCAGCAAAATATGGTGGTATGGTTCTATGTAGCTCGCAGATTTTTGCGATGCGACGCAGATCGCAGTTTTGTGTGCAAGCCCTTTGCCATATTTCGAAAGGGAAACCGATAGGAATCGAGTTGTATGGAGCCTTCGCCACTGCTTGGCAGTGCACCGCCTGCCAAAGTCTGGCAACTAAGGTGCTAAACACAAAGACTACGGTCACCAATCCGTCTGCCAAGAGTGATTATTATGGCATTTTAACGGTGATTAGTAAGCACATGTTCAGAAGACATCATGCAGAAGTAAGGCTGTTTTTTTTTATTTGTCTTGGTCGTCTTTGGCCCTAGTCGCACCTGATGGTAAGCGCAAACAGGGTCTAAGATGGAACACACGAATCCAAGTAACAGAGATGTAGAGAGATTCCCTTATACCCCACCCCTCTGGCTCTCACATATACACGACGGAACATTTTAATGTTCAGGTGGTAATTAGCCAGGCGGACCGCATTGATCCTACCACTTCACGTGCTGGGTTATGTTGAATCTTACAACACGCGTCTATTTCCAGCGAGCAGTGAGGAAGTTTTATATTCTAGTCTAATTATATGGATGTTGTAATGAATAAATCTCACCTCAACATTCTTCGGCAGTGTATACAGATCAGGTTTGAACTGGGTCTCCTTACAAAACATCAGAGGGCAGGCTTGTAGCAGTTCTTCTAATGGTACCAGCGGTTCCTCTGCCTCTTCACTGCGATGTCGGCTGTAAGGGACCAGGAATCCCCACCCTTCCGACTGGATATAGTGGAGGGGATACCCCTCCCAAGATAGGCGAAGGAGTTTTGGTGTTATCTAGAAGGGCGACTTATTTTTTTTTAATCTTTTTTTAAAAAAACGTTGCCCCACACTAAGATTTCTCTTGTATCGTGGGTGCGTTTACAGACACAAATCTCACAAACAAACGCCCAGACCCGAAACAACCACCTGTAGGCCATACAAATTTTTGTTCCGTGTGGGAATCGAACACACGACCCGTAACGCAGAAGCCAATCGCTTAGCCACTGCACCAAACGTGTCATCAATTTGGTAAGCTCAAAAGAAGTTATTTATCCTGTGATGACTTATTGACACCCGGAATGATTTTTGGAGGTTCTAAGCATAGAATCCTGCCCCACTCTATTTATTTTCCTTTGTAAAAATACAGTTATTGATTAAAAACTTCCCGCAAGGTATTGATAAAGGCACTTACTTGCATACTAGTTGTAACGTGATTGGCTCCGGGCGTCCAATCCGGGTCCTTTCCGGGCTTGGTACATAACTTCCGGTACCAAGCCGGGTAGCCAGCTAAATAAGGCCTCTTTACTGGCAACAGTTCGCCTAACTCAAACAAATGTTCAAACTCTTTGCTTAAATCTTCTGCACCTTTCATATTTTTAGTGTTTCTATTTTCAACATATTGTATGTAGTCTTCATTTAGAACTTGAAAGTTCTTTGGCTCCTGATTTGCATTTTCATTGGATGATTTGGTTTCAGTAACGGATATTCCATTTTCAAAATCGCTGGCTGTTTCAACTTCCCTGTTTCCATTCTCTGATTCTGTCGGTTGAACTTTTTTCTTTTTCTTCGTTTGTTTTTTTAACTTCAACGTTTGAACTGACCAATCTTGGTCCCACATCCATAGATCTTTTTTGTAAGAATTGTCGGCCATCATTCGACAAGCCTCATCGGCTTTCAGTGATAGTAACTGTCGAGATTCTAATTTTAAATCTTCAAATACTGTTTCGGCTGAATCTGTGTATTGGACCCAGTTGGAGTTCACTGGCAAGTAGGCAGATCCTGTTAAGCGAAAGTGAGTTTTATTACAGTTGTCGGAAGGAACGTATTTATTTATATTAAGGTTATGCAAGATTGGTAGGCCGTGCCCAGTTTATTTAAGCAAGCACTTACATATAAACTATGTTTAAAGGTTATTTAACTTAAATGGGTTTTAAGTCTTGCCATCTCTATTCATGGGCATATAATTGACAAGGACAGGTATAATTTAATTAGTATTTAAAAATGACAATCGCTTATAAGTATGGGTGTATCTTGCAATACACATGTTCTACGGATTTTTTAGAAAGATTTTTACTAAATCCGTGACTCTTGTATCTTGACACAGAAGGACGTATTAAGGCGCTAGAACTGTCTTGGATATTCATAAAAATGATTCATGCACACGATAGTTATCGTACTATGTTGGGGTTGAGTATGTACCTGTAAAATCTGATGGGACTGAATGCCAGCATTTAAACGAGAGGACTCCTGTCTGGCTTCCATCACCCTAGGAGTAAAGATACCGGTATCTTGAGGTCCATCAAACTTGGTTGTTTGGTAGACCTTACCATAACGAATTTAAGGGTATTAAAGCTTTAGGAGAGTAGCTTATGCCGTGGTGAAAAGATTACCCAGTCAGCAGGGTTGGTAGCAAGGCTGACTGCCCAGGGTGCGCTGGACGTACTTAAGTTTCAGCCCTCAAAGGGCAGTCCCTTAAATTCTGTCAAAGTCTTACCCAACTCCAACATGCCAGCCAAGGTGACAGGGTGCGGGAACCTCAGTAAGAACAACGGCAGCAGTTCCTTCAACACGTCGTGTGTAGCCACTACGTCATTAGCGCAGTACTGCATTAACGATTGGAAGTTGTCGTGGACATCCTGCATTGTGCCTTCTACGAATATATCCCGGGTTTGCTTATCTACGGGCGTGCCGCAGTATAGCTTGTGAACCTGTGTGAAAATACGCATTAACTACTTTAAATTGAATTACCATGCTTTGGGAAAAGAAACATTAATCTCATTGCACAAAGTTCAATTTTCATTGCAACTTAAATTGTTTTGATGAACTTTCAACAGTTTTTGCCATTCTGAAATCAACATGGTCTACAGTAGGAATTTGTGCAATTACGAAAAGTAAAGACATTTATATTGATTTTTAAGTGTGCTCGTACGTATCATTAATACTTCTGCGCAAACGCGCGCCCGAAGTTAAGCACTGTCTGTATTTATTTAAAATTTATAGATTAAAAAGGTCGACACAACGGCCCACATGATCAAAAGGGGATACCTTCTTTTCGCATAATGTTCTTTGTCCTAATATACTTCGGCATAACGATTTTGGCACAATTTGTTTTGGCATAATAATACTTCGGCATAATTTTTTTAGGCATACATTTTATGTTGGCATAATCATCTTAAAGACTAATTTGTTTTGGCATAAATTTGATTCGCATAACGTTAGTAGGCCTAATGACTATTAGCATAACGTTAGTTATGATAATCAGAAATGTTTTTACCATTGTCTAATAATCTAGTCGCAGGCGCACCCCGACACGGATAGGTTAGGTTCGAAGGGGATGATGGGGGCTAGAGTGAGCGAGCGAAGCGAGCGAGCGAAGCCCTAATATAACTTAGCATAATTTTTATGCTAAGTTATATTAGGTCTTAACATTTTATGCAAATGGATAGGGAAGCGATGAAAAGTGGTTACTGCCGCCTATATACATCTACAACACTTAGAGGATTGCTGATGCGTCGCCAACCTGAGAGACTAAGTTGGCAAGTCTCATGTGACTGTAATTTTTCCGACATACCCTTCAAACGGAACACAGCAATGCTGCGTAGCGGCAGAAATAAGTATGGTGGTAAATAAACTCTTGCACAAGGAGCTCTATCAGTACTAGATAAGGTTCTTTTTACCTCACTAAGGTTCTATGTTAGGAGATGTGGTTTCCGCACTTAGTCCTTTAAGTGGACCATTGTACGTGGGCCATGGCGGCTATCATTCCAGCCAGCCCACCTCCTTCCAGAAGCAGATTAGGGCTCTCAGTCCGCTCAGAACATTTGCGAGTGATTTCGGTGCACCAAGGGTTGTTTCTCGTATTTGGGTGACCCCTGTGCATTCCAGGAGCACGTGTGCGACCGTTTCTTCAGCCCCCATACATGCTCTGCACAGAGGGCTGTCCGTTATGCCTATCATGTGGAAGTGTTTGTTTACCTCACTAAGGTTATTGAGCGAGCTGATCTCAATCCAGTCGTCGTCCGAAGGGTGGGGCTCCTTGTTCTTTGCTTTAAGCACTGTACGCTGGTAGCTCGTGACGCCGCTAACACACGTGTGCATTGACATCGTGTCCATGAAACGCACACCTGTTAAAACAAAGTGTAGTCCGGTCATTTAAAATCCTAACTATAACCACAGTGTACCTACTTACTACATACAGTGGGTCAACGCCCATACATTTGACAGGTCCTATGAAATGTCAAAATTATGTAGGGGCGGAGGTTATGTCCCGAGTATGCAGTATGGCTACTCGGGACATAACCTCCGCCCCTTCACCCCGCAACCCCCCGCACGATTGCTCTGCGACAATGTTCTACGTTGACCGACTGTAAGGAGTAAGATATAGGTATAGACTGTGCTATAACTATAATATTATAAATGCGAAAGTAAGTTTGTTTGTTTGAAACCTTTTCACGCCTAAACCACTGAACCGATCATCCTGAAATTTTGCGAATACGTTGTCAAGTGTACAGAAATGGACAAAGGGTACCTTTTGTCCCGAAAAAAAGTACTGTTCCCGAGGAAAACAAGAATAACGATAATAGATGGCGCCACGTGTCTTTCGAATCATGATTGAATTATATTATTACAGAAACTTTAGTAGTGTGTTAAGAGTTGATTGTCAAATTCTAAATTAACGCGACCGAAGCTGCGGGCAAAAGCTAGTTTTGTATAAAAGGTAAAGAAGTTTCTGTACACCTGCAAAACAATAATGTAAAATTCCAGGATGATCGGTTCAGTGGTTTAGGCGTGAAAAGTTAACAAACTTACTTTCGCATTTATAATATTAAGAAAATAACTCTTGTCTATCTGTGACGCTTTCACGCCTAAACCGCTGAACCGATTTTGATGAAACTTGGTACAGAGATGGTCTGGAACCTGGAGAAGGACATAAGCTACTTTAATTAATTAATACGCGATAAACGACATCTACGCGAGCGAGAGCGCGAGCGACCTCTATTATAACCTATGAAGACCGTATTGGAGTTCAGAAGACCACATAAATAAACCACAATCATATTACCTGTTCTATTTAACCAGTACTGTTCCTTAATTTTAGCTCTATCAAAAGACACATTATGGCCAACAACAATCCTGTGCCTACTGAGGTCTCCACACGGTTTCCTGCCATCAGTCTCCAATGGTATTAAATCATCATAGTTTATGTTATCATACACTTTGTGGGGATAACCATTTGCAAGTGGTTCACTGATCCAACCATACCTATAGAGAGAAAAAATACTTAAATTAGTGTCAGTTCACACATGCGAAGCGACGCGACGAGGCGCGCACTTTTTACAGCGATTACGCACTGCATCCGATCCGAATCCATCGAAAATACGGATATAAAAAACTCGGACCGAATTCGGATATTGCTTTACGCACTGCATCTGATCCGAATCCGTGAAAATACCGATCTAGAGTAAAAATCTCGGACCGAATTCGGATATCGCTTACGCACTTGTCCGATCTCTGATCCACATTCAAACAATTCAGGAGTCATCTTTGGCATATCCATTTGGCGTCCGATTTGAATCCGAGGTAATGCGAAAGCGTTCATACAAACAGTACTACGGCTACTTCCATCCGTCAATTTTTCTTCCGAATTAGAAACTCACGGATGACGGATGCCGGATGTAGTGCGTCTACCATACAAATAGTTCTATGGCTACTTCGGAACGTATTTTCATGAATTCGGATCGGATGCAGTGCGTAACCGCTCTTAAGATACAAGAAGCGATACAATATAGAACTTATTTTCGGGTCCGAAACTAGTCGAGCAATCCCGAAAAATGGACGTGAGTAAACCGCAACTAATTCTAAATATGAATGTGTCACGAACGAAAGTTATAATACAAAAATATAGCACTTATTTACTACAAAAAAATCAACTCAGATCAACTCAGGATGGATGAAATGGCGACAGGTCACTGGAATAACTTGCGAACCACGGATGCCTCTCAAGTTAAAGGGGAAAATCTACAAGTCCGTGATAAGACCTTTCGTACTGTATGGATCGGAATGTTGGGCCGTGAAGAAGACGAATGAAAAAAGATTGCATGTAGCGGAGATGAGAATGTTGAGATGGATATGTGGAGTGACCAGAATGGATAAGGTCAGGAATGAGTATATTAGAGGAAGTTTGAAAGTAGCGCCAGTGACAGAAAAGTTGAAAGGGAACCGTTTGTCTTGGTATGGGCGTGTGAAGAGGAGAGATGAAACACATGTCACCAAAAGAGTTATGAATATAAATGTGGATGGATGGAGAGGAAGAGGGAGGCCAAAGAAAAGATGGATGGATTGTGTGAAGAATGATATGAAAGAGAAGGGAATCAGTGATATCATGACGGTGGACAAGACGGAATGGAAGAAGAAAATGTGTTGCGCCGACCCCGAGTAACATGGGATAAGGGCAGGAAGATCATGATTTACGTCACAAAAAGGCACAAATTTTGCGAAAGCGGTCTGGGTACATGCCGAAGTAAGCCGCGCTGCACGCGGCACTGCAGAACGTCTCGCTGGTCACCGCAAGCACCCAGAAGAGACGCGATGCGCAGATACTTGAGAGAACACGCCTTGCTTCAAGCAGAGTCGCGAGACGGGTTCTCATGAGAACAACTAGCTTCAAGCATATGCACGCCGCATAGCGTCTCGGTGTGTACTGACCAGCGTTGCCAGACGTCCGGATTTTGGCGGGACGTCCCGTTTCTAGAGCTTTAGAGGATGCGTCCCGTGAAAGACGTGTGCGGGACGCCAATTGTCCCGTTTTATCGTACCTACGGCTAAACCTTCGGGCAGAAGTCGAAATTTAGTGAACGCACGTTTTGTTTAACTAGAAGAATGGAGATCGTGACCGCGAGTCTCGTGTCGAACGAACACCGCTCGTACGGCTCGCGCGGCTCCCTCATCGTCATCTCGCCCCTTTCCCTCCCACTACTTTTCTCTATTAAGTTTTATTATATTTCCCAATTTTTTTTGCAAGTCTTGTGCTTGTATGTCAAAGTAAAACATTAAATAATAAAACTATTTAAGATAATTGCTAATTGTATTTTTCCCCTGGCTATAGGTACTTTGACAGTTGGGTCCCGCTTTTTTTTGCCACGTCCCGCAGTTTGATTGCCAAAGTCCCGGTAAATTCATATATTAAGGTTGGCAAGCCTAGTACTGACCCACCTACTGAGACTAACTTTATTGGGGTGCACACGGGCCACTCGCTACAGCAACAAGGTGCTGGCCACAAGCTGTGGACTAACTTGTCCATCCATTTCGTAGGGACACGCATACGTGTGGCGTGTGGCGGCCACTTGAAATGTGTGGAAACACCTTGTAGCTGGCCCATAAGCTGTGGCGAGTAGCCCGTCTACGAGTGGCATTAGATAGGATAACAAAAGAGATGAGAAGTTTAGGTATTTTTTTCTTATTTGAATGTGTTTTATTAATGATACCTAGTAAGCTAGTGAACTTTTGCTAGTTAGTTTGAAATAACTCTGTTATTGTCTTTCCATACCTGAATGAAAGTATTTATAAATCTGCTGTCCGATTTCTAAAGTGAGTAAACCAAATTTTGAGTTATGAGCAAAAACTTGTAAAATGGTTGTCTCTAGAAATTCCGAAAACATACAGATATTTTTGTTACTTATACCAAATTATTGGGCTATGTTTAAGCTCTTAGTGTATAATTTTTAGCAAAGGTACAAGTCCGAGACAGGCTGCAAAATGCAGACTGCAACCGCAGACCGCAAGTCGCCATAGGAATAGCGCCTTTAAGGTGCGGACTTTAAAGGTGCTATTCCGACAGCGACTGCAAAACTGCAACCGCAGACCGCAGCCGCAGATCGCACCGCTAGCGATACTACTTTTGCAGTTTGCGGTCTGCAGCCCGTCTCGGACTTGTACCTTAAGTTGTAAGTCTAAAATGGTTTTTACACGTTTTTGCTCATAACTCAAAATTTGGTTTACTCACTTTACGGTCTTTTAGAATACAGACAGCAGAAATGTATGTATAATATTCTTACCATGCATCTGTGGACACCGCACAAGCCAAGGTGGGCCTCTTGCCTGCAGACATGAGCACTTCCACATCAAAGATCAAAGCATCACTGGGTGGACACGGCACAAGCTCTTGTGTTTTACCTGAGTATTTCGTCCAGCCTTGTGCTTTGGACCATTTCTACAAATATAATATTTATTTGATCACCTTTATTCATATACTAACATATTATATAGGTACATTTATAAATATAAAATAAAAAGGCTTATTATTTTCCAGGTGACTAATAACTTAAAAGGCGACCAAGTGTTTGCAACTAATAAAATGAGGCGAGGAGCTATAAATAATGACTTGGCGACTAATAATGTTAGCAAGGTGGTTAAGGGGAACCCCGACATGGATAGGTTAGGTTCGAAGGGGATGACGGGGGCTAGAGTGAGCGAGCGAAGCGAGCGAACGAAGCTCCTGTCATCCCCTTCGTGTTAGGTTACTTTAAACCCTGCAGACAGAAATAGGAGCCCCGCTCAGCGGGGCTCCGTCGACTCTGCTTTGTTAAATAGAATCTGATTTGTATTATTTATGAATGCCCATTTTCTATTTTTTATCATACAAATTCAGTTATCAAAAGAAAAACCAAAAAATCACTGCCAATTTAAATTTAAACAAATATTACAACTCAAAATAAAGCTGCTACTTTATACTTAAAATGCTACTTCACTGTAGCTGCCAACCTATTATTTTTGCTACCCATTTTAATTATTTTTAAAACCCTAAATCAGATTAGTTTGTCGCCGCGTTAAATACATGCCAAATAAAAATATATGAAATAGTAGCCCACCAGCATCGGGAACAGGGTCTAAGCTACTGGTGGTCAGGGCCTCAGAGAGAGGAACCTTCTAACAATACGCGCCGTGTCAAGAAGTACCACTTTCTGTATCAGGCCCTTGATCCAGCCGCCTAACGAGAGCCTCTTTAGGTGTTGGTCGAGGCTCTTGGCTATTAAGCCATTCGCCGTAAGGACTATCGGCACAATGACTGCTGAATCAATACCCCACATGTCGACAACCCATATTTGTTTATTTATTACAGACATCTTAATGCTAACACAAAAATCCATGCGCAATAAGTGCTAACTTTAAACATTCTCATAAGTTTAGCTTCTCAGTAAGTTTTTGTCACACCAAACGCGGGGCGCGAGCAGGGTCATGTTGTTGGCAGGATTACTACAAAGCATGCCACACTTAACCACACAATCATTGTTACAGTAAGCGTAAAATAACTTTGACGCTCTGAAACCATGCTTGAGCATTCTGTTCCTCAGTTCAGAGGAGCAAAGTTATTTGGTATGTGTACAGTATCTCTTGAATACTACTCATGGGGCTCGCCAATGACACACCCTGGGGTTGGCGTGGTGACACCGTAATATATTTTTTAAATTTAATTAGTCGACTGTGCTGGATTCTGCAGTTCCATGCTCTAATTGAGTGAGTATGTGCAGTGTGATAGTATGGCTGCGTACATTCGAAAGTGTTTCTGTGTGCATGTGAGTGATAGAATACTGTGTGTATGTATGGGTAATTTAAGTGCAAATACAATGCATAATCTATATCAGTAATACCTTTGGCATTGGTGGTAACTTACAGCTAGCCAGCCTCTTCAGTAAGTCTCTGTAAGGAGCACTTTGTTTCTCTCCTATATTATAAAAATGTTCCACAACATCACTGCCGTCCAGCTTGGGTAGTTTTAACTCTACATCTGGCAGGTGACTGCATTTTTTGTAGTCTATGCCATGCTTTAGGAGGTTGTCTTGACAACTGAAAAGTTAGACAATTTCTTTATTAAACAAAATCTGGTTGGAGTGTACGTAACGGGGCACTGAGGAAAAAAGAAAATTATAGCCAAAAAAAAATATTTTCTCAAATCGTTGGTTTCGTGATTCTGTTGTATAAACCTAAAAATAAGGCGAAAAGCATCTTTGTGATTTTTGGACTTCGGGCACCCTGACTTCGACAGGATAGGTGAATATTTTTTTAATCCACCCAGAAGTAGGAGCCCAGTGAAATGGGGCTGCGTCGACATGGCCTCGTATCTAAGTTTTTTTTTCATAGTGGCCCGTTTTGTATCCAGTGACCCAAAATCTTCATTACAATTTACATATTAAACAATACCCAGTTACTGGGCAATGCCGATATCCTAAGGTTAGGCCGATTGTCAGACTTTCGGGCTTCTGACTACCAGTAAAAACTGTCATATTTGTATGACACCTGGAACAATGGCTTAACCTGGTCTCCGAGGAACAGAGCAGACTCAATGTATATAAAGTGGTCACCCATCCACAGACTGACCGCGTTGAGTGCAGCTTAACCTTGCAAATTGTATGATCCGCGCAGTTGTTAATTAGTTATGGCATAGATTGCATTACTACATAGTATAAAACAAAGTCGCTTCCCGCTGTCTGTCTGTCCCTATGTATGCTTAGATCTTTAAAACTACGCAATGGATAATGATGCGGTTTTTTTTAATAGATAAGAGTGATTCAAGAGGAAGGTTTATATGTATAATACATGCATAATATAGTAGAGAACAACGCGGAATACGCGATAGACGACATCCACGCATGCGAAGTCGCTGGCAACCTTTAGTAGTGTTAAATTAAGTGCATAAAAAGATGTCGCTACTAGACCTCTTTAACCCATTTCTTAAGTAGCCTATGGGAACGTGGACAGAATGTCATATAATTACCATTCTTGTTACCTAATCATAGGACATTCTTATCACGAAAATCTTACAAGGCCTTACATCAGATTATAAAATGACTAGTAACAAAAAAATTACAATTACAATCATATTTACCTTTTTATAACCTGAGAATCTACGGTTTGACTAGGGTTTTTGAACAGCTGCTCGTAAATGTTTTTTGAAATCATCTGTATGTTCACCTCATTAACTCTAAATTCCTTAGAATTATTGGTATTATTGTTTTCTTCGGAAACTTTTTCGATTTTGAGGTTAACATCTTTATTTTTATTGTTCTTTTTGATTATTACAACTTCACTAGAAGGTAGTATATCACCATAAAACCTATGATTATTGATTCGTAATTTAATTAAGTTTTTACTAAATATTTGGTTCGTGCTTTTCATTTTTTCAGTAAACAAAACAAACTTTCGCGGGCATACTATTTACTTTTGACATTGACTTGACATTACATTAATTAATGACATGATTGTGTGCTGTTCAAAAACTCTTTATTAAAAACCTGAGGATAATTCGTTCGGAAATGAAGTTTATTGTAAAGAGGTGAATCATTTTCATTGTAAAAAATAAATATCATTGACAAGATAGAGGAAGATAATGGATATACGAGGCAATTCGTATTCATTATGATTAAGTTAATTAGCATTACAATACATTAATATATTTTAATTACTACCATAGGTATAACAATACTTTTGTAAGCCATGCCTGGTAGGTCAAGGATTTGTCAAGTGTGACTGCAAAAATGTAATGGGTAAATATAATCAAAGGCATAAGGAAATAATACATTTTCTCAGACTGAACTAGTAAATAATTAATGCCAGTTTAATCTGACAAAGGAAATAACAACATTTTGAAGAATATTAATTTATTGTAGTCAAAACAAATACATAATACTACATAATTACTTTTTAATACCTATAATTTAATAATGCAAAATAGACAACTTGTAAATAACATAATATGGTGCTTCTTATATCTATGGAATGTATTATAAATGATTAGTTAGTTCTTAGTTGGTAGTCTCCATTCTGTGTGATATACCGCACCCAAGGCAAAGCTTGATATCCACTCTTTTCAATAATCTTCAAGTATCTTACTTGGATACCAGATGTGGTAAAGTATGGGATCTCAAATTTGACTTGGATTGGTGGTTTTCCATCAACTTCTTCACATTCTACAGATGGCAAGCCAAAATGAGCTCTCATTAAGTACTCTTTGCCTCCAGGGAAGGACTTAATGGACCAAGTGATAGCGTTCTGTTCAGGAGTGTATTTTACGCTGCCAATAGTAGTCTTGAATTTTGGAGAATCAGCATCAGCTGGGACGGGAATAATAATCTCAACGTTGTTGGCAGTAGAACGCCTCTTGAACTGTGACTTTGCCTTAATCATGTACTCGACTCTGGAATGAGCATGGCGCTCAATAACTGACTCAATCCAAATCAATGGTTTGACATGCGTGTTCAATCTATATGACATCAGTTCAAACTCTCCATCAGGTGGAATAAATGAAATTGTCCGATCATTTTCAAATCGAGACAATCGGACACACTGATGAAATTTCACATCCTCCAGCTCTACAGACTTAGATTTTCCTCTGCCAGTGCTCTCAAACAGAACCTTGTCATTTAATCCAAGACGTAACTCAGGCATGCCAGACAAGTAAACTCTCATTTTGATTGCCCCTACAATCTCACTTCTCAAAACATTACCGTTGCAGTTAGCCAAGAGGTTTACAGACTCAATCACATCTAAGAACACTTCATTCTTTCTATATTTTATGCCTTCAGACCTCCAAGACACTGCATTTGTCACCGCCATTGGTATACGGGGCTGCATTTCCAGTTTATGGCCTTCCTGAGTTATGTACTCTTGTAGTATCTTGCTGTCAGTTGTTTGTGGGTAGCCAAAGTCAATCAGTTCATCTAGCAACTCGTATATAACCACGAAGTTGTCTCGAATACTTTCTTCCTCCAATTCTTTGAAGTATTCAGTCATGACTTCAACAATTTTGTACAGAAATACAAATACAAGGGCTATATTCGCGTTCTTCTTCGTAGTAGACACTATGTATAGATTGTTGGTCTTGATGTAAGCGAAGGTGCATTCGCTAGTCTGCAAAAGTGGAGTAAGCATACCCTCTTCCTCTTTCTCCATCAGCAAAGGCATGAACTTATCTATGATGCCTAGGTCGACATCGCCGCGGTAATTCCTCGATATGAGGACTTTGCCCTTCACATCTAAGATATATATTGCCGAAGAAGACATTTTGAAGCTGAAAAAAGACAACCATCAAGTTACTCATAGCCAAATACGAGTTGTACTGAACCAGTTTCAATTATCACGATTTTTTTTTAAATAAGCTTTTTTACACTAATACAAACATAAAACATGTTAAAATAGATTACATTGAAGTAACATACACAATTACTTACGCGAATTTCACAGCTTTTCGGGTAAAATATCTACATTATCTCCCGCAAACATACGTGTGAAATTAATCACTTGCGTTACAAGTTACGATTTCTGAGGGATAATTAGCATCCAAATGACAGCAGAATGGCTGTATTGTGCCCAAACGAGACAACAATATACATATTTAGATGCTTCAAATGTTGTTATTGTTGTTCGTTCGTTTGAGGTTCGTTCGTTCTTGTCAATGTTGCCAAGAATGCAAATAGTTTTTCAAAAAATAAATGGAATAATTACTGAGAAGACAGCACATTTTGGCAATTTATAGGTCTAGCGCTTAAAGGTTACAGCTCATTAAACCCACCCGGCAGCCGACCCGCACCGCCTCGCCTCGTGCGGTTCGTATTCTTTATATGAATTTGTATGGATGTGCGCTCACTACATCAACTCCGTAACGTCACCGGATCGCCTCGGGCGTATGCCGTCCACGCGCGGACGACGAGTTGACCACTCGGTGACAACTCGCTGCTCGCATGCTTGTCTTGAGTGAACCGCGCGCTGCCATCGAGAAGACCGCGCGCGGCTCGCGAGTGATTCACGCGAGGACAATGCGTCAGCGATGCGCCGCTCCCCACCCATCCGTCATTTCCAGCCCTTCTTTCTAACATGTCGGATGTATGGTTTTTGCTTTCAAAATGAATACAGAAAGACTTATCGAGAAGTTCAAAAATATATGTCAAATTTTGGTAAAATTTGACATAACCAAAAACACGTGTAGACCGTGCCAATTGCTGACAGACTACTCGGAAATTCGTGGGCCCCGCGATTTCCACTCGTTGACTACGTGAGGTCCACTGGTTGACCACGCGATGTCCACTCGGTGACCGCGCGAGGTCCTCTGGTTGACCACGCGACGTTCACTAGTGATAACGCGGCGTCCACCCGTGGACCACCTGCTGACAACGAGTGGACGCCGAGTGATGAGGTGGTGCGGGTCGGGTGCCGGGTGGTTCTTCTTTTTCTATCGTGTCGGCATGAGCTATACGAGAATAGGTCATACCGTGGTGAAAAGATTAGCCAGTCAGCAAGGTTGGTAGCAGGGCTGACTGCCCAGGGTGCGCCGGACGCACTTAAGTATCATCACTCATGGAGGCTCTTTTCATGCACCCCGGGTGGTTCTAATGAGCTGTAACCTTAACTGTTTCAGTGCCTGGGGTATGGGAGCGGCACGGGAGGGGTGACATATGACGACGTGTCCGAACTATCTCGCTTTAAACGTGATAAATATAATGAAGATAACTCTTACGATATTTACGTGTGTATACTTAAGGGCCGATTTTCCAATGGTCAGATAAATTTTATCCAAGGAATAAATATGACGGTTTGACATATTTCCTATACAAAAGCTGTCAAAACGTCGAACTTATTCCCCAAATAAAATTTATCTGGCGATTGAAAAATCAGCCCTAAGTTAAATTAATTAATATAGTTGCGCGTGACAGGTGACAATGTAAACAAAAAAAATAGTTACAATAATTATATTATTTTATTTATTAATTATTAATATTTTCAACTGAAAAAACAAAAAACAACAAATACTTAAATCCCGAAATCCCAAATTTAATTAATCAGATTCCTTATCGCTGTCTGTACCGTCACTGTATGAATGGCTCGAATCACTTTCACTAGTAGTAGTAAAAATATCGTAAGAGATATCTTCATTATACAGGAAGACTTTGAATTCGTTGGCAATATTTTAGTCCAAGAATCTAGTTGAGGAACAAATAATAACTAAAGCTAGTAAAGTGTTCAAAAATAATAACCCAGAGTTTTCCCAAAATGAACAAAAAAATAAAAGGATCAAATTGTGATTGCACGCTATTTAAAATGTACGGGTGCCGTGTGTAAGTGTGTGTGACACGTAAGCACACACGCGCCATCACCGTCGACGCGAGCCATTCATTTTTTGCGCGGGACGGAGCGCGTGCGGCGCGCCGCGCCGGCGTCGCTTTGATTGCGGTCGCGAACTCGCGGATCGCGATGTAGCAGATTCGATTTTCCTACGGAACTAACGTGTAACTCGTACTTAAATTAAACTATTTAGTTAGGTCCGAAAGTAATTAAAATCATGACAGAAAGCAATTCCGAAAATAACAAAAACCATGACAGAAAATTCTGAAGCACAATAGCGCCCGTTTGTCTAACGGCAGCGCTCACCCGCTCGAGCTGGCTCACAGTCACTTCACCAAAATCAAAGCTGGCAACATTGCCAACTTCTTCAACTTCGCGACTTCGCTCAACATCACAGATAATAATTATACTATAGAAAAATAAAACTCCTCCCTTCTTATTCTTAGTCTGTGCTTCGCTCTTCGCTTGCTTGTAGCTGCGTTTTTTTCCGTCAAATTCAATCACAGTTGTTCAGTTTGTTCGTATTGTTTATCTTATCATGGAATTATTTTAATGCTCAATTTAAGCACTTGTGTGTACAGCTTTCATGAATCTAAATAATTTGTTGATCATTAGTTTTAATAAATATTAAAGTGTTGTTTATTCAAGTAATCATATTCGATGTTGATCAATAATAATATGAATCCCGTTTCTCTTACACAAAGAAATCCTCTAGTTTTTTTGGATATTTCAATTGACGGAGAACAAGGTATGTTTATTTTACGAGATGTTTAGAATATTATGTTAAGTATTAAAAAAATATTTAAATGTTTACAAGAAAAACACATCACACAAACATTTACGACAAAAAAATGTATATTCTGCTATAAAACTATAAAAGGTGAATTATTTTCCGTAAATTAAAGTACATACTCGCAATTATATATGTGGAGGAAGTTAACGAGAGTCAAATCAATATCAATACTGAGAAATTATCAGGCATCTTCATAGTCTTATTCGGTGAATTAAATTGGTTGATTAGTAATCTTAGTACCTACTAACTCACCTTATTTTAAACCTCTTCATATCATTTTTAGTATGTGAAGACAGTTAAAGAGATACCAAGACACAATCATTTGGTCTGAGAGTTATCAGGGTTTTGGCAAATATGTTTGTAATGATTACTTGCAAATTATATGTTGTTATACAATAAACTCAAACTCAAAACAACAGTGAAACTTGAGTTATAAGGTCATTCCATACTGTCAACTCAGTTGCTGGCAACTATTTTAGACAGTGCATAACAGTTCATAAGGGTTGTGATTTTCGATTTTTAAATTCGAAAGAAATAAATGCCTGACCCACATCAAAAGATGAAAAAAAAAGCAGTAAATTAGTTGGAATGCTTGACATTTTTATGAATAATAAATTATCAACAGTGGTACACTGATAAAGTTATATTCATTAAAATTTTAATATAAATCAAATATATTCTTGATAATCAAGAAGAGAAATAATAATATGTTCTTGTAAGTAAAACTAGTATATTTTTCTAAATAAATAACACATGGTTTTCTGAGTGAAAACATTTAAAATGATGGAACAACATAAGCTACCTATAACAACTGTTTACATAATTTAAATTGCATATAAATAATTGCATATAGATAAACGCAATGACCTTCAAATGCAGCAATAATACTACTGCATGAGTACAGTGGAATCCGTTTATTATAACTGCGACTATAACAACCAGCAGCTTGTAGCAACTTACGCACACCATACAACTTAGTTTTCATTGAAATTGTTAAGAGAAAAAGCCATAATAACAAATAACTGCTAAATAACAGCTTGCAGTATAGTCAATTATATGCATTAATTATGTTAGTAAATCAACATTATTTTAAGGCATAACTAACATATGAATAAATTAATTTTATGGCAGTTGTCATTCAATTTAAACAAATACATGAACATAACATCACACCTGTATCTTGAAGGGTTGGGCAGAGGTGTAAAAACACCCTCATTTTTCCAATATGTTTAACTTCCACATAAAAGGGCCGTGATTATTGCCATCAGTTGGGCTCAAATCCAGACTCTGGGCTGCTACTAAGAAACTCCAAATGAAAAAACCCAATATCACTTTGTCTGACCTGGGAATTGAACCCAGGATCTCATGCTCAGCATTCACGCTTGCAAACAGTGGACCAACGAGGCAGTCAAGTTTGTTCAAATATAATGCCTATAAAAAAAACCTTAATTGAGGCCCTTTATCTACTTGTTTAAAGACCCTATAGGTATGCTTGCAGGGTCCCAGTTAGGGTTGCCACCTTTTTTGGAACAATAAAAGTACATTTGTGTTTTGGGATAACAAAAATAAAGCACAATGTATAAAAAGAGAGTACTTTTATTATTTATGTTTATACACCTATTTTTCATCGCTTCTAGATTCTTGAAAACATGTTGTGATTCTTTCAAAAATGTGCGAATCTTTCAATTACAGCCATAGACCGTAGAGTAAAAAAACTATGCCAAAAAAAGTCCAAACTAGTAGGATCAAATGAGAACGGTGTCAGGTAAAAAGAGTATCTTATAGCGTACTTTATAACTGTCGTAGATTGTAAAGTACGCCCACGTGAAATAGAGTATAATACTCTATAATAGACTACGGGTGGCAACCCTAGTCCCAGTACTGCTCTGAATGCTCCAGTTGTAGTTACGGCCCTGTCTTGTATCATTGATGCTCAGTCGTACCTACTGTTGTATTGAGTTTGAGTTTATTACTCAAACTCAAAACAACAGTGAAACTTGAGTTATAAGGTCATTCCATACTGTCAACTCAGTTGCTGGCAACTATTTTAGACAGTGCATAACAGTTCATAAGGGTTGTGATTTTCGATTTTTAAATTCGAAAGAAATAAATGCCTGACCCACATCAAAAGATGAAAAAAAAAGCAGTAAATTAGTTGGAATGCTTGACATTTTTATGAATAATAAATTATCAACAGTGGTACACTGATAAAGTTATATTCATTAAAATTTTAATATAAATCAAATATATTCTTGATAATCAAGAAGAGAAATAATAATATGTTCTTGTAAGTAAAACTAGTATATTTTTCTAAATAAATAACACATGGTTTTCTGAGTGAAAACATTTAAAATGATGGAACAACATAAGCTACCTATAACAACTGTTTACATAATTTAAATTGCATATAAATAATTGCATATAGATAAACGCAATGACCTTCAAATGCAGCAATAATACTACTGCATGAGTACAGTGGAATCCGTTTATTATAACTGCGACTATAACAACCAGCAGCTTGTAGCAACTTACGCACACCATACAACTTAGTTTTCATTGAAATTGTTAAGAGAAAAAGCCATAATAACAAATAACTGCTAAATAACAGCTTGCAGTATAGTCAATTATATGCATTAATTATGTTAGTAAATCAACATTATTTTAAGGCATAACTAACATATGAATAAATTAATTTTATGGCAGTTGTCATTCAATTTAAACAAATACATGAACATAACATCACACCTGTATCTTGAAGGGTTGGGCAGAGGTGTAAAAACACCCTCATTTTTCCAATATGTTTAACTTCCACATAAAAGGGCCGTGATTATTGCCATCAGTTGGGCTCAAATCCAGACTCTGGGCTGCTACTAAGAAACTCCAAATGAAAAAACCCAATATCACTTTGTCTGACCTGGGAATTGAACCCAGGATCTCATGCTCAGCATTCACGCTTGCAAACAGTGGACCAACGAGGCAGTCAAGTTTGTTCAAATATAATGCCTATAAAAAAAACCTTAATTGAGGCCCTTTATCTACTTGTTTAAAGACCCTATAGGTATGCTTGCAGGGTCCCAGTTAGGGTTGCCACCTTTTTTGGAACAATAAAAGTACATTTGTGTTTTGGGATAACAAAAATAAAGCACAATGTATAAAAAGAGAGTACTTTTATTATTTATGTTTATACACCTATTTTTCATCGCTTCTAGATTCTTGAAAACATGTTGTGATTCTTTCAAAAATGTGCGAATCTTTCAATTACAGCCATAGACCGTAGAGTAAAAAAACTATGCCAAAAAAAGTCCAAACTAGTAGGATCAAATGAGAACGGTGTCAGGTAAAAAGAGTATCTTATAGCGTACTTTATAACTGTCGTAGATTGTAAAGTACGCCCACGTGAAATAGAGTATAATACTCTATAATAGACTACGGGTGGCAACCCTAGTCCCAGTACTGCTCTGAATGCTCCAGTTGTAGTTACGGCCCTGTCTTGTATCATTGATGCTCAGTCGTACCTACTGTTGTATCTTTAATACATTATTTATAATTGTTCTATTGTTTGTTGGTTGGGTCTTGTTCAATTTCTATGAGTGTATTGTGTAATACTGAGTGGACTGGATACACACAACTAATTGATTATGTGATTGGAAACATGAGGTTCACCAATCATTTGGGACCTTAATGACATTATTGGTAAACTGTTTGTTGGTGGTCCTTCTGAGAATGCATGTGTGATGGTAATTTTTTTATTTATTTATTGATTTACACGGCTTCAGAGACCAATTACATAAATCAAAGTTTATAATAAACTAGTACAAACATAAAACATAAACTTATAACAACAATTAAGTACTATTATTCTCACAAAAATGTAGGCACATAGCCATGAAATTGGCGAATTTGTTAACGGAGCATTTCTCTTTTTTTTTGCCATTACTGTTTTTTGGTGTATCCCACGAGTTTGTAGATGAATAACTTTTGTGTTACATATAAATTACTGATACTGTTTTGCTTAGGAGAATATTTAGTATTTAAATTTTCTAAAAAACGTCATATATACATAGTATTTAATTAATAAATCAACTAAATACAAACCCTCGAAAATTGCAATGTATGAAAATGTGTGTGTCCCAATCTACAATCCGTAATTTCAAACTCAATTATTTCGATGATGTTCAATGAAACTATACTTAGATTTTGCTTTGAAACTATTCTGCAAGGTTAGCAGTTCCACATTACATTGCCTTTTTAGTAATTTGTTTCGAATTTACGGATTTAGATTAATTATAAACTTGTCCCAGAAAAAGTTCCAAAATCTGATTTCAGTTTTTGTTACCCATTTTAGACGTGTTAAAGTTAAAAAACTTCCATTTAGTTATATTATTTTGAATTTGGCAATACTGTAAATGACATTTAGTGCCACCATATCCATTCTGTGTCAGCGCCGTTCAGTAGTAAATTGTAAAAACACGTACTCCAAAGGCGATGGCCCAAAAATAACCCAGGCCCGGCGCAAAAGTTTTGTATCTCAGATTTTAGAGGATATTTAAAAATGATATTTAAAACTATCACCATCACTCTGTCGGGTGGCTAACATTATTTTTTTTGTTCAATAAGTTTTGTAGGCGTTCTTATTAAAAACTCATTTATCGACCAAAATATGTTATTCTTCCATTCGTTAATTGTTTACAAGCAAGAATACTGATACAAAACCTATAATAAGCATACCTACAGCAGGTTATTAAAAATAAATAACACATTATTATAATTTAATTATTTAGTCTTACTTAACGTAAAGTATTATTTTATGCATTCTGTATTGTTATGATATGTCATGTTTACCTGCTGATGCGCTGTCTCACCTCATGCATACCAGTTACATTATTAAGAGCAAAAAGTACATACAAGGTTAGTCGGAAAGGGGGTACTAATCCGAAAGGGTGTTAAAATACCCATAATAATGAACAACTTTTAACTCGTGAGTCTGCGGGACTGGCAGTGAGGTTACCCTTCCCGAACCTGGATATCCTGTCTTTTATCCGTCTGTAACCTTAGGTCGCATGGTGCAGACATCCTGAACATATTTATTTATTTCTTTATCACATACTAGGCATATATGATAGGTTAGGGCTGAAGGGCTAATAGGGCTTAGGGTTGTAGGGACTGTTAGGCTCATAGGTCTTAGTAGGTTCCTATAACTTGTCATATAATAATAAATAATAAATCAATTTATTGACACACACAAGTTAGGAAACTTACAAACAGAATCAATGATAAATAAATAAAAGCGTGCTTAAGTGGAAGTAGCCGTGGGCCCCAAACTAGGCACAGCCTGTATCTTGGCAGCCCAAATATATTCTCATGTACCATTACACCCTTAACATTATTGCGGTCGAACGTGACGTTTGTTGAGGGTGGATGTATGTTTGATTGAATTGACTAAATAGATTGATTTCTTTTTTGTCTTCTTTAAATTAACCTTTTATGACAATTAACAAAAAATATCTTGGCACTGTCAAATCTTTGTGAGCGACCGAGCGACCTTATGAAAAAGTAATGTGCAAGCAATCATAGACCTTAAGGCGCCATCTCCACGAGCGAGTGAATCGCGGCGATATTCTCGCCGTGCCATCAAATTCAATACTAACTATCGCCGCGATAAAATCGCCGTGTGGAGACACGTTCTAAGGCTGAGGCTACACTTAGCAGCGATGCGATCTGCGACACATAAGCGATTGAATCAAAGAAATTGATGTTCTCGTATGCGGCTAGACTATACAAGAAAGCGATTTTTGTAGCCACACACGTGAATATTAATACATTTGTTTCAATCGCTTGTGTGTCGCAGTTCGCATCGCTGCTAAGTGTAGCCTCAGCCTAAGAGAGTGTATAGAAATACGTGGCACGACAATTATATCGCCGCGATTCTCTCGCTCGTGGAGACTGCCCCTTAGGGTGGTAAACAATTCAAGTCCGCGACTGTACATACTTATATTACTTTATTTGTGTTTATTTATGTATGCCTACCCCTACAGTTTTGAGATAATTTTGAATGTGATTGCGATTACACAATAATCGCAAATAATAAATGTTAGCCACCCGATGCAGAGATAATGATAATATAGAATATCATTAGTAAATATCCTCTAAAATCTGAGACACAAAACTATTGCGCCGGCCCTGGGTTTTTCTTGTATGGGATTTGGGCCATCTCCTTTAGAGTGAACATCATTCCGATTTTGTTACAGCTATTTCAAGGAAAGTTGACAAAATTTACCACTTTTTTTTATTAAATAATAGACGTAACTTTAATTTTAACCACCACAATAATATTTTGAAAAAAATAAACATGTGATTCGTTACTTTTTTATTTTGTTACTTTGGTGTAGTAACGTATAAGTGGAAATTTGAGTTACAAAAACGGAATTATAAAGTTACATTTGCATTGCAGCGCAAAAAAATACGACTAACTTCTGCAGAAAAAATGAAACGTCTTAAATAAAATTTTAAACAAAACCTGGATAAGCTAGAACAAATAAGAAAGATTTTTGAAAGAATTAAGTCGAATTAAGTGTGAACGAAACACTAAACAAGATACTTGATTAAAATGAAGTGCATTAATGTTGATTAAGCACTAAATGTGTCTTTTTTATCCTCGTACTCGTTAACGCCTTGCAGTTTCACCCGCGTGGTGATGAAAAATAGTGATGGTGATGATGAAGAGTTCCAAATTTCATCCAAATTCGTTCAGCCGATTAGGCATAAAAATGTTACAAACAAATAAACGCCCACAAGTTTTCGCATTTATAATATTTGTGAATCACTTAATGGCTTTGACTTTAAAATTATAACTTCATAGTTTTTTATAATCTTTAATCGTAATAATAGGCATAGTAGACCCAGCTTTATATTTTTTATTTTGTTACCAATAACTCTTTTTTTGTTACTGTCCCAAAAATCTGTTCTGGCCGGCTGGCCGGCCAGAACAGGCCGGCCAGCGGCCGGCGGCCGGCGATTACAAAAACGATAAGCAACGTTAGTAGTTTCTACTAATGAAACTTTTAGAAAAAAATCCAAGCGTTTAACGACAGCAAAACGCCATTCTAAATCCACACCACCCTGTACAATGTCCCTTTCGCGCGACAAAGACAGTAAATGCTCCAAAATCTTCGCAAGTGTGCAGACCCTTCATTTTTCATTGTTGTTTTTTTAATTTATTCTGTTTTTGTAACAAAATTGACATTAAACCTATGAAAAACGATAATCTCAAATAATTCCCGGGTACCCAGGAATCCCGCCAAATGGTTCCCGGGTACGAAAATCCTCATATTTCCGGGAATTCGCGGTTCCGGGTACCCGGGGCGAAAACCCTAGTGTACAGTACACCCACATTTCTCCGTTATGTTTAAGTCCCATGTAATAGGGGGCGAGCCTATTGCCATCAATCGGGCACAAATCCAGACTCCGGGTTGCTACTGAGAAAATCTGCACGGAAAAACCTAATAACACTGCCCGACTTGGGGATCGAACCCAAGACCTCACGCTCAGCAACCGCGCTTGCGACCACTAGATCAACGAGGCATGGTAATGTTTTTAGGGTTCCGTTCCCAAAGGGTAAAACGGGACCCTATCACTAAGACTCCGCTGTCCGTCTCGTCTGCCCGTCTGTCACCAGGCTGTATCTCATGAACCGTGATAGTTAGACAGTTGTAATTTTCAAAGACGATGTATTTCTGTTGCCGCTACAACAACAAATACTAAAAAACACAATAAAATAAATATTTAAAGGGGCTCCCATACAACAAACGTGATTATTTTGCCGTTTTTATAGATAATGGTACGGAACCCTTCGTGCGCGAGTCCGACTCGCACTTGGCCGGATTTTTAAAATATTTGTTTTTTTTTATCTTTTTATGGTAAAGTTTTGTAGAGAAGCGTCAGTAATCAACTTACGGTGAAAAGGGTATAGGTTGCAGTGGTGAAGGGTGAATTTTCTTAAAAGGGAAGCCGGACCAATTATTTGTTTAAAATGATACTTGAAAATAATAGATACTAGTATGTGCCATATTTCGAAAGGGAAGCCGATAGGAATCGAGTTGTATGGAGCCTTCGCCACTGATAGGTTGAAAGACATAGGATGTTAGAAAATTAGCTCTAAGAACTTTGTGGGGATACTCGGCATCGGAACAATTTTCGCAGAACAGCTTTTCAAATCATGATGTGTATGGAGAGTAATAAAAAAAATACGCGGAAACGAAAGTTGTTCTACGAAAGTTATTCAATCAGATACCGAGTAACCGCATAAAATTATTAAGTAGAGCAGATTTTTTAACAATAATAGTTATTTGTTATGAACTAACAAAGGAGAATGATCATCAAGTATGAAAAAAAAATCCAGTGCGAACAGACACAGGATGTAGCTCAGAATTTTAGTGATATTTAGTGATATCACTCTGTAAATATTTCGCTAAAAGATTCGATGGCTAAATGTGTGATATTGTGCTATTTGTTTTTCATCAGGTATGTTTTTTTTTCTTTCAGATATCTTCGAATTGGGTATACCCGACGATATAATTACATACATAAATACATACAGTATGTTAATTAACGAAGGGTAGATAGGTAGGAAAGGGAATCCGCAACAGTATAGCGTACAAACAGATTAAAAAAAAACTGAAAAGTATACAAAAAAAAAACTGCTGTTCCCTGCATATAATATGTATATTACATATTATGTTCGCATAACTCGTCAAAATGTAGGGAACAGCAGATTTTTTTCGAGTTATTTTACTTTTTTTTTGCATTTATCGACGCGAAACGAAGGGCGTTCCCGTTAACTCGCAATGGTATATCGCGGGTTAACGGGAACGCCCTTTGTTAATTAACATATCTACTGTAGGTATGTATTTATGTAATTATATCGTCGGGTATACCCAATTCGAAGATATCATAAAGAAAAAAAAACATTCCTGATGAAAAACAAATAGCACAATATCACACATGTATCCATCGAATCTTATAGCAAAATATTTACAGAATGATATCACTAAAATTCTGAGCTACATCCTGTGTCTGTTCGCTCTGGGTTTTTTTGAGCATTCTCCTTAGTAGTAATTTGTTAGTTCATGAATATGAATACGTTATCTTAGAAAATAAATCGTAATTATGTCTTGCTATAAGTAATTTATATTGATGTTACAGCTACGTGTGTGATGGGCTTTAAATGGCTTTAATGTGCACGTTATTTTAATTGGTTATTCGTTTTTAAATTTGCGCGATTTGTACTCTTAATAAAAATAACGAATCTGGTCTAATCGCGTAACACTCGATTAGACCCGATAGATATATGCGACTAGACCCGATTCAGTATTTTTAAAATCTGAGTTATTAAAAATGGGATCACCTAAACACTAAGGGAAGGTTCATATCTGACGGAAGATATGTCGCCGATCTTCCGCCGATGCACATAATTTCATACAAACATCTCACACCGTACACATCTGACCGAAGATGCGTTACTAAAATTCCTCGTGTAAATTACGCGACGGAAGATCGGCGACGTATCTTCCGTCAGATATGAACCTTCCCTAAAGCGATTAACACACGGCACCGCACAACGCCGCGGCAGGCGGTGACGCTTCACCGCCTATCGCAGCGGTGCGCGGTGCCGTGTGTTAGGCCCGGACTCCACCAAAGCGGAGACGAGACGAGCGGAGAAAAAACCAATTGAATTTCGTTATTCACACATCTCGTCTCCACTCAGCTTAAGTCGATACCACTGACCGGAGATGTATCATATTTGTATGGCGCAATGGAAGCGGAGATGTGAGCTATTCCTCGCTGAGATTGAGCTGGGCCGCGGTACAAGGCGGAGATGTGAGCTTTGCCTCGCAAGCTGACGACGGCCCACAGCGGAGATGAGATGTGTGCGGCGTGCACGTCAGATCGCAATAAACTGTGCGTTCACATGAAACGCTCGCCGCACGCAGCTCTGTTCCGCTCTAGTCAGCGCATATCTCCACCCTTGCCAGCACACATCTCCGCTACAGTCTAGCTAGTACGCATCTCCGCACAGTTTCGGTGGATACACCCTAGGTGAAAACCATCTCTTCTCGTCTCCGCTTCGGACATCTCCGCACATCTCCGCTTTGGTGGAGTCCGGGCTTTAGAGCCCAAATACACGTCCGATATTTGCCTCCGATAGTCGACTCCGATAGTCTGATCAGACTATCTGAAGGCCTCCGCGCCATACATTTGTTTGAACATGAATTACACTTACGATCAGACTATCGGATCGGATGTCAGAATCGTAAGCATCGTCCGGGCGTTGTCGTCGTCCAGAAAAAATCAGGCACTAGAATCGTACGTGTATTTCATGAATCCGATCAGATAGTCGGATCCGGCTCCCGGAAGCAAGTATCGGACGTGTATTTTGACCCTTAATTGCCTAAGAAGCGGTGGAGGGCGGGCGTTTTTGGGGGCTGTCTTTTTTAACTTCAAGAACTAAATAATTCTAGTCTATTTTGAATAAATGATAACAGTTTAGAAGTTTGAAAGATAAAGATATAATAGTAAGATATGAAAAAACCTTAAGAATTTTGGATGTGATAAAAAAGTAGGTCGAGGGTTTAATTAAATCTGGACACATACGCGCGCAGGTGTAAATGCAGGACATGGCATGATTTATTCACCTACCGTGACACAAGGTCGTGTTGCCGTCGACATGACGTACATATTTGCCATTGTGGAGTATAGGTAATCATGAATACATTGCATAACCTAGCATCAATTTGTAACTGTCCACCTTTTTCAGTAGTTTCATTCATAAATGATATGTTAATCCCCTTAGTTGTTATTGTGTTAGAATAACTTCATAAAAACACTGAAACCAATTTTTTTTAAAGCGCTGCCTGCTCTATCTTGTAAAGCAGTATCTTTCGCTATACAGGGCGTCCCACGACTTTGCCACATGGAGGGGAAGTACCTTAAATACTGTAGATAGAAAAAAATAGTGAATGAAGACTTCATTTTTATTTTAAAAACAATACGAACTGCATTCAAATAATTTTAAATAATCACCTGTCTGAACCGGGAATCGAACCCGCTAAATGTGAAAACAAAAAAGAACTGTAATTTTATTGTACAAATCGAAAGGCTCGATCAGATACATTTATTTCTTCTAAATAACATAGCATCTAAAATAAAAGGAACACCATGAAATTTAACATTTATTTGAAATAATAAGACACGTTTAACTGTGCAACTTACAAACAATTTAATGTATTAAATGCTCAAAATGTGTCTCTTCCTATTGTATACAACTCTTTTATTAATCTCGCTTACCGTTGATTTATTTATTTTTTCATGGTGAATATTTGATATTATACTTCGAATTAGTAATAAAGCAGAATAAAAACAAATAGTACATAGAGTCTGTTGTTATAAGCATGACATAGTCAGAGAAAATGCAATTCATTATTCTGAACAAAATTTTAAATTAAATGTTAAATTTCATGGTCTTCCTTTTATTTTAGATGTTATGTTATTTAGAAGAAATACATGTATCTGATCAAGCCTTTCGATCAGTACAATAAAATTACAGTTTGTTTTGTTTTCACATTTAGCGGGTTCGATTCCCGGTTCAGACAGGTGATTATTTAAAATTCTTTGAATGCAGTTCGTATCGTTTTTAAAATAAAAATGAAGTCTTCATTCAGTTTTTTTTTCTATCTATAGTATGTAAGGTACTTTCCCTCCATGTGGCAAAGTCGTGGGACGCCCTGTATAGTAAAGCATAGGTATTGCACCATACCGCGAAGTCACCGTGCTCAATGCCCTCCTTTTTTTTTTTTATTGTGGGAAAATCCTCATGGATACCCTTCGCCCCGGGAAGGCGAAGAGTTATGCCGGACTGTTACCGGCTAAAAACCCACGGTGTTCCTACTCCTGACCCTTGGCCAGGGTCACGGGATTCGCAGCTGCATGCACCGCAACCCCGGCAGGCCTCGCTCCGCCAGCCCCTGGCAGACCTCTCCTTCTGTGGTGCTCAATGCCCTCCTGGACGCCAGACCGAATTTTGGCATGTTTTCGGGTGAATAGAAGGTGATTTTGTCGGAATGTCTGGAGTACTGCGAGAGAAATACATCATGAATGAGTGAACGAATATACTGTCAGAAGCATTGCAAGGGATTTATGAAAGAGTTTATTAGAATTATTAGAATATTTTTTTTATTTTATTTTCTTTCCGTTGTATAGTACCTATGTATCGTCTTCTATCACTACGAGTATCTTTAATTATTGTAATTGGTCTAAGACCGTTTTAAATCATAAGTTATAACTCTATAATATAGCATGACGTTCACACTATATGCTATATCTCAAGCCGGTGTACTATGTATAGCAAGTTATTTGACGGCAATCTGTCGGGCAACGGACGCGGTAGAAGTGAGGCAGGCCGGGGACCGGAGAATCGTACGATATAGCTCTGAGAATCGTTCAAGTTTATTGCGTACAGCAAGCTTTATAGCATAGCGTTGTGTGATCGTGTCCATATAAAATGTATGCTGAGCGATATCGTTGTGCTATACAATATTTGCTGTATGCTATTATTATAGTGAGTCTGAACTGGGCTTAACTGCTTTTGACATATCTAAGAGCGCTCTAAAATGTTCTCGATGGTGTTTGTAGTCCGCCAACCCGCATCAGCCCCCCGATTTAGAACCTTTTCGATAAGCAGTTGTCGACTGATTCGGTCTGTTAGGCTAAGCGAATGCTGAGAAGTAGGTGACGCAGGTGCACGCAACGTAGGCACAGAATAAATAATAGCACAGGCACAGGGCGTAGGGCAGATCAGATTTTGTAATGCATGAACGTACTAAGAGCTGCGTACGCTGCGGCGCAGACGCGTGCGACGCAGACATGCGTCTGTCCTGCTCTGCGCCTCGTTGTAGTGCCGGCTTATGTTGGGCGTAACTGATATATTTTCCTAATGCATTATACATTATATTATAATTTTCAAACTGTTGTTTTTAACTGTTATAATATATATTATATTACATTGTATTGAAGGAACACTGATTATCAACATAGCAGAAGACTTGCAGTAATATGAAACTAAGTTTACACTAATATAATATAAATATAAAATTATTTTAACGGTAGTAAAAATTTGCTCTTGTTATTTGTGAGTTAAAGTTCATAATTGTGTGACGCTTTAATACGGTGTAAAGTACGACAATATTATTTTGCCAGTAATATGAAACAAGTTCACACTAATATTAAATAAACATTTATGTTATTTTAACGGTGGTAAAAATTTGCTCTTGGTATTCATAATTGTGTGACGCTTTCGGCCGACTTAACGACTCGACGCGAGTGGCGGGCGACTACTAAATATAGACAATAATATATATTATAACAGTCTTTGTTGCAAATAAATAATGGTTAGAACATTAGAAATGTATAATTAATTATATTAGCTGTTATATGTTATAACGCCCAACATTAGTGCCGGCACAGATTTCTGCGCAACATGTGCATTGTGCATGTCGACACGTGGTTTTTGAATTTGCGTCGCGTAAAGGAATTTGTTTGTTGTAGGCGCGTTGTACGTCCACACTTGATGCCGCGAACAGAACGGCTCTGCTCGTGCTCGGCTCGCCTACCGTAGATGCAGCTTTAGTTCAACTAAATTTGACAGCTCTTATTTACGCCCGTCTCTTTCTTATTTTATCAGAGTGAAAAAGATGGCAATAGCCTAAATTAAGTTTAGTTTGTGCACAACAGAATCACACCACTCTCGGACAAATGTACCTTAGACAATACCCGTTTTACCAATTTTTCAAAATTTCACTATCGATCATTATCATTCTCTTCATACCTATAAAATGTCTTATTTTTTTTTTTGTTTCAGCTGGGCGAATTGTTATAAAGTTAAGAAGTGACGTAGTGCCAAAAACAGCTGAAAATTTTCGAGCGTTATGTACAGGCGAGAAGGGAGTTGGGAGTAATGGCAGACCTTTACATTACAAAGGGATAAGGTTTCACAAAGGTAAATATAAAATATTATGAACAAATTGCAACTAAGGCGGGTCCACCACGTATCATTGCAGCGTAACGTACAGCACGCGTAAAATAACTTTGCCCCTCTGAAGTGAGGAACAAAACGCTCAAAGCCTGGTTTCGGAGATGCAAAATTATTATTTTTTCAACTACGTAGTAATGTTATCATTAATCACTACAAAACCGATCACAAAGGACGTAATTTTTGCTTAGAACCAAAACAGTGCAGAAATGTTATTACAGTTACAGTTTTTGTAACAGTTTTGTTCGCAAAAACTCAATAACATGTTAGAAAATTGGCGCTGCGGACCCGGCTTTAAAACCACATGGTCTACTATTGGTGTAGATTGGTCCGCACAGGAATTAGCTTGATTAAAATAAAAAAAAAAACATTTTTTTTTTGTACGTCTTAGTTTTTGATCGTATCTAAACCACCTAATAAAGATTCAGTAAAAAAATCAGGATCAGGATGCAATAACATTATTTTATTTTTTGTGAACATTTCGATGCCACGCATAAATGAATAAAAGCACGGCGACACGGCTGGCGGGCAAGACTAACGCGATATCGCTCTTTGCAGTCAGATAACTCAAGGCTCTAAAATGACTCGGAAATAGAAAACCAAGTTTTTTTTGTTGATTTTCAGAAATTCCCGTTTAGCGTTAATCTGTATCTCCAGTATATCATGTGGTTTAAAGGAATTACACGAATTCGTTTATACCCTGTATAGAACACACATTACATCAAACCTTCTAATGAAGGTAAACAAATTACAGCACGTGCTAGGTTTCTAAAGCCGGGTCCGCAGCGCCAATTTTCTAACATCGTCGGCTAAAAGTGAAAAACTGATAACTCCATTTCAATATGATTTCACAGACAATTCAAAAACTGCTTTTTTCAATTAATGATACATATTGAATTAAAACAAAAATCAATATAATTGATAGTAGTGTAATATTACTCAGAAAACTCTTCTTTTGCAAAATAAATAATTAACGAACTACCTAGAAATTATTGAATTTTATTCATTACCTGTAAAATCGTTCAAATGGAGTTATCAGTTTTTCACTTTTAGCCGACGACATGTTATTGTGTTTTTGCGAACAAAACTGTTAGGCCACGTCCCTATTCGGTTACCAAACAATGTTAAGCCGGGTCCGCAGCGCCAATTTTGCTAACAAAACTGTTAGGCCACGCCCCTATTCGGTTAGCAAACAATGTTATCCTGTTTGCAGCGGACCCGCCTTTACAGATTCCTTTGAAACGTTAATAGTTCTTAGTGTAGTTTTTTAGTGAAGAGGCTGTGGCTAATTAACAATCGCGTAAATCATATGATTTGCAAGGTTAAGCTGCACTTGCCGCGGTCAGTCCGTGGATGGGGGATCATTCGTTAAACCGTCAGTCCCGGGTGTCATACCAATGATAGTCGTTACGGGTAGTCAGAAGCCTGAAAGTCTGACAACCGGTCTAACCTTAGGGTATCGGCATTGCCCAGTAATTGGGTTGGACTGATGGCAGTCGCTCCATGTAAAATACTGGTTATTCTGCCGCATCTGGTTGGATTGGAAGCTTACCTCAACATAGTTGGGTAAAGGCTAGTTCGTTAAGGGGGTTACCATGATCTGTTAGAGCAGGAATGTTTTAATATTATTCCGAGAGTGGGAAAGTGACAGCGCTAGACAGCTCTCTAGCGCCATCTCTTACCCACTTTAGTAACAATATTGAAACATTCCTGCTCTAAGAGATCATGGTAACCCCCCAGTTCTTAGTGTAGTTTTTTGAATGTTTTTTTCAGCTGTCACCCAGTTTATGATCCAAGGCGGCGATATAACAAATGGAGACGGTAGCGGCGGCGAAAGCATATACGGGCCCACATTTGAAGATGAAAATTTCAGATTAAAGGTAACTTAAAAATATTTTGAGCCATACATTTAATGTTAGCACTAGGGTTTTCGCGTTCCCGGCCTTTATGAGTTCCCGGGAATCGGGATTTTTTTCTCTTAATTCCCGGGAATTCCCGGGTACCCGGGAATTTTCATGTTTTTCGTTAAATAGTTCTTCTCGTATATTTCAGCATTAAACTTGTGTAGGTACTTTAAACATGTTATATTGATAAATTGTCTAACATACCAATCGACACCGTTTCACATCCTCGCTACACATTTTCGCACTGCACATTTTCCTCGCACAGCTCTGGTGGATGCTCAGCCTTATCCTAATCCGTGGGATATCGGAGCTATGGGCTGTCAAAGTACGCAAAAAATCAACTTTTTGACTTGGGAACTGCTGTTCTGCAGAAATGCTAACATTGAAATAAATCAATACCTCATAATACCGTCAATGATAATACAATACCATCAATGAGAACTACATCTATTTTACTTACCTTCCCTTCCATTCCCTTTATTCATCTATAAACTTATCGATTACATGTTTAAATATTTCATTATAAAAGATACAAAAAAAATATTTAAAAATATAAAAAATAGGGGTCCACCGGCATCGGGAGCAGGGTCCAATCTACCGGTGGTTAGGGCTCCAGAGACAGGAACCTCCTCACAATACGCGCCGTGTCGAGGAGGACTGCTTTCTGTATCAGGCCCTTGATCCAGCCACCCAACGAGAGCCTCTTGAGATGTTGGTCGAGGCTCTTGGCCATTAGGCCATTGGCCGTTACGACTATCGGCACAATGGTTGCCGAATCAACATCCCACATGTTGACAACCTCGTGCGCTAGTCAAGATATTTGATTTGTTTATCTTTCTCAGTTTTCACGAGGTTCTCATCATGCGGGATGGTAACATCAACGATCATTGTGCGGCGTTCTGATCGATCTATCACCACTATATCAGGCTTATTGGCGACAATTTACTTACTATTATTATTATTTTGTCAACTGTACATCGATATTGTTCTTAGTGTAATAACGTTAATAGCATATACGAGTATGACGTCGTCGGTACATAATACAATCGATAGCATGACTATTCACACCACAGCTGTGAAAATCCCATGCAAAAATTGATTTTTTGCATACTTTGACAGAACATAGCTCCGATATCCCGCGGATTAGAATATTGCAGCTTGGGTACGTTTATTTAGATAGTTCTAAGTAATTTTTGTGCACACAGTTTGACCGTATCGATTACGTTTCGATTTTCCATTGGGTTTTTGGTCCATACATTTTGGACCATGTCCTTTGTCCGTCTGTCACGATGGCACTTGACTATGATATTTTCGAAAATAATTTGAAATGTGTCACAACGTTACTATAAGATGTCAAACCAAGGACTTTAGTAGTACTTATTACTTCTATGTGTCAAACACGCCACAGTACCGTGCATCTTACCTTGGTATGTGGTATCCATGTCGAAAACACCAAACGACCAAGGGATCATATTGCACATTCTGACTATAGGTAATGATGATGACGCGACTTTGTTATTTGAATCAGGGCCCTGAGGACTACAAGTATTTCACTGCAATTTCAGGGCTTGCGCAGACGAGGGACAATGGTAGACAAAATGTCCGCGGTGCGCTCTTATTATTACTGTCATTAGGTTGCAATTTGTCCGCGTATACCGCCAGGTGACATGGGGTATTGCGCGGACAAAGTGCAACCTTATAGTAGTAATAATAAGAGCGCACCGCGGACATTTTGTCCGCCATTGTCCCTCGTCTGCGCAAGCCCATATCGTCGTTTCAGGCGGTAAATCTCCATTACTGGAACACGAGACTCCATCGACGATAATGAACGACTTCAAGTGAATCTTGCTTACATTTTTGTTGGCTAACGAATTGGTGATCGTAGTTTGTTGTTTATAAGTGCACAGGAGATAACTGCTGCTAAGCCATACATTATAATTAGAGATGTGCCGACTATGACTTTGGCCGAATAGCCGATTAGTCGCTTGTTAAGAGGCCGACTAATCGGCCGAGTAGTCGACCAAGCCGATCACGGTTTCGGAAGTATTTGGCAATTTCCGTGACGCTTCGTTTACAGCTTATTCGCGCGCAAGTCGCAACCGCCGCGCCGTCTGCGAGCGTGTCGGAACCGGAACACACGTGTGTTTTGTTTACTTCGCATTGTTTATTTAAATTTAAGGAAAACTTATTTTAGAGTAATTATGTTAGTAATTTTAAGTATGCTTGTGCGTCGGTTTGGGCGTGAGAATAAATACTTTTTCTTTCTTTCTTTATTTTTTTTATTTTAATGTAATTCCTCCTATACACCGTGTCCCAAAAAGTAATGTCAAGCGGAAGTCCAGAGGTAGAGGATCCTTAGAGGTACCGAATCACCCCATGTACCATGGACCCGTATAGATTTTATTGAGAAATACATACAAAGTAAGAAGTCGGATAGTCGGCGCTCTTTGCAGAATAGTCGCTAGTCGCCGACTAGTCGGAACATCCCTAATTATAATTATACTTGAATATGACACCCACAGGCGGTGAAGGGATGTTTATTTATTTAGTTAGAAACAAACACTTCTATCATTACAGGATATCCCAATGCGATAGGGTGGTTCTTAATTTCTCCCGTGTGGGGACAGGTTAGAATATAAAATTTCCTTACCGCACGCTGGGAAGAGACGCGTATTGTAAGATTCGATAAAACCCAGCACGCTTGGTGGTAGGATCTTTACGGTTCGCCTGGCTAGCTACCACCCTCACATTAAAGTCCGGCGCCAAGCAGTTTACTGTGTTCCGTCGTGTGTTCACACATCTAAAAAAGTTTGCGATCACTTTGAAAAATCGAAATCTTTTTTGTTACGGTAGATTATACTATGATTTCTTCTTCTTTTTAGATTCTTTAGACACAACAAAGAATTTATCTTGATAAAGTTCAATTTAAAAAATTACATCAGCTTATGCTAGTGATCGCAAACTTTTTTTGATGTGTGTATGTGAGAGCCAGAGGGGTATAGGGGAATCTCTGTTGCTTGGGTTCGTGTGCTCCATCTTAGACCCTGTCTGCGCTTACCATCAGGTGCGACTAGGGTCAAGCAAGACCAAGAAAGTTTTTTTCTGCGAGGAGGTGATGGCGACCAAGGAGGGAGCGGAGAGGGAGAGAGAGGCAGCTGCCACTCTCCCTTCCCGCGCCAGACGCACCGGGCGCCGGAGGGCGCGCGACGATCTCCGGCCACCGTAGTGTGTGGCCTGCGGGCAGCGGGTTAGGGGACCCGCCGCCCGACCAGTAACAGGCCCGAGAAGGCGGCGCGCAGTGTTCCGTGCGCGCCTCTCAGGAGGACGTGGGGCAAGGCCCCATAGAAGCAGAGGTCCGCCAAGGGTTGGCGGACCGAGGCCTGCGCGGGTCGCGGTGCATGCAGTTGCGAATCCCGCGACCCCGGCCAAGGGTCAGGAGAAGGAACACCGTGGGTTTTTAGCCGGTAAGAGTCCGGCATACCCCTTCGCTTTCCCCGGGCGAAGGGCATCCATGAGGATTTTCCCAAAAAAAAAAAAAAAAAAAAAAAAGACCAAGAAAGTTTAATACTAGTTACACAATCATTTTAAAGTTATTCTTGCTAATTCATTCAGAGAACAGGAAAATATATGTCAACTCTCATTCTATATTTATATAATATCTTATTAAGTGTATGTAGGGCGCGTGTAACTGGCGCTTTGTTAAGCAAGTTAGGCCGGGACTCCACCAAAGTGGAGACGAGACGAGCGGAGCGGAGATGTGTTTTAAAAAAACCAATAGAATTTCGTTATTCACACATCTCGTTTCCACTCAGCTTAAGTGGATACCACTGAGCGGAGATGTATCATATTTGTATGGCGCGATGGAAGCGGAGATGTGAGCTGTTCCTCGCTGAGATTGAGCTGGACCGCGGTACAAGGCGGAGATGTGAGCTTTGCCTCGCAAGCAGACGATGGCGCGCAGCGGAGACGAGATGTGTGCGGCGTGCAGGTTTCGTGTCAGATAGCACTAAACTGCGTTCACTAGCGCACGTCTCCACCCTAGCCAGCACACATCTCCGCACAGTTTGGGTGGATACACCCTAGCTGAAAAACATCTCTTCTCGTCTCCGTTTCAGACATCTCCGCACATTTCCGCTTTGGTGGAGTCCGAAGTCCGAGCCTCAGTCCTTCCGCGCGACACCGCTAACAGCCGCGGTCGCCGCCACTTGATGTTATATTTTACGCGGAAACCACACAGACATAGCACATTCGTAGCCAACTCGTGCTGTCTGTCATTTTGCATTAAAAACTGTCAAAGACTAATAAACTGTCTGACTTAACGGAGTAGATACCAGCGTCGATATCAGCCTTTCTTTCTTTTTTAATAAACGTTACCCCGCACCATGATTTCTCCTGTATCGTGGATGCGTTTACAAATCTTAATATGCACAAATGCGCAGACCCGGAACAACTATCTGTAGGCCATACAAATATTTGTTCAGTGCGGGAATCGCTGAGCCACTGCACCAAACGTGTCGTCAATCAAATATTTCACACAATCCATTCGTCTTCATCTTAATCCTGTTTCTTTTCCCTTTTAGCACCATTCAGGAGTTTTAAGTATGGCGAACATCGGACGGCCTGACACGAACGGCTCTCAGTTTTGCATCACCACGGTGCCGTGTACGCACTTAGATGGCACTAACGTCGTGTTCGGCGAAGTAATGGCTGGTATCGGAATCGTTCGGGAAATTCAGCGTTACGGCGACGGAGAACATTGCCGCCCCACGGTGGTATGTTGGTAATCGACGCTTTTAAAACATTTTTTTTTCTATTATCCTGTTAGAAATGTTACAGACGAGCGGCACTTTGCCGACGACAGGGGTAATTGCGGCCATTGACGCGCCAGAGGTTGCCGTTGACCTGCCAGAGGTTGCCGTCGACGCACCGGCGACCGCCGTTGGTGCGCTGGCAACTACAGTTATCCATTTCGTCGGCAAAGTGCCGCTCGTTTGAAAGAGCCCTTAAGCCGTATACGCATAAACAAACACGAACATCGAACACATTGTTTCCATGTGCGTACCTTTACCAAACAGTCTGTTCGGCGAACACTTTCCAAAGTGATTCATGTTGATGTTCGTGTTCGCGATGTTCGTGTTCGCTCGTGCTCGCTCGTGCGTACACGGCTTTAGACTCACGACTAGGGTTACCATTTAGAAATTTGAAGTCCTGACAAAAAGCCTGACATTTCAATAAAAGTCCGGACATTTTAGTCACAAAATGCAAACATAGGAAGATTTATTGTTCGATCTCGTTAAGTTGATTGATAAAGAAGAAATATATCTTGTTTTTAGATGAATGAGAAGTTAATAAAGATTAAGTTTGATAAGTAAGTTTTATTACTCGTATTCCATATAAGCCAAAAAAATCCGGACAAATTAAAGAGCCGGACAAAGTCCGTACAATTGTCTCGAAGTCCGGACATGTCCGGACAAACCCGGACGGATGGTAACCCTACTCACGACCAACCCGAACCGAATTGAGTACGTACTGGGTTCAAGTTGCGACCTCGCTGCGTTATCAGCTCAAGATGGGGTTCCGGATGGGTCGAAAACTAGTCAGACTATCCCATTCAAATAAGCCTGTAAACTATTGTACACACGGCTACACATCAAGCTATACATTTTCAGTTTACACTGACCTCTCATTGTAAGGAAATCCTATACAATGCGAGATCAGCTTATACTGGAAATGTATAGCTTGTTCTGTAGCCGTGCGTACTATTAAAATAGTAACGTGAGATTATCATAATTTGCTTCTAAATAAACGCAAGTGTCTGTTATTCTTTTTTGTACACAAGAAAATTATAATAAAAACATTACAATTTAGTGAAGTCATGTATGCACAAAGGCGAGCTTAACTCAAAAATGAGTTTTCTACCAGTGAACCTTCGAGTGAGGTATTTTAACTTATTACTTACATTATTTCGCGGACATTGGTATGGATTACACGTGAATGTATCTGTTTTATGTCCAAATATAATTTAAAAAAAAAACGATTTCGACTGTTATGAAATATTTTAATCTCAACGTTGAGAGCATTCCATTCTTTCGTTGCTGTCGTCCACACCGGATATCAAAAGATAGAAACTACAATCACTTGGTATTCGTTTGTTATAAACCACAATTTGTCTATTGACGAATACATTCAATATTAAAGAAAATGTTTTTTAGTTTAACAACAAAGAGACCCAGCATCGCGACTACATTTAAAATAAGGTTCATCCACAGTGGAATTAAATAAATAACGCAGGTTTTACTTTGAGTACCATTCGTTAGGAGCAATCCTCCATGTTACGCTGCCAGGTCACTTCTGTCGCGACCGTGTTCGTTTCTGTAAGCGCGTATGGTTGCAGGATCTTTGTGTGCGGCCTTGAGCGAAGATGTTTACTTCTTAGTGTCCAAACACACTATGGGTTCACCTATACGACCTTTGTTCGAACGCTCGTTGGGATGTAATGAACATTGATCCGGCTCGAAGGACCAATGTTCGAACGCTCGTTGGGATGTAATGAAAGTGGACTGTATAGTTAAAACGTGGTATATTGCCGATTATAAAAAATACAATTGTAAGGGTCCCGGACAAACAGATTTTTGGGAACGGTTGAGTGTCGTCCGTCGCGGTGGTCCCCGAGAATGCGAGTGTCCGCTGGCCCGGCCGGCTCCCCCGCCCGCACCTCCGCTCGCTCGCTGATGACGCTTGCTGATGACGCGCAGCGGTCACGTCGCCTGCGCGTGCCGTCCGCGAGATTGTTGGGTTCGATTCCCAACAACCTTTTTTATATCTATGGGTTCACCATACAAGATGATAATCTCGTTTATTTGACAGGAGTGTATGATCGAAGATTGTGGTGAGATTATAACCAGTGACTGGGACGTCTGCTGTCGAGATGGCACCGCTGACAAACTGCCCGAGTACCCTGAAGACTACAGAGATGAAAATATTACTGTAAGTACACAATGTAATATGTTATTCATAAAGTTGCAGAATGCTCGGCAATTTTACTGATAGGACAAGAGGGAGAACTTCCTCTTAAATGACATTTCGATAGCACTTGAGATCCTTAAATGGTTAATGCCCACCAACACATGCAAATAAATTGATCTTTATCTTTAACACAAATCGTCCTTGACATCATTTGTTTTAAATTTATCCCGGTTTCTTAAAGGCTGGTCACTTTAATCTGTTGTCAAATCTTAAGGTAAGGAAGGATACACGGCGACGCATTATACTCGACATTCAGTGTCGATACCGAGTGTCGTAGTGTGTACATCGCCGTCACACTGAGTATTAGCTCGGGTTTAATTTTAGTGTCGCGATTGTATTGTGTCGAATGTCCGTGCCACCGTGTGAACGCGCCTTAAGCGCGTGAGCATGCTGCCGGAGGAAAGGTGCGGGGACCGCGGTACTACGCCGCGCGATGCGCCGGCCCCGCCGCCGCCGAGAACCCCGAGAACGAGAACATTCTGCAAGACGCCGCGGTCGCGAACGTGAGCAAGCTACCGGAGGAGGGGCGCGGGGGCCGCGGTACTAAGCCGCGCGATGCGCCGGCCCCGCCGCCGCCGAGAACCCCGAGAACGAGAACATTCTGCAAGACGCCGCGGTCGCGAACGCACATATCCACGTATAAATTGTCATCGTAGCGATCGCGTGCTCATACAACTTTATAAATGTAAAGTGGCAGTTTCAATTTTATCTTATACAAGTTGAAGAGAGAAGAAGTTTAATTTCAATCCTCAACACCGTGTATACGTAACCTTACGCTAACGAACGTGATTGGTTAAACAAAATACTATCAACCAATCACAGGACTTGGCATGAGATTTGACAACTGATTAGTAAATGTTTGCGCTGTTCAGAGATTACCTCAAGTATTTTTTTCTTATTTAACGATACCATCATCCAGTATTATCTCTGCAGCATACAAATAAACAAGGTGTCCCAAAAATAGCGTCAAGCGGAAGTCCAGAGGTAAAGCACCCTTAGAGGTACCAGAATCACCTCCATTTTTTATTATTTATTTATTTAAGAGACAACATGATCCACTGACATTAACAGAACATACTTACAATTCTAGAATGTTAGTAAAACAATTTAACTTATACACTATGTTAGTACTTATATTCTACTACAGACAGGGTAGTTTTTATAAGATGCCTCACTATGGGGCTATCATCATACCTAGCAGCAATAATTTTCAAGAGGCTGTTGCGACTGCCACGCAATCTGGCGAGATGAGACGCATTCTTTCCCCATATATGTTCCGCGTTTTTACGGTTCCGTACCCAAAGGGTAAAACGAGACCCTATTATTAAAACTCCGCTGTCCGTCCGTCCGTCCGTCTGTCATCAGGCTGTATCTCATGAACCGTGATAGTTACACAGTTGAAATTTTCACAGATGATGTATTTCTGTTGCCGCTATGACAACAAATACTAAAAAACCATGAAATAAATATTTAAGGGGGCTTCCATACAACAAACGTGATTTTTTTTGCCATTTTTATAGATAACTAGCTTTCGCCCGCAGCTTCGCTTGCGTGAAATTTTGAACCCGTTAAGTGACGATTTTCCATACAAACTTTCATCCCCTATTTAACTCCCTTAGGGGTTGAATTTCGAAAAATCCCTTCTTAGTGGATGCCTACGTTACAAAAGGAACCTACTGTCAAAATTTCAACTTTCTAACTCCAGCGGTTTAGGCTGTCCGTTGATAGATCAGTCAGTCAGTCAGTCAGCTTCTCCTTTTATATGTATAGATAGCTTATGCCCGCAGCTTCGCTTGCGTGAAATTTTATACCCGCGTTTACCCCTTTTCAGGCATTTTTAGTTGTAAAATCCAAAAAACCCCTGGAATAAGGATTTTCATACAAACGTCAACAACTCATTTCACCCGTTTAAAGGGTGCAATTTCTAAAAACGCTCAAATACGTGTATTCTTATTTCTAACCAGAAGTCTAGATATTTAATTCCATGCTTTTTACTTTTAAAATACCAGATTTCTCATACAAAATTTCAACACTTATTTTACCCCTTTAGGGGTTGAATTTCCAAAAACGCTCAAACACCTGTACATTTATTTCTAACCAGAAACCTTATTATTTAATTTCAAGCTTCTTACTTCAAAAATGACGGACTTGCATACAAACGTTAATCACCCTTTTCACCCCCTTAGGGGTTGAATTTCGAGAAATCTCTTCTTAGTGGATGTTTTTGTCACGTAAGGAACCTACTGTCCAAATTTCATATTTCCAGCTTTAGTGGTTTAGGCTCTGCGTTGATGAATCAAATGTCAGTCAGTACCAGTCTCTTTATACAAGGTTAGTCAGAAAGGGGGTACTAATCCGAAAGGGTGTTAAAGTACACATAATAATGAGTAACTTTTGTTCTACAACTTTTCCCAAAAGTTAAGTTAGTTTAAGAGAAACAGTTGTTCAAAAATCTCAAAAAAAAATCTCTAAAATCTATCCATCCCCAGTTATGATCAGCTGTGTTTACATTTTAGGTCATATTTGGGGTCATGAATTAGAAGCACCATTTTCTGAATTTGTAACTAAAGCAGGGACGAAGAATTTTTGAAAAAACTAAAATAAAAATAATTTTATTTGGAAAAAAATATATCGAATTTTGAAATTTTAACACTTGCTTTCAAACAGTCACCAGCGATACTATAAGTGGGCTTCGGATTAGTACCCCCTTTCCGACTAACCTTGTATATAAGAAGATGGTACGGAACCCTTCGTGCGCGAGTCGGACTCGCACTCGGCCGGTTTTTTTTGTAGTTTTCGAGTTATGGTTTCTTTTCATGTTTTAACCAAGCTCTGACTTTAATTACATTTTTGATCATAGTGACGTAAATCGTTTTTTTTATAAATTAGCTAAATAGTGAACCTAATATAAAAAAAAATGCATATGTCTCAACTTTGACGACACGTTTGGTGCAGTGGCTAAGCGATTGGCTTCTGCGCTACGGGTCGTGGGTTCGATTCCCACACGGAATAAAAAATTGTTTGACCTACAGATAGTTGTTTCGGGTCTGGGCGTTTGTGTATGTGAGATTTGTGTCTGTAAACGCACCCAAAATACAAGAGAAATCGAAGAGCTTCTGGACTTCAGCTTACAACTACATTTTGGTATACCCTGTAGAACCTAATAACAATCGGAAATCAATAAAATTACTGAAATTGCAGGTAGAACAATTAATGTCATCAATAAGGGACGTAAAGAATACAGGCAACTGTTACTTCGGCGAGGGGGGGTACAAGGCAGCTGTTAGGAAATACCGCAAGTGCCTCAGGTATTTGGACCACGCGTTCTACAGGATAGAAGAAGTTAAAGACATCGATACCAAGGAACAGAGTGAGTACTTCTTTATAATCATCTCGATTCGTTATAGAAACTTCGTCATCAGCAATCCTCGTGGTGTTGTAGGTGAATATAGGCGGCGCTAACCACTAATCGATACCCTCCGCCCAGGGAAGGCGAAAGATTATGCCGGACTCTTACCGGCTAAAAACCCACGGTGTTCCTTCTCCTGACCTATGGCCGGAGTCGCGGGATTCGCAGCTGCATGCACCGCAACCCCGGCAGGCCTCAGTCCGCCAGCCCCTGGCAGACCTCTCCTTCTGTGGGGCCTTGCCCCATGTCCTCCTGAGAGGCGCGCACGGAACACATGCGCGCCGCCTTCTCGGGCCTGTTACTGGTCGAGGGACGGGTCCCCTAACCCGCCGCCCGCAGGCCACACACTAGGGTGGCCGGAGATCGTCGCGCGTCCTCCGGCGGGAGTACAATCAACCCCAAACATACTCCTAGACTAGACACACAAAAATACTAAGCATGTCTGGTACTAGATAGAGCTAACAAAGGTGTCTTGTTAACATAAGAGCAAATAATTATTTTATTAGGTCAATCAAACCTCTTTGAGATCCCATTAGGAAATATATATTCGTCTATGATCTGGTAATAAAATCAACGGAAAAAATAATAATTCTTCCTTCATCTTATGCTTGAAACACAACTTTAAGACGCGACTTATAATCTACTTTTAAATATTTTTTTTTTTATAAAAGGTAAAAGAAACTTTAAACGCAAAACATTAATTTTGCTTTAAGAATAGTTAAAATATTTTTTTTAAACAATTGAATCATAAGTTTCTGTTAATTGTTTCTTAAAACAAAATTAATGTTTCACGATCAAAAGTTTGTTTACCTTTTTATCAGCTTAAATTCATATTAAATGAGGGTAATCGCCCTTCAAAGTTTTCGAATATATGGACATGGTCAAATCCCTCCGGCCGTTTTCGCAACTGGGATTCATAACCAGTTGCGATTAAGAATTTTTATTCTTTGTTCGTAACCAGTTGCGAATCAAGTTTTTTTTTTCCTTAACCACAACTTGGTTGCGAACAATGAATAAGAACTTCGCTAACTTACATAGTTGCGATGGGAGAAAAGCATTTCTTAATTCGCAACCAGTAGCTATGATAACGAATTTAAAAAAAATGTAATTATAACGAAAAATCGCAATGTCAATCTACATATATTTCACTTAACAAAAACATAAAAACTTAACAAAATGAAACTTATAAAACAAAATATTCTTCTTTCCATACAGTGCCCCACGCCATTTTTTTTCCGGATTTCGGGTCGTTTATTGTCGAATCGATTTCCACATCTAGAAATTATTTGCCCATATGCAATCTGAATGAGGGCAAAAAAGGGTGGAAAGGCCCTTCGAAAAATATAATTTAATTTTGTTGGAAGAAGAATATTTTGTTTATAAGTTTTATTTTGTTAAGTTTTTATGTTTTTGCTATGTGAAAAATATACATATACGTAGATTGACATTGCGATTTTTCTTTATAAAATTAAGTTTTTTTTTTAAATTCGTTATCTTAACTACTGGTTGCGAATTAAGAAATGCTTTTCGTGTTTGCGAAGTTCTTATTCTTTCTTCGCAACCAAGTTGTGGTTAAGGAAAAAAAAATCTTGATTCGCAACTGGTTGCGAACAAAGTATAAAAATTCTTAATTCGCAACTGGTTGCGAATCCCAGTTGCGAAAACGGCCGGAGGGGGTCAAATCATATTTGTACGTGATGCAGAATAGACTCATCCGATTTGATTCATTTTAAGATATGTATGCTGTCGAAAAAGCATTATTTGGAAGGGCAATTCCCCCTTACGAATGAATTGAGGCGGACTAAAAAAAGTATCGGTAAATTTTTCAATGCTTTGCAACATATCTTAAAACGGATCAAATTGGAGCCAGACACCTAGGGAACTTTCGTTGTAAATCGCGATCGTAAGTCGCGTCCGATAGTTTCTTCCGAGCTTAAACGCTTAACGAAGTAGAGCATCGACCTATTTCGAGCGGATCTGGGTGCCCTAGATGTTTAATCTTGTATACAAAGGATATTGATGAAGCTTGTTAGATTTCGTCTAGACATGTAATTGAAAGTATCTTGTCTCTCAACATCCACACTAATCCTTACTATTATACGGTAGTTTACGCGTTCTTTGTGTACTGTGCGATTATTTTGTTATATTTCTAACGACCATTGCTATTCTATACCTTAGAGCATATTCTATACGGACTAACATCTTCAAAAACCGATTAATATTAGACTCTAAAGATACTCCTCTACTCTATTTAGTGTATATTTTATGTACTAATTGAATTGTTTGTCCACAGTACAAGAAATTAGAACGACTTACGTATCACAATGCTATCTTAATTTGGCGGCATGCTTCATGAAGTTAGATGATTATAGATCAACTGTTCAATTCTGCACAGCGGTAAGTATTTTATTTATTCAAACTAAATAATAATATGTGTGGTTGCCTGCGAAGAATACGCCAAATCTAGTGCATCCGTGATTGTCTGAAAAAGCGACTAAAGCCTTCGATAAGACGTACGCGGGTCGTGAGCGGTGCGTTTTGTAGGCGGGCCCGCGTGCGGTGTATATGTTACCGGCAATGTGTATAATGCAGGTATTCTATACAATGCCTAAGCAATGTATAGAATGCCTGGGGCCTCCAGGAAATGTATGAAATATTATGAATATTATTGTCCATTACATACTTTGCCTAGGTAATGTATACATTTCCTAGGGATTGTATAGAATATCTGCTGGTCCACCGGCAATGTGTGAAGCAAATCTATTTTGGTCATTCATTTGGGGCACCCCGACACAGATAGGTTAGGTTCGAAGGGGATGACGGGGGCTAGAGTGAGCGAGCGAAGCGAGCGTGTTAGGTTACTTTCAACCCTGCAGACTGAAATAGAAGCCCCGCGCAGCGGGGCTCCGTCAACTTTCCTTTGGAAGACCAAACAACTTTCCAAACATCCCCTTCAGTTTTTCATTTGTTTTTATTGTGCCTCGCGTGGAGTTTACTGCCTGCTCGCACGTCTTCCCCTTCGCCGCTCTCGTTTTTTTCACACATTACCGGCTGCGCATTCGGTATTGTATAGAATGCCTAGGCAAAGTATAAAATAAATAATATTTCATACATTACCTGAACGTTTTAGGCATTCTATACATTGCCTAGGCATTGTATAGAATACCGGATTTCACAGATTGCCGGTAACATATACAACGAACTATTTTAGAACACGTTAGATTATACAGGGTGTAAATGAATTCGTGTAATTCCTTCAAAAGGCGTGACCTACAGGTGACACAGATTAACCCTAAGGCTAAGCGTATGCTGAGACGCAGGTGCACGCAGCGCAGGGCAGAGCAGATTTTGTAATGCATGAACGTACTAAGAGCTGCGTACGCTGCGGCGCAGACGCGTGCGACGCAGACATGCGTCTGTCCTGCTCTGCGCCTCGTTGTAGTGCCGGCACAGATTTCTGCGCGACGCGTGCATTTCGACAAGTCTTAGTGTTTTTTACTGTTAATTGGAATTTTATTGCAATGACAGAACATTTAATTGAATTAGTGCGTTGTGAACCTTGTTTGTATGATACTTATCATCCAGACTTAAAAAAAAAAACGTTGGTTAACTCGAACACGTCTATTCTATGTACTAGTTAAAACTCGAATGTGTCTTCGAGCTGCGTCGCAGCATGCGGTCGTGGCCTATGTCTGCCTCGTCTGCCTTGCCCTGCAACATCTGTACTGTGCTGTGCTGCGGCTGCGTCACCTGCATCCTAGCATACTACTACGCTTAGCCTAAAAGGGTATTTTTGAAAATGAACTAAAAAAATATTCGACAAAAAATCTTTGTTTTATGTTTTTTGAATCATTTTAGAGCTCCGAGTTAACTGACTGCAAAGAGCGATATCGCATTAGTCGTGCCCGCCAGCCGTATCGCAGTGCTTTCATTCATTTATGCGTGGCATCGAAATGTTCGCTGACATACGATTTTTTTTGCATCTTTTTTTTTACTGATTCCTTATTACGTGCTTAGCACGATCACTTACCACTACCGCAAGAAAAAAAAGTTTTTTTTTTTACTTTTATTTTTAGTCATGCTAAATCCCGTTCGGGGCCGATCTACACCAGTAGTAGATCATGTGGTTTTTAGGAATTCATTTACACCTTGTATACGAGGCTGGGCCTGCCGACGACACGTATCACTGACGACACGCGCTTTCGTATGGTGTGTATTGTCCCATATTCGTTTATTATTCTCTCGCCAACACGAGAGAAGAAGCCCGTTAACGACATTACATCTTCATCTCCCTGCCCTTATCCTACTCTAGGTGGGGTCGGCACAACAGTATTCCTCTTCCGTTCTCCTCTATCAGCCATCAGCTCAGTACTCATTCCTTACTTACCTATATCATCCTTCCAAAATCCATCCATCTTTTCTTTGGCCTACCTCTACTTGATATCCATCCTCATTCGTATTTCTTCTGGTAACATGACTTTCTTCCCTCCATAACATCTCCATACCACACTAACCTATTATTCCTTAACTTTTCAGTCACTGGCGCTACTGTCGTTATATCTTCTTATCAGCCGTCAATATCTTACATAAACTCCTGCAAGCCTAATGGACTATTTACACGAGACCAATTGACGAACCATTCCACTAAGCCAAGCCATTACCGAAAAATTAGAGATCGTTCTAAAGCGGCCCCGAGACGATCAATGCCAATTGTCAATGTGCTACGTTATTGAAAATTGCAATTGAAGTGCCATTGCTGCAGTTTTCAATGTGTTTGAGTTCAGTATGCTTTTTGGCATCGGAACAGTTGGTGTTCGCACAGGCAGCTAGGGACAATGATATCAAATACAGACTTAGCGTTTCTTACCATGACTGTGGCTGCCTGTACAAAAAGCAAGAAAAAAAAATACAAGATATAACGTGGGGTATCCGCCATGTTTGCTTTCACTGCTGTCAGACGCGCGAATGACGGAAACGATTGTCAATGACTCATTTAAACGATCAATTGGCAGCTTCAATGGCTCCTGTCAATGAGCACCAATCAAATTTTTTATCAATTGCTTTCAATCACGTAACTGCGATTGACAATCGCTTCAATTGTACTTGTAAACGATCAATGGCGATTGACAATAACGTAAAATTGACAATTGGCATTGATCGTCTCGGTGCCGCTTAATTCAATGGATTGTTCGTAATAGAAGACCAGAAGACACTCCATTGTAATGGATTGTCTCTATTGACTCAACGCCAATAATGGCTTAGCTTAGTGGAATGGCTCGTCAATTGGCCTCGTGTAAATAGTCCATAAAGCGCCAAATCCACTAGCAAGTTTGACTGCACAGGTTATAAAATTCCATTGCTCGCGTAGTTCTTAAAATTTTGCTGAAGTCGGCTCGCTGCGGATGTTTACACAGTATAACCGAGCCGCACATTATCAGAAATTTCTGTCAGAAAATTTCTGACGTGTGAATCTGCTCATTCATTTTGTACTAGACCCCGCACACCGTCAGAATTTACCGGTTCCGGCAGCCTGCTGGCTCTAGTACAAAATGTATGCAGAGGGTCTTCACGCACGCGACAGAAATTTTCTGGCAGAAATTGCTGATAATATGCGGACAGGCATAAAGTCGGTTGCAGAAGTCAACTTGCGCAGCTAAACTTTGACTTGGCGATTACAATTACTACTTCTTTTCAGGTACTAGAAATAGACCCAAGAAACGAAAAAGCTTTATACAGACGTGGCCAAGCGAATTACGCCCTTAAAAACTACGATGACTCTCTCATGGACTTAAAACAAGCAGACAAAGTGTCGCCTAACAATAAGGCTGTACAAAAACTCTTAGACGAAGTAAGGTTAACAAATAAAAGCTACAATGAAATTCAAAAACAACGGCTGTCAAAATTTTTTCGTGAGCAAAAAGAGGCGCTTATCGAGATCCCATGCGAGATCGCAGATCACTGAACTAAGACTGACAGTAGTTATACGTAGGATTATGTAGACAATACGCTTTTTGAGGTCGTTTTGAACGGTCACTGCCGGTGCTGCCAGATCTCGTGTTTAGGACGATAGATAAATTGGACGTAATTAATTTTTATTTGCAAACGGTATTTTTTTCTGTTCTTAAATCATGTGAAGCCCTTACTAATATATTGAAAGTAGCTTTAAATTAAATTAATATAATTTTAACATTAATTTAAAAGTATACAATTTTGGTTGATTGAAAAAGTTCTCATTATCTTTGTTATAATATTATGTTTGCTGTAAGGATGAACATCAGTACATGTAGTTCAACATACGTTAATAGATGGCGTTGGGTATGAGTTAGTATTGTTTTAATTAACGTAACATAACATCACGCCTGTATTCCCCGAAGGGTTGGGCAGAGGTGTATAGTACACCCTTACTTCGCCGTTATGTTTATGTCCCAAGTTATAGAGGGCGAGCTTATTGCCATCAATCGGAAATAAATTCAGATTCCTGGCTGCTGCTGGGAAATTTCACACTGAAAAACCTAATAATACTTTGCCCGATCTCTCACTAGACCAACGAGGCTGTCATATAATATTGTTTTAATTTTACAAAGATAAAAATAAGGTTTTATGCAAAGAGTAGAAATTCACGACAATTTTCTAAACTAAACCATTTTCTTTGTAAAATTAAAAACAATACTTCACACCCAGCGCCATATAGAAACGCATGTTGAATTGTATGTACTGATGTGTAATCTTTATTTTCTTTCACAACAATCTGAGCGAAATTATTTTAAATAATCTAGCAACACCGGATGTGGCGGCCGGTTGACAAGTGGTGTTAGTTAGAATGTTTAAAAGAAGTACTGAAGTAATGTTGCCACGTAAGGCATTATGTAGGAATTCATAAAAATGCCTATGTTATATTGTGTCTATTTTTTCTAGACCCTTATTCCATTCTGGGCAGTGATTTTTTTTCACATAAAATGGACTGAAATTAAATCCCTTTAATATAAATATGCGTATGGAAATACTGTAAAATTTTAATACTTACGAAATGAAATCGTATTATTTTGGTCTCGTTGATGGTTATTATAAAATAGAGAAGAATCACAAATAACATGAGTTTGTCTTGTTTTTTATTATGTGCTACTTAATTAGTATCGTAGTCTTTTATTAAAGTAATGCTGTTTTTAATATACAATGTGCATAGTCTGTGTAGTGGACGCAAGGAGTATAAAATATCGATGCTAATATAATCATCGTATCACTTTTTTACGTATACAATAATAAGTTTTTTTTTTGAATACAATAATAAGTTTTTTTTTTAATACAATAATAACTTTTTTTTTTTAATACAATAATAAGTTTTTTTTGTATCCAATAATACTTAGGTTTTTTAGGTTTCCGTACCCAAAGGGTAAAACGAGACCCTATTACTAAGGCTCCGCTGTCCGTCTGTCACCAGGCTGTATCTCATGAACCGTGATAGTTAGACAGTTAAAATTTTCACAGATGTATTTCTGTTGCCGCTATAACAACAAATACAAAAAAACAGAATAAAATAAATATTTAAGGGGGCTCCCATACAACAAACGTGATTTTTTTTGCTCGTTTTTGCTCGATATTGATAACGGCAACACGTAGACGCTTGAAATATTCACAGAATATTTTGTTACATATTCACTTTAAAAATAAATAATTAAATTAAAATAAAACAACTATTTGAGGGGGGCTCCCATACAACAGACATGATTTGTTTGCCGTTTTTATAGATATGGTACGCAACCCTTCGTGCGCGAGTCCGACTCGCACTTGGCCGGTTTTTATTATTTGAGATTAATCTTAAATTTTTATATTTATTTTTCAGTATATTATTATAGTTTGAATAGTTAAAAACAATGCTCATTCATGAATTTTGACGATCTTTTTGAGATAACAAAGACTGGTGTTCATCAACATTAATTCGTTGCTTAAACAACAATTTATCTAAAAAAAATATTTTTCGAGTAAATTGTTTTACCAGAAAATGTATATTGATGATCCTTAATCGAATTATGAAATAAAATAATTGTGGTGATTTCATCAAATACGGCTGCGTTACTACAGTAAACATCACAAATATTAACTTTTTCCCTGGCGTTATTAAAGCCGAATTTAGTTAAGATCCGCCTGAAACATCACATACATGAACAAACTTATATGTAAAAACTATATTTAATACAGCCGTAAGTAAAAAAATACTAGGTATTTTTATATTACTGAAAAAATATCAGGTATTTACATGTTATGTATATTATAAAACATACCAGGTATACAGCATGTAAGGGTAAACACCGTTGTCACTCAAACCATGGGTAGTTGACATAAACATAAAAATATAGGAACGAGTGTGGCGGCATCTATCTCGCCACATGCGAACTAGCGAACTATCCCACATCGCGCAATCAAGATTTAACACGCAGATAGTATATATACAACCTCCCAACATCAACCGTTGGGCAGTAGCCCGCCAGGCATAAGACTCCGCCTGGTTGGAGGATCCTCCCTTTGGTTGGAGGAACACCACACCAAGTTTCTCCACACGAGTAAAAAAAAAATAAAAAAATATACGCGCGATGAATGAGCGGCGCGGCGGCGCTACGACGCGGCGTACACAGACTCGCTAACGAGACAGCCGACTGACTGGGGTAGCAAACTGTGCGGGGCCGTGCGTCAGGCCACGCGGCGAGTTCCCCGCGCCCCCTCCCGTAGCTTGTTGCTACCGCGCGTAGGGTGACATGCTATTGGGGAAAAATGAAAATTTTATGAAAAAAAAGTTATTTTTCATTGATTACGTTCTATAAATGAAACCAAACCAAACCACTGGTTTCAAGGATAACGGTGTTTACCCTTACAGCCTGTATAATTATTATTAATATTAACGTTTAAGGCTAGAGCTTCAGCGTTCACTACACAGTCTAAACAGCATTTATGTGTTACATTACAGTAGCCGAATTAAACAAGCTATTAGTTATGAGATTTGATATTAGTATTTTATTGTACAGGGTGAAATTAAGAACTTGCCTCGAGTTTTAAGTGATAGCTCATATTGAGATTTGAATGTAACTGTCTATTATATTACTCTTTTTTAAAATAATATTTTGAAGAGCGTTCTTTCCTCTCCACATTTTTTTAATGTAACAAATAATACCTATAATCATAAACGTTGGTTAAACGTTGTTTAACTAAAACTATTCTCAATTCTATTGCCATCTTTATTTATTGGCATACAAATGACAAGGTCAGGTATAATTCGACGACACGTTTGGTGCAGTGGCTAAGCGATTGGCTTCTGCGCTACGGGTCGTGGATTCGATTCCCACACGGAACAAAAATTTGTATGGCCTACAGATAGTTGTTCCGGGTCTGGGCGTTTGTTTGTGAGATTTGTGTCTGTAAACGCACCCACGATACAAGAAAAATCTTAGTGAGGGGCAACGTTTTTTAAAAAAAAAAAACTATCGTTGTTTAAAATGACGATCTTTTATAAATAAGGGGATAAATGTTTTACTATTTATGAGTCATCTATAATGGATAATGCTATTAAGACAAAAACCAGAGACATTAATTTATTAAAAACAAAAAACCAACTTGACATTGACCAAATTTGCATTTTATCAATTCGATATCTTATTTCCCAATAAATGATTGGTTTTAAGTAATGCATCAATTCATTCTTAAACATAATTAAATAGACTTCGTTTTTAAAATAATGTGAATGTTTATGATATTTGAGACGTATTCATTTGTTTAGAGAGGACTTACGACCGCACTCTGAGGCATAATGATCCATTATCTTACAACTTATAGTCGCCAGTATATTATTGCAATTTATGGCGCGTTGTTTACGAACTCAAATATGGACAAAAGTAAAAAATATCTGAAATTCTATTAGGATATTATGGATACTTGTTTTTTATTTTTAATGGGCACTCTGTACTATTGATTTAATGTATCGCCAAAGGTACCCAGTATAGGTAGGTATCTTGGCTTTGGCTTGGGGCGAAATGTAGAATAAAATTTTGATGCATTGAATTTAAGATCTCTTTATCATTTACCGATTTTTGAGCTTGTGTAAAAAAAATTTGACCACCCTTAAGTAAACCTATGACAATGGTTCGACAACGTTTGACGTCTCAGACTGCGAGGATTGGTGTCTTTGTAAAAATTTAAATAAGTGTTTTTTTTGTGATAAGTGCGTTTGTTAGAGAAATAACTTTGACGTTTTGATAAATTCTCTATGAAAAGTTGTCAAATTACCTCGGTAAAAACCCGGCGCTCACTGACAGTACGGCACGGCAAGGTATTTTTAAGCAAAAATAATTATAAAGCTCATTTTAATACCTTTAGTACTCGTATTTGCATGAGCATACCGTGAGATGTTTCGTAGTGCTGTGGCTTGCCGAATTAAGCGGTACGGTAAATACGAGTGCTAAGGGTATAAGGTATAAAATATTTCAGTTTAAAAAACTTTTTACCGTCAGTGAGCCTTAAATTATTTGACGATTAAAACATTCGTCCTTGATGTGTGTCTGAATTAGTCAAAATTAATAAATACAACGACGTAAGCTTTTAAAGTAGCATTTTTATTATGTCAACTGACAGATGCTATTCCCTTGATATCGCCAGATTTATGTGATAAATAACATGTAACAAAAGTCCAAATTAATACTGAAGGACATGTATGTATATTTAGTAGAGAATTACCTGTAAAAATATTGAATACAAAGAAGCATCTTTTTGCAAAACCATGTCTAACATTGTCCACGGTGGGGCCGAAAGGTTCTGGAGTGGTGACCGTGTACCGGAAGGCGCAGCGTGGGTAGGCCTCCCACAAGGTGGACCGACACTGGTGAAGGTCGCGGGAATCCGCTGGTTGCGAGAAGCACAGGACCGGTCGATGTGGCGATACTTGGGGGAGGCCTATGTCCAGCAGTGGACATCTTTCGGCTGAATTATGTTGTCTAATATTAAGAATCACAAGACAATAATTATTTAAAACTAGGTGTTGAGGATGAGTTCGATAGCTCAGGGAAGCAGTAAAATCCACTGGACTGTTAATAGGTGTATAATTACAATAAAGACGACAAGACTATAATTAATTTAAAACAAGCGAGGTGTCGAGGTCGCGGTATTTGAAGTGAAGAATGGGTCCCGTGGCTCGCCCCCGCCGACTCCCGCTCACGCCGGTTATGCACACATTGCGTGTGCGCTGCCAGCACCCTCCGTCTGCCGTGCGTAGACACTAGGTGTTCAGCAGGTAAAAATTAACTGAACCCTATTTAATCGCGTTTATTCACATTTCCAACTGTTTTTTAGAGCTGTTTTTTTTTTTTGGTGAATACTTTCTCAGCTGTTTTCTAAACTACTGTAAGTGCATATACACGTAGAAAGCGGGTTGCCGGCGCCGATCTGTCAGCGCTTGTCGGTGCTGGTCCGCGCAGTTAGTCGACGCAGGTAGTCTCTGTACTGTGTGGCGAAACAGCGCCGACAAGCTCCGAACTGCGCCGACAAGTTCCGGCCTGCTCCGATCAGCGCTGGTAGGTCGTCATTTGTTGCTGTATTTGCAAGGGAATAAGGCGTATTTTTGTTAAAAAATGCCAGCTCCTGCTTCTACCCGCTTCCTTTATGTAGCGGTTACCTGCACGGACCAGTACCGATAAGCGCTGGTAGGTCGGTGCTGGTTACCTGCTTCCTTTATGTATACGTCCTTAGGGGTTCGGTTCCAACATCTATGTCCGAGGGTTGTTTATTAGGTTCCTCATAAGCCCTTAAAGTATTATTTCGGACTTTTGTTACACGTTGTAGAACTGTTTATTCCTGATTCTAGTGTTTCGTTACGATGAATTATAAACGGAAGAAAGAATTGTCACTTTTTTATTCGTTCTATAAAAAATATGAGTAGGTACCTATAGTTCAGTTTTTTATACGTAGGTTCTATGGGACGTAAATATATATATATATATATATATATAACAGTAAGAAGCATCACCATTAAACAGGGTTACCAACCCTGTTTAATGGTGATGAAGCTTCTATCGCATGCACATATAATATTCTTAATCAGTATAACTATTGCATGTAGTAAGCATAGTGCAGATATCAGAATTTGGGTTATCTTTGATTATTTTACTACGGATTTATTTAAAAAGAAAATTTTAAGTAGTACGGTCAGCATCAAAAGTAGCTGAACATTTGAGTTTTTAAACTTTACATTAATTAGATAACTAATTGATAGGAAGCAAAAAATTTAAGGCATACTTAGAGCTATATCTAGCAGCTCTAGGTACCTATCTATTCAACTTTTTGTTTTAAAACAATTCGTTTTCTAATTAATGCCAAGTTTAAAAACTCAAGTGTTCAGCTACTTTTGATGCTGACCGTACCTAATTGTTGAAAGAAATGCTTAAAAAAATTTTTTAGCTTTTAATTAATGACAAATACATTTTATTAGGTAAACTGTGGAATTTATAAGGGCAAACACGGCCCATTTTTTTTTAAGTTATTTCTCTGGTTTTTATGATTGTTTACGGTTTACTCACGTTAATTTTTCGGTATTGCTTGACTAGTGAGTGAACCGTTAACGATCATTAATATGAGAAAGTCTCACGAAAGTTACCTTTATCACAAACGACACGTTTGGTGCAGTGGCTAAGCGATTGGCTTCTGCGCTACGGGTCGTGGGTTCGATTCCCACACGGAACAAAAATTTGTATGGCCTACAGATGGTTGTTTCGGGTCTGGGCGTTTGTTTGTGAGATTTGTGTCTGTAAACGCACCCACGATACAAGAGAAATCTTAGTGTGGGGCAACGTTTTTAAAAAAAAAAAAAAAACGTTTTTGCTCTCGTCAATTTAACTAGTTTTGTGCCGACATACGCTAATGCTGCCATCTGCCTAAGTTAATTGGTTTCATAGGAAAAGGATATGGCAAACCGGTCCTAAAAAAAAAGCTTTGTCGGCTGCGGCCCGGTCTAGAATTATTTCCAATAGATAGGTCATTGGAAACCTCGAAACGAACTTAACACCGTAACTACAATTCCTGAGGGCTTACAATTACCTCTTAAAGCAGGACAGAAGTTGCCTGGAAGTTGAACTGCCCTGCTTTATTGTACTATGACATCGTTAGAGCAGGACTGCGGCAGGCCTGCTACGTTGACGTTTACGAAATCCATTCACCTTTTTTTTTGTATAGACTTTTTCGTACCATGAACAAGCTTCGTTCAACTTGGTTCAATAGTCGTTCACCTTTAGTACTGTCATGGTACGATTTTTAGTGATTCAGAAGCAGACCTGCTTTTGAACGGAAGTTGACTGGCTGGCATTTGAACGTTTTTATAAGAGGTCATGGTAAGCCCCCTGATCTGTTAATCGATATACAAAATATTAATTAAATATAGCCCGGAAGATGTTTTGATGCAAACTGACGATATTTTTTTTCCTATCAGAAACAAATTATATTGAAAAATATATAAAAGTTATAAATAAGTAATTATTTCGTATTTTTATTACAGCTCATTAAATGCAGTAACAACAGTTATTTATATTAACAGTAGCTGTTCAAAGTTTATAAATAACCTAGCTGTTGGAAATAAACCTAGGCATGGCCGCGCAGCTTTTTTTTGGACCTCCAGTGTATGATGCCCTTCTTTTTTTTCTAAAAGTGCTATTGTGTTTTAATGACAATATATTTTTTAAGTAATTGTAAGATATGACAATGTGACGATCTAAATGTAGGTATTGCTTTTTCTGTTGTACACATTTTGCATTTCGTGTAATGTGTATGAATTTTTGACTAGGTATGAACAAAATTACACCTAATTTAAATTTTTCCCATAATTTGTTGCATGTTTTTAATTTCACTATGTAAATAATTATAAGAATACAATTGGCTGTACTTAGATGTTAAGTTGTAAACATGCCTACGCCAGGCCACGCTAAAGTATTTTGTTTTGTAAAAAAATTGTATTACGACAATACGCTCTGCCGATTGTTTTAGCGTCCAGTTATGTCAATATGCCTGTTTTGTAAAATTATCTCATTTTGTAAATAAATATTTTCTTTGTAATTCTTTTCATTAACAACTTTAATGATTTGTCACCACATGAATGTTTTTTATTTTTAATTTTGATTGAAATTTTTAAGTTTTTTTTTGCGCTCCCGTTTCTCGCCCTGCATGGTTACCGACCGCGATTTATTCGCATGTAACCGCGAGTGTCAATACTCAACCTACCCTAAGAACCCCAAAGCGAATGTTAAACAAAAAAGGAAGTTTGTTGTTCAGTAAATAAAATGAACGTTTTTTTTAGAAATACCTATCTTATGTTAGGAGTTACTTCATTTTATGATTTTGTTGGTTGTTATCTCCAGACGGGTGGCATTAGGTGCGGACCGGCCCCGCCAGGCCCCCCCTTATCTTCGCCACTGGCTTACTTGCTTAAACTCTAAATTGCACTAATCAGCACTTAAAGGCTTCTACACACCAAAGCCGCTAGACCAAAGGGCTTCACCTGGCGGGTTATTGCGGCCAACCAAGTGAGCGAACATGACGCAAAACAAGCCTGGCGGACCTGACTACAGTCCGCGCGCGAGCTCCGAGGAATTATAAGATTATAAAAAACGGACAGTTACGTTACAGACACACTTACGTCCGTACTTTTTTTTCATTAAGCGTACTCTCGCGTCAAGGTCGAAACTAGTACTGGGAGAGTGTGGGGTATGGAGCGAAGGTCGGGCGCGGCGCAAACCGCCCGTTTCCTCAGCCACCGCTTCCTCGGAGCTCGCGCGCGGACTGTAATTGGTTTGCATCATGTTCGCTCGCTTAGTTGGCCGCAATAACCCGCCGGGTGAAGCCGCCGGCCCGGCGGCTTTGGTGTATAGAGGCCTTTACGTAATGACGGCAAAACGGTATATTGCGTAGTACAGTTAATACCGTCACTACCGTTTGTGCAAACTCTTGCACTAACTGTTTGAGCAAGTCGCTGCATGCAGACGAAACTTAGATAACAAACAAATTGACGTTTGGAAAGGTGGAAACAGAATTTGGCTAAGTGAAGGTGTTTTGTCATTTCGTAAAATACGCAGTCTCAAGTCATTTGCAGAACATATCTAAGAAGAGAAAAATGTTTTTATTTTGTGTTAATTTTATATGTATGTAAGAATATTTTTAGGCTTTGAAAATTGTCAAAATAACCCTTCCTTTGTAGGATCACACCTTTATCATCATCATTCACTTCACACATTTCACCTCCTTTTTACCTTTTACAATTAAACCTCTTTCTCTATCACAGGCCACTTATTTGGAACACACTCGTTCAAATTTTAAAAATGCGAAAAGTAAAATGCAAGCTGTTTTTGGAGGGACTCGGAAAGAAACAACGAAAGGGTGCGGACGGTCTGCCGGACGGCGGAATTGCTAGGACTCCGCCGAGTGGACGATTACCGGGCCTCTGCCTCTTCTATGCTGCTTGCTGAGCTACCAGCTCCCCGCCGAGTAGGCCATTGTTGGGCCTCCGGCATTGCTGCTTGCTGAACTGCCAGCTTCCCGCCGAGTGGGCCATTGCTGGGCCTCCGGCGCTGAGGCGCTGCTGCGCTACAGACAGGCACTCCGTCTGGTTGACGGGCTACGTATTAACCACCCTTCACCTCATTTTTCGTGCTCGCTTTACCAACTGTAAAACTTGATTGTGTGTTCCAATAGCTACAGTTCATTTGAGTGTGACTCCCGGATTTACTGACTGTTTCTTTATATTGTTACTTATCGTATTATAAAATTGTTGTGTGTTAAGTGTTTCCTTATTTGCCCGACTAGGGATAGATAGGTAGGATTCACTGATAACGTCACATTCCTTACAACTGGTGTGGCAGACGTGCTCTCAGGAGGTCCTAGGGCCGTCTGTTACATTACACCTTCCACTCGACACCACCAAAACGACACCACCGGTGGTGTCGTATGGAATCTCTAGTCCATACGACACCACCCTAGTGATGTCCAGAAACGCGTGTTTTTGACAAACAGGTCCCAGTTCATTAAAATAAATAAATATCAGACAACATCACATACATTGATCCGACCCCAAAGTTATTATTTCAAGTTATCTATAGTTAAACGATAATTAATAATTTTTTATTTCGATGAAGTAAGTAGTTATGTGGGTATTAAAGAACGGACCGGAAAACTAGTCTTGCAGCGTGTCCACAATTGTCAACAACTTTGTATGTAGGTAACCTCACTAATAGTCGGTGGTGTCGTATGGACTAGAGATTCCATACGACACCACCGGTGGTGTCGTTTTGGTGGTGTCGAGTGGAAGGAAGGAAAATAACTTTTGTTTCTGTAAACTTCATTATGGTTTTTGAGTCTCCAGTTAAAGTTCATCGACACAACAATATTGCTGTTTCTGGCAAATTATAATTTAATATTTCTATTGCTTTCAGAAGAAGACTACGAAGAGAAAATGTTTTTATCTTGTATTTATTATTTATATGTATATTTTTAGGCTTTAAAAATTGTCAAAACAACTTTTGTTTCTCAACTAAATTTTAATGTGGTTTTTGAGTCTCTAGTAAAAGTTCATCTACACACCAATATTGCTGTTCCTGGCCAATTATAATTTTATATTTCTATTGCTTTGTGATATGTGATGGGTTCTGTCGTGGTTGAAATATACCCGCGTGGAGATTACCCGGCTTTGGTGGCATCACCAAGGTTTTTACTTGGGTTTTTAGTATATTTTATAGTACGGAATACCGCGCGGGTCGTTGCCGCACCTCCGCGGATCTCCAGAATGCGTCGCCCGCTCGGCTACTGTCGTAAGCTGCGCGGCCGCCCGATCCAATAAGCCAGTTGATTCCGCTTGTCCGCGATAGACTCACGCGCGTCGTGCGTCCGCGCTCCCGCCACTAAATTATTTCACTCTTTTTGATTCTCTTATATACTTGTTTTTACATACCATTATACATAATTTCATCATAACAGTTTTATTTTTAATTATTGCCTGAACCCCAACTATAATTTGATAGGAATTTGAACAGAGAATTTGAATTTTTTGAAAGGATTTTGTTATGAAAACACTACTTTCACAAGAAAAGCAATTGTTTTTTTTTGTAAGTTTTCATTGGTTTGATGTATATTCAGTCGCAAATGTATGTCATTGTTCTCATTCTTATTCGAAAAAAAGATAATTTTCAACGTTGCTTTAGGGGCGTTCTCTGTTTCTCCTTGACATAATTGTATTGGTTTTTGTGCGAGTATCGTTCAATTTGACAATATTTATAAATGTATATTTTAACGAAAATAAATCAATTTCCTACGGAGTTTTTATACGAAGGTAAGGAAATGAAAAAAAAAATAGGTAGAGAAAATGAATGGTAATATTGTGTTTGTAGTAAAAAAACAATCGAAAAAAGTCTATCCAGTCGATTAAGTTTTAGATTTGTCGTTAATGTTGTGTTTGTAGTAAAAAAACAGTCGAAAAAAGTCTATCCAGTCGATTAAGTTTTAGATTTGTCGTTAATGTTGTGTTTGTAGTAAAAAAACAGTGGAAAAAGTCTATCCAGTCGATCAAGTTTTAGATTTGTCGTTTATATTGTGTTTGTAGTAAAAAAACAGTCGAAAAAAGTCTATCCAGTCGATCAAGTTTTCGATTAGCCGTTGTCGCTATTTCGGTATGCCTAACGTGACCATTTATTTTTTGACTTAAAACGGGACATTGGTTTATTAATACGGGACATTGGTTTATTAATACGGGACATTGGTTTAGGTTAATTAATAGGTAGTCAATGAAAAAAAACATTTTTTTAAAGTTATTTATTCAAAAAAAGTCAGTTAACTTAAAAGTTACAAATTAAAAAATATACATACCCGAAACGTTTAGTTGAATTTATATTTATCAGAGGAACAAATTTGCTTTAATATAGCTGGTGACGATTTTAAGTAAGAATAAAACTCTTGGCATGTTTTTTTTATATTCATCTTAATTATCAACATCGCCTTTAGAACTGAGATTTGTAACTGGGTTTTCTCAGATGGCCACAATTTGTTCATCATAGAGAATACTCTTTCTACTGGAGCATTTGTAGCAGGCAAACATAAAATATATTCAATTAAAATAGAAAAGTTTTCATGCTGAAGATTGTTGGCTTGAAAGTGTTTGAATACTTCCACCCAACGAGTTTCCGTGGAAACATTTAGATTATTCCATTCAGTTACTTTCTGCGATGTAATGTAGTTACAAATTAACGAAAATTCGTCAAAAACTTCTGCATCTTTATTACAGTCAATATATTCTTTTTCAATTAATACATCCAGAGATTTTTGAACGTCTTCCCATGCGGGGACCTTTTTTAAATCTGCCCAATAAAATATCTCCATTTCTTTGGTAAGAAAACAAGTCCACTGCTCCAGATATTCACGGCTTGTTCCATAAAATTCTGTAGCCGTTCTTTTCACAAACTCTTCATCTACCTCAGTAACATTATCTTTTGATTTCACTATTAATTGACGGACCATAAATGGAAGAAACTGATTGGTCTGTTTCTGAGTCAAATTGTCTTTTAATTGATTAATTTCTTTTGCAGCTTCAATTGCTGATACCGTCTGACCTTCCAGTTTTAATACAGCTTGATGAAAACTTGCCGACTGACCGTGTAAAAAATAAAGCCACAATTCGGATGTGGGATCTTCAAAAAAATTTTTTAGTAACAGGGGACATTTTTCAATGCTCAAAAAGTAGTTTTTTAATGGCTGATACATTTTTAAAACCCTTTCCAAGGCAGGCATAAGAGCAAGCCATCTGGTTTTGCTATAGCCGAGCATTTGTTGATATTCCGTTTCAGTTTCGGCGCAAAACTCCTTTAGAGCTTCAACTCGAATCGTGTAAATATAAAAAAATGAATATATCTTCACAATGATGCTTTCGTAATCTAAGGGTAACCTGTCTGCAGCTGATTTTATTGCATTGTGAATTACATGGGCTCCACATCCAATACCTATCAATGGTTTTTTCAGAGATGATTGTAATTTCGTTAACACATTGTTAGTTCCTCGCCTAGCCGCGCCTCCGAAATTAACGTTGGCATTGTCTCCGCAAAATGCCACGACTTTTGCTGTCAAATTATTATCTGTCACCACTTGGTTTAAATAATTGACAATGATGTCAGAAGTCTCACCTGGTTGGTCTTGGAGATCTAAAATTTTTACTTGCACACCTACGTAAGGTTGAAAAAAGCGTACTAGAATAGGGTATATTTTTTTGTTACCGTGGTTTGAAGCATCGTTTAGTATTGTAATACAATTGGACTTATCAAGATCGTCTTAGGTGTCAAAACATTCACTACAATAGCTTCTGATTTCGTACGCGCGCATGTAAATTTGGGTTCAAAACATGATTGAATTAATTTCGACGCACAATCATTAGAACGAAAACTGTGATTTTCTTGTATCGTATGATAAGCCCAGACACCTTCTGCCGCGGCGATATCCAGATCCTTTAAAGTTGGTGTATCCGATTTCTTGAAAAAGGTTAACATCGAAGAACTCGAAGCAGCGGCGCGATCGGCATTTTTATGTTTTTCAGACTTCAAATGCTGTTCAATATCACTGGCACCACTGTGGGAAACGCTAAATTCTGTACGACACTTTTCACATCTGACATCTGAGGGAGTATTTGTTAGCTTGATAAACGGATATTTTGCTTGTAAGTTAACATTGAACGTACACTTGCGTTTCGGCATTTTAACTTATGGTTTCAAAACAAAAGAAGTTCAAGTTATTTACAGGGTACACGAGCATTAAACAACAACAAAACAAATATCGAGAAGTGGACGAACGAAAAATCTCTCAAACGATTAGTAAACAAAGCGCGAGCGATGACGTCTTCGCCGCTCTCGGCTATCATCGCGTCGACCGACGACGCGGTCTCGCTCTTCTCGCACACCGCTCGCGTCCAGCCAGCTCGACTACTCAAGTTTTCGCGCGGTTTCAGAAAACGGGACAATTTGGCGTCCCAGAGATCATTTCGGGGACACCGGGACACGTAACTATAAAAAGGGACAGTCCCGTTCAAAACGGGACGTCTGGTCACGTTAGGTATGCCCCTAAATGTTGTTTTTATTTTTATTCAGTACTTCTATTTATTTATTTTTGAGCTTATTTTATTATAAATTATGTTTTCAGTAAGGTAAATAAATGAAATATGGATGATTCCACCGTTTCGTCCAAATCGGAGCAATATCATGGAATGGTTTTTTTATGATTGGTTTGCAAAAGGAGAATGGGCAAAAAATCCTATGGCGCTTGGTCTATCAGCGGCCAGGAACAATTTTTTTTTGGTGTACTATCTCCCTACAATCACCCTCAAGAAGTTTTATATCTGTGGTGTAATTTAATGGAATTAAATAAGGTGCATTCGGGTAATTACGAAAGGATTTTTGATGAGTTGACATGGGTTTGTATTTTCATTAACCTATCAGAATTGGTAGAGTTAATGTTACCAACTGCGGTTACATCGGTTACTTGAATACACAGCCTAAAGGTTTATTTTAAAGATTTTTATAATTATCTTCGGTATTTGTAAATAAAAGTATTTCAAAACCTGGTTATTTTTTCTTTGTTAAAGTGCAATTCCGAAGTATGTACAGTAGCGACCAAAAGTCCATAGGCAATCTCACAAAGCAATTGCTTGACGTTTAGTTTGACTTACGACCTTCTATTTTTAAGAGACACATGCATTATCGTTGTAGTTCATAATTTCACCATAAATCTATAAGTTAACATGGCTTAGTGGTTAAGCGTGTCCGAAAACATGCCTGGTTCATGGAGACGTGCGTTCAAATCTCACGCAGTGCAGACTTTTTGTAAGTTTTTACTCGATTGTTTGTTGATTTGTAAGTAATGAGACAGATATAATATTCAATTATCTTTTTCGCTTTGTTCACACATTTCGTAACGTTAGGGAGGTAGATCATAGAAAACTAAGTAAAGAATTTAGATTTTTGTGGGGTAGATAGACATGAGTTTTATGAATATTTAACTTGATCGGAACGAACGTTGTCGATTGGTTGTAAATGTTAGTTAGTGACGTGTGGTTTAATAGATAGCGGGATTGTATTTATTCTCAAAATGCAGGCAAATAATAATATTGAGACGAGGGCGACTATTATTGCGCTGCATAAAAGTGTTCTTAAATAGAACACAAATATCTGATGAAACCGGACTGAATGTGAGTATTACATAATAATATATACAATTCATAACTTGATCTTTTACTTCAAATTTATAATCACCTAAGATTGTTTGGCCATGTCACCAAATTCTTTTTTAAATCCGCCATCATGGGGCCTAAAAGATAAATAATTAGTGTTTATTATTGGATTTAAAATACAGAGTTATAATATTACATTGTTATATTAAATAAATATTATTTTAATATGAAAATTAAGTCACTTCAGTATTTTGATATAGCCGCCTAATGTTATTTTTTTTGTTTTAGGGGAATACTGTAAGTCTTTGGATCAAAAGATATGAGGAAGAGGGAAGCCTTGCTAGTCGATAGCGAAGTGGAAGGCCGTCGCTTATTGGCGAGGCGCAGCGACAACATATTATTATGGTGGACGAGTATGATATGAAACAATTGGTTTCACACCTACGAGACACTTTGCGGGATTATTTGACACCTCGCTGTAAACTGTTCGCCGTGCCCTCCACGCTGAAGGATTGCATCACAGAAGACCCGCTAAAAAGCCCTTCTTGACAGAAAGACATAAACAAGAACAATTACGTTTCGCACGGGATTACTTAGATTTTGACTGGAATACTTCCATAAATATTGTCAGATGAAAAGACGTTTAAATCTAGTCAAAAGGGTAGGCTTCACTTAAGGCGCAGGAATAACACTCGCTTGTGTTATAAAAACGTAATCCCTAATACAGACAGGTGTGGGAAAATTTAAGAGGAACCGAAGTATGTGGTAGTATTGTAGGGTCCATGCGCAAACGTCTACTTGACTGCATTGAAATTGAAAATAATGGGGGATACACAAAATATTAACACCCAGTAGATGTTTTGGTTTTAATAATTAGACGGTGTAACTAAATATTTAGTAATATTAACATATCCGTAATTATTTAATGATCTTAAATTGAGGTTTAGTTTCAATCTTCTTTTCGTCAAGAAAATGAACACTTAAGCTATAACCTCAATACATTCATTGTGACGTTACATAAAAAACATGTCTATAAAGTCTAAATCATTATACATTAGTTTTCAATAAACTCTGCTGAATACCGATACGTATAATAAGTGGGTGTCAACAATTTTATAGTGTCATTAGAATATCCCTTCCTTGTTATGTTATTATGAATTGACTAAGTAGGTATACAACAAAAAATCTTATGAACGGTTACAAGAGAACTTCTTTTATCTAGGTAGGAATGTGACGTCACAATTCTCATAAAAGTTTGTTAGTAATATAAGTAAATAAAACGAATAAACATTTTTTTTATCATTTAGCACGACTTTTTTATTTCCACCTTCCTACACCAAAAAAAATTGAATACATAATCACATAAATAATGAAATAATAATACAATAACTAACATTATAAATAAACATCAATAATATTTTTTGCTTAAAATACAGAAATAAATATAAGTTTCAAAATAACAAAAATTAGCTACGCATTGTAAGATTCGAACTCAGACGTCAGTGATCGCTGATTCCACCGGCTCCTGCGCAGAATGTCCACTTCTCAAAATGTCCACTGGTCGCAAAATGTCCTTTTCTCAGAATGTCTCTTTCGCAAAATGTCTCTTTCGCAGAATGTCCACTTCGCAAAATGTCTCTTTCGCAGAATGTCCACTTCGCAAAATGTCCCTTTCGCATATTGTCCCCTTTTCAACCGACTTCAAAAAGGAGGAGGTTCTCAACTCGTCTGAATGTTGTTTTTTTTTTTTTGTATATTTGTTACGCGATATCTCCGTCAATTGCGAATGGATTTTGATGATTCTTGTTTTGTTTGGTAGGCCATAGTTCAGAGGTGGTCCCATATAAATTTTATCGAAATTGATATAGGGTTTTTTGAAAAAATCAACAAATACAAAAAAAACATATACTTAGATGACGTTTTGGTTTGTTCCTTTCAGCAAAAGTTTTGATGAGGACTTTCAATCTCTGTTTTAACTGTCATCACAGAAACATTAGCCAAGAACAAAGAAGATTGTAAGTATATATTTGTAAGGAGCCGTCATGATAAATATACATTAATACCTGTTTTTAAAGAAAACTACCTAGTTGTTGGAAAGATTACGCAACCGTGTCATTTAAACTTGTGGTTTTGAACCTTGTAATGTATGGCACTAAAACGTATTTAATAAAAAACTTTAAATAAAAGTAAAAACCGACTTCAAAAAAAAATAAAAAAGAGTGAAATAATTAGCATGATATAAAATTAACAGTTTCAGAAGTCGGTGCGCAATTCTACACTGAAACAAATAAAATCCACCGACTTCTGAAACTGTTAATTTTATATCATGCTAATTATTTCACTCTTTTTTAGTTTTTTTTGAAGTTGGTTTTTACTTTTATTTAAAGTTTTTTTTATTTCTGACTTACTTTAATCATAATTCAATTCATTTTAGCAATTAGCTTTCACACATCATGTTTGACGTGTGTTAATAAAAAAATATAGTACAAATCACATTTATTTCTTTGCATAATCGCTTGATTTAAAGTCATTATTTTACCAACCTAATTGTTATTAACTCGCAATAAAAAATAGAAATTTGAACACTCTTTAATTACCTACGAACCGTTAACTTAAAAAAAAGGATGTGTGAAAGCTAATTGCTAAAATGAATTGAATTATGATTAAAGTAAGTCAGAAATAAAAAGGGGACGATATGCGAAAGGGACATTTTGCGAAGTGGACATTCTGCGAAAGAGACATTTTGCGAAGTGGACATTCTGCGAAAGAGACATTTTGCGAAAGAGACATTCTGAGAAAAGGACATTTTGCGACCAGTGGACATTTTGAGAAGTGGACATTCTGCGCAGGAGCCATTCCACCGCTTAGGCCGAACAGCTATCAGGACATATTAGTTTAACGCGAATTTTAGCAATGCAATGTTAAGAACAGGTAACCACTGTGACGCATATTCTAAATGAAACAGAAATATAATGTTATTTCGCGACAGTTCATTAGTGTGTGTTATCTGTGGAATGTTGAGACACGCACATGCATACGCATTGGCTGTATCGTGCGCGAGTTTAAAGCAATGTAGTCCTTAGCGTGCCTATGGACTTTTAAGCGTTTACTGTACGGGTAATTCTGAATGATATTTAAAAGTGGGTTTTATTTAGTTCTGGCACAAGGTACATATTCCTTTTTCGTACAGATTTACCCTCGCCAAATAATATTCCTTGATATGGGCCTCTAAGTAGCCTGAATACGTTTTGTAATATTTATATTTCGGAATTACCCGGCAAGTAGGACCACGGTACTCAAAGTTTTAGTAGTTAAGTAAATCATTTGAAAAATAAAAGTTGATTAATAAAAGTTAAAACGACAATTATTTATTTTAAGACTAGATGGCGCCGGCATTTCCTATCTGACTCGCTCTGAGAAGAAAAAGCCGAAACAAACTCAGAGGTCAACGTCTCTTTTAAAGTCCAGACATTGTGGTATAAAACTATGCGAGTGTAACAATGTAGGGCAACGTTTGGAATGGCCTTTTGAGGAAAGAGCCATAGCAGGTTTGAGTTGACCTGTCCCAACTGACGGCACGCATGCATCAGCCATCGTGTAGCTCAACCTTATTTTAGGGAGCTCAACGACCCGACGCACGACGACACCAATCAGCCGGACATTTGCGTAGGTAACAAAAAAAAAACAAAACTCATATGCCAGACGAGCGCGGGTAGCGGTCGGTGTAGGGGGAGGGGCAGTCATCGGCAAACCTTCTGCGCGCGACTTATAAACTTCAAATTTGACATAAGACATTGATAAAACGACAAAGGTAGCACGGATCGTAATTTACCATTGATTTAAGAAACTTATGAGGATAAGCCCTAAATTGATGTTATTTTAAATACTATGCCAATATGTATCGCAGTAAAAAATGTAATCTGTCTCGTTCTTACACGTAATAATTTACAAATGTAAAAAGTGTGTACACTATATGTCATAGATTTTAATTTTCTATTATCGTTTTTCAACGTCATCAAGCTCCGCCTTTAAGGATATTTTTGACATGACGCCATTTTAGAGAATTACTTATGCCTTTCGTCTGTCGTTCATGCTTTGTTCGAAGTTTATTTACAGTTTTACAGTGAACCTTGGGTGTTTAGGTATTTTTTGTTGTATTATAAAGGATAAGTGAACAAAACCTAACATGACAAAGTGTTGCATCAGAAGATGTAATTCATTGCATAAGAGGAAAACTTGACTTCAGATCGTGTGACCACATCTGATATCCTCTTATTTTTCTTTCATCAATGTAATTTACCGACGCCTCGATATGAAGTCGACATACTCGATAAGATTTATCCATTATATCGACTTCTGACAGTTCTTGTTGGTAAATTTCTCGAATTATCTCGAATCGTTGTCGTCTTTAAAAAGTTGGTCGATAAAGATTTTTTGAAGCAAAAAAATGGATTTTGGAGAAATCATCTTGTTAATGTTGAAAGCAGAGCACGTCGGGACGTGGAAAGGATCCACAGCGGAGTAATTTTTTATTATTTTGTGGTTATTTTCTAATTGCTTAGATTAGATTGTTTAATAGTATTTATTGTAAATATTTTAGTAATAGTATTTGTGTATCTGCATATTTCTGGTGTTGCTATTTGTAAAGTTGATAAGCTGTCGAGAAAACATAGCCGTCGACAAGGCTCGATAAAGTTTCCGAAGCAAGTTCCGTGCTACCGCCCTCGATAAAATTCGGTATGTTTAAATTCTTATCGACTCGAGATCTTATCGAGTAGATTCGAGAAATTTATCAATTCTAAACGTCAAATTTGACATAAGATATAGATATAACGACAAGAGCTGTCGTTTTATCCATATCTTATGTCAAATTTGACGTTTATAATAGATAAATTTCTCGACTCGACTCGATAAGAAGAACCGTGCTCGCACTGCAGTCCTTACCCAGGATATTGCAAAACTTTCTATTGGCTCCTCGGTCATGCTTAGAGATTCCTAAATTAAGAATAATTTCTGGTTGAAATATTAAGGAATCAAAACTGACTTCAAATAGAGGATTAATCTCAGACTGAACTAAAGAAAGATGCATATTATGAAGTTTAGTGTAGCTGTTAATAAGAAGAGGGGGATCTTTATGAGACCAATAACTAGAAGAAGGAATAATTTCAAAGAGAGAACGAAGAACAGGAAGAAGAGGATGAGACTTAGTTTGGATAACCTGGTAGAAAAATCTGTCTGAAAGATATTGTCTACGTAGGCCTAGGGGGGGATCTAAACATTCTACCTGCAGAGCATTAGTAGGTGAACACTTCATTGCACCAGTTATAATACGGAGACATTTTGCCTGGATTCTTTCCAATTTAGCAAGAGCTATTTTATTACAAGGCTCAAGGAGAAAACTACCATAATCGAAATGACTACGAACTATAGCATTATATTAAAAAAATTGAGAGAAAGGATGAGAACCCCATCGAACCCCACTGAGAGCTCGCAAAACGTTAACATTTTTTTCACATTTCTTGATTATATAGTTAAGATGATGTAGTCCAGATAGATAATTTTGAATCAAGGATAAGACCAAGAAATTTCACTTTGTCAAGGAAAGAAATGTGTTCATCGTTCACAGAAAGATTTAAAGAGGGAACATTACGTTTACGGGAAAAAATTACTGCAGTACATTTGGGCACTGATAAAGTTAGGCCATGATCAGTGAGCCATTGGTTAAGATAATATAATGCAGAATTTATGCGAGAGGAAGATTCTTGAAAAGAAGAAGAACTATAATAGAGGGCAATGTCGTCAGCGTACTGCAGGATGTTACAGAAACACTTCACAGAAGATTCCAAATCACAAGTATATAAATTATATAGAATTGGGCTCAAGACTGAGCCCTGAGGCAAACCTTTCCAGACTAGGCGAGACGGAGAAAGAGAGCTTCTGTGTCGAATTGATACGGATCGGGCCATTAGAAGACTGCAGATTATATTGACCAACCTCACAGGAATACTCAGCTGTAGCAGCTTCTGCCTGAGTAGTGGAAGTTGAACATTATCATATGCTGATGCAATATCCAAAAAGACACCGAGAACGCTTTCGTTTTTAGAAAAGGCAATACGAACATCAGATGTAAATATACTAAGACTATCCATAGTACCCATACCTTTTCGAAAACCAAATTGGCTATTGGAAAGAATGCCTTTACTCTCTAAAATCCATTCAAGTCTATTCTTTATAAGATTCTCCATAATCTTAGCCAATACAGAAGATAGAGCAATAGGTCTATAAGAAGAAGAATCTCTAGGATCTTTACCGGGTTTTAAAATTGGAATAATAATTTGGGATTTCCAAGAATCTGGGACCTTGCCTGAAACGAAAATAGAGTTAATAATATTAAGGAAAAATTGCTTACAGTTAGGAGAAGATTTACAAATAAAAGAATAAGGAATACCATCCACACCAGGGGCAGAATCCCGAAGATGATCCAAAGCACAGGATAGTTCAGAGAACGAAAAAATATCATTAAATCTATCTGAAGAAATAGGGGAAGAAGAATCTGTGCAAGGGAGACAGTCAAAATTGGGTACAAAGAGGGGGGGGGGGGGGGAGTTTATTAATAAAATTAAGTAATCATGGATCAGGATCATTGGAAATATTATCCGAGGTCTGATCATCACAAACTCTGCGGTAAGATTTAATTCTTGACCAGACTAGGGATGACGGAGAACGAGGAGACAGTGATTCACAAAATTTGTGCCAACCAGAACTCTTTTTTTTTGCCAATAACCTGCAGGTACGAGCAGCAATTCTCTTAAAATTTAAATAATTGTGCATAGTCAGAGAATCTGCATATATGTTTTCTGCTTCCTTGCGCTGACGGACGCTCTCAGAACATTCGGCATCCCACCAAGGAGGAGAAGGGACTAATTTACGAGCCGAGTTCTTTAAGGGAATAGAGGAATCAGCTGCTTGTAACAGACAAGTGAGAAAAATATCATAAATTTCAAGGAAATTAGAAGAATTTACTTGAGGAAGGGCTTGAATTTCCAAGTCTAGTTGCGAAGAAAATTTATTCCAGTCTGCTTTGGATAGACGATACTTCTGAAGAGGTTCAGAAGGAGGGATAGTGGAAGGAGAGTTGTGATATAAAATTAAAATAGGAAAATGGTCACTGCCATATGAATTGGGCAGAACAGACCAAGAAAGAGTAGAAACCAAAGAAGGGGAAGCAAAAGTAAGATCTGGAACACTGACATTTTGAGAAGGAGAGACCCTACGTGTGGCAGATCCATCATTAAGGATACAAAGATTAATATCACCTAAAAGGTCAAGTCAAAAACTAGAAGCGGGATCATTACAATGACAACCCCATAAAGTATGCCGACAATTAAAATCACCTAACACAATGAATGGGCCAGGGATAGAGGATAGAATAGAACTAAATTCAGAAAGAAGGTTAGTGTTAGGATGAGGAATATAAACAGAGACAATTGAAGCATTAAGAGCTCTGATGGCTACAACATGTAAGCCAGGATTGTGTTGGGGAATAGGGATTTGTGTGAAGGTAATAGAATGACTGACCAATAAAGCACAACCCGCCCAACCGTCATCTCTATCATCTCGGAGACATGAAAATCCAGGAACCCTAAAGAGGGATTCTGGCCTGAGCCATGTCTCCGAAACAGCAAAGACAACTGGTTTATAACGGTTCAAAAGGTAAAGGATATCTTGCTTTTTTTGACGAATGCTTCTACAGTTCCATTGTAGGATTTTGAGAGGCATTTTTACAAATAAATGTTTCGAGCAATTGTTGGACAAGGATGATGACATTGTTCGGTAAGGAATCACTAAATTTAGAAAGAATATTAATTAAGGAGCAAGTAAGGAGTTCGATTAAATTATCGTTAGGAGTGGGAATGGGGGTAGAATCACTAATGACATCACCAAAAGCACAGCCATTAGGCTGAGAAGACTTTGGAGTGCCCACAATAGTTCTGTGGGCCTGGGAGTCATAAGATTTACCTAGCTCAGCTTTAGGCCGAGGAGTTAAAAATACTGTTTTTCTGTATGACATTTTGATAGGGGAAGACTGAGGGGAAGAAGCAGGTGATGAATATGGGGCATATGAGACCTGAGAGGCTTGAGAGATAAAAGGAGCAGAAACTTGGGATTGGGAAAAGTTAGCAGCAGCATCTGAATAAAATAATTTAGAGCGGGGAAATCTGGAAGATTCCTCGTTGTAACTAAGGTTTTCTTGGGACATGACTATTTTAATGGACTTTTGTCTTATATGTTCGGGACATTTATCGTCAGTGGCCTTATGAATACCACGACATAATAAGCAGGAGACTTCACTGTCTGGAACAATGCAGCTATCCCCTGAATGCTGTTGAGCACATCGGAAACAGCGTGGCTTGGATCTACACTGAGAGCGGATATGGCCAAAACGGCAGCAGTTTCTACACTGAATTGTAGGTAAATGGTAAACAGATACAGGGAGAGAAGCATTATAACAATAGACCCTTTCTGGCAGAGTTTGACCAGCAAAAGTTAACACAACTGTAGTGGAAGGGACCCAAGTTACCGCTTCCTCCTTTCTGGATTTAACGTTCAACCTTCTTGTGTCATGCTCTCCAGCAGGACCACTCCAAATTTAGAAAATGTAACTAGCAGGAAAAAATGTACAGAAAATGTACTATTTTGTACCCTAATATTAAAAATTGTACTTCTATAGTTTCGTGGTAATCATCGATTCATAGTGGTCCTGCCAGAGAGCATACTCTCCAGCAGGACCACACAGTTTTCTGAAGAATCCGATGTGACTTACTAGCAATGTCTATTTGTAAAAATTGTACGGAAATTGTACGCCCAGATGACATAATAAATTCCCTGAAAATGCTATAAATAAAGTTTGTACGAACAATTCAATTTTTCTCATAACAATTATGAAATCATCTAAGTAGGCAAATTATTATGATTACTACGTTTCCTCTATATACCTGACGCAATAATTATCTGTAAAAAAATGTACAGAAAATGTACGTCCTAGTGACATAAAAAAATCCCTGAAAAAGCTATAAATAAAATTTGTACGGACAATTCAATTATTCTCGTAACAATAATGAAATCATCTAAAGAGGTAAATTATTATGACTACTACGTTTCCTTTTTATACCAGGAGCAATGTTTATCTGTAAAACAATGTACGGAAAATGTACGTCCTAGTGACATAAGAAATTCCTTGAAAAAGCTATAAATAAAATTTGTACGAATACTTTCGAAAGAATCTGTAATCGGGTCTATTTGAAATAAATAAAAATTTACTTCGAATTTGAAGAAGCAACTAGTTCAGATATACTTTTACGTTGTGCAAAATAGCGGTACATGAGTATTCGCACCATTTTTTGGTTCATCACAGTAATTTTGATCTGACTGTTATGGCGACCTCCACGGTACAACGGAGTCAAACTGGTATAATCCTATGTATATGTTGTTTTTTTTTTAATTAAATGTACACTTAATGAATGAAATACAATTGGCGAGGTGTAAGCTGAGCTTGGCATTTGTGTGAGAATGAATGCAGACGAGTCCTGTGCTTGGTTTAAACCGATTTATACTGCTTTTTGGCAATCGATTCTATGTACACTCACACAAATGCAAAGCTCAGCTTACGCCTCGCCAATTGTATATAAATTGAAAATGTTGTACACAATAATGTTACACAACGTCCGCCGCCGTCCGGCATACCGTCCTCGCCGACGAGGCCCGTTGCGACGTCCCACCGCCGCCGATCACGATCCACCGAGCTCTCCCGTCGTAGAGCCGGTCATCTCTGCAGACTCCGCAGTCACACCGATAATTCAGCCCTCATCAAGCTGTCTCCCCCCCCCCCCTATGTCCACGCCAGCAACGCCCTAAGCTGAGGTCCGAGTCCCACTAGGGGTCGCCCTTAGTGCTGTTGTTGCAGGTAGTCATGATGTTAGTGTAGTACAAGTAGTTAGCTTAGGTTAAATATTTTACTTCCCCCCCCCCCCCCATTGGCTGGAGACCCTTCAGGTCTCGCCAATAACTGCCCAGTTACGTAGAAACCGTCCCCTAGGACGACTTACAGCAGTCAAATAGAAAAAAAACTCAATTATGTTATTGTGTGCTTTAGTTTTTGTCGAATAAAAATCATATCTAGTATTTTTTTATTGATTTTCCTACTTATGTGATATTACAATCTTTGTGCATTTTGATACACAAACAAATAAAAAAAAACATTTTTTTCTTTTCAACTTCTGTAGATGGTCCTTGCGTACCGTTTCTACGTAACTGGGCAGTTACTGGCGAGGCCTGAAGGGTCTCCAGCCTAGGGGAAGTAAAATACTTAAGCTAAGCTAACTACTTATACTACACCAACATCATGACTACTAACAACAAGGACTAAGGGCGACCCCTACCTAGTGGGACTCGGACCTCGGCTTAGAGCGTTGAGGGTTAGGGGGGAAGACACTTTGATGAGGGCTGAATTATCGGTGCGACTGCGGAGTCTGAATAGACGCCTGGTTCTACGACGGTATATCTCGGTGGATCGTGACCGGCGGCGGTGGGACGTCGCGACGGACCTCGCCGGCGAGGTCGGTAAGCCTGACGGAGGCAGACGCTATTTAGTATGCTGGTCGATTTACTCGCCTCCTGATTAATTCTTCATAGGGTATTGCATTGAACATTGCTTCAGGTAAACAAAGGAAACATAGTAATCATAATAATTTGCTTACTTAGATGATTTCATTATTGTTACGAGAAAAATTGAATTGTCTGTACAAATTTTATTTATAGGTTTTTCAAGGAATTTCTTATGTCACTAGGACGTACATTTTCCGTACATTTTTTACAGATAATCATTGCGTCAGGTATATAAAGGAAACGTAGCAGTCATAATAATTTGCGTTCTTAGATGATTTCATTATTTTTACGAGAATAATTGAGTTGTCCGTACAAATTTTATTTATAGCTTTTTCAACAAGGAATTTCATATGTCACTAGGACGTACATTTTCCGTAAATTTTTTTACAGATACACATTGCTTCAGGTATAAAAAGGAAACGTTGTAGTCATAATAGTTTGCTTACTTAGATGATTTCATTACTGTAACGAGAATAATTGAATTGTCCGTACAAATTTTATTTATAGCTTTTTCAGGGAATTTCTTATGTCACTGGGCGTACATTTTCTGTACATTTTTGACAGATAATCATTAAGTCAGGTATATAGAGGAAACGTAGTAATCATAATAATTTGCCTACTTAGATGATTTCATAATTGTTATGAGAAAAATTGAATTGTTCGTACAAACTTTATTTATAGCATTTTCAGGTAATTTCTTATGTCATCAGGGCGTGCAATTTCCGTACAATTTTTACAGATAGACATTGCTTGTAAGTCACATCGGATTCTTCAGAAAACTGTGTGGTCCTGCTGGAGAGTATGCTCTCTGGCAGAACCACTATGAACCGATGATTACCACGAAACTATAAAAGTACAATTTTTAATATTAGGGTACAAAATAGTACATTTTCTGTACATTTTTTCCTGCTAGTTACATTTTCTAAATTTGGAGTGGTCCTGCTGGAGAGCATGACACACCTTCTTGCCTTAATTACCTCACCACAGTTCAGAGGAGTCTCAATACCAGAAACCAAATCTTCCAACGACCAGTCAGTAGGGATATCTCTGACAACTTCCATACGAGAAACTTGAAAACGTGGAATGTAGGCTACGTAATTATGGGAAGAAACAATGTCATTGGAGACAAACTTGTTGGCATCATGAGCAGTCTTAAACTCAATGGAAACTTTATTGCGACCTAGTGATTTAATTCCACCTTCAATAATACCCTTAATTGAATTTTTATGCAAAAATTGAGCAAACCTCAGAACTTTTAAAGAGTATCCTTCAGTAACCTCTGATTCTACTTTAGAAACTAAAACAGTGAAGGGTGCTCTATCACACTTGTTGTAGTTTAATTTTGAGTTACTCTCAAAACCGGGCTTGAAAAACTGATTGAATAGAATCCGCTGGGGACCTGTTTTTTTTGGCCTCATTGGAAATTTCAGCCTCCGCATGGCGTTTTAAATTCCCCCTTGACGGGTTAGTTGTTTCTTTTATATTTTGAGAGTCCTCCAAATTAGTCATTTCTATGTCAGGAGGGATCTCCCCACCCCCATCAGGGGGCTCTTCGGCACTCATTTCCCGAGGGAATGAATGCTAAAGGGGCTTCACCTACCAGATTTAACAATATTCCACCACCAAACAAATGATATTCACAACCAAAACAAAAGTTTGTAATTTTAATTTGAGGTTAAGCAAGCACAGTGTCAAGTCCAAACCTCGAAAAAAAAAAACAAGGCGATTCGAAAAATAGTTCGAAAAATATTCGTACGTGCACATTGACTTAGAATAAGTATGGACAACGAGTGTAGTACAAAATTCACGATAAAAGTGTCCTGAATTGACATAATGTAAACATAGAAATACCAACAAGCTCATTTACGACGGACGAAATCCTATGTCGTTATCATAATGCCTAATTTAGCTTGCAACAATTTTTACCATACGAAAACATGACAGCACTGCTCAATTTTTCAAATTTCGAAACTTCATCTAACATTAAACGAAAATTTGGAGAACATAGGAGTAATAGAGCAACCTTAATTTTTAAAAGATTTTATTATTAGTTATATTTATTGTGATTGCTAAATATTTAATCCAACTGAAAGAGCATAGAACATTTCTTGCAAAATTACAACATCGTCATTTTCAAAAACGCGACTTCGCTTCCTTTGCTGAAGTATCACGATCAGCATCATCTAATTAATCTCGAGGAAAACTGAAATTAAATCAGAGGCATATTATTATTTTTCAGAAAACAGTCTTTTGTCATGTGTATTTAAAACAGTTCATGATCACTAAACAAACGAGCCCAAACGTCACGTGTCCACTATTTGCCATTAGGAAGTTCCAGAGCCCGTTTTCTGGCTCTACCATCGGACCTACGTCATTATTTATGTGATGAAAAGTGCTTATAATGACAAAGTACATGAGCTGAAACTCGACGAGCCTACCATTTGTTCCTGTGCTTGCCTAATCTTTGGCTCCATCATCAAATTAGATCAATGACATTTTAATGATCTAATATGCACATACCTACCTGCAAAATTTCAGCTCGATCGGAAACTTGGTAGTGACCGAAAAACCAATACAATTTTGAAACGGAAGGACAACATACATATTTTCGTACATAATATGTTTGCATACAATGCAAGTTTAAAAATAACTTGTATAAATGAATAGAACAAAACAAATTGCAATTGGTTCAAAATCGCAATACAAAAAAACATCGCGTAAAAATAACGACTCTTTGGAATCTTTGTTCTAAATTCTGTCTAATATGTCAAGTTTCTTATGGTAATCCAACCAAATGAAGTTGACATAATTGGTCAAACAAAGGAAGGAAAATAAGATACTTTTTATTTAGTTGGATTATTGTGTGTTTTGCTCTTGCAATTAATTCAATTTTAAGTAAAATACAATGTTCCTTAACAAAATAATACTTAAAAATTGTAAAACAATAATATACCTACTGAAAATATGATACACCATCAACTTTTTTCACTTTTTTGAGTAGTTTTTACACGATCTCACTACATTATACTGCATTGTTGACATGTGACATTGAGGTGTAGCTGCTTGTTCGGCCAAATGAAGAATGACGCGCGCAATTGTAGCTCTTTTCAAATTTCTTGTGTTTTAACAGTCTTTCGGTTCGGACATTTTTGAGCGATGACCCGAAGTCCATACTTATTCTAAGTCAATGTACGTGCAAGTAAGTTTTTAGAATTAAAAAAAAATCTTTAAGAAGGTTTAATTCCAACTTAAAAGATCAAAAGAGTTCGCAATTAACCATAAAGTTGTCAAACTCAAACTCAAAAGAAAAATAAATACGTCAATATAATATGACATATTCACGTTGACATATTATATGTCAATATTCTAAAATAAATAATGAGTTATTTTTACTCAGATTATAAAACAGAAGGCAGATAGACTGACAGGAACACCGTGAGTGCGGCCAAAAAAGCAAATACAAATTCAAAAGCAAATACGATCTCGAGTCAGTATGACACAAAGCGCCGCATTGTTAGGACGTCATCGATAATTTTAATATTTATGATAATAATGCCGTCTTGCGTTTTTAAACATTGCAAAAACTGTTCCTAAAAACAAAATAAAGAAGATGGAGTATCTTTTCATAGGTTTTATTGATTTTTTATCTATTTGGATATTATTTTACGTGATTATTATTAGTGACATCTTGGAACACAAAACCTTAACAAAAATCATTCGGTGTTGCTTGTTTATATTGAAACATTTACCCCCTAACATGGACGTACAAAAAAGATCGGACAGATTTTCGCTAACAAAAAACTGTGTCACTCAGAGTCAGTCAGTTTGCTGTACGTACAGGCTGGCACGCACACATTCACAAAAAAAGTCAGTCATTACACGCGTAAACGTCAACAGAGTCGGGACAAAAAGCGGCAAAAAAAATTAAAATATAGCATGTCTTGTGTGGTGAAATGGTGTAAAAACCGTAGTGATCGGAAGAAAAAAAATCCAGGAATCACGTTTCATAGGTCAATGAATAATTCAATCACTTAATTCCCAATTGTATACAATAAAATCAATGTATTCACCAGAAGAAAAGAATCTGTCACAAGGCCAGTGTTGTCAATATTCACGTGTGCAAATTACCCTAAATATGGGAAATTTATAGTTTTTTGTTCAATTCAATTTATTTATTACTAGGTATTTTATTTATATATTTTTTTACTAGATTTCCTAAAGAAAATGAAGTATGGAGAAATAATTGGATTAAAAAAATGAGAAATTGTAACGGTGAAAACGATTGAATTCCAAACAAATACAGTGTCATTTGCAGTCTACATTTTGAAGCTAACGAGATATATAATACAACTAAAGGAGGACTCCGGTGTGTTGTTACATATGCAGTACCTCAAAATGTAAATTAACAATCTAAGCTAACATGGCATTTATTTTGCAGATATTTTCATAGGGAGATTTGGTTCTTACCATTAACCTTTTCAAATGGCACGGTATAATTCTGCCGACATTTCCAAGAAATTTGTCTGCCAACCTGTATTTGTCTTAAAATAAAATGATAAAAAATGGGTAAATTTGGCTAACATGACAACCCTAAATTCATTCACACTTAGATAGCCGCCGCCATTACGGGACACAGTTTTGTCTTAGCGGGAGTTCCGTCCGATCTTTTTTGTACGTCCATGCCCCCTAAGTTAGGAAATAAGTAAAGAATACAGGAATAACGATTTACAAAAATATTTATTTCGATTATAGTGTTTTATTTATTGCGTTTTTTGGTTGGTATGTTTGTAGGTATGTGTGTCCGTTTGTATGTGTCTTCGTAACTAAAACTACTTAATGTATGGTCTGTCTATAATAATAATCATGTACGTCAGTCGATTTGCCAACATAAAGTAAATATAGCTATCAAAAACATAATTACAACCATTCACGACTATACTAACTAAATGACTGCCATAAATCCACAAAATATTTCTATTTATCATCTTCTGTTCTGTAATCTGAGATTAATAAATTTCTAAAGTAGGTACTTGCATTAAAATACAATCTGACTCAATGGCAGACATTCACTTTATACAGGGCGTCACACGACTTTGCCACATGGAGGGGAAGTACCTTAAATACTGTAGATAGAAAAATTTACTGAATGAAGACTTCATTTTTATTTTAAAAACAATACGAACTGCATTCAAAGAATTTTAAATAATCACCTGTCTGAACCGGGAATCGAACCCGCTAAATGTGAAAACAAAAAAAAACTATTATTTTATTATACTAATCGAAAGGCTCGACCAGATACATTTATTTCTTCTAAGTAACATAGCATCTAAAATAAAAGGAAAACCATGAAATTTAAAATTTATTTGACATAATAAGAAATGTTTAACTGTGCAACTTACAAACAATTTAATTTATTAAATGCCCAAAATGTGTCCCTTCTTATTGTACACAAATTGTAACACTTTTAATAATCTCGCTTAGCGTTGATTTATTTATTTTTTCATGGTGAATATTTGAAATAATACTTCGAAATAGTAATAAAGCAGAAAGTAGTACATAAAGTCAGATGTTATAAGCACGACATAGTCAGAGAGAATGCCATTCATTATTCTAAACAAAATTTTAAATTAAATGTTTTTCATGGTGTTCCTTTTATTTTAGATGCTATGTTAAGTAGAAGAAATAAATGTATCTGATCGAGTCTTTCGATTCGTACAATAAAATTACAGTATTTTTTATTTTCACATTTAGCGGGTTCGATTCCCGGTTCAGACAGGTGATTATTTAAAATTCTTTGAATGCAGTTCGTATTGTTTTTAAAATAAAAATGAAGTCTTCATTCACTATTTTTTTCTATCTACAGTATTTAAGGTACTTCCCCTCCATGTGGCAAAGTCGTGGGACGCCCTGTATACATATGTATAACTCTGTTTGTATCTGCATTTTTCGGAGACAGTAAATTGTTTATTTAATATAATGAAATATTATGGGAATTTTGTCATTATCATGGCAACCGTACACGCACAAAGAGGCAACGTGTTCTTATAGTGCTGTCACGCACACATGTCTACAAACGTGCCTCACATTATGGTTCAGTACACTCTATCTGCCTTCTGTTTTATAATCTGAGTATTTTTAAAAGAAAATAACTCAGTATTTTATTTCTGTAAAACTTTAAATGAAACGTACGAATCGTTAGTATGAACGAAATATGTTGGTAAGGTTCTACACAGAAATAAAATCACACAAATTTTATTCCTAATAGTGAGTAGCGATAGAAGAATTTATTTTTATAAGAATATTGCGGTAGACGTAATTAACTAGGCTAGCTAAGCTACAACTTGGGTTTACTACAACCAACCAACAAGGTAGAAAGTATAATCATCTACAGCAAAAATATTAACAGACACCTTACATATTCCCGTTTAATTATGCACGATAAAACGTAGAACTAGAGTACGTAGTCTCACCAGAATGCAACACAATATCACTGAAAAGACAAATAAATGTTAAGGGAGGGTTAGGAGAGGAGGAAAAATAGTAAAAATAGAGGATACATAGAGATAATAGAGGCCGAATGAATATCCAAACTATACAATTCGTAGCTAATTATTTTTTAATTTAGAGGAATGGGAGGGGTTCAGACAAAGTTGGGCGCCAAACTGTAATGTAACAGACGGCCCCAGGATCTCCTGAGAGCACGTCTGCTACACCAGTTGTAAAAAATGTGTCGAGCATTCAATACCTAATACATAACATCAATAGTAAAGTGCTTATACGAGTAAGAGTCAGCATAGCTTTACGTCCCTTGCAGTAGTCAGCGAGGTCCTTCTTGTATTCCCAGCGTTCGTCGATGGCCCACACAGCCATCTGATGGAAACCGGCGGCAGCAAACAGACCGGCTGTAGCATTTAGTCATAGTCATAGTAGTAGACGTAGACGACAGCAGGTTCGATCGCCGATCTCTCAAGTGTAGGTAGGGCAGGAGACGAAGTGAAAAGAAGGGAGAAGGGGTTACCGACGGGCACAGCTTCTTTGTCTGGCTTTCCACTTGGATCATGCCACAGCTGTTAATAATACCAAGGGAAACACGGAGAAATTCCACAAATGCTTTTTATTAAACTTGATAAGCTTCTTATTTCAGTTTATAACATTTATCAATTGTACGTCCATGTGTAAAATAAAAATAGAAAATATATCGTATCAAAAGCATCACCATGGTGTAAAACAATCCAAAGTCAAGTCCCCATTCGAATCCCTATCTGTCATCAATAAAAAAGTATAAAATATAAAAATGGCCAGTCGGTGAAGATGACGATCATGAAGGTGATACTACACCGTATCTTTAAGTGCGTCCTGCTGGCACATTATCACCATCATTGGTACAACAATGTAAAAAAAAAAGTATCTTCAACTTATTAAAAAGTCCTACACGAGAATGGTTTTCATTAAGATACGTTATCTACAAAATTTGAGCAGTTTTAAATTTGACCATCTATGGTCGGTCAATACCGACCATAGATGTCACATTGTCCTTAAAATTCCGTAAGTCAATACTTACGGAATTTTAAGGACTCTTTTTGAAACTATAAACAAATTAAAAATTCGCAAATATTATCAGCCATACTTAAGCGTATACGAATTAAATAGTCTGTATAATGGTTGAGTTTTAATGCATTGCACATATTCTAGCCAGTGAAAATACTCGTGAATACGAACAACTTTTAGTATGGGAGCAACCCTGAAATGTGAAAAAAATCTGGTGTTCCATACATTTTGATCGTGTTGCAGTAATTTTTTGCAAGAAAACTGCAGTTTTTTTTTCATATTTCCAAATTGGTTCCTTAGTAAAAATAGTTCGTATTAATAAGTTCTTTCACCCACTAGAATATGTGCAGAGCATTAAAATTCAACCTGTATAAAAGTGATAAACGTTATTCAAAATATATTTCGTTACTTTCATCTTCCAGGTCATTTTTTTCATCATCATGGTCCATGAAAGAGCAATTCAAGGGCAGTTTGCCCATGTCACTAAAACGCAAGCTCATGGACATGTGCATTCTCCCCATCTTGACATATGGTGCACAGACTTGGTCTTTGACCAACATCCAGAAGTCCAAACTCAAGGTTTGCCAAAGGGCTATGGAGCGCAGTATACTTGGTGTTAAATTAACTGATCGAGTTCGAAACACAATACTGCGCTCCAAAACTCAAATTGTCGACGTGGCTGAAAAGGCCGCCCAGCTGAAGTGGGACTGGGCAGGGCATGTCTGCCGTATGCCAAATGAGCTGTGGGCCCGTATAGCACAAGAATGGAGCCCTGAGACAGCGAGACGGGGTCGCGGCAGACCGCAGAGAAGATGGCGGGACGAGTTGGATGCCTTTCTTGAGGTTTGGCATGAAGCTGCAAGTGGAAGGAAAGGAGGGAGGCCTTTGCCCAGCAGTGGGACAGTACAGGCTAATAATAATAATAATAACTTTCATCTAACAAATACAATTCTCTATCTTTTCTTTCTAAATCTACTTTCTTTATGATTAACAGTTCCGTTATTTCGTCACGATCCTTTTTTTTTGGTTGGACAAATAAAAGACGTGGTCTTTTAATTGTCCTTAGGAAATCAACGGTGTAATAAGTCTCGTAATTTTTTTCAAACATATTCTCAATGAAGCCAATATAGTAGGTCCATTTCTTTCTGCTAAAGTACCTCACAAGCACTGCATCATTTAACTCGTATGATTTCTTTTTTTCATCAATTTCTTCTTCTATTGTGTCCTCATACGTTTTTAAAGTTATTATTTTGTCTTTTCTTGTTTCTTCTTCTTCAGTTTTGTTACTGTTTTCAGTGTTACTGTTCGTCTTTTTTTCTTCGTCAGTCTTGTCACAATTTTCGGTTTTGTTATTATCATGAATTTCGTCATTATTTCTAAGAACTTTGTCATATTCTTTTCCTGTCTTCGTTTTTTTGCCTTTGCCTTTACCTTTTGTTGTTTTTACATTTAGGGTATTGGAATTTTCTTCACTTAATATTTTCCTTTGATCCGATATATTAAACATTATTTCCTGTTTACTAAAATTTTCGCATTCCATATCTTGTGATTTGGGTTCGTCATCTATTCGTGCATCAAAATAATTTTCGTTCCAGAATTCGTCTGTTAATCTTTCATCTTCACGATAATCATGCTCTATTTCACTGTATACACCAGTAACATCTGAGATATTAGATGAAGAGCTGGTTGAATCTTGTCGTTTAGATTTCTTTTTGCTTTGTTTTTTGTTTTTCGCTTTTTTTATACCTGACGGACCTGGCTTTGTAATAGGGCTCTTTAATTTTCTTTTACCCTTCAGATCCCGCGTCTTTACTTCTCGAGTTAATGATACACATTCAGTAGTTACTTGGTTTTCCTTTTCTTCAACATCTTTTTTATTAATAGACGCAGTAATCACTTCCGCACCTTTTGCCACTTTTTTTTTTCTTACAGTAATATTGTCTTTTTTATCCTGGCGTATTTTTTCTAGTAAAAGTTCTTCAAAGTTTATTTTTATATCCGAGATTATATTTATTTTAGGTTGTTTCTTTTCTGTGGGTTGAGAATGATTGCTTTGCAGGCATTTTGGTAACGTCGAAGTCGATTTTGCTACAAAAGCTTGATTTTGTTTATCTGTTTTTGATAAGGTATTAAAAAATATTACACCCTTTGCAGTAGTTTCTTGGTCAAGAGCTCCTGGCGATTCACCAGCAATTCGAAATTCTTTATTTAAAAAATCAACGCACAGTTTTCTCAATGGCTTTGGGGTTTTGGGACTTAACAGCACCTGTGGACAAGAGCATTCTGATTTTTTTTTATCTATATATCTTCTGTAAGCCGCGGGATCATATTTGTCTTCAGGTATTACTTGAGAATCAAATGGGTGAACGCCAGATTTTTAAATCCACTTATAATCACATCTGGATCCGTTTCTTGCCATGTTTCTGCGAAAGTTTGAGCAAAAACTTTTTTCGGCATCTTTATGCCCACATTGTGGCGCTGCCATTCAACTAATTTACGATCCCATTTGGTCTTAAATGATTTAAAAACCGCAACATCGAGGGGTTGTAACAAATGAGATGTGTGAGGCGGCAGCTTAATAATTGTAACATCGTTTTTGATGGCCAACTCTATAACTTTAGTGAGCGTTTTCAGAAAAATACCACACCCCCTCGAAATTCAAATATTTTTTGCAATTATGTTATTTAAGTAATATTTTTGATGGATGTATAACAATATACTTTATTATTCCTGAAAAACTACGATTTTTTAGTCTAATTTGTGTTTTTCAATGTAATATTAGGTCACACAATGGATTTCTTGGGTTTTCAAACCTCAGAATGTGACTCTGCGTGTTTCCCAAAAAAGTCTGTTATTTTGGTATTTGGTACCATGTACGTATTTTTTTTGTACCTGGTGGGTAGTTAATTTTGATTGTGTAATAAAAAAGTAGCTCTTGCTACCAAGATTCATTTTGTACTGAGAAAAATTTAAAAAAAAAATGGGAAGTGATTAAAGTGTTCTCGAGGAGAACATTTTTCTGAATAAAAACTAATTCACCAAGTAAATGTACATTTGTTTGTATTTGCATATTAATACAAGCCTAAGGTGTGATATTAATCAAGATTCATATCTATTTTATACAAATAGTATCTTTAAACGGTCACAAAAGCGGAGTTTTTTAAAGGGACAGTCACATACTGAGCGGGTGTCAAAAGTAAAGTCGCGTCTACATTATTTAATTCTAGCAAGATAGTTTTTAAATAAAATGAAATAGGTACAATTTCAATTAAAATCTTTTATAACATTTGTTAAACAAAATACTTTTCTTAAATCACTTGAGTATTGAAAAAAGTCTTTATATTTTCACTTTTAGCCTTTAGGATAGGAACACGTCATCTTCTTGTACTAAAGCACTTAACCTAGTTAGGAACAAAATTATTATTAATAGCAAAAATTGAACCTTATATCACAAAACTAATATATTTTCATAACATCTTAAGTTGTATATATCTAATATTAAAATAAATTTGTACGATATTATGCTTAAAATAACAAAACAACAAGTTGAGATAAAACTTAATTATAATAATGTATTCAACGTTTTGTCCTTCTAGCACATAATTATATAGGTAAGTGTACAGTCTCAAAGTATTTCTTATCAAAAGTAGATAACATTAAACATTAATTATTAGTATTCATTTAAAAGCTAAATTATTAACAACAACAAAATTAAACTCGAATATCACATACTAAAGTTTAGTTTTTTTTTTCAAAAGTACTTACCTACGTAATTTTTTTATATCAAAAGTAACATTTTTATATCAAAAGTGTTTTTAACAGGATCTCTTTTAACAATTAATAGCTATCATGTATCAACAATTAAACAAAACTTCAATATCACAAAACAAGTTAGTTTAACAAATACAGATTAGACCAACTTTATATTAATCTGACAGTAACAAAATAAATTGACTTTTCAGAAATGAGATCCATAAGTTTACCTTAAAAATACAGTGAACATAATGGAGTTAATTACTTTCCGCCTTATTCCAAAACAAGGTTTTTGTTTAAACCAGCTTTAAACCATTGAGCCAGGGTTTGTAATTTGAATCTTATTCTGACATGATCAAGATTCGAAATACAAAACCGAGCTCAATTTAAAGCTGGTTTAAAGAAAAACCTTGTTTTGGAATAAGGCGGTTTGGGTATAATTTTTCCTTATTCTAGTGAACTTAAAAATGGTATTGATGCAGCCGCCATCTTATGAAATCCGAACAATATTCCGTTCGAACTTACGTTAGTAGCAAAGTCTTTCAAGTACTTAAATAACTAATTTGCACAATAAACGCACTCATCGACTGGGAAGTGGTCATAAATGCAGCAGTCACAATTAGAACAAAAAAAATACGGACTAACCAGAAGTATCAATATATTATTATCCTGCATTCGTGATGTGAAATGTGAGGGTCCGAAAAATAGACAAGTAGGTGTACCGCATTGGAAGCAAAACTGAGATTTAATGAAATGTGTCTCCGTCCATGGCCAATGTAATCCGAAGAGGTAAAATTTGGCATAGTCGTTAAAATGTAATATGTTATCAATATCGGCTTGCATGATGAATGTTGGTTAGAATGAGGAGCACTCACTCTTCGGAATCACTGAAACAAAAATGAGTAGATTATAGAGACATAGCAAGCTATTATGAAATTCATTAAGATTTTTAAATTATATTATAAAAACATTACCCTTCAAAACATTTATTGCAAATATAATCAATTGCTGTCATATCAGTCACGCAATCATCACAAGTCCATTTTTTACATGCAATGCATTTAATTCTTTGACCCAAAATAGAAGAGTAACATATGTTGCAATGTTCAAAAACCATTGGTTTGAATTTTTTGATATCATTAGAAACTTTGCTGGTCGTGGGTTTCCTTTTGAATATATTTTGTGAAGAAAGAGACGGCTTATCGGTTGAGTGTTGTCTCACAGTGTCATTTTTAGGCGAAGGACTTGCATTACGTGTCATAGTAACGTTGGTGTCTAAAATCTCATCAGAGTGGTCGCTGATTGTATTTTGCCATAGCTGAGGGGTGTCAATAATAATAAATGGTATATCCTGTGATACAAGGGGCTCGTCGATCATTTCAGATTCATTTTCAGAAATATGCAAAAGAGGTTCATTGATTAAAGAGCTGACATCGATATCTTCAACGGCACAATGGTCTTGTGCAATCACACATTCTTTTATACCTTCATATATATGTGCCTCCTTGTGCAAATCGGCAATAATAAGTTTTTTTAGTAGTATGTGGGTCTGAGGTGAGAAACAATTGCAAAGTCCTTTTTGGCAGAAACAGCTAATATCTCGGTATTTGATCATATTCTTGTCTAGAGTAATTACTTGGTGAACTTTTTGGGTACCTTTTAGTGGTTTCACATTTGAAGGTAATATTGTGGCGATTTCGTCGATAGCGTTATCTCGGATCAAAAATATCTCTACAGACTTCATGCACCTTGTTAAAATATCATATGCGTTTTCCGCGCTGGTGACATCGGCACCCTGTGTCACTTTCCTATCTAGTGTTCGTTTGATTGAACCACCAATCCCATCTGCTACACTTTTACCGTGTCCACTTTCATAGTAATTCCAAGTTGCATATTGAAATCCGTATTCTTCAGTAAAGTGACCCAGCAGGTAAAAGTTATTTTTTTGTCTATACTGAGAACTCGGCCCGTCAATATAAATTTGAACAATAGACGTATTTGGAGTCTCTTTTTTAATTAACTTGATAACAGGTGCTAAATGGGCCCATATAGCTGCTGGCTGATGATTATTAGCATTGGCTATAGAGCAAAATGACTGCCATTTATTGTTCCAGTAAATCATACCTGTATGCAAGGTGATTTGACGCTTAGAGGCGCCAAAATGCATAGCTTGAACTTCGTTGCATAATTTAGTTTCATAGTTTTCGGAAAAGTCCGCAACAATAACAACCTCGTTGTCACTCAACTGTGAAATAATTTTTTGAAATTGGGTTTGTTGGTGGTTCATATTGAAATAATGCGTTTTGAATGCCAGTAAATCTTTCGAAAATATACTTTTTAACTCCGTTATGTTTCCTGTCTTCATTACTTTTGCTGTTCTTTTTGTTACCATGTCTTTGCTTTCTTTGCCATCTTTCTTCGTATATGTATGTTTCTGGATTTCCCAACGAAACCAGCTGACTGCTCTGTCATTGTCAACATCCTCAAAACTAGGTGTCTTACTTTTACAATCTCTGCATTTATTGTGCATGCATTCGTAATTTTTTATATCACAGGCTACTGTTTTTAATAAATCCTTTATATCAAACTGGAGCACTTTATTCTTTAGCAAAGTATTGTGCAAAAATTCGATATTGCTGTGCTTTACACAGAGACACGTGTTACGCGAATTAAGATGCGGCGACAAAACATAAAAGGGTTTATTTTTGTAAAACGTGGTGAAGCCATAACGGCCTCCATTACTTTTATATTTTTGGTACAAGTTTTTCAAGGTATCGGTCAAATATCTAATTTGTTCCTTCTTCTTGTGTTTTGTTCTAGTTTCCTTCTTCCCCGCTGTGTTACGGCTAACATCATCTCTTAAGTAAAACTGTTTAATTTCTGGTATTATTGCACGTCTCACTTTCTTTTTTTTTGATCTTGGTTTAGTTTTAAGGCCCATTAATTTGCACACGTATGTTTTGTTCTTGCTGTTTTTCAAAATTTTTTTTTAAACAACCTTTTTCAGCATGAGTCTTACTATCGCCATAAGTTTTTTTCAATGATAGTTCTAACATTTCTTCTCTAGCTTTTAATTTTAATATTGTAGTTTATAGGAGGTATGTGTGCAAGGAAACTACGGTTTTAGCGGATAAAAACTATAATCGTGAAAACACAAACACGGATACAAATAAAACAACTAGAACAGTAAAACAGACAGTAACGGTTGTAAGACGATCAACGTTCGGCGCGCGCCACGCGCGCGCATGCTCGCGATACGGTGACTCATGCGGGACTGGGAGTGTTCGGGCGCGCGGGAGCAGCGCGGGCGCGGAGGCGAGCCGAACGCCGAGTCGGTGGCGGTGGCGTCGGAGGGATGCGAGCGGTGACGCGAGCTGGCAACGCCTTATGTTTATTACGGCACGCTATAGCCTCCCCCTCCAAGTCACAAGAACGACCCGTCTGTGACTTGGCTGGTCGTCCACGTCGACGCGGGTGCACGATCGTTGGGGTTGACCCCAAGTAAGGAGACAGAGCGCTGGCATGGTATTTTCCTTTGATCACCCCCTCACTATCGACGACTACAACTGACGTCGGGCTGGTGATCTGAGAGACGCGATACGGACCCTCCCGCTTTGGTGCAAACTTACTGGTAAAGCCTTTTGCTGCGTTGCTCGCCATGTGGGCCTCCACGAGGACCAAATCTCCCTCCTTGTAAGAAGGAACATCTCGTCGATGCTTATCACCTGTCGTCTTCCTGACGTCTTGTTGCTCCTCTACTCGCCGCTTCACGTCATGAAGGACGCGTGCAAACTCCTTCAAGTATGGAGTGAACTGGGGCACGTAATTTTGCTGGGAAACAATAGCACGGATGTCAGTCTGTACCGCCATAGGAGAACGCAACTCCCGAGCAAAAGTGAGATACGCTGCTGACTGTCCCGTTCCCTGATTGTAAGCACAATTGAGGGCGAATCGCACCATCGGCAGAGCGAACGGCCATCGGCGATGCTCTGATCCAACTAAGATGGCAAGCTGCTTTTTCAATTCGCGGTTTTTACGTTCCGCAGGATTGGCCTCTGGATGGTATACCGGAATCAGTGACTGTTGTACCCCAAGCACAAACATGGCCTTTTGCATGACAGCCGAAACAAACTGACTTCCGTTATCAGAGATAACACGACGAGGCAACCCATACCGCAGGAAAACTTCCTCGATGAGCGCTTTTGCACACGACTCAGCAGTCGCATCACAAAGTGCAAACAGCTCGACCCATCGACTGGCGGTGTCCTCTACAAGTAGAATCCACTTCTCCCCCTTATCTCCTTCGGGTAGTGGTCCAAACAGATCCATTGCGAGCACCTCGAATCTTTGCTGAGGCACTGGGGTCTGCAGCAGACCTGCAGGCTTCATATTGGTGGCTTTATATTTTTGGCAAAGATCACATGACTTTAGGTATTGAGCCACATAAGCTTTCATGTTCTTAAAGTAATATCTTTCTTTAATCTTCCTCAAGGTCCGCTCCAAACCCAAGTGTCCAGCAGTAGGCGCGTCATGAAGCTCCTTCATGAGCTCTGCCTGTAGAGACTCTGGGACCACCAACTGGGGTTCTTCGGACTGACCATCCGGATCACAGCGGTACAACACACCTTGTGAAAGATAATAACCTCTATCAGTCCAGCACACGGCTGCTTCTGGATTATTAAGATCTTCAAAATCAGTTATGATTTTACTAACTTCAGGATCGTTCAATTGGGCTTCTCGGATATCTTCTGGTTTTCGCTGGGGTAAGTCAACGACTACCGGACAGATGCTGCAGGGACTTGAATCGGGATCTTCAGATCCGGTGGTCACTGGACGGCTGAGCGTATCCGCGACAACATTAACTCTACCCGGAGTATATTCAATGTCCAGATTGTACGACTGAATCTTCATTTTGATTATTTCCTTCTTGGCGGGGGTAACTCTGTATGGTGGACTTGCAATTGGTGCGGCATCTCCGGTATCGATGCGGTGGACAGCGAATTGGGTAGGTCCTCCCCCTGACGCAAAAATGTCCTGATGAACATTCAGGAGTTCGGACATTCGCTCCCGTTCATCTGAAGCAAGATGGGATCCCTCGTCCTCACGAAGACCCACAGATGAACAAGCAATTGATTTTAATGGTTTGGATTCATAAAGAATTGGTTGAGGAGTCCTATCACGCCTCACAAACCATACCCCACGGTCAAAGTCCAACACCATGCCAACGTCCTGTATAAAGTTCATACCTAATAAACTATCAGTTGCATTCGGCAACATAATAAAACTAACAGCTAGCGTCACCCCTCGCACCGTTACGTTAACGTGCGCTAATTCAACATTTTGCGCACACATTCGCCCGTCCGCATATTTTAATTCTGTATACACACTATCGAACAAATGACCATTCTTAGCTAAATGAGATCTTAAAGATACACTACCAATACAATGTTTTGCACCAGTGTCTAATAACACCCTACCTACTTCACCATAAATTTCTACACTTATTACCGGACGCACACGCGAATCGATGTTATCATCACTCGCGGGCACTGACTGAAATACGGAAGACACTACAGTTTTCTTTTCCTTGCACGTAGGACAATTGGAACGGATTACTCCGGGCGCTCCGCACCCGAAACACGTGACCGCAGGCGCAAGTGGCTCTCCCTCACTTGCTTTAACCTTGGATTCCTTGGGAGCCGTCTTCTGTCTGGCAAGTCGCTGACAGGCCTCTTTTAGATGGCCGTACTGTTTGCAATAATTGCAGTGGGGCCGAGTCTTGTTATTATTAGTAGTACTCGGCACGGTCAGCGACCGCGAATTCGGCGCAGGTGCGGCGGAGGACGTCGTAGGTTTGACGTCAGCAGTAGCCCGTGGACGACTTTCGTCGAGAATCTCTTCGACGCGACGCGCTTGAGTCAGAAGTTCCGCAAAGGTTACGAAAGCGGAGCGCGGAACCTTCTCACGGATACGTCGGTGCAGCAACCCATATGTCATGTCTAACTGAACCACCTCCGTAAGAGAGAAGGGTGGGAGCTGAGCGATTAACGCTCTGACATGACATATAAACAAATCCGTCGATTCGTCTGCTTTTTGTTCTCGCTCGAACATAAGTCTATAAATTTTGTGCGGCGGTAACCGTGGTCCAAATGTCTGCTTCAGCGACTCAACAGCGGCTTGCCAGGTTATGGTGGTATCTTTTACACCTTGCCACCAGGTGGCTGCAGTACCCGTCAATAACATAGGTAACCCACGAAGCGCATTATTATCGTCGACTCGAACACATTCTTTGTACGTTTCTATCGCATCAATAAAAGCCAGGACGTTGCTTGACTTTTCACCGTCAAAGCGCGCCGTACACTTGGCAAAGTGGCCAGAAAAAGATGGTACTGGTGTACTTACAGGATCGCTGCGACTTAACCTGTTTATCAGCAACAACAGCTGGTCGGTCGTCATCGTGACCGGAGCCGCTGCAGCACCAGCAGCTGGCTGCGGATCCACCACAGTCGCCTCCGCGACGTAGGTGTCGGCGCCGCGCGGAGCGATATCCGGCGCGGGCGCTTGGGGCGGCGCCACATCCATAGACGTAGCGCCAGCCGAAGCCGGGCTCGCGGCACGCGATCTCGTTAGCACCATCGTGAAATAGTCCACAATTCGCGATGAAAACAAAAAGAAACGCAGTTCGGTACACTAGGTTTTACCTAAGCACTAATAATGTTAGCAATTACACGCTACAACTGTTACCAAGCACAAAAGTTCACGACACGTACGAAACCTAAATGAAAACGCACACTTAGGTCCACTTTAGGTTTTACCGGAACACTTTTATCAACTGTTCACAGTTATTTACGCGGTAAAACAGTTACTAGTCACACACACTATAGTTCGCGATTTGTAGGTACGAAACCTACGCGATAAAACAGTCAATAGTCACACACAATAGTTCGCGATTTGTAGGTACAAATACGAAAAAATAGTCACAACAATAACTTCGTATAGTTAGTCACTAAAATGTTCTCGAACGTTCCTATAGTAACCTAGGTTCGGGTAGGTATTACCCGGAACAAAACCTAGTCACTAAAATGTTCTCGAATGTTCGTAGAGTAACCTAGGTTCAGGTAAGTATCACCCGGAACAAAACCTAGTTACTACACGCGATCGATTGAAGCACCACAGTCACTACAAGTCTGTACCTACAGTAACCTAGGTTCAGGTATTATTACCTGCAACGAAACCTAGTTACTTACAACGCGCGAAGGACTGAACGACACTAACGACTGTCTATTCTATGACTGTCTTACTGTCTATTCCACAGTTACACTGTTCACTTTTACGCGAGACCTAATGCGGTAAATACGTATGTATATTATGTACTTCGACCGGCACACGACACGAAAACCGTTACTGAATTCTACGAAATTCGCGCTTGCACAATGCACAATGTTCTGCTCCACGTTAGGCTGCCAGTTATAGGAGGTATGTGTGCAAGGAAACTACGGTTTTAGCGGATAAAAACTATAATCGTGAAAACACAAACACGGATACAAATAAAACAACTAGAACAGTAAAACAGACAGTAACGGTTGTAAGACGATCAACGTTCGGCGCGCGCCACGCGCGCGCATGCTCGCGATACGGTGACTCATGCGGGACTGGGAGTGTTCGGGCGCGCGGGAGCAGCGCGGGCGCGGAGGCGAGCCGAACGCCGAGTCGGTGGCGGTGGCGTCGGAGGGATGCGAGCGGTGACGCGAGCTGGCAACGCCTTATGTTTATTACGGCACGCTATAAGTTTCCATTTTTTTTATTTCTGTTGCTGTTTTTTTCTTAAGCCGTTGGTATCGTTTTTTATAAGTTTCCTTTTGTGTTCTCAATTTTTTAAGTACATTCGTTACGTTTTTGCATCTTCTTAATAACGTTTTACACATTTTCAAAAGTCTTTCATTTTTTTTATCATTTTCTGTGACTACTCTTTCCGCAGCGGTATCTGTCCTTAATTTTTCCTTTTTCTTTTTAGCGTCACTTTTGCGTCTGTCTTGTCTCCATTGCTCTCGCTGTTGTTCGGCTTCTAATGGAGTCATATCCGAAATTTTCTTTCTTTTTGATTTCAGTCTCTGCAAATTTCTTGAGCATTGAGCTTTATACTCATCTGGCCTCTCTTTTTTCAGTCTTTCTCTGTACCTCCTAGTTTTTTCTGCTCCACTGAGCGGCATTATAGTTCCTACAAAACAATGAATTTCTAAGAATAATGACATCGACTGTGAAAATGTTAAAAATAATAAACATTTACGCCGTACCTATTTTTTTCCTATTTTCTATTTTAGGCCCTAAAACATCAAAATAATAGTTAGATTACCGCACCGAGCCGTAAGTGACTTATAGTTAGTAAAATTTACAATGTGAACTGTTCTTTATGTGCTCAGACGTGTTGTGACTTGCAGCTCATGGTATATGTGACCACCCGGATGGTCACATTCTGAGGTCACATGTCAGCTACTGGAGTTTTTATTACTTTTGTAATAAATCCGCTGCTCTACTTAGCCGTCTAAAATATTACGGAATTGAAAGTTCGAGTACATATACACATAATGTTTAATTATATGATTAACAGAAAACGTGAAATAAACAGGAAATGGTCACCTTACCTGAGTGTAAAAATCGCCTCCTGGTAATCACACACGAGTCGTCTGTTTGTCACTGCGATTACTGTGGCACTGGCGTAGAAATCTAATTTATTGAATCAAGGTCGGTAGTGTTGCCATATCAACAACCGCGAAAGATACTATAAATAGAGTGTGTTTTTTAAAAGACGGTCACAATACTGAGAACTCAGGTTGTGACAGAAATTTAGACTTGTATTTTTTATTATTTTTTTATTAAATATTGCATGTAATAAACAATTGACTATCATAAAAATAAGAAGTAATAGTTCCAAAATTATAGTAAACCAGGGAAATTTAAATTTTTAAATGTTTATCGTGTAAAGGGGAATGCCAAGATCCGGCCAATACAAAGTAGTATGAACAGACACACGGTAATTTTGATAATTCGCGTTTATTTTTTGTAAGATTTATGCAATATAAATAAAGTCTGGGGAAGTACACCGTCGGATATTCATTTTAAATAGTATTTTATTGTTTTGGTTAATAAGTTTCAACGCTTTTTTTTTATCTAAAACTGTAAATAGAAATGTTGCACAGTATAAAAATATAATTATATCGATACTAAAATTACATTTATAAATCGATTACAACCATGAAACAATATGTAATTGTAAATAATTATATCATAATAATATCATGTTATTTAGGTAAATAAGTATTAATTTTTTATTCACGTTTTCTTGTTTGAGAAATGTGTTAAGTGAATTGTGCTCTTCCATTAATAGCTACAAATTATAGTACTAAGCTTTATTAGTAATAAGCTATTACGAATAATCCTAGTAACCACTATAACACAACAGGTTTTTCACTATTCTTGTGATTTAACTTAGGGCTACTCTTCTTGTACGAAACACAATAAATAACATAATATTTTATTAAGCTGAGTATGTATAGGTACCAAAGGCATTCAATAGTGTTAGTTAACATATTTAATTAATCTCTTTGATTGATACTAATTTTAAATTAATGTTTTGTAATATTATGAAATAATTTACAAAGCTATTATTACTATATATTACTATCAACTATTTATTTTGCGAAATAAGTATTTTTTTTTTTATATACCATTCGATTTTATACATACTTGATAATCGATTACGTTTAAAATCGAATATTGTTATAATTTTATTTTAATGGCGACAACACCTTTGTCACAATTAAAATGGCTTCCACTTTTTTCTTAGGGTCAGCTCACACCGAGACGCGACGCGACGCGACGATACTGGAAGAAGCCCGTGATTACGCGCTGCGCCGCGCGCCGCCGCGATACGCATCGCAACGTCGCGAGGCGCATCGTAAAATCTTCGGCAACACGACGCCTCGCTGCGCAGCGAGACGCCGCGCGGCGCAGCGGAATGTGTTTACATTCGCCACGTGCTTCCGCCCCGGCCCGCGTCCACCCTCAAATTCACCATGAATTCTTCTATTTCTCCATAAATTATGCACCCAAATACTCCTGTGTGATGTCTTCCTTTTAATTTTATTTTTGTATTCTTCTTGCTCTGTTTCTTCTGCAAGAAGTCTGATTATTACAAGATCCCAGTCAATCATTATAATTTCACTCGAGCACTCGACCGAACTGCATCAACTCTACACGAAGTCTGGACGGAAATTGTACAAACAAGTTGCCACGGCGGCCTCGACTGCGCCTCGCGGCGCATCGCGGCGTCGCGCGGCCTTGAGAGGCGCGGCGCCGCTCTTGCACGCCGGGCATACCGCTGCGTCGCGATGCGTCGCGCTACGCCGCGAGGCGTCACGAGGCGCAGCGCTGCGTGGTGCAACGTATTCTGAATTCTCACAATGAAATGTGTATCTTTTCGTGTAGAAAATAAAGTTGTATTTTGAGTCGCTCTTTTAAAGTGTGCGCGCAGCGTCGCGTCGCGTCGCGTCTCGGTGTGAGCTGACCCTTACGATTATTGCCAAAAATAAGTAGGTATCTGTATCGAAGTAAGTAGGTACCTAACCATATTATGTATAATATTCCTATCGTGAATACAATATTATGGATTTTTGTAAAATAAAATACTTTGTTTAGTAAAAGTATGATTTTAATGTTATTTGGTATTATGGCATTCATGTTTTATCATCGTTGCCATGGCAACGTTAATATACGACAAATTCCAAATAATATAATATTTATTTTGCTTTGGTTTGGTTATTTAGGTATTATTCTGACCAAAAATGGTTTAGTTTTGTTATTTACATAATTGAATGCTATATTCAAACAATAATATTAAGATTTTTACAAAAATATTGAAGGCTACCAATACGACAAGGATTAAAAAAATTATTCATGAAAATGTCGACGGAGTATAAAGAAAATGTTAGTTCGATTTTCGAATTACCATTCTTCCCCAGGTTAAAAATCTACTATTAAGGTCAACTTTATCGACCTATAACTTTTCTTGGTGCACTTCCAGCGGAAATGTTGTTATTGTAATATATTCTACAATATTTGCCCTTTTTAGTAAGATATTTTTCATCCTTGTTCTATCTGGCCGAGCCGTGAAAGAAATCTTGGCATTCCCCTTTGATCTTTTATGAAAGACTTATCACAGGGGACAACATAAAAGCAGGTGTTCGGAATACTTCAATTATTTATAAAAAAAATAACATTTAAGGAATTATTTATACAAAAATGGTATAGTTAAACTATTTAAATGAGAAATTGAATGTATTTCGCACTTCTACGTTTCTTTCATCAGTTTAAAAATAATTAAATATTAAGACGGAGGGACAGCTCCAAAAGCGGGGGTGTGATATTTTTCTGAAAACGCTCTAGTATCTACGTGCGTGGAATGTCCATCGTAAATTATTAGTATAGGACGTTCTTAACCTAAAGCTGGAATTATAATCTTTGCCATGTAGTTGTAGAAAATGTCAGTCTCCATCCAGCCTTTGGAGCTAGCTGCATACGACAGCTCAAAATCGTAATTTTCGGTTGTGGCCATCCATTGGTCCCAGACGTTCTTTCCTTTAAATACTATTAATGGTGATAACTTTTTTCCAGATGCACTTACTGTTGTTAGTACGGTGATATTTTCTTTTCCAGTTCCAAAGGTTGTTCTGGAACATGGTTTATTTATAGCGCCAACAACTTTGGTTTTAGTTGGGTCGAGAGACAAAGACGTTTCGTCCATATTCCAAATCAAATGTGGACTTTGAAATAAATTTAACGCAGTCAGTGTATCCTGCAAGAGTTTAAAATATTCAGAAATGACAAATGGGTCAGTCATTTTTTTTCTTACGTACTCAACTGGCTGTGGTTTTTTAATAGAAAGTCTGTGCCTTTTTCTAAAATTAATAAACCAGTCTTTGCCGGGTTTATTGTTCCTAAATGGGGTTTCCAAGTTATTTGCTTGTACGAACTCCGCAACTAAATTTAATACTTCTTCCCTTGAGAGGCCAAACCCCACTTTTCCATTGTTTTAATTGCATTGGCCAGTCGACTTTCTGCTTCCCATGGAATAGCTAACCGCCTACCTACAACATTCGTGCTATATGTTTCTTTGATTTTGTCATAAAGAGTTGTTAAAGGTATCCCGTATTTTTGTGCTGCAGCGTACATTAACAATCCATCGTTTTTAACTTCTCGAACTGCATTGGTTATGTCTTCTTGTGTGTACTTGGGTATTTTCTTTTTTACGTATTTATTGGGCATGTTTCTGAAACAATTAAAATATTAAGATCTATAATTTATGTAATAATAAATGTATTTTCTTTCTTTTTCTTTCTTTCTTTCTTTCTTTCTATAAGACGTTTGTATTTACATTCGGGTGTTTTAGAGTTTTGTGTATACTACCTATACTATGTTGTATTGTCTCCGTATTTATTTACTTACAAATCACATCAAATATATGCCCCGATTTTACAAGTAGTGTAATTTGATATAGTTTAGTGTAAGTACATAATTATAGTACTTGTGGAAAAAAATACCCGTATAAAGAAATGAGAACATTGAGAACCACTGACTATTCCTATGGAAAATCACCGTCGGGGAATTCCGAATTATTCTTGACTCGGAATTACCAGATTCGGTTAATTCCGAAAAAAACAAAAAATCTTGAGCTAGAGTGTTCTGAACCTACTCAGTAGTGCTCTAAAACGAAAATCTATCAGAATTAAAAACAATCAGTTTAATAACTTACCTGATTTCGTAATTACGGATGTTCGGGTAATTCTGGAAACCTATAAAACGCGGGAAATAGCACTTGATAAAAGAAATGTCACTTTATACACACACACTCGCTCGCAGCACCGCGTGTCAACTGAAGCGGGGTGCTACGAGCGAAGCAGAATTAAGTTGACGTCTAGGTGAATGTTGCCAGATCAAAAAATATTGCTGCGTTTAGTAGTAATTATAAATTATCAGAATATCCCGATTCTCAGAATTAGCCGAATGCACCTTACATTTTTATTTTAGATAGTGTCAGCCTGTGGTTTAGCGTATTATAACTAAGGTTTAGTCTTAAAAATAAGGAAATGAAATAAAGTGACTTGTAGACTTCATTAAAAACACATTTACTACTATGACAAATCATAGTCAAAAATAATAATAATGAAAACGTCATCAGAACTCAGTGCTATTATTGTACATATACATTACAGCATTAGTACAGCTAGACATCAAGACGAGGATATTTTATTGCCGTCATCAGGACACACTGACATTATTGTACATTAATACATTTAATGTACAATAATAGCACTGAGTTCTGATGCCGGTAATAAAATATCCTCGTCTTGATGTCTAGCCCCTGCCAGATACCACACTACACACACATCGTGTGCGCAGCAACCGATTGTGTGCCTTCCACTCGTACAACTGCAATAATAATGAGCAATTCCTTGTCTATTTTGTCTTTCTCGGTTAATTACAATATAAGAATAATATATTCTGGGCCTTACATGTCTAGATTGTATACGCACACGTAATAACCAAATGTCTTCTTCTTCAATATAATCAGCATCAGACATCGTGTAGCTCAACCTTATTATGGGGAGCTCAACGACCCGACGCGACGCACGACGTTACCAATCAGCCGGACATTTGCGTAGGACACAAAAAATACTCAAACCGCCAAACAGTTGTACGAAATTATGAAATTTTGAACAACTTCTGTATTTTTTTTCCGTGTGTATGTTTTATACTTTTAATTATAAATAATTGTTTGTTGGTCATTGATCACCACTGTAAATATCTACAGAAAAACCAAATCGTTGTGAACTCATACCCGCGCAAGCCTATGTTCTAACAACAATATCTCTTAAACCAATTGTCATAGATCGAGTTTTTGGTATCATTATTTAGATTTTAACACCTGTTAGACGAGTAGTTAGTTCCCAGGGCTGAACTTTTAATAAACTTGAAAACTAAAAAATTAAAATGTTAATTTTAAAGTAAAATTCATCTTTTAGCATTTATTTAAATATGATGCAGCATGTTTTGTTATTATTTGAATTATTTAACCTATGGGTAATACTTCTCAGTTGTCGAAAGTTTTTTTTTTTTTACGATAATTGGGTTTGAAATTCCAAAATTACAGTAGTTTTAGTATGCACGCTTCATAAAAGGCGATCAAAACACAAAAATGGCTGCCATTCAGGGGGGGGTTAGGTTTCGACCCCACATCTAGAATAATTTTATTGATCAAAGAGAGCAAACCCCTTTAAGTTTGTACAGTCTGAAACCAGACACACTGTATGGATGAATTTATTATTTTTACCTTGGTCCATTGGTCCATTATAACTTCAACTACATCATCATTGAAGTCAGAAGGTGATTCTATGATTATAGAAAGTGGTTCTATGGTTACAGGAGAAAAGCGTGTACTAGGCCCAACTGTTGTTTCACTATCTTCTGGGGGGTTTAACTCAACCTACAAGTATTGATTATTAAATATACTTTATATTAATTTAAGCAGTGTTTAATAATAATAATTAAAGTACCCTCGGGGAAAGACGTTACCTCACCATAAGATTAACGTAAAACCGGAGGGAACATTAGTAGTCTAATGTTCCCTCCGGTTTTACGTTAATCTTTTTAAAACCCCATCATATAATAAAAATGTATCATGAGGTCTACTGAAAAGTTAACAAACCGCAGGGCAGCTTGTGGCGAGCTGGTGGTAAGTGGCGACACTGCGTACCCTATTGCCTCAGAGAGTCGATCAGAGCTTCGTCTCCAGTTTGCATTTATTGGCTGGCTGGAGTAGAAACCCCAAGAGTGTCCGCAGGACTCTCAACTCTGGCTTGCCTTTGTCGGCCGGCCAGAGGGGGGCCGCCGCCATAGCTTTTTGCTCGGGGGTGGAAGTGTCTAATGGCGTAATAGCGGGGAAACCCACTCCGGGTCTTTTTGACCCGCGACGGCGAAACCGGGGCCACACCTCTCTACACTTCTAGCCGCTCACACTTCTGTTGCCCCCTTCGCCTATGTACTGGCGGCTTTTCAGGGTGCCCAGCTAGTGAGCTGGTGGGTCACCGTCTGCCAAAGTATTTCAATTTTAAGCTTGAAAGGCAGACGCCGTTTTCTTCCGGCAATAGAGATTAATTAGTCCATTGAACACCCCCTCCCATAGACCAGATTTTTTTTACAATAGTCTTGCACCCACCTGGGACGGTCCATGACTGTACTCCAATAGTGCAGCCGTGGATAGTCCCCGTTTGGTGCCCCATCCCATTAGATTAAAGTTCTCAAAGGGGCCTCTGCGCGTTGGACCTGTGTCCCCCGTATGCCTTCCAAAGGACCGGACATCTTCCGCACGGAAGATGACCCGTGAATAAAAAGAGATTAAAGTACATTATTATGATTACCAGTTTTTATTGCGTCACTGTCATAATCGTTGTATTCCTCAACAAAATCATGTGGAGCGATATACATAATCGCCAGATCTTCTTGGGAAGGCGACTTGGGCTTTTCACCACCCCCTGTCCTCAGCTGGTATTGCCTATGGGCGGACAAGTAGGCTTTAGCCGCAAGCTTCATCCTCTTCCATGCTAACTTAACTTCTTCTTCAGACCTATTCTTTCCCGTGAGTTCATTAATTCTGAAAATATTTCAATAATATTGTTAATTTACGTTATTTATTTTTCACGTGAGGGTGTCGCAAACCCTTGGTGTCAGGGTTAATATAGCCGCCTCTGGGAACCCCACAGGCCTCCTCTGACATGGCTTGATAACGGATCACATAATAATAAAAAAACCAAATACTTCTTTGCTATATTCTTCCACTCTTGACCCTTTTTAATATAGGAGGAAGCTTTCGTGCTTTTGTCCTCAATTATGTGGCGTGATTCTGAAATCATCAATAGATTAAAGACGGATTTCAAGTTCATCGAAGTAATATAAGTTTACTTACTTTTTCCTCGGTACTCCAATTCTCAGAACGTTTTTTCTTTTGTTGGTCCATAGCAATATAATATTAAAATTACTAAAGAAAGAAGCAATTGTTCTTGAGACTTAAAAAATCCAAAGCTAACTTGAATTTGTCCAACTTGCGATAATTTTGTTTAATGTTGTGGTTTCATATAATGCGCGAGAATGTTACGTTTCGTTACATAGTCGGAGGGAATAGTGGCTAGGATTTTTTCAAAAAGTTGATGCATGAAAAATAAAAATCACAGAAATACTTTATGCAAGCACAAAGCACAGTTCATGATTGAACTTTCATATATAGAAACTAGACTTACTCTTACTTTACCAAAAAAAGAGATATCCTATTTTTTTTAAAAGCTGGAAACGAGCCACTGTGTACTACTGTACACAGTGGCTAGTACCCCCCAGTACACAGTGGCTCTAAGAGTACACAGTGGCTACGTAGGAATAGAGCTACTGTGTACCTGTAGGTCCATAGTGGCTACTTCTACCAAACCCTATACAGGGGCTCTGACATCATTAGGGAATCACTAGAACTTGAAACGGGATATTTACCATGTTTATTATTTGTTGTGAGTTTCGAAAGCAAAAAACGAACAAGAAAGAGAGTAGACCGTTTCGTCTGCTCATAAACATCCACCCGCAATTACTTCTGAACGAATGAATGATCGATTGAGTGAATGTAAGTAATATGACAGTTACCAGAGACAATCTAATATGGTATTACCAGAGACAAGCTAACATAATGTTTTGACGAACTCATCTGAGAAGAATAAATCTGCTTATGACGCCGGTGCACTATGCGGAGATTGAGTCGGTTTCTGGTCATAAATCCATAACTTCCATGTTTTGATAGTTATACAGCTGTTTTTTTTTAGATAATCTATAATAAATATACTTTAAAATAATATACAGTTTGTGGATATCAATACATATTTAATAGTCATAAAAAAATACAAAATATGAAATATTGAAAAATTATCAGAAATTTACGGCTATCTTTAAATAATGTGACCTAAAATGTTATAATTAATACAAAATAAACTCTTAAAATTAAGTACTGTTATTAATTAATAAAATAAGAAAAAAAAACATTTAAGTGTATTATTTATTCTACTAGCTCCAAAGCTTCATCTATAAGTTCCATAGACTTTTTATTGGTAGGTTTTCTTAAACTTGTTATGTAAGGGTCCGAAGTGTACAAAAATGTATGTAGAACATCTTCATTTGTAGCTACTCTAGAGCATGTTCTAGCATGATGAAGTCTGAATCGTTTATAGTCTTTGTTCCTTGATTCCTGAGCATCTTCGGAGAGCTGTCCAAGAGGTAACACTGAATAATGTCGAATGACGCTTTCCCCGTGAATTAGGACTTTATGGACAGATGATGGCATATAATACCACATATATTTATTCACATATCGTTGTGCTGTATCGAAAGCGTACTGTCCGAATTTCGTAGCATTAATTACTTTTCCGCTTGACATAACTTGAAGTAAAACATAAAATCGTCTTATCATGTCCTCATCCACACCAGTAATTTCTGCGCTGCACTGATAATTTTGAAAAAATCGTCTAGCTGTATTACCGTCATTGCTGTTACCAGTACCTTGCTTAGGTTTATCTATATTTAAACCAAGTTCTTCTCTAAACCTTCTTTGTACGTATATCTTCTTTTGTTTTTTCAAGTCTTTATTTTCTGTTGTTGTAGCAGACCATTTTTCGAAGTCTAGATTATAAGATATATTTATGTAAAATTAGTTCCATAAATCTTATCCAGCAATGCAAAGTCGAAAGTCCATATTGATAAGAATTTTCATCAACCGGTTTATTTTGCACTTCTTCTAAATTGTTCATTTCTGTAGGTCTTGCACCACAAATAGTGCATACAGCACCTGATGAAGTTTCTGACAAAACTTGAGCCACTTTCCCGTCAACCATTGTTAAAAATAATGCATGTTTGATTTCAATACCTTCACCATTTATATTGATTAAGCTTGGTGTAAGAGCGTCTTTTTGAGCTTTAATTTCACGAACTACACTTGTAGTCTTCTCAGGTGTCTCTTTTGAAAACTCTATTAAAATGGGCCTACAAAATCTTACTGATGATGGAGCAGGGTTTTCCCACACAGTTTCATTTGTATTAATATTTACTAGTTTCAGAGGCACTAATGAAGATATAAATAAATTTGTGTCAGAAATTAACTCACTCTCTTCAGCTAAGACTTGCTTGTATTCACTTTGTCCACTTGAGCCATCACAGCCCCACTTAGAATACAGCATTAAATGTGTTATACCAACTTTGTATACACCATCTATTTGTAAAATTCTTGCAATAGTGTGATCCAGAGCAGATCTTGAAGTTTTACTTTTGCTTTAATATTATTAATTTCTATGCTTGATCTTGGTGGGTAGCACTTTCCTTTAGCTTCCTGAATTGACTTATATGATGGAAATAATAAGCAATTCTTTGCGATTAAGTAATTCCTCATGTTTTCATACTGTGCCATATTAAGATCCAACTCTATGAAAATACTGAGAGCTTCATCTTTAGAGTACGCTGTTAAATGTGCCGGTTCATTTAAAAGATTTTGACGTATTTCACTTTTTTTTTCTATGGGCAATACTCGTAAAATTTCGACAATGAATGAACTTCTGTTTCTACTTGAGATCTCAATCCCTGTAGATATGAATTCAGTATAAAATCAAGGCCACATGTTTCAAGCAACTCCTTGTTTTTTCGTCTTTGTGTTCTATCAGAACTGTCTTCGTAGGTTTTAGAAGGGCGTCTTCGCTTCCCCGTCGATGTCGAAGGTTCAGATTTAAAAGTAGGATCTTCCAGATTTACAGTGATTACGACGTTCAACCACACGCTATTCTGATTTTAAAAAAAAACCTTATTTCTGCCAGATTTAGTGTAGCGTTGACGAAAGTTAGTTATAAGATTTTTATCTCAGATCTTATCCCGTATATAGCGTGTTAAAGCATCAACAAAATTCTCGTCACTTTTAATTAAAACAAGACATAGGTCGCGTCTGGTACAGTTGAATTCACTCATTGCGAGAAGGTAGTTGGTTAGTTACACTTTTAGTAACGACAATGACGATCGAAAAACAGTATGTAATTATTGAGTATGCAGGGTCCTATTTTATACAAAGTAATTGATTTGAAACGTGTGCAAAATGTGGTAGAAAGAACTACTTAATTATCATTAGGTGGTTATGCGGTTTCCGATATGTTTTATTGATAATTTATTGTGCGTATGAACTAAAATATGGTGAGAAATACTCGATATGTTATCTAAACATAAATTGCAACTAAAAAAATATCACAAGTATAACCTATATCAACTAATAAATCAAATAGCATCACCTACGTATTTCTAAGAAATTTTTACTATTTCATGTTATAATAGATTAACATATGTTGTGCAATGAAGTTGCATTTTTTTTTTATTCCTGTATAATAATATTAAATTTACTATCAAATACAACCATTTACAGACCTTCGGCAAATTTCGGCAACTGTCAAAACTCTAATTGAAAGTTTCAGATACGCAAAAATTATGCCATGAGATAAATATTTGTAGTAAATATATTAACAAATATATAGCATATTTATGCATACCAGACGAAAGTATATATAATAAACTTTCTGGAATGGTATAATACTTGTACAAGGTTAGTTTTAGTATATGCGAAACCTGAAACTAGTTTGTTCAGAATCACTAGGAGAATCGATTGACATATTTTTTACACCACATTTTTTTTTGTTTTTTTTTTTTCATAAATTTCAATTTTGTTTCAGTAGGTTTCTACCCATAACAATTGACGGGAATAGACACCTTGAGGCTTGAAATGGTCCGCTCGGTCAGTTTCCGTGTATTAGACAACTCCTGCATAGCACATCTCAGGCATTTCACACTTTTTTAGCGAACTTAACTCGACATAAACTAAGGTGTAACTTGGAGATTTACTAAAAAAAAACACATATTCAGGCAGTTCTGATGAAAATCTTGTTGGGGTGTCTCGGTTTTCGCATAAAGTAAAAATAACGTTGTATAGTTTTTATTGCTAGCTCACTAGAAAACAATTCTGAAAAAAATAAAATTAAGATGTTTTTGTGATAATTTTCGATTCATCGTATTTAGATGCTCTTTAATATAAACCAATACGAGTCACAGACATAATTTATGTATAATATAGTAGATTAACTTCTTAGCTACAGTTTGAGGTATAATACAAGTACGGTCAGCATCAAAAGTAGCTGAACAGTAGAGTTTTTAAACTTGGCATTAATTAGAAAACGAATTGTTTTAAAACAAAAAGTTTAATAGATACCTAGAGCTGCTAGATATAGCTCTAAGTATGCCTTAAATTTTTTGCTTCCTATCAATTAGTTATCTAATTAATGCAAAGTTTAAAAACTCAAATGTTCAGCTACTTTTGATGCTGACTGTACCTGCGCCAATTTTTACAAAATGTATTTATGGCCAGCCTCTCTTAGGCGTCTCCACATAGTGCGGTGTAACGTTGTAGATGTCTTGTTACGTGCCGAATGTGTGTGGAGAGAAGTCATGAATGTGGCGAATGGGATATCTGTCGGGAATTGTTCTCGCGTTCAACATTCTATAGTCGCCACATGGACGCCAACCATTATCTTTCTTTGGCGCAAGATGTAGGGGTGAGGCCCATGGTGAATCGGAGGGTCTGGCTGTGCCATTCAAAAGCATAGATTCAAACTCCTCCTTAGCGATTTTTAATTTATCGGGAGCCAACCGACGCGGTGTACATGATACAGGTGGGCCCGGTGTAGTGCGTATGTGATGTATTGTGTTATGGGTAGGTGTGCGTTGTATACCAGATGGTCGGGTTATGTCTGGATATTCCCGCAATAAATCATGGTATATAGTGTCACCAATTCTTACCTTCACCGAAGAAACAATATCGGAGGGACGTTCAGGCAAAGCAGGGGTCGCAAGCGATGTGCCCGCGTCGATGAGGCGCTGATTTCTTACGTCTACAATTAAATTGTAGTAAGACAGAAAATCAACTCCTATTATTGCCTTAGTAACATCTGCAACAATAAATTTCCACATAAAGTCGCGGCGCAAACCTATATTTAATTTTAAGTAAGCATATCCGTAAGTATTAATTACACTGCCGTTAGCCGCACACAACTCATAGTTTGTTTTATCACGACGCTCTTTGATTGCTGACCTGGGGTAGACGCAGACGTCGCTTCCGGTGTCGACGAGAAATTGCCTCTTCGTATTTTGGTCCGTTACAAATAAGCGACCAGAGCTGCAGCAGTCGTCGGTCGCCGTTACCGACTGCCTGTTCCTTTTCCCGACTGATCACAGGGCTTTACGCACTTGGTGGCCCTGTCGCCGAATTTATAGTGATACCAACAAGTCGGAAACTTTCTGTAGTTAGAGTTAGAACGCCTTGAAGGTGATCGTCCCCGTCTGTCACTGCTGGGTCTTTGTCTCGACCGTGATAGTCTTTCCACTTGAGTAGTAAGGGCTTGTACCTGTTTCGTTAGCTCGGCTACCTGGCCTGACATCTCGGCCATATTGCTACCAGGTGAGGTCGTCATCGCCAGCGATGTGGATGCAACTAGCGGAGTAGAGGGTACAACGTCGTGTATCCGGTCCGCCAGTTCTGCTACCTCCCCCAAAGACGCCTTGGACTGCGAGGCGATAATGGTTTGCGTACCACTGGGCAAGCGGCTGGTCCATATGGTACGCAAAAATTCTTCTGGCACGTGCGGTCCCGCCAAATGTTGTAAATGGCGCAGAAACGCCGACGGCTTGCGGTCACCCAGCTCCTCGTGAGTAAGAAGCTGCTGCACTTTCTTCTCCCGTGATGCCGACAACCTCTTCACTAGCTCGGCTTTCAGCCTCTCATATTTGTTAGGGGCTGCTGGAGCGGTGATGATGTCCTCCACCTCAGATGCATAAATCGGATCGAGGCTGCCGATAGCGTGGTGGAATTTGGTGGCATCTGTGGTTATATTAGCCAGCACAAACTGACTTTCCAGCTGAGAAAACCAAAGGGCCGGTTTTTCTGGATAAAATGGCGGTACCCTCACACCAACTCGATATACATCATAAAATTGAGTGTGGTCACTCGAACTTTTCGATCCGCCATCTTGTGTTCCTTGACTCATTTCGCGTTCTTTTCGGGGTCACCACTGTAGATGTCTTGTTACGTGCCGAATGTGTGTGGAGAGAAATAAGCACACTTATTGTTTATGCACTATTAATTTTAATGTTCATTTACACCAATTACAAGCACAAGAGATAGAAGGAGAAAGAGTCAATAGATAAGAGAAGGATTAGATATAACAGTTAAGCAAGCGTAAGCAGATTACATATATAGTATACGATCGCACTAGCGTTTTCACTACGATAGGCGTTTAGGTACGAGAGACAAGCGTTCCGCGTCACAGATGATTCTCGACTAGTTAGACGGACTGTAGCGGACTGGCATGGAGGTGCGCGCGCGCAGCTCCGGACCCTCGTCCCGCGACCGCGCACGCGCCCCTCAACGTGAACAAAAGAAATCGTCGCTGTGACGCGCTCACCTATCTCTAATAATAAAACAAGATACTACTGACTGTTTGTCTGTTGAAATTATATAAATAAAAGAAATAAACAAAAACTATACTATTAACGATTACAAATCATGTGGAGTACGCCACAACGTTTGTATTTACTTTTATGCCTGGCTCACCTGCAAACACAATCTGAGACGGTCTTCAAGATCCATGCGTCCACTGATATTCTAGGTCCTGTTCAGATGACGGTGCGTCGATCACGGATTCATTGTCACCGGAGCTTGACGAAAAGGTAGACAGTTCTTCACGTCCTGGGCGAAATTCTTCGCCGGAATCAAAAGAAAAATTTACCTGCCGCAACGGGGTTTTCAGGTATCAGCCGAGAAACCTCAAGTCTTCCCAAATAGAACACCTTCTTTTGAGGGACGAGGGTTTGATGATGCTGGTATTTCGCATTTCATTTGGAGAAAAAACTGCCCTATTTTCTGTTTTAGCGTAGGTGCGGCTGTTTCAGAGCATCTTGAGTCTCTAAACCCACTTTTTTTTAATCGAGGGTCTAGTGTGGTGGCTTCTGCCAAAATAACGTTTCTTTCAACTTCACCAAATTGATGCCTCAGCTCGGTGTTTAGTTGATGGACCAGCCGAATTATTGGTGGTGATGTCTCCGATGCAAACTTTTCCATCTGTTTGTTTGTGCATAAGTTTGCAAAAAACTATGTATTTTGAAGCAGTCACATATTGTTCCCCACTGATTTCATTAGTGATCTGGTAAAATACGGTTAAGATCACAGAACTTATAATAAGAGGAATAGAAATGTTACTTCAGCTAAAAGCGCGAGGCGCCTATCTGGTTGAAAAGCCAGATGTTTGATTTACCGGGCTCAGTCTGAAACGAACCGTCGTCATGACAACTGTTCAATAAAATGGGTTATTGTAGCGTATCCAACTGTGGAAATTGTTCAGGAAAGGGTGACTGTGCTTCTAAAAGGATTACATTCCACTGGTGAATACCGTAATTTAAAAAATAACATAATATTAATAAAAACAACAATTTTGCGGACAAATTTAAAAACAGCACCGAATGTTGTTACTACCAAGTAATTCGATATACATTGCTTGTTTAAGTTCGGAACACAAAGTAAGCTACGATTGAGACACCGCAATGGATTAAAACAATAAACGATATTTTCTCACCCACAACTATGCCATAGTAAAGCCGCTGTTGGCAGACGTGAGTTAGTGCTGTGATATCAGTGTTTCCCAGTTATCGATATATCCACAGTAGTCAAGAAATTTTGATTTGTCAAAATTCCAGTGATAATATTATTTTATTTTCTTATTCCGTTTTTGGTGTCATTTCATTTCATAATTTATTTTAATCCAAATCTAAAGTCAACAAGTCAAGTCAAAAAATTGACATGGATTTAAAAATACTACAATTGATGCCCAAACTATTCTATTCTTTACGTCCGTGTGGTAACGGGCGTAAAGAATAGCACTACCCCATCTCTTCCCGTGGGTGTCGTAAAAGGCGACTAAGGGATTCACTAGAGGATGGGTAGCAGCGTTCTCTGAATACTTTAACAACCATACTGCGATCGCCAACCCGCCTGCCAAGCGTGGCGATTATGGACCCCCCCCCCCCCCAACATTGTTTGGGAGACGCCTATGTCCAGCAGTGGACGCCATTCGGCAGAATGATGATGCGCAAATAGGAAGAAATTTAGAAAAATTTAAAAATCATGTGTCAGCTAAAGCTTAGTATCATTTCGTAGGTATCAACATTTTAAAGAAATTTATTTTCACCAATTTGACCGAGTGCCCATGGACAATCATGTAATTCTATTAACAAAATGTGTAATGGAATGGTATACAACGTGTTACAAAAATACCCATAAAGCCGAAAGGGGATTAAAAGGTCCCTTGTAAAGAGTCTATTGGCAAAGTTTTAGAAGAAAAGAAAGACGCAAAAAAAATTGACGAATCATAAAATAAAATCGTCACTGAAAAGCTATCCTGAAAACAAAAATAAAGAGTAGACTACCCAGAAAGTTATTTACATTCTTACCTAATTTCCTCTGAGAGGTAAATCTTCTTCTCTATTTATATATAGCTATTTTCGTATAGCTCATGCTGTGGTGTAAAGATTAGCCAGGCAGCAAAGTTGGTAGCGAGGCTGACTGCCCAGGGTGTGCCGGACGTACTTAAGTATCGTCACTCGTGGAGGCTCTTTTCATGCACCCCGAAAGGCAAATGACAACAACCATAAAAGACTACTTGATTAACATTTTCTTTTTTAAGCGGAATTATGTAACACGTTCGGTTGTATAGATATCCGCCTACATTACCTTATGAAAAATTCAACGCCAAAAATATCAAAAAGGCAACTTTTAAACAAATACCTTCACTTCACAGGGTAAAAAGTATTTTTAAGCAACCCAAAACAGCAAATTGATATTAAAGCATTATTTTTAGTAAACAACTCTAGTTATTTTGACAATTTTTGTAAATAATTTTGTGATTTGTTAATCTATAACTTTATTTTTAATATAACCAGTGGGTGCCGGAAGACGGGCGTCGTCGCCGAGGGAGGCCTGGGAAACGCTGGCGTGATGATTTAGAGTCGTTTATGGGAGATTGGCCACAGAAGGCAATGCATAGAGATGAGTGGAAGGCTATGGGAGAGACATTTGCCCAGAAGTGGGACAACATAGGTTGAAAAAAATATGTAAATAATATTAAAAATAAAATTAAAAAGTTTTTTTTAAATATATCTTTCATCAAAGAACACAAAATAAATTAACACACAGTGCAAGATAATACACAGTACAATTGAAACTTATAATACTGATTTTCGTAAAGGATATCTAACACATTCTACAGATACACATACACACATCTTACATCATTTTTCAACACACGCAATTCCATAGACACAGCCAAACATGTCACATTCTAATACTATTGGACTATGATGTAAATCGTCACTAATTATAATTATGTATCAACCTTCTTCATGGACTAATTTCCATCCACACCAAATAAAATAAATCCTTTAATATTAGAAATCCCCTAGCGACTGCATCTGCAAATTGTAACAATCGATAACATTTTATCTTGCGTCAAGTACTAGCGTAAATGTAAAATAATTATATATGTGTGAGTATAATATGCGGTAGGTGTTTATTCAACGCTCTTTCTTAGTCTTAAGGTTCATAATTGTATGTAGTAAATGTACAAGTAATTGTGTGCGAAATTGCGTAGTTATGGTTCTAGTTTTTTCTATGTATGAGTTAGAGGTAAAAAAGCGGCGACATCGGTTCCCGAAGGAAAAACAATTGATACCATTTCTATTCTCTTATTATAAGTTCTGTGGTTAAGATAGACAAAGCTATTACTATTATCACCCAACTGTCCTGTGATATCGATAAATCTGCTCTCATTAAAGCTATGGTAGCTATTACTGCTTCTTTTATCTTAACAAGTCTGTCATGCATGTTGAATGTTGAATTCTAAAGGTGGGTACAGATTGGTGCAATGCAACATGTAATGTAATATTCTGCCTTACATTGCATGTTCTCTGCTGCCTTGGACGTGTGGCGCGCGCGGTACGCGCATTGACTACGAATCAGAACGAGAACATCTGTTCCCGCATTTCGTTACAAACACTAGCCCTCGTCACACGTGTTCTTTTCTTTGCCCACATCACTCTACTTAAGTCGAAATACTTACGAATCATGGAGTCTGAAGACAGCTTTCTTGCTCTGACGATTATCAGTGCTTCATTGTTAATCATTCATCAACTTTTAAAAAAACGCCAAAGACCCCGACGTTGGTGGCGCACTGAATTATATAAACGGAGAGAAGGCAGAGAACTGCTTACAGATATGAATTTCCAGCATATAAGTGGCCAATACAAAAGTTTTACGAGGATGACGCCAACAGACTTTGAAAATTTACTCGCGATAGTCGCACCAAGAATAAGTCGAAAATATTCAAATTTAAGAGCTCCAATTTCAGCCCAAGATAGACTAGCGATTACTCTTCGATTTTTAAGCTCCGGGGACTCTTACACAAGTCTACAGTATACATTAAGAGTATCTAAACAATCTATAAGTGGAATTGTTCCTGAAGTGTGCTCTGCTATAATTGAAGAATTAAAAGAAAACTAAGGTACGTACAATCAAAATCTTTATTTTTCTTTGTTAACTACATTAAATCAGTAAAATCATCTATAGAAGAGTGCTGTGAGTCTTGTGAGGAGACCGACAAAGGCTGCTGGTTGATTGAGTAGTTAGTAGCGTCTACATTTTCTGCTGTGGTATAACCGTAGGATACTGAAGTTGAGGGACGATTGGAGTATGGTTCTGTATATGCATTTGGTTGATGTTGCCAAGATTCATAATATCCCCTGTCGGCTTTCATAATAATTTCAAATATTGCGTGTTCAACCGAAGTCCTAGTCTGAGAGGATAAGTTACTCATTTTAGCTCCTATAAATGAAACGAAACTTTTTGTTAAGTCAGGAATGCTTGATGAACTGTCCAATTTCTGTGCAGTTGTTTTCAATATCCCCACTACATCGGTAAGAACATTGTTTTCGTCTCTTCTGGATCGTTTCGCTTCCTGTAGACCATGCTCATTTGGTGGTGCTGGAGGGGTGAACTCATGTTGCGTGGCTTCGGTGGCATTGTTTTTGGAGACTGAGCGTTGAATGGACTCCTGGAAATAATTATAATGATTTAAGTATTTTTTTAAAGGTACCCACGACTGCCAACGCCTGTTTGAAGATAAGCAAGGAGTTTGAAGACCGGTGGAACTTCCCACACTGTATAGGGACATTGGACGGGAAGCACGTTTTACTTCAAGCCCCTATTAAAAGCGGAACCGAGTTTTATAATTATAAACAAAATTTTAGCATCGTTTTGTTTGCTCTAGTTGATGCAGACTATAATTTTCTATTCGTAGACGTAGGTTGTCAAGGGAGGATTTCTGATGGCGGAGTTTTCAAAGATACCCAATTATATGATAAGATAGAGAATCGAACATTAGACCTGCCAGAGTCACGTCCCCTATCCGATAGAAATGTTTCTATACCATATTTTTTTTAGGCGATAGTGCGTTTGCTTTAAGTGAATACTTGATGAAGCCATATGCTGGGATACATCCAAAGGGTTCATCGAAGAGAATATTTAATTATAGATTAAGCAGAGCTAGACGGGTTGTTGAAAACGTATTTGGCATTGTATCGTCTGTGTTCAGAGTTTTAAGAAAACCAATGCTTTTACAACCCGATAAAGCTGAATTGGTAGTTATGGCAATCACTCTTTTACACAATTATTTAAAACGTCACTCTACAAACGTGTACATGATTCCAGGGTTAGTTGATAGGGAGGAAGATGGAAATTTAAATGCAGTTACGTGGAGGCAAAATAATAATAACATCACATCAATACTGCCTGTAAGAAATATCCCTAGACGATCACCTGCGCATCTTAATGCTATCAGAGACGAATTAGCTGATTATTTTATGAATGAAGGAAAGGTTTCTTGGCAAGACAGATGCTCGTAGTTTAAATCTTACCGTATTTTTTCTCTTTCTTGGTGTGTTTCTATCGTCTAAGAACTTTAAAGCATTGTAGGCAAACCATCGACTTGTGTATGTGTCCGAAGTACCTGCAATAAAACACACATACATTAATACACTTTTATTTATTTACTAGATTTACTTTAATTATTGACCTATAGTTAGTTACTGCACATAATTCTTTTAATAATAAACTATGTTATTTAATGCATAATAACAATACTATTCTAGCTCCTACAAAACGTCGTCAATATTGAATTTAAACAAATAAATTAAAAATAAATCCCTTGGCAGCCACGTTTAACTATCAACTATTTATTATTTAATCGACTTAAAACATCCTGTATAAATTGAATGTACTAGTCGCGCGCAGAAGGTTTGCCGATGACTGCGCCTCCCACTTCACCGACCGCTACCCGCGCTCGTCTGAATCGTACCGACCATAGACGCGTGACGTCATGAGGCCATCGGCAAACCTTCTCCGCGCGACTTATACATATGTTTTTATTCGCTAGGTAGCTAGGTATAAATAGTTTATGCAAAAAAAATATTTATAGATTTATAAACTCCATTGTACTTTTTTTGTAATTTGATTTTATTATCTAAGTAGGTACCTTAATTTTTTGATGACTTAAATTGTAATAAATACCTATATAAAAACAAATAAAATGCGTTATTCTTACCTTTTCCAGTCCCCTTGGATTTTTTTTCCTTTCCTTTTTCACGGCGGTAAGAAGAGAGAAAACTTGTCATTTTGTTATTGCACTTTTCTGCTGTTATTTTCAATACATTTCCGATTTCGTCCCACGCATCTTTCTTTAAATTTTGTTTATAAAAGTTTTCATTTTGAGGGTTCCATAAAACTTCCCTTGTTCTGTATTCCTCTATCAATAAAAGTGACTCGTCATCACTCCACGCACCTTCTTTCACCGCCATGATCGTTGCGCATACGAACGAAACGAACGACCGTCCACGGCTGAGTCCTGCGCACACTGCGCGCCCCTTTGTGTTCGTAATAAAAACCGACAAATCTCGGATCGAGCCGCGCACGAGTTGTAACGCTCGGAGCGTGCGCGACCCAGGCGCAGTTCGTGCGCGCGAGGCGTCCACACTATGGGAATTCTGTTACATTACATGATACATTGCAGCAATGTGGACCTCAAATTCTTGCATTGCATGTTGCATTACATGTTGCATTGCGCCAATCTGTACCCACCATAACGCGTGCTGACATTTTGTTTTAATTTAACTGGTGACATATTCATCTGTTGTTGAATTTCTTTTAACTTATTGGCTCCTGGTCCACTTCTGTGAAAGTATTCTACCGCGCCGTCACTCAGGACGCCCACTTAGTCCGTACCTGCAGCAACGCGTACACAAAGGGGACGGGAATGCTCAAATAGCCTGTACGCGTATTCAACATACCTAGATGACGCGTACATTGGAACGCTTAGTCCGTACATGGCCTAACACAAATACTGACTCGTCTCCTTTTTACCTTAATTGATATTAATGTTTAGTATCGCATTATGCAAATAACTCGTTTTTCAATTTTAATGACTTATCCCTTTTTTCTTTTACTTTAATACCACAGAATTGTTCCTGGTATTTCGTTTATCATCATATGTTGTCCTGGATGATTTACCATCCATTGCGCTATTAATGCGTTTTTTTAAAGGTCCATAAAGCTGTGATTGTATGACAGCAAGAGGTTTTTCCTTAGTTGATTTCACATGGTTATGAAAACGTTTAAAAAAGCGACAAATAGCTCTTCTGTCATCTAACCCGAAGGATTACTTCCTCCTTTGAACCCAATTGGCCCATCTCTGATCTTTGAAATACACCTGCCGAAAAACGAAGAAAGGTGGAACTGAATAGGGTATTTGACTGAATAAATCTAATTAGTCCGTCAGTTAGATTATCAAAAAATATTTGACTCGTATTTTTCCTTTGTTACGTAAACCAAAATGCATGAAGATACAACACTTTAAAAGTGGCAAAATGTCACAAGCAAGTACAATTTTTACTTGCTTCTGAAGTCACAAGCCCCCACTTTCGAATTTTGATGCGTTTTATCTTTCCAAATATTCATAGATTTAACAAAAGAAAAAATACATGTCCATAATTTTTCAAAACTCTAACTGGCGGACTAGTTAGATTTGCAAGTTATTGATGCTGTCAACATGCCTATTGCCACCTCCCGAAACAGCAGCAGCTAGAATGATTAGTGTGCTTCTCTCGGCTGAGGTAATAGCCCCAACTTGCTTAAATCCTTTTCTAGCAACAATTTTGTCCGGTTTTTGCACCGTAGTTACCCCAGTTTTGTCCATGTGCCATATGTCGTGTAGCTGAAAACTATGTCGTTTAATTACCGATTTTAGGTTTTCAAATAAAACAATTGACATTATGTGGGTTAAAACAGGTGGCTCGAGACAAACTGGTGGCTTCAGGTGTTCTAATGGACGGATAATGGTGCCTCTTTATAAATGACGTAAACCAATCTGAGCCAGCTAGCTTGTTTGATTCCCAAGACTTTGGGACTTTCAAGTTATTGGAAACTAGCTTTTGTCCGCTGCTTCGCTCGCCTTAGTTTAGAATTTGACAATCAACTCTTAACACACTACAGTTACTGAAGTTTTCTTCTTTTCTAGTGCTGCAGAATCTGCACCTCTTATATGATGATGGTTCCAAATAATGCTGTCCTATGCGACTTAACCTTATTTCATTAGGTACCCCGAAAATACCCCCTTTTTTATTTTTGAAAACAATAGGGCTTTGATTTTGGATATTTATGTAACCAGACTTCAAGCTTCTAGCCAATCTCAAACGGAAGTCTCGATGTATATTTTGCTTCGTTTCATTTTTATGTTTGTACATGATATATGAATTTATAATAGCACACTCGAATAAAAACTAAAATAGTCTTAACCACGACTTTTTGGATCTACGTCCGATAGAATATGAGCTTCGGAAGTGGTCGAAATAGTCTACACCACCCATGTTTCGAGTGTACTCTGCAATGGCTGATGGGCAGTACACCTTTCTCTTCTCACCATTCTTTTGTCTCCTTTCTATAATTTCTACGTCTCTAGGGTTTACTGCCGTTGTTATTACATAGACATCTTTTGTATCCCTCCACTTTATTACACCAATGGGGTGACAGAATCGGTATGTAAATTTCCACCGACATCAACTTTAAATTTAATATTCCTCTATACCTTATAGGCGTCTCTCCCTGACTTACCCTACGGCCCAATGTTTTGATAAAATTGCGACGTTTCTGGATCGTCTGTGTATTTAGACCCTTGTATAATACATGCGTTGATGCCAGCCATATTTAGCATCGCATAGAATACAGTCAGAGGCCATTTTCTTGAGTTGCGGCTTACATTATATGTCGCTGACAACTCATCTGCAACGTCTACTCCACCTTTAGTGCAGTTATAAAACGTGTTTATCTCAGGTTTTTATTTCTCTCCATTCGATTCATCAATTTGAGCATTGTGGTGGAGACTTGACATGAGTATAACAACATTTTTTTTTCTTTGGTATATGTGATACTAGTGTCTCGTCCTTTTGAAAGCCGAATTTCGATGACTAGATATCATCAGCATCGCGATGGCGAGTATCAATAAATTCTTTTGGGGTTTGTCTCTTGTATTTGCGTACTGTACCCACAGAAGTCAGCTTGTGCTCATTGAGCAGTTCAAAACTTCAAAAAAGTTCAAAACTGGTGAACCAATTATCGAAAGTCACATTGCGGCCAGTTTTCGAAATAGGAAGTACTAGACGATTCACCACATCAAAAGGTTTGTTAATTACTGCAAATGATCCTACTGACTGCTTTCCTGCGTAAATCTCGAGGTTGAAAACGTAAAAGTTTTTTGGCATCAACCATGGCTAATATTTTTATGCCATATTTCGCAGGCGGGTCCCTTAGCAACAGCTACTGAGACCTACAACGTATATCGGCCGCGTAAAAACAATACACTATTAAAAATCGATAGGGTCAAATTGACCCCTCCACATCCTCGCTGGGTTAATAAAGAAAATAAAAGTTATTTACACAAAGGACGATGCCCACATATTAGAACAACCGTGGCCTACAGTGAACACTGCTAAATACACTCACCGGCATAATTAGCGGAACGCAACAAAAAACCGTGTTTTTTCCATAATTTTGTATTGGACATTAATGTTTTTGTTTAAATTTTATAATTAGGGTTGAATGCATTAAAAGGACAAATAATCAACAATCATTTAATTGAATTTGGCAATTTAAATCTTTAATTTGCTAAAATATGCATTTTGTAACTTTCGGCGCATATTTTTTGGAATGATTAATTTGTTATTTTTTTACTTTTTTTTTGTTTTATCACCATTTCTATACTGCTAGGGTCCTTATCAGTATTATGACATGTTTTTCCATCCAATTTTTTAATCCATTATCTTTTATTAAGGCAAATCGTCCCCATACTCCCATGAAAAACTTTTTAATCCTCTAATGTTTCTGGGTGGCTGGATTTTTTTCTCTAACCCTATTTTCCGTCAAGGCCAAGTCATATTCTATTGGATTCATGTCCGAGGTGCAAGTTGACCCACCCTAGTGGGTTATTACAACATCTTATATGAAATTGCGGAACGAAAATACACAGTTCGGCCACACATAATCGTGCATATTTTTTTTTCTTGTCTGATAATTCGTCAAGTGGCATCGCATGAGGTTCTGGGATGTCTATCCTGCAAAAATAAGCAGCCAGTAAGCCTCCTTCAATAATGCCTAACTCCGTGTGCACTTCAAAACAAATGACACCCCAAACCATTACTGGAGCGTCCAGTAAAAGGCACATTCCTGTAAAATTTGACTGTTTAAAGTAATTCCCTTGACGTATCCATATTCTATGCCTCCCATCCAAAAAATGTATATCAAAAACCAGCTTGCCCCTGAGAAAAAATCTTTTTCTAACTCCTTAGTCCGATTTCGGTGATATTGAGCAAAACTTAATTTAACTACGCGATGACCTACAGCACGTTTTGGACATTCAGCAGTCGCTTTAGACTTCAGATTACCTTCAATGAGGCGTCGTCTTTCTTTCCGCATACTCACAAGCAAAATACAGACCACTGCCGTGTCACGCACAGATCTGCTATCTCAAAAAACAACGTTTTGAGAAAAACGGCTTAGAAGTTTTAAATAAACATTTACTTGTACCTTATTACTTGAACGTACATACAATACACTTTAAATTCTTTAATAAAGTTTCCAAAAAGTTTCTAGAACATATTGTCATAATTTATTTATCTATATCTGATAAAATAAACTTTTAAATCGAGCTAAACGAGTTACGCATAACCATCGTTTCATACAAACGTGGTTACGCGTCGTGTCCTAATTTTAGTTAGAAGAGTTGGGTGCAATCACAAACATGCGAAAGATGGAGAGCCTATCTATGATATCTAATAGTTGTATGAGATGTGTTTGATAAGTGTTACTTATATACAAGCTTTGTCACGACGCAGACGGATCGATATTGGAAGAACTTAAAAAAAACTCAAAAAATCATCAATTGTTTTATTAAAGTTTTCAATTAAAAAAACAAAGAAGTCCAATTCTAAAATTATGATTATTATTCTTAAATTATGAATTATCATATTTATCATGCACGGTGTCTAAATCACAAACGTATTCATTTACAACAAGGTCTTCGAAAATGGCTTGCCGTGTCAGTGGCATTGATTTGCACAATTCCATCAATTCCTTTTTTTTTATTTCACTTACACCTCGACAATGTTCTTCTTTAGGAATTTCACTGATAAAATCAAAATTATTACCATTTAATTTTAAGCAGTTTATCTTCATCACATTCATTTATATCGTTTCGTACTTTCGTATATTTTGGGTGAAGTCATGTCCGATGTGAGAAACTTTGCGTCGTTACTTTTGGCTCGGCGATAATGTGATATATAAGTTGGTAGTTTCTTAATTATGTTTTCCAGAAACAATTCGCTGTCTGCTGAAGCCACATTACGACCCGCTTGTAGCCCTCGCATATCTTTCAGGCAATTATTCTGCATTTTACAAAGAGCTGTGTTTATTCTTTTAGATGATGTTTAAAGTGTATTCAAGAACATTTGTTTGCAGACTAGGATATTTTTCAAATAATATTCCCGAGTATATGTTTTGTTTCTTTTTAAATGATGTCGCGCAGTCGTGACGTATGCTCGTTTCTTAGGTTTTTCCTTAATGCAAGCTATCAAATACATATTTTGGGCAACATATGAACGAAACGAATAGAATTTATTAAATTCTTCTATTTTTTGTTCAGTTGATACATTTTTTTGACATTGTTTTGGACAATTATAGCTATAGTCAGTGAATACCTGACTTTCGACTACCTGCTTCTTAGAGTTCATATAGCTTAGATTATTATATTTTTTCTTCTTTCGGTCTTCTCTTAGGTCTCCGCCATATAATCTTTTTCTACCCCTTTTTGGTCTTCCTTGGAATGATGCCTCAGTTTCAATATCTTCTTCTTGCAAAATTAGACTGGTTGTGTTATGGTTTGATATATTAGTTTCATCCAGTATTTCTATCGCAGTTTGAGGGCCTTCTTCTATTGACGCTAACAATGATACGGAATTTTCAGAGCTTTTATCACTAGATATTCCATTTTCATCCTGACAAACGAAGTCTGGGTCCTGTACGGAGTCATCACTATTCATGATGTTTGTTATGTCTGAAGAAATCGGTGAACATAGTGCAGCGTTTTAATTGCTATTAATGTTGAATTCTTCATTATCAAAGGTATCAGCTAGAATATTAAATAATTCTGTTGTCTCTGGCGACATCGGTTGCAATGGTGAAGATGAGATTTGAATTGTTGCAATATGATGTGAATTGTTTAAATTCTAGTAATAGCTGTCAACAATCGAGCATGATAAATATTCATTTTTCTTGTGAATAGTAATGAAATGTTTATTGCTGTTTTAGATATAAGTCAATAATTGAAAATAAAAGCACCAATGCTGTTTCCATGGAGAAAAAAAATGACACCTGGCAAAACATTTCAATCGAATTCAATGCAGGTGCCGAATATCTTAGGACAGCTAAGCAACTCAGCACTGCTTACCAGAACCTCAAAAAAATGACTAGGCAGAAAAACGCTGAAGACAATGTATATTACGATATGTATATTATGACAATGTATATTATGATAGGTATATCACATTAATTTTATCATTCATTACTGATCTTTTATTAATTATCACCCAGTTACTGCGCTTTGCTAATTTTTTTACTGATATAAAACTACTTTCAGTTTGTTTTAAAAAATATATTAATATAATATTCATGTAAACCATTTTAGGTGCAGAAATAGATGGACAAAAAAACAACACAAATTATGAAAAAATATAAAAAAAGATAATGCAGAAGACAAGGTTGGTACAAGTTATGGTTTTACCCTAAATTAACATAGCTTATAATTATGGCAATCATGGCATTCTGAATTATCAGATTTTCTGTAGATAGGTATTACTAATTTTCAGAAAGCAATAATGGCAACTGGTGGAGGAATATTCACACCTGTATTAAGTGATATTGGGGCACAAATGTTGGCATTAATGGGGTGACCAACTAAAACCACTGTCCAACAGTTGTGACAGTGCGACTGAATTTTATAAGCTTGGTGAGTAGATTTGAGTGTGTTTTCATATTTGTGGCTCTACATACACAATAGTATTTAGGTACTAGTTCATAAACATAATTTATTCCACCAGGAAATTATATTATCAGTAGTCCTACTCTCAACATTGCTTTCGAGTGTAAAATGGTCTATGACTTTTTTGTAATAAGAACAAAAGCGGGGTACAGAAGAGATACAGTACATATTTAATTTATATTGTACAGAAGACGAGAGAAATTATGCAGATGAAGAGATAAATGATGCAGATGAAGAGAGGAATGATGCAGATAAAGAGAGAAACGATGATCATATAGTTGATTATATTATAGTATTTTAGTATATTATTACAGTAGATATTACCATTGATATTATAAATGAACAACAGCAAGATTTAGGTGAGTTTATTATTTATGAGTATGAGTAGATATATTATTTCTTTGTGCTTATAAGTCAGGAAATACAATGTTTCATTTTAATTTAACCAGATTGTGCATGATTTTGGGTTGAACAAAATTCCATTGACATCAGACTTTGCTGGTCAAACAAACTCAAAATATTTATTTGCTAAATGCTTAAATATGTAAGTATGTGTATGCAGATCTTAGGCATTAATGAATACTTCAACTGGTCTCGTAGGGGATCAGTTCATGATTGTGGCTCCTTGCTTGCACATCAAGTCCAGGCATGTAAGAAATAAGTAATGAAGTTGAAGAGTGTGTTACAATATTATGTTTATTCTAGACAACCAAGTAATGACATTTCTTGAGGAGCCTGCGCCACCGCTGAAGGATGTCCAAAAAAAGGGCACCAAAACCTTCAATACGCCAACTCGGTACTCAACTGAAAAACAGCTGGGAGTACCGAAGCAATAAAACAGAGCTTTTATAAAAAAAAATTGAATGTGCATCATTCGAAAAACTAACAAACTTGGTGAATTATAGAAGAGCACTAAAAAGTCCAAACTCGTCGACCTAGAAATTAAAATTAAACAATTAGAATATGAAAATTAAAAAAAAAAATGTTGATTGTATTCTTTAAAGATACCTATTGATTGATTTTATTGTGATTCTTGTTGTATAATATAGACCTTATAAAGTGGCATGGTTATTTAATTAGAAAAAAAAAAACAAGTTAATAGTTTAGTTTGTTAGTTAATTATTGTTGTTTTAAATGGCATATGAGCCATTGTTATCGTTACTATATTTTATCCAAATGAAAACATGTTCATTTATTGATTTAACCTTATAAAGAGTTAATGAATAATCCTGATACTACTGTACTCGTTATTGTGATATGTAACTAATATAGACTGATTACTGATTAAAAGTGATTTTTTACACCTATTTAGTTTAGCTAATTTGTAGAAACTAAGGAGGCATACTCCTTCCTAGATACTTACTGGTTAATGTGGGTTATCAGCAAGGCAGACCGAACTGAAAAAAAAAAACATTGGCTCCTCTGGCATGGAGAGGGGCAGGTGGGTCTATTGTTTCTGCATGTACTGCCATATTGACAGGTAGGTCTTCAATAAAATCATTGTGGATCAGGGCGATATTGTGTAAGACAGCGCAAGCTACAACAATTTGCATTGCTGTGTCCAGCTTTAGCCTTAAGCCCATGGACAGACAGAGAAACCTTCTTTTTAAAACCCCAAAACACCTTTCAATAGGGTTTCTGGTGGCAATTTGTGCATGATTATAACTTTTTTCAGCATCTGTTATTGGCTGTAGAAATGGTGTTAGAAGATACTTCCGACATGGATAGCCACTGTCCCCTAAGAGGACATTGCTGCCGTATAGACCCATTTCAAAGTCTGCACGGAGATGTGAGTCATTTATTATGGTGGTGTCATGAACAGAACCTGGCCATCTACATATAATATCTAGGATGCGCAGTTCTGCATCACACACTGCCTGCACATTCAGTGAAAAGTATCTTTTTCGGTTACGGAACAGTTCTGCCGAAGGCCCACCAGGCGATTTTATTTTTACATGTGTGCAGTCAATTGCGCCAATAACATTTGGGAACCCACTGATGGCATAGAACCCGTTTTTGGCTCTAGCCAATTCTGCACTGGTCACTGGCATCCTTACAAACTGTGGCCTTAGTTTGGCTATTTCGGAAGAAACCTTCTTAATAATACGGCATGCTGTTGTTTTGTGCACCCTAATGTTATCTGCAACCGAAATTTGAAAACCTCCTGATGCATAAAAAATGTATGGCCAGCAACACTTGTTCTACGGCGCTGATGGAGTGATTGCGCTGGGTCATAGGTTCTAAATCCCCCAGCAGTCCCATAAGTTGCTGCAGCACTGTTTTTGATATCCTGCATCTGTTCCTATTCTGCTAATCATTGTAGTGCTGCAGGGAATTCATTCGCATACGATGCACGCGTGATGGACCGTTATCTTCCTCTTCGCTACTTAAAGAGATATTATCAGCAGATAAATCTGTTAACATTTATGATTATTTACGGTTTACTCACGTGCATTTTTCGGGATTGCCCGACTAGTTTCGGACCCAAACGGAGCCCTTAATCATGAGCTGATCACGCGGCGAGGTCGCGAGTCGAACTGCCGCTGCACCGCGCCGCGTAGCGTTGCGCTCGCGATGAGAGGGGCGCGCTCTGTTTCGGTATTGCTCGTGCGTCTTCGTCACTTGTCGTGTCCGTGTTGTTTGAGGAAAGAGTGCCGGTGCATGCCGCGCTAACTGTGTCACACTCCAGACTTATCTCACTTTTATATGAAGTAGACTTCAGAGCTGGTTTCCAGGCAGGAGGCAGTGTCCAACCACCATCTCTATTAAAATTCGGGTGACGGCTGATTTCGATGGCTTCACGTACTTTTCGCGGCACGAAATATTTTTCCTTCGCTAGTACGGAAGCCTTATCGAAACGTATGAAATGAGCCGTGCCCGTATTACAGACGTGTTCTGCAACTGCCGACCTCTTGCTGTCCATACTCTTCATACTACTTATGTGTTCGCTAAGCCTGGTTGCGATATTGCGGCGAGTTTCTCCTATATAACTCAGGCCACAGTCGCACGGTATCTTGTATACGCCGGGAACGCCTAGCGGATCCTTGTCCTTTGGTGAACGCAATAGCTGCCGTAGTTGTCCAGGAGGGCGATAGATCGTCCTGATGCTATATCTTCGGCGTAACAGGTGACCTATCTTGTCGGTAACTCCTCGCACAAAAGGCAAAAACGCAGGAGTACGTTCCGCTCCAGCGGGTCGTCTACGGGTCGTGTCCACCGTACTCAGACTTCGAGTGCATCGCCGCCATTGGTAACCGTTGCGCTCCAATACGTTTTGTAAATGACGTAATTCGGCATCCACGTACTGAGGATCACACAAACTGAGCGCACGGTTGATCAGCGTTCTGGGTACAGAAGATAGGTGTGAAGGGTGATGATGGGAGTCTGCGCGTAGATAACGGTCTGTGTGAGTCGGTTTCCTGTATACAGTATGCGATAACTGACCGCCGGGCTCACGTATAACTAAAACGTCTAAAAACGGCAACACTCCTCTATTTTCTTCTTCTATTGTGACCCTTATCTTTCTGTGAATTCCGTTTAGATGACTCGTAAAATCCACCAGCGCACCTCGGTCGATAATGGCGAAAATATCGTCAACATATCGCCACCAGTATCTCGGCTTCAAATGTGCGGATTCTAAGGCCTGGTGTTCAAACCACTCCATAAAAATGTTAGCCACCACCGGCGCGAGTGGTGAACCCATAGACACTCCGTCTACTTGCAGGTAAAACTCACTCTTCCACAGGAAATAGCCACTTTTAAGACAGAAATTTATGCACTCAATGTATTCAGTGGGTAAAGCAGCACCATTCAGTTGGGTTGAAATTATATTAATGACCTCTTCCACTGGTACATTAGTAAAAAGTGAAGTAATATCAAAACTGACCATAATCTCTGTATCCTGTAGCTGCACATCCGCTAATAAGGTGACAAAGTGCCTTGAGTCCTTTACATAGCTACTCGATTTCCCGGTGTAGGGTAGCAATATAGTAGCCAAGTGACGCGACAATTTGTAAGTAGGTGCGTCAATTTGGCTGACTATAGGTCTTAACGGCCAATCCGGCTTATGGATTTTTGGCAAGCCATAAATCTTGGGTGGTGTAGGGTTGTGTGGTCGTAACAGTGTCATCAGCTCCTTGTTATTCAAACCCTGTAACAGCTTAATGACTTTAGTAGTCACTCTGGCTGTCGGGTTGTAGGTTACCTTTTTGTAAACAGCTGTGTCGCTCACCAGTTGCGTGATTTTATTATCGTACGCTTCGGTATCGACGACAACAGTTGCATTACCCTTGTCTGCTGGCAACACTAGTAGGTCCGGATCATTACGTAAATCACGCAAGGCCACGATATCCTGGCGGCACATATTGCTCTTTGGTGGCGATGATTTACGCAATAACGATGACACATCTTGTCGAAGGCACTCAGCATCCCCGTGCGGTATTCGATTGCGCACGATAGTGTTCTCGATGTTGGAGATGATGTCCTCGACCGGTATTTTTCGAGGAGCCGGCGCGAAATTGAGTCCACGGGATAAGACCGATATCGTTTCCTCAGGCACTTGTTTAGAGGATAAATTGACGACCGTTGAGGCATTATGTGTGTTATTTAAATTTGCCTTATCATAGGTATGAGGGTAGTTTTTCATACCGTCTATCAGGTTCATCAATTTATTCTGTTGCCTATTTATCGTGTTAAACCCAATGGTCTCCGTTCGACTATGCGTCATTGTATCCAGTACACTCCACAAATCCGCATCCAAAAACCCCGATAACTGGAGATGTAAATCGTATACACAAATATTTGCACACATTAACTTCCGACGGTAGTCCGATATCGCACGACACAATAACTTCTTACTCGCGACACTGAAGAATACATCGTAATCCCGAATGCACTTAATGGGTTTTATTTGGGCGAACTTTGGCACTACACCATGGTCCCGGCACTGCACTAGAAACAATAACCCGCACTCGAGTTTCTTACGTTTTATTCTTAGTCGCGTAAATTCCTTCACTTTATTTAGCCATACCGCACCGTAACGGTTTACTATTTTTGTATTATAACTTTCGTGAGACACATTCATATTTATGATTATTTACGGTTTACTCACGTGCATTTTTCGGGATTGCCCGACTAGTTTCGGACCCAAACGGAGCCCTTAATCATGAGCTGATCACGCGGCGAGGTCGCGAGTCGAACTGCCGCTGCACCGCGCCGCGTAGCGTTGCGCTCGCGATGAGAGGGGCGCGCTCTGTTTCGGTATTGCTCGTGCGTCTTCGTCACTTGTCGTGTCCGTGTTGTTTGAGGAAAGAGTGCCGGTGCATGCCGCGCTAACTGTGTCACACTCCAGACTTATCTCACTTTTATATGAAGTAGACTTCAGAGCTGGTTTCCAGGCAGGAGGCAGTGTCCAACCACCATCTCTATTAAAATTCGGGTGACGGCTGATTTCGATGGCTTCACGTACTTTTCGCGGCACGAAATATTTTTCCTTCGCTAGTACGGAAGCCTTATCGAAACGTATGAAATGAGCCGTGCCCGTATTACAGACGTGTTCTGCAACTGCCGACCTCTTGCTGTCCATACTCTTCATACTACTTATGTGTTCGCTAAGCCTGGTTGCGATATTGCGGCGAGTTTCTCCTATATAACTCAGGCCACAGTCGCACGGTATCTTGTATACGCCGGGAACGCCTAGCGGATCCTTGTCCTTTGGTGAACGCAATAGCTGCCGTAGTTGTCCAGGAGGGCGATAGATCGTCCTGATGCTATATCTTCGGCGTAACAGGTGACCTATCTTGTCGGTAACTCCTCGCACAAAAGGCAAAAACGCAGGAGTACGTTCCGCTCCAGCGGGTCGTCTACGGGTCGTGTCCACCGTACTCAGACTTCGAGTGCATCGCCGCCATTGGTAACCGTTGCGCTCCAATACGTTTTGTAAATGACGTAATTCGGCATCCACGTACTGAGGATCACACAAACTGAGCGCACGGTTGATCAGCGTTCTGGGTACAGAAGATAGGTGTGAAGGGTGATGATGGGAGTCTGCGCGTAGATAACGGTCTGTGTGAGTCGGTTTCCTGTATACAGTATGCGATAACTGACCGCCGGGCTCACGTATAACTAAAACGTCTAAAAACGGCAACACTCCTCTATTTTCTTCTTCTATTGTGACCCTTATCTTTCTGTGAATTCCGTTTAGATGACTCGTAAAATCCACCAGCGCACCTCGGTCGATAATGGCGAAAATATCGTCAACATATCGCCACCAGTATCTCGGCTTCAAATGTGCGGATTCTAAGGCCTGGTGTTCAAACCACTCCATAAAAATGTTAGCCACCACCGGCGCGAGTGGTGAACCCATAGACACTCCGTCTACTTGCAGGTAAAACTCACTCTTCCACAGGAAATAGCCACTTTTAAGACAGAAATTTATGCACTCAATGTATTCAGTGGGTAAAGCAGCACCATTCAGTTGGGTTGAAATTATATTAATGACCTCTTCCACTGGTACATTAGTAAAAAGTGAAGTAATATCAAAACTGACCATAATCTCTGTATCCTGTAGCTGCACATCCGCTAATAAGGTGACAAAGTGCCTTGAGTCCTTTACATAGCTACTCGATTTCCCGGTGTAGGGTAGCAATATAGTAGCCAAGTGACGCGACAATTTGTAAGTAGGTGCGTCAATTTGGCTGACTATAGGTCTTAACGGCCAATCCGGCTTATGGATTTTTGGCAAGCCATAAATCTTGGGTGGTGTAGGGTTGTGTGGTCGTAACAGTGTCATCAGCTCCTTGTTATTCAAACCCTGTAACAGCTTAATGACTTTAGTAGTCACTCTGGCTGTCGGGTTGTAGGTTACCTTTTTGTAAACAGCTGTGTCGCTCACCAGTTGCGTGATTTTATTATCGTACGCTTCGGTATCGACGACAACAGTTGCATTACCCTTGTCTGCTGGCAACACTAGTAGGTCCGGATCATTACGTAAATCACGCAAGGCCACGATATCCTGGCGGCACATATTGCTCTTTGGTGGCGATGATTTACGCAATAACGATGACACATCTTGTCGAAGGCACTCAGCATCCCCGTGCGGTATTCGATTGCGCACGATAGTGTTCTCGATGTTGGAGATGATGTCCTCGACCGGTATTTTTCTAGTCGTACTACTACGTCGTTTACTAGTCGGGCAATCCCGAAAAATGCACGTGAGTAAACCGTAAATAATCATAAATATGAATGTGTCTCACGAAAGTTATAATACAAAAAAATCTGTTAACGACATTTTTTTTGATCTGAAGTCACTATTAATCATTTTGACGTGCGAATAATTGGTCATTAATCACCAATTATTATATAGGTTCGTTGACAATCTGTTGACAGACCAGAAAGCTTTCCGGAAACCCAAAATTGCTCTGACAGCCGGTTAATTGGAGATTTGACAAATTTTAACAGACTGCTGACGGATTGCAACATTCTATACCCGGCCTCAAAGGTATGGGTATGACCGTATACCCAGTACTAAAACCCAGTATCAAAATACCTATAGGTATGTTCAGACCTGGTCTTAGCGGTCGCCTTTCGGAGACTCGATCGAACGACCTTTGAATCATTTAGATGAATAATTATATATTATGATATTTAATTTAATGAACGTGAACCTTCCGAAATTATAATAGGCAGAAAAGCAAAATCGGACCAGTAGAAGGGCATTTCCGCCAAATCACACTTTTCGATGGATATGAAAAAATTGTCAGATATTTGTTTAAAAATACGTGTAACGCATTGCCACAGTAATCACAAATATTCTACTTTGCGTGTACACTAATTATGTCAAACGTATCGTTGTTAATTAACGTTTTAAAAAATGGTAAGAACTCAAAAATCCCGGTAAGGACAAAATTATTTAATTATTAAAATTAGATAACTGCAATTAGTAGAAAATCCACAAATAGGTTGTTGTCACTCATATATTTATTTCTATAGTCTACAAATTATAACTTATTGAATGAACGGTAAGGACATACTTAACACGGTAATGACCGTTGTTGATGAAACAGTTTTAATAGGGAAGATTACGCAAAGCTCGGCTCAGAGGGCGCCTAAACAAACCGTCAAGGGGCCAAATGACATTGTGTTGATTGAGAACTCTCACTGTAACCACTCTGCGAAACTCATCCAAGTTTTATTATTATTGTTGTTTACAAATTTTTTTCACACTTCGCACCACTTTTCAAACCTTTGTTTAAGGTTTGTGCTAGTGCTGCACTCTGACGACAGAATATTGCAATAATATTCCCCATTAGTATTTTATTGCCCTTGATAAAATGACAACGTGGAAATAGAAATAAAACAACAGGTATAATTATGTAATTATTAACTTTACTACTTTACTTTAAATGTAAATAATTCGTAATAATAAATCACTTTTTAAGTTTAAATCAGTCTCAAATATACAATAATCACAGAACAATGAGTATTTTTACAATCAAGTAAAACAGATACAATACGGTAGTTGACAACTAGTCAAATTCAATACTTTTATTGAACTGTCAAAAATCGGTTACTTTCTATGCAATTTGTATGAAAACACAAACTATGACGTCACAGATTTTTCACATCTAGCCGTATACTTATTTCGATTATAATTGTCAATAAAAAAATGAAAACAATTTTCGGTTCAGAAAGAACTGCCTTTATACAGTTCCTAGAAATCACCTCCCTCTTTCGTGACTTTGGCCATCCAAATGGCCAAAGTCACGAAAGAGGCAGGTGACTCAACACTAAAGATGAAAAAAAAAATCGTAAATAAATCCAAACTAAAACATGATCAATCTTTAAAAATAATTATTGCTGGTTCATAAAATTTGCGTTGTGTAATTAAATTCCTTAATTATATTAATCATCACAGATTTTAAAATGTATAAAATCAATATTTTGAAAGTGAAAATTAAGTTTGGCATCAATATTTGGTTCAGAAAGAACTGCCTTTATACAGTTCCTAGAAATCACCTCCTTCTTTCGTGACTTTGGCAACCCAAATCCACTCGACATTTTTTTAAGAACTGATATCGAAATATTATCGCCGTATATCCCAATTATCCGACCTATCTGATGCTTTTTTGCTCTGTCTGTCTTTTTAATTAAAACCCAATCGGCAACACGTACATTCAAAAATTCAGCACTGGTGCTCGAATAAAGTTATAGTGGAAGTTCAATATTTTCTTTGTCCGTTGTCAGGCCACTTAAGCTAGTTGCAGGCACTAATTCCTCAAAATCATCATAGGTAGACGTGCAAGATTTAGATGTTGACGGCGTACTTAATATAACAGGATCAATATTAGACATTTCAGTTAGAACAGTATTGATATCATCTGGCGCGTTGGCAATGATAGGTATATTAGCCATCATATTCCTTGCTCCACCTAGAGTCGTTACTTCAACCAATTCTGTTATATCAGGTTCGCTAAGACACCCTAGATGTGCACCGTGCTCGCACTGAACATGCGCCTCGCAGACAAAACAGCAGAATTTTCTGAATGTTAGGTTTTGCCCACTAAATAAGTCCCACAGAACTTGATGCACATCAAGAGTGCCTTTAAAAGTTGGTAAGCAAAGAGGTAAACTTTCCGATTTTGCTGTAATAGCGGTCTCACTAACAACCTCTATTTTGATATTAGGAATGTTTTGCTTTAAAATACTATAAAAATCGTTGAAGTTGCCAATATCATGACCAAAGTTGACTGGTCTGTCTGCAGTTGTTTTAAGGAAGGCACCTACTCCATCTGCAGCCCCTTTTCCATGGCCAGCCTCACTGTAATTCCAAGATAACTTATTCAAGAATCCCATATAATCTTTGTGTATTTGGGTCATTATCCAAAAAATCTTTTTATTTCTATATTGGCTGCTTGGCTTGCTTGTAGAGCCGTTAGAGAGTCAGTAAAAATATGTATTGAGTCGATATTTGTGTTTATCTGATAAATATAGTCTAGTACAGGCTTAAGATGCGCCCACACCGCAGCAGCATCATGACGTACGTTAGCGCTAATAGAACAAAAAGACTGTTACAATTTGGCCGGTCAATTCTTCGTTTAAATATAATACAGAAGTATGTAAGGCAACTTGACGGTGGCTACCGCCAAAATGCATCGATTGAACTTCTTCGTGATATTTCAGCTCATAGTTTTCGGACCAATCCATGTGGACAATTGCTTCATTATTATTCAGCACATCTTTCAACTTTTTCATTTCTTTATAATGTTTCTCAATATTAAAACAATGTTTCAGAAATGATTTGGTATTGCGACGTAATTTTTCAATAAGGTCTATTGGTTTAGCTTTTTCTTTGTCGTTATGACTTTGACTTTCCTGATATCACCGAGAATAGGCTCCTTAATTTTACACCAGTAACTGAACTCTACGAGATCTTCATTGTTAAACTCATTGCCAATGATCTCTTTATCTTGGCATATTTCACACATTCTTAACAAACAGTTGTCGGTTTTCGATGAACAGCATAAAGAGTTTATAAAATGATAGTCACTTTTTTCGTTTATAATTTTTGTCTTATGTAGAGCCTCGACCAATAACTTGATATTGACGTGAATTTGGCATGAACATGTTTCTCGGTTATTCGATTTTGGAAAAACTACCTACCCAAAACGGTCTATACTTTTTTTTTTTTTTTTTTTTTTAATCTTTATTGATTTAGGAACTTTTTATCCTATGGATATGTCAGTTCCATCGAACCCTTACCTACATGTTACATCTTACACACTATTCATACATCTCTAGAAATTAACCTATACGTCATTTTAGCCGCGTCGGACCCAGGAGCTGCTAAAATACTATGAAATAAACCTACATCTAATTTGTTTAGCTGGAATTGACTAAAAATTGCTTCTCTCTTAACATTATTCTGGACACACTCCATCAACAAATGATGGACATCTTCAATCACCTGACACACTTCGCAATTAGGAGAATCCGTCTTTCGCATTAGATATCCAAATTTTCTTGATGGATAGTGTCCAGTGCGGAGTCTATGTGCTATTACAATGGAATGTCTACTCATTTTAATATTGTAGAACCACGGTATCCGAGGAGGCTGACATTGGATGGTCTTGTACCATATACCTTTTTCCTGGGATGTTCTATCAAAATATTCCTTCCACATCATATACATTTCCTTTTTAACCATCATTAGAGTTTCTGAAAAGTGTGGTGCAATGTTTATTAAATCTCCGTTTATACCTGCCAGTTTTGCTAATTTGTCAGCCTCCTCGTTACCTCGTAAACCTATATGGGACGGGATCCATTTTAATCTCAAAAGGAAACCAGCCTCCTGAAAAATTAAAAATTTTCTGAGAATATTGTAGGCTATCGATACACCTCTGTAACCAGAGGCGCATCGAGCCAAATGCTGGATAGCACTTTTGCTATCAGTGAAAATGACGACATTTTCATATTTGAAATTAATTAAGCTAAGGGCATAACTGATTGCCTTCGAGATCGCAATTAGCTCTAACGTCATGATCGATACATTAGATGTTACTTTGTACATATATCTAGAATTTCTAACAGGATCATAAAAGGCAGCTCCTTTATCATCACCGCACTTCGAACCGTCTGTATAAATTCTAAGATAGTTACTATATCCTTCATTTAATTCTTTAATTACTATAGATTTAATGTTATTGATTTCATAACCTGACTTGGGACAGGTAATTCCTTTCAATTGAGGTTCAAGTACACTTTCCACATCAATATATGATAACCAAACCTTTAAGCTAAACATTTGAAAGGGAAACGCTGTGTGTATGTTGACGGACTTTATTTTATCATGAACTAACATAACTAAGGGTTTCTTTTTGCGTAGCCAATACCTATTTGATTGAAGACCGCTTAAGTCAGATAGTAAGGAGGTAGTAACGTTATCCCATGACCTAGTCTTTAAATAGAATTTGTGTGCAAGGTATTGCCTTCTTAGAAATAAAGGGACAATACAAAGTTCACTTTCCATGGTGTGAATCGGGGTACTTTTAATAAATCCGCCGATAACCCTCAAGCATTGATTTTGAACCTTGTCCAGTTTGTACAGGTGAGTCTTTGCACTATTGTCATACAAAAATGATCCATAATCTATCCTAGACCTAATTACAGCTATATAGATACTACGTAAATGTTTGGGGTGCACTCCCCAACCAGGTCCCGCTAAAACTTTTAATAAATTTATAAACTTATATGCTTTTTCTACTGTTTCATTTATATGCTTGCTCCAAAGAAGTGATCTGTCCAGCCATATACCTAGATATTTAATACACTTAGTTGATGGAACATTATGATCGCCAATTTTAAGATTAACTTCTTGTCTCTTGTGACCTCTTGTAAAAACACAGAATTTAGATTTGGTGGGAGATAAATTTAGGCCTAAGTTTTCTAAAATGCTAACCATAACGTCTAAAGCAATTTGTATACTTATTTCACTTGTTTTAATAACTTTATTACCAGTATAAAACACGAAATCGTCAGCATACTGACATATATAAATATTTGTTATACTATTACAAACTTTATGTGAAACAATATTAAATAATAAGGGAGATAATGGGTCTCCTTGTGCAAGCCCTTTATCTGTCCACCTGCATACATCCGACCCATCGCCGATACCTCTAATAATTAGATGACGTTCAGATAAAAAAAACCATAAATATTGACAGATTAATTTACCAAATTTAAGTAGGTCCAGCGTATTTACCAGGCATTTGACGGAGACATTGTTGTACGCATTTTCCAAATCCAGAAAACACGCCAGAGTAGGACAATTTTTTGTATAACCCAACTGAATTGTTGTAACCAACCTAACCAAGCTGTCCAAACATGACTGTGCTCTTCTGAATCCAGTTGTATAAGGGGACAAGATTTGTTTACTTTCAACAAACCATTCCATTCTCTTACCAATCATAACGTGAAATATTTTACAAATACAAGAAATAAGTGAAATCGGTCTAAGTTTTTGTTCGGTGTATTGTTGACTATTAGATTTAGGAATTGGTACTATTATTATGTTACGCCACTGAATGGGAATATATCCCCTTCTAAAAATCATATTATACAAATTGAGCAAGAAAATCTTGCCAACCTTAGGCATATTACCAATTAAGGAGTAGGCAATGCCATCCTCTCCCGGGGCTGTTTTTTTTTTTTTAAACTTTTATTCATTTCCTGTAAGGTAAAATTAGACTCTAGTAATTGGTTATTAAACAAAAATAAAGGTTGAACATTAGTGACACTATCCGGAGCAAGAGAACATAATAGGTCTCCTTTTTGTTTTTCGGAAAAGCTAGCTTTTGCCTGATGAACACCCTTGACCCATCTCATTTTTTTCCACATATCCGAAATTGAAGTTACTTCATCAATACTATTACAGAACTTTTTCCACTGACATTGTTTAGCTTCCTTTATCATTTTTTCGGCTTCATTGATTCTATTTTCTAAGATTTGTAGGTTGTAAGGAGAAGGGTTTCGTCTGAACGTTTTTAACGCTAATCTGCGAAGAGCAACAGCTTTAGATAAGGATGCGTTCCAATATTCTTTTGGTTTAAATTTACGTTGCGGACTTGTACATATTTTAATCACAGGAATATTTTCGTCAGCAGATTTATTAATTGCGTCTATAAAATAGTCATACATCCTTTGAATGCTGTCATTATTTAAATTACTATTATTAATGTCGATATTAGCAAACGTACTTAAAGGTTCAACAAGAGAATTACGATAAGAATCCCAGTCTGCATTTTTAAAATTTCTTTTCTTAACAAACTGTAAACTATTTTTAAAATTAATAGAAAGTTTTATTATGAGATGATCACTTCCTAAATTTTCCTTTGTCACTTGCCAGTTAAAACTCAAGGCTACGTCTGTGGACGAGAATGACACATCGGGGGAGGTTTGTTGAAGAGTACCATTAACTAGTTTAATTCTTGTGGCATCCCCATTATTTAGTGGAATCAAACCATGCTCTAAAGCTGCGTCCATCAAATGTAATCCTCGTGTGTCATTCTTATATGACCAATTTGTGTGGTGGCCATTGAAATCTCCTGCTATAAGTGACTTTCTGTTAAAAGACGAGAACAAATTATTCCAATCCGATAAATTTGTTTGCACTGATGAAGGGCAGTAGACAGAGATCACATTCTCTAAAGCCTTACAATTTTGAATTTTAATATGTAACAATTCGATGCCTTGATTACTTATATGTACGGGACATGGTTGAGCATCAATGGACCTGTGTATTATAATTGCTACTCCTCCATACGAATCTGCCCTATCATGTCTAAATACCTTATAATCGCTTAACCTGACAACAATATCTGGGTCCAACCAAGTCTCGCTAATTATGGCAATGTGAATTTTTTCAATATTTAAGAAGGATTCAAACGTTACTAACTTCGGTTTCAAACTTTGTGAATTCCATTGCATTAAGTTAATATCAAAATCTCTTATACCTTTATCCATCACTTGACCATATTTGACTGAAGTATATATTATCACCTTCTATCATGAAATTTTACATTTATTTGAAATAATAAGACACGTTTAACTGTACAACCTAAAAACAATTTAATTTATTAAATGCTCAAAATGTGTCTCTTCCTATGGTATACAAATAATTCTTTTAATAATCTCGCTTACCATTGATTTATTTATTTTTTCACGGTGAATATTTGAAATAATACTTCGAAACAGTAATAAAGCAGAAAGTAGTACATAAAGTCAGTTTTTATAAACACGACATAGAGCAAATGCTATTCATTATTGTGAACAAGATTTTAAATTAAATGGCAAATTTCATGGTGTTCCTTTTATTTTAGATGTGATGTTATTTAGAAGAAATAAATGTATCTGATCGAGCCTTTCGATTAGTACAATAAAATTAAATTTTTTTTTTGTTTTCACATTTAGCAGGTTCGATTCCCGGTTCAGACAGGTGATTATTTAAAATTCTTTGAATGCAGTTCGTATTGTTTTTAAAATAAAAATGAAGTCTTCATTCAGTATTTTTTTCTATATACAGTATTTAAGGTACTTCCCCTCCATGTGGCAAAGTCGTGGGACGCCCTGTATATAAAAAAAACTGAAAAAAAAGCAAGAACAGGGACAGTAGAACAACGATTGGGAAAAATAGAAGGTGTCTTTGACATCGACGCATAAATGCTAGAATAACGTTTTATTACAGTTTAAAAAAACGTAAAAAATAAATAAATTAGGAAAAGCCGACGAAAAATTCCACAACTGGGGGGTCCAGAATCATGTATTAGATCTATGGTATTCGTTTGTGCGTCGATGTCAAAGACACCCTGTATAATTATTTTAAAATAATTGTTTAAAAAAGCAATAAATTCTCAACCCAAATTAATTATATTAGTTGCAAAAGCACATTTTTTTACCATAATAAATACCTACTTAATCCTTATTAATAATTAGTTGGATAAAATAATAACTATATATGTTATCGACCAGTAAACAAAAAAAGCTTGCCTAAAGTATGTCATTACCGTAACCTCAATGTCCTTACCGTAGCCCGCAAATTGACACGATAAGGAGAGTAGTGGTAAGGACATTTAGAACATTTTCTATGATTACGTCACTTAATTACGACTTAATTGTTTCCAATCATCATGCCGAGATTAATTGCACCTCCGTATATAACTTTCCATAGAAATTAACTAAACAAAGTTTTTACTTACCTTAAAAATAAAAGCTTTGATGGTAAGGACGCTTTTTATATATTCGAGAAAGAACACTTGCCCACCTCGTAATTCGAGTCACAACCACTATTCACGACGATTGACAGCACACTAGCGGCGCGCGCGTCGCGACACGTTATCCAAGATGGCGTACGGGTGCATTCAGAATATACAAACAAATATTTTATAGTGAATTTGGTAAGGACCGACTTTCGATATCCCTTTATATTACAAGCAAAAGAACATATGTGTAAATAATACAATAATGTTATTTTTATATCCGGATATTGGCAAGGGTTATAAGAATCTAGAAATATAATAATAAAGACGATTTATCAGTGAATTTTCTATTAATTTATTATTTAATGCCGAAGACGCAGTTTGTTACACCGGCATTTAGCGTCTGCGAAACTGCAAAACTTTTTTTTTGGGCTACTTTTGATCTATTTGGTTAGCAATAGTTATAATAATCATTAATAAGATAGTATTTAAGATTGTTAAATTTTTAAACCGCTTAAATAGTCCGAATATTAGCTGCTAGGTCCGAATATTACCAGTTATTTTGCCATTGGAGGAAATACCCAGAAGCCTCCGTTACGTAATTTTTATTGATTTTTACGCGACTGCCCCAGAAGGAGGGTTATGTTTTTTTTTTAATTTGAGTAGACAGTGGTGTTTCGTAATTTATTTTGTATGAAATGAAATATTTCCTTCCTACTTTACCAGGCTTAGGACTGTCAACTAAGAGCTTATTGATAAATAAATGAAATAAATTAAGTACAACTTAATTTTATAAAATAGTATGCTTCAATAAATAACTCCTAGCAGGCGTAGTTAAAAGATTTCAATTCATTGTATTTACAATTATTTTGTGTTGTATTAGATTATGTTATTTTATATTTTTTTAAATTTTGTTTTTTTGTATTTTTTTTTAAATTTTGTTTTTTTATGTAAGTGTATATTTTAAAAAAATTGTTTTTTTTATATCTTTTTGTTTTTGGATTTTTAGTACTGTTCGTCATTTAGTTTTTGTTTTGCTGCAGAAATAGCAGTTGTTGCAATTTTCGACTACCGAGTCGCGATCTTCTTTCGGTCAATATCTTACCGGCAACGGAAAATAGCCGTTCACATGGAACGCTAGTAGCCATAGCGTTCAATTTTAAATTAGCTAGTCTAGCTAAGTTAGGGTAAATAACATGATTAGTTCTCCACCATTCTAAGGGATTCATGTTTGGGGGCAATACGCTGTCGTCTATATATTTTTGGACTTCTATGATAGCCCTGCTGCTAGCCGTGCCAGCTGGTCGTACTTCTGACATTTTCTTTATGTAGTGTTTCCAAATTAAGTTTCTTGTCGGTTGTTCTTGAAAACTTGATGCTTCAGAATCTGAAGTTATAGGTAAACTTCTTCATTTAGCATGGCAGTAACTAAACCGATGACGTAATGTTTTGTGCTCTGTAAGACATTCGGATTGTTGAAATATAATTTGTATCTTGGATCTAAAAAAGTTGCAGTAGCGAGTGTTCTACTGCTTTCTAAATTTCCTAAACGGTTGCTTATTTCCGACAGCAAATCCTGTCGGCACATTTCAATCTCGTCCGGAAAAACACTAATTTTATTTTCACTCTGGTAAGCGGGATTAACAATTTCTTCCAGAGCGTTAGTGAGCCCTGTTGTCAAGGGAATTACAGAGCTTCCAGTGACATATTTTTGGCCGCTCATTTCCTTTGTTATTTCCTCGCATGGCCGCAATACCCATACTAACGACTGGCATATATCCCAGTCATAACTATTCATCGTTGCGCAATTGGCGGGATTTAAATTTATAAGGTCACAGTTTATTTCATCTTTCAGCTCTATAAATCTCTCTAACATATAAAATGTCGAGTTCCACCGCGTGGCGACGTCTTGCACAGGCCTTTTAACCACCTTATTGGCCTGCTCCTGATATGTTTTCAATTTTAGCCAGGCCACGTTGCTCCGTTTAAAATACGATACTATTAACTTTACTTTGTTTAAAGTGTTAACAATATTGGCACCATTCAGCACTTTTTGGACTGCTAAGTTAATAGTATGTGCGTAGCAGCCGAAATGCTTCCACCCTAGTATCTGTTTAACAGCATTGGTGATATTGGCACCATTATCAGATACTACTAGCCTTACCACCTTATCCGCTGGAATTGACCACTCTTGTATTATATTTGTTAATTCTTCTGCCAAATTTATGCCAGTATGGCTTTTTTCCATAACTTTGCATTCCAGAAGAACTGATCGCAGCATATAATGCTTATCAACATAATGCCCCGTCACAGCAAGATAGGAGTCATTATTCCTAGACGTCCAAATGTCGGTTGTCAGGCAAATGCTGTTGGCATCCTTATTGAGAGCCGTTTTAGTGGCAGTTTTCACTTCTTCATAGAGCCCTGGTAATAAATTATTTGCAAAATATTTTCTTGATGGTATGGTATAATTTGGGAATGCATACTTAATTAATTCGCGAAATCCTCGGTCCTCAACAATAGAAAACGGTTGCATATCGTATATAAATAGGTTCATGAGATGATCATCAATATCTTTTTTTATTTTGTTACAATCGCGGCGGAGAAACAGTGCCGTAACTAGCCTTTTATGCGCCCGGTGCGAGCTTTCAAAACTGCGCCCTTGAAAAATGCTCTAACCAGGCTCTGACAATAAAGTGGACAAATGTGCATAAAAATAAATCTATCTATTTTTTGTATACGAAGGTATAGGTACTTAGTAGATTTCTTTAAGATAAAAATTGTTTATTCAAAAATATTTGCTCAAATACAGAAATGACACAAAGTACTCGATAGTAAAGACCCAAGGCTAAGGTAAACCGTAATCACAAGAAAAGGACAGCTACCTACTCAAAGATTTACTTTCCGCGCTTTTCTCATTGCGAAGTCCTTGATTACATTGTCATATGACAGGAGCCGTGCTATGTCGCGTTCAATCGACAAAATCGCTAGGCCAGACAATCTTTCTTGGCCCATCGTCGAGCGCAGGTACGTCTTTATTAATTTGAGCTTACTGAATGATCTCTCGCAGGAAGCTACAGTCACTGGCATCGTTAAAAATATCTTTATAGCGACTACTACATTGGGAAACATTTCCTTTAAATCCAGTTCCACTATAGCTTTGAGAAGACCCATACTTGACTGACATTCACATTTATCAAATAATGTAGTCGCTTCAACTTGACTCTTCAAAGTTTCTATTTCGGCCCAAAATTCTGTGGCATTTATATCTGCAGAATATTTGATACTCAAATCAGCTGCATGTTTTTTTAGTTCTTCAACCGAATATGTAGTTATGTGTTTTACGGTCAAAAAACCGAAAGAGTGGTGTATGTCGCGTAGTTTTTCGAATCGCCATTTTAATTCAGAAATTATTGTATCTATTGCTTCATTTATCTGAATTTTGAAACTTTGTTGCTGAGTAATGTAGTAGCCGGCGTCTGAACTTTCACTTAAATCGTGTCTTTTTACTCGCTTTCGTCGCTTTTCAGGAAAATTGTCTTCAATGTCACATTGTTCACAAATTCTTTTTGCCTTTTCGAAAACAATGTCCACAGTGTCGCGAATATTCTGAATCTGGCTTGTTAATCCCTTGATTAATTCAGAGGCTTTGTCGATAGTAATGGTTTTAGACTGTAGAGCTACATTCACTCTGTCAACAGATTCCAAAATTTGATCCCAAATTTGCAGAGTACATATGAATTTATAATTAATTAGGTCCATTATACTTTTAGCTGTAGCGATTGTTTCCGCATTATAATCATTGGTAGTTAGAATCTTTAGCACACACCTGATTTGGGGTATTTGCGTGTTCAAAGCTTTGACGGCCCTAGCTTTAGAGGCCCATCTAGTGTCGGCGTGTTTTTTCAATGAAATATTTAAGTGTTTCATTAAAGTTTCCCATCTGACCGTTGAACTCGAAAAAAACACAAATATTTTCTGGATTAATCCAAAAAATGTGATCATGTCAGGTGTCACACTAGCAGCGTGTACGCCAGATAAATTCAAAGAATGCGCTGCGCACGGCATGTAATCAGCATTTTCATTAATTTGTTTTATTTTGGCTTGGACTCCGTTATATTTACCGGCCATATTACTACCATTGTCGTAGCCTTGGCCACGAAGATCTTGAATATTCAATCCATCAACTTCTAATTTCTCTAAAATCTCTTTCGACAATCCCTCGCCCGATTTTTCATGAGACTGGATGAAATCTATGAATCGTTCTTCGATTGTAACTTTCTGCTCGGATACTTTTACGAATCTCAATATTTGTGACATCTGTTCTTGATGCGATACGTCTGGCGTACAATCAAAAAGTATGGAAAAGTATTTTGCCGCACGAACGTCGTCGTCTAAAATTTGTTTTTTGACCTCAGAGGCAAGAATATCTACAAGCTCGTTTTGAATATAAGGCGTAAAATATGAAATATTTCCTTTATTAAGCGATTCGATGTGCGCTCTAAGTTCAGGATCGAATTTTGAAATCATATCCACGGCACTTAAGAAAACTCCAGATCCTGATTCTCCAATATGCTCATGAGAGCCTCTGAGGGGTAAATTATTTTCCGCGCAAAACAAAATTATGCTAGTACACACTTTTAAAATATGTCTCCACTTATTTGTTTCTTGATCAATAGCCTTTTGTAAGGATGCATCTATTGTGGTCTTACTTTTTATTTGCTGTTCAAGCATTTTCCACTTATTACAATTTTCTCTATGAAATGTAGAGTTTTCGTGCTCAGGAATACGTGGACTTAAATGACGCCAATCATTAAATCCTTTTTGTGCATCAGCCAGTGCCGGCATTATTTGCTTAGTCGAGGAAGAACCGAAAAGTATACATGGGAAACAAAATATTGCATCTCTTTTTTTACTGTAAATCAACCAAGGCCTTGGTACCATTCGCCATTGCTCATCTTTTTTGTAAACCAATGCATATGAAATTTTCGTCCTGCGTCTTCAGTTGAAGAAATATTTTGACTACCTTTTCCTTGATCAGGACCTTTCTCAACAAGGAAACAACGAATGTGGTCAGTTAATGGTAACCATGAAACAGGATCGTTTATGTCTAACTGGATCTTATCAGTTGCAGTTGCTTCTTTAATTTGAATTTCAGAACTTGGACTAGTGGTGATGGGCAAGGTCAAGTCTTGCTGGAATGGGCTGACTGGGCTGTCTTCTTTATATTCTATCTTTAAATTGTTTCCAGATCTAGTTCCAGACATACTAGGGTGGGCCAAAACGTCATTATTGGACACATGAAGAAAGAAAGAAAGAAAGAAAGAAAATACGTTTATTTGCGGTAAACATGACGCAAAAAGAAAATAAACACAAAAAACAAAAAATAAGAAGGTTGAGGGAAACATGCGTCATATCCACGCAAAACTAAAGATGGGCGATTGTTACTGGTTCTAATAATCGAATGGTTTGATACTACTAATATTAACAATCGAATACAAAAACAATCGATCGCTAGTTCGCAAAATCGAATGAAACCGCTAGTTCATTCATTTACATGCCATACAAAATTGGGCTGTTTTCTCGTACAATAAAGTCTACTTTTAATTGATATTCGTAGTAATAAGTAAATAGTTACTGATTTGCAAATCGCTAGTTCATTCATTTAGTTTGCCACACTTACAAAATTTAGCTTTTTTCTCGTACTTTAAAGATTACTTATAGTTGATAAATAATAAATGTGTTTATATTTATTTCTCGGTTACACTTTTTTTGTTTATCTTTTTATTCCCTCGTACAAGTTAATTAGTTATGTTAGGTTTTACAATCAAAATAGTCTTATTCGCGCGCAATAAAAACTACGAGTATTCAAATACAAACTAGTAATATTCGTTATGTTCGATGGTTGAATGATTCAATTTGCCACACGAAATTGGGTATTTTTTCTCCCTACATAGAGTTTACTTTTAGATGAGGTTACGGATATTCGAATATATAAACTAGTAATAATGAAATTTGAATCGGATGAAATGAGACGACGCAATACATTCATAATTTCTTCTCGCTTTTTTTTCAAATTCGAATGAGTTGTTAGGTTATTCGAATAATTTGAATGACTTCTACAATCGAATTATTCGAATAATGTCATTCACAATCGCCCATCTTTACGCAAAACGGCTATCGCTCAGCATTATGCTGCGACCCTATGCAAGACAGAGCCCCAGCGCTGGTTTTCAGCGACAGCCGGCGCCGACGTAATGACGTCGTTCGGTGCAGCAAACAATTATTATTAAGATAGATAAATATTATGATTTAATTTATAAGTGATAGAATATACTATACAGGAATATAAAAAAGAAGAAAAGGAAACAGACATCCGTACATGCCATGAGAATGTCTTCCTCATTATACATTTTCCGGTTTATGCAGTGGCAACATTTCGAAGCGTTCTCTTCTCTTTTATATTTTATCGTGCACCCACAATGTACCAAAAAATAAAATATAAAAATGCTGGAATTATTATTACTTAATGGCCAATGATGTAATGTGTTACTACTATTATGCAAAAGTTATGTGTCAGTGTAATAATGTTATGTGTCAGTGCTAATAAGCGATTTTATACGATTGTGAGTGTGTGTAGGAGAAAGATACGTTATGATGGAGCCAATAAAAATACAAAGCCTTGGAAACTGGAGGATGACCCGACATACCCAAACACTAAAACTATGTAAAGAGCTAAGGAGCTCCAAAAACAGGCTGATAAGATTAAAAATGGAAAACGAGAGTCATCATCATCTTCCTGCCCTTATCCCGAGAGTCACGAATGAAAATACAAAATCGGAAATACAAAATTGGACAACACAACTTAATAAATAGGTAATACGATTATTGGAATTTAATTTGAATTTAGATTGTAAATTGGATTGTAAATGAAAAATTATTAAAATAAATATTTAGCAATAAACACGGACAAGTAATTTAATTCAAAATTAATTAAATAGGTTGTCAACATGTATGAAACACACATCTTCCTGACTGTTTTCTGGTTGTGAGACTGTCCACTTTCGTAACGTATTTCCCATTTTTTTTGCTTCCATCTCTCTCACGCGTTTTCTCTTACGAAATTCAGAACCGGATGGACGTTTTAGAGACATGTTGTTTGTTATAGCATGCGTGCTTACGGTAGCCGGCAGGTAATATTTCTGAAAGAAGAATCGCTAATCAGGCCTAGTCTAGTATATACGAGTAGTTCGGAACTCAACACAAGTACCTGTCTATATGTATACTTGTGTGTCGAACCGAACTCGAGCATAAAAATGGTCAACATAAAAATGCCACCTAAAAATATCTACTTAGGAAAGTAATAACACTTAATAATAATATAAAGTAATAACATTTACAAGTCATAAATATTTATTGATATTATCAGCGTATTAAATGTCCTACTGCTGGGCACAGGCCGCTCCTACTTACTCCCACCGACCTTAAAATATTTTCAGTTAATTTCACTATTAACGTAAAAATTTTAACCGAAAAAATATACTTATATACAACTTTCTTTGTAAAACTTTTAAATACAATTTTCTAACTTACCCAAACGAGTTTATCAACGAACAACAAATCAACAATAAACTTATTCACTCTCACACACAATTTTACTTTAAACTAATGAAATTTTATACAAATAATGACCATGGTTGAGAAGCAAGACAATCAATCCGAGTGCCCCCGGCCCACAATGGAACGAATGTATGGGAGAGGTTGGACATACGAATCTCCATAAAAAAATTGTCAAATTTTGAAAAACGAATAAGTGCATTGTATTTAAATATCAAATGCCTTCAAAATTTGTTCTGACAAATTTCTTCCTATCTCTCGTATTTCGGGAGTTATTTGAGAAAATGAGAAATTTTACTATGAAAATGACTGTACCGAGCTCTCTGCCGTTCGATTCCAGCCTCGTTTCAAGTTGCGGTCTTTACTATCATAATACGCATACCAAAAGCTACATTTAGTGCAAAGACACATGGTGCTCCAAACGTGCACCTTCGGAGTTATAGGGTGATGTATGTTTTTACCGAATCAAGCTCTATTCCTCCTAAATTTGGTCCTCTTTTAAGTTGTGGTCTTTACTATCATAATACACATACCAAAAGCTGCATTTAGTGCTAAGACACATGGTGCGTCAAACGTACACCTTTTGATATATAGGTTGATTTATAATATACATGCAAAAAAAGATTGAAAATTGAAAAAATAGTCAAATTTTGAAAAATGAATAATTGCATCGTATTTAGTTGTCAAATGCCGTCAAAACTTGTTCTAACAAATTTCTTCTTATCTCTCGTATTTCGGGAGATATTTGAGAAATTGTGAAATTTTACTATGAAAATGACTGTATCGAGCTCTCTGCCGTTCAATTCCGGCCTCGTTTCAAGTTGCGGTCTTTATTATCATAATACATATACTAAAAGCTACAGTTATTGCTAACACACATGGTGCTCTAAACGTGCACCTGCTGACGTATAGCGTGATGTATTTTTTGACTGAATCGAGCTCTCTGCCTCCTGGATCTGGTCCTGTTTCAAGAGGTACTCTTTACTATCCTCATACCAAGAGCTGCATTTAGTGCTAAGACACATGGTGTGCCAAACGTACACCTTCTGACATACAGGTTGATATAAATATTTTTAACAAAAACTGTACCTATTTTGTCCTTATTAATTTAAGTACACTGGTTTCGTTAGACTTGTAATAATTTGACAAACATGGACTATATCGTGGAATAGATTAAGAGTAACGATAAAAAATATAACTTTCCTGAGAACCCAATTAAAGGAGATATAGGTTATTAGGAAAAGTGATTACAGAAATGATTACTTAATGGTTTACACTGAATAACTAATGCAGTAATGAGCACTAACAAACTGCTTGTTTTTTGCACATTTCCTATAAATTAGACATTAAGTCGTGGCAAGCAAAGGGTGAGGCTTCTTATACACGGGCCAGACATAGTTCAGAATTTGTCGATTGCACCCATTGGATTTATATCTGAAGAGGCATCTGAAGCTAGAAACAAAGACTTTCGAAAACATAGAGAGGGCATTCTCGAAAATGCAACAGTATCCCATGTAATGAAAATATTATGCACAATCTTTTAATATCGCCTGATCCACTGCTTACAAGCATTCGTCCAAAAACAAACGAGTTCGTAAAAGAATCTTCTTTTACGGAGTTTTGTGACCTAGCGGATTCCGAGAAGAATGACACCGAATTTGTTGATCTCAATGATTTAGCAAATATAGACTCGGAATCTGAATCAAATAATGATGACGAAGAAGATGATGAGGAGGAGGACGATTAGGTTATAGTTATTAGAATATTTCTGTGTACATAAAGTTAATAAATGAATAAAACTGGCGAAAACTTTTTTTTGTATATTATCACCCTATATATCAGAAGGTGTACGTTTGGCACACCATGTGTCTTAGCACTAAATGCAGCTCTTGGTATCAGGATAGTAAAGAGTACCACTTGAAACAGGACCAGATCCAGGAGGCAGAGAGCTCGATCCAGTCAAAAAATACATCACGCTATACGTCAGAAGGTGCACGTTTAGAGCACCATGTGTGTTAGCAATAACTGTAGCTTTTAGTATATGTATTATGATAATAAAGACCGCAACTTGAAACGAGGCCGGAATTGAACGGCAGAGAGCTCGATACAGTCATTTTCATAGTAAAATTTCACAATTTCTCAAATATCTCCCGAAATACGAGAGATAAGAAGAAATTTGTTAGAACAAGTTTTGACGGCATTTGACAACTAAATACGATGCAATTATTCATTTTTCAAAATTTGACTATTTTTTCAATTTTCAATCTTTTTTTGCATGTATATTATAAATCAACCTATATATCAAAAGGTGTACGTTTGACGCACCATGTGTCTTAGCACTAAATGCAGCTTTTGGTATGTGTATTATGATAGTAAAGACCACAACTTAAAAGAGGACCAAATTTAGGAGGAATAGAGCTTGATTCGGTAAAAACATACATCACCCTATAACTCCGAAGGTGCACGTTTGGAGCACCATGTGTCTTTGCACTAAATGTAGCTTTTGGTATGCGTATTATGATAGTAAAGACCGCAACTTGAAACGAGGCCGGAATCGAACGGCAGAGAGCTCGGTACAGTCATTTTTATAGTAAAATTTCTCATTTTCTCAAATAACTCCCGAAATACGAGAGATAGGAAGAAATTTGTCAGAACAAGTTTTGAAGGCATTTGGTAATTAAATACAATGCACTTATTCGTTTTTCAAAATTTGACAATTTTTTTATGGAGATGCGTATGTCCAACCTCTCCCATACATTCGTTCCATTGTGCGGCCGGCTATCTGAATGCGTGATTCTCGATGTATCGGGGAATCCCCGAACATTGGGTGGGACAGCGCGGCAGAATGGAACGTTTGTGAATCGTTTAGTTTTGTAAGTCATCCTTTTCACTCTTGTCGAACGATGAATTTTCTATCTATCTCTCGCACGCTAGTGTGTCAGTAACGCCGCACGTAGTTAATGAATAAAATCAAAGATAAAGGGAGGACCAATGAATGTGGCTGACAGCAATGACAGCGTAACGTGAACTATATGTACATCTCCTCAGCTAGATTGACAGATTTGCTTAGAACTTCTAAGTTAGAAGTGGCGCCCTCCAAATGAATATAGACAGAAATTGTCTCATAGTTACGGTATAGGTACTTTTGTTTGTGTATGTAATATTGCGAGCAAGACAAGGTGGATTTATATTTGTCTGATGTGTCGTGACGTGACGCGTCAGAACTGTATCGGTTCCATACATAAGCCATCACAACACAACACGTTACGCACTAGTGTGAACGTTACCATCCTACTAATATTATAAACGCGAAAGTTTGTATGGATGGATGGATGGATGTTTGTTACTCTTTCACGCAAAAACTACTGAATGGATTTTAATGAAACTTTACAATAATATAGTTTATACATCAGAATAACACATAGGCTACAATTTATAAACATATTGTTCGAAATACTAATCCTGCGCAGACGAAGTCGCGGGCACCAGCTAGTACTAAATGTATGAAACCGATACCGTTCTGACGCGTCACGTCACGACACATCAGACAAATATAAAACCACCTTTACAAGTGTTGTTGTTTCAAGATCGCTTGAAAAATGCCATATAGATAGTACAGAGGGCGCGTCTACACCATATTCGCAATAAAACAAAATGTACCTACTAACTACCATGCATGAAACAAAACTAGATACTGGTCTGGTCATTTCTGCGCCCCGTGCCTGGGCACCGCTGGCACCGCCCTAGTTACGGCACTGCGGAGAAATGCCGATATGCTGGACGGATTAATTCTTATCGTAGAATTCGTAGATGTAAGATGGGAGACAGTACCGGCGACGGTACTCGTGCTAGCTTGAGGCACTGCTGTTGTATGCACTTGTGCTTCGTCAGCTGGATTTTCCCCGCGAACCACATTTTGTTCTCTCCTAACTAAATTGACAGCGAGATGTTTCCGCTGAATGTGTTTTGTTAGGTTTGTCGCTCCTGACATAAACGAGAAAACCGCTTTACATATTTTACATTCGGCTTTGTAGTCACCCTTATCAATAAAATGATCCCATGCAACACTTTTTTATGAGGCATTTTTAAAAGTCTATACATATTTACAATAACACCTATCAGTTAATATTTACACACTAACTTTACAAAACTACACACATCAAAAGTGTCTAGGGATCAACATATATTTTTGCAATAACTTTTCTCCTGATTGATATTAATTAAAATTTTCTTTAAGGATTCATCAAATAAAGTGTTTTCGTTTGTCACAGTAACGATAAACCAAGTCACCTTTGCATTAATAAAGAAATTTGCCATTTTCCTAATAAAGGGATTTTTGACATTTGAACCACTAACACAAAAGTTCGAAAAAAAGACTGAAATAACAGTTTTCTTTAAAATTTTATTGGGTAACTTAAACAATTAATAATCCGTGTTTCTACCGCGAACACTAACAACACAAGAACATCGGTTTGGCATACTCAAAATGAGTTCATCCAAATCACGCTGTGGAATGGCCGCCCATGTTCGTTGCAACAACAAAAAAAGGTCTTCTTGCGACTGGATACCCTCCATATTCGGCAGAGCTCTTCTCTGTAGCATATCCCATGCATGCTCAATCGGGTTCAAGTCTGGCGACTGAGCAGGCCAGGGCAGGACATTGATGTTAGCTGCGGCGAGAGTCTGTCTTACAACTCTTGCGGTGTGCGGTCGTGCATTATCATGCATTAACTGAAATAAGGGACCGATTTGCGCTTGTAGAGGAACGATGACGTCTGATACAATCGTCTCAGCATAAATTTGAGCGTTGAGGTTGCCTCTGATCCAAATCAACTCAGTTCTTCCGCCGATCCAAATACCCGCCCATACCATGATGGTTCCACCACTATAAGGATGGACTTCCTGGCAGGATTTTAATCGCTGTTGGCGTCCAGGGGTTCTCCAGTGTCGTATACGTCTTGTATCCGGTCTCATACCAAAACGAGACTCATCAGAAAAGCACACGAAACGCCATTGTTCTTCTGCCCAATTTCTGTGTCCAAGAGCCCATTGATATCGAATCCTACGATTGTGCATTGCTATAGGTGGTACCCGTAGCGGTCTTCGGGAATGAAGGTTCACTTCATGCAAGCGGTTTCTGACTGTTTGGTCGCTAATTAAGTTCCCTGAAGAGTGATGAAGCCTCACGGCTAACATCATGGCGGTTATTGTTGGAGCTCTTCGAGTTAAGATTTGAATGTATCGGTCTTGTCTCCGTGTGGTGCAGCGATACCGTCCTCCATGGCGCTCAGCCACGGTACCAGTGCTTCGGTAACGTGTCCAAAGTCGACTGATAACACTCTGACTTGTATTCAGAGCTAAAGCCACAGTACGTTGCCGGGAACCAGCTTCTATCATTCCCACGGCTCTGAGCATTTCTTCCCTGCTTAAATGACGTCGCCGCTCCATAATAACGTTGGTTTTAATCAGTAGTAGGGAAACAGTAGCACTAATAATGTCTTCAATGCGTTGTATGTTTTTATAGGGAAAATATTGACAGCTGATTTTCATCTTTTACTCGAATTTGATTCACAGTTCCTGATTCAAATTATGAAATGCACCAAAAAGGATCCATATAAATCTATAAAATCATAAATTTATTACAAAGCCACATCTCAATCTCAAGAAATCCGCATAAAAATGCTTGATCCCTAGACACTTTTGATGTGTGTATATATTTACACTTAACAATTACTACACAGGAAACGGAACGAAAAATAACAACACAACAAGCAAAGCAGCAACAACACATCAAAACGATAACAGCTAAAACGCGCCAAAAATTCAAGGCCAATAGTTCAATCCGCTATGACAAGTGAACTGAGAACTGACATAAAAAATCAAAAACCGTTGAAAATAACTGTCGACCTAAGTACATTTTACCTAAAAACATCTTCAAATATTTTCATACACTCTAAAATCACCTCTATCTTAATTAACGTAAAGAAAATTTTTTTCGGAAAAAAATTATTCAAAATAAATACTTATTAGTCTACATTATTACGCAATTAAATTCGTAATTAAGATAGAAATAAAGAACAAATTTGCATCTACGAATTATTTTTTTATAAAATGCCTAAAATCTTACGTTTAATTACGGGCTCGATCGGAAGTATTCGGGAGCCGCCGTAACCACTCGGGTAACTTCGTATTCTATGAGCGCGTACGTTAGAGTATGTCTAACGAAAGAAGTTACGCGGCGCTAGTTTCTATGCGACTGTACGCTTCCCTCTAACAAATCTTGTTAGTTCCATTTATTTCCGCGGAACTTCTTTCGTTGGACGGACTCTATGAACGACGGCGCCGCGCCGCACCCGCCGCAGTGGGTGTGACGTCAAACCCGAGGACTGGTGATTGGTGTAGACTAAAGATATATTATGCTCGTAGGGCCGTACCGTTTAGTTCGGCGCGTAGCTCGGCATTATACCCATAGAGAAAAGTAATAAGTAGGATAATTATACCTATCGGGTACGGACTGGGTCTCTGCTGTACATACCCGGTCTGCGTACTGGTAAGCTCATACTGGGTTTTTATACCTGTACCAGTATATACGTAACATCCCCACCAGTCAGTCAGCTGTCTCGTTAGCGAGTGTGTATACGTCGCGTCGTAGCGCCGCCGCGCCGCTCATTTCTCGCGCGTATATATTTTTTTTTTACTCCGTCCTATATTTTTATGTTGAAGGCGCTTCTCCTACCGAAAATGGCGCCACTCAAGAAAAAAAACATTATTTCTGTCAACACACAACATATTGAAATTAATTACTAAAACTTCTAACCTAGGATGTCAAGTGTTGTTTTTTGGTGTTCGAAAATTTCTACAACACTTGACGAAAATGTTGTACACACGGCTATAGATCAAGCTGTACATTACCAGTATCAGCTGATCTCGCATTGTATAGCATTTCCTTACAATGAGAGGTCAGTGTAAACTGGAAATGTATAGCTTGATGTGTAGCCGTGTGTACGTACGAAATTTCAATATGTTGTGTGTTGACAGAAATAATGTTTTTTTTCTGAAGTGGCGCCACTTTCGGTGGGGAAGCGCCTTAAGTCAACTACCCATGGTTTGAGTGATAACGGTGTTTACCCTTACATGCTGTATAACTATCGACACTATCGTGCTCGAAGGTACCTTGAATGTGCATTTGGCATTATGGCCAATAAGTGGCGAATATTTCATCGTCCTTTAAATGTAATAAAAAAAAATAAGCAAAACTTGGTTAAAATAAATAAAATAATGTTTATTTCAGATAAGTATCATCCATATGTGTTAGTAAACAAGAAACTTACACCTATGTTAGTAAACTTAATATAATAAATATCTATTTCATAACAAGGTTGTTGTTCTTGATGCATCTTTGAACAACATCACCTAACAGAGGCGAGTCGTACCTCCCCGCTATAGTCTTCAGGATGGAGTTAAAGCTTGCGTCGTTTTGCATAACATAGTTCGCGAAAGAGATGGCTACAATGCCTATTGGGCACAATGGGTTGGCTGATGTACCAAGGGCAAGGAATGTGCCACACGGTGGGCGTACCGCTAATGATATTAGAAATAAGTTCTCTGAATACTTCGTAAGTCCAGTAGGCTCTTTGCCTTGGCAGCTGGATAAAATCTAAACCTGTAAATTAAAAATACAGATACTAAAATTATTATGTACTTACTAATTTCTTCTTTGGTTTTATAGTCCATCCCCTCAAAGTTTGGCTCTAAAAAGACGTAAACATCGCGCCATGCATTCTTCCGCAAAATCTTATTTTTGAAAACTTCTGTGGTTTTGTCCCACAAACAAATTTTGCTTTCTACAAGCTCTATTAGTGTATAGACGTCATAATTGAATTTTTTGCCCATTTTTAAGCATAAGGGTACGTTCACATGACAAGCGTTCAACGCGCGGTGAACGCGCGTTGTGTTTTTGTAAAGTGTTCACATGGTGCGCGCTTGTTAGGCGTTGAACGCGCGTTGCCGTGGCGGTCGTGGTTCATTTTCTACAGAGTGAGTTCTACATTTGTCGAAGATGGACGTAGAAACAGTTTTAACGGTGATTTTATACCTTTTCTTCATTGTCATCTCCTTCACAGAATATGAGGACGAGTTCTTCCCAAGCCCGTCTCTTTAAGTTCTTATCGGAATAAACGCTACTTGTCATGTCCCATATCGCAGGACGTTTCTCTATTTCATCTATAAATAATTCGGTAAGTATTAAAAGCTTCCGTTTCCATTTCGGACGATTTCTGGATTAACCGAGCGAACCCTAAAATACGTCTATACACGTCAAAAGCGCGCGCTCATCTGAACGGTAACATAGAAAATAAATGATCTTAAAGCGCCCATTGACGCGCGCTGACAACAGTCGAGCGCTGGCTTATTAAGGGTCCCATACACTTACAGTCGGGGGGTAAGGGGTGAACGGAAATAACATCTCTTCCGACCCAAATGTCAACCTCACCTGCCCGCGTCGGTGGTTCGTCTGAATAACCGACGGTGGCCTTCAGCCGCGGTGCCCCCTGCCAGATAACAGACGAGGCTCTGGCGACCGAGTCAGTGGCGGTAATATCCACTCAACACCTAGGAGGATTGCCTACCTGGAAGAGGCTGCTACAAGCCTAGGAATTTAAATACTTCCTAAAAGAATGGCCGTTAATGGCGGTAGAACCATACCACCGATCGGGCAACCTATCGAAGAGGCAGCAGCGACCTTTGAGTCTAAATAACTCCTAAAATGTCTGGGGCAGAAGGCAACGGGAAACCACTGCTTCTATTTTCCCAAGAGAGTCAGCATGAAAGGAAGAACAGAAAATAGTATGTCTGGTGATCCGGCTAACGCCCGGCGCCATCTTCCCGGGAGAGGTGGTGTGAAATGTGCTACCGGCCATGCGAGTGCGGCTCGTCAGGCACCGCATGGAAATTCAGCTACTGATGAATCTAACACCTATAAGTCGATTCGTCATCCCCACCGCATCGGAACGTGGAACGTGCGCGGTCTCAACCAGCCTGGCAAACTAAGAATCGTGGAAAACGAAATGCAGAGGAAGAACGTCCACCTGTTAGGGCTCAGCGAAACACACTGGAAAGGTCAGGGCCACTTTACATCTGACATCGGAAGTACAGTGTATTTTTCGGGCCCAGAAGACGATAGCAGCAGAGGAGTGGCTTTCATCGTACCGCGATCACTAAACAAGTGCGTTGTGGGATATAACCCAGTAAGCGATCGTATAATAACCCTCAAAATAAACACCGTACCGTGCAAGCTTAATATCGTGCAGGTATATGCTCCCACAGCACAATCAACTGAAGAAGCAGTGGAGGGTTTCTACGATACGCTGACCGCGATACTTAAAGGACTTCCAAAACGAGAAGTTACGATTATCTTGGGGGACTTCAATGCCAAAGTTGGAGATACCACAGAGGATGACCACCTTCGTCGTGTTGCGGGTAAATACGGAATCGGAGAGCGAAATGATAGGGGCGAACGTCTGGTACAGTTCTGCTACGAGGAAAATTTCACTATTACCAACACCTTTTTCAAACATCCTATCCGTAGATTATACACCTGGATATCCCCTGGCGACAGATATAGGAATCAAATTGACTACGTATTGATAGGGACGCGATGGAGAAGCTCAGTGACGAACGCCACAACTTTCCCCGGTGCTGACTGTGGCTCCGACCACCAGCTTCTTGTAGCAACAGTTCAAGTGCGGCTAAAGAGGATACAGAAACCTAAAGTAGCTCCGAATATGCAGGGTTTAAACATCATTGGCTTCAGAGATAGTCTTGTACAAAAAATGAGAGACTTTCCAGATGACATGACAGACAGCAACAGTAAGTGGGAATACTTCAAAGGGATGATAGAAGAAACAGCTAGAGAAAATAAGCTAACGAAACCCGCTATGAAAGATTTCATCACACCTGAGACATCCCAAATCATCCTTGAGAGGCGTGAACTAAAGGAGAACGGCATATGTTCACCTGAAGATCAACTGCGGTACGCAGAACTGAGCCGCCAAGTCCAACTACGCTCTCGGAAAGATTATGATAACCACATCAACAAAATCTGTCTCGAACTCGAACAGCACGCACTAAAAAACGAATCCAGATACCTTTTTCAAAAAGTAAAAGAACTGTCTGGAACGCGTAAGTCGAAAACCTGTGCCATTGAAGATAAAGACGGGCGTCTACTTACAAATGTGGCTCAAGTGTTAGAACGCTGGAAGAACTACTGTGCGGAGTTATATGACACGGGAGAGCCTACTAACACTAACATTACATGGGCGACCGAAGAACCTGATATCCTCGCGTCAGAAATTGAGCATGCCATCAAAGCTCTTAAGTCCAACAAATCACCGGGTAAAGATGCTATCACAGCCGAAATATTAAAAAACCTAGGTGAGCGAGGCACAAAGGCTATCACCGAAATCTGCAATACCATCTGGAATACTGGAAGATGGCCAAAGGACTGGACAGAATCGGTGTTTATACCATTGCATAAGAAAGGCTCTTCAAAAGACTGTGGAAATTACAGGACAATTGCGTTAATATCTCATGCGAGTAAGATCCTTCTCCATATAATTAATAGACGTCTAAGCTATTTTTTAAGCCGACAGATACCTGAAGAGCAGGCAGGTTTCGTCAAGGGCAAAGGAACGCGGGAACAAATACTGAACGTCCGCCAAATCATCGAGAAGAGCAGGGAATTCAACAGCCCCGTCATACTATGCTTTATCGACTACACAAAGGCCTTTGACTGCGTGCAATGGGACAAACTTTGGAATGTGCTACTCGAAATGGGAGCTCCTGAACACCTCGTTGCTTTGATCCAGAGTCTGTACACTGCAAACCGTTCATTCATCAGAATAGGCACTGAATGCTCCAATATGTTCCAAACTCAAAAAGGGGTGAGACAGGGTTGCATCTTGTCCCCGGCACTTTTTAACATATATGGAGAGTACATTATTCGGAAGACCATAGAAAACTGGGAGAAGGGTTTCCCTATTGGTGGAAAGAGACTATCAAATCTCCGGTATGCCGACGACACTATTCTCCTGGCAACATCCATAGAAGATATGAATGAACTGTTCCAAAGACTCGAGTCAGAAAGTGGCAACATCGGTCTAGCAGTGAACAGAGCAAAAACTAAAGTGATGATAATTGATCGAGCCGGAAAGCTATCAAATGTCAACTGCAACATTCCTGGCATTAATAACGTTGATCACTACATATACTTGGGGTCCCAAATCAACAATGACGGCAGCTGTGTCCCCGAGATAAAAAGGAGGATCGGGATGGCAAAAGATGCTATGTCCCGACTAAACAACATCTGGAAGAAAAGAGGAATTGGTATCAAAACCAAGATCAGATTGATACGAGCCCTGGTATTCCCTATCTTCCTGTATGGAGTAGAAACGTGGACAATCTTGGGCCGAGAAAGACAAAGGATTGATGCATTCGAGATGTGGTGTTGGAGACGAATGTTGAGAATACCTTGGACTGCGAAACGCACAAATGCATCGATCCTGACTCAGCTCCGAATAAGAACTCGCTTGTCCATTTTATGCCGACAACGTATTCTTTCATACTTTGGCCACACAGTGCGCAGAGGCGACGAAAATTTGGAAAAATTGATTGTGGTTGGGAAAACCGAAGGCAAAAGATCGCGCGGTCGTTCACCAACAAGATGGACCGATCAAATAAAAGACTCGTCGTCATCCAAATTCTACACGGTTGTAAGAGACGCGCTGGACAGAAACCGGTGGAAGCAGATCATCCGCTCCAGATGCAACCCTAGTGCTGACCACGATCCTCAGACATGAGGGACCGACCCTAGAGAGAGACACTTACAGTCCGCCTGCAGTCTCTGGTCTAACGGGCGGGCCTGCCGTCCAAGATCTGCATAGCTCACACACTATAGCGATTACTGCCTGCCGGCAATGATCGAACAACGGCTCTGAGTCTACACACTAGCAGGCGGCAGTCGACAGTTTCACACCGCAAGGCCGCGTGCCGGCAATTGCCTGACGGGCGTACACACTAGCAGATGGCAGTCGGCAGTTCATTGCAGCTCCGCGTAGTTGCCGACAGTTTTGAAATCATCAAGTGATAATGTTACGTAAAAAACGATGTGCTATTTTAATACTTCATTTATTATCATCATCAGAAAGAAGATATTGGATGAAAAAGTGGCTTCGTGGAAGACAATCAAGATCTCATATGACGTTAGTACGTGAACTGAGGCAATCGCACCAGGAAGATCTATTTAATTACTTGCGAATGTCTACAGAGACCTTCGACATGTTATTGACTATGGTTAAACCATACATCAGTAAAATGAATACAAAAATGCGTCAGTCTATAAGCGCAGAAGAGACATTAATAGCAACTTTACGGTTTTTGGCAACAGGACAAAGCTTTGAAGATTTAAAATTTCCTACAAGAATTTCACCTTAATCCCTGGGTGTAATTATCCCAGAAACATCGAAATATATTTGTTTAGTGCTAAATGATTTATATATGAAGGTAAGCAAACAACAATTAGGAATTGTTAATCGCTTTATTGAGAAAAAAAATACATGTACAGTATGTACTTTTTAAAAACCAGGAATAAATATTATTATTCCTGACTTTTAAAAAGTACATACTGCGATATGTCATCAGTGTCATCACGTACATTGTAATGCTCATTAATCATAATCGTCTCGGAAGTCCCAACTCCCACTGGAGATAGTTGTATTGTAATATTGACTGAGATAAAGAAGGGTTTATTGGTTGACGCTGTAAAATAGTTCCAGTAGATGTTGAAGCTGCCTGTGTTAAATGCGACGAACGTGTAATTTGCGACTGTGTGGGCACAAGACCAGAAAGACTAGTTTCTTCTTGCAACCTATGTTTCATTCCGTACTTGATTAATCAATAATTCTGTATACTACCTTTGTTCTTCGTACATACGTCGCAACTTACACGCTACATTCAGTCCTATGCCATCATACTCATCGTCTTCTTTTAAGGCTTTATAAGCTTCATTAAGTAATACACTTTTCCTTTTATTTGCTGACGAATTTTTGGATAACACTGTAGGCGTTGAGTGTCGTGTTTCGGAAGGCTGCGGCGAGTTTGGTGGCAGCAGCGATTTTGACGATGAATTAGTAGTAGACGACGAGGACATTTGTGTATCACCTTCGCAAAACTGAAAAATAATAATTGTTTTGTTATGTTCTTTTTTCAGTTACCATCGTCTATCGAAGAATGGCAAGAGATTGCAAGAGGTTATGAAAGTCGATGGCATTTTCCTAATTGTGGAGGTGCTATTGACGGTAAGCACATCAGAATTCGAAAACCAGCAAACAGTGGATCTTACTATTATAACTATAAACATTATTTTAGTATCGTATTGATGGCAGTTGTAAATGCAGACTACGAATTTATATTTGTTGATATCGGCTGTAATGGAAGAGTATCAGATGGAGGTGTTATTGAGTATACTAGTTTTTATAACAAGTTGCAAAACAAGCAATTGAGTTTACCACCTAACAATATGAATAAAAACAATATGAACTTTGTATTTGTAGCCGATGATGCTTTTGCATTACATGAAAATGTTATTAAACCTTACCCACAAAGAAATTTAACTCGTGAAGAGCGCATTTTTAACTATCGCTTGTGTAGAGCTCGACGCACAGTAGAAAATGCTTTTGGCATATTATCTAGCCGATTTAGAGTTTTACATACAGAAATCAATATGAAACCAGAAAAAATTGATTACATAGTTTTAGCTTCATGTTGCCTGCACAATTTGTTAAAAAAAAAAGAAAAAGCCAGTTACCTACCTACTCGAGCACTGGTTACTGAAGATTTAGATTTTAGTAGGGTTGTACATGGAGATTTAAGCGAAGATAATCCCCTGACCAGTTTACAACAGGGGCACAGCAGAAATGTATGTGAAAACGCAAAATTAAATCGTGACAAATACAAAGAATATTTCATGCATGACGGAGCTGTATCGTTTCAATATAATTTTGTAAATTAAAATAAATATTTAAACATGCTTACTGTTTCATTTTGATTTGTTTCATTTTCATCAATGATGCGGTCGCTTCCGATACTATTCCGTGGCATTTCTTGATCTGCGGTGAACATCAACAAGTCAAAATACCACAAACTTGATGTATATGCGTCGTCAGCTGACGATCCTGACTTTTGGTTTTTGATCTAAAAAATTAGAATAATAGAATATTTTGAATGAAAACAAAATTATTATTATGTGTTGAAAGAAAAACACACAGCGTCGATATGAAGATGATTTTGTGAACGTACTTATTAATCCCTGCTCTATGGTATTATACCTGTTTGTCACCGGCGAGGGGCCAATATTTTTTCATATTTTTATGAGGTATGTATGGCAACCCTTTTGAACTGTCATAGTCTCTTCACCAGGAAGATATTCCTGCGACGCTGTGTGTTTTTCTTTCAACACATAATAATAATTTTGTTTTCATTCAAAATATTCTATTATGTGTTTACTTAAAAACACACAGCGTCGATATGAAGACTTGTTTGATATCTGCTGGTGACAAACACAAAACGCTATGTGATAGAATAATAAATGTTTAAAGAAGCACAAGAGAATTACTTATATTAAAGTAATCTCACTGTTGATGTTCAATCAGTCTTAGAGAGAATAAATCTCTACAATTTCTTAACAGAAATGTCTTGTAATAATTATATATCATAAATCAAAAACAATTTAACTTCTTCATAATAAAATCAACACATCAATTACATCAATTAATCCTAAATAATATGAGAAAGCTGAAGATTCTCAAAGAGCAATAAGGTTCCTTTGTAGTCATTCCTATTTCTTTACAATAGTATTTCCTGAAAATATGTTAACTTCCAGTTTCTCCTACACATAAGACATATAGACAGCATATCATGCATAGGACGGGTCTCTAGCCAGCCGGTTGAGGCTACTGTAGACCTGAATGATCCTAAGGTAGCTGCTACTCCTATATCACTCAAAACAGGTCTTTACCAATCCCTCGTAACAGTTTAAGAGGTAGAGAATTCGCCAATTATTGTAATATATAAGTCATACTGTAATCTTCTTGGCTTTTCATTTCTCCTGATAGGAAAATTAGATACTTGATACATTTAACTGGGTAAACCTGTTGTATTGGGTGTTAGCAATAGCCATCCTGATTGGCTATGCCAAACCAAGCTAGTCCTAGAAGCTAATACTAACTAGCCTTAAGATTATATTATTTGCTGAAAAAAATATATAGAATTCTCATGTTTTTCAAGTAAGGTGAGACCTTAAACTTGTCTTTTAAAAACTAAAACAAGAAAAGCTACATTGAAGACAACTTGAGGATGCCACACTGGTGGCTTCAGGTCCAGTAGTTGTGCTGTGGCTATAGCCTTATTATTATATAGCACTACTTGCTTCAGAAGTGTATGATCTTCTGCTTGTTCTTGTTTCATCTGACAAAATGTAAAAAATTGACGATTTATGTGATGCCAACTGAATTATACATGTGTAGCTAACATTGTGCTGTAGGCAAGATCTGTACATGTAAATAGGCAAGAAATCTAGCTATCTGTTGTATCTGTGACTCTTTGAGTATTGACTTCATCATCAACACATCAAATCACCAACTTCTAATGGCTGGATAGTAGGTGTCAATTATCCATGCCTCCATCTGGTATTTAACAGCTGTTTTTCTATCTCTGACCAACAGTGGTTTTATTCTCCCCACCTCCAACTAACCTAGCCTGAGGGGTCAGTTGGTGTACATGAGCTATGAGCTGGAGGTAAGCCTGATGCTGGATCTATTGGACTCTCCGAAAGTCTTTCTATGGTCACTGGCGGCCTCTAGGGCTAGGCTTTCGTGACTTCATATCCGCTACGCTAACCAATAGGTTTTTTCCCAGTGGTGTTATGGTAGTAATATATTGGTCTCTGGCATTGTTTAGTTGCGCTATAACTCGAGGAGTGAAATTGGGGGGAGGAAATATCCCCCCTAGGCGAAATTTCCAATTATGAATGACGGAATTCGCGAATTCAAAATTCATGTTAAGTGATGTCTGCAATCTAGCAAGACGTATCTGTTGAACACGGTTGTTTCTGCAGACGAGAAGAGATCTGCGTCTGAAGTGCCCCAACGATGTAATAATCGGTTTGTTGCAGTGGGAAACAGATTCCACTTAAATAGCCGTTGTCTTGAGAGGCAATCGGCTGTGCAGTTGTACCCCTCCGAGAGGTAATGAGCTGATAGAAATCTGATTTCCTTGTCAACTTCAACAACTTGCGATTTATATTGAGAAAACTCAGGGATCGTATTCCACCTTCGATCCACACTGTCCGAATATCAGACTGGACTAAAAGGTTATAACAATCAAACAAAAAATAAACATTACAGACCATGCGATCGATTCCGAATCGACACATACACTGTTAACAGCTCTTTCCAATTAAAAAGGCTATTTACCCTGTTCTCCCATTCAGATGCCTGACATCTGAGTATCGATCAACTGGGCGTCCCAAACCCGCGTCCGCTGCGACGTTTGTCAAGAAGAGAAGGCATGACCGTTGGTGTAAAACCGTCGTGGTCTTGGCGGCCTAAAATTGTTTAACACCTTTGGTGGCAACACTCGACTCATTCTATGGTTGCGGAATAAGCATCTCGCTTGAAGCATTCCAGGAAAATTTTAAGGTACTGACAGTGTAGTCAGCCCCTTGAGGACCAAAAACGGAGAAATTCAATTAGTAAATTTTTATCTACTTTAGCTTAAATTCTCTTCAGAGTATCGCCTAATAAGCCCTATCTTTCCATATTTTTTCTTCAGGCAATGCTATTTGGTTTATTCTAGTATTCCATTTGATGTACTAGTTTCAGTATCAATTTTGGGTACTTTAGTTGCCTTCCCAGTCATTCCAAGAGTCTGAAGACTTCCACAGTCTGACAGATCAACTTGCACTGATTCATTCCAAGAGTCTGAAGACTTCCACAGTCTGACAGATCAACTTGCACTGGTCCATTCCAAGAGTCTGAAGACTTCCGCAGTCTGACAGATCAATTTGGACTAGTCCTGGTGGACCAAGGAGAAATCTTTTAGATAGACTAAAGATTAATGGCAAATTGGAATGAATTTTCTTATAGCAATACGTACCAATTCATCGCCCAAAAGAGAGAGATGAAATTTGTAGTAACTCACCCTGGTAAACTAATACTATGTGTTAACAAGGGGATTTTGCTCTTGGCATGTAAATAATATGCATTGGAAATATCCTATTCCAGTATGCAAACTTATGCCTGCCAAGCCTCTGATATTACGGCATGAAAAATTAGTCAGAAATTCTTGGTATGAATGAACATACATGTTCAGTACACGGAGGTCGAAAACAGGGCGGAGGCCACCGCTGCTCTATGGTACTAAAACATTTTCAACAGGAAGCGTAGGCTTGCCAGTTTTTTATTTTCTGATGCCTGTCTGTGTGGGTGTGCACCTGTTGCTCCTTCAAGTATTTTATTATCTGTGTAATTTCCGGTGTGACTTTGGTACTGTATCATCTTATTATACTTGTGGAAGGATATATTATTATCAGAGGGCTCATTCAAAAATTGAATGTAAGAACCAGGGAAAAATTATAATTATAAAGCAGTCTGTTCCTAGAACTATACATGCTGTTTTTCTTCCCCTTAATATCTAAATACTGACAGTAATTTCTTATTGGAAGGAAAGGACTATTATTCTTATTATTAAGTCTGGTTTCCTTTAGGAATCTCCTATGGAGTCTTGTTTTATCAGTCTATAGGTTATCCTATCTGAGTTGCATTGATGTAGGTGGGGTAGGCTTGTTCTCCGTTAAAGACTTTATATTGTTTACTTTCTTTCAGTAAGTAGTCATATCGAGTTAGGTACTTGTACCCCCCCAAGGATTGTATAACTGATGTTAATGTACAAAATGTGCCAAATCACAATGCAATCAAAGAGATGTTCAACAGTTAGAACTCTTCTCATACCTTAGAAGTTACCATGTATTAGGTACATCCACAACTACCTAATTGTAAAAGCTGATCAAAGCCAAACAAACTTATTATTTATTCATTTTTAAAATAACTTTCTTTACATTCATTTCCCAAGTGAGTTGTTGGCTCAATTTACCATTTTTAAGATTCCAATTAAATAGTCCTTTCCCCAATTGACAAGACAAAACTCTTTGTTTAACTTCAGATCTTTGAAATTTGTCTATTAAGTCCACACTTTTGAACATTTTAGTTCCATCCAATCATAAGTATTTAAAATTTTAAAATTAAGATTTCAACACTAGACCGCTGGTCCACTGACCATTAACTAGAGAACTCAGAACTCTGCTACACTGACTTTCTGTGTAAAAAGTGTCTGAACAATGCTTGGAGTTACACTTTTGATTATCTTTGCAGTATCGGTCACCATCTCATGGTTTTCTTAGTCCAGTTGTCCAGAGCTAGGATTGACTAAAAACTCCGCCGTGGAGCATGACGATACCGCCTTATAAGGAACGGTCAGAGTGGATGCCCACTCAGATATTAAGTGAGATTTAGTTTGCATAATTTTATGGGACAGAAAATTGCAAATAATTGGAAATCTGACTTACTTGGTGGTTTGACTTACGTTCGTGAGTCAAATATGTCCTATAGTGGTTTTTTCTTGTCCTCTAGCTGGGCGGGAACGGCTTACTTACCACCTGAGGTCCTGACTGTAAAGTTTGCCTCTCCATTGATCTGATCTAATGTATCGGGACTTTGCTTCTCTCCGTGAGCATACGATTCGAAGTCACGAATCGTCGCATTTTCACTTATTTTACTAACATATCCGTAACTTTGCACTTCCGCACTCCAAAATTACGTCGATACGTACGGGAAAACTTAAGAAAATTCACTTTTGCCGAAGCGAAAAAAGTTTTCGACCGGTGAGCGGGAATTTCACAAAACGCTATGACAGTTCAAAAGGGTTGCCATACATACCTCATAAAAATATGAAAAAATATTGGCCCCTCGCCGGTGACAAACAGGTATAATACCATAGAGCAGGGATTAATAAGTACGTTCACAAAATCATCTTCATATCGACGCTGTGTGTTTTTAAGTAAACACATAATATATTATAATAGTTTGCCGTGTGCAAAAAAAAAATACAAAATATGACTGAATAAATCAGATAAGTTTTTGTTACTATGTTGGTGTACAATAAAGTTTATTCTATCTATCTATCTATGTAATAGGTAAAAAAGCCACACTTACCTTTTTTAATTCTTTTCGGAAAGAACTTTTTAAATTATTAAATTTTTTTTTCACTGTATCAATTGTGGCTGAAGGTACAGTACTGTGGTTTGATAATATGCTAATAATTTGGCGTAAGCATCATCTTTTAAACTCTTATTGTGGTAACAATCGTCTTTAATTTTCCATAAACAAGGGAAACTTGTGTATATTTCTATAAAAGTTGTAATAAATTGCGGTTTGTTGTCCATTTTGCCTATAAATTTTCGCGATGTCGAAAAACAAAGAACTGTCGGCGGTTAACTGACACGTGGTTATGACCGGAAGGCCGCCGGCCGACTACCTGCTAGTGCGTGTACGATTCGGCCTTCAGATCACGGACTGTCCGGCCGATACCTGTCAACGCAGGCCTGTGACGGCAAGCGGCCACATACTTTGGGTTCGCATTGACCGTCGATAAAAAATCGTCCGGGGAACCGTGTGTGATCTTTTCCGGTTAACTGACAGGCTAATACCCGCCGGCGAACTGTTAATGTGTGGGGCCCTTTACTGACACATACAAAATGTTAAAAAGTTAATGTTTTTCGTTAAAACACGTTAAGCACATCGTTTTCTTGCATCCAATACAAAATTTTTTGATTTGTTTTACTTTTTTATCCGTCTCTCTACTAGTCATCGTTCGTCTTGCTTTCTCATAGCATCCGGCGTCTTTTCTTTTCATTGTTTATTTATTTGTGTTCAGAGACGACTTCAGTAGCGATGGGCGATTGTTGCAAAAAAAACAATCGACTGAATCGAAAATTGTACTGTTGCGCATTCGATTGTCGATTTAGTAGTTCCTCGCCACAATTATTCGAATAACAATCGACGAACTACTAAATTTACGTACACTGCATGCGTATGCGTTGACCTGCGGTGTGCGACTGCGTGCGGTGTGCGAGCAGTGCGAGAGACCGCGCGGCTGCGGGACGATGTTGCGTCAATTGTTTTTAGGGCTTTTTGTGGGATGTCTATAATATTGTAAAACTAACGTTCAAAAAGAACTAAGTAATTCTAGTCTATTTTGAATAAATGAGTTTTGAGTTTGAGTTAAAGTTGATACGGTAACCGTATCAGTGATTGTCGCCTGCTGCGCGCCGTTAGTCGATAACAATCAACTAACATCAATTGTTATCGACTTTTATCGACTGGACTGAACAATCGACTAAGTCGATTAGTTTTAGTAATAATCGCCCATCGCTAGACTTCAGTAGTAGTTTTTTGGTTTCGAAAAGGAACTCTGGTAAATTTCTCAATTATAGTTTGAATGAATGTTTTTTTTGGCACCAATTTCTCATTTGCCTTGATATAGATGATCCATGCATTTATTAAAGCGGTTCCGAAAATTAATTCCAACATTAATTTGCGAAACCATTTTACATCCGGATCCATCACGTTACATCCGGACTGAGCCCACTGCTTGCACAAGATGCATTGTACCCAGTCTGCACCAGATGTGTTTTCATTGTATGAGACACCACAAATTATACAGAAATATTCATCTTCTGCACTGTCGCTGATTTCTTCCAATATCCTTTTCTTTGCCTTTTCCACTTGTGACGTTTCCTTTTGTTTCCTCTTTTTAGCTATTTTTCCTTTACCCTTTCCTTTGCCCTTACCTTTACCCGTTCCTTTATCACTTTCTTTATCTTGATTTTTTTTCTTTCCATCGTCTTTATTCTGCGGTTTTTTTTCTTTACAAATTTCTGTTACTTTCTATCTCTTCTAGTGCTTGTTTTTCCGGTGTGTCGGTGAGTATGGCAGATTTTCTAGTGCGATTACGATTCAATTGAACCCGTGGCTGAGGTTTTGGGAGAGGTCGTACGGATTCGATTATAAAACAGTTATCTATTTGAGCTCGTGAAGGAGCAGCAACCGCTTCCATAGGTATTATAGGTGTTTGCGATCGTACTTCAGACAAAGGAGAATGGGCGCTTTTGTATGGGCTGCGCCCCCAATGCTGTATCAAGTTATGGTATACGTAATTTTAAAAGTCGTAATAATAGCTTTATTTTGTTGTATGACACCAATAGTCAGACATGTGCAGGGAAAGAACCATGAAATTTTTCTTTTAGTAGATGTTACCTTCCCTTAATGTACTTTTATAAATTTATACACGCTGACATTAAATTGGTTATTTTATTAGAACAAACGTTGTTCAGACCATGATCTAACACAATCAGAAAGAACCAAAAAAAAAAATTTAACAAAAATTACTAAGCTTTCTTAATAAGTCAAACGTGTTCAAACATTAACCGTAACATTAAAGTACTCATCGCGGCAATCGGGGTAAAGTCCCCGGCAAATAACTTGAACCATCATGGCGCCGACCACAGAGTACATTGAATATAGGGAATAGAGTAATCAGTCACGACGTTTTAGTTGCAGCGCCATCTCTTGTTAATTTAACGAGTTATAAGTAAAGGTACTTTATAGCACTATACAAGGTTAGTCAGAAAGGGGGTACTAATCCGAAAGGGTGTTAAAGTACCCATAATAATGGACAACTTTTGTTCGGGATACCTTCTTTTCGCATAATGTTCTTTGTCCTAATATACTTCGGCATAACGATTTTGGCACAATTTGTTTTGGCATAATAATACTTCGGCATAATTTTTTTAGGCATACATTTTATGTTGGCATAATCATCCTAAAGACTAATTTGTTTTGGCATAAATTTGATTCGCATAACGTTAGTAAGCCTAATGACTATTAGCATAACGTTAGTTATGATAATCAGAAATGTTTTTACCATTGTCTAATAATCTAGTCGCAGGCGCACCCCGACACGGATAGGTTAGGTTCGAAGGGAATGATGGGGGCTAGAGTGAGCGAGCGAAGCGAGCGAACGAAGCCCCCGTCATCCCCTTCGTGTTAGGTTACTTTAAACCCTGCAGACAGAAATAGGAGCCCCGCGCAGCGAGGCTCCGTCGACTCTGCTTTAGAGCCTCAACCTTACAAATATCCCCTTAAGTTTTTATTGTGAAAATGAAAGTAGGTGACGAATAATCGTCTACCGTATACCTATAAAAATATGTTTTAATATCATTATGCGTAAATAAATTTATGCTTTAGGATATTATGTTTAAAAAAGTTATGCTTTAGAACTTTATGCTTAATCATTATTATGGTTACAGAAATTATGCTTAAAAAAATATGCGTAAGCTGTTATGCGCAGTGGCGTGCACTCCATACATGCAAATAAGCTCTGCATACCCTGTAGTTCCATACATACAAACATGCCCCTCTAAATGATAAATAACTATAATTCAAAAAAATCGTGGTAATTTAGCTTACGCGCCATCTATTACTTTATTTTGTTACGCGCCATCTATTACTTTATTTTGAAACTAACTCGATGGCGGCGAACATTTGCGCCCCCGCGCACCTCGTGAGCATAAGCTGTACTACGCCTTGCTTATTCTTCATACAACGCATCTCGTGTAGTACGCAGCAAAAAGTGTGACTGTGTGCGTGAAAATGTTTGCGCGTGTTGGAGTTTTAGAGGCATAGCTTACATTGTAAACCGTCCAAATTGAGAACACGTAAAAGCACCGCTGAATTGTTGATTGCAGAGGGTCGACTTATTTTAGTCGGATTAACCAAATGATTCATTCGTTCGTATGAATTAGTTCGTAACGTATTAAATTGCAAAGTTTTTTCGCCTTATTGTTTTTTTGGCGCAAGTGATTGACTGTCGATTAATTATTTAGTAAGTTTATTGTAAAAATGGAAAATTATACCTGTGAGACCTGTGCTGGCGAAATGTGTGTATTAAATAAATTAAAATCGGCCGCGTTCTCACGTTATCTTTTGAGGAAACAGTTAAATTGATTGCAAAGGGAAGGTGTGTACCCGGGTTGGATTTAACTCAAAGAAAAGGTAATAAATACTAGTTATTTTCATAAAATGTTTTATGCTGACTGTTACTGGCTAACTCGTTGTGTACACACAAATACATTGTATTGTTTCCCTTGCATTTTGTTTATAAATCAAGTTAAAAATAATGTTTGGACCTAGTGGATACTCAGATTTAAATAATTTCCACAAAGCGGCTGCTAAGCATGATTCTTCAGAAAAACGTCTAGAATCCTGCTTAAAAGTTCCAAACTTTTGGTAAAGGTAGAATAGAGACTAGTTTGAATAGCCAGTTATACCTAGTTAAATATTGAAAGGCACAACGTGAAAGATGACAGAAATAGAAACATCTTCAAACGGTTGATTGATGTAGTTTGTTTTCTAGGTAAACCTGAATTAGCATTCCGTGGTCATGACGAACCCAGCTTTTTTTTTCTGCATACCCTGTCTGAAATCTCTGTGCACGCCACTGGTTATGCGTAATTATATTATGTGAAAATATAATTATGCCAAACAAAATTATGCTAAGTTATATTAGGTCTTAAAATTTTATGCAAATGGATAGGGAACCCTTTTGTTCTACAACTTTCCCCAAAAATCAATTAATTTAGAGAAATAGCTGTTCAAAGATTTCACTAAAAATACGCTACAACAACCCTATCATCAGCTGTGTTTACATCTTAGGTCATATTTCGGGTCACGAAACAGTATAGGTACAAATAAAAATGGCCGACTTTTCCCCTTGCAATTGCAACTTTGTAAGATTACCTAAATTAAACGAACAAAAAAATTGCGCAGACACGACAGTTCGCAATAGTATTGTACCTAATAATGCTCTGCATCTCAGCGTGTTAGAGCAGCGCTGTTAGACCAATATTTTATCGGCTTATTATTATTAACAACTGACTAACCTGAAATTAAGGTTCCCTGTACCTACTTACTTAGAATATCTGTAATAACAGATGAAGAACCGTCAACTTGTCTATCAAAGCCTTGGATCACAAAAGCACGTAATTATTATTATGCTCTATTCTACATTAACAACTATTCCGATGCATCAGCAGCCAGTACAATAAGTAAGTTAATACGAGTATCACAAACAATCCGAACAAAACAAACCTTTAAAATTTACCAATAATCTTACCTCACGATCACAGAACACAATGTCGCTTCTGCAATTACTTGGCTTATAGGCCGTCAAAAGGATGCCGCGGCGCCAGCGGCAAATTCGAATAGACTCTTTGTTCCGGCCGCTTGCCGCTTTAGTGTTGTGCAAAACTCAATTTTATAATATTTTTTGGGAATGCGTACATGTTAAAATTTATTGTAAAACGTAGACCTGTCAGTCATTTAGTAAGACTAACAAATTAATGATTATTATCGTACGTAATAAACGTGTGTGTAGGTACTAAGAAATGTACCTATGCACTATCTTTTGAAAGCGCATGAACTCGACGAGATAGATTTATCGATTTCCGTAATTGACCGTATTTCATAAGTTATTTTCCTTTTTGATAAAAACTTTGCGAGCATTTAAAATTCCATCCTCTCAAACTTAAAATAAATCAGTTTTTTCAGCATGCTATTGCTAACCTAAGATCTTAGGCTTTAAATGTGGGTCCGAATCCCATATTATTATGATGTAGTGATAGATCCCCGTGACAGAAAGACACAAAATTTAAGGAATTTAAAAAAAGTTATTGAATTTGAATCAATTGTCAAATTCTCCGGAATATCGCGGGATTAAGTTTTTGGGATAACGTTGCACAACTAAAACTTTTATAGCCTAAACATTTTATCCGTTATTATTATTGTAGTGTAGGTAAGATTTCTTAGTCGCTTGCAACACTTCCCGGAATACAGTCGATAATTTTGATTGTTTACGCGAGTCGTGCTTTAATTTTTGTTGTTTTTAACACGGAGGTTGACGGAGTACCAAATGAGGAGTGTTATAACATGGTGATGTGTAATGATAGGTGTGATGCCGTGCTCTCAACAGGCCATGAATTGTCCGGCAAAGGTTTTCGGTCTAGTATTCGAGGATTGTGTTGTGATCCAGCTAGTACAGCGGCGCGGCGCCGGGCGGCGCTTCGTTTCTTTTCGCTCGCAGCCGTAGAGCGTACTTAGGATCAGCAGTTCCCCATGTAGATCGGACGTGGCGTTCCTGTAGCCTGGCCTCCTCGCTCACCAGACCTGATTCCGCTGGACTTATTGTGGAGTCACGTGAAGTGTATGGGTTACGCTGCGGACTACAGCAATGAAAACGAGATGGGGTAAAGAGTAACATCTGCGTTTAAGAGCATGAAAGACAATCCGCAGATAGATGTTACGTAATGCGATCGCATCCGTCCGTAGGTATCTACATCGCCACACGTCTTTGTGCATCACGCGATAAGGGCGACAGATTGATCCTATTTTGTTTGTGATAACCAAAAGTGCTTCTTGTGTTCCAATTCGAAATGAACCCTTTTCGTAGTGTCCGTGGTGATGGTGATAGATTCATTTGTAGGTATTAACGTAAGTTCATAAAACTAATAACCGAAAGTGCTTGTTCCATTCGGAATTGAACCCTTCTTGTAGTGTCCGTGGTGATACGGGGGATACATCCATGCGTAGGCAGGTTAGGTACCTACGTACTTACATAAAACATTAATAACCAAAAGTGTTTCTTGTGTTTCAATTTAAAATTAAGACGACACGTGTGTGACATTCTTGTTGGCAGAGAACAGCGTCGACATCAGAAATGGTAAGTTTCTAGGTAATAATCATAATTATGTTCAAAAACTTCCGATACACGCACACATACACAGTATCATAGTTACACTTCGTCGCTGCATCCTCGAGATTTACATGATTCACTAGGTAGTACACTCCTAAATGTACTAGGCATCGAGTACAATTTTTAGAGATAAACTAAAATAATAAAAGAAATTAGATATTAAACGACTTCTGTGGTATCTGGTGGGGTAATCCCCTCCCGCCGCACCCGGCCCATCACGCCCGTTAGCTTGTCATTCGCTTCTTTTGTACAGGCATCGTTACATCTCTTGTAAATTCTTTATTATAAAGTACAGTAAAATATAGTATTTTATACGTGTGTGTGTGCGACAATGGGAAGAAGGCGAAAAGAAGATGATCCAGACACCATAAAACGGAAAATAAGACGACTGGAAAAGCGGTTACAAAGACAACGCTCATTCAGCGATGACGGTAAGTTTATTTTAACTAGCTGAATATAATACTTAAAATATTTTTTCTGATTCATAGAACACGTTTCTTATCAGTTACTGAGATCAGATATATTTTTTTTCTAAGCGCTTTGTTATTCGCACACCTGCAGTATGACTCATAATCTCGCATTGTTGATGCATTATGGCAAATAATTATAAAAACTAATACTATCGGTATAATGTTAGATTGTTTTTAATTATTTTTTTTCGGCCTGTGGGTGTATCTACAAATTATTCGTTGGACGATTTGTACTGTGACGCGATTGCAGTCGTTCCATTTTACTTAAGCATTATTAAATAAATGCATATAATATACATAGCGCATAGCAGGTACCGCGACGCGATTGCGGTCACAGCTCAGAGCAGCGATGTATGTATTGTAAAATACAAGTGTCGTGATGCGATTACGACCTAATTAAATGAGGACTAATGTTGTCAAGCGATTTGATGCGATCAAATCCTTTTATTGATTCTGGTTAAAACCAAAGATTGATAGTATAACGTTATAGTAGTCTCAACTATCGTTTCAGATCTTGATTCTGACCACTCACGACCTGCCTCCTTACTCTCAGACTTCGAATCCTCTGAGCATGATCTATCAGATGGAAGTCATACAAACTTTAGATCGGTGGTAACGGTTCCACAAACCGTTAACATAGTTTCAGACACTGTTGCTGGTGGTGCAAGTACCAGCGCCACAACAGAGATTATGGAGGCTCTTCCGGCTGACATATTGGAGATTCTGGGCGAATCTAAAGAAAAAGATGAGGTTTTCGGGCCCAAAATCAGAGAAGAGATCTCTAAACGTTGGGGTAAGATTATTATGGAAGGCCTAGGTAAAGAACAGAGGCAAAAGCTGTTCGAAAGTGCTTTGATCCCGGAAAACTTTCAACTCCTTAAGGCGCCGAAGCTTAACCAGGAAATATCCTCTGTTTTAACAGAGTCGGCTAGAAACAGGGATAAACGCCTCGAAAAGGCACAAAACCACCTGGGTATTGGTGTAGCGGTTATCACTAACTTGTTATCATCTGCAATTGACGGGAATCTGGAAAAGACTGAAATTATTAAAAAGCTCTCAGAGACAGCACAGATATTATTAGATCTACATTGCCAAGATACCGCTAACAGAAGGAAGCTGGTTACATTCAGCTTAGACAAAAAATTCCTGAACATTGTTCAAGGGGTTAAGAGAGACGCTTTTCTGTTTGGAGAGAATTTGGGTGAAAAAATTAAAGCGTCTAAGACGGCTGAAAAGTCTGGGTTACAAATAAAGAGGACAGAGCCTCAGCCATCTACCTCTAACCGATCAACGCGCTTTAATAACAATAATAATTATCGTCAGGGAAACTCGAAGCGCCCACTTCGCTACCAGAACCACAGAGGCAGGTCGAGTGGGCTCAGGACCCAGGCCTCCACCAACTCAGCCAGGGGGAGACGTCCGACGTCATCGGAACGTTACCATTCTGCGAAGACAGCCCCCAAGGCACCGCCGAGGCGCGAATAGAGGTAATCAAACACGCTGGCCGGCTACGACACTTCATATCAGCTTGGAAAAGCATTACTAAAGACACTGTAATCTTACAGAGTATTTCAGGTTACAAAATACGTTTTGATCGACCAGTTTTTCAGTATGCAGAACCAATGAATAAATCTTTTTCTCTCCAAGAGGTTAAAAATCTTAGTATCGAAATTTCTAAGCTTTTATTATCAGGCGCAATAATCGAATGTGAGGACATTCCTGGCCAATTTATTTCAAACATTTTTCTGGTACCAAAAAGTGACGGTTCTCAGAGATTTATTCTTAACCTTAAAAAAATAAACAAGTTTATTGATCCACAACATTTTAAGATGGAAGATGTTAGAACAGCTTCTAAATTATTATCAAAGTTTTATTATATGGCTAATATCGACCTCAAAGAGGCCTATTTTATTATTCCAATTCATGAAAAGAGTAAAAAATATTTGCGATTCAAGTTTTTAAATCAGACTTATGAATTTCAGTGTTTACCCTTCGGTTTATGCTCAGCTCCGATGATCTTTACTAAAGTAATGAAACCAGTAGTTGCATACCTCAGAGAGAAAGGGATCCTGTTGGTGATTTATTTGGATGATTTGTTGTGTATTAATGAAACATTTGAAGGCTGCTGTCACGATGTAAGAGAAATCACCGTCCTGTTGGAAAAGCTCGGTTTTGTAATAAATTCCACTAAAAGTGACTTAGTTCCCAGTCAGGTTAAAACGTTTTTAGGCTTTGAGTTAGACTCAATGGACATGGCTTTAAAATTACCTTTAAAGAAACGTGTAAAGCTTCTAGAGATGGTTGATAAATACTCTAACAAACGCTTGGTATCTATCAGAGATTTCGCGAAGTTTTTGGGATTGCTTACGTCTTCGTGCCCAGCTGTTAACTATGGTTGGGTTTATACGAAGCGATTCGAAAGAATTAAATATCTTGCTCTTCAAAAATCAAATGAAAATTATGATGTTGATATGATCATACCTAATTGGCTAGAATCTGATTTCTCATGGTGGAAGTTAAACATCATGAGTACATTTTGTCCGATTCGTCAATATAAATACCATTTAGAGATATTTTCCGACGCATCTCTAACAGGTTGGGGTATCGCTTGTAACGGTGAAACAAGCGGTGGTTTTTGGAGCACAGTTGAAGCCCAAAACCATATCAATTTATTGGAACTGAAAGCGGCTTTCATTGCTTTAAAATGTTTTGCCAGGGCACTTGTAGACAAGGAAATACTCTTGAGGATTGATAACACTACTGCAATCTCGTATATTAATCGGATGGGCGGTGTTCAATATACACACCTTAACAATATAGCACGTGAGATTTGGCAGTGGTGTGAAGAGCGTCGTCTCTTCATTTTCGCTTCCTATATAAAGTCGAAGGACAACACGGAAGCTGATAAAGAATCAAGGCGCACCAATATTGACACCGAGTGGGAATTATCTCGTTCAGCCTTCCATGAACTAGTTCATCAATAAGGCACTCCAGAGATTGACCTATTCGCAACTTGTTTAAATGCGAAATGTCATAAATATGTGTCGTGGAAACGAGACCCACACGCTTTCAATATTGATGCCTTTACTTTAAATTGGGGCGAACTATATTTCTACTCGTTCCCACCATTTTCCTTGATTCTCAAATGCTTACGAAAAATAATAGATGATAAGGCTACAGGAATCATTATAGTTCCGTATTGGCCCAGCCAGCCATGGTATCCGCTGTTTATAAGTTTACAGATGGCAGAACCTGTTTATCACGGACCCAGTAGTGACCTCCTTTTATCTCCTTTCAGGACGCAGCACCCCCTTTGGAGGCAGCTTACCCTGGTATCATGCCTGTTATCAGGGAAGCATTTTCTAGACAATCATTAACTCCGGAAATAATAAAAATTATTACTGCTTCTCTGTCCGAAAATACATTAAAACAATATAACGTTGCTTATAAAAAATGGTGGCAATTTTGCCAAAGCCATAAAGTAGACTACTACGTTACATCTATACAATATCCATTGCAATTTTTGTTAAAAGAATTTGAATCAGGAGCCGGTTATTCTACGATTAACACTTATCGGTCTGCGCTTGGTCTAATTCTAGGCAGACAATTCAGTTCAAATGATAACGTCAATAGGTTTCTTAAAGGGGTTTACAGAATGAAACCAGTTTTTCCTAGATATCAATCCACCTGGGATACTAACGTAGTTTTAAACTTTTTGTCCAATTGTTTTCCCAATGAAAATCTATCTTTAGATCAATTAACAAAAAAGTTGGTAACTCTGCTCGCGTTGTCGACTGCACAACGTGTGCAGACGTTATCTTTGATTCGGCTTTCTAATATAAATATTTGTGATTCAAACATCATAATAACAATTGATGATTTAGTTAAAACTTCAGCCCCTGGCAAACAAACACCTCGTTTGGTTATTCCGTTTTTTCCGAATAAAATTGAGATATGTCCAGGAAGGACGTTATGTTCATATATTAGCATTACGGATAAATTTAGGATTGATCAACACACTGAGAGGTTGTTGTTAACCACTAAGAGACCAGTCCACAATGCCAGCTCCTCTACAATTAGCCGCTGGATTAAACAAACCCTTACAGATAGTGGTATAGACACCACAATATTTAAGTCTCATAGCACGCGTCACGCGGCTACTTCAGCGGCTGGTCGTAGAGGTGCCTCCATTGATGTAATTAAAAAGGCTGCTGGCTGGTCTGGTAATTCTTTGGTTTTCGGCAAATTCTATAACAGACCTCTGCACTCAGAGAAGGACAATGATTTTGCTCGGGCTGTTATGACGACAGCGTATTATAATATAAATACATACCTAATTAATAAACATTAAGTTTTGTACTATTACTTTGTTGATTTGATTAAATAAATAAAGTTATGTTCAAAAAATTATTACATTAATTTTTTTTACTTAATGGTGTGAATACCCAATCGGCTATTTATCCAAAAGGCTCCGAACATCTACCTAGTGAATCATGTAAATCTCGAGGATGCAGCGACGAAGTGTAATTAGTGGTTAAACAAACTTACCTGAAGTGAAGTTTGACCGCAATTACACGAGTCGCTGCATCCGAAGAGATTTACAAACCCGCCCAACCCTGCTTTGTAAGCAAACCCGATATCATGTTTTAGATAAATAGCCCTCTAAAAAGAATGACAAGCTAACGGGCGTGATGGGCCGGGTGCGGCGGGAGGGGATTACCCCACCAGATACCACAGAAGTCGTTTAATATCTAATTTCTTTTATTATTTTAGTTTATCTCTAAAAATTGTACTCGATGCCTAGTACATTTAGGAGTGTACTACCTAGTGAATCATGTAAATCTCTTCGGATGCAGCGACTCGTGTAATTGCGGTCAAACTTCACTTCAGGTAAGTTTGTTTAACCACTAATAACCTACGATTTCGGCGGCAGTCGTAGGTACGTAGGTACAGCTGGCGCTTTGTATTTTACCGCCGCGCCGCGCCGAACCGATAGGCTTATAACAAAATTAGGGTTGCGGAGTTTTTGAAATAAATAATATTTATTTACTTTTGTATGGAAATAAAAACATACGAATTTAATTTTTTTAACACATGCTATAAAACAGTCTTCAGTGATACTATAAGTGGCTTTCGGGTTAGTACCCCCTTTCTGACTAACCTTGTATAGGTAGGTTCGTAACTTGCTACATTGTTGCTATTTTAGTTGTTTTGATGTTGTTATTCTTGATTGAGCCATTTTCATTACACCATGGGTTATTTAGTGTAAATCACATACAATATAAAACATGGTTTAATGAAAACGGCTCAATGTATTTTAAAGAAAACAATAACATAAAAATCATTTTTTATTTCTTTTTTTTTTATAAAAATTTGGCGAGCCATTTCCTGCACTCTGTCATTCACTTCATAGTGTGTTCGAATACCTTTTATAATTTTAGTAGTGTCCTTACACCAATTGTATAAGAAAAATCTGCAAAACAAATCTTGCATTTCTGCTATTATTCAACTTTTATGTTCAAGACACTTAAAAAATGTATAATCACAAACCGTGCTTAAAATTGTCTTCATGTAATTCTTTATTTGACCAACATTCACATGGTTTCTTATTATATGTGTGATCATATCCTGCTGTTCCGAAAAACATTCCATGGCTTCTTCAGTAGGGTATGTCAAATATTGATTTTGTAGGGAGTAATCTCGCATTTGTACATAATCAAGATTATTCTTATTTTTCGTAAAAAAACAAGCATTGCACACTTTACAATTTATAAATATAATTTTTAATTTTTTAAAGACACCCTGTCACGTATGAAAGGAGATTGCTCATCTTCATATGAGAATTGGTCCAAATGCTGCCCAGGAATGGGAGTACCTGCGCTGGGTTCCTGGCACTAATCTTCGTCTTTATACGAAATATTTTTAGAATCTATCCGGGGGTTCCTAATTTTTTAACCTATTTATTTTGATGATATTATTTTTTATACATACATGGTTTTTTTGACGTACTTTTTACACCTTTTATGACCACAACTAAAGACATTTTGTATAAATGGACAGTTTTAGTACTTATTCCGTCCGTACTGGATGTGATAGATAAGATAAAAAAAAAACTGAAATGGCATGTATTATTTATTTCAAAATAATATTCATCATCATCGTCAATCAGCCTAAAGACGTCCACTGTTGGACAGAGGCCTCCCCCAAAAAACATGTTGGGGGTTTGCCATAGTCGCCACGCTTGGCAGGCGGGTTGGCGATCGCAGTATGGTTCGTTTTTTTTTGTTTTCTCACAAACTGTCTTTAGTTGGGGTCAAAAAAGGTGTAAAAATCTTAAAAGTACGTCAAAAAAGAAACCATGTATAAAAATAATATCATCAAAACAAATAGGTCAAAAAATTAGGAACCCCTGGATAGATTCTAAAAATATTTCGTATAAAGACGAAGATTAGTGCCAGGAACCCAGCGCAGGTACTCCCATTTCTGGGCAGCATTTGGACCAAAGTTGGGAAATCTCCTTTGAGCTTTAATCTTAGCATCTTTAATTTTGTTTTTAAAATTCAATATGATATGATCACTATTTGTAATAAGAATAAAATCAATTTCCAGAGGAGCACAAGATGGTTTATTATTAAAAAATAATCGGCCTAAGGTATGAAACATACTATCAATGCACATGTCTTTTTCGCAATTAGAACCTGCGGAGTGCACGCTATTTAAATTATTTATTAACAGAGCAGCAAATGAATTTTCAAAGCCTGCACTCGTGGGGTTAGTGTTTCTTGCCCCATGGCTACGAACACAACCAAAAAAAATTTCTAATGGGTTCTAATTTAAATGTCTGAGCCATATAGATTTACAATTGTGCTCCTGGAACAATTTATTGGTCAAATATTCAATATTTTCTAAACTAATTAGCCAGCTTATGATTGATGGCAAAACAGAAGTTTTTTTGCCATCTTTAGTCACAAATTTCATGGTTTTCATTAGTGACTTGGCTTCTTTCCATACTTTGAAGTGACTCGAATTTGGTGTAACTGAGTGCAATAAAAGTTTTCCTGATCGCTTTTGTGAGTTTTCATAACTTCCACAACGCAGAAGGGGTTAACGGAGTCGAAGAGGTCATCAAAAAAATAAGTAATTCAGCAGTAGCTTTGGCTTCTTCAGGCAAAATTCCTTTTTCTGAAAAGTAAAACTGTCATATATTACAACAGTACCCAAGTAAAAACCATAATAAAATGATATGACAGTAAAATAAAATAATCAATGATGTAGCCTATGTCCCAGCAGTGGGAACATTACAGGCTGATTATGCAAATCAATAATGTTCTATGAACAATATGTTAGTAACAATATTATGAGTATATTTAAAGCTCACCTGCTAGATACCCCATAGCTAAAGCAACAGATTTGCTGAACACCTGGGTTGCGCATTTAACCTTAATCTTCTTAATTTTGTCAGGTAAAACATGCTGGTCCGTCAGTTTAGGCAACATTCTTAAGCCCATAAATGATGGATTTTCTGCATTCATGAATTAAATAATTCATTGTCTTCATTGTTCATTGTCCTTGTTTAGCAAGTTATTCCTTATACCTTTTATGAGGTGTGGTGCATCAAATAGGGGCACAATTTCTTTTTCATCAATTTCAAAAGTCTTTTTGTTCCAATCTCCATTTGCTCGTAGATATTTTTCTTTAGTTTATTTTATTAATTGATTGCACTTTTCTTGGAAGCCCCTTGGTCACAAACTGTTGCCAAAACATTGAGTCCTGTTTCGTTCAATTTCCGAATGACTTCCTTTACTTGACGGACCAATTCCGTTTTCTCAGTACTCCCCGCACAAAAACTATATGCTACTGCCTGTTTATAGTTTTTGGAAATTCCTCGTATCATAAAAACAACTGCATGGTCAGCTATTTTGCTTTTGATGTTTTTGCCATTGTTGACAAATCCAACTATTTCGTCCCTTTTTCTATTGTAATCTAAATGAGGTGCAATAGCAATTTGGTCAAACATTAATATGCATAGTTTGTCTGAATTTTTCATTTTCTTCACTCTCATTTTTAAATTTTCAAATATACTCTCATTGATACCCGCTTTCAGTGCAGCTGTTGAGAGAAATCTGCTTAGAGTCAAAGGCGATGGGAGTACAAAAATATTCCTTAATGCTTTAGGTCCTTGTTTATAAAGAGCTAATGCCATAATTTTCTCCTTCTTTGTAAATCTGCGGCCCATCTTTTTCTTTTTAATTTCTCTAAATTGTAGCATTGTAAAAATAAGAGCAAATGCTGACATTTTTTTGTTTTGCAGATTTAAGTTTGCTTATAATATATTTCCTGTATTGTGATGTTGCTTCAGAGTCAAAAAATATTAGATGATAAATAAAACTAATGAAAACATTACCTACTCCAGTAGTCTACTGGAGGCCTCAGTCGCAAAATGTTCGTCGCTTTGTGGCTTTTTTTTTCTTTGCTGATGAAACTGCTGGGCTTGGAGCAGGAGATATTTGAACTGGAACTAGAGTAGAGGGTCTTGAAGGCGGAGTATCTACTTCTGGATCTGATAACGGCGTATTTACTCGTACAAAACTATTAGTGACGCATTTCAGTCTTAGTCTTTTGGCTCGGTATACGGTACAATGTTCTTTCCACTTCTTTAAGGCAGCTCTGTGCTCACGAGGTGTAATATTCTGTACTAACTTCCGCAAACCTTTTTCTTTCTTCTTTTGGTATTTCAACTTCTCCTTTTCTCTCATTTATTCTCTCTTTTGAGGGATTTTTTTTCTTCTTTGGTATCGTAGTCGCTCTGCTTCTCTCTTTTTCTATAGTAATTACTCGCGGGATAACTTTTTCCTTTTAGGAGCCATATTATGTGTGTTCGATCAGCCTGTGTAAAACAATTTAAAGTTATAAAAGAAAGTAATGCGAGGCTATGATACTTTGATGATTCTTACATTAATAAAACAGACTAGCGGATAAATTTACACAAACAATACATAAAAATAATAACCAATACGCAAAATACACAGTCCCCTATTGTGTAGAACAGTCTCCTGCTGCATTTTCAGGCAGAGGACTGTTGCCAGGGGACTGTGTATTTCGGTTTTTCACAATGTTTACAAAACTGATGTAAAATAGTTTTTTAAGAACCGACCGATCAATTTAGATATGAATAATAAAACAATAACTTATATAAGCCCAGTCGCTAGGTCGTAAAAAGGGGGTTTCACTTGCTTTTCACGTCCGTCAGTCCTGAATTTTGGATATGTGGTATGTTCAGGTGCTCTTATAAAAATATCAAGTTTTCGACCTTGAGGACCTCGGCGCGCTCCGCCATCTTAGATTAAAGACCCCAAAACTGAGTTTTTATTAAATAACTCCTTATTTATGGGTTTCACGCCTAAAATAAATCAGACCAATTTTGTAGAAAATTAAATTCCCTACAATTCCTGCCATGCGTCGCCTATTCGTATGCCATACGTCGGAGATCGAGAGTTTTTAAGCCGGAAACCCGTTCTTCCATGTGTTTCAAATATGAAACCATCTCTAGCTCTAATTTCATATTGAATACCTTCTTAATGGGCCCCAGTGGCACTCCAAATGTTGTTTCGGCCCCCTTTTTTTATTTTGTTCACGTATCGCTCCAAAGTAGACAGACTGTGGCACACCGTAATTCGCAGCAGCTTTCCTAAATCCAAATTTTTCGTTAAAACATCTTATACCGCCTTTTTCATCGCTTCTTTAGACCACTCCCCTCTACTTGTCTTTCTTTTAAAACGTACCATTATGTTTACCTGAAAAGATACACAAACAAAAATGCAATTACCCAACAAGCATTAAAAAGCATAAACCTTCCTTTAATCCTTCATCCTCCGGTTCTTGCAGGCGTGGTTTAAGATTGTGACGGTGCAGCGGTGGCGACTAGCGGGGTGCGCCTATAAAAGGGCCGGCACGCTGCACTTCGTCCTCTGTTCCGCCGGTCACGATCCACCGAGCTCTCCCGTCGTAGAGCCGGTCGTCTCTTCAGACTCCGCAGTCACACCGATAATTCAGCCCTCATCAAGCTGTCTCCCCCCCCCTATGTCCACGCCAGCAACGGCCTAAGCCGAGGTCCGAGTCCCACTAGGGGTCGCCCTTAGTGCTGTTGTTGCAGGTAGTCATGATGTTAGTGTAGTACAAGTAGTTAGCTTAGGTTAAGTATTTTACTTCCCCCCCATTGGCTGGAGACCCTTCAGGTCTCGCCAATAACTGCCCGGTTACGTAGAAACCGTCCCCTAGGACGACCTACAGCAGTCCAAAAGAAAAAAAAAAAAAAAAAAAACTTCGTCCTCTCTCGCGCCTCAGCAGCCGCCCAGTTAAGTTACTGTCTACTACACCTGAAGACCCTGGACTCCTCGTATCGTATTCTAAGAACCATGCCCTGTAAACTAGTCTAATGTTGTAACTATAATTAAAATATATTGTTGTATGGTTAAAAGTGTTTTCCTTAATATGCTTATATTCTGATTTTATGTGCACCTGCTCGTTAAGGGTTGACTCCTCAAGCCACCCTTAACCCGCAAAGCGTGACAAGATCTTGGCTGACCTCGAAGTCATCGTCAGACAGGTCCTCAACAGCGGAGTTATAGCCATCAAACTCGTCTTTCTATCTCTCTATTCGTCATACGCGCTGCAAAATAAAACAAGTAAATGAATAAAACGATCAGATAAAAACGAATAAATGACCAATAATCATCGTGAGGGTTATGGGGGGGTAGTGAGTGGGACATATCGGGGCGATAAAGTCGATTTCGAGCTCGGGGCTCAACTCTTCAAGGTTCCGACCTGCAGGATCTCTAGCATGTCGTCAGAAATAGAGATTAAATACAAAGGGCTATGCAACTTTTGCCATACATAGATGGCATGTTTTTTTTTTTTTTTTTTCGCCAGAATTGAAACCTAGGCCATATGTTAGAGGACTGTATGGCAAATCAATAGCAAAAAGAGCTAGGTCTACTAACCGTAACAAAACCAAGTTAGTGTTTAGTAAATTGCTATTGTTTTTTATCAGGCGTTATTTTTCTTAAATAAAAATACCTACTCCGTGTGTGATATTTTAAGTTTTCCATTGTTAAATACTACCTACTTGGCAACTCTAATGAGTCATTCCGCGTCCCCCGCTTCCACATTATTATCTTAAATATTCTTTCTAGATCTTCTTGATAGAAGGGCTTAATGATGGCGTAGCAGCAATAAAAGGACATTACTGTTCCTGTATTTCTGGGAAGAGAACACATGGTTGTTGTAGCCACGTCATGTCTGTATTATGGTATATGGCGTAGGGTAGACATCAACAAAACTTAGGTCCTCCAGCTCAATTTCTGGATTTCATAATAAGACATGATGTGGAAAGAGAGACGAGTACTGATTACGATTAATTAACTTTATCTATAAGAATTTAGTAGCATGTAATTGTTCTATGATAAGGTAAGGCAAAGATTTTTGTAAAACTAGATGTACCTACTAATTATTTAATAAATAGTTTTGGTTTCGGTTTTTATGGTTGTATAATTTCTTTTTTGTGACTGCCTCGTTGGTCTAGCGGTCGCAAGCGCGACTGCTGAGCGTGAGGTCCTGGGTTCGATCCCCAGGTCGGGCAAAGTGTTATTGGGTTTTTCCGTGTGGAATTTCTCAGTAGCAGCTTGGAGTCTGGATTTGTGCCCGGTTGATGACAATAGGCTCGCCCCCTATTACATGGAACTTTAACATAACGGCGAAACGTGGGTGTACTATACACCTCTGCCAACCCTTCGGGGAAGAAATCGTGAAGTTATGTTTATGTAATTCTTTCTTTTTTCTTTTTTTCTTTCTTTTTCTTAAAAAACGTTGCCCCACACTAAGATTTCTCTTGTATCGTGGGTGCGTTTACAGACACAAATCTCACAAACAAACGCCCAGACCCGAAACAACCATCTGTAGGCCATACAAATTTTTGTTCCGTGTGGGAATCGAACCCACGACCCGTGGCGCAGAAGCCAATCGCTTAGCCACTGCACTAAACGTGTCGTTCTTTTTTGTAAGAATATTCCATAGTACAATTTAGAAAAGTAACCCAGAAGACCTATCCTATAGTGGATACGCGTTAAATAGTGTTGCAATAGCGATCATCGACTCCTGTCAATCACTGTACGCCCGTGATTGGGTTAGCGATACTTACTTATTGCGTGCAACGTTAAAAATTGCTATCGCAACACTAAGGGCGAGGCCCCACTAGTGCGTTGCGTTGCGTTGCGACGTCGCAGCGCTAGATTTGGACCAATGAGACGTCGCAGCGCTACATTTGGAATCTATAGATTGGTCCAAATAGATTGATCCAAATCTAGCGCTGCGACGTCGCAACGCAGCGCAACGCGCTAGTGGGGCCTCGCCCTAACCGTGAAGCCACACTGCTCCGTTGCGTTGCGTTGCGACGTCGCAGTACTAGATTTGGACCAACCTAGAGATTCCAAATATTGCCCTGCGACATCTCATTGGTCCAAATCTAGCGCTGCGACGTCGCAACGCAACGCAACGGAGCAGTGTGGCTTCACTGTTACGTATACCCACTAACGCGTATCGATTCGATACGTTTATCAGTTTTTTTACTAGATTTAGTGATAAAAAACTGCCAGTGCGAAAAAAATGTAACAGCAACAATCAACTTAATCTATTTTATCAAAGGAAACCTCAAAATATCACGTATGATTGTATTTTCATTTAATTATAATATAAGAAAAATAGGTACCGCTGGTAACGCCTGACAAAAAGATACTAGCAATACTTCTCTGGTTATCTTCGTTCGGTTACGGTTGATAGACCTGGTTCTTTTTGCTATTGATTTCTCGTATTGTCCTCTAACATATAACCTAGGTTTTATTTCTGGCGAAAGGAAAAAAGTAAATCATGCCAATAGTTTGCATTGGCCTTTCGTCATCACTCAGGATAGACTCGCAACTTGTCAGAAACAGAACACGACAGACACGCAGTTTGGCAGACATGCAACACACGACAGATACGCATTTCGTCAGACATACAACACGACAGATACGCATTTCGTCAGATATTTGAAACCATCCACCCAGATTGATGTAAACAAAAGAATTAGTCAAAGAAAAGAGTAAATAATGATCAGTAGTTTTTAATGACCTAGAACATCAAAATATAATTTCAATGTCCATATTTACCGTCAGGATGAGAATCAAATTGTTAGTTATTTAATAATTTTTAATAGTTTGAATATACAGGGTTACAGGTTAAGTCGACCTAGATCCTTTAAGAGGTTTTAGTTTTCATCATTCCTAGCTGATTTGACTATGAAACACCCCACCCCAAACCTAACCCATATTGAAATATTGGATTTTGATTATTTTTTAAATAAAATGAAGATTTTTTGTGTAATTGTCCTTTTTTTCGGATTTTGTGCCTCTAATTGATAATGTTTTTGCTATTTTTGTGTAGTAGATTAGTTTGTTTATTACTCTCAACACAAAAAATAACATGTTATTGAACCAACTGGGTAGTAGTCGACGATAGAAAGTTTAAAAAATAAACAAATTTGTAAAAACATTTTTTTTCTTTTAAGAATATTTCAAAAAAAGTCTATGACAGTTATGCTGCAGATGTACTAAATAAAATCTACGTTTCTTTAGCTATCCAACAAGGTATAACAAGCTAGGGTATCATCATGATATTCAGAAAAAAACTGTGATGTAATGCTCTCAGGCAGTAGTAAAAAATAACTGTACTTATGGACAAAGTTATCACTTGGGTCAGCAAACGAAATAAAACAAACTAAATAGCTAAAACAACATTTATTATTATTTTTACAATTCATGTTCCACATGTCCGCCTCTGTTTCGCACACATAATCGCATTCTGTGCCTTAGTCCACTTTTAACCACACCAGTCGTTAAGCCTCTTCTAATTTCGTTTGCCGCATCGATAATTTTCTGTCTTAAAACATCAACAGATGGGATTGGATGAGGTTCGTTATAAACTAAACTTTTCATATGGCCCCATAAATAAAAATCCATGGGGGTCAGGTCGGGACTTCGGGCTGGCCACGGTATGGGTCCACCTCTTCCAATCCATTTGTTGGGGTAATTAGTGTCTAGCCACTCTCTGACACTTCGTCGGTAGTGTGCAGGGCAACCGTCATGTTGATACCACATATCTCGGATTAAATTGAGGGGTAAATCTTCCAGTAATTCGGGTAAATCGTTTCTTAAAAAGTTTTCGTAATGTTCCCCATTTAAATTGTCAGGCAGAAAATATGGCCCAATCAAATGGTTTGAGATTATTCCCATCCAGACATTCAAACTGAACCGTCTTTGTGATCCCTTTGGTCGCTTCTTATTGGGATTTCTGTCTTCTTTCGGAGCCCAATAATGAGCGTTGTGGTAATTGGTGATGCCGTCTTTATCAAATTTTGATTCATCTGTCCACAAGATGTGTCTTAAGAATGCTGGGTTTTCTAAATCTGCGTTGAGCATGAATCTGCAGAAATCAAACCTCCTCACAGGATCTCCTTCTTCGATAACATGTACCGGCGTGTAATGGTAGGGATAAAGGCCTGCAGTATTCACTGTAAACCACACTTTCCACTGCGATAGTCCAAGTTCTCGGGCAACAATATTAGTGGAAGTAGTTGGATCCGATCTAAACCGTTGCACTATTTCATTGTCTTGCTCTTCATCGTCATCATTAACCCGGCGTCATGGGGGTTGGGTCTGTGCGACCCGTCACATTTTATTGCGCTTGTAGTTCGGTTACTATGCGTGCGACGTTGCCGTCCTTCTCAATAGCTGGAACTGTTGAGTTGTTCTATGCGTCTCAAGCAACATGTTAGTGGTGGCACAGCCGCAGTGGGAGTTACACGTGCACGAAATTGAATAAGGTATGTGAGACCCATCCCTGAAGTCAGTTTTGTGCTGACTGTACCAAAGATATGAAGTGTTTTTTTTTTTCTTAAGTTATTTTAGTTTTCTACAAAAAAGTGCCATTAAAATATTAAGACTGATTGTTAAATTAATAATGTAATTACATTTAAATAGAAGAGAATTTTTTTGTAGACATTTGTCGTTATTTTTTTGAAATTTCATTTATGTGATTAAAACATAAATATAATATGATATTTGTGTTTCATTTATTTACTTAGATACCTAAAAACTTAACATGAATAATAATAACTTTATTATTTGTACAGTATTGGAATAATTCTGACATTAATAAACGGGTCGGTGAGACCCACCCCAACGTCCGTGTAACACTTTTCCACCCCCATGACGCCGGGTTAATACGAGGTCTGCCTAGGTCTGATCGTCGCCTCGAAACAGAGCCAGTCTCTCTTAGTCGTCGGTAAACTCCGTCAAAGACACTGACATCCGGTACTCGGCGCCCGGGATAACGTGCAATGTATTCATCCCGAGCTCGCGCGGATACACAGTTGCAGTACCCGTAACAAATTAAAATATCCGCATATTCCTCGTTCGTGAAGGTCGTCATCGTCAACAGTTCCAAATCAGAAGTACGTATCGAAGTCCAGTTAACAAGCACAGTCACAAATCGAAGGGGAAACAGTCCAGAAACACAAGCCAAGTCGAGTATGAATCCAAGAGCACTAAGTATCACATCTACTACGGACGAATCGCGTAAGCAGACTAAAACCAAACAGAATAACAACAAAATGGCCGAAAATAATCTATCTCCCTCACACCTACATAAATCGTCCCGCTTGCACGCACCACAGCTCCATCGAAGAACAATAGTACCGTAATTTTTGCTACTACCTGGGACCCTTTTATGAAAGTTTTTTCTAAGAATTTTGATAATACCCTAGCTTGTTATACCTTGTTGGATAGCTAAAGAAACGTAGATTTTATTTAGTACATCTGCAGCATAACTGTCATAGACTTTTTTTGAAATGTTCTTAAAAGAAAAAAAATGTTTTTACAAATTTGTTTATTTTTTAAACTTTCAATCGTCGACTACTACCCAGTTGGTTCAATAACATGTTATTTTTTGTATTGAGAGTAATAAACAAACTAATCTACTACACAAAAATAGCAAAAACATTATCAATTAGAGGCACAAAATCCGAAAAAAAGGACAATTATACAAAAAATCTTCATTTTATTTAAAAAATAATCAAAATCCAGTATCTCAATATGGGTTAGGTTTGGGGTGGGGTGTTTCATAGTCAAATCAGCTAGGAATGATGAAAACTAAAACCTCTTAAAGGATCTAGGTCGACTTAACCTGTAACTCTGTATACTTGGTTAGCAAATAAATCGAGCCACTTATATTTTTCACGTACGAGTAGGTATAATTGTTATTATTTTTGGTATTATGGAACAGATCAATTCTAAACATATATCGCTTAAAAGGTTATATGAAAACCTTTACAATGAGGGTAGTTTTTTGAATTATATAATATAATTGAAAATTGGATGAACTTACCTAATTGAAATCCAATTGTAATTTTATGAATGTTGATCTGAAATATAATTGATTAACAGTGTAGTATTTCTATTCGTTACTCTATGGCATCGCGGTTTTATTCAGAGCATAAAAAAAAAAACAAAACGTTTTTTATTCTGTGGCCGGTCCAAACGTCACTGATTTAGAGTCCGGTTATTTAGGCATACATGTGCCTCCCCAGAACCCATTATGCCAGGGTATCAGCTGTGTGCAAGATGATTCTGGGTTGGGTGGGTAATTATATTTCAGATCAACATTCATAAAATTACAATTGGATTTCACTTAGGTAAGTTCATCCAATTTTCAATTTTACTTCATGTTGATCTGAAATATAATTGATTAACAGTGTAGGTGTTCAGATACAAAGCATAATGGGTACGTGCAAGAATAGGTATCTAATAGGTACCTATGTATTGATGGAAACATTTACTATTAATAATGTATTTATTAAAGAAAATAAGTATTCACAATCTTGTGTTTTATTAATTAAACAATCAGTGTCAAAGAATAATTGAGTCCTTAATCATTATTATGGAGAACACTGTACTTTGGTTTATTATTCATAATGAAGAGATAATTAGGCATTTGTATTATGTAGTACAGAATTTATGTAAAAAATACAAGCTTCCAGAAAACTGCAAGCTCCTAGATGCTCCCATCCTGAATGAAGAGGTGAAAACAATTTTAACAGAGAGCGCTAAAATCAGGGACAGATCCTTGGAAATAACCCAACACCAATTAGGTATTGCCACGGCCATCCTAGGACATGTAATGTCAGGACTAATTGAAAACGAATGTGTTGACAAAATTATAATAATCAAAAAGTTAAGTGACGCTGCCAAACTTCTGAATGATTTACATTACTGTAAAACCAAGAAAACTCTTAGTATCCCCACTTCTAGACAAAAATTTTATCAACTTCATTGAAAAAGTCAAAAGAGATGAACACCTGTATGGAATGGATTTGGCTACTAAAATAAAAACTAGTCAAGAAATCAGGAAGGCATCTTCTACAATTAAGAAAAACGTGCCAAAAGCCGTCACAAACAAAAATGTCTCCAAGCAGAGGACAGCGGGAAACGGGCAAGGTCCATATTTTCTCTCAGCATCTGCTTATCCACTTTCGTTTCGCCTGTATTATTTTTGTTATTTCTTCGGCTTACAATTCTTTTTGGCTTCGATATTGCTGTAATCGTTTTCTTTTCTTTTTTTTCTTTAACAGTATCAAATAAGTCTTTAGTCACCTTTTGATCAATATAATTAATTGCTTTTCGCCTTGGTTTATTCCTAACTATTGCAAAGTTAGGTGTTGATATAAGTTCGTGAAATGGAGACTACTCCTGGCAGGTTATTGAAAGTATTTTTGTAATGCGTTTATGTCAATATTTTCATCATCTTCATCTGATGTGGAAGAATTTATGACTGGTTTTCGTAGTATATTCTGTCCTAACCCAGACGTACTGGGAACTGGCGATTGAAATTGTGACTCTATTACATACATTCAAGTTTGTTGCTGTAGATTGTTCTATAATTTTTACGTTCATTAGGTTGCAATTCCAACAATTTTTGACATGCATGAATTCGATGATCATTGCAGTAGCAAATAGGGCATTGCTTACGATAGATAATTTTGTGTTTGGACTTCGACGATTGCGACACTTGGTTTGTTGAGTAATCCGTTTTAGAATTATTATAATTTCGTTCATGATTATTGTAACCCTTTGAAAATGATGGTTTGTTATTGTTGTTGGATTGAGATGTGGATGATTTCTGCGTGGAATTTTCAGACTTCTTACGAGAAGTTTTCAGCATCATAAACTTAGTTTCCAAAAAATTAAGGAAATCTTCCAAGACGGGCATCTCTCGCGGGGATTTTAAGGTTTGTAGATAATCCTCGTATGTATCTGAGTCCAATTTCTGAGACAATATACTTACTAGGAAAGGGTCCCAGGAAGACACATCGACTCCCAGATTCTTGATAGCATTCACGCTCTCGTACGTAGTGTCGTGAATGCGTTTTATATGATTTGATGATTGTTGCTGGATTTCAGGGATATTCATGAGATTGTTAAGATGAGAAGTGAAGATAATCGTTTATTATTATAACGATGATTGAGGATATTCCAGCATACAGGATAATTGTCGGAGCTTATTTGTAGATGTTGGATCAATTTTTCGGGCTCACCCTTGATCTTACTCTTTAGAAACTGCATCTTTTGTGCATTCGACAAAGACGGGTTGTTGTGCACTGCTTCGGTAAAAAGATCTTTGAACGAAATCCACTTATTGTAGTTTCCCTCAAAGGTGACTATCTCCATTTTAGGAGTAGATTTTTCTATATGCGCAACGGACCACATTTTTTTATTTAAGTCTTTCTTAATTTTGTTATAATATTTCTCACAATGAGTAAATTGCTCTTCGTACTCGGGGTTTGATCCGCCATACTCGTTGTCCAGCTCCCAATGAAGCGAGTCAATAGCCGCCCAACGAGATTGTATCGTTTTCAGGATGTCTTCAAACTCCCATTTTTCCGTGACGAGATTAAGATTGATATTGGAAGATGTTCTCAAGAAAGCCTTAAAGTTGGTAGCTTGCTTTTTGAAGAGACCTTCAGCTTTACTCTCTTCAAGGGCAGGGGTTTTAGAAGCAGCCTGAGATGCGACGTTCAAGGTTTGAGATTCCGCAGTAGGTTGGAACGTAGGAGGTTTTAATGCAGGGGTTTGCGGTCTGTTTGCGAGTGGGTTATAGTTTTGGATAGTAGTTTTAATGTTGTTACATTTTTCCTTCATTTGGTCGTATTGATTAGTACTGAAATACTTATGTACGAGATTGATCACCAAAAGATAGTAAATTCATATGATTATTATGGAACTCTGTAAAGTATTGTTCCAAGGTAGCTAATCGACGACGTAAGTAGTCTGAGGTCCTGCGCTCTGCACCATCCTTCTTGAAGTTGGTGAAGAGCTTATCTACGGCTTCGATTAGTTGTTGTTGGGTTGCTAAAATGTCATCCATTTCCGACGTTTTAAAGATAGAAAAGAGACCTTACTTGTACTGAAGGCTTCTTTGGAGATCAAGTCCTTGCGATGGCTGCAAGAACAAACCTGGAGTAACAGCGCGATGAGATGACGCGATGCTTTCGTAAAAACCAGGTTCAATCAGGATCAGTAGGATGATGAGATATTTGGAAAGTAAATCCACGCAGTTGTAAATTGCCAGGGTCTGGTAATAAGTTCCAAGCGAGACACTCACACAGTACAGTTAGTAGATACACGCGTAATGATCCCGCTATCCGGCTCGAAGGACCAATGTTCGGGTTGGGATGAGATTAAGATTGTAATGTGGCGGGAACGGAGCAATAAATGAATACGCGTGTAGTCAGCTCTAGAGATATTTATTGACTGCCCTTACATTAGATACAGTGATACTTGCTATTATAACTAACACCACTACATCTACGGGGTTGAATAAAAAAAAAATTCGTACTGTTACAACTGACACTCTAAAGGTCTTTTTAAAAAAGGAAACTATTTAGTTGATGAGAATTAATATATTTGGATACAAGGTTAAACACAAAATTACGCGATTTGTTTGGCAGATGCCCCGATTTAATGACCTAACTGGTAGGCGTCTTAACCCGAACTGAACTGATGGTCCGCCAACTAGGGCTTCTTCCATAGAAAGGCGATAAGGAGGTGCTACTTAAGCATTTTAGGATACAACGTGGGGATGTAACAACCCCCCCTTTAAGAGGAACTTTACTGTTTTATGGAAAGTTACGGGGAAGTTCTGAGTCTTGGAAGAGGAATTGGTTCAGGTTCTTGATCGCTATCTGCTGGGCTATTATTTTGTGAGTTTGATTTCATTCTTAGATCAGGACATTTGCCAAATTTCTTAAAAACTTTATAACTAATAAAAATTATTGTTAATATAACTAAACAGTATGTTAAAACGGGATAATGAGAATGGTATTCAATCAAGTTGGGGCCGGGATTATTTATAATTTTATCAACATCTGACACTAGGTTATTCACAATATTAGGAAGTTTTTCTAAGTTTACATTGGACAATTCTAAAGGTAACAATTGAGATTTAGCCAGATTGAACTTGTCTATATTACAACATGGGTCACTTATTAAATTAAAATCAGATGTTATAGATTCTACATTTATATAAAGGTTAGTTTTGCTTATGAGTTCCCTGTTCTTATAGGAGGCTGTACAATTTGGCCGCATGTTAAGTACACCTGTACCTAACAGTTTAAACTCTATTAGATCTGGTTTACAATGAATAGTGAGTTTAAGTGGTTCAGACTGGACAAATATCCATCTGTTTCCTTGCAGCTCTTGCCAAATATCTATTTGTCCATGAATTAATTTAGTTTGACAATACTCGGGCATTTAAGTTACAATTTTTGTTAATATTTCAGTTTCACAAATCGGTGTGCTTTGGACTGAACGTCTATCGATGTCATCACAAATATAGATCCTATTTATAGATTTAATACAGGTTTTTAAATCAGTTATACATGTGTAAGTTAATTTATCTTTACTGATGCCCATAAAATTACATGATGGTATAATCATAGCATAGGAATTTGGCTTTTTGGCATCGTGTGGTATTGGTACAGATATAGAATTATATAAGTCAAATTCCATACTGTATACTAGAGGAATTTTAATGACAAAAACTAGCTTATTACTATCGAAATAACATAACAGTTTTGATATTTCTATGAACGCGTGAATATTATCTAAATTTAGACTTAAAGCTAATTCTTCATATTTATGTAGTTCTCTAATATTATTTACTAATTCATTATACAATTGTTCAGGCGTTAAGACAGATGGATGTAGAGCGTGACTTTTGGTAAACAATATAGCATTCAGAATATCATCCAGTTTAAAAGATAGAGTAAGCAGAGAAGAGGTAAGTTCATTATAAATTTTGTTAATTTCTGACTTCATATACAATTTATCAGATACAGTAGTCAATTTTTTAAAACTAATAGATAGGTTATTAATAGCTTTGTTCAAACGGGCTTCATTTGTTATTATGACTTTTAAAGTCTCATTATAACGGGAAACTGCTGTACTAGTAATCAAAATATTATCCTTGAGGATAGACGCAAGCTTTTTATTATTGTAGTCCAGAGTTTGAATTGCTATACTATATTTTATAGCATCATTTTCATCCATCGTGCCTATAACTTGTTTGAAAAGAGAACCAACTCCGGCAAACCAAGCCGATCTCTTTCCTCGGACAGATGTTAGATGCGATATAGCACTGTAATCTCTCAGAACATCGGTAAGTCGTGAAACCAGAGGCTGTAATATATTTTGGCATTCTGAATCTTTAATTATTTCGTTATGTTGGCACAAGAGCCCAGTAGTTTTTATCACACTGTTAATGTTATCTATGTGAGGTTTAATACATGCTATATCTATGGGTACTAATAAATGGATATGATCTTTAACGTATTTAATAGTTCCTATTGGGTCGAAGTATATGCCCGGACTTTCAGTCACTTGTTCCACGATATCTGACGTTACAACGGACAGGTATGCAGCTACTCTGAAATATGAATAAAACACTTACTTAAACTTATACATTAAAACTAGACTTATGGAATAATAAAGAAGCATAAACTAAGTACTGCTTTCTGCCAATTTTAGTTCATCATAATGATATTTGACGTGACGGCGATTTACAAGTAAAGTCAACGTATTATTACCGTTTATCTTTACCACTTTATGTGGACCTTTCCATATAGGCAGCAAGGCCTTATTTTGTCGCGGGTGATGCTTGAGGTAGACCATATCTCCTGTTTTGTATTTTATGGGTTTGGTATGTTTATCGTAATATGTTTTAGATCTGGTTTTTGATTTTAGAATGTTTTCTATGGCTTTTTCTCTAGAAAATCGCATTCTCTGTTGCAGGATACGGACGTAACTACTATAAGTTGGTTCTAAAGCGGTTTCATAAACTGATGTCGGTATAAATGGTTTATGGCCGAATAACAACTCATATGGAGTGTAATTTGTAGTGGAGTGAACGGTTGTATTATATGTTAACATTGCTGTATAAACATATCTTGGCCAATTGGGTTGATTGTCATCGACAAAGGATTTAAGGTATTCCTTCAGAGTTGCATGACTTCTTTCCAATGCACCCTGGGTTTGTGGATGGTAAGGACTAGACCAAAGTTGCTTTACTTTTAGAAAACTACAGGTCTGTTTAAATAATTCCGCTGTAAAATTAGTTCCCTGATCTGTTAATATTGTCTTAGGTATACCGAATTGGGATATAAAATGGATAAGACATTCGGCGGTCTCTTCTGCGGTAGCATTTGAAATTGGGTATCCTGTTGAGTATTTAGTGAGGTCGTCTTGTATCGTCAAAATGTACTTTAGTTTACTCGTACCGGATTCAGGAAGGGGCCCTACTATGTCGAGTGCTATACGTTCAAAAGGTTGCGTAGATGTTGTAGTAATTTGCATTGGGGCTCTGTTTATTTTACGCAGAGCTTTGTTCGTTTGACATTGTTCACATTTTCGGACGTAATTTTCGACATCTTTGCGCATACTACGCCAATAATATTTTTCTTGGATTCTGTTTAACATTCTATTACAACCCAAATGACCTGAAATAGGGATATCATGATTTTCTCTCAAGATTTGAGTAATTTCAGTTGCAGAAGGATAAATTATGGTGTTTTTGAAGATATGGACGCTGATCGCGGTATTGTGAAATAGATACATTAATATGTTATGAATTTTTATAAAACTATGTGAATCGAATGGATTACGAAAATCTGTTATACCAAATTCAGTGATGTTTTTATTCATTAATTCAAATTTCAGAATTTTGAGACTCTTGAAGATATCATCGTAATTACATTGGTCAAAGTGATGAACTTTTACAAAGAGTAAGTAACTAGTATAATATATTATTATTTTCAAATGGTAAGAAGAAATGTAATGACCTTTCCTTGGAAAGAATTTCATTGCTTTCCGAAAGGTTGCCAATAGTCTCTGAGACATTGGGATTTGATTCATCAAGGTCAATAGAAGTAGGTATAACAAGAATTTTTAATTTCGCCTTTAATAAAGTTTCATTATGTTCGTAAATTATTGTATTAAATTGAACTGATTTACTATTTATTGTTTTCAGGCACTTGGGATATGTGTCATCGTCATTCGGGATTTCTGGCGGTGTAGGAATATTAAAATCTTCGGGGAGTTCTAAGTTTTCGGGTAGCTCAAAACCTTCTGGTAAGTCTATAAAATCAGGTAAGTCTGGAATATCCGGTAATCCAGGACTTTCAGGGTTAACAGGAGCAGTTACGGGCTGCGGTAGAGGAAGTGAGCTCTCAGGAGCTGTTTTATCGGTAAGTATCTGTATAGGGTTTGGCATTTGAATAGGATTTACAGGATATCGTGAAAGAGCGTCAGCATTGCAGTTAACTTTACCCTTTTTATACTCTATGTCATAGTCAAACTCTTCGAGTTTGAGTCTCCATCTGACTAGTTTGGAACCTGGATCTTTGCAGCTAAAGAGCCACTTTAATGGTTTATGATCGGTTATGATTTTGAATCTGTAACCGTAAAGATATGGACGAAATATTTTCGTACCAAAAATAATGGCTAAGCACTCTTTTTCCGTTACACTGTAATTAGATTCTGCCTTGTTTAAAGTGCGGGAGGTAAATGCAATTGGGCGATCTTTGCCCACTTCACCTTGAGAGAGTATCGCTGAAATAGCGTAATTTGAAGCATCACAAGTCAGGACGAAGGGTTTGGTAAAGTCAGGATATATTAAAAGGGGTGCTGTTATTAGTTTATTTTTTAATTCCTCAAAAGCAAGTTGCTGATTATTAGACCAATTAAATGGTATATCTTTTTTTAATAAGGTAGTGAGGGGTTTAGCAATTTTTGAAAAGTCTTGTATGAAACGACGATAATAGGACACTAAGCCTAGAAATGACTTGACATCTTTTGGACATTTTGGGACAGGAAATTGGCTCACAGCCTTGATTTTTTCAGGATTAGGCGTTAAACCTTCTTCGCTGATGGTGTGTCCAAGGTAAGTAACTTCTTTGCGAAGAAACTCACATTTGTCCGGTTGTAATTTTAGGTTAAAATTTCTTAATCTCTCAAATGTATAGGATAACTTTTTAATATGGGACGGACGGTAGGTCATAGGAGTAAATGACTATGTCATCTAGGTAAACATAACAATGAATGCCTTGAAGGCCTGACAACACTGTATTCATAAGCCTCTGAAAAGTTGCAGGGGCATTTTTGAGCCCAAACGGCATTCTCACAAATTCATAGTGACCTTCAGGTACACTAAAAGCGGTTTTAGGGACGTCTTCAGCTGAAATTTCGATTTGATGGAAACCGGACGCCAAATCGAGCGTTGTAAAATATTTACTCTTACCTAACTGGTCTAGAATTTCACTAATCTGAGGTATAGGGTAGCTTTCACCAATAGTAATGTCGTTGAGCTTACGATAGTCAATTACTATTCGCCATTTCTTCTTCCCGGAAGCATCAACTTTTTTAGGCACTATCCAGATTGGAGAGGACCACGGAGAGACTGATGGTTGTATGATATGTTGTTCGAGCATTTTGTGAATTTGGGTCCTGACCTCTTCTTTGTGAACTTCTGGAAATCTATATGATTTTACATTTATAGGTTGCGAACAGCTCGTTTTGATCTCGTGCTTGAGAGCACTAGTCGCGGTAAGATTATCATTGGGAAGATGAAATACGTCTGAATATTCACTGCAAAGATCATAAAGAGCACCGGTTTCCTCGGAATTTAAATGGGAGGTTCGTAGTTGTTTGAGGACTTCATTAGTTCTCTCAAAACAACTTTCGTTAGATTGAGATAAATATATTTCGTCTTTACTAATAGGAATTAGGGTTAGAAAAAGGTTAGAATTTACAGAAATAGGTTCTTCAGACATATTAAGGACTGAGACATTCACTCGGTTATTACTTTTTATTTTAACTATGGAGTTAGCTATTAATAATTTTTCGGAGATATGCTGATCTAAGATTATACCCTCCTTAACTTCTGGATTTCTAACTGAACACTCTATGACGGTTTCAGTTCGTGGTTCTATTTCATAGGACGGATGATTAAATGACAGCTTTACATGATGGTTCGTGATTTCTAGAGAACCAGTGTCATAGTTGATACGACAGGCGCACTTCATAAATAAGTCATTTCCTATAATACCATCATAAGGAAGGTTTATATCATTGAAGATGTGGAATTTGTGTAACACTGTACACTCAGGGTTTAAACATAAATCTAGAATAAGGCAACCAAGACTTGTTATCGAGCCTTCTTTAGAGTCGATGCCTTTCACTTTAACATTATCGACCTCCAATTTAAGAGGATTGGATAAACAAGATTTTTTTTAGATACACAAGGACGCTCCTGAATCTATCAGAAGGGTAAGTGGATTCTTACTAACAGACGACTGGACAACGATATAAGGTAAGTACCTTTTTGGATTAGTATTTAATTCATACACTTTACAATAATTATTATCATTTTCTTTTTCAGAGACAGACATGGATATAACAGGATTAAACATGTCTACAGTTTGGGGCTGGTTACCCTGTCGCTTGACATGTAGAGAGCTTCCATTTTGGGGCTGGTTACCCTGTCGCGTGACATTCAAGGATATAGTTTTTGACGTGTCTTCAGTTTGGGGCTGGTTACCCTGTCGCGTGACATTCAAGGATATAATTTTTGACGTGTCTACAGTTTGGGGCTGGTTACCCTGTCGCTTGACACTCGTAGATAAAGTTTTTAACATGTCTACAGTTTGGGGCTGGTTACCCTGTCGCTTGACATTCAAGGATATAATTTTTGACGTGTCTACAGTTTGGGGCTGGTTACCCTGTCGCTTGACACTCGAAGATAAAGTTTTTAACATGTCTACAGTTTGGGGCTGGCTACCCTGTCGCTTGACATTTAAGGATATAATTTTTGACGTGTCTACAGTTTGGGGCTGGTTACCCTGTTGCTTGACACTCGAAGATAAAGTTTTTAACATGTCTACAGTTTGGGGCTGGTTACCCTGTCGCTTGACATGTAGAGAGCTTCCATTTTGGGGCTGGTTACCCTGTCGTGTAGCTCTCGGAATGCCTTCAGTTTGGGGCTGGTTACCCTGTCGCGTGACATTCGAAGATATAGGAGTACTGGATATACGATTGACGGTGTCGACTTTTTGTTTGTGTCCCGTGCGACACCTTTGCGAGACATTGATTAGTTTAAATTGTCGTTTTCTTCGGGCTCTGACTCATCCCTAGAATCTTCTTCATCGTTAACGAAGTTCACGTGAGGATATTTAGGTTTAGAATGGGACGGTTGTACTACAGAAAACGGTTGGTTATTATATTTTTTGTTATTATACTCGCGCAATTTACAATTCGCTAGGATATGACCTACCTTTTTGCAATATCTGCACACCGGTGGGTCCCTGGAAGAGGAAGGATTGTTACCATCTTGTTGGCTGGGCTTAGATGGAGATCTGTAATTGTCTCTTTTAACAGGAACATTCTGTTTAAATGAATGCTGCTGTATTTTTTCTTCGGAAATCGCGTAATTAACGGCCTCGTTTAAGTTTTTAGGATCTCTGCACCTTACGATATTAGCTATACGAGGATGTAACCCTATGTTAAAGGTATGAAGTGCTAGATCCTCCATCGCAGCCACTCTCCCAACAAGTTCGCTTTTCCTTGTATTGGATATTGTTACCTCTGTGAGTAACTTAGACAAACATGTTTCGACACGTAAATGGAACTGATTGTCTGTCTCCTGACTATTCTGCTTACACTCCTGGAGCTCGGTGAGCAAGTGGGCATAATGCTTACGCTCGCCGAATTGGTTTTTAAGAAATTCTTTAAGAGAAGGCCAGTTTTCAAAATCTTTTATAGAGCATGCGCTCTGCGCTTTGCCCTCTAGTTGACTTATAATGAATTTGAAGACTATTTCCTCCTGAAACGAGGATGCTATTGATATCGCATTGTCGCAATTGTGTAAGAAAGCATTTAACTTTTCTCTGGTTCCGTCGAATGGCTTAACAAATTTTAAGATAACGTTAAGGGAATGCTCTTCGTCTCTTACTTCTCTGACGTCTTTTTTCGAGTCTGATTTTGACATGATTGATATTAAAACTAGTTATAAAAGTAAAATAAAATATAATATCAGACAAAGCCACGGTATTGAGTAGTTTAGCCAACTGGTCTGTACGGTTTATCTATGTTCCGAGAAACAAAATACGTGGGTGATGGATGTTTATACTGGCATTGTTTAACAGACAGTGTCTTATCAAGGATTAACTTACATAATTATTATAAGCGTTGTAGATGACAAATAAAAGTTATAATTAGAACTGAAATAATAATCACTTGAACTGACTCACAGAATACACAAACACTTCATAATCCTGGTTTGTGGAATCACTGGAAGACGTCTGATCCGGTCGGTGCTGGATAGGAGTAGTCCCGTAGGATACGCTTGCGGCGCAACTTCTCTGTATCACTTACTGCACAGTGGACTGGTGACGACTTGGGTCTTTGGTTGGGGACCCGGATACGTTATGAACGGCCTCTTTTCAGCCTGGATTCGCCTCTCTTTACCTCTGGATGGCCTCTTTAGGGCCCGGATTGGAAATATGCGGCCTCTCTTCAGCCTGGATTCGCCTCTCTTTGCCTCTGAATGGCCTCTTTTGGGCCCGGATTAGGAATTTGCGGCCTCTTCTAGGCCTGGAATTAGTTCTGAGTTCGGGTTGAAGGTCAGAACTTTAACCTTGATAAATCGGGGACTGGATCACACTTTCACATACACTACACAACCATAACACTTCGCGAGACGTTCCGGGATTTACTTATCCCTTTCCGCTGCCACCAATGTTACAACTGACACTCTAAAGGTCTTTTTAAAAAAGGAAACTATTTAGTTGATGAGAATTAATATATTTGGATACAAGGTTAAACACAAAATTACGCGATTTGTTTGGCAGATGCCCCGATTTAATGACCTAACTGGTAGGCGTCTTAACCCAAACTGAACTGATGGTCCGCCAACTAGGGCTTCTTCCATAGAAAGGCGATAAGGAGGTGCTGCTTAAGCATTTTAGGATACAACGTGGGGATGTAACAATACGTAAGGTTTTTTTTTTCATAAGTACATACTTATCCTAAAATTTTAAGACAACTTTTATCATTTATTAATATGTAGACACTTAAATACGCAATTGTACTTCTACATTTATTTATTAACTAAGTTATGATTATGACATTAACACAAATCTGTTATGTTATAATATTATCCACCTGCTTATCGTACGGATATTGTTACAATGTTACTGTAATGCTGTTACTAAACTAGTGTACATATGGTTTTGTTCGATTTTTATGGACAGTCTCACTTTTACCGTTCTTAAGTACTATTACATTGGGTTCATTTTCACTTATTACTTGATATGGACCATCAAACAATTTATCCAACTTTTTACCAGACTCATTTCTTATTAGAATCAAATCACCCTTTTGGTATTTTACTGGATTACTTCTGCGATCGTAATAACATTTCCTTTTTGTTTTAGACATGACTAAATTTTCTCTTGCTTCTTTATTCGCTAATTGTATTCTATATTTTAGTTCTAGTGCATAGTTATCTGGATTGTATAGAGGTTCTACTATATTACTACATAAATTACTCGGCAAATGGCATGGTTTTCCAAAGACTAGTTCGTATGGCGTGTATTTGGTCTCGGTATGTACGGTGGTACTGTAGGAGAAACACCAGAACGGTAGCCACTGGCTCCAAGTCTCTGAATGACCATCACATTGGGTCCGCAAGAAAGCAGCTAAATGTTTATGCGTATTTTCTAACGCACCCAATGACTGATGGTGATAAGCAGTTAGACATGGGCAAAGTCGTTATTTTTCATTCACCGTGACTGTTCCAGTTATAAAAATTTCACGGTGAAAAACCACCGTGACTTTGTCACGTCGTTTTGTAATGTGACTTACACGATTTGATAATTAATTCGCTTATTCGCTATTATCAATAAAAACTATCGCCTGTAGATGTATTGCAGAATAAAGAAAAAAGTATATCTCGGTGTTATTATATCCTAATAATTAGTACTTAATAATAGTATTATAAATGCGATAGTTTGTGAGGATGCAGTTGATTTGATCATAATATCCTTCACACTTTATACAGGCTTAGGACTGTCGCATAATTTTGAAAACTAAGCGGCGTGTTTTATATTTTGATCAACTATTTACATTGATGTTATATGTACATTATTTACATGTTTACTAGGTATTACATACATTTTTTTTTTCAAATTTTTATTTGGTTTTATAATTAGAATTTAAAAATAAAAGCTGTTGCATTTTTCTAATGCCAAGCCTTGTACGTCTCTCGTTCATAATATTTCCTGCTTTAAACAAGAGCCTCTCACAGGGTACAGAAGTAGCCATAAAATTTAATTTACTTCTGGCCAAAACTGCTAAATTAGGAAAGCTATGCTTGAAAGTCTTCCACCATTCTCATGGATCTTGCTGTCTTCCTATAACAGGTAACTCTAGGTATCTCTGTACTTCCAGCACTGCCTGCGATCTAGGTGTACCTTCAGGGCGCACTGTGTTAACTATGGTATCATATTCGTCCCAAATGTCAAACTTATTTCTTTTTGATACGGGTTCTTCAGAGGCTTCCACATCTTCTCTTTGCTGAACTGGCAAATTTTTATTTATAGTGGCAGTGACCAGGTCAATTACTGTTTTTTTTAATATCAGCTGCGTAAACCTGGTTTCTAAACACATGTAGTTTAAATCGTGGATCTAGCACTGTCGAAACACCAATCGTCTTACTAGCCTCGATATTAGCGAATCTTCTTTCAGTCTCCGATCTCAAAGAACTTATTAGGTTTTTAGTTATTTCGTGAAGACTGTCCGTAAAATCTTCCTCCATTGGGTCTTCAGTAACCTGAAGCATTTTATTCAGTGCCGAAATCAGACCTCTAGTTAAAATGAGTATTTGACTCCCGGATACGTATTTTTCCCCGCTCATCGCTTCAGTTATCTGTTCAAAAGGCTTGAGTACAGTGCATAACTCGCGACATATACGCCATTATTCGGCTGACAAGGTATCCCATTCCTCGTCAGTCAAAGCCATTGTAGCTTTAATAGCTTCTTCCAAATCCACAAAGCGTTGTGACATCTTTAAAGTAGAATTCCACCTAGTAGATACATCCTGAAGTACCTTTTTTGGGATTGCAATATTATTTTGTTTTTGGTATATTAGTAACTTTTCAGTGGCTTTTACGCTTCGTTTGTAATGTGCTACAATACTTTTCACTTTCGTGATAGCTCCTGATATTGTTTTGTTTGCAGTGTTTTCAGTGGTACGACTTCTCACTATTAGATTTATTGAATGGGCATAACATCCGAAATGCCTATAGCCCATTTTTTTGACAGCAGATTTCATATTACTAGCATTGTCTGTGACAACGATTAGAACTTTGTCTTTCAGTTTCCAATTTTGAAGAATACGTAATACATTTTCTTTGATATTTTCGGCCGTATGTGAACCACTCAGAGGTGCGCATTCTAATAAGACTGACTTCAAAGTAAACTCCTCATCAATATAGTGGGCTGTGAGTCCTAAATACGCATCGTTGTTGCTAGAAGTCCAAATATCTGAAGTTAAACAAACACTAAGTGCTTCACGCTCAACTTTCTCTTTAGTTTCTGTTAAACATGTCTCGTAAAGTGCAGGTAGATAATTGTTTGAGAGTACTTTCCTGTTCGGTAAGGTGTACGAGGGATTCAATCCTTCAACAAAGGCCTTAAATCCTCTATCTTCGACGATTGAAAAAGGCTGATAATCATAAATAAATAGCAGCATCAACAGATCATCTAACCTTTTTTTTTCGTTTGGTGTAAGTTTTCTTTTTATATATTTAGTCATAGGTTGATTCTGTAATACTGTACGGGAATTTACATTTTGTATGTTGGTATTACTTATACAATTTGTCATAATATCAGAATTGGACATTGACGTAGTTGGCACATTTGAATTTTGTAGTTGCTGCACATTCGCACTGGAGGTGGAAGCCATCGTAGAGTCCGACGGTGATTGCGGGTTTGATTCTGACGTAGTTGGTGCAACAGGAACAGATTGGACTGACTGCTGTTTTGTAGAAACAAACTGAACAGTTGGATGTTTTCGCTCCAAGTGTTTTTTTAAATTGGAAGTTGAAGATTTGTAGCTATACTTAACTTTACGTAACTTACAAATTGCGATCTTATTTACACTGTCTCCAAAATTTTCAAAACAATTCCATAAATTACTAGTTTTCATTTTGCGTGAGTCCGCCATAATGGCAGAGACCAGTTTTTATACTATATCTACACTAAATACACTGAACTATTCACTATTATTGTTATTTACACAACGAATAAACACGAACAAACTAAGTACTAACACTGCACGTAGTTATGTGACACAAGTTTGCACAACTATTATCACATCTTGAGAAACAAACAAGCCGTAAATTATAAAATTAACTCAGGGTCATTAAAGTCAAATCTGTCACACCTGACTGATTTTTACGACCGGTAGCCTAGATAAGGCTTTACGACTTAACCCTGAGATAAGATTATCGACGGAAAAGCACGTAGACTCCACCGTATATAAACCCCTGTATTTTCCAGAGGCAATCATTCCTAGTTCGTCGTCTTTGTTAGTAGTAGTACTTTACTTTTAACTTTAAATATTTTGGTCTTGGGTAAAATAAAAAGTTGTATTTCTTTTAAAATAATATATTCATTAAAAATACTTGCAAGTACTCAAAGTCTTCAATTATTTCGTGACCTGATCCCCGCTGCCGCACGACCACGCTGAACCTTAACTGGCGCAGTCGGTAGGATCATTCGCGTTAGATTCGTCGGAAAAACGTTCTCGCGAAGAAAAACTTTCGAAACGGTCACCAAATATCAAAAGTACGAGACAACAAGCAGGCATCTGAAGAAGACGAGCAGTACCAGCCCTTCATCAGGCCAGAGCTACGAGACTTCGCATCGTGAGTACAACACAACCCAGACAGTAAAAGAGGTACGACACACTACAAGGACCGAGAGCTAGTAATCGGTGGGAGATTACAAAATTTTGTCATTACAAAATAATCTCCTTCCTTAACAGTAACATAACATATTACATGTTAATGAATTCGAATAACCCCGAATATAATCCAGCACATCCTGGACGGGATTGTCATCGCCAGCGAACACTTCTTATCACTTTGCTAACAATTGTCGGACATTTACTTGAAAAGTTGAACAGTTTAATTACATTGTACAGACACTTACTGTATATTTGTGAAGTGCATCATCGTCCCTGATTTTATACTGTCATTGCAAATTGTTATTTTATGTGTGTGTTTAGCTTAAAGCGAATTTAAATATTATTGCGAAATAATTGCAAATTGTGTATTAAATCTTAAATTATATATATTCGCGAACTGTGTATCTAGGTTGGTGATAGACCGAAAATCACTGGATATTACTGTATAACAGAATATTCTTGAAACAAGTTTTAAACGGGTATAATAATTAAAAAAAGATTGGAAATAAAAACAATCGGATTAATAAACCGAAAAAGAAAAAGATTAATACAATGTCTTATAAAAATATTGACATAATACCCTCGGATATTTTCAAAATTATCCCAATGTATGATGGAAATACACGACAAACGTCGATTTTCCTAAGAAAGTGTGATTATGTATTATCAATGTTTAAAAGTACGAAAAAGGAACAAGAAACATATAATTTAGAGGTCGTTACTAGTCGTCTAACTGGCGAAGCAGCCAATTTAATAAGTGAAAGAGAAGATATTGTAACTTAAGACGAATTTAAAAATCTAATTGAAGAACATTTCGGAGACCCACGTAGTGAGGAAAGTATAGCCTTAAAACTCGAAACCGCATGCATTAAGCCAGGTGAATCATATTTAGAGTTTAGCCAACGTCTTAAAACGATTAGAAACAATTTATTCAGCAAAATTAACCGCGAGGAAGAAAACGCCGGTATACGTAAAAATAAAATGATTATATACGATAATTCAACACTTAACGTGTTCATGTATAATTTAACGGAACATTTAGCTAACATGATACGACTCAGGCAACCTGATAACTTGGAAGCTGCTATAGCAATAGTTATGCAGGAAGAGGATTTCCATAGAAGATTTAAACTAAACAAAACTTGGAAATCAAGTATGTACCAAGGCAAGAAAGAAAATGAGCGAGGCTACCAAGGTAAAAACTTTAACCTTAACTTCCGTCCGAATATTCCGCGTAAATTCAATTCGAACTTTCCGCGCAATGCAAACGCAAATGGAAACGATAACAAAAATGTACAACCAAATCTACCTCAAAACGATCATAGGTCAAATGATCAGCGTAACACGCCAAAACAACAATATTATAACAAAAATTATAATTCAAGTTATAACCCAAATTATAACAATCGTAATAGGTATAATTTACGATCAAATTATGGAAATTCGAACCAAACACCGTTAGTCAAGAAGGAAGCACCTTTAAACCTAAATTATTACGACCATGAGCCTCATGCAAATGATGACAAAAATAATGATTGCATCAATTCAAATGAGCCAAAAGAACAAAATTTTCTTGTAAGAGCCTCAACCTCTTCTGCACAAATTTGATAGCTGACTTACCGTACATCTTTGTCCCGCAAATAAACGCAAAATTAATGCTAGACACGGGAAGTACAAGATCATTTCTAAGTACTAAGATAGTTGATAAATATTATAACGAAAATAAAATTCCAGAAGAATTCGAAGTGGTTAGCACACACGCGAGTTCAAAACACAACGGCGCAGTCGAAATTAAATTATTCTACATTTTTAATTTAGATAAAATGGCAAAATTTTATATATTCAATGTAGGATCCGAATATGACGGAATAATTGGAAACGATATATTGTTTGAATTAAAATCAATAATTAATCTGGAAAAAGGACAACTTATTACCGAACAAGCGGTCATACCTATACATTTCCAGAGAAGGCTAAATAATTTCCATCCCGGTACAATTACATTACCGCCTCGAAGCGAACAAAGAGTAAAAGTTCCCACGGACTTGTACAACGGTTCAGGTATATTGGAATACCAAGAATTAGTAACAGGCGTACGAATGCCCAGCGCTTTAGTACTGTGCGATAAAGGTTACGCACACACGGTAATACAAAATACCACCGATAACACATGTTTCCTCTTAGTAACTTGGCCCTTTCACATTGTAAAGTACGAAGGCGATAACAGGAAATGTTGTACAATAAACTACTTAGAACACAAACTAACGGATTCTAAGTTAGAAACGGAATTATTATTGGAAAACAACTTGGAAAAATTAAGATTAGAGCATATGAACGATGAGGAAAAACGTAAAATTTTCCAATTATGCTTACAATATAAAGACATCTTTTATTGCGAAGGCATACCATTATCGTTCACACACGCAATCAAACATCTTATTAGGACACGAAATGATGATCCGATTTACATTAAACCTTATAGACAGCCACCAGCTCAGAATGAAGAAATTAAAAGACAAGTTTCAAAACTAATCCAGGAAAATATAATTAGACCACGTCACTCACCATGGAGTGCCCCTGTACATTTAGTACCAAAAAAATTGGACGCTACAGGTGAACAAAAATACAGAATGGTCATTGATTATAGAAAACTTAACGAAATCACTTGTGATGATAGATATCCACTGCCTAATATAACAGATCTTTTTGATAAGCTAGGAAATAGCTCATATTTCACAACACTAGACCTAGCAGGTGGTTATCATCAAATTGAGGTTTTAGAAAATGATAGACCAAAAACAGCTTTTAATACGCAATATGGACATTATGAATTTTTAAGAATGCCATTTGGTTTGAAAACGGCACCAGCCACATTCCAGAGAGCTATGGACAATGTTTTAAGAGGATTGCAAGGAATCCATTGTCTTATTTATTTAGATGACGTCATAATTTTCTCAAATACATTAGAGGAACACATTAATAAACTAAACGTCATATTTCAAACTTTAAGGGAAGCCAATTTAAAAGTTCAATTGTACAAATCAGAATTTCTTCGAAAAGAAGTATTGTATTTAGGCCATACCATTACGAAAGATGGATTAAAACCTAATCAAGATAAAATTAAGGCAATTTTAAATTATCCAATGCCTAAATCTATAAAAGAAGTTCGATCATTCTTTGGTTTAATCGGGTACTATAGAAAATTCATAAAGGATTTCGCTAAAATAACCAAACCCTTCACACTAGTTTTGAAAAAGAATAAGAAATTTGAAGTTACTAATGAACTTCAAGAAACTTTCGAACGTTGTAAAGAATTATTAGTTAATGCACCATTGTTGCAATTTCCAGACTTTTCAAAACAGTTTCTTTTAACAACAGATGCTTCGGAAATAGCATTAGGAGCCGTATTATCACAAGGTAATATCGGAAGCGATAAGCCAATAGCTTACGCGAGTCGAACGTTGATAGATGCCGAAAAACGGTATAGTGCTATAGAACGAGAACTATTAGCAGTACTTTGGGCAGTAAAACATTTCAGGCCGTATTTATATGGAAAGAAATTCCTTATCTATACAGACCATCGACCATTAACATGGCTATATTCTTTAAACGAGCCTAATAGTAAATTAACTAGATGGAGACTTCGACTCCAAGAATATGACTTTGAAGTAATATACCGCAGCGGAAAACAAAATACAAACGCTGACGCTTTATCAAGAATTAAACTCAATATGTTAGGAAACTCTAATACTTCTTCAAATCAAGAAGATAATGATTCAATTCTTGCGAAAAAAGGTTCAGAAGAAAGTCTAAATATCATCGATCCGGAAATAACTTTAACAGCCTCAGAAAAATCTGATGACTCTAGAGAAAGTTCTGACGTAGAGGAAATCGAATCAGAAAATGACGGTATTCCCATAATTAATGAAGCTATCGACCCTAAACCAAACCAAATAATCGTGATGAATTGGGATAAAAATGAATTGGATATAATTCATACATCTCGAAACAAACAAAAAATTATTGAAGTCAGATTACCTTTAAATAATGTTGATTTTATTAAAGAATTTTTAACGGAAAATTTAGAAAAAGGGAAGAAATATTACATATATTATGATAATAAATCCCAAAGAAATTTATTCAACCAAATTATATTAAAAATATTTAAGGATAATCCTAATCAAATAATTGAGTGCGTAAAAAGAGTTGTAGTAGTTGAAGATGAAGAGGAACAAATTCAAATTATTACTGCATATCACGAAGGAAAAACATGCCATCGTGGAATTAAGGAAACATACCAAAGATTAAAAAGAAATTATTTTTGGCCTTATATGAAACAAACTATATCAGCAGTAATCAATACATGTGACTTATGTAAAAAAATGAAGTATGATAGGCATCCGCTAAAACCACCGCTACAGTTAACACAAACTGCAAGCAAACCTTTCGAAGAGTTATTTATAGACATTTTCTCGATCGAAGGGATTTCATTTTTAACAATCGTGGACTTATTCTCAAAATTGGGTCAAGTAATCGAAATCAAAAGTAAATCGACCCCAGAGATAGTCAGAGCATTAATAAAATACTTTTCATTTTATGGCGTTCCAACAAAAATAAACTGTGATCCAGGAACAGAGTTTAATAACAACTTAATGAAGGAAACACTATCATTCTATAAAATTGATTTACATGTAGGAAGGAACTCCTAATAACCCAAATTCAATGGGAATTGTAGAGAGATTCCACTCTACCATAACGGAAATTTATAGAATAGCCAAATATCAGCACAAGATAACTGATGCTGCTTCCGTTATGACATATGCTATCATGGCATACAATAATACGATCCATTCGATAACTAACTTATCACCATTTGAAGTACTATTTGGTCATACCAATGCAACAAGTACATTTCAAATAAATTTCGAAAAATCTTATATGCAGGAATTGCTAAACGAACATTCTAAAAGAACTTCGTTTTTATATAAATATCTTTACGAAAAGATGAAAAAAGAAAAATTGCATCGGCAAACTAGTGGCGAAAACGTCTTAATAAATGAAGGTGATGAAATTTATACGAAATTAGTAAATAAACGTAAAGGGAAAGATAAACCGAGATACGAAAAGGCTATAGTAACTGGAGATATCGAAAGAAACGTTATCCCAATAAATGTTAGAGACCGACCATCTAAAGTTCCTTTAAGAAACGTCAAGAGACCTACTTGACTTGTTTATGATACAAAATCACACATATAAAAAAAAAAAATTGTAAAGGGTATATAATATGACAAACATATTAAAATATATTGCATATATGAAATGCACTAAATCAATGTTATAAGGTTAAATACAAAACCGATAACGAATGCATAATTGACAAAAATGTCATTAAAAATAATCATGAAAATCATGAAAAGTACTAAAAGTACCTGAAAGTGCAATAAGCACAAAAGAAAAGTAAATACGTAAACGATTATGGCTACGAAAAATGGAATTGTGTAAAATAATCTAAGTTAAGCTATAATAATATTGTAAGAACTATGGAATAAGATTGTTAAGGGAAAAGCAATAAAACTATTTGTATTTTAAGGAACAAAACTAATGTATACTAGATTATAAGCAGTGCAGTATAATTGTGAAAAAGTGAACAGTGCAACGTAACAGTGCATCACCAAAAAGTGTTAATAAATAAGACAACGCAGCATAACCAAAATGTATAAGAATGAACAAATGTAATAATCTTTAACAATTTAAAAACTGTACCACCGTACAAAATAGTTATTTTAAAAAGACGAAATATGAATGACCTGTCATTTGAAAAATTACTTTCAGTATATTTCAAATCTAAGAAGGGAGGAGTTATGTGACACAAGTTTGCACAACTATTATCACATCTTGAGAAACAAACAAGCCGTAAATTATAAAATTAACTCAGGGTCATTAAAGTCAAATCTGTCACACCTGACTGATTTTTACGACCGGTAGCCTAGATAAGGCTTTACGACTTAACCCTGAGATAAGATTATCGACGGAAAAGCACGTAGACTCCACCGTATATAAACCCCTGTATTTTCCAGAGGCAATCATTCCTAGTTCGTCGTCTTTGTTAGTAGTAGTACTTTACTTTTAACTTTAAATATTTTGGTCTTGGGTAAAATAAAAAGTTGTATTTCTTTTAAAATAATATATTCATTAAAAATACTTGCAAGTACTCAAAGTCTTCAATTATTTCGTGACCTGATCCCCGCTGCCGCACGACCACGCACTACGTCGTACCTACTTTGCATTTATAAACACGCAAAGAAAATGAAAGAACAAAAACTGGCGCCAAATTTATAGGTGCACAAACATGACAAATTACAATGAGTAAACAGAGTCAACTGACTGTCAAAGTTCGAGGTCATGCACGCTAAAATTGCATGATGCATCGGTACTCGTTTTTCACGAAAGTATACGACTATCCCCTCCCCGAACGGCCGCGGCGCGGGGGCGCGGGCGGACACGTTCCGATTTATTCTCGTTCCATATTTAACATTGACCATCGCAGTGACGGGAGTGAGACGGAGTAAATGTGACAGAAAGGAACAACGTTATTTTGGAACGACGATATTATACAAAAAGTCACTGTGATACTCTCAGGTGGCAGATCACGGTGATTTTTTCACTATGACGTTATTTATCACCCATGTCTATAAGTAGTTGAGTTCACCTTATCAATTTGTAGTAACTTGCACACCTCTGTCATGGTTTCTGACATAAACTCCGTGCCACGATCCGTTGCGATAGTCTTTGGCAGACCGTACCTAAGAATAAAATTATTAATAAAAGATCGTGCGACACTTACCGTATCTTTTCGCTGAATTGGATACGCCTCAACGTACTTGCTCAGCTCACATTGTAAACTTAAAATATAAACATTACCTTCTAAATCCTTATCTAGGGGCCCCACTAAATCTAAATACACCTTTTCAAAGGCACTAGTCGCTGTAGTCGTTGGTTCTATAATATTTTTAGAATACTTATTCATCTGGCATTTTTGGCATTTGCTAACATACTTTCGTACATCGTTTTTTAGACCTGGCCAAAAATATTTGCTTTTAATATTATTTATCATACGCCGTACTCCCGCGTGTCCACTCGTAGGAAGTACGTGATAGTCGTGTAATATGTATGTCTTTTCGTCATTATCTAGGACTCGTTTAACTCCTCTTAAAATATTTATGTGTGGTCCGGACCACTTCTCTTTGTTATTTATCTCATTTATTAATTCTTTGATAAATGTACTATTATACTGATCCTTTATAATGCATATTTCCTTCATATTTATATCATTACAAAAACTACTCAATTTATTCGCAAATTCGGCTCGCGTAAAATGCGACATATAATTGGTGTCGATGTATAAAGTTTTCTCTTCGTCTACATAAACAAAACATTCTTTTTCATAAGTTATAGATGGTTTTGATGTTTTATCTTTTTTTATAAACTTTAACTCTACATAGTCACTTGGCTTTCTTAATATCTCTGCGACCCTTGGTTGGCCAAACCTCGGTTCTGCAGTTATATTAGAAGACCTTGTGCTTTCCCTATTTTCCTGATCAATTCTAGCTTTTTGCGCTCTAGTCATTACCAGAGTTACTTTTTCATTTAATGATTTTAACTCGTTCGAACTTATGGTCACCCTACTCAAAGCATCTGCAACTACGTTATCGTTTCCTTTTATATAAACTACATTATAATCGTATTCCTCTAATTGTAGTCTAAATTTTAAAAGTCTTGTTGAGGGATCCTTCATTCCAAATAGGTAAATAAGTGGCTTATGGTCGGTGATTACAGTAAATTTCCGCCCGTACAAGTACGGCCTAAAATATTTTACACTCCAAACAATTGCTAAAAGTTCCTTTTGAATAGTGGGATAATTTAATTCTGCCTTATTTAATGGTCTACTAGCATATGCTACCGGCCTCATGTCCTTGTTGCATAAAACAGACCCTATTGCTACACCTGATGCGTCTGTCTGAAGGACAAATGTGTTTTCTTTAGAGAAATCCGGATATTGTAAAATAGAGGGTGAAACTAATTGCCTTTTGAGATTTTCGAAACTTTTTTGACATTCATCAGTCCAAATAAACGGTTGATTTTTTCGGCATAATTTGTTTAACGGTATTGTTATCTCTGAAAATGCATTGTAAGTTCTCAGAAAGTCCAACCCGATAATACCGTCCGCTGCACATGGCATGCTGTCGAATAAGCGTAACTTGTGACAAAATATGAAACCTGTCTCTGACCGTAACGGAATGTATGCGAAACATTTTGATTCTACTTTCCCACCTATTCCATGTATAACTGTACTTTCATGATACCTCACTGTACTACTTTTAACTATATGATTATTAATTATCGATATCGAAGCGTCAGTATCTAATAAAAATTTACACATCCTATTCCTTACATATAAGTTGATGAAATCTAAATCTTTACATGTTAACGCATAATTAGGCTCGAAAAAAACTGTTCTAAATTTTCGTCATGCTGCTCACCTTTTGTCTCCTGACTGTCATCTTCTGACGAATAGTACATATTTCGCCGTGCGCCTCTCGTACCCCTGCTAGAATTGTTTCTTAAATTGCCTCTGTAAACACGATGAAAGCTCCTGCCGCGACCATTGAAACCATAGCCGCGATTCAGCTGCATATCTTGGCTGCACCTGGTTTCCTCTAAACGGTTGCTGGGACCAGCCACGATTATAATATCCTCGACTATGGCTAACTCTACGGTTATTGTAATATTGGTTTCTATTCGTACCTCGTGAATATGAATAAACTGCATCCTGACCCGAAGTCCCAGGGCGCGCGTCTTCCTCATCCTCTGCCGCGCGTACCGCATCCTTGAGCTCCTTGTAGTCCCGGGCTGATATTATAGTGCTCAGCCGGCGGTTCCTTAGGCCATCTGCAAATCTTTTTATAACCATCTTCTCGTTTATAGGACTTAGTATTGCACTTGCTTTTGCATTTCCATCAGCTTGTGCTATAGTAAGCCCTATAAAGAGTTCTTCCAACTTCGATCCATATTCTGCAATGGTCATATTATGTTGAGATAAATTATTTATTTGTGACAACAAAGAATTTGCTGATTTTTTTGTCAATAAATACGCTTTGATATCTTCTACTAAATTTTCAACACTTGCATACTCTGATTTTAATTTCAATTTAGCTGTTTTTGTTAGACGGGTTTTTGGGACAAAAGAAATCAACAGTTTTTTGTTGTCACTCGTTTTTAAACAACTGTCATACATCTCTATGCCGTCGATTATTTTTTCCGTTGTTTCTTCCTTACCATCCATTACTGGAATGAGGACACTCGCTGTTTTTAATTCAAAATTTTCCATTTTATTTCCTTCTTGGGAATCTATCTTATATCTTAAAATTTTAGAGTTAGACTCCTCTATGCCTTCGCAAAATAAATCGAATGAATATCCAGATAACGCTGCAATACGAACTTCTTCTTTATCGAGAGACTTTAAAATTAACTTATACTCATCATATAATGCTAATGCATGCTCAAATTTTTGCTTTCCTAACTTTTCTTCACGCCTCTTAGGGTCAGCTCACACCGAGACGCGACGCGACGCGACGCTGCGCGCATACTTTAAAAGAGCGACTCAAAATACAACTTTATTTTCTACACGAAAAGATACACATTTCATTGTGAGAATTCAGAATACGTTGCACCACGCAGCGCTGCGCCTCGTGACGCCTCGCGGCGTAGCGCGATGCATCGCGACGTAGCAGTATGCGCGGCGTGCAAGAGCGGCGCCGCGCCTCTCAACGCCGCGCGAGGCCGCGATGCGCCGCGAGGCGCAGTCCAGGCCGCCGTGGCAACTTGTTTGTACTATTTCCGTCCAGACTTCGTGTAGAGTTGATGCAGTTCGGTCGAGTGATATTATAATGATTGACTGGGATCTTGTAATAATCGGACTTCTTGCAGAAGAGGCAGAGCAAGAAGAATACAAAAATAAAATTAAAAGGAAGACATCACACAGGAGTATTTGGGTGCATAATTTATGGAGAAATAGAAGAATTCATGGTGAATTTGAGGGTGGACGCGGGCCGGGGCGGAAGCACGTGGCGAATGTAAACACATTCCGCTGCGCCGCGCGGCGTCTCGCTGCGCAGCGAGGCGTCGTGTTGCCGAAGATTTTACGATGCGCCTCGCGACGTTGCGATGCGTATCGCGGCGGCGCGCGGCGCAGCGCGTAATCACGGGCTTCTTCCAGTATCGTCGCGTCTCGGTGTGAGCTGACCCTTAGGGCCTAACTTTCCTATACTTTCACATAACTTTTTTATGTCTTCATATATCATGCTTAACCTTTCCATTAAGGATCATACCTTATATTCTATTTAACATAACTATTTCTATGTGTTTTTTTTTATTTAGTTTTTTATTTATTATTTCTTACCATATCTATTTTAGATCTAAACCTTTCTAAACGAATGAAAGACGCGACAGTTAATCCTATATCACTGCACTATTCACACTTCACTTCACTTCACACCATTTCTTGTCCATTATTCCCGATTTCTCCTTCCTGCTGCCTCCTGTTTCCTCTGCCGGACAATCTTGCTTGAATGCGCCGAACCATTTCGCGCCTCACCTCTGTTTTTATAATATTTTTGCCATATTTAGCACATATCTTCATGAAAAAAATTATCATCAAAATGCCAACAATTCCAACGATGAATGATAGAAGAATTGTGTGCTTACATCTTTCCGCTGTTGCTCCATTCGAGCCACCTGATGCTGTTTGTGCGATTACGACCTCGTCTTTAGCCCATTACTTTTCCCCATTTTTGAAATATTTTACTAATAGTACTGTCTTTCCAAATTTTTCGATGCGGCCTTCTATCGCGAACACTTTCAATATAATACAGTACATGGTTGCCTGCAGGTACAACTGCCACGTTGCAAAACACGCGTTATTGCCTACCATGCAGCGCATGGCAGGGTCGCCATGTAATGTGGCGGGAACGGAGCAATAAATGAATACGCGTGTAGTCAGCTCTAGAGTCATTTATTGACTGCCCTTACATTAGATACAGTGATACTTGCTATTATAACTAACACCACTACAAGATAAACGAAGTTTAAAGATAATAAAGATAACTATATTTCAGTAATACAAACAAATAGGATAATGATTAAAACTAATGAGGTGACTGAGATTGAAATTGAGTCGCGCCCGATATGCTATCCGAACTCGTACTGATGTACTTAGGTAATACATAAAACATTCAAGGCATAGCGCGCGGTGTCGCAATTACGCTGACATGTTTATTATTGTTCGGTGATTGACCCGAACAGTAGGCAAAACTCAATAAAATAAAATTTTGTCTGGATACATAATTGTTTTATTATACGACACGCACGTATTACAATCTTATAATAATTATTAAATAGCGGCATACATCAATAAAACCACATTAATATTCTTAACATCATCGGATTTCATAACTTTTTTTTCTAAATCATCGTAAGTGTTCCACTGATACGATTACTTGATTACGCATGGATGGCCATGAGTCATGAGCCATTGAGTCATTGTTCTGGAATTAAAAATGTCAAACATATGATATGTAAATGTTTCTGTTGGTTCTGAGTTTTGAAATTCTTGCAGTTGTAATTGTTCTCTGCAATTTTTTATAGCATTTGCAACACATGCACTGAAAATTTGTGAAGCTAGTTTCACTTTCATTACATTATTTCTGAAATTAATATGTTTTTTGTTAACTTATTGGCCAAGTGTAAACCCTCGTCTTCTTGTTGTAGTTATTTAGTTGTTCTACTATGTTCCATTTTATTTTCGTCAAAATTTAAAAACTCTTTGTTTGACTGTAATTGGTTTCTCAATAATTTGATCACATGACTGAGACCGAGAAAAACTGCAACTTGGGAATCATTTGAGGGGTGTTTGAAAGTAGTTTTTAATGAATACGGATTTAGTCCACAAACCCAATAATGCTAACGCTGTAAAATTTGTCGCATGTCCATCGCATGTCAGAGACACGACATCTAAGCACGTCAGATTCAAATGACTTAATTAAACAATTTTTTACGCTGACTTATTTGGGCTGCATAGGTTAACTGTTCACAAGTTACTTGTTCTCTCAAAGCTTTTGTTTTGCGCCTCTTTGTTTGATCGCTCGATTCCTTGTAATCCTTTGTTGGCCGACCGGGCTTTCTTGTTGTCCACGTAGGTAGTGTTATAGAAGTATTGAGCCATTGTTCATGTTTTTTTAAAAAGCGTTCTTCCTTATTACTCTGGCGGCTGACCATTTTTGTTTTAATTGAAAGTTAAAAGTTTTTAAGGCATGTGAACCTTGTATATTTTCAGGGCATTCCGTGATTATTTTAAGATTTTCTAAAAACTCAAATTTCTTGTCTATCTTCCTGTCGAAACATTGTTTTATGACTTCATATAGCGATTTTCTAGACATCTCCATCGAGGTCATTGGAGATTCTGGAATAAAATGCTAAATAAAACATTGTTTAGTAAAATCTGATTTCGAAATATTCTGTTAAAAAAAAGGCGTGTATTTGCGGGATATTTTCCTTTGAAAACCTTATCAGATATAATGAAATTTTACGTAATACCAAAATAAACATGCTTTAATAAAGTAACATAATACTTTAAGCTTTAATAAAGTAAACATACCTTCTTCAACAGCCATAGTGGTTATCATAAAACTTCACCAAACACAAACTTAATGCAATTAAAAGATTACGTTTTGACTGTAGCGCCGAAAACGAAGACATAGATTCACGCAGACTAGATTCCGACTGCTGCTACGTTTGGTGGAGGGGCAGGGCGTTACCAAAATAGCCGATTAGTGACGTAACAGCTATTGGGCTTTAACGATACATAAATTTCAACGCAAAGTAACAAAATTCGAGTATTTGACTTTTGATCGACTCTTTACTTAGAAATAATATCAGTTTGGTTCATCATCATTCTGTTCGTCAAGGTGCGGCTCAGAGGATACAACAATATTTTTGTAAAATACTGACCTTGTTGGAGGCGGAGACTTGCACAGTAGTAACAATTCTCTTTTTTTAATCTCATTTATGCCCTTGGCTTCACCTTTTGCTAATGAATTGAGTAAATCGCTCTTGCCAATTGCAATTTCATTGGATAGATTTTACGCATCCTTTTTATCAAGAAATGCATTTCCTTAAAATCTCCATGATGTTCTTCTAAATTCTACGACTTTATGAATGTTAAAACCTTTTGGGTATGCTGACTTCGAATCATTTGAAAAGAAGATCATATCTTTGTGACTAAGTATAGCCATTTCTATGTTTTTTCGCGCCTTTTGTGTACAAAATCGACAGTCGTAGATTTCTCGTCTTTTTGAATTTTTTCGAAAGTAATAGCTGCATGCACAGTGTCTGCAGCCATGAACGTGTGACCACTTTCAAAATACTCCAGCGTTACTGTTTTAATTTCTGTTAAATTGTGTCGCACTAAAGCTGAGGTAAGGACTTAGTTCTTATTCTGTGCGTTGCAGTTATCAAGGAAAAAGTAAACATGTTTTTGATCACGACAGTAATTTCTCAGAAAAAAAGCAAAAGTCGTAGCCACATTATAAGCTTTCCTGCCACTTTCATCGTCATGCCAAAGAATACATACCGCCGTCTTGTTTTTTCCTGGTGGAACAAAAGATTCATTAAAAAGTTCGTGTTTGCGGGAGAAATAAAACTCTTTTGTTGTTAGAAATGGCATTTGTATCACCTTTTGCATGTCGACAGTGTAAAGTGACTCGTTCCCTCCGCTCTTTTCGCACTTTTTTTCCACCAATTTCAAGTCTCTTCTCGAGTTCCTTTTGTTCTCTAAATGCTGAGCCAAATCAATACAGTCCTCACAATTACAAGGAAGTGGCACTGACTTATGCACCATTTCGTGATTTTTGCATTTCGTGCATATGTCACGTACTGGCTGTGCAGTAGAAATGTTCATTTCTTTAATCATCTAATGATTAAATTGATGAAAATTAGTCTAATTACTCTTTTCCATAGATTTTTCTTCACAATACCTTGTATAATCATTGAAAATAGAGGAAAAAGTAACTCCTATTGGAAATAACGGCGATTAGGAGCATGTTGAATGTTGTAGTGAGAATGAACGGGTTTATATTTTAAGATGAAGTTCCTCATTTTTTCTTGATAAGACGTGTTAAATGCTGTCGAAGATGGGTGACGCCCTCAAGTGTCTTGCGCAGCTCCTATTTTTGAATTTAGATTTCGAGACATGAAATTCGCTTACAAAACCGTTTGTATTATTTTTTTCAAATATCCCAATCGAAGTCACGAAGTCACTTGACTCGTCACCATCAGCAGGAGAATCGTTGTTGAAACAATTTTTTTCTAAAGATATTCCAAATTTCGAGTTTAAACATGTTACACCATTTGCAGTTGTAAAAACTTTTAAAAGCTTAAATGTTAAAAATACTGAAGACCTGTGGGGTATTTCTATTAAGGTACTTGAATCCATTATTGGTTGTATAGCCCCGACTCTTGCAAAAATATTTAATCTTAGTATAGATAGCGGTAATTTCCCTGATCTGATGAAACACAGCAAAGTTATCCCAATTTTTAAATCAGGCTGCAAGCATAATCCCTCTAATTATAGACCTGTTTCAGTGCTTCCATCATTAAGTAAGATCTTTGAAAAAATTATGCTTGAACAGATGTTGTCTCATTTTAATAAAAATAGGATTTTACACGATCGACAGTTCGGCTTCACGAAAGGTAGATCGACGACAGATGCGGGTGCGAAATTAGTCACTCATATCTTGGAGGCTTGGGAAGGGTCGCAGGATGCTGTTGGCATCTTCTGTGATCTTTCCAAGGCTTTTGATTGCGTGGATCATAAAACGCTCATTTGTAAGTTAAGTCACTACGGGATTCGTGGACGTCCTCTGGAACTGGTGTTATCCTATCTTTCCAAAAGACAACAAAAAGTAGGCATATCTGGCATAACATCTTCAGGGTCTCTTGTAAAAATGGGCGTGCCACAGGGCTCGATTCTGGCCCCTTTCTATTCCTTGCTTATATTAATGATCTTCCTTACATGATGTCGGCACTATCTGACATAATTTTGTTCGCGGACGACACTTCCCTTATTTTTAAAATCAATAGGAAAGACATAGATCTTTTAAATGTAAATAGTAGTTTATCCGCTCTATCGAAATGGTTTGCTGCAAATAATCTTTTATTAAATGCGACTAAAACGAAATGTCTGAAGTTCTCATTGCCAAACGTTCCCCATGTAGGAGTAAACATAACGCTTGACGGCAGTAAACTGGATATAGTAGATCAAACTGTATTTCTAGGCATAACAATAGATTCCAAATTACAGTGGGGAGCTCATATAACTGCCCTTTCTAGTAGGTTAAGTTCTGCTGCTTTTGCAGTCAGAAGAATTAGACAGCTAACTGACATACCTACTGCCCGACTTGTTTATTTTGCGTACTTCCACAGCATTATGTCTTATGGTATTCTGCTGTGGGGGGCAGCGGCCGATCGCGACTCGATATTTATATTACAGAAGAGGGCAATCCGCGCGATCTATAATATGGGCCCTCGGGAGTCCCTTAGAGATTTCTTTAAAGAGATTAATATTCTGACGATGCCTTCCCTTTACATTTTTGAAAACGTTATGTTTGTACGTAAAAATCTGCCAATGTATAGTGTAAAAAGCGACGTTCATAATATAAATACTAGGAACAAACACAAATTAGTAGTCCCTAAATTTAGATTATCCAAAACGAATAAGTCATTCCTAGGAAACTGTGTTCGATTTTATAACAAGCTTCCCAAATCAATTACGGATCTCACTGAAGGCAAATTTAAATCTCACGTTAAATCAGTTCTCATTAAAAAGGCATACTATAAGATAAACGACTATGTTGACGATAGGGACGTGTGGCGCTAGTTCTTTTCTACACATGTGGCTTCCCTGGTAACCAATAGTTTTTAGATGTAGGTTTATGATGTATCTATATTAGTTAGATACGATTATGATTTAACACAATTCATACAGAATTGATTTATATACTTTATTTTTAATTTGTTTTTACCTGTACTTGCATAATTTTATTATTGTAAAAAATATGATGATTTTTGTTGTATAGAGTCAATTAATTTATTCACTTGACAGACATATCTGTGTTGCTGGGGAGTTTGTTGCGCCGTTTCTTCTTCACAGCAAAAACACTAGGAAGCGGTGAAGGGAGGGCTTTTTGTGGGATGTCTATTGTAAAACTAACGTTCAAAAAGAACTAAGTAATTCTAGTCTATTTTGAATGAATGAGTTTTGAGTTTGAGTTTTTTGTACTGCTTCGTTATTTGTATAAACCCAATGTGTTAAAGAAAAACTTTTTACATACTTTTTTTTCCATTGAATGTCCAAACGAACGTGGTATATCTTCTTGAGTTAGAACCAGCAGTTTTGATAGCAGTTGGTAACTTTTCCGCCTGTCTAGACAAGAAATTGCGACATCTTTGTCTGTCCGTGCTCCAAAGTTGTTCATGTACAGTAAACGCTCAAAAGTCCATAGGCACGCTAAGGACTACATTGCTATAAACTCGCGCACGATACAGCCAACGCGTATGCATGTGCGTGTACGAGTGATGTCTCAACATTCCACAGATAACACACACTAATGAACTGTCGTCGCACTACGCGAAATAACATTATATTTCTGTTGCGTTTAGAATACGCGTCATAGTGATGCGTCATTTTTAACATTGCATTGCTAAAATTCGCAATTAACTAATATGTCCTGATAGCTCTTTGGGCTAAGCAATCGGTCCACGATCAATGACGTCTGAGTTCGAATCTTACAATGCGTAGCTCGTTTTTGTTTCTTTGAAATTATTATTATTTTTATTTAAAGCAAAAAAATATTTGTTATTGATGTTTATTTATAATGTTAGTTATTGTATTATTATTTCATTATTTATGTGATTATGTATTCAATTTAAGTATCTTTTTTTGGTGTAGGAAGGTGGAGATAAAAAAGTTGTGCTAAATGATAACAAAAATGTTTATTCTTTTTATTTACTTATATTACTAACAAACTTTTGTGAGAATTGTGACGTCACATTCCTACTTAGATAAAAAAAAAACTCTTGTAACCGTTCATAAGATTTTTTGTTGTATACCTACTTAGTCAATTCATAATAACATAACAAGGAAGGGATATTCTAATGACACAAATATAATTGTTGACACCCACTTATTTATGTATCGGTATTCAGCAGAGCTTATTGAAAACTAATATATGATTTAGACTTTATGAATAATATGTTTTTTATGTAACGTCACAATGAATGTATTGAGGTTATAGCATAAGTGTTCATTTTCTTGACGAAAAGAAGATTGAAACTAAACCTCAATTTAATATCATTAAATAATTACGGACATGTTAATATTACGAAATATTTAGTTACACCGTCTAATTATTAAAACCAATATGTAGAACTGTTGGTGCGTGGAGGAATAAAAGCCAGTTCTCCTGCCTGCTGCACTCGTCCATCCATATTCTTCATTATATTCATTATATCCATATTAATCGTAATGCGACCTGAGTCTGTATTAGGGATTACGTTTTTATCACACAAGCGAGTGTTATTCCTGCGCCATAAGTGAAGCCTACCCTTTTGACTAGATTTAAACGTCTTTTCATCTGAGAATATGGTAGTATTCCAGTCGAAATCTAAGTAATCCCGTGCGAAACGTAATTGTTCTTGTTTATGTCTTTCTGTCAAGAAGGGCTTTTTAGCGGGTCTTCTGTGATGCAATCCTTCAGCGTGGAGGGCACGGCGAACAGTTTGCAGCGAGGTGTTAAATAATTCCGCAAAGTGTCTCATAGGTGTGAAACCATTTGTTTCATACTCGTCCACCATATGTTGTTGCTGCGCCTCGCCAATCAGCGACGGCCTTCCACTTCGCTATCGACTAGCAAGGCTTCCCTCTTCGTCATATCTTTTGATCCAAAGACTTACAGTATTCCTCTAAAACAAAAAAAGTAACATTAGGCGGCTATATCAAAATACTGAAGTGACTTCATTTTCATATAATATAATAATATTTATTTAATGTAACAATGTAATATTATAACTCTGCATTTTAAATCCAATAATAAACACTAATTATTTATCTTTTAGGCCTCATGATGGCGGATTTAAAAAAGAATTAATCCATGTCTCCAAATAATCTTAGGTGATTATAAATTTGAAGTAAAAGATCAAGTTATGAATTGTTTATAGTATTGTGTAATACTCACATTCAGTCCGGCTTCATCAGATATTTGTGTTGTATTTAAGACCACTTTTATGCAGCGCAATAATAGTCGCCCTCGTCTCAATATTCTTATTTGCCTGCATTTTGAGAATAAATACAATACCGCTATCTATTAAACCACACGTCACTAACTAACATTTAATTTTACAACCAATCGACACCGTTCGTTCCGATCAAGTTAAATATTCATAAAACTCATGTCTATCTACCCCACAAAAATCTAAATTCTTTATTTAGTTTTCTGTGATCTACCTCCCTAACGTTACGAAATGTGTGAACAAAGCGAACAAGGTAATTGAATATTATATCTGTTTCATTACTTACAAATACTTACAATCGAGTAAAAACTTACAAAAAGTCTACATTGCGTGAGATTTGAACGCACGTCTCCCTGATCCAGGCATGTTTGTGGACGCGCTTATCCACTAAGCTATCTTAACTTATAGATCTAAGTTGAAATTATGAACTACAACGAATAAGTATGTGTCTCTTAAAAATAGAAGGTCGTAAGTCAAACTAAACGTCAAGCTTTGTGAGATTGGCTATGGACTTTTGGTCCCTACTGTACTTCTTCTCTTTTCAATTCATATATGTGTTCAGTACATGACTTCTTACAGTTACTGCAAGGTGGTGTAATTGGGTGTTTCTTTTTCTGATTTGCCTCTTTTGGCTGTTAAATTCTATGTATTCTTGGTTTTCTTTATCGTTTGACTTGTCGTTACTCGTAATACTAAGTTTCGTTAAATGCACACAATTATCTTCAGTCATTGGTACAATTTCGTCCCAGTCAATGTTACTAGTTGCACGTGGTTGTCTGATGTTCGTAACGGCGCGAGGGAGGAAGCACCGAGACGCAGCAATTTTGGTAACAGCTGGGGTTGCGCAAGTCGTCGCGAGGATCCGGCGGTTGGGTCTCGAGGTGGCCTTGCAGAATGGTGAATGGGAAAAGGTGGTCCGAGGCCCTGTGTTTCCACAGGCCTCGGAAGGGACCACCCTCGGGATCCCACATCATGATGGGAGGCGTCCGCATCGGCGTCGAGTCGACGATGAAGTACCTGGGACTCATCCTCGACGGCCGATGGGATTTTGGGCCCCATTTTCGGCAATTAACGTCAAAATTGATGGGCGCCGCGGCTGCTCTATCGCGGCTGCTACCCAATCTGAGGGGCCCAATGCTTCCTGCCGGAGGCTCTACGCGGGGGTCATACGGTCCATGGCCCTTTATGGGGCCCCAATATGGGCAGACACCCTGACGGGTCACAACGTCGCGATTCTGCTGAGACCGCAGCGTGCGATGGCCGTCAGATATGATATGATATGATATATTCACAGCTTGTTCTTCTGTCTCACAGCCTGATAATAAATCGTCCATGTAGTAATATTTTTTTTGTTATTTGTGCAGCAGTAGGATAATTCGATCGCTCTTCATTGGTAAGTGTCTGTAAAGATTTCACTGCAAGGTACGGTGCACACGCGGTGCCAAAGGTCAACCTTAAAAGTTTGAAGAGTTTAATAGGCTCGTGAGGTGAAGACCTTCACAATAATCTCTGATAGTCTGTATCTTCATCTGCTACACGAACCATTCTATACATTTTAATTATATCTGCCGTAATACAGATTTTGTGAGCTCTATTATCAATTAATTTTTAATGAGATGGGGATGGATTTATATTATCAACATTAGACGAAGGAGTGGACTTACCTACCGACGCACTATGATTCAAAAGGCCGATTTAGCAAGACAAAAAGAGTTACTGCAATTTTAAAATAATACTAGCAAAACCGTTAGCAGATACTCCCAATGTCACTATTCCGGTGATAATTTTGTGCAAGTGTAGCATATAGCTACCTGCATACATATAAAATCCACATACTTAAACAGTATAAATACATAATAAACATACATACACATAAACAGTAAATATTAACTTACAAATATATATACATACACATTACAATCAATATTAACGTACAAATAAATACCTCACATATTATTATGCAACCATACATAACCATAACACATTAAAACAAATACAAAAACACTAATATAAAATATCCATAACTCTATACTTAGGTACCTGGTAGTCGACCGTGTGTACATAACTTTATATTCCACACGTCTGTACGCTGTAGGGCTTTCAAATACCGGATTTTTTCAATACCGGTATCAATACCGGTATTAGTGTGATCAATACCGTGATCACGTGATCACGGTATTGAACACAAGTTCAATTAGGACATTAATAAAAACATTAAAATACGTGTTTATTATGATTACTTTCTGAAAATAATAATACAAAAGTCTCTTATTAGTATTTTATTTATTTATAGCCTTTTTTCAGACAAAAAAACAGATTACTTAACAAATTTAAAAAAACATATTTTCAGTTTACATTTTCTGTGTGCCCCTTGGCAAAGGCCTCTTCCAAGCTTTTCCAATTTTCCCTCTTCCATGCTAGTCTAGTCCAGGTTTTTCCAGCCGTTTTCACTATTTCATCTTCCCATCGCTGAAGTGGTTTTCCTTTCTTTCTCTTTCCCTCTCTAGGGTACCACAGGGTTACCAGTTTATTCCACTTCTCTTCTCCCCTCCTCTTATTAGTATAACAATTTGGTATTGGTTGATTATAGGACTAAATCTAGTCATTTTGCACGTAGACATTTCACATAGATTTTATAACGTAAAGTACGGCGATTTCGGGAATCAGCTTAGCCGGGGCGCGGAAGGGTGAGCTAGAGATAAGAGCGGGCGCTTGCGCTGACAAAAACATATAACCGTTTAAAGGATTTCGCTGACTCCCGTAAACTTTTCCTCGACGAACAGTTCGGTTTTCGAACTGTAATGTTGCATTCGGCCATTGCACCGCATAGTCGAAAATATTTGCTCCCGTTTCATGCACTCGTACAAAACGGGCATGCTATTCTTCGACGTAGCGAAAGCCTTCGACAAGGTCTGGCACAACGGTTTATTATACAAACTGTACCAATTCAACGTGCCAGACCGACACGAGCTCATCACACCCTAGTCGCCGCAACGGCTGAGTACATTTCCTATCTCATCAGTAAAGTACGCCGTCTCAGGCACACACTTTTAGAGTCCGATGACGAAATTACCCTCCTCCAGGAGGCGTCGTACACAGCGTCCGCCGCCGTCCGGCTTAGCGTCTTCGCCGGCAAGGCCCGTCGCGACGTCCCACCGTCGCCGGTCACGATCCACCGAGCTCTCCCGTCGTAGAACCGGTCGTCTCTTCAGACTCCAGTCACACCGATAATTCAGCCCTCATCTAGCTGTCTCTCCCCCAAGCCCCCGTCAGCAACGCCCTAAGCCGAGGTCCGAGTCCCGCTAGGGGTCGCCCTTCGTGCTGTTGTTGCAGGTAGTCATGATGTTAGTGTAGTATGAGTAGTTAGCTTAGGTTAAGTGTTTAACTTCCCTACCATTGGCTGGAGACCCTTCAGGTCTCGTCCATAACTGCCTGGTTACGTAGGAGGGGTCCGCAAGGACCATATAGAGCAGTCCAATTGAAAAAAATGCCGAAAACAAGTATTAGAGTTACATCACATCGTAAATTATATCACAGAATACAATTTCCTACTACTTATTACAACAAACCGCAATAATATATATATTAATATTTGTAATACCGTAATCACGGTATTGGCTCGTCAATACCGTGATTAAAGAAAGACCAATATATATCCGTGATTACGGTATTACGGGATCCCGGAATACCGGTATTGAAAGCCCTAGTACGCTGCCTTATCATAAAACGCTAGCGGAGCCCTGGTGCTCACTTGGCGGATCGGCGCCTGCGATGCCGTCCTCTATACATAAAAACTACGGCCCCCGCTACGGAGCCGCGCCGGCCGATCGGCGCAACGGTCGTCTCGCCCGCGCTCCCCGCTAGTCCGCAACACACCACGGTATAGAGCGCACGCTCCTGCCTCTCACACCGCGCATTACGTAGAGTCGATGATTATTGTATGCTCTCACATTAAGTTCACAGTATTGTCAACAGTGCTCATTGTTTGTAAGTTAAACAGGAATAAACATTAACTAATATTACAACGTTAGTGAGTTTAATTTATAATACTTACCCAACTCACTACAGTGGTGACCCCGAACTAAAACACGTGCCAGTGCTAAAAACTTGTGAAATTAAAAGTGCTAAAAACTTTAAACGTAATGAGTGACTCCGAACAAAGTGTAACCGACAATAAAATGGATTCATCAACACCATCATCATCGCGCGACGTATTTCGTGTTGGTGTACGTGTGCCGCCATTTTGGCCTGAGAAACCGGCCATTTGGTTCGCACAAATTGAAGGACAGTTCGCGATATCCAACATCACCGCGGACACAACTAAGTTCTATTACGTCGTCAGCCACCTCGACCCAAGGTACTCAACGGAAGAAGAGGACGTAATTGTGAACCCACCAGCTACTGACAAATTTGGGAAACTAAAGACCGAACTCATCAAGCGTCTATCAGAATCGCGTGAGAAGAAGGTGCATCAACTCCTGACGCACGAGGAGCTGGGCGACAGGAAGCCATCGCAATTCCTAAGACACCTCCAACACCTCGCGGGCCCCAAAGTACCTGAGGAATTTCTCCGCACAATCTGGTCAAGCCGTCTGCCTAATAACATACAGTCAATAATTGCGTCGCAAGTTTCCGCCCGACTAGACGACTTGGCCGACCTGGCAGACCGCATACACGACGTGGTCCCCAGGAGTCACGTAGCATCAACATCTGCTCCGGCTGGTGATATGGACGCCATGTCTAGGCAATTAACCGACCTCACCAAACAAATGCAGGCATTAACAGCAAAAGTCGATAAATTATCTCGCTCACGCAGCCGATCAACAACTAGACGCGATGATCGATCAAAATCTCGCGAAAGCCGATCGCATTCTAGAGAGTACCCAACATGTTGGTACCACCACAAGTTTGGTGCGCAAGCGAATAAATGCGTAAAACCCTGCAATTTTACGAAACCGGAAAACTAAACAAGCAGTCCGTTATGGCGGCGGACGACGGCTGCTTAAAATGTAAAGGTCGCTTATTTATTTCCGACAAAAGATCCGGCATGCAGTTTCTTGTCGACACAGGTTCAGACGTGTGCGCATATCCTAAAATGCTGCTACAAAACAAGTACTGTTTTAATAATAATAAATCGAAATACGAACTTATCGCTGCGAACGGAACTCCGATACCTACGTACGGAACGATTCAACTTAATCTCAATCTCGGATTACGCCGCGAGTTTACATGGAATTTTATCATCGCCGACGTCTCAAAACCAATAATTGGAGTGGACTTTTTAAGTTATTATAATTTATTAGTCGACTGCAGACAACAAAAATTGATCGACTCAATTACGAAACTTTGTGTTGACGCGCCCACATCCCACAAAATAGGACACGAGCTGCTGTCACTCAAAACGTTTACAGGCGATTCAGCATACCACGAGCTATTACGATGTTATCCGGAAATAACAAGACCAGCAGGTTCAATCACCAGTCCAGTGCATAACACAAAGCATCACATAAGGACGACGCCAGGACCTCCAATAACATCACGACCTCGTCGTTTGGCACCGGACCGTCTACAAATTGCCAAAAAAGAGTTTGAGGCGATGCTACTCAATGGCACAGTTCGTCGCTCGGAAAGCCCATGGTCCTCTCCACTCCACCTGGTACCTAAGAAAGACGACGGCTGGAGGCCATGTGGTGATTACAGATCGCTCAATTCAAGAACAATACCTGACCGGTATCCAGTGAGGCACATTCACGACTTCGCATACCAGCTGTCAGGTACCACAATCTTCTCTAAAATTGACCTCGTAAAAGCATTTAACCAGATACCAGTTCACGAAGAAGACATTTCTAAAACAGCAATCACCACACCATTTGGACTTTTTGAATTTCCCGCCATGACATTCGGATTAAGAAATGCTGCTCAGACCTTCCAAAGATTCTTAGATGAAGTACTTCAAGGATTGGATTTCACCTTTGGATATCTTGATGACATCCTGGTATTTTCAAAAGGGGAGGCTGAGCACATGGAACACCTGAAAAAAATTTTCGACCAATTAAAAAAATATGGAGTTGTGATAAACACTAACAAATGTGTATTGGGTGTTAGTGAAGTTTCCTTCTTGGGATACCAAGTATCAGCTGATGGTATATGCCCCCTCCCGGAGAAAGTTAAGGCGATCCAGGAATACCCCATCCCTAAAAACGCAAAGGAGTTGAGAAGATTCTTAGGTATGTTAAACTTTTATAGAAAATTTCTCCCAGGCGCCGCACAAATCCAAGGCCCTCTCAATGAAGTTCTCAGTGGCCCCAAAATAAAAGGAACAACACCTATCAACATTACACCTGATATACAGAAGGCATTCGATGCATGCAAAAATAACCTGTTAGAAGCTACACTCATCTCACACCCGGATACCCAAGCCGAGTTAGCCCTTTTCACCGACGCTTCAGACGTGGCCATCGGAGCCGTCCTGCAACAGAAAATCAACGACAGCTGGCAACCACTAGGATTCTTTTCACGCAAACTATCTTCTGCGCAAGCCAAGTATAGCACGTATGATCGCGAGTTGCTAGCGATCTATGAAGGAATACGATACTTTAGGTATATGGTCGAAGCAAGAATTTTTAAAGTGTTCACCGATCACAAACCAATCACCTTCGCCTTTACTACAAGAAGAGACAATTGTTCACCTCGTCAACATCGATATCTCAACTACATATCGCAATTTACAACCGACTTACAACACGTCTCTGGTAATGATAACGTAGTAGCCGACGCGTTTTCACGCTTGGAAAGCATCGACACTACCATCAACTACAAATCGCTACAAGACGAACAAGAAAATGATCAAGAACTACAAAGTTTGCTCAAAAAAGACACAGCATTAAAGTTAGAGAAGATGAAAACTATGGACGCCTATATATACTGTGACCAGTCTACATCTCGTCCTAGACCATTTATCACACCTACTTTCCGCAGAGCAATTTTTAACAACCTACATAATCTTAGTCATCCAGGCCCCACCGCAACAGCTAAATTAATATCAGAACGATTTGTATGGCCTAACATTCGTCGTGACTGCAGAACATGGGCACAACAATGCACTGATTGCCAACGCAACAAAATTTCCTGTCATACCTACTCACCGTTGTCCACATTCCCTATTCCGTCGAACCGTTTTTCCCACGTCCACCTTGACATAATAGGCCCTATGCCACTTTCATCTGGTTTCAGGTACTGCCTAACGGCTATTGATCGATATACTCGATGGCCGGAGGCCTACCCTCTAGCTGACATTACAGCGGAGACCTGCGCTAGCACCTTCATATCTGGCTGGGTCGCTCGCTTCGGATGTCCCGAGAAGATAACCACCGACCGCGGTAAACAATTCGACTGTCAATTATTCCAGAGCATCTCATCAATTATAGGTGCCTACCATTGTCCCACCACAGCTTACCATCCACAATGCAACGGGATGGTAGAAAGAATGCACAGACAACTCAAGGCAGCTATAATGTGCCACAACAATCCCCAATGGTCCGAAGTACTCCCACTTGTGCTCCTAGGTATGAGAAGCGCCTGGAAGGATGACCTACAAACGTCTGCAGCTGAATTAGTCTACGGCGAGCCACTCCGGTTACCGGGTGAGTTTTTCAAACCCGCAAACCAAAATATTATTGATGAAGCTGACTTCGCGGCACGGCTAAGAAAACATATGACAAACCTGTCACCAACATCGACATCTACACATGGTGAGAAAACCTTCTATGTCCCAAAAGATCTTAGCACAGCCAACTACGTCTTTATGCGAAAAGGACCACTGAAAAAGTCAATGGAGCCACCTTACTCAGGTCCTCATAAAGTCATAGAAAAAGGACCAAAAACATTCACAATAGATGTCCAAGGAAAACAGATGACCGTAACCATTGACAGGCTAAAACCAGCTTACATGGCTAACCACAACGAAGACTCTCCAGCGAAGACAACGACACCTTCATCACCACCACCTCCATCGCCAACACCATCACCCTCCTCGTCACCTGAAATCAAAACAAGAAGCGGTAGAACTGTAAGATTTCCGAGTCACTATCGCCCGTGAAACGGTCTCAGCGGGGGAGTGATGTAGCATATAGCTACCTGCATACATATAAAATCCACATACTTAAACAGTATAAATACATAATAAACATACATACACATAAACAGTAAATATTAACTTACAAATATATATACATACACATTACAATCAATATTAACGTACAAATAAATACCTCACATATTATTATGCAACCATACATAACCATAACACATTAAAACAAATACAAAAACACTAATATAAAATATCCATAACTCTATACTTACCTGGTAGTCGACCGTGTGTACATAACTTTATATTCCACACGTCTGTACGCTGCCTTATCATAAAACGCTAGCGGAGCCCTGGTGCTCACTTGGCGGATCGGCGCCTGCGATGCCGTCCTCTATACATAAAAACTACGGCCCCCGCTACGGAGCCGCGCCGGCCGATCGGCGCAACGGTCACAGTAGATATATTTATCTACTGTGCAACGGTCGTCTCGCCCGCGCTCCCCGCTAGTCCGCAACACACCACGGTATAGAGCGCACGCTCCTGCCTCTCACACCGCGCATTACGTAGAGTCGATGATTATTGTATGCTCTCACATTAAGTTCACAGTATTGTCAACAGTGCTCATTGTTTGTAAGTTAAACAGGAATAAACATTAACTAATATTACAACGTTAGTGAGTTTAATTTATAATACTTACCCAACTCACTACACAAGTATCCTCCAATAAATTAATAATTAATTTTAAATTGTTGTTACGAGTGGCACGCATAATGAAATCATTCACTTTTCTGCAGTTGAAGTGTCGATGTTTCAAAGTGGGTATACAATTAGTTTTAATATTTAATGATGGATCGTGAAGTTGATGGTAAGTATTACTAACTTTAATTATTCATATTGGAAATACCTTTACGGTTGCCGAAAAAAATGCAGTCTGATGTGATGTATTTTTAGTGCGAACTTTGTGTTTCTTGGACCTGAAACTACATGTACTTTCTTGTACCATGAACAACTTTTTTATGTGGTAGTCTTATTTATATAGTACTAGCTTTTGCCCGCAGATTCGCTTGCGTGAAATTTTGAACCCTGTTAAGTGACGATTTTCCATACAAACTTTCATCCCCTATTTCACCCCCTTAGCGGTAGAATTTCCAAAAATCCTTTCTTAGCGGACGTTTACTAACTATAAACTACCTCCCTGCCGAATTTCATCTTCATACGTCTAGCGGTTTTCGATATTTCGTGATGAGTGAGTGAGTGAGTGTCCTTTCGCTTTTATGTATTTAGATTGCTTAAAGTAAATTAGAAAGTGCGGACTGGTGCGGAACCTTCCCATTATTTTAAGTTAAGCTGAGACTGAAATTTTTGTTTCAGAAATCGTAATATTTATATCCAGGAGAGAGTTTTATGAACAATAGATAAAATACCCAAAAAATTATAAAAATGCGTATTTATTTGAATATATTTCAATGACATTTAATACTATCGACGTAATAAAAGAGTCTATAACAAATATTAAAATTAATCTTTCCCGAAATTTTCAACAATTGGCTGAAAAGTGGCTGATGAATGAAGATGTCTAGATTTAAGTTGTTGATATAGGTTACGTTCTTAATTTCATAAAAAAAACTTATTTTCTTCTAAGAAATGACGTATTTTAAGCTGGCTTATTTTCACATAGTAAATCTTCTTAAGCAAGGGTCAACTCATACTGGTTTTTGTATTTTACCGTTATATGTAGCAAAAATGAATTTAATTATTATTATTTTTGCTATATTTTGACAAATCATCTATAGATGCATACCTTAGAGCTAATTATTAGTATCAAATAATATTGTCTAACTAGATCGGCCTTTTGAACCATAGTGCGACGCCTCAAGAACGGTACCTGTAGCAGTGTTTGTCCCCTCGTTAGACTTCTCAGCGTTTTGCTCTCTTTTGAAGTGTAGAAGGGAGTGATGCCGACATCCACATCGTTTGCAGCACGCTGATTGTCGACATTTGTTCACCGAATGCGATGGCGCGAGGCAGTTGAAACAAGAGTTTATTCTTCTTAACACTCTCCTGTCTCTCTTTCCTAGACATTTCGGCGAATGTTTTCCAATAGTAGATGTAATGCTCGCTTCCACATAATATACATTTAACTTCGCGCTCTTTTCCATCTGTAACATTCGTTTGAAAAGCCTTAGGTTTAGCTGCCGGTTTTGGTTGCGACGTTTTTGTCTTGTTATTCTCGATCATATCTAAAGATCTGAACCTAGACTCCAGAAAATTTGTCAAATCTTGCAAAGTGGGTAGATCGCTTTTGTTTGCACTCAGTTGTTGTTCCCACAGCCTTAGTGATTCTGGATCCAGCTTAGACACGGTTAGATAGTTGATAATCAAGTCCCATTTATCGGTCTCTACGTCTAAGTTCTTTAACGCCTTTAAACACGTCGAAGTTGTGTCTACCAGATGTCTTATACAACTCGCCGACTCAGTATGTATAGATTTTTGAGTAAAAAAAACTCTCAAAATAGCGTTGCAATTTATATCTCTTGTTGTTATAGCGTAGTATTAGCTCGTTACAAGCATCGGCTTAGTTTGCATCCGTCGTAGTGTAATTACGTAGTATCACTTCTGGTTCGGGTAGGACGCACTGGTTAAAGACCCTGGTCTTAAGGGATTGTGGGATCGACGATTTAAAGATATTACGTAGCTTCCCGAATGCCGCCCAGCCCAAGCGTATTCTTCTGCTCGCCTCTTTCTCGAAGTTGTGCCGCCCCAGTTGTATAGTTTGGCCAAGGTATATGTACTCTTGCACAACCTCGAGACTAGCGCCATTTACGACTACGGGTCTCGGGAAGACATGACCATTGTACATGACTTTGGTCTTATCCATGTTCATCCCGAGGCCCACCTGTCTTGAAGAATCGCCTAGGCCGTTTAGCATCACCTCCAGATCCTGCAGAGACTCTGCCATGATGACAATGTCATCCGTAAATCGTAGGTGCGAGATGTACTGACCGTTGATGTTTATACCCCGTCCTTTCCAGTTGAGCGTCTTGAAAATGTCCTCCAACGCGCTTGTAAACAGTTTCGGAGAGATAACGTCTCCCTGTCTTACTCCTCGGCGCAGTTGGATTGGTTTTGTGCTCCTTTCTTGTACTTGGACGGTCATTGTTGCGGCCTTATACAGACACCTCAGCACCTCGACGTATCGGCAGTCAACGAGGCATCTCTGCATGGAGTCCAGCACAGCCCAGGTCTCGACGGTGTCGAAGGCTTTCTCGTAATCCACATACGCAAAGCACAGAGGCTGATTGTATTCCTCGGTCTTTTGGATAATTTGCCTGAGGGTGTGTATGTGGTCCACGGTGCTGTAGCCTTTCCGAAACCCGGCCTGCTCCGGTGGCTGGAAGTCATCAAACTTTTGTGCGAGACGATTCGAGATAACCCTCGAAAACAGCTTATAAACACTACACTTACGGAGCCGAAACGTGGACACTCACCGTGGGCCTGGTCCACAAATTTAAGGTTGCTCAGCGTGCTATGGAGAGAGCGATGCTCGGGGTTTCTCTGGTGGATAGAATTCGCAATGAAGTCATTCGCCAGAGAACTAAAGTCACCGACATTGCGCGTAGAATTAGCACGCTGAAGTGGAAGTGGGCCGGCCATGTCTGCAGACGAACAGATGGTAGATAGAGCAGACACGTGTTAGAGTGGAGACCGCGTTTGGGCAAACGTAGTGTGGGACGCCCTGCGGCACGATGGACCGACGATTTGAAAAAGGTGGCTGGCAGCGGATGGATGCGGGCTGCCCAAGACCGGGATGGTTGGCGATCTTTGGGGGAGGCCTACGTTCAGCAGTGGACGGCAATAGGCTGATATGACTTCTGGTTCTCCTGTGAGATTACTTTTCAAATAATGTAGCTTGTAGTACACACGAGACACGGACACAGTTTCGTATTCTTATGGATGAGAGTAGTAAATAAGTCGTAAAATGTTTGCCACTCCTCATATTTGCCGCTGAATGTGGGTATGTTGATTCGTGGCAATTTAATTTCGTTACTGTCCGAGGAGGAGGAGGATGACCCTTTACTTTCAGTTGTACTAGGCATTGAAGCTTGTCGTGCTGCATCCAGGAGTGGCTGAAGAGCCTCTTTCATTAGCGACTTGTATTGCACGTACAACTCTTGAAACGCGTCGTATGTCTTTTCCTTAAAGTACGGATTTTTTCTTTGCTCGTCACTGGTAATGCTCAAAATAATACTTTTGTGTCCGTCTTTAAAGTTAGTCCAAAGCTCTTCAAGCATTTCTAACCTCGTTTCCAAATAAGATTTTTTAATCCTATCCTTTGGTGTCTTTTTGTAGTTCTTCTCTGCATTCTTTAAGCTTTCTAATAGTTCCACTTGATATACCAGAAGATCTTCCATCGTAATTCGTAGGATTAGCTTCACACGCTATAAAACTCAATCTTCAAACGTTTTTTTTTGTAAGAAGTGTAATGTCCACAAGTAGCGAGTATGTTGCACTTTGTTAACTGGTACTTACAGTTAGCTTTTACTCGTAATCCGATCACACACTGAATATTATAAGCACTAGTTAATGTTCTTATTTTTGCCATAGTTTAATAAAGTCACAGTTCCAGCCACTAATAATGCAATATAAAACTTCTTTTAAATCCTTATCGCTTTTGTTGTTCTCGCGACGCGCTCGTCCGCCGCAGGTAGGCGACAATATCCGGAACGAAATAGGACCATATGATCACGGCGATAAGGTTGTTTATTGCGTTTTAGGTTTAGGCACAGTAAAACGACGTGTGAACACTTTGAGAGTATATTTCTTACTAAATATTTAAAATGCTCATATGAAATAGATATAACTAGGCATAGCTGCGGTCATTTGTTGCTATACGCTTAGACAGGTAATATCTGTACAAATCATTCGGACTAGAGCAGCGTCAATTTCTTTTCGGTTTTGTTTGTTGAAAGATGATGAAAAACATAGCTGTTTAAAATGACTCTTTTTATTTGCACTTTCCCCGGAGTCAAGCGTTCCAATACCTACAGTTTCCAGATGATTTATTAGCCGTAGATGTTGATGGTTCCCATGAAATTATTTTCTTGTTAACGCTAGGTTTGTCTTTATTTTCAGGAAATTCTTTGAGGGGTCTCTGGACACTGGGAACCCCGGGAAATCGGCTGCAGTAAAACCACGTCAATCGCGTAACAGATTTATTGAGAGACTGGCTCACACATGCAAGGTTGTACATACCCACTTGTTGCATAGAATATATAATATAGAAATACCTACATCACACCTCCACACTTAAACTTCTAGTATATAACTAATACAGGAAGATATAAAACTAAACGTTACATTAACTAACACACTAACTTAACCTAATTATAACTAAACTTTTACCTTGTGTACTATAATATTAATAACAATATATTCTTACATCTAATCGAACTCAAATCCATATCTAACCGGTTTCTTGCGAATACGGATGGGACGGTTCACGGGATCCGGGACGGTCGCGGCCGTCGGCTATAATTTACTGCCGACTGGTGGTGACGATGGTGCCCTACGGGTTGGTGAGGTCTTAGTGACTGCTGTATCCACCGCGTCACTCACTACTGGACCGTCGCCCCCGACTTCGCCCCTACTCGTCCCCTCCCGAACCCTTGGCTCCGATATACTTGGAGACAGCTGTTGCTGTTGCGGTTCAACGACATCCCCACTGACCTGTCCCTCGGACATTACGTCTGGGTACATTATACTTGAACGTCGAGTTCTATGCCTAATTTGATCGCTATGCCGTGTGAGAAGTCGACCATCATCGCTGTTTACTACGTACCTACGTGAACCTTGTTGGTTTACTACTGTTCCTTTTAACCACTTGTCTTTGCTACCGTAGTTCCTGGCCCATATCGTATCACCAACGGTGTGTTGCAATGGTTCAGTACCCGAACTCGTCGACTGCTGACACTGTACCCCTTCCACCCGGTCCTGACGCGCGCGGTCTGCGCGCAAAAGATCTAACCGAGAACGCAACGGCCTACGTTGCAACAGCATGGCGGGACTTTCCCCTGTAGTGCTTTGAATACTATTTCTATACGCTAGTAGGTATGTCTGTAAGGCTGTGTCGATGTCTACTGCCTCTCGGACTGCCTTTTTTATTGTTCGCTTACATAATTTGACGGCATTTTCTGCTGCCCCGTTTGAAGCTGGATGATATACTGGGGAATACGACTGCTTAATACCGTTAAATTTTAAGAATTCTCCTAACTCCGTACTAGTAAATGGTGGGCCCTGGTCGGATACAACTTCCAAAGGCAAACCGAATCGCGCAAATAATGACCTCATAACCTTAATGACAGCCGAAGCATTTGTTTTATTCATTTCAAAAATTTCAATCCACTTTGTACTGGAATCTATAATTACGAAAAACGTTTTTCCCTGGTATGGGCCTAAAAAGTCTACATGTAATCTACTCCACGGTTGGGCTAAATACGGCCAACTACGTGGTGCAGCCTGCTGCGGCGCAGCTGCTTCCATCGCACATGTTTCGCAAGAGAGGCATGTCGATTCGATGTCTGCGTCTATATTAGGCCACCACACAAAACTTCGAGCCATCGACTTGGTCTTAACTATGCCCATGTGGCTAACATGGAGCTCTTTTAGTATTGTGTTCCGAAGAGTTGGTGGTACAACAATTCTATAGCCCCACATAATACAACCCCGTTCCACATATAATTCGTGTCGCCTATTAAAGTACGGTTTCATTAATTCGTCTGTGCAATGCGACGGCCACCCTGACTGTACGCTCACCATCACTCTACTAAGCACCTGATCCCGCGCTGTTGCTAGACGTACATCATCATTCGTCACGGGCAAAAAGCTTTCTGCAAAATTTAAATAGGTATATTCACGCCCGCTTTTATTCTTAACTGTTGGTTGAGGCAGTCGCGACAATGCGTCGGCACAGTTTTTAGCAGACGCAACATATTCTATATCATACGAATAGCCTGTTAATATTATTGCCCACGTTTGCAACCTGGATGCTGCCATAACCGGAATGCCTACTTTATTTCCAAAAATGTATGTTAGGGGTTTGTGGTCTGTTCTTAACGTAAACTTCCTACCATACAAGTACTGATGGAATTTTTTAACACCGTATATAATCGCTAATGCCTCCCTGTCTATTTGTGCATACGATCTCTCCGCGGAGTTAAGTGTGCGTGACGCGTATGCAATTGGGCGTTCGCCTTCCGGCGTGATGTGCGAGATGACGGCGCCTATTCCCGTGGCACTAACGTCTGTCGTCAGCACAAGCGGTAGCTCCAGGGTGTAATGCACAAGCACTTCACTCGTGCTCAGTGCCCGCTTAACCCGAGCAAAGGCTACCTCACAAGCATCGCTCCATACGTACTTCACCCCGGTACGCAACAAATTATACAATGGTGTAAGGATCGAACTTACATTTCTTATAAAGGACAATGGGACAAAATGTATGGACCCCGTCCCCACCCTTGTAGCACTATAAAGTGAGTTTGATTGAATGAACGAACGAATGAATAGTCGAGAATGAGTGAAGGAATGAATGAAATCGGTTTGAAATAAAATAAAAATGATATTTAATTTAGGCAGTTCCGAACAGGTACTAACGCCACGCTACGAGTAATCGGGTCCAAATGTGGGTACTTTTTTTGGACTGCTGTTGATGGTCCTTGCGGAACCCTTCTACGGGTAACCGGGCAGTTAGTGGTGAGACCTGAAGAGTCTCCAGCCAATTGTGGAGAAGTAAAATACTTAACCTAAGCTAACTACTTGTACTACACTAACATCATGACCACTTGCAACAACAGCACTAAGAGCGACCCCTAGTGGGATTCGGACCTCGGCTTAGAGCGTTGCTGGTGCGGGCTTGGGGGGGGGAGGAACAGCTTGATGAGGGCTGAATTATCGGTGTGACTGCGGAGTCTGAAGAAACGACCGGCTCTACGACGGGAGAGCTCGGTGGATCATGACCTGCAGCGGTGGGACGTCGCGACAGGCCTCGTCGGCGAGGACGGTAAGCCGGATGGCGGCGGACGCTGTGTATGTCGATTTACTCGCTTCCTAGAGGACCGTAATTTCGTCATCGGGCTCTAAAAGTGTGTGCCTGGGCGGCGAACTTTACTTAGAGACTTACGAGAGAGAGATTGTAGTCAGCCGCTGCGGCGACTAGGGGGTTCGGAAGACAGGGTGTCGATGAATTGTCGAAGTAACGCTTGGAAATGCGTTTGAGGTATTGCCTCATGGTTGGCATTTTTAGATCGAGATGGAGTTGAACGTTACGTATGAACCACGGGGCAGCCGCGGCTCTGCGCAACACTCGATTTTGTAGGGTTTGGAAAGATTTGAAGCGGGAAGGCTTAACGTGTGCAAACACGACGCTAGCGTAAGTCAAGATGGGGCGGATGCACGTCACGTAGATTCTCAGCTTATTTCTAAGTGACTACTGCGCGCTCTAAGGATGGGGTGGAGGCGACCGACAGCGAAAGCGGCGCGAGCGCGCACCGCTTTGATGTGGTCTCGGAAACTCAGATGGTGGTCGAGGATAACCCCCAGGTATTTGGCTTTCATCTCCCAAGGGATCTGTTTGCCGAACATGAGGACGGGACGGATGTGGGTGTGGGAATCACTGTGTCTCTCGAAAAGAACGGCTGCGCTCTTTTCAGGATTCACCTCTATTCTCCATTTCCGGAACAAGACACCGAGGGCGTCGTCTGCGGTTTGGAGGGTTCGAGTGATACTGTCGAGACTCCTACCGGAAAAGTAGATGGCCGTGTCATTAGCGAAGAGAACCAACTTGGCGAAGCCACGTTTGGGAATTTCGCTGGTGTACAGCGTGAACAGAAGGGGCGATAGCACGGAGCACTGAGGGATTTCGGCGCGGATGGGGCGAGGAGACGAGAAGGTACCTTCTAGGCGATAGCGGAAGGAGCGATCCGACAAAAAGTCTCGAATGATGAGCACGAGACTGCACGAGTTTGTATAATAAACCGTTGTGCCAGACCTTGTCGAAGGCTTTTGCTACGTCGAAAAATAGCATGCCCGTTTTGTAAAAGCGCATGAAGCGGGAGCTAATGTGTTCGACTATGCGGTGCAATTGTCGAATGCTACAGTGCTTGGTTCGAAAACCAAACTGTTCGTCGGAGATGCAATAATTGTGGGTACGATGCGCAGGTAATGTAAACTCTATCGGGTGATATTACGTTTGAAAATGGTAACTACCGAACCGCTGCCTAGGGCCGCGCGCCTCTCATTCTCTCTTTCGCACATTTAACTATTGTTACACTAGCTTTGGAGCTCTTCAAATAACTTCTTATCACTAACTAAAATAATTATATTCGTATTGAAGTAATAATTTAAGCAATTTTATACGGTAATTTTTAAGTTACTTTCATATTAAATAACTTTTAAACTATACATTTTACAGATGAGCTGTCATATAATAAAATTAAGAGATTAATAAGATCTTTCATATGCAATAGGTCAGAAAGTGCTACACTTCTGGGGACGTTTTGTCCCATTGTCCTTTACCATAATACATGACCATACCAATGAATGCTTTCAACTCCGTTACGTTCTTCGGTATTTAGGCCAATCAAATTAGCTAAACCTGGACATAATTCGATAACTGTAATTTTCTTTTTCTATGACATAAAGTATTGTTAGTTATAGTTAAAATAAAAAGAATTAAAAATTTTAAAGGTCCGCGTCAGTGTAAAAAAAATGAAAAACTAAATTATCAACACATTTTGATTTCGTAAGTACAGCATAATAAATAACTTTGTAAAAGTACCTTTATTATGATATGACGCTTGTATTCCAGTAAAAAACGTCTAAATTAAACTAATTAATCTTTCGGGACTATCATTAATGAAGAAGGTTCAGTAAGTTACAGATTTTTTGGATTATCTTACCAGAAATTATAGATAACTATAATTCAACAGTTTATTCTGCATAGTTTAACATGTGTGTTAATAAATTATTAAAAATTAAACAGATTCTCTTTGCGGAAGTATAAAGTCACAAATATTTGTAATTTTTGGAATGCCAAAATACATAACTACTTCAAAAGTGTTTAATTCATGCCTTCAAAATATGTTTAGTACCTTAGTAAACAAATTAAACAATAAATGTTCACGATTATTCATTTATTGATATTTTTTCTTTGTTACATTTCAATATAAACGTTATTCCTTGTGGCTTAAGGTCGTAATTTCTTTGTGTCCCATTTCCCGACCGTGCTATCGCGAGTAACGAGCGATTTTTGTATCTCACTATTTATTACTAGTTTTTGCCCGCTACTTCGACCGCGTGAATGTCGGTTATTATCACGGATGCTGACGAAAACACGAATTAAAAATTAGCCTTTGTCCTTCCCTAGGGGTCGAGCTATCTTCTTCTTAATATATAAAGGGTGTCCCTGGAAGTATGGATCAAATCGAATAGGGGCGTGGGCAATGTCATTTCCAAACTTTGTAACCCTGAGAATGTCGGTGCAATTTTTTACGATTCAGAAGTTATGACCAATTATTGTTTTTTTTTTCAATCACTTTGCACAGAAAAAATCATAAAAAAAACTATCAGAGCTATCATTTTTTTTAGGACTTTGGCGAACAGTAGGCCTTTCTTGTTGTAGTACTTTTACGCAGCTAGAAAACAAGTGTTAAATAAGAAAAAAACATTTACTGCAAAGGCTTTTTTGGTCTGGCAATTTTACTCAAGTTTTTACTACTACAAGTTTTGAAATGACCTTGCCCACGCCTCTATTTGATTTGATCCTTAATTCCAGGGACAACCTGTATAGATTATAAACTACTATTCAATTGTTTCCACTTTACAAAAAATAAAATGTGTAGTTAACTAATAGACTAAACGTTGGGCAGTTCGCTCACACCGCGGCATTTTTCTTATTTTTAGCCCTTCTAAACGAAAGGTCCGATTCGAATAATTTAAAGAGCATTTTACATGTACATAATCAACCTTGATTATGAAGCTATTTACTTGGATAAGGATTAATATCATGATAGGAATGTCTTCATCTTTCGATTCTACTCGTGTTTTGATCGACTCATTTGAACAAAAAACGGTTGATGTGACTTAACTGTAATAATTAGACATATACCCTCATGGACTTTTTTGTGGATAATGAAGAGTGCTATAAACATGTAGTACATTATTTTTATGTATCGTCAATAGTTTTCGCAGCGTACGCCAAATAATATTTTTTTTAAGCAAATTTTTGATACCTTGGGTTACATTATTGTAATTTTCTTACGGATCCCTAATTTTTTGATAATAAAATATAGCCTATGGCACTCGCGGATAACGTAGCTTAGCTAGCCTATTGGTGAAAGAATTTTTGAAATTGGATGAGTAGTTTCGGAGATTACCTCCAATATACAAACAAACTTTACCTCTTTATAATATTATATAGCTAGTAAGAATTCGATAGGCTATATGTATAGTCAATGATTGTCAAACTTTTATGAACACGTGGCACCGCGGATCGACTAGGGCCGAAATTTATTGAAATATTGTGTTCATTAGATCGATAATAACTAAATTGTTCAAGATGAGGTATTATGATGATTTTACTGCTTTGTGATAGGTACTGTTTTCCAATTTTTTGTAAATTTTGGTAAGTATATGTATCATCTCATCATTCAGCCGAAAGACGTCCACTGCTGGACATAGGCCTCCCCCAAGCATCGCCACATCGACTGGTCCTGTGCTTCTCGCATCCAGCGGTTTCCCGCGACCTTCACCAGATCATCGGTCCACCTTGTGGGAGGCCTAACCACGCTGCGTCTTCCGGTACGCGGTCGCCACTCCAGAACCTTTCGGCCCCATCGGCCATCCGTTCTGCGAGCAATGTGCTCCGCCCACTGCCACTTAAGTTAGGCAATTCTTCGAGCTATGTCGGTTACCTTGGTTCTCCTGCGAATCTCATCATTTCTGATATGATCACGCAGGGTAACTCCGAGCATAGCCCTCTTCATTGCCCTTTGGGTGACCTTGAGCCTTCATATGAGACCCATTGTGAGCGACCACGTTTCAGTACCGTATGTAATCACTGGCAACACGCACTGGTCAAAGACTTTCGTCTTGAGACTCCGCGGTAGTTGGACGAAAAGATTCTACACAGCTTCCCGAACGCTGCCCAGCCGAGTCGGATTCGACGATTAACCTCTTTCTCGAAATTGGACCTACCTAACTGGACAGTTTGCCCTAGGTAAACATAATCGTCGACAACTTCGAGTGTAGAGTCTCCGATCTTCATGGGAGTGGGTGTTACATGGATATTTGACATGATCTTTGTCTTATCCATGTTCATTTTAAGACCCACTCTTTCGGAAGCTCTACTAAGGTCATCGAGCATTGTACTGAGGTCCTCCATGGTTTCAGACATGATGACTATGTCGTCGGCAAACCGAAGATGAGTGATGTACTCGCCGTTAATGTTGATGCCTAGCCCTTTCCAATCCAGAACCTTGAAGACATCCTCCAGTGCAGCGGCGAACAGTTTCGGAGAGATGACGTCTCCCTGCCTGACACCTCGCTGCAGAAGGATAGGTTTCAAGGTCTGATCCTGTAATCGGACTGACATAGTGGCGTTTTCATACAAACACTTCAGCACTTCGATGTACCGATAGTCAATCTGGCACCATTGAAGAGACTGCAGTACAGCCCAGGTCTCGATCGAATCGAAAGCTTTCTCGTAGTCCACAAACGCTAAGCAAAGAGGCAGGTTATATTCTTCGGTCTTCTGTATAACCTGCCACAGCGTATGTATGTGATCTACGGTGCTGAAACCTTTTCGGAATCCGGCTTGTTCGGGAGGCTGGAAGTCGTCAAAACGGTTCGTGATGACTCTTGAAAACAGCTTGTAGACATGACTCAGAAGTGAGATGGGCCTGTAGTTCTTCAATAGGGTATTATCACCCTTTTTGAAGAAAAGTATCACCACACCTCTGTTCCATGCCTGGGGCGTTTTCCCCTCGAGTATGACGGAATTAAACAGCTTCTGAAGGCCCTTATGGACCGGTTTTCCACCCGCCTTCAGAAGTTCGGCCGTAATTCCGTCATCGCCGGCGCCTTGTTCTTTTTAAGGTACTTCAGAGCCATCCTGATCTCGTTCAGGCTGACGTCCGGGATGTCTTCGGTATAGTGTCGGATCAATCTAGCTCTTGGGTCGTTTGCCAGATTCGCAACGGGTTCGCTTGTTGAAGTGTACAATTGTCCATAGAACTTCTCGACCTCTCTCAAAAGCTCTGGTTTGGCGGATACGATTCTGCCGTCATCGGTCTTCAGTTTCATAAGCTGACTCTGCCCAATAGACAAATCTCTTGCAAAAACTTTGGAGCCCTTGTTCCGCTCAATCGAATCCTTAATACGCTCTGTATTAAATCGGCGTAGATCGCACTTCAAGGACTTAGAGATCTTGAGCTGCCGGTACATAAGCGCGTCATCTGGAGACTGCAGAATCATCTCGTGCCTTGCGTCCATGAGCTTAAGAGTAGGGTCAGAGAGCTTTTCGGTTCTATTTCTACGACGGGTCTTGAAGATCTTAGACCCGACAGTATGGACAGTTTCCACAAACCCATCGTTGTAATCGTCCACGGAGCTCCCTAGGCATTCGAAACGATTCTGAAGTTCAATCTGAAAGCTCTCGGGGTTATGGGCCTGGATCGGTGCAGGACGGAGCGTAGACTTCATCAGTCGAGATCTTTCCAGCTTGATATTTAGATTCAATGTGTCTCTTACCATGCGGTGATCGCTTCCGGTTTTCACCGCGTTGATCACAGAGACATCTTTGAATATTTGCTTCCTCGTCGATATAATGAAGTGAATCTCATTTTTAGTTGCACCATCAGGGTTCAGCCAGGTCCATTTCCTATGCTCACGCTTTCTGAAGAAGGAGTTCATCATAAAGAGCCCCTCCTTCTCCACAAAGCTGGCCAGTCGATGGCCCCGGTGATTGCGACTTCCAAGTCCAAATTGCCCCACTTGCAGTTCATCATCGTCTCGCTTGCCCAGTTTAGCGTTAAAGTTCCCCATGACAAAAGTGAAATGAGTTTTAGAGCCATGCATGGCTCTGGAGATATCCTCATACATGGTCTCCACCTCATCGTCGGAGTATGCCGAGGTCGGGGCGTATACCTGTACGACCTTCAACGAATACCCTTTGGATATTCTGAGTATAAGGTACGCCACTCTGGTCGACACACTCTCGATCTTCACCACGTTGTTCACAAGGGACTTGTGGACGATAAACCCGACACCACCCTGGGACTGTCTATCGCTCTCCCGGAAATAGAGCAAGTTACCGGATTTGAGGATTATCGAGTCCGGGACTCTCTTCGGATTTCAGATAACCCTATAATATCCCAGCGTAACCTGCTCAATTCTTCCTCGAGTTCGGTAATCTTCTCGTCGGTCTGTAGTGTACGCGTGTTGTACGTTGCCAGGTCCAGTCGTCGTTGTTTGTGGTAGCCGGATCTCTGCCGGGGATTCTTAGCACCCTACGCCCTGCCGTTACCTAGGCCGCTACCTTGACCAGGGCTAGCAGTGCCGCCGGGGACTAGGGGCCGTTTCTTCTTTGTGCTATCCATGTTGGGGAGGTTTGCCATAATCGCCACGCTTGGCAGGCGGGTTGGCGATCGCAGTATGGTACGGTATATGTATAACAGCAAATAAAACTCATTATACAAGGTTAGTCGTAAAGGGGGTAGGCACTAAAATATTAAAGTACCAATAATAATGAATAACTTTTGTTCTACAACTTTCCCCAAAAGTCAATAGTTTAAGAGGAATAGCTCTACAAAGATTTCTTAAAAATACGCTAAAGTCTATCTATACTCAGTTATAGCAGCTCACCAAGCTGGTTTAATCAGCATCATTATAAGTTTGATGGAAATCGGTTCAGCCGTTGCGTAATTATCAGCTGTTTTCTCAGTTAGGTTAGGTAGGTGTGCATTGTACGGCGTTGCAGCTATTGTAAGATCATGGAAGTAAATTTGCTACTTAACTTAACTGAGAAAACAGCCGGGCCCACGTTGTATAAAATATCAAGTATCGAAAATGTATCAAATACGATTTATTTTCAATAGCAAGTTTCCTAGTTAGGTATTTATACGAATAGTAATAGTGAAATATTTATTGAACTAGACTCGTAAGAACAAACAATAGAATTTTATAACCACATATTTTTTTGAAAATTTCAGCGATGTATCGATTGTTCTTTTCGATGTATGGAGTTTGAAAATAATATATTTTTTTAAATATTAATTTGATTTATATCGATAATTTTTGGGACTTCCTGCATCCCTAAGTGAGGCCGCACACCGGCACCACACGCTACACGCAACATACATTTAGGGCGCCACAATTATTGCGATAAAATTTACGCGGCGACAAATGTATCGTGTATGCGCACATCGGAAACCAGTTGTAACGTGGTACTAGTAACAGAATGTCGACATCATCGTCTGACGACGACGATTTTGTGATGTGGCGATTAATGAGAAAAAATAGACGTTATTGGGTTCATCCGTTTAATCAAAATTGTATAGGTTAGGTATAGGTAGGTACTTCCTTTCATTAGATTTTTCGCCGATCTTAGTCCATATCATTTCTGTAATCCATCTGTTGCTATACACAGTGAGCGTGTGATTATATAAAATAGAGTTTTATTCAACCTCTGCAATAAACTCAACGTAAAATGCAATGTTGTCTTTCATTTTTGTAAAGCGCGGCAAACGTCTCACCACAAACTGCACCTACTACAACTGTGTCCTTGATGTGCGGGTTTACATACAAATATACGGGGGCGATAAATGTGTCGCGGTTCAAATGTGGCGCTACAATTATTGTAATACAAATGAATCTCTGGTGTGCGGCCTCACTAACTCGATAAGACATCTTGCCGCTGACGCCGCGCCCCGCCCCGCACCCACCGCATGCATCCCGCTCCAATACTTTTTCGCGCGTATCATCAATAATATTTTCAATTTTAAAAGCGTAACATTAACATGTTTAATTTTGATGAAAACATGATTGTAATACACAAAAACCTATTATTAAACAAAAATTTCACAGTTTCGATTTTTAACTACTGAGAACAACGTTATTATTAAAACGTAAGAAATAAATGTTTAATTTTTGTCTTAAATGTCTAAAAAGACGCACTAAAGCTTAATCAGATACAACCACCATAGTTACCATTTTTGCTTATCTAGATATTGAGAACAGATGAATACTTTGAAGAAAAACATACATGCGAATTTGGTTTCAGTTTAATTTTGCTATTATGTGATAGCATTTGAATGCCCCTCAAAATTATACTAACAAGGTATTTGGTTACCTATTTTGCTTTTAGAAAAAAGCTAAGTAGTGTACGAAATCTCATTTTTTTTTAAATAAACTGTTACCACCGCGGGTTTTTTACATCATATATCTAATTAATATTTGATACTTAATATCAATATCCCATAAAATAATAAAAACAACGAGTTATCGAATTATGTCCAGGTTTAGCTAATTTGATTGGCCTAATTGGAGTTTTAACAAGTGCTTCCACTTTATCTTTGCACGTGTGAACGCCTTCCCTACATACCCTAAATATTCGAGCGATTCCACAAAGAAAGAACATTTTTCTTTTTTTACTTTTAAGCCACTCGACTTCAGACGTTCAAAAACTTTATGTAGGCTACTTAAGTGTTGGGGTGTGTCCTTTACCGTTATAATAATATCATCTAAAAAAACTCCTACTTGGGGTATATCTGCAAACAATTGTTCTAAACATCGTTGAAATATTCCTGGGCTCGACGATAGCCCATACACTAATCGTTTATACATGAAAAGCCCTTTATGTGTGTTTATTACCGCGTATCTCCTAGTATCATCCAGTTCAAACTGTGCGTACGCCTGTGACAAATCGATTTTACTAAATCTTTCGCCCCGTGCAACCGAGACAAAAGATCTTCTATCTTAGGTAATGGATAACGGTCGACTTCTAACACTTTATTCAAGGTTAGTTTAAAATCGGCGCAGACTCTAATGGTACCATCTTTCTTGACGACCGGCACGATTGGTGTTGCCCAGTCTGAGTGGTGGACGGGAGTGAGGATGTCGTCGCTCACCAGCTGTTCCAGTGCGCGCTCAACCGGCTCCCGCAGCGCGTACGCCAACGGGCGCGCGCGCAGGAAAATCGGCCGCGCGCCCTCGCGCACGCGGATGCTCACTTGTCCTCCCGTGAACCGCCCCAGGCCATCCGCAAACACCTCACAGTATCTGGAACTGAATTCCGAGAAATTAAAATCCAAATTCCGATTATTATTGACTTTATTATAATGCCTAGTCGACACCGATATATTTAGCTCCGCTAACCATTGTCTACCTATTAAAACGGTATTTCCATTGTCAATAAACTCAAACTCAAACTCAAAACTCATTTATTCAAAATAGACTAGAATTACTTAGTTCTTTTTGAACGTTAGTTTTACAATATTATAGACATCCCACAAAAAGCCCTCCCTTCACCGCTAAATAACATATAAATCCAATATCTTTTCAGTATCATTATATTTAACAACGGGTTTAATAACACCTACAGGCCTAACTAGTTCACCCGTGTAATATCTTAAAACCAACTTAGTGGGTTTAATACTTAAACTGGAAAACTTTTCCTGATATAATTGGTAATTAATGCACGAGATTGCACTCCCCGTGTCACATTCCATTCCTAAGTCACAACCGTGCACACTTACATAAATCATAATAGGTTCACACTTTCCAAGTGATAAGCGATTAATAGGTACTATTACCTCGTCACTGTCGCTCTCCGTCGAGTAAGCGCCACACCTGTCGCCGCTGCCATGCCCGTCTTCTTTTATGTTATTTAAGGAATTATTCTTGGTCAACCTCGGACACATCCTCTTCAAATGTCCCTCCTGGGTACAAATTCTACACACATACAGTTTGAATTTACACATATTCGAATTGTGTTTGCCTCCACAGACTTTGCATTCCTCATTTTTAGTGCCCGCTCTGTACGGTAGGTAGAGACGGTAAATGAAACCATTGACTGCTGAGAATATACTGTGTTTATTCGAAGATATAAAGTGGTATATAAAGTGTCTAAGATGACAAAGATTATAATATTATCTAGAGGGGACCTTACACCTCCCCCCTAAAAAAAATAAAAAAAAACATTATTCTATGAGTACATTTTTTTTTTCTTAAATTAACACTTTATTAAATTACTAGTATGGTACATTTTAGTGCGATTTTTGTGTATTACATCAATCTTATTGTTTTTCATAATTTCCACATTCGGTGATATATCTCTAACAACCACATATGGTCCGGAACATACACTTTCCAATTTATCACCTACTTCATTTTTAACTAAAATCAAATCATTAGGACTATACGTTACAGGTCTATTGGTTTTATCGTACTTTTGTTTTCTAAGCATTTTACTGTTAAGTAAATTGTCTCTAGCCTCTTTTTGTGACAACTGCAACCGAAACTTTAACTCTAGCGGATAATTGTCGTAATTGTATAATGGCTCTACTACATTGGAATTTAGATTACTTGGAAGAGAGCATTTTTTCCCAAAGATTAGTTCGTATGGTGTAAATTTGGTCTCACTATGTACTGAAGTGTTACACGAAAAGCACCAAAATGGAAGCCATTGACTCCACATTTCGGGGTGACTATCACATTGGATTCGAAGAAATGAACCAAAATGTTTGTGCGAGTTTTCTAAAGCACCTATAGATTGGTGGTGATAGGCTGTCGAGTTCATTTTATTAATGTGTAAAAGGGCACATACCTCCTTCATGGTAGAAGACATAAATTCAGTGCCTCTGTCCGTTGCAATATCTTGAGGTATACCATAGCGCAAAATGAAATTATTGACAAAAGATCTAGCTACTTCGGTTGTAGTCTTAGAAATCAGTGGATAGGCTTCGACGTATTTAGATAGTTCACATTGTATCGTTAATATACAGCCTGTAACAGAAAGGGTATATCTATCCGAAAGGGGTGAAGAGTGTATCAGGTATAGAATCTCTGTGCAAAGTTTCAGCTCAAAATAAATTACTCAAAGAATTGATACCAAATTTTTGGTTTCGCAGGTTTATTGAAATAAAATCATAACAAACGTGTCACTGCACTACGAGGGTCAATAACTTCTCACGTCATTTGCTAATATTAAGTTAAATCTCTTTCGCGATCTGTGCGCCTAGTACACGCTGTAGGTAGTGTGCCGCCGCGGCCGCCCTATGTCGGCGCGAACTGACGGGATCAAACGAGCCGACAATGCGAGCGCGAGCGCGTGTGTGTGCGCAATAGGCATTTAGGAAGGTACTCCGTGGTGTAAAAAGTAATAATGCAATGCGTAGGTAATTTCCCTATTTACAGTTTTAAACACGATAATATCCAGCCAAAATTACAAATTAAAATGTTTAGTTAATAAAAAAACACGTAAAAAAGTTACGTTAAAATTCAGAACAAAGTTTAGCTAGTATTTAGGTAGCTACTAGCTACTTAGCTTGTTTTATCCCTCATTCATTACATACCTAAACAGTAAAATCTAAGAGCCATGTTTAATTTAGTAAATTGACTTACATTTTTAAAGATGGGGTTCGATGTGATGACCTTGGTATTGTATGCACAAGGCCGCTCGCTTGTTCATGGACACCTGAACATTGCGCAGCATGTCCGGTGTTACTGTCCTGAAGGCATCCTCGATCCGTACTTTCATTTCGTGCACTGTATCACACTGCACTGCGTACACTACGTTTTTAATGTACCCCCACAAAAAAAAATCTAACGGAGTTAGGTCTGGGGACCGCGGAGGCCAAGCCACGCTTCTGCTACCACATCCGATCCACCGAGAGAAGCGCGCGTCCAAATAATTACGCACATCACGTGCAAAGTGTGCCGGTGCACCGTCGTGTTGGAAAACCATGGTATTCTCCATCACGAGATCCACGTAACTTGATACTGGAAGCACAGTGAGCACATCGTCTAATTCATTCATCAGGAAGTTTAAATAATTTTGGCAAACACGCCAACGAAGGCAGCTGCCGACGCTCAGCATCTGGTCTACCCTGGATAAATCGGTGACGATACAAGTCTCGGGCAGCTCGCAGGTTACCATCTTCTGCTCCGACACACATCATCACCTCGTAATATTCGCTATTAGTTAACGACATTTTTAACACTCACGAAATCACAAGTCGGTACACTGAATCGGATGGAGAGAGCGACTGAAGGACACGAGTAATAGTCTACGACTGAAGTCACTGACGAAGACAAAAGAACGGTGGGGAAAAACCGAAAAATAAATCTTCTACTATCCTAGTAGTAGGGTAGCTAGCCCAATTATTGTACAATACTATTTTAAAATTTTTGTTGAATTGTGTTTGTGTGTTATTTAAATTAATTTACTAATCAACTTAGCCTATCGCTGTCCACTGCTGGACACAGGCCTCTCCCAAGTTGCGCCACCCACAACACACGATCCCCCGCCTTTCGCATCCAGTCCTCCCCAATTATTAATAATATCAAGAAAACTGATCAATTTAATACATGGAAGCACACCGATCAATGAAGAGTTAGGCCAGGGTGTTCATTAATTGACTCAAGAGCTGAGTTGACGCACGAAACCGATAAGATCATTTTTATTGTGGACTGTGGTGGCGGCGGTACCTACATAAGTCCATAGTATTATTTGTAAGTATTGATTAATCAAAATTGCGATAGTTAAGTTGAGTATGATTCCATTTATTTATTACTGAAGGCTACCGGAGATCAACATTAAACCAGGCGTAAAGTTACCTCCACGTTCGTACCAGCAACCTGCAACGGGCTCATTTACCCTAAATATCATTGTGTGTGTGTGTAGGTATCCAACCTAACCACCGACGAAATTAGGGTTCGTTCAGTAATTGTGCGCAAACGCTGTCCGGACAACTCTCGTTACTCTTGCGGTCCTAGTACTTTTAACAATTTATTTCCATAGTAAATACATTTTGCGGCCTATTTTTATTTGTGATTTATTTATTGAACATGTCGGCGCGTCGAGAGAATTGGCTTGACGACTCCAAACTTAATTGATTCCTGGACGAATGACATCTACCAGATGACAGCGGTCAATGTCAATTTGACGTAACACCGAGGACTGGGGAGGCGGCCCGCGAAAAGCTAGACAGATAACGTCAGAGCTATCGAGCAAAACCCCGGTGTTGATTATTAATGGTGATCATGATTAAGATAACAAAAGTGATTGGGATTGGATGCATGTGCGCTCGCGCCCCACGTACTCGGTGGAACGTCGTCTATCTTTGTGCATCATTTTATTTGTGTTTGTTAAAGTACGACTTGTAATTGATATCAAAGACTTTAATTTGCTTCTCCTCGCCCGCAAACCCACGCATAGTACGGTGGCTGCTTTTGATAAGGATAACCAAATGCCTTTAAACATAAATAAAGACTATCATCACAAACCATGAAACTACAACCTCTCAATCAACTCAGATTGTAATTTTGTTACTTACTTAGCGCTGTCATCATCATCATAGTCAGCTCATTACTGACCCACTGCTGGGCACGGACCTCTTCTCAGAATGAGAAGGTCAAGGCCTTAGACCACCACGGTGGCCTAGTGCGGGTTGTTTTGTAAATAATTATGGCAAAAACTACCAAATATTATTACAATCCTATTTAAATTAAAAGCGGAACCCACTGGCATTTTATTTGTACCAGGAGATACGAAAGTTGCATAGGAAAGTTATTTAGGGTTCATTTTTTAATAAATTATTTTACAAAATCTTTTTTCTGTAATATTCTAATTTCGTAGTCTTTATTCAGTCTTTACCTACGCAATTCATTTGAGATAGGTACTATGGTAATTAAAAATTTAAAACGATAACGTTAACGGAAATTCACAGGAATAATTTTGTTACTTTAAAAAATTGTGGTCGAATATCATAATTATTAGGCACCTACATTTGTACGTTCATCGAAAGTCGTGAGCTAGATACTCCGTTATGCATGTTATTTTTTTTTTTTTTACGTAAAAGTACCTATTTTTAGAAAACTGCCGCTTTTATCACGAGTCTACTTACTACCTAAGTTCTAAAATCATTTTCCAAGCTGCGAACAAACATTTGCATTTTAACTTGTTCAAAAACAATCTTTTTTTAAATTTAATTTTAACTAAACACGGAACCCTTTAGCATTACTTATGTACCAGGAGTCCAGGACACACATAAGTTGCGCAGGAAAGTTAATAATGGGGTTCATTTGAACATAAATTATGTTACAAAATCCTTTTTCTGTTCTAAGTTCCATTAAAATGTACTTTCGCAGTATTTACCTAACCAATTAATTAATTTCTGGTGCAGTAATGGGAACCAACTTAAAATAAGGATTATGTATGGAATTTATCAATTTACAGGAGATATCTCTCTGTATTCACGGCTCATCTTCCGTGCGGAAGACGTCCGGTCCTTTGGAAGGCATACACGGGGACACAGGTCCAACGCGCAGAGGCCCCTTTGAGAACCGCGCAGAGGCCCCTTTGAGAACTACTTAACTACTTATTTAAGTTATTTTTAAACAATTCAAAGTTGTCTGTACCAGGAGTAATTTAAAATACACGGACATCAATTTCACTTTACCCTAAACCCCAACTAACAATGAAATCAGGGTTCTCTATGCAAACAATTTTCAATACGGCGATAACAATTCCTATTTTTTATGCAGTGCTAGTACTTTAATTATTTTCTTTTAACAGTTTTGCGACGTTTTTGCAAGCATTTTATTTATTAATACTAGCTGTTGCCAGCCGGGGTCGCGGGACTTATCTCATTACCGTGACCCCGGAACGTAAAGGGCTATTGAAGGAACACCGTGGATTTTAGTCAGTACAAGTCTGACAGTCCCTCCGGCCCTGCCCGGGGTGGGAGGACTCATTTGATGATTTTACCACGAAAAAAAAAACTGTTGCCAGCGGTTTCACCCGCTACAATTTGAAAATCATCCCGTGGAAACATAAAATCAGGATACAAATATCCTATTTATTGAGCCAGGTTATGAACTATCTGTGAACCGAACTTCAACCAAATCCGTTCAGAGATTTTTGCGTGAAAGAGGAACAAACATCCATCCATCTATCCAACCATCAAAACAAACTTTCACATAATTACAACATTAGTAGGAAGTAGGATTGACATAAATTGGACTAAAATAAAGACGTAATGAAATCAATTTTGTTGTATGGTTATCTCATTAAACGAGTCCTCGCGCCCTAGGTAGAGCGAAAGGAACTGTCAGTCAGTACTGACAGTCCCAAGGAATAGGATGAAATTTTTAGTCAGTACTAAAAAGTTCATCCTGTTCCTTCCAGGACCACGATGTCCCGACACTACATCATGTAAAACAAACATGTAAAGCAAACATCACCGGCAGACCATGCAAACAGTAACAATTAATTAATTATGCGTGCGTGTATCATTTTGTAATCAAAAATAAACTATTTAATTGTTGTTAATATTTTTCGTCATAATTATTAGAAAAAAAAATGTTTTCAACTTTATTAAAAAAAAACATGAACGGAACCCATTGTCATTTTAATTGTGGACAGGACTCCAAGACACGACAAGGACGGCAACTGACCACGCCCCCTAAACCTAAGTACGACGAAATCAGGGTTCTTTAAGCGAAGTATTTTCATTTTTGCAATATCAATTCTCATTACTCATGCAGTCTTAGTACTTTATTTAATTTCTTTTCACATTATGAACCGTTTTGCGACATTTTTACAATATTTTAATTTATTTTTGACATAATTTGGAATTTCGGATTAAAATAAACATAAAGAAAGACACGTTCGAACCAATATCCTTTGTGTGGTATCTCATTTAAATGAATCTTCTCGCCCTAGGTGAAGCGAAAGGGACTGTCAGTCTCTTACTGACTAAAAAGTTCATTCTGTTCTTTCGTGCCCTTTGAGTTCCATAGAGTTCCAGGTCTACGATGTCGAAAAACTACTTGGTTAATCCATTTACCAAACAGCACCGCATCGACAGAACATAAAATTCCGATATTGTTCTCCAGTTAAGACTAACCACAGACAGAAAGTAATAATTATGCTTGCTATGCCTTTGTAATTAAAAACAAACTTTTAAGTTGTTGTTCATAGTTTCCATGATAATTATTATAAGAAAAAAAGATATCAACTTTATTTTAAAAATCATGAACGGAACCCACTATAATTTTATTTGTACCAGGAGTCCAAGACATACGAAAAAGATGATGTTTTGGGGTTCAGTTGGACTTAATTATTTTACTAAATCGATTTTTCATTCTAAGAAGTTTAAATGGCAAACAATAATATTACTAAGTAATTTAAAAAAAAACAAGACCTGGAAATGTATTATCTCAATCAATTCAATGAAAAACGATTTGATGATTATACGAATCGCTTCGTTTTAAATAGTAAGGTGAATCGAATTTCAAAACTCGGAAAAAATTATGATATGGTCACAATTTTGATTGAGTTTACAAACAAAGAAACTCACATACACAAACACCCATACTTGGATCAACTATGTGTAAGTCATAAAAGTATTTGTTCCGTGCGAGGTTAGAACCCGCGACACGCTGCGCAGCAGTTCATGGCTTAGCCACTTTGTAAGGCAACCGTGGAGTCAAAGTATTATGTTGCTAATAAAAACAAACACATTAAAAACCAAACAGCGAATAGGTAGATTTATCCACATAATTGCAAAATACGAGTACAGACAATACTGTCGGCATTGTTTATGTTTACACTAAGCGGATATTCATTTGTCGGATTGATAAAATTGCTTATTCCAAATGATAGCTAAAAGAAAAGTCAGTATAATAAAATTTTTCAAACAAAAAAATAAACATGCGGAACCATTTCTCTAGAAATACCAGGAGTAAGAGGTTTATTTTTACTTACAAATAGTTCGCTGACACCGATCAGCTGACTTAGTGCTAGTGATGTGTTTATTCGAATTTTAATAGTTCGGTTTCTGGTATCGATGTTTTTAAAAATCTCATAACTTCAATACACGTAAAGATAGGATTAAAAAAAACCTTGCCATATCGTTTGGTATCATCCAAAGAAGCCCTGCCTTCTCGATGTATATACCCATTCCGTTACACCCTGTATACGAATAATTGTGGTTATCTCGATTTAATGGTCCGACAATATCTAAATATATCTTTTCGAAGGCCGTTTTTGCTGTGGACGTAATAACCATTGGTTCTTTTACGGGTATTGAATGTTTATACCTTTGACACTTGTCGCACCTCTTCACAAATTGAATTATGTCCCTGTCTAACCCTGGCCAAAAGTAATATTTTTTAATATTGCTCAACATCCTTCTCATTCCTGCGTGACCACTGGTTGGCAGGAGATGGAAGTCGTTCAAAATCACCCTTTGGTCATCTTTATTTTCTACACTAATTACGTCTTTTAATATGCATACTGTTGGCACCGTTGTACTACCGCATTTTTTTATCTCATTTAACAATTTTTCAATAAAAATGTCATTAGTTTTAGTTCTTATCAAATATATTTCAGTTATACCTATTTGTTTACACGATATATCGAGTTCTCTCACAAATTCGGCTGGCGTAATTTGCGATGGAGAATTTTTGTATTTTATATACTTAAAGTGTTTTCATATCAGGAATATAGCAAAACGTGTTACTTTCATAACAAATATTATTAAATTTCCGCATGGGTTCTAACTTTTCTTTTCCAATAAATATTAACTCTGTGTGATCCTTTGGCTTCATGTGTGTCTCCACAATTTTCGGTTGGTGAAGCCAGTCGTCGCTATTAGCAACGGGATCTGTCATAGTCTGCGCTTGCTTGCGTCTTTGCGCTCTTGTCATAACACCAATTAAGTTTTCACCCATCTCTTTAAAATCCTTTAAGGTCATACTGATTCGAGACAAAGCATCTGCCGCTGCATTATCTGAACCTTTTACATACTCAACACTAAAATTATATTCCTCTAGTAGGAGTCTAAACTTCATTAACCGGCTTGAAGGGTCTTTCATATTAAATAAATAAACTAAAGGCCTGTGATCTGTTTGAATTTTGAATGGTTTGCCATATGGCAAGGTATGGTAGGTATGGCCGAAAATGTTTTATGGCCCAAACTATTGCCAAAAATTCCTTTTCTATCGTAGGATAGTTTTTCTCTGCCTTGTTTAAACTCCTACTAGCATAAGCTATCGGTTTAAAATCTTTGTTAGACAAAATGGCACCGATTGCATAATTTGACGCATCAGTTTGTATGACAAACTGATTTTTCTCAGAAAAATCCGGATATTGCAATACAGGTGGTGAAATAATACATTCTTTTAAAACTTGATATCATTCCTGACAATTACTATCCCATATGAAGGGTACGTTTTTCTTACATAAATTATTTAACGGATTTGCCTTTTTTGCAAAATTCGGAATAAATTTCCTATAATAATTAACAAATGCAACGAACCTTTTAACTTCATCGAGGGTTTTAGGCTGTGGATAGTTTTTTACAACCTCAATTTTTGATGGATCTGGTAATATTCCATCATCAGAAACCACATGACCTAAATACAATATTTGTTTCTATAAGAAATCGCATTTTCCCGGATTCAACTTTAGATTTACGGTTCGCAAACGTTCAAAAACCTCTTGTAAGTTCCTATTATGCGTATTTAGACAGTTTCCAAATATTATTAGATCATCCATATAAATAAAGCATTTTTCGTATGTAAGGCCAGCCATGGCCATATTCATCATGCGCGAGAATGATCCTGGGCTAGTTTTCAATCCCATAGGCATACGCATCATCTGGTACTGTCCTGAGCAAAATGCAGTATATTTCCTACTGTCCTTTTCTAATTTTACATTATAAAATCCATTATATAAATCTAAATGAGTAAAATATATACTTCCTGATAACGCATCTAATATTTCTGACATATTTGGAAGGGGAAATTTATCATCTTCGATCAAATTATTTAGTTTACGGTAGTCTATGACTAATCTTAATTTCTTCTGACCGCTGTTGTCCATCTTTTTCGGCACTAATAGTAACGGACTAGACCAACTACTATTACACTTTTCAATAATACTATCCTGTAATAATTTATTTATTTGGGTTTTTATTTCGTTCTTTTGTGAATATGGTAACCGATAAGGTTTTGTAAATACCGGACTAACGTTTGGTTTCAAAGTAATGGTATGTTCGTAAATATTTGTTGTTAACAACTTATCACCCGGTAGATAAAAAATATCAGAATATTTGGCACATAAATTCTCGATAGATATTTGCTCTTCTTTATTTAAATGATTTAATTTTAATTGAGAAAATAGTCGCTTAACCCTTTCAGCGTTCCTATCTGTCTTACCGAACGAACATATCGTGTAATCATGTAATTTATGAATAGTCGGTCCGATATTTGTCAAAGTTATTGTTGTTTCCGTAGTATTTAATATTCGGATTGGCACAAAACCATTTCGGGGAATAGCTATAGAGCTTGCCAAAAAAACACCTTCCCTTAATTCCTTTGAACATATTACGCATTCTTCATTAAAATCTGTTCGGATGTAGTGTATTGATTCACATCTAGGTTGTAGTGTATACTACTTACTTTTCTTGTTTTTTCAAACAGCTCAATATAGGTTATGTGTATTTCACTAATTATTAATAATTAAGTGAACTACACATAATCCTGTGATTTAAGACCACCGTGTCAGCATCTTTTATGCATCACATAAATGTAAATATCTGTATTTTTGAAGCAATGAAACATCAATACCGGCGTTCATTATGAAACTTATTCGCGCTTGTATCTCTGCTAATACGGTACGAGATACCGTGATATTAGTATTGATGGAATCAGCAAAATTAGTTCTATAAATCTATTTCATTTGTTTTCAATATTATTTGAATTTAAAAATTAAATCCATAAAGTCAATTGTCAAAATTAGTGACGTCAAATTAGTTACAAACTGACAATTGCAGAAAGTATCGATTGACTATCAATCGATATCTTTATATATTTAATGGTCATGCGATACCAGGATGGTTTCCTGTGATTGGAATTGGCTTGTCCTGTGATAAATAATAGCGGCTTTGACCTAGTATAAATATAATTATTATATTTAATTTATTTTAATTTTTACTAAATCGTCAAGTCGACTATTTTATAAAACAGGCAAGTCATTCCAATCACTAGACCGGTTGCGCATGACCATGACATTCAACTTTGGGTTTGCTGCTGAGGCGAACCTAATTGTCTTGGAAATCTTAAAATTACGGACCGGTGTGCTGGTCAGGAAGGCGTGATCGCATCCTGCACCAGCCTCAACCACTCAAGGTTGAGGCTGGGTTCATCATCGTGCGAGACGATGCTACCAAGTAAGTGGGGTTCATCCATTTTCTGGGGACTCATCTCGCCACGCTGTACGCGTGGTTTCCACTTCTGGAATTCGCCGATCGCCACCCCCCGGGTCCGTAGGACGCCATAGCGGTGTGTCCCGTGGATCATTGCGCGGGACGATGCCAAGGACACCCGGGGTCGGCAGTTGCGTGGGCGACCGCAGGTGAAGCCACCGCTGCCCAATTGTCGGCGCAGCTGACGACGCCGCCGCCACCTCGCTGGGTGCGCGTGCCGCATGCCGCATCGTCCGGTGCCTGTGCGCCGTCAGTGCTGCCACCACGTGCCGGCTGCGCAGGCACTCGACGACGTCGACGCCGCCGCCTTGCTAGGTGGTATGCTGGGGGGCCAGCACAACTTGCCTGTGCGCATTGCGCGGGCTTCTTCGAGCCACACTCAGAAGAAACAAGTGCGGTAAGGTTGGCCAACCCATAACATTAGTGCGAGCATGCTCAGTCCGTCCGCGAACGAACTCGAGTGTAGAATAAGTACGGCTTAGCTTGTAAGGTACCCAGATACCGCGGCCGTAACCGCCATGTTCGCGAATGAACGATTTTTAATATATTTGTCAAATTATACATGTGTTACTGATAAACTGTATTTTAATTGAATATCAGCACCTGCAGTACAACAACCACCAAGAGGTCCTTGATCCAGAGGTTCGATCCCTCTCCGAGAGTCTATTCGGCAACCTCATATTATATTTCAGGGTAGCATTCCTGTCTACCCACAACTTAACATTATTAATTATTATTTTACAGTCACCATCGCATCGCGTGCCACGCTGTTCCCGGAACCGAATGACGCGTGATGTGATGGTCGACTGTATTAATATTTGTAGCGTGCAAAAGCTTCTTTAAATTAAATTCACATTTAACCCTTAAAACAAATCTTATTTTTTTTTATTTGTTTTTTTTTATTTGCACGTTACAATTGGCGCCCGAACTTATATGGTTGTTTTATTACTGTAGATGTTGATATCAGGTTATAAACACAAAAACAATGACTCATACTTAGCATTGTTTATTTTGTGGTTATAATCAGTAACATATTCTTTTGTTATGGTGATACATTACCTTATGTGCCCAATTATTGTGTTGGTACAATCAGTGTTTGATAGTATTTAGTTTAAATACTTTTATTTCAGTATAAAGTTGCATTTTTAGCCTTTATACTTAGTTTTTTGTGTACACTTTCAATATAATGATAAGTGATACCGCTTCTCAATTTATGGAGTTGAATTACTGTAAGTACGGTTGAGTAATTCAATTTCCTTTATTGTTTGGATTACTGTAAGTACGGTTGAGTAATTCCAATTAAAATCCTTTTCATAGGTAAACTTAATTCTTCTTTTTACTACAAACACTGATTGTCACAATTACATTTCTTTTGACATGTCTCAATAAGAGCTTTATTGTATGGATTACTGTAAGTACGGTTGAGTAATTCCATTTAAATCCTTTTCATAGGTAAACTTTAATTTTAGTGTATTTGTTTTTACATACATACACTTATTGTCTCACATACTTATTTTTGTTTTGAAATGTCTCAATAAGAGCTTTATTGTTTGGATTACTGTAAATACGGTTGAGTAATTCCATTTAAAATCCTTTTCATAGGTAAACTTGAATTTTAGTGTTATTTTTTTAAACAAACACTTATTGTCACATATTTAGTTTTGTTTTAAAATGTCTCAACAATATGTTTATTTTGAGAATACTGTTGATTGTGTAACTGGTGAGGGTGAGGTTTTGCCATCATTGCCTAGCACACTGGATCAACGGTTATTTATTGCAGCTTCAGGTACTAACTATGGTTTAGTATGTGAGCTACTGCGGTTCCGTCTCATCAGCACACTAAACTCACTTTTACAATGTCAGATTTTCGGTTCATAGCTTATTAAGTTCCAGTTAATTCTGACTAGTTTTTATTTTTTTCAATAATGTCTGATTCCATCATTGCTTCTAGTCTAATATTTTAGAATATAAATAATATTTAAATACTACAGTTCAAATAGCAACAAGTTTCAAACCTTATATCTTGATCATAGGGAGAGAAGTCATAGCGCATGGTAGGTTACATTTAATAATAGGTGACATACCTATGTCGTTAGGCATTATCGAACTGCCAAGTAGGGATGAATAGACAGCTTCTTTAGATGAATTTGCAGATGTTTTCCGATACGTTTGTAATATAAGTAAAGTTCTTTTCTGCGTGATTAGCACTAAAGTTTACTAATGTAAAGTTAATTGATAAACTACTTAGATGTTGTTTACAAATTAGGGAAACTTGAAAAAGAAACCGGAAAATATCATGCCAAATACACTTTGATAGATGGCGCTAGCAAGTAAACATCACCCAGGAAGACCTCTTAAATGTTTAAATAAAATAAATTAGTTATAATCAATTAAATACAAAACATTTCGAAAAAATCTGTGGATAATGGACAAATAATGGCGTGGAAGTGTTAATTGTGCTTTGTGTGAACTAATTACCAAAAAATAAAACAATAATTTGGTGAACCAAAATACTACTATTTACAGTGACTGACCGCCCGGAAATACAATAAACAGTGGTGAAATCTTGTAAATGATGTAATATACATAATAGACTAATTCTAAAATTGGTGAAAAAGCTATCTAAGTGAAATTACAGAAAAAGGAGATCGTTAATTTTATTATTTTCAAATTTTGCACCATCATAATCACGTAACCCCTAAATAGTGACATCTAGGATAAATTAAATCAACAGAATCTCATTGTTGGTCAAACAGAGCAAACTCCACAGATAATTAAAACTAAATTGTCGGAATATTTTATTTATAATAGCGACATCTTGTGACATAATTATCCTGACTACTAACAAGGAAACGGCAAGCTCGTAACAGAACAACTATTTTGCATCGTCTTTCACCTGTTACGATAGCTCACACGGCGTGCGTATTACCTGCTACGGCCGCGCTCCGAGTTCGAATCTTAGTGGAGCACACAAACCTTTTTGTGATTTCGCATTAATTTGTCTTAATTAAAAATAAAATATAGAAGTTAAAGAAATATGAACTTCTTAGAAAACATAACGTTTCGACGTACCAGAACAAGATCCGACACTATAATTACTGATGACAGTTATACTACATCAGATACGATGAATGGCACAATAAACAACAGCTTGCCAGACGTATTATCGGATGATGACGATGAAAGAGTGAATGATTTAAAAGAACAAATTAACAAACTAACACGAGAATTGAACAGCGCACATAGCGAAATTAAAATACTGTCTTTAGAAAATATTAATTTAAAAAAAACAAACGAAGAACTAATTAAGAAAAATGAATTATGTAAAAAACTAACAAACAGCCCTAATAAGATTAAACAGTCAACTCCTAAAAAAAAAGGACAAAAGTCCTGTAAGCAAACCCAAACAGAAGTACTTCGGCATGGTAATGTAGAAGAAATAAGTACGAAAAAAAAGCAAATAGAAGTCCAAAAAACTAGTATTTCTTGTGCTGAAAAGACGATATCTTTTAAAGAAAAAAGTAAATTGTGTATTTTAAGTACAAAGAGAAACACCGGATTGTTATCAACAGCTGAGAACATACTACAACATACAAATATGTGCCATTACTTAAAACCAAATGCAACTTTAAAGGAACTCTTGAGTGGATTAGATACAAAATTGAATAACTTTAATATGAAAGATTTCTGTATAATTTTCCTTGGGGATGAGGAATTCAAGACAACAAACAACTACAGTAACATTATTTGCCATATCAGAAAAGTTCTGCAAAACATAAAACATACCAACATTATTATCTGTTTACCAACATATAAGTATTCCCGGTACGCTAGTATATTTAATTGGAGAGTGGATACATTTAATGGACAATTAAACATGGATATCCATACACATGGCTATGCATATATATTAGACAGCAACCGGAATCTGAAAACTAGCTACACTATGTTCAATAAATACTCAGGCACGATTAATAACTGCGGCCTTCAGACCATCTTTAAGGACCTATTGAACTTAATAACGGATATTATACAAAACATTGACATCCACGGTAATGAAATTGATATGGAAAAAGAAAATATCACCAACGATAACTTTTTTCGTAAATAAGCATCTCTATGTAATGCACCAAAACATTGCTGGTCTGATATCGAAATCTGGAAACCTTACTGTATGCCTACACGAATTATTGGAAAGGGAATTAAGCGTAGATGTATTATGTATCACAGAACACTTTATGAAGGAAGGATATGAAAATCATGTCAACATACCCAATTACTGCCTAGCTTCTTGTTTTAGCAGAAAAGAAAGCAAAAGAGGAGGAGCGTGTATCTTGATAAGGAACGGTCACCAGTGGACGGATATACCAAAAATAGCAAAAATGTCGATCACTGGTATATTTGAATGTTGCGCTATTGAGCTAACTGAACATAGAACTATCTTTGTCTGTATATATAGAATACCTAATATAAATAATTTTGACGTGTGTATCGATCAGTTAAATAATCTCTTACGAGAAAGAAATAAAAAACGTTATAAGAATGTAATCTTGGCGGGTGATTTTAACATTGATATGATGAAAAGGAACAAACAATCCATTGACTTTGAAAACCTGTTACTAAGTTACAACTTAAAACTAGCACTTCATCAACCCACTAGACTCCGAAGCCAGACATGTATTGACAATTTTGCGCATAACTGCAGATCTAGTAAGGCTGAGGTATTAGAATTTGCACTATCGGATCATACGGCTCAGTTACTCAAATATCAAACTAGTAGATTATGCATTATTAGTCGCTGGCGTGTACTGAGAAGGGATTATGACAAACTTAACATTAATAAATTTAAGTCATATCTGAGCGGTTTGAAATTTTCAGATGTTTATGAAGCGAAAGACCCAAATACTGCTTTCAATGCATTTACAGATACGTTTTCGTTACTGTATCAACAGTGTTTTCCAAAGAAACTTATCAATGTCAGTATAAATAAGAAACAAAAATGGGTGTCTCGTGGTGTTAAAACGTGCAGCAAAAAGAAACGCTATTTACTATGGCAATATAGACTTAATCCTACTCTACAAAATAAAAACCAATTTGTAAACTACAGCAAACTATTTAAAAAAATCATTAATCTGACGAAACGAGCGCAAAATGACTACAAAATAAAAACGTCAAAAAATAAAGGTAAAACAACTTGGCAAATAATAAACAAAGAAAAATTCAAACCACCAAATACTATTAATAGAATCAATATAAATAAAAAACTAGTCACGGACCCAAAGATTATTGCTAACTTATTTAATAATTACTTCGTAGACAAGATCGAACCTACAAACAAGTCAGGGGTGTCTCCCATAGCAAATTTCTTAACTAAAACAGACTCTATGTTCATGGCTCCAAGTGTACCATATGATATATTTAGAATAATAATGGGACTAAAAAACACAAATAGTGTTGGATATGATGGCATATGCACAAATGTAATTAAAGCTGTAGCATGTGAAATATGTAATCCCTTAAATCACATAATTAATTTATGTTTAACAGAAGGTGTATTTCCTAACGCGCTAAAAATATCAATAATAAAACCTTTATTCAAAAAACAAGATAAAGAATTATTGGAACATTATAGGCCAATATCATTAATTCCAATATTCTCAAAAATAATAGAAAAGTACATCTACAAAGAGACTAATACATATTTAGAAAGGAATCACATATTTTGTAATGAACAAAAAGGTTTTAGAGAAAATAAAACAATAAACATGGCTATATATGACTTTTTGCATACGGTTATGATAAATGTCGATAAAACTAAACCTATTTGTGCGATATTTTGCGACATGACCCAGGCATTTGATTATGTAGAACATAAAACACTATTAAAAAAACTCGATGCCTATGGAGTTAGAGGAACGGTCTTGGATCTCATGCAATCTTATCTACAAAATAGAATTCAAAAAACAGAAGTGACTAAAATTAACGTACAGACTAAACGTGAAGAGATATACCTATCAGAAGAACGTAAAGTTACTCACGGTGTACCCCAGGGGAGCGTACTGGGACCTCTTCTCTTTACGCTTTATATTAATGACCTTCCTAAATGCACTGAATATCCTATGACGCTCTTTGCGGATGATAGTACAGTAACCATACCATGTAAATCTAAAGAACTATACCAAAATGACATTAATAGGACTCTAAATAATATTATTACCTGGTTAGACAATAACAATTTGAAAATTAATATTAAAAAGACTTTCATAATGCACTTTAGCCAACGGGCGTTGATATTAAATAATAATCTTGACATTAAATATAATAATACTACGATTGATACAATTAATGTTACGAAGTTTCTGGGACTTACGATTGATCGAAATTTAAACTGGAAAGCCCATATTGACACCTTGTGTAAAAGAATAAGTAGTAGCTCCTATGCCCTGTTTTCACTGTCGCGAGTAATTAATATAAAAACATTATTAACGGCCTATCACGGAATGGTGGAATCCGTCCTTAGATATGGCGTTATTTTCTGGGGCAACTCTACGGATAAAGAAACCATATTTAAAGTACAAAAAAGATGTCTCCGATCTATGTTCAATCTTAAAATAACAGACAGTTGCAAGCCCTATTTTACTAAGTATAAAATATTGACATTGCCATCTTTATATACACACATCAAAAGTGTCTAGGGATCAACATATATTTTTGCAATAACTTTTCTCCTGATTGATATTAATTAAAATTTTCTTTAAGGATTCATCAAATAAAGTGTTTTCGTTTGTCACAGTAACGATAAACCAAGTCACCTTTGCATTAATAAAGAAATTTGCCATTTTCCTAATAAAGGGATTTTTGACATTTGAACCACTAACACAAAAGTTCGAAAAAAAGACTGAAATAACAGTTTTCTTTAAAATTTTATTGGGTAACTTAAACAATTAATAATCCGTGTTTCTACCGCGAACACTAACAACACAAGAACATCGGTTTGGCATACTCAAAATGAGTTCATCCAAATCACGCTGTGGAATGGCCGCCCATGTTCGTTGCAACAACAAAAAAAGGTCTTCTTGCGACTGGATACCCTCCATATTCGGCAGAGCTCTTCTCTGTAGCATATCCCATGCATGCTCAATCGGGTTCAAGTCTGGCGACTGAGCAGGCCAGGGCAGGACATTGATGTTAGCTGCGGCGAGAGTCTGTCTTACAACTCTTGCGGTGTGCGGTCGTGCATTATCATGCATTAACTGAAATAAGGGACCGATTTGCGCTTGTAAAGGAACGATGACGTCTGATACAATCGTCTCAGCATAAATTTGAGCGTTGAGGTTGCCTCTGATCCAAATCAACTCAGTTCTTCCGCCGATCCAAATACCCGCCCATACCATGATGGTTCCACCACTATAAGGATGGACTTCCTGGCAGGATTTTAATCGCTGTTGGCGTCCAGGGGTTCTCCAGTGTCGTATACGTCTTGTATCCGGTCTCATACCAAAACGAGACTCATCAGAAAAGCACACGAAACGCCATTGTTCTTCTGCCCAATTTCTGTGTCCAAGAGCCCATTGATATCGAATCCTACGATTGTGCATTGCTATAGGTGGTACCCGTAGCGGTCTTCGGGAATGAAGGTTCACTTCATGCAAGCGGTTTCTGACTGTTTGGTCGCTAATTAAGTTCCCTGAAGAGTGATGAAGCCTCACGGCTAACATCATGGCGGTTATTGTTGGAGCTCTTCGAGTTAAGATTTGAATGTATCGGTCTTGTCTCCGTGTGGTGCAGCGATACCGTCCTCCATGGCGCTCAGCCACGGTACCAGTGCTTCGGTAACGTGTCCAAAGTCGACTGATAACACTCTGACTTGTATTCAGAGCTAAAGCCACAGTACGTTGCCGGGAACCAGCTTCTATCATTCCCACGGCTCTGAGCATTTCTTCCCTGCTTAAATGACGTCGCCGCTCCATAATAACGTTGGTTTTAATCAGTAGTAGGGAAACAGTAGCACTAATAATGTCTTCAATGCGTTGTATGTTTTTATAGGGAAAATATTGACAGCTGATTTTCATCTTTTACTCGAATTTGATTCACAGTTCCTGATTGAAATTATGAAATGCACCAAAAAGGATCCATTTAAATTTATAAAATCATAAATTTATTACAAAGCCACATCTCAATCTCAAGAAATCCGCATAAAAATGCTTGATCCCTAGACACTTTTGATGTGTGTATATTAGAAATAGCAGTATTCGTAAAAACGAATCCTAAACTATTCCCCAGCTTGAATGACAAAGTCATCAGAAACAGACGTGACCACACCAAACTATGTCTGCATACAGCTACAACTGCACTTATGCGCAAGAGTGTTTTCTGCATGGCACCTGTCATTTTTAATAAATTACCTAAGCAATGGAAAGGACTGAATGATTTAGACTTTAAAAAAAAGCTAAAATCATATCTTGTACTAAAGGCTTACTATAATGTCAACGAGTTCTTAATGGATATTATTATATAACTTGTTATTTTCTATATTTTTTTTTTAATCAACGTACACTGTTTCATAAACTTACAGTATTTTATATTTGCCTAATTGTATGAATTTATATTATTAATTCCTTGTAAACTTTAGTGATGTCTCAATTTCCACAATTTTATAGTATTACATGCCATTGATATAATTTGACATAAATTCATTAAATATTTGTACGCCATAAAATGTGGCAAACATGTTTGAACATAAAACCATTGTACCATCTTGCATGCATTTTATAATATTTCTGTATGCATACACATGTTTAGACAAATAAATCTTTATTATTATTATTACCTTTATTCATTTTAAACACATATAAATTATATTTTTAAACACATATCATAAATAAAAAAAAACAATATACATTTAAAAATATAAAAAATAGTATCCCACCGGCATCGGGAACAGGGTCCAAGCTGCCGGCAGTCAGGGCTCCAGAGAAAGGAACCTTCTCACTATGCGTGCCGTGTCAAGGAGTACTGCCTTCTGTATCAAGCCCTTGATCCAGCCACCTAACGAGAGCCTCTTGAGATGTTGATCGAGGCTCTTAGCTATTAGGCCATTCGCCGTAACGACTATCGGAACAATGACTGCTGAGTCCACATCCCACATGCCGACAACCTCGTGTGCTAGATCAAGATATTTTATTTGTTTATCTTTCTCAGCTTTCACGAGATTCTCGTCATGAGGGACGGTGATATCAACAATCATTGTGCGGCGCTCTGATCGATCTATTACCACTATGTCAGGCTTATTGGCAACAATAGTCCTGTCAGTGATAATAGATCGATCCCAGTACAATGTGACATGACCTTTCTCGAGAACTGGGTCGGGCACATACCTGTAGTACGGTACTTCCGATTCCACAAGGTTATATTTCAGAGCAAGTTGCTGATGAATAATCCTGGCCACCAGGTTGTGTCTGTGCAAGTACTCTCCGTTGGCAAGACGGGAACAACCGGAGACAATGTGTCGGATAGATTCTCCTGGACGGTGGCATGCCCGACAAATGTCAACCGTGCCATCCTTCACAATATATCTCCTATAATTGTTCGTCATCATGACTTCGTCCATAATTGCACAGACAAAACCTTCGGTTTCTCCGAAGAGGTCACCAAAACGTAGCCAGGATACGGACGCTGGAAAGTCAACGTCGGGCCCATGAAGGGCCCGATAGAAACGTCCGTGTAGCTCCTTGCTTTGCCATACTTCCTCGCGATCATTGGTACTAAGTACTGCAGGCTTGCGCCAGTTCTCTTTAGCCAAGGCGAGCGGGGTGAGTCCCTTGTCCACTGCGACCACACCTCGATGCATCTCCCCTTCAGCTTGGAGGAAATACTCCCTGAGACTGCACACTTCGCGGTTGTGTAGGGTCTTAGCGTTTAAAAAGCCTCGACCCCCACACTTTCGCGGAATGTACAGTCTCATCACTGAAGAGCGTGGGTGATGCATCCGATGTGAAGTCAGCAGTGCACGGACCCTTCTATCCAGGGCGTCAAGATCAGTTTGAGTCCACTTGAGTATGCCGAAGGAGTACATCAGGACCGGCATGACCCAACCGTTAAAGGCGCGCACCTTGTTTCCGCCTGATAAAAGACTTCTTAATACTTTATTCAGGCGGCCAAAGAAGCGCTCCCGTAACGATTGTCTCATGTCGGCCTCACTGATGCCTAAAGCCTCCGACATACCCAAGTATTTGTAGGTCTCAGTTGGGGAGAGGGATCTAAGTTGTATGGAATTCGAGAGTTGGGTTCCCTCGGATTCCACAATCCTCCCTCGCTTTACATGCATGACCGCACATTTGTCCACACCAAATTCCATCCTGATAGAGCTACTGAAGTTTTCAGTTACCTTCAGTAGCTCCATCAGTCGCAAATCAGTGGGGGCAAATAGTTTTAGGTCATCCATGTAGAGGAGGTGGGATATAACTTGACCTTCTCTCCTCAACCGATAGCCTAGCCTTGTTCCCTCTAGCAATGTACTCAGAGGGTTCAAGGCTAAGCAGAACCACAGGGGACTCAGACTGTCCCCCTGGAATATACCACGCTCGATCCTTACCGGTTCCCCTCTCCCCCGAATTTCCCGACATCCTGGATAGCGAAGGACCGTCCTCCATTGCCTCATACATGACATCAGGAAGGCGCGAAGAGTTGTATTTATTTTATACAACTCCAGCACCCTCATGAGCCATGTATGTGGCACCGAGTCATAGGCCTTCTTATAGTCTATCCAACATGTCGACAGATCCTTTCGGGAGCGACGAACCTGTTGGCTAATGGTCATGTCAATGAGGAGAAGCTCTTTAGTACCGCGGGACCCATTCCTACATCCATTCTGAGAAGCAGACATGATCGAATTGTTATCAATATGGTTAGAAATTTTGACTCTCAAAATGGATGTAAGGAGTTTATAGACCGTCGGTAAACATGTGATCGGCCTATAATTTTTGGGTTCCGCGGTACTACCAGATTTATAGAGCAGGTGGGTGGCTCCTGTTGTAAGAAATTGGGGTAGCGATCCCGACTCCAAGGACGATTGGAATTGGGACGCTAAGCAAGCGTGCGAACTGCGTAGCCATTTAAGCCAAAAATTGTGCAGCCCGTCCGGCCCCGGAGACTTCCAATTGGGCAATGGACGGGCTGCACTGGCTACGTCTTGGGGGCTGATTATAATAGCCCCCATTTCCGGAATTGGTTCGCACGCTCGTTCAATATCCCGCATCCAACCACCCTCGGTGTGAGCGATGGGCACCGACCAGATGCTGCGCCAGAATGAACTCATGGCCTCATCATCCGGTAGGCGCACATCACTCCCACATGGGTCAGGTCGCTCCCAAGTTCTATACACCCGCCTTTGGTCACTCTGAAAAGTGCGGTTCAGGGTATATCGTTCCACACGACGCTTATACCTCCTAATGCGGTTTGCCCATGCAAAAACCTTCTGCTTCAGGAAGTCGATGCGCTCTGTGATACGGGACATATAGTCTCGAGGGCTGATACCAGTCCCCGAGAACGCCCGCCTCACAAAGCGCATCACTCTTGGGCGAGTGTTGCCCTCCCTGAAGCAGATCAGTTTGCCAATGAGTGCTCTAGCCCCACCGATACGACGCTCAATCCTGCACTGCCAAGCCGGTACGGCAGGTTTCGGTCGTGTAGCTCGTTCATTGTCTGTGAATTTGACGTGAGCTACACGACATGCCGCAATCGCCGCGCAGTACAGGATCGAGTGGGTATCGGCGAGGTCTTCGCTGCCATCAAAATAATTTGACAGCAGCGAGTCCAGAGCACACACCAGCGCCCTGTTCTTTTTGTGCATGGGCAAACGAGGCAAACGTGGTCTTAGTTCTGGCGGTGTGGCCCGATACTCCAAAATCGCACCTTCCAGAGCGCTCCTCAATTCGTCACTGCACTGGTTACTTACTTCAATAACCTCACCGTCACCTTCCCCATCACCATGACTGGGCCGCGGAGGCACAGCAGGAAGCTGTGCCTGCACCACGGCCTGCACCGGGGGTGTGACGGCACGGTTATTTTGTACTTCAGAGCGAAGCCGCTCAAGTACGGTGTCGTCCAACCTACGATTTCGTTGGATGACACGCACCTGATCCGACAGTCGCTGGGTCGAAACGTTGATGGCTGGCTCAAGCACCTGAAACAAAAGGAGCATCCTATCACGGTACGCGGTGAGGTTAATTCCCCCCTCTGTAGCCCCATAATATGCGCGCATGACGTTCTCATTAATGGACTGAGTCCATCGCATGCGCGACACATTTCCACCAGCAGCGGGGACCCTGTTCGAGGCCGGTTGGCCTTGAGGCCCCAAGCAGGCTGGCGGCCGGGCTCCTCCCCGACGACGTACAGGTGGCGGCGACGAAGGCGGGGAGAAATACTCGTCGCTCGAGCTCGACGCTACTGCAGCGGCCGGTGTCACAGCACTCACGGAGGGGCTGGATTCCGGCGGCTGCGAGGCGGAGCGGAGCGACGGGTCCGGGGATCTTGGGCGTGCAACTTTTTCTCTGGCGCGAGCTCTTGTTAACATTGTTATTTTTCCATTATTTCAGTATTATTGTCATATTTTCTTCTAAGTGATGTCATATAATTTTCTTCTGTCATTCTGTAGGTTGTCAATTTAGCAATATATTTTTTAATGTTATTTATACGGTTTTTGGCCATAAATTTAGTTTTTAAACTATTTCTATTATTTTCCGGTGCAAAAAGTTGTCGGATGAAATGATTTGTAAGCCAGTTTGATGGATAAAGCGGAAAAAAATTAATAAAATTTAATCTCAGGCGAAAATTGTATGTTGACAAGATAAGTGTTGCCAGATTATCTTATTATTATTTGTATCTCTTTGGACATCACGGCTCATCTTCCGGGTGGAAGATGTCCGGTCCTTTGGAAGGCATACACGGGGACACAGGTCCAACGCGCAGAGGCCCCTTTGAGAGCTTTAATCTAAAATGGGGTGGGGCACCAACCCGGGACTATCCACGGCTGCACTATTGGAGTACAGTCATGGACCGTCCCAGGTGGGTGCAAGACTATTGTAAAATGTGGTGAAAAATATCTGGTCTATGGGAAGGGGTGTTAGGTGGACTGATAACTTCTATTGCCGGAAGAAAACGGCGTCTGCCTTTCAACATTTAAAATTGAAGTGTTGGCAGACGGTGACTCGCCAGCTCACTAGCTGGGCCCTGAAAAGCCGCCAGTACATAGGCGAAGGGGGCAACAGACGTGTGAGCGGTTATTATTATTATTATTATTTGAAAAATCTTTTATTAAGTCTTACAAGCAAATTGTAGTATTTTAAAATTATTAAATTTTATAAGGGTCAAGTCACACTTATGTTTTTTAGTAGTCAATTTTTTTTTTCCATTTCTAACTTTAAATGTAAAGGGTTTATGCTTTAAGTATATTCATTTAGTGAACTATCCTTTAATTGCAACCAATTTAAAGTAAAAAAAAAAAATTTTTTTTTTAGTCAACATTTTTACTTTCAGTTTTGACTTTAAACTCAAATGTTCATGCCTCTGCATGTCAACAAGAGTCTTTTAAAATGTTTTTAACAAATATTCGCTTGCTATTTTTTTCAAAACATTTGAGAATAAATGTAATTGTAATTATGGTGGAAAATCCGTTTCCATTTTTTTATAGTAGTGATATTTCTACTGCATTAGTATTTTTTTGATAGTAGTGATATTCCTACTACATTAGTAGTTCTTTTAGATAATAGTGATATTCCTATTACTTTTGTGTTTTCACACTTTCTTAGGTTGATAGTGAAATACCTATCCAACCACTAGAATCTAATAAGTTAGTTAGGTAGTGTAAATAGCCTAAAACTGTAATAGTATTTTATTGAATGGTCTCAGTACATTCAATAAATTTAAAATCCACTCCGGTGGTCGTTTTTGAATCGACTCCGGTCATTCAACTCACGTTTTAAATCTTCGGAGTATCTTTGGTGTTCTCTGGTAATGCAAGTGCTTCGGAGTAGGTTCTTAGCATTCACTTGTTAATGCTAGTTTAGATAAGTTTAGATAGGTAGTTATTAATGTTCACTTATAAGGCTAATAGGTAATTTATAGTTCTTAGTGTTCATTTTAGATTTCGGTTTAGTTAGGTGTTAGTAGCAGCTAAGCATTTAACTCTAAGATTTTGGTATTTAAATCCATGGTATAGAATAAGATAGTCTGCAGACGTGCGAAATAAGTAGCTTAGGGTAAGTCATATGTAAATAGTAGTATAGTCTACTTGCTAGTCGTAGGGATTTTCCATCCATTTAACAGGGCAGTAGGAAAAGTGTTTATTTTAGTGGCTGAAATAAACATATTTTTTTTACGGTTGACCCGGCCGTATCGCTTAACTTTCAGTTAACCTCTTTTACTGAAAGGGGGGTAATGTAGTGTATACTACTTACTTTTCTTGTTTTTTCAAACAGCTCAATATAGGTTATGTGTATTTCACTAATTATTAATAATTAAGTGAACTACACATAATCCTGTGATTTAAGACCACCGTGTCAGCATCTTTTATGCATCACATAAATGTAAATATCTGTATTTTTGAAGCAATGAAACATCAATACCGGCGTTCATTATGAAACTTATTCGCGCTTGTATCTCTGCTAATACGGTACGAGATACCGTGATATTAGTATTGATGGAATCAGCAAAATTAGTTCTATAAATCTATTTCATTTGTTTTCAATATTATTTGAATTTAAAAATTAAATCCATAAAGTCAATTGTCAAAATTAGTGACGTCAAATTAGTTACAAACTGACAACTGCCGATCGCGACTCGATATTTATATTACAGAAGAGGGCAGTCCGCGCGATCTATAATATGGGTCCTCGGGAGTCCCTTAGAGATTTCTTTAAAGAGATTAATATTCTGACGATGCCTTCCCTTTACATTTTTGAAAACATTATGTTTGTACGTAAAAACTGCCAATGTATAGTGTAAAAAGCGACGTTCATAATATAAATACTAGGAACAAACATAAATTAGTAGTCCCTAAATTTAGATTATCCAAAGCGAATAAGTCATTCCTAGGAAACTGTGTTCGATTTTATAACAAGCTTCCCAAGTCAATCACGGATCTCACTGATGGCAAATTTAAATCTCACGTTAAATCAGTTCTTATTAAAAAGGCATACTATAAGATAAACGACTATGTTGACGATAGGGACGTGTGGCGCTAGTTCTTTTCTGCACATGTGGCTTCCCTGGTAACCAATAGTTTTTAGATGTAGGTTTATGTATGTATCTATATTAGTTAGATACGATTATGATTTAACCCAATTCATACAGAATTGATTTATATACTTATCTTACTTTTAATTTTTATTTTACCTGTAATTGCATAATTTTATTATTGTAAAAAATTTGATGATTTTCGTTGTATAGAGTCAATTAATTTATTCACTTGACAGACATATCTGTGTTGCTGGGGAGTTTGTTGCGCCGTTTCTTCTTCACAGCAAAAACACTAGGAAGCGGTGAAGGGAGGGCTTTTTGTGGGATGTCTACAATATTGTAAAACTAACGTTCAAAAAGAACTAAGTAATTCTAGTCTATTTTGAATAAATGAGTTTTTGAGTTTTGAGTTTGAATTGCAGAAAGTATCGATTGACTATCAATCGATATCTTTATATATTTAATGGTCATGCGATACCAGGATGGTTTCCTGTGATTGGAATTGGCTTGTCCTGTGATAAATAATAGCGGCTTTGACCTAGTATAAATATAATTATTATATTTAATTTATTTTAATTTTTACTAAATCGTCAAGTCGACTATTTTATAAAACAGGCAAGTCATTCCAATCACTAGACCGGTTGCGCATGACCATGACATTCAACTTTGGGTTTGCTGCTGAGGCGAACCTAATTGTCTTGGAAATCTTAAAATTACGGACCGGTGTGCTGGTCAGGAAGGCGTGATCGCATCCTGCACCAGCCTCAACCACTCAAGGTTGAGGCTGGGTTCATCATCGTGCGAGACGATGCTACCAAGTAAGTGGGGTTCATCCATTTTCTGGGGACTCATCTCGCCACGCTGTACGCGTGGTTTCCACTTCTGGAATTCGCCGATCGCCACCCCCCGGGTCCGTAGGACGCCATAGCGGTGTGTCCCGTGGATCATTGCGCGGGACGATGCCAAGGACACCCGGGGTCGGCAGTTGCGTGGGCGACCGCAGGTGAAGCCACCGCTGCCCAATTGTCGGCGCAGCTGACGACGCCGCCGCCACCTCGCTGGGTGCGCGTGCCGCATGCCGCATCGTCCGGTGCCTGTGCGCCGTCAGTGCTGCCACCACGTGCCGGCTGCGCAGGCACTCGACGACGTCGACGCCGCCGCCTTGCTAGGTGGTATGCTGGGGGGCCAGCACAACTTGCCTGTGCGCATTGCGCGGGCTTCTTCGAGCCACACTCAGAAGAAACAAGTGCGGTAAGGTTGGCCAACCCATAACATTAGTGCGAGCATGCTCAGTCCGTCCGCGAACGAACTCGAGTGTAGAATAAGTACGGCTTAGCTTGTAAGGTACCCAGATACCGCGGCCGTAACCGCCATGTTCGCGAATGAACGATTTTTAATATATTTGTCAAATTATACATGTGTTACTGATAAACTGTATTTTAATTGAATATCAGCACCTGCAGTACAACAACCACCAAGAGGTCCTTGATCCAGAGGTTCGATCCCTCTCCGAGAGTCTATTCGGCAACCTCTTATTATATTTCAGGGTAGCATTCCTGTCTACCCACAACTTAACATTATTAATTATTATTTTACAGTCACCATCGCATCGCGTGCCACGCTGTTCCCGGAACCGAATGACGCGTGATGTGATGGTCGACTGTATTAATATTTGTAGCGTGCAAAAGCTTCTTTAAATTAAATTCACATTTAACCCTTAAAACAAATCTTATTTTTTTTTATTTGTTTTTTTTTATTTGCACGTTACAAGGTGGTATTTCCCAATTGGTTTTGTAATTACGCACAAAAGATAAGTTGAGTTTCGTATTTTGGTCTGTCCACAAAGATAAGTTATTGTTTTTAAAATCTACAGGGCTACTGGTAATTCGACGTATTCCTTGCACCACATTATAGGGGGGCTAATATGCAACAAATTTAACCCCACATATGTTCTACGAAATTCAATGGATTTCGAGATATTGTAATTTTTATATTATTTTTAATAATACCCAGAATTCCTTCTTAAACACTATTTATCTCTAAAATATCAAATTGATCGGCTTTGATTATGATATTAGCTTGTAGCTGATACTTTTACGAAGCTTTCTGCGTATTTAACTGTTCTTAATGACCATCCAATTGAAAGTAATCATTAAAAGTTAAATAAGTGTATTAGAAAATCATCGAGGTATACGATAAAGAATGATGTTTATCTCAAAAATTTACTATGACACTAAGTGTACAAAATGCAAGACAAACATCCTTATTTAATCAGCTATCCAACGAGGTATAGACGTTCAAAAAAATATTTAGAAACTAATGTAAAAATGTCTTATAATATTGACAAAGGCGATTTCTGAAAAATCTCTACAAACACGCAGGTGGCCCGTTAAGTGCAATTCATTGCATAATCCTCGCGTAGAGATTAAACAGCAGTCTGTCGGGCGCCAACTGTCCTCTAAATGTCAGGATTAGATTAGGTCCGGTCGTTAGGTTATGTTTGGTCAGGGTTAGGTAGGTTAGGTTAGGACCTAAGTGTGCGAGGGAACACCGGGGTGGTTTAGTCAGTAAGAGTCTGACAGACCCCTCTGCCCACCCCCAGGACGGAGGACATCCATGAGGATATCCAGAAGGCAAAAAAAAAATGGTCAGGATAGGTCGTTAGGTTAGGTCACGGTTAAGTTTAGGTTTTGCCGGGAGGACACGGCGTGGCACACGCTGGCAGAGTGTGCCGCTTGGGAGGAGCCGCGCCGTGCCCTCATCTCAGGAGTAGGCGGTGACCTGTCGCTGTCGGCCGTGGTCGAGTCCATGGTCGACAGCGAGGAGTCCTGGGACGCGGTGGTGTCCTTCTGCGACACGGTCATGTCGCAGAAGGAGGATGCGGAAAGGGTGAGGGAGATCACCTCCACTCACCCGGCCCGCAGCAGACGCACCGGGCGTCGGCGGAGGGCGGACAACGCCCTCTTCCAGCCCCCCTAAATGGGTCCAGGGGCGACGGACTTGGGGAAGTCTGTCGCCTCCCACACATCAGGACCCGAGGCGGCGGCGCGAAGTGTTCCAAGCGCGCCCCTCTTAGACGGCGCGGGGGAAGTCTAACACCTCACTCCCCCCGCTAACCCGAGGAGGCCCGCTGCGGCGGGCCGGCACCAGCCGGGGGTTGCGGAAGTGTCGTAAGTTCCCGCGACCCTCGGCGCAGGTGTGAGATGGAACACCGGGGTGGTTTTAGTCAGTAAGAGTCTGACAGACCCCTCCGCCCACCCCAGGGCGGAGGACATCCATGAGGATTTCCACACCGAAAAAAAAAAAAAAAAAAACGGTTACGTTTAGGTTAGATCACAACTTTGATGCCCTGGGATCTGGAGGCGAGGGCCCTCGCGCTGAGATATCGCCAAAGCGAGGAGGCGCTTGAGCGGAGTGGTCTCCGCCAGATCCTAGTGGCTGTGGAGGGAACGACTTGCGCAACCCAACGCAGGGCACGCCGCATTAGTGGCCGTAGGACCCATAATGGAGGAGTGGCTGGAGAGGCGGCATGGCAACCTCAGCTTCCAGATGACGCAGGTGCAGATATCTCAGCGCGGGGGCCCTTGCCTCCAGATCCCAGGGCATCGAAGTTGTGACCTAACCTAAACTTAACCGTTTTTTTTTTTTTTTTTTTTTTTTTTCGGGGTGGAAATCCTCATGGATGTCCTCCGCCCTGGGGTGGGCGGAGGGGTCTGTCAGACTCTTACTGACTAAAACCACCCCGGTGTTCCATCTCACACCTGCGCCGAGAGTCGCGGGAATTTACGACACTTCCGCAACCCCCGGCTGGTGCCGGCCCGCCGCAGCGGGCCTCCTCGGGTTAGCGGGGGGAGTGAGGTGTTAGACTCCCCCCGCGCCGTCTAAGAGGGGCGCGCTTGGAACACTTCGCGCCGCCGCCTCGGGTCCTGATGAGTGGGGGGCGACAGACTTCCCCAAGTCCGTCGCCCCTGGACCCATTTAGGGGGGCTGGAAGAGGGCGTTGTCCGCCCTCCGCCGACGCCCGGTGCGTCTGCTGCGGGCCGGGTGAGTGGAGGTGATCTCCCTCACCCTTTCCGCATCCTCCTTCTGCGACATGACCGTGTCGCAGAAGGACACCACCGCGTCCCAGGACTCCTCGCTGTCGACCATGGACTCGACCACGGCCGACAGCGACAGGTTACCGCCTACTCCTGAGATGAGGGCACGGCGCGGCTCCTCCCAAGCGGCACACTCTGCCAGCGTGTGCCACGCCGTGTCCTCCCGGCAATCGCCGCAGTGGTGACACCGGGCGTCTGGCTCCCTGTTTATGCGACACAGGTACTTCCCGAAGCAACCGTGCCCCGAGAGCACCTGCGTCGCCCGAAACGACAGGGAGCCGTGCCTCCTCCCGAGCCAGCGCTCGAGCACCGGCCGGACTGCCCCGACGGTGGCGAGGCCGGCGGTAGGGCGTGAAAGCCTGTCCCGCCACTCCGCCACCAGGGCCTCGTGCAGCTGCGACCGACGCAGCTCCAACTGTCGCTGCATCGGCCGCTCGCCCCGCGTTCTCGCTTCCTCGCGCCACCGATATAGTGACGCGAGTACTAACGCCTCGAGGTCCCAAGGCGGAGATCCGGCCAGTACGCAAGCCGCCTCGTAGGAGATCGTGCGATACCCCCTGATGACTCTGACGGCCAGCGCTCTCTGCGGCTTTCGCAGAACAGCGATGCTGCCAGCCGTCAGGTCAGCCGCCCAGATCGGGGCCCCGTACAGGGAACCTAAACTTAACCGTTTTTTTTTTTTTTTTTTTTTCGGGGTGGAAATCCTCATGGATGTCCTCCGCCCTGGGGTGGGCGGAGGGGTCTGTCAGACTCTTACTGACTAAAACCACCCCGGTGTTCCATCTCACACCTGCGCCGAGGGTCGCGGGAACTTACGACACTTCCGCAACCCCCAACTGGTGCCGGCCTGCCGCAGCGGGCCTCCTCGGGTTAGCGGGGGGAGTGAGGTGTTAGACTCCCCCCGCGCCGTCTAAGAGGGGCGCGCTTGGAACACTTCGCGCCGCCGCCTCGGGTCCTGATGTGTGGGGGGCGACAGACTTCCCCAAGTCCGTCGCCCCTGGACCCATTTAGGGGGGCTGGAAGAGGGCGTTGTCCGCCCTCCGCCGACGCCCGGTGCGTCTGCTGCGGGCCGGGTGAGTGGAGGTGATCTCCCTCACCCTTTCCGCATCCTCCTTCTGCGACATGACCGTGTCGCAGAAGGACACCACCGCGTCCCAGGACTCCTCGCTGTCGACCATGGACTCGACCACGGCCGACAGCGACAGGTCACCGCCTACTCCTGAGATGAGGGCACGGCGCGGCTCCTCCCAAGCGGCACACTCTGCCAGCGTGTGCCACGCCGTGTCCTCCCGGCAATCGCCGCAGTGGTGACACCGGGCGTCTGGCTCCCTGTTTATGCGACACAGGTACTTCCCGAAGCAACCGTGCCCCGAGAGCACCTGCGTCGCCCGAAACGACAGGGAGCCGTGCCTCCTCCCGAGCCAGCGCTCGAGCACCGGCCGGACCGCCCCGACGGTGGCGAGGCCGGCGGTAGGGCATGAAAGCCTGTCCCGCCACTCCGCCACCAGGGCCTCGTGCAGCTGCGACCGACGCAGCTCCAACTGTCGCTGCATCGGCCGCTCGCCCCGCGTTCTCGCTTCCTCGCGCCACCGATATAGTGACGCGAGTACTAACGCCTCGAGGTCCCAAGGCGGAGATCCGGCCAGTACGCAAGCCGCCTCGCAGGAGATCGTGCGATACCCCCTGATGACTCTGACGGCCAGCGCTCTCTGCGGCTTTCGCAGAACAGCGATGCTGCCGGCCGTCAGGTCAGCCGCCCAGATCGGGGCCCCGTACAGGGCCATCGATCGCACGATCCCAACGTAGAGCCGCCTGCAGGCGAGGCTCGGGCCCCCCAGATTGGGAAGCAGCGTTGACAGCGCCCCAGCCGCGCCCAACAGCTTGGGCGCCAGCCGCTGGAAGTGGGGTCCGAAGTCCCACCGGCTGTCGAGCACCAATCCCAGGTACTTCATGGTGGACTCGACAGCTATTCGGACTCCCCCCACAATGATGTGGGATCCGGACGGCGGCGCCCGCCGAGGGCCATGAAAGACCATGGCCTCCGACTTGCTGAGGGCCACCTCCAGGCCAAGGAGCCGTATGCGGCTCACCACCTGTGAGACCGCAGCCGTCACCAGCAACGCTGCCTCCCTATACGAACTCCCCCGAGCGGTGACCAGCGTGTCGTCCGCGTAACACGTCAGGTCTACGCCCGGTGGGAGTTCCCCCCTCAGCACCCAGTCGTACCCGATGTTCCACAGGGGCGGGCCTACGACCGAGCCCTGCGGAACACCGCACGACATGCGGTGCCGGTGTCCGCCATCACGTCCCACGTAGGTGACACACCTCTCCGACAGATAAGCCCCAACGATGCGGCGGAGGTAGAGAGGCACCCGATGGTAACGCAGTGCCTCCCTAATACAGCTCCAGGGCAGGGTGTTGAAGGCGTTGGAGATGTCCAAGGACACCGCCAACATCACCCCACCCCGGGACACCGCTTCCTCCGCCAGGACCCTCGCCCGCGACACAGCGTGGATGGTGGAGCGCTCATGCCGAAAGCCAAACTGGCTCTCGGCCAGGTCCGGCCCCTCAGTACGCAAGTGGCCGGCGAGGCGGGCAGCTATTATTCGTTCGAACAGCTTACCCACCTCGTCCAGCAGCACTATGGGCCGGTATGCGGACGGCGAGTCCGCAGGGCGCCCCGCCTTCCTGAGCAGGACCAGACGACCAGTTTTCCACAAACTGGGAAACTGGCCCCGCTCAAGACACGCCGTGTAGAGTCCTCTCAGTTGGGGCTCAAGCTCCTTCAGAGCGAGGGCCAACACGCAGCCGTGAATCCCGTCGGGCCCCGGAGCCACGTTCTTGGCCCGGAGCCGCATCACGGCCGCCCCCATCTCTGCCTGTGTCACCTCCGGGACGCTGATGGCGTTCTCCTCTGTAGGCTCCGCGGCTGTGGGCAAAGCCATCGGCGGCGGAGTGTGTTCCGCTCTCGCCGGGAAGAGGGCTGCGACTACCTCCTCCAGCAGCTCAGGTTGGAGACTCTCTGTAAGCGGAGGCGCCGCGGCTCGAAGTTTCCCTCGAACCGCGAGATAAGGGCGCCCCCACGGACCTAAACTTAACCGTGACCTAACCTAACGACCTAACCTGACCATTTTTTTTTTTTGCTTTCTGGATATCCTCATGGATGTCCTCCGTCCTGGGGGTGGGCAGAGGGGTCTGTCAGACTCTTACTGACTAAAACCACCCCGGTGTTCCCTCGCACACTTAGGTCCTAACCTAACCTACCTAACCCTGACCAAACATAACCTAACGACCTGACCTAATCTAATCCTGACATTTAGAGGACAGTTGGTGCCCGACAGACTTCTGTTTAATCTCTACGCGAGGATTATGCAATGAATTGCACTTAACGGGCCACCTGCGTGTTTGTAGAGATTTTTCAGAAATCGCCTTTGTCAATATTATAAGACATTTTTACATTAGTTTCTAAATATTTTTTGAACGTCTATACCTCGTTGGATAGCTGATTAAATAAGGATGTTTGTCTTGCATTTTGTACACTTAGTGTCATAGTAAATTTTTGAGATAAACATAATTCTTTATCGTATACCTCGATGATTTTCTAATACACTTATTTAACTTTTAATGATTACTTTCAATTGGATGATCATTAAGAACAGTTAAATACGCAGAAAGCTTCGTAAAAGTATCAGCTACAAGCTAATATCATAATCAAAGACGATCAATTTGATATTTTAGAGATAAATAGTGTTTAAGAAGGAATTCTAGGTATTATTAAAATAATATAAAAATTACAATATCTCGAAATCCATTGAATTTCGTAGAACATATGTGGGGTTAAATTTGTTGCATATTAGCCCCTCTATAACGTGGTGCAAGGAATACGTCGAATTACCAGTAGCCCTGTATAATCGCGTTGTATTTCTCTAAGAAATCCTGGCCGATGATACCGTGCGTTTTACAAGGTAATGTATCAAATACATAAAACTTATGGCTAAAATTCTGATCATCTCTACGTTACTGTAAATATGTGTATCCAATTGCATGGACTTTACCACCTATTCCATTTATAATAATCTTCTCATTATGGATAGAAAGATTTTGCTCGAGCGCATGTTTATATTTTAAAGCTGAAATAGTAGCGCCCGTATCAAGTAACCAAGAATATGACACATTATTTACTGATAAATTAATCCAACAATTACTGTTGGTCGCTAAAATAATATTATTGTTCACGAAAAAACTGGTTTTCTACGTTAGAATTTGGCAGTTGACTTTCATTTGAATTTCCATCAGAGTGTTCATTTAAATTTTCACTGTCAGCTACACGCATACGTTCGTTTCGTATCCACTGATTTCCGCGTCTACTGTTATACCTACCTCTGGTTTGCCAAGGTCTTCGATTAGACTCACCTCGGGTAGACTGCTGGAAACCGCCATTGAAAGTTTGACCTTGATAGTTTGGGTTGCGATTTCCTTGGTTTGAGAAAATCCTGGTATCAAATCCTGCTCGTGATCCACGGTAGCGGTTTTGTCTTCCTCTAAAGTTATAAAAGTTGTTATGATACATACCCATAACGCCTTCTGATGTACAGGCCGTCTCGATTTCTTCGTCTTTGGCAGCTTGTATTGCGTCTTTTAAGGATGAGTAGTTCCTAGCTGCGATAACAGTACTCAGCCTACGATTTCGCAACCCATCCGCGAATTTTTTTATTGCAAATTTTTCGTTAACTGGTTTTAACACATTATAACAATCAGAGTTACCATTGGCTTGCGTAATCGTAAGTTCTGTAAACAATTCTGTAATTTCTTTTCCATAATCTTGAATACTTAAATCATTTTGCCTAATCTGCTGCAATTTATTTTGAATAGCTGGGGCTGATTTTTGGGGTAAAAGCTCCGTCCGCATATCTTTGATCAGATCACTAATGTTTGAATAATTTAATTTTAATTTGGCAACCTGAGACAATCTACTTTTGACTACGAAATTAACCAATTGCTTTTTACAATCATCATTTTTTAGTATGGATGAATAATATTCAATGTTATCAATCAGCTGTTTAGTATTAAATTCCTCGTCCGACATCGGCGGTAGTAAAGATAAGGCAGTTTTTAAATTAAACAGCTCCATTATTACACTGCTTTTTTCTTCAACCGAATCTATAAATTCTCCACTAGAATCTAAAACTTCCGTCTCTAAACTTTCTCCTGAACATAAATCTACTATTCCACTATAAAGTACCTAATTGAAAATCTGAGGATACTTGAGTAACTATTTCTGCGTCAACGGTAAATAATTTTCCTTGTCTAATATCAACAGATAACTCATTTATAACTAATGTATATTTATCATATAAATCCTTAGCTTCTTTTAACTTCTGAATGACAATCTTCCCTTGGCGCCTATTAGGTCCAATTTTAATCAAATATTCTCTGACAGCCTTTAAACTCTTATACAAATCTTTTAAAGTTCTAGTCATAACTTACTTGCCAAACAAATGCTCATCTGCACGGTTTCGATGTTACACATTACAACTTCATTTGATAGTATGATTGCGCACTATTAATTATGTAATTTTTAAAAACGGTACCATATCGTATAGTCCAGTACAATGTTCATAAGGTTCATAATATTCAGGTCCAATATTTTAGCAGGTAACACTTTGACGTACGCTATTTCCGCAATTTATATTTGATTATGTTATTTAAATATTTTATGTTTGATAATTATTATTTATTTATTTCTGTATTTTTCGCACTTTTATTTATTTATATTTTCCACTGTTACTTAATTTAATGTTATGCACTTCACTTATTTTATTTTAAGCATGTTATATTTATTAATTTTATTTTACCACTTCATATTTGCTTAGCTTCAAACAATTCCGCTAGTTTTCATCTCATCGGCTGTGCGGCGTCGAAAAATAGACAGTCGTAAATTGTTTCGATTTATCTCCTGTTGCATCCAGCGCCCATGACATTTTCTGTACACTCGGTATATGAATAACAGTAGTCCAATGCTAATCACTAAGGCAATAATTAGAAGGATAATATTTGCTGTACTCAGATGATAACGAATTTCTTCGACAGTAGCTTGGTTCGAACCTCCAGCTGCGTTTTGTGCCAAGATTACTTCTTCATGAGACTGAGATGAACCCATTTTTTATGATTTTCCGAATATTTTGCACCAGTACGTGTGACAGAAACCACAAATGAAATTATTTTATTCATATTGGATGCACTTTGTACTAATTCCACAGATTTGTTTTACATTCTTTGTCCATATACGGTACGGCGCCAGCCAGCGCTGGCCGGCTGGTGTCAAATACGCGGCACTGGCAGGGTCGCCATGTACGGTAGGTAGAGACGGTAAATGAAACCATTGACTGCTGAGAATATACTGTGTTTATTCGAAGATATAAAGTGGTATATAAAGTGTCTAAGATGACAAAGATTATAATATTATCTAGAGGGGACCTTACAAAACACAAACTTACAGAAGTAAGTTGTAACCCGCTCCGCTTGTGGTACTTGGACCGCCGCCGCCGGATTGTCGTGAGTCACGCGTCGAGCGAGTGTTTCGCCTCGCGGCCGGCCGATAGCCGCCGCCGCCTCCCAACGCCCCGCGCCTTCCTCCGCCGCCCTCATGCCCGATCTTATGAACGGGTATGGACTCCGCATCCGCTGCACTGCCGCCGGTCTTTCTTCTCGTACCGTCTTCCACTATAATAATAATAATAATAAGACCCCTCTGGGAAAGGCGTTACCTCAGCATGAGATTAACGTAAAACCGGAGGGTACATTAGATTAGCTTTCTACAACCCCATCGTATAATAAAAAATGTAAGATGAGGTCTACTGAAAAGCTTACAAACCGCAGGGCAGCTTGTGGCGAGCTGTTGGTGAGTGGCGACACTGCGTACCTTATTGCCTCAGAGAGTCGGTCAGGGCCTCGTCTCCAGTTTGCCTTTATTGGCTGGCTGGAGTGGAACCCCAAGAGTGCCCGCAGGACTCTCAACTCTGGCTTGCCTTTATCGGCCGGCCACAGGGGGGCCGCCAGAGCTATATGCTCGGGGGTGGAAGTGTCTAAAGGCGTAATAGCGGGGAAACCCACTCCGGGTCTTTTAGACCCGCGACGGCGAAACCGGGGCCACACCTCTCTACACCCCTAGCCGCCCACACGTTTGTTGCCCTCTTCGCCTATGCACTGGCGGCTTTTCAGGGGGCCCAGCTAGTGGGCTGGCGAGTCACCGTCTGCCAACAAATTTCAAATTTAAACTTGAAAGGCAGACGCCGTTTTCTTCCGGCAATAGAGGTTAACCGATCCACAAAACACCCCTTTCCATAGACCAGATATTTTTTTAGCATATTTTACAATAGTTTTGCACCCACTTAGGACGGTCCACGACTGTACTCCAATAGTGCAGCCGTGGATAGTCCCCGGTTGGTGCCCCACCCCATTTTAGATTAAAGTTCTCAAAGGGGCCTCTGCGCGTTCGACCTGTGTCCCCGTGTATGCCTTCCAAAGGACCGGACATCTTCCACATAAAAAAAAAGGAGGAGCCGTGATTTAAAGAGAGATACAAATAATAATAAAATCTTTATTTCGAGTTTCACTCATATTGGGTTAGTTACAGCTATGTTAGTAAAATTAATCCTACACTAATCCTAGCGCTACTCTTATCCAGTGGTTCTGGTAAGGGCAGTCGAATCTCGCAGCAATTACTTTAAGGATGCTGTTGCCACTGCTACGCAAGCGCTGCAGTAGGGAAGCAGATTTTTTGCGCATAATTGCTTGAAAGCCGTCAGTATGCGACTCCGCAAACATACCCGATGCACTGCAGCGCCACGGCAGTCCCAACAGCATCCTAAAAGCATTGTTATACTGGGTTCGCAGGGCTATATAGGTTCGCCGCGTATGCTTCACCCACAGGCCGCTCGAGTAAAATGATTGGCAGAAAGCCTTAAAAAGTGTTATTTTCACTTCACTCGTGCAACGTGCAAACCTGCGAGCGAGCATATTGCCTCTGACCGCCAAAGCCCTGCGCTCCCTCTCTATGTCCTCATCATCCTTCAGGTCACTAGTCACTATGTGACCCAGATATTTAAACCGTTCAACGATCTTCAAGGCTATTCCTTTAAGGAATACAGGTGGAACACAGGCTGGATGGTATTTTCCTGCTTTAAAAATTAGAAGTTCACTCTTTTTTGAGTTGTATACTAGGCCATGCGACACTGCATACGACTCGCACTGAGACAACAGATTCCTCAAGCCGCCGATGCCTATTGCCGCGTTTGTCTCAGCCGCCTCCATCGATAAGGCCAGCTTATACGCCCGGTCGATACTGATGCTGTCGTCTTCAGTAAACAACTTCTGCCGAATGTCATCGTTTACTAAGCCGCACACAAATTGATCTCTCATATTTTCTTTTAAACTGTCCGCCGTAAAACAACAATCTTTACTCAGTCTTTTAAGCTCCGAGAAGTACGTCGCGATATTTTCACCTGTTTTTTGAATCCGTTGCCGAAATTTGAACCTCTCAGCGAGCATACACGGTTTGGGGTTTAAGTGTCCTTTCATTACCGCTATTAACTCCGAATAAGTCTTTGTGTATGGTTTAACGGGTGTGCATAAATTAACCATTAACTCATATGCACTATTACCAATGACAGTAATTAAAGTTGCGACTTTTAATTCACTTTTTACACTGTTGGCAATAAAGTATTGATCTAATCGATCCACATACGTGTCCCAATTGTTTTTCGTTAGGTCAAACGCACCGATCTTTCCAACCGCCATTTTAAGTCCGTTATTCAACTTCACGCCGCACAGTTCGTACACGAAAAAATACATTTTTCCACAGCACCTTTAGAGTTTTCTGGTCGCAACATTAAATTTACACGCGTAAAATCACTTAATCGTCGCCACTGAGGGGTCTCTGGACACTGGGAACCCCGGGAAATCGGCTGCAGTAAAACCACGTCAATCGCGTAACAGATTTATTGAGAGACTGGCTCACACATGCAAGGTTGTACATACCCACTTGTTGCACAGAATATATAATATAGAAATACCTACATCACAAAATTGAAGAGGATGTTTATTTCGCACGTGTGAAATCATATTTGTAGTATTTTCAAAATCCTTATACTAATTTTTACATGTCTTACAAACCACTTTCTTCTTGATACTATTTTTTTCAAAGTAAAGCCACACTGACGCTTTTTGTTTAGTTGTTTCATTGTTACCACTCATAATTTGTATTGCAAACAAACAGGAAGTAGATTTTGATGCTATACACTAGGTACTAACAAAAATTAAACTTATAATCAAAATTTCATATTCTAACAATAACAAAACTATACCCCCTCCGGGAAAGGCGTTACCTCATCATGAGATTAACGTAAAACCGGAGGGAACATTAGACTAGCTTTCTACAACCCCATCATAGAGGTCTACTGAAGAGCTTACAAACCGCAGGGCAGCTTGTGGCGAGCTGTTGGTGAGTGGCGACACTGCGTACCTTATTGCCTCAGAGAGTCGGTCAGGGCCTCGTCTCCAGTTTGCCTTTATTGGCTGGCTGGGTTGGAACCCCAAGAGTGCCCGCAGGACTCTCAACTCTGGCTTGCCTTTATCGGCCGTCCAGAGGGGGGCCGCCAGAGCTATATGCTCGGGGGTGGAAGTGTCTAAAGGCGTAATAACGGGGAAACCCACTCCGGGTCTTTTAGACCCGCGACGGCGAAACCGGGGCCACACCTCTCTACACCCTTAGCCGCTCACACGTTTGTTGCCCCTTTCGCCTATGTACTGGCGGCTGTTCAGGGGGCCCAGCTAGTGAGCTGGCGAGTCACCGTCTGCCAACACTTCAATTTTAAATGTTGAAAGGCAGGCGCCGTTTTCTTCCGGCAATAGAAGTTATCTAGTCCACCTAACACCCCTTCCCATAGACCAGATATTTTTCACCACATTTTACAATAGTCTTGCACCCACTTGGGACGGTCCATGACTGTACTCCAATAGTGCAGCCGTGGATAGTCCCCAGTTGGTGCCCCACCCCATTTTAGATTAAAGTTCTCAAAGGGGCCTCTGCGCGTTGGACCTGTGTCCCCGTGTATGCCTTCCAAAAGACCGGACATCTTCCGCACGGAAGATGAGCCGTGAATAGAGATACATACAAAACTATTAAACAGTCCATTTAACACCCCTTCCCATAGACCAGGTTTATTTCTACCATACTTCACAATAGTTTTGCACTCACCTGGGACGGTCCATGACTGTACTCCAATAGTGCAGCCGTGGATAGTCCCCGGTTGGTGCCCCATCCCATTTTAGATTAAAGTTCTCAAAGAGGCCTCTGCGCGTTGGACCTGAGTCCCCCGTATGCCTTCCAAAGGACCGGACATCTTCCGCACGGAAGATGAGCCGTGACTTAAGAGAGGTACAAAACTATTAAACGACGCACGTGAATTCAACTAATGTTTGTTTACATGCAAGATGCAACTTTAAACTTGTAACGTCCCAACGTAAACTAGTGACGTAGTGAGGGACATCTAGCGCTTACCGAATCTACTCGGTGCGCCGAGTTGACTCGGTAACTCGAGTGCAAACGAACTCGAGTCAAATTTATTTTCACTCGAATACATACAATAATTTTAGGTGGTTTCTCTTCAGCGATAAAATAGTTTTTAGTGGAGTCCAGTTTGAGGATCCTCTCCACCGCGGGCATCAGCGAAAGCCATCTTGTTCTTGCGACAGTAAATTTTGATGATTTATGTCATAAGTGCTAAATTCCTTCAGCTTCTCAGTACTAACAGTATATATGGAAAAATAATTAAATATTTTCAGGACGATGACTTCGACATTGACAGATAAGGTTCCAGCTGCGCTTGATACAGTATTGTGCAGAATATGGGCTGGGCATCCAATTCCTTGTAAATGTTTTCAGAGTTCTTCGTTTATTTTATGAAAAACATTCCATTGGCCACGTGTCGGTTCAAGCCCTCCAAAGTTGATATTAGTATTGTATCCACAAAAAGCGATTAGTTTATCTAATGGAACCTGCAGTTGTCTTAAAGTGTAGATAACTTTGAAATTGTTTCTGATGTTTTTTTTTAGACATTCAAACTTTGCACAAGTTGTGTATGTCTTCCAAAGACGTAGATGTATTCTTCATGTATTCATTACCTGAGACGTCTTCAGCTTTTTGTACCTTTTATGACTTCTGACCTCCTTAACCTTTATTACAAAGACACCGTTAGGATGGTGTGTACACGGTGTTGTAAACAACGTAAATATAAACATGTAAGCTGATCGTATTGCTAGTGATGACAGCACACAACACTGTTGTGATTCTTAGTTACACGAAGTTGTTAGAAAATCGTTCGCGTTAGAGTCAAAGAAACTGCGACAGAATATGTGAATTAATAATAATAATTTATGGTTTGAAAGGATTGCCCTGGAAACATGATAACTTTGTTATGGTTGATTCTTATCAAAACGCCTTAAATCGTTTAAAATCAGTTGAGAGAAACATGTTAGCCGATGGCGCGTTACGCGTCGCGTTACCAAGAGCATATTCAGCACTTATTTTCGAATAATTATACCAGAAGGTTAGACGTGGGGGAGCCTAGCAACCACGTTTGGTAATACCCGCGTTTCGGGGTCGATAATCCTAATAAGAAGAAATTACGTTTAGTTTCGACGCGGCAGCGAAAACACAGGGATATTCTCTTGAGGATTCCGGCGACTGGGACCGCGTTCCCAGTTGCCGGCTCCATTTAATTTTAATATTTTGCTTCCGGCAACTGGGACCGTCAGTAAATCAATACTAAAATCCATTGTTCAAGTCAAAAACAGTACAGTCAAACGAAAAAGTGTTCAAAGTAATAATTAAAGAAAACACTCTGCGGTTCAACATTTTTTTCCCAGGTGTGAATAGTAGGTTGTTATTTTCACTTCAAACAAAGGTTGTGGCGTAAAGCGAAGGAACTGGGCGTCAACAAAACTCAACCAGGAAGGGAACACGTCCAGCTTTGTTCGGCTCTTTCTCATCTTCCACCGGATATGGTCGATGATGTATAGTTGTATGTCATGGAAGAGTGACCCATTAGTCCAGAAGTTACAAAATTTTATGACTACTTTGTGTAAACATGGCTTGAAAATTCAATACTCGCAGGCACTTTTACCACTTATGGGGAACCAAGCAAAACAAATAATACCGTCGAGCAATGGAACAGTCACATTAGAAAGTATATAAAACCAAGCAGCCCAAATGCTGGATGGACTCTAAAAAGATATGAAATATTATTCTGAAGCATAAAAAAATCCTGATGGCATCCAAATATCAAAAAGGAAGCAATCAAACTTTGAAAAAATTTCAAAAAATTACTGGTGTTGTTAGTGACTTACTTAATCGTCAAATAAATATTGGCCACTGTTTGGAGAGATTATGATGAACAATTAATTCTGAATGTGGGTGCAATTGTTTTTATTTGATTATTTTTCATTATAATTTATGTGTTTTCTATTATATTTTAAATAACAGAGGCGATAACCAAAAATCATTAAGCCTGATTATGAGAAGCTATGACGGTTATTTTTAACTGATTGTGGTGGTTATAGTATTTTAAATAACAGGGATGATAACTAAAAATTTTTAAGACTGATTCCGTGAAGCTATGATTGTCATTTTTAACTAATTGTGATTGTTGTAGGTATTAAAGTACGTTGATTATTTTTAATATGATTTACGTGTATATTTATATTATACTTTAGGGAGTGCCTCCGCTGCCGGCGCCGGCACCCAAAAATAATGCCATTGGGAACCGGCGGTACATTACTGCCGGCAGCCGAGATTAAAAACATCGGCTGCCGGTACCCAAAATGAACACGGGGGAGGTAATAAGTTGTTTGGTAGGTATGTTATTTGAAAGGTAGGTTAGATTTTGGGCCAAACACTGTAGCTTGTCTTCCAACTGACTAATTACAAAAGCGAGCTCTTTAATTTGGGGCACCCCGACACGGATGATAGGTTAGGTTCGAACGAAGCCCCCGTCATTCCCTTCGTGTTAGGTTCCTTTAAACCCTGCAGACAGAAATAGGAGCCTCGACCAGCGGGGCTCCGTCGAATCTGCTTTGAAAACCCAAACAACCTTACAAACATCCCCTTATCCTAAGTTTTTCATTTGTTTTTATTGTGAAAATGAAAGTGGGTGACGAATAATCGTCTCATGAAGAGTTTGAAGAGGCCTTGAAGGTGTATAAAAACAGTGTATGTAGTCGGCGCGGCGCCGGCAGCCAGTTTAGCAACCGGTACCGGCGCTCGTAATGGCAACCGGCGCCGGCAGAAGAGGCACTCACCATATTTTAACATTGTTATGGATGATTTTGTGATAGATAATTACTTACTTGTTGTTAATTGTTGATTATTGCTAGCATGATTTACGTTTATATTTTTATTACGTACATTTTAAATAACAGCAGTGCGAGCATGGTTCTTTTTACCGAATTTTATCGAGACGTTAAGTTATCCACTCTAAACTTCAAATTTGACATAAGATATTGATAAAACGACAAAGGTAGCACGGATCGCAATTTACCATTGATTTAAGAAACATAAGAGGATAAGCCCTAAATTGATGTTTTTTTTTAATACTATGCCAATATATACCGCGTTAAAAAATATAATCTGTCTCGTTCTTACACGTAATTTACAAATGTAAAAAGTGTGTACACTATATGTCATAGATTTTAATTTTCTATTATAATTTTTCAATTCACCAAGCTCCGCCTTGAAGGATATTTTTGACATGACGCCATTTTAGAGATCTACCCTTTCGTTTGTCATTCAAGCTTTGTTCGAAGTTTATTTACAGTTTTACAGTGATCTTTGGGTGTTTAGGTATTTTTTGTTGTATTATAAAGGATAAGTGAACAAAACCTAACATGACAAAGTGTTGCATCAGATGATGTAATTCATTGCTGAGGGCGGAGTCGACGCCATAAGAGGAAAACTTGGCTTCAGATCATGTGACCACATCTGATATCCTCTTATTTTTCTTTCATCAATGTAATTTACCGACGCCTCGATATGAAGTCGACATACTCGATAAGATTTAATGATTATATCGACTTTTGACAGTTCTTATTGGTAAATTTCTCGAATTATCTCGAATTGTTGTCGTCTTAAAAAGTCGGTCGATAAAGACTTTTTGAAGCAAAACAATGGATTTTGGAGAAATCATCTTGTTAATGTTGAAAGCAGAGCGCGTCGGGACGTGTAAAGGATCCACAGCGGAGTATTTTTTTATTATTCTGTGGTTATTTTCTAATTGCTTAAACTCAAACTCAAACTCAAAACTCGTTTATTCAAAATAGACTAGAATGACTTAGTTCTTTTTGAACGTCGATTTTACAATATAGACATCCCCCAAAAAGCCCTCCCTTCACCGCTTCCTAGTGTTTTTGCTGTGAAGAAGAAACGGCGCAACAAACTCCCCAGCAACACAGATATGTCTGTCAAGTGAATAAATTAATTGACTCTATACAAAGAAAATCATAATATTTTTTACAATAATAAAATTATGCACATAAAGGAAAAATAAAAATGAAAATAGTACATAAGTAGGTATATAAATCAATTCTGTATGAATTGAGATAAATCAAAATCGTATCTAAATAATATAGATACTTATCTAAACAAACACATAAAAACTAATGGTTTCCAGGGAAGCCACATGTGCAGAAAAGAATTAGCGCCACACGTCCCTATCGTCAACATAGTCGTTTATCTTATAGTATGCCTTTTTAATGAGAACTGATTTAACGTATGATTTAAATTTGCCATCGGTGAGATCCGTAATTGTTTTGGGAAGCTTGTTATAAAATCGAACACAATTTCCTAGGAATGACTTATTCGTTTTGGATAATCTAAATTTAGGGACTACTAATTTATGTTTGTTCCTAGTATTTATATTATGAACGTCGCTTTTAACATTATACATTGGCAGATTTTTACGTACAAACATAATATTTTCAAAAATGTAAAGGGAAGGCATCGTCAGAATATTAATCTCTTTAAAGAAATCTCTAAGCGACTCCCGAGGACCCATATTATAGATCGCGCGGACTGCCCTCTTCTGTAATATAAATATCAAGTCGCGATCGGCCGCTGCCCCCCACAGCAGAATACCATATGACATAATGCTGTGGAAGTACGCAAAATAAACAAGTCGGGCAGTAGGTATGTCAGTTAGCTGTCTAATTCTTCTGACTGCAAAAGCAGCAGAACTTAACATACTAGAAAGGGCAGTTATATGAGCTCCCCACTGTAATTTGGAATCTATTGTTATGCCTAGAAATACCGTTTCATCTACTATGTCCAGTTTACTGCCGTCAAGCGTTATGTTTACTCCTACATGAGGAACGTTTGGCAACGAGAACTTTAAACATTTCGTTTTAGTGGCATTCAATAAAAGATTATTTGCAGCAAACCATTTAGAAAGAGCGGATAAACTACTATTTACATTTAAAAGATCTATGTCTTTCCTATTGATTTTAAAAATAAGGGAAGTGTCGTCCGCAAACAAAATTATATCAGATAGTGCTGACATCATGTAAGGGAGATCATTAATATAAGCTAGAAACAGAAAGGGGCCCAGAATTGAGCCCTTAGATTATTTAATAGTATTGCAAATATTTTAGTGATAGTATTTGTGTATCTGCATATTTCTGGTGTTGCTATTTGTAAAGTTGTTATGCTGTCGAGAAAACATAGCCGTCGACAAGGCTCTATAAAGTTCCCGAAGCAAGTTCCGTGCTACCGACCCTCGATAAGATTCGGTATGTTTAAATTTTTATCGACTCGAGATCTTATCGAGTCGATTCGAGAAATTTATCCATATCTTATGTCAAGTTTGACGTTTATAATTGATAAATTTCTCGACTCGACTCGATAAGAAGAACCGTGCTCGCACTGCAGGATCGGTAATCAAAGGGTGTTTATCATATTATATCTATACTAATATTATAAAGAGGTAAAATTTGTTTGTTTGTTTGTTTGTTTGTTTGTATGTAGGAGGTAATCTCCGAAACTACTCATCCGATTTCAAAAATTCTTTCACCAATAGAAAGCTACGTTATCCCTGAGTGCTATAGGCTATATTTCATTATCAAAAAAATAGGGATGCGTAAGAAAAATACAATAATGTAACCCAAGGTATCAAAAATTTGCTTATAAAAGTTATTATTTGGCGTGCGCTGCGAAAACTATTGATGATACATAAAAAGAATGTACTACATGTTTATAGTACTCTTCATTATCCACAGAAAGTTCGTAAGGGCATATGTCCAACTATTATAGTTAAGTCACATCAACCGTTTTTTGTTCAAATTAGTCGATCAAAACACGGGTAGAATCGAAAGATGAAGACATTCCTATCATGATATTAATCCTTAACCAAGTAAATGGCTTCTTAATCAAGGCTGATTATGCACATGTAAAATGCTCTGTAAATTATTCGAATCGGATTTTTCGTTTAGAAGTGCTAAAAGTAAGAAAAATCTAGAACATGCTTTGTGCTGACGTTTTATCCATTTACCTATAGATGGCGTTGTGCAAATACATCATTTTTCTGAATCACGGTGTTAAGATTCTCCGTGGATTGATGACCCTCTGGATTTATTGTCATATTAATTTTGTAGGATGTAGGATGTTTGTTGACATTTTTTGAAATTAATATTAATAATAAATAATAATAAAAAGTTTATTCAGGTAAAAAGGTAAAATACTAAATACAAATTTGCTTAAATCTACGAAAAAATCACTTGTGTTATGTGCCTGAACTAGGTCATCCTGTGTTTCAGGCGTGGCAAGGTATAATATTTCTAAATAATCACATTACTTATAAAATAATCTAATCATCTAATAGGTATGTAAAAAGGTGTAAATAGTACAATAAATCCTACTTGCTAAAATCTTAGTAACTATCCTAACTTAGCTTAACTTAATTAGTACAAGTACACTTTTATTTAAGTACAACTAATAATTTCTCTGTATCTTCATAGGACATACTTTGAAGAGCTTCCTTGAGAGTTCTTTTGCAATTTTTATAATTTAGAGAATAAATTTTGGCTCTCGCATTTAATCTGTTATAAAGTAATGGTCCTAGGAAGACAAAAAATTTAGCTGCGAAAGCATGTTTTGTACTTTTTGTAGGGCAAACTATGTCTTTCCGTCTCTTTTTAGTGAATTCATTGCTGTACGGGAGGGCTGCGTGTTGTTTTAATACGATGCTCATTATGAATAACTGTCGTGCTGTTAGTACTTCACAGGATTTATAGAGTAGGTTAGTGGGAAACAGGAAAGGGCGGCAAGTAGACACCTTGAGAATCGCTCTTTGAGCTCTCTCGATAGTTAGGAGCAAACATTTACCTGCTCCACCCCAAGAGGTAATGCAGTATGTCAAAATCGACTGACAGAGAGCAAGGTAAACTCGCCTAATTAATTTTGAGTCTGCAATATGACGTAGTTTTTTGAAAACGAAAATTAGCTTACGCATTCTACCATTTAAAGCTTCTATGTGTTGTTTAAAAGATAAGGTTTCATCTATTATAATTCCTAGATATTTTATTTGATTGGTTATATTAATATTAGGACACGTGAGCAGGCAATCTGCAGGGTTTTGGTTGGTAATTGGTTTCTGGTTAGAAATAAATGAAGAGGTGTTTCAGCGTTTTTGCAACTTTAACCTCTAAGAGCCATTACGCATTGCATCCGATCCGAATCCGTGAAAATACGGATGTAAAAAATTCGGACCGAATTCAGATATTGCTTTACGCACTGCATCCGATCCGAATCCGAGAAAATGGCGATCTAGAGTAAAAATCTCGGACCGAATTCGGATGTTGCTTACGCACTATTCCGATCTCTGATTCAAATTCAAACAATTCGTCAATTGTTCTTCCGAATTAGAAACTCACGGATGACGGATAGAAATCGGATGACGGATGCCGGATGTAGTGCGTAAACTACCATACAAATAGTTCTATGGCTACTTCGGAACGTATTTTCACGGATTCGGATCGGATGCAGTGCGTAACCGCTGTTAGGGGGTGAAATAAGTGTTGAAAGTTTGTATGAGAAATCTGGTAGTTTTGAAGATAGAAGCATAGATTTAAAAATGTAGGCTTTTGGTGAGAAATAAATATATACGAGTACGTGTTTCAGCGTTTTTGGAAATTCTACCCCTAAGGGATAAAATAGGGATGAAAGATTTTTTTAACTTAAAAGCATGAAATCAAATGATATAGGTACTGGTTAGAAACAAAACTACACGTGTTTAAGCGTTTTTGGAAATTCAGCCCATAAGGGGGTGAAATAAATGTTGAAAGTTTGTATGAGAAAATTAAAGTTTTTTCAAAAATAAAAGCATGAAATCAAATAATAGGGTTTTTGGTTAGAACTATATGTAAGTACACGTGTTTGAACGGTTTTGTAAATTCAACCCTTAAGGCGGTGAACAGTGCCGGATTAATCACGTAGCAAGAGTAGCAATTGCTGCGGGCCCTGCGCGAAAGGGGGCCCCGCATATTTAAACCCACTCATCCCTGCCTGAGCGTAATTTTTTGAGTGAAACTTATCACGAGAGTCCAACGAAAGTGTTCAGGTGATAAGGTTGAGATTTGATTTGTGGTATTTTGGAAATGAAAAGACGTGTGATTCGTACAATTATCTATTGGACACTAAATAATATGAACGTAGTAATAAGCATGAGGGACACAGAATTATAGACATAACATTAGCTAGCTATAGAAACATTATGAACCAAACAGAAAGTGACAGCACTAGACTTATCGGCAACTTAAAATTGAGCATTTGTGAATTTAGCCAAAAGCCATAAATGCACTTAGAATGACATCATGCTTTCGCCAAAACGCGAAAAAAAATCGCGCTCGCTTCGCTCGCGCTGCTGTTACGCTTTGTGCTACTCCACTCGATTATTTTCTTTTGTATATTCAAACAAACCATTTCATTACATTTATTTATTTAAGAAATTAAGCCTCAAAACTTAAATAGCAATGAAAAAGTAATGATTAAAAAAACACGCTTATAATGCTAATTTACACTTTTCAGGCGTGTATTACGGCCTTTTTATTTCGTGTTAGTTTATTAGTTTTTACGTGCTTTTGTGTTGTTATTTATGTTTTGACGATCGCCCGATCGCTTTGAACTGGGTGCGTCTCATATCATATAAAGGTATTTGGTATATTTTCATTTCAATAACGTTCACAAGATTTATTAAACGTGAGTTATACCAACTGTTGATATAATTTCCTTAGATATAACATTTATATACTCGAATACTCATTTCGTCTAATATTATTAGATATAACGTTCATCTGATCGAAAATCATTTAATATAAAACTCTTTTGAACTAACGCTTACTCATTGCATGTTTACATCCAAGTAGGACGGAGTGACTAGATTAGGGTACCCCGACCAGATGGGTTAGGTTAGGTTAGAACTGTGACCACCAACGCGCGAGCCGAGCGAGCGAAGCGAGCGTGCCGCGGCAGCGGCCGGCGAGCGCTACATCCAAGTTGGTTCCAATTACTAGGTTAGGGCACCCCGACGAAATGGATTAGCTTGGGTTAGGTTAGAAGGAACTGATTTTGTTGATTTTATGTATTTGCTCCTAATAGGCTTAATAAGTTTTGTGTTATTTGAGTGGTATACCGAACGATTTTATATTCAATGTATGTTATGCTTATAAAAATTAGTTATTTTAAAATTATATCTAAAGTTTATTATATTTAGTAATCGTTATATCAAATAAAATTATTGATTCAGTTGTTATATCTTCTAAATATTAGAGATTTTGTAATTATATCATATTTTACTTACCCCTTTGAACTAATACAAAATCAGTGTAATACTACTGTTTTATAACAGTAAAATTAATAAGTAATGTAACTCAAGGGCCCCCTTTCATATTTGCTACGGGCCCCGCGCTGTCTTAATCCGACACTGGCGGTGAAATGATAAGGGTTGAAAGTTTGTATGAAAAATCTGGTACTTTTGAAGTAAGAAGCAGGGGAGAAATTGACTGACTGGGTGACTGATCTATAAACGCAGAGCCTAAACCGAAAAAAAAAACGAAAAATTATAAAATTTCAAGTTTCTTACCCCAGTTTAGAAACTTGAAATTTTGATAGGTAGTAAGTACCTCTAATAACGTAGGCACACATTAAGGAAGGGTTTTTGGAAATTACACATCTAAACGGGTGAAATGGGTTGTTAACGTTCATATGGAAATCCTTATTCTATGGGGTTATTGACTTGAAATTTGGCATAAACACTCTTCAAAGTAAATAATAAAGAGTAGACTTTTTGAATTTTATAACTACACTAAAAAGAGGCTTAACGTTGGTTCAAAATTTCACGCAAGCGAAGCTGCGGGCAAAAGCTAGTTCTTTATATAAATGTTATTTTTTTATCAAAGAGTTTTTTCTTTAATTATTACTGTGGGAATGTAAGGTGAATAGAGTGGTCACACGGTATGAGAGATGGCAACACTGAACGAATGGGGAGTATAATCAGGGAGAACGACGAATGGCGGATGTGCGCGCGGTCTGGTGCATTCTCTTGTAATTTTGTAAATCGGTGTACGTTGCGATTGAATAAACGCCGCATTAGTAAAGAAATTGCAGTTTGTTTTGCGCACGATCCCACAATTTGGGGGCTCGTCCGGGATAGGAAAAAACAAACTACACCCTACGACGGACGACGTGACCGCGTGCTCGACGAGGTTAGCCGGTGAAAATTTTCTGTTCCGGTACTTTTTTTTTGAAGACTAACGACGAAAGACGACCACGACGAAAGACGACGATAAGTATCAGGAAGAAAGAACAGCATGGCGAAACGACCAGACGACGCCGCCGCGAAAACGGCACAGGTCATTCAAGGGCACGATCAGCAGCCGACCTCGACGCTTCACATGAGTGCGGAATTGATACCAAAGTTTAGCGGGCAAGACAGAGCCTACCCAGCTTCGAGATGGGTTCAAGATGTGGAGGATCATGCGTTAATCTTTGAATGGACGCCGGTTCAACAGCTCCTCGTGGCCCGACGCGCATTGACCGGCACCGCGGCGCTATGGCTGAAAGCTGAGCGGCCATATAAAACGTGAGATGCTCTCACGGAAGATTTTTTGAAAGAATTCGCGGACACCACTGATTCGAAGACCATCCACGAAATGATGAGTTCACGAAAAAAAAAGAAGACTGAGAGCTGCTTAGATTACCTATTAATCATGAAAGAAATGGGTAAAAGGGGTAAAATGCCCGACTACGTTGCTATAAAGTATATTGAAGACGGAATCATCGACTTAGACTTAAAACGCACTAGCGGCCAGCCGCATTACGGCGTGCCGCTTACGGCTGGGCGCATATCGATTTTTATATGAAACCGCATGATCTCAACGCACTGGCGCACGACGGCTGGCCGGAAATCAGTGCGTTGAGATCATGCGGTTTCATATAAAAATCGATATGCGGCCAGCCGTAAGCGGCACGCCGTAATGCGGCTGGCCGCTAGTGCGTTTTAAGTCTTAGAGATCAATAAAAAGAAAAACTAAGAATTTATGAGAGCTTGAAGGAAAATATGAAGAAAGACAGCGTGAGTACAAATTCGAAGCAGCAGGGAAAACCACATTCAAAATCGGCAACTACGACGCGATGTTATAGCTGCGGGGAAGAAAATCATGTATCATCGGCATGTCCAAACAAAGCGAAAGGCAAGAAATGCTTCCGGTGCAATGATTTCGGCCATGTTGCTTCGGAGTGCAAGAAAGAGATAGACACATTGAACGTGAAGACAGGCACAGGCACTACGAAATCAACGCAATCAAGACAGCGGGTTAGCCAACCGACAACATCCAGAGAGAGCTTCTTCAATTCGTCGATGGTGCAGTATTTACAAACGGGTGGCAGCACTGCGCATACGGAGTCTGAAGAAAATACGCGTTATAACGTTGGCAACCCGGAATTGAGTGACATCGACAATGACTTAAAATCCAACAACAATGGCGTATACGAACGCGAAGTTTGCAATGTCAATGAACGAATAATGTCAACAAACAGAAAAACATTTAAAGATGTGAAAATACACGATTTAATAATAGTGACCGCGTTAATAGACAGTGGCAGTGACATAGCTTTAATCTCGAGTGAGTGCTACGAACAAATAGGTTCGCCACAGGTAGATACAAGTAATAACATTAGGATGTCGGGTTTAGGATGTTCCGAAGTGTATTCAATAGGATATTTGAACACTACTATTGAAATCGATGGTTACAAATATCAAAATGTAGGATGTCATATCGTGCCACAGACGTGTATGCCTTTTAAATTGTTAATAGGACAAGATTTCCTAAAAAATGTAATCTGTGTATTGAATGGAAGTGCTGTATGAATGAGGCCTGGCAATGAAGGTTGGTTGAGTAAGTTGAATTGTTTTCTATGTGTTTCTGATGTTGTAGGTTATGTTGGCAGTGAACATTTAAAAGACCAGATTATTTCATGTGTCCAAAACTATCAACCTAAACAAGTTAAAGATGTCCCTATTCAACTCAAAATTATACTTAAAGACGATACTCTAGTAGCTCAGCGACCAAGACGTATAGCGCTGAGTGAACAAGAAGAGGTAAATAGACAAATAGCTGAGTGGTTGGAAAATGGAATTGTAAGGGTTAGTTTTTCAGATTATGCAAGTCCTCTGGTCCTGGTACGCAAAAAGGATGGATCTACCCGTGTATGTGTAGACTATAGGCAACTTAACAAGAAGATAGTTAAAGACGAATTTCCACTACCCTTAATCGAAGATTACATCGACAGATTGGCCGATGCTAAAGTTTTCAGCGTACTAGACTTGAAGAACGGATTTTTTTCATTTGAGAGTGAGTGAGGAAAGTGTAAAGTACACTTCATTCGTAACTCACAATGGGCAATACGAGTTTTTAAGAGCTCCCTTCGGTCTGTCAGTATGTCCCAAATATTTCATGCGTTTTATTACCATTGTTTTCAGAGATTTCATAGCACAAGGAAAGGTTATGATCTTCATCGACGATATTTTGATTCCAGCAGAAAGTGAACAGCAAGCAGTTGAGAGACTAAAGGAAGTACTGGCAGTGGCGTCCCAATACGGATTACAGTTTAATTGGAAAAAAGCAAACCTGGTATGTCGCAGTATTACGTATCTCGGACATGTGATTCAAGATGGCAAAGTGAGACCTTCGAACGATAAGACCGACGCAGTTATGAAGTTTCCGGAACCAAAGACGGTAAAGCAGTTGCATAGTTTTGTAGGTTTAGCCTCATACTTTAGAAAGTATATTTAGCCTCATCATACACAATTTACACATTCTATTATTATAGCTTTTCAACATATGTTATATTTATTTATATGTATACAAAATTATATACAAAACTATTTACAAAATCTTATTATCTACTTACATATTAACTAAACTATAATCAAAAACACAAACAGAACATTAACAAAAAGTAACACAAATTATATTAAATAAAATAAAGTACAGTGTTTACATTCGCCATGTTGTGCATTGGAGACGTACCGCCGCCGCTAGTAACTTATATCTATTCTTCTAACTCAATACGATGCGCGGGCGCAGTTTGTTCCACGCGCCGCGCCAGTCGGCTCACTGTCCTCGTCCGCCGTGTCGCCTGCTAACCGAGCGCTCACTCATGTACGTCGCGAATATCAGCTGTTTACCTAACTTTCTTATGCTATCGCTGTGATCTTTTCCTACTCCTTCATTTCTATAGCTTCTGACTGTAACTATATTGTGTTGTGTGAACTATTTCTTCTGTGCAAACTGTTACAATAAATATCTTTGTGCTAAATATCTGGACTTAAGTTATTTAGCCCCGGACACACAACAACCACACTATCACCCGCTATAACTGGTGACCCCGACGTGATTCAAGATTGAAATCTTGAATCTTCGTGTGCTTTAACTTGGGACATCTGTGTTTCGCGGCAGAACATCCTCGGAGTGCATTAGAAACATGTCATACCTATGTTGATTTCGGTGCTACGCTTAAAGAGATAATACCTTCACTTGAAGGATCTCTGTCATTGATTTCGCTATGTAAAGCGACGGGGACGCATTCAAATGACTGGTTATGTGTGATTCCATTACGCATGGCCCCAAATGAGATCACGTCCAAGTTTATACGGATGAAAAATGACGTTAAAGAAACACACGGGGACCCTACTATCCCCAACATTACAATAAAAGACTTCAAGTTACGGGGCGAGTTGAGGCGCGCAGCTGATGGCAGGATTCGAATCAACTATTATATACTGATTTACGCAATGACTATTCCGTGTGATCACGCAATTGTATGGCATATTAATTGGGCCGAGACATCAGTGCACAGCATTAATTTTGCCACCTCAGAAGCCGGAATGCATAGATTGGAGCAATATCACAAAGCAATCGTCACAGGAATAAATGAGCATACCTTCTTGGGAGATAACAATAATACGTCATACAAACTGGAGGAAATTTTCGTGAGTCCAACACCTGGAACTATTCGAGCAAGCGTATTCTTTCCGCAAAAATCTAAATCCGATTACCACCAACATCAGCTGCAAAGCTTCGATCTTTGCACTCATTTCCAAGCCATGTCAGTCTCGAAGTGTCATGTAGGCAGGGCGTCCTCGTCGGAAACCTTATATACGTTTATACATGTAGAGTATATATATGGCGTGAAGTAGTGCACTCCCAGGTATGTGAAGTCGCTATATGGTGGTTCCTGTACGCTCGCCACGGTGCACATGGGAGGCTCATAAATGCATCAAGCCCTGCGATTACGTCAAGGCGGGAAACTCCACGGGCAGTCGCTAATGGCGACAAACGATTGCCCATCTTCTTCAGGTCGCCTCTTCGTTACCGACCGCAGCACGAACACCCAGTTCCTGGTGGACACTGGCAGTGACCTCTGCGTCTACCCTCGTTCTGCGCTTCGGGAGCGTCGAGCCAAGACAAATTTCCAACTCAGCGCAGCCAATGGAACCATCATCGACACATTCGGCTTTATTGAGCTTAACTTAAATCTAGGCTTAAGAGTGCTATCACAATTTTTCTTGGATTTGAGCGTTTTACTCGAGTTTTGATGTGTGATTGTGGTTTAGGAATAGCCTCAAAATTAAAATAAAAATACGTATAAAAAAGTTTGGTTATTTTTCTTGGGAGTGTTCTAAATAAATATTTCAATTTGTTTACATAAATCAGTAAAAACCTTGTCTTTGCAAAAAATGTTTCATAAAATTTTACTTTTGGGCCTCTTTTGATGCTTTATAACATCGAAGATATAATAATTAAATCATTTATAAAAATGTTCATAGTACACCTGTATCTCTACTTTGGAATGCTCAATTCAATTTATTATTTTTCATACAGGAATACACCAAAAATAATTCCGTAAAACAGAGAGTTACTGATAATTTTTCGTCCGAAATTATATTTTTTATCTATGAATATATAATCCAAATTTTAACAAAAAGTAACTAATAACTAAGGTTACCATGTTACCTATCTTGAAAAAAAAATTAGTCTTTAAAAGTATAATAATATTTTTAAACAATTGTTGTATGCAGCAGTGCTAAAATCAATATAAATCGCGGGACACGCGGTCTTTAGCTTTTCCCATTGGCTGGAGACCCTTCAGGTCTCGCCAATAACTGCCCGGTTACGTAGAAACCGTCCCCTATAGTCCGAGAGCCGGCTGCAAAAATACCTACCTCATCGGCTACCCCAATAGGCTATGTTTAGATCGTTAACCGACACTTAAACACGTCAAAAAAATCAGGTCTGCCAGAGCCGATCCTGCCGGGTCATAGAAATAATCGATACTTTTTGACGTATTTTTTTAGTAAAAATTACGTCATAAGATACCCGAATGAAAGTGCTGGCAGCAGTTAACCATTGATTAGTTATGTAAAAAAAAGTGGGTCTGCCATTGCGCACCCTGCCGGAAGTACTTGGCAGACCCCTAAAATATGCCCTTCTGACACACTAAACCTACCTCATCGAGTACCCGGATGGGACCAACGCTAAATAATAACCAAGATGCCCCTGATAATGGATCAAAAGGTCTGCCAGGTCTAATCTTGCCGGAACTTAGTGTTCAAAGCATTTGAAGTTGATAGGGAGCATACTTTCACCTGAAGTCAAAACAACATTATTTTGTTTCTTTTATACAAATTTATGAATAGTAACTGCTTTTCTTATCACAACATGAAATAATAATAAATAGACCAAGAAAACCAAATAGGTACATAAAAACCATCGCGCGAAAACGAGACAGCTATAGTTCAAAATGTTCAAATCAAATCAAATCAAAATTTTTTATTTCACATAAACCAATACAGGCGCTTATGAAAAGTCGAATTTAGGTGCACGGTTCCAATTAGTCGTTTCCTATGGAGAAGAGCCGGCAAGAAACTCCATGGTTACTCTTTTAAAAAAAGGGATATCTTTTACAATTTCAGTGAATACAGTAGGTACTATGAGAGAGAACAATGAAGTCTTGACCACAGACCTTGGAGTATAGTACCAAGTCTTGAGTACAAAATTTAACCAAAAAGGGAAAAAAAATGTAGAAGAAGAAAAAAAAATACAATATGAATAATAGTAATTTACACAATTATATGTATAGGCAAGTCCACAAAGTTCTCACATTTACAAAAAATAAAATGAAGCTAAATTATATAAAACAATTGACATACTTAAATGTCATCATAACTTAAACAAAAAATCATTATAGAGTAAGATAAAAAATATCTTGAGAGTAATGATAGCAATAAAAATAAAAAATAAATAATCATAATTGAGGATAGTTAATAGACATACACATACGTCATTAATGAGGTATCAGGGAAGCCACATGTGCAGGAACTAGAGCCAAACATCTCTGTCCTCGACGTAGTCCTTAATCTTGTAGTATGCTTTTTGAGTGAGGACACGTTTAATATGGGTTTTGAATTTTCCCTCGGTAAGATCTGTTACAGATTTCGGCAGTTTGTTATAAAAACGTACGCCATTGCCCAAAAATGACTTACTAGTTTTGCTTAGTCTAAATTTATTTATCACAATTTTATGTTTATCCCGTGTATTTTTATCATGAAAATCACTCCTAACATTAAAACAAATGCAAATTTTTGCGTACATATAAAATATTTTCTAAGATATAGAGTGACGGCAAAGTGAGTATTTTAATATCATTAAACACGTTTCTAAGGGACTCGCGGGAACCCAGGTTGTAAATGGCACGGATTGCTCTCTTTTGTAAAATAAAAACCGAATCGACGTCAGCTGCTGAGCCCCACAACAGAATGCCGTAGGACATAATGCTGTGGAAAAGCGAAGTATACTAGCCTAGCTGTAGCCACATCAGTCAGCTGCCTAATTTTCCTAACAGCATATGCAGCAGAACTTAACCTCGCCGACAGGGCAGTAATGTGAGCACCCCACTGCAATTTTGAGTCAATAGTTATACCTAGGAATACGGTTTGATTAATTGTATCAAGTTTGTTGCCATCAAGCATTTAATTTAAACCTACTTGGGGTACATTTGGTAGAGAAAATCTAAGGCATTTTGTTTTATTTGCATTAAGTAATAGATTATTGGCTGTAAACCATTTGGACAGTTAGGCTCTCATTGACATATAAAACGTCCCTATCTTTCCTATCTATTTTAAAAATTAGGGAAGTATCATCAGCAAATAAAATTATATCACATAAATTGGACATCATAAAAGGGAGATCATTTATATAAACTAGAAATAGAAAAGGCCCAAGAATTGAGCCCTGAGGCACGCCCATCTTAACCAGAGACCCCGACAATATAGCACCATTGACACCCACCTTTTGCTGTCTATTTGATAGATAAGAAAAAACGAGGTCAGCAGCTCGTCCACGAATTCCGTAATGGTGTAATTTACAAATAAGTGTATTGTGGTCAACGCAGTCGAAAGCCTTGGAGAGATCACAGAAGATGCCAACAGCATCCTGAGAGCTCTCCCAGGATTCCAAAATTTGAGTGACTAGTTTCACTCCTGCGTCTGTGGTCGACCTACCTTTCGTGAAACCATACTGGCGACTGTGCAATATCCCGTTTAGGTTGAAATGAAACATCATCTGATCAAGCATAATTTTTTCAAAAATTTTACTTAGTGCTGGAAGCACAGAAATGGGTCTATAATTAGAGGGGTTATTCTTGCAGCCCGATTTGAAGATTGGTATTATCTTACTATGTTTCATCAAATCGGGAAATGTACCGCTATATAAACATTGGTTGAATATGCCTGCAAGTATAGGGGCAATGGTGTCAATTATAACTCCAAGAACCCTTACAGAAATGCCCCTTACGTCTTCAGTATTTTTTATGTTAAGACTTTTAAATGCTTTTTTAATCGAAGCAGGAATCGGCCTCCAACGTGTCTCGTGATACTAATAACAAACAAACTATAGCTGTCTCGTTTTCGCGCGATGGTTTTTATGTACCTATTTGGTTTTCTTGGTCTATTTATTATTATTTCATGTTGTGATAAGAAAAGCAGTTACTATTCATAAATTTGTATAAAAGAAACAAAATAATGTTGTTTTGACTTCAGGTGAAAGTATGCTCCCTATCAACTTCAAATGCTTTGAACACTAAGTTCCGGCAAGATTAGACCTGGCAGACCTTTTGATCCATTATCAGGGGCATCTTGGTTATTATTTAGCGTTGGTCCCATCCGGGTACTCGATGAGGTAGGTTTAGTGTGTCAGAAGGGCATATTTTAGGGGTCTGCCAAGTACTTCCGGCAGGGTGCGCAATGGCAGACCCACTTTTTTTTACATAACTAATCAATGGTTAACTGCTGCCAGCACTTTCATTCGGGTATCTTATGACGTAATTTTTACTAAAAAAATACGTCAAAAAGTATCGATTATTTCTATGACCCGGCAGGATCGGCTCTGGCAGACCTGATTTTTTTGACGTGTTTAAGTGTCGGTTAACGATCTAAACATAGCCTATTGGGGTAGCCGATGAGGTAGGTATTTTTGCAGCCGGCTCTCGGACTACTAGGACGACCTACAGCAGACAAATAGAAAAAAAAATACTGGTACCACATAATTATATATTTATCGGACTATTTTACTTTTTCAGGAGAATGAAAGCACATTTGACCCAACGTCAGTTTTTACAGTGCATTCTGACAGAAATACAAATAACACGGTAATAATAATTTATTTCTTATAATTTGTAATACGTAAATTACGTTTTAATATCATGTAGTAGGTATATTAAATTATGTTTAATAGCTATATTCTTTTCTGAAGATTTAAATGATCTATGAGCTACCGCATAATTAATGGACTTCTTTATTTCTTATAGGATATTGAGAGCATATTTAATTTAACAATAGATTATCAGGATCAATCTGATACAAGTACAAATAACAAAGTGAGTATTTTCTTGTTACTCGTAATACAGCTACATATTTGACTTTTTTAAACTAGGTATCTACATTGCTGGTTTTCATTGTTTCAGGAATTTCAGGATATAGATGGAAGACGAATTATAGATTTTAATTTTTTTATGAATCAATTACTTTTAATTGACAAACATGGCGAAAAATTTGGTTGCCGATTGAATAGTTTAAAAATTGTAAAGGAAGTACAAAAAGGACTCATTTCGAAATTCGAATTAAAATGTTGTATGTGTGGGTCGCTTTTTAAATTGGAAACATACAACGAAAAGGCGCAGTACCCACTGGACCTTCAAGATTAGACCCAATTGTAAAAAGTACCTACTGGACCCCATTCCAAGGCCCCATTCGACCTTCTTAAAAATATTATATTAAAATAACTATTGGACCTCTTTTTTGGTACCCACTGGACCTTCAAGACGACACCCAATCGCAAAATACCCACTGGACCTCATTTACACGCCCCATTCGACCTTCTTCAAAATATTTTGATCTTATTGATAGTTTTATTAAGAAAAGGTACAATTATGTAGAAAATTGTTGATTAAAATATAATTATAAGAAAAAATATAAGAAAGATTCGTCACAGGGCGCTCTCTTTTCTCTCTGTCTGTCGACGTTCGTCCTACTCTCACCTTTTGTTGCTCTGAAGAACATAAAGATTAACAAAAAAACGACATTATTGGTCTCGTTCTTGTCTATTGTTTACTTCACAAGAACTCTGTACCTGAACCCCGTAGTTAGCCCGTTAGCAGGTAACTGATTCACTTTGAAAATAGTGTTTGTCAGGGGGGTGACACTGCCGTACTTGACATAGGCGAACATTTTTCGCTGAGACATTAGCTCCATCTTGAATCATATCCCTGTAAACTTAATAGCATCTATAGCCCGAACGCTTCCCGCCCGACAGTTCCTGGGGTAGCTGCGCAGTGCGGGAGGGTGTCAGTTGTCACAAGTTGACGAATCAGTGAGCTCCTGCACCGCGCAGCTACCTCAGGAACTGTCTCAGATAAGCGTTCGGGCTATAGTCCTGTACTATTATGTATTCTGTGCTATTATAGTACCTAATAGCGAAACAAATGGCGCTTTGTCCAATTTTATTAAATGCGAAAATGTGACCCTTTTTAATTTTATTAAAAAATAAGTAAAAAGTGTTTTTTTTTTTAAGTATTTAAATATGTACCGCCTAATTATTAAAAATGTATTTATTTAGATAATCATAGCATATCTTTTTTTTGCAATTATTTCAATGTATTTATTCAAAATGGCTCCTACATTCGGCGTATACGCATGTTTGCAGTTCTCTTCCGTTTTGTGTGTTTAATGTGGATTTTCGGTTGTGTTAAGCTTCAGAAAGTGCGGTAGAGTTGAGCGTATTCCTCCTCCCGTCTTCCTGTTTAGTTTTCCATCTGGAAACTTCATTTATGCATGCATTTCCAATTACCGTTAGAAAACCTACTCTATAGCAAAATATATACGCATAGATGTATGGATGCATACGAGAGTGGATAGATACACCTACGTATATGTAGGTACTGAAAAAAGCACCCATATTTTACCTTTGGTATATGCGTTAGTTACTGATAAAAAAAAGAAACCTACAGAATTCTTTTACAATTAATAAAATCTCAAAACTCATGTTGGAAGCCAGATAAATTCACGACAGATTTTGAAACAGCAAATAAATATCCTATTTCACCCCCTTAGGGGTTGAATTTCGAGAAATCCCTTCATAGTCGATGCTTTTGTTACAAAAGGAACCTACTGTCAAAATTTCAAGTTTCTAACCTCAGCGATTTAAGCTGTGCGTTGATAGATCAGTCAATCAGTCAGCTTCTCCTTTTATATGTATAGATATACCCGGTATGCGTTACAATGCCACTTAGAGAAAAAAAAGTATTTAGTTTTAAAAATCTGTTTATTGGAGTGCTTTTGGATACACTATATTTTTGGTTTTTCCGTCGTACACGAATAAGTCAGACGGTTTCCCGACACGTGAGCAAGCCACATACAGTTGTCCATGTGAGAAGCATGGATTTTCCACATTTGGCCCAACTTGTAGCGATTGTTTTGATTTGTTTTTGAATTTCCAAAAAAACCTCAAACACGTGTATGTTTATTTCTCACCAGAAGACTAAATATTTAATTCCGTGCTTCTTACTTCAAAATTACCATATTTCTCATATAAACTTTCAACTATTATTATTTCACCCGCTTCGGGGTTGAATTCACGAAGACATTCAAACACGTGTATATTTTATTACACGTTTTTAACGTGTTTGACAGTTTTCGTTTACGAAAACTGTCAAAATGTGTGATTTTGTTTTTGTTGTCAAACAATTTCATAGTTTTCGTAAACGAAAACTGTCTGAATAAACGATTCAGTTGCAATTGATAAAAGTTTCTGTTAGTAGAATTGACTCACTGGTTCTACCGCCAATTCTGACACGATGTCAAAATATAATACAGCGGTCTTTCGGAGTTCTATTTTATTTTATATTTTTTCTTTCATACTCTTTTCACTATTATGCATGATTGTACGCTCCATAAAAAGAGGGTCCAATGGGACTTGTTTTTTAACAGGAGGTCTAATGGGTCCTATGTTGCAGGGAAGGTTCCATTTTGAAGGTCCAGTGGGTACAAGGTTTTCGATAGAAGGTCCAATGGGTCCTGTTGAGTAGGTAGGGTCCAATTATGAAGGTCCAATGGGTACGACACCAACGAAAATAATTTAAATTTAAATGTCAATACAGGCGTGGTATCAGGAGCATTAATGGTAGGAATTGGTCTTTCCAATTTAAATGAACTCACTGCATCTATGGAATTACCAACCATGCCAGTCCGCTTGTATTGTATAGCTCAATCCATGCAGATGTGACGGAGATGTGGCGTATCACTGCAGAAGAGACTATGCAAGAAGCTGCTAAAAAAGATATAGAAGCTGCAGAATCACGGGGTGACGTCAACGATGAGGGTATTGCAATGATACCAGTAGAAGCAGATGCGTGCTGGAGTAAACGGTCGTACAAAATCAATTATTCGGCTTTATCAGGTGTGGCCGCAATAATTGGGGAGCATACTGGAAAAGTACTTCATATCGGGGTTAGAAATAAGTATTGTGTTACATGTGCTCGCGCGAATAAAAAAGGATTAGCGCCACGAGTCCATGATTGCCACAAAAATCACTCGGGATCATCAACAAGCATGGAGCAATCTATATTAGTTGAAGGATTCAAGGTGTCGATAGCAGAAAAAAAAAAAATATACAGGGCTACTGGTAATTCGACGTATTCCTTGCACCACGTTATAGGGGGGCTAATATGCAACAAATTTAACCCCACATATGTTCTACGAAAGTCAATAGATTTCGAGATATTGCAATTTTTATATTATTTTGAAAAATACCCAGAATTCATTCTTAAACACTATTTATCTGTAAAATATCAAATTATTCGGCTTTGATTATGATATTAGCTTGCAGCTAATACTTTTACAAAGCTTTCTGCGTATTTAACTGTTCTTAATGACCATCCAATTGGAAGTAATCATTAAAAGTTAAATAAGTGTATTAGAAAATCGTCGAGGTACACGATAAAGAATGATATTTATCTCAAAAATTTACTATGACACAAAGCGTACAAAATGCAAGACAAACATCCTTATTTAATCAGCTATCCAACGAGGTATAGACGTTCATAAAATATTTAGAAACTAATGTAAAAATGTCTTATAATACTGACAAAGGCGATTTATGAAAAATCTCTACAAGCGCGCAGGTGGCCCGTTAAGTGCAATTGATTGCATAATCCTCGTTTAGAGATTAAACAGCAGGCTGTTGGGCACCAACTGTCCTCTAAATGTCAGGATTAGATTAGGTCAGGTCGTTAGGTTATGTTTGGTCAGGGTTAGGTAGGTTAGGTTAGGACTTAATTGTGCGAGGGAACACCGGGGTGGTTTTAGTCAGTAAGAGTCTGACAGACCCCTCTGCCCACCCCCAGGACGGAGGACATCCATGAGGATTTCCAGTAGGCAAAAAAATGGTTTGGTTAGGTCGCGGTTAGGTTAGGTCACGGTTAGGTTTAGGTTAGGTCACAACTTCGATGCCCTGGGACCTGGAGGCGAGGGCCCTCGCGCTGAGATATCGCCAGAGCGAGGAGGTGCTTGAACGGTGTCTGCCAGATCCTAGTGGCTGTGGAGGGAACGACTTGCGCAACCCAGCGCAGGGCACGCCGCAATAGCAGTGGTAAAACCCGTAATGGAGGAGTGGCTGGAGAGGCGACAAAGCGCCCTCAGCTTCCGGATAACGCAGGTGCAGATATCTCAGCGCGAGGATCCTCGCCTCCAGATCCCAGGGCATCGAAATTGTGACCTAACCTAAACCTAACCGTGACCTGGCCTAACCGCGACCTAACCAAACCATTTTTTTTGCCTACTGGAAATCCTCATGGATGTCCTCCGTCCTGGGGGTGAGCAGAGGGGTCTGTCAGACTCTTACTGACTAAAACCACCCCGGTGTTCCCTCGCACACTTAGGTCTTAACCTAACCTACCTAACACTGACCAAACACAACCTAACGACCTGACCTAATCTAATCCTGACATTTAGAGGACAGTTGGTGCCCGACAGCCTGCTGTTTAATCTCTAAACGAGGATTATGCAATCAGTTGCACTTAACGGGCCACCTGCGTGCTTGTAGAGATTTTTCAGAAATCGCCTTTGTCAGTATTATAAAACATTTTTACATTAGTTTCTAAATATTTTATGAACGTCTATACCTCGTTGGATAGCTGATTAAATAAGGATGTTTGTCTTGCATTTTGTACACTTAGTGTCATAGTAAATTTTTGAGATAAACATCATTCTTTATCGTGTACCTCGATGATTTTCTAATACACTTATTTAACTTTTAATGATTACTTTCAATTGGATGGTCATTAAGAACAGTTAAATACGCAGAAAGCTTTGTAAAAGTATCAGCTACAAGCTAATGTCATAATCAAAGCCGATCAATTTGATATTTTAGAGATAAATAGTGTTTAAGAAGGAATTCTGGGTATTATTCAAAATAATATAAAAATTGCAATATCTCGAAATCCATTGACTTTCGTAGAACATAGGTGGGGTTAAATTTATTGCATATTAGCCCCCCTGTAACGTGGTGCAAGGAATACGTCGAATTACCAGTAACCCTGTATAACACACTTATTGCTGACGGTGACTCCAGCACTTATAAAAATATTTTAGAAAGTAGGCCTTATCCCAACGTTCCAATACAAAAAATCGAATGTACTAACCATTTGTTACGCAATTACAATGGTAAAAATTTGGCATTACAAAAGGATACAGCGGTTCCCCTTAGGCCCTGCGCAGACGGCACACTTTTTGTGCGATCGAGTCTGCGGCGCACAAAAAGTCTGCATGGCGCGCAAAAAGTCGGTCGCGGATTTTTCACAGACTCAACGCACACGACGCACATCTTCGATCATTTTGTCGGCAGAGCTGTAGGGACGTAGACGCTATGGAAATCGTGCAGAGATCGCGAAGTATTATTTTGTACATGAAGTACAGAAAAAGAAGAAGAAATAGAGAATTTTGGGTACATCCTATACTTTCGGAAAGATTACTGAAGGGACAGTTCCATACTAAACATTCAATTCTGAAACAACATCCGGCAATTTTTTTCAAATTTTATAAAATGTCTGTTACTACATTTGATGAGTTGCTATTTATTTTGAGACCTGCCTTGACTCATTCAGAAACAACAATGAGGAGGTGAATTAACATAGTTACACGACCTCTGGCGCCATGATAATAGATCGCGTGCGTTACGTCCACCCCTAGCAAATGCAGATTGCCGACTAAAGTGTGCGCCGTCTGCGTTAGCGCGCGTTGAAGCAAACGTTCAATTTTTTTCACACACTTTTTGTGCGGAGCGGCGCGCCGCGGCGCGGTGCGGTCTGCCCGAGTTACACGGATTTTTTGTGCGCCGGACTTTTTGCGCGTCGTGTGCGTTACTGCATATAATTGCATAGGTTCTATTTTCACAGACTAAAAAGTGCGTCACGGATAGTCTGTCGTCTGCGCAGGGCCTTAGCGAGCGTAAATTTTTGACCGGAGATCGCTTAACAAGATTACGCACGGCTATTCGCTCAGCAATTAAATTTAGGAAAGCACAAAGTACCTCAATATCAACTCAAATACTGAATTTGCAAACAGATATTTCAAATAGTCCTCGGCATATTTTTGGAGATCACACATCGTGTGATAGTTATTATTGCACGGTTGAAAGAAAAAAAGAAAAAAAAATAGTTCCGTTAATTGCGACCCTAATGCTCAAACTACAAAAAAATCTTCCCAACTAGCATTTCACTCGAGAAGTCTCATGTTCTGCTATACCAACAATAGAGCTGAACAATTTAATAGCGTTGTGGCGAAAGTGGTAGGAGGAAAACGTATAAATTTTTCTTTAAAAGACTCCTATGCAGCACGCTGTTACGCAGCTGTTGTGATTTTTAATACTGGCCTCCCTTAATATTCTCTATACAAATCCATTTTAAATAAGTCTCCCGGGCAATCTTTGAAAACGTTGGAACGTAAACGACATTTGGCCAACACCAAAAGAATTGAGATAGGCTCTAAGCGTTGTTGCAGGCAACTGCAATTTGGTAGCGCAGATGGCCAATATGGCAGTCACTGCCAACGTCCCGACATGACTTGCGATGATTACAAGAACGCTAAGACACTGTTTTTGTCCAATTTGCAACAGCAAACATTGAATCGCCAAGAAATTGAGCGCAATACTGTTCTGCAAGCAGAAAGCGCTTTATGGCTGGAACTGCGCAGATTCATACTCACTGCATCAATGTTTAGCAAAATATGCAAGAGACGCCCTAATACGAACTCTGCGCCTTTGGTCAAAACGTTATTATACTCTTACAGTTTAGATCATGTGCCTTTCATCAAACATGGAAAAGAGAACGAGTCAAAAGCTTTAGCTCAACTTTGCTGCCAAATGGATATACGAATAGAAAAGTGTGGCCTATTTATAAGTACAGAGCATTTCTTTTTAGGAGCTATACCTGATGGACTCTTTGAAGATGGTGTTGTTGAGATTAAATGCCCCATATCTGCTTTTGACATGGATCCTGATACGGCTATTCTAGAAAAGAAATTAAAATGTTTCAAAATCAATGAAATAGGTGAAGTAATGTTTAATAAAAATCACGATTGGTATTATCAAATACAAGGCCAGCTCCACATTGCAAATAAAAATTTTTGTTTATTTGCAGTGTGGACTGGTACCGAGTACCCACTAAAAGTTGTAAAAGTTTACAAAGATCACGATTTCTGGAACCAGAAAATGTTGCCAAAATTAATTAAGTTTTATGAAGAGTGCGTTCTTCCGGAAATTGTAGATTCGAGAAAAGCACGGTCTATGCCGCTTCGGAAAATTTTATTTTAATTTATTTTTACAATAAATACTTTTTTATTCAGTCTTTGTTTTATTTTTAAGTAACCAGTTGTATCACATCCATAAAATAATAAGTTATCTCGAACGATACACGTTTAAGGGTTGCATTGCATCACTAGGTACACATAGTGATGAAGAAGTTTTTAGATGTGCATATTTGATATAACACATCGTATGCATTTTATACTACTATCCAAAGTTTATTATAACATTATTCAAACTGTAGACACAATATCACATTGCATTAATTTCTATAAATACGTACTTACTAAAATGAAATGTGTAAAAAAAGTAAGTACATATTTACATAAAGTATGTTTATAAGTAGCAGTGCGATTGTTTATAAGTGAACGCGCAAGTGGTGCTTCTGGAATTGCAAGCGTCTATAGGCTGCGGTAACTGCTTACCATCAGGAGGGCTGCATCAGCTTGCCACTTTAAGGTGTAAAATATAAGGCGTTAAAATATTAACTAGAAACTTTAAGAAGTGCTTTAGACCATCGAACTGAATAACTTTTACTATAGGACAAACCTTGAAATCGCGAAAAAAAACAGCCGTCCCATACAGTTAAGAGAAGTAGTTATGTATAATATTAAACTTTAGTATGCAACAGCAGATTTTTTTTCGCGATTTTAATGTTGGTCCCATAGTGAAAGTTATTCAGTTTGATGGTCTAAAGCACTCCTTAAAGTCTCTTAAATTATTTATTTAACACCTTATAAATAAAAATTCAAGTAATTTTTATGACCATATACCCTACTCAATAGATACTCAAGCCGTTCTAGATGGTAACTGATGGCATTCATCGGTACAAATAATATTTTACGAACTATAAAAACAGTAATTTAATTTATTTCCAGAGAAAAGTCTCATGTTGGTTTGTTCCTGGCGTCGGACGCATAGCTGTTTGCATGTGTGCATAGCGTACTTCACTAGTCGCACACGTGCGCGTCCGCTGCCGCGCGCGCGCCGTCTAATTTACCTAAAACTGAGCACTTTGATTTTGTCATAGCCCTCTTAAGGCGTAATTTTGCTTGGCGATTCATTGTGGCTAATGTTACAAAACCTAGTATAGGCGTTGATTTTCTTAGCTGTTATAACTTAATTGTAGATTGCCGAAATCAACGCCTAATTGATAATACCACTTAAACTTTGTCATCTAGTGCTTCTTTTGCTAATGCTGATATTTTCTCTGTTAAGGTTTCGACAGGCGACACGCAATTCCATGAAGTGTTGAGTAAGTTTCCGGACATAACACGCCCTTCAGGCACACCGGTATTTCCAAAGCACAACACGGTACACCACATTAGGACTACTCGAGTGTTTTGTGCATGCGCAACTGTCATAGCCTTAGATATTAGGAGGTAACACGTACAATGGGCGGTCTTATTTGAAGGTACTGAAACTTACTCTTCCTACTTCTTCTACATATCTTCTACTAGCTTGTCTAACAAATATCTCTTTTGGAATTAGATTTTTTTTATACATTTTATATTCTTTCTTCCCCGCAGTCGACCGGCCGACGTAATCTCTTTTAAAAAATGTTGCAATTTATTTCTGTAACTGAACTTTTTTCTTCAATATTTGCCTTTTTTAATAAGATATGTTTCATCCTTATTCGTTCTGGCTGAGTCATAAAAGAAATCTTGGCATTCCCCTTTGAAACATTAGTTTTTTTTTGAAGTGACGTTTTTCGACAATTTGCGTTGAAAATTGTTGTTAAATTTTACTTATTCATTAAGAAAAATATTATCTAATGGATACCTCTGAAGAACCATCTCTCGTTGAGATAAATGGCGGCATCGCCCTCCTTTGTCGCAAATACAAGTACCATCGGCAGAAAATTTACAAAAACGACTTAATGCGTTGGCGATGCTCCTCGTATTGTAGAACTAAATGTAGTGGTACTTTAACATTAGCAAAGGTATTTTACGTTACTTTTCCCATATAATATCTTGTTTGATGTTTAATTTCTACCAATTTCGTGCTATAGCAATAATAAAATTAATTTATTGTTTTAAGGATAGTAATATCATCGTTACAAGTAGGGGAAGGTTGCTATGAATGGACCACATAACTTTACATCCTCATATCTCAAAAAGTATAAGTGTTAAAATGAAAGCAGTTTATTTTTTTTATTTCGTAGGACCTTTATTTATAATAATCAAACGCGCAAACAATTTGGGCTAACACTTTTTGAAATAAACGAAGAAAACTAAATTTTGGGCTGTTGCCTTCTTTGGACCATGGGCACCTTCATTGAACCACCAAGTTGCCGTTAATTAATTATCTATATTAATAAAATAATGACAAAAAGCTTTCTTTTTTTCGGCGACATTCTGGAATTTTAAATTTATAATGATTTTTTTGGTGAAGGTCGCGGGAATCCGTTGGATGCGAGAGGCACAGGACCGATCGATGTGGCGATGCTTGGGGGAGGCCTATGTCCAGCAGTGGATGTCTTTCGGCTGAATGATGATGATGAATGATTTTTCTATGGTTTTAATGAAATATAATAAGTGAAATACTTAATACATAATTAGTGAAATATTCAGGACTTACTCCCATTATTATGGCTATAAAAATACAATAAAAAGTTGCTATGATTGGACCGGTCCAACGGTGGAACTCTCTTGAGGTCCATTGATGGCAACGAGGTACTGGTTAAGAAAAACTAAAATATAAATGGTCATGATTAGACATAAAAAATAAACTTTAAAAAAAAGTAAAAACCGACTTCAAAGAAATACTAAAAGGAGTAAAATAATTACCATAATATAAAATTAACAGTTTCAGAAGTCGGTGGCTTCTATTTGCTTCAGTGTAGAGTTGCACCGACTTCTGAAACTGTTAATTTTATATTATGGTAATTATTTTACTCCTTTTAGTATTTCTTTGAAGTCGGTTTTTACTTTTTTTTAAAGTTTATTTTTTATTAAAAACGTTTTAGTGTCATAATTTTAACACCCTCCTTCATAACCCTTCTTTTTGGCTTTGACGTAGTCGGGCATAAAAAGTCCTTTCAAATGATACCTTACACGATATAATGAAAACATTCCAAAGGGGGGGAGGGGGGGACACGCACCCCCTCCTCTTTTCAAGTAGTCAGTTCCCAACAACAAATATAAACAAAGCAATATTAGTGATTTGAGAATTTTGCTTTGATCCGACGAGGAGTTCCGTTCCATATCTCTGAAGTTCATGGTCTGATCATAACAAAATTTAAATGGGACCAATCGGAAAGTATACCCTTCCGAACAAAAAAAGATTTTTTCAAATCGGTTCATAAATGACGGAGATATGAGGTAACACACATAAAAAAAAAAAAAAAAAAAAATACAACCGAATTGAGAACCTCCTCCTTTTTGAAGTCGGTTAAAAATTGAATAGCACTCACGGTCCAATATTTCATAACAGTACACGCAGACAAATATTAATACAATGATACTTACGTCATATTGTACTGAGTGAAATTATTAGATTTTGACCGCCGCAAACACAGCCACACGTGTCTCTCCTGGCCATGTGCCGCAACGTCACTGAGGTAAGAGTGGGGTGCAACTGAGTCCCCAAGGACTCGTTTCGACTAGTTTGGGTGTTGCTAGCTTGCACAGTTTTGGAAATACCTTGGTGGTCCAATGAAAGAGCTAGTCCAATGATCGCAACCTTCCCCTACATCTCATGCTTGTGAAGTAGATCCAACAAAGCATGAAAAGTTACAAGAAATATGCGAGTTGAGAAAAGACGTTGTTGCATCTGACGAACTTAACTATATAAAGATTATATGACAAAAAAAGAAGGATTTTAAAAACAAGGGAGTAAATGCAGGCGGGAACTATCCTCCGTATGAAGGCGTTAAACATTTCCTTTACGATGCGAGAAACAAAAACGCACACGTATCAAAAACTGTGTTCAAAAATTTACATGAAGTCGAGGTGCCCATACAGTATCATGATTTCGTATTAACAGATTATTTCTGTAAAGGATCAGACCTTTCAGACCCACCGAACCCCGACAAGCATACCGTACAAATTATAGTTTTCTGTTAAAATTATTGCCGTCGAATGATTCCAAATATTGAAGAATATTTTATTGATGGAACATTTTATAGTTGTCCGCAACCTTTTACCCAAGTCTGTAATATTCATGGTGATGTTAAAAGTAATATGAATACAACTAAAACGAAACCATTAATACTCGTATATGCACTTATGTCCGATCGTACGGAAAAAAGTTATACTATTTTGTTCAAAATGATCTCGTCTCGAACACCAGAATGGAGACCACGTAAAATACACTGTGGTTACGAAAAGTCGTCGATGAATGCGATGTTAAAAATATTTCCAAACGTTACTTTGAAAGGATATTTTATTATCATTGGACACGTAGTATTTGGAAGAAAGGCAAATCATTGGGAATTACAAAACTAAACCACAACGCAGAATTGACAAAATTTATCAATTATTTGGAATCATTTTGGTTCAAAATTCATTCACCGTCGGTTTTCAGCGTGTTTGGTGAACGCCACCGAACAAACAAAGCTTTAGAAGCTTTTTACTCGAAAATTAATAAATTGCTAAATAAAAATACCATAACGTTAATGAGATTGCTCGGTGTACTGCAGAATATTCATACATCGGAACTGATTCCTAAAAAACAAAGAAATGATCAAATAACCAATGATTATTTTATTACTGACATCCATATGCAAGTGGTTAATAAAGAAATTTCATTAGGTCATGCAATATACAAATTGAGATAGTTAGGCCGCAAATTCGGACCGGCGTGGCGTGCAGCAGGGCGTTTTTGCGGGCGTTACTTAACATACAGACTAGTATTTGAAGTGTCTTCGCGGCAGCGTTCCTAGCATGCAGCTAAATGTATGCACGCTCAATACAACGCTTCAACGCCCCGCTGCACGCCCCACCGTTTTGAATTTGCGGCCTGACGTTTCATTTTTCACAGAAACCGTAGGTATTTTTGTTTTTTCTTTTATTTCTAATATTTTTTTGCTATAAATAAGTTTTTTCTTTACGAAAAAGAAAATAAATACTTTTTAACAGTTCGTAGTCATTATCATAGATATTGACAACACTATTAGTCGGTGGTATTGTTTAAATTGATATACGGTGGGCCGTACCACCAGAGGTATGGTGGGTCTGTCTCTGTAATAAAGATTAACGTCCGGTTTTTTAAAACAAGCACAGTAGACGTAGAAAAATTATTAAAATTGTAAACACAGGAGAAGCCACAGGATACACCAAAGGGGTTGATCCAGGAAGTAACGACGAGGTGGAACTCTACGTTTTATATGTTACGTCGATTTGTTGAATTAGAAAATTATACATGTGCAACTATTGACATTCTTAAAAAAGATTTACCAGTTTTATAGAAGAGTGGAAGATGTTCAACGAACTGTGCAAGGTTTTTAAGCCCCTTGACGAAGCCACCAACGCCCTGAGTGGTGAAAATTATATAACCGCCAGTACCATCATCGTCATGTCATCACCCACTGTCTTAAAGATTCTTGCGACCAACTGCTCCTGGAGGGCTTTACCAATATAATTATGGAACTTCGGACAGGTTTAGACAGAAGACTGGAAGATGTCGACTAATTGTGTGTGACTAAAAGTGTATTGACAATAAAGTTAAGTGCGTTCAGCTGCATTGAAGCATGTATTCAGCTGCATTGAAGCATGTATTCCCGAAAACATGCCTCTCTTTCCCTTTCATTTTTTCTCTATCTCTCACTCTCTCGCATCGTCCGATCGTCGAATATTTAATTCAATTCTTAGAACAAAAAAGAAAAAATTAGTATGACTTCTAAGAAACATTATAAAATAATTTTTGCATAGAAAAATTGTTAAAATTGTAATAAAAAACTAAAAATAATAATATTTTTAATGCTATGAGTTTATTTACTTTTCTTAAAACCGCCTGCCCGATTAAGGGTTAATTACCATACCAATATTCTTATTGGTAAAATGTTTTCAAAGCGGAAGTATCAGCCAACTTTGAGCAAAACTTCGAGGATTTTGATGATCAATTTTGCACCATGAGCGTCTCAGTAATAAGGATTTGCCACTACTAAAATGCTTTATTTGCGAAAGAACACGCAAACGTCATCATGGGCGTGAAGTTCGATTGGCTACAATAGAGTTCGAACTATAGAACTGTTGAAAAGTGCTGCCACAGAATATAATGACATGCAAATGTTGGAAAAAATCAGTTCTTTCTCTGACGATTCAAATATTCTTCATCAAAATGTTGTAAAGACTTGAGAAACATTTCAAGAAAAGAGGATAGTGAATTTTTTAAGAGGTAGGCATCGAACACTGCTTATATCATGCTATGTGAAATGTTGGAAGAACAAGTGGTCAAAAACAACGAATGCCTGTTTTCGATCATGTCAAGAAAGAATACCAAAAATTACTAGTAGAACAGTGCCGATTATTATTAGATTCTGTAAGCATTACTTCATTCTCACATCGTCACTTGGAATGAAAAAGTTGTTTGATCCATTTTCCGCCTCTATTTTAACCTACAATGATTTGTTCAAAATATTGGCAATGAAAGAAACCATTCGTTCAGTTGCAATACAACTCCGAGAAGATATTCTGAACTCTACCAGAACAAAATTGTCTGAAGACAGTACTGTTGAAGATTTGATCACCGGAAAGTGCAATTACGTGCCAGAGCTTTTAACTTGCTTCTTAACCGCTAGCGGCCCGACCGACGATCCGGTTCGTCAGTGTCATTGTTTATCTATTGTGTCTATAATTACAGCGATTGAAAGCTTAAAAACATTAATTTGAGGTGATGATTCTTATCTATCAAAAAAGAACGTGGAAAAAAAATAACTTGAAATTTTTTTCTATGGACAAGATCTTTCAACCACAAAATTAAAACATCCAAGCATATTAATTACTCTGGGTCTGACAGTGAAGAGTTTGTGTAACAGCAACAAAATTATCAATATACTGGCCAAATATGGACAGTGCTGCTCTTATACTCTGGCAGAGTTACAGACTGAAATTACATTTTCAGCGGCAAATAGTGCATACGTGTGTCCTGAAGATATTTTCCGTCACCCGGATTTGAATACTGCAGTAGCTTTTGCCAATTTCAATCGCTTTGTTGAAACACTGAATGTTAAAGACACTACACGACACGGTGGGGATAATTTAGCAAGATATTATTCAGAATGAAAATACGATCTCTGTGGTATCTCCAACTATCTGTGAAAATGAAAACTCAACTACAAATGAGACTGTCCACGATAATTTTTCGGAATCATCTATGACCACCACACAAAAAAAAAAACGAAAATGTCGAGCGTTTAATGAAATTAATTTTGACATACAACGATAAATAAAAAAAAAGCGGCATTGAGTCAGCTAGATATCTCTAAACTCAAACTCCAGAAAATTTGATGATGTCGAAACTGTTGGATGTTGCGTGGATGTTGTTGCAAATGTATAAAATATCAGATGTTCCAATGTGGGTAGGATTTCATAGAAAGATTTTGTTAGACGATTCACTAGTCCAATAAGTTTCATATCTTACACCAATAAACGAATCTCCCACCAATAATTCGACTGTCTTGAAAACTCTAGAATTGAATCTTTATAAATTATGCACTTTTGAACATTTATGCCGTACAAACTCAAGATCGCATTTTTTGCTGATGTGCCAATATATTACTAGGTGAGCGTTATATCTCGTTAATTATTTCATTTGCGAGTCGATGGTCCTCCAATCGTTTTCCAAATGCATTCATAAAAGCACATGCGATTCTTATGACCTCTTTTAAACGAGGATCGGCTCTATCTTTGAATCTATCTTAGTTCTGCGGATGCTGTTGTATTGGTGAGACGGATGCGAAAGCGTACCCGTGCATGAGTCTTCGAAGGCGTGCTTCTGCTTCTGTGCCCTCGTCTGCATTTGATGTGGAGTGGAAAGGGTGCCTGTCGCTGTATCTGTGGGCACCAAGAGTCCACCCCCCCCCCAACTCATCGTCATAGTCACCGCGTTCATTCCCATGCAATTTGGGTGACTCAGGGACGTAAGAGGCCTTCTCTGAAGCTAGTGTCACGGCAAGCTGGAAGGCCATCGACGTACACAGGTTGCTTTCCATGTATTGTAACGCCATCACCATGTTTTGACAGGATGGCAGGTAGTTCTCGTTTGTAAAGAGGTTGTAGAACGCATTCTGAGCATTTACCCAAAAAGTGTTAAAAGCGGCCTATCCAACTGCGATCCTCGTTCCTCTGTATACGTTCATGTTTCCCACGCCGGGGATGGTTATTGCGAAACCTTGTGCGTACGTGTTTTCGTCGACCAACACCAACATTATTTTTTTGGGCCCGGGCACGTGTACTTGGTGTGCAGAGGGCATCCCGGTATATTTGATGTCGGCTGGTCTCGCGTCTGTTGTAGCCTGGGCGTGTGAAAAATGGCACGTCTTTCCGGCTTTTTGACCTACACGACGACTGAGATTCTCAGTCGTCGTGTAGGTCAAAAGTAGCTCCAACAGCCAGGGGTTTCCCAGCATGTCTGAGCTTATTGGGACTGCTGTCCATGTAGTGTCCATCCCAGAGAGGGGGACTCCGTTTGCATTCTCCGCTGCCATCCCCGGGTCCAAGTTCTTCAGATGAGATGCAAACGCTGGGAGGGTGACTGCCACCATGCGGATCGCTACCCTATCTGCTTCAGGGGTTTGGTGCCAGTTTAGGCCGTCAGACTGGCGAGTAGGCAGTTGCATTCTCCGCACGAACCTCGCGTCAAACGAGTCAAATCTCCAAACGTCTACAGCACGTGGATATATATACAACAGCCCCCTCAATGCAGGTGCAGTGTCTATGTAGGAAGCGTTATATGCGGACACATAAGAGACTATCTCTTGTATCGAAGGGACGTCCCTCGCCAACACTCCTCTAGCTGCACTTAAATATGGCTGTGTGGCGGCTCTGTCGCTATTGGTGGCTCATGACTCGATGGCTATCAGGGACGCGCTCTTTGGAGGTTTCACTGGTTCAAAACCTTTGAACATCATGGCAACTGTCCTCACTTCGCGCACCGGCACAACAAGTGCAGAATTAGACTTAGCTGGCTTTGCCGTCGCAGTCACACCTATTTCATCGAAATGTGGAGGAGGTGATGCGTGAGGGGTGGTGGGTGTTGCGGTGGTAGGCTGCGTTTGTGGTGCCACTTCCCCCGTTTCTGAACTCCCAGGCATGTCGGGAGGGGGCTGTATCGTCAGCCGCCCTTCGTCGTATGCTTGGGCTATCTGCGCAGCCACGGCATCTGAATAGGGACTACTCCTGGCTGCATAGTGTGCGGGCAGCTTTTGCAACAGAGCACCGAAACTGGTTAAATATTGTCCGTTTGATTGTAAAAGTCGGCGTCTCGTTACGCCGCTTATGTTCTTTATCTTGGCCACTGCTTGTGCCAGGGCGCCGTCAAGAAGTATCGTGTCCCTGACTTGGCGAGGCCTGGGAGTCACGCCTACCGGCACAGCTCTAGTGTACCCGAAGCTAGTGAGGTAGTGGTGACACTGTGTGTTCCAAGAGGTAATAGCGACTTCACGCTTACTCCCTCTTACTGTAGTCAAATCCGAGCATGTTGGCACATCCTTGAGCTTGGATATAGCCGACCCCGAAATGGGCAGGGGTGCCTGAAACGTAGATTTAAACAGGTCGGCTGCCTGGCCGTTTGGGCTGATGTCGTATTGGTATGCCATTTTACAGTCGGTCACAGTTGCTTCACAGATTTCCCTAAGCATGACAGAATTTTGCTCATCCAGAGTCACAACTCTGAGTTCGTTTCTAACAATTGAGATGATTATGAGTATTATGGCAATGAATATCAACAATACGGTGACCAGTAGCTTCTTGTCATACCCCTCATGTGGGGCGCGCAGGTGAACACTCGACCCCGAAGGGGAGTCCATTTCTTGATCACGATGTACTTATGTTTTGTTTCAACAAAGTTTGGTTCTATGTTAAAATATTATTTCTAACTGATCTCCTCCTTTTCGTCTTTAACAATTATTCCGTTCCGCGGCCGGTTGTAGATCTGTTCTCACATGCAGTGGTTGCCTTCATTGGTCCTCTCTGCTATTTCGTTCTCCTCTATCTGAATTATTATATTCTTGATTCACCCGTAGAAATTCAGCATCACATAAGTCTTTATCAGCCACTACATCATGTTCCGATTCTACAGGTTCTTTAGAAGTTTGTATAGGTGGAAAATAGGCTTCAATTGTCGCTGTTGTTGCAAGGTCTAGGACAATACCAGGTGCTAGGGAATTTTCTGTCTGGTCGATAAACTCCTATAACAGCTGGTGAAATAGCTGATGGACCTTCAGACTCAATATCAGAAAATAACCCGCTGTATTTGGAACCGTGAAACTCAATTGATTGTTGTAAATCCTGTTCAGATACATAAATATTCGGAAGTGAGGCATCTCCTAGAGATGATTCCAAAACCTCATTGTTAGGTCTTACATCTGCACCAGAAGACCTAATAGTATCGCTTTCGTTCTGTGAGTAACTTGAAACCTCTAAGGAGAACGTCTCCTTAGACGGCAGAGAAATTTCATGAAGATTTTCCTTTGGTTTCACGAGATCCACAAGCATGTGGCCTCTTGATTTTGGCAGCGGCATCCTAGAATAATGTAAATTATTAAAAAAGATTCGAGATTTGGAGTAATAAAAATATTAATTAATTGAATTGCCTACTTATTAATAATTTTAATCAGAGTGAACAACTTTTTTTATTATATTTCTTAGTTTTGACATTTTACAAAAACATGTCAAAGCATTTAAAAGCTAATTTAATGTAAAACTTAAAACTTGGAAACTATAATTTATATTACGCAATAAAGAATTAAACTGCAGAACTCAATTACAAGTACTAGTAATTTGGCAAGTTAGTGTTTTGCACATGTCAAATGAATTGTTTAAGTTTACCCTTAAATTTAAAAGAAACGAATAGAAACTTATAATATTTTTAATTTTCCAGGTAAATTAAACATATTTGCTTCAATTACAATATTCAATACTATCTTACGAAGTATTATTTAATAATTTTACCGGTAACCTCAAAAGGATTTTCTGACTAAAACCTATGAAATACGAATATTTGGACTCACCTTCAGTAAAACACACACTCTTTTCAACTTTTTATCAAAGTTGTATTAACTCACTGCTGATAACAATAACAAGATTATTTTATTACATTATTCTAACCGATCTCTGTTGTTGTTGACAATCTGGAATTGACTGATTCAGTTTAGCAATAATGTGTTAATCCTCTCTTATTACTTTAGATAGATGTCGCTGTCTTACGATGAAATTGATGTTAAGGAACATAGTGTACTATTGTCAAATGTAATATGCGAGTTTGTAGTTTTATTTCAAGCGTTTTTTCAATATTTTTGGGAGTAAAATAGTTTAAATCCGATAACACTTTATTGAAAAACGTACTAAATCACCTATAGAAGTGGTTGGCATCAAAATCTAAATTTTTGTCATTTTGTGTGGGTTGACGCAGTATTGGTTAACAGCGTCCATTAAATGGATGCTGTTAACCAATACTGTTATCAAATTTTGATAAATAAATGACTTAAAGAAAAAGGGGCACGGTCCATACAAAATTAACCCATGTCCTACAGCAAAGAGAAGTATCTCAAAAAAATGATAAAATTGAGTATAAATAGATGGCATGCTTCCGAACGCCACCCTTTAGAGTCTAACATACAAATAATTGCCATGAAAATTCGTTCAGGGTTAGTAAATTATGTACAATGAATATAACTACAATATTGAGAAATACTTGGCTATGTTTATTGAATTTCATCATCGAACAATTGAGGTTTTTTTTCACTTGTTCGACCACCGAACATCGAGCTAGTGAGAATTATATTTTGATTGTTTTATCATTAGCATAATTAAATAGAATAGAGTAGACAAAGATAGAGTAGGGTAGACTATGGTAAATTCCAACTCTACATACTGTTATTGTTTTATTTTCTTTTGTTGAAGATTAACAACGATAAAAAAGTACTGGGTAACTGATGGGTACTGCCCATAATATATTATATAAATATCTACCTCTATTATTATCACTACGGCAACCAAAGGCTATGTTATGAGCATTAAAATCACTCATAACTATACAAGGTTTGGGTATGTTATTGATTAAGCCCTTTAACTTTGCCGAGTCAAATCTAATACTTGGAGGGCAGTACACACAAAGTATTGCCATTGCTCCAAATTGTGTTTCTATAGTGATACATAAGTTTTGAATAGATTCTGAGAAATGTGTATTAATTAATTTGTACTTTAAACAATGGTTCACCAAAATCTCCATTATGAGAATTTGTGGTTTTTTTTTTGGATTCAAATATATGTAATGTTTCGTACTCGATTTAAATTATAAATTTAAATCGCGCGCCGAATGCTGGGTTCATTGCTGGACGCCTGTGGCTGGTTGATGTGTGTTCACGTCACGGCGTCCTAAGCCAATCGGAACGTATTTCCTCTTGGAAATACGATGCGTTGTCTCGCTCCCACCTTCGGCTTCGCATACGGACGCCGGCGATCGTCTCGCTCGCTGGCGCCACTAGTCGGTTGCTTCTGTCATACGTTACGTTTGAAATGTCACATCGTCTCTACGTCTTCTCTTCCAAATCTATCGAAAACAATTATCTAATCGCACCTAATCGAAGAACATAAATGGTGTAACGGCGGCGGTGACCAGCAACATCGTCGGCTCCTATCGGACCAAACGAGGGTAAGTGAGGTTAACGCATTATATTCCGATAGGTTTGGGGTGCTAAGCGAGTTCGTCCATCGGCCAGCCAATACGGCGATTGGCAATAACTCAGCACTCTAGCGGATTGACCCATATATTGTAGACAGCACAACATTTAAATCGGGTACGCAACATGTAAGAAGGTGTGGAATTATAGAATTAGATTTGAACTAAGTCTCTTTCAGAAGACCGAAGATCTATATTTTTTTCAATTAATAAATGTTGTAATAAGCTCTTTTTACTCTGTAAACTCTGTATATTATACTGTAAAATATTTAGATAATTATCCATATTTAAATGAAATTCGATAGAAATATTTCTTTTATTTTCTTAAATGTCAGTGTGGCCCTTCAAAGTCACTCTTGTTTCCCAATGTAACCAACGATTTAACAATTGCATTAATTATAATATCATATTTTGCTACTTGTTTAATATCTATGTCATTGGTTTTAGCCGTATTATCAGTAACCCTAATGGGTAAACTGGGGAAAGATTTCTCATTAAATGTGGGGGGTGGTTTCACAGCAGTGGCATACGATTACTGCGTAAGAAACTTGGCCTTTTTCCCTTCAATTTTTTGTTTTTTAATTGGACAGTCTCTTGAAATGGCAAGATGATTACCTGTGCAGTTGATGCATATGATTTCTTCGACATCGCATTCTTTGTAGAAGTGACAACCAGCATAAGAAGAACATTGTTGCTCGCCTCTGCAGGTCTTAGCAGAATGGTTAAATTTAAGACACTTATAACATTACAATAATGGTGGTATTTATGTTTTCACCTCGTAGCTAAATAGTTGTATACAGGGTGTCCAGTAAATAGGACGACATACTGCAGGGGGTTATAGCTTGGGTCAATACCTACCAAAACAACACAATATATGTTCAGCAAAATCTTACGGATTTACAGTTTTACAAAATTTTCCGAAATGTCGAAAAATCTCTACCTTGAAACAGATTTTTGAGCATCTCGTAATGAAAAATTCCTTTTCTAGTTTTTTTTTACATCAAATGAATCGTGAATAGTTTACTGTACTCATTGAAAAGTCTTTTTTCTATCAAAAACAAGAATATTTTCAAGAAATAGTATTTTTTGTTTAAATTTTCACAGAACGATTTTCTTTTCGCATAACTTTAACCTACAGTGGCGAAAAAAAAAGTATGTGGCAGTTTTGTACAACAAACTTAAAAGATAGCCTGTTTAATGGTGATTTTGGTAAGATACAATAAGAGTGCATTTTCATTAAAAAAAAAAACAAAAAAATGCTATTTTAGTTCCAGACAAGCTGATTTTGTTGAAAATGTAATTAACGTAATTTTGTCAAAAACCACTACGAGATTAAGTAATAGCTGCTGATTTACGCGAATCATTATAAAACAAGTTGTGACATGTAAAATGCACGTGTTGGATTATACATATAGACATATAATAATATAAATATAGCTGTAGGTATTTAAAAATGTAATGAGAGAAAGATAGAATAATATATAAACCAGAATTATTTACCATGAATAGTTTATTATGAAAACTTCAAATATCTTTGACTAAAGTATACTAATAATTACTTATTTCACTTGAACAATAATTTAGCAATATCAATGTACTAGATATTAGGAATAGCAATAAGGTAGGCTGTTATGGTTATAGAAATGGATATAGTGAGCATAGCATTACAGTTAAGACCAAAATCTACCTATCAGGGGCAAAGCGGGTATGGTAAATGAAACCAACATAGACTCTCCACCACTGAGAGTACTTGTATTTGGGTTAGTTGTTAGTTACATGTTATACACAATATAATTCACAAGAATAGAAAATAATAAGGACAAGCTAGTCAGATAATAAAATAATATAGGTCAGACCATAGCAATGTCAAGCTAAATAATATACATAAACACACATAGCAAATAATATCTAATTATTTACAATCAAATTAGCATAGACATATTTATAATCAGACTAGCATAGTAACAGTGTAAAATAACAATCAGAGTACTTAACTTAGTATCTTCCTGTAATCGTTCCAAGACTAATGTAAACCTATTTTGAGAATTACCTCCCTTTTTATAACTTTATCAAACAATAGCACAAAAGTAATCATAAGGCGCCATTTTCAACCAATCAGAGATTGTCATACATTTTAACTAAATAACTTTGAACATTGGTAATAATAATAAGATCTAATTTAGCAGAACTGTTTTGAAACATAGTCAGATAATTACGTTATTTTTATAAGCATTAGATTGTAACCTTTAAATAACATTCCATAAAACATAACATCAACTGAGCTTACTTTAATTACTAAATCTATCTAATAATGACAAATTAGTAAGTTGAAATAATAAAATAAAATATAAAGAGCATTATAAACATCATACATGATAACGGCATTGTTTCTTTTTAATTGTAAAATAAATAATATTTTGTATTGAATAAACATTGCCACAGATCATAACTTTCGTTCGGAAAAGAAACAAGAAACACAATAAACGGAACATAATATAAAAAAGCTTTAATTATTACAATTCTACATACCCTGACACGGCCATACTGACATGTACTTCGTCCCCGAAGTACCTGCTTACTAAAAAAAATACTCATTATTTATTTATAACAATTCGTACCCCGTCACGGCCATACTGATATATACTTCGTCCCTGAAGTGTTTACTTCTAAATATACTTATAATTTATTTCTAATAACTATTAGCCTATTACAATAATGCATTGTCTTTCTGACAACGGTCAGTTGCTTCCTCTTCTTCTAACCCCACACCTGCTGCACATGCTTGTTAGAAGTGAAACAACAGACTTCAGCAGTTCTAACATATACATAAATATCATACATATACTACATATACATAATAATGTTATGTTTATAATTCGAATAACATTCTTAATTCTATTACAATAATGCATTGCCTTTTTGACAACGGTCAGTTGCTTCCTCTTCTTCTAACCCCACACCTGCTGCACATGCTTGTTAGAAGTGAAGCAACAGACTTCAGCAGTTCTAGCATATACATAAATATCATACATATATACATATACATAATAATGTCATGTTTATATATTTCGAATATCATTCATGTCTTATCGATTAAATTTTCGTAAATTTACACCACAATTCAATATATAATACTCTTTATTGTATATTGCATCATCATTATCTATTATGTTTTCGTTGATTTACACTACAATTCAATGTATAATCCTCTTTATTATATATTGCATCATCATTATTTATTAAGTTTTCGTAGATTTACACCACAATTCAATATTATAACACTCTTTATTATATATTGCATCATCATTATCTATTAAGTTTTCTTAGATTTACAAGCACAATTCAATGTACAATACTCTTTATATATTGAGTCATCATAATTCATAAAGCAAACTTATTTAGGAACATCATTGTGACCAACAATATTTTCGTAATAATTATGGGTGAATCAACTTTTTTTGTTAAAACGTGTCCCCGACCTTATATTATAAAATTTAAAAAATAATTTCTTTGAGGATTTAGGGTATTTTTTTTTTGATATGGTTATAAAATCAGATCTTTAATAGTTATTCTTCAATTAATATCTAGTTTAAATTAAACTTTAAAGAACGAAAAAAAACATCGTGACCCAACAGACAAAATAGCGTTCCCATACAAATTCTTGCTGTCCCCGTGGCTTGTCGGCCTAGTATTCAGCGATGCTGTCACAAATTTTTCCTAAGGATGTAATGAACTTTTGGTCCGAAAATTAACTACAACACACCTACTTTCTCCATCTCGTTCTATGAATCCGCAAACTTAGATTTCGGTATAAAAATCAAAATTATAGTTTATGTCCCCACTATAGCCAGTCAATCACACGTCCTCTAGGTCATACACATTAAGCAATCCTAAATGCGAGGGAAATAGCACGTTAATAGCTTAACTAATAGGAAATAGTTCTGCACATCGTATGATCGTGTCTACGTTTATTATAACCTGAATTTGGCTCGGCCATTTCATCCGTGGTTCCAAGAGAGGCAGCGTGTCTTTATTGTGCTTCCGCTAGAAGACGTCAAAATTTCACTAAGCTAATATTTTATTATGTTAATTTAATGTAGTTTGATTGAGTTTTAGGTCTGAAATTACTTTTAAATATGTTATCATCTAGTTATTGTATATGTTTTGAAGAAAAACGTTAAAAACCATAAAACTTCTCTTAGGTCACGGTTCCACTGAGTCACAAAAACCGTAACCCAAGAGACAATTTTAGTGACCCAAAAGATTTTCTTGCTTTTTTGTTACAAATTATAATTAGTCTTCTTATTCAATATTTGCCGTTTGTTCTAATGTTCAATGTACCTAATCTACTTGTTCTATATAGAAATTGATTGAAATTGTAAATTTTTATTTTTGCCATGTTATCTAAACAAAAGCTGTCAAAAAGTCAAACTTATTCCCCAGATGAAAGTTATCTGACGATTGAAAAATCAGCCCTTAGACTACAAAAGAGAATTATTGACTGAATGTTAAAATTTATAAATTTTTTGTTTTATTATTGCTACTTTAGTGAAGCTCCTAAAAAATATGGTATTTTTATGTCTCCTAGGTCACCGAATTTGTCTCCTGGCTGACATATTGTCCCCATATTTTCCGCAGGATTTTTCGTCATTTAAATAGAAATAAATATACAAGGCCCATTTTATTTTTAGATTATGATAAATGAATAAAAGGTGGTAGGTACAGTATAAGTTTGATTTTCTCACTATATCTAGAAAAAAAATATTACAAAAGTTTGTTCTGTATTATTTCACGAGTGACCCAAGAGACACAATGAAGGTTATTATTTTAAAAATAAGACTGATTTGTTAATTTTCCATGTCCTATAATGATTCCTTTAGATTTGTTTTAATATTTTAATATACTAATTAACCATTCTGTTTTGTTTCACTTACAAGATATCGTAATTTGCAACCGTTACCCAAGAGACGTTAAAAGTAGTCGGGTCTGACACTCTGGCTTAAAAACAATAGAAACATTTTAAAAAGTCCGCTGCTCTACATCGAATCATCAAATTCAATGATTAGGCTATCTATATTCAGCGGTAAATTAATAAAAACACCATGTTTATTTTTTACACAAAAAGTTGATTCGTTACAGAAAATAGTTGATTCACCCTTATATCAAGTTTAAGATTAATCTTTATTGTACAAATAAATCTTTATTGTACAAATAAACTTACATTTGGCACTAGCTTCCACACTAGGATTCCCTGTGTCGTGGAAGCTAGGCGGATTGTTCATTTATTACAACGCCATCTATTATAATCATATCAAATGATCGATAATTAGTTCTGTTAGAACACTAGATGTCCCTATTTCAAATAATAAAACAATTTAGGATAATAATGTAAATAAATATTTGTAATCTTTATTATAGAATAGTATCTTGTCTACGATTCCTTTGTAGTTATATTATAGGTACCAATTTTTTTTTTTGCGAGGCCCGTTTAATAGGTAAATAGGTATCAATATTTTCAAAACATTTTGTTTTTTTTTTTTCATTTATCAATTTATAGCATCACCCGCTTGGGATCCTGCTTTATCAACATTTGCTTCGTCATGTTAGGGTTTCAACTTTTTCCAGGCGATGCCTTTGGCCAACCCCGGTTTGCCGGGCGTTGCCTTTTGGCCAACCCCGGTTTACCGGGTGTTGCCTCAGGTCAACCCTGGTTGCATTTCACCACAAACCCTAATACAACTGTAACGCATTTATTTACACAAACAAATATAGATACCATATTTATTTTGCACGAAATACTATCGGACTTCCTTTTAATTAATGAAATATTTATCACTTTATTTCTATAAGATTACATATTATTATCATTCACTTACATGAGAAATACACACTTCTTGTCGGCCAACTACATGTCATTAGCACAAATCACTAAGCAATCCAGTTACTTTACACAATAAGTCATGGACTTATTAAAAATAAAAATAAATATTTTACGATTTTCAAATAATACAATTAATTACAATTGACGGTAAAAAAATATTCATAATAATATTTTTTTCATATTTTTAACATGTGGGTATTACTAAATAATTATCAGAGATTTTTAATTTTATACGGATTAAGACGCAACGGGATGTGATCAGTGAGTTGAGATTATGATAACGTTCGATATTCAAATCTATCAATCAGGCCAGACTTGCAATTTCATTGTTATCGATTTATTTATTTAAGCAAGTTATGCATTTATTTATTTTAATTATACAATAAACTTATCAAGAGGGTTCATTAATATTTGCATCAGTCAAATCAATGTTCAGAGCCCCTGAGGGCCTTACCGGCTTTAGCCACAGTCTTGAATTTCTCCACAATTTTTGTCAGGGGTAAAAGATTGGCAGGGCGATGTCATCCAAGATCGGCTTATATCCCCTGTCTTGACGCCGCGCCGCTCCACGTGAAGTCCTTCGAAAGGGCCACAATGCTCGTACACCAGTGCGCAGCTCCGTCGTCGTACTTCTCGGGAACAAGGATCGGCAGCGCGATGTCATCGTCGTTTTGAGATGGTGTTGAGACAGCATCCATTCTTAAAATAATTAAATTGATTAATGTTTTGATATGCGAGGCCAGAGATCGATCCCACTTCTGATGTTGGATTATACATATAGACATATAATAATATAAATATAGCTGTAGGTATTTAAAAATGTAATGAGAGAAAGATAGAATAATATATAAACCAGAATTATTTACCATGAATAGTTTATTATGAAAACTTCAAATATCTTTGACTAAAGTATACTAATAATTACTTATTTCACTTGAACAATAATTTAGCAATATCAATGTACTAGATATTAGGAATAGCAATAATGTAGGCTGTTATGGTTATAGAAATGGATATAGTGAGCATAGCATTACAGTTAAGACCAAAATCTACCTATCAGGGGCAAAGCGGGTATGGTAAATGAAACCAACATAGACTCTCCACCACTGAGAGTACTTGTATTTGGGTTAGTTGTTAGTTACATGTTATACACAATATAATTCACAAGAATAGAAAATAATAAGGACAAGCTAGTCAGATAATAAAATAATATAGGTCAGACCATAGCAATGTCAAGCTAAATAATATACATAAACACACATAGCAAATAATATCTAATTATTTACAATCAAATTAGCATAGACATATTTATAATCAGACTAGCATAGTAACAGTGTAAAATAACAATCAGAGTACTTAACTTAGTATCTTCCTGTAATCGTTCCAAGACTAATGTAAACCTATTTTGAGAATTACCTCCCTTTTTATAACTTTATCAAACAATAGCACAAAAGTAATCATAAGGCGCCATTTTCAACCAATCAGAGATTGTCATACATTTTAACTAAATAACTTTAAACATTGGTAATAATAATAAGATCTAATTTAGCAGAACTGTTTTGAAACATAGTCAGATAATTACGTTATTTTTATAAGCATTAGATTGTAACCTTTAAATAACATTCCATAAAACATAACATCAACTGAGCTTACTTTAATTACTAAATCTATCTAATAATGACAAATTAGTAAGTTGAAATAATAAAATAAAATATAAAGAGCATTATAAACATCATACATGATAACGGCATTGTTTCTTTTTAATTGTAAAATAAATAATATTTTGTATTGAATAAACATTGCCACAGATCATAACTTTCGTTCGGAAAAGAAACAAGAAACACAATAAACGGAACATAATATAAAAAAGCTTTAATTATTACAATTCTACATACCCTGACACACGCGTAATGGATAAAGGTTTTTACCTGCTCGCCAACCGACCCGACCCGACTGGTTACTGTCTAACAAAAGAACAACACACACGTTGACACGTTTGGTGCAGTGGCTGAGCGATTAGCTGTTGCGCTACGGGTCGTGGGTTCGATTCCCACACGGAACAAAAATTTGTATGGCCTACAGATAGTTGTTTCGGGTCTGGGTGTTTGTGTGTGAGATTTGTGTTTGTAAACGCACCCACGATACAGAAGAAATCCTAGTGAGGGACAATGTTTTTTTTAAAAAAAAAAAGCGCATGTTCTATCCCGCTCTTTCTTGTATTGTCATTTTGTGTCTTACTCTCTCAACCTTATTTGCGACGCTTGCCAGTACGGTACCTTAAGCCGTGCGCAACGCATCTCTGTTAGACATGGGCAAAACAGCTCACTTAAAAGAAAAAGAGCGATTAGCTCTTTCTCTCTAAAGAGCTATGTTGCTCTTCTAGCTCACTAGTTCTTCTATAGCTCAGTAGCTCAGTGACTCAGACGCCGACTGGTAGCTCATTTGACTCACGTCGCTTGCGCGTCGCAGGAGACGGCTCGGCTCGCTCAATAGTCAATAGCTCTTTGGAAATTTTGAATCTTTATAAATTTTGACCTTCAAAATTTACAAATTTACTTTTGTGGCGGTTTGTCAGAACTGTCAAATTATTATTTAATTATTATGTTTTGTATTCTTCAGTTTGACTGAGCTAATTAAGCTAGTGAGCTATTTAGCTTGAGCGAGAGCGACGTCAATCGTAAAGAGCTAGCTCTTTTCTATCACTCGCTCACGAGCTACCCATGTCTAATCTCTGTAAGTATTCACTAATTATTGTTTCGTACTGACGACTGTTTTGCGCCTTGGACCCCGGACTTTGTTTGCCTTACGATTTGTTTTTTTTATTGTGATCACTACGACGACTTGGCGACCACCTGGACTTTTGTGCTGTATAACATGGCCAACCGCCGCGTTTTTCCGAGTTACACGCAGCGAGAGTATGCTGACATGCATCTTATTTACGGAGAAGCTGGCCAAAGTTCCAGAGCTGCTGCCACCCTCTACAGGGACAGGTTTGAGTGCATAACTCCTACATGGAAGGCAGACTCCCTGATCAACGTGGCGGTGGAAGGCCTCACGTTGTTGACGAAGACATAGTGCTTCAGGAACGAGAACAAGACCCGACAACTTCGGTTAGGGTGATACAACGGCGCACAGGGATACCGAAGTCCACTATTCATTTAGTGCTTAAGAGATATGGATACCATCCATTTCACGTACGACGCGTGCAAACTCTTTTAACTAGAGACTACGTGCCGAGAGTTCAATTCTGCCGCCGCATGCTTGAAATGCATCAGGAGGACCCAAATTTAATAAGGTGCTATGGAGTGATGAGTCACCCTGCAGAAAGGACGACTACTTGAATTTGCATAATCTTCATAGTTGGCAATTAGAAAATTCGTATGTGTCAAGAGAAGACAGGTCCCAGTACCAATTCAAAATAAATTTATGGTGTGGGATTTTTAATGGCCAGATTGTGAATCCCGTCTAGCTTCCACCTACATTAAATGTCAATAATTACTTGGAGTTTTTACGAGAAACCTTACTCACGCTCCTTGAAAATGTTCCGAGTGAGCTAAGAGAGGTGATGTGGCTTCAAAATGATGGGTGCCCTGCTCATTATGTCCGGGAAGTAAGAGCCTACTTAGACAAAGCTTATCCAGGCAAGTGGTTTGGGCGACTGGGACCGATATTATGGCCACCTAGTTCTCCGGACCTAAACCCCCTGGATTTTTTTTATTGGGGTGTCTTGAAGGACATTGTCTATGAAAAACCGGTCCAAAATGACAGTGAATTGAAATAAGCCTGAGAAGACTCAAAAGCTCATTTTTAAGAAGATGCCGAGCGTGTATTTGGGCTCAAGGGAAGCTATTTGAGCATTTATTGTGATTTACTTAAATAAATAAATGTTTATTAAAGTTAACTCCTCTGTTTTTTTTACTATCCTTCGAGATGTCATTTACAGACCGGCCGGCCGGTCGGCCGTAGATTAACTATTATGTAATTCGAACCGTAGTACGACCTTACTACAATTCGTGAATGCGAAGTCACATAACTTGCGTTTAAAATAAAAATGCTCTTATGATTTAAAATAGCATTTTTTCGTATTTTTTAATGAAAATGCACTATTATTGTATCTTACCAAAATTACCATTAAACAGGCTATCTTTTAAGTTTGTTGTACAAAACTGCCACATACTTTTTTTTTCACCACTGTAGGTTAAAGTTATGCGAAAAGAAAATCGTTCTGTGAAAATTTAAACAAAAAATACTATTTCTTGAAAATATTCTTGTTTTTGATGGAAAAAAGACTTATCAATGAGTAAAGTAAACTATTCACGAGTAATTTGATGTAAAAAAAAAACTAGAAAAGGAATTTTTCATTAAGAGATGCTCAAAAATCTGTTTCAAGGTAGAGATTTTTTGACATTTCGGAAAATTTTGTAAAACTGTAAATCCGTAAGATTTTGCTAAACATATATTGTGTTGTTTTGCAAGCTATCACCCCCTACAGTATGTCGTCCTATTTACTGGACACCCTGTATAAGCGTATTGCGGTAAAGATGTTGTTGCAAAGGTGACAGCGGCTGTATTGAGAGGCACTAATTTTCCCTCTACTTTACGCATGAATCTTTTAATTAAAATCACTTCAGAGTCGCACACTATATTTTTATATATTTCCTCATTAGAGAGTTCTCTTTGGGCGCAAACCTCAATACACCAATCCTTTCTGTCTAATTTGATGGTATAAAGGCTTTAAACTTATTTTTCTGAAGGAAGTCTTCCATCTTCAGAAAATTTTTGGCCGCAGCTGCCTTTCTGAATGTTATTCCTATTTTGTGTGCATTTAATCTATGTACTCCTAAGACTTCTTTAACATTATCAGAAATTAATTTGGTGAGCGTGATAGGATTTTTATATCTTCTCTCGTTCTGTTGACTCGACGTACTACTATATGTATACTACATACTCAGAATTGGTATTTTCTATGAAGTCTGTTATAATTTTGTTTAGTAAAAATTTTATACTTATTATTTGAGTCGTCGTTTCGAGTATTATTGTACTTTCTTTTCTTCTTTCTCCCCGAGGCTGGCGGTTCCTCACCGCCACTAGAGACACTCATGGTTGTTCGAGGTCCTACCAAATGTTGTTTATGTGGTATTTCCGTACAATTATTTATTTAATAATCTTTTTGCGAAATCAAAATTACCGCCTCGTTTGACTTCCCGCCAAAAATTCCCCAAATTACGCCATATTTTGTCAACGTTGCCAGTTTCTTTTTTTCACTCTCCCTACTTCACGACATATTTTGTGGGTATATTAGTGGGTTTATGGTTACGTTTATACAATTTCGTTGGTGTACTTTTTCAAAAAAGGTGGAGATTTTCAATTCGTCTGTACTTTTTATAATAATGTAATGTTCGCGTCTTTTTTGTTTGTGAGCCCATTTTAATGATTATTTTTGCATTGGGTCTATTAAATCGATTTCAAAAGTACCAAGAGTAATGTAATAACATTAATTTATTAAGTCTTTCTTTAAATGATAATAATTAATTATTCTAAAATAGTATCTACTGTAATGAAAAACTTTGTAGGTGGCGTTAGTTATTTTGCAGTAGAAACGGCTTACGTTTGCAGTGTTCTACATGAAGTAAATTTAATGAGGCTGGTTGTGGAAAGGTATTTTGCGATAAGGTACTACCACAAATTAAAATTAGACAATGTGTATAATAACGTAGCTTCTAAGCGAAAACTTTTCAAAAAACAAATAAAAAGAGATGGTCATTGACTTTGGTTTTGTTTTATTTTACACGAACGATCGCCCAAACCTTTGTTAAACGTGTTTATTTGTAATTAAAAATTCATCCCTAATATATGTGATCTTTCATTTAAAATTTTCAAATACTAACTGCCTAAAATATTAAATATTGTAATACTAATTTTATTAACTTAGTTGATTTAATACAACATTCACACACACACAACTCTAGTAATACTACATACATACACCTAAAACTTATCTTATTTAATTGGGCATGCGAACTTTTATACAAGGCGTGCTAAAGAAAAAACCATTTGGACATTTTTTAATTTGATGCTAGATTTAGTTAATTTCGACTCATAAAAGTAAAAGATTACAAAATAAACGGCAAAAATAACTATTGAGTAGTATATTATTGGGCATTCTACCCCACCTCCCGTTCCATCGGCTCACTCCGTTCGCCTCTTTCACTCTCGGTGGTGTAGAATGCCCAATAATATAATTTTTAGGTTTACTTTGATCAACAATAGCCGATTTACGGTTTGGCTCCTATTCCACTACGGCTCACTCCGTTCGCCTTCGTCACTATCGGTGGAGTAGAATGCCTAATAATATAAATGGATTGTCCGGTTTCATTGGTTGCGAATAGTTGCGATTGGGTCCCTGCAAACTTACTTAACGGCTATCTAACTTATAAATAATTGTTCCCAGTCATATAATGCAACATTAAATTCTTACTATTGTAGTGAGAAAGTTGGATTTAGAAACTAAAATAACGGTATGTTAATAATGCAGAATTCAGTGATTTATAACAGTGACTATTTAAAAGACATTCGTAAAATGATTTTCAAGAATTCTAGTGGCGAGATTATTTTTATTCACGATGTTATCGGGCAGATTGATCAGATCAAATCGGACGACGATACAACCCAAACAGAAGACTTAAGCGTTCGAAAGATGCAAGATTCAGTGAAATCTAATTTAGAAAACATTCATTATCTTGTATTCAAAAGCCACGGTGAGGATGCTCGTACATTTGTTCGAGTAAGCAACATGCAAACGGTTCGTGAAAAATAAAACGTTTGTTTATTTGTTAAATTCATGACGAGTTATAAATGTCAATGTAATACATTAATTGACTCATTAATAACAGAACCGTTTCAAGCAGTCACCATGAAATTTGTAAAACAACCACAATCGTTACATGTAAACAAACTCTGTGTTCAGTCTCAGGAGACTGGTTTTCGGCATGGAAAATTATTACCAAAATCGGTACGATGCATCATATGCGGACCGTCAAATTGCGGAAAAACCAATTTACTGATTGGTCTTCTTATACACGAAAATGGTTTAAGATTTCAAAATGTTTATGTTTATTCGAAATCCTTGCAACAACCCAAGTACGTTTTTTTAGAAAAAGTTTTGCAACGAGTACCAGGTATTTCATTTCAGAAATATCATGAAAATGAGCAAGTACTGAGTGTTCAGAACGCAAAACCGAATTCTGTGATTGTATTTGATGATGTTGCTTGTGAAAATCAAAGTAGCATGCGTGATTATTTTGCAATGGGAAGACACAAGTTTATCGATTGTTTTTATCTAAATCAAACTTACAGTAAAATTCCTAAGCAGTTAGTAAGAGACAACGCGAATCTAATCGTACTTTTTAAACAAGATGAAAGAAATATGAGACATGTTTATGAAGAACACGTCAACACTGATATGACATGGATTGAATTTCGTGAAATGTGTTCAAAAATATGGAGTGTACCTTTCAACTATGTCGTAATTAATAAAGATTGTTCCAAAAACAAAGGATGTTATAGAAGTAAATTTGATACGTTTGTAGTCTTTGACTAAGACGAATACCTATATAAGACCATTGCCTGCGGGACATTATTATTCTTCTTACGACACTAAACCAATTACAATCTATTTTACCAATATGGAAAAATCATTGAAAAGACAAATTGTTGATGCGGCAGAAGCTGTAAAGAAAAAAGTACGGAAAATGAGAGATGCTGAGATTGACAACCAACAAGCACTGGAAGCTGTTTTTAAGCCTGTAACAGAACCTCTTAACCTAATTGCTAACACCAGTAAGCAAACTCATCCCCTGCGTGCTAGTGAAGATTTTGTTGACGTTCCGTTTGTCGACAAAACTTCACAGAAAGAAAAAACTGGTAGTGTAGGTAGTAATGATAATAATAGCGATGAAGATGAATCTGATATCAACAGTGACTCTTCTTATCAATCAATAGCTGAAAGCAAACAAGGTTGTGATACATCATCCTGGTCAGTATCTTCAGAAGCGTTAGTAGACATTCCATTCGGTGTTAGAGCAGAAAGCGGGAAACTGATGTTAGGTTCCGCTTGCATATCAGTCAACGATCAATACATTACCGTGGCTGGGTGTAAATACCGAAATACATCTGGTTTAAAACAGTTGCTGCTTAAAAAAGTCGTAGACATGAGCTTGGTTACAGAAAGCGATAAGAAGCATTATAAGTCTATGCTACTTGATACAAATGCACATCGTCGAGATTACGATCCAAATAAGCCAATAAAAAGTAATAAAGGACAAAAATATTTGCAAGTTATTAAGCCTCTTTTTAAACTGAAGAATGCAGTTCAGGGAAAGGGTCTGCCGTTAACAAAAAAGTGGAGAAAAGATGTAGATTTTGTGTACTGGGATGATCCCAATGAATTGGTGGAAAGGTTGAAATTATTAATTGCGTCTAGAGATGCTGGAAACACAGGATTAGACAATGAAATTATATCTATTATTGAAGAATTGCGTGAAAGTAAAATTATAAATAAATAAATGTTAAATTTCAAAGGCTCATTTTATCATCAGACTTTCAGTACAGTACACCTTCAACATGAATGTAGATAAATTCGGTCATTATATTCATAAAAGAATGCGTTTATCCGATCTGTTTGAGTTTAATGGAAACGCATTGTTGAAATCAGAAAGTGGAGATTTTGATTTAAAAACAACCAGATTGAGAGGAATTAGATCTCCCATAGAAGCAGATGATGCTGTGAACAAGGATTATGTAGATCATTTGAATGCTAATACCATAAAAGAACTAAATAAACTCATTGGTTCATTACGTTCTCAAATCCTATCAGATGCTCGAGCTTCAGTTCAATCAACTTTAAAGGTAAAGGTACCTGAAGTTTTAACTCATTTGCAAGATAAGTTTTATACCAAAGCAGATGTCGATAAGTTACTTCAAAAAACAACATCTCCGTAATGGCAAAGCAGCAAATCGTAAATGAAATACACAAAGCAGCTCGAAAAAATTTCCTTCGACGTCATGTCATTTTGAAAGGAATCCACGACTTATGGCAAGCAGACTTGATGGATATGCAAAACCTGAGAAAGTACAACAAGGGTTATAATTATATTTTAACGGTGATTGACTGCTTCTCAAAATATGCTTGGGCTGAACCATTAAAATCAAAAAATAAATTTGATGTTGCTCGTGCATTTCAACATATACTGTTTAGCAGCCGCACTAATCCCGTTAACTTACAAACTGATATGGGGACAGAATTTTATAACAACACTTTTCAAACGCTCATGAAGAAGTACAACATTAACCATTACTCATCGTTCTCTACTAAAAAAGCATCTATTGTAGAGAGATTGATTAGAACTATAAAAAATAAATTATATAAATATTTTAGTCTCAGTGGAAACTATAAGTGGTTAGGTCTACCTTTGGATGATATATTGAAGAGCTATAACAACACAAAACATCGAACTATCCAATTTAAACCAATTGATGTGAATAAATCGAATGAACCAGTAATAAAAGAAAATATTAAAAAAATAAACAAATATAATTTAGGTCAGTGGAAGCCTAAATTCAAAGTTGGTGATTGTGTTCGTATAAGTAAATACAAACATCATTTTGAGAAAGGTTATACTCCTAATTGGTCAACTGAATTATTTATTGTTAAAAAGATTAATAAAACCTTACCAGTGACATATTATATAGAAGATAAACGAAAGCAGAACATATTTGGAGCTTTTTATGAGCAAGAACTTCAAAAATCTAACTATCCTGACGTTTATTTGATAGAAAAAGTGTTGAAGAAGAAAGGAAATAAATTATATGTCAAATGGTTAGGTTTAAGCAGTGCAGAAAACAGTTGGATTGACAAAGCAGCAATTATGGGCTAAGATGTTATATAACCATTTTATTTTTTTAATTCTTTCATTATACTTTAAGTAATGCAAGGTGGAGGACTAGTTAATAATATTATTAATAATCTACCATTCGAAGTTCATTTGCCTGGATACAATTATTGCGGACCAGGAACCAAACTACGCGAACGGTTAGCGCGTGGCGACCGAGGTGTAAATAAGCTAGACGAAGCTTGTATGCAACACGACATTGCGTACGCAAACCATACAGACTTATCAAATCGTCACAAAGCTGATTTACAACTACTTAACATGGCTAAACAAAGACTCAAATCAAAAGATGCAGGGAAAGGTGAAAAACTAAGCTCATGGCTAGTGAACAAAGTCATGAAAGCCAAACTGAAGTCAGGATCTGGCGTTAAAACATTTAAAAGCTTAGTTTCAAAAATAAAATCAAAAGTTAAGAAACTCAAACACAAAGATAATAAGTCTTTAATAAAAGCAGCTTACTTAGTTGCAAAAAAGTTATTGCCAAACATCCATCATCGAATTCGGGTACCACGAGTAATACCCGTACCAAAGACTGGAGGAGTTCTACCTTTAATCCCAATTTTCGCTGGTTTATCAGCTTTAGGAGCTCTAGCTGGTGGTGCAGCTGGCATTGCAAAAACCGTTAATGATTACAAAGCAGGCAAACGAAATTTGCAAGAAACAGAACGACACAATAAAGCTATGGAAGCTTTAGTATTGGGCAAGGGTTTATACATTAAACCGTATAAAAATGGTAAAGGACTGTTTGTAACATCTTCAAAAAACTAAAAAATATGCTACCTAATCGTCCTCTAACTAATGTAGACATCCAAAAGTATTCAAGAGACATCCCATATTTCCGTGGGGTCTACATGAAAGATCAGTTACCGAGGAAGCCAACGCATATTGAATGTGGTATCGTGAACTTAGATGATTCTGAGAACGAAGGGACGCATTGGGTAGCTTATGTTAAAATATATGACTATTGTGAATATTTTGATAGCTATGGAAATTTAAAGCCTCCAATAGAATTGATGCGATATTTCAAAAATTGTAATGTTTTTTATAACTACACAAGTTATCAAAAATTTAATACTGTAAATTGTGGTCACTTATGTTTAAAATATCTGTGGACTTTTTGGAATAAAAATGTATTATAAAACATATGCTAGTCTTTTATTTATATCATTTGCAAGATGTCTCTCACTTTGTCGATAACTGGAAACTCATCAACTTTATCTACGTACTATCCTAATACGTTACAACTAGATGGAGAATATGAGTGTGCCTTATTGCATTTTTCAACTTTTAATTCTATTCCAAATATTGATAAAAGTAATAATAAGTTCTATTATGGTATCGATGAAGTTATAGAAATACCGGAAGGTACTTATGAGTTGCAAGATATCGATGATTATTTAAAGTCTGAAATAAAAAATGCGTCAATCAAACTACAGTGCAATAACAATACTTTGAAAACTACTATATACTGTACAAAAAACATAAATTTTACTAAAGAAGACTCATTTAGAAGACTGTTAGGGTTTAATAAGCAAACCTTGAAAGCTAATAAATGGCATGTGTCACAGTCTCCAGTTAACATTTTACCTACGACCGTAGTCAGGATTGAATGTGATATTGTAAGCGGTTCATACATAAACGGTGAACCAAGTCACATAATCCACGAATTTGCACTAAATGTGCCACCTGGATACAGGATCATAGAAATCCCGAAGAACGCAATATACTTTCCAATCAATCAAAACAACATAAGCTGCATACATATCAGGCTATTAGATATAAACAATCGATTAATCAATCTGCGCGGTGAAGAAGTGCAGCTATATTTGCATCTTAGAAGAAAAAATGATTGACTACAATAAAAATGTGCCTCAACCAATAAATAATATCAGTTCTACTCGAACTACCTGCCAAATAAGACCTCGATTTAAAACAAAAATTAAATTAACAAAAGACAATAAAGCATTCCTTAAAGCGATCGGATTGCTAAAATGAATATCTTAGACGTTTTATCCGCCCCGACTTACGATAATACTATAGAAGGAATCGAATTTCATTCCTACAAGCCCTACGTAACAAGTTTCAACAGGAACGATGAAATCCGCATACCTATCAACCAACAAGACTTGTACATACTACCATCAGCGAGCACCCTATATTTGGAAGGAACTGTTATCGTTAGCAAAAAAGACACGAAGGATAAGGCTACTAGTGTCAATTTCACTAACAATGCTCTAATGTACTTATTCCAAGATATTAGGTATGAGCTAAACGGAGTGGAGATTGATAAAATTAAAAATGCTGGAATAACTACAACTATAAAATCGCTCATATCAATGAATGAGAGTGAATCAAAGATGTCTAATGCCTGGGGCTGGAATATTGATGGTATAAAAAATATTAACGGAGGAAGTTTTTCTGTCTCTATACCACTCCGTAATATCCTAGGTTTCGCTGAAGATTTTAAAAAAGTCGTAATAAATAGTAGACACGAATTGGTATTGTTGCGAAGTAACACTAATTTAAATGCTGTAAAACTTAACACTGGCGAAATAGTGGATGACGTTCAGATCAACAAAATCATATGGCGTGTACCGCATGTTAAAGTATCAGACAAAGAAAAAATTAGTTTGTTAAAATTACTAGAAAAAGATCGACCACTTCAAATCATATACAGGAATTGGGACCTGTACGAATATCCAGCTTTGCCTAAAACTACAAAGCATACCTGGTCTATCAAAACTTCATCTCAAATAGAAAAACCAAGATATATTATTATTGGTCTTCAGACAAATAGAAAGAACAATGCAAGTTCAGACATGTCTCAGTTCGATCACTGCTATGTTCGTGACATTAAAGTGCACCTCAATTCAGCTTACTTCCCGTATGAAAACCTAAATGCGAGTTTTGCTAATAACAGAATCGCTTTATTATACGAGCAATATACCAGATTTCAACAGTCATATTACGGACGTCGTCCAGAGCCCTTATTAAACGAGAAACAATTTAAAGATTTGGCTCCGCTGTTTGTCATTGATTGCTCTAGACAAGCTGATAACTTGAAGACCGGTCCAGTTGTAGATGTGAGAGTAGAAATCGAAAGTGATTCGGAAATACCAGATCAAACCACAGCATACTGTCTCATTCTCAACGATTGCATTGTTGAATACAAACCATTAAGTAACATCGTGAAGAAGGTATCATGAAGCCGGATACTGTCATCGTAGAAATCCAAGGATTTAAAGATTTAAAAAATAATTTTATCGTGAAAGAAGTGGCTATCGTAAATCAAGAGCATACACAGACGTTCCTGGTAAAACCGCCGCATTCATTCCATTCCCTTAGTAAAGAAGAAAAGAAGCAAGTGAGATGGTTAGAAAGAAATAGAGGAATTTACTGGAGTGAAGGCTACGTAGACTATATAGAGTTTCATCGCGTCATTTTACCATATTTAGAAAATAAAAAAATTATTACTAAGGGTTTAGAAAAAATTCAGTGGATCAAAGATTTATGTGTTAATTGTGAAGTGATAGATATAGGTGAAAAAGGATGTCCTAATTTATCAAATTTGAAAAAGAAATATTGTAAAAATAATACTGAATTTAATTGTGTAAATCATAGACTGAACTGTGCTTTGAATAATGCTATATGTATCAAGAAATGGTATTTTGACAATAACATTTCTATATTTAATTTATTTTGTTAATAAAAATTCTATTTATTCCATCTACTTGTGGTTGTTTTATTTAAGCATAAGCCTACTACTAACTAACTATGATTCACCTATCATATGAAGCTCTAAATTAGCTGTAGCAAAATAAAGCAATGTAAGTAAATTTGTGTAAACTGTAATGTAAGTAAATTTAATTTCAAGTACATAATAATTTAATACAGTATTCTGATAACAATTAATAAGAACTGGAAACGAATAGTAGGCTAAGTATAATTTTACTACAGTTAATTTGAAGTTCAAGCAATGTAATGTAAAATAAAACATACGTAATTTAAATTATAAATATAATATTTATTACTCCATATTAACTCATACATTTACAGTTTTATAGGTACACATTATCACTTTAATATTACTATTTTTGTAATACATTTATCTATTTTTATTCAATATTTATAATCAATATAACATAAAACGTACATTATATTTTATTTATTTACACAAAAAGAATACGAAAGTACTTAATTAATTTGTATACATACTTCAATCAAAATAAAACATAAAATTAAAATGTAATATTTATAACCACACATATTTACAGTTACAAACTAATAATAGCTACATCATAATAATATTTAATTTATTTTATCATCTTATCTTACAAAACATTGTGATTATTTTAATTAAAATGAAACTTATGTACAACTTACATACAAATTATCTCTATAATATTTTTCGTCTTTCATTTTAATCAGTATTTATAATCAATACAATAAAACTTATACTTATTACATTATGTTTATTTATACCTATAAAAAAGAATTACTGATATTATTTATGTACTTTACACATACTAACTGCTACAAACTAATTATAGCTACATAATAATAATATTTTATTTATTTAATCATCTTAACTTACAAAACATCGTGATTATTTTAATTAAAATGGAATTTATGTATACAACTTACATACAAATTATCGTTACCTATACTATTCTTTGTCTTTCACATAATATTATTGTATTACATTTATTATTAGTTAATATTTGTAATCAATACAATAAAACTTATATTACATTTTATTTATACCTACAAAAAGGAATTACTAATATCTATTAATTAAATGTTTTATTATTTTTACAATTAATATTGTGATCAGATTTAATTTACACAAAACTTACAAACTACATTACTTACTAATAACAATTGTCCCCACAAAGTTTTTTGGAAATTTTATTTATTAATGATTGTGTCTCTTCCATAATATAGTCCACTGGATCACTCACTACGTATTGCGCACTCATAACCACCGCATCATCATTGTCAAGTTCTTGTTGATCACTAATGTTAAACACTTGTATCTGGATCAATCTCAGTCCTTTTTTCTTCTCATTATTAACAACATATGATTGACAATTAAGCTGCTTCCGCTTTTGACCTTCCCGTTTCGCTCTCGGTTTTTTATAAGTAGGCCCTTGTTGGTCAGGTACATGCCAACTCAAGCTTGGAGTTGGGAAACCTTGACCGTATTGCGAAAAGACCAGGTCAGGGGAATCACACATTTTTAATTATCTGAAACAAACAAAATAACAATTAATATAATGCTAATGAATACCTATTAACCTAAGTAACAACATAAATAACGAACTATATGTACTTACAATATTATGTTTTCGATTCGATGATGTGAACTGAGAAGTCCGATCAGTCCAGTCACTATCAGCTAAATGTGACGGATGGATTAATATTGTTATGGTTGTGTAACAGTACTTCAGAAAGCATTGTGCACATTTTTTATTACAAGTTCGAACCTGTTTCCTATGTGCGCACGGCGCATCATGACAGATTCGAGCACCTGACCGGTGTTACGTTTCATACAAGGTTACGGAAATTACAGAAATCTTTTGCAAATTTTCATGTCCGTACAAGTTTGAGGTGGTTCTCTGTGACATATGTACACACATCAAAAAAAGTTTGCGATCACTTTGAAAAATCGAAATCTTTTTTGTTACTGTAGATTATATTATATACGGTAGGTTTTATTTTTTTTAATTTCAAACTGGGTATTTCTATTTAAAGAAAACACACAACAAAGAATTTTTCTTGATAAAGTTCAATTTAAAAAATTATATCAGCTTATGCTAGTGATCGCAAACTTTTTTTGATGTGTGTAGGTATGTTACGTAGGAACACGTGTTAGGTGTTGTATTGCATACTTGGTTACGGAATGCGGTGTGCTTTATCATCAGGAATGAAATGATACAGATATAAATCATATAAAATATTTTATTTCTTACTTAATTCCTAAAAATACATACAGTCTTAACTAACTAAGAATATATACTTAATCTTTTTAATATATAAGTACCTATTTATGCAATTACAAGTATAAACTAATCTTATATAAAATGTGGAGCACCCAATTACATAAAAATAGTTGCATTTCCCCAAGCCAAAGTAGATACCTTGTCAGATAACAGCAGCCGTTTATCATCATTGCTTGATAATGCTATTTTATTTACACGTTGTGTAAAAATGTTGTGTTTTATTGATCTAAACAACACATTTTTTTTGCGAATGACATCGCAATTATACAATACATTTTTATAATCTAACATTTTTAAATTTTTCATTACACATTTCTTTGTGCCTTTTGCTTTCTTTATAGTTTTATCTAATGTTTTAATACAATAAAGTTTTGAGCGCAGTCCTACAAATTCTTTGATAATTTTGCCACCCATTTCGTCCTTAAAGAGTCCTGGAACCTTCTTATTAATAATTGGCAAATCAAATTCATTTGTACAATCGTAGTTGCTGGTATCAAAATATTTTAGAAAGTGGAGCTTTAAATCTTTATAAACATCATTAGTCTGTACATTATAAATTAGGCTGTCTGTGTCAGTGTAACACAATTCGATTCTGTTACCATAAAAAGGCTTTATGGTGGAATAATGGAAATCGTACATGTGACTCTTAGATAGTTCTAATACAGCAAAGCCTATGTATATTGGTTTATTAAGAAGTACGCGTGAAGGTTTCATTTGAATTGCTACTAGATCTTCAGAAAATATAGAAGCACTATGAAAATATGGGCTGGCTATCAATTTTTCAGCACAGGTTGTTTTTTTTGTTTTATTTTTCAAGTCACACCAATTGTTTACTAACTTAACATCTACTCGATGTTCATTATTTTCCAGGGTCTTACCAAAAATACTATTGTTTAATAATTTAAAAAAATCTTGTTCAAACGTCGACTCTGCCTTTTGACGTAACTGTGTGTTTATATCGATATATTGTTTTAAGAAAGAACTTTGCTTAAATATAATACCGCGATGGATCTTTCTCAACACTAAACCATACTGTAAGCATTTTTTTAAATGAACGTAATGAATAACGTAGTTATATTTATCATACAAATTTGGTATTAGCTTTTTATTTTTACCACCGGGTGGCAAGCATTTTTCGGGACAAAATGGAAAGTCATTGTGTTCCATGTGTAAATTCTCAGGATATATTAAATCAACTTCAAGAATGTAACCGTTTTCCGCGTTATCACTGATAACTGTCAAGTTCAATCGTAAAAAATCAATTTCTTGTCTGTCCATAAATCTAAAATCGGAATAGGGCAATGACTGACACATGCTATAACCGTATAAGTTGTTACAGTCCAAATAAATGATGAATGAACTCGGATGGGATGGTTCGTATGTATCTAAATATTTATGATTGGCTTTAACATGTCTTTTGGAACACATACAAACACCTCCTCGAATACCCTTTTGTATCATCCTAAAAATTTCAACATCGCTTATCAATTCTAATCGAACTCCGGTTTTTAAAAGCATAGCATCGAACGAAAGACTTGGAGCGGTGAGATAAAAGGCAGGGTCGAGATTATAATGTCTTTTGCAAGTTTTTCGAAAACTTTCAAATACATCTGTTAACAATAGAACATCTGTCTTGAGATATAAATCCGTGTACATACCCATATTTCGAATATTAAACACTGACCAAACGGATTGAGCGTGTTCATAGTCTTCATCGGTAATTGACTCATTAGTCAATGAGTTATAAAAGTTATTTTTAGTGGGCAAACACGTATGTTCATAATGCTCCCATCGAGACATATAGTCATACGGATACACTCCTTTACGGGTGAGGAGCTCAAATTCTTTTTTGTTAGGAAAATAAGCTTTCAACTGTTTAAACTCTTGTTTTTTCATTGTACTAACCAATCTTTCTAAACTAGTTCCTAAAAACTTGAAAGAATCTACAAATCGAACCTGCATACTTTCCTCTGTGGAAATTGGAATAAATTTTGTGAATGAAATGTAATTTTCTTTTGTTTGAGGTATCAGTTTAATAGATCCAGGGGCTTCACCCAATTCTTTTATGAAAAGATGACAATCATAACCAGACAAATTGTGAAAAAACACAGGCAAAAATGTTGGTACTTTGTACTGTATGTTACAATAACTATGAGCTGCACCGCGATATGTACCAGTCAAGTGACAATGATCGCGGACCCTATCTCCAAACAAAAAGTGTTCACAAATATGACATGTCATAGCGTTTTCAAAGTCTCGAGCATTATCCTCTGTGTAAATCATGGGAACATTATTTTTTAAAATTTTGTTAATTTTTCGTGCATCTTTAAAGAGACTCTTCACAAATTTGGAAACACAATCTGCACCGCGATACGAAACATAACGATTATAGCTATCATCTAGCGCACACGTAATATGATAGCCAAAAGCTACAGGCACATGTCGCTGACGCGTAACAGTGCTCGAGATAGTTGGGTCAGGGTCACAAAATTCATACCGTTCTAGCATTGTTTCAAAGTCTGCGTATATAACAAATGGTACTATTTGCTTTCTATTATAATTCTCAAACTGTATGAACGAACCTTTTGGAGGTAGTTCAGTAGCAACTCCTCCACAACTATGCGAACTAAGATCATCGCATGAATTGAAAAACATTAAGCAAACGTTACAAAAGTATAATTTACTGTGGTGTTTTGTTATTTGATTCTTAACAAGACGTGGTAAATCTTTAATAAGACAATAGTGTGACAAGTCATCGTTTTCCAAATAAAGTAAATGAATCACGTTTCCATTCACGGTTTTTGGTTTGTAAAGCGGACCAATTACAGTATTATTTTTTATACCATAAATATAAATACAAACTCCGGGGTTATTAACTTCAAACCGCACAATGTCCGAGAAACTCAATGGAAATGTTAAGTCTTTTAAGTTCAATACGGTTCGAAAATCCGGGTAAGACGAAACTCTTTCAGGATGACTCTTAACAGGATATAAAGCAGCAACAACGGACCATAAAAAGCAATACTCGTCATTGTTGCGAATATTGACACATGCTTTTTTCGCTTTAATTGCAGCCGGTAATTCGATAAAGCCTGAACCGCGCAATGGTTGGTATTTGTTAATATTGACTTCTAAATGTGAGCTACTCAAGAAAGTCCAACCACTGTCACGGTCCTGAAACTCCTGTAACTTTTTTGCTAACGCATTTTTAACCTGAGAAATTAATGAATCATATTCATAATTCTGATGTAGTGTAAAATTTTTTGTACCAAATGATTTTATTTCCTGAGAATCATTTTTAACCATTAAAAACAAAGCAAAATATTCAAAATTAATTTTCAGACTTATATGTTTTTTGAGAGACATATCTATTAATGTTTTGATTTTATCTCGGATACCATTAAAAAACGGTTCTAGAGAACAGTTCTCATTTAGATCAATAATTCTATAAGAAGCTATACGATTGCGAAAGGCAGAATGAATTACTTCAACACCTTCGCAAAAATGTGAAATATTCCTGTTTTTATGATGTGTACTGCGTAGGTGACCTGTCCAGTGACTGCGCTCAATAGACGTGTTACAAACAGTACAAAAAGGCATTTTGTATTACGATTAACGTTAATTATTATTTTGCACTCAAGCTTTATAGGGACTGTAAATGTAACTAAAATAATTTAATTTAAGATTACAAAATTAAAATGTTCTGTGGGTGCCCCAAGGAAAAAAATTAAAAAATTATAATATTTAGGTATAATTAAAATATTTAAAACTTAGCTACCTATTACTTAAAACTAATTTGGTCACTGAAATAGACAGGCTCTGAACTATCAAATAATTCATGAGCCCGTCTCATGAATGCCTGTAAAGTGTCCCACTGAGGACTCTCTTTATTTAATTGCACTTTTAGTGCAACGGCTGCCTTCTTCCACCGATCCTCCCTTACAGTGGAGATTATGTCGGCTTTGTGGTAAACCTTTACCTCCACATAAAAGTCACCGATTACGTCTGCCGTTCTCCGCACCTTGCCGTTTGCAACGCGGCTCAGAAGGGAAGATCCTAGGTCCCCGCTGGATGTCGCTGGACGATCTGGGATGTCCTCTATCCCGAAGAGGTCTGTGTTGTGACGTTTCTTACTGTAAAACAATTTAACATATTATTTATAGTACCTAATTATTATCGACATCTTATTCAGAACTGTAGTTTATTTATTTTATTTAATTAGGTAGGTACACCAAAAGCATACATACATTTTACAATCAATAGAAAAGGTACATAGAAAAGGTCTGATACATATGCCAATTACAGGTATACACAACATTTACCACCGAAGCACACAAACAAGTTTAAGGCAACATATCTCACCAAGGACACTGTACGAAGTATAGGTATTGTATTTAAAATTTATTTCATTGCTCTCTACGTTGCAGATCTAAGTTTGCTACCGATGTGCATTACACTTCAATTGAAAACAAAAACGTACATAAAGAAAAAAACAGTAATAGTAAATTACCTTGATTTTGGTTTCGGAGGCTTGTTGCAGCTTTCAGTCTTGCGCTTCGTTGTCACTTTCTTCTTGGCAGGTTGTGCCTTTATCTTCTCGTCAGCGGACTGGTATTCAACTTCGGAGTCAGACCTAAAATCGAACACAAATAAAAATTAATAAACCTTATACCTACTAAAACCATAATTATCTAAAGAACGTTAGAACAGGGACAGGGAACATTGAACAATAGATACAGGGTCACTAAAATGACCTTAATATAATTTAAGTAATTTTCGTACTTAATATGCACTTACTTACATTTTCAGAAGTCGGTATTATTATCAGGAGTATAATAATAATATAATGTTGTTGGCAGCGTTTGGCACTGGAAAGCACTGGAGCACTGAATGTAATTTTTTACCTAAATCGATTGGTTTATATTCATAAAAAATACAATTTCAGCAAAAATTATCGAATTACTAAATTAAACCTTAACTGTACGGCTTACTGTTGTATTAATAATTTATGTCAGTTACGTCAAATTAAATCGTAATGATTGAATCCTCATTTCGCTAAATTGCAGTATTGATGTAAGAAATGAAATATAAAACCAACGTTTTATCCGCACCGACAAAGGTGAAGCCGATACCTGGATGTCGCTGATAATTACTACAATAGATATTTTATTTAAAGTATGTTTGTTTAATACGTCTTGATATAAAACTTTGCATGACATCACAGTCGTGAAATTAATAAAATCGCATTTTTTGAAAGACATAAATTATGATGTATCTGAACACAGAAAATCCAAACTCAATTTGATTTGTGCATAACAATCCAAGTGAAGAAATTCACGTCAAAAAGTTAGTTTAATTTTATGTTGCAGTTAAACTCTGAATGGATTAAAAAAATATGTGTACTATATAATACTTTACACACTAACTGGCTCCTACAGACACATATTTTGTATTTACTTATGTGTATGTTTAATAATTATATACATCCAGACCCGAAACAATTATTTGTAAATGATACAATAATTTGTTTCGTGCGGGAATCGAACCCGCAACCCATTCGCAGAAGCTAAGCGCTTACCCACTGCATTAAATAGGTTGTCAAAGGTATTGATTAAATTAAGGATATGTTGCTGATAAATTCTGAACATAGAAAATATTAGCAAGAGTAATAAGTGTTATCTACATGTTTGTATTTTTTGTTAAACTATAAATAGTATTTAGAAAATTTTATCAAAGACTAATTTTTATTACATATTGCAACATGCACGGCGATCGTCTTACTTCTTTTACATAGAAGTTATCCACACACACAGCTTTAGCAAAAAAGTTCGAACAAGCAAATTAATGCATGATGCAATTTTGCAGTCTTTGAAATTCTAAAGACTCGCTTACACTTGTATACGGCGAATGCTTGATATCATTATTTCCGACGCCCGCGCCGTCGTCAGATCCAAGTGCCGAACGGTGTGTGGTGCCGTTTTGAAAACGACCGTATGAATGGATAAGCACCTTAACTCAGCGCAACGCGTTTAGCAGAGCACGTAGTTCTAGTTAGTGTACTGGTTGTTAACGTGTAAGGTAGTATCGCCTGTATGAATTAATTAGATTAAAATTTGGATGTCCTTGGTGCCTACTCCGGGCCATAGAAATAGAATGCGCGTGTGCCTGTAGGTGCATGCTATTTCTTGCTCTGTGAAGAGACATGAGTCAATCCGTCCCAAACTTTAATTTAATATATACGGTATCCTAAAGTTCAGATGTCCTTGGTGCCTACTCCGGGCCATAGAAATAGAATGCGCATGTGCCTGTGGGTGCATGCTATTTCTTGCTCTGTGAAGAGATATGAGACTATCAGTCCTGAATTTTAGGCTAGCGGTTCAGACAGCGAGCGTCGGTGTTTATTTACGTGTGAGGTAGTATCGCCTGTATGAATTAATTAGATTAAAATTTGGATGTCCTTGGTGCCTACTCCGGGTCATAGAAATAGAATGCGCGTGTGCCTGTAGGTGCATGCTATTTCTTGCTCTGTGAAGAGACATGAGTCAATCCGTCCCAAACTTTAATTTAATATATACGGTATCCTAAAGTTCAGATGTCCTTGGTGCCTACTCCGGGCCATAGAAATAGAATGCGCGTGTGCCTGTGGGTGCATGCTATTTCTTGCTCTGTGAAGAGATATGAGACTATCAGTCCTGAATTTTAGGCTAGCGGTTCAGACAGCGAACGCGCGTGTTTAATTAGACAATTTGACAATGTAGTAGTGAGTGTTGAAACAGTAAAATAGTGAGTGCAAAGCGAATAGACCTCAAACCATGCCGAAAATCTGCTGCTGTTGATCAAGGTAAGCCATCGCCATCATTGAACATTTTACCATACCGAGAGTAACGAAGTAGTGGAATAGGAGCCAAACCGTAAATCGGCTATTATTGATCAAAGTAAATCTAAAAATTATATTATTGGGCATTCTACTCCACCGATAGTGACGAAGGCGAACGGAGTGAGCCGTAGTGGAATAGGAGCCAAACCGTAAATCGGCTATTGTTGATCAAAGTAAACCTAAAAATTATATTATTGGGCATTCTACACCACCGAGAGTGAAAGAGGCGAACGGAGTGAGCCGATGGAACGGAAGGTGGGGTAGAATGCCCAATAATATACTACTCTATTGGCCTTCATTTGACCTAACGTGACGTCACCAATTCACATTTTTCATTATCTGTGGACTAAAAATATTAAGAATTTTTAGTGCTGCCAGACTTCGTAAAAGGAAATATTTTATATTCTGTTTATTTTGAAGCTTATTTAATAAACTCGCATTATTTTCACGTTACGAATGTATATTGTTTCTATGTAGTTGTATTAAAATATAACCACATAGTTTTTTAAATATATATAAATAGATATAATTATGTACCAACAATATTAAAAACCGTCTGCTTTTACATTATAAACCGTCCAAAGGATCATGGGCAAAAATATATGGGCTCCGGCCCCACTTACCAACACATATGGAACTGATACTAATGTGTTCCTAAAGTATCCACTATTTGATTAAAATCCTTCTTTTTACTTAAATCGGAATATATCAATAAAAAAAAAACAATTTGTAAATATCCTATATTTTTAATTTAAACTTGTAAGTTATTTTAACATTACGGTTATATTACAGTACAAAATATGATTTAGTATTTATACAAAGACTGCCTCGTTGGTCTGGCGGTCGCAAGAGCGACTGCTGAGCGTGAGGTCCTGGGTTCCATCCCCAGGTCGGGCAAAGTGTTATTGGGTTTTTCCGTGTGGAATTTCTCAGTAGTAGCCCGGAGTCTGGATTCCTGCCCGGTTGATGGCAATAGGCTCGCCCCCTAATAATAATAACGGCGAAATGTGGGTGTTCTATACACCTCTGCCAACCCTTCGGGGGATACAGGCGTGTATTCACGCTCTTATTAGCCACGCATTATTTATCATAATATTGCATCTTGACAAATCATTCAATGGATTTTCGCGAATGCGCAAGAGCGCGGGTCCGGAGGCGGCGTTTTGTAACCTATATGTGCAAGCGCCGCCGCTGTGCACTAATGAATAGATAAATGAGTAGGTATTTTAGAATTATTCGTCAATAATACGTAAACGAAATATTTGTATAAACGTTAGATACTATGAGAACCCAATTCATTTGGGTAACGTCCCCATAGTAAAAAAATATCATCTTGCCAAGATATGTCAATTGAGCTACATTTCATTTTTGTTGATGGATGGGGACGATTCCGCCCATGGTCCTTTGACTATCAAAACTGACAACACTGGTCCGTTTGACGTTTGTTCGTTACTTGAGCGCTGAGGAAGTTTGTTGTTTTTGTGGATTGTTTCTTGTTTTACTACGACCTGGCCTATTTATTGGATTTGATTTGACTGCATACACGTTGAATATCGCATTGTTTAATTGGACTTCGACCGAAATTGCCTATTTTTTGGAAAATGAATCCTGGTACAAGTCGTGCTCGTGCCTCGCCCGGCTCGGACCAAACCACTTCTAGTGGTTTTATGCAAGCAGATTCTAGTAATCTACCTCACGTAGACATGTGTATGATACTAGAATATATGGTAAACAGCAGTCAACACAATATTGTTGAAATTCGTGGGGCTAAAACTCTTTTGTAAGCATGCATTGTTATGGCACCTACCTGTACGTTTTATTGCATTTCCAGTAATTAAAAATATTAACTGAGATTTTATCCTTGTTGCAGGTCCTCTAGGGATTCCTACCTGGAGTCAGCTGTGGGATATGTTGAGTTGCAGAGAGCAGGTCAGGAAATAACACCTGAACATAGAGTCACCAATAAAAACTACATGGTCAAGGTCAATTTGCACGAAAAGGGCAAAGAAGTCAAAGGTGCAGCATGTGATAGATGTGCGGCTTCAGCTAGAGGATGCAAACACACTCTTGTGTTTTTATTTTGGCTCAGTAAGAGGAGTGTTGAGCCTTCCTCAACATCTGTAGAGTGTTACTGGAAAAAGCCTAAGCTATCATCTGTGCGTACCGAGTCAGTTGAAGCAGAAAATGTGTTTAATAATGCAAAAAAATAATAAGTTAATGCCTAAACATCCAAACATATTAAGAAAATTCCGCGAAGAATCTAAGAAACATGACTGCGCCGACTCATTATTATTATTATTTACCGGAGAAAAAAGAAAAACATACAATTTATTTGATATGTCACTGGAGTAAGTGCAATCAGTACAACAGTTTGATTTTAAAAAATATAAAAAAGATTTAGATAACAAAATTACAGCAGAAGTTATCAATGAAATAAATGACAATACTGGTGTATTCCCGTTCGTCCCACCGACTCCGATCCCACCAAGCGTGAAGGCAAAACAAATGCCAAAACGGTGTAAGGTACATTCAATCTTGACAGACCAATATGTTATGAATTGCCAAATGCAACTGCTTAATTCAGAAATAACCGTAGGACATTTTCTAGAAAAACTTACGTAAATATTGTACGTTGATTTAGTCTCTTAGGGCTTTGTGTGCAATAATTATTATCGCCTTATTTTATTAAATTGCAAGTGCAATAATTATTATTATGGCCTCAACTACTTTCTTAAATACATGTCAAATTTTTATTATTGTTACTCTTGATGATGTTTTATGTTCTTCTTGATTTTGTGATATTTTGGGTATTTTGATTTTGTTATAGTTTATTGACGCTATTTATGTGTAAAATTAACGAATTCACTGTGATGATCACTTATATAATGTTTAACGCAAAAATGTGCCACTGTATACCTACATAAGCAAGTGTGACTTTGTAATAATTAGGACGGTTTCTTTTTATAAAAAGAAGCTGATTGAAGAAGCTGACTGATTTTTTAATCATAATTTTTAATTTTATGGACAATTTTATTTTGATACCTAGGTACGTAAAGTTGATTCTGTGATTTTAACTGTGATTTTTATTCCTTAATAAATGACTGATTTTTGTTTAAAATTTGTATTTTTTTACCATTAAGTCAACCAGTCTGAAATTATTTGGTGGGACCAATAGGAATAAAAAAATTACGAATTCCCGTTTGTCCCACGAGGGGGACGAAGTCGATGGGACGAACGGGAATACACCACAATACATTGCTGCAAGCTAATTCAAAGATGTGGCATAATATACGACAAGGACGTATCACAGCATCAAAGATTTATGAGGCTGCTCATTGCAACGTTGATGGCTCACTAGTGCAGCAAATTTTGGGAGGCTATAAAGTCCCAGAAACCAGGGCAATGCAAAGAGGCCAAAAGCTGGAAGATAACGACAGAAAAAAAATCTGATTTTTTTTTTACAAATCTGGATTTATTTTAATAAACAGCTTGATTGGAGCTTCACCAGATGGTGTGGGGTAAGATTTTATAGTGGAAGTGAAGTGCCCCATGACAAAAAAATATAGAAAAATATGTCACTCAAAATAAAATAACCAAGAAATTTGTAGCACAGATGCAGCTTCAAATGTTAGCTGCGAAGAAAAATAAGGGATTGTTTTGTGTAGCGGATCACTCATTCGAGACTAATAAAAAAATGTATCTGCACTGGCTTCAGTATGATCCAATTTATACTCAAGAATTAATAGAAAAAGCCATAATTTTTTGGGAAAAATATGTGCATGAAAAAATTATAAAAAGTGCTTCATGAAAAGAATAATTAAATCAAGAGGAGTGGAAGAAGGGTAGGGAGGACTTTGCCCTGCAGTGGGATGATCACGGTTAAATAATAATATAACATCACCTTGTTTATACTTTGTATGTTTTAAAATAAAAGATATTACTATTGTATACTCACTCTTTATATTTTTTGTTCATTGTAAAAACAAGCTATTTCCGAATAAATGAAGTAAATAAAAGAAAAAGCAATTTTAGTAAATCACAATCTTGTTTATTTCATTAAAAATAGCTTTACATTTTTATAACCAAACTATAAAGGAGGCGTCAAATTTCAAAACCCTCTGTAACAATATTGCACAGAAATTGTCTTTTTGCTGTCTTCTGAAAGCTCTTTCAATTCTCTACAAAGTGAGGAACTCATTTCCTACCATAAACCTCTCTAACAGTAAGTACTAAATTGAGCCTTCAACTCTATGCTTGGAAACAAGACCCGCTAAAATGATATGGGTGAAATTCAAATTCCTCTTTAACAGAATTGACCAATCACAGCGCTTGGTTCGCACGACGCGACCTGTCAAACAGTATGGCGGACATAAGGCGTCTTGTGTTTTGCAGTGAAGGAGTGTGATTATATTTATTGATTTAATAAAATAATAATGGATGAATTGATGCAGTTGGTAACAAAATGTGATCCTAAACACTCGAGAAAACGAACAGTTAATAAAGCTTTGTGGAAACGTGAAGTGGCTCGTGAGAATCGGTGAGTAAAAAGTTAACCTAATCTTAGTATAAAAACCGTTGAAATAAGTTTCATGCAACATGCTGCAAGAAGAAATAAAATGAGATGAAAGTCAAAAGCTTAAAATATTTTTGCTTTCTTTGATGGCTCACAATACCCTCAATAAAGGATCCGTTGAGGGTTACCGTCCTATCGCAATCTTATCCTCCCCTGCCAAAACCTTTGAGAACATTCTCTACAAGAATATATCTAGACAAATAAATCACTATTTATGTAACGAACAGCATGGTTTTAGAAGTAAAAGGTCCGTAAACACTAATCTCCTTACTTTGGTAGAATATATTTCTTCTAGCTTAGACCGTGGTCGGCAAGTAGATGTTCTTTATTTTGACTTTCGGAAGGCGTTTGATAGGGTTAATAATGACACGCTGTTGGTGAAACTTAGTAAAATAGGATTTGCTCCAGCTCTTCTCCGATTTTTCGTGGACTACCTACGCGATCGCCAGCAGTTTGTCAGGCTTGGGATATACGAGTCAAGTCTCTATCATACGCGTTCCGGAGTCAGCCAAGGCTCAATTTTGGGACCTTTATTGTTTTTGATAAGTAATGGTTAATGATCTTCCTACAGTGCTTAGCCACGCCAAATGCCTGCTTTATGCCGATGACCTGAAATTGTACTTCGAAATTAACTCCGAAGAGGACTGTTTAGCACTTCAGCAAGACATAAATGCTATTTATAAGTGGAGCATAGATAACAAAATGGAATTCAATTCCTCCAAATGCTTTGCCATGACTTTCGGTCGAATGCGGCACCCAATAGACTTTGAATACAAGTTATGCAATAACACTATCATTAAAACTACAGCTATGAAAGATTTGGGAGTCACATTCGATCGAAAGCTCACATTCCATGACCACATGTTGCTAACGGCTAAAGAATCATACCGGAGATTAGGATTCGTTCTTCGAAACTCAAATGACTTTCGCAATGCACATGTCATTAAGATCTTGTTTAATGCATTAGTTCGGACCAAACTCGAGTCCAGTGCATGCGTTTGGAACCCTCATGAAAGAACCTACGCGCTTGTGTTAGAAAAGGTGCAAAAAGCGTTCCTTAGGTACCTTTACAAGCGCGTACATGGTTATTATCCGTTCCTCTACCCAACCAAATTTCTTCTCGGGTGCCTCGGTTACAACTCACTTGAGGTAAGGAGAGCATGTGATCAGCTTACAACAGTTTGTAAAACTTTTCGCGGGTCCATTGATGCACCAGATCTGCATAATGAGCTGGCTCGATTCTTTGTACCGGACAATTACAACCGCAACAGGAAGCACAAACTTTTTGCTGTGCCTTCATGTCGCACTGTAGCGCTAGCTAAATCGCCAATACCTCGTACTCTCACCGCACTCAACGAACTCTTGGATTATAATACGAACTGTGATCTGTTTGCGGATGATTGGAAGAAGATTTTATTGGTATGTCTGAAGCATTGCGAGAGAGATTCATGAAAGATTTTACTATGTTTTTACGTTTCATTTCTCTATCTTTAATTACTGTAATTGGTCCAAGACCGTTGTTATTAAAGTAAAATAAATAAATAAATAAAATAAATAAACTCTTTAGAAGCTGTTTGACTAAGATAATTATTTTTTAAACTTACATTTGATTATTCTAATATTTTATTTTTGTAGGTAATTATTGTTTTCTTCGTTTTTCTTGCTGAGATATACAATTCGTGTTCAGAAAATTAACATTCAGGATCTCTGACTACTCCTTTTAGATATCTGTAAGCACCTGAGTACTAGGATCTGACAGGATATCTACCGTACTTAGATACAGTCAAAACAAACAAAAGAAGGCGTCCCAATCCAGGTGATGTATTACCGACGTGGAGGAAATGTTCACCATCTTACTCATCTTTTTCCCAACCATCTGAAAATAATACACGTTCATCACAAAAAACTCAACTAATCGAACAGCTAAAAAATCTTTCACCAGTCTTTGATAATTAAATATTTGATACCGAAATTTATGATTTGATCCTAAGTAACACGCTGCTTTATGCAGGACAAAATAACAGACATGGATTCGTGTTAGATAGAGAAGATTTGCGCAGATTTCTGGGGATTCTTATTTTATCGGGATATCATAGATTGCCGAGAGAGCGTCAGTATTGGAGTTATGATGAAGATCTTGGAGTACCTCTTGTTACCCGGTCCATGGCTCGAAACAGATTCCTTGATATAAAAAGAAATCTGCATTTAGTAGACAACAGCTTAGCATCTACTTCAAACGACAAGATGTTCAAAGTCAGGCCCTTGGTCGAATCTCTGAATCAAAAATGTTGTCAAAATGGAGTAATTCATGAAAACATATCGATAGACGAATCGATGATAAAGTACTACGGTCACCATGCATCAAAACAATACATTAGAGGTAAACCGATCAGATTCTGTTATAAAAACTGGGTGGCCGCTAGTTCTGATGGTTACTGCTATGTATTTGATTTATACTGTGGCAAATCTACTGAAGCTATGAAAATACCGCTTGGGACTCGAGTGGTTACCTCACTGTTAGATAAAATGCCAGCAGTACCTGCTGAGCATAACATATATTTTGACAACTTCTTTTCTAGTTGTGACTTGTTTATCAAACTAAAAGAGAGTGGGTTTAGAGCAACGGTGTCACGATATATTTACATACTTAAATTAAATCCTGTTAAACTATAATACAATCGTACCAAATATGTAATTAAAATTAAATTAAAATATCAAATCTATAATAAAAATAAAATTAAACTACGAACGAATAGACACGGCAATTTCTTCTAGCGCGCTGTTTTATATATATTCTTGAAATCCCTTCCTTTCACTTTTTACGTCGAGCGCGGACGCATTCATTCCACGCCGGAGCAGCCGTCAGTGACTCGCACGGCTATCGAGAAACGACACGTACTAGTGTTCTGTAATTCTGTACCGAGCCTCTGCAGCGTAACCCTCGTATTCCTCGTTATACTTGCATACATTTAAAACTATAAAGTAGTAACGTCAATATTTAAACACTTCACTATTGAAGTGATAAAGTATTTAGTGCCTTGTGTTATTCCCGTACTGGGTAAGTTGTGCAATTTTAATCATTGTTTTATTATAATGTATGTGAGTTGTCACCGCTGCTTTCTGTAGCTTGAAGAGAACGCCATTTGTGTTTTGCACTACTTGTTATTTTGTACGCTTACTTTGTTTGAGCCATTTATAACGGCTAGCTTTTTAGCGGTATTACTATGATACCTATATCTGTAAACAATAATTGGTGATGTACACTATCGCGGACACCAATCCTTTTATTCTTGCCTTTTAAATACATTTTTATCATTAGTAATTAGTCGCTTTAATAGGATTTTCTTCTTATTGCCTACTAAGCATAGACTAGCCTTCTAGCAGTTGCCAACCTCTTTCTGTAAGGTGAAAGGCTTGCAATTGTGGCTTAACCATACAAGTTGCTAATGCGATTTTGGAACGGTCGTTCCAGGAACTTCTATGCGGCTGAAGATCTGCACAGCTGGCTGGCTGAATTGCTCGAGCCCACATTACTCCTCGCCGCTGACACCGAGGCCATCAACGACGTCGCTTGTTATCACCAAGCAGGAAAGTGCGGTATTAGCGGCCTCCTACGTGGTCCGACCTTTGTACCGCCCTTAGGCCTTACTACGTACCCTCTCGTTTTTTTTTTATTAAATAATTTATTCTTGTTAACTCTAATTGCGATCGTTTAATTTTTATCATCTTTTTATAAAAGGGTAATATCAAAAATAATATAATTGTACATTCAAACATGCTGAAATGTCCATGGTAGGTTCTATCGAAATAATGCGTATATTTTATAAAACAAGTTATGATACGTAGACATACAGAATTAGGGATGATTAATATGAATTTCACAGCATAATAAAGCATTTAGTTTTTAAAATATACATTTTTGTTTTGGGGTATATCATATTTCTCCCATACAAAATAATTATGTCCTCGAAGACTTGTGCGTTACAAAAAAGCCTCTAAATTTTTGCGTGCTACATATTTCATTAATTCAAGCTAAAAATGAACTTTAGTATTATTAAGACTATCTAGATCTTGCATTATTTCTTTAAAATAATAAAGAAATATATAATTAATTTAATATCAAATCTGCGTCCACGATTTTTGTCATTTTTGTTATTGTATTTTGTAACACCAATATTCGGTAGTTTTTAAAATGTAGAATTGGCAACACTGCGTTTTTTGTTAGCAGCCAATCACGTAGCGCTAACTAGTGACAGTCGGCCATTTTGCAACGTGCGTTTTTCTGAGTAGAGTGTGCCTAAGCCAGTGGAGATTTTTTTCAACAATACATTCCTTTTGTTCGCTGGTCTGTTTATCACCTGGTAAGTTGTTTATTTACTATTAGACCATTTAAATATTGTATTATTCTCGCCCAAAACAAAAGGTAACAACAATTTTAGCTAAGGAGGTTTATTGATTTTCAATTCGTTTGAGGTTATATTCAACACGTGTTTTATATTCCTTTTCGTTACAATTTGTTACAATTTTTTGTTACGTAAAAAAAATGAGTTAACAAAAAGGAAGTAAGGGTGATTTTATGTTGCTGAAAAATAAGAAGCACGTGTATTTCGTTACAAAAAAAAATCTAGCAATACTTTCACATTACCTACTAGGAATACTAGTAGATGAAAGGAAAGTATCAATTATTAATAATGTTATTTTTATAGTTAGACATTTCGTGTTTACCCAATTTGTTTCAAACAGCCATCACCGCTGTGTTTTGAGTTCATGGCAAAGAATTAATGAATACGATAATAAAATGTAAAGCCTACCTGACATCAAATTAATAATGTCTCGCAAAATGTTCTTAACATAAAATATGTGGAGATATTGCTATATTTTTTCTAAAGTTCGTTTTTAGTTCCAGATAGTAATCTAATATTTCGTGTGTTTTTGTGTTTGCTTTTTAGTATCGAGTTTAACATTACACCTGTCAAATTACAGTCTGGGTTAAATAACGAACTATACAGTTTAATTGGACAGTTTAACTATACAGTTTACTGTTAACCCAATTAAGCTGAATATGCTTGTGTTGGAGTGGGTTGATGTTTATTAAAATAGTGTATCGGTTAGAGTTCGAACTCACAACCAAGATTTTTTATAAAATAAAATTTGTTCTAGAAAAAATGCCCATGACACCGGCAGAACGACAACGCAATTACCGAGAACGACTGAAACAAAACGATCCCGAAAAATATGAAGAAATTCGTGAAAGAAACTTGGAAAGAGTAAAGACCAGGTATGTTAAAATATCTTAACTACCAGAAAGTCAACAAAATAAAAGAAGAAGAGACTGGAGAAGGCTAAAAAATAATCAGAAAAAGAATCTCAAAGAACGTGAAAAGATTACATCAAGAAAACGTTACCTAAAAACTACTACAAATTGAAAGAAACCATTAAAAAACAGAACAAGAAACTAGAAATCCAAAAGAAAAAAATAGCGGCACTAAAAAAAAATGTTATCGACAGAAAATGCTGTTTGAAAAAGCGGAAGAGGCAACAACTGAAAACGAGACTATCACTGAACTTACACCGAATTCTAAAGCTAATTCATTCTTAAAAGAACACAGTCAACACATAATTAAAACACTGTTTGCAACTGAATTATTGTTGTGAGTCCAGATTATATTTCACTTTAGAACTACGTCGGATATCGATTTTAGGCTTGGATAACACTTTTACCGGTATTACAGAATGCACTCTTTGTATTTATCACTAGTTTGAATGGTTTCACTGCGTTTATCTATTTTTAAATTAAAATTACTACGGAGCTCAATGTTACCGTGGCACAGTGTTGCCAGGATCTTTTTTTTTTTTTATAAGGATATAGGGATGTAATTGAATCAGGTTCTTAAGATTAAATTATTGAATCACCCACTGCCCCATTTTAGCCGGTACTACAGCTAACAATTCCTCTAGGTATGCCTTCTTTTGTGACTTCGCATCGACAGCAAACCTATTCTAAATTTCCGTGAAACATGGATTTTTACTGAAGAAATCAACTAACTTATATAGATCTCTATTAAGTAAGGTTATTTTAATCGCTGTCGGAATTTTAATACGGTTGATTTCTCTCAACCCTGCTCCCTCTGATGAGGTGATGGTCATTGTGAGGTTCAGGTCAGGGTCAAAACTCACCGTTGCTAGAGAGCTAATGTACCTAGTTGAGGGGAGTGCAATCAGTTGCTGAGCGATTGCTTGTTGCTGAGGACCTGATGATGATATTGAGGGTGAAGCAGTCTTGAACTCCACATGTCCTCCTTTGGGTCTGCTTGCTTCCAGCAGCTTGTTTTCCAAAGTCTCAGTCAGCTTGCTTACTGATGATGCGAGATCATTAAATCTCTTGGCCAAATCTTCTTGAAATTCCCTGGCCAATTGGGTCTGTCTATCTTGCTGTTTAGATCTCACATTTAAATTATCTATAAATTGACCCAGTTCCTCAGTGATTCTCCTTGAATGCTTAGTATGGAGATGTTTATTCAACGAGTTAATGCCTTCTAAGATAGATAAAAGTGGAGTATACCCCTCCTTACAAGAGATTGCAATGGACTGTCTGACTTCTAGCCAAGCATCTCCTATGAAGCGAGCCATTGTCTGATAGACATTTATGAGTTAGGTGGGTTCACTAGAATTTAGATGAGAAACTTCTGTAACCTCCTTAATGAGTATCTCGGTATGAGGATCCTGAGAGCTTTCTAGGAGTATTGCCAGGGATTGGGTTGGAACAACACCCCAGTGGAGTGCAAGATGAGTGTGGTGGCTGACTGGGGGGAACAATCGGTGCTTGATCATCTCTCAGATTAGAGCTCATGGGAGCCTCCTGAATAGTGGCTGGAAGAGTGAGGAAGCTGGAGGACTGGTAGGAGATGTCTGTATGAGAGATATCCTTCTGTCCGGTCATTTGTGGGCTGAGGTCCTCTAATAATTCCTGAGTTAGCCCAAGCTCTTGAGGACTCATAAATTTATTTCCGGAAGGTAGGTTGGGTTCGTTCTGGGGATTCATCGTTAACCAGATATAAGTACTGGAGCAAGTCTGCAGTAATGCCACAAGAAAAACTAATGATAATAGTGCAATAATTAGCCAAGGATCAGACTCCGCCCACATCAACTGTTCCTTCTTAGTTGGGTGGTTGTGTAACCCTGGGGTGATATCAGAGATAAAGAGGCCAAGCTGGAATTACTGAAGAGGTGTTAAATGAGGTATGTTTTATATGAAGTGGTTCTAAAGACAGTGTCTCAATAGTCTTCTGGTATTATTTTATTGCGTTGTCTTGTGATTTAGAGTTAAGGCTTTACAATTATATTATAGAAATGAAAGAATTGGGTTTTGGACTTACCGTTTATCAAATTAGAAAATACGCTTATGATCTTGCCTAAGTGGCTGGTCGGGAGAACTTCTTGCCATTAACTAATCGCATTGCAAGGAAGTGGTGGTGGCTTAGTTTTAAAAATAGGTATAATTTATTCTTATGTGTGCCAGAAAATCTTTCAGCCTATAGGGCTTCTATGGCTAATGAGACTATGGCTAATGGTGAACGACTTTTTTTCGAAACTAGATGATGTTCTTACGAAACTCGCTATCAAAGACAAACCACATCTAATTTGGAACTGTGACGAGACCGGGTTATAGTATGTAATGAAACAATCTAAACTTGTTACCGGCATTGGTAAAAAGTATGTTTATAAAAGATCATACGTTGAACGAGGTCAAACACAAACAATGTTAGCATGCATATGCGCAGATGGGACATGGATTCCTCCTATAATATATCTTTCTCATGGATAATATTTAAAGGTGTTGATGGTGGTGGAACGATACACTTAAAAACGATGTTCTTCCCAATGCATTAATCAAACTATCTCCCAAACGATGGATCAATTCAGAATTATTTTAAGAACGGTAAAAAAAATTTATAACTGCCCTACCGACTGGACGTCCTGTGGTCCTGGTGATGGAATCACATTTTGCACATATTAGACCAGAAGTTCTTAAAGTTGCGAAAGATAACCAAGTTTCTATTTACTTTCCCAGCTCATTGCACGCATCTATTGCAGCCTCTTGACGTGGGTCTATTCAAGCCACTTAAAAGTTAATGTTACTATCATGAATAGGTGTATGAGCAATAACCCTACTGATACTCCAAATCGCAGTAACTTCCATTCCATAATGAATCCAGCATTCATAAGCGCCTTCTCTGAAAAGAATATTGAGAATGCTTTTAAAAAAAACAGGCATATGCCCTTTGAACGGAAACGATGTTTCAGAAGAAGCATTACGACCTTCAGCTTTAACTGACACAGCTCCCGATGCAGCTCCTGCTTCTGCAGCTTCAGCTTTGACTAACACAGCATTTGAAAGTTCTTCTTCAAGTCCTAAAGTCCCAATGGAGCACATTTTAAAAACACTCAAAGCTTTATAACGCCCAGAGAAGTCAAGAAAAAGAGATTGTAGGGCGAAATGCTTAACACCGACAAGTGCTAATGCAAATGAAAATATAGTACAAGAAAACCTTCAGTCTCAGTCCTCAATCCTCAACATCGGGAAAATCTGCTAAAAACCAAAAAAAAAAAGTAAAATTCAAGATAAGGAACATGATTGGGAGTGTAGATTATGTGAGGTCTTGTACTTAGCTGATGCTAAAAAAAGGAATGGAGCCAAATGGATCCATTGCTCGTATTGTTTGACGCCATACCACGAGATCTGCGCATCTATCGATGATACCGATCCAGAGATACAGCTACTCGTATATTATAGATGTGATCGTTGCATGGAATGGTATTTATTAAAGGGTTTATTAAAGTTCAACATTTCTGATTATATAGGCAATTTCCATTCTATCACCAAATTTCCCACCTAGTATCACCAATCTACCGGACAGTGTCGCCAACTTACCTTAGATTTCTTGTGTATTTAATTGACATTTATTCTCATAATTGTTAATTTTCTATTGAGTAAACTTTTCTCAGTATTTACTTCAAATAATAAATAATGTGATAATAACCTAAGTGGCTTTTTGCTCTGTTGCCGAATCCTATGAAATTTGATTTTTTCATTTTCATCACCATCATACCTTTCCTTACCCTATTACTTATCACTAATAATTCGCCTGCAGTGCCAGAATTGATGCAAAGTAATAAATAAAATTTTAAAGGGAAAAATAAAAGTGAAATATGTTTCGAGAATGCAAAACATGCAACAGTTAGCTTTAAGAAAATATAAAACCCATAGGCAAAAGAAAACGAATAAATACAAAATGTATGATAATTTGTTTTATTTATTTATTTACCGAATAGAATTAATAATAAAAACCTTAAACCCTAGCTGATTTTGTCGATATCGGGTACATCTACTACACAACACTAAAAATTATCGATAACAGTCATAAGAATATCTATTAGATTGAAAGCACTATTCTATTAATTATTTTATAGATGACATAAAACCTACAACTAAGGAAAATGGTACTTATACAAAAACACTGACATATATGTATAATAATTGCAATTCAATGTTCCTGAAACCGACGAATCCATATGAAGTTGACCAAATAATAAAAAGACTAACACTAATTAATAGTACAGGGTACGATTTTTAGGGGTGCTGATTCCAGTCCCGACGAATCGAAAATGGACTATTCCAATTTCGATGCGTTTAATCCTACCGGTAGTGGCCGTCAACGTTACAACACCTTCGAATGCTATGGCGATTTGTTTCCGCCGAAGCAGCGCGGCATGAGCCGCCCTCCACGTAGAAGACGTGGCCAAACTAAATCCCGTCAGGGATTTCAGACCCAGCGAATGGAAGATAAGCATCGCAAGGAAGGCGCTAAAACTCTAGATAAAGTTCAAGATCTAGTAAAGCAGACTCTCCACCCAGGAATGAAGTCTGGCGAAGATTTACTCGCTCGCATTGGAGAGGCCCATACCCTACAAGTTATCACCTTGTCAATCATAACACGAGCAATTGGGTTCGGGCTAAGTCATCTAAGCTTTATAGCTGTCTTATACCATGAGATAACCGTTCCGAGCATTTACGCTCAATATCGTGTTTTCCTCGCCGTCCTCGAAGCCAAATTAGAAAATCTCAAGCATACATACCCAGTTGCCGCTCGCAATACAGAACTGGCGTATGATTATCGAGTTAGTGCAGATTTGCTTCACGTTGCACAAACCGTTGTTGTGGCTCCTGAGCCTATGAAAAGATTGATCAATGCCGTTGGCATTGTCCATTACGATGAAGGCGTGTATATTCCAACCGTTGCACGCACATCCATAGATGAGCGCGGAAGATTCATTCCACGCGCAGAGAGTATTTTATACTCAAATTTGAGAAGAACCGTTGAAGCACTGGTAGATGCTGATACGCCTGAACGTTATAGGCGTAGATTTGAAGACAATAATCCGATTCCGGGTGCCATTTGAAATAACCACTTGCTCGTGAACGCAGATGAGATAATACCGCAGGGTACCATAATATAAATACTAAAATAATTAAACGCGTTTCCCATATCATAGCTCCAGTACTCAGCCCTATTATAAATGTATACCTGGAATACGGAATATTTCTCTCAAAACTAAAAATAACAGTCATAAACCCATTATTTAAAAGGAAGATAGAGAAAAAAAAAACTTTATCGAAAAAAGAAAACACATAATATACCTATCTTAACCTATAGTACAATTTCTATGAGAGTACAGATCAAAATGAACACTAACGTCTAAACTAGGCCGGGCCTGAATCTTAGACGTCAGTTGATTCCCATGATATCTAATTCAATCAGACGTGTGTACTAGTATGATTATACTATAATGTTAAAATGATGTTTGATTACTACACAATACCGGTTAAACAATAGTAAACAAAAATATAACAATTTTAATAATATTATAATATCTAGATTTAGTTTTATTAAATCTTTTTACTCCTCTTATGATTGTCTTTTAACAATACAGAGTTAAAATCAACAATAATCGAGTTTGGTTTATCTTTGTTATTTATTCTATAGATATCTCTTATAAGTGGGCTTTTACCCAAATTGACATGTCGCACAGGTCCTCTTTCGTTTCATTTTGTTTGATGAAGTTGCTCTTACATCTCACTTATGTTGAGTCCCAAGATGAGATAAGAGGTTTTAAAGACTTTGGGTATGAAAGAGATTTAAGGTTTTGCGATCATGCTTTAGTATTCATGATAAAAGGAGTGTGCTCGAACTGTAGACAACCTATTTGTTTCTCTTTTTGTGAGGGAACAACTGCAGCTGCAACAGTAGTAAGGATTTTAAAGGAAGTGGTCATTAAAGTATCAGAGTAAGACTTGATACCTTTAGCTATTGTATGTGACCAGGGCTCGACATTTAGAACAGCCATAAATATGATTAAATTGGAGACTGAACGCAAAAGGATTTTAAATGAGGAATATAATGGTGAGTAGATAAACTCGTTTGTTCCCACTAGTTCTACTGAACAGTTCTACGGTAGAACTAATGGGAATTTTTTTTCTCACTAGTACTACGATATTAGGTATAACAAAATAGTAGAACTATTGAGATTCTCTATTCCCACATGTTCTACCGAACAGTTCCACGGTAGATCTAATGGGAGTTTTTGCAACTAGTGGGAGTCTCTATTCCCACTTGTTCTACCTGTTCCATCGGTAGAACTAATGGGATATTTTGTTCTCAGTAGTACTACGTTTTGATAGGTTCTAGAAATGGAAGTAAAGTACCAAATATGCTAGTCGTATCTGAATATTAGCTTTAAAAGACACTTAGATATTACTGGAAACATTACAACACTATTAATTAAAAGACACATTGTTTATAATATAAACAATGTGTCTGAAAAAAATTATACTTTATTTACCATTATATAAACTTTATATACTGGTAAATAAAGTATTATTTTTTACAGATATTTTCCTTTTGAGGGATCATACACTCAATTATTCAATACTGCAATCAAACTAATTAACTTACATATCTATCAACAATGTACAGTAGTAGGTAAAGAATGATCATTCAGTGTTAATTTCTAAACATGCATAGTTTATAGTTTAAAATTAATTTAATAAAAAATTATGAGGGTAGGCCGATAAAAATCGACTTGATTGCGTAGTCGAATCGAGAGATTTACTGCCGAACTACCAATTTGGTTTTAGGAAAGGGCTAGGCACAATGGATAGCGTCGGCGTTTTAGTCGCGGATATTCGCCTTGCGTTCTCAAAAAACGAATCTGTTGTTGCCGCTTTCCTCGACATCTCCTCTGCATATGACAACGTCCTTCTTCCCGTACTCAGGCAGAAACTGCATCAGCTGAGGCTTCCGGTCAAGATAATCTAATGCATAAGTGGACTTCTTATGTCACGGTCTTTGGTTCTGAGAGTTCAGGGAGAGCACTTCGATAAAAGGCTGACTTGGAAGGGTCTACCGCAGGGCTCCGTCCTCAGTCCTCTTCTCTACAATTTATACACAGTGGACATTGGCGCATGCCTTAACAACAACTGTCACATTCTACAATATGCGGACGACTTATATTGTTTTCACGGTAACTTGATTAAAATGACACATGTCAAGTAAGAGTTGCTAGACATGTGACTAAGTCGATTTAACTATCGATAAAATTAATAAAACTTGAGCGAGAATTTTGTCAAATTATTGCAGTGTGATTATAGATTCCAAATACTTATGATTTAAGTACTTAAATATAAAGCATGACTGTTTAGTCACTTTACATTGAAAACCATGAACTCTGCTCATCATTCTATACAAATTTTACAATGGGAGAAAATCTAAATTTGTAAAAAAAAATGAGCGGTTTCATACACTTTGTTTAGCAACATTGATTATTTTATATGGAACAGCCTTTTTTTTCACGATTTCAATGTTTCTCTGGCGAGCATAAGGAATAAAGGACTGGATCTAGCTGTACATAAACCAGTCCCTAATTTCAAAAATAAAAAGTCATCAATTTATAGAAATGGAAATAAAATTGCTGGTGTTAAAAAAGTTTGTATAAATAGTGTTAGAGATGTAGAAGTGCCTAGACAGTTTCAAAATTTTTTACTCGCTAATTATTATGACAAACGACATAGAATACTAATATTTTGTTCAGAAGATGCCAGAGAAAAAATGAAAAAAGTAAAACATTTTTTTATGGATGGGACGTTTAAGTCCTGTCCTTCACCATTTAAGCAGATTTTCAGTATTAATGGCGATATTGGCAGTAATTGCAACCAAACGAATGTTATTCCATTATTGTATGCATTTATGTCGCATCAGACAAAAGAAGCATACTTAATTTTATTTGACCTAATAAAGTCACAAATCCCAGATTGACAACCTAGTAAAATCACTATAGATTTTGAAGAAGCTACAATGAGAGCATTATCTAAAATGAACGTAACAGTAAAGGGATGCCAATATCATTTTTCAAATAGTCTGTGGCGCAAGGCAAAAAGGGCTACACAAAAATAAATTCGATCGCAGGTTTATATCCTTATACAGTAAGCTCCCTTTCTTACCAGTAGGTGAAATAAAGGTAGGACGGGAATATATTAAAAGCGAAATAGCCGAATATAATAATGAACGACTAAAAGAATTCTTTACCTATTTTGAAAATGACTGGATGAGAGATGATTTCATTAATATGTGGTGTATATATGGAGAACGTCACCGGACAAACAATGCTGTTGAAGGATGGCATCACAAAATTAATAATGAAATTAATAAAAATCAAGGAAATATTTTACAAATATTACACATTCTTCATAATGATTCACTGATGTCTTCATTACGTAACCATAAAACTCTGAATTTTCCTTCTTATTCACAAACAAAACGTCGATGACTTGAAATCGACAATGATGATTTTATAAGAAATGCACAATTAAAATTAATAACTAGCGAAATTAGCGTGGGGCACTTTTTAGAAATGATTCGGTAATTAAGTAAGAATGTAGAGAAATACAGCAATCAAAAACCGTCTTCTAGTTAGATATACTAGAGGTCCTGCAATAATAATGCATATTATAAAAAAATATTAGCTTTCTGCTCTTTTTCTCCATGTAAACTTAAACTGTGCCAAATTGCATACTCCTCAAAGTTTTTGTTTCACGTGTTAATATAGATAGATGTAGAAAATTTGACATTTTTATATTACATTTTATATTTTCTTTTACATAAAATCAATGTGTCTTAACTAAATATTATTACAATATTTACCATTATATAAAAAATGTGTTTTTTAATTAATAGTATTGTAATGTTTCCAGTAATATCTAAGTGTCTTTTAAAGCTAATATTCAGATACGACTAGCATATTTGGTACTTTACTTCCATTTCTAGAACCTATTAAAACGTAGTACTAGTGAGAACAAAATATCCCATTAGTTCTACCGATGGAACAGGTAGAACAAGTGGGAATAGAGACTCCCACTAGTTGCAAAAACTCCCATTAGATCTACCGTGGAACTGTTCGGTAGAACATGTGGGAATAGAGAATCCCAATAGTTCTACTATCTTGTTATACCTAATATCGTAGTACTAGTGAGAAAAAAAATTCCCATTAGTTCTACCGTAGAACTGTTCAGTAGGACTAGTGGGAACAAACGGATAAACTCTCTTTACATTGTCTACGTAGCAGTTGGAAATTATCTGGGATAAAAGTATGATCCATCACCATTATATTAAAATATCCATCTATATGTTAGTCCAGGTCATAATCTACCTGTGAGCCATCCAAATGTGTTCAGCTGTTAAACCACAATTGCGTAACAAACATCTTAACTTTGACATTATTTCATTAGTTAGTAGTCTAATCCATCAAATTAGCTTGTTAAAATTATTATTTTTTTGTTTGCAGATGGAACTGTTGAGGTGTCAAGACAACAGTCAGGTGTAGTGTATGATCCCCCGCACCTACTTAAGGGACTTAGGAACAACCTTCTCACAAAGGACATGCTCTTCAAAGGCAAAGTTGCTACTTGGAAGGATATAGTAACTGTATTTGACGCTGATTGCCAACTAGGTCATACTAGAATGCATAAAAAACTAACAGAGCACCATGTTTACGAAGCAAAAATGAAGAAGATGAAAGTTAGTGTAGCTGCCCAAACTCTGAGTGCAACTACCAGTGCAATGCTTAAATACACTGCATTGTTCAGTAAGAACGTGTAAGATCGAGTAAGTTATTTTGTTATCAATATACATTATCTAATAATACTAAAGAAATCATCCTCTTAATCTGTCACTCACTCACTTTACTATTATTTATTTATGGTCTCCAACAAAAGAAACACGTCTTTCTTAGAGTCTGATAGAATAGAAACACTTTGTTCTTGTTTGTGTTTGCTTGTTTGAGTTGTACTTATATATAATTATGTAACATTTTAGAAACTACAGTCTCGGGTCAAAATGTCAGTGAGACAATGGCCACAACAGGCGAAGCTGTGGACTTCATTGACAAGCTCTTTGATAGCGTGAATGGATCTCGAGGGAGCACTGTTTGGGGCAAACTGCGTGGACCAATAAAGCCGAATGTCCATCAATTTTTCACTTTTTGGACAGAAGCCAAACAAATATTGAAAAATATTCAATTCCTTGATACAAATAGCAAGAAAGCTCGCAAATATAATAAAATTTATAAGATTCGAGTTCCTTCTCTTAATGGATGGGTTACAACTATAGAAAGTTTTGAAAGGTTGTCGAAACTGTTGTTCGAAAAATATGAGATACAGTATTTTTATCCCAGAAATATAAATCAAGATCCTCTCGAGAATTTTTTCGGTAGGATCAGAGCGATTAACTACAGGAATGTCATGTGTAATAATTTGTATGTGAAAAAACTGTTAAAGCAACATAGTTTCATCTAAATCTATAAAATGAATAGTCCCTTGGTCAGTAAGTGATCGGTATGCACGCAAGCAACGGAGAAATCCAGAAAACTGGAAGAGAAATATTGCCAAGAGAATGAGATAAGTACACAATAGGGTAGACGATTTTTGATCAATATACTATTTTTTTCTATGTTATTTATTATATCATAACAAAATTTTTAGAAACGATATCGTACTAGGTACTATAGTGATTATTTTTAATAGATTCTTAGCAATATACTTTTATTCTTCAGGTTTTCAGTAAAAAGTGTACCTGAAAGGGTATGTGCCCATTCCACAGAATCATTTCAATGTGATTCTTTAACCAAGGCAGATTTAACTGCTTTACATCCTAAATTTTAGCTAGCTTCAACAAAAAAGACCAAGATTCTATAATTTTGCAATATGGCAAGTATGGATTCAAGCAGCCACTCAATCTTCAAAATAAATCTACTTTTGTTACATTTAGAAATTGCAAAAAAATTAATACTATCCTTCAAACAATATATAACAATAAGGAATTACAACGCACAAATCTTCCAAAAAGAATAATATGAGATTTGTGTCTGTAAACGCACCCACGATACAAGAGAAATCTTAGTGTGGCGCAACATTTTATTTAAAAAAAAAAAAAAAATAGAAAACGTTTAGTAAAGACTAAATAAAACAAGTTTTGTTAAGGAATCTTGATCAATATTGAAAGTCTTCAAAGTTTGTTTGCAGCACTGGTAAACACAAATAAAATAAAATATTTATCAACTTGTAGGCTGAGTCAAGACCATCTGGAATTGTTTTTTGGGTGCATCTGAAGACACCGGAGCCATAACAACAACCCCAATATTATACAGTTTAAAGCAGCTTATAAAAAGAGTCAGTCAGAGTTACGTGATTCCTTTTCAGGTAACTGTGCTCCTACGGACAGGACAACTTTACGGTTCTTACTTGTTCGTCCGTAGAAACGATAAATAAATAGCACTTGCTTATCAACAAGAGAAATGGATAATGAAGTGTTTCACTTAGACGAAGCCTTAGAGAAGGAATTTCAAACAGATTTTATAGCGAATGAATATTGCGAGCTTTTGAATGGAATATCAAACGAAACGTTTGTGTCTGTAGGGGCTAATTAAATTATTGGTAACATTTCAGGTTGTCTGTCGTATAATATATCAAGAAAAAATAAATCGTATACTATCAAGAAAAAATAATTGTGAAGTATGTGTTGAGACACATACTTTACATTTATTTGTTCGAAAACGTCAGGTCACACACACGTATAGTTTTGCAAAAGACGAGGGTAGAGTCGAAGTATGCAATAAAAATTTTTGTGTACAATAATGTCACGCGAAAAACAAATTAGACATGTTCTTTCAGATTTAAATAAATCTATTATTGCACAAAAAGATCAAAGAGATGGGCGCAATTTCAAATTGATAACTGTCGATAAAGAATTAATTACACAACACGTTGTATCTTTTAAGCCTTGTGTTCATCATAGCCTAGAGACCTTACAATAACAGACATGCACAAAAACTTCTTGGAAACATACCACGATATAAAATGCAGCATAGAAACATATAGAAATCATTTGACAAACATAATGGATATGTCGCAGGCAATTTGTATGATTTCACCGTTTACATACGGCGTCGTCAGTTTACAAACGCTCGCAGTTATGTATAATGCCGAAGGCAAAATCTATTATGCCGTGTTATTATATAAAATGCCGAAACATTTCATTGACAATTTAAACGCCGTAAGTATACATAATGCCGCGGCAAATTGAAGAATTTAGTTCTGATTCCTACCACGCGCGGCGCTGTTAATAAAAACAAGAAAAATGGCGTCAACTAGTGATTTTGTGACACAAAAAGTCAGTGAAAACTGTGAAAATATTACGTGTGCAACAGACTTTTCGCAAACAGATTGTGATTTTAAAGACATTTATTATACTGAACTAAAAAGTTCTATTCTTCTCAAGCGGAATCAATAAAAAAGCCATGGACAAATGATAAGGTTTTAGAGGTTATCCGGCACCTCAAAAACGCTAGGGTGTCAATCGAATCTGGTTCTCAGAGGACACCTGCAGAATACTATTGGTCAAAAAAATATGAGGTATTGGTGATGTGGATTACCTTATTTTAAAAAAAGATAGTCTTGACAGTCCAACGGTCCGTATAATACCACTTGACCACCATTTTGAAGAATATTACGACATATTGTTAGAAATTCATAGAAGCTGTGGACATGGTGGTCGAGATAAAATTCAGTATCGAATCAAGAATAGATTTATTATTGTAAGAAAAGCAATTGACTTATTTGTATCATTATTTCCTATCTGTGAATCGAAACGGAACATACCAAAGAAAGGTATCGTAGTTAAACCAATTATATCTCGAGATTAAATATGAGCGGGGTCAAGTTGATCTGATTGACCTGCAGTCAACACCGGATGGTGAGTTTAAATGGCTTCTCAACTACCAGGATCATAGCACTAAGTTTATACATCTCAGACCGCTTTGTTCAAAAAAAGCAAATGAAGTTGCTACCGAATTACTTAAAATATTTTTGGAATTTGGAGCACCCTATATACTGCAGAGCGACAACGGCAGAGAATTCACCGCCAACATAATTGAAGAAATGGTTAAAATGTGGCCTGAATGTAAAATAATACATGGTACTCCGCGACACCCGCAGACTCAAGGAAGTGTTGAGCAGAGTAATCAGGATGTAGAAAACATGCTTCGTGCTTGGATGCGAGATAATAATTCCACAAAACGGGCAATGCGTTGCTTCTTCGTACAATATAGTAAAAAGACATCTTTTCATAGAATTATAGGAAGATCGCCATTTCGTGCTCTTTTTCACCAAAAACCATCATCTCATCATTCATAATTTTTTATTTGTTTTTTTATTCAATAATATAAGTAGTCAGTATGTTAATATTTCGATAAAATGAATATGCGATGCGTTGAATGTTCGATCAAATAGACATTCGATATTTTGAACGTTCGATCTAACAAACATTCGATATTTTGAACACTCGATGTATTGAATGTTCGATTGATTGAATGTTCGATTTATTAACCATTCGATGAAATGAACGTTCGACTATTTGGACATTCGATTTATAGTGTTCGATCAATTGATATTCAATTATTTGGCATTCGATATGGATATAAGAGACGACGTCAGCCGTGCCACTGCTGGCAAAAAAGAATGCAAGAGCAAAGGCAAGCAAAAAATGCAGATTCGATATCTTTTAGACACCAAACGTAATCTATATAAAATATATTTAAAAAATGGGGGGAAAGCTTCATACACTACAGTGTTGCGTCATAAACCATTTTATGTTATATGTCGCTTGCATGCGCCACGAAAATATAATGCATAAAATAAAAATAAAAAATAGTATTGGCTTAATAAAGTCATGTTACCTTGAAGATCTTCTGAAAGAAATTGCTTGTGACTTAAAGTCAAAGTCATGTATGCATGGAGTGTCCAGATTGTGCTTTAAAAACGAATAAAAAATTACCACGAATTACGATTCCTATTTTCGGAGGAAATTGTACGGAATGGCAATCGTTTCACGACCTCTTTATGGTATTGATACATAAAAATGAGTCATTAGAGGATGTACAAAAGCTTCATTACCTTAAGAGCAGCTTGAAAGGAGATGCAGAGGTTCTACTGCTCCAGTTTGCTATCACCGGTGAAAATTATGCAAATGTGTGGTCAATTTTGAAAAAACGTTATGATACCAAAAGGTACATTGCTAATTGTATATTTAAAAAGTTTTTTTGCTCAAAAAACAATATCTCAAGAGTCAGCTTTCTCCTTGAAAAGTTTATTAGATACATCGGTTGAATGTATGAATTCTATGAAAAACCTCTGCTTACCGACTGTGCAGTGGGATGCAACAGTGAACTATGTGGTTGTTTCAAAGCTGGATAAGGTAACACATAAACAATGAGATTATGACCAGTGAAGATAGTTCTGATGACTTACCTGGTTTTGAAAGGCTGAAGTCCTTCCTGGAAACTTGATTTCGTACGCTAGAAATAGTAGAACCTGAAAATAAAGTTAACAAACCATTTAAGCCGCAGACATTTCACACGATGGACAATAGTGGAGAGAAGCGTGCCTTCTGCAAAGAAAATCATTACAGTTTTAACTGTAACGAATTTACTAAACAACCGATAGAAGAAAGAGACAGCTTCGTACAGAAAAACAAATTATGTTTCAACTGTCTAATTCCAAATCATTCCGTATTCTAAATCATTCCGGCTCCCGGACAGAAGCGGCCTGTCGTGGCGGCCAGTTGTATTCGCTTGCAATGTAAATAAGTCTTGAAACATGTGCGATCATAACGCGGCCTGTGAGCGGCTGGCCGCGGCCGCATGCTCCGCCCCCCTCCGCCACCGCGTGTGTGTGAGCAAGCGCGCGACCTGGTGGCGGCCAAAGGTAAGTTGCAAATTTTTACAAAAGGCCGCGTGTACCTCATCGAAAAATGACGCCAAATACGGAAATTGTAATAGAAATAGTGCAGAAATATGCAGTTCAAAATCAAAAAATCAAAATCAAAATTTTTTATTTCACATAAACCATTACAGGCGCTTATGAAAAGTCGAATTTAGGTGCACGGTTCCAATTAGTCGTTTCCTATGGAGAAGAACCGGCAAGAAACTCCATGGTTACTCTTTTAAAATCCATATCTTTAACAATTTCAGTGGGTACAGTTATGACTTAGATATGAGAGAGCAAAGTAGACTTAAGAGCAGGAACCACACAAAAAAACAAAATGAAAAATATGGTTACAAATTAACTAGATATCCAGGCATCTATCAAGTCTACAAAGCTCTCACATTTACAAAAGGTAAAAGGACGCTAAACTATATAAAACAACTGACATGGTTAATTGTCATCAAAACACATTACAAAGAAAATCACTGTATAAGATAAAGATATCTTGAGAGTAACGTTAGTAATAAAAAAAAAAAGCTAATCGAATGAGGTTAGTTAATAGACATAGGTACACATACGACGTTAATGAGGTACCAGGGAAGCCACATGTGCAGAAGGAGTTATTTCCAAACACCTTTATCGTCAACGTAGTCCTTAGTCTTGTAATATGCTTTTTGAATAAGGACACGTTTAATATGGGCTTTAAACTTTCCCTCGGTAAGATCAGTTACAGATTTCGGTAGCTTATTATAAAAACGCACGCCATTTCCTAGAAATGACTTATTAGTTTTACTCAATCTAAATTTGGGAATCACAATTTTATGTTTATTACGTGTATTTTTATCATGAAAATCGCTTCTAACATTAAACATATGCAAATTTTTCCGAACATACATAATATTTTCAAAGATATAGTGTGACGGCAAGGTAAGTATATTAATATCTTTGAACACGTTTCTAAGGGACTCGCGGGAACCCATATTGTAGATTGCACGGATTGCTCTCTTTTGTAAAATAAAAACAGAATCTACGTCAGCTGCTGAGCCCCACAACAGAATGCCGTAGGACATAATGCTGTGGAAATATGCGAAGTATACTAACCTAGCTGTAGCTACATCAGTCAGCTGCCTAATTTTCCTAACTGCGTATGCAGCAGAACTTAACCTAGCCGACAGGGCAGTAATATGCGCACCCCACTGCAATTTTGAATCGAGAGTTATACCTAAAAATACGGTGTCATTAATTGTATTAAGATTATTGCCTTCGAGCATTACATTTAAACCTACTTGGGGAACATTTGGTAGTGAAAACTTAAGGCATTTTGTTTTGTTTGCATTAAGTAACATATTATTGGCTGCAAACCATTTAGAAAGAACAGTAAGGCTCTCGTTAACATGTAAAACGTCCCTGTCTTTTCTATCTATTTTAAAAATAAGGGAAGTGTCATCGGCAAATAAAATTATGTCTGATAAGTCGGTCATCATATAGGGTAGATCATTTATATAGGTTAGAAACAGAAAAGGTCCAAGAATTGAGCCTTGAGGCACGCCCATCTTAACCAGGGACCCCGAAGATATCGCACCGTTAGCACCAACTTTTTGCTGTCTATTAGATAAATAGGAGAAAACAAGGTCAGCAGCTCGGCCACGAATTCCGTAGTGGTGTAATTTACAGATGAGGGTGTTCTTTATGATACTTCACACCGTGATTGCAAAAACAATAGGATTAAAAACAAAATTTGGGAATACAACGGTGACAGACATAAAAGTATTGGAATATAGTCCCACTGGTATAATCCTTACTAATATTATAAATACGAAAGTAAGTTTGTTTGTTTGTTACCTTTTCACGCCTGAACCGCTGAACCGATCATCTTGAAATTTTGCATCTACGTTGTCAGGTATACAGAAACGGACATAGGGCACCTTTCATCCCAAAAAAAGTACTGTTCCCAAGGAAAACAACAATAACGTTCATGGATGGCGCCACGTGTCTTTTGAATCACGATTGAATTATACATATTATTATAGAAACATTAGTAGTGTGTTAAGAGTTTTTTTAATGCGAGCGAAGCCGCGGGTAAAAGCTAGATATAAATTAAACTTCAGTGACGACTATGAAGAATTACCTAGAAGGTTTAAGCCAAACCAAAAGCGATTACCTGAAAATAAATTAAACTAAATGGAAACATCTACAAGAATTAAAGCCAGTCATCCTTTCTGACCGTCACAACTTTTACGACACTCTACCCCATTAAGATCTCAGACTACTGATGATCATTTTCTAAGGATTATAAACAATTATTTTCATTTCAGATTTAAATAACAACTTACTTTTGATATTATCTTGTTGATTACTTTGCTAATTAAAACATATTAATGATGACTCTCTCAGACTGAACTCTAGTAATTACAAAAGGACTGATTGTTCTGTAAACTTACAGAACATTCAGTCCTTTTGTGTTAAGAATTTTATCGTTTTTTTTCTATTATTTTTACGTGCAATTTTTGATTAGTCTATAAGATATGAAACCTGCCAAAAATGCTTAAACATTACCGTATTTAATTAAAGGTACTTCAATATTTAATCGTCTATCAATACTTCTGTTTAGGGTAAGTCTCTCCAATTTCTAAAAAAATGAGGCAAAACCGCGTAAGTCAGAAAAACTATATAAACTCATCCCCCCTTATTACAAAAGACGGTTTAAACCAAGACTAAGGTAAACCCAGGTTTAAGATATACCCATCACTTTCTTATGTCATAAAACAAAAAGAGACGGGGCTATTTTAAAACCCAGGTTTTTATTAGACCATCTTTTGTAATAAGGGGGATCTTGTTTTATAAATGAGATGTGTCTACATGAATCAAACATTGTTTTAATTCCTATATTGAATAAAGCTAACTCTAAACAGCTGTTTAATGCAAAATGAAACGATTTTTTTGCTTTCCTGTAAAGTTGCGTATTTTGACATCCGCGCTGTTAGAACTTAAGCGAAGATATGTAAAAAATACGGAATACTAAAACAAAAATGGTATTTGCTGGACTCTGTTAAAAATTTGCATTAAAAATTTCTTGAACACAATCCTAGTCCTAGCATACTGATTATACCGTACAAAGAATTTAATAATCAGGAAGAAATTGAGTACCATGAATGGTGCAGAGATAAAGAAGGTGGGCTCCAAAGCAATAAATACAGTGAAAAAATTTACAAGGAAAATAAAGCCTTAAGAACTGAAATTTGTATTTAACTTGAGCGCTCCCTGCCCAAATTCCTTAATCATACTGTCAACAACCTCAATCAATACCAAGCTGTTGCTCTATTGAAACAATCCTTTAATCAGAACGAAACAATTCACCAATTGGACTTTTCAGAAAATTATAGTTACAAAGGACAATGCCCATTCGCGGTCCAAATTTCCGTCACTAATGAGACCTATGTTGTCAAATACAGTTTTGAGCAAAGAAACCGAGCCACTCCTTTTTTCACATGTCGTGGTTATTAGTTATGATTTCATGAATTGTATAATTCAAAATACAAAAAACTACCCTCGTTGTTAAGGTTATCAAATAACCTTTTAGGCGATATATGTTTAGAATTGATCTGTTCCATAATACCAAAAATAATAACAATTATATCTACGTGAAAAATAGAAGTGGCTCGATTTATTTGCTCCAAAGTATAGTTCATGAAATATACAATGAATTTTAATACGACAGAAATTAAAAATATTGTGGGGCTAAAGAGTTATGACCTTGCAAATAATATTACTACTCTCACAATTGGGGTGCATGAAAAGAGCCTCCACGAGTGACGTTACTTCAGTACGTCCGGTGCACCCTGGGCAGTCAGCCTCGCTACCAACCTTGCTGACTGGCTAATCTTTTCACCACGGCATGAGTTATTCTCGTATAGCTCGTGCCGACACGTTAGAAGAAGACTCTCACAATTTATTTTTTCATTTGATTAGTTTTTCATGCAGTTCATTACGAAGTAGCTTTATTTAATGTAGTGGGGCGGATTTCGCAGATTTTATTTGCAGGGAAATTGCGTGTCCTATGACTTCTAACTTATTTATCAGTGCTTCAAGACATGTGTTTTTTTTAATAATTTTAAATGTTTTACACTAAACTAATTACGGACAGGCTCGGCTTGATTTTCAAACATGGACGCTATTTGGTAGGCCCAAAAGTGGTACTTTGTACGAAAAAATGGTGGAAAGCAGAAGGGTTTTTAAGAACAAATTAAAATGGTGCCAAAATAATAAGGACCAAATAAGAATGAACATCATTGCGAGTCATCATGACGCAAAGAATTTTGGTAGTTTTTGGAAAGCCACGAACAGCTTGAATCCCAGGTCGAGTCTGCCCGTGAGTGTTGAGGGTCTTAGTGATCCTAATGAGATCGCCAATCTGTTCAGTAGAGCCTTTAAGATCGAGTCTCCCCTAGGTCCGTCGTCAGATGGGTCGGAGGTAGTGGGGGGGTCCGAAGACATGCCTATCAGGTTTTCGGCCAGGGAAGTAGCTACTGTTATGCGTAACTTAAAGAGAGGCAAGTCACCTGGTCATGACAGCTTAAGTATAGAGCATCTACGATATGCAGGTAAGCACTTACCGCGAGTGCTAGCGATGTTTTTTAGTTTGTGCCTGATTCACTCTTATCTTCCAGCTGACTTAATTAAAACTATTGTTGTGCCTATTGTCAAGAACAAAACTGGAGATGCGGGTGACAAAAGCAACTACAGGCCTATATCCCTGGCAACTATCATTGCAAAAGTGTTGGACGGTCTGATTGATCGGCAGCTGGATAAGCACTTAACACTCCATGACGCCCAATTTGGGTTTAAGCCGCTTTTATCCACGGAGACAGCTATCCTCTGTCTCAAACAGACTGTTCAATACTATGCAAGTAGAAAAACTCCTGTGTATGCATGTTTTCTGGACCTCTCCAAGGCTTTCGACCTCGTGTCTTACGACTGCCTATGGAGGAAACTATCAAATGTTAAGAAACTTCCAAGCGATCTCATTAGAATGCTAAAGTATTGGTATAATAACCAATATAATTATGTTAAGTGGGCGGGTGTCCTATCGGATGCATACAGGTTGGAATGCGGAGTGAGGCAGGGGGGACTCAGCTCACCCAAGCTTTTCAACCTGTACGTAAACGAGCTGATCTGTGAGCTCAGCAATACCAATATCGGGTGCTACATTGACGGGCACTGCGTCAATAACATCAGTTACGCGGATGATATAGTATTGCTGAGCCCATCGATCAGTGCACTTAGGAGGCTTTTCGGCATGTGTGAGGACTATGCGGTGGCTCACGGCCTTAGGTACAACGCGACAAAGAGTGAACTTCTAGTTTTCAAAGCGGCTAACAAATGTTATGACACTGTCCCACCAGTCACCCTGGGGGGCGTTCAGCTCTCCAGGGTGACTAAGTTCAAGTACCTGGGGCATTGGGTCACCGATAGTCTGTCCGACGATGTGGACGTGGAAAGGGAACGCAGAGCATTGGCAGTTCGATGTAACATGCTGGCCCGTAGGTTTGCACGTTGTACTAGGGAGGTAAAAATTACACTCTTTAGAGCGTATTGCCAAACTATGTACACGTGCGCCCTATGGGTCGGCTATACAAAAAGCTCGTACAATGCTCTGCGAGTCCAATATAATAACGCCTTCAGGGTTATGTTGGGGCTACCGCGCTTTTGCAGTGCATCAGGGATGTTCGCGGAGCATGGCGTGCCTGATTTTCACGCTATTATGAGGACACGAATAGCATCCCTGATGCGGCGAGTGCGCGGTAGCTCTAACAGCTTGGTGGCAATCATGGCCAATAGAATGGACAGTCCAATGATGTGGCACTGGATGACCACTCACCGTGCATCTTTTAGTTATATAAAATAAACTGTGTGTCTTTTCGTTTTTTGTATGAAAAATATGGACTAAAGGGGAATGCCAAGATCCGGCCAATACAAAGTAGTATGAACAGACGTGCCGTAATTTTGATAATTCGCGTTTATTTTTTGTAAGATTATGCAATATAAATAAAGTCTGGAGAAGTACACCGTCGGATAGTCATGTTAAATAGTATTTTAATATGTTGGTTAGTAAGTTTCAACGCTTTTTTTTATCTACAACTGCAAATAGAAATGTTGCACAGTATAAAAATATAATTATATCGACACTAAAATTACATTTATAAATCGATTACAACCATGAAACAATATGTAATAATTGTAAATAATTATATCATAATAATATCATGTTATTTAGGTAACAAAGTATTTATTTCTTATTCATTTTTCTTGTTTGAGATATGTGAATTGTGCTCTTCCATTAATAGCAACTAATTATAGTACTAAGCTTTATTAGCAATAAACTGTAACGAATAATCCTAGTAACCACTACATAAACACAACAGGTTTGTCATTATTCTTGTGATTTATCATAAACGGGCTACTTTTTCTTATAAGAAACACAATAAATAACATAATATTTTATTATGCTGAGTATGTATAGGTACCAAAGACATTCAATAATGTTAGTTATCATATTTAATTAATCTCTTTGATTTATACTAATTTTAAACTAATATTTGTAATATTATGAAATAATTTTCAAACATGCTATTATTACTGTATTTCTTTTTTATTTTATATTCCATTCGATTCTACACATACTTGATAATCGATTACGTTTGAAATCGAATACTGTTATCATTTTATTTTAATGGCGACAACACCTTTGTCACAATTAAAATAACTTCCATTTAATTCTTACGATTAAATGCATCGAAGTAAGTAACCATATTAAACGTATAATATTCCTATCGTGAATACAATATTATGGATTCCGGTTGGGCAAGATTTTTGTTAAATAAAATACTTTGTTTAGTAAAAGTATGATTTTAATATAATTTGGTATTATGACATGCATGTTTTGCCATCGTTGCCATGGCAACGTCAATAAACGACAATTTCAAAATAATATAAGATTTATTTTGCTTTGGTTTTAGTTTGGTTATTTAGGTACTATTCTGACCAAAAATGGTTTAATTTTGTTACTCACGTAAATAAATGCTTTAATCAAACAATAATATTAAGATTTTTACAAAAATGTTGAAGGTCTATCAATACAATAATGGTTAAAAAAATATCCATGAAAATGTAGACGGAGTTTAAAGAAAATTTTAGTTCGATTTTCGAATTACTTTTCTTCCCTAGGTTAAAAATCTACAATTAAGGTCAACTTTATCGACCTATAACTTTTCTTGGTGTACTTCCAGCGGGAATGTTGATATTGTAATACATTCTACAATATTTGCCCTTTTTAATAAGATATGTTTCATCTTTGTCCATTCTGGCCGAGTCGTAAAGGAAATCTTGGCATTCCCCTTTACTTCATAGTCTGAAATAAATTTATTATTATTTCCTTAGTTCTTCATTACATACATAAAATTTACATTTTTAAATATTTCTTATTATTATTATTTATAATAACTGCAAAGTCAAAATCAGATTATAAATGTATTTAATGAAAAATAAAAACATGCTCAATCTCACGTGTCCCCATATTGCAGATTCAAAATAAAAATTTGTTGTCCTCTTTGATATTGATACGATTGTTATTTTAGAAGATTTTTTTCGCTGCATATACAACCAATGCAACGAGTGCAAAACTTATGTTCAATACAGCGGAAACAAACAGCAAGATGAGATTATTTCGTACCAATGGGTCAGGGTGGATCAATAAAAAGAAAAATCAGGCCGGTAACATGTTACTAAAAGAACGTAAAACAACAAATCAAAGGGACTGTAAGCGAACTCATTCTGGAATTTGAGAAACAATTAAAGAACTTCAAAAGGCATGTTTTTAACTGGGGCGAACAATATCGACAGTACAGAGCATGTGTTGCGAATCTTACCAACGAAGAAATGATAATATTATGACTTCTCAGAAAATATTGACTGTAAATACAGCAAAGAGATTCAATCGATGCACTACGGTGCGTCCAAAAATTCCGCAACTTGGCACACTGGAGTCATTTTTGAAAAGGATTGCAGTACTTCATTTGTGACTGTATCTGATGATAACTGCCATGAGCCCCATTCCATCTGGGCACATCTTATACCAGTTATCAAAGAGGCAAAACAAATAAATCCTGAGATGAAAATTATACTTTTTTTTTCAGATGGGCCAGGTAGCCAATACCGACAAAATAAAAATTTATTTCTCGAACTACGAGTATTTTACGCGAAAATTAAAATTAACCTATTCGACCTGGTCATTTTCGGAAGCAGGACATGGTAAAAGTTTAGCTGATGGCGTCGAGGGGTCTGTAAAAGACAACTGGACAAAAGAATATTATATGGCGAGAACATTACCAACGCCTCTGATGCTCGCAAAATATTGTTAAAAACAATGAAGTCTGTTAAGACTTTTTATATATTTTCCCATAATGTCAAAAATATTAATTTAAAACTGTCATTCCCGAAGGGATACGAGCTGTACCCGGTACAATGCAACTCCACCAAATCATCTACAAAAACAAATCAGATTGAGCACCGGAAATTGAGTTGCTTTTGCACCAATATATGGGTTTGTCCTCAAATCAATATTCACAAGACAGGTACGGAATATCAGACAGGGCAGGGGCAGCTATCGCTTCAATGGTTTTGCAAGCTACCAGATCATCCGTACCGGTTATTGACAAAAATAAGCTACGCAGGGAACGATCAAAAACAAGACAGAACATAATGGCGAAAGACAGAGTTTTACAAGTACCCGCTTTATATTTCGATGGCCGGAAAGATAAAACCTTAGTTGTGTCAAAAAAAGCAGGCAGAAGTTACAGACAGAGTATCCTAGAAGAGCACATTTCGTTGATAAAACAACCAGAATCAAAGTATTTGGGCTATGTTTCTCCAACCTCTGGAACTTCTAAGGGAATAGAAAAAAGCCATTACTGATTATTTTTTTAAAGAAAACATTTCATTGGAATCTGTACTGGCGATTGGATGCGATGGAACGAATGTTAACGTAGGAAGATATGGAGGTATGATACGTTTACTAGAGAAGAAGTTTAGAAGAGAAGAGATTAAATAAACCATTACAATGGATTATTTGCTTGCTTCACATGAATGAGTTATGTCAGGAAGCAAAAGCCAAGGACAAGATAAAAGCCAGCGAAGACCCAACATTTTTAACAGCCACGTTTGATTTGCAAAGTGTTTTACAATTGCCATATTCTAATGTTTCTCTATTTTACTATTCAAGGAAAATCTGCGTGTATAACTTGACAATTTATTTGGCTAGTGGAGAAGCTCATTGTTATACTTGGAATGAGATAAATGGAAAGAGGGGAAGCAACGAAATTGGATCAATATTGTTAATGTTTTTGCAGTCGCTACCTGCTCCACTTGGTCCACTGCCAATATCTAATGCAAAGAAAGCAGACTTGGTTAAACTTGTAAATGCTGGCCACATACCAGAGGAACTTCATCCATGGTATAAGAACTTACCTGCAATTGAACTTAATAGTCCGGAGCGCTTGCCCGAACCAGATGAAAATGAAAGTGGAGATGAAAATTAAACCTGAACTCAGATTCATAAAAAAAATGCAAGATATTAACTTTTATTCAATTATATTTTCTTTATGATTTAAAACAAAGTTTTTCATTAAATACACCATTTTACCCAAAAAGAAAGAGGAAAAAATCATCACGTACATTTTTCTTATCATCATACAAACTAATAGATTTTAGACAAAAATATAATAATACTATAATAAAATACATACCATCACATGTTTACAGAAAGTTTCAGTACAAAATATCCTTTTTTTGATTTTTCAGACTAAAAAATCGCAATATCTTAATTATCTCCATTAGTCAATTATGTATGTCACAAAATGAGTTTTACCTTTGAACCGACGAAATACCAATGAAAATCAAAGATTTTATTGTTAAAATTCTTACATATACAGGGTGTCTGCTGGCAGATTTTACACTTTGAACAGAGCTCACGGCGACTAGCGAAGCGTCAGCGGGGGGAGCGGGGTATCATACGGCGCGGGATTTGCGGGTTGTTTAGTAGCCATGAGTACTGACTCAGCGCGGTGCGCTCCCGTCCACTGGGACGGGAGCGCACCGCGTTTTTGCGGTTGAGGCGTATTTTGCGAACAATAATTCGATCAATGTGGCGAGACGTCGGTTTTGTTCTCACTTTAATATCCGAAGATTAAAGGATGGTCCGTCAAACCAATTGATATGAACGTGGGTACAGAAACTGGATCAGTCGGAAATGAGCCTCAGCTTGGACCTTCAACGTCTGTTACTACTCCTGAAAACGCAGAACTTGTGAGAAGGGAAATTTTGACAAATCCGCTTAAGTCTGTCCGAAAGATTGCAGCATTAACGGGATTGAAAAAGATATGAGTGTGTTGGATTATACATATAGACATATAATAATATAAATATAGCTGTAGGTATGTATAAATGTAATGAGAGAAAGATAGAATAATATATAAACCAGAATTATTTACCATGAATAGTTTATTATGAAAACTACAAATATCTTTGACTAAAGTATACTAATAATTACTTATTTCACTTGAACAATAATTTAGCAATATCAATGTACTAGATATTAGGAATAGCAATAATGTAGGCTGTTATGGTTATAGAAATGGATATAGTGAGCATAGCATTACAGTTAAGACCAATATCTACCTATCAGGGGCAAAGCGGGTATGGTAAATGAAACCAACATAGACTCTCCACCACTGAGAGTACTTATATTTGGGTTAGTTGTTAGTTACATGTTATACACAATATAATTCACAAGAATAGAAAATAATAAGGACAAGCTAGTCAGATAATAAAATAATATAGGTCAGACCATAGCAATGTCAAGCTAAATAATATACATAAACACACATAGCAAATAATATATAATTATTTACAATCAAATTAGCATAGACATATTTATAATCAGACTAGCATAGTAACAGTGTAAAATAACAATCAGAGTACTTAACTTAGTATCTTCCTGTAATCGTTCCAAGACTAATGTAAACCTATTTTGAGAATTACCTCCCTTTTTATAACTTTATCAAACAATAGCACAAAAGTAATCATAAGGCGCCATTTTCAACCAATCAGAGATTGTCATACATTTTAACTAAATAACTTTGAACATTGGTAATAATAATAAGATCTAATTTAGCAGAACTGTTTTGAAACATAGTCAGATAATTACGTTATTTTTATAAGCATTAGATTGTAACCTTTAAATAACATTCCATAAAACATAACATCAACTGAGCTTACTTTAATTACTAAATCTATCTAATAATGACAAATTAGTAAGTTGAAATAATAAAATAAAATATAAGGAGCATTATAAACATCATACATGATATTGGCATTGTTTCTTTTTAATTGTAAAATAAATAATATTTTGTATTGAATAAACATTGCCCACAGATCATAACTTTCGTTCGGAAATCATGACCCATGGTTGTCTGTTCGTTTAGAAATGCTTTTAAAAGTAAAAAGAAACAAGAAACACAATGAACGGAACATAATATAAAAAGCTTTAATTGTTACAATTCTACATACCCTGACAAGTGCACAAAATTATTAAAAAAAATTGAAGTTCCATCCATATAAGCTCCAAATCATCCAACAGTTGAAAGAAGATGACTTCATAATCATTACCCTTCCTTTTGGCTTCGCCGTAGTCGGGTAAAAAGGCAGAATTATGCTAGAGTCGTTCTGAAAAAAAATCTACTCCTACGCGGTTATGTAACATCTTTTTTAGTGACGAGGCGCATTTTCACATCGGAGGGTACGTTAATAAACAGAATATGCGTTATTGGAGTGCGAGCAATCCAAAAGAAATCCACGAAAAGCCTCTCCACAGCCAGAAGACCACAGTTTGGTGTGCCATTTCTGGAAATGGCATAATTGGGCCTTATTTTTACCTTTCTGAACCGATCTTCCTGAAATTATGCACATACGTTGTCAGGTGTACAGAAACCTGTCATCTCGAAAAACAGCACTGTCCCCGAGGAAAATAACAATAACGTTCATAATAATAGATGGCGCCACGTGTCTTTCGAATCATGATTGAATTATATTAATAGAAACTTTAGTAGTGTGTTAAGAGGAGTTGATTGTCAAATTCTAAATTAACGCGAGCGAAGCCGCGGGCAAAGGTAGTTATCAATAAATGCAATAATATAGGATATTTTTACTTCACTTCAGTTATACAAGCTTAGTTTTAGTATATACTAAACCTGAAACTAGTTTGTTCAGAATCACTAGGAGAATCGATTGACCATATTTTTTTCAACACTTTTTTTTTCATAAATTTCAATTTTGTTTCAGTAGTATTCTACGCATAACAGTTGACGGGGATAGACACCTTGCGGCTTGAGACGGTCCTCTCGGTCAGTTTTACAACCCCTGCATAGCACATCTCAGGCATTTCACACTTTTTTAGGGAACTTAACGCGACATAAACTAAGGTGTAACTTGGAGATTTACTAAAAAAAACACATTATTCAAGCAGTTCTGATGAAAATCTTGTTGGGGTGTCTCGGTTTTCGTACAAAGTAAAAATAAGGTTGTATAAACCAACTTGTGTGGAGAAAAACATTGTGAGAAACCGAAATCACTAACACGCTGTGAGCAAGCGTGATGATCAATGCTCGTTGCTTTTGTGTAAGAAGAGAGGCCTTCGGGGGATATTACTCTATCAATCTAGGATCACAATTATGTCTTATTTAACCTCTAGAGTCATGTGACTCATAGATCTATGATCCTAGATATATGATAGTGTAATAGCCCCCTTTGCCCTGAAGTGGGTCAATTGCAGACTGGTATTACTTAATTATAAAGACACAATTGTCTCAAAATTAATTAATTTATAGTCATTTTTCATGTTATAAGTTTGTCATTTCAACCTACTATGTTTAGTCACATCTTATAAGAATAGCTGGCCCAAACAATAGGTAGGGAGACTGATGGATGATAATATACAAGTTTATTTTGGAATGGGCTGAACTCAATCAAATGAAAGTTTACGACATTCCCATTCAATGACGATTTATTTTTATAATGTCCAGGATGGAAGTGGACTACCCGGAAGACGCCAGGGAGCAGATACCTGTACCTGTGAGCCCCCTCTCGCTTGGATCAGGTGGCGAGTGCGACGCGACGGGGGTATCATCAAGCAGCCGCGGCGGGCATTCGGAGAGAGGCCGAGGAAGCTAGATTGGTAGTTGGAAGCGAGGATATGGATTGGTTGAGAAGGATTCTTCTAACGACGACTTCCCCTAGGAGTTGATTGAGGAAATTGGCCAAGTAATGGCCAGGCGCGAAAGGAATGCGGTGTCTAGGAATGAACGAAGTCCTAATGAATACGTGAGTGAGGAGGAAGCGCTTTTTTATGAAATAGATGAGGAAGAGTTTAAATCGGAGGTGACGGATGGTTGGCAGGGTGAGGAGTGATTCCTCCGCGATACCGTTGGTCCTACTCGACAATTTTCTGTCCCCTGTGATGCCTTCAGATCCTTTTGGGATGAGGATTGACTCACATTGTCGAGGAGACGAATAAGTACGCTGCTGAAATAAAAAGAACGAGTGCGAGATTTGCCAGATTATGGTATGATACGAATGTGCATGAGTTCTTGGTGTTGTTCGCATTTTGGATGTCTTAGCAAATTACCAATGTTGAAAACGGATGTGTTTGCATCTTTTCAAAGAAGAAAGCTATTAAACCGTGCCCTACATTTTGCCAGGGGTTCTTCGGATCCTTCTGATCCCGAGAATGTTTTATACCCAATGGGGCCCATTCTTGATCACTTAGGAGTGGGCGATACAAATCGTATATAGATACAATATCTATGTATCGGCTCAATGTCCAATTCCTATAAGTATATCGGACGGCACTGATTCTATATATCAGGTATCCGCGTACCTATAGCGAAAAAAACGCGACGAGTGACAGCGCAAGACACTATACCGATATCGTCTCGCATGATCTATGATATTCGGTTCAAACTGATTCGGGTACAGTAGTAGTACGGTAGTAGGTACCGTATCCTTGCGATGCGCGCGGGCGGGAGTGATGTAGCTATAGATGAACGAGCGAGACAGTGCGATACGCTAATGTCTAATTTTTTTTTCTACCTGTATTGTCCCACTGCTGGGCGAAGGTCTCCCCCATAGCCTTCCACTCATCTCTATGCCTTGCCTTCTCTGGCCAATCTCCCATAAACGAATCTAAGTCATCACGCCAGCGTTTCCTAGGCCTACCTCGGCGACGACGCCCGTCTTCCGGCACCCACTGCGTGACGACTCTAGCCCATCTGTCTTTATGCATTCTGCATACATGACCCGCCCAATCCCACTTCAGTCTTGCAGACTTATGGCCCACATCGGCGATTCCTGTTTTGGAGCGTATCGTGGTATTACGTATTCGGTCACTGAGCTTAATACCCAATACGCTACGCTCCATCGCTCTTTGGCAAACCTTGAGTTTGGACTTTTGAGACTCAGTCAGGGACCATGTTTGAGCACCGTAGGTTAGGATGGGCAGAATGCACATGGCGATGAGTTTGCGCTTTAAAGATAGAGGTAGGTCTCCCTTCATCAAGGACTTCATGGACCAGTAGCTCTTCCAGGCGTTCTCGATACGGCGGTCGATTTCTTTATCCTGCCTGTTTTCGAAGGATACTAGCTGGCCCAAGTAAATGTACTCATCGACATAGTGAATTTCTTGCCCATCTACCTCAACCCTACTTTTTGTGTTATTGGTCATGACTTTCGTCTTTGACTGATTCATCATTAGTCCAACCTCAAGGCTTGCTGTGCTCAGATCTTGGAGCATGTGTTGTAACTCGGCAGCTATCGATGCAAATAGTATGATGTCATCAGCGAAGCGAAGGTTGGTGAGTTTCTTGCAACCGACAGTAATACCTTTGTTGACATAATGACTTTTGTTGACATAATGACTTAGGTTTTAAAACTCCTAAGTCCACCAAGCGCTGTATTTCTTGGCCAACTTTACCGCAACCAAATGCTTCATCCAGCCACCAGCGAGGACGTGGACGTCAATCAAAAGGACGTCAGGTGTATCAACGAGGAAGAGTTACTCAAATGCGGCGTACAAAAGGAGCCGAAACGATGAGTGAACTTCACGAAGAGATCAGGAAGAAAATGTTCGTTGGTACGAATGAGGAGGACGCACTGGCCCGACTAAGTGAGCAGCAAACGCTCAAAGCCATAACACTTTCAATAACGACTAGAGGAATAGGACTAGGAATCTGTCATCTTACTTTTATTACAATATCTTACCATGAAACCATCAGAGTACCTAGTACCTACGCAATGTACCGCGTATTTCTTGGATTGTTAGAGGCTAAGTTGGAGGCCATTAAAGTGGATTTACCAGTTGTCCCACGACTTAATGAGCACATTAAGCACCCCGGTGTCAATAGTGACATGCTGAGAGTCGCGCAATCTGTCACAATTGTGCCAGAACCAATACGTAGAATCATAAACGCTATAGGCTATTTGAAGTATGAAGAGAAGGTCTATGTTCCTGCTGTCGCCACAGACCCAGTAGACAGACATGGAGTCGTTACTCCAAGACTTGAAAATGTACTTCTTAGTACACTTCGAAGAACTGCCGTTTTCTTGGCTGACCCACATTCAGCTCAGAACATCCGAAGGCGTTTTCATGATAATTGCCCATTTCCAGGAGCCATATGGGTTAATGACGTATTGCAAAATCCTGATGAAATCATACCACCCAACTATGATATGTATGAGGATTTTAGGCGTGAATCTATGCTCATAGCGCCCTTCCTTGCATCGCTGCAGAAGCATATTCCGAAGTTAGTGGGAGGCACTTTGGACTTTAAGTCCAGCGGCCATAACTCATTGCTAATAAGTAATGAGATGCAGAGTCTGAAAACGATTGACCGGAATGTCGGAGAAGACCTGCAAGAGTACTATCGTCGATGTGTTCCTCAGGGTAATGTCAGGAACTACACAGCACTTGCCCGTTTAACAGCAGCAGAAAGAGTTGAGGGACAAGTGAATTTATTGGGAGAGTATCCTTCACCAGTTAATTTACGATACCCCATATATCACATGAGAGACGAAGTTGCCGCAGCATACGACGTGACAAGCGATTATGCTGGAATTTGTCAAATTATGTATGCAATGTAATACATAGTGCTAAGAAGGAAAACTTAAAACCCGTCCGGTTATAATAGACGTTAACTGAACTTTACTTAATAACAATTTGGGTCTGAGACTTAAAATTGTCAGCTTGTCGAACTGGCGCCCGCCACAACCGCGATCTGGCCTCTGCCTTAGTTTTTACACAATGGGAATGGACAGCAGTACATAATCGTGCTTTTAATGAAATAAAAAAAAGGTTAACATCAAATCAAGTATTAACACATTTTGATTTCAATGCTAAGATTATTTTAACTGTTGACGCCTCTCCATACGGTCTAGGTGCTGTATTGTCACAGATTGGGAGTGATAGAGTTGAACGACCGATATCATTCGCGTCCCGCACGTTAAGCTCAACTGAGAAGCGCTACTCACAAATTCAAAAAGAGGCAACAGCCATTATATTTGGGGTACGGCGGTTTCATCAATACCTGTATGGCAGATCAGACCCTTTTGTTTTACGCACAGATCACAAGCCTCTGATATCAATTTTTGGGCCATACAAGGGCATACCAGAGGTGTCCGCCAATAGGTTACAAAGAGACGCAATGTTTTTAACCGCATACAATTACATAATCGAATACGTTCGTAGTGCCGACAACAACGCGGACTTTTTATCACGGGCTAGTTTACGCTGCGATCAAACACGGCCGGACGAAGAAGGAGAGAGCGGCGCTCACGCGGCTGCGGCCGCCGCGCTCATCGACCGCGCGTCCTACGTCCACTTTGTCGTAGAGGGTAGCTTGCCAGTAACATTAGACGAGTTGCAAGATGCAACCAATAAGGTAATTGTAAAAACTAAGGCAGAGGCCAGATCGCGGTTTTGGTTTCCAGGTATAGATGAGGCCGTGGAGACAATGATTAATTCGTGTGACGTATGTAAACAGCTGCGGCCCTCTCCGCCTCGAGCTCCTCTCGCTCCATGGAAGTACCCACCAACTCCATTAGACTTTCTCGGGCCTATAAATAACAACCTTGTGTTTTTGGTAGTCGTAGACGCTCATACTAAGTGGGTGGAAGCGTATGACGTCAGTAATTCTACCTCGTCTGCGACAGTAACCGAGAAGCTTTACGATTTTATGTCGAAATACGGATTACCGCATACGATCGTTAGTGATAATGGTACAGCTTTTACATCCTTTGAGTTCAAAAACTTTTGCTCACTAAACGGTATCAATCATTTAACATCACCAGCTTACAATCCAGCTAGTAACGGTCAAGCGGAAAGCTTTGTGAAAATCGTAAAAAAGGGAATAAAATCTAGTATTTTATCTTCACATAGTAAAAGTGACTGTAAGTTGAAGCTTTTAAATACTTATTTGATTTTATAGGAACTCGGTACACTCTGTCACAGGTTTCTCACCGGCTGAGCTAGTGTTTGGGCGTAAGCTCAGAACACGGTTAGATGTTTTTAACCCGACGCCGCCGTCGCCTCCGCTCACAACACTGGTTAATAATGTGAAACGCAATCAGTACTCGCAGATTAAGTTTGGTGGAGGAAATAACCGCCAAGTGTTTAAGCCGGGAGACGAAGTTTTATATAAAATTTTTTGAATAACCCCAAATTTCAGTGGTGTATGGGTATCGTCATAAAAAGACTGGGTACAGTGTTATATCTTATCAAAGACAGTGCTTCTTCCATAGATGTCAAAAAACACAACATCTCCCCTAAATGTCTAATACTAATTTTAAACATTATTTACGGGAGCATAGAGTGTAATACCGAATACATTATTTTATAAACACTTGTAAACAGGAAACCATCAATAAACGTCAAAGGATTTTAAATCTTATGACATTCTCAATAAAAATAGTTTTGAATTCATTTTACTTGACCCTTGACCTTGTTCCTGATTGCGCTTTGCTATTTTCGTAGGTACTTTTCGTGTTCTATTTTTAGTTACGCATCGCGTTAGCTGCTCAGGTGACCGAATTTGTCTGCTTGCTTTCTTTACTTTCCAAAAAAGTGCGTAATTGTTTAGTTTTGTGTACATAATAGGATACTATTCATGTTGTGTATTAATAGTGTAAATAAAAATAATAGCGTAAATAGCAATGAATAGGTATATTTCTAGTTATACATATAAATAAAACTCTTGTTAGTGAGTAGTGACTAAGTGTTTAAAAATAGGTAACAAATATGTCTCGTCCAAGTACGAGCGTATTATGGGACTATTTCGACAAAACCAATATTGTCGACAAAAAAGCAGAACGTCGTATTTGTTGCGAAATGTACAGCTACAAGGGCTCTACAGGAAACCTTAAGGATCATTTAAAAAAAAACACTTAGATGCGTTTACGACAGTGACCAGGGCACAGCATGAATTTAGGCCGATTCAGCAAAGCCAAATACCACAATATTCGGTACAGACAGCTGTGAACGATTCATCTACCGGTACGTCATCATCAGCAGTTGTGAGTGCTTCTCCCGGTACGTCAACATCCGCATCCGCTGCTAGTCTTCCCATAGTGGTAACAACAACACTTAGGCAACAGACAATAGGAAATTATTGTGCTAACAGACGAATTTCGAAAGAAATAAAAAAAAATGGTCGAGATTTAATGGATCCATTTATAGACAGTTACCTACCGTTTTCTTTGGTTGAAGAAAGAGCTTTTAGAAAGTTTGCGCGGTGGGTTCCTGGCTACCAACTGCCAAGTAGGAAAACAGTTTCCACTATTATGTTGCCAGCTTCATACGACCAAACCAAAGCAGAATTAAAATTAAAATTAGCAGGCTCAGAATGCAATAATTCCGTATGTATAACCACCGACTTATGGACTTCGAGATCCAACGAGTCGCACATAGCCGTTACTGGTCACTATATGACAGACGATTTACAGCTAAAAAATATATTATTAGATTGTCGTAATTTTCAAGCCTCTCATACCAGTGAAAATATAGAAGAAATGCTCATTAATATTGTGGCCGAATGGGGACTAACTAATGAAATAAATTTTGCGATGTCAGATGACGCAGCTAACATCCAAAAAGTCGTCAGTAATATCGGATGGAAACATCATGGCTGTTAACGGCCACTCCCTAAATTTAATAGTGCAAGCTGCCCTTTCTACTGCTCTACAGGAAAAAGTAAAAAAGTCGTTAGGCATTATAAATCAAGTAGCACGGCGTTGGAGAAACTACTGAAGGCCCAAACGGACGACAAGGCGGACTGTATCCCAAAACGTCTGATACACGAAGTACCCACGCGATGGTACTCAATTTGCCACATGGTTAGGCGCTTCGTAGAACTGGAGCAGTATTTGAGGGCGACAATGGCAGTTTTAAAAAAAACATTTACCTATTATCCCAAACGAAAAATGGTTATTGCTATCTAAACAACAATTTTACAGCCGCTTGATCAAGCCACAGAAACAATCAGTGGTGAAAAACACATGAGTGGGAGCTTAGTCATTGTAATGACACGCTACCTTTAAACAGCCTGTAATAAATTTATAATAGAGCCATTCTGTGAAACGAAAAAAGATGTCATATATCGTCTGAAAACAGGGCTGGTGACAAGATTCGGCCTTATTGAAAGAAGCAGAGTATTTTCTACATGCACGTTCCTAGATCCCAGATACAAATTATCTGTTTTAGCGATCAGAATGAGGCCAGAATACCAGAAGTCACGTGCAGGAAATGTTAGTTGTGATGATTGCTGAAGAAAGTGCACAGTCGTCGTCTCTTCCGTCAGCATCGGCCGGTAGCCGCAACACTGTTGATGGATTTCGGGCTATACTGGATGAAATTATAGGCCAAAAGCAACACTCAGTTGGGACTCCTTTGTCGAAGGCCATTAAAGAGATCGACAACTGTTGACGACACGTTTGGTGCAGTGGCTAAGCGATTGACTTCTGCGCTACGGGTCATGGGTTCCATTCCCACACGGAACAAAAATTTGTATGGCCTACAGATTTATTTATTTATTATATAGTAAAAGGTACATATTAAGGTCTATAATACAATAAAATGTCCAACAAAACCATATACCTGGTTTGTCTGTTGGATCGCAGATACTAATATTAAATGTAAGTACTTATTTAACAATTTAATGTAACTTTTATTACATTATAATACATAGTAGTTATTATATTAAGTAGTTTATTTATGACATTATCATGATATGTAGAATTAAATCTTGCGAACTATATTTATTAGTAGTTTATAATATGCTTAATATCGCAGTTTAAATATAGACGTTACACAGCACATGGTTATTTTAATATACTAATGCAGAAAATTTAATAATGATAATTAATTAATAATTAGGAAAGTATGTAGACATGTTACGGCAGTGTACTAATTAGATATTTTTTTAGTTTTTTCTTGAACAAATTTTTTGTTTTTGCTTCCTTGATTCCGTCGGGTAAATTGTTAAGTAAATATGGGATACGCTTTTGTAATGTACGGTCTCCATAGACATTATTAACCCTCGGCACTACATATTTACCAGACGACATCGCTCGGGTGTTGTACTTGTTACACACACTTATTAATGGTGAATTATGCTCCTGACTGCCATGGTTATTGGTTGCTAGAATGTATTTATGCTTCAGTCTGACCGGTAATACTTTACAAATTTTGTAGAGTTTATTATAATCATTTTTATATTTATTTTTAGTTTTTTTATCCACTATTAGTTTTAGGAACCTAACTTGTATATTTTCCAATTTATCAATGTAAGATTTGAATGTAAGCCCATAGCAATCAAGAGCATAATCCATTACAGATTCCACCATACATGTGTAAAGTATTTTTAAAGTACTACTAGGAACTCGATAACTTAGATGGTAGAATTTACTTAGTATAGTTCTTAGCTTATTGCACAAGAAATTTATATGTTCTATCCATGAAAAATGCTCATCAACTTTAACCCCCAGATAAGTTACACAACTTACTCTCTGAATAGGTTTGCAGCCACAATTGACTTGGTTACTATGGATGCAATCAAAAGTGTGAGTGTATAATGGTAGGGGATGGTTGTTTCGGGTCTAGGTGTTTGTGTATGTGAGATTTGTGTCTGTAAACGCACCCACGATACAAGAGAAATCTTAGTGTAGGGCAAAGATATAAAAAAACTGCATTAATAACGGTCCGCTGCCAACCTTCCGCGGAGACAAATGGAGCTGTCCTGTCGAGTGGTGGCGTGTCCACAAATTCACCTACCTGCCAAACTTGTCCAAAAATATGGCAATATCATGGCCTCATCTGTGCCCTGTGAACGAAAATCGAGTAAAACGGGCCTCATCATCAGTGACCGTCGGACGCGACTAACATCTCAAAAAGTCAAGCAACTGACTTTCTTGAACGTCAATTTAGACCAAAAGAGATTCCATCCATACAACTTGTGCATTGGCTGGAGACCCTTCAGGTCTCGCCAATAACTGCCCGGTTACGTAGAAACCGTCCCCTAGGACGACCTACAGCAGTCCAATAGAAAAAAAAAAAAAAAAAAAAACAACTTGTACGATACAAGTAAATAACAGAAAACCGAAAAAAAATGCTAAATATCATTTGTAAATAATTGACAAAATGTATATATTATGAACTTTTAAATACGCCTTCGTTACCTTTATTTATTAATAGTAAATTTCTTTATTCGCTTTATGTAATGCAGTCAGTTCTAAGCCTGAGAAAAGTATGAAGGAAAGTTCAATTCACTGATAAATACTTGACCTATTTAAATAATTGATAAAAATATAAATCTAAAAAACCGAATCGACTGTACTAGTTTCTTTTGAGAGTGCCATATTATCAACACTACCAGACAATACATTCACGGATTTCGAGTTTACAGTAGGATGGGTCGGTTTTTTTGTCGTTTTTCTAACAGCTCAACCATAAAAAGGTGCCAAATGGTGTCGTTAATTGATATGTAAAGTTTTACTAGATTATTTTAAGTTTTATTGCCTCCGGATTGTCAAGAACTATTTAAACTTGACATTGGTATGCGGTTCAAAGCTTATTATTGACATATTGTATTTTATCATTGACATCACGTTTCCTAATTAATGTATTCCTTTATTGTATCTTTAAAAATTAATAATGTTTGTACGCTGGAAACGGCAGAATATTATGGACATTTCTAACATTTGTAACAATATTCTGACAAATAAATGTATTCTATTCTAAAAAAAAGTAGATTTTTGACGTCACTGTACTAATACTTTTCTCAAGTTATTGATATCAGATTTCATGCGTAATAGTTTTTATGATAAATACGAAATTGTTTAGTAGAGTTCAAGGAAAAAGGAGTAAGGAGGAGTGGGGTGCGGGTGAAGTTTCAAAACCACATTCAGTGATCGAGGTCCAAAACTCGTAAGATGCAAAAATAGAGTTACATTAATAGAAAATATTTCCGAACAAAGTGATCTAATAAGGAAATATCACGAAGGGAAAACAATATATAGAGGCATTCAAGAAACATAATATAAACGTTTACATAGAAATTACCATTGGCCTACTATGTTACTAAGCATTCAAAAATTTATTAATAAAATGTGACACGTGTCTAAAAAGTAAATATGAAAGGAACCCACTAAAAATACCACTTTCACTAACCGAAACACCTCATAAACCCATGGAACATATCGTCGATTAAATGGAAAAACGTAATTTTTCAAATTTTTTGGAAAATAATATTGTTACATAAAACGATTCTACTAACAAGATGATTTTATATGTAAAAACGACACTTTAAAAAGTTCACGCCAAGTTCACTAGATGTCGCAAGTGTCATTTCGATTCTCTGTGGTCATCCGCCATTTTGATTGTAGAAAAATTTCCCTCTGTCATTTGCCACCGGCCACGACACTGAATACACGTGCGTTTTTGAATAAAAGTGACATTTCTCAAAAATTGTGTTTGGATAAGACTATAAAAGGTAAGAAATATTATAGAAAAATGTATTTCTTTGAGAAATTACCTTGTTCCTTTAAAATTTAACTATAACTATGACAATTTCTTATAACAAAAAGGACATTTTTAAAAATGTGACTACGTTTTGTGAAAATGGAGTTAATGAAACATGACATATTTGGACAAATGACATTTTTCTATATAGTTTTTGCACATTTAGTTACATGAAATTTATCAGAAAAATGTCTCAATTTTTAATATGACTGTGTTTGTTTATGAAAATCATTTTTTGTGTGGATTTTGTAAAGTGATGACGTTTATCTTGTAAAAATAAACGTATTTTATGAGATCTTAGCGTTAAAAGTACAACATTATTTATGTTGTAATTAATAATTATTGTACTATTTATTGATTCTATTATTTGATATTTTTTATTCCATTTTTATATTTATTACTTTTTAGGGTGCCGTAGCCGAATGGCAAAAAATGGAACCCTTATAGATTCGTCATGATTGTCTGTCTGTCTGTCCATATGTCACAGCCATTTTATTCCGAGACTATCAAGGATTACACAGTTGAAACTTGGTAGGTAGATGTATTCTGTAAACCTACACATGCGGGTGTCGGATAGGTCTTTAAAAATTACATGGGGGTTCTTAAAACCCTTCATGGACGAGTCCGACTCGCACTTGGCCGGTTTTTTATTTAATGTTTGTGTCTGTTTTGTTATAATTATCAAAATGTAAATCAAATTTTACAATTTAAAATAATATTACATCAATTGGCTTGATTAGTTTAATTCTTTGTTTTAGGATGAAGCGTGGTGAAAAAATGATAAAAATGATTATGTCCAAGGGACTTTCTGAAGAGAATCTAGAGAATACTGAAGAAGAGATATCTAATGTATCTGAAGTAGTTGTCCAGGGCCATATCTCAGCTAGAGAATATAGAACCATCAAACATAGTATCCACATCTAAATTCTGTGAGATTATTGACGTTGAGCCACTGCAAGCTAATTTAAATTCCATACGCACTCCATTGACTAATTTGAATAACAATGTTCAGACACCGAATCCTATTAGCAACAATTCTTTTTCAGATTCACAAATTACTCCATACCTGCCGAATGATCAACCTGGGCCTAGTAGGATTATTGTGCGATCTCCCGTAAGTGATTCAGTATCAGAAGAAAGTACTGACGTTCTCCATTCAAATCATTCCAAGATTTCAAGCAATATAGTAATATCGGAATCGGATATGTCCTCTGAGGATGATGACGATGGTTATCCCAACTTCATACTTGATAGTCAAAATGACTTCTCGCCTGACGATACAGATAATGATCCGGATTTTTTACTACGCGAAGATCTTGCAGTGTCATCATCATCTTCGGAGGATGAAACCGCTACAATTAATGAAATCCAAGAAAATACAGTTCAAGATGGAAATGAGAAAGCGAAGAAGGGCAGAAAAAGAAAAGCTGTGTGGAGAACAGAACAATTAACACTACGAACTTCATAATGGAAATACCTCTTGTTGCAAATCAACCCTACAACCTTCTACACCTGAATTCTATCCCTAACAACAAAGACATAACCCTAGTCCCTAAAAACCCTACCTTAATCCTGGTTTGTGTATCCACATGAGCCATGCACCGAGATCAGCGAAAACGAGGTCATCTAACATCTACAATGGCAAAATCTACGACACTCCGACGACTGCATAGCTCAACTACTACAACATCAAGAGCCACATAACTGCACCTATGCAACAACAACCTACACAAATAACATCATACAATAGATAAAAGACAACAGTTGGATCGTCGTTATGAAACAAGAAGAAGTAATGAAAACAACTTGTGGCAACGATGTTCAATACCAAAGGAATAAAGGCGTTTTCTTAATCACCTTAGATAACAATTGCAAAGTCCAAATAATGGATAAAAATCTAACAACGCACCAGAGATTCATCAACGTCAAAGAAACAATACCATTAATTACCACGCGCACATTAAACGCCGAGTACATTACCTGCGAAAATAAAACTAGAAAACGTAGAACTAGACAACCTTAAGGATGCCCTAAAACAAATAGACAATATCCAGTATTAGAAAATAAACGAAAACAAGATCCCTACGACACCTAGCTGGCCGTCAATATCTATGTATATCATAGTAATACTGACGGGATGCGGAATAGCAGTCTACAAATTCTATTGGAAACCTAGATCGACTAGAACCTCAGCTTAGCAAACAGCAGCAACAGCAACGATGCCAGCAACAGTTGAAGAACAGCAGCATCAGCCGTTGCAGCCTTCGATACGCCTTTTACTTAAGGGGGGAGGAGTTATATCCTAATAACGGATGTTATGACACAATAACATTACGTTAATAAGATACTTAGCACTTAAGTCATGTTACTTCCATGAATGTAATAGGTTCCTCAATAACAGGAAACATTATCATACAAGTAATGGCCCTTTATATTAAGATAAGATGTAATAGTATTTAAGAGATAATGATTAGAAATAAATCAGTCTTGCACAGCCTTCGGAGCTGAACAGTTGTCTTTTTAAAAACCCTCCTGCCGTCGCCCACTACTTAACTCTCGAAGTTTTTACGTTACATTACACCTGCTCCAGGCTCTGCAAAATGTATAGAACAAGAAATATTCAACTTTTTCTTGAATGCCAATGTATCAACGGACCGTTTGATTGCAATTGGATGTGATGGGACAAATGTAAATGTTGGCAAATACGGCGGTATTACACGGATGCTAGAAAGAAGATTGGACAGAACTTTACAGTGGATTATTTGTTTATTGCACATGAACGAACTGCCGTTTAGGCATCTGTTTCAACATATTGATGGCAGTACGTCTGGGCCACAAACATTTTCAGGGACAGTTGGCAAAGAACTTGAGAACTGTGAGACAAGACCTCTAACTCAGTTTTAACTTATTCCGGCGAACTTACCGGAGCTTTCTGCTAAAGATATTAGTACAGACCAAAAGTACTTGTACAGAATAGTTGAAGCAATTTCAACAGGCATATTTTCTAGCGATTTAGCTAACAAATCACCAGGCAAAATGTCCCATGCTCGATGATGATGACGATCATTCTACAAGCCCACACTTGTTACTGATTACAACCGGGGGATGGGTGGAGTTAATCGTGCGGACCAAATGCTAGAGCCCTATTAAGTAGAGCGAAAGCAGTGCATAAAATGGAACAGGAAATTATTTAAACGATTGCTGAATATAAGTATTCAGAATAGCCACATTCTTCTGGAGAAGTCAATGCGACAACGCTATTTTTCCGGTTGAAATTAGCGGAAGACATTTCCAATTATCATCTTCAACATGGCCCAGTGCCTATTTCAAGAGCGACCACTGTCCAACGATCTCATTTCCCTCTAGGTCGCCTGACAGAGCGCCATTTTGCACGCCGTATCGCTATGAAGGAGGGCGATTGCCGTGCACCCCGCCGTAAATGTGGGTGGTACGCATGTCGTCGGGTTAAGGACGCAAAGTCCTCCTTCGAATGCGCGGAGTGCGAATTGGCTCTATGTTTCGACTTTTGCTTTAAAGAGTTTCATACTAACCCATAAAATTAAATGTGTATATTTATTGTATAAACCGGTTCTTTACTGATCTTTTTTTTATTTTCATAAATATGTTTATGTGACCTATGTGAAGTTGGCAACGAAGTATCCAATAATTGATGTTTATGACTTTCATTCGATTGTACCACGTTCGTACCGGATTGTAACGCTTTTTTATCGTTTGCACCTTAAGGGGGTAAGGGTTGGTAACTTCGTATAAAAATGTCAACTTGGGGGTTTACAATTATTAATTTGAGGGAATCGGACCCACGACCCGTAGCGCAGAAGGCAATCGCTAAGCCACCGCACCAAACGTGTCGTCAAAAGATGAAAACCAAGAACACTTTAAATGTCTTTTGTGATAATAAGGTATAGAAGTGGAGTGCACGTTTAACTCCTTCATTTGCTCATATTCTGCAAGGAGAGTTTTCGTTTGCACTACATCATTGAAGGTTAGTCGCGCCCAGACATAATCAAGGTGACTGAACTAAAAGTTTATCATTACAAATAAGTAGGTACAAAATATTCTTACGTTTTTCTAATACTGAGTCCTTCGGTAGCTGGTAATCGTCCGCCGTGAAGTGGCTTTTGCAAACGAAGCTATTTTTCGTTGGAGTAAATTTATCTCTGCGAATAGCTACAAGCCAATGTTTTAATCGGCTTTTATTTTCTTTAGGGAACTTATGCCCTCCTGTTTTATTTGCACACATAGGCACTGCACAACACTGTGGCATTTTAGAAAACAATATTCCTTTTGTAACGTTTTTAAGAATGAATAAACCAAAAAAATGATCGAAAAATACAAATCGTGTATGTGTTTTGACAGGTGGTTGGACCTGACGCTACAGTGCTGCCATCTCACGTGGAATATTTCAGAAAACCCTCAATAAAAGGTTTTTATCATTACTCGAAAGCGATTTGGGAAAAAAGCAAAAAACTGAGAACTTACGAAATCAAAAGTCGCAAAAAGAGTCGTCGCACTTTGAGGACTGTTACTATTGTCGCCAAGAGATGCAATTGCGGAGGGATGATGTTACATACAGTCTGACCTGCCCTATAAAATTAAAAATGGATGAGTTTAAAAATTACATGGTTGAGTTTTGCCTACAAAATGAATCATTTGTAGATGTATGGTGTAAGTGATGAAACGTACCGAACTGACGTACTAACAACGTCGAAGGTTGGAATAATAAACTCGACAAGGCAAAACAAATAAAATAAAACCGCCCAAGTGCGAGTCGGAATCGCGCACGAAGGGTTCCGTACCATTATCTATAAAAGCGGCAAAAAAATTACGTTTGTTGTATGGGATTAAATATTTGTTTTATTTTAATTTAATTGTTTATTTTTAAAGCGAATGATGATAAAGTGAGTGATGCTGATGTATAACTAAATATTCTGTGAATATTTCAAGTGTCTACTTGTTACCGTTATCAATATCGAGAAAAACGAGCAAAAAAATCACGTTGTATGGGAGCCCCCTCAAATATTTATTTTATTCTGTTTTTTAGTATTTGTTGTTATAGCGGCAACAGAAATACATCATCTGTGAAAATTTCAACTGTTAACTATCACGGTTCATAAGATACAGCCTGGTGTAAGGCGGACAGACAGACAGACGGACAGCGGAGCCTTGTATTGTATAAGGCTACAGTACCTACCAGCCTATAAAATAAGCCAGGACCACATAGAGCTAATGTTTGGCTACATTCACATTCACATTCATTTACATTCACGCTCATGGTGAGTGTATCACTAACCCCACAGACCGACAATTTCAGGCTATTTATAAAAATATAGTTAAATCCGAACTAGAGATGAAGCGTATATACTAGAACAGATCCAGGCACTAGGTATTTAACGAGACTAGGTCGCACCTATTCCAACCTTTAAAATACTCGATCCACCTAGTCTCACTGCGTAAGGCAGGGTTCCCACTACGCCGGACCGGCAGATCTGCCGCGCCGGTAAATCTGCCGGAAGGGCTAGTGGCTGTACAATTTATATGAAGCTATTCACATTATCCCGGGTCCGGCATTTTTGCCGAGCCCGGCATTTTTACCGAGCGTTTTGTCACCACGAAGTGCCGGTAAAACGACCGGACCCGGAGTTATGTGAACGAGTTTGTGCCGGTATCTGTCCCCCGCTCGCCCCGCTCGTGCTCCCCTCGCCCCGCCCGTGTTCCACTCACGTCATTCCAAGTTCAATGTTCCAAGTGAAAATCTTTCCCGTAAAATAGGGTGTACCCAATGTTTTCTTTTATTTTGCCTTCTATTAAGATACCACCACAACACAACAATTTCGTCGTCCATTGTGCGCGCAGGTCCAAATTCAACTGAGGTGAGTACTTGACTGTCTGAATTTCTTCCGGGATCCGATGTAATGTGAACACTCTGTCCGGTGTCCGGTTTCCGGCAGATCTGCCGGTCCGGCGTAGTGGGAACCCTGCCTAAGCAGTAAAGGGCTCCCGCGGCCCGCTCGAATCGAAGTCCGCCGAACTAGCCCGAAGTACTGTACCGGGCGACGCGGGCGCGACGAAGCGAGATAGCATTTTGTTGCCATAGTTACTAGTCTGCTTTGCTGCTCACTCGTATTTGCCTAAAGCATTCGTAAGCCAGTCATTTGAATTTGAACCATATTTCAATGTTATTAAAAGTAACGCGACGCGCACTCCTGCCAACCTAAATAATTCGAGTGTTAGTCATTTGAATTTGAACCATAATTCAATACAAATAATGTTCTTTTTTAACTACATTATTCCGCAGTTTTCTAGGTATTTAATACTAGATGAGAATGAAAACTTTATGATGCATTTGCGATAGTCGAGTATCAAATACGGAGTCGTGCGCATGTGATCTCGATCTCGGCTTCTGCTGGTTCGCTATACGTAAAACCTGACGACGTAATTTTCGTAACGAAGTTTTGTTATTGTGTTAGAAATTTGGATTTTATTTTTGTTAAGACATTAATTTAAGTGTTTATTATCTAAAAAATGCCTCCCAGAGGAAGTAGTGTCGCTTGGGATCATTTTACGGACAAAGGCCAACAAAAGGCTGAGTGTAATATATGTAAATTACAATTAATTAAGTTTCAAAAGTTCCGTATCAAACCTAACAAAGCACTTAAAACGAAAACATCCCTTCGTAAGTTTAGTTCGAAGAAACGACGTTCCAATTTCAGTAATAGCAGCCCAGACTAACCAGCAACCGCCACCATCAGAACAGGCGGAATCACCATCTCGGACCCAATCTGCTGGAATAGTTCAACAACCTGAAGGTCAACAACAGCCCTCCACTAACTTGATGCGCTTAGTACAACCAGGTTCGAGGACTATAGCTTCCTATGTATATAAAAAAATGCTGATAAATGTAAGTTTGATATCGATAAACTAATAATGGACTTATTTACGAGTATTATGGACTTTCAACCATTCCGTATTGTCGAAGACGGAGGTTTTAGACAGTTGATTCAGTTTGCTTTTCCTTTTGATGTTATACCAACTCGTAAATACTTTGCAAACAATTTATTGCCAAGTCGATACGAAAGTTTGCGAATTTCAAAAATGGCGGAAGTAGCAAATGATGTTGAATCGATTTCCATCACAGCAGATATATGGACATCAAGTACAAAAACGACTCGTACATGGGTATTACTGGTCATTATATAAATAAAAATGACTTCACCCTAAAATCGACATTGTTAGATTGTGTATTTTTAGAGGGATCACATACTAGTGCCAACTTAGCTAGGGAACTTTTACGAATAACAGAGGAATGCAAAGTGTCCAGAAAATTTTTGTTAGCAGTGTCAGATAACGGCGCCAATATTAAAAAAGCCATGATAGATTTAGGCTGGAAGCATTTTGGTTGTTACGCACACACGCTACATTTAGCCGTTCAAGAAGGATTGACTGCGACAGAAGAATTGGTTAATTTAATTAATAAAGTTAAAACTGCTGTTGCTTACTTTAAAAGATCCGCACAAACCTGGGAAAAATTAAAAAAATACCAGGAGCAGGCTGGAAAAAATCCTAAAAGACCTCTGCAATGTGAAGCACGAGGTGGAATTCAACATTCTACATGATACAGAGGTTTGTAGAATTGAAAGAAGAAATAAATAGTGCGCTCTCAAATTTAAATGCTAATACTTTATCTTTAACTGCAGTTGATTGGGAGCTCTGTGAACACATTTGCAACATTTTAAAACCTTGTGAAGAAGTAACAAGGGAAGTAAGTGCTCAAAAATATGTCACAGGAAGTATTGTTATACCAATAACGACAGGGTTAGTAAAATCTTTAGAAAACATTAACACTAGTGCATACCTCGATGCCGCCCAAAAATTACCACAAGACTTGCTGGCCGCTATGAAAAATAGATTCATACATTTAGATAAAAGCGGCACATTTACGACCTGTATGTTCCTGGATCCTAGATTTAAACTTTATTTTGAAGACCAATATGTAGCTGACACCACAAAACAAAGAATCATAGAACTTATTACGACTATTATTAATAAAGAGGACCGCAATAATCCCCAAATTCAAAATGAAGAGCAGCAGATATCGGATCAAGAAGCAAATCCTCCACCTCAGCCTCAAATTAATCTAGTGTGGCAGCACTATGCCGAAAAAATGAAAAATATCCAACCCAAGGGCACGGCAACTTCTCGAGCGATTTTAGAAGTACAAAGATATTTGGACGATAAAGTTTTGTTGCCAAGTGAGAATATATCACCAATAGAGTGGTGGAAAAAGAGGAAAGATGTGTACCCGTATTTGTGTGCCCTGGCCCTGGCACTCACCAAGTTGAATGCAATGGCCACGAGTGTTCCATGCGAAAGATTATTTTCCTCCTGTGGATTATTACTAAATGAAAGGAAAACGAGGCTGGGGACCCGAAAAGTCCAACAATTAATGTTTTTAAATCAAAATTCGTAAGCTGATTTTGTACGTATATTCAAATAAAAAAACAATAATTTGTAGAAAGGTGATTAAAAAAAAAGAAAAATTTGATAATTCTAAAAAAAAAAAAAGACTGATTAACCCTTAAAGTGACTTTGTATAGAATAGTATACGTCTAACTTTAAATAAAATATTTTCCTATTTAATTTCATTTTATCTGTAGTATTTCATAATAAATGACATTTCTGAACGTTTTTTTCTAAGTCATTATGACAAAACTTTTTTAAACTGTGGTAAATTCAAATCAGTTGTGAAAAATAACGAACGAGTCGCAGCCAGAAATTATTATCAAGGTGAGTTTTGGTTATTTTAGTGTTTTTATTACTAATCATAGATTTCCAATGCATAAAATGTAAAAGAGAACAGTTATTCTAATAATTTTGCTAGATAAATAACTTGGAAAATGTGGTGTTTGTATTATTTTGACTAGTTTATAAACATGTATATTATACTATACAATACTACAGTTGCTAACATTTACCACTATTTTTATTTGTATAGTATACTATACAACGCCACAATTGCTACTATGTGATGAACCTAACAATTTATTGATATTTTGATATGATACGAGTTCTATAGAGTGCATAAATAACGTCTTGGCTTTTATTTGGGTGGTGGTTGCATTGCATGTTTGCTTTATGTTGTTTTAGACCACAATGAACGGAAGAGCTAGACGAATATTGGCTTTGGTTCCTGCACTAAATGCTAATTCTGATGCTAGTGATGAATCGAGCAGTGGTGACGAAGCGAGAACAGCTGAGAGTTCACCAGCACCGTCACTAAACTCGTCATTTGAAAGGCTCGACATTCTAGGCAGCCCAGTTTCGCCAGCCAACCCAGTGGGCGAGGTGGATTCAAACGCCCTTTCTGATGTTGAACAAGAAAATGCTCAAGTTCCCCTCACACCAATTCTGAACGCTGTTTTTCCGAGCCCTACGCAATGCAACTATGATGCAATCCCGTCAATTACTTCTATTGGTTCTGTGCCATCTGTTCAACCTTCTACTCCCATGGCAACTAACACACCTTTGAGGACACGTGGGCAAAGAAAACGTACTGGGCCTTCTATAGCAATTAATAGAATCAAAAGACGCTGTATCAAAAAACTAAACTTACGTTTTCGTTGGAAGAAAGTGTCATTTCAACACGGGGCTGATATATCTAATCCTACTTTTGAAGATGCAGTACCTACTGATTGGTCACCCTTAGACTATTTTTATCGATTTTGTCCCAGAGTAATGGTGAGTGATATAATGACGAATACCAATTTGTACAGCGTTCAAGAAACTGGTAAATCAATCAAAGTTACAGAAGAGGAAATATTAGATTTTTTGGCCATCAACATTCTTATGGGTATAGTAGTTTTACCTTCTTACAAAGACTATTGGAAATCGTCGCTTAGATATCCAAAAATTGCAGATGTCATGTCCTTGAAGCGTTTTCAACAACTAAGAAGATATTTACATTTCACTGACAACACCCAAGCAGAAGTTTCTGACAGGTATTATAAACTGCGACCCCTAATTGAATGTATTCGGTTTCAATGTTTATCTCTCGAAGAAGAAAATACTTTCAGTATAGATGAGATGGTTATACCATATAAGGGTAAAAAAGCAGGCAGTCGTCGTCAATATAACCCAAACAAGCCAAGTAAGTGGGGCTTTAAAAATTTGGTTCGGGCTGGTGTTTCTGGAATCATCTACGATTTTATACTCTACGCTGGCGATGATACGTTTAGAGGTGTGGAATTTACCGATGACGAAGAATCCTTGGGTGTTGGAGGAAAAATAGTTTTAGCGTTATGCAAAACTATAAGAAATCAAACATGTAGTGTTGTTTACTTTGACAACTATTTTACGTCTTTAGAGCTAATATATATATTACGAGAAAACTATGGTATATTTAGTTTAGGAACTGTAAGGAAAAATAGATTGAAGGATGCAGAGATAAAATTGACTGACGATAAATCGCTACAGAAGAAAGGAAGAGGAGCATTTACTCAGGTGGTTTGCAATGAAAACAAACTGAGTGTGGTCAAGTGGTTTGACAACATAAGAGCTTACTAACCTCACATGCTTATTATGTGAGGTTAGTAAGCTCTTATGTTGACGCTTTTCCCCTTGAGAACATTAAACGTTTCAGCAAAGAGTCAAAAAGTCGCATCGATATACAATGTCCTCAAATTGTGAAGCATTATAATCGCCACATGGGAGGTGTGGATTTGGCAGATATGCTTATAGCATTATACCGCACAGGTATAAAATCTCACAGATGGTATCTAGTGTGATAAGTGATTGTCTAGAAAAAGAAAACATAAATTGCAATCGTGACAATGATTGTGACAATTACCATCAAGATGATTTGGGGTCAAGAAACTTTTTAAGTCCTATTATTCCCTTAAGTGAGTCTCAGCTTATTGAATGCGTTTCAGAAGAATTAGGAGAAGGAGTTTACGCCCAACTGATTCCTGCATTAATTAGTGATAAGACTTTAAACGTCTCAAATATGTCCTCAGAAGAATTTCACTAATTTAATAGCGTTCAATCTAAATCATATTGTGATGTTACTTCCAAAACAAATGAGGATGGATCGATACATAATTTAGATGAAGATGCCGAACCTTTCGATACGTTGAAAGATATTTCGTATGATCTTTCAACTGTGACTCAAAATATAACATCTACTGCATTATCGACTGAAATCCAACCATCAACTTGTTTAGCACATTTTTCACCATCTTCAGTTTCGCCAAGGCCTTCAACTTCTTTCGCTTCCATAAGTCCTACTGTAAATATTGAAACAGAAGTACAGACAGGAAAAAGAAAACGTAGCTCCCTTGAAGAATCCACCGCCATTGATGAACCTGCCGTTGAAGATAACTGTCAAGCACCAAAGAAACCTAAGCGAACTAGAAACCCAGTAACCATATTAGAGAGTCAAAGATTGAAACATTCATTGTTGCCACCTTGGTCATGTAAAAAACAGTGCATTCAAAAGATTTGTGAGTCTGAAAGGCAGTCTATATGGACACAATTTTGGAACTTATACCGGCAACGGCGCCGCGACTTTTTATCAAGAAGTGTCGATAAGCTGTCTACTGCATGCTCAAAAACAAAAGGTAATTCTCGAAGGCATAATACTCTCATGTGGTCGCTAAACGATGTCAAAGTGTGCAAAGTTTTTTTTCTTAGAACCTTAGGATACACAAACGATGAAGCTGTACAATCAGTCTTGAAAAATAACTATCTAGAGAAAAACAAAAATCCAAAGATATGCGCAACACCCGATCTTCGAGGACGTCGATATGCACCACCTAACAAGTTTTCACAGGAGTATGAGAAACTATTAGAAGAATTTATAATGAAATATAACCCTGTTCCATCACATTACAATAGTAACCATGCACCAAACCGAAAATATTTGCCAGTCGGTATAAACTTTTCCACTATATATAACGATTTTAAACAGTATTGCCAAGAAAATAATACAAAGATTTGTGGTTGGACTCATTTTCATACTATGATAAAAAAATTAAACCAATCCACGGCAGAATTACCTCAAGATATATGCACTAAATGTAAAAATCATAAAATAGCTCATGACACACTACCACTTCCTTGCAACTGTGAAGGTTGTCACATTATAGGCCAGCACTTAGAAAATAAACGTAGTTCACGAAGAGATTTAAAGAACAATGGCGAGTTTTTACCTGAATGTATTAGGAAGCGTCTAGATATTTGACATATGCAAAACTTAGTCAAATTATTAGTATGTTTTTTATCCATAATTACTTTTACATGTGCGACTTTAGTTTAAATTATTTATTTAATGAACTTTTATTTGTTTAAATTCATATCCGGTGTCGGCTTTATCTGTGGAAGGAAATATTTTGAATCACCAGAGTTACCACTTTATGAAAACAACGGACGATACTCGGTAGAAAATAATAACTAATATATTTTGAAAAGTGCTTCCCTACGCTTGTTGGACAACAAACAAATCGAACCATCTCACATAGTTATTAATTACGTATTGGATTTGCATGAATAATATTTTAGAAATATAAAATAATTATTTATGAATTATTAATAAACACTACTAGTTGGAAATTAAACAAAATATTCTGGCAACATTTTGTGAGGATGACATTTTGACACTAATGCTTGTTGTTTAGTCTAGCTAGCTTTGCTTGCCTAGACTACTGTTTATTGTTGATTTCGCAGTTTATTTTCCTCCGGTTTTCCTGTCTATCCTTATTATTGACCCGCGCATTGCCCCTGGACTTGATTCTCTACCCCATACGACGACTTGTGCTTTCTCACGGACGATCTGTGCTGTAACTGTAACAACAAATTGCTTTCTCTATAAGGACTCCGATTGTGCCTCAAGATTTTGATATTGTTGTCTGGTTGAAGATGGAAAGTCGCAGCAGACCTACACGCATCTTGTGCGTGAATTGTAACATTTGCGTCAATAATCTTCGACGATATCGGGCCTTGGAACAAAACCCTAGAGTTTGTACCTTGCTCTGCAACTGGGTTTATCCACAAATCGTAAGTTTACCTACCTATTTATATATTTTAAATTCTGTGGAATTAACATAGTTAAAACCTGTGCATTTACCTACTTCTTTTCATTCTAAATAATTGTAGTCTTACATTTATTGTGTCATGAACTCATGACATTAACTCAAACTGTGTATTTCAACAGCAAATCTGTGATAAAATTATTATCATTGATACAGATTAATTGCATGTTTTGCAAACCGTTCATTGTTAATGACACCACCAAATGATACCCCCAGGAGTGTGGTTACCAAAAACGATTTGTTGACGACACCACTAATGAATACACATCAAACAACGAGTATGTGTAAACAAACTCTCATATTATATTAGTACGAATTGTGGCATCCCAACATTTCGGTGGTGTCATTAACAAATCCTTTTTGGCAACCACACCACTGGGGGTATAATTTGGTGGTGTCATTAACAATGAATGTTGCAAACCTAGCTATCTACCATTATCACTTAATACTGTACACTTTAGTGCTCAATACTGTCCACAGACAGTATGTTGATCAGTAAATAATAATGATTGTTGCTGATGTAATGATATAATGATTTAGGGATTCTATAATATCAATAATCATCACTTTACTGAATAATGATTGATATAATATAGAGGTAGGTAGGTAGATTATGCACCAAGTTAATTATGTGTTTTTAACCTGGTAGGTTTTTCCATGCATTTAATAATCCCTTATCTTTCAGATTACTGATGATGATTATGTTTGCGAAGCATGTTGGGAACTGGCAATGGCTGCTGTTAATCGTAATTTGCAGCAAGACATTTCTGCCAGTGATGAACAAGCTGGACAAAGTCAACGAGGCCATATCAATGTTTGTCTTCTGTGTGGCTGTTCTATTGCAAGAAGGCAAAGCGACAAAATACTTAGAGACAGCCCTACAGACCTGCAGCAGAATATGATAAATATTATTCAAATGAAAATACAACCACGCCAGGTATATACCTAATTCATCTTTTTCTTTTTCACCATTTTGCAGACATAATGCAAAAACAATGGTTTGTTGATTGAGTATGGCAATCAACAGTTGGGATAACATTTTTACAACTTATCATGGCATATTTATATTAAAATATATAATCAGGAAGAAAATAATCATAAATATAAAATGAAAAACCTTAAATCCTAAGACTACAAATATCCTGTTGGTGCTTATTGGTATTTGCAATTATTGTTTGTACAATATATCATAAATATTAAAGTCTATTGATCCATATTAATCTTTTATCCATAATATTCTTATATTATTTACAAACATAAAACTATTTCCTGTACTTGATTTCTTTTCCTTATAATCTGATAGGCTTGTGCTTAATTACACACATTTCCTAATTTCATTTTATTTCCAATGCAGATGACTCCTTCAGATAGAGTTTGTCATGCCTGTTGGTTGCGTACAAAGAGGGAAGCTCTTCGCTTCAACCTTGTTGATGAAAATAGAATTCCTGAAGAAATACCTCAAATGGAGATAATGCCACAGGATAATGAACCCCATGAGAATCCTCAAGAAGAAATTGCCAGGCCAAACACAATAGAAAATATTGTATTAACAGACTATAGGAGGGCGGCCAATACTGCTAATCATTGTGTGTTTACTGATTGTAGTAATACTGGTACATTGCACACTGTATCTGACCAATTACGTGCTATCATATTGAGCAATAACAAATATTACTTGCCCAAATTAGCTCGTGTTTGTGGAGACCACTTGGGTAGAAATTCTTGGGACAGTTTGTTTGAGTCAGAAAATAGTATAAACACATTTAACGCTGACCAAGTGCAACACATATTTTCTTTTGTGAATGCGTTCAATCCTACATTAGATTTTGAAAACATTGAAGAAATGGATGAAAGAATTTTTGTTTATTGGGTAGGATTTCCCAAAGAAAAATATAACATACTGTTGGGAGAAGTTCCAAGAATTTTGGAAATTAAAAGAGGAAGATTGGGGCTCGTGTCTTTATTAATAAAGATGAGATCAGGCGATTCTGATGAACGGATTGCCACGTTAGTACAAAAGCCGCGGCGTACTTTGGAAACGCTAATGGACCGGGTTCGGGAAGTACTTATTCAAGACTTTGTGCCTAGATATCTTGGTATAACGCATTTGTCCCGGGAGCATTTAAATAACCACACGTTAGCCATTCCAAATGGTTTATATGGAAGGGAAAACAATGTCATTGTGATTTGTGATGGAACATATATTTATATAAATAAAAGCTCAAATTACATGTTCCAAAAAGACACTTACTCTCTTCACAAATATAGAAACTTATTAAAACCATTTTTGATAGTTGCTAGTGATGGTTACATTGTAGATTGTTTTGGCCCATACAAAGCAACAACCTCAGATGCTGAAATAATGTCTTCCTTATTTGAAACTGAAACATCTCCTCTTAGGTTGTATTTCAGAGAGAATGATGTCTTTATATTAGATAGAGGATTTAGAGACTGTATTAGTTTATTGGAAGAATGTGGTTATCGCACACATATGCCAGATTCTCTTTTAGAAGGTGAGCATCAATTAACTACAGCTCAAGCAAACCAAAGCCGCTGTGTCACTATTTGTAGATGGGTGGTAGAGGTCGTAAATGGCTATTTTAAACGAGATTTCAAAATATTAAGACAAGAGTATTTCCATAGATCTCTACCACACATGATGGAGACTTTCCAAATAGCAGCGGCTTTATTAAATAGGTTTGGTGCTCGCCTGAGAAATAATGAGTATGCTCATGAAATATTAAATATAATTAATGAAAGATTGAATTTAGCAAATAATCTGGCAAATGTGATAGAACAACAAAATATGAACAGGCGATCAGCCAACTTCCAAAGTCTCACAGCAGACCGAAACAATGTTTTAGTCTTTCCTAACTTGGAACATAGAGACCTAATATTATTCGCCTTGGGAACGTATCAAATACGTCAAGCTCGCTCATACTATGGCGAGCATATACGTTTCCATGGTGGATATAGGATTGAAATATGTAGTGAAATAATGAATTCCTCTGAGTACAGCTTACGAGGCAGTGGAGAAACGACTTTGATAAGAGGTAGAATAAAATCGCGCCACATATCAAGGAAGCAGTACTTTGTTTATATTTTAATTGAAAATAATAATAATAGTAGAGCAGGTATTGTAGAATATTGCTGCAATTGTTTAGTTGGTCGGCGTACTGTTGGTTGTTGCGCACACGTCATGACTCTCGTGTGGTATCTAGGATGGGCTAGGCATCAGGATAATATATCAGCACCGGCAGAGTTCCTGGACGATATAGTTATTAGAGAGGATGAATAAAATATAATTAAAAATCTTGATACTTGTTTTATTTTACCCCTAAATTCTGGATAGCAGTATTATCCCTGTTAGCCTTGTAGTTGTCATCCACCCAGGATTCATATATACATATTATGGGGGATAAGGAAAGAGCCTCCATGAGTGCGTTGAGCGCAATAAGAATCTATACCTCCTATGCTGACTTTCCACAACGGCGTGAGCGATTTTAATGCAGGTACTTAGGTAAGTAAGTTTATGCCGATAGAAGATAAGGATTATGGGTCCCATTGTAAAACTTGGACCTATTTTATAGATATTAATGCAATAGATTTAGTTTTTCTTTGACATAATGCATCAATCTTGTAGAAAACTTACTTATTTACATATTTTCATAACCTCAAAATACAAAAATGTTAATATCTTTTTTTTTCATGTCCCTAGAATGAAAAATCTCAGTGATTCTGTTTAAGTAATGAAACCCCTAAGGTTTTATTATTTTTTTCAACATAGACGCTTCAAATCGATGTCAGGTAAAATGTAGTATGGAAACTTGCCATTGTTCTTTAGCAGAAGAACGAAGCAACAATAGCTCAGGGAAAGAAGCTGTGTTCATCGTGGACATGCAAAAAGCCATATGCATGCCACTTCTAACAACAAAAGACTATTATTTCTCAAGGAAGCTTGTTTTATTTAATGAGTCCTTTGTACCACCAGGAAAAAATAAAAATGCTACATGCATCCTGTGGCATGAAGGCGAAAGCGGCAGAAAAGCATATAACATAGCCACCACATCTGTTTATTTTATTAGAAAATATTGTAGGGACCTGCACTATGTTAACTTATTTTTAGACAATTGCAATGCCCAAAATAAAAATAAAGTTCTTCTGTCTGCATTAGTCCGAGTTGTAAATGATACCAAAACAGATATTCAAACATTAAAATTAGAGTATTTTGAACCAGGTCATACGTTCATGGCAGCGGATGCAGTACACGCTGCTATAACAAAAAAACTAAAAGCAGCTATTGAAGTTTATGACCTGGAAGATTTCGTCACGAAGATCAAGCAGTCCAGAAAAAATCTGAATGTCGACGTACTCAATCACAAAGACATGATAATGTTTACAAATGACTGTAAATTAATGTTTCCCAAAAACTGGAACATACAAAATTTAAAAATAATTGAGTTTAGAAGAGGAAAATTATCTATTTTTGCCAAAAATGATTACAATGGGAAGTTTAAAGAACTCCATATTTTAAAAAAAAGGTTGAAGGAGACTTACGAAAGAAAATGGACAATGGACTTGATCTTATAAATATAATAGAAAGAGAAAGTAAGCCAAGGGGTGTGAATGAAGTTAAAAAAAAGGAATTACTAACACTTGCTAAATCTATGCCTGCATCACGGCGAATTTTTATGAAGCCCTTGAGGAGTCAGATGCAACTGATCTCGATACACACATTGATTCCGATTTGTAACTGATTTATTACAATTTATATTCTACATATTATTATTATTTGATTTACTTAATTAATAATGGATCTCATAGAAGCCCAAAGTTGTTTTTGTTTATTTTGTATAAGTTCGTAAAATATTAGAAGGTTACGTTATATTTCACTAGATTTTTAACTATTATGTCGATTTTAAAAACATTAGAAGATATTGTTATGTTTCAAAAAATGTTTGTGATTATTAAAATAAAAATGATTATTATGCTCAATTTTGTAAAAAAATATTAGAAGTTTTTGTAATGATTCGTCAAATGCTTTTGATTATGAAGAATAACTTTATACAATTAATAAGTATGTTATTACTCGTCATAAAAATTAAAAATTTCATTAAATTTTATCTTATCAAATTGTATTAGATTTTATTTACCTAATTAGATCTTACCCTTAACATACTTATCATCCTGCAGCCAGCATACATATATTTTGTTTATTTAATATAATTATTGATCTTTTTAAAACACTGTATCATTGGATACAATGTTATGGCGTAATAAGTTACTCCCGTTTATACAAGGCAAAACACTGTAATTGGTTTTACAGTGTTTTGCATTGTTATAGTTGTAGGTACTTAACTTGTTTTATTTTTACTAAATTTATCAAAAAAAAAACTACTTGCCTATGAAGTTAGAGATATACACCTGCTATAGAATGCATAAAATAATATAATACTAAACAGTAATCATGAAAAAAAGCAATTATTTCTCAAAAACATATATTGTCAATTATCTCACATGTGGTCTACAAAAGTTACAGTGTATTGGATTGGCAGGGCAGTACTATTTCAATACGCTATGACAGTCTAAACCAACATAACCGGATTTTTTTATATTTTTTGTTTCTATTATAATATTTTCTGGACATATCGTTTTTTTTTTTACAGATCTTCAAAGAAATTTTATTACATATTTATTATAAGTAAATGGAAGAAGCGATTACTTTCCAATTTAGTCTCGCACTAACGTATATGTAAAATAAATGGCTTCTGCACAGCACAACAATAGCGACCGATATTTTTGTGTGAGTAAGTAGTACAGTGCATGGTAAATGCACGCTGTGATTTTTACTATGTGTAATGACTAATGAGTGCATTCATAACCTAAAAAAGCATTTATATCATGTTGCTATGAGAGACACCGAACCAATAATGCAATGGAAGCTTGGCACCGTCGTCTTGGGGATCGAATAAAAAAATTGATCCACTTTCTGTACAAACTTAAAAAAGAGTCCAGATACCAGGATATGATAGTGAGAGGATTTTTTTTTTCAAAACAAAAAACCAGAAAAAAATAGCAATACTTTTTGACAGAAAATACTGACGGGAGCTTACAAAACTCCAAATGGAAGATATTACAGCGCTAAACTTTCATATAAATATTTATCACCTAAAATACAAGTTAAACTACAAATAGTTAACCCGTGAGAAGGCGCGCTATGAGCAATTTGCTCACACAAAAATTAAAAGTAAAAATTTTTGGTGATACCGACGCCCTAACGTCTCAAGCGCCTAGGTACCTTCCTAACTATTCATCCCCTTCCCCCTTACGCAACTCTCACGCCGGTCAGATCTGTTGCGACCCCGCAGCGAAATGTTTCTGGAGGCTGCGTACCATCGTGCGGCAATTTGCTCATCACGCGCCCATCCGTGTAAGTATTTATTTTTCATATTTATGATTAATTACGGTTTACTCACATGCATTTTTCGGGATTGCCCGACTAGTTTCGGACCCAAACGGAGCCCTTAATCATGAGCTGATCACGCGGCGAGGTCGCGAGTCGAACTGACGCTGCACCGCGCCGCGTAATCAGCTCATGATTAAGGGCTCCGTTTGGGTCCGAAACTAGTCGGGCAATCCCGAAAAATGCACGTGAGTAAACCGTAATTAATCATAAATATGAATGTGTCTCACGAAAGTTATAATATTTATTTTTCTAATAAAAAAGTATTATTGTATTTTCTAGAATACATTATTTAATTTATTTATATTGGTTAATTATTACGTAAATACTCTATAGTAATATTTTGATAATAATATTTTTTGTTTTTAGCTACAACACACATGTAAAATAGGCAATCGACGTCAAGCACAAAGTTCGTGGCTGGAAGAGGATTCTGGTGATTTGCATGGAGAAAATATCGTCAGATCTCAAGTTTCTAATGAAGCGATTTGTGCCGGCTCCTAGACCTATTGCAGAGCCTAGACCAAGCGGATTCTGTTCAATGTCCTAGACGTAAGAATAGACGGTCAAAAAAAGCTTGTACTTTGTGCAAGCAATTATTCTGCACCGAACAGATCACATATACGCACACCTAGATAAAGGGTAGCACAACTCAAAATAATCTAAAATCGAGTTACAGCGATTATTGGAATCTGCGGCGTAAAGTACAAGTCGAGGGGTAACGGGCTATTTGGTTTAAGCGATATTTTGGATGATATTGAGTTATATATATATATCTGGAATCAGCGAATTTTTCTCATTCCAAATATATATATAACTCAATATCACCCAAAATGTCGCTTAAACCAAATAGCCCGTTAGTTACCCCTCGAAGTAATAAAAAACAGATGACGCCGTAAGTCAGTCTTTCTGAGCAGCTCCACGGTCACCCCCCACCAACAACAGTAACGCATCACCAGTTACCACATGTCAGCCGTAGGGGAAGATGCTGTCAATATGCAAAACTACTAAATTATTTTGACTTCGTTTTGTATTTGGGCATGTTCAAATAAATTAATATGGTGTAGTGATGGATTTATTCGCATTCACATTAATTGTTAGCATGCGAAGACTTCATTCGCATTTCACAAATTGATCGTAGTTGCGAAATTCTGTGAAGTGTGAAAAGCGATTTCATCGTTCGCTTCATTTCATACTTTTATCATAGAGCTGCAGCGTGCGATCTCCGTCGCACCCACGGCAATACTAAATGTATCTGTTTCTGTTTCGTGAGACCTTGGCTCCGTTCGCAAGTGAAATTATTAGCAATTTAGCAGGTGATGCGAGGAATGAAGTCAAGCAATTATTATCTTTGATAGGCTTGAACTTAGGGTCGTATATTGAATGAATACGTATGGTTGTTGAGTTTGTTTAAATTATTAGCAGGGTGGTGCGAAAAATAAGGTTCAACAATTATTTCATTAATATCTTTAATTTACTTGTATTTAGGGTCGAATATTGAATGAATGCGTGTGATTGTTTAATAAATTTGTTTGCGGCACGTGCGTGGCGCGCGTCGTAAATATTGTCAGTACGTTTTGGCAAATGAGAGTGAGAGTTTAGTTTACGTATTCGATATACAATAATTAAATTCTTTCGTCATATGTTTACCAATTATTGTTATTAAAATAGATAATAGTATGAGTGAACTCCGTACCTACCTGTAAATAATTAGGGATAAGTAGTAAAAAGTAAGGTGTATGTACAAGTGTAAATAATAAATTACGTATAAGTTTTGTATATAAATATATAAGTGTAAATAAACTTTTGAACGTGACAATGTCTCACCGAATTAACCCTATATGGGATTATTTTTCAAATGTTGGTGGCGAAAATAAAATTTCAAACTGTAATCAGTGCTCTAAAAATCTTTCCTACCGAACTTCTATTACCAATTTAAAAACCCATTTAAAACTAAAACATATCGGGCATTATAATAACTTTTTAGCCGAAAGTCAACCAACTCGGTCCAATGTGGTACAGATGCCTCAAACGGAACCAGTGCCGTCTACATCAGCGCAACATGAGAACCATGTTGGGGAATCCCGTCAGGAAATCACTGCCACCAGAACCGGGACCCAAAGGAACATTTTACAATATACACAAATTCGAAGACCTTTACGCAATGAAGAAAAAAAGCATATAGATGCCATGCTCTTAAAGCTCATTGCAAAAACGTACCAACCGTTTTATAATAGTTGAAGAACCTGATTTTATAGAGTTTGTAGAAGCATTAAACCCTAATTATGTTTTACCTGGGCGTAAAGTGATATCAGAAAAGCTAATACCATTTCTTTATAACAGATGTTTAGAAGACCAAAAAAAAATGTTGGATCAGGAAGCAGTAACAATTTGTTTAACTAGCGATTGCTGGACGTCTGTTAAAATGGACGCTTTTATAGGGGTCACTCCTCATTTTATTAACAATGACTTTGAATTTAAATCAGTCGTGCTGAAATGCAGTGTAATTAATGGTACACATACAAGCCAAAATCTTGCAACAGTTTTAAGAAAAACGTGCATGGAATGGGGTATATTAGACAAGATTAATTTTTGTGTAACGGATAATGCTCCGAATATACAGGAAGACTTTGAATTCGTTGGCAATATTTTAGTCCAAGAATCTAATTGAGGAACAAATAATAACTAAAGCTAGTAAAGTGTTCAAAAATAATAACCCAGAGTTTTCCCAAAATGAACAAAAAAATAATAAGGATCAAATTGTGATTGCGCGCTATTTAAAATGTACGGGTGCCGTGTGTCAGTGTGTGTGACACGCACGCACACACGCGGCGCCTTCACCGTCGACGCGCGCCAACGCCATTCAACTTTGCGCGGCACGGAGCGCGGGCGGCGCGAGCGGGCCGCCGCGCGCCGGCGTCGCTTTGGTTACGGTCGCGAACTCTCGAATGGCGATGTAGCAGCTTCGATTTTCCTACGGAACAACGTGCAACTCGTACGTAAATTAAATTGTTTAGTTAGATCCGAAAGTAACTAAAATCACAGTTTAAGAATCATATGTTAAACTGCTAAAATTGACAGAAAGTAATTCCGAAAATAACAAAAATCATGACAGAAGATCCTGAAGTACAATAACGCCCGTTTATCTAAGCCACAAATTCATACTTTGATGAGAAAGCAATTTAAAAATGAGGGCCACTTCTGCGCATAAATCAATGAAATATGGCAGCTAGCACATAATAAAATAATAATAAGTTGTGCTATGTAATAATTGTCAGCACTGTTGGCACAGTGGTTGAGTGTGTGGCTGCTGCGTTACGTGTCGCGAATTCGATTTCCGCACAGAAAGACGTAGGTGTTGAGTTTGTGAGCGCACCCAGATTACAAAAGTAATTAAGTACTAGCGTTGGGAATGTTTTGAAAAAAGAAACAGGAATAATTGGAAAATTGGAAATGATTTAAACTTTTACATCGGTATTCAAAGTAAAAGTTATTGTTAGTAAAAGTTTCAAATTACATGCAATGACTGTAATATCATTAAAAATGACTTGACTGAAACAGCTGATTGGGAGTACGCGGCCGGCGCGGCGTGCGCGTGTATGTTGGTAGTCATTTAGTAAGTACCTACTGCGTTGACCGCACGTGAACTTTGCTGAAACAGCTGATTGGGAGTACGCGGCCGGCGCGGCGTGCCCGTGTATGTTTGTAGTTATTTTTTGGTAAGTACCTACTGCGTTGACCGCGCGTGGCCTTTGGAGAAACAGCTGATTGGGAGCACTTTTGGATAATAAAATTTAATTTCACTCATGTGGCAGTTTCCTGTTAAAATAAATAACTTAGTGGTTTTTAATTTTAATCACATTAATAATTTTGACGTAGGTATTTAAAAGCTGATTAATAACAACCGGATAATTAATTTATTGTTGTGGGTCTGTCTGTTCGTGTATGTGAGATAAAATTAGCGTTTGATTTAGAGCAAGATTTTTTTTAAAGGAAAAAAAAAGAAAACTTAGTACTTAGGTACTTACCTACGTGTAGGTACTTTAAGAGGTGCTCGAAGTGTTCACCTGCTCTTTGTACACACAGTTCAACACGGCGCCTACGGTGCCTTTTCACGTTTTGCAAAACATGTACGCGATTTAACTATTATTATTTCGAATGCCGTAACAATCTTTTCTCTTAACTGTTCGCGGCTTTCACTTTCTTCCTCGTACTCGTCTCACTCGTATTTTAACCTCACCACACAAAAAAAGTGTAAGAGCGTTAGATCAGGTGACCGCGCCGGCCAAGGTACAGGCACGCCGCCGCATCCTGTCCAACGCTCGCCGAATCTGCGGTCGAAGAAAGCGCGAACATCCCGCTGGTAGTGTGCCGGGGCTCCGTCATGTTGGTATTACAGCTCAGACTGATAGCTATCAGGCACGTTTTACAGCTGCGCTTCCACGGAGGTCTCTTGGCGCTTGGGCAAGCGTTGGTGTACGTGGAATGATGCAAAATCCAGTTAGTTTTGAGTTGACCTTAAGATTCGGTCTCTTGATGGAATCTGTGCATCGGGATAGCAGCGGTGGAACATCAGACGGGATCGCGGTGGAACATCAAACTGTGCGTTCGGTCGTAAAACAGGACCATATCCAGGTATTGCTGGTTCGTGTGTACACTGTACTACGTGGTCGAGGCATGTTATTTACGGTTTACGGGTCACAGAATCCTTCGCGAATTACACGTCATGCACTTGACCTATTAAACGCGGAACTGGAGCGGCGCAGGCGGCGACGCGCCAGGGGAGGGGGTGGGCGCACCCCGCATCCCCCGCACACGCGCCCGAGCTGCCGAATACTGTTTGGCGGCATTTCTTTTGAATGAGATAGCTCGTACTCGTACCTACATACATTGTAGCGTAAGTAATAATAACGCGTAGTAAACTGGTACACTAGCATTACTAGCGGACGCATCTTGATACTTTAAATTTAGTAAAGTTTTAATTATCATTTTTATTTTTTCATCGTGCTTATTAATTTTGGACTTAATGCAGGTAAATGGCAAGATATATCACGTTTTTAAAATAAATAATTTGAGAATTTTAATATACGATATTATGGGCTTAAATAAATTAGTATCATGGGTAGAATACGTGGTTAAAATATTGCCAATGAATTAAAAGTCACCCTGTATATTCTTCGTCAATTCAGCGCGCTCCTCATGCCTTGATCACACGTACCGAGCAAACCGGCGAGACAGTGCTCTCGGTCGAGTACTCGGTACGTATAAACATAGCGCCGAGTGCACGGCCGAGCGCTCGGCCGAACGAAGTGGCGAGACAAATGATAAATGATAAATGATATTTATTTCTGTAAATAAATCTGTTACAGACACTTTTACAAGTCAATTTTATATGTTTTTTTAAGACTAGATGGAGCCGGCATTTCCTATCTGACTCGCTCTGAGAAGAAAAGCCGAAACAAACTCAGAGGTCAACGTCTCTTTTAAAGTCCAGACATTGTAGTAAGTATCAACAACTATGCGAGTGTAACAATGTAGGGCAACGTCTGGAATGGCCTTTTGAGGAAAGAGCCAAACAGCTTTGAGTCGACCTGTCTAAACTGACGGTACGCATGCATCAGCCATCGTGTAGCTCAACCTTATTTTAGGGAGCTGAACGACCCGACGCACGACGCCACCAATCAGCAAGACATTTGCGTAGGTCACAAAAAACACTCAAAACCGCCAAACACTTTTGAAATTCGAGTAGGATACTAGCCTACACGGTACTCACATTCACAATAAAAAAATAAAATAAAATTAAAATAATATCAACATATTAATAATTGAATAATTATTCATCAAAATGTCAAAGTAAAAAAAATATTCAACAATAATAATAATCAATCATGCAAAATGTCAAAATAAGAGTTACAAAAGAATTACAATGATTTTTCTGTGATGAGAGCGAGCAGCTCAATTCCAAGCATTTTTATCGTCCATATAATCTTTAACTTTATAGAAAGCTTTATTGCAAAGTTTCTGCTTTACATAGGACTTAAATTTATTAAGACTTAGTTCTTGAATATTGCTTGGAATTTTGTTGTAGAAACGTATACTTTGGCACCTAAATGAATTACTAATTTTTTGGAGCCTAGTCATTGGTAGTATAAGTTTATTTTTATTTCTAGTATTGACGCTATGAATGTCGCTGTTCTTAGAGAACAAACTAATATTTTTCTTAACATACATCAAATTTTCATAAATGTATTGAGATGCGACCGTCATTATATTAATTTCTTTAAATTTATCCCTCAGTGAATGCCTAAAGCTAAGGTTATAAATTGCTCGAATAGCTCTCTTCTGCAAGACAAAGATAGTTTGAATGTCGGCGGCATTTCCCCACAACAAAATGCCGTACGACATAACACTATGGAAGTAACTAAAATATACCAATCTGGCTGTCTCTACATCAATTAGCTGGCGTATCTTATAGACCGCGTAAGCTGCAGAACTGAGTCTTTTCGACAATTTATTTATATGTGGGCCCCACTGCAGTTTCGAATCTAAAGTTATACCCAAGAACGTAGTGGTGTCCACAAGATCCAATTCGGCTCCATTTATTACTACACTGGTTTTCACCTGCTTGACATTAGGTGTCAAAAATCTAATACATTTAGTTTTCTTCTCGTTCAAAAGTAAGTTATTAACATTAAACCAGTGCACTACTTCAGAGAGAGCGTTATTTACATCGTTGGTAACCGGCTGTTGCCGTTTGAGTTTGAATAACAGTGATGTATCATCTGCAAATAACACAATCTCCTGATTATCTTGTATGAGATAAGGTAAGTCATTAATATAAACGAGAAACAGGAACGGGCCAAGAATTGAGCCCTGCGGAACACCCATTGTCACCACAGACCCCGGAGATCTCTTCCCATTAACGTCCACTCTCTGGATCCTATTACCCAAATACGAAATAAGAAGATCCAGTGCGGTATTCCTAACTCCATAGTGATGTAGTTTCCTGACCAATGTCTCGTGAAAAACGCAATCAAACGCAATCAAGACAATAGCTCGGCTGCCGTTCTACTTACTAGACCGAGTTACCACCCTCCCGCTTCCCCGCACTGTCTCGCTCACTCACTCGGCAGATTTGAACGTGCACTGTCTCGCCGCTCGGCTCTTTTTTGAGTTCAGGGGCCCAATTCTCCTAAAATAAATTGTTGCCAAACGCAATCGAACCACAACCGTCAGTCAGTTTTTGTTTTCGAAAACTTTCAAAATGATTGATTTTGTTTTTTGTGTCAAACAATTTGATAGCTTTTGAAATTGAGAACTGTCTGAATAAACGGTTCGGCCTTGGTTCGGTTGTGATTTATCAAGATTTATTTTAGGAGAATTAGGCCCCAGTTGTTTAAAACAAGTTAAAATGTCTGCAAATATCAAATGGGACGTCGAAACAACTATTACATTTATACAGTTATATAAACTACATCCGTGTCTGTGGAACTTTAAATCTCCTGAATACAAGATAAAGCAAAAACGGGATGCAGCAAATAATTCCATAGTTACAGGAATGAATATAACGGGATTCGGTACGCTAGAAGTTAAAAATAAAATAAAAAATTTACGGTCGACGTACCAACAAGAAAATAAAAAAAATCAAGAATCGAAGAAATCCGGAGCGGGTCTCAGTAATGTGTACACTTCTAATATTAAATGGCTGAAAGAGATTGAAGAGGTGTTTTCAAAAGATTTAAACAAAAATGTTTTTGAAAACGTAAGTATATTACTTTTTATTGTTACTTTTTATGTTATAATGTAGATAAGGGAGACTGGGGACACTTGATCCCCTATTTTTATTTTCATCGCTAATTTATTATATTTTTTGCCGTCGTTGAATGTATTATACTTCCCAGTTTAGAATTTCAATATTTATCAAACATTCGAAAGAGGCCAAGTTATTTTTATATTTCCAGTCATAAATGAATAAATAATCAACTCTTCTTGATATAATATCAGGGAGAGTAAAAAATACCAGTTCACCATACATTCGGGAGATTTCTACTGTTGTTATCGATTAAAATATCTATAACATTGTTATGTCTCCTAGGGATCCAGTGTCCCTAGTTTTCCCTATTTCTTAAATAAAATTATGAAATCATTCTGTTTTGCCACGATACGGCACCTGCCCCACTGAAGAACTCTGCATTAGTAGAAGGTTTTAAGCAGTCTGTGGAAAAACAGGTCTGGTATATAACACATTGATTGCTGATGGGGACGCTAGTATTTATAAAAACATTTTAGAAAGTAGGCCGTATCCAGCTATACCCGTTCAGAAAATAGAATGCACTAAACATCTCTTAAGAAATTATAATGGCAGGAATTTGCAGCTACAGAAGGATACGTCTGTTCCATTATCTGAACGCAAACTATTGACGGGAGAGCACCTGACTAGACTACAAACAGCAATACGATCTGCTATAAAATATAGAAAATCGGTAGACGGCACTATATCAGATTAAATAAAAAAATTACAAGAAGACATTTTAAACAGTCCACGGCATGTGTTCGGAGACCACAATCTTTGTAAGAGCTACTACTGTCAAGAAGAGCGAAAACAGGAGCCCAATCATGTCTCGACGGCAGCGACTTTGATGTTAAAGTTGCAAAAGAAGTCTCACAACTTGCCTTTCACTCAAGAAGCCTTATGCACACTTTCACAAACAATCGTGCCGAACAGTTCAATAGTATCATGGCCAAAATGGTTGGTGGTAAAAGAGTAAATTTTTCTCTTAAAGACTCCTATAGTGTTAGATGTTAGGCAGCAGTAGTAGCCTTCAACACTGGGAAACCACAGTACACCTTATATAAGTAAATATTCTGTTTTGTATTTTGTGGATAACGGTGTGAGTTGCACATTTGTATCATGTATTTGTTTTGTAAGTTAGCTCATAAGATCTAATGTGTAACTGTTTGTTAGTCCCAAATAAATAAATAAAAAAATCCAGGAAAGTCTCTGAAATGCGTTGAAGAAGCAAGACGTGCTCAAAATTTAAGACACCTGACAAAGTCTCAACAGTACCAACGTTGTCGCAGAAAACTTAATTTTGCTAGTTCAGACTCAAACTACGGTCAAAACTGTGAACGTTCAGATATGGACAGTGACCAATACGAACAAGCAAAAAAGATTTTCTTAGATCATTTGAAACAACAATCTCTAAACCGACAAGAAATAGAAAGGAGCACTATTTTGCAGGCTGAAATCGCTTTAGGCTAGAATTGCGTAGATGTATTGTAACTGCGTCAATTTTTAGCAAAATTTGCAAAAGACGGCCAAACCAGAACTCTGCACCTCTTGTGAAGAATGTTTTATACAGTCATAGCCTTGATCGTGTACCTGCAGTGAAACATGGAAAAGAAAATGAATCCAAAGCTTTGGCAAAACTGAACATTATTATTGACAAGTGCGGATTGTTCATCAACAAGGAATTTTTTTTCTTAGGAGCCACTCCGTATGGATTGTTTGAAGATGGTTTGGTGGAAATAAAGTGAAAATAAGAGAAGTCTTGAGTTCGATCCTCAGTCGCTCAAGTACTTTTTGTTCCTATTGTTTTTATTATTTTTGCGTATTCTCGATTTCGAAATCGGGAAAACGCAAAAATTATAATCATTAAAATCCATTGAATTACTTTTTCATTAAATAGTTACAGACAGAATAGGTTTAAACGAACTTTGAGGGTTGTATTGATGATTTTAATGATAATAATTCTGTAGCCACATACGTGTTACTGGCGCGACTCATTTTTCATCAACATACAACCTGAAACCGACCTGCAAATTCGAAAAAAACGTAAGAAAATTTAAATTTCGCGGGCTACTTCCACCCTAATATACAGGCTGTAACGGAAAGGAGGTATGAAGCTTAAACAGGATAAGGGTTGGACCACATTTGCCCGCACGGAATCGCACTTTCCTATGTTGCTTCTTATATAGCCGTAACATTCAGTGTGTGATGGGGCCTCCTCAATCGGGGGCAAATGCTCGCCACGCTTGGCAGGCGGGTTGGCGAGCGCAGGTAAAATTAACATTACAGAGAACGCTGCTGTCTACTCCTTGGTTTTCCCTTAGTCGCTTTTTACGACATCCACGGAAAGAGATGGGGTGCTAGTATTCTAAGCCCAGCACACGGCCATATTGACTTACTTAATTTTAATTTAGAATGCTGCATAAAAATATGTACTTAAAGGTACAGTTTTTTTTTTCAGAATGCCCTTTTTGATAGTTGAAACGATTGAAAACGGTTCCAAAAAACTATCAATTTGTCCGGAAGGATGGCTGGATAACGGAATTTTAAGTTGGCCTACTAAGAAGACTTCTAAAAAATGTAAAATTGAACAACTAATCCCAAAAGAAAGTTGTCTGAAAATGCCATGTATAATTAAGAGAAAATTGGATAATTATGAGGCTGCTGATGCTGAGTTAAATGCCATGCTTGAGTTGCCTGATACTGAAAATGAAGGGTACGTAAGACGGCCAGACAATGAAGATTTTAACAAGATTGCCAAACAACTGGTAGGTATGGATACGCTATCAACCTTTAACTCTAAATATTTAGGCAATGTCACTTCATGTTCCTCAGATCATGAAACTTTGCTCAGTTCAAAAAAATATTTTGCTTGTGTAGTGCGGCATGAAATGGCATTGCGTGATCAGATATAGTTTGGGGTGGTGTGTTGTAGTGTAGTGTAATGTGTAATTGTGGTGTAGTGTGGTGTGAGATGGCGTGACGTAGTATTGTACATTGTGGTGTAGTGTGGAGTGACATGGCATACCGTGGTATCGTGTATTGTGGTGTAGAGTAGCGTGACATGGCGTGGCGTGGTATGGTGTATTGTGACGTAGTGTAGCGTGACATGGCGTGGCGTGGTATGATTTTTTGTGGTATAGTGTGGCGTGATATCGTGTATTGTGGAATGTTGGATTGTAATGTATTGTGGGATGACATGGCGGGACATGCTATCGTATATTGTGTTGTGGTGTACGTAAGTAGTGTGGAGTGACATGGCGTGGCGTAATATAGTCTGTTGGGGTGTAGGTAGTGCGACATAGCATGACGGGGTGTGGTGTGGTATAACAGTGGTAGTCTATGTGCTCCTTTACCTACTATTTAACACGTTCCCTGCTAGACTACGACTATACCTGGAGTTCTATTGTTGTTCTACTTGTATTATTTTTTAGCAAAGAACGTGCTATGCAAGCACAATACTATACATAAAATAAAAGAAAATCAATAAATAGTAATAGTTAATATTAATTAGTTTCAATGGTGTAAATAATACCTATTTTTTTTCAGTCATCTACTGGATCTACAAACAACAACAACGCGTCGACTATAGCTACGCAGAAAATGCAAGAATCTAATAATGATATTCCAACTGATAACTATTGAGTATCTGATGAAGTTTCTTACGGCAATAATATTATGACCCAGAATATAGATCTTAAAGAAACTGAAGTAGTCCAAGTATTGGATTATAACGATCTTCTAATGAATCAAAAAAATGTATCCAACAATCAAGTCAAAATAATAGATAACCATATAAAAATCATGAAAACGATATCTGTTAAAATTGATAATGTGGCATCGAACTCCCAAAAACAGCCACAAATACACACACAAATGACAGTCACGCCATTAAGTGAAATAAAAAAAACCCGTGCAATGCTAGGGTTACACCTATTCAAAATCTTGATGATCTTCAAAATATGGAAAATCAGCTACGTGACGCTGATAACAGAAAATTTCTTAAGGATTTGTATTCCGTTTTCTGCACTCCTGGCAAAAAAGGGGAGGTTTGTGCTTTTCAACGGATTGACGTTTTGTTAAGTCGTGAATTTTTGGTAGTGTTTTTGGTCGGGTTCTGCTAGAGGTGCAGGTTCAAAAATATTAAAATATTTCAAGAAGTGCATGGATTTTTTTTCGAATTTGTTCATGACTGTGACTCTATATACACTGTCGACAAAAACAATGATTTTTTCAAATCCATCGTCAAAAATGCTAAAAAGAGAACACACTCTCGACGACGTCTGTGGTCTAGTGGTTCGAGTACCGGACTGCTGATCACGAGGTCGTGGTCGTGGGTTCGATTCCCACAGGACACAAATATTTATGTGATGAACATAAGTGTTTGTGTTGGTCTGGGTGTTTCTTATGTATTATAAGTATGTATTTACAAAAAAAAAAAGTATATAAGTATTGTATCCATTGTCTAGTACCCATAGTACAAGCTCTGCTTAGTTTGGGACTAGATGGTGCTGTGTAGAAAATGTCCCAAAAATATTATTATTATTATTACTCTAAATTAGGAAGAGCTTCCGCGACAAGAAATGTCCCCAAAAGAAAACTAGCTACAAAACAACAAAGTGGCACTACAAAAAAAAGTAGGCCATCTGCAGGCCCAAGTAGAGCAGTACTACAATATAATGAAGTAGAATTCGTAAATAAAGCGGCTTGTAATAATAACGATTCTGTGGATCAAAACGAATTAATTGCAAACCTACACACAGATAAAAACGTAGATAAAAACATAGAAAATATTGAGTACGTAATCGATAAAGAGGCTGCAATCGATAATGAAGTACATGCAGATGAAAGCACGCATGAAAATGAGAATGATTAAAATTAAAATGGCGATAATCATAACACAACTGGAAAAATATGACATTCTAGTTAAGAGTTTTTTTTTACAGTTTTCTGATTGTTTTTTTTCTTTTTACATACATACCCAACATGTACACACATCAAAAAAAGTTTGCGATCACTTTGAAAAATCGAAATCTTTTTTGCAACGGTAGATTATATTATGATTTCTTCTTCTTTTTAGATTCTTTAGACACGAGTTTTCTTTATCAAGAAAACACACAACAAAGAATTTTTCTTGATAAAGTTCAATTTAAAAAATATATCAGCTCATGCTAGTGATCGCAAACTTTTTTTGATGTGTGTATGTAAAAAAAGTGAGGAACGGTGTACCGAAAATTTTGCAGACGCGATCACTCCATGAAGCTAAACGGCTTTCTACAAGAAACATTCAATCAAACTCAGTTGCCTATCATACATTTTGTATGGGAAATGTTTTTTTTTCAGCTCTCAACGAAGTTTCTAGTGAATTGATGTTTAGTTTCATGGACTTATCGCCTGCAAAATTTTTCGTACACCGTTTCATACCCCGTATGTAATACAAGTTTTTAATTTTTTTTTTAAGTTTAGTTTATGATGTTGATTTTACAAATACCATGTTATTTGTTAAGTTACCAACTTCAGATTTTTAATCATAATAGTTCTCAAAGACAATAATTTTAAAGTATTAACAGAAATCATAAGACTGCAAGTTAAGCGACTTCCTCACTGTACCTACTTAGTTTTTAACTATTTAGGATTTAAGTGTAAAGTTATACATGTTGTATCTGGAAAGGTGCAAAATCCTTCAGGGACTTATTCTGCCAATAAAACTGAAGAACTTTCCCCAAGGATTAGAGTTCCGAAAATTAAAAAAAAAAAAAAAGTCCCATACAATGTCAGTCAGCTAACTGTCCATTTCGAATAGGAGGTCGAATTTAAAAAAAAAACGGGCCTATATTCCTTGGGAAAAGTTATTCAGTTTCGGGCAGAATCGCCTTCAGAAGATATTATATTCTCGTATAATAAATTATGAGACTGCAAGTTGTGCGGCTTAAATATTTTAGCAAATTGGTTAAGTGTAAACATACGAGTAAAACTTAACGAAAATGTGAAACTGTAAGTTATCCGACCTACTCATCTTAGTATTTAATTAATTAGGATTAAGGAACGTAACAGAAATAATGAGACTAAGTTATGCGACTAATCTCCGGTTTCTGATTAGAGAATTCGGGATAAGCTAATACTTAAGTAATATTTGAGTACAAAGTTGTCAAAAAAAAGCTTTATAATCCGTCATATTTTTGACAACTCCATACTCAAATGTTACTTAAGTATTTGCTTATCCCGAATTCTCAAATCAGAAACCGGAGGTTATTCATGCATGATTATAATATAATCATGCATGAATGAAAAATTTTTGAAAGACCACTGTGTTGGAAAAAATGTTTTTTTCTACACTGACAATTGTTCTGCACAGAATAAAAATAAATATTTACTAAGTCTCTACCACTATGCTATCAAAGTTTTGGGTGTTGTGTCAATAACACACAAATACTTAGTTGTTGGACACACCCAGAACGAAGGTGACAGCGTGCATAGCACAATTGAACGGGAGAAGACACGAATACTGAAAAATGGATCTATTTTTGTACCAACACAATGGAAATCGGTAATACAATGCGCCAAGAAGACTGGAACTCCATACGCAGTACACGAATTAGACTTCAGTGATATTCTCGATCTAAAGGACCTCTTAACGCTGTTTGGTAAAAACTTCACGGTTAATAATGACGGTGATCGTGTTGTGTGGAATGACATCAAAAAAATCTTCATGCAAGCGTCTTCTCCATACTTAATTTTTTATAACGACACCTATGATCCAAATGCAACGATGAAGTGCTTAAATGTGCGCAACAAAATGAGAGGCAGAGGTGGTGTAAATGTTGAACTAAATTTACGATATAAGTACCACCAGCGACCAAAGATATCAAGCCTAAAGAAAAAAGACTTGCTTACTTTATGCGACTCAAATGTCATTCCAAGAGTATACCGAGAGTATTACTCAAGTTTGGAAGCTGGAGACAATCATATTGAACCCGATGAGCATAACGAAAATGATTAATTTGACGCACCTAATTATTTTAAGATTTAACTGATTTCTTTTATTTTTTTAAATATAAATAAACCATTAAGGTTTCTAAATTGATTGGTTATTTGATTTCATTACTGGCTTATTTAGAAATATTCCAATTAGTCCTTGGATTTTCAGGAAATTTTTAATTCATTATTGGAACATTTCACAAAAATACTGATAACTCATTAATTACATAGATATCCTGAATCTTAGTAATACACAATGAACTTGGCTATAACCTGCATATTATTCAATTAAAAAAAAATACAAAATGGTCTCTAGATAAAATAAAATAGCATTTGAATATTTTCAAAAACTTTAAACCTTAATTACTCAGAACAGGCCATTTTGAAATGTTCCACTACTGTTTCCGACCGACGATATTAAATTGATTAAGATTTAAGTGTAAAACAATTACTTAACTCAAATTATGATGCTGCAATAATCCTCACGTATCTTTAGGAAAACGTATACATTCGGAAACATTAGTTGACGTTAATTTGTATTTGAAAATCTTAAGATAGGAAGACGAAATAGGAAGCTCAAAAACATTTTCTGTATTACGAGCATAAACCTGGGAGTCAATATGATAGCCAGACCTTGCCATGTCCAAGGCACCTTCCGTGATCATATTTTTTGTATTATAAAGGCCTCTACACATCAAAGCCTGTAGAAATCAACGTACATTTTACAATTATTTTGCTTTCTTGAACTTTGATTGTTGTTTCCATTATCTCATGGTTTGATGTTACAAAAAATCTGTCCATTTTTTTTTGATATTATGAAATGTTTAAAATGTGAAACTAAATCACCACTTCTACAATTTTTTTTTACGTATGGATAGTTTTTTATAATCTCATCAGTACTATTCACGTCCAAGCTATCGCATTCACCGAGCCTTTTCGCTATTTGAGATAATGGTTTGTTGCCAGTTCGAAGCATATTTTTAATCAAGTAAAAGTTGTTTTCGAATGGATAGGCATTAAAACTTTGTAGAATTCCAAAGTTGAGCACTTCATCAACAACATGTAATAAATTATGGACATTACTCGTCATTATAGTCTATGCCGTAGAATGATTTAAATTTTTTCACAAAATGATTCAATAGCTCTATAGCCAACGGCAAAAAATTAAAGTATCTTGAACATATTGTTATTGCACAAACAAATTACAGATAATGTTTCATTGCATCAGTGTTTAATACCTCTGGTAATATAACTATGCTAAGGTACAACAAGAACGTCCTAAATTCAGAAGCCTTCCAGTGACATAGACTGCTGAGGTTTCTTACAGATCTGTGGATTTCTGAAGGTACTTTGCAATTATCTAGAAAATCATTTACCGTCGATATATCACTTGCTCGCCATTTTGTATCTTTCTTACCAAAATTTCCGTCTCGCCAGCCATTAAGAAGGCGTTTCATAATCCCCAAGTCAATCAAACGCATAGAATCAGCAACAGGAAATGCTTTTATCACATCAATCGGAAGACTTAGTAAAGGTGAATCGACTTTGTGATGTTTACCGTAAAGTTTTTTACGAAAGTCTTCATTATTTCGGGCAGGACAATCTAATTCAGGAAATATAACCGTATGGGATACAAGGGAGTATTCACCAATAATGGTAAATTTATTACACCCGTGCTTGCCATTAAAGTTGCAAACGCCTTTTATCATTGCTCTTGCAGGAGAATCGCAAACAAAACATATTATTGAAGCATTTACCTTATTCTTTTTAACTAGCAGTCCATTTTGAAGTAATGTTTGCATTTCCTGAACAAAAGGTTGTAAATAAGCATTTAAATCGTTAGGTTTTCCATTGCCCGCATAAATTCCAACAATGAATGGTATCATACAAGCAGTGGCGTGCCTGGGGTTCAAAGTTAGGGCAAGCCCGATAGATTTTTAGGAAAAAAAGCCCTGTAAAATTCGTCTGTTATTTTGCGAAATCACACAATTATTATTTTCACCTTAATAATAAATAGGGTGAAAGGTGTGAGTGATGGGCGTCTGCCGGATGATGATGCCATGAACTCATTCTGGCGCAGCATCTGGTCGGTCGCAGTCATTCACACCGAGGGTGATTGGACGCGGGAGATTGAGCGAGCGTGTGAGCCAATTGAAGAAATGGGGGAAATTTTTATCAGCCCCCAAGACGTAGCCAGTGCAGCCCATCCGTTGCCTAACTGGAAATCTCCAGGGCCGGATGGGTTGCACAACTTTTGGATAAAGTGGCTATGTAGCTCACACGCTCGCTTGGCATCCCAACTCCAGTCATCCTTGAAGTCAGGATCACTTCCACAGTTCTTTACGACAGGAGTTACCCACCTGCTCCATAAATCAGGTAGTACCGCGGAACCCAAGAATCATAGACCGATCACACGTTTGCCGACGGTCTATACGCTTCTTACATCCATTTTGAGAAACAAAATTAACACTCATATTGAAAATAATTCGGTAATGTCTTCTTCTCAGAATGGATGTAGGAATGGGTCCCGCGGTACTAAGGAGCTACTCCTCATTGATATGGCCATTATTCAACAGGTTCGTCGCTCCCGAAAGAATCTGTCGACATGCTGGATAGACTATAAGAAGGCCTATGACTCGGTGCCACATACATGGCTCATGAGGGTGCTAGAGCTGTATAAAATAAATGCAACTCTACGCACCTTCCTGACGTCATGTATGGGGCTATGGAGGACGGTCCTTCGCTATCCAGGATGTCGAACGATTCCGGAGAGCGGTGAACCGGTCAGGATTGAGCGGGGAATATTCCAGGGCGACAGTCTGAGCCCACTGTGGTTTTGTTTAGCCCTGAACCCTCTTAGCACATTGCTGGAAGGGTCGAGGCTAGGGTATCCACTGCGGAGAGGAGGTCAGGTAGTATCCCACCTTCTCTACATGGATGACTTAAAGCTCTTTGCCCCCACCAAATTGCAACTGGTAGAGTTACTAAAGGTAACTGCAACTTTCAGTAATTCTTTCAGGATGGAATTTGGTGTGAACAAATGTGCAGTCATGCATGTTAGACGAGGGGGGATTATGGAATCCGAGGGACTACAACTTTCGGATTCCATACACCTCAGACCGGTCTCCGCAAACGATACCTACGAATACCTACCTGGGTATGTAGGAGAGGCTTGGCATCAGTGAGGCCGACATGAAACAATCGTTGAGGGAGCGCTTCTTTGGCCGCCTAAAAAAAGTTCTGAAAAGTCTTTTGTCGGGCGGAAATAAGGTGCGCGCCTTCAACAGTTGGGTCATGCCGGTCTTGATGTACTCCTTTGGCATACTCAAGTGGACTCAGACTGAATTAGATGCTCTGGATAGGAGAGTCCGGACTCTGCTGACCGCAAATCGGATGCATCACCCGCGATCGTCAGTAGTGAGGCTGTACATCCCGCGAAAGTGTGGGGGTCGAGGCTTACTAAACGCTAAGACCCTCCACAATCGTGAGGTGTGCTGCCTCAGCGATTATTTCCTACATGCTGACGCGGGGATGCACCGAGATGTGGTCGCAGTCGATAAAGGACTCGCCCCACTCAACTTGGCTAAAGAGAACTGGCGCAAGCCTGTGGTACTCAGTACTAATGACCGCAGGGAGGTATGGCAGAGCAAGGAGCTGCACGGACGCTTCTACCAGGCCCTTCATGGGCCCGACGTAGACTTCCTAGCGTCCGTGTCCTGGCTACGGTTCGGTGACCTATTTGGGGAAACTGAACGTTTTGTCTGTGCAATTATGGATGAAGTCATCATGATGAATAACTACCGGAAGTATATTGTGAAGGACGGGACGGTTGACATATGTCGGGCATGCCACTGTCCGGGCGAGTCCCTCAGGCATATTATTTCCGGTTGTTCTCGTCTTGCTAACGGCGAGTACTTGCATAGACATAACCAAGTGGCCAGGATTATTCATCAGCAACTTGCTTTGAAATATAACCTTGTGGAATCGGAGGTACCGTATTACAAGTATGTGCCCGACCCAGTTCTCGAAAATGGTCATATCACGTTGTATTGGGATCGGTCTATCATCACTGACAGGACTATTGTCGCCAATAAGCCTGATATAGTGGTGATAGATCGATCTGAACGCCGCACAATGATTGTTGATGTTACCATCCCGCATGATGAAAACCTCGTGAAAGCTAAGAAAGATAAACAAATCAAATATCTTGACTTAGCACACGAGGTTGTCAACATGTGGGATGTGGATTCGGCAACCATTGTGCCGATAGTCGTAACGGCCAATGGCCTAATGACCAAGAGCCTCGACCAACATCTCATGAGGCTCTCGTTAGGTGGCTGGACCAAGGGCCTGATACAGAAAGCAGTCCTCCTCGACACGGCGCGTATCGTGAGGAAGGTCCTGTCTCTGGAGCCCTAACCACCGGTAGCTTGGACCCTGCTCCCGATGCCGGTGGACCCCTGTTTTTTATATTTTTAAATGTATTTTTTGTATATTTATAATGAAATATTTAAAAATGTAGATTATAAGTAAGAAAAATTAATAAACGAGAATAATAGGGTGAAAATGATACAATTGTGTGATTTTGGAAAATCACGTACAACTTGGTTTAAGAGCCATCTATGAGCATTACAGATGCAACAGCTTTTTTGCGCTCTTCGAGTTCGACCGGAAAAATGACATAATCGCCCGTCGCCGCCAATAGATGGCACAGAAATAATTCATGGGCATAATTACGCAATTTTTATAATGTTGAAAAAAATATTGTTAATTTATAATAGACCCGATCTATATTTTTATGATGTGTACAAATCGCGAAAGTTTAAAAACAATTTATGATTACTTACGATGTAAACAGCCGCGTTAACTCTTCATTCATCGCTTCTTTACTACTGCTGATGACTAACAACAAAGCGCACTGAAGGCATGATATCACTAGACAGATTTACAGACATATCAGCAATCACATACCTTCGGTGGCTTTGATAAAAGCCGTTTGTTGTGTCGTTCTATTTGTTTAGAGCAATTGATCCTGGACCCGCTTTAATTTATAATTTATAAATGAAATTAGGTACTTAAGATTTCAAAATGATTTAATTACATCAGCATAAAAAGTTGGTGAACGTTTTAATTCTGCCAACAGCTGTTTCTCAATAGCAATTATTGATAAATCGGAAACGGAAAGCCGCTCTTGTCCTTGTGTGTTTCTTAAATCTGTGTGAATACGTTTTAACCTACAATCCAAGGAGTTTTATAAGCCGATCTATGAAAATGCCTATTAAGTGACTTTGATTTACTAGAAATATTCAAATCAGGAGTAGGTTTAGGCGAAGTAATAAAACGGTATGTTTGAGCGAAAGTTTGTTCATGCGCTCGATAGATGGCGTTGTACTTTTCGTGTGTTTTTCTGAATCGCGGTGTCGAGATTCTCCGCGTGTAGACTATACCCCTTGAGAGAAATAAATTTTTGTACTCGATTAGGAAACAAATGTAGTTTCATTATTCACTTCCCCGGGAGTTGTATAGTGCCGATCATTGTTGGTCCATCGAGCCGGATAGAGAGATCCAGATAGTGTTCTGTGATACTTGGCGTGGAAACCAGGGTGTATCGCCCTGTAGCGCCGCACACCCAAGCTGGTGTGCACAGTGAGTGAGTGCTGCAGCAGTGAAGTTGGAGTGGAGCAGCATCAGGTTGGCGCAGGGCGAGGACCGGTACCAGGTGGCGCCACGGCGTGAGGAGTGGAGCAGGGCTGACTAGACACCGGCAGCTCAGTGAGGCGCTGGGCGGGAATAGTCTAGTCACCAGGGCGATAGTGGAGTTTCCACCTGCTGTCAACAGCTGGGTGACGCAGTTACTAGTGAGTGAGTGCGGAGTTGCCAATTCGGTGAAGTGTGGTTTGTCGAAGATAAAATCGTGAGTACTTTCATTGTGTTATGTTTACAAGTCGGATTTTCTGAACATAGAAAATTTCGTCTGGAAGATTTTATTGGACTTTAGTAGATTTTAGTAGCACTTTATTTAGATGTTTTTATGTGTACCTGTTTTGAACTTATGATATTTTATGTGCCCATTTTACGCATTGTTGCTCAATTTTTAAAATTGATGTGTTTCGAGTCAAAATACGTAATTGAATTTATCTTTGTGGAATTTTATGGTAAATATTTAATTGAATTTATCTGTGGCATTTTACGGTAAACATTCAAAGCAGTGAATTTAAGAGAATTGCTAGTTATTCAAAAAAAAGATGTTTGCAAAAGTGGTTAACATTTGTTCTTTGGTAGAAAATTCCCTTGGTAGTTTGGTAGAAATCTGACTTTGGTAGTTTTTCATAAAATTAAATAATTAAAAAAATATTTTATTAGTAACTTATCGGACTTGGTTAAATTAAAAATGGACGCTTTATATAGACTGCAAAACAATACTAAGATTCTCATCGAAAAAGAGCAAATTAACTTCAAAAAAGCACCTAAAGATAGAATCACTAGGTCTTATGTGGAGACAAGGTTAGAAATTCTAGAAAATTTGTGGAAAGAGTTTTCGTCTACACATAGGAGCATATTGCTAAATGACGCACAACAAGATTCCGATAAATATTTTGTTAACGACGTTTATGATGTCACCAAAGAAAGTTACGTTCTCTATAAATCGCAATTGAAAGAAGTTTTAAATAAACTTAGCAATAATCAGTCAGATCAAAATCCAAAGACAAATGTCGACCACACAGTTTCAAATAGTGTTAGATTACCAAAGATAAATATTCCAAAGTTTTCGGGCAATTATGCGGAATGGACCACGTTCAAAGATTTGTTCACATCTTTGATTCACAACAATAATAGTTTAGAAGACGTGCAAAAACTGCATTATTTAAAAGGCTTATTATCGGGAGAAGCAGAGCAACTTGTCAGACACATTGCAGTCTCTTCAGACAATTATAAAGAGTGTTGGTCTCTGTTACATAACCGGTATAATAATAAGAGATTTCTGTCAAATTGTTTACTAAAACGTTTATTAAGTCAGAGTAATGTAAATGAATTTTCAAATAGTATAAAAGGTTTACTAGATACTACTATGGAAAGTTTAAATGGTTTAAAAAATCTCGGTATTGACGTGAGTACGTGGGATAGTATAGTAATTTACATAATTAGTTCAAAGTTAGATCCCGAATCGAGAAAGCAATGGGAGACAAAGATAAGTGCCAAGGATGAGTTACCCGTGCTATCGGAATTCCGAGAGTTTTTAGAAGCCCAATTTCGGGCATTAGAGTTTTTTGACACAAAACCCAGTAAACCCAAACCTAAAGTTCACGATGTAGTCACTACCGATAATAAAGCCGTAGATACTTGTCCATTCTGTAAGGAAAATCACAAAATATCTAGTTGTAAGAAGTTCGCTCAAGAGAGTTACGAATCTCGTCATAACTTTGCGCAAACCAGGCGCTTATGTTATAACTGCTTAAACGCAAACCACTCAATTAAGTTTTGTAGACACACCGCGACGTGTCGAATATGTAAAAGGAGGCATCACTCACTACTACATCCAAATTCGGTTTCAAACTCCACAGTCGTTAGAGAAAGTTCCAATACAGCAGATGAAGTTAAAACAGTGGTGTCTAACGTTCAGGCATCGTTGTCAGTAGGCGACCCATTAACTTCAAATTCTATAGTTTCACATTTTTCTAAGGGATCAATACCCACTCAAGTTTTGTTGGCCACTGCTCTTGTCGAAGCACAGACGAGAAACGGTTCAACACAACTGCTGAGAGTGCTATTGGATCAGGGATCTCAGGCATCATTCATAGCAGAATCAGCAGTACAGTTACTTGGACTAAAGAAGAAACCGGTCCAGTCGGTTATATCAGGGATAGGCGGTGAGAGAAGCGCTTTCGCTTCAAAGTTTACAGTCACGGTGACTATTCACTCACGCTTAAATCCACAGTTTAGTGTCCAAGTCCATGCGTTCGTGTTAGGTACGATTACATCGGTTTTACCCTCTGAAAGATTAGAGCAGGCCCATTGGCCCCAGCTAAAGCAATTAACTTTAGCTGATCCTGAGTTCCACACGCCAAGCAAGATAGACATCTTACTTGGTGCAGAGATATATAGTCAGGTTCTCAGAGACGGTTTGATTCAAGGTCCGCCAAACTCGCCGGTAGCTCAAAATACTGCCTTTGGTTGGATCCTCTCTGGACAGATATCGTCAAACCAGGAGTCCATACATTGTCATCATGTCATTAAAAGCAGCTCAAATCAGGCTGATGACAATGCACTTTTGCGTCAGTTTTGGGAAATAGAGTCGGGTATCCCCAATAAGAAGATCCTTTCTGAAGAGGAACAGCGTTGTGAGGACATTTACTCACAAACCACGTATCGCGATGAGGAAGGCCGGTACGTAGTTAATCTTCCCTTTCGGGATCAAGATCCTCAATGCCAATATGGGGGTTCGAAAGACCTCGCCATAAAAAGGTTTCATATTCTTGAAAATAAATTTAAGAAGAACCCCTCAATCAAACCTCGATACTCAGATGTATTCCAAGAATACATAGATCTCGGCCATATGGAACCTGTACGCGATGATGAGCGCAATAAGAGTACAGCCGTATATCTCGCACATCACGCTGTAGTCCGTGAGGACAAGCTCACCAGTAAAGTTCGAATAGTATTCGATGCTTCAATGAAAGGGTCAAATGGAGTGTCTCTGAACGACGACCTCATGGTTGGTCCCATGTTGCAACCTCCATTGCGTCACATCATTATGAGATGGCGAATGCATCCCATAAGTCTCTGTGCTGACATTATTAAAATGTACAGACAGGTGAAGGTTTCTCCTGAACATGCAGAGTTTCAGCGAGTAGTGTGGCGCGATGATCCGGAATCTGAAATAAAGGAATACAAATTAGTAAGAGTTACATTCGGTACAGCAGCAGCTCCTTACCTTGCAGTAAGGTCTTTGCAGCAAGTAGCAGTTGATTCATGCGAAGGTCATCCTAAAATAGCTGAAATAATAAAAAATGAGTTTTATGTCGATGATTTGATGTCAGGATGTCAAACAGTTGAAGAAGGTTTACACATACATAGAAAATTAACAGAGGTACTTACCAAAGGTCAATTCCAACTACAGAAATGGGTCAGCAGCTGCGACGAATTAAATGAGAAAATTCAAGAAAGTGTAGAGATGGGACAAGAAAGGGAAGAGGAATCTGGAAAGAACATTTAGTTAGATTCAGTTATGAAAATTTTAGGAATTTCTTGGGATAGAAAAAATGATGAGTTTAAATATTCAGTGCAACTTGAGCCACAGCACACTCCAACCACAAAGAGAAAAGTTATATCCGACATCACGCGTTTGTTCGATCCGCTTGGCTGGGTGGCACGTTGCATAGTAACTTCTAAAATATTCATTCAAAAGCTTTGGCTTGCTGGCCTGGAATGGGATGAAGAGTTGACCCCGGAACTTCTTTCGGAGTGGGAAACTTACCGTTTAAGCCTTGTAGAGACGAACAAATTCAGCATTCCCAGGTGGATTAACACAAAGTCAGACGATCGATTGGTAGAGTTGCATGGATTTTGTGACGCGTCGATCGCGGCCTATGCCGCTGTAGTGTATGTTAGAGTCATCGACGCCAACAACTCCATTCATGTCAGTTTAACCATTTCTCGTACTAAAGTTGCACCAATCAAACAGCAGTCAGTTCCGCGATTAGAGTTGATGGGAGCAGTGTTGCTTTCAGAACTTATTACTGAAGTCGCTGAAGTAATGAAGATCACACCCTCTCAAATACATGCCTGGACCGACTCGTCAGTAGTCTTGGCATGGCTTAGTAAACACCCCAGTCACTGGACTACTTTTGTTGGAAACAGAGTGTCCACAATTCTCTCTCACGTCGACAACTCACATTGGGCTCATGTCCAATCCGCGCATAACCCTGCCGATTTAGCATCCAGAGGTGTGACACCACAAGAACTGGTGTGCAGCTCACTGTGGAGTCAAGGACCCTCATGGCTTCATGATGAAAGGATAGAGTATACGAGGCCAAAGTCAATTACGACCAACACGGAGCAAAGATCAGTCAAGGCTCACGTCGTAACTGAAGCTCATCAAGAGGATCTTTTCTGGACAAAGTATTCGTCATTAAAGAGGCTAGTTCGGGTTATAGCGTACTGCAGAAGAGTTTTGAGTTGGAAGAAACAAGCACACGGTGAGAAGAGATATGAAAGATATCTTACTAAAGAAGAAATAGAAGAAGCAACAAGGACGTGTATAAGATTTGTTCAGAGTCAAGAGTTTTTCGAAGAAATGAAAGACTTACGAAAATCAGGAAGTGTGAAAGTAAGAAGCAAGCTTAAAAGTCTCTGTCCAGTCATAGACGATGAAGGGATACTCCGTGTCAGTGGGCGCATTCAGAATGCTCATGTAGACGAAGATGTTAAACATCCCATCATCCTACCATCTGATAGTCACTTCACTAATCTAGTGATTGATGAAGCTCACCAGAAGACGTTACATGGAGGGCCAACACTGATGTTGAGCCATCTGCGTACGAAGTATTGGATTCTTTCCGCAAAAACAAGGATTAAAAGTTACGTACACAAATGTGTAAAATGCAAGCGGTACTCAGCATCTATTCAAACCCCACTCATGGGTCAGTTACCGTCCAGTCGAGTCACACCGGCAAGACCATTCCTAAATAGTGGCGTGGATTTTGCTGGTCCCATCAGTATGCGAACTTCAAAGGGTCGTGGCCACCAATCATACAAAGGGTACATTTGTGTTTTTGTGTGCATGGTGACCAAGGCCATACATTTAGAAGCCGTCAGCGATTTGACGTCGCAAGGTTTCATTGCTGGCTTTAAGAGATTTGTGTCTCGACGAGGTTTTGTTAGTAATATTTGGAGCGACAACGGCACCAATTTCGTTGGCGCTGCCAAAGAACTTCGGCATTTAGTCGCTGCGGAAAAATCTTCCGTAGCTGTAGAAATTCGAGAGTGGTTAGGCAACAACAGTACTTCTTGGCATTTTATTCCGCCCCATTCCCCAAATTTCGGTGGCTTATGGGAGGCCGGTGTAAAATCGACCAAATTCCATCTGAGGCGCGTGATAGGTAATTCAACACTTACGTTTGAAGAAATGTCAACCCTTTTGTCCCAAGTAGAAGCGTGCCTTAATTCTAGGCCGTTATCAATGTTGCCTGACAATTCCATAGATCCAACTCCTCTTACACCTGGTAATTTTTTGATAGGGGAGCCTCTGATAGCGGTGCCTGAACGTAATTATGAGAGTTCTAACATCAGTAGTCTAAGGCGTTGGCAAGTAACACAACGTATGTTGCAAGATTTCTGGAGACGTTGGTCAAATGAGTATTTAGTTCAGTTGTTACAACGTTACAAATGGACTAAACACATTCCAGAACCAGGTATTGGAGATGTAGTTTTGGTCAAGGAGGATAACTTACCTCCTGCCCGTTGGCTTTTGGGCAAAGTAGTGGAAAAGCACCCTGGTTTGGATAAGGTTACACGAGTAGTGACTCTCAAGTGTAACGGATCATTGATTAAACGACCAATTTCAAAATTGTGCATTTTGCCAATCGCAAAGTAAACATAATGTTTTAAATTGTAAAGTTCTAGCACATGTTAAAGTATAGTTATTTGAGTTTATTTTGTGAGTCTAAGTAAAGTTAAGTTGAGCAATTTTTGTAAAATTGCCGAAATGTAGATTTTTTAAAGTCCACAAGTTATTATTATTATAGTAAACGTTGATTTTTATATACAGTCCTCAAGTAGTTATCGTTGAAAGTTGAAAGTTTTTTTTATAAGTTGTATTTTTTTTTCAAGGAATATGTCATTCCACAAATAGTAATAGTTTTTTTTTCACGTCATCTGTCATAGTTTGTTAAATATTCTTTGAGTAAATATTTTGTTAATATTGTTTATGTTAACAATTTTGCTAATAAGTTTTTTTTTTGCCCCTGACCTCATGGTGGGCGGACAGTTAGTTCTTTTACATTTATATTAGTTCTGGACATTCTGTCCATGGTGGGCGGGATGTTTGAGCGAAAGTTTGTTCATGCGCTCGATAGATGGCGTTGTACTTTTCGTGTGTTTTTCTGAATCGCGGTGTCGAGATTCTCCGCGTGTAGACTATACCCCTTGAGAGAAATAAATTTTTGTACTCGATTAGGAAACAAATGTAGTTTCATTATTCACTTCCCCGGGAGTTGTATAGTGCCGATCACGGTATTTGTCTGCTAAATTCAAAGTATTTACCTTCCCGAGTAACGATTGCACACACTTTAATCCATCACAAGGAACAATTATTTCCGAATTCATCTTATAAGAAAGGCAAATTACAAAGAAACTTAATCACAAACGTTAAAACAAACTAATAAAAGTTACACAATACTTTAAATCACAGAAACTGAAAAAATATTTATCGCGTCAAAAAAGTGCTCCAGTATCGCTCAAAACAATTTGTGAACTGATTTGAAATTGTATCATTTCTATCGAAATACAAACATCGCGGCATCTATGTGCCTAAACACGCATACCACGCAAATTGCACTCGTAAACAGACTACCATAATGTTCAATTTTGTTAAACTAACAGAGTCAGAAGCCCGACTTATTTTCACGAACAAATTAGCTATACATGTGTCTATGTACTCGAATATCTATACGCAATTTATCAATGAAATTGAAGGAAAAGTGACAGAAGACTTAAGCCGCGTAAGAACCCAGCCCGTGCGACCGTAATGCAAGATCTTGCAGGCGGTTTGGCAACGTTACGTAGGCCGGCCGAGGCGCGACGCGAAAAATATTGTTTATGTAAACCTGGCAACGTAGCACCACACGGAGGCTCGCTGTATTACGCGCGGAGTTTAAACATTTTATTTATTACGGTAGGTATCAGTTGTTATTTTATGAGAGATGATGATTCAATACTACTTTACAGGAGTTTCTTTTTGTTTTTTTTTTTTAACGGCAGGACAAACTCAGAGTATTCAAATTCAGAATATTCAGCTTGATGATTCTACAGCCACATACCTTGGCGAACAATTTGAGGATTGCATTTAAATCTGGTTATAATGAACCCCAAAATACACCAACAGCACGGACTCAGACTATTCACGTTCCGGAAGTACATACAGAATCTCAAAGTATTTTGGCACCAGCGAAATATATCATAACTGCAGATGGCTGTCTACTGATGCAAAATAAGTAAGGAGGAATGCAAACATTTTTATTGAACTTCCTGCTAAAATTCCATAGAGAATGTTGTTGAGTACCCTTTGGTATCAAAATGAAAAGTCACCCCGCATAAAAGTATACCTATTTTAATAAAAAATATTTTCTTACCTTATTGTCACCATGAGTTTTTTTTCCACTCCTATCGCTTTTCGGATTAGTGTATCCATCCTTTGTATATGCGGCTGCATAATTTGTAATAACTCATTGAATTTTTATTGAGACATTCTAAAATAAGTATGGAATCTTATTGGATCCTTCTTAAGTCGTGGCAAAAGCGCCTAATAATGATGATTCAATCGACACAAAACGGTCGGTCCCGCAGCCGGAGATGGGCTATCCGCAACCTGCCCACCCGCTCGGTCGTATGGGAAGACAGGCGCGGCTGGTCCGTGTCGCTCCGTCACAGGGGTACGTGTTCCCCTGCGCTGAAGCGACTCAGACAACCCCGAGTTAGTATAACTTTGGTTGTGTTTGTCCTACAGCGACGCGGTTTTCGATATAAACCATAGGGTGGCTGGTACTACCGGTCTAGACACATTGGAACTATATATAGAGTCCAAATTTGACATCCTTTTTTCGTGCGGGGACTGGTAGTTGTTAGCCTGGTGACCTGTGGGGCCTTTTTTCCGTCGCTTTAGGATCAAAACTGACGCCGGAATCCAAATTTGAATATTGACGGCGGCCGTCACGTCGTGTAACATACTCAAAAATGAACAATTTGGATTTAGGAAAAATAGCTCTACTACTTTAGCATGCTTCTCGCTGATCAAAGAGATAACTAATAGTTTAAATAATAAGTCTAAAATTGGTGCTGTGTTTCTAGATATGACGAAAGCATTTGACTTTGTCTGTCATGAAAAGCTTTTATCTAAACTTTCATCATACGGAATACGTGGTAACGCTAACTGCTGGATAAAAAGTTATTTAGAGGAAAGACAACAATGTGTTGAGATAGTAAGAACTAGTCAGCGTGAACAAAAAAGTTTTAGGTCTCATTTTAAGCAAAATAATCCCGTAGGCACTCCTCAGGGAAGCATTTTAGCACCGCTCTTATTCCTCATATACATCAACGATTTTCCTGACGCAATTAAAAAAGACTGTATATTGTTTGCTGACGACACAACATTAATAATTAAAGATCACAGTAAAGAAAATTTAGAAAACGAAATTTCAAGCAGTTTAGATCACGCCATCAGCTGGCTGGAACATAATAACCTAAAAATAAATATGACAAAAACAAACATCATAAACTTTCAGACATTCAATTCACACACTACAAAACTCGATATACAATACAAAAGCCAAGACCTAACTACTGTCAATGAATGTGTATTCTTGGGTATAACAGTAGATAAACTTTGTAGCTGGAAACCTCATGTAGAAAAAGTTGTTAATAAAATAGACCGGTTTGTTTATGCACTGAAAAGAATCAGACAAATTGTTAATTTGAAAACAGCAATGGTGGCCTATCACGCATATGTATCGTCAGTTCTTAGATACGGTATCATCATATGGGGTAACTCTGTAGAAATTGATAGAGTATTTAAAGCTCAAAAAAAATGTATCCGAGCAATATGTGATGCCCACTATTTAGATAGTTGTAAACCCCTATTTAAAAGACTACAAATCTTACCTTTACCCTGTCTATATATATTCGAAATCTGTTTATTTGTAAGGAAGTATCCCCATTTCTTTGAAAAATTTAGTGATAATGTGAATAGCCGATCCAGACACAAAAACAGATTACGCATGCCCCCAATACATTTAGAAATATACAAAAGAAACGTGTACTGTATGTGTATTAAAATATTTAATCATCTTCCTCAAAGCCTTGCTCAACAACGCCTTACATTGTTTAAAAAGCAGTTACATAATATATTATTAAACAAAACGTATTATAGTGTTAAACAATTTATGGACGACAACTGTATAAAATAACATTTTTGCAATTATATAAAACTGTGTGTGTGTGTGTTTATCTAGGTATGTAATTTAATTGTTAGGTCCTGAATTTATATATATTTGCACGCCGCATGTGGCAGAATATGTCGGAATCGATAAACTTGTAAGACCATTGTACGTACCATGTTCTAGCAAATAAAGTATTTGAATTGAATTGAATTGCCATCTTGGAAACTTGAACCATTTATAACTCGGCCAATTTTGGTCGGATCGCGACGCGGTTTTCAATGTTATGTTAGTAGCGACAATATCCATCCGGATAGAGTAGAAGACTCTCTATAGGAGCCCTACATAGAGTTAAAAAATATTAATTTTACTTTTTTTAATTGTTTTTCTTTTTCTTTGCCTGCCCGAAATCGGGCAACTCGGGGTAGTCTTCTTTTGAAGCTCTGCCATAGATTTAAGACGCTTGTGCACTCTTGCTTTACATTTGCACCTTTTGACATATTTTATTTTATATGTTTTAATCGTCCCTTTTGACGACTTACATTTTAAGTTACATCAAATTGACGCATACCTCCAACAACAATGTTCGGACATAGGACTCCGCTTAAGAAAGCTGACGCTACTGACAAGTCTCCATCGAGACCCGGGGCAGTGCCCCCAAGCGTCAGACGGAGCATCAGCGACTGGGAGGCGTCAAAAACTTCCCCCACCCCCACCCCCTCTTCGTCAGAAACGACGTCGCAGGCCGGCCCTGCAAGAAGCAAAACGAAGCCCGCACTGACACAGGAGGGCAAACCAGCAGGCTCACCGCCAAAGGCCAATTTCGCCGACCGAACTGCTGAGGCGAAGGCTTGCCTGACAAAGGCAAAGCTTCACCTCAGCAGTTCGCGGAACACAAAGACCGAAATTAAGACGGCAATTACCGAAGCCACGGAGCGGCTGTACCAGTTGGTAAAGGAGTCCGAAGTAGACCTGAAGGCGGCCAAAAAGAAGCACCTGACTAGGGAAGAGCCGGTGGTGGAAGCAACAGGCCCAAAGCCTACAGTCCTTGATCAAGCTGCCACGAACAAGATCCTCTCCGCCATAGAGGAACACAGAAGGGTCTTGGCAGAGAACACCAAATCGATCGAGGCGCTTAAGTCGAAAATCGAACAGCAGCACGATATACTGGAGCATGGAACGTACGCGAGTGTGGCTGCAACTCGCCCAACGACGTCACTGCCAAGACGTAGTACGCTACACTCAGTGGTGGTGACGTCCAAAAATGAAAAAGAAACGGGTGACCAGGTCCTAAGCAGGATCCGGGAGGCGGTAGACACTAAGGAGGGCTGGATAAAGGTCGAGAACGTCCGAAAGGCCAAAGACCGAAAGATCATCATGGGATTCGAGTCGCAGGAAGAGAGGACAAAGCTTAGGACCCGGCTGCAGAGGGAAGGAGTCGACCTCACTGTCAAGGAGGTTAAAAATAAGGACCCGTTACTGATCCTGAAGAACGTCCTGGTAGTGAATACCGATGAGGACGTCATTAAAGTGTTCAGGAATCAGAACAGGGGTACTTTTAACGGCCTCGACAGTGAGGAAAGCAGGATAGAGATACGCTACCGGAGAAGGACCAGAAACCCGCACATTGGCCACGTTATCATAAGCGTTTCGCCCACCATCTGGCGACGGGCCTTAGAATTGGGGACCGTGCACATAGACCTGCAGCGCGTCAGGGTCGAGGACCAGTCGCCATGTCAAACCATGGTCAACCATGTCTTGCTATGAACTTATTTTCCAGAAGCCGTTACACATACTACAGACCTTGTCCATATTAACATTATAAAGGATTCTGCCAGAAAAAGGTACATGTTTGTCAAACCTATACAACTTTAGCTGGCCATTTTAAGTTTATTGTGAAATTATTTAAAATGCCCATGAAGATACTATATTTGTTATTTTGTGTATATTTTATTTCAGCTATAAAATATCAGGACTCTGAAGTCATAATAGAAGTACATGATATACCCATACCGAAAATAATGGAAACACCAACATGTCGCAAAATTATGAAAAAGAAAAAAGGTACAAAAAGCACTGGTTTAAACCAAGACTAAAAAGTCTTGGATTGTTAGAGCGATTACGCACTGCATTCGATCCGAATCCGTGAAAATACGGATATAAAAAATTCGGACCGAATTCGGATATTGCTTTACGCACTGCATCCGATCCGAATCCGTGAAAATACCGATCTAGAGTAAAAATCTCGGACCGAATTCGGATGTTGCTTACGCACTATTCCGATCTCTGATTCAAATTCAAACAATTCAGGAGCCATCTTTGGCATATCCGTTTGGCGTCTGATTTGAATCCGAGGTAATGCGAAAGCGTTCATACAAACAGTACTACGGCTACTTCGGTCCATCAATTGTTGTTCCGAATTAGAAACTCACGGATGACGGAGAGAAATCGGATGACGGATGCCGGATGTAGTGCGTAAACTACCATACAAATAGTTCTATGGCTACTTAGGAACGTATTTTCACGGATTCGGATCGGATGCAGTGCGTAACCGCTGTTACGGTATTAAACTTAATACCCGGTTTAAAATTTGTTCCGATTACAAAACGAAGACTATCCGAGGATCAGTTAGTACCAAAGAAGATCCATGGTGTAAATAATATCCACGAATAAGAAACAAAAATCCGAAAGTGGTTATCTTTATCCCTTTTCCTAACGGCACAATAGAGTTTAAAAAAACACTTTAAAGATGATTTCAACCCGCTTCCTCGGAGACCGAAACCTATTTCAGCTGTAGTAAATAATGTACCTCTCCTGTATTCATCTAGACTGCCTATATTAGACAGTAAGTTAAAGTTTTATTGATCTCATTTTATTAGTAAAATAGAAAAATTTAATTAGGTAATTCTCCCCACTAGTTGGCAACACCGTTATTGTAGCTGGTGTTCTTGCTTTGTATTGTGCGTCACTGCGAATTAATAAATACTTTCCGAATTATTAACGCTGTATTAGTGTAGAAACCCATAATCCCAATAGCTTATGGGCCCAGGATACTCTGGAAATAGAAGAACGGTAGAAATAAGCAAAGAAAAAGCTACAATCTTTGCTGAAAAGTCATTGACAAAATAATTTCAAAATGGATTCCATGCGGTCAATGCATTTAGAAAAATTTGATGGAAATAATTTTCGTCAATGGAAATTCCAAATAAAGTGCGCGTTGAAGGCAAAAGGTATTGATATCACAGTGCCTAAACCGCCACAAAACAGTGATGAATGGTCAAAAAATGATGGTATGATGGTATGTTTAGTGGTTTTCGTTATCGTTAAGGGTCTTTTTACACCCGATATAGATGAGTCACTACATTTTCCATAAGCCCCAACATCTATATTTTATATGTGAACTTGTAATCTGCATCGCATACAGCAAGTAAAACGATGGAAAAATAATTTTTATAATTATAGTACAGTGATCCTGAATCGCTGGGTTTTATCACTCTTATATGCTTTCCATCGATGGCACCAATGCAATTGGGATAGTTTGCATTTTCATTGAAACCTTTTGCTATTTCAAGCCACCTCTCTTCATTTAATTCTGGAAACGATGACTATCTCATATTCTCCCAAATCGCCATGCAAACTTCATATATGATATCTCGGACAGTTGTATGTCCAATCCGATAATTATGACTCAATTCCATTAGAGAACATCCTGTAGCAAGATATCTGTAACAAAGAACAAATATAATTTTCAGGTAAGGGTCAGCTCACACCGAGACGCGACGCGACGATACTGGAAGAAGCCCGTGATTTCGCGCTGCGCCGCGCGCCGCCGCGATACGCATCGTAGCGTCGCGAGGCGCATCGTAAAATCGTCGGCAACACGACGCCTCGCTGCGCAGCGAGACGCCGCGCGGCGCAGCGGAGTGTCTACATTCGCCACGTGCTTCCGCCCCGGCCCACGTCCACCCTCAGTCTACCGTTTGCAAGCGCGTGAGAGTGACGTATAAATTGGCGGGTGCAATATGGAGATCGAGGAGAAGTTAATTTTTTTGTGCAGCGCTACGAATGTTTGTATAATGTAACATCAAAACACTATAGTGACAGAAATGCAAAAAATAATGCGTGGGATAAAATAAGTGAACAATTGGGTTTATCGGGTAAGTAACTTTGTAAATATTACTTAATACACGGTCAATTACCTAGGTAGATAGACAATGAATATGAACGTCCGTCATTTGTAATTTACAATTGAAAACAAACCTTTAATCTTTAGGCCGCCCTTACACTTGTAAGTTTTACTCACGTAAGTAACTTACGTAGTTAACTTACGATAAATTTGCAAATGTAAACACTCTTTGTAAATAACTTATCATAATTTCTTACTACTTATGTAACTTTCAAAATTACAAGTCTAGACGTATTCGAGTTTGCTTACTGTCGGCGCATCAGCCGCTACAGGCGACACCGGGGGCTGCGCCGGGGTCGGGGCAACGAGCCCGGCCGCACACGCACCGCCGCCGCGCCGGTCCGCCACTCCGTTCATTACCGCGAACGACTACGGGCATTTCTTTGCATCAATTTGTATTAAACTGACGATTGTAATAACAGTATTAAACCTAAATTTTATACAGTTCTCTGTTTTACTTATAAAGTCCCGACAGAGCCTAATCATTGGTCCTTCGATTGCGCTATAATATACCAGTTCTACTGTAATTATCATCGCCAACGTCATCGATCCTTTGTGCGAGCCGTGCGGACTTTGACCGCGCGCGCGCATTACGAAGCAGATTGGAGCAAGGAAGTCGTTCCCGCAGCAGATTACATTGTCATCGTGGAAGCTGAAGTCATTCCTTGGGAGTATAAATACTGTATTTGAGTGAGTCCGTTCCAATTAGTTATTTTCCTTTCTTCATAGCTTGCCGAAAAAATCGTTCTCGAAACTTCTAGATCTTTCCTTAACAAGTAGTCCTTTAGTTAATTCTGTGCTTCTTATTAGTGCATTCTTATTGTTTTCTTTGTGCTGCTAGTATACATATTAATATTTAATTGCAAATCACGCTTGCTAATTAGCTACGTTAAACAGGTGTTCGAGACTTTGACCTTGACACTGATTCACGATCCTCTTTTGTTATCGCGCAGCTGTTTTGCAGTTTTTTATAAACTAAGATCATTAGTATTTGTTCGGCTTGTTTTAATTTACTTTTATAATGGCAGATAACTTAAAAACACTCATCAAGAAACGCAGCTCGATAAAATCAAAGCTTACGATTTACAGCAACTATATAACATTAGTTAAAAGTAGTTCCGCAATATCTGAGCTGCAACTTTTAGACTTACAAGAGCGTTTTAATAAATTCGAGACCTTACACAGTGAATTTGATGACTTTCAGACACAAATAGAAGTGCTTGCCGATGATGCCGCGTCTGCATTTACTGAGCGTGAGGACTTTGACCGTCAGTTCTTCAGTCTGGTGGCTCTCACGCGCAGCCTGCTCGGTGCCTCGTCCGCCGCTGTTGGGTCGGAGGCGGGCTTCAAAGACGCTGACTCAGGTGCACATAATTCATTTAGAAATAGTTTTGTTCGTTTGCCTAAAATAGATTTGCCACATTTCGATGGGAACTACCAATGCTGGCTTGAGTTCAGAGATACATTTGGGTCATTGATTCACGATAATACTAGCATTAATGACATAAATAAGTTCCACTACCTGAGAGCTTCACTGCAGGGAAATGCAGCTTTAATTATTAAAAACATTGATTTTAAAAGTGATCATTATAAAATTGCGTGGGACTTGTTGTGTGACAGGTACAACAACAACCGTCTTCTTGTTAAAAATCATTTCCAGGCTTTATTTGATGTCGAACCAATCGCAACTGAGTCAAGTATCTCAATAAGAAATCTTGTTGATATTATTAATAAAAATTTCAGGGCACTAACAACATTAAAACAGCCCACTCAATATTGGGACTCCATAATAATTTATTTTATGTCTAAAAAATTAGATTTGGTGACTAGTCGTGATTGGGAAGAACATAGGAACAATATATTGAATGATGATCCTACTTTAACACAATTCTGTTCTTTTTTAAGCAGGAAAGCGGACTGGTTGGAATCAGTTGAGTCTAATTCTTCTGAGACTGCTACCATTGTTGCATTAAATAATAGCCATTCAAGTAAAACTAATGATAAACTTAATCAAACAAATAAAAAAATAAAAAATAACAAAATTTTTAAATGTCCGCTTTGCTCTCAAGCTCATACATTATATAAATGCGAATCTTTTAGAAGCTTGTCTATAGAAAATCGTATTCAAAAGGCAAATGAATTTAATGTTTGCATCAACTGCTTACGCTTTGGGCACTCTTCTAAGAAGTGTAAATTTTCACATTGCAAATATTGCAAAACAAAGCACAATACGCTTTTGCATTTAGAATCAAATGAACCCAAACCAGTTTTCAATCCATTGCCTTCTGCTTTGCCTCTTACTTCGCCTTCTACTTCAAATGTTGTGCTTTCGGCAAATTCCTTGCAGCTTGCTACTTCTGCGCATGTTTTACTGTCCACAGCTATGGTGAACGTGACTGGCGTGACGGGTAAGAAGTACATTGCGCGCCTATTGCTGGACAACGGTAGTACGGCAAACTTTATAACGCGGAGCTTATCGGAGAAGCTGGGTTTGTTACGACGCGGGACGAGCACCAAGGTAACGGGTATTAATAATCACATTTCCACCAGTACACAGTCTTGTAACCTCACAATAGAGTCTTTATGCTGTGCCTTTACTGTCGATATCGAGTGTCTTATTTTGCCTGAAATCACAAAGGTTCTACCGTCTTCATTCGTACATATTAATGACGTCCCTATTCCTTCAGGTCTTAAACTTGCAGACCCGAACTTTAACGTTCCGTCGGTCGTAGATATCCTGGTAGGGGCTGAAATTTTCTGGAATGTCATAGGCAATAAAACGATAGATTTAGGAAGAAATCTACCTAAATTATGTGAAACCAAATTTGGATGGTTAGTCTCGGGTAGTATTTCGCATCAATCTAGTTTTTTCTCCAATCATTTTTGCCATCATTCTAATGTCACTCCTGACCTTACAAAATTTTGGGAGCTAGACAACGTGTCATCAACACATTTACATTCACTTGAAGAAAGAATGTGTGAGCAGCTTTTCGCTCAAACCACCGTCCGTAATAATGACGGGGGCTTCGTAGTCACGATGCCATTAAAAGGAGATCCTAGTTCATTAGGTAATTCTTATGTTACTGCAAGAAATCGTTTTTTATCCCTAGAACGACGATTCATTCGTGATCCTTTGTTTAAAAACAAATATTATGAGTTCATGAGGGAATATGAGCGCTTAGGTCATATGACGTTAGACTTAGGTAATACTGCTTCGCCTGAAAACTCCATGTCTAAATATTACATTCCTCATCATGGAGTTATTCGTAATTCTAGCACCACTACACAGCTACGCGTAGTTTTCGACGCATCAGCCGCTACTAGTTCAGGGGTGTCTCTGAACAACATACAGATGGTTGGTCCCGTAGTACAAGACGATCTGTTTTCAATTTTAACACGTTTTCGTCAACACAGGTACGTGGTCTCAGGTGACGTGGAAAAAATGTACCGAGCCATTGAACTAAGTCCAGTACAACGACCGCTTCAAAAAATTATTTTCCGATTTGATCCATCAGAACCTCTTAGAACCTACACTTTAAATACGGTTACCTATGGTACTGCTTCTGCTCCCTATTTAGCCACTAAGTGTCTTGTAAGTTTGGCTGATAACATTGAGGACAATCGTGTTCAATGCGCCATAAGACGTGACTTTTACGTTGATGACTTTCTTAGTGGAGGAGATACCATAGCTGAGACTGTAGAAATTTCAAAAAAGGTACAATCTGTTTTATCTTCTGCTAAATTTAATTTACGCAAATGGCGATCAAATCATCCTGATATACTTAACCAGATTACAAATAGTAATGAGTCACAAACCACATTGCATTTATTTGAGCAAGGGACAAACCCTTCTCAATCTAAAACGCTAGGTCTTAACTGGGTTTGTGATTCAGATTCGCTTACTTACACTATTAATATCACGCCTACTACGAAAGTCACTAAGCGTCATGTCCTTTCTGTTATCAGTCAAATCTTTGACCCACTGGGCCTCGTAGGTCCGTGCGTCGTCGAAGCTAAAATCGTCATGCAGCGTCTATGGCTAGAAATATATGACTGGGATGACAACGTATCGCTCGAGATCAGAAACCTTTGGTCTACATTTGAAAGAACTATTACATCTTTGAACAATATAAAAATTCCTCGTTGGGTTTTGCATGAAGACTCTATTACGCATGAAGTACATGTCTTTACCGATGCGTCCGAGAGGGCGTATGGCACTTGTGTATACATTCGGTCTTGTAATAGCAGTGGATCTATAGGCGTACAACTTCTAGTTTCTAGAAATCGTGTAGCGCCCATCAAACCTACGACGATACCGAGACTTGAACTTTGTGGAGCTTTGTTGGGTGCAAGGCTGTGTACTAAGGTTCAGGAATCACTTTCAATACCTATTCACAAATGTAGATTCTGGTGTGACTCCACCATAGTTTTGGGTTGGCTCGCTACTAACCCTACCCAATTAAAGCCATTTGTTAAAAATAGAGTAAATGAGATACAGGAAAGTACTCATGGTCACACCTGGAGCTACGTACCGTCGAGGGACAACCCGGCGGATCTTGTTTCCCGTGGTCTTAGGGCCGATGTTATTAAGGATACACCTCTCTGGTGGTCCGGACCCACATTTTTATGGCATAACGAAAATGAGTGGCCCAAAATGCCTAACACAGGGAAAGATAATTTACCGGAAGTAGTGACTCATTTCATTAGTAGTGGTAGTAGTGAAAATCATTCATATCATGTTCATTCATGCGTAACCATTCATTCATCAATCATACGTCATCTATTAGAAAAGTATTCTAGCCTAACAAAAATACAAAAGGTATTTACATATGTACAAAGATTTATTTACAATTTAAAAAATAAACATAAATTAAGTGGCAATCTTTCTACAACAGAACTTGAAAATTCATTAAATTTAATTATACATTATTCACAACTTGAAATGTTTTCTGAGGAGTATAATCTTTTAAAGTCTGGACAGAAATTGCCACGCAAGAGTAAATTGCTTCCATTGACTCCATTTATTGATAAACATAACCTCATTCGTGTGGGTGGCAGGCTTGATAACTCCCCATACGAGTATAGCGTCAAACATCCTGTAGTGATATGCAGTAAACACATACTCACTAAACTTATATTTCAAATGCAACATTTAAAGCTTGTACATGCTGGTCCGCAGTTGTTACTATCACATATTCGACAGACCTATTGGCCTCTCGGTGGTAGAAACTTGGCTAGATTTGTCGTGAATAAATGTCTTAAATGTTTCAGACACAAGGCTCAAAACGTACAGCCTATAATGGGTCAATTACCTAATTCAAGAACTCACCTTGAATTTCCATTTTTAAACTCTTATGTTGACTACGCGGGGCCAGTATTGGTGGCCAATCGTAAAGGCCGTGGATGCAAACTAACAAAATCTTATATGTGCATCTTTGTTTGCGCGGCAGTAAAAGCCGTACATTTGGAGCTCGTCTCCGACCTCACTTCTGAGGCTTACATGGCCGCTCTAAATCGTTTCGTGGCGCGTCGAGGGAAGCCTCGAAGCATCACGTCCGATAACGGAACAAACTTCGTAGGCGCATCAAATGAAATGTATAGGTTCTTGCAATCATCGAATGTTGCATCTGAAATAGCGCAGCAGGGTATCGAATTTATTTTTACGCCTGCTTACAGTCCTCATTTTAATTCATTGGCTGAAGCTGCTGTGAAATCCTGTAAGCATCATTTAAAAAGGTTACTGCATCTCACCCATTTCACCTTTGAGGAGATGACTACTTGTCTCACTCACATAGAGGCGGTATTAAATTCACGCCCTCTTACTCCTTTCTCTTCAGACCCCAACGATTTTTCGGCACTTACTCCCTTTCACTTCCTAACTGGACGATCACTCTTATCTGTACCATACCCTCAGATGACTGAAGCTGGCATCACACGGCTGGATCGGTGGAAAAGAATCCAGCTCATCAGGCAGCATTTCTGGAGCAGATTTCATAATGAGTACACTACTCTGCTGCAGGCAAAATCGAAGTGGTTTCATTCCAGAGGCGAAGTGAAGCCGGGGTCCTTAGTCCTGATCAAGGACAAAACAGCGCCACCTCTGCTCTGGTCCCTGGGTCGTGTCGTAAAGACATATCCCGGCGTAGACGGAGTTACGAGAGTGGCTGAGTTGAAGACGAAGAGGGGCACCATTCGTCGTGCCTTCAACTGCATCTGCCCCCTTCCAGTCGAAGATTGAAGACGTCCCTTCAACCCGGGGAATATGTCGGCGCATCAGCCGCTACAGGCGACACCGGGGGCTGCGCCGGGGTCGGGGCAACGAGCCCGGCCGCACACGCACCGCCGCCGCGCCGGTCCGCCACTCCGTTCATTACCGCGAACGACTACGGGCATTTCTTTGCATCAATTTGTATCTAAACTTGACGATTGTAATAACGGTATTAAACCTAAAATTTATACAGTTCTCTGTTTTACTTATAAAGTCCCGACAGAGCCTAATCACTTACAGAATCGTCTCACAGCTTGTCGAATCAAATTTATAAGTTGAGAACTTACAAATTAATTAGCCGCAACAATGGCCAAAAAAAAAAATTGGTCACCACCTGAAGTAGAAAGTTTAATTACTGCTTTTGAATCACAACCCGTACTCTGGGATTACAAAAATAAAGAGTGCAAAAACTGCGTGAAAACAAATTTACTCAATTTACTCTATAATGAACTAAGTGAAATGTTTAGTACAACTCCAGAGGAAATAGCTAGAAAATTGCATAATTTGAAAGGGCAACTTAGCCAGAAAGTAACGAAAATTCAAAATCCGTGGCATTCATTCTCATAAAGTAAAAAAATTGGTGTTGGTCTTCCATTCTCAACCCCATCAAAAGATTTCCAAATGCACCTCGTGACATTCTGTTTTCCAGCTAAGGACTAAGGGTTTTACCCAGCATTTTCCTTGCTTTCGTATTTTATTTGTTAAAGTGATATATGCAGCAGCTGCTTGAACTTGACGATGAGAGGGCATTTTCGATTCTGATTTTTGTAAGTATGTGTAAATGGCTTGTAATAATTTACGCAAGTAAAAACTCACAAAATTTACGTAAGTATTATTTACTGTAAGTTTATTAGTATGTGTAAATGCAGTCGTAAAGTTCTTACATAAATTTTACGGAAGCAACTTACAAGTGTAAAGGCGGCCTTAGACTACCTAGATACCTCTAAATTTAACATTCCTCATTAACTTACATACAATAATAATATTTTCACATTTTGCATGAATACAAATCAAAATCGTCAACAAAACATCAAAATTTATGGTTGTTTACATTTTCACTATATTAACTCTTAAATTATCTCCTAATCGCGTGGACCGATTAACATGATTCAAACGGACAAACTGGTTTTAGACCCTAGACTTTTCATTTGACATCAACATCGTTAAGAAATCTCAATAAACAAAAAATCACATTTTCAATTTGCTCTCGCAATTAGCCAACATGTATTGCGTACTTAACAATTCTTTTAAAAACTATCATATCAAACGTTTAATTTCTTTTAAACTGGGTCTAATTCAACAATAAAAAAGGAGTCAAACTTTGTTTTTGAACAACACGATAATGTAAGATACTTATGTAGGTAGGTAGGTAGGTCTGGAATACAACGCACGCGCGAGCTCCTGTGCGCGAGCGGTAGGGGAGAGTGTGTATGAAAGAGCCAAGCTTTGAAAGAGCCGATGCGATTATCTCCCACTTAACCAAATTCTACCATAATTCAATTTTACTCTTTAAATGGCAACACTGGACAGCTGTCACCCACAGACATTTGTCAGTTCTAGGAAATCAAATGGCGTCGTAGGACTACATTGAAAATTTCGAAGCCAAAATGTAAGTATTTTTGGGTTTACTTAAGTTTTTTTGACAACAAATGTAAAGTATAGGTAGACAAAATGAATATGTTGTATTGTTATGCATGTATTTGGCATTATTTTACGTAAATATTATTGTGCTGTGATGTTATGGTAAATAGCAGTAGTTTGAGGTTATATTTTTTAACACAAAATGTTTTGAAAAAGCCAATTGTCTTGTCTATGAAAGAGCCGGCTCTTTCATGGCACGAAAATTGGCTCTTTCAATATACTTCTAGCTTTTTAGTTTAACATTGCCATCTTTGTGATACTTATTTAATACTGTTTATCTTTTAGACTCGAAAAACATGTCTTCGCGATCCACAGCACCGAAAAAACGGCAAAGGCCCACAACTGCTGTAATAGAAGAGGCTGTACGAGAAGTGACTTCGGGAAATGCATCCATAAATAAAACGGCATTATCATTTGGTATATCAAGGGCCTATTTGGCGAAAATTATTAAGAAGGCTAAGAATTCGGAGGAGGAGTATGTGCATCGCCCAAATATAGGTAACAAACGCATTTTTTCTGAAGTTCAAGAAGACTTATTGGTTTCATACCTATTTAAAAACGGCATCTAAAATGTGTCACGGTTTGACAAAAAAACAAACACGAGAATTAGCTTTCCAGTATGCAGAGGCAAATGCTATCTGTCCAGAAAAATGGAATAATGAAAAAATTGCATCTGTGGAATGGCTCCGAGGCTTCATGTCGAGACACAAAGATGTGTCAGTCAGAAAACCTGAGAGCACATCTTTGTCCAGGGCGACAAGTTTTAATACGACGAATGTTGGAACATTCTTTGAAAAGCTGACCAGCATTTACGAAAAGTATAATTTCCCACCACACATGATCTGGAATACAGATGAAATGAAAATCATCGCTGAAAAAGGCTCGAAACAAATTGGGCAGGTTACTTCAGCCGAGCGTGGTACGCTCGTAACCACTCTGTTTTTTATTATTGCTTCAGGTGGCACTATACCTCCTGTCTTTATTTTTCCACGCGTGAATTATAAAGACCATATGTTAAATAATGGGCCTTCAGGAGCACTAGGATTAGCCCATGTTTCAGGCTGGATGACTGAAAACAATTTCATGAAGGCTATGGAACATTTTGTGAGCCATGTAAAACCATCAGAAGAAAATCCAGCATTGATTTTATTAGATAACCATGCCTCCCATGTTAATCTCCGTGTGATAGAATTCGCCAGACAAAATTTTATAAAAATGCTGACTTTTCCACCACACTGCAGCCATAGGCTACAACCTCTGGACGTTACGGTGTATGGGCCATTCAAAACCAGATATCGAATAGCTACGAGGGTCATTTGAAAAGTTCTTAGCCTAACATGGTTAAAGTCATTGGTTTTTTTAGAACTACCCTCATTTTGTGGTTACATTATTTAGCAACAAGTATGCACAGTTCAGTTTATTCACAGTAACTCATTGTTCGTTTACACGTGATACCGTAAGTCAAGTCAGAGCTATTTTCTAAAATGGATAAAATTGAACATCGTGCAGTGATAAAATACCTGAATTTGAAAGGTTTAACTCCAAAAGCTATACATGAAGACATGTCTGCTACTTTGGGTGAGTCCGCTCCTTCGTATGCGACTGTTAAAAACTGGGTGGCAGAGTTTAAACGTGGTCGTGAGACCATTCAAGATAAGCCCCGTAGTGGCCGGCCTTCGACTGCTTCCACTGATCAAAACAAAGAAAAAATCTGTGATTTAATTTTATCTGATCGAAGATTGACTGTCGAGGAGATAGCTAAGACTGTAGGCATCTCATGTGAGCGAACACATCATATAATTACTACTGAACTTGGATTCTCTAAGGTGTCTGCGCGGTGGGTACCGCGACTGCTTTCAGTGGAACAAAAACGCAACCGACTCACAACTTCTCGCGACTGTTTAGAGTTATATGAAGCTGACCCAATAGAATTTGTTGAAAGCTTCCTGTCGGCAGGTCAATGAACCCGACATACTGAGTAACTTTCATTATGGGACCAACTCGGAAATCGCGAAAAAAGCTCATTAAACTTGTCATTATAAATTGTCTGAAACGAATAAAAACTTTTAAGTAAAATTAAAAAACACGGCAAATTAAAGCCCAAATAATAGGTCTAAAGCAGTACCTTGTACGATTTCTATGTATTTTAATCATCCACCGTCGTCTTTGCTTTCTTCTTTTTTTCCTTTTTTCTTTCTCTTGCTTTAATTTATAATAAAAATATGTCAACCCGAAAGTAATAGCTGCCACAAGCTCGTCGTCCGCCATGTTTGCCGATTCGGAATGTTATGAACGTTCGCCAAGCATGTGGATGGCTGTTTGTGTTGGGTGATTGTGGTTGGTGTTTGGGACTTCGTTTGCTGTTTGCGGTGTTTGTGACAAACAGCCAGCGTGTGGATGCCCCTTTAAATAGCGCGCAATCACAATTTGATCCTTTTTATTTTTTTGTTCATTTTGGGAAAACTGGGTTATTATTTTTGAACACTTTACTAGCTTTAGTTATTATTTGTTCCTCAATTAGATTCTTGGACTAAAATCTTGCCAACGAATTCAAAGTCTTCCTGTATAAGACGCATATTTAGTAGTCAAGATCATTCCTGGTTCCGTCGTCTCAAGTATTGTTATACCTAGCATAATTCAGTAAAAGTTAAATTAAATTATATATTAATCTTGCTCTTCGTTATCATTTTCGTCATCACGATACCATCCTACAACATCACTCTCGGCGATTGGTCATCTATACCATAGCCGCAGAAACTTAACTATTTATTAGCACTAAGAATTAGCTAGCACGGACACGGATACCTACTATTGAGGAACCTCCTTGACCTACGGTCAAAAAGTATTGTTTTGATGTACTTAGGTAGGTACGCAATGAACATAAAGTCCACCTTTCACTGTGATATTGTGTGTGAGTTCCACGCGCTGATATTAGCTAGGTACAGTAGCGACCAAAAGTCCATAAGCAATCTCACAAAGCAATAGCTTGACGTTCAGTTTGACTTACGACCTTCTAATTTTAAGAGACACATGCTTCATCATTGTAGTTCATAATTTCAAAGTAATTAAACAAGTATAGATGGCTTAGTGGTTAAGCGCGTCCACAAATATGCCTGCTTCTAGGAGACGTGCGTTCAAATCTCACGCGATGTTAGACTTTTTGTAAGTTTTTACTCGATTGTAAGTATTTGTAAGTAATGAGACAGATATAATATTCGATTATCTTGTTCGCTTTGTTCACACATTTCGTAACGTTAGAGAGGTAGATCATAGAAAACTAAATAAATAATTAAGACTTCTGTGAGGTAGACATGTGTTTTATGAATATAGCTTGATGGGAATGAACTTTGTCGTTTGGTTGTAGTTGTTGGTTAGTGACGTGTGGTTAATAGATAGCGGTATCGTAATTACATATTCTCAAAATGCAGGCAAATATTAATATTGAGGCGAGGGCGACTATTATTGCGCTGCATAAAAGTGGTCTTAATAAAACACAAATATCTAATGAAACCGGACTGAATGTGAGTATTATATTTTAAATACAATTCATAACTTAAACTTTTACTTCTTTATACCGAAGATTATTTGGAGACATGAACTAATTCTTTTTATTGTTTTTTAAATCCATCATGAGGCCTAAAAAATAAATAATTAGTGTTTATTGGATTTATAAATGCAGAGTTTTAATACTATATTGTTACCTTTATTAAATAAATATTCTTGACTTAATTTTTAAATACTACCTACCTATATAAAAATGAAGTCACTTCAGTATTTTGATATAGTTGCCTAATATTACTTTTTTTTTTGTTTTAGAGGAATACTATAAGTCTATGGATAAAAAGATATGAGGAAGAGGGAAGCCTTGCTAGTCGGCAGCGAAGTGGAAGGCCGTCGCTTATTGGCGAGGCGCAGCGACAGCAATGCTGGGCGAGTATGAAGCAAATGGTTTCACGCCTACCAGACACTTTGCGGGAATATTTGACACCTCGCCGCAAACTGTCCGCCGTGCCCTCCACGCTGCAGGCTTGCATCACAGAAGACCAGCTAAAAAGCCCTTCTTGACAGAAAGGCATAAACAAGAACGATTACGTTTCGCACGAGATTATTTAGATTTTGACTGGAAAACTACCATATTTTCAGATGAAAAGTCGTTCAAATCTAGTCAAAAGGGTAGGCTTCATTTGTGGCGCAGGAATAACACTCGCTTGTGTGATAAAAATGTAATCCCTAACACAGACTCAGGTCGCATTACAATTAATATGTGGGGATGGATGAGTGCAGCAGGGCCAGGAGAACTGGCTTTTATTCCTCCACGCGCCAACAGTTCTACTTATGTAGAAGTATTAGAGGATGTCATGCTACCTACTGTGCGCAATATTTACCCAGCTGATGATGTGACACAATTTACATTTGTGCAGGACAATTGTCCTATTCACCGGGCGAGCACTGTGCGTGAGTGGTTTCACAATCACCCGGAAATAACTGTTGTTCCATGGCCCGCGCGATCACCCGACTTCAACCCCATAGAAAATCTATGGGGTTTGATGGTGCAAAGGTGGGAGTCACGGGATGAGAGGTGTACAGAACAGTTAAAAACCCATTGCATGGAGGTGTGGGAAAATTTAAGAGGAACCGAAATATGTCGTAATATTGTAGGGTCCATGCGCAAACGTCTACTTGACTGCATTGAAAATAATGGGGGTTATACAAAATATTAACAGCCAGTAGATGTTTTAGTTTTAATAATTAGACGGTGTAACTAAATATTTAGTAGTTACCTAGTATTAACATAATCCGTAATTATTTAATGATCTTAAATTGAGGTTTAGTTTCAATCTTCTTTTCGTCAAGAAAATTAACACTTAAGCTATAACCTCAATACATTCATTGTGACGTTACATAAAAAACGTGTTATTATGTATAGTCTAAATCATATACTAGTTTTCAATAAACTCTGCTGAATATAAGAATAAAATAATAATACTTATAATAAGTGGGTATCAACAATTACATTTGTGTTATTAGAATATTCTTTCATTGTTATGTTATTGTGAATTGACTAAGTGGGTAATACAACAAAAAATCTTATGAACGGCAAGGGCCCGCGCCCATTTGCGGGACGGCATGGCAAAGGATTTATTAAATTCAAATAATTTTAAACCTTAAGTTAAAAACTTTAGCACTTGTATTTGCTTAGCATACCGCGGGATGCTTCGTCGTGCCGCGGCATGCTTAAGCATCCCGCGGTACGGTCATTATGTGTTCTAAAGCGTTTGAATAAGATTTAAAATTATTTGAGCTTAAAAAATCCCTTGCCGTGCCGATGCCGATAGTGGGCGCCGGGCCTTACAAGATAACTTCTTTTATCTAGGTAGGAATGTGACGTCCTACACCCTACTACTACGCTACACTAGGGTTGACAGAAACAGAAAATAAAGATTATATTTTTATAAGACACTTTTTAAATTTTAAGTGCTAATTAGTTTAACTGAAGTACCTATGTAGTTCACAGTACCTACTCATAATAATCATCAATATAAACATGAGGATCTTAGCAGTTGTAGGTTCAAATGTATTTTATTACTTTTTAGGAGATGGGTTGCCGTAGTCGCCGAAAACTAGGATCAAGAACCTATAAAAATTACACCCAGGAAATGCTAGACTTAGTAGTAGATCTAGTAAAAAAAAAAAGAATATAACGTCATTGGAAGTCGAAAAAAGATTTCTCATACCTCGACGTACAATAGAGGATAAAGCGAAGGGACTCCATATGAAACCTCCTGGTACTCAGTTGCGCCTTGGCGACTCCGAGGAAAAGGACAACGTGAATGTCTTGATAGCCGCTGCAGATTTTGGTTCCCCATTATCTCGACTGAATCTACGTATACTGATCTTTGAATATCTGAATAAAAATCATCGCTCTTGCCTATTTTCCGGTAAAATACCAGGTAAGTGGTGGGTAAGAATTTTTTTAAATAGACACATCCATGCACTGACGGAGCGAGCAGTGCAGAACATTAAGAAAGCACGAGCAGAGAAAACTGTAGATGAATTTACGGATTACTTCAGTAATCTTGAGCGCACTTTAATAGACGTCCCTCCACAAAATATATTAAATTACGATGAAACCAACATGTCCGACAACCCGGGTTCACACTCTGCCAGCGTGTGCCACGCCGTGTCCTGCCGGCAATCGCCGCAGTGGTGACACCGGGCGTCTGGCTCCCTGTTTATGCGACACAGGTACTTCCCGAAGCAACCGTGCCTCGACAGCACCTGCGTCGCCCGAAACGATAGGGAGCCGTGCAAGTCATACGCCTCCTAGGCCAACCACCACACAGGCCAATCATTCACAAGGAATGCAGCGGCAAAAAAGAAAGAAGCAAATGACGAGCGTAGAAGAGATTTTTGTAAGGATGAAGAATAATGCCAGGGAAGACAATAGAGAGCGTGATAGGGCTCAAATGGAAATAGAGAGAGAGGAGGATTCATTTGAAGGAAAGTGAGCTTCAAGTAAGGCGGGATGAACTGGAGCTTAGAGCTCAATTTCTTGGATTTATTAGAGAGGGTTTACGTGTTTTAGAGAGATATTTGCATCATTTTTGCTACATCCCACCACATAAAAGCTTAATACATCTGGAGTCCTACCACGAGCTCTTAACGAGATCATTTTTAGGACCTAAACTGTTCTTCGAATTCGTACCATGACGTCAGTTTAACGATTCAATTTACGCCATGCCACCTGACAGCGATTTTCCCAAACTGAGTCGCAAGTTTTGGTTTCATTCATTCAATTTGGTATCACATTACACCACAATTTGCGACGTCCTTAGAGCAGCTTAACTGAAACTGAAAAAAACTGTAATTAAAGTTACTATTCCTCTAAGATAAACTGAAACGTTTGGTGAATTATTGACGAAAACAAAGTTTTGTAGTGCTATTTTAGTGGAATTTTACAAAAGCTAATGTAAGTGTACTTTTAATCTTTCCGTTAAAGTCTAAAATACCTATTTTACCTGCCATTTTTAACCGCATTTATTTTTCTTTATTAGATGTCTGATGAACTACTTTTATTAGAGTTTTTGAACTTTCCAATAAACGCAGGCGCATCGACAAGCTCAAACAACTTGTCACCTAATTTAAATTTTTACGACCCAAGTGCTAGGCCAAGCCCACCGAACGATAACATTAATATGGATACGGTGGAGAATTTTCAGATAAATGTCTCTACACACACTTAATGCAAAGTATGGAATTACCATATACAGGCTGGTAATTTGAAATGGGGCATGAAGGACAACTACCTTAACCATTGTAGCTACAGGAAAACGTTCTTAGAAGACCACCCCTAACTTTTGGGATAATTTCAATCGGCATTCACAGATTTTGAAAAAAAAGTACAGTCAGCGAGAAAAATGGCTGTTTTAACAAAACTTTTTTATGATGCCAATCGATCCCATTTCCCTTAAGGATCAAAAAACTCTTCCGGACCAACTGAGGTTTGAGTACTAGAAACATCAGAAATAACAAAAAACTATTTGAGATGGGTTAGTTCTAAGGGCAGCTACCTTAATCGTTGTCGCAACAGGAAAATTTTGATAGGAGACTGGCCATAGTTTTTGACATTATTTCGAACTGCATAAAAAGATATTGAAAAAAAAAGTTTGGTACAGTCAGCAAAAAAATGGTCAGTTCTTACAAAACTCTTTTATGATGCCACTCGATCCTATTTCCCATAAGTAACAAAATACTCTTCCGGACCTACTGAGGTAAAAGTACTAGAAACGTCAAAAATCACGAAAAACAACATTTTGTTAAAAGTGACGTTAAGGCTGAAAAAATAAATTATTTTATTTTCAAAATCTGTGAATGCAGTTCGAAATATTTTCAAAAAACATGGATAGTCTCTTAAAAACATTTTCCTCTAGCCACAACGATTAAGGTAGCTGCCCCTATTACTACCCCATCTCAAATAAGTTTTTTGCGATTTCTGACTTTTCTAGTACTCCAACCTCAGTTAGTCCGGAAGAGTCTTTTAATCCTTATGGGAAATGGAATCGATTGGCATCATAAAAAAGTTTTGTGAAAACAGCCCTTTTCTCGCTGACGGTACTTTTTTTTCAAAATCTGTGAATGCCGATTTAAATTATTCCAAAAGTTAAGGGTGGTCTTCTCGGGACGTTTTCCTGTAGCTACAATGGTTAAGGTAGTTGCCCTTCATGCCCCATCTCAAATTACCACCCTGTATATTTATTCCTTATTTAAGTGCTAAATCATTAGTAGATACGGGTAGTACTAGATCATTTTTAGGTTCTAAACTTGTGGAAAAATATTTTTTCAGAATTTATAATTCCTGAACCATTCCAAGTAGTTAGTGCCCATAATGCTACACAGCATAAAGGAGCAGAAACAATTAAATTATTTTAAAACTTTAATATCGACAAAGAATTTAAATTTTACATTTTTGATTTAGGAACAACCTATGATGGTTTAATAGGTAATGATTTATTAACTCAATTAAAAGCAATTATTAATTTAGATAAAGGACAGTTAATAACTGAACAGGCTGTCTTACCCATATATTTCCAACGTAGCGTTCATAATTTCTCACCGGTAGTCATTGAATTATCGCCCAGAAGCGAAACGAAAGTAAAACTTCCAACTGACCTACTGCATGGTCACGGTATAATAGAATTCCAAGAATTCACAACCGGAGTTAGAATGCCTAGTGCGTTAATACAATGTAACCAAGGCTTTGCGCATACGATAATTCAAAATACGACGGAAGAAAATTTTAAACTTACAATTTCTTCATATTTCAAAGTCATAAATTACGAGCCTGATAATACCAACTGTTGCGTCATCAACCAGTTCAAGTCACAAGAAAACGCGGATTTTATATTAGTACATAATTTATATAAATTACGTTTAGAACACATGAACGAGGAAGAAAAATTAAAAATTTATGAACTTTGCATAGAATATAAAGATATATTCTACTGCGAGGAGATACCACTATCATTCACAAATCAAGTGAAACATTGTATCAGAACTACCAATAACGATCCCATATATATAAAACCATATAGGCAACCGCCTTCGCAACACCAAGAAATTAAAACTCAAGTTGCTAAATTAATTAAGGATAACATAATCCAGCCAAACCATTCACCTTGGAGTGCACCAGTGCATTTAATACCCAAAAAGATTGATGCTACTGGAGAACAACAGTATAGAGTGGTGGTAGATTATAGAAAGTTAAATTCAATCACTTGTGATGATAAATACCCCTTACCTAATATTGTAGACATAATTGATAAACTAGGAAATAGTTTTTATTTTACGACCCTAGATTTAGCTAATGGTTATCATCAGATAGAGGTACAAAAAGAAGATACACCGAAAACTGCTTCAGCACACAATTCGGACACTATGAATTTCTAAGAATGCCCTTTGGATTAAAAACGGCCCCAGCTACATTCCAAAGATGGATAATATATTGAGAGGATTACAAGGCATACATTGTCTAGTATATTTAGATGATGTCCTAATTTTCTCTAGTTCATTAGAAGAACACTTAAATCAATTAAAAATATTTTTTGAAACACTAAGAAAAATACACCTGGACAAATCCGAATTTCGAAGGAAAGAAGTCTTATACTTGGGACATACAATTACGAAAGACGGACTTAAGCCAAACGATGATAAAATAAAAGCTATTTTAAAATATATTTTACCCCAATCTAGTCATGTGACCTCAAAATATTAATACGGAAAAATTTCTAAGATTTATTAAAATATCGGTCCACGAAAAATTCATAAATTTTATCAGCTATCAGCTTATGGAATTAGTTCCACATTAAAAAAGAAGTATTCTTTGTAATATTTTACGACTGTGTTTTGACTCTCACCGTAACCCGCGGATGATAAGGAGGCACCTCTCTCTTTTCCTTTGTTTAAAATTAGTATATAAGAAGCATATTTTGTAGTCAAGATCATTCCTAGTTCCGTCGTCTCAAGTATACCTAGCATAATTCAGTAATAGTATATTAAATAATTTTATTAATCTTGTTCTTCGTTATCATTTTCGTCATCACGATACCATCCTACAACATCAATCTCGGCGATTGGTCATCTATACCATAGCCGCAGAAACTTAACTAGGTACCTTTGTGAATAGTAAATGTGTATCTGAGAGTCTGGTAGATCTATAGGTATTGTGAGGTGATGGACACTAGCTGAACTTTTGTTTACTTATAGTGAACTGATACTTTTGTTATATTTTTTATTTACCTATAAAATAAGATCTACCTACTATCTAGTTCGGGACTTGACCAATGTATGTCAACATTCCTGTTTTTGTTCATAAGAAATCTATTTAATAAAATATTTGAGAAACTAGGTATATCCAATTTTTTCAACTGTAAGTTTTATTAAACATAATAGGTATAAAATTATTGTTGCAATTTTTGTTTCAGGTTTTGACTGCATTTTCAGTCTATTACACGGGGTCTTATCAAAGACCAATTGGAGATATAGGTGGTCATTCCATGGCACAACAAACTGTGTCACCAGTGTTGTCTCAAGTAACCACGGCGTTTAATTCTCCTCAAATGAGAAATAAATACATTGTTTTCCCAAGGACATTAGAGGAAAGGACTTCTATAAGAAGAGAGTAAGTAATACAATCATTTTAGGTCGATATGTGTCGTCTAATTTCAAACACCGCTAAATCCAGTTTTAAGAGAAATAAATATTTTTACTCTATCGTCAATCTTGACCTGTATGTGTCTACTATACTTTTTACAAGCAAACTACGCCAGATCCCTACTAAACTAGCAAATTAAAACAGTAATTTAATTCAAAACCCGCCACATCCATGACGGGACTTTTTCCAAACGCCGCCATATCCATACCGACCAATCAGAGCAGAGAATTATTGCAAAACTGTCATGGCGATTAATGGCGTCTTCATTAACTGTGTGGTGTTTTCGTGTTGTGATTTTTTAGTTTTCTCCTATAAATAATGACCGATTTATTTTGGAATATCGAACAGGTTCCTCCGAATAAAGCAAGGAAACGATGTGTTGACAAAAATAACTGGAGAAGGGAAGTTAAGAGACGCAAACTGTGAGTATTCATTGTAGTATTAATCGTACGCGATCTATATACAGTGTGTTTGTTTACATGAGACCTAGGAATTTATATTGGTGTTAACGTATAATGTATTTTTGTTAATTTATCACTAGTAGGTACCTACATTCTATTATAGTAACTAGGGGACTTTTCTACTATCCCAAAATGAAACACTGAATTTCCAACTATTCATTTTACACTATTCATCGAAATAATTAAGCACTACTTATGCTGAAAAAAATATTATGAATTAACGTTGGTGAATAAGTTTATTTTAAGTTTTTTTTTTTTTTTTTGGTTTTGAACGTTAGTCATTTTCATATTAATTTATTTGTTTTTCTTTAAGGTATGAACCAAAATATCTGCCAAGTTTTCCAAAGTGTCACCATGGAAGTAATAAAACTTTTAAATGTTCTACCTTAAAAATACAAGACGTTTCGAGGATGCATCGAAATTTTTACAAAGAAAATAAAAAAGTTGACCAGGACAATTTAATTTTAAATTATTGTCGCTTGAAACAATGCGACCGTACGAGTCTTAAAACTGGAGCACGAGGACCTAAAAATATGAGTGCAGATTAGTTCTTCGTATTGGTTCCTGGAGCGTAGAATGAGTGCCGACCAACTTGCCGTTTTTTTTTTTCTGTTTGACTGCTGTAGGTCGTCCTAGGGGACGGTTTCTACGTAACCGGGCAGTTATTGGCGTGACCTGAAGGGTCTCCAGCCAATGGGGGGAAGTAAAATACTTAACCTAAGCTAACTACTTGTACTACACTAACATCATGACTACTTGCAACAAGAGCACTAAGGGTGACCCCTAGTGGGACTCGGACCTCGGCTTAGGGCGTTGCTGGCGTGGACATAGGGGGGGGAGAAAGCTTGATGAGGGCTGAATTATCGGTGTGACTGCACCAAAATACTCTACAAATTAATAAAATCACACATTCATTTTTAATAAGGGGACATACCCAAAATGAGGGAGATGCAGCCCACTCCATTATTGAAAAGGCTATAAAAAGAGCCAAAAAGTCGGGCGCTATTTACGTACCAGATCAGTATGTCCAAATAATAAGATGCAAAGGTAAAAGGCAACCAGTTTAAAATTGAAGAACTAAATTTCGATAATTTTTATGATTTGAAAAAATTATCTGACGAAATCGAACTTAATACTGTCAAAGATGTTGGGAACACCATTAAAACCTCAGATATCAAAGCAATAGAATTTACGAAAGACAACGATGCAGTATACAAGTACAAACTCAAATTCGACGATAACTGGAGTGAAGCTGAAATAAAAAAAAGAAACAAAGATGTACTAGTCAACGAATAACTAAGGCTATAGAAGATATTAATTTGGTTCCAGCGTATACTTCAAAACGAGAAATTTCTGCTAACAAGAAAATTGACCTTAAAGAACTGTTGCAAAAAAATATAATTCCTCGTTATTACTCAGCTTTTTATAAAAGTATTTTTTAAATGTTAATTTTTTAAGATTACAAGTGTTTTTGAGTTTTTTTAGTACCTATTCATAAATAAATGTTTACGTTGATTATTTCAATTATTTAGTTTTATTTTGTCACAAATGCAAAATTTCCTACTGAACGCGTTATTTTTTATTTTGAATTCTGAAGCAACAGTGACGTATTTACAGGTACCTTTTTTATTTATGTCTATAATTTAGGTTATGTACAATGTACCGAGTAGATTGGGACTATAATAGAAACTACACATATTGAACTTACTTTTAAAATCACGACGATTATAATAAGTCCTTTAAACATCCCATACCCTTAATAGAAATCTTTGATTGGCTCTCCTGTAAAATTTCTAAGTGTAATTACGTCAATGTTGCACCAAATGAGCGATATGATCTCTTAATACAATGCCAGTCCAAAATTATGTACTTTTATATATCAGATGAAAATGTAAAAACTGTAGAGCAAGAACTGGACTTGACGGGGTTGATTCCTGTACCACATACTATGGACATCCATCAAGTTATTACTACAGATCAAGCGAATGTCATAAAATCTAGAATATTAGCTTGTTTCTGTAGAAAACCCTCATGTGATTGTTTTAATCTGGAAGAGCATAACCTAAAGTTAAAAAAACAAAAGCAAAAATGTAACAAAGATCAAAATGAAATGAAAAGGAAGACTATTAAGAGAACACGTATTAAAAACTCTAGGAAGATTATTAACAGATGACAGTGATACTAGCGTAGACTCGGAGGTGACATACGCCGAATCAGATGACAGTATTTGGGAGGCTGATAATGAATATGACCTAAATAGAGAGAATGAAGCTGTTGAAGATTTAAGTGAAAATAACAAAGGAATAAGATCTAGAGAAACAGAAAAAGCAGTAATTAACTGCGATAATAAGAAAATAACAATTTTATCTGATATAAAAAATACCCCAGAAAATTACAGACATTTTGATTTAAACAACTACGGTCCATTTAAGCTTCATAAAGTAAATCAAATTCAGATTGAAGAACATAATATGAGAAATATTTATGATAACCCAACTCGATCTACATCAGGTATAATACAAGAAAATATTATGAAGAGGGCTATGATGGTAAAAAAAAAGTTTGTGATCGAAGAATAGATTAACGTGACAAAGCAAAAGGAGGTCGATGGATACAGTTTACAACAAAACACAAAAAAAGGTAACGAATCTGAAACAGAAAATAAAGACTATTCTGAAAGAAACAATGAGACTGAAGAACCAAACTCAGAGCACAAAGAAATGAAAGATTTAATGTATAATATAAATGACAGTGTGTTAGTTAGATATTATGAAAGAAAGTCATGGGTTTATTATGTTGGATTTATAGGAGGCATCGAATTTAAATCAGATTTGACTTATTATATTGTTAGATTTTTAAAAACTGTTAAAAACCCTTGTTAAAATTCATAACTCCAAAAACAAATTATAGGGACACTGTTCCCCCACTCCCAGTGACTGTGTGGTAAAAACTATAAACTTAAAACTTGTTTCAAATGAGTTTATATTAAAAGATGATTGTGATTACACTTATTTTGAGTAATTGTATAATTATATTTAATTATATTCATCCAAATATTTCTTTTATATTTTCATTTCGCGTAAGCTTTAATTTTTTTTTTTATTTGATTTATTGTAATATTGTGATAACAATTACTCAAAATAAGTGTTACGTTTTTTCAAATTTATTATCTGTATCTTACTGGTTAATAACCATATAGGTAAACTGATCTCTTTTATACAGGAAAAGATTTTAAGCAGTGCGCAAATTTTCACTTTTTTTTCTCATACTGAAAATTGTTCAACCTGTGAAAAGTTGTGCAATGCTTAAAAACTTTTTGATTTGATTTTTTAAGTTTTTTTTTGTAGCATTAACTTAGAGTTGGAAACTCGGCTGTTTTTGTTTTTATATGTTTTAATGTGTTTTGTGCACATTTTTTAAGTCCTTTTAATTGTTTGTTTTCATACTAAAAGAAAGAAAAAAACTTTGTTTTTGTTCACCCTATACCCGAAAAGGGGTCATTGTACCCATCATTTTGATCACCTTTTACTATATAGGACTAACCCTGAAATTATGAAAAATAACGTGCTGTTCCATAGATTTTGACGATTGTAAACCCAAATGTATGGAATAGCTGATTTTTTTTCGCGATTCAGGGTTGATCCCATGATAAAAGTTGTTCAAAATTATGACTACAATGATTTCTTTTTTGGGTTTAGAATTAAAAATTAATAAAGGTACAATACAACCTACACCTAGTTTTTTTGTAGTTTCCTCTCAACAATACCAAGACAAGACAGGTGGAAAACGGCAATATGAACTATTCTTTACAATGTCTTTTGTGTAACATTATGATCCTTTATGTAACGAATAATTTGAATTCCTTTGTGTTTCTTTTGTGTAACGTACAATTTTTTTGAAAATGACTCTTATATACATAAAAATTGTCTGTTTATAATAAGGCCTCCTCCATTAGCAATTACATACAACTACGCCATTTTCACATGGGGGTGGTAGGCAGGAACTAAAACTGGGTCGTCATATTGTTTTTTTCTTTTTTTTGTAGAATCAGCATGTCAGCGAGAAAGAAATTAGCGGAAGACGTGATTCAAAATCTTGTAGATAATCTTGAGGATATTTCCGACTTTTCGGAATGTGATGAGAATGATGACCCGTGTTGGGGAGATTTTGTTTGTAGTCCTGCAGATTCCTGTATAAGTTTACCAGCAGAACAGGTCCTTGAAAGACGTCTAGAGAAAATGTTTGGACCAGAAGTCAATTACGAAGTCGTTGTTCCAGGGACAGAATTTATAGAGCAACAAAATGTCAATCTTTTAGAAATTTTAGAGTCGAGCTGTAATCACAATATTTCTCCGGTACCTAGTCTAGATTTATCTTCTTCGATGTCATGCTTGCAACAAAGTATTCCGCTAGCAAGTGAACAAAATCCTTTACTTACTGATCAGGACCCGCTTACAAGTGAAGAACCAGCCGAAGCTCTGCTTCTTTATTTATTAACAAAAATCTGCAAAGCAATCAGTTAGCGTGTGTGCAAGACCTTGTGACCTCCCAATGTTTCCGATTCTGGCAGATCTGAATTTATAGTCGCAGAAAGTAACTCGTCCACTCAACAAAACTATCATCGCCACGCACGCAGAGACCGAATTTTACCACGGGACTGGAAAACTGTAGCTGATCTCCGCACCATCCCTTTGTTTGATAAAAAAGCTGAGCCACATAGACATTACACTCATAAAACACAACCCATCGAAGTTTTTAAATATTTTTTCCCCGATTATGTTGTTGAAATAAATGTTGAGCAAACAAATAGATACGCACATCAAAAAAAAAAGTAATCATTGGACACCCGTTTCTAGCGAAGAAATCAAAGCTTATCTTGGAGTTCTTGTAATGATGGGACTGAACCCGCTCCCGGACATGGAACTGTATTGGTCCAGTGATCCATTTTACAACAACGCCGAAATTTCACGTGTTTTCACACTTCAAAGATTTAAAAAAATTACTGAAAACTTACACCTAAACGACAATGAGATGGAGCCACCCAGAGGTTCTCCAAATTTTGACAAAGTCTACAAGTTGCGGCCTTTAATCACAGAATTAAATAAAGTGTTTAAAAATGAAATGAGTAACTCAAGACGACAATCAGTCGATGAGTGTATGGTTAAATTTAAGGGAAGAAGTAGTTTAAAACAGTACATGCCGAAAAAACCCATAGAAAGGGGATTTAAAATCTGGGCAAGATGTGATTCTAGAACCGGCTATATGTATCAATTCCAAATATATACTGGCAAAGGAGACAATGTCGAAAATGAGGGTTTAGGGTATAATGTCGTCATGTGTCTTTGCAACGAACTGCCCCAAAATACACTTGTAGCTTTTGACAATTTTTTTACAAGCTGCAATCTGATGGATGACTTATTCGAAAAAGGAATCTATGCAGTTGGTACTATCCGAAGCGACAGGAAAGATCTTCCTAGTATCTTAAAAAAGGTTCAGCCGAAGAGTTTGCGGTTAGAGAAACACCAATATGCTGCAATCACTGCTGGGCCAATTACTGTGATAAAATGGCATGATACCAGAGACGTGTCTGTTCTGACTACCGCTCACCAAGAGCGTGCCGTAGTATTTGTGAAAAGGACACAGAAAGACGGCTCGAGGCAAAATATTCTCTGCCCTGAGGCTATTGCTGATTACACCCTTACCATGGGTGGTGTGGATCACTTTGATCACTTCCGATCTTCTTATCCAATAGATCGAAAATCACGGAAGTACTGGATGCGATTATTTATTTTTATGTATGATTCGGCAATCATCAATGCATACATAGCATTTAATACAGCTCATGTAGTAAATACCCATTCACATAGAAATTTCCGCTTGAAATTAGCTCGCAGTATGATAGATAACTTTACAAAGAAGAAGAATAAGCCGATAGTGTTCAAGAACAAAAAAGTAGGTAACTTCGAAGTTCCTGACGAAATACGGCTCCTGAACGTTGGTGTACATATGCCTGAGGAAATAGAAACTTATAAAAGATGTAGGTTTTGTAGCACCAAAAAAGAACAAAAGCGCTCGAAAATTCGTTGTTCTATGGGCGGAGTTGCACTATGCGCCAAGTCATGTTTTAAAATGTTTCACACTGCTCAAAGTCAGAATTAATCGGGTCAATATCATAAGTTCAATCCTAATCCATCCATCTTAGTTATTACAATTTGCCAAAGTTATGTGCCAATATATAAATATTAAGTTAAATGTAAAATTTGATTAGAATTGATTGTTCAAATAAAAGTTTAAAAAAAATACTTACTTGTTTTACTGGAACAGAAGGAAACAACTAGTATAGAAGCATAGAAAATTAAACGGACAATGGTAATAATTTTACCACTTACATCTTGAATATTGATGTTCTATATGGACAAAGGTAAATTATTTACCACTTTAAAAACACCCTCATCCCCTATTTTTTAAATATTTTTGTCACTAAAAATGAAATAAGGGATCATGATTTACCCAGAATCCATTGTAATTTTCTTAATATCATAAACAGGGACCCGCGTTTGTTTAAAGGTTGGTATTTTAATTTCAACATGTTCTGTGGTTTGTTTTCAAAAAAATTAAATAATTTTATTTTTTTATTACCAAAAACTGATAAAGTGGACTTAGCCATTTATCGATTTGGAACATCCTATTATTATGAGATATTATTATGGAAAGCAACTTGATACATCTAAATTGTTTAGCACATGATATTTACGATAAAACAGATCGTGAAACGATTACGCAAATAATCATTACGTGTGTTGAAAAGGGAGTGGTCTCTACTAGTAGTGCAGTTGTAGTATTTGGGATTTTGCATAATAGTAACAACGTATTAAACGATAATCGCGCTGATCAATACGAAAGATATATTGAGGCATTAGAAATAGCTTTTAATCAATATTGATCCTAACGAGCCTCGTGAAGAAAAGTAGAAACACCTTCGAAACGTGAAAAATCACCTATAGTTAGGAGATCTCGACGTCTTGGGGAAAGATCAACTTCTACTGAAGGAAAACCTAAGCGCGGAGTGAGTAGGAAGAGAGGTTCAATAAGACCATCAACAGTCGCTACCGATAGTGATTCTGAAGGAATATCTGCTAGTAAGAGAGGAACCAGATCTTCAACACCAGTCGAAGTAGGTTCTCCTATTGCTAGTACTTCTGCCGGGTTTCCTCCGGTGACTGCAAATTCTCCAATTGCAAGTCTTATACGCGCAGTATCTTCTTCAAGCTCCGGTGACGAGAGTCTCAACGAATTCATTAAAAAGTTATCATTAGAATCACCAAAAGTAGAAAGTTTTAGATTAGCTAACACAACATTAAGTAATTTACATCAACGTCAAACAGAACAAATTCAAGTTCTTAAAGCGTCTGAAGCAAGTTTAATTGCATCAAATTCTGAATTAAAAGCGGTAATTGACACGTTAAAAGTCGATAATTCTAGACTAATGGCTAACGCTCAGGAAGCTCATGCTCAAATAGCTCACCTTGCGTCTAATGAGTTAGCGCAAGGGATAGCTATCAACATCGCAGCAATATTGCAACCACTAATAGATACGTTGAATAATACTGTTAGTCAATTTAATGTGGGTACTCGTATGCATAGTACTCGTGTACGTGATACTCGTATATCTCCAGGAAATGGACCCGATTGCTACTCTAACTGGTCAAATACTCACAACGTTATTTATAGTCATTTATATGTGTCAAAAGTCGATCTCATTCGCGCGATATCTCAAGCGCAGCGAAGCAGATTCACTACCAATTCAGGACGAGATGAAATACGTACGTTATTTGTTGAATTTCGTTCATTTTCAATTTCCAAAACTACTCGTTTTCCTCCTTCTGAGGAATTTGTTAACATAAATAATAGGTCTATCGCATTATATATATCACGTATTCTTAATGCGCTTGACATCGGTGAGCGTTCTATGGATCACTAGGAAACGGTTTCGTCAAAGAAGTATGCACCTCTTGACGATGCTAAACAGAGTTGTTACAACGCTTTAAAATCGTTGAATTTACTATTGGTCAGCATGTGTGATCCTGACAGAGTAAATGATTTTTATTCGCATGAAACTTTTGAACATGGTTTTGATCTTAAGTGGAGCAACATGATGGAAATATCTTAAGTTGTCTATTAATGTTTTTTGTTTTATTATTGATTTCATTATTTTCTTTCTTTTCTTTTTATTAGAGTATTAATGCTGCGCATTTTGATATATGAATGTTATACGATTTTTTAAGGAGTTTCTTTGCAAAACATTAATAACTAACATATCCCTAGATTATGTTGATGTACATATATTTAAACTCTTCAGGGAAGACATGTTATTGAAAACAGAACAATAAAACATTCGTCATTGACACTAACTAACCCTTGGACTACCAAGAAAGAAAGGATGATTCAAGCAAATAGAAACAAAGAACCATTAGAAATCTAGGAAATATAAAAGAGAAACTCGTCAGCGGCGGTGGTGCTGACTCTACTTCTAATATAGTGGAGTTTAAGTTTAATTATGAAATTAAAATAAGAATAGTGAATCTAAATAAAAGCCTTTTTTAAGTGTTTCTAATTGAATAATTTTAGACTCATGAACAAATCACATTCTGCTTTCGTTACGTGGACTCAAAGCTCACTAGTCATGAAACTTTTTTCGGCCTCTATAAAGCGATATCAACAACATCCGAAAATTTGTTTGAAAATTTCAATGACCCCATGAGAAAATTCTACTAGAATATTAAAATGTGTTGCGGTTATGTACAGATGGCGCTGCTAATGTTAGTGGAGCGAACACGGGCCTTCAATCGCGGATTCAAGCTATCGAACAAACAGCAATTCGTGTGCATTGTGTCGCGCACTCGTTAAACCTGGTTTTTCAAGATACAATGATAGCAGTACCTGCAGTAAAAGATTTTTAAGCATTGATTAGATATATTATTGTCTTCGTAATCTGTTCAACAATTGCAGACACATAAAAATCTTTGCTGCACATGGATTTTGACACCTAGGCTAGCGCCAATGGTATTACTGGTCATGTCCTTTGATAAACGAAAATGAACGTACCAATAAAAAAGGTTTTTTAGGCGCCGGTCACTCGGATCTTAGGTCAAGCCGTTAATATTTTTAAGTGTTGAAAAAATCTGTTGATAGTTGGCGACAGCTAACGCGTGCTGTGCGTAATCAGGTGTTCACTAATTTGATTTTATTTCAAAATATTGTTGTCATGTTTCCCGCGTTGACGTGTAGTGTATGTAGTTATGTGACAAGAGCTTACACAACTTGTTATCAAATCTTGAGAAACAAACAAGTCGTAAATCATAAATTAGGTCCGGCTCATTAATGTCAAATTCGCCACACCAGACTGATTTTACGACCAGCAACCCAGATAAGGTTTTACGAATTGGCCCTGAGATAAAATTCATCAGCGGAAAAGCACGGAACTTTCACCGTATAAAGGCCCAGCATTTTCCATAGGCAATCATTCCTAGTTCGTCGTCTTTGTTAGCAGTAGTACCTTACGTATAACTTTAATATTGTCAGACTTGGGTAAAATAATAAAACTCTTGCAAGTACTCGAAGACTTCAATTATTTCATGACCTGATACCCGCTGCCGCACGACCAAACTGAACCTGTAGGATCATTCGCGTTAGATTCGTCGGAAAAACGTTCTCGCGAAGAAAAACTTTCGAATGGTCGCCAAATAAATTCACAAGTACGAGACAACAAGCTGACATCTGAAGACGAGCAGTACCAGTCCTTCATCAGGTCAGAGCTACGAGACTTCGCAACGTGAGTACAACCCAGACAGTAAACGAGGTACGACAAAACTACAAGAACCAAGAGCTAGAAATCGGTAGGAGGTTACAAAATGTTGTTATAACAAAATATTCTCCTACCTTAACCGTGACACATTATATTATGTGTTGATGAATTCAAATAACCCCGAATATAAAATCCAGCACATCCTGGACGGGATTGTCATCGCCAGCGAACACTTTTAATTACTCTTTTAACAATTGTCGGACATTTAATTGAGAAGTTGAACGACTTACGCGCATTGTACAAACACTCAATGTATATCTGTGAAGTTCATCATCGTCCCTAATTTTATTTTTGTCAATTGCAAATTGTTATTTTATGTGTGTTTAGCTAAAATCGAAGTGAAATATTATTGCGAAATAATGGCATAATTGTAAATGAAATCTTAAATTATATACAGCGTGTCCCAGAAAGTAGTGTCAAGCGGAAGTCCAGAGGTAGAACATCCTTTGAGGTACCCAAATCACCCCCATGTATGTTCCGCGATTTTTCGTAGTTTTCGAGTTATGAATGTTTTTCATGTTTTTTAATCAAACTCTTAGTATAACGACATGTTTGATCATAGTGACGTGAATAGTTGAGATATAGGAGTAATTTTTTTTTCTAAATTAGCTGATTAGTGACCCTTTCGAATGCATAAACATTTGTAACCATAGATGTAACGAATGCGTTACAAAAAAATATTGAATTCTCATAAAGTTAAAATCCTGCATGTTTCCTACATCTTTGTGGGTGATTTAAAAATAAATCTCCCTAAACTTTTTTCGTCAAATGTATTTTAAAAACTTATCCATTTTATCAGCTATTTATCCTGTAAATTTCATCGAGCTATCTCTACGACATCACAATAAAAATTTCATTCAAAGTTGTAAAAGGGTGAATGAAAAATTGATTAAAACTAACTAATAACGTCTTTTTTAGTAACCCTCGACGCAAAAAGAAGGGTGTTATAAGTTTATCGTGTGTGTCTGTGTGTCTGTCTGTGACATCGTAGCTCCTAAACGGATTTTGATGTAGTTTTTTCTTTTGTTTGAAAGGTGACTTTATCGAGAGTGTTCTTAGCTGTGATTCAAGAAAATCTGTTCAGCCGTTTGAAGATCATCAGCTCTTTTCTGGTTGTCGAAGGGGTATGAGCGACTTCTACTGGTCTGATCGATTCGAAAGGAGGTGGCCAACATCTGCCCCAGATAGTCGATAACACACTTTTATTTGAAACTGAACTTGTACAAAGTAAAGTAATCAATGATAAAACGTTCTTTACATATTATTGTAAGACCTATTTTTCATTTTTTCTGTACAGGTCCTGGAAATTATGATGAAGATAATAAGATAGTATGTTGATATTTTCCGCCCGTCGGCCATTATTCATTATTGATGGATGACATTTGAATTTCTTTTAAACTCTAAGGGCTGTTCCATTTTGTGATAATCGATTTCAGTAAAAAAATCGTTATGCCTATAGTACAATTCACATGGATCGATAACATTCAAATAAACGTAAATAAGCCATTTAATATACCTATTATTATTAATATTTTCGTATTTTGTTATTAATTAAATTGACAAATAATAATTTAAGTACCTACCTAATAACTCAGGATTATTAAGTACATTTAATGTCATTTAATTTTTCACAGTTTAAGATTAGTTTATTTTTTTCTTTCAAAAATTACTTAGGATGACAAGCTTTTTAAAAATACGTTTCCCCTTTTTATTTAAATACGTTATTTATCGTGAGCGCGTTTACAAACACAAATAGTCATTTGCAAAAACACCAAACTCGGAAACCATTATGTGTCTGTAGACCATACAGATATTTGATCAGTCCGGGAATCAAATAATCAAACCCGCGACACGTAACTCCCCAAAAGACCGCTCAACCGCTGCGCCAACCACACCATTATGTTTTTCTCTCATAAATAGACTTTATCGAAAGGAACACAAACAACTATTCAAGATGCCACTACTTACCCAGGTTCTCAAGCTACAGTTTTGCTTAGTTTGGGAACTACTGACAAAACCTTTAAGGATAAAATAACTAGTGACTTGTATTAGAATATTAAAATAAGTTTATGAAAACTGCAACGGTACCTATTTTGTAACTTGTAATAGAAAAATTAAACAATTATCGTTATTATTAATTAATCAATTAACTACATAGAACAATCGATTTACACGTTTGCGACCGGGCGAGCCCAGCACTAATAATTACCTTCTGACAGTGAAAATGTCATAAGAATAAAAAAGCTTTAAAAAAAGAAAAAAAATGTAAATGGCCAGCATGATTTCGGCGGGCTGACTTAAAGGTTGGTTGTAATAACAGTTCAATAATACTTGTTATCTCTGTTATATAAAAAAACAGTACTAAATATCTGTCTAGCCTAGTATTTTTGTACTAGCTACCGATTAGTACCACTGACAAGGTGACAAGTTATCTGATCATTTTATAATATGGATGAATATTTTAAAACTTTTAATCATACAACATTCGTATTTTATTACAATTACGATATTCTATTAATTTGTGAACTACTGTGATGTATTTTTTCTTATTTACCTACTGAATCTTTAAACGTTTATTTCGAAAAATGGTATCAATGTATCCGAATAAATAACCGTGACACAGATTACGTGACCAAATAAAGGAGACATACATTTTTATACATATTGCTTCCTATGAACCTTGGTAAGTTATACAGGGTGATAATTTGAGATGGGGCATGAAGGGCAGCTACCTTAACCATTGTAGCTATAGGAAAACGTTCTTAGGAGACCACCCTTAACTTTTAGAATAATTATTATCAGCATTCACAGATTTTGAAAAATATGTACAGTCAGCGAGAAAAGGGGCAGTTTTCAGAAAACATTTTTATGATGCCAATCGATCCTATCTCTCGTAAGGATCAAAAGACTCTTCCGGACCAATTGAGGTTGGAGTACAAGAAATGTCAGAAATCGCAAAAAAAAAACTATTTGAGATAGGGTAGTTATAAGGGCAGCTACCTTAATCGTTGTGGCTACAGGAAAATGTTGATAGGAGACTGTCCATAATTTTTGACATTATTTCGAACTGCATTCAAAGTTAATGAAAAAAAAAAATATTGGTACAGTCAGCAAATAAATTGTCAGTTCTCACAAAATATTTTTATGGTGCCAATCGATCAATTTTCTTAGAAAGATCAAAATACTCTTCCGGACTCACTGATATTAGAGTACTAGAACGTCAGAAATCATCATCATCAAAGTTACATTCATACCGAAATAAAACCCATATCTATGAATGCACTTCCAAATATTTCTGACGTTTCTAGTACTCCAACCTCAAATGGTCCGGAAGAGTGTTTTGATCCTTAAGGGAAATAGGATCGATTGGCATCATAAAAATGTTTTCTGAAAACTGCCCCTTTTCTCGCTGACTGTACATTTTTTTCAAAATCTGTGAATGCAAATAGAAATTATTCCAAAAGTTAGGGGTGGTCTCATAAGAACGTTTTCTTGTAGCTACAATGGTTAAGGTAGCTGCGCTTCATGCCCCATCTCAAATTACCACCCTGTATATATTTTTAGACTATTTAGGTACATCTTTTTAGCAAGGTTATATGTCGTCAGTAAGAATGAGACAAAAACATCGTTATTTAACAACCGTAGGGCGTTGTGTCAACCGCGTCGTGAATGTTATTTATACTAACAGATAACAGTTACTGTAAGGAACAAATGTTATCTGGTATTTTAAATACCTGTTATTTTTATATTTTTTATCTGTGTCATCTGTGTGTATCTATTCCTCATTTTCTTTAACGTTAGATATAATTTGAATTGAAAACTGATTTTCACAGCTTTCATTATGGACTAAATAATTTTGAATTGTGTCAATTGTGCTTTAGCTAGGTTCGATGAGAAATATGTTTTTTTATTTTATTTATTTGGCTCACCAACAATTGAATACACTAATAGGTACAAATACAAAGATATGAGATACATTCAATGGACTTACAGACTAGTGTACCAATTTCTTACAGGTAAGCACAACAACATGCATTATATATTTATCAAACGTGTTGAGTGCCTACTTAAAATTAAAATTAAATTAATAATAATTTAGCCGATTATTGCAAATTGTAATATCATGGAATTCTGAGCGTCGGGATAACATATTGTGAAATACAGGTGATATAAAAATCCTTTAATTTAATTTCAGCAGATATATGGTACTAGTTGGTATTATGTAGCAGTTTAGTATCAAAACGACTAAAAACTAATCGGGATAACTTGGAACATAGGTATAATACGTTTTCTGCAGGTTTTTAAACAATATTTATTTCAATGTTAACAATAAATAACACCTGAGATTTAAGTTATTTATAGTAAGAAAAACTGCCCTTAAAAAAAAATACAGGACCTCTAGGCGCTTTTTGTTTCCATATTGTAAGTCTTGAGGTCAAACGCTTTGAAATGAAGTAATTATTTTTTGTGTACATGTATTTCGATGGTGGGGTAATGGTCCCTTAAAATGTTGGCCACCTCCTTTACTATCCTGTGACTTCAATGATATTACAATAACATGGTAACCTTGACCTGATACTCAAGTATCATCTGAAACAGCATGATACCCAACTTACAGTAAAGGTATTGTGTGTATATTGATTCTTTAAGTTTATGATAAGTTGTAATGACCTCCTTCAGTCCTTCTTGTCACATGTCATCAATATCATTGAAGTCACATGATAGTAAATTCCGAAACGATCAGACCAGTAGAAGTCGCTCATACCCCTTCGACAACCAGAAAAGAGCTGATGATCTTCAAACGGCTGAACAGATTTTCTTGAATCACAGCTAAGAACACTCTCGATAAAGTCACCTTTCAAACAAAAGAAAAAACTACATCAAAATCCGTTTAGGAGCTACGATGTCACAGACAGACACACAGACACACACACGATAAACTTATAACACCCTTCTTTTTGCGTCGAGGGTTACTAAAAAAGACGTTATTAGTTAGTTTTAATCAATTTTTCATTCACCCTTTTACAACTTTGAATGAAATTTTTATTGTGATGTCGTAGAGATAGCTCGATGAAATTTACAGGATAAATAGCTGATAAAATGGATAAGTTTTTAAAATACATTTGACGAAAAAAGTTTAGGGAGATTTATTTTTAAATCACCCACAAAGATGTAGGAAACATGCAGGATTTTAACTTTATGAGAATTCAATATTTTTTTGTAACTCATTCGTTACATCTATGGTTACAAATGTTTATGCATTCGAAAGGGTCACTAATCAGCTAATTTAGAAAAAAAAAATTACTCCTGTATCTCAACTATTCACGTCACTATGATCAAAAATGTTGTTATAGTCAGAGTTTGATTAAAAAACATGAAAACATTCATAACTCGAAAACTACAAAAAATCGCGGAACATACATGGGGGTGATTTGGGTAGGTACCTCAAAGGATGTTCTACCTCTGGACTTCTGCTTGACACTACTTTCTGGGACACGCTGTATATCGGAGTTGGTTGTCAAATTAAAATTGTGGGTATCCAGGTATCCACCAAATTTTGTTACGAGTTGATTTTTTTGTTATTAATTTGTGATTTTTACTATCAATGATTGTTTAATAAATCGAAACAATTTATTAAGTACTTAGTGTACGCACCAATTGATTTTTAGCAACTTATTTCGATAAGTGTGACCATTAGTTTTTGTTCAAAACAATTGATGACATGTTGCTTTAATTTTAAAATGATTTCAATTCTCAATGATTGTGAATTCACTATTGTTTATTTACGACAATTATTCTTGTATTATTGATATGAGGGATTGCAAAGTGGGGGCATCGTGCTTTATAAGAGCGCGTGCACTCGGTAAGCTCGTCTGTGCCCCCCCCCCCCCGCCCATTGGCTGGAGACCCTTCAGGTCTCACCAATAACTGCCACCGACAGCAGTACAATAGAAAAAAATAAGCTCTTCAGTCGGTCTTCGGATTCGACTCAATACAGAGCTCCCCTGCTCCCGACAAAACTGTCGGTTTATTTGGTACAGCGCTGCTGTATATTTACAATAGCTGTATTAACTTGCTGATTGCGAGTGGATACACATTGTGATTGGGTGGCTTGGCCACTATACGAACTGTGACCTTAAAGGTCTGTTCGCCTATTATCTTTTTACTATTTGCCATTTTGTATTGTGTACCATTTTTGTATTGTGTATTAGGTGTAATTTAGTATCTAATGTAAATAAAACACTGTAATTGCCTAACACAGTCTTGTTTATCCCAATAAAATGGGAACTCCAAACCCTGACAATATACCTCTCGGCACTCCTAATCCTACATATATATTCGCGAACTGTGTATCTAGGTTGGTGATAGACCGAAAATCACTGTATATTACTGTGTATCAGAATATTCTTGAAACAAGTTCAATTAAACGGGTATAATAATTACAAAAAAAATAAAATGAAATAAAAACTATCGGATTAATAAACCGAAAAAGATGAATAAAATGTCTTTTAAAAATATTGAAATAATACCCTCGGATATTTATAAAATTATCCCAATGTATGATGGAAATACACGACAAACGTGAATTTTCCAAACAAAGTGTGATTATGTATTATCAATGTTTAAAAGTACGAAAAAGGAACAAGAAACATATAACTTACAGGTCGTAACTAGTCGTCTAATTGGCGAAGCAGCCAATTTAATTAGCGAAAGAGAAGATATTGTAACATATGACGAGTTTAAAAAATTAATCGAAGAACATTTCGGAGATCCGCGTATTGAGGAAAGTATAGCCCTAAAACTCGAAACTGCATGTATTAAGCCAGGTGAATCGTAGTTAGAGTTTAGCCAGCGTCTTAAAACTATTAGAAATAATTTATTCAGAAAAATTAACCGCGAGGAAGAGAACGCAGGTATACGTAAAAATTAAATGATTATTTACGATAATTCAACACTTAACGTGTTCATGTATGATTTAACAGAACATTTAGCTAACATGATACGACTCAAACAACCTGATAACTTGGAAGCTGTTATAGCGATAGTTATGCAGGAAGAGGATTTCCATAGAAGATTTAAGTTAAATAAAACTTGTAAATCAAATATGTATGTACCAAGAAAGAAAATGAGCGAACCTATCAAGGTAAAAACTTTAACCTTAACTTCCGTACAAATATGCCGCGTAGATTTAATTCAAACATTCCGCGCAATGCAAACGCAAATGCTAACGATACTAAAAATATACAACCAAATCTACATCAAAACGATCATAGATCAAATAATCAGCGTAACACGACAAAACAACAATATTGCAACAAAAATTATAATGCAAATTATAACAATCGTTATAGGTTTAATTTACGATCAAATTATGGAAATTCAAACCAAACACCATTGGTCAAGAAAGAGGCACCTTTAAATTTAAGTTACTACGACCATGAGCCTCACACAAATGATGACACAACTAATGATTGCATCAATTCAAATGAGCCAAAGGAACAACATTTTCTTCTTCGATGAAGAGGAAATTCCACCGGAAGTTTATTCTCCTACACCAGTGCAATCTGCGGTCGTCTCGTTTTCTTGTGCAGTTCCTGCCGAGTTGCCTGACACCACGGCTGATGAGGTGCCCCAGCCTTCTCAGGTCTTTGAAGAACTTGAAGACCCGTATGATTCTGAGCATATTGCATTATTGACGACATATTTTTTATGAAGATCTGCGCAGCGTCTCTTCGTATTGGACCCGTATACGTGTTAACTTTTATTCTTCTCGTGGGGGGTTGTTTCATTTGTGTGATGTGTGTCGTGAAAATTTTTTATATTCTTATAATTATTATGTGTATGATGATTATGTATCTTTCCATAAAGATTGTTTTAAAGTTGGATATTTTTGTTCATTTTGTGATCGTAAGTTGTATACAGTTGTTCCTTGAATGTTTAAATTTTGTTTTGTGTTTTTTTATAACCCATGTCTGTCGACGTTATATGTATTAATTATCGTGGCATATAATTTGTTTCTGTCGCTATGTGTTAACCACGCTATTCTGCTTACGCATGTCCATAGTGATTCTTCTGATGCTGCGTATATTTCATTTCCTGGTAGGTTTCCTGGTGTTCCTTCGATTTGTAGTTTAGGTGTGATCCCCGTTCTTGGATAATCATTGTCTATTAATGCTTGAGGGTCTTTGTATGTTAGTTACTATGGTTATGTGTTGCCCTTTATAGTTGATTTTGATTTCAGTTACTGGTTTTTTTTCTGTTTTTTTTGGGTTTTCTGGTTTTTTTGCTGGTTCTTTTGATGTTGATGGTTGTGGGTCTTCATAGATATTGTCTGCTCCACTTTCGACTTGTTCTCTAAATTGCCTTGCCATTGGTCCATCATATGTTGATTCCACTGTTACTACTGCCAATCTTTCTTCTGGTGTGTCATAATATCCTCCTGGTTTTGTTATCCCCATGGGTCTATTTGTTCCTGCATATTTTATATATATTTTTTGTTGTGCTAATTTTTCTTGATTTAGTTTTCGAATTTCATTATTTTCTTTCGCTATTTGTAATTTTTGTTCTTCTGTCATTTTACCAAGTATTCTTTTTTGGCCAGGTACTTTGTCTGCTCGTACTATTATTGCTGGTCTTCCATTTTCGTCAGTAATGTGTTCGCCATCTTCGTACCATTTTTTTGTTGTTTTTGCTGGTTTGTTGATGTCTTCATCTGGTTTTCTTTTTCTTGATGGTGGTTGTGCTGCTGGCGTTGGTGTTGTTAGAGTTCTTCTTTCTTATAAAAGCCTCAACCTCTTCTGCACTAATTTGATAGCTGACTTACCATACATCTTTGTCCCGCAAATAAATGCAAAATTAATGTTAGACACGGGAAGCACAAGATCATTTCTAAATACAAAGATTGTTAATGAATAATATAACGAAAATAAAATTTCAGAAGAATTCGAAGTGGTTAGCACACACGCGAGTTCAAAACACAATGGCGCAGTCGAAATTAAATTATTTTATATTTTCAATTTAGATCAAATTGCAAAATTTTATATATTCGATATAGGATCCGACTATGATGGAATAATTGGAAACGATATATTGTTCGAATTGAAAGCAATAATTAATTTGGAAAAAGGACAACTTATCACCGAACAAGCGGTCATACCTATACATTTCCAGACAAGGTTAAACAATTTCCATCCCGTTACAGTTACATTACCGCCTCGAAGCGAACAAAGGGTAAAAGTTCCCACGGACTTGTACAACCGTTCAGGTATTATTGGAATACCAAGAATTAGTCACAGGCATACGAATGCCCAGCGCTTTAGTGCTGTGCGATAAAGGTTACGCACACACTGTAATACAAAATACCACCGATAACACATGTTCTCTCTTAGTAACCTCGCCTTTTCACATTGTAAAGTAGGAAGGCGATAACGGGAAATGTTGTACGATAATTTATTTAGAACACGAGCTAACGGATTCTAAGTTAAACACAGAATTATTATTGGAAAATAACTTGGAAAAATTAAGATTACTATATATGAACGATGAGGAAAAACGTAAAATTTTCCAATTATGCTTACAATATAAAGACATATTTTATTGCGAAAACATATCATTATCGTTCACACACGTAATCATACATCGTATTAGGACACGAAATGACGATCCGATTTACATTAAACCTTATAGTCAGCCACCAGCTCAGAATGAAGAAATTAAAAGACAGGTTTCGAAATTAACTGAAGAAAACATAATTAGACCAAGTCACTCACCATGGAGTGCCGAAAAATGACTGAAAATTGGACGCTACCGATGAACAAAAATACAGAACGGTCATTGATTATAGAAAAGTTAATGAAATTACTTGTGATGATAGATATCAGTGGATATCTATCATCACAAGTGATTTCATTAACTAGCTAGGAAATAGCTCATATTTCACAACATTAGACCTAGCAAGTGGTTATCATCAAATTGAGGTATTAGAAAATGATAGACTGAAAACAGCTTTTAACACGCAATATAGACATTATGAATTTTTAAGAATGCCATTTGGTCTGAAAATGGCACCAGCTTCATTCCAGAGAGCCATGGACAATGTGTTAAGAGGATTGCAAGGAATTCATTGTCTTATATATTTAGATGAAGTAATAATATTCTCAAATACATTAGAGGAACATATTAATAAACTAAACGTCAAATTTCAAACTTAAGGGAAGCCAATTTGAAAGTGCAATTGGACAAATCAGAATTTCTTCGAAAAGAAGTATTGTATTTTGGCGATACCATTACGAAAAATGGATTAAAACCTAATCAAGATAAAATTAAGGCAATTTTAAATTATCCAATGCCTAAATCTATAAAAGAAGTTCGATTATTCTTTGGTTTAATCGGATACTATAGAAAATTCGTAAAGGATTTCGCTAAAATAACCAAACCCTTCACACTAGTTTTGAAAAAGAATAAGAAATTCGAAGTTACTAAGGAACTTCAAAAAACTTTCGAACGCTGTAAAGAATTATTAGTTAATGCCCCATTATTGCAGTTTCCAGATTTTCAACAACAATTTCTTTTAACAACAGATGCTTCATAAATAACATTAGGAGCAGTATTATCCCAAGGTAACATTGGAAGCGATAAGCCAATAGCTTACGCGAGTCGAACGTTGATAGATGCCGAGAAACGGTATAGTGCTATAAAAAGGGAACTAATATCAGTACTCTGGGCAGTTAAACATTTCAAACCGAATTTATATGGAAAGAAATTCCTTATCTATACAGACCATCGACCATTAATATGGCTGTATTCTTTAAGCGAGCTTTGTGGTCGAGTTTTGTGGTGCCTTCGCCTGAGCCTGTGCCTGATTCGTCTACTTCGGCGTGTCCTCAAAGACCTGTGCGTCTTCCGTCTCATGATCCTGAGGCTGACGTCGACTTATTTGACGATGAGATGGTGGCTTCGCAGATTGCGTTGTTTTATGAGGACTTGCGGCGTACTGGTTCGTACTGGGTGAGTATGTGAAAATGTTACGGGAATTCTTAGTACCACAACTACTGGAATTTGCTGGCTACAATCGTAACGTGGTTTCAGCAAGATGGAGCCACCTGTCACACGTCTAACGAGTCCCTGCCAGTGGTCAAATAAATGTTTCCGGAAAAGCTGATTTCAAGGAGAGGCGACATCCCATGGCCACCCAGGAGTCCAGATTTGTCCCCCGCAGGCTTGTTTTCGTGGGGTCATTTAAAAAGCAGTGTCTACAACAATAAACCAAAGACTGACACAACTAAAAGAAAAAATCAGCGAAGAAATGTCTGCGATCTCACGGTCTCTTTGCCGACGAGTGTTCGAAAATTTCGGTACTCGCTTAGAAGAATGCAAAAATCGAGACGGTGGTTGTAAATAACAGCTTAGCATATAAGAATAGTTATTTAAGTTACGCCCTGTTTTACTAGTCTCCTTTTTGCTTTATATCGCATTCATTACTTACTTATGTTCTCGTGTATTTTAATAATCTTGTTTTGTTTTACTTATTTCTATTTTTATCTTGTGTTTACATTTTATTTTTGTCTTTAGTATCTTGATTGCTAATGATGATTGTTGTCTATATTACATACATACATAAACTCACGCCTTTTTCCCATGGGGGTAGGCAGAAACTGTAGAACGCCACATGCTACGATCCTTACATACTCCTTTTGCTTCGTCCACGGTCATACATCTTGTCATACACGCACGCCGGTTGAAAGTACTACGCACCTGTCCTTTTTGAAGAACATCACCAATGACATCAATGTATGTCCTTCTAGGGCGTCCTCTACCGGCGTTTCCACTGACATTCGCCTTATAAATTCCTTTTGTTAATCGCCGTTCACTTAATCTTTCAACATGCCCAAACCACCGAAGCATACCCCTTTCAATTTTTGTCACTACATCATCTTTTAAACCGCAACTTTGTCTTATCACATCATTCCTCAATCTATCATTCAAAGTTACACCGCACATACTTCGCAAGGAACGCATTTCCACGGCATTTATTCTACTTTCATGACTCTTCTTCCAAGACCAACATTCACTTCCATACATAAGCGTTGGTACCAGTACACCATTATGGACAGCCAGCCGTGCCTTTTTGGACATCGACTGGTTAGCCACAACCGCATGCATAGCACCATTCACTTTATTTCCCGCATTTGCTCTCCTTTCCACATCTTCATCAATCTTACCATCTCTTGTAAACATACTTCCCAAATAAACAAACTCATTCACCTGTTCAATACTTTCATCTCCAATCTTTACCTTACACCCAGATACATCTGCATCTCTTTCAAAAACCATTACTTTCGTCTTGCTTACATTAATTTTCATCCCTTTCCTCTTATATGCTTCGTTCATCACAGTTACCATGTCTTGCAACCCTTCCACTGATGATGCAAGCAGAACTTGATCATCTGCGTAGAGAAGACATTTGACAGGCAACTCATTCATTTTCAATCCACAATCACTCTCTTTTAAATCTGTCAAACAACTATCCATGTATAGGTTGAACAGCCATGGTGACGCTACACAACCCTGTCTAACACCCCTTGAGATGCCAAACCAGTCTGTGAACGCCCCATTTATCCTTATACAAGCACTGGAATCCCTGTACAGCGATTTCAGTGCCCGCACCAAGCGCCAGTCCACCCCATACGTAGATAGTGTTGACCACAATTCTTCCCTCCACACACTATCATAAGCCTTCTCCATATCATAAGCTTCTCTCTGTTGTCTATATTGTGATGTTATTATCTCAGAATGATTGTTGTATATTACTAACGTGTAAAATGGTAATAATAAAAGTCCTTTGCGACACACCCACACATATACATAAACACTCATACACGCATACAGACCCGATACTCACCTCTCTTTCGCACACATGTCCGTCCCTCTCCCCCATACACGCCCATTGGTTGCTCCGACACCGCCAAAATGGTTCCGCCCTTTAACACTAGTTGAAGGTCGGTTCTATAAAAGAGCGCCGATGTGGCCATCAGCACTCCTCATTCAGTCCCCCCATTGGCTGGAGACCCTTCAGGTCTCGCCAATAACTGCCCGGTTACGTAGAAACCGTCCCCTAGGACGACCTACTGCAGTACAATAGAAAAAAAAAAAAAAAAAAAAAAAAAAACATCAGCACTCCACTCTACGCCAAGTCCTCGCCCTACACGCTTCACGCACGTACACCGCAAAGCTTCAATCGTGATCCAGCATTTTTATTTATCTCTTCGTCAAGCCCTATGAAAATCAGTAGTCGCAGAAAACATACAGAACACACAACACATTTGCGAGGAAGTCACCGCGCAGTCGCAAATAGTGGTCATTAAGTTGATATTCTTTTTAAAAGTAAATTGCAATGAATAAGCCGTCTAATAAATAAATATTTTTCATTATATGTTAATTCGTTTTTTTATATGATTTTTTCAAATGTTAACGAATTCATGGCCCACCCTGTTTATGATAATAATAATTTAAATACGTTTTTCCCGGAATATCCCGCACATTCGAGGAATGTCGCCATAACAAAAAATTATCACCCTACAAAGCCTATATACCTCGCCCGACAAATATACGAGGAGGACGAGGAGGAGGAGTAGCCTTCTATATCAAAACAGGGGTTAGGGCGCGTGTAGTCCCTCATCCTGAACAGCCAGATGTTGAGCAGATATGGGTAAACCTAAATATTAATGGGAAAAAATTGTTAATAGGTACTGCATACAGACCACCTTGGTTAGATCTGTCTAGGTTTTTGGAGGGGGTGACTGACAGTATTAGTGCCTTGGCTCCTTATGATCATATAGTGCTGTTAGGGGATTTTAACGTCAACCTTTTGGATAAAAATAATGTTAAAGTGAAGGATATCAACGAATTTTTAAATTATACTGATTTAATTCAGGTAGTTCAGACACCAACGCACTTTGTAGGAGATAGTAGCACACTTATAGATATTATTTGTACAGATGTTAGGGTACGTAAAGTGACAGTGGACCACATTAGTGAGCTTGGTCATCACTCATTCATTACATGTGATACTGTGATCAAGAAGGAGAAACCCAAGCCGAGACTTGTCATATATAGACCTATGAAAGACATACTTGTGGACTATTTTGCGGTGGATCTTGCGTCAATGCCATGGATGGAAATAGCCTATCTCCCAGACGTTGACAGTATGACGGAGCAGTTTACTTTGTTTGCTACACAATTATTTGACTTACATGCTCCCATTAAAAGAAAAGTGTTCAGGGACCATCCTACGCCATGGATTACAGATAATGTGCGACTTATGTTTAAATTACGCGACGAAGCAAGAGAAAAATACCATACAACAAAAAGAAAAATAAAGGAACAGAGTAAAGTTAACGCTACAAAGGAATATTATCTGGACCTTAAAAACCTGGCTATTACTGCACTGAAACAAGAAAAAAGGGTATATTTTACAAGACATATAAATAACAATATAAAGAATCCAAAAATACTGTGGCAAAATCTTAAATCAGAGGTAATACCCAGTCATGGCGATGGTGTGCTCTCAGCTCATTTTGATGACCCTGACGAAATTAATAGGGCTTTCCTCAACGTACCAGGAAGATGCAGCCAGACCATATCACAACTGACATTCTTCGAGTTTAGTAGGTTTGGTCCATCGCGGTTTGAGCTCAAAAATGTCAGTCCGGAAGAGATAGGTAAGATTTTGAGGAGCCTAGGATCAAATGCGAGGGGAGTGGATGGACTTAGTCTGGATATGATCATGCTAACTTTGCCATCGTCCCTACAGGCTATCACATCTATAGTAAACAAATCAATAGACACTCATTCTTTCCCAGAGGCATGGAAGATGGCTATTGTGCGTCCTATTCCTAAAACCAACAACCCAAGTACTGTTAAAGACCTGCGACCTGTGAGCATACTACCCTGCCTATCAAAGGTCCTGGAGAGGGTGGTATATACACAAATGTTGGAATACTTGGATAGGAATGAAATGCTTCCAGATCTTCAATCAGGTTTTAGGAAGGGTCGGGGGACAGCGACTGCCCTTTCAGATGTTGTAGGAAACATCCTTGAGGCACGTGACCTGGGGGAAGGTTCCTTTCTGGCTCTACTGGATTTCTCCCGGGCATTTGACGCAATCAACACCACTCTGTTGCTTTCTAAGTTGGCATATTATGGATTCGCTGTGGAAACAATAGAGTGGTTTGCAAGCTACTTGGGAAGTAGGACACAATATGTGGAGATCCGGAGGGAGGATGGTTCAACCTTGTCTTCACCCCCCCAAAGGGTTACCCGTGGTGTGCCCCAGGGTTCAATTTTGGGGCCCCTTCTTTATATTCTGTATAGTGCTGATATCACACAGTCATTCCACCATTGTAAGTATCACATGTATGCAGATGATATCCAGCTGTACTTGTCTTTCAAGCCTACTGATGCATTGGCAGCTGCTCAAAAAATGAATGCAGATCTACAGAGAGTAGTTGCATGGTCTGAGCAAAATTCACTAGTTTTGAACCCACTTAAATCTAAGTTTATGGTGTTAGGCAGTAGGAAAATGATCAGCACAATACTGTCAGTTAAACCAGAAATAAAAATAATGGGCAAAAAAATTGAAAGGGTAGAGACAGCATGCAACCTGGGTCTAACAATGGATCCAGAGCTACACTTTGAGAAGCACATCAGCAACTCCATGAGGAACTGCTTTTATAGACTAAAAATATTGTACTCAATCCGAGAATACCTGAGTGTCCCATTAAGGAAACAACTGGTGGATAGCCTAATTCTGTCAAAACTCAATTACTGTGACACCGTGTATGGTCCATGTCTGCTATCAAGGACAGATAAACTGATACAGCGTATACAAAATGCATGTACACGATTTTGTGTCAACATACCGAGAAGATATCACGTCACTCCTTTCACAAATGAAAATAATATACTTAAAATGGCTGCAAGGAGGAAGCTACATATGGCTAGTTTACTCTTTGGTGTCGTTACTACAAAAAAACCACACTATTTATTTGCAAAACTGAGTTGGAGACAACATCAATATAAAAATCACATACGTTATGCAACAAATCCCCTTTCCATCCCAAAACACAGAACCATGGCATTTAGGGGTAGTTTTAAGTACGCTGCCACTCACTGCTGGAATGACCTTCCTCCACCAGTACGAGGCCTGAAATCAAAACAAACCTTTTTATGGCATTTGAAGAAAGTTTACATGCAGATACAGAAGTCTTGATAAATGGCAGAAATATAAATAGTTTATTAACAATAATATAATAATCAATATAATCAAATCAATAATTTAAATAATATACATATATTTTATAATCATAATCTACATTCATAAATATTGTATTCTAACCTCCAGGGTCATAGCCTTCTGGCAATGGTCCGGGTCACCAGCAGTGGGATATGGCTCCTCCTTTCAGTCTGCCCCTTGTCTGCCATGGCCTGTGTCTACTATAATTCAACCTTGGTGGCTTGGTGTTAGCTCAAACATTTTAAGTCCTGAAAAATGGAAATAAGGACGCTACACTAGGATGATGGTAAGTACTTGCAAATGAAATGTGGATTTCTCACAAAAAATGAAGGTTTACCTAGGGGGCCATGGCCTTAAAGCAAGTTTGAGCAGGATTCCCAGGGTGTCTGATCTGCTGCTTCTGTTATTCAAGTCATTTTGGTTTATTTTAATTATTTGACATTTGCAAACAATCTGTATGTTTTCTTGAATCACTGAAACAATTATAATTGGGTCAAGTACTTAAAGACATCGACACTAGCTTCGTTACACAAAATAGGTACAATTTATTTATTTACATTATTACACTTCTCGATTGGTGTACACACTTGCATTTCAAACGGGACTAATCACGTGACAGACGCGCAAGCGTCGGTGTCGTTTACCGTTACGATGCTCTTACGCAACAATGGCCACCGACCACTTTATTGTTTTTGTTTTGATGTCTGTCATGTTTTTATTATGTTCCTATTATGAAGTGCAATTGGTTATTTAATAACAATATTTGTATTATATTTGGCACAGCACACTACACAGTTTTTTTATTCTATTTTACACACAGTTCGGTACATGATAAAATAGTACTCACTTTATTTTTCTGGTTCTCCCTCGCGGTGCTTCATTACGTCACTCGAAGGTTGAAGCTGAAAATCAGCGCTGTTGGCATTAGGCTCGTCTAAAGTCACAGCATAAAGCTGAGCAACGACCCAAATTCTTATGTGCCATGCGACGCGCAAATTCAATTATTTTGATGTATTTTTATTGATAAGATGTCTAGGTAACCACAGACTAAATAGGCAAACGTGATTTGCATAGATTACAAATTAAGTCATAGTTTTATTTTTTATTGTTTTGTGGTTGGGTTGCCAGGCAATTACATGTTTAAATTAAGAAATTGTTAGTTATAAGAATAATTATGTTATTAATTTTAAGTAGGTATGCTTGATGCTTGTGCGTCTGTTTGGACATAAGAATAAATACTTTTTCTTTCTTTTCTATATACATTTCAGATCTGTTTGTTGATGAAAGTGTTGAGGGGACGTTTTGACGCATTGTCCTATATTCAACCAAACTATTTTACAATTATTTAAAGATAATCCTAATCAAATAATTGAGTGCGTAAAAAGAGTTGTAGTAGTTGAAGATGAAGACGAACAAATTCAAATCATTACTGCATATCACGAAGGAAAAACGTGTCATCGTGGAATTAAGGAACATACCAAAGATAAAAAGAAATTATTTTTGGCCGTACATGAAACAAACTATAACAGCAGTAATCAATACATGTGACTTATGTAAAAAAATGAAGTATGATAGACACCCGATAAAACCACCGCTACAGTTGACACAAACTGCAAGCAAACCTTTTGAAGAATTATTTATTGATATTTTCTCAATTGAAGGAATATTATTTTTGACAACTGTTGGCTTATTCTAAAAATTGGGTCAATTAATCGAAATCAAAAGTAAATCGACCCCAGAAATAGTCAGAGCATTAATAAAATACTTTTTATTTTACGGTGTTCCAACGAAAATAAATTGTGATCCTGGAACAGAGTTCAATAATAACTTAATGAAGGAAACACTATCATTTTATAAAATTGATTTACATGTAGGAACACCTGATAATCTAAATTCAATGGGAATTGTAGAGAGATTTCACTCTACCATAACGGAAATTTATAGAATAGCCAAATATTAGCATAAGATAACTGATGATGCTTCCGTTATGACATATGCTATCATGGCATACAATAATACGATCCATTCGATTACTAATTTATCACCATTCGAAATACTATTTGGTCATACCAATGCAACAAGTACATTTCACATTAATTTTGAAAAATCTTATATGCAGCAATTGCTAAACGAACATTCGAAAAGAACTTCGTTTTTATATAAATATCTTTACGAAAAGATGAAAAAAGAAAAATTTCGCAGGGAAGCTAGTGGAGAAAATATCATAATAAATAAAGGTGATGAAATTTACACGAAATTGGTAAATAAACGTAAAGGGAAATAACTGTTAGAGACCGACCCTCTAAAATTCCTTCAAGAAACGTCAAGAGATCTACTTGACTTATTTACGACACAAAATCAAACATATAATTTTTTTTTGTTCCCTTTTTTTAATATGTTAAACATATTAAAATATATTGCACATATGAAATTCATTGAATAAATGTTATAAGGTTAAATATAAAACCGACAACAAATGTATAATTGACATGTAAAGTCATTTAAATAATCATGAAAAGTATTTAAAAGTACCTGAAAGCGCAATAAACACAAAAAAATGTGTAAACGATTATGGCTACGAAAATGGACTTGTGTAATTTAAGTGGAAAAGCGATAAAACTTGTATTTTAAACGCAACAAAACTGTAATGTACACTAGATTATAAGCAGTGCAGTATAAATGTGAAACATGTGAACAGTGCATCACCAAAAGTGTTAATAAGTAAAACAACGCAGCATAACCAAAATGTATGTATCGTTTATGAATGTACAAAGTGTAATAATCTTAAACAATATAAACTGTACCACCGTATAAAATAGTTATTTTGAAAGACGAAATACGAATGACCTATCATTTGAAAAATTACTTTCAGAATATTTCAAATCTAAGAAGGGAGGAGTTATGTGACACAAGTTTACACAACTGTTATCACACCTTGAGAAACAAACAAGTCGTAAATAATCAATTAACTCAGGCTCATTAATGTCAACTTCGTCACACCTGACTGATTTTACGACCAGTAGCCTAGATAAGGTTTTACGACTTAACCCTGAGATAAGATTATCGACGGAAAAGCACGTAGACTTCACCGTATATAAACCCCTGCATTTTCCATAGGCAATCATTCCTAGTTCGTCGTCTTTGTTAGTAGTAGTACTTTACTTTTAACTTTAAATATTGTTGGTCTTGGGTAAAATAAAAGTTGTATTTCTTTTAAATAATATATTAATTAATAATACTTGCAAGTACTCGAAGTCTTCAATTATTTCGTGACCTGATCCCCACTGCCGCATGACCACGCTGAACCTTAACTATTTACTGTTTGTTACCAAACAAGTCTCAACAAACATACGAAAGAATGTTTAGAATTATAAAAAAACTATTTTTCATTGGACATTGTTGAATTTAAGTGTAATTTTGAAATGGCAACAATTAATGCCATTAAGATTATATGTCCAAATGTTCAAGTAAAGGGCTGTTTTTAGCATAATTTAAATGCAATATGGAAAATGAGTAAGAAAATAGGCCTGGATAAAACAAACGAGGGCAAAAATATAACAAGGATGTTTACTCAATTAGCGCTGCTGCCTCCAAATTTAATTCCCGAGGCTTACTTATCTTTATTAGAAGCTGGCCCTGCTACAGAGGAATTTGTTAAGTTTCAAAACAATTTTTTGACCCAGTGGCTAAAGAAAGTCACTTCTGAACAATTTTCTTGTTATGGAGAAAAGATCAGAACAACAAATAGGGTGGAGGGATACCATCGTAGACTTAATTCAAAAATACCGGCCAAACCAGCCTTATATTATTTTCTTCAGTTGCTAAAAAAAACTGAAATACAAGAAAGAAAATTAAGTTGAAGTGTTTACAGTCAAGGGAAAAGACGAAGATTAGAAGACTTAAAAAGGATAAAAATATTGAAAAAATTGTCAACAATGCGTTACAAGGACAAATTTCAGCATTAGAATGTTTAAAAATTTAGCGAATTTGGTTAATATAGAAACAAATTAGGATTAAAATTTAGTACAGGGAATTTATTTTTGGTTAATATCGATGTCTGTAAGGTTTTTTTTTATTTTCTCTGATGTGTCGTATTAATGAATAAAATTATTTTTCATCCGACTGTACTTCTGTCTTTAAGCGAATCTGTCAATAAGCGAATCTGACCTAACGTAAAGCGAATCTGTCCTTATGCTAATAATGGCACGAAGTACTGAATGAAACTGAACTGAACATTCTTGCTCAGTCTGACTCTGGCTGTGTTCATATACGGAGTAACATCGTGGTGCGTCATAAAGAAGTTTCGTAATTTCAGAAAGTGAATAATAAAGAAGTTTCGTAATTTCAGAAACGGAATAATAAAGAAGTTTCGTAATTTCACATGGTGAACAATAAAGAAGTTTCGTAATTTCACATGGTGAACATTAAAAAAGTTTCGTAATTTCACATGATGAATAATAAGAAGTTCCGTTATTTCACATGGTGAACAATAAAAAAGTTTCGTAATTTCACATGATGAATAATAAGAAGTTCCGTTATTTCACATGGTGAACAATAAAAAAGTTTCGTAATTTCACATGGTGATGGTTCCACACGCCATAGCGTCATGTTTAGCGTTCAGGATGACAAACAAATGTTCACACTCGCAACGATAGAAGAAAAAGAAGTTTGCAGATACCATATGTATCAGACTGAGCATCCTCGATATATGATTTATGAGACAAAAAATAAAGTGTATCCCTTCAAATCAGAACAGATTCCAACTAATGAATTGGATCTTTTTATGTACGTAAACGCCACAATAGTTTACGTGGCAAGAAGTATCGAAAGAGGCATGAAAAATATGTATAAAACCTTATCTACCGAAATTTGCGAGTTGGAGCGCCAACAACTACGTACTTTGATGACAATAGGTTTCGCGGACCCCTCGCATTTCGCTTATCAGTACATGAATTCACCTGGCTATACAGCGATATCAGCTGGTGAAGTAATTCATGTAATAAAATGCACTCCAGTACCTATCAGCCCACGATCTTCCAAGGACTGTACCTTAGAATATCCAGTAATTTACGCAAACAATAGCTATTTTATATTGCCGCGCACTCATATCTTACAGAAGACAGGAACGCCCATCCCATGTTCAGATCTGCTCAATTCAGAGTATAAAATCGCGAACAAATGGTACGCATTTCATAACAGCATGCATCCCACGTTCAATCCAATAGTAATTTCACCCAAGAACCCTCCCAAATGGAATGGGCTAGATTTGGGAAATCTAATCAACGCCGGAATATATACCGCCGAACAAATAGAGCAGATACGGCATCAAATAATGTATCCTCAGGAAAGAAAAGCAATTAATGAAATTTTTGCTGGCACATTAAATAGAGATAGCATTTCCCATAATCAATTAGACTACGGAATGCTAATAAATGAAGAACAATTGAAAAGCAAGTTTCACGAATGGTGGTTAGAGACGTGGGGCGTGTTCAAGTTCATTGGAGAACTCGGCTCAATCGCCTTCTCTCTATACATATTTTATAACATATTGAAAGCGTTATGCAACGCGATCTTTAAGTTCAAAGCATTACACGAGATTTTCGGCTGCTCCCTGGTTCTTATAACATCCGTTATAGACGGTTTAGCCGATTATATTTTACACAGAAATTCACATAAATTTAAAGACATGAAAAAGAGCAAGGAAAAAGAAGGCGTTGAACATGAATGTACAGAAATCACTCATGTTCAACCCACCGCTCCAGGAAAACATGAATACAGCTTTGTAGACATCCCTAACAGACATAATGTTATCGATGGCACACGCTAGTACTACCCTCGATTTGGCTCTCCTTCGTATGGGAGAATAGGGAACTGAGAACCTGTTTAAAAAAAAAAGAATCATAAAGAAGTTTCGTAATTTCAGAAACGGAATAATAAAGAAGTTTCGTAATTTCACATGGTGAACAATAAAGAAGTTTCGTAATTTCACATGGTGAACATTAAAAAAGTTTCGTAATTTCACATGATGAATAATAAGAAGTTCCGTTATTTCACATGGTGAACAATAAAAAAGTTTCGTAATTTCACATGGTGATGGTTCCACACGCCATAGCGTCATGTTTAGCGTTCAGGATGACAAACAAATGTTCACACTCGCAACGATAGAAGAAAAAGAAGTTTGCAGATACCATATGTATCAGACTGAGCATCCTCGATATATGATTTATGAGACAAAAAATAAAGTGTATCCCTTCAAATCAGAACAGATTCCAACTAATGAATTGGATCTTTTTATGTACGTAAACGCCACAATAGTTTACGTGGCAAGAAGTATCGAAAGAGGCATGAAAAATATGTATAAAACCTTATCTACCGAAATTTGCGAGTTGGAGCGCCAACAACTACGTACTTTGATGACAATAGGTTTCGCGGACCCCTCGCATTTCGCTTATCAGTACATGAATTCACCTGGCTATACAGCGATATCAGCTGGTGAAGTAATTCATGTAATAAAATGCACTCCAGTACCTATCAGCCCACGATCTTCCAAGGACTGTACCTTAGAATATCCAGTAATTTACGCAAACAATAGCTATTTTATATTGCCGCGCACTCATATCTTACAGAAGACAGGAACGCCCATCCCATGTTCAGATCTGCTCAATTCAGAGTATAAAATCGCGAACAAATGGTACGCATTTCATAACAGCATGCATCCCACGTTCAATCCAATAGTAATTTCACCCAAGAACCCTCCCAAATGGAATGGGCTAGATTTGGGAAATCTAATCAACGCCGGAATATATACCGCCGAACAAATAGAGCAGATACGGCATCAAATAATGTATCCTCAGGAAAGAAAAGCAATTAATGAAATTTTTGCTGGCACATTAAATAGAGATAGCATTTCCCATAATCAATTAGACTACGGAATGCTAATAAATGAAGAACAATTGAAAAGCAAGTTTCACGAATGGTGGTTAGAGACGTGGGGCGTGTTCAAGTTCATTGGAGAACTCGGCTCAATCGCCTTCTCTCTATACATATTTTATAACATATTGAAAGCGTTATGCAACGCGATCTTTAAGTTCAAAGCATTACACGAGATTTTCGGCTGCTCCCTGGTTCTTATAACATCCGTTATAGACGGTTTAGCCGATTATATTTTACACAGAAATTCACATAAATTTAAAGACATGAAAAAGAGCAAGGAAAAAGAAGGCGTTGAACATGAATGTACAGAAATCACTCATGTTCAACCCACCGCTCCAGGAAAACATGAATACAGCTTTGTAGACATCCCTAACAGACATAATGTTATCGATGGCACACGCTAGTACTACCCTCGATTTGGCTCTCCTTCGTATGGGAGAATAGGGAACTGAGAACCTGTTTAAAAAAAAAAGAATCATAAAGAAGTTTCGTAATTTCAGAAACGGAATAATAAAGAAGTTTCGTAATTTCACATGGTGAACAATAAAGAAGTTTCGTAATTTCACATGGTGAACATAAAAGAAGTTTCGTAATTTCACATGGTGAATAATAAAAGAAGGTTCGTAATTTCACATGGTGAATCATAAAGCTTTTCAACTTATATGTCGACGAGCTGATAGGTGGCCTCAGCAGCATGCAGGTCGGCTGTTCCATCGACGGTATTTTTGTCAATAACGTAAGTTATGCAGATGACATGGTGCTGCTGGCGCCATCTGTCAGCGCACTTAGAAAGTTGCTAAAGTTTTGTGAGACTTACGCTTTGACTCATGGTTTGAGTTATAACGTCAAAAAAAGTGAGTTCATGTTGTTCTCTAAAAATGGTTTAGGGCCTGAAACTGTACCACCCGTGATGTTGAATGATGTTACCCTTAACAGAGTTCATAGATTTAAATACCTGGGTCAGGTGGTGAGCGCTGATCTTAAGGATGACGCTGACATAGATAGGGAATGCAGGGCGTTGACGGTGAGGGCGAATATGTTGGTCAGAAGATTTGCGACTTGCTCGAAGCAAGTGAAGGTTACTCTGTTTAAGGCATACTGCCAAAACTTCTATGGCAGCAGCTTATGGACAACATATTCGCGAAAAACCCTCAACACCTTGCGTGTCCAATACAATAACGCTTTCAGAATGCTTTTGCGGCTCCCACGTTTTTGCAGCGCATCTGGGATGTTTATGGAGGCACGGACAGATGGGTTCGCAGCTATTTTGCGCAAAAACGTCGCCTCCCTATTGAGCAGGGTCCGTGCTAGCGGCAATGGCATTCTGGCGGTTATTGCTGACAAATTTGATTGCCCTATTCTGAGACATCAAATTGCAATACTGACGAAATAGGGCTTGGAAATTTAATGATAAATGACATTATTGTGTATTTGTAATTGTAATTTTAATTAATGTCATTTTTATATTACTATTGTATTTTAATTAATGACATTATTGTATTATTGTGGAATTTTATTTTGAGTTTACTAACACTTAGATGATAAGTTTTTACTAACCATTGGGCCAATGTTGTCTGTAATTAAATAAATTATTATTATTATTATAAAGAAGTTTCGTAATTTCACATGGTGAACAATAAAGTTTCGTAATTTCACATGGTGAACATTAAAGAAGTTTCGTAATTTCACATGGAGAATCATAATGAAGTTTCGTAATTTCAGAAATTATGTGTATCTCAACGCAATTTTAGCAGTTTATTACGTTTAATAGTCGTCTTTATTGGAGGACAGACTAATACTAAGTGCACGTTCTTAGTGTACAACAGAACAGAAACGACCGTCGAGTTCCGCTTGAAAATGAATAAACTGTGATTTATATGTGAGTGTCCGCTGAAGTGAAATTAAGTGTTTATTGGTACAGGGTGCGAGTAAGTTAATAAGCGCATTTACAAAATCACTGCTCAGTAACTAAGCAACACTCATACAATACACATCTATCAGCAAAGTGAAGAAGGTGGCCCGAATACAACAACAATAAAACAGTTCATTATTATTATTATTGGCAGACACAGTATGTCATCGAAGTTAGAAGATTTATTAAAACGTTTATTGTGACTTGTTCGGACAAAAGTAAAATATATCTACAACTACAAAAGGTATAAAAACAATTGATTTACTGTTTTAATTGGAATGGAATGGGGCTATCTAGCAGTGCATTAAAGTAACAATTTGTGGAACAGCAGCTGTCACAACAGTGAATTCACCGACATGCCGAGGAAAAAATCGAGAAATCCATCACGAAACCAGCGCTGAAATCGACCAAACCCCTTAGTAATGCGGAGAGATGTCGTGTGTATTGTTTATCTAACTTTCGCGACATCCTTGGGCTCTACAACATCCTTGAACCCTACTTGGGTTGCTACACAGTCCTCTCAGCTAACAGAAATACACGTTGATATTCATCAACCAATCAACTCAGCCCATCGCAGTCCACTGTTGGACATAGGCGTGGACGTAAATACTAGTGCTCAATTTGATAAGTGCGCAGAACATTTAGGTCGCATTGAGAAGCAAGAAAAGAAACTTTTGATGCTTGAAAACTTTACTAAACGACGATTGCTAAAAAATAATTCTTTAACGAAAAGTAATCGACGTATTTAGAAAAGAAAATTACATTAAATCACGTTTCATTGATACTGTAAAGATACAAATTGTAGAAGAGAGTTGATAATGTTACGTTATAACTTGGTGTAGATTTTTCTATTATTATTGCATGCTAGATGGCAGAATATAACGACACAAATTTGTTTTAAGATACCTATTTGACATATATTCGCAATAAACTATTGAATTGAACGGAATTGCCACTTTCGGAACAAAAAAAAGAAAGCAACAAATACCTACAAAATTTTTCTTGATATCCTAGTTAGATGTCCCCAAGAGCGCTTTATGGTCCACAAACCCCAAAATCCATCCTCCAGCGCCAGTTTACCTAGATTTTTCATAAATTTTTAGTGTTTAAGTTTTCATTTGTTTTATTTAACACATCTAAAACCTCTTATATGATTTTCGCAGCAAAAAATAAACAAACCCCAGCCTATCTGACCATAAATAACGAAATTATACAACGCTCAAGTGAAGAAAAATACCTAGGCCTATGGTTAGATGACAAATTAACTTGGAAATCCCACATTAATAGCGTGCACACTAACCTTTTATCGATACTGGGAGCACTACGCAAAACGGCTAACTGTATACCAATGAAAGTACGCACAATAATCTATAACTCACTAGTCAAATCACACTTGGAATACATGACTGAGATATGGGGATCAGCAGCCACCACTAATTTGAAAGCGCTACAAATACTTCAAAATAAAATTATCAAAGTATTACATCATTACCATTACCTAACCCCCACAAAATTACTATATGAAAAAACAAAATTATTAAATCTTACACAACTCTATACATATTGTACATGCATAACGTTAAAAAAAATTTACGATAATACAATCCAAACAAACAACATTACAGAAAAAAGAAACTACTCACAATTTAAGAAACAAAAATAAAATAAAATTAATTAAGCCACGCACTAACTATGGAATGAAAACTATCTTATTTGAGGGAGCACAGCTGTATAACAAGCTACCAATTGATTTAAGGGAATGTGACAGTATGAATGTTTTTAAAGCTAAATTAAAAAAATATGTAAGCACACAATAATAATTATTATATTACATTATGTACCTGTATGTAATGCATCAAATAATTTATTGATTTTATAAATGATACAATGTAATTTATATAGCATAATTAATTCTAATGTATTTGTTGATTATTAGATTCCACTAACACAACATGCCAGATGTATATGCCAAAATGTTTTTATAACAAATTGTAATGTTGCAAATCTTATTTTAAGCAAACTGTATAGTTTTTATAAGAAATAAATTCTTTAATCCGATTATTTAGCTTCTAAGTTTTTTATTTCTTGTTAGTTAGCTGTAGTTTGTAGTTTTTATTAGTTTTAGTAGCATTAGTAAATTATTGGTTAGGTAAAAAACCATGGATCCATTTTCATTAATTTTGGATAGAAATTTTAGCCTGTGGTGCTAGGCTGCGGCTATCTGTAATGAAGAAAGGGCCATTGAGGCGGCGAAAGTGTGGCTCCTAATTCCATCGCAGACACCGCGCTACCCATCATGTAGGCGTCCAATGAATGCGGAACGCCACGTAAATTATAAGTTGGGGTTTAGATGGCGTTGCAGAAGGGCAGGCTACAACGTCATTAAGTCTCCTTTAAAGGGCACCTTTTTTGAACGCAGCAATGTGTCCATTTAAAACACGCTAAAGATTTTGCTACACTTCTTTCGAAGAGACAAAGTGTCACAAGCTGCTAGAGACGTAGGAGTGACACGCAAAACGGCCATACAAGCGGACCACTACCTATGCGAGGTCTGCGAAAAAAAAGGTCTGCCGAAGCTCATAACTGCGATATGATCGGCAGGGACAACGACATAGTGGAGGTTGATGAAACCCACCTTTACGCCAACAAATACAACAGGGATCGATTATTGCAGCGGCAAACGTGGCCATTTGGTTGCATAAGACGACTAACAAAAAAAAACACGCGGAGCTGATACCCAACAAAAATAGGGCCACATTGGATCCAATAATTCAAGAAAGTGTTAGACTTGACTCCTACATTATGTCTGACCAGCACCGGGCATACATGGGCGTGCACTTGAGACTGGGTATTCGTGGACATTCCAGTGTCAACCACAGCCGACAATTTACGACAGGAACTGTCAATATCCCTGTGGATCCCAGCCTTGGGATCCCCGTACCAGGCACAAATAATGTTCTGTGCAAAGTGTACCTTAATACAATAGAGCGGCAATGGCTAGAATTAAAACGTACATGTCGCACCTGTAGGAGTCACCGTCGGTTAAAGTGGTACATGGGCAATACATGTACCGGCAAAATGAGATTCAAATATCTCGAAAACGGTACGTCCTAGGCAAAAAAATAACCGAATGTCTAACTACGGGCTGTACGTGAGTACACAGAAGCTCATCTTGTCGAAGAATTAAGAATCGCTGACACTCAAAAGAAATTAGATATCTCAAGTAAGTGGAACGACTTAGAGCAGATGAAGATTCTTTCCGATACGGAAGCATTGAGTGCTTTTATAGATTTGGATCTAACAAAAGCACAATATATGTACGTGAGAAACTTAACCAACGAACGAAAGTGTTGTATATTCCCGCCTTACTACAAAATACAAGAAATAAATCCTGTTATCCACCATTTTCTACAATCGAAATCACGAATACTTATGCTAAAGTGATTAATATCCAAGATTTATTGGATCATACTGCTGCTAGAATTTTAAAAATCGATTCTGTTTTCCGAGAACAATATAGAACATTGATCCTTTATTGTAAATGGGGATGTGATGGTTCATCTGGTCAAAGCCAATACAAGCAAATACTTGCAGAAGAGTCGGAAACAATTTCAGATGCCAATTTGTTCATCACTTCATTAGTCCCCATCAGATTAGTTGATGTGCAATCGGGATCCGTTGTTTGGCAAAATCCGGTACCTTCATCTGTCCGTTTTTGCAGACCCATTTCTATTGAGTTTTGTAAGGAAACTCCAGAAAAAACCAAGGCAGTTGTCGATGATATTAAAAACCAAGGCAGTTGTCGATATTAAAAACCAAATTAGGGCTGCACAAGCATCACTTATAAACAAAGATGGTATTGCAGTAAATGTGAAGCATGAACTATTTCTAACGATGATCGATGGAAAGGTGGCTCAGGTCCTTACAGATACTCCATCTGGTTCCACATGCACGATATGTGGGGCTACTCCACGGCTAATGAATGACCTATCGAAAGTAACTGCCAGACCTGAAAACGAAAACGCCTACCAATACGGATTGTCCACCTTACACGCCTGGATTCGCTGCATGGAAATGATATTGCATATTTCCTATAATCTTTCGTTTAAGACTTGGGCTGCTTCAACTGAGGAAAATAAGAGATTAAAAAAAGAAAAGAAAGAACTTGTTCAAAAACGTTTCAAGGAGAAGTTGGGATTAATCGTCGACAAACCTCGGCAAGTTAGCGGGAATACGAACGATGGCAATACCGCACGAAGATTCTTCTATAATAGCACTTGCTCATCGGAAATAACAGGTGTAGATGAGGCATTGATTAAGCGCCTATACATTATCTTGCAAGTTCTTTCTTCTGGAATGATGATCGACCCTGAAAAATTTGGGGAATATGCAATAGAAACTGCAAGAATCTATGTAAGTAGTTACGATTGGTATTATATGCCATCCTCCGTTCATAAAATACTCATACACGGAGAAAACGTTATCAAACATTTTGCGGTGCTTCCTATTGGACAGCTATCGGAAGACGCACAAGAGTCTCGCAACAAAGACTACAGAAACATACGACTTTATCATGCCAGAAAATGTTCCCGATCTGCTACAAATGAAGATGTCTTTAAGACGCTTTTATACACGTCAGATCCATATATAACAAGTTAGAGAAAACCGTACGTAAGAAATGTGAAAGAACTTGAAGAAGAGGCACTAAGTCTTTTAAACGTGGCACCTGAAAGTGAACCCACATTTACTGACCCTGATCCTGAAGTGGTACTTATAAGTTAAAAATAATATTTATATTTAGTTATTACTTATATTTGTACCTAGCTACATCATTTCCTGAAGCCAGAGTATAGGATGTACCTATTAGTAATATGATTTTAATTTAGTAAATTGTTTTCATATACAACATGTCCCAAAATTCAACGATAAGCCAGCACCGGAGGATAGACCTGCCCATGACAACTCGGAGAAAAAAAGAAAAAAAATATATACTTATCTCAATATTTTTTAAGTTATAAAAAAAATATGAAATTCTTCAAAAATTGAGACCGTTAATGATATTTTTCACTACCATGACCACATTTTTTTTAATATTTCTGTTTTTTTGTTTTTATAGGCAACCTGAATAGCACTGCTATCTACCACAATTCTTAAAAAAACCAAAATACCTTTAGTTTTATCACAAAAATTAATGAAACTTATTTTATTCCCTACATTTTTTGAAGATTTTTACTTTTAACCAACTTTAACATATCGTGGTGTAAAAAAAAGTATGAACACTAGTAGGTATGGCAAGTTTTTTTAAAAATTGACGCAACTAACCAACATTCCAAAATGGTATAATACTCTAGCAAAACAAGATATAAAAAAATATGTGTCTATTATTTCTAAACAGGGGCCAAATTCCTGAAATTGTAGTTGTCAGTAATCACTTTTACTACATGCCCAAAATGGGTTCTTGTTACAATTTCTAGGAATTTGAATGGGGCATACATACCTTAGAAGTTAGAGAGAGATAGATAGCTAGAGATATTTACGTTAAAAAGAGACAACAACAGGGCAGGTAGAGAAGCTCTCAGCAAGTCAGTTCAGTACGCTCTGCTCCTTTGTTTACTGCGCACCGTTCCGTATTCAACTCACGTGGCTCTCGTACGTACTAACGACTTTTGGCTTGGCTTTTTGGACTGAAATTGACCTGCAAACTTAACTGACCTGGCATTATCTTGGACTACGATTGTGTGTTTTGTGATTTGGAGTTCTGGCGCATTTTGGACTGTTTGGCGTTTAACATGCCGCAACCACAACCATACACACCACAGGAATACGCTAATATGCACCTCATCTATGGAGAATGCCTATGTAATGCTAACGCTGCTAGCAGACTGTATCGAGAAAGATACCCAAATGCTCAAATATATCCTGATTATCGAGTGTTTATTAATGCGCATCAAGCGTTTTCGGAGGGTCGTATGCCATCCAGTAGGAGAAACGCTGGAAGACCTAGATTGGATCGTGATGAAGAAGTTCTCAATGAGATAGAAAATGATTCGACTACTTCGGTACGATAGAAGAAGCTACAGGAATCCCGAAAAGTTCTGCACATCGAATTTTAAAACGTCACAGGCTTTACCCATTTCACTACAGGCGTGTGCAGACGTTATTACTGCGAGACTATCCACTACGAGTCATATTTTGCCGTATGATGCTGCAAAGGCACAGGGAAGATCCCCAATTCCTAGACAAAATTCTATGGTCGGATGAAACAACATGCAAGAAAGATGGGTATTTAAATCTTCACAACCTACATAGTTGGAGCAATGAAAATCCGCACTTGATGAGACAAGACAAATCCCAATATCAATTCAAGGTTAACCTATGGACCGGCATATTAAATGGAAAAGTAATTGGGCCCTTTGAGTTTCAAGGAAACTTAGATGGCAATAGTTATTTGAACTTTTTACAAAATGACTTGCTAGAATTGTTAGACGACGTGCCCTTAAGTGATCTCCAAAACATGTGGTTCCAAAATGATGGTTGCCCAGCACATTATGCCCGTTCTGTGCGAGAATATTTAAATCAAGAGTATCCAGGGCGTTGGATCGGGCGACTTGGTCCTATCTTATGGCCACCCCGCTCACCCGATTTTAACCCCCTGGACTTCTTCTATTGGGGTTGTCTTAAAGACAGGGTCTACTCAAAACCCATTGCGACATTGGACGAGCTTCGTCAAAATATCACTCAGGCTGCGGAACACATTAATAGCAGAAGATATGCAAGACAAATAAAACGATCATTTTTAAGGCGATGTCGTGCATGTATTAATGCTGATGGCAAACAATTCGAACATTTGCTTTAATAACGTAATAAATTACACGTGAAATTGTTTTTGTACCATTTGTTTTGAAATAATAAACATTTTTCAAGAACTTATACTTTTTTATTACCCGACCGTCATTTGGCCCCGGTTTAGAAATAATAGACACATATTTTTTTATATCTTGTTTTGCTAGAGTATTATACCATTTTGGAATGTTGGTTAGTTGCGTCAATTTTTAAAAAAACTTGCCATACCTACTAGTGTTCATACTTTTTTTTACACCACGATATGTTAAAGTTGGTTAAAAGTAAAAATCTTCAAAAAATGTAGGGAATGAAATAAGTTTCATTAATTTTTGTGATAAAACTAAAGGTATTTTGGTTTTTTTAAGAATTGTGGTATATAGCAGTGCTATTCAGGTTGCCTATAAAAACAAAAAAACAGAAATATTAAAAAAATTGTGGTCATGGTAGTGAAAAATATCATTAACGGTCTCAATTTTTGAAGAATTACATATTTTTTTTATAACTTAAAAAATATTGAGATATATATTTTTTTTCTTTTTTTCTCCGAGTTGTCATGGGCAGGTCTATCCTCCGGTGCTGGCTTATCGTTGAATTTTGGGACATGTTGTATATATATATTTTTTACTTTGCTTGTTGTAATTAACCATGGTTTAATCTTTTTAGTCATTATAAACTTGTATTCTACTTTAAATAAATTTTCAACAATTTTTTTTCGTGATTTTTTCCCATTTCTTTCATTCTATGCAAAAAAACATACATCGATATACAAAAAAACACTATAAAATACACATCATTCGAATCTCCAAACCTTACTGCGTATTTGTGCCAAAGGCCAATGCAAACTATTGGCATGTTTTACTTTTTTCCTTTCGCCAGAAATGAAACCTAGGTTATATGTTAGAGGACAATACGAGAAATCAATAGCAAAAAGAACCAGGTCTATCAACCGTAACCGAACGAAGATAACCAGAGAAGTATTGCTAGTATCTTTTTGTCAGGCGTTACCCGCGTTACCTATTTTTCTTACATTATAATTAAATGAAAATACAATCATACGTGATGATATGAGGTTTCCTCTGATAAAATAGATTAAGTTGATTGTTGCTGTTACATTTTTTTCGCACTGGCAGTTTTTTTATCACTAAAACTAGCAAAAAAACTGATAAACGTATCGAATCGATACGCGTTAGTGGGTATACGTAACAGTGAAGCCACACTGCTCCGTTGCGTTGCGTTGCGACGTCGCAGCGCTAGATTTGGACCAATGAGACGTCGCAGGGCAACATTTGGAATCTCTAGGTTGGTCCAAATCTAGCGCTACGACGTCGCAACGCAACGCAACGGAGCAGTGTGGCTTCACGGTTAGGGCGAGGCCCCACTAGCGCGTTGCGCTGCGTTGCGACGTCGCAGCGCTAGATTTGGACCAATCTATTTGGACCAATCTATAGATTCCAAATGTAGCGCTGCGACGTCTCATTGGTCCAAATCTAGCGCTGCAACGTCGCAACGCAACGCACCAGTGGGGCCTCGCCCTTAGTGTTACGATAGCAATTTTTAACGTTGCACGCATTAAGTAAGTATCGCTAACCCAATCACGGGCGTACAGTGGTTGACAGGAGTCGATGATCGCTATTGCAACACTATTTAACGCGTATCCACTACAGGATAGGTCTTCTGGGTTACTTTTCTAAATTGTACTATGGAATATTCTTACAAAAAAGAAATTATAAGTACAACCATAAAAACCGAAACCAAAACTATTTATTAAATAATTAGTAGGTACTTCTGGTTTTACAAAAATCTTTGCCTTACCTTATCATAGAACAATTACATGCTACTAAATTCTTATAAATAAAGTTAATTAATCGTAATCAGTACTCGTCTCTCTTTCCACATCATGTCTTATTATGAAATCCAGAAATTGAGCTGGAGGACCTAAGTTTTGTTGATGTCTACCCCACGACATATACCACAATACAGACATGACGTGGCTACAACAACCATGTGTTCTCTTCCCAGAAATACAGGAACAGTAATGTCCTTTTATTGCTGCTACGCCATCATTAAGCCCTTCTATCAAGAAGATCTAGAAAGAATATTTAAGATAATAATGTGGAAGCGGAGGACGCGGAATGACTCATTAGAGTTGCCGAGTAGGTAGTATTTAACAATGGGAAACTTAAAACATCACACGGAGTATTTTTATTTAAGAAAAATAACGCCTGATAAAAAACAATAGCAATCTACTAAACACTCTCTAACATGGTTTTGTTACGGTTAGTAGACCTAATTCTTTTTGCTATTGATTTGTCATACAGTCCTCTAACATATGACCTAGGTTTCAATTCTGGCGAAAAGAAAAAAAAAAACATGCCAGCTATGTATGGCAAAAGTTGCATAGCCCTTTCATCACGATACGACAAATATTCATGAAGTTACAGATTTTTGATCCGATACCGACCTATATTTTCCATAGTGCGGCGCGCGGCGAGACGCTGACGCGCGTTAGTGTGGTAGAGTGAGATAGAAAGAAACATTTGCAGAAAGAAATGCAATTTTTGTTTTTTAATTAGTTTTGACCTTGCTCTCTTGCAATGCGCGCGCGCATGTGTTATTATCTTGTAGTACAATGAGTGGAAGTTTAAATGACGACGCTGCTGGGTCTAGTGTGGCAACGGAATTGGAATTTATTAATGGTCCTAGTAAGTACGAATTACATTAATTTTTTTAAATACCCACATGTGTTATCGCCGAACATTCCTTTCATCTGATGGCAGCCATTTTGGTTGTAACCCCTAGTTTGATGAGTAGTCATAACACTCACAAACGAATTTTTGTGGTCTATGGTTTAGTTAGGTTGATCATATTGGGCAAATTAATCAACAAAAACAGACTTTCCGGTCATATTATGACCGTCTATCAATCAATGAAACTTTCGCAGCGTGCTGCCGTTTTTCATGTGGTCTGCGATTTCTTTTTTATATAAGGTGCTATAAAAATATCTGCCACGGCTGCAATGGGAGACAGTATTGTGTTTATAGATTACAATAGTAAAGATAAATTATTGATTATTTGTCATATTTTTTTTCATACAAAAAAATGTACGTATAAATTTGAATTGATTTATTAGCATAAAACCATCCCGTAGAGTAGTAGATAAGCTGTTGCCGCACCGCACTGAATTCAATTCAAAAACGCCGGCGATGTTCATTCATCAAAAAATGCCGCCGTGCGCGGCGGTCACTCGGTCGTCAAAGCGCAGCCCCGCGCGCCCCCACCCTCACCCGTACTACCCCGTTCGTCGCACGCGCCAGTCGCCCCCCGCCCGCCCCCACCCTCACCCGCACTACCCCGTTCGACGCACGCGCCAGTCGACCGCCCGCTCGCTCGGAAGTTAGTTTTTGCGGTCAGAGACGGGAATATCGCGCGGGCTTTACTTAAAAATGCCTCCAAGACGACGGTATTCCAATCAAGAGTATCTTGAAATGGTATTGTGCTACCGCGAGTGTAACTCCATAACTGCGCATGCAGTAAACTTATACCAGCAGAGGTTTGGTGTGCGAGTGAGTCATCATACCATTCTGGATGCCGTGTACCGATTTAGAGAACACGGCCGCTTTGACCCGCCTCCGGTTGACGCAGGCAGGCCTCCATACTCTGCCGAACTCGAAGAGGAAGTGTTAGACTTCTTCCGGCGTCATCCTCTTGCGAGCACCAGGGATGCTGCTCGAGTCTTCGACGTGAGCGACAACTACGTGTGGCGACTTTTAAATCGGGAAGGGCTCCATCCTTACCACTTTACAAGAGTTCAAGAATGACATCCACATGACTACGCGGCTCGCCTCGCGTTTTGTAATTGGATTCGAGAAGAACGCCGCAACATTCTGTGGACTGACGAATCCACATTCACACGGGTTGGTATGTTCAACATACACAATGCGCATTATTGGACTGAGGCGAATCCTCGTGTTGTGCGGCCTGACCACTTTCAGACTCGGTTTAGTATCAATGTGTGGGCCGGAATACTCGGCAACAGAATCCTAGGTCCAGTGTTCTTGGACAGACTGAACGGAGACACGTATCTGCGCTTACTACGAACCCGTGTGAGAAGAATGTTGGAACGTATTCCTCTTGAAGAGATAAGAGGGCTGCACTTTCAACATGATGGAGCACCACCTCATTTCGCCATCAGCATACGGGAATTTTTAAACGGTGTGTGGTACGGCGGTGAAAGGTGGATAGGCCGAGGAGGGCCAGTGCCGTGGCCTCTTCGCTCGCCGGATTTAACCCCTCTAGACTTTTTTTTGTGGGGTCGTGTAAAGGACCTTGTGTACGGCCAAACCGGACATGACATTAGAAGTGTGGAAGAACTAAAAAGGCGCATCAAACGCGCATTTAGGCAAGTTAAAAGTGAAACGGACACATTAAATAAAGTGAAGAGACATGTACGTAAGCGTGCCTTCATTTGTGTGCAACGCGAAGGCGGACTTGTGCAACAGTTTTGTAGATAAGTAGGTAGGGAGTGTGTAAATAACTGTAAATATGGTGCAATTGTTGTAAATAAGATGATTAACTTTTAAACACGCCAAGTTACTGTAATTTATCGTTATTTGATATTAATCTAAGTACCTATTGCTTAAAAATAATACGAAAAAAATTGCGATTCTTACACTAACTTGACAGTCCAAAGCCTGTTTTAAGTGTGATGGGAAGTTTATCATCTTATTTACGTCAGTTTTTTGGAAGAATGCGGTAGCTGGTAAGTAATTGCATTTTTAAAACACTTGGCGTATTATTTCGTACCTAGTAGATTAGGTAGTGACGAACTAGTCAGCTGATATCAGTTTTCATTCACTGAACAGATGGAAAGAGATAGCAGTTGTTTTCATTGACGAAGCGACACAATCATCGCGCGTAATTTGTGAACCGCGTTATGCAGAGTAGAGTCAATGTTAATTTAACTACTTTATTTTATCAAATTGAATTAACTGTTCCGGGGTACGAAATTTCTTCACTATTGTAATCTATAAACACAATACTACCTCCCATTAAAGCCGTGGCAGATATTTTTATAGCACCTTATATTTGTAAAAATAATAAGAAATGTTAATATTTATACATTTTTTTATTGCTGAATAGGTTGAGAATAAATAAGGATAGAGTGAAAACGATCATCACGTCACGAATATCATCATATCGACATCTGCAATTTAAAACATCGTAACTCACTTTTTAGCGAAATTGAGTTATAAACACAGCCTAACTAATACAAAAATGCTCTATCGTTTGCGCTCACCCTTGTAGCCCAATTCACTCCCGTTATGATTTTAGCCAGCGTAAAAAAATTGTAACTAGTCATCCACTGACAGTGATAAAAAGGTATCTTTAGTTAGATACACTTACCCGTGGTAAGTTTTAATAATTTTACAAAACAATAATTGTAACTTAATATGCAATTTTTTTCGGTAAGATTTCTTACATAAAATATGAAATATTTCATCAACTTTCATTGTAAATTGAGTTACAATGTTGTTATTCTTAAAAATATAATTATATTTTCAAATAAAACATTGTAACATGAGTTACCATTATTTGTTCCGCCGTATATTTACGTCCCGGTTTTAATAACTAAACTTACAATGCATACACCGCCAACCACCTCTCCCTGCGACCCCGCACTTCTTGTTTTGAGCGAGTTACAACGCGTTCATTTGCCGGCCGGGTTTTACGCATTATTAATTAAATGCACTGTTTTAATGTTAAAAATAGCATTAAATGTGACTTTCTTCGGTGAAAATGAGTCGTCGCAGTAAAATACTGGAGTTAGCTTTAGCTAAGAGTGAAATTCTGGAGAATTGTGAAGGTGAGTTCCTTTAATACCTACGTAATAATATTTATAACTTCTTAGAGTTTACTATTTTGTTCTTTTTGTCTTGTTTTGAGTGAAAATATGCTATTTATGCAAACATAAATGATTTTATTTTATATAAGTGCTATTGTACTGTGGTTGAAACTAATTTTTTATTGTGTTTCGCTTTAGAAAACGAAAGTTGTTCGAACGAAATAACGAACGAAAATAATGAACATGTACCGTTGGATCTACTGCAACCAGGACCAAGTTTTTTAGAGACAGGTAATTATGTTTATTGTTTATTCCTGTGAATCTATTTTGGTATAGGTAATTTACCTACAAAAGATATCTAAGTACTTACCTACATAATGTTCGAATTGAATGGTCATGTCGCGATGGCGGACTATTACAAAAGAGCCGTGGTTAGGTAGGTACCTACTTTTCGCCATTCCGTTGATAACAAAGTTATGTTTTCGTTTCCAGGCAAAGATTTACTAACTTTTAAGTACAATTTGAGACAACGTACTCCGGTTAAGCACCAAAATCGAGTGGCAGACTCCGACGAAACTGAAGAGCTTTACTCACCGATAGTTTCCGAGTATATGCCGCCTCAAGAAAACGGTTCGTATTGTTTATTCATATTGTAATTCTAGTATTATAAAAACGAAAACCGAGGCCATAGAGGTTGTCAAAAGTTGACAAATCATTGGGAAGTTGTCATTGATTTACAATTAATATTTTAATGCGAAAGTGTATTAGTTTGTCCTTCTTTAATGTCGAAACGGCTGAACCGATTTTGATGAATTTTTGGCATACAGATAGAAAAATGTCAAAGACTACTCTTTATATGGAATTTACGCGGCTAAAACCGTGGTGCGCAGCTCGTTCTTTACTAAATTCAATATTTTATTATATTTTCAGCTCCTACCGTTCTTACTCCTGATGCTGATACAATTTCAGTTAATACTGAAATTAATGAAAATTATGATAACATATTAATACAAGAAACGAACGGCTTGTTAGATGGTGGTAAGTTGATATAAATAATTGCTTCCTTTAAATAGAATAAACGAATACTTTGATGAATTTTGTAGTTAATTATGTAATTTAATTTTGTATTCTTTTTTTTTAGATCAAAACCAAGAGTTACGCGATGCTGTAGTGCTTGACCAGCCAGTTCAAAATACAGCTGCAGAATCAAGCAATTTAATAGAAAATGAAAGACTAGCCGATGTAGAAGAGCCTTCAACTTCATTACAGAAGAAAGGAAAAAAGAATTATCCAAAAAAAAGCAGCCCAGGAAGAAAGAGAATTTTGAACAAAGAAAATTGGATAGCAGAAATTCGGAAACGTAAGAAAAATTTAGGCGAAGAATTTACTAATAGAAAGGGACAGATAATTCCAAAAAAGGAAATTAAGCCTAGCTGTGGTGCTAAATGTCCACGTAAATGTCGAGAATTAATTACAGAAAACCAAAGAAATACAATATTTAATAATTTTTGGTCATTAGGTGATCACAATAAACAAGCTGATTATTTAAGTCGATTTATCAAAAGAGTTTCAAGAAAACAAATTATGGCTAGGTCAGCTTCGTCGAGCCGACGTAAGTGTTCTTATGAGTATTATTTATATATAGACGGCCAAGAAATAAGAACTTGTAAACTTATGTTTTTAAATACCTTTTCAATAAGCGATATGTGGGTGCAAACTCTTTTCAAAAAAATTAACAATTCTGCTACAGGTACCATTTTAAATGATATTAGAGGCAATCGCTTGCGCAAAAATGTTATTCCCGACCATATTAAACAATCTATTCGAAATCACATATCGGAAATGCCATTAGTAGACTCACACTATGTAAGAAGTAGATCATCTAAACAGTACTTGGATGCAGAACTGAGCTTACCCATTCTTTATAAGTTATATACTGAATTTATGAAAGAAAAACATCCTGAGCAGGAAGTGGCTACATCTCGGCAATATAGACAAATATTTACCACGGAATTTAATATTGAATTTAATAAGCCTAAGAAGGACCAGTGCCCTAAATGTGACATTTTTAGAAACGCATCTGAAATTGATAAAAGTAACTTAGAATATGATTTCGCATTACATATTGCAAATAAAGAAGTAGTTAGAACTTTAAAGGACATTGACAAAAGCCGAGCCAAGAACTCTGATTCTGTTGTAACAGCAGTCTATGATTTACAAAAAATTCTAAACACTCCACAGTCAGAAGTTTCAATATTTTATTATAAAAGAAAACTTGCAACTTACAATTTCACAATTTTTGATATGGGTAAACGTGTAGGATATTGCTATGTGTGGGACGAGACTATCGGACGTAAGGGTTCGAATGAAATAAGTAGCTTTGTTTTCGACTTTATAAAAATGAAGGTACAGGAAGGTTATACGGAATTCAATTTCTACTCCGATAGTTGTGGCGGCCAAAACAAAAACAGGATAGTGTTTTCGATGTACGCGTATGCTAGTAAGATGTTCAATATTACTATAAATCATCACTTTTTCGAAGTTGGACACTCTCAAAATGAGGGTGACGCAATGCACGCACTTATAGAGCGGAGAAAAAAATTTAAAGTTATTTATGTCCCTCAGCAATGGGTTACGTTGATCAGATGCGCCAAATCTACTGGTTCACCTTATATTGTCAAAGAAGTCAACCAAGATGATATATTTGATTACAAACAGCTGTTATCGTTCTACAAAAATTGGGACCGCGATGTGAACAATGTAAAAGTAACCTGGAGTAAAATAATGCACATTCAATTTATCAGTAGCTTACCAAATATAATTACTTTCCAATATGATTCTTTTAGTGACACTGACAAGTCTATAAACATAGCTGAAGTTTCTCGTCGATCAGGTACTCGTCGCAGTGCAAAAGAACCTCAAAATAATGATCAAAATATTAACATTCCAATAGCTTATAACGGGCGCTTGCCTATATCTGAGGCAAAATATAAAGATTTGATAAATTTGTGCAATAGCAAGGCTATTCCAGAGATCTATCATGATTATTTCAAAAATTTACCTCATTACCACCAAGACCCAAATATTTCTATTGAAGATGATCAAGACTGATTTTAATTAGTTGAAATATAGTGAGAAAGTGATTAGTTGATTTCACTAGTTCTTAAAAAGATTTAAAAAATGTCTGTGTTACAGTCCTGTCAAACTTTATTGTAGTTACGCGAAACTAGAGGAAGAAACAAGCCATCGCTTGCATCATACAAATACAGTGGAGGGAATTGTCTTTCACGCAAATACTATAAACTTGCGTTGAAGCAGAGGGAAAAATATGATCGCTCTGCCTTTGAATTAAAACTCTAAATCAGAGTGATGGTTTGCTTCTTCCTCCAGTTTTACGCAACTTCAATAAAGTTAGCAGAAGTGAAACACAGACATTTTCTTAAATTGTAAAGGCTGATTAGCTTTATGCTTAATTTTTTTCTATTAAAGATATAAAATTATATTTTTTGTTACATTTTCTGTCAAACTTTATTGTATTTGGATATAAGTGGAGGAAATTGTCTTTTGTGACTCACTCACAAAAGACAATTTTTCTTAAATTTGACATTAAAAGCCTAATGGGAACTGTGTGTCCTCAAAAATTTGATTAAAATATTTTAAAATTATGTTTACATTACTTTTCTTTGTAAAACTTACAAGGTTTGTGAACCTAATTGTAAAGGCTGATTAGCTTATGCTTAACTTTGTTATTTTATAATTATAATAATAAAAACATTGCTAATTATTTCATTTTTTTATTTTTATGGTAACTCCAATAATAGAAAAAAATAAATATTGTGCACTGTAACTCAGACTTACAATTATTTTTTCGGTGAATATAGTTATAATCATACTAAATTGTATTGTATGTCTGAGTTACAATTGTAATTTGGAAAACCGTTTTTCGTGAAATATCATTGTAAGTCACAAAAATATATGAAATACATAAGTAAACAACGTATTAGTCATACTGGAATGTAGATTATACCTTTTTACTTGTGTATTTACAAAGTTGGAGGTCCCTAGGACTTATAGGAACAGAGTAAGATTTTTTTAAATCTTTGATTCGCTCTACTGAAAAGTAGGGAAAAATGAGTTACGATGTTTTAAATTGCAGGTGTCGATATTGTCATATCAGTCATGATACGGTATTGCTATTGCTACCTTCGTCCAATCGGAAGCCAGGACAAGAAATAGGGCGGGGCTTGAGAAATAAGGGTATTATCGGTACAATGTAGTAATATTACATATACAATGTAGGTACTTATAAAATTGCTCCTGATGTTGTAATTAGTAGATAAAATATTTTTTTGCTTTCATCTCTCTTTGTTTTAAACTAAATACTCAAATATATGTCTTATATTCCTGAAAATACATCTTTGATTCCAATTAATTAAGTTAATTAATCAAATTCTTGCAGATCACAAGAGAGAACTCGTAAGAGGCTACCGCAGGCATTTTCGTCACCACGAATTAAAAGATGGAACGCAAGTTTGGCAGTGCACGCGCAGTAAGACCTGTAGTGCGAAGGTCAAAATACTAGGAGTAAGGATTTTAACCGAAGATCGTCACATATGTTCACCACCAAAACAGCATTCTTCAATTGTAGAGGAATTCAAGAATGAATGCCTAAAAAACGTTAACAAAGACCATACTCCAATACCAAAGGTTTATAAAAATGCCAAGAAGAAATTTGTCGACCGAGGTTATAATCTATTAGAAGACGTTCCCAGTTTTACAAGTGTTAAAAGCTCTTTGTACAGATCCAGAAATGCAAGTTTGGATGTCAATAGAACTACATTTACTAATACGAAAGATGTCGAAATACCTGCATGTTTCGAAGAGTTCTTGTTAATTGATCACAACAAAGACGAACGCATACTAATATTCGCATCAAACGAAGCTCGACATAATATTCAAGAAAAGGAAACTTTTTTTTTCGATGGACCTTTTAAAAGTTGTGCGTCACCATTTTATCAGTTGTATTCCATGCATGTAGATATTGGGAGTAATGATGAAGAAACGAATATAATACCTGTACTTTTAGCACTCTTGCCAAATAAACTGCAAAAGACGTACGAGATATTTTTTGGGGCTGTCAAACAAAGTTTGCCAGATTGGCACCCACAAAAAGTTTTTCTCGATTTCGAGCAAGGTGCAATCAACGCTGTTAAAGTATACCTGCCAGATGTCACAGTAAAAGGTTGCAATTTTCACTTTAAACAGGCGCTAGCAAAGAAGTCGAAAACCCTTGACATTTCTACTCTGGAAGACAAAGATCATGTGGCTGGATGTGCTGCTTTGGCTCATTTGCCAATTAGTGATGTGGAAGATGGATGGTTAGCCTTAATGGAAACGTCACCGGTAAATGAGAAAATCACAAAATTCAACAATTATTTTGTTGATACATGGCTTAACAATCCTAATCTACATTATGCTATTTGGAGTTGTGAAGGTGAGCGCCATCGCACCACAAATTTAGTGGAAGCCTGGAACAAAAATATCAATAGCGAGCTAAAAAAAACAAACCTCGGTTACTCGAATTACTATTTACACTTCGTGAACAAGCTGAGCATTTTGATAAATATTATTGCCCTACAAAAAACCGGAACCGAAGATCAATTAATAAAGATTTGAAAATAAAGATAATCGAAAACGAGTATAGAATGAATTCCATAACCGTCATTGAAGCTCTGAATAAATACAACGGTATTCGTCGATGATACCCCAATTACGTAATGTTCAAATTTTTTCATGATTATTTATTATTTTAAGGCTGATTGACTGATAAAACGAGTAACAATTATTTTAAAACTAGATTGTTTTACATTCAATTATATTGCTAGTCGCGTATTATATGTTATTTTATGTTCCACCTACATAATATTTTTTAAACTGTATTCTTTATTTGTGTTTTTTGGCATGTAGTATTGATTGTCTGTGTTAAGTAATAAGTAACAAGTAATTTATTGTTTTTTTTTAACAATGTTTTAATGTAAGTACATATTATAACAAATTACATAACCATCATGATGCGATGATACCCAGATAACGCAATGTTTTAAATTTTTGGAAAGCAATTTGATAGCAATTTTATTTTTAATTTATTATTTTAAATGACAATTATTTTAAAACTAGACTATTTAACATCCAATAATATTCTACCTATGTTCTACCTAACATAATAATTTTCAAACTGCGTGCTTTAATGTGTGTTTTGGCCTGCACAGGAGATTGATTATCTGTGTTAAATAATAAGTCACGTGTTATTTATTCATTACTCAATTAAGCTGTGATTTTTTTTAATAATAGTAAGTAATATAAAAAAATCAAAACCATCATCGAAGCTCTCAATAAGTACAAAGGTATTTGTCAGTGAAACCCTTATAACGTTCTGTTTAAATTTTTTGGAAAGCGTTTAATTTTTAAATTTGTGATAACTTATTATTTTAAGGCTGATTAACTGTGATAAAACGTGTCCTTAAAAATAAAAACTGTGTTTTTTAATAAATATATTTAAAATAATTTAATATAGAGAGATAATTTATAATCATGTCAGGGTGAGCACGGCCTAACTGAATTACATGTTTTTTATTTTCAAAACTCAACTTTGAACAGGTTGATGTTTCCTCAGTCAACAAATAATCTGTCAGACAGCATTATACGTTCACTAACGCCGCCATGCTATCGAATTTACTCAATAATAACAAAATCACTACTTAAATAACTACTTTCTAATAAAACTACAAACTAAAAAAACTATCTTATAATAGTAATCCTTAGGTACTTACTTAATTAACTATTTAAATAGACGATCACCAAACAATACAACAACAGTTTTTAACGCACTATCACTACGCAAAACTATCACTAGCTTACACAAATAAATCAATTTCAACAATAATACATGGATAATGCTATAATGATTCTAAATTATGATACGAATATATCAAATCAAATGCAAACGAACAAGTGAAAACAATAAATATGTATGACACATAAATAAGCGCGAAAAAAATCTGTTTTGAATCTGTCATCCAAATATTACTACGAACTTCAGTCAGTAAGTCAGTATCATTCCATCTTGTTCTGGCGTACGCATTTCCTGACTCTGTCCTTATCGTAACTCGATGAATCGCGGCTTGCCATCGTCCTTTATCTAGCGGGCCTCAAAAGGTCACGATCGCTACAAGAGAATCTATGAATTAAATGTACTGGATTCCTGCCACGCGCGACCGGCTTTCTTTTGCGGCATTTCTACTTAATTTACTCCGAAAAAATTGTAGGCGTCTACTTATTTCTTTGATTTTTACTTTCATAAGCAAATGTTATACCAATGTAACTTCGTAAATAATATTGTTTTTTAAATAATAATTGAAAATAATAGATATTAGTATTTGCCATATTTCGAAAGGGAAGCCGATAGGAATCGAGTTGTATGGAGCCTTCGCCACTGGTAGATAGGGTATTTGTAAGTGATACTTGGCTAGAAGATTTGTATTCCCCATCCTATCGCACGGCCAATTTCAAGCTTTTGGTGGAAACTAAATGGAACTGTATGGGTGCAGGGTATTGCTGGAGTGGTTATTGCCAGAAACACTCAAAACACCCAGACTGGGGTCCAGTTGTTAAATCCAAGAATATAGTGACATTTGGTTGTTTCCAATCTGCAGCTTACTGCTCTCACTGTTCTTATAATAAACAGTGTGTTTATTACAAGGCTATATTGGAACCAGTTGGTGCCCTATATACAGTGTCCAATCTGCTTGAAACCAATTGGAAGGTGTTATTGCAAAATACACGGCATGATGGCAGTATAGAAAAGATATCTCTGTGAAGTCAAATTGTATCAGGCGGGAACAACCTGAAAGTCAGTATCTTACAACCATCCTACCCCAAATTCCAGTATAATCAGTTCTTAGTGAGCAGTCTTGAAGGAACCAGCTGGTCAGTGAATGCCAACAGATTAGGGAACCTTTCTCAAGCTATGATTGGAGATTTACAAATAGGTCTGAATTATGATACCCAAGTGGCCTACCTTACAACAAGCATGGACTGCCAGCCCAACAGTTGTGATGCACAATGTGCTCTAGCCGAGTCAGGCTTGCTCAGAGGGTTAAAACAATATAGGAATTATACAGTAGATACTATACAGTATGGGTCTGATTTGATAGTAAAGAGGCCCACTAGAATGTCCTTTGGTGTTTTCATTACCACTAATAAAGACTTTGGAATCAATGTCATTGAAGCAGACTGCAATTTCAAGCTGTTAGCAACATATGGATGCAGAGCATGTACCAAGCTCTCAGTGCCTTTTTTTCAAGCAACAGACAGGTGTAGTGGTGAATGATGTATGTTAAGATATCTTATTAGTAATAAATGGGACTCATTACGGGACAAACGTGTTTCATTTATACTCAAGTAGGTACCTACAATACATGGCGACCCTGCCACTTACGGATCATGTTGCGCGCGGGACTGTGCGACGCTGCGCTCCAAAATGCAGATTCCTGCCTATGGCGTGTGACTTGAACAATGGACTAACACATTGACTTAAAAACGCGTTAAATACGTTTAGAGCGAACAATAAAAATAAAATAAAAAGTTGTGACTGTGTTGTAACAAAACTGTGCATACAAACATTTTTGTGACGAGATAATTATACGGAAAAGTTGTGCCAATCTACATAAGTACCTACCTATGATGGGGGAAATCGTATAACAAACAAGAAGACAAAGAAGTGATAATCACACAGAATGCTGTCGGCGATAATAGTGCTACAGGAACTTTTGCGAGTCGTATGCAGACAAATAACATACTGCTCTCCATTTTCCTAGCTGTTTTGGGCATCGGAATAATAATACTTATTTTCAGAAGCTACAAAAAATGCCATTCCATTGCATGCAACATCATTCACCACTACAAACTGCGTGAGGCTTATGACCAACATTTAAAAGAGAAAGTGCTGTCCAGATCAGAAAATGAAGCTGACAAGAAAAGGACAGACGCAGTTGTTGCAGTTTACGATCTCCAAGCCGTGATGCAATTGCCTAAAGGGCAAGTTTTTTTACAAATCTAGAATTAATTGATACATTTTACGATTAGTGATTTGTATGCAAAAGATGTAATATGCTTCTTTTGGGACGAAATCGAAGGCAAACGTGGTGCTGTAGAAATTGGATCCTGTGTACTGCAATATATACAAATGCTTGTTGATAAGAATACATCAGGTACCGAACTGGATATTATATTTTATAGTGATAACTGCTGTGGTCAGCAAAAAAATTAATTTTCTGCTGTCTGCCTAAGCATTTGCTGTTGCAACCATGAGAGTAAACTCAATTACTCATAAATTTTTGATTCGTGGTCATTCGCAAAACGAAGGTGATAATGTACATAGCGTTATCGAAAAACAAATCAAAAGATATACTAAATCAGGCCCGATATACTGTCCACAACAATACGCTACTTTAATAAGAACTGCTAAAAAGACTGGGAAACCTTATCATGTGGAAGAACTTACACATGACAAGTTCTATTATCTCAAAGCCCTTCAAGAAGAATGGGGAAACAATTTCACTGTTAATGTTGACAGAGAACAAATAAAATGGCACGATATCAAACAACTTCGCGTTGAAAAGCAGCAACCTATCACATTTTTTTATAAAACTTCTTATGAAGAGACGATTTTTAAAAAAGCTTTTGTAAGAAATCAAAGGCGAACACAAGATCTCCAATTTTCTCCAAGTTTGAAACAAGCGTATTTGCAAAAAATACCATTGGGTGGCAATAAAAAGCGGGATATTACGGAACTAATTGATAAGAAAATTATTCCTCAGAGTTACGTCGATTCTAATTACAAATGTGCACTAGATATTACAGAATAAAAATTTCAGAACCCTATGTCTGTAGGTATTGTTTGGAAGAAAATCTGAATACTTAATTTTTTGATAACTTTAGATAATAATACTTTATTAGATATTAGGTAAAAGATTCAAAATAAAAGTCTGATTTAATTAAGTAAAAAAGTTTAAAATTCTGTCGGTGAGTCTGATAATAATATTATGCATAGTTTTAGATGCCTGTATTAGATATTGGGTAAAAGATTGCAAATAAAAGTCTGATTTAATTCATAAGTTTGGTTCATTCCTCTCGGTGAGACTGATAATTATTAAATAGTTTAGTGTTTTATATGCCTTTTATTCATGTTACCTTTTTGATGTAGTTTTTGTTTTGGTTACTTAAGTGAAAACAGATAATTTTAGGTACCTAGTAACTACATTTATCGTGCCTGTTAAGTTGAGTAAATAATAAGTACCTAGGTGTTTTTGTAACAGTCTTTCCTAAAATATCTATCTAAGGGCTGTGTTTTTTATAAAAAATAATATAATACTTTTCCTGTAGTTTATAGACTTAAGGTTTTAGTACTGATTAAAGAGATGTTAATACCAAAATTATAAAAAAAAATCTACTTTGTTAAACGTTTTACTAACCTGTTCAAAGTTTAATGGTTCTCCAATTAGAATAATATAAGATGTTCATTCTATTTTCGAGGCATTTCTGATTCATTGATTATTTTTATTTGTTTGTTACCTAAATACAAAATAAAGATGTGTCTTAACTAAAAATAATGTTTTACTTCATTATTATAATAATTATACAAAATAATAATTTAGATATACTACTCTTTCTGTGAAGAATGTAAAAAAAATATACAGATTAAGAGAAGATTAATTTAAAAAAAATCACTAATAAGGAATCAATTTGAGTTGATAAACAATGATTTAGTCACGATTACTAACATAAGAGGAAAAAAATTAATAAAAGAGTGATACGTGCATTTGTAGGTAAGTAATTGAGCAAATTAATATCTTAGTAAAATAATATACTTAGAACATAATACAACAATATTTTAAATCGGTTAAATAGAAAACGAGTAAGACGTTTTTTGCTGTTCCTGAAAAAAACAGGTATTTTGAGTTGTGCTACTGTTTATCTAGATGTGCGATATGTTATTAGATAGGTATTTTAATATACTGCAATAACTATTATGGGGGCTCGTTTCAAATAGCTGTGTGAAAAAAGTTATGGCGATGTTTCGTAGGTTAGGTCAGATAATTTATTTTCTTGTATATTGTTACGTAATAAAAAAACAAGTAAATTGACAAAACAGTGTTATAAATACTTATTTATATACCGTCATCCACAATCACATTAATAAATAGTCTGCAAAACCGATTAAAATATTAGGTAATTACTCGCTAAATACACATTTAGTAAAATATGTATGTAAAACACGATTATGAGTGTGGTATGCAGTTATTCAACTGCATCTCGAAAGCACGCCACCACGACCTTTAACACGAATAAACCTTACCCGAATCGCTTCACCACGAAATCACGCCACCACAAATCGATACATTTCGAAATTACGCTACCACGATTCGATACATTAATTCTAAATCAAGCCACTTGGAACCACGAATCAGTAAAAGCGGGATATTCCACTGCAAGATTTCTATCCTCATTTTGGATATCAATTTAAACCGAGTTAAAATAAAAGACTAGCTGCTCAATAATAACAAGACCAGTAGTTTTTGAGTACTCGGACTTATGTAGTTCATACCGGATTATACAAGAATAATATTTAGCTGCGGACTTGGTAGAAAAAAGATATAATATATCTGTTACGGCTAAAGGTAGGTGTGAACATAAACTTAAGATTAGCCGGCTAATGTTAAGTTTAGATTTAATGGTTGGCTAATGTTGTTTATCTAATACATATGTTACGGGTAAAGCCCGACTGGCGGGAACTAGGTGTACCCGCACACCGGTGGTTAAGGGGAACCCCAACTCGGATAGGTTAGGTTCGGAGGGGATGACGGGGGCTAGAGTGAGCGAGCGAACGAAGCCCCCGTCATTCCCTTCATGTTAGGTTACTTTAAACCCTGCACACAGTAATAGGAGCCCCGCACAGCGGGGCTCCGTCGACTTAAATAACCGGGTAAACTTAGGTGTACCCGCCATTCGGGCTTTATCCGTAACATATGTATTAGATAAACAACATTAGCCAACCATTAAATCTAAACTTAACATTAGCCGGCTAATCTTAAGTTTATGTTCACACCTACCTTTAGCCGTAACATATCGACCATAGAAACAGTTTTGGTGTAACCAGGGAGACAATTTAAAAATACATACAAATATTTACAAAAAAAAAATTTGAAACAGACTAACGAGAATCACCACTTAGACAAATTGTCAGTAGATGATATGCTGCCACTATAACTTTTGTTTTTAATAATTTCACAATAATTATAACCTATAAGTCGAAGCCAAAGACCAGTTTGTAAAGAAATAAGAATAACGACCCAGATACTACCTAAAAATCATTTTTTTACATTTCTCTATAGATAACATTTGTCTCCAATGGACCAGCAATTTTATTTTGGGCTACAACATTAAATAAAACTGAACACGAAATACTATAAATCAAGTCGCTTCTGTCTTCTGTCTGTTTGTCCGCTTACTTCTTCTAAAATACTCAATGGATTATGATGCGGTTTTCATCTTAATTTAGGTAATTTCTTCTGAATGTTTTAAGCTATAAAATGTACCCGAGCGATGCTGGTGCGGGTCACTAGTCATATAACAAAGGATACAACAAAAAAAACATTTTCCAAGGAACAAAACAACAAAAAACTAACAAAAGGACAAACAACCCGGAGACTACCTATAAAAGACCAATGTTGTAAAATATTTTGTACTCGATATCATTTGCAGACCACTTTTATTTTGAAATCATATAATAAAGTAGAGAGCAATAAACATTAACATTTTCCGAGAAACAAAAAACTAACTAAAGTACAAACAAATCGGAAACTACCTACAAACAACCACTGTTGAAGTTTTAAACATTTCGATAGCATTTGTTGACAATGGACCACCAATAATATTAGCATACGTTTTTTTTTTTTAAATATTTAAACATGTAAAGTATGTAAAGATCATAATTATATAATATAATACATGACTTATCAACGGCAATGCAAAACTTTTAACGCAGCGAAATATATATACAAAAAGTAATAATTTTAATATCAAAACTGATGTATTCAAATTCGAATCAATCAAGCGAAGTGACAAAACCAAGAACCTTACCAAAGAAGGCGTGATTTCGTCGACAGAAGCGAGTTGCTGCAATTACTTACCAGTGGGAAAAACACTTCAAACATAAAAATGTTTAATACGGAAACCTGAAAAGCAATATTGAGGTTAAAATAAATAATGCCAAATGTTTTAAAATTGTTTTATAAAACATAATAAATACAGGCTATAACGTAATGGACAACAAATAAGGTGGGTACGTGATGAAATTGAAATTACACAGGACGGCAAGTGTCTTTGGAATCTAATGGTGACTTCACATTGAACACTTGTGGAAAACATGCGACACGGCTCAGTAGCAGAATGTCCATTTAGCAGAATGTCAATTTCGCAAAATGTCTACCGGTCGCAAAAAGTCCATATCTCAGAACGGCCCTTTCGCAAAATGTCCTTTTCGCAAAATGACTCATTCGCAAAATGACTCATTCGCATTTTATGTGGGAAACAGTTAAAAAGTGGGTGTCTTAAATTTTTGCGAAAGGGACATTCTGAGTAATGGACGTTTTGCGACCGGTAGACATTTTGCGAAATGGACATTTTGCGACTGAGCCCATTGGAAACGTGGTCATGTTAATGACAAACGATTGCTATTTATATAGGTTTTCTAAAAATCTAAGCAAGTCAGCAAGTACGCTTCACATACAAAAACTTTTAAGTAATTATATTTCAAAGTTGCCAAGATTATTAATGTAGCAGTGAATAGCTTTTAGAAATCGTTGTGAAGACACCAAAAGATTTTACATCAAGTTATCTTATGTTTATACATTTAACGTTTCTGTTAGGCAACATCAGCCACATTTTAGTGTTCTTGTAAAAAAAACGCATTTTACTGTACTTTGAAGACTTTCAGACTCAGTGGCGTACCAAGGGTGGGGTAAGTAGGGCTCGTGCCCTAGGCGCCATTCAAAGGAGGGCGCAAAATTGGCAAATTAAACCAACATTATAATTCATATTATTATTCAAATGATTAAGAGATTTCTACGATATTCTGTCAATATGGGTCAATTCATACTAGCACAGAGTCGAAGCGTTAATCTGAAATTTAACATAACAAATTCACCCTTATCTCCACAACGTAATGTACATATTTCTTCTTCTTGGTCGCGCTCAAACGCGCCAATTCCGTTGAATGCGCGCGAATTCGCGCGTCTTCTTTTTATCTCCGAAGAAATATGTGCATTACGTTGTGGAGGTAAGGGTAAATTTGCTATGTTAAGTTTCAGATTAACGCTTCGTTGCGCTTCGACTCTACGCTAGAATGAATTGACCCTATCTGCACAAAAGGGTAAATTATAACCAAATTTTTATGACCATTGTTCGTCCCGCGTGTCGTCCGAGGACGACACCGCTATTGTTTATCTATTGTGTCTAAAATTACGGTGATTGAGAGGTCACGGGATTATTTTCGAAATGTCAAAGTACAGTAAAACGTTATTATTACGCAATCTATTCCTACCCTCGCTTATCGAACTATACATTATGAAGAAATAATGTTTTGTGAACACATTAATGTCATGTAATGCGAAGCTAAAATTAATTGCACTGACCACTACGAATAAAATGACAATGCGTTGTTAAAAATGACTAGTACTTAGCATATTAGAACTCTTTTATGAGTATAAAGTATATGGGACTATTTGAATCTGAGCACTAAAAAGTATTTTTTTATTATCCTGTCATTTGTGCAGTTTGCTTGCATTTGTGACCAAACCGCATTCGCATATCTGTTCATTCAAATGCTATCGCAGCACATTAATCGGTCTTCCGCCTTCCGGATTCAGGCTTAAGCCAGCTGCCTTTTTTTTGTGGTGCCCTCGCCCCTACGCTGCAGCCTATATTGCCTAAACTTTAATACAGCCCTGCTTCAAATAACTTTATGAAACAAGTCTCACAAGAAAGAAAAAAATAGATTTCTTGCCTACTTTTGGAGCTTAAACACCTCTTTTAAACTTACACATACTTTGACTAATTTATATTACATGCATTTTCAAATATCAGTTTTTTTAATGACATTCTTATCGTCAAGTACTCATAATTCAAATAGTCCCATATATTATTATAGATAAAAAATAATAAAATTATATCCAAAAAATATTCAAGCGTAGAGATTCGTTAACTAGTCGACACATCAGATAAAAATAGAAAATTAAAAAATATCGCGACAAAAATAAAGCTCAATACACAAGGCATCTCGTTTTTCACCTTTTTATAATTACCATAAAAACTAATTAAAACTTCTTAATAATACAGTGGTTTTTCCAATTTCTTTTTGGTTGTGATAATGTACTTATAAAACAAGTGTTTTAAGTTCTGAGTGAAAAAAGAACTAATGTTCATTCTATTCCTTACAACTCAACTTGGTCATCCAAGTGGAGTGTAGGTACTTCGTGAGTCATCCATGCCAAAATAAGTACTCTATTTAATAAAAAAAACTACGTTATACATAGTAATTAATACTGACACTCAAGCCAGTTAAAGACCGTAAATGGTCTCTGTTAAAAATCATCTTAAAACAGGCCTGTGTCACTCTGCTGTTTATACAAGGTTAGTCAGAAAGGGGGTACTAATCCGAAGCCCACTTACAGTATCACTGATGACTGTTTGAAAGCAAGTGTTAAAATTTCAAAATTCGATATTTTTTTTTTCCAAATAAAATGATTTTTATTTTGTTTTTTTCAAAAATTCTTCTTCCCTGCTTTAGTTACAAATTCAGAAAATGGTGCTTCTAATTCATGGCCCCAAATATGACCTAAAATGTAAACACAGCTGATCATAACTGGGGATAAATAGATTTTAGGGATTTTTTTTTGAGATTTTTGAACGTCTGTTTCTCATAAACTATTGACTTTTGGGAAAAGTTGTAGAACAAAAGTTATTCATTATTATGTGTACTTTAACACCCTTTCGGATTAGTACCCCCTTTCTGACTAACCTTGTATATGAAAATATTCCTACACGCTTCACCTCCGGAGTCGATCGAACAAAAAGCACAGAAAAGATGAGAGAGAGCAGAAGAGTGACAGAACCGAAATTTAAAGGTGGGTTGTCCAACCAAACGAACGTAGAACCAATGCAAGATTAAGAGCATTCTTTTCTTGGTATTTCAGTGTAAACATCAAATATTCTATCGCCATCACCACGATCGAGAACAATCGAACTAAAGTTCGTACAGATCAAGTCGCTAGAACACACGACTGTGCATTAGCCCGGGTGTGAGGTTTCTGTACATTGTACTATTCGTTATTCTGTGCCTCAAGTTTAGAAATCAATTGGATACAAGCTCGCCTAATATAAATGGGATCTTTTAAACCACAATATGGGGACCGTATGTGTATTAGAACACTTATTTTGACATGAATTGTACATCTTTGTTCGCTTTCTACTAAGTGGGTTCATTTTTAAATACATGATAATATATCATAAACCGTTTCTAAAGTCTAACAACACGTGAATGTAGATGTACTATTACGAATTCTTTGTTTGCACTCAATGAAAATTCGTGATGTTTGACGTTAAAGCCTATTGTGATGTATTCAATATTGAAATCAGAACTTATATCTTATAAATAAATGTTTTCATAAACTGTTTCCAGAAGTGTCATTTTTTTAAAGAACGCTTCGAGTCCTTCAAACTTTTGAAAATAAGTTCTAGAACCCTCCAGAACTTCTTATCTATCCTTTGTATAATTTTAAACTAAATAAATATTAACATTTATGTACCACTACTAGAAATAAATATATTTTTTTAACAATTAATACTGCCTTATCAGCCGATTTGTGTACAACTATTATGGTGAATATACAACAGGTATGCCGTAAAAATGTATAAATTCAATGATTCGTTTGCAAAATGGCAGTGAAGTCAGTGCGTTAACTAAGTGACTTATACACTGTAAAATTATACATAGACATTTTTAATTGCACTCCTTTTGGCAGATAATATTTCTTAATATATTCTGTGTACATATTATTTCAATACATTAATTAAAATTCGAGTGTAGGTACCTTAATAGATTGAATAGCTTATGGATAGTATTGTAAAATATTTCGGGTATTTTCAATTAGACAACAGGGTTCATAAGAATATAATTCCAATTGCTTTGTACCTATAAGACGCTGCGCAAACATAGACTTTTGTGGCTTGTGTTTCACTGAATACTTTAGAGTATAGTGAATACCAACTTTAACTCTCTGGTTAAAGTCTGTTTACGAAAAAATCTGGTACATTTTTTAAGGAAACGGTTGTTTAAGCAGAGAATTAGTGTTAGTTAACATCAGCCTTCGTCGCTAGTTGTTAAAGATCATCAACGATAACACGCCCCGCCATTGACACTGCAAGTAAAAGTGTTTGAGAAAGAATATTTACAACGCGTCATTCGTTCAACGCAGATGTGTGAATTCTGCAACTGTAGGCCAAACTTAAACAAAATCGTGGATCAGTCGCTCGACATAATATTATGTCATCGCTAATTAACAGTATGGTACCGTTTGGAAAGGGGTTCGAACATTTTTCTATGGAAGCTGGCATAGGCCCCTGCCGCCATTTTCATTTTTTTTCCAAATTGCGGCGCACGACGAGTCTAACATATATGGGTAGAGGACACTCAAATAAACAAAAAATATTCAGAGATATGGTGCCCTAAAGTGTCACGTTGCCGAGATATTTGGACTTAAAGATTTTTTTTCAAGATTATCTCGATACAATATCTCGGTAACGTGACACTTTAGGGCACCATATCTCTGAATGTTTTTTATTTGTTTGAGTGTCTTGTACACATATTTACCAGTTACAAAGTGCGCTGCAATAAAAAAAACTTTGAGTCAAAATATCTCGGCAACGTGACACTTTAGGGCACCATATCTCTGAATATTTTATGTTTGTTTGAGTGTTCTCTATCCACATTTACCAGATACAAAGTGCGCTGCAATCTTGAAAAAAAATCTTTAAGTCCAAATATCTCGGCAACGTGACACTTTAGGGCACCATATCCCTGATATTTTTTGTTTGTCTAAGTGTCCTCTACCCATACATGTTAGTGTAATCGTGCGCCGCAACTTGGAAAAAAAACAAAATGGCAGCTGGGGGGCTATGCCACAAAGGTTCTATACCCTTTGTATGAATGACACATATGCGCCTTCACGAGCGGTCACTTTAATTATGCACTAGTCGAGCAATAAATCTACTAAATATCCAACACAAACATGGTGTCTCGTTGACATATGGAAACACAACAGATGTTAAAGGGGCGTGCCATTTTATCTTAATTTATTATACCACCGAAGACAATTTATTCTTCACTCTATTGCCAATTGGGTCTGCTTCCAGACACTGTCTACTTTTGCGCAGCGTCTAAATCGTCCACAGTGTATAAGGTCTAAACTGTTAGTGCAACATTAAATATTAGCAAGATATTTCGTTTCAAAAACAACCACGACTTTGTGAACAGTTAAACCTAATATTTACCAATGTGATAATTAAAACTATTAGTAATAATATGCATTTTTAAACACGTCAAACAGACAGAATATAATGTACCACTCAAAACCTGTATTTTAGGTAAATATGTAGAACTGTTATTTGAGAGCGTGCATTTATAAGAATAATTTAGAAAATAATAATATGTAGGTATGACCAAAAATGTTCACATTGTAAAGGCAAGGATACCAGCGCATAAAAAAACTTTCATACTATCCAGTCTTGTTTCAATTGGTCTTGTAATATGCAAGAATAATGACCAAGCTTCGGCGATATAAAAACATTTCATTTAGCAAATTAAATAATTACAAAGTTTTCAGTTTCTTATGCAATTCGTCTTGCAATTGCTAGCAGCCAAAATACAGAATATAATAAATCAACACTTAAATCAACTTATGTCTAAAATTGTAGATCAAATTGTCATTTTTAGATTCCAAGCAGTCTAATTCCTTGTGAAAAGTATTCTACCATAAAATAATGTTAGTGTTTTCGAATCAACAGCAACCTTTTTTAAACAAAAATTATGCAGAATGTGCACTTGTCAAAATATGCACTTGACTGAAAATGTGCATTTTGCAATCGGTGATCCAAATAAATTTCTGCTTTTTTTAAACAATAAAAACGTTAAATAAACGTTAGAACGTTCTCATAACGAGCACTTCTCAAAATGAGAATGTTCTCATAACAGGTACTTCTCAAAATGAGAATGTTCTCATAACGGGCACTTCTCAAAATGAGAATGTTCTCATAACGGGCACTTCTCAAAATGAGAATGTTCTCATAACGAGCACTTCTCAAAATGAGAATGTTCTCATAACGGGCACTTCTCAAAATGAGAATGTTCTCATAACGAGCACTTCTCAAAATGAGAATATTCTCATAACGGGCACTTCTAAAAATGAGAACGTTCTCATAACGGGCACTTCTCAAAATATACACATTTTGTAATTTCTGGTTAGGGATATGCAAAACGGTCTCCAAATAAAAATCTTTTGTATTTTTTAAATAAGTATTTAACGTTTTTATTGTTTAAAAAGCAAAAGATTTTTATTTCTTGGAAATACAATAGCATTTCCACAACCAGAAATGACAAAATGTGCACATTTTGAGAACTGCCCGTTATGAGAACTGCACATATTGCGCAGTGCACAATTTGCGTCAAATGCACATTTGCACATGTGTACATTCTGCTTAACTTTCCCTTCAAATTCACTGGCGGAACTTCAGAGGGATACTAGTTCATACCAACGTGCGCGCTTTTCGCTACTGTATTAGTTATCTGACTAAAGTTTAGATATCTAGTTTTTTTTTTTTTATTTCAATGTGTTATATTAATGAGACTGAGTAACCCTGTGAAATTTTGCCGGTTAATTTAAGTAACATCCGTTTTCATTGCTGCATTAAATTCTGTACTTAATTTTTTGTCTTTCATAATACTATCACGTTCTTTGGTATGTAACACAGAATCCATGGAATAAAAGCGTACCCAAGTGGCCCTAACTCATAGTTTTAACCTTATAAGAGCGATTCCTATGATTTATCAAGTGTTATTGGTAAAAACCGGCCAAGTGCGAGTCGGACTCGCGCACGGTTCCGTACCATTATCTATAAAAAACGGAAAAAAAATCACGTTTGTTGTATTCCACCCCCTTAAATATTTATTTTATTCTGTTTTTTAGTATTTGTTGTTATAGCGACAACAGGAATACATCATCTGTAAAAATTTCAACTGTCTATCACGATTCATGAGATACAGCCTGGTGACAGACGGACAGCGGAGTCTTAGTAATAGAGTCCCGTTTTACCCTTTGGATACGGAACCCTAAAAATGAAAACTCTTGTATCTTTATCAATAAAAAGCAAAGAGTCCAAAACGGATCAATCCTACCGTTGGTAAGCAAAACGATCCGTTTTTTATCCATAGGAACCGGGCATTAAAGTTTAAGAAAAGTGTTCTTTATGAAATATTTTTACGTCTGGCAACATTCTTTCTTTTTTTTTCTTTTTTTATAAAACGTTGCCCCACACTAAGATTTCTCTTGTATCGTGGGTGCGTTTACAGACACAAATCTCACAAACAAACGTCCAGACCCGAAACAACCATCTGTAGGCCATACAAATTTTTGTTTCGTGTGGGAATCGAACCCACGACCCGTGGCGCAGAAGCCAATCGCTTAGCCACTGCACCAAACGTGTCGTCGTCGACATTTATACAGGCAGCTGCAGTAAGCGAGTTAAAAAATTAAGTGCAAAAATAATTAAGCTGCATTTTGAGATGCCTTCAAATATTTTACATCCATCATACAAAAGCCATGATTTATCTTTCAATTTACACAATTACCTTACTTCTTTAACAAGCCCACTTTACAAACCAAGCTTTGCTTTAGCGTACCATGAATATGAACTTTACGTCTATTATAAATAGTTTCAATTTGCTTTATCCCGAGCCCTACCAATTCTTCTTTATTGGTTACACTTAGAAGGTATGCTCTTAAAAGATAACCGAAACCAATTTGTTAAATAAAGGGATAGTATACACTTTATATATGTTTTGAGAGAGAGATCTAGGTTTTTTAATGTTTATTTTAGATAAAACATAACCTGCTTAAATTGGCCAAATTAAACTAGTACATACGTATTCGAAATAAAGAGTTTGACTGTTTTTATTTTCAATTTTTATGTTCCATTGGCTGGACATATTCTTGTTACACTTACGCTATGTTAATTTTAAACAATACCACAGTCATGCCAATTTTTAAACATCTTTGGAAAATTGCCTCTTTGTTTTAATTGTAGTGTCATACTGGCCACATTTTAATTAATTTTAAAACATATACCATCCCTTTAACTTTAAACTTAACAATAAAGGGTTTCAACATCAACCCGTAGTTTCGGCTCAATACGTCCACTTGTGTGTTCTATCAGTCGACGATGACGTCACGTGCCCTCGTGTCGACATCGATGTCGATCGTGTCCGTCAATCGCTCTTCTATAACGGACTCAGTCCGCTCTATGCCCAGAGCGGCCGTTTCGTTTGATTTTTCGCTGTAATATTGTATAAAGTCAGCATCAAATATATCGGGACGAACTATTCAAAATTAACTAAAGAAATTAAACTTTATCTCAATGGGATAAAAGTCTTTTCAGAATGACAGTTGTCGTGTACTGAGTTTGTTCTGAAACATTCTTTGTATCATTGCGATATAGTTTATTTTTCTTAGTTATTCAGATCATTTTGAACAAGAAACAGACGTTCATCCCGATATATTTAATGCTGACTGTACATTATGGCAAGAGACGTGAAAAATATAAGTTTACATGTCAATATTTTCACGTGTCTTCGTAAAACTACGCAACAAGCATTGAAGTAGATTCGTGTTGTCATGAATATAAAAAGATGCAATATATTAGCATTATGGGACGTCTCTGGTTTTTTTTAACGTACGCATCGATATTTCCTTTGAAATTGAGGATGTATGAATCCAATTTAGCTAAAAACGTAATTGCAATTACAGTAGGCCAGTGTCGGCAATCTCCAGACAAACACCGACGCCGTACACTAAATAAACGCTGTGCTAACGTCATACAGACGCTGAACAACCGTTAGTGCGATATCATCCGAATTTCAAGCACTAATGGCTGGTGGAAAGGTGAAATAATACTTAAGGAGGTGAAACAACTCATGAAAGTGTAGTACCAACAAAAATAAACATCTGCTCTAAACAGGGCATCTGTTACTGGTATAGATTAACCACGCACGGGAATTATGATCAAACAAGGTATTTTTTTAAACGTACATCATTTCGATGCCGCGCATAAATCGTCACCCTCCTCGCTAAATGTCGTAACTAGCAATTGATAATTTTTCTGAGAAATTCTCACAGAGTGACGTATCTGCTTCAAATGAATAGAAATAAATAAATAGATACCTTAAGGGCTTTAGGGCAACTATTAACCTAAAAGAGGAAGCCAAGAGCAATATAAAAAGTTATTAATTCATTAAAATAAAGCCACAGCTAACGCATCTACTGAAAAATTATCAATTGCTAGTTACGACAGTTAGCGGGGAGGCTGACGAAATTAATGAAAGCACAGCGACACAGCTGATGGGCACGACTAGCCCAAGTTAACTGAGTAGCTAGTCAGTTAACTTGGGGCGCTAAAATGACTACTACACACTACAGAACACGCATGTATTTTTTTCGTTTTTTTTTGTTTCTTTTTTATAAAACCATCAGTAGATCACGGGGTTTGAAGAAATTACATTATTTCGAATCATCATCTGCCTAGCCTTTTCCCAACTATGTTGGGGTCGGCTTCCAGTCGAACCGGATGCAGCTGAATATCAGTATTTTACATGGAGCGACTGCCTATCAGACCTCCACAACCCACTAACTGGGTAATACGATACTCCTGGTAAGACTGGTTGTCAGACTTTCTGGCTTCTGACCAACAGTAACGACTGTCAAAGATCTACAAATGACAGCCGGGACCAACGGCTTTACGTGCTTTCCGAGGCACGGAGGAAACTCGCTATGGTAAATGGTCACCCATCCACAGACCAACCTCGGCAAGCGTGGCTTAACCCAGAAGATCGGTCTATGCGGCTGTAATTATTTAGCCACGAGCTCCTCAATTACATTATTTCGAATCTAAAACCAAAAATATAGAAACCGCTGTTTTTTTTAGTGATTTTACCCCCTTAAGTTAGTTGTACAGACGCCAGCACATCAAGCTACTACAATCTGTCAAAGAACAATGGTCACTTTGTACTAGGAAAAATCGGAAATTGTTCCCGAGATGAAACTGTCACCAATATATTAGTGCATTGTTAGTGTATTTATTGGATACCTTCGTTTATTTTTAAAAGATGGGGAATTGAAGATAATCTTATTTTAAAAATACTATTTTATTTATCAGAACGCTGTATAAAATATCTAACTTCGAACGCATCCGTAATTACTTACGTTACTAGAGAAGTCCATACTTTTTCTAGTCTATTATGATTTTATTTCATAAATCGAAATAAAATCCCAGGCAATGTCAACCGTATAAACTCACATCAATATTATACTAAGCTTAGCCACTAATAGAATTTGATGTTACTTCGTGGTAAATTGTTTTAATAAAGCCATGAATTAGATAAAAAACTAATGATTTTACATCTAAAAATCGATACTGTCATAAATCGATTGATTACGTCCCTCCCTATTCTTGACAAGTAAAAATAAATTGACGGTTTTCTGTAGCTAGCTACTATTAACTAATCTGTGGTTTTCTGCGCTGACCGTGTCCATGGTAACCATGTCGTTGTAGTTTCGGCGACGACTGTGTTCTCCTCGCTTATTGTTACAATATTCTTTGGTGTTCTGTGCGATTTTATATTATTTTCCCTTTCTTTTATATTTTTGCATTGCTTACAGACTCCGATTGATCTTCTACTTTTGTTGACTTGGCATTCGTTTAATGGACTTGGAATTGCATCACGTTTTGAATCTGTTAATGGAAGTGGCAAAATATCTTGTCTCTCCGACCTTTTAAAAATATATTGAAGGCTGAACTTATTTATATTTATGTAGGCGAATGAAACGACATTATGTTTCATCAAGTTACGTTTTGTTAGATTTTACTAGTCCAAGCATGTTAGCCGAGTGATCATTGTTCTTTCTTTAATAGATTTTCATCTTTATCGCGAAATCATTAGGTTCAAAGTTGATTTGGAAAATTTGACAGTTTCGGGTAGCTTCATGTGCTGGCGTCTGTACCTTTTTGTTACTTCTTGTATTTAATACAACAACACGCATCTCAGTCAATGTCTGTGTAGTAGTGCTACGCTGGTGTATACTATTATAATATTACTCTGCCAGCAATTCTCTTCCCGTGAGGCGTCGTCCTAATAGGGGGGAGATCGTGTGATCGTGTGATGCGTTGGTACAGTCAGCAACGAAAGTCCATGAACACATACTAATTTACAAAACACCTAAACACTAAAACGGACCATAAATCACTTACCAGAATAGAGTACAGAATAAGGTTATCATTTCAATGTTTCAAAAACGCTAAGCATTAATATGTTATAAGTCGCTAAACATCATTACAGCATAAGTCGATTACTATCATTTTACCGTAAGTCGCTAAACATCATTACAGCGTAAGTCGGTTACTATCATTTTATCGTAAGTCGCTAAATATGTTATGCGCGAGTTTTTTAACTTGATAATGCATGAGTTGTTGAATCTCATAATTGAATACAAGATAGGTACTACAGAATTACCTTTTTTGCGCAATTACGAAGCTGATCAATTTAATTTGCTGTCAAATCTTATGTCAACGAATGTGATTGGTTGACCTAACATCGTTCTGATTTATTTCACAATTAAACAGTTGTGATCATGTGGTTTTTAAGGTATGTGCTGTTATTTTATAGTAAAGCCTACAAATTAGTGATGTTAGGCCGTGGCCCCACGTCCACGGTGCGGCGCGGCGCCGCGCCGCAACACGGCGCCGCGCACGGTGCCGTTTACGGCGACCCGGCGCCACGTACGGCGCCGTGCGAGGCCACACGGCGTGGTGTACGGTGCACCGCACGTTAGTTCCGTGGCTGGCGTAAATGTGACATGTCTAATATTGCAATTTTTCAGGGCGACCATTTTAAAGTTTTAAGCTCTTCTGGTAAACCGGTAAATTAGTTTAACGTATGTATTTTAGTTGTTTTAAAATATACAGGATGTTAACGAATTGGTGTAATTCCTTAAAACCATATGATCTGCTACTGGTGTAGATTTTCCCGGCATGGAAATAAGGCAGATTTAAAAAAAACCTTTTTTTTTCATGCTGTACCTATGGCTAAGTGATCGAATCTAAACCACAGGATTCAGTAAAATACAAATGTAAATGACGTCAACGTCAAAATCCAAGATGGCGGCTGTGAAATTTTACAAGATAAGCATCATTGGTGTCGTTTCCGTGGTTTTCGGGGGGGTGCTGATGACGAAAATGAGGTCAACGTCAAAATCCAAGATGGTGGCTGTGAAATTTTACAAGTTAAGCATCATGGCAAAACCGAACGCACGTATAATATGTTACTGTTCGTACTGCCAGTGGGTCTCTGTAGCAGTATGGATTCGACCTTTTGCCAGTGTGTTATCGCTATAAGGTGTACAGTGTCCTGTGACATTATTAAGATTAAAATGCAGGCATTGCAATTAAAGGCAGGCGGTGAGCTACTAAAAAATGTAACGCGTATGGCTTTCTATACCAGCGCACGCATTAGCGGTTCTTTTTAAAATGACTTTTAAAACGTATCGTGCTAGATTTTGGCTAAAGACTTGTATATTCGATGCGATTCGATGATAACTGGCTACTAAAATCAGGCTACAGTGCATGTTCATAGATAAGCTGTATGGCGCTTTTAACATTTGAAAAAAAAGGGGTGCATGAAAAGAGCTTCCACGAGTGACGATACTTCGGTACGTCCGGCGCACCCTGGGCAGTCAGCCTCGTTACCATCCTTGCTGACTGGCTAATCTTTTCACCACGGCATGAGCTATTCTTGTATAGCTCGTGCCGACACGATAGAAAAAGAAGCATTTGAAAACCGCTTGCGTAAAATCATATAGCAACTCAGTGCGTGCTTAGTCGGACTGATTTTACATCGTCAGATATCTTTTAACCGAGTAATTAAATTGACGTTTAACAGATTTTGTACTTTTTTGAGCACGGTTATCAATCCGAAACATGGTTAAAATGAACCGAGGTATTTTGTAGGTATTTATTACGAATTCAATTCCTGAAGATATACTAAAAAATGTAGCAAATTAAAATGTCAGTTTCATTCAAACTGATTGTTTCGAATTTAATGGCTTTCGCGTGGAATAAATAAATACTCGTTTCAATTTCCATAAGATGTTTTCCTATAACTTGACTATCAGATTATATTATAAACAAAAGACACGTCAATGACGTCACGCACGAAATGAAAGGGATATAGCTATATGAAGAAAAAGAAAAAATGCTGTATTGACACAATAGTACACATTGTATCTATTTTTGAACTTTTAATTTATGACTCTAAGTACAATCAAATACAATTCATTTTACGTTGCCATCCTGATTTTCTGAATAACGTGTTGCTTAGTTACCTTTGAATGTTTAGCTTGACCTTTAGTTTGTAAATAAATATTTGACATTTTGACTGCTCAGATATATTTGGAGATTATGATGCTCAAAACAATTTGAACAGTTTTGTTGCATAGCTGTTTTTGGTATCTTGAATGTGTTTAATTATTTGGACACCTGAGTTGCTCATCTACTTCTGAAACGATCTATAAAAACGGCAAAAAAATGACGTTTGTTGTATGGGAGCCCCCTTAATTATTTATTTTATTCTGTTTTTTAGTATTTGTTGTTATAACGGCAACAGAAATACATTTTTGTGAAAATTTCAACTGTATAACTATCACGGTTCATGAAATACAGCCTGGTGACAGACGGACGGACGGACAGCGGAGTCTTAGTAATAGGGTCCCGTTTTACCCTTTGGGTACGGAACTCTAACAGGATCGCATGTAAACATATCGTAAACTCGTAATTGTTTTTTAAATATTGTGATATTACTGTCTAATATATTTTTATGTTCTGTGTTTTATTATGTATGAGATGCCTACACATTATTGATATTTGTTTTATACTAGAAATAAATAAATATTGTCCTTGTTTTTAATTTCAATATGTATTAATATTCGTTTATTCATTGTAAATACATATTAAATTATATTTTTAAATACATACCTACGTTATAAAAATAAAAACAATCCACATTTAAAAATATAAAAAAATTGTAGCCCATCGGCACGCGGCATCGGAAATAGGGCCCAAGCTACCGGCGGGGCTCCAGAGAGAGGAACTTCCTAACAAAATGCGCCGTGTCCAGAAGTACCGCTTTCTGAATCAAACCCTTGATTCAGCTGCCTATTAATAGTATTTAAATTATATTTAATTTATATTCTGAACTAGTAGCTGTGTTTATTCGGCAATGTTTTGATTATAAAAATACGGTGCGCTGCGCTTCGCCAGATAGTGGCTTGGAGCAAACGGGTTTAACGAACAGGAAATATAGGAAATTAGCTATGCTCAGCGACTTTTGTATTTATTACAGATCATACAATTTTGTCGGTAGTAATGTACAGCAATTAATGGTTTAACCGAGTTCAGCGACTTTTGTGATTCAATTATGACAAGTTGTTTTATAATTTACTTTAGTCAGTAACTTATGATAAATAATAATGATTACAAAATATTGGAAATAAATTATGTTCAACGACTTCTGTTGCTGACTGTACGACTGCTCAATCAAATATTTTAATGCGAATAATATTTTTTAATTACATTAAGCTCCTCGACGCTAAGTGCGATGAGCTAAAGGCCCGTCCACCCGCCGCCATCAACTACAATTATGTAAGCGGCGTACTCACGTGCCCTCATTGTGCACGGGAGTTCGCTGCGAAGATCGGCTACATAAGCCACCTTCGGGTGCACCAGCGCCCGACTGACTAGGAGTCGAAGTGGTCGCCATGGCAGAAAACGGTCGGATATTTTTTAATTGTCAGTTTTACAATGGCTTATGGTCCTAAGACCAAATTGTTTTATTCAAATTAGTAAAAACACCATTTTAGCTCATACTTTAAGATATTTGATTGAACATTCGCACCGTTGCATCGTACAATCGCGCGATCACCCGCATATTAGGACGACGCCTGATGGCCTAAGATTGCGTCACGATTTGTGATATTTTCCCACTAATAACAACAAAGTTTGACAACCAAACAGAAGCTTATTGGTTCTACGGTAGCTATGACGTAATCTTATGCCAATTACGGGAATATTCCGATCTGTCCCCTCGTCGGTAACAGGGGGACAGATCGAAACTTTTTATTTCTGTTTGTTCCCGTAAAGAACACCAGGGGACAGACCAGAAATAATTCGTTCGATCTGTCCGTTTGTCTTGGTGACAGGGGAACAGATCGTTTTTTTTTATTCCTATTGTCCCCCGAAGGAGACAGATCAGGGGGACGAACTAGTCGCGGCAGTCGGTGGTGACCTCTCGCTTCCGGCCGTGGCTCTGTCCATGGTCGGGAGCGAGAGTGCGTGGGAAGCCATCGCCTCTTTCTGCGCGGAGGTGATGGTGACCAAAGAGGGAGCGGAGAGGGAGAGAGAGAGGCAGCTGCCACTCTCCCTTCCCGCGCCAGACGCACCGGGCGACGATCTCCGGCCACCGTAGTGTGTGGCCTGCGGGCGGCGGTTTAGGGGACCCGTCGCCCGACCAGTAACAGGCCCGAGAAGACGGCGCGCTGTGTTCCGTGCGCGCCGACCAGGAGGACGTGGGGCAAGGCCCCACAGAAGAAGAGGTCTGCCAGGGGCTGGCGGACCGAGACCTGCCGGGGCCGCGGTGCATGCAGCTGCGAATCCCGCTACCCCGGCCAAGGGTCAGGAGAAGGAACACCGTGGGTTATTAGCCGGTAAGAGTCTGACGCCTTCCCCGGGCGATGGGCATCCATGAGGATTTTCCCACGAAAAAAAAAAGGGGGACAGATCGGAATATTCCGAATTAGGTGAGGGCACGGCAAGAGGATACGTTGCGGCATCGTTAGGCGTGTGTACTCACACATGTTCCCGCTCGGCGGCGATGGGCGCGGGCGTGGGCGGGGAGGCGGGCGCGGTGGCGGCCGACAGCAGCAGTGACTGCGGACGACGCAGCCACGTGCAACGCTCCTCCTAAACGACAAAATGCGACTATATTAAGGCTAAGCACAAAATGGAATCAGACGTTACTTTGCGGAAATCCGTGACATACAAATACGCAAATACAATATTTAGCTTTAATTTCGCCAAACTAGATCGTTAGTTTGGATAAAGTATGCAGCACCACCCTCCCGCCCACAAATATGTGCACATGTAGGAGTGAAAAAATATTCATAGATATATCTAAGATCACAGCCCCGTTCGCGTCCAAGCCGTCGACGAGTCTACATCTCCTGAGGATACCCCGTGGAGGGGCGAAACACGTGACGCTGCATACTGCATCCAAACTAGCGAGGCGGAATTAACGCTAAATATTGTATTTTCATATTTGTATAAGCTTAAATTATTCTTTATTTATTTGCTTCATGCTGTTCTGTGTGAACAGCATGAAGCAAATTTTAGAATTCTCTAAGTGTCACATTTTGTGCATGAAGCCTATCAGGTCACTGTAAAAATACATGCGCTTCACTATTCTGTTTTATAGCTAACTATACATAGACATACAAATACTCAGCTAATACACCAAATATTGATGTTGGTGGCGGGACTGATAAATTGTCCATTCATTTGGTGATGCAAGTGATTGAAATATTCATATTTCATCATCAAGCCAGTCGTGTCACAGTGCGACTCGTTGGGATTTTTGTCCCATCAAGTCACACTGTTAAACTGGATGTGACTGGTTGAGAACCCTCTTTGAACCACCAAAATATGAATACTTCAATCACTTGCCTTAAAAGAGCCTCAACAATGAAGATAGTTAAGTACGTCAGCCACAAACCTTGCTGACTGGCTAATCTTTCCATCACATTATGAGCTATTTTCGCATAGCTCGCACCGACAGGAGAGAATAGGAGGAAATTCATTTAATATAGCAAACTGTAGATATTATACAAAGTAAAGGTTGTCACCTGCGGCGTGATGATAGCCGTGATGTCTGTCTGCGTGGCGACCGGCTCCGCGTGGCTCTTGGTAGAAACTGCCTTAAGAACTTCCTGCATACAGCCTTGGAGTTCCACCACCTAGTAACGCAGAGTTTTAATTCTATCAGTATATCAATAACTAAAATCTATTTGATTAGGTACTTAACTAAATGTAAACCAAGTATTACCCCTGATCCTTCGGCCCTGATCTATCGTCACGAAGCTTCTTACAATTATACGATACACGGAGATGTAAACAACCATTTTCGACCATCGTCGTGATAGTTCAGGTCGCGTACAAGTTATAAGTTAGCATTACACTAACAAAGTCGTTTCTGCTGCATGTATTATATGTATAGATATTAAATTGTAAATCCGTAATTGGCTGTAAGACTAGTTATATATTATAGAATAAGATTTCAAAGAGCTGTGGATTTTGTGAACAATAAATAAATAAATAAAATACTTCCACAGAAGATACAGACACGCACTGATTACTGAGTGTGATGCACTCTTTGTCTTGTAGGTACTCTATGACAGCCGTGACTGACTGTATGCCGATGATAACTTAGAAGTCTTGTTGCAGTGCGTGTCTGTGTGAGTGTGTCAATTCGGACGGTTGTAGATCGTTAAAGTACTGCTTTAGCTTATGCAAGGTGTAACATAAATAACGCACAACTTCTTAGTGCGATTCGCACACTGTAGCGCATCACGCAGCGTCGCGGGAGTGCGTGTTCTTATGTTGTTTGCAAGTATCTGTGTTTGTATATGTAGAAAACACGCATAGTGCAACACACTGAAAACGCATTCACGCGCAGTGTTTTCAGTGTGTTGCACTATGCGTGTTTTCTATACAAATACAGATACTTGCAAACAACATAAGAACACGCACTCCCGCGCTACGCTGCGTGATGCGGTGCAGTGTGCGAATCGCCTAAGGGGTCACTGTACTCATTATTATGAACAACTTTTGCTACAATTTGCTTTCTTTTAGTGTACAATAAAGTATATCTATCTATCTATATAGGTGAAGGGAGGGCGCTTTTTGGGGCTGTCTTTGATGTAACAAATTTTGACGTTCAAAAAGAACTAAGTAATTCTAGTCTATTTTGAATAAATGAGTTTTGAAGTTTGAAGTATCTACGGGACCAAACACGAAATCGCGAAAAAAAATAAGCTGTTCCCTACATTTTGACAAGTTATGCGAACATAAATGTAGGGAACAGCTGATTTTTTTTTCGCGATTTCTTTTTTGGTCCCATAGTAAAAGTTGTTCACAATGATAAGTACAGTGACCCCTTAAGAGGTTGTTCGTTATTTATGTTACACCTTCTATATACTGTGCCTATGAGTAGTTGCTCTCAGTAGAGAGCACACTCCAATTGACAAATGTCTCTTACCACATCTGCTTGAAGTATTGAAGACTGATTGAAGATAAAAATAGTTTAGTGTTAGCACAAACCTGCGCTTGTAAGCTGAAACAAGTCTCCGTCAACTGCCTCAACACGTCTGTATTGTCGTCTGACTCCGACAGCCTTTGCTTTTGATTGTCTGGAAGAAAATATTTGTGTTTAGTGCAATGATTCAATGTCAACGTTTAAATGACGTAGCTGCACAGCCTCGGCTTAAAATGGATTTTATTTTCTGTGACGAAGATACGGAAGAAGTTCGTCGTTTTTTTTTTCTTTTGGACTTCTGTAGATGGTCCAAGGGAACCGTTGCTACGTAACCGGGCAGTTATTGACGAGAACTGAAGGATCTCCAGCCAAGGAAGAAGTTCGAGACTGAAAGGGATAGTTATCTGAAAGATACACAAATTGGTGAGTTTTTTAAACGTCACTTTTAGCGCGTTAATGACATATCTACTTCTTTTTGTATACAAGGTTAGTCGGAAAGGGTGTTAAACTACCCATCATAATGAATAACTTTAGTCATGCAACTTTACTCAAATTCATAGACATAATTTTGATTTTTCAAAAATTCTTCATCCCTGCTTTAGTTACGAATTCAGAAAATGGAGCTTCTAATCCGTGACACCAAATATGACCTAAAATGGAAACACAGCTGATTATAGCTGAAGATAAATAGATTTTAGCGTATTTTTTATGAAATCTTTGAGTAGCTGTTTCTCTTATACAATAAATTTTTGGGAAAAGTTGTAGGACAAAAGTTGTTCATTATTATGGTTAATAAGTACCCCGTTTCCAACTAACCTTGTGTACAGAAAGAAGTAGATGTCATTGACGCGCCAAAAGGGACTATTCAAAAACACACTCTCGTACTTCTTTCGTGTGTTCGTCTCACAAAAGCGTTTCTTATACGCCAAACGGTAAACTCACCAGCAGCCTGTAAAGTGGACACCTTCTTCCATAACGCGTTGATGGCCTGCATCTGCAGCTGCTGTATCTTCCGCTCAGACTCCAGGGCGGCCTTCGTCGCCTCCATGTCGCATGTCAACCTCCTACGAATAGGCATGTTGACAGCATCAATAAATTGCAAATCTGATTAGTCCGCCAGTTAGTTTTGAAAAGTAATGGACACCTATTTTTTTCTTTTGTTAAATCTATGAATATTTGGAAAGATAAAACGCATCAAAACTCGAGAGTGGGGGGCTTGTGACGTCAGAAGCAAGTCAAAATTGTACTTGCTTGTGACGTTTTGCCGATTTTAAAAGTGTCGTATCTTCGTTATTTTGGTTTAAGTAACAAAAGAAAAAATAAGGGTAATTTTTTTTTGATAATCTAACTGACGGACTAATTAGATTTTTTCAGTCAATTACCCTATTGTTTATCAGGGGAGAACCAAAGTCCGCGGAATGGAGGAACGAAGCTACGACCATTGTGGCAAAAGTATAAAAGAAATAAGAATTGTTTTCTGATAAAAAAACCGGCCAAGTGCGAGTCGGACTCGCGCACGAAGTGTTCCGTACCATTATCAATAAAAACGGCAAAAAAATCACGTTTGTTGTATTCCGCCCCCTTAAAAAAATATTTTATTCTGTTTTTTAGTATTTGTTGTTATAGCGGCATCAGAATTACATCATCTGTGAAAATTTCAACAGTCAACGGTTCATAAGATACAGCCTGGTGACAGACGAACGGACAGCAGAGTCTTAGTAATAGGGTCTCGTTTTACCCTTTGGGTACAGAACCCTAAAAACATGCCCTCCACTCCGCGGACTCTGGCCTCGTTTAGGTACCGTTACGTGGACCTACAGGCTAAAGAATGCTTTGAGAGTGACCGTCGGTAAAACCGTTGGTACCAATGCAAAGGCTTTTACAATAACGGCACGGGACGGGTTTAAAAGGCTTCAAGTTGTAGTAGAACCCATTTTTTTAGCATTTTTAAACATTACTACTTGATTATCGTCTCATTTAAGCTACAATATCACACTAGGACTGACGGGTGGCTAGTCAGTCATCTATCAACTAGTGCAACAGGTGCACAGTTGACATTTACAACACGCAGCTGATACCATAGAGTATAAATAAGACAAAGTATAGTGCGCAGTCTACATACATTTAGCACAAGTATGAAGAAATTAGCGCAAAATTCGTATATGCCGAGTTGCGACTGTTATAGATAGTTCAATCTACGAAGACGCGCCCCACCCTTTTTCACAAACGCTAGAATGCAAGAGCGCACGTGCAGTCGCCGTCGGCTGCTGCAGCGGCCCTTGGAAGCCATTTCATGGCTAACCAACTTTTCCACTATTGTTCCTACTGTGTGTAATTTGGGCCGCGGACGAGAGGCGAGTTTCCCCCTAACCCAAGTGATTGCACACACACTCTCCGCGTCACCGGGGATTGAACTAAGTATAACATAATATTAAGAAAAAGATATCCATATTTAAAACAACAAATCAGTCAGTCTTAATTAAGACACATACAATGACAATAAGTTTAGCGTTAGTGACAAACTACCCAAGCGACATATTTTATAGGTTGTATTATTTATGCTCTTAGTAACAAATTAGTTTTTTTTTATTTCCCATATTAGTAAATAATGTAAGCTTTAATGTTTGTGAAACTGACTGTATGTGTTGCCTGGCCCTCGCAGCTTGTATCGCATGCAGTATTCGCAGGGTGTCCTTATTCAAATTTCTACTTCTGTATCCTCTCCACATCTTCTGTATAGTCACAGCAGCCATCGACTCCACACTCATTTTCTTCTGACGTCTTTGGTTAGAGGCTAACTTCATAATCTCAGCTCCCAACTGATCCGAATCATTTGTGATACCGTTCAGCTTCTTCTCTTCATTTTTCACTTCTATCTTTGATAAGCTGCCTTTTCTTTGTTCCATTCTGGTTTTTAGTTTCGGTGATGACGTAGCACTCTTTGGTAGTTTTGGGGAACCTTTCATGTTTTTGGCGTGGCGTGGCTTGTCTTCGTGGATGCTGCTGTTGCTCGACTGTGATGAAGTGTTGGAGATGCTGTGTACTGAGTTATTGACTGGCTTTGGTATGGATCTTTGGATGTCGTATATGGGGTCTTGATAGTCGGGACTCATGAGTGATTCGGGTACAGGCACCATTTTCGATGCGGCTTCTAGTGAATGGTTAACTGGCTTTGGTTGCGGTATCTCTGTAAAGATTGAACAAGTAAGTCTTGTGACCAGAGATATCATTTAACAAACTTTATAGATGCAATGTCGGACACTAAAACACGCAATAGGTAAATACATAAAAATGTATGGAGTTAGTAGGGCCCGTATATGAATAGTGCAATTAAAACATTAATATACAAGATTAGTCGGAAAGGAGGCACTAAGCCCAAAGGGTGTTAAAGAACCCATAATAATGAATAACTTTTGTTCCACAACTTTTCTGAAAAGCCAGTAGCTAGTACTTATCCCCTTTCCGACTTACCTTGTATAATTTACACACATTATAGCAGCTGCCATGCCAACACATACCTTGTGCTTTTTCCCTCTCCTTTTCCCTAGCGCTGTCTCGTTTCTCCGTGGCGTACATGAGTCCAGGCGAGTCAAAGCTCTGACTCATGGCCGAGGGTATGCCGGGCAGGTCGCCACACAGTGATGACGTCATGTGGTGCGACGGCGAAGAGGACTTGGTCAGCGCAGCGTGGTAGCTTGAAGTGAGGCGGTCAGGAGATCGACCCATGTGACGTGGCGTTGATATACGTGCTGTAGAAAATTTAGGAATTGAAAACCTTGCTTGAAGAGCCACATCGCACTAGCGATTCTGCAGATTCTGCATCGGCGTTCGTCAAGCGTTGATGCGGCAAAAAGAAAACTGCAGTAACACTTTAATTCCCGAATAACAGCAGTATAAGAGCGGTTACGCACTGCATCCGATCCGAATCCGAGAAAATACGCTCCGAAGTAATCATAGAACTATTTGTATGGTAGTTTACGCACTAGATCCGACTTCCGACATCCGATTTCTCTCCGACATCCGTGAGTTTCTAATTCGGAAGAAAAATTTACGGACCGAAGTAGCCGTAGTACTGTTTGTATGAACGGTTTCGCATTACCTCGGATTCAAATCGGACGCCAAATGAATATGCCAAAGATGGCCCCTGAATTGTTTGAATTTGGGTCAGAGATCGGATAAGTGCGCAAGCGATATCCGAATTCGATCCGAGTTTTTTAGACTCTTATTTTCACGGATCCGGATCGGATGCAGTGCGTAGTCGCTGTTATCATTTTTTTTTAATAGTCCTTTAAAGCTTAGTACATAACCGTTTATACAAATAGTACGGCAGCTTATTCGGAACGTATTGCTTGGATTCGGCTCAGAGGCAGCACAAGCACTTTAAATATGTGTATTTTGTGATCGGCTGGCCAATTTTACTAGCAGAAACGTATACTTGGGAGCAAATAAATCGAGCCACTTCTATTTTTCACGTATAATTGTTATTATTTTTGGTACCTATTACGGAACAGATCAATTCGAAACATATATCGCCTAAAAGGTTATTTGATAACCTTTACCATGAGGGTAGTTTTTTGTCAACTTAATATATAATCCATGAAACCAAAACTAATAACCAGGATACGAGAAAAAAGAAGTGGCTCGATTTATTTACCCCGAAGTGTAGATCAATCGCAACCGAAACGAAGACGAAACTTTAATTCAAACAGTTTTGGTTTACGAAATCTATTAATTTCTTTGACAGCAATAACATAACCAAACATTTTGTCAATTTTCGTACACGAAAACTGACCGGTTGTAGTTCGTTTTGCGGTTTGGCAAGTTTTGTTAGTAGAATTCGGTCCCAAATATGTTACCTACCTAAAATACACTAGATTGGAGACTATTTGGGGAATACCTGTTAAAATACCTGCATATTAATGTCGCCATAATATTGTAAATGAAAGCGAATCGTCCATTTCAGCCCAGTAACCTAGTTCCTCAAATTCTAACAAAACCAATTGAGTTATTATAATGAACCATAATTCAAACATTCCTTTACGCAACATGCCTACATAACAAATAGTTTCTATATTAGACACCATGGAGTAAGAAGAATTCGAACGATAATGTGCGAGTTAATGGAGTCAGTCGACATTGGAAGAAACAATACGTAAGTACAGTACCCGTATTTGTGGCTTTGAGCGTTATGTTTATCACTTCAGACAGGCTAAGTTATTTGATACGAGTAAAATAATTTTACCGCTTTGTGTGTGCGTCCTCAGTGACGGCGCACCGCGCAGGCGGAATGACGGCGCATTAAATAAATGTTCGAAACGTTTGAATTTTGATATCGACATTATTAAAACCAAAGTAAAATAAAACGAAACACTAAACACGCGCGTACGCGTCAACTTTCCCGCGTGCACTAAGGACAGGTATAGACGGTAAAGCCGCTCCGCAATCCGCAATAAGCCCGTGCGTCACACAGGACGCAAACTGAAACAGGAATACAGCGTTCTGTTCCTCACTTCAGAGAGTACAGTAGTATTTTTTTATTAAACGAAGTAAAGTGATTGTTATATGTTCCTCAAACAATTCATAATTTAGGCCACATTTCGCCTCTTATATTTAGTCCCTTAAAAGTGGTGAGCCTGTTGACTTTTTCGGGGATATTATTAGTGCCAGGTTCGTCGCCTCTTACGACTCGCTTGCACGACAATGGAGACAGACCAGCCAGTGTTTTATTATTACGGACAAAAAGTACGCCGAAAACTGTCCGTCTGCGCTGGACTATTTGCGTATTAATACTCTATTTTATTACTTCATGTCACAACCAATGAACGTTGATGTACTTACATTGCATTCTCGGCGACTGTAACTTCGTCTTCAACGGACTGTGGTTTTGATCCTTCAATTGCTGCTGGTGGTGTTGTGCCTGCATTTTAATAAGAGATTTTAATAAAATTGGGCTATTTAGAAATCACAAGGCTAATCGGAATTCAGTTAAGACACGTGCTTCTTAAACGATTACGGCCACAAGTGCTAAGTATTTATGATTTCAATGTTATTGGATATTTTTATATTTGAAATTGTAGATTAAAGCATAATCAGGATGTAAACGAATTCGTGTATCCTTAAAACCACATAATCTAATACTAGTATAAATTAAAACCGCACGGGATTTTACTTGATTAAAAAACCACGTGACGAGGATAAAATAAAAATTTATGCGATGGAACCTGTCGATTCCACACATAAACGAATGAAAGCACGCACGCAAAGCGGGCATGACTAGCGCCATATCGCTCCGCGCAGCCTGTTGCCTTGGGGTGCTAAAATGGCTCAGGTTAAGAACACCATATTTTCTTAGTGACATTTTATTTTGTCAAAACTGTATAAATCCCATGCAGGGTCAATTTGTGTCACCAATAGATCATGAGGTTAGAAGGAATTACACGAATTCGTTTACACCCTGTATAGAAAAAACTAGCGTGCGTGAACACACTGTAGTTTTTTCTATACACGAAGCGGGCTTCGATGACAATAAAATAATACTACGTAGAAACTAGCGTAATGGATGTTGAAAATAGTAATGACCCAGTATTTGTTATGTGATTATGTGTATGAAGTAAAACTAAATTATTTCTTTTAAAAAACTATACTTAGATTTTGTAGTTGTCGAAGGGATCTAAGCAACTTCTACTGGTCTGATCGTTTCGAAATTTACTATCCTGTGACTTCAATGATATTGATGACATGTGACAAGAAGGAGATCATTACAACTTATCATAAACTTAAAGAATCAATAGGCACATAATACCTCTACTGTAAGTTGGGTATCATGCTGTTTCAGATGATGCTTGAGTATCAGGTCAAGGTTACCATGTTATTGTAATATCATTGAAATCACAGGATAGTAAATTTCGAATCGATCAGACCAGTAGAAGTTGCTCATATCCCTTCAACAACCAGAAAAGAGCTGATGATTTTCAAACGGCTGAACAGATTTTCTTGAATCATAGCTAATAACACTCTTGATAAAGTCACCTTTCAAACAAAAGAAAAAACTAAATCAAAATCCGTTTAGGAGCTACGATGCCACAGACAGACACACAGACATACACGTTAAACTTATAACACCCCTCTTTTGGCGTCGAGGGGTACTAAAAAAGAAGTTATTTATTAGTTAGTTTTAATCAATTTTTCATTCACCCTTTTACAACTGGAATTTTCGATATTGTATGCTTTGAATGAAAGTTTTATTGTGATGTCGTAGAGATAGCTCGATGAAATTTACAGGATAAATAGTTGATAAAATGGATAAGTTTTTAAAATACATCTGACAGAAAAAGTTTAGGGAGATTTATTTTTAAATCACCCACAAAGATTTAGGAAACATGCAGGATTTTAACTTTATGAGAATTTAATATTTTTTTATAACGCATTCGTTACATCTATGGTTACAAATGTGTACCTATTAGGGTTTTCGCCCCGGGTACCCGGAACCGGGAATTCCCGGGAATTTGGGGATTTTAGGACCCGGGAATTATTTGGCGGGAATCCCGGGTACCCGGGAATTATTTGAAATGAAGAAATAATGATGAAAAATGAAGGGTCTGCACGCTTCCGAAGATTTTAGAGCATTTTCTGTCTCTCTCGCGTGAAACGGACATTGTACTGCGTGGTGTGAACTTACAATGGGGTAAATGTATCGTGATGTCAGCACACAGTACTGTTGTTTCTGTCTACTAAACAAATCCTAAACATTTTTTTTTTTCATTTCATTTGTGGAAACTATTCACAATGCTTATCTTTTGTGTAATTTCGAGATTTATAATGAAAATATACAGGGTGTAAACGAATTCGTGTAATTCCTTCAAACAGCGTGATCTAGGTACTGGTCACAGATTAACCATAAATGGTTTTTATTTTAAATAAAAATCAGCCAATATTAAGAAAAAAAAAACAGTTTTCGAGCCCTTTTTGAGCCCCGAGTTACCCTACTGCAAACAACGATTTCGTGCTAGTCGTGCTAGCCAGCTGTGTTAACGTGCTTTCATTCATTGATGAGTGGAGTCGAAATGTTGCAACGAATAAAATTTTAATTCAGCAATTTTTATTTTTTTATTTGTACTTATTAGCTGGTTATGTTTCGATCACATATCGCTACCGCAAGAATTTTTTATTTTTTTATTTTTAATGTATTTTTCAATTTCAATTGCTCGGTCATTCTATATCAGTAGTAGATCATGTGGTTTTAAGGTATTACACGAATTTGGTAACAGCCTTTATAGTCATTCACCCTATTGTTATTCCGTAATATTTTGCCATATTATGAAGAGGAGACTTTTTTTCATTAAAGAAACTCGCCTAGTCGTCGCACAATAAATGACTGTAACTGCTCCTAGTTCAATTTTTTAAATAAGTGTAAGATTTTTAATTTTAATAAGAAAATTCGATTGGTATGTTAGACAATTTATCATGTTTAAAGTACTTACACAAGATTAATTTTGAATTATTCGAGAAAAACTATATTTATACAAAAAACATGAAAATTCCCGGGTACCCGGGAATTCCCGGGAATTATGAGAAAAAAATCCCGATTCCCGGGAATTCAAATAGGCCGGGAACGCGAAAACCCTAGTACCTATGCATTCAAAAGGGTCACTAATCAGCTAATTTAGAAAAAAAAATTACTCATGTATCTCAACTATGCACGTCACTATGATCAAAAATGTCGTTATAGTCAGAGTTTGATTAAAAAACATGAAAAACATTCATAACTCGAAAACTACAAAAAATCGCGGAACATACATGGGGGTGATTTGAGTCCATCAAAGGACGTTCTACCTCTGGACTTCCGCTTGACACTACTTTCTGGGACACGCTGTATAAAAGTATGAATTACAAATGAATTCACCCTTAATCGGACCTGTTTAAAATATACCCATCACTTTCTTAGGTCATATTACAAAAAGAGACGGGGCTACTTTAAAACAAAGGTTTTTCTTAGACCATCTTTTGTAATAAGGGGGTTTTTGTTATGTGACATAAGAAAGTGACGGGTATATTTTAAACCTGGGTTTACCTTAGTCTTGGTTTAAACCATCTTTTGTAATAAGGGGGTTCAAGTCCGCGACTGTATAATGGCTTGCGTTCCGGTGGTGTATGTCAACTCAGAACACTTTTTTCGTGAATTTTGTACTAGACCCTAGGTCCATGTATTAGTGTGTTTCGCAATAAAAGTGCCGATTTTTATACAAAAATAAAATCAACATATCGTGCTTTCCTTTGCCATGGCTGTACAACTGAAATGCAAACTCGACCTTACCTTACTGAGTATAAGGCGCAGTTTTCTCTGGTCCTCGGTCTCCAACGCGTCGGCTGTGAGGGGGCAGGTAGACGCTAAGTATTCGCACAACTCTTGATGCTGACCCGCGTGGTAATGCCGCCCTTTGCCTTGACTGTACAGCCATTCTGCTTTCAAACTAAAAGCAAACATTTTGTTAAAAACATAACATCACCCCTGTATTCCCCGAAGGGTTGGGCAGAGGTGTGTAGTACACCCACATTTCGCAGTTATATTTAATTTCCATGTATCAAAGGGCGAGCCTATTGCCATTAACTAAGAAAATGCCATAAAATGAGAATTTCCACACGGAAAAACCCAATAACACTTTGCTCGACCTGAAGATCGAACCCACATCCTCATGTTCAGCAGTCGCGCTTATGACAACTCGACCAACGATGCAGTATTTTTAATAAAAATCAGTGTTTGAACTGGAATTGAAAAGGTAGTTGAGTACCTAAAATTAATACCACTTTTTTTACGCAATTTGACGACACGTTTGGTGCAGTGGCTAAGCGATTGGCTTCTGCGCTACGAGTCGTGGGTTGGATTCCCACACGAAACAAAAATTTGTACGGCCTACAGATGGTTGTTTCGGGTCTGGGCGTTTGTGTATGTGAGATTTGTGTCTGTAAACGCACCCACGATACAAGAGAAATCTTAGAGAGGGGTAACGGATTAAAAAAAAAAAACATCGATTATTAGAGTGATATTTAGTGAATTTCGATGGTTGAAACTCGTTTCTTGTTGATGGCGCTCCTGAATCGTTTAATCTTATTTGTCAAGGGAATATTGCCACTGTCACAATATTTAGCAAACTTGGATATTTTAAAGCAAAGGAGAATGCTGCTGTTCAACTTTATAAAACATGTAAATTAATTTTTAAAAAAAGTTTTTAACATTCGGTATAAAGGATGTAAATGAATTCGTGTAATTCCTTAAAAGCGCGTTATCTATTACTGGTATAGATTAACACTGCACAGGATTTTTTCAGAGAGAATAAAAGATATTTTACCTTAAAAATATATCGTATTGTTACTATGACATTTTAGCGCCCCAAGGTCAATGACTGTGCGGAGCGATATCACACTAGGCGACACAGCTAGCAGACACGAGTCTGCTAGCTGTGTCGCCGTGCTTTTATTCATATATGCGTGGCATCGAAATGAAATAAGAGAAATAAATTGCTTTTTTTTAATCTTAATATAATTTAGACACCTAACAATAAAGAAAGAAAGTCAACACAATTCAATTTTAAATTTGAAAGGCAGACGCGGTTTTCTTCCGGCAATAGAAGTTATCCAGTCCACTTAACACCCCTTCCCATTCAACCAGGTATTTTCCACCATATTTTACAATAGTTTTGCACCTGGAACGGTCCATGACTGTACTCCAATAGTGCAGCCGTGGATAGTCCCCGGTTGGTGCCCCATCCCATATTAAAGTTCTCAAAGCGGCCTCTGCGCGTTGGACCTGTGTCCCCGTGTATGCCTTCTAAAGGACCGGACATCTTCCGCACGAAAGATGTGCCGTGATTAAGAAAAAAAAAAAAAAAAGAAACTAGTTAAATCTCGTGCGTGATCTGATCATTCTATACCAGTAATTATATATTTTAATCTTACCTTTCTATTGCGCTGACAACGAACCCATCTATGGATTTCACGCTCATTATCCAGTTGAGAACAAACGGTCGATAATCAAATCCTCTGTTTTCTGAGTCAAGGGTATATATTAATCAATTTAACGTCATCTTTAAGGACGCATTTGCAGCGTAAAATTACGATATACGAACGACCGACCCACACACACACCGTACCTTTATATTATACATATTTAAATTAGGTCAATTCAAATCTTTGTGACCATGGAGGGATTTATTTGATCGCATATTTCTGCTGTCAAGCGACACGAGTCCACTCGCTATGATGGCCGACAGTAAAATGACAGGAGGAAAAACCAACATTATTTGCATACCGTTAAGGTAAATACCATGCGATAAAAATAAAAAATAAACAAATTTTTTATTTTCCTGTACGAATTCGAAACATTTTCATTATTTTTTCCTCGTCTTTTTAAGGTAAATATACCTGAAAACTAATCGTGTTGTATTTATTTATTAAAACCCTTGAATTCTTCAGTATATGTACTGAAGGTCACCGAATTTCCGTATTTTCGTGGGCGGAGGCTACGGAAAATTAATAATATTCAATTATAAATTGTCAAGTCAAAAATGTGGGTTGGGTGCAAATCGTCTGGATTGTAGAACGTCTAAAAATGCCTGGGTTGAAAAAAGTCCTAGAAAAAAAGTCTTGGTTGCAAAATGACTAAAATTTATTGTACAATGTCTAAGTAGGCAAAACATCGGGGTTGTAAAAGGTATTATTTGTAGAAAGTCATGGTTGCAAAATGACTGATCTTAAAAAGTAAAATGTCTAAATAGGCGAAACGTCTTTCTTGCTTGTAAAATGACTAGACAGACAGATAAAATTGAAAGTTATAAACTATATTTTTTTACCTGCATTACTTTTCCCTTAATAGGTACTACCTGTCTTTAATTGATGTTCATTTCAGCTTGACACTCCTAGCCATTCCTGACACAAAGATGGTCACACTTAGAGCAGAAAGTGGTTCTATAGGAACCCTTCTTTTAGGTAAAAAATAATATTAAACACAAAACCTAGCAAAAACAAAATTCAACAAAAAAAAAGAATCCAATCACTACACCTTTACGCTCTTATAACTTATTATAATAAAACTAAGTTGAAAATAATCTTCTGTGACTCGACTATTATTATAGAACTTATTCGTCACTATGAATATTTTATAAATCAGGTTTTTCTAGAAACATGTACACATTCTAAACTTATTTTAAACAAATTATCTGTGCATTTTATTATCCTAACTGTTTATATTCAAGGCTTTTTACGAACTAGACTATTTATAACCAAGATGTTTTCCGACTACTTGGAAAAAAGACCATTTTGCAATCAAGACATTTTATCTATGTAGATTTTTTTCAACCCAGACATTTTGCCTGCATCGACTTCTACAATCCAGACGATCTGAACCCAACCCAAAAATGTTTTCTAAGTAAGCTATTCTTGTATAGCTCGTGTCGATACGATAGAAAGAAAGAAGAGATAATGTTTTCTCCACCTTTTTTACACAAAGGAGTAGTCTACCTGTACCTTACCATGACATCTAGCTAAGATTCACTTACATAAACTCACGCCTATATTCCCCGAAGGGTTGGCAGAGGTGTATAGTACACCCACATTTCGCCGTTATTTTTTACGTCCCATGTAATTGCGGGCGAACCTATTGCCATCGACCGGGCACAAATCCAGACTCCGGGCTGCTACTGAGAAATTCCACACGGAAAAACCCAATAACAGTTTGCCCGACCTCGGGATCGAACCTAGAACCTCACGCTCAGCAGTCGCGCTTGCGACCGCTAGACCAACGAGGCAGTCCTTCATATTAGAGAGATACTGATTTAACTGAAAGAAGCGCCAGTGACCGAAAAGTTGTGGAGTAATAGGTTAGCGTGGTATGGATGGACATGTTATGCGGAGGGAAGAAAGTAATGTTACCAGAAGAGTGTTTATGAATATGGATGGATATACAAGTAGAGGTAGGCCAAAGAAAAGATGGATGGATTGTGTGTAACGCTACGTTCACACCGAGTCACGTTTTGCCGAATCTTATTTTCATCGGATCTGGAAAAACCGAATGTTGTGTTCACACGGCACATCTTGCGTTGCCGTATACGACGGCCCCGAATTGGGATCCCGTGTGAATACACGTCCCATGTCCCTCCCTACCCACTCCCCCGCTTGTACGACCCGACATGTATTCGGTTTCAAGATCCGGCAAATAACCGAATCTAAGTCTGCTTGTATCGTACGAACGCATGTATTGAATGCGCTATGCCAGTGCACCGGATCCTACGTTTTGCATTACGGCCGGATCGGTTTGTAGTCGCCAAATCGGATGTCAACTTCAGTAAGATTCGGTTTTTTTGCCGTTTCTTGAAACTGAATGCATTTGTGTGAACTCATGTATTAAAATACTGTTGCCACTAAACCGAATCCTGCAAAAAACCGATTCGATAGAGAAACACGACGCCGTGTGAACGTACCATAAGATGATATGGGTAAGAAAGAAGTGAGTACTGAGATGACGGCTGATAGAGGAGAATGGAAGATGAATACATCGCTGCTTTGGAATGAACAATGACACAATTCAAAAAAGCTTATTCTAGAGGAGAGACGGAATGACGTTTTGTGATGACACTTACACTTCGTATTTTTTACCAATATGAATGTGAGTTTTATTTGCAAAAAAATAAGGTCTGTTTTGGATTCCGCTGTCTCCTTATCTGAAATGAAGGTCTCTCTTATCTAGTTTGAACATTTTGGATTGTATGGTTATTCATGCAAAGCAGCGGCATGTTCACACAACACCTAGAGTGAGATAAGTGCAGGGCAGGGCCGTCTTAGAACATGTAGGGGCCCTTGGGCACACGAGTTTGGGAAAGACTTTTGATTAAATGCGGACTAGATTATAGCTATTTTATATTTCTCATAATTTAATTAAAAAAATAAAAAAATGTGTGAAAAATACATAGGCACTGGGTTTCGCCTTTTCGGGGCCCTCATTACGCCCTGGGGTCGTGCCCCGCGTGCCCTTATGGTAAATGCGGAACTGGTGCAGGGAGCTGATGATGATACTGGTTGACGCTCGTGGCTTGGATAAAAGGGGGTTTTGTACAAATATTATATAAATAAAAAAGGATACAATTTGTCTTTGCCAGCCATTGCGACGCACGGGTTGCCTTGTATAGAGAAGCTCTCCAACTTATTCAAGTGTACCAAGTGACTGATCTCATTTAAATCTTGAATGCTGTTGTGACCGAGGCCCAAGTGCTCCAGGTGTGTCGGAAGGTAGCGGTCACACTGCCTTAAGTCTGATATCCGGTTCCTTTCTAGATTTAAATGCTGGAATAGAGAGAGGTGAAGTAATACCATACTAAAATAATTAGAAATTAAACTCTGGCCAGAATCAATTTGAAATAAAGGTAAAGAATGTTTTTGTAACTATTATCAAACTTTTATTTAAAGTTAAGGCGTTGTTTAAATAAAATTAAATTTATTTTCAATTGTATTCTACGGTTGTAGGTTTTTGGTAAAACACATGACTATTTTTAAATACCATTTTTTTTTATACTTCACCAGTAGATTGTTCATCATCCATCCTTAATTTACATAATATTATTTTTATAAATCATTTTGTTTTCTTTGTATAGACTCAATTAATTTATTTACCCGACAGAGAGAACTGTTTTGCTGGAGAGTTTGTTGCGCCGTTTCTTCTTCACGGTATAAACACTAGGAAGTGGTGAAGGGCGGGCTTTTTTGGGGGCTGTCTATTGTAACATTAACGTTCAAAAAGAACTAAATAGTTCTACTCTATTTTGAATAAATAAGTTTTGAGTTGAGTTTGACCAGTTTTTTCAAATTACTTCGGCCATACTGTACCAAAGTTACTTAGCATGTTAATGTCGAAATACTAACCTTCAAATTCTTCAAATAAGATATATCAGCTATGAACGATATCTGGTTGTTTGATAAATCCAGGTGTTCCAAATGTATGTTGTGATTCAAATGTTCTATTGACTTTATGTTGTTGCCTGGAAAGAAGATTACTAGCTTTAAGATTTATTTATTTATTTATTAACTCATCATCACTATCATTACAGGAATTTCCTAATTCAATAGTGTGGCAATAATTACAGTTTTATTATTTACCATAACATATTATGTACATAGTGATTTTATGCTGTCTGCTACGTCATTAAGTACACGCAACACGCAAGATGAACTTTTTCATGTGGCCCTTTTTTTCCCTCAATTATGAACCCAAAAACGGTAGTCTGTATTAATGGCACTGCACGGTATACCGTTTTGTCACAGTTTTACAATCTATAAAGTTGGGCAACGCCTTTGATGTCGGGCGATGCTGCCGCCCGTAGGTATTTATACCAAATATTCTAATTGAGTTGACTGAGGCACAGTAGACATATAATTAAGCTAAAGCAGTACCTCAACTTACTATAATCTCAAGAATTGAAAAACACTCACACAGACACGCTCTGTATACTGAGTAGTTTTTTGTTTTTGTATGGAACTGTATCCCGAAAATACCTTATTTGTCTTGTTGCAGTGCGTGTCTGTGTGAGTGTGTCAAATCGGACGATTGTAGGTAGTTGAAGTACTGCTTTAGCTTATATGTCTACTGTGACTGAGGGCTTGCATTGCATTACATACAGCCACGGACTCGAAATATTTATCAGATTTCAAATTCGATTCCTTCTCACACGAAATAAGGTTCAAAATCACATATCAACTTACATAAGTATTAGATTTTAAAATTGTGAAGCGTCGATTCTAGCAACAAGACTATTAACCACTTTTTGATGTTATGAACTCCTTTTTATGTATGTGTCCAGTCAAAAGTTGTATAGAGCTAACTTGATTAAATTTATTAAATAGGTTGATTTCTTTTTCTATGCTACCTAGTATAATTTTATCCTCATGTCAATTAAGAAAAAAAATATCTTTGCCCTGTCAATTCTTTGCCTTACCTTATGAAAAAGTAATGTGCAAGCAATTATAGATTATAGGGTGGTAAACATTTCAAGTCCGCGCGACTGTACATATTATAATGTTTTAGGATGAAGTCATTATAAGACTCTGACTTATCAATATGATGATCTCAATTACTACATAGGTATTGACGTCATTGTAAGCCTTCACCTTAAATTAACCACATAATAAATAAATCTTAACCATAAATTATCGAATAAAACATTAAGCAAAAAAAAAGTTGTACGGCCAGATCTACAATTATTTGCAATAGATAGGTCATAATGGAAATCTCGAAATGTAACTATGGACTTAAGAGGGCTATCGCATTTTCTCACCTCTCTCGCTCGCACAGGACCATATTTTTTAAGAATGTTAAATTAAAAGATGCATTTTTTAATAATGTATTCAATGGGCTCCCTTTAAAATAATATTAATTTAATAGGTATAATTAGTAAAAACATTTTTATTGTGACATTTATTAAACTTATCTCAAAAACGGATCATAATAATTATTGAGCTGAGTTTATTAGGGAACACGATAGTAATGTGTTTTTAATAATTACCTATCAAATTAATATTATTTTAAAGGGAGCCCATTGAATACATTATTAAAAAATGCATCTTTTAATTTAACATTCTTAAAAATATGGTCCTGTGCGAGCGAGGCAGGAGACAAAATGCGATAGCCCTCTTAACATCGTCACTAGAACTACACTTGCTGAGCTATGAATCGATATACAAAATAAATAATTAAATATAACATGGAAGATTTTATAATGTAAACTGATGAATATGATATACCTAGTCAAATATGAACGCGCAAGACTTGTTAAAAAATATATTTATTTAATTGAACACACGTGTGCTCGGTATGAGCATTATAGTACAAGAACCCTAAAATCTAATTTACATGGGCTTACATACTAGTGGAGGTTTTGCATGTGTGTGTCTGTGACTGGACCTCACAGTGGGCCTGTAACAGGAAGCCGCTCGTATGTCAGATCATACTTCTAATTGTTATGGGTATCTTCTAATGATTAATTAATTGGTAATTTATCTAAGATGTTTATGGCTACCTGGAACTGATGGGTGGCATGGCGTGATTTTAGTTTACCAATACAGTTCGGGGTAATGGTTGGCTATGCATAACTACCTAATAAACATTGGATATTTCTATCAGAAATTAATTATATTATTGAAAAATAAATATTGTACGTATTATACTAAAAGAACTGTTTCTTATATCGCGTATTTCGTATTCGCTTATAACTCAGAAAATGCAGTTACAACATTATGTTTAGTAACTGTTCAAGGTTTATACGTGTTACATAATTCCCCTTGGAAAATGTTAATCAAGTAGTCTTTTATGGTTGTTGTCATTTACCTCTCAGAGGAAATTAGGTAAGAATGTAAATAACTTTCTGGGTAGTCTACTCTTTACTTTTATGTTTTCAGGGTTGCGTTTCAGTGATGATTTTATTTTATGATTTGTCCAAATGTTTTTTTTTTTGTGTCCTTCTTTTATTTTAAAATACATATTGCCAATAGACTCTTTACAATCCCCTTTCCTTTTAATCCCCTTTCGGCTTTAGGGGTATTTTTGTAACACGTTATAAACAACCTAGCTGTTGGAAATAATCCTTGGACAGGCCGCGCATTTTTTTTTTTTTGTATTTTTGCCTGATGTCCTTTTACGTATATCTATACATATAAAAGGAGAAGCTGACTGACTGACTGACTGATCTATCAGCGCACAGCCTAAACCGCTGGGGTTAGAAAGTTGAAATTTTGACAGTAGGTTTCTTTTGTAACGTAGGCATCCACTAAGAAGGGAGCTAGTGTTTTATTATTTTAACTTATAAGACTGTCTCATTGGCCTCATAGCCGCAAGTTTCGTTGGTCTCCATGCTCGATTTGATTCCAAAGTCAAGCAAAATGTCATTGATTTTTCCTGTTAGGAAATAAACAACCAGAAGTTAGAAATTGTAACTGATTAAGGCCAATAGGCGTGCCCTTATTACAAATTGAATTGAAATTTCACCCACATAACAATAATGTAGCCCGTCCCTGTTCCCAATGCCGTGCGGTGTGGTGTACTACTATTTTTTATGTTTTTTAAAGAAATATTTTAAAATGCACTTATTATACAGGGTGTAAACGAATTCGTGTAATTCCTTCAAACTGCGTGACCTACTGGTGACACTGATTGACCCTGCATAGGTTTTTTTCAGAATCAACAAAACAAAGTTTTCAAAAAATGAACCATGGTATTCTGCATCTGAGTAATTTTAGCATCCCAAATTAACTGACTGTATAGAGCGATATCGGACTAATCGTGCCCATCAGCTTTGTCGCCGTGCCTTCATTCAAATATGCATGGCATCGAAATTTTCTATCACATAAAAAAAATATTTGGGAAAAAAGAAACTTTATTTTTATTCTTAATCAATCTAAAACCCATGCGGGGTTAACCTATACCATTAATAGAACATGTGGTTTGAAGGAATTACACGAATTCGTTAAAACCCTTTCTTCACCCTTTCTTTCGTACCAGACTCAAACTTTGGCTTATAGAAAAGTCTTTTTATTCTTTAGCGGAATTTACAGGTAATACCTAAATGATAAATTGATAATTATTACTTATATAATGTAACTATTGATTTCTATTATTTTGACATTAATATTGTTTGTGTTAAATTTATTGTAATGTATTGATTTGACATTTTACTCTAAATAATTAATTACTTTTAAAAATTGCAATAATTGATATTAATTCTAATAATGTTGAATGATTCTGTATAATATTGTCAAGAATTTGCATGTCGCGTTGCGGCAAAATGTATTTGGGTCTATATTATATATTTTACTCCATCTGTAATGTACCTACATTTTACGCAAACAAAATTCTATTCTAAGTAAAATGAATTTTAAACGAAATAATAATGCAGTCCGTAACTTTTCACCAGATAAACTAAATGTGACCTAGAAATATGACATTTAATGTGTTCAATAATCTTGTCATTATCACTATTGATATGGTAGTGAAATGCAAATGTTAGCTATTGAAAAGTTTAAAGAGGTTGAATTGACGACGTCTGTGGTCTAGTGGTTCAAGTGTCGGACTGCTGATCACGAGATCGTGGGTTTGATTCCCACAGGACACAAATATTTTTGTGTTGGTCTGGGTGTTTCTTATGTATTTATAAGTATTTACAAAAAAAAAAGTATATGAGTATTATATCCATTGTCTAGTACCCATAGTACAAGCTCTGCTTAGTTTGGGACTAGATGGTGCTGTGTAGAAAATGTCCTAAAATATTATTATTATAATTAGCTTAATGAAGCTAATGATAGGTTGGTGAAATACCCCTTAAATCTGCAAAATTAAGGTGTACTAGAACCCTGTGCCCTGCCTACCTCTCAGGGGATACACGCATGATGATAAATGATAGCTATTAATTACTAAGTCTTCTTTATTCACTTTCCATGTGGAATACCATTCCATATTTGTAAAAGTAGTCATACTCAATGTTGCATAGATATATTCATGTACTATTTAATGCCATTAACTTGATTAATGTTAGCTGCCAGTTAGAAATGCCATATTATTCTTACATTGCATTGATTAGTTAACAGTACCAGCTAGCTTCACTTATTCTTAAAGAGGTTTCACTTGTTATTTGGAGTTTTACTTAGAACTGAAGAATTAAATAATGTTTTAGAAGATGATGTCAAAATTATCATGTCCTTACAAATGGAAGCCACAAGCATCCTCAAACATTGCTTATATGAATGAAATTAACATTTTAACAAGATGGTAAATCTGTGGCCAGTGTCAATATGTTGAAAACCAGACATGGGAAGCATAGAAATAAATAGAAAAAAAAACCATGTGTATCAAGACTAGCGACCCACCCCAGCTTCGCACAGGTGCAATGTAGATTCTCACCTTTTCTCTACTATAATATGCATGTATTATACATACAATACGGCCGACGTATCTTAGCGAGTCTGAAGTTAGCTGATTAGCTGCGCAGTAGACAATTTTGTTCCTAAAATATTCATTGCGCAGCAGTGGCGTAGAGTGAATTTTCTTAAAAGGGAAGCCGGACCAAAAAATGCTTACCTTGCTCAAGTGTGATACGTGAATTCCAGTAACTACTCGTTTCGAAAGGGAAGCCGATAGGAATCGAGTTGTATGGAGCCTTCGCCACTGTTGCGCAGCCAAACAACTAACTTCAGACTCGCCAAGATACGTCAGCCGTATTGTACACACAGCTACACATCAAGCTATACATTTCCAGTTTACACTGACCTCTCATTGTAAGGAAATCCTATACAACGCGAGATTAGCTTATACTGGAAATGCACGGCTTGATCTGTAGCCGTGTGTACATATAAAACTTCCTCTTGAATCATTGTCTATTGATGAAAACCGCATCAAAATCTGTTGCGTAGTTTAAGATCTAAGCGTACAGACGGCAGGAAGCTACTTTGTTTTATACTTTGTAAAGAAATCAACATATTCACGCCAGCCATGGAAATATTGTGCATAAACTTACCTGCAAGTTTTAACACTTTCAGATATATCAGGTCTTTGAGCCCTTCTATTTGTAATATGCCATTGTTGTTCAGAGCCAAGATACGGATGTTTGTCAGTCGGGAGACACCATGCATACGTAGCAGGAAGTTGTTGCATATTGACAACTAAACAACAAAAGTATTTGTATGGTAAACTATGTTATATCTGTTCTAATTTAAAAATAAATACAGTCATGCATAACTAATATCTAATGGCTACTCATGTTTTCTTTTTCTAACATGGATAGTTTTCATGCTTCTGGTAAAGTAAGTCTGGTATTTTTTATTTCTTTGGACTTTAATTTTAGTTTAATTCTTTAACTAACTGTAAAAACACAAAAAAGTATTCAAATACTTATTATTTGATTCAGCTAAATATTTTCAAAAGTAAAATGTGTCTTACATTTTCGACGCGGTTGTAAGAGTCGATGTTATCGAGTCGTTGCAGTTCATTCTGGTCTAGGATTAAATTAATAATCGTCTTGGATTCCTCCGCGGGCGCTTTCTCTATTTTCTTCAACCCACGCCTCGAAAGGTCCACCGTTTCTTTCTTTGCTTCATCTATCAACAAACAACACAGTATTATAGTTGTTCCACATCGTTTTACTTTTCGAAATATCATACTTACCCATTTTGGAGCTAATACAACATCTTATTTATTTATCAAAAAGAAATTGAAGTAATTTTTCCGTAAAAATCAACATTCGTAAATTGACGTTCCAAACATGTTAATAATTTATGCTAAATCAAGAATTTGTAACGCATTTTCTACTTTTTATATAACCCCAGTTGCAGTTTAGTTTATAAATTATGTTAATCTATTCTGAATAATAATAATTTAGAATCATATATCTTAGTGAACCCATTTAAACAAGAATTTTATTTAAGAATGGCTGTTTTAGATAACACATTTGATTGGAAATTAATCGTTTTCGAACATGACCGAGTTGACGTGCTAACGTAATGCCAGTGTTGCAAAAGTGAGATTTAGAAAAACAGGAGATTTGCTGACTGAAAATCGGGAGAAATCGGGAGTTTTTTTGTGATCAACCTAATTAAATTCATGTAACTTAATTAATTTTCAGGAAATCTTCTAAACATCACAATTAAATAGAAGTGTTTTAATTGTTTTTAATCATAAAATTAATCATTTTGGGTATATTTCCTGCGTGTGCTAGTTGATTGAGGGACTATTAAAACTTAGAACTATAGTTGGTATATCTATCGGTCATAATCCAAATACTTACTTATAAAAAGAAAACTAAATCAAACGATCCGATCGCAGCCGATGCGGTGTCTGTATCGGATAGTTATGAAATCCAATTTTATGTTTTTTATTAATTCAATAAAAAACATAATAAATGTGTTTTTTCCCTAGCTTCAGGCAAACTCCTGCAAGATTTCATATCATCTAGTAGTTTGATAATATTGAACTCTGTTCTCAACACGTTTCGACTCATTTTTACCTGTTTTGATTAGATAATGTGTCGAAAGTTGTAAGTATTCAGGGGAATCCCTGCATGTCTATTGTGTATGTTGGCACTTTTTTTAATATTTTTTGATGAAACCCTATCAATACACTATTTAAAAAATATTTATCACACATTTGCGTAGTTTTACATGCATGATACAGAAAATCGGGAGATTACTACCTAAAATCGGGATATCGGGAGACGATGGCCAAAATCGAGTGATCTCCCGATAAATCAGGAACTTTTGCAACACTGTCACGCTAGTGTGATGTTGTGCCCAAGGACTTTATATAGAACTGGACCGAGATCTTGGCAATTTATATTATCTAAAATAGACTTTATTTGCAACACATAAGACATAATATGGCTTGGCAAACATTACGGTACACTTGAGATAGCAATAATTGTACCTTGTGTCCCTGTCTAATACACACTGTGTGTTGTCACGTAAATAGAAAATGCATATTCCTAAATTAGTAGAATTTTTGAACTAAATGTACAAATTCATAAACCAACTTTTTTCATCTTAATTTATCCCAAGAGACGCGATACAACTATCGGAACTTTTGTTCGTCAACGATTCGTTGTAAGAGGACTTTTTTTCGTCAACGTAAGGCCAGGAGGCGATTTTCATATAATGTGCTTTTATCTATAGTTTTTTGACAGCTTGATATTAAGTCAACTATTTCAATTAGACCATATAAAGACACTTTTGATTTATTAGGTATTTATAATAGGAAAAAAAAGAAGTTACTGCCGCGTTCCAAAGTGTAGATTCCTATGGATTAAAACGGGCAGTAAACTACACGGTTACTCTTTTGCATCAAAAAAAAAATTGGCATTTCGACACATTGTCCATAGAAAAGCTGTCAAAACGTCAAACTCATTCCTTACATAAAAGTTATCTGACGATTGAAAAATCAGCCCTAAATATTATAAATTAAACGATTTGATTGGTACCTATAATAAATATTTTATTACTAATTTAACAAAAAAAATCTAGGTATTCTCTCTATCTGACTCGTAATGAAGATAAGAGAACTCGGTTTGGGCTTTTCTATTTAGCTTCTTCTCAATGGTAGTAAAAAAAATACAAATGCTGATAACCCCATTTGCATTGACGTAAACCGATAATTTGAATTAAAAAAAAATAATAATTGGATTTATTACACAATTAATTTGGAATTTGCGTTGTAAATGCTTGCAAAAGCGAATATTACCCGGACTGTGGAATATCTTTTCACAGAAAGGGTTTTTCATTACTTGAATTTTCTTACCGTTAGGGTGACCATGATACTTCTGGTAGCAGTACATACAAAATCTAAATGTCTAATATGGGATTATTTTTCAAAGATTTTTATTATTGTAACTCTAAGACCGCAATGATACTCATTTTCAAATTTAAATCAAGGCATTGATACATTATTTAATAGCTCTAAAAAGCAAAAGTTTCACGTTCAAAAGACCTTTGTGACTCTAAATAAAAGAAACAACGTGGTTATGAACGTACCAACGTGGATTAGTTTTGTCAACTTTTTTTAGCGCGTAAATTTAAAAAACATCTCGAGTTGTTTTGTTCCCCACTACATCGATGTAGTTATTAAATACTTTAGTTAATGCAGTTTTAAGTGTTTTTTTAGGTAAATTTGTTTCCGCAGCGTGATATTCTGTCATCATTCAGATATCTGTATCACAGTCAGTCGATCGAAGTTGTCAATGAAATTGTAAACTAGCATTTCGTTGTGATTTCATACTTTATTGTGAATCCTGTTTCAACAATGTCGTACGTTCGTTTACTTACCTTTATCAAAATATCGAATTAAATCTAGGCACATAGTCTCGGTTTTTTTTATTAAAATGTATATAAAATGTGATGCTTTTATTTTTAGTGAAACACAAACAAGACGTCGCCGTCGTGTTAGTATGACCAAACTGCTTCACCTGTGGGAATTTTTAAATAACTTTAAATAAATTGCATATAATATTGCAATAGGTACCTATATTGGTTTATAAATTTCCTTTCATCAATTTGGAATGGGTTATTTATTTCCCTAATGCGACGCTGTCGCTTTTTCTCCATACGATATTTACTCTCTAAATATTCAAATATCTCGTACTCGTCACACATTTACAAAAACAGTAAAAAGTGTGATCTAATAAACACTTGTAATTTTTATACAAAGTATCGAGTTTAGAAAGTCTTATCGACCAAATTTTAAGTGGGTCCTCACAACAGTTTACCTCTAATAACAAAAACAATGTTGAATAAGCTCGTAAATATTAACTTTTTCAAGATCGCTTATTTTGACATTACAGCCGCTCAATATACACTCTGCTGCTATCAAATAACACATCATGGTATGAAAACTATACAAAAGAAAAGGTGAACGGATTTCGTAAACGTCAACTTAGCAGGCCTGCTACAGGCCTGCTTTAACGATGTCATAGTACAAAAACGCAGGGCAGTTCAACTTCCAGGCAACTTCTGCCCTGCTTTAAGAGGTCATAGTAAGCCCCCTGACCCAAATAGGAGCGGCGGCGCGGCGACCTATAGTCCCAGCCTAACATCTGAATATAATTACAAAATGTACCTAAACAAAAAAGGAGTAGTATGTACCAGGGATGTTACGGAGGTGGTTTTATCGGAACCGAAGTCGGAGTCGGAGTTTTTAAATTTGGTTTGTCGGATTCGGAACCGGAATCGGAGTCCGAGGCGGATTCGGAGGTGTTACCAGAAGAGAGATGTGTTAAGGACAGGCCTAATAAAATAAAATAGTATTTACATAATTTCAGTCAGCCTCTTTAATTTCAATTAAAAATAATAAACCTACATACTTAGTACAGGCGCAGGCGATAAAAAAAATGCTTCGACCTCCTATTCAAACCTACGATTTAAAAGTATCGGAGCCGAAGTCGGAACCGGAGATGTAATATCAATCGGAAGTTCCGACTTATCGGAGTCGGAGTCGAAGCTCCGTAACATCCCTAGTAGGTATGTACAATAATTGTGTAAATGTTAGAAGACATTGCTAATTATAGTTATATCTTTTTCCGATTGGTTTAGTTAACTTGCGGTATAAAGATATTGTAATGCTTTAAAGGACATACAATATTTAGTAATACTAGGCAGGACTTATTACACCATAAGTCTGCCATATGGTTACCCTTGTGTTAGAAAGTGACAAGGCGTACACTTATACCTATCTCACGTGATTCGCAGAAATCGACAAGTACTCATTCCAGTTGTACGTAGTACTTATTACTTCTATGGTTGTGCCAAACGTGTATAATCTATGGTGCTAGTGTGTGATAGAATGTATTTTTTCGTAATTTGGTTTTAGTCGATTAAATGAACTAAAACCTCTGTTTGTTAAAAATCAAGATGTAGGAGTGTCGCAGTGTGTTGAATGAGAACAACATTTAGTTTTAGTCGGATAAGTTCTAGAATTTTATTGTTTACACGTTTTGTTTAGCTAAGATGTAAAACTAGTTTGATAAAGAAAAATGCCATTATCTTACATCTTACTAATAAAAATTGATTAGCACAGCACTACTTCGCGGTGGCGGCAGGTTTTGTTGAGGTTAGTAGAATAATTACGAAAAAATTGTTTTTGTATTTATTTTTAGTCAAACCTATCGATACAATAGCAATAAACACAATCATGAAATAGTGTTACATAATTATAATGTGATAAAAGGCCACTATTCATTCAATTCTAACGTTAATTACAGGGACGCGTTAGTTGACATTTTTGTGAGTAAAGTTTGTTTCGTTTGGTAAAGTGATCAACATAGAGATTTCTTATTAGAACAATGTTTTTGTAACGTTTACACTATAAAGTTTTACTTGTTGTATGTATAATTGTTATAGAATTTCGGTATATATTGAGCACACTATAGCTTTCTATTTATAGACAATTCACATGTAACCTCTTTCGATTTAGGCGGGAGAATGGTGTTGGCAAAGGGCCTGAGGCCGCTACAGGTGGCCTCCGTGATATTGTCCGTGAGGATTCTGTCTGTATTCCTGGTGCAAACGTGGTATGTTCCGGATGAGTACTGGCAGACCTTGGAAGTTGCGCACAAGCAAGTGTTTGGGTATGGAGCCTTAACTTGGGAGTGGCAGAAGGGCATCAGGAGTTACCTGTACCCAAGTGTAGTGTCTGCACTGTATACTCTGCTGAAATACACGAGCCTGGACTACCCCGAAGCTCTGGTAAGCTCATAGTTTCTAAATACAAAAAAAAAACAGCCAAAATAGCCGCAAGAACTGAAAACAGTCAATCACCATGACGAAGCAAAAGAAAAAGATCTTGATACTAAATTGAACATTTATTATTAGAAGTTTTGTTGTGTAAAAGTATAACAAAAAATGATAAAAACTTGTTAACTTTTTTGTGCCACTGTTGGTAACACAACAATGACTTAAACATTCCATAAAATTGCAATAATCATTATTTTCTTGTCTTGACCTCACAGTAAAATAGAAACTGTATGACAAACATACACTTAGTTACTTACAAATGCTAATAAATTATGTATAATGTTACAGCATACAAACTTGTAATTTGAGAAGCTTATTCAATGTTTGTAACAGAGACGTTTCATTACCTATAATGATTTTTTTGCTGTGATACTCATGATTAACATAAAATAAATACCGAATTTAAAAATACATATTCAAATTACATACTTTGCCAATAAAAACTATACATATACTTCAGTAAAAAAAGCAAAACAGGTCTGACAAATTGACATCCCACTGCCCACAATATTCAGTGCCGGGTGTAGGTGTTACGTGTGGGTAGAAAAGTTCTGCCTAGCGTGTTTCAAATATGTTGGGGTCAGCTTCTAGTCTAATCAGCTGTGCCTGAATACCAGTATTTTACAAGGAGCGACTGCCATTAGCCCTCTGCAAACCAGTTACTGGGTAATATCCTAAGGTTAGACCGGTTGTCAGACTTTTGGGCTTCTTTTCTATGCCAATTATATATGATCCACACAGTTGATAATTAGCCACAAGCCCCTCCAAGCAATCTTAGCTAAGATTGTTGATTATAGTATCCTTCCGATTTACTCAGATTTGTAATTTTACTAAAATGTTATTTGTATTAGTATAGAAAGAGCATTATTCACTATGATATATTAAAACCTACATGGCTGCATTATCATTGAATATGCAATCGGAAAAATATGAAATTAATTTTTAATTGTATTACATTTGACATAATGTTATTGTCAAATGGTCTTTGCAAGGGGTTCCCTACGTGACATCGAAACTCAATACATCGAATGTCGCAACATCGAAAACGGTACATCGAAGGGTCATATAATCGATGGTACTCTACATCGATGGTACGCCACATCGAAAGTCTCGACATCGAAAGTTTACAATATCGATGGTACGCTACATCGAATGTCGTTAAATCGAATGGTTACAGACTTACAGTATCGATTTTTCATCACAGCGAATTGCATTTATGTTTATCTATATCTATAGGGTTATACATTTATGTTTTGTTTCATTAATTTTGTTTTCTTGTGTGTTTAATTTATTTTTATTCGGCGCAGAAGATGCAATAACCCATCGATTTTGCAACCAGTCCATGTTGTAACCATTCAATACTGTAAAAATTCGATTTCACGACATTCGATGTAGCGTACCATCGATTATGTGACCATTCGATACTGTAACCATTCGATTTCACGACATTCGATGTAGCGTACCATCGATTATGTGACCCTTCGATGCACCGTTTTCGATGCTGCGACATTCGATGTATTGAGTTTCGATGTCACGTAGGGAACCCCTTTGCAAGCATTGAACCCTAGCAGTAATATTTTATTTTATTACTATTTGGAAAACTTACAGCTAGTTCATTTAAATAAGCAATACAGCATGCAAAAGATGGCCAGTTACAAGTTTCCACTTATGTACATGTACAACATTGAACTTGTTCACCTTTCTTGCATGTTTTTCTCATATGTTATTAATGCCATTGATAATAAGTGGCCAGGTGGATGCTTTATACAATACAGGTGGTACTGATAGACCTGACTTATTATATATTTGCCAATTGTTGACTCCTTGTCCATAGATTCTCCTGCCTCGCATCCTGCAAGCTATCATCAGTACTGCTGCCGACTACAGTTTCTATAAATGGACAGGCAATCGCAAATGGGCCTTATTCCTGATACTTACGTCATGGTTTTGGTTCTACACTTCCGGTAGAACATTGCTGCAGACGTTGGAGACCGCACTAGTTGCTATTGCCTTGTCCTTGTTCCCGTTCAAAGGTGGCAAGTTAGGATATTATGAAAAAGGTAAGTTGTGTATTTTAGTTCTTTTATAAGACAACTACCCTATATCGCTGTAAATTAATTCCTACTACTAATATAAATGTGAAAGAATGAATTGGGATGTTTGTTAATCAATCTCACCTCGTCTGAAAGGATTTGGATGAAATTTGGCACACAGGTAGACCATGAGCTCAGTTAGGACAAACCATACTTTCTATCCAGATAAATGCAGTAGTTCCCCTAGAATTCGAGTGAAATTGCGGGCAACAGCTTGTGTTAATATTTTAGTAACCATTTCTGAACAGAAGCAAAACTGATTTTATTCTTCACTAGAACTAGAATAAAATCGACACTAACACAAATCTGGCATTTACAAATTTTAATTCCAATAAACAAAAAAAATATTTACCTTAATGCATCTCCCCATTGTTTTTTTCCGATACAAAATAATATTCCTCTGAACTCAACGTATTCTTTTTGGTTATTTTGGAAGTTTAGTTCACAATTTATGAGTTTTATTATTGTAGCAGTAGAGGAAAAACTCAATGTCTTAATTGGCGTCCAACTTCGAATATCAATTAGTGTCAGATTTGCCCCAGATTGCTATTATCCTGTTACTACACACACAATAATGGGTTACTACCCAGTATCCGCCGTTAGATGACGTCACATGTTTAAGTCACACATCAAAACAGTCAACATTTTTCCTTAGCGCTACAACCACTATAGTTGGGCCGTTTTGAACTGAGTCGTCGGGCCATTAATCTTTTTTGTGTATATCGGGTGTAAAAAGACCCTTAACAATAACGAAAACCACATATTCTACCCATCATTGGGATCACTTTTTTCTACCAGACTATACCTGGGAAATCATTGATTCCGGAGGTATTGAAGGTCAAAGTATACTTTTTTTTTTTAGTTTTTTCCGGATCGAATTCTAAGTGATAATACTAAACTTTCTTCCAAACAAACATTATCAAAATTTTCAATTTTTCCTAACAAATTACGCATTTGAAGTTACAAAAACGCAATGATATCAAACGCACACAACTGCCTTGGCTCAGCTGTGTAGCTGCTGCACGACCCACACAGGCACATTCGATTACGTGCATTACATTACGCGCTACAAAAAAACAGAGTTTTTTTATGCCTAAAAATAAAAGTCGTTTCCCAGCAATTATTTTTGGTCAATGTAATTTAGTTTGATGTACAGAGTGCGTAGATTTCGGCTATGTGATGTGTCTTTTTACACCCTGTATGTCTCGCTCGCACTCGTTCGTACACATCACTATCGCGCTCCATAAGCCTAACGAGTGCGACCGAGACAGATAGACATAAAAGATTAATGGCGCGGCGACTCGGTTCAGAACAGCACAACTTTATCAAGTAATTAAAGCAACTGTTTTTATTGATTGTGCAACCATCTGCATGATATTGACATAATTTTTGACCTGCGACTCTGGGAAAATGGTTGCGCCGTTTCTTCTTCACAGCATAAACACTAGGAAGCGGTGAAGGGCGGCCGTTTTTAGGGGCTTTCTTTTATAATATTTGACGTTCAAAAAGGACTAAGTAATTCTAGTGTATTTTGAATCAATGAGGTGTGAAGTTTCATACCTTAACGTTTTTGAAACGAAAAAGTTGCAAAGACTGCCGGGCTCAGATTTTGATACCCCTTTGCATGAGGGTAAAGTTGAGGTATCCCAACACAAACACCGAAACCGTGTCGCTTTTTCTTTTTTTTTCTAAATACTTTGCCCCACACTAAGATTTCTCTTGTATCGTGGGTGCGTTTACAGACACAAATCTCACAAACAAACGCCCAGACCCGGAACAACCATCTGTAGGCCATACAAATTTTTGTTCCGTGTGGGAATCGAACCCACGACCCGTAGCGCAGAAGCCAATCTCTTAGCCACTGCACCAAACGTGTCGCCAAACACGTTTCTGTTCGTAGACCACTTCCCATACAAAGCCTAATCTTCTTTAGGCCGTACTGTACAATACAGAATGCGGGAATAGCGCGTACGTTGGCGTACCTAGGGTAGGGCACGTACCCTGGGCGCCATTCAAAGGGGCACAAAATTCGCAAATAATACCAACAATATAATAAATATTATTATTCAAATTATCAAGCGATTCCTACGGTCTTCTGACTTTATTAAGATTTTGGAACAATGTTCTCGCTTCTATTGACCGTGTTCAAAAGCTGCTCCAGTATCCTAGTACGAATGTTCATAATGATGCCTGAGATATTGGAGCCCTCCAAGACTATTTTTAGTGTATCTGTTTATTTTATATTTAGATAATTCACGAAGGGGCGCGACTTCGATGTTCGCCCTGGCGCCATTTTCCATTGGTACGCCCTGCCTGAGCGCTTATGACTAGTGTTGTAATATATTTATTTAGAAAGCAATGTTGTAATGTATCTATTTCTTGATACTTGTAACAGAGAATCCTCAGTGGATATGGCTGGCAGTGCTGTGTGTGTTCCTGCGGCCGACGTCGGCGCCGCTGTGGGCGGTACTCGGAGCTTACAACTTGTTCACCACCAACCAAGGGAGACTGAAGCTTGCTACGCGCACATACTTGCCTATCGCGTAAGTGTTTATTATAGTTATAAATAAATCAGCCTGTAACTGTCACACTGCTGGGCAAAGGCCTATTTTCATACAGAGAAGGAACAAGCATTGATCACCATGCTTGCCCATTGCAGGCTAGTGATTTCAGACTATAAAGTCCAGATTGTCTTACGATGTTTTCCTTCACCGTATGTCGTAGCATCTTAGATTAACTAAGAAAGTATATGGCATTGAAAGTTACATTGGTACATGCCTGGGTTTGAACCCGCAAACCGGTGCTCAACAAGCGGGTCTGTAACCTCCCAGCTACTATATACTACATAGGTAATAGTTAATTTTGACCTTTATCGCACCTAAGCGCAAATAGAGTCCCCGAATCCATTTCGGTCGCATTTAGCCCTTTGCCGAGAACTAAGTGGTTAGTTTATCTGCATGCTTGTTTCTCTGGCGTAGTGCTCTACCAACTTAGCTGTGTATGTAGACAAAATTGGAAATAAAGCTGCCTCTCAGTAATAAAGATCATTTTTCAATGAAAATAAAAGGGGGGTATAATAGTTGAACGAGTAAAAGGCTTAGGCATAGTTTTTTCTTAAAAAAACGACGATTTGGGACAACAGCGTCTTAAGTCCGATAACCGGATTATTCAAAAAACGCCTTTGTTCAAACATTTCGAAGTCGTTTTCTGAAAAAAACGGTTTTCGTACTTAAGATGTTCTTGTCGTAAATGAGCGGTCATGGCATTGTGACGCTGTCCACTAGCGACGCTGTCAACCCACAGCTAAGTTGGTTCACATATCGGGTGTAAAAAGACCTTTAACGATAACGAAAACCACATATTCTACCCATCATTGGGATCATTTTTTTCTACTAGACCATACCTGGGAAACCATTGGTTTTGGAGTTTTTTTTTTTGTTTTTTCCAAATCCGTATTCTAAGTGATAATACTAAACATTCTTCCAAACAACCTTACCAAAATTTTCAATTTTTCCTCACAAATTACGCATTTGAAGTTACAAAAACGCAACGAATATCAAATGCACACGACCGCCTTGGCTCAGCTGTGTGGCCGCTGCACGCATGCAAACGCGCGGCATCGCCACAACCACACATTGCGCGCTACAAAAAAGCATTTTTCTTTCAACTACGCAGTAATGTTATCATTAATCGCTACAAAACCGATCACAAAATACGTATTTTCTGCTTAGAAGCAAAACAGTGCAGAAATGTTGTATGAAATTTCATTACTGCACTGCAAACAGTGCAGAAATGTTGCATGAAATTTCATTACTGCACTGTTTTTCATTAATGCAGTTTTTTATTTTTTATTTAGATGTAAATTTACCACAGGGGTTTAATGTCTCCCGTTAAGTTTAATATTAAATGTATACATTCTTTTGCATTAGATCTAAAAGATACTGGCTGAAAATAAAAATCGGCTGAATAAAACCGAATTGGTGAAAAAAAAAACAAATGGCGCGCATTTTGTACCATTGTAAAACTTTGATAGGTACTTCTTATTTAGCAAGAAAAGTTTTAAAAAATGGAAATAGATAGCGATATGAATTCAAGTCCAGAAAGTATAAAAACAGCTGCAAATGAAATTGTTAATAACCTTTTGCCGCAAAAGTCGCAGGATAACCTTGTTTTCATTAACTTGAGTTTTTATTTCGAGTAGGTATATTTTATCACGGTAGGTAAATTGGTAGTTGAAAGAAAAGTAGATTACGCACCTTGCTGAAGTGAGTGATTAATGCACTCGTGCTAATTTAGTGCCCTCGCTTGCGCTCGGGCACCAACATAACACTCGTGCATTAATGACTCACTTTGCGCTCGGTGCAACAATCTACTATTATTTTATGCCAAAATATAAAAGTCGTTTTCCAGCAATTATTTTTGGTCAATGTAGTTTAGTTTGATGTACAGAGTGCGTAGATTTCGGCTATGTGATGGGTCTTTTTACACCCTGTATACTCAAACAATTTCTATACTGTTTTGTCTTTTCTATAGTCTGATCGCCGGTGGCGCTCTCGTGGCACTAGACTCGTACCACTACGGCAGTCTCATCGTAACACCGTGGGAGTTCTTTAGATTCAATGTTCTACATGACATCGCCTCTTTCTACGGACAACACCCCTGGTTTGTATTTGCTGATTGTTCAACTGTACAAAGCTATTATAAATACGTTTTCGTTACCAACAACTTGTACTGAGCTTAACAGAGAGATAGATAGAAATTGTTATAATTGTAGAATTTATTGTACACTTACAGCTATTACACACTGCATCCGATCCGGATCTGTGAAAATACGAATGTAAAAAACTCAGACCGAATTCGGATATTGCTTTGCGCACTGCATCCGGAGTGTCAGACTTACTGACTAAAACCTATCCGTGTTCCTCCTAATGCCCTTTGCGGTCCAGGGCCGCGGTAACTCTTTCGAACAAATTCCGCAACCCTGGCAGACGCGAAAACCCCATGCGCATACATTTTGTACTAGAGCCAGCAGGCTGCCGGATCCGGGCAAATTCTAACAGTGTGCGGGGTCTAATATAAAATGTATGAGCAGAGTAGCGCATCAGAAATTTCTGATAATGTGCGGCCGGCCTTAAGGTGAATGCTTCCAGTCGGCCCCCGAAATTCAATTTCTTTCCAGTTTTTTCTATTTCACGTAAAAGCTGAACATCTTTAAGACGTCGTTTTATAATTAGTGCAGGCAAAATATTGTATTGTATTGATATCAGTCTGTATTTGTTTACTTTACAAAACGACAAATTATTGTAATGGCATCGAACATGATATAAACAACTTTTCTTTTGAATAAACCTTAACAATGTTAGTAATGTTAGAAAAATATGTGTCCAATTTATGCGATGTTTTTCCATACTAAAAGTTTTGGTAAGAGTTATTTATAATATTTTTAGCACATGTTTATTGTCTCCAGCAGTCTAAACCATATTTTTTTCTATGGCCAACATTATTTTTTCATCCTAACACAATTTTTTGAAATAAAATATTTCATTCCACAGGCATTGGTACCTCACGCAGGGCATCCCAGCTGTGTTAGGAATCAACCTAATCCCTGTACTATGGGCTATCTACAACATACTGCGACGACCGAAAGAGAACAAGATTGGAGGCTTACTGCTGACAGCCATTGGTTTGCATGTAGCGTTATACAGGTATGTGGCCTAAGCCCCGTCGTCCACAACGGTACTCTAAACAATTATAAACTGAAACTACCAATGAGTATCTAGAACAGAGGTGGGCAAACTACGGCCCCCGGGCCAACTCTGGCCCGCGAAGCGTTTTAAGCTGGCCCGCCAAACCGCTCCCTTTTAGAGCAAGAGTGTTTTGCTACAACAAATTAGAGCTAAAAATGTTAGTTTTGGCGGAACAAAATGCATTATTTTTTGCAATTCTGGCCCTCTAGAATTTATTGCGTTTTCCTGGCCCCTGAGGAAAAAAGTTTGCCCACCCCTAATCTAGAATGTCACAGCGCTAGCATTTCAATGGCGAAACGAACACCAGTCACAAACTGGTTTGTAACGCGTTAGAAACTAATCACTCGCGACCCGACATGCTGGTCGCGCGCTACTGATTTCTATTCGATTTTGGAAACTGTGCTGCGAAACAGCACTTTTGCAGAATACCGCGTATTTGAGTGACCGTTTTTCAATCAATTTGGTAGCGTCGTGTACGAATCCGCGTTACCAATTAGTTTGTAACTTTAATTACCAACTGGTTCTTTGACTTTTTACTTTGGTTACTTTTGACGGGGCTAAGTGTAAGGTTGAGAATGGTATAAATGCCAATAATGCCACTCACTAGCCATTCCCCTTTTTTGGGAGAGTTTGGGCTTTACATTGTATTTTTACTACTCTATCCTCCGGTTTTTGATTTGAGAATTCTAGGATGAGCAATACTTATGTAATATTTGAGTACGGAGTTGTCAAAAAAATGCTTTAAAATCCGTAATTTTTTTGACAATCCGTACTCAACTGTTACTTAAGTACTGCTCATCCTAGAATTCTCAAATCAGAAACCGGAGGTATGAAACTTCTCACATGAAGCTACTCAAATGAAACCTATTTACTAACCAGTTGCTAAGACAGAATAGCACTAGTATTTTAATAGAGGGCTGCACATGGAGCTATCGCTTAGTAACTGTTTAATAAAACTTTAGTAAGCAGTTTCAAGTGACGCGACGTGCTGTTCGCCGCGCATGTTACTAAAGTCGTGTACGCACCTTCGAGCAATACATATGCGAACAACTTTGCATGATACAACGTTGTTCGCATATGCATACCAGACGAACACATCACAGTCATTCACAATCGATGCACGCCTTTACAAAACATCAAAATGGCGGACAAGTGACTAAAAGTACAGTGATTTGAACAACACCGTGTGCGAAGTTTGGTTACTAAATACTTTGATTTCAGTTAGTACACAGTTTAGTTTTATTTGAGCACCTACATGTGAGAACGGCCTTACTTTTCAACTTCAAAAATCATTCATTCAAAATAGACTACAATTACTAAGTTCTTTTTGAACGTCAATACTACAAAAGACAGCTCCCAAAAACGCCCGCCCTTCACCACCAGTTCTTTATCAGTGTAAGTAAAAAGCAAGCAAATAAAAAGAGGATTTGGCCTAATCAACAGTGCACTATGATATCAGCTAGGCCCTGACGTCACCACGGTGGACGTGGCCCTCATCACTCTGTCGGCACTCGTCCCGTGCACACTATGTTCGCGCTTCCATCCCATTTTATTATTTTCCATTATCTTGTAAAAGCTACTAGGATAAACATTCTTATGCCTATGGCATCAAATTTCGCTTTAAAGTAATTTTTTGTGTAATTTATTACATTTGTACATACTACATTACATCGTATCATATCATCGTACATATTACATTTTTTTATCTATAAATGAAGCGTTTTTTCTATTCACCGCTAGAAGGAACAGGCGAGGTTTAACGCTCCCCTCACTCCGTGAGATGTCACGCATCGTATTATCGGAAAATCGCATTACAGCATCTTCTCTTTGTATTTGCTCCGTGGTTTTCTAAGTGTTAATGTTATTGTTACAGTTTCATACCTCACAAGGAGTTCAGGTTTGTGTTGCCGCTGTTGCCGATCTTCATGTATCTGGCGCAGGACGTCATTGTGCCGTGGAGCAGGAAGGCTACGAAGTAAGTTTTATCGTTAAACGTTTGAAGGATAACGAAACAACTTGATTTCGAAACTTTGATATAATTGAATAATTCGAATACACAAAACGAGAGCAGATGGCAGCACCATCGTAAAACCACATCACAAACAATTAGAACGACTTGAAGGCCCTTAAGGCCAGGCTCAACACCTGTTATTAGATTTAAGGATTTTCTGTAGAAATGTTTTTTGGTAAATAAATTTATTCATATTACAAAAGATGGTTTAAACCAAGACTAAGGTAAACCCAGGTTTAAAATATACCCATCACTTTCTTATGTCATATAACAAAAAGAGACGGGCCTATTTTAAAACCTAGGTTTTTCTTAGACCATCTTTTGTAATAAGGGGGAAATTGTTATTGTCAGTGGCGGCTGACCCTTAAGAGCACTCGTACGTCACACTACCAGTTCAAAAATTTCATTACACCTTTAAAAAGAATCACGAAATCCTAACTAATATTATAAAAGCGAAAGCAGGTTTGTTTGTTACCTATTTACGCCTAAACCACTGAACCGATCATCCTGAAATTTTGCATATACGTTGTCAGGTGTACAGAAACGGACATAGGGTACCTTTCATCCCGAAAAAATACTGTTCCCGAGGAAAACAATAATAACGTTCTTATGATAATAGATGGCGCCACGTGTCTTTCGAATCCTGATTGTATTATATTATTGTACCTAATACAACACGAATTGATTGTCAAATTATAAATTAACGCGAGCGAAGCCGCGTGCAAAAGCTAGTATCAACATAAATATTACGCACCTACTTTATACTTACAAATAGTTACGAAGTAAGGACAAATCAATTTAATCTCTATATAAAAGTGATTTAAACTTATTTTGGCTCGAACAAAAATAATCTAGTGTACTATACACCTCTGCCCAACTCTTCATGGAACACAGGCGTAATGTTATAATTACATAATATTGACACATGATTCTTCCACCAGATGGCAGCTGTACCTGGTAGCCGGTTCCATCCTCCTCGGTAACGCAGTGCCGGCCGCTTACTTCGGCATGGTGCACCAAGCTGGCACTCTGCAAGTAATGCCGCTGTTGAGAGAAGCTGCCAACAACAGGAGCTCCATCACATTCCTTATGCCTTGCCACTCCACACCGCTGTATAGGTAAGGATATAGTAAAACATCATATAACTCAGATAACAAGGTAAATTATTATAGTTTGATGAAGCAGTCTGACTAGCCCTGAATAAAACTCAACCATTATGTATTAAAATTATGGTTGGGATTTACAGGTATAATGGGGAAACATACTACATTCAGGGTTGATTTGTAATCGTCAGATAGCTCGTCAGAATAGAACAGTGCCCACTTTCCATACATTTAAAAACCTGATAATGAAAATGTATGTAAAGTTATAAGGTATGGTAGAAAGACTACCTGTAAGTTTAGAAAATAATGTCATATAGCCAATTTTACGATTTAAACGCTACGAAGTCCAAAGAATATTAATGTTACTTTTTAGGTTAGGATTTTCCGTTATCAAATAGGTAATAAAGAAATAAATGTGCTAAAACTAATTTATTAACGCTTGAAGTTTAGTCTAAAATAGGACAGGTGAAAAATTGGTAGGTCAGGTGAAAAATTGACAGCTTATGATTAGGAAATATGGGGCCTAATTCTCCTCAAGTAAATCTTGATAAATCACAACCGAACCAAGGCCGAACCGTTCATTCAGACAGTTCTCAATTTCAAAAGCTATCAAATTGTTTGACATAAAAAACAAAATCAATCATTTTGAAAGTTTTCGAAAACAAAAACTGACTGATGGTTGTGGTTCGATTGCGTTTGGCAACAATTTATTTTAGGAGAATTGGGCCCCTGTCAAATGTACTTGCTGTGTTTTTAACTAAGTACAGTATGCAGGGTGTAAATGAATTCGTTTAATTCCTAAAACCAAATTATCTATTAATGGTATAGCCCTAGCCCACCAACCCAGCACGGGATTTATCTTGATTAAAAATAATAATGATTGTTTTTCTTGTGGCAGGGGTAGTGGATTGTATCGGAAGCATCTAAGGTTTCAATAAAAAAAGCAAAAAAGTTTTGCATAAATATAATATTTTATATGATAGATCATTTGCCACGACTCAGATGGTGGGCATTACTATCGCCTCGCGCAGTCGGTTAACTTGGTGCGCTAAAATCGATTCGAAAACGATCGACTCCGAAACATAAAAACGTGTGTTTATGACTTGTTCTAGTCTGTTATGTTAATGTAATTGGCTTATTGAAGCCGTATTAACATAAATAAATAAATAAATAAATGTATTTTAAAAAAAAATGATTTAATTGATTTGAAAAAACCGCATGCAGCGTCAATCTGTGTCACCATTGAGATCACGCGTTTTGAAGGAATTACACGAATTCGTTTAAACTCCAAATACATTTACATATAGTAATATTTATTCATTAAAGGGAAACGAACACTTAGCCCGCAGCGCAGAACATTAAAAGCTCAGTCAGCATGAATCGTCAAGTCAACAGATAATGTGCATCGATTTTAAAACGATTAAAGGATTTGTCACACAGGGTGCGTTCTGCGTCCTCCGGTCCGGTCAAATCGAACGCAGCCCGCATCTTATGTGAACATCATTTGCGTTTTATATATATTTTATGTAATTACGATCTGACTATGCGGGCACAAGCAAAGAACGTAGGGAACGCACCGGTCAGGCGGTCGGGGTGGGAAGGTAGCGGACGGGCTGCCCGGTTGCGGGCAGCGGGCACAGGGCGACGGTCGGCGGTCCGGGCAGTTCATAGGGGTGATCGATGTTACAAAAACATCAATGATGACATCGATAATGACATCAATAACTGAACATCGATACTTGATGTTTACCGAACACAAAATATCGATACAAACACAACTACACGCAATCAAATATAAAATGGCCGCTGTTTGCCCTGCCCGTCAGATCGCTGACCGTGCCCGGATCGCTGACCGGTTGCCCTGACCATGATGTTCACATAGGATGCGGGCTGCGTTCGATTTGACCGGACCGGAGGACACAGAATGCATCCAGTGTGACAAGTCCTTAAAAAACCTTCTAGAAAAAATATAAAATTAACAAAACATTATCTCCTACAGCCATCTCCACTTGAACATAACGACACGCTACCTCAGCTGTGACCCGCCGTTCAACAAGACAGGCGAGACGTACGAGGCGGAGGCCTTCTTCAACAACCCGCTGCGGTGGTGGCGCAACGAGTACGCGTCCCGGCAGACACCCTCACACGTGGTGCTGTTCGACAGACTCAAGGGAAGACTCGAAAACGTGCTCACTGGGTACAAGCTGCTGCACGAGATACCGCATACACAGGTAAATACAGGGTGTAAAAAGACCCATCACATAGCCGAAATCTACGCACTCTGTGCATCAAACTAAATTACATTGACCAAAAATAATTGCTGGGAAACGACTTTTATTTTTTGGCATGAAAAAAACGCTTTTTTTTGTAGCGCGCAAATTATGGTAGTGGCGATGCCGCGCGTATGCATGCGTGCAACGGCCACACAGCCGAGCCAAGGCGGTCGTGTGCCTTTGATATTCATTGCGTTTTTGTAACTTCAAATGCGTAATTTGTTAATTGTTAATAATGTTTGTATGGAAGAAAGTTTAGTATTATGACTTGGAAATCGTTTTTGGAAAAAAGTAAAAAAAAAGTGTGTACTTTTACCTTCAATATCTCCAAAACCAATGATTTCCCAGGTATGGTTTGTTCGAAAAAAATGATCCCAATGATGGGTAGAATACGTGGTTTTCGTTATCGTTAAGGGTCTTTTTACACCCGATATCTCTTGCGATTTGTCTTTTATAGGGTTACGTAGTCAACAAGAAACCCTTATAGTTTCGCCATGTCCGTCCGTCTGTCCGTCCGCAACGTAGCTCGGAGACTCTTAGTACTAGAAAGCTATAATTTAGCATGGATATACATATTAATCACGCCGACAAAATGGTACAATAAAATCATGAAAATAATGTTTTTTTTTATGGTACCTTCTGTACACGTAGGGTTGCCATCCTACCGGGTTTCCCCGGATTTGTCCTAGTTTACGGGCATCCGGGGAGCGTCCGGGCGGGGCTTCATTAGTAGTCCGGGTTTAAAAAAATCAAAGTTTTGGGGCGCCCGCGACACTCGCACTGTGCCCGCACGCCGCGGTCAACCGACGACCCGACTCGCTAAACAACTGTTTTTTATTACACTGACTATGTTTAAAAAAACCTGTTGACATGTCCGGGTTCTGGGCTCTAAAATCCGGGGTTTTCACGCGTCTTGTCCTGGTTGACAAATTTTAGAGATGGCAACCCTATGTACACGTAAAGTGGGGATGTTTTATTTTTTTCTCGTCTACTCCATAGTGTGGGGTGTTGTTGGATATCTCTCAAAAATATTATGGGTTTGTTATGACAATTTTTCGATTATACATATAATCCGTTTCTGAAATATTTAAAGTGTTAATTTTTGTTAGAGTCAATTGTGCCCCCCCCCCTGCCAGCTAAACGGTTAGTTTTGGATAATATGTGAAAAAATTCACCGTAGTAGTATATACAACGAAGTTAAAAGGTAAACTATCACAGCTACTTAGCTGTGGTAGTACTTAGTAGTGAGTTTTAGCCTACTTAGACTTTACCCCCCTTATTACAAAAGATGGTCTAAGAAAAACTCTGGTTTTAGACTAGCCCCGTCTCTTTTTGTTATATGACATAAGAAAGTGATGGGTATATTTTAAACCTGGGTTTACCTTAGTCTTGGTTTAAACCATCTTTTATAATAAAGGGGTTCAAGTTTACGAGTAATAGTCGATAAGCCGGAAAAGTAAAAATTTCGTACAAATTCCATAGAAAAATTGCTAAGCCCTCTTCTTAGTCCGCATTATTGTGCAATTATGGAACCCTATTACTGCGCGTGGCCCTATTACTGCGCGTGGTTTTTTTTTTATGTGAAATCTTCAAAAGGCTCGCTGCCTCTTGAGGATGGTATAGAGGTATAATATCTTATATCTACTACTAGCGACTGGCCTCGGCGTCGCTCGGGTACGTTTTATGGCTTAAAACTTTCCGGAAGAAATTACTCAAGATGAAAACCACATCAAAATCCATTGAGTAGTTTAAAAGTAGGTAAGCCGACAGACAGACACGAAAAGCGACTTCAATTCTTACTATTTAGAGAAGAGATAAAGAAACTGGTTATAGTGTTCCTTTTGCCAAATAGGAAGAGTCTGGCTCCTTGATTTCCGGCGCAACGCGGCTGTCGATGTTTTTTTCTCAAGATATTTTAGTCGGCTACTTTTATCGGACCTTGGACCGGGCCTTAAACCGGTATCCATCAAGGCGGAGAGGAGAGGAGATGTGCTGCGAAGCTGGCGGGTTATTTCCACCAAAGCGGAGAGGAGATGTGAGCTATGCGTAGCGGAGATGTGAGCTATGAGAGCTCGAAATCAGTCAGTTCGGGTGTGCGAGGCGCGGGGAGAAGGCAGCGGGGTGCGGGGGCACCGCCTGGCCGCCGGACTACACACATCTCCGCTCTGCCGCGCCTCTTGCTCGCGAGTGGCACTAAATTCTATAGAAAAATGAGACATCTCTCCTCTTCGCTTGATCCATTTCAACCGAAGCTAAGCGGAGAAGAGATGTGGAAATAACGAAATCTGATTGGTTATTCAAAACACATCTCCTCTCGTCTCCTCTCCTCTCCGCTTTGGTGGAAACTGGGCATTAAACTTTCATGCGAACTTTGCGTTCTAGACATGTTACGTCCTAATAAATATTATACAACCTTATTTCTACTTTATACGAAAACCGAGACACCCCTACAAGATTTTCATCAGAACTGCCTGAATATGTGTTTTTTTTAGTAAATCTCCAAGTTACACCTTAGTTTATGTCGCGTTAAGTTCCCTAAAAAAGTGTGAAATGCCTGAGATGTGCTATGCAGGGGTTGTCTAATACACGGAAACTGACCGAGAGGATCGTCTCAAGCCTCAAGGTGTCTATTCCCGTCAACTGTTATGGGTAGAAAACTACTGAAACAAAATTGAAATTTATGAAAAAAAAAGTGGTGTAAAAAATATGTCAATCGATTCTCCTAGTGATTCTGAACAAACTAGTTTCAGGTTTAGTATATACTAAAACTAAGCTTTTATACTTCCGCAGTTTCCGGAAGGCGAGGTGAGCGAAAATGTGTTGGTATACCAAAAGGCGCAGACTCCATCCAGGACAACCGCCGATGACGTAGTCTAACGCCCCACGAGACTCACCACCACGTGTTCATGTTAGTGGACCCTATTCTATAGCGACGTAGCTCACAACATGACTGCATGCCATTGTGAATCTTATTGTTACAGAATAAGAATCACAATAGTGCGATCAGGTTATAAGCATAGACTGGTCTTGATGAAAACTTTAATAGGAATAACCACATGAATTTGCGACAAAATACAAAAAAAAAAAAACGAAAGTAGGTACCAATTCCTTCCAGTTTTTTAAACATGAACCAATGAAAATCTATTTTATGGTTTACCTCTTATGGTGTACACGAAACATTATGCCGCCGCAGCATGTGTTCTTTCCTTCATCAAATCGTGTATAATTATACGCGAATTCATGCGTGCACACATGTTAACAATAAAGTATCGCCACGACGAGTTAGCAAATTACGAAAACGAAATAGTTTTCGTGTGCTCGGTAAGCTGAATAATACATTGGTCTGTTTTTCTTGCGCGTGTGTAAGAGAGATAGACTAACGAAAACTGTTGCTGTTTGCGTAATTTCCAATGTCGTAGTACAACATATTGTAAATTTCTTCTCTCTTCCAGCTTCATCATAAAAGTCTATGCTCAAAAGTATAAGATGCTATGTCAAACCTCTTACTATGCTATCGCAAACCATAAATCGCGATCCTTTGACGATTTTCGTTTTTATTTTAATAACTCGAATTATTATTCGGCTATAATTTAATTGGCTTTTGGTATTAAATTAAATTTTAATTATTAATTATTGACTCTTGGGAATGTTGCCCAATAACAATGTGTTCGGATTAGAAAAATAAATATACAATTTACATGTATTTTATACGTAATTGTATACTTAATAAAAATATTAAATTTATACAATTTTATAAATAAATTTGACCACATAATGATAATATCCTTCCTTCAATGCTTCATTTTCCAACTAATAAAACGCATTTTCTAGTGAAAAAAATAGAGATAAAATAAGGAAAGTTATCTATTAACGCACCGACCAATTTTACGTACGATATGACTTCATAATATGAGAACAATAATAATGTAATCGTTATTAAACAAGTATTTAAATTGCATTTAAATGTTCCGTGAAAATTAAGCAGAATAAAGCTGAGATCTGTAAAGCGTACTTAGACTTTGCTCAGACTTTACTTTTGAGTGAAGTTAAGTCGATATTTATATAGCAATCTTCGAATCCCTCTGAGTGCGTGCTTAGTAAATGTTTAAAGTTCACATAATCGATGACTTTTCAAAAACTTAGACTATAAGCCAAACAAAAATCAAGTCTGAGTAAGTCAAGTTTGAGCAAAGTTTAAGTACGTTTCAAAAAAAAAAAGTGGTGTCGTCTTTTTCTTTTATGGCTATTCATTGAATTTTCATAAATATTTTGTTGTCATATCGGAAATGTGTAATTTAAATACAACTATTATGAAATCAGTCCGCCACTACCAACATTTATAATATATCCATGACTGAGATTTGCAGGACGCAAGTACAAATCGTAAACATTTTATATACATAGTTTATACGCTTGCCAAAGTTTATCATAAAGTGTAATAATACTAACATATTTTGTGCTACGCCCGACTAAAAATATACACACTATTATTTCAACTTTTAATCCTAATAAATACATTTAATGTTTTTATGCCATAAATGTGTAATACTAATTATTTTGCTCAGTGACCAATTTAAGAGTAGAGTGCGTTATTACGCCGTTATGTTGGCATCACTGAATGTTGACAACAATGTAAACTCAATAGTGCCAATATTTCCGCAAAGGGAATTCTTTAGTGAAACGCATTCTGATAGAAAATAGTGTAGATTACATTTTTTTTTCTGATTTTCAATCTTGCGTGATTGGATAATATTATTCATTCTTTTTGTTTCTAGACTAGTTAATTTTCAAGATCCACGTTTCCATATCAATAATATTTTTAATTAAACAAGTATAGCCGATACCTGCCTATTTTATTTACCTCATTAATTTTAGACTAACAATTTAATAACCCTTGATATTGTAGTTTTTGTATTAGGTTCCTATAACTCTTCTTTCTAATTATATTTTTAGTCGGGCCCATATTTATTTTGTTAGACAGTTTTATTTTTCATTTGGCATTTTGAGGATATACCGCATCCACCGAAAGAACATCATAATAGTTTTAAGAGCATTTTGTCATCTTCAAGTAAAGAAATTAAATCATAGAACAAAAATATTTCTTCATTAAAAAAAGGCGCTAATCCTTGTATTGTGTTATGTCCACAAAAATCCAACAGAAATCTCTTTAAATTATAAACTAATGGACTTCCAAAAACAATTAACCTTTGCTTGAAGCTGACTGGTAAAAAAGTAATTTAATTTTATGAATTGGAACCATTTTAAATTAATTATTATTTAATGTCTATGGATTTGAATTGCAATACATTTTTAAGATTTCTTTATAATTATAAATTTAGATGTAAGTAGTTTAGGAATGCTCAAAATGTAAAGACAGACAAGTATTTTAAGATCTCTTTTTGTCTTTATTGATACATTAACACTGTAATATTTCTCATTACTTTTAGCATTGTTTCTAATCTTAACTAGCCACTTGGCGATTTAATTAACGTAAAAGTAGTTAATGAAAAAAAATCTTCAATATTTAATGTGCCAAACCCTACTAAACTAAAACTAAAAAACTTTATACTGTTAACAATCAAGAGACACAAAGAGTGTCAATAATATTTTTGAATTTTATCACTTGATTAATAAGTAGTTTCGTAAAGTGGCTAGTTTAAAAACAATGCTTCAAGTCATTGATGTAGAACCACATGGACCTGGTTAGCGCTCAAAAATGTCCAAACCGAATGCAGACTTAGTATCCAAACACACTATGCCGGAGATACGCGACCGAAGTTCCGCGGCTGATTTTACATTCCGACGTATTCGGCTGATATGACACACCATAAGTGCCGAATTTACGCGGCAGAAATTCAATTGCGCAAACTTGTGGGCACACGCGGGGCGCGGGCATGCCTACCTCCCGCTGCTACCCGCCCCGGATCTTCGTCGGCAATCTAACCGAACTTCGGTCGTGTATAATGTGTGCTCTACAGAATACGTTGCCGCCGAATTGTCGCTGAACTTACGCCCGACCGAAGTTCGGCTGTACGCTATAACGTGACGTAATTTCGGCATAATGTGTCGTCAGTAATTCAAATAGCATTGCAGGCGTAATCATGCCGAACTTCGGTCGCGTATTCGGCATTGTATGTTAAGACACTAAAACGCGAAAATGAAGACTAATTTACGTCAATGGGTACAGTCAAGTCTTCGTGTGGTGAAAAGCTAAATCAGGCATTGTGATGACTAGCGATCGGATATTTGGATGCATATTCACCTAAAGTTGAAATGTTGGGTAATATGGAACGCGCTTTTGTATCGAAAAATTCCAGAAGGTTCCGGGACAATTATTTTAAATTATGTTTTTTTGTTTGGTTTATCTAACACACACTTCTTTTTACAGTCTACATACACACATATTTGTATCGGGGGTTAAACATTAATTTTAAATAATTATGCAGTCCAAGAACCCCGAAGTTTTTTTTAATAAATCTTTTTAAGATGTTGCCTCCATATTATACAACTGACTAGCTAAGCATTGCCGGTGTTCCTGGCATCCCGGGTTTTTTCATACAAAAAATATATTTTAAGAAGCCGCTTCCATACTTTCGTAGCTAAAAATTAACTTAAGGTAAATGTGCGTCCGAATATCCGATCCCTAGTGATGACGACATAGGATTTAAATTGATTTGTTGGTATTTCTAAGTTTATTTTATGTAAACTCAGGACACTTTTTTCGTAAATTTTGTACTAGACCCTTGATCCATGTATTTCTACGTCAATGCTTCAAATACAGGAACGGTAACACATTTCAAATGTTATTTATAAATGATGTTAGTATGAAGTGCTATAGCCTTACCGATGTTTTATCAAGAGAAAACTCTTGTAAACTGATCATGTTAACTGCTGCCTTGTGTGGAAGTACATTACAGTACAACACAAATAAGAAGTCGCATCGGCAAACTTCGTAAAACCGATCACTTCCGAGATGAGTCCGACTTCAAAACCACGAATGTTTATTAGTGCTGCAGTAATAAATGATCTTTACGCTGACGCAATAAATGTGAGTGTCGCGAAAATGAGCGACTGCCATTAGTTGTTCGATGTAACTTATTAGCTACGGTGCTTGGTAAATGCCGGCATTTAACAAGCACCGTAGCTAATCCCGGTTTTAAAACTAAAAACAATCAATTAACTTTTTGATCGCCACGAACGTCTATGGACGTCAAATTAAAAAGTGCCCACGACGCCGCCGACGGCATGGCACGTCGAAAACACCAGAGTTCAAAAGTTTGACGTCCATAGGCGTCCGTGTCGGTCAAAAGGTTAAAACCACAGATGAACTGTAAACAAGTGCCAAAAATTACACTTTTTAGGGATTTTAACATTTTCCTCCTAGCCACCTCCTAGCTAACTAAGTTGGGATCAGCTTCCAGTCAAACCAGATACGGCTGAATACCAGTATTTTACACTGAGCGACTGTCATCAGACTTTCGCAACCCAGTTACTATTGGGCAATGCCGATATCCTAAGGTTAGACTGGTTGTCAAATTTCGGGCTTCAGACTACCCGTAACGACTGTCATAGGTACCTATATACTTACGGTTTAACGTGCTCTCCGAGGCTCGGAGGCGTCTCTATGTGTAACGAACGGTGGCCTATCCACGAACTGATCGCGGCAAGCACTGCTTAACCTGGCAAGTCATGATCGGTGTGGTTATTAAGTAGCCACAAGCCCCTCTTCGGAATTTTAATATCATACGAACTGGAAATAGCATAAGGTTTTAAAATATAATATTTACAAAAACATGTAAAGATCACTAAAATATAAATTGATATTTTAGTGATCTATTTATATAAAAGGAGAGAATGACGGACTTCTATACAAATTTTAATCCCCTATGTCGCCCCCTCCGGGCTGGAATTTCGGGGTATCCCTTCTTACTGGATGCCTACGTCACAAAAGGAACCTACTCTCAAAATTTCAAGTTTCTAACCCCAGCGGGTTAGACTGTGTGTTGATAGATCAGTCGGTCAGTCAGTTTCTCCTTTTATACATATAGATTACTGTAATGTCATTTTGTATTTACGTTATACTTCCACACAAAGCAGCCGTACGTATGTATAAGGAGCATATTTTGAGCAACAGTCTAGGTGAATAGGTTGTTTTTCGTGTTTAAGTCGATCAGAATGTCTTCTATACAGATGTCGAGTGTGAATTTTAAATAAAGATTTTATTTTTAATATACCAGTTTTTATTGTTTTACTTTCTGAAATTTTGTACCTTATCTTTATGTTCCTTCCTTATGCATACACTTGATATAAGGGTTTATACGTGAAATCATTGTTTGTCTCTTTTCATTTGTACCAGTGCAATAGCATTTTCTGTCTAAGACGATATACGTCTCTCGGCTGGACTCAGGTTCCTGGAGCCCAATTTTACTAACAAAATTGTAAAAAATTACAAACGAACTTCAGCTCAATCACGGCTGTTCCACCTTTATCCCTATAATGCTTGTCTCCCACGGTGCGTGATATCGCGCACCGCGACGCACGAGCTCGCACCGACGCACCATTTGAAGAGACTCGTTCGTGGTAACGCGGAAGCGTGCGGAGCGGTGCTCCGTATCCGCCGCGAGTCTGTAACATCAAAGGTGCGGTGCGAGTTCACTTTCACTTGGTATTTTGGAATGAAAAAATAGCTTTGAATCACGCACCCTCATAATGTGGATTCCCACGGTGCGTAATTTTATGGATAATACCACGCACAGCCGGTGCGCGCTACCACGCACCGTGGGAAACCAGCTTTAGAAATATAAAGGTTCCGTTTTTCCTTTTCAGGAACGGAACACTAAAAAAGTCAAGAAGCTATGGTTGGTTGCGATTTTTTAAAAATGTAGTATAACTAGCCACCTGTAGATACATTTTTGAGCCGAATATGTATGAATACTAGATACGAAACGGCATCGAATAGTCCCGGCCTGAGTCAGCAATTTTGAGTTGATCTCTTCCTTGGTTTCGCAAAGTAAAAATACAAAAACGTATTAATAAAAAATATTTGCTTATAACATTACCAAGCGGCGAAACAAACAAGAGCTAAGAATGGGAAACAAAGAGAACACGTTACCTAAACTATCTGTGAAGTTAGTTCAAAACTGACCCAACACAAAAAAGTTTTATCAATCATGTATATATTTAATCACGCTACCAGAATAAAAAGTACATAATCTTAGTAAGATATAAATAACTATAATTTGACCTAGTATAATAATTGTAATTAATTAATCATTTCCACATTAGATATGACACATTGATAAGGGAGCTTCTAACGATTATACGATTGAGTTATTTCCCTGTTTAGTGTGGGTGCACACTTGCGGACTACCTAAATAATTATGTTAATTTAGTGTACCGAAACATCGGGCAGGTGGGGGTAGTGTACAACATCCAACTTCCTTATACGTGCCATCGAACTCCCAGTCACCATAGTGAGACAGAGATCTTGTTTCGGCACGAGCTATTCGAGAATAGTTCATGCCGTGGTGAATAGATTAGCCAGTCAGCTAGGGTAGCTTCACTCGTGGAGACTCTTTTAACGCACCTCCTTTTCTGCTTTGTAGGCTTGACCTTGCACACAATGCCCTGAAAAGATGTGTACTTTCCCCGAATCTTTACCGACCTCAGTTAATTTGATTTAAGTAGGAGTCCAGAAGTCACAACTCAATGTCTGCCAACGAGCTATGGAGCCCAGTATACTAGGTGTCAAATTTACAGATCGTGGTCGAAACAGCATTCTGCGATCCAAAATACATAGCTAACGTGGCTCAAAAGGGTGCCCAACTAAAGTGGGATTGGGCAGGATTAGTCTGCCGCGTGCCGAATATACTGTGGGCTCAAATAGCACAGAACTGGTGCCCTAAGCTGAGACAGCAGGGCCCGAAGGAGATGGCGGGACGAAATGGATGCATTCCTTGAAAACTGGAAAGAAGTAGCGCGAGATCAGGAAAAATGGAGGAAGGCTTTTGCCCCGTAGTGGGACAGAATAGGCTGATAATAAATAAAAAATAATGTGTGTAAACAGCAATCGTTATGAAACCAAATCTGCCGCTAGTGAAAAAGGGTCCTTATACCCTTTATAACGACCTTACCTTTTTCACCAAAGGGGTATAAATTCTTATACCTTTTCTAAGGACCCTTTTTCACAGGGCACAGAAATATGGTTACGTTCGCACGATTGCGCGATGTATGTCACCCATTCCAAGGATGCTGAATGCACTCAACGCTCTCCTGGAATCTAATCCTTCACTGGATCTATTTGCTGATGAATGGAAGGTGATATTGTTGGAATGCTTGGTGTATTGCGAGAAGACTGAGTGAAAGGGTTAATATTTTAGATTCTACTATCTATTATATTAATTAATTTTAGTACTTATGTTATGTGTAATTACCAGTGTAATTGGCTTTATGTCGTTCTGATTTTTAAATAAATAAATGGTTTACGACTTTTCAAATACAGTACCAATTAATTACTAATATTATGAGCCAGGTTATTAAAATCCGGGACATTCCAAAATTCATGTGCAACTATTCTTAACATAAATACACTAGTACATAATTTTCTTACACCAACCCACATTGATTACTAGATCAGAGGTTACAGATAAGTCCATTAAAACAGACTACTACACATCAAGTAAAAAACATTAATTAATACTACACTATGTTTTAGTGCTAAAGATGTTCAAGACAGTGAAATGTATTGTCCTTTTAACTTGTATACTTTTAGTTGGAATTCAGTGTAAGAAGTTTAAAAGGAGATCAGCGAAGGATAAGGATGAGGGGAAAAGTAGTTTGGCGTTCGTTTTCGATGTTACTGGGTCAATGTATAATGACTTGAGGCAGCTGCGGGAAGGCGCCGAGATGATACTGAATACGGCGTTGAAAGAGAGTGATGTTATTGCTGATTTTGTGTTTGTGCCGTTCCATGATCCGAGTAAGTATTTCCTGATTCTATACTTGTTCGTGCGATCGATTCAAAATGAAAATTAATGATGTAAAATTATTTTATCATACCCGGAAAATGTTGTATGAGGATAGCGAATGAACTCTATTACGAGGTATCACATGTGTTTCCCTAATTAAACTGTAAATACAATTCTACTGAAAAGTTAATTGATCTCTACTGAAATTGAAACCATGCGGTAGCTGAGCAGCTGGCCGCCTGCCCCAACCTCCCCCCCCCCCCACAGGGAAACTTCCTAGAGCAGCTATGTATTTACGCCAGTGCTCATATAGTAGTTATTAGAATCAATTCACATCCCCCAATAACAAAACAAGTTATGTAGAAACCACTAGCCCTTTGTAGTTTATGAAGATTAAAATGTTTAATCTGATAACATATTTATTGATGTTATCGTTTTGATTTTTGCTGACTCATTTTAGTTATTTATACTTACGTCCCAATGTCGTGTCCATATAAGAATGTACCTGAAGCATTACTCCGGATGCTTTTCGGGTTGGACATGCTTGCATAAACCGCTCGTTTTTAAAGTTATAAAAGGCAACTCCTTTTTATTTATTTTTTCTATCGTGGTAAAGCCTCATGGATACCTACTCTCCACCTGGGGAAGACGAAGGGTTATGCCGGACTATTACCTACCGGCTAAAAACCCACGGTGTTCCTTCTCCTGACCTATGGCTGGGGTCGCGGGAATCGCAGCTGCGTGCACCGCAACCCCGGCAGGCCTCGGTCCGCCAGTCCATGGCGAACCTCTCCTTCTGTGGTGCCTCGCCCCACGTTCTCTAAAGAGGCGCGCCGCCTTCTCGGGCCTGTTACTGGTCGGGGACGGGTCCCCTAACCCGCCGCCCGCAGGCCACACACTAGGGTGGCCGGAGATAGTCCCACGCCCTCCGGCGGAAATGGCAATTCCTGTATTCTGACAACAAAACAAATTCAGAACTCACGGCATATCACCTTGTTAACCTCGATTCTAAAGTCCGCGATCTAAAATCTCCACACTTTACAGCTGTCGGCCCAGTAACGGTAACACGACGAAAAGATATCTTCAAGAGGGCGTTAGCCATGGTCCGAGTGCAAGGCGGAGGAGACTGTCCGGAGATGTCGCTGACGGGCATACATCTGGCGCTGAACGTCAGTAGACCTCGCTCCTTTCTATATGTCTTTACTGACGCGACGGCTGCCGACCATCGTATAGTCGGGAAAGTTCTGGATACGATACAAAGGAAGCAGAGTCAGGTAAGCTGCTGGTAAAATACCTCCTCATTCCGAAATATGGTTTAAGCTAGGACTAACGTAAACCTAGATAGTCGTATAATAAAAAAAGACTGGGCTGTTCTCTAGAGGACGGCTGTCCCATTCCAAAACCTAGTAAGGGACACTTTTTACAAAAATCGTTTTATTGCATAATCTTGCTAACCTAGAAAGACTCTACCAAATACAAAAACACCAGCGTTGAAAACTCACATAATATGCAGAAGTAAATGCCATTCACTGCCTCTGATCATTTTAAAACCTAGTAAGTCACTTTAACCACATGGTTTTACCTAACTTAAATACTTTTGAAAAGGCTGACCGATTTAACATTAATTATGCGTTCTCCTGTAAAATGTAGTTTTAAGCCCTTACTAGGTTTTGAAATGTGACAGCCGAGGATGGGCAGAAGCGTTCTCTGAGTACTTTAACAACCATACTGCGATCGCCAACCCGCCCCCGCGATTATGGCAACCCCCCCCTCCCCCCCAACCATGGCATGGGGGAGGCCTATGCCCAGCAGTGGACGGCTATCGGCTGAATGATGACCTTATTTTCATAGCTAGAGACGATCAGTAGGTAGGTTTCATAAAGATCGGATTTCTAGCTGAAAGTAAGCACATCATTGGCTAACAAGAAGATTGTAAATGAAAGACCACACATTGTCTAATGCAATCTATGAATGCGTCAACATTAAGTTAATAGGTAATGTTGGGCGTAACTGATATATTTTCCTAATGCATTATACATTATATTATAATTTTCAAACTGTTGTTTTTAACTGTTGTAATATATATTATATTGTATTGTATTGAAGGAACACTAATTATCAATAGAGCAGAAGACTTGCAGTAATATGAAACTAAGTTTACACTAATATAATATAAAATTATTTTAACGGTAATAAAAATTGGCTCTTGTTATTAGTGGGTTAAAGTTCATAATTGTGTGACGCTTTAATACAATGTAAAGTACGACAATATTATTTTGCCAGTAATATGAAACAAGTTCACACTAATATTATGTAAATATTTATGTTATTTTAACGGTGGTAAAAATTTGCTCTTGTTATTTGTGGGTTAAAGTTCATAATTGTGTGACACATTCGGCCGACTTAACGACTCGACGCGAGTGGCGGGCGACTACTACCTATAGACAATAATATATATTATAACAGTCTTTGTTGCAAATAAATAATGGTTAGAATATTAGAAATGTATAATGAATTATATTAGCTGTTATATGTTATAACGCCCAACATTATTAATAGGGTATTTGACTGAAAAAAACTAATTAGTCCGTCAGTTAGATTATCAAAAAATATTTGACCCGTATTTTTTCTTTTGTTACGTAAACCAAAATTGACTAAGATACGACACTTTTAAAATTGGCAAAACGTCACAAGCAAGCAAGCAAGTATAATTTTAACTTGCTTCTGACGTCACAAGCCCCCACTCTCGAGTTTTGATGCGTTTTATCTTTCCAAATATTCATAGATTTAACAAAAGAAAAAATACGTGTCCATTATTTTTCAAAACTCTTAACTGGCGGACTAATTAGATTTGCAATTTATTGATGCTGTCAACATGCCTATTGTAACTGTTTATTGAATTTAAACCTCCAGGTGGTGTTCATTTTGACCGGTCACTGCAACGATTTGGAACGTCCTTCGTACAAAGTGTACCAGCAAGTTGCAGCCGCCAGTTCCGGACAAATATTTAATTTGAACAAAGACAATGTGCACAAGGTGAGTAATGAACTTGTTATAAAAAACAAGAGTACCAATACATCGTTGGACATAAATAACCCTGTCCCAAAAAGGGTACAGACCTACTTACCTATTGCCCATACTGACGAGGTTGTTGACTAAGATGCATTACTATCCACAACCGGATTGGTAACAACGAAAGTACAACTGTATCTTGATATCTGCTGATTACGCTTCACATCGGCACCGTTGCTGCCAAGTAAGGTGTATCATATCGAATGCCAAATCATCGAATATTAATTGATCGAACACTATAAATCGAATGTTCAAATAGTCGAACGTTCGATTCATCATTTGTATATCCACTTGATCTATTGATCGTCAGAATTAAACGAATGGGTAAGAACCCCTTGATCTTCAGACAAGTGAAGTGGGATACCATAATCATTTCATTGCTGCTCCACTGCTGGGCACCGGCCTCTTCTCGGAATGAGCAGTGTTTAGACCTTAGTCCACCAAGCTGGCCCACACACCAACGAGAACTTTATTATACCTATCTCTCTCAAGTGTGCAGGTTTCCGCACGATATCTTCCTTCACCGTTAACTCACGTAATAATCAAACTAGGATTAATTAAAGGTACCTACAAGTTCGAGACGGGCTGCAGACCGCAAACTACAAAAGTAGTATCGCTTGCGGTGCGATCTGCGGCTGCGGTCTGCGGTTGCAGGTTTGCAGTCGCTGTCGGAATAGCACCTTTAAAGTGCACACCTTAAAGGCGCTATTCCAATGGCGACTTGCGGTCTGCGGTTGCAGTCTGCAGTTTGCAGCCCGTCTCGGACTTGCACCTTAACAGTTTAATATATCAGTATCGAGGTTTTTTTTTTTCAGATGCTAGAATTTGTAAAAAGTTCGATAAAAGGGCGGACAGTTAATCTTGCTTCTGTGTCAAATCCAGCGGGATACAACTATACACAAGAGGTAAGAATGATAGGTATTTATGTGTTTTTATCCCAATTACAAAATGACAAAACATAACATGATAATGTAGTCTCCAAAGGGAAGGGCAGAGGTGTTAGTATACCCTCATTTCGCCGTTATTTAAGCCCCATGAAATAGGTGGCGACCCTATTGCCATCAACCGGGCACAAATCCAGACACCGGGCTGCTTCTGAGAAATTCCACACGAAAAAACACATTACAAAGTTAAGCATGCATTACTCTCTCATTTAGCCTTAAATCGTTTTAACTAAACCGTGGCATCAACGGTCGACTATCCATCGAAGACTGAATGTACCATTGGACATTGCATTGTACGATCGACGCGGAATCCATTTACTACCAAAGAGGCAAGAATTTCCAGATAATTTATTTGATAAATTGTGCCGTATATTACTTAGTATCTACGTTCCTTGTCAAAGGATAGTCTGGAAGGAAACATTCCGAACTTGTTAGAAAAATAATTAATTTGAGTTTCTGAGTGATTTGTAAGACCAACTACTTAACAAAAATAATCAAGTCACCGTATCTATACTGGTCAGTGTACCTCCATAAAAAAAAAATACAACCGAATTGAGAACCTCCTCCTTTTTGAAGTCGGTTAAAAACACGTGGTCGTAGAGAGAAATGAATTTGATTCTTATTATTGACCCAATCGATATCAATCAACAGGTGCCATGAAATACGGGATGTTATTATTTCGCAATTTTGTCAGTTACATTCCTGGCTCCGGCAAAAAAAAAATTCAAAAAAATTACATTACAGTAATACCCACTCTTACACAAATCTTCTGCCAAACTGCAGGACAGTTTGTCGGCAGTATTCTCGTGGATACAGCTCTTAGTTTACATTACATTAGTCTCTCAATCACCGTAAATACAAGGTTAGTCAGAAAGGGGTACTAATCCGAAAGGGTGTTAAATTACACATAATAATGAGTAACTTTTGTTCTACAACTTTTCCCAAAAGTCAATAGTTTAAGAGAAACAAACAGTTGTTCAAAAATCTCAAAAAAAAATCTCTAAAATCTATCTATCCCCAGTTATGATCAGCTGTGTTTAAATTTTAGGTCATATTTGGGGTTATGAATTAGAAGCACCATTTTCTGAATTTGTAACTAAAGCAGGGATGAAGAATTTTTGAAAAAACTAAAATAAAAATCATTTAATTTGGATTTTTTTTTCGAATTTTGAAATTTTAACACTTGCTTTCAAACAGTCATCAGCGATACTATAAGTGGGCTTCGGATTAGTACCCCCTTTCCGACTAACCTTGTATAGACACAATAGATAAACAATAGCGGTGTCGTCCTCGGACGACGCACGGGACGCAATCTTACCAAGGTACAAAGGTAAAACACATCGTTTTATTATGATAAGGGTAGGCACATCGCCTTGTATTTTTGTGCGCCGTATGCTCACACAGACGTACGCACTACGCCGAACTGCACACATACTCGAGCTGCCCAGTTTGTATTTCCTAACTGCACACATACTCGAGCTGCCCAGTTTGTATTTCCTAACTGCACACATACTCGAGCTGCCCAGTTTGTATTTCCTAACTGCACACATACTCGAGCTGCCCAGTTTGTATTTCCTAACTGCACACATACTCGAGCTGCCCAGTTTGTATTTCCTAACTGCACACATACTCGAGCTGCCCAGTTTGTATTTCCTAACTGCACACATACTCGAGCTGCCCAGTTTGTATTTCCTAACTGCACACATACTCGAGCTGCCCAGTTTGTATTTCCTAACTGCACACATACTCGAGCTGCCCAGTTTGTATTTGGTATTAAATAAAATGAACTTTCCCTCCACCCCCCCTCCTTGACCCCCGATTAGACGGCCCTAGGATCTCCTGAGAGCACGTCTGCTACACCAGTTGTAAAGAATGGTGTAGAGCATTCAATACCTAGTACATATCATAACAATATTAAAATGCTTATACATAGAATAAGAGGCAGGTCAGCTTTACGTCTCTTGTGTAGTCAGCGAATTCCTTCTTGTAGTCACGGCGTTCGTCGATGGCCCACACAGCCATTTGATAGAAACCGGCGGCAGCAAACAGACCGGCTGTAGCATTTAGTCATGCCGGTAGATGATTCTGTTTTCCAGATACCAGTGGACAGTACTTTAGGTGAGGTGACGGTGTCAGTGTCGGGATCTAAGCCGAAGATCACAGTGGTGGACCCTAAGGGCGAGCAGCTCACTGGACCGCCCAAGCTGATCACCACGCTCGACCTCTCCGAGATTATGGTAGGGTTCAATATTTACTTATTGGCCGAGTAGCTCCCAGCTAAGAATAACCGCCATTTTCAATATCCTACCTATCGGCGGTTTGCCTTACTACAGATAGAATTTTGACATTACTTCTATGGAGCTTATGTCAAATTTCTATCTCTAGTAGGCGAAACCGCCGATAGATAGGTTATTGAAAACGGCCGTAAGACAACCTCTTGCTATCTGTGGACAACGAAAACCTATCGGTTGAACGTTTGTCTTCCATGTAGGAGGGTCTGAATTCGATCCCGGCCCACACCTCTGATCAGAATTTGACTACCTATCACTTGCGTTGGAAAACATCGTGAGGAAACCGGCACGCTGCACAACCAAGAAGGCCTTAAACCTTTGTTATTCTGAGAAGAGGCCTGTGCCCAGCTGTGGGACAGTGTCTAATGGGCTGAGTAATCTTTCTATAATTTAATCCTCCTATGAAATCATACAACGTAACACTATCAGCTGATGTTGTCAATATTTCCTCACGACCTTTTCTACCCATGAGGCAGTTCGTTTTGTTTGATGAAACGTTTGAAGATTGCAGTGGTGTTTTTTTTTATCGCTTCTCTTTAAGCATTCTCCGGCCGCAAATCATAGTTGCGAAGTTCATTACCGCGATGTGCGTTACTGCGAAAGCTCTTTACTGCGAAAATAAAATGACAAACAGATAGCTGAAAGGTAGGTCAGGTTAGAACTGTGACCACTCAACGCACGAGCCGAGCGAGCGAAGTGAGTGGTGCCGCGGCAGCGGCCGGCGAGTGGCAGAATCTGTTTGTCATTTTATTATTTTATTTTCGCAGTAAAGAACTTTCGCAGTAACATACATCGCGGTAATTAACTTCGCAACTGTGATTTACACTCGCATTCTCCTCTATCAGCCGTCATTTCAGTACTCACTTCTTTCTTACCCATATCGTCTTTTACACAATCCATCCATCTTTTCTTTGGCCTACCTCTACTTCTATATCTATCGGCATTCATATTTAACACTCTTCTGGTAATATGAATTTATTCATCGCTTGTTCTTATTACTAATAGGTGGTGAAGGTAATGCAGCCGGAGCCGGGCAACTGGACGATAACTGTGGGCAGTGAAGAGGAACACTCGGTGAAAGTCGTCGGTCTCTCCAATGTGACCTTCAACCATGGATTCTCAGTAGAAACGCCTCGCACTATGAAGGAGACTAGTTATAGGCCTCTGAGAGGTAAGTGACTGTCTGACTGAGACGAATACTCTGTGAAGGTGTTTTTATCTGCCTAGCCTTTTCCCAGCTATGTTGAGATCGGCTTCCAGTCTAACAAGACATTGCTAATGTCAGTTACAAGAACCGACTGCCGTCTGACCTTCACAACCCAGTTACAATTACCTACTGGGCAATTCCAATATTCTAATGTTACAATACATTTCTGATTACCCGTAAAGAATATCCGCTCTCTTTTTTCTTGCACTTCATGTCCATCCAAAGGTTGTCTGGAAGAAATCGCCTAGTGCGATAAGACCCATTGTACATCTCTATTTTTATAGTAATGTTTCTTGTTTGTTTTGTGTACAAAGAGTATTGTATTGTACTATCAATTTAGTCACGAGCTATTCTTACAATAATTATGTATGACAAAAAAAAACTTGATTTAGCACTCGAGGTTATCGGTATGTGGGATGTGGATTCAGCAGTCATTGTTCCGATAGTCATTGCGGCGAATGGCCTAATAGCCAAGAGCCTCGATCAACACCTTATGAGGCTTTCATTAGACGGCTGGATAAAGTGCTTGATTCAGAAAGCGGTACTCCTTGACACGGCACGCATAGCGAGGAGGTTCCTTTCTCTGAAGCTCTGACTACCAACAGCTTGGACTCTGTTCTCGATGTCGATTAGCTACAATTTTATATTTTATTATTTTCGACTACTAAACCAGAATAATGTATATCAAAATTAAACATGCTGTTGAAAATGACGTTTTGTTTCCAGGCACATACAACCACATGATGATATCACTATCTCCGTCCAATGTGACAGCTAACATATCATACGCGGAAGTGCTAACTCTGGACGGACGCACGCTATTCGAGCTGCCTCTCAAACAAAAAGACATCAACCACGTTTACATCGCTGAGCCGTTCATACCGCCTGACGAATTCTTTTATATTGCTGTGAGTATTGTTATACACACACATATTACACACAGAAAAACCCAATAACACTTTGCCCGACCTGGTGATCGAACCTAGGACCTCTTCCTCAGCAGTCGCGCTTGAGACCACTAGAGCAACGAGACAGGCAGCTAGTTATAAACACTTAAGCATTTTGGATGCTATAAGACTACGGTGTGTTAACGCTGACTCGCTATGAAGGGACCGCCGGCCAGCGCAGTGCGATCGCCGACACTCACCATCTACCACGGTCTGAGATCGACGTAGCGACAAATCATCTCTGTTCGCACTTGACCAATTCACTGTATCTTATAAAAACAATACGAGGTTAGTTGGAAAGGGGGTACTAATCCGCAGCCCACTTAAAGTATCACTGCTGACGGTTTTCAAGCAATGTTAAAATTTCAAAATTCGATCATTTTTATTTCCATGTAAAAAAAAAAAAATCGTTTTTTTTTAAATTCTTCGTCCCAATTTAGTTACGAATTCAGAAAATGGAGCTTCTAATTCGTGACCCCAAATAGGACCTAAAACGTATACACAGCTGATCATAGTTGAGGAAATCACCACGGTATTAGCTATTCTTGTATAGCTCGTGCCGACACGATAGAAGAAGAAGAAGAAGATACCTAGTTGAGGATAGATAGATTTTAGCAAATTTTTATGCAATTTTTGAACAGTTATTTCTCTTAAACTATTGACTTTTGGGGAAAGTGGTAGAACAAAGGTTACTACTCATTATGATGGCTTCTTTAACACCCTTTCGGATTAGTACCCCCTTTCTGACTAACCTTGTATATTTCATTTCGGCTGGAGTTGGAAATCATTCATCTCCACACACTGGTTCCCAACACAGTGGAGCGTGCGTCGTTTAAAGCGCTTATTATATTACCACATTTCTAGAGTTCCCTAACTTTTTCTCAGTGTAGTATAATAACAGTTCTCCCGTTGCCTCTTCGATCTTCAGTCGGGACCCCTTAAACTGAACACAATAAATCTGGAACTATAATAAACGCATCAGTTTAGACAATCTCTACTTCCATCCTGACCTCGTGGTTCCCGGAAAGAAAGCTTCACCCCTCTCTACCCGCGGGTGTCGTAACTGGCGACTAAATGATTGTGTCGCGAATGGTCACCAGTATTCTACGATAATTACTGACGTAGAAAGACATGGATCTCGGGTCAGCGTTTAAAAATATCCGAATGTAGACTAAAACGCGAAAATTAAGACTAATTTACGTGTAATCATGAAAAATGTAAAATAAAAATGAATTGTCATGAACAGTCATGATCTACTATTTTAAAAAGAGTATTCATGGAGTTTCTTGCCGGCTCTTCTCCATAGAACCTACCTTTTGGAACCGTGCACCTAGTTTTGACGTTTTAAAAGTGCCTGTAATCTGGTCTATTTGAAATAAAAAACTTTGACTTTGGCTTTGAATCTTCGTAGGGTTGTAAGCTAAATTAGGCATTGTGATGACGACATAGGATTCAAACTTAATTAGTAATTATATATTGAATCCGTTTGGGGTCGAAAGTGTCGAAACACTCGTCGGGTCGTGGGGTCCGAGTGCCCAACTTCTAGAAATACAGAGATGTTGCAAGGCGGCTAGTCGACACTGCCCGTCACCCTATGGCTGGCCTCTACTTTGGTCAAAGGATTAGCATTGCCATACAACGTGGCAATGCTGCCAGCCTTCTGGACACGTTACCAGTCGACAGCGATGCGGAGGAATATTTCGATGCCCTATTTTAGTTTATAGTTTTATTAGGATATATTTTTCTTCATTTGTTTTTGGTTCATGTGTTTCTACGTCAATGACTTTAATTATAACAACAAATTGCAATCAGTCATCAGAACTCTTTTGGTTTTGTGGTGATTACGGTAATATTCCTTCAGCACAGTTTACGTGCACAAAAATATTTAAAGAAATTCCGACCGACTGTTTTCATGACCATACTACATTTTTGACTACATTTTCAGATCAACGGCCACGACCAGTATAAACAAGACCTACGTAGAATAGGAGCGACCGCTATTCAAGCCCAGTTACCAAGTAAGCTATTCAATATGAAATACTCTATATAGGGTGACTGGTAATTAGTGACCGATACTGTAACTCTGAACTCATGATTGTACTCATGATAACAAAAAACTTTCCCAAAGAAACATAATTTTTATTTTTTCGTTTATTATTACTAAACCGTTACGGAATGGACGTGGCTCCTAAATGTTTTTTTTTTGTTTTGTTATAAAAATAATGTTTCTTTGGGAAAGTTGTTTGTTATCATGAGTACAATCAAGTGTTAAAGTATCGGTCACTAATTACCAGTCACCCTATATGTATACATTTTCAATAAATAAATAATTATTTTACATTTACTTCTTTTCAGATGTTCCTTATTTAACAGCACCACGAAAGGTACGAGCGTGTTTTAGCTATGTTATTCCATTCCTACTAATTTAATAGTCGTCTCTCGTGTTAACTCGAGAGTATGCAAGAATAGAGCATAAATTAAAAGATTACCCAGTCAGCAAGGTTGGTTTCCCCAGGATCGTGACTCAAAACTCAGCTGTTCCAGTATACAGGTGTAAACGAACTCGTATTTAATAATTCTTGAAACCACATGATAATAGATCACTGGTATAGATTAACCCCGCAAGAGAATAAAAATGTAAAAAAAACTTTTTTTGCGGTTGTTACTTGTTAGTTACTCCTAATTGATCATAACTAAACCGCCCAGTCGCCAGGTCGCAAAAAAGGGGTTTAGCTTGCAAAAGGTTCGTCAGTCCTGAATTTTGGATATGTGTTATATGTATTTGGGTGTTCTTATGAAAATTTCAAGTTTGCGACCTTGAGTGACCTCGGCGCCGCGCCGGCGCGCTCCGCCATCTTGGATTAAAGACGCCAAAAATTAGTTTTTATTAAATAATTCCTTATCCATGGGTTTTACGCCAAAAATCAGATTAGGTATTTAAAAAAAACATTTTTTTAGCTATAATTTAATAACTGAAAACTAAAGTATTTTCCATAGAAATGCTATAGAAAAGTCACGCATAAGTTCCATGGGAAAGTTGTTAAATCACTTATTGAACGTCGTCCGAGCTCATACATATTTTTTTTCAATCCCGGAAATGTGCGGGATCCCGCATGAGTAATCCCGCATTCCAGATCCCGCAAAAAAGATGCGGGATCCCGTTTGCGGGATTGGATTCCCTAGTTTAAAACCTCAAGCACGGTAATTATAGACACAATAGATAACACAATTAAATGTCGTCCTAGAACGACGGGCGGTACGCAACCGGTTAAAGCCTATTTTTAACCCACGAAGCAAAAAGATAAATGTTTTATAAATTTGAAACCTATGTCTGTATGTCTGTAAGTCTGTCCGTCTGTCTGTTTGGCTGTCTGTTTATCTGTATGTCTGTCTGTGTGAATGACTCATAAACATATTTTTTTGTGGAATCTGTAAAGATCTCTTACATTGTCAATCTGTACCACCAGTTTATCATGCGGTTTGAAGGAATTACACGAATTCGTTTACACCTTGAAGACGTCGACGCATTCTTAAAACAACAATGCAACTGCAGTGAACCAATCATACAACATTTTTGTTTTCATTCATAAAGAGAGTATTGAAAAACACTTCAATACTCTCTTTGAAACAAGAAGTAAGTAAGTATAGTATACCTTGATATTTTAGGTAGAAGCACACTCGCATTCCCGCGTCGTACTGCCATGCAATGTGGAGAGTTTGGTGCCCGTCACCGCTATGTGGATCAAAGATGCTTCGAGAATTCAACAACAGATATCTAGCTTGTAAGTTTTGTGTTAAGTATTCCTAAAGCCCAGCGTAGACAAAGATCCTCAACGTACTTTTTGTCTGTGAAAATAAAACACTTAATATGTACGCGGTACTTTTAGTCGGTCGTTTTTTTATGTAGGTAATAGTTTGGCAAACAAGCTGACGGCCCTCCTGGTGGTAAGTGGTTATCACTTATATACGCCTACAACACCAAGAGGATTGCTGATGCCTTGCAAACTGTTAAAGTATGTAAAAAGTATTAAAACGACTGCATAATACACTTCCGCTTCTTTTTCCATTTACCCAATATCCTTCTAACATTCAATCAGTCAATCACTCTCTCATTCGTTCCAACAACCCAAGAGGGCGGCTTTTTACCGGTTCCGAACAAAAACTCTTAAAATATTGTGAAGTCTCCGTTTTTGAGTGTTATTAACACATAAAGGGACGTCCCAAGACTATAGGTGCACCTACTTCAAGTAAGAACGACAGCAGGAACCGTGAGTACCTTTCAAAAACTTTCCTGTCCATTTTTCCGTATTGTGCATTTAATAACTTCATAGCAAACTTGTGGTAACAGTCAACAATCGAAGGTTTCAATTAAACTCATCAACCACCAACACCAACCTTAGAGACAAAGTTGGATAGTATCATGTGCCTGTAATATCACAGGCACCAATACCCTTAAAACTGGAACACAGCAATGCTGCGTAGCGGCCAAACTAGGTATGGAGGCAGTACATCCCCGGGCGAACTCTTTCACAAGGAGCTCTACTACTGTGACGGTGCAGCGGTGGCGACTAGCGGGGTGCGCCTATAAAAGGGCCGGCACGCTGCACTTCGTCCTCTCTCGCGCCTCAGCAGCCGCTAGTTAAGTACTACCTACTACACCTGAAGACCCTGGACTCCTCGTATCGTATTGTCTAAAGAACCACGCCCAACGTGGGGCGCTAGTGTCACGCTTAGCGTGTTAAGGGTGGCTTGAGGAGTCAACCCTTAACGAGCATGTGCACATAAAATCAGAATCTAGCAAGAAGCAGGAGTAGGTATACTTACATAAGAATATTAAGGAAAACACTTTTAACCATACAATAATATATTTTATAATAGTTACAAATTAGTTTAGTTTACAGGGCGTGGTTCTTTAGACAATACGATACGAGGAGTCCAGGGTCTTTAGGTGTAGGTAGGTAGACAGTAACTTAACTAGGCGGCTGCTGAGGTGCGAGAGAGGACGAAGTTTTTTTTTTTTCTTTTGGACTGCTGTAGGTCGTCCTAGGGGACGGTTTCTACGTAACCGGGCAGTTATTGGCGAGACCTGAAGGGTCTCCAGCCAAAAAGTAAATACTTAATAAGGGGAAGTAAAATACTTAACCTAAGCTAACTACTTGTACTACACTAACATCATGACTACCTGCAACAACAGCACTAAGGGCGACCCCTAGTGGGACTCGGACCTCGGCTTAGGGTGTTGCTGGCTGGGACTTAGGGGGGGGGGGAGACAGCTTGATGAGAGCTGAATTATCGGTGTGACTGCGGAGTCTGAAGAGACGACCGGCTCTACGACGGGAGAGCTCGGTGGATCGTGACCGGCGGAGAGGACGAAGTGCAGCGTGCCGGCCCTTTTATAGGCGCACCCCGCTAGTCGCCACCGCTGCACCGTCACACTACTCTTAAAAAGTCGTGTGCGTTATACGATGCAGTTCTAAGGCGTCGTCCTAAGGCTGAGCATCTACCAGAGCTGTGCTAAGCTGCGTAGCGAGGAATGTGTTTTATAAACACCAATAGAATCACTTCATTTACCTAGCTTCGCTCTGCGCAGCTCTGGTGGATACGGGCTTAGCGGGGCGAGGTTTTTGTTCATACAAAACAAGCGAGAAATGCGAGCGAGGGATGTGTTGCGAGGAATGTGTTACAAGGAATGTGTTGCTAGGAATGTGTGCGAGGATTTGAAAATATGCGCCTACCAGTCAGTCAATAGATGGTGTTTGGAAGAGGTAGATAATCATTTGTACACATTACACATTCCTCGCACAGCTCTGGTGGAAAGGGTCACACCGTTTCATATCCTCACTACACATTTTCGCACCGCACATTTTCCTCGCATAGCTCTGGTGGATGTCCAACCTAAATGGCGGGCGGTCGCACGATCGTGCGATGCGATGATGCGAATGCTCAATCAAATATCTTAATGTTTATAATATTTTAAAATTGAAACTTTTACGATGACTTTTTTGAAACAAACATTTGTATTACTCAAAATAGAAAAACACCATTTTCCTTCTTAAATTATGATATTTGATTGAACATTCCCAGTGTCGCATCGCATGATCGCGTGCCAACTAGGACGACGCTTGGGCCGTATTTCAGTCTCGGCGGGCGCGGGTGCTAGCGCGGGCGCGTGTATTCAAATGTACGAGTATGTAGACGCCAGTTGCATTCACAGTGCGCCCGCGAGTCGCGCGTCTGCATGAGGAGGGCGCGGGCGCGGTGGTGCGGGTGTTTCTAATGGCTCAGTCCGCTCGTATTATTCACAGTAATATAGCGTCTGTTAACGACAAAACACACACGCACGCTACGATAGCTCGTTCGGCACTACTGTGAACACGCAGACGCCAAGACCGCCCCCGCACCCGCTAGTGCAGTCTGATTGACCACTAAGGTTCTACGTGGATTCAGCCGGAAACTGACTTAACTGAACTAAGCACACATGCATTGCATGTTCAGATTGCGTTTAATTTAAGACTATGATGTTACAGACAAACGACGTCAATAGATTATGTGATTGAAGACATGAAAGAGGAGCACGTCGGGACATACAGATGCGTCGCACGCAACGTAGCAGGACTCAGTACGACCAACACAGACCTCACGCTCATAGGTAATATGCTTTTGTATATTGTATCACTAAAAATAATTGGCAATAGGCTCGCACCTATTATGTGGGACTAAAGATGTGAAACGTGATTGTAAAGACTCTTCTAATAGAAGAATACCTCTGCTTACCCCTTTCGGAGATTATAAGTGTCTGCGCCCTTTTCCAAATATTAAACGTTTTAAAATATAAATAAACAATCAGTCAATACATTCAATCAATACACGCACATCACTTATTTACTATTCACTCAATACGCGAGATACAATCCCTACTTCCGCTTTCCCCGCCCTATTTCGTCAGTTGCCAAAAAGCTCAATTCAAATACGCGCGCGTGCGGTGATCCGCTCTGTAAAACCTTCAAAATAATTATATAAAACAACAAAAACCCAAAATATGTGTTGTGTGTAACCTAAATAAAAACTGCTGTGGGTTGCTTATGCCAGTGAACATAAAAAGTGGTCATTCTGTTGTCCTCCAACACCAAGCTATCGAAGGACTCAACCACCAGTAAGTGCCTCCCCTTTTGCTCTCACAATAAGCGTGAGTATATACTGTGTATGCATCGTATCAATAAAAAAAAACTATGCGAAATCTCATATCCAAACCTAGGATGAGTAAATAATGCGCTGCGACTCGCGTGTGGTCGCATCAATGAATGCCACCTCGTTATAAAATAGCTACTATTCAATAATATTGAGGTGAGTCGCATCGCGTAGCGTTTGTTTATTCTATGTATTTATTTTTGCTCACGTGAACGGTGAAGAATCACATCGTGAGGAAACCTGCACACCTGAGAGGGCTCCATATAGCTCTCGATGTAGTGTGTAATCTGCCAATCCGCACCAGGCCAGCGTGGTGGCCTTAACCCTTCTCATTATGATATGTTTTGTTCACGTAGGTTTCCTATAGTTAAAAAAAAAATGCCGATTAGGCGGGTGTCCGTGTTTTTGCCGAAGTATTTTATATCGAATTTCATTATGCCGATAACGATTCGCCGACGTAATCTTTGCCGAAGCAATTTTTACCCTAATTTCATTTCGCCGAATGATTTTAGCCACCATAATTATTCGGCCAAAAAATCATTCAGAAATTTTGTTTTAGTAGAAAACTTATTTGGATATTGTTTAATCTCTCAATCACCGTAATTATAGACACAATAGATAAACAATAGCGGTGTCGTCCTCGGACGACACGCAGGACTTTGCCAAATAAGTATTCGCAAACATAATTCTTACACAACGGAATGTAATGTTAATTCGACTCAGCGCACTCTGACTACACGTGGTCAGACTCTGTCCTATCCATAGAGTGTTATTTTAAAGCGTGGAGCCAGAAGCTCGCGAAGGAGGTCCTGAATGGAACGAGTGCACGACGCCGAAGCGCAGCGAGTGTAGCGCTGGTTGAGTGTGCGAGCGAAGCTAAGAGGCGACAAAGCGAGTCTTCTGGCGGAGCAAACCCAGAAACACTTGCATGCTTGCTTGCTTTCTTGCTTGCATGATGGGAAATGAGCCATCTAACAAGTGTAAAGTGGCCAATAATACAGTTGACTAATGAACCAGTGGCTAGCAGACTAGTCGGCGTAACAAAAACTTACAAAACATAATTAGGGACTTTAATTATTCGACGTTTTAATTATTCGGCGAAATGAAAAGGGGCGAAAGGTTTTCGGCCAGATAAGAATCGGCTAATAATATTTAGGTATTCCAACAGAGAACCCGATTAGGCACTTTACTACACTACACTACTAGTACCTAATTGTATATTTCAGTGGAGCCTCCACAAGTCACAATAGAGCCTGAAAACGCTACAGTGGAAATAGGTGATAATATTACAATATCCTGCACCGTGTATAGTGAAGCACTACTGTTGGAGAATCGACTGCTCTTCAACGGGACACAGACACATCATGGTATGTTTATTTCATTCAGTATGTTTTATTAGAGCTTGCACTAGTTACAATAGAGCCTTGTTTTCTCAACGGTATTTGCTCCCTTTTAACATGTTGTTGAGAAACGAGGGATACTCCGAAAAATTAACGTCGAAGTTTCGGATAGAAACGAAACAACGACAAACATCTGATTTTTAAATAAGTCTTACCATAGAATGTAACGAAACGTTACATGACTAATCATGTTTTACGGGTGGAGGTTACAAGAATCAAAGGGGGCAATCTAACTTTTTGGCACTTTTGAGTTATCTAACATTGCAGAAAATTCAAAAATATTCAAATTAAACTGCTTCTTTGACATATCATAACCAAACATGGCCATATCCTTTGCTAAATCGACATAATCCCGGTTTTTCCAAAGACAGCAATCTTCCATTAGGGCAGAGTTGCTTAATTTTTCGTTTGCTCAAAAGTTGCTAAAGGTGAAATTGTTGTCAAAGTATTGTCAAATAACGAACATGTCAATTGACATTTGGGAGTACCTAGGGGTGAACGAAAGACAAAATATCAAATCGCGTAAATCTAATCGACTGAAACACTTTCGTGGTTGGAAAACATGCGATCCGTCAGCCGAAACATTGTAGTTCGATTTTCGGAGCTTCCCTAAACGTATGGTGCATTATGCGAAGATCAAACAATTTAAAAGATACCTACTATTTTTTAATAGTCCTTATTTTGGAACTATGTTTCTATCACAAAGGGCTTTACTATTTTAAAATAATGCTAACTCTTTCACAGCTATTGATATAAACAAGGAGCCTAACATAGAAGGAGTGTATACCTACAATAAAACTATTCATATAAGCGAAAATGATGTCGGAGTGTATTCGTGTGTTGCTGCTAATAGAGGTATGTAAAATATATATTCCGTCGTCGAGTAATAACCTCGGGAATGCAATTTGGTCATTTTTATTTTATCATGACATACAGCATGTAAGGGTAAACACCGTTATCACTCAAACCATGGGTAGTTGACGTGAATACAAAACGCGCGAGAAATGAGTGGCGCGGCGGCACTACGACGCGGCCTATACACGCACCCGCTAGCGAGACAGCTGACTGACTGGGGTAGCAAACTGTGCGGGGCCGTGCGTCGGGCCACGCGGCGAGTTCCCCGCGCCCCCTCCCGTAGCTTGTTGCCCCCGCGCGTAGGGTGAAATGCTTTCGTGGAAAAATGAAAATTTTATAAAAAAAAAAGTTGGTTATTTTTCATTGATTTTACGTTCTATAAATGAAACCAAACCACAGGTTTCAAGGATAACGGTGTTTACCCTTACAGCCTGTATAGGTACCATACTTATAAGAGAGCCGCTCAATACGAAATTAAGTGTTTATTGGGTAGGTATATAAAATTCGTAATAAATATAATGGACTACCTTTTGCCCGCGTCTTCGTCCACGAGAAAGCCCGCAGGAACCGTGCAAAGACATTCGCGCTTTTAGTTTAACAATTTTACCTTTTTAATGTCGTTCTTATTTAATCTAAGACGCCACTGACATACGGTGAAGGAAAACATCGTGAGGAAATATGGACTTAATGGTCTGAAATGGCCAACACGCTCCAATGCTCACTGCAAGCGTGGTGATCAATGCTCGTTGCTTCTCTGTATAAGGAAAGGCCTTTGCCCTGCAGTGGAACAGTTACGGGCTGTTTTCATTCTATTTCTGTTTCATTAGGGTCAATTAAAGCAAATACATATTAATATCCTTATTTTCAGGTGGCAAAACAAACCAGTCCACACGCATATCTGTAAGAGTAAACCCAACAGCCCAAATATTAGGCCCCCACACGCTGACAAAGCAGATAAACTCAGACTTCCAACTAGTTTGCACTGTTGAGAACGCTGCAACTATCGTATGGAGCGCGCCTAACGGAGACGTCGTGAGGAGGCGTGACGTCACCGGCACTAGCAACGATGTGTTGGATGTTAAGAATGTTACTGATGATGGCGCTTGGACGTGTGAGGCGATTAGGGGAACTAGTAAAGGTATGTTTGATCATGCTCTGTCTAGCATTTTTTCAAACTATACAGGGTGTTAACGAATTCGTGTAATTCCTTCAAACCACATTATATATTAATGGTATAGATTAACCCCGCACGTGATTTAGATTGATTTTAAATATAAAAAAAACTTTTTGTCCCAATTATATTTTGTCACATAAAATTTCGATGCCATGCATAAATGAATGAAAACACGGCGACACAGCTGACGGGTACGATTAGCGCGATATCGCTCCACGCAATCAGTTAACTCGGAATGCTAAAATTACTCAGATACAGTATACCATGTTTCGTTTTATGAAAACTTTTTTTTTGTTGATTATGAGAAAAACCTATGCAGGGTCAATCAGTGTCACCAGTAGATCAAGTGGTTTGAAGGAATTACACGAATTCGTTTACACTCTGTATTGGGGTCGGTTTCAGTCTATCCAGATGCAGCTGAATATAGTTGATTGTTTGCCACGAGCCCCTCTAAGTAAGTATTAGTTGACATTTTTAGAAAAGTATTTTATGTGGCATGAGGCCGTTCGTCCACGGCCGCCGTCACCGAGAACGAAATGACGTTGCCGAAGTAGCGATAAGAACATTACTATCACTGTGTGTTCACCGCACGTCCGTCATCCGAGCGCCGTCATCTCGGCCACCGAGATTGTGAGTAGTTCGGCTCTACCGCTAGAACTCCGCTGAGATCGTGACGGACCGAAATGCCGGCAATACAAAACGCGTCTGCTCTTGTCCACTACATCCGAGATTGACGGCGCCGGTGCACGGCTTTTTTTTTCTTTGGTTGGGAACCACCGAGATCTGTCGCGGTGGACACACGATCGCCGTCACGTCGTTCCGAACTCGGTCTGAAATAATCTCGTTTTTCGGTGACGGCGGCGGTGGACAAACGCTCTTACTGTGTAGCAGACTACAGCGACAATAATTACAACTCTCAAAGTTGACGCCATGACAGTTCCTACATCGCGATATCAAAATCTAACACACAGCGAGTTATATACAATCGCCTTACATCAATCGTTGGATAGTAGGACCAGGCATAAGCCTCGCCTGGTTGGAAGATCCTCCCTTTTCGGTGGAGGAGCACCATACCCCGTTCCTCCACATCTAGCATTTAAACTATGTTGTCCTTTTATTTCAGGGTCAGACTCCGTAGACGTGACAGTACTAATAAAGCCGGTAGTCAGTATAATAGGGTCTAAGAACATCACCATAGTGAACGGCACGGTCATCGAGGTAACGTGCCAAGCGATCGCCAAGCCAGCGCCCCGGATACTGTGGCATAGAGAGACTGAGACCTTCTTGAATAATACTGTGAGTAGATTTATTACTAGTATATTGTCCGCTCACGATACATCGTGCTATCCCGTCGTAGAGCCGGTCATCTCTTTAGACTTCGCAGTCATACGGATAATTCAGCCCTCATCAAGCTGTCTCCTCCCCCCAGCCCCCCGCCAGCAACGCCCTAAGCCGAGGTCCGAGTCCCACTAGGGGCCGCCCTTAGTGTTGTTGATGCTAGTAGCGTGATGTTAGTGTAGTATAAGTAGTTAGCTTAGGTTAAGTATTTTACTTCCTCACCATTGGCTGGAGACTCTTGAGGTCTTGCTAATAACTGCCCGGTTAAGTAGAAACCGTCCGCCAGGACCATCTACAGAGGTTCTCAAACTTATTTCGTCTACCGCCCACTTTGAGAATCAATTATTTTCTAGTGCCCCCTAAAATTTTTAAGGTTACACAAATCACAACAGCAATTATTAGTTTTATCGCCCTTTACCGTCCCCCTGTAAGCCTATAGCGCCCACAAGGGGGCGTTTCGCCCACTTTGAGAAACACTGATTTACAGCATTCAAAAAACTATTTTATTGCGTTCAGTCCACTAGGACACGTCTCACACGTTTTTGTAGTCGGTAGCCGCGTGATGCGTATATGTACACGCATCTCTTTTTAGTCATGGCTCATCTTCCGTGCGGAAGATGTCCGGTCCTTTGGAAGGCATACACGGGGACACAGGTCCAACGCGCAGAGGCCCCTTTGAGAACTTTAATCTAAAATGGGTTGGGACACCAACCGAGGACTATCCACGGCTGCACTATTGGAGTACAGTCATGGGCCGTCCCAGGTAGGTGCAAGACTATTGTAAAATATGCTGAAAAATATCTGGTCTATGGTAAGGGGTGTTAGGTGGACTGGGTAACTTCTATTTCCGGAAGAAAACGGCGTCTGCCTTTCAACATTTATTATTATCTTATATTAGTGTGCGTATGCACACATCTAACCATTGCGTGGCGATAGAACTAACACAATAGCTATTTATAATGCACACTTTTACACTGTAGCGATTTAGACAAAGAGTGGGCGCGTCTTCGTAGATTGAACTAGAATTTTCCACTTCGACCGTTAATAATAGCGATCATTGGAAAGCCCATGTTCAGTTGTGGACGTTCACAAGCTAACATGATGATGGTGACCTTGCTTTCAGATAACTCTTATCAAACCGAATGTATACCGAAGTGTGTTAACTCTGAACTCTAGCGCGGAATCCGTTCAGGACACGTACTTCTGTTTCGGAGAGAACTCTGAAGGCATCCACCAGGACAGTGTCACTGTTAATGTTAGGAGGAAGATGACGCTGAGGCACGGGTTTGAAGGTAAGCAGAATATACAAAAGTCGACTTTCTGCGGGTGTGTCCATAGTTGAAATTCGGTTGCAGAAGTCGAATTGCACAATTAAACTTGCTAGTGAATTTGATACTTAATATTTAAGTCGTAGCCTCGTTGGTCTAGTGGTCGCAAGCGCGACTGCGGAGCGTGAGGACCTGTTATCGATCGGTTAAAGTGTTATTGGGTCTTTCCGAGAAGTTTGTCAGTAGCAGCCCGGAGACTGGATTTGTGCCCGGTTGATAGCAATAGGCTCGCCGCCTATTATATGGGACTTAAACATGACGGCGAAATGAGGGTGAAAAACAGCTGTTCCCTACATTTATGTTCGCATAACTCGTCAAAATGAACGTCACTATGAACAGCTGTTTTTTTTCGCGATTTCTGCTTTGGTCCCATAGTAAAAGTTGTTCATAGTGATGAGTACAATATCCCATTTCGGTTTATCGACTGTTTACAATTTCATCCTGTATACCATTGCCCTTCCTTTGGGGAATACAGGCCTGATGTTATCATGTTATGTTTTGTCATTTTGTAATTGGAATAAAAACATATAAGTATATCCTTAAAGAAGGTAACTACTTTCTTACCTTCTTAAATATATCCTATCATATCTATCATTCTTACCTCTTGCGTGTAGTTGTATCCCGCTGGATTTGACACAGAAGCAAGATTAACTGTCCGCCCCTTTATCGAACTTTTTACAAATCCTAGCATCTGAAAAAAAACCTCGATACTGTTAATTAATCCTAGTTTAGAGTTTGATTATCACGTGAAGTAACGATGAAGGAAGACATCGTGCGAAAACCTGCACACTTAAGAGAGCTGTACATCTCTGCCTAACCGATAATAACGATGTTATGTTATTTAATTCAAACTCGCGCTTGACCCGTTTATTGTATCGACTTCAAAATCTTTTTTCCAGACCAATCAGTCCAACTGTACTATCAACTGGAACTACACTGTGACGTCGACTCGCACCCCCCACCCCGCACTTATTGGTACCACAACGATACTAAACTGGCCACTGGTACCAACGTGCACATCACTGAGGATAACTCTACTGTGTATTTGAAACGAATCGACTTCGATGACTTAGGACTTTATGTTTGTGAAGTGGATAATGGATACGAGAATTTAACTGTGAGTGGGACTGTGAGCGTGTCTGGATTGGGTAAGATAATTATTGTTTATTTATTTACCAGCTTTTGCCCGCGGTTTCGTTCGCGTTAATTTATAAAAAAAAAAAAACTATTGACACACTATTAAAGCTTCTTTAATTGTTGAGGACAGCGGACCAGATCCAGTAATAAAACACCAAGTGTATAACTACTAGATCGACTTTAATTGTCATTAACACAATTACTTACATAATATTACATAGGATGTTAGCAAGCATGGCTTCAGTAGAGTTACCGTGTCCTAACACAATCGCAGCTAAAACAAGACTACTTGTAAGAACGTGAAAGTGGGCGGAAACATCTACGCCAAAAAGGGAACTTCCGGCTTCTAGAATGATCGTACAACTTTCTAGAACATAATAGTGCGCACCCCAGCGTCGAATAGTGGTCAACTAAGGGTTTTCTATACATTATAGCGCTAGCTCCACCTAGCGTCCACTAGCTAAACACGATCAATACAATCCCTTAAAGTGCCTCCACTATCAGGCGCTAGAGTGCGCCACTCTCTTCAGGCTTTGTATATCAGTCACATTTCTCCCGCCGTGTACATTAAATGTACATAATAGTATCACTCTAGTGACTGGTATACACAGCAAGATCATCACAATGACCTAAGTTATTCTTTACAAAGATCAATTATAACATTTATAACAATTCAAGTTTATCATAACAATTTACAATACACCTATACAACTCTAAGGGTAGTCGCCACAGGACCTCTGCTCTGCTATATATAAGTCAAATTGAATTAAAATGTCCTCCAAACAGCATGATCCTGCAGTGACGCCAGAGAAAGAAAACTTACATAGAACCTTAAACCACATAAACGACATTAATACAATTTTATGTGTTATTCAGACTTGTGCTACTTAGCATTTAGTTAACATAAATAATTTCTGTTATACCTATATAAACATTAAAGGTAGTCGCTCCAGGACTCTTGCTCTGCAATACATAATTCACTGATTTATTGAATTAAAATTCCTCCGAACAGCATAACCCTGGAGTGACGCCAGAGAAGAAGACAATAAATTAAACTTGGGCTACATCAACGGCTACAAATACAACATAATTTTTAGGACAACTAAGATTATTCTACAGGTATGACGACAAGACGTTTAGAAGGACGACGCATTATACCGCTCTTAGTTTTGATGTCGACGACTCTCACGATACCATCCGCGCCTGGGTACACGCGTTCGACTCTTCCCTTCGGCCACACGTTTCTTGGTAAGTTCGAGTCCACTACCACGACCAAATCGCCCACTCTGACTGCTACGCCGCGTCCACGCGGCTCCCGCCGGTCTTGCAGTGTAGGTAGTACTTCACGCAACCATCGCTGCCAAAACAAGTCCGCCAGCCGTTGGGACGCTCTCCAGTGTGAACGTCGTAGTTCATCCACCCTTGCAAAGGCCCCTGGTAACGGGACTTTAGAGGGCGACCCGAGCAAAAAATGGTTTGGTGTCAATGCCTCCTCGTCATCCGGGCTAACTGATACATGGGTCAATGGCCGTGAGTTAATCGTATGTTCTATCTCTGTCAGAAGTGTATGAAGTACGTCTTCGCATGGGTGCCGCTCGACGAGTGTAGCATTCAGCGCAGTCTTTACGGAGCGCACCAACCTTTCCCATGCTCCACCCATGAACGGCGCTCCCGGTGGAATGAAACGCCAGTCGACGTGACGTACCTCTGCTTCGTGTTGTAGTGATGTCAAGGCGGCCTTGCGGAGCTCGGCGTCCGCCCCGTGGAAATTGGTACCGTTGTCACTCCAGATAACTGCAGGACATCCACGGCGCGCCATCATGCGCCTCAATGCTAGAATAGCGGCATCCGTCGATAGTGAGGCAGCGACTTCCAAATGAACGGCGCGTGTAGTAAGGCAGGTAAACAATGCCACGTAACGCTTCTCATGGTGTCTCGCTACTGTGACTGAAAGTGGTCCAAAGTAGTCCAGCCCCGTGTGCGTGAAAGGACGTTGGTGGTGTGCGAGTCGACAGGATGGTAAATCACCTGTCAGCGGCTCCGGAGGTGCGGCTCGACGCAGACGACAGGGCTGGCAGCGATTGATTACCGTGCGGACGGAGGGCCTCAATCGTAGTATCCAGTAACGCTGGCGGACTTCATTCACGATGCATTCCACTCCGCTGTGATGTAACTTTCGATGAATCCAGTCTATGTACAAGTGACAATAGTGGTGGTTTCCGTCCAATACCGCTGGCGACTGCGTTTCTCGTAGTATGCCAGCTGCTGCTGCGATGCGCGAGCGTATTCTCAGTAGGCCGTGTTCGTCGACAGTCAAGGATAGTCGATTCAACCGGCTGTTAGCCGGTACTGCTCTCCCGACGGTGACTTGACGTAATTCATTTGTAAAACAGTCTTCTTGTAAAGCGCGAGTCCATAGGACTTCGGCTCGGCTTGTGTATTGTGAACTGAGAGGTAAGTGGACTGTCGGCGTTGCGCTAAGGTTGCGTCTTTGTGTTCGGAGTCGTGTGCTCGCGGTTTCGCGGTGCTTCTCCGTCCAGTTCGGGTCGTCTGTGTCGACGCGTCTGTTGCGTTTACGGGCAGCGGCTGTGGTGTGGACCCGACATCGGTCAATGAACTGGAGAACGCGAGCCGTAGTTCGGATGAGCCGTATCCACGAAGAGAAACGTGTAACATCAGGTAGGGCCTCCTTCGTGAGTGACTGTACGCGAGTCACGGCAGTGGTGACGCGCTCCTCTCCAGTGTCGACGGGGGGGGTGAGTTGGTCTCACGCGGCCAGGCGCACTCGTCGTCGTATAGAAATGAAGGGCCGTTGAACCAGCGGTGGGTCGCAGTAAAGTGAGTCGGCGTGTCGCGAGTGGAGTCATCAGCGACGTTGTGAGCAGTGGGGACCCAGCGCCATTCGCTTCTCTCGGTGGTTTCTTCTAGTTCCGCTACTCGGTGCGCTACAAACGGTTTAAAAGCGCGCGCGCCGGCGCGCAGCCATGCGAGCACGGTGCGCGAGTCGGACCAGAACACTCGACGGTCGGCGCGACGATCGTGCTCCTCCTCCACGCAGCGTGCCAGTCGCCCGCCGAGGACGGCAGCCTGTAATTCAAGTCTAGGTATAGATGTGACCTTAAGGGGCGCGACGCGCCCTTTCGCAGCCGCGAGCGATACATTAACTTTAGCTTCGCCGTTAACTGACCGCCAATAGGCTGCTGCGGCATAGGCCCGTTCGCTCGCGTCCACGAAAACATGCAATTCTACTTTAGTCGCGTTATTATATCCTGGGTAACAACGCGGAATTCGAACGCCTTTCAAGTTTCTCAGAGCAATTAACCAGTCGTGCCATTTACGTTCTAAACTTTTAGGCAGGCGCTCGTCCCAACCAATATTCAAACGCCACGTGTCTTGTAATATACACTTCGCCTGTGTCGTAAACGGCGCGGCTAGTCCCAGTGGGTCATACAAAGACATTGCCGTTTTCAATAATTGTCGTTTTGTCACCTGCTTGTCTAAATAAGAAGGGTCTACTTTCCTGAAGTTGAAACCCAAAGTGTCGTCGTGATGCCGCCACATGAGCCCGAGGATTTTCTCCTCCTTACTGAACAAGGTGTCCTTTGCTGGTTCGACCGCAAGACCCGCGACGGCGGCCGACTCGTTGGACGCCCACTTATTCAGCACAAAGCGGCCTCGCCGATGTACAGCATCGACGGCGTGTGACACTCTGTTAGCTTCCTCTGTGTCGTCAAAACTCTGTAAAAAATCATCCATATAGTGATTTCGAACTATAGACTTTACAGCCTCAGGGTAATCAGATTCGTGGACATGCGCATTATAATCTTTCACATAAATTGCGTTACTTGGGGAAGAGGTCGCACCAAACAATAACGCTTTCATTCTATATTCGATGGGCGTTGAAGTCGGATTGTCGCGCCATAGAAAACGAAGTGCGTCTCTGTCAGCTGTTCTCACAGTTATGCGTAAAAACATATCTTTTATGTCTGCCGATACGGCGACAGGTTTTTGCCTGAATCTCATCAACACACCGAGCAATGATTGTAAGAGGTCCGGGCCCGTCAAAAGATAATCATTAAGGCAAACCCCGTGCGTACGGGCCGCCGCGTCATGCACGATTCTGACCTTTCCTGGCTTAGATGGATTAATTACTGGGAAATGTGGTAAGTACCACTTGCGTCCGGTAGATGGCGTTAGAGGCGCTAGCTCCGCATACCCATTTTCTATCAGCGACTTCATCTGCTTTGAATATTCTTGTTTCAGAGTTTGGTCTTTGAATAAGCGGTTTTCAGTACCTTGTAGTCGACTGAGCGCTGACGCGTAATTATCTGGAAAATATCTAACTTCGTTTTTCCATAGTAAGCCCGTCTCGTAACCGCCTTCAGAGAGCGCGCGCGTAGTTTCCTTTAATATCTTGAGCGCTCTCGTCTCCGGGTCTGCTTGCGGTCGCCGTGGCTGCACTCCCAACGACTCTAGGCTAAAATATTCTTGTACGAGCTTTTCAATAGACTCGTCTATACTTACATGATTGCAGCGTTCTTTGATCTGTGAAACGGCATGCACTTTGGCCGGACTGCAAGTTTGACCATGCAAGACCCAGCCAAGTGGCGTGCGCGACGCCACCGGTTGACCTTTCATACCTACTCGCACCTCCGAGGCGAGTAAGAGAGCCCAGTTGTCCTGGCCTATCAGGACGGTCGGGACGCCTTTTTCATATGAAAGCTGTTCGACTATAGAGGTAAGATGATCAAAGTCAACTAGACTATCTGAAGGTATCGACTGGCTCGATAATTCAAGCCTATCGATAGTTCTGGCTTCGATGTCTACGCCTTCGGTCGCATACTTGCCCTGTATTTTCACCTTCACTCGGCGTGAGTTTGCAGCGTCAATGCGCGCGCCCGCTACGGCCTCGATGTAAAATGGTTCATTTGGCCCTTCTGCGCCTATCCGCTGCGCAACGTCGGTCGTGAGTAATGTTATCGTGGATCCATCATCTAACAAAGCAAATGAGTCTATCTTACCGTTAGGTCCCGATAACGTTACTGGCAATACTTTAAGCAAAGCGCGGTTGTGTGCACGTGGCGTGTCGGCGTTGGTGACAATGGCGCGCGGCGCAGTGTCAGCGCACGGCGCGGCGTCGGCGCGCGACGCTACGTGCTCGGTGCACGCGACGCGAGGGCGTTCATCGGCATCGTGTGCGGCGCGCGACGCTCGCCCACTGTCGCTGTGAAGTAGCCCATGATGATAATGCTCACAACCTTGCACTTCACACTGCTTACTTTTGCATCTGTGATTCCAAGTCCGTCGTTTTAAGCACCTGAAACATAATTTATTATTACGCGCCTTTTCCCATCTTTCAGTTACCGACATTCTTTTAAAATTGGTACAAATGACTGCGCTGCTACAGTTGCCGTGACATATTACGCATGGCGTTTTGACAGGCTCCGCATTCATTTTAAATGTCCTGTGTGCCGGTCTTTGTGGACGTTCTCGTGTATTTTCCACTATCTCTGCAGTGGCGTGGCGTGCATTGAGGTCGGCCTCTCTATCGAGAAATCGTCCTAGCACTACTAAACCCGGCTCTGAATTACCCGCAGCCATCTCATAGTCATACCACCGACTCCTAAGCGTAACTGACAACTTATCTGAAATTGCAGATATCATTTCCGGGCTATGTAAAAATTCAGTTCTTTTCAGTGCTTGTACGGTAGTAATGACATTCGTGACCTTAGAGGCAAACATACATATATCTCTAGGATTATCTGATAGTTTAGGTAATTGACGTAATTTATTTAGCTCATAAGTTATTAATGCGTTCGGTCGCCCAAACCGGGATTCTAACTTTCGCATGATTTCAATGGAAGAGGATCCTAGAAACAGGCATTTCACCGCTTCCATCGCGGCCCCTTTTAGGCATTTTCTAAGGCGAGCTAAATTACCTGCCTCTGTGTGGGCTGACGCGGACTCATCAAATGCCGCTTTGAAATGCAGCCATTCGCCCGAATGGCCACTAAAAATAGGTAAATCAAGACCATACCTGTTAAAGACGGGTTTACCCCGCGCTACCTCTAACAATGCTTCAGTTAGTTCTTTCAACACGTGCCCGGCGTCGTCGCGCCGCGGTGAGGTCGGTGGCGCGCCGTGAGGCGTCGCCGTCCGTGTGTCAGCGCGCGAAGCGGTAAGTGGCGCGGGTTGCGGCTGTGGCGGTGAGTAGATATCGCCGCGGTGCTCGCAGGGCGGGTCCGCTTTTTCGTCTGCAGACAGCGGGCCCGCGTCGTCCGGCTGAAATTCCGTTGTCGCGGTCGATCTATTGTCTAAGTCTTCATCAGCCGATTCCGCTTCCAACAACGCTAGCCTGGCGGCGGCGAGTTCCAATCTCGCTCGGGCCAACGCCTTTCTGTTGGTTTTCGTCTTGTGTGGTGGTTGTTGGTGTGGAGGCGTCGTCGCACCAGGGCTGCAATGCGGCCGGGTTTGGTCCGACTCTGTGGCGGAATCGATGGGCCCCACTGTTGGTCCCACCGCTGTCGTCGACTCCGCTGAGACGGGCTCGTTCCCCTCCGCAGCCGCTGAGTGTACCTCTACCATACCGCGTGTCTTCACCATGTCGGTACTGCACTAACCACACTATCACTCGCGTAAGGACAGCTACTGAAGCAATGCTTGCAATCCGGCTCGAAGGACCAGTGTTGAGGACAGCGGACCAGATCCAGTAATAAAACACCAAGTGTATAACTACTAGATCGACTTTAATTGTCATTAACACAATTACTTACATAATATTACATAGGATGTTAGCAAGCATGGCTTCAGTAGAGTTACCGTGTCCTAACACAATCGCAGCTAAAACAAGACTACTTGTAAGAACGTGAAAGTGGGCGGAAACATCTACGCCAAAAAGGGAACTTCCGGCTTCTAGAATGATCGTACAACTTTCTAGAACATAATAGTGCGCACCCCAGCGTCGAATAGTGGTCAACTAAGGGTTTTCTATACATTATAGCGCTAGCTCCACCTAGCGTCCACTAGCTAAACACGATCAATACAATCCCTTAAAGTGCCTCCACTATCAGGCGCTAGAGTGCGCCACTCTCTTCAGGCTTTGTATATCAGTCACATTAATAATATAATTCAATCATGATTCGAAAGACACGTGGCGCCATCTATTATCGTTTTTGTTGTTTTCCTCGGGAACAGTACTTTTTAATAAAAGCCTTTTTGAGAATCATTTAATCGACATATTTTATCCTTGCTACCTGTTAGTTATCACAATCGAAAATTTTCGCACAGGAAATTGTTGGGCGTCTCATCGAAAGGATTCACGAAAATTCAGCTTGATAGTATAATTATTTTTACATCAAGGATTTGTACTATTTCTTTTGAGCGTAGGACCGGGATAACGTACCACGCAATTTGTAGGACAATGTGACTATTAAATTATATAAAAATTAACAAAGTAAAAAAAAAAACAGCTGGTTAGTAATCATTTTTAATGACTTCGTTATCGATACATATTGGATGGAGGGGACTCTTTGATCAAACCATAGAATATTTTTTCTAATAATTTAGATAATTATTTTGAGACTTAACAAAATAAACCCAGTTAGTAAAAATTTTTTGAGAATCATCAAATCGACATATTTTATCCTTGCTACCTCTGTTAGCTACCACTATCGAGAGTTGTCGTACAGGAAATTGTTGGGCGTCTCATCAAAATGAAGCTACTCATGAAAAATTAGCTTGATAGTAATCAAGTGAAAATGGACCCCGGATCCTGGACTATACCGTTTCTTCATTCATTGTAAAATACATATTAAATTATATTTTAAATACATATGTTGTAAAAAATCAAAAAAATACACATTTAAAAATATAAAAAAATAGTAGCCCACCGGCATCAGGAACAGGGTCCAAGCTACCGGCGGTCAGGGCTCTAGAGAGAAGAACTTCCTAACAATACGCGCCGTGTCCAGAAGTACCGCTTTCTGAATCAAACCCGTGATCCAGCTGCCTAACGAGAGCCTCATCAGATGTTGGTCGAGTCTCTTAGCTATTAAGCCATTGGCAGTAACGACTATCGGCACAATGACTGCAGAGTCAACACCCCACATGTTGCAACCTCGTGTGCCAAATCAAGATATTTGATGTTTTTATCATTTTCGGCTTTCACGAGGTTCTCGTCATGTGGGACAGTGATATCAACAATCATTGTGCGGCGTTCTAATCGATCTATCACCTCGATGTCAGGCTTATTGGCAACAATAGTCCTATCGGTGATGATAGATCGATCCCAATACAGTGTGACATGACCATTCTCGAGAACTGGGTCGGGCACATACTTGTAGTATCGTACTTCTGTGTCCACAAGGTTATATTTCATTGTTATTTATACAGGGTTAGTCAGAAAGGGGGTACTAATCCGAAAGGGGGTTAAAGTACCCATGATAATGAATAACTTTTGTTCTGCAACTTTTTCCAAAAGTCAATAGTTTAAGAGAATTAAGTGATCAAAAATCTAAAAAAAAAAGGTCTGAAATCTATCTATCCCCAGTTATGATCAGCTGTGTTTACATTTTAGGTCATATTTAGGGTCATGAATTAGAAGCACCATTTTCTGAATTTGTAACTAAAGCAGGGATGAAGAATTTTTGAAAAAACTAAAATAAAAATCATTTTGCGTTAAAAAAAATTTTACCGAATTTTGAAATTTTAACACTTGCTTTAAGACAGTCATCAGTGATACTTTTACCCCCTTTCCGACTAACCTTGTATATTATTTACATATTATTAACTCTTGCACTTTTTGTTCTAGCATCTCCAGTGTTGTCTAAGGAGCCAGTACGTCAATCGACGCGCGCTGGACACCCTACTATAATCACATGTAGGTGAGATTATGTATCGCACTAACTTTTTACTTAAATACCGATATCGCCGACATGTTTTTTTTTCATATACAAGGTGTAACATACATAACGCACAACCTCTTAAGGGGTCACTGTACACACGGCTACACGGCTACAGCTATGAATTTCCAGTTTACACTGACCTCTCACTGTAAGGAGACACTACACAATGCGAAATTAGTTTATACTGGAAATGTGTAGCTTGATCTGTAGCCGTGCGTACTCATCATTATGAACAACTTTTACTATGGGACCAAACCTGAAATCACAAAAAAAAACAGCTGTTCCCTAAAGAACAATGGGTAATTTTGTTTGGAACCCGTACCCACCTTGTAGCATTTTAGACTAGGTGTTATTTAGAAGAGGCATAAGTGAATAACTCAAAAATGAATGAACGAATGAATGAATGGGAGACCGAAGTTATGATCACTTCTATTTTGCATTTTCAATCATTTAAGTAGTGTTATAATAATTGTTTTATAGGCCCAATGAATAACCAATCGTTCTGTTTCATAGAGAGAGACTGACCCAGCTTCCTAAGGTTTACTTTTTGCTACGGAAAATATTAATTAAAACGTCATCAATTCAATTAAGTACAGTTTGTTTATTTATTAAGGTACACAAAATAAACATCATCACTAAATGGTATTATTGCTCTCAATGATTATTTCATCCCAAGCATTTGCCGGACCAACGAAGTTTATTTTTAACCGACTTCAAAAAGGAGGAGGTTCTCAATTCGGTTGTATTTTTTTTTTTATTTTTTTTTTTTTTATTTTTTATGTGTGTTACCTCATATCTCCGTCATTTATGAACCGATTTGAAAAAATCTTTTTTTGTTCGAAAGGGTATACTTTCCGATTGTCCGACTGTTCCGATCATTTAAGCACCGCCTAGTTATTAAAATAATCTTTATTTAGTTATTCATTGAATAACTTATATGTTTTTTTAAGTTTTGCAATAATATTAATATTTTTATTTAAAATGGCATTCTTGGCTATGATGGCAATGGCTACATTCGGCGTATGCACATGTTTGTTCTCTTCCGCTTTGTGTGTTTAATGTGAATTTTCGGTTGTGTTAAGGTTCGCGCACATTATGTCGGGTCGCAGCGGGGCGGAGCGGGCCGCAGCGCACCGCAAAATGCTTACTAAGCACATTAGTGACGGGCCGGGTCGCAGCACATTGACGGATTTTGAGTAGTTACAGTGTACTGCCCTGCCAGACTTGCAAATCATATAGCTCTTTGTTTCTATGAACAAAATTAATCAAAAGCTCTTCATCCATTCTTGTGAACACCACAGGAGCACGCAAATACCAAAAAAATGAAAATATCGTAAAATGAACACGTGCGTGCGTGCACTCCAATCCGCTTGCTATAGCATACTGTGTCGGGGCACAGCGGGGTGGGGTGGGCCGCATCGCATGCTACCAAAATCCGCGGTGGAATATGCGGCCCGCTTCGCCCCGGCATAGTGTGCGATAGTTCATAATATAAAATACATACGAGCAATTTGAGCGGATTTTTGCGCTGCGACCCGAACTGCTGCGGCCCGTCATAATATGCGCGAACCTTTAAACTTCAGAAAGTGCGGTAGAGTTAGCGTATTCTTCCTCCCGTCTTCCTGTTTAGTTTTCCATCCGGTAACTTCATTCATGCATGCATTCCCAATTCCCATTAGAAAACCTACTCTATAGTAAAATATATACGCATAGATGTTTAGGTGCATACGAGGGTGTATAGATACATCTACGTATATGTAGGTACCTATAGCAGAATATTGGGCTAATTCAAGGGATATGATTGACTGCGCGCGGGGTGAATTCACAAAGGCTTTTCTGCATATTTCAACGTCGAATAACTTTTTTCTCCCGTTAGATACAGAGTTGTCGCCATACAAAATATTTATGTAATTTTAAAGACCTTTTTAATGGTACTAGTCTCAATTTGCTACAAGGTGGGTACGTTTTGTTCCATGTCCTTTTGACAAGTTATGCGAACACAAATGTAGGGAACAGCAGATTTTTTTTCGCGATTTTCGGTTTGGTCTCATAGTAAAAGTTGTTCATAATGATGAGTACAGTGAGTGACCCCTTAAGAGGTTATGCGTTATTTATGTTACACCTTGTATAATGGTGCCATCGCTTTTTGTATTGGACAGCTAAAATACTCTGGAATAGACATCAGGTTTATTTATATTTTTTAAATCAATAACTCTTTTTCATTCCAGGGTCCTCGAAGGCAATCCAGAGCCGGCAATATCTTGGGAATACAAAGACAAAACCTCCAAAGACTTCACTTCTCCCCCACAAGACTTTGTCGTAAACAATGATGGCAAGGAACTGGTCATGTCTAATACGAGTGAAGATCATGCCGGTGTTTATAGATGTATCGCACTGAATGTGATTGGGAAAGATGTGTACGATGTCAGTTTAGTGGTTCAATGTAAGTAATTTTAATTATAAAGAAATAAAGTGTCTTTTCCAAGATAGATTAAAATCACATTACAATATGTGCATTTTATTTGCGCCGTCATCTTCGTGTAACTACACGCTTCGGTTTCGCAATAGATTTTTAGATGAATTAAATAAAAGTAAAAACCGACTTCAGAAAAAAACGAAAAAGAGTAAAATAATTACCATAATATAAAATTAACTATTTCAGAAGTCGGTGGCTTTTGTTTGTTTCAGTGTAGAATTGCACCGACTTCTGAAACTGTTAATTTTATATTATGGTAATCATTTTACTCTTTTTAGTTTTTTTTTTAAGTCGGTTTTTACTTTTATTTAATTTATATCTTCTTCTAAATAATAAAATAAATCTACCGGTTGATAGTCAGTTGGGTGTTCTTACCTAGGAGATACTCTTTTATTTTTTTCTTAACTATGTTAATCGAAGCGATATCTACAATATTTCTAGGTAGTTTATTAAATATTTGTGCCCTTTCATACGTAATATTTCTTTTACCATAATTTGTTCGTGGAATTGGTAGATTTAGTTTACCCCTACTTCTTGTATAGTACCTGTCCTACAAATTTGACTTTTAGATCCACCACGGTTTGACGAAGCCATTGAAGTTTCAAAACCCCGACAAGTCAAGCTGGGAGAAAAAGTTTCATTGTCATGTGCAGCGGTTGGTCTGCCGCCACCCATCATAGTATGGACTAAAGACGCGCACCCTCTAACCTACACTGATAACTTGTAAGTTACATTATATTTATTTTTTAAAACGTTGCCCCAGTATACTATTCCTCCTGCATCATGCACAAACACCCAGACCTACAGCCAGGCAGAGTATTCAGAAACCATTGTGGTACCCAGAACCGGGGTGGTCTGCACCACGCAATTATTTATAATTTAATTTATCCTGAAATCATTGCGTGGTACAGAGCTCCGACAGTTCTTCAGTATGAGTAGAAAAATCTGCGCTGTGCAATGAATTCAGAAATGATTATTGTAAATTTTCGCTCAAAACCATTGTGCAATACAGAACTGCCGGAGCTCTGAATCACGCAATGGTTTCGGGATAAATTCAATGATGAAGCATTGCGTGGTGCAGATCACCCCGGCTCTGAGTTCTACAATGGTTTCTAAATACCCGACCCGGAACAAATATCTGTAGGCCATACAATTATATGTTCCGTGCGGGAATCGAACCCGCAACCGCAACCCTTGCGCAGAAAGCCAATTGCTCAGCTACAGCGCCAAACGCGTCGTCTTTTACCTTCATTATCATAAAAAAGATTTCACAGTCGCCTCGAGGTTACGAACCCACTAGTGACCGATAAGCAGTTAGCTTAGGTTAAATATTTCACTTCCCCACCATTGGCTAACTATCCAGTTACGTAGAAACGGTCCGCAAGGACCATCTATAACAGGTCAAAAGGAAAAAAAAAACAGTACGTTCATTGGTGACTTAATAAGTTCATTACTTGCTCAATTAAGTGAACTTAATTGAGCAAGGCAATTGTACGCAAACAGCAATTGGCTGATTTAACCAACGTAGGATAATTTTTATCTAAGGAATACATTTCACGTTTTGACAGTTTTTGTATGAAAACCCTGTCATAACGCTTATTCTTTAGATAACAGTTATCTATTGTTGGCAAACTCGCGACTCAACTTATGTGTAGGTGTAGGTATAAAGAGTTGGAAATCTTCAGACTTTAAAAAATTCTAGACTCTTTTTCATATTCACTCATCATTCTCCTGCCCTTATCCCAATTTATTTGGGGTCGGCGCAACATGTCTTTTTCTTCCATAGGTACTTCTCTATTAGTCGTCATCTCGGTAGTCACCCCCTTTCTAACCATATCATCATTCACACATTCCATCCATTGTTTCTTTGGTCTTCCCCTACTCTTATAGCCATCGACATTCATACTCAAAACTCTCCTCACTGCATTTTCTTCATGTCTCCGTAACACGTGCCCATACCATGACAACCGATTTCCACACAACTTTTCAGTTATCGATGCCACTTTCAAAGTTTTTCATATTCACTATCAGGTATTTTTTCATAGATTTCTGACCAACACCAGTGAGTTAGTAATAGCAAAGACGACGGCATACGACTCTGGGACGTACACGTGCAACGCAACAAGTGCTATGGGCTCCACACACAGAAACTTTACGTTGATTGTATACGGTAAATATATATTTTTATTATACAAGCTTAGTTTTAGTAAATACTAAACCTGAAACTAGTTTGTTCAGAATCACTAGGAGAATCGTTTGACATATTTTTTACACCACATCTTTTTTTTTTTTCATAAATTTCAATTTTGTTTCGGTAGGTTTCTACCCGTAACAGTTGACGGACTTTGATGCTTAAGACGTTCCGCTCTGTCAGTTTCCGTGTATTAGACAACCCCTGCATAGCACATTTCAGGCATTTCACACTTTACTAGGGAACTTAACGCGACATAAACTAAGGTGTAACTTGGAGATTTATTAAAAAAAAAAAACACATATTCAGGCAGTTCTGGTGAGAATCTTGTTGGGGTGTCTCGGTTTTCGTATATACTAAAAATAGCGTTGTATACGGGGATTCCGAAACTAAAAGTCAAGCCGAGAATAGGGCAGTTTATGACTGTTCAGAAACAAACAATAAAAGGCTAGAATATAAAACTTCTTCACCGCATGCTGCGAATAGACGCGTGTTGTAAGATTCAACAAAACACAGCACGCGACGTGCTAGGATCTATACAACAGGGTGAAATTGTAAACACTCGACATACCAAAATGGGAGATTATACCTACTCATCACTATGAACAACTTTTACTATGGGACCAATAAGGAAATCGCGAAAAAAAAAATCAGCTGTTCCCTACATTTATGTTCGCATAACTCGTCAAAATGTAGGGAACATCTGTTTTATTTTTCGCGATTTCCGGTTTGGTCCCTTAGTAAAAATTGTTCATAGTGATGAGTATAATCTCCCATTTCGGTTGGTCGAGTGTTTACAATTTCACCCTGTATACGGTCCGACTTTTTAGCTACCTCCTGAACATTAAAGTGTTCCCGAGTGTGTATGTGAGAGCCAGAGGGGTATAGGCGAATCTCTCTATATCTCTATTACTTGGATTCGTGTGCTTCATTCAGACCCTATCTGCGCTTACCATCAGGCGCGACTCGGGTCAAACTTGACCAAGTCCAATGTGACAAAAAAAAAACACGCGATTCTCGAGCCTTTTTCTCAGTCCTCAAGACCTGACACGCATTAATATTATTCATCCTGTGGCGGCATCTATCCACGCCACAGGCGAACTATTGAAGCCTACATCGCGATATCAAGATTTAACACGCAGATAGTATATATGTTACGGATAAAGATAGTTGTGAATATAAACTTAAGATTAGCCGGTAAATGTTAAGTTTAGATTTAATGGTTGGCTAATGTTGTTATATCTCATCTTTAACCGGATAAATTCGGTTAAACTAAGTCTAAAAATGTAAAAGCAAATTATAATATGAGAAAAAAAAAATCGTGACAAAAACTGTGTTTATTAAAACATGTTGTACTGAAAAGCATTATTCCCCTCCGCACATCGCATGAATTCTTTGATTTATCTAATACATATATTATGTTACGGGTAAAGCCCGAATGGCGGGTACACCTAAGTTTACCCGGTTATTTAAGTCGACGGAGCCCCGCTGTGCGGGGCTCCTATTACTGTGTGCAGGGTTTAAAGTAACCTTAAGTAGGTAAGTTTAAAGTAAAGGGGTTCCCCTTAACCACCGGTGTGCGGGTACACCTAATTCTACCCTCTATGATGAAAGGTAAACCTAGTTCTACCCGGGTAAACCTAGGTGTACCCGCCATTCGGGCTTTACCCGTAACAAATATATTTTTAACCATTCGTTTTGGCAAATCTTAGGTTTAACCGGTTAAAGATGAAATCATTTATCGCAAAAAACATTGTATTGAACATTAGCCAACCGTCAAATTTAAACTTAGCATTAACCGGTTAATCTTAAGTTTATATTCACACCTATCATTAACCGTAACATATATACAACCTCCCAACATCAACTGTTGGGCAGTAGCCCGCCAGGCACAAGACTCCGCCTGGTTGGAGGATCCTCCCTTTGGTTGGAGGAACACCACACCTAGTCTCTACACAATCCCCCCTATTATTTTCAGATCCGCCTTCAATAACACCAGTCACCTCCTCGCCCATACACGAAGTGCTAGAGGGTCAGTTGGTAGAGCTGCCGTGTTCCGCCCAAGGAGTGCCGCTACCTATCGTAGAGTGGACACAGAATGGAGAACCCGTTAGTGACCACAGGAAGTATGTCGACGAGTATGGATTGAGGTAAGAGAACATTGTGTGGATACGAAAGGCGGAGGACTGAGTGTTATGACGTTACTAGGGAGCACCATTTAATAGGCTGTGATAGGCAGATTTTATTAGTAAGACCTCTATCTCTATCGATTCAGATGACATGATTGATCAATCGCAATCGAACCGAAGCCGAACCGTTAAATCAGGCAGTTTTCGTTTACAAAAACTGACAAATTGTTTGACGACAAAAATTTGGTTTTGCCAAACATTTTGACAGTTTTCGTAAACGAAAACTCAGTAACGGTTGAGGTTCGTTTGCGGTTTAGCAACAATTTTGTTAGTATAATTGGGCACACTCAAGTTTCGCCTCTAGTATTAGTCATACAGTACCGACAGTACCTGAATATTACTGCCGAATGTATTAATGTCGCATGAAGAACTACAACAATACAATACTCTTTATTGTAAACAAAAACAAACAAGAAACATTACTATAAAAATAGAGATGTACAATGGGCGGTCTTATCGCACTAGGCGATTTCTTCCAGACAACCTTTGGATGGACATGAAGCGCAAGAAAAAAGAGAGGGGTAGTTCTCGGTGCAACAATAAAATAAAGAGACTAAATTAATTACTTTAAATAAACCTAAAAACCCAAATAAACAACACTACAACTAACAGCGAGTGCGGTATCTATTACACAGATATGAGTGATAGAGACGACGGTCTACGGACAAAGCCGAAGCTAGCCGATATCTTTTTCTAAAACTCGATGTGTATATTTAGGTAGGTACTGCTGGGTACTGTACGTGGACTTCTGTTGAAAATCATTACTATAGCCCGAAATGAGAACTTTGCCGAATAAACTGTTAAATTGCGTTAACAGTAACCATTTACTTCTACCTACACAAATGGAAACAGGCTTGGATATGTTCCAAAATTATTTATTTATTTAAACTTCTTGTATATTGCTGGTACGGTCAGCAACAAAAGTAGCTGAACATTTGAGTTTTTAAACATGGCATTAAATAGAAAACTAATTGTTTTAAAACAAAAAGTTTAATAGATACCTAGAGCTGCTAGATATAGCTCTAAGTATGTCTGAAAGTTTTTGTTTCCTATCAATTAGTTATTTAATTAATACAAAATTTAAAAACTCCAATGTTTAGCTACTTCTGTTGCTGACCGTACACAAGGCGGACTTAATGCCATGGGCATTCTCTACCAGTTAACCTTTGGGTCAAAAATTAAACACTGAGAAAGTGGTGCAGTTTTTTTTTATTTAAAACAAATATTGGAAAGATAAATAAAATTATCATCTTTTTATTTAAGCGCACTGACAGAACAAAACTAATTTCTTGAATCTTTTTCTTTCTTGAATCTGAATCTCCTAAATGTTTATTTTGTAATTGTTGTATGTGCGTCTTGTCTTTATGCGTTAAATGAAAAAAACTTTATTTGTTTCTTTTCAGATTTGTTGCAAACTTAACTGATTTTGGAGAATACGTTTGCACAGTTAAAAATATATACGGGAATACATCTGTTACCTACACACTACATGTTTGGGGTAAATATTATACTATAAAAAGGGTTTCTTTTTTGCCCGAATTTATTATAATAAACAAAAATCTACATTCCCATTAACCCTTAAACAGCAAACCTTCTACCTTCCTTCAAAACAACTTGTATGTTCAATCGATGTACCTGATCGAAAAATCAATGGCAGTCACTCATTTTCACGCCACTCACACTTATTGCATCAGCGTAAAGATCGTTTTTAATGTATCACCAATAAACATTCGTGGTCTTGGAAGTCGCATTCAGTTCGGAAGTGATCGGTTTTACGAAGTTTGCCGATGCGACTTAGTTCTGTCGTACTGTACTAAGTACTTATGCAAAAATGTGTTCGTGAACCCACCATATTTTATTAATGTTAATAAATACCAATATTTATTAGCACCATTATTTTCAGTCCCGCCGTACATAGCACCACCCTTACAAAACTCAAAGGAGGTATTACTCGGTTCTAACGTTACGCTACAGTGTGACGTCATCGGGTTCCCGATACCGAGCATACAATGGCAGTTTGATGACGCAATGCTCACAGAGAATACTACAGATTTGAGGTAATGAGAGCAAATTAAAATAAAATCGTACACGTCATATGAAATCACACTTAGGTAGAAATACAATATCGGGTGTAAAAAGACCCTTAACGATAACGAAAACCACATATTCTACCCATCATTGGGATCATTTTTTTCTAACAAACTATACCTGGGAAATCATTGATTCCGGAGATATTGAAGGTCAAAGTCAAAAATTTTTTTTTAGTTTTTTCCAGAAACGTATTCTAAGTGATAATACTAAACTTTCTTCCAAACAAACATTATCAAAATTTTCAATTTTTCCTAACAAATTACGCGTTTGAAGTTACAAAAACGCAATGAATATCAAACGCACACAACCGCCTTGGCTCAGCTGTGTAGCCGCTGCACGACCCACACAGGCAGATTCGGTTACGTGCATTACATTACGCGCTACAAAAAAACAGAGTTTTTTTAATGCCTAAAAATAAAAGTCGAGTAGCAATTATTTTTGGTCAATGTTATTTAGTTTGATGTACAGAGTGCGTAGATTTCGGCTATGTGATGGGTCTTTTTACACCCTGTATACGTCACACGGATAACTCAGCCCTCATCAAACTGTCCCCCCCGCCAGCAACGCCCTAAGCCTCGTGCTCGTCCCACTAGGGATCGCCCTTAGTGTTGTTATTGCTAGTATACGTAGTTAGCATTGGCTAGAGACCGTTCAGGTCACGCCAATAAGTGCCCGGTTACGTAGAAACGGTCGGCAAGGACCATCTACAAGAAAAAAAGGTAAATTTGTACATAATCAGCCCCCCATTAATGTTCCACTGCTGAACACGGAACTCTTCTCAGAATCAGAAGAGTTTAGGCCTTAGTCCACCACGCTGACATGGCGCGAGTTTTTGTATCCTTTCTTATGTTACAACGTTTCACTTCATTGTTAACGTAAGTGGTAATCAAATTCGGTTCCGCATATGGTTTCGAAAGTCAGAGGTGCGACCTGTGTTTAGGCAATGCTTGTGTTTGAACAGTCCCTATGGCATGGAAAGCAGATGTTCAACTGCTAGGCTATCACTGCTTTTGATAGCGATAGTCTAAACTTAAATGACGCGCCCCTTCACTGCATTTACGATAGATACTTGCATGACATTCTAGAGCCATTCCACTAACAGAATTGCCAAAATTCTTTTTTTTTTACTCTTCCCGTACATCTTACTTTTATACTTCTAGCTTTAATGACGTCGGTAATGTCTACATAACGAACGCTAGCTCAAAGCATGAAGGAATGTACATCTGTATCGCTGAGAACAATGGAGGAGTCGCTGAACAAACAACGTACCTCAAAGTTTACGGTAACATGACTTTCATCATCATATCAATAAGCAATCATCAACAGTTAACATGAACCTCCGAATAGAACACAACAATGAACGATGGTGAAGAAATGAAGTTGCCATAATCACCATGCTTGGGAAATCAGATTGGTGATCGCAGTATCACCAGTCTACCTATATCTAACTCCTTACAGTCGGTCAACGTAGAACATTGTCGCAGAGCAATAGTGCGGGGGGTTGCGGGGTGAAGGAGCGGAGGTTATGTCCCGAGTACAGGGTGAAATTGTCAACAGTCGACAAACCGAAATGGGAGATTGTACTCATCACTATGAACAACTTTTACTACGCGAACAAAACTGAAATCGCGAAAATAAAACAGTTGTTCCCTACATTTATGTTCGCATAACTCGTCAAAATGTAGGGAAGAGCAGATTTTTTTTCGCGATTTCTGCTTTGTTCTCATAGTAAAAGTTGTTCATAGTGATGAGTACAATCTCCCATTTCGGTTTGTCGACTGTTTACAATTTCACCCTGTATAATTTTGACATTTCATAGGACCTGTCAAATGTATGGGCGTTGACCCACTGTATGTAGTAAGTAGGTACATTATGGCAGTATGTTGTTTTTAGTAGTGTCCTATCGAAGCGGGTTCGACCAAAAAAAGGTCGAAGGATTTGTGGAGGAACGAGGTATGGTGGTCCTCCAACAAAAAGGGTGAATCCTCTAATCAGGCAGGTCTTATGCGTGCCGGGCTACTGTCCAACGATTGATGTTGGGGGGTTGTATACATATACTGGGTGTAATGGACGGTGTACCGAAAACTGAAACAGTGAATTCAGCCTATTATTCTGAATCGAAAATAAGTGGTCTTTTTTCTCGGAATATTCCGAATTTCCTGGAAATTGCTAATTTGCCTATGTTTTATTGTATTTCAATACGTGTTTTGACAGGTAAATAAACTGAGTGTAAAAGGCAAGTTACCAAAAATTTACACAGTGAATTTAGTTCATTATTATGAATTGAAAATCCGTGGAAAATATCAACGAAATCTTTCGAAATTTCCGATTTATAAAAAAATACATTTTATTTTTGCAACGTCCGGTGTGTCCTAATAGGATTGCTTATTTTGCAGCAGCGAAATGTAAAATTTGTGAAAAGAAAAATCGGAAAAGTCAGAAAATTCTGAGCAAAATTTCTACTTATTTTCAATTCAGAATAAATGTGATAATAGGGCGAATTCACTGTTTCAGTTTTCGGTACACCGTCCCTTACACCTGGTATGTTCACTATCTACGTGTTATATTTTGATATCGCGATGTAGGATCTGTCGTGACGTCATCTTTGAGAGTTGTCGTTAATGTAGCTGCAGTCTGCTACACCACTGCAGTGTTGCGTAGTTCGCATGTGCCGTGATAGATGTCGCCACATATTGATAATATGGATTTATTAAACTTTTAGAGGAATCTAATAAGATAAACATTTGGCCGACGCCGAAACCAAAGCTTCGGTTGGACACCGGTTATTAGCAGATTGGAGAACCGCTCCTGCTAATTCTCTTGACATGGCATACCTTAGTCGTCTTTATCAACAACCATAGGTGGAAGAGAGTGTCCAAGCCCTTGTTTCGCCCGAACCATGCGGCAATATTTTTACATATTTATTTTGATGATACCATTTTTAATTTGGTTATAATAAATCATCTAACAGTATTCTATTTTTCAGAGCCTCCCAAAATCCTGGAAGATAACTATACTGGACCGTACTTGGCTACTAACATGGACACAGTGCTTACAATTGCCTGTCGAGCTACAGGCAAACCCAAACCTTACGTTGTGTGGTCTAAGGACGAGTTTTATCTAAACAAAGGTACTGTTATCATAATGAAAACCCGTTTAAGTCCGACCATAATCGTTATCTGTCTTGCGAAACGCGAGATCCCAAGTTTGATTTCGTGTTCAGGAAAAGAAATGGTTTTTCTTTAAAAATATTTAAGCCCGTATTATTAACCTCTTGCAGGTCTGCTGGAAGACGTTTATTATTGAAATAAGCAGTGCCTTTATAGAACAGTTACCTAAATTACTTTCTGCGTAATATGTTCATCAACAAAATAAATTCACTGTATCATTTTAGATCCCCGATATGCCATTGACGTGGATGGCACAATGAGTATAAAGTCTCCTTCTGAAGATATGAGCGGGAACTATACGTGTACTGCAAGAAACTCTGTCGGTACGGTTAATAAGACTGTCCCCGTTGAAATTTACTGTAAGTACCAACAGCTACTTCAATCCACGAAGACGCGCCCCACTATTTATCTAAATCGCTACAATGCAAAAATGTGCGTTATAAATAGGTATTATGTTAGTTGTATCGCCACACAATAGTTAGATGTGTATACTAATATAAGATAATAATAATGAACACTAAATAACGGGGAACCCCACTCCGGGTGGGTGTATCCCACTATTTCTATTAGGTATTTCTATTGATAGAAATACTGGGCCTGATTCAGACTGATTGTCCCACTATTTCTATTGCTCTCGGCTGCGACAAAAAAAAAACGCTACATCACCTCTTATGGCGGCGTGCACATAGAAACTATTTATTTATTTCCTCTTTAGATAAAACCTCTTGATCATAGTTGTAATTGACTGTTATTGATAGACAGCTGCCATTAAGAGAAGAAAGAAGAAGAAGTCGTGTTTTAATTTTAATCTATTCATTAAAAGTGGTAAACTTTTCAAATAACATAACTGCGTTTTTTTGTCTCAATAGAAATAATGGGACATAATTTGTAAAAAACGCTGGTCCCACTTTTTCTATTTTGTATTTCCATGGAAATAGTGGGATACACCCCTCCGGGTCTTAAGGACCCGCGACGGCGAAACCGGGGCCACACCTCTCTGCACCCCTAGCCGCTCACACGTTGTTGCCCCCTTCGCCTATTATACTGGCGGCTTTTCAGGGGGCCCAGCTAGTGAGCTGGTGAGTCACCGTCTGCCAAAACTTTTCAATTTTAAACTTGAAAGGCAGACGCCGTTTTCTTCCGGCAATAGAGGTAAACCGGTCCACTAAACACCCCTTTCCATAGACCAAATATTTTTCAGCATATTTTACAATAGTCTTGCACCCACCTGGGACGGCCCATGACTGTACTCCAATAGTGCAGCCGTGGATAGTCCCCGGTTGGTGCCCCATCCCATTTTAGATTAAAGTTCTCAAAGGGGCCTCTGCGCGTTGGAACTGTGTCCCCCGTATGCCTTCCAAAGGACGGGACATCTTCCGCACGGAAGATGAACCGTGATCATCAAAAGATGAACTCTAAAAGGAGTGGGGCGCGACCTAGTGAATCAATTCGCTATATCGGCAATGGAAAAAAAAGAAACGCCAATCTTCTTTAAGCTTCGTTAATGACCTGATTATGTAAGTTTTGTATAAGTACTTCCAAGTCGTTCCAATAGACATAACGTAATCAGCCTTTTACTGTCCCACTGTTGGGCAAGGGTCGTTTTCTCAGAATGAAATGGATTTAGACCACGCTGGCCTGGTACACACGGCTGCACATCAAGCTATACATTTCCAGTTTACACTGACCTCTCATTGTAGGGAAATCCTATACAATGCGAGATCAGCTTAGGGAGTTGTCCCACCGCCGGCGAGGAAGCGACTAACTATCGGCTATTTTCTCGCTCAAGTAACGTACAATAGATATACATTCCGTGTAAACAAAAGAGATGCATTTATTAATAGTCGATCGTTGACTGTTCACACTGCCGGCGAGGACTCGCTCCACTAGTTTGTCGCTGAGCGAGAAGAGCTATCAAAGGTAATACTCGCTCAGCGATGCTCGCTTGGCGGTCAGAACTCACGCCGAGAGACTAACCAGCGGTCATTTGCGAGTGGTGCGAGTAATCGCCCGTCGCTCTCGCACACTCGCTTATAGCCCAGCGACAAAACTATCGGAACTACACACTCGCTTCTCGCTGCTCGCCAACTCGTTTTTAGTTTCTAGCTCTACTCGCTGCTCGCTCGTCGTTCGCAGTGAGACAGGTGCCTTACACTGGAAATTTATAGCTTGATCTGTAGCCGTGCGTACAGGTTGGTGGATTACACACATCATCGAGAAATTTTTCTTGAAATTCCTGGAAAGTTTCCTCACGATGACTTCCTTCACTGTTAACGCAAGTGATAATTAAATTCTGATCTGCACATGCATTCGAAAAGTCAGCGTTGCTGGTTGAGTTGAGATCGAACTTAGACCCTCCAGTGTGGAAGGTAAGTGTTCAACTGCTAGAGTCTAGCGGCTAGACTATCCATATGGGATTCTAATATATTGTATTATTCTTTTCCCAGCCATCCCAACCCACGTGCAATCAGAAGAGAGTCTAACTACAGTGACGCTGGTTGAAGGAACAGCCGCGACCGTCGAGTGTCCCGTACGAGCGTCACACTCACTCAAATGGTATAAGGTTCGATGTTACACTATGAAGTATACTTAGAAAAAGCATTTTTAATTAACATAATTGCTGAGTGAAATAGAAATATACAAGGTTAGTCGGAAAGGGGGTACTAATCCGCAAGCCACTTAAGGTATCACTGATGTTGGTTTTAAAGCAAATGTTAACGAAATTCGATATTTTTTATTTCAATAAAAAACGATTATTATTTTTGTTTTTTCAAAAATTCTTCATCCCTGCTTTAGTTACGAATTCAGAAAATGTAGCTTCTAATCCGTGACCCCAAATATGACCTAAAATGTAAACACAGTTCATCATAAGTGAGGATGGATAGATTTTAGCGTTTTTTTTTTAAATCTTTGAGCAGCTGTTTCTCTTAATTTATTGACTTTTGGGGAAAGTTGTAGAAGAAAAGTTACTCATTATAATGGGTACTTTAGCACCCTTTCGGATTAGTACCCCCTTTCCGACTAACCTTGTATATTACTCAAAATAGACCTATTACTAAATTAGTTAGTTTTGAATGTAAACATACAAGTTACAAGACAGACTTCGAACTTAGGTTAGCCGAAGCAAGGTAAACCAGCTCAGGTGGGGGTTTATAGATAATTTCAACCCGAAGTGCAAATGTGGTATTGTTCCGCAAACGATGGAATACTTAACATTATTTTATTTATTTATTTATTTATTACAACAACTTACAGCTATTATTACAGGTAAATACCCAATGCAATAGTGTAGCAACAATTTTTTTATTTTTTTTTATGTTTATTATGTCCTGCGTGCTCTGATACCTACACGTTAGATAAACTTATAGACTGATAATGCAATACTCGTAGCCGACTTCTGTGAGGGCACACTTCTGGGACTTCTGGGAGCGACTTCTGGGAGTTTAGTTAGACTACCGTCGACACGCTAAAAAGGAGCACCCGAATACCTTCTGCTCTTCCTAGGAAGTGCTATATAAACAGAAGCAGCGCAAAAAATGTGCAGTGCCATATAAAAGGCTATTTTAAGTTGCCCTGAATAAATGTTTCAATAAAATAATTGTTGTTCTTTGTAAGGTAATGTTTTGTAAATAAACGTCAGGACTTGCCTTACGTTGAAAGGGTATAGCGTATTATATCATGATCCTATCTATCCAATATTCAGGCTAGATCTAAAAATTAATGGTAAAAAAAACTTTTTAAAAACAATCTTTTATTTAATTGCCCTAAATTTAGTTATGATTGGGAATGTTTCTCAGTCTATTTTCGTGTTCTCTTCAGCAAGCCCTTTCATTTGATACCCATACTGTGGTAGTACAGAAAAATAACTAGTCCGCTATCTTGGATGATCCGCCGTATTGGAATTAGAATGACGACACATACGAGTAACTAAGCATGCATTGTCATCCAAAATAAGCGTGTATACCAAATTTAAGCTCAATCGGTTAAAGATAACTGATTTAAAATTAAGTTGCAAGATTCCACCCGGACAAACATACATACATTGTAAGTTAAACAAAAGCTTGTAAAATTAGTTAAATTTTCCTAAGCATCTAGGTGTCTTGCCAGATACGATTTGATTATCTCAGTGCTTCCCTGTGTGACTTCACGCACTTCTGATCAGCTTACTATCAGATATTTTAGGACGGCGAATTTATTTCAGAACGCCAAACTCATATCAAGGGGTCCCCTACAACTTCCAAACGTATCTCGAACCGACGCATCGACATACGCATGCGTAGTGACTAACGCTGTTGGCTCCGCGTATTCTAAAGTACAAGTTATAGTAGAATGGCCGCCAATGTTTGTAGATAACGAGACAAAACATGTGGAGGTCGTGAGAGGAGATGATTGGTACTTCGACTGTGCTGTGGACGCGAAACCGAGGGCTAAGGTTAGTATATACTTATACCACAGTCTACCTATATCTTACTCCTTACAGTCGGTCAACGTAGAACATTGTCGCAGAGCAATCGTGCGGGGGGTTGCGGGGTGAAGGGGGCGGAGGTTATGTCCCGAGTAGCCATACTGCATACTTGGGACATAACCTCCGCCCCTACATAATTTTGACATTTCATAGGACCTGTCAAATGTATGGGCGTTGACCCACTGTATGTAGTAAGTAGGTACACTGTGCTAATATAGTTCTTCTTCTTCTGTTGTGTTTGCACGAGCTATACGAAAATAGCTCATGCTGTGGTGAAAAGATTAGCCAGTCAGCAAGGTTGGTAGCGAGGCTGACTGCCCAGAGTGCGCCGGACGTACCGACCCGACCGTCGATCCGGATCGTCAGTGCCATTGTTTATCTATTGTGTCTATAATTACAGTACTCGTTAAGTTAAGTGTCTTCACTCGTGGAGCCTCTTTTGATGCACCCCAATAATGCTAATATAAAAATGCTAATATAGTGAAAGTAAGTAATGCGAAAGTAACTCTATCGGTCTATCTGTTACCTCATCACGACAAAACTACTGAACCGATTTCGTTGAAACTTGGTAGGTACAGTCTAGAACTCGGAGAAGGACATAATTTACTTTTATCCCGAAAAAAGCGGAATATGCGATAAACGACATACATCCACGCGAGCGAACCTGCAAACGACCTCTAGTTCTCTATATCAGGGTTTCTCAAACTTTCGGCTCCACGAACCCCTATTAAAGTTTCCAGGTGACAGCGAACACCTTAACAAACTAATTAAATCCCGGGATTGCCCGACTAGTTTCGGACCCAAACGGAGCCCTTAATCATGAGCTGAACACGCGGCGAGGTTGTTGGAATGATAAATAGACGATACGATACAACTAATAAGTTACGTCGATGTACCTAATCGAACAACCAATGGCAGTCGCTCATTTTCACTTACACTTAGTGTCACTTACAGTTTTAGTGTCAAAGATCAATTTTTACTGCAGTTAGTAATAAACATTCGTGGTTTTGAAGTCGCACTCAGTTCGGAAGTGATCGGTTTTACGAAGTTTGCCGATGCGACTTCTTAATTATTTCGTAGGTACTCTAATGTTGGTTAACGCCAGCATTATGATAACCTTGAAAGTATCAAACGGTCACTGCGTTCACTTGTGTCCTATGCGTTGATCCTCCGCTCTGCGATTATCTACTCAATCGCCGTTTACTGAGATTACATTTTCGATCATGACGGTTGTGATAAAAGTCAGCCAGACGAAAACATATTTCTGAGCTCGTATTTTTCATAACGGACACGTCTAATACTTATTTTGGCCTCACTTGGAAGTGTTCAAATTACAAAGACCAAAAATTATTCAGTTCCACTGTAGTAAAAATATATAATATCCTGGTTTGCATTTTCAGACGAAATGGGTATTCAACTCCAAACCCTTGGTATTCGAAGACGGAACCCGTTTGAAACTGATCAACATTCAACCACACAACGCCGGCACATACAAATGTGTCGTCAGCAACATTCATGGAACTGTCATTAAACAGTTCACTTTGAATGTCTTAGGTAAGTACATATCTAAGATGTACAAAACAAAGAAGAATTAGACAGAACAATTAGAGTCCCTCAGTATTAAATACTCGACAAAGTTAGTCATTCTTATATGTCTGACTGATTTTGATACATTTCATCAACTGAACCTTTTCCTAATTTCTTAACTCCTAGCATATCAGTGGATATCCACCACCTTTGCCACCCAATAACTGCGGAATACCAACATTATGATACCGATAGGCCGGTTATCAGAAGTTCTGACTTCTGAGTTCTAGCTGCTTCTAACAAATATCGTAATAATCTTGTACTCGTATGAAAACCAGCACAGAAGAGCACGTGCTATTCGACGGAGGGCTCTTAAATCAATATGTGAGAGGAACGGTCACCATTATCTTCGGAGTAACCAGTGCAGGCAGATATTTAAACCGCCCAGCAGTACTTTATTCGCGAGCCCCAATACGTCGTGTATGAAGACCCAGTACCCTACTGGGTCTGTTTATCTAACGAAGACTCGTGAATCATTGCAATATGAACCTTCTGTCTTTGAAATAAAAATCACACGACGCGTCTTCGTGAGATAAAAAGACTATACAATGTGTCCGGTTATGGACTAGCGAAATTCTAGGTACTTATATAACAACTATTCTAGTACACAAATACACTATACACTAGGGTTCAATTCACTTCCATTTTTTTTTGTTGAGATATTCTGTACGTGTGTACAAAAAAAGTCATATCTCTCAAAGTGTTGGTCCTACTGAGATAAAAGTAGGCTTATTCGGAAAGCAACAATATTGTCTATCGTTTACATTACGATACTTACAATGGATTCACATTTTCATAACTTTAAGAAAGAGAATATCTCAACAAAAAAGCAAAATGGCTGCCAAATAGCGGGGAAGTGGATTGGATCCTAGTGTGTAGTGTATTTGTGTATAAGAACAGTTGCTATATAAGTACCTAGATTATCGCTACTCCATAACCGTACACATTGTATATCTGTGTCTCAATCCCACAAAAATTAAAAAAAAAAACGAAAAAAACGCCAAGACACGAGATGATACTTAGTAGGCTAGTCTCTGGAAGAACCCTCCCTCTCTCTATCAATATTCTCTCTTACAATATTTTGTAACTTGCAGTGCCACCGTTTATATCGGAGTTCGATATGCTAGACGTGCAGTTGAAGGAAGGAGTCAACGCTACACTCGAATGTAACGCAAAAGGAATGCCGACGCCTACCCTCACTTGGACTTACAAGTTTGTACTTAATACTATAACATCAAATAATTTATCATCAATCTTAAGTAGCTTTTCCCAAAAGTCTACATGGGAAGGGAGTTATCGGGGTAGCATGCGAGAGGCTCTGGAAGCAAAATTTCGTCTCCAGAACCCCCCTGGAACTCTGGAAGTGTAAAACTCCCTGTCGAACCAGGGGGCTTACTCCCTAAGTCCGTCAACGAAATTATTCGCCCGTCCGAAAGCAGCCCGAAACGTAGAAGTAAACAAAACAAGATGTCAAGTTAAACTTTTCGGACGGGCAAAAACACATCGGTAGTAGGAGACAACTGTCAAATCGAGTTGTCATTCATTCTTAGTTCGGGCCCCGAAATAATCGTATGTCCGTAGGTGATAGGGAGGAGGAAACGCTCGTAACTAAGGCCGAAACCACGGACTGCGTGCTGAGGGAGTAGACCCCCTAATTGTGCTGAATAGCAGAATTCTACATAAAGCTATTATTATATTAACCGCTGATCTCTCAGCGCCGGGGATCAGCAGCGGCATCTATTGTGTCTATGATTCCGATTTTCAATCAGTTAAAGTATGCTCCGAAAGTTTCCACACTGGCCTGGGTACCTATGTTGGCAATTTTTCTGTGACCAAATTCTATATTATTAGCCCATGTTAGAAATTGTACCCGGTCAATTAATACTAGCATGACTCTTTGTATCATCAACATCATACCAGCCTAAAACGTAAACTGCTGAACATAATCCCCCTTATTACAAAAGATGGTTTAAACCAAGACTAAGGTAAATCCAGGTTTAAAATGTACCCATCACTTTCTTATGTCTTATGTTATGTTTTCTTATGTTATACATTGACTTAGAATAAGTATGGACAACGGGTGTAGTACAAAATTCACTGTAAAAGTGTCCTGAATTGACATACTATAAACTTAGAAATACCAACAAGCTCATTTACGATGGACGAAATCCTATGTCGTTATCATAATGCCTAATTTTGCTTGCAACAATTTTTACCATACGAAAACATGACAGCACTGCTCAATTTTTCAAATTTCGAAACTTCATCTAATGTTAAACGAAAATTTGGAGAACATAGGAGTAATAGAGCAACCTTAATTTTTAAAAGATTTTATTATTAGTTATATTTATTGCGATCGCTAAATATTTAATCAGTTGAATTAAATATTTAGCGATCGCAATAAGAGCATAGAACATTTCTTGCAAAATTACAACATCGTCATTTTCAAAAACGCGATTTCGCTTCCTTTGCTGAAGTATCACCATCAGCATCATCATCATCTTCATTTAATTGATCTCTAGGAAAACTGAAATTAAATCAGAGGCATATTTTTTTTTGAAAGAAATAATCTTATGTCATGTGTATTTAAAAGAGTTCATGATAACTAAACAAACGAGCCCAAACGTCACGTGTCCACTATTTGCCATCAGGAAGTTCCAGAGCCCGTTTTCCGGCTCTACCATCGGACCTACGTCATTATTTATGTAATGAAAAGTGCTTATAATGACAAAATACATGAGCTGAAACTCGACGAGCCTACCATTTGTTCCTGTGCCTGCCTAATCTTCGGCTCCAACATCAAATTAGTTAAATGACATTTTATTGATCTAAGCACATACCTACCTGCAAAATTTCAGCTCGATCGGAAACTTGATAGTGACCGAAAAACCAATACAATTTTGAAACGGAAGGACAACATACATATTTTCGTACATAATATGTTTGCATACAATGCAAGTTTAAAATAACTTGTTTAAATGAATAGAACAAAACAAAATGCGATTGGTTCAAAATCGCAATACAAAAAAACATCGCGTAAAAATAACGACTCTTTGGAATCTTTGTTCTAAATTCTGACAAATATGTCAATTTTTTATGGTAATCCAACCAAATGAAGTTGACATAATTGGTCAAACAAAGGAAGGAAAATAAGATACTTTTTGTTTAGTTGGATTATTGTGTGTTTTGCTCTTGCAATTAATTCGATTTTAAGTAAAATACAATGTTCCTTAACAAAATAATACTTTAAAATTGTAAAACAATAATATACCTACTGAAAATATGATACACCATCAACTTTTTCACTTTTTTGAGTAGTTTTTACACGATCTCACTACACAGAACGGCATTGTTGACATGTGATATTGAGGTTCGCCCAAATGAAGAATGACGCGCGCAATTGTAGCTCTTTTCAAATTTAACGTGTTTTAACTCTCTTTCGGTTCGGACATTTTTGAGCGATGACCCGAGGTCCATACTTATTCTAAGTCAATGATGTTATATAACAAAAAGAGACGGGGCTATTTTAAAACCTAGGTTTTTCTTTGACCATCTTTTGTAATATGTTTTTTAATAGACGATTAAATCCTGACTGTCTCGTTGGTTTATCGGCCGCAAGCGTCACTGCTGAGCGTTAGGTCCTGGGTTCGATCCCCAGGTCAGGCAAAGTGTTATTGGGTTTTTCCGTGCGTAATTACTCAGTAACAGCCCGGAATCTGGATTTGTGCCCGGTCGATTGCAATAGGCTAGCCCCCTATTACATGGGACTGTAACATAACGGCGAAATGAGGATCACTGTACACGTCTGCCAACTTTTCGGGGAATACAGACGTGATAATATGATTCAATCAACGTAAAATAAACTCTTCTCCACAGTAACACAAACTGGCAACAACTGAACTCTAGCTTATCGAGTACCAACGTAACGAGTGCATCAGAGGGTCTGTACCGCTGTGACGCGGTGAACAAGGCGGGGGCCACACATATAGTGTATAGAGTGAACATCGTGGCCGGGGCCAATGTTAAGGACATTGTGGCCTTTAACAACGGACACGGAGTTACTGTTGATGGCAGCATCGATATTGTGGTGAGTGCATTATCTATGAACTGTAATGTCGATACACAGAGCAAATACAAAGAGAAGATGTTGTGATGCGATTTTCCGATAATAAGTTGCATGACATTTCACGGGGCGAAATATTGAAGTAGATGGGATGTAAGACTGTTACATCCCGCCTACTTCTATATTTTCCATCTAGCGGTGAATAGGAGAAACTAAAAGCTTCGGATATATAGATATAACTAACACGTGGTTCAGCCATATTACACTATATGTCTATAATGTCACAAATGTAAATTACGTATAAAATTACTTATAAGTTATATGTGATAAAAGTGGAAAAGATGAAGTGTTGTGTGTTATAAAAGGCCATCCTTTTGCAGGATAACACACAACACTTCATCTTTTTCTTTCAAATAACAAAGAAAATAATAAAATGCCAGGGGAGCGCGAACGTAATTTGCACAGGACGAGTGCCGACAGACTGACAAAGGCCACGCCCACCGTGATGTCGTCAGAACCAAGCTGGTATCACAGTTCACAGTTGTTCAGCCCAACTCCTCTTTGTATTTGCTCTGTATGTCGATAATACTACATAGTTCAATTTCAATTGCAAGCAATTTAATTGTTTAAGACCTTTTCCGCAGTCTTTGTCATTCTAAAATCGACTTAGTTGTTGTTAAAGTTGATCTTTGTTTCAGTTAAAATAAAAAAATATTATTTATATTTTCATATTTGCTTACGTACAGAAGGAAACTAATCATTTCCTTGTGTCTTCCAGCAAGGCTCCCACATAAGGATAGCATGCAAAGCCACAGGGAACCCTATCCCAGACATACAATGGATAAAGCAAGGCAGAGTGGTCAGTGAGAATTCATACGACATTGACTATGCTGACTTGATCCTCAACAATGTTCAAATACGACAGGCTGGAATGTACACGTGTGTGGCTGCCAATGAGGGGGGCGCGCATGAGAAAACTGTTAAACTTGATGTACTTGGTAAGTTACGTTGCAAATGAGACAAGAAAAAATATTTCTTTCGCTTTGCATTTTTTATATGTAGATCAAGAAAATCAGCGCCAACAAGTGGCCAAGTGAACGCTACAACACCAAGAGGGTTGCTGATGCGTTGCCAACCTTAGCGACAAAGTTAGAAAGTCATTATGCCTGTAATATCAATGGCACCAATACCCTTCAAACGGGAACACTGCATTGCTGCTTGGCGGCAGAAATAGGTATGGTGGTTATAGTACTTCTCTGGACGAACTCTTTCACAAGGAGCTCTACAACTGTTTCATCGTCATCATCATTCAGCCGAAAGACGTCATCTGCTGGACATAGGCCTTCCACCAAGCATCGACCTGTCCTGTGCTTCTCTCATTCTCATCCAGCGGGTTCCCGCGACCTTCACCAGATCATAGGTCCACCTTGTGAGAGGCCTACCCTTGCTACGCCTTCCGGTACGCGGTTGCCACTCAAGAACCTTTCGCCCCCATCGGCCATCCGTTCTGCGTGATACATAATATCTTCCTATCATCATTATTATCCGCCTGAATATGTCAATTGTTATTCCCGTGTCGGACTGGCTAGAATGTAAAACTTTCTCACCGCACGCTGGGAATAGACGCGTGTTGTAAGATTCAACAAAACCCAGCACGCGACGTGCTAGAATCTATACAGTCCGACTGGCTAGCTACCACCTGAACATTTCGGCGCCAAGCAGTTTACTTTCGTCGTGTGTATGTGAGAGCCAGAGGGGTATAGGGGAATCCCTCTATATCTCTGCTTCTTGGATTCGTGTGCTCCATCTTAGACCCTGTCTCCGCTTACGATCAGGTGCGACGAGGGTCAAAGGCGACCAAGTAATAAAAAAAAAACTACTGTATAAAGCTTTACTTCATTTACAGAACCGCCAAAAATATTCCAAACGCTATTCCAAAACACAAATACAACGGAAAACGAAGTTCACCTAGAAGTGATATCAGGCCAATCTTTCTACCTGCACTGCCATCCATACGGGAACCCGGTGCCCGAAGTGTACTGGTTCAAAGATGACGTGCCGTTAAAACTGTTTGATGACGCGATGGTGTCGTCTGACTTCGGGGAAGTGATTGCCGTGAAGAAGGCGGAAGAGGGGCAGTCGGGGAATTATACGTGTGTTGCCAGAAACAAAGTTGGGAATACTAGTGTTGTTTACCTAGTTGATGTGCTGGGTAAGTACCTACTTTTATAAACGTGAACGTTTGGATGTTTTTGAGTTTGTTAATCTGTGGAGGAACTAGGTGTGGTGTTCCTCCAACCAAAGGGAGGATCCTCCAACCAGGCGGATTCTTTTGCTTGGCGGGCTACTGCCCAACAGTTGATATTGGGAGGTTGTATATATGTCGTGGCCATATCGTAGAATTGATCACTTCATGATGTGGCCGGCCATTTCATGAAATGGTTGTATTTCATGATATGGCCAACTAAAATTGGCCATATCGTTTAAACGTCAACGTTTAATGATATGTCCATCCACGTTTGGCCATATTATTAATGTAGGGTTTCCATGAAAGGTTTAATAAAAAATCCAAATAAAGGAAGCATGTACCATACAAGCAAAGGAGTAGACTACGGAATTTCGACCCACAAAATATCGATGCACGTTACCGCGAAAGTTTAATAGCTTGATTCACCAACAATTAAGGGGATCTGGCGCTCGGCGGCCGCTGCCGCGGCACGCTCGCTTCGCTCACTCGCCTTCGCGCGTTATTGGTCACTGTTCTAACCTAACCCAAATGATTCAATATACTAAATAGTAAAGTTTCGCAGTAACGTGCATCGATATTTTGTGCTGTGTTCTGTTTTTTGACAGGTTAACCAGATAAATAATCCAACAAATAAAATTCCATGAAAAGTTCACCCGCAATTACCATGAAGTCATATTTTGATATCCAATAATAGTCCATCAATTTTCGCTGCGTGGTCACCCTACTTTACTTAATATTATTAGCTTTTTTGTCAGAATAATTGTCCGCCGCCATGATGCATCACAAAAACAAAACGATATCAGCGCCTCTAACAGTAGATAATGGAACTAATTTTATGATATGATCACTATGTTTGACCATATCATGAAGTAGCCGTGCGTTTAGCTGATCATATCATCAAACGCTGATTATTCATTGATCTGGCCAGGCCAAAACATGAAATGGCCAGCGGGTATTGGCCATTTCATGAAATGGTCGGCCATATCATGAAGTGATCAATTCTATGATCTGGCCACGACATATATACTATCTGCGTGTTAAATCATGATAGCGCGATGTAGGAACTGTCATCTATGATGAGTTGTCGTTAATGTCGCTGTAGTCGTCTACACCGCCGGCGGGTTGCGTAGTTCGCATGTGGTGTGGATAGATGCCGCCACATCACTCCCCCCCCTGAGACCAGAGGAATCACGCTTTAATGGCTGTACGGATTTGGATGAAATTTACGTAAAAAGAGCCTCATGAGTGACTTGAGTACGTCCGTCGCACCCTGGATAGTCAGCCCCACTGCGAACCTTGGTGACTGACTAATATTTTCATCACGGCATAGCGTATATAGTCGGTAGTGTCGACACGAGAGAAGAAGAAGGGGCTTATTTATGACAATGATTCCGGGTTAGGCAAAGCAAAATTGGAATTTTGGGATATGAACAGTTTTAATAACAGCCCGGGGTTGAAGTTGTTTGTTATCTTATCCCAGGACATCTTATAACATATCTCAAATTGTAAACGTGTCTTAGTTTTCTTCTGCATATCTTGGAGAAACTGGATTCTCAAACTCAACATCCGATTTTTCCAGTACCTCCGCCATCACCCAAGGAATCTTCTAAGAAAGTAACCGCGGGCTTCGGAAAAACATTGGCGTTAGCATGCCCAGCGGTGGGCAGTCCCTTGCCCAGCGTCATGTGGATCAAGCACCCCTACACTGAAATTAGTGGGGATAAGAGGGTGCTTCTATCTGATGATAATTTTACCTTGGTGAGTTTTTACTAAAAAAGATGTTTCATGATTGATGTTCTCTCTTTGACTTGATAGGTAGCTTTCGACGGCTTTTTATCAATGAAAATCGTTTTAATAAGGAGAATCGCTTCACTCATGCATTTTTATCAGGGTTACCCAAATAGTTTCGAACTTAACCAGAGTCCTAAGTTGTACCACTGACGAAAATTATTACTTATATTAGGGCTGCAGGCACACTGAGCGTATCTTACGCGACTCATGTTTCGTCGTGTTACGCGTAGAGATAAACTACGATAACATGGCACGCCCCTCCAACATCTGTCTTCAATGTGTGTGTGCATACGTATGCCAACAAGTCACTATGTTTGTGTTTGATATTTAGTAGATTTATGGCTCGACTAGTGCATAATTAAATTGAATGAACGACACGGTGTAAATATTCTACATCACACTTTTTTACTTGCAGTATCAATCGAGGGGCGTGCTATGTTATCGTAGTAGATCTCTACCCAACTAACATTTTAGCGTTAAGACAAGCTGTAGTGGACCTGTATATCGGTTCTGCTTAGATATTAAAGTGTTAGTGTAGATCTTACAAGAGAGTTATAGAGTGTAATAACACCTTTATATCTTCGATTTTGGCGCAAAATTTTGCAGGTAAAGTCTGTATAAACCCTTTAGAGTGGTTCTATATAACCTTTAGTAAGTGTGTTTGAGAGGTGTTACAAGATCGTCGGTTTCCGCTTGAAACTTTATTGCACCTTTATATTGAAGTTAATTGATACCTTGAGTTACATAAAATATCTATATCAGTGTCAGATAGAATTTGGATCGGTATTTTGATACCTAATAACTCATTTGTAGCGTTTTCGGTGTGAAAAGCAAATAGTAAAAGCTTTAAAGTCTTCAAATTATTTAATTTGTCGAGTTATTATTATCAATATGAGTTATCATTTTATCTGGCGGACATTGCAACATTTTCATCACGAAAAGTATTTTTGATTAACAGTATTCTTGAAGTGTAGGTAAAGTTAATTAGATATTAGTGCGCTTGCAAGTTTAATGTGATTGTATATTATGTTTTGCATCTCAATTTTGATGCGCCTTAAAAAAAAGCAGATTTTGTGAAAAAAAAGGAAACAAATTAAAAATGTTAATAACCTAAAATAGTTTTTAGACACTCATTTTCAAGTATTGGTTAGTTTTAGTGATTGTATACAAAAACTATGTAAAATAATTCAGAAAATTTAGCTATTTCGTTACTTAAAAGTGATATTGTATTAATATATTTTTAGGTTATGTTGACAAGAAGTGACAAAAAATGGCGATTTTTTCTTAAAGCTACAGTCCTCTCTTAAGTCTATTATGACACCCGATGAACTACTACGTCGGTAGTTAAAATTATTGTGCGGCCTATGGTTGACATAAGAATTACAACTTATTTATCTAACACCAAAACCTTTATATCAGGATCTTACGAAACTGCTATAACTATTTAACCTATCATTGCCTTTAGTCTAACAGGTGTAAGCTGTATATTAGACTTATACAACGCATGCAGAGTTTGGTGTTATTACACTCTTAATTAACTCCGTTGTAGAACCGATGACGTTACTGAAGTTGAAATACAGCCTTACGATACATAAGCAACTCCACAAGAGCAGATTTATAGCATTAAGAATTATAGGGAGTTAATGAAGATCTATATACAGCTTTTAGCGCTGCAGGCCGGTACAAACTTTAACGTCTTAAGTATAAAAGCAGCCACTGCTACTACACTAACTGTAAAGAAAATACTGCTTCGTTGTTTACAGTTCTAATACATTCTGAAGAACTAAACGTATTTCATAAGTAAACTGTATCACCTTTAGTGACAACCGAAACCACTATAAATTAATAGTAGCACTCTAAGCTTTAAAATGACCTGCAACCAACGCTTAATTGTTTGTTGGGTATGCATTGCATACAAATTCTCCTGCGCGGCCTCGCCACTCCTATTATATGTCGTTACGCCGATCGTAATAAGGCCTAGAAGTTTCGCGCGCATCTTGCGTTCGATCGATGTCCAAGTTAACTTCGGCGTATTTTCAGCGGCTAAAGCCACACATAAGCGTATTTTGCGTCGCGTATCTTGCGCAGTGCTTGGCGCAAGATATGCTTAGTGTGTTTTGGCCCTTAAGTTGTCGTACTGATTTTATATACAATTTTTTATACATCCCTACAAAAAAAGTCATAAGCTGTTATAATGTAATTGTTTCTTTGTTTCCTATTTCGGAGACTTATAAAACTTTTTTGTTTTACTGTCTTTATGGGCGGGGCACATTGCTCGCAAAAAAGATGGCCAATGGGGCCGAAAGGTTCTGGAATAGCGACCGCGTACCGGAAGACGCAGCGGGGATGCCGATTACCTGGTAAAGGTCGCGGGAAGTCGCGGAATTCAAGAAGCACAGGACCGGTCGATGTGGCAATGCTTGGGGGAGGCCTATGTCCAGCAGTGGACGTCTTTCGGCTGAATGATAATGACTGTCGTTACGTAAAAGTAGAGGATTTTATATGAAGAGGAATTCAATCTCAATCAACACTGTTTTATTTAAATTACTTTTCTACCAGATAATCAACAAAACAGAAGTTACTGACAGCGGCAAATACTCGTGCATTATGACAAACAAAGTGGGCACCACGGAGGTCGTATTCGATGTCACCGTACAAAAACCTCCGTCCATTGCTGGTAATGTAGGCGCTAACATCGTTGAAGGACACGTTGTGCCGATGAAAAGGAGCATTGTACTGAAATGTGAAGCGGAGGGACATCCAATGCCTAAGATTTCGTGGTTGAAGGTACGGTTTTTGATACGTCATTATTAAGTAATGTAAATGCACCACAGGTGTAGCACAAACTTATCTGAACCGGTGATCAAAATATTTCCTGAACAAGAACAGGAGAAATATCTCGTGAATCAGTAAATAATTGAGACGTGAGTGGATCAAGGTGATATATTAAATTACCTCAAATTTTGGATTTTCTTGCCAGATGAAGATGTTTTGTCCAAATACATGCGTGTACATTACCTTCTTCCAGACTGGAAGTGGATACTTAAAGTCATTACTGGAAGTTCCAGTAATGACTTTAAGTATCAAAACTTTTCACGCTCATATGATAGCATTCTGGAAAATGTTACGTGTTCCCTTTTATCAACTCAGGTCTTCAACTTGGCCTATAGTGGTGATGCCATGGCCACAATACCACAAGGCGAAGCTGTGTCATGATGACCAAACTCAAGGTCCAATATCTTATTTTATATTGCAGGACACACAAGAACTCAGCGAGAGTCTATCAAACATACAACGAGTGCTAGGCAACAGTTTATTAGCAATATGGAGCGCTGACGTCAGAGATGCGGGGCAGTACATCTGTGTAGTTGAGAATGAAGCTGGCACTGCGCATCGGAGGTACAATGTTGCCATACAAGGTGAGATATCTGTTGCTAGGCAACAGTTTGTTAGCAATATGGAGCGCTGACGTCAGAGATGCGGGGCAGTACATCTGTGTAGTTGAGAATGAAGCTGGCACTGCGCATCGGAGGTACAATGTCGCTATACAAGGTGAGATATCTGTTGCTAGGCAACAGTTTGACAATATGGAGCGCTGACGTCAGAGATGCGGGGCAGTACATCTGTGTAGTTGAGAATGACGCTGGCACTGCGCATCGGAGGTACAATGTCGCTATACAAGGTGAGATATCTGTTGCTAGGCAACAGTTTGTTAACAATATGGAGCGCTGACGTCAGAGATGCGGGGCAGTACATCTGTGTAGTTGAGAATGAAGCTGGCACTGCGCATCGGAGGTACAATGTCGCTATACAAGGTGAGATATCTGTTGCTAGGCAACAGTTTGTTAGCAATATGGAGCGCTGACGTCAGAGATGCGGGGCAATACATCTGTGTAGTTGAGAATGAAGCTGGCACTGCGCATCGGAGGTACAATGTCGCTATACAAGGTGAGATATATGTTGCTAGGCAACAGTTTGTTAGCAATATGGAGCGCTGACGTCAGAGATGCGGGGCAGTACATCTGTGTAGTTGAGAATGAAGCTGGCACTGCGCATCGGATGTACAATGTCGCTATACAAGGTGAGATATCTGTTGCTAGGCAACAGTTTGTTAGCAATATGGAGCGCTGACGTCAGAGATGCGGGGCAATACATCTGTGTAGTTGAGAATGAAGCTGGCACTGCGCATCGGAGGTACAATGTCGCTATACAAGGTGAGATATATGTTGCTAGGCAACAGTTTGTTAGCAATATGGAGCGCTGACGTCAGAGATGCGGGGCAATACATCTGTGTAGTTGAGAATGAAGCTGGCACTGCGCATCGGAGGTACAATGTCGCTATACAAGGTGAGATATATGTTGCTAGGCAACAGTTTGTTAGCAATATGGAGCGCTGACGTCAGAGATGCGGGGCAATACATCTGTGTAGTTGAGAATGAAGCTGGCACTGCGCATCGGAGGTACAATGTCGCTATACAAGGTGAGATATATGTTGCTAGGCAACAGTTTGTTAGCAATATGGAGCGCTGACGTCAGAGATGCGGGGCAATACATCTGTGTAGTTGAGAATGAAGCTGGCACTGCGCATCGGAGGTACAATGTCGCTATACAAGGTGAGGGATTATTCCCGCTGGCCAAAAATTATACTGCCACCGCTGTGGAACACTGAGACAGAATAGTTTCTGATTTCCCTTTTGTTCCACCACTGATGGAAGAAATCTGTTGCTAGGCAACGGTTTGTTATAGAGCAGAGGCTCTCAAACTTATTCCCCCTTATTACAAAAGATGGTCTAAGAAAAACCTAGGTTTTAAAATAGCCCCGTCTCTTTTTGTTATATGACATAAGAAAGTGATGGGTATATTTTAAACCTGGGTTTACCTTAGTCTTGGTTTAAACCATCTTTTGTAATAAGGGGGTTTGTGTCTACCGCCCACTTTCAGAATCAATTATTTTCTAGCGCCCCTAATTTTTTACCTTTACCACATCTTAAAAATCACAATCGCATTCATTACTTTCACCGCCATATACCGCCCCCTGTACGCCTCTAGCGCCCACAAAGGGGCTTTATCGCCCACTTTGAGAAAGACTGTTGTAGAGCGCTGACGTCAGAGGTGCAGGACATCTGTGTAGTTGAGAATAGAGCCATGGATACACTAAGGAACAAATGTCGCCCGTCATTTGTCGCCTGCGATTAATATAATTTCCAATGTTCTCATTGAGTTGTTATTTTTAGTTCCCGCTAAATGGACTACATGGACGCAATGGTCGCTGTGTAACGCCACCTGTGGACTAGGATATCAGCAGAGATCCAGGTCCTGCCATTACATCGACAATAATAACAATACTATTGGTAAGAATGATTTTCCTTAACTCTAAGGGCGGTTATTTCGGTGCAGCTGAATATCAGGAGCAGATGAATATATACAAAAAAAGTTATCATTCAATGAAATAAGGTGCAATCTCAAAATATCTTACCGTTCGTTCTGCCTAGCCTTTTCCCAACTATGTTGTGGGTCAGCTTCTAATCTAACCAGATGCGGCTGAATGTCAAACTCAAACTCAAAACTCATTTATTCAAAGTAGACTAGAATTACTTAGTTCTTTTTGAACGTTAGTTTTACAATATTATAGACATCCCACAAAAAGCCCTCCCTTCACCGCTTCCTAGTGTTTTTGCTGTGAAGAAGAAACGGCGCAACAAACTCCCCAGCAACACAGATATGTCTGTCAAGTGAATAAATTAATTGACTCTATACAACAAAAATCATCATATTTTTACAATAATAAAATTATGCAAGTACAGGTAAAAACAAATTAAAAATAAAGTATATAAATCAATTCTGTATGAATTGGGTTAAATCATAATCGTATCTAACTAATATAGATACATACATAAACCTACATCTAAAAACTATTGGTTACCAGGGAAGCCACATGTGCAGAAAAGAACTAGCGCCACACGTCCCTATCGTCAACATAGTCGTTTATCTTATAGTATGCCTTTTTAATGAGAACTGATTTAACGTGATATTTAAATTTGCCTTCAGTGAGATCCGTAATTGATTTGGGAAGCTTGTTATAAAATCGAACACAGTTTCCTAGGAATGACTTATTCGTTTTGGATAATCTAAATTTAGGGACTACTAATTTGTGTTTGTTCCTAGTATTTATATTATGAATGTCTGTATTTTAAACGGTGCGACTGCCATCAGACCTCCGCAACCCGGACTCGCTTGTGCGCCACCGCGTGCCGCTTCGCTAGGTGAGGGAAGGAAAGAGAGAGGGCGTCGAGTACATGAGCGGAGCGAGTGAACACACTAACTCGCTCATCAGTCAGATACACACTCAATAATAAATTGAGGAATTAGATGAGGTGCTTCAAGTTGAAATACGAGTAAATCACTCATTTTTAGGGTTCCGTACCTAAAGGGTAAAACGGGACCCTATTACTAAGACTCCGCTGTCCGTCCGTCTGTCACCAGGCTGTATCTCATGAACCGTGATGGTTAGGGGCCGTCCATTAATCACGTGAGGCTCAAAAGGGGGGGAGGGGGTTTGGCAAAAATCACGAAATATCACAAGGGGGAAGGGGGGGTGTAGTAAGATATCATGTGTATTTATTTTTTCGTCAAACGCGCGATTTCTAAACCGAAAAGCAAAAAAATTTATGCCAGTCATAAACAACCTGCAACATTTCTGTCTAGACATTTTTATTATGGTCCTTAATTTCAGAATAAAATTAGATTATACTTTATGCCTAAAAGATAATATTCTAAAAATCTGAAGATTCTTTTTAGGTACTAAAAATACATGTGATTTTGGGTGGGAGAGGGGGGTATTCTTAAACCTCACCATGTATCACCAAGGGGGAGGGGGAGGTTAAAAATGCTAAAAAAAACATCACGTGATTTATGGACGGCCCCTTAGACAGTTGAAATTTTCACAGATGATGTATTTCTGTTGCCGCTATAATAAAAAATACTAAAAAACAATAAAATAAATATTTAAGGGGGCTCTCATACAACATACATGATTTTTTTGCCGTTTTTATAGGTAATGGTACGGAACCCTTCGTGCGCGAGTCCGACTCGTACTTGGCCAGTTTTTTAACAGCCTGGATGAATTTAGAACTTCCTTCTTTTTGAAGTCCTTTAAATAGGTACTTATTTACTTTCACCCCCTAAGCTCCATACTCTTTATCCACAACCTACTTCTAGCAACAACAGAATATACACTACTCCACTCTCTACTTTGACTCGCACTTGGCCGGTTTTTCATTTTGAGGAACTCAAACGTGGTAACTCACGACTGAGGGGCACATCACTACGGTCTACATACAAGGTTTATACTCAAAATACTCATATACCTACATCATATCTCTCTGGCAAATCCCGAGCGTGGATCTCAGCTGATTCGTTGCTGACCATGTTTCCCATGAGATTCCCATGTGAGGATGGGAAGAATACATACGTCCATGAGTCTCCTTTTAAGGGATAGAGTTAGATCGCCCCTCATGAGATCTTTCATTGTTGCAGATAGTTCTTCAAAATCAGAGCAGATAATTCTAGATGAAACAGCGTGTAAGGGACCTACAGTTGACAAAAGAAAATGTCATATGCCTCCCTGTGATGTTAGTATTTATTAATATCCTTTATTCATTCAGCACCTTATCAATTATATTTAACAAAAAAAATGTAGAAAAAAAAACGATATACATTTAAAAATATAAAAAAAAATGATGTCCAACGGCATCGGGAGCAGGGTTCAAGCTACCGGCGGTTAGTAGTCCAGAGACAGGAACCTCCTCACAATACACGCCGTGTCGAGGAGGCCTGCGCACTGTATCAGGCCCTTGATCCAGACTCCAGACACCTAACGAGAGCCTCGCCCAACACCTCATGGGGTATTGGTCGAGGCTCTTGGCCATTAGGCCATTGGTCGTTACTACTATCGGCACTATTATTCATATTATTTCGTTTATTCATTGTTAATACATATTAAATTATATTTTAAATACAAATGTTATAAAAAATTAAAACAACACATATTTAAAAATATATTGTAAGGGCTTAAGTAAGGTACAACCTCAAAACATTTCAGGTGGATGAGACTAAGCCTCGATGGTCATCTTGGTCTCGTTGGTCAGATTGTTCAGCGACCTGCGGCGTCGGTACTCAGGCCAGGACCAGGCGATGCAAGACGAAAGCCAAGTGCGACGGAGATAATGTTCAGGTATGCAGCATTATTAAATTTGACGACACGTTTGGTGCAGTGGCTAAGCGATTAGCTTCTGCGCTACGGGTCGTGGATTCTATTCCCACACGGAACAAAAATTTGTATGGCCTTACAGATGGTTGTTTCGGGTCTGGGCGTTTGTGTATGTGAGATTTATGTCTGTAAATGCACCCATGATACAAGATAAATCTTAGTGAGGGGCAACGTTTTTTTTTAAAAAGAAAAAAGAAGATATCTGTCTTTCTTATTATTTTGTGTCGGCACAAGCTATATGAGAATAGTTAATGCCGTGGTGATAAGATTATCCAGTCAGCATCTCTGGTAGCGAGACAATTTTGCTGACACATTATCACGTACAGAGGCGAGATAAGTAATTACATTATTTTGTCTCCGCACGAGATAATACGACGGCAAAATTATCTCGCGCTGCGCATGTTCGGCTTGTATGGTGTCGCGGACGCATGGTCTAGCTATTTAAATTTTGTCTTAGTGTGGCGCCACACCATGCCGAAATTACGCGACCGAACTTCGGCGTCTATGTTTTTTATACAAGGTTAGTCAGAAAGGGGGTACTAATCCGAAAGGGTGTTAAAGTACACACAATAACGAATAACTTTTGTTCTACAACTTTTCCCAAAACTCAATAGTTTAAGAGAAACAGTTGTTCAAATATCTCAAAAAAAAAAAAACTCTAAAATCTATCTATCCCTAGTTATGATCAGCTGTGGTTACATTTTAGGTCATATTTGAGGTCATGAATTAGAAACACCATTTTCTAAATTTACAACTAAAGCAGGGATGAAGAATTTTTGAAAAAACTAAAATAAAAATCATTTTATTTGGAATGAAAATTATCGAATTTTGAAATTTTAACATTTGCTTTCAAACAGTCATCAGTGATACTATAGGTGGGCTTCGGATTAGTACCCCCTTTCCGACTAACCTTGTATAGGTAAAACGCGACGTAATTTCAGCCTGGTGTGTCGCGGGTAATTTTAAAAGCATTGCAGGCGTAATCATGCCGAACTTCAGTCGCGTATCTTCGGCATAGTGTGTTTGGACACTTAAACATTGCAACCTGTTTCGTGCGGGGAAATTGATGATCCTTGGTCTTTCAGATAAAAAAATGTGCCGATCTTCCCCTATGTAACCCTAGTTCGGATCCAGTGGAGAATGACGTTTTTGACAGCAAAGAGGATATCAGTGATGCTGTGAGTACATTTGTTTTAATTAAGCGCAGCATAAAATTTGTTTTATCCTTGGATTCATTTCACGAGGTAATCACGCAGAAGAACTAAAACTCAATCTTGTATTCATTTAAATAAGCTTATAGTATTTTATTACATAAAATAGTTTTTTTCCTAAAAAGTTATAAGGCTCTTAGCCACAGATACAGTATCTATGCATATCTGTGCTCGTAGCTCATATCAAGTGTTAGTTTGGACTCAAGTTTAATTTGAGTACTTCGGTAAAGAAAAGTCTCGATGTACCTAATGGTTCAAATACCTATCTAGAAAATAAAATGTTTATAAGCTAACTTTAGCAGTGTCGGACTGGCCACAGAGTAAGGGTGGCGTTTGCCACCGGGGCCCTAGCATGCCCCCCCCCCCACTTGTAGCCCGCTTAGGCGAGGGGAAATAACAAAAACCTCTTTAAAAAAAAATGACTAGTTATTGGAACTTTATTTCATAAAAATGTGTCTTTGAAAATAAACATTTCCATAAACACTTGCCTATTTGATTAGTTTTGTCATTTAGTTTGTTGGTTGACATGAAGGTGGTATGATCTGCGCTGATTCGGGCGGGCGGCGGACCCAGTCATAATGCCACCCGGGCCCCTTAGGCCCAGTCCGACCCTGAACTTTAGTGTGTACAATACATGTTACAGAACTCTTACTTACCCGACGTGACGTTTGAGATGCAGCCGGAGGTCATTAACTCACATTTCTCGCCGGACGTTGAAGAATTTTACAGTACTTCAGGTAATGTATGCCGTAGCCTACACAAATTAACTGTCAGAGGAGAATGTAGACTAGATGCAGTGCTGCCCAATAAATTGATGTGTCCTTTGCATTTATCGTTCCCCTCCAGACAGATAAAGGAAGATCTAGAACCGATGTAATCCTCACAAACCTTCTTTTGCTAAATAAATAATACCTACTGTGAAAAGCGAAAATCCGTTGTGCGTGCCACAAAAGCAGCTTTATGTAAACACTTAGGCCGAGATTTACAGACCGAACTTAGACTTTGCTAAAGCGTTTCATACGAATATGAACCTTATTGTTACAAGGATAATGTTCATATGCATATAAGCGTATAGGAATAAGCGCTTCATACAAATAAGAACCTTATTTTAATACGAGTACTGTTTATATTCTTATGAAAATAATATCATCCTCAACTCAATGTTCTCAGGTTCACAATCTACAACGGTATTTTACGACGTGAGCGTATCGGATAACTTGGACCATAGCGACAGAGGGCCATGTGACCCCGGATATAGGCACAACACTTCTGCTAATACATGTGATGGTAAGTTTAGTAATATATCGACACTAAGTTCAGAGTGAAATGTCGTGCGGTCTGCCCCCTGATTCAGAACGATTCGACTATACTTGAGCCATTACAAACGTGCGAACTGAGTCATAAATCATTACGTTAAAGGAATGTGACAATGCTACGCAAGTCGTTATCGATAACGGGGTGCCGCTCGGACGCATACACACATAAACAATATTTTGCATTATTTCCTTAAGGCCAACTAATGCTAATTCACGCCAACGACCTTGAGCATTTGGTACCGTACTAACTTACGACTAGTCGACGAGAGAGAGAGGGACGAGTGCGAGTGTGACATAGACGCAATCTGTAATTTGACGCATTTTTAATTTAATATAATGAAACTAATACATATTTAAAAAAAGTAACAAGTCCAAGTTATTGCTCTTTGTACTGCAAAGCAGAAGATATTTTTTTATAGGCTTTTGATAAAAAATGTAGGAGTAAAATGGTTTCATCTCAACGATTTGGAGGTGATTTGGTGGTTTTTTTTCTTTTTATGTGATGCCGATAGAAAAAAATCTGGCAAGTCCAAGTTACGTATCATAATTATCCTGTAGATTACTACCTATTTTTTCAGATATATTTTCTCTGTAAATGCCGACGAAAAGTTGCTTCATCTGCACGCTTTTTTTCCGAGAGGACCCTTAACCTCTCCCTCATTACCTACCTTTTATCGACTATCGACAAAGCCTTTTTACTGTTACACACAACACCAGTGAAGTTCCATATGGCCTATAAGTGCGAGCGAAAGGTCCGATAAAAATTTTATGACTCAGTTCGCACGTTTGTAATGGCTCAAGTATAGTCAGTTGTCGATTCGGTTAGCTAGGTAGGATTATTTTTTTTTCTTGTTCGCGATGCTTCCAAAAAGAAGCACTCCAGCTGTAAACATGAGATAAGTTCACTGCACAAGAGTCGTTTTAGGACAGTCTCTGTCACTGAATATGCTTATCGATGCCTAACAGCCAAAAAGGGAAAAGTGCCATTTTTTGCGAATATGGACTTATAATAGCGTTGGAATCGTCTTTTTTTTCTGCGTCGTTTGGTCAGTCTTAATGACTCTACGATATACTTTTTGTAACGTAGACGGTATGTAAATTAAGGTCCTTAGCCTAATTTCTTCGTCGTTAACGAACATTAAACCACTCTCCTGTAGTTTGTAAATTGGCGGTTATCTCTTTTTGACTGTTAGGCGTCGATATACAAATAAAACTGCAATGTCGCACGCTTGCTCAAAGCGAGAATATCCTTTTTTGTGGGTTCTATGGCCAAATGGCAAAAACAGAACACTATAATTTCGTCATGACCGTTCGTCCGTATATCACAGGCTTATAACTCCGCCATTTTTCCATTGATTCTGATGAAATTTTACAGTCAATTCATACAATAGAGTAGAGAAATTACGAAAAATAATAATTGGATGCTCTCCATAGACATAGAACTCAGGGATGAATTACATTTTTTTAACAGATGTGGATGAATGCACCGTAGAAACAAATCAGTGTCACTCGACGCAGCTGTGCGTCAACACTGCGGGCGCGTACCGCTGCTCTTGTTCACCTGGGTATCTGTCGCTAGGAGCCGGGCAGAGGTGTCTGGGTGAGTGTCATGTAGCAACTAAAACATGTTCCGAAACATTTCTAACAACACCGTCCGTTACAAAGTTTTGGAACATAATGGTACCGATTCCTTTGTGCACAAACTAAACTTAATTTAGGCTATTGCCATCTTTTTCACTCTGATAGAATAAGAAAGAGACGGACGTACATAAGAGCTGTCAAATTTAGTTGAACTAAAATTTCCATATAAATTTAGACAACAAGTCGAAACGTGTCGACTAAAAACACAGCGAAGTTCAAGCCGTAAATTAATTTGACATCTCTAACTTAGTTCTTATACAGGGTGTTAACAAATTCGTGTAATTCCTTCAAACCACGTGATCTACTGGTGACACAGATTAACCCTAAATGGGAATTTTTGAAAACAAACTAAAAAAAAAATTTGCAAACATTTTTTGGTTTTCTATTTCTGAGTAATTTTTGAGTCTTGAGTTATCTGACTGCAAAGAACGATATCACGTTAGTCGTGCCTGCCAGCCGTGTCGCCGTGCTTTCATTAATTTATGCGTGGCATCGAAATGTTCACACAAATAAAATATTTTTAAGCAAAAAATAAAAAAAAAAACTTTTTTTTTACTGAATCCTTATTAGGTGGTTTAGATACGATAGGTAACAAAGCCGCATGAAAAAATAATAGTTTCATTTTTTTATTTTTAATCAATCTAAATCCCGTGCGGGGCCTGTCTACACCAGTAGTAGATCATGTGGTTTTAAGGAATTACACGAATTCGTTAACACCCTGTATAGCAACTCTCTAATTTTAGTTTAGTTAGTGAACAAGAGAATCGGCACCAATTTCGTTCAATACTTACTTATTATAATAAAAATGTAATTATAAATATCGGAATGTTTCACAATTTATTATTAAGTACTAGGGATCGCTCGCGGCTCGCGTGGATGTCGTTTACTGCGTATTCCGCGTTTTTCGGGATAATTTACAGTTCCAGATTATCTCTGTACCAAGTTTCATCAAAATCGGTTCAGTAGTTTAGTCGTAATGAGGTAACAGACAGTCAGAGTTACTTTTGCATTTAAAATATTAGTAAGGATTATATCATAATCATGACAAATAAAAAATTAATTTGTTTTTGATAACATTCTCCGAATTTTTTTCAAATGTTGATGGTATTTTTACTAACGTTGATAAACTTTGAGCTGAAAATTATAGTTTGTTGATGTAAAATACCAAACTAGCAGGGCTCAGATAAGCCAATGCATTCGAAAAAATCTTATACATTACTTGTCCCATATCGGCACGAGCTATACGACAATAGCTCATGTGGTTAAAAGATTAGCCATTCAGCAAGTTTGTTAGCGGGGCTGACTGCCCAGGGTGCGTGGACTCGTGGATACTTAAGTACGTAGGGTGCATGAAAAGAGCCACCACGAGTGACGATAGTTCAGTCCGTCCGGCGCACCCTGGGCAATCAGCCCCGCTACCAACCTTGCTGACTGGCTAACCTTTTCACCACAGCGTAAGCTCCAAGAGAGTGCAGTGCGTTGCGCGCTCGGACACGGACGTGTTTCCACTGTGCACGGATCGAATTTTATTCGCGTGTTGCGCGGCCATAGCCGCTGCCCGTAAACACTATGAGTTCCAAACAACTCATAGTCAATGAATTGCTGGCATTCCTAGTCCATGCTATTGACTACATGGACGAGGTGAGCATCCTACAGATATGCCGGTCCAATTTCAAGGAGGACGAGATCAGTGGTGGTAAACTGTTACTGTTCCAGTCACTTGGAAAACTGGACCAAATGCCGTCTCGCCGCAGAGATGGAACTGAGAAGAGTCTTCAAGACATAATCGATATGTTGAAGAAGACTGACCCGGACGACGTACCAGATTTCGTGGCGAAGGAACTTAGTAAACTGCCCCCCGTCACGTTCGATCACGTCGACGTTACACGGCTGCTAAAGGACATCACTACCTTGAAAGTGGAGATGACCAAGATGCAGTCCAGAATGGAGGTTTCAGAAACAACCAATGCTGAACTACGTACAGAGATAGATAGCGTTATTGCGCAACGTTGGTTCAGTAATTGGGTCACCTGAGGCCTCAAAATGCGTCATCAGCTGCCGAAATTGCTGACCAAGCGCCGTTCGCCGCCGCCGTCGCCCGCACCTCAACACCGGCTGCGGAAACGTCACACGTAGGTACGTCGACCCCTAAACGTGCCTACGCTGCTATTGTCACGACTGGCAAATTTGAGGCGTCGCAGTCTAAGCGACAAACCAAATTAGGGGAAAAAGTGAAAAAGGGTGCTCAACCTGCCCTGTCTGCGGTCCGTAGCTCCTTACCAAAAACGGGCCAAGTTGATGAAGAGGGTTTCACTAAAGTGGAAAAAAATAAGAAGCCCTCTTCCCGTAACCAGTGCGGTACCGCACCGAGTGGACCCAACACGCTGCTGCATCCTGCTGTGCCTACGACGCAACTGTACATTTCGCGTCTGCATCACTCCACGAAGATCGAGGAAGTCGTGGAGTATTTAAGAGTGAAGACCAACTGGACTCTGAGGGTCGAAAGGTTGGAATCGCGCCACAACACCAACTTTAAGTCGTTCGTGATACGGGTTCCAACCCACCAGCTACAGACCTTCTTGAAAGAGGACTTTTGGCCGAAGGGTGTCGCATATCGACGTTTCCGAGGTCGGTTACGCGACACCACGCAGCGAAAGTTTTTTTTTTTTTATATTTATTAGTTTATTATTACGATAGTATTTTGTGTATTTTTTTGTATGGGCCTCAGTTGCCTGAAAATGAAATGATTATTATTATAAGCTATTTTCGTATAGCTCGTGCTGATACAACAGAAGATGAAGTCACTCGTGGAGCTTATTTTAATGCAGCCCCACATTTCTCGTATTTTGGCATCGCAAAATCACGAATTTTCACCGAAGCCCAGTAAGTGTGGCCCGAGAGCAAATGACTGACTTTGCCAATAATTGATTTTCACAGATATAAATGAATGCGAGTTGGAAACAGACGGGTGTTCCCACTCCTGCGTGAACACTGCCGGCGGCTACGTGTGCGCATGTCCACGTCACCTGCGGCTGCACCTTGACAAACATCACTGCGTTACACGTAAGTACTCAGTTAGCAGTCCACTGCTGGACATACCCTCTATAGCAGAAGTTGCCAAAGAGGTCCAGGTGGACCCCCAAGAGTCCACGGGAGACCCGACAGGGGTCTACGTTGGCGTGACAAAAAGATCTAATCTTCACATTTTATATGGTAGAAATGTAGCTGAAGGAGTCCACCGGAACCAGCTAAATTTTGTAAGTGGTCTATGAGAAAAATGTCTGGGAACCGGTGCTCTGTAGAGTTGACAAATAAACCCGTTCTTAAGTCGAGTAAAACAAAATCTTCCGGCAATAGCCCAAGAACTAATATCTAAATATTTTTTTAGCATCGTAATACTTATACAATTAGGTTATGTTTTATCTTGTCTACAATATTCCTTGTGCCCAAAAGATATCTCATAAATATCGAATTTTCCTTTCATTGCAATAAAATATGTGTATTTATTGAGAGTTTAACATCACGCCTTATTCTCCGAAGGGTTGGCAGAGGTGTAGGTATAGTACGCCCTCATTTCATTCATTTCCTTCATTGCCATCAACCGGCCGGAAGAATATTCGAATTTCCTTAGAAAAAAAATAACAAACCATTGTTCTCCTTCATTGTTTACATTAATATTAGTTTCAGATTGTTTTTATTCTTGTCTTATTGCTTGACGGCAGTGGTATAGGTAGTTGGATTTTTCACTATTATAATTGAAGTTTTAAACATCTGCATTTAAGAACTTCGGGATGATAATAATGACGTTTTTATTTTTTGCTAACATTTTTCGAATGATCACCCGGGCACAAATCAGACTCCGGGCTGCTACTGAGAAATTCCACCCAGAAAAACCCAGTAACACCTTAGGATGGAACCCTAGACCTCACGCTCAGCAGTCGCGCTTGCGACCGCTAGACCAACGAGGCAGTCTCGTATTTTTAACAATAAAAATAAATCTTAAATTTTTGTTTCAGCCGCATTATACCGAAGACCGATCGGAGAATTGGAAGCGGAATACTTGAGTACGACCATAGACTTCCCTACCAAATACACGAAACCAATAAGAAATACTTAGCTATTGAACATCACTATGGTACCTACACAAAGTCACAGTAGACATTAATAAGCTAAAGCAGTACCTCAACTTACTATAATCTCAAGAATTGAAACAGTCACACAGACACGCTCTGTATACTGAGTACGAGTAGTTTTTTGTTTTTGTATGGAACTGCATCCCGAAAATACCTTATTTGTCTTGTTGCAGTCTTGTGAGTGTGCCAAATCGGACGATTGTAGGTAGTTGAAGTACTGCTTTAGCTTATATGTCTACTGTGACAAAGTATTGGCTAAGTAGTCTCCCAAACATAAGTTATTGATAAATAAGTAACATGGGGTAGCCAGGAGAACTAAACCCTTTAATAAGGCAAAGGGAATTTATTTCCCACGAACGTTTTTCGAAGACGTCGCGAAAACCTCTTATACCTATTTTTATTTTTAAACCTGGCATTACCTATAACAATTTTTTTTGAAAATAAAATAAAAAGAAAACATTTAAAAAATCCTTTTTTTTTGTTTATAGAAAGTTGCCAAATTGTTTGTTCTTTGCTTTTCTTTAAACCTTTTCTTTTTTATTTAGGGTTAAAAATAAAATAGAAAACCCCCAAAGTATGTCACTGATTATTATTTATCTAGCTGTGTCCGCGACTCCGTCCGCGTGGAAGTCGGAAATCAATATTGTGTCGCAATAACTAAAAACTTCTAATTCTAAATAATTCTAATATCTTTTGATTGAGCCAACCGATGACGACGAACAAACACGAAATATAACGTGTAAAACTCTGAGATACGCATAATATTTGTCTATAAAAGTCAACGGCATTGACTCTTTACTTTTTACGTGATGCGTGCACAAACAAACAGATAAACAGACAAATATTCCAAATATGATCGAAATGGATTCTATTGGTTCGTTAGTTTTATTGGTATAATTGTAACAAATTCTGGCTATCCCCATGCTTACTTTAACGATTGTGTTCAAAATACTAATGTGTTCAATTTTAATTAAGACGTTAAATTATTCTGTGAAATCTTCGAAAAAAATAAAAGATTTAAGAATTTTTTTGTAAGTACTATTTATTTTATTCTACGTGTAGATTATATCAGTAAATATGTGAATATTTTGTAATTTAATTCATCGTAATTTTAATACACATTTTTGTAAAATATGAATATAATTCTTTTACATGTAGTCTTGAATATACAGTTTACTACATACTCTAAACTAACATTATGTCATATTTTATTTGGAAACCTACTAAGTACATTCATACATACAAACCATGGATTAGAAAGTAAATGAAGTGCTCGTTTTGAACGATTTTATTCACCCAACAAACCCTTAACACGGCTTTTGAGAGGGGCGCGGGGAGAAACCAACCTCTGCCTTTGGACAATCTCCATCGGCGCATTGGAGAATGTTAAAGCGATATACATTTTGTACTGAGTGCTGAGTGCGAGTTTGTAAATTACGAACACGGCAATAGTTTTCGTAAGGTCGTTAAACTCTATCTCTCTTACACACCCGCAAGAAAAAGAGGCAAATACTTATATTATTTAGATGAGCCAGCTAACGATTCGTTCTCCATTTTCGTTATTTACAAACTCGCACTGTGATCTCATTTCCCCGTGGGCTCTTAACATTTGCTTTCTACTCTGCGGTACATTAATACGCTATTTTCCAGAAGCCAGGAACTACGACTATCTATGACTTACAACTAAAATTACAAGTACTTAATCTTTGATTGTATGAGTATTTTGATAATATTATACGCGTTCTTACACGTAATTTTGGAAGAAAAAAACAACAGCAACACATCTAAGAGACGGACTTCCCATAAGCCCGATAAGTCCTGGGCCTACCTAAAAAATCTTAGCTCAGTAATGGAGTTGAGAAAGGGGCGGCTGGTACCTAATACATGGCCTAGGGCGGCCAAGACTGCTAGTCCGCCACCACAAACAACATGTCAACACATTACGTTTACGTTTAGTGTCTACATTAGGCCCTCAGACACATACAAGAGCTGCTGCATGCTTGCATGTTGGTAAATGTGTTAAAGTTTAGATTGGATACAGGAATTTCTACGCAAAATGACAAGCAGAATTCTACATTAATTGATTTCAGTGACTATTGATATAAACTATAGCGTCGATACCGCTCCGCTTTTATCAGATTTGCTACTAGGCTTATTTCGCTATTAGATTTATCCAAACTTTTCATCTTTAGAGTGGTATCAATTATTGGGATAACATCTCTTAGAGTGCGCGCAAGATAAGTCTGCGCGCGGCCGAAATCGGAACTAATCATGGTCCACCAAAGTGTGTGCCGTTTCATCAATTTTGATAGTAGAACTACCTGATTGTAGGAATATTTAACGGGAAATTTATGTTAAGCGATAAAAAAGTTAAGCTTAAAAAGCGGTAATTTGAACTTTTGCGATCATGGAAACGATTAGCACGCCCTCAGTCGCGCGCAGAGTTATCTTGCGCGCACTCTAGTAATACTTTTTATTGGTTGATCCTAATAATCATACGTATTCATTTACTACTCTAAAATCTATTATAGTTTACTATTTTTTTTCTGTGTACGAAAATAAACTCTACGGTTGTGTTATACACGCATTAGGTAGCAATAGGTGAGAGGCGCTCGTGGCCTATAATCTTCCGTATGTGTCCTCGCTTTGGGTCCAGAATTCTCTCGTCGTTCTTTCGGGCAATATTCCTGGAACGTAATACCAGTAGTCATAAGAACAAATCAACTCTGAACTGTAAACCAAATTTTATAGAAAGACAACAACAAAAAGATTTAATTTAGCTTTTCAGAAGAGTAGGGTAGCTTACTTAGATTAAGATGTAAATCAAAAACTAGTTAACAAAGTAGTACTTATTAATGTTTAAACGAATCTTTATCGTCTGAGACAAATTCACTTATTTCGTAAGAAGTACGAGAAAAAGAGAATCGTCAGTCATTGGACTTCGTCGCGCCATTGTTCTTATCGCGACTGCCACAATGACACTTAGTGCACGTTATCACTCCATGTGATTAATACTCGGTGGTATCAATTGATACTTACTAGATTCTATGCGTTGTAAAGCCCACAACATCCAACTCAATACCGCGGCCACACATTGGACTCAACTTTGAGTCCAATCTTGGCTCCAAGATTAAAATTTAATCCATTTAATGGGAAAAAATTTAACGTCACTGTCCAAGTGCCGTTGGGAGACCCATCCCCATATTGGTGTATTGGCTCGAAAACGTTACATGTGCAAATACGGCCAATGTGAGGCCGCGGTATATGGTGCGTGGTTTTATGCTGTGCCTATTGATACTATAAATAATAAAATAAAATAATAAAATATTTATTCAAAACATTAATAATTATAAAGGTATTTACAATGTTAGGTGCCTGTACTAGGATAAACTACTTACTGCCAATAGCTGCTATTTTTCTGCAGTCTCATGATATTGTTCTGGCATATCATCAGCTCATTTTGCAAGTACGTTCTTTGGTCGTTCACTCTCACGAACAACTGAAATAAAAGAAATATGAGCATTTGTTTCATCATCATTTTGGGCGCTGTAAAGGTGGCTTCCCACGGTGCGTGATAACGCGCACCGCGACGCACGAGATCGCACCGACGCATCATGGGAAGAGACTCGTCCGTGGTAACGCAAACGCGTGCGTAGCGGTGCGCTGTATCCGCCGCGAGTGGGTAAATTAAAAGGTGCGGTGCGAGTTCTCTTTCACTTGGTATTTTGGAATGATAAATCGCTTCGATTCACGCATCCTCATAAGATGGCCTCCCAACGGTCCAGATGATACCACTCACAGCCGGTGTGCGCATCGTGGGAAGCCACCATATTGGGACCTTTATATTTGCTTCGTGATTGGGACAGCGCGCGCCGCCTTGCTTCAATCCCATTAGTCGAAAACCTGTCAAATAGTGCGTGCGACCATGCTCTCGTATAAACGCAAAGCGTCTTGTTGTGTCAACTCAACTGTGACGCCTTTCATGTTTCCTACTCTATAATCCGATGTACATAATAAGATAGTCTTACCTTAGATTCCGAATCCAAACGCCATTCCTTGCTTCGCAGAGTGCTAATCAGATCAGTTTTGAGGCGTTCAAATCTCTTCACCGTCCGCAGTAGTTCTGCCTGCAATTTTATCGTTTGTGTAAAAAGGTTTTACTCTATTCTGAGAAATGAAAATCTCAGCACTGTGGACGCATTATCAACTAGAGCCGAGAGAATGATCCTATTTCTTTCAAGAATCAACGACTGTTAGCGATAAACGCATAGAAAATCCTACAAAATATCTGGGATCGATGGACTGAGGCCTCTGAGAAGAGGTCCGTGCCCAACAGTAGGATAGTAATGGGCTGATTATTGATCTGGTTTTGATTTGGATGACGTCTTTTCCGACATACCGGTGTAAGGATATCCAAATTTATGTTGAGGTCATCGTGTTTCAATTTGCAATCTGGAAAAGAAAAGATGACATTACGTAGACAATTTACTTCATAACATATTCAAGTCCGATGGTGTGTAAACTTGTGTAGTGGTGGGGCCAGACATTAACTAAGGGGGGCCAATAAGCCTGGCCAACTAGGCCACCTGTTCCATTAATTTTCCCATTTCGTTGTATACAAGGTTAGTCGGAAAGGGGGTAGTAATCCGCGGGCCACTTAAAGTATTTCTGATGACAGTTTTAAAGACTAGTCTTTAAGAAATTATCGGATAAAGTTTTGAAAAATTCGATAATTTTCATTTCCACGCAAAATGATTATTAATTTTGTTTTTTCAAAAATACTTCACCCCTGCTGTAGTTACGAATTCAGAAAATGGAACTTCTAATCCTTGACCCCAAATACCTATGACCTAAAATGTATACACAGCTGATCATAGATAGATTTACTGTTTAATATTATACATTTATTTATATTATTTTATTTTACTATAGATAGATTTTAGCGTATTTTTTATGGAATCTTTGAACAACTATTTCGTTTAAATTATTGACTTTTGGGAAAAGTTGTAGAACAAAAGTTATTCCTTACTATGGGTAATTTAACACCCTTTCGGATTAGTACCCCCTTTCCGACTAACCTTGTATAAGAAGCACGGTACATGATACTGCGTGACATTTCAAAGGAACATCATATCCCACGTCCCACAAGCACAGCATCAGGGTAGTTCCAAGAGGGTGCCCCCTAGGAACTACTTCGGACGGGCATGCCCAGCCATTAGGCGATTGATTTACTGATATAATATTGTCATGTTCACGTCTTCTACTTAACTTGGGCCAAATGTCGACCTCTAAAATGAGCGGTCGTGAAGAAACATCGTCACCACACTTGGCGTATGTCTGATGATCAGTAGGTATATTTTGATATGAAGATTGTGCTGACCATTCTCTTAATATAATTCCTTTTTGCCACTTCTAATACATACCAGAAGGCCCAGAAGCGATCTTTTGTTCGGAACGAGTTCACGAGCACAGTCAACGGTCTTATTTCGTTTTTGTACTAAAAAGTTTGCGCGTAAAGAAAACTTTAATATCTTACCGGCACCGCAAATCTTAGCGCTTTTGATCTTCTCTTTTAACGCTGGCAGTTGCTCCCTCAACGTTTCTATGGTATCCTGATACACCTTGTGCCTCGCACTCTCCTTCATCAAGTCATCATCATGGTCCCAAGTGTAGTCACTCTTGCGCAGTTCGTCTTGAACTAGTACTATCTGCTTCTCGATCTCCCCATTCTGCCAAGCTGCTGATTCTCTGTTAAAATAAAGGTTTATTTATTTACTAGCTGTGCCCGCGACTCCGTCCGCGTGGAAGTCGGAAAACAACATTGTGTCGCAGCAACTAAATAGTGTATATGTATTCCATTTATTATAATAATAGACAAAGGTGTCCCACCAAGGCACTTTTCTTTAGGTAGAGTTTCAGCTCTTCTTGATTGACCGTAAAGGTTCATATAACCATAATACTAAAAACGCGATGCTTATTTCCATACATTTCCTTGCTAAAATGGATTAAAATTGAATATTGATATTTATTGTGATATTGTAACGAAACCGTAAGGCGATACAAAAATGGCTACAACGCCATCTAATCACAATCGGCGAACTAAATCAAAATATTTTACGCAGTGCAGTCTATAAAATGATTTCATTCGAGGTGTGGAATAGGAAAGTACTTTAAATATACACCCCTAAATTAAATTCACCAGAAAAAATTTAAGGGTACATACGGAAGCGGTATACTTATTGAAATGTAAAATCATTAATATAATTTATTTAAATCTAACAAAGTTATTTACTTTTGTTTGATCCTGAAAATATGAATAATTTTATGCACATAATACTCTAATACTAGAAATACTACGTCAACGACACGGACTATCAATGAAATTCATCCCACCGCGCGTAAGCTACACACATCATGCACCATTATACGCTTGTGTGAGTCAAGCGTCAGTCAGCTATACCGGTATGTAATGCGTGCGAGCGAGTCGATAGCGCGAAATCCGTGCAACACACACACACAGAGTGCTATCTCCCTCACTCCACTCTACGTATTTAAAAGTTAGAATTTGTTCTGCGACAATAGGGATTTGCATTTGAAGGGATTAGCTAACAGTGATTAGGATCAGCTGATAAGGATTGAAATCAGCTGATAAGGGTGGTAATTTACAGTGTTATTAAAAACTTACAGTTCAGCAATTTTTCAAAATGGCCACCGCCCTTTGTTATCAACACACAAGCGAGCACTTTTTAAAAGATAGTTATTTAATGATATTAGAACATCACTTTGCCCTTTTACTTCGAGTTGTTTTAAAAGTTTGCGACTATCGGGCTCACTCACGTACACTCTCCGTTTGATTTCACTTCACATGTAAAAATCCATGGGTGTGAGGTCAGGCGGCACGCGGGCCAGGCAATTAGGCCGCCGCAGCCTGTCCACCGACTCCCGAACTCCTCGGTTAGGTAGTTTCGCTCCGACCTATCTAGATAAGATTCACCTGCGTGCCGGCCTTTTATGAAGTATTAACACAAAGGGTACTCTCGAGACGTGAACTGATGATCGTATGAAGCCATCGTAGTTATCAATTTAATAACAGATGTTAACAGGTAATACGTATTGCGCGCTCGCGTAAACTTAATAACCTCTCTGTTGCGTTCTGAGGAGACGGGTTCGGTGGAGAGGGCGCGATGCAGTCTGCTTTGACCTTAGTTTACCGAATATTAAGCCTATTTAGTATTCATCAACACAACATGTAATTACGTATACAACAAAAACCGGGTACGCGGTAACGAGAGGTTGCGCTTGCACCGCGCGTCACGCAACTTGATCTAATTACTGCGGGCGGCCGACTGCGGCGGGCGGCGGGCGACACGCGCACGCGCCGGATTGGGTGGGGCGAGAGTGGTGCGGGAGCCAGACTAGTTGGCGCCGTCCGTCTCGTGCGCAGCCTATGTATTGCGCGGGCTTTTTTTTGAATGAATAGATAAAAGGGTTGCGTGTGTGCGTACGCGTACGAATATCATTGTCAATGTGATTGAACTTTCTTACCAATTATTGATGTTTTTGAAGTACAGTTTTCAAACAAAATAATTTTCTTTTTTTTTTCTCTTTATATGTTCTATTACAGTAACTGACCATGCCCTTAAATTTTTTCTGGTGAATTTAATTTAGGGGTGTATAAAAAATTCACCTATAGAATACTTCATTTTATTTTTATAAGTTAGAAATAGGTACTGCTTTCAAAGATTTCAAAAAGTTTGATCTGGAAATCGAACCAACCCAAATGCGAAAAAATATCATCTGTATTTTTATTTCACCAATCGTTAGGATCAATAATACGGATTAAATCGCTCCAATAAACATTGTGTCTGAAATTGATGGAAGACCATAAAACGAAAATTGACTAACTTAGGTACATTTAAATTCAAGCACTTATTAATTGTTGTTTAGTTCTTATTTTTTCCACTTCGTTCAATTTAAGACAGTGTGTTTGTTGGAGAGATTTGATCCTGATTATTGACCATAAAGATATTATCAACAGGTACCACCAGTTGGTATAGCTTTGTCAGTTTGATTCCCGGTTCAGGCAAAAAAATCAGTAAAGGCAATATTTCTTACTTTTAAAAATAAAATGAAGTCACCTTTGAGTGAAATTTGCAATTTTTAATATTTAAAGTACTTTCCCTTCATGGCTATATGTTTTGGGACATTACCTAAGGCTTAAATAAACTTAATAAAACGGCAACGACAGGCTTTGAATAGTTCTGACAACAATGAACAAAATAAAATCCATCACATCAGCGCAAGTCCCATCAAAATCCATCCACGGGATTTTACGTGATGTCCGGACGGAAAGACAAACAGACACAATCATTCTAAAAAAAAGGTTATGGTTTCTGTATCGATAGTATAGTACCACCGAATCGATATTTTGGAAAAATATTTAATTACAGACAAAGTGCACTTCGAATTTTATTAATAGTAAATAGATTTATAAATACGTATTTATGTATTCATAATAAAATATATGAGTATTTCAAATTAATCTATCGTATTGCCTTGCACAATAAAAAATTTAGAATACCTACACTCGCTTATGAAATTGAATGTATTTCTCTTCCACTGCCATTCAAATAGATAGGCACCTAATAAATTTTAAATAACATTATATTCGTTTTCTTTATAAAAGCTAGTACCTTCTTCGGATAGCATTTCAATAGACCTTCCGTAGACTGAGAATAGTAATATATTCGTTGATTATATTTCCTCACAACGTGATTTGATACACGTAACGCCATCTATTGAAAAGAAATGGTATACACAAATACATGCTAAGTTCTTCTAGAAAACTTAAAATTCGCATAACTTTTGATTGCGTGAACCGATTGTGATGAAACAAAAAACATATGTTACTTGGAGATAAGCACAATATTTATTTATAAAAGTCAACAACATTGGATCAGTTGTTTTTACGTGATGCTTGAACAAACAAACAGATAAACAGACAAACAGATAAACAGACAAACAGACAAAAATTCCAAAAATGTTAAAAATGGGTTCTATTGGTTATAGTTTAACATCCCAACCAGGTTTTTTCAAAATATTTGCTATGTACAGACACGCCATGTCTACAGATTTATTATATGTATAGATTTAATCATTTAAGTACACACACAACACTTAATAAAAGGTAAGTTAATCAGGACCATAGCGTACGAGGCACTGCTTATTTCTTAAAGTAATCTCTTCCAGCAGACCTGTGAGAGGAGAATTTAGAACAAGAAATGTAGACATTATGAAGTGTGTAAAAAACAAAAGGTTTGAAAAAATCTTGTAGGGCAATCCGTTCGGAAAATAATACACCCGATGTACCTCTTCTAAGTAGTCCCAAGTCGTGGTGCCGAGCATTTTTAGGGTACGACTATGGTGCCAAGTTTGTCGCCTCTTACGATTCGCTTGCTCAGCCACGGAGGGGAATTGTATTCCTAATCTGTCCTCCCACGGACTTAACAACGAACGTAGAGGCGAAACGTGCGTGTACAGTAAGTAGTGATGGGCAACTCATCTGACGAGTTTGAAGGAGGACCTCATTTTACTTAGGTGAGAGAGACTGGTGAGCGGCGGGTTCGCTACCGCGTGTCGCCTCGCTGGGTGAGGAAGTGGTGGGAGAAGGAGGTCGTGGAAGAGTGAAAGGGCGCCGAGTGCGCGACCGAATGAACACTCCTCATCAAATTGCATCCCTATCACCAGAGGCGGACTAGCAGTCTTGACCGCCCTAGGCCATGTAGCACCATCCGTTTTAAGTCGTGTAGTAAAGCCGCCCCTTTCTCAACTCCATTACTGAGCTAAGATTTATTATTCCGCGACGGGCCGCCCTAGGCCTGAGCCTAGTCGGCCTTATGGGAAGTCCTCTTCTGCCTATCACTTACACACTCACTCGCTCATTAGTCTGATAAACACTCGCGCTTTATACTAATAATAATTTGAGGAATAATAGATGAGGTGGTTCAAAGTTGTAATGCGAGTACGGTCAGCATCAAAAGTAGCTGAACATTTGAGTTTTTAAACTTTGCATTAATTAGATAACTAATTGATAGGAAGCAAAAATATTAAGGCATACTTAGAGCTATATCTAGCAGCTCTAGGTATTTATTAAACTTTTTGTTTTAAAACAATTCGTTTTCTAATTAATGCCAAGTTTTGATACTTTTGATGCTGACCGTACCTACATACCTCCCTCATTTTCCTTTTACAATTCTCTAATTTCAGACTCCTGTAATTGGAGAACACCTCTACTTCGCACTTCTACCCCTTCGGCGATTATAGGCCCACGCCTATAATCGCCACATTCATATACCCACGTAAGTATATGAATGAATAATATACCGTCCGTGGTTTCGGCCTTAGTTATCTACGAGCTTTTCCTACTCCCTATCACCTACGGACATACCTACAATTATTTCGGGGCCCGAACTAAGAATGAATGACAACACGATTTGACAGTTGTCTCTATTATCGATGTGTTTTTGCCCGTCCGAAAACTTGAACTTGACACTTGTTTTGTTCACTCCTACGTTTCTGACTACTTTCGGACGGGCGACTAACTTCGGTGACGGACTTAGGGAGTAGGCCCCCTGATTATGATGTTGTTTGAATGATTCGGCCACCTAGTGACATTTTTGCAAAGCGATGGGAAGCCTTTATCGCATTTTGCCCACTGTCGGAAGAGTATGCAGGGGAAATGAAGATGTGATTGGTTTTAATATTTCCAGTCCCATCTAATAATTGACGATCATAACGAAATTCATCAAGGATAAAGATATAATTCTGGCCTTCAGTGATGTGGGCATAGCAAAAACACTGACTGGTTAAAAAATAGTAGGTACTACGGCGACGTGCCAATCAGATAAAAATACCCAAACATTTTTTTGTTTTTAGAATTCGTCCTAGTTTCGGGTAGCGTCGTCATTCTAGTGTTAACAACCCGAAAGGGCAGTAAATCTAAGATACAATACGGCCGACATATCTTGGCGAGTCTGAAGTTAGCTGATTAGCTGCGCAGTAGACAATTTCGTTTCTAAAAGATTCATTGCGCAGCCAAACAACTAACTTCAGACTCGCCAAGATACGTCGGCCGTATTGTACGTCGGCCGTATTGTAAACCCAGATTTAAAATATACCCACCACTTCTAACGACACACAACCTTATGCGTAAATATATAGAGGGGGGGGGGGGGGGATGTTGGTTTGCTGATCTGAATTTCTAGGCTGGACACTTAAATAACTTCACACAAAAACAGGTTCAATCAATTAATATGGGGCCAAGCCAGGCCCCCTTAAATAAGCCTATGCGTGCAACGGTGCAAGCAAAAGAAACGAAGCTATTTTTAAAACATGACATTTTGTAATAGGGGTATAAAGTAGTAACTGATCGAAATCCTAGTTATTATTTCTACTTGTGATAAAGGAATACTTTTGGATAGAAGCGTATAAGCAAGTCAAGTAACAAGTAAGCAATCTTGGTAACCTTGACCCAAAGAATTAGGGCAGAAATTAAGTAGGTTACAGCTTTGTACATAAGACTCCGACAAATGAGGGCGCTACTAGGTACTCATACATACAAACTTTGGATAGATTTAACTGACACAGCTAAGACAAAAAATTAAATTAAGTACAAAAAATTTGCTCTTAGAATTTTGAGGGGTTCGGTATCGGAAATTGAACAACTATCGTTGAACAACAAAATTCTTAGACCTAATTTATTAACACCCTTTAATTTTTTTGACTTTAGTGTCAAGCTTGTGTCCAAGTAGGTTTGGATATTATATGTTAAATTAAAAGAAAACACCATATTATCCTTATTATTGCCGTTAAACACTATTGTTAAAACATGGGTTTAAGTGCAGACCCGAAGTGCTGGCTGTGTTTTTCTAACTACCACTATTAACTAAAATTCCTCTACAATTTACTGACCTACAAGTTTTCTCATGCTCCAATTCATTTTTTAAACATTCAATTTCACATTCGTTCATTGCGGCAATTGTTTTTGAACTTTTTAAAATTATTTATTGTCTAAGCTTTGCTGTCGTGAACACAGTAGTGCCCTTGAGTCCCAGTTCAATTGATTTAACAAACGATGGCAACCAGTTAATAAGGAAGTGGTTGGTCTTCGAAATGGTTGATTTACATCTAATTTCCATATTCTATAAATTTAAATATAGGTAAACTAGTCAGAATTTCAATTTGCTAACAGCAATGTAACCCTTACATGCACCAAAACATATCGGATGGGGGGTTTAAAATTTAAGAAGGTACATTTATAGTACTTTCAAGCAAATAATTTAACTGATAGTTGATAAAGTACAAAGTACTGTTTTTTATATGAAAGCTTAGCTATGTTTTATCAAATTAGTTTGGATATTATTAGTTTTACTTTACTAACGAAGTAACGAAACGCATTTGTCACTTTTGAAGTTGACATTTCGTTGAAGTAAAATGAAATGTCAAAACAAGTTTAACCGTATAGTCCGTAGCGGGCCCCGAAAGGGGACGAACACAAGAACTACCGTAAACTCGTTTTCGACCCCGATCGGGGCCCAGAATTAGGTCATACGACATCCTAATTAATAATGTAAACATTTAATTATCTACGTATCGGATCTTGTTATTGGATGAAATTTATAAGAACTAAATAAAAAGCTCAAGTTTGAGTACCATTGAATCAATCCTATTTAGCGCACGAGTTTTAATATTTACCTTTACAAAACTGAATGTATAAATGCGATAACCGCCATTTGATGACAGTCGTGGTGGACGCTAAAAATCATAAAAAGAATGGATTCTGAACTACCAATCATCACAAAATGAGTAAATCATTTATTAATTCGAGGAAATCATCCATAGTTTTGGTAATTTTAGTAGTGATAACAAAGTTTTTGATATCCAAAGTAAAAGCTTCCCGCCAGTTGAACTTTTGTTGTTGTTCATTTATCACTAATATCACAAATTACACAGTAGGCGTGGTTAAAAACAATCCATCATCTATAGACAAATGCGATATACTACTAGAAAAAGCCCATGTTTTAACGTAAAACGTAAACGTACGTAAAATATCACGAAATCTTTGTTATCACTACTCAATTTGGGATTCGGAATCAGCCGCCATATTACTTTTTTATGGTTAATGATGTGAGAAAGTGATTAAGTGAATCGATTATTTCGTTGTGATTTTGTTCGAATCGATTTAATAAAAAATAAGTAACACCAAAAATCGATTTTTTTAATTAAAGTAAATATTTTACATGTTTGATGTAATTTAACATTCTATCTATGTTAAAATTATAATCAAGCAATCAAAGATACTTTTTTTTAAATATCGTAATAAGTCAGTAGGTACATTTAAATAAAATAAAATAGATTTAGATTCATCATAAATCATAATCCTCTGTGGCTACATCAATAAATATTCGTACCGAAACTTCACCGTGGAATCCAATGCATCCGTAGACTGATATTCTTTATTCAAAATTCAAAAAATAAATTCTAATTTGACGCAATATCGGCAGTAAAATAATAATTATCTACGAAACGTTCCTTGTAATAAGGTTTAAAATTGTTAAACGGGATCTTAATAGTGCGAAATCTAGGTACCTCGCCTACGCCTTCATGTACTTACTAATTTTAAATTGCATAGGTATGTACCTACCTACATAGAATATTAATTTTATTATGTCCAGGATGGTTGACGGTTGTGAATAAGCGAAAAAAAAACAGAAGAGAGGTGAAGAGGGTGAAGAGGTCATACATTATAGACTTTATTTTTTGAAGGCGTAGATGGTATAGGGTGCCCAGTATATCTGACATAGGCGTAGTGAGTATTTGATTTCGGGGAAGATTTAATGGCGGAAAGCTTTTGGCATTCTCGATGCGAGAAATTGATGAGGCCTTGGGCCATCTTAAGTCGGATGCTGACCGGAAGCATTTACTTATAATGTAGTAGTTAGAATTCGAATAAGTTAGAACGCAAAACGAGCAATGAACATGCTGTTATGTGAAAATGGCGAATAATTGTAACATTACACGAACTCGTAAATGTTTCACCTCAGACTAGGCACCTCTGGGTTTTGAAGTAGGATTTTATTTCGAGATCGATTTTAAACGCTTTATGAAATTTTGCTCGTTTTATTTGGACAGGGGTGCAAAGGCAACAGTAGTTCAGCCATCTTTACTTGGCACTTTTACAACATTTTTTAGACCTTAACATTTTGTCGAGCTGATAGTCGCAGCGGGTAAGCCTTGCAGCAGTAGGTAGACATAAGTTATTCTTAAATTCAAGATGACGGCCTTGAAAATTTACTTATTATTTCATAATTATATTATTTCCATAGATTTCGGGGGTGCTGAAGCCGAAAATAAATTCTACTCCTAAATCCAAGATAGCCGTCATGAAAGTTCACTACCTAGTTAAATGAAATTTACTAGCTCTTAAATCATGGGATTGACACCCATGACAGCTAGCCAATTTGCGTAACCGCCATCTTGGATTTGGATTTTAATCTCATTTTCGGCATTAACACCCCCGAAAATCACGATTTTGAAACCCATGACGACTAATTTGCAAATTTTTGTAGCCGCTATCTTGGAATTTCATTTTGTCCCCATTTTCGGCCTCAGCGCCACCGAAAACTACAGAATTGACACCCATGACGACTAGTGAACTTTTCATGTTTTGACCTCATTTTCTGCAACAGGAGCCATGAAAACCATGGACATATCACCCATGATGAATAAGTAGTAAGTTTTCGTAGCCGCTATCTTAGATTTAGAAATCGATCTTAGCCATGTTTGTTTTGTGAACCGACCTTATGTCCTCTAACATTATTAAAACCTGATTATAGTAGTACGTCCTCTATCTTATAAACTATTTCACTTCTATTTGAAATCAGGAAGCAAAGGCCCAGGAATTTATGTCCCGAGCTGCGGTATGGCAGATTAGGACATAAGCTCCGCCTCTCTGCTGCTCGCTTTCCTCAGCAAACCCTAGCACGAATGCTCTGCGACAATGTACCGCGTTGACCGACTGCATGTAGTAATATAGGAGAGAATGTGGTAATACATTCTAATTATGTCTATTAGATACTTAAAATATCTTCGTGTTCATTCTACTTGTACTAATATTTAATCTGTGCCAATACTTTAGGTTTTGGAAAAATAATTTCTATTCACGTGAAATTATTTATTTGTAGCTATGCCGAAAATAAATAAATGTCATTAATTAACTTTCGAGCGATTTTATTTATTTAATGAATATTTTTCGATTAGGATGAATGAGTTTCGATTAGGCTGAATGAGTATCGATTTGGCTGAATGCAACATTTGTATTGTATTAACAATTTTGGATTGATGGTCAGCACTAGGTTCGAATTAAGTCGACGTACAATTTTTACTGAATTGAATTGTGTTTTTTTATCCGTTTTTGTATTTGAATAATGGTAAAAGTGAAAATGAAAAGAAAAAGAAACTATGTTTAGCTTGTCCCTTCAGCGTTTCAACACGTAACTAGGTACGTTAATTATTGTTTTTGAGCTAATCTATCTCAACTAATATTTGGATATAGGTATATTAAATATCTATTTTATTCTAATTTCGCATTATGTTGACGTAGCTTCACGTAAACAGCACATTTTTAAAGAAATTTACTAGACATATTAGGTATAATATTAATGAAATAAAATATTTTTCACATTAAATTCATACTTAAAACTTGCGTGCAAATTCCTGCATTTGGTGACTTAATTCAATTAATTGACGCGACAACTCCCCGAGTCAGCGGGTATGACAAATGTCAAAATCTCGTCGAGCCAAAGGGTTAAATTTTGAATCTGAAAATAACCGAAACAAAAGTTTGTACTTTAGTCTACAGTTGAATTTAATTAACTAAAATGAGTTTATTAAGTGCTGTTCTGCAAGAGGCCAACAAAGTGAGTACAGAAGACTTAAAGAAAAGTCGAGATCAAGTCTTACCAATCGTAAAAGATCTAACTGAACGAGTGCAATTACTATCTTGGGCCATACAACAGAATATAATCGATACTTACGTTAATTTCACTATAACAAAAAGTTTAGAACAACTAAATTATAACAATCGGAAAGCTAACATACTTTCTGATCACTCAAAATGCATTGAAGATATCAAATCTTTGCAAGAAAGATTCGAAGTGAATGATGAAGAATTTAGAAGTCATTGTGTAAAATTAAACAAATCGTTTGATATTTTCAAAGATTTATGCATCATTGTAGATGGAAAACGTATTTTAGAGAAGGCAAATCATGAATTTGGTAGATATAACTACAGTGATGCGATGCTGGCAGTAAAAAAATTGAAAATGGACCTAAAGAATTTAAAATTCGAAGGTAATATGGCGAAGGCTTTAAAAAACATTAATGCACAGGCAGAGAACCAATTGGCTTTGTACACAGCCCAATTAAGTGTAGAATGGGAGGACATATTTACGTGGTCAGAGAAAAAAGGCTTGAAATTCTTAACATACTCATTGTCCGTACAGCAGAGTGATACATTCCTACTACAGAAAATATTAAAAACATTATATGCCACCAAGAGAATGTACGCTGAACTCGGTCTGTTTTCAAATTTCTTCATAAATAACTTACTTCATAATGTTATAAGATACAATTGTGATATTTACACAGAAGATCATACCGGAGCTATAGTTTATAACATCAAAATAAATTTAAATGATCCCAACAAACCTAATTACCAAACAATTTTTAATAATTTAACAGCTATTTTTGAATTTCTTCACTCAACGCTGGGTTCACAATTTGAAAGCGAAAACACATTCATAGAAATCTTTGCGGAAACGATCCGACAGAAGTTCTTTAACAAAATAATTGAAGACTGCATTAGAATGAACTTACCGTCTTGTGACAGCAGCTATCAAAACTACAAAAACATTGTCATTGAACTAGATTCATTCAACAAGTTTCTAATTGATTTAAAATTCGTTAAAGCAGACGAATCACCGTTGAACAAATACATTGATGACACTGAATGTGTCTTGTATAACAAGAAATGCGATAAATTACTCTCTGATGTCCGTAAGCTGTTAAACGAAAGTCTTTCTTACGGTATTATTGTTGTGGGCTCCGAACCAAATAATGGAAATGATTCAACACTTGACGTTACGGACAATAATGTTCTCTGGGACATAAATAAACCGCTGTTTCTCCCTAAATGTGTGGTGTCTCACAATGTAGAAGCTATTATGTCATTGATTGTGGAACACTTGGAGGAAAGTGCGAAGTTGCCAGAGAAATACAGTAGACAGCTGGTTGGTTACGTAAAAGATATTGCAGTTATGTATCAGAGTTTGGTACCAAAGAAGTTCAAAGTTAATCTGGAGTGTTGCCCTGCTGACATTGGTAAGACAACTTTTTATAGCATTTGTCGGTCATGCATGTGTCATCTTCCAGCTTCCAGTTGTAAGCAGTCTGGCTAAATACCACAATTTTTACTATAAATAGTATAAATTGCCAGTGTCATAGTGCCCATGGAAAGGTTCAAATGTTGAGTCCCCCAAAAACAACAATAAAAAAGGCATTTAATTAAGAATTTTGTAAAATACGAAGGCATTAATGATTATATCTGATACTCTACCTCTCAATCTCCTGACATAATTTGGTTGCATGGGGCTGGCATAGCCACCCAGAGTGGCTGAAGCCTCTTAAAAAAAATAGATAAAAAAAAAAAAAAAATTTTTTTTTTAAAAACGTTGCCCCGCTCTAGGATTTCTCCTGTATCGTGGGTGCTTTTACAGACACAAATCTCACATACACAAACGCCCAGACCCGGAACAACTATCTGTAGGCCATACAAATTTTTGTTCCGTGCAGGAATCGAACCCACGACCCGAAGCGTAGAAGCCAATCGCTCAGCCACTGCACCAAACGTGTCGTCGTATTTATTAAATCAACATCTTACTTTAACGCTACATCTTCTGATGACTTTTTCAGTTATAATTATTGAGCATCCTAATTTGCGTCCCCCTAGGTCTTGCACCCCTGGCAGTCGCTCTTATGGCCAGGAATTAGACACGATACTGTTAATTGCCATACTACTGAAAATCATATTTATTATGACCATGAAATTCATCCCTCATTTGATTTACAACAGGCATGTGTTCAAAAATAAGAAGGATTATGGTGCAGTAATAACCAGTATTAATCTTTACATATAAATCTTCACAATAATTCATTATTTCAGTCTATGATAACTGTTTTTTGGGCTGACATAATGGTTGATGACAATTAGATAAATAAACAGCAGAATAGATTCTGTTCATTTACTCCCAAATCAAGGCAAAAACTGTAACAAAGTCATTTATATTATATTTTCCAGCTCTATTCTTCAACAACTGCTTCTATTTAGCCCATGGTCTGCTTGGGCCTCCGTGGTGCAACACTTTACCCAAGTCCATGGCTGATCAGCTCGCTGTCGTTCTGCTGGAGTGTATCCAGGATCTAAGGGTATTGGGGCTTGAGAAGATATCCCTGTATTTGCAGAACCAAAAGACTAACATCATGCAGAGTATTGAAGCCAACGGTAATGTTATATCCATTTAATATAAAATTCGCTTCCCTACATATAGGCGAAGGCAGAACCTACAGAATTATTCTATGATCTTTAAATAATCCTTTTGCGTTTTCCATATTCATGCAACTATTCTTAAAATATGTGTGCTGGTAGGTAATATTTCTTGGGTACTGAAGTATAAACCACCGTACGCACAAGACGTTGTTTAAGTTATATCATATAGGTATAATGTGATCAATCCATGAAGACGCGCCCCACTCGTTTATGTGTGAGGTGAGGTAGCCGCATGGCGCTTATGCCTGTCATTATTATATTATTGTGCGTATGCACATAACTATTTTGTGGCGAAAGAACTAACGAAGCGATTTAGACAAAGAATAGGGTGTGTCTTTGTGGATTGAATTATCTGTATACTAGGTTAGTCGGAAAGCGCGTACTAATCCGCAGGCCACTTAAATGATGATGACGGTTTTAAAGCAAGTGTTTTTCATTCATTTCAAAATTCGACAATTTTTATTTCCATGCAAAGTATTAGTTTTATTTTAGTTTTTTCAAAAATTCTTCATCCCAACACGTTAGTTGAATCGGTTAATTAAGAAAAAGTTAGGTTTTTTCACATTTATGGCGATTATAATGAATTTCAATTGTTTATGGCAAGACCTACAAATCAGTTAAGAAAAGGAACATGTCAGTCGATTCGTTTGAAAAATATAGGGCACATGAAATTACCGTGTAAGTAAGAAACCGAACAAGCGAGTTAATACTTTTGAGTTACGAAGGAACCGATCGGTTATTGCAGCTTAAAAAAAGGCGTACAATGGTCTTGTACCCATCACCATCAAAAAGATCGAAGATCTGAGACGCACTCTGCAGTGCATTCCACATACTCATAAGGACTATTTTGTCAACATTGTCGAAAACTGGCCTAATACTAGTGCAAACAATGATAATGAATAAAGTTATACAGATTAGCAGTGAGTTATTCTTTATTTTTCCTTACTTTTATCCAGTTGAGTAAGAAAAGGAACAAGTCAACTACTTTTGAACTATTGTTTAGTAGGTAAACTATTAAATGTTAAAACAAAAAGAAAAGTATTGTAAATTACGTATTTTATACTAATTTAACATATAGGACACAAAAAAATATAACGTTCCATTCATATTTAAGATATTGAAGGTTTTTTGCATCTCCTGAAAAAATTGACGTTCGTGACCTGTTCCCTTTCATAATTAACCGATTCAGTTACGAATTCAGAAAATGGATTTTCCAATTCTTGACCCCAAATATGACCTAAAATGTAAACACAGCTGAATCTAGAACTTTGCTTATCTAATTTCTTTGTCTATTGTAACAACATAGTGCTCTGTCCAGGTCATTGGGCCCCATTATCCTAATGTGCCCAGGGCCTCCAATAGGTTAAAGACGGCCCTGGTGACTCATCAAGTTAGCATAATCAATTTTCAAATTACAGGAACAGCCTGGACCCACGACTCTTACGAACAATTCGACTGCGCGATCAACAACGCCATTGCACTAATGAAGAACTTAAAGTCCTGCTGGCGCAATGTCCTGCCCGCGCGTATGTACGAGATGTCAGTGTGTACACTAGTGCAGGTGTTATGTCAGTCAGTACTGGAGCGAGTACTGACGGACAGTAAGCCGGTCAGTGAAGAGCTGGTGTATATGTTGGCGATGAGGGTGGAATGTACTGTTGCTGATGTCTTTACATTGTTCGAGGTGAGTTCCTTTTTTATGGCTTATTATTTTCCAGGTGACTAATAACTTAAAAGGCGACTAAGTGTTTGCAACTAATAAAATGAGGCGAGGAGCTATAAATAATGACTTGGCGACTAATAATGTTAGCAGGGTGGTTAAGGGGAATCCCGACATGGATAGGTTAGGTTCGAAGGGGATGACGGGGGCTAGAGTGAGCGAGCGAAGCGAGCGAACGAAGCCCCTGTCATCCCCTTCGTGTTAGGTTACTTTAAACCCTGCAGAAAGAAATAGGAGCCCCACGCAGCGGGGCTCCGTCGACTTAAGCTCCACCTAGTCTAAAAAGAAAAACCAAAAGATCACTGCCAATTTTAACAAAGCTTACAACTAAAAATAAAGCTGCTACTTTATACTTAAAATGCTACTTCACTGTAGCTGCCAACCTATTATTTTTGCTACCCATTTTAATTATTTTTAAATCCCTAAATCAGATTAGTTTGTCGCCGCGTTAAATACATGCCTTTTTTTATTTTACCGTATAAGTCTATTAGTCACGACCGCAGCCGCCGAGAAGTCTTGGCTTCGATTCAAGCCGGGTCGAGCACTGTTTTTCTGTTAGAAAATTCTTAGTTGCAATACCTAAATTTCAATATGCCTGGAGTATGTTTGAACTATTGTCCAATTTACGCCCCGCGTTACGCTCCGCGCTAAGCCCATGGGTGCCGGGAGGAGGGAGCAAAGGGATGCACTTGCAGGAACCTGTCGCTGTCAAGAAAGAAAAAAATAAAGACACTAATTTACTTTAATTTATTTGAAATGTTTAACTCTGCATAATTAAATTAAATTAAGACCATCATCGCCTTTTGCAAATTCCACATCAAATCCGACTGCCAAACAGCACAATAATCAGGAACAATTAGCAAAAATGCTGGATGGTTTTAGACAAACTTATCCACATCACCTGTGAAATTGTATGCTTTCAGCTGCAAAAGCATTCTATGGAATGCCTAAGCACGCTGAAGCATGCAAAACTAAATCGATGCGAAAAGATAAAAGCGTTCGTAGCGTACGCACACAAAATGCTCATTTTCTATGAGTGAAATGATAAGTTTGTTAAGACCCTATACAAGATGTAGGTAATATAAATAAGTGTAAAACCTCTTAAGGGGTAATTGTACTCATCATTATGAACAACTTTTACTATGGGACCAAACCAGAAATCGCGAAAAAAAAACAGCTGTACCCTACATTAATGTTCACATAACTCGTCAAAATGTAGGGAATAGCAGTTTTTTTTTTTCGCGATTTCAGTTTTGGTCACATAGTAAAAGTTGTCATAATGATGAGTACAATTACCCCTTAAGCGGTTGTAAACTTATTTATATTACATCTTGTATAGGCAATTGACTACTGCTGTATTTTAAGGATTCGTTTTTCTTTACAGGAGCCCATACAGTTCGAAACAAAGATCAACATCTGGTCAAAATTCACGAGACTGCCGCAGTTGCTAAAGGCACAGTTGTTAGAAATATCAGATTTGTGGAACAAGGACAGAGAACAGTTCCAGAGCTACAGCTGCGAAGAAGTGAGGCAGATTGTGAAGATGAGGTTCCCTGATGATAAATATAGGCTTAAGATATTAAAGGAAATACAATGATATATTTTTATTTAAATAATGTTTTTTTTTTGCGATTGGTTATACTACCTACTTGTCTAAATAGCGTAGACATATAGGATTCAATCAAAGTGTCCAAACACAATATGCCGAAGATACGCGACCGAAGTTCCGCGGCTGATTTTATGTTCCGACGTATTCGGCTGATATGACACACCATAATTACCGAACTTACGCGGCAGAAATTCAATTGCACAAACTTGTGGGCGGACACGCGTGGCACGAGCATGCCTGCCTCCCGCTGCTCCCCGCCCCGGATCTTCGTCCGCAATCTAACCGAACTTCGGTCACATAATGTGTGCTCTACAGAATACGTTGCCGCCGAATTGTCGCTGAACTTACGCCCAGACGAAGTTCGACTGTACGCTATAATGTGTCATCAGTAATTCAAATAGCATTACAGTCGTAATCATGCCGAACTTCGGTCGCGTATCTTCGGCATAGTATGTTTAGACACCAAGGCAGATAGTTAATTTGTTCATTCTAACTTTTTTGTTGCTTTTTAATTTATTCTGCGACCTTACGAGAATATGCTCATGCCCGTCGTAGTGAAAAAATTTGCCAGTCGGCAATGTCGGTAGCGGAGCTGCTGACTGCCAAGGATGCGCCGGACGTAATTTAGTACCTATCGTCACTCGTGGATGCGCTTTTAATGCGTTTTCATTTATTATTTTGTATGTAGTACTTGCACAAGTATTTATTGTGGCAATAGGTAAGTAAGGATTTCATTTCGTTCTATTATCAAGTACTGACGTGTAAACTTAGATCATGCTGCTTATGCACCTGAAAATCTAGACTTCCTTTCTTTTTTTAACTACTTACCTACTCGACATCTATACTATAATATATTTATTTACTTACCTATACAAGATTAGTCGAAAAGATAAAGTATCACTGATGATTGTTTTACAGCAAGTGTTAAAATTAAAAAATTTGCTAATTTTTATTTCCATGTAGAACGATTATTATTATAAGTTTTTTCAAAAATTCTTCACCCTGCTTTAGTCACGAATTCAGGAAATGGAGCTTCTAATCTGTAACCTCAAATATGACCTAAAATGTAAACACACCTCATCATTTCGGAGGACAGATAAATAACGTATTTTTATGAAATCTTTGAACTGCTATTTCTCTTAATTTTTTTTTTTTTTTAAACATTGCCCCACACTAAGATTTCTCTTGTATCGTGGGTGCGTTTACAGACACAAATCTCACAAACAAACGCCCAGACCCGAAACAACCATCTGTAGGCCATACAAATTTTTGTTCCGTGTGGGAATCGAACCCACGACCCGTAGCGCAGAAGCCAATCGCTTAGCCACTGCACCAAACGTGTCGTCGAACGTAAACGAAAACGTATTGAGTTTTGGGGAAAGTGATAGAACAAAAGGTCTTTCAGATTAGTACCCCTTTTCCGACTAACCTTGTACACGTTATGCGTGCATCAAATAAATTATTAACGTGGAAAAGGCGAGAAACGCCGCCTGAACCAATTTGCGTGTTCTATTTACCTACATGGTTGCATAAAATACACATTTTTACTTATAATGCGTGCGGAAAAACGGAAGCAGGAAGCGTAATAACAGATATTTGAGCGCGCAACTATTTTCAGTTGGATAACCGATTTGGCGGGAAAACATCGTAGTTTTAAATCTTACGCACGCTACTCAGATCGCAGTTACAGGTGTAGGAACTCAGACGTATTAACAATTAAATATCGAAACATGAAAATATGTCAGTAATTTAGATAATTACTGAGAAATTCTCAGCAGTTTTAGTTATAATTCTGCCATGTATGATTTGATTTATTGGAGGATTTCGTGTAATTTTTTCCTCGTTTGTTCTCTCATGAACTAACAAATAATTTAATAACCAATAAAGACATCTATTGCTATTTATACCGTTTATTATTAATTGCGCCATAACTCTGTCTGTCTTATTAATTAATTAGACTTAAATGGTACCTTTACAGTTATGTTTCAGCTATATGCGAGAAGTTAAAATGTTAACTTTATTCGAACTATCAGCTATTTTGAATAATCTATTTATCCTAAGATAAAATTTTGCCCTACCTACTACAGATATAAATTTGACTTATGCCAAGAAAGGTCAAATTTCTATCTCAAGTAAGGTAAAACCGTCGATAGGTAGGTATTGTAAACCACCGTAGCTAAGTAGGTATATCAATTTGAAGAGGGATAATAATAAGAACCTTGGTATTCTTACTCCTTGGAGAGATTGAAGTTCTACCCTGTATTAATATACAGCCTAATAGCATCCTATTAGGCTATTTAGCCTGATAGCATCCTATTAGCCTATTAGGCTAGTAAACGTTTCATCTACCTACCAAATGTATCCTGGGGTTGGATACATATCTAAAAAGTAGGTATCTGAAAAAATACTAAGAAGATTAATTATTAGAAGCAATAAAACATAGCTGTTTTTATTACTCACTAAACACAGGCGCATGTAACCGTAGCTTTTCAAGTTTTATATTATTTTTTGTGATTCTGGATTTCAGGCAAAAGGATAGCAATGATTTTGGCATTGGCAGAGAAAGTAATCGTCCTGTAGCTCAGCCACCCATTACGCGAATGCTATATAAGTGAGTGAAGCTTCCTCGGAGCCAGCATTACGTACCTACATGTCTGCATCGGCCGCAGGCACCGCAATATGCAACACTTATCGGTAGGTACATCTATTAGTTAATAAAAACTAAACTTTCTCAAGAATGAAAATATATTACAAAAAAAAGAAATTCGTAAAAAAAAATTGACGTTAAAATATATTGGAGTAACAAAACGTTTTGAAAACGGCGCGAGGAATTTTAGCGGGAAATGTGAAGTGGATTTACGTGAAGTTTATAAATAAGTGTAAATTGAATAATAATGTTCGTGATTATTGTGAATTGTGTTTATTATGAACTAGCTTTTGCTCGCGGCTTCGCTCCCGTTAATTTACGGATCCCTAATTTTTTGATCCCAAAATATAGCCTATAGCACTCAGGGATAACGTAGCTTCCTATTGGTGAAACAATTTTTGAAATCGGATGAATAATTTCGGAGATTACCTCCTACATACAAACAAACAAACAAACAAACAAATTCTACCTCTTTATAATATTAGTATAGATTAAGTGCCTCAAGTGTGGTAAAGTATAATGAAATAATTTATAATTACTTATGTGTTGCGTAAAATAATGTTATAAGTAATAATAAATTAAGTATCTGATGAACATTCAATATTGTCGTTATTTAAAAGATGAATAATGTGTTTTCATAACTCACATGAAAATTTCCAATTTAAAATACCTATAAAAAATCAATATGAAAAACGCTTACTGTTTGGAACGTATTTTTTTAACAAAACATATGTAATGAATATTAAAACACATGCCTAAATACCTGAGTACTTATAACGTAAAAAAAAAGTTATGAATGATCATTAAACAGCTTGTTGTCAGCATCCAAGATTCTTCTAGGAATCCACATAATGGCACATTCCAATAATTACCAACAAAAAACTTTTCCGCTACTCAACAGGAAGAGGATCTGGGCCATTAATTACACCGGGTAATATTAATTACAACGTTCTTGTTCTGTCTTATAAATCATACCTATTATGGGGAATTTCTCAGCGCCGTGCTGTCAAATACATTACATTCATTGTTCGTCGCCTAAAGTGGAAAAATACGGAAACATATATCGCGTGTAAACTTTTCGCACGCACCGACGACGTCGATAGTAAAAACTGACAAAAAATATATAAAACATCAAGATATTTGCAGTAAACACGCTTTATTAAATTGTCTTTTTGCACTTATTTGTTATCATTGCACGAGCTGGATTAAAAAGACATTGATGGATTATCTGGTATCTATGACTTCAAGTTTTGAACCTAAACATGCAAGGAACGAACGCGGACGTATTGTTACTGTTTAAGGAACAAAATATATCCTTTCGAGAACTTCATTGACCTCTGATTACAATTAAACTATAACACTCTTATTACAAAAGATGCTATAATACCCAGGTTTAAAATAGGTTCTTCTTTTGTTATATGTCGTTCAAAAGTGATGGGTGTATTAAAATCTGAGTTTACCTTGGTCTTAGCCTAAACCATCTCATGTACTAAGGGGTCTACTTATGGATAGGATCATATTTTCTTTAAACTTCGAATAAAAAAAACAGTTACCTAGGTAATGAACGCGCGAAGCATATAGATAGGTTACATATTATGTTAGCATCTTAACTTCTAGCCATGCAAATGCTTGGCTACTACTATTTTAACTCATTAAGTAGTTATATTTTCTTTTCAGACGGCATTCCTGATCATTTCGTTAGTGATCGTCGTCAATGAAGGAAGTGGCGTGACGGCACAAGATGACAATGTTGACGAGCCAATCGCTATAGAGACGAACAATAGAGCTGTAACTATAATACATAGCCCAACGTACGTAGAGCAACCTAAACCCAATAATCAGTCACAGACGAGACATGACTTGCCTACTCACAAACCTGAAATAAGACCGCCAAGTAAACCGCCCAACATTCCTGATAAATTAGTGAAACAAAATCTCAAAGTCGATTTTCCTCGACCTCATCACGGACAGATACAAAAAGTACCGCCGCCACGACTCTATCCTCAACAACCTCTGAAGCTGCATCATTCACCAAACTCTGTTTACAAGTTTCCTAGAGTGATCCCGCTACCACCACACCATAGGGCATACTATTTCAAAACTAACCGACCGTTAGTGTTCGCCGCTTCAACTGGCAAACCTTTAGTAGCAAACAGCCCTAAGTTCAGCTTGCCCGTCCAAGTGGTCAATGGCATCCGAACCGACTTTGTCAGACCGCCGAAACTTAATATCACGACGACAACAACGACTACAACCACCGAAGCTTCCACCACCACGACTACCCAAAAAGTACTGCGGACGAAAAGAATATGGCCCAAACGTGTGCTACACAAGAACCCGACTTTACACAACACAACATTGACAAAAGACAACACGACTCTAACAAAAACTAACACCACTGACGAACCAGATCGTGACACTTCAGAGAGTACTCACCGAATTAGATATGCGTACAGAAATACAACGACTGTGACGACCACTGTCCCACCAGACCAACCATCAACACCACGGGCTTATCGCCCAGTCACCAGAAAGATAAAAGTTAAAACTACCACGCCTCTGCCACCAATTAATTTTGGCCAAATCGAGCCTAACGACTGGGTGCCGATACTGCCCTCACATTACCCTAAATTGAAGAAGCCCCTGCCGACACCACTAACTAAACGATCGGACTTATTCACGGCCAATCCCGCCGCGCCTCAAAGTAAGCAAATGATGTACTTACAATCTTTTGGGCTTGTCCCTGTGCCAAATTCTCAAAATCCTCCACCAATCATGGCCAGAAAAAAGATGGTTTTCTTTAAACGAAAAAAACATATCAACCCGTATTATTCTGGTTACAGTGGGAAGCGGGGACGCTCGCCGATGCACTACACGTACGGGGACCTAGAGAGCGAAGCCAGCCACAGTCACCCTCGAGTCGTCACCAAAATCAAACACCACCATCACCACCACCACCACAGATACATTAAGACTGTTGAGAAACCTGTCAAGGTACCATACAAAGTCGAGGTTCCAAAGCCATACCCCGTCCAAGTGGAGAAGAAAGTCCCAGTACCAGTGGAAAAGATAAAAGTGGTGGAAAAACCGGTACCGTACCCGGTTACCGTTGAGAAAAAGGTTCCTTACCCAATAGGAATCAAGATACCACACCCTGTGCCTGTGAAAGTTGTAGAAAAGGAGTACGTACCAAAACCATATCCAGTAGTTCAGCAGGTGCCAGTAGTGAGACACGTAAAAGTACCGCATCCGGTGCCAGTGCACGTGGAGAAGAAGGTGCCGTATCCGGTGGAAGTTAAAGTACCGGTACCAGTGGACAGGCCTGTCCCAGTGCCCGTGCATGTAGAAAAACAAGTACCTTATCCAGTGCCCGTCAAAGTTCTCGTCCCACAACCGTACCCCGTAGAAACAAAAGTGCCGTATCCAGTCCAAGTAAAAGTGAAAGAGCCATACGAAGTAATAAAACACGTTCCAGTAAGGGTACCGTATCCCCAACCGTATCCTGTTAAAGTGCCGCATCCGGTTCCTGTGCCCTACGAGAAAAGAGTGCCTTATCCAGTCGAAGTGGAAAAGAAAGTGCCGGTACCAGTCGAAGTGCTTGTTCCGCAGAGAGTAGAAGTGGAGAAACGAGTGCCCGTTTACGTGCCCAAACCTTACCCGGTAGAAAAGAAGGTCCCCTATCCGGTCAAAGTGCCGTATCCGGTTAAAGTGCCAGTCAAAGTGCCGGTCAAAGTGCCGGTGAAGGTGGAAGTGCCGGTGTACATTCATCACCCATACCAAGTCTATAGTGACGATCTATATAATTCACAATATGGGGGAAATTCTGTCACAGAGAATACTCCTTTAATTTCTAGTACACCTCAGCACACGGTAACTGTGCACGGTAATACGGGCTTCAACGGTTTCCAGTCTCGTTCTGACAAATTGGAAACAACGACATCGACCACACCCGCTAGTTAGATTTAATGAACTTTTTGTAGATATTCTAAAGTTATTAGTTCTTAGAGCACAGTGGATATTTCCGAACCACCAGAATACTGTACCTTGTTGTTAGCGATAAGTTATTGTGGTGTGTGTGGAATGCTAAATATAAGTTGATTATGAGTAAATGTATGGTGCTGTGATAATCTACGCGTTGTCATTTTATCTGACTCTTTATCTTGTCATCGAAGTTGACTGAGCTTAAATTAAGCTTTTTCTAAATTGTTAAAAAAATAAGAAAAAACTTTGCCCAACACTATTTCTCCTGTATCGTGGGTTCGTTTACAGACACAAATCTCACATACACAAACACCCAGACCCGAAACAACAATCTGTAGGCCATACAAATTTTTGTTCCGTGCGGGAATCGAACTCACGACCCGTAGCGCAGAAGCCAATCGCTCAGACATTGCACCAAACGTGACGCCATTTTTTTTTAAATTTCAGTTTATTACCTATAGTACCAGCGATCCGTCAAAGCGTCGCTCTAGTTCGTTTTATAGCTTAAAATCTTCCTGAAGAAATAACCTAAATTATGATGAAAACCGCATCACAATCCATTTAGTAGTTTAGAAGAAGTAAGCTGACAAACAGACAGACGCGAAAAGAGACTTCTATTTATACTACTTATTTAGAAATTGACCTTTCTGGGCGGTATCTTGGTATCTGCGCTGTTTTGGGAGCAATGACTTAAAGTATAGTACTTATTTGGCCGAAATTGATAACTTAATCCAAAAGCTGAGTTGATGTAGGCTTATGACTTTTCTTCTAGTGAATTTCTATTAAAAACCTATATCAATCCAGACACTTTGTCTATACTAGAGTCACGCCAAACGCCTTCTTCATAATAGATACTTACTGCCATTCACAGTAGTTGCTCAATCAAGTTCAATGGTAAGCGCGTTGGGCGTAGCAGAGCTAGCGCAAAATTACATGCTGTTAAATGTCACTCACCTTCGTAACGAACAGCTTATGATTTCAATTAGTACGCGCACGTGAAATGTGATCGCGATTTCACGATGGATCGAAAAATGTGTTAAAATTGCCTAAAAACGTTTAGATTTTAGTCTAGTCTAGTATATAACTATAGGTAATGTTTGGAAATCTATTGAATACCTACATGTTATTTAAAACTATTTTTTAAGTATGAGTGTGTACTCAGTTTTATTTTCAAACCGATTTAGGCAAACATTCAAACATAACCGCCACGCCTGTCTCAAATTCCCAGAGAAAGCATAGTTCATACTCAGATTTAATTAGGGCAACATAATATTCTAAGTAGCGCACATTCTCACGATACCTATATTCACATTTTTTATAGCAGAAAAGTCTGTATCGATCAGTATGTCAAAGTGCCTTAGCAGATCAAAGCCATGAGAAAGTTAATTTTACAGTAGGTATCATAGGTACAGCTGTACACAGGTACTATCTACAGTACAGTACAGGTATTATCTACAGCAGGTATATTATCTACAGTACAGGTATTATCTACAGCAGGGGTGGGCAAACTGCGGCCCTGGGGGCCTACTCCCTAAGTCCGTCAACGAAGATAGTCGTCCGCCCGAAACGTAGGAGTGAACAAAACAAGTGTCAAGTTCAACTTTTCGGACGGGCAAAAACACAATGGTAGTAGGGACAATTGTCAAATCGTGCTGTCATTCATTCTTCGTTCGGGCCCCTAAATAATCGTATGTCCGTAGGTGATAGGGAGTAGGAAACGCTCGTAACTAAGGCCGAAACCACGGACTTCGTGCTTAGGGAGTAGGTAGACCCCCTGAGGCCAACTTCGGCCCGCGAAGGGTTTCCATCTGGCCCGCCAACTCTCCTTTTTAGAGCAAGAGTGTATGGCCATAAATAGCTGTAATTATTTCAGCCAAAAAGGATACTTTTGGCATAACAAAATGCTGTTTTTTTATTCTGGCCCGCTACTAATTTGCGTTTTTCTGTCCCCTGATGAAAAAAGTTGCCACGCAACAGTTTGCTATTGATGTTTTTATTTAGCTCCAGAAGTCCCAGCGCAAAAGCATACACGCTTGGCAATGATTCTATAACGTAAAGCAAGAATGCCCAGTAAACATTGCATAGCCATTCAATTAAACTATAAACTACTGTACTACTGTTAATAGACGAAGATTAACTGCGGAATGGGAAGTGCTGATCGAAAGTGAAGTCACAGTCGAGTTGGCGCGCGAAAACATAAACGTCACATGGTTCATTCAATAGAACGCAATACGTTACATGACGCAAAAAAACATACCGTCAATCATAGTTACATAGACAGAGGAACGCTGCGCTGCGAACGCTTAATGTGCGATTTTATATTCTAGTTGTCGGGGTTACATTGATAGGTAGTTCAGACTGATATCTGTTATCCAATATCCTTTACGGTCCATTGCAGTTTTTACCTGGATGAATAATCTTACGAGTGTTTTCAATCATTTTTTGGTCTTACGCAAGGCTGGCTTTAGAGGTTTGGAGACCCTGAGCCAACGAAGAAGTAGAGGCCCGAATGTTTTTTTGAAAGCAGACGAAAAAAACATAATAATAATATTCCTCTAAATAACTCTTATTGTGGAGGCCTCAGGACTAAAGCGCTTGTTGCCCTCCTCTGAATCCGGCCTTGGTCTTACGTTATAATTTTGCGGGAAGATTTGTCTTCCCTTCTTTGAGCTGAGGGTAATTGATGGGCGAATTCAGTTTCTACCCGGGTTGCGTTGAATGCACTCCAGCGAAGCGAATCCAACCACCCTGGCCGGAAGGACCTTGGTGGTAGTCAGTAAGAGTCCGAGACAACCCCCGCTTTCTCTAGGGTGGAGGGTACCTAGCCATAAGGATTTCCCCGCGTTTTAAAAAAGGCTGATACGCTTCGAACCTACCAGACATTCAGCAGATGACGAGATCTATCCGGGCCACTGGCTCGTGATTTGTGATCCTCGGTTACGAACTCTGCGTTGTGAGTGTGACCCATAGGTCATACATTATGTCGGTTATGTATGGGCTCGTACCATTACTATCTACTTACCAATTTTGGGAGAGGCTTGTTGAGATCCGGACTTTGATAGACAGATGTATTAGGTATATGCTAAGCTTACAGGGGTCCTATTCTACTAACAAAATTGTTGCCAAACCGCAAACGAACTACAACCGTTAGTCAGTTTTCGTTTATGAAAACTGACAAAAATTTTGTTTTCGTTGTCAATTTGTCAGTTTTTGTCATAGAAGTAATAAGTACTACGTGTTTTTGTAAACGGAAACTGTCATAGTGAACGGTTCGGCTTCGGTTCGGTTGCGATTGATTAACGTTTCTGTAAATAGAATTTGTCCCTGTCATGTTCATTGGTCAGAACCTAACTACTTGCAACAACGTTTTCATACTACCTACAAGTGCAAGTAAATAACTCCGTGCAAATTAAAAAGTGAATCCAATGGAAACGCCTTGAATTGTCGCTTCCTGATACGAACGTATTGTATCTGTAATGTATGCCACGGCATACATCGCGTGTAGGTAAACGTCTTTCGGAAGTATCGTACTTAGTAAAATGGAACAAACAGAAGTAGCAATTACATTCACGGAGTCATAAATCACTTATTTATCGTTGAAATAAATTGGCGTGTTTACATTACGTACGTGTTAGGAATTACTTTTGTCTGTACTTACCTAAGGGGTCGTCAACAACTTATTAGTAGGTGGGTAAAGAGGTGCCTTCTGGTGGGTCGAATACGCAAGATGTGTTCTGGTGTTTGTCGCGCATGCGACGCGTACGCGGCGCAAGCGTCGCGTTTCAACTTTTATAATCAAATAAAACTACAATAATCCATTATTAACAATATTTATTTAAAAAAATATTATAAGTAAAATATAATAATTCCTATTATGTAAAATGTATTACGTAAGTCTGACAAGATATACTTGGGAGCAAATAAATCGAGCCACTTCTATTTTTCACGTATAATTGTTATTATTTTTTGGATTTTCGAAACATATATCGACTAAAAGGTTATTTGATAACCTTTACAATGAGGGTAGTTTTTTGTCAACTTAGTATAATTATAATCCATGAAACCAAAACTAATAATCAGGACACGTGTAAAAAGGAGTGGCTAGATTTATTTGCCCCCGTGTAATTATTTTATACTATCGCATTTTTTGTATTCTATCCACATAAACAGGATAATTAATAAATGCATTATAGTACAATGAATTAATTCCTTCTCGACCCCATCTGATTTTCTTAATGTTTATTTAAACATGTATATTTTTATCATTAAATTACTTGACTTTAATAAACTGCCATTCCAATTCATAGATACCTACTGAGTTCTGGTTTTTGTCATCATAGTCCACCCACTCTTTCTCAGTCAAGTCTACATCCTCAAATGTTTTTCCTGAAATAAATTAAGATGTTTTTAAAATATTAGTTTGACAATACTTAAGTATCTGGCACTCCCTGGCTAGCTCTGCTAATGACCTTGTTGACTAGCTTATTATTTAACCATGGAACGAATTATGCTCATATAGGCCGTGTCGACAAGAGACATAAAGAGAGAGCAAACAGTAGGTACAGTCAACATCAAAAGTGATTTGATGAGTGATTACTTAGTTTCAAAATTGATTAATACATATTGTCGCTTAAGTTCTAACACTGCATAACTCAAAACAGTTAACTTTTCAGGAGAGCTAAAAATATATTGCATATGCGGTGTTTTTGTTTTTGAAATAACACGTTGCTATCCGGTCTAACCATTGAAAGTGATCAGTCAAACGATGCATTTTTAGATTCCCTATCGAATGAAGTGTCTAATTCAAAACTACAATTTTTTGAGTTATGCGGTTTTAAAACTTAAGCGATGATATATGAAACTTGCCAATTATTATTTTTGTTACCAAATACAGATACCGTTGTGAATACTTTTAACAATAGTATTGTGGTAAATTAAAACAAACTATTAAATCCTGCAATAATTTTAAGATACAAAAAAAAAATTCAAGTTTTGCTGTTGACTGTACAGTACTCTCTACTAATAACAAAGAATTTATTTAGGTGTCATCTCTTTAAAGTTGTGTCTCAAAATTTGGTCCTCTCCTTTCCTCATCCAGTTCAGTTCAATTTTATACGAATGAATAACATGAGTACTAACCATCATCTTCGGTCACAGCTATCCAACCAGATTTAGGTTCAAAGTCTACCGGCTCCACTCCTCTACAATCAAATATCACTAACGTTTTGAACTTCCCATCGTCATTGCTGGTAAGCTGACCTGGAAAAACAGAAAAAGGAAATTATTACTTGCATAACAACCTAAAAACATCTACAGGTTGAAATTGGAAACACTCGACAAACCAAAATGGGAGATTGTACTCATAATTATGAACAACTTTTACTATGGGACCAAAATTGAAATTGCGAAAACAAATCTGCTATTCCCTACATTTTGATGAGTTATACCATGGGGCTGGCATAGCCATCCAGAGTGGCTGAAGCCTCGTAAAAAAAATAGATAAAAAAAAAAGAGTTATGCGAACATAAATGTAGGGAACATCTGTTTTTTTTTTTCATTTTGGTCTCATATTAAGTTGTTCATAGTGATGAGTACAATCTCCCATTTCGGTTTGTTGAGTGTTTACAATTTCACCCTGTATCCAGCCATTTTAAATTTAGACTCAACATGCTTTGGGATTAGAAACCTTAATTCGAGTATACATAGTTCGATTTCTATTGCAACTTAAATTGTTTTATGACCTATTCTATTTTTTATCATTCCACTACTTTAGTTACCACCATATAGGTTGCTGCTGCTCATTCTCTTGTCAATACTTTTAGTTGCTTTAGACACCCATGGATGCAGAAAGGGTCAATCTCAGTACAGCCAATAAGCCTAACCTTTTCAAGGATTCAAAATGTAAACAAATACTACCTCATCTTTCACTTTGGTTCAGTGTCATCTTAGGGATGTATTATGGTTGTTAGCAAACCCAGTGACCGGTCGGGTACAGGAGAAGGTAGGTAAGAGTAAAAAGGATGAATATGGAAATAAATAACAGGTTATATTGAATGACAAAACGTGTGGTACAGTTACATACCATTGCTGCCTTCGATAACATCCATACTATTCTCTCTGGAACACAGTTTACATTTTATTAACAAGTTACATTCCGATCTATTATGCTTTTGCGGTACTTTTTCGGCCTCCGTGAGATCGTGGAACTTTTCTGTCACCTCGCCGCAACTTCCACACTTTAGTTTGAGGAACCATTGGTAGTGAGGATGGTTCGTGTATAACCTGTCGATGCAGTCTAATGTTGCTTTGATCTGGAGAGCGATTTTGACCATTTTTAGATCTTATTTTCGATGAACTAGTTTGTAATTTCTAGAATAGAAACAACAACACAAAACACTGAATTCCGATACGTCAAAGTCGCCAAACGTCAATGGCAAAATGACATTTAACTCATCATTTTGAAAGTTGAGATACGAGCCTTTTTACAAAGATACAAATTAAAAATATTAGTATGACGCAGCGCGAAAGTATTATAAGGATACACGGTAAGGATATTTATAAATTCTAATAGCAAAGCCTAGTCTTCTACAAGCGAGTCAACAAATGGAAAATCAATATGCACAGTCGACTTCATAATCTTGTCGAGAGAATCCTGCATTCAAGCAATAGACTGTCAACATCTACAGCGTAAAATTCGATGTTTTCATCAAAGAGAGCTTATCTGGGTCCACTGATTAACAATGATACGGCTGTTGGCTGGCTGGTGAACTTGGGCCAACTGAAAGAGGTACTGTGTGGACCCACACCATACCGGCCAGCGTTCCATGGTATACGGTGGTAGTTTTAAAAGGGGCCAGCTCTCCACTCTGAAACTTCGGCGCCATCCATACATTGAACTTTGCATGTAGCAATATCCAATATCCCTATCTAGCACTTCCCACAAAGTGCGTTATTCATACCTACGCTATGTTGCGCAGTCTCGTCACTCAGCAGTAGTATCGCAGGTAAAATTGATTTGCAATGTCATTACGGTAATTGCAAATACTACCATTGGTAACTGAAAAGATTTTCCTTTTGGATCACAGAACTGGTACAACTATTGCCGAAAAATGGGTTCTTTCTTTGTAATTTTTTATGAAACAGACTAGATGAGCTGGCTGATAGGCAGGGCCGTCTTTCACCATACAGGGGCCCCTGAGCACACAGAGTTTGGGCCATTGGGGCCCTTTTAGAAAGCCAATAACGTGCATGAAAACATCAGAATGTACCTTTGTTCAGTGACTTTATTTATTATTAGATCGATGGCAACTTGTAGTGGTTGTATTCATATTGTAGTGAAACGTTTGAAAGTCTGAAGTCGGCAGCAATTTGTCTCAAATTAAAAGAAACTTCTGCTGAGCAACCCTGGCTGTCTGGGTGCTTTGTTAATGATGCGTTGAACTAAGAAACCAATGTGTTTTTTTTAATGATTTATTGGATGAAAAATACATAGGCAGGGCCTTTAATTTCGGGGCCCTTATTACGCCGGGGGCCCTGGTTCCGTGCCCCACATATGGTACGTATGGTGAAGACCGAACTGCTGACAGGCCAGAAAGGAATTAACGTGTACTGCGATCCTTACCTACGTGGTGGTAGCCAGGACTTTGTCCAAGGTGGGGCAAAGTAGGTCAGTCATAAAGTAAATATTTTGGAAGTGTAGAATGGCCCATTGGCTGGAGACCCTTCAGGTCTCGCCAATGACTGCCCGGTTATGTAGAAACGGTCCCCTAGCACCATCTAGAGCAGTCCAATAGAAAAAAAAAGAAGTGCAGAATGGGGATGTGCGGTCTTTTTGGCCGTGCCCACATTTTTGAGGTTCGATAGACGGGCATTGGTGTGCCTAATTTAGTAGACATGAATGTCAAATTGACTGAATCTGGTAAAAGATATCCATCTGCCTCTACGCCTATAAAACATTTCATACCAGAAACTATATTTTGAAAATAAAAAACATACATAGCTTTATGTATTCATAATTTATTTCTCACATACGACGAATAAATCTTGGATACAATAATATTGTTGTATATAACTTGCAACAAGCAAAGGAAACTAGTATAGTTTATTATTTGCGTATTACAGCAGTATTGGCTTTAGACACCAAGCTATATAATTTTTCGAACCCCCTCTAACATTCTATAAAAGATTAATAAGTAGCCTTTCATAAGAGCTGGGTAAAGGGCCAAAGAACGTCAACAAATGGGTTTTGCCTTCATTGGTTGCATTAACCTATCTTCGATGGACAACAAACGACTGTAGCCAATGCAATATAATTTACCAACCAAGCATTCTTAGGCCAACTGGTGCAAATGTCGTATTTTGTGTGTTTAGTTAGCCTGGGCTAATGAAGTTTGTATGGCTGTGACCTGTGACATGGTTTTATTTGGCTAGCCCTGGGATAAACGATGTTGCTCAAGTCGGCCTTAGGAAGCAAACAACGCTGACCATAATACTCGAGGCCTAACCCTGCAATGCGAACAAAAATCGCGCGATAATTTTTTTACCGAAATGAAAATTCGCGTGCGAAAATATTATTCACGCAATTTTTTTATTTGCAGTGCTTGTATTTTGTATGATTCCCATTCTTCTTCTCTCGTATCAGCACGAGCTATACGAAATTAGCTCATGCTGTGGTGAAAAGATTAGTCAGTCAGCAAGGTTGGTAGCGGGGCTTACTACCCAGGGTGCGCCGGACGTATTTAAGTATCGTCACTCGTGGAGGTTCTTTTCATACACCCCCAATTCCCATGTCATATACCGAATGACCTTTATTACCGTCTAAAAAAATGGGTATAATAGGTGAACGGAGTAGAAGCCAATGGCATAGTTTTATTTTTTCATTAGCCTGTCATCAAATTAATCAATCAATAAATACTACTAATTTGAAGTAAATTTTCATACTAAAATAATAAAAACAGACATTTTGAAATAAATACAATATCGAAATTCAAATCATACGCAGGTGTGCATGATTTGAATTTAGGTACGTAGGTATCTATTGATAGATAAATTACATAACAAGTGATCTAAAAAAAATCTTTATCAAAGCCCCCAACTCCATTCCGTTTTATTATACCCATTTTTTTCCAGACGGTATAAAAAGTCATCTGGTATACAGGGTGTAAACGAATTCATGTAATTCCTTCAAACCGCGGGATCCACTAGTGACACAGATTGACCGAGCACTGGATTTTTTCAGTTACAGAAAAAAAAAACATAAAATACCCTGGTTTTCTGTTTCTGGCCTCCTGTTTCTGAATTGAGAATTCGAGATAAGCAATACTTAAGCAGTATTTCAGTACGGAGTTGTCAAAAAAATGCTTTTAAATCCGTCATTTTTTTGACAACTCCGTACTCGTTGTACACACGTTGTACATGTTACTTAAGTACTGCTTATCCTAGAATTCTCAATTCAGAAACCGGAGGTCAGTCATTTTGAGTCAGTCTGAGCGACCCGAGTTAACTGACTGCACGGAGCGGTATCGCGCAGATCGTGTCTGCCAGCTGTGTTGCCGCACTTTCACTCATTTATGCGTGGCATTGAAATGTTCTATCACATAATAATATTAATAAAGCTAAATCTCGTGCGGTGTTAATCTATATCATTAATATCATGTGGTTTGAAGGAATTACATGAATTCATTTACACCCTGTATATTTGCTGAAAAATTATCGCGCGTTCTTATTCGCTAGGTGGTAGGTATCACAAGTAGTTTTATTGCACAAGGAGGCTAGAATACAAGGACGCTGGTAATATAAGTATATTACAATTTGATGAATGTGTTCAGTCTATCCGCGCGACATGGGTACGATCTTGATGTTGTTGCCTTGCGTGTCGGTGTGGAGAGTGAGCCCCATCTCTTGCAGCACCTCGTTGTCCACCGGAGCTTGGAGCGTAGTCTTTGATATTACCTCCTAGAGAAATAGTATATTTATCAGTATGTTATTATTTTATCGGCATATTCCAGATTTAACCTCTGTATTTTGCTTGCTTCTGCTGTGAAGTTGACGCTTATCGAGTGTCGGCAGGGCGTCACGGGGTAGGCCGAGGCACACCCGCCCGACAGCTGCCCGCATCCACGAGGTGGAGGCCATGCCGCCTCGGGGTGTAGCAGTTTATGTATGTGTGTTTGGCAGTGTGTGTGGCAGTGTGAGTGTGTGTGTGTGTGTGTGTGGGGCAGTGTGTGTGTGGGGCAGTGTGTGTGTGGGGCAGTGTGTGTGTGGGGCAGTGTGTGTGTGTGGCAGTGTGTGTGGCAGTGTGTGTGTGTGGCAGTGGGTGTGTGGCAGTGGGTGTGTGGCTGTGTGTGTGTGTGTGTGTGGCAGTGGGTGTGTGGGAGTGTGTGTGTGTGGCAATGTGTGTGGCAGTATGTGTGTGTGTGGCAGTATGTGCATCGCAGCTCACCTCACAGCCGCCAATAAGACTGCATCGTACTGTATTTGGTGACGGGGGCGAAACTTTCACTAATCACCAAGCACTATTCCAAATCTGAACATAAGCCTCTTCCAAGTTGCGTCACATCATCCGATCCTTTGTCCAAGACTTCCCCCTAACATTTTATTAACATAATAATAAAATCAAACTGTACCTGATTTTCCGGGCAGTTCTCGCACAAGTTGCGTACAGCAAAGATGACCCACTGCATTATTACTGTTTATTACATAAGGAATCTTATTGTTGCTATTATGTAGAGCCAACAACCTAATAAAAAATATTGAGGAAACCTGGAGCCCATTGGATGAAACTACTTGGCAAGTCTGAACTCCATACTTTGGTACATAAATTTAGCTGAATTTGTTTCAAAATAGGGAGTGTAGACTTTTAGGGTCTCTCTCTGCAGTTATTGGTCTGTAAATAGGTACCAATACGCAGTGAGCAAGCATGGTGATCAATGATTCTACTCTCAATAGGAAGTGGCCCTTGACCTGCCCTGGGACATTTCGGTATGTAAAGTTTTTTTTTGGTATTTTTTTTATTAAATATTAGGCTATTTTAAGAAACTGATTTGAATATTTTTGTTTTCTACGCGGTGGTTATTTGTTAATATATTTTTAAAGTTTTTCTAGTGATGACGTCACGCGATAGGCGTAGCAGCGGTTACGCACTGCATCCGATCCGAATTCGTGAAAATACGTTCCGAAGTAACCATAGAACTATTTTTATGGTAGTTTACGCACTTCCGGCATCCGTCATCCGATTTCTATCCGTCATCCGTGAGTCTAAAATTCGGAAGAAATATTGACGGACCGAAGTAGCCATAGTAATGTTTGTATGAACGCTTTCTCACTACCTCGGATTCAAATCGGACGCCAAATGGAGATGGCCCCTGAATTGTTTGAATTTGGATCAGAGATCGGATAAGTGCGTAAGCGATATCCGAATTCGGTCCGAGATTTTTACTCTAGATCGGTATTTTCACGGATTCGGATCGGATGCAGTGCGTAAAGCAATATCTGAATTCGGTCCGAGTTTTTTATATCCGTAATTTCACGGATTCGGATCGGATGCAGTGCGTAATCGCTGTAAGAGTTCAATCCTTTGCCGGGTACGATAGACGAAGAAACCAATTCTTTGTCTACGCCAAGTAGAGAAAAAGTGAAAGTAATAATATGTACCATAAATGACGTTTTATATACAAACAAACAATAACGACTATTCGGAACTATTTCGTGATACGTCACGAAATAGGAAGAGAGGTCAAATAGATGTCAAGTGAATTCATGCATTTTTGCTAAAATAAACACCATCTTATAATTTTAAGAGCTAAAAATTGCAAAATACGGTTTACCAAACTAAAACCTCGAAATGGTTTTGGAATCAGCATAGGTTTAGGTTAATATTTACTTTACATACCGAATTACATGCTGCTATTATAGGTAATATTAATGATGTGCCATGGACTGCCAAAATTAATGGACGTATGTACGGAGTCACGGTATTATAAAAGGATACGAGGATTGCGAGCGTCGATGTTGCAGCAATCAAGTAATACTGGAATCACTTCTAGTTCACGGATCTGAAATAAAGTAACATTAAACCAGTCAGGATATAGTTTTACTGTTAGTTTCCACATTATCCACAATATTGATACTGTTGGGATCACTTTGGAAGGCAAGTACCTACATAAGTTTTATTAATTTTACGTAAGTACCCCGGTATCGTATTGAATGATGTGGAAAAGCTTGTTCCAGTTGTTCTTATCAAATGCCAATTCCTGGTATTTCTTAAATTACCCAAACAGGATTTACAGGATTAAATGATAAAAGTATTAGGCTTCCATTTAGAATTTTTCAACATGGCTATAGTACCCTAAAAATCATATAGTTTTTAGAGGATCCTCACCATTTTCTTATTCTCCTGGTTCTTCCAGCAGAGGTTGGCGAGTGTCCGCACGAGTGCCGCCTTAAAGCCGAACGCCACGTGACGTTCCACCGTCTCCACACTCGTGATGGCCTTCTTAGGAGTCGTCATGTCGATCGCGCCTAACCTGTGATATGAGAAAAATGTATTACCTTCATTAGTCCGTAGCCCATGGGGGAGGGGAGAAGAGGCGACGGACTTAAATTGGTACCATAATTGTGCCCGGAAAATGGCAATAGGCTCGCCACCTATTAATTACAAAATTATAAATATGGGAGTTCATTAAAAGGCGAAACGTAGGCATTCAGACTGCAGGCATAGCATGAGCAGCGTAGACAAGAGTTTTGTCGGCTGAAATATATATTTATGATTAGTTACGGTTTACGCATGTGCATTTTTAGGGATTGCCCAACTAGTTTTGGGGCCAAACGGGGCCTTTAACGTCAGTTAAACTCGCGACCTCGCCGCTTGTTCAGCTCATGATTAAGGGCTCCGTTTGGGTTCGAAACCAGTCGGGCAATCCCGAAAAATGCACTAAATATGAATGTGTCTCACGAAACTTATAATAAGGTATAACAGGCTGGTGTCTGCAACTCCACGTCTGAGCGCATATTTTGCGTGAAATATTCAGCAGAAACTTATAATACAAAGGCTGAAATATAGACAAAATGACATATTGCCGTTGTGTTTATGTCATTTTGTCTATTCCTCCGTCGATAAAACACTTGTCCTTGACGATGGAGCCATAAAAATAAATTTGAATTGAATTGAACCCTTGTCTACGGTAGTCATGCTACGCCTGTTGTAATAAAAGAAATCTGTTTAAGCCTAAGAACGCACTAGCGGCCAGCCGCAATGCGGCGTGCCGCTTGCGGTTGGCCGCACATCGATTTTTACATGAAACCGCATGATTTCAACGCACTGGCGCACGACGGCTGGCCGGAAATCAGTGCGTTGAGATCATGCGGTTTCATGTAAAAACCGATGTGCGGCCTGCCGCAAGCGGCACGCCGTATTGGGTTCTTTAAGTTTAGAGTTAAAATTCGAGGTTGGTAACACAAATAATGTCATGATGCAAAACCTTTTCACTACCTAGAGCCGACAGAAGAAGGTGATATGGAGTGATGCTTTCATTCTTGTGAAATAATACTTTAGTCACATAAGTCAGCATTTGTAACACATTCGGGGAGAGAAGGGTGATTAAAGCGAGAGACAAACTGTTCCCACGTATGCAACGTATGCGATGCATTATGACATCTAGGCAACCGACAATACAAACATTTTCTATGAATTTAAAATGTCACTTACGGGATATCTTCCGTGATTATTTATTGGTTTGAGTTCCCGATATTTCGACGCTGTTGCAAGCGCCATGAGTCAAGCAGTCAGGGCCCAATCACTGGATTGAATTTCACAAGCCGAGTATTTTGTCCACGGACAAACATTACATACCAAGGCTGACAAGAGAAGCAATTGAAATAAGAAAACACAAGAATTTCAATCGAGAGGATGGCTTCAAATTGTCAAGTACGTGGAATCCAGTTATGAACATGCTCATAAATGGCAGCCGGCATCGTTATAAAGACTCCAAAAAACTTGTTGATACTGTGAGTGTGTTTTGCCGTGACTTAGTGTCGAGTTCCAGTAGTGCGCGTAGCAAGAGACAAAGAAAGAGGGTAGACAGATTTGTCTGCTCCTAACAATTTATTTTCATCCACCCGCAATCTCCAGTCAACCCGCGATCATGGCGCTTGCAACAGCGTCGAAATATCGGGAACTCAAACCAATAAATAATCACGGAAGATATCCCGTAAGTGACATTTTAAATTTAGAGACTAACCGTGAAAGCTTAAAACAGTATTTTCTATGAAAATAAATGATTTAGTCATGTACTTTCATAGAAAATGTTTGCATTGTCAGTTGACCAGATCTCATAATGCATCGCATACGTTGCATATGTGGGATCTTTTTGTCTCTACCTTTATCCTGTGCTAGAAATCGAGTGACATATTTAAAAGAAAAAGATACAGTACCTAGTCTTCTGGCTCTCCGGCGAGTCTATCTTCACAGATGGCACATTGGTCATAGCATCTTCAGCAATCTTCACTTCTTTAACAGGCTCGCTCTTCTTTTCTGCAGTAGCGGTATCACCACGCGTCTTCTCTGACGAAATACCAAGAATTTTCTGCAGCTGCTCGCTCAAATCGAAATCTGTCGACAAGTTCTGACTTTTCTTCACTTCTTTCGGAGTATCTGGGGACTGTTTTTGTGACTCAGTTTCTGGTACATTTTCAGCTAAAGGCGGGGAAATTTCGCTTGGAGAAGCTTTGATTTCGGATTTCAGTTCTTCTTTCGTCACGTGTATTTCTGTTGGCGGGTCGTTTGGAGTGCTTTCTTGCGATTCTGTTCTGCTTGTCGGCTGAAGGTCGAGTCTTGGCTGTAAAGCTACGGGGATCATTTCGGCGATTGTGTTCATACTACCATTTGGGGATGCAGAGTCTATGATCAAAGGAGGCTCATTGTCATCCCCTATATCGATTTTATGTTCTAAACTAATCCGTCTCGTGGGCAAAGGCACGCGGTCGTCCGTTTTCGGAACCGAACTGCTGCGCTTATACGCAACTTTTGACAGGTCTGAGTCGATTTTAACATTGGAATTAGAGTTGCTTCGTCCGGTTTTCGCGTCCGGATAAGTATCAGTGAATTTGAGAGGTTGCATGTTCTCTACGGCGTCAAATTTGTCCATGTAAGACGGGTTCTCGTTACACTCGAAGTATTGTTCACTGCTTTCGGATTCCGTGCATTCGGAGGTTGTCTCGTTGCAAGATAGCATGTTGTCGGCCGAATCGTTTTTAGTTAGAGGATCTGTAATCATTGAAAACAGAGTAATTAGCAAATGGAGTGATAATAAATGCACTCTATTGACATTATAATTTCAAATCGTAGACGTATATTACTAACTATAGGCTTGCTCATAGACGTAAATGAATGAATGAATTATTGCCAAATTCAGCACCTTTGGAAAACGCATTGGTAATTGCAGTAAACGAACAAGGAAGACAAGGAGTTTGGCTCGCGACCTCGCCGTGTGTTCAACTCTTAACTAAGAGCTTCGTTTGGGTCCGAAACTAGTCGGGTAATCTCGAAAAATTCACGCGAGTAAACCTTAACTAAAAATAAATAATTATGAATGTGTCTTGCGAAAGTTACAATACAAGAACAAGGAGAAAGCCGCAGCCCATTCTCTAGACGACATAATTTCTTAGGCCGAACGCGGCGTCAGGCCGTCTGAGAGAGACCACTATAGTGCATTTCCATAATAAACATTCATTCGGCTGCGTACAGCGTCACGCCGTATGTGGCCTACGACGCGGCGTTTGTAACTGGCCACGGCCTATGTCGCCTTTAACGATATCCCAATGGAGAGCAGGTGACTCATTCAGTGCCATTAGTGCCACGACGCCGCCATCATTACAAAATTTGCTTCATGACGCGTCGTCAGCGATCTTCTAATGTCGGACGTTTAATCTCAGGTGCCTCACGAATTCGGTAAGCAAAACTTGTTACAGAGTAATGCATGAGCATTCCACTATCTAAATACTCCATGTTTGTTACGCTCATCAATTAGTTTCAATAGTTGTAAAGGCGGTGTTTGTAGAGCCATGATTTACAATTACACGGTCAGTCGGTTACCGGTTTAATATTAACGCCGTGAAGATATAAAATTTTATTGCCTATTTCACACATTGAGTGTTAATACGATTACAATATCTGAGATGTCTTCATATTTTGGGTTTTATTATTTTAGTTTGATTATCGAAAGACATCTTTTAATGTTGCCCTATGGTTACTCTGGTATCGTGCGAAGCAAGCCAAGCACCCAGACCAGAAAAAACTATCTGTAGGCCATACAAATATTTGTGACCCATAGCGCAGAAACCCAAGTGGTTTCCCGATGTGCCTAGCAAGGGTTTAAAAAAAAGTTTTTATTTTTAATTAACTTGGTTGCGTTTTGTCCCTAGTCGCACTTGATGGTAAGCGTAGACAGGGTCTAAGAAGAGATAAAGAAGGACTCCTATACCCCTCTGGCTCCCACATACATATGATGGAACACAGTAAACTCCATGGCGGCGGACTTTAATGTGAGGGAAGGTAGTTAGCTCGGCGGACCGTATACTATATCCACAGTCTACCTATATCTAACTCCTTACAGTCGGTTAACGTAGAACATTGTCGTAGAGCAATCGTGCGGGGGGTTGCAGGGTGAAGGGGGCGGAGGTTATGTCCCGAGTAGCCATACTGCATACTTGGGACATAACCTCTGCCCCTACATAATTTTGACATTTCATAGGACCTGTCAAATGTATGGGCGTTGACCCACTGTATGTAGTAAGTAGGTACACTGTGCTATATCCTACCACCAAACGTGCTGTGTTTTGTTGAATCTTACAACACGCGTCTATTCCCAGCGTGAGGTGAGGAAATTTTATATTCTAGCCCATTCCCACGTGGGATAATAAAAAGAAGTTACTTACTTTCACAAGGACTGTTAACCGGTATATTGGATAAATTTTCATCATTGATCAAAGTCTTGCCAGTTGCCTCATACAGCTTGTTGAGAGAAGAAAAGAAATTGCTGCTTTCTTTACCTAGCTTGTGGATTGCTCGGAGGAGAACTGAAATGAAAAATATATCAATAGAAATACGGTGAATTAAAATGAAGTATGTAGAATTGTAGATTTTTTATTATAGGGAATAGATGGCTTTGACTCTATCACGCACAAGCGATATGCCTCCATCATGCGCAGGGTATACGCCAGTCCCAACCGCATCCTGAAAACTATAGCGGACAGGCGGGATAGCACTACACTGGGACATTGTGTCACTGTGGCGTCATTTTTTAGTAAATAGTATAGTTTCCGGTAAATGTAAGTACTAACAATAGTTTTTCAGTTGTTTGTATATTAACCAAATTGACTTAAAGATGATTTCTTTTTTTGTTTTAGTCATGGCCAGTCAGACCAATCAAATGGCAATGACAATATTTATGGTCATAACGCGACAATTCGCGGAAATTGTATCTGCTTATCCTTATGGTGCATGCAAATAAGATAAATGAGATTACACTTACATGCACAATTAATAAACAATGAGCTATCTGTCTGTAAACAATCCATATATGCATCCATACTGGATGCAGTGGCTACAATCTCCAATAAAAACACCACCTCCTGAGGCTCAATAGAATTCACGTATTTATCAACCGTCTTCAATATACAATCCGATTTACTCTTAAACTCATGAGCCATGAATTTGACAAAGTTTACAGACACATTAATATCTTGAGATTCCGTTGACATCAATATATTGTAAGCTAGGTTAAGCACTAACATCCGACACTCTGGTTCCAATTTTGAATATAACTTTTCTATGTAAGTATTCTCAACACCGATTAAATATTCTATAATTAAATGCGGGTATTCAGTGTTGCCATTACTGTACATGTAAGCTAGAGAGTTTAACAATGTGACGTCGTCTGGCAACACGTTTGGCTGGCCTAATAATATGTTGTAAACAATCATAGCTGCAGCGGTAGCAATTTTATCATTAGATCCAACGAAACTGTTTAGAATATTGGCATCAAATTTGTTCCAAATCATTATTTGGTTGAACGGATTGTTTACAACTAAGTTTCCTAAAGTTTGCATGAGTACCGTCATGCATGATTCAAACTTTTTCTGTAACTCTTCATTAACGAAGTCAACGCTTGGTTGTTGGTATTCTGTTGCTAAGATCAGCATGGAGTCTAATATGGAGAGTTCTTTAGAGATGTATGTTTGCATCTTCGTGCCAGCTGCGGCACAGGAGCGGACCAAGCGGAGACATTGTTCTGCAACAGCTAAAGTGCTTCTATTGTATGAGGCTTGTTCGACATCAAGACGCATAATATGCAGAACTTCAGCTATAAGTCGTAATGTATATTCTGAAGCCTTTTTCCTGAAATAGAAATGTTGTTTTTATAACTTGTTATATTTACTGTTATTTAAAGATTTAGAACATAGTTTTTCAATAAAACCTAAAGCTATAATTTTGAAATGTGTAAAAATAAAGTAAATAAACAAAACAAAACTTATTCAAACATTTAACTGAACATGTGTTTGTCGCAATACCATTGTACAGCCAACATAAGTTGATAAACAAGTACTTAGACAGAGATAATTAATCTCAACTAAATTAATATTCCAAAAAAGTATAATATAGTATCAAATTGTAAAAGAGCCTAGAAACAACTCTGAGTATATCGTAAAGTTTTTAATTTAGATCAATTAGTTTTCCTTTTCAATAATGGGAAGTTTAAAAGCACTTAACACTTGAGTGTTCACCTACTTTTGTTGCTGACTGTACTCAGATTAAACTAAGAATACTCAACTCAAAAAATACATGTTCAAAATAAATAACCAAACAAAAGGGAGTGAAGAGTAGAAATAAGAAAATTGTGTTCGCGCCGTCGTGGTAATCATTCTCAGCATTATGAGACTGACTTGGGTATAAAAACAGATCAAATAACTTATACCAAAATATTTGTTGGTTATTTGCTAATAACTCCAGTTGAGCCCATGTTTTTATTATGTACTTACGGGCGCAATCGTCCGGTCTCTGCATCTCTGGAAAGTTGAGCCTCTGCTCGTAACATTTCCTCTACGGCGTCCCATTCTCCTGTCTCCAATTGAAAATTAATTAATTTGGCATCCAACAATATCTCTTCTGCAAACCACACGCTTTTGTCGCGTGACATTTTTGTGAAATTCAAGAAAATAAAAATCTACGCAAAAAAGTCTGACATATTTTGACAGCCATAAATGTCGTCGTACATAACTGACAGTTGGCTAGAATGACAGTCACTTTTACGTTTAAAACTTCCTTTCCCTTAAGATGTAATCGAAATGAAAACGGAATTATTGAGATTTATATTTATTAGTTGGTTCCGCCGAAGTGATTTCGTTTTGTATAAAGAAGGAATTTATTCTTGTTTAGTTAAGAGATAAGAATCTAAACAGGAATAAATTCCTTCAGACCATCATTAAGAAAAATTACCATGTAAAACAAATTATTTCTACTATTTTCTGTTTATTGTTCAACCGATTTTCCTATTTCTATAGATAAACAAAATTAAGTAATTAGAGAGTCCAAGTCAAAATAAAATCGCAACATTTCTGTCAATTACTGCGAGTTTTAGCCATTACGTATGTTTTAATGGCAAAATTAGTAGAATTCGTAGTATTCTGATGTACACCCCAAGCGGTGATAGTCGCTTGCTCCCGCCCCCGCTTCACCGTCCGGTCGAACGAAGAAACGGCGAGAATGGCATTTGTGCGTGAAATTGTATCAGTTTTTATGTGAACAACTGCATATTTCTCACAGCAGCAACTTCACCCTCCGACCTTTACTTCATCGGTGTAATTATCCCTTCAGAGTGTTGAACTATGTGCCGTTTTAAATAGTTTTGTGTCGAAGAATTTTTGTGTGACTGGCTCAGGGTGGTATCCCGTGGATTTTGTTTCATTGTGCCGTGCAATAATGGTCAGGCTTCCCGCTAACATCGTTGGAATTTAAAACATTCGGTGAGTCATCAACATTTTGAGTCTAAACGTTAGATGTAATCATGTAAATCTCACAAGAACGTGCATGTCGATCTAAAAATATCAAGGAAACTTGCATTGTTGCGATGTTCTATTCGGTATCATGTTAGTCGGGCTATTTATAATCAAATATATTTGTTTTCCGACACTTCCGTGTATTCTGAAGTATGCAAACACGGATTTCGAAATTCTATCTTTTCTATTTTAAAAATCCTACCACTTAGCAACACATTCTTGTCATGAATTTCGTCTCACAAAAGTCTAGTTAGTGGCTTGCTCTAGGTTGAAAATTATACCCTATCATTTAATAATTATCTCAACATGATATTAACTAGGTGATATTATTATACCTACCAACATGAAATATGGTAAATTAGTTTCTGAGAAATTATCATAATACAAGTACAATACATACATCAGTAGCAACTGACAAATTGAACCATGTTTGATAAACAAAAATATTCAAATTAAAACTTGATTTGTTCAAAGTTTTATCAAGTTGTGATATCTTTATCTCACATCACTCAAGATAACAATATAGTGCTGCACTTTCTAGAGAGATTTATTTTCAATTTCACCACACTATGGTATTGAATATTGAATTTGTTTTTTTTTTTGGCTTCAATATTGACATAGTGCCTTTTCATGTCTAGGATTAATTGTTGACCAAAAAGTTTGCTTACAACTGAGTGATTAGATAAACATGTAAGTTTCCCTACTAGAATTTACTATCAGATGGGTGAGTAATTCATTACTCAGCACTCAGCAGCTTCTACAAATATTGTAAATAATTTGCAGTGTTTAAAGATTATATCACAGAACTATGATTTTGTAAGTCTTCTTAAAAGGAATGAATAGAAATACCTATGATGAAACATGACGCAATGATACTATAAAGTTCTTTTTTTTTAAATAATGTTCTGAAACATTAGCAAAGGCATAAAATAGATATGCTTTATTAAGCAACAAACTGGCTAGCTTAGAACTAAAGTTATCTATGCAACATTTTTAACAAAATCCTTGTCCATACATTTTTGAACTAAGTAATATATGATTCTAACCGTGCAAAAGTGCAGATGGATTTTGTATTTTTTTTACATAGACCAGAAAAAATTGAAAACTCATTAATTGGCTAGCCTGGAACTTAACAAAGTTCCAGGCTAGCCAATTAATCTTTTTTCAAATATTTTTTTGCAGTCTCTCTTGATTACCTGCTAATATTAAAATTAATGTGAAAGTAATTCTATCTGTCTGTCTGTTACCTCATCATGACTACGCTACTGAACCGATTTTGATGAAACTTGGTAAAGAGTTAGTCTGGAACCTGGAGGAGGAGGAGCCTGTCCATACAAATCATTTCAATCATCAAAGTTATAAAAAAATACGAGAAATTTCGAAAAGTTGTAGAACAAAAGTTGTTCAATTTCTGATGCTGAGTAACCCCAAAAAATTCTTAGAGTTGATTTTTTAACACCTTGTGTAATACGTTTTTATTTAAGAAGCTAAGCATCGCTAAGTAAGTCACTTAAACAAATGAGGTAACACCTTATGTAACTTAATTAACACAATTAAATTATACAGTCATGTACTGAACTGAAGAAATTAGGTAACAAAAATTAGGAACTCTTTCTTTTCTGGCATAAAATTAAAAACATAAAATAAAATCCTCATGGTAGGTAAGGCTTGGGAGTCTAATAAAATTGCAAGTTCTAAGATCAATAAACTACTAGTTGCTAGAATAGAAATTGAATGAAACTGCCAATGCAACAGGCGTCTGGTTTTCACCGGATACTGAACAGTCTGAACACCTCTCCTGGACTCCCCATGCCCTCCCAAACCAGGACAAGTCTGGACAAACACGGATGGATGGCAGACTTACTAATAAAAAATCTATAAAAAACATAGGTTATAGCATTATGTCCTATAACCATTCATTGTAGGCTGGTATGATGATGAATAGTAATTTTCATTTCTTTATCATCAATTCTAGCACTTATTAATGCATTATTCCCTTGACCAGGCCATAAAACGTTAGCCAGTTCTAAATGGGTGATTCTACGATAAGAGGTAACTTGTGCGGCAATCAGTTTAAAATTGGTTTTTTATTCTAAATGTTGTTGTTTTTTGCAATGAATCATATCATCTTAATGTAATTTATATATAACATCACAATTAAATGCCCAATTAAAGCACATATTTCTAAAATTTGAAGCTGAAGCTTAAAAAAGTATCTACCCTGGCCTGTCCTCTTGTCGGTTTTAGTTCAACTTGCAGACAGTACATAGGTTCTTTGTATCAGTTGCTAAACAAAGTATGTTTAACACGAAATTAAATAAATATACTTAAGTAGTATTAAATAAAAAGACAGCAAAAGTTGTTTATTTTCAATAATTTTTAAACTTAATTTTTGTCCAGCTTTTTTTGTGTATCTACCCTGGCAAATTTCGTTCCGTTAATATAAACGTAAATATAAGACGGCCATATTCTGAACTGCGCTCAAGGACATCTATCGACGTGAAGTTATCAAAACTAAACACGCGAGCCGTTAGAGTGCCGCTATTTTTTAGTTGTTGCGACATGACAGTGCGGAGTAGTGCTTTCGCAAGGTCATTATATCTCTCCACTGGTCAGTTATAAAACTTGTAACATTCATTGAATGTATTTGCATTTACTGCCCTAATTTAATAATACTGTAACAGTTAAAGTGTAATATTTAATTAAGCTCAAAAAAACTTACGTTAATTAAAACAATTTAATTTTTCATGAAAACATCTCTCCCCTGTCGTATTTCCCCTGGGAAAAAAACTGCCAGGGGAGAGATTCACTGACCAGGGGAGATAATATATTTGTGCAAACTAACTCAGATGTAGCTAATTTCTATCAACGTGAAAAAATTTGAAGATTGTGGAAGTATATTAACGACCTGGGTTGCAGAAAGCAAAAAAAAACTAGCAATTTGAAGTCCCAATGTTGTGGAGACAACCGTCAAATCACGCTACGGGCTGTTACTTTTGCCTCACAAAAACTTTAGATTTTAACAACAAAAACAAGAAGCATATACAATACCCTGATATTGCGTCAGTCACAAAACCTGTGTTGTATTCTAACGGACCACCCATCATTGGATTACCTATCATTGCCCAGCAGTTCTAGTAGAGAAAATGAACTAAAGCACAAAAAAAATATTTAAAAATGTTTTTTAAGGATTGATAGTTGCAAAAATGTGTAATAGAGATATAATAAATATTTTAAAAACTTGACGTCCTAATTTTTTTCCCACTTCAGTATCCAACTTAGGGTTAATTATTCTACGATACACATTGGTTTCATCTATGGGTAAAAACCGTTGTAAAGTAGTGTAATTAATATGAAAGCCTGATAAAAATGATAGTCTGATTATAACTGTTAAGCATAATGTTTGATAAAAGTTGATCTAATTTACTTTATTATTATTTTATTGCATCAAATTCTCTCCCCTGGCCGATGTATTTACCCTGGCCTTCTAAAAAGTACCAAAATATTTATAAATTGACTTGCCCTTACATGAAAAGGTACATAAACGGGACAAAAATCGAAATATAAGTATTTAATGGAAAAAATCCCATTTTGCTCCTTGGCCGTATCCTCTATGGACTTAAAACCTCTTATCGTAGAATCACCCAAATATAAATTGTTAATAATGAGATGTGCCCTGCATCCTTTGGCGTTGTTGGTGCCAATTGTATTTTGAGTGTTCATGCAATAAGCATACCCAGAGAAAAATACACGGACAAACCAATTGATGGAGAAGACAAGAGTTGAAGCGCAGTAATTCAGAGTCAGACTATGCTATAATATAGCAAATAGCACAACAACACATTCACACAACGCTATGCTATAAAGTATTGTCTTGCTATACGCGATATACTTGAGCGATTCTCAGAGCTAGATCGTACGATTCTCCGGTCCCGGCCTCGTCTCACTTCTACCCAATCCGACACCCGACGGATCACCGTCAAATAATTTGCTATACATAGTAGACCGTCTTGTAATATAGCATACAGTCTGAATGTCATGCTTTATAGTTATAGCTTATGACGCAACATGCTTTACTATGTATAGCAAATTCGTATGGCATAGTCTGAACTACGCTTAAAGTTGAGAAGAGTTGGTATTGGAAAAAAATGGAGATTGTTTTAGTGATGTGCCAACTACTTAAATTATGTATCAAAGAATCTTTATAAACTTCACCCATTCGTAGTTTAAATCTAGCTCCAATTTTCATACTTGCACTGGCCAGTAGAAGCACAGGAACGGTTGATGTGGCAATGCTTGGTGGAGGCCTATGTCCAGCAGTGGACGTCTCAGCTGAATTATGATGATGCTAATGATTGGTCAGCGTCATGAATACGGACAGTATAGTCAGTGTTACTGTCTATCATCAAAAGATTAAAAGAAATATCAAAAGCAACACAGTGTACTCTTAAATCCATTGAAAGTGTTGCGAAAAAATCAACAGGTGTGAATTTTCAAGGAAACATACCATTGTTATGAAAATTACAAAAGTAGTACTTAATCAATCTGTGTGCGGCATTCATACTCGTCTTAATTAAGGATTTGTTAATAAGTCAATGATAATGTTTGCACAGTTTATTACCTCTTATCATTGGACTATTTAGCAGAATACTAACTTGCAAATTACTAGACGCAATGATATTTCATACTATATGTATGTTACGTAAAGAGTTGATAGAGCATGTAATGTAATGAGTGAAGTCGAAGATACGGAAGAATTATGAGAGTGAAAGAGATACTTAGCCATCTGCATGATACACCAATTGGTGTATTTGTGAATTGTCACTAGAGAATACAATCCCGAGCATGTTTTTCAATCCCGGGCTTACGGGATTTTTGAAGCCTTTTCCCGGGATCCCGGGCCTATCCCGGGATTAGACTATGTGGTTTCTAATTGGGCTAAAATAAAAAAAAACACGAGTAATTAAAAAAAAGTCTCCCGCCATTTGAAATACTTAATTTCAGATAATTGACTTTTAAATTTTAATGGCGTAGCCTACGTAACCCGTCGTCACTGACGTAGCCTACGTAACCCGTACCCGTCACTGACAGAACAATAAATGAAAAAAATAAAACCTGATTTGCATATTTATACTTTCGTACAGGGAATCCCCGACGGGAAATACCCGCAACCAATGAGCTTATATAATACTAGAGGAGCAGCGTCCTTATACCAAATTCAGAAAAACGTAACCACTTACGAGTTTAAAGTGGTAGCTTTGAAACGGATACATAAATTATGTCAATCTGTCAAAATACTATATTTGTCTCATTTCTTCTTCCGTCAAACTAATTATGTTGGAATGAGACAAGACATTGCTATCGGAAAAACGGCCAGAGTTGCCAATGATCTACATAAATTCCCCAGAATGAATGAAGATGTTAATTAAATCAATTACTATGAAAGGTCGAATTATGTACATTAAGGAAGAAAAAAAATGCGTCAGCGTAAATATAACATTTATTTTTTATTAATTATGTTCAATGTTATTCGAACACCCTTTTGCTGATCTAGCGAATCAATTAGGTAGGATTTAGGCCGCGTTGAGTGCGCGCCGAAGTCAGTGCATATTCGGACAGCAACCGGGTGCATTCGCCAGCATTTTCATTAGCCATCATTTTAGCGTAGTCTTTTATTCGTTATAAAATAAATGGTTTTTAGCAAGTTAAATACAGCGTTTTAGTAATCAATCTAATAGTCAATACCACTTAGGTCGCGAACCGAACAAATTATATTTCAATAATTTAGACTTAAAGGAACATACATTGGTCATTCACTAAACTCCCAACAATTTGGCAAAATCAAAATCGTTTTTACTGGTAACACTGACGGCAAAAACAATGTTTGTTAAATTTATTTGGTTTCGTAATGTTTTTTTTGGATAATCTTATGGAAAATTAGCACCAAGTGCTTTATTAATCTTTTCAAATCGTGACATGCAAATTTTAACTTCACAAATCACCATTTTGATATTTTTACCGCTAAGCAATCACTCACTTGACGTCAAGCTGACAACTGAAGTCAGATATGCCTGTGGACATATACGAAGTAGTAACGCGTTGGTGCTGTACACTGCTGATCTAGTCCTATATAACATCATTGCCCGCAACAATATTATGATATGAGATGATCGGGTGATTCCCCTGTTGGTTCGTTGGGGAATTACCTTAAGAGTATTGTATTAAAGTATTCCGAGTGGGGAAGTCCCTTCTAAGTTCTACGACAAACATATTATTAGGCCTGTACCTGTGTAGTAAATAGTGGGTACCTACGTATTGTACGAGTTGCTTTTTGTCGTAATGTATTAAAATAATCTAGGCAAGGTTATTTTCAAGGCGCAACGGACTACGGAATACAAACTAGACTTGTTTGTGGCAATCCCGAAAATCCCGAGATTAGCCAAGTACAGTCCCGGGATTTTCGGGGCCAGAAAACGGTCGGGATCCCGGGATCCCGAATCTCGGGATTGTATTCTCTAATTGTCACGTTTGTATTAATTATACAGGGTGGAAAAAATCAATGGGCCCTGAAGGAAAACTACTTTAAATCCTTAAGATAGATTATTTTACTTAAAGGAAACATTCGTTTATTTTTAAAAAGAAACAAAACTGCATTCACAGATTTTTCGATAAGCTTACCTTAACCGGGAATCGAACCAGCTAAAAATCAAAAAATAAACACTCGCTATTTTATTCTACTAATCGATAGGATTAATGTCAAATGGAACGTTCTATTTTTAAACTTTTCGTCAGAACGCCTCGTCTAAAAAGGAAATGTGCATAGAACTAGTATTACCAATTAAATGATTTTCTTATCTAAGTCTTCAAAAAGGTACTTGGAGATAAATTAGCAAGCTTTGTACTTCATAGAATGTCTTCGAATGTTAGAGTTTTAAGAAAATTATATCGTGTCCTTACCTACTTGTTAAAAGTGAACAGTTCCGGTCTAGGAATTAAAGCCATTGTGTACTAAATATTAGATTTCATGGATATCGTGTACGATAGACGAGTGTGAGACCTAATGTTTCTTGGAGAAATTTTATCCCTAACATTGACTGTATCGACTAGTAAAATAAAATAGCGAGTGTTTATTTTTTTAATTTTGAACTTGTTCGATTCCCGGTTTAGGTAAGCATATCGAGAAATCTGTGAACGCAGTTTTGTTTCTTTTTAAAAATAAACGAATGTTTCCTTTAAGTAAAATAATGTATCTTAAGGATTTAAATTAGTTTTCCTTCAGGGCCCATTGATTTTTTCCACCCTGTATATTATGGGATTCGTCGGTAGCGGGCAACTTATAAGTCTTCATTCTAAGTCACTTTATTATGGTGACTACTGTTTATTTTAATATAATTTCTAGCACACAGTATACCTATAAGTCGCGCGGAGAAGGTTTGCCGATGGCCTCATGACGTCACGCGTCGATGGTCGGTACGATTCAGACGAGCGCGGGTAGCGGTCGGTGAAGTGGGAGGCGCAGTCATCGGCAAACCTTCTGCGCGCGACTAGTGCCGCGGAGTGGAATGGAAGCGATGAAATTGTACACAGCATAATGAACTTTATGTCAATTGCATAAAGTACAAACTAAATACGAGCAAAAAAAAGTCGCGAGGATTCCACGGAAGACGTTTTCCGCGGCGCGGCGGTTTAAGTTGAGCCTAAAAAACCTAAAGTATCCTTGGTACATTAAAATAAAAATATAAAAAAGAAAAATAAGTAATAAAAATGGAAAAAAATAATTTAAAAAAATTCGGCACTTCCTGTTTAAGACCAAAATTTATTATAAATTGCATTGCATTGCATTGCAAATGCATTAAATACGATGTTGCCGTGTTTTCCAAATTGATAGACAAGTGCGCATGTACAGTAAGCATTGCTTTTAAGTATAATTTTTTAATATTTAATTTCTTTTGTTTTTTTTTTAGTATGTATACGGACGCTATAGTATTGCTGGTTAACGGGAACGCCTTTCGTTAGTTAACATACTGTATGTCCATCTTGGGGGGCCAAGGGCCAACCAAAAGAGAGAGAGTATAGACCAGGGATGCACAGACTTATTAGGACTTGGGGCCACTCGAGCGGACTATGAGCTAAAAGCGAGCCACCACAATTAAAAGCAGTAAAAAAAGTTGAAATTAGAGATCTTACAAAATATAAGTATTGTAGTGTGGGCTTTTGATAAAATTCAAAATCTTTATTCAAAAGCTAAAGCTGGCCATTACTGATAGAATGCAGTATTTTCATACAAACGCATAAAAGAGTTTAATTCGCTGGCGGGCCGCATGTATATCGACGGAGGGCCGCATGCGGCCCGCGGGCCGCTGTCTGTGCATCCCTGGTATAGACTATAATGTTATCTATACATTATATAAAAGGAGAAGCTGACTGACTGACTGATCTATCAACGCACAGCCTAAACCGCTGGGGTTAGAAACTTGAAATTTTGACAGTAGGTTCCTTTTGTAACGTAGGCATCCACTAAGAAGGGATTTTTCGAAATTCAACCCCTAAAGGAGTTAAATAGGGGATGAAAGTTTGTATGGAAAATCGTCACTTAACGGGTTCAAAATTTCACGCAAGCAAAGCTGCGGGCGAAAGCTAGTCATAGATAATCGTACATACAATTGCATGATATTCTCGATATCTCAACAGTTTGAAGCGTTGAAGACACATCTTCTTTTTGTGTAATAATTGGCTAGGTGTCTGTCTCTGTCTGGCTATTTTGGTTGAAACTTGAAGTTTTTTACTTTTTATCTAGAGATGTTCAGCTGTAATAATAAGTATGAAATGCTTAGGTTTTATTAGTCTTATTCTGTCTGACAAGCGGTACATTGATGAGGTTACGCTGTGTTTATCATTATGTATTTTTAAATAAGCGTGGAGTATGATCTATTGAATGCAGTTGATAACAAGCCAGATATCAAAGCAATATTGTATTGAAACTGTAGTGGATATACATAATATGTCTATCAATCTATAATCTGGATGGATCATCTATATTAAATTATGTAGAATGTTTGCGTGGTTTAGATTTAAGTCTCATCAACCATCAATATTCGCAGGTTGCGTCAGAAAAGGACATTTCAAACGCCTTTGTTTAGGAATGGACACGTTTGGTGCAGTGTCTGATCAATTGGCTTCTGCGCTACGGGTCGTGGGTTCGATTCCCACACGGAACCAAAATTTGTATGGCTTACAGATAGTTGTTTCGGGTCTGAGCGTCTGTGTATATGAGATTTGTGTCTGTAAACGCACCCACGATATAGGAGAAATCGTAGTGCAGGGTAAAGATATAAAAAAAAACTGGCTTTTCTGAGTAGATGGTTACATTGACAAAGGAGGGACAGTTTACAGCTGAACAATAGTTTCTCTAAAGGCTCATTTACACGAGGATATTTTCTCGAAGCGAGACTCGTTCTTACTTTGTCTTTCTAGGCGGTGAAAACAGAGACAACATGAAACTTGCTTCGAGAAACTATCCTCGTGTAAATCAGCCTTTAGGAAAGAGGAAGAGAGTCCACAAAAAGTTCTGGGCTGAGTTATTGGGCCATTTATTTATTTTATTTATTTATGCCAATACGGCGTCAATAAGCCAATTACATTAACATAACAGACTAGAACAAGTCATAAACACACTAAAGAACGTAATAACGAAAATACACATAACTTCACGCCTTATTCCCCGAAGGGTTGGCAGAGGTGTATAGTACACCCACGTTTCGCCGTTATGTTTAAGTCCCATGTAATAGGGGGCGAGCCTATTGCCATCAACCGGGCACAAATCCAGACTCCGAGCTGCTACTGAGAAATTCCACACGGAAAAACCCAATAACACTTTGCCCGACCTGGGGATCGAACCCAAGACTTCACGTTTAGCAGTCGCGCTTGCGACCACTAGACCAACGAGGCAGTCCTATAACGAAAATATAACAAATATAAACAAAACAATTTTAAACAATATGTCAAATCGTCTTGCTTTCGCAGAAGCTCAGACATACGCACATTAACATGTTGATAATATGGATAATGCTTCAAAATATAAATGAATTCAAAGTCCAGTTTTGTTTCTATAAAATCTGAAAAAATAGTCTAGTCTATAAGTAATTTTTTTTTGTTTGGAAGAATCTTGATAAGTCCCTCAATCATATACCAATAATAGTCCAAAGTCTATTAAATCTAATGCTCTAGACATCGATATATCAGTTGTTTGAATGTTGAATTAATCGCGTGTTCATTTTCCATTTCCCGTTTGATATGTTAATGACAATGTTGTTTAATTTCCAGTGCCCCAACCGGCATGGATGAAGGTTTACTCAACGACCTTCTCGAGTGCTCCGTTTGTCTGGAGCGACTCGACACCTCGTCGCGTGTCCTACCGTGCCAGCATACCTTCTGTCTCAAATGCTTGAAGGTAAGTAATAATTTTAATGCAAATGGATTAAGAGTCAACTCCTCAAGATCGCCTGCACTCGCATTATATTTTGCACGGGTTGGCGAGGCTCTGGCGACTGATGGAAGCCGAAATAACTGTTCCATAACCTAAAGCCGTGAAGGTCGCACCCGGTGATGTGGTTGCTAGTCTTCTATATTTAAAACCCTTTATCTGCCCCTCACATCAGCGTGAAGGGGTAGATTATAGGTATTGCGTTAATAGATACTGCGTGGGATACGTAGGTACATACTTTCAGAGGGAACAGAAGCATAAAGCCGTGTATTCATGGACAAATGTCCCGCGACAAGTGTGTCCAGAAACATTGCGCAAAGTCAAGCGACGTCGCCAGACATCTTATCTTACGACCTTTTTCAACCACATTATGCATTCAATTCCATCTTCTCGATCGAAGAGGTAGTATTGTTGGCTGCCGCTTATACAAGGTGCAACATAAATAACGCACAACCTCTTAAGGGGTCACTGTACTCATCATTATGAACAACTTTTACTATGAGACCAAAAGAGAAATCGCGAAAGAAAAATCAGCTGTTCCCTACATTTATGTTCGCATAACTCGTCAAAATGTAGGGAACAGCTGATTTTTTTCGCGATTTCCGGTTTGGTCCCATAGTAAAAGTTGTTCCTAATTATGAGTACAGAGGTTGTGCGTTATTTATGTTACACCTTGTATAACTATGTATTATCAAATCAAACAAAGAAGAAGATAAAAAAAGGTGATGGGTTAGAAAGAACTTGTAATATGAAAAAAGTGTCTCCAGTGATTTTAGTGTGTCTGAGGGCTCATTTCGTCCATGATATTGCAAAAACTTATCACAACACACGTCTACACTCGGCGACTTTCGTCCCTTGACTGAACGCATGCGGCGACAAGGCACAAGTTGTGCGATGTCGCCAGACATGTGGGAAGTCGGGCGACGCGGCGACGTCGCGCGGTGTTCTGGAGACACGCATCGCGGGGGAATTGTCCCCTGGTGAATACGCGGCTTAAAGTATTTATGTTCAAACTTCTGCTTGGCATAGGATTCCCTCATTAGGCCCACTTATCTTACGAACTTAATTAATTCTTACTAGTGTTGGGTAGGACACGACTTGAAAAAGAGTTTGTAAGAGTAGCCTCTTTTTTGCTCTGAGCCAGTACAATGTCCTACTTCAAATGAGGTGAGGCGTACTGAAGCTCTGTGTTCCCTAAGACGACCCTCTGACCGTGATGCGTTTGAAGTAACGAGTACGAATATGTCATTGGTTTCGATGTACTGATGACGTCTTTCTCGAGTTGCGGTCACGTAATGTCCATTGTAGAATGAATGACGTGCTATTGTAGCATATGCCTCACTCCCTCTCTTTCTCACCCTATAGTTTACTTACCGAGAGTAACGAGTAACGCGACTACCGCGACATAAATGTTGAAGTAGTACACTTTAAATTTTCGAGCCGCTCTTACATTTTGACGTCATGTACGGGACGAATGTACCGCCTCTTGTATGTCCTACTCAACACTAATTCTTACTTACTTCTTTATTTATATCAGATATGTCCATAACTTGGTCTCGTCGAAAGCGTTGTCAGTGGGCTCACACAGGTCTTTAGTTCAGGTATTATTACGCCGTGAGCAGACAGGAGGTGAGGAATCGACTGTGACTCCAGTCACTTCGTTACTTGCTAAGGCCCACCCGTATTAATAAACAACTCTCAACAAGGCTCCCAAACGGAGCTGTAATGGTAAGGATAAACGGCGACACTGACATTCGACACAATGCAATCGCGACACTGAAATTAAAGCCGAGCTAATGCGCAACTCAGTGTAACAGCGATGTACACACTCGACACTCGGTGTCGACACTGAGTGTCGAGTGTAATGTGTCGCCGTGTATCCTTAGCATTATAGAGTAGAATTTCATACAATTGCAATCTTTTTTTATCCGCTATGGAGAATAGAATATACTTTATAAACATACCTCGCGGATCTTGTTAAAAATGATTCTGTTTATTACCGAAGTTCAATTAAAGGTTTTTTCAGAACATAAACAATGGGGATATAAAATTATTGATTGCGTTGGTTATTGTCTCAGTCGGCTTCTCATGACTTTGATCAGGAGGGCTAATAACGCTGCGTGGTGAAACATATTTCCTGTCATATTCTTAATCATAACTACGGGCTGAACATCCAGTCGATAGTTGTCACGTACCGTAATCCGAGGATAGTTTGATTAGTTTTTGAGCTTCATGTATTTATTAAATATCTTATTTATTTTTGATTTTAGATGCAACAACAAAAATATTTTATATAAACTGAATTAACAGATTTATATAAAATCAAATAGGCTAAATAAAAAAATAATAGAGCATTGTTTTCGAGAAAAAAAGGAGAAATGTTCCATATCAAACTTGGACCGTAGAGCTTCTACTTTGATGATCTCTGTTCTATTATTGAGTTTCAAAGTAGCCCCAATCGAGAAATATAAAAATGGTTTTTTTTTACATAATCAGGGGTGTAATTTAATATTTTTTATCTTCGCCATCTAACATCGCAGACGCCTCTATACCGAATGGTAAAATAGGAAAACAGTTAATGTTCCCTACAATATTACATTGTACAAGTTCGAGACGGGCTGCAAACTGCAGACTGCAACCGCAGACCGCAAGTCGCCATCGGAATAGCGCCTTTAAGGTGTGCACTGTAAAGGTGCTATTCCGACAGCGCCTGCAAAACTGCAACCGCAGACCGCAGTCACAGATCGCACCGCAAGCGATACTACTCTTGCAGTTTACGGTCTGCTGCCCGTCTCGGACTTGTACTTTAAAATGAATAAGTTCCATTTTCACAGAGGTATTTGAACAAATGCAATATTTTTAGTAACTATCAATGTCGCCCCTGTATTTTAAAGTAACCTCGGTTTACCGGTAGTTGCACCGACTACATCCTAATTGTCTTGAAGCTGCATTTGGCAGTTGCGACTGGATGTGCAGTTTACTTGCAGTTATGATCACGAATAAATCACCAGACGCGGCGTTATTTAGCCCCCCCCCCCCCCAGACCTCGGAACCATTGAAGCTGACAACTTTAAGTGCCTATGCACACGGCGTGTTTTCTACGCGCAGTCGACGCGCGTTTCCGTCAAACTCCATACATAAAAAATCACAATGATGTTTTTAAAGTATGAAGTATGACAGAAACAAGCGTCGACGGCGCGTTAAAAGACGTAGTGTGCATAGGCTCTTAGTTCGATTATAATCATGTTTTAAATTTCTTAAATCATTCCTCTAGGTTTTGTTATTATAATTTGATCTAACGCCCAATAATACATCCTGTGATGTAATCGTACGTTATAACGGGGGCGATTTTAAGGCCATATTAATCAATTGCCTGGGGTCTTGATTGCCCTCCAAGATAACAGGTTTTAAGCGGTCTAGTATACATTTTATTCTATGTTTCTGTTGTATCTGTTGAGAACAATGGTTCAGTTCTTACCCAGCTCTTGCTTCGAGTATCTTCACCCTTTTTTTTCCATAGGAAAATCCTCATGGATGCCATTCGCCCGGGGAAGGCGAAGGGGTAAACCGGACTCTTACCGGCTAAAAACCCACGGTGTTCCTTCTCCTGACCCTTGGCTGGGGTCGCGGTATTCACAGCTGCATGCACCGCGACCCCGGCAGGCCTCGGTCCGCCAGCCCCTGGCAGACCTCTTCTTCTGTGGGGCCTTGCCCCACGTCCTCCTGAGAAACACGCACGGAATACAGCGCGCCGCCTTTTCGGGCCTGTTACTGGTCGGGCGATGGGTATCGACGACCATCTTCACCCTCACCTCATCCTCGGCGTTGTTCAACCTGTTCACATGACCGTTAGCACTACACCGAAGCTCGCAGAAGCCTCAGAAGCTCTACCGTTTTCGTATGAATGGTTCCAAGAGGTACATCTCATCATCAGTTGCTAAAGCCCGTATGAAAAAAAGGGCAACCTGCATTGACAAAAGCATTTACCCGTGTGGGGACGGGCTGGAATATAAAACTTCCTCACCGCATGCTGATAATAGACGAGTGTTGTAAGATTCAACAAAACCCAGCACGTGACGTGGTAGGATCTATAAGGTCCGCCTGCCTAGCTACCACCCTCACATTAAAGTCAAGCAGTTATGGCACTTCCCCCCCCCCGCCGAAAGTGGCGCCACTTCAGAAAAAAATCATGATTTCTGTCAACACACAACATATTGTTTCGTACGTACAACATTTTAGTCAAGTGTTGTAGAAATTTTCGAACACCAAATATCAACACTAGAGCTTCTGGATTCGAAGTTTTAGCGATAAGTACCAAAAACGGCAGTTTTTAGCATTATCTTATTATTAAAACTTCTAACCTAGGATGTCAAGTGCCTTAACTGCGTTCCATCGTGTGTACAATACGGCCGACGTATCTTGGCAACTCTGAAGTTAGTTGATTAGCTGCGCAGTAGACAATTTCGTTCCTAAAAGATTCATTGCGCAGCCAAACAACTAACTTCAGACTCGCCAAGATACGTCGGCCGTATTGTATTTGAGAGCCAGAGGGATATAGCGGAATCCTTCTATATCTTTGTTACTTAGATCCGTCTCCTCGAACTTAGGTCCTGTAGATCTCATCATCTGCCTAGCCTTTTCCCAACTATGTTGGGGTCGGCTTCCAGTCGAACCGGATGCAGCTGAATATCAGTATTTTACATGGAGCGACTGCCTATCAGACCTTCACAACCCAGTAACTGGGTAATACGATACTCTTGGTAAGACTGGTTGTCAGACTTTCTGGCTTCTGACCAACAGTAACGACTATCAAAGGTCTACAAATGACAGCCGGGACCAACGGCTTTACGTGCTTTCCGAGGCACGGAGGAAACTCGCTATGGTAAATGGTCACCCATCCACAGACCAACCTCGGCAAGCATGGCTTAACCCGGAAGATCAGTCTATGCGGCTGTCATTATTTAGCCACGAGCTCCTCCAATTTCAAGAAAATTTCAAGAGCAGTTTTTTTTTAAATTAGGTCCTGTAGATCTAATTTAAAAAAAAAACTGCTCTTGAAATTTTAAAGGATGTAATTAATCTAAAACCGATAACTTAAACCAAGATTTGATGCATAATTTCCAGTCTCCGGCCTCGAACATCCTTCCAGTTATAGAAATACTTAGAATCCATTGTTGTTCATCATTGATAACCTTTTGACAGCGCCCTGAGGCAAGACCTTTAGGCTGGGCGTACAATTCCGATTTATTAGTCGAATTGTCTGATCCGATTGTCTGCCTCGTTAGTGGTCGCAAGCACGACTGCTGAGGTTCGATCTCCAGGTCGGGCAAAGTGTTATTGGGTTTTTCCGTGTGGAATTTCTCATGAGCAGCCCGGAGTCTGGATTTGTGCCCGGTTGATGGCAATAGGCTCGCCACCTATTACATGGGACTTAAACATAACAGCGAAGTGAGGGTGTAATATACACCTCTACACAACCCTTCGGGGAAAACAAGCGTTAGGTTATATTTGTTTGATCCGATTTCTCACAAATATACTATATGAAACGCTAGAAGCTTAATTTCAGTTTTTGCTTAGGCGTTGTTAGAAAGACGAAGGACGTAGTATTTGCAAAAAGATTTACATGTACAGCGTCTCAAGCAAGAATACTGCGTCCACGGTTCAGCGCCTGGGCAAAAGCAATATTGAACTCAGAAAAACCACGTAGGAGCTCGTGGCTAAATAATTACAGCCGCATAGACCGATCTTCCGGGTTAAGCCACGCTTGCCGAGGTTGGTCTGTGGATGGGTGACCATTTACCATAGCGAGTTTCCTCCGTGCCTCGGAAAGCACGTAAAGCCGTTGGTCCCGGCTGTCATTTGTTGATCTTTGACAGTCGTTACTGTTGGTCAGAAGCCAGAAAGTCTGACAACCAGTCTTACCAAGAGTATCGTATTACCCAGTTACTGGGTTGTGGAGGTCTGATAGGCAGTCGCTCCATGTAAAATACTGATATTCAGCTGCATCCGGTTCGACTGGAAGCCGACCCCAACATAGTTGGGAAAAGGCTAGGCAGATGACTCAGAAAAACCACGCGATACGTAAGCGATTGCGAGCGGTTACGCAAAAAGGGTGTTAATTTGCTTTACGAATACTTTGATCCGATGAAATAATTCCTTCAAACCGCGTGATCTACTGGTGACACAGATTAACACTTAATGGGTATTTTTGAAAATTTAATGTATTTATTTTATTTTTAATAACTTGCTGTTCTTTTTCTGAGTCGTTTTAGAGACCCGAGTTAACTGACTGCAAATAGCGACATCGCGCTAGTCGTGTCCGCTAGCTGTGTCACCGTGCTGTTATTCATTTATGCGTGGCATCGAAATGTTCTATCACTTTTTTTTTGATGATTTATTTTTCATTTTATTAAATCCATATTAGAGGTGGTTTAGATACGACCACGAATTACAGTGGACCCCTGGTAATCCGACAAACGTTTTGCAGGGCAGTGTCGAACTATCGAATTTGTCGGATTATAGAGTACTGCCTAAGACAGTCCGGATTTTTTATAAAAGAGTACCTTGTAATCCGTCAAATTACAGATCCAATGATAAGATTCTATTATGTTATACTCTGAAGTACAAATCATACTTCATTATGTATGTCAAATTTAGTAAATTAGCAATCAGAATAAAAACAATACCTACGCGTCTAGCACAATAGCAATAGTGGTGGCGCGTACAAGTTGTAACCTGTTTAACCATGCATTATCTCTAATAAGCGAAGATTGTCAAAAAATATTCAATAATAATAGACATGTCGGATTACAGGGGGTGCCGGATTAGACAGGGGCCGGATTTCCGGGGGTCCAGTGTACACGAATTCGTTTACACCCTGTATACATATTTGAATAATAGCCTGATCGTATATAAACATACCTACATACGTATGTATTTCCAACTTGAGACGCTTCATTGATACATCAGACAATGAGAATGATCTGTCAAACAAATCGGTTTGTTCGCAGCCTTAGGTTAATTCACTCTATTTTGTCTGATGCAGTCGTGTTCTCTCAACTAAAGCACTAGAGTACATTCAATGGGCTATTAATAACACTTAATACAAACAATCTTTTCGATTTAGAACCGTATGACTGATTCATAAAGGTGCATTTTGGGTTAGTGTCCTCTAATAATGTTTCAAAGTTGAACTAGCAATGTAAGAAAAACAGACTGTCTTAGATGATTACAACTTTGCGCCTGTTTTATAGGTTAATTGAGATGTTTCCATGCAGATATTTTAGTCGAAGAAACAGGCTCGTCATAATATCATCAGTTGTCTTTGTTTATTTTTAATAGCGTATCAGATCATATTTTATAGCTCTTTTAGTGCATCTACTATGTTTTTCTCTGCACCACTCTAAGGTCGACTGGTAGAAAATGCCTAAGTGCGTATACACGTAGAAAGCGGGTTGCCGGCGCTGATCTGTCAGCGCTTGTCGGTGCTGGTCCGCGCAGTTAGTCGGCGCAGGTAGTCTCTATACTGTGTGGCGAACCAGCGCCGACAAGCTCCGAACTGCGCCGATCAGCGCTGGTAAACCGTCATTTCTGCCTGCTCTTGGCGTCCCTGCTTGTCGAGCTTGGCGCTGCCAGCTGCTACCATCTCGGTGTGAATTGAGCCTAACTAAATGCAGTAAGCAAGTTACTGGTCACATCAAGAACATCAGCAGTCGACTTCTGGAAGTTTTACGCACTTTTACGAGTATTTTCAACTTGCTAGTGGTTTTGCCGCTATATGTATACCTTAACAACCTCATAATTTTAAATTGCAGTTTAATATAATGAAGTGCATCGATGATTTTCGGGTATATTATCCTCTAAGGAAAATCTATATAAACAAAGCTATCAATCGTTTGCGGTTGTGATTCCCACTCCACGACAACATTCTATTCCATGAAAACACATCGTAAACGTTCACCGTTGCACGTCGACCCACCGACCGATATTATGCCTGGAATTAGGAATTTGGAAGTGTGTCGGCGCATACAGTACGCGTACAATCACTTTACCGCTCTGAAATCAGGCTTTCAGCGTTCTGTTCCTCACTTCAGAGGGGCAAAGTTATTTGGTACAAGTAAAATAACTTTGCCGTTCTGAAACCAGGCTTTCAGCGTTCTGTAGGCCTAGCACGAATATTTTGACGTACAGTAACGTAAACGTTAATGTGACTGAATTTTAAATCGAAAATACAACTATTCTATAGCATTTTACTTTAAATTTATGCGACAGCCACAAATTGTATCATACGTAGATATGAATAAAGTTTTCAATTTGATTAAATATTATGTGCGAAACGAGTATTTCCAATTCAAAATTCACTCGCGTTAACGTTACGTTTACGTTACCATACGTCACAATATTCGTGCTAGGCCTACTGTTCCTCACTTCAGAGGGGCAAAGATATTAGGTACAAGTAAAATAACTTTGCCGTTCTGAAACCAGGCTTTCAGCGTTCTGTTCCTCACTTCAGAGGGGCAAAGATATTTTTTACAAGTAAAATAGCTTTGCCGTTCTGAAATCAGGTTTTCAGCGTTCTGTTCCTCACTTAAGAGAGGCAAAGTTATTTGGTACAAGTAAAATAGCTTTGCCGCTCTGAAACCAGGCTTTCAGCATTCTGTTCCTCACTTCAGAGGGCCAAAGTTATTTGGTACAAGTAAAATAACTTTGCCGCTCTGAAACTATGCTTTCAGCTTTCTGTTCCTCACTTCAGAGGGGCAAAGTTATTTGGTACCAGTAAAATAACTTTGCCGTTCTGAAACCAGGCTTCCAGCGTTCTGTTCCTCACTTCAGAGAGGCAAATTTATTTTACGCGTACGGCACGAGTGTGACACGGCGTGTTTGTACAAATCCGATTGTGGTTAAAGACATCAGTAATGCTACTTTAAATGTATGCCTATAACACTATTAATAGTAATTTTTCTAATAAACATTGCGTCTCTGAAACATCGCAGTCAAGGTAGTTACAACGTTTTTGTAACAAAGTCATATGTTCGGGTGCCGCTCTCGAATTGGGGCAGCTCAATATAAACAAGCACTACCGGTGTACAGGCGAGGAGACCAGGGGGCCTACTCTGAAAATCGAACTACGAAGTTTTGTCTAACGGATCGCACAGTTTCCAACTACGAAAATGTTTCGGAGCCGACGATGGAGTCGGTTTTCGCGATTCGACATTTGGTCACCCTTCTCCCTTGATGTAATCGTTTGATCATCATTATGAATTGTTAATTGACATCTAGTCGTTCGTTTTTTGATAATATTTTGAGCGTATTGTATACTAGAGGTCGTTCGCGGCTTCGCCTGCGTGGATGTCGTTAATCGCGTATTCCGTATTTTTGGGATAAAAGTAGCCTATGTCCTTCTCCAGGTTCCAGATTATCTCTGTACTTACCATGTTTCATCAAAATGGGCATGTTGACAGCATCAATAAATTGCAAATCTAATTAGTCCGCCAGTTAGGGTTTTGAAAAATAATGGACACGTATTTTTTCTTTTGTTAAATCTATGAATATTTGGAACGATAAAACGCATCAAAACTCGAGAGTGGGGGCTTGTGACGTCACAAGCAAGTAAAAATTGTACTTGCTTGTGACGTTTTGCCAATTTTAAAAGTGAGTGAGTTTTGTATCTTCGTTAATTTTGGATTACGTAACAAAAGAAAAAATACGGGTCAAATATTTTTTGATAATTTAACTGACGGACTAATTAGATTTTTTCAGTCAAATACCCTATTGGTTTCGCGGTTTAGGCGTAAAAGCGTAACAGACAGACAGATATATAGAGTTACTTTCGCATTTATAATATTATTAAGTAGGGATTTACTTATACGTTCTTATTTTCGTTTCAATCCGTAGTTTCGATGTTCGTTTTTCTAAGTAGGCCCCCTCTGTTCAGTTTACTGAAATTATTTCAAAGATAAAATAACTTCATTAGCTGTTTGTTTGTGTGTCATCGCTAGTGCTTAATTAACTGCTTCCGGGTTACTGAGTGTCGGATAAATTGTAGCTGACGTTACGCTAGGAAGTTTTCTGAAGAACTATTGTCTTTTTAAGGAATTCTTAGGAGGTGATTTGCACAGATAATGATAGGACCCCTCAGAGGAATGATGGGGAATGAAGGGAAGGGGGAATGATGACCCTTCAGGGTTTCATCTGGTATACTCATGCAAAAGTATTTTTATTGTTCGTCATTCCTCCTAGCCGTTACGCCTATGTTTAGTGCGACGTGTAACATGTTCGGTTAGATTGGAGGCTAACCAAACATTTTACACGGACGATTGCAGTCTGACCGCCCTAACCCACTAACCCAACATGGAAATACCGCGAGAGGTATGAACTTTAAACTTGGTATCTTCCACCATTCAAAAAAACCTAGCAGTTTAACCAACATCAATTAAAAGACCGTCACTCTTCGTCACACGCCAGATTGAGGACTGTCATGTTAGTGTACAGTACACTTACATTTCCCCCCTCCCTCGCCGCATCCTGCGTTACCCTCGACCATCGTAAATAAGCAGTAGTTAGTCTATCTAAACGTTTGGCGCTTTGACTCACGACTGAATCATTCACTCATTCAATTATTATTTATATAACGTTCCCGTCTCTATTTAATTGGTAGGTAACCTTAAGTCGTAATATTTTTTTGCACTTACGTAATTTTGCGGTTTCTTCCACGTAGTAATATGCGGGCCATAGAGTTAGCTACGGCCTAAGGCATTAGTTTTAAAATTACTTCAAAAATGTTTTAACCGTAGCGAAGATTCTAGCCATCTGTGTTAAAAAAAAACACGGATCTTCTCCATGGAAATCAAATATGACCAAAATGTTTCGATTGTGGTGACGAAAGAAAACCGTTAAATCCCGCGGGGACTGCGTATTCAGACAGGGTAAAAAAATATTTGGGAAATCTTTCATGGCATAGTGGCTCTTATGTTTCGCCGTAAACGCCCCTCTGAACTATAAAAGATCTTCGCACTTCGTAAAAGATTCGGATGCGTCTCTCGATTACTGGTATACGAACAGAGCGATTGCGGTCACTCTAAAATGTACAAAATGGGCCATTGTCAAAAAAAGAAAACGGGTCTACCACTTACAGAATTAAGAATAAATATCTTCTAGGCCATCTTCTTCATCATTATCATCCAGACGAACGGAGCGATGATCAGGGAGCTAGTAACACGCGTTTGGTGAAATACATTTCGTTTTATATTCGAAATCATAACAGCAAGTGGGCTGCAGATTATCACATTTTAACAGATTAGGTAGCAAAATACCTAATCTGTTACAATCGTTATGGAATCTCAATAGGGTGTTGGTGGGATGACAATTGAATGTCATTTTATTTAAATTAGCAGACTTGATCCTTAGGGGTTTTGACAGAGACTTCTGTCAAAACACAGATCCTTTGCAAACCTACTTGCTAACACTATTTCGTGAACCTATTATCTTATTCATTAATATATGCCTACAAACGCAACAAATATATTATGATAAGATAATAACTGATTGATGATCTTACGTACGTACGTACATACGGTCTACGAGTATGATGTATGACCCTTTTTTCCAAAATTTACTATTAGTTTCTTGCGGCAACAAATAAAGGTATTGGTTCGATGACGACTGTGTTATCTATCCCATTGAAAAATAACAAAGTAGGTCCTGTCTGTTATCTCTCTTAAAATATATATTAGTATCAATCGCAGATTACTATGTATTTTAAAATAAATATACCGCATTCTTGTTTTGTAATAGTTTACTTACGTAAATAAACATTTCGGAGACCACGGGCAGTCAGAAGCCGGAAAGTCTGACAGCCAGGTTTCTGCAACCCGCTCAAATAGCAGTCGGTCCGCGCAAAGTATTATGCAGCCGCAAATAGCTGGCAGAAGGTCGACCCTGCATAATTGAGGAGGAAGTCTTAATCTGATGATATATCTAATCAACCACTTACCCAACCACTGCATCTTCTATAAGCCAGGATCATCAGTGGCGACCAACCAGAGAACTGTCTTCAAAGGAATCTGATCAGGGGGCCAAGTTTGCTAATGTAAATAAAATGACGTACAGTTGTTATAAGACCGACACCCTATTGAGATTCCATTACGATTGTGACAGATTAGCTATTCTGCTAAAACGATGTTTACTATTGAAGTGCTAGTTCAATGGCACTTGAATAAAGGTTCAGTGGAAAGCCACTAGGTCTTAAATTACAAACAGAATACCAAATGTCTTAAACTATTCTATCGGCACACTATCGAAACTCCATTGAAGCGTTGGTAAATTAGCAGATTTGGGACTCTGTATGACGTTGTGTATGACACTTCTATTCGTTAGTGTAAGAAAGAATTGGTTCGATATAGCAGTGGGTGTATATTTATTAACTTTACAATGATACGATAAATTCAAATAAAGAAAAATATATCCTAGTAACTAAAGTGGGGCATGAAAATATTCCACCGCATCGCTGTTGATTGGTAACGTGCCCAGAAGACTGGCAGCTTAGCCACGGTGTATGGCAATCCTAATCCTTTGGCTATATTAAACGCCAACCTTCGGGTTATGGGTGTATATTAGTTTTAAATCTGTCTCACATAAAGAACAAAGAAGGGCAGTGTATGTATTATTTATAGTGCATTTTTCTGACATTCAACTCTATAGCAGGCTCTTATGACACTAGACCTTCGTTACATAATACATATTACTTAGTACATTATGTTTGTAGCAAGCCCGGTTACTAGAAAGTTGCTACTAGCCTGTTTTTGGCATCACACACGCAGCATTCCAATTATAAATCATTCGTGATCAGTATTTTCAAATATGATTAAATAATTATCTAATTTCTTATGATTTATTTATTTATTCACTGCTTCGTTTGTCTAGTGGTCGCAAGCGCGACTACTGAGCTTGGGGTCCTGAGTGCGATCCCCAGGTAGGGTAAAAGTGTTACTGAGCTTTTCCGTGTGGAATTTCTCAGTAGCAGTCCGGAGTCTAGATTTGTGCCCGGTTGATGATACTAGGCTCACTCCCTATGGGACTTGAACGAAATGAAGGTGTACTACACCTCGGCTGTCCCATTTCAAAACCTAGTAAGGGACACTTTTTACAGAAATCGTTGTATTGCATTATCTTGCTAACCTAGAAAGTCTCTACCAAATACAAAAACACTAGCGTTGAAAACTCACATAATAAGCAGATACGAGTACCTATATGTATTTAAGCATCGATACCTAGTAAGTGCCATTCACTGCCCCTGATCATTTTAAAACCTATTAAGTCACTTGGTTTTACACGGTCCACATGTACTGTGGTCTTTGGTCTCCAACTTTGGTACACATGGTTTTACCTAACTTAGATACTTTTCAAAAGCTAACCGATTTAACGTTTATGCGCTCTCATGTAAAATTTCGTTTTAAGCCCTTGCTAGGTTTTGAAATGGGACAGCCGACCTCTACCCAACCCTTCGGGTAATACAGGCGTGATCTTATGTAATTCTAGTCTTGATGCACTATTTAATTCCATTCAACCCCCTCCAGCTGTGCATGCTTGCATTCGAAGTGAGTTTACTACAATAAGCGAGTAGGGACGGGTTGAACTCGCGACCTTTCGATCGCCATTCTCCAGTCAACGCTTTAGGCGTTGGCAAATTGTTAGTACTATTAATACTACGGAGAGCTATTGGATGCAAGCGATTCAAAACCGTTCAATATGAAAATGGATGGGGTGGCCTCGAACCATCTGTAGAAGTCTTCAACACGATTCTATATTTAAAAAAATAAAGGGTTTCGGATTGATTTACAAGTAGATGTAGGCCAAAGAAAAGAGGGATGGATTGTGTGAAGGATGATTTGGGTTAGAAAGGAATGAGTACTGAGATGAGGGAAGGGAAGGAAAAAGAGAACAAATGAGACTGATAGAGGAGAGTGGAATCGCGGCACCTACATGGGTGTGATTACGGCACCTCTGAGGGTGCTATACCTCTGGACTTTCCCTCTACACTACTTTTTGGGACATAAATATCATGCCAAAATTACGCGACCGAATTCCAGCGTTATTAGAATTACGCCTGCTTTTATTGCGGCGTAATTATGGTACGCCGAAGTTCGGCTGCGTAATTTCGGTTATTTGGACATTGTCTGACGTTATTTACGTACGCTTTTGTAAAATCTATTTACTAAAATCCTCTGCATATTACACTCAAGACTTGGCCGACTAGTTTTTATATTAAACTACATTTATCGCCTGTTGCGTGTACTTGTAGTTCACTTTCACCAGTTGATTCTGTAATCTCACTGCTTATGATGTCATTACGGCCAAGTGTACGATAAACGATAAATTATAAGTACAACATTGAATATTATCATTTGGCCTATTTATTTTCAATCGCCCTTCGTAATTTTGATGAATTGTATACGATGCAATGTCATTATAGACTATAATGACATTGCATCGTATACATAAAATAAAGGGTAGTACCCTTTTCAACTAAAAGCCAATTGAGTTGACTATAAATTATAGTCAACTCAATTGGGTTTTAGTTGAAAAAATCATGAAGAAAGATAAATTGGGTATTTAGTAATTGAGATTAATATTAACTACTCAGCCCTTTCTACAACTGCTAGAAAAGGCTCTGCATATGCATAAAGTCATCACTGAGTCGGTCGATGATCTATCTGTTGATCAATTATGATTAAGGCTTCAGCGGTCGTATACGGCGTAACCTCAGCTTCTGCCCTATGTAGGATGCAAATATCTCATTGTGTATTTGCTGTCAGTACCTCTGCCAAAATAAGAGCTAGTTTGGATCTTGGACTAAGGGGGTATTTCACCAACATATCAATAATGTAGTCTGTAACTATTTATCAGATAAGCTAAATGTGACTTAACTACAAGGTTAGTCAGAAACCCGAAAGGGTGTTAAAGTACCTACACATAATAATGAAACTTTTGTTCTAGAACTTTTCCCAAAAGTCAATACTTAGTTTAAGAGAAACAGTTGATCAAAAATCACAAAAAAAAAAAAAAAAACTATCTATCCCCAGTTATGATCAGCTGTGTTTACATTTTAGGTCATATTTGGGATCATGAATTAGAAGCACCATTTTCTGAATTTGTAACTAAAGCAGGGATGAAGATTTTTGAAAAAACTAAAACAAAAATCATTTTATTTGGAAAAAAAAATATCGAATTTTGAAATTTTAACACTTGTTTTCAAACAGTCATCAGCGATACTATAAGTGGGCTTTGGACTAGTACCCCCTTTCCGACTAACCTTGTATATGACATTTATGTGTTCAATAATCTTGTCATTATCACTATTGATATGTTGGTGAAGCAAATGTTAGCCATTGAAAAGTTTAGAGACCGAATTAGCTTAATGAATAGTTAATGATAAGTTAGTGAAACACCCCCTAAAGATGAAACCTGGCGTACATTCCTACTTTTAATCAAACATTATACGGCAAAAGGTCTTATACACCTTACCAATCCTTACTAATATTATAAATGCGAAAGAAACTGTCCGTCTGTGACTTATTCACAACTAAACTACTGAACCGATTTTGATGAAATTTGGTACAGAGATACTCTGAAACCCCGGGAACGACATAAGCTACGTTTATCCCGAAAAACGACATCCACGCAGGCGACCTCTAATAGCCAATAAATCCAAAAACAAGAATATCATAAATTGATAATATAGGTTCGTTGGAGACAACGCTAGAAATGGTATTGATCACTAATTGTCCTACTTACGGATGTGCGCCAGTGGGTTGTCCGTCCACGTACATTACAGACGGGGCCGCCATATAAATAGATCGGCCTCTGCCTGTTTCTGGCGTGTATTAACGTCTAGGGCCGTAATTGTTTATTTATATTTACTGTCAAACCAAAAGAGTCGTACTTATTTGTGGATACACAAGTTTAAGGGTGATGAGGCGATCTGTCAGTGGGCACCAACCAATGTCTCCATTAACTGGTCGAAGTTTCGTGTTTATTTATTCAATAAATAAGGCAAATGAACAGTATACATAATTGCATTTTACCTATTAAAGATGTACAAACTTATGGACGTGTTGTCAAGATTTGGGTTTGAGAAGCAAATAGTATAGAGTAGGTACAGGGATGGAATCAATGTAAAAACGAATTTATTTTATTTAAGGCCTATTTTACTAACGTCGGATAATTTTTATCTGAGGAATAAATATGACGTTTTGACAACTTTTCTATAGAAATTCTGTCAAAATGTCTGACATTGGTAAAATTGAGCCTAAGTACGTAATTTAAAACTACTTTTACTGAAGGCCCATTTTATAATCGTTGTTGGAATCTGTGATCAATTTAATTTTGTGTCAGGGTTCAGGGTATATTTTATTGCGAAATATTGATATTTCGTAAAATTATTTTCCCAAAGATTAACCGCGGTTTCCGGATAATCTTAAAAACTTGCTGTTATTTGGAACCGTTTGCATCACCACTTCAAACAAGATTTTGATTGATTAATTATCGGTTCGCAATGCCTTGCCGTTCGCTTCTTTATAAAGGTTTGATTTGAGTCAGTATACATCTATAATTTGTAACTTCCAACAAAGTTTTTATATGAAAACCGGAAAAACGTAATCGCTAATCAACTTTACGGTACGGTGTATCAAAGCCATTTGTTTTGCTAGAATGAGGCACGACAAAATATTGGATAGATATAGCAATCTTTTTTTTAACCATAGCTGTTACGAATAAAACGATATGTGGATTGTGCCAAAGAGGTCATATTCCCTGGCACCAAGGACTCACTGAAGCACTTAGGGAATGTATTTGGTTTGTTTGTGTTGCTTTAGGCTCCAAGATCTTCCAACTACCGGTTCAGTATCGTATCTACGGGCTGGCCATAGAGGCGTCTTCGATACATATTTGTATGTATAACTGAAAAATCTGCAGCAGCACTCGCGTTAAAAATAATTTTAATTTAAATGCAAATGACTTAGTCTGAAGATTGAAATACAAAAATGAGATAAAATCGTTACTGCATTAATTTTTAACAAAATTATTAATTACTAGCTTTTGACCACGGCTTCGCTCGCGTTAATTTTTTACGGATCCTTAATTTTTGATACTTAAATATAGCCTATAGCACTCAGGGATAACGTAGCTTCCTATTGGTGAAAGAATTTTTGAAATCGGATGAGTAGTTTCGGAGATTACCTCCTACATACAAACAAACAAACAAATTCTACCTCTTTATAATATTAGTATAGATAAATAAAAGTAAAAACCGACTTCAAAACAAAAACTAAAAAGACTAAAATAATTACCAATATATAAAATTAACAGTTTCAGAAGTCGGTGGCTTTTATTATTTGTTTCAGTGTAGAATTGCACCGACTTCTGAAACTGTTAATTTTATATTTTGGTAATTATTTTAGTCTTTTTAGTTTTTGTTTTGAAGTCGGTTTTTACTTTTATTTAAAGTTATTTATTATATACGTTTTAGTGCCATAAATTACACGGTTTAAGACTACAAATTTAAATGAGACGATTGCGTAATCTTTCCTACAATTAAGTAGTTTTCTTTAAGAATTAATGTATAATTATCTTGACGGCTCCTTACAAACACATACAAACTTCTTTGTTCTTGGCTAATGTTTCTGTGATCACAGTTAAAACAGAGATTGAAAGTCCTTATCAAAACTTTTGCATAAGGGAACCACAAACGAAAACGTCATCTAAGTATTTTTTTTTTTTGTTTTTGTTGATTATTTCAAAAAGCGCCGAATCTATTTCGATAAAATTTATATGGGACCACCTCTGAAGTATGATCTACCAAACAAAAAAAGAATCATCAAAATCCATTCATAATTGGAGGAGATATCGCGTAACAAACATACAAAAAAAAAACATTCAGACGAATTGAGAACCTCCTCCTTTTTGAAGTCGGTTAAAAAGGCTTTTTATTTAGCGTATTTTTTGGAGGGGCGCAAAATTTGATCCTTCCCCTTAGCACTCATGACCCTGTTTCGGTTACAGACGTTCAGTTTGATTTGTGGGGACATGTGCTTAGTTAGACAACGAACATTAATCCACGTTCGGTTTGCACTGCGGTGTCCAGTGGCTAATAGGGTTAATCATTATGTATTTGCAAAGGGGATATAAGATGAATAAAGCTTCGGCCAAAAGTGGTTAGCTAAAAATAAAGCAAGCTAATTTTAGCCATTGCTAAGTACGATTTGTAGTCAGGATAGGGTGCATTAATATACAAGCTTAGTTTTAGTATATACTAAACCTGAAACTAGTTTGTTCAGAATCACTAGGAGAATCGATTGACATATTTTTTACATCACATTTTATTTTCATAAATTTCAATTTTGTGTCAGTAGGTTTCTACCCATAACAGTTGACGGGAATAGACACCTTGAGGCTTGAGATGGTCCGCTCGGTCAGTTTCCGTGTATTAGACAACCCCTGCATAGCACATCTCAGCCATTTCACACTTTACTAGGGAATTTAACGTGACATAAACTACGATGTAACTTAGAGATTTATGAAAAAAACACATATTCAGGTAGTTCTGATGAAAATCTAGTTGGGGTGTCTCGGTTTTTGTATTATACTAAAAATAACGTTATATAATGCTGTCATTACGAAAGATGGTAAGAAAAACCCAGGTTTTAAAATAGGTCCGTCTCTTTTTGTTATATGACGTTAGAAAGTGATAGATATAATATTTGAAATCAGGGTTTACCTTAATTTTGGTTTAAACCATATTTTGTAATAAGGGAAAAGTTCTCATTGAGAACAGACCGAAGCGGAAGTAATAAAAGATATCTTCAATATATGCTTATTACACGTCAAATTGTTCCACCTTGACTTACAAAACTTGCTGATAATTGATTGATTAGATAAAGTCGTCGATTACCTGTGTCCTTCGTATTTGTATTGGTATAAATATACCTTTTGTTTTTGTGAAAATGTATCACACCGATAATTCAGCCCTCATCAAGCTGTCTCCCCCCCCCTATGTCCACGCCAGCAACGCCCTAAGCCGCGGTCCGAGTCCCACTAGGGGTCGCCCTTAGTGCTGTTGTTGCAGGTAGTCATGATGTTAGTGTAGTACAAGTAGTTAGCTTAGGTTAAGTATTTTACTTCCCCCCATTGGCTGGAGACCCTTCAGGTCTCGCCAACAACTGCCCGGTTACGTAGAAACCGTCCCCTAGGACGACCTACATAAAGCAGTCAAATAGAAAAAAAAAAAAAAGTGAAAATGTTTATCTGAATTTAATTAGTTTTATTGTGAGAAAATATGCCAATAATGATAAGGTTTTATGGCTACCGTATGCAGTGGTTCACGCCTCACGGTGACCAAGTATCAAGATTCATCGTCGCAGGCTTGTTTATACAAGGCCTAAGAGATAGTGAACATGAGTATTTTTTTCTCTCCTAATCCTTTCAGATGTCACCCGAACAATCGTTTTGAGTTCACCTGACGAAGCATTTTTTTTCACACAAATAAAGAAAAACATTTTGTGTATTTCCGTGAGCATCCTAAATAATGTGCATATGAAGCTTTTCCAGTGTATACTGATCTATCAAAGTACGGAAAGCCTATAAAATGCGAGATCAGGTTATACTGGAAATGTATAGCTCTTGCTATGTAGCCGTGTGTACTAAATTAGTTATTAATCTCAAAAAACAGAAGAATAGGGATATAATGTAGTTAATTAATTATACAGGGTATAAACGAATTCGTGTAATTCCTTCAAACCACATCCATGGTCTATTAATGGTATAGATTAACCCCGGACGGGATTTAGATTCATCAAAATAAATATAGACTTTTTTTTCCAATTTTTATTTTACTGGAAATTTCGATGTCATGCATAAATTAATGAAGGCACGGCGTCACAGCTGACGGGCACAACTAGCGCGATATCTCTACATGCAGTCAGTTAACTTGGAACGCTAAAATTACTCAGATACAGAATGCGATGGTTCATTTTTTGAAAACTTTTTTTTGTTGATTTTGAAAAAAACTTGTGCTGGGTCAATCAGTGTCACCAGTAGATCACGCGGTTTGAAGGAATTACACGAATTCGTTAACATTCTGTATAACCCAAACAAAAAATTTTTGACTCAATTAAATTTTTTATCGTAGTGCCATGAATACCTACATGATAATAATGCGTGTTCTATTAAACTAGTTTTCAAAAAATAGCTATTCACGTCACTATGATCAAAAATGTTATTAAAGTTAGAGTTTGGTTAAGACATGAAAAGAAATCATATCACGAAAACTACAAAAAATCGCGGAACATACATGGGGTGGATTCGGGTACCTCTAAGGGTGTTCTACCTCTGGACTTCCGCTTGACACTATATACTTTCTGGGACACGGTGTATATCTGAGGGGCTCGTGGCTAATTAACAACCGTGCGGATCATATGATTTGCAAAGTTAAGCTGAGCTTGTCGCAGTCAGTCCCCGAATGGGTGACCATTCATTACACATCGAGACCCCTCCGTGCCTCGGAGAGCAAGTTAAACAGTCGGTTCCAGGTGACATATGAATACCTATGACAGTCGTTACGGGTAGTCAGAAGCCCGAAAGTCTGACAACCGGTCTAACCTTAGGATATCGCAGTAACTGAGTTGCGGAGGTCTGATGGCAGTGCTACGTGTAAAATACTGGTATTCAGCCGCATCTGGTTTGAGTTAGTTGGGAAAAGGTTAGGCAGAACTACAGGGTGTTAACGAATTCGTGTAATTCCTTTAAACCACATGATCTACTACTGGTGTAAACAGGCCCCGCACGGGATTTAGCTTGATTAAAAATAAAAAAATAAAATTATTATTTTTTCATGCGGCTTTGTTACCTATCGTATCTAAACCACCTAATAAGGATTCAGTAAAAAAATAAGAATTTATTTTTTTGCAAAAAAAATGTTTTATTTGTGTGAACATTTCGATGCCACGCATAAATTAATGAAAGTATGGCGACACAGCTGGCAGGCACGTTTAACGTGATATCGCTCTTTGCAGTCAGAAATGACTCAGAAATAAAAAATCAAAAAAAAAATTGAATTTTTTTTAGTTGATTTCCAAAAAATCCCATTTAGGGTTAATCTGTATCACCAGTAGATCACGTGGTTTGAAGGAATTACACGAATTCGTTAACACCCTGTATAATAGATATCTCAGAAAGTATGTTGAGTTTTAAAATAACCATAAGCGCGAGCCGAATAGAACAAGAGCTGATGACGAATTTGGGGAAGGTACAGACGCCAGCAGGTCAAGCTACCCGAAACTGTCAAATTTTCCCAATCAACCTTGAACCTATTGCTTTCGCGATAAAGATGAAAATCTATTAAAGAAATTTGACAGATTGTGGTTGCTTGATGTGCTGGCGTCTGACCGTCTGTACTTCAGGCACTTTGAAACTATAAAAAACCCGTACTTATCAATGTTGGTGAACCTGAAATCGAGAGTCTAACAGAGCGTTTGCGCTTATTATGCTACTGCGGTTATCACTTTATCAAAAAAAACATTCCAAAAAACATCCTTTAGGCACCTTGGAATTGTTATTTTAATTTTTAATTTAGCATTTTATAGAATCCAGAAATAAAAATCCCAGACTATTTTGACGGTTATAAAGTACTGCCAGACTGCCTCTTTTTTACGGTGGAAACGTTAAGTGTCAAGGTGATTACTTCGTCAATATAACAGGTATTGAAAAACTGTTAGCTAATGTCAAAACTAGTTTAACTAAAGGTCGCTCGTCATCAGCTCTCCAGTAGGGTTGCCACCTTTTTTTGGAGCAATAAAAGTACATTTAATTTTGTGTTTTGCGATAGCAAAAATAAAGTACGATGAATGAGAAAAAGAGTACTTTTATTATTTATGTTTATACACCTATTTTTCATCGCTTCTAGATTCTTGAAAACATGTTGCGATTCTGTCAAAAATGTGCGAATGTTTCAATTAGGTACAGCCATGGACCCTAGAGTAAGTAAACTATACCAAAAAAAGTCTAACGAGTAGGATGAGAATCAAATGAAAATGGTGTCAGGTAAAAAGAGTATTTTAGCGTACTTTATAATTGTCCTAGATTACACCTACGTGAAATAGAGTAGGTACAATACTCTATAATAGAGTACGGGTGGCAACCCTACTCTCCAGCTATAAAGTTTACATGCACCAAAAAAACTACATAACTTCCTTCAGTCTGTTCATTTATACGTTCTGCGTAGGATCGTAAGTGCCTCATAACTATATCTGTCGACTGAAACGATTTTACAATTACATTGCTGCATTACTATTAATGCTACATTGATCTTGACCGTTTTGGCAGCAACACCTACGTTAATTGATGGTCATGCGTTTCTGTCGCAAACACGAGTACATTAGCTAATTGGTTTCGTTGACTCACCGGCTAAAATGTTCTGCGAAGGCTTTAAGTTTATGGGAACGGTTTATAGGAAATATGCTTTTTTCTTGGTAATGGCACTATAGTCTGATGAAACCATGAAGCTGCATACGTATAGTACAGTAGGCTAATTCACCTAGGTTGCGGTGACCTGCGACCCCGGCCAATGGTCAGGAGAAGGAACACGTGGGTTTTAAGCCGGTAAGAGTCCGGCATAACCCCTCGCCTTCCCCAAGCGAAGAGTATCCATCGTGAGGATATTCCAACGATAAAAAAAAAGTCTAATTCACCTAACAAAAGAAGTTCAGTTGCAGTTAAACAACGCTTTTTGACGATCGCTGTCAGATAGGTACGCTCGCGTGAACTGAACTGCAGCGTCACTGCAACTTGATCGGCGCATCATGAAATTACGTGAATTAGCCTACAGAGAGTGCGGCCAATAAAATGTTGTACAAAATATAAACAAATCTTTTATAGCGAGTGAAACATTGAACATACGGCGTTCATTAACAAACAGTGCACTTAGTATTTAAATAAGGTTTAAAATTATTTCAGTATAAAAAAAATCTATTGTCGTGCCGTCCTGCCAGTGAGCCGGTACCTATACATTTTTAGAAAACCTTAACACAACAGTTTTTAAGCAAATTGTACATTTTGAACAACATTTTAAAGGTTTGGACTATAATACATTATTTTATTCATCACACTATCAACGGCCATTCGCAGACTACTGTTGGACACTTGCTCTTCCAAGGTACCAGCACCACAACACTCGGTTCTCTACTTCTTACTTCATCTGCCTTTTTACTTTCGTTGATCCATCTGCCTGTCAGTCCCTGGTCTCCATTCTTACACGCGTATGTACAAACGTTACTGGAGGTATCAGTGTACTCAAACGCACTGCTTTGAATGCGGCTCTGTGATTGATTGCCTTTGACAAAAATAAAAGTAATTCTTAGTTCTAAAAGTAAGGCAGCCTACTTATTTTATTTTCTACACATTTGTATTTATGCCTTTTTCGTTTCGTACTAACTTTGTACGTAGGCAATCACGCGAACTTATTTGAAGCCAATGAAAAAGCAATAAAACGTAAAGAACACATTTAAATTGGTATAAGACTTACCTCCGGTTTCTGAATTGAGAATTCTAGGATGAGCAGTACTTAAGTAACATTTGAGTACGGAGTTGTCATAAAAATGACGGATTTTAAAGCATAGGGCCTAAACGTAGTTGAATTAAGATTGTACAATAGTAAAACAAAAAAATAAGTAAAATAATATAGCAGCAAGAATATGCACACAGTAATTTCTCTCTTTCAAAGTTTATACATGAAAATTGTCTCTAAGAAAGATGTATTTCTTAGTTCTTACTTTAATTTTAGTGAAACGAGACATGAGAAATTTAAATTGAAATAAAACTTCACGTTTCATGATATACGCTTGTTCTTTTCTTTTCGCTTGGAAACGACGGATGAGTTTATAAAAAAATACCGTATGAAATAATTTAATTATTATACTTTGGATCAGAAGACTCTTTCGTTCGTTTGCACAAACGTTTGAACGCTCTGCGTTGAATACGGCACTGCCTCCCGATTCAGGGGGCTTACTCCCTAAGTCCGTCAACGAAGTTAGTCGCCCGTCCGAAAGTAGCCCGAAACGTAGGAGTGAACAAAACAAGTGTCAAGTTCAACTTTTCGGACGGGCAAAAACACATCGGTAGTAGGGACAACTGTCAAATCGTGTTGCCATTCATTCTTAGTTCGGGCCCCGAAATAATCGTATGTCCGTAGCTGATAGGGAGTAGGAAACGCTCGTAACTAAGGCCGAAACCACGGACTTCGTGCTGAGGGAGTAGACCCCCAAAACCTCTTCGATAAGCGGTTGTCGACCGATTGTTGTTATCTCATTCAGTCTACGATTTTCGTAACGAGAGCAAAAGAGATAGATTACAGAACCATATGACAACTGACTAGGTAATCGAATCGTTCTGAATCAGGGGGCAGATCGGTTGCTATATGTTTTTTTCACAAACTTTTACATTAAGTTTATTTCTATTTCTGAAAGTCCTGGCACGCATCTTGATCAAAACCGAATGGTTGACCACAGCAGTCTTGATAAATCACAACCGAACCAAGGCCGAACCGTTCATTCAGACAGTTCTCAATTTCAAAAGCTATCAAATTGTTTGACACAAAAAACAAAATCAATCATTTTGACAGTTTTCGAAAACAAAAACTGACTGACGGTTGTGGTTCGATTGCGTTTGGCAACAATTTATTTTAGGAGAATTAGGCCCCAGGACAAAGTCGGAGGATCCTTTGGGTTCTCGTTCAAAGTTCACAGTACTAAATTATAATCAGCCCATCACCGAGCATTAGGACAATTCGTTTCCCTCAATTTATTGCTGTAACTAGCGTGGGATGCTAAACGCCCTTCATTTTAGTTGAGTCCAGATCCGGCCACTTCCACAAATCATACATCTTTCGAATCACAAATTGTTTTATTTATCTAGCTGCATTAACGTAGGTTTCGGGCTGTAAACTGTTAGTTCGGTTGGTTCGGTTATCAGGGGACGAATTCTACAACAAACCACAAACGAATCGCAACTGCAGAATTGTGAATGAACGGTTCGGTTCCGATTCCGTTGCGATTGATCAACGTTTCTGTTAGTAGAATCACGCAAATGACAGTTGCGTTATTGTTTCTTTTCCAAAGCTTGTTCAAGTCTGTTGTAGGCCCCGCTTTCTGATTGAGTCTGTTCCAATTGGTCTTCTGCATCCTCGGGGGTCTAATAATTTATGAACTATCTTATCGGAGTTCACGAGGTCCTGCCAGCATTTCTTAGTTATATTTCAGGGAGTCACTCTACTCCGATAATAAATCTAAGCCCTCATCCGTATATCTGTCAAATTAGATGAGTTGTCGAGCATTTATGATCAGAAATGAATATATAAAAATGAATCCCTATTTCCTTGGTCACGGTATCACACGTGAGCGGCTGGACCGATTTCGCTATTTTTTTTTTTGTTGTTTCGTATTTGTCAGGAGAAGGTTCTTATGAAAGCAAATGTTGATATTTAAAAAAAAAACGAAATTATCTCAGTATGTCCATATTCTTCATTTGTTTACCGCATGCATGAAAATGGTTTTATCTTTTTGTTACTATTTTGATTTTGTTTCTGAAGAAAGGTAGTAGGTAAGTAGTAGGTAGTAAGTACGACAAAGTGCATTGCACGCACGCCGGGTACAATACGGCCGACATATCTTGGCGAGTCTGAAGTTAGCTGATTAGCTGCGCAGTAGACAATTTCGTTTCTAAAAGATTCATTGCGCAGCCAAACAACTAACTTCAGACTCGCCAAGACACGTCGGCCGTATTGTACAGCTAGTAAATAATAAATCTGTTCTGCAAAATCACAGATTGTCAGCAAAGTGACTTGTATCTCATCAAAGTCAATTTAACTGCTTGTATTTACTTTAACAAACTTTTTTTCTATTTCAGGTGATAGTAGAATCCCACAAGGAGCTCCGTTGTCCAGAATGCCGGGTCCTGGTGGAAGCGAAGGTGGAGGAGCTACCTCCAAACGTGCTCCTCATGAGGATCCTCGAGGGCATGAAGAACTCCGCCCCCAGAAAGTTGGTCACTGGACAACGGACGTCAAGGAGTGGACATTCTCAGGTTAGACGAAAACAGATTATTTTATGGGTTTTGCATGAAGAGATGTTTCTTATGTTAGACGGATAATGGATGTTCAGAACACCACTTGTATGGAAAAAGTATGATAATTAACAGCCGAAACCAATAAACAATCCAAAATCTCTGGATTGATAAAGGTTGTTGACATTAGTTATATTGTATTACTATCAAAATCCTATACGTTTCGGTTGTAAATCGTGTTGCATAAATCTGATCTTGCCAAAGATGAGGAGACGGTAACTTCCTGTATTGTTGTTGAATTGATGATGGAACTTCTTTAGGCTGCTTTTACACTAGAGATGTGAACAACGGATGTGTGTCAAATCCACCAATAAGATCGCTTGATTTTCAAACACGTGGCAAGGTTAATAAAATCGGGGCCCGCTAGGACCAGTGCCTGCCAGGGTTGCGGAATTTGTTCTAAAGAGTTACCGCTGCCCTGGGGTCTACTCCCTACGCACGAAGTCCGTGGTTTCGGCCTTAGTTACGGGCGTTTCCTACTCCCTATCACCTACGGACATACGATTATTTCGGGGCCCGAACTAAGAATGAATGACAACACGATTTGACAGTTGTCCCGACTACCGATGTGTTTTTGCCCGTCCGAAAAGTTGAACTTGGCACTTGTTTTGTACACTTCTACGTTTCGGGCTTTCGGAAGGGCGACTAAGTTCGTTGACGGACTTAGGCAGTAGGCCTCCTCGAACGTAAAGGGCATTAGAAGGAACACGGATGGGTTTTAGTCAGTAAGAGTCTGACACTCCCAATCCGCTTCGCCCAGAGCGGAAGAAATCATTTGATGATTCCCCATCGTTAAAAAAAAGGTTAATAAAATAAAGCGATCCTATTGGCTGGTTTGAAACACATCCGTAGAACATATCTCTGGTGGAAAAGCGATACTACTTTTGCAATCTGCAGCCCGTCTCGGACTTGTACCTCAAAGGTCTACCTTAAAGGTACAAGTCCGAGACGGGTTGCAGACCGCAAACTGCAAAAGTAGTATCGCTTGCGGTGCGATCTGCGGCTGCGGTCTGCGGTTGCAGTTTTGCAGTCGCTGTCGGAATAGCACCTTTAAAGTGCACACCTTAAAGGCGCTATTCCGATGGCGACTTGCGGTCTGCGGTTGCAGTCTGCAGTTTGCAGCCCGTCTCGGACTTGTATCTTTAGTCTGATCGAACAAAACTTGTTGGGCACATAACGTTGCCCGGGATGAAAACCTCGGGAATGCATTTGGTCATTGCACATTTCCTATGGGCTTTCACACGGACGAAGTCGCGGCCAAAATCTAGTCAATTATATTTATTACGAATGTTATACAAGGTGTAATATAAATAACGCACAACCTCTTAAGGAGTCACTGTACTCATCGTTATGAACAACTTACTATGGGACCAAAAGATAAATCGCGAAAAAAAAACAACTGTTCCCTACATTTATGTTCGCATAACTCGCTAAAGTGTAGGGAACAGCTGATTTTTTTTCGCGATTTCAGATTTGGTCCCATAGTAAAAGTTGTTCATAATGATAGAGTACAGTGACCCCTTAAGAGGTTGTGCGTTTTAATGTTACACCTTGTATATGTTTATTAAAGGCTAATTTCAGTGCCTACAAACTAATTTCACATAGAGCGGCTCTCTTAGGCCCGGCGCCCACTGGCGGGACGGCATGGCAAAGGATTTTTTTTTAATTCAAATAATGTTAATGCTTATTTTAATACCACTAGCACTTGTAATTCGTTAGCATTCCACGGGAGGCTTTGTCGTGCCGCGGCATGCCGAAGCATCGCGCGGTACGGGAATTATAATAAATAAATTCGTTTAATTCAGACCAATTAATGTCCATAATTTGTTAGTAACAATTTATCTTAAAAACTATGTTAGTATTTAATTTGTAAATTGAATAAATATAATTGGAAATAAATTAAATTGCACATAAATTAAAATCAGAATCAGAAAAAATATTTTTAAATTACATTAAATTGATAATTGTGAAAACATTTAAACTCAAATTGAAACATAATTAAATAAAAATTCAACAAATACCTACAACAAAAACTAACATTATGATTTGTAAAGGGCATTAATAAAGTTTAAAATAATTTGAGCTTAAAAAATCCCTTGCTATGCCGTGCCGCCAGTGGGCGCAGGCCCTTATAAGACATAGTACCTATACGTCGTAATAATATAAAAATGACCAAATTGCATTCCCGAGGTTTTCACTCCCGGGCGACGATAAGGATTTCGTGCGTTTATAAATAAAATACAGTGAATTTGTTTGTAGAAGACGAAATTATTTAACTAATTATGTTTTCGTTCATTGTTCAAGGCGTTACAAGGTGTTCAGGTAGGCGGTAAGCAACTACCGCCGCACGCGAGAGCCCTCCACGACTTTATATCCAAGGAGCCTGGGTGAGTTGACCTCATTACGCTTATTATACTTTTTAATAGTACACAAATTATATTTATATGTATTGTACTTTTAAGGTTCCGTACCCAAAGGGTAAAACGGGACCCTATTACTAAGACTCCGCTGTCCGTTCGTCCGTCCGTCTGTCACCAGGCTGTATCGCATGAACCATGATAGTTAGACAGTTGAAATTTTCACAGATGACGTATTTCTGTTGCCGCTATAACAACAAATACTAAAAAACAGAATAAAATAAATATTTAAGTGGGCTCCCATACAACAAACGTAATTTTTTTTGCTCGATATTGATAACCGCAACAAGTAGACGCTTGAAATATTCACAGAATATTTAGTTATATACAAGGTTAGTCAGAAAGGGGGTTAAAGTACCGATGACAATGAATAACTTTTGTTCTACAACTTTTTCCAAAAATCAATAGTTTAAGAGAAATAGGTGATCAATGATCTCAAAAAAAATCTCTAAAATCTATCTATCTCCAGTTATGATCAGCTGTGTTTACATTTTAGGTCATATTTGGGGTCATGAATTAGAAGCACCAATTTCTGAATTTGTAACTAAAGCAGGGATGAAGAATTTTTGAAAAAACGAAAATAAAAATCATTTTATTTGGAAAAAAATATATCGAATTTTGAAATTTTAACACTTGCTTTCAAACAGTCATCAGCGATACTATAAGTGGGCTTCGGATTAGTACCCCCTTTCCGACTAACTTTCTATATAGGGTGACTGGTAATTAGTGACCGATCCTTTAACACATGATTGTACTCACGATAACAAACAACTTTCCCAAGGAAACATTATTTTTATTTTTTTCATTTAAAAATTAGTAAATCGTTACGGAATGGACGCGACTCGTAATATGGTTTTTTTTGTTTTATAAATAATGTTTCTTTGGGAAAGTTGTTTGTTATCATGAGTACAATCATGTGTTAAAGGATCGGTCACTAATTACCAGTCACCCTATATATTCACTTTAAAATCAAAAAATTAAATTAAAATAAAACTAATATTTAAGGGGCCCCTCACATACAACAGACATGATTTTCCGTTTTTATAGATAATAGCTTTTGCCCGCAGCTTCGCTCGCGTTAATTTAGAATTTGTCAGTCAACTCTTAGACACACTACAAAAGTTTCTATAATAATGTAATTCAATCATGATTCGAGAGACACGTGGCGCCATTTATGAACGTTATTGTTGTTTTCCTCGGGAACAGTACTTTTTTTCGGGTTGAAAGGTACCCTATGTCCGTTTCTGTACACCTGATAACGTATATGCAAAATTTCAGGATGATCTGTTCAGTGGTTGTGGCGTGAAAAGGTAACAAACAAATAAACTTACTTCCGCATTTAATAAATATTAGTAAGGATGGTACGGAACCCTTCGTGCGCGAGTCCGACTCGCACTTGGCCGGTTTTTTATACATAACTAGCGACCCGTACCGGCGCGGCGTCGATCTTCGTTTTATAGGTTAAAACACAGAAAAATCACGAAATATCACAAGGGTGGAGGGGGGGTGTAGTGAGATATCAGGTATATTTATTTTTTCGTTGAGCGCGCGTTTTGTAAACCGAAAAACGGCGCGTGACCTGCAGCCATGTCTGTCTGGACATTTCTATCATGGAGTTTAATTTGCCAGAACTAAATTAGATTATACCTGTATTTAAAGATAACATTCTCAAAATTCTTAAGATACTTTGTACCAAAAAAACACACGTGGTTTTGGGTAGGGGGGGATAGTCTAAAATCTCACCGGGGGGGGGGGGGGTAAACGTTGCTAAAACATCACGTGATTAATGGACGACCCTATAGGTTACAGGTGGGCCGTAACCTTGTTTGCCAAGGTAGAATAGAATATACTGTCAGAAGTATCGTGTGGGATTTATGAAAGAGTTTATTAGAATACTTTTTAAATTTTTATTTTCTTGCCCTTGTATTATGTGTATCGTCTTCTATTACTGTCTTTAATTATTGTAATTGGTCTAAGACCGTTTAATTAAAGTAAATAAATAATATTTAAAAAAATATTGTGGCCATACGTTTCATATTCAGCTGTTATTTGTATGGAGCGCATAGCTATCATGGTGCCTTTCATAATTAGGGCCATCGCAGACTGTCGTCTTCTGCGGACGGTACGCGGCGGACATTCCTGTCCGCGAAAATAGTATGGATGGAATCCTAAGCAAACATGCACACGTATAGGCGGGCAGAAATTCAGTCTATTTTCAAACTGTTTATTTTCGCGAAACAAAAAAAGTTCCCCGCATACTCATGTTGTTTGTGTTGGCCCTTAAAATAACTTTTAATTAATATTAGGGCGCTTCCCCCACCGAAAATGGCGCCACTTCAGAAAAAAAAGCATTATTTCTGTCAACACACAACATATTGAAATTTCGTACGTACCTACAACATTTTAGTCAAGTGTTGTAGAAATTTTCGAACACCAAAAAACAACACTTGACATTCTAGTGATTCTAGTTTAGAAGTTTTAGTAGTTAATGCTAAAAACGGCCGTTTTTGGTACTTATCGCTAAAACTTCGAATCCAGAAGCTGTAGTGTTGATATTTGGTGTTCGAAAATTTCTACAACACTTGACTAAAATGTTGTACCTACGAAATTTCAATATGTTGTGTGTTTACAGAAATAATGTTTTTTTTCTGAAGTGGCGCCACTTTCGGTGGGGGAAGCGCCTTAATAGGTAGAGAAAATTCAATTTTTTTATTGCGAACTAAGTGTACAGAATTTTTTAGGATGTTAACAAATAGGTAGGTTCTTAGAACTTAGTTGCCTGTTAAGGCATTGCAATTTAAATAATTAAATAATATAATTATGCATAATAGTATATGCATACTCAATATTATAATTATACAGTTTACATTATATTATATTAATTATCATTATTCAAACATTTCATATTATATCATACCATTAAAACCGACTTAAAAAAAACTGAAAGGAGTAAAATAATTATCATAATACAAGGTTAGTCGGAAAGGGGGTACTGATCCACAGGCCACTTAAAGTATCACTGCTGCCGGTTTGAAAGCAAGTATTAAAATCTCAAAATTCAATCATTTTTATTTCAATATAAAACGAATTTTATTTTAGTATTTTCAAAATTTCTTCACCCCTTCTTTAGTGACGAATTCAGAAAATGGAGCTTCTAATCCGTGACCCCAAATATGACCTAAAATGTAAACACAGCTAATCATAGCTGAGAACAGATAGATTTTGGCGTATTTTTTAGAAATCTTTGAACAGCAATTTCTCTTAAACTATTACAACTTTTGGGAAAAGTTGTAGAACAAAAGTCATTCATTATTATGGGTACTTTAAGACTCTTTCGGATTAGTACCCCCTTTCTGACTAACCTTGTATAAAATTAACAGTTTCACAAGTCGGTGCTAATCTGCTGATTCACGCTTAACCAAATTGAAGGCACCGACACATGAAACTGTTAATTTTATAATATGGTAATTATATTACTCCGTTCAGTTTTTTTAAGTCTGTTTTTACTTTTATAAATTATGATAGTCGTTGAAAGTCGTAGATGTAATTTTAAAGCGATGAATTCAAAGAAATCAATTCACTGATTTAAGTTCTTCATGAAATTCGGTGCCGGTGTTTGCGTGTCGTATTTTTTATTCGAATAATTCAAATTCTAAATACGTTACTGATAATCTGTACTCTTATAAAAATGTTAGGCAGATCACGTGTCATATTAAGCGTGACAATATGCGTGAGAAATTATACAATTATGTTAATAACAACAATTTTCCATTTCGTTTAGCTTGCATTAATTGTTACTATTACTGTAGAAAAAGTATTAATGTAGGTACCGCACCGATCCGTCTAAAGCGCAGTTCAGATTCAGACTATGCTATACAGGGTGTTTGGCAGAACGTTGAACATACGAAAATGGTGGATAGGTGGGATCATTTGCTACTTACTCAGCCCTAATTTATGTGGCCCTGGACAATTGGAAATTTAAATTAAAAAAAAAAACTTTCTTTTAATTTCACCACTTTCTTAACTTTAAAGTGTAATTTTTACTAAAAATGGGTAAAACAGACAATATTTTCGTTTTTTTTTTAATCTTCAATGTTGGCAGATTCTTATAAAGTTATTGCTTTAATCAGATGTTAGCTAGAAAAAAAGTTATGAGTCCTCAAACTTACAGAAAGATGTAAAAAATACTTAAATCTTAATTTCAACTTGCATTAAAAAAAAACCAGGGGGCCAGGGCCAAATAAATTAGAGCTGAGTAAGTAGCAGATGACCCCACCTATACACCATTTTCGTATGTTCAGCGTTCTGCCAAACATCCTGTAGAATATAGCAAATAATGTATAGCACAACGATATCGCTAAACATACATTTTATATGGACACGTTCACATAGCGCTATACTATAAAGTATTGGCTTGCTGTACGCGATAAACTTGAGCGATTCTCAGAGTTTGTAATGGTACGATTTTCCGGTCTCCGACCCGCCTCACTTCTACCCCGTCCGTCGCCCGACGGATTGCCGTCCAATAACTTGCTATACATAGTAAACTGGCTTGCGATATAGCGTATATTGCGAGCGACATGCTATATAGTTATAGTTTATGACGTAATATGCTATACTATTTAGCGAAATAGTGTAGCGTAGTCTGAACTACGCTTTACTGTAGAAAAAGTATGAATGTACCGCACCGATCCGCCTAATAGAATTTCCCATACACGTAATTTGATTACGACTACTCTTGTTACTAGAACAGTGAGAAAATACCTTAAGCGCGTGTTAGATTCATTAATGTTGTTTAATAACTTCTGTTAGTGACACTCATGTTTACAAGAATGTACGGCTTTAACGTACCTAGTTCGTGGGGGGATTAAGAATACAACTCCCCTGCCTTGCGCGATGAATGCGATGATCCTGACACCGTAACCGGGCCCACTCCGAAAAACTAATGTCGGAGTTTCGTATCGAAACGAAACAAAGACGAACATCAAACGAAATACTAGATGTCAATTAACATTTGGGTTCACCCTAGAACGAAAGACAAAATGTCAAATCGCGAGAACCTAATCGTTCTTCTTCTATCGTGTCGGCACGAGCTATACGAGAATAGGTCATGCCGTAGTGAAAAGATTAGCCAGTCAGCAAGGTTGGTAGCGGGGCTGACTGCCCAGGGTGCGCCGGACGTACCTACTTAAGTATCGTCACTCGTGGAGGCTCTTTTCATGCACCCCACCTAATCGTTTGTCGGATCCGAAACACTCTCGTGGTTGGAAAACGCGCGATCCATCTCCGGAAACTTCGTAGTTTGATTTTTGGAGGGCCCCCTAGTCTAGTCCGAAATGAATCGGGCTGTGGCGGTATCTATCCACGCCACATGCGAACTACGCAACACGCCGGCGGAGTAGACGACTACAGCGACAACATTGACAACTGTCATAGATGACAGTTCCTGCCGCGCTATCATGATTTAATACGCAGATAGTATAAGTCGCGCGGAGAAGGTTTGCCGATAGCCTCATGACGTCACGCGTCGATGGTCGGTACGATTAGTAGGTAGGCCAGACGAACGCGGGTAGCGGTCGGTGTAGTGGGAGGGGCAGTCATCGGCAAACCTTCTGCGCGCGACTAGTATATTATATAACCTCCCAACATCAACCGTTGGGCCGGTCACGATCCACCGAGCTCTCCCATCGTAGAGCCGGTCGTCTCTTCAGACTCCGCAGTCACACCGATAATTCAGCCCTCATCAAGCTGTCTCCCCCCCCCCCCCCCCCCCTAAGTCTCGGCCAGCAACGCCCTAAGCCGAGGTCCGAGTCCCACAACGGGTAGCCCTTAGTGCTGTTGTTGCAGGTAGTCATGATGTTAGTGTAGTACAAGTAGTTAGCTTAGATTAAGTATTTGATTCCCCATCATTGGCTCAAGTCAGGCTTCAGGTCTCACCACTAACTGACCGGTTACGTAGAAATGGTTCCCTAGGACCACCTACAGCAGTCCAATAGAAAATAAATCAACCGTTGGGCAGTAGCCCGCCAGACACAAGACTCCGCCTAGTTGGAGGATCCTCCCTTTGGTTGGAGGAACACCACACCTAGTTCCTCCGCAGGGCTACCCCAAAACACGCGAGTGAGTAACGCCGTACATACTTATAAACAACATTCTTGATTATTTATTCATTAGTACTAATGAGTCATTTTTGTTTACCGCGGTAGTAAATTATTATTGATTTATTTGTTCAGATAAGATAATATAATATAGTTCAAGACGTTTATATCCGGTGTCCACAGTTCACGTTTGACGTAATAAGATGATAGGAGCCGTCGTTTATAGGTTAAATTTTAACCCGTAGAAAAAGTAATTATGAAGTGTTACTTTACAAACACTGGAAGCGACTTGCCTGAATGTTTCTTTTTAGTTTTCCGGTGTTTAAATTCCATTAGAATCGGCTAAGCTATTACGACGTATACAACGTTATTTTTAGTAAATACAAAAACCGAGACACTCCAATAAGATTTTCATCAGAACTGCCTGAATATGTGTTTTTTTTTTTATAAATCTTCAAGTTACACCGTAGTTTATGTCGCGTTAAGTTCCCTAGTAAAGTGTGAAATGCCTGAGATGTGCTATGCAAGGGTTGTCTAATACACGGAAACTGACCGAGCGGACCATCTCAAGCCTCAAGGTGTCTATTCCCGTCAACTGTTATGGGTAGAAACCTACTGAAACAAAACTGAAATTTATGAAAAAAAAAAAATGTGGTGTAAAAATATGTCAATCGATTCTAGTGGTTCTGAACAAACTAGTTTCAGGTTTAGTATACTAAAACTAAGCTTGTAGACGTACAATAAAAAAAAAAAAACTCATACATTATCAGTCCATTACTGTCCCTGAGGGCGTATACATAAAGGAAGCAGGTAACCAGCACCGACCTACCAGCGCTTATCAGTACTGGTCCGTGCAGGTAACCGCTACATGAAGGAAGCGGGTAGAAGCAGGGGCTGGCATTTTTTAACAAAAATACGCCTTGTTCCAAATACAAATTCGCGGAAATACAGCAACAAATGACGGCTTACAAGCGCTGATCGGAGCAGGGCGGAACTTGTCGGCGAAGTTCGGAGCTTGTCGGCGCTCTGGTTCGCCACACAGTATAGAGACTAGGTACCTGCGCCGACTAACTGCGCGGACCAGCGAATGCTTCTTTCCTCGATAGTGCAATATATCGCGCATTTTTTTTCTTATACTTCATGATATGTTAAAAAATGTCAGAAATTGCTTAAAAACATACAATTACAATTCGATATGATATCTTATTTAAAAGTAGAAGTTAATAGGTAAAACCCCACCAAAAAAGGCAAAAGAGTCGCCAATCATCGCAAGAGTTGTCGAAAATCGCGATAAAATAGAAATTTTACCTTTTTTAAGAGCCAATCAATTGATATTTATGATTATTTACGGTTTACTCACGTGCATTTTTCGGGATTGCCCGACTAGTTTCGGACCCAAACGGAGCCCTTAATCATGAGCTGAACACGCGACGAGGTCGCGAGACGAACTGGATGATCAATTGAATTGTAATTAAATGGTTTTTTATGTCATTTCTGTCATTTTTTTAAGCCATAGTTAAGAAAAATTAAATAAAAATTGGGCGATATATTGTACTATCGAGGAAAGAAGCATTCGGCCTAATAAGCTATGGGTGTAAAATTCTTCGATACAATGTGTTTCGCATTAACGTTGCGTCGCACAAATAAGACTTCGAAGTACCTAATGTAGTTTAGAAAGTACCGTTGATTCGTCATAAAGTGTTCGATCTAATGAAAATCGAAGTAATGGTTTTCGCAGTGGCGTAGGGAACTCGTAATAACTACTGATTTACAAGTAGCTACTTGTCAACTACCCGAATTATATGAGTCAGTGGGAAAGAGGCAATGATGATTAAAGTAGGTATAAAGTCGCCGAGTGTTGAACCACTTATTTTCAATTAGTAATCATTGAACTTGATGCATTGTTGTTGTGACTCATAGGCTATCAATTCAGTTTGCGCTTAGTAATGTGCTAAATCCGCATGTTAACATGTGCAACGTATTATGAATATACATGGCATAATAAAACATGGTATTGTCTTCCGACGATGACCCGTATTACGTCAGCATTTGTGATATTTTCTCACCAATAACAACAAATTTTGCAAACAGGGGGCCAATTGTATATTCTTTTTTTTATGCATGCTGTGTTTGCCGATTGATATTGTACACAACGGATGTTTAACTATTGCGCATGTAACCTTACTATGAAAATGTGTAACAATAGGGTATTTGACTGAAAAAATCTAATTAGTCCGTCAGATTATCAAAACATATTTGACCCGTATTTTTCTTTTGTTACGTAAACCAAAATTGACGAAGATACGACACTTTTAAAATTGGCAAAACGTCACAAGCTAGTACAATTTTTACTTGCTTCTGACGTCACAAGCCCCCACTCTCGAGTTTTGATGCGTTTTATCTTTCCAAATATTTATAGATTTAACAAAAAAATACGTGTCCATTATTTTTCAAAACTCTAACTGGCGGACTAATTAGATTTGCAATTTATTGATGCTGTCAACATGCCTATTGTAGGCGAAACAATAAATAAATAAATTCGACTCAAGTGTTGCCAAACGCAAAAGAAGCACAACCGTCAGTCAGTTTTTGTTTTACGAAAACTGTCAAAATGATTGGTTTTGTTTTTTTGTGTCAAACAATTTGACAGCTTTTGAAAAGAAAAACTGTTTGAATAAACGGTTCGGCCTTGGTTCGGTTGCGATTTATCAAGATTTCTTTTAGGAGAATTGGGCTCCAGACTCCGGAAGCATATATTTATTTATTTTAATTAAAACGGTCTTAGACCAATTACAATAATTAAAGATAGTAATAGAAGACGATACATACAATACAAAGGGAAGAAAAAATAAATAAAAAAAAGAAATAATTCTAATAAACTCTTTCATAAATCCCTTACAATACTTCTGACAGTATATTCTTTCACTCGTTCATGATGCATTCCTCTCGCAGTACTCCAGACATTCCGACTAAATCACCCTCCATTCATATTGCATATTGTTTCATCAGCAGTTATGACGTAGTACAGGTCAGTCACGTGATCTATCTGTCATAGGGAGAGACTACTTAGTTTTGTTATACCATGTACGTAGCTACGCTTATAAAACACACTGACCTCATTGGCCGTGACCTTCAAAAAGGTCAAGTGTGCACAGTAAACATGAAACGTAAGTGATCATTGTATAAAGTTTTATCAATGAAGTTTTTTTTATTAATTATGTGAGAGTAAACTATAATTATGATACACTAGGTGTTGCCCGGGGTTTCACTAGTATCCTAGGGGCACTATCTATATCGGGTGTAAAAAGACCCTTAACGATAACGAAAACCATATATTTTACCCATCATTGGGATCATTTTTTTCTACCAGACCATACCTGGGACACCATTGGTTTTGGAGATATTGAAGGTCAAAGTATGCACTTTTTTTTTTAGTTTTTTCCGAAAACGTATTCTAAGCGATGATACTAAACTTTCTTCCAAACAACCTTATCAAAATTTTCAATTTTTCCTCACAAATTACGCATTTGAAGTTACAAAAACGCAACGAATATCAAACGCACACGACCGCCTCGCCTGCAAACGCGCGGCATCTCGCCAAACCACACATAGCGCGCGCGTTTTTTTTATGCCAAAAAATAAAAGTCGTTTCCCAGCAATTATTTTTGGTCAATGTAGTTTAGTTTGATGTACAGAGTGCGTAGTTTTCGGCTATGTGATGGGTCTTTTTACACCCTGTATACCCGGATAAAAAGTGTCTTATTTGTTAATCCAGGGTATGGTCTACATCTACATGTTTGCCAAATTTCATCTAAATTTTATGTTTATGCGTGATTAAGTAACAAACATCCATCTTCACAATGTACAACAATTTGGTATTATTTTAAAGAAAGCACAGAAAGAAAAAGGTAGGAGAAAAAAAAACCGGCCAAGTGCGAGTCGGACTCGCGCACAAAGGGTTCCGTACCATTATCTATAAAAACGGCAAAAAAAAAACATGTCTATTGTATGGGAGTCCCACTTAAATATTTGTTTTATTTTAATTTTTTTTTTAAAGTGAATTTATAATTAAATGTTCTGTGGATATTTCAAGCGTCTACCTGTTGCCGTTATTAATATCGAGCAAAAACGAGCAAAAAAATCACGTTTGTTGTATGGGAGCCCCCATAAATATTTATTTTATTCTGTTTTTTTTAGTATTTGTTGTTATAACGGCAACAGAAATACATCATCTGTGAAAACTTCAACTGTCTAACTACTACACGGTTCATGAGATACAGCCTGGGGGCTTACTCCCTAAGTCCGTCAACGAAGTTAGTCGCCCGTCCGAAAGTAGCCCGAAACGTAGGAGTGAAGAAAACAAGGGTCAAGTTCAACTTTTCGGACGGGCAAAAACACATTGGTAGTAAGGACAACTGTCAAATCATGTTGTCATTCATTCTAAGTTCGGGCCCCAAAATAATCGTACGTCCGAAGGTGATAGGGAGTAGGAAACGCTCGTAACTAAGACCGAAACCACGGATTTCGTGCTTAGGGATTAGACCCTCTGGTGACAGACGGACGGACGGTTAGCGGAGTCTTAGTAATAGCACAGTGTACCTACTTACTATATACAGTGGGTCAACGCCCATACATTTGACAGGTCCTATGAAATGTCAAAATTATGTAGGGGCGGAGGTTATGTCCCGAGTATGCAGTATGGCTACTCGGGACATAAACTCCGCTCCTTCGCCCCGCAACCCCCCGCACGATTGCTCTGCGACAATGTTCTACGTTGACCGACTGTAAGGAGTAAGATATAGGTAGAATGTGGTAATAGGGTCCCGTTTACCCGGGTACGCAACCCTAAAAAACACATACATCTAACCCTTTATTCATAAGAACGGTCCTGCTTAGCTTTTTCCCAACTATTTTGGGATCAACATCCAGTCTAACGAGATGCAACTGAATACCAGCTACACGCACTCCGTTTGGTGCCGCACGTAAAGAATAGCACTACCCCATTTCTTACCATGGGTGTTGTAAAAGGCGGCTAAGGGATTCACTAGAGGATGGGCAGTAGCGTCCTCTGAGTATTTTAACAACCATACTGCGATCGCCAACCCGCCTGCCAAGCGTGGTCATTATGGCAAACCCCTCTGTTGAGGGAGGCCTATGTCCAGCAGTGGACATCTTTCGGCTGAATCATCATCATCGTACTACACGGAGCTACTACCATCACACATCCTCAATCCAATTACTGGGCAATGCCGATATCCTAAGGTTAGACCGGTTGTTAGACTTTCGGGCTTCTGACTACCCTGTAACAACTGTCATAGGTATTCGTATGACACCCGGGACCGACAGCATAACGTGTTCTCCGAGGCACGAAGAGGTTTTGATGTATAAAGAACGGTTACCCATCCATTTTTTATTCCTTTACTTGGTCGCATTTGACCCTCGTCGCACCTGATGGTAAGCGCAGACAGGGTCTAAGATGAAGCACACGAATCCAAGTTACAGAGATATAGAGGGATTACCCTATACCCCTCTGGCTCTCACATACACACGACGGAACACAGTTAACTGCTTGGCGTAGCTAGCCAGGCGGACCGTAAAGATCCTACCACCAAGCGAAAGGTTGTCACCTGATTGGCACCACCCGGGGACCACGTGTGGGGTTTCGAACTAAGGGTGCCTTCCCACGGACGAGGGTGACTCAGCCCCCAAAATATTTGTATGGAAATCCACTTTATGGTAGCTCCTGTAGGGAGGTCTCTCAATTGAAAGCTGTTAATTCATACGGGTCTGAGAATAACCAGCTAAATCTAATCTAATGTTAATTGTTTGTTTCCAGGGACCTGCCGTTCAAGAAAGGTGAAACGATACTAATACAGAAGAAGTTGGACCCGTTTTGGTACCAAGGAGAATGTTCCGGCAGGACTGGCATGTTCCCTATTACCTATGTACAGGTTTGTCGTTCAAATTGCAATTTTTTTTTCTGTAAACTTTCTTTCCAGAAACTCGTTGTCAAATCCTCAAATAATAGGGCAGTTGACTGCTAAGAAAAAATAAAAAATAATAATTCAGTTGTATACTTTAAAAAAAATTCAATAGAGATTTTAAAAAAAACATTCAATTGAGTATATTCTTTTCTTATCTATCTTCCGCCGCCCTATCATATGTTACTGTCTTGACAATGAGTTTCGGACACCCTCTTTACGAGTATGAAAGGAAAAACTGATTGACTGACTGACTTATCAACGCACAGCCTAAACCGCTGGGGTTAGAAACTTTAAATGTTTACAGTAAGGTATCTTTTACAACGTAGGTATTCACTAAGGAATGTTTTTGGAAAGTCTACTAATACGGGGCGTAAAAAGGTCTTAATTTTTGGTTTACGAATAGCCATTTCTATTCATATCATTATTCTAATTTCACGCAAGCGCAGTTGCGGGCAAAAGCTAGATTATTATAATACTTGTCGAAAAATAGATTAATTACCATAGATTGTCGTATTGGTCTATAACAGAGGTTCTCAAACTTATAGCGTCTACCGCCCGCTTTGAGAATCAATTATTTTCTAGCGCCCACTAAAACTTTTAACTTTACCACATCTTAAAAATCACAATTGCAATTATTACTTTTACCGCTCTTTACCTCCCCCCTGTAGGCCTCTGGCGCCCACAAGGGGGCGTTATTGGCCACTTTAAGAAAGACTGGTCTATAAGGTTGCAAGCGCATCAACTGAGCGTGAGGCATAGGCAAGGGCGGTCACATGTCTTTTGTTCTCGATGGTTTGTGGTCTACCAACCCGCACTAGTCTTGCCCGTAGTCTAACCTAAAGAGGCCTGTGCGCAGCAGAGGTACAGTCATTGGCTGACTATTTCCCCCCTTACTTATTAAACATTGTAATTTTTAAACACTGATTATATTATATCTCTCGGCTCGGAGGAGCTCGTGGCTAAATAATTACAGCCGCATAGACCGATCTTCCGGGTTAAGCCACGCTTGCCGAGGTTGGTCTGTGGATGGGTGACCATTTACCATAGCGAGTTTCCTCCGTGCCTCGGAAAGCACGTAAAGCCGTTGGTCCCGGCTGTCATTTGTAGATCTTTGACAGTCGTTACTGTTGGTCAGAAGCCAGAAAGTCTGACAACCTGCCTTACCAAGAGTATCGTATTATCCAGTTACTGGGTTGTGGAGGTCTGATAGGCAGTCGCTCCATGTAAAATACTGATATTCAGCTGCATCCGGTTCGACTGGAAGCCGACCCCAACATAGTTGGGAAAAGGCTAGGCAGATGATGATTATATTATATCTCTCCTTGTCATTTGTATGCCAATGAATAGAGATGGCAATAGACTTGAAAGCCGTTTCAGTTTAACAAAATTTTACTATCGTTTATAAGTAAGTGTGTTTATGTTTCTTATCTCTTGTACGGATACCATTATCATCAAAAATGCAATTTCCAATTTGTCTATTACTGCACTCTTCAGTAGGAAGGCAGAACTCTCTCTCTCTCATCTCTATAAACTTACTAGCTTTCGCCCGCAGCTTCGCTTGCGTGAAATTTTGAACCCGTTAAGTGACGATTTTCCATACAAACTTTCTTCCCCTATTTAACTCCCTTAGGGGTTGAATTTCGAAAAATCCCTTCTTAGTGGATGCCTACGTTACAAAAGGAACCTACTGTCAAAATTTCAAGTTTCTAACTCCAGCGGTTTAGGCTGTGCGTTGATAGATCAGTCAGTCAGTCAGTCAGCTTCTCCTTTTATATATATAGATTGTAATTTTAAACACTGATTAAATTATATCTGTCCTTGTCATTTGTATGCCAATGAATAGAGATGGCAATAATCTTGAAAGCCGTTTCAGTTTAACAAAATTTTAACTATCTTTTATAAGTAAGCGTGTTCGTATCCCTTGTACGGATACCATTATCATCAAAAATGCAATTTCCAATTTGTATATTACTGCACTCTTCAGTATGAAGGCAGAACAATACATCTCTGCATACTTATTTGAGGAATATATGCGTGAATATTCCTCAACCTTCTTATTTTTTGATTTTTGTGTTTATTTTCTTTTTGCGTCTTGTTTACCGCAAATAAACGTATTTTCTTTCTTTCTTTCTTTGAATGGTCGACTTTTGCGCCAGATTTCAAGCCATAAATATCAGGGAACAAATCAAGCGATAATTATTGAAGAGTACCACCAGATAATAATCAGCTCGTAAGAATTATGCAAATACTTAATGGGTATATAATTGGTCTAAGAAAACTAGGTTTACTTAAGCGCTCATCCGAATCAGATATAGTTAGCGCAATTTTAAACATGATAATTTGTTGTCACGCATGCCTAGGGTTGCCACCCGTACCTACTCTATTATAAAGTATTGTACTCTATTTCACGTAGGTGTACTTTGTAATCTAAAAAAGTTATAAAGTACGCTAGACTACTCTTTTTATCTGACACCATTCTCATTTGATTTTCATCCTACTAATTAGACTTTTTTGGCATAGTTTACTTACTCTACGGTCCATGGCTGTAATTGAAACATTCGCACATTTTTGAAAGAATCGCAACATGTTTTCAAGAATCTAGAAGCGATGAAAAATAGGTGTGTAAACATGAATAATAAAAGTACTTTTTTTATACATCGTACTTTATCTTTGCTATCCGAAAACACAAATGTACTTTTATTGCTCCAAAAAAGGTGGCAACCCTACGCATGCCATGCATGTGTCACATCAACTGGTTTTAGAAATGACGGAATGTCGCTTCTATGAGTAAAAGATTTTATATCCTACTTCCTAAGTTCCTACTAATAATATTATAAATGTGAAAGTTTGTAAGTTTGTGAATTTGGATGCTTGTTAATCAATCACGCCTCAACGGCTGAACGGATTTGGATTCTTCTCTCGTGTCAGCACGAGCTATACGAAAATAGCTCATGGTGTGGTGAAAAGATTAGCCAGTCAGCAAGGTGGGTAGCGGGCTGACTGCCCAGGGTGCGCCGGACGTACTTAATTACTCAAGTACTGTAATTATAGACACAATAGATAAACAATGGCACTGACGACCCGGGTCGTCGGTCGGTCGGGACGTTAACGGTTAAGTATCGTCACCGGAGGCTTTTTCTAATAAAATATCACTGGGACTTACAAATTTAACCCAAAATGAATGATGTCCTTTCTTTGGCACGCAGGTAGACCATGACCTGAATTAAGGACATAGGACACTTTTTATCCGGCATGACAGTAGTTCCCCAATTCACGTCACTGTGCTCCTATATTCCAAATCATCATCATTCAGCCGAAACCCCAAGCCACGTTGGAGGGGGGGGGGGGGGGGGGGGTTGCCATAAGTTTATGTTTGGATTATACATTTAACATCACTTGCGATAACGGTGAAGGAAAACATCGTGACCTGTACACTTCAGACGGCTCCAAAAGTTCTTGATGGTGTAGGTATTAGTCCGCCCAGCCACCCGATTCAGAACTTTTTCGATAAGCAGTTGTCGACCGATTCGGTTTGCTATCTCGTTCCGTCTACGATGCTCGTAACGAGAGATGAATCGTGGTGGACTAAGGCCTAAATCCTTCTCATTCAGAGAAGAGGCACTTGCCCAGCAGTGAATCAGTAATGGGCTGATTATGTTAGATTACATAGCAACGTGCGTCATCTGGGAATCAGACTTAATACCTCTACTCGACAACTGCGCTTGCGACCACTACATCAATGCGGCAGTTTAACACTCGCATAATTATAATTAAAAATATCTCGAGGAGGAGGAGAAATATCGGAGGAGCTCGTGGCTAAATAATTACAGCCGCATAGACCGATCTTCCGGGTTAAGCCACGCTTGCCGAGGTTGGTCTGTGGATGGGTGACCATTTACCTTAGCGAGTTTCCTCCGTGCCTCGGAAAGCACGTAAAGCCGTTGGTCCCGGCTGTCATTTGTAGATCTTTGACAGTCGTTACTGTTGGTCAGAAGCCAGAAAGTCTGACAACCAGTCTTAGCAAGAGTATCGTATTACCCAGTTACTGGCTTGTGGAGGTCTGATAGGCAGTCGCTCCATGTAAAATACTGATATTCAGCTGCATCCGGCTCGACTGGAAGCCGACCCCAACATAGTTGGGAAAAGGCTAGGCAGATGATGATGATTTATAATTAAAAATATAAGAAGCCAAGATCGTAGCGTATAAGAATGCATGATATTCTTATTGAAAGTGCAAGCGCACATGTTTGCAAACGAAATAAAATAAAGAATGCAAGCCAGATGCTGATCACTTATTTATTTTTTAGTTGACAGTTGATTGATTGGCATAGAAATGTGCAAAGGACTTTATATTAGTAATTGAATGACGAAATTGTGGAGTCCGGGGCTGGCTTATCTGCGTTTTGTGTGTGAATCGGGTACATTTTTATATCAATGGTTGAGCATCATGATATCACCGCATTAAGTTCAACTGAATCAAATCTCGTAGGGGGTATTGCTATATGTAATTATAAAGGCTCATTTAGATGGAGATAGTTTCTCGAAGCGAGACTCATTCTGTCTTTGTTTTTCTCTACGATGTAAACAGAGATAGCATGAGACTCGCTTCGAGAAACTATCTCCGTGTAAATAAAGCCGTTCTCCTCTGTCGGTTACCATTGTTTAGCAATTGTGTCTATATTTCTGGGAATTTATCAGTTTAGTCACCTTTTAAGACACGGGGGGAGGGGTTGGCCTGTTCTTTGCTGGGATCACCTTTTTTTCTACTTGCTTGCTTGTAGATGGTCCTTGAGTACCGTTTCTACGTAAGCGTGCAGTTATTGACGCGACCTGAAGGGTCCCCAGCCAATGGTGGGGAAGTAAAGTACTTAACCTAAGCTAACTACTTATATTTCACTAATATTTATTATTTATATTTATATTTATTAGATTATTAGCAACAACAGCACTAAGGACGAACCCTAGTGAGACTCGGACCTTGACTTAGGGCGTTGCTGGCGGGGGATTGGGGGGGAGACAGCTTGATGAGGACTGAATTAGGCCCGGACTCCACCAAAGCAGAGATGTGCGGAGATGTCTCGATGAACCAATAGGATTGCGTTATTTTCAAATCTCTCCACTTAGCTTCAACTCAAAACGAATTCCTATTGGTTGTTTACGAGACATCTTCGCACATTTCCGCTTTGGTGGAGTCCGGGCCTTATCGGTGTGAGCTGGGAACCGCACGATACTTTACATCAATGTAAGATCAGAATTAAAATGAGTTATCCTCTTATTTGCAGGTCGTGGTACCGCTCCCAGTGGCCACTGCGCTGTGCAAAGCGTTGTATGACTTTCGGATGTCCGCACCTGACGAAGAAGGCTGTCTGGCGTTTGACAAAGGTAAACACATGTTCATTAATACATATATTCTCTGAGGGTAACACCATATACATAATTCATTAATTATATACCACGTTCATCATTATGGGCATTTCTTCTGATTCGCTTAGTTATTGTATGGAGAATTTGGTCACGTTTCTTATGTAAATTGGTTGCTAATACCGTAGTATTATTTTTCGAAAAATAACGCTTAGTTTATAATTTTATAACTTACTAGCTTAGTAACTTTTTTTACTCGACTGCGCGACAGCAAAGTCAGGTTTTAATACTATGTCAGTGCCCTTCGCGCATTTGCCGACAACAACGGCACAAAGTTTCAACTCAATCGGATGAAGGATGCGCGAACGCATAGAAGACGAACACACAAACATTATTTTTCATACAATAGATAAACAGTGCTGCTGCATAGTTTCGGTAATAAAAATAACGTAAACACACTGTCAATAAAATTGAAATAACTAACTTTTTGAAGATTTGTTTTTTTTAACCGCTAGCGGCCCGACCGACAATCCGGTTCGTCAGTGCCATTGTTTATCTATTGTGTATTTACAGTACTCGATAAGTTAATATCCGACATTCTTCGTATGGTTACGTTCTGTGCAAACGTCCCAAGAAGCATTATAAGTGAAAAATAAGTATTTGTAATCAGAAATACTATAATATTAGTATCAGTTCGACTACCTCGTTGGCCTAGTGGTTGCAAGCGCGACTGTTGAGCGTGAGTTCCTGGGTTCGATCCCCAGGTCGGGCAATGTGTTATTGAGTTTTTCCGTGTGATACTTCTCAGTAGCAGCCTGGAGTCTGTATTTGTGCCTGGTTGATGGCTATAGACTCGCCCCCTATTACATGGGACTTAAAAATAATGAAGATGTACTATACACCTCTGACCAACCGTACCATCCACAGAACAGATAAAAGACGTTAGAAGGGCCTTGTGGGCGGGGCAGGCGCGCCGCACATATGAGCAGACGCTCATATGTCAACCGAAATTTGTTTTACCGGTCAACAGTCGCGCTCTTATTGTGACAGCGTACGGAGATCCGCGAAAAAAAAGAATTATGCCGTCTTGCATTATTATAACGTGACGGAAAAGAAGCTAGTTGAGTAGTGTAGCCAGACAAGGGATTTCTTTTCACCGGCATGTCCAAAAACCTTATAATATCAGTGTTATTTGTAATTATTGCAAGAGTATTATGTAATTTGTAGAAAAAACGATACAATCGCACACAGATGCAAAATTATACATTGCTTGCAATACATGGGTACCATCTTGTACTACGTGAGCGACAGCGCAATGTATTGCGTTCAATGCGAAAGTCGAGTGCAGCGAGCAATTGTTTTAATTCAGCGAAATCCATACGTATCGATAGTGTTGTACCAAGTTGTAAACAATATCGGTATTAAATATGTGTGTATTACAAATGATTATTATCAGTAATATTATAATTAAAATAACTTTGTTTATTGCCACGAATTATATGTTACATTTTATTTTTAGGTTTCCAACAGGTCCAGACAAAAGAAAACTGGATTGAGACAACTGGTAGAATTGAATGGATACCTATTAAATGTGGCACAATTTGTTCTTAACATTTTGCAGAAAATTATGCAATTACAATTCACAGGGTTATTCAAATTAAATTAATTAAATTATACATATTATGTTAATACGCCTACGGGAAAACAAAAATCGAAATTTCTTTAGTTTTTTGCAAATTGTAGCTTTTATTTACGTTTATACTATTCGAAATGCGATTTGCGCCGGTAACGGTTACTCAATAATATATTTGTTACGGGTAAAGCCCGAATGGCGGGTACACCTAGGTTTACCCGGGTACAACTAGGTGCAACCAGTAGCAGTTGGGTAGAACTAGGTGTAGCTTAAATCGATGGAGCCCCGCTGCGTGGGGCTCCTATTTCTGTGTGCAGGGTTTAAAGTAACCTAACACGAAGGGGATGACACCGACAATGAACCTAACCTATCCGTGTCGGGGTTCCCCTTAACCACCGGTGTACGGGTACACCTAGTTCTAGCCACTATGATGAAGGCTAAACCTAGTTCTAACCGAAGATAAGTAGGATGCATCTAAGTTTAACCACATGTGGCCAGCTGCACCTAGTTGTACCCGGCTAAAACTAGGTGTAGCCGCACTTCGGCTATTAGCCGTAATATATTCAATATGAAAGTCGTAAGTATACCTACTTTTCTAGGTTTACGATGCTCGAAAATAGAATTGTTTCCGAAACAATCATGTTATGTAGTGCATTATGATGATGATTCATAATAATTGACATGATTTTATTGATTATTTTTAGCAAACTTATTATCGTTACGGGTGCAGACAACATAATTATGACGTAAAACAGACCTGCAATTAGCAAAAAACTAAAGAAAATTTGAATTTCACGGCTATATCGGATGTTCCCCTTAATTTGACATTATTATTTATATGTGTTGAGGAAGTTCACACTATTCGTACCCCGTTCGAGGGTCTCAAAATTAGAGCGAAAAATTGCAAAACTTAGGGCCGATTTTTCAATCCTCAGATAAACAGACAAATAGTATTTATTCAACAGATAGCAAAAAAATGATTTTTTCAATCGTCAGATAGGCTTTATTCGACGAATAATTTGACTACCTGAGGAATAACTTTACCTTTTCCTTTGACGGCCAGATAACCGCTTATTCAGTAGATAGTTTTATTCGATGACTGATGATGTAAACAAAAAATACAATTTTACTAGACAATTCTTGGGTTTGCGTTTTCATCAAAGTAAAATGGATGTATATTATTTGATAGCACTGATGATCTGGCAATAATTGAGCAAGAAGCTCTGATAAATGAATTCATAAATCCAGGAAGGAAAGTAAGAATTGTCACATCCAGGCCCAATCATTTTCCGCCGGAGAGCGCGCGACGTTCTCCGGCTACCCTAGTGTGTGGCCTGCGGGTGGCGGGTTATAGGACCTGACGCCCGACCAGTAACAGGCCCGAGAAGGCGGCGCGCAGTATTCCGTGCGCGCCTCTCAGAAGGACGTGGAACGAAGCCCCACAGAAGGAGAGGTCCGACAGGGGCTGGCGGACCGAGGCCTGCCAGGGATGCAGTGCATGCAGCTGCGAATCCCACGACCCCGGCCATAGGTGAGGAGAAGGCACACCGTGGGTTTTTAGCTAGTGAGAGTCCGGCATACATAACCCTTCGCCTTTCCCGGGCGGAGGGAATCAATGAGGATAAAGGCATGATAAAAAAAAACATGCCCAATCATTTTACAGTGTGGGATTCAAAAGAATTCCATCGCCAATTCAGACTTTTAGAGTCTGTGCAATATTTACTTATAAATAATGGTAGAGGATAAAATCAAGCATCAAACAAAGGTTAAGTTTTCAATCGTTTATTATACAAAAAATTACTGCGAAATGGGTTCATGGCTACATAACAGAGCTGTAGTAATTGATAGTGTAAATCTTCCTAGCGAACTATGTTGGGAATTTGGGATCGTCTACCAGTCTGACCGGATGCAGTTTTATATGAAGCGACTGCCTATCTGACCTCCATCACCCAGTTAGTAGATAACACGATAGCTCTTGGTGGAACTGGTAGTCAGACTTTCGGGCTTCGGTTCTGTACATTTCCTGTCTGCATAGAGGACTTTTTTGGTACTTTTTTTAATTCCCTCATACTTAAGTTTTAATGTATTCCATGAAAGGACACTGGTTGCGATTCCACCTGAATTTAATGAGCTCTCAGTTTTTCTCCATGCAGATCCTTTTCTTTGTCTTTATTCGTCACCGCATCGGTCTCCTTATTTCTACAACGTTTTTGTATTTTTCGATTAAACTTATGAGGAATTGAATTACAGCACTATTAAAATTCGCCGAACGCTCTCTATTTTTTTGATTCCATTGTAATAAACATATAAATATATTATAATATTGATTTACAATCAAAATATATAACACGACATGACAGGAAGATAGTCTGACAGTGTTATTTTTGCCATACAGGTAATTAATGTACTCTAGACTCTGTGCAGGTAATTGAAATAGTCTGGCCTGCTCTAACGTTCGTTTATGCCATATATTTATCTCATCTCCCTGAAGTTAGCGTTGCTAAAGGCAATGAAATCGGTCAGATAGTAATTCGTGAGATAAATGGCAATTGAAAAATTGACAAACAATTATCAGGCAGGTAAACAGCCAAATAACTTTATTCGTCAGGTAGTTATCAGGCATTTTCTTCTCCAGAGGAGCTCGTGGCTAAATAATTACAGCCGCATAGACCGATCTTCCGGGTTAAGCCACGCTTGCCGAGGTTGATCTGTGGATGGGTGACCATTTACCATAGCGAGTTTCCTCCGTGCCTCGGAAAGCACGTAAAGCCGTTGGTCCCGGCTGTCATTTGTAGATCTTTGACAGTCGTTACTGTTGGTCAGAAACCAGAAAGTCTGACAACCAGTCTTACCAAGAGTATCGTATTACCCAGTTACTGGGTTGTGGAGGTCTGATAGGCAGTCGCTCCATGTAAAATACTGATATTCAGCTGCATCCGGTTCGACTGGAAGCCGACCCCAACATAGTTGGGAAAAGGCTAGGCAGATGATGAGTTATCAGGCATTTTATCTGAGGATTGAAAAATCGGCCCTTAATGTAACAAAATTACAGTAATTTTATCGATATAAGTAATCGACCTTTTGGTCGCCGTAACATGTATGAGAAATAAATTTGAATTTGCGCGTGTGTGAGTGTACGTCGAACGCAGTATTTGCGTTAGTGTGACAACTAATAGCAAACTCGAAATCTATGTGCGTGTGGTTTATTTGTGTGCGTAATGCGCGTACGTATTGGGCTCTTGCTTGTAGTAGAGTTAAAGAGTGGGAGAAAAGCGGCGACACGCGTTCTAATACAAATCAGGAACTATTTCCTTTCTAACCTCTTTATCTGTTCTGTGGTACCATCGCACCTGTATTCTCACAGGCGTGTATGTTTATGTTAGTATCAGTATTTATTTTATCGGTATCTACAACCTTATTTTTACTTTATACGAAAATCGAGACAACTCAACAAGATTTTCATCAGAACTGAATATGTGTTTTTTAGTAAATCTCCAAGTTACACCTTAGTTTATTTCGCGTTAAGTTCCCTAAAAAAGTGTGAAATGCCTGAGATGTGCTATGCAGGGGTTGTCTAATACACGGAAACTGACCGAGAGGACCATCTCAAGCCTCAAGGTGTCTGTCTATTCCCGTCAACTGTTATGGGTAGAAATATACTGAAACAAAATTGAAATTTATGAAAAAAAAAATGTGTTGTAAAAAATATGTCAATCGATTCTCCTAGTGATTCTGAACAAACTAGTTTAAGGTTTAGTATATACTAAAACTAAACTTGTATAATAAATCCTATTTTGTGTGTTTCAGGAGCTATAATAACGGTGCACCGTCGCGTGGACGACAATTGGGCGGAGGGGCGTCTGGACCAGCGCGTGGGCATCTTCCCCATAGCCTTCGTAGAGCTCAACCAGGCGGCGCGACAGCTCATGAACAGGTAACCAGACACTAGTTTTCATAGTCTTACACTACAAGGTGTAAACGAATTCGTGTAATTCCTTAAAACCACATGATGTACTACAGATGTAGATTAGCCCATTCATCATTGGGTGGTTTAGATAAGACCACTTACCCCAAGTGGTCTTATCTAAACCACCCAATAAGGATTCAGTAATTATTTAAATTACTTGGAGCCGAGCACCTAGTCTTGAACTTTCGAAAGCACCAGTAGTCTGGTCTACTTGAAATAAAAAATATATGACTTGACTTTGATTACTTCAACATTATTTCAAAGTCGTATAATCCCAATCTATGGAAAAGCTCCATGAGCAGCAGTGGTCTCTCATACCCGACATGTTTCATTTAGAATTCTAGATATTAATAGAAGTTTGTGTGTATTTCAGCGCGCCTCTCAATCGTCCCGCGCCGCCTTTACCGGAACACGCGAGACCGTCGCACTCGGACCATAGGCATCATGCACAGGTTACTTTACTACTATTCATTTTTTTGTTATAGTTATCTGTCAATAAAATCGATTGTATAAAGAAGGCGTCAGAGTCGTATTATACATAAAATTGCGGGCAGAGGTGGCGGTGGAGGCTCATTCACGCCGGCGCCGTTATGTTTAAGTCTCATGTAATAGAGGATGTAAATCTAGACTAGGTTGCTAATGAGAAATTCCACACGGAAAGACCCAGTAACACTGCCTGACCTGGGAATTGAACCCAGCACCTCACGCTCAGTAGTCACGCTTGCGACCACTAGAACGACGAGGCTGTTATAAGAGTAGGTAGGTAATGAGAGCAAGAAACGATCGTAATTTTTTACAACGAGAGATACGAACCAACGACAATCGAAGACAATGACGACAAACTGACACTTCCGCTTAAGCGACATTATTGACAGATAATGTCGATGTTTAAAATCGAGCAGGGCTCTCTTTGTGATTGAGGCTTTTCAAAGCGCATCGAGTGTCAAAGTAACTGTATCGATCGAAAATACAAGCAATAATTTCCTTAAAAAACAAACATAGCAAATCGTCGGCTAAAAGTGATAAACTGATAAGTCCATTTGAACGATTTTACAGGTAATGAATAAAATTTAATAATTTCTAGGTAGTTCGCTAATTATTTATTTTGCAAAAGAAGAGTTTTCTGAGTAATATTAGACTACTATCAATTAAAGTGATTTTTGTTTTAATTCATTAAGTATATTAATTGAAAAAAGCAGTTTTTGAATTGTCTGTGAAATCATATTGAAATGGAGTTATCAGTTTTTCACTTTTAGCCGACGAAATGTGAAATTTTTATGTTATTTTTTGTCATTACAGCATTCTCACCGTTACCAACAAATGTCGATGTCGACCCCCGCCACTGTACAGAGCAACTACCAAAACATGGCCACCATGAGCCAATCCCACCCCAACTACCACGCCACACAAACTATGTTGGCCCAACAGGCGCAAATATTGGTGCCACAGCCCATCAACCAACACGTCACCGCCATCTCACACGGAGGCCTCGTCACCACCACTGCTGTGCCGCGGAACATTATGGAACCAACACAAACTAAACACTCTTTAGACCTTATACAATTTACGAATATGCATAACAAGTCCCACCAAGGTACGATGGGGATTCAAAGCGTGTCACGAATCGGGGAAAACTACGATAGACTACGGACAGTCAAATATGATAGCTATAACTCAACGCCAGTACATAAAGTTGAGACTACCTATCAAAACGTAAGGACTCACGAACATTTCCCCGTCTCCGTAGCAAATTTTAACACTAGCAACGTCAGTTCTGACTCCAGTTCGAGTATGAACACGCCTTCGGTCGGAGTTAGTTCCACAACTACTCCAAACACCAGTTCGAATACAAGTACTTGTGAAAGCGCTGAACCGAGCCTTCCAAGCTCGCCTGATAATAATACCGAGCGAAACGCGACCGTAATCGCTAGTAATACGACTCCAAATCAAAATCAAAACCAGAATCAGAACCCTCCAGAAGAGGAAACGAACAACGATGAGTCTCTCAACACTTCAATGGGAGTGTTGAGTTTGAACGAAAGTTCGACAGCAACGAATACCTCTCTGAACGTCAGTTTGCCGCCGTCTGAGAGTCCAAAATTGAATGCATCTGGTGCGAGTACTGCGTCTCAAACTCAAAGCGAAAATCCAGAAGCTGCGACCAATAATGAGCCTTCGAGGCTTGATACACCGTCTTCTAGTAAAAACATGATGCGTTCGAGTGGGCCGGACTCTTTGTTGAACTTTGGGTTAGGGCTGCAAGCTGCACTGTCGCCATCACACGGCAAGGATGGGAACTACATGGTCACCAGGGCTCATAGGGAGCACCATCATAGAGAGAGAGAGAAGAGACATAGCCTGACTCCTTCCACACATTTACAAGGGAATCATAATACGCAAAACAGGTTAGTGGAAATTACTTGTTTTAACTTAAGGCGCTGCCCAAACGTAGGACGCCGTAAAACGCTCAGTTTTTTGTCGCACAGTTAGGCGTATTGGTACTTATTACAAGCCAGAAAAAAATTGAGTGTATTGTCAAATGTTCAAAGAAAAGACTTATTTGAAAATATTTCATAAAAATAAAATAGGATCATGATAAAAAAATCATGAAACAGAGCTCAAAAAATATTTTTCGTCGCATAGTTCTCAAAATTTTGAGCGTAAACTGGCATATTTTATGTAATGATAATATAGGGAATATAATCAACTAAAGAATTACCTAAAAATTATTTCACTGAGCCGTGTATTTATTTTTTAATTTAATTAAAACTGCAAAATTACTTTTATATTGGCGGTCGTTCGATTCAACTAACATCAAATGCATCGCTGATTTGAACCTTATTTGTTGCCGCGATGTGCTAATGTCGTTCGTTCGTCTGTGACATGTCAGTCGGCTGCGAGCTGTTGTGGAGAGAGGTCACGTTTCGAATTCGCTCTAACCTTTTACGTACACTAGTTTATTATTAGGTATAAATAATAAGTTATTTTATAAATATTGACTTATATTAGCTTCAGTTTTCAAATAGATACCATTTTTTTTTGTGATTATTGACGCATTTGTATACGTCCGTAGGTATTGTTTCATTATTCGTGTTGCTCTGTGTTGATTACAAAAAATCATTTTTAAGATTAGAAAAACAACAATGGGCAATAAAAGAAACAAAGTACTACGACGGATTTGTACAAGAAAGCGACGTAATAAAAATAAAAATCCTCTAGTATCTCAGTAAGTACTTATTGTTACTTTTGTAGGTGTCACGCTTTATTATTGTATTACACCCACAAAGTTTCTTAATTTTTTTCAATATCTGAAATAGGTTCACAATATTTGCATAGATCGCAAAATAATTTATAATAATCACAACTTTCGCTCTGCCGCCTCGACCGTCGCGTCGGTAGCCGGTGAGCGCTAAGATGCCGTAGCCACCTCTCGAAAGCCGATGAGCGCTAATATGCACATACATGTAATAAAATGTTCAAAATAAAAAGAGTGTTATGAATATCTGTTCCGATGAAAAGATTGTTTTCTATTCAATTACAGAGAAGCTAAGGGTTATCAGTGTAATAATCCTCCAACATCACTCACACGTCTGACTGCACTTACTCCAACCTCAACAGATATAGGTACTGTTCAAGGAGCAGATTATGGGTAATTTCCTATGTATACTAATGTTAATAACACTAAAAATGTAATATAAAAATGAAAGTTGTTTGCTAGGGTTCCTTTAGTAAAAACTATACCCTTATAGGACCACTCATGTGTCTGTTTGTCTATCTGTACGTCTGTCACAGCCAATTTGCTTCGAATGTTCTGGACCGATTAAGTTGGGTACCTACACCCACACATTTTTGTGACCTAAACACCCACACACACGTAACTGCTTACAATCAGGCTGACGTATGCTTGATTGCAACCTTATTGGTATAAAACAATTAATCATCTGATTCGCGACTTGAGAGGTCAATAAATAGTCTCATTTTAAGTGAAAATCTCACATGGAAAAACGTGTCTATTTTTATCCGAATCAGCTCAGTCGTTTCAGCATGATTGACAAACAACATACTATCACATAGATTTTTTTCTTAAAAACACTAACACATTTTTTTTTTCAGAGAATTCACCATTAACGATTCGCTCCTTGTAGAAACCGTTTCTCAAGAATATAATATCGTCAAATACATGGTCGAAGGATTATACATAATTATGATGTATTTTATCCAGCAGCTTCAAAAAATATCAAGCCATAGTTCTTTGTTCAATTGCAATTTAAAAGACATGTCATTGATAGGAGAATGAAGAAATGGTTTGATCTCTAAATATAAATTTAAATGTAATATGTGTAAAGAAAATTTTGTAATTACAAGTGAGGATCCAGCAAACATATCTAATGTTAACGTAAATTTGGCTGCGGTAACAGGAATCACTTCTGCTGGTATCGGCTATTCGCAGTTTCAAGAAATTACAGCATGCATGGATATACCAATTTTTTCAGAAATAACTTATTCTAAAATTCAAGACATCGTTTATGAAAAATGGGAAGAAACAGCCCTAGAATCAATGGAAAAAGCTGCTATGCGTGACCGTGATGCCGCTATAAGTGAAGGGAAATTTAGTAAAGATAACATACCTATATTAGATGTGTACGCAGATGGCGTTTGGTCATCACGTTCGTACGGTAATAACTATAAGGCATTGTCTGGTGCCGCAGCGATTGTTGGCCGCAAATTTGGTGAAGTCCTATACAAGGTTAGTCAGAAAGGGGGTACTAATCTAAAAGGATATTAAAGTACCCATAATAATGAGTAACTTTTGTTTTACCACTTTCCCCAAAAGTCAATAATTCAAGAGAAATAGCTGTTCAAAAAATACATGAAAAATGTGCTAAAATCTATCTAGACTCAGCTATGATCAGCTGTGATTACATTTTAGGTTATATTTGGGGTCATTAATGGGAAGCACTATTTTCTGAATTCGTAACTAAAGTAGGAACGAAGTATTTTTGAAAAAACTAAAATAAGAATCATCTTTTACGGAAACAAAAACTATCGAATTTTAAAATTTTAACACTTGCTTTAAAACGGCCATCAGTGATACTTTACGTGGCCTGCGGACTAGTAACCCCTTTCCGGCTAACCTTGTATATAGGACTTCACCAAATTTGCGGCCTACAATCGCTGCGGCACCTGACAATGCCTTATTAGTTATTATTACCGGCTACTACAGGTATATCGTCGTTACTAAATTTCTCTTCACTTATAGCGGCATCACGCTCACGCATAGCAGCTTTTCCCATTGATTCTAGAGCTGTTTCTTCCCGTTTTTCGTTAACGATGTCTTGAATTTTACAATAAGTTATGTCTGAAAAAATTGGTATATCCATGCATGCTGTAATTTCTTGAAACTGCGAATAGCCGATACCAGCAGAAGTGATTCCTGTTACCGCAGCCAAATTTACGTTAACATTAGATTGATTGATTGAGATCTTAAATATCCATAAATATTCGTTTATAATTTTGAAATAAATAGTTTTAAAAAATACAGAAACTTTCTACTTTACTTATAGATAAAATACATAAAAAAATGACCATTCCCCTCCCCCCTACTGAGGCATAATTTTGATAAAAATAAAGGAGTATTTTCAGCGACTTTTTTACTTATATTACAGGAAAACCGAAGTCTAAGGTCTTAGGGTTACTACACTGATAACCCTCAGCTTCTCTGTACTTGAATGGAAAACAGCATTTTTTATCGGAACAGATATTTACGACATTATCTTTTTATTTTGAACTTTAATATGTACATATTAGCGCTCATCGGCTACTCGAGAGGCTGCTGCGGCATTTTAGCACTCACCGTCAGAATATGGATGGCGCTAGAATAGGGCCGTGCGTGCTATCATAAACGCGGGCGGCGGGCGCCCCGCAGTGGGCGGAGCTATGTGCCCCTGCTTCACCCCCTCAATTCCCTAAAAATTTGCTTCTCACCGCGCCTTAACGACATATTTGCTGAATTATACACCGTGTCCCAGAAATTAGTGTCAAGCGGAAGTCCAGGGGTAGAGCACTCTTACAGCGGTTACGCACTGCATCCGATCCGAATCCGTGAAAATACGTTCCGAAGTAGCCATAGAACTATTTGTATGGTAGTTTACGCACTACATCCGTCATCCGATTTCTATCCGCCATCCGTGAGTTTCTAATTCGGAAGAACATTGACGGACCGAAGTAGCCATAGAACTATTTGTGTGGTAGTTTACGCACTACATCCGGCATCCGTCATCCGTGAGTTTCTAATTCGGAAGAACAGTTGACGGACCGAAGTAGCCGTAGTACTGTTTGTATGAACGCTTTCGATTTCGCTTTCTTTACAATTCCCCTGAATTGTTTGAATTTGAATCAGAGATCGGAATAGTGCGTAAGCAACATCCGAATTCTGTCCGAGATTTTTACTCTAGATCGGTATTTTCACGGATTCGGATCGGATGCAGTGCGTAAAGCAATATCCGAATTCGGTCCGAGTTTTTACATCCGTATTTTCACGGATTCGGATCGGATGCAGTGCGTAATCGCTCTTAGAGGTACCCGAATCACCCCCATGTAGGTTCCTGACTTTACTTTCTGATTTCTAAAAGAGCGTTGCTTTAGCTTGGAATAGAATCTGTAAAGTAGGGTACTCACCTAGCCGTAAGCATGTAACGTGTCTGATACTGTATCAACCTGCAAGTGGGTACGGCTCGTCCACGGTCACCGCGTATCTAGCTACGAGCTCCCGGATCCGCAGTGCTCGTGACGACATCACGCCGACTACATGTCTCAAATGGTGGCTAGTGCTGCGTTCATATTCATGTACAATATCATCGAAAATTAAAAAGTCCACGTCGATTCTGGCAAAGTGAAATTCCAGGGTCCCACAATACCGGAGTATTTTGATAAAGTTCAATTAAGTTAATAACTTTTTCATCCGTCCACTCCATGATGAAGATGTTAGTTTGAAGCTCGCGCCGACGTACTCACTACTCAAGCAGTCGTGTCGCCGTCCACGTGCACACTGCGAGCCGCCTTTGTGTTCGCAGTGATACCGCCACTCGGCGGGTCACTGCGAGCTTACTGCGCTCCACGCGTGAGCGGTTCGCAGCGAGCTCGTGCCTATGTACTCACTTGATACAGTATCAGATACGTTACATGCTACACGGCTAGGTGAGTACCCTGCTTAATAAAGCTTGGTAAAGGTGTATAATATAATGTAATGTTTACGTTGCAGACATTCAGCAGAGATCCTGGCGACGAGCCTGCTGGACCAGGCGGTGGAGCCGCGGTCGGAGCGCGAGCGGGAGCGTCGGCGGCGCCGCTCGCGCAGCAACGAGCGCCCGCTGCCTGCCGCGTATGTCGCCATATACCCCTACAAGCCGCAGAAACCTGACGAGCTAGAACTTAAGAAAGGAGGTCAGTTCAATGTACAGTTCTACACTATACACATCATTTAGCCTCATATTTATGACTAGCTGTTGCCCGCAGTTTCGCTTGCGTACCTTCTTAATCCCCGTATTCATTGTAAACATTTGTTGCACAACAGTTGCACAACACCAAAGTTTCTCAACATCAAAGTTTCTGGCAACAATGTTTACAGCCATACTTTCCGTCCACACTATCGTTGGCGTCAAAATGTTGCCCGAGGAAGTAGTGCTGTTGTGTTCTGCGTATTTAATATTCTATCTTTCTAAAAATAATCATCATCATATTCATTGCTCCACACTACTGCCATGTTTAAAACTTATTTACAAACACGTCCACACACGTCAACATTAATTGCTAAACTGATGTTGACGCTCGCCGGGCGTCAACTCTGCAACATGGCGGGATCAACTCCGCAACACACGTGTTGCCCGCAATATGTTAACCGCAACTCGGCAACATGTTTATGCAACCGTGTTGCTAAACAAATGTTTACCATGAATACGAGGCTTTACTTCTAAAGTACCAGATTTCTCATGCAAACTTACAACACTTATTTCACCCCCTTAAGGATTGAATTTGCAAAAACGCTCAAACACGTGTACATTTACTCCTAACCAGAAACCTTAATACCTACTTAATTTCATGCTTCTTACTTCAAAAATGACGGACTTGCATACAAACGTTAATCACCCTTTTCACCCCCTTAGGGGTTGAATTTCGAGAAATTCCTTCTTAGTCGATGTTTTCGTCACGTAAGGAACCTACTGTCCAAATTTCATATTTCCAGCTTTAGTGGATTAGGCTCTGCGTTGATGAATCAAATGTCAGTTAGTACCAGTCTCTTTATATATAAGAAGATTAGTTTACTCTCGTGCATTCTTCGGGATTGCTCGACTGGTTTCGGACCCATCAGTTCGACTCGCGACCTTGCCGCATTTTCAGCGCATGATTAAAGGCTCCGCTTAAGTCACATACTAGTCGGGCAATCCCGAAAAATAACATAACTTCACGCCTTATTCCCCGAAGGGTTGGCAGAGGTGTATAGTATACACCCACGTTTCGCCGTTATGTTTAAGTCCCATGTAATAGGGGGCGAGCCTATTGCCATCAACCGGGCACAAATCCAGACTCCGAGCTGCTACTAAGAAATTCCACACGGAAAAACCCAATAACACTTTGCCCGACCTGGGGATCGAACCCAAGACCTCACGCTCAGCAGTCGCGCTTGCGACCACTAGACCAACGAGGCAGTCAACGTCCCGAAAAATACAAACGAGTAAACCGTAACTAATCGTAAATATGAATGTGTCTCATGAAAGTTATAATATAATTTAGTCTCTTCTAGGTCTCAAGTCCTTAGCCGATTCTTCGAACGAGTAATTTTTATGGGACTTGTGGTCACTTATACCATCACTTTCCACCACTATGACTTGTAGAGAAACCCATACAAGCTTGTAATGTGTATAAAACGTATCGTTCGCAGGTATCTACACGGTAACGGAGCGGTGCCGCGACGGCTGGTACAAGGGCTGCTCGGAGCGCTCGCAGCGCTGCGGAGTGTTCCCGGGGAACTACGTCGCGCCCGCAGGGAACATCAGGCCCAAACATGATAAGGTACTACACACGGTAACGTAACGTAACGTAACGTAACGGAGCGGTGCCGCGACGGCTGGTACAAGGGCTGCTCGGAGCGCTCGCAGCGCTGCGGAGTGTTCCCGGGGAACTACGTCGCGCCCGCAGGGAACATCAGGCCCAAACATGATAAGGTACTACACACGGTAACGTAACGTAACGTAACGTAACGGAGCGGTGCCGCGACGGCTGGTACAAGGGCTGCTCGGAGCGCTCGCAGCGCTGCGGAGTGTTCCCGGGGAACTACGTCGCGCCCGCAGGGAACATCAGGCCCAAACATGATAAGGTACTACACACGGTAACGTAACGTAACGTAACGTAACGGAGCGGTGCCGCGACGGCTGGTACAAGGGCTGCTCGGAGCGCTCGCAGCGCTGCGGAGTGTTCCCGGGGAACTACGTCGCGCCCGCAGGGAACATCAGGCCCAAACATGATAAGGTACTACACACGGTAACGTAACGTAACGGAGCGGTGCCGCGACGGCTGGTACAAGGGCTGCTCGGAGCGCTCGCAGCGCTGCGGAGTGTTCCCGGGGAACTACGTCGCGCCCGCAGGGAACATCAGGCCCAAACATGATAAGGTACTACACACGGTAACGTAACGTAACGTAACGGAGCGGTGCCGCGACGGCTGGTACAAGGGCTGCTCGGAGCGCTCGCAGCGCTGCGGAGTGTTCCCGGGGAACTACGTCGCGCCCGCAGGGAACATCAGGCCCAAACATGATAAGGTACTACACACGGTAACGTAACGTAACGTAACGTAACGGAGCGGTGCCGCGACGGCTGGTACAAGGGCTGCTCGGAGCGCTCGCAGCGCTGCGGAGTGTTCCCGGGGAACTACGTCGCGCCCGCAGGGAACATCAGGCCCAAACATGATAAGGTACTACACACGGTAACGTAACGTAACGTAACGTAACGGAGCGGTGCCGCGACGGCTGGTACAAGGGCTGCTCGGAGCGCTCGCAGCGCTGCGGAGTGTTCCCGGGGAACTACGTCGCGCCCGCAGGGAACATCAGGCCCAAACATGATAAGGTACTACACACGGTAACGTAACGTAACGTAACGTAACGGAGCGGTGCCGCGACGGCTGGTACAAGGGCTGCTCGGAGCGCTCGCAGCGCTGCGGAGTGTTCCCGGGGAACTACGTCGCGCCCGCAGGGAACATCAGGCCCAAACATGATAAGGTACTACACACGGTAACGTAACGTAACGTAACGTAACGGAGCGGTGCCGCGACGGCTGGTACAAGGGCTGCTCGGAGCGCTCGCAGCGCTGCGGAGTGTTCCCGGGGAACTACGTCGCGCCCGCAGGGAACATCAGGCCCAAACATGATAAGGTACTACACACGGTAACGTAACGTAACGTAACGTAACGGAGCGGTGCCGCGACGGCTGGTACAAGGGCTGCTCGGAGCGCTCGCAGCGCTGCGGAGTGTTCCCGGGGAACTACGTCGCGCCCGCAGGGAACATCAGGCCCAAACATGATAAGGTACTACACACGGTAACGTAACGTAACGTAACGTAACGGAGCGGTGCCGCGACGGCTGGTACAAGGGCTGCTCGGAGCGCTCGCAGCGCTGCGGAGTGTTCCCGGGGAACTACGTCGCGCCCGCAGGGAACATCAGGCCCAAACATGATAAGGTACTACACACGGTAACGTAACGTAACGTAACGTAACGGAGCGGTGCCGCGACGGCTGGTACAAGGGCTGCTCGGAGCGCTCGCAGCGCTGCGGAGTGTTCCCGGGGAACTACGTCGCGCCCGCAGGGAACATCAGGCCCAAACATGATAAGGTACTACACACGGTAACGTAACGTAACGTAACGTAACGGAGCGGTGCCGCGACGGCTGGTACAAGGGCTGCTCGGAGCGCTCGCAGCGCTGCGGAGTGTTCCCGGGGAACTACGTCGCGCCCGCAGGGAACATCAGGCCCAAACATGATAAGGTACTACACACGGTAACGTAACGTAACGTAACGTAACGGAGCGGTGCCGCGACGGCTGGTACAAGGGCTGCTCGGAGCGCTCGCAGCGCTGCGGAGTGTTCCCGGGGAACTACGTCGCGCCCGCAGGGAACATCAGGCCCAAACATGATAAGGTACTACACACGGTAACGTAACGTAACGTAACGTAACGGAGCGGTGCCGCGACGGCTGGTACAAGGGCTGCTCGGAGCGCTCGCAGCGCTGCGGAGTGTTCCCGGGGAACTACGTCGCGCCCGCAGGGAACATCAGGCCCAAACATGATAAGGTACTACACACGGTAACGTAACGTAACGTAACGTAACGGAGCGGTGCCGCGACGGCTGGTACAAGGGCTGCTCGGAGCGCTCGCAGCGCTGCGGAGTGTTCCCGGGGAACTACGTCGCGCCCGCAGGGAACATCAGGCCCAAACATGATAAGGTACTACACACGGTAACGTAACGTAACGTAACGTAACGGAGCGGTGCCGCGACGGCTGGTACAAGGGCTGCTCGGAGCGCTCGCAGCGCTGCGGAGTGTTCCCGGGGAACTACGTCGCGCCCGCAGGGAACATCAGGCCCAAACATGATAAGGTACTACACACGGTAACGTAACGTAACGTAACGTAACGGAGCGGTGCCGCGACGGCTGGTACAAGGGCTGCTCGGAGCGCTCGCAGCGCTGCGGAGTGTTCCCGGGGAACTACGTCGCGCCCGCAGGGAACATCAGGCCCAAACATGATAAGGTACTACACACGGTAACGTAACGTAACGTAACGTAACGGAGCGGTGCCGCGACGGCTGGTACAAGGGCTGCTCGGAGCGCTCGCAGCGCTGCGGAGTGTTCCCGGGGAACTACGTCGCGCCCGCAGGGAACATCAGGCCCAAACATGATAAGGTACTACACACGGTAACGTAACGTAACGTAACGTAACGGAGCGGTGCCGCGACGGCTGGTACAAGGGCTGCTCGGAGCGCTCGCAGCGCTGCGGAGTGTTCCCGGGGAACTACGTCGCGCCCGCAGGGAACATCAGGCCCAAACATGATAAGGTACTACACACGGTAACGTAACGTAACGTAACGTAACGGAGCGGTGCCGCGACGGCTGGTACAAGGGCTGCTCGGAGCGCTCGCAGCGCTGCGGAGTGTTCCCGGGGAACTACGTCGCGCCCGCAGGGAACATCAGGCCCAAACATGATAAGGTACTACACACGGTAACGTAACGTAACGTAACGTAACGGAGCGGTGCCGCGACGGCTGGTACAAGGGCTGCTCGGAGCGCTCGCAGCGCTGCGGAGTGTTCCCGGGGAACTACGTCGCGCCCGCAGGGAACATCAGGCCCAAACATGATAAGGTACTACACACGGTAACGTAACGTAACGTAACGTAACGGAGCGGTGCCGCGACGGCTGGTACAAGGGCTGCTCGGAGCGCTCGCAGCGCTGCGGAGTGTTCCCGGGGAACTACGTCGCGCCCGCAGGGAACATCAGGCCCAAACATGATAAGGTACTACACACGGTAACGTAACGTAACGTAACGTAACGGAGCGGTGCCGCGACGGCTGGTACAAGGGCTGCTCGGAGCGCTCGCAGCGCTGCGGAGTGTTCCCGGGGAACTACGTCGCGCCCGCAGGGAACATCAGGCCCAAACATGATAAGGTACTACACACGGTAACGTAACGTAACGTAACGTAACGGAGCGGTGCCGCGACGGCTGGTACAAGGGCTGCTCGGAGCGCTCGCAGCGCTGCGGAGTGTTCCCGGGGAACTACGTCGCGCCCGCAGGGAACATCAGGCCCAAACATGATAAGGTACTACACACGGTAACGTAACGTAACGTAACGTAACGGAGCGGTGCCGCGACGGCTGGTACAAGGGCTGCTCGGAGCGCTCGCAGCGCTGCGGAGTGTTCCCGGGGAACTACGTCGCGCCCGCAGGGAACATCAGGCCCAAACATGATAAGGTACTACACACGGTAACGTAACGTAACGTAACGTAACGGAGCGGTGCCGCGACGGCTGGTACAAGGGCTGCTCGGAGCGCTCGCAGCGCTGCGGAGTGTTCCCGGGGAACTACGTCGCGCCCGCAGGGAACATCAGGCCCAAACATGATAAGGTACTACACACGGTAACGTAACGTAACGTAACGTAACGGAGCGGTGCCGCGACGGCTGGTACAAGGGCTGCTCGGAGCGCTCGCAGCGCTGCGGAGTGTTCCCGGGGAACTACGTCGCGCCCGCAGGGAACATCAGGCCCAAACATGATAAGGTACTACACACGGTAACGTAACGTAACGTAACGTAACGGAGCGGTGCCGCGACGGCTGGTACAAGGGCTGCTCGGAGCGCTCGCAGCGCTGCGGAGTGTTCCCGGGGAACTACGTCGCGCCCGCAGGGAACATCAGGCCCAAACATGATAAGGTACTACACACGGTAACGTAACGTAACGTAACGTAACGGAGCGGTGCCGCGACGGCTGGTACAAGGGCTGCTCGGAGCGCTCGCAGCGCTGCGGAGTGTTCCCGGGGAACTACGTCGCGCCCGCAGGGAACATCAGGCCCAAACATGATAAGGTACTACACACGGTAACGTAACGTAACGTAACGTAACGGAGCGGTGCCGCGACGGCTGGTACAAGGGCTGCTCGGAGCGCTCGCAGCGCTGCGGAGTGTTCCCGGGGAACTACGTCGCGCCCGCAGGGAACATCAGGCCCAAACATGATAAGGTACTACACACGGTAACGTAACGTAACGTAACGTAACGGAGCGGTGCCGCGACGGCTGGTACAAGGGCTGCTCGGAGCGCTCGCAGCGCTGCGGAGTGTTCCCGGGGAACTACGTCGCGCCCGCAGGGAACATCAGGCCCAAACATGATAAGGTACTACACACGGTAACGTAACGTAACGTAACGTAACGGAGCGGTGCCGCGACGGCTGGTACAAGGGCTGCTCGGAGCGCTCGCAGCGCTGCGGAGTGTTCCCGGGGAACTACGTCGCGCCCGCAGGGAACATCAGGCCCAAACATGATAAGGTACTACACACGGTAACGTAACGTAACGTAACGTAACGGAGCGGTGCCGCGACGGCTGGTACAAGGGCTGCTCGGAGCGCTCGCAGCGCTGCGGAGTGTTCCCGGGGAACTACGTCGCGCCCGCAGGGAACATCAGGCCCAAACATGATAAGGTACTACACACGGTAACGTAACGTAACGTAACGTAACGGAGCGGTGCCGCGACGGCTGGTACAAGGGCTGCTCGGAGCGCTCGCAGCGCTGCGGAGTGTTCCCGGGGAACTACGTCGCGCCCGCAGGGAACATCAGGCCCAAACATGATAAGGTACTACACACGGTAACGTAACGTAACGTAACGTAACGGAGCGGTGCCGCGACGGCTGGTACAAGGGCTGCTCGGAGCGCTCGCAGCGCTGCGGAGTGTTCCCGGGGAACTACGTCGCGCCCGCAGGGAACATCAGGCCCAAACATGATAAGGTACTACACACGGTAACGTAACGTAACGTAACGTAACGGAGCGGTGCCGCGACGGCTGGTACAAGGGCTGCTCGGAGCGCTCGCAGCGCTGCGGAGTGTTCCCGGGGAACTACGTCGCGCCCGCAGGGAACATCAGGCCCAAACATGATAAGGTACTACACACGGTAACGTAACGTAACGTAACGTAACGGAGCGGTGCCGCGACGGCTGGTACAAGGGCTGCTCGGAGCGCTCGCAGCGCTGCGGAGTGTTCCCGGGGAACTACGTCGCGCCCGCAGGGAACATCAGGCCCAAACATGATAAGGTACTACACACGGTAACGTAACGTAACGTAACGTAACGGAGCGGTGCCGCGACGGCTGGTACAAGGGCTGCTCGGAGCGCTCGCAGCGCTGCGGAGTGTTCCCGGGGAACTACGTCGCGCCCGCAGGGAACATCAGGCCCAAACATGATAAGGTACTACATTAATATGGCTCTACGAAGAAGGACATTTAAAAAAAAATATACAGAGTGCTCCGAAGCTCAACGTCAACCTAAATGTCAAATGATAAGACTGATTAGGACAGTTCAGAAGTAAAAAACTTTACATAAAAAATATATAATCGTTAGATTTATGAGGTAAAATTTCATTCATGATAACTTTGACACTCGAAAACGAATAAACTTTTTTCTTTCTAAGCCTTTTTTAGCTGCCCTATCATTTGCTCCCAGCTTGACTTTGAGTTTTGGGACACCTAGCCATGACTAGCAATACTGAGAAACCGTGGGTGTATGCTTTCATTTTATCGAAGTTCTCGTTCAAAATTTGTTGGCTAAAGTGTAGTAACACCTTTAAGGCCTTGTAGGGGATTATAATAATTTGCGGTTTTCTTCAGTTAAACACTGTTAAAATTTATAATGTTTAATGCGGGTAAGTTTACAGATTCGTGACACGATAGTAGAAAGAAACATGAAATAGCACAGGGAAGAATAGATGATAAGATAGCACTGAAGAGTAGAGGAAATTATATACAGAAATTAGTAATTAAATTCGTGAGCCTATGAGCGTTTTCGCGAGAGCTAATTTGCGCGTGCATTGGCCGTCAGAGTGCGTTGGCGACTGGAACTTGTGACAGAGCGTCGCGTATTATGTGGCGGGTGATGCATCCGTCACGACACGATGTTCCCACAGGCCGTACAGCTTAGCTCAGTGTGACAGCATCACATGAATAAATAAACTGAACAGAATGAAAGCTTCCTAACAGAGTTCAAAATTCTTACCTACTTTCATAGGGCTGTCTACTATTTCACGACCGTAAGTTAAGTACCTACCTATCTAATAGAAAAGGCCAAATGAAATCTTACTAAGACGACCTACAAATACGATGGTACTATTCAACAAACCTACTAAAACAAATAATACGCCAACATAATTACTTATAAATAATAATTCTTATGGGAAAGCCTTAACGTCATCTTAGTTATTTTGAATATTATCTACTCGTAACTAAATATTCTGTAATAAGCATTAAACATGTGTAGGATAACATCTTATGAACCTATGATCCACAGTAAAATTATTTGAATTTGAATAAGTAGATATAATTAACTGACAAGATCCTTTGGATATACAAAAAAAGAAGTCTCCTTGTTTTTCCTACCATTATTTGTACACATACACACAGTACAACAGTTTGGCATCTTTAGCAACAATTAAAATAAAACGTCCGCGTCTCGTACCGCTGCCGCTGTGACACCCCTTAACTTTGTCCGCTTACTGAGCCGCCTCAAACCGATTTGTACGGGAGCGGGCGCCGGCGCACTCCCCGCGCGCCTTGTCGGTGACAGTCACGCACACATAAGCTGTGCGTGTAGTAGTGTACCTACGCACGCCGTTTAGTATGAAGCTTTCATTCTGCTCGGTTTATTTATTCATGTGACAGCATGCCCTGTGTTATTGTGCAGACGGCGACCGTAGCGGCGGTGGCAGCAGTAGCGGTGACGTCAGCCCCCAGCGCCGCCAACAACGCGGCCGCACCGGACGCTCCGCCGCGCGCGCGCTCGCCCGCTCAGCTCATGGGTACGTACATCTGCTGCTACTGGACTACACGCTCATACACCGAGCCCCTTATTACAAAAGATGGTTTAAACCAAGACTAAAGTAAACCCATCACTTTCATATGTCATACAACTAAAAGAGACGGGGCTATATTAAAACCTAGGTTTTTCTTAGACCATCTTTTGTATTAAGGGGGCCCGGGTTCAGAGCGCTATTAATGTTTATTTATTTATTTATTATACACACATCAAAAGTGTCTAGGGATCAAGCATTTTTATGCGGATTTCTTGAGATTGAGATGTGGCTTTGTAATAAATTTATGATTTTATAAATTTATATGGATCCTTTTTGGTGCATTTCATAATTTGAATCAGGAACTGTGAATCAAATTCGAGTAAAAGATGAAAATCAGCTGTCAATATTTTCCCTATAAAAACATACAACGCATTGAAGACATTATTAGTGCTACTGTTTCCCTACTACTGATTAAAACCAACGTTATTATGGAGCGGCGACGTCATTTAAGCAGGGAAGAAATGCTCAGAGCCGTGGGAATGATAGAAGCTGGTTCCCGGCAACGTACTGTGGCTTTAGCTCTGAATACAAGTCAGAGTGTTATCAGTCGACTTTGGACACGTTACCGAAGCACTGGTACCGTGGCTGAGCGCCATGGAGGACGGTATCGCTGCACCACACGGAGACAAGACCGATACATTCAAATCTTAACTCGAAGAGCTCCAACAATAACCGCCATGATGTTAGCCGTGAGGCTTCATCACTCTTCAGGGAACTTAATTAGCGACCAAACAGTCAGAAACCGCTTGCATGAAGTGAACCTTCATTCCCGAAGACCGCTACGGGTACCACCTATAGCAATGCACAATCGTAGGATTCGATATCAATGGGCTCTTGGACACAGAAATTGGGCAGAAGAACAATGGCGTTTCGTGTGCTTTTCTGATGAGTCTCGTTTTGGTATGAGACCGGATACAAGACGTATACGACACTGGAGAACCCCTGGACGCCAACAGCGATTAAAATCCTGCCAGGAAGTCCATCCTTATAGTGGTGGAACCATCATGGTATGGGCGGGTATTTGGATCGGCGGAAGAACTGAGTTGATTTGGATCAGAGGCAACCTCAACGCTCAAATTTATGCTGAGACGATTGTATCAGACGTCATCGTTCCTCTACAAGCGCAAATCGGTCCCTTATTTCAGTTAATGCATGATAATGCACGACCGCACACCGCAAGAGTTGTAAGACAGACTCTCGCCGCAGCTAACATCAATGTCCTGCCCTGGCCTGCTCAGTCGCCAGACTTGAACCCGATTGAGCATGCATGGGATATGCTACAGAGAAGAGCTCTGCCGAATATGGAGGGTATCCAGTCGCAAGAAGACCTTTTTTTGTTGTTGCAACGAACATGGGCGGCCATTCCACAGCGTGATTTGGATGAACTCGTTTTGAGTATGCCAAACCGATGTTCTTGTGTTGTTAGTGTTCGCGGTAGAAACACGGATTATTAATTGTTTAAGTTACCCAATAAAATTTTAAAGAAAACTGTTATTTCAGTCTTTTTTTCGAACTTTTGTGTTAGTGGTTCAAATGTCAAAAATCCCTTTATTAGGAAAATGGCAAATTTCTTTATTAATGCAAAGGTGACTTGGTTTATCGTTACTGTGACAAACGAAAACACTTTATTTGATGAATCCTTAAAGAAAATTTTAATTAATATCAATCAGGAGAAAAGTTATTGCAAAAATATATGTTGATCCCTAGACACTTTTGATGTGTGTAGGTTTAATGTTTGACTCAGATTATAAGGTTTAAGACATTTATTTCTCAAAAGAAGAATACATTCCTTCACTTAATTAGAGAAACATAAAATATTTATAGTAAGTAAAAAAGTAAGAAAACGCAGGTAGGACTATATAATAATATTGTTGGCACAACAAGTTAACGATGCACAAGTACCGACATCAAGTTAAAAACTATTAGTTTAAGGACCTTATTACATATCGCAACTCAATTGCTATCTAGTTGCTATGAAAAGAAATAAAATAAAACAATTACATTACGCTGCTATAAGTTAAGAGAGAAATCCTTAAATATGTGGTTCTTTAATCTTCGTTTATAAATATTGTATGATTTTGTGTGTTTAATGTCATTCGGTAACTTATTGTATAACTGTGCTCCTTCGTACATTAAGTTTTTAATGCCGTAATTAGTGCGTGGGGTTTGAAGACAGATGTTATTTGCTCGGCGAGTTATACTTCTATGGATTTGATTTCTTTTTTTAAATGTTATTTGCGTGTGTATGTTTTTGTTAAGTATTTTTCTTATTAACAAGCACGTTATAACACTCTTAACACAATTCCTAGAAGGAAGTTTCTACCCACTCCAGACACCAGTCTCAATGAACGAAACCCATAGCTTGAATGTTGGCCCAGTTGTCTCGAACATTATGTTCTTTCAATCCACACACTATTCAAAATGGGACCGGTGTGTGACAAGACTTGGAATTTGACCCATTCTTATCGACATAAATAAAGTACCCGAAAGTAAATATCACACATCGAGCTTTAAAAAGAGATATGGGCTAGCTTTGGCGTCATAGAGCGTCGTCTCTCTCACTCATAGCTATGAGAACCTGTACAACAACTGACAAGCGACAAAATGTATGAGTGACAGAGACGACGTCCTAAGAAGCTGAAGCTAACCGATAATATCTCTTTCTACTGCTCGGTGTGTAATATTTACTGCCGCGTACATACTGTACTTATCACGGTATCTCACAAAAGGCCGCTATACAGGGTAACTTCAAATGAACTGACGAATTTTCTCATGGTTCTTAAGCCGCGTACAGACATCGCGAGGCGTGCATCGCGAATGGTTCGTCACGCATGCCTCAAGCTGTGGCATACGACGGTACATTTATGCATGCGTCCCGAACGACACATGCTCAAGCTGAGCACGCAAACAACCACACACGGGGTTCATGAGCGTGAAACGCAAATAACACCCGTCCGTCTACACGGAGCGCACGGCTCGCACTGAGTAGAGATGAGTCCGATATCATGTCACATGTAAAAATCATCGATATTTTAAAATCATTTCATTATGCAATGACAACGACAAAATTATCAATGCTTTTAAATAATTACTCGAATGAATGAAATGAACGCGAACTTCAGTGATTTGAACTGGCCGCCTCGACAGGCGCGTATTTTATATATGACCAACTTTTTACACCAGGTATTTACTTGTTATCTTGGAGCAAATATCACTAATGGAAACATATTGATGATTTCCATGATTATTAATCAATACCTAAATACACTGCCATGAATGTCACAAACAAAGAAAATAATAATTTCGCGGGCTAACTGACAAAGTCGACCCATGCCAACTACTAAATAATCGAATGATAATTTCACAGTAATTAAGTTGTTCCGCGATCATTTCCGTATCTACTCATAATTGAAGTGACCTGATCATACTCAAACAAAAATCATTGATGATTTTGTCATTGTTCTCGTCACCGATATTTTTTTGTCATTGTCATGCAGTCATTGATACCGAAAAATCATCACTCAGCCCATCTCTAGTACTGAGGCGGCGTTCGCAACGATCGTATGAGGCGAATGCTCACATTGAACACACACGTCCACACAGCCCGAGGCATGCATGACGAACCATTTGCGACCCACGCCTCGCGATGTCTGTACGCGGCTCTAGGTATTAAGAATCCATTGAAATAAAAAATACCTAAACGTTAGGTATTTCGTTTTGCCACTTAATAATAATCCCAAGTAACGTATAGCGCCCGAATTCTTAGAATTTGACATTGAATTTTGAATTTGCGATTACAGCTCAACCACTGACTTACCCGTGGAGTTCACCGGCGCAGACGGCTCAAAACACACCTAGATCTGAAAAGGTAAGCTACGACAATACTAAAACTACAATAAAAAAAACGACTTAATGGTGTGGTTCTTAGTGGAGGAGCTCGTGGCTATATAATTACAGCCGCATAGACCGATCTTCCGGGTTAAGCCACGCTTGCCGAGGTTGGTCTGTGGATGGGTGACCATTTACCATAGCGAGTTTCCTCCGTGCCTCGGAAAGCACGTAAAGCCGTTGGTCCCGGCTGTCATTTGTAGATCTTTGACAGTCGTTACTGTTGGTCAGAAGCCAGAAAGTCTGACAACCAGTCTTACCAAGAGTATCGTATTACCCAGTTACTGGGTTGTGGAGGTCTGATAGGCAGTCGCTCCATGTAAAATACTGATATTCAGCTGCATCCGGTTCGACTGGAAGCCGACCCCAACATAGTTGGGAAAAGGCTAGGCAGATGATGAGTGTGGTTCTTAGTTGTATATGGAGAATAATGAGGACCTGCGCTGAATTGTTTTTGAGCATTATACAAGGTTAGTCAGAAAGGGGGTACTAATCCGAAAGGGTGTTAAAGTACACATAATAATGAGTAACTTTTGTTCTACAACTTTTCCCAAAACTCAATAGTTTAAGAGAAACAGTTGTTCAAAAATCTCAAAAAAAAATCTCTAAAATCTATCTATCTCCAGTTATGATCAGCTGTGTTTACATTTTAGGTCATATTTGGGGTCATGAATTAGAAGCACCATTTTCTGAATTTGTAACTAAAGCAGGGATGAAGAATTTTTGAAAAAACTAAAATAAAAATCATTTTATTTGGAAAAAAAATATATCGAATTTTGAAATTTTAACACTTGCCTTCAAACAGTCATCAGCGATACTATAAGTGGGCTTTGGATTAGTACCCCCTTTCCGACTAACCTTGTATAAATGAAATCGTAACTCGAAAACTACAAAAAATCGTGGAACATACGTGATTCGGGTACCTCCAAGGGTGCTTCGCCTCTAGACTCCCACTTGACACTACTTATAAGCGGTGGAATAATCTCAAACAACAAAAGTAGGACTTTCAATAAAAAAAAAAAAAGTTTTTTTCTTTCTACAATAAATATTACTATCATTACCCTTGATCTCACTATCGCAGACCAGAGCCGGAACTATCAAATTTTAATTGTAATCATAAATTTCTTCTATCTTTTACAATATCATTTGGGTTTGGGGTACATTGATTTCATAGCTTATTTTCGTCTACTAATCTTATTCAACAGCCAAAAGAAAAATCAAAAACGGAGAAATCCTCAATATCGACCGGCGTCAGTTTGATGAAAAGACTAGCCGCCATGAAGAAGTGCAAGTCGCCGCCGCCGGCCGGCTACAGTATGGACAACCCGGTGTTCGAGGACGGGCCGGGCACATCGCTCATGCTCACCTTCAACACGCAACAACACCATCCTGTGCATGTCAGGTCAGTTACACACACATTATTTATTAGCCGATTACATTATTTATTAGCCGATTACATTATTTATTAGCCGATTACATTATTTACTAGCCGATTACATTATTTATTAGCCGATTACATTATTTATTAGCCGATTACATTATTTATTATTGATTGTGATTAGATTATTATTTAGGCGATTAGAGCCGCGAAAGTGGCGCCACTTCCGAAAAAAAAACATAATTTCTGTCATAACACAACATATTGAAATATCGTGTGTACACACAGCCACACATCAAGCTATAAATTTCCAGTTTACACTGACCTCTCAGTGTAAGGAAATCCTATACAATGCGAGATCAGCTTATACTGGAAATGTATAGCTTAATCTGTAGCCGTGCGTACAACATTTTAGTCAAGTTCTGTAGAAATTTTCGATATCAACACTAGAGCTTCTGAATTCGAAGTTTTAGCGATAAGTGACAAAAACTACCGTTTTAGGCATTAATTACTAAAACTTCTAACCTAGGATGTCAAGTGTTGTTTTTTGGTGTTCTTAAATTTCTACAACACTTGACTAAAATGTTGTACACACGAAATTTCAATATGTTGTGTGTTGACAGAAATTATGTTTTTTTTTTGTGAAGTGGCGCCACTTTCGCGGCTCTAATCGCCCTAAAATATGTTAGGATCACAAACCAAATATCTATGGTAGGGGTAGTATTTTAATCGTTAGAAGAAAATGCTATAATTGATCCAACAAAAGTTAGAGTACTCGCCAAACCGCCCAATAATGACCGCTCTGAAGATCGGCGAGTGGTTGCGTAGCAACAAAATATACAAGATGTAACATAAATAAATGTACAACCTCTTATGGGCTCACTGTACTCATCATTATGAACAACTTTTACTACGGGACCAAACCTGAAATCGCGAAAAAAAACAACTGTTCCCTACATTAAATGTTCGCTGAACTCGTCAAAATGTAGGGAACAGCTGGTTTTTTTAAAGCAAGCATTCGCCTTACTTCAGACCGGTCAAAATCTTTGGCGAGTACTGTAAGTCACCATCAAATATATCGGGACGAACAGACTGTTCAAAATGAGCTGAACAACTAAGAAAATTAAACTGTATCTCAATGATACAAGGAATGTTTCAGAATGAACACAGTACTCGACAACTGACAGGAATTTTATCACATTAAATAATTTCTATTTATTTATATTTTCTATTTATTTCTTTAGTTGTTTAGTCTGTTCGTCCATATTTGATGCGGACTGTAATATAAAATGTAGGTGATAAGTGTCAATTACAGAGGTTTTCAAATAACATAAAACAGTAGGGGCCATCAGTAGTCATAATATCAGTATACTTTTATTATTATTGGTTTGTTTTGAGTTTGTATGTAAAAGTTTTGTTTGTTTAAATCCATGTGCGCAATGAAGTTTACAATATTTTTAAGGTGCCTACGCACGTTTTAATTTCAGACACTATTAGCAGGTCGAATATCGGTGACCGTCAGGATGGCTGGACCAAACGAGATATGTACATGAGACCATGTGCATTGTTTAATACCTATTACAATAATTTATGTATATAGGGTGACTGGTAATTAGTGACCGATACTTTAACACATGATTGTACTTATGATAACAAACAACATTCCCTAAGAAACATTATTTATAAAACAAAAACAAAAAAACATTATTATTACGAGCAGCTAGTGTTGGGATTCTACCCGGGAAAAAACCCAAAATGGGTTAATTCGAGGGAAAGAACCCGGGAAAGAACCCGATTGGGAATCTATTCGGGTTTTTTCAAATTTAGCTAATTTAATATTTAGATACACATGCGTTAAATAATACATAATTTTTGAACTTTATTACTACTAGTTACAGCTTGTCTAAGTTGAAATGACGCGCTCCACTACCACATTTTACGCAAACAAACAAATATTAAAGTATGGACAATTAAGTAGTGGGTCACATCATTTCAACTTAGATAAGCTATACTGAAGTTAGTTATGGCAAGTTTATCTTTTCTTAGAATTAGAACCTGTAACATTTATAACTCAGTGAATGAAGTGAAAAAGTAATGTACAAGGATTTTTCAGATGGTACGGTTAAAGTAATAAATAAGTAGGGATGGTAAGGTAGTATAGCATGAAAAATAATTCATAATATTGATTAAATAAAGCTAACTAGCTGTGCTAAAATCATAAGCTAAGTAGCAAATTCACTTCCATGATCTTGCATCAGCTGCAACGCCGTGCAATACACACCTTTCTAACCTAACTGAGAAAACAGCTGATAATTTTGCAACAGCTGAACCGATTTCCATCATATTATTAACCTGATAATTATCCTGATTAAAACAGCTTTTTCAGCAAAAAAATCTTAACGAAATCGAGTCAACCGTTTCGGAGTTACGTTGCCACAAACGAACAGACAAATATACAGACAAACAAACAACCATACAGACAAACAGACAGCCATACAAACAAACGGACAGACTTACAGACATTGGTGTCAAACTTATCAAACATTCTTCTTTTTGCGCCGTGGGTTAAAAATAGGCTTCAAACATACATTTGAAGCCTATTTTTAAGGAGAGAGAGGAGGAGGGAGGAGAGTCTATTTGAGTCGGGAACGAAAACTAAAAAAATGCTTGAAAATTGTGTTTTTGCCTACTTTGAAGCGCAATAAATCGTAAACTATTAGCTATAGAAAAAAATACTTGCGACAAGAATAGTAGGGAATATAATTGTCTACAAAATCGAAACTATCTCTACTATCTATTTTTGGCGTAAAACCCATAGATAAGGAGTTATTTAATAAAAACTTATTTTTGGGGTCTTTAATCCAAAATGGCGGAGCGCGCCGAGGTCACTCAAGGTCGAAAACTTGATATTTTCATAAGAACACCTGAACATATCCAAAATTCAGGACTGATGGACTTTTTACAAGTGAAAACTACCTGGCGACTGGGCTATTTTATGCAGAAACATGTTTTACAATCCGTCTGGCAGTTCCACAGCTTACCGTGTTTGAACAAACAAAAAATCTCTTCAGCTTTATTGTATTAGTGTAGGTAATGAAAAAACCCATCTATTGGGTTTCTTCCCACATAAATTCCCAGTTTTTTTCCGTCAAGTTTTTTCGCACCGCCCGCCCATCTCTAGTTGCCACAAACAGCCAGACAGACATACAGATAAACAGATAGCCATACAGACAAATATACAGACATAGGGGTCAAACTAATAACCACTCAAGCGTCCACGCGCCTCTGCCGCGAGAGCGTCTACCGTCCAGCCGCGCTAACGAAATTTCTCCGCGCAAGCGCGCCGTATCATTTCCAACTTAAACCTAAATATCTAGTAAACTACTGCAGTAACACCAAAATAAAAAATACGTATTTATAGCTGAAAATAACATTCTTTTTTCGTCGTGGGTTAAAAATTCGGCTTCAAACGTAAAACACCTATCTATATGAGTCGGGAATGAAAACTAAAAAATGCTTGAAAATTGTGTTTTTGCCTACTTTAAAGCGCAATATATCGTAAAGTATTAGCTATAAAAAAATCTTGAGGCGGGAATTGTAGTGAATTTAATTGTCTACAAAATTGGTCTGATTTATTTTTGGCGTAAAACCCATAGATAAGGAGTTATTTAATAAAAACTCAGTTTTGGTGTCTTTAATCCAAGATGGCGGAGCACGCCGAGATCACTCAAGGTCAAAAACTTGATTTTTTCATATGAACACCTAAACATACCACATATCCAAAATTCAGGACTGACGGACCTTTTACAAATGAAAACTACCTGGCGACTGGGCTGTTTTATGCAGAAACATGTTTTACAATCCGTCTGGTATCTCTGGTAATCTGTTCCACAGATTACCACGTTAGAACAAACAAAAAATCTCTTCAACTTTATTGTATTATTGTAGATAGTGAAAGAACCCACCTATTGGGTTTTTTCCCTCATAAACACCCGGTTTTAACCCAAACGGGAAAGAACCCGGGTTTTTTCCCGTCGGGTTTTTTCCCACCGCCCATCTCTACGAGCAGCGTCCATTCCGTAACGGTTTACTATTAAATTTAAAAAAATAATGTTTCTTTGGGAAAGTTGTTTGTTATCATGAGTACAATCGTGTTTTAAAGTATCGGTCACTAATTACCAGTCACCCTATATATGTGTTCAACTTTACTTTTGTTGTTACTTTTTATAGGAGCTTCTTAAAGTTGTGTCAAAAATATATGTTAAGGTAGCAAACAGGTAGTAAATATTTACATTAACAACGCGGTTAATACAACGCTAAAACTATGAGAACTTGGAAGTGGTCAGCCAACCTGACGTCAGAATGGCTGACGACTCTATTTCTTTGATATATTTCTTAACGCAAAGGTACCAAATATTTCATTATAGGTAGTAAATAGTAGCAAATAGGTATTAAACAGTGCACATAGTCTCATGTACATATCTCGTTTGGTCCAGCCATCCTAACGGTCACCGAATATCGGGTTTTCTAAGTTGTTTACATCGGTGCACAATGCACAAGCTGTCTTAGAAAAGGAGTCGGTGCGACCTACAAAAAAGTTTATTAGACCTCAAAAAGTCCGTAGCCCGTAAATTTAAGTGCATCTGCGATTGGTTTTGAAATTGGAACATCCGTAGGCACCATAAACAAGTTTAGTCGGAAAAGGGGTACTAATCCGAAAGGGTGTTAAAGTATCCATAATAATTAATAACTTTTGTTCTACAACTTTCCCTAAAAGTCAATACTGCCGTCATAACGAAGAGTGCAGTAAGTGCAATTTTTGAACATAGAATTTTGAACCTTAGTGTTGGGTTACGCAGACGCAAAAGGATAAATATTCTATGTTCAAAAATTGCACTTACTGCACTCTTCGTTATGACTGGAGAATAGTAAATAGTTGAGAAATACTAGCGAATGAGAATTCATAAAAAATACGCTAAAATCTATATCAGCTCAGCTAAATCAGCTGTGTTCACATTTTTGGTCATATTTGAATCCAGCTCCATTTTCTGAATTCGTGACTAAAGCGAGGATAAATTATTTTTGAAAACTAAAATAAAAAGCATTTTGCATGAATACAAAAATTATGGATTTTAAAATTTTTACACTTGTTTGCTTCATAAAGTCTGGCGTCGACTTCAGCCGAAACGCGTCGAATCGAGTCGAGTCGCATTTGTTCCGTGTGAGGCGAAACGGTCAGTAATCGCAAGTTGTGAAAACAGAAATTCGCGTGACAAGCGATGCGCGCGAGTTATGCGACTCGGCGCGTCTCGTCTCGTCGCTGATCGACGCAGTTTTATAGTAAATGTATAGGAGGCGAATTATTGCGATTCTATTCGACTCGACTCGGCGAGCCTAGTGGACGCCAGCCTTTAAGTGGCTCGCGGAATAGTAACCCTTACTGACTAGCCTTGTATGTACATCGTCATGCATATTATGTGTGTTTCTAACATGTTTGTTGACTGTTTTTAAATATTGTGTGTGCCTGTACGTACAGCCCGCGTCACGTAAAAAGAGCGTTAACATCAACCTACGCAATAGGCGTTTTACTAGACCAATTATTTTAACTCCAGACTATTCAAAGTACCAGCGATTGGGGTTACTTTGATATCAAAGGGCGACATTGATAGTTACTAAAAGCATTTGGTCATATATCTCTGTAAAAATGGAACTTATGCATTTTAACTTAACTGTATAGGCAACATTGTCAGTTTTCCTATTTTACCATAAGGTATAGAGGTGTCTGCGAAGTTAGATGGCGGAGATAAAAAATACTAAATCACACCCCTGATTACACTGGTCAACAAAAAAACACTTTTTGTATGTAACATGAAAACTTTTGCCTAGATAAGTTTAGAAAGGATAATAGAAATAAAATTAGAATGTTCCAAATACGAATAGTTTTTTTGTAATTTGATTTTATTATATTTTAGAAAAGGCATAGATCGAGATCTTTTGGCCCATCCAGTGAGAAGACCCACAGATGTGTAGAGCCCACGCTTCGTCTTGTTGTCCGATGGCAAAACCAAAATACTGTTCATCTAAGTTACATATTAATGGCGTCAAATTTATTCGCTCACTTTTAAAAGTAATGACGCCACAAACATAACAAAACTTGTCAGGATTTTTACACTTTCTTGACATTATTTGATAATCACTTAACTCGGAAAACAGAAAACACAACAACGCTCTTCAAATAATAAATACTCTGAATGTGAAAATGAAACTTAAAAACATTGACTTAGAATAAGTATGGACAACGGGTGTAGTACAAAATTCACGATAAAAGTGTCCTGAATTGACATACTATAAACTTAGAAATACCAACAAGCTCATTTACGATGGACGAAATCCTATGTCGTTATCTTAATGCCTAATTTTGCTTGCAACAATTTTTACCATACGAAAACATGACAGCACAGCTCAATTTTTCAAATTTCGAAACTTCATCTAATGTTAAACGAAAATTTGGAAAACATAGGAGTAATAGAGCAACCTTAATTTTTAAAAGATTTTATTATTAGTTATATTTATTGCGATCGCTAAATATTTAATCAGTTGAATTAAATATTTAGCGATCGTAATAAGAGCATAGAACATTTCTTGCAAAATTACAACATCGTCATTTTCAAAAACGCGATTTCGCTTCCTTTGCTGAAGTATCACCATCAGCATCATCATCATCTTCATCTAATTGATCTCGAGGAAAACTGAAATTAAATCAGAGGCATATTATTTTTTTTGAAAGAAATAATCTTGTGTCACGTGTATTTAAAAGAGTTCATGATAACAAAACAAACGAGCCCAAAAGTCACGCGTCCACTATTGGCCATCAGGAAGTTCCAGAGCCCGTTTTCCGGCTCTACCATCGGACCTAGCGATGTCCGATATTTCGCTTTGTATCGATATATCGTATCGTAATGTATCGCAACTGATTGTATCGATACACGATATACATATATCGTATGTCTTTGTATCGATACTCTAAATATCGTATCGAAATATCGTATTGTTGTTTAAGTGGAGTTGCAAATTTATAGTGTTGTCTCTAGTTTTAACGTTTAATAAACACAACTTGTATTTCGCACCCAAATCACTCTTAATAAAATCACACACAAAATCAACAAAGTCAAAAGTAATATTTACATTAGGTCTTACCTATCCGCATCGTATTACAAACGTTAATGCCGCACCTACAAGTGTGGCGGCATTACAAAAGAAGAATAATTAAGTTTGTTTACATTTGTAATCTTTGTTACTGTTACCTATCTCAATATTTCACAAACCAAATATCACTCTAAGTACTTAATACAATACGATATTTTCGATGCGATATTCTGGCGAAGCGATACGATACAGACAAATATCGCATTGACGTGTATCGATACAAAATATCGATATATCGCATTCCGTTGTATCGATACACCAAAATATCGATACGTATCGGGCATCGCTAATCGGACCTACGTCATTATTTATGTAATGAAAAGTGCTTATAATGACAAAATACATGAGCTGAAACTCGACGAGCCTACCATTTGTTCCTGTGCCTGCCTAATCTTCGGCTCCAACATCAAATTAGTTCAATGACATTTTAATGATCTAATATGCACATACCTACCTGCAAAATTTCAGCTGGATCGGAAACTTGGTAGTGACCGAAAAACCAATACAATTTTGAAACGGAAGGACAACATACATATTTTCGTACATAATATGTTTGCATACAATGCAAGTTTAAAAATAACTTGTTTAAATGAATAGAACAAAACAAAATGCGATTGGTTCAAAATCGCAATACAAAAAACATCGCGTAAAAATAACGACTCTTTGGAATCTTTGTTCTAAATTCTGACAAATATGTCAATTTTCTTATGGTAATTCAACCAAATGAAGTTGACATAATTGGTCAAACAAAGGAAGGAAAATAAGATACTTTTTGTTTAGTTGGATTATTGTGTGTTTTGCTCTTGCAATTAATTAAATTTTAAGTAAAATACAATGTCCCTTAACAAAATAATACTTTAAAATTGTAAAACAATAATATACCTACTGAAAATATGATACACCATCAACTTTTTTCACTTTTTTGAGTAGTTTTTACACGATCTCACTACACAGAACGGCATTGTTGACATGTGACATTGAGATGTAGCTGCTTGTTCGCCCAAATGAAGAATGACGCGCGCAATTGTAGCTCTTTTCAAATTTACCGTGTTTTAACTCTCTTTCGGTTCGGACATTTTTGAGCGATGACCCGAGGTCCATACTTATTCTAAGTCAATGCTTAAAAACCGTTAATCTTCAATTTTGTCGGTAGTAACTAGTTGTAACACAAAAACGAGACCTAATCAAATCAAAATAAATATTGTGTAAGAATGAGGGTAGGTAGGTAATTCAAAATTAGTAAGCAACTTTCTTGTTACAAAACTTTGTTGACCAGTGTTATGTACAAAATTCGAGTTTTAATTGGGGCTACTTTGACACTGAATGACATACACAGGGATTATCAAAGTAAAAGCCTACGGTCCGTATTTGATAAGGAAATTACTCCTTTTTTCATCGAAAACTATGCTCTGTAGTTTTTTTTATCTAGTCTATGTGATTTGATACATCTCAGTTAATTCAGTCTATATGAAATATATTTGATGTATCAGCTAAAAGCGAAAATAAATAAGTTACAAACTCTTGAAGCTCAAAAAATTGATCAGAGTAACCCCGTTCTACGGTACCTAGTGAAAAAAAATCGTACAATAAACATTACTGTTACTTATAATCAGTGATCGGAAAAAGGTGAGCTAATTTACCTAAACTTCAAAGAACAGAGACAAAAACTGGAGACTTCCTTACGACAACATTTTTTTTCGTGAAAATTATTCCGGGTTTCGGGACATCACTAAAGTACATTTAATATTAATGTTAATAGTACAGAAAACAATTAAATTCGTTTCCTATTTTTCTTTCCCAAAATTGTCACAAAACGTGATGACACGTTTTTCATTGTTTTTAAAAAGAGATTTTTTATTGTTTTTAAAAAAGGAGGTTGTCTTTTATTTTTTGAAAACAAATGAAAGACAAACTCCGAGAAAATTCTCCCGAAAAAAAAAATTGTCGTAAGGAAGTCTCCAGTTTTTGTCTCTGTTCTTTGAAGTTTAGGTAAATTAGCTCACCCTTTTCCGATCACTGCTTATAATCCATAAAACAATAATTAAGTTCTCTCGTACGCGACTATACTCATGCGCAGGCGACTCATCTTCTTCACTATCGTTCAGCGCTCTTTTTACGTGACGCAACTTGTATAATTTGTTCTAACAGCACTCCATTGTCACTGCATTTGTGTTTCACGTGTGTTCATTGCGACAAGCCAAGTTCGAATATTTTATCATCTTTTTTTTTGGTATTATCTTCAGTTTCGTACTTGTTTTTTTTTTAAATTTAATTTTCTCCTCTTTTATTTTGATTACAAATCATCACATCATGATAAATTAAAAATACATAGTTTTCCATAACTTACCTACGACTGTGTCGATAATTCGATATGCATTTATAATACGCGATCTCTATACGATTCCAATTGAATTAAATGTTAATCTTGGAAATGAAAAGTTTAATTCTCTCAAGCTACCATATAAATAGTGTATGTTATAATCGATGTTGGCTTGTGGCATACTAACGGTGTGGGTACAGGTCGGGCTCATGCCCGTCGCAACTGCTGCGAGCGCTGCCGCCGGCCAACCGCACGCACAACACGCACAAGGAGCGGCCCGCACCGGCACCCCTGCACGAACACCACCATCATCTGCACAGGTTGTATGCACATACATTTACATTCATACACACACACTCACTAGGAGCGGCCCGCACCGGCACCCCTGCACGAACACCACCATCATCTGCACAGGTTGTATGCACATACATTTACATTCATACACACACACTCACTAGGAGCGGCCCGCACCGGCACCCCTGCACGAACACCACCATCATCTGCACAGGTTGTATGCACATACATTTACATTCATACACACACACTCACTAGGAGCGGCCCGCACCGGCACCCCTGCACGAACACCACCATCATCTGCACAGGTTGTATGCACATACATTTACACATAGGTAGACACATTCATACACACACACACACATACTCGCCCAACACGCGCAAAGAGCGGCCCGCATCGGCGCCCCTATACAAACATCACCATCGTATCATCAGCACAGGTTGTATGCACATACAAATACATTCATGCACACACATACACAACACACACAAGGAGCGGCCCGCACCGGTGCCTTTGTAAGAACACCACCATCTTCAGCACTGGTTAAAGAAATGCTAAACACTACACAGCTAAGGCTCTAGATATCGTTGATTTAATGTTGTTCGTTGTACTTTGAGCATGGTGTTTGACGTTTGCTGTGTTGCTTTATTTCAATCTCATTATTATTATTGACGAACTAATGTACTGTTAGGGACGTAACTACAACTGGCCCAGCCGAGGCAGTGCCTCGGGACCCAGAGCATATGGGCCTCCGAACAAGTGGGTAAAAGGCTAAAAAGGTGGTCTAGCGAGCACGAGGTCCTGGATACGATTATCAGTTCGGGGTAATGTGTTTATGAGCGTTACCGTTATAATATTCTCAGAAGTAGCTCTGAGTTTTCAATTAGGCCACGACTTGGAATTTTAGCCAGTTTAGGTCTTATATCGCAGCAAAGTGAACAACAGTGCACCTCTGTCTCAGTGCACCCTCTCGTGTGATGTAAGCTCGATACCATGTACAAAACTTTCAACCTATCTGCTTAGAGGAGCTAGTTAGAATAACGTGTTGATAAATTTACAGAGCGGGCACAGAAAACCCTTGGCAGTCACAACACCGCAAATCACAGTCGCTAGACGTGACCGCTTCGAGGCGAGACAGACACCACTCACAACCAGTTAAAGAGAGGTAATAAAATAAATACTACATACCTTAAATATGACGTCAAAAGAGGCAAATTAAAAAAAAAAACTGTTATCTTGTCATACCTAAAACTGGACATAGGCCTCCCCCAAAGGGGGGAGGACTTTGCCATAATCGCCACGCTTGGCAGGCGGGTTGGCGATCGCAGTACGGTTGTTAAAATACTCAGAGGACGCTGCTGCCCATCCTCTAGTGAATACCTTAGTCGCCTCTTTTATTTGGTCCGAAAAACAAAATAGTTAAATTGACTGAATTGGCCTTATGTTGATATAACATTATTGACTCATAATACCATCAGAAAGACGTGCTTAAAATCTTTCGGGTACCTCGGGCCCACGGTGTATATGTTACCAGCAATGTGTATAATGCAGTATTCTATACAATGCCTAGGCAATGGTATAGAATGCCTGGGGCCTTCAGACAATGTATGAAATATCATGAATATTAGCCCATTACATACTTTGCCTAGGTAATGTATACATTTCCTAGGGATTGTATAGAATACCTGCTGGTCCACCGGCAATGTGTGAAGTAAATAGATTTGGTCATTCACTTGGGGCACCCCGACACGGTTACTTTAAACCCTGCAGACAGAAATAGGAGCCCCGCACGGCGGGGCTCCGTCGACTCTCCTTTGGAAACCCAAACAACCTTCCAAACATCCCCTTAAGTTTTTCAATTGTTTTTATTGTGCCTCGCGTGGAGTTTACTGCCTGCTCGCACGTCTTCCCCTTCGCCGCTCTCGTCTTTTTCACACATTACCGGCTGCGCATTCGGTATTGTATAGAATGTGTAGGCAAAGTATAAAATAACTAATATTTCATACATTACCTGAACGTTTTAGGCATTCTATACATTGCCTAGGCATTGTATAGAATACCGGATTACACAGATTGCCGGTAACATATACATTTTATTGAGAAATACACACAAATTAAGAAGCCGGATACTGGCGCTCTTTGCCGGATAGTCGCTGACTACGAAAGCGGACGGATAGTCGGCTTAGCCGACTAGTCGGAACGGGATGTAACAAGAGTATTATACACAAGAGTAAAATTTCAGTGTATTTATTATGAATTGCCTTTTTCTGTTGCGTTATCCCTGTTACATAATTGTATATTTATATTGGCTTACGTATGGTTGATTATCACTTGTAAATGGATTGGCTCAACTGGGGATGGACCACGCTTGCATACAGTGACGAGCCGTAAGGCGGTATGGTGCCTAACGGTACCGTTAGGCACCATACCGCCTTACGTCACTTGAGAAAACTAAATAGTTTTATTTTTCCTCCGCAGATTCCGCTGCATAGTCCCCTACCCGCCTAACTCAGAATACGAATTGGAACTAAAAGTGGATGATATAGTGATAGTGTCCAAAAAGAGAGGCGATGGCTGGTACAAAGGGACCCTACAACGCACCGGTCGAACCGGCCTATTTCCAGCCTCATTCGTACAGAGCTGCCCACAAGAATGACAAAGGCCTACGCCCTCGAGGTTTGGGACTCTATTTTAGTACATAATTGTGATGGGAACAGGTGTTAAAATATTTCAATTTGTTTTCTCTTAAAACCTCACATTTTCCATTTCTTAGAACAATGAGGATGTACAGACGGCAAAGGAGTTATGTGTGCAGACAGCTTTCCATTACCCGGTACAGTAGACCAAGATAATGTTTTACCAGTTTCGATAAAATGTTATTTGCAATCAAAATTGACAAAGGTTGACAACGTCATTTAAATTGTACTAATTTTCAATGCAAAATAGTTCTTGTCGATCAATGACGTGCAAAAAACAACCGACGTAAGACTGGTAAACCATTTTTTTGGGCGACTATACTCAATCAACTGACATATAACTGCGGTGCGTAATAAATTATCATACGCTCAGACTAGCGATGATAGAGACTTGGCCATGTTTGAAGTTGCTAATGTAATTTTGTCGCTGATTGGCGACTCACAATGTCTCTTAAAAAGATCATGTTGGAAGTTGTCTGCTTACTTATCTCGTTTGTTATCTGTACAAGGTGTATTTAAACCTAAGTTAACTTGAAAGTGATTTAAAAGATACGTAACGAGTCTCCTTAACAAGATTTTTTGATTGAACTTTCTGTCAATCATGATTAACGTTCGTAAACGGTATCTTTTCCATTGATAAAAATGATGTAGGTAGGTCTAAATTAGAATGACGCACTTTTCCACCGCACTAATGAGTATTTTGTGTATTTCATCTACTGGGTGAAATTGTAAACACTCGACAAACCGAAATGGGAGATTGTACTCATCACTATGAACAACTTTTACTATGGGACCAAAAATGAAATCCCGAAAAAAAAAACAGCTGTTCCCTACATTTATGTTCGCATAACTCGTCAAAATGTAGGGAACAGCTGTTTTTTTTTCGCGATTTCAGGTTTGTTCCAATAGTAAAAGTTGTTCATAGTGATGAGTACTATCTCCCATTTCGGTTTATCGAGTGTTTACAATTTCACCCTGTACAAATAAATGCAGTGAAAGGGTGCTCCATTTTTATTTTTAAGCACCCTACTTTGATTGCGGTCAAGTTAGCTTAGACTCAAATAAACTCTGAATTTCTCCATGCCTTCTCATTAAATTATTATGAACACACGTTACGGTCACATGAATTTTAAATCATAATATTTTGTGAAAAACTACAAGTAGGTCGAAGTAGGGAATACTATTAGTAAGCTAAAGGCTCGATGACACTGGGCTAGTTTACGAGCTGCTAGTCGGTGAGTTTAAAATAGTGTTGGGTAGGACATGACTTGAAAAAGAGTTTGTAAGAGTAGCCTCTTTTGCTCTGAGCCAGTACAATGTCCTACTTCAAATGAGGTGAGGCGTACTGAAGCTCGGTGATACGATTGAAGTAACGAGTACTAATATGACATTTGATGGTACTGGTTTCCTAACTGGTTTCGATGTACTGATTACGTCTCTCTCGAGTCGCGGTCACGTAATGTCCATTGTAGAATGAATGACGTGCTATTGTAGCATGTGCCTCACTCCCTCTCTTTCTCACCCTGTATTTTACTTACCGAGAGTAACGAGTAACGCGACTACCGCGACATAAAAGTTGAAGTAGTACACTTTAAAATTTCGAGCCGCTCTTACATTTTGACGTCATGTACGGGATAAATGTACCGCCTCTTGTATGTCCTACTCAACACTAGTTTAAAAGCTAGCGAGTGTTGATGACATAAAAACTTTCCACTCGCTCAGTAGGGAACTAGCTAGCGAGTAGAACGCAAATATGCTCGCAACTAGTTCACTAGCAGCAATGATGACACACAGCTGGTTAACTAGCTTACAGGCCAACACGCCAGCGAATGGCGAGTAAATTAGCCCGGCTTTCTATTCTTCAAGCAACTTTTTTACAATCGGATAATCTGCTAAGCAGATTGAAAAAATCTCAATGACACGGAACGAGTTTACAAGCTGCTCGCGAACTCGGTGGCTTGTAGCTTTTAAACTAGCCCAGTATCATCGAGCTTTAAGATAGGTAATTTTTTTGAAGTGCGAATTTTTTTCTAATCCTTCTGCACTATTCAAGAAATATACAGATTCGGATATTTCCCGCTTAAAAAAATACCTGAATTGGCTTACTAAAACAAAAATTTTGTACGGAACTAGGGTTGTTATCTGTTTAACTAACAACATGAAAAAAAAAACTTGTTGCGGATCTTGATTAATATATTACTTGTTTTTTTTTTTACAAATTATTAATCTATTAATAGTAGAACATTTTATTGTTTTATTCTTTATAGGAAAGTAGTTAATGAATTATAATGCGTAAGACAGATGACAATCCTAGTATAAATTAAATAAGGAACATCAGTTTACCTACCACACACAAACGCATTGAGTATACTTTTGAACGTCTCAACACAACATTTGTAAGTGTGAGTGCTCAAAAGGACGGCAGTTCTGAAATTTTATGTAAAAAATTTAAATATTATTAACATCAATAGTGTTTTATTAAAATTGTTAAATTATGTATTTATTATACCTTTTAATTATTGTTAGATAAAATATTTGAATCTTTCAAAAAATACGTGAAACTAGGCGAAAAATATGTTTGAATACTCATAGTTTCGACATGAACACATTAAGGGCTAACCACATTAATCAGCATAAATTCGCAAAAGAAAAGACTAGAGACACTTATCCGCATTACTTGTGAAAGATTGCTCAGTACTTTCAGCTACGAAAGCATTCTATAGCGTGCGTAAGCGTGCTTTCACATGTGAAACTACTCGATGCGAAAAGGCAAAGGCATGCGTATTTATATACTGTTAACGGGTCACTAACGTGTGCGGCGCAGACGCACACAACCGATTGGCTCGCAGATCGCTCGTCATCGGCGCATTCGGGCTGCGACCGCCATCACGTTTACACGTCGCGTTTCATATGTGAATTATTGATGTTCCTTGATTCAATACAATTTTGTAATACATGAGCCTTGTAACATAACATCATTTTACGTCGACAATCGACTGACCACCTCGAATCTTCATCACGAACAAAATGCCTAATTTCTACGCGTAAAATGCGAATTAATTTTGAATAGTGTGTATAAGTCCCTAAATGTTTTTTTTTACAATATTTGGACTCCATCTTTTCCTATTAAAATATACAAATACTTTTTGGTCTAGCATTACTTTTGTTGAAATTCCCTTGTGACTGATACATACTGCCGAAACTAACTGTAAATATTCTTCCTTGTTTTATTTGGGAAACATTTTTTTAACAAACAATGTGGGCCAAATAAAAGAGTCCATGATAAAAATGAAGTATTTTTGTAGTATTAAAATTAAATCGATAATAATAACCACTTGATGTGGTGTGTATATTTTGATCTTGATTTAGTTGTATAGCTGTTATATTAGTCGAAAGGTGTTTGACAATTAGAGACATAAAAAGCAAAAGAAAAAAAATATTGATGATGGTTTTTGACGACTCGAAAATATTTGACTATTATTTTTTCATTACAAATCTCGAAAGTATTACAAAAATATTAAGCAACAGTGAAATAACCAATGAAATATTTAATAAAATGCCCGAGTTATAAACAATTTTAAATTGTTCACGAGACAGAGACAAGACTACTAAAAACTGACGTCACACCTTGAAAACTTCATAGTGACTTGACATCACTCCATACAGTAACCGTTTCGTGTGACAAGGACAGAAAATGCCCCCTTCACAAACTTAGAAAGCGTATATCTCCTTTATTTTTTTTCGTTTTTTTTTCTCCCACCTTTTTCTTTCTGTGCTTTCTTTATAACTAGCGACCCGCCCCGGCTTCGCACGTGTACGTTTTATAGCTTAAAACCTTCCTTTTGAATCACTCTATCTATTAAAAAAACCGCATCAAAATCCGTTGCGTAGTTTTAAAGATCTAAACATACAAAGGGACAGACAGACAGCGGGAAGCGACTTTGTTTTATACTGTTTAGGTTTAGTACCAAATTGTTGTACATAAAAAAAAATGATGGAATCAGGCGTTACTTTGCGGAAATCCATAACATACAAAAATGCAAATAGAATATCTAGCTTTAATTCCGCTGAACAAGATCGCTAGTTTGGATGCAGTATGCAGCACCACCCTCCCGCCCACAAATATATGCACATGCAGAAAGAGTGAAAAAATAATGCAACATGCAACCAAACCAATACACGACACGTGTTTCGCCCCTGCACGGGGCATCCTCAGGATATGTTGCATTTTTGTTTGCTGTACATTTTTAATAATAGTCAAATATCCTATTATTTATCAATAAACTTTTAGTAAAAGCTGTCTTTTTGTTTCATGTTTCATTAAAGATAGATCTTCCACATTTTATGTCTCAATCTGTTTTGGTAAACTTGACAATGTTTACTTTAACAGTGGTTGAAATTACTTTTCGAAGTCTCTTGTTGTAAAACACTATTAGCTTTAAATACACTAGCGAGCATGTTTATGCATCGAATCGTTTAAAAAAATATTTCAATTAGCCATAATTAATTTGAACGATAAAATAAAATACTAGATACCAGTATAATTGCAAACAAATAGACGATATTTTTTTATATTTTGAGCTTAACTTAACCTCCCCTAGATGAACTAAAATAATTTTATTTTACATTATTTTAAATATAATTTTACAATTAAGTGTTAAGATTCAATATACGCTTACTATTTTTTAACAACATTATATTATTTTTGTTATAAGACACTGCCATATTATCGTTTTCTTTACCTTTGATTTTCTTTTAACGATATTAGTTGTAAGTACTATACATGACTTCAAGGAATAGGGTTAGTTATATATTTTTAGCTAAGGAAAATGGTTGATTAAACTATTTATATAGTGAATAGTAATTTATATAAAAAGGTTTAACATTACATTTGGGTTTTAAATAAAATTTTGATGAAATTGAGACTGTATGATACCTTAGTTTTTAGTGTGTAATGTTAATAGGTATCATCTGGTAATAATATAAGTGTATTTAACCATTTTCGTATGGATCACTTGTTTTTGGTAATAAAATTATAAGATAAACAATTTGAAAATGTTCGTTGTTGTACCCATTTTTGTGGTCTGATGTGTGTTGACTTAATGATGTGAATTTTTCACTGTATTTATATTTGTTCGAAATTCGGTCGGTTGGTTGGCGTTTTAATGGTTTAGAGAAAATAATAAATTTATCATCACTATGACTATACTGCAACGTAGTTAGAGAAATATTTTAGCTAACGACTAAATTATTTGTTTTAATCTATTCGCCCTTACACAAAACAGATTTGATAAAAAAAAGTTTTTTCTGAATTCAAATACCAATTTTTTTTTTTTTTTTGTATTAAATACATCAGTCCACGTCAGAAATGGAGTATAAAAATGGTCTTATTTTTATGTACGGAACAACAGCTCAATTGCCCATTGGCTCTAGTGTTAGTACTAGTTAATATAGGAACGATTGTACATTCAATATCTTCTATCTATTTGTATAAAGAGAAGTGCATGAAACAGGTATATTAGCCCTTTAGTTTAGACAAAAATTGTTTGATATTTGTGTATGACATTAGGAAAATCGCACTGTTGATTTAGTAGCGAATTTCTAGGTAGGTTTAGACTACGACACAAGTGTCCGACACTTTTTTGTACGGCTAATGTCACAAATTTCTTGTAAGAATTGATTGTAATGTACCGATAAATGTCCTAAGTATAAACACTTGTGTCTACACGAGGACAATAAGTGTATACACCGAGCGAAGTGCGTCAAGTGTCGTAGTGTAAACCCTACTTTAGTGGGACTGTGTAAATACACTCTTCCTTAAAATAGTAAACATTGATTGTTTACAAAACTTTGTTGTGAACTGATTTTTGAACTTATTTATTTTATTTTGTAACTTGTACTTTTAGATTCTAAGTACATTTGTAACAACGAAGTTTGTTCAGTGCTCTTCTCTGAAACTGGGACACAAATATTGTTTCTCTAGACAAAAAAAAAATAAGCAATTTTTTGGAAAATGTACCTTTTGAGAAATGTCAGTTAAATGTTCAATCTATTGATGATTTTACTCAATATTTTGTAATTTTGTAACGTGACAAACGATTGTCAGATGCCGACGTCTTTCCTTGATATTTCCAGTGATATCTAACAGTCACAGCAAACGTAACTTGCTTGGAAACGACTGTAGAATATTAAGTTGAAATGCCCCTAGAAATATGCGATATACCCACCAAGTGACTATTTGACAAAAAGTGGAGCAATTTTGTGTCCAATTTGTTTTGTAATGTGCGCTTCTAATAAATTTTAAGTGAATCATATCGAAGTTATAATTAGGTGATTTCGAAAAGAATTAAAATTTCTTCGTAACAAATTTTGTTTTATTTTATAACACAAACTTACACACGCTGCTGACAAGACTCGTTTAAAGGATAAATTGATATGTGTAGGTAGTATATGATGTCCTCGTAAGATAGAGCCCTAAAGGGCCCTATATTTTTTATTCTATTTTGCGGTAAGCTCGCATTTGACCACTATTTCGCCTGATGGTAAGCGATGATGTGGTCAACGGTGAAGCACGCTAGCCTAGGAGTAACCTATTCACTCTTGACTTGACAAGACCCCAAGGTTGTAGCTATCAGGAAACACAGACTCCGGCAGGGAATTCTACTCCTTAGCTGTGCAGACAATGAAAGTGTTCGCAAAACGCTTTGTACGTATGGGTGGGATGTCCACCATGTACCGATGGCGCATTGCCGTACGTCTTGTAGTCCGATGATGGAAAGGGCCAGGCGGAATCAAATTTTGCAGTTCCATCGCACACTCCCCGAAATGTAACCGATAAAAAACCGACAGGCTGGCAACTCTGCGTCGATGTTCAAGGCTCTGGAGCTTTGAGTTGACCAGTGCATCGTTGCCGATAAGCCTCATGGCTTGTTTGTCGATCGATTCAAGTGCATCGAGTTGGTATTTGGCAGATCCGTCCCAGAGGTGAGAGTAGTACTCCATGCCTGACCGAACTTGCGCTTTATACAAGTTGAGCAGCTGTTCAGGTATGAAGTACCGTCTCACCTTGGCAAGGATCCCCAACTTTTTAGCAGCCAACTGAGCCTTTGCCTCAATGAATGGACCAAAGTTAAGAGTCGATGTCAACGTAACCCCAAGAAGGTTTACGCTATACCTACGTATATCACTTGGACACCATCACATCACTATCTCTACCACTATCTCACTAGGGACTTTTAGGGCTCTATCTCACTAGGACACCATGGTGGCGGCCCCGGTTGCGCCACCAACAAAATGTAAACAGTTGTATAAGGGGTACCTCACCTGGTATCAGCTTGGTTGCGCATCAAATTTGTTGCCAGCAACCGAATCACCCGGCGCTGGTGGCGCAACCATTAATTTGTATAGACCTGTTTGGTGTCTCACTCACCCCGCCACCAGTTGCACTGTCAGAGACGACCCTCCCACCCGAATCAATACTGTGCGTCCACGTGTCATTCGCACCGTACGTCTACACTGACGTCCATTTTGAAACGGACAATCCTGGTGTTTATTCTGGTGTTTCTCGCTTGGTAGCTCAAGACACCACGGTAGCAAGACTGGTTACGCCGCCATGGTATCTCGGTGAAATAGGGCCAGGTGCCGGCGGGGCGGGCAGCTGGACCATCTTGGTGGCCCAGGACCCGCTTCGCTCTGTATATGGACACAAAGGAGCGTCTTTCTCATAAATGTAGGTAAACACTGATACTTTATAGGCTACCCGCCACGCTGCACGATTCAGCCCGCACCTGGGACGAGAGCTAAGAACAAGCCCACACAATAAATTAAAATTAGCAAAAGAAAAACACGTTAACTTTATTTAAAATTATTCATAAATTCCAGGATTAAAATATGTATTAAAATTACACTCGTCTGCGCCGGTAAGCGTTGCTCTGGAATCATCCTTGCACCTTTCAAATCAAATCAGTTTATTGTTTTTAAATGTGAATACAGGGGGTCTACTCCCTAAGCACGAAGTCCGTAATTTCGGCCTTAGTTACGAGCGTTTCCTACTCCCTATCACCTAAGGACATACGAATATTTCAGGGCCCGAACTAAGAATGAATGACAACAAAATTTGACAGTTGTCCCTACTACCGATGTGTTTTTGTCCGTCCGAAAAGTTGAACTTGACACTTTTTTTGTTCACTCCTACGCTTCGGGCTACTTTCGAACTAACTTCGTTGACGGACTTAGGGAGTAGGACACCAGGTTCGGGGTAAGTTTAGTCCGAGACATTTGCCATTTCAGTTTTATGGCGTACAAAAAGTGTATTTAGCATAATAATAACAATGTATACTTGGGAGCAAATAAATCGAGCCACTTCTACAAGGTTAGTCGGAAAGGGGGTACTAATCCGAAGCCCACTTATAGTATCGCTGATGACTGTTTGAAAGCATCATCATCTGCCTAGCCTTTTCCCAACTATGTTGGGGTCGGCTTCCAGTCGAACCAGATGCAGCTGAATATCAGTATTTTACATGGAGCGACTGCCTATCAGACCTCCACAACCCAGTAACTGGGTAATACGATACTCTTGGTAAGACTGGTTGTCAGACTTTCTGGCTTCTGACCAACAGTAACGACTGTCAAAGATCTACAAATGACAGCCGGGACCAACGGCTTTACGTGCTTTCCGAGGCACGGAGGAAACTCGCTATGGTAAGTGGTCACCCATCCACAGACCAACCTCGGCAAGCGTGGCTTAACCCGGAAGATCGGTCTATGCGGCTGTAATTATTTAGCCACGAGCTCCTCCTCTGATGACTGTTTGAAAGCAAGTGTTAAAATTTCAAAGTTGGATATTTTCTATTTTCAAATAAATTGATTTTTATTTAGTTTTTTCAAAAATTCATCATCCCTGCTTTAGTTACAAATTCAGAAAATGGTGCTTCTAATTCATGACCCCAAATGTGACCTAAAATGTAAACACAGCTGATCATAACTGGGGATACATAGATTTTAGAGTTTTTTTTTTGAGATTTTTGAATAACTGTTTCTCTTAAACTATTGACTTTTGGGCAAAGTTGTAGAACAAAAGTTATTTATTATTATGTGTACTTTAACACCCTTTCGGATTAGTACCCCCTTTCTGACTAACCTTGTATAAGTATAATTGTTATTATTTTTGGTATTATGGAACAGATTAATTTTAAACTTATATCGCCTAAAAGGTTATTTGATAACCTTTACAATGAGGGTAGTTTTTGTATTTTGAATTATATAATTCATGAAACCAAAACTAATAACCAGGACACGTGAAAAAAGGAGTGGCTTGATTTCTTTGCTCCCAAGTATAGATACTATGAAGCTAAGACATTAAATAACCGATAAAATGATACCACACTTATATTACTTAATATCGAACATCGAATAGAATAAATTGACGGTTCATATTTTAAATATTCGCCAACGGAGTAAAAACACTTTTCACATAACCATCTCTACAAGATTAGTTGAAAAGGGGGTAACTACTAATCCATAGGTCACTTAAAGTATTTATCACTGATAACTGTTTCAAAGCAAGTGTTAAAATTTCAAAATTTGATCAGTTTTATTTCCATGCAAAATGATTTTTATTTTTTTTTAAATTCTTCATCCATGCTTTAGTTACAAATTCAGAAATGGAGCTTCTAAACCGTGACCCCAAATATGACCTAAAATGTCAACACAGCTAATCATAGCTGGTGATAGATAGATTTTACCATATTTCTATGAAATCTTTGAACTGCTATTCCTCTTGAAATATTGACTTTTTGGGAAAGTTGTAGAACAAAAGTTATTTACTATTATGGGTTTTTGACACCCTTTCAGATTAGTACCGCCTTTCCGACTAACCTTGTATAGTTGTTTTTTTCCTTCCGATCAGTTCAGTACTGGCAATTACTTTAAAATTATAGAAAGCTTACAAACTAAAGTTCATCCTTCAGCAGTTTCAGGAGCTCGTCTTCTGTGTCACCCCACTGTTCAGGGTTCGACGTCATCTTTCCCATCGCCTCCATGCGCCTCTCCATAGTAACCTGGTCTAAGATATGCTCCATCCTAATGTGCATGCAGTCGTTAAATACCGACGCGTACTCGCAAACCTCGAAGATATCTTCTACCACCTTTGAACATTCCACTATAGCCGACTTCAGCCGAGCCATGACATCGCTGTCTTCTCCATAAACGGCTCTATTCGCTTCCAACAAATTTTCCTTATTAATCTTATTCTTTGTAATAATTGTGTTACGTTTCAACATGCATGCAACGAAACATTTTCCTTGCATCGACGCTTGTGGCATCCTTTTCAGAAAGTTTTCGACATCCACCATTGAAGCTTTTACTTGGTGCGCGCATTCCGTCAAGTTCTTCCGGAACGGTTCCACATCGTTAGCTAACTTGTTATAGCGATCCATCTGTTCATCTTTAGTTAGCGGTGTGAAGGAGATAGCCAGGTAAAACGCAAATGCGAAGAGAACAAACAGTATGCTTGTAAAGAAATATATTATAGATTTATGCATTTTTGCGCGCGTCTTCACCCGCTTGTGTTACGTTTTAATCTTCGTTTGATGTTAATCAATTGTGTTGACTAATTGGTCGTTAGCACAGTGCAGGTAATTGGTATTATACTGACCTACCTGAATATAGTGATTGTGTTTGTTTGTTGTCCATTTCATATGGGTATCTTTGGAACCATTTGTCCAAGTACAGTTTCAGCTCATCTTGATTGATCGAGAAGGTTCATAAAAGCATATTATAGTGTTGAATACCTGCTGAAAGCGAAAGTGTTGCTTATTTTCTAAACATGTCCTTGCTAAAATTGGTGTTATTTGTCATATGTAATATTACTAGTCGCGCGCAGAAGGTTTGCCGATGACTGCGCCTCCCACTTCACCGACCGCTACCCGCGCTCGTCTGAATCGTACCGACCATCGACGCGTGACGTCATGAGGCCATCGGCAAACCTTCTCCGCGCGACTTATAATTAGATTATGAATGGAATTCAAAATGGCGGATTTGTATCTGCCTCTGGCTCATAGAGAACTTGCGTGAGCGAGATGCAACTAACGACAATAAAGAAGCGTTGCCATTTTCAGTCCCGCTCTTTAAGTAATCGGGTTGTCACTGGTCACTTAGAACGAGTAGAAGGCAGAACCTATGAACCTTTTTATTCTCTTCTGTCAATCCTCATGGATACCCTACGCCTGGGGAAGGGAAAGGGTTATGCCGGACTCTTACCGGCTAAAACCCACGGTGTTCCTCCTCCTGACCTTTGGACAGGATCGCGGGATTCGCAGCTGCATGCACCGCGACCCCGGCAGGAGCCCATCAACATAGCTTTTCGCACTCATCAGTCTTTGTCATGATAATGGTTCGGAACCCTTCGTGCGCGAGTTCGACTCGCACTCGGCCGGTTTTTTATAAAGATTTTGAAAAAAACAGACCAATATATGCCGCTGAAAAATACAGACCGAAAAAAAAACAAAAAACATCTTTTTTTTTTACTTTAATATTTTTTGTGTTTAGTTACGGTTTCCTCACGTGCATTTTTCGGGATTGCCCTAATATAGGTGGTTTGGGATCCTATAATCATGAGCTGAACACGCCGCATGCACGTGAGTAAACCGAAAAGGAAAACGTATTAAGCTAAATGCATAGAAATAGAATGTACAACTTAATCCTGAAGCAACAAGGACTACATTGAAATCACTGCGAAACTTTGGGAACTACAGATCCCAGCTGCATTTTACGGCAACTGGGAACAGGGAACCGCAGATCCCGCTTGCACGTGAACGGATTATATTGAATTCAACTAAATAAATTATTCATACAAAAAAATATTCACGTGTAAAAAAGTAGGAATGAAACCGCAGACAAAACTAGGGCTGAAATAAGAATGAGGTGTTGGACGCAGTTAGCTATCGTGATAAGGATTGTAAATCCACCGTTTATAAGTAGGTATTCGCGATAGGTTGTATGTTGTGTGTAGGGTTGCCAATCCTACTATAGTATCCTACTATATTAGAGGCCCGACTACTGTATTTCTGAAAAAAGTATATAGTAGGCGAAACTGCTATATTTTAAAGGCATCAAACTCAAAGCAATAATATTCGTTTCCAAATGTGTAAGCGTAAAACGATACGTCATTATCTATTTCTGAACGATTCTGGTATGTCACGTTGACAGTTACGTTGACTTTGACAGATTGGCAATTTTGATTTTCGCGCTCTCGAGTATGTGTTTTGGTAACTACTTCTACTTTTGAAGTTATTTATAAAAAAATATTCTTTTATGAAATAAAGTACATACCGACCTATTCTGGAACCTACTATATTTTTTTTCATCCTTTCGTTATCTAAGTACTATATTTTTGTGAGTAATCATTTTAGAGTGCGCGCAAGATAACTCTGCGCGCGACTGAGGGCGTGCTAAACGTTGCCGTGATCGCAACAGTTCAAATTACCGCTTTTTAAGCTTAACTTTTTTATCGCTATACATAATTTTCACGTTAAATATTCCTACAATCAGGTAGTTCTACTATCAAAATTGATAAAACGGCACACACTTTGGTGGACCATGATTAGTTCCGATTTCGGCCGCGCGCAGACTTATCTTGCGCGCACTCTAGAACTACTATTTTTGACCGACAAAGAGTTGGCAACCCTAGTTGTGTGCTGCAGTTTATTATTACACTATTATAGAACGGACTTCCGCTGTAAACGAGACTACGCTACTACGCACTACTATGTATTCGTGTAAATGAGAAAAACGGGCCAAGTGCGTGATGGGCCACGCGCAGTAATAAGGTTCCGTAGTTGCACAATAATGCGGACTAAGAAGAGGGCTTAGTAATTTTTCAATAGAATTTGTACGGAATTTTTACTTTTCCAAGTACATTTTATAAGTTGGTCGACTATTACTCGTAAACTTGCAAAGCCTACTTAGGTGTGACAGTTTTCCTCATCATCATCATTTAGCCGAAAGACGTCCACTGCTGGACAAAAAGGGGGGGGGGGGTTTGCCGTAATCGCCACGCTTGGCAGGCGGGTTGGCGATCGCAGTATGGTTGTTAAAGTACTCAAAGAAGGCTGCTGCTCATCCTGTAGAGAAATTTAAAATTTTTAAAATTGAATTTTCCTCTCGAAAGAAACAATTTTTCGGCATTGATTGAGCTGCCTCGGTCTAGCGGTCGCAAGTGCCACTGCTGAGCGTGAGGTCCTGGGTTCTCGATCCCCAGGTCGGGCAAAGTGTTATTAGGTTTTTTTCATGTGGAATTCCTCAGTAGCAGCCCGGAGTCTGGATTTGTGCCCGGTCGATGTCAATAGGCTTGCCCCATATTACATGGGACGTACTCGTAAACATAACAGCGAAATGTGGGTGTAAGTACTTACTACTAAGTATATATGCAAACCCTTCGGGAAATACAGGCGTGAGTTTATGATTTCATGAGATAAAGCAATCCATTTAATATACAACGTGCAACAGAAGTCCGAAATAATAGAAAGGGCGTGCGAGGTACCATCAATCTTTTTGCAAATCCACAGGCGTTAGAACCAAACCCCTAACAGTAGTTGATTAGGTAAACCACAGCGATAGTTTTCCCCAAAAACATTCAAACACAGCCCTAAAAATCAGGGCCGGCCCTACCATAGGGCGAACGGTGCGGCCGCTCCAGGCGCTAAGTCCCAGGAGGCGCCTCGGTCAACTGGTAGATATTAGAGGCAAGCAAGGGGGGCGCCGTACTTGGATCTCGCTCCATCCTAAAACCTGCCTCGGGCCGGCGCAGTGCATAGATGCGATTAAATAGGGTACAGATAGGACATTTAATTTTTACCTACTAAACACCTTGTTTAAAATAATTATTGTTAAAGTATTATTTGACAATAATTATTCTTAATTAATGTCAAATATTCTTAATTAATTCTTAATTATGAATCTTGACGATAGATTTAGTTTTGAAAAAATTAGTTTTCAATATTTTTACAGGTATACAAAAATGTCCTTCAATATTATTTCGGACTTTTTTACACGCTGTATAAAGAACATATTAAATTGAACACACATTTGAAGCAACCAAAAATCATAATACCTATTTGAATTCACTTGTAATACCTACGTTATCGTGACCACATTGCGAGTTTACATAGCGTAAAAAACATTGTTACCACGGACATAAAAAAGGAATGCAAATCGATTCTGTTAGCGTTTTAATTACCCTAGTTTTAAACGTAGATTTGCATGAACAATTTTGTTTTGTAATGTTATTTAAACCGGTATGAGTATGTGTCTGACTGAATACTTGTCTTAATTACGTATAGGCATCCATATACCTATATTTAGGGTTGCCAGTCCCGTACATACGGGACTGTCACCGTATTTGACCATCGCGTCCCGTATTGCTACACGTCCCGTAATTGTCCCGTATTTCAATAATTTCGACAAAATTCGGAAATGACCCGAATGGGTGCTGCAGACGCGGGGGTGCATTGAATCCATGTTGATTTGTCATTATAATTTTAAAATGACATGCGCCCATTTCTATGATTATATTAAAAAACGAAACGAGATCATTACAAAAGTAAAATCAAGCTCAAAATATGACTGGGCCAAAAAATAAACATGATAATTTCAGTTAAAAATTGTTATAAGTAGGTACTATTATTCGAATAAAAACTTTGATTTCGACTTTTTTATTTGATTTGTTTGAAACGTCCCGTATTGGTACCTGAAAGTTATGGCAAGCCTACCTATATTAGATCATTGTAATGCCGTGTGGTTCCCGGTCCAGCCAAAAAGTGGCAGCGTTGCTAGACGTCCCGATTTTGGCAGGATGTCCCGATTTTGAAATCAAAATTAAATGTCCCGCGCGGGACATGTTCAGTCCCGCTATTCGGGGATGACAATTATATTTCTCTGAAGACTCAACTGCCTAACTATAGGGTAAACCAGACAGTTATTGATATGTAACGTATTTTCATTAAAATACATTTTCTAGGGCTATTTTTGCTATCTAGTGTTACATAAACATAATTTAAAACTAAAATAAAAAGATAAGTATTTCAAAACTACTGCTACTATTTTTTTTTAAAATACTGTGCTTCCCTTAAAATTCAAAATATTATATAAAATCAGCTTGAAAACTAAAATAACTCTTACTGATTTGTAGTCATAAAATATAAATTATTTACCTTGTATTTTTTTAGACAAACTATTGCGGCTATGATTATTTGTCATGGGTGTCAAATCCAAAGTTTTCGGGTATGCTGATGCTGAAGATGAGGACAAAACTCAAATCCAAAATGGCGGTCATGAAAATTTACAAATTAGTCGTCATAGGTGTCAATTTCACGGTTTTCCGGTGTGCTGATGCTGAAAATAAGGTCAAAATCCAAAACCAAGATGGCGGCTACGAGAATATACAAATTATACGTATTATATTTATTTTTAATTATTTATATCGATTTGATCAGTCCTTTCCCAGCACTAGTTACACTAGTTTGGCAGCTGTCATTCTAATCAAGCTATATTTTAAGGTTTTGAAATGGGACAGCCGAGTTGTCGAACGATTCGGTAAGCTATATCTTTTTCTCTCGTTACGAGAATCGTAGACGGAACGAGATAACAAATCGAATCGATCGACAACTGCCTGTCAAAAAGGTTTTGAATAGGGCTGTGCTCACAAGTGGAAGTGACAGGGTTGATGATGAAGAGATTTTTAATAAAACAACACAAATACAATAGGTATAATTCGTTCCTTTATTATCACTAAGTAAACACCTTATTTATAAATGTTGTTTAATAATTACATTAAGTAGGGTAGGTACGTTGGGGTAAGTCCGAACCAGGGGTAAGTTCATTCAAATAGATTTATCGCAGAACTTGTCGTAAAAATATTACGACGCGTAATGAAAATTAGGCCAATAGATATATAATGGCGTCGCCCGCTATTCTTTTAGTAATTAACAATATTGTCACATTCTGCGTCAAATCCATTTGAACGAACTTACCAACTTACCCCACTTTCAGGCCAACGCACCCTAATACAAAGTTCTATGATAAGATTTGATTTGATTTAAAATTATGAATTAATTTTTATCACAATTAAGTACTTATCCTAAATGAATAAGTTACATTTATGTCCTTATATCTTTTATTTGTTACAAAACAATACCTACAGATACAGACTGATATAACTACAATTGACTATTAAACAACTTTTATAAATTACACAAGTAGGTAGCTCGTTATACAATAAAATTATAATAATTATCTAATAATAATACTATAATACAATCACACATTTACGTATCACATTAAGGTTCTCTATTTTTTATTTAATAGAAAATCAAATGACTGCCGCCATTACAGAATGCATAGATAGAGATCGGTTCGTATAGATGTCGCTACCCATATTATTATAATTTTGTTCCGAATCTGTAGGGCCTATAGTTTAAGGCGCTACCCCCACCGAAAGTGGCGCCACTTCAGAAAAAAAGCATTATTTCTGTCAATACACAACATATTGAAATTTCGTACGTACAACATTTTAGTCAAGTGTTGTAGAGATTTTCGAACACCAAAAAACAACACTTGACATCCTAGGTTAGAAGTTTTAGTAATTAATGCTAAAAACGGCCGTTATTGGCACTTATCGCTAAAACTTCGAATCCAGAAGCTCTAGTGTTGGTATTTAGTGTTCGAAAATCTCTACAACACTTGACTAAAATGTTGTACGTACGAAATTTCAATATGTTGTGTATTGACAGAAATAATGTTTTTTTTCTGAAGTGGCGCCACTTTCGGTGGGGGAAGCGCCTTAAGGCTTGAGGGCGCCAAATTTTTAATTTACTCAGCAGTCAAGCACTCACGGTAGGGGGGGGGGGGGGGGGAGCATGCTGAAACGCCTGAGCTGATTCACTCCCCAAATAACCTAGAGACGGTTCTGGTGCTATCAAAAGGGATTCTAAACATATGGAAAATAATGCTATCTTGTACCTAATACATACCTAAGTAAGTACATCTCGAAAAACGTATCGGTTAGCTTCAAGTCAATAAATTATTATTGGTTCATCACGTTCTTACAGATACTTAATTTATCTTTGGAATGTATCAAAATACCAGAATCAAATACCGCTGGGATCAAATCAAAAGCGTTTTCGAGAATTTGTGGCAGATGCCAATCTTGTTAGCATTTAGATTGGAAACCGATTTCCATACGAATTTCTAGTTCCTCTGCCAAGTCGGTTAAGCCAAGTAGGTAATAACTCCTATTTGCCGTCGAAAAACTTGCCAATTTGAGCAATTAACTCTGAACTAAGTTCAAATCTATGTTTAAACTTTTATGTTTAAAAGGTTTATCTCTTCAACTTCATAATAGGCATGTTGACAGCATCAATAAATTGCAAATCTAATAAGTCCGCCAGTTAGAGTTTTGAGAAATACTTAATGGACACGTATTTTTTCTTTTGTTAAATCTATTAATATTTGGAAAGATAAAACGCATCAAAACTCGAGAGTGGGGGCTTGTGACGTCAGAAGCAAGTAAAAATTGTACTTGCTTGTGACGTTTTGCCAATTTTAAAAGTGTCGTATCTTCGTCAATTTTAGTTTGCGTAACAAAAGAAAAAATACGAGTCAAATATTTTTGTATTATAACTTTCGTGAGACACATTCATATTTATGATTATTTACGGTTTACTCACGTGCATTTTTCGGGATTGCCCGACTAGTTTCGGACCCAAACGGTCGCGAGACGAACGAACGAAGAGTTCGTCTCGCGACCTCGCCGCGTGTTCAGCTCATGATTAAGGGCTCCGTTTGGGTCCGAAACTAGTCGGGCAATCCCGAAAAATGCACGTGAGTCAAAAATTTTTTGATAGTCTAACTGATGGACTAATTCGATTTTTTCAGTCAAATACCCTACTGAATTAAAGGAAACGAAGGCTTTGTTTAGCAAAAGTATTTAGACAAAATATTGCAGAAGTAGGTAGTACTTTCTGCTACTGTTAGTACGTCTAAATAGGCACTAGTGAAAGTGTAAATGAATGATAGATTGAGGAGTGAGGTGATAACTTGATAAGACAAAGTTGCGGTTTAAAAGATGATGTAGTGATACAAGCATACAAGTAAGCTTAGGTGGTTTGAACATGTTGAAAAAATGAGAGAACGGCGATTAACAAAAGGAATTTACAGGCGAATGTCAGTGGAAACGCCAGTAGAGGACGCCCTAAGCTGTGCCCTAAGCGTGAATTACATAGAAACGGCATAATAAGGCGCAGATACGGCGCAGGCGCGTCGCTTTCATACATTTTGTGTGAAAAAAATTTGAAGCGGCACAAAAAATGTATGAAAGTGACGCGCCTGAGCCGTGCCTGCGTCTTATGCTGTTTCTATGTAATTCAAGCCCTAGAAGGACATACAATACATCGATGTTATTGGTGATGTTCTTAAAAATGGACAGGTGCTTACTCTCAACCGGCGTGCATCTTTAACAAGATGTATGAACGAGAACGAAGCGAAAGGAGTATCTGCCTACCGCCATGGGAAAAAGGCGTGAATTTATGTACGAGTGAAAGTATAAATCTTACTAAAAAAACACATTCAGCAAAGTATTCCTATTTAATTCATCCATGAAGGGTTGTAGACAATAAAGACTGTCAGTGAAAATATGTTAGTAAGTTGACTCCTTGCCAAAAGTAATCGGGCCTGCAAATATGTACCTAAACATTGTACACAGTGTGACGTGTCTCTGCCAAACATAATAGGACATATGAATGTTTGTGTGATATCTATTCAGTAACTTGAGCCAAGTTATGAGTCACAACTTTCTGTGCTCACAGCATTAAACGCAACACTCGGTGGGAAGGACACGAAAAAAAGCGAAGTAGGAACTACGGTTTCAAGCTTCTTGGCAAATAACTAAAATGTTGAATAGGGCGGCAAGGTCGACGGACACTTAGTTCCATTTATGAAATGTTTAAAAGGACGCGCTGAGGGAATACCGTCACATTTGGAGAATCATATTTTGTTCATATAAAAAAATTGATTTGTAAGAGCCCTGACGGACTGCATCCCGACCGCAACTGCAACTGCCAAATGCAGTTTGAAGTGCAACTGCCAACTGGATATGCAGTCCATTTGCAGTTATGAATACGATGCGATATCAATCAACGAAATATGATTCCCAAAATGTGAAGTTTTTAGTGCTGCTGGTATGGAAAATGATAAATAAGTAATGAAATATAAAGAGATGCTCTATCAATTCTGTAATTTTTACAAAGTAACGCGTTATTCCGCTACTAGCGACCCGTCTCGGCTTCGCACGGGTGCAATGTATTTACATATAAACCTTCGTCATGAATCACTCTATCTATTAAAAATAACTTTAAAAAAAAGTTAAAACCGACTTCAAAAAAATTAAAAAGAGTTAAATAATTACCATATTATAAAACTAACAGTTTTAGAAGTCGGTGCAATTTTACAGTGAACATAGGTAATTGAAGGCACCGACTTCTGAAACTGTCAGTTTTATAATATGGTAATTATATTACTCTTTTTACTTTTTTTTTTAAGTTATTTTATTTTTCTATTTTTTTAGTGGCATTAACAATACACAAACATGCAATTACAGCAATCTCGGGTAATTGGCTGTTTTCCATTGAAGAGTTCCATTGTCAATCTCCGAGTGTCTTCATCAGATCTTCACCAAATTTAAATGGGACCATTTCGGAAGCATACTCTTTCAAACAAAAAAACAATTTTGCAAATCCGTCTATAAACGACGGAGTTATGCCGGAACATACATAAAAAAAATATATATAAACATCCGAATTGAGAACCTCCTCCTTTTTGAAGTCGGTTAAAAAAAACCGCATTAAAATCCGTTGCGTAGTTTCAAAGATCTAAACATACATAGGGACAGACATACAGTGGACAGCGACTTTGTTTTATACCATGTAGTGATTTATAGTTTTTTTTTTACTGAAGTTCTACATAACCAGCTCACTAGTACAACGAGAAATAACTCGCCATGTATGTCAAGCAAACATTATATGTTAAAAAAAAAAACATTAGCTGTATTACAAAAATAGTACTAGAAAACAAAATTATCTATATGTCAATAAACGAACGCCCACCAAAGTTTGTAGCACTCATCGAACCAAAGTTCGACCCACATCCCGCCCACAAATTCATTTTACTGACATTGACATGTATGCCAATTGCACTTTTAAGTATAAAAAATAACATCGATTTCTCTTTAGCATTTCCTGGAATAAAAGGTAACTAAAGAATGAGACCAAATTTTAATTTCTTCAAAATGACTTTCTAAATGGCTCGTGTACGAAACGACCCGAGTAGGTACATTCTATTTATTAATATTAAGTGATTTTCATGCCAATAATTGCCGACAATGAGATCTGATAAGACAGAAACTTTGTATTAAATCTGCTTTGTGAAATCTTTCTAACAGAACTGTCACTGTCAGAGTGACAGAAGTGACATTTGATTTCCGTAAAAGACTCAGACCAAGTATCCTACTTGGTCTAAGGTAAAAGAATAGATGTATCTGCGTTTTTGTAACTATTATTATAATGCTGTGACAATAACGTTTATAACATACTAGCTTTCACCCGCGGCTTCGCTTGCGTGAAATTTTGAACCCGTTAAGTGACGATTTTCCATACAAACTTTCATCCCCTATTTAACTCCCTTAGGGGTTGAATTTCGAAAAATCCCTTCTTAGTAGATACCTACGTTACAAAAGGAACCTACTGTCAAAATTTTAAGTTCGTAACCCCAGCGGTTTAGGCTGTGCGTTGATAGATCAGTCAGTCAGCTTCTCCTTTTATATGTTTAGATTAATTAATAATGTTTATATCATTGAAAACCACACATTAACAAGATCCTGCTACCTGATAATCGAATCTTTCTGCAGAAGGCATAGCATGACCACCATACGTAAACAAGGGTTTTGTCGGAATATTCCGATCTGTCCCCCTGATCTGTCACCTCGTCGGTAACAGGGGAACAGATCGAAACTTTTTAGTTCTATTTTTCCCCCTAAAGAACAGCAGGGGACAGACCAGAAATAATTCGTTCGATCTGTCCGTTCGTCTTGGTGACAGGGGAACAGATCGATTTTTTTATTCCTGATTGGCCCTCCGAAGGGGACAGTTCAGGGGGACAGATCGGAATATTCCGTTTTGCCGACAGAAGAATAGAAAAAATGACATAAACGCAATGGCGATTTGTCATTTTGTTTTTTCTTCCGTCGACAAATCCCAGATCTCATTGTCGGCGATCATTGGCATGAAAAATAATCATTTTTTTAAATTTATTATTGGACTGCTGTAGGTGGTCCTAGGGGACCATTTCTACGTAACCGGGCAGATATTGGCGAGACCTGAAGGGTCTCCAGCCAATGGGAGGGGAGTCAAATACTTAACCTAAGCTAACTCCTTGTACTACACTAACATTATGACTACCTGCAACAACAGCAGTAAGGGCGACCCCTAGTGGGACTCGGACCTCGTCTTAGGGCGTTGCTGGCTGGCGGGAGCTTAGGGGGGGGAGACAGCTTGATGAGGGCTGAATTATCGGTGTGACTGCGGAGTCTGAAGAGACGACCGGCTCTACGACGGGAGAGCTCGGTGGATCGTGACCGGAATAATAATCAATGTTGCATAACAAAATTATGGAACAGTTGACTTTATTTCACGAATTTAGAGTAGGTAGGTATGTCCCATAGTAAAAGTTGTACAGAGTGATGAGCAGGGTTCATTGTTTTCGGATGTAAAGTGACTAGCCAGCAGTGGCGACGGTTGAATTTTCTTAAAAGGGAAGCCGGACCAAAAAAATGCTTACCTTGCTCAAGTGTGATGCGTGAATTCTAGTAACTACTCGTTTCGAAAGGGAAGCCGATAGGAATCGAGTTGTATGGAGCCTTCGCCACTGCTAGCCAGTCATACTGTATAGTTACTATGAAACAATCTCAAAAGCTAAAATTTCAAGCATTTTGCGATGCATTTATTCATCTACCTATACATAAAAAAGGAGAAGCTGACTATTTCGAAATTCACCCCCTAAGGGAGATAAATAGGGGATGAAAGTTTGTATGGAAAATCGTCACTTAACAACGGGTTCAAAATTTCACGCAAGCGAAGCTGCGGGCGAAAGCTAGTGTGACATAAATCTTAGTGTAAATATAGAAGTATTTTGCAATAAAATAATGTCACCTTACAAACATGGCAATGTCATTAGACTTCAACATTTTGAAATAGACTGCCTCGTTGGTCTAGCGATCGCAAGCGCGACTGCTGAGCGTGAGGTCCTGGGTTCGATCCCCAGGTCGGGCAAAGCGCTAGGTTTTTCCGTATGGAATTTCTCAGTAGCAGCCCGGAGTCTGGATTTGTGGCCGGTCAATGGCAATAGGCTCGCCCCCTATTACATGGGATGTAAACATAAAAACGGCGAAATGTGGGTGTACTATACACCTCTGCCAACCCTTCGGGGAATACAGGGTGAGTTTATGTTTATTGTGTTCATGTATTGTAAAGTTCATCGTCTCAATGGTTTGGTAACGTAATCTATTCTTTTTATAGTTGCATCGAATGCTGTAGAACCTACCGAGTCCAATCAGAATCCGTCATGCGAGCAAGAATTCCTTCACCGGTATTTTTTATGTGAACGAATCTATTTATATATCTTGAAAAGGTCGAGAACAATAAACTGTATAAAGATGAAATGTTGGTGGTAATGTACCTACCTAAAAGTACACAAAAACGCGATCGAAATTGCACTGCGAAGTTTCGAACGAATCGCATGTTTTCCAACCACGTAGGTAACTCTTTCGGATCCGATGATCGATTAGATTTTCGCGATTTGACATTTTGATTGCCGCCCTAATCCCAAATGATAATTGACATCTAGTAGTTCGTTGTTTGACAATACTTCAATCGTGTATCAAAATCAAAATTCAAAATCATTTATTTGTGATTCTCAGGTAATAATAAGGTCTCAAAAAGTTCGACGTTTGTCGTTGTTCCGTTTTTTAAACGTTCGTTTTTCTAAGGCCAGTTTAACGACGTATTGAATCCCCTATAATCATAAAACTTCCACAATTTAACAAAAAAGGTTATAAACAAGTAAATTGGCAATTGAAGATGGAGTGTTTTCGTGCTAAAGTCGGTTTTATAAAAACCAGGCCGTTCCGCATAACGACCGCGTGCACTTTGCAATTTAAAAATAAAATTACAATATTTAAGTGTTTCGTGGTGTTAACGTTTTAGCATTAGCTACGTTACAGTTTAGTTGTTATGCTGCGGACGAGTTATTTGCATGCAATAATCGGTAGGTAGAACAAAAAAAACTCCACCTTGATGCTAATAGAAGGCATAAATTATGAAAACGGAATATTTATTTCTCCATATTTGTGATTGGCTATTCATTTTAATAATCTTTGTTGCTGCAATATTACTTACAAAAACAGTTTCCTTGCTTGGCACGTGTAATTCAATATTATAAAGAGTGTAAGTACTATAAACACGCTGAAAAATTGGTTGTTTTACTACAGCGGTTCCCTCTTTTTTTTATCATAGACCACTTTCAAAATTTAGCTGGTTCCGGTGGACCCCCTGCAGCTACATTTCTACCATATTACCATATAAAATGTGAAGTTTAGATCTTTTTGTCACGCCAACGTAGACCCCGTTGAGTCTCCCGTGGACCCCTGGGGGTCCACCTGGACCACTTTGGGAACCTCTGTTTTACTAGAACAAACTTTGTTCAGACCATGGTTGACTATGATTCCACAGCATCAAAAAAAATACTAGGCTTTCATTAAAGAGTCTTATGTTGCTCATACGTCTTCAAACATTAACCGTAACATTAAAGTACTCATCGCGGCAATCGCGGTAAAGTTCCCGGCAAATAACTTGAACCATCATCACCCTCTGACTTTATTCACTTTTTTTGTGTGTGTTTTTTTTAAAGACAAATGAAGTTTTTATTTTTGATGCTATATTATTGTAGTAGACCATGGTCTGAACAACGTTTGTTCTATCTAAAACAACTAATTACCTAAATGTTAACGTGAATAACTTCACCGTTTCAGATCGGATACCCCGTGTTTCAGGGCCACAGATACAACCGAGTCAAGTTAATGCTCTGACTGGGGCCTCCGAACACGTAACGTAAAGAGGATAAGAGCGATTACGCACTGCATCCTATCCGAATCCGTGAAAATACGGATATAAAAAACTCGGACCGAATTCGGATATTGCTTTACGCACTGCATCCGATCCGAATCCGTGAAAATACCGATCTAGAGTAAAAATCTCGGACCGAATTCGGATGTTGCTTACGCACTATTCCGATCTCTGATTCAAATTCAAACAATTCAGGGGCCATCTTTGGCATATCCGTTTGGCGTCTGATTTGAATCGGAGGTAATGCGAAAGCGTTCATACAAACAGTACTACGGCTACTTCGGTCCGTCAATTATTGTTCTTCTGAATTAGAAACTCACGGATGACGGATAGAAATCGGATGACGGATGCCATATCGGATCTAGTGCGTAAACTACCATACAAATAGTTCTATGGCTAGTTCGGAACGTATTTTCACGAATTCGGATCGGATGCAGTGCGTAACGGTTGTAAAGGTACAAGTCCGAAACGGGCTGCAAACTGCAGACTGCAACCGCAGACTGCAGGTCACATTGGTTTGTATGAACCAGCAGTGTCGCTTGTCTGCTGCTGTCATCTGCGGTTGCAGTTTGCGGTCGTCGTTGGAATACTACCTTTAAGGCGTGCATCTTAAAGGTGTTATTCGGACGGCGAGTTGCGGTCTGCGGATGCAGTCTGCAGTTTGCAGCCCGTCTCGGACTTGTACCTTGAAGGTTTACTTTTCGCCCCGGGGCACCAGAGATTCTACGGCCTACGGCCCTTATTTGGCCTTTTTATTACTTTTTCTGTGTATAGACTCAATTAATTTATTCACTTGACAGACAGATCTGTGTTGCTGGGAAGTTTGTTGTGCCGTTTCTTCTTCACAGCATAAACATTAGGAAACGGTGAAGGGCGGAGTTTTTGGGGAGTGTCTATTGTAACATTGATGTTTAAAAAGATCTCAGTAATTCTAGTCTATTTTGAAGTTTTTCAATAGAACCGTTGAGTCATAATTAGGGTTACCATTTAGAAATTTGAAAAGTCCTGACAGAAAGTCTGACATTTCAATAAAAGTCCGGACATTTTAGTCACAAACTGCAAACATTTCGTGTGTCGAATTATTGTTTGATCTCGTTAAGTTGATTGTTAAAGATTTATATTTTGTTTTTAGATGAATGAGAAGTTAATAAAGATTAAAAAGTTATTTGATATTACATAAGTAAATTACATTACTCGTATTCCATTTAAGCCAAAAAATCCGGACAAATTAAAGAGCCGGACAAAGTCCGGACAAAAGTCTAGAAGTCCGGACAAATCCGGAGGGATGGTAACCCTAGTCATAATACCGAATGATTATTTTTTTATCTCTAGGACTTACGAGGTTATGGTCTATAGACTACATTTAAAAAAACTAAAGAGTTTTTGTCATTCGACCGGTGATGGGTCTTTGTTTTATTGCTGAATGTGTTATTTTTTGTATGAAACAGACTGAGGTACAAACTGAGGTACATAAATTAAATATACTTTAAAAGCTTTGTAAAGAGAATGGTCAAAGTATTATTGAGAATATATTCTGAATCAATCGCTCAGGCACTTCTATACCGGATGATTTTTACCGTCTGGAAAAAAATGGGTACCTACCTATCAGTAACAAAATGGGTGAACGGGGTAGAAACCTATGGGAAACTGTTTATTGGTTCCTTTAGACCTTTCCTTCCTTTTTAGTTCCTGGCCCTTTAGACTAAGTTCTCAAAAACTTAATTTAACAAAGTTCTTAAATGTCAGTCATAAATATTACCTACACCTCTAACAGGTTAATATCATTAATTTGGCAGATATAATGTCGGTAGGTAAATACTACCGCGTCTAGATAAATGACAATAGCTTATATTACAAAAAAATGATAGTGATTAGTGATTAGGTACATCAATAATTGTTTTAATGAAATCTATGTTCATAACAAAATATTTATCGAGTTTTCTGGGTAAAGACAACTTAAGAACTTACTGTCGAAAGGTATGCAATTAACAATGTCACGAAAATGTATACAAGGTTAGTCGGAAAGGGGGTACTAATCAGAAAGGGTGTTAAAGAACCCATAATAATGAATAACTTTTGTTCTACAACTTTCCCTCAAAGTCAATCATCACGCGGTTTGAAGGAATTACACGAATTCGTTTACACCCTGTATTAGAACACTAGTTTTCGTTTATAAAAAAACATTGTTTCGTTAATATGTTTCTACCGAAAGTGTTATAACTTTTAAAGAAATGCCTTGTCTGCTTTAATTTCAGTCAAGACGTAGACTAGCTTTATCGTTTTTATAATACACCGCTCACTTCCTGACTGTTATCGAGATTATACATCACAGTTTCTCTGGGAAGTCATGTCATACAATACATTCAAGCTTCAAATAAGATTTAAATTAATTATAATCATACATTAGCAATCGACAATTAATAAGATTTTAATTGGAAATAAACTGTTGATCAACAAACTTAGGCCGGATATAATAAAGTTATTTGTCAAAGTTGAACCTTAAGTTAAACTATAGGTACTTACGTGTATAAATTACATGTTTTACAAAAGTTAAGCACTTACTACCTACCACATTTAACGTCAAAATTCGCCCAAGTTGAACATATTGACAAGTTCTTTAACAGAACTTGGCAAGACCTGTTATAAAACTTTATAGTAGAGTCATAGTGGCGTCAGTTGGCCCTTTACAAAATAGCCAACGATGGTCGATTGACTTCGTATTAAATTGATCGATAAGACACTTTCAATTTTCGTCCTTCATAAACAACTATATGCTACCATTACAAACGTTTACAATTATACATGTATACATTTTATCACTAAAACAACCTCAATGTCTACATCTGAATAGGTTATACATAAGCTCGTTTAATATCAGCTATAGCTCACTTCCGATACTCGGTGAAGCACTATAGTAGATCATTATAATAATATATCAACATCGAAAATTGTTGTTTTTTAGTATTAAAAATATGTGTAGCCGATAAGGCAAGTAAAATAATGGTTCAATTTCGACCTCAAGCGATAGGTACTAGAATTACTTAGTACACATATTACAATAATATTGGTTGTTTATCACCCCAAAATCCAAGCCAAAACAAACACTTATACAAAGCCAATTAAAAGTGTTATAGGTATAATGATAAAAAAAAGCTTCGGATTTATTAAAAACTAAAGCTTGTTCAGTTTATTGCCTAATGCAGAGCGACACGGTCTATTAAAATAACCTGCAAGTAGGCAATAGGGCTGAACATAAAAAATATAGATTTTAAACTTCGAAAGTTAAATTGCTTTGCAAGCAACATAAAAATAAGTGTGGGAGCAACGGTTCAACTTCCGTCCCCAATAAAAACGCTAAATATGATTCTGAATTCAAAAGAAGTTTGCGGTTTATTTAGTTTATTATTTGCGGTTTGCACATGACTTACTACTTAGCTTGAAGCGCTAGAAAAATTGTTAGGGGCCAGTGTTAGGGGCAAATATAAATATAAACAAAAAACATTTGTTTAACGACTTTTGAAAATACAGAAAACAGCTTTTATTCTTAACATTCAAATGTACCGATCAGTCCAACGAATTCGTGACGCAAACCGTGACATGAAACTTTTTCTAGGGACAGATTAGTGCTTAGCCAGATGTACTTGATAAAGGTAGCCGATGTAGACTGGTAGATAAAGAATACAAAGGACCGGAAAGTGCCGGGTGTTGTGGCGAACCTTGAGATAAGTACATTCAGTAACAACGTAATAAAAGCCGAGTAGTAAGGCAATACCAGTGTAAAAAACCTCCGTTTTAACAGGTCTGATGATATTCCTCATCAACATAACAACAAGATGAAGTCCACATCAGTCTCTTGGTTTTCAAGTGAACGTAAACGGATTTTATTAGAAAGTAATGTACAGCCGACCACAAAGAACATTGTGGTATTGAAAGGAAACTGATACAGATATTAAATCAATCTGATTGGATTGTACTTTGTTCTTGTTTGAATAAAATACCGGCTGATGAAATGTAACCATTTGACATTTTGTCATTGGCCTTTCTCATTGAAATTAAGATCGTATCTCCACAAAGAGATTCTAAATATGTAAGTAAATTATTAAAAACTTCCGCAATGTTCCGTGGTCGCACAAACCCCGCACATATTACTTTAACAATATATTTTGTTGAACAAGCTATAAAACATAACTTAAAGCACGGTCATGTTATTTGTCAAAACCTTGAATCTATGTAAAGTTATTCAGGAGATTTTCCGTCTTCAAACAGCAGATGCAACGTGCATCAGGAGTAAAACTTGAAAGGTGAACAACCTCGCAAAATATTCTTTCCTTATCCGACGTAACTGTTTCAACACAATCGCATTTCTCATTTGCAAAACAAAATAACACGGCTTCTAAAGAACCAGACAATAACATGGTGTAACCTAGATGAGTCACGACGTACACTGTAGGCAGCACTTGTTTTTAATAACCTCTGTAGCCGAGACACTTTCGAGCGTTTGCAAAAAACGCAACTTTCACTTTCGCATCCCATTGCAAAACAAACATAACCTCGTTTTGACGTGGCGCGTCAAAATTAGGAAGATAATCAGACCATTTAGCGGTTAGATAATCTTACATGTTCTTAGCTCTCCTCCGTCTCCAACAGAACTGGTAGGCTGGTGTGCACGCAGTGTGGTGAAACTCTGGACGTGAACGCAGACATCCAAGATTCCATTTCGCGCTCGGAGCAAACAAACTTCGCGGAAATTGTGTTGTCGTAGCCCTTTTGTCGCACAATGAAGCCGCTGTTTGATTCGGCTTGTTCGACAGCTGTGTTCCTCAAGTTCACTACTCCAATAGGCTTCGTGACCCTTTTCCTGGGATAGATCACCGCAAAATGCTCCAGAGATGTTCTGTACACGACGACCCTCACGTCCTGCCGCATCCCACCGGGTCCCAATAAAACCAAAAAACCAGACTTTACTTCGCTTTCGCCACTTTTTTTACTGAAACTTCTGCCAAAATTTTCAACGTGACATGTGCTCGACATTATGTCCGCTGGCATTTTACTGTTTTGGTTACAACAATGCGTTATTCACATAACAATTTGCAATGTTATTGTTGGCGGGCGCGCCGACCGTGCGGAAAGCGTTCTCCCTTACCGCGTACACAATAGTACTGAAGAGTCATTTTCCAAGCGGGTTCTATTTATAACCTCTGGGCCCCGAAGTGGTTCGGGCGATTTCGGTTGTGATCGTTACTTGCATTCACTTTGGAGGCATTGGAGGCTCGTCAGACGGTAGTAACCCGACCAATTCCGGAAGCATGTCTGGAATGATGTTCCAGTTAGATACATGTTTTTAATGTGGTCGGATTATTGGATAGGTCGAATGTTATCGGTCTCGGACGAGATGTGAACGTGAACCTTTATGACTGCATTGTTCTATGCTTAGGAACCAAAGAACCTACCTACTCATTTCGTTTTTGCGCTTCGAAATGCAAGTTTTTGCAGTCTAAGGTAGGTATATAAGTGGTGACCATTTTGACGAACAAGCATTTTCTATGTCTGGAACATAATAATGACTGATAATAAAAATGCTCTTTCTCACATTAAGTTCGGTATTTTAACCATTGATGGAAATCAATTCTGTAATTTAATGAAACACTGAATAGAGTAGGTAAATTCCGGTCAAAGATTTTATTATGATCGCCGGAACTTTTTGGCTGTCGCTGAAAACCAGCGTTGTAGTTATGCTCCATGCATGTGCATATTCTAAATGATGGCCGATTTGCTCAGATGTGCTGCATATTTACCCACGTATGGAGTTTCTTGCCGGTTCTTCTCCATGAGACCTACCTTTTGGAACCGTGCACCTAGTTTTGACGTTTTAAAAGCACCTGTAATTTGGTCTACTTGAAATAAAAAACGTTGAGTTTGACATATAATTTTTAGTTTGTTATTTTTGTTGTATTCATTTTATTTATTTATTTATTAATACATTAACACATACAAATATGACTTTGCCCCACAGAACCGTGTTGTCGGTTTGACTGTGGGATCGAGTCTGTTCAATTGTCGAAATATTAATTCTACACAAATATATCTTGTATTCGTATCTAACACTTTGCTTTTATTTTTTGTAATTTATTGGTTGTTTTGTTGCGTCACCTCAAGACGCAAATTGTTTTCTTTCTTTTTCATGGATAAGTATTTTCAACAAATTGCCACCTACTATTAAGTATACTTCGAATATGTATGAAGTTTCTGAAGGTTAACAATAAGTAGTCTGTATGAATCTTTGTCTTTTTTTTTCGTTTTAAAGTTGATATTAAGTAGGTATTTACGTTAGAATGACAATGTGTTTTTAGGTTTAGTTGATTGTGTTGATGTTACCGGGTGACGTTATTGCTCAGCGATACAGCCCTTAAAATAAAGAAAAAAAAACCTTTATCTCAAAACGTCCGTATGTTTGGCCGAATCACTCTTGAACCCCCAATGATTATAAAAATAGCATTGTATAGTACTACAATATGCGCCCCTAAAAGAAAGGCTGGAATAGCGGGGAGCGGGAATCCCACTCAGTCTCCCCGGCCGGACTCAAATCTAGGACAAGTATTTATTTATTTATACTTCTATGCACTGTGGTGGTACATATGGTGGACTTAATGCCTTAAGGCATTCTCTACCTTTAGGTTAAAAAGAAAAGCATTGAAATAGGTACAGGAAAAAATATGAGCTGACAATTTTGTACTGAATAGATAAATCGATGCCTGAAAATATATATCGTTTTTCGGTATTTTTACACTTGGAACAGATAATAAACATAAAATTAGATACTTTAACGTGAAAAACACAAAAATGCAATTTGTGGCTTACAACAAGTTACGTGGGAGGCATCGAAATATAAATTGCATAAAAATGCATTATTAAATTTATACAAATAATAAAATATATGGATATTAAAATATACTTACAAGGTTAGTCGGAAAAGGGATACTAATCCGCAGGCCACTTAAAGTATCACAGACTGTTTTAAAGCAATGCATGCAAAGCATGGGACCAAAACCTGAAATCGCGAAAAAAAAACAGCTTTTAACAAAATGTAGGGAAAAGCTGTTTTTTTTTTCGCGATTTCGGGTTTGGTCCCATAGTAAAAGTTGTTCATAATGATGAGTAGGTACAGTGACCCCAGAGGTTGTGCGTCATTTATGTTACATCTTGTTTAAAATACAATCTAATAGTTCCGATTTGACACCTGACAAAATAGTAGGAAATTAGGAATAATGTCAACACTTGTAATAATTATTCCAATGCGTAGCGTTTAGTTTAATTTTTTCATGGGCGCGCTATGTTCAGGTAAATAAAAAGGCGACTTTGACATCTGTCAGGATACCGTACACTATGTTGGCTCATGACTAATTAACAACTGCGCGGATCATGTGATTTGCGACGTTAAGCTGCGCTTGCCGCGGTCTGTCCATGGATGGGTGCCCGTTCATTACACATCGAAACCCAGTGCCTCAGATAGCACGTTAAACCGTCAGTCACGGGTGTCATACGAATACCTATGACAGTCGTTACGGGTAGTCAGAAGCCCGAAAGTCGGACTACGGGTCTAACCTTAGGATATCGGCATTGCCCAGTAACTGAGTTGCGGAGGTCTGATGGCAGTCGCTCCGTGTAAAATACTGGGGCCCAATTCTCCTAAAATAAATTGTTGCCAAACGCAATCGAACCACAACCGTCAGTCAGTTTTTGTTTTCGAAAACTTTCAAAATGATTGATTTTGTTTTTTGTGTCAAACAATTTGATAGCTTTTGAAATTGAGAACTGTCTGAATGAACGGTTCGGCCTTGGTTCGGTTGTGATTTATCAAGATTTATTTTAGGAGAATTAGGCCCCTGGTATTCAGCCGCATCGGGTTAGACTGGAAGCCGATCGCGACATAATTGATGATGGTGGTTTCAAGTAAACAGGCGAGAAAAAACGTGTTACATAAATCGTGTCGACAATGCACATAATAAAAATAAACCTACACAACGTGGCTTACATTTTCATCGAAGTAGGTATCGTTAGAACGCACAGGGTTGCCACCCGTACTCTATTACCTATAGAGTATTGTACTCTATTTCACGTAGGCGTACTTTATAATCTACGACAGTTATAAAGTACGCTAAAATACTCTTTTTACCTGACACCATTCTCATTTGATTCTCATCCTACTAGTTTGGACTTTTTTTGGCATAGTTTTCTTATTCTACGGTCTATGGCTGTAACTGAAAGATTCTCACATTTTTAAAGAATCGCAACATGTTTTCAAGAATCTAGAGGCGATGAAAAATAGGTGTATAAACATAAATAATAAAAGTACTCTTTTTTATACATCGTACTTTATTTTTGCTATCCCAAAACACAAATGTACTTTTATTGTTCCAAAAAAAGGTGGTAACCACCATGGTGGTAGGTGGTATGGTGGCCAAGAGGCACAAAATACCTTTTATCCCGACGTTTTGGTCGAATTTCACCGGCCGTGGTCAGGGTAGACTTTACCCGTGACCACTTGGGTCTACCCGTGACCACGGCCGGTGAAATTCGGCCGAAACGTCGGGATAAAAGGTATTTTGTGCCTCTTAAAGTTTGTTACGCGACAAGACCCGATTCAATATTTTTATAATGTGTACAAATCGCGAAAGTTTAAAGACTATATTGTATTGAAACGACATGTCCGAGGTTCGACAGGCCGTTGGAGAAACAGTAAAGATACAATTACCAAGCCGGTTATCCTAAGTCGACATAGCCCTGCGAATTGGGGCTCTCCTATTTCTAAGTCGTATGTGTATACATATTTATTTTTTAGGAAGACAACCAACACTATTTACTTGAATAGAAACGCATTTAAACAATAGTAGGCCAACTAAATATTATCAAAATAACAATTATGCTTGAGCAAAATCAAAATTAACACACAAAAAAGGTGCACCAAAACCAAAATGACGTTACAGTGGATAAGTCATCATCATCCTCCTGCCCTTCGGCTGTCCCATTTCAAAACCTAGTAAGGGACACTTTTCACAAAAATCGTTTTATTGCATAATCTTGCTAACCTAGAAAGTCTCTACCAAATACAAAAACACCAGCGTTGAAAACTCACATAATAAGCATAAGCAGATATGTTTAAGCATCGATAGGTACCTAGAGTGCACTTCACTGCCTCTGATCATTTTAAAACCTAGTAAGTCACTTTAACCACATGATTTTTTACCTAACATAAATACTTTTCAAAGGTTGACCGATTTAACGTTTATGCGCTCTCCTGTAAAATTTCGTTTTAAGCCCTTACTAGGTATTGAAGTGGGACAGCCACCTTATCCTAGTTGGGATAAATAAGGAATAAATAAGTTTATTTGGGATCGGCACAGATGTATTTTTCTTCCATACATCTCTATTAGTGTCATCTCAGTAGTCACCCTGTTTCTAGTCATGTCATCTTTTACATTATCCATCCATCGTTTCTTTGGTCTTTCTCTACTCATATAACCATCCACATTCATACTTAAAACTTTCCTCACGACAGGGGGTCTACTCCCTAAGCAGGAAGTCCGTGGTTTCGGCCTTAGCGAGCGTTTCCTACTCCCTATCACCTACCTTATACGATTATTTCGGGGCCCGAACTAAGAATTAATGACAACACGATTTGACAGTTGTCCCTACTACCGATGTGTTATAGCCCGTCCGAAAAGTTGAACTTGACACTTCGCACCTTTAGAATTAAAGAGATCTATTCGAAATTTTAAGATTTCAACTTTTACTCATAGACTGACCCATCTTCAACGACTCTTAATAAAACAGAGGCCTATTGTGGCGTAGAAATGTAATGCAACCGAATAATCTCCCGTTTCTACAAAATTTATAAATATGTAGGTATACGAAACTTTATTAAACGTTTTCCAAAACCTCAGTTTTTTATAGGTCTCTTTAATTCTGAAGGAGCGACTTGTTTTGTTCACTCCTACGTTAAGGTATAACGGGCTGGTATCCGCAACTCCACGTCTAAGCGCGTATTTTGCGTGATGGGTGGTAAGTATAATTACTCGATCCACCCTAACTCCTCGAAAAAGGCCAGCACACCCTTGATGTTACTGGTGATCTCTCGGAGAGTACCTGGGTTACCGAAGTACTTGGCCCTGTATGTGGCGACCTCAGGGCAGTTTAGTAGCACGTGGGCTGCCGTCTCGTCCTCCTCCATGCATGCTCTGCACAGTGGGCTGTCTGTAACTCCAATGACAAAGAGGTGTTTGTTAAAAGAACCATGGCCAGTGAAGGCTGCTGTGACTGTACGTAGTTGTTGCTTTGACAGCCGGAGTGCTTTTTTTAGTGAGACGACCGTCAATGGCCGGAAGCGCCTCCTTGGCCTGCCTGCACTCGCCATGGTTAATCCATAAATCGTTGTGTTGGTCTCTGGTGCGTTTTCTTACCAGGGTGCGTAGATATCCGAAGGGGAGTGGTACTATGGGTTCTGGACCCACCGCATCCATGCTCGATCCCCTTCTGGCGAGTTCATCCGCTGCATCATTGCCTCGGGAACCGCTGTGTCCTTTGATCCATTGAATGGTTATATTATTGAGGTTACCCACCTGATTCAGAGTTTGGTGACACCTACGTTTCGGGCTACTTTCGGACGGGGGATTAACTTCGTTGACGGACTTAGGGAGTAAGGCCCCAGGTTCCTCATTCCTCCGCGTCACATGCCCATACTATGACGGTATGTATTGAGACACACATTAAATAGAAATGAAAACTATGATATGTATCGTATAAAACTATGATATGTATCGTCTAAAACTATGATATGTATCGTACGTATTGATTTATATACTTTTTTAATTATTACTTTTCCTTTTTATGCATAATCTTGTTATTGTATAAATATTATCATTTGCTTTGTATAGAGTCAAGTAATTTATTCACCTGACAGACAGATCTGTATTGCTGGGGAGTTTGTTGCGCCGTTTCTTCTTCACAGCATAAACACTAGGAAGCGGTGAAGGGAGGGATTTTTTGGGGGCCTGTCTATTGTTATGACGTTCAAAAAGAACTAAGTAATTCTAGCCTATTTTAAACTTTAAATAAATGAGTTTTGAGTTGAGTTTGACTTTTCCTCCATGGCCACGTGTTTTGGGACAACTGGTAGATACTGCAGTAATTGTTGTACGTCACAGGTTCACGTGAACACAGACACGTGCGGAGGTATTGACGTCAACTCATAGCTGCTGTCAAAACAAGTTGTCTGTCTACAGGTATTATCCGGTTCAAATGCTGTTAGGATACGACCTGTTGGAGTTGCGTTACGCGACAGTGATGACTTTTAGGGTCAGAAAAACAGTCAGATGAATAATAAGTATCAATCAGTTAATTTATTTATTTTGCAAGTATCAAGGCGACTAAAAATTAAATAAAGATAGTAACAAGGCACATAATGAGAATAAAAATAAGGCTAATCTCCTAAGTCTTCTGCTCCACTCATAGCCTCTCCTTCACTCTGAGCTGTTTTCGTTTGAAATTTCAGAATCAGTATCATCACCTATAATAATAAAAAAAAACTGGGTAATTTCCAATAATAACTGACTCGAAATCACTGTTTCTGACTTGTCGGTACTGTCTTTTAACAAAGAATTCAATGATTTTAAAATGTTTTTACACTGCTCTTTTTCTCTTTCAAAATAATCGTTCACACTCATAAGTATTTCTCGAGCACGACTGTTTAGCACATCTCTTCTTTTAGCGCTCATTTTTGTCACAAAAGTACCAAAAATATAATTTAAAAAGAAATAATTCCGATGAAATTGTATTCATCATGCCTTGCTAACGGTACTGACAGGCGTCAGTTGACGTCATACGCCGCTCCATTCCAAAAGGTCTTATCCTAACAGCATTTGAACCGGATAATAAATTAATACATCTTTATACAGAGTTATTTTTCTTTATGCTGGATCAGAGTATATTTAAGTTTTAAAAATCACGTAATGTCTATCTTATGGATATCTTAATGGAGCTGTCAAAGAGAAATAGAACGGAGTTACATGAACATCAAATTGAAAGACAGAGGTGCCGTGCCGATTCTATTATGGACGAACTAAACTTAATTTAGGCTATTGCCGTCTTTTTCACTCTAATGAAATAAGAAAGAGACATACGTAAATAAGAGCTGTCAGATTTAGTTGAACTAAAAGTTCCATACAAAAGACGACATTTAATTTTAAAACGTGTCGACTAAAAACACGGTGAAGTTCAAGGCGTAAATTAATTTGACATCTCTAACATAGTTGTTGTTCTATCACCGTCCTTTTCTCGAACTATCTGTTAGTAAAAGATAGCAATTCTCTCATTTTAGTTGGTGAACAAGAGAATCGGCACCAATGTCTATCTTTCGATTCTATTTAGACTTGACGTAATTATACGCCGAATGTCCAATACTTAATTCATCATCTGCCTAGCCTTTTCCCAACTATGTTGGGGTCGGCTTCCAATCGAACCGGATGCAGCTGAATATCAGTATTTTACATGGAGCGACTGCCTATCAGACCTCCACAACCCAGTAAGTGGGTAATACGATACTCTTGGTAAGACTGGTTGTCAGACTTTCTGGCTTCTGACCAACAGTAACGACTGTCAAAGATCTACAAATGACAGCCGGGACCAACGGCTTTACGTGCTTTCCGAGGCACGGAGGAAACTCGCTATGGTAAATGGTCACCCATCCACATACCAACCTCGGCAAGCGTGGCTTAACCCGGAAGATCGGTCTATGCGGCTGTAATTATTTAGCCACAAGCTCCTCCAATACTTAATTATTTTCAAGAAAAACAAAACGAGAATGTGTTAGCTATTTCATGTTTATGGATGTCAACTGTAGCTCCACGCTACCTATCACGAATTACTGTTAATCCTATATGTTAAGCCTATCTGCAGTACCTGTTCAAAACGAGTAAAAAAACCGGCCAAGTGCGAGTCGGACTCGCGCACGAAGGGTTCCGTACCATTATCTATTAAAACGGCAAAAAAATCACGTTTCTTGTATGGGAGCCCCCTTAAATATTTATTTTATTCTGTTTTTTAGTATTTGTTGTTAAAGCGGCTACAGAAATATATCACGGTTCATGAGATACAGCCTGGTGAGGTGACAGACGGACGGACAGCGGCAAAAAAATCACGTTTGTTGTATGGGAGCCCTCTTAAATATTTATTTTATTCTGTTTTTTAGTATTTGTTGTTATAGCGGCTACAGAAATATATCACGGTTCATGAGATACAGCCTGGTGAAGTGACAGACGGACGGACGGACAGCGGCAAAAAAATCACGTTTGTTGTATGGGAGCCCTCTTAAATATTTATTTTATTGTTTTTTTAGTATTTGTTGTTATAGCGGCAACAGAAATACATTAACTATCACGGTTCATGAGATACAGCCTGGTGACAGACGGACGGACGGACGGACAGCGGAGTCTTAGTAATAGGGTCTCGTTTTACCCTTTGGGTACGGACCCCTAAAAATTAAATTAATAATTTAATATACTCTTTTCACCGTAAGGTGAGTCCTCCTCACGTTTCTCTACAAAACTTTACTATACAAAGAATATAATATATTAAAAAAAAACGTGGATAATTTACCTAGCTATTTTACGGTTTTTGATAATATCGTTTACGTTTTTTCGATAACAGTTCTTACGGATACAATTTATGAAATGACCGCTATGTTAGGACTCATCTTTGGGTGAACAGAGTATAGCCAAGAGTACTTATTACTTCTATGAGTATAGCACAGAATATAAGGTAGCGATGGGCGATTATTACTAAAACTAATCGACTTAGTCGATTGTTCAGTCCAGTCGATAAAGGTCGATAACAATTGATGTTAGTTGATTGTTATCGACTAACGGCGCGCAGCAGGCGACAATCACTAATACGGTTACCGCATCAACTTGTAATTACTAATTTGTATTGAATTGTGGCGTAGCGCACGTATTACTATACTCGTACGTCTAAATAAGTAAATACTAAAAGGTGGTGCGTGCGCTGCCGCTGCGCCACAATTCAATAGTTAAAGTCCGTGGGCCACTACTTACAAGTACATACAACTGCAGTTATTATGTGATTGGCGCTAATAGATTATTTAATTGTCCTCTACTGTCTCAGTGTACATTTAGTAGTTCATCGATTGTTATTCGAATAATTATGGTGAGGAACTACTAAATCGAATGAGCAACAGTACAATTTTCGATTCTGTCGATTGTTTTTTTTTTTCGCAACAATCGCCCATCGCTAGAGTATAAGGTAATTTTCTTTAGACCGAATGAAACTGAATCTATATGTGTAAGTGTGCGTCCTGAGTGACGGTGAACTGCGCAGGCGGAGTGAACAGCGCATTAAATAAATGTTCGATACGTTTGATGGCATTGACTTAGAAATTGTTGATCGAAGTTTGATGGTTTGAATTTTGATATCGACATTATTAAAACCAAAGTACAATAAACGAAACACTAAACACGCGCGTGCCTACGTGTCAATGGGGAATGCCCATCAGCCACATAAAAAAATGCCTGAAATGAACAACAATGAAATATACGCCAAATTGCACTATAAGTCGTAGGGAACCCATATCATTTTCAATAATTACAAAAAAACTCGGCAAAACTTGTTCCAAACATCTTTTTCTAAAATATAGGTTAAGTCAAGGTTTAAGATTATTACGCAATAATTAATAAACAAAACTGCATTTAAATGTTTTAATCATCATTAAAAACCACTAACACATCATCAAGAAACTGTGCAGGAGGATTGATATTGGGTTGGTACCGGGCCCATGCTAAGTACCATATTATTGACATAGTATGGGCACAGGTACCAACTGTTCGCCGTCCCACGAGGCAGTTACAATAGCGATGCTGTAAAGCCCTTATCCCTGATAAGGAATTGTTAATTATTATATAAACAAAATATATTTTTTGAGAAATATGTCTGCTTTGTATTTTTCCTCGAAGTAAAAAGCAATTACCCGGAAGAGATAAATGCTCAACTAATTCGTTATCCAGTTCCCTACATATTTCAATCTTATAAATACCATTCGCTCGTGTGTGCTCGCCATAGTATGAGCGAGCCTGTTTTATTTGGTACGTACCACATGCCAACAAAACCATTTCGCTGTATGTCAGTTGTGGGAAATCAGCAACATTGTTAGGATTTATATTAATGCTTTGGAATTGCGCTCTGCGACGATTCAAATTATTTGTGATCACATAATCAGCTAGTATATTTTCTGTATACATATTCTGATGTATTATTTGCAAAATATCAACAGCATCTGGCCTGTCAACTATTCTAGTATAAAACCTATTAATTAATGCTGCTGCTATAGAGAAATCTACCATTAAATGTCTCGAAGCTCTATTAAAAAAATCTTGGCGAAATAATTTGAATTGCTGCTTGAATATTCCATTTACGGCTTCCACAACCCAGCGGCAAATAGTAACTCTTCGGCTTTTATTAGCTTCCAGAGTGGATAATTGAATTTCATTTACTTGCAGTGTTGATGGCATGTGAACACTATAATTGCAAGATTGCAAAAGTGGAATGGAATCCCTGAACCCTCTATCAAGAATGAATACGTCACCATCCTGAAAATATTGTCTCAATGGCTTACTGGGTTCATCAAATTCACTAATCATTATCTGAGCATCGGAAGTTGTTGCTGGATAAGGGCCTAACACATCGATTATATAGCCATCGGAGCAAACAAGCAAAAATGGCTTCACAAGGTTTCGATATTTGTGAAGAGAATATGTCTCTTTTTGGTACAAATAGTTGGAGCTTTTTTGTACATAGATATATGTTCCATCAATAATTACGACAGGCTTCCTTATTCCGTCGACTTCGCCAAACAGCCCATTTGGTAGAACAAGGTTTCTTGCTGCTATTTGTTCTCTTGTTATATGTCCAATTCCAAGGTTCATAGGAACAAAATCTTGATGCAGTTTTTCCCTTGCTTTAGCCATTAGACGTTCCAGAGTACTTCTCGGTATTTGTAGAAGAGATGATAATCTTTCATCAGAATCTCCAGTTCTCAATTTCATCAGGTAAGCTCCAAGGGCAGTAGAACCTCTATGCATTTGCGCCAATCGGGGCACCTCTCCCATTAGAGTACCAAAACTATTTCTACTCATTCCTAAAAAGTACCACACCATATGTTCTTCCATTAAGTGTATATTTTCGAAGTCCAAAGCACGACATTCATAATTCACAAATGATGCAAAGTCTTCAATGTGGTCCACAGTGAATTCATGATTCATATCTTCCAAAGCAGGGAGTTCATGCCAAAAGTCACTATTCAAATGATGACTACATATTTTTGAATTCTTTGGTATATAAAACTTGTAGTCCTTGAAGAGCCACACCCTTAATGAAAGTGGTACCACATGTCTATCAATCATATTACATCCTGGATAGAAACAATGACTTTGAGTATCAACTGCTCTTCCGTAATTAGGTAACAGTACGCTGGATCTTATTTGAGGAGGTTCTTCATGTAGAGGTATATTCAAACTACCTGCCTGACTGGGTACCGGACTCGGGCTTGGTGAAGGAGTAGTAGGGGGTGAGGTAGCCCGGCTGCATCGTTGCCAACATGGGTGGCAGATCAAATCCGAAGAACGTAGCTGCAAGCAAAATGAAAAGTAAAAGTTGGTTTTGTTTTACTTCAAGCTCGATGAACGAAAACCTATGCATAAAAAAGTACTCTGTGATAAGTTTTTAAAAGACATGATAGTGACGTTATTTGCACGGGATAAGAGGGAATTACACAGAATTAGGGCAGAGGAATGAACTTACCTGGCGTGGTTGGATTCTGTGTGCTACTACATTCATTATGTGCCTCTCACGATCACTGCTATTTCTTACAACATGTGATCGTTGTCGTAGAACAGACTGTCCACAGCAAACGCACACATGTTGGTGGCCTACTTGTCTACCTGGCCGGCTGGTTCCAGGTGTCTCGGTGATAGTGTGAACCGCTAATCTAAGACATGCATCACAAACAACACTACCTGGTTCAACCTGTGAGAAAGAACAAAAAACAATGTACTAATTGTTCAATGTCAGTGCGTTCAGTTCAATATAATTATTCACAAAAACTATGGAATGAATATACTTACAGCTAATGGTGTTATCCATGCCTGTATTAAACGACGTACTTCATCATTTTGCTCTGATACGACATTACGTCTCATCGCTGTAAGATCGAGATAGCAATTAACACAGTGTACGTTTCCATCCATTTTTAAATGTACACGGTGTAAGAGTCCAAAACAATAGCAGAGTCGTATAAAAAGCAGGTCCAGGTCCGTCGTCAAAAAGCCGAGTCGTCGTCAAGGCGGGTTCAATCTAAGTCGAGTTCGAAAAGGGGTAACGTGTGCAGAAGTAAAATCAAAATCCTTAAAAATGGCCAAAGTCGTCGTTATTATATCCTATTAAGTTATACTCAAGTCGCAAACGCAAAATGTGAATCGATCAATTCAAAACCACAATTCAACGGAAAAATGAAATGCAGTAATCAATATCAAACTGTCAGTAAGGCAAAGGACATGTTATCCATGCAGCCTACGATACTTTTTCTTATTTGAAAATAATTTTATTTTAATTAATATTGACATGCATATAATATTACTTTCATTAGATAAACGTTATAATTAGGTCGAATTATTCTAAATGAACGATAACTGTGCAATAATTCTATAAAATACTTCGATAAATTATTTGAAAATTCTTGTTTGGCTGAATGTCGATTACACATGTCAGATTAAACACAGTTGTCCATTAAAAAATAAGAATGAATTAGACGGATATCAAGCGAAATATTTTAAAGATCGTTATATTTTCCTCCTACGTTTACAAACTTGAGAATTATTCATTATGCATATTTAATTCTAATTAGAATTAAGGACTATTCGTATTTTCTGTCCATTTCAGGCATTTTATGGGCGTTCCCCTTTCCCGCGTTTATGTACTAAGGACAACATTCTCGATGTCCACATAATCTATATATATAAAAGAAAGTCGTGTTAGTTACTTCACTTATAACTCAAGAACGGCTGAACCGATTTAGCTGAAAATTGGCAGGGAGGTAGTTTAGAGCCAGGAGAAGGACATAGGATACTTTTTATCCCGTTCGACATTTTGATATTTAAAAAAAAAAAAATTATATCAGTATATCCATATTCTTAATCTGTTTAGGTAGTAGGTAGGTAGTAGGTAGGTAGTAGGTAGGTAGTAGGTAGGTAGTAGGTAGGTAGTAGGTAGGTAGTAGGTAGGTAGTAGGTAGGTAGTAGGTAGGTAGTAGGTAGGTAGTAGGTAGGTAGTAGGTAGGTAGTAGGTAGGTAGTAGGTAGGTAGTAGGTAGGTAGTAGGTAGGTAGTAGGTAGGTAGTAGGTAGGTAGTAGGTAGGTAGTAGGTAGGTAGTAGGTAGGTAGTAGGTAGGTAGTAGGTAGGTAGTAGGTAGGTAGTAGGTAGGTAGTAGGTAGGTAGTAGGTAGGTAGTAGGTAGGTAGTAGGTAGGTAGTAGGTAGGTAGTAGGTAGGTAGTAGGTAGGTAGTAGGTAGGTAGTAGGTAGGTAGTAGGTAGGTAGTAGGTAGGTAGTAGGTAGGTAGTAGGTAGGTAGTAGGTAGGTAGTAGGTAGGTAGTAGGTAGGTAGTAGGTAGGTAGTAGGTAGGTAGTAGGTAGGTAGTAGGTAGGTAGTAGGTAGGTAGTAGGTAGGTAGTAGGTAGGTAGTAGGTAGGTAGTAGGTAGGTAGTAGGTAGGTAGTAGGTAGGTAGTAGGTAGGTAGTAGGTAGGTAGTAGGTAGGTAGTAGGTAGGTAGTAGGTAGGTAGTAGGTAGGTAGTAGGTAGGTAGTAGGTAGGTAGTAGGTAGGTAGTAGGTAGGTAGTAGGTAGGTAGTAGGTAGGTAGTAGGTAGGTAGTAGGTAGGTAGTAGGTAGGTAATAAGTAGGAAAAAGGGCATTGCAACGCATGCCGGGAACAGCTAGTACTGAATAAAATCAACTATTACAATTTATGTACGTAATCTAAGAAAAGACCGACCGAAAAAAAAAAAAACATCGATCGCTCCGCTTCCACTCCACCCTGCTGACTGTGGTCACAGGATTCACTACACTCTGTGGTCACAGTGACACATTGCAATGGCAGGCATGGCAGCACTGACATTGACATTACTGACAATGACAATAGGGATGCGATATACTTACAAAATTAAATACTAGTAGTAGTACTTCCAAGTACGAGTATGTAAAAATATCAGGATCGAAAACTAGGGTTTAACCACTCGAGCATCTTCGGAATACTTCGGGCACGGTCACCGAGTCCCGAACTCACAACCAGCACCTGACCGCGCCCCGATGCCGCACGAAGTCGCCGCGAGCAATGTTGAAAATACTTGCATAGGAAATTGATCCGTGCACTCATATAAATAAGGAGCACAATCGTATTTGCGAAAAAAATACTTGGAAGTTAAAAAGTTTTTTTTTCGCATATACTATTGTGCTCCTTAAGGCGCTCGCTAGTGATGTGTCATTGACGGTTTTTAAATTAATTTAATTTAACATTAATCGTCAATTGTTAACAGGTCGAAAAAGCCGTTAATTCGTTAACGGGTTTTTGAAAGTTCTCCTTTTAGATTTTTCATTACATTAATGTATTAAGTTAAATTAATGTATTAAATAACTGCAAGCCTATGATATTATTTCATTGCGAGTTGCGAAAACGTTGACAAAATTTATTATATGAATCTTATAACAGGTTTTGTCATTGAAGAAAAACAGAATATTATTTCATTGCGAGTTGCGAAAACGTTGACAAAATTTATTAGGTTGAATTTTTCAACAGGTTTTGTCATTGAAGAAAAACAGTTAATTCGTTGACGTACTAAAAGCCGTTAATAAAAACAGTTTATTGATTTAACGCCCACCTCTAGCGCTCGCTTGCAAGTGAAAAGACTACATCGGGAGGCGCGCCTTTTCCCATCGTTTATCTAAATCGCTCTGTGCTCATTTAAATAACTTTCAGTGTAAAGACTCGCCATCAAGAAAAGGAAGCTGCCGTCTACAGCATATAAAGGCATTGCGAGTTGGGTGGTTTCCTGGTAAGTGCATGTGCTTGCTATTATAAGGCTTCTATAGCATTTACTGCGAACACGGCCCTTCTCCTTCGCATCCGCGCCGCATCATATATTTTCCGTCCGCTTGCTTACTTCGAAGTGGTGAAACCCTGGTTTTAAAACCTAGTACCGTAAATACGTCGCATGTCGCATCCCTAAATGACAACAGGCAGGCTGGCAGGCCGCGCCGTAGGTTTATTTGTTTTTTTTATCACAATTTACGTGTGTGAAATTAATTTTTAATGTTGTTTTGTGCTTTTGGTTTATTTTAATTAATTTCTGGGTCGTATTAGAAGCAGATTCTGTCCTAAAGTTGTCTTTTTTCGAAGTCTGGTTTGTGTGTGTCTATTTAGATTCTTGTCGTAACGGATTGGTTGTGGTTTATGGGTACCTATTAGAATAAAAACTGATAAAAAAAATCTTCAGGTTTATTGTCAACAAAAAAAATACACAGGTTCGTGAGATGTAGTGGATTTAATTAAACCTTCTGTGCTGTTATGTTGTAAAAAGGTATCTAAAAATTGTTCGTAGGTATATTAAAACTTATTTATGTGTAGTGGTCTAAATCTAAATACCGTAGTATTTACTTAAAACGTAGTGCAATGTTACAAATCAATCAATTATCTTCCAATCTTTAGTTGTATAGTCGGTGAGATTTTTCATTCAACTTTGTGAGTAGGTTTTTGTTTTTCTATTTTTGTTGCGTCGATTTTTAAATGATTGAGTACACTCTTCTACAGTTACAAGCAGTGATTTAGTTGTAATTATGTATTGTTGTTTCCCTGCTCAAAGAAATTATCAAACATCCCAACCAAAAGTATGGATAACTGTCCTGCCCGCTGATTCAGAACACTTTGATAAGTCTGTAAGTTGTCAAAGGATTCAGTTTGTTATCCCGTTTTCTCTTGTTACAAGAAACACAAAATACCGACAAATCAGTCAACAACTGACTTATTGGAATATTCTGAATCAAGAGGCTGGTGATGGTTACCCACACCTATGGTTATACCACAGTCTACCTATATCTTACTCCTAACAGTCCGTCAACGTAGAACATTCTTGTAGAGCAATCGTGCGGGGGGTTGCAGGGTGTAGGAGCGGAGGTTAAGTCCCGAGTAGCCATACTGCATACTTGGGACCACTTGGGACATAACCTCCGCCCCTACATAATTTTGACATTTCATAGGACCTGTCAAATGTATGGGCGTTAACCCACTGTATGTAGTAAGTAGGTACACTGTGGTTATACTAAGAGAAAGACCATACTCTGTTGTTGTTGCAAAATTGTGAATCGGAGCGTGATTGTAAAACATTATGGAACGCAATAGAATATTGTGTATCCCTGCTTGAATTAATATATCAAGAATTGATTGATAGTGCTGTTCTAGTACTAGCCTTTAAGAACTTTCTGCTGTAGGGTGGCTACAGTATAGGCTGTCATTTTGGTTGTTTTGTGTCAAATTGTGTTGTTCATTTAACTTCTCTGTAAAAGTCTTAGGATGTGCAATGTGAAAATTGTATAGTGTAGTATTTTTAATCTACAAATACAATATCTAGCTTTTATTCCACCAAACCAAATCGCTAATTTGGATGCGGTATACAGCACCACCTTCCCGCCCCCACAAGTATATGCACATTCAAGTGTTTTTTTTAATCTTACAAGGTATGTCCATTTTCTATAAACCCTTTAGTTGGGGTACATAGAAAAGAGAGACGGGAGGATAATAGAAGAATTTATTCTTATTAACCCATTCAATCTGGCATTGAATGGGTTAATAAGAGTGACAGCCCCAGCCCATTTACTCTTAACAAAAAGTTTTTACTATATTCCACTAATTTTTATTATGCATTATGGATGAATCTTACTAAACGTTATCATTAAGTAGGAAAAAATAAGTTATCACTAAACGCATATGGTGCCTGGGTGTCACATGGTGAAAAAGGTTTTGAGAGATCCGAAAACCTACATTTAAGATGTACCTAATGGTATGGGTGTTGCAACAGCATATCGGGGATGGTTTTATACACAACTGTGACTCTAGCATTCAGGTTAAAAAAGAAGACAAAGATATCCAAGTATAAGAAGTCTGTTGTCTAGGCTGTAGGTAAAAGAAATAAATAAGATTCTCTCTCTTTTAGGTTTCTACTAATAATTATGATATAATTTAAAGCAATCTGCAATGGAAAATCCAGGTTACTGTGGATAATTCGGACGGTAGAACCCGAGTCTGTGAATTTTGTTGATCTCTCAACATTATTTAAGGTCAAGGTGGGTAAGTCCGTCAACGGGGGAACTTCGTACACCGTCTCGTTGGACGCTTTTTTAAAAAGATACGACGATGGCAGGTTGGTCGGTAAAGCAGAGTCACTATTTAGTTCTACCTTTAAATTGTAGATGGCGTTAAGTTACGTTCAGAAGAATAAAACGGCCATTTCTTTTTTTGTAGTTGAGAAGTTGAGACCAGAGTGAGTTGTGTCGTGATTTTACATTGAGTTATAAGTAAATATCAAAGGATTTTAATGTTTTTTAGTGGTAAGTTTCCAGCTTATATTACGTTTTATTACTTTATTCTATTCAAATATAGTATAGACTGTGTTATACGGTAATATCTGTTGTGATGTAATCCTAACCTTTAAATTCATTATTGGGGAAAGACCGTCTAGTATTCAAGGGAAAGTTCGTCATATGCCGATCTTGCCCCAAGGCAGATATTGCAAACCTTTTTAGGTTTACCTTTTTTAAATTTTATTTTCCTATTGCATTATACATCTGTTACATGTTTAGGAAATCGAATTTTTGGTGTATTGTGATTCTTTTAGTAACGTTTCTTCATTAAAAATAAATATCATGATAATATTTTAGGATTCTTATTGTCATTAATAAAAAGTTATTTATCTGATTCAAAACAGTTGGTGTTGTTTTATTTTTCAGGTATATTTTCTTACAATGACTCGAAATTACAAAAGAAAATCAGACAAATCGTCTTATACCAAACAAAAATTGCTAGACGCTGTGCAAGCTGTCCGGAATGGGCAATTAAGTGGATATAAGGCTGCTCGTATTTATAACATACCAAGAATGACAATCATGGATCATGTCAAGAATAAAAGGTGCAAATCAACTACTCTGGGGAGGCCCACAGCCCTTTCAGTGGAGATTGAAAAAAAACTGGCATCATATCTTCACACTATGGAACGGTATGGATTTGGGCTTTCTAGGGATGAGGTGTTAGAAGTAGTTAGAGATTATGTCAACATAAATAAAATACAGACTCCATTCAAAAATGGCAAGCCTGGCAAGGATTGGTTTGTGGCTTTTAAAGAACGCAATAATTTATCAGTTAAAAAACCACAAGCCGTCGAATATGCACGGAAAAAGGCCGTAGACCCCTATATTATTTACCCATATTTTAACCTACTAGAAAAAACCATTGAAGAATTAGGCTTAACAAACAAACCACGAGCTATTTGGAATCTGGATGAGACAAGTTTTTCCAAAGATCCGTCTAAAACGAAAATAGTCGGCCGCAAAGGTCACGCAGCAACTAGAATGATTGCTAGTCCAGGAAAGGATAATACAACCGTCCTACTGGCTGCCAGCGCCGCAGGGGAAAAAGTTGCTCCACTGATAGTATTTAAAGGTAAAAACGTGTGGGACCAGTGGACCTCGCCCAAAGCATATCCACAAACAACATATGCTGCCACAAGTAACGGGTGGATGACAACCGAAGTATTCGAAAATTATTTTAAAAAATCTTTTTTACCTGCTCTTGGAAACGAACGTCCTGTACTTCTAATATTCGACGGTCACTCAACTCACGTGGGGCTTAATATAATGGAAGAGGCACGGAAACAAAATGTTGTAATTATCAAACTCCCTGCTCATACGAGCCATGTATTACAGCCTCTAGACGTAGCCGTAATGAAATCATTCAAAGACCGTTGGGATACTGTATTGGTCAAATGGCAAAGATTTAATATTGGTGTACCTCTACCGAAGAGCGAATTTTCACGGCTGATTGGTACAGTATGGGCTCAGATAGAGCCTGATATAATCCAAAATGGATTTCGTAAATCCGGTATTCATCCGCTCGATCGAGGTGTAGTAAATGAGAACCAGTTTGACTTGTTAAAATTAAATAAATGGAAGAAATTCATAAATACACAAGATTTCCCAGGTGACTTCGGCGGTAAAATGTCACAGAAGGGCCCAAAAACTTTACTTTCTATAGTTCTAGATTTTATTACAAAAAATATGATCCTGATTGACGAATCAACCCAGAATCAAGTAAATAACCATATTTCAGAAGTAATTCCAGTTAATTTTGAAGAACTTCTGCTTACTAAACTTCAAAAGGGTAACAGCCAAAAAACTACACGAAGAAAAGTAGCACCCGGTGCCGAAGTTATCACTCACAGTGATGTTATAGAAAGAAAGAAATTAGAGCAAACAAAAACTAAACAAAAAGAAAAGCCTTGTTCCTCAAGCGATTCCACAGTTACATATTTAGGTCAAATATCAAGAAATGATGATCAAATTCAGCCATTTGCCGTAAGCAATCCTCGTGATCTTCCGCATTGCATACAAAATAAAATACCGGATTCTCGTAAAATTAAGGTTTTATCCAATATAGTTATAAAACCCGCAAATACAGAAAACAAAATACCCACCGAGATTAAGAGTAAAGGTAAAGGCATGGGAAAAAAAAACTCTGGAAAAGGTAAAGGCATAGGGAAGAAAAGCTCAGGAAAAGAAAACATCTTATCATGCAATGAAAATATGTACTATAAACACAACTCGTCAGCTCATAGTTCTACGACTAGTGTCTCAGGGTCTATAAGCAACCATAGTGATTCTGATTTGTTATATACTGTTTCTTCTCCGTCTATTTCCGATGATGAGTGTTATAAAGTGGACAAAGATTCAAAAGAACATCTTCTTGAAGGAGCAAGAAAGAGAAATAAATCTTCTTACTTAAAAACTAGAACTAATAATTTCCAGAAACTAAACATGAAAACTGAAAATCTGTCTTCCGAATCTTCTGACACTGATGACCAATCAGATTTTCAGTTGCCGGTTAATGCTAATTATTGTCCTGAAGATCGTGTTTTAGTTCGGTATTATACTAAGAATAAATGGACTTATTATGTGGGGGTAATTGAAAATATCATAGAAAATGAAAAACCTTATTACAATATCAGATTTTATAAAACTGTTAAAAAACCAAGTTTAATGTTTAAAATTACAAAAGTAGTTGATCGTGATGAGGTTCCTGAAATTTTAATTATAAAAAAGATTGAATTAATAAATGCGCCGTCTAAATCAAACGCATTTGTACTAGTTGATGAAGGTGACGCTGTTTACTTTTGAAAGCAATTACAGGTGAGCTATTTTTGCTGAACATTGTCAACTCTTTCGTAATTGTTTTTTTTCTTTTTTTGGCTGTAAATCTGGGGGTGTAATAAACCAAGCCATATCCTATGTTTCGTTTCCAAAGATTGTTAATTTTGTTTCCAAAGATGATTATTTCATAATTACATATACGCATACAATTATTTTATATTAGGGGCGTTTGTTGTTTATCCCTTAAATATTTTCGTTCAGTAATTATATTATTAGTGTCAATAAGAGATCTCAAAACAAGTAGATTAAGTTTGAAAGTTGATAAGTATTCACGAGACTTTTAGTTTTAATAAATTTTAATACCTAGCAAGTAAGAACAGATCGTAAGATGTTGATTTTTTGAAGAATTTATTTAGTTATTACCTACGGAGCAGACTGAGAAGACGAATTAAGTAAAAATGTTGACTTTTCTAAGATTTTTCGTTAAATATATTATTATTTGCAATGGGTGAATATTTCATATTCTGTATACCTACACCGTCGATTATAAATGGGCATTGTGCATTTTTTTTAAATCTGTTAAGATATGAAAACCATTTCGAGGAATAAGGTTACTGATCACATCTCACTATTTAGAAATGGAAAATAATCATGGATTATTAGTATTTCGGGTTATATGTGAATGACCTTAATTTATCCTCCAAATGACGTAATTGCTGGCAGTATGGCAGTAATGCCTTTGGCTACCCTACGATTGTAAATAAAAAAAATGATAGACGTGGTCACGTGACGTGAATGTCATAAATAATAAACAATAAACATAACCTCAATCCTCAACAGAAATGCAACTTTTACTATTATAGTGTTTTATTGAGACGGTCAAGCAATAACGATGGAATATAGGAAGTGCTTTGTTCCTACCTGCAAGAACGACACTAAAAATAACCCAAACAAAATTTTTGTTCGTGTTCGGGAACTCAACTTTCGGAAGGTTCCGCGAGTCAGATTTGATAAAAGTATCACTCATGGCGATTGGTTGGTCGGTAAATAATATGAAGGGCGTACGATCGAGATTAATTGCAATAGCGGCGTAACGTGGTATTTTGTTTGTTATGAATTATAGGCAAGGAACATAATAATCTGAGGTTATTATTTCATTGATTTGACAGTTGACACTATTGACATTTGACATCACTGTTACAGTTTTTAGAATATGGATTGAGGCAAAGGCCCAAAGATTTTATGCCACTGATGACGTCATAGATCAGAAATGATATTGAATTTTAAATAATTAATAAAAAAATAATTACAATGAAAATAACAAAAATATTTTAAAATGGTTTCTTAGATTACTCTATATTTTCAAAATCTAAAATAAAAAAATGTAGTCAAGAATTTTGCTTCGTCCCCATTATTGAATTATTTTCGTTTGGTGAAATAAGTATATTTTTAATTCTCAATGTTGATTTTTTGAAAGGTTTATTTATGACATGACTGATTGATTTCGATATTTTTGTTTTTTTAATTATTTTATTAATATGGTATAGAAGTTATGGTGTTGATTTGACAAAGATTTTCGTTTTGTAAGTATTTAATGAGCATTTACTAACATATTTACGTAACATTCATAATTTATTACGTAACAAGTTGGTTTTTGAAATGTTATTTATGGTGTTACATGATTGTTTTTGTTTTTTATTACATTAAAGGAAAGGTAACCTTTAAAGGTATTATGTTATATCAAGTAAATAATATATAGAACAAAGCGAGTTTTTATTCATACCTATCATTAATAGTGATACTTACTCGTATCCATTCAAACAATAAAAATATAGGTAACCAGGTGTTTGTTTGTTACGATTTTTATGTTTTTTCATGGTATTTTTAAAGGTACTCCGGATCTGGTTTGTGGTATCAAAATACCAAACTTTATAAAAATCCGCATTACATTCTAGTAGAAACAAACAAATATACCTTTACAATAAACTGTAGGTACTTCAAATACGTCTATATAGTTTATAATATTTAAATGTTGACAACCCCTTCCCTCTTGAATGTGCCGGACTTACCCTCCTTCATAGTTTTACCGCCATAGATTGTGACTGCTACCTCATATCATGGTGTGTAAAGCACATTTTTGGTCAACATTCATTTTTAAATATTTATTGAATACGGGTTGGGCAATATTCTGTCAAATTATACAAAAATAATGCTCATGACGGATTTGCCCCCCAGATTCGGGAAAGTCCGTCTACTTACTACATTTTTAAAAACATGTTTATTTCCAGTTTGATGATAGTTACATTGAGATTTGCAGATGTAACTAATAAATAAGGAATTTTTAGTCATCATTAACAATCAAGACACGTAATTAAGTTAAAAAATCAGCCATAAGGTGTTTATCAAATCGAACTCACAATAAACTATGCCGGACTTCGCCACCTTGACCTTACACCTTCTACGCATTGACTTTCCTTCTCGAGGGCAAGGCTGTATTACATGAACAATGAGTTCATCTGAATATTTTCCCATACTTTTAAGGTAAGAATTAGGAATTAAATTTTTAATAACCGGTTGCCGGAATTGATTAAAAGTTAGTTTTGCCAGAAAACAAATTTTATAATGTAAATAAATTATAAACATTTGTTGAAATAGGGGAATGGGTATTTTTTAAATTAAGGCGCACCTGTACCTAGTTGAATACTGTCGCTTCTGTGTAGTACTGTTCTGGACCCCGTTTCTTTAACTATCAACCCTGTTCATATACTCTCTCTACTGTGCCCCCTGCACCCTCTAACTACCAATTTTTTGTGTTTATGCAGTAATAAATAAAACACAAGTAGGTATTTGTATAAGTTGTTTTTTTCTATTTGTACACATATTTGACAGCTTTAATTAACTCCATAAATGGGTATTTCTTTTTTTTTTTTTTATTATGGTCTTTGTCGCTGAGCGACCACATTGCCCTGTAAGACAAAAAAACAAATACATAGTAAATGGGGTTATTGCTTAGTAAGACCTAGTTCTGCTAATTTATAAAGAATTTTGGCTTCGTCTGACAGGTTTTGCTAAGATACTATTGCAAAGACCAATATCCATTTCTCTGGCTACACCCAAATGCATAAATCTGTAAGCTTCGTTACGTATACACTCCCATAGAATGTGTAAAACATCCTCTATCCGTCCACAGTCCTCGCAGTTAGGAGAAGCCACTTTTTGCATTAAATATGCGAATTTATTTGACGGAATGTGGCCAGATCGTAACCTGAGAGCTGTCAGCTGTCACCATGGGTCTTTCTTGTGGCGTAACAGTGTGACCATCTTATAAATGGCGAATCTGCCACAGACTGGGCAAAAAATCTGCCAAAATCTGCCACACTTGGCGCCAAAAATGCCAAAAATATGCCTTCACGGAAACGGAAAAAAAATACAATCTATGAATTTTTTTAACCGATCTAGGCCCTCTTTGTCAACAAAAATATTTAACAATTTTCTTATGCATTATTATACCTATACACTACTTATTCTACTTATCCGCATTTGCCTCCAAATTTTCGTCGTTTTCGGTGTAGATATGTACATAGATTTTGACGACATCTTTATGATCATATTTACAGTCTCCTTTCCGTCAGTTCCTTATTCCCTTCTTTAGTTGTAATTAAAGCTGACACATGTTGATTTAGGAACCTATTCCTTATTTTTGTGTTGTTTAAATTCAGCTGAGAGAAGATTGGTTCGCACGAAGCGTTTGACATCGGCAAACATACTGACGCTTTTGCCAAATTTGTAATATTTGGATATTTTGTAGCCCCATTCGCGTACAGGATTTTTCCAATCGCTCTCCAAAATTTGTCTACACTTAAAATTGTGGTGGTGCTACTTCCACCTGATTCTAACAAGTCTCTGGGAAACCAAATCAATTATGAAGATAAGAATATGAACACTATTCCAGTTAGATTACAGTTCATAATCTTATGAAGCACTTGTTTAAAAACAGAATAAGTGGGAAATCCCCGTACAATTTGGCCATGAAACAGAAGTTGCCAGTTCGATAAAATCATTTGTAATCTCATTTTATTTATAACCTAAATTAAATTAAAAAAGTAATTACTTTAAAAAAGATGAATTCATTGAAAATTCAGATTAGGTGATGTGAATTTTCTTGAAATCTTTTAAATCTGCCGAAATCTGCCACTTTTGTAAATCGTCAGCATGATCTGCCACAGACAAAATTTAGGCGCGAAATCTGCCAAAATGGCAGAAATCTGCCACAAATGGTCACACTGTGGCGTAACGTAACACCTCGTAACACGTTACTGCGCCACAGTGTTGCCAGATGCCTTGAACCTTTTATCTGTAGTAGAAACTGCTAAAATCTGTATTAAATCTGTATGCTATTTTTAACTTAAAATCTGTATAAAATCTGTATAATCAAATAAACCAAAATAGAATTTTTAATAATCATCGCTTATTTTGAGGAACAAGGGATAAGTAATAACGTGATAAGGTTTGATTATCGTATATTAAATAAACAATGCACTAATTAATATAATAATTGACTTTTTATTTAAGTGCTTATCTACATTAAAAACATTAATTTAAACAAACAACAAATTAAAACTCAAACATTTGCAATAAACGAACTAATAAACAATAAACTTACTTTATTATTTTCATTTTCAGTCATATATATTTTTGTTAAATTTCAACAGTAATTTATTATCAACCTCTAGGTTATAGCAAGGTTTTGCACCAATCAGTTGCTTTGTATGTAAAAGACCTTCAATAGTATTTGTATTAAGTCTATTGCGTTGTTTTGTCTTTATTAAATTTATAGAAGAGAAGATCCTCTCTACGGCGGCACTGGAATGAGGTAGACTTAAGATTGCAGAAACAAATTTGGACAGCGTTGGATATAATTGATTGCTATAGTTAGCAGGATCACGGGCTGCAGTGACTTTACACCAGTAGGTTTCGACGTCTTCTGATTCATCAGGGGCTAGATCTTTATTATTACGCAAAAACCGCCACTCTGTGTCTAGTTGTTGCAGTTCATCAATTGAGATTAAAGGGGAACGCCCATAAAATGCCTGAAATGGACAGAAAATACGAATAGTCCTTAATTCTAATTAGAATTAAATATGCATAATGAATAATTCTCAAGTTTGTAAACGTAGGAGGAAAATATAACGATCTTTAAAATATTTCGCTTGATATCCGTCTAATTCATTCTTATTTTTTAATGGACAACTGTGTTTAATCTGACATGTGTAATCGACATTCAGCCAAACAAGAATTTTCAAATAATTTATCGAAGTATTTTATAGAATTATTGCACAGTTATCGTTCATTTAGAATAATTCGACCTAATTATAACGTTTATCTAATGAAAGTAATATTATATGCATGTCAATATTAATTAAAATAAAATTATTTTCAAATAAGAAAAAGTATCGTAGGCTGCATGGATAACATGTCCTTTGCCTTACTGACAGTTTGATATTGATTACTGCATTTCATTTTTCCGTTGAATTGTGGTTTTGAATTGATCGATTCACATTTTGCGTTTGCGACTTGAGTATAACTTAATAGGATATAATAACGACGACTTTGGCCATTTTTAAGGATTTTGATTTTACTTCTGCACACGTTACCCCTTTTCGAACTCGACTTAGATTGAACCCGCCTTGACGACGACTCGGCTTTTTGACGACGGACCTGGACCTGCTTTTTATACGACTCTGCTATTGTTTTGGACTCTTACACCGTGTACATTTAAAAATGGATGGAAACGTACACTGTGTTAATTGCTATCTCGATCTTACAGCGATGAGACGTAATGTCGTATCAGAGCAAAATGATGAAGTACGTCGTTTAATACAGGCATGGATAACACCATTAGCTGTAAGTATATTCATTCCATAGTTTTTGTGAATAATTATATTGAACTGAACGCACTGACATTGAACAATTAGTACATTGTTTTTTGTTCTTTCTCACAGGTTGAACCAGGTAGTGTTGTTTGTGATGCATGTCTTAGATTAGCGGTTCACACTATCACCGAGACACCTGGAACCAGCCGGCCAGGTAGACAAGTAGGCCACCAACATGTGTGCGTTTGCTGTGGACAGTCTGTTCTACGACAACGATCACATGTTGTAAGAAATAGCAGTGATCGTGAGAGGCACATAATGAATGTAGTAGCACACAGAATCCAACCACGCCAGGTAAGTTCATTCCTCTGCCCTAATTCTGTGTAATTCCCTCTTATCCCGTGCAAATAACGTCACTATCATGTCTTTTAAAAACTTATCACAGAGTACTTTTTTATGCATAGGTTTTCGTTCATCGAGCTTGAAGTAAAACAAAACCAACTTTTACTTTTCATTTTGCTTGCAGCTACGTTCTTCGGATTTGATCTGCCACCCATGTTGGCAACGATGCAGCCGGGCTACCTCACCCCCTACTACTCCTTCACCAAGCCCGAGTCCGGTACCCAGTCAGGCAGGTAGTTTGAATATACCTCTACATGAAGAACCTCCTCAAATAAGATCCAGCGTACTGTTACCTAATTACGGAAGAGCAGTTGATACTCAAAGTCATTGTTTCTATCCAGGATGTAATATGATTGATAGACATGTGGTACCACTTTCATTAAGGGTGTGGCTCTTCAAGGACTACAAGTTTTATATACCAAAGAATTCAAAAATATGTAGTCATCATTTGAATAGTGACTTTTGGCATGAACTCCCTGCTTTGGAAGATATGAATCATGAATTCACTGTGGACCACATTGAAGACTTTGCATCATTTGTGAATTATGAATGTCGTGCTTTGGACTTCGAAAATATACACTTAATGGAAGAACATATGGTGTGGTACTTTTTAGGAATGAGTAGAAATAGTTTTGGTACTCTAATGGGAGAGGTGCCCCGATTGGCGCAAATGCATAGAGGTTCTACTGCCCTTGGAGCTTACCTGATGAAATTGAGAACTGGAGATTCTGATGAAAGATTATCATCTCTTCTACAAATACCGAGAAGTACTCTGGAACGTCTAATGGCTAAAGCAAGGGAAAAACTGCATCAAGATTTTGTTCCTATGAACCTTGGAATTGGACATATAACAAGAGAACAAATAGCAGCAAGAAACCTTGTTCTACCAAATGGGCTGTTTGGCGAAGTCGACGGAATAAGGAAGCCTGTCGTAATTATTGATGGAACATATATCTATGTACAAAAAAGCTCCAACTATTTGTATCAAAAAGAGACATATTCTCTTCACAAATATCGAAACCTTGTGAAGCCATTTTTGCTTGTTTGCTCCGATGGCTATATAATCGATGTGTTAGGCCCTTATCCAGCAACAACTTCCGATGCTCAGATAATGATTAGTGAATTTGATGAACCCAGTAAGCCATTGAGACAATATTTTCAGGATGGTGACGTATTCATTCTTGATAGAGGGTTCAGGGATTCCATTCCACTTTTGCAATCTTGCAATTATAGTGTTCACATGCCATCAACACTGCAAGTAAATGAAATTCAATTATCCACTCTGGAAGCTAATAAAAGCCGAAGAGTTACTATTTGCCGCTGGGTTGTGGAAGCCGTAAATGGAATATTCAAGCAGCAATTCAAATTATTTCGCCAAGATTTTTTTAATAGAGCTTCGAGACATTTAATGGTAGATTTCTCTATAGCAGCAGCATTAATTAATAGGTTTTATACTAGAATAGTTGACAGGCCAGATGCTGTTGATATTTTGCAAATAATACATCAGAATATGTATACAGAAAATATACTAGCTGATTATGTGATCACAAATAATTTGAATCGTCGCAGAGCGCAATTCCAAAGCATTAATATAAATCCTAACAATGTTGCTGATTTCCCACAACTGACATACAGCGAAATGGTTTTGTTGGCATGTGGTACGTACCAAATAAAACAGGCTCGCTCATACTATGGCGAGCACACACGAGCGAATGGTATTTATAAGATTGAAATATGTAGGGAACTGGATAACGAATTAGTTGAGCATTTATCTCTTCCGGGTAATTGCTTTTTACTTCGAGGAAAAATACAAAGCAGACATATTTCTCAAAAAATATATTTTGTTTATATAATAATTAACAATTCCTTATCAGGGATAAGGGCTTTACAGCATCGCTATTGTAACTGCCTCGTGGGACGGCGAACAGTTGGTACCTGTGCCCATACTATGTCAATAATATGGTACTTAGCATGGGCCCGGTACCAACCCAATATCAATCCTCCTGCACAGTTTCTTGATGATGTGTTAGTGGTTTTTAATGATGATTAAAACATTTAAATGCAGTTTTGTTTATTAATTATTGCGTAATAATCTTAAACCTTGACTTAACCTATATTTTAGAAAAAGATGTTTGGAACAAGTTTTGCCGAGTTTTTTTGTAATTATTGAAAATGATATGGGTTCCCTACGACTTATAGTGCAATTTGGCGTATATTTCATTGTTGTTCATTTCAGGCATTTTTTTATGTGGCTGATGGGCATTCCCCTTTCGAAACTTTACAGCCAAAGTGACCAATGAATTAATTCTACGAGACTTGACGACATGTGGGTCAAGAAACTGCATTTGTTTAATCATATCATTGCCGAAATCGTACCTTTTTTTACTTGCTTTGCCCCTTCAATAAAAAAGTCAAGGCATTTGAGTTTGAATGTATTAATGTCTTCTTGATTTAGAGCGTTTGAACTCGTGGAGACAAGGGAGGCTGAAACTTTTGCTCCTAGGTAAAGGTTGTCTATTGATTTATAATGACGTGGATTGTCAATTTGAATTAATACGACATCAGTTCCCGAAACATATTCGTCATCCATGTAACATTCCAATAAAGTTTTAAAAACAGTTACCATGTTTTCATGCATTTTATGAATTTGCGGCCGCTCTGACTGCATCAGCTTATTCATGTTATTAAATATCTCTAATGAAAATTCCAAAAACTCTAAATAAAGCTTATTATATGGATTGTTTAATCTAAACAAGATCGAATCAGCATTCAAGTGGTCCGTAAGAGCGGCTTCGGTGAAATATAATTTTAGTGCGCCATACTGTTCTAGAACACGGCAAACTGCTGCTCTAAGCGAAAGCCATCGAGTTTGAGCTGGATGGAGCATTTTATGAGGCTTTAGATCTAAGAACTGCTGAAATTCTTTTAGAATTCCAGTTCTTTTGGGGCTGTTATTAAAATAACTATAAATGTCTCGTATGAGAATTTCGGGCTCTCTTGACAATTTTAAACACGCATATGATGCACAAAGGTGGAATGAGTGACATACACACTTCAATATAAACAGGTGAGGGTTTTCGGCAACTAGACGGGATGATAATGAGTTGTGCTGTCCCATCATGGCATTCGCACCATCAGCTGCAAATCCGATAAGATTGTCCATTGGTATGTTATTGTCACTGAATTTTTTTTTAATATGTTGGCACAGCTTTTCGGCAGTAGCCTCGTCAAGGGGTATTAGAGAAACAAATGCATCCTCAACTTTGCTTTCAAAAAATCGTGCTAATATGCATAAATGCTTAACACATCCCCTATCTGTGCTTTCGTCGACGTTTAAAGAAAATTTAAGTTTTTGTAACTTTTCTATTAACATCTGTTTTGCAGTTATACCAGTCACATTTTTTAGAATAGCTGTAGTTTTTGTTCTATCACAACTAATATTTTTTGCAATTTGTGAATCGGGACACACGTTTTTTATCAATTGTGGCAAATGTTCCATAACGTTCATGGGAATATTATGTTCAGCTATAAACGCAGCGAGCAAAATCTCTCCTCTTTTGACTGGTGCAATGTTCTTGTTTGAAAATAAATCTGTCAATAACGTTTGCGAGCTAGATCCACCAGGACTTGAATTTAGGTGTTTGTTTGTTTTCGTGTGTCTAAAGAGATCATTCTTCCCAGCACTTCCAATTGAAAGATCTGTGTTACAAAATGTACAAAAAGCATAGTTCACCTTTATTACTAGGTCTCAACCACGCCTTAAAGGAAGAAGCTTCCATCCAATTCTGATTAAACTTTTGCATCACTCTGGGTTTTTTAGATGCCATAATGGTTCACAAAAACACAATCAATATTAAGTCTGCACTCAACACTTTCGCTCGCTCGAAATACCTTGGTCAGCACGCAAAGATCTTCGAGGGATTTCCCGAGCAGAGCGAGTGACACTTGTAATACTGCCATAATAGAAATTTACGTGGTTAGTGAAAAAAAAACCATAAATAATAGAATCATGCAATGATGTGTGTACTAATCATGTATTTTTTTTTGCTTCGTTCTGTTTTGAGTTACATATTATGGTAATTTAATCAATCGAGTTAGAAAACTCTGTATAAAAGTCTGTATCCAGTGCTAATCTGTATTACACATCAAAAATTTGTATAAATACAGAGAAATCTGTATATATGGCCACACTGCTGCGCCACAAATATTCCACAATTATATCCCCAAAAATTTCCGGGTGATTATAATTATTTTTATAATAAAACAATGTTTTGCCACCCGCCACTGCGACTCAATTCGCTGGTTGTGTATACCATCCTCGGGGTTTTTGTGTTTAAACCCATGTTCACTCAACCAGTCATAAGCACGCCCGGAGTCTGTCTGGATGGTGGTACCTTGTTTAACATGCTTCTTTATTAATGGCACCAACACCTCAGCCGTTCTAGCATTGTCTGGACACAACTCTAGCCGGAGGTCTTCGCTTCCATCCTCAATTAAACCAAGGACCCAGGTGCCCTCTAAGCGCTTTCCTATAACAAGCAAAATTAAAAGTTCATAAAAACTACAACATTAAAATTTAACCCTTTTAAATGCATGGGTTTTTTTATTGTGATAAGAAAATATAATTATACAGCGTGTCCCAGAAAGTAGTGTCTAGCGGAAGTCCAGAGGTAGAACATCCTTTGAGGTACCCAAATCACCCCCATGTATGTTCCGCGATTTTTTGTAGTTTTCGAGTTATGGATGTTTTTCATGTTTTTTAATGAAACTCTGACTATAACGACATTTTTGATCATAGTGACGTGAATAGTTGAGATACACGAGTAATTTTTTTTTCTGAATTAGCTGATTAGTGACCCTATCGAATGTATAAACATTTGTAGCCACAGATGTAAAGGATGCGTTACAAAAAAATATTGAATTGTCACAAAGTTAAAATCCTGCATGTTTCCTAAATCTTTGTTGGTGATTTAAAAATAAATCTCCCTAAACTTTTTTGTCAGATGTATTTTAAAAACTTATCCATTTTATCAGCTATTTACCCTGTACATTTCATCGAGCTATCTCTACGACATCACAATAAAAATTTCATTCAAAGCATACAATGTCGAAAATTCCAGTTGTAAAATTTTATTTTTATTTTTAAATATCTTTATTTTCATAAGATAACACAATAGATACAAAAAAGATCTTATTCTAGTTGTATGCACAATTGTATACTTATAAGATTGTTACATAGGCTGAGGTCACCTTTCTAAACAATGTACAGAAGTAATTAAACTATTTAAAACATATTATGACAGTTAACTATTCTATTAACTACTGTTACGCAAAGGACATGTTAGGAAATGGGCTTAAAATAATTTTATTTTTGAACCACTATCATGTGCGGTTTTTCTGATAGAGAAAATTATTTAGGATAGCCTTACAAAAACAAAAAAAAATGTTCAAAGCGCCATTAATAAATAAATAAATATATTAAATTCAAATATTTTTTTAATCTTAGTATTATTTTTGCACATTAAAACAAAGAAAAGACTGTTAAATATATTTTTTGATAGCATATTATAGACCTTTATGTTATTTGAAATATTTTAAAACAATATTAAATGAATTTATAATAAAAGCAACGGATTATCTCCATGATTTGAATGTATTGCATTGATTCCTTTGCCTTCTAATGAAATCTATGAAAACATATGTGTCATTGTCATGTTATCATTATGACAGTAAAACTTGTCAATTGACAATGACATATTTCAGTTTTCTTATTGTCAAAAATTGCTATTATTTCAGTTATTTAGCGAAATCATCATCTATGAAGGGTCTAATGCTGATGTTGTGTAGTCTACCAACCCGCACCAGGCCAACGTGGTGAACTATGACCTAATTCTTCTTATTCTAAGAAGAGGCCGTGCAAGAATAAATGATCTAAGATAATGAATTATATGTACCACAATATCCTTTTCTCCTATTATTTGGGACTATAGCATCATTAAGCCATTGTTCTAGCAGGTATAGGGGAACATGTGTATTGGGTAAAAAATAAAAGAATAACGTTTTTGCTTATATCTCTTTGTTTTTATTCTTCATTTTCAACATCTTCTCTAACAATTACATTGTCCAGGAATTGTGCAGGCGGTAATATATTGTCTTGATGCCGAGCCCACCCAAGATACCATATGATGGTCATCACATGAGCACAGCTACCGACAGTTCGCTTCCCTATTATACAGCTGCAGTAATATTGGCAAATTCTCTCCTCCCAATTATTTGATTCTGTTAACTTTATCAAAACATAGGTATAATATACTTTATTGCTTTGATGTCTTGACCTGATCCTGCCTCTTAGTAAGACTGTCTCATGTGATGACATTATGCCTGGGACATTTGTTATTTCTAAGCTTTCACATAATTCAACCAAAAATGTCCCATTTGCACGAATATGCTCCCCATAATAAGATCTAGCTTGCTTTATTTGGTATATTCCAAGACTGAACAAAATCAAGTCTGACATTTCCATTACAGGAAACATGTTCAGTTGTGGTAATTGGGCATCTATTCTTATAAAACTGGCTCGTCGTCTGTTTAATTGATGCTCAAGCACATAGTCACCTAAATAGTTAGGCATGCTCACTCTTTGCATTGCTCTGCTTAAGATTGCTTGAGCATCAGAACGGTCGGTTATAAGTGGATGGATATTGTTTAAAATTGCTGCGCAAATTCTAAAATCATTCATTAAGTTTCTTGATGCTAGATTAAAATATTTATTTCTAAAAATCTTGAAATCTCGTTTAAACCGACCATTCACGACTTCAATTACCCATCTGCACAAGGTTACAAGCCGAGATTTATTAGCTTTTATTGTAGACAATTGTGTTTCACCTTCATCTAGAGTCTCTGGCTTGTGTACTGAGAATCCCAATGAGTTAAGTAATCCTATAGCATCTCGAAACCCTCTGTCCAGCAAAAACACATCATTTTCTCTAAAATAATTTCTGAGAGCACCACTGGGTGCAAAAAGCTGGTTCATTATCTGTGCATCAGAAGTTGTGGCAGCAAACGGACCAAAAACATCTAAAATAAATCCGTCTGTGGCTACCATCAGAAAAGGTTTTAATAGATTGGCATATTTATGTAAGCTATAAGTTTTCTTTTGGAATAGATAATTAGAAGACTTTTGCAAATATATATATGTGCCGTCAAAGATTATTATAGGATTACTTTCCTCTGTGCCAAAGAGACCCTGTGGAATCAAAAGATTTCTACTTGACAAGCTTGCTCTTGGGATATTACTAATGCCCAAATGTAAAGGTACATATGATTCTAATAAGCAGCCACGAGTCTTTTTCACATACTGACAGACTGTATAAGTTGACAAACGAAACAATGAGGCTATGCGTCTAAATGGTTCTCCTGTCCTTATTTTTATTAAATACATACCAAGTGCTGTTTTAGGTTTTTTACATAAATTAGACAATTGAGGTATGCAAGTTAATATAGCCAGAAAGTGGAAAACAGTCAAGCCCGTCCAGTATCGACAAGTAGTATTATTCATGTGTTCAACATTTTCAAAGTCTATGGTGTTATTTACATCTCTGCGTAACAAGTCAAGCATTTCAGTAATATGCACCTGGTTGAATTCAGTTATGAATTCAAATTCAGCAACCAAATCCCAATTGTATAAGCTTGAATGTTCTTCACACACTCGAGCATTTTGAGTGATGTAAAGTTTTTGATGTGTAAGAATATGTTTCCTTAAAAACAATGGCACACGTTTCCTTTCGTGATTCATACAATCCGGAACAAAACAATGTGTTGTGGTATCTGGAGTGCGACTATACCCATCTAATGTAAGACTTACAACTGGTTCTTGGGAAACATTTCCAAAGTCTGTGCTGGCAGAACTTAGAGGCTCTACAACGGAGCTGGATCCACTGGTGAGTGGATTTGGTTGCAGAATTTCCTCATTATCAGTGCCGGTAGTTGTTATTATGAATGATTCAGTTTCACTTTCAGCAGGTCGTTGTTGACGATGGGCTCTTAGCCAACAAGCATTACATGCCTGGGCGTTAGAAGGCATCTGCAATTAAAGGCACAATTAGCTTAAGTAATCCTAATGTGAGTGAATAAATAATAATTATACCAACAGAAACACATATTTTTCACTGATTTATTTTTGTAGGAATAATGTATACAACAAGCAGGTTCACTTACTTCAAGAGGGCTGATTATATTGGCGAAATAAATCCATTCAGCATCACCAGTATTTACATGACGCGAGCGTCTTCCAGTTCTTCTGGCAATTGATATGCCACAACATACACAGACAGAATCGTGGCCAAGTTGACGTTCACCTATATTGCCTTCATTCCTATTATGTGATTCAAGAATCAATAGGTTAACACATTCTTGACATAGGTAGTCTTCATTGATTACCTAAAACAAGAAAACTTCATATTTTAATCTATACCAGAATTTGTTATTATTTTATACTCCTTTTTAAGTTAAAAAAGGTAACTCAATGTTTATAAGAGTTTGAGCATAACATAATCCATTTACTATTGTCACCTTTTACAAATGTGTAAAGATTAAATACATAGTAAATACACCATAATTGACAATAAAAATCAGTATTATTAAACTTTTAATTATGGGTATGCTGATTTTTAGCTAAATACATACTTGTCTGGCAATCCAGTCTTCTAAAACAGAGATAACCTCAAGATCCATATCTGTTGCATTGTACTGATATTGTTGGGTAGTTGGAATAGCAATCCAGCAATTAATGCAGCGAGGCATGATGGTGATGACTACCTGAAAGATAAAAACATTAGTGTAGTTTCAGAACATATGAATATATATAAATACCTTACTTTACGGTAATCAATTCATTGTGTTTTAGGGTAAATGTGAACGCAACAGAACTTACGAAATACTTGTTATATGTAAGTATAACCAAAAGACTATAAACTATGCTAGGCCGTGCACCTTGACTCGATCGTTTGTTATAATTCCATCATATAGAAAACAGGTACTAACCTTAAACTGCTTCGATAAAAGATGGTAAAATCGGACGTGCAAAATCCAAGTCCGAGAGAAAAGTCAGGGTCGTCAGTATCGCCGGTCGTCGGGTGCACAGAGTACTTTTTAGTCGGGTGTTCAAATCGAGTGCACCAGTTACACCACAGAGTATGTAACGCTATACAAGCATTGAACTAGGCTTGTCCACAGATTAGAAAGGGCATGTCGAAAGAAATGTCGATATTTTTAAGCGATTTATAACAACTTTGATAAACGGCTTTGATATATAAAATCGAGTTTTTTTTTAAACCGACAAACAAACAATTGTAATTTTTTACTGACAACTGCGCGTAAGCGGTCTGACTTTTGCATGGTTACGCGCGAGCGAGGCGAGTTTTAAGCTGGAACCACACCATTAAAATCCGACGCGACAACACGCGTTTTCATTGATTAAACGTTTAAAAATGATATTACTAGGTGAACTGTAGCCAATCAGCATGCGTCAATTGACGTGTTGATGCCTGTCGTCGCGTCGCGTGTCGGCCATGTGGTTCTGGCTTCAACCCTTATAGCACCAGAATTTTCTTGATTTGTTAAAATATTTATGTATTTTTAAAACGTCGATACAATTAGATCGATATTTTTTTTTAATTATTGGTGACATCCCTACAAGGAATGAATAGTTGACACTTGACACATGATTGACGTTCACAATGATATGCTACAGAACAATGTTGCTATAATCAATAATTACATGTGGGTTGCAATTTTTTTGTTAATTATAATTATTTAAAAAATAAAATAATTAAGGAAGGGTGCTTTTTAAAAAAATAAAAAATATACACTAAGCCTCCTTATTTTATGTACTTTCACAAAAATATAATTTCATCTCGGTTCACGGCAGTTGCGAATAAAAGCCCAGCCTCCATACAAAAACCTAACATGTCCTTTTGATTTGAACTCACGTAATGCAACATTTAAATAAGTGATAGGTGTAGGTACATACCTAACAAATACTATTTATAAGTATTATAAGCGTATTAAATAAATATTTCATCGGAAATATTATTACATAAGCAGTGTATAATTAAAAAATTACAATATTGTTTACAAAGTTGAAGGTATATCGAAATAATCGGAACAGTTTTTGTACTGCGCCGGTCAGCCGGTAAGCGAGTGATCGATAACTATCATCTAGGAAATAGTGATGGGGCAAGCGGTATCTTTTGTATGTTTGTCGATATGACAATTTGATTGTACTTGTACCGATTTTTGAGATCAGAATATTAAAATGTGATTTGTTTGTGTGAAAGAAAAATTTACGTGATAGTTTTAGTATGTAATCTTTTATAAATGGATACCTACTTAATATCTTGATGCAATATTTTAAGATTTGTTTTAAAGGGTGTATTATATGCAGTTTTAATGGCTTTGTTCTGAACGCGCTGTAATTTTTCATGTTTTGTGTCGGTAATACTGCTCCAGGCCGGTGCTGCATAGGTAAGGCATGGTCTTACAAGGGTGGTGTAAATACGCATTTTGGTGTAGGCGCTAAGGTTTGATTTCCGATTGAATATTGGTTTTAATGCATTAAGGGCCTTGATGCCTTTTGCGCGGAAGGCGTCCGTGTTGTTATTAAAATCAATTTTGCCATCTAACAACACTCCCAAGTATTTTACTGTTTTACTCCAAGGTATTAGGTATCCATCGATTTTGACCATCCTGGAGGGTAAAGAACGTTTACAAGTAAAGAGGTGAGGTGGTGTAAAAGGGTGAATGAAAAATTGATTAAAACTAACTAATAACGTCTTTTTTTAGTAACCCTTGACGCAAAAAGAGGGGTGTTATAAGTTTAACGTGTGTGTCTGTGTATCTGTCTGTGGCATCGTAGCTCCTAAACGGATTTTAATTTAGTTTTTTCTTTTGTTTGAAAGGTGACTATCGAGAGTATTCTTAGCTATGATTCAAGAAAATCTGTTCAGCTGTTTGAGGATCATCAGCTCTTTTCTGGTTGTCGAAGGGATATGTGCAACTTCTACTGATCTGATCGTTTTGAAAGGACAATGGTCGTTATTGTATGAGTTGCGTCCCAACCCTTGTAACAAGTTGCGACTAATATAAACATGTTCATTTTGGCTTTTTTGTGATTGTAGTACTCTCAGTACCTCGGGTGTTAATTGTTGGCTCGGTTACACACCAGTAGGCAGGTAGACGTCCGTTCTCGCCCGTGGCTCTCACGTGACTGTCACCCCACTACCCGTATGCTCGAGATAACGTCATAAGTTAGATACAGAAACACTACATCCCTTCCTTATTATATTTTTTATTAAATCAAACGGTTTCTTGTTCTATTAATTATCTTAATACCCTTAATACACTCAAATCAATTTCTTAAGTATTTTACTGTTACAATCTAATTAATTACTGTTAGTTATTAATTCAATTTTCCTTTTCATTATCTTTAACATCATCTTCATTCTGAACTTTCCATTTTCCTTCTACTTTTTTTAAATGTACTACATTTCGCCTTAACTTCTGTCCTGTCTCTTCGTTTCTCACTAATACATCTCCACTTTCAGTGCCTTCAATATGCGGTGTTGGTCTGAAGTTAGTTGACAATTTATTTCCTTTTTCCATATCCTTTATATAGACTTTGTCCCCTTCCGATATTGTTGATTCCTCTGCCTTCCGATTCCTGTCTCCATATTCCTTTCCTTTTTCTTTCGACGTTGCATTCTTGTCTCTAACGTCTGAGTCATCCATCTTGTAGTCATTGTCCAGCAGTGAGGGAATTTTATCCCTGTTTTGCCTTCGAAAAAATAATTCGGCAGGTGTCTTGCCTGTCACCGAATGTGGCGTTGAATTGTACATCATCAAGTACTCCCATACGCTTTCTCTCAAATCCTTTTTGTCGATCTGACTGAATTTTTAGTCTTTTCCGAATATCACGATTCTGTCTTTCTACCTCACCATTTTGTTGTGGCCAATAAGGGACCGTGTTAAACAATCTGATGTTACGTTGTTGGCAGTATTCTTTAAATTCATTGCTCACAAATTGCCATTGTCCGCAGTAATTGAAGTGGGATAGCCAAGACGGCTAAAAATCTCCTTCAATAATTTTATGATCTGAGAACTAGTAATCGATCTTGTGAATTTAATTTCCTTATATCTGCTGTAGTAATCAATTATTACTAGCAAGTAATCATTATTTGGCAGCGGTCCCAGTAGATCCATAGCAACATCCACCCAGGGGGCTGCTGGAAATTCACGGCGCTTCATAGGAACTGGATGGCTAGGCAATCCCACAAGAGTACATCCTTTACATTGTTTTACGATCGCCTCAGCGTTCTTATCGATTCGTGGCCACCGAACTTTCGTACGCAGTCGACTCTTCATAGCAACTGTCCCAGGGTGGCTTTCGTGTGCTGCATTCAGAACATTCGGCACCCAGCGTTCGACTCGCGCACAAGGTTTCGACTTTTGGCCAAATAAAAATTCCAATGGCTTATGGTCCGTGATGAGGTTAAACTTTTTTTGCCGAACAGAAAAATATTAAAGTGCTCAACAGCCCAAACTAAAGCAAGCGCTTCTTTTTCTGTTTGACTGTATTTCCGTTCAAGCTCTGTCAATGTCTGGTTACCATAAGCTATCATTCTTGGTCCTCTACTATCACTCTGTATTAAGACAGCTCCTAAACCAACGGGACTTGCATCAGCGATAACTTCTGTCTCATCATCGTTTTTTAATATTGGCACCACAGGTGAAATCCATGAAGAAGGTCCATGTACTTCCTCTATGATATCCTTCTCCAGTAGCTCATTTATTTTGTTTTCAAATTTCTTTTCAATAGGTATAGGTATTCTCCGGTAAGGCTGTGAAACAGGTTAACATTTCTCAACGATAGGTATTTCCACAAGCACATCCTTAAACTTTGGAAAAGGCTTGTGTTTTTGTGCAACTGCGTTTACCCCAATACCCAATTTTAATACACCTAACCTGATAGCAGTTTCTTTGCCCAGCAAATCTCTGGATCCATCATTGATAACGAAAACTGTAGCCCGCTCTGTTTGTTCATTCACTTTAATGGTAGTTTCAAACGTCCCTTTAACTTCTAAAGGTATTTTGCTACCGTATGCGTACAAAGTTTTTTGTGTTCCTTTCATTTGATTAGAAACATCTATATTTTCTTCTTTTAACATTTCCCATGTCTTATCTGTGATTAAGTTTAGTTTACTTCCAGAATCTATAAGTAAATCTAATTTGACTCCTCCCATTTCACATTCTATTGTAGCGTTATCATCTATATTGAAAATATAATATCTGTCTTCGGCTTCTACTGATTTATCCTCAATTTCTATTGAATTTACTTCATTCCTACTTCGTTTACTTTTATTTTTCATTCTATCGTTTTGTTTATCTTCTATTTTCCTTTTCTGTAGCCTTGATCTACACAAAGCACTAAAATGGCCCATTTTTTCACATGAATGACATTTTTTCCTTTTTGCTGGACATTCCTGATTTGGCAGAGTATGCGCATTGTATCCGCACCTGCTGCATTTATTAATTCTTGCTTTATTTACAGCGTCATCTTCTGTTCTCTGTAACTCATTTCTGCTCTTTATGTCATTCTTCCCTGTTGATTTATTTGAGTGATTTTTAATCGCGTTTATCTCATTTGTTGTATTTTTTTGTCCATATCCTTCCAGTTGATGTCCAACTATTTCCAAAGTGTTAGCTTCCGTTATAATTTTATCCAGTGTAACGCTCTCTCCTAACGTCAATATTTTCTTCCTTAGCTCCGACGAGGAACATTTTTCTATTATTTGGTCGATCAAATGCTCATCTGGACTAGTAAACTTGCATTTTTCTGCCTGGTGTCTTAATTTAACCACGAACTTTTCAAATTTCTCTCCTTCTTCTTGCTTTACTTGACGAAATACATGTCTTTCGAATATCTTGTTCTGTTTTGGAAGAAAATAACTGTCGAGTTTTTCTATGGCGTTCTTGAAAACATCGGCACATCCTTCAGATGTATCAACGTATGCTCCTGGTAAATTGTAAATAATCTCTTGAAGTTCCGATCCACCTAAGACCAGCAATGTTGCTCGTTTTTTCTCCGCTCCCTTAATTTCTGTAGCGTCTAAGTAGATATTCAATGCTCTCTTCCATCTTTCCCATCGCAAAGCAACCGTAGCATTGTCTCCTTCGAGGTCAAGTTTCTCCGGGGGCGGAAGAGAATTTGCCATTTTCAGAACAGATTTGGGGCGACCTGGAACCAATAGACCCCTTGGTCAACATTTTGGTTCCACACGGTTTACAATTTCATGAAGCTCCATACTGCTCTGACACACATCATGACACATCACACACGGTTTACAATTTCATGAAGGCCCGTATTGCCTGACATACATCACACGGTTTACAATTTCATGAAGGCCCGTATTGCCCGACACACATCACACACGGTTTACAATTTCATGAAGGCCCGTATTGCCTGACACACATCATGCACGGTTTACAATGTCATGAAGGCCCGTACTGCCTAGACACATATCACGCACGGTTTACAATTTAATGAAGGCCCGTACTGCCTAGACACACATCACGCACGGTTTACAATTTAATGAAGGCCCGTACTGCCTAGACACACATCACGCACGGTTTACAATTTCATGAAGGCCCGTACTGCCTAGACACACATCACGCACGGTTTACAATTTCATGAAGGCCCGTACTGCCTAGACACATATCACGCACGGTTTACAATTTCATGAAGGCCCGTACTGCCTAGACACACATCACGCACGGTTTACAATTTCATGAAGGCCCGTACTGCCTAGACACACATCACGCACGGTTTACAATTTCATGAAGGCCCGTACTGCCTAGACACATATCACGCACGGTTTACAATTTCATGAAGGCCCGTACTGCCTAGACACACATCACGCACGGTTTACAATTTCATGAAGGCCCGTACTGCCTAGACACACATCACGCACGGTTTACAATTTCATGAAGGCCCGTACTGCCTAGACACACATCACGCACGGTTTACAATTTCATGAAGGCCCGTACTGCCTAGACACACATCACGCACGGTTTACAATTTCATGAAGGCCCGTACTGCCTAGACACATATCACGCACGGTTTACAATTTCATGAAGGCCGGTACTGCCTAGACACACATCACGCACGGTTTACAATTTCATGAAGGCCCGTACTGCCTATATATACATACATTACGCGTAAAATACAGTTCACGAGTATAATTTGTTCGTCGGATTACCGGAGTTCGTCAAGAAACATACAAAATTCCTTCAATATTTTATTAACTCTTGTACTTCATACACAAACATTTCCTTACATCCAAATAGTAGTGTAGTTATTATTCTCAAATAAACGCATTTCCAACTAATTAGTATTCAGCTAAGGCTTTAAGTTATGTATATCCAATATGTAGTTAAGTATTCAAATGTTTAAATCATATTTTGTTGTTTAATTGTTTTTTCTATTTACTTTTTAATTATTCAATAAATAATAACCTTAAGAAGATAATAGTTCAACCGGGCAGCTTAGTTAACAACACCATTTTTTTCGTACTCCTTATTGTTATACTTAATTAAAATATGACTCATGTCATTAGGAATGGTCGCCCAGTCGCCTTTGAGCTTATCAGTTTTGTTATTGTTTGCTAACAATAGACGCACTCTCCAGCTGCGTCGCCGAACAAAATGATGTTTATTAATATACGTAATACGTATAGACCATGAGACAATTAATTAATACACAATTTTTCTATAGAAATGTAATATTAATATTCAATGCTTTTACATAATTATGTAAGTTCGTTCCGGTAAGTAAATAATAGTAAATATTTAGACGTACCGACAACATTTTATTATAATATTTAAGTTGTTATCTATGTATACGTTTAACATGATTAAAACTTAATTGAGAAAATAACTACAATCTCCTTCCCTCCGGTAAATCTAACAAACAACAGTTATTTTTATGCCTTACCCTCTTCTTGTATTGTTTTGAATATTTATTGTAAGATTCATTCATACTATAACATCACAATGTAAAATTGGGTTCCCTACTTGAAATCGAATGCCGTAGGATCGAATAACACTTGCTCGAAAACGTTAACTCGATAGTACTTAAAATCGAACAATTATGAGCGCGAAAGTTCACTGTCTCGATGCATCAAAATCTCGAATAACTATAAGCTCGAAGCATCGGCAGCGCGACAGCTCATTATCTTGAAACATCATTTCTCGAACGACCAATAAATCGAATTGACAGAATAGTTTCAAGGATTCTTAATTGAGATCAGAAAATGGACACCGGCGGCGGTAATAAGTTGTTTGGTAGATATGTTAGTTAAACGGTAGGTTTTGGGGCACCCGACACAGATAGGTTAGGTTCGAAGGGGATGACGGGGGCTAGAGTGAGCGAGCGTAGCGAGCGAACGATGCCCCCGTCATCCCCTTCGTGTTAGGTTTCTTTAAACCATGCAGACAGAAATAGGAGCCCCGCACAGCGGGGCTCCGTCGACTCTGCTTTGGAGATCCAAACAACCTTACAAACATCCCCTTAAGTTTTTCATTCGTTTTTGTTGTGAAAATGAAAATGGGTGACGAATAATCGACTCATGAAGAGTTTGAAGAGGCCTTGAAGTTGTATAAAAACACTATGAAGTCGGCGCGGCGCCGGCAGCCAGTTTGGCAACCGGCGCCGGTAGCGGAGGCACTCCCTTTTCAATATTAAGTGTCATATAAAATCAATATGTTGTGCAACAGTGGTATAATGAATGTTCGGAAACATAACACTTCGAACAAATGTTATTTCGGTTATGTGTAACTACGGTCAAAAGTTTTTCGACCAAATGAAACGTCGGAGTAACGAAAAAAAACGAATTGATAATAGGTCAACTGATACAGTGGCAGACGTAACTTCGATGAAGTAAAAAAAAACGAAACGATAATAGTTGAAAAGTTTTAGGTGAAATGAAATTCGGTAAAATATTTTTCGAACTTATGATAGGTAACCTTAAATTATGTTTGAACTAATCTTTTAATTTATTTCGTAATTTCGTACATAAGTAGGTACTTGGTAAGTTTGAGACTGAGATTATTTTACATGATTAAACTTGATTTATATTTCTACTCGTGTATTGTTTCATTACGCTGATCTCAAATAAGAATCCTTCAAACTATTCTGTCAATTCGATTTATTGGTCGTTCGAGAAATGATGTTTCAAGATAATGAGCTGTCGCGCTGCCGATGCTTCGAGCTTATAGATATTCGAGATTTTGATGCATCGAGACAGTGAACTTTCGCGCTCATAATTGTTCGATTTCAAGTACTATCGAGTTAACGTTTTCGAGCAAGTGTTATTCGATCCTACGGCATTCGATTTCAAGTAGGGAACCCTGTAAAATTTATTATACTGTTTTTAGAACTGACCTTTTGACTCGTCGCCACATGTAGTACTCTCAGTACCTCGGGTGTTAATTGTTGGCTCGGTTACACACCAGTAGGCAGGTAGACGTCCGTTCTCGCCCGTGGCTCTCACGTGACTGTCACCCCACTACCCGTATGCTCGAGATAACGTCATAAGTTAGATACAGAAACACTACAGTGATTAATAATCCAAGTTTTTAATACAATTGCGTGCAGATCAAAAGTTATTGGACTTCAAGTGAAGAAAGGTTTTTGTATGAAATAACGCTTTAATCATACTTTTATTACATTTTGTGTTACATATCCACTTAATCATTACATTCATAGTAATTGTACAGTAACCACAGGCTGTGATAGTTATTTTTAGACAGTTAATAAGGCACAGTTTAAAATACATAAACAAAAAAAAATGTTACAATTATTATCACTGAATAATTCTCCTATGTAAGAGTATGGCTCACACAAATGCATATTGTATACTGGTACTTGTGATATATCAATAGATTAATCAAGTATGTCTCTTATTACTATTTGAGTGATTTTTACTTTTAATAATGGTTATTATCTATAATAATGTCGTCCAAAAAGGTCGCGGGTAGCAATATGCTTGGCTGGTGTCTTAGTCCTTGTGCTTTAGTCCTTTTGTCATTAAAAGAATAATTAATTAACTTGTATTTAATATATTATTAAATAAATAAAATCATTATAACACTTTCCCTGGACGAGATACACAGTTATGCCTATACAAAAAACATAACTCTCATTGAGATCTTTCATATGACATAGGTAGAAAAATGTTACAACACTTGGGACGAAACCGCCTATTGTTCTTTACTATCCTGTGACTTCAATGATATTGATGACATATGACAAGAAGGAAGTCATTACAACTTATCATAAACTTAAAGAATCAATAGGCACACAGTACCTCTACTGTAAGTTGGGTATCATGCTGTTTCAGATGATGCCTGAGTATCTGGTCAAGGTTACCATGTTATTGTAATATCAATGAAATCACAGGATAGTAAATTTCGAATCGATCAGACCAGTAGTAGCGCGCAATTCGCGCGCTAAGGGCAGTACCTACAGGACCACTCACCTCATGTAAACAATTCAGTTTCTCTAATACGTCATCGCTGTGTTGTTGTATAAAATTATTCTTGTCGCGCGAAAGTGATGACGTCTCGTAATTACGTGTACTCCAACCCGGAGTTCGTTGCCATGGTGCAATTATACGCAATCGCGGGTTTTGATGCGCAAGCGGCTCGTCGTCTCTACAGCGAACCAACCCACTTGCAATCTTTGCGACTGCGTGGTATACCCAACCCGCAAATTCCGTCTGGTCAAACAATTGTGGCGGCTACGCAGCGTTTGTTAGATCACGGACAATTCCGTACACCTTCATACGCTCAGGGCCGCGGCCGCCAACCCGTCTACACACCTGAACTAGACGAAGAAATTCTAGAGTACTTTGAACGAGATCCCAGGCGTAGTACAAATATGGCTGCAATTAGCTTTAACGTTAGTCAATACTACGTTTGGAAGCTCTTAAATACAGAAGGACTCTATCCGTATCACTTTAAAAAAGTACAAGCCCTCCACGAGAACGATGGGACGGCTAGAGTCGTGTTTTGCCAGTGGATTTTAAACAATCGCGAAGCTAATATTCTGTGGACGGACGAATCGACTTTTACGCGTGTAGGACTATTTAATCAACGAAATGAACATTTTTGGGCATTTAATAATCCACACGTGATTAGTGAGTGTAGACATCAAGTGCGTTTCAGCATTAATGTGTGGGCTGGCATCATAAATGATAAAATTATCGGCCCGTATTTTGTCGAAGGAAATTTGGCCGGTGGGACATACCTAAACATGCTGCAAAGTGTAATTCCAGACTTAATGGACGACATACCACTGGCGTATTTGAATAATCTTTATTATCAACATGACGGTTGTCCAGCACATTACGAGCGTAATGTTCGCAATCACCTAAATTCCCTGTTTGGAGATCAGTGGATTGGACGGGGTGGTCCAGTTGCTTGGCCAGCAAGGAGCACGGACCTTACCCCGCTGGATTTTTATTTGTGGAGTGAGGTGAAGCGGTTAGTGTACAGAAACGAGCATCAAACTCGTGAACAAATGAAAAGTGCGATAGTGGACGCGTTCGATGTTTTAAAAAGTGACAGAGACACATTATTGAAATTAAAAGACAATTTAATTAAACGTGCAAGACTATGTCTCGAAAGGAATGGTTTGCACTTTGAACAATTATTACGTTATCGTGAAGTGTAGCCCTAAGTGATGATTTAGGAGTGTAAAATAACTTTTTTTAAATCGTGTAAGTAATTAGAACTTTTTTCTTTTTTAAATCATTGTAAATAATTTTGATTCCATATTTTTAAATACGCCATAACTAGCAGGCCTTGTAGGGACTTATTTTTACATGTACCGCTTTTAGCATAATTCTTTTAATTTTATTAGGTATGTCCCGAAACCTAGGCACAAAGCGGAAGCGGATAAACTAAATTATGACGGTCCTAAGCCCATAAAAGTATGAAGGAAAATTTGGAATCATTTAATTTGTTTACGTGAACATCAGCTGAGCGAGTCAATGACCTAAACTTGATCGGGCGGAGTGTAGGTAGTTAGGTACGCACCGACGACGACGCGACGTACGCGTAGGTAACTAACTCGTGGCGCTACTGCTGGTTTCATGCATTTTACGAATATTACGTTATCACTACCAATTTTTTTTTTATTAAGAGATACTGTGCTGTGCCCCCTTTTGATGAATAGTATTTTGTATGTTAAACCACCGGTCCATGGGATTAAAACGATCAAAATGTAACGCTGTATAGTAAAAAATATATTTATGTAATAATATAATATATATTTATCAAAAAACGTATGGTATCATTTTTGATACAACATGCATTTAATACCTAATCAAGTATTCACGACCCTTCGATTTTGGTTTTTTGATAAGGGGTTTTCTATTTTCAGGAATAATGAAAAACGTTTGCAAAGTAATGAATAATTTATTATAATTAAATGTGGAACTTATTAAAACAGTCAGAATTTTTTATTGAACACAGAAAAACTTTGCGTTTTTCACATTTGATGCTACTTAGCAGCTTACACCCTGGCATCATACACCGCATGCGATTATCCGTGCGTATTTGTTTGTGGTCAGTACCATCGTGTATAATATCTGTGGATGGCATTACCTATAGGGTATTCCTCCGCTTAGGAGCTGGTTCCTCTATAGTAATGCTACTACTTAGTCGACCTCTTGCAGGTTGGGTGTGGGTTTTATATTTACATAGAATATCTGCAAGTTCTGTTCTAAACTCTGCTAAATTCAATATGTCTTTCGCAGCTATCTTCTTTTTATAGCAAACCTGCTTATATAAGACCCACGAAACCGTCAAGTCAAGAAGATGATGGAATAGTCTAATGTACCACTTCCTACTTTTCATGCGGATTCTGTACCTGCCCAAGTACGAGTCCATTAAATCCACACCGCCCATATGGGCGTTGTATTCTTTCACAACCTTTGGACACTGTATAAATTTCTTCCTCTTCTCAACCTTATCGTAGCGCTCAATCGTGGATACAGGCTCAGCTCCCACATAAGTAGACAGCAAAATCACTTGTCTATTATCCTTCCAACTTACTGAAGACATTTCAATTCCATCGTAGCTGGTCACGTATTCTTCATAAGATCCCCTCTCCACAGACTTTGCCATCACTTGTTGCTTTGTAGGCAATTTACAAGATTTTCCAAGACGGTTTCTTGAAATGACGTATTTTCGTAGCGCACATTTGCTCATCGATGGATAGACGTTGATCCAACGGTATGCTAGACATTTTTTCGTTTAGATGGTCTATAACTGGACGCAACTTGTGAAGTTTATCGTGATTGGGATCGTTTATAGGTTTGTGCATATCGTTGTTATTAAAATGAATGATGCGCCTTATTTCTTCAAACCTGTTTGCTTCAGATATGGGCCGAAAGCCAAATTTAGTATGCCAATAGGAACGAACGTTTGGGTAATGGTACACAGACATGAAGATCAATATCCCCATATATTTACGTATTTCAACGTCAGTCACACAATCAGGACGATCTGATTGCTTTTGAACGGAGTATCTGTTCGATTCTTCAGTGATATTGCTGATGAAATCCGGAGTAAAATAATAGGAGAAGAATTGAAAAGGCGTTTCGAGTGTCATTATTGATGCAGGAAGATCATTACAACCTTGAAATCGTATATTATCTTCTTGGAATATAAGTGACTGCTTTTTCCATATAAGCCTTTGCACATCAATATCTTCATGAATTGGTTGCCTACTACTACTAGTATTATTGTGTATACCTGGCACAGGGTCTTCAATCAAAGGAGAGTTTTCTATCAAAGGAGGGTCTTGCACATCGGCTTCAGGTTCAGATTGCTCATCGTCTTCAAGTACGGCTCGCACCTCTGCAATAGTTAGAATTTCTTCAAAATCGTTTTCATTTTCTTCATTATCATCCTCGGATAAGTAACCATCTTCTAATTGGCTTAAATAATCTTCAATATCCTTATCGGCAATTCTTTTACGTTCCATTCTACAACAAAATACATAAAAAGCTCAAGCCCGCAACCAAGCAAAAATGTAACCAAATCAAAGTCCCAAATGCACGATGTCTTATTTTTGATACAAGCAAAAAAATGCATTTTTTTATTTACAATGTGAAATTCGAATAAAAAATATTGTTACCATGCAATCAAAGCACTTACCTACAATTTTTTTTAATCTGGATTTGCTTCAAGATTCATTCAATAACACCTGATGAAAACTTTCAAATTCACTTGTTGTTGAAAATTGTAACTGTCAGCGAACAATGACATATGAACGCATCATAAAATGGCGGACCAATCACAATGCTTTACTTTTTCGTTCAGAAACTACTATTCTTTTACATTATAAGTCAACATTATGCGTAATAATAATTTAAAGGGCTCTGAATCGTATAAAACTTTCCGTTTCGTTTTTGATTCAATATGCATTTATGGGTATCACCGCAGCTAAAATTTTAAATATTTCTCTATAAATACCTTTACTACTTATACTTACGTTGTCCAAATTTGGATTCGGTAATCTGGACAATTTTACCTGGGCCTCCAATCTTGCCTAGGTGCTCTTGTTTTTCAAGTTGGTAAAGCACTACAGTCTCTCGACAATAGTTATACCAATTTGATATTGTAGGAGACGATAAGCACGTTTGTGTGTCCGTCCTCCGAAAATCCTCCCAAACAACTTTATCGTGAGGCCAATGATGGGCAAAACAATACATTAGATAAAAGACGTGGGACAGTTCCAGTTTTATATTATCAAACCAGGTCCCCCCCACTGATCGATAAATTCGAGGCCTTGATCGGCAACTGCTTTTGTTGCAAACAAATGCCCCAACAGTCTTGTTAGCTGTATTATCCACTCTCGTGGGTAATCTATGGATCCGACATTGCTTTCCGGCTTGAATTAGACCTTGTTCTTCAGCAAAGGTCACACATTGCTCTCTTGTGCCCAACTCTCGATCAGTTTGGTAAATACCACATTCTGAGGACTTCAGAAGTGTATAATTGCCTCTTTACATACGGATCATCCTCTCCGAAAGGCGATCCCGCACCTTCCCTACTGGTTGATGGTGTCGGTTCGCCCGACTTTGCCATTGCGACAAACAACAGCCAAAACGCACAGAATATTTAAGTCCAAAACAAAAGAATGTAAAACGGTGGAGGAAGAATCACAGTCCAAAAAAACAGCCAAAATCGTTAACATAAAGAATATACACAAATTATTCACGCCACGTAACAACGAAAACAGAATGACGGACACGCGGTTATGTTATTTCAAACTTGAAAACAAAATGGCGGAATCAAGACCTTATATTAAAACTAGACTGTGCACTATGGCGCAAAAACCGGTCCGAGCGAGAGAGCTCCCGTTGGTAGCATGGCCCTTTCTAATGAGGCGACCATGACCAAACAGAACACGGGACAAATTGCTTGTTAAAACGATTGTGTAAGTATACTGATATATTGATACTACCTAACTAGCATAACTACACCTACCTAATTTTTTTAAAGTAAAAAATTAAACCACAACGTGTGTATATTTTTTAAAATCTACTTACTTAACCCTACACGTGGGTATGGGTTGAAAGTACTTTTTTCTTCCTTTTAAGTTACATTTGACCTAACGGTAATTTGACAACAACCTAATAAACCTTTCGCTCCATGTAAAAAAGGCAGGTATGTTTCTCAAATGTGAGATATCCCCACATATTATTATTATTAAATGAGAATGATGATTTCGGTGAGGGAAAAAACTGTGAGGAAACTTGCACATCCAGATTTCTGAATGTGTAACCATGATCCGAAAAATGAGTCAGATTCCGCTTGTGGTTATGAAAGTCAGATGGCAATCGCTTTACTGTAATTATCAGACTCGCCACTCCAGGATCATGGTCGGCGAACCCTGGCAAGCTCCAAAGTGAAAGCTTTGCGCATGTAACCGGGATAATATTCGCTAAGATGAGGAGATAAGGAGGAGGATTATTATTATTAAATGAGTGTTAGGTCAAATGAACGTGATGCAATATTGTGGACGGAAAAAAAGACTGTTTTTTTAAATATTGATTTATTTTTATACATTGCTGAACAATACAGTTTTACGCAATTTTTGTCGTAATGTAGCCTTATTTCCTACGTGCTTGAGGGTTACAGACTTCCCGTAGCTTTTAAGTCTTAAATTTAAGTATTTTTGACCAATACATTTAATCAGTTCCAATTCGTGAGATTCGTCAGAGCTTGGATGGGCAGGCAAAATGTGCTTAATTTTAGGGGAGAATTGATGTACTATCATGTTAAGCATTTTTTTCATATTCAAACTCTGTAAATCAGGAGACATTACCAAAAAAAGTTTTTCTATATACTTTACTACATCGAACACGAATGTTGAAGCATATTTTAGCCCTCCTCTGTCTACAAAGGCTGTGAAAGAAGAAAATTCACAAACATCAATCAAGTAGTCATGATCTTTATGTGTACGATGCGTTATGAGCAAGGCTCGGCAATGTTGACATGTTAGTTTGTCTAATATTTTCATTACAATGTAGCCAGATATGTAGTATAATATATTGTTTTTATAGTCTGATAAATCGGTTCTGTCCACTAAGTGCATAAGAACATCACTCTTATCTGTCTCATTTTCTTCTGTAGTGTTACCGTCTTCCACGATCGATCTTTTGGCACTTCGGAACTCAAGTATTGCAGAATTTTCATAATCGGGATTTGTACAGTTTGCATTAATGCTTGGTCTGACGCTGTTACGAAATAGCAACTTTCGCATAATAAACATAAACTGAAGAGCAGTAGGGTTGTCGTTTGCCCCTCCTCTTGCTCTCACACATGAAAAAACATTTCAATGTGGTCTTGCGAGGCCTTGTATGGTAATAGGTATGTCATATTAACATCAAACAAATCAGTAGCTAATTCAGCAAAGCTGTATGTGTCTATTATCAGACCAAAAACCGGCGTCTTCCTTCTATGGGTCATTATATTTTTCCCGTTGACTTTTAGTTTAGTCAAGTAATGTCTTGTTTCTTCGAAGACCTGAGTCCAGACATGTTTATTGTTAAGCCGCAAAGGGGATTTGAAACCAGTTCCTACTGGATTTTTGGCGTTAAGAATCTCAAACAGTCTGTCCAAGTACCGTAGGTATTCCACTGTGGCTTCACTTCCAGCAAAGCTAGGATGACCGATTAACCTCAGTCAATTGCCTCAGCCACAGAGGAACTGAGTACAGCTGAGGACAGCTAGTTTGACGTTCATTTTCTTGCCAAAAAAGTCGCCATGAACCCTAGTCAACTTATTTTTTAATTTCAGCCCCTCTTCCTCTTGCAAATCTTGCAATTTCTGTACATATGCGAACTTAATATCTCCTTTTTCCGATGACAAACAAGTTTCGGCGAATAAATTTCGGGTTAATTTAATCATATGGTCAGGGTCGAGTATGCAGTATACTTTTGTAGATTTAATTGGGTGATCAAAATGACTTTTCATATTTGCAAGGGTAAAATTGCACCCCAGAATTTCAAATGTTTTTATGTTTGCTTGTGCCCCATCTGCTGCCAAAGACCTCACCACTATATTAATATCGGTCAGCATACGAATCGCTGTCAGGACGAGCTGAGTTTGTACGTGCGCAGAAATCTTATCTATGAAAAAATAAGCGATAGGGCAGACAATTTTTTCCTTTAGAGAGACTATTTGAAACACTAAGGCTTCTGTAGCAAATGTTTCAGAATCGCTTGTTAATATTCCGCCTAAATCAACGCAACCGCAATACTTGTCTGACCCTTTATCATATTGTTTGCCAGCTTTGATAGCCATTGCATCAAAAATTAAAGCGACGTTCATTTCATCCTTTTCAGCCTTAACCTTAAGGAATTCCATCACTTCTGCCATAAAACCCACGTTGCATTTATGCGTCGCCAATATCCTTCGCAGAGTTGCAGGGTGAGGTAAAGGAATACGATTCCTCAAAAATAAATAGGCTTTACCTGAATAATAATACAATGATAAAGCAAACGATTTCATTTCATCTGAATATTTGTTCGACGTGTTGGATTTTGTCGTATTTAGGCTTGTGTGAATGTTTTCGAAATTATGTTGGACCATCTGTTCGACTTCAACATAGTTATCACACTTTTTTTTATAATTTTTAACAAACATTTTAGGTTACCAATAGTTGTTTGACGTCTTTTCAGGCGTTGTTGTAAGACTTTGACATCTCCACGTAATTTCTTTTTACGTGGTGTGGCAGGAGTTGCAGTAGATGCTGTTTGCGTACAAACACTTTCCGTAGTTCTTATCTCCTTTGTGACACTTTCTTGCAGTTTTATCGTTTTTGATGCTGGTCCTTCTTCTAAACATATATTGCTTAAAACATGCACTCTTTTTTCGCAGGGCATGACCTGTAAAAATATTAGAAGTTAATGGAACACGGCAGACAAGAGTAGAGTGGTGCAGATCAAAGCTTCTATTAGCCATCATTGAGGAGTTTTACTTCCGCTTTCTCATCGGACCCTCATTCATAACCCGAATTTAAATCTTTTACATACATATTTGTATTAAGACGCACGTGATCTTAATACGCGTTCAAAATTTTATGGAAATCGGTTCAGTAGAATTATGTGAAAAAGGTCGCAATATTTGAATCCTCAAGGTTATTAAGTTAATGCACGCACGCACTTGGATGATTTATTCTTACCTTAGGAAATATTGACGGAGCAGCATCAGGTTTCAGCTTTTTCCTAGTATAAGGCCGCGTTTCCACTGACGCGGAGCTGGGCGGAGAGGAGCGGAGAAGAGCGGTGAAAAGTGGTCAGTGTTTCCACTGAAGCGGAGCTGGGCGGAGAGGAGCGGAGCTGGGCGGAGAGGAGCGATGAAGAGCGGTGAGTGGTCAGTAAGCGGAGCAGAGCGGAGTGGAGCATACTTTTGGAATCGCGCATTTTTGCACTTCGTTACACTCAATCTCTCGGAAAGACCATACGTCATGTTGTCGCTTCAAAAGAAAAAAACAATCATTTTATATCTTTCTCTACTTGAAGACGAAGATAACGAATCAGATGAAGTAGCATTGACTGTTGCGACTTTTTTGGATTCGAAGAGAAAACATAAATTCTGGATTCGACAACATATAAAGTACCATTCTGTGCATGGAGAATTTTCAACTTTTTTTCAGACGTGTGATGACGAAATGTTCGAAACTTCGTATAGGGTATCAAGAAAACTTTTCCATGAATTACATTGTCATCTTAAACCATATATACAGAAGAAGGATACAAATTGCAGGAGATCGATTTCAAGTGAAGAAAGGCTTGCAATATTTTTGTATTATAACTTTCGTGAGACATATTCATATTTATGATTAATTACGGTTTACTCACGTGCATTTGCTTGCAATATGTCTAAAGTAAGTAAACAATTCAATTTATACATTATAACCATTTATTTAAAAAAGCGAATCAGAGTCACATGACCTGATTCAACGTTATAAAGTTATTCAAAATAGTAAACATTATTCCTGACAATGAAATTGTGACACTTTTCACATACAAACATAATTTAAAACAATAAAAATCAACTATGCATATTTTAAAAATCAACAAAAATGACAATGATATCGTAATATTGGACTATCAAAGTTGCTCATTATCAGTTCCAGGTGTAGGTGGTGGTGGAGGAGGTTCTGTAATGTTTAGTGATGATGATTGTATGTTTCATATGTTTGTGAAGTGAAAGTTAGTTGGAAAGGGGGTACCTCTACTAATCCGCATGCCACTTAAAGTATCACTGATGACAGTTTTAAAGCAAGTGTTTAACTTTAAAAATTCGATCATTTTCATTTCCATGCAAAATTATTTTTATTTTCGTTTTTTCAAAAATTCAACATTCCTGCTTCAGTTACGAAATTAGAAAAAGGAGCTTCTATTTGGTGACCCCGAATATGACCTAAGATGTTTCCTTCCCATCTGACCATAACTGAGAATAGATAGATTTTAGCGTATTTTTATGAATTTTTTTAATAACTACACACATCAAAAGTGTCTAGGGATCAACATATATTTTTGCAATAACTTTTCTCCTGATTGATATTAATTAAAATTTTCTTTAAGGATTCATCAAATAAAGTGTTTTCGTTTGTCACAGTAACGATAAACCAAGTCACCTTTGCATTAATAAAGAAATTTGCCATTTTCCTAATAAAGGGATTTTTGACATTTGAACCACTAACACAAAAGTTCGAAAAAAAGACTGAAATAACAGTTTTCTTTAAAATTTTATTGGGTAACTTAAACAATTAATAATCCGTGTTTTTACCGCGAACACTAACAACACAAGAACATCGGTTTGGCATACTCAAAATGAGTTCATCCAAATCACGCTGTGGAATGGCCGCCCATGTTCGTTGCAACAACAAAAAAAGGTCTTCTTGCGACTGGATACCCTCCATATTCGGCAGAGCTCTTCTCTGTAGCATATCCCATGCATGCTCAATCGGGTTCAAGTCTGGCGACTGAGCAGGCCAGGGCAGGACATTGATGTTAGCTGCGGCGAGAGTCTGTCTTACAACTCTTGCGGTGTGCGGTCGTGCATTATCATGCATTAACTGAAATAAGGGACCGATTTGCGCTTGTAGAGGAACGATGACGTCTGATACAATCGTCTCAGCATAAATTTGAGCGTTGAGGTTGCCTCTGATCCAAATCAACTCAGTTCTTCCGCCGATCCAAATACCCGTCCATACCATGATGGTTCCACCACTATAAGGATGGACTTCCTGGCAGGATTTTAATCGCTGTTGGCGTCCAGGGGTTCTCCAGTGTCGTATACGTCTTGTATCCGGTCTCATACCAAAACGAGACTCATCAGAAAAGCACACGAAACGCCATTGTTCTTCTGCCCAATTTCTGTGTCCAAGAGCCCATTGATATCGAATCCTACGATTGTGCATTGCTATAGGTGGTACCCGTAGCGGTCTTCGGGAATGAAGGTTCACTTCATGCAAGCGGTTTCTGACTGTTTGGTCGCTAATTAAGTTCCCTGAAGAGTGATGAAGCCTCACGGCTAACATCATGGCGGTTATTGTTGGAGCTCTTCGAGTTAAGATTTGAATGTATCGGTCTTGTCTCCGTGTGGTGCAGCGATACCGTCCTCCATGGCGCTCAGCCACGGTACCAGTGCTTCGGTAACGTGTCCAAAGTCGACTGATAACACTCTGACTTGTATTCAGAGCTAAAGCCACAGTACGTTGCCGGGAACCAGCTTCTATCATTCCCACGGCTCTGAGCATTTCTTCCCTGCTTAAATGACGTCGCCGCTCCATAATAACGTTGGTTTTAATCAGTAGTAGGGAAACAGTAGCACTAATAATGTCTTCAATGCGTTGTATGTTTTTATAGGGAAAATATTGACAGCTGATTTTCATCTTTTACTCGAATTTGATTCACAGTTCCTGATTCAAATTATGAAATGCACCAAAAAGGATCCATATAAATTTATAAAATCATAAATTTATTACAAAGCCACATCTCAATCTCAAGAAATCCGCATAAAAATGCTTGATCCCTAGACACTTTTGATGTGTGTATTTATTTACTATTGACTTTTAGGGAAATTGATAGAACAAAAGTCATTCATTATTATGTGTACTTTAACACCCTTTCAGATTAGTAACCACCAATAATTCTTAAAACGCAACTTGACAATCAAACTCTTGCGATCACAACAACAACCTGTATTTTTCGGAAGAGGGGTCCCGACGAATTGACTTTATGAGCAACAACGTAATGTCGCGATTTAAGTACTCGGTTCAGTATTCGCGTACCTACTATGAATACTCGAAATCTTTACTCGAGTTGGGAGCATTCGAATACTTCAATTCTATAACTCGAGGACACAATCACCTATCTATAGTTTAACTGACTCGATACATCACTATCACTTTATTACCGATTTCGGTCGTTAAGTGATAGCGATACATGTCGAGACTGCAGCCCCTGGAAAACAGAAATGAACTGGAAGTAGCTGCTTATGCGATACTACTTAGCTCACTAATGGTTGAAGTACACGCATTTACTTAGGTTCGTTTTACTCACAAACTATAGTATTGTACATGTAGGTATAATACAAAGCAATGGGGATAACGGGAACAGTTTTTGATTATTTTATTCAAATCCCGCTGTCCCCATCAATGGGGATAGAGCAATGGGGACAACGGGAACAATTTTTGATTATTTCATTCAAATCCCGCTGTCCCCATTAATGGGGACACGGGCAATGGGGGTAACGGGAATACTCCATAATAATATTTAAACTTACTTAAAATTTTTACGTTTACATAAGTTTTATCCGATAATTCGGAATTCATTGCTGTAAAATGGAACGTATTCCGCCATTGCGTTTTTAAGTTTGACATAACATAACCGCGTATCCGTCATCCTGTTTTCGTTGTTACGTGGCGTGAATACTTTTTGTATATTCTATTGAATTTTTAACGATTTCGGCTTTAGGTACTTTTTGGACTGCGATTCTTCCTAAACCGTTTTGCCTTCTGTTTACTGGACTTTGTTATTCTGTGCGTTTTGGTTGTTGTTTATCGCAATGGCAAAGTAGAGCGAACCGCCACCATCAACCAGTCGGGAAGGTGCGGAATCAGCCTTCGGAGAGGATGAGCCGTATCTGAAGCGGCAATGGGGAGACACAGGCAAAACGAAAGTAGATGGCAGCACCTCTGTTGGTACCAATTACAACCAATCAAAATGAGTTAAATCGTCACGAGCAATAATGTCAAGGTAACCGACATAGCTCGAAGAATTGCCAAACTTAAGTGGCAGTGGGCGGGGCACATTGCTCGCAGAACGGATGGCCGATGAGGCCAAAAGGTTCTGGAGTGGCGACCGCGTACCGGAAGACGCAGCGTGGGTAGGCCTCCCACAAGGTGGACCGATGATCTGGTGAAGGTCGCGGGAAACCGCTGGATGCGAGAAGCACGAGACCGGTCGATGTGGCGATGCTTCGGGGAGGCCTATGTCCAGCAGTGGACGTCTTTCGGCCGAATGATGATGATGATGAATAATGTCAAACAAACTTTAACCAATGAAATTGTTTTGGTACCAGCGATGGTAGCGCCATTAGTTCCCCTGTGTGCTACCCCATTATACACTTCCGAAGTACTCGGAATGTGGAATTTAGCCAAACTGATCCGGGAGCTAGGCACAATAGAGCAATGTGTGGCCTTTGCTGAAGGACAAGGTCTAATTCAAGCCGGAAAGCAATGTCGGATCCATAGATTATTAACCCATGAGAGTGGATTATACAGCTAACAAGACTGTTGGGGCTTTTGTTTGCAACAAAAGCGGCCTCGAATTGATCGATCAGTGGGACCTGGTTCTATAATATAAATGTGGAACTGCCCCACGTCTTTTATCTAATGTATTGTTTTGCCCATCATTGGCCTCACGATAAAATTGTTAGGGTGAGCTTTTCCCAAACAACTTTGTCGTTCGGAGGACGGACACACAAACGTGCTGATTGTCTCCTACAATATCAAATTGGCATAACTATTGTCGAGAAACTGTAGTGCTTTACCAACTTGAAAAACAAGAGCACCTAGGCAAGATTGGAGGTCCAGGTAAAATTGACCAGATTAACGAATCCAAATTTGGACGACGTAAGCACTGTATAGAGAAATATTTAAAGTTTAGCTGTGGTGATATCAATTTTAATGTTTATACTGTTTTTATTAACATTTAATTTTATTTGTTATAGGAAAGCGCTTGGAGGGCCACTGGGTCCTTGGTTTAATTGAGGATGGAGGTGAAGACCTCCGGTAGTGTTATGTCCGGACAATGTTAGAACGGTTAAGGCGGTTTAGGCCCTCCTCTTAAAACTTATTCAGCTCAGGAATGGTGAAGTAACCTTTTTTTACAAATTCAGGAATTTCGATCTTCTGTAATACGTTCTCCTAGGTATATAGTTGCTCGTCTTTGATAAGTGGCCATCTCCAAAAACTCTTTCCTTGTTTCATACAGTTTACCATTACTCCTTCAGCATGTTCTGAGGTGATTTGGCCTGGATAATTAGAGGAACCCCACCTCACAATAACGTGATCGCCGATATTGTAATCCGTTTTGGACAGCGCCTTCTTCTTATCATCACCGTTCTGAAAAGTGCAATCTGGAGGCGGTGCCAATTTTAACTGGTAACTAAGTTTGTCTCCATCCTCGCAACTCTGAGAAATGGGATCGGGCAGCTTGACTGGTAACTGGTCATCGACAGGTTTGTCTCCACCACCGCAACTCTGACGACTAGAGCCTGCTAGCTTCCACAATATTAGTTGGTCATCGACAGGTTGGTTTTCATTGAAGCTGCTTTGACGATTGGACTTATAGATATTGGCCAATGGTAAGTCATCGTCTGAATTTTCATTTTCTGAATATTCATCTTGTAAACAAGATGCTAGAATCAGGTCTTCAGTTGAGGAAGCGAGGCTCACTTTATCGTCACTGCACTCTGTCGAAGATGAAGAATTTTTACGGAGACAGCGACTTTTCTTTGCCTTCTTTGTCTTATTGGTTTGAATTTTCAAGACACCTGAGGGTCCAGCTTGATCAACGGAGGGTGTTGCTTTTAGAGGTTTCTTTTTTTGAACATTTTCTATCAATGTATCTTCGAAGTCAATACTTGTTACAGACTTGCCGGGAGGAACACTAAGTTTCTTGTTTCGAACTTTCTTCATGGGATCTGGGGGCACGATTTTCTTTCAGGAATTGTAAAAGCGCAATGTCAATGCTGTATTCGGTTTGTGGCCTGGAGTCGGGCAGTTTGTTAATGACTTTGTCAGGTTTAAAAGGATAAATACCAGTACTTTTAAAGGCGCTTAGAATATTATATGTTTTTTCATTAAGTTCGTGCATTAACCGTTTTAACAATTCAGGAAAATGAGATTTATTGATAGTTGTTTCTCGCGGGTTTTTTATTTTATAGTCCAGGAGGATTGCTCTCCATAGTTTCTTCGAAGGGCCAAAATAGCAAACATCAAGAGGCTGTGTCAAGTGCGACGAGTTGGGTGGTAAAAATACAAACCTTATGTCATTGGCTTCACACATTGTAACAATCCGGTGGTTGATATGCGACTCTAAATTATCTCCTATCAATATTTTTGTTCCGATTTTGTCCTTTGCCCAAGGCAAAATAATAATCTCGAACCAATCTTCAAAGGTTGTGCTGTCGAACCAACCTGATCTTGAGCGGTTATACCTAGCTCCTTTCGGTCCATTTATTCTCCATTGCTGGTATAAATGTTCGGCCTTGTATACCACATACGGCGGTAGACATTCACCCCCCGCCGTAATTGCAAACATGACAGAAATCGCACCTATTGTATAGTTTTAAACTCTTTCAGGGTATTTAACGCCTCTGCGGAACAAGCATTTTTGCGCGCCGGGATTGTCGGTCAAATTAGTTTCATCATAATTTAGGATGTTTTTTTTGGGTATGCCATCTAGAGATTGTTGCAGATTATCGAAATAGTTAGACATCTCTCCAGAGTTTTTCTCAGCTCTGCTCCTTTTAATGTTTTGTGTAGCTCGGTGACTACCCAACCAGCAAAACAGTCTCAGAACTCGCACTTTTTAAGAGTAGTAGGCTTAAAGCGCTCTTATATTTGTTTTAGAAATACCATCGATCCTATATTACTTTTAGACAAGCCGGTATGGCCTCAAGAGTGCTCAGTCTCATAACCAAGTCTCATATATGTATATAAGAGCATTTAATAATATAATTATAATGCTAAATGCTATTGTAAGATGTCAGACTAATATCAGCATAGCATAAGAGTACTGTGAGTACGTGCATTTCTGATCTTATTTGAAACTAATATAAGATCAATACCACTGGTTAAGTATGATATTAGAGTGATTTTGGTTCAACATATTTACAATACAAAAGACAAGACCCATATAAGAGCGTTTGATCTTAGATCGATTTTGGGAATAACTAATTTAAATAGTTTTAAGAGTAATTTTGCTGGCCATATTTTATTTTAAGTTTTTAAATTTAATTGTTATAATAGATTACAAAAACTGGAAAAGGTTAGTGAAAACTGGTGGCTACAGGAGGAAAATTGTAAAGAAGTACAATGAAATGTTAAAAACACAAACAAATATACCGCTGCCAGGACAAAGTAGTGTTGAGAAAAATATCAGTGAGGGTTCTGCAGGTTTTACTTTCTTAGAAGAGGTCGATAATAACGACGAGAATTTTATGATAAACGATTTCAGTGAAGATGAATGTCCGAGCGAGGACGAAACCAAGTATGAAAAAACTTTCGTGTTAAAAAATGATGTCAAGAAATGGGCGTTGAAATTTAACATATCACATGCAGCACTAAATGAATTATTATTTATTTTAAACAAGAATCTAAATGATGTTCTACCCAAAGACGCGCGAACACTACTTGAAACAAACAAAGAGATAGTACACATTACCTAGTAATTCGGCTCCAGGAATGTATTGGCACAGTGGCTTGATTACAAGACTCATTGATATTTTAGGACGTTTATCGTGCACTCCAGATATTATTCATTTGAATATCAATATAGACGGACTGCCAGTATCTAATAGTTCAAGACAACAACTATGGCCCATATTGTGTAATATATTTGAATTGCCTAACGTATCTCCGTTTGTAATAGGTAAATATATTGTTATTTTTATATAAAATAGCATAATATATGATATAATATGTGGGTGGAAGATTTGTGCTATGGGTATGAAAGAGTTGCTAACACTGACCTCTAATATACAAGTACTTGTATAATAGAGGTAAGTGGTTGCTAACAACAGGAAAAAAGGTACTTCTTAAGTCAAAAGGCAAAGACGGCGGCACGGCAGGATCAACGTGTCGCGCATGAAGCATTTTCTTAATAATAATTATGCCTTTTTTCTGTGTAGTCATGACAACCAAATATATTTGTTTGATTTTATAGTTAAGGAATTATCTAACATCTTCTTTTACAGGAATTTACGCAGGAAATGCAAAGCCATCTGATTTAGATGCTTATTTGGGGCCTTTTGTTAACGAAATGAAGCAGCTTGAAGAAGGATTGACGATTACTTCTAACACAGGAACTGAAAAAACTGTGAAAGTCACAATTAGAGCTTTTATATGTGATTCTCCAGCACGAGCAATGATAAAGGGTAATTTGATTGATTAGATCACAGTACTAAAATCAATTTAAGGTGCTATACTTTATTTTGATATTGACGGTTATCAGTATTCATGCAGGTATGTAGTAAATTCAACGAAATACAATAACTTATGTCTTCTATTTCAGGTGTTTGCAACTTTAATGGCAAACATGGGTGTCTAAAATGCACACTGGTGGGTGAATATTCTCATAAAACCAATACAGTGACATTTCCCAAATTTGATTGCCCTAAAAGAAATAACGACGACTTTCGTAAAAAAATATATGGAGGACATCATTTCACCATTAATGAAGTTGAATATCAACATGGTTGAAGATTTTCCCGTCTCTGATTCTCTCCATCTCATTGATCTCGGTGTCACGAAGAGACTATTAATTGGATGGAGAGACGGGAACTTTGGAAACTATCTAACGAAATGGCGGGCTCAAGATATAGAGAAAATCAATAGCTTCTTGGTGAATCGTAAAATTCCGAAAGAAATACATCGATCAGTCAGAGCAGTCGACGTCCTTGCTCACTGGAAGGGCTCCGAATACAGATCTTTTATGTACTATCTGAGTTTCATAATATTGAAAGATTTGTTGAGACACGAAGCATATTCTCACTTCATGCATTTTTTTTGTGCCATAACAATATGCTCAAATGAAAGACATTTTCCGCTTTTGGAAGTCGCTGAAGGAATGTTGCAATATTTTACTGAACATTTCAAAATAATTTGTGGTAAAGACTATGTAACCAGCAACATACACAACTTAACGCACTTAGTAGACGAGGTAAGAAAATTTGGGATACTCCAAAGTTTCCATTTGAAAATAAACTTTATGGAATTAAAAGCATGATAAGACAAGGCAACAAAACACTTCATCAAGTAGCCAGACGATTAAATGAGAAGCAGCTATGTGAAAACGGAAAATTGATGGAAGATGAAACAGAATATCCGTATTTAAAGAAACGTCGACGAGGCGAGTCGGGAGTGGTTCTGCATTTGAAAACATTTATTTTGTCTTCAAAACAGCAAGACAAGTGGTTTCTCACCTACGAAAATCATGTGGTAGAATTGGAATCTGTGTGTGTTAAAAAAGATATTGAAGAAGAAATTGAAATACATGGCTATCGCATCGAAAACACGCACGATGCTTTTGAAGACCCTTTGAAATCTTCATTTTTAAACATATATCAGTGTGAATATAAAAGTATTAGAAAGACGAAAACTGTTTATAAAATTTCTAACATAAAATGCAAATTAGTGAGTGTCTTGTATGGTCAAAATTTGTATTTTGTACCGCTGTTACATACTTTGAAATAAAAAAAATATATTTTATGTATCGTTTTAATCATCTAAATAAAAAAATAAAGTAATTACTTAGTAACAAAATTTTAACATATTATTTGGAATCTCCATCGGTCAAATAAAAAAGTCACACAACTAAAGTAACTGGTAACACAATTTTAACATATTCTTTGGAAACTCAATCAGTAAAATAAAAAAGTCACACAAATAAAGTAATTTGTAACAAAATTTGAACATACTTTGGAATGTCAATCGGTCAAATAAAAAAGTCACATAAATAAAGTAATTAGTAACAAAATTTTAACATATTCCTTGGAATCTCAATCAGTCAAGTAACTAGTAACAAAATTTTAACATATTCCTTGGAATCTCAATCGGTCAAATAAAAAAGTCACACAAAATTAAATAAAGTAACTAGTAACAAAATTTTAACATATTCTTTGGAATCTCAATCAGTCAAATAAAAAATCAAAGTGAACAAAATATATATATAGACCTCATCTTCCTCCATCAGGCGTGATCGAGGCGTTTGCGTTTCGGTGATCATCTTGGAGTAAGGACACATTAGGTAGTTAGTTTGTCTCGCGTTCCAGATCTGACAATTCCATTTGATTTGGATCTGATGGGTGATTCTGCAAATTATCTAGCGATGAATCCGGGAGACCCTTTTTCGTCTTTGATTTATCTTTTTGCTTTTGTCTTTGAGCAGACATCTTCCCCGGTTCATTTTCAGACCGGTAGCGAGCATTGCGCAAAATTATCTTGAAAAACTTTGTCAACTGTGCTTTAGTGAAAGTTTTATCGGATTCGTGAACGATATTAAAGAAAAAGTTAATGGTCTTGGTAAACCCTTTCAAGCAAATTTTCTTCGCATCTCCTTTTGAGACCCCAGCCCATGAACACTGTGTGAAAAACTTCCTATCGAACATAGCATCGATGAGGGAGTACGCATTAGTTGTCCCCTTTCCTACACCTTGGCTTAAAATAATAGAAAATTGTCTGTACAGTTCATCTCTTGTATCGGGTTGGTCAAGTTTTCTTTCAAATTCTTCCATCTCCATCAGATTACAAATTTTTAGGGTGCCAAATTCGCCATTATTTGTGTATTTTTTGGTGCTAAGGGATTGCTTGATAAATTCTTCAAGTTTTATTGATTGTTCAGACAGTTGCGCAATAATGGTATTTTGATTTTCACACAATACACTTTGGTTTACAGTAATCGTTTGTATTTCATTTTTAATAGTTTTAATCTCCTCCAGAATAGTTTTTTCTTCAGATTGTATTTCTGTTACTGGTACTGTTCCAACATTCTCATTTTCACATGTTCTTGTTTCTTCCTCTAGTGAAACTGTTTGAAAAATGCAACTGTCTTCATTTATATGTATAATTGGAAGATTATTTGTTATTCCAGTACTAACAATTACTGAGGCTGAAGAGTCTTGATTGGTGTTCTACAAAAATAGTACAACCACCATAAATACAATTACCATAAAACAATATCTACACTATAATAATAATATTATAAAGAGGAAAGATTAGTTTGTTTGTTTGTATTGAATAGGCTCCGAAACTACTGGACCGATTTCAATAATTCTTTCACCAGTTGAAAGCTGTTTTGGTTCTGAGTGACATAGGAAGTAAGCCCCCCCCCCCCCCCCTTACGTCCTATGTCACTCAGACAGAGCGGGTGAAGCCGCTGGCAAAAGCTAGTATAATATAATATAACACACCTGTAAATTAGGGTATGCGGGACTTCTTATCGTTGGAGTATCATTAGTGGTATTATAGGTTGTGGTCTGTGGTGAGACTACCTGAATGGAAGTTGAGGCAGCCTGATAGATATCCTGAAAATAATACTTATTATAAATTAATGTAATCTAGACCAATGACTAGACACGTTTTGCCATTATACTGTATAGGCCAGAAATAGCAAAGAGGGAAAAAAAATATAATTTCTATATTTTTTTTTACGTTTTTTGCTAAGTATTTGCAAGTGAATCATATTTCGAATCATATTTTGATCAATATACAACCTATCATTGACTTGCAAATTGCAAAAAACGATTGAATTTCGCGGGCTAGCTGACGCATGGGTACTAAACTAACCTCTACCATATTATTAAAAGACTTCATGGGAAGTAGTTTTTGTTTCAGTGGTGGTTGATTCTCATTATCGGTCTCGGTTTCGGAATTGTTACTCATGATATCGATTTCAGCCTCAGCGTCATAATAATTATGTTGGAATATCTTTCCTTTTGACTACGCAGTTAATTTTTGACCATTGATTATAATCCGCAACTGAACTTTCATTTTTTCTTAGTTTCTCTTGTTTGCTGTTTTTAGGCCAAAATAGCACGCCATCATGCTCCCACTGCTCAGGTACTGTTGTTAGACTATGCTTTCCTCGCTCAATGGTCTGCACAATCTTGAATGGCATGTTGTAAATCTTCAATAAATAAAAGTTCAAAATCTGTAAAAAAAAGTCGTAAAAATGTACGTAACAATAAGAAAAAATAAGTAAGAATTATTTGTGGCTAAATGTTTTAACGACCTCAAAATCTTAACTAATGCGATGTAATTATTTGATCAGGGGTAAGGTAGAGTAGAGGTAAGGTAAGTTATCCACGAAATAATGTCGGACATACGTAACAGTGCCAGAATGAAATGTATACGTACGTAAGCAATCAATGAAGTGGGAGAACGATTGTCGTGTCGAAGTGTCGAGAGTCGATTTTGACTGCCGAGTGCACGACCATAACTTCAATTGTTATAAAAAAATCTAAGTAACGGCAGTACCACGACCTTGCCGGTGCTGCGGTGAGCGGCAGCGGAAGGCGGGCGGCGGGCGGCGGCGGCGCGGTGGCGGCGGCGGCGAGCGAAACGACCAAACGTACTACAATATATGGCCGCCGCTCATAGTTTCGCTGCTCAAAGTACCGGCGCGGGGCACCGCGTCCTCCGCCGCGCCCCGCTTAGACCGAAGTTGTGGCCCGGCCGTAAGAGTCATATATGAATGATTCTAATAATTATGATTCTGTAAATACATAATTTTGTTGAGGAGCTCGTGGCTAAATAATTACAGCCGCATAGACCGATCTTCCGGGTTAAGCCACGCTTGCCGAGGTTGGTCTGTGGATGGGTGACCATTTACCATAGCGAGTTTCCTCCGTGCCTCGGAAAGCACGAAAAGCCGTTGGTCCCGGCTGTCATTTGTAGATCTTTGACAGTCGTTACTGTTGGTCAGAAGCCAGAAAGTCTGACAACCAGTCTTACCAAGAGTATCGTATTACCCAGTTACTGGGTTGTGGAGGTCTGATAGGCAGTCGCTCCATGTAAAATACTGATATTCAGCTGCATCCGGTTCGACTGGAAGCTGACCCTAACATAGTTGGGAAAAGGCTAGGCAGGTGATGAAATACATAATTTTGTTATGACCTATGCCAAGAAAAAACAGTGAGGGGAATAACTAACCTACCTACCTGATGAAGATGAAGTAATAAGGCTGGATGTTTTTTAAATATTAATTGCAAAGTTCACATTCATCATTGATATAGTGGTCATAAATTGTGTACACACAGAGCAATTTTCACACCAAAAAAAATCATAACGTAATAGTTTTCTCAAATTCTTTTGATTCATAATGAAGTGTTTAGGTTTGTTCTTCATGGCGTTGTTAAAGTGGCCACATCCGTGACATATTTCGTTCAACAAGAAGTGTGTTTCATTCCAGGGCCATGCTAAAGTTTTTAGCTTACGGAAGTCTTTCTTGACTAGATGACGGTCTATATCCATATAAACAACCATTTTACTTCACAAACGTTGTCCCTTGAATGAAAAAGTAACTTATAGGTACCTATTTATTATGTGTTCTGCCCCGGACACGAAGTCAGCGATTGCGGGGCGGCGGTGGCGTGGGGCGCGGCGCGGCAACGCAATACCCGATCTCGAAACCAGCAGGCAGATAACGCGGCGCTAGAGCGGCGTGTTGTGTTATATGAGAAATCAGTATCTTTGTTCGCGAACTTAATGTCTAAACAACGACGACTACACTTTTTTGATACAAAATTTTGAAACGTGCGTCGGTCGTTAAAAAAGCAAAGAAAGGAATTCACAACACTACGTCAATGCAGACGTGAGACGCGCGGGCACTACTGCAGCGGCGGGCGCGCCGCTCCCCGCGCCGCGCCGCCGCCGTCGCCCCCGCCACCCGCGCCGCGCGCGCCGACTTCGTGTTTTGTTTTTCTCTCTGTCGATTTAAGGTTTTAAGTAAAATTGCGAGGAACCCTAATTTATTCCAATATGGAGTTATCTTTAGTATACCGAATGCTAATATTAGAGTAAACAATCTTACATTAGTTTAATAGTGCGCTTGTAAAATGCAGCTATACTAATGGCGACACTATCAATACAAATTAACAAATAAAATAATTAAACGAGAACAGGAAATACCTTATTTAACAGGCGCATGAATTTTATTTTTTATTTTATAATTAACAGTAAATAATAAATTCCAATACGATTACTTACCGTATAACTACTTTTATAGGTACTAAAGTGCCGTACCACACAGTATAAACATTAACTTCACACAATATTAACTTTAATTTGTTTCATTTAATTTCAAGCCAACACTCACACAAACTTTTAAGTTGGATCTGACGAAAAATTCTCAAAATATTCTAACCTTAGACCAATATAAGCCTATGCAGGCTTATATGATACTTACGTAAAAGCAATATTAGCCTAAGTCGGCTTAAATTAACTTTGGCTAGATTTCAGTAAGTGCAAACAGCATTCAATTAGACTGATATTAAACTAAATAGGCTTAGAATGGTGCCCAAATCCGGGCTTATATCATTATATAGGAGTGATTTAAGAGCAACAAAACAGTAGTCTAGAGATTGTTTTAAGCCTAGTTTTTGCTGGTTGGGTAAGTTCACTTTTGTGGCGTTTTATAAATGAATACGCCCATTTTTTTCCTGGTAGTTTGTTATCAAAAATAGCTGTTCTTCCATTAGCTTGTAAATACATCTGCACGACAAGTCTTAAATCCAGTAGAGTGAGAGAGCTACCAAAATCGCCAGCAGCAATAAGCACTTTTATTATATTTTTTTCTTCGTCAATTGTAAGCCGTGTTGGGCAACCCGGAGTTAGTTGATGTTTACCGTGCAGTTTATCTAAAAGCGTTCGTCGTGGAATGCCAAATGTTTTTTCTGCTTCATAAGAAGACATTTTTTTCTCTTTTAATAATCCTACAGCAACATCTATCATTTCCTGACTGCTTCTATGTATAATTTCTTTTTTTCTTTTTAATTTGCACGTTTTTCAGTTTCGTCATTATGATGACCTGTAAAATATCAAAAGGAACCTACGGAATAAAACAATGTAAAGATGAAGAAGAACAAACAATAGTCACATAACTTAGGTTAAAAAAAAACCCTGTAAAGATAAGTGAGTGAAATAAATAAATAAATAAAAAAAAAAAAAAAACTTGCGTTCGAACAAAGTGACAACCCTAGGTGTAGGCGAAGATTGGTAACAACATGGCCGCCACGGTTTCATAAGCGGTATTTCTTTCGATTACTTTATAAGTACACAACTTATCATCAAAACAATTGCTATTACTGAAAGAGGGATAAAAATTGATCGTGATACACTAAAAAGTTCAGCATTACCTGCTGTCTATAGTCCACACAATCCAAAGTTTCTTCCGTATTGCAATATGTGTTGCGTTCCATTCACAGAAAAAATACGTTGTGTCGTCAATAGAGTGAAGTTAGCTACGTTTTGATCGTTAAAATGTTGCTAGGAATAAAAATTGGTTTGTACTTGGTAGTTTAATGCATAGGTCGTCATATAAATATTGGGTAAATTTTAATTTTCTTTAAAATAGGCGAAGTTAGGGTTCACAGGTGAAGTTAGGGGTCACGACGGTACTTATTGTTTATTTTAAACCAAAATTTTCACTTTCTTCGTCAAATTAACTACCTATTCTTAGGTAGATAGGTAAACAAAAACCAAAAAGTGCACCTTTTTCAAAATCATTGTTGGTAATAAAAATAAAAATTTATAGATGAAGTCCAGGTCATTTTATAAAGTACTTATTATGCAGTTTTCGTTGACATAAAGAAATGAAGCATATTTCGTTATATTTGCTGAAAGTAATCCTCCTTAGCCGCGCCACATACTTTAAAGATTAATTAATCAAAATGAATAGTTTCTTGAGAGAAAAAAGTATCAACGAAGAGTAGAGAAAAGGTACTCTTATATAAATTGATTTACGAGTATGAATAGTTAATACTAAATATTGCAAAATTGACTTGCTGCAGAGTATACCTTCCAGCCGGACCACACCCTACGACCAATAACTCCTTAACTAAAGGGGTTTATTGGACCATATTTGTCGTATGAAAGGTACTCTTTAGGTAGTTTTTTTCGGGATATTGATTTATTAATAGTTCATTATACTCTATTTAATTTGAGGTGGCGCGGCCAGAGAGCACTGCCTGGCGGTCGGACCACATAAATTGTTAATTAAAACGATATCTCTTGAGGTACTAAAAATATATATACATTCCGATGAAAGTAGACTTTAGGTAGGTATTATTTCGAATTATAACAATCATCTGAGTACTAAACTGTGGTCCGGCCACAGAGGAACACGTGTTTCCAAACGAATCAAAACAAGTACGGCCGGCACGCGCCTTTGGTAGCGAAGCGACACTACGCTAATATAATCTTTAATTATCTGTTTTAAGGCTGATTTCACGTTGAAACAAAAGTTAAGAGTAGGTAAAGACGCAGCTTGGGTGGTGCGCCTTGCTTTGCTACCGCGCGCCCGGCATCGGTCGTAACATGGGTACAGGGTCTTTGAGAACGCCGCGGCCGGTCCCGCGAGCGACGCATCTTTGGAGGTGTCGCATTACCCACGTTCAACGCGCGTTTTGCTAACGCGCCGTTACAACTACATACATTTTATTCAGGCCGTACACATGCTAACGCGCGTTTAAATAAAGCGCGCGCTGAACGCTCCGCCAGCGTTTAGCTGTTGTCAGCACACGTCAACGCGCGCTTTGAGATCATTGATTTTCTATTAACCGTTCAGATGAGCGCGCGCTTTTGACGCGTATAGACGTATTTTAGGGTTCGCTCGGTTCATCCAGAAATCGTCCGAAATGGAAACGGAAGCTTTTAATACCGAATTATCAATAGATGAAATAGAGAAACGTTATGAGAGCCAGTAAGTCATCAAATGACTTGATGGACATTCTGAATTAGTTAAAAAAATTGGGTCCGAATTACCATAAACTATAAAATTATGAGTGAAGCTGAAGGAAACAGGCGTTTATACATACAGGTTTCTTGCACCCGACATAAAACGTAGCGACCCGACGGTTGCACACAGTGCAGCAAGCCGAGGGCGGCGTGCGTGCCCGACAGCCATCGGGTTAATCTCATGCTCCTCGAGTCGATTGGACACATCGAATTGACCAGGACGCAGTACGGGTGCAGGGAGAATAGCGTGCGGGCGAAAATGAGAAAGAAGAGCTTTAACTAGAGTGTAACGGAAAATGCCATGACAATATTGGTTGTACCTTAAAAAGACGAGCCTCTGAGACCTCCAGGTCTAGCCCATCCATGCGATTGTTGTCGTTGAAGTGCAAGCACTTCGACAACAACAAGAACCGATTGATCGACATGTATGAGCTAAAGCCCGGAGTACAGAATACGTCAAGGGCAGTAAACCAATACTCCAACCGAGACTTTACGACAACCCCCATCGCCAGGATGAGGGCCAAAAAACACATAAAGTTCATCAGCCGTTGTCTCGTGCCAACGGCTGATGCGGCTCTCGGGATGGAGGTCGCCGCTTTCGATCATTTGGTCTACTACCTGCTGAGCGGACCTGTTCGTCTCAGAGGCAATGTGCTCCATAATTGGACGATCCCAAATGTCGAGAAAAACGTCAATTGGGTCTTCCCGTGGAACTGTCAGACCTACATTAATTTCGGAAGACCTTTCCCTCCTCGATGCAGATGACACCGGGGAAGTCGGAAAATCTTTCCACACAAAATCAAACCATCTCCAAGGCTGGTCCGTCGCCGTTGGAGGAACTTCGCCGGAGACGGAGGGAAGCGCGGGCACGGGCACAGGCGCAGGCGCTGGTTCTACGGCAGCCGCGTCTACCTCCCTCTCGGTAACGTCTACCGGTCCATCGAATGGAGTATCCGACATTGCCTGATCCACTCTCAGGACCGGTCGAACGAAGACGTCCTCGTCGCTCTCGTCGGATCCTGGGTCGCTTCCTGTTACAAATGATGGATTGGTTTGAAATCGGGTGGAAACCAGAAGCCACAGCCCTAAACTTAACTAAAATCAGCAGGTACTTACCATAGAAGACGTTTACAATGTCTTCGTCCCTCAGGAACCGACGAAGGGGACGAGGAGCTGACCGAGGTGGAGGAGGAGACGCTGGCTGCGCGTAGGAACAGCCCGGTACCGCGTGTTCCACAACACTGGAACAAAAGCACTGTTGTAATACCAATGTATTTAGAGATAAATAGAGAAATTCGTTAGCAACTTACACTGCCGGCGAAGGCACCGCATGCGGTGACAGAGGCGCCCGTGGCGCCGGTGAGGAAGGCGCCGACGCCTCCGTGTACAGACATTCTTCGAAGCTGGAATAAAAGCACTGTTGTAATACCCATATGTTTAGAGATAAATATAAAAGTTCGTAAGCAACTTACACTCCCGGCGAGGGCACCGCGTACGGAGACGGAGGCGCCGGCGACCTGGACGGTCCTGGCATGGGGACGTACGGCCCGTGCGAAGGTTCCGGCACGGGGAGTGGCACATAGGACGGCCGTGGAGTGGGAGCCGGTCGCGCCCAGTCTGAACTAGATGGTCATTTTAAAACAAAAGTTAAAACTTGCTTGCGAGTAAGTATTACAACTAACATACACAAGTACAACTGCTTACGGCGGCCACCTGCGCTTCCTTTTAGGGTGCAGCGGCGTCTCCAAACCCGGCGCTCCCGGCAGGTCCGCTACGTCGCTGATTTGTAGTCTAAAATTCAAAACGATTCAATTGTAAAAAAGTAGTAGTGTAGTGGAAAAAGAAAGGGCATAATTAAGCATAAAAACTAACTCTTCTAAGGGCTCTTTCAATTTAGACGTTTCGTGTCGGACCGCTGCCGCACGTTTACCGTGCCGCTGGTTATAACCCGCTGCCGGGCCGCTGCAGTACGGTTGCAGTCCGACACGAAATGTCTAAATTGAAAGCGTATCTGACTGCCGTGCGTTTGTATGCTAGTAATGTTTTAAATATCTTTGACAGCAGTTAAGCCATGGACTCTGACGAAACAACATTACTGTTAGTGCTCTTGTTGAAAAACATCAAACAGAAACAAAAACGACGCCCCCGTAAAAGAGCATCACCGATGTTTTCGTTAACATGTAATTTTGGTGATTTCCATAATCTTTACCCTAGGTTAAAACAAGATCCAAGCAATTTTTTTTAATTACCTAGGAATGCCTATAGAATGTTTCCACGAATTACTTGAATTAGATAAAAGTAAAATTCAGCGGCAAAAAACTATTTTATTTCCGTGCGATTACTGTATTTGTCGCTTTTCGAGTTCCTTAAAGTAGGACGTATTTAAATTTCATTTATAAATTCTTCCACGTTTATATCATCCAATTTAAGCAAAAAAATAAATGAAAATTCGATGAAATTAGCTCTCACGTCTATTCACCGCCCTATTCAACAGCGAAAAGAACACGTGGAGTTTGCGATGTTGCCGTCCTGTTGTCGAGCGGTGCCGACGCCGCACTGTTGCCGTACCGCGCGCTTTGTATGAAAACAAGCGACCGTCCGTGTGCAATACGACAAACGCACCACTTCGGCACCGCAGCGGTCCGACACGAAACGTCTAAATTGAAAGAGCCCTAAAGGTAGGCTTTCGAACTAAGCGTCACAAACGCAGCGTCTATAGCGTCACCAGCACCGCGTCACTAACGCCGCGACAGAGACGCTTTTGTGACTTTCGATACCCAGGACAGACGCACAGTCGCATCACACTTTCGCCGCGCGCCGCTCCGACCGGATTTATCTATAAAGCAGTCTTATCATAAAAAAATATGGATTTGCAACTTGTTTTGCTAGAAGAGGAAGAAGATGAGTATCTTTTACTTCAATACTACCTCAGTTTGGAAAGACCCTCTACCAATTTGATGTTCCAATTGCGAAATGAAGAAGGTTACTTCAAGATCTTAATACAACGACACCTAAGTGAGAACGATGAAATTTTCAGAGATTATTGTCGTTTTAATAAACAACAATACAATTTTATTTTTAATATAGTGAAAGAAGAGGGTCGTGATTCTTCCTGCTAATAAGAGGCTCATCGAAATATTTATCAACTTAATGATAGCAGCTGCGGTCGGGTTTTGCTTTTTAATTGCATCTACAACTTTTAAATCGAATTCATCCCATATTGAAGGCCTTTGTAAGTTTGTATCGCTTTGTGAAATATTTTCACTAATTTCTGTATCAGTTTCATTAATCGATTTAATAGATTTAGCCGCTATATTAGCTAAATATTTTTTAGCATTATCAACACTACTTTTTTAGTCATCAGGAAAACCATATGCCTTAAATCGTGGGTCTAGAAGTGTACTTACGGCAAATAATTTACTATCCTCTACATTTCTAAAGCCTGTTGATATATCAGTAACGAATCGCATGGCCATTTGCATTACTGTTTGGGGAATATTTGAGTCTTGAGTAAACGCCTCACACTTTTTTTTGAGCAAATTTGCTAAAACTATGATTTGTGATACAGTAACATGCTTTTCTGCGCTCATAATTTCAGTGACTGATTTAAAGGGTCGTAACAAATCACAACATTTCGACAAAATTTCTATGTCGTCGGGGGTCAAAGGAGGTGGCCAACTTTTTAAGGGACCGTTACCCCACCATCGAAATACAAACGCTCAAAAGTCCATAGGCATGCTAAGGACTACATTGCTATAAACTCGCGCACGATACAGCCAATGCGTATGCATGTGCGTGTACGAGTGATGTCTCAACATTCCACAGATAACACACGTGTGCGTTCGCGCAGCGGAATGTTGTTGAATTTAAAGATTTTAATTATGCAGATATTTAGTGTATGACGTCGTATAATTGTGTATGGTAAAAAAAAAATTGTGCACGCAGCCATTGTGGAGAAATTCACCAAAAACTGATTCCGCTGGGCGAACGTTGTCCTGGCGGAACTTTTTAATCCATAGACTTTAGAAGAAAGGAGATGTGTCCAAAAAATAGTGTGTATTTGTGTGTAATTGTGTATGTATGAATAAAATTACTGCATGCATAAACTTCGGAGAAATTCAAGTTTCCGCTACGCGAACGTTTGGCCATTAGCTAGTTTTCATATAAAGCGCTTACATAGAGAGCTGTAGATTTTTACATACGTTGTTTTGAATTTGTTTATATTTGTTTAAAAAACAGATTTAGTTAAAATCGTAGGGCTTAAAAGATAAAAATATAACCGTAAAATACGCTTATTAGGTCTTAGTTCTTAAAGTATGCACTTTGGGGTCTAGATTTTCACGTTTATACAAACCTTGTAAGTGTCTGCAACATGTTGCCATGTATCAATGATGTTCCGTTAGTAATTAAAGAGTTATAGGACAATTTACCATGAATAGATCACTGTTTACAAAGCAGTCAAATATCACGACGTTCTAAAGGAATTGCATGGTAAAATGTATGCCAATAATTGGTTTATTCATTCAACTATTCACATGCAAAATTTCATGTCATTAAATTCAGTAATTAAAGAAAAACAATTATAATACTGACGAAGCATTGAAAACCTACATAACCCGACCAAGTTCGGATAGCTACAAAAAAGCGGCCGTGCAATATATTTAGGTAACACCCCAAAAGGAGACTGGGCACATTTGTATGGGAAGTGGTCTATGAACCAATAGCGACACTGTTATGATACTTATGTAGGGATACCTCAACTACACCCTTCTGTAAAGGTGCATCAAAATCTGACCCGGCAGTTTTGAGAAAAATAGTACTTTAGAATACACGTATTTTACAACAGTTTGTGATACTTTCTGTTCTGATTTTTAGGTATTTTCCTTATTTTTTTTGTTTTTTAATCTGTATCTATTTAATGAACAAAACAACGAAGAACCAAAGTAATGAATTACAAATAAATGAGGAATCTAGAACATAAAAATGCAAAAATAAAATCTCAATAAAGTACGCAAAATGGCATTGATTTATAATTACTTTCATATTTTTTTGGATTTTGGGTATTTTTTTATAAAAGGAAGGAAGTCTATGGAACGCTACAACAATAACAAAAAAAATAATACTATAAAATAAAGAAGAACACAAGAATACTTTTCTACTAGTGTAATATACTTTTAAGTGTGAATAGGGTTTTTTACTATAGTTTTTAAGTTGAGAAACGTTTTAGTCAGGTACTTCTGACTGTATTATATTCCATTGTTGTGTTTGTTTGCTAAGCAAAGTCAATACGATACATAAGAAGGGAGGACTACTTACCAGTGGAGCACAAAAAAAATCTTTTTTGTGCTCCACTGGTACACTTAAGAGCACGTTGAGCTTGACACTTCAACCTTTGGACCGGCCGCGTATTCTATGACGCGCAGTACAAATGCGAGCTCAGCTTACACTGGTGGTGTTAAACTTGATGTGCTCTTGACTGTACAAGTTGTCCTGATGTACATTGTATATCAGGGCAATGAAACAACTTTTTTATACATAATATATTTTTATTTATAGTTCGTCTATGATAATAGAATCTAAAAATTCAGCAGGACGTGATATTGTGTCTTCGTAACTAGCCCAAGACAAGAACCACACAATCGTCATAATATGACCGCAGCATCCCAGAGTACGCATGCCAGACTTGCATGTACAATAATATTGCTTTATTGCATTCAACCCACGCTCGCTTTCGTCAACTAAAATGTAACAATTATAAATTCGCGCGCGCGTATGTCTTGACTGGATCCTGCCTCTTAGTAACCACGAACCTTCAATGCCTTGGTCTCTAAGGGCAGTGCTCAGTCGTTGAGTGTCTCTATATAATTCGACATTATAAATCCCGTTTCTCACGTGCTCACTATAATAACTTCGGGCTAGTTTTAATTGGTAAGTGCCTAGTGCAAAAATAATTAATTCGCTTTCGGTAAGAGGCGGGAAATCATTTAGTGCTGGCAATTCTCCTGACATACTCTGGAAAGCTACACGTTGCCTATTTAGACGATTTGCGTTCACAAAACTCCCTAGTGCATTCTCTAAGTTCATCCTCTCATTTATTCTGTCTATAAATAAGGGCGTATAGAAACTATCACTGATGGTTTCATGGAAGGCGTTAATTAAAGCAGCTGCTATTTTGAAATCTTCGAACATATGTGCCATCGCGCAATTAAAATATTCTTGGCGAAATAACTTGAAGTCGCGCTTAAAACGTCCATTTACGATTTCCACGACCCATCGACACAAAGTGATTTTGCGTGTTTTATTTGCCTGAGCAGTCGTATATTGAGTTTCGCCTCTAGTGAGGCTTTCCGGCATATGTGCCTCAAAACCGTATGACTCAAGTTCATTAATAACGTCCCTGAATCCTCTATCCAGCACAAATACATCTCCATGATTAAATAAAATATGAAAGGGATGTTCCTCTTCATTTAAAATATTTTGTATGATTGCCGCATCTGAAGTAGTCGCCGCATGTGGCCCGGTCACTTCCACGATGTATCCGTCACTACACACGAAAAGAAAAGGTTTTAATAAGTTAGTGTACTTGTGTAGACTGTAACTGTCTCTTTGAAACAAAAAATTCGAACTCTTTTGGATGTACACATATGTGCCATCACAGATTAGTATAGCCTTTCTTATTTATTTATTTATTTATATACTCTTTATTGTACATAATACACCAGTTAACAAAAACAAATACAAACATTTATTTAAACAATATACAGCGTGTCCCAGAAAGTAGTGTCAAGCGGAAGTCCAAAGGTAGAACATCCTTTGAGGTACCCAAATCACCCCCATGTATGTTCCGCGATTTTTTGTAGTTTTCGAGTTATGAATGTTTTTCATGTTTTTTAATCAAACTCTGACTATAACGACATTTTTGATCATAGTGACGTGAATAGTTGAGATACATGAGTAATTTTTTTTTCTAAATTAGCTGATTAGTGACCCTTTCGAATGCATAAACATTTATAACCATGGATGTGACGAATGCGTTACAAAAAAATATTGAATTCGCATAAAGTAAAAATCCTGCATGTTTCCTACATCTTTGTGGGTGATTTAAAAATAAATCTCCCTAAACTTTTTTCGTCAGATGTATTTTAAAAACTTATCCATTTTATCAGCTATTTACCCTGTAAATGTCATCGAGCTATCTCTACGACATCACAATAAAAATTTCATTCAAAGCATACAATATCGAAAATTCCAGTTGTAAAAGGGTGAATGAAAAATTTATTAAAACTAACTAATAACGTCTTTTTTAGTAACACTCGACGTAAAAAGAGGGGTGTTATAAGTTTAACGTGTGTGTCTGTGTGTCTGTCTGTGGCATCGTAGCTCCTAAACGGATTTTGATTTAGTTTTTTCTTTTGTTTGAAAGGTGACTTTATCGAGAGTGTTCTTAGCTATTATTCAAGAAAATCTGTTCAGCCATTTGAAGATCATCAGCTCTTTTCTGGTTATCGAAGGGATATGGGCAACATCTACTGGTCTGATCGTTTCGAAATTTACTATCCTGTGACTTCAATGATATTGATGACATGGGACAAGAAGGAGGTCATTACAACTAATCATAAACTTAAAGAATCAATAGGCACACAATACCTCTACTGTAAGTTGGGTATCATTCTGTTTCAGATGATGCTTGAGTATCAGGTCAAGGTTACCGTGTTATTGTAATATCATTGAAGTCACAGAATAGTAAATTTCGAATCGATCAGACCAGTAGAATTTGCTCGTATCCCTTCAGCAACCAGAAAAGAGCTGATGATCTTCAAACGGCTGAACAAATTTTCTTGAATTATAGCTAAGAACACTCTCAATAAAGTCACCTTTCAAGCAAAAGAAAAAACTAAATCAAAATCCGTTTTGGAGCTATGATGCCACAGACAGACACACAGACACACACGTTAAACTTATAACACCCCTCTTTTTACGTCGAGGGTTATTAAAAAATACGTTATTAGTTAGTTTTAATAAATTTTTCATTCACCCTTTTACAACTGGAATTTTCGATATTGTATGCTTTGAATGAAATTTTTATTGTGATGTCGTAGAGATAGCTCGATGAAATTTACAGGGTAAATAGCTGATAAAATGGATAAGTTTCTAAAATTCATCTAACGAAAAAAGTTTAGGGAGATTTATTTTTAAATCACCCACAAAGATGTAGGAAACATGCAGGATTTTAACTTTATGAGAATTCAATATTTTTTTGTAACGCATTCGTTACATCTATGGTTACAAATGTTTATGCATTCGAAAGGGTCACTAATCAGCTAATTTAGAAAAAAAAATTACTCATGTATCTCAACTATTCACGTCACTATGATCAAAAATGTCGTTATAGTCAGAGTTTGATTAAAAAACATGAAAAACATTCATAACTCGAAAACTACAAAAAATCGCGGAACATACATGGGGGTGATTTGGGTACCTCAAAGGATGTTCTACCTCTGGACTTCCGCTTGACACTACTTTCTGGGACACGCTGTATGTACAATGGGCGGTCTTATCGCACAAGGCGATCTCTTCCAGACAACCTTAGTATGGACTGGAAGAACGGAAAGAGATAACGGGCAGTTTAGGTGTACAAGTACATAACGTACATAACATTACTTAAATATAATAACATAAAATAAATATCAATAATTACACAAATATTTATAAAAATAACGAAAAGAAAAATACATATTTAAAATAAACAAAGAAGATGAGATGAGAACAATATTAATCAAGAAAATAGCAAATTAAAGTGACAAGTAATGTTCCTTCAGTAACTTTTTAAAAACTGGCAGTGATTGCGCACGTCTCACATTGAGTGGTAATGCATTCCACAAGCGAGCAGCTTGAACTGTAAAGGATTTGTCAAAAAAGGAAGTGGAATGCTGTTGTATTTTTAGCTTAAGATTTTCTGATGATCTCAAGAACCTAGAATGTGTGTCACAGAGGAACTCGAAGCGTTCTTTAAAGTAAAACGGGGTGGAGGGATTAAATAGCACATTATAAAGCAGAGTAAGTATATGGGCATTCCGGCGAAGGCGAATAGGTAGCCATTTGAGCTTCGTACGAAATTCAGAAACATGATCATATTTACGCAAACCAAATATGAATCTGATACAAAGATTTTGAAGTCGCTCAAGCTTTCCAAATTGGTCCTCAGTTAGATCAAGATAGCTGGCATCAGCATAGTCGAGGATAGGGAGAAGAAGAGATTGTGCTAGCGCAATTTTGGTGGCAGTCGGAAGGAAGTTTCGAAGGCGTCTAAGGGAGCCCGCCGAAGCGAACATCTTACGACTGACTTCCTGCAGTTGTGAGGTCCAGGAAAGGGTACTGTCAATATAAATCCCCAGGTTCTTAACTTTGTCGGTAATAGGAATTATAGTTTTATTAAAAGAAACCTGAGGAAGTATAGTCCAGTCAATCCTGGAGACTGTCCGAGAACTGCCCACAACAGTCAACTGGGTTTTAGTGGGGTTGACCTTCAGTCCAAACTCTTTACTCCAGTCACCTATTCGAGCTAGGTCTAGATTTATAGTATCTACGGCTTCTGACAACTTTCCAAGAGGGGCTTGGCTATAAATTTGAAGATCATCTGCATAAAGGTGGTAGGAGGAAGTAAGTCGGTGAGAGATAGAATTGATAAATAACGCGAAAAGTAGAGGGGATAAAACGCCACCCTGAGGCACACCGGCAGAAGTGCTGCACCAAGAAGAGAAGGTATCTTCGATGCAAGTACGTTGTCGGCGACCAAACAGGTAACTACGAAACCAATCAATCACCGGTGGAGATATGTTAAAAGAGCAAAGTATGCCAAGCAAAATATCGAAATCTACGGTATTGAAAGCATTGCTGAAATCCAGCAATGCAAGTACCGTCAAGTTTCCGATTTCCATGCCTGACCTAATATCATCCGTAATATTCACGAGGGCTGAGGTAGTACTGTGTCCAGGACGAAATCCAGACTGAAAACGATTCAAGAGGTTAAATTTGGAAAGAAAAGTACTGAGTTGATGGTGTATAAGGTTTTCGAGGACTTTAGAAAGGAATGGTAAAATAGATATAGGACGATAATCAGAAAAGGATGCAGGATTCGACTTTTTGGGTAAAGGGATAACTTGGGCATCTTTCCATGCAAGGGGAAAGACACTACTGGAAACGGAGAAATTGAGAACATGGAGGATGACAGGAAGAATTTCATCAAGAATGGGAATGATCATGTTACGGCTGATACAGTCACATCCAACAGCGTTGGATGTTATTGATACGATGCTTTTTTTAACATCACACGCGGAGAATTGCGTAATGACAAATGGGGAATAATCAGGTGTCGGAATATTTGAAAGATAATTTAAAGTAGTAGCTTTAATAGTTCTATCAAAGTCAGACGGAGATGAGAAATGGTTATTAAGCAAATTAATATCTAAATTTTTAGGAATAGTGTCATTACGCGATTTTCCGACCCCCATTGATCTTAGAAACTTCCAGACTTTAGCTGGATCTCCGTTTTGAACAGATTTATGGACATGTTGGCGCTGTGCATTCCTATACACCTTATTGCAGTGATTTCTAATGGAAACGTATTTATCCCAGTTAGCATCGTTAGAACGAATTTTATATTTGAATTTTGCTGCTACCTTCCTAGTCATTAACGCTTTAATTTCGTCATTGAGCCAAGGTGACGGAAGGTGTCAGTCCGAATAGGCGCATGCAGGTCAAAGAGCTGGATTAGATTTGAAGTGACCAGATCAACTTTTTCATCAACAGTTGTAGATGTACCCAGAGAAGTCCAGTCTATGTTGCTGGCATCCTCCCGAAGACGATCGAGATTCATGCCCCCAAAATTGCGTAGCAGAAGAGTTTTAGACTTTGCCTTTGGAGGAGTGGATCCTGAACGAAAGAAAAATCAAGTCATGATAGGAAAAGGCGTCTGCTGGACATTGGCCATGCTTAACGGCATGCTGGGTAGATGAGACGAAAATAAGGTCAAGTAGAGAAGGAACTGAGTTAGGGAAATGGTGTGTAGCACTAAGATCTAGAATGGAAAGATTACTCGATTCAGCAATATGACGAAGAGAAGAAGAACGCGAATCATTTTTAAGGAGACAGGTGTTGAAGTCACCCATGATGATAGTGTGACTGTAAGAAGGTATTAATGTTTCTAAGATAAGTTCAAAGGAAGAGAAGAAATGAATGCGAAGAGAAGGACAGTAGTATACTCCAAGGAGAACTTTAGAATGGTGCAGTTCAACTTCCAAGAACAGATGTTCACCGGCATTCGACGGAGGTGGCTGTGCGGACATATTTATAACAGAAAAGGGAATATGAGTCCGAAGATATATGGCCACACCGCCACCAGCGCCCACCGCACGATCATTTCTTATAAGCTGAAAGCCAGGGAGAGAGTAAGAAGATGAAGGTAGACATGGTTTTAACCATGACTCTGAAACAAGAATTGCATGAATATTCTTACAGTCAAAACTTGCCAGCATATCGGGGAAATGAGCCGGAATACTCTGGGCATTTATGTGGACGACATTAAAATTCTTGGTAACATCAGAAAACTGTGAGACAAGAGTGTCAGCTAACGAAGGAATACTTGCAAAGCTCTCATCATCGCTACTTAATGAAAAAAAAGTATCAGTATCGCTGCTACAGTCAGGACTGAACATTGATACCGAATAAAAATAGATTAATAAAAATATATGATAATAAAATAAATACGTATTATTAAAAAATATGTAAAATCAAAATATGGTTGTCCACCTGCCAATTCTTAATTCAGGTTCAGCATCTGGATTTCCAAATAAATAATCGGGCAAAGCCAGATTTCTCCGCACAATATCATCTCTGCTTATATGATCCCACCCTAAGTGAATGGGAACAAAATCTTGTGTCAGAGCATTTCTTGCAACTTTCATGAGACGCTCCAGCTTACGGCGACTCATGTGAAACATCAAACTCAGCCTCTCATTAGAATCTCCTGTCCTGAATTTTGTAAGCAAAATAGCTAAAGCTGTATTAGGCGTTTTACAATTTTGTAATGATGGCGTTTCCTGTACAATTCTTAGGAATTCTTCACGTGTCCGTCCAGTTAAATAATGTAATTCGTCAGTACCTACCTGGTTCATGTCTTCGAAGTTCAATTGAGATTTATTTCGAACAGCGTCGTCATACATTCTTAACAGGTTCATAACTTGCTCGGCATTAAAACTCTGAGTAGAATTAGGTGCTCTATTTATATCATCCCAATCATCTGAGTCCAAATGAATATTACATACTCTTGCAGCTGGAGGTATACAAGGTTAGTGAGAAAGGGGGTACTAATCCGAAAGGGTGTTAAAGTACACATAATAATGAAAAACTTTTGTTCTAGAACTATTCCCAAAACTCAATAGTTTAAGAGAAACAGTTGTTCAAAAATCTCAAAAAAAAAACTCTAAAATCTATCTATCCCCAGTTATGATCAGCTGTGTTTACATTTTAGGTCATATTTGGGGTCATGAATTAGAAGAACCATTTTCTGAATTTGTAACTAAAGCAGGGATGAATAATTTTTGAACAAACCAAAATAAAAATCATATTATTTGGAAAAAAAAAAATATCGAATTTTGAAATTTTTACACGTGCTTTCAAACAGTCATCAGCGGTACTATAAGTGGGCTTCGGATTAGTACCCCCTTTCCGACTAACCTTGTATAATGTTTCAAATCAAATAATAGGCGTTTCTTCAAAGTAATGGGTACACGCCTGCGAGTGAGGTGATTACATCAAAAAAACACACATGTGTCTGATGTGTTATGAGAACGAGTGTATTCAAGGGTCACTGTTCCAGGCTGTTCTTGAGCTTCGGGCACTAGAGGTGGGAAACGCGCAGGAGGTACAGCAGGTCTCGGAGGAACCACATCCTCTGGTGGTACAGGAGCTGCCCCATCCGCGGGTGTGGTGGTACATTTTGAGGGGCACCCGGAGCATTCATTTGATGTTGCCAGCATGGGTGACAGAGGAACTCATTACCATTGAAGATTATCTGAAAAATATAAAACTAACTATAATAATTATTGTACAGTAACAAAATAAAAAGCGTTCTCTAGCCGAGAATCTCTACAAAATAAACTTATACAATATAGGGTTACTTTTATGTAAGTATTAATTAATATAATATAAGGGTCGAGTAATGCGATTGTAAAAGCAAGAATGAGTATATTATTTATTATAATTATCTTGTTTGTCTCTTTGTGTAGATGAAAGCTCTACCAAATCTCGCTTTTTATAAGCTTTTTAAACGCTTAAAAATAAACAAAGATTTGGTGGGTCATGACCGTGTTAGCGGTTTGTATCGTCTTTATGTCAATACAGGTTTCAGGTCAGGTTTTTTGAAATAAAGACGATACAAACCACCAACGCAGTTAAGACCCACCCTGTACAAAAATACATATAATGTAAATAAAAATATACTAACCTCATACGGAGCGACATTTATTCGTATACGGTTAGCCAATGTTGAGTTTTCTTCAAACAAATGGCGTGTTATTAATCGTCTTTGGCGAACTCTTAGCACAGAACGGTTGCAGATCAAGCAAACCATATTAGCTCTGGGTTGAAACATGTTATCAACACAACAACAACAGAAATCAGATGTCTGGGATATCAAGCACTAGTCAAATCGTAAGGCAAAATCAGTAGTCCATTAAACATAAACAAGTCGGTAGTTGAGAACAAAATACGAAAGAGCACAGTACTAACGAGACGATAAACGGCGAAAGACTGCGCCCGCGCATATTGTTTTCGCTACCTGCCGACCAAGGGTCGGCACTCGGCAGCCGTGTAAGTGCGACAGAGATAACAACATTGCCTGTCGCTTTCGTATTCTTTTATGGGCGACATTCCAAGCTTGCATTGTTCCGATTTTTGCTACCTGCCGACCAGGGGACGACCGGCCGTGTAAGTGGGACCGAGATAATAACATTGCCTGTCGCTTATTTTTATGGGCGACCTTTGAAGCTTGTGTGGCGGCATCTATCTTGCCACATGCGAATTATCCTACATCGCGCAATCAAGATTTAACACGCAGATAGTATATATACAACCTCCCAACATCAACCGTGGGGCAGTAGCCCGCCAGGCACAAGACTCCGCCTGGTTGGAGGATCCTCCCTTTGGTTGGAGGAACACCACACCAAGTTTCTCCACACTTGCATTGTTCCGTTTTCATTGTTTATTTTCTAGTAAAAAACCCTATTCACACTTAAAGTATATTACACTAGTAGAAAAGTATTCTTGTGTTCTTCTTTATTTTGTAGTCTTTTTTTTGTTATTGTTGTAGCCTTCCATAGACTTCCTTCCTTTTATAAAAACATATCCAAAATCCAAAAAAAAATGAAAGTAATTATAAATCAATGCCATTTTGCGTACTTTATTCGGATTTTATTTTTGCATTTTTATGTTCTAGATTCCTCATTTATTTGTAATTCATTACTTTGGTTCTTCGTTGTTTTGTTCATTAAATAGATACAGATTAAAAAACAAAAAAAAATAAGGAGAATACCTAAAAATCAGAACAAAAAAGTATCACAAACTGTTGTAAAATACGTGTATTCTAAAGTACTATTTTTCTCAAAACTGCCGGGTCAGATTTTGATGCACCTTTACACAAAGGTGTAGTTGAGGTATTCCTACATAAGTACCATAACAGTATTGCTATTGGTTCATAGACCACTTTCGCTCAGTCTCCTTTACAGTATAATACCGGTATTGAATTGGTATAGGTGATACCACAATTGTTGTTTCGATATATTTTATAGGTCATTTATTTTTATACATCTACTTTTTAAATGTATTTGACTATGACAGAAAGTAGGTACTATTTACGTAGGTACTTAATTTAAGTATGCGCTTGAGACTTGAGATATAATCTAGATATATTATTTAAGACAAATAAAATTCATACAGCTAATTTCTATTGAAGATTTCACGGATCAGGATTCTAACTATAGACCCCTTAGGGAAATTAAATAATTACCACATGTAAGTACTACTGTTTAGGTAAATATTTATCATATTGTAGCTTATTACACTATTTAACCAATGGACTAGGCATGCATTAAACCTATTTTAGTTAAAACACATTTAAGTCTATTGCTGTCGTTGCTAGCGTTTGTTAACGTTATTATAATTACATAATTAAGTATTATATGTAATTAAAAATATTTTTGTACACGGATATTTAAATAGAGAAGTACTTGTTAATTGAAGATTTATTTTTATCGTAGATAGTGGCGTTATTATTAAAAAAAAAATTTTTCATTCAAGAAATGCAATTGTTTTATTTTTTCCTAACGCTTGTGTACGCAACTGTACCATATTAATAAATACTATATTGGAAGGTTAAGAACGTTTCTTAGATATATGGCACGGCCGCTTTTTTGTAGCTATCCGAACTTGGTCGGGTTATGTAGGTTTTCGATGCTTCGTCAGTATTATAATTGTTTTTCTTTAATTACTGAATTTAATGACATGAAATTTTGCATGTGAATAATTGAATGAATAAACTAATTATTGGCATACATTTTACCATGCAATTCCTTTAGAACGTCGTGATATTTGACTGCTTTGTAAACAGTGATCTATTCATGGTAAATTGTCCTATAACTCTTTAATTACTAACGGAACATCATTGATACTTGGCAACATGTTGCAGACACTTACAAGGTTTGTATAAACGTGAAAATCTAGACCCCAAAGTGCATACTTTAAGAACTAAGACCTAATAAGCGTATTTTACGTTCATATTTTTATCTTTTAAGCCCTACGATTTTTTCTAAATCTGTTTTTTAAACAAATATAAACAAATTCAAAACAACGTATGTAAAAATCTACAGCTCTCTATGTAAGCGCTTTATATGAAAACTAGCTAATGGCCAAACGTTCGCGTAGCGGAAACTTGAATTTCTCCGAAGTTTATGCATGCACTAATTTTATTCATACATACACAATTACACACAAATACACACTATTTTTTGGACACATCTCCTTTCTTCTAAAGTCTATGGATTAAAAAAGTTCCGCCAGGACAACGTTCGCCCAGCGGAATCAGTTTTTGGTGAATTTCTCCACAATGGCTGCGTGCACAAATTTTTTTTTACCATACACAATTATACGACGTCATACACTAATTATCTGCATAATTAAAATCTTTAAATTCAACAACATTCCGCTGCGCGAACGCACACATAACACACACTAATGAACTGTCGTCGCACTACGTGAAATAGCATTATATTTCTGTTGCATTTAGAATACGCGTCATAGTGATGCGTCATTCTTAACATTGCATTGCTAAAATTCGCATTATATTAATATGTCCTGATAGCTCTTTGGGCTAAACAATGGGTCTACGATCAATGACGTCTGAGTTCGAATCTTACAATGCGTATCTCATTTTTGTTTCTTTGAAACTATTATTATATTTTTATTTAAAGCAAAAAATTATTCGTTATTGATCTTTATTTATAATGTTAGTTATTGTATTATTATTTCATTATTTATGTGATTATGTATTCAATTTATCTTTTTTTGGTGTAGGAAGGTGGAAATAAAAAGCTCGTGCTAAATGATAACAATAATGTTTATTCGTTTTATTTACTTATATTATACTAACAAACTTTTGTGAGAATTGTGACGTCACATTCCTACCTAGATAAAAGAAATTCTCTTGTAACCGTTGATAAGATTTTTTGTTGTATACCTACTTAGTCAATTCATACTACCTAACATAACAAGGAAGTTATATTCTAATGACACAAATATAATTGTTGACACCCACTTATTTATGTATCGGTATTCAGCAGAGTTTATTGAAAACTAATATATGATTTAGACTTTATGAATATGTTTTTTATGTAACGTCACAATGAATGTATTGAGGTTATAGCTCTTCATTTCTGTTCATTTTCTTGACGAAAAGAAGATTGAAACTAAACCTCAATTTAAGATCATTAAATAATTACGGACATGTTTATATTACTAAATATTTAGTTACACCGTCTAATTATTAAAACCAATAAGTAGAACTATTGGTGCGTGGAGGAATAAAAGCCAGTTCTCCTGCCTGCTGCACTCATTCATCCCCACATATTAATTGTAATGCGACCTGAGTCTGTATTAGGGATTACGTTTTTATCACACAAGCGAGTGTTATTCCTGCGCCATAAGTGAAGCCTACCCTTTTGACTAAGGTGCAGCGGGGCAATCTCGACTGGTAAAACCTAAACCACAACTTTGAAGGTATAAAAATATCCCTTAAATTGGCAGTGTACTGCACCGAAGACATAAAAACTTTGAAAAAATCTATTGTATCTACTAATATAAAAATAATACCATTTATCATTATTTTTAGCTTGCAATAATTGTATATTTTGGTAGAAAAAATATTAGATGTGGTAACATCGAAAGTTATCCGTCAAATTCAAAATGTCTTCGAAGCGGTCTGGTGTCTTTCCGTCACGGGTAAGCTTTTTAGGTTTTTTTGTAGTTTTTTGAGTGGGACTTGTGCTTATTTTGCTTTATATTGCATAGACACATTATAAATAATATCAATCGTTTGTAATTTTATGTGTATATTACGAAATCGCAATTTTACGAGTTCGAAACTTTGTGTGTACTCCGTGAATACCGTTGTCAAGAACGTAGTAAAGAACATAAAATATAATTCGGTATACACGAAGTACATTGCCAAGTACACAAAGAAATGCAAACTGAGTTTCTTTGTTTGTTTTGATACAAAATAACATCGGTTGAGGTGTGGATTGTATGTCGTACAGCATGTTCTTTTTTCTTTTTCTGCAGTGCTTGAACCTGACACGATCGCATAAGATTTTAGCTTTGATCCCGAAAGAAAATGCATGTTCCGATGACAGTTCTAGTTCGGATGACGAATCACACTTCCTTCCACCATCTTCACCTAATCTCAGTTCTGACCCACCTTCATTAGACTCCTCATATGAAAGACTGAACATTCTAGACGACGACCACAATGACTCTGATAACGTATTTGACTGTAACATTGATGATGTACCACTAACACCAACGCTTCAAGAGGTTTTTCCGTCTCCGTCAACTAATAATTACGATGCCATACCAACATTGAATTCAATTCAATCATTACCCACTCCATCTGCAGAACTTCAGCAGTCACCAGTTCCTAGTACGTCAAAAGCTTTGCCTGTGCTGATCACTAGATCTAAACGCAAGAAGCCTTCAGTAGTAGCCAAAAAAGTTAAGAAAACTAAATTTTCACTGATTTACAGCTGGAAAAAAACTTATTTACACCATCGAGGCTACGTGGACGAAGGAATACACGAGCTTCATAAAACTCAAAACGAAACGGTGTTGGAATACTTTCGCTGTTTTTTTTCACCAGACATCATTTCAGATATCGTTCACAACACAAATTTATATTCGGTTCAACAATATGGGAAATCTATACAGTTGACAAATGAAGAGTTAGAAAGTTTTCTTGCTATTGAAATGTTAATGGGTGTGATTCACATGCCAGCATACACTGATTACTGGGCAAGAAAAACCCGATATCCTCTAATAGCTGATGAAATGCCCCTAAAACGTTACCAACAAATACGCCGCAACATTCACTTTGCGGATAATAGCATGGAGAACTCAGATCGCTATTACAAAATACGCCCTGTTATGGAGAAGATCAGACAAAATTGCTTGAAGGTAGAGGAAGAAGGGCAGTACTCAATAGATGAGATGATGATCCCATATAAAGGCACTAAAGCTGGAAAAAGGAGGCAGTACATAAAGAACAAGCCGAAAAAATGGGGTTTTAAAAACTTTGTACGCGCTGGGGTTTCAGGCATTATATATGATTTCATCATGTACGGTGGAGATGACACGTTTCGGGAACATACGTTCACAGTCAAAGAAGCTTCACTTGGGGTTGGTGGCATTGTGGTAATAGCATTATGCAAAACAATAAAAAAGAAGCCATCCATCATATATGCGGACAACTTCTTTACTTCTCCAGAGCTTATTTATTTGTTGCGAGAAGAATATGGTATATTCAGCCTGGGAACAATAAGAACAAACCGACTCAGGGGTTGTCAAGATCTGTTACCCTCTGAAAAAGAAATAAAAAAGAAAAAGAGAGGGTACAGTGCCCAAGTTGTATGCAATAGCAACAAGTTAGCTGTCGTAAAATGGAATGATAACAAGGTGGTAACGCTTATAAGTTCCTATGTGGATTCTCATCCTATTGAAAAGATAAGGAGATACTCGAAGGAAGACAAACGCAAGATCGATGTTGACTGCCCTCAACTTATGAAGCAGTACAATAAGCATATGGGGGGCGTAGATTTAGCGGATATGCTTATATCTTTGTACCGGACCCCGTTCAAGAGCCGACGGTGGTATCTGGGTATATTTTCGCAATTGCTGGATATATGCATAAACAACGGCTGGCTTCTTTACAGGCGAGATGGGAGACTTAAAAAGTCTCTAAAAGAGTTTAGGCTTGATTTATTTGACGGACTCTGTCGGGCTGGAAAAATCGCCAAGTCAAGTGGAAGTATGGAGAAGATGAAGGGGAGAATAATTCAGAAACCTACAGCTGAACGGCCAGTGGATAGTGTCAGGTACGATGCTGTCGGACATTTTCCAGAATCGGCAAATAAGCAATCACGCTGTAGGTTTTGCAAAGACGGAAGAACCAAAGTATTTTGCGTAAAGTGCAATATGTAAGTATCTGTGTTTTGTGGTAGGAGAAAATAACAAAAGAAATTGTTTCCGCCAATTTCACACCCAATAAATATTGTTTAATGAGAATTATGATTAATAAAGTAAAGATTTAACTAAAATTTGTTTCATTGATATTTTGGCACCGTGATCCACGTAGTACAAACATAAGAAGACATACTTTACACTATAGTTGGCAATGTACGCCCTGGAGTACATAGAATTTCGCGAAAACTGTAATAAGTAGATTTTTTTCACATTTTTTATCAGTCCACTGGGATCATAATAAACCAGGAAATAACAAAAAAACGTTACATTTTAGAAATAAATTTATTTGCCAGTTTAAGGGATATTAGATGATGTAGTTTTATTAAAAATGTAATGTATTGACGCTCCAGAGTCATTATCAGTGTATTATTTTTACAAACTCATATTGAAAAATATTCAATAGATAGGCTTAAAAATGTGTTTTTGTCAAAAAAGGCAAAAATAGTTGTAATTCCCCCTCCGTGAGGCAATTTCAACTATTACTTATAATTTATAATTTCTCTTCTAGAGCTCTTAGCTTGATGTTAGTGAGATGCAGAGTTTTTTTATAAGGATAGTAATGTAAATTGAATCTTGTCATTTATGCAGCTAGGCTCATTTTTGAATAAAAACACTTTAAAGGTTTAGGCGGGGTAATTTCGACTGCTCGCCATACTTAATAGTGATGGGAACGTACCTAATAAAAAATAAGTCGATAGATACACCAATAAATAATTTTGGTCTGCTATCTACTAAAGGTACTATATCTACTCACTAATCATAAATCAAAACTTCATTTTAAGACAGGAATATGTATTTAAAATAGAACCAGAGCACCCCTCGTCCTAAATCTACAATCGGTCATATAAACGTTACGCAATTTTATAATTTAGGACCAAGATTCATCTGTCTTTTTTAGTTTTAAAACAGCAATTAATAATCAAACAAATATAAAAATTAACAAAAGTCATAACAAAAAGTAGGTACTTAAAACTAATCTTTGAATTCTTAAAAAGTACTGGTCGAATTGACAGGCACCTACTAATTATGTAAGTATTCAATTACAAACAAAGATTTTTGCAATCGAAATTTTTTCAGACAACACTTGTCTTCTTAAATTTGTACCTTAAAAAATATCTAAAATCTCTTAACTCTCATAACTAGCTTTTAATAAATGCGCGTTTTTAAATTGTGTACAAAACGTCAGTCTTTAGTTATGTTTCAGAAAAATATACCTATCAAGTTATTATTTTAATAAAATCTTCGAAAGTTACGAATTAAAAATCAACAGTGATAAAACTTATAAAGTATATACCAATTTACGTTTTTAATCAGAGAAAAGTGTATTTATCCAACTATGTATAACCTATCTACGTTTTTAATCAGTCTGGATTCGACTCTTCAAAGAGAAAAGTATATTTATCAAACTATGTATAACCTATCTACGTTTTTAATCAGTCTGGATTCAACTCTTCAAAAGAGAAAAGTATATTTATCTAACTAAGTATGTATAACCTTTCTACGTTTTTAATCAGTCTGGACTTGTCTTTTCAAAAGAGAAAAGTATATTTATCAAACTATGTATTGACTTATACTTATTTAAAATCTTCAAAAGTTACAAATAATTATGCAAATACCGATCTAGGTAAAAGTAGGTAACATGTTAAAAGTTGAGATCTATCATCAGACTCTAAAATTCAAACCTTAATAACTAAGTGTGAGTATCATAATTCATAAATTTCAATTATACTCCTGGATATCAATATTGCTCGGGAAGATATAATCAGGGCCTTTCACTCCAGGGTCGGGAAGATATTGAATTATCTCTTCTTCATCAATTATTGATTGATCGTTTTCTATGAGACGAAAAACTTTTTTGTTTTTTTTTGTATGATCGAAAACCTTGTACAAAAATCTGGTCTCGAGCTACACGTTCAATCTGGCATACGTATTTAAAAGTTTTCTTTCCTTTGGATGAAAAAAAAATTGCCAATACGAATCTCCCTTTTTCTGGAGTTTATTTCGGAGAAGCGACATGAACTGGGATGTCCCTAGAAGTACTAGCACCAAAGTTTAAATTAAAACCATTTGTAGACATTCAATCTGATTATCTTCATCTTCCGAGTCAGACTCTTGGTTACGTATCAAGCTTTGGTAAAAGTCTTCCCTATCACATTCAGAACTCGTTTCACTGAGACTTTTATAGGAGCGAGAGGAATCACTGTCCATTTCGTACTTGTTTTTTTTGGAGACTTTTTTTCGTTGAGTAGACCTTTTAGTAACTTTCGATCTTTTTTTTACTCCATTTTCTTTTTTCTTTGGTAGGTATTTGCTTCTTTTGTTTTTTGTTCTGGTTTTGTTCATGCTTCAATTTCTCTTTTTGCATTTTTTTGTTTTCCTTTTCTAATGTTTTGTTCTCTTTCTCTTCTTTTTCTTGTTTTAAACGATCCAGTACTTCTTTATAAGTCAGTACTTCCGCGTTGCTATTGGGGACGCGTTTTTTTTTAGTTTTAGTTTGATCATTTTTGGCAATACTCTTAAGTAAAAGTTCCTCAAAATAAATTGGTTGGATAGCGTTTTCTGAAGGTTTAATTATCTTGCAATCTAAAATCTTTAAAGATGTCAATCGTTCCATGTCAATTCTTTTCGGTATCGGCAGCTTAGTCGTGTTTTGCACTGTGATAAGTGTATTTTGCGTCTCGTCTTTGCTATAAATCGCGTTCTTTTCATCGAACACAGTATCTGATACATCAGCTGAAACACAATTTTGTGTAGGCTTGTCGCAGATTTTTTCCGGGAACTTACCGCTGCTATGATATTCGTTGATTTTTGTCAAAACAATTGTTAGTAAACTGGGAACGGCGTTGTACGTACGTGGTTCAGTTGCGTTGTAAGCTTCACCTTGTGGTTGTTTGTGATTCACTGCAAGGGTTCCGGCTTAAGAAGTCTTCCATTTTTGCAACGTCAATGGGTCGAAAATCTCCTCTCGGATGGCATTTCGGTTAAGAGGATAAATACCTGTTTTGCGGAATCCGTTTCTTAAAATAATACAATCTAGTTCGTTCCATATTTTTGTCAAAATCCTGGCAAATTCTGACTTCGGCAATTTCGAACCTACGTGAAGTCTCTGCCATCTTATTATTTCATCCTCCCATCGGTCTTTAAGAGGTTTCATTGTGCTGCAGTCCAAGGGTTGGAGAACATCGGACGAGTGTAGTGGAAGCTTTAAAATTGTGATACCTTCAGAGGCCGCATATTGTATGACATTTAGATCGACATGAGAAGCATGCCCGTCGCATATTAGTAGCACCGGCCTAACACTTCCCAGCGAAGGAACAAATACAGATTTCAGATATTTTTCAAATATGCTGGTCTGCATCCAGCCTGTCTCGCTTACGGCGTAAGCTGTTTGTATGTTTTCGTTTTTAAACATCCACTCGGACCAGAGGTGTTTTCCTTGAAAGACGATTAACGGCGGAACTTTGTTGCCAGAAGCATTCGTCGCCAACAAAACCGTTGTATTATTTCTTCCGGGACCACTAGTCGTTCTAATACAGCGGAAACCTTTTTTACCGATTACTTTGCCTTTAACAGGATCATTACATATGCTTGTCTCATCTAAGTTATAAATATGCTCCGGTTTATCTGTCAGGTCCAGTTCTTTCAATAGCTTTTCTAATAAATCGAAATAACTATAAACAATAAAAGGATCGCAAGCCTTTCTTCTAGCTATCTCAACGGATTGAAGCTTTTTGATTGAGAGACTGTTCCTTTTCTGAAATGCCTGGAGCCAGTCTTTTCCTGGCAAATCATTTTTGAAGGGATTGTCGATTCCATTTTGGCGGACATATTGAGATACCAAAACAGCTACTTCTTTTCTAGTTAACGGGAAACCATGTTTTTCCATAAAATGTAAGCTATGGGCAATTCTTCTTTCCACATCTTCCCCGAGAGCTATAGGTCTTCCAACGTTGTCGTTCATATGATTATTGTAAACTCTAGTTACAATGGTTGATCTAGGAATGCCATATATTTCTGCAGCTTGGTAACTCGTCATTACTTTATTTTTGACATCTTGCACTGCTTGCTGCAATTCTGCCATTGTGTATGACTTGTCCGTTGTTTTTTATAGTGGCGAACCATCTGCAATAAATTAATAAAGTAGTAAGAAATTGAAAAATCCCTCGAAATGCATCGATTTGAATCGTGTTGCGATCCTGCGAATAGAAAGATTACAATAATATAGCTACAAGTTAAATATTTGTAAAGTATTTACATCGACAAAACATATCGAAACATGCACATCACTAGTGTTTGTTCATTTCCATATGAAATCTGGTGGGGCAATTCCAACTGCAAAAAAGTTGAAATTAGCCGCCATTACAATCCAGGTGGGGTTGGTTATTCAAACTCACACCAAAATGCTCTTAAAATGCAAGTTACAACAGAAAATAATAGCTAAAAACATGAAATAGGCTTTAATTAAATGTCTTACCTTTGAAAATCTTCGAAAAACACATTAATTACCACTTTTTTTCGCAAAAACGTGAGACACTAATTTGCACGTGCAAACAAGAAAAAGAGAAGAAAACAAAATGGCCGTGCCGATCAAACAGTATTGGGTCTAGCAGTGCCATCTATTTAGAAACTATGAAGTTGCTTTTGAGCTATCCGGTCATAGATGGCACTTATTCAAATAAAGTAAAATGTAGAAGTTATTAAGATTATTTGAAATTTCCCGCTGTCGAGATTGCCCCGCTGCACCTTACATTTAAACGTCTTTTCATCTGAGAATATGGCAGTATTCCAGTCAAAATCTAAGTAATCCCGTGCGAAACGTAATTGTTCTTGTTTATGTCTTTCTGTCAAGAAGGGCTTTTCAGCGGGTCTTCTGTAATGCAATCCTTCAACGTGGAGGGCACGGCGAACAGTTTGCAGCGAGGTGTCAAATAATTCCGCAAAGTGAGTCGTAGGTGTGAAACCATTTGTTTCATACTCGTCCACCATAATAATATGTTGTCGCTTCGCCTCGCCAATAAGCGACGGCCTTCCACTTCGCTATCGACTAGCAAGGCTTCCCTCTTCCTCATATCTTTTGATCCAAAGACTTACAGTATTCCTCTAAAACAAAAAAAAAGTAATATTAGGCGGCTATATCAAAATACTGAAGTGACTTCATTTTCATATTATATAAATGTAATATTATAACTCTGCATTTTAAATCCAATAATAAACACTAATTATTTATCTTTTAGGCCTCATGATGGCGGATTTAAAAAAGAATTAATCCTTGTCTCCAAATAATCTTAGGTGATTATAAATTTGAAGTAAAAGATCAAGTTATGAATTGTATATGTTGAGGACAGCGGACCAGATCGACAGACGACGAAACACAATCCCCCTTATTACAAAAGGTGGTCTAAGAAAAACCTAGGTTTTAAAATAGCCCCGTTCCTTTTTGTTATATGACAAAAGAAAGTGATGGGTATATTTTAAACCTGGGTTTACCTTAGTCTTGGTTTAAACCATATTTTGTAATAAGGGGGTAAGTGTATAACTACTAGATCGACTTTAATTGTCATTAACACAATTACATAATATTACATAGGATGTTAGCAAGCATGGCTTCAATAGAGTTACCGTGTCCTATCACAATCGCAGCTAAAACAAGACTACATGTAAGAACGTGAAAGTGGGCGGAAACATCTACGCCAAAAAGGGAACTTCCGGCTTCTAGAAGGATCGTACAACTTTCTAGAACATACATAGTGCGCACCCCAGCGTCGAATAGTGGTCAACTAAGGGTTTTTTATACATTATAGCGCTACCTCCACCTAGCGTCCACTAGCTAAATACGATCAATGCAATCCCTTAAAGTGCCTCCACTATCAAGCGCTAGAGCGCGCCACTATCTTCAGGCTTTGTATATCAGTCACAGTATACATACACTTCTCGTCAAAAAAATCGAAACACTTCCGAAATTATCTTTCTGACAACAATTTTTTTTTTTTTTTTTTAAAAACATTGCCCCACACTAAGATTTCTCTTGTATCGTGGGTGCGGTTACAGACACAAATCTCATAAACAAACGCCCAGACCCGGAACAACCATCTGTAGGCCATACAAATTTTTGTTCCGTGTGGGAATCGAACCCACGACCCGTAGCGCAGAAGCCAATCGCTTAGCCACTGCACCAAACGTGTCGTCAAAAAAAGAGCATTAATTCAGTAAAGAAAAAAGATAATTTAATAGATGGAAGTTTGGCCTTTACAATGGTGTACGAAACTTCCAAATTTAAATTTGTTTTTATTGAATTTTTATCCAATAAATGAATGGAACATTGTTTTGAGACAAATGGCTGTTTAGAGTTGGAGTACATTTATCGTGCAACAAACGCAAAATAACGCGTTACTTTAAGACTTTCTGTTTGTAATTTGTTGATTAGGCTCTGTGACATCTGATAAAAAGTTTTTTTTTGTAACACACATGGATACTTCGCCCGCTGCAGCCGCCCAAGTTGTGACATTGCTGGATTCTGGGGTTAGTCAGCGTGTTGTGGCTGTAAGATTGTATCTAAGCCTCTCATCTGTGTATAGAGTGTTCCAACGCTATCGAGAGTCTGGTTTACTTACGCGCCATCCAGGATCTGGTAGGAATCGAGTCACTTCTGAGTGAGACGACCGGTTTATTACAACCGTTTGTTTGCGAAATCGACGCCTTCGCGCTTTTCAACTGCAGCGGCAGCTCCGTGTTGTTCGAAGGGTGACTGTAAGTGGCTCTGCGATTTTAAGAAGATTGAAGGAACGTAGACTGGTACCACACAAGTCAGCCAATGGGCCGAAATTAACAACAGACCATCAAAGAGCTCGTCAAAAAATTCGAAACACCTCGCAAGTTTTTGTTTTGAATGGATTATTAGAAAATCCTTTTTTTTTACATAAATAAATACTAAATGCCATTTAATAGTGGGTAGTATAAGGTTTCGAATTCCTTATGTTAATGTTCCATAATTTTACACTCGTCAGAAAAAAGAACCTTGCTCATTTGTAGGTTTGAACAACTTAAGTGCTAATGTGCAAAGTTAAGGCGCGCTCTTAGATGGTCTGTTGTTAATTTCCGCCCATTGGCTGACTTGTGTGGTACCAGTCTACGTTCCTTCAATCTTCTTAAAATCGCAGAGCCACTTACAGTCACCCTTCGAACAACAAGGAGCTGCCGCTGCAGTTGAAAAGCGCGAAGGCGTCGATTTCGCAAACAAACGGTTGTAGTCTAAGATCCGGCCTAACATTGACCTTCCCTCATCTGTTTTTCCAACGAGAGGTATTTTATTTGAAAGATTTTATATAAATAAACAAGTCCCGCATGGGTTGCCTAGTCAAAAGTGGTCCAGGCTACCCTTAATTAAAATTCCTAAAAAATCAAAAATAATTCTTCCTTCCCTCATCTGTTTTTCAAAAAACATTATTACCAATCGAAAGGAAAACATGTAAGTTAACAGAAAAAAATAGGTTGCCTATATTTTTCTGGTCCACATTCCAAGGTTGCCAGGCACAAAGAGGTGAGTTGGTATGAGTAATTTACCCTCATCTGTTTTTTGATTGAAAAAAGGATTAAATTAAAGATAATTTTATTGTGAACACAATGGTATAGGGTTGCCTAAAAAAAAGTGGTCCAGAGTTAGGGTTGCCGCGGTTTAAAGTTTCAATATTTCAGCAGGAGAGTTGAGCGCGACATAGAAGCACTACACGTAGTACTCTGTACAATAGAAAGATACAACATGGCAGCTGCTAGTGGGCCCATTGCCGAGTAAAAATGAGCGCGCATGCGCATTTTTCTGTATGTTAGAGAGTTACCACTCTACTCCCGATAGTATTTTTCGGAGTAAATTATATAAAAATCATAGAAAATAAAATATTTTCCAGAATAATTAATATAGGTACACACGGTGTATCCAAATTCATTTCATTATTTAAAACCACATGATTGATTATGGATTAGGAAGAATTTTTATGGCGCCAACTGACATATAACTTACACCAAAATTTCGAATAGAAGTCTGTTAAAATCAATTTAAAACAAATTAACCTGTGTAGTACTGTAATTATATACACAATAGATAAACAATGGCACTGACGATCCGGGTCGTCGCGCGGGATGATACCGGTTAAAATAGTATATTTTTATTTTATTAAAGAGAGTATAGTGCCTGCGCGTGCTTAGATGACTACCGTAGTGTAAAATGTATGTAAAAGTTCATCATCAGAACAGTTTTTTTTTCTCTGATACAACGAATTGAACATTACAGGAAACTGAGTTCACGAAAGTTCACGCTTGACTAGAAAATTAAATATTTCAGAATTGTTTTCATGAAAATTGAGTAAATGTCCCCAAAGAAAGTTTCCCTGTAACACCTTGGGCCTTATTATAAAAGATGGTTTAAACCAAGACTAAGGTAAACCCAGGTTTAAAATATATCCATCACTTTCTTATGTCATATAACAAAAAGAGACGGGGCTATTTTAAAACCTAGGTTTTTCTTAGACCATCTTTTGTAATAAGGGGGCTTTGGTTTAGAATTTCCCCATAGTGTCGCAGTTAAATAAATCACATTGCATACAGGATGTAAACGAATTTGTGCAATGCATTCAAACCACATGATCTAAAGGTGACACAGATTAACATTGCGTGGGATTTTTTAAGAAGCAACAAAAAAAACCCATAGAAAACATTATGTTCTGTTTTGCGTCATTTTAGCGCCTCGAGTTAACAGACTGCGCGGATAGTTTGGGGGCGTTAAAATGACTCACGTTAAGAACACCATAATATCATTATTATGTTTCTATCTCCCACATAAATCACGATGTTTTAAGGAATTACACAAATTCGGATACACTCTGTATATTAATTATTCTGGAAAATATTTTATTTTCCATGACTTTTACAAGGTTAGTCAGAAAGGGGGTACTAATCCGAAAGGGCGTTAAAGTACTCATAATAATGAATAACTTTTGTTCTACAACTTTTCCCAAAAGTCAATAGTTTAAGAGAAACAGTTGTTCAAAAATCTCGAAAAAAAAATCTCTAAAATCTATCTATCCCCAGTTATGATCAGCTGTGTTTACGTTTTAGGTCATATTTGGGGTCATGAATTAGAAGCACCATTTTCTGAATTTGTAACTAAAGCAGGGATGAAGAATTTTTGAAAAAACTAAAATTAAAATCATTTTATTTGAAAAAAAAAATCGAATTTTGAAATTTTAACACTTGCTTTCAAACAGTCATCAGCGATACTATAAGTGGGCTTCGGATTAGTACCCCCTTTCCGACTAACCTTGTATATAATTTACTCCGAAAAATACTATCGGGAGTAGAGTGGTAACTCTCTAACATACAGAAAAATGCGCATGCGCGCTCATTTTTACTCGGCAATGGGCCCACTAGCAGCTGCCATGTTGTATCTTTCTATTGTACAGAGTACTACGTGTAGTGCTTCTATGTCGCGCTCAACTCTCCTGCTGAAATATTGAAACATTAAACCGCGGCAACCCTAACTCTGGACCACTTTTTTTTAGGCAACCCTATACCATTGTGTTCACAATAAAATTATCTTTAATTTAATCCTTTTTTCAATCAAAAAACAGATGAGGGTAAATTACTCATACCAACTCACCTCTTTGTGCCTGGCAACCTTGGAATGTGGACCAGAAAAATATAGGCAACCTATTTTTTTCTGTTAACTTACATGTTTTCCTTTCGATTGGTAATAATGTTTTTTGAAAAACAGATGAGGGAAGGAGGAATTATTTTTGATTTTTTAGGAATTTTAATTAAGGGTAGCCTGGACCACTTTTGACTAGGCAACCCATGCGGGACTTGTTTATTTATATAAAATCTTTCAAATAAAATACCTCTCGTTGGAAAAACAGATGAGGGAAGGTCGATGTTAGGCCGGATCTCGTACTATTGTAATAAACCGGTCGTCTCACTCAGAAGTGACTCGATTCCTACCAGATCCTGGATCGCGCGTAAGTAAACCAGACTCTCGATAGCGTTGGTACACTCTATACACAGATGAGAGGCTTAGATACAATCTTGCAGCCACAACACGCTGACTAACCCCAGAATCCAGCAATGTCACTACTTGGGCGGCTGCAGCGGGCGAAGTATCCATGTGTGTTACAAAAAAAACTTTTTATCAGATGTCACAGAGCCTAATCAACAAATTACAAACAGAAAGTTTTAAAGTAACGCGTTATTTTGCGTTTGTTGCACGATAAATGTACTCCAACTCTAAACAGCCATTTGTCTCAAAACAATGTTCCATTCATTTATTGGATAAAAATTCAATAAAAACAAATTTGAATTTGGAAGTTTCGTACACCATTGTAAAGGCCAAACTTCCATCTATTAAATTATCTTTTTTCTTTAATGAATTAATGCTCTTTTTTTGTTTAATTGTTGCCAAAGATTGCTTCAGAAGTGTTTCGATTTTTTTGATGAGAAGTGTATATGTAATACTCACATTCAGTCCGGTTTCATCAGATATTTGTGTTCTATTTAAGACCACTTTTATGCAGCGCAATAATAGTCGCCCCCGTCTCAATATTAATATGTGCCTGCATTTTGAGAATAAATACAATACCGCCATCTATTAAATCACACGTCACTAACTAACATTTACAACCAATCGACAACGTTCATTCCGATCAAGTTAAATATTCATAAAACTCATGTCTATCTACCCCACAAAAATCTAAATTCTTTATTTAGTTTTCTATGATCTACCTCTCTAACGTTACGAAATGTGTGAACAAAGCGAACAAGATAATCGAATATTATATCTGTCTCATTACTTACAAATACTTACAATCTAGTTAAAACTTACAAAAAGTCTACACTGCGTGAGATTTGAACGCACGTCTCCCTGAACCAGACATGTTAAAGGACGCGCTTATCCACTAAGCCATCCTAACTTATAGATCTATGTTGAAATTATGAACTACAACGATTATGCATGTGTCTCTTAAAAATAGAAGGTCGTAAGTCAAACTAAACGTCAAGCTATTGCTTTATGAGATTGCCTATGGACTTTTGGTCCCTACTGTACACAAAAAATAATTAGTTCATTTCAAAGCGTTTGACCTCAATACTTACAATATGGAAACAAAAAGCGCCTAAAGGTCCTGTATTTTTTTAAAGGGCAGCTTTACTTACTGTACTTAGTACGTAGTACAGTGTACTATAACTTAAATGTCAGGTGTTATTTATTGTTAACTAAATAAATATTGTTTAAAAACCTTCAGAAAACATTTATACCTATGTTCCAAGTTATCCCGATTAGTTTTTAGTAGTTTTGATACTAAACTGCTACTTAATACCAACTACTACCATATATCTGTTGAAATTAAATTAAAGGATGTTTATATCACCTGTATTTCCATTGTATTTCACAATATGTTATCCCGACGCTCAGAATTCCATGATATTACAATTTGAAATAATCGGCTAAATTATTATTAATTTAATTTTAATTTTAAGTAGGCACTCAACACGTTTGATAAATATAAATAATGCATGTTGTGCTTACCTGTAAGAAATTGGTACACTAGTCTGTAAGTCCATTGAATGTATCTCTTAACTTTGTATTAGTGTATTCAATTGTTGGTGAGCCAAATAAATAAAATAAAAAATCACATTTCTCATCGAACCTAGCTAAAGCACAATTGACACAATTCACAATTATTTAGTCCATAATAAAAGCTGTGAAAATCAGTTTTCAATTCAAATTATATCTAACGTTACAGAAAATGACGAATAGATACACACAGATGACATAGATAAAAAATATAAAAATAACAGGTATTTAAAATACCAGATAACATTTGTTCCTTTCAGTAGCTATTATCTGTTAGTATAAATAACATTCACATAACGACGCGGTTGACACAACGCCCTGTTAAATAACGATGTTTTTGTCTCATTTTTACTGACGACATAATTACAACCTTGCTAAAAAGATGTACCTAAATAGTCTAAAAATATATACAAGGTGGTAATTTGAGATGGGGCATGAAGCGCAGCTACCTAAACCATTGTAGTTACAAGAAAACGTTCTTAGGAGACCACCCTTAACTTTTGGAATAATTTCTATTTGCATTCACAGATTTTGAAAAAATGTACAGTCAGCGAGAAAAGGGGCAGTTTTCAGAAAACTTTTTTATGATGTCAATCGATACTATTTCCCTTAAGGATCAAAACACTCTTCCGGACCATTTGAGGTTGGAGTACTAGAAACGTCAGAAATATTTGGAACTGCATTCATAGATATGGGTTTTATTTCGGTATAAATGTAACTTTGATGATGATGATTTCTGACGTTCTAGTACTCTAATATGAGTGAGTCCGGAAGAGTATTTTGATCTTTATAAGAAAATTGATCGATTGGCACCATAAAAATATTTTGTGAGAACTGACAATTTATTTGCTGACTGTACCAATATTTTTTTTCAATATCTTTGAATGCAGTTCGAAATAATGTCAAAAATTATGGACAGTCTCCTATCAACATTTTCCTGTAGCCACAACGATTAAGGTAGCAATATCTTTGAATGCAGTTCGAAATAATGTCAAAAATTATGGACAGTCTCCTATCAACATTTTCCTGTAGCCACAACGATTAAGGTAGCTGCCCTTATAACTACCCTATCTCAAATAGTGTTTTTTTTGCGATTTCTGACTTTTCTAGTACTACAACCTCAATTGGTCCGGAAGAGTCTTTTGATCCTTACGAAAGATAGGATCGATTGGCACCATAAAAATGTTTTCTGAAAACTGCCCATTGACTCGCTGACTGTACATATTTTTCAAAATCTGTGAATGCAGATAATAATTATTCCAAAAGTTAGGGGTGGTCTCCTAAGAACGTTTTCCTGTAGCTACAATGGTTAAGGTAGCTGCCCTTCATGCCCCATCTCAAATTATCACCCTGTATAACCTACCAAGGTTCATAAGAAGCAATACGTATAAAAATGTATGTCTCCTTTATTTGGTCTCGTAATCTGTGTCACGGTTATTTATTCGGATACCTACATTGATACCATTTTTCGAAATAAACGTTTAAAGATTCAGTAAATAAGAAAAAAATACATCACAGTAGTTCGCAAATTAATAGAATATCGTAATTGTAATAAAATACGAATATTTTATGATTAAAAGTTTTAAAATATTCAACCAACCTCTAAGTCAGCCCGCCGAAATCATGCTGACCATTTACATTTTTTTTTCTTTTTTTAAAGCTTTTTTATTCTTATGACATTTTCACTGTCAGAAGGTAATTATTAGTGCTGGGGTCGCAAACGTGTAAATCGATTGTTCTATGTTGTTAATTGATTAATAATAACGATACTTGTTTAATTTTTCTATTACAAGTTACAAAGTAGGTACCGTTGCAGTTTTCATAAACTTATTTTAATATTCTAATACAAGTCACTATACCTTAGTTCCAGAATTCAGATAATTTATGTAAACAAAGAAATGTCATTGTCAAAGTGACAGGTTAGTGGTACAAAACATTTTATCATTAAATGTTTACTAAGTAATCATTTAAAATCAAGTTAATTTTAAGAACAATGCAAACAAAATACCGTAGCCAAACAATGTCTTGTGTAGTGTGTCGGAGACGCGCCATATAATCACTTTAATCAGTCCATAGACGCATTCATCACCATAAGTTTTTCTGTGGCACTCATAGATGTTCGAGGCCGCTTTTTAACAGGCGACAAAAAGTCGGGGGCGGCTGCCTTCGAGGGCCCCGGCTGAGGCTCCATTTGTCAAATAACAAATAAAACTTAACAAACGAACTCAACAAAAACAAGGAAATGTAACAAACACCAACAAGATGAAAAACTCAACACGATGATAGCACAATAACAAAATTAACAAACACGCAGCGAAAACGGGAAAAGAAAACGAATGTATTGTTATGTCGCTAAGACAAACAAAACATTTTGTTAAACGAAATTTGACATTTTGTTAAACGAAATTTGAAAATGTTTTGTACTCCTACAGTGTTACCAGTATCATAAAATACTTTATACCAGAAAATCTCCTTTTTTTAATAACTTTGTTGAAAACTGAATATTTATAAAAGTAATTACGGTATGATATTCTTTAAATTATTATTTCTAAAATCAGTACATAAAAGAGAATCTAACCCTTTTTCCGGCATTTTCAGTGAATTACCATTAATAAAATATTTTTTTTATCTGTTATCCCCTTTGTTTACATAAATTATCTGAGATAGGAATTTAGGGTATAGTTATTTTTTCCTTAAAGGTTTTGTCAGTAGTTCCCAAACTAAGCAAAACTGTAGCTTGAGAACCTGGGTAAGTAGTGGCATCTTGAATAGTTGTTTGTGTTCCTTTCGATAAAGTCTATTTATGAGAGAAAAAAATAATGGTGTGGTTGGCGCAGCGGTTGAGCGGTCTTTTGGGGAGTTACGTGTCGCGGGTTTGATTATTTGATTCTCGGACTGATCAAATATCTGTATGGTCTTCAGACACATAATGGTTTCCGGGTTTGGTGTTTTTGCAAATGACTATTTGTGTTTGTAAACGCGCTCACGATAAATAACGTATTTAAATAAAAAGGTGAAACGTATTTTTAAAAAGCTTGTCATCCTAAGTAATTTTTGAAAGAAAAAAATAAACTAATCTTAGGCTTAAAACGCACTAGCGGCCAGCCGCATGCGGCGTGCCGCTTGCGGCTGGCCGCAATATATACGGTCTGCTCTGCCGTAATGGCACGCCGTAATAAAAAACAAAATTTAGATTAAACAAGATAGTTAATGTTTATTTGCCAAAAGAAAACAGTGCATACTTTTTCTTAAACTCTACATTAATAGTTAGTTTTACATACAAAATATAACTAAAAATAAGACTCAAAGGGCATTTTAATTTTAATTTTGTTTAATTAACTATGCTCTCCAGCGTTTATATATCAGCAGATGGGAATGAACTACAATGTCGTTCTTAACTGGAACAGCCTTACGAGCCATGTCGTCGTAGCACTCCCATTCAGAGTTACGCCGTAGACAGTTAGCTTTATAATGACCAACACCTCCAGAATTTGGAATAAATTCAACTACAGCTGCCAATTCAAATATTTTGTCGCAAAGCAGCAATTCCTTTGGAATGTCGCATAGACGCATAGTCAAATCTAATTCGAAAAAAAAATAATTCTGAAATTAAATAATCTGTGCATACTTTTCCAGTACAATTATTGTTTTTGCAAACGGAGACTTCGATTACCAACATAAATGATGCCGATTCATTTAATGAGGCCACACTACCATCTGATATCATTAATATGTTTAAGGGAATAATCGAAACTTTTCTTGTTATACGCATTTCACAGTCAGAACAAACTTTGGAAAGAGTTGCACTAAAAATATCATCGATTAAAATTTTTTCTAGCACAAAAGTAACATTACAATTGCAATCAATTAGTTCAACATGTCCTTGTACAGTAGATTGATAATGTTTTTGTAAAATTTTTGTTCTACTTTTCAAACAATTTACATCAACATCTTTATTTACCAAAGCAGAAACCAGTCTGGAAAAAGCTGAATTTATAGAAGTAATAAATATGCAAATATTTATGTTGTAGTATCACCTTCATCATCATTTCACCTCTTTGCTTTATATTTTTATATTTTATACTTTTTTACGATGACAGATATTGGAATTTTGAATTTAAAAGAGACGGGACTTTGGATTTGTTTTGAGAGGACGATGGAAGTAAATTTTGATAAACGTACTATTTAATTTGATTATTGCCTGTATATGTAAATAATATACACAGATCTAAAACAACTGGCCGTTTAATTATATGTGATATGCCATCACATCAACCATTCCCTGTACACTGCTCCCTGCATGACCTGCTTCTACGTGGACTAGGAGGACTTATCTTATGTGAGCATGATGTGAGCTGGACAACCTGAGCAGCCACATACTATCCAAGAACCTGCGCTCCCATGGTACCAAAGTGAGATGCATTCCGGTGCCCGAGGGTAACCCTTTCTTCCTTCTGTTACACTTCGTCTCCTGCTACACATACGAGATCGGCGATCGGACCGGCTGTCGTCTACGTCTACTAATGACTATGACTAAATGCTACAGCCGGTCTGTTTGCTGCCGCCGGTTTCTATCAGATGGCTGTGTGGGCCATCGACGGACGCCGTAACGACAAGAAGGAACTCGCTGACTACTCCAAGGGACGTGACGCAGTCCTGCCTCTTATTCTATAAGCATCTTATTATTGTTAAGTACACTACTAGGTATGGAATGCCCTACACATTCTGTACAACTGGTGTAGCAGACGTGCTCTCAGGAGATCCTAGGGCCGTCTGTTACATTACAGTTTGGCGCCCAACTTTGTCTGAACCCCTCCTTATCCTCTAAATTCAAAAATAATTCAGCTACGAATTGTATAGTTTGGATATTCTTTCGGCCTCTACTATCTCTGTTTAATCTCTATTTTTACTCTTTTCCCTCTCTCCTAACCCTCCCTCAACATGTATTTGTCTTTTCAGAGATATTGTGTTGCATTCTGGTGAGCCTACGTACCCTACGTTCTACGTTTCATCTTGCTATCCTGTAAGGTGACTTAATATTTTTGCTGTAGATTATGCTTTCTACCTTGTTGGTTGGTTGTAGTAAACCCAAGTTGTAGCTTAGCTAGTCTACATGGATTGCGTCTACTGCAATATTCTTAGAAAAATAAATCCTTCTATCGTTGCTGTTACTCACTATAAGGAATAAAATTTGTGTGGTTTTATTTCTGTGTAGAACACATCTTACCTACATATTTCGTTCATACTTACGATTCGTACGTTTAATTTAAAGTTTTACGGAAATAAAATACTGAATTATTTTCCTATAAAAATAATTCTTTTTTTCTAGTCCGTGTTCAATATTATTTATTTTATTATATTGACATTTAGTACGTCAACATAAATTTGTCATATTATATTGACGTATTTATTTTTCTTTTGAGTTTGACAACTTTATGGTTAATTGCGAACTCTTTTGATCTTTTAAGTTGGAATTAAACCTTCTTAAAGATTTTTTTTTAATTCTAAAAACTTACTTGCACGTACGAATATTTTTCGAACTATTTTTCGAATCGCCTTGTACTTACAATATACTTCAAACATTACTCGAACGTAGTACACTCTTCATACTCTTACAACATTAAACTACTACTACTACTCCTACTGGTAATTACTAACTACTCTACTACTACTAGTAATTACTAACTACACTACTACTACTAGTAATTACTAACTACTCTACTATTACTAGTAATTACTAACTACTCTACTACTACTAGTAATTACTAACTACACTACTAGTAATTACTAACTACACTACACTACTACACTACTACTACTACTAACATTGAATAGTACTACATTCATCACTTCACGATGAAACGAGTTAGAAGAAGTTATTTTTAAACTTGGGTTTGCATACTTTTTACTGTTTACTTATTTTTTTTTTTTTGATAACTTTCTATTCACCTTACTTGCTCACAAACAGGAATGCAGCACCATAATCTGTACCATTTGTACTTCCTATCTGTCATTTGTATTCTTTATTAATTCGTTATGTTTTTAAATTGTATATTCTGTTTTTCTATATTGTTTTTTTTTATAATACTGTACTGTAATCATCTCATTTCATTTCATTATTGGGAACTATTTGGCTTTTTTTTACATCACGTGACTATCATCCCCATTTTTTTTTTCTCTTTACTATCTTTCCCTCCTTATCTACTATATTCTCTTCTAAGCGGTGCGGGTAATGACACCCTAAAAATAAGCCTTCATTACCTATAATCTATTCTCTTCTATGCGGTGCGGGTAATGACACCCTAAAAATAAGCCTTCATTATCTATTATTTATCTCTTATCTATTCTCTTCTATGCGGTGCGGGTAATGACACCCTAAAAATAAGCCTTCATTATCTATAATCTTTCTTTGGGTTTTCTAAGCGGTGCGGGTTATGACACCCTAAAAATAAGCCTTCATTATCTCAAATATATCCTTGTGGAGTATGCGCCATTGATCTCAAAGTAGTCGTGAGCCATATCCCCTCCCTCTGTTAGTGTGAGTGCTTGATTGTTTGATAGAATGATGAATGCATGTGTCAAGGTAATATATTCCTAACCTCAAAATTTATAGGTTGAAAAAAAATTGTTTTTCTAAGTAAAAAAATTTTTTTTTCCGGGTTTTTGGGGTAATGTAGTATCACCTTCATCATCATTTCACCTCTTTGCTTTATATTTTTATATTTTATACTTTTTTACGATGACAGATATTGGAATTTTGAATTTAAAAGAGACGGGACTTTGGATTTGTTTTGAGAGGACGATGGAAGTAAATTTTGATAAACGTACTATTTAATTTGATTATTGCCTGTATATGTAAATAATATACACAGATCTAAAACAACTGGCCGTTTAATTATATGTGATATGCCATCACATCAACCATTCCCTGTACACTGCTCCCTGCATGACCTGCTTCTACGTGGACTAGGAGGACTTATCTTATGTGAGCATGATGTGAGCTGGACAACCTGAGCAGCCACATACTATCCAAGAACCTGCGCTCCCATGGTACCAAAGTGAGATGCATTCCGGTGCCCGAGGGTAACCCTTTCTTCCTTCTGTTACACTTCGTCTCCTGCTACACATACGAGATCGGCGATCGGACCGGCTGTCGTCTACGTCTACTAATGACTATGACTAAATGCTACAGCCGGTCTGTTTGCTGCCGCCGGTTTCTATCAGATGGCTGTGTGGGCCATCGACGGACGCCGTAACGACAAGAAGGAACTCGCTGACTACTCCAAGGGACGTGACGCAGTCCTGCCTCTTATTCTATAAGCATCTTATTATTGTTAAGTACACTACTAGGTATGGAATGCCCTACACATTCTGTACAACTGGTGTAGCAGACGTGCTCTCAGGAGATCCTAGGGCCGTCTGTTACATTACAATGTGATCAGTACAAATAACTAACAAAGCGTTAAGTATCGCATCAAAAGCACATGTATTCGTTACGACTACATTTTTATACCTGATGTACAAATATTTCCATTAGGTAGAATTTCTATTTCTTTTGTTCCGGGTTTTATTTTTTCTATTAATCGTGTGATTTTTCGATTTTCTGTTTTATTGCGCCAATTTTCTTCCAGCTTAGGGTTGCTTTTAAACACCGATTCTTGACTAAAGTCACCATTTTTGGAATTAATTTCTTCATTCACACTAAGCTATGTTTTGAATCTTCGTCGAAATTTTTACATTTAACTTTCAGAAAATTGACACAATTAGCTGCTTTCAACTCTCCCGTTATAAACTCTGTATGTTTCATTACAAAATCGTCAACTCTCATGAGTCCACTTCTACTATGCAATGGTAAAGTTTTAATATTTTTAAAGTAGCTTTCTACATTACTGCTACTAGCAACTTCTGATGACTCACAGGAATTTGGAATGTAGGGAAACATAACATTTGACCAGAGAGGTAATCTTAGCACAAGTTTGCGAAAACATGTTACAAAATTTGGTAAATAATAAATGTTTTCGTAATCCGTTTTTTCACTTAAATCAGAGTGAACAGTTTGAGCATCAACAATTGCATTAAACCAAGTAATAAAAGAATTGTTAACACTTTCATTACCTTCGGGGGTACCAGTTACATCTTCATCACTCTGATCAATTTTAATAGAACCTTCACTTGACAATCCAAGAGATTTTAGTAACTCTCGAGCTTTATCGCATTTGCTTTTGCTACCGTCCACTAAATTTCTATCATATTTCTGCAGCGCAAGGACAATTAAATTTTCAATGATAGTTTTTGCCACCTCAAAATTCGTAGAGCTTTTCAGTCCCAATAGATATCTAATATAGAAACACTTGACACGTATATCAACGAACTTGAAACATTGTAGACGATACAAAGACTTCAAGAAGTGTGACGTATCCAATCTCAACAGGCAAGTAATTTGACAACGTTCTCCTTGGCACAAGACATTAAAGCAGTGTGATAAATATTCCCGGGTTGTGGTAAAGGACATCATCCACGATTCATACATTTTTGGTCCAAATGTGAAAGTGCCGGGCAAAAAACAAAAGTGCTTTATTCTGATAGAATTTGTCCGTCTAAGCATTTCTTATTAGGGCATCGAAGCTGTAGCACCGCTGTACTTGATTTTAATTGAGTTCAAAAAGTCTGTATTTTTATACACTTTCGATTTTAAATGAATAAACTATAACAAATGATTTATCTTGTCAGAATATGACGTTTTGAATATATTGAAGTTTTTGTGAAGCACAAGTATTGTCGTACATTCATAAAATGCATAATATCAGAAAAAAAAAATAACAAACAAAGTAAAACGACATAAGGTAATCTTCAAACTTAACTCGGCCTGCTGTTAAGCGGGTAGATAGAAGCAAGAAGCTATTATGGAGAGCACATCCTCGACAACGGATTTTTCACAATCGAGCTCAGCAATGATTTGCCAAACGATGATCTGGCGGAGTTGCAGGAGCAGGGAAATGATTGAGGGGAATGATGACATTTTCTCCTCGTCGCCTTCGGAACTTGAGAAAATGCTCCAATACCTGAGCACAGCGAGTCTTGAGGTTGGACTTTCAATAAATAGATCCAAGACCCAAGTCATGACCAACAGCATGAAACGTAGGGTCTAGGTAGACGGGCAAGTATTGCAATATGTCGATGAGTATACGTACTTGGGCCAGATAGTCTCGTTTAAGAACCGGCAAAAGAAAGAAGTCGAAAAACGGATTGAAAACGCCTGGAAGAGCTTCTGGTCCCTAAAAGAACACTTGAAGGGCTTCCGGTAACTCTGAAACGTAAACTTATCGATATGTGCATCCTGCCCGTCCTAACCTACTGTGCTCAAACTTGGTCACTTACTGAAGAACAAAAGTCCAAACTCAAGATTTGCCAACGAATAATGGAGCGCAGTATCCTGGGTATTCGCTGATCGCTGATCGCGCTGGCCAGGGTTGTGGATCGAACCTCCCAATCCACTGGTCACCAAAAGTCGCTATAAGGTGTATGGCTGTCGCACTGGAAGAGTCACGTGTGGGGGAGCGCCATCGTGTTGGTACCACGCATCTCGGAAGTGGGCCACGGCCATCTCTCTAGTTACGGGCACTAAACGTATGGTTACGACTATTACGTATCCGAGGCATTTTCGTTCAAAACACACACAGTACAACACAGACAAAAAAACAACTCTACTGATAATAACTAATACGCTCAAATCCAAAATCACGAAAAACAACACACACAACCGTTTACAATGAGCGCAAATCGGAAACTGATCAAAAATCGGCGAAATTCAAAATTTTACTTCCTTTACAATTTCGCCGACAAGCCGCCATAGACTCGTAGGCACCTAGATCATGCACAGACCAATAAAATGATAGACTGTGCCAACGCATTAAGTTTTACTGACAAAATAAATTGCGAAAATGGATAAGGTTAAAATTTACTAAAGATCAGATTACATCGGTTAAACAAAGGTGTTAATGCAAAAACAAATGTTTATAACAAAAATTGCCTAAAAAAAAACTTAATTACTAAAAACTTTTTTTTTTACATTCAATTTATTAAAATTGATAACAGTGTTGGACAAACTATCAGAGATCATTAATAATCCCAGATAAAAAGTCTAAATACAAGTAGTCAATCTGATATTAATTTACGTAATAACGCATCTGTTAGATTCATAGGCACTGGCCGCTATGGCTTTGTCGATACCGCGCGTCGGCGCAGCGGCATGTCGGCTGCTTTGAGTGAGCGAGATAGCAGAAGGTAGTTAGTAGCGGGCGCTCAGTGACTAGTGCCTACACTGCCTACTTTAATGCAATAACCTCGGTTCGTGAACTTTACCAAAACAGCTGATCGGGAGCACTTTTTAAGTTTGATTTTCATTGCTGTTTTACGGGAAAATTGGGAAATAATTGTTTTTTTCTTTTTCATCGCATTGGGATGGAAAACTTTAATGATTTTATACACTATAAAGTAAAAATAACTGCAAAAAAATCGTAAAAATTAAGAAAAAAGCGACGAAAAATTCCAACGGGGGTTCAGAATCATGTACTGGATCCATGGTACACGTATACGTTACGATGTCCCTTCCACCCGGTATTATACTATAAATAAATAATTATACTTACAATTTTTTTTTATATACAGGGCGTCCCACGACTTTGCCACATGGAGGGGAAGTACCTTAAATACTGTAGATAGAAAAAAATACTGAATGAAGACTTCATTTTTATTTTAAAAACAATACGAACTGCATTCAAAGAATTTTAAATAATCACTTGTCTGAACCGGGAATCGAACCCGCTAAATGTGAAAACAAAAAAAACGGTAATTTTATTGTACTAATCGAAAGGCTCGATCAGATACATGTATTTCGTCTAAATAACATAGCATCTAAAATAAAGGGAACACCATGAAAAATATTTATTTGAAATAACAAGACTTACAATCAATTTAATTGATTAAATGCTCAAAATGTGTCTCTTCCTATTGTATACAAATTGTAACTCTTTTAATAATCTCGCTTACCGTTGATTTATTTATTTTTTCATGGTGAATATTTGAAATAATACTTCGAAATAGTAATAAAGCAGAAAGTAGTACTTAAAGTCAGTTGTTCTAAGCACGACATAGAGAAAATGCTATTCATTATTTTGAACATTTTTTCAATTTAAATGTTAAATTTCGTGGCGTTCCTTTTAATTTAGATGCTATGTTATTTAGAAGAAATAAATGTATCTGATCGAGCCTTTCGATTAGTACAATAAAATTACAGGTTTTTTTGTTTTCACATTTAGCGGGTTCGATTCCCGGTTCAGACAGGTGATTATTTAAAATTCTTTGAATGCAGTTCGTATTGTTTTTAAAATAAAAATGAAGTCTTCATTCAGTAAATTTTTCTATCTACAATATTTAAGGTACTTCCCCTCCATGTGGCAAAGTCGTGGGACGCCCTGTATATAACTTACTGAATATAGTTTGTTCAGAATCAGTAACTGAATCGATTCCAATAGTTTTACGCCGTGTTATATTTTTCCAATTTTTTTTTTTTAAAGTTCAACGTTGGATACCGCCGACATTAAGTACAATACAGATCACGGCAGGTCATAACGGATATAAGGCGACAGCAAACAACTGGGTACAAGTGCAAAACAACCCCTCATTCGCCTGGATAGCCCGGTGAAATTGAATTTTGCTGACTTAACCAGTTTATAACTTTCTGATTTATCATGACACAGTTATGAAATTTCGTAAATAGATTCTTTACATGAAAAAGTTTCGCATTAACAAAAAATAAGGTTGAATTTCATGGGTCACGTTGAACAGTATTTAATTAAGCAAACTCAAAGTTAAAGTCAAAATCTTTTATTTCACATAGGCCTACAAGGGCACTTGTAAAACGTCAGAAGCTACTGCACAGTTCGCAATTGGTCGTTTCCTATGGAGAAGAACCGGCAAGAAACTCCATGGTTACTCTTTTAAACAGAAGATTGTTTGTACAATATTTCCATATTACAATAATACCTAATATATATGAGAGGACAGTGCAGACCAGTCAGTTTTATACCTAAAAGCACAATAAAAATTGTAGTCCATGAATTTGCGAAGTCTACAGTGTTCTCTCATTCACATTATTAAAGGAAGCTATACAAAAATAAAAATAAACCTATTATTAAGTGATAGATATATACAATAGTAAATAGCTAGATAAAACAATGATGGAGCAGTTAATAGATGGCCATACGACAACGCAGTTAATGAGCTGCCAGGGAAGCCACATGTGCAGAAGCAGTCATTGCCAAACAAGCTTGTCTTCAACATAGTCCTTAACCTTGTAATATGCTTTTTTGGCAAGGACACGCTTAATATGGGTTTTGAATTTTCCCTCGCTAAGCTCGGTAACCGACTTAGGTAACTTGTTATAAAAACGTATGCTGTCAATGACAAACGACTTGCTTGTCTTAGCTAACCTCCATTTGGGTGTTACAATTTCATGCTTATTACGTGTATTAATATTATGTAAATCGCTTCTAGTCTTAACTAACTATTTGTTAAAATGAAAATGTATGGGATTTCTATATTATGTTGATCAAACAACTCGCCTATAGAATTTACTGTCCTGAAAAATGTAAGAATTTATTTAAAAGTTGTCTTTTTGGGATTAGTTGGATAGCATTTTTAGCAAAATGATTGAGGCGAATATCCATATATTTTTCTAAAACACATTTAATTAATTGAATGACATGATTGTCTATTGGAGACTGGTCATATTGGTGAAAATCAATATCTTCAAATAATTTTAGTCCAACAAAATGACGCATGGTCTTCGTAACAAATTCACTTTTAAACCTTTTATTCGCTATTACTTTGTTGTGAAAGACACTACTTTTTAGCAGAACTTCTGTCTTTTTGCAAATCATTATCACGTCTTTACTAGGTATAAGAAGACCTCCGTTGTCTTTCAGTATAATAAATTGTGTATGTTCATTTGAATTCTCAGGCTCTATTAATGCAGAAATACAAGTTTCACATTTTTTTTTTGTTAAGTAATGGATCACTGATCCAGCTATATATGTGATGACTTCTGATGCAAAATCAGACAAATCACTGATGTTGTAATGTTCATCCTCATCGTCAACAATGTCTTCATCATCCTCATTGTCTGAAAATGGCACCAATGTTGTTAAATTTATTTTGTGAATTGCTGACGTACAGCTCAAAATCGAAACATTTTCTAGTGCCATACAGTTACCACTATCAAAGTCTTTTAGCTCAACGTGTGCAATAAGTTTCTTATATATTGACATAAATTGACGAGCTGTGCGGTTATTATTACAACCACCGTGAGCCCTTATGTGGCCAAAAGTGAGCTCTAAGTGGTCTTGTGAAAATTTATATGCAGGTAAATACTTTAATTTTTTTTTTCATTTTCTACAAGCCTTATATAAATCTGTTTAAAACTTTCAATGCAAACTAAGAAACCGACAAATCCCGTTTTTTTAACAGACTTCACCACTTCCTGACCGTCGATAAACTTTAATTTTTTTATATAGCTTGCTACTTTGTCGAGAAATAAAAATATGGTATCCTTGTTTCTAAAATAAATAGGTTTTTTAAAATACAATTGATTCATGTTTCGCGAGTTTAAAATGTCAAACAGTTTATTGAAATTTCTTAAAAAGGTTGATGTGCCATTAACGTCAGTAAAGTCCGGATGTTTTATTTGAGAGCAAAAATCTAAAGCGGAAGCAACACTATCACTCATAAGTTGAGTCGCTAATCGCACTTTCATTTTTTGGTTTTGAAAAAAAATGTGTCTGCGTCTTAATTTATTTGCCAAATGTAAGTGTTCTTTTTCTTGAAATTTATTAAGTTTTACCAAAGACCACTGCACCATTTTTTTTTCATCGTCTATAAATACCTTGCTAGATTCGAATGAATTTCTTACTAGCTTCATCATATGGCAAACGTCTAGAAAGATAAAAACTGGATTTTTTGTTACCGGGTGCGGAAAGTGGGTAACCATTTCTTTTACATCAAATGAACAGCCTAGCTTTTTGGCCATGGCAATGTGAGCTGGACAACCATCAAACGTCAAAGATATGATTGTTATTCCTGTATTGTGGAGTAACTCTAGACACTGCAAAACTAAATTAGATTTTTGCTCTCCTGATAACCCATCCACAAGAAAATAGCCAACAGGAATTTTCCAGGATCCATTGATGGCAGTTACTAAGAATACAAGCGCCTCTTTAGCAATCATCATGCTCTCATTATTGTTGTTGCCTATATCAACATATCCGTGCATACGTCTACCATCCCACTCGACACGTTGCCGTATGGCCATCTCATCTAATACTAAATTTCCAATAAGGCCGTATTTACTCGCTGCAGCCTTAGCTTTGATGGCAGAAAGAGATTCTGTAGTAAAACCGGGTTCAGCATTAATGGATTGATACCATTTTTTTATTGTTCTAACATGAGGCAAACATGTGTTAAATTTTTGTCGCACAAACTCATAGGCTTTAGGCGAATAAAAATGTAACGTCATAGCGGAGCTTCTTAAGCTTGGCGAATATTTGGTACGCGTAATTTTATCGGACTTCAATTTTTGACTGTATTTTCTTAATAAATCTTGCATTGTAATATTCATATTTTCTAAGCAGCACCCTTGATCTCCTGTAATTAATCTTTTATCTTCTAAATTTTTTATGAGGTCTTTCAGTTTCAAAATTTTTTTGCTATATCGCCTGGCTTTACATTGTAAACGTTTTATTTTTATACGCTGATCTGCAATGACGACGCGACTTCTAATAATTTCAGAGCGTAATTTTTTTTTCCTCGGGGTGTCAGCTTGAACAGAATCACTTATTGGGGCCGCCAATTGCTGGTTATCTGCGGACTAAAAACATGTTTTCTAATGTACAGTAAACGCTCAAAAGTCCTAGGCACGCTAAGGACTACATTGCTTTAAACTCGCGCACGATACGGCCAATGCGTATGCATGTGCGTGTACGAGTGATGTCTCAACATTCCACAGATAACACACACTAAAAATTCATCTACAGCACTATTACCTCTAACGGCCATTCCGCGCAGAGGTACTGTTAGTGCTAAAGATATTTGTCTACATTTAGCGACACATTGTGTAACAATCGGAATAATTCCATTGCAGCATCAATATTAATGTACAACTAATTTTGAAAATAAACATAAATAAAGGACTTACGTTATTTATTCCGCCTTGCTTTGTAATTCCGGTGTCATCTTTATTTGACATAAAGTGAAAATATTTGAAACCAAACCACTTCGATACATAAATTTCGTCAGCGCCTGTAACAAATATGTACGAGTAGACGTTATAGGTTATTTTTCGTTTCCTATGGTGTGTCCTATAGTAAATGTTGTACATATTGATATTTGATAATGAGATTAACTAATCTAACATTCACTATAAATTAAATAAAAGAATCCTTACCTCAACCAGTGATATTACTTTTTCTCTGCTTTGACTTTTCGCGTCGGTATGAACCTGTCAATGAGTCAAGTTTCTTTTTCAACTCGGGTATAAGTAACTTCATTTCCTTAGTGATCTTCCTCCAGCAATCTTCTCGCTTGCTTTTATTTAAATGATCTGGATCTTTCGAATCCCATAACATTTTGAAGCTTCCGTAAAGTTGTATTAAGCGAATAGTGTCTTCTTTATCCATTTTTGATTCACTGGCTCGTGAGTGTCGTTACGTCCGTCCACACCGGGCGAGCAGCTCAGACTGAGCCGCCTTTGAGCATCGGTAAAAACCGACAACGCTCGGGGCCGAGCGGCGCTCGGCCGAGCCAACGTGTTCCCGAGGAAGCCCGAGCGCCGTCCACACCGGCCGAACTATTGGCTCGCGAGCGGGACTCGCGAGCCGCGCTCAGCCGGTCTGGACGCGGCTAATGACTAATCCTAGGTAGTTATAAGAGGCAACTGTTTCTAAACATACGCATTGACAGTGCTGCTTATTGTTATTAAGACGTAACATGCGAGTTGGTAATAAGGTAAGCGTGTAATTGAAGAAGATTTAACGCCACGTGAAAATTATTTCACGCGCGACGATGTTATTTCAGCAGAAGAAAAACTCGTGATCACTTTAAGTTATGTTTTATTAATATTGATAAACTAATACAACTTTTTAGTATAAACAATCACATGTAATAAATAAGCAATAAGTGTTTTTTCAATCATTTTTAACTTTTTACACTTACGTTTTATTAGTGTAGTTATGGCACTAATTTTTAGGGTAAATAATCAAATGTAAGTAATAAATCAACAAGGAGTTTTCAATAACTTTTTTAACGATTAGACACATTATAACTTATATTTAACACTTTTTTAAAGAAAGTGTTCAAGACATTCACTATCCTGAGAGTCTCTTAACGATGTTGATGGAGAACTTACGTATAATATTGCCTGTGAAGAACTCTGCGTTGAAATAGAATTTCGGGCTTGCCATGCTGTTATCGATGGCGTTTTTGGATCATATTCTTGAAAAGCAAATTCGTTTGATCTTGAGAATTGTCTTGTATCGAGGTTGAACCGGAAATGAAGTTGAAGGCGAAGCCGAACTGTTAGAATACGAATTGTTTAAATATGGAGTTGATTGAGAAGATTCTTGGGCCGCTTGCAAAATTTTCAGTAATTCAATTTTATTCCTATACGATTGGCCCCAGGAACCTTAAGTAGTTCTTTGTGTAAAGATAAACAGAACAGTTTGTCGTCATCACCTTCGGTTACACTGGAAACCTGTGGCTGTTGTTAATTCCGAGAGCTTATATTGTTTTAATTATGTTCAGGAATTCGCCGTCAGCGGCAGTCATTTTCTTTCTTTTTATATTTTGACTAGGCGGCCTCATTATGTCTTCTCTTGTATCTGCTGTAGACTGTTCGTTACTCGTCTCTGAGTTTTCAAACGTGTCTTGAATATTGCTTTTTGTAACTTAATTACGTACTGACCTTTCGAGAAACATAAGACGTTGAAAATATACATAATGAATCTTCGAAGCTCCAGAGCCATATGGTGCTTTCTTTGACTTTTTCATTTCACGGACAAATGTGTCGCGAAGACCTTTCCACTTTTTTTGAAGAATTACCTGCAATTAACAGTATTAGTAAAGTATTTACAGGTACTTAGCTACTGGCTGTTATTTTGCTGAATTATATTATGCCTACAGATTAGGAAAATCAACTATAAGTAACATCGTTCAAAAAACTGTTTTAGAATCGCCATTTCTTAATTTAAGCAAAAATGCAGCCAAACCGGTAGTCCCTCTTTGCATTTGAGATATTGTAGGCAATTATGCTAACAATGTTCGAAATTGCTCTTTACTTAAGCCAAACCAAAAATGCACTAAATGATCATCCATCAAGTCAATTTTTTTTTCAAAATCAATTGGTCTTTCTTTTTTTAATAACGAAGTATAGTCATATATACATATATGCTTCTGTGAATGTGTGGCTGACTTCAGTAGCATTTAGTTGTTCCCAAAAATTACCTCTTAAATGATACTCGCAAATGCGACAAGTTGTTGGGACATAGAATTTGAAATCAGCAAAAAGTCTTATTCTTATTGATAATGGTACCATCAGCCTTTCAGTGCGACGGCATCCCGGTAAGAAACAATTAGCCTGTGTGCCAGATGCTTTTCCAAATTGCGATAATACTATTGCGGATTCTTCTCGGGGGAGTGATGGAGAAGATTCAATTTCATCAGATTGTGTTAATTGCGCAGACATTGATGTACCCAAAAGATCAACAATGAGTTCTTCAAATGACTAATTGCATTGAAGATGATAATGAAACCAATCTTTCCGATGATCCTGGGAGAAGAAAGGTGTTACCAAAAAGGGGTGCGAAATACCCCGAGAGGGTCGTGAACCATAGTAAGGCCTCAACATCGTTGATGATGGCAGAATCCGCAGATGGTGTACTTCTTCCTTGCTATGTGGTGTATAAAGCTAAAAATTTATACGAGTCTTGGGTAGAGCAGGGGCCGAAGGGATGTTGATACAATTGTACATCGTCTGGGTGGTTTGGCAGTAACACCTTCGAAGACTGGGTGCGTACTATCGCATTACCGTATTTTAAGGGCAAGGATGGAAAAAAGGTCCTCATTGGAGATAATCTTTGGCCACTATCGTAATCAATGTAAAAATAATCCTGCAGAAGAAACTAAAAGTAAAAACAAACAAACGAATGCATTCAGCGCTGTTTTTCTGAATGGAACATTCAATAAGAATGATTGGTATGTCGATTCGGGTGCGAGTGTTCACCTAACTCCAAACAAACATTGGATGAAAAGTACGTCGTATGATCACAACATCAAAGAAATTGTGATCGCGAATCAAGAAAAAATGCAAGTTGAGTGTAAAGGTGACGTGCAAATGCGACATTGGCTGATACCTATGAATATGACATAGTTGTTGAAGATGTATTACATGTTCCAAGTTTGACGATAAATCTGTTGTCAGTCAGTCAACTCATAACAAAAGGCAACAGAGTGGTGTTTTCCAATGAAGGATGTCAGATCTAGCTACACACACACAGACCTAACATGAAAGGAAATATTGTGGCTACTGCATGTTCGGCAAATGGTGTCTATAGGTTAAATATGGCAGAGAAATTGACAGTAGCAGCTGCAGCAAGTGTTTCAAGTGATGTTTGGCATCGCAGGCTTGGCCATGTCAACAGCTATTACTTGAACCAAATGCAGGATGCAGTGGAAGGCTTACAAATTAACAGTAAGACAGATATATCGAAAAATACACGTGAGACATGCTGTGAAGGCAAGCAAAGTCGTCTGCCATTTCCAAAAAGTACCACACAAAGTGATATGACGCTACAGATTGTGCACACAGATTTATGTGGTCCTATGGAGGTTCCGTCAATTCTGTCAGCATATGTGGGTAGTGATCCAACAACAACGAAACGGCGTTATTCTCGACAAGAAAAGCAGTACAAAGAAGTAACTGCTCCCCAAGCTATCGATATTTATAACCAGCATATGGGAGGGGTCGACTTACTAGATTCAATGCTTGGTTACTACAGAATCCATTTAAGATCACACAAATGGTATAAAAGAATTTTCTTCCACATGATAGACCTATGCATGGTAAACGCATGGCTTCTTTGGCGCAGGGTCAACGACAATATTTACATGCCATTGTTTGATTTTAAGCTTGCAGTTTCTGAACATATGCGTAAAGCAGGGAAACTGCTGTCACAGGCAAAAAAACGTGGTCGTCCAGCCAGCCTTCTGGGAACACCGACGACGTCAAGATCTGGAACTCCATTGAGCCGAACTGGCACTCCATCAAGTATGTCTGATTCTCCAATATCCTCAAAAAAACCCCGGAAATCACCAGCCAGACATCAAGATATGCCACTGACGTCTGTACGGACTGACAGCATTGACCACTTTCCTGTTTGAGTAAAAAATAATCGTCAATTGTGTCAAAACTGCTCGAAGTTACGCAGTTACACGAAATGTGAAAAATGCGAGGTCTTCTTATGCTATAATGACAAGCGGAACTGTTTCAAAGATTTTCACAAAATGTAACAGCTATGCATACAAACCCAAATATGTCCTTACTTGATTTTCACTAGAATGCATACGAGGCCAGATGTGGCTCTTTCATGTAATTTCATAAAATAATAATAGTATTTTTTTCTTTTGACTGATTTATGTTCAATAAAGATAAATAAACACGTTTCTACGAAAAAAAAAACATTTTTTATTAACCTTCATCATAATTCATGCAGTAAGAGGTTAAATAAAATAAATAATTTCAAATTTTAAACTGCATATTTTTTATTTCCCACTCTTAAAAGTATCAAAACTGGTTGGCAGTGTAGTGTAGGTAATTAGCCATAACAAATATGGGTTTCTCTAAAGGTAATCAGGTCAAAAACGGCAATGTCCTTGTAAGCAAAACAAAGACGGCAATCTCCAAATGTTCTTTGCATTTTTAGGCAGGATTTTCAATTATATGTCTACAAATAGTGGTCAATAACAGTCTACGTTCGAGATTTGCATGTAAATATTCAGAATTACGTTAATAATACCTTCATGCTACTTTTTTAAAGTGTCAATGCTGTCAGTCCGTACAGACGTCAGTGGCATATCTTGATGTCTGGCTGGTGCTTTCCGGGGTTTTTTTGAGGATATTGGAGAATCAGACATACTTGATGGAGTGCCAGTTCGGCTCAATGGAGTTCCAGATCTTGACGTCGTCGGTGTTCCCAGAAGGCTGGCTGGACGACCACGTTTTTTTGCCTGTGACAGCAGTTTCCCTGCTTTACGCATATGTTCAGAAACTGCAAGCTTAAAATCAAACAATGGCATGTAAATATTGTCGTTGACCCTGCGCCAAAGAAGCCATGCGTTTACCATGCATAGGTCTATCATGTGGAAGAAAATTCTTTTATACCATTTGCGTGATCTTAAATGGATTCTGTAGTAACCAAGCATTGAATCTAGTAAGTCGACCCCTCCCATATGCTGGTTATAAATATCGATAGCTTGGGGAGCAGTTACTTCTTTGTACTGCTTTTCTTGTCGAGAATAACGCCGTTTCGTTGTTGTTGGATCACTACCCACATATGCTGACAGAATGTTTACATTCTTGTTATCAAACCATGAAATCAATCTTAGTTTGACACCATCTATAATTGTTGTTTTTTCTTCAAAACTACCTCGTCCTCTCTTTTTCAAGTCTTTTTCAGAGGGCATATTAGAGTTTGGTACACGATTGAGTCTCACAGTACCAAGAGGTAACATTCCGTTTTTATATAAATAAACCTGAAGGTTTGGGCTGTTGAACCAATTGTCAAAACAAATTTTATGGTTGACATGTCGTGGAACTGTGGCAGTAAGTCTAGTCACTACGTTTGAACTAACACCAAGATCAGGTGCATCTGCAGGATGAGTATTGCTTTGATCTCCGGCAAAGATGTCAAAATCGTAACTAAAGCCTGACACGCCGCTCAGTACTTGATTTTTGTAACCCCACTTATGAGGTTTTGCAGGGTTATATTGTTTTATTTCATGACGACACTTTGTAGGAATAATTTGTTCGTCAACCGCTAAAAATTCTTCTTTTGGAACCAATAACAAACGTTCACGAATTTGATGCAGTAAAGGCCTAATTTTGAAAAGCTTGTCATGTCCGTCGGTACCAAAAGGCTTGAAGTTCTCATTATTATTGAAGTGTAAAGATTTTTTTATAGCTTCAAACCTGTTGCACGTCATTCTTTCATACACTTGAACCTGGCCGACAGAATTGGACCAATACATCCTAGTTGCTGGCAACTTCACACATGACATAAAAATTACTATTCCCATAAATTTCTCCATTTCTTCATTTGTAATACCTGCAGGTTTGTTGATGTTATCTTGGACAGATTTTAGATTTGACTGCTCAACTATGGAATCAATTATATCGTGTGTGAAGAAAAAACTGAAAAAATCGGCTGGTGAATCCAATTGTTTCATTTCCTCCGGCAAATCCGTGTTGCCTGTGAATTTGAAATGTTCTTCGACATAAGGCTCCATTTTTTCGTTCTTCCATACAATCGGGTCTATTTTTACTTTTTTACCTTTCGATTTTGCAGCCTGCAAGTACTGTAAAGGTGTATCATCATCGGAACTTTCAAAGTCAGACTCAGGTACGATAATGGGATTCTTTTTAGGTAAGCGGGAAGAAGAAGGTTCGTATTCCAGGTCAGAATCGGAAGCAAGCTCATCTTCACTCAAAAAACCATCACCTAGTATAGGATTTACATGCTTGGAAGAACCATAAAAGCGTGCAGGATCCATTTCTGAAAAAGCATAGTACAAAAGTTTGAGTGCATAGGAAGCCATATTTGACGAACAGTATTTTGACGGGAACGCATACCAAGCCATATTTGGAGTTTGCAAAAAACAGGTAAAAAATCAAACGACAATAAAACTAATTACAAAAATAACTTACTATTATCGTAGTTGACGATTTTAAGAGTAAATAACAATTTTTATTGAAGATCTCAGTCACGTTATTACTATTATTTTTCACTGATAAAAGTTTCACTAAAATGTTGCACTTCACTCGCCGGCCGCGTTATGAAATAACCTCAAATAGCTTTGACACAGATAACTTACCACAGACAAAAAAAATACATTTCGTTTTACGAAGAAACACTTCTTATGGTACAATTTATTTTACGATAATTTATTGATAAGTTAAACTGTAAAAAAATAACAAACTTTAGAAGCCATGAATGGCTTCGTATGCGGTAAGGGGACAAAAGCTAACTTATATTCTAAGATTATGATCTTCTTCTTGGGGTTCACAAACGATGTCTTGGGGTGAACTTTCTGCACCTTCAGAGTTTTGAGCAAATACGGTTTTATAAAAAGACGGTCCTTCCACTTCTTGCCATTGGTCACCATAACGAGTATTGAGAAGCTTTTTGACGTCATTAATTTTATTTATGTTAGTTTTTACCTGACACTTAGCAATAACATTTGGGTTTATGTCTTTGGCCAACTTGTTTTTTCGAGTCACCTTTTTATACACTTCGTCACTAATCCTGTAATTCACGTCCCCTTTAATAATAACGTTTCCGTCATTTTTGGACCGCGCAATATAAAATCGTTTGCATTTTTTAAATTGAAAATGCCAAGTTCCTACATCTTTCATAATAGAAGACATAGCACTTTTAAAGTCATATACTTTGCATTCAGTACTCCCCATTCTGAAAACTGTACTCCGCTGGCTTATAATCTCTAAGTACTCTTCAGGCCGCACTATAGTTTCTCGTTTTCGAACTTCTTTCTCTATTTGGGCAAAGACTCGATCTGGAGGTATGAAAGAATGTCCTACAATGGGGAACACAAGTTCCAGAGTTATCACATTGCTGGGTGCAGATTCTACCAACCACTTGGAGCACATTGCTAACATAATTGAATTTTTGTTCTGCCCTCCGCATCCATCTCCTATTAATCTTACTGTTTCAACTCCAGTTAAGTCAGAGTTCATAAGTCTATGATATACAATTGATGCTATCTCATTTGCCCCTTTGTTAAACTCGTTTTCCATCCAGCAGTATGCAAAAACATTTTTTTGTGTAAGTTGGGATTTAGAACTCCCTTCAACGACTGTACAATTATACAAATATATTTGGCGGGAGTAATAAGTGCTCTGGTCAGGTATCTTAGGTAACGGCATATTTTTCTCGCAATCAAATGACAGAGTTTTTAAATCTGGTTTTTCCTCCTTCACCAATGCAAAAAATGCTTTTGCCTTGAGGCTATGTACTCTTTTTTCGATTATAAGTGACTGCCGCTTTGTTGAATCTGTTTCTAATTTAATTTTTTCGAGAAGTTGTAGGCATGTTGAACAGACATCTGTCCTAGGACTGCCAAATCCAAGCGAATAGTTTCTATTGAAAATTCTTCTAAAAAACCCACGTTTAACACTACAGTGCACGCGCCCCTTTTTTTGACATGGATGCTCGCATGCTCTACTATAGTAGAAAACAATAATTGAGATATTTTAAAAATGAGTGGTTTTAAAATGATAAAACTGAATAATGTTTGTCATCTAATTATTATTACACACAATTATTGCAAAAGATTACAGTTTTAATAGAACATACTTAAACTAGAAACAATTTACGAGATCCAGAAAATAATCAACATTTTTGGCATGTTTGAGATCAGCTCAATAAAAAAAAACTTCTAATAAGCGATGACTATCTTATTGGTCACCATCCTCGCATTCGATACAGACCACAACTTGGTGATCAGGACAAATCCACCTGGCACATCGCTTACACCACTTTTTCGTGGACCGATTTCGGGCTCGAGAGCACAGGCAACATTTACCTACTCTTCCCATTCTTTGAGGATCATTCCGTGGCACCTCATCTGTATGCCCCAAAAGCCATTTTGTTTTATTTTTTAATTCACGGGGGAGGTTTTCAAAGGTCAGTCTTCTTGCCATGAGGGGTTTTACCAGCTCGTACGAAAGATCGTAAAGAAAATTGCGTCTCACAATCTTTTCCTGGCCTTTGTTTAGTTGGTGGATAATCAAGGCATTTATTCCAGCTATGTTCAAATAATTGAAAAAGAGTGTCAGCGGCCATCTTCGGGAGTTTCGCGAAACGCTGTACTGCTTACACATTTTGTCGAGAATATCAACACCACACTTTGTACGGTTGTAGCAAGTGATTATTTCCGGTTTACGGTCATCCTTGGTTTCTGGATCAATAGCATTGTCGTAATGCATAGTTGAAAGTAATGCAACAGCTCTGTTTTGTTTGGGCACATAAGAAACCAATGTGCAGTTGGGCTGGAACCCAAAAACACTGCTCTTCGAGGCTCTGTTCCTCGACTTTTTGAATTCATTGGGTAACTCCGGCCGGTTTGCTTTCAGTGTGCCCACGACTGTAATCCTCTTTTTCAGTAACTCCAAGCTTGTTGACAGACTCGTAAAATAGTTGTCCATAGTCACGTTGCATCCCAGATCGAAGAGGGGCTCGAGTACACGGAGAACAACATCGTTTACTTTGTTGGATTGTTGAAATGGCCCTTCTGGCTGAGCTCCGGCGTAAACCTCAAAGTTGTAAACGTATGGGAACTTTGTATCAACTACCATGTATATTTTTATACCAAACTTATCAGGTTTGTTTGGGATATACACGATGAATCCACAACGTCCCCTAAATCCTACAAGTTGTTCATCCAACGTAAGATAATCGCTGGGAGTAAAATTATCGCGGCAGTTCTTCACCATTTTTTGAGTGATTGTTCGAATGGGTGCCAGTTTATCAAGGCGACGTCGTTCATCTCTGTCATTTACATCGTCAAATCGAAGGACACGTAAAAGAAACCTGAATCGGTTTATTGACATTGTACAGTACACGAGCTGCAGCCCTGTACCTTTGGAATTGTCCCAGAAGTCATTGAGATTACGACGACCCGAATGCGAGACTCCAATGCCTAGCAACAATCCAATTAGCGCTTTCATTTCAACTAAATCAGTTCTCTTTGCGTCTCTCTCTCTCTGGTACTGGTTCTGTATCTTATCTATGTAAATATTCGTGCAAGTAACTAAGATTTCAAAAATACTTTCATCAAAAAATAAATCGAAACAAGATAACGGGGTTTCGGCATTTCTTGCAGCACCCTTTGGCCCTGGAGTTCTAAATCGGATATTTTGAGATCTTACCCGGGTTGCAGAAGGACATGTTTTACTCCAGCGTGTTCCATTTCTAGATATATAAATGTCGTCGCGTGTATTGTTTCGAGCGAGCTCAGAAAGAGGCATGTCATCTTCAGACGATGATGCTTGTTCTTCGCTTACAGCTTCCTGTACCTGATGCCTGTCTTCCTGCTCCATCGGTTGTACTTCTTCTTCCCCACCATCCGATTCACTTTGAATCACTTCCTCGTCCTCAAATTCTTCATGCAACCACTGAGTCACTTGAGATTCCATGACTGGGTCCATTTTTTCGCTGAAACAAAGTAATAATAGTTATCAAAACACCATAACATATTAAATAGGAATAACTATATATATTGTTCATTTGTCAAAGCATAAACATTCAATTTTTATATATAATGGATTAAAAAAGTCAAAAAAGAAAATGTTTACTTACATTCGGTTTTATTACGCCAATACTCGCACGTACTACAATAGTAGAAGACGAACTTTGACACGTAATTACAAGAACGTGCGCTTACGCTGCAAGTGGGCGCCGTACTAATCCGTTCCGCGATTTTGTCGACGAGGCTTACCTAGGAGCGCGGGGGGTCAGGTGTGAGAATGAATGAATGGCGCTAAAATAAGTAAGTGCGTTCTACTATAGTAGAGCGCGCGTGCACTGTAGTGTTAACTTTTAAAGCTTCCTCTGTCTGTTGGGCATTGTATTGTTTATACATTTTGTTTATGCTTAGTTCAGCTGCCAGGTAATGCCTTTGAGATTTCCCGCGGCAATAATGTGCTTCATCTACATGGAATAAGTTTATGAAAGACATAACTGCTTCTTTTTTACGCATAAATAAGTGCGATTTATGATCTCCGCCTCTATTTTCCTTTACTGGTTCTCCAGTTTCTAAAAACTTCCTCATAACGTACTGAATTCTATGTTTACTTATGTCCAGTATATTCAAAAAGGCTTTTTGACACACCCGTACATGGGTCTTTATTTGATTTACTGTAGATGATAAAGGAGAATGGGCAAAAAAAAACCCAGATCCAACAGAAACGGCTTGTATTGGTATTTGTCACACTTAATGTCCTAAACAATCCTGCATAATTATTTTTTTCCTCGGCTCCGTCTGGACCCATGAAAACGAGGTCAAAGATCGAAAAAGTATCTGTTCGTGTATTATTGAAATCATTAAATATTTATTCTAATCATTATATCGCAGTGCACTGCTGGGTATAGGCAGCTCCTATTAATCATCACCACACCAGATGCTTGCTCAGATAATGGATTAAAACATTATCAAAGTTGTAAAAGTGGTTAGTAAAAGCGAATACTACTATCTTTGAATTGTGCAACAACCTGTTATTATTTAAATCGTGCAACAAGCTTTCAAGGCAAGGAGAAATTGCATTTGCTGAAAGCTTTTTAAGCAATACTGGTGAGGTGCATAATTTGGATCCCGTTTTTTTATTTTTGCAATTATATCCTTCACAGTTACTATGGTCGCCAAAAATATAGAAGGGACTGTTTAGTATATTTTTTTGCAGTTTTTTTATTTGTTCGGCTGTTGGTGAGTTTTCAGCTTTTCGGAATCTTACTCTTGCTTTGACTGCAACCCGTAGACGATTTAGTCGTTCAGTTGTCAGTAATTTTCGCTGGTCAAGAGGAATCGAGGTATCTTTAATTCAAGCCATTTTTCCCGTTGTAATTACGTAATTTATGGGTGGTATTGGGAGTAAGTGCATATAAAATAATTTGCATTTCTTCACATAAAGTGCTGAGCAATAAAGACATGTGAGACTTATGACCGTCTACTAGTAGAAGCACTGGTTTACTAATGCTGTTTTGCTCAATCCAGTTGTCGAAATCATTGATGACGTATTAAAAAAATACATCACTTCTCATCCATCCTGATTCTGATTTACCTAGGCACCATTCTTTGGGCATACTATTTACCACAGGCTTGGGTGGTCTGATGTATGGAAACACGACGCAGGGCGGGCACACATTTCCGTCTGCATTAAATGTTAATAACACCGTTATATTTTCTTTCTCATTACCCTGTTTAATTTGATAAAGATTTCGGTAATTTCGGTATCCTTTTGGACCTAAAACTTTTCCCGTCTTCGGACAAAGGGAAAAACCGGTTTCGTCTCCATTAATAGTAGATTGTTGCACCGAGCGCAAAGTGCGAGGGAGAAACGCAAAAATTAACACGAGTGCATTAATTACTCACTTAAGCAAGGTGCGTAATCTACTTTTCTTTCAACTACCAATCTACCCACCGTGATAAAATATACCTACTCAAAATAAAAATTCAAGTTAATGAATACAAAGTTATCCCGCGACTTTTGCGACAAAAGGTTATTAACAATTTCATTTGCAGCTATTTTAATACTTTCTGGAGTTGAATTCATATCGCTATCGCTGTCTATTTGATCTATTTCTATTTTTTTAAACTTTTCTTTCTAATTATGAAGTATCAAAATTTTACAATGGTACAAAATGCGCGCCATTTGTTTTTTTTTTTTCACCAATTCGGGTTTTTCAGCCGATTTTTATTTTCAGCCAGTATCTTTTCGACCAAATGCATGCATTTAATATTAAACTTAATGGGAGACATTTAACCTCTGTGGTATATCTAAAAAAAAAAAAACAGTGCATTAATGTAATACAGTGCAATAATGAGATTTTATACAACATTTCTGCACTGTTTTGGTTCTAAGCAGAAAATACGTCCTTTGTGATCGGTTTTGTAGTGATTAATGATAACATTACAACGTAGTTGAAAGAAAAAAATCTTTCTGGATGGTCCAAAACTTCTCTTTGCCCAATACTTACTTTAAACCACAGCCTGATAGATTCCTCAGTGACATTAGCTCTGGCTTTGTTAAATCTTTCAGCATCCTTAAGAGATATCTCCTTATTCCTTTGTAAATAAATCCGGAACCATTTTTCCCCTGGACGATCGTTTTTAAATGTATTTTGTATCTTACCATCTTTGACTATTTTTGGACTGTATCTAAAAGTTCTTGTTTTTTTACTGGAAAGCCACATTTAGAAATATTTAAAAGCCAGTCAACAACTTTGTTTTCACCGTTCTTTCCTAATACTGGATCTGGTTCGGGCTTCTTTAAATCATCGGTAATGTGTCCCTTTATTCTGTCCAGTATTGTGGACTTCGGAATGCGATATTGTTTATAAAGAAGTAGCAAAAATGCCCCACTTCCGACTGCAAAGACAAGTATCTCAAAAAATCGCTAAAAATGAGGATAAAAAAATTATATACTTCCGGTGATCATGCTTACTGGCTAGCACATTAAAAATTGCTCTAAATATTAATTCAGGGGCAAAGTACCTGTAATATACTAACTTCTGGTTTTAGAATAGGATTAAAAAGCAAGTAAACACCGTATTAACTCATTTGCGATTAACTAGGTTAATAATAACATATTTAAAAAGTATTATTTAATTTAAAAGTAATATTTAAGATATCAGTTGGTTCCTCTCATCCGAAAATAGCACGGTCATACTGCTCTGAACATATTAATAGAACTAGTGTGTTTGAAATTTAATTTTACAGACATCCAGAAGAAATAAATATTAACAACGAAGAAAATAATGCCCTCATTAGATGTAAGATTCAGTCACGAAATGTCCGGAGTAAAATATACCGGACGTATATATGTATATTATATAATAGCAGAGTTGAAGGGAGATATGCGATAAAAGAATATTGTTGTACATGTATACATGGGCGTAGGACACTGGGAGTCTGCGCTCATGTAATGACTATTTTGTATTATCTTGGTTGGGCGAGATATGAAGATGATTTTTGCAACCCAGCGCATTTTTTAGATAATATTTTGCTAGATAGAGGAATAAATCAGTTTTTTTTTGTTTTCTTTACACCTTCCTTATAACAAGAAAGCAAATGAATTTAGAATGTCGCAGATGTTCATTTGTTTACTATTTATGTCATCTTTATTCCACTTTTTTATGGTCGTTAGAGTGGTAGGTACTGCATGATTGAAAGTAAAATATTTTTAAGATAAGTGATACTGCGCGTGAAAGAATATTTGGAGCAATTTCTAAGTATAATAGCCAGTAAGGATGACAATCGGAGGCATGCAATTTATTAATACTAATTTTTATCTATTTTTTAAGATGTTTTTCTCAGCTGTAGGACGTGAGGTAATTTTCTATGGAAGTGCCAACTTCTACTTTGCTCGACACTTCCACTTCCATAAAGGTTTTAAACACCATTTTCGGTACGCCGCCCGCCCGCTGCCTTATTTATAGCTTAGTTAGAATAAACTGTGTTTGACGCTATTCATAATGGGTAAAGGGAAATGCCCATTTGTTAAGGAAATTTTGGCCAAGTGATGCCCATGAAAGAAACAAATGATAGGCATTAGGATTGAAATCATAGATACAGAAAAAACCGCAATTGTTTACATAGAACTCGGTGGGACTTAATAAATCATAAATAGAAATTCCAAGGTAAAAAAAAACGTACCAGTATAATGCCTATCTAACAATATGACGATACATATAAACATTGTTATAATTGGTTATTAACATATTTTAATAAAAAAACTTACCGATAATGTTTCGTCATGCGCCGCGTTTCGCGCCAAAACATGACCTCCAGCGCCGTTCATTTTGAGATTTCGCATAGAAATCCTTATCACATTCACAATATAATTATTGATACACAATCAGCACTTATTCAGGCACATTTTAGCACAAAGATACACGCAGAAACACGAATAATGCATTAACACAACACAAAACAACACGACACGACCTTACAGCGCGCGAGCAAAATGGCGGACTAACGCGGCACCTTTTTTATTTTTCTTATTACTTGTCAACCGTACATTTTAAAGCTTTGACACATGGGCTTTTTATATTGCCTGATATTCTAGTTGCATCCGAAAAAATTTTAGCGTGTCAAACACAACTTTACTATGCCAAATTTGGTAAGGAACACGACGCGCCTAAATTGGTCACGTCGTGACCAAACTCACACTTCGCGAATTTTTTTTTGGTCATGACCTGACATTTAGCAACATAAGGGTTCTGTGTTTGACGCTATTCATAATGGGTAAAGGGAAATGCCCATTTGTTAAGGAAATTTTGGCCAAGTGATGCCCATGAAAGAAACAAATGATAGGCATTAGGATTGAAATCATAGATACAGAAAAAACCGCAATTGTTTACATAGAACTCGGTGGGACTTAATAAATCATAAATAGAAATTCCAAGGTAAAAAAAAACGTACATAGTTTTCTGACTTTTAATTCATTTTCATTTAGGTAAATGACAAGCACGTCATCTAGGAATTGGGCTGAGGGATTTATATTTGTTTGAAACCTTGCCCAGCCCAAGAACCACACAACTGTCATCACGTGGGCACAACACCCTACTGTCCTCCGACCAGATATACAGTTACAACAATATTGTCGTTTTATGTCGGTATTTCGTTAAGATTTATAACAATATAAACGAAATTCATTTTTTACTAAAGTGTCTGCTTTTGATTCGCCCTCCAACTAAAATGCTGTTATTTGCCGAAGGAAATCCTTCTAGAATACTGTTATTCCTTTCTGTGCTCACTTCAATACTATAGGAACCTTGCGATCTAATTTGCTCTCCATAATAAGAGCGTGCCTGCTTTAGCTGATATATTCCACATGCAAATAATATTAAATCATTGTAAATGAGTTGGGAAAACTCGGTTATATTTTCTCTATCCGCCTTAAATTTAAATGATTAGCTTCCACAAAATCAGCTAAATCATTGTTAACATCTAAAAATCTCCTGATATTTTCTAATATTAAAGTGGCATCTTCTCTGATTCTTATACGAAGTTGAAATGATGAAAGCTGCTATGGTAAAATCAATCATAATGTGTTTTGAAGCTCTACTAAAAAACTATTTCCTAAACAATTTAACAGAATGTTTGAAAATACCATTGACAGCCTCAACAACCCATTTAGTTATTGTTACACATCGTGTTTTCTTTGCCTCTAATGTGCTCAGTTGGGTTTCACCCTCTTGAAGTGTGCGCCTTGAGTGACGGCGCACCGCGTATGGCGGATTGCGGAGCGGATTTACACGTCGATACCTGTCCTTAGTGCACGCGGGAAAGTTGACGCGTGCGCGCATGTTTAGTGTTGCATTTATTTTACTTTGGTTTTAATAATTTCGATATCAAAACTCAAACGTTTACAATATTTAGAAAGAAGCAGTTTCTTTACCGATGATATATTTTTGTGTGAAATAAAAAGAAAGCACGAAATTCTATCTACAGAAAAAGGAAGCGGTAAGGTATAGTGTTCGTAATGTTATTATGATTGAAATATATTATGTTAAAATAAATTACTTTATCATAATATTATTACTACTTGAGAATATATTTTATTTCGAGCCTTTTATTTTTATGGTCAGGGTGCCTGGACATCCAAATGAAAGGCTTTTTCATCACTGCTGTGATAAAATCTTCAGCAGGAAAGTCTTCATTCAAATTAATTTGCGACATTTCACTTCATTATCCGCGAGTAAAAATCAAAATACGCGTATTGATAAGCGCAACGCGTAGAATGCCCCGTAAAATGTGCGCGCCCGCTCGCAATCCGGACAAGTTCAAACGTCGCGGTGCGCCGTCACTCAGGAGTCTGGACGCACACGAAGAGATGAAGGCGTGTGAACGGAATAATGACATGTTCTTTCTAATAATGGCATCGAGTCTCTAAAGACCCTATCCAAAATAAAAACATCACTAGCCTGAAAGTATTCTCATGGGACTGTTTTCCTCACTAAATTCATTTAACACTATTTGAGCGTCTGAGGTAGTTGCTGGATAAGGGCTTAAAACATCTACAGTGTAACCATCACAACAGACAATTAAAAAGGGCTTAACAAGGTTCCTATATTTGTGAAGTGAATATTTTTTTTCTGATATGTATAATTAGAACTTTTTTGAATATAAATAATATTACATCAGGACTCTGTTCCAAGATATCTTGGATTAAATCACACTATGAGAGCAGTTTTTTCGGTATCATAACATCTTTTAAACATATAAACTCCGTGTTTCATTGCTCTAAATATATATATGTCTTGCTCTATACAGCGAATTCATTTTTTCTTCGTATGAAGGCATCACAACTTCATTGTTATCTTACGTAGGAAATTAGCAACGTCATTTTAGTACCTACACACCTCTTTTTACACGAACCAATTAAGATGTCTCTTTCATTTTGGGAATTTTTTGCACTACATACGTGTGAATCCTTACACGTTCGCAGTAGAGCATTTTTTCCGCCTTAAGCGTCAAGCGTCAAAGATGCATAGCACTCCTTTCTATTCGCTCAACTCCACATAGCGTTTCCGCTTTTTTTGTTGTTTCCAAAACTATATCAGTTGGTTAATTCCGTTGTCCCGAAAATTAAATATTTTTGCTGTTGAGTATATTGACGACTAATATGTGGACATAAGAATTGCACTTGAAGTACTTCAGTTCATTTGGGCACTCAGCTGCGACATGACTTTGATGTCCACAGTTATAGCACTGCCTCAAACTCCTTTTGATTGTGAATGCAGAGGTTTCGCCGGTCTCGCCTTCCTTGTACTCCGAACTTTTTCGTAAACTAACAGTTTCTCGAAGAATATGTCTTATCATCACCGCTGAACTTAGCTATTGCGCCATCCATACTTAATTTTGCCATCATGCCGTCCACGCTGAACGTCGCGCTGTCGCCTTTGTCCGTACTCATCTTGGGTTAACGTCGTAAATATCGTTGGATTATGGTAGTCGTCTCGCTGTAAATGTCGTCGTAGTCGTCTTTGCGCCTTCTTTTCTGCAAATGTATCGTCGTGATTTCGCCGTGAACATCGAGTTGAGGTTATGATATTGCCGCCACGTCACCGTCGTAGGTATATCGTAAAAATTTAATTGCTTTATTTGCCCCGTCGTGACTTCGCAAACACAATCCCGGACGAGCCCCCAAATGTTGTGGGATATTTTTGTGGTGTGCGAAGTAAAACTTCGCGAAATCTTCAACATTTGTTCTTTAATTTTTATAAGCAACCGTTACAATGTTCACACTCAACTGCCATCTTCCTTCTAGTATATCTATCCCTTCCTTACGTCACTCTCTCGCTCACTCACACTTACGTTCCGTTCCTACAGATATTATCTTCAAAAACTACGCAGATTAGAAAAGAAGATGAAACGATACCGGTACCACGCCGATTCACCGGTTTCATCCCCTACTTCTTTCCCTGGTAGAACAATTGTTTTTATATAGTAAAAGCTCAATCATTATTGTATCTATCGACTCGGGACGTTTACGAGATAAACACGCGAGTTTTTATTCCTTTACTTTTGGTGAAGTCCGAGAGGCTTCGCTTAGGTATATCTAATATGATACATTAAAGGGTCAATTCGTTTTGCAGACCCTTAAAATGATGAACCACAAGAAGTGGACATCGAACTACTAAATGACTGTGTTTAACTACCGGTTCCAATAGATACAACCCCAGTTGTCACAGATGCAGCCCCAATTGTCACAGATACAACCTTTATACTATAAAGTTTATAGTAACTGATGCTTTAGTTGAACCTGACGCAGCGCCTGAGCTAGACTCTGAACCTAGTACTAATGTACCTCCAGAAGTACTGCTAGCATTGGGGGATTTGATTCCAGAAAAACCCAAATATGGACCAGCACTAAACAGTGACTTAGCCCGTATCTGGAATATCATTTGGAAAAATGAACTTCCAAGAAATAAGCAGAAACTGGAGAAAAATGGACTAGAAAACTGTTACCTACTTGAAGCACCTATACTCAATCCAGAAATTATTGCTTCAGTCAATGACACAACAATTAACCGTGATAAAAAGATTGAAACAGAACAGAACCCGTTAGGAATGGGACTCACCATTTTGGATGATACCCTATCTATATTTAAAAACAACAAAAACAACAACATAGATAGATTGAAACTAATCTCTCAGCTAATTTTAACTCATTGACTTCATTAGAGTGAGGAAGCTGCATGGTAAACATTTATATCTTTGAACGAAGCCTTCGTAAATATAATAATGATCGAACATCACAGGTTAGTTCATTTGATCACTTATAATACTGAGAGTAAGATTTTTCGTTCCTTTATTTAGATCACACACGGTTCCAGTTTTGTAATAAGCACAATACAGCAATCCGCATGCTATTTGATATCGGTATCACCGTCCGAAGCTTAACTTGCGATGGAACTGCCCAGTTTTAAACATCCAAAAAATAATAATAAACTGTAATTTTGACCCAGCTCACATGCTAAAATTACAATACAACCGTCCTTGTAGATGCGAACGCAGTAGGGGAAAAAATTCTCCACTCATAATATTTAAAGGAAAGAACGTGTGGGACCAGTGGAACTCGTCCAAAGCATATCCACAAACGACGAATGCTGCCAAAAGTAACGGGTGGATGACAACCGAGGTATCTGAAAATTATTAAAAAAACTTTTTACCAGTTCTCGGAAACGAACGTCCTGAAAATTTAGGCAGCGCCTCTAGGCGTGGCGTTCAGTACTAAAATTCGCACTAGAATTGAACGCAGTGTCTAGAGGCGTTGCCTAAATTTTCATACACTTGGCGTGACGCAACTACAGAGAAAAATACTCACACTTGGGGTACTGTACTTCTAATATTCGTCTGTCACTCAACTCACATGAGCCTTAACATAATGGAAGAGGCACGGAAACAAAACGTAACTATCATCAAACTCCCTACTCATACGAGCCATGTATTGAAGACAAAGCCGTTATGAAATCTTTCAAAGCCCGTTGTGATTCTATATTGGTCAAATGGCAAAGAATTTAATATTAGTGTGCCTCTACCAAAGAGTGAATTTTCACGGCTGATTGGTACAGAATGGGCTCAGATAGAGTCTGATGTAATCCAAAATGGATTTCGTAAAGCTGGTATTTATCCGATCAATCGAGATGCAGTAAACGAGAACCAGTTCGACTTTTTAAAATTAAATCAATGCAAGAAGTTTGTAAATAAACAAGATTCGCCAGATGGACGTGAGAGTTCAACATTCCCAAAAGTCTTCGGCGACAAAAAGGCAAAACCTCGATTTAGCTAGCATGGTTCTTATTTTTGACAGTTCTTATTAATACATTTTTCGAATTATCACGAATAGTTGTCGTCACTTAAAAGTTGGTCGATAAAGATTTTTTGAAGCCTTATAATAAGCAAAAAAATGTATTTTGGAGAAATCATCTTGTTAGATACTGAAAGCAGAGCACGTCGTGACTTGGAAAGGATACATAGGCGGAGTTTAAGAGACGCGAATAATCCGCTTGACTTGGAGGATGACACCTTTTATATTTTAGACTACGCTAGGAAATTGCCCTTACCCTTATTTAAGGTATTGAGGGTGATTTGAGACGAAGTTGGTCTCATAGTCTCCCAGTGCATATCGTTGTAAGTCACAAATGTAATTGATAGTATGCTAAATACTTACCTACCTGCTCGCAACCTGTGCATGAAAATCATTATTTCGGGTATTGACTGCAGTACGCTTTTATGCAGTTGGGAGGTACCAAAGGTGTATTGGTCAAGACTACAACATTGCACTGGGGTAGCGGAACGTAAGTAAAGTGGTGAAGGAGGTATCCCAAGCCATAGTTCAGTGGGTTATGGACACTATAAAATTCTCTACCACAGCAGAGGAAAGGAAGGCTATTGCTATTGGCTTAAAAAGTGCTACACTTAGAAAATATCGAACTTTACTTTAAATTCATCTTTGAAATACTGTATTTGAATCATTTGTATTCAAAACGGACACGTTTAAGAAAATTCAACTTGACGCGAATAAGGCTATATTACGGGCCAGATCTAATTTATTAAAACGTCTAAAAACCCAATTACTAATGCCTACCTTTAAGTACGACTGGAGAGTTTAGAAAAGCAGTGGGAATAGTTTTCCGACATTCTTCACCAAATATTATCTAATATTAAAGATGCTGAATGTAATAAATCGCAATACTGTGCGGACGAAGTTTTTGAGACAAGTGAAGATTATTTAGACTATAAGACGGAATTAAAAGAAATGTTGGTTAAAGTTAATAAAAGGATGTTTTTCAGTCTGTGTCAAAGGAAAATGGTAATGATAAGTCGTGTAAAATTAAACTGCCCAAAATCACGTTACCTAATTTTTCGAGCCAGCATACAGAGTCGGTCAGTTTTAGAGACCTATATTTGTCACTAATTCATAACAACAAAAATTTGGACGACGTTCAATGGCTTCAATATTTAAAAAGACACTTGTCAGGAGAAGCGGAACAACTCTTACGTCATGTTCCAATTAACAGTGGTAACTGTAAAAGCTTGGAAGAAGATGGTTAAATAATACTGCTGCTTATGTCAAATTAAATATATTGTCCGGACCAAAGGTTTAGTTAATATAAAGTAGCGAGAGAGCACACGCGATGACCGCTAGTCAGGTACTGAATGCTTAGCTAATATTAATTAGTGAAAATGAGGTAAAAATGCACGAATCAACATTAGTGCATTAAGGTGTATGATTTCATCGTACATGCTCCCGGGCCAAAAAGATACAAAAATGTTACACGTCTTCTAATCTAAAGCGACATGATTTAGATATAGGCGACGTAGCTATGTCCCGTTTACAATCAGTGCTCGCACTAGTTAAGTTCACTTCACTTGGCTGACGGTCAGCCGTACTCTGCTTTCGCGAAAACACAACACTATTTGCCACACTTTGGGGTAGTTCCACTGAAGAAACTGCTCGACACCTCCTCCATATGAAGTACGATGCTACCGAAACGGCTACACCCAGCAGGCAGTAACAAATAGTATACTGATGTATGTCATGCGTAGACAGAGTGTAATCTGGTGAGTTAGTATTGTCAGATTTCAGTTGTTTTATTCGTTCTCCCAGATCGACTAATGTGCTGTTTATTGGGTCTTCGTATGCGGTGTAATGAGATAACGATATATTTACGATATGATTTAATTTTGCTATCTGAGGGGTCACAATTTCAGAGTTAGATTTAATTGTATTAGCTGATAGGGCATGAGAATAAGTTTTATGTTGTAATTGGATAGTTTGTTCGGTTCTTTTCAATACGTTGTATTCAGCTTCGATGATGGGAGTCTGATTCCTTAATAGGTTATCAAGATGTCGCTCGTTTTGTTTTATAAGCTGTATATCTTTCTTGTACTGTTCTGCGAATCGTTCGTCTATTACTCCGAACAGGCTGTTGGCTACGTAACCGATACCATTAATGAGGCCGCGACGCTGTCTGGTGCAAGCGTCAAAGTGCTGATTGATCATAAGTTGATTATAATGCTGTATTTCTTTGTAGTCGTGATTTAATTGAAGCTTTATCATATTACATTGACTAGTATCGTAAGGATGTGCAGAGTCTTTGTAAATAATCCAAAGACTTTGTGGCAGCTGTGTTCCCTTCCCAATAAGGGCTCATGTCATAGTAAACAATAAGGTTCCATTTGTCTCGAATAACTTGCATGTTGCCCACTGTTTCGAAATATAGTGAATTGTTGTTTGGCAATGCTGATATGTTAAAAGCTGCGTGAGATGATGTTATCAATGACATAAAAAAGGTTAACGACATTACTATTGATACAAACTTAGATTTGAATTTACTGATTGTTTTCCGCTCGTTAGGTTTGTTTAAGTTAATGTCGATTTCTTGATTAACCTTTCTATCTTCCGTCATATTACTTGAAGCAGGCGATATCGGCAAAATTGAGAGTTTCACAACCGGCCTTTTAATTATTCCGCTTTTTGTTTTTAATGTTACTACCCGAACTAATCCATCTTGGCCTGGGTGAGTTTTTACTACTCTACCCATCATCCATTTTCCAGGTGGCAACACCACCCGTAGCTTCGTAGTAGCTGATTCTGCTCGTTGCACGGAATGGTGCGGCAAGTAACACGATATCGCTTGTTTGTTTTTATTGCTGTAACTAGGCATCATATGTCCTAAGGCTATGTACTCACTAATGAATGTTTTATATTGTTCTGCTAGAACAGGTTTTTTGCTAAATTTTCGTTCTAGATTTTGGAACTGTGCTATTGCCATCTGTTTAGATGAACCTAGTTTTTCATTGATGTCTGCTTTTATTGGCAATTTTACTATATATCGGCCGTCTTCGCAACGTTTTGTAGTTGATGAATAAAAATCGACACATTCTTGATCTTCTAATGATATGTTTGAATTTTCGCTTATATCCTCGATGTCCCAAAACTGCTGAATATCGTGGATATTATTCATGATCACGTTACACTGTAGTGATGCTATCTGGCCACCACCGTATATGATCCACCCAAGCTGTGTTTCTTGCAACACTGGTTGATATACACTCTCTCCTCGGATCAATCCTCCCTTTAATATCAAGCCGTTGACTTGAGCGCTTAGTAATAAGTCCACTGGACGGCTAATGTTAAAATATAGATCAGCTAATTTAAGATTTTCTATGTATGACCACTTCGATGTGTCAAAGGATTTATATGGAATATATAATTATAACTTATAGGCAGTTGAGCAGCCGTTGTAATAACATATGACCAACTGCATATTAAAGCGTTTTCTAAGTCAGAAAAATATTACTGCTAAATCATCAAATTCTCTTACAGAATTACCTACTACACTAGTAATGATTGTTTAACTGCTCTTCATAAACCAGAACAACCAGAGAAACCCACTCCGGGTCTTAAAGACCAGCGACGGCGAAACCGGGACCACACCTCTACATCACTAACCGCTCACACGTTGTTGCCCCCTTTGTCTATTATACTGGCGACTTTTCAGGGGGCCCAGCTAGTGAGCTGGCGAGTCACCGTCTGCCAAAACTTTTCAATTTTAAACTTGAAAGGACATCGTTTTCTTCCGGCAATAAAAGTTATCCATTCCTCTTAACACCCCTTCCCATAGACCAGATATTTTTACCATATTTTACAATAGTCTTGCACCCACCTGCGACGGTCCATGACGGTACTCCAATAGTGCAGCCGTGGATAGTCCCCGGTTGGTGCCCCATCCCATTTTAGATTAAAGTTCTCAAAGGGGCCTCTGCGCGTTGGACCTGTGTCCGCCGTATGCCTTCCAAAGGACCGGACATCTTCCGCACGAAAGATGAGCCGTGATTCTTAAGAGATACAAGATAATCATTTTATTATCAGGCAACTGAGGCCCATAGAAAAAATACACAAAATAAACTTATACAATAATAAAGTAATACATAATTTAAAAAAAACCTTACTAACTAAACACGTAACGTTGTCGGCGGCGTCGTGTTTCGTTGCGTGGTGTCGCGTAACCGACCCAACATAACCCTCGATTAGGTTAGCCATTAGATTTGATACTGCCGCAATGCCCTTTCTGAGATGGTTTTGGGTTTTTTTCCAGGCGTTTGTCTCTATTTTTGGTAGATTCCGAGAAAACCGTTGCAATCTCGGAATTGAGTTTTGGAGCCTTCAGCAACTTAAAATTCTCCGGGAAAGGTATGTACTCCACCAAATCTTTATTCAATCCCTCGACCACGATCTTACCGTAACGTTCAGATATCTCATCCCTGATCTTAGGGGCGTAAACTTCTGCTTTAGTTTTAGACTCGCCTAAGACCTCTAATATTTCGGCTGGAAATGCCGGAGCCTCATGTGGTGGTAAGTCATGAGATTCATTGGTTTGTATGACCGGAGTAGTGTCCCTGTCCAGTGAGGGTCGTATAGGTGTACCATCCTCTGATAGGGGGATTGACACTACTGAACGTGGGCTGGGGTTTGAATATGAATTGTCAGATTCATAATCTGGAAGGACATAAAGTCAACATATAAAAAATATGCATCGAGTAAGCATTCAGTCGTAATCTCATCACGACTCGATAAATACTTCTATGTATTTATAATTATGTGAGAGACCACAATCGCATCGTGATACATTTTTAACACTCATGTATAAAAAGATAAACACACTTCAACCACGTCGTGGTATTATTTGCTTACTAACAATATTTACACCTGCATTACGAAGTAAATACCTACACCTATATTCTGCGTAATGTGTAGGTTCTTCGAGCAAACATAACTTACCATCACAACTGCTATCGCTTATTATTAGGCGACGTTCTAAGCGTCGTATTTTCTTCCGTATGTTATCATTTTTTGATGTATGTCTTCTTTTCCCCATGTTAACACTGCACTATTATTACACAGTACGAGTATAATCACAGGTATAATATTACAAGAAAAGAAAACACAGAACCAAGAGAAAAACACTTGTGAACGGTAATTTAAAAATTGCGGGAACGTTACGATGCAATGCCGAACATTAGAAGCGAATGACAGGTTTGACAATCCAAGGCGGGACGCGCGCTCGCCCCTCTCCGCCAGTTGAATCGTTTAGGTACTTTTTATTAATAAATAATATTACTTTTTTTTTTTTTTGCTATCTCTAAAAAATTATCGATGCCGATTATAATTCAAACTTCCACAGGTACCACGAATCATGTTGGATTTTCACTATTTCAAAGAACTTAGGGTCATATTCAGAACTCGGTATTTCCGCACAAATAACATTGTCAATAATGTCAGGGGAAATACGATGCAATAACCATAATAGAATATGAATATGTGGAAGACCACGTTTCTGCCACTCCACTGAATACATTTGGCATCGTACTTCCCGATTATTTTACCTTTAGTCAGTAGGTCCATAATCTTATTAACTTTGGTACGGAATACCCTATGAGGTTATGCCGACCATGTGGCTTCTGACCTGAAGCAATTTTTTTATGATATCTTCCCACTTAGGGTTGCAAGTAAAAGTGATAAATAATAAAACAACGGTTGACAGAAACGAACTGAACTGAACTATATTTTTTTTAAATAGACAATAGTACAGACTATACAAATAAAAGTGGTACCTATTGACTTTGTTACCATACTAATAAAAGCAACACCTCCACTTAACAAAATCAATACACAATCTAGTAATTAATTAACAGGTGAAATGCCAAGTTTCTCAGTAAAGTAATTATGTTTAACAGAACCTAAACTTTTTGTCAGAATATCTGCAGACATTTCAGCTGTTTCCAAATATGCAATTTTAATATAGTCGTTGGCGACAGCTTCCCTCACAAAATGAAATCGTATATCTATATGCTTAGATCTTCGATGGAAAATGGGATTCAATGCTAGTTTCTGAGCACTCTAACAATCGTTATACAAAACAATAGTATCCGATTTTCCATAGATTTCAGACAATAATCTCTTCAAATAAATTGCCTCTTTACTGGCTTCAGACAAGGAAACATATTCAGCTTCAGTGCTGGACAAAGCGACATTTCTTTGTTTTCTACATTCAAATGAAATTACAGTATTTGACAATTTAAAACAGAAACCTGAATATGATTTTCTCTGCAAAACCCTCAATAGTAGAATTATCCTTGTGAAAAACAAGACCATAATTTTTGGTTTTCTTTAAATATTTTAAAACCCTCTTCAAATGTCTCCAGTGAGTCCCACTATATGAATTATTAAATTGGCTAAGATAACTGACACTATATGCAATGTCTGGCCTGGTGAGGACCGCCAAGTACATTAATCCACCAATTAACTGTTGATAAGGGTACTCACTACATACATTTGGTGATTTTTCTAGTTTTAAATTTGCCTCCATAGGAGTATCTGCAGTTTTACAATGTGACATATTAAATTTCTTAAATAAACAATCTACATATTGCTCCTGGTCAACAGTAATTACATCTTTACACATATTAATTCTTAGACCTAAACATTGTTTTACTTGACCTAAGTTTTTAATTTTAAATTTACTACCCATGTTAAAGTATGTAAAAAGTATTGAAACGACTGCACAATACACTTCCGCTTCCTTTTCCATTCACCCAACATCCTTCTTACATTCAATCCATCAATCACTCTCTCTCATTCGTTCCAACAACCCAAAAGGGCGGCTTTTTACCGGCTCCGAACAAAAACTCAATAAAACATAGTGAAGTGTCTGTTTTTGAGTGTAAATAACACAGAAAGGGACGTCCCAAGACTGTAGGTGCACCTACTACGAGGAACAACGACAGCAGGAACCGTGAGTACCCTTCCTTAACCTGTCCGTTTTTCCGTATTGTGCATTTACTTAATTCATAGTAAAACCTCTGGTAACAGTCAACATTCGAAGGTAATAACTCATAACAACCACCAACATTTCTGGTCCTTCGAGCCGGTTTCCTATATATGAACCTCAAATTTACTAATACGTCTGGCGTCCATATTTATCAATTATCACAGTTAAAACACTCGAAACACGATACAAATATCATCATACATCATCATATTTACTTATTTATTACAAGTTTATATCATCATTTCATCATATCAAAAAGTTTTTCAAACTTCGAATTGGAAACTTGAACAAGTTTTTACCAGTTGAGTAGGTACTTAGGTACCTATTTTTCGTTCGTCCGGTACAGGCGTCATTACACCCGTGTTCCGATTGCAGGGTGATTCTTAACATTTCATCATAATTTGAATGAGTTTGGTCATTTTCAAGCATTGTTTTAAGTGTAACATACAGCACTAAGACATACCATTAGCACAAAATAATAACATAGTTTAAGCGTAACATACAACGTTTTCACTTTTATCAAACATTATCATAACATTGTTAACGTAACATGAAGCGTTGCAATAGTTGATCAAAATAATAGTCTTTTGTTTTATTTATATTTAGTCGTAACATATAGCGCTAAATAAACACTAGATTTGCATAACATAAACATAGGTATTAAAACTTCGTTGTAACATATAACAACATTAACAAACACAAATTCATTTATTTCATAATATTTTAAACATATTATAATTTCGTTGTAACATATAACAACATTAACAAACATCAAACAATTCATTTATTTCATAATATTCCTACAACTTGTTTCATCATCGAAACAAATACGGTCCTTCGAATTATTATTATCATAATATTGCAGAATTTATACGACATAGGTAGGTACTTTCCCGTAAAGTGAAGTTACTTGAAACGTCGAATTCAGTCAAATTATCATTCAATTCACGATAAATTATCATTCAATTCACGATAAATTATCATTCCATTTATTTTCTGTGGTTTACGTCACTTCACTCATTCAATTTTAGGGATAACAGCTCTAAAATAATACCATCCTAGGAAAATTCCTACTATTTGGTAGATTTATTGGTAATATTTGGGGAACATTTTCTACCATTACTAAATAATTAAATAATATTCTTTTGCATTGCCAAACGATATTTTAAACATACACATTTGCTACCAATTAGTTTTATATCACAGAAACATAACATAAAGTTGTAATAATCGAGATTGCTACTTTACATCAATCAAAAATTCATTATTTCTTGTAGAGTGTTTTATCATAATCAGTCATCATGAGTGAAGCAATGGCAGCTCACCATGAATCAAAACGTAACATAGCTTATAAAAGATTATCGGATGCAGTTATCTGTGCTCGTAAATGTACAAAAGATTCAAGTCTTCTCCCGCGTTTCGAAACATGGTGTTCGCGGTTAGAAGCCCTTATGGAATCATTCAACGATGCTCACGTAAAGCTCTTAAGTGAATATAAAAACCTTAAACTTGGTGAAGATTGCATTTTAAAAGAAACACATTACCAAGAGCAAGCAGATGACATGTACTTTGAAGTCTTAGAAACAAAACGTAAACTCTTACCTGAACATAAAGCAGAGATGAAAGCTTCTACAGCGCCATCTGAAAATATAAAACGTACCAAACTTCCACCGATGAAGTTGCCTAGTTTCTCAGGTCAATTTAAAGACTTTCCTGGATATATTGATTTGTTCAACACATTAGTTCATGTTAGGACAGATTTATCAAATGTTGAGAAGTTTCAATATCTTATTTCTTCCCTTTCTGGGGAACCAGTAAATCTTATCAGAGCTTTTCCTATTTCGGAAGCCAATTATATCAGCGCATATGAAGCACTTGTAGATAGATACAGCAACAAGAGGTTTCTTGCATTTTTATGTTGGGAGCAAATCTGTAATTTAAAACAAATGAACACAGGTTCAGTGCAAAACCTGCGTAACCTTTTAGACACCTTTTCAGAAAATATTTCTATGTTAAATTCATTGGGTTTGCCCACATCAAATTGGGATTTTGTTTTATTTCATTCTCTTTTAACAAAGTTGGATAAAAAATCTCGCGAAGCTTTTGAACTTTCGTGTAATGGTTGTGATTTCCCACGGTTTGATCAACTAAAATCATTTTTACTAGAACGATGCAGTGCATTAGAGCGCTCATCTCTTACAAATATTCTACCTGTAGCCACTGCTAATAACAGTAATTTCAACAATTCAAATAAAAATAATAATGTCAACAAAAGAGATAATCATTCACCTATTTATAATCCCAACAAGTCTTCAACAAATAAAACATCAACCATGCTTTTGGCTCAAACGCCTAGCGCATTAAATTGCATCATTTGTAAAGAAAATCATTCTCTGTTTGCCTGTAACAATTTTCTGTCTAAATCACCTCAAGAGCGTGCTCAAATTGCAAGGCAACATAAACTTTGTTTAAATTGTTTGCGTTCTAATCATAACACAAATCAATGTCTCTCAACATATACATGTAAAACATGTAATCAGCGTCATAACAGTTTGTAACATTTCACTAGGAAAGCCTCATCAAATCAGAATAATAATAATCAACAAAAACAATCACAAACTCATGTTACTGCCAATTCATCATCAAATCAGGCTAGTGCGACTAGTACTGAAGAACCGGTTATCACACCAATAACTACATTGTCAAACGTATCTAGAGGTTTATCTCCCTCTTTTGTTCTTCTTGCCACGGTGCAAGTCGAAGTTAAGGATGGTCGAGATATTTAAGGTTCGTGCTTTGCTGGATCCAGGAAGTCAAAGTCACATCATTACCAATTCTTGCGCGCGTCGGCTCGGTCTGACCCGTGTCAAGTTTAACACACCAATGTCTGGAGTAGGCGAAGTTCCTGCACAGTCGTCTAGCAAAGTTTTCTTAAAAATTCGTCCTTTAGGTAAATCCGAAACAACATTCACAACCGAGGCAGTAACATTGGATAAAATTTGCGGCGATATGTCTTCACATGCAGTTAATATTAACGATTTTCAACATATAGCAAATCTCAAGCTTGCAGATCCAGATTTTCATAAGTCTCGTCCTATCGATATCTTGATCGGAGGAGAGATCTTTCCGCAAATTTTGTTACCAGGCAAAATTGATGGCGGTAGTCATGTAGCGTCAGCAATCAACACAGTGTTTGGATACATTCTCATGGGTAGGACGAAAGCAGCCTCTCCCAGTGTTGAGTCTATTCCAGTTTCAATCAATCATTTGTCAATCGATGCTAGTTTAGACATCGCGGTCCAAAAGTTTTGGGACACAGATAACATACCATCAAAATCAAATCAAGCAGCCTCTGCAGACGACGTTCGTTGCGAGGACATTTATCAATCAACACATCAACGTGATGCTGACGGTCGTTACACTGTTCAGCTACCATTTCGTGAGTCATCAGCTCCAACATTCAATGATTCTTATTCAATTGCGCTTCGGCGATTCAAGCAGCTTGAGAAACGTCTTCTTCAGAATCCATCATTTGGGGAAGAGTACAAAACACATATCATGGAATATTTATCAAGTGGCCAGATGGAACGCGTTCCATCTGACGAGTGTCAGTCTCCTACTGCGTATTATATACCACATCATGCGGTTATTAAGCCTAGCAGCGTCTCCACTCGACTGAGAGTTGTGTATGACGCCTCGGCGAAAGATAAGGATGGAAAATCACTCAATGACACTCTTTTAACAGGCACTAAGTTGCAAGCAGATATCACCAACGTCCTTTTACGTTTTCGACTCCATGCAGTTGTTTTAACAGCCGACGTACGTCAAATGTACCGGCAAATCATCATTACCAAAGAACATCGGGACTATCAACGTATCTTGTTTAGATCGTCACCCGAAAAACCAATTGAAGAATACAGAATCAATCGCGTCACATTCGAAGTGTCGTCTGCGCCTTTTCTGGCCATCCGTACCATGCATCAACTGGCTCAAGACGAAGAGGAGTCCTTTCCCGCTGCGACTACAGTGCTGCGCGAGGATCTGTACGTAGATGACGTAGTTACCGGCTGTGAAAATATAGAACAAGCAATTTACATACAACAGCAATTAAATAAAATCATGGCGGCTGGTGGTTTTGAGCTCAGGAAGTGGTCTAGCAATCATGCGGCTGTTCTACAAAACATACCTGGAGAGCACAGGATGGTACCAGATTTGACGTTCGACAGTGACACCAACTTTATCAAAGTTCTCGGGCTCGCCTGGAACGCCAATCAAGATGTTTTTAATTACCAAGTAAATCAGATTCAGCGCGATTGTACCAAACGAACAATGCTATCAGAGCTTGCTCGCATCTATGACCCCATTGGTTTACTTACACCATTAACATTTTTAGCAAAATTTCTCATTCAGCGTCTGTGGTTACTGGGAACTTCGTGGGATGAACCAGTGCCCGATGACATACATCAAACTTGGACGAAGTATACTCATCAATTATATCACCTATCACAGCTTCGTATTCCGAGGCGTATCACACATAATCATGCTGCAAGTTACCAAATTCATGGTTTCTGCGATGCCAGCGAGGTTGGGTATGCGGCAGTGGTGTATCTTCGTTCCAACTTCAACAAAAATCAATATCAAGTCCGCCTTGTGAGCGCAAGATCACGTGTTGCTCCTACCAAGCGCAGAACGCTACCAAGGCTCGAGCTATGCGGTGCATCATTGCTCGCAGATCTTGTGAGCTACATCATTGACACATTTTCAAAAAACATAAACATTGACGGCGTGTTCGCATGGTCTGATTCCATGATAGTTCTTGCATGGATCAAGTCCAATTCAAATAATTTCAAAGCGTATGTGGGTAATCGCATCGCAAACATACAAAGAAAAGTACCAACTGCTACCTGGAAACATGTGCCAGGCAAGCATAATCCAGCTGATTGCGCAAGTCGTGGCTTACTACCAGATGAGCTCATCAGTCACGCCCTCTGGTGGACAGGACCGGAGTGGTTATCATTACATCAAGATCGTTGGTCCTACGAAAAAATACAAACAGAAACGCCATGCGACACTGACGTAACTTGCGAAAATCGTAAAACAGTTTTAAATATTCACGTAACTAACGTTCATCCCATCGATAATCTTATCGACAAGTATTCATCACTTCGTAAAATTCAACGTATTTTAGCATATTGTAACAGATTCATCAATGCCTTACGCAAAAATAAACAAACTGATCATTTTACAGAAGTTGAACTTCACAAAGCCCTTATGGTACTTGTTAAACACGTGCAACAATTAGAATTCAAGGATGAAATCAAACAATTATCAGCAGGAAAAGTTTTGCCTAAATCGTTTAGGAAACTTAACCCCTTTTTGGATCAGTCCGGTGTTTTGCGGGTGGGGGGAAGGCTCTCTCGCTCCGATCTAGATTTCGAAGTCAAGCATCCAGCATTACTGCCTCGCAAACATCGTTTAACTCAACTCATAATTCAATCAGTTCATAACGAAAACTTTCATCCAGGTTTACAAACCTTACAGTTTTTACTGCTTCAAAACTTTTGGATTTTGTCTCCTAGGCGAGCAATTCAGCATGTTTTATCAAATTGTTACCGTTGTTTCCGCGTAAAACCAACAACACTTGAGCTTAAAATGGCAGATTTACCAAAATCACGTATCACACAATTAAAAGCATTTCAATCAGTTGGCTGCGACTACGCAGGGCCATTTAACATAACAATACATAGAAATCGCGGAGCACGTACTACCAAAGCATATTTACGTCTTTTTGTGTGCTTTGCCACAAAAGCACTGCATTTGGAGTTAGCTTCTGATATGTCATCCGAAGCATTTTTGGCTGCGCTGCGCAGATTCATTGCCCGTCGCGGCAGGTGCAATACCATCCACTCCGATTGTGGAACAAATTTTAAAGGTGCTCAGTCACAATTATCAAATATCATGCGGTCAGCCTGTGCGGCTGAGCGTATATTATTTAAATTCAATCCTCCTGGGGCCCCACATTTTGGCGGCCTTTGGGAAGCGGGCGTCAAGTCCGTCAAGACTCATCTTTATCGTGTCATTGGCACCCAAATCTTGACGTACGAGGAACTTAACACATTGCTCGTTCAGGTCGAATCGCTTCTGAATTCGAGGCCATTATGCTCACTAAGCACTGATCCAAATGACTTAGCGGTGCTCACACCTGGTCATTTTTTAACATTAGCCCCATTAACATCATTACCAACACCAGATTATACAAGCATAAAAATTAACAGGCTTACTCGTTGGCAACTCTTGCAACGCATGCATCAAGATTTTTGGTCTCGATGGCATAACGAATATCTTACCAGCTTATCACAGCGCTTGAAATGGACCAAGTCCTCGCGTGATGTTCGTATAGATCAACTAGTTATTATCAAAGACGAATTGTATTCACCATTGCGATGGCGTTTTGGTAGAATCATTAAATTATATCCAGGTCGCGACGGTATTCCTCGTTCAGCAACGGTTAAAACTGCTCAAGGAATCATTGATCGACCTTTAGTAAAGTTGTGTCCCATCCCAGATGGACAGGACTAATTTTTCATCAGTAGCAACAATAACATTTTATCATAAACATATTCCATTATAGTCTTTGTATTTGTTATATACTTATTACACATTAAACACAAAAAATTCTATAAATTAATCAATCACAGCATAATTTCACACCACACTTGATTTATATGGACAACAGCTTTTTATCATTCTGTACCTTTGAGTACTTCTGTCTCAATAAATTTCGCCATCGGGGGGGAAGAATGTTAAAGTATGTAAAAAGTATTGAAACGACTGCACAATACACTTCCGCTTCCTTTTCCATTCACCCAATATCCTTCTTACATTCAATCCATCAATCACTCTCTCTCATTCGTTCCAACAACCCAAAAGGGCGGCTTTTTACCGGCTCCGAACAAAAACTCAATAAAACATAGTGAAGTGTCTGTTTTTGAGTGTAAATAACACAGAAAGGGACGTCCCAAGACTGTAGGTGCACCTACTACGAGGAACAACGACAGCAGGAACCGTGAGTACCCTTCCTTAACCTGTCCGTTTTTCCGTATTGTGCATTTACTTAATTCATAGTAAAACCTCTGGTAACAGTCAACATTCGAAGGTAATAACTCATAACAACCACCAACAACCCAGTTCTTGAACTAGTTGTTCAGTAGCTTTGGTACAGTTTGAGAACACGAAAAAATCATCAACAAATAATGCAATAATTATTTTAACATTACCTTTAAATTTAGTAAACAAACATATGACATATGAGCCTTATGCTGACTTTTTATAACCTAGATTAATTAAGTAATCATTAACTCTTTGGTACCATGCCCTAGAAGACTGTTTCAAGCCATATATGGCTCGTTTTAACTTTAGTACCTTATTATTATTTGTATCATCACACTCAAAAGTAACAGGTTTTTAACCGACTTCAAAAAGGAGGAGGTTCTCAATTCGTCTGAATGTTTTTTTTTTTTTTTGTATGTTTGTTACGCGATATCTCCTCCAATTATGAATGGATTTTGATGATTCTTTTTTTGTTTGGTAGATCATACTTTAGAGGTGGTCCCATATAAATTTTATCGAAATAAATTCGGCGCTTTTTGAAATAATCAACAAAAACAAAAAAAAAATATACTTAGATGACGTTTTCGTTTGTGGTTCCCTTATGCAAAAATTTTGATAAGGACTTTCAATCTCTGTTTTAACTGTGATCACAGAAACATTAGCCAAGAACAAAGAAGTTTGTATGAGTTTGTAAGGAGCCGTCATGATAATTATACATTAATTCTTAAAGAAAACTACTTAATTGTAGGAAAGATTACGCAATCGTGTCATTTAAATTTGTAGTCTTAAACCGTGTAATTTATGGCACTAAAACGTATATAATAAATAACTTTAAATAAAAGTAAAAACCGACTTCAAAACAAAAACTAAAAAGACTAAAATAATTACCAAAATATAAAATTAACAGTTTCAGAAGTCGGTGCAATTCTACACTGAAACAAATAAAAGCCACCGACTTCTGAAACTGTTAATTTTATATTTTGGTAATTATTTTAGTCTTTTTAGTTTTTGTTTTGAAGTCGGTTTTTACTTTTATTTAAAGTTATTTTTTCATGTATAGTTTCATTCAAAATACCATTCAAAAAAGCTGTGGTTACATCAAGATGACTGATTGCTAACTGTAACTTTGCTGCTACTGCAAATAACAACCTTAATGTAGAGTATCTAAGCACAGGGGAAAAGGTTTCATGAAAGTCAACACCAGCTTGTTGGGAGAAACCTTTCGCTACTAATCTTGCACGATAACGCACATTATTTTTACTGTCATATTTCTTTTTAAACACCCATCTGCATTGTATCACTGAACTGTCTTGAGGATGATCAACAAGTTCCCAGGCATCATTTTCCTCAAATGATTTTAGCTCTTCCTTCATACTTGCTCGCCAGAATGTACTTTCTGGGCCATTTAATGCCTCCCCGAGTGTGATCTCTCCATGACTGCTATCTTCACGCTCTGCAACACACAAGTTATTGAAACCATACCTATCTGGTCGCCCTCTAGTGCGCCTGGGTAATTGCTCTGGCTCACTAGGTTCAACACCTGGATCTGAGGCTGTGTCAAAGGAGTTATCAGAAGTACTCACTGAAGAAACTCCAGATTCGGGGACATAAGTTTCATCCCTATCATCAACTTCAGAGACAGAACTCTCATTTTCTTCATAATCAGAATGAATTTCCTCTTGCTGAGTTACCTCCACTGGATCCTTACATTCCAATGGTATTTCTACCCCATTCTGGTTTGAAGTCTCCATGATGACTATATCTCTGCTAGTTGTGACAACATTAGTTACAGGATCATATACTCTATATCCTTTAGTGTTTTCTGCATAACCTACAAAAATCAGCTTATTAGCCTTCTTATCCCATTTCAAACGTCTTTCCTTGGGAATGTGAACCATAACTACACTGCCAAATATACGCAAATGACCTAGGTTTGGTTTCAGACCCGTCCAGACTTCATAAGGAGTTTTATTATTCAGCCCCGTGACAACAGATCTATTTCTGAAATATACTGATGTGTTGACGGCTTCTGCCCAAAATTTCTTCTCTAATCCAGCATCGAAGATCAAACATCTAGCCTTTTCAACTACTGACCTGTTCATCCTCTCGCAGAGACCATTTTGTTCTGGCGTATATGCATTAGTTCTCTGGTGAACTATACCTTGCTTACTCAGATAACTGTGAAATTCTCGACTACAAAACTCCCCTCCATTATCGGTTCGAAGAACCTTGACTTTCTTGTCTTTTTGTTTTTCTACCATACACTGAAATTCTTGAAAATACTTGAATACTTCACTCTTAGCCTTCATAAAATATACAAATGCCATCTTGCTATAGTCATCCACAAACAAGACATAGTATTTTGATCCTCCAATCGACTGTTTTTCCATAGGACCTCCAACATCTGCATGAATAATCTCCAGCACATCTTCTGTTTTTGATGAACTTTGCTGAAAAGACAGTCGAGCTTGTTTGCCTTCACAACAAACAGTGCATGAAGATTTGCCTATGTTTGCCACCTCTGGATATGTAATTCCTTCTACAGCTCCATTTCTCATTTTATTCAGGCTACTACTGTTAATATGGCCCAATCGCCGGTGCCAAGTCTCACATGATGTTAATGCAGGTGCTGCAAATATTTGTTCTGGTTGTAACGTTTGTAATTTATACACACCATCAACTAATTCTGCTTGGCCAATGAGTTCTCTCTGTTGGTTATAAAAACAGAAACCAAAGAAATTATCATCGCAAATCAGACTAGAGTTCCAGTGATGTGTTCTGGCGACGTAAACATCGGTAGGTCAGGGCGACCATAGTGATGAACATAATAATGGTCATTGCGTCTTGGGTTCGCTCATGCATATACGGGGTGTCCAGTAAATAGCACGACATACTGCAGGGGGTGATAGCTTGGGTCAATACCTACCAAAACAACACAATATATGTTCAGCAAAATCTTACGGATTTACAGTTTTACAAAATTTTCCGAAATATCGAAAAATCTCTACCTTGAAACAAATTTTTAACCATCTCGTAATGAAAAATTCCTTTTCTAGTTTTTTTTTTACATCAAATTATTCGTGAATAGTTACTTTACTCATTGATAAGTCTTTTTTCTATTAAAAACAAGAATGTTTTGAAGAAATATTTTTTTAAGTTTTTACAGACCAATTTTCTTTCAAAATTTTGTAAAACTGTAAATCCGTAAGATTTTGCTGAACATTTCTTGTGTTGTTTTGGTAGGTATTGACCCAAGCTATCACCCCCTGCAGTATGTCGTGCTATTTACTGGACACCCTGTATATTGGTCCACCGGTGAATGAGAATGGCAGTACTACCATTTGACCCATCTGATGAGCGTCAGTATCTTGCCTACTCACAGCGTCCTTAAGATGTATATAACATTCTGCACGTAACTTTGCCTGATTGTTACTAATAAAATTTTGCTTTTCTATTTCTATTTTTTCATATTCATCTACCAAGCGTATGAGGTGGTTTTCTTTCCCTTCTCTTATCATTATTCTATAAGAATAGAAGCTTGCCGCTGACACTGTCTTATTGAAAGGCCGCTTGGTCGTAGGATCACGCGGTGTTATAGCAATTGAGTACCCATCCTCCCCGTTACTAAACATTAAAGGATATTGTAAAGCATCGCATGATCGATGAACTTCACTTTTTCTATGTAAGGAGCTACTGCGGTTTTCTAATATGATATCCCGACGTTCAATTTGCACACCCACCATTACCGAAGCCACCTCATTTGTAGACTGGGCGTTAAAACGGCCTCAGTGGGCATCAGACGGTTTATTTTTAGCATGAATTACTACATTAATTGAGTTTGATGAGGCTGGAATCATATCAATGGTACTTTTAAAGGCTATAATGTATGGATTGACGCAGTGTAGCATTTTCTGAAGATGTTTGATTAAGCCGGATTTCAAATTTGGGAAATTTGCTTCTTGTTTATCTTCGCCAACAAAGTAAATCTGCAGAAATTGTGCTTTCTGACCGGCTTCTGGTAATAAGCTTCCAATTAAATTATAAATATGTCCTTATACTTTGAATGGGATCCATCTCCTGCCACTTTTTTTACCCTCGAATGACGTCATTTGGTAGCAGTTATTATACTTGCGGATGTTACTAATAAAATGCTTATGATCAGGATTCAGATCCATTAGTATATCTTGTAACATAGCCAATAACGCGTCAAAACTTTTTAACGACATGCGAAAGTAGTGAAAAAACTTATTTTCATCATGTATCAGCTGGCCGTATAACGCGACAAATTCTCCCGCTATCAATCGTTGCTGGATCATTATTTGAAAATGTAGTCTTTTTCGTTGCAAACGTTTTTCCGTTCTTAAGTAGGTAGTACTCGGCAAAGGTATTATTTGCGTCTATACTTCGCGGCGATCAGCGTGATAATAAAACGACTCGAGCTGACCAGTCGGCGGCGAACAAATACGCACCGAGTGTCGGCGTGACAAGAAAACCAGCCTAATAGATTCCTGAACTGTTTCCACTGTGAAATATTTGTTACCACTTGCAAATATTATTAAGGCGAGATTTTGAGCATTATCGCCAAGAGGTAATGATCAAAATTTAATCTTGCTGTGTTACATTACACGAAAATGCTCCCAGTGAGGGAGCGCCTTTACGTGGTATAAAAATGCTTCGAAATATAAGTTCGAAAATACAAATCTTTATAAGTGAAATGCCCGACTTGGCTCCACTTTGGCTGGAGACCCTTCAGGTCTCGCCAATAACTGCCCGATTACGTAGGAAGGGCCTCCTCGGACCACCTACAGTAGTCCAATAGAAAAAAAATTGACTCCACATTAGATCTCAGAACTTTTCACGGCAAAAGAGTCGCGAGTATTTTTACATTAATGTTTTTGATGGAATATAATTTTTAGTCATGTACTTATAATCATGTACTTACCTTAAATGAAAAAAATAAAAATAAGTAATATAACTTTTACAAAAAAAACGTTACAAAAGTCTCCATGTTATTTCGCTCTACAACGAAACGTGACATAACTTTTTGTTGTAGACGCGCCTTCTTTTTAGGAGGGGTTTTGGGACTCCAATTCTTATTCCTCCTATAGGCTTATAGCAATAACCATTACGACCTTTTCCTTTTGGAGTTCGCAGATTGTGGCGTACAGACCTATTTTTTTATTATCTCAAAATGCATTCCAGCGCCTGCGCCAGTCTTCAACGCTGTTCTGAGTAGAGATATTTGCTGTTGGCAACTGCTGCTCACAATTAAAATGGACCGACCACAAATCCGGCGAAAATAGTGGTGATATTCTATTAATTATAACTCTGTTGTCACTCTCTGTTCGCGATGTCATCCTCTCTCGTACGTAATTAATTTCAAGCCCCACTGCGATTCTGACTGCATTAACGGGAGGAATATTTTCCCTTGAAAAACCAAAAACACCAGGTATTTCATTAGATAGTAGGCACGCCAATGCAATTAAAGGACTAATTAAGGATTTTCAAATAAATAAACTTCATTTTCGAGGTAATGATTTTGTAGTCCAAATTCTTGAACACGGCGCCAAACATCCTGACCCAAATGAAATAGGCAACCTTTACGATAAATTCCTAGAAATACACAACGTACCGAGTTAATTACGACGGTTTCAAAATCGGTAAGTATCACTTGAGGTGCAAATTCTTCATTGCACAATGGTTGCCTATAACGTTTTAGTTCAGTAAGAAAATGAGACATTCTTGATTTTTTCTTGATAACAGTGCATACGCAAGGGGAACTATTCTTTTGTTGTCGCCTGTTCCACCCATACCGTGTATTGAATACAATTGCGTAAATAATTGTGGGCAACTTTGAAACGCCCCAACCATTATCCAAATTGGAGATTCTTTTAATAGTTTTAACATCCTCGCTTAAATTTGTGTTTAAAACTAAAAAAATTCTCCCATAAACATTTTCAAGTCCTCGTACATCTATTTCTGCTAAATATTTTGGTTCCTTCCCAAGGAGCACTTAGGCGTTACCGACATCAAATATGCAGCACTTATAGAACTTAGAGTTCTTTTGGAGACGTACAAGGGTGTCAAGAAAAGATTCTATATTTATAAGGTTGATTTACCAGTTATTATACAGCTCAAGCTGTACTAAATCTTTATAAAAGAATCCGCGTAAACTAAAGGTGTTAAAACGGAATATTAAAACTCTACTTTAAAACTTTAAGAATTTTTGACACTTTAAGCTAATGTTTATTATTCAAGCTGTACAGAGGCTGTATTTTGCATGTGATCACTTACTTACTACAGCTTTATGTGTTAATATGGTATCACTCTATACTTGATTCTGTATAATGGTATATGCAAACTCCTTTATAAAACTTATTATTATTGCGTAATTATACACCCTTCTAAGTGTTAGAGTTTTATGACTTCTGACAAATATTATGTTAAAACACTATAATAATAAATTAATTCTATAGTACAGCTTTAGTCTGTTTTATTGTCAGTTGTCTATCTTTGCAATAGTAAATAAACCTGTAATTCTGGATAAAAATATGTGGAAAAAAGGAAAAAGGTCCGGTGGAGTCAAAAGGAAGATTAAGGGTCTGTTCACACAGACCGGCTCGGAGAGCATCGGCGCGCATTTTTCTTTTCACACAGACCGGATCGTATACGCTTGGAGTTGGTCGGAGCGGAGTCGTCAACTATTCCACATAGACCGGCTAGAATCGGCCTGAAAGCGGATGCGCTCGGAGCCGATCGGATGTGCTCGCAGCCGGTCGGATACGCTCGCAGCCGGTCGGATGCGCTCGCAGCCGGTCGGATGCGCTCGGAGCCGGTCGGATGCGCTCGGAGCCGGGTGGATACACTGCAAAGGCAGTACCAGTATTCCACGCAGTCCAAGTTTTGTTTTCGGTGTTAACGTGTGTTTTTCGGAACATGGATTTAGATAGCTCCGATGAAGAAATATATTTGCTAGCAAGATTGTTTGAAGCTGAACAAAACAAACGAAAGCGCAAGCGAAGACAAATATGGGCAAAAAATATTTGGAAGAATCGATTAATCCATGGGGAGTTTCACACCATTTTCGAGGAATTGAAGAATGACAGCCTTAAATTTTATGAGTATTATCGTATGGAATATTGGCAATTTTTAAAATTGACAGATTTGTTAAGAGTACATATAACAAAAAAGACTACAAATTATCGTTGCACCATTCCAGCCGAAGAAAGATTAACGGTAACTTTAAGGTAAGTAAATAAAAAACAATCATTTTATAATAATCATCTTATTCAGGTCACAAGATCACAGCCGAAGCTTTGTTAACGTATGTTGCCGTTATTGTCCTGATTGATTGAAATATCAAATATTAGACAGTAAAAGAAACAGTTATTAAACTAAACATTGCTTAAAATTAAATGGTTAAAGTTAAAGATTACACCTAATTGAATGGCTGAATGTAATTAAATAGTGCAGATTTGACTTTCATTATTTTGATTGTCTGTGTTTATTAATTATTTTGTATTTTGTGTGTTTGTACTGTACCCGTAAGTAGTCTGATCTGGATAGTTTTGACAAATATAGGTTTCGTTTGATAACTGATGGTAAGTAGATGGATTAGAGGATGGCGGAGAATTTATTGGCAAAGAATAATTCAAATCTGCACTATTTTCATACAGACTCAATTCAGCTTCGTTAACAATGTCAAAAACGCGCTTTTTAATTCGTGCTTGAACTTCTTTTGGAAACGTTTCCACTGTATCTGACATAGACAAAAAAAAATTGCGTAATGCCTTGTCAAAGGGTTTAGTATTTTTTTTTTCTTCAAGATATTCTTCGAAAACCGTAGCAACATCTTTGTTTAAGCGTGTTCTCTTTTTCGAGTCGGAAGTACTTGCAAGCGATTCAACTTCGGAATGGTCAGAACGTTTAGATGATGTCGATGCTGGTGGTAGTGGTGTGCCAGGTTCCGATTCATCCGATGATAATGTAACATTAGATATTTGGTTCCGATTACGAAAAAACGGTATTATAAAAGAAAGTTCTTTTTCAAATTTTATTAATTTGGATGATGTCGCACCATCGCCACTCTTCCCTTTTCGGTTATGATAAGCTTTTCTGAAGTTATCTCGCAGTTTCTTCCAACGATCCATGCACTGCCTAACTGGAAAGAATAGAAATAAATAAATTAAAAACATCACCCTCCTTTAGTTCATCGGGTAAATGAGCATGCAGTCAGTGGACTGTTTTCTTTAATTTATACTTCGTTTTGGCGCGGCAATGTTATATTTAGATTTTTTGTTTGTTTTTACAGATTCCTCATTACTGGTTGCAGTTTCAAAAACTTGTCATTTAATTTCCGAATGGGAATTTCTACAGTTCATTCAATAATTCATGAGACAATCAGAGCAATTTGTGATGTTTTGATGCCCTTAGTTATGCAGATACCAGATGAAGAAATGTGGGACAAGGTCTCTCGTGATTTCTTTAATATTTGGAATTTTCCTAACTGTTTGGGCGCTATAGACGGAAAGCACGTCAGTATACAGGCACCAGATAATAGTGGAAGCTTATACTATAATTATAAAAATTTTTTCAGTACAGTGTTACTAGCTGTGGTAGACGCGAAATACAACTTTTTAATTGTTGATGTCGGATCGTATGGTAAAAATAGCGACGGTGGAATTTTACAAAATTCAAAATTTGGAAAAAAACTGAACACTAATAAGTTAAAGCTGCCCCCAAATAAACCTCTACCGAATACCACTGAAAGCTTACCACATGTTTTCATAGGAGATGAAGCATTCCCTTTGAGCAATAACATATTGCGGCCGTATCCGAGAGAACAAACAAGAACAGACTTATCAAAAAAAGTATTTAATCTGCGTTTAAGCAGAGCAAGAAAAGTCGTAGAATGTGCATTTGGAATGCTAACTCAAAGATTTGAGATTTATCAAAAACGAATGAAAATCCAACCGAAGTACTGTGACTTAATTATATTAGCAACTACATGTTTACATAATTTTTTAATAGAAAATCGGACGCCATCACCAGGACAAGAGAATGTTCTTCACAGCAATATGAATTTATTAACAGCGATAACAGACAATAATGATGAAAATAGTTCTAATATCGACGCAGGTATAACCATAAGGAATAAATTTAAGGATTATTTTTCAGCAAGTGGTGCTTTAGATTGGCAAGATCAAGTGGCCACTCGAGTTTCTTAAGTTATATTTAATAAAAATTGTTCGCTACTTCTTGAGTAGGTATATTGTAACGTTCAGATACTCAAACGATTTTTACGAGTAAAGTGAGGGTACATTTAAACTCATGTTATTCCTGTTTTGACTTTGAATTTAACAAGTCACGGCAAATTAAGAAGCCCTTACTTTAGAATTCGTTCGAATATCTGGAGATAGGTGTAAAACAATAAAATCTTAGTAGGTACTTACCACTTAACCCCACACATTTGCTTATTTCCTCCCACGCATTGTCTTTCATTACCCGATCGCTATACGATGGCTTGGTTATGTCAAATAAACACTCATATTTTGACACTAGTATTATTAATTTTTCGTCAGTCATGTTTTCCTACAAGTGCATACAACTGTTCCGTTTGTAAACTTCGAACACAAGTGATTCGAGACACGATAGAAATACAATAGGGGCGCGAAAGCCGGCTGTCGCTTGCTTGTTGAAAGCAAAATGGCGGTCGGCGTGGTGCGACGGGCACGCAATCGGAACCGATCGGCTGCGTGAGCGAGAAAGAGCACGCAATCGGAGCCGATCGGCTGCGCGAGCGAGAAAGAGCACGCGATCGGAACCGATCGGCTGCGCGAGCATTAAAGAGCATGCAATCGGAGCCAAACGGCTGCACGATCGAGAAAAAGTACGCGATCGGAGCCGGTCAGCTCCTCTTATTATTTCACACCAAGCGCCTTCAAGCATTCTTAATGACAAAAGCTGTGCACATAAAAAAATAAACCTTAATACACATACTAAAAACTCTGTTTTCATCGTGATAAGAATCTGCTCTCCTCTCCGAGCCGGTCTGTGTGAACGGACCCTAAAAGAGAATATAAAATTACCAACCAAATGAAACTAGTGATACTGAGTCGTCATTTATAGAGAATGAAAAGAATGTAGTCATGAAACGAGCAATCTACAGTCAAGCGCCACTTCAGTCGACGTCTTACGAAGGTTCCGCAGCAAAAACGTCAAACATTGATATTGAAAGTGAAAATTTAATAAAACCTTGGGAAACTGATAATGACATATTTTCATACAGCAGTACAAGTAAAGAAGACGAATTTTGAGAAAATTTACTGTTCCGTCGTAAAATTAAGGAATGGGCTATAGAAAGAAATATATCTCAAAAAGCTCTTGATTACTTCTGTCTGATTATCAAATTCGGTGTCGCTATTTTGTAGCATGAGATCTAGTTCTCGTGTTGCTTCGTCGTATGATGATAATAATTGTCTTTTGACACAGCAATGTGAAGAAGACCAATTATCTACAGGCTGCGAATATTCGTCCTTGACCAATTTATTGATATCTAATCGCTTTTTTGGCCCTCTTAAAATACCATTAGACTCCCAAAAACTAGGTATAATGCACAGTCGTTTTTGGCCTTTTTCTATTGTTTCAATTATTTTGAACGGCATATTTTCCTGAAAAATATTGAAAAACATTTGAAAAAAAAAAATAGGCACACAACACCACACACTAAAAACACTACTGCACATAGTTCTTAGTAAAATATTTTTTTAAAACGAACTACCGTTTTCTAATGCTTTGTTTTGTTTTTGACCTACCTACGAGTTTTACGACGTGGCAAACAAAGGATCGAAAAGAACAAATAAATGCGTGCACGCTGTCCAGGCACTATCTATAAACTAATCGCGTTGCTTGTAATGTGACGCTGCTGTCTCGCTCTATGTGTGTATGTTCTATGGACGATGTTACCTACACGGTTGTTTGTTTACAAGTAATGTGTCTATCAGTAGGTGCGTCGTCTGTTGATTCTATCAAACTGCTTCAATTTACCTTCGGCATATTACACACTTAAAAAACACGTTGTGTAAGCCGCGAGCGATGTAAACGGCAAAATCTAACAATTGCTAGCGATATATTATACATGGTTTTTCATTTTGAATACGTATCCCTAATGAGCTGTACAATTTATGTTTTGAAAACTGATATACAGCCTAAATATTAAAAATATTCTAATATAATGCCTATTTAAAGGCAATAGCTGTACAATGGAATCTAAAAACTGCGTAGTAAAGCTACAGGACCTATAATACCCTCCAGATATACTTTAGGCTGTTTAATATTTATCGCCATTTTTGAATAAACAAAAACAAAACATAATACAAATCAAACGATATTTGACAGTAGCTACAGCTGCTATCGTAATTATACAGCTAAAATAATGAGTGTACTCTAATATTATGCAGTATTTTCAAGCATATTATATTATTCTAACCTCAAAACCATAAACTTACTTACCCGTTTTAGTTATATTTTTTACTTAATCTTGATTATATTGCAGGCGCGTGAATATTTTGACGCAAAACTATATACAATTTCACAACAAAATTAAATCGGCACGTCGAATCTACAAATTATCACACAGAAAGTCCAAGATCATTACTTGATTTATAATTTTTCATGAAATATTAATCGATCGCCAGTAGCTATATATAGGGGATTCTGGCTCACCCATAAACCAGTATAAGTAGACCCCTGTTGGTATGTAGTTTGTTAGAAGCGGTGGACTATGTTATACTGGTTTTCGTGTAAATATGGTTGTAACAGGAAGTGAGCGTAGATAAGGATGAATGCTAAAGTTGGCGTGTGTATATTTTTCATTATTTTAGTATGAAGATGGGGTTTCTGGCTCAGTTGTCTTGTGAGTCGATATTGCTAAGATGTTTATGGTTGAGACAGGAAGTGTGCATAGATAAGAATGTATGCAAAAGTTGTCGTGTGATATATTTTGATGTATTTTAGTATGGAGATGGGGGTTCTGGACCGGTTGTGTGTTGGTGGTGGGGTGGGGTAAGTGTATGTTCTAGTGGAGTGGATCTTTTCTGCTGAAGATTGTTGTGGTATCTTAGACGTGGATGTCTGTCGAGATGCTGGGTGCGGGGGTGGGGGTGTTGGTGGGTCATCGTTGAGCTGGTTCTGGTCGTCCGCTGTGTATGTTCTAGTTAAAATGTGTGAGGGCGAGAGCGGTGGCTGTGCGGGGGCGGGGGCGTTGTCTGGGCCGTAGCGGGGGCTGGGCGGGGGCGGGGGCTTTGTCTGGGCCGTAGCGGGAGCTTTGTCTGGGCCGTAGCGGGGGCTGTGTGTGTGCGGGGGCGGCGGCGGGTTGGTGTTGAGAGAATTGGTCGCTGTATGTATGTTCTAGATTGAGAATTGTGTTAATTGCAATATTTCCCACGCTCTGTGGCTATGGGGTGGTGGTGGTGGTGGTGATAAGGATGTAGGGGTCATCGTTGAGTTGGTTCTGGTCGGCCGCTGTAATGATGTTAAAATGTATGACGACAATCAGTGGTGATAAGGATGTAGGGGTTAAAGTTGAAATTGTTTCTGGTCGGCCGCTGTAATTATGTTAAAAGTGACGACAATGTAATGTTTCCCAAATCCCGCTGTGGTGGTGATAAGGACTTAGGGATCAGCGTTGAGTTGGTTCTGGTTTGTTCAAGTATGTTGCTCTCATAACGACGGATGGCTGCAGTTTTTTTGATAAGCAAAAGAGCCACGTGTAGGAAATCAGTGTTGTACATTCAATGTATGATTAAAACAAAAAACAGTGTATTTACTCATTAATTTTATTTTCTATATTTAGATATAAATGGTTTTAAGAAATAAAAACAGTGTATCTACTCAGTAATTTTGTTTTCTTTATTTATCCAACTTGTGGAATCCATACCAAACCATTTTACTAGAACTTTAGCACCTTTTCTTTTCAACACCTTCTCCACCAGGTACACATCAGGATATTTAACTTTTTGCAGTTCCTGTTCATAAAATCCACCTAAGATTGGTTGTTTCCTTTCATCTTGCAACTGATAGGTCACCGGATTGGTGTTATTCACTTGCACCACTTTAAATATCTCCGAACTCCAGTTTCCGGTGTATCCCTTGGAAAAAGTGGATTTATATTTACTGATACGAACATAGTCACCGCACACATACTTTGATTTAGCTCGTACTTTGATATGGTTGTAAACAGTAGATAAAAGGTCATTAACGTTAGTATGATTCACGGTCACTGGGGCAACCCCGATGGTACGATGTATTTTATTATTATACTTATTTATTACATCAGAGAGCTCTTTTCCGCTCCATTTGTAAGAGCCGTTGTATGCGAATCGTTGCCAAAGCCAGTTTTTGATAGTTCTAATAAATCTCTCTACAATAGAAGCCTTCATTACACTGTATGTTGAGTAATGGTTTATATTAAACTTTCTCATCAGAGCTTGGAACTTTTCATTGAAAAACTCTCGTCCATCATCAGATTGAATGTTTTTTGGTTTTCGTCTTAGGTTGTTGTTTAGCAGGTTGAGCATGCCTCGTGTCACATTATCACCTGATTTGCTCTTTAATGGTTGAAGCCATGCATACTTCGAAAATGTATCGATGCAAGCTAAAATATACTTAAATCCCCCGTTATACTTGGAATACTTTTGCATATCAATCAAATCTATTTGCCAGGTGTCATCAAGTCCTTTTTGTATGAAACGTCTTCGAGGGAAGTTTTTACGGGCATTCTTGTGAAGTTCCTGAACGACTGTCCATTTGCTCATGTCAGTTTTACAAACTTTTTCTTTTCGTCAGGGTTTTGGTACTATAACCGCTGCTCGTGGTGTAGCGGTGGCTGACGTGCTGGTGCTAGTTGAATGTTTTCCTGAGATCTCTTCTAGACTTTGAGAGATTTTTTTTATTTTATGTAAACATTGAATCAGAACCTCATCCAGTTGTGCTTTTATAACCACATCATTTTTCAGAATACCTTTGTTAGCGTTTCTTAATAAGCGATTTCCACAGTCCACCTGATGTTTCAGCACCTTGAGTGAGTGTGGTGTTTGTTGTCGGTTGCTCTGTAGGTAACGTCCAAACTTATCGACAGTCATAATTACAATGAAAGTGTGTTTACTTGAGAACATGTTTTAGTATGTCGGACAGTCGATGAGGTGATTCAATTATGTTAGCTTCTATTAATTCTTCCAATATTGCAATAATTTCGTTATCATGATCGTTGTTACCGGCATTTCGCGAAGCGATAAGCAGTCGTAATCGGTCAATTAGTTCATTAGGGTTATCCCAATACATAATATCCGTATTAGGGTAGTATTTTTTCATTAATAGAGTTGTGTCTGTATTTGAATGATTATTATTAGTGGATGATGTCAAGCCTCTACCGGTTACTAACAGATCTCTTGCATTTAACAGACCCGTTACGTCTGATCTGTTACCTGTTACATCTAACAGACCTGATCTGTTAGCTGTTCCACCTGATTTGTTAGCTGTTCCACCTGATCTGTTAGCTGTTCCACCTGATCTGTTATCTGTTCCACCTGATCTGTTATCTGTTCCACCTGATCTGTTTAAACATCCGCCAGTTGTTGTTTTCATTTCAGATTTTTTAATAGGAGTAGAATGTGGATGGTTTGACTCCTTTATATATTGAGTATATTTGAGGCTCCTGTCACCCTGTATTTGACCTTCTGCAGAAAAATTACGTCTATGCGCATTTGTCATCGTTATTATTTTATAGTAGACGTCACCATCCGCAGGTTGGATCAAAGAAGTATTAGGTTCCCGTTTGAATAACAGTTCCATCAGACCTGGTGTATATCTAAACTTCTGGTTTTTAATTATTAAATGTTTTTTATCGAATTCAACAGCGCTGTCGCCTATATTATACCCCTCTGACGTATGGTAAACACCATAAGGTACTTTTTGAATGTTATTAATTATAATGTTATCCAAATAGCTGCGAGCTAAGGGATGTGACACAAAATCCTCTTCCGTTTCCGATTGGATTGTTGTATCTAGAGAATCATCAGCATCTTCATACTCTTCCTTGTCAACGTCACTGTACTCTTCTTGTTTGTTGCGCATTACTTTATCAGCAGCATTTTTAATTTCTCGTTTAATTGTATTTTGGAATGGCTTCTTATCAGTTTCATGTTTCACAATTAACCCTTTATTATCGTTTGAATTGATCTGATGTAATAAAGTGTTTAGGGGCTGTGTGATTGGTTGAAATGTTTCTTGTAAGGTTGACGTCAATTCAGCTTGACCCTCATTTAAAGCTTTGATTTTCTTTTTTACTGAACTCACAGACTGAACAAGTTTACGTTTAAGCTCCTTATCTCCAAAGATCTGTACTGCTGAAGAGTCCATGGTGAAATGTAAACAGCTTCATTGTAACATGTATTCTTATACTGCTATAATGTGATAAAGTCATCAAAACCCCTCCGATATCGACCCTTATTCATGTCAACATCTTTATTAATCACTAAAAACCCATGCTTGTTCTCCCAACAAGCTCTGCATATTTCTAGAAAAGTATCCCACGACATGTCTGTATTCACATGATCATCATACGCGTGTTTTAGATTCATTTCATCCTGCTTAAAGAGTATCACAAAGTTTGCATTATCTCGCACCAGCTGTTTAGGTATTTTGCTGTATGTTTGACATAGATAAAAACAATCTAGTCCCTTGTGTCTGCCCATCGAGAAGTGTAAACGGATAGGTTCTTGATCTTCCATCGACACATCATCAAAAATTATAATACTATTGCTCTGCGTCTCTTCCGGTGAGGCTACCTCACTTTTATCCGAGAAAGTGTAGAAATTCACTTCCTGCACCTGACTAAACACTTTGCTTAAAAACACGTATTTTGGTTGATTTAACGATTTGGAGTATAAGTAGACATTTTCAAATATCAAACCTTTTGGCTCTAGTAGTAAGGTGAGTAATATATTAGTTTTACCACAACCAGATGGTCCACATATAAGACATCTAATACTGTTAGGTAGGAGTACACTATGTCTGTAAGATATATTATGACTATTGTATTTCGAATTTATATCCCATCCTTTAACTGATAAACACGTGGGTTGCTTCTGAAACTTCATTTTGATAAACGATTTAATCGTTTGCTCATGCTTTATATATATTAATGTAGTAGTGACAGCGGTGAGAGTAACAGGTAGTGTTCTCTTAATTAAAATGATTGTACAACAGAGAAATAAGGTCAGTCTTCATGAACCTTCCGTAAAAGTCGGAAGTGGTTTAGTCAACACACTTATCAATAACCTACCTTTCGAGTTACACGTGCCCGGCTACAATTATTGCGGACCCGGAACAAAATTGAAAAAACGTTTAGAGAGAGGTGATGTAGGTATTAATCCTTTGGATGAAGCCTGTAAATTACACGACATTGCATACGCTCAAAACTCATCCTTAGACCACCGACACAGAGCTGATTTGGAATTAGCATTGGCAGCGAAGAAACGTCAACTTGAATCAAATAGTTTATCTGAACGATTGGTGGCGTTTGGTGTGAATAAAATAATGAAACTGAAAGTGAAAAGAGGTTTAGGAATGATGCCCCTCACAAAGGTTATAACAGCCGCACGTAAAGCTATGAAAAACCACCAACGACATCGTGGTGGTGTCAAGGTGAGCGGTAAACGTGGAAAGGTAAAAAAAATATCCACCAGTAAATTGATAAGCACAGCTATCAAAGCTGCTAAAAGAAGCATCAAGGATAACAAGAGGAGTGTGAAAAAGCCGAGGGTTATTCCTCTACCGAAAAGTGGTGGCTTCCTTCCGTTGATACCAATACTGGGCGCGTTGGCGGCTGCTGGATCTTTGGCTGGTGGTGTCACAACCGCTGCTAAAAATATTTATGAAATGGTTAGAAAGAAAGATGAATCGAGAAATGGAGTACCAGTAGCTGTAGGAAGAGGCATGTATATGGCACCTTACAAAAAAGGTATGGGCCTTTATCTGGCGCCGTATCAAAAAAACTAGACATTGCCCTACCGAATCGTGCCCTCCTCAACTATGAGCTTGTAAAATATGTTAAGCAGCTAAACATTCCTCATTTCCGGGGTGTAGTCATGCGAGATGCTCTACAGAAGCGAAAATCACAACCGTGGAGGGATGAAACGGGGATCGTTAATTTAGACGATTCACATGGGCCAGGAACACATTGGGTAGCATATGTGAAGAAAGATCAAAATTGCGAATACTTTGACAGTTATGGAAATTTAAGACCACCACAGGAGTTTCTCAAATACATGTCAAGTGGTGATGACGTCATCAATATCAGTTATAACTATAACAATGTACAGAAAGATAAGACATATAATTGTGGTCATTTATGTTTACGTTTTCTGTTAAATGTTTGTAATGATATGTTTAGAATGAAATAAATATATATATAAAATATCAAAACTGTATGTTTCATTTCACATCCTTCTGTTAGATTGTGATAATGTCTCTTACTTTATCACTTAATGGTACGGATTCCTTATTGAGTGTGGATTTTTTACCACCTATAGAACTGGAAGGTGAATACGAGTGCGCTTTGATTTATTTTAAATCATTTAATTCTATTCCTAATGTGGATAGGAGCAACAACCTTTTTCATTATGGAGATAATGTTATCACAATTCCTGAAGGCTCTTATGAGCTGGATAACATTATTCATCACCTGGAACAAGAGATCGGCAGTACAGCTGGTGACGACCCTTATAAAACGATTGATATACTAGCTAATACGAATACCATGAAATGCACATTTTATTCTCCGTATTATGATACACATTTTGAGAAAGAGAACAGCATCGGAAGCATTTTTGGTTTCTCTCGGAAAATACTTCCCAAAAATCAAGTGCATCACTCTGATCAACCGATAAACATTCTAATAACAAACACTATAAGAGTAGAATGCAATATTGTTCGAGGCTCATTCATAAATAATAAATCAACCCATGTGCTACACGAGTTTTCACCGTCTGTACCGCCTGGATTCCAAATTATAGAGTCTCCTACAAATCTCATCTACTTACCGTTGAAGACGAATACGATTCAAAATCTACAAGTGTGTATTGTCAACGAACAAGGGAATCTTGTGAACTTCAGAAACGAGAATATTTCACTTCGCCTGCATATAAGGAAAATAGCCTCATGATTATCTATAAAACGAATGGTGAGGCAATACAATGCCACAGTCTTCCCAACCCTCAACTGGAGAGAACATCTCACCAAAAGCAGCAGCAGCCAAAAGTACAAGCAAGAACAAAGATAACAAAAGATAACGTATTGTTTCTACAATCACTCGGATTACAAGTAAACTCCTAACTATAATGACGTCATCATCGATTCTAGATATAGGAGATAGCGTGTTATTTGATGATGCTATAGAGGGAATTGAATATCATACATATTTGCCCTACAGTGAGTCGTATAAAAACAATGATGAGATCCGAATCCGTATCAACGATCAAGATACAATAGTACTGCCTTGTGAAAGTCAGTTGGTAATTGAGGGTACTACTACAAAATCTTCTGCTTTCATCAACAATGCTCCTGCTCACTTGTTTCAAGACATCCGCTATGAACTGAATGGTGTAGAGATTGATAGAACAAAAAACTGTGGTATTACTACCACAATTAAGGGAGCTGTATCCTATGGAGAAGAAGAGTGCAACAGTTTGGAAAATAGCGGTTGGAATATGAATGGTTTTAAAGAGATTGACGGTGACTTCTGTTTCACTATTCCACTTCGACACTTGTTGGGGTTCGCTGAGGATTACAATAAAGTGATAGTTAATGCGAAACATGAACTGATATTGAACCGAAGCTCTTCTAATCTCAACTGTGTAGTTCTCAAAGATCCAACAAAAAAGGTTGAGATTGACATAACCCGTATAGCATGGCGTATGCCCATTATCAAGGTATCTGATAAAGAAAAACTACGTTTGTTGAAGTATGTGGAGAACAACACTCCCATTCCCATTGCATTCCGCTCGTGGGATCTTTACGAGTATCCAGTGTTACCAACATCCCAGAAACATATTTGGACCGTGAAAACAACTACACAGTTGGAGAAACCTCGTTACGTCATAATCGGATTCCAACATTCACGTAATAACGAAGCAGCTAAAGATAAGAGCATCTTTGATCATACCAACTTTTATAATACACGTTTATATCTCAATTCCCAATACTATCCATATGACTCATTCTCTAACGACTTTGAAAAGGGAGTATTTTCACTTTTGTATGAAGCATTCATCAACTTTAAAAGATCCTATTATGGATTGAAGAGCTCCAACGTGCAAATAAACCCACCTCATTTCAAAACGAAAACCCCTCTGATTGTTATTGATTGTTCCAGACAAACTGACACACTTCGTTCAGGCACCGGTGGCACCATAGATATCAAACTGGAGCTAGAGTTTAAAAAGCCTGTACCGAGTGATACCACCGCTTATTGTTTAATTATAAATGACTCTCTCTTCGAATATAGTATTCTTACAAAAACTGTTCGAAAAATAACTTCATAAACTCTATCAGAGTAGTTGACAGGACAGTTAATCAGCAACGCTTGTAGCGACAACATGTATCAGATATCATATTATACTCCATCGATTCCACCCATGCATTTCGAACTTTGCAAGTATATGTATCAAGTTTCCAGCCCCACGATTCCATTTATTAAAACATATTTGAAGCCATCGGATCAAATCAATGGATTACTGGAAGTATGCATTGATATCGCTAATCGGATAACATTGACTAAAGACGAGTGGGACATGATATTTATGGAAAACACCTCTGAAATATCAGAATTCTTCACATCTGGTTCAATTCCTTTACCAAAGCAGCAGCACCAACAACAACAACAACAGCAAAAACAGTTGATCAATTATATAAACCTGTCTGAACATGAAGAAGGAAGAAAACAATTCATCATAATTGACCTTGGATCGAAATCGATGACCATCTGTTGTCAAGAGTGGTGGTGTCTGAATCATTTGCTGAATTGTCTCGATTCGCGTTTACGTCACTTGACAAGGGTAAAAGGTTACTATGAGAACCGTATGAATTTCTTCAGAAAGCGATTCAAGCTCGCCCAAGTGAAAACATTATCTGAAGCCTATGCAATTGTGGAAAATGTTTACGATGAAATGTCGATTGTAGATCAAGAAATCAAATGTTTTGTAATAGATTATTTATTCTTCTCAAGCCTTTTGTAAAATAATAAAATGTATTACTGAGTTGATAACATACTTTGTTTCTCTTATCACAATACCAACCGCCACACCCAACCACAAAAGTAAAATAGTTTAATTTAAATTCATTATTCAAATCAGTCAGTTCGTAGTCGTCCGCAGTTAACATACGTCATCACCACTTGTTTTGTGATTATAGTGCAACATGTACGAGTGTCCTTTTTGTAATACAAAAGTTGAGAATAATCAATTAATTGCTCATTCGAGAACGAAACGTCACAAGTTACTATGTAAACAAGATGCAGGAGATTATTTCATATATGTTGTGAATTCAGCATTCAAGTGTAGAATCGTGAGTTACCGTATCAATGAATCATCAACCGCATTAAACCCGGAAGTTTACCTAGCCGGAGCTGCATATAAAGTTCAAAAACTGCTTAGAATGGAAGTGGAATCAAACAAACACATTAAGGTGAACATTGAACTTTTCTGCACGTATATTATTGCAAAAGGAGAGAATGAAGTGATTAGAGACTTGAAATCATTCAACACTAAAAACATACACTTACAACAATCTTCAGATTTATCTACTTACTATAATGAGGCCTGCGCTAAAATTCTAAAGAAATGTGAAGAGTTTCAAGAAAGAGATAGCGGATGGACATTGGAGAAGATTGAATTTTTAGAGATTAACATCAACAAGTACATTCCGTTAAAGGCTAGCTCTTACATACCGCTTCCAGATTGGATACAACGTAAACATGCATGTGTGAATGTAAAGAACACCGACAATGCCTGCTTTTTCTGGGCTGTAGCAAGCGCCCTTTATCCAGTTGACTCCAACTCGGATCGTCCAACATCATACCCGCACTACGAGACAGTCTTCAAAACAGCAGGAATTAATTTACCAGTATCGATTCAAGGAATCAAACGTTTCGAAGAATTGAATCATATCAATATAAATGTGTACGGAATTGAAAAAAAAAACAAAAATATTGTACCCTTGTATATAACTAAGGCTAAAACTAACGATCGTCATGTCAATCTCTTATTTTATGAAGATGCTAAACATAACGGTAAATCTCATTATTGTTGGATAAAAAACATATCTCGTCTGATACGCTCTCAAATTACACGTAATAAAAATAAATTATTTTTCTGTGATGGATGCTTACAATATTTCACCAATAAGTCTAAACTTGAACGTCATAAGATGTTAGGATGTGAAAAGACTTTAATAGAACTACCTACTCTCGAAGATAAGTACTTGAGTTTCAAAAATGTTAGTCATCAACTTTCTGTACCATTTGTTATATATGCTGATTTTGAATCAATTTTAAGCCCCCTCAAAATGGAGGAAATGAAAAACACTTATTACACTCATGAGCACATTCCTTGTGCTTTTGCATACTATATACATTGTAATTATGATAATTCATTAAGTAAATTCATTACATATCGCGGTGAGGACTGCGTTAAAAAGTTTGTAGATAACATTTATTTGGATGCTCGTTATGTTGCTGATAATTATTCAAATAAAATATCATATGATAAAAATGAAAGCTTTATAATAGATAACACATCCGCTCACTGTCATATTTGTGAGCAACCATTGTTATCGTCAGATCAAAAGGTTATCGATCATTGTCATCTCACAGGGAAAATTAGAGGTGTGGCGCATCAGCAATGTAATTTAAAATACTCTCTACCCAATTACATCCCTATATTTTTTCATAATTTAAGCGGATACGATAGTCACTTATTCATTAAGGAGCTAGCTGCAAGAGATGGTATCCACATTGAGTGCATACCACAGAATAAGGAAAAGTACATTTCATTTAGTCAAAAGTTGCAATTTAAAGATAACGATGATGACAGCACTGAAAAAGAAATAACTATACGTTTCGTTGATTCGTTTAAATTTATGTCCACTAGTTTAGATAAATTGGCGAAAAATCTCTCTCCAGATCAATTTCACATATTATCTGAATATTTTTCAGATCCCGAACAAATAAGTCTTTTAACACGAAAGGGTGTGTTTCCATACGAGTACCTTGACTGTTGGAAAAAACTTGAAGATAAATCATTACCCGATAAGCAATCATTTTACAGCGAACTAACACAAACACATATTTCCGATAATGAATACATGCACGCTCAAACTGTATGGAATAAATTTAACTTAGAAAGTTTGGGTGAATACTGTGACTTGTATCTCAAAACAGATGTCCTATTGCTTGCTGAAGTGTTTGAAAATTTCCGTAGTATTTGTTTGAGTGCATATAAACTAGATCCTTGTAGATACCTCACAGCACCCAGTCTTTCGTGGGATGCTATGTTGAGACAGACGGGAATAAATCTAGAACTTCTCACCGATTATGAAATGATTCAGTTCTTACAGTCTGGGATTCGAGGTGGCATTAGTCAAGTTTCCAAAAGACATGCCCAGGCTAACAATAACTTTATGGATCCAACCGCATACAATTCCACATGTGAAAACAGTTTCATTGTGTACTTGGATGTTAATAATTTGTATGGTTATGCTATGAGTCAATATCTGCCTTATGCAAACTTTGTTTGGTTAACGAGTGATGAAATTATCTCATTCGATATATTAGCACAGCAACCTGATTCAGATATCGGCTACATTTTGGAAGTGGATCTGGACTATCCACAGTCTCTTCATGATTTGCACAATGACTACCCATTTTGCGCTGAAACAAAAACACCACCTAATGGTAAAACGAAAAAGCTTTTACTTACTCTCAACAATAAACACAATTACGTTATTCACTATATTAACTTGAAGCAATGTATAGAATACGGGTTAGTTTGTAAAAAAATCCATAGGATCTTATCGTTTCAGCAATCCCCATGGCTTAAGCCTTATATAGATTTAAACACACAAAAAAGAACATTGGCAAAAAACTCGTTTGAAAAAGACTTCTACAAGCTCATGAACAACTCGATTTTCGGTAAAACCATAGAGAATGTAAGGAAACGAGTCGATGTGAAACTTTGTAACAAGTGGAGTGATGAGAAAGGAAATACAAAATGTAAATACGGTGCTGAAAGATATATAGCGCGTCCTAATTTTCATAGTTGTAAGATATTCTCCGAAGATTTTGTAGCAGTGCAAATGAATAAAACAAAAATATTATATAATAAACCTATTTATGCCGGTTTCACTGTACTAGAACTTTCCAAACATGTTATGTATGATTTTCACTACTCATATATGCTGTCTAAATATAAACATAACGTACAATTGCTCTACACAGATACCGATTCTTTCATATATCAAATCACTACTGAAAATTTTTACGAAGATATTAGATGTGACCTAGAGGCTAGATTTGACACCTCTGATCTTCCCATGAAAAACGTTTATAATCTACCATTAGTCAACAAGAAGGTGGTTGGTCTCATGAAAGATGAAACCAATGGTTGTATCATCAAAGAGTTTGTTGGTTTACGTTCTAAAATGTACAGTTATGTTTTACAAAATGATTTGACTGTAAAGAAAAACAAAGGCACAACCGCCGCTATTGTAAGAAAGTTACATTTCGAAAATTATAAAAAAGCACTTGATTGTGACTATGTAAAATATGACAACATGTATACATTTACTAGCGATAAGCACCATGTTTACACGCAAGTTAAGAGAAAAAAAATACTTTCTGGTGATGATGATAAAAGAAGTATTACCGGGGATGGAATAAACACATTGGCTTGGGGTCATTATAATATAATCAAATAAAATACATTGTTTGTTGTATACAGTTTTTTTTATTTCTTTTTAACCCTCCCTTTTAATCTGCATAAAACACTGTGCAATTTTAGACTTTACATAAGCACACCGACTAAACCACTGAACATGTTGCTGCCAAGGATCATCATCATCTTCCCAATCTTTTAAACCTCCACCACAATGAAAACACATGGTCTTGTCTCCGTAACCAGTATAAAAGAAACCAGCATCAGCAAGATCCTCCGGCTTCTGACGCATACGTAGAGGCCAACTTATGAAAGTAAGCAATCGATTTGTTTTTGAACTGAAGCGTGGGTACTGTGGTATGTGACCGCGTTTATTTTCACTCATCAATGAGGTTATTGTTCTGCTGTTCTGAGATAAACCAATACCACACTCATCCCTTCCCTCAGGATCACAATCATCACTTCCTTCCATTATTTTAAAATTTTCACCATCATTCTGCACGTCGTTAACTCGAACAAATTTATGTGTAACCTCATCATCACTCTCCAATAGAAGGTAATGTATGTTTTCAATATTAGATATCACCGAATCTTCCATTCCACTCGCATCATTGTCCTGATGTTTTGATGAATCCGAGTTCGATATTTTCTGAGCAGTCTGTATACTTTTAGTAAATATTATCTCACCACTAACATTCTTGAAAATAATTTCACGAATGCCTTCCACATCAGATTTAACTGAATCCAACATTGTAGGTAATCAATGTATTTACTTGTGTAGCGTAAAGAGATAACAGTAAAATCGAACCGTCACCCAGCAATGGTGAGATACAAATGTAAATTAATACGAGTGTCATATAATGTAAACGCAATGTGTTTATCACAAATCGAACAAATCACGCATTGAATATACTACACGTGACTCTTTTGCTTATCAAAAAAACTGCAACCATCCGTCGTTATGAGAGCAACATACTTGTACAAACCAGAACCAACTCAACGCTGACCCCTACATCCTTATCACCACTGATTGTCGTCATACATTTTAACATCATTACAGCGGCCGACCAGAACCAACTCAACGATGACCCCTACATCCTTATCACCACCACCACCACCCCATAGCCACAGAGCGTGGGAAATATTGCAATTAACACAATTCTCAATCTAGAACATACATACAGCGACCAATTCTCAACACCAACCCGCCGCCGCCCCCGCACACACACAGCCCCCGCTACGGCCCAGACAAAGCTCCCGCTACGGCCCAGACAAAGCCCCCGCCCCCGCCCAGCCCCCGCTACGGCCCAGACAACGCCCCCGCCCCCGCACAGCCACCGCTCTCGCCCTCACACATTTTAACTAGAACATACACAGCGGACGACCAGAACCAGCTCAACGATGACCCACCAACACCCCCACCCCCGCACCCCGCATCTCGACAGCCATCCACGTCTAAGATACCACAACAATCTTCAGCAGAAAAGATCCACTCCACTAGAACATACACTTACCCCACCCCACCACCAACACACAACCGGTCCAGAACCCCCATCTCCATACTAAAATACATCAAAATATATCACACGACAACTTTTGCATACATTCTTATCTATGCACACTTCCTGTCTCAACCATAAACATCTTAGCAATATCGACTCACAAGACAACTGAGCCAGAAACCCCATCTTCATACTAAAATAATGAAAAATATACACACGCCAACTTTAGCATTCATCCTTATCTACGCTCACTTCCTGTTACAACCATATTTACACGAAAACCAGTATAACATAGTCCACCGCTTCTAACAAACTACATACCAACAGGGGTCTACTTATACTGGTTTATGGGTGAGCCAGAATCCCCTATATATAGCTACTATCGCCATTTATGTATCTAAAATAGAAATATTTGACAAGTTTCACAAATTTTCCCTTTGTGATTCTCTTAAAAAACCGATTAAGAACCGTTATCTTTTAAAGACATTTATAAGAAGATAACCATATTCCTGTGGTTTCCTTTTACACCATACTACAGCTCCAGTGCAGCTATTTTACAGCCTATTTTTTACTTCTACAGCTACTGTACAGCCATAATAACGCATTAGGCTGTATAAGAATGGGCCCAATTTTTACTTATAAGGGCTGTATAAGCGCTGATACAGCCCTTGTACAGCCTCACTATACAGCCTGTGGTATAAAAATAAACTAAAATACAGCTTTTATACAGCTTGTGGTGCTCCTTGGGTTTGGCATTGATTTTGTTCGAGCCCTTTTATAACCTGTCTCATAGCATTTTTATTGAATATCAAACAAGCGCTTGTGCTTGGCACTTCTTCTAAGCGACGACTCATAATTTGACATGGATTTCCTCTTGCATCCGCATTCTTTTAAAAAAAAAACGGAGGTTGAGTAAATCAGGTATACCTGAAAAAAATACATTAGGAGAACATTAAACAATTGTATTAAAAGAAATTTAGGGCTGACATGATAAGCATTATAATCTCTTCCAAGCGCTTACCAGGAGCCCAATTCTACTAACAGAAACGTTTATAAATTGCAACTTAATCGTTTATTCAGAGAGTTTTCGTTTCGTTTAAAAAACTATCAAATGGATTTCGTCGCTCACGAACTCTGTTTGGACTCTATTCTAATCACAAAATAATACTTTCCGAAAGCTAATCTCGAAATTAAGAATTTGACGTTTAACAATTTAGTACCATAGTTAAACTAGGAGTCTCAGCGGACTAACTTTAGTACCATAGATAGTTTAAGAACTAGTGATAAACTTCATTTTATAATAACGTTTTATTTAGTCTTGGTTTAAACCTAGTAATAATCCCAGTACGTACTAAAGGGGTTCGAACATTTTTCTATGGAAGCTGGCATAGGCCCTTGCCGCCATTTTCATTTTTTTTCCAATTTGCGGCGCACGATGAGACTAACATATATATGGGTAGAGGACACTCAAACAAACAAAAAATATCGGCGATATGGTGCCGTAAAGTGTCACGTTGCCGAGATATTTGGACTCAAAGATTTTTTTTCAACTAATTATATACTAATTCTTAATTATCTCCTAAACGCGTGGACCGATTTGCATGATTCAAACGGATATAATGGTTTTAGACCTCGATCTTTCATTTGACACCAAAATCGTTAAGTTATCTCAACAAATAAAAAATCACATTTTCAAGTTGCGCTCGTAATTATGTAAATCAATGTAATCAAACAGTAAACGTTAAAACTACGGTTCTATATGACTGTACCTACTTGTTACCTAATAAACTTGTAGATGGGGTTTAGTTGCCGACATAATGCACATAAAAACGAAGTTTTATCACCGTTTTTAAATTAATTTGAACTTATTTTTCCTCATCTGCAGGTAATGAAAAAAAATGACACTGTCGTCTCCGTATTTCGACACACATCCATCAAATGAGCAATGTTTTAGACCAGCCATTCTTGTTGCTCACTAAACTTATTTAAAATAATAGGTACACACGCGCGCGCGAGCGTTGACAGCCCACTGGCGAGGTGGCGGCGTCTCCACGCGAAATTGTAGGCACTTATCGCTGTAGGTACGGCCGAGTGGTGGAGGCCTGCTTCGGGCTTTATGTTGTTTTCGTTTGTCTATTGCGTACATCTGTTTAGTGGCACGGTAGCCTACCCGGTAACGCAGGGGAGCAGCCACCAAATATTTTACTTTATAGTAAGTGGAATTTCTTAGTAATCATGGAGCCGGTCACGACCCATTGGACTACTCTACCTCAGCAGAACCTGACCCGCTCTGCTGGAGATGGTCTTTCTGGGCCCCAACCAGATGACTCTTTAATGCCAGTGGGGCATGAGAATCCCAATGCATATGATGATCAGCAAGTGGCCTCTATGTCAAGCGAAGCTATGGATAGCACCGAAGTCGGTGCTTTTCAGTCTCTAAAAGTAGCAGCAAACGCACAGGCCGAATTATAATTTACGAATAAATTCAAAGACCTGTGAATATCTGGAGTAGTAAATAAAATTTTCGAATATTTTGGGGAGAGCTACCAATCTTCCATACTAAGGAAGAATTTGCGCCTGTTCTTGCTATATTTATAAGCAAAAGTAAAAACATGTATAAAAAATGTAACTATACAATGAAACGAGAAAAAACATCAAGACTAGTTCAGCCAAATGATAATTACCGGGCAGCTGATGGCTGAAGATTCAACATTGTCACCTAAAAGTAGAACATTCGCGAATTTAAGTATGCGGCAGCAATTAAGAAGTCGTCGACGGCTCCAAACGCAATTGCAGGATGAGCCGTTAATAAAAAAAGTGAAATCTTTTACTGCATCACTGTCAATTGAAGGCGTTTCTATACAATCGAAGCCAGCGAAAGATTTAGAAAAGATTATATTTACATGTATAGAATGCACCTGAAGCACCAACAAATATTTTACAAAAAATAACTAATGGTCCTCGGCCGTATACCCCGGAAGAAGCGCTATCAGTGGTAATACATAGAAAATTAACAGTCGAGACCTACAATTTTCTTCATATGGATCTTCAAGATCGTGGATTCCCTGCATTTCCTCCATGGTATAAAGTTTTAGCAGCAAAAAAGGATTGCTATCCATCCAATATTACAATTTCAGAGCGAGAAGCCTCCGTTCCTTTCCAAGATCTTTTACAACACACATTTGACAGATTATTGAGAATCAGCGATGAAGTTTAAACACAATGTTGCGAAAAAAAATCTATGAAACAGTTGGAATGTGTGTTGGAAGGAAACTGGGGCTTTGATGCGAGTACTGGACAGTCACTGTACATACAAGCCTTTTCGGATGCTGAAGGCGGTGAAGACTATAGCCTCGTTGCAACTACATTTATTCCGTTAGTAGTAAGAACGAATAATGTTATACTCTGGAAGAATCCAGCCCCACAATCCTACAGGTACTGTAGACCGATATCGTAAAATAAACAAGCAATTGCAAGAGGTATTGAAGGATTTAGAAGAAAAAAAATGTAATAATAATAATAATAACTGGCAACACTCAGAGCCAACAGTCATAAAAATCTCTCCATATATATAAAATTAAATAAATTAAAAAACTTACGTCTGAAACGTTGTGAATATACCTAAAAAGATTCATAATAGGGAGAGTAACGATTTAAACCTATAATTTATAGTGTAAAAATGCAAAACCATAAAAATAGAAGAAAAGTAAAACTCAAGATAGCGATGACATCTGTCAACAAAGGAAATGGAATGATAAAATATGATGAAACCCTCTAAGAAATGCTCACACGAGCCAGAAACAGAACGCCACGCCCACCACCCCCGGACTCGCCGCTCAGCTCCGCCTCGCAGCCGCCGGAATCCAGCCCCACCGTGAGTGCTGTGACACCGGCCGCCGCAGTCGCGTCGAGCTCGAGCGACGAGTACTTCTCTCCGCCGACGTCGCCAACACCTGTACGTCGGCAGGGGAGACGCCGGCCACCGAACAGCTTGGGACCTAGGGGCCCCCCGGCCCCTTTTTTTTTTTTTTTTTTTTTTTTTTTTTTTTTTTTTTTTTTTTTCGTGGGAAAATCCTCATGGATGCCCTTCGCCCGGGGAAGACGAAGGGGTATGCCGGACTCTTACCGGCTAAAAACCCACGGTGTTCCTTCTTCTGACCCTTGGCCGGGGTCGCGGGATTCACAGCTGCATGCACCGCAACCCCGGCAGGCCTCGGTCCGCCAGCCCCTGGCGGACCTCTGCTTCCGTGGGGCCTTGCCCCACGTCCTCCTGAGAGGCGCGCACGGAACACTGCGCGCCGCCTTCTCGGGCCTGTTACTGGTCGGGCGACGGGTCCCCTAACCCGCCGCCCGCAGGCCACACACTACGGTGGCCGGAGATCGTCGCGCGCCCTCCGGCGCCCGGTGCGTCTGGCGCGGGAAGGGAGAGTGGCAGCTGCCTCTCTCTCCCTCTCCGCTCCCTCTTTGGTTGCCATCACCTCCTCGCAGAAGGAGGCGACGGCTTCCCACGCACTCTCGCCCCCGACCATGGACAGAACCACGGCCGGGAGCGAGAGGTCACCACCAACTACCGCGACTAGTTCGCGGCGCTGCGTCGCCCACGCAGGACACGCCTGCAGCGTGTGCAGCGCCGTGTCCCCCGGGCAGTCGACGCAGTGGTGACAACCGGGCGTCTGCTCCCGGCCTATGCGACACAGGTACTTCCCGAAACAACCATGTCCCGAGAGTACCTGCGTCAGCCGGAAGCTGAGGGCGCCATGACGCCTCTCCAGCCACTCCTCCATTACGGGCCTTACCGCCGCTATCGCGGCGTGCCCTGCGCTGGGTTGCGCAAGTCGCTCCTTCCATTCTTCCACTAGGATCTGGCGGAGCTCGCTCCGCTCAGGCGCCTCCTCGCGCTGACGATATCGCAGCGCGAGGGCCCTCGCCTCCAGATCCCAGGGCACGGATCCGGCTAAGAGGCTCGCCGCCTCGAAAGAGATCGTACGGTATCCCCTTATCACCCTGACGGCCATCGCACGCTGCGGTCTCCGCAGGATTGCGACGTTGCGGGCCGTCAGGGTGTCCGCCCATATTGGGGCCCCGTAGAGGGCCATGGACCGTACGACCCCCGCGTAGAGCCTCCGGCAGGAAGCATTGGGCCCCCCCAGATTGGGCAGCAGCCGCGACAGTGCAGCCGCAGCGCCCATCAATTTCGGCGCTAATTGCCGAAAATGGGGCCCAAAATCCCATCGGCCGTCGAGGACGAGTCCCAGGTACTTCATCGTCGACTCGACGCCGATGCGGACGCCTCCCACCACGATGTGGGATCCCGAGGGTGGTCCCTTCCGAGGCCCGTGGAAACACAGGGCCTCGGACTTCTGCAGGGCCACCTCGAGACCCAACCGCCGGATCCTCGCGACGACCTGCGCAACTCCAGCTGTCGCCAAAATCGATGCCTCGCGGTGCGTCTTCCCCCGCGCCGTGACCAGCGTGTCGTCGGCGTAACAGGTCACGCCGACGCCGTGGAGGAATGCACCGCGAAGCACCCAGTCATAACCGATGTTCCACAGGAGAGGCCCCAAGACCGACCCCTGTGGAACACCGCACGACGTCTCTCGCCGACCCCATCCTTCCCGACCCGGGTAGATTACGGCTCTCTGTGCCAGGTAAGCCCCGACAATGCGGCGGAGGTAGGTCGGCACCCGATGGTATTCGAGTGCCGCCCTAATGCAACTCCAGGGCAAGGTGTTGAAGGCGTTGGCGATGTCTAGAGACACCGCCAAGACGACCTCGCCCCGGGCAACTGCTTCCTCCGCCTGAGCCCTCACGCGCATGATTGCATCCACTGTGGAGCGCCCCCGGCGGAAACCGAACTGGTTATCCGCCAGATCTGGCCCCACCCCATTCATGTGCGTGACGAGGCGGTCTGCAATTACTCTCTCGAAGAGCTTGCCCACCTCGTCCAGCAACACGATGGGGCGGTACGCAGACGGTGAGTCTGCGGGGCGCCCCTCCTTCCTGAGCAGGACCAGCTTTCCAGTTTTCCACCGGAGCGGAAACTGGCCCCGCTCGCAACATGCGCTAAAGAGCCCCCTCAGTCGGGGCTCGAGAGCCTTGAGAGCCAGGACCCATGCACGGCCAGGTATGCCATCGGGTCCCGGGGCGGTGTTTTTGGCTTGAAGCCATCGCACCGCCGCTCTCAGCTCTACCCGGGTCACTTCGGGCACGTCGTCGTCGTCCGCGTTGGGTGCCATGTGAGGCGGAACCATCGGCGGTGGCGTGTGCTCCGCCCTCGAAGGGAACAGAGCGCTCACCACTCCCTCCAGAAGCTGAGGCCGGAGACTCTGGGTCAGTGGGGGGGCCCACGGGCGAAGTTTGCCCCGTACCATAAGGTATGGGCGCCCCCACGGGTCTCGGTCCAGAGTCTCTAGCATTTGGTCGTGGGCCGTAGTTTTGGCCCGCGAGATAGCGTTCTGGAGGGCGATCTTCGCCTCTCTGTACCCCTCATACAGTTCCGCCTCCGCGGCCGCCGCATCCGGGGTGCGGCGACGCCTCCTGCGGAGCCTGGCGTACTGGCGTCGCGCATCGACACAGGCGCGGCGCAGGAAATCAATATCCTGCGACCACCAGTACACCTGGCGCTTGGCAGATAGGGTCTGGATCCGAGGCATCGCCGCGTCGCAAATATGCGACATCGCCTCCCGGAACCACTCCGCCTCCTCGTCGATGTCGACAGGCCTGTCCGGTGTTGTCACCCAGGCCTGTACGATAGAGGCTTCCAGGAGGCACTCCCTGTCCAGCCGCTTTAGCGCCCAACGCGGACCGATCCCAGCCGGGACCGTTCGGGCCGGAGCGCCTGAGGTCTGGGCGGAGACGTCGAATCGAATATAGCGGTGATCCGATAGCGTCTCCACCTCCTCCATGACACGCCAGCCCTGGACACGACGCGCTAGAGCGGGGGTAGCGAACGTGATGTCCACTATGGATCCGCCCCGCTGTCGCACGCACGTGTCGACGGAACCCCGGTTGAGGATCTGTAGGCCCAATGCTAGGGCCCACTCCTCCAGCACCACGCCCCGCGAATCCGTGGTCGGGGAACCCCAAGCCGTAGACTTGGCGTTGAAGTCCCCGAAGACGAGCACGGGACGAGGATGACTGCGACCGACGACGACGCCCAAACCCTCGAGGAAATCCTCGAAGTCGGCGAGAGACCGGTTGGGGGAGAAATATACTCCCACAACCACTAGGTCTTCGAGAAGGGCAGCCACGTATCCCCGTCCACGAGTGACGTTCTCAATGGACGGAGAGCCAGCGGCGGCCCGCGAGACAATTAAGGCCACCGAGCCGTCCACGTCCCCCACCCAGTCATCCCTGGGCGGAACGAAGTACGGCTCGGCGACCACAGCCACGTTAATCAACCACTCCGCCATACTCTGGAGCAGAAGATCCTGAGCCCTGGCGCAGTGGTTGATATTGGATTGGAGGAAGCGCAGATGTGCCATCACTGGCAGTCCATGCCCTCCCCCTCTCCTCCTTGCGGCTTCTCAGCAGCCGGTTTGTTAGCCGGCTGCGAAGCCGTCTTAGCCGCGGCTATTTTGCCACGGCCTCGCCCTCTTTTGCCCCGTTTATTGGGGGGTTCGGCACAGGCTTTGCTGCCCACCCGGTGCTCCGCCGGCTTGCCCTCGGCCGCACAGATCATGCAGTGCGGCGTGGCCTCGCATGTGCCGGCAATGTGCCCGGGCTGACCGCAGCGGAAGCAGACTCCACTGCGGTTGACCTCCGAGGTGCATAGTGCCCCGGTGTGCCCGTTGGCAAGGCACCGGTAGCACCTCAGGGGCCTGGCTGGCAGTAGCTTCGCCTGTGCCGAGACCCACCCCACCAGCAGCCGACGGCCCTCCACAATTCTGTGGGCCGCCGCAACGGGACAGCTCACCAAGGCTGTCCCTAGGCCGGTGAAGCCGGAGCGAATAGCGCCCGACTTCACCTGCTCCGGAGGGCAGTCGCCGGCCCTTGCGACGGCTGCCACGACCTCCTCGGCCGTGACCGAGTCGTCCCCCCGGCCCCGAGCCGGGTCCTCGCTACCGGTGGTTGTGTGCAGCGCATGAAATGGACTCAAAAAATAAACGAGAACGTCATGCGCGCATATTACGGGTCTACAGAGGGGGGAACTAACCTCACTGCGTACCGTGTTAGGATGCTGACTCTGTTTCAGGAACTTGAACCAGCCATTAACGTCTCGGCCCAACGATTATCGGATCAGGTGCGGGTTATCCAACGCAATCATAGATTGGACGACGCCGCACTTGATAGGCTTCGCTTAGAGGTACAGAACAGCCATGTCACCCCTGTCCCCTCACAGACCGCGGTACACCAACTTAATATCAGTGTAGTCCCACCACGGTCCGATTGTGTGGATGGGGATGTGGATGACAGGGCTGTTACAGTAAGTAGCCAATACAACGACCAATTGAGGAGTGCATTGGAGGATGCGATTCGGGAGTATAGAGCAAATCCCGAATTACGGCCACGATTACCACGCTTGCCCATGCACAATAAAAACAGGGCGCTGGTGTGTGCCTTGGATTCGCTGCTTTCTAGCTATTTTGAGAGCAGCGAAGATCTCTGCGATACACACTCAATCCTGTATTGTGCGGCTGTTGCGGCATGTCGTGTAGCTAACGTCAAATTTAATAATAGTGAACGGGCTACACGACCTAAACCAGCCGTACCAGTCTGGCAGTGCAGGATTGAGCGTCGTATCGACGAGGCCAGGGCACTCATCGGCAAGCTAATCTGCTTCAGGGAGGGCAATACTCGACCAAGAGTGATGCGCTTTGTGAGGCGGGCATTCTCGGGGACTGGTATCAGACCTCAAGAATATATATCCCGAGTCACAGAGCGCATCGACTTCCTGAAGCAGAAAGTTTATGCATGGGCAAGCCGTATTCGTAGGTACAAACGCCGCGTGGAGCGATATACTCTGAACCGCATGTTCCAATGCGACCAAAGGTGGGTGTATAGAGCGTGGGAGCGACCTGACCAAGGTGTGAATGATGGGCGCCTGCCGGATGATGATGCCATGAACTCATTCTGGCGCAGCATCTGGTCGGTCCCCGTCATTCACACCGAGGGTGATTGGACGCGGGATATTGAGCGAGCGTGTGAGCCAATAGAAGAAATGGGGGAAATTCTTATCAGCCCCCAAGACGTAGCCAGTGCAGTCCGTCCGCTGCCTAACTGGAAATCTCCAGGGCCGGATGGGCTGCACAACTTTTGGATAAAGTGGCTACGTAGCTCACACGCTCGTTTGGCGTCCCAATTCCAGTCGTCCTTAGAGTCAGGGTCGCTTCCACAGTTCTTTACGACAGGAGTTACCCACCTGCTCCATAAATCAGGTAGTACCGCGGAACCCAAGAATTATAGACCGATAACATGTTTGCCGACGGTCTATAAGCTTCTTACATCCATTTTGAGAACCAAAATTAACACTCATGTAGAAAATAATTCGATAATGTCCCCTTCTCAAAATGGATGTAGGAATGGGTCCCGCGGTACTAAGGAGCTACTCCTCATTGATATGGCCATTAGCCAACAGGTTCGTCGCTCCCGAAAGAATCTGTCGACATGCTGGATAGACTATAAGAAGGCCTATGACTCGGTGCCACATACATGGCTCATGAGGGTGCTGGAGCTGTATAAAATAAACGCAACTCTACGCACCTTCCTGATGTCGTGTATGGGGCAATGGAGGACAGTTCTTCGCTATCCAGGATGTCGAACGATTCGGGGGAGCGATGAACCGATCAGTATTGAGCGGGGAATATTCCAGGGCGACAGTCTGAGCCCACTGTGGTTTTGTTTAGCCTTGAACCCTCTTAGCACATTGCTGGAGGGGTCGAGGCTAGGCTATCCATTGCGGAGAGGAGGTCAGGTAGTATCCCACCTTCTCTACATGGATGACCTAAAGCTCTTTGCCCCCACCAAATTGCAACTGGTGGAGTTACTGAAGGTAACTGAAACTTTCAGTAATTCTATCAGGATGGAGTTTGGTGTGGACAAATGTGCAGTCATGCATGTTAGACGAGGGGGGATTATGGAATCCGAAGGACTACAACTTTCGGATTCCATACACCTCAGATCGCTCTCCGCAAATGATACTTACAAATACCTGGGTATGTCGGAGGGGCTGGGCATCAGTGAAGCCGACATGAAACAATCGTTGAAGGAGCGCTTCTTTGGCCGCCTGAAAAAAGTCCTAAAAAGTCTTTTGTCAGGCGGAAACAAGGTGCGTGCCTTTAACGGTTGGGTCATGCCGGTCTTGATGTACTCCTTCGGCATACTCAAGTGGACTCAAACTGAACTGGATGCCCTGGATAGGAGAGTCCGGACTCTACTGACCGCAAATCGGATGCATCACCCGCGATCATCAGTAATGAGGCTGTACATCCCGCGAAAGTGTGGGGGTCGAGGCTTACTAAATGCTAAGACCCTCCACAATCGTGAGGTGTGCAGTCTCAGGGAATATTTCCTACATGCCGACGCGGGGATGCACCGAGGTGTGGTCGCAGTGGATAAAGGACTCACCCCACTCAACTTGGCTAAAGAGAACTGGCGCAAGCCTGTGGTACTCAGTACTAATGACCGCAGGGAGGTATGGCAGAGCAAGGAGCTACACGGACGCTTTTATCGGGCCCTCCATGGGCCCGACGTAGACTTCCTAGCGTCCGTGTCCTGGCTACGGTTCGGTGACCTATTTGGGGAAACCGAAGGTTTTGTCTGTGCAATTATGGACGAAGTCATCATGACGAATAACTACCGGAAGTATATTGTGAAGGACGGGACAGTTGACATATGTCGGGCATGCCACTGCCCGGGCGAGTCCCTCAGGCATATTATTTCCGGCTGTTCTCGTCTTGCTAATGGCGAGTACTTGCATAGACATAACCAAGTGGCCAGGATTATTCATCAGCAACTTGCTTTGAAATATAACCTTGTGGAATCGGAGGTACCATACTACAAGTATGTGCCCGACCCAGTTCTCGAAAATGGTCATATCACGTTGTATTGGGATCGATCTATCATCACTGACAGGACTATTGTCGCCAATAAACCTGATATAGTGGTGATAGATCGATCTGAACGCCGCACAATGATTGTTGATGTTACCATCCCGCATGATGAGAACCTCGTGAAAGCTGAGAAAGATAAACAAATCAAATATCTTGACTTAGCACACGAGGTTGTCAACATGTGGGATGTGGATTCGGCAACCATTGTGCCGATAGTCGTAACGGCCAATGGCCTAATGGCAAAGAGCCTCGACCAACACCTCAAGAGGCTCTCGTTGGGTGGCTGGATCAAGGGCCTGATACAGAAAGCAGTCCTCCTCGATACGGCGCGTATTGTGAGGAGGTTCCTGTCTCTGGAGCCCTAACCACCGGTAGCTTGGACCCTGCTCCCGATGCCGGTGGACCCCTATTTTTTATATTTTTAAATGTTTTTTTTATTTTTTATAATGAAATGTTTAAAAATATAATTTATAAGTTTTAAGGATGAATAAAGGGAATAATAATAATAAATTTTATTTCTCTCTCCACAAAGGTTATCTTCATATGCAAAACTTAAAAAATAACAAAAAAAAAATGCACAGGTCATATAAAGCTCCTTTGCGAGAGACTGGAGTCCGTACTAGGGAAACCCTGTGTTACGGATCACCAGGCCCTCGCCCTATGTACATGTGATATAAATTTTAGTATTGAACTGCAACAATAACATATGCACTGTTTAGTGATTGATTGGACAGGATGACATAACCTATGGAGTAGTATATTCTGTGTATAAACTATATGATTATCTATGTATGTATTGAGAGTGAGTGTATAAATAATATGGTTCAGTGTGTGTGGGCGTGTGTGTGTGTGTGAGTGTGTGTGTGTGTGTGTGTGTATGTGTGTGTGTGTGTGGGCGTGTGTGTGCGTGTGTGTGCGTGTGTGTGTGTCTATGTGTGTGTGTGCGTGGGTGCGTGTGTATGTGTGTGTGCGTGGGTGCGTGTGTATGTGTGTTTGCGTGGGTGTTTGTATGTTTGAGTGTGTCGGGATAGTTGAGTAACTCCAACGCTAAAACCAAGACTAACGCGGTATAAGTAGTAGCTTTTCTGTGTCGTCATAATCTAGTTTTTGCAGCCACTTAAAAAGCTTATCTTTACAAAGTTGCTTTGAAAGTCCATAAATCGACAAAATTTTGTTCAACTTATTGTACAAGTAACTACCTAGGAACTCGAAGTGTCGGTGGGAAAAACTTGTGTGAAATAATCTTTTAGGGCAAACTGCATGAATACGTCGCTTATTTATGAACAGAGTCGGATCATAATATAGTTGTGAATGCTTACATAATATACATTTACATAATATAGTTGTGAAGGATTGTATTATGAATAAAAAGTTGACGCACGGTTAGGACTTCAGTAAGATTATAAAGTTCTTTAGTTGGATGTAGAAAAGGTAGAAAATTACTGACTTTTAGAACTGCTCTTTGGGCTCGCTCGAGTTTCAGCATAGATGTTTTGGTTGCCCCTCCCCAAATAGTAATGCAATAAGAGATGAGCGATTGACACAGTGCAAGATAAACCATTTTTATAACGTGAGGGTCTGCAACATGGCGAAGATTTTTAAAAATGTAAATTAATTTACGTGTCCTCGAGACGAGAAGGTGTATGTGAGGATGAAAGCTGAGTGTGTTATCTAAAATCACACCCAGGTATCTCATCGTATTGGTTTTGTCTAGGGTAGGACATGAGCACGCAGCAGTATGGGAAGAACAGGAATAAGAGTGGGCAGATATAAAAAGTTCATCACTTGGAAGGGAGACATTTTTCATAGAGAAAGCCATATACTTTGTCTTCCCTACATTTAGTGAGAGCTTATTGCATGTTAGCCATGACAGAACCAAACTGAAGCCCGACTGCGCAAAACCATAAACTTGCTCCCATGTGTCAGCCTCAAACAGGAGTGCTGTGTCGTCGGCAAAAGTTACGATCCTCCCATTAGGCATTTTAAGTTCACAAAGGTCGTTTATGTAGGTTAAGAATAGCGAGGGGCCAAGGATACTGCCCTGTGGAACTCCATGCATAATGGGAAGATCACCACTTACCCATTCGCCCACCCTAACCCTTTGAAAACGGTTTGTAAGGTAATCAGTAAAAAGTTGAAGCTGAGTATGCCTTACACCAAGGTCTTCTAACTTTTTCAACAGTAATGGGACGGAAACTGTGTCAAAAGCTTTAGCCAAGTCCATGAAAATGACAATTACTTTTTTGCCTGTGTCTAGATTACGTGAGACAAAGTCGGTCAATTGGTGAACAGCATCACTGGTTGACAAACCCGACCGAAAACCAAATTGGGAGGACGAAAGCAGACAGTTTTTTTCCAGATACTGAACTAAACGCTTATTCATTATCCTCTCCAAAATCTTCGATAGGGCTGGTAATATCGAGATTGGTCTATAGTTGTCGACACAGGTTCCGTCGCCACTCTTATAAATGGGGTGAACTTCTGCCAATTTCCAATCATCCGGGAATTTTCCAGTGTCAAGAGCAAGGTTACAGATGAATGTTATTGGTGGAATTAAAATATGCCTATATCTCTTTATAAAGGTGGTTGAGATATTGTCCCGACCAATGGCGCAATTATTTTTTAGATTAAGAATGAGAGACTCAATTTCTGCAGAATCTGTCGGAAGTATTACCAAAGAGTGGGGGTGAGTCTTATTTGATGGTAACATAGAGGAAGTATAGTCGACACTTGGGCAACATTGATCAGCTAGGTTTTTACCAATATTCACAAAGAAGGTATTAATTATATTAGTAGAAGAAGGGGGATCTTGATCTTTGATAAGTTGCAAGGCTTCATTTTTTGATTTTGTGATGTGTGTGATGTTTTGTATAGCTTTCCATAATTGTTTATTGTTTATTGCAGACGCAGTCTTAATTTCTGTTTTTTCATGCTGTCTTTTAAGTTTATTTAATAATTCGTTACAAAAATTCCTGTACCTTTTATATGTGATATTAATGTCCTGGTTGTTAGGGTTCTTTTTTGCTTTTTGGTGTAATTTGTCACGGTTTCTCATGCATCTCAGCAGTCCTACGGTTATCCATGGTTTGGTTACTCTCTTACGATTCGAGGTTTTAATGATTTTTGTGTTTGACAGTATCAAGTTATTTAAAGTGTTTCCAAGAAGCAATACTGCTGTGTTAACATCATTTGAAGAATAGATATCAGAAACGTTAATATTTACTATGTCCTTGTCTATTTTGTCATAATTTAATCGTTTTATTATTTTATCTGTTTTAATTTGAGATTTGCTTAGTTCTAGGATGAGAAAAACAGCGTCGTGATCAGTAACAGAGGTTTCTGCAACGTAACAGAACGCAGGAAGTCTAGTTCTTAATATGACATGGTCTAGGCATGTTTTACTATGTGTAGGAATTGTGTGTGCAGGCAACATACCGTGCGATGCCAAAAGATTCAAATAGGTAGAGGAGTTTAAGTCCGTGCTATTCTCACATATATCGACATTAAGATCACCCAACACAATAACATTAGAAAATTTTGAGATAGTTTTCAAATACAAGTCGAGAGATAGTAAGAAGTTATCTAGGTTTCTGTAGCCCGCAGGACGGTAAACAGCCAGAATAGCGGTATTGTTATTAAAGGGGAATGCCAAGATTTCCTTTACGACTCGGCCAGAATGGACAAAGATGAAACATATCTTATTAAAAAGGGCAAATATTGTAGAATGTATTACAATATCAACATTCCCGCTGGAAGTACACCAAGAAAAGTTATAGGTCGATAAAGTTAACCTTAATAGTAGATTTTTAACCTAAGGAAGAAAAGTAATTCGAAAATCGAACTAAAATTTTCTTTATACTCCGTCTACATTTTCATGAATATTTTTTTAACCATTATTGTATTGATAGACCTTCAACATTTTTGTAAAAATCTTAATATTATTGTTTCATTAAAGCATTTATTTATGTAAGTAACAAAATTAAACCATTTTTGGTCAGAATAGTACCTAAATAACCAAACCAAAACCAAAGCAAAATAAATCTTATATTATTTGAAATTGTCGTTTATTGACGTTGCCATGGCAACGATGGTAAAACATGCATGTCATAATACCAAATTATATTAAAATCATACTTTTACTAAACAAAGTATTTTATTTAACAAAAATCTTGCCCAACCGGAATCCATAATAATGTATTCACGATAGGAATATTATACGTATAATATGGTTACTTACTTCGATACAGATACTTACTTTGTCGCATTTAATCGTAAGAAATAAATGGAAGTTATTTTAATTGTGACAAAGGTGTTGTCGCCATTAAAATAAAATCATAACAATATTCGATTTTAAAAGTAATCGATTATCAAGTATGTATATAATCGAATGGAATATAAAATAAAAAAGAAATACAGTAATAATAGCACGTTTGAAAATTATTTCATAATATTACAAACATTAGTTTAAAATTAGTATAAATCAAAGAGATTAATTAAATATGATAACTAACATTATTGAATGTCTTTGGTACCTATACATACTCAGCATAATAAAATAAGTATTATGTTATTATTGTGTTTCGTATAAGAAAAAGTAGCCCGTTTATGATAAATCACAAGAATAGTGTCAAACCTGTTGTATTTATGTAGTGGTTACTAGGATTATTCGTTACAGTTTATTGCTAATAAACCTTAGTACTATAATTAGTTGCTATTAATGGAAGAGCACAATTCACATATCTCAAACAAGAAAAATGATTAAAAAATAAATACTTTGTTACCTAAATAACATGATATTATTATGATATAATTATTTACAATTACATATTGTTTCATGGTTGTAATCGATTTATAAATGTAATTTTAGTATCGATATAATTATATTTTTATACTGTGCAACATTTCTATTTGCAGTTGTAGATAAAAAAAGCGTTGAAACTTACTAACCAATTTATTAAAATACTATTTAAAATGACTATCCGACGGTGTACTGCTCCAGACTTTATTTATATTGCATAAATCTTACAAAAAATAAACGCGAATTATCAAAATTACGGCACGTCTGTTCATACTACTTTGTATTGGCCGGATCTTGGCATTCCCCTTTAATCATAAGACAGTTGCAATCAGATATTATTGGTTCTTCTATAGATATGTTGGAGGTATTCATATAATAGACAACAACACCTTCATTTTGCGTAAGGTTATGATTTGTTTTGCAGTAGCTGTACCCGTCGAGCATTGGGATATAGTGTGTGGAGGGTAACCAGCATTCTGTTAAAACTATGAGGTCCCATTCTATCTGTGATCTTGTTAACAAAGTAAGTAAACTTGGAATATTGCGAGTTATGCTTCTAATATTCTGGTGTATTATTTTAAGGGAATGGTTAGGATTTGTGATGATATTTGAACAGTTGTCTATTTCGATGGTTGAAGATTGGGCTATAGTAAAGTGGTCTAGGTCGGATACAATCTCCCTAGTGCTATCGAATTTTAAAGCTTAAGCAATCAATATTCGTATTGACACATACGGCGTAATGTGACAAACATGGGGGGACCAAACTACTACCATTACAAGTAAAAACTTTAAAATCATATAGACCATTCGAGTATGCTGAACGACAGATTGTACCAAATAAATAGACAACATTGGATACGTGTGTATTATACAATATTTTAAATTGTGTTATTTCGACTGTAACTGTGTAGTTCATGAAGCTGGTATATAGTATACCTGCATAGTTGAGAGTAGTAGCTGTATCGTGTAATGTGTAGTGGTGGTTGTGTGTGTAGTAAGTTACTGTTATACTTGGAAAGCATGTTCTTATCAAGGTAAGAGTGTATTGTTTAGCGTGTATGGAGTAAACATAGAGTAAATCGCACATGGTTATCATACATAGCTGTTTAAGTATTAGAGCATAAATATTCAAAATGTAAGTATTAAAAGAGAAGGATACATGCAAAAGTAATAAAGATAATAATAGGCTCACTGCAGTAAAAAGAAGTCACAGAGTTTTCTCTAAGTCTAGAAGAGACTGTTCAGATCTGACAATGATTTGTCGGGCTCCTATTTCTTTCCGGATAAATATGTTGCCGTTTTTTGTCCAGCAGAACATAAACTTGTTGATTTTCGAGAATTCTCTTGCCTTGAAGAAGAGTTTTCTCGCGCTCGAGGGAAGAAATTCCGCAACATATATGGGCTGACGATCTCCAGCTAAACCAATACTGTGCGTGTTGATGCTTTCTTCTCTTGTGCGATTTTTGTTGAAGTTACGAACAGAAGATATCAATTGGTTTTTTATTTGGACACTAGTAAATTCGGTGACAATGGGTCTGGTCGTGCCTGGTTTGCCTGGGAGGCGGTATACATCGCGAATATGCGATAGGGGCAACGATAAGTTAACTGCTGTGCCCACTTTTTCAATAATAGTGGTCAAATCGGAAGTTGTTTCGTTGTCCTTTAATGGTATATTTCTTAACTCAACACATGATGAACGCGAGGTCTGCTGAAGATCTTGTATTTTACTCTCAAGATCACTTATGCAGTGTTTATAGGATAGTTTTTCTTTTTTCAATGATTCGATTTGTTGTTTCATCTCCTCAAACTGGTTATTCATAAAAACCATAGATTTTTTTATCTCAAGGTTTGTTTCCTGCATCGAGGAGTTCTGTAATTTGAGATCCGCAATCTCGGAAACTAATTTATTCAAGGCGATGGTTTGTTGTTTATACAATTTATTTACATGTTCCTCTTGTTCCATTTTCCATATTTTCAGCATACTTTTTATTTCCTGATTGTATTCTGCATTTTCGTTGTTTGGAGAAGAATCTGGGCAGGGGCGTTTGTAACGCATCTTGACATTTACATTTTCTACATCACTGCTTACCGTATTAGGAATATCGGAGTCTGACATAACATGCGTTAAGTTACTAACGGGAGTTCCCGGAACTGGGGGTGTACGTTGTAGGCGAGACATTATGTTTGCCGGGCCGATGAAACGTAGTACGTAGCGTGACACACGGTGGCTAGCACGCACGTCTCACGGTACCGGTGAGTGTTAAAGCACCGACGGCGACGCAGTGTTAGGGCGGGACAGCAATTATGGCTACCGTATTGCTCTCGCAGAGGTGAAGGCGGGCGCACGGTCGGGTCGCGCGGTGACGCGGTATTGCTCTTAAGCTATGAAGCCAATGTTGCGATGTTGCTGCGACAGTATGCACTTTCACTACAACCGTAGAGGCTAGAATCCTATCTGCAGTATTTAAGCACTTTAATATTTTGTTTTGAATTCACTTTAAATTTTAACACGCGTCCACTTCCGAGCAGGTAACGGGCGAGAAGGGCAATGTATTAATGGTGATCAAGTTTTTTTTTCTAGAAAATACCAGTTTTTGTACAAACCATTAAATCGCTAGGTGTCAACAAAAATTTAAGTCAGGAAAAATTATCCGCACTAAATATTCAGCTGGCCTAAGAAGTTTCGCAATGACACTACATTTTTATTCGTCAAAGGCGTACCAGTATGTGAGAAATAAGTTCGATACTTGCTTACCTAGTATCAGAACTATAAAAAATTGTATCACTCAATTAATGCGGAACCAGGATTAACCACACAGTCCCTAAATGCAATAAAATTGAAAGTAAAATCGACTTAACACAATATACTATGTAATTTGGCTATGGATGAGATGGCGATACGTCAGCGCATTGAATGGGACGGCAACGTGTGCATGGCTATGTTAATTTTGGGAACGCTCAAAATTGTGATGGTGATCATTTGTGTGAAGCAAAGGAAGCTTTAGTGTTCCTTCTAACGCCAATAAGTGGTGCGTCGAAAATCCCTGTCGGGTACTTTCTTGCCGATAGCGTAACGGGTGAGCAAAAGGCAACTTTAGTGAAACAGTGCCTGGAACTGCTAAACACCACAAACGTGGAAACAGTTTCACTAATCTTTGATGGCTGCCCTGCGAATATCACGATGGCAACGCATCTTGGGTGCTCATTTGACTTAAAGCAAATGAAGACTAGCTGCACCTTATTATACAAACTGCTGCTTCCCACACGATAACGTTAGTTTGAAATGCTTTCGAGGCAACTGAAACCTTAATAGATTATATTGACAGAGCCGTGGAATGGTCGTATCTGGCGAAACTGAATCAACTGCAAGTAAAAGAGCATTTACATCTTGCTAACAACAAATTAAGACGTCGCCATGTTTATTTTAAAAGCCAAAAAGTTAGGGTGAAATTGGCGACACAATTAATGAGTAGCAGTGTGGCTAATGCTTTGTTCCGAAATAAACTAACCAGGATTCTCAGATGCACAAGGAACCGTAGAATTTTTGCAAAATTTAAACGATCTCTTTGATATTTTTAACTTGCGTCACATAAACCTATTCCACTGGAAAAAACCGATAAATTTCATAATAAAGAAAAAGTTTTTAATTTTTTGGACGAAGTAGAAATGTATTAGGAAAACTGGATTTTTAGGTCTCATTACATTTATACACAGCATAAAAAATCTGTACGTAAATCTTGTTGAAATAGAACAAAAAATTACGTTTTTGCCAACCTATAAGCTATCACAAGACCACTTGGAACTGATGTAATAAAATGATTAGTGTCCATGGCGGCTGCAACGAAAAATCTAACCGCAAGACAATTTATGGCTATTTATAAAAACTAATAGTTAAAATTTGAACAATTTCATTTCATATTTTGTTGCACCTACCTACGATTCGTATATTTTATTTGAGCAATTTGTAAAATTAAATGCTTCTCCTCACAAGATTTTACATCCATAAAAAACACGTTGACTCTCTTTAATAGCGGTTGTTGATCAATTGTTAGAACAATGGGATGCATTGAAACTGTTCTTTACTGACTGTTGGTTAAATGAACGTCTTCTTTCAACAGAACTGATGTTCAACAGTTGAAACGATCCATTCACGCAACTTTACTACATGTTTGTTAGCGACACTACAATTTAATCGTTAAGGAGTGATTCTATCATTACAGTTATCGCTAATATTGGTATGTCAGGATTGAGAGCAAGGTAAATGTAGTAAATAAAACTAACATAGACTCTCCACCACTGAGAGTACTTGTATTTGGGTTAGTGTTAGTAACATGAACTAGATCACAATATAATACTTTAGATAATTATTACAAGATCATAAAATAAGGACAAGCTAGTCAGATATAAAAGGTCAGACTTCTTCAGCTGATCTACACAGAATACTCTAGACGAGTTTTCCGTCGTACGGTCCAAGAAGCAATCCTCCGGGCGCACCGAGCGAGCCGGTCTCCTCCCTCCAACGGGCAGTGGTGGTCCGATGTTGACGTCACGGTTAGTTAGGCAGCGGACAACAGATAGCGCTCACTCCACGATGTTCCCGACACGGCCATCCTGCAAGGCGCATGCCCCAGGCGCCCCACGAGTCTACGTAAAACACTGAAACAAAACCAACATCAGAACTAGTTCTGCAAGTATGAACCGTAAGCCATAATACGCTTTTGGGGTGCATGAAAAGAGCCTCCACGAGTGACGATACTTAAGTACGTCCGGCGCACCCTGGGCAGTCAGCCCCGCTACCAACCTTGCTGACTGGTTAATCTTTTCACCACAGCATGAGCTGTTTTCGTATAGCTCTTGCTGACACGAGAGAAGAATACGCATTTGAACCATCAGCAAATGCCTCTATTACTGCTAGGTCAACCGCACTCAAAGGGACCATGCCACACTTAAGTCCTGGTTTTCCTAGAGCTTACCACTTGGAATCACTTGCATTTAAAGAGCTTTTCGCTGCACTTAAACGTACCAAGTTGTTTTCCAAGCTTTATTCACATTTGCTGGTGTTTCCATCATGGCGTAGATTATGGTACAAATGTTTTATCTAGTTTCGCAAGTAAAATATAAGCAATACTATATGTGAGGCTGTGTGGCCACTTCATTTTATTTACAATAACATTTTATAGCACTGTATTTATTAATTATTTACTTTGAAGAGTCTTTGTGCCAAATTTCAAGTTTATAACCCCATGGAATAATGATTTTCATACAAACTTTCAACTCTTATAATTTCACACCCTCATGAGTTTAATTTACAAAAACGCTCAAACACGTACTTCTATTTCTAACTAGAAACTTTAATATTTATTTCATTTATCAATTTATAGCCTTGGATCTAGCCATATCATGGCATCACCCGCCTGGGTTCCAGACCTATAACAATTATCACCAATAAAAAATACTATTTCCGTTTTCATCTACAAAAATACATTTTAAACTTTTTTTTTTTTTGTAGGTACTAACAAATCTACTTTTTAATTTCAATAAACTATTTTGCACTATTCTGCAACAAGAATTATAGCAAAACCTGTTATCGGTAGCGGGTAGCACTGGGCAATGTTGACAAGAGAGGGTAGTCGTCGATATGGATCGGCCCACCCGAGGTTATAAAGGCGGTGGTCATTCGTCGAAGCGAGAGCATTCCGTGTTGAACAGCTGAAGAAGTCTGGCCTTTTGTATCTGATTAGCTTGTCCTTATTTTATGATCTTGTAATGGTTGTGTAGGGTAATATACTGTGATCTAGTTAGTGTTACTGATACTGGCCCGAATGCAGGTGCTCTCAGTGGTGGGGAGTCTATGTTGGTTTTGTTTACTGTGTTTACCTTGCTCGCAATCCTGACATGCCGATGTTGGCTAGAGCTGTAATGATGGAGTCGCCCCTGAACGATTGTGTTGTAGTGTCTTTTACATCAGAAGTGGAACAAGAAAAAACCAGTCCACATTATGATTGTATACCCACATGTAAATTATTTGCTTTGTAAAAATCCCCTGTAGACGGACTGACAAAAACTTGATTATTAGATTGATATTACAATGGTGAGAAATGTGAGAATGAGAAAATGTGATAAATCCGGTGAGTCACAACCATTTTATTATGTGTGAAGGAATTTTGAGGAAGGAAATATAATATGAGAGGTTATTTATTCGTGTAAAATAAATATTAAATGATATCTTTGCTTATTCATGTAAAATAAAAGAGATGTTATGTGTATTTATTCGTGTAAAATAAATGAGATGATATCTGTGTTTATTCGTATAAAATAAATATGATGGTATCTGTATTTATTCGTGGAAAATAAATACGGCATCTGTATTTATTCGTGTAGGAAAATACATTGCAAGTCGTATTAGAGTTTGTGGTGAGATGCAACCAGGGTTGATCTTTGGCACCGCCCGGTTTGGCCAGCCGGGGTTGGCCAGAGGCATCGCCTGGGGAAAGCTGAAACTCTAACATGACGAAGCAATTGTTATAGGGCTGGAACCAAGGCGGGATATGCCATGATATGGCTAGATCCAAGGCGGGTGATGCCATGTTGATAAAGCAGGATCCCAGGCGGGTGATGCCAAATGAGTTGGCTAAATCCAAGGCGGGTGATGCTATTAATTGATAAATGAAAATGCAGTGAAAATGAGATTCTGTTTTGAATTAATGTTTTGAAAAAGTTTTGAAAATATTGATATTTGTTTTGATTGGTTTTGTTATAATCTTGTTGTAGAATGGTACAAAATAGTTTATTGAAATTAAAAAGTAGTTTGTTATTATTACTTATGGTTTAAAATGTATTTTTTGTAGACGAAAACAGGAAATTGTATTTATTATTGACGGTAATTATTATGATGGCTTCCGTTAAAGATTAATTTGTCAAATTTATTTTTAAATAAGAAATAATTTGACTTATTTTCGATAAAGATGTGTATAATATGTACTTATTGTATTGTTGTAAAAAGGTTGTATTATTAGCGCAACATAGAAATGTTATGTTTACAAAATCATGTCAGTTTTGTAATATGAGTTTGTGAATAATGAGATATTTAATCTTGAAATATTTTAAGTGTTTAACGTACTATGAGTTTGAAGTGTTTATATGCTGGTACAATGAATTGTGAATAATTGAGATATTTAATCATGGAATATTTTAAGTGTTAAATGTACTATGAGTTTGTAAATTATTGAGATATTATGTTGTGATTTTGTGAATAATTAGGTATGAGATTTTTACGAATGAAATATTTTAAGTGTTTATGTATTATGGCTTTGTGAATCGTTGAAATATTTAACCAAGAAATATTTTAAGTGTTTATGTATTATGAATTTGTGAAAAACTATAATGAGATATTTAGCCCCGAAAAATATTGTAAATGTATTTAAATGATTTTATGAATTTGTGTATAATGAGATTGTGTGTTTATGTACCTATTATGATTTATTGAATAACTAAAATTTGATGTTTAACCAAAGTAGAACTGTCTAATAGGCATCTGAGATAGTATTTTATTGTGAAAATGTTGAAATCTAATGTGTGGATGTTTGTAAGTAAGTAAGTTTGATACGAGAAGTTATGAACGAATATGGAACTAGGTTGATACTGAATGAATATCAACTAGTTTAAGTCATGGGTGATGAGCTTGTTGGCCGTCGATGGGATAACAAGCTCTAATCGATTCAAACATTCTTTGGATGCTTTTCATTTTACTTTGGTCAAAGACATGAGTAACATGACGAGGTCAAAGATGAGTGATCAGGTGTGGCCGAGATGTGTACTGTATTATTTGTTTCTGTTTAAGGTCCGAAGGTGTCACTGAAGTTAGGCCTTGATGCACAATCTTGACGATGGGGTTGATGGTGCGTCAACCACCAACCACCAACACACGAGGACGTGTGTTTTGCAGGAGGGCCGTGTTATCGGTAGCGGGTAGCACTGGGCAATGTTGACAAGAGAGGGTAGTCGTCGATATGGATCGGCCCACCCGAGGTTATAAAGGCGGTGGTCATTCGACGAAGCGAGAGCATTCCGTGTTGAACAGCTGAAGAAGTCTGGCCTTTTGTATCTGATTAGCTTGTCCTTATTTTATGATCTTGTAATGGTTGTGTAGGGTAATATACTGTGATCTAGTTAGTGTTACTGATACTGGCCCGAATGCAGGTGCTCTCAGTGGTGGGGAGTCTATGTTGGTTTTGTTTACTGTGTTTACCTTGCTCGCAATCCTGACATGCCGATGTTGGCTAGAGCTGTAATGATGGAGTCGCCCCTGAACGATTGTGTTGTAGTGTCTTTTACAAACCAATAAAAACAAATAGGTAGTATCAATATTTTCAAGCATTCATTTTTACTGCATTTTCATTTATTAATTTATAGCATCACCCGCTTTGGATCTAGCCAACTCATTTGGCATCACCCGCCTGGGATCCTGCTTTCTCAACATGGCATCACCCGCCTTGGATCTAGCCATATCACGGCATCACCCGCCTGGGTTCCAGCCCTATAACAATTGCTTCGTCATGTTCCAACCTCGGTTTGCCATACCAGGTGGTGCCTCAGGTCAACCCTGGTTGCATCTCACGACAAACTCTAATGCGACTGCAACGCATTTATTTACAGAAACAAATTTAGATAACATATTTTCTTATTTTACACGAATTAACACACATATCATTTATATTTATTTTACTCGAATAAATACAGATAACATCTCTTTTATTTTACATGAATAAGCAAAGATATCGTTGAATATTTATTTTACACGAATAAATAACCTCTCAAATTATATTTCCTTCATCAAACTTCTTTCACACATAATAAAATGGTTGCGACTCACCGGATTTATTACATTTTGTCGTTCTCACACTTCTCACCATTGTAATATCAATCGAATAATCAAGTTTTTGTCAGTCCGTCTATAGGGGATTTAACTTATCAAAATATTTACATGTGGGTATACAATCATAATGTGGACTGGTTTTTTCTTGTTCCACTTCTGATGTTAGCGACACTACAATTTAATCGTTAAGGAGTGATTCTATCATTACAGTTATCGCTAATATTGGTATGTCAGGATTGTGAGCAAGGTAAATGTAGTAAATAAAACCAACATAGACTCTCCACCACTGAGAGTACTTGTATTTGGGTTAGTGTTAGTAACATGAACTAGATCACAATATAATACTTTAGATAATTATTACAAGATCATAAAATAAGGACAAGCTAGTCAGATATAAAAGGTCAGACTTCTTCAGCTGATCTACACAGAATACTCTAGACGAGTTTTCCGTCGTACGGTCCAAGAAGCAATCCTCCAGGCGCACCGAGCGAGCCGGTCTCCTCCCTCCAACGGGCAGTGGTGGTCCGATGTTGACGTCACGGTTAGTTAGGCAGCGGACAACAGATAGCGCTCACTCCACGATGTTCCCGACATGTTCTTGTCTTGGATCCTGCCCAAATTAACCAAGTTTAATAAACTTTTTCAATCAGAAAAAGTTGTGATTACACCTTTGAACGAAAAGGTGCGGGACATTACAAAGACATTTTGTTATGTTTTTTGAAGCGTGATTATGTTAATAGAACTGAACTTTCTACTATTGGTCTTGAACGTCAAGAGAAACGGTTAAGAGTTGACCAAATGTATTTGGGAATCCGGATAATGACTAAAGCAACGCAGCCTGAAATCTGTCATCAGACATCTGCCACCAAGGAATTCTTTCACCGTTGTCGCCATTTCCTAAATACAAGCGCTAAAGAAATTAAAAAAAGATATGACCTAGATGATCCTATTCTGTCCAAAATAAATTGTTTGAAACCTATCGATGCAGTTTCGAATGCTTACAGAAATAAAACTCCGCCCTTGCAACCACTAATGATACTTGTTCCACGTAAACTAAAGCCCGAAGACATCTTTAAGTATAATGCAGACGATTGATGACGAATGGCGCAGTTTTCCTAACATAATTGATAAAGTTGACCTAACGCTAAACAATGACGAGTTCTGGGGCCTGATAAAAAAATAATTCGACGATTATAAGACACTGGCTCAGTTCGTTTTAAATCTGTTATGTTTGTCACATTCCAGCGCTGATTGTGAGCAAACGTTTAGTGAGGTAAAGCTAAGTTACAAACGTTTCGTATAAAATCTCTTTCTACAATTGTTAACGCCTCGGTGTAAGCGATCTTAGAAAGCGATAAGTTGGTAGCCAAGTTGTCACGACTGAGTCGATCGCTAGTTCTACAATGTTATTAGAAAAAACATATAGGTACTTTAGTCTATGGTGAGCGTTCCTACAAACGTCAAACTAACTTCAAAGTCACAGTTGTGTACTTGATGCGCGGGCTTAACTTTTGTTTTGAATTTTGAATGTTATATAGTTGATAAGGAAGGAATAGTTGTTTTAAGTGATAAAAAAGTAAGCGAAATAAGGTACAAGTTCTTTTTATAATTGGTTTGTTATAGTATCACAATGCGGAATGTAATTTTAAACATTACTGTGACTTACGTACTCATATAGGATAGAATCTAGATCTCGAGCAAGCCCAGAACAGTTCGCAGCTTTATTAGAATTCATGGAAAGGTACGTAAATTATTAGTTATTTAAGGTACCTTGTTTTTAAAGATGCATTGTTTTGGCTGAATAATTCCATTGGGCACAATTTAATGTGACTAAAATTATTTATTCTCAGCAACATCATCTACCGCCCCTCCTTCACTGCCACCTCCCTCTGGAGAACTTCGCTATCCTCCACCTCCAGTCCTCCTCCTCAGCGATGTCGCCCACAGCGTCCACGTCACGGGGGACCTCGCAGCGGCGGCGGCGTGTGCTCGCTCGAAGCAGCCCGTTACCCGCGGCGCGGCGGCGTGGATGTGGTGGACGACGCCGCGGGCAATGGGCTGCTTTGAGCGCGTACACTCCGCCACCGCTGCGGAGTCCCCCGTGACGTGGACCTATACAAACGCCCTTCGAACAAGCCACGAGCGAGTTCGTGGCTATCGAGCATCGCCGGCTGCAACTAGAGGAAAAAATAACCACGAGAGGGAAATGGAAAGGCTGCGATTGGAATCGAGAAGAATTGAAATGGAAGAAAAAAAAAATCTAATTTTAAGTTGTTTGGTTGGTACTGTAGACAAGTTCATAGAAATTTTACCACAGAACGACATGACGACACACAGAATGACGAATCCATTAGACATTAATGAGAGGGAGTTTAAAAACAGATACCGGCTGAGCAAACAAACTTTTGAATTCCTTTGCAACAAGCTACGTTGCAAAGGTGGTCTCAAATCGTCCCAAAATACCTACAAAATTATATTTTATAAAAAAACTGCAATAGAATTATTGCAATATACCAATTTATGTTTACGACTTTCAGGTGTTATGTGCTTTATTATTTTATGCCACGGGTTCATACCAACGCATAGTTGGTATGCGCAAGAACTTGGGGCAAACTACCGTCAGTAAATATGTTTCAGTTACTGAAGCCCTTAACCACCCAGCAGTGGCTAACACTTTTATTAAGTTTCTCACTTCAAGGGCAGATAGAGACTTAATAAAGCAAAGGTATTGTCATTGCCACACTATTTAAATAATTTAATTTCAATATACTTAGTAGGTAGGATGCACTTGTAGTACATACGTAAATTGATTGAATTTTTCAGATTTTTTAGAAACTTTGGAATTCCGGGGTTCTGTGGCTGCATAAATGGATCCCATTTCCACATATTCAGGCCAAAAAAGGAAGTGGAACATCTTTTTTAATGTCGAAAGCATTTTCATTCCCTGAATGTGCAAGTAAGTTTATAAGTTTCAAATATTGTTGTTGGCTGTACAGCCAACAACAATATACGTACGCAGGACAGGTAGATCGTGAACAGGGTGGTTAGTAATGGATTTGTGCGAATTCAGGACATATCATCTTCATATCGCGTATCATCTTCTACAATTCGACGTCGCCTATGCACAGCTGGCATACGTCACAGAGTTCCGGCGCGAAAACCACTTTTAACTGCACGCCATAAACAACAGCGACAGCAATTTGCTCGTGAATATCTAAACTACGATTTTAGCAGTCATTTTTTCTGTGAAAAAGTGTTGTGTCTTCTGCTGATGGACGTTTGTCTTTATGGCGACCTAATAACACTCGTTATTTGGAAAGAAATATACTGCCATCTAGAAGAAGTGGCCGGATAAGCTTCGGCGTTTGGGGCTGGATGGCAGCCAGATGGCCCGGTGAATTGGCCGAGATTAGTGGTCGAATGAATAGCGAGCAATATACCAGTATTTTAGACGAAGTTTTACTGCCTAGTCTGGAGGTATACTATCCCGAATTAACGCCTATTGATTTTGTGCAGGACAATTCAGGGGTCCATAATTCTCGATTCGCACAGGCCTGGTTCAATCGCAACCGAAATTTCGTAAATTCGTTGTCGTGGCCCCCTAAAAGCCCTGACCTCAATCCAATTGAGAATTTGTGGGGGCTGATGGTCCAAGAGTGGTACAGCAACCAAGTTAGAACCTGAGAAGCGTTGATCAGACACGTCCACGAGATATGGGATAGTTTTAGAGGCAATAATGTATGTTATAATATGGTTTCATCAATGCGGGAAAGGTTGCAGGACGTTATAAACGCTGAAGGTGGCTACACAAGATTTTAAAGAATTTAATTACCAATACCTACCTTGTATTTAAAATTAACAATGGTTATTATATGTGGCGACAGTGAATTATACTTGATTAAATTGTGATTTAAATCAATTAATAACACATACACACACACACACACACGCATACACACACGTATACGCACACACACACACACGCGCACAAATACGCGCGCGCGCCCACACGCATACACACACATGACATTTATTTGAATAACGTTTGGTTTAACGCATAACTGTGCTGTTATATTTAATAAGCTTTATTAATAATGGTTACGTTTGGTAACGAATTACAACACTGATTCTGCAACCTCTTGTTTTATTGTAGTAGCAAACCATTATTTATTTATTAAACTGTAATGGATTCTTCGCATTGTATTTGTCGCTCAGCGAACTATGTTCGGTGTTTCTCTTAAGCCGCGTACGCACGAGCGAACACAAACATCGCGAACACGACTATCGAACACATTGTTCGCACGTGCGTACCACTACCGAACAGTGTGTTCGCCGAACACCTTCATAGTGATTCGTGTTCGATGTTCGTGTTCGCGATGTTCGGTGTTCGCTCGTGCGTACGCGGCTTTAGGGATAGGATCCGAAATAAAATAATACAGCAAAAAATAAAAGTATCCGACATAGCTCGGACTATTAGCAGTGGACTGATACAGGCTGATGATGATTGTATTAATCATAATCACTAAATTTGTCCAATTATACAATGGTATATGAATAAACTTAACAAAAACAGGAAAAAGTAGGTATACACTTTCAATGTCATTTTAATGTATCCATGACAATGTTTCTAACACATATACAATTTTTATTACATGTATACATTTTGTATACATATTATAGCAACCAGCATTTTTGCCGTACGTAAGGGGAGTGACAGATAAGGTTGCAAACATTCTACGGAAATATGCAGTAAAGACTGTCTTCACTCCGTTCAGGAAAGTGTCTCAGATGCTGCGTTCACCAAAGGACAATTTTCCGTTGGAGAAACCTGGTGTTTATAAAGTAGACTGCAGCTGTGGAAAGTCGTATATCCGTCAGACAAAACGTACTGTAGCTTGTAGAATTTCGGAACACATAAGGGCTGTGAAAAACAATGACATCCAAAAATCGGCCATAGCTCAACATCTTTTAGAATCGGGACCGAACCATTGGATTGAGTTACATAGCCCTCAGGTCATCTCGACAGAACGCCATTATCTACCTAGACTGGTAAGAGAAGCGATAGAGATTACCAAATATCAGAATTTCAACCGGGAGGATGGGTTTCAACTATCGAGGACCTGGAACCCAGTGGTTCAATTGTGTAAAAACCAAAAAACTACTAAAAAAAGTCCGCGAACGGATACAGTGAGTTTTGTGTGCCGGGAACAGAATCGTGTTGTGAGTGACAGAAGTGACAATGGTAGTGGCGTCGAACGCAAAAAACGAACAAGAAAGAGGGTAGACCGTTTTATCTGCTCATAAACATCCACCCGCAATTACTTCAGTTTATCCGTGATCATGGCGCTTGTAACGGTGCCGAAATATCGGAAACTCAAAACAAATAATAAACATGGTAAATATCCCGTTCTAAGTTCTAATGATAGTGTTAGTGACCATGTCAGTTTAAAAACTTGTATATTATAGAAATTGTCATGGATACTTAAAAATGACATTGAAAGTGTACACTTTTTACTGATTTTATTTCGTTTATATTACTTTGAAACCAATGTATGCCCAGTTTTGACATAGTTTGATGGTTAGGTAATTTAGAAAAAAAATGTATATTTTTTGAATGGTGGAAGTTAAGATATTTAAGAAAATGTGACAATGTATATATATTATTGCTCGTGACTGTACTACCCACAATAATTGAGATTTAAAATATATATTTTCAAACAGGTTTGTGATGGTGATTGCAAAATCCTTTATGTCAATCCTAAATATGGTGGAGCAACGCACGACACTTTTATCTGGGAAAATAGCCAGGTCAACACATTGCATAACACACACAGCAATTGCATAATAACAATGAGCAAGTGTGGTTATTGGGTCTGTAATATTTAACATTATGTACATTTGCTGAAATATTGTAATTTTACTGGAAATTAGATTAAATAAGATTTATTTGTTACAGGTGATTCTGGGTACCCATAAAGACCTTGGATGATGACACCTATCCTTAATGCAATTGAGGGAAGCCCTGAAGCCAATTATACTTCTCTTCATGGCTAGGCCAGGGTAGTGATTGAGAATACTTTCGGCAGACTTAAACACCGGTGGAGATGCTTGAACAAAGACCGCACTCTGCATTATACGCCTGAGAAATATTCAAGTATAAGGAAACATCAATAATTTGAAGTAAGCCGAACTGTCAAAGTCAACTGACAGATCCAACATTCAAGACTGTCTAACAATTACTTTTGCTCGAGACAGCTCCGTGGACGGGCGCATCACTCACGTATCGTATTAAATTATTATTCTGTTGTTAAGTGAGAAATACCAAAATCAATAATTGTTATAAAGTTTTTTGTTTAAATATTAAATTCACTATATTTGAACTAAATTGTTTTATTTGCTTTTACAAGTATAATCACAGGGTGCCCGTGTTTTTGCCGAAGTATTTTATATCGAATTTCATTACGCCGACAACGATTCGCCTACGTAATGTTTGCCGAAGCAATTTTTACCCTAATTTGATTTCGCCGAATGATTATTTATTAGCCACCATAATCATTTGGCCAAATAATCATTCAGAATTTTTTTTTAGTCGAATACTTATTTGACTATTATTTAATTTGCCAAATAAGTATTCGCACAACATTATTTTCACACAGCGGAATATAATGTTAATCTCAGACTAAAAGACTCAGCGCACCCCGACTACATGTGGTCAGACTCTGTCTTACCCCTAGAGTGTTATTTAAAAGCGTGGAGCCAGAAGCTCGCGAAGGAGGTCCTGAGTGGAACAAGTGCACGAGGCCGAAGCGCAGTAAGTGGGGGCCGGTGGCTATCGAAGCGAGTCGACGACCTCCCGAGCGTAGCGCTGGTCGAGTGTGCGAGCGAAGGGGCGACAAAGCGAGTCTTCTGGCGGAGCAAACCCAGAAACACGTGCATGCTTGCTTGCTTGTATGATGGGAAAATGAACCATCTAAGCAGTGAAGTGTCCATTGCAATAGTGATAAACGTCCAAAAATTTTAAAATTCAAACTAATACCGTCATTCGGTTACTTTTACAAACTTAGCAGTATCGCTTCTAGTCTCGAGATAATTGAGTTTTTAATATTTGGCTACACGGTTAGAACGCTCAACGTCACAGGTGTTCACGGCAATAATGATCAACGTCCATTGCTTCGTAGGTCACCATCTTTTATCCCGCCAATTTGTTTTGTCTGTCATTCTCGATTCGTCTGGCGTTGTGTAAGGTTGTTTGAGGTTATTAAACATAAAAAAGTGTTATTTGCTTCTTAAAATTATGTCTGAAAGCAACAAAATGACTAAGAATACGAAGAAAAGAAAACAGACTGGCAGAATGAGTGATGTTTAAAGAAACTTCGACTCCAGTCACATGAAATTGGCGATGCCTGCAATTGTGATCGTCTTAAATGTTTTGAAGCAATAAGTGAGGACCAGAGAGCAAGAATAATAAGGCAATTAAATAGTTTCGACAACAGGTCTGGTATGATCAGGATAATTATTTAAGCGGGCTTATAAACTTAACTAATGTGCAACGTCGTCGTCCGCGAGTAGCAGAAGAAGATGCAAAATTACAAAATAAAGCATACTATTACAAGATTCGTCTGCTTGATGATGATACTTACGAGGTTCCTATGTGTAGAAAAGCTTTTTTATCCTTACATGGTATTACTGGAAGAAGACTTCAGTTTATTCAAAAATCTTTGACTGAGCACGGCGTTGTTCAAAAGGATAAACGAGGAAAACATGTTAAAATACAGCTTTCTAAGCAAACTACTGATTTGACGTACAAGCAAATTGACACTTTAATATCAGTTAATGGTAAAAAAGGCCACTACAATTTACATGAAATTCAAAAAATAAATCTCTCAGATGAGTATACGTAAAATTCACAAAATGTTCAATGAAGATCATCCAAATAACAAAGTTTCATAGGAATCATATCGAAACTTTTTCAATAAAAACTTCAACATATCATTCGGTTATCCCAGGATGGATACATGTTCAACTTGCGACGAATTCCAAGCAGAAAAAAAGCATTTTGAAATAATCTCGATACATTTTTATACCAGTATGGTGACCTTCAAACTCGGCACATCTGTGAGAATTACACCAGGCTGCAAGAATTATTTACTCCGGTCAAAAAACTAGCACAAAAATGAAAAGAAATTAAAAGATGGTGTGAAAAACAGACTAGGAGAAATAGAAAAAAATGAATCAATAAGTTTAAGCACAGTTTTAGATCCTAGATTTAAATTGAAAGCCATAAAAAATCAAGAACAAATTGAACATCTTATTAACATCCTGAAAAAGAAAATGACAGACGAAATAAATAACAAAATTCAGCCGTCACAAAATGAAGAACCTGTACCATCAACATCAGCAGCAGGTTATATTCCATCCCACATTTTAGGATGCGACAGCGACATACAGCTTATCGTGCCGAAGATTTCGTCGCAAAATCACCAGAAGTCAAAGCGGCAGAAGAGTTGACAAAATATTTGGCCGACAACTTAATAAAAAGAATGGAATGTTCATTTAAGTATTGGCGAGAACACAAATTTATTTACCCGGAATTATACAAATCATTTACTAAACATTGCAATATAAAGGCAACCTCAGTTCCTTGCGAACGAATTTTCTCCAAGTCGGGGTACATAGTTAACGATCGTAACCCAAATAACCTAAAAGTAGCCCAAATAATGTTCCTTAATGTAAATAACATTATGATTGAAACTGAAAGGAAGTGTACATACTATAAAAATAAAGAAATTAAAGAAAGAAAAAAACAAAAGAAAAAATGGGTTAAATAAATTCATGACATGTAGGTATATATGTAGTTGATTTTCTGTAAATACAATCAAAGAACTTTTAAATACGCCTTTAACAAATAATAATTGTCTCACAAAACTTTTATAATACCATTTAATCAATTTTATTATAGACAGTCCTAAGGCTGGAAAGTTTGAAGGAAAGTTCATTGATCTTTAACGCTTCCATGAGATATTATTATATTCTTTAATTTACAGCGTGTTTGCTCCACACAACACCATCTCGACGGTCGGCGCAGTAACTAATATCGAGCGACGCGCGGCCCGGTCGCGAGGCATGTTTGCTACCAACAATGCCATCTCGACGGTTGGCGGAAATTAAAATGAAGCGACGCACGCGGCCCGGTCGCGAAGTGATTCCGTTCATTCCGTCGGGACTCTTCTATCTTGAAAATGTCTTGTAATTGTTCTTCTTTTTCCTGTTCCTGTAGAGTAAACGAGTTGATAACACGTCTCGTAGTTCTTATTCAAAAATCCTGTAAGAAGCCCTAACATTATGGTCCTTCGCTGTAAGAAGCCCGAACACAGCGCGTTGCGAGATATCATTTACCGCGCATCATCAAGTGCGTTTAGCGTGTTGCTAAATAAATTTGTAGCGTCTCCGCGTTCAAACTGCGCCCGAGTTTTGTGAATAATGGAGAGCATGATTACAAACTTGGATTTGTTTGTTATTCTGAGCAGTCAGGATACTACTTCCTTTGATCACGAAATATTGTTCAATTCAATTGTTATTCGACTGGGCTCTAGCCTTTCTGATGAAGATAGTGTTACTCTGAAGGAATTTTGTCGAAGATTTACATGGGCAGTTCAAAAGAGATGGCTACGATCCCACCGCAAAAGTGAAATATTTAGACGTAATTACTCTGATTGGCTTCAGGCAAATGTCGACTGGCCAAGCTGCGTGCAAACCGATTTACTTATTCAAGAACCAATACCTGAAAATATTTTTACTGAACGATGACATCGACTTCAACGATGACAAATTATCTCGAAAACCCTTTGAGGATCTAGGTAACAAGCAGAAGAAGAGACGATCTGACGAACATAAATGTGAAGATCCTATTGAATTAGCATATTCAGCTGCAACACTTTTGAAACAAGATGGTCATGGGGATATGTTTGAGCATCTGTTGTTGAATATATGCTCAAACATCCAGAAGCAGCGGCAAAAATTGAAGAAATAATTAAACTGATTCTTCGCCCTTAGTTTCACCAGAAAAGGCGCTCGTTTTGTTACTTTCATCAAAACTTTCCAAATGGCAATACATCACTTTAAGGGAAACAACAATTCGAGAAGGTTCAAAGGATATGTATCCGTCTTACTATAAAAGGACGAAGTTCTCAATTCAATAGTATTTTTTGTGTGTGCCTATGTTATTCGATATCGTCGCCAATTCTGAATCTAAAAAAAATGTTAATATTTTTTTTTGGCTTGACTAGCATTATCTCTAGCTGGTTCCATATCCCGAGGTTATGGGTTCAATGGATGTTTGGACGAATAATGTGTGTGCGTTTTATTACATTGCGAAACGCAGTAGTTACGAGGAAACCGATGGGACAGGTTCCAACCTGTCACGTATGGAACACTAACTACTGCAAAATGTGGGCATGTGGCAATTTTGTATGAAATCTATGATCTTTTTTTATTGTGTCAGGTATGCTGCAAAACACCCACTTAATTTAAGTAAAATAATAGGAAAATGCAACCATAAAAAGGCAGGTCTTAGTGTAAGGAATTAAATCCCCAAGATATCAGGAAATTTCATGCAGCTTTTTTTGCAAAAAAAAAGAAAAACGTCACCAAGACAATTTAATTTTAAGTTACCTCAAAGTGAAAGCTCCGGTTCGCCGTAGACGCGAGGTTGGACAACGCAAAAAATCAGAAATATTTACTGCAATGTATGTCAAAACGTATACTAAACCTTACCGATTACTAAGAGTTTGTCAAACAGTATTCTTAATGATCCTGAACATTTCACACAACATTTTTAAATAACCTGAAGACCATCGAGGTCTATTCAAACATATGGTAATGTATGAGAGCGTTCATGTAGAAGCGTCATCACGAGCGTTTTCTTTGATATTGAGCGTTATACGCAGCGGGGCACGCGGCTGCCACCCTCGTCGCGTCGTCCGCCGCCAGTATACTATTGTAGTCTTTGTACGCCGCGGCGTCGTGTACAGACGGCGTTGTCACATTTTTTGGAAATCTGATAAACATTTCAAGTCCGCCAGACTTGAAATGTTTATCAGAATTCCAAAATATGTCAGACAACTTATACATAAATGCCATTCATTATTAACAAAGTGAAAGCGATAGTTTCCTACTTCAAGCGAAGTAATTGAGCCTGGATTAAATTAAAAAAATATCAGGAGCCAACAAAGTCGTGAATAGCTATATATGCTAGAAAGGTTGGTCGAACTAAAAGACGAAATTAAATGCGCACTTATTATAATAAGTCTCACAATTTATGAGTGGGATACCTGCCAGTCGTTGCTTTTAGTGTTGCAACCATGTGAAGAAGTGACGAAGAAGTGGAAGCTCGATCACCCCCTTAACGATTGGTCTCACAAACGCTCTCAACGAGATCAAACTCCGACACATTGGCAGGAAAATAATATTGACGTTTTTCCGAATGAAGTTAAAATGTGCCGACAGGATCTGCTCTCAGAAATAAGCACGCGACTTTTTAATTTGGAACAGAGCTGAACTTACACCTACACCACCAATCTATGTTTTTGGACCCGAGTTAAATTTTCAGGATGAAAATGTTGCAGACAGTAATAAAAGGTATGTCGTGGGCTTAGTAACCGCGATGATTAACGAAGATGAAAGAAATCAGTCTTCAGCATCAACTTCTGATGTGCCGGATAACCAGGGAAAAAAATCGAATAGCCTATTATGGAAACACTGCAACAAATTAATGCACAACGCACGACCAGCTAGAACAGCAGGGCGATCGTTGAGACTCGAAAATATATAGACGACAGAGTTTTGTCTCCAGACGAATCCTTTGGAATGGTGGCGAACAAATCAACTAATTTACCCTTTATTAGCCAAACTGGCCAAATTAAAATTAAATGCAATGGCCTCTAGGGTACCTTGCGAACGGTTATTTTCTGTTGGCGGGAACATATTGACTAAGAGAAGATCCCGACCCGAGTCGGAAAGTTGAACAATTGTTGTTTCTACAACAAAATAAAAAATGTATTAAAAGAATTTTAAAAAAAATACCAAAAAGACCTACCTAGCTCATGACAAAATACTGTAAAAACACAAAATACTCTCAGCAGGCAGTCCTAAGCTTGTGATTAAAAAAGTAGGAAGGAAAGATTTCATTTCATCTAAAAAAACCTGTACAATATTGCAGCACGGTACGAACTAGACCTAACACTGCCAAATACTTTCAAGTATTTTAAACACTGGTTTTCAACCCTGGTATTTTTACATTCTCGTACTTGGAAGCCCTGGTCCATCCTTAGTCTAAATGAAAAGCCGCAAAACAATTTAACATACCATTTACTACTTTGAGAGATCGACTAAAAATGAAAATATGAGCAAACCAAGACTAGGTCGTAAGCCCATTTTCACACCACAGCAAGAAAATGACATTGCTGAACAAATTAAGTTGCTGGGTTCGCTACACTATGGACTCAGTGTCAAAGATTTGCGTAAATATGTTTATAAATATGCTGAGCAACATCAAAAATAATTTTGATCGAAGCAGCAAAACAGCTGGATTGGATTGGGTACATGGTTTTATGAGACGCAACGCTTCATTTTCTGTACGCAAAGCTGAAGCAACTAGCTTGAATAGGGTTTCTGCTTTCAACAAAGAGGAAATAACACATTTCTACGACAAACTTGGAGAGTTAATGGAAAAAAATAAGTTCCTTCCAAACAATATTTACAATGCTGACGGGACTGGTACTCGTATCACCATGGTGACAGACCCAGGAATGATGCTCGTCGAAAAAGGACAAAGAAGAGTCGAATCTGTTACAAGTGGCGAACGTGGAAATAACCGTCATGGGTGCTATGAGTGCGGCCGGAAACATCATACCACCAATGTTTATTTTTGCCAAACAGAGAATGAGGCCTTTACTAGAAAAAGATGGACCACCTGGTGCATTGTACACCAACTCTAAGAATGGCTCGATAAAAACGAAGATTTATTCAGCCATTCTTGGATAAAAGAACTTGTATTTTTTTTTAATTTTGAGGTATCCTTATTTCCTTACTAATATTATAAATGCGAAAGTAAGTTTGTTTGTTACCTTTTGACGCCAAAACCATTGAACCGATCATCCTGAAATTTTGCATATACGTTGTCAGGTGTACAGAAACGGACATAGGGTACCTTTCATCCCGAAAAATATACTGTTCCCTAGGAAAACAACAATAACGTTCATAGATGGCGCCACGTGTCTCTCGAAACATGATTGAATTATATATAAAAACTTTAGTAGTGTGTCTAAGAGTTGATTGTCAAATTCTAAATTAACGCGAGCGAAGCCGCGGGCAAAAGCTAGTAGTTAATATTTTAAAAAATACAGCGTATTTTCCTAAAGTCAACGCCATTCCCCCTCCCCACCCTATTTATGTGCTTGACTACGAGAACAGTGAATCAAGTGTACACGTACAGTCAGTGAAGCATCGCCATATTGGACAGAACGAATGGCGTGACGAAGGCTATCTCTTTCTCTTCCCTCGCTTTCAAACATATGACACCCAGTGTTGCCAACTTAGTGGATTTTCCACTAGATCTGGTGGTTTAGACCTTCCTTTTAGCGGACAAAGATTGGTTTTAGTGGCTAGTGGCTTAGGTTGCTTCAGTTAGTGGTAAGGTACGACTTTAAACCACTAGCACATAAATACTATAAAAACTTATAGTTAGGAAAGAACGATTGAAACGAGTGTGAAACAATATTTTGCTGTGTAGGCGACACACGGTAGGGCGGGAATTCCTTTTACGCAAAATAGTCAAGATTTCGTAAATAAGAAATGTTATTTGGGGTACAGAATCGAATCTCGTTTGTCAACGATGAAAGATAGAGGACTTCCACCGAATGAAGAAGAAATAATCCGTAATAGGTGCATCCAGTTCATTGCGCATTTGATTCATGAACTGAAAAACAGATTGCCCGAAAACTTGAATCTCATTAGAAGTATTCATAGAATTAATGTAGAACACGCACTGTCTCATAATAAAGAACCGATTGCTGATCTGCTGTTGCATTTTAATGAAAAGCAAGAAGATGATACGAGCACAGCGTCAAAATCATCTACTCAGCTGGAAAAATACAAAGGAATTTTGGTACGAGGTATTGAATTTCAAACACATGGCTCACATGGCTGGAGAAAAACGATCTTAAGATTTAGCGACATTTGCTACATCTTTATTCGTTTTCCGCATTCTAACACTGATGTAGAGTGATTATTTAGCATGATGAACGTCGTCAAGACGTCTTCAATTCTCACAGTTCGTGCTGGCTTAGCACGCGAAGGCAAATGCTGCAATAACTACATATTACCAAATAGCGTAGTACGAAAAATTGGAACGAAGGAAATTTATTCTTCACAAACTGAAAATGTAGATGAAGCCGATTCTTCTGAAGGTGATAATTTTTGGAGCTATTTCGTTTTATTTTTTGATTTGGTACAAAAATAAATTATTATTTCATAATACTATTTACAAAATTGTTGTTTTATTGGGAAATAATATTTATGTAATGTCCGACATAATATTTAATAGGTACCTACCTATCCCAATAGAACGTCTGTAAAAAGTTACGCCAAGTACATGTTCAAGATTCACAAAAAAAAAACACATTTAGAAGTGTTTGCACTTAGCGCGAGACACTACCGTGTCTTTAGATTGTTTACTTGTTTAGTGGTTTTCTGGTGGTTTGAGAGACCTTTAAATTTAGTGGTTTTCTGGTGGGTAACGAGGCCACATTTGGTGGGTTTGTAAAAATAAAGTTGGGAACACTGATGACACCACCTCTCTAGTCAGCGCGCCTCTGCGTCGTCGCAAACACGTGTTGTTATGCTGGCACTTCACATCGCTATTCGTGTTCGCGTATTTGTCTTATTCGCCCAAATACAACGATGTGAAGTGACTATTCGTCCATATTTGCCTATTCTTACGAACAAGACGATTACGCGAATGTACGAACACCCGCGTATCCGCCGGCTTGTCGGTTTTTAGCAACATCAAAGGATTGCGAATATGACGAATACCTATGTTCTTGTACCGTCCACACATGATGTGTGTGACACATCGCTCGCTCAGTAGTGTGCGGTGCGCGACAGCGCCGGACGTGTTTACTTAGTTTGTTTACAGCTCGATCGCGCCAAAATAGATAGGACAAAATTAAATGACCTTGTCATGCGATTTTTGGAATAGTATCAAATGCATCCCTACATATGGGATCTGCAACATGCATCTCATAAAAACAGGAGCAAAGTTGTTGACGCATGAAATAGTATTAAGAATAGCCTGGAATATACAGGTACAATAAAAGAGCTTAAAAAAAGCGAGATACTTTAATTTTAACGACTTTGTTTTCATGCACGCATAACATGTGGTGACTAGCACAATGGAAATAATAAGCCGCTGCTGCAGTCAACACGTCCATAATTATTTGCGTTCGACGCGTTCGATACTATAGCAAATATATTCGTAAATATTCGGCATATTCGCTGTTCATGAACGATGTGTAGACGGTGTATTTGTGTTAATCGGACTTCAACACGAATATGGCGAACAAAGCCGAAAAAAAGCGCGAACACCGAATAGCGATGTGAAGTGCCACCATTACATATGAGGTGAATCGCGAGCTCAAAAAAAAAGAAGATATTGTAAGTATTAGTGATGTAACGGATATTCGCATTCGCGAATATCCGCATATTTTTCAATATTCGCTATCGCATTCGCAAAAATTATGCTAATATCACTAGTTTACAACGTTTTTTACCCAAAGATGAAACCAATGTGTATCGGTACAATAATTAACCCTAAGTTGGATACTGAAGTGGAAAAAAATTAGGACGTCAAGTTTTTAAAATATTTAGTACATCAGTATTACATCGCCGAGGTTGGTCTGTGGATGGGTGACCATTTACCATAGCGAGTTTCCTCCGTGCCTCGGAAAGCACGTAAAGCCGTTGGTCCCGGCTGTCATTTGTAGATCTTTGACAGTCGTTACTGTTGGTCAGAAGCCAGAAAGTCTGACAACCAGTCTTACCAAGAGTATCGTATTACCCAGTTACTGGGTGGGTTGTGGAGGTCTGATAGGCAGTCGCTCCATGTAAAATACTGATATTCAGCTGCATCCCGTTCGACTGGAAGCCGACCCCAACATAGTTGGGAAAAGGCTAGGCAGATGATGATGATCAGTATTACATCATTTTTGCAAATATCAATCCTTAAAAATTCAAAAATGATACAAATTACTCCTACTTTTATACTGATTAGAATCAGTTACACATAGGCCCTGCGCAGACGACGGACTTTTTGTCCGGCGGACTGCCGCGGACAGGAATTGATGTGGTTGGTAGTCTTTGCCGGTCGCGAAATTTAACACGGACTCAACGCACACGTAGGTAGTTTTGTCTGTAGTTGTGGTTAGAACTCTAGTTTCTGAGATGGCAACAACTACCAACTACTTTCATTCTTGTCCGTGGTAGTCCGTCGGACAAAAAGTCCGTCGTCTGCGCCGGGCCTTACTATAGACCAACAGTAGTTGGCCAACATATTTTATGCCAAAAATCTTGGTACCTCTATTCATAGGACTTTGAAGTCTTGATGGAAGAGTTCACCATGTTCATCGCTTAGGCGCTTACGCTTTCAGATGTTTAGCAAAAAAAAAAACAGTTGCAAGTGCAAAAAAATGATTTTTAAAAACATGTTGATTCCGTTTTGTGGTAATTCTTCAATAGCACAGAGTACAAATAATATATGAGAATAGAGTAATCAGTCGCTGTAGCAGTACAGCACCATCCTTTGATAATTTTAGGAACTACAACTGCTATGTATATACGTATAGCTACAACCTATAGTAGTATATACCTCACCTACTTATTAGTTCCATTGTAGAAAATCTCATTTAGATCTGGATTCATCTACTGTTTCCTCTGAACTGATGCTTATGACAGTACAGATAAATATTACATCAGTGCAGAGAAAACGGTAGATGAACACAGTTATAAGGGAATAAAAAATAAAAAGCAATATTACGATTTGCGAATTGTATGTCTTTTTTTAAAATATACAATAGCTAATTCTTTAATATCATCGTCTGCTTTTTCTGTCCTGGTGCCATTTAACAATAAATTTACATCACGGCACCAGTTATTTATAAAAAATCTTGAACAGAAATCAAATAAAAAATCTATCAACTCCTTTCGGTGGTCTGGGCAAGTTAAAAAGTTAAAATCAACTACTGTGTACAAAATTGTCTTCATATAGCTTTTTATGCGAGGCATTTCACTTTTTCTTTTTAAAATAAAAGTTACTACATCTTGTATGGCAGAAAATAACTTTATCGTATTTTCGGAAGGGTAGGTAAGTGACTTGAAAGAAGAAAACTCTCTGATTCTTATATATTCATTTAACTCTTCCTCATTATTATTAAATAAAAATTGTTTACAATTCTTGCAATTTTCTCAACACATTCTGTTTTGCCTGTTTTAATACATATCCGGTTACGTAGCTGAGTTGGCTAATAATTTTAGAGTTTTTCTTTTTTTCAGTAAAATCTGTAATTTCACAATTAATGTCATCAATATCAATATCATTGATCTCTGTAATTTTAGTTAAGAGCGTGTACGCCGTTCGGAATTTCATACAAATTTTTAAGTCCTTATTTTTCGACATGACTGAACCGATTTTAATGAAACTTCATACCCATCAGCAGGATACATAGGACTAAAAAGTTAGCAGAAAACATTTTCGAAAAATAGTGTTACAATAAAATTAGACCGATTTTAAATTTTCCATACAAACAGAAAGGACAATGCCCATCTTGTTAGGAGCTTTGGGCCCCTATAAAACTTCGCATGTCACGGTGGTTTTAACTTGGTTTTGTAGACCTAAAATTACCTTTTCATAATCTGAAATCGATTTTCAATTTTTCACCCTAGTTTAAGAGAAATCTTATTTTTTCGGATGCTGAAATTGAGGTTATAAAACTTTTTTTTTTTTGTTTTCATCCTATTTGAAATTAAAATAATATTGTTTAAGTATTAATATTGATTCCTGAATTTAGAAAACACTACATAACTTCTTCACTAACTAGATATTATGTAGGTTAAGTACTTGCGCTTACAAATATCCCTTGCCGTGCTATGCCGGCAGTCAGCATTAAGTGGGCTGTGCCCTCACCACTAGTAGGTAGTGTTATTAAAAATCTTGGACGTACAAAAAAGATACATCCATGTTAAAAATAAATACTTACCTACGACTAAAGCCTTAGGTTAGAGTAGCTATAAAAGTTACAACAGCCGCACGGATCCATCTCAAGTTAAGCTATGCTTGCCGAAGTTAGACTGTGGATGCGTGACCATCCATTACATACAGACTCCTGTGCGTCAGCTAGCACATTCAAGCTGCTGGTTCAGAGTGTCATTTGTAAATCTTAAATACTCGTTAAGAGTAGCCAGAATCCTGCAAGTGTGACAACCAGTTACTCCATGCGCAATACTGTATTCAGCTGCGTTGGTTAACAACACTTTAACAGCATCTTCTGTGCGCTATAGCAACATAGTAAGATCACTACCCCGCTTCCTAGTGAGTTCACTATGCCATCTATGATTTGTAGTTTGTGTAGTTGTGTGGCCTAGTTATAGACCAGTTTATATTAAAGTAAGATGCCCTATGGATGCTTACTTTAAAAAAAAACAGCAATAAATAGTAGGTAAAACATTTATTGTTCAAGGATATATGATCTAGAAATGGCGGTGGGGCGCTTATATCATTAAAACAACCCCAGCTTAAATACCACAATATGGTGATAGTATGAGCGCAGCACCCTACTGTTCGATTTCCCACTAAACAACTACAGTAATAATCAATGATACTCTATATCATTGCTTAAGCTATACTACAGGAATCACAGGATCTGCAATGTTATCGTCCATGTTATCACTGGCGCAGACTCCACGGTGAGTCTGTTAATGCCACCTGGCTCTGTATTTCTCTCGATGCAGTCTCTCAACAAGCACGACAAACTCGTTCCAAATGCAAGACCTGAAAATAAGAAAATATTATATTTATACTACCTATTTTTGTTCAATTAGTTCAATCATAGAAATTCTGCCAAGATTAAAACACTTACATGATGTGCTGGTGTTCATCTTAGCATAAGATTCCTTTGAGGACAGTCTTGACTAACCCTGCGAGTTCTGTGACTTGCAATTGACATGCCACACGCAAAACATATGTTGAGGTGTCCAAGGGCAGGGGATACAAGGGATAGAGATGTGGTTGATGATGTCCAGTTTTCTAATAATACAAAACAGTCAACACACAGGATGTCATCAGAGGATATCTGAAAAGATAAAAAGAAAAAATCAGTGAATTCCTAGGTAAATAATACATACTTAATTATACATGTGCTCATTGCAATGGTCTAGGTTTTCTCACAGATCACCTTACACTGCCTAAATTCTGTTACAAAATAGTTTTAACACAAATGTTAGATTGTATTGTGAATCCATTATGATTACATGGGAATAATTAAGAGGTATACCCAGAGAATAGGTCTAAGATGAATAATACTTTTATTTATCTACATTTTGCTTTTAAATGAAAATGTATGATCACCAAAAAGTTAAGTATGCAGACAATTTATTTTTCCACTACGCCATCAACATTCATTATTATTGTGTGCGTAATGGCTTAATAAACTTAGGCCACGCATAGAAAAGCAAACTGCATACAGCACAGTTTAAAACTAATTGGAAGTTAGCTGCCTAGATATTGTTATAGCGGAAATAATAGAGATTTACAGTTGACGATGACCCTTTGATTGACCAAACATAAGCATCCTAAATATTCATATAAATCTTGTAAATGACACATATAAACTTACCGGTGTAGGTGTTACCCAGGATCTCAGAAGCCGTCAGAAGAATAAGCATTGGTTCATCTAATTCTTCGATTTGCTGTATTAAGAAGATTAGGCGCCCAACGTCTCGGAGCAATTGACACACGGGCGAGAGAGAAGGCGGTTTACCCGACCTCTACCAGGTGTAGACATTTTTACACTAAAGGAACGTAAACTCTTAACTCGACAGCTTCAAATTGTAACGAACAGAATTAAATACGGAGGAATATTAGTAGAGGCAAAACGAACGGCAAAAACAATTTGATTGATGCATTGATTTGACAGATAGATCTGTCTAGGTGTGACCAGTGACGATGTGAAATATTTTGAAAATCGATTCACTGAATCGATTTGTTTTAATAATATTATTTACATAAAAAGATAATTATAAACGCTATTTAGATATGTATGGGCCGTACTAACCTAAGTACTAACGACAATAATGTCTGTGGTACTTCGCGCCTAATCAAATCGATTACAGTTATTTAATTGACATAGTCTATCGTCTGGCAACATTCAGGTTAAGTTTTAATGGCGGAACTGACTTAAATTCAATAAAATAAATATTAATTATGTTCTCCAATGCTAGGGTAAAAGAAATGTTGATAAAAAAACTTGAACTTGTAAAAATACGACTTAATTTATGAGAAGTAAATAGTCTTGACATGGCACCAAAAATAAGGGGCCCATTGGTGGGCATTCTCCTTTCCAATTATCTTTTTTTAAGTAAGACATTTCGAAATTGTTTTCTACTAACTTTTTAGATCTAATTATCTTGCTTATGTGTGTGAAGTTTCATCAAAATCCGTTTAGTCATAACGAAAAACAAAGACTTGAAAATTTGTATGAAATGCCGTACGGCGTACACGCTCTTAAATCCTCCTTTTTTAATAAGCAATCCATTGATTGAAATACTTTACAGTCATCCTCTTCACAGTTGGACCCTACTGAGTGATTACTGGATAAATTATTTATGATTAAACTTGCAAAAGCTGATTCAAAGCTTGATGGTGTTGGGGATGTATTTCTGTACCCGTGAGATCGTATACAGCCGAAGAAATTTTCTAAGGGGTCCGGATTCAAATGCCTCATCCAGAATGATTTAACATTATATTCATCAAATAGTTTGGTTTTTAAATATTCAGTATTTTCCAGCGTACGTAACCAGTTCGTAACAGATGGCACACTACCTTCCCTTCCTTCTTTACTGATAAATTTCATTGATTTTAATACTTTTTTTGCCCTTGCCCATACCTTACTGTGATCAGATTTTGGTGTGACTGCTCTTAAGAGCAGTTTTCCACTCCTTTTTTTTGAGTTGTCATGACTGCCATTCATCGAATCAAAGAGTTCGTCGAAAAATAATAATACGTCGGCGGTATTTTTGCACTCGACTGGAAGTATTCTTTTATCTGAAAAGTAGAAATAAAATTTATTTTAGAAATATAACTTTTTGATACGCTTTGAAGACAATCAACAAGGAGCAAGATAATCGGTGCTTTATCTAAACTTCGTGAGCTGTGGTTGCCTGTAATTGAGCATTGTAGTGTATGTCTTGATGGTAAACCATAATTAAATAAATAAACAAAAATAAATAAAGTAAGCTTGATATAACTATCGACTGTTTGAGCGGGATGGATATGATCTGCCTGTTTTCTGGTTGATCTTCCATTAACCAAATAAATCATCAACTTAAATACTAGAGGGTTCAGGAATATGTATCTGTAATTACTGCTTATTATAACTACTAACCAGCTAAGTATCCCATACTAGTAGCGACAGTTCGACTGAATATTTGGGTTGCTATCTTAACCTTCATTTTGGGGATTTTTTTTGGGTCAATGTGGGCTTCTGTAAGATTTTTCATTAGTCTTATTCCTTTATAAGAAGGATTCTCCTCATGAAGTTTAATTAAATGGTCCCATTTTGCGATTTTTACTTCATCTTCTAAAACACATTTCAAATCCTTTGTTAACAAATTATTCCTACTCCCTTTAATTAAATGTGGGGGATCAAACAGAGGTATAATTTCCTTTCCATTTATTTCAAATATTTGATGCCTGAAATTTTGATTTCTTCTTTCTTCTTTATTTATTAATTCTTTATTTATTTATTAATTTATTTATCGAGATATAAGTACTAACGTACTAGAGAAGACACCGTAAATTCCTACTTTGTCTCGTTCAACTGCGGCGATCGCGCCGCACCTCACTCAGTCGCTCTCTAGCTCTTTCGCGCCTAGTACTTCCGACAATAATAAATTAATTCATAGAAAAAATCGACGAAAAATGCCTTGGTGTGTATTGAGATATTGTACTAATAATTCAAGGAACACGGCAAAGTGCAAAGGAATTACGTTTCATCGGTAAGTAAACTAATTTCCTTGTTTTACAAATTAAATACACGTACAAGACTAATCAAACAGAGTGCAATGTAGGTAGATTAGACTGACATTACGGTGAAAATATCGTATGTTGTGTTTTTAATGTTGATATTAATATTTAGTTTTTTAAACTATCGCACTTTAAACAGATAATTATTAGTCTTAACGGGACTTAGCACGAACCTTTCATTTATATATTTTTTTCTAGTCTTGCGCAACCACAGTGGATGTAACTACATCGAAACGTCAGCAGATATAAATAAATGAAAGGTTCGTGCTAAGTCCTGTTAAAACTAATAATTATACATATTTAGGTAGAAAAAGATTTAATAAATTTTCCTATAGTATATATCATAATTAACCAGACAGTTTTTACATTAATGTTTAATTAGTTTTGGATGTAATTAATCATTTTAAATTCTTATCCAGATTTCCACGTCCAAGTCATAAAAATAGAGAAAAATGGATCCGATTTGTTCAAAACAATCGCTGTGAAGAGACCTGGCTACCATCCGATCATAGTTACATATGTTCGTTGCATTTTCGTGAGGATGATAAGTATGTTACGAAAGGGGGAAGGCATTTTCTAAAGAAGTCTGCTGTGCCCTATGATGATGTGAGTATCAATATAATTTTAAATATTTGATGCTCCGTTTGTATTAATTCCGAGTATGGTGACAACATTTAATTTAGCCGCCACTAACATTGTGTTGTTTGTTTTAGCAAGACACTTTGTGTCATGGAGCCATTGAGCCGATTTCAGAACCTGTCAGTGAGTCCGAATCGGTTTTTGATACCCCAAGAAAAATCATCCTGAGACGTCAAATTCGGACCCTGACGTCGGCTAAAAAAAAATTATCAGAAAAATTTAAGAAAGTTCAACGCCAAAATAGAAATCTTAAGAAAAAATGTGAGTCATTGAAGCTTCTTGTAAAATCATTAAAAACAAAATTTCCACTCGGTGAGGTAGCTGAGAATAATTTACTGGCAAAGGCAGAATTACTCGAAATCTATAAAAGAATGTCAAAGTGTAAAAAGAATAGTCAAATCTCTTTAAAATATCCTCCATTATTACGTAAATTTTCATTAACCCTCCATTACTACTCGCCAGCTGCATACAAATATGTGAGAGATATGTACGGCAATCTTCTACCACACACAAGAACTCTCTGTCGCTGGTATGGAACAATTAATGCTGAGCCAGGATTTACAAATGAATCGTTTGAAGCTCTAAAAAAGAAAAGTACTTTAAGTCAGCAACCTCATATATGCAATCTAGTATTCGACGAGATGGCTATTAGACGCCAAAAGCTTTTTCACAATCAACAGAAGCTTGGTGCTGTGAATTTTGGTGCTGGTCCTCAAGAAGTTGATGGAGATGACCATGTTGCGTCACAGGCGTTAGTATTTATGTTGGTGTCAGTGACTGAAAATTGGAAACTTCCTGTAGGCTATTTTTTAATATCAGGTATAACTGCAGAAACAAAAGCTAATTTAATCACTACATGCTTGCATAAATGTCATGACGCCGGAGTTACAGTCGTAAGCATGACATTTGATGGATGCCCTGCAAATTTGTCAGCTGCAGAAATTTTAGGGTGTAAACTGACGAACCCAAATGATTTGGTGACCCATTTTCCACATCCATCTACACAGGAGAAAGTGTGTATATTTCTTGATCCATGTCACGTCATCAAACTTATAAGAAACTCATTTGAGAAAAAAAGATTATTATTTGACCAAGATTGTAAGAAAATAAAGTGGCAGCTATTGATTAATCTAAATAAACTGCAAATGAAAGATGGTCTTAGGCTTGCCAACAAACTTACACCACGGCATGTCTACTTCCGTAATCAAATTATGAAGGTCCGTCTTGCTGCTCAACTCTTAAGTAAGAGTGTAGCCAAGGCATTGCAGCTATGTGACGAGGATTTGAAGTATACACAATTCGCGGACTCGTCGGCTACAATACAATTTTTGGAAACGTTTAATGATTTTTTTGACACAATGAATTCAAGAAAGTGTTATTTTTATGGGTTCAAGCGACCAATTGACGCCATAAATAAGTCAGAAGTACTGCATTTTTTGTCAAAAGTGAAAAGATACATATTAAATTTAGAATTTCATATAAAATGCAGAAGAGTCGTAAAAAGAAAAGATTTAGATACGAAATATTGTCAGCAACTAGATGTTTTGAATCTGATATAGAAGCTGAACACAATTGTTATATTTTTTCCGATACTCTCAGTTCCCAACAAATACCATTTGGTTCTCAATTGATAGTCGGTTACATATCTGGCTACATTGCTCGAAATCTCACAAAATCATTAAAATGTGAAGAACGCGTGGACGCATTAACAACAGCAGAAAGGCTGCCACACCATAAACTTAACTATTAAAGACATGGGCGGATTGTTATATTCTTCAGAAGACGTATCCAAAATATGTGTGATCACGGAAACTATCATACGAAAACTTATAAACCAAAGTGGTGGAATTAGCCTCTCCACGAAATACTATTACAGTTACATTACTGTAAATACTTTGGAGCATTTTATTCACACGGAGGTATTTACATCTTTGGTTCAGCATTCATTTTGCCAACCAAGTACACTGAATCATAGAATTCATTTGATTCGGGCGATTATTAATAAATATACTCCTATTCGTTTAAAACATGAAGCAAAAACAGATCAAAGCGTTGATTATTCCACAAAAAGGCAAAAGATGACTAAACTCATATTATTTAAGGGTAACTAAATAAAATATATCAAAAAAATAAATTGTCTATTATTTATGAAATAAACCCTGTAGGCAAAATACCTACGTTGTCCATTATGTAGTACTCCTGTCATAGTCTATAGGGAAGACATGTTGTTGCACTTTGCCGAAGAAAACGCGTAAGTGCCGTGATTTACATGGCGCTTAAGACCTTTTTGCCGAGAATAAATACACTTCTGCAGCAAATCTAGCGCTGTGGTAAATTAGTTACGGTTTAGACGAATTGTTATTATTTTAGCGCTGCAGCGAACTAAAGATTCAAATTACGAAGAATAGGACAATTCAGTTATTTGACGTAGCTTCTCTAGTACGTTAGTACTTATATCTCGATGGACGAACACAACATCTGAACGGAGATGCCATAGCGTCAAGTCCAGATCAAAAGCAAAATCGAAGTCCAAGAAAGGGCGCACGGGTCAAAAATTAAAACGAAGATATCGATGTCCTTTGAGAAAGCAAACGTTATCAAGAAAACCACGAAACCACGAAAATAGCAGCAAGACACACCACGAAACACAAACAACAACTGTCAGTGTCATGTCACAACACAATGTGCCGATCGGGCGCCATGACTATTGAGGTCCATTATACACAGAAGTTTCCAAAACTAAACTTAAAAATCTAATCATTTTCCAAGCGATTTTCTATCAAAAGAAGTACGTATTATAATAAAGATAAGTGTAGGATATTTTTTTTTATAACTTTTGTATATAATGGGCTTGTATTGCGCTTTTTCTTTTGATAAAGAAGTTTACCTCCAAGTTAGTAATCGTAAATATTGTGCGTAAAAAGAAACGGACATTCAGCACTCTATCGATAGGTAGCAACATTGACAAACCATAGTGTTGCTATAGAAAAAATTAAGTATATTATATGAAAGCGCCATCTCTCGATAATTTTTGGAACTAAGCCTCGTGACCGACCACCGTTGATAATTTTTTTATATAGACTGCTTATACCTACCGTGTTCAATAAATTTAAACATAATCATCAAGATCATCAAAAGGGATGTTCTGACTCGAAGTAGGTTCTTCGGTTTCAGTCACCATCTGCTCTGATTTATTTTCTCTACTTAAACTGCTGGACAATGATAGGTAATCCAATCATGGGTGGTCCGTCAGAATACAACACAGGTTTTGTGACTGACGCAAGATCAGGGTATTGTATATGCTTCTTGTTTTTGTTGTTAAAATCTAAAGCCTTTGTGAGGCAAAAGTAACAGTCCATAGCGTGATTTGTCTCCACAACATTGGGACTTCAAATTACAAGTATTTTTTGGTTCCTGCAGCCCAGTTCGTTAATATACTTCTACAATTTTCACACACTACTCCAGGAACCCATTTTTTATCAAGGTTTGTTACTGAGATTTGGAAGTATTGGAAGTACGCCTGTTTTACTACTTCTGTGATTGGTCGGTTCTTCTTTATTAAAATAATTTTACTTACACTCTTTTGAGGCCATTTTGTAACAAATAAAACGTTTAACAATCAATAAAAAAGTACAATAGAGAATGACAAACTGGACACGACGAACAAGATTACTTCAACACTTCTTGTGGGTATATTAAAAAAACTTGACGTGATACAAATATGTCGTATGTATTTTATTAATAAGAGCTTATAAAGGAAAAAAAATCTGTATAAATTATCTTTGGGTAAACGAAAAAATTAAAAAATGTAAAGCAGTGTATTTAGCGAATGTTTTTAATAATCAAAAAGGAAATTATTATATGCATGCATATGAAATAATAATACAATAGATAACACTTAGATATTTTTATTAAATCATACTTCTACATTCTAAATTAAAGTCTCATTTATGAAAAAAGAACTTCAGAGATCTGATCAAATCTAACATTAATCAGCCTTGTTACAACTATGTAAGGTTTGCATTTATTTAGTAGTATATTATTACTTTACTACCATTTTTAAATAAAGTTTACAGTTTCTATTTACTAAAAAACTAAACAATTACTTGAAACAAAATTATTTAACTTTAAATATCTAATGTATTATGTATTTATAACCTTTGGCTTTAAATGTATATTTTTTCATTCCACTTTATATATCTGAGGAATTAAATATATTTATAATGAATGAAATATAAGCATAAAAAACAAAACAACGAATACTTAACTATTTGTAACCTTTTTTCAAAAACAAAATTATAATTATTTTTATTTTAAACTAAAGTAAACTTCTAATACTTGTTATGTTAACATTTGGTTTCAATTGCAAGTTATTTATCTATGTATAAAAATAATGATATGTAAGTAAGTAAGAAGGTACACAAAATATAGTTTTTCGAATAACATATTGACTATTTAATTATTAAATTTGTTGTAATTTTTAATTCTTAATAATTAAATTGAAGCAATGAAATGATCAATTTTAAAAATAAAAGTTTGGAGGCTCTTTCTCCGTGCAGCCTGTTTCGGTGAGGTGTGTAAAGTAGTCCAGCTCCACTGAAAACTCTTTCACTGGGGACACTTGTGGGCGGAGTTACCAAATATTCTTTGGCTACTGGAGAAAGAATGCCGTATTTGTTGCTATTTACTTTCCACCAAAGAAGCGGGTCTTCTTCATTTTCAATATGTTTATCCAAAACATATTCATTAATAATTTTTTTTATTAATACTTCTAATGGATTTGGAATATCATTATCTAGTTCTTCCTCGCTTTCACTTGAGTCCATCATCATTTTCATAGTTTCTTTTAATGTCACAGATTTTTCTGAAAGACTGGTACTGGAGCCCAAGTTTTCATTATCCTGATTCCTTATTTTAGGACGCTTTGGCTTTGAACATGACGGCAAACTTAAGTCCTCATCTCCAAGTGAATCTAAAATATTTTTCATGACTTGATCTTTTGTTGAAGGATTTTTGAAGAATTTCGTTTTGTATAGATCTAGGATCAATAAACGTTGCTGTAGCAAATAATATGTCGTTTTCTAAGTGAGAAAATCTGTCTCATTTCTTGTTTTAAAACAAGTATAGTGTTCCTAATGCACTCGTCAGATGCATTATATTCATCAATCACCTTTTCCAGAGTGGCTAATAACGGAATCACAGATGATATGGAAACATTGGCTGCACTTAGTTCTCGAGTTATTTCTTCAAAAGTTTGAAGCAATGTAATCAATTTTTCCACAAGTATCCATTCTTCCGAAGTTAGTTGTGAAATTTTGTTGCTGGTGGAAGCATAAAGGCACAGCGAATCTTTGTTTTTCAAAATGCGTTCTAGCATGTAAAAGGTGCTATTCCACCTCGTAACACACTCTTGGATTATCTTGAGCTTTGGTTGATTAAGCTTTTCTTGTAGATTAACAAGTTCATCTTGAGCTACATTAGAGTGGTGAAAATGTGTTGCTATCTTTTTACATTTGTTAATGGCTGCAATGAAAGATTCTTGTGACTTAAGCCCTTCTTTAACAACAAGTTGGATTTGGTGCGATAAACAATCAATATTTTTAATACTTAATAAAGAAATACCTTTTTTCATGTTAGTGCCACCATCTCTAACAATACATAATACGTTTTCTTTGGGAATTCCCCATGATGACAACATAGTTTCTAACTTTGCCGCTATATTTTCTCCTGTATGTCGCCCATCATTGAATACTTCTGCTTTCAATACAATCATTTTCCGTTCAAAATTATTGGTAATTCCGTGACAAGTGAAACTTATCAGCGACACTCCAGAGCAAGAGTCAGACCAGATATCAGTTGTTAATGCTAATTTTTCAAATGATTTGATTAATTCCAGATTTTTTTTTTGGGTAGTATCGTAACTGATTTAGATATAAATGCTGCTCTTCTGTCTCTCTGTCTTAATTGCCAATAATCTTCAAAACACTGTTTCCTTTCAGCCTCTGCGAATCTTTCAGCACATTTTAATCACACGACGACACGTTTGGTGCAGTGGCTAAGCGATTGGCTTCTGCGCTACGGGTCGTGGGTTCGATTCCCACTTATTATTATTATTATTATTAGCCTGTACTGTCCCACTGCTGGGCAAAAGCCTCCCTCCTTTCCTTTCGATTCCCACACGGAACAAAAATTTGTATGGCCTACAGATGGTTGTTCCGGGTCTGGGCGTTTGTTTGTGAGATTTGTGTCTGTAAACGCACCCACGATACAAGAGAAATCTTAGTGTGGGGCAAAGTTTTTATAAAAAAAAAAAAAAAAACTGCGTACTCCTAAATCTTTAGTTTTTCTCTCAGCGACTACCTTACCCTTTTCTGTAATATAGCTCTTTCCTGTATTTCTTAATATTTGGCATTCTTTTCTTTCTTTTATTGATCTGCCCTTATTTTTCTTTATTGTATTAGTTGCTTCTTCGTTGGTATGTGTAAAAATTATAGTTTGCACAACTTCATTTCTGTTTTCTGTAGGAGAATTCAAATTCACAACTATGCTTTGTGTGTGGTTTTCATTTAAAGATAAGCTATCATTTTCTTTGTCTAAAGTATTATTTTGAGATGTCATATTTTGTGTTTCGGTTGCAAATCTGTTGCACCTAGATATTGTAATCTCATTTACAGTACTAGTATCAGCTATATTAATTATTTGAGAAGTCATACTTTGTTTCTCTGAGTATGTTCTATTGAGTTCGTTCGTCGAGTCACAGTCAGTTTCTGATTCATCCACTACGCGTTGCTTCATGTTTTCCACTGTAAAGTCGGGGTACTCGACGCTGTCGTCACTAGCCGCATCATAGTAACTTTTTCTTCTATTTACTGAAATATCACTAGTTTTAATCATGTCTGATGAATTTACACTTTCTAAGTCTACTTCAGATAATACATTGAATAGTATTTGGGTTTCTGGTGACATTGCTGGAATAGGAGATGATGTCGGCTCAACATTATTAATACTATTCTTCAATGACGAAGATGAGGCCAATGGCGGCGAAACGGTACGAAGTGTGTCAGAAGTAGGTTCACCTAAAACAAAACGGCAAAAGTTCCAGTTAGCAATCACTATTTTATAGCAAACTAGCTTCCGCCCGCGACTTCGGCCGCCCAGCGTTTTCGTTGAAAGCTCCCAGACGGCTTATTTTTTCCGACATCTCCAACTAAGCCAATGTATATAAAAACTTAAAAAAATATATACTAAAACCTTCCTCGTAAACACTATTCATTCGTAAAAACAGCATGAAAATCGGTGCAGTAGTTTTGAGTTTATCGTGAACAGACAGACAGCCAGACGCGGAGGAGGATTTGGTTTTATAACATGTAGTGACAAATAAAATTAAATAAGTATTTAAAAGACAAATAAACCACTTACACTGTAATTTGTTTTGTTTTGGTTTAAGTGTTAAAGGAGTTAATGGCGAAAATGGTGGTGGAGAAATTGAAGGCTGCTCAATAGAGAATAAAGCATCAGGGCTGCATTCATCTAAAGCAAAAAAAAGTACATCTAAACAGTTACAAACAACATGTAGGTAAATGGGTAGACAAACGAGAGTAGGTAAGGGAATCGAAATTCAGACTTCTGGGCACTCGCTCACAAAATAAGTTTTATGTAAATTAATGAGCTATGGTAAAACATGCAATTTATTGTATCAACCAAAATGCCTCAGAACAATTCGGTGATTGATTCAGTGCTAACTACCAAATGATTTACACAGAACCCCAGCTTAAATGGTTATAGCGGGTTTACACTCTCGCGCGAGTGACGAGGCGAATGTGAGGCGAGCGAGTGTAAACGCTTCTTCGTACCTCGCCTCGCAGCTCGCCTCGTCACTCGCGGCACTCGCGTAAGGCGGCTTTTTGGGCATAGCGGGTTTACACTCTCGCGCGAGTGACGAGGCGAAGTGCGAGGCGAGGCGCGAGGCGAGTCTAAACCCACTATTAGAAGTAAAGCATTAAGTTTTGCATGCACATGCAAAATCTTAGGCTTAAAAGCAAGCACTAAGAAAGGATTTGCGGTGATTCCTTAGCATAGTGAAATACATAAATGAATTTGCGGGCGTCCACTAGTTAAATAAAAAAAAATGTATCTTACCTTCTTCATTTACTTTTATTGCCTTGAAAGATGATTTCACCTTTATTTCTTCTCGAAGTTCTATCAACTTGCGCTTCCTAAGCATTAACTTCTCAATCTCAAGCATATTCTGAAACAGAATCGTAGATAGTTTAAGAAGACAATAAAAACCTCTTTCTTCGTATAATTTTAATACCTATTTACTGAGTAAAAAGGTACTCACATTATCCTTGTCTTCCATTGCATGTAAAGAAGTATACAACGTATATACGTTCAACCAAATATTCAGAAAACAAAAAACTTTGTTAAATACACTTTCGGCGCGATCACGCCATTTTCCACGATGAAATGTCAAATAACATGTCATTTTTCGCGCCGTTTCTATGTCTCTGCATCTCATCAAGCGGTACAGATAATCTATTACCTACGCATTGTACTATAAACCATAGTGTTTGAAATCGTAAAGTATGGTCTAATAGCATCAACTAAAGATGCTTTATTATTTTTTTAAGAAGATTTCATGATATCTCAATATACTCTAAGTTGGATTTGCGGATTTATTTTAATAACTAAATATATTCAAAAATGTTCAAATATGTATACAATACCTATTATGATATCTATAGATATCATAATTAATTTAACTGTCTTCAGTCGGCCATAACTGGATAACTAAAAATGTTCAATTATGTTTGAACTTGTGATATAATACCTATATTGATAACTGCCTATCTGGCGGTCATGGGTTTGATTTAGACACAAAAATAAATTGTGCGAAGAATATAAGTAAAAATAAGACTTTAAATGACCTTTTAAGCTTCGAGTGAAATTATAAATCACACATATATTTGCAAAAAAAAATACAGATACCTATGCTTATTGCTTACCTAGATAGATGCTTAGTTACTAGATACCTATACATGCTTTGTTATTATAGTATTATCTAGAGATGAGGTTTACCAGTTGAATGTTAATAAAGTCGGTACAAATAATGATACCTGCATACAAAGATATAAATATTTGTAATAATTATTTATCATGTTTCAAGATTGGCAGGTTGTTTGTACACAATATAATATCTTATAATATTAACATATAAATTATTAAAACAATAAAATGTTAAATGTACAAGTTGAGCTATCAAGTTTCGTATAGTAATAATGTGCGTATTGGTTAGCGGGCATAACTTGATAAAACGTTATATCAATTATAAATGATTAAAACAATAAAATGTTAAATGTACAACGTGATACTGTATTTTATGAGATTTTGTACTATTATAATTAATTTAAGTTTGATAATATTTACTTAAGCGACTCTTTAGCGTCACTATTTTGTATGCCTTTCGGCGGAACATGGGATGGACCAAACATTTTTATTGAACATCATTTGTACCCTGTGTTCACAAAATTAATAAATGAATTGAATTGAATTGACAAGTTGAGCTATCAAGTTTCGTATAGTAATAATGTGTGTTATGGTTAGCGTGCATAACTTGATAAAACGTTATATCAATGTGTGAATAGAATATACCGGGAATCATTCGTTTTACATATCGTTTTGTTAAGTAGTGAACCCCCAAGACTGAGATATTCTGTTATTACCGAAAGTAAAATCTTAAAAATTATGAATATTTTCGGGACTGTCAATTTTTTCCTATTAAAACACAGGCGTAGGAAGCGTCTAAACGAATAAAAAAAAACCATGTATGTCGAGATATCAATGTATTCCCGCCAGCCACGGAATTATGTCGATGACGTTTTGGTTTTTGGTACAAATGAGAAGCATATTTCACAATTCAAAGGCTAGTAGTTTAAATAAAGAATTTCAAATGAAAGACATGGGACCAATATCAAAATTTATAGGCATAACTGTGAAGCAAAATTTGGAAAGTGGTATTACTGAAATGGATCAAACAAAGTATTTAGAAAAAAATCTCAAAAGATTGAATATGGAAAACTGTAAAGAAATGTCCACTCCTATGGACCCGATTTTAATGCCAAAATACTTGCACATGGTACTGTTTCTGTAGATATAGGCATTGAAAAGTTATGCAGGCAAATTATAGAATGCTTAATGTATGCGGCATCAAGTACTAGGCCTGATTTATGTTATCCAGTTTCTATGTTAAGCAGATACCAAACAAGCGCAAATAATGAGTTATCGATGCCACAGTCAAACCGATAACACGGTTTTGTGGCGCAAATGTATTTAATCTAAGCTGTGTAATTGAACAATAAATAAATAAATAATAAAATAAATTAAGTGCATTAAAGAGAGTGTTAAGATATGTGAAGTATAGTTTAGATTATAAATTAGTTTATAAGTGTAAAGATGTTATTCTGAAAGGATATTGTGATACTAATTGGGGAAGAGATCTCAAGGACAGGAAGTCCACCTCAGGTTATACGTTTAAATTGTCAAATTGTCTTGTTTTGTGGTGCTCTAAGAAGCAAGCTTCTGTAAGTCTGTCCTCTACAGAATCTGAGTATGTATCATTAAGTATGGCTGCCAGTGATGCGTCATGGTTTATAAATTTACTAACTGATTTTGGTTATGAAAATGTTTGCCCAGTTGTGATATCTTGTGACAATCAGTCGGCTATAATAAATGCAAAAACAGATAACATAAAGCGATTAAAACATGTGGACATTCGTTATCATTTTGTAAAAGTTCTGTGCCTGTAGAAAAATGGCAATCGATGATCGCCAGGGAATAGATACGCCAATTAAAGGTATGGAAATGACATAATAGATCGCTTGACCTGTCGAAAGTTTATGTCAATCCAGTACAATCTCATTGTCGTTTCTACTCTCTAGCGATCATCGATTGCCATTTGTATGTCAACACAAGTGAGCAACCAGCTGACATGTTAACAAAGGCTTTAGGTAAAGAGCTAATTGAAAGACATTTATGTAAGTGTGACGTTATGAAGACAACTGTAATGTTATTTAAGATTCGATTTCTTTATAAAAATGTATTTATGTTGAGAAGGGGTGTTAGAATAATAGTGGCAACATAAAACATTTATTAGTTATCCTGTTAAAAAAGGGTGGCAACAGTGTCTCTATTTTTGTCTATGTTATGGCTGAACTAACTCTCTGTAATGTGTGGTCTGTTGGTTAAAATAAAAAGGAAATTATTCTAAAATACCTACAGTTTCTTTATTTAATAACTACAGTTAGTCAGAAAGCGGCTAATCCGCGGGCAACTTAAAGTATGCAAATGTTAAAATTTCAAACTTCGATATTTTTTATTCCGATAAAAAAAGATTTTTATTTCAGTTTTTTTCAAAATTTCTTCATCCCTGCTTTTGTTACGAATTTAGAAAATGGAGTTTCTAATCTGTGACCCCAAATATGACCTAAAATGTAAACACAGCTGATCATAGCTAACGATAGATAGATGAAACGAATGGGTCTAACATTAAGTGTGCAATTGAAAGATGCTTAGGTTGGAAGCATTTTAATTGTTACGCACATTGTTTGAATTTGATAGTATGCAAAGCTTTGGAAAACGAAACTATACATATACAGGGTGTCCAGTAAATAGCACGACATACTGCAGGGGGTGATAGCTTGGGTCAATACCTACCAAAACAACACAATATATGTTCAGCAAAATCTTACGGATTTACAGTTTTACAAAATTTTCCGAAATGTCGAAAAATCTCTACCTTGAAACAGATTTTTGAGCATCTCGTAATGAAAAATTCCTTTTCTAGTTTTTTCTTTTACGTCAAATTATTCGTGAATAGTTACTTTACTCATTGATAAGTTTTTTTTCTATCAAAAACAAGAATGTTTTCAAGAAATACAATTTTTTGTATAAATTTTTACAGAACAATTTTATTATCGCTTAATTTTAACCTACAGTGGTGAAAAAAAAATGTATGTGGCAGTTTTGTACAATAAACTTAAAAGATAGCCTGTGTAATGGTGATTTTGGTAAGATACAATACTAGTGCATTTTCATTAAAAAAAAATAAAAAAAATGCTATTTTAGTTCCAGAGAAGCTGATTTTGTTGAAAATGTAATTAACGTAATTTTGACAAAAACCACTACGAGAATAAGTAATAGCTGCTCATTTACGCGAATCATTATAAAACAAGTTGTGACATGTAAAATGCGACATGCACGCGTAATGGATAAGGGCGTTCGCTACGTTACGCGGCGGGTACCCGCCTCGCGTGTGTGTATTGAAAGATAGTATGTACAAACCCGTCGCACGCGTCCGTGCCAGTTAGCGCTGCTCAAATTATCTTTCAATACACACTCGCTAGGCGGGTACCCAGCGCGTGCGCACCTTTAACGTAGCGAACGCCCTAAAGGTTTTTACCTGCTCGCCGACCGAACCGACCTGACTGGTTACTGTCTAACAACAAAAGTAACACACACACGTTGACGTTTGGTGCAGTGGTTGAGCGATTAGCGGCTGCGCTACGGGTCGTGGGTTCGATTCCCACACGGAACAAAAACTTGTATGGCCTACAGATAGTTGTTTCGGGTCTGGGTGTTTGTGTGTGAGATTTGTGTTTGTAAACGCACCCACCCTACATAGCTCACAGACATAGCTCTTTAGAGCGAAAGAGCTAATCGCTCTTTTTCTTTTAAGTGAGCTATTTGCCCATGTCTAACGAGTTTTTTTTTTATTATTGGACTGCTGTAGGTGGTCCTAGGGGACCCTCCCTACGTAACCGGGCAGTTAATGGCGAGACCTGAAGGGTCTCCAGCCAATGGGGGGGGGAAGTAAAATACTTAACCTAAGCTAACTACTTGTACTACACTAACATCATGACTACCTGCAACAACAATACTAAGGGCGACCCCTAGTGAGACTCGGACCTCGGCTTAGGGCGTTGCTGGCGGGGACTTAGGGGGGGGGGGGGGGGGGGGGGGAAACAGCTTGATGAGAGCTGAATTATTGGTGTGACTGCGGAGTCTGAAGAGACGACCGGCTCTACGACGGGAGAGCTCGGTGGATCGTGACCGGCGGCGGTGGGACGTCGCGACGGGCCTCGTCGGCGAGGACGGTATGCCGGACGGCGGCGTTTGTTGTGTAGTGTGCTGGTCGATTTATTCGCTTCCTGGAGGAGGGTTATTTCGTCATCGGGTTCTAAAAGTGTGTGCCTGGGACGGCGAACTTTACTTATGAGAGAGGGATTGTAATCGGCCGCTACGGCGACTAGGGGGTTCGGATGGAGGGGGGCAGTGTTGAATTAACGCTTGGAAATGCGTTTGAGGTATTGCCTGATGGTTGGGATTTTAAGATCGAGATGGAGTTGGACGTTACGCATGAACCACGGGGCAGCCGCGGCTCTGCGCAACACTCGATTCTGGAGGGTTTGAAAGGATTTGACGCGAAAAGGCTTAACCTGTGCGAACACGACGCTAGCGTAAGTCAAGATGGGGCGGATGCACATCACGTAGATTCTCAGCTTATTTCTAAGTGACAATTTACTGCGCGCTCTGAGAATGGGGTGGAGGCGACCGACAGCGAAAGCGGCGCGAGCGCGCACCGCTTTGATGTGGTCTCGGAAACTCAGATGATGGTCGAGGATAACCCCCAGGTATTTGGCTTTCATCTCCCAAGGGATCTGTTTGCCAAACATGAGGACGGGACGGATGTGGGTGTGGGAATCACCGTGTCTCTCGAAAAGAACGGCTGCGCTCTTTTCGGGATTCACCTCTATTCTCCATTTCCGGAACCAGACCCCGAGGGCGTCGGTTGCGGTTTGAAGGGTTCGAGAGATGCTATCGAGACTCCTACCGGAATAGTAGATAGCCGTGTCGTCGGCGAAGAGAGCCAACTTGGTCAAGCCACATTTGGGAATGTCGCTGGTGTACAGCGTAAACAGAAGGGGCGATAGCACGGAGCCCTGAGGGACTCCGGCGCGAATGAGGTGAGGGGACGAGAGGGTGCCTTCTAGGCGATCCGACAGAAAGTCTCGAATGATGAGCACGAGACGTCTAACAGAGATGCGTTGCGCACGGCTTAAGGTAGCGTACTGGCAAGCGTCGCAAAAAAGGTTGAGAGAGTAAGACACAAAATCACAATACAAGAAATAGCGGGATAGCAAATGCGCTTTTTTTTTTTTTCGTCTGGAGACGTTGTCCCTCACTAGGATTTCTCCTGTATCGTGGGTGCTACTACATCTATCTGTAGGCCACACAAATTTTTGTTCCGTGTGGGAATCAAACCCACGACCCGTAGCGCAGCAGCTAATCGCTCAACCACTGCACCAAACGTCAACGTGTGTGTGCTTCTTTTGTTGTTAGACAGTAACCAGTCGGGTCGGGTCGGTCGGCGAGCAGGTAAAAACCTTTAGGGCGTTCGCTACGTTAAAGGTGCGCACGCGGCGGGTACCCGCCTAGCGAGTGTGTATTGAAAAATAGTATGAGCAGCGCTAACTGGCGCGGACGCGTGCGACGGGTTTGTACATACTATCTTTCAAAACACACACGCGAGGCGGGTACCCGCCGCGTAACGTAGCGAACGCCCTTATCCATTACGCGTGCATGTCGCATTTTACATGTCACAACTTGTTTTATAATGATTCGCGTAAATGAGCAGCTATTACTTATTCTCGTAGTGGTTTTTGTCAAAATTACGTTAATTACATTTTCAACAAAATCAGCTTCTCTGGAACTAAAATAGCATTTTTTTTATTTTTTTTTAATGAAAATGCACTAGTATTGTATCTTACCAAAATCACCATTAAACAGGCTATCTTTTAAGTTTATTGTACAAAACTGCCACATACATTTTTTTTTCACCACTGTAGGTTAAAGTTAAGCGATAATAAAATTGTTCTGTAAAAATTTATGCAAAAAATTGTATTTCTTGAAAACATTCTTGTTTTTGATAGAAAAAAAACTTATCAATGAGTAAAGTAACTAATCACGAATAATTTGACGTAAAAGAAAAAACTAGAAAAGGAATTTTTCATTACGAGATGCTCAAAAATCTGTTTCAAGGTAGAGATTTTTCGACATTTCGGAAAATTTTGTAAAACTGTAAATCCGTAAGATTTTGCTGAACATATATTGTGTTGTTTTGGTAGGTATTGACCCAAGCTATCACCCCCTGCAGTATGTCGTGCTATTTACTGGACACCCTGTATATGTTACCGGCAATGTGTATAATGCAGGTATTCTATACAATGCCTAGGCAATGTATAGAATGCCTGGGGCTTCCAGGCAATGTATGAAATATTATTGTCCAGTACATACTTTGCCTAGGTAATGTATACATTTCCTAGGGATTGATAGAATACCTGCTGGTCCACCGGCAATGTGTGAAGTAAATAGATTTGGTCATTCATTTGGGGCACCCCGACACGGAAAACATTTAGCAACAAATGCAACCAATCTCTTTGCGCGCAGTGTTATAAAGAAAGCCACGTACCAAATTAGTTTACTGTTCCTGGATTATGCAATTTGCTAAATACACACGTTTTTATTTCTTTTATAATAATTGTTTTATTTTCGATAACCCTTTATTTTTGTCTGTCGCATCACTATTGTGAGATATGGAACGCACCCTTATGATTACCTTACCCCCTCGCACTTATATTTCTTAACTCTAGCATATAATCTTAAGGTATCGCATTGTAATTCCACTAGCAATTAGAGAAGCTGTCTTGTCAGAATTGCACAAGAGTCACTTTGGAATAGTGCGTATGAAGGAAATAGCACATTCATATGTCTGGTGGCCTAATTTAGACTCGGACATTGATAATGCGACCAAAAGATGTATAGCATGTTTACAAAATAGCAAGACTCCTCCCTCTTCTTGGTACAGAATTCACGCAGATTTTCTCGGACACGCACCCTTATGATTACCTTACCCCCTCGCACTTATATTTCTTTCTCTTTCTTTTACAACCACCATATTATTGTTATGTGTTGCTCTGTATCTAATAAATGATAATTAATTAATTTACGCGTTTATTTGAGGTACAGCAAATTGGCGACGAAAGAAGAACTCAGTGCAGTGAATGAAATAAGAAGTGAGCAAAAATTAATGATTAAAAGACAAAAATAACAAAAAATTCAAACGCCGGGTGTGAAGTTGGCTACAGAATATGGGTTTGCAAAGAAAAATTTGAAATATCGTAAAACAGCAAATATCGACGAATTACGAAAACTATTGAGTACTTTAAGACAAAACCTCTTTTGAAACCAAAAGGCGAAATTAAAGAAACAAAAATGACAGTTTTTGGTGAAATTAAGGCTTTCGCTGAAAACCAGCGCTGTGGCTCCGTCTTGCACGAGTCATAGCATTATGCTGAGCGATGGCCGTTTTGCGTAGATGTGACGCATATTTTTCCCAAGTTTCATTGTGGTTTTGTTTATAGTTTTTTTTGTGTGTCATATCGGCGCAAATAAATATTTTTTCTTTCTTTCTTTTGATGGAGAAAAATGGGACATTTTTGAACAACAGCTGGAGTGCTACATGATTGTCAATGAAATTGACGAAGACAAGAAAGTGCCACTACTTGTTACAAAATTAACACCAAAAGTGTTTGAAAAATTATCATACCTATGTTCGCCAGTCAAACCCATGAAAATATCTTTTGTTGAACTGTGCAATAAATTAAAGGATAAGTATGCCAAACCATTATCAACTGTCTTAGAAAGAGTAGAATTTAGAAAAAGGAACCAACTTCCAGATGAGAAGGTACAAGATTATATGCTAGAGTTAAGAAATATAAGTGCGAGGGGGTAAGGTAATCATAAGGGTGCGTTCTATATCTCACATCTACAAAAAAGTACTTTCTAGTGCGGTATCGGTCGTTATCGGCCTGACACTTTCCTTGGCTGTTTTTTCATTTCCTGTTTGGCAGATCCAGGGGCGAAACAAACGTAAAGAAATAGGTAGGCTTGTTAACCTTTAAGTACGAATTTACGGTACTTTGGCAATCAAAATGCGGGACGTGACAAAAAAAGCGGGACCCAACTGTCAAAGTATAGGGAGGCGAAAAATACAATTAGAAATTATTTTTTCGTTCGTTCGACGCAAGACTTGCGGTCGCGATCTCCACTCCTCTAGCTAAACAAAACGTGCGTACACTAAATTCCGACTTCTGCCCGAAGGTTTAGCCGTAGGTACGATAAAACGGGACAATTGGCGTCCCGCACACGTCTTTCGTGGGACGCATCCTCTAAAGGTCTAGAAACGGGACGTCCCGGCTCTCGCGGGACGGTTGGCAAGCCTAGAAATAGGGTTCATGATCATTTTAATAGTATAAAAAAACAGTGTACACCATGTATTCGCAAAATTATAGCGCTTTAACCTATCCTAGTGGTGTCAGGTCAAAAAGGACTGATACGCACTGTCGAAAAGGACGATGGATGCGCATTTCGACCGCGAGTTTGTTTTTTTTTTTGCCGCAGCTAACGTGTAAAAAACACAGTTGCTTGGGAAAAGTTAAAGCGCCATTTGGAGCAGGCTGGAAAACCTATTAAAAGGCCTCTTCAAGAAGTCCTAACTAGATGGAATTCTACTTTCTAAATTTTGGAGCGATTGATAGAACTCAAGGAAGAACTAAACAGTGCCCTCTCAAATTTAAATGTAAATATTCCTGTATTATCTGCGCACGATTGGACCCTTATTGAGAAACTCATTCTCGTTTTAAAGCCCTGTGAAGAAGTTACGAAGGAAATGAGCGGCGATAAGTATGTAACAGGCAGTTCAGTTATTCCAGTGACAATCGCGCTGAAATCAGCATTAGTGACTTTTGCTTAAGATGGCGGCGAACCATTACCTACCTGATGAAATTGAAATGGTCAGGATGGATATTTTAAGTGGTCTTAGTTCAAGATTTTCTTCACTAGAAATTAGCCGCACGTTCATCACGTGCATGTTCCTCGATCCGAGGTATAAACTATACTTTGAAAATGACACGACGGCAGAATGGACTAAAAGATACGTAATTGGATTTGTCACCTCTTTAATTACGGAACAAAATGAAGTTAACGAGGTTGAAGAGACACCAAACGCGATAAATGAATAATCTGGACCCGCTATTATTGTTTGCTCCTCACAACGCCATCTCGACGGTCGGCACGGTAGTGTATCGTGGTCTGGTTCACGACCTTAAATATCATGGATTATTAAAGAAAGACCTTATATAGAATATTAGAATCGCGATTCGATTTGTCGGAAAACAGTAATTTTCATTTTTTGCAGCCGCTGACACCGACGAAAAAAGTTAAGTACCTACCAGGATTTGTGCAATATGGTATCAAAACTACAGATTCTTAATATTAACCATGATGCATTGCATGAAGAGTTATGTATATTAAAGCCTCTCTGAACGAAAATTATAGAAGATAAGAAGTTTGATAATGCTCTTGAATATTGAATTCAGATTCTCAAATCAAGGGTTGAAAACAAGAATCTGCTGTAAATAATACAATACGTAGGTATTTTCCATCCCAGTTTCTAACGCCCAAGCCGAAAGGATTTTTTCCTTGTGTACGAATTCTTGGACCAAAAACCGAAATAAGTTAGATATTGACACTGTAAAAGCAGAACTACAAATAAAATCGAACTTCAACATGCAATGCAAACAATAAAAAAAAGGTGACAATCCTAAATGAAACTGAGGGCCTAAATAAGATAATGGAATAAACTATATATATAAGTTTATGTGTTAACGACAGTGTTTTAGTAAGATATTATCAAAAGAAGACATGGGTTTAAGCATAGTTTACACGTAGTCAACACTGGCTGCCAATAAGACTGGCAGCCAGTGCTGGCTTGGTTTTGGCCTTGTGTAAACAATTTTTCAAGCCAAGCCAGCGCTGGCTGCCAACGCTGGCGAGAATAGAGCGACCGTCTATTTTTCTAGCCAGTGACCTCCGCCCGCATACCCTTCGGCCCCCGCGCCAGCGTTGCGGACACGTGTAGACGAGTCTCGCCAGTCACTGGCGAACGTCCGTACGGTGTGTGTTCTTTGTTGTTTTATTTGGAATTTACATAACATAACTTCACGCCTTATTCCCTCCCCGAAGGGTTGGCAGAGGTGTATAGTATACACCCACGTTTCGCCGTTATGTTTAAGTCCCATGTAATAGGGGGCGAGCCTATTGCCATCAACCGGGCACAAATCCAGACTCCGAGCTGCTACTGAGAAATTCCACACGGAAAAACCCAATAACACTTTGTCCGACCTGGGGATCGAACCCAAGACCTCACGCTCAGCAGTCGCGCTTGTGACCACTAGACCAACGAGGCAGTATTTGGAATTTCTGCGACAAAATGCCGAGAAAATTCAACGAAGAGGATACTTTGAAATTCGTACAACTTTATAGAGAGCACGAATGCTTGTGGGATAAGCGTTGCGATGCATACAAAAATAAAGAAATGCGCGCTTCGGCACTAGAACAACTTCGTGTAGGAATGAATATAGAAGAACTGACTCTCGATGAAGGTAAATCAAAAATCAAAAGTATTCGAAATACGTACTACTTGGAACTCGACAAAATCGAAAAATCTACAAGATCTGGGGCTGGGGAGAGCGTTTATAAGCCAAAGGCAAAATGGTTTGATGAATATGATTCGTTTGTAAAGCCGGTTTCTATGAGGAGAAAAACCATAGTAAGTAAATTCACATTATTATTTATTTTAAACGAAAATTACATTTAAGCAAAATTATAAAGCCACTTAAAGACACACGCATACTACAACAAAAGAAGCTCGTGTATTTGTCCGTTTCAATGTTGATTTTCGAAGTCGATTGTTAATGTATGCTATTTAATTGCCAAGGAACTCTTCCTTCGTTATTAAACATATTTTTTAAAACTTCTCTTTTCTCTCTTGCTATTTCTGCTGAATGATTGCTACCTTGATTGCCAATACTCTGTAGGGCATGTATTTGGCTTCTCCATGAACCGGGCTGAATATTTCCTTGTTCATCTTCCCTATCAACACAAGTAGCGGTGATGTATGAATTTGATTTCTTTCGTAGCCAATAGGGTGTATGACAGCAAGTAAATTTCATTGAAATAATTTGTGTGTATTATTATACCTAAATGCTTGATTGTAAAACACTGGTTCTTTTTTTATTTAAAAGCAAGATTAATATTTTATTGATAAAATAAAATCACTAAATATGGCAATCCGCCATGAAATGTTGAACGCCAATCAGAGCGCGTTACGTCACGTTAGAGTTCTTTGTCTTTGTTTACTTTTAATTCAGTACTTAGAATTAGACTCTCGCTCGTATTTATCATTAAATACACTGTTTTTATTTGTTTTTAACTTCAATTTACACACATTAAGATACACTGAGTCATGGAACAAGGATTTATAAAGGCTTCCAGCGCAAATTTACCAAGAATCGACTTGATAACGCTAGGAACGTTTCTGGGATCAAACAAAGACTTTTGTTCAGCAGAATTTAGAAATGTTAAGACTTCCATGTAAGTACCCTATAAACAGTTAATCAGTTATTTAAATCATAAAAATAAGTACTTACAAAGTACCTATAGCGATTGTACCTATTTGAAGTATATCTAATGTTACAATTTGAGGTTATGTTTATGTTAAATATTTCTTTTTGCAACTAAATATTTACCATTGCTTTATTTATTTCAGGTCCGCTAGGGCATCTTATGGTGATGATGCTGTAAGCTATGTTCAGCTCAAACGGGAAGGAAATTTGTGCACAATAAAAGCTAAAATCTGCCCAGAACATAAAGTACATGCAAAGTTGTATGGAGTGTCTTTGGTAGTCGACGAACAGGAAGAAACAGTGAAGTCAGTAGAATGTCATGATTGTGTGGCTTCACAAGGAGGCTGCAAACATGCCATGGCATTCTTAATGTGGGTTCATCGTAGGAGTGAGGATCCATCTTGCACATCCATAGAATGCTATTGGATGAAATCCAAGCTTTCCAGAGTTGGGAGTACCCTTAAATACATAACTGCTAAGGAATTATCTAAGGGCAGCCCTAGCTTACCGTCAAATACCAAAGTATTTGAAAAGTTTTTAGAGGAAGGGAAGAGAAGAAGGCTTACCGAGTGTGAATTAATGAAATACCAAAATGAATATGTTTTGGATAGACTACAAAGTCTATCAATGGACAATTTAGTGCTGAAATATAAAGAAAAATCTTGTGATAAATTTTTGGAAAGAGTGATATTTTCTGATGCTGACATCAACAATGTAGAAGAAGAAACAAGGGAGCAACATAAAAGCAGGCTTTGGTACGAATTAAGGTATGGCAGAGTGACCGCTTCAAGAGCCTATGAATTCAGTAGGTGTAAAACCAGTGATGGCACTCTGATGGCAGTAATAATGGGTGGAAAAATTCCTGACACGACAGCCATGAAACGTGGTAGAATATTGGAGGATGATGTGAGGAAAACTGTTAGTGCCAACCTAGGAAAAAAAAAAAAATGTGTTTTAATGTTATCTAAAAACTATCCCATGCTAGCAGGTTCACCTGATGGGATCTGTGAAAATAGTATTATTGAAATTAAGTGTCCTATGAGTGAAAAAACAGTGAAAAATTATGTAAATAATGGGAAACCAACCCATAAGTTTTATGTGCAAATGCAACTTCAAATGTTACTGACAGGACATAAAAAAGGCTACTTCTGTGTTGCTGACTGCAACTACAGTGCCAATAGAAAAGTAGATATAATGGAAATTATGTATGATGAAAAATATGTATCAGATTTTCTTAAAGTTATAGTTCCTTTGTGGAAGGATAATGTATATCCAGTATTGTATAAAAGTGTAAATGAATAAAAAGCCAGTTTATGTTGTAAAGATAAATGTTTGTTTTATTTTTTTAGGATAAACCTCAGCTGTTAATCACATATTATATGCTTACCTACAATACAATATAAATATTCACCTACATTTACTTATATCTATTTTTCCTGAAATAGTAATACAGAGCTAGCAATGATTTCTAGCGAGCAGTTTACAGGTTAAAAGTTGTTGTCAGTTCTTTAGCTGTAGTGATTATAACAAAAGTAATAACAGATTTAACATTGTATGTATACCACACAAACTGGTTGAAACTTAATATAGGTAAGCATGTATATATTTACAAAATAAAGATAAAGATATATAAAGAGTAGATCATTCTTATGTATTTATTTGATCAAGGAATCTTGCAAGTTAATCAATCCGCAGGCAATAGTAATGACGTCATCTAGAACTTTGACAAGATTAAGATTTACACATGCATGCGGCTTTAACATACTGAATTCACGTAAGCGTCTAATCACTCTCTCAACATGAATTCTTAAGCTTGCAATTTGTTTTGTTTCCCTTGCCTCATGTTTTGATAGCTTCGTACCAGTTGCAACACTTGGAGGTCGTACTAAGTGCACTCCCTGTTTTCTCAAATATTGTTCTACATGTTTAAACCCCCTGTCAGCCATCACACACATACCTGGTTGCAAACACTTTATAAAATCACAAGATTCAACCAAACATGTGTCAGTAATTCTTCCTCCATATCCTGGAGAAATATAATTCACTAATCCATTAGGAGTACAAGACACAAGATACTTGATGGTGTTAGCTTTTTTGTATTCTGACCATGAGAGAGACTGGTTCAATGCTTTTGAAGGTTTTTGTACCTCAATTTCTAAGCAGTCTATAATACAACTTACATTATAGAATTTATGCCTAAAGGCCATAGGCAAATTTTTTCTTATGGAATCTTTATCTAATGCAACAAAAAAAGGTCGCATCAAACTATCTATCAGGGGTATATTTTTCAGAAATATCTTGCTGGCATATGTTGGAGAAATAGAAAAATCATCAGAAAGCTCTCTAAAACTGTTATTTAATTTAATTTTTTTTAAGCACATTAGTATATGGTGTACGGGAATATTTAACTGTTTTTCAATTAAATCTATTAGATAGTAACAACTTTTAGGAACTCCAATGTAAGACCGCGGGTTATTCACTATTTTCTGCATTGTATATGCCAAAATTCTTGATGCCTCTTGTTTCTTATCATCTTCAATTAATTCGCTGCAGTCTGAAGACGATTTCATTTTTAAACATGTCACTGATGGGGATTCACTATGCACCACAGACGGTGTGTATGAAATATCACTGTCAGAATCTGTCTGAATACCTATTAATTTCTTGGTGCATTTCTGTAAGGTGGATATTGATGGTCTGGCAGTTTTGTCACTTTTGATTTTAAATGGTGAAGTAAAAGCAGACCGACAAAAAGGTCTCAACGGTGATGTCATCTGATCTACTGAATTCATTTCTGTTTGAACAGCTTTACTTCTGAACTTATTTGTCATGTACACTTGAATGGATTTATTTGCCATCTTAGGTGCATCTTGTGTAATATTTTCCTGCATGGCTGATGTTCCAGGTAAAGGGTCTTCAAGTTCTAGCTGTTCTGTAGCAATAGTTGTAGTTGTTATTTTTTGTAATTCTTGCTCAAATTCTTCAATTACTTCTCTTCTTTGCTTTTTCGCGATGTATTGTCTTTCGTTTGAGTCGGAAGTTCGTTTTCTTCTATCCGGTTGACATTCAAATTTTAAGGGAACGCACCCTCGTTTCATGTGAATCTGCGGCACTGACCCCATCACATGATACTCCATATAATTTTCCATATCATTTGGTAACTGAAAATGAAATAAAATACCTTTATAATAGCTCATTGAGGATATGACTAAGTAAGAGATTCCTAACCTCCAAAAAGTTTGTTTAACAATGTTTACATCATCTAATAATGGTCACATTTATTTAATATCAACATGAAATCTACAAACTAAAAAAGTAAATACTTACGTCAAAGTGATCTTCACAAAAATAAAGCTGAGTAGTGGGTGATATTCCTTTCAAATCACGTCTTGCAAGTTTAAGCCACTTATTTCGTACTGTCTTGTTGAAAGGAACAAAAATAAATAACTTTTCAGGAGTTTTGATGGATGTGTTAGTACACAGAGGGACGGAACACCATCTATATGCTTTCGAATTCATATTTATGTTATAAAATTTCGAAATTAATCAAGGATGTATCAATGTTTACAACTGTCGAATGATTCCTGTACAGCTGTACTCTAGAGTGACGTCACAAGTGACGCCATGACACTGAAGTGTTTTGGTGCAAATTTTAAATTTATGAATTAAAAAGTAATTTTTAAATACTAAACCATAATTTTGAGCAGAAATATTATGTTTGTTGTAATTAATATATATTTCCGAGTATTATAGAACAGCTTCTCAAAATTTGTCATCATTCCTATTACGAAGGGCACAACAAGCACAAACGATTGCATCTACTGTTTCCAAGTTAGTTAGTATTGGCTTTTCTAATACCCGGAATCTACTAACTAAGATTCCAAATACATTTTCGATTATCCGTCTTGCCCGAGATAACCTGTAGTTAAAAACTTTTTCTTCTGTACTGAGGTTTACACGTGGATACGGCTTCATTATATAAGTCTTTAGTGGAAATGCCGCATCTCCTACGATGACTCCGTTGTCAGGTAATAAGTTATTTTCCAGGTCTTGGTATATAGAACAATTCTTAAAAACTCCTCCATCAGATGCGCTACCACACGCGCCGACATCTATGTACGAAAAACAGTAGTCGTGATCGGCAATAGCTAACAATACGACGCTGCTTGTTTTTTTATAATTGAAGTATAAACTTCCACTTTTAGGAGGAGCTTTAATTGTCACATGTTTTCCGTCTATAGAACCATAACATAAGGGGAAATTCCATCGTGTTTTAAATCCCCTTTCGATGTTTTTCCATTCTTCTGCGTTTGGTACCTGTAAAAAAGGGTAGTAATTAAAGCGGCCTATTTAATACCATTTTTAGTCACAACAAAAAAATCTATAACATTACAATTACATTAATTTATTTTGTTTAATTACAGGATAACATGGATACCCCAAATAGCAATGAATCAGGATTATCGAATAGCAATGAACCAGGACCATCGTTGGTTCGCTCTGAAAATGGGTTAGAAAATGAGTCTGCAGAAGAGACACCTCGATTTACCCCACCCACAAAACCTAAGCGGAGCAAGTTATCACAGATATCTAACATGATAAATGACTTAAGGGAAATTAACGACAACACACGCTGCGAAGAAACAGATCTTGACCTATTTGGAAAAAGCGTCTCGGCACAATTAAAAAAATTGACAGAGGAACAGGCAGTCATTGCTAAGGAAAAAATACAGAGTATATTGACTCAATGCATGCTCACAGATATACGAGCCAAGAATGCGTATCAAGTGCAACAATCGGTTCAGCAATCGCAAAATACGCTACCTACTAATTGGAATTCTACACAAGTTCTTCCGTCCTACATAGTACCCTAATACTCTCTGACAACACCTACAATCTGCCCTCCTCCAGAGTCCAGTCCATCGACATGTTCTTCTTCGTGTTCCCAGTTTTACTACTAATGTCATATCCCCAGAAACTCCATGTAATTATGACAGTTACGGCGAAAGCGTAGACAACAGTGATGCCATTCAACAAGCCTTCAATAACGCTTAATATTAATATATATGTTTGTTGTATTTTGTAATAATGTGTGCCTTATTATTTCAATTTTAAGTAAATAGATAAACACTTACCTTAATAAACTGTTTTAATACTTCATAAATTGTTCGACAAACTTCTGGTATGAATTGTGATATAGATGGTTTAGTAGAAACACGGCAAAAATGACTCAAGCTTCGATAACTCATTCCAGATGCTAAGAACGATAACGTTACTTCTAATTTTATTTTTGCTGGTAATGCATCTCTCATCAGAGTGTCTTGGCGCTGAATCGAGCTCTGTATAAGCGAAAGCAACTCATCAAAAATTTCAGCAGTAACCCGCAACGCCAACCTGTACTCAGAAGGATCTTCTAATCTTAGTTGCTTCAGCAACAAGGCAGAAGCTCCAGTTACAGGTCTATCTCTTAACCATTTTCTTATCCAAAGTCGTTTCGCTCCCTTTTTTTGTAATATATCAATCAACTCTTCTCTTAATAGTGCAGAGATATTCCTTAAACATTTCTTTTTCAACAGCTTTTGCCGCGTATTCATTATTTTTTCCAAACGTGTGCACACCAGAAGAAAAAATCCGTGAATGATTGGCCGCGTCTAAACAACAAGGGCCAGGCCAACGCTGGCTTGTCTGCAGACTGGCGCCAGCATTACTGGCTTCGTGTAAACTCTGCTTTATTACGTAGGATTTGTAAAGAATTTGGAGATTAAAAAACAAGAAACTTATTACATCATTAGATTTTTAAAGACCGTCGACAAACCCCACGTAACGTTCCTTTGCACAAAAAAAAATGATAGAGACACCGATCCATATGATAGTATAGTAAAAAAATTAAATTAAATTATGAGTCAGGGGAGTACATGTTAAGTGACAGAGGTGACTACATTAATTTGGTTGATCCACTCAGCATTATAGTAAATTTGATTGATTTGATTTAATACGAAATCATAATTTTATTGCATTGATAAGTGTTTTCTTTTTAACTGTGTTGTAACTGTGTTGATTGTTTTAAATACTATCTTTTTTGCTACAGTAGGTAGTTTAAAAATTTAGAATGTCTTTAAAACTTTCACGATTTGTACACATTAAAATTTACACCACAAACGCGTCTAAGTCGTGTAACTATTTTTTTTAAAGTTATAAATTCCTTTAAAAATTGTTACACGATTTAAAGTCGTTCGTGATGTAAATTTAATTTGTCTTTACAATTTCGTAAAATGTTATGCTTTTTTTGTTTACTTACTTAGAATTTTATTTTTAATTGTGATTTATTAATTATAATTCGATGTTATTATTAATTACGCCAATGAAACAAAGTTCCTTTTTAGTTTAATAAAACATGTTACAAAAGTGTTGTTTTATTTCAAAATTTAAAATGTCACTTATGGGATATCTTCCGTGATTATTTATTTGTTTGAGTTCCCGATATTTCGACGCTGTTGCAAGCGCCATGATCGCGGGTTGACTGGAGATTGCGGGTGGATGAAAATAAATATGAACATCCTGGGGTTTATAAAATTGATTGCAGCTGTGGCAGCTCATACATAGGTCAGACGAAGCGAACTGTCTCATGCCGCATCAAAGAGCACATCAAGGCTGTCAAAAACAATGATGAGCAAAAATCTGCCATAGCTGAACATCTGCTGCAGTCAGGGCCCAATCACTGGATTGAATTTCACAAGCCAAGTATTTTGTTCACGGACAAACATTACATACCAAGGCTGACAAGAGAAGCAATTGAAATAAGAAAACACAAGAATTTCAATCGAGAGGATGGTTTCAAATTGTCAAGTACGTGGAATCCAGTTATGAACATGCTCATAAATGGCAGCCGGCATCGTTATAAAGACTCCAAAAAACTTGGTGATACTGTAAGTGTGTTTTGCCGTGACTTAGTGTCGAGTTCCAGTAGTGCGCGTAGCAAGAGACAAAGAAAGAGGGTAGACAGATTTGTCTGCTCCTAACAATTTATTTTCATCCACCCGCAATCTCCAGTCAACCCGCGATCATGGCGCTTGCAACAGCGTCGAAATATTGGGAACTCAAACAAATAAATAATCACGGAAGATATCCCGTAAGTGACATTTTAAATTTAGAGACAAACCGTGAAAGCTTAAAACAGTGTTTTATTTCAATTTGGATATTGTCAATTTTGGAGTCAGAAAAAAAAACAACTGTATTTTTAAAACAATTAGCCAATGCTAGCTGTTTATGAAAAAAATAATAGGAAAAAAAATTCAAACTTAGATATAGGTAACATAATTACAGCAAACTGCCATTTAAAGAAAGTGGTCATTTTTAATGTGTATGAAAAATAATGAAAACTATTTTTTATAACAATGAATTTCGTAACTGATCTTCTTGACATATGTGACATTACTCTGAAATAATGTACTTTTTTTTATTTTCGTATTATTTAGTCCTGCCTTTAAAGAGTTCTAGCGTGTTACAAAATTTCCAGTGTGTTGCGTACAAACTTGAAGTTAAACTGTTGCGTTATGGTTAACGTGACCATACGTCCCGATTTGGGCGGGACAGTCCCGCTTTTGAGCTATTAGTCCCGTTGTCCCCAAACAAAAACATAGAAATGTCCCGCTTTGAAAAATTCCGTGGCAACGAATTCAATATAAATCAGGCGCGTATTTATTAATCGCATCAGAAAACATTTTGATAACCAAGGATAGCATCAACAAGTCATGCCAACATATAACATACTATTCATATCTAAAAACCTAGTAATTATTTAAAAGCAAATTGCTCATCCGAAAAATATAGAACCAGACCACCAGACAACACAAAATTTGTTCCTTTAGTATTTTTTTACAAATAAACTTTAACCTTCCATAAATGTGTTTTATTCTTGTTAAAATATTAAAATTAGCAGGCGTCCCGCTCTGAGGGTAAAAAATAATGGTCACGTTAGATAAGATACAAATTTTGTGAGCCCCACCCATATACGATTTGTGTATATTTTTTAGTTTTTGTGAATCTGTTTCGATAAAATTGATATGGGACCAAACGGGAAATATACATACCCTCCCAAAAAAATCATAAATGACGGAGATCTGAGGTGAAAAACATAAAAAAAAATACAACCGAATTAAGAACCTCCTCCTTTTTAAAGTCGGTTAAAAATATCTACTAGGTATCTGTATTTTGTTTAGAATCCAAAAACTTAAAGCTCCTAAATTGCATAAAATAAAGCTCAAAATAATAGCCATGTTGCAACATTAATAGTACGCACGGCTACAGATCAAGCTATACATTTCCAGTATAAGCTGATCTCGCATTGTAGAGGATTTCCTTACAATGAGAGGTCAGTGTAAACTGGGAATTTATAGCTTGATGTGTAGCGTGTGTACAAGAACTTAGAAACAAACCAAGTGTTTTTTTATTTTTTCAATACACTTCACGGAAACTAAAAAAAATCAGTTTATTGTTCCTCCTGTAAAATTTGTGTATAGTCAGATAGGTGATGTCAGAAGTTCACAAAATGGCCGGAAGCCATACCAATGAAAGAAATTACCGCGGAAAATATTGCCAAGGCACTATATGATTGCTGGATCAAACGCTATGGGTGCCTCATCAAAATCACTAGTGACCAAGGAAGACAATTTGAAAGTAATTTGTTCAATCAGCTAATGAAAGTAATGGGAATTGAAAGTATAAGGACAACAGCTTATCACCCCCAAAGTAACGGCATGGTAGAAAGATGGCACAGGTCGCTAAAAGCATCATTAATGGCTAGAATCAAAACAGAATCGTGGTTAAAAGAGTTACCTACTGTTTTATTCGGGTTGCGTGTAGCCATTAGAAGTGATACCGGATATAGCGCTGCAGAATTAGTATATGGGCGGACAATTAGGTTACCAGGCGATTTTTTTGCACATACACCAGCACAAAATCAAAGCATGGACGCATACGTAGAAGAACTTAAAAAAACAATAGGGAATTTCGTGCCTCATAGTAGAGAGAATAGGGTGCGTTCTTCGTTTGTGCATCCAGAACTCGAAACTTGTAAATATGTTTTTGTTCGCAATGACACCGTTCGTAAATCACTACAACCGCCCTATGATGGCCCATACCGCGTCATATGTCGGAAAGAAAAAAATTGCGTTATTAAATTAATGAATAGACAGGCGTGCATTTCAATCGACCGACTTAAACCTGCATTTTTACTAGACGAATGCGAGAAAGAGAACAGTAAAAGGATTAAAGCACAGAACATACCGAGCAATGTAAAAAAAGCAAAACCCCACCTAAAACGAGAAAACGCTGTAGGGCCCGTAACTAAGGAACAGATTGTCACTCGCAGTGGTCGCGTCATCAAAAGGACACGATTTTTTTATGAATAAGAGCGGGTTTAAACAGAACATAGTAAGTTGGTACCAAATGGAAGAGGAACGCCCCGTTAGAATAAGTAAATATAAGACTATCTTAGAAAAAATATTTTTTGCATGGCGTTTTCATGCAAAATATTGTGGAATCCAAGGGGATGATTTTTATTATAGCAGAATTATTGAGCATGACAACTACCCTTAAAAGTATATTGTTTAGATAATAAGTTAAATACAAATATATTTTAAAATGTTTGAAATGTATCAAGGTACTCATGTAAAATAATACTTAATTATTTCAGTGTCGGACCAATGGTCGCGAACTTTTGCTGGTAAGCAAAACATTCAGTGTTAACATAAACAGTAATAAGTAGAAACCTAAAACTTTTGTTTATAATCAAAACATCAAGTATAAACATTAAATGTAATAAGTAGAAACCCAAAACTTTTGCTGATAATCAAAACATTCAGTGTAACATAAACTGTAATAAGTAGTACTAAAATGCCCACTAATCTTGTATAATTTTAACAAAATTAAAAGATAGGGGAGGAATACTGTAGTGACACAATATTGTAAAATCGTTGACGCGGCATGTTTGGCGTTTCGTATGGGTTGCCGCTCCGCTGAGGGAGCCGGCAGTACTCTCCTGGCCGGTGTCGCATATATTTTATTTTTATTTTATTTTATTTGTTTGGGACAAAAAACAGTTACACGTTACATAATTTTAACAAAGGTGTTAAAAGATGAAAATTGCCAAACATGTAACCCACAGTATGTAGTCCACGAGTTAAAAAAGAAAGAAAGGATATGTGACATGACGGACGTGCCCGTATTGCACATCATGTTTGTTATTATTTTTATATCTTCTCAATGTGTCACCCCTAAGATGATTGTACCGATACTCGAGCTCGTTGTGAGGAACTTTGGCACAATAATTTCAAGGGTTTTCAGAGAGAAAGGACAAAACCATTTTTTTAAATTTGGATTGCTGTTTTGTAAAAATGTATAAATCAATAAAGAGTGAGTTATATGTAGCCACAAGGCGGCGGGGAGGTGCCCGCTCACCAGCGTTTGTTCTGCACTTTTTAGTGTGGAACAAGCGGGGAACGCGCACCACTCGCCGCAAAATAGTTCTAGGTACTACGTAACACAAATTATTTTATAGTCATAATAATATGTGCTATCTGTACTAGTTCATAGAGTTACGAAATAAAGACACACCACCTTATTACAAAAGATGGTCTAAGAAAAACCTAGGTTTTAAAATAGCCCCGTCTTTTTTTGTTATATGATATTAGAAAGTGATGGGTATATTTTAAACCTGGGTTTACCTTAGTCTTGGTTTAAACCATCTTTTGTAATAAGGGGGACAAAGTTTTACCTATACTTAGTTCTCAGTTTAATTATATCTCACCTGCAGTGCAAGCACGGTTGTTTTTATCGAGTCGATTCGAGAAATTTATCTATTCTAAACGTCAAATTTGACATAAGATATTGATAAAACGACAAAGGTAGCTCGGATCGCATCTTATCGAGGCCTCGATATAATCGACAAATCTTATCGAATATGTCGAGTTTTGACAGTTCTTATTGGTAAATTTCTCGAATTATCACGAATTGTTGTCGTCAGTTAAAAATTGGTAGATATAGATTCTTTGAAGCTATTTTTGCAAAACAAATGGATTATGGAGAATTCATTTTGTTAGATGTTGAAAGCAGAACGCATCGTGACATGAAAAGGATCCACAAGCGGAGTTTAGAGACGCGAATTTAAGTTTAATTCAATAATGTATGACTAGTGGTGCCCCCAATTTTTCTACTCTTTTTTGTCAGACTTTATGCCACTAAAATTATATTTTAAATATTTTTTACAATCTTACAAAGATTATAAAAAAATGTTTACAATATTTCTAACAAACGAAATAGTTTTCAGTCGCGAGAAATAACCAGGAAAAGATTATTTCGTAAATAAAATAAAGTCTACATGAGTGAATGATATTTTTAAATCTGGTGTTGCCATTTTGAAAAGTCGATAAGCTATCGAGAAGAGAGCCGTCGACAAGGCTCGATAAAGATACCGAGGCAAGTTCCGTGCTACCGACTCTCGATAAAATTCGGTATGTTTAAACTTTTATCGAGTCGAGAAGTTTATCGATTAAAGAACCGTGCTCGCACTGCTGACCTGCTAAAGAATACAAAAGGTTATTTGATTACCTTTCTTATAGATATACTGTACTCTTTGATTACCTTTACAATGAGGGTAGTTTTTTGTATTTTGAATTAAATAATTCATGAAACCAAAACTAGTAACCGGGACACGTGAAAAAAGAGTGGCTCGATTTCTTTGCTCCCAAGTGTAGTTTAGCTTCATTTTATCTTTTGTAAATGTGAGAACTTCGTGGACACCTACAAACATAATTGTGTAAACTACTATTATTCATATTGTGTTTTTTTTTTTTCTTTTTGGTTAATCTGTGTACTCAAGACTTTGTATTACATTACTCACAGGTCTGTGGTCAAGACTACATTGTTCTCTCTTATTAACTATCCTAAATCATAGTACTGTATTTACTGAAGTTGTTAAAGATAATGCTTTTTTTAAAAGAGTAACCTTGGTGTTTCTTGCTCGCTCTTCTCCATAGGAAACAACTAATTGGGACCGTGCTCCTAAATTCGACTTTTCATAAGCGCCTGTATTGGTTTATGTGAAATAAAAAAAATTGATTTGTTTTGATCAGGATGATGTCAGATAATTGCAGAGGATACCAAACAAATTGTTTTTTTTTTTTTGTATGCTACTTTATTTGATTGTTAACCATCCAGCAATCAAAGTTATTGACCATGTATTTTTCAAGACCCATATGAAGTGTGTTTCTATCCACACTAAAATTGAACAGAAATCCTAAAACACTTCTGTTTACACACTGGATTACTTCAAATAATTAGAATGGCAAGGAGAAAACCCGCCCTATTAATATTACTGCATTACTACCTACATGATTCGTTTTTAGACTTCAACAATTCTCACTTACAAATTAACTACAAATGTTTCAAAAAAATTCAAAGAAAAGGCAACTAAACAATCCCAAAAGTACCAAACAAGACGATAATGGCGCGTTTTTTGAGGAGGTTCCTGTCGCTGGAGCCTTAACCACCGGTAGCTTGGACCCTGCTTCCGATGCCGGTGGACCCCTATTTTTTCATTTTTTTTTGTTTCTTGTTTACAGAAATGATTAAAAATGTAACTAATAAGATGTAAAATAAATAAAAGACAGTTATGAAAACCAGTAAAAAGAAAGACCAAAATTTCAAGATGCAGTATAAATACAATACAGCAAGAAGAGTCCAAAATCTATACTAAACAAATTACAATGACAATAGCTTTAATTAATTAAAATAGATAGCGAATAGCGTAAAGTGCAACCATATTGCCCAAATCTGTTTGCAGTGGAAGATTGCCCCATTCCTAAAGCAAAAAGATCTGCAGAAATTGTGCAGCGATCGGCTAATACTGAAGAAATCAAATCACAGTGGGCCTGAGATACCCAAAACATTTTAACCATGCCTTTGTCATGGTATTATGAGTCAACATAGGACCAATTCAGTCAACTTAACTATTTTGTTTTTCAGAACAAAATAAATCAATTAACTTTAATACTTCCTTTTAAACAATACCGTAGGTCAAGCTGGCAATGTACAGATTACCATGTGAGTGGGTATGAAAACTTCTCACTTCAACAACCTCTGCGACAATACACGACATACAAGTGGGGTGTGCTAAGACAAAGTTATAACAAAAGTCGCAACATTGAGTTCATAGGGCTTGTGATCTTACGAGATTTTTAGACTTGTGAATTTTCATAAATAATGAATATCTCGAAAATTAAGCAATAGGCGACAAAGTATATCCTTGCTTTTCTTCTCCAATTAGGCATCAGAATCAATGGTTAAAATCCTTTGGGTACCTCGGACCCACGGTGTATAATGAGAGCATAGAAGTGTGTGACACAGTTGTGTATCATTTACCAGCACCACGCATAGAAGCTCGGATACTTAACTCCGGTTTTTGAATTAAGAATTCTAGAATAAGCAATACATAAGTAACATTTGAGTATGGGGTGGTAAAAAATTGATTATAAAGCACTTTTTTGACAATTCCGTACTGAAATATTGCTGAAGTATTGCTTATCCTACAATTCTTAACTCAGAAACCGGAGGATAGCCTTTTATACAGCTATAATAATACTGTCTAATGTAATTACGTTAGAATAGGTGCATGTCCAAAACACTGACGTAACTGTGTCTATGAGTTTAAAATAATCAATTTCATACTATTACAGTTTAATTTATAAATGATCTTCCTCATTTTATATGCAACATGCAAAAACAAGGCGATTTTTTTTGGGACCGCGTTTATTTTGTTGTAGTGATAGGTTATAATTAACAACATTAAAATACTAGTTCAAAAGAATTGTAAACACAAGCACACAGACCTAAAGTTCTGAATTCATAATCTATGCATGTTTTTAAGCTTAAACATAACAGAACGTAGGATAATAGTCTGTATTAATGTATCTTTATCATTCTGGTTTTCTTGAGAAACACTTTCTTTTGTTGATCATTGGTTTGACATTAATGACAGTCGGCGCTCTGAGCATAGACAACACAAAACTAAAAAAACACCACAGACAGCAGAGTACAATGTAGACGCATTGTTCAATGTTCGAGTATCTACGAACGACACGATTTGGGTCAGGTTCGGTAGGGCGGATCGGTTGGGTGGGAGTCGGGGAGACCAAACGCGCAAAATACTTGTAATCGTCATGGCTTTGTAATATTAATAATTGGGTGCGGTGGCACAAAAAAAAAATATTAAAAATATTTCGGGGACAAATGAAACTTTTACTTCCTATCTTCCCCCGATTACAAGTTCGGGGGAAGATGACACTAGCATTCCCATTCTCCCCCATTCGGGGGCAGCTATTCGGAGGAAGATGGGAATAGAACTTCCTATCTTCCCCCGATTACAATTTCGGGGGAAGATGCCACAAAAATTCCCATTTTCCCCCATTCGGGGGCAGACATGCGGGGGAAGATGGGAATAATCCAATCAGAGCTTTGGTAAGGGCTTTAACAGTATGCGGCTCCTGGTCTTTGTTAATATGGCGCCGGCATTTGCAAAAAAATGTTTCCGCTGGAGCCGAAGAAGCCGGCACTAGAATGTGCTTACACGCCAACTGTGTCAGTTTGGCTTATTTGTGTCATAGCTCCTCGGCATCTTCATTTAAACCCATTACAGGCACAGCTGTAGGTACACCGTGAGTCGGAAATACCTGAATTTTTTAACAATCAATTTCGATGACGAAAAGCTAGGATGTAGTTTGTCGAATCAAGCTTAATTTTCGAGATCTTCATTGTTTTTTGTAATTTAGAAGTCAAAAAATCTCTAGCGTAACAAGTCCTATGGACGTGATGTTGCGACTTTTATCATATGATAACCCACTCGTCGTATGTTGTGTTTTGTGGGGGAGGTTCGTGAAGTGAGAAGATTTCAAATCCACTCAATCGATACTTTAAACGTTGCCAGCTCGACCTAAGGTATTCTTTACAAGGAAATACTGAAGTTAATTGATCTATTTTGTTCCGAAAAACAATATAGTTAAATTGACTGAATTGAACCTATGTTGAATTATCATTATTAACTCATAATACCATTAGAAAGGCGTGGTTAAAATCTTTCGGGTATCTCACGCCCACAGTGTATAGAGGTCTAATTCAGAGGTGCGAATGTGACAGGTTTGCTTACTTCAACGAAACTTACGAAATATTGTTTTCAATGTACAGAAGGTATGACGTCGTAAAACGCTCAGATGGCGTTAGCGTCTTTCATTGACGGACGCCTGGCTTATTTAGTGGTTTGCGCTCCGGATTAAAAAGCAGGGCGTTGCAAAAAAAAAACGATTTGTTATTAATCGGTTTTTTGTAACATGTAAATCGTATTATAACTTTCGTGAAACACATTCATATTTATCATTAGCTCTTGCGGTTCTTAATCATGGTTCGACTCGCGACCACGCCGCGTGTTCAAATCATGATTAAGGGCTGCGTTTGGGTCCGAAATTAGTCGGAAATCCTGAAAAATGCACGTGAGTATACCGTAACTAATCATGTAATCACTTATAAAATAAATGTTAATCGATTTTCTTGGAAAATATATCGATTATTCCGTAATCGATTATTTAACATCCCTAATTCATACATACTTATTACATTTTTGAGTTGAGTAACTCAACTCAAATTTAAATCGTACTCCTACGATTATTTTTCTTTTTTAACCATCTACGATCGCATGACTGAGATCGTACAGCAAACATACGACTTTTTAAGACAAATTAAACTCGAGAAAAAAGTCAAAGTTTTGCAACATTTTTGCACGTTACTGTTCCTTCAATGGTTATGTTGGTACCCTGAAAAATAACAACGGCCGTATCAGGTGGCGTATCACATTCAAGGCCCTAAAATGTGATAGAAGTGCGCGCAAGATAACTCTGCGCGCGACTGAGGGCGTGCTAAACGTTGCCATGATCGCAAGAGTTCAAATTGCCGCTTTTTAACCTTATTTTTTTTATCGCTAAACATATTTCCCCGTTAAACATTCCTACAATCAGGTAGTTCTACTATCAAAATTAATAAAACGGCACACACTTTGGTGGACCATGATTAGTTCCGATTTCGGCCGCGCGCAGACTTATCTTGCGCGCACTCTAGGTCCATTGTTCATTTTTTCCAGGGGAACTAATACATTAGAACGGCATAGGAACCACAGACTAGATAGGGATACAAATAGGAACTAAAACATCCATAAAAGTAATATTGTACCACGTACAACAAAGTCCTTGCATGAAACAGATTTTAATTTCTCCATGCCCTATGTGGTCAAGTTCGTACGATTCATTCATTGTGATACTTATTTATGATACATTAATTGTCAAAATTAAATATCTCTTACTCATAAACATTCCAACAAACAATAATAATTGTTATAAACGTACGATTTTTTTTTAAAATATTTCCCTGGTGGTACGATCGCGCCTTTTTTACATCTGGCAGCACTGGTTGAGTTATTGTATCCCTATCCAGTCTGTGGTTGAGTCAAAGAGTTTACGGGGGGTTCACTGCGAAGAAAATTTTTCGACCGTCGTCTCTATGGCTCACTTAATCACTCTGACAACTACCTCATCCCCTCTGACTCATACTTCGCCCCTTTGACGCCCTCTGACGCCATCTTGATGCTATGACGTCACTTTTATCTCTATTCTATGAAGTCTATGGACTGATCTGTCAAACTAACTAACAAAATATCAATAAATTTAAAATTTATTTATTTATTAATTAGCGCATCCTCTAAATATTCTTACTGTAATATAGGTACTTTGAAAAGCTGCAATTATGTGCAATAAGTGATGTGCTGTGGGTTGTCAGAGAAGTGGAAAGGCCGTCATGTTTCTTGAAACATAGGACTCTTGTGCTTAAAGTGCATCAAGTTGGAACATTCACAGGGCTTGACTTTTCAAAAACTGCAAGAACTTAATTTTCAACGCAGAACTCAAAAGTTTCCAATGCAGGAAGGACTACCAATAGCTCGGTGATCAAAGCTCTGTCTTTCAATCATCAATGAAAAGTTTGCTGGAAGATGGAGTGACTAAACTGATGCTAGTGAAATAATTGGTGGTGAGTGCTACCTACTAATGTGTGTAAGAGTGAATAATAAACTACAACCAACCATTATTTGTATTTTTGACTAAAATGTCTTAATAATTGAACTTATAACTTATATTTAAATAAAGTTCAAGATGCAATTATGTGTGAATAAGAAGCATGTGCAGGAACATGATTATGTAAAATACTGTACATAATGGAATAAACATAATTGATTAATCTTTTTTCCTCTTCCAGATGATGTCATTGTAATGAATGGTGATTCATTAAATATAACCTACGCCTCACCTTACCGGATAAAAGGAATTACAAATAATTTCCTCACAAAGAATATAGAACATAATAATCAAATTTCCAAATGGAGTAACATAGTGGATGTATACAAAGGACTGCAGTCACAATAATGTGAGATTGCTTCATAAATTAAATGATCAACACTTGGTTCCTGAAAAAAATCAAATAGATGAAGGTATATATGTATTTAATTACTGCAGACTAAAACCAATAGGTCGAGTCACGAGAACCAATAGTTTTAGTCAGTTGCAATGCCATGGTCTCTAATTTATATAAAACTTTCAACATTCAATGCATAACAGCATTACTTTTCCTGGCAAGTTCATGTAAATATTTATTTGCATTAGGTGTCCAATAGCAATACAAATAAATCATCTAACAACCATGACATATAATATAAGTCATAGTTGTTTAAATAATATTGTGTATTTTTTTAACTGGTATTTGCACTTCTTTCCACTCGTCTATCTTTAAAGGTATTAATAATTTAATAACAGTGATTTACTTTGTTTTAGGTAAAGAACTGCATTGGAGTATACAGTAAAACGGTACCAGCCACTTTATCCTACGCGGCTTGGTTTAGTAAGTTGTAAAATTAAAAAAATAAATATATTTTACAGTAACAAAATGTATTCTTTTCTTTTTTATTTATTATTCCTGTTTCTAAAATACAACAAAAACCAGTAAATTAGTAAGGAGCTACGTATAGCAAAAATATAGAGCTCAAAAGACCAGTATTCGAATCTAATACACGAAATTCAGCTTAAAAGACTTGTGTTCGTGTTAGTTTGACGAATACTGAGCTGACACGCCCACAATTAAAAGGTAAAAAATTTGCGAGTGAAAATGTGAGGTCCACAGATAAGCAAAATGTCCATTTTTTTGTTCGAGAGTGCGCCGTCTGATTGTATCCCTATCTAGTCTGTGAAGATAGTGTAGGCTTGAGTTATCGTGTTGTTTGTTTCGTTGTCAGTTTTGTTGTACAGTTTTGCGTTACAGTGTTAGGAATTATTATTTTTTCGTAAACTTCACTTCTCCCTCCGTATACATATTTATGAGTATCGTGCAATTCCAGTTTGTAAATTGTAAATAATGCAACAATGACCAAAAATTCAGCTCACGTGATTGTCGCTTATTACTATTTTTTGTGTTTTCTTTCCTCTTTTTTTCAAGGTGATTAAGAATATTTTGTCATGGTATTTTTATCAATTCTGTTTTCATTGTTTCATGGCGAACCAAGCGTCTGGTGCTCCATGAAATCTGTTAAATTGTAGATCGAGTGAAAATCGTCATGTCATTTTAGGTTAGTTTCGGGTATCGAATTATTTGACTAAGGGCCGATTTTTCAATCGTCAGATAAATTTTATCCAAGGAATAAATATGACGGTTTGACTTATTTTCTATACAAAAGCTGTCAAAACGTCAAAGTTATTCCCCAGATAAAAGTTATCTGACGATTGAAAAATCAGCCCTTAATGTTATTTGAAGTTTAAATGTTGTGTTGTCCATTTCTCCATCCCCAAGATGACCCTCTGAGCGTTTTCTAAAATGATTGGTCGTGAATATGGATTTGTCTTGTACCTATCTGATGTAGCTGGTATTAGTCTAGTCCAATGGGTTATACATTTGAGCAAGTGTTGTTTGTTTTAAGGGGCCAATCTGAGAGCAATTTTAAGCGCTCAGTGGCAACCTGAATTGTCTCTGACGACTTGAATGAATAAAAATGTGTTGTAAAAGAATACAAATATAGAGATAAAGGAACGCTGTCACAGTAGTATGGGTAAATATACGAAAGTTGGACAACTTTTTGCCCTATTTTGCAAACATACATTTTAATCATAATCTGCACATATTGTTGGGTCAGAAGTCAACTCGCCAATCTGCCAATGTCAAATTGTTGAGGAGGTGGTTATTAATAAAAACAACGTTGATGCAAATCAGTGATTTCTTAAAATCAATTCAAGTTAATGAATTTAAATAATATTTATGACCTTCTTTGAATGCAGTAAAACAAAATAATGTAATTATTACCGGATATGAAGATATCAGATTGATTAGTTGGCTATGGCAATAAAAGTAAGAGTTACTGATTTTGTAGGTACATTATGAAAGTTGCCAATGTGGTAGATTGGCAAGTAGATTGATGTGTGCCAAATCACATTAGAATGAAATCAATGATTTAAACTCGCTTAACTGCAATATATTATTGTGTTACGTTTTATTGTCTATTTATTCTAAAATATAGGTAGTCAAACATGAACGCGCAAGACTTGTTAAAAAAATATATTTATTTAATTAAAGACACGTGTGCTCAGTATGAGCATTATAGTACAAGAACAACTAAATCTAATTTACATGGGCTTATATACTAATGGAGGTTCAGCATGTGTGTTGTAATGATAAAAAAATAAATAATAGTTATATAGTTGGGTGTTTATTGAAAATTGAACACTTGGACTAGGGCAAAATAGAAGTATGTGTGCTCCAAAATATAAAATGAATATAAAAGAAATGTTTCGGGCGCCAGGAGCTAACACAACAAAGTCACCGGAAGCTTACCGAGTAAAGTTGAACTTTTAATCTTCAAGCGGGAGGACTTAAGAAAAACAAAACTTTAATAAATGACTTGTTTTTATTCCCTGTAGGCTTAGGGTATAGGTAGCTACATTGATCTTAAATTAAAAATGTATAGCTATAATAAATTTAACTAAAATTACTGTTATTTGTATTATTGCTCATATTATTATTATTTCATCCGGTATGGAGTATAAAAAAGGAAACACATACCAGATTGATGAGTTTAAATCTAAATATATTTAATGAAGGTTATGTGACGAGCCGACACGAGGCGAACTCGACGTGAAAATTACGAAAAATCCATCTTACCAAAAGGGCATAATTTGTAGAAAAAGAAAATTTATAATACTCAAAAAAAAAAAAAAAAAAACGCCAATGGGCATTTTTTCGGTATAAGAAACAATCGAACACGATGAGTGTGATGTTAAGTAATTTTAAATATTATTCCATTTCCAGAGAAATATTGGGATCTTCATATAATTATGAAGATTATCCTTATAAAAATGTTCTATTGACACATTTTATCTAAAATTTACCGGTATGTAGCCGGATTAAAAATTTTTTTTAAATAAATTCAAGAAAAACGATCAAGCCATTGCGATCACAGGAAGCAGAGTCAGCTGTCAAAAGTTTAAAAGTTGCCAATTAACTTTCACAACTTAACACAAATACTCGCCTGTGTTGCCAACAAATTAAGAATTTTAATTTAATAATACAGTAAACCCATGATATTATCTATAATACCACAGTCCACCCAAGGAAATGTGTTTAAATTTTAGAAACATGTAACGTCTTAAAAAGACTCGTTACAGTGTGTCTGTGACTGGACCTCACAGTGGGCCAGTAACAGTAACAGGAAGCCGCTCGTATGTCAAATCATACTTCTAATTGTTATTGCTATCTAATGATGAATTAATAATTAATTGGTAATTTATCTTGTGTTTATGGCTACCTGGAACTGATGGGTGGCATGGCGTGATTTTAGTTTATCAATACAGTTCGGGGTAATGGTTGGCCATGCATAACTAGGTAGTTAGATAATTATAAAAAATGAAAGTCTGTGTGTGTTAAAATAATAATTATAATATAAAGCTAAAGCTCTTAAAATGAAATAGACAAAAAGAAATTGACGCGGAAATTTTAATGAAGTCAGCTACAGCTCGGGTGAATAGCATATTCACCAAAGCTATTCGCTATCTTCTTTTGTATCGGCTTCTGGGAGGCAGTCTCTTGTCGTATCAGAACAAGGAAGCTGTTGGTAATAGTTATGATACATTCTTGGTATTTGGTGGTCTGTGCACAATTTTAAAAGATCTTTTTTCTTTGCAGCTGATATTTGAAATTTCCCTGTGAAGGGCTGCTGTAGAATAATTTAATGCTTTACCTCATTTTTTTAACTCTAATGCTGTAAATGGTTCTTTATTGTCAATGTTTTGTCTTATACATAACATAACATCACGCCTTGTATTCCCCGAAGGGTTGGGCAGAGGTGTATAGTACATCCACGTTTCGCCGTTATGTTTAAGTCCCATGTAATAGTGGGCGAGCCTATTGCCATCAACCGGGCACAAATCCAGACTCCGAGCTGCTACTGAGAAATTCCACACGGAAAAACCCAATAACACTTTGCCCGACCTGGGGATCGAACCCATGACCTCACGCTCAGCAGTCGCGCTTGCGACCACTAGACCAACGAGGCAGTCTTTTCAGTTTTGTCTTATAAATATTGTATTAAGTACCTCTTTTCGATATTGTATCCATAACGCGTCATTGATACCAATTTTATGCCCTTCATTCGAAGCCTTGTATTGATTTCACATACCAAAGTCTTTAACCCTCCATGTACCACTTGACTAAAAGCCTCGTCCCATACTAGGTGGGGTGTGACAAACCCCAAAATAAAAAAGTGATAAAATTACATATTTTTTTGTTTTTTGGTGGTATTAAATATTAGGTATTTATAAATACACAATAATTATCAGGTTTAAGTAAAACTCAGAGTAGAAAGTATGTATTAAAGTATTTTTTATTATAAAGAACAGAAAAACACAACTTCTGTAATTTATGTAACTTAACAGTAATTTCTTATGTACTAATTTCAAATGGCACTTTTAAGTAATTATCACAATCAATTTAGTTTTTAACCGACTTCAATATATTTTCTATTATCTAAACAAAAATTGAACACAGGAAAGATAAATTTTAATTGCTATCATCGGTGTTCAATTGACCAGTCTTGACGGAAAAAATCAGTGTGCTCCATACATATTGGTACATAACATTTTTTGCATGAGTATTTTGTTTTTCTATCTTTATTTCTAGGGCACCTTAAGCATCTTTTTTTGTTTTTACGCATGGTAACCACAAGAGAAATCTTATGGTTTTGAGCTAACTCCTCCACCAAAGGAACACTGTTGTACCAATTGTCGATTGTTACGTTTCATCTTGTGCCAGAAATTGGTGTAATTATGGTTTAAAGAAGTTTATTTTCATAAAGACAACAATGCCACTTACATGAAAATATAATAGGAACTTATTCTAGGTTGCCGAACACTCAATTAATAGCTTCATAGCCTCTACTGGAAGGTGAAAAATATTCAAGTACCGTAACATCGTATTACTTTGGCCCAAAATTTTCTTTTTTTTTCTTTTTCCGGAAATATTTTTGATCCTTTTAACTAAATGTTTGTTTTAACTATGTCAGTGTATAGTAGGGGATATAATTAAAGACTGGGAATGGAAAAAGTCATCAAATTACAGTGATTTCGTGTATAATTTTTTTGACAAAGTTTGGGCTAAAGTTTGACTTCAGAGACGTTTACTTTGGCCCACTGCCTATTTTGTACCTTAATCGCATGTTTTAACGACCATGGGTTAAAGTTATCACTTTCAAGTTTTTCTGTAGAAATAAAAGTACCATTTTACTTAGAAAAAAATCAACTTTTATTAAATTCTTTAAGAATTTTCAATATTAACAAATTGTTAAACATTTTTTACCGTCAAACTTCTTGGAAATCAACAAAATATATCTTTGCTCTATCAATATAAAACGAGAAACATTATTAGGAACCATCTATTATGTAAACACTAACTTACTAACATCTAGAAAAATCAGTCTTAATTATAACTTTTATAGGAATCAACATACTACACTGCACAAAAGCAGAACTCTAATTAGTGTTATCGATTTCTGGCACAGAAAAGCAGCCTTTTTTTACAAATTTAGGCGGATTTATTTTCCTTAAAACATTTTCCCAAGAATACAATTGTTCATCCTTTATTAGTGGCCATCGCCAGAATTTCACCCCTTTTTTCATTGCACCCACCATAACACCCTCCTCATTTAAAGAAAGTAATTTTCCCGGATATATCTGGTCATTCCATTTGACGAGGACATGATCATCTACTTGGAGAATATCTTTCAGGTTTGACTTGTGTCTCAATTCTAAAATGGACGCTATTGGAAGATCATCTTCACTTCTACCAGCATTTAAACTTTCATTTTTTGAGATCGACGCTGTTGGAAGATCGTCTTCATATTTTGGGTCATCCGGCATAAAATCGTAGTCTGGCAAATCTTCTGATGAAACACCACTCATATTGGAGCTGCAACTAGTTGTAGAATTCTCGTGACGTTGTCGTCGTCGCTGTGCTTGGCTCTTTATTTTTTTTGTCTTTTTAGTGACAGATTTGGAAGTCACACCAGATGGACCTGAATCAGCAATATCTTGCACTGTAATTGAACGGCCAGCAGGTACATTTTCGTCTTCATATTCTGGATCATCCGGCATAAAATCGTCGTCTGGCAAATCTTCTGTAGATGAAACATCACTCATATTGGAACTGCAACTAGTTGTAGAATTCTCGTGATGTTGTCGTCGTCGCTGTGCTTGGCTCTTTATTTTTTTTGTCTTTTTAGTGACAGATTTGGAAGTCACACCAGACGGACCTGAATCAGCAATATCTTGCACAGTAATTGAACGGCCAGCAGGTACGTTTAGTTTTCTTTTTCTTACAGTCGTCGTCTGGGAAGATGATTGATTTCGTGTTTGCTGCAATTGCTGCATAAACGAATCAGCGATTAAATCCAGATGCAAGATGCGATCCTGTCGAGGCAACCTGTTTATTGGTATAGCTTTGTCAATCGGATAGATTCCAGTTTTTTCGAAACCAGCTATTATGTTTTCCTTTGTTGCAGTCATGCTATCTAATGCTTGCTTGAGTATGCCAGGAAATTTATCCTTTGGTAGCGTTGGAAGTTTGCGACCCTCTTGACTCTGCTTCCAATTCAGCAAAGCCTGCCGCCATTTGATCTTCAACGGCCTGAAGTACGCCACGTCCAATGGCTGTAGAATATGTGTCGCATTGGGAGGCAAGCATATAAAAGCTATATTGTTTTCCTCGCATACTTTAAGTACACTTGGGTTTATGTGGGATGCAAGGTTATCACCTATCACAACTTTTCGTCCTTCCTGCCGTCTCAATATTGGAAATAAGTGGTTCACAAACCAATCCTCGAATGTGATAGCGTCGATCCAACCACTTTTGGTCCTGTTATATCGGGCTCCAGGCGGACCGTTTTCAGTCCATGTAGTCCATAAGTGATCTGATTTGTATATGATGTATGGTGCAATAGAATTCCCAGCAGCATTGCCACAAAACATGACGGAGTAGCTGAGTTTTGAAGAGTTGATTATTGCCTCTGGGTATTTAGTTCCACGTCTACAAATCACCTTTTTTTTTCCAGGATCGTCAGTCAGGTTTGTTTCGTCGTAATTGTAAAGGTTCTCAGGAGGAATATTCTCTAACTCTGGACGCAAATTGTCAATAAAGTCTTCTATAACGGCCTCTGAAACTTGGGCACGCACTTTCTTGATATTATTTGCGAACCGCTGGGAAAGTTCTGGATGACGATGCATGAAGCATCTAAGCCATTCCAAACCCGGAACATTATTTTTAAATTGAGGTACATCTCTTCCGTGCGACGACAGATAGTCTCTTATAATGAATTGTAAGTCAATACTCAACAAAGGAAAACCAAACTCTGCCAAGGCTATGATGTGGGCAACAAAGACCTGTTCCTCTTCCTCTGAGAATATAGTTGGACGGCCTGGCTTGTTGGAATGCTCGTTTTTCAGCTTGTTCTTGATGGTACTGCGCGGTATTTGATATTGATCTGCAGCAGCTCGCTGAGACAGTTGTTTGGATCTAACCATGTTCAAACATTCCTCCAACTTCTCCTGCGAGTAGTCCGCATAGCGGCGGCTCCCTGGCTTCCTTTTGTATCTAGAAGGCATGGCATTTGATCTCAAAGCGGTTTTCCTGCAATCAAAAGAAGACCAAATAACTTAAGCTAAGATGCCTAAAATGTTTGGGTTACTTTGGCCCAGGGCCAAAGTTAAACCAAAAGCCCGGCCAAAGTAATTCCTCCTCTTAAATTCAATATAGTTACTAAAATAACTATCTGATCCACACAATTTTACGAACCGCATAGTCCCGAACATATTCGACACACTACGTAATACAAGTGAGATGTCAAACTTACCTAAGTGTTTCAGTTCAGACAGAAGTTTGCACAGTAAAAATTTAAAGTAAAATTGACAGGTTCAAATCGAGATCCAAACGAACACTAAGCGCTTCGCTTTAGAAAATGAATCACTGTTTTACCGACAAAGCTTGATGCCATCTACCGGAAGCCGTAAGTACTTTTGCGCCATTTGCTATGAAAAAAAAATGGCGCGTGATTCAAACTTTTTGATTGTCATGGGTCAAAGTTACCCCCTTGGGCCAAAGTAATACGATGTTACTATATTGAGACAGTTTAGACTTAAAGCTACCAAATGAATTTACATTTTTTATATTAGAGGGCAGTTTATTATACAGCTGTGCTCCTTCATAGGTAATACTTTTTTTTGCGTAGTTTGTTCGTATCTTTGGCAAAACAAGTAAACTAGGTCGACGAAGACTGCGTTTGGAAATTTGTGTTTTTTTTATAAAAGTCAAGCTAGTATGAATGGTTTTATCGTCAATTTTTCTAATTAAAATGCAAGTATTGTATACATAAAGTTGTTTAATGTTCATTAGTTTTGTAGCGGATAGGTGGTCATACGAGAAGTAAAAATTCGAGTTGTGGTTAAAATGTTTATTCGGTAGGTAAGTACAGTACAATGCAAACCGAAAACCGACGCGTGCGTAGACGCGTATACGCGGTGTCGCGGTGAGCGCTCGATGACAACTGGCCGCCGCGCACGGCTGCGCGGTGCGGGAACTGAACTAGTGATGTTTCGAAGTGCAAGCACCTCGACAACAACAAGAACCGATTGATCGGCATGAACGAGCTAAAGCCCGGAGTACAGAATACGTTCATGGCAGTAGACCAATACTCCTCCAACCGCGACTTGACGACGACCCCCATCGCCAGGATGAGGGCAAAAAACACATACAGTTCATCAGCCGTTGTCTCTTGCCAACGGCTGATGCGGCTATTGGGATGGAGGTCGCCGGTTTGGATCTATGGCCTCTGAGACGAACAGGTACGCTCAGCAGGTGGTCCTGCTGAGCGTACCTGTTCGTCTCAGAGGCAATGTGCTCCATGATTGGTCGATCCCAAATGTCGAGAAAAACGTCAATTGGGTCTTCCCTTGGAACTGTCGGACCAACATTTATTTCGGAAAACCTTTCCCTCCTTGATGCAGATGGCACCAAGGAAGTCGGAAATTCTTTCCACACAAAATCAAACCATCTCCAAGGCTGGTCCGTCGCCGTTGGAGGAACTTCGTCGGAGACGGAGGGAAGCGCGGGCACGGTCACAGGCGCAGGCGCTGGTTCTGCGGCAGCCGCGTCTACCTCCCTCTCGGTATCGTCTACCGGTCCATCGAATGGAGTGTCCAACATGGCCTGTTCCACTCTCAGGACCGGTCGAATGAAGACGTCCTCGTCGCTCTCGTCGGAACCTGGGTCGCTTCCTGTTACAAATGATGGATTGGTTTGAAGTCGGGTGGAAACCAGAAGCCACAGCCCTAAACTTAAATGAAATTGTTCAGGAAAGTGTGATTGTGCTTCTAAAAGGATTACATTCCACTGGTGAATACCGTAATTTAAAAAATAACATAATATTAATAAAAACAACAATTTTGCGGACACATTTAAAAACAGCACCGAATGTTGTTACTACCAAGTAATTCGATATACATTGCTTGTTTAAGTTCGGAACACAAAGTAAGCTACGATTGAGACACCGCAATGGATTAAAACAATAAACGATATTTTCTCACCCACAACTATGCCATAGTACGGCTACTGTTGGCAGATGTGAGTTAGTGCTGTGATATCAGTGTTTCCCAGTTATCGATATATTCACAGTAGTCAGGAAATTTTGATTTGTTAAAATTCCAGTGATAATATTATTTTATTTTCTTATTCCGTTTTTGGTGTCATTTCATTTCATAATTTATTTTAATCCAAATCTAAAGTCAACAAGTCAAGTCAAAAAATTTAAATGGATTTAAAAATACTACAATTGATGCCCCAACTATTCTATTCTTTACGTCCGTGTGGTAACGGGCGTAAAGAATAGCACTACCCCGTCTCTTCCCGTGGGTGTCGTAAAAGGCGACTAAGGGATTCACTAGAGGACGGGTAGCAGCGTTCTCTGAATACTTTAACAACCATACTGCGATCGCTAACCAGCCTGCCAAGCGTGGCGATTATGAACCCCCCCCCCCCCCCCCCCCCAACATTGTTTGGGAGACGCCTATGTCGAGCAGTGGACGTCATTCGGGAGAATGATGATGAGCAAATAGGAAGAAATTTAGAAAAAATTAAAAATCATGTGTCAGCTAAAGCTTAGTATCATTTCGTAAAGAATCTATTGGCAATATTTTAAAAGAAAAACAAGACGCAAAAAAAATATTTGACGAATCATAAAATAAAATCATCATCGAAAAGCTATCCTGAAAACATAAAAATAAAGAGTAGACTACCCAGAAAGTTATTTACATTCTTACCTAATTTCCTCTGAGAGGTAAATCTTCTTCTCTATTTATATATGTATAGCTATTTTCGTATAGCTCAGGCTGTGGTGTAAAGATTAGCCAGGCAGCAAAGTTGGTAGCGAGGCTGACTGCCCAGGGTGTGCCGGACGTACTTAAGTATCGTCACTCGTGGAGGCTCTTTTCATGCACCCCGAAAGGTAAATGACAACAACCATAAAAGACTACTTGATTAACATTTTCTTTTTTAAGCGGAATTATGTAACACGTTGTATAGATATCCGCCTACATTACCTTATGAAAAATTCAACGCCAAAAATATTAAAAAGGCAACTTTTAAACAAATACCTTCACTTTACAGGGTAATAAGTATTTTTAAGCAACCCAAAACAGCAAATAGATATTAAAGCATTATTTTTAGTAAGCAACTCTAGTTATTTTGACAATTTTTGTAAATAATTTTGTGATTTGTTAATCAACACTTCTATAACTTTATTTTTAATATAACCAGTGGGTGTTGGAAGACGGGCGTCGTCGCCGAGGGAGGCCTGGGAAACGCTGGCGTGATGATTTAGTCGTTTATGGGAGATTGGCCAGAGAAGGCAATGCATAGAGATGAGTGGAAGGCTATGGGGGAGACCTGTGCCCAGAAGTGGGACAACATAGGTTGAAAAAAAATGTAAATAATATTAAAAATAAAATTAAAAAGTTTTTTTAAATATATCTGTCATCAAAGAACACAAAATAAATTAACACACAGAGCAAGATAATACACAGTACAATTGAAACTTATAATACTGATTTTCGTAAAGGATATCTAACACATTCTACAGATACACATACACGCATCTTACATCATTCTTCAACACACGCAATTCCATAGACACAGCCAAACATGTCACATTCTAATACTATTGGACTATGATGTAAGTCGTCACTAATTATAATTATGTATCAACCTTCTTCATGGACTAATTTCCATCCACACCAAATAAAATAAATCCTTTAATATTAGAAATCCCCTAGCGACTGCATCTGCAAATTGTAACAATCGATAACATTTTATCTTGCGTCAAGTACTAGCGTAAATGTAAAATAATTGTATATGTGTGAGTATAATATGCGGTAGGTGTTTATTCAACGCTCTTTCTTAGTCTTAAGGTTCATAATTGTAAGTAGTAAATGTACAAGTAATTGTGTGCGTAATTGCGTAGTTATGGTTCTAGTTTTTTCTATGTATGAGTTAGAGGTAAAAAAGCGGCGACATCGGTTCCCGAAGGAAAAACAATTGATACCATTTCTATTCTCTTATTATAAGTTCTGTGGTGTATAGTTTAGGGAGTAGGTTATTTGAGATGACACTTCTTGATGGTAATTGGTATTTAGAGTCTAATGCTTTTATAAATTCCCTCATTCCTTCATGCTCAGCTAATCGCAGTGGTTGCATGTCTATAGCTATCAATTTGACAAACATAGAATCTAAATATTTTTTTCTAGAAGAATTGGCACTGTAAAATTGTGCAGGGGATACAGGCACATTCTGAAGACTTGTGAGTTCTGGATTGATTTCGTCCAAATTTTCTGAAGAACAGGGTTGTAGTAAATAGTCTGGATGTTTACGCACCATGTGGTCCTTCATGTTTGAAATATTATTACTATATTTAAAAATTTTCAAACATAGCTTGCACAATACAAGTCTATCAGAGTTCTTTTCAAAAAATTCCCACATCTTCGATGTTTTTTTCTGTCTATTAGGAGTCTCGGGTGGGCTAAAACTAGCCATGGTATGATAGTATTTACCTAATTAAACGTATTAAATTTAACACAAACTATACTGAACACAAATAACTATTTTAAACTGTAGGGTAAAGCTAAAAAGTTTTGACATTAACCAGTGTTGCTATTTTAATTCTATTGATGCGCACGCACTAATTCAAATAAACAATTTATAATAGTCAATTAGTCAAAACCATAGAAGTAATAAGTACTACGTACAACTGGAATGAGTACTTGTCGATTTCTGCGAATCACGTGAGATAGGTATAAGTGTACGCCTTGTCACTTTCTAACACAAGGGTAACCATATGGCAGACTTATGGTGTAATAAGTCCTGCCTAGTATTACTAAATATTGTATGTCCTTTAAAGCATTACAATATCTTTATACCGCAAGTTAACTAAACCAATCGGAAAAAGATATAACCATAATTAGCAATGTCTTCTAACATTTACACAATTATTGTACATACTAGGGATGTTACGGAGCTTCGACTCCGACTCCGATAAGTCGGAACTTCCGATTGATATTACATCTCCGGTTCCGACTTCGGCTCCGATACTTTTAAATCGTAGGTTTGAATAGGAGGTCGAAGCATTTTTTTTATCGCCTGCGCCTTTACTAAGTATGTAGGTTTATTATTTTTAATTGAAATTAAAGAGGCTGACTGAAATTATTTAAATACTATTTTATTTTATTAGGCCTGTCCTTAACACATCTCTCTTCTGCTAACACCTCCGAATCCGCCTCGGACTCCGATTCCGGTTCCGAATCCGACAAACCAAATTTAAAAACTCCGACTCCGACTTCGGTTCAGATAAAACCACCTCCGTAACATCCCTGGTACATACTACTCCTTTTTTGTTTAGGTACATTTTGTAATTATATTCAGATGTTAGGCTGGGACTATAGGTCGCCGCGCCGCCGCTCCTATTTGGGTCAGGGGGCTTACTATGACCTCTTAAAGCAGGGCAGAAGTTGCCTGGAAGTTGAACTGCCCTGCGTTTTTGTACTATGACATCGTTAAAGTAGGCCTGTAGCAGGCCTGCTAAGTTGACGTTTACGAAATCCGTTCAGCTTTTCTTTTGTATAGTTTTCATACCATGATGTGTTATTTGATAGCAGCAGAGTGTATATTGAGCGGCTGTAATGTCAAAATAAGCGATCTTGAAAAAGTTAATATTTACGAGCTTATTCAACATTGTTTTTGTTATTAGAGGTAAACTGTTGTGAGGACCCCCTTAAAATTTGGTCGATAAGACTTTCTAAACTCGATACTTTGTATAAAAATTACAAGTGTTTATTAGATCACACTTTTTACTGTTTTTGTAAATGTGTGACGAGTACGAGATATTTGAATATTTAGAGAGTAAATATCGTATGGAGAAAAAGCGACAGCGTCGCATTAGGGAAATAAATAACCCATTCCAAATTGATGAAAGGAAATTTATAAACCAATATAGGTACCTATTGCAATATTATATGCAATTTATTTAAAGTTATTTAAAAATTCCCACAGGTGAAGCAGTTTGGTCATACTAACACGACGGCGACGTCTTGTTTGTGTTTCACTAAAAATAAAAGCATCACATTTTATATACATTTTAATAAAAAAAACTGAGACTATGTGCCTAGATTTAATTCGATATTTTGATAAAGGTAAGTAAACGAACGTACGACATTGTTGAAACAGGATTCACAATAAAGTATGAAATCACAACGAAATGCTAGTTTACAATTTCATTGACAACTTCGATCGACTGACTGTGATACAGATATCTGAATGATGACAGAATATCACGCTGCGGAAACAAATTTACCTAAAAAAACACTTAAAACTGCATTAACTAAAGTATTTAATAACTACATCGATGTAGTGGGGAACAAAACAACTCGAGATGTTTTTTAAATTTACGCGCTAAAAAAAGTTGACAAAACTAATCCACGTTGGTACGTTCATAACCACGTTGTTTCTTTTAATTTAGAGTCACAAAGGTCTTTTGAACGTGAAACTTTTGCTTTTTAGAGCTATTAAATAATGTATCAATGCCTTGATTTAAATTTGAAAATGAGTATCATTGCAGTCTTAGAGTTACAATAATAAAAATCTTTGAAAAGTAATCCCATATTAGACATTTAGATTTTGTATGTACTGCTACTAGAAGTATCATGGTCACCCTAACGGTAAGAAAATTCAAGTAATGAAAAACCCTTTCTGTGAAAAGATATTATAATATGTTATTAGCCAGTATTATAATATGCTGTGTGAGCTTAACTTAAGAAAAATTGTTATGTTCACATTCCCTTACAGTAACAACTTGCCACAGGATGAAAATAATACTAGATATAAGCTTAACATATTATTACATACATGGACATGCAATAATAGTCAATTTCATCTTATTGACACTAACAATTATGTTAGTAAATATTTATATTTGACAAAAGATAGCTACTATCTTTCAAAATATTGTAAAAGACAAATAGCTATGTCGCTATCCTATTTTTTTGATATTTCAGCCAAGAATTTGGCTATTGATACAGTTGCTTCTATTGAGCAACTACCTGACATTTTCAATGATCCAGCCAAGGATTTGGCTAAACATTCTGACATTAATCATTGTTTAAATTAGAAATTGAGACAATAGAGGCAACCTCTTGCTTAAATAGTATTATTGATGTGAATATTAATGATAAACCTATTTCTAAAATATCAAATAATTGCAAGGTTTTAAAAACCATCAACCTGGTGCACCAAAACATTCAAGGAATGTGTAGTAAAGACCTTGAAATTGAATTGTTCATGAACTGCAACAACATTGACATTTTTTGTATTACCGAACATTGGCTTAAAAGCTATCAGTTCATATTCAATTTCAATAATCACCAAGTTGGTAGTTCGTTCAGCAGAGAAAATGCTATACATGGTGGCTCATTAATTTTATTAAATAAACAGTTGGTATATAAAGAACGTAAGGATATTGTGAGCCTCTCTGTTGAGCGGACAATTGAAATAGCCTGTGTGGAGCTGGAGCGGTTTGTTGTATTGAGTGTGTACAGACCACCATCATCATTATATGATTGCTTTGAGAATAGTATGGATCAAGTGTTGCAAAAAATTTGCAAACTAAATAAAAATGTAATTGTATGTGGCGACTTTAATGTAAACTTGTTGGAAGATACTTCGATGTGCCTAAAAATTAAAAATTTATTTAAATCATATAATCTTGAAAATCTTTTTTTGGAGCCTACTAGGATAACTGCCACTACAGCTACTTGTTTGGACAATATATTTACAGATATTGTACCTAATTGTAAACAGATAATAAATCAACTCAACTCAGATCACTGTGGACAATTGATAACATTTCTTAAGGAAGATAAGAAAGTGGTAAAAAAGGATATTACTGTAGTGCCTAAAACTGTGGGTCGCTTGGAAGGATTTAAAAATAAACTAATCAGCAAATTGCCTTACTTGAGTTATAGTGATGATCCTAACCAGTTATACAATACATTTTTTAACATGTTTTGTACAGAATTTAACTCCACTTTTATCCCCAAGAAGATCTCGGTTAAAGGTACTGCAACCTTCAGTGAATGGGCTACTATAGGTATACATAAAAGTAGGAACAGACTGTATGAGTTGTATGAAGAGAAAAACTATAATAATAGTGAAGATTTTGTTCAGTATGTTAGAGATTATTCAAAATTATTTAAAAGAATTTGTCTTCTAGCCAAAATTCGTTACTTAAGTTCAAAAATTAAGAATAGTACTAATAAAATTAACCCACTTGTTCCTGAATTAACATTTTTTGCACTATTGATTTGAAATTTCATACATATAACTTAGAAGTAACAAGAAACAGATAAAAAATAATAATAAAAAAATTGCACTTCAAGAAAAGCCGGAAAATGCCGTGTCGTAAACGACACAGTAGGAGAATCTACTACTATTATCTTTTACTATGTTGATTCGAGCAGGCTTCGTTATAAATTAGGATATAGTTAATAAAATTCATATAAAACATTATAAAGTATTTTAATATAGGTAAGCTTCCTTACAGAACACTATTTACTGGGGGTATGATATAAAGATATATGTGTTTCGAAGGCGAAACCCTTTTTTGGATGTAATGTTACATTACATTTCATGCAATAAAAAAGCTTCGAAAATTCATCATTCATGTTCAATTGTGTATTATCGCAGCAATGAATATTCGACATTATAAAATTAAATCTGTCCCTTGACATTGTATTGAAAGTGATAGGCATACCCCAATCTGAAGTATTTTCCCAGAACATACTTCGCCTTGGGACAACCACATAACCACTAAACAGTAAGATTCCCAAAAAGCATTTCATCTCAGTAGGGCTAACATTACCATCTTCATTTTTCTGTGTCGCGTATAGGTTTGTATATTTTACTAGAAGTTCTATGACAAAATTATCAAACATACATTCGAAGTGATCAATAGGTTTTATGTTATTGACTGGACCTTGTATGTTTTGCCACATTTTGTGCGTCGGCCGAAAATCCCTGGAGCTCCATGTGTGGGTTTTAGTTTTATAAGTTGTCACATTTGTAATGCTTCTTGAAGTAGATGGTATTTGTTCATCGATTTGGGCAGGGGCAGAAACATTTACTTCTGGTTGTATAGGAGATCCTCTGGAAACGCTTTCATCAACAGAGTCGATGTGCCGCCTCTTGAAAAGTTGTGCTAAAGATAAAAAGTCTTCTTCACTATAATCGGAGGAGTCTCCATGTTGAACTTCAGCAGGTGCTCTGAGCTGGAAGCCAGGGAGATGTTGAAGTAACACGAAGTCTTCGTCTCCAGAGTCTTCGTCAGTAACTTCAGTGTTACAATTTTTCAGTGGCATAATAGTTATGGAGTCTGGAACTTCCATATCATCATTTTGCTCTAATTCCTCAACTATCTCGTTTAGAGTAAGTTGTTTTCGTAAATTCCTACAGCAAATAAATAAGCACTGCAGATGGTAGTACATTTTCCTACTGTGTCTTTTAAGGAACAGATAAAATAAAAGGGAAACTCCCATATAAAATGTTGTGAAAAAACCTATTTTTTTATATTTTTGTATTATTTAGGAACCGAGTATTGTATTATTACATTACACATAATAAACAACAGAGTCAAAGATTATGTAAATTTACTTTGAATAACTCATTGCAAAAATCCGGAAATTAAACCTTATTTAGCACTAGTGAAATTAATCGCAGCACACGGTTATCACTTTGTAATGACTGACTAAGGTCTCGAAAGCTAATCACGACACACAAAAAAAAGTTAAACTACCCTCATCAATTTCTATATTTTTTAAATGTTGGTGTGTCATTTATGACACAGTAGGAGCAAGTGGGTTAAAATGACTTGGGATATAATCAACAATGAGACTGGAAGAGTCAAGAATCGAAGTAGTGACTACAGCCTTACAATTGATGATAAAACAGTTAAATCAGACTTAGAAGTTGCCACTGCATTTGAACACTTCTTCACTGACATTCCAGTCTCAACCACAAAATCCTTGAAGTCATCCCCGACTGTTGCAGAATCCCTATTGAAAGAAAATGTTAATATGTGTAATGATGAATTCAATTTCAAATATGTAAGTGGTAAAGATATCGTAAAAACGTTCAATACCCTCAATGTCAAGAAGACCGCCGATCTTTGGGGTAACTCCGTTGAGGTTACGAAATCTGTTATCAACATAGTAGCACCTAACTTAGCTATAATTTACAATAAATGTATAGACAGTGGTGTATTTCCTGACTTAATGAAAAGTAGTAAGATTATCCCCCTATTTAAATCAGGTAACACATCTGACCCCACAAACTTTAGACCAATTTCTGTGTTACCCACCTTTAGTAAAATATTTGAAAAATTAATCCTTGATCAGCTGCAAACCCACTTTAATAAAAATAACTTGTTACACAGGAAACAATTTGGCTTCACAAGAGGTCGCTCTACAACTGATGCTGGTGTTGAGCTTTTAGGTAACATCTTCAATGCCTGGGAGGATTCACGTGATGCCTTAGGCATCTTTTGTGACTTGTCCAAGGCATTTGATTGCGTTTTTCACGAGACATTGGTCAGGAAACTACATCACTATGGAGTTAGGAATACCGCACTGGATCTTCTTATTTCGTATTTGGGTAATAGGATCCAGAGAGTGGACGTTAATGGGAAGAGATCTCCGGGGTCTGTGGTGACAATGGGTGTTCCGCAGGGCTCAATTCTTGGCCCGTTCCTGTTTCTCGTTTATATTAATGACTTACCTTATCTCATACAAGATAATCAGGAGATTGTGTTATTTGCAGATGATACATCACTATTATTCAAACTCCAACGGCAACAGCCGGTTACCAACGATGTAAATAACGCTCTCTCTGAAGTAGTGCACTGGTTTAATGTTAACAACTTACTTTTGAACGAGAAAAAGACTAAATGTATTAGATTTTTGACACCTAATGTCAAGCAGGTGAAAACCAGTGTAGTAATAAATGGAGCCGAATTGGATCTTGTGGACACCACTAAGTTCTTGGGTATAACTTTAGATTCAAAACTGCAGTGGGGCCCACATATAAACAAATTATCGAGTAGACTCAGTTCTGCAGCTTACGCGGTCTATAAGATACGCCAGCTAACAGATGTAGAGACAGCCAGATTGGTATATTTTAGTTACTTTCATAGTGTTATGTCGTACGGCATTTTGTTGTGGGGAAATGCCGCCGACATTCAAACTATCTTTGTTTTGCAGAAGAGAGCTATTCGAGCAATTTATAACCTTAGCTTTAGGCATTCACTGAGGGACAAATTTAAAGAAATTAGTATAATGACGGTCGCATCTCAATATATTTATGAAAATTTGATGTATGTTAAGAAAAATATTAGTTTGTTCTCTAAGAACAGCGACATTCATAGCGTCAATACTAGAAATAAAAATAAACTTATACTACCAATGACTAGGCTCCAAAAAATTAGTAATTCATTTAGGTGCCAAAGTATACGTTTCTACAACATGATTCCAAGCAATATTCAAGACTTAAGTCTCAATAAATTTAAGTCCTTGGTAAAGAAGAAACTTTGTTCTAAGGGTTTCTATAAAGTTAAAGATTATATGGACGACAAAAATGCTTGGAATTGAGCCGCTCGCTCTTATCACATACATCATTGATATCATTGAAATTACTATTTTTATTTTTTTGACATTCTAAATTATTTATTGATAATTTATTATTGAATTATTTTTATATTTTTGTTTGACATTTTGTCGACTATTATTATTAATATGTCGCTTGTTTTTTTATTTATTATTTTATATTTCAATTAATTGTGAATGTGAGTACCATGTAGGCTAGTTTTTATACACGAATTTTATAAAATTGTTTGGCCAGTTTTGAGTATTTTTGTGACCTACGCAAATGTCCGGCTGATTGGTGTCGTCGTGCGTCGGGTCGTTGAGCTCCCTAAAATAAGGTTGAGCTACACGATGGCTGATGCATGCGTGCCGTCAGTTAGGACAGGTCAACTCAAACCTGCTATGGCTCTTTCCTCAAAAGGCCATTCCAGACGTTGCCCTACATTGTTACACTCACATAGTTTTATACTACAATGTCTGGACTTTAAAAGAGACGTTGACCTCTGAGTTTGTTTCGGTTTTTCTTCTCAGAGCTAGTCAGATAGGAAATGCCGGTGCCATCTAGTCTTAAAAAAAAAACATTACATTGACTTGTAAAAGTATCTGTAACAGATTTATTTACAGAAATAAATATCATTTCATTTCATTTCATTTCATCATTTCATTTCAATACCTAGATTTTTTTTGTTAAATTAGTAATAAAATATTTATTATAGGTACCAATCAAATCGTTTAATTTATAATATTTAGGGCTGATTTTTCAATCGTCAGATAACTTTTATGTAAGGAATGAGTTTGACGTTTTGACAGCTTTTCTATGGACAATGTGTCGAAATGCCAATTTTTTTTTTTTGATGCAAAAGATTAACCATGTAGTTTACTGCCCGTTTTAATCCATAGGAATCTACACTTTGGAACGCGGCAGTAACTTCTTTTTTTTCCTATTATAAATACCTAATAAATCAAAAGTGTCTTTATATGGTCTAATTGAAATAAATGCGTTGACTTAATATCAAGCTGTCAAAAAACTATAGATAAAAGCACATTATATGAAAATCGCCTCCTGGCCTTACGTTGACGAAAAAAAGTCCTCTTACAACGAATCGTTGACGAACAAAAGTTCCGATAGTTGTATCGCGTCTCTTGGGATAAATTAAGATGAAAAAAGTTGGTTTATGAATTTGTACATTTAGTTCAAAAATTCTACTAATTTAGGAATATGCATTTTCTATTTACGTGACAACACACAGTGTGTATTAGACAGGGACACAAGGTACAATTATTGCTATCTCAAGTGTACCGTAATGTTTGCCAAGCCATATTATGTCTTATGTTTTGCATATAAAGTCTATTTTAGATAATATAAATTGCCAAGATCTCGGTCCAGTTCTATATAAAGTCCTTGGTCAAAACATACTTTCATTGTCAGTTACAACACATTTTATTACATAGCAATACTATCGAAATATGGCTGACTATCGATAGAGCAAAACTATCGATACTATCGATAGTATCGATTATTTTTGGACGATACTGTAACATTTTGTAATATTATCGATACTATCGATACTATTGGATGTAAACCTATCGATAGTATCGATAGTATTGCCATTATCAATATTATTGCTCTTAAGGCGCTATCGATATTATCGATAGTATCGATAGTATTGACACGTGGTAATACTTTCGATAGACTATCGATACTATTGTGTTTACCTTAACTATCGATAGAATATCGATAGTTAATCGATAGTGGACTATCGATAGCCAACACCAGATGTCATGTCATTTTATCGCTCTGTGGCTTATGTCAATGTCATTGTTGTTATTTATTTCATTATTTAATTCATTCAATTAACCAATATCGTCGTTTTTTTAAGACAAATCATTGCAAAATGCAACAGAATCAAAATCGCGGAGCTTCGCGTGGCAGAAGCCAGTTTTCCGGCGGTAACCGCCGAGCGACTCGTGACGCCCAGAGAGCATACCAACGTTTCAACGAACAAGAGCAGCTACAAGACTGGAGCCACGAGCCAGCACCCTATGACCCGAGCCGTGAGGTAAACCGACGGCCAACAGACAGGTCAAAAGGGTTTAAGGAGAAGAGAGGGCCTGGGAAGAAGCAGGACCAAGGTCCGCCCCAGACCGTACTGCCAAAGCAGACGGAAGATGCCCCACGGGACGAGCCCTTGTATGACATGGGCCCCCATTCCTCCCTTATCGCGATGCAGGAAGTGTACGCGCAAAATTTCGAATTTTCCGGGTTTATCCCATTAGTTAACGAATCATACGAAAAGATGTGGGGTGTAGATCCCAGGCTACAAGAATGCCTACCCCTATCTATGTACACGCACGCGATGGCAACACACCTAAACGTAGAAATTTTAGAACAAGCGCGACAGGCAGGCCAAAATGTATTAAATTTCGACGCCAGAGAAATGTTGCCAGACTATCAAGTAATCCCACAGTGCATAGTTGATTATATTTCACATACATCCAGCGTAATTACCCAAGACGGAAAGGAAGTCAAACTTAATTTACCACAGATCGCTATACCACAAGGGCCATTAGTAATTGATGGAGTAAGGCATCCAAGTGGATCTTTTGGCGCTATCAACGCAGAAAACCACAATGTATACGAGTGTTACATCTCTCCACTCGTTACTTCAAACCGAGTTACTGCTTCAGCTGGAAACCAGCCAAACTACGTACCGTTACCTGACGGTTTAATTCCAGGACAACTAGTACCTAATTCTAACCTGCTCGGATTCGAACCTATTGACGTGCAGAATGCTGGCACTCAAGCACGGTTAGCAGGAATAGCCTTCCCAGACGACGATACTCTTGAAGGAAGATATCGATATTCACCACTACTGCAAGGCAGAGTTTACACCGTCCTGGCTGAAATGAAGGACAGGTTTAAAATGGTTGAATTTTCACGCACTTCTGGACTTAATATTTTGGAAAAAATTGTACATAAAGTTTCATCAGTTAATCTCACATTTGTTGAAGCACACGGACCCCACAATGATGCGGTTACGCCGCTTTATTCCCGTAACGTCGCCGTTCACAGTTTTGGGGCTCAAGGATCAGCCACAGCGAACCAGGCGAATATAGAATGTTTCCATCGTCGTCGAATTGGTTTGGGTAACCAGATGGCGAGAGGGTACTGCTGTTTAACGGCAACTGGACAAGGACCAGGCGGTTGGGGAGCGACCCTCAACAACAATTTCAACATGACTGGAGCTTTTGCTGCTGTACTCCATGCCGACTACCCACCCCTACGGGATTCACACTTCACATCAGCTAGTTCCGCTGGCGTAAGACAGAATGCCATAGCGAATTTTATAGAGAAGAACTACTACGTCAAGAAGTGATGCCCGTTGGCAGACCGGTGCGCTAAAATCCGGGATGTAAATACAAACAATTAGAAACAACAATAAAAAAAAAAAGACGACGTCTGTGGTCTAGTGGTTCGAGTGTCGGACTGCTGATCACGAGGTCGTGGGTAAGATTCCCACAGGACACAAATATTTATGTGATGAACATAAGTGTTTGTGTTGGTCTGGGTGTTTCTTGTGTATTATAAGTATGTATTTACAAAAAAAAAAAGTATATAAGTATTGTATCCATTGTCTAGTACCCATAGTACAAGCTCTGCTTAGTTTGGGACTAGATGGTGCTGTGTAGAAAATGTCCCAAAATATTAATTTAAAAAAAAAAAAAAAACGGCTCGGCTACGTTCAATTTTTTTTTTTTTTTTTTTTTTTCCTAATTGGCGACTGAGCCGTCCTGTGACGACTATTCTGCCAGTGTCATGTTGTGACGGCAGCGAGGCGACCGTCGACCTTTCACTTTGTGGTAGACTATGTTAGTAGCTGAAAGGACAAGACAATTTGTTGTTAGTAAACATACATTTTTTTTTTCTTTTTTTAAAATAAATAATTATAGTTAATTTAATAAAACAATACAAATATATATACACACCCTTATTCACAACTTAATATTATTCTCATTTAAAAATTTTGTTAAAATTTTGACTAATTTAGGGGAAAAGTGGGTCAATAGAGAATGGAAATTAATAGGAAGGGGGATTTTAATTTTGGGGAGCTTATGATACAGGTCTATGGATTGGGAATTTGCGGGACAAGAAAAAAAGATATGGTCAAGGGTACCTTCCTCAAGACCACACTCGCGGTACGTAAGTACGGCGGGATAGTAAGGGAAGGTGGTCTGAGATGGCATAGCGGCTGAGATGGCACAGTCTCAACATCTTTGCCATTTGTAGTCCAGTGGCGCCTCTACATGCACCCGTGCGTCCCTAACGCAAACTCGTCGCGGCGTCAGTGCGCGACATCAATCGAGGCGGTCTCTACGTCGGTTTTAGTAAAAATTGTTCTCGATTTTTTTTATTTTAGCTGAAGACAAATCGTGATTATAGGTGTTCTACATCAACTATCTTATGTTGTCAATAGATGGCACTACAAGAGTTAAAAGTAGAAAGATTTTATTAAAAATAATAATCTAGCCAATACATAAATTATGTAAATATTCAGTTAAAATTATGTAATTAAATTTAAAATAAGATTAATAATTCTGCTTTTCTTTTTGAGATTAGTGAACAATAATGATTACTTAACTGTCATCCGGCGCAAGCGCCGGCCACGGCGGCCATTTGTTTTTGTTTATAAAACAATTCACCGGCCCTTCTTGCGTGAGCACGTGTTGTGGTTTTTCTGTGTTGTTTTGTGCTAAACTTTAAATGCTACCTTCTCCACTGAGTTTGTAGAGTTGAGCTTTAGTTCCTCCAGCTCAGTGTCGAGTTTTGCCATTGAAGTACTTTTGCGAAAGGACGCTATAAATTGTGATATTGTTACTTTAGAGACTTTTTGAAGCTCTGTGCCTTAAAATAACAAAATGCCTAGAAAGTGTGCGTTTGGCTGTGAATCTACAGGTGAGTGAAAACTGCTCCTTTAAACACATGGCTTAGGTACAAACATAGTTATCCCTTACTACCTTACAACCAACGCCCCTGACCAACCATTACTCCGAAATATCTTGCATGAATATTTTCATAATCATCAGGCTGTGCCACCCATACTCTAATTAATATAATCCTGTAGTCACCTATGCCGACCACAGAAGAAAGACTGTGGCCAACACCAACATCTATTCTATGTGCCGAGTCTAGAAGCAAATAAAAAATATTAATAATTATTACTTTAAGGTATGTACATATTCATTTTTAACCAAATTGTATTTTTTAGGTATTACATTCCATGTGTTTCCAAACCCTGACAAGGACCCTGAGCGATTTCGGGCTTGGGTGAATAGTGTCAATGGAAGACTAGAAACACCATCAGATTATGAATACTTTAGGAAGAAAAGAGTGTGTGACCTACATTTTAAAGACCATGACCGGAATCGTTTCAATCGACTGCATGCATTGGCTGTACCATCTCCCATTAGGCACAGTAAGTTCAATCTATCATTTAATTTACTTATTATCATCTTGTTAACATTCACTGCTGAAATCAGGCACCGTAAAGACTGCTATAATTAGATGTTGCTGGTGTGTCCTGTTCTGGCCTGGCCACGATGCCATACAAGGTCATGGTTATGGCAGTAGATTGTACTGATATGTACCTTTTGGTACCAGAAAGAGAAATAAGAGTATCACATGTTTCACGACTTATACACAATTTTCAGTGGCCGGGCTACAGCGTATCCGTCCTAGCATGGCCACGCTTAGATCGACTGAAATCCACAACTATAATGCATGATTCGTGTCTGAGATCAATGTACGTGTGATGTACTATAAAATATGCCTACTTATATTTAAAAAACACCTTTCAAATCCATTTAAAAGTCACTTCAATCTTCTACGCCTTCTTCGCGCCTACGACACTTGACTAGTTATTGTAGTTGTCAAGTTATAGTATTGCTATTGAATTATTGTCAGGCCTACCGGAAGATTGAAGTGACTATTATGGTAGGTTCACACGCGCGCGTTCAACTCTACATTCAACGTGCACATTCACATTCACGAGCGTGTAAACGGTACGCCCGAGCCCGTGAACGCGTCTGTGAACGTGAATGCTGCGAATCGGGCAAGTGTCGGTTTTTTGGCAAAGTTCAAAGGATGAATGTGCGGGCGCCCGGTGACTGTTTACACGCGCGCGGGCAGTCAGTCTCTCCCGCGCTTTCGCGACGAGTGGATCTTCATTCAACGTTGCTAAGAAAGTCGCTACGATCGGAGATTACAGCATGGCGGAATGGTCAAACGAGACAATTTTGACGTTCCTGGAATATTACCAGGAAGAAGTATTATGGAACCCCGGACATAAATTCCATAAGGACAAGAAAAAAATTCACGATGCTTGGACGAAAATTGGTAAATTACTCAATGTGTCAATCAAGGATTTCGTTCATAATTTTGTTTCTTTTTCCAATAAAAATAAGTTAAGCCAAAGGATATTGCAGCAACAACACCGAGATCCTCGCTGCTCGCCATTCTGGCACTGACTGACACGACGGCGTGCGTGTGAACAGCTTGAATGTCCGCCGGCCCGGGACGGGCTGCATGCCGTGCAGCCCGCCAGGCAGCCCGTCGGGCTGCACGGCGCGCGTGTGACCGTAGCATTAAAATTAAACAGATTTGAAAGGTTTTTTTAAAAATATAAGTAGGTATATGAATCATCCATTAAAGTTGTGGATATCAGTCGATCTAAGCGTGGCCATGCTAGGACGGATACGCTGTACCCTGGCCACTGAAAATGGTGTTGAGTTGTGAAATAATGTGGTACTCTTATTTCTCTTTCTGGTACCAAAAAGTACATATCAGTACCGTCTACTGCCATAACCATGACCTTGTATGGCATCGTGGCTGGGCCAGAACGGAAGACACATGTTGCTGCACATCCTCATGACATAATGCCTTAGTCGCCTCGTATGACACTTGTGATTACATAACAATAAACTTAAAGAGATTCATATTTTTTTTTCTAAATGCTATAAACACAGCTTGTCATAGTCTATTGCAGGACAACCATTATTAAAATTATTTTGCAATAACTTCTAATATTTACTAATATTTTTCCAGGTATTCCAGAAACTGAGATTTCACAGCAAGTTATTACCAATATGCCAGATCCTGTTCCATCAACATCATGTAAGTTTTACAACTTATATTGATCATGTCAGCCTGTAAACATATGCTAGGGACTTCACTTCCTGTTGATCTCCACACACAAACTTTGTTATAATCACCACGCTTGACGGGTGGATTAGTGATCACAGTATGTTGTTTTTAGCACTCAGATGCTGCTGCTTATCCTTAGGTTATACCCTTAGTCGCATTAGACATCTACCTTTACCTCTACCAATTCTTGGCAATATAAATTTTAAATACCTAAGTTTTTTTTCTTGAAGTGTTGTCTATTTTTAAAAGTGCCAAATTCCCTATAATCTAAAACATATGATATCTTAAAGACGGCTTGTTAATTGTTGGATTAGTTGTTGGTACTCTGTTAAATAAATAAATAAATTCAGTAGAGTTGATGGAGTAGGTGTGTGGCATTTAAAATACCTACAAATTTATTCTAATAAAAAAATACTTTCATCTACTTAATCAACTGCAAACCCATTACTGGACAATACTTATTGTAAAATAATACATATTTTTAAATTTTATTTATAGATATACCCGAATCGGATGTTTCCCAACCAACTTTTGGCAATCAACCGAATCCTGTGCCATCAAGATCATGTAAGTTTCATCAATTACAATATAAATTATGCAATTATTTATAGTTCACAGCATAATTGCTGACATATAAACCCAGTAAAATATAAAAGAAACAAAAACTGTTTATGTCAATTAACATGAAATCTAATCATTTTCATTAAAGTCTCGCAACACAGTTCTTCTACCGCGAAAAATTTGTGAGATCTAATGTAAAACCAAGTTGCTTAATTCATGTAGTACCTATATATGGGAGCATCTATCCAACAACTTTGTCAAAATTGTTACCTAGTTAGTCAACTAACAACATGTTATAGTGAAGTGACCATATATGAGTATTAGACATCCTTATTTCTTTAATGTATAGAATGACTTGGCAATCGCACACAGCAATAGAATTTACATACCTACAACAAAATCACTCTGAGCGCTTTATTTATGTTTGTGTATACATAAATTTAGCCCGCTAGCTCTATGTTGATTTAGGACCATTTAAAATAGTAGAATATTCTTAGTTATTATGTTGCCGTGCGATTGCCAAGTCATTCTATATATTAAAGAAATAAGGATGTCTAATATTTATTTGGTTACTAATGTTGTTAGTTGACTAATTAGGTAACAATTTTGGCAAAGTTGTTGGATGCTCCCATAAATAGATACTCAATTAATTAACAGACTTGGTTTTACATTACTTCTCACAATTTTTCGCGGTAGAAGGGCTGCGTTGGGGGACTTTGTTTTTTTTTTTCATTGATTGTTGTTTTTGATGAGATCTACCTTTTACAATACATTACCTATCAGGATTCAGTAGAGTTGATGGAGTAGGTGTGTGGCATTTAAATTACCTACAAATTTATTCTAATAAAAAAATACTTTCATCTACTTAATCAACTGCAGTCCCATTACTGGACAATACTTATTGTAATTAATCACATATTTTTTTTATATTTCTAGTTATACCCGAATCAGATGTTTCCCAACCAGTTTTTGGCAATCAACCGAATCCTGTGCCACCAAGATCATGTAAGTTCCATCAATTACAATATATATTATGCAATTGTTCACAGTTCACTGCATAGGCTGCTATAGGTGACTGGTAATTAGTGACCGTTACTTTAACACATGATTATACTCATGATAACAAACAACATTCCCAAAGAAACATTATTAGTAATGTTACGAGCAGCGTCCATTCTGTAACGGTTTATTAATAAATTCTAAATGAAAAAAATAAAATAAAAATAATGTTTCTTTGGGAAAGTTGTTTGTTATCATGAGTACAATCGTGTGTTAAAGGATCGGTCACTAATTACCAGTCACCCTATACACCTAGTAAAATATGTATAAAAAAAGAAAGAAAATGTTTCAGTTATCATGAAATCAAATATATTTTTTATCGTGACTATTCGTAACGTTTTGACAATACTGCCATGACAGCTATAAGCTGACCGGTCTCAACATAATTATAGCACCTGTCGCTCTGTGAATAAATAATATAAAAAATATAGCAACATATAAGATAGATCAGTTTAAGCATGTATGCATTACTGTTTTTAAATGATTATTTACATGAGATTTAAGATTTATTTTTCATTTCAGGGGAACATTTAGCCAGTTCTGCTGTGGCCCAAGAACACAATTATTGCAAATCACTCCTGAATAATGCAACAAAAAGTAAGACTTTTGTTATTGTTTTGTGATGTGCAATACACATCAGACATTATATAAAGAAACCATCAAAAATCATTTTCATTTAAAACAAAAAACAAATCTAGTCCCTCACGTCCAACTGCTGGGTATGGGCCTCTTTTCAGAATGAAAAGGGCCTTCTTTAGTCCACCATACTGGCCTAGTGCGGGTTGGCGGACTACCCACACCATCGAGAACTTTATGAGGCTCTCTTATATGTGCAGGTTTCCTTAGGATGTTTTCCTTCACCATTGACGCAAGTGACAATCAAATTCTGATCTGCACATAATTTCGAAAAGTTAGAGGTGCAGGCTACATTTGAACTCAGACCCACCTGCATGGAAAGCAAGCGTTTAACCACAAGGTTATCACAGGCTAACATTTTCATTTGCTGACATCAATATCAGAAGATGACTCTTTAGTAGAAAAAATCGTTTGTGGATCTCGAAATGACCCATTTATTATGATTTTAAATGATGGTTTTGGTATTTTTGCAGGTGCAAATTACTGATACAAGTGACACAACAAAACTGATTAACTAGTGTGTAGTATAGTACAAAAACTAAAAATACACATTCATTTTCAGAAAAAAAGAGGACATTTGTTGCAACTCAAAAAGGGGTCTACAAACATCTCCAAAATGAAATACGCCGACTGAGAAAAAGAGGAGCATCTTTCAAATCTAGATTGGAGACTGCACAAAAAATTGAAACCTCACTACAAAAAGTCAGTAAGAATATGAGCAAACCAGCTCAAATATTTATGAGGATGCAGTTCAAAGGGTGTACAAAAAAATCGAAAGGCAGGCGTTTTAGTCTAGAGGAAAAGGTGATGTTACTGTCACTGTATAAAAGAAGCCCTAAATGTTATTCGTTATTGTCACAGTATTTTACACTACCATCAGCGAAGACAATGAAGCGACTATTGTCAGAGGTTAAAGTTCAACCAGGAATCAACAAAATTATATTTGAAAAAATTAAAAATACTACCAGTTTCATGGACAAGGAAGATCGACTCTGTTCGTTAATTTTCGACGAAATGTCTATAACGCCTAACATTAATTATGATCCAAAAAATGATCGTTTGAAAGGCTTTGCTGATTATGGCAAAAATATTATAGCAGACCATGCCTTAGTTTTCATGGTGAAAGGAATTCGAAGAAACTATAAGCAGTCAGTTGCATATTATTTTACAAGCAACATGCATCAATATGAATTAAAACAAATTATCAAAGATGTTGTAGTCCATGTCCAAAACAGTGGACTTATAATACTCTGTACAGTATGTGATCAGAGCGCAGTCAATGTAAGTGCCGTTAATGGACTTATTAAAGAAACAAAAGAAAAATATTTAAGAAAAGAGAAACAATGGCAGAGGGATATATTTGAAGTGGCTAACAAAAAAATCATACCAATTTACGATGTTCCTCATCTTATAAAAGGACTTCGGAACAACCTATTAACGAAAGATATGAAATACCAGCACGAAGATAAAGAATATTTATTCAAGTGGGAATACCTCCAAATGATATATGCAGCAGACAAATTGCATGGGGAGTTGCGACTGGTTCCAAAGTTAACTGAAGAGCATGTAAACCCAGAAAAAATAAAAAAAATGCGGGTGAAGACTGCAACACAGGTGTTCAGCCGCAGTGTAGCTGTCGCTGCTGATCACCTTGCCGCCAGGGGAGATCTTTCAGAAGATTGTAAACAAATTATCCCTATAACCATAATGTTAGACAACTTATTTGATTCTCTGAATTGTAATTCATTGTCTTCACGTGATGCTAAAATTTATAAAAGGGCTGTAAAGACCAACTCACCTCACCATCATCTTTGGGTACACGCGAAAAATATGTTAAATAATGTTAAATTTATAGAAAAGAAAAAAGAAGGCGCGGAAATTCGTTTAGTGGAAAGAACTGTACCATCGGTCAATAATTTTATTAAAACCATTGAGGGAATGGAAGCAATATGGAAAATTTTGTCTCAAAAATATGGTATAGATGCATTTCTCACAAGGAATTGTAATCAGGACCCAATAGAAAATTTCTTCGGAAATATCAGGAGTTATGGAGTGAGGAATGTTGCACCCAATTCAATTTCATGGGAGGGTGCTTTTAAAGCATTGTTGTTAAATAATTATAACTCTCCTCACTCCATTCACTCCAACTGTGAAGAAGATACCAACTCTTGCTTACAAGCGTTAGATTTTTTTGTTAAAAATCCCACGCTTGTAAGCAGTGCAGGTACTTCTGATATTTCCGAAGAACCAGTCATTCACTTTGACAACAATATTTTAATGCCAATCAACAATGAAAATGATTCTGGCCAAAGAAATTACGTTTGTGGTTGGGTTCTGACAAAATGTCTAAAAAATATTGTAAAAAAATGTATACAGTGCAGAAAAAAATTAATAGAAAGTAATGAAAGTGAGCAAAATGCATTTATAAAAGCGAAAGAATATTGTAATGATAAAAAGTGGTTGTGCTACCCATCAAAAGATTTAGTTAAGTACTTCCAAGAAACACAACATTGTACAACTTCTTATTTGAAAAGAAATGTACCTAAAAATAAACTAAAATCTAATATTAAATTGATTGTAGAAACACTCGTTGAATGTCCATTTGAATGTAAAACCCATAAAGATACTTTAAAAGAATATTTTGTGGACACAACAATTAATGTTTTAATTTTTAGTTGGTGCAGATCCATTAACCGAATTTTATCTGGAAAAATAAAATATGATGGTGAAGATGAGATAAAATTAGCTGCTCAAGTGTATCATAATAAACATAAACATTTAAATAAATGATTTAACAATATTCTGAGTTTTACTTCAGTCTGAATAAACATGAATCTTATTGCATCAGTTTTAACTTGAAATATTTAGGTAAACATTTCATCTGTTTGACAGGCAGCATCTATGCGTCTGTCCTGATAAAAAACAAATGAAATGCTTTACTTAAATAATTCAATTTTAACTGATACAGTAAGAACAGTAATAAATCTAAATCATAATATAGATACCTATGTATATCTATAGCTAACGTCTACGATATCTATAAATACCTTTATAACAGTATAGACATGACAGACAACTCTAACTCAGGGGCCGAAATCCAGATGGCGCTTCAAATTGAACATCAAAAAAAGGCCGTGAGAGGGCTCTCTTTTTCTACTATATTACTTTACTCTTTGAGCACAGACTAGATAGGGATACAATCAGCAAGGACTTTATATAGAACTGGACCGAGATCTTGGCAATTTATATTATCTAAAATAGACTTTATATGCAAAACATAAGACATAATATGGCTTGGCAAACATTACGGTACACTTGAGATAGCAATAATTGTACCTTGTGTCCCTGTCTAATACACACTGTGTGTTGTCACGTAAATAGAAAATGCATATTCCTAAATTAGTAGAATTTTTGAACTAAATGTACAAATTCATAAACCAACTTTTTTCATCTTAATTTATCCCAAGAGACGCGATACAACTATCGGAACTTTTGTTCGTCAACGATTCGTTTTAAGAGGACTTTTTTTCGTCAACGTAAGGCCAGGAGGCGATTTTCATATAATGTGCTTTTATCTATAGTTTTTTGACAGCTTGATATTAAGTCAACGCATTTATTTCAATTAGACCATATAAAGACACTTTTGATTTATTAGGTATTTATAATAGGAAAAAAAAGAAGTTACTGCCGCGTTCCAAAGTGTAGATTCCTATGGATTAAAACGGGCAGTAAACTACATGGTTACTCTTTTGCATCAAAAAAAAAAAATTGGCATTTCGACACATTGTCCATAGAAAAGCTGTCAAAACGTCAAACTCATTCCTTATATAAAAGTTATCTGACGATTGAAAAATCAGCCCTAAATATTATAAATTAAACGATTTGATTGGTACCTATAATAAATATTTTATTACTAATTTAACAAAAAAAATCTAGGTATTCTCTCTATCTGACTCGTAATGAAGATAAGAGAACTCGGTTTGGGCTTTTCTATTTGAGCGTTTTCAGAAAAATACCACACCCCCTCGAAATTCAAATATTTTTTGCAATTATGTTATTTAAGTAATATTTTTGATGGATGTATAACAATATACTTTATTATTCCTGAAAAACTATAACAATATACTTTATTATTCCTGAAAAACTACGATTTTTTAGTCTAATTTGTGTTTTTCAATGTAATATTAGGTCACACAATGGATTTCTTGGGTTTTCAAACCTCAGAATGTGACTCTGCGTGTTTCCCAAAAAAGTCTGTTATTTTGGTATTTGGTACCATGTACGTATTTTTTTTGTACCTGGTGGGTAGTTAATTTTGATTGTGTAATAAAAAAGTAGCTATAAATAGAGTGTGTTTTTTAAAAGACGGTCACAATACTGAGAACTCAGGTTGTGACAGAAATTTAGACTTGTATTTTTTATTATTTTTTTATTAAATATTGCATGTAATAAACAATTGACTATCATAAAAATAAGAAGTAATAGTTCCAAAATTATAGTAAACCAGGGAAATTTAAATTTTTAAATGTTTATCGTGTAAATTTTGATCTTTTATGAAAGACTTATCACAGGGGACAACATAAAAGCAGGTGTTCGGAATACTTCAATTATTTATAAAAAAAATAACATTTAAGGAATTATTTATACAAAAATGGTATAGTTAAACTATTTAAATGAGAAATTGAATGTATTTCACACTTCTACGTTTCTTTCATCAGTTTAAAAATAATTAAATATTAAGACGGAGGGACAGCTCCAAAAGCGGGGGTGTGACATTTTTCTGAAAACGCTCATTTAGCTTCTTCTCAATGGTAGTAAAAAAAATACAAATGCTGATAACCCCATTTGCATTGACGTAAACCGATAATTTGAATTAAAAAAAATTAATAATTGGATTTATTACACAATTAATTTGGAATTTGCGTTGTAAATGCTTGCAAAAGCGAATATTACCCGGACTGTGGAATATCTTTTCACAGAAAGGGTTTTTCATTACTTGAATTTTCTTACCGTTAGGGTGACCATGATACTTCTAGTAGCAGTACATACAAAATCTAAATGTCTATTATGGGATTATTTTTCAAAGATTTTTATTATTGTAACTCTAAGACCGCAATGATACTCATTTTCAAATTTAAATCAAGGCATTGATACATTATTTAATAGCTCTAAAAAGCAAAAGTTTCACGTTCAAAAGACCTTTGTGACTCTAAATAAAAGAAACAACGTGGTTATGAACGTACCAACGTGGATTAGTTTTGTCAACTTTTTTTAGCGCGTAAATTTAAAAAAACATCTCGAGTTGTTTTGTTCCCCACTAAGTACATCGATGTAGTTATTAAACCACTTGACCGTTATTAGAAGCTTATAATAATGAGAGATAGGCACATCCGTTTCCGTTGTATTTTCTTTCTCTTTCTACCCTATTCTTGTATCTCTTTCGCACATCCCTTCCTTTCACCAGGCAGGGGGTGCTGTTGAGCTGAGAGCTCCATGCACCTTGGTTCGTCATTGGCTTGAAGTTTCCCGTTGTGATAACTTGTGAAAAGTTGTATTATATTCCATAGGTACTATATTACCTGTTCCACTAATTCTAAATAGTGTTTTGAGAAGTGTTACAGCACGTAAGTTGCACAAATATTTTATGTTTTAACGGTTTTACCGTTCGATATTTATGTAACATTCCTAGATCTTTCTACCGTTCCGATATTAAATTTGCGTTTATAAAAGTTTCTACCGTCAACTATGATACTTTTATTTACATTTTTTACTGACGGTATCAAATTTTTATTTTGGTTTCTACTCCTTTTTAGGATTAAAATAGAATGGATAACGATATTATACCACCTAATGGGTTGCCTACGGCGGTCAACTCTGGCCATAAACGGCAACACAATAATCGAAGTTCAAGTAGTAGTAGTTCGAGTTCGTCAAGTTCATCTAGTACATCTAGTTCTTCAGTATCTCCACAAGATTCAAAGAAAAAGAAAACAAAAGCGCGCCGTCGTCACGGCAAGAAACAAAAGAACGAACGTCGTCTTTTAGAAAAATTATCGAAGGAAGTAGGTGAATTAAGGAGAAACATTTTTAATAACGATAACCGAAACTACCCTCAGAATGATAATGAATCGTATATTTCTGATGTTAGTCGTAACCTTTACGATGATTATTGTGTTAATGCATCACAGGCTTTTCCTTCACCAGGTAAATTAGATACCGGCTTAGTATCAAATCTTTCTTATGAAATAGAAACCAAACTTAAGGATCCTGCAGTACCTCCGACTCCTCAAGAATATATAAAAATGTTAAATGATGTTCAGCGATTTGGTAGTAGTACGTGGTCTGACGTACGTTACGCCGATACTCAAAAGCTATATAATCACACGCCGGGATTTACAGAGCTAGAAACTAACGAAGAGGTAAAGGCGTTTGACAATACACGCCATTTAATTTACTCTGATAAATCCTATGCGGCTATTACTTACTGCATTTTAAACCAAAAGGAAGTTTTTCTTAATAGTTTACGTAGTTTGTTAGCATGGTCTAAAACTTCGGATGTTTCGTTTGTTAACCTTAATGAGAAAATCGAAGAACTTTTTCTAAAAGATGACTTTCATAAGGTCTCCACGGATTTGTTACAAATGGCTTGCGGTCACAGAGCCGACGCCATAGAGATGAGACGGGATGGTATCCTCAAGTGTGTTCGAGACCCACTTCTAAAATCTGCATTAATTAAAATCCCTCCTTCTAACACTCACATTTTTAACCATGAAGCTCTAACAGCTGCATTGGAAAAAGTTGGCGGGGTAAGAAAGGCCTTTTGGCCGCCAAAGCAGTCTGGCAACGGTAATGCTTCGCGAGCAAAACCCTCTAATGCTGCACGGCTCCCCTCGCAGGGGCATGCCTGTCATAATGTACCATCGCGTGGTACCTGTAATTGCTGTGAGCCTGCTCCAAGCACTTACACGCATTACTATAGAAACCAGCCCTCGCAGGGTGCTAATGGTCTTTCATACCAATACCCTTCGAAAGGGCATGGAAACGAACATCGTAGAGGAATGTCCTTTCGATCTCGCGGATCTATTCAAATCAAAGAGATCATAAACGACCATACTCACCCAATATGGCCAATAAAAGACATAGACAATGACTCAAAACGGTTCCAAGCGGGGCGGTTAGCATAATATGTCGATTGATGGAGGAGAATAATAACAGGGAATCACATCAAATTTAAAAATCGATCGTCATCGAACATTAGAATCGATCAAAATATCGACAATCATTTGTCAAATAAAATGACAGGGTGTTTTGGAGGTAACAGATTTCTGGCCAAGCTTCATCTCTCCTCTATTCCTAGTATTGAAGAAAGATGCGATCATGCGACACATATTTCAATGTTCCGATTGGCCAAGTCCACAGACAATTTCTCCGCCTTATCTAAATATGAATTTCTGGAAATGACTTGCCTACCATTCAGTCTAGGCACAGCACCCAAGATTTTTGCGTGCCTTACGAACTGTATAGTCCAAGTGCTTCGCGAAAAAGGTGTAAGGATCACCGTTTCTTTAGACGATTTTTTCCTTGCACATCAAAATCAGGGTGTGTTGACTAAGCATGTGAGTCTGCTTTTGGAGATCCACGAATACCTAGGCTTTAAATAAATTTCAAAAAATCTGTTCCTGTTCCACAAAAGCATATGACCATTCTAGGCGTTGTTTGGGATCCGTATGGACGAACCAAAAATGTCTGCCAGCAGAAAAATCTGCTGCTATTGTCAAGACAGACTCTCAGGTGTTACAATCAGGCAAGGCTGCCCTGAAGGAACTTCAGAGCCTTGTGGGACTGTTAAGTTTCGCCAGTTTTGTTGTACCAGAGGCAGGTTGAATCACCGGGCGACCCTCTGTCATTTAAATTCTCTGTCAAAATTGGCAAACTCGGCCAAATATAGTCTGCCCCCCAAAGTTCTGTTAGAGATGCAGTGGTGGCTTCAGAAATGCCATTTCCCAATTCTGAGTCAAGCACCACCTACAACATTAGAACATTTTTCCTAACCACCGACGGCTGGCTCGGATGTAGCATGGTGAGCACAGCTCAACAACCAGATGATATCCGGAAATTGGATGCCAGAGGAACAGGGTCTTCACTGCAATCGGAAGGAGTTGTTGACGATCTTAAAAGTGTTATTGGTCCATGCCCCGAACATGGCGCTAGGCTCAATTCTAAAACAGACCGACAACCGCTCTGTGGTGTCTTATCTCCGCAATGAGGGGGGGGGGGGGGGACCAAAACTCAAGCACTTATGAACCTAACACACCAAATCCTGTGCATACTGGACCAACATCAGATTCAGTTCAAAATTTATCATATTTCCGGGAGATTCAACAGTCACGCAGACTATCCAGACACCATCAATTTCCCAAATGGCATTTGCTTCCGAATTCCACGAAAATGATCTTTACGAGGATGGGAACGCCGGTGATCGATCGGTTTGCGTCCGAAACTGCTCGAGAGTAGCGAACTACATGACTCTAGACCTCGGCGGTCACGAGGCGATGTTCCACGACGCCTTCAGCATATAATGGAATTTTCCCCCTAGCGTGGGTCATCCCACTATCTTTTCTTCCCTCGAGTGTTAATGCACCTAAATCAAACTATAGGGATTTACCTAATCGTAGTCCCTTGTTGGGAAAAAGTTTTCTGGAGAACAGATCTCAAATGTCGAGCCATTGCAGCCCCATTCTTACTAACGAACCTGAACCTCCGAAAGTGCAGGAAATGGTTCTGGAGATCTGGAAATGTGGGGGTGGTCAGACAATATTACGTAATGGGACCGCAACCAAATCTTTCTACTTAAATCTTCCTGGCGACCTTCCACGTGGAAGTCGTTTAAAGTAGCTTGGAACCGTTGAATGTTGTGGACTAAACAACATAGTATTAATTCAATGCGCCCCATTGGATCCCAATTAGCTCAATTCTTGGCTGATTTGCACTTAAATGCTAAAATTATCTTTTAATACTATTCTCTTACACAAGTCTTTTATATCTAAGTACGTTGTGTAATGTAGAGTTTAACGTTTAATGTCAAATTAAGTGAAGATGTTTTGATAAAACATATAGAGTCTTATCTATAAAGAATCCAAAGTCCTCAAAACCGCCTGTTTGTGACATTAACATGCACACACTACCTATTTGTGCAATTATTCTGTAGACAGTACCTAAACATATTTTTCAGACCGTTCGATATGCGGCAACATTATTAATTTTATGTTCAGGTCGCAATTCACGGCCTTATCTTGTTAAAGGTACCTAGATAGTGAGCATTGTATAATTAATGATGATTTTATTGTTTTATGGCCTCATTTTGGATCAAAAATAGATTGTAGTGATTATAGACAATCGGAGTAGAAACTGCTATTTAATTCAGAAAATCAAAACCTGAACCCTATCTATTGGATTAATAAGACCATAACAGTCTTAAATGGAAGACGCAGTAACTCTGGTTCATCAAAATTTATTAATTTGCGAGGATCACCGTCTCCTGCGGCCCGTACAATTATCGCAGCGTCGATTAAATGACTCATGAAGGCTGCTGGTATCACAGCAACGCCAGGAAGTATGCGTTCCACTGTAGCCAGGAACTGGATTGATAATGTTCCTCTGGGTAATATTTTAGCTAGAAGAAATTGGAAATCAACAAAAACTTTCCAAAAATTCTATAACCGTGAAGTTAAGGTGACCACATCTAATAATACATTAATTACTACCTTAATTAACCCTGTGCTTTGATTTATTTTGTTATAAATGAATAATTATCTAAAAATTATATGGACCTATTGTGTGCAATATTTATGATTATTGTCTTTAATAAATGTATTCGCACATCTCCCTTTACTTATTTCTTTACCCCCTTTGTCACATTGGCGTATTTCTCTTCACCAGGCGATAACAAACACGTCTCATTATTATAAGCTTCTAATAACGGCCAAGTGGTTTAATAGACGCGTTTTACCTGAAATAAAACGCATATTAAACTACTTACCTTATTAGAAGCTTAGTTTTTATTCCTGCCTGGTGTATATTTCGACACAATGACGAACCAAGGTGCATGGAGCTCTCAGCTCAACAGCACCCCCTGCCTGGTGAAAGGAAGGGATGTGCGAAAGAGATACAAGAATAGGGTAGAAAGAGAAAGAAAATACAACGGAAACGGATGTGCCTATCTCTCATTAAATATAGCCATGCTATTTACTCATATGGCGGACTCGCTGTTGTCAGAGCGGGAAAGATAAACTTTTGACAGGCCGTAAAAATTAATTTTGTAACCTTTTGTACAGAGACTAGGGATGAGGGTATTCACACTATTAGACTATAGCTATCGATAAAATAAAGTCATCGTATAATGTATATTACGAAATATCTGAAGTGGTATTGTAAGACCGAAAGAAGGTGACTATGATTGTGTTAACCAAATAACAGCCATGCCGGATATTGCCATAGTACATTTAAATACTTACTTCTTAGAAAGTTATAATGACAAAAGTAAAGTCATAATAGAATATTTTGAATTAGAACAAAATTATTATTATGTGTTGAAAGAAAAACACACAGCGTCGATATGAAGATGATTTTGTGAACGTACTTATTAATCCCTGCTCTATGGTAATATACCTGTTTGTCACTGGCGAGGGAGCCAAAATTTTTTCATATTTTTATGAGGTATGTATGGCAACCCTTTTGAACTGTCATAGTCTCTTCACCAGGAAGATATTCCTGCGACGCTGTGTGTTTTTCTTTCAACACATAATAATAATTTTGTTCTAATTCAAAATATTCTATTATGTGTTTACTTAAAAACACACAGCGTCGATATGAAGATTTGTTTGATATCTGCTGGTGACAAACACAAAACGCTATGTGATAGAATAATAAATGTTTAAAGAAGCACAAGAGAATTAATTATATTAAAGTAATCTCACTGTTGATGTTCAATCAGTCTTAGAGAGAATAAATCTCTACAATTTCTTAACAGAAATGTCTTGTAATAATTATATATCATAAATCAAAAACAATTTAACTTCTTCATAATAAAATCAACACATGACATTACATCAATTTATCCTTAATATTATGAGAAAGCTGAAGATTCTCAAAGAGCAATAAGGTTCCTTTGTAGTCATTCCTATTTCTTTACAGTAGGATTTCCTGAAAATATGTTAACTTCCAGTTTCTCCTACACATAAGACATATAGACAGCATATCATGCATAGGACGGGTCTCTAGACCTGAATGATCCTAAGGTAGCTGCTACTCCTATATCACTCAAAACAGGTCTTTACCAATCCCTCGCAACAGTTTAAGAGGTAGAGACTAATTCGCCAATTATTGTAATATATAAGTCATACTGTAATCTTCTTGGCTTTTCATTTCTCCTGATAGGAAAATTAGATGCTTGATATATTTAACTGGCTAAACCTGTTGTATTGGGTGTTAGCAATAGCCATCCTGATTGGCTATGCCAAACCAAGCTAGACCTAGAAGCTAATACTAACTAGCCTTAGGATTATATTATTTGCTGAAAGAAATATATAGAATTCTCATGTTTTTCAAGTAAGGTGAGACCATACTCTTGTCTTTTAAATACTAAAACAAGAAAAGCTACATTGAAGACAACTTGAGGATGCCACACTGGTGGCTTCAGGTCCAGTAGTTGTGCTGTGGCTATAGCCTTATTATTATAATAATATAGCACTACTTGCTTCAGAAGTGTATGATCTTCTGCTTGTTCTTGTTTCATCTGACAAAATGTAAAAAATTGTCGATTTATGTGATGCCAACTGAATTATACATGTGTAGCTAACATTGTGCTGTAGGCAAGATCTGTACATGTAAATAGGCAAGAAATCTAGCTATCTGTTGTATCTGTGACTCTTTGAGTATTGACTTCATCATCAACACATCAAATCACCAACTTCTAATGGCTGGATAGTAGGTGTCAATTATCCATGCCTCCATCTGGTATATAACAGCTGTTTTTCTATCTCTGACCAACAGTGGTTTTATTCTCCCCACCTCCAACTAACAAAGCCTGAGGGGTCAGTTGGTGTACATAAGCTATGAGCTGGAGGTAAGCCTGATGCTGGGTCTATTGGACTCTCCGAAAGTCTTTCTATGGTCACTGGCGGCTCTAGGGCTAGGCTTTCGTGACTTCATATCCGCTACGCTAACCAATAGGTTTATTCCCACAGTGGTGTTATAGTGGTAATTATATTGGTCTTTGGCATTGTTTAGTTGCGCTATAACTCGAGGAGTGAAATTGGGGGGAAGAAATATCCCCCCTAGGCGAAATTTCCAATTATGAATGACGGAATTCGCGAATTCAAAATTCATGTTAAGTGATGTCTGCAATCTAGCAAGACGTGTCTGTTGAACACGGTTGTTTCTGCAGACGAGAAGAGATCTGCGTCTGAAGTGCCCCAACGATGTAATAATCGGTTTGTTGCCGTGGGCAACATACTCCACTTAAATAGCCGTTGTCTTGAGAGGCAATCGGCTGTGCAGTTGTGCCCCTCCGAGAGGTAATGAGCTGATAGAAATCTGATTTCCTTGTCAACTTCAACAACTTGCGATTTATATTTAGAAAGCTCAGGGATCGTATTCCACCTTCGATCCACACTGTCTGAATATCAGACTGGACTAAAAGGTTATAACAATCGAACAAAAAATAAACATTACAGACCATGCGATCGATTCCGAATCGACACATACACTGCTAACAGCTCCTTCCAATTAAAAAGGCTATTTAACCTGTTCTCCCATTCAGATGCCTGACATCTGAGTATCGATCAACTGGGCGTCCCAAACCCGCGTCCGCTGCGACGTTTGTCAAGAAGAGAAGGCATGGCCGTTGGTATAAAACCGTCGTGGTCTTGGCGGCCTAAAATTGTTTAACACCTTTGGTGGCAACACTCGACTCATTCTATGGTTGCGGAATAAGCATCTCGCTTGAAGCATTCCAGGAAAATTTTAAGGTACTGACAGTGTAGTCAGCCCCTTGAGGACCAAAAACGGCGAAATTCAATTGAATTAGTAAATTTTTATTTACTTTCGCATAAATTCTCTTCAGAGTATCGCCTAATAAGCCCTATCTTTCCATATTTTTTCTTCGGGCAATGCTATTTGGTTTATTCTGGTATTCCATTTGATGTACTAGTTTCAGTATCAATTTTGGGTACTTTAGTTGCCTTCCCATCCCAAGAGTCTGAAGACTTCCACAGTCTGACAGATCAACTTGCACTGGTTCATTCCAAGAGTCTGAAGACTTCCACAGTCTGACAGATCAACTTGCACTGGTCCATTCCAAGAGTATGAAGACTTCCGCAGTCTGACAGATCAATTTGGACTAGTCCTGGTGGACCAAGGAGAAATCTTTAGATAGACTAAAGATTAATGGCGAATTGGCCTGCATTTTCTTATGAGCAATACGTACCAATTCATCGCCCAAAAGGGAGAAATGAAATTTGTAGTAACTCACCCTGGTAAAATAATACTATGTGATAACAAGGGGATTTTGCTCTTGGCATGTAAATAATATGCATTGGAAATATCCAATTCCACTATGCAAACTTATGCCTGCCAAACCTCTGATATTACGGCATGAAAAATTAGTCAGAAATTCTTGGTATGAATGAACATACATGTTCAGTACACGGAGGTCGAAAACAGGGCGGAGGCCACCGCTGCTCTATGGTACTAAAACATTTTCAACAGGAAGCGTAGGCTTGCCAGTTTTTTATTTTCTGATGCCTGTCTGTGTGGGTGTGCACCTATTGCTCCTTCAAGTATTTTATTATCTGTGTCATTTCCGGTGTGACTTTGGTACTGTATCACCTTATTATACTTGTGGAAGGATATATTATTATCAGAGGGCTCATTAAAGAGTTGAATGTAAGAACCAGGGAAAAATTATAATTATAAAGCAGTCTGTTCCTAGAACTATACATGCTGTTTTTCTTCCCCTTAATATCTAAATACTGACAGTAATTTCTTATTGGAAGGAAAGGACTATTATTCTTATTATTAAGTCTGGTTTCCTTTAGGAATCTCCTATGGAGTCTTGTTTTATCAGTCTATAGGTTATCCTATCTGAGTTGCATTGATGTAGGCTTGTTCTCCAGTAAAGACTTTATATTGTTTACTTTCTTTCAGTAAGTAGTCATATTGAGTTAGGTACTTGTACCCCCAAGGATTGTTTAACTGATGTTAATGTACAAAATGTGCCAAATCACAATGCAATCAAAGAGATGTTCTACAGTTAGAATTCTTCTCATACCTTAGAAGTTACCTATGTATTAGGTACATTCACAAATTACCTAATTGTAAAAGCTGATCAAAGCCAAACAAACTTATTATTTATTTATTTTTAAAATAAATTTCTTTACATTAATTTGCCAAGTGAGTTGTTGGCTCAATTTACCATTTTTAAGATTCCAATTAAATAGTCCTTTCCCCAATTGAGAAGACAACACTCTTTGTTTAACTTCAGATCTTTGAAATCTGTCTATTAAGTCCACACTTTTGAACATTTTAGCTCCATCCAATCATAAGTATTTAAAATTAAGATTTCAACACTAGACCGCTGGTCCATTGACCGTTAACTAGAGAACTCAGAACTCTGCTACACTGACTTTCTGTGTAAAAAGTGTCTGAACAATGCTTGGAGTTACACTTTTGATTATCTTTGCAGTATCGGTCACCATCTCGTGGTTTTCTTACTCCAGTTGCCCAGAGCTAGGATTGACTAAAAACTCCGCCGTGGAGCATGACGGTAGCGCCTTATAAGGAACGGTCAGAGTGGATGTCCACTCAGATATTAAGTGAGATTTAGTTTGCATAATTTTATGGGGCAGAATATTGCAAATAATTTGGAATCTGACTTACTTGGTGGTTTGACTTACTATTCGTGAGTCAAATATGTCCTATAGTGGTTTTTTCTTGTCCTCTAGCTGGGCGGGAACGGCTTACTTACCACCTGAGGTCCTGACTGTAAAGTTTGCCTCTCCATTGACCTGATCTAATGTATCGGGACTTTACTTCTCTCCGTGAGAATACGATTCGAAGTCACGAATCGTCGCATTTTCACTTATTTTACTAAAATATCCGTAACTTTGCACTTCCGCACTCCAAAATTACGTCGATACGTACGGGAAAACTTAAGAATATTCACTTTTGCCAAAGCGAAAAAAGTTTTCGACCGGTAAGCGGGAATTTCACAAAACGCTATGACACACGGGGGGTTCACTGCGAAGAAAATTTTTCGACCGTCGTCTCTATGGCTCATATAATCACTCTGACAACTACCTCATCCCCTCTGACTCATACTTCGCCCCTTTGACGCCCTGTGACGCCATCTTGATGCTATGACGTCACTTTAACTCTATTCTATGAAGTCTATGGACTGATCTGTGAAACTAACATTATCAAAACAACAATAAAATTTATTTAATTACGTATTTAGCGTATCCTCTAAATATTCTTACTGTAATATACTTTGAAAAGCTGCAATTATGTGCAATAAGTGATGTGCTGTGGGTTGTCAGAGAAGTAGAAAGGCCGTCATGTTTTTTGAAACATAGGACTCTTGTGCTTAAAGTGCATCAAGTTGGAACATTCACAGGGCTTGGCTTTTCAATAAATGCAGAACTCAAAAGTTTCCAATGCAGGAAGGACTACCAATAGCTCTGAGATCAAAGCTCTGTCTTTCAATCATCAATGAAAAGTCTGCTGGAAGACGGAGTGAATAAACTGATGCTAGTGAAATAATTGGTGGTGAGTGCTACCTATTAATGTGTGTAAGAGTGAATAATAAACTACAACCAACCATTATTTGTATTTTTAACTAAAATGTCTTAATAATTGAACTTATAAGTATTTAAATAAAGTTCAAGATGCAATTATGTGTGAATAAGAAGCATGTGCAGGAACATGATTATGTAAAATACTGTACATAATGGAATAAACATAATTGATTAATCTTTTTTCCTCTTCCAGATGATGTCATTGTAATGAATGGTGATTCATTAAATATAACCTACGCCCCACCTTACCGGATAAAAGGAATTAGAAATAATTTCCTCACAAAGAATATAAAACATAATAATCAAATTTCCAAATGGAGTAACATAGTGGATGTATACAAAGGACTGCAGTCACAATAATGTGAGATTGCTTCATAAATTATATGATCAACACTTGGTTCCTGAAAAAAATCAAATAGATGAAGGTATGTATGTATTTAATTACTGCAGACTAAAACCAATAGGTCGAGTCACGAGAACCAATAGTTTTAGTCAGTTGCAATGATGATATTATTATAAAACTTTCAACATTCAATGCTTAACAGCATTACTTTTCCTGGCAACTTCATGTAAATATTTGCATTAGGTGTCCAATAGCAATACAAATAAATCATCTAACAACCATGACATTAATATAAGTCATGGTTGTTTAAATAATATTATGTATTTTTTTAACTGGTATTTACACTTCTTTCCACACATCTATCTTTAAAGGTATTAATAATTTAATAACAGTGATTTACTTTGTTTTAGGTAAAGAACTGCATTGAAGTATACAGTAAAACAGTACCAGCCACTTTATCCTACGCGGCTTGGTTTAGTAAGTTGTAAAATTAAAAAAATAAATATATTTTAGTAACAAAATGCATTGTCTTTTCTTTTTTATTATAATATTCCTGTTTCTAAAATACAACAAAAACCAGTAAATTAGTAAGGAGCTATACGTACAACAAAAATATAGAGCTCAAAAGACCAGTATTCGAATCTAAAATACACGAAATTTAGCTTAAAAGACTTGTGTTCGTGTTAGTTTGACGAATACTGACACGCCCACAATTAAAAGGTAAAAAATTTGCGAGTGAAAATGTGAGGTCCACAGATAAGCAAAATGTCCATTTTTTTGTTCGAGAGTGCGCCGTCTGATTGTATCCCTATCTAGTCTGTGCTATGACAGTTCAAAAGGGTTGCCATACATACCTCATAAAAATATGAAAAAATTTTGGCTCCCTCGCCAGTGACAAACAGGTATATTACCATAGAGCAGGGATTAATAAGTACGTTCACAAAATCATCTTCATATCGACGCTGTGTGTTTTTAAGTAAACACATAATATCATTATTATTCAGCCGAAAGATGCCCACTGCTGGACGTAGGCCTCTCCCGAGCATCATCATTTCGACTGGTCCTGTTATTATCGCTATCAATAAATAAAGTCATCGTTTAAGTATAAATGTCTATTATTTAATTTGCAATTACTAAAAGCTTCACAAAAGTTAAATACATTATTATTGAGTATTCCTTGTAATGTACTTGGACATGCACGTTTTTTTCTGTCACTAGAACGGCGCCACGTGGTCTCAGGTAAGTTGTCTATTTCGAGGCGCTGGAAATTTTAAACAAAATAATGATTGTTTTATATATAACTAGCGACCCGCCCCGGCTTCGCACGTGTACGTTTAATAGCTTAAAACCTTCCTCTTGAATCACTCTATCTATAAAAAAACGGCATCCCTAAAAATACAAGATTTTAAAGATAATTACGGTAAAGAGGTGTAAAATTTAGTGGCACCAAATGCAAACTGATTGAGAAGTAAGTTAATCATCGTTTATTTAATACCTACGTTAATTTTGTTTAGATTCACTGTTCTCCTAATCTATTAGGCTTGAAGATTACGACTGTATTAACAGCATTTATTTGAAAGATAAACAAGACAATGAAATATTATCTGAAATAGTCTATTGTATGAATGGCCGAAAGAAGATGTCGAACGGAATGTTGCAAGAAAAAAAAAGATTTATTTTTTTATTTTCAATCAAGCTAAATCCAGTGCGGGGTTAATCTGTCCCAATTTTTTTTAAAGAAATTACTCGAATTCTTTTATTTCCTGTAGACATGCAATTCAATAAGAACTTAGGCTTTTAAATTTAGATTGAAGGTATAATGTTGGTATAGAGTCCTCCTTCAGTCTCCGCCACTTGCCAGAACGAGTAAAAGAAGATAAAGTGAAATGGCTGGAGCAAATTCTGTGGTGCTTTCTTGGAACCCAACCACTTTCGTGAGCTACCACGGCAATCAATTTATTTCGAAAATATTCGTCACAGGGAAACTTAAATGAAAAAAAAAAAGTCTATATAGGTACCTAATTAATTAAACCTAACACAAAAATCACGTTGTCGATAGATTTATCGATACAATTTTCGCACCCCTTTAATAATTTCTTTGGCGAATATTCATATTGATAAATAGATAAGATTTAGATAGTTTATACTTATTTATTTTACTTCTTCTAAAAGGTAATGTCTTACTTTTACTTATTTAATGTATAATGAAATATATTTAAAGGAAAATCTATGAATAAACATAAAAATACTACGTACTTGTGGAAACTGATATTTTCACTTTGATTTTTTGTACATCCCTTGCGAGATTTACATTTTTTTACTATTCAGGTCGTAGCGCACACTCTTATTTATAAGAACAATGTGCACATATACAAAACACAATTAATTAAATATCAATTCTAGACTAAAATATTTTTTCAAATCACCGCGCCACTGACACAAGTATTATACGACAAAATTTAAAATGTCGTTGCCGTCTGACAGAGGGTACTAGTGGCGGGCAATTTAATTTGGTAGCTAGGCTTTGGCTCAAAATCTCGAAATTGCTCTTATTTGACAGATGCCCCTGTACGTTTTTCAAGTACTGAGGCGGCTTCTATGCTTTAGTACTTATTCTAAGATTCCTAGGCTCGCAATTTTTTTAATTTTTAATTGTGGGCGTATCAGTTTTCGATAAACTAACATGAACACAAGTCTTTTAAGCTAATATTCGTGTAGATTCGAATACAGGTCTTTTGAGCTCTATTTTTTTGCTGTACGTAGCTCTTTATTGATTTACTAGTTCTTGTTGTATTTCAGGAAGAGGAATATTATAATAAACAAAGAAAAGACAATGCATTTTGTTAGTGTAAAATATATTTATTTTTTAATTTTACAACTTACTAAACCAAGCCGTGTAGGATAAAGTGGCTGGTACTGTTTTACTGTATACTCCAATGCAGTTCTTTACCTGAAACAAAGTAAATCACCGTTATTAAATTATTAATACCTTTAAAGATAGACGAGTGGAAAGAAGTGTAGATACCAGTTAAAAAAATACATACATATATGTCATGGTTGTTTGATGATTTGTTTGTATTGCTATTGAACACATAACGCAAATATTTACATAAACTTGCCATGAAAAGTAATGCTGTTAAGCATTGAATGTTGAAAGTTTTATAATAATATCATTAGGGTTGGACCTCATCTGGCAGCACGGAATCGCCTTTTTCCGTCGCCCTTTCTCTTTCTGTCGCTTAGAACTGCCATTGCCGACCATTGCATTTTGTCCGTGATGCCGATCGCCTCGAGGATTCCGCCGCGTGCTATCGCATTATGCTTTCTGTCTCGGTCTAGCAAATGGCAGTTCTAAGCGACAGAAAGAGAAAGGGCGACGGAAAAAGGCGATTCCGTGCTGCCAGATGAGGTCCAACCCTTAGAGACCATGGCATTGCAACTGACTAAAACTATTGGTTCTCGTGATTCGAGGTTTTAGTCTGCAGTAATTAAATACATACATACCTTCATCTATTTGATTTTTTCAGGAACCAAGTGTTGATCATTTAATTTATGAAGCAATCTCACATTATTGTGACTGCAGTCCTTTGTATACATATACATCCACTATGTTACTCCATTTGGTGATTATTATGTTTTACATTCTTTGTGAGGAAATTATTTCGAATTCCTTTTATCCGGTAAGGTGGGGCGTAGATTATATTTAATGAATCACCATTCATTACAATGACATCATCTGGAAGAAGAAAAAAGATTAATTAATTATGTTTTTTCCATTATGTACAGTATTTTACATAATTATGTTCCTGCACATGCTTCTTATTCACACATAATTGCATCTTGAACTTTATTTAAGTTTATGTTCAATTATTAAGACTTTTAGTTAAAAATACAAATAATGGTTGGTTGTAGTTTATTATTCACTCTTACACACATTAGTAGGTAGCACTCACCACCAATTATTTCACTAGCATCAGTTTAGTCACTCCGTCCACCAGCAGACTTTTCATTGATGATTGAAAGACCGAGCCTTGATCACCGAGCTATTGGTAGTCCTTCCGGCATTGGAAACTCTTGATGCAGGACTGCATTGAAAATTAAGTTGTTGCAGTTGTTGGAAAGTCAAGCCCTGAGAATGTTCCAACTTGATGCACTTTATCCAAGAGTCGTGTTTATTATTTGAAAAAACATGACGGCCTTTGCACTTCTTTGACAACCCACAACACTTATTGCACGTAATTGCGGCTTTTCAAGGTATATTAAAGTAAGAATATTTAGAAGTTAAGCTAAATACGTAATTCTAAAAGGTTATTTATTATTTTGTTAGTTTGACAGATCAGTCCATAGACTTCATAGAATAGAGGTAAACGTGACGTCATAGCATCACGTAGGCGTCAAAGGGGCGGAGTATGACTCAGAGGGGATGAGGTAGTTGTCAGAGTCTAATAAAGAGCCATAGAGACGACGGTCGAAAATTTTTCTTCGCAGTGAAGCCCCCGTGCTCTTTGAGTTGTTGTTTGTTTTGTCGTCAGTTTTGTTGTACAGTTTTGCGTTAGAGTATTATGAAATATTATTTTTTCGTATAAAACTTCACTTCTCCCTCCGTATACATATTTATGAGTATCGTGCAATTCCAGTTTGTAAATTGTAAATAATGCAACAATGACCAAAAATTCAGGTCACGTGATTGTCGCTTATTACTATTTTTTGTGTTTTCTTTCCTCTTTTTTTCAAGGTGATTAAGAATATTTTGTCATGGTATTTTTATCAATTCTGTTTTCATTGTTTCATGGCGAACCAAGCGTCTGGTGCTCCATGAAATCTGTTAAATTGTAGATCGAGTGAAAATCGTCATGTCATTTTAGGTTAGTTTCGGGTATCGAATTATTTGACGGGCTGATTTTTCAATCGTCAGATAAATTTTATCCAAGGAATAAATATGACGGTTTGACTTATTTTCTATACAAAAGCTGTCAAAACGTCAAAGTTATTCCCCAGATAAAAGTTATCTGACGATTGAAAAATCAGCCCCAAGGGCTGAAGTTTAAATGTTGTGTTGTCCATTTCTCCGTCCCCAAGATGACCCTCTGAGCGTTTTCTAAAATGATTGGTCGTGAATATGGATTTGTCTTGTACCTATCTGATGTAGCTTGTATTAGTCTAGTCCACTGGGATAAACATTTGAACAAGTGTTGTTTGTTTTAAGGGGCCAATGTGAGAGCAATTTGAAGCGCTCAGTGGCAACCTAAATTGTCTCTGACGACTTGAATGAATAAAAATGTGTTGTAAAAGAATACAAATATAGAGATAAAGGAACGCTGTCACAGTAGTATGGGTAAATATACGAAAGTTGGACAACTTTTTGCCCTATTTTGCAAACATACATTTTATCATAATCTGCACATATTGTTGGGTCAGAAGTCAACTCGCCAATCTGCCATTCTGTCAAAATGTTGAGGAGGTGGTTATTAATAAAAACAATGTTGACGCAAATCAATGATTTCTTAAAATCAATTAAGTTAATGAATTTAAATAATATTTATGACCTTCTTTGAATGCAGTAAAACAAAATAATGTAATTATTACCAGATATGAAGATATCGTAGATTCATTAGTTGGCTATGGCAATAAAAATAAGAGTTGCTGATTTTGTACATTATGAAAGTAGCCAATGTGGTAGATTGGCAAGTAGATTGATGTGTGCCAAATCACATTAGAATGAAATCAATGATTTAAACTCGCTGAACTGCAATATATTATTGTGTTACGTTTTATTGTCTATTTATTCTAAAAAAAAAAGAAAGTCTGTGTGTGTTAAAATAATAATTATAATATAAAGCTAAAGCTCTTAAAATGAAATAGACAAAAAGAAATTGACGCGGAAATTTTAATGAAGTCAGCTACAGCTCGGGTGAATAGCATATTCACCAAAGCTATTCGCTATCTTCTTTTATATCGGCTTCTGGGAGGCAGTCTCTTGTCGTATCAGAACAAGGAAGATGTTGGTAATAGTTATGATACATTCTTGGTATTTGGTGGTCTGTGCACAATTTTAAAAGATCTTTTTTCTTTGCAGCTGATATTTGAAATTTCCCTGTGAAGGGCTGCTGTAGAATAATTGAATGCTTTACCTCGTATTTTTTAACTCTAATGGTGTAAATGGTTCTTTATTGTCAATGTTTTGTCGAATTTTATTCGCGTGTTGCGCGGCCATAGCCGCTGCCCGTAAACACTATGAGTTCCAAACAACTCATAGTCAATGAATTGCTGGCATTCCTTGTCCATGCTATTGACTACATGGACGAGGTGAGCATCCTGCAGATATGCCGATCGAATTTCAAGGAGGACGAGATCAGTAGTGGTAAACTGTTACTGTTCCAGTCACTTGGAAAACTGGACCAGATGCCGTCTCGCCGCAGGGATGGAACGGAGAAGAGTCTTCAAGATATCATTGATATGTTGAAGAAGACTGACCCGGACGACGTGCCAGATTTCGTGGCGAAGGAGCTGAGTAAACTGCCCCCCGTCACGTTCGATCACGTCGACGTCACACGGCTGCTAAAGGACATCACTACCTTGAAAGTGGAGATGACCAAGATGCAGTCCAGAATGGAGGTTTCAGAAAAAACGAATGCTGAACTACGTACAGAAATAGCTTTATTGCGCAACGTTAGTTCAGTAATTGGGTCACCTGAGGCCTCAAAGGTGAACACACGTCGAGGGGCGCAGAATGCATCAATCGGCAGTTTTGAATCGGCGAATGCAAATGCGTCACCAGCTGCCGAAATTGCTGACCATGCGCCGCCCGCCGCCGCCGTCGCCCGCACCTCAACACCGGCTGCGGAAACGTCACACGTAGGTACGTCGACCCCTAAACGTGCCTACGCTGCTATTGTCACTACTGGCAAATTTGATGCGTCGCAACCTAAGCGACAAACCAAATTAGGGGAAAAACTGAAAAAGGGTGCTCAACCTGCCCTGTCTGCGGTCCGTAGCTCATTAACAAAAACGGGCCAAGTTGATGAAGAGGGTTTCACTAAAGTGGAAAAGAAGAAGAAGCCCTCTTCCCGTAACCAGTGCGGTACCGCACCGAGTGGACCCAACATGCTGCTGCGTCCTGCTGTGCCTACGACGCAGCTGTACATTTCGCGTCTGCATCACTCCACGAAGGTTGAAGAAGTCGTGGAGTATTTAAGAGTGAAGACCAACTGGACTCTGAGGGTCGAAAGGTTGGAATCGCGCCACAACACCAACTTTAAGTCGTTCGTGGTACGGGTACCAACCCACCAGCTACAGACCTTCTTAAAAGAGGACTTTTGGCCGAAGGGTGTCGTATATCGACGTTTCCGAGGTCGGTTACGCGACACCACGCAGCGAAATACGACGCCGCCGACAACGCTACGTGTTTAGTTAATAAGGTTTTTTTAATATGTATTAGTTTATTATTATATAAGATTATTGTGTGTATTTTTTCTATGGGCCTCAGTTGCCTGAAAATAAAATGATTATTATTATTATTATTATTATTATACATAACATAACATCACACCTTGTATTCCCCGAAGGGTTGGGCAGAGGTATATAGTACCTCCACGTTTCGCCGTTATGTTTAAGTCCCATGTAATAGGGGGCGAGCCTATTGCCATCAACCGGGCACAAATCCAGACTCCGAACTGCTACTGAGAAATTCCACACGGAAAAACCCAATAACACTTTGCCCGACCTGGGGATCGAACCCATGACCTCACGCTCAGCAGTCGCGCTTGCGACCACTAGACCAACGAGGCAGTCTTTTCAGTTTTGTCTTATAAATATTGTATTAAGTACCTCTTTTCGATATTGTATCCATAACGCGTCATTGATACCAATTTTATGTCCTTCATTCGAAGCCTTGTATTGATTTCACATACCAAAGTCTTTAACCCTCCATGTACCACTTGACTAAAAGCCTCGTCCCATACTAGGTGGGGTGTGACAAACCCCAAAATAAAAAAGTGATAAAATTACATATTTTTTTGTTTTTTGGTGGTATTAAACATTAGGTATTTATAAATACACAATAATTATCAGGTTTAAGTAAAACTCAGAGTAGAAAGTATGTATTAAAGTATTTTTTATTATAAAGAACAGAAAAACACAACTTCTGTAATTTATGTAACTTAACAGTAATTTCTTATGTACTAATTTCAAATGGCACTTTTAAGTAATTATCACAATCAATTTAGTTTTTAACCGACTTCAATATATTTTCTATTATCTAAACAAAAATTGAACACAGGAAAGATAAATTTTAATTGCTATCATCGGTGTTCAATTGACCAGTCTTGACGGAAAAAATCAGTGTGCTCCATACATATTGGTACATAACATTTTTTGCATGAGTATTTTGTTTTTCTATCTTTATTTCTAGGGCACCTTAAGCATCTTTTTTTGTTTTTACGCATGGTAACCACAAGAGAAATCTTATGGTTTTGAGCTAACTCCTCCACCAAAGGAACACTGTTGTACCAATTGTCGATTGTTACGTTTCATCTTGTGCCAGAAATTGGTGTAATTATGGTTTAAAGAAGTTTATTTTCATAAAGACAACAATGCCACTTACATGAAAATATAATAGGAACTTATTCTAGGTTGCCGAACACTCAATTAATAGCTTCATAGCCTCTACTGGAAGGTGAAAAATATTCAAGTATATATTGAGACAGTTTAGACTTAAAGCTACCAAATGAATTTACATTTTTTATATTAGAGGGCAGTTTATTATACAGCTGTGCTCCTTCATAGGTGATACTTTTTTTGCGTAGTTTGTTCGTATCTTTGGCAAAACAAGTAAACTAGGTCGACGAAGACTGCGTTTGGAAATTTGTGTTTTTTTTATAAAAGTCAAGCTAGTATGAATGGTTTTATCGTCAATTTTTCTAATTAAAATGCAAGTATTGTATACATAAAGTTGTTTAATGTTCATTAGTTTTGTAGCGGATAGGTGGTCATACGAGAAGTAAAAACTCGAGTTGTGGTTAAAATGTTTATTCGGTAGGTAAGTACAGTACAATGCAAACCGAAAACCGACGCGTGCGTAGACGCGTATACGCGGTGTCGCGGTGAGCGCTCGATGACAACTGGCCGCCGCGCACGGCTGCGCGGTGCGGGAACTGAACTAGTGATGTTTCGAAGTGCAAGCACCTCGACAACAACAAGAACCGATTGATCGGCATGAACGAGCTAAAGCCCGGAGTACAGAATACGTTCATGGCAGTAGACCAATACTCCTCCAACCGCGACTTGACGACGACCCCCATCGCCAGGATGAGGGCAAAAAACACATACAGTTCATCAGCCGTTGTCTCTTGCCAACGGCTGATGCGGCTATTGGGATGGAGGTCGCCGGTTTGGATCTATGGCCTCTGAGACGAACAGGTACGCTCAGCAGGTGGTCCTGCTGAGCGTACCTGTTCGTCTCAGAGGCAATGTGCTCCATGATTGGTCGATCCCAAATGTCGAGAAAAACGTCAATTGGGTCTTCCCTTGGAACTGTCGGACCAACATTTATTTCGGAAAACCTTTCCCTCCTTGATGCAGATGGCACCAAGGAAGTCGGAAATTCTTTCCACACAAAATCAAACCATCTCCAAGGCTGGTCCGTCGCCGTTGGAGGAACTTCGTCGGAGACGGAGGGAAGCGCGGGCACGGTCACAGGCGCAGGCGCTGGTTCTGCGGCAGCCGCGTCTACCTCCCTCTCGGTATCGTCTACCGGTCCATCGAATGGAGTGTCCAACATGGCCTGTTCCACTCTCAGGACCGGTCGAATGAAGACGTCCTCGTCGCTCTCGTCGGAACCTGGGTCGCTTCCTGTTACAAATGATGGATTGGTTTGAAGTCGGGTGGAAACCAGAAGCCACAGCCCTAAACTTAACTAAAATCAGCAGGTACTTACCATAGAAGACGGTTAAAATGTCTTCGTCCCTCAGGAACCGACGAAGGGGACGAGGGGGACGAGGAGCTGACCGAGGTGGAGGAGGAGACGCTGGCTGCGCGTAGGAACAGCCCGGTACCGGTTCCACAACACTGGAACAAAAGCACTGTTGTAATACCAATGTATTTAGAGATAAATAGAGAAGTTCGTTAGCAACTTACACTGCCGGCGAGGGCCCCGCGTATGGAGACGGAGGCGCTGACGCCGGACATTGTTCGAAGCTGGAATAAAAACACTGTTGTAATACCCATATGTTTAGAGATAAATATAAAAGTTCGTAAGCAACTTACAATCCCGGCGAGGGCACCGCGTACGGAGACGGAGGCGCTGACGCCGGACATTGTTCGAAGCTGGAATAAAAAAAACTGTTGTAATACCCATATGTTTAGAGATAAATATAAAAGTTCTTAAGCAACTTACAATCCCGGCGAGAGCACCTGGCACGGAGACGGAGGCAACGGTGACGAAGGCGCTGACGCCGGACATTCTTCGAAACTGGAATAAAAACACTCTTGCAATACCCATATGTTTAGAGATAAATATAAAAGTTCGTAAGCAACTTACAATCCCGGCGAGGGCACCGCGGACGGAGGCGCTGACGCCGGACATTGTTCGAAGCTGGAATAAAAGCACTGTTGTAATACCCATATGTTTAGAGATAAATATAAAAGTTCGTAAGCAACTTACAATCCCGGCGAGGGCACCTGGTACGGAGACCGAGGCGCCGGTGACCTGGACGGTCCTGGCATGGGCACGGGGCCACTCCCCGTGGGAGACAAATGGGACGGCCGTGGAATGCGAGCCGGTCGCACCCAGTCTGAACTAGATGGTCATTTTAAAACAAAAGTTAAAACTTGCCTGCGAGTAAGTATTACAACTAACATACACAAGTACAACTACTTAGGGGAATTGTGCTTAAGATGACATACTTTTTGTTTTAGGACAAATATTCAAAATAAATAAAGCCATGTGAGATCAGCAACTTGCGTATATTCATAAATGTTTCTTAATGAACAGTATTATTAGATTTTTAGAACAATCAACGTAATGGAAAATTAAAAAATTAACATTAATCGCACCTAAGTCTACCTGTGTAAGATGACATAACAATAGTGTAAGATGACACACTATGTCATCTTAGACTTTATTGGTATGTCGTCTTACACAAGTAACAAAAACCATAGAATGTAGTTTAAATATTGAAATTAATAAAAATTTTCGGTGCACATTTCGCAGATAAATTGTTTCATTTTTGCAGATATGCCTGCGCAAAGTGTATGACACCAATTGGAACACAGTTGACACTTCACCCAATGTTCTTTTGGCCTAGATTGACTAAATAGTTCATTGCAGTATATGCAAGCTGCATCATCTTCTCCCTCGTCGTCGCTAGCGTAAGGATCCTCGAGATCCTCGTCATCATCAAAAATAACACGCTGCTTTTGCTTTCGAGTCCTAGTGGACCTGCGTTTTTTAGGCGCAGACTTAGGCTCTACGCTATTACCTTTCTCGAGATTCTTGTCATCGTCCAAAACGATAGGCTTCGTATTCTTTGGACCTCTATTGACTTTAGATTTTTTAACTGCAGGTTTAGACTCCACATTATCATTAAAAATGGTCCGCTTGGTTTGTTTTTGTTTTTTAAGGGATGTACGATTCTCCTTTTCCTTTTTCTGTTGTACTGCTGCTTTTATTTCATTCATAAAGGGACTGGACGTGAAAACTTGCGATCCACCGACTTTTCTGTTTACTCTTAACATTCCTGTAGAAGCAGCTTTTGGTAATGGTGAAATTTCTTTCAGTATAGAATTTTTTGCAAAATCGTTGCTTGTTGAAATTAATTCTGGTTGCAAAAGTAAATGTCCAGCTATTTGATTGGTATCCAAGGATGATTCTACGTCATTTTCACAGATAGTTTCTGGAACAGCTACATCGTCGTCTATCTGCCCTTGGTAGCTATTTTTTGGAGCAATGACATTCATCTGTTCTGTCTGTTCTTTGGCATTCTTAGGATCAGACTCTAGAAGCATTGGCTGAAGGGACAAAATATTAACGTCTTGATCTTGTAACAAATTCATAACAACATTTTCTGACAACTGTTTAAGAGATAGTGGAATATTTTCAGCTTCTTGAGGAATAGCGTCTTTGTTCGAAGCAGCGGTGTCATGTAGAAGCAAATGCGTAACAACATTTGGTGACAAAATTGTAGGAGACGAGTGACGAGTTTCTTCTCTAAAAGTAGCATCAGCCTCAAAATTTATTTGGCTGTGAGAGTTACCAGCTTCTAAATATGTCAGTAACTGTTCTTCTGCGTCAGTTGATTCTGAGGAATTTGATTCATCCTGATTTTGCTGGATCTGTGATGAACTACTAGCAATCGGCTCGTCATTTTTTAATTCGTTTTCGGTAACTTCGCTAGGTAAATACAAGTCATCTGGGAAAATATGTGGGTTGAAGGGATAAATGCCAGTTTTCTCAAAACCGCTTGTTATATTTCTAACGGTAGCTGCATTTTCGTAAGCTTTTCCAAATATCTGAGCAACTTGGTATAGGCCTACGGTTCGACCAGGATGGTTCTTCATCCATGTTGCCATTTCGCGGTCATAATACGCTTTCAGTGGACCAAAAAATGATACATCAGTTGGCTGCATTCGGTGAGTGCAATGTGGTGGAAGACAGAGCAATATCACGCCGTTGGCCTTGGCAAATTCAAGGGCCTCCAGATTTTTGTGGCTGGAGTGACCATCAAGGATTAACAGCACCTTGTTAGTTACAGAAGCATTAACAAAAGCAACAAAGTGACGCATCCACCTCACAAATAAATCACCAATCATATACCCAGAGGGGTTGCACAGCTGTAAAGTACCTGGTGGAGCACCGTCAAAATATTCGGCTTTGTGATTTTTTCTAGGAATAATTATTGCGGGTGGAACAAAATTTCCGATGGCATTAACACAGACAACAACTGTGAAATGTTGACCCCGTTCATCACTAGTGACAGAACCGACTTGTTTTTTGCCGTTGGATGCAAAGACTTTTGGGGGCTTTTGAACAGTGGTCAGTCCAGACTCGTCCATATTGTAAATTCTATGTGCCTGAATTTCATTGTCTGTCACTGTTTTTTCCAAAAGAGAAAAAAACTTCATTACTTGAGGTTTATTGAATGCCCTTGCCCTCGCTGCAGATGTTGGCTCTGGAGCTCTGAGTGAGATTTGAGGATTGCGTTCTCTAAATCCTTTTAACCAATCCCAGCCAGCTATTTTTTCATTCTTATCAAATCTGTGATCCAGCCCTAATCTTTCAGCAAATTCAAAAGCTAATTTTCTTATTTCGGTTGTATTAAATCCGAATAGTCGACTTTCGAACTCGAGCATGTGATCCACTAGTGCTTTTTCCATATCTGCATTAAAAGTTGGTTTAAAACGACCAAGATTTATTGGAACGCTATAAAAATGTCGACGAAGAGTTGCTTGTGGCACATTAAAATGTTTGGATGCCAAGAGCCAACCCATCTTATTTTCTTTTACAGCTTCGATGGCCTTATTCATGTCTTCTTGTGACCAACTCTTCCGAGTCGATGTTCTTTTGTAATTTCCAGGCATCCTGTATAGAAATAAGAAAAAACAAAATAAATACCTATCTACTAAGCCTACTGTAAGGGTAAGATGGCATAGTATGCCATCTTACACCGACGTCTAGTATGTCATCTTACCAAATAGATAATAAAAACTTCATATAAATGTCATGGCAAAACTTTTTAGGTTAGAATATGTTTTTATCGATATTTGTGCCATATAATAATCCCCATTTACAATTAAAATTAGTTCAAACAGAAGATTCTTACCTTATGTGTATTTTCACCACCAAACAAAAGCGTTAGCAAAATTTTTTTCACATTAAAATCACGAAAACGTTCACTACTTTGCGATGTGCATTCACTGTCCGCCATACTGCACTTCGGTACTAGCGACATCTATGACGCTCTCCAAAAACGTCACGGGTTCACATAAACCGCCATTAATTTAAAGAATACTGCTGGTGTGTCATCTTATCTGAGTATGTCATCTTAAGCACAATACCCCTACGGCGGCCACCTGCGCTTCCTTTTTGGGTGCAGCGGCGTCTCCAAACCCGGCGCTGACGGCATGGTCGTTATGTCGCCGACTCGTATTCTAAAATTCAAAACGATTCAATTGTAAAAAAGTAGTAGTGTAGTGGAAAAACAAAGGGCATAATTAAGCATAAAAACTAACTCTTCTACTTCACGAGGTCCTGGCCTATCGTGGATGAAGCCGCGGCCTACGCGACCTCTTCCGCGGCGACCACCACGAACGGCCAGAGGACGATCCGTAACAGCGGCAGGTGTAGGTGGAGACTCGACCACTTCCTCCACCTCCACCGTTATCTCCAACTCGGGGAGTCGCACGCGCACAGCCCCACCACGTCGCACAGTGGTGCAGGTAGTACGGGCATGCGGAAAATATTATTTTTAAATGAAAAGACGTTGCGTTTCTTCATAATACTTTATTAAAATGATATAATGGATGTACCAGTTTACAAAGAGAAAGAAATATATAACACGTTTTTTTTTTTTATTAACATGAAAATATTCATCAAATTTTTTCACATGAATTTCATATAATTAAATCAGCATTTTTAAATAAATAAATATTAATAAACTAAATATTAAATAGAGAAGACATTGATTTAGAGATGGGTGCTATCCACTAATAAAGCTTTGGCATCATCGTGAAGAGGATAGTATTTTTTATTCGGTACTGCACGTAAACTGTTGATAAGGGGATCTGAGGTAGCTAAGAGCATATTCATAACATCTTCATTACATGATAGACGAGAACATTTTCTTGAATGACCTAACCTATAATTGCGGTAATTTTTATTTCGCGCTTCTTGAGCTTCCTCAGATAACATCCCAATAGGTAAGGCAGCAACACTTATTATTTCTTTGCCATGCAACAAGATTTTATGCACAGTATTTGGCATACTATACCAGCTGTACAGGCTTACGTATAGTTCAGCAGTCTCGTAACAATAACTACCAAACTTATCCGAATCAACTAATGCACTAGAATTAATTGTTTGCAATATTATACCAAACCGATGAATAAGTTCTTTATCGACTCTTGTGACTTCAGCTACAATGTCTGCATTATTGAAAAATCTTCTAGACGTATTTCCATCGTTAGATGTTCCCATTCCTTGCTTTACAAAATCCACTTTTAGACCTAAACGTTGAAACAGCTCACTTTGGATTCTTTTCTTCTCTTCATCTTTTTGTTGTTTGGTAGTTGCGTTCGTTCTCCAACTGGTAAATGACATATTGTACGCAATATGTAATATGCATTCCATAAAGAACAATGGGTAATTTTGTTTGGAACCCGTACCCACCTTGTAGCATTTTAGACTAGGTGTCATTTAGAAGAGGCTTAAGTGAATAACTCAAAAATGAATGAACGAATGAATGAATGTATTGGAGACCGAAGTTATGATCACTTCTATTTTGCATTTTCAATCATTTAAGTAGTGTTATAATAATTGTTTTATAGGCCCAATGAATAACCAGTCGTTCTGTTTCATAGAGAGAGATTGACCCAGCTTCCTAAGGTTTACTTTTTGCTACGGAAAATATTAATTAAAACGCCATCAATTCAATTAAGTACAGTTTGTTTATTTATTAAGGTACACAAAATAAACATCATCACTAAATGGTATTGTTGCTCTCAATGATTATTTCATCCCAAGTATTTGCCGGACCAACGAAGTTTATTTTTTCGAATTTTATTAAAAACTAAGTAAAAGGTGATAACCGCCTAGTTATTAAAATAATCTTTATTTAGTTATTCATAGAATACTTTATATGTTTTTTTAAGTTTTGCAATACCATCAATATATTTATTTAAAATGACTCCTACATTCGGCGTATGCACATGTTTGTTCTCTTCCGCTTTGTATGTTTAATGTGGATTTTCGGTTATGTTAAGGTTCGCACACATTATGTCAGGTCGCAGCGGGGCGGAGCGGGCCGCAGCGCACCACAAAATGCTTACTTAGCACATTAGTGACGGGCCGGGTCGCAGCGCATTGACGGATTTTGAGTAGTTACAGTGTAATGCCCTGCCAGACTTACAAATCATATAGCTCTTTGTATCCAGGATCAAAATTAATCAAAAGCTCTTCAACCATTCTTGTGAACACCACAGGAGCACGCAAATACCAAAAAAACGCAAATATCGTAAAATGAACACGTGGGCGCGTGCACTACAATCCACTTGCTACAGCACATTGTGTCGGGACGCAGCGGGGCGGGGCGGGCCGCATCGCACGCAACCAAAATCCGCGGTGGAATATGCGGCCCGCTTCGCCCCGGCATAGTTCATATAAAATACATATGAGCAATTTGAGCGGATTTTTGCACTGCGACCCGACCTGCTGCGGCCCGTCATAATATGCGCGAACCTTTAAACTTCAGAAAGTGCGGTAGAGTTGAGCGTATTCTTCCTCCCGTCTTCCTGTTTAGTTTTCCATCCGGTAACTTCATTCATGCATGCATTCCCAATTCCCATTAGAAAACCTACTCTATAGTAAAATGTATACGCATAGATGTTTAGGTGCACACGAGGGTGTTTAGATACACCTACGTTTATGTAGGTACCTATAGCAGAATATTGGGCTAGTTCAAGGGATATGATTGACTGCGCGCGGGGTGAATTCAAAAAGGCTTTTCTGCATATTTCAACGTTGAATAACTTTTTTCTCCCGTTAGATACAGAGTTGTCGCCATACAAAATATTTATGTAGTTTTAAAGACCTTTCTAATGATACTAGTCTCAATTTGCTACAAGGTGGGTACGTTTTGTTCCATGTCCTTTAATCCGTGCGTGAAGCGGGGATAAACCGACCTTGAGAGCCTCCGTATCCACAGTTTTATTTCGCACTTGGTCAAGGTTATTCATTTCTGATGGCTTTGACTTGCATATAAAACACACTGCACATGATGATGTGTCCGTAACTGTCTGCGCTATTTTGCCATCTATCATTGTGAACACAAGTTTATGGTAGACTTTGTAAGTCTTTTCCTTTAAACTAATACAGTTTCATTTAAGTTTGCTATTTCAGACTCCATTCTAGCAATTTCATTTTTCGTAGATTCTGTAGTTTCTTTTTGAAATTGGAATTGTACCGGGCGACAACACCTTGTAGAAGAAGGAGTTGCATTTGTCCAATACACAACAGATTTATTTTCCTTTTCATACAGACGCAGTGGAACTAATGATGTCAAAAACATATATGAATCTGACACATTTTCGTCGATAAATGACTGTTTGTACTCAGCATGACCTGATGATCCGTCACATCATCCCCACTTGTGTAAAAACGTTGAATTTACACTAATCTGTGTAAGGTCGTCTTCAGACATTACTTCAAATAATCTTCTGGTTGTGTGATCCAGTAATGACTGCAAACTTACACAAGCGTAGCTTTCCGTTACATCAATATCCGTGGGGTAGCATTGCCTTTTTACTTCAAGTACTTTATGATAATCGGGAAAAATATCACAACCAATACTTTTTGCTGCATTTCTCAGTACTTGATATTGATGTTTCGAAAGTGATGCATCAAGTAATAATGCCAACGCTTTTTCTGGAGTAAACTTGATAGTATCCGATGATTCTTCTTGTACGAGTACCTTAGAGGCAGCTTTCTTAATCATTTCTTCAGGAACGCTTTCACACAATCTTTTGACTTTATATCGCTTTGTTCGATCGCAACATTCATCAAATGATTTTTCTGGTCGTTCTCTATGAGAGCGTTTTGATGGCCCTGGAACATTACTGTCACAATTCACCACATCAGTCTGCACCGAAGATGTCTCAACGGTAAAAATATTTTTCAGCCACTGTTCATTTTTTGCCATAAAAGCATTTTTATTTCTCGCTGCAGTTTGCCACTTTTTTGTAAATACGGGTAGAAAATTACGACTTAACTTTTCATAAACTTGATTCCAAACACTTTCTGTAAGCTGTGGAATCTGTGGATACATAAGTTTTAAATTTTCGAGGCATTTATGTATCTCACGATTACTTGATATTATGATTTCCACTAAATCGGCATAGACAATAGTAAAGCTATCCATCACTATAATAACACTGTTATCGTAAGAGAAAATAATTGTAAGTGAAGTTAAAACTACCATTCAATGCTATTTATACTTACACGATATGATAAAATGTTAATTACCCTCATTAGAAACACTTAATAATATAATGCACTTTCTCTTAATTACAGAGCGTCATTAGTTAAGGACCTGGTATTTCCAAGATCGCAGGTTATCGCAGCCAAAACTAATGTATTCGTGTGCGTTCGCGCAGCGGAATGTTGTTGAATTTAAAGATTTTAATTATGCAGATATTTAGTGTATGACGTCGTATAATTGTGTATGGTAAAAAAAAATTTGTGCACGCAGCCATTGTGGAGAAATTCACCAAAAACTGATTCCGCTGGGCGAACGTTGTCCTGGCGGAACTTTTTTTAATCCATAGACTTTAGAAGAAAGGAGATGTGTCCAAAAATTAGTGTGTATTTGTGTGTAATTGTGTATGTATGAATAAAATTAGTGCATGCATAAACTTCGGAGAAATTCAAGTTTCCGCTACGCGAACGTTTGGCCATTAGCTAGTTTTCATATAAAGCGCTTACATAGAGAGCTGTAGATTTTTACATACGTTGTTTTGAATTTGTTTATATTTGTTTAAAAAACAGATTTAGAAAAAATCGTAGGGCTTAAAAGATAAAAATATAAACGTAAAATACGCTTATTAGGTCTTAGTTCTTAAAGTATGCACTTTGGGGTCTAGATTTTCACGTTTATACAAACCTTGTAAGTGTCTGCAACATGTTGCCAAGTATCAATGATGTTCCGTTAGTAATTAAAGAGTTATAGGACAATTTACCATGAATAGATCACTGTTTACAAAGCAGTCAAATATCACGACGTTCTAAAGAAATTGCATGGTAAAATGTATGCCAATAATTAGTGTATTCATTCAACTATTCACATGCAAAATTTCAAGTCATTAAATTCAGTAATTAAAGAAAAACAATTATAATACTGACGAAGCATCGAAAACCTACATAACCCGACCAAGTTCGGATGGCTACAAAAAAGCGGCCGTGCCATATATCTAAGAAACGTTCTTAACCTTCCAATATAGTATTTATTAATATGGTACAGTTACGTACACAAGCGTTAGGAAAAAATAAAACAATTGCATTTCTTGAATGAAAAATATTTTTTTAATAATAACGCCACTATCTACGATAAAAATAAATCTTCAATTAACAAGTACTTCTCTATTTAAATATCCGTGTACAAAAATATTTTTAATTACATATAATCATAAATATGAATGTGTCTCACGAAAGTTAACTAAAATAGGTTTAATAAACGATTATGAATATAAGGGTAAGTATAATATTTCGAGCTTCAATAAAAATTAAAATCACATCACATAACTAGACTATTCAGTTGTTTAGATTTGATCAACATTAAAAAAGTGCGTATAAACTAAAACTTGTGGTAATTATTTAATTTCCCTAAGGGGTCTATAGTTAGAATCCTGATCCGTGAAATCTTCAATAGAAATTAGCTCTATGAATTTTATTTGTCTTAAGTAATATATCTAGATTATATCTCAAGTCTCAAGCGCATACTTAAATAAAGTGCCTACGTAAATAGTACATACTTTCTGTCATAGTCAAATACATTTAAAAAGTAGGTGTACAAAAATAAATGACCTATAAATTATATCGAAACAACAATTGTGTTATCACCTATACCAATTCCATACCGGTATTATACTGTAAATTTTGGGATGTTACCTAAATATATTGCACGGCCGCTTTTTTGTAGCTATCCGAACTTGGTCGGGTTATGTAGGTTTTCAATGCTTCGTCAGTATTATAATTGTCTTTCTTTAATTACTGAATTTAATGACATGAAATTTTGCATGTGAATAGTTGAATGAATACACTAATTATTGGCATACATTTTACCATGCAATTCCTTTAGAACGTCGTGATATTTGACTGCTTTGTAAACAGTGATCTATTCATGGTAAATTGTCCTATAACTCTTTAATTACTAATGGAACATCATTGATACTTGGCAACATGTTGCAGACACTTACAAGGTTTGTATAAACGTGAAAATCTAGACCCCAAAGTGCATACTTTAAGAACTAAGACCTAATAAGCGTATTTTACGTTTATATTTTTATCTTTTAAGCCCTAAGATTTTTTCTAAATCTGTTTTTTAAACAAATATAAACAAATTCAAAACAACGTATGTAAAAATCTACAGCTCTCTATGTAAGCGCTTTATATGAAAACTAGCTAATGGCCAAACGTTCGCGTAGCGGAAACTTGAATTTCTCCGAAGTTTATGCATGCACTAATTTTATTCATACATACACAATTACACACAAATACACACTAATTTTTGGACACATCTCCTTTCTTCTAAAGTCTATGGATTAAAAAAAGTTCCGCCAGGACAACGTTCGCCCAGCGGAATCAGTTTTTGGTGAATTTCTCCACAATGGCTGCGTGCACAAATTTTTTTTTACCATACACAATTATACGACGTCATACACTAAATATCTGCATAATTAAAATCTTTAAATTCAACAACATTCCGCTGCGCGAACGCACACAATGTATTCTTAATCTATACGGTCTAATTAATCTCCGAAAGTATATTATTACGTATCGGTCGATAACGGAGATTAGTTATGATCTCATGATTGAAAACAAAAGGTTCCAAATGACCTTCTTCACTAAAAATGTAATAGCAAGTAATTATTCATTATATTATAACATTATGTTTACTATTTTATTAATACGCACAATAAACTTATGACTAAACTAAAAATGAAAGTTGATAATTATAGTATTTTGGTTCTATTCATACTTGAAATAACAATATTTTTTGCACGAAATTTGTAAATTCTCGATCACCCTACTTTGGCATCATATAATTACATACTGTATAATTATTTATCCGTATTAATTTTAGGACTTGTTTCTACTAACATTCTAGTATGTGTGTACCAAATTGTAGACATTTTAAACAAGGTTGAAACAAAGGACTTTTTTCCGCCCTTGAACCAATGTGCGTCGTCGTGGTCCGCGCGTGCGAGGTCGTCTTCTACATACAAAAAAATAACATATGCAAATAAAACATGCCTGTATGCCTTTCGGAGAAAGTTGTGACAGACAAACAAACAAACATGTTTTTTTATAATGCATAAAAAAACACTATTCAAATTGAAATTACGAAAGACAAGCAAACTTTTCCATAAATACACCTTATTTTACACAAATACAACAAAAGAACAGAACCCGTAATACATTTTTATGATTCTACAAGCTTATCAGTAAAGTGCCGACAGCCACGTGCGCCGTGCGTGAGCAATTAAAATGGTTCGTTTATGACTTGTTTTCGAAGAAGTGGCTTGGGGTTTAACCCGAAAGACAAACTAATAAAAATATATTGCCGCCAGCCACGTGCACGTGTGAATTAAAATGTGGCTGGGGGTTTAACCCGAAAGAGAAACCAACAAACCGTCTCAGCGCATAATGTCCTTTTCTCCAAATGTCCTTTCTCATATGGTCCTTTTCTCGAAATGTCCTTTCTCAAAATGTCCTTTTCTCAAAAAGTCCTTTTCCCAAAATGTCCTTTTCTCAAAATGTCCCTTTCTCAAAATATGTACACATGTACACTACAAGGTTACAATCTTTATTTGTACTAAACATGTACATACATGTAACTGTAATTTCAGAGTCTAATGTGAAATCAGAAAAAAAAGGAAATAAAATTAGCATTCAGCTTATTTATTTTCAGACAAAAATAAAAGTAAATGAATGAAAATAGTATTGAACAGTAATTGTTTTTTCAAAATAATCAACAAGATTACGATTAATTATTGTAGGAGGTGTGTTGCCGATGACGTCACGTAATGAAGGAAACACGTGGATTATTTTCAGGATATTTTATTTCAGCAGCGAATTAACAGTTTCCTCAGTAATGAAATAGGCGCAGTCTCACACGGCCAAGTCTTCTTAGAGGAAGGTGGGGGGGGGGGGGGGAGGGTGTAGACGTAGTCCTCTAATCCATAGTACGAGAATCCGCGGATGCACCTTACTGCTAGTTGGGAATAGCATTATTAGTTCAAATAAATAAGCTGAATGCTAATTATATCTTGTTTTTTTTTTTCTGATTTCACATTATGCTCTGAAATTACAGTTACACGTGTGTACATGTTTAGTATAAAGATTGTAACCGTGTAGTGTACATGTGTACATATTTTGAGAAAGGGACATTTTGAGAAAAGGACATTTTGGGAAAAGGACATTTTGAAAAAAGGACATTTTGAGAAAAGGACATTTTGAGAAAGGACATTTTGAGAAAGGACATTTCGAGAAAAGGACCATATGAGAAAGGACATTTGGAGAAAAGGATATTATGCGCTGAGACGCAACAAACATGTCGTCGCTTAGCTAACAATACCGCTCAAGTTAAAATGTGACGGTTTTTTATATTCATTGGATAACTCGTTTTATCACGCATCATATCATCTTAGTGAGAATCGCCAGAGTCATATTAATAATACAGTTTGTACATAATTATGGCACATATTACAGATACAGCTTAATTAATTTTAAATTCTATAATTTAGCGCTTTTAAGACCTTTCTGAAAATGTATTAAAAGTATGTTACGCGGTAATGTTAGCTAAGCGACGATATATATAGATACATCCATGCGTAGACACACCACCTGTTTTTGAGTCGGTTAAAATCACGAATAAAAAAAAACAATCAAATTGAAATCACGAAAGACAAACATAACATAAATGCATGCATCCTTTTTTTGAAGTCGGCTAAAATCACGACTACAAAAATGTTCACAAAAAATATTCAAATTGAAATCACGAATGTCATATCCATAAATTTCTATGATCCGAGAAATCGACACAAAATGGCGGTTATCTTGACCTTGAGCGCGAATTCCCTGTCTGTCACACTGCCCCCACGGGGAAGATTTGTTTATCGTATTTTTCGTAAGAATATTACGCAACTAAAATACGATCATATTTAAATTAAATGCCTAATAGCAATATTAGGGTGTCATGCTCTCCAGCAGGACCACTCCAAATTTAGGAAATGTAACTAGCAGGAAAAAATGTACAGAAAATGTACTATTTTGTACCCTAATATTAAAAATTGTACTTCTATAGTTTCGTGGTAATCATCGATTCATAGTGGTCCTGCCAGAGAGCATACTCTCCAGCAGAACCACACAGTTTTCTGAAGAATCCAATGTGACTTACAAGTAATGTTTGTCTGTAAATATTGTACGAAAATTGTACGTCCTAATGACATAAAAAAATTCCTGAAAAAGCTATAAATAAAGTTTGTACGAACAATTCAATTTTTCTCGTAACAATAATGCAATCATCTAAGTAGGCACATTATTATGATTACTACGTTTCCTTTATACACATGACGCAATTATTATCTGTAAAAAAAAATACGGAAAATGTACGTCCTAATGACCTAAGAAATTCATTGAAAAAGCTTTATATAAAATTTGTACGGACAATTCAATTTTTCTCGTAACAATAATGAAATCATCTAAGTAGGCAAATTATTATGATTACTACGTTTCCTTTATATACCTGACGCAATGACTATCTGTCAAAAAATGTGCGGAAAATGTACGTCCTAGTGACATAAGAAATTCCCTGAAAAAGCTATAAATAAAATTTGTACGGACCATTCAATTATTCTCGCAACAATAACGAAATCATCTAAGTAGGCAAATTATTATGACTACTACGTTTCCGTTTTGTACCTGAAGCAATGTTTTTCTGTAAAAAAATGTACGAAAAATGTACGCCCTAGTGACATAAGAAATTCCTTGAAAATGCTATAAATAAAATTTGTACGAAAGCTTTCGAAAGCACCTGTAATCGGGTCTATTTGAAATAAATAAAAATTTACTTCGACTTTGAAGAAGCAACTGGTTCAGATATACTTTTACGTTGTGCAAAATTTTAAAAAAAACAACAATTTTGATTTGACTGATAGGGCGACCTCGGCGGTACAACGGAGTCAAACTGGGATAATCCATATACCTAAATATGTTGCTTTTTTACATAAAATGTACATAATATATGAAGTACAATTGGCGAGGCGTAAGCTGAGCTTTGTATTTGTGTGAGAATAAATGCAGACGCATCCTTTGCTTGGTTTAAACCGGTTTATACTGCTTTTTGGCAATCGATTCTATGTACACTCACACAAATTCAAAGCTCAGCTTACGCCTCGCCAATTGTATTTTATATAAATTGAAAATGTTGTACATATAAACATTGCTTTAGATTTTGTCGAATTAAAATTATATCTCGTATTTGTTTTTTTTTTAAAACGAGATTTGCCCACTTAGATGATATTACAACCTTTGTTCATTTTGATACACACACAAAATAAATTAAAATAAAAAATTAAAACCATTTTTATCTTTTCAACTTCTGTAGACGGTTACGTATCATAATACCTACGTTTATTCTAACTATTTTCAACTTAACTACGATCAAAAGACCTACCGTTTAAAACACCTAAAGATCGTTTCACCTATTTTTGTAATAACTAATGGACGAAATCCATAATGGAGAATTCATCTACGGTTTATTCGACTACAATTAATTCACCTAACGTTGATTAAACTAACGGACGATTCACCTACTGTTGATTTATCTGTGGTCTTGTGTTTGTCTTACTGGTGATTTTGTATATGTGACAACATTTCTGCGAGCAACTTGGAAGTAGCGCTCGCCGGCCGCTGCCGCGGCACCGCTCGCTTCGCTCGCACGGCTCGCGCGCGGTTTGTCACAGTTCTAACCTAACCTAACCTATTTCACCCAGTTCAAAATGACGAATCAAACAATCTGCCGCAGAAATGTTTTTACCATTGTCTAATTATCTAGTCGCAGGCAGATTGTATGATTCATCATTTTGAACTGAGTGAAATAGGTAAGGTTAGGTTAGAACTGTGACCAACCGCGCGCGAGCCGAGCGAGCGAAGCGAGCGGTGCCGCGGCAGCGGCCGGCGAGCGCTATTTCCAAGTTGCTCGCAGAAATGTTTTCACCATTGTCTAATTATCAGTATTAATAAACTGTAGGCGAGTCGTCCATTGGGTATTTCATACATAGTTGAAACATCCAATATCTTAAAAAATCATTAGATGAATCGTTCGTTAGTGCAATTAATTTTAGTTTAATCAAGATTAGGTAAGTTAAACTGTAGTTGAGTCGACCATTATGCGTTATGAACATATGTGAATCAACCGTAGTTAAGTTGAAAATAGTTAGAATAAACGTAGGTATTATGATACGTAACCCTGTAGACGGTCCTTGCGTACCGTTTCTACGTAACTGGGCAGTTACTGGCGAGGCCTGAAGGGTCTCCAGCCTAGGGGAAGTAAAATACTTAACCTAAGCTGACTACTTATACTACCCCAACATCATGACTACTAGCAACAACAGCACTAAGGGCGACCTCTAGTGGGACTTGGACCTCGGCTTAGAGCGTTGCTGGCAGAGCGTTAGTGGGGAAGACACCTCGATGAGGGCTGAATAATCGGTGCGACTGCGGAGTCTGAATAGACGACCGGTTCCACGACGGTATAGCTCAGTGAATCGTGACCGGCGGCAGTTGGACGTCGCGACGGGCCTCGCCGGCGAGGTCGGTAAGCCTGACGGAGGCAGGCGCTAGTTAGTGTACTGGTCGATTTACTCGCCTCCTGGAGGAGGGTTAATTCGTCATAGGGTATTGCATTGAACATTGCTTCAAGTATACAAAGGAAACGTAGTAGTCATAATAATTTGCCTACTTAGATGATTTCGTTATTGTTGCGAGAATAATTGAATGGTCCGTACAAATTTTATTTATAGCTTTTTCAGGGAATTTCTTATGTCACTAGGACGTACATTTTCCGCACATTTTTTAACAGATAGTCATTGCGTCAGGTATATAAAGGAAACGTAGTAATCATAATAATTTGCCTACTTAGATGATTTCATTATTGTTACGAGAAAAATTGAATTGTCTGTACAAATTTTATTTATAGCTTTTTCAGGAAATTTCTTATGTCACTAGGACGTACAATTTTCGTACAATTTTTACAGATAAACATTACTTGTAAGTCACATTGGATTCTTCAGAAAACTGTGTGGTTCTGCTGGAGAGTATGCTCTCTGGCAGGACCACTATGAATCGATGATTACCACGAAACTATAGAAGTACAATTTTTAATATTAGGGTACAAAATAGTACATTTTCTGTACATTTTTTCCTGCTAGTTACATGTCCTAAATTTGGAGTGGTCCTGCTGGAGAGCATGACACATATTAGGATACACATAAACATAGTTACATATTTATGATTATTTACCGTTTACTCACGTGCATTTTTCGGGATTGCCCGACTAGTTTCGGACCCAAACGGAGCCCTTAATCATGAGCTGAACCCGCGGCGAGGTCGCGAGACGAACTGGCGCTGCAGCGCGCCGCGTAGCGTTGCGCCCGCGACGGGAGGGGCGCGCTCTGTGTCGGTATTGCTCGTGCGTCTTCGTCACTTGTCGTGTCCGGGTTGATACATGAAACAGTACCGATGCATGCCGCGCTAACTGTGTCGCACTCCAGACTTAACTCACTTTTATATGAAGTAGACTTCAGAGCTGGTTTCCAGGCAGGCGGCAGTGTCCAACCACCGTCTCTATTGAAGTTCGGATGACGGCTGATTTCGATGGCTTTACGTACTTTTCGCGGCACGAAATATTTCTCCTTCGCTAGTACGGAAGCCTTATCGAAACGTATAAAGTGAGCCGTGCCCGTGTTACAGACGTGTTCTGCAACTGCCGACCTCTTGCTGTCCATACTCTTCATACTACTTATGTGTTCGCTAAGTCTGGTTGCGATATTGCGGCGAGTTTCCCCTATATAACTCAGGCCACAGTCGCACGGTATCTTGTATACACCAGGAACGCCTAGCGGATCTTTGTCCTTTGGTGAGCGTACCAACTGCCGCAGTTGTCCAGGCGGGCGATAGATCGTCCTGATGCTATATCTTCGGCGTAACAGGTGACCTATTTTGTCGGTAACTCCTCGCACGAACGGCAAAAACGCAGGAGTACGTTCCGCTCCAGCCGTTCGTCTACGAGCCGTGTCCACCGTGTTCAGACTACGAGTGCATCGCCGCCACTGGTAACCGTTGCGCTCCAGTACGTTCTGTAAATGACGTAACTCCGTGTCCACGTACTGAGGATCACACAAACTGAGCGCCCGGTTAATCAGCGTTCTGGGTACAGAAGATAGGTGTGAAGGGTGATGATGGGAGTCTGCGCGTAGATAACGGTCTGTGTGAGTCGGTTTCCTGTAAACAGTGTGTGATAACTGACCGCCGGGCTCACGTATGACGAGAACGTCCAAAAACGGCAGAACTCCTGCATTTTCTTCTTCTGTTGTGATCCTTATCTTCCTGTGAATTCCATTCAGATGACTCGTAAAACCCACCAGCGCACCCCGGTCATTAATGGCGAAAACGTCATCAACATATCGCCACCAGTATCGCGGCTTACAATACGCGGATTCGGATTCGGACGTCGGGCAATCCCGAAAAATGCACGTGAGTAAACCGTAAATAATCATAAATATGAATGTGTCTCACGAAAGTTATAATACAAAAACATAGTTACAATCATAATTTACGTATTTAATATTAGTAATACCTTGAAATAATGCATCAGACGCCACGTCATGACGCCGCAACGGTCATCGATGTTTGTTGAAACTACTATTTCTATCCGAAATCCTTATCAATTACACTTCACACGCTATTAAATATATTTAGTACTTACCCAGTCATGTTGAAGGAGCACTCACGTGTTAATATTTAGTTTCACTCACGAGCAGCGTCGACACTGGCCGAGCGCACGAAACGGAATGACGGGCGCGCGCGGAGCGGATTTGCACCGGCTCATTCCGAGAAATTTATTCATTGTCAATCCTTAACTGAGGCATTGTATACGTTTCTTGTTCTTTCCCATAGACTCTGGGAAAGTTTGAGCGAGGTAGACGCAGGTTTTGTATGTTAATTTATGCGTTTAGTACAGACTGAGAACGCTGCCCCCTAGGGGCGTCGTGACAGTCAGGGACTTTTGACGGCTGCCCCCAGGGGGCAGTGTGACAGACGTCGGGAAGGCGACGAGCGGGACGTTTCACTATCGTCAACAAGTTTTGTTTCTTTATAGATTTTTAAAGTTGGTGTTAAATAAGGATAACGAAAAAGTATTTTTATTATTTTATTTTGTATTCTTTGAAGCTCCTGTAACTTAGTTTTAGCAGCGCTGCCCCGAATTTCTATAAGATAAAGTAAGTGTGATTTGACTAATGAATTATAAATAGTGTACCGCATTTTTTTAGGTAAACAGTGAGTGATATTGTAGAGTGATCCAGTAAGTGCCGATAGTTTATTTTTGATGTGGTCTATTTGCTTGTTCCATGATAAGTAGTTGTCCATTCTCAAGCCAAGGTATTAGTCTCTTTACTACATCTGCTGCAGCATTACTCAACTGGTACGGGACTTCTGGCTGCTTGCCGGCGTAAAGCTCAATATTGAGGACATACAACGTAGCAGCGTCTTCTAGCGGATAAAGTTTTATTCCGTATTTATCGGGTTTAGATTTCATGTACTGTCTAAACGAACATTTTCCTCGAAAACCTGCCATCATCTCATCAATAACAACGTTCTCTCCCACAGAATAAGGTAATAGGTGGTTTTGTGTAATTTTTTCCAAAATTACCCTTATTGGTGCAGCTTTATCTAGAGTACGACGAGATGTTTGTGTGGTTGCGTCATCAAATCGTAGCGCATTTAGTAGAAATTTCGTTCTTTTCAGTGACATCGTAGTGGGGAAAATAGGCACGCCTGTGGCACCGGATGCATTAAATCCTCTAAATTCGCATGTGACAGCCGCAATTGGCATTACCAAGAAGCCAATTAAGGAGTGACAGTGAGTCGCAGTGTGCAGTTGGGAATCGTATTCCAGCTTTGTCACCCTTCGCTTCGCTCGCACATTCGACCAGCGCTGCGCTCGAGAGGTCGCCGACTCGCTTTGCTCGCCACCTCCCCCACTCGCTACGCTTTGGCCTCGTGCACTCGTTCCACTCAGGACTTCCTTCGCGAGCTTCTGGCTCCACGCTTTTAAACACTACGGGTAGGACAGGGTCTGACCACGTGCAGTCGGGGTACGCTGAGTCGGATTTACATTAAATGTATTAATTTTATTAATTATAAATCTTTCGAATGAATGCGTCGACCGTGTACTTAAGTTTCGATGATTATATTATTTCTTCTGTAGTTTAACAGGTTAACCAGATAAATAATCGAACAAATAAAATTCATGAAAAGTTCACCCGCAATTACCATGAAGTCATATTTTGAAATCCAATAATAATCCATTAATTTTCGTTGCGTGGTCACCCTACTTTTACTTATTATGAAAAGCTTTTTTGTCAGAATAATTGTCCGCCGCCATGATGCATCACAAAAACCAAACGATATCAGCGCCTCTAACAGTGGATAATTTATGATATGATCACTAACTTTTGACCACATCATGAAGTAGCCGTGCGTTTAGCTGATCATATCGTCAAACGCTGATTATTCATTGATCTGGCCAGGCCACATCATGATGTGGGCTGCGGGTATTGGCCATTTCATAAAATACAACCATTTCATGAAATGGTCGGACACATCATGAAGTGATCAATTCTATGTTCTGGCCACGACATATACATACGGTAATACTGAGGCAGACGCTGCTTCTGTTGATGATGTGGATGTTGATTTTCTGTATTTCGGCGGCAAAGCTGTAAAGCGTCGATAGCACTCGCTATCGTACAGCTGAAAATCATTATGCCGTGTAGGAAGCACTGTGTCTTTTCCCACTAAACTATTATATTTTCGAATATTTAAAACTTCACTGCACTTGTTCAAACTTTCTTCGCAGAATACTTTCAACTTTGAAGTTGTTTTTTGGCAAAAAACGCAAAAAGGAGTTACGTTGGATATTTTGATACATTAAAATTCAAGTTTATTTTCGAATGACTCACAAGTTTTTTTTTTTCTTTTGTGCTTCGGAAGATTTTCCTTGCGTAAGTATAAATTTTAACGTGATTGATTTCTATCCAAAGTGCGTTTATTTAAATATTGCTGATTGATTGATTAATGAGAATATTCATTTAATTGGCACATATAAGGGCGCGTGCATGAAGCTATTGCGAATATCTGTAGTTATGTCATTTCCTCTCACTTGAAAATGTGTCAGATGATAGTTTAAACGCTATTTTGAATAAATAAAAACGTCAGCTGGCTCTATGTTGGTGGAAAACCTGTCAGCTGACGTATTTAAACAAGCGATCGGCGCTCACGTCTGGGTCCCATGCTCCACCTTTCACTGCATCAGCTGATGACCTTTCCACCAACATAGAGCCAGCTGACGTTTTTATTTATTCAAAATAGCATGTAAACTATCATCTGACAAATTTTCAAGTGAGAGGAAATCACTGATCGAAAAATTTTTTTTTGCATGTTCCTGTGACCGACTGACGTATAATCCACCACGGTACGGCCAGCTGACTTTTTTATCTTCGAATAATTGCGTTAACTATCATTTAACAAAATTTCAGTCGAGAGGAAATGACTGAAAACATTTTTTTTTCTACGTGATTGTGGGGCTCCCGCTGCCCCACCCACCCACGGAGCGGCAGCTGACGTTCACCATGCTGCATAATACAACTCTCTGAAGCATTCCACGAGTTATCGCTTGAGAGGAAATTGGTCCGGAAAAACTGTTGCTGGCTCACGGGCTATAAGACACGCTTTACCGAAGACTTGAATTTCATGTAAGGCAATTCAGTCATAATTGTGGTTTGTTTGCATTCGGCAACATTTTGTTAGTTGAATTGGCCCTCTGCACCTATGGATGGATGCTGTGAATTCATGCTGCAGCCTGCAGTATATTCCTTGTGACTTCTTGTCATGGATGTTGCTTTTTAACCGACTTCAAAAAGGAAGAGTTTCTCAATTCGACTGCTGTTTTTTCTTTTGTTTTTTTTCAAAATAAAAATCTAAAGTTTTTATTTCACATAGTTAAACCATTACAGGCGCTTATGAAAAGTTGAATTTATGTGCACGGTTCCAATTAGTCGTTTCCTATGGAGAAGAACCCGGCAAGAAACTCCGTGGTTACTCTTTTAAAATCCATGTCTTTAACAATTTGAGTGGGTACAGTTATGACTTAGAATAGTTTATGAGAGAGCAAAGTAGACTTAAGAGCAGGAAGCACACAAAAAAAACAAAATGAAAAATATCGTCACAAATTAACTAGGTATCCACGCATCAAGCAAGTCTACAAAGCTCTCACATGTACAAAAGGTAAAAGGACGCTAAACTATACAGGGTGTAAAAAGACCCATCACATAGCCGAAATCTACGCACTCTGTACATCAAACTAAACTACATTGACCAAAAATAATTGCTGGGAAACGACTTTTATTTTTTGGCATTAAAAATAATGCTTTTTTTTTGTAGCGCGCAATGTGTGGTTGTGGCGATGCCGCGCGTTTGCATGCGTGCAGCGGCCACACAGCTGAGCCAAGGCTGTCGTGTGCGTTTAATATTCGTTGCGTTTTTGTAATTTCAAATGCGTAATTTGTGAGGAAAAATTGAAAATTTTGATAAGGTGGTTTGGAAAAAAGTTTTGTATTATCACTTAGAATACGTTTTTGGAAAAAACGAAAAAAAAAATTGTTAACTTTGACCTTTAATATCTCCAAAACCAATGGTTCCCCAGGTATGGTCTGGTAGAAAAAAATGATCCCAATGATGGGTAGAATATGTGGTTTTCGTTATCGTTAAGGGTCTTTTTACACCCGATATAAAACAACTGACATGGTTATTTGTCATCAAAACACATTACAAAGAAAATCACTGTTTAATAAGATAAAGATATCTTGAGAGTAACGTTAGTAATAAAAAAGAAAGCTAATCGTAATGAGGTTAGTTAATAGACATACACATTTTTACGCGATATCTCCGATATTTACGAATGGATTTTGATGATTCTTTTTTTATTTAGTAGGTCATACTTCAGAAGTAGTCCCACCCGTATAACTTTTATCAAAATTGATTCAGCGCTTTTTGAAAATTCGATTTTTTATTTCTAAATATCCCCAAACGCAACTCAGCCTCTTGTCTTTTAGCTCTATTGCAGTGAAGAATTTCCTCCGCAGCTTCCTTCTCGCCTTTAGCGTTGAAGTAGTTCTCCTCTGCTGCCTTTACCATCCACTCTTTCTCAGCTATTTTGAGCTTGTTTAGCTCCTCTTCTCTTTTTTGGGATCAATCATAAGATTTCTTGGAATATGGGTGTTTGTGTATTTTTAAGGTTTGATTTTTGTACTTGAATATGAATTTGTGTATTTTTAAGGTTTGATTTTTGTACTTGAATATGAATCATCTTTATCAGAAAAATCTACATTAACAATGACGAAATGTTTTCTTCTACACAATTTGGAGCCGGTCGTTCCAATTCCACTGTCATTGTTTCCATTGGTGATTTGGGTATTGTAAGTGTTAAAAAGGCGAATGCTGATGTACTTGGGAATGTCGGCATGGATGTAGTAAGGGACTGCAGTCCTTCTTGTAGTGGCTGAGATATCATCTGGCGAGTCAACATTGATTGGTGTTCTGCGGATTTGGGCCTGTGCTTCAAGTATACGTATTTCGGCTTGTGATATAGCAGTATGCAAATCTAATTTTATTTAGGACTGGTCGAATTTGGGGAGTTTTTTAACGGCTTTGCTCATGCTTAAAAAGAACAAGTCGGTTTCATCCATTTCTTTAACTCGCTGCTTAGAAAGTTGCTTTTCGAGTCACAAATCATGCGAAGACTTCATCAAATCATATATATAATCTATATCCCCTTTTTCCGTACAGCCTGATCTCCAAGCACCACTCCATTAATTGTTGAAGTTATAAGACGGTTTCTGGATTTTGTTTTTAGATTATTTATCTTGGAGAACTGTCTCTCACAGTCAGCATTAGAATGTGGTAACGTCAGCACTGCTAAAGCGAACTTAGAAAGCGTCTTAAATTACAACATTCCGCAATCATCCACATTCACCAGCAAATGAAAAATAAAATATTAGCATATATCACCACCACCACACCACCGCCATTTGCCACCAACACAAATAACGTCAAACCATCTTTGTTATACCTCACCTCCGGCCCTATTCCTTACTATATTACAATATTTAGTAACGATTAATTTTACTTTGTTTAAGTAGTTAGCATTGTGATATAAATAGTAAGGATAATTTACCTTTATAAAACGTTTTGAAGTGTATAGTAAAAATATTAAAAATAAATCAGAATGTTGTGAAGTAATTGATATCATGATTAACAGAGTATAATAAATGAAATTTGTATATAATAAATGTAATAATGACAACAAACCTGGTGCCAAAACTTGTCCGGTTCAAAAGTGGTTTTTGTGTCAGCTGGCAACAAATTGGCACAATTTGGTAGGCGCCTCCACTTGTCATCAACTGCTTGTAACGACATGTCATTTTGGGGTGCACACATGGTCTTCGCTGTTTTAGCTACGCTGGGCATCGTATATCTGGATCCTGGATCCAAAGCTGTGGCTGGGTTGAAATATTTGAGATCTGCTAAAATAGAATCGTTGAAATTGTAACGGCTCTTAATTTTAAGACATGCCTTTGCAAGAAAATTCCGGCAATTACGCTGAAACTCTTCTGTCAGTCGAGAGTTGCCAACGACTTCGGGTCTGGTCAGGTGGGTCATTACGCTAACACCCATGTATACCTACAAATAATTAAACATATCAATTATGTATACACGCATGTACTTACATAGTTATGTATGATATTAAAAATATAACAATATGTGAACGGTATTTTTTATTGTACTACACACTACAGATTTTTTATCTTGTTATCAAGTACTTACTATTTTAATGCAAACCATGTTTCCTGGCAGAAATGCTGTCCTATTAGCAGGGTCCAGGGACATATTCCCTTTTGAGATAAGTTTGCAACAGTTCCCAAAGTCATTCTTTCATGAAGCTTCGTAATGACAATAGGTATTTGACGATTGGAAGAAGTTATTCATCACAGTGTATTTAGGAAGCACCCATGCCAAGAAAAGAAAATATGCTTTTATGCTTGGATCGTTTAGTGCAACATGTATTGACTCAGAGTTTTTTAATCTATGTTCAATCCACTGGTCCTCGAAGTATAAACGGAGTGCTTCCCAGTGTTGAACGATTCGGTCTACTACCGCATTCAATGATAACCATCTGGACTGGCTAGGATGTAACATTTGCAGTACGTCGAGGTACATAAATGTTTGGAATGTAGTTAACTGTGCCCTTCGTTTCGCACTACAGTTAAAATAGGCATAGATATTTCTTGCTAAGTCGTCTTCTAGAGTTCTTGGTAGTTCTCACCCCAACTCGATCTTTGCCTTACCAGCAATATATATGTACAATATGTTCGTCCCGAACTATGGCGAGATTTTATACTGCCTCTTATTAAAAGAGGATCAAGTTGGAGTGGGGTTGCTTCTACTACAACTTCCAGTTGATCTGATACTTCTACCTAAAATGAACCATGCTGCCTAATATGTTCCCCAAAATAGCTTCTTGCCTGTTTTATTTGATAAGTACCCAACCCAATAAGTATCAAGTCAGACATGGTCATTTCAGGGAAAATGCTTAACTCTGGAAGTTGACCATCAATTCTTGTGAATTGGGCTCGGTAGCGATTGATCCGGTTAGCAATTATAAGTCCTGCTAACCTGTTAGGCATATCTATTCTCTGTATTGCTCGAGTAAGAATAGCATTAGCATGTGGTCTATTTTCAATCACTGGATGGAAGGCATTAATTATAGCTGCACAAATACGAACATCATCCATCAGATGGGTGGCAGCCAAATAAAAAAAAAACATGTCTCAATAGCTTAAAATCTCGCTTAAAACGACTATTCACTACCTCTACCACCCATCTGCATAGTGTAACACACCTTGTTTTGTTAGCATTAATGGTTGACAACTGAGTTTCTCCTTGTTCTAAGGATTCCGGTTTGTATACTTTGAAGCCCCTCTAGTATTGGAATAGAATCACGAAAGCCTCGATCCAATATGAAAACTTCATTGGGCTGAAAAAAAGCCCTTAGGCGATCGTTTTCATTTTGGAACAAAGCTTTCATGATGTCAGAATCTGATGTGGTTGCTTGATAGGGCCCCAAAATATCAACAATATAACCATCAGTGGCAACAATGACGAAACGTTTAACTAGATTTCTATATTCGTGCAAGCTTTTTTTCTGGAACAAGTTTTTTTCTGGAACATGTAATTAGATGATTTTTGAAGGTATATAGGTACCATCACATATCACTATTGGAACCCTTGTCACTCTGTTTCCGAACAAGCCCTCGGATATTAATAAATTCCTTTTAATTAAATCATCTCTTGTCTGATTTATTTCTATATAGAGAGGCACAAATATGCTCAGTGCCTCTCAAGCTTCTAGAAGCAATTGTGCCATTGAGAACTTGCTTTGATGAAACACAGAGGCAATTCTTTCATGGGAGTCCCTTGTACGAGCCTTCACCAAATATGTCTATTTGGTGAAGGCTCGTGTGTGTCCCCAATGCAGTTTTTGGATATTTGCAAGTCAAACATAAAAATATGCATATAATTGTCTTTTGTGACTCCAGTCCAGAACTTAAAAAGTCCCTCATCAATACTATTCTATTTCCAAAGTTTAATTGATTGATTTCATCGTCCTGGACACTTAAATCATTATACAACTGGGAGTTTGAAAATAAACATTCATTACATACCTACTCATTTTTGGTCACAAATATTTTTACCGATTTTAATATAATTTTTCTTAAGTATTCTGGCACTCTATTTCTTTCTGTATTATTACATGCCGGCACGAAACAATGAGCACTTGTTCCTGTTGTGTGTGCAAAACCATTGGTGTCTAGCTTCTTACGTTGGAGGTTGGCCTGTACCATTTTATAGAGGGCTGTGTGTTCCATTGAGGTGCACTTTAACAGTACGCGATGGTCGATCTTGCAATGTCGTCCCATCTTTTTCTCACGGGACAGTCTTGAGTGAACGCGTTGCGGTCGATCGGGACGTGGTTAGCTCGCGTGCAATAACAGCACGTTGGAGCTACACCGGCAATCCATTCTGTGCATTGGGCTCTCATGTGGGGGCCCCCTGAGAGCATTTCTCAATGGTCTCCTTGCAAAAGCGCCTGCCGTTTCCGTAACCCAGACACATGGAGCACTGCACAAGCGGTGACTAATCGGCCACTCTCACCCTTTGAATGTCTAGGTATACTGCCCCGGATTCTATCGCACATATTATTTATCGATCGATCAATGCTCGTTCCTTCTCTATATGAGAAGAGGCCTTTGCCCAGCAGTGGGACAGTTACAGGCTAATATTTAATACCTATAAATATATACCTATATATATATATAAAGATAAACCAACGCTGTGATGATTCTGCCAATTCCTTGTGAAGATGTTCACGCACTTTAATTTTAAAGGAGGAACGACTGTTCTCCATCCTGATTTCCGAGGGAAGAGCATTCCACAGAAGAATAGACTCGACGAAGAAAGAAGAGTGTATGAAGTCAGAACGGTGAGATGGACATTGAAGGAGTCGGTTGTGTGAAGAGCGAAGCTGCTGTCATGATTGGAGCATAAATACTGAAAGTGAGAAGTTAGATAAGTAGAAGAAGTGGGAGAGTAGAGGAATGAGAACAGGGTAGTCAATGCCCTTTGGACTCTACGTTGGCGAATAGGCAACCATTTACGAAGCAAACGATACGCAGAGACATGATCATATTTGCGAAGATTGAAGACGAATCGAATGCAGTTATTCAGAAGGCGATCAAGTTTCTTGAGTAGATCTCCATTCAGGTCATAGTAACACACATCACCATAGTCATTCATGGGAAATATTAATACCTGCACAAGCATTGCTTTCGTGTTAGATGGTAGTAGGTTCCGTAATCTATAGAGAGATCGCAACGTTCCGGTGACTTTCCGGCTGACATAGTGTCCATCACGTCCTTAAGGATTATCATGGGATCCCTGTTTTTCATTTCTTCCACAATTAAGTGGTTGCTTGCACTTTTTAGTTTTTCCTTGACTTTTTCACTGCCTTCTATTGTTAGGCAACCCACTATGACTTTCAAAACCGTAAATTATAGCGTATATACATCATGGTTGTTCAATTGATGAACGAAGAAGTCAGTAATAATGGCTCTATAGCGGTCACCATTGACTGTAACGTTCTGGCCAGCATCGTTTTTAAAGAAGAACGGATCAATTATTCCACCAGTGCATACAGCACACCAAACAGTGAGTTTTTCTGGATGTAACGGTTTCTCAACATACACTTGAGGATTATCATCACTCCAAATACGGCAGTTTTGTTTATTGACGTATCCATTCAACCAAAAGTGAGCTTCATCGCTAAACAGAATTCGCTTATGAAAATCGGGATCGACGGCATTGGGCCCATTCACCGAATCTACGCCTTGCTAGGTGATCGTGTGTCTTCAATTCTTGCACGAGTTGGATTTTGTAAGCACCCAAACCAAGATCTTTCTGCAATATCTTCCATAAAGTCGATAGGCACATATCCAATTCCTGTGCACGATGGCGAATAGACTGATTCGGGTCTTCTTCTACGCTATGCTCTACAGCAGCAATGAGTTCTTCTGTACGCACTGTACGACGTCTATGTGGATGCGTATTATCATTTAGAGTAAACTTGGTGCGAAAACGTTCCATAGTTATTGGAATTAATTGCTCTGATGGACGATTATGTTGACCATAAAATGAACGTAGTGCGCGATACGTATTTTGAACAGAACCATAATTTTCAAAATAAATTTGCACAATTATAGTTAAAAAGTAGTGACGGTTTCTCTATTGAAGGCTCGCCCGCGCCAAACTGCATGCCTCAGGTTTTTTTAGTGATAAATTAGGATGCCTAGACCTAAAAGTTCTAAGCCACTCAATGCCTGCCATTTTTCAGACTCCCAGCTGACAGGAAAATTAATATTATTTATACGAGCCATCTGGTACGCAACGCTACGAACGTCTTTACTAAAAAGACCATGACATTTTGACGCGTAATCAATAATGTATTCTTTAAGTTGAGCTTCTTGTTCTTCTGTAAAAACTCCGTTAACATTATAGTTTGGAATTAACCTTTGATTCTTCAAATCCGTGTCATTGATATTCTTATTCTTTTTAACATAATGGAATAGTGTGGGGTAATGAACACTGCATTCTTTAGCAGCTTTTCTTAGACTCTATCCCTGCCTCTGAAGCTGAATAGCTTTAAGCGTGCGGAATGATTTCCTTTTTTTCTTAAAATAGCTTTAGTACGTGCCATCTGAAAAAAATACATTACTTAGTAGTATGAAATATCTACAAAGTAAGTAGTTACTAGATACCCAACTGTACCTACTCATGACAGCTTTAGCGAATATGCTTGTGCTTAGAAAAAATATCCTTATGGTTATTTTCTCTATAATGAAATAAGATAGTACACAATGACACACTGTTTCATTGCATACAACATACTTTCGTTTCATTGTAAACCAACAAGATAATTTTTTATAACCTATAGAAAAATTGCAACAAAAAGTGAACTGTTTTCTTACGGATTCAGGTCAAAAGACATTTTGAAATGTACAGAATGCAATGTAATATTGATCCATACGAAATTACCTTCTATAATTTGCTAATAAATCACCAAAGACTACTAAAAATTCTTACTTTTTTTGTAGCAATATTCGTTATGAGTCACTAACGTGCTCACCCACGCGGCGCGGTCTCAAACTGGGCGTGTGCAGGGGGGGGGGGGGGAATTAAGCATGCCCTTTCTTGCTATCCCGCACTATCTGGTAACGTCGTGTTTAAGAAATATCGCAAAGTTTCAGTGCGTACGATTGTTTCAATGTTGGACGGGTGACCCTATTCAAATCAATTCTTGCAAAAATCACACTGCCATTATCGCAAGCACAGCAGAATATGTCTGTATTTTTTATTAAATTTCTTGCTGTTTGACTGCCAAACACAATTATTTTGTCTGCATGACCATCATCATATAAAAAGAAGTCTTTAAGTAGACATTCAGGTATTTTAATATCTTCGATCTTGTCGCTTTTGCACCTATCCACACAAAGGATTTTTTTGCGATGTCTGTATAAAGTATCCGTTTTGGTTTTAAATGATGGTAATGAATAAAATCTGATGATTTTGATGAATCAGAATCATTTAAAAAAAAATGTTCTACGAATATTCTTTGCGTTGGCTCCATATTACTGCACACTTTCTATTTTACATTCATCTAAAAGTTACTCGTTATTGCCCGCAGTGATCGGTTATGTTGCAATTTTTCTTGCTCTTCCAACACCTGACACTTAAGCAACTCTTTCTGCCTAGCCACTAACTCCAACTTTTCACTAGCAAGATGGCTGAATCTAGTGGAAACAGATTGCTTCTGAGGCATATCTAAATCATGTTTCCGTTTGCCTGAAATTAAAATCAATATTATTCATTTCAATCGAATCTTTGTAATTAGTAAGTAATAATTAATAACCTGGATCTTGTTTCACTTTAAAAAAATAAGTTCACAATACTTACGACTTAATAAATGATGTGGTTTTTTTTAAGTTTGGCCTGTTATTTGTAAAATAGGCATCATCATGGCCCTCATCCATCCATCCACCTCATCATCTAGTGAGCCTTGGGAGTCAATGACATTGAACAAGTGGGTTGCAGAGTGGACTGTTCATCTAAACATAATAACATAAAAATTAAAATTATACTAGAGTATCAAGAATATCACATATAAATAATTCGCAATAGATACTTACTGTATCCAAACTATCTTTTTTGCACGGCGTTTCATTGAGCACATGTTCAATTTCAATAGGAGTCACATTCTGATGCTCCATTAAGAAGGTGCTGTCTCCATCATATATGGTGTAAAAGCCCTCCATGGTTGACCCAACCATGGCACTTATCTTGTGATGCCCCCGTGCTTGCTGAAACTTTCTCCCACCCTTCAGAAGAAGTTCCATCCTCTTCAATATTTTGAAGTAGAGTTGCTCTCTCGACTGGAAAAATACCATTTCAATATAAAATGTCATTATTTTACTATTATTTCACACAATTGTATAACAGCCAGAAATGCACATGCCTGGTATATCCATTTTGGCATTAGAAGCATTTTTTTCGCCTTCTTTATTATTCTTCGATAATTTTGCTGTAAGCTTTTTACCGTCCGATGATGTCCAGTAGTAATAGCGTTGTATTCCTCCAAAACATTTTGCCAGCCTTTTTGTTTCTGGGCAAGATTGGCGCCATCGGTTTTTTTATTTTCAATTATGTTTTTATGTTTCTCTAAAATATCACAAAGCAGCAAACTATCGCTGCTTGTAAAATTTGGACCACGTAAGCGAGATTTCGTCTCCATTTTTCTTTAATAATCACAAAATCGTACACAACCAGTTATCACAAATTCAAACTTGGTAAATACCACGCAACTGACGCAACACACAATGTCTTGTCTTCGACACAAACATTAAACGCCCAAAAACGTCACGTCATTTCAAATCTGACATAACGAAAAAGACTTATGCAACTTACTGTTGTATGGGGGAGAGAAGAATACTTAAACCATTCCTTATTTGCTCTTTTGTATTTGATCGTATGTTACTCTGAGTGAATGAATTCGAGTTTGACACTAATAATTACCAACATGGAGAAAAAAAATATTAAGTTAGTTAACCATGGGTTAGTATCCGTTCGTGCAAGACAATCCCCTGAGTTAATAAATTGATGTTTTAACTTGAGTTAGCAAAGTCGGTGTTATTTATTTAACCAGAGATTTTGGTGCAAGCGGCACTTACTGTATAGAATTCTGTAACCTTTCTTCTTATAACACTTTTAACAAAATCGTCCATTTCTATCTTGTAACCTCCACCCGTTTTATCGTCATCTAATAATTAGGACGGTGTCTAAATAAAAAAAAACGAGTGTGTCCAATAATACAAACGTATAATAAAAATATAAAATTGACTATGCGGAGGCACACAAATTTGTAAGGTCGTGGGTTTACGGCCGTCTGTTGTCACACCTGCAGTGAAAGGGACTTCCCTGCAGAAATTCGGCAGCAGTCCTCCCAGGCCGGAGATGGTGGGTGGCCGATGATGCACGATGGCGCGGCGAGATTGGCGGGAAGGTGCAGCGGGCGACTTGCTCAGCGCGCCACGGATGTTGTTTCTTCGCCGTATGCCGTAATCTTGTACGATGAAGGTTAATTGGGCAGTATTAACCTGGCCGTAGTTCCTGGAAACCACCGTTCCAGTTCATTAGAATCTTTTATATTAATATTCCGTTCTGGGGTAGGTAGCACCGACGACAACGGGAAAGTACCCAATTTAATGTAGTTGCTTTGTCGCGGTGGTACTTATCAGAACGGAGTTTACAAGAATAAAGCGAAGCAAGCTTGAGAAAAAAAGAAATGAAAGCCGCAAAACATTACCCTCCTTTGGGTTTGCCGCAGTCGGTTAAAAAAACTAAATTTGAAATATACGTTAAACATAAGCAACGTTAAGAATTTAAAAATTACTACAATATTAATTATTTTTTTATATGAAGGTAGAAGAAAACCGAATTGCATGATGAAGCATTATTAGCAACTTCGTAAATTATTGCATCTAAATAGCGGTTCCATATTGAACTGAATGATTTAAATGCTGTTAAAAAACACAATGTGAACAAATAGAATTACACATAAAAAAACACAGAAAAGTAATTAGTAAACATGAGATGATATTATGTTAGTAATTATTTGTGTGCTATTCAAAACTTACCCAGAATCGGGAATTTAAAACTTTCACTTTTAATTAAGTACTACTTAATATGTACTAATTTAACTTATTACGTCCGTCTCGGCTAGGGCGCTTCAACGGGACGCGATTTAGTGATAATTGATACGTGCACTCAGGTTCAGCTTAGTAGCGACTGCGCCGAGCTGCTTTTTTTTTTTTTTTTTTTTTTCTATTGGACTGCAGTAGGTCGTCCTAGTGGACGGTTTCTACGTAACCGGGCAGTTTTTGGCGAGACCTGAAGGGTCTCCAGCCAATGGGGGGAAGTAAAATACTTAACCTAAACTAACTACTTGTACTACACTAACATCATGACTACCTGCAACAACAGCACTAAGGGCGACCCCTAGTGGGACTCGGACCTCGGCTTAGGGCGTTGCTGGCGTGGACATAGGGGGGGGGGGGGAGACAGCTTGATGAGGGCTGAATTATCGGGGTGACTGCGGAGTCTGAAGAGACGACCGGCTCTACGACGGGAGAGCTCGGTGGATCGTGACCGGCGGCGGTGGGGCGTCGCGACGGGCCTCGTCGGCGAGGACGGTATGCCGGGCGGCGGCGTTTGTTGTGTAGTGTGCTGGTCGATTTACTCGCCTCCTGGAGGAGGGTAATTTCGTCATCGGGTTCTAAAAGTGTGTGCCTGGGACGGCGAACTTTACTTATGAGAGAGGGACTGTAGTCGGCCGCTGCGGCGACTAGGGGGTTCGGATGGCGGGGGGCAGAGTCGAAGTAACGCTTGGAAATGCGTTTGAGGTATTGCCTGATGGTTGGCATTTTCAGATCGAGATGGAGTTGGACGTTACGCATGAACCACGGGGCAGCCGCGGCTCTGCGCAACACTCGATTCTGGAGGGTTTGGAAGGATTTAAAGCGACAAGGCTTAACGTGTGCGAACACGACGCTAGCGTAAGTCAAGATGGGGCGGATGCACGTCACGTAGATTCTCAGCTTATTTCTAAGTGACAATTTACTGCGCGTTCTAAGGATGGGGTGGAGGCGACCGACAGCGAAAGCGGCGCGAGCGCGCACCGCTTTGATGTGGTCTCGGAAACTCAGATGGTGGTCGAGGATAACCCCCAGGTATTTGGCTTTCATCTCCCAAGGGATTTGTTTGCCGAACATGAGGACGGGACGGATGTGGGTGTGGGTATCACCGTGTCTCTCGAAAAGAACGGCTGCGCTCTTTTCGGGATTCACCTCTATTCTCCATTTCCGGAACCAGACCCCGAGGGCGTCGGCTGCGGTTTGAAGGGTTCGAGAGATGCTATCGAGACTCCTACCGGAATAGTAGATAGCCGTGTCGTCGGCGAAGAGAGCCAACTTGGCCAAGCCACGTTTGGGAATGTAGCTGGTGTACAGCGTGAACAGAAGGGTGCGCCGAGCTGCGCAAACGTATCACCTTATAAGGCTATGAAAAAACTCCCCACACGACTAGATGCGCCGCGCGTTCGGAAATGCATACCTACTATACTCAAAGAACGAACATTAATTTATTGTAAATGTGTTCCTTTATTTTTAAATATTGGTTTAGTTAAAATTGTTATTATTTAGATTTAGTTTTAAGAATAGATTTTAATTAATTAATAGTTTTAAGGTTTTTGAACTACATCAATTAATAAAACATGATTAGTCATGTAACGTTTCGTTACAATCTTCTTTTTTGCTCATCTGTTTAGGTCTTTTTGGTGAAGAAAACTTCACATTACTTTCCACAATTTCTCCCGCATTGACTATGCGTACTACGCTTAGATTATAAAGTGTCCAGATGCCGTGTTCATTATAAAACGCAACGATTATCGTGAAAAAATACATGTGTGATTGAGCGCCACGCTCTCGAGTGTATTACGTATTACATTTGCGTTTATGTGCAATGCGTGAGTAATTCCAGTGGCAGAGAATTACCCTCAAAATGTGGGAGTTTTAAATATTTTAAGTTTAATGTAGAAGACAACATCAATAGTAATGATAAGAATTTTTGTCATTACTGTTGATGATTTTTAACGTTATTTGCTTTCATTTGTATAATTTTTCATGTGCGACAGCATCTATATTATTATGTTATGACTTAAATTGGTGTGCTTGTGTAGGTTTATGAAATGTATGTTTTCGGTTTACTTAAATGGGTAATAAACAGGAGCAGCCCAATCGGTAGGTGTGACGGCTCAAAATCCGATGTCGGTACGTCATTTTATATCAACGCTGATTTTTTCAAGTGGAATTAGTTTCTAAACAAAATTTGCCTCGTTTGAGAAAAATCATGCATGTACCTTTGCGCCCTATTTTCGTGTCTTATAAAATTAATAAGTAGAATGCCCAAGTTTCGTACCAATAGCAGAGTCTAAAAACACTTAATCACTATATGGATAAAATTAAAATAAAAACTAATTTCAATCATCATTGTTTATTATTTAAATAGGTAAGGGATAGGATAGGTTAGGTGGATCGAGTAGGTATTGGGTTGGTTTTTATTTTTAAAAACCCTGAAATTGTAAATTTTTCCTAAAAACTTGTATTTAGACGGTATACTTTTTAAAACATTTTTACATTTCGCTCCATGAAAAAGTCTGATTTTTACATATCCTTCCACTATAAGTTAAACAATATTATTTTCATGATGACGGCCTGTTGAGGATTGAAATAAAACTTTTCTTCTCTTCAACTTGTATAATATTAAATTGAGACTGCTACTTTACATTTATAAAGTTTATATTACGAGCACGCGATCGCTACGATGGCAATATGAATATGTGCGTTCACGACCGCGGCGTCTTGCAGAATGGAACCTAGACTCGCCAAGATACGTCGGCCGTATTGTACATACAAACACAATAAATAAACTTAGACTAACCTTCTTCTTTTCTTTCATTTACACTGAGTTCTGCCCAATTGCTTATTAAAACTTCGCAGACTTCACACGACACAGTTTCTAGGTAGGCCTCTCCAAAAATTTTTGCAATTTGAAACACTGTCACTGGTCTTCTGAAGCATTTGGCCTCAGTGAAAATATGATGAGGCCATATGCTGGAAAATATTTGGACTTAGACAAAAAAGTTTTCAATTATAGGTTAAGTCGTGCCAGACGTTGCATTGAGTGTACCTTCGGCGTCGGCGTACTAACAAACAAATGGAGAATATTACATCGCCCATTAAACACTTCTGTTCATTTCTCAGAAGACATTGTGAAAGCTTGTTGCATTTTGCACAACTTTATTCGCAAAAGGGATGGTTTAAATTTTCGTGACACTGAAAATAGTGGGACTCGAAAATATACAAAATACAGGCTGGCCAGTAACACGAGCGTCTACTGCAAGAGATACGTTGAAAGATTATTTTATGAATGAAGGAGCAATACCGTGGCAAGAAAATAGAATATAAATATATGGTTTTATATTATTTTATTAAACTTACCTTCAATGTTCTTTTCTTTGGCAGTTTTATTCGAAAAATTTCCTACAAACAATTCGCAAATTTCTTCCCAGGCCTTCACTTTTTCTCCCCTATTACTATATCCATATTTATCTACCGTCAACTGTGGCAACTTGACCACTTTTTTTTCGAATTTATCAAATAACTATGATACTGATAGATTTTTTTAATATTATTTGATTTGTTTGTGATCATAATGAACTAATAATTCATAGTAACTATCGATTTCTTTAAAATACCTTGAAAAATTGGCGTTCTAGACAAAGAAATATAACAGAGGTCAAATTGACACCACTTTGGCATCTTGACCTAACAATAATTTTTTATCGATAATTGCCTATTATTTCCTGTTTTAGGTCAATTTGGTCATATTTAACGTATTTTAATATGGTATCCCTTTTCGAATTACCTACAATCTTATAAATCTGGTAATACTGGATACTAGGTCAAGTTGTCATAGGATTCAAAACGATTTTCATACAAATCATTCGTATTCTATAGGGCTGTCACTAAAACAAGTTTCAAAATAATATTTATTATTTAATACAAAATAAATGTCTTACACAAAATATTAATGCTTTTACTTAAGTTTAATCATTGAAATGGCAGGAATAAAAATGGTATACTTAATAACTAATAGTACCTAGTACTTTTATTTAAGTTTAATATTTGGTACAATTGAAATGGGAAGAATAAAAATGGTATACTTACTTAGTAACTAATAGTACCTGGTACTTCTACTAAAGTTTAATATTTGGTACAATTGAAATGGCAGGAATAAAAATGGTATACTTAGTAATTAATAGTACCTAGTACTTCTATTTAAGTTTAATATTTGGTACAATTTAAAATGGCACGAATAAAAATGGTATACTTAATAACTAATAGTACTACTTTTACGTTAGTTTAATATTTGGTACAATTAAAACGGCACGAATGAAAATGGTATACTTATTTACGGGTATCATTTAAGCTATCACCAATTTAATTAGTTTTGTGTTGTAGACTCCCAAGGTTTTAAATTTCCACTGGTAGTATAAATTATATTTCAATAAAATTTTTAGCAGAGTAGTAAATAAAACAATTAAAGTCAAAATAATCAATATTTATTGTTTAAAATAATTACCACTGAACAATCAGCGCTGGTTTAAAATAGCTGGCTTATGGCTAGCAGAATAATAGATAAAACACTTAATTAAAGTTAAAATAATCAATATTTATTCTTAAAAAACAATAATCACTGAATAATCAGCGCTGGTTTGGATTTCGAAGGGCGCCCCCTTTTTCTTTTCTGGCCGATAAGCACATTTTTTGCTTCTGGTGGGGGGTTGGCCAGCTTTAAGCGTATGGCTAATCCGATAATATGTTTGCACATATATTTCTTGTAAAACGCAGGGCAGTTGCATTTCCCATGCATCCAATCAATATTGTGCGGTAGATCCACTCTCCATTTGCTGAACCATTGGACTTTGTATTCATCAAAATCAGTCCATGTATTTTCAAAGTTTTGTATTTTGTTTGCCTTACCAGCCGGTACTTCGTAGTGTTTAAAAGCATCGTCACTATACGTCGTTGTCTCCGCCCCTTTGATCATTTTTTCATTAAAATTATAAATTGATGTATTAAATTGGTAACGAATACTATTAATTTAATATCTGAACGAAATAAAATGTTACTACTGTATTGGTGACAAAATATCAAATAAAAAGGAGTCGCAGTCAGGGATCGATAATCGATTTATTTGGTGACAGATCTACCATTCTGAGCACAGAGCTATTATTTAAGTAACAAAACTGTTATTATAAGAACGAAGTTTATATTCATGTAATGCAATATAATTTTATTGGTTATCGATCTCTTATTTTACACATATATTAACATTCATTTGATAATTCATACCTGGGAACAATTTTTGTTTATCTGAGAACGAAAATATTTCGTGGCGATAGATCTATTTATTAGGTGATACAACTTGATGACAAATATAAATTTTGGTGATAGAAAATATAGTTCCCCTTATTTACTAATTGCAGTACTTTTTACCTAATTCTAATATTTGCTCTAATATTAAGAAATGCCCACAAAATATTAATTGTTAAAATAAATGATGTCTTCGTCATTATAGAGAAGATACTCTTCCGGATTTTCTGATATTTGAATCAATTCTATTGATTTCACAATACAAGATTCAGGTAGTGATGAATCCTTATCTATACGTTTAGGTTTTATAAACTTGACACTATTGCCTAGGCGTTTGGTTTTGTAATACCAAACTGAATATTTTTTTTCAGACTTGTTGACATTCTCAATAATGCCGACATAATATTTCCATCGGCAGGAAGAGTAACAACGTGTCAATATAGTATCTCCACCATCTAATACTATTTTATTTTCATTCAAATTATCAATTTTTGTAGAGTTAATGTACTGTTCAAACCCTGAACTCTGATATTCTATAATAACATCTTCGTCATTAGTGGAACTTTCTTTTAATACCTCTAAACCCTTCACGTCGTAGACTTTTGATTTCTTATCTCTCCGATAAATCTCTTCATCATTAGTAAAACTTTCTTTTGATACTTCTATAACCTTCATTTCGCAGTCTTTTGATTCCATATCTCTCCGATAAATCTCTTCAAATATTTTTTCTTCAAGAATATCCACCCTTTTTTTATCTTTATCATCCAAATCTATTACTTTTGATGATTTGTCATCATAGTAGCTTTTATCGTCTTCTTCCTCTTCTGAACAAATATCTACTAAATCGCTGTCACTGTGTACACTCAATACAATGTCCTCTGATGTTGTTGATTCGCTGTCTAAGTATCTTGTTCCTTTTTTGATTTTTGGATTTTTCTTCTTAAGTTTTCGTTTCTTATTTTGTTTAATGTCTTTAAAAGCAGGCTCATTATTTTCTTTATTTTCGTTACATGAATCCTCGTTTTCACTTAAAGTTCCGCATACATTAACGATGATAGAAGTTTTCTGTCCTACACAATCCTCCATTGACTCTGTGAAACTATTCTGACCCGTTTCATTTTTCGAAGTCTTGTTTACAGTTTCATTTCTCTTCATAATTTCTTTATTTTCGGTAAACAGATCACCGTTGTCGCTTAAAGTTTCGTATACTTTGTCAATATTAGATATTTCCTGTTCAATACAATCCTCCATTGACTCTGTTGTAGTTTGCAGATTCTTTTCATTTTTCATTTTCTTATTTTTCTTCATATCATGTTTTCTAATTATTTCTCTTTTGCTCAGAAGATCTGATTTCGTTACAGACTTTCCTGACTCAACATTTATTTTCTTGTTTCTGGTTCTTTTGATTTCATTCGGTTTTCTAGTTTCTTTTAAATAGTCGAGTAACACTTTGTCTACTGAGTATTCTGGTTATATAGCTGTCTTTTCATTCGTTTTTCAATATTCGATGGCTGTCACGCTGTTCAAAGAATAGGTATACTCGTAGACTAGAGACTTCACAAGTGGCGCAGAGCTAATATTACTTCGCCTTTTGCAAACCTATAAAAGTAATTAGTGTGAATAACATCAACATAAAATGTTCAGGTACGATTTTCGTGTTTCATATTAGAAACGTACCTTGCTAAAAGATGAGGCTGTGAACAGGTATCTTCGTAGCTCCAGCCATAATGCGCTTTCAGCTTGTATAAGGTATAACGGGCTGGTATCCGCAACTCCACGTCTAAGCGCGTATTTTGCGTGATGGGTGGTAAGTATAATTACTCGATCCACCCTAACTTCTCGAAAAAGGCCAGCACACCCTTGATGTTACTGGTGATCTCTCGGAGAGTACTTGGGTTACCGAAGTACTTGGCCCTGTATGTGGCGACCTCAGGGCAGTTTAGTAGCACGTGGGCTGCCGTCTCGTCCTCCTCCATGCATGCTCTGCACAGTGGGCTGTCTGTAACTCCAATGACAAAGAGGTGTTTGTTAAATGAACCATCGCCAGTGATGGCTGCTGTGTGACTGTACGTAGTTGTTGCTTTGACAGCCGGAGGCCTTTTTTAGTGAGACGACCGTCGATGGTGGGAAGCGCCTCCATGGCCTTCCTGCACTCGCCATGGTTTTCAGCTTGTAATACTGTGCCTTGTTCTACCTTATACCGCTTTTCAACCAGGCCTTTCAAGTTTTGCAAAAACAATTTTTTTGCTGTTTCATACTGTTCTGGCGTTAAATCCGGTTTTTGGCATCTCTCGCCATAGTCGTTCTTATCGTTCTGAAAAACAATTTTTTTTCTTAAGCCTGTTCGATGATTACGATTGCGGTTACTCTTAAAACGTAATTGATCTCCTGGGGCTTTTTTCAAAGTTTGATTTGTATAAACTGTACTGCGCTTTGCTAGTATTGAAAGCTACAACTGCAGCGTAACACCTAGCTGTATATGAATTTTTCAATGAAAAATTAATACGTTTGCCAGCTACGTGCTTTGCAACAATACTGTTAAACTGTTCGGCTCTATTATAATTGACATTATAAACCAAGGTTTTGGGAGATTAGTGCAATTTGTATTGTATAGACCATTAGTTTTCTAAACAGAGTTTTCGCTAAAGGAACCAGATTCTGCTCTTTTTTTTTATCTGTACAATAATACTTTTCACATTTACTATGATCACCCAAAATATATTTTGGGCTGTTTACTATTCATCCTTCAATTGAATGATTTTATCGGAACTGCTGGTGTTCTGAGCATTGCTAAAGCGAGCTGCAGCTCTTGCGGCTGTACGAAGTCGAGTGATTCGTTCATTTGTTAAAAGTTTTCTTTCAGAAAGACAACAAACAACGCCAACAAAGCATTCATTGCTACATTTCTCTTTTTCCCTGTCGTGATAATCAGGATGTTTCACTTGCCATAAACATGGGTACGATTTATATTTTTCAATGACTTCTAATACAAAGTCACGCGCAGACGTAGACATAATTACAAATAAAACAGTCCTGGTTTCATAGACTCAGCTCTTTCTAGCACTGTAGCACATGTACCCCGCCGTCAACACATAGCAAAAACTGAGACAAAACTGATGGTTAATTGAACTTACCTTAAGTGAACTTCAACCAAAATTATACTTCGTTGCTGCATCCTAGGAGATTTAATAAACGTTGTAGTACGATTTCTGTGGTATTGCATCATCACACGCATTTTAGATCATAGAATCAAAAAAATTAATTGATTTCACTACGTAATGGCCCTGTTTGCCAACAGGTGGCGCTGTAATCATTCGTTTTAGAGTAATAATGAATTTGTCATTTTGCAATTAATCTGGGGTTATAATTTAGGGAGGGTCGGGTTCTTAAATCTCTACGGATGCAGCAACTCGTACAATTTTAGTTGAAGTTCACTTAAGGTATGTTCAATTAACCATAAATTATACTTCATTGCTGCATCCTAGGAGATTTAATAAACGTTGTAGATATTTAGCATCTAATTGCAAAATGATAAGTAAGTAGATTTTTAAAATTCAAAGTCTTTGTAATGAAAATCGAGTTTAATACTTAATTGGCAATAAGAACAAGCTTTTATTGATGTCATTTCTTCATTTAGCACTATTTTGAATGCAGGAATCTAAACAAAAACTTGACAAATACGAGTACTCGTACCTTCACTTTGACAATTATTATTATTCGCCGTTAATCGGTTTTCGTCGAGATTATAATTCCTTTTCCAAGCGTTGGATTTTCTTTCTAATCTCGTCCTCACTTTTTTCCTTTGTTCTTTTTTCCCATTTTCACTGTAGACTTCACTAAAACTCAAAAGTTTTACCAAAAAACAAAAAATATTTTAACGGAGCTCGCAAGGATGATGCCACACACGGAAAACGAACGATTACAGCGCCACCTGTTGGCAAACGGGGCCACTACGTAGTGAAGTCTATTACTAATCCTTTAATTTTTGATTCTATGATCTAAAATGCGTGTGAATGATGATGCACTACCACAGAAATCGTACTACAACGTTTATTAAATCTCCTAGGATGCAGCAACGAAGTACAATTTACAAAAAAATGGACGCGGTTTTGCCCATTCACGGACGATTCGAACGGCCACCCTATCTAGTCTGTGCGAACGGCTTTCAAATTGCGTGTCGCACGTTTTTGATATTGACAGTCGACCGCGGATGACGTTCATATGGATTGGATACATGGATTTCAATCCGTTTGGAAATCCAAAGCTGGAAGATGTCCATTTGATTGGCATACGTTCATCACATTCACGAAACGATTTTGGAAGACGTCCACTCCATTTGGATTGATGGAAGTATCGTCAATGGCTGCGGCCGTATGCATGTTCAACTTCGTCAAAATTAAATAACGTTGCGCGCCAATCAAGCTCGACATTATTTTTATTATGACATGTTTAAAATCTGTTACTGTGATTATTTATTCCGTAAAATTGTCTCTGATAAGCAGCACACAGTAAAAACATTTCTTGAAGAACAATTCAGTCCTCCTTTGTCCCGTAGCCCAATCTGTGGAAAACTAATTTTTCTTTGCTTATTAAACTTTCATTGCAGGGCATGCATTTGATTTTCCGGTTTAGTTGTCGTACGACGCAGCCCGCTTATAACCTACAATTTGCCGGTAATACTCCTGAGAGCCAGGTTGATGAAGTAAACTACATAACCCTTTGTGATTTTTTTCAATGTGATCGCCACTTGTTCCTTGAAGAGTATTGATATCTTCATCTTCCTCATCATATTTTTGTGATTTTTTAGTTGCATTAATTGCCTTTAACGCTGAAGAACAATTTAACTCTTCGATCCCCGACATTCTTTCAAAATCGGATAATTCTGACGTTGTGTCTGATAGTGAGTCCGAGTCATCACTATCGTCGTTTACATTCATTATTAATTCTCTTGTATCTTCTAAACCTTGCTTTTCCCAATACTTTTGCTGTAATCGATCCACATGATTAGTTTCTTCCAATCAGCTTGTGTGATAGACTGTATTCTTCTTTCTTTCTTTTAATAAAACGTTGCCCCACACTAAGATTTCTCTTGTATCGTGGGTGCGTTTACAGACACAAATCTCACAAACAAACGCCCAGACCCGAAACAACCATCTGTAGGCCATACACATTTTTGTTCCGTGTGGGAATCGAACCCACGACCCGTGGCGCAGAAGCCAAGCGCTTAGCCACTGCACCAAACGTGTCGTCAAACGTGTATTGACTCCCTATTTAGTCTTTCGATGTGCCTTTCTGACTGCTCGACATTTTTGTCGGCGACACTTAGAGCGGGCGTACACGGACTGCTCGAGCAGTTAACGGCTGACCGACGTACAAGGACCGCTCGAGCGGTCGGCGTTGACTGCTTGAGCAGTCGTTTGTTGACTGCTCGAGCTGTCTCTACCAACCGCTCGAGCAGTTGAATTTCTACCGCAGTCTAGTCATGGATTCTGACGAGGAAGCACTGCTTTTGCTGCTTCTGCTCAAGCGGAGACGACGGCGGCGGCGTCAAAAGAGAAAATTTTGGGTTCATCCAATTTTGGAATTAAGAGAACAACATGGACAATTCCATCATTTGTTTATGGAACTTAGAAGTGATGAAGAAAAATGTTTCAACTATTTTAGGATGTCAGTGTCTTCGTTTGATGAAATGAATAATACACTAAGGTCTAAAATTAAACGTGAAGACACAATAATGAGGAGAAGTATCCAAGCAGAAGAAAGACTAGCAGTAACATTGAGGTTCGAAAAATAAATAACAATTATTTAAATTTTTATTCATTAAAAATATTGGAAAATAATTCATCAGACATTACTGAAGATGATGAAAGGTCTTCAAATTGAGAGTTTTGGTCATCAGCCGCTGATGTAGAGGGGCCAGTCGCTGATTTAGAGGGGCCAGTCGCTGATTTAGAGGGGCCAGTCGCTGATGCAGAGGTAGAAGGGCCAGTATTATAACCATATTGTCCACGGTAATCATAAGGTGAATTCTGTGATGAATATCCCCTGCTCGCAGGATATATGTGATTTGTCATCCCTTTAAAGTATTTAATTACGTTAAGTATTTCTGTCTTAGCAACTCATTTATACTGCTCATTAATTTTTTTAAACTCGCCAACTAATGACAGAAAAAACAATTTATCTTCATCTTCAACAATGCACGAATTCTGTGATTTTTCATCGAAGCGTTTAGCTAATTTTTCAAGTAAGACGTTCTCATCTGTGATTGTAGTATTTAATTTTCTTTTGTTTCTTTATTTGTTTATTTTATTTTGACGATTTTCACTTTCTTCAGACGTAATTTCAGCGTGCTCACTTTCTTCTAAACTGTTTGTTTTATCGGGTCTATCTTCTATTATTACCTTTAAAAAAGACATCTGCTGATAATATGCATATGGCCGAATGTTTAGGGCTGCTGAACCACTCTTTGGTTTTATTTTTTTAGCATATCTGGTGTACCCATCTCTTAATGTCTTCCATTTTTTCTGTATTAACATGGCTGTAACAACAAAAAAAAAATTTATTGGTACAATTTATTGATTAAAAAATATGTTTTTACAGGTATTTGGCAACTGGATGTACATTTATGGATTTGCAATATAGTTTTAGAATAGCATCAACAACAATTGGTAAGATAGTGAGGGATGTTTGCAGAAATATATGGATACATATGAAGGATATGTGTATGGAACAACTAACTGAAGATAAATGGAAAGACATAATAAATGGTTTCAAAAAACCTTCTAAGTTTCCGAACTGCCTTGGCGCCGTTGATGGCAAACATATTAGAATAATACAACCCGCGCAAAGTGGATCGTCATAAATTATAACTATAAAAATTATTTTTCGATAATACTTCTAGCAGTATGTGATAGTAATTATATGTTCACTTTCGTGGATATAGGCTCGTATGGAAGGCACGCTGACTCGACTATTTTCGAAGAGAGTTGTCTATATAAAATGTTACAAGAAAAAAAGTTAAATATACCTCCACCTTCTGCAATATCGCATAATGGACCTGTATTACCGAATGTGTTTATTGGGGATGAAGCATTCAGCTTGCAGGAAAATTTAATGCGTCCATATGGTGGCAAGAATTTACCAGAGAAAAAAAAAATTTTTAACCATCGGTTATCACGTGCTAGGCGATATATTGAATGCACGTTTGGCATTTTAGCTAATAAATGGCGGATCTTCCATAGACCACTTAACGTCAGTGTTGATTTCGCAGTGGATATAGTAAAAGCATCATGTGTTCTTCACAACTACGTAAAACAACGAGATGGAAATAAATTTGAGTATACGTTTGAGGGTCTTCCTCACTCTATAGTACATTCAACCCAGCAAGTTCGCCCAGGTGGGCCTATGTTAACAACAATCCGTGAAGAATTTGTTAATTACTTTGTGAGCGAAGAAGGCAAACTAGATTGGCAATGGAGTATGATATAAATCAATAAATATGTGTGTGACTTTATAATATGACATAAACTTAATAAATGTGTGTGTAATAAAATGACTGACTTTTTTACTTACCGATTTTATTTTTTCTTGATTTGTTTTTTTATCAAAGTTCTCAATAACTTGGGCGCAAATAATTGCCCATGCATTGTTCTTCTTTATTTTGTCGCCTTGCTCCTTAAGCTTATAGTTCCAAATAATCTCATGTGTTTTAATTGCACTTATAAGCGCATCACTATCGCACACACCCTCCATTTTCAAAGATCAGTCGACAAATGAGACGAGACAGAGAGACACTAGACGCCGCGAGGCCAGAAGAGAAGGGAGGGGAAGGTCGTAGAGCTGTCGACTGCTCTAGAGCCGCCGACGGCTCGAGCAGTCAGTGTATGCCTCGCGACTGCTCGTGAGCGGTCGACAGCACGATGGAATTTCATCATGTAGTTGACGGCTTGAAGCGGTCGCGACTAGTGCTTCCAAAATTACGGATTTGCTAATTACGTAACTAGTTACGCATTTTGATGCTTCAATTACGTAACTACGTAATTACGTAACTGTGTTGATTTTTTAAAGCACGATAATTTCTGGACTTATTAGGTATTTTAGAAGTAAAAAATCAAACAACTTCAAATGAAAAAAAATATTATATTAAGGAATTAAAAGTAAATTACAGATTAAGATGATAATTTTAAAATTAAACTCAAAATCGTCAATCAAATCAAAATATTACGACACAATGCCATCACTGTAGTTTTTATTATATCTAAACTATGATGAATGTTATGTAGATCTTGTATTTCTGTGTCTGTGAAACTTATATTTGATTTTAAGTCTAACAAAGCCTTAAATAAACTTGATTTCAATTTCAGAAATCGTCCAACCATGTCTGATAAGCTGTTCCATCGTGTTTTGCAGTCTAGTATAAGATCAAGGCTTTTACCATGCTCTTCTTAAGAATATTTTTGCAACAAATCGGTCTTCAGTGGTGATTTTTTGAATGATTTAACAAGTTTTCTTACTTTTACTATAATATCTTTGTACAGAAACTCTGGTTCTAGAACTCTAGGTACCTACTTCTATGAAAATCCCGCCATCGTTTTCTTCAATTTCTTCAGTGTCAGTATCTGAAGCTTCATCTTCTAGTTCTGGTTCAGTAGTTGTACTTTTCCGTGTCTTATATAATACCTCCAGCACTGCAAATTGTATTCCGTGAGCAAAACACAACTGATGGTGACCATCAACATTTTTGCCCATTTTAACCATAACACTGGCTCAGTCCGTTGTGAATGCAATTATATCTTCAAGTTTCAAATAAAAGTCATTTAGATGATTTTCTAACAGTACAGTTCCAACGTGAGCTGGCATTGAACCCTTTATCCTAAATAAACTAAACTAGTCCAAAATTTTTATATTTAGCTGGCTCTAGGTCTTTATTATGAATATTTATATACCTCCGGTTCCGGGTAGAGGTCCATTCATCAAACGGTATAGTAAATCGTTTTTTTTGGGACTTCATATGTTTAAACTGATTTATTAATTGGTTTTTTATGGCACAACTCTGTTCCAGGACAATTTTGGTAATAGTTGAAGGAGATTTCGGTAGATCATAGCCAGATTTTTTGAGAACATACCTTAGATCTTCAGAAGTACAAAATTTGCTTAATGGGATGCCATCCAATGCTGCCATTCTATACCTTAGTTCCAGAATTCAGATTATTTATGTAAACAAAGAAATGTCATTGTCAAAGTGACAGGTTAGTGGTACAAAACATTTTATCATTAAATGTTTACCAAGTAATCATTTAAAATCAAGTTAATTTTAAGAACAATGCAAACAAAATACCGTAGCCAAACAATGTCTTGTGTAGTGTGTCGGAGACGCGCCATATAATCACTTTAATCAGTCCATAGACGCATTCATCACCATAAGTTTTTCTGTGGCACTCATAGATGTTCGAGGCCGCTTTTTAACAGGCGACAAAAAGTCGGGGGCGGCTGCCTTCAAGGGCCCCGGCTGAGGCTCCATTTGTCAAATAACAAATAAAACTTAACAAACGAACTCAACAAAAACAAGGAAATATAACAAACACCAACAAGATGAAAAACTTAACACGATGATAGCACAATAACAAAATTAACAAACACGCAGCGAAAACGGGAAAAGAAAACGAATGTATTGTTATGTCGCTAAGACAAACAATAAACAACTTTGACATTTTGTTAAACGAAATTTGAAAATGTTTTGTACTCCTACAGTGTTACCAGTATCATAAAATACTTTATACCAGAAAATCTCCTTTTTTTAATAACTTTGTTGAAAACTGAAAATTTATAAAAGTAATTACGGTATGATATTCTTTAAATTATTATTTCTAAAATCAGTACATAAAAGAGAATCTAACCCTTTTTCCAGCATTTTCAGTGAATTACCATTAATAAAATATTTTTTTGATCTGTTATCCCCTTTGTTTACATAAATTATCTGAGATAGGAATTTAGGGTATAGTCACTATAATGTCTAAGGAATAATCAGTGGAAAAGTAATCCGTTAGTTTAGTTTTCTTCGATGGAGGTTCTACACTTTTTCACTTTTTTTTGACAACAACATCCCTGGCTACAATAACATCATGAGAAGTAGGATCAAACAAGCGATATCCCTTGACATTTTCTGAATATCCTACTAAGTACATTTTCTGTGCCTTTTTATCCCATTTTCTTCGTTTTTCTTTTGGTATATGTACCATTACAGGACTGCCAAAAATCCTTAGGTGACTCAAATTTGGCTTTCTGCCTGTCCATATTTCGTAGGGAGTATTATTTTGATCTAAGTCTGCTGCTGGTGAACGGTTTTTAATGTACACAGCAGTATTGACGGCTTCTACCCAAAGAAATTTCTCAAACTGGGCATCATAAACGAGACAACGAGCCTTTTCCACTATGGATCTATTATATCTCTCGCATAGTCCATTTTGTTCTGGTGTATAGCAGTTTGTTTTCTGGTGAACTATACCACATTGCTCTAAATAGTTAGTCATTTCCGTTGAACAAAATTCCTCTCCATTGTCAAATCTTAAAATCTTAATTTTTCTTGATTGTTGATTTTCAACAAGTTGTTTATACTGTTTCAAATACTTTAATGACTCACTTTTATATTGAAGGAAATATACGGTGCACATTCTGCTGAAGTCGTCCACAAACAACAAATAATATCTAGCTTTTCCAAGTGATTTATTTTCCATAGGCCCACACAAGTCCGTGTGAACCAGTTCCAGGACCTCCTGACTTCTGGTAGTGCTGTGAGGAAATGGCAGCCTTGTTTGTTTGCCTTCACAACAAACTATGCAACTGGCCTTACTAGCTTCACATTTTTCAAAACTAACACCTTGAACAGCTCCATTTTTTAACTTATTCAAATCGTTGGCATTTATATGGCCTAGCCGCCTATGCCAAGTCGTGCCTGAGATTTTCACTGCTGCTGCTAACTGTTGTTCAGCCTTCACAACATTTAATTTGTACACACCATTTTTTAAAAATGCCTCACCTATGCATTCATTGCGTGAGTTGTTTATTAAACATCCATGCTCATTAAACATCACTTTGTTTCCGCTCGCAATAATTCTACTCACTGATAGTAAGTTAGTGGTGAGGTTAGGTACACATAAGACTTGGGGTGAATTTTGTACCCGCCTGGCCCTGGCCACGTCCACGTATCGGTCCGTTGTCGCGGGCCGACCCTTGCTCCACTCTGAGGTGGCAATCTTAGGGGCCGGAACCGCCTCGTCACTCGAAGCCGAGTCCCACCCCGAGTGCTCCACCTCAGAGCGTGCCCGCTTGCGCCACAGCTTTGAGGAGCTCTTGGCGCTCTTGGCACTGCCCAAGCTGGACTCACTCATAAAAATGTCGTCGGAACCCGACAACGCATCCGACATTTTGGTCACTGTGACCACAGGCTCCTTTGGATCCTGCACCGCACCCGCCTTCTTCGCTTGCTCCTTGCGAGCAGCCGTCCTGGTCGTCCTCGATGCGGTGTCATCATCTGACACCGCACCCACCTTAACGTCATTGGTTTTTTGTTGTAATTTAAATGAATCCATAACAAATCCCACGAGTATGGGGGATAGACCGTCCATCCGGGTAGGGCCCCCTGTGCCCGGATAAGCCTATTACGTTAGAGGGTCGGCCGGTACTCTAACGGGACCCGCACTAGGAACTGCCAGCCTTGCAGCCATACAACCCCTCGCCATGCGTCGCAGCTTGGGATTAGGGAACCATTTATAGAGTTTATCATCCTCGCAGTCCAGGCGATTAAGCCAAGACCCCCGGTCCTCTCAGTGAGGATTACGGGTCGGCCGAACGGTGGTCTGTATCAGACCGTGTCTGCTAGCCAGACATTGCTGACTAGCAAACCCGTCGTCCTTACCAACTGCCGGAGCCCAAGTGGGCCCCACAGTTTGTCCTCCTTGGCCAAAGTGGCCCTCCCCTCGATCAGAATTTTTCCACGGGCGAGAACTCCCACGGGGTATTTCCGCAAGAGTTATCGCCCGTGCCCAGGGTGCACCACGAGGAGGTATCTGACCGCGCACCCCAAATTCATTGTTTTAAGGCATTAACGATCTTGTTGCTGAAGGAGCAAAATATCAAAAAGACTTCGTTACCCCAGGCATCATTTCTCAAAGAACATACCTCCCTGATACGATATTTTACAGTTAGAGCTTCAACTGAATGTTCAACTCTCCTTTTTTTTTTTTTCCTATTGGACTGCAGTAGGTCGTCCTAGGGGACGGTTTCTACGTAACCGGGCAGTTATTGGCGAGACCTGAAGGGTCTCCAGCCAATGGGGGGGAAGTAAAATACTTAACCTAAGCTAACTACTTGTACTACACTAACATCATGACTACCTGCAACAACAGCACTAAGGGCGACCCCTAGTGGGACTCGGACCTCGGCTTAGGGCGTTGCTGGCGTGGACATAGGGGGGGGGTTCAACTCTCCTTTTGTTCAAAGGCTTTTTATACCTTCATTAAGGCAACGTGTACATAAAAAACAATGATTTATTATAGTCAAATGGCGGAGCAGAAGATCTGAGCTGCGACGGCCCTGCCTCTTCATTGGATAAAGATGCCTGCCTAACATCTTTTTTAATGGTGTCAGTTAGGGTGTAATTTTTGCGGCAGCTGGTGTGAATAAAAAGGGATGTCAAGTCAAGGAAACTTCGATACTTGTCGTCTTTACTTTCCTTATTACCTATAGTAGGACCCAGTATTCCCTTTTCTTTCACTTCAGAGACATCCTTACTTCCTTTAACGACATCTTCGTCATACAGGACACTTGTCTTATTAGTACTCATGTTGGATAACCCAATTGTGTTACCAATAAGAGCGCTTAACTGAAAAGAATATTTTGTGGCTGCGCCCCTGCGTTACCGGGTAGGCTACCGTGCCAAACAAATTACGAAAACCTATAATAAAATAAGCCCAAAGGCATGTATACGATATTAATGAGAGTTTTAGCCAGTAAGGTCGCGTGTCCTACAGTGAGCATTAGAGATATTGAGCGAAAAGCAATCTTTATCAATATCATGATTGATTGTTTTTCCCGCCTCAGCTCAGTTATCCGATGTTATAAAAACGCGATTTCTTACTGTTACCACCTTCACCACGTGGAAGTACTCCTAGCTTATGTTACAATACATTTCAAGATAATTTTCGCATGAAGTAATGGTCATCACGCTGAAAAACTTTAATTTCTACATTTCTGGAGCGTGTAGTTCAAAAACGGTTGAGAATATGGAAAAGTGTGTAGGATCGAAGTTATAGAGAATTTTATAAGCTTTCATTTCATCCTACAACATTTTTCGCTACAACGCACCGTTTTTGAGATATTGGCGAAAAACCTGAAATTGAGACCTTTGTCACCCCCCCCCCCCCCACTCCCTCCGGCTCACCTCCTAGACGTCAGGACTTTTAGTATGTTTTCTCCCTAAGCACCCTGAATAAGTTTCTGGAGAAATCGTTTAGTTTCCCGCTCACGCACTCTACAACTACTTTATTGACTGGACTAATAAGATTTCTGAGCAAACTAATTTTCCGTGAATATCCTGAATCGTCGAACATAATCTTCAACGTCTTCCATAACTCATAAGTTGTAGTTGCCTTTTTGATATGCACGTATAGGGAACTATTGATGGTTAATATTAGTTTTGCTTTCGCCTTCGAATCGTCTGCTATCTGAGCCGGAGTAGCCGCTGACGCTAAAGGTGCTTTGATGGCGTCCGCCATTCCTTCTAGCACGAGAATGTTCTCCGCCGCGAAACACCAGTCATCGTAATTTTCTCGTCCTTTTAATTTCGGGACGTTGGCTAAGTAATTTGTAGACATCTTCTTAATGAGCACACTGAATTTAATTACACATTTACTACTGTAAAAATTTTTAGCGGGACTGGGCCCACAACCTATTAAAACAAAGGAGTCTCAGAATCAACTGACATTTATTTTTACACATACCGTCTTATTTTATACATTACACAAGTACACGGTAGGTGGCGCTAGTAACTCTTAACAGTATTATTTTGTTATCTGTGTTCACATTTATAACAGTTTAGGTCGCCTAACACAACGAACTGGCGCGGCGCCGCCCTGCCCACAACTGCAGTGAGGACCTCCAGAAAGTCCTCAAAGTCTGAGAGAGGGCGGTTTGGGGAGAAATAGACCCCAACTAGGGCCACATCCCCCCACGCGGCTGCCACGTATCCCGGTCCCCTCTCTAAGAGCGAGAGGGGAGGGTAGTCTGTGGAAGACCGCGCCACCATTGCCACCAGGCCGTCCCGGTCGCCCAGCCAATTCCTGGGGACCGAGTGGGCTCGGCGACCACCGCCAAGTCCACCAACCACTCAGCCATGGTCTGCATCAGCAGGTCCTGGGCCGCCCGGCAGTGGTTGGTGTTCGTCTGGAGGATGCGATGTTTGATGTCGCTATCCATCAGTCGGACATCCCACTCCCCTCCTCCGCAGCCACCGAGGTTCCCGCAACGGGAACGACTGCGCTAACAGCGGGCCCTATTGGAGCCCGAACTTTGCCCTTCTTGGGGGGAGGATTACAATTCCTCCCCTTCATGACATGGTCTGCCGGGCAGCTGCTAGCGGCACACACTGCACAGTGCGGTGTAGCGACCGTGCAGGAGGCGGATTTGTGGCCGTCCTTGCCGCAGCGGTAGCAGCTGTCCGTCCTGTCGACCGTGGACGGACAGAGGGCCCGGGTGTGTCCGGTGCCGAAGCACCTGTAGCACCGCAGTGTATGGTCCGCAAGTGCCCGGACTGCACCCGAGCTGAAGCCGACGCACAACCGTCCCTTTTCGAGGACGGCTTTGGCGGCGGCGACTGGGCACTCGAGCCGAATGGTGCCCATGCCACCGCGGCCGGATCTGATGTCCCGGCCTTGCACCGCTGCGACGCTGCAGCCCCCGATCGCTGCGACCGCCGCCACCACCTCCTCTTTGGTGACCGAATCGTTGAGGTCGGTCACCTCTAAGGCCGCTGTCTTCACCGGGCGAGCCACCATCGCTGCGTCCGCGATGACCTCCTGCAGCTTGGCTGCGAAGAGGTCAGCGCTGGCGCTGCCCTCCGCCCCCGGGAACTCGAAGATTCGAGCCCCGGTTTGGGTCCGCCGACAGGAGACTTTGCTGATCCCCAATTGGGTGGGATCAGCATTGGTACGCGCCCGCATCAGTATAGACGCGTACGTCTCGCCCCGCGCCACAGCCTCTGCGGTGAGTGTCACCACGACGGCTGCGGTCTTTGGGGGGGTGAGTTTGCCCCTTTTCCCCCCTCTCCCTCTCCCCTTACCCCCGCCAGTCTGCGGCTGGCTGGGGGTTGGCGCGGCGGGGGTGGTGGCAGGGGCGGCCGGCGTCGCCTTTTTGCCCTTTCCCTTCCCCTTCCCCTCTCCCTTTCCGGACGTCTGCGACTGGCCGGAAGGCGCGGCGGAAGGGAGTACGGTGGCGGGACGGTGGGTCTTTTTGCCCCTGCCTTTACCCTTCCCGACCACCTCGGTCCAACCCTCCTGGTTGGGCGGAGTGGCGGAAGGAAGAAGGGCGTCCTCCCCTTGCGAGGACGGCCCCGGCCCTGGCTCTCGCCGCCCATCCGCCGCAAGTGGCGGTCGGAGGCGCTTCTCCGGCAGGAGCCGGTCCTCAATGCCTGCTATGCAGGCTCTAGTGAAGGCCCGCTCCTCCATTACAACCTTTCGGATTGTGTCCTCTAGGTTGGAGGAGGGGGCCTCCACAGCAGGCGGTGGTGCGGCCTGGTTTGGCCGGGCGGTGGCGTCGGCCAGTTTCTGGTGTAGCTGGCTGACCTCCAACTGCAGGCGATCGACTCTCGCCTGCAGTTGCTGCGTCTCGTCGGTCGCCTTCCTTTTCACCAGCTCCTCGATGATGCCGCGCATGCTCGCGGCACGGCATTTGAGGGCCTTCTGAAAGGTCCCTTTCAAGTTCGAGGACTTGGAGGCGACCTCCGCTATCTCCTCCTCGTCCTCTTCCGCCATCCGCGCCAGTTCGGCCAATGAGTGGTCGGCGTACAGCACGCGGGACGCGCCGTACCCGGACTTGGCCCGGGCGTTACGCGCCCGCTGCTCCTTAGCGGCGACCCGCTCCTCCAGCTCCTGTTGGAGTTGTTCCCGCCGAGCCAGGTCTAGCTGGCGTTGTGCCTCCGCAAGGCCCACGACGTGGGAGTCCGCGGCTATCGCGGGCTTCTTGGCCCTTGACTTGGCCGACCCCGACGCCGAAGAACCCCTAGACCCCTCCTTTCTATACGCGCGCTTGCGCGACATCGACCGCGACATACGCGCAACGGACACGAGTGAGCTGACAGACTCATCGGCAGAATCCTCCGACATCAACTCAGCTCCCCCGAAGAAGCTCGCCGCAGACGGCGCGCGGCTGGCTTCAGACGCCGAGGCGTCAGATTGGCCCTGAGAAGGGCCTTTTGGTTGGCCCTGAGAAGGCCTTTTGGTTGGCCCTGAGAAGGGCCTTTTGGTTGGCCCTGAGAAGGGCCTTTTGGTTGGCCCTGAGAAGGGCCTTTTTGAGGTTTAAGGAAACGCCCGAGGGCGTCCCGCGGTGTGTGAGGCATGGCCTCCAGCAGTTTCGTAGCACGCAAGACAAGAATATGATTACTTGGATGGTCATTAAGAACAGTTAAATACGCAGAAAGCTTCGTAAAAGTATCAGCTACAAGCTAATATCATAATTGAGTCTATTAGTTACAAAAACCGCAATGTCCGTTTTATGAAATTGTGAGTAATTCATTATTTTCGTAGTACGCATTATGGGCGCCTGTGATTATATTGGAACTATAGTAGTTTGATGAAAAATAATGTATTTAATCAATTACTAAACTTAATCATGAAAAATCTTTACGAACTAGAACAATAATCAGGAAAACATTATGGACATTGCTGTCATTGTAACACTCGGCAGGACTTTGCGGGTTTTGTTGCAAAAACAACATGGACTTTGTTGGCTTTGAAACATACCTATCTTGGCCTAGAGTGATTGAACCATATTGATACTTTTTAATTGAAATACCATTAAAGTACATGCCAGGTAACAGTAGGCCTATATATAGTGAAAGTTTGTATAATTGTTACTCAATCACGCAAAAACAGCTGAACGAATTTTAATGAAATCTGACACAATATCCAGATAGCGTGGATATATTATTTTCTATTCTTTTACCATAGGGATTTTTCGAACGTCCACGCGGACGTCTAAAATGTTAAATAAACTATGCTTGTTTTATAAGAACTTTATTAACAAAACTTATATTAAATTGAAAGTAATGGAGACTCTTCTTGTTCTTCACATAGTACCTCTTCAGGAGAATCGATGTCGTCAACCATATCTTCAGCCGGTATTTCATGTGATGATGGTAGTACTTTATTGTAGTACTCCAAAATCTCCAAATCGCGCCATTTGTCCCCGAAATGAGTAGTTAACAATTTATTAACATCTCTATATTTTAGTGGTTTTATTTGTGCGCCCTGTGGAATAGCACTTGGAGATATCATAGCTGTGTTTTTTCCTTTTTTGCAAACGCTTTTATATTGGCCTGCATCACTTTTGTAGTATAGTTCTCCTCTAACGCCAACCATGTCATTGCTTCTACTGGCTCTTATCAAATAAAACCTTTTACATTTAGAAAAAGGTATATGCCATTTAGTAGTTATCAAAAATAAATCTTTAACGACGGTTTTCCAGTTGCGTACTTGAACCGTAGTAGCAACGTTTATGGCGGTAGAATGTTTTTCCACTACATCAAAGTATTCTTTTGGTGTGATTATATTTTCAATTTTCCGTAATTCCTTTTCAATACGAGCGAATACTCTGTCCGGCGGAAGAAATGAGTGTCCCACTACTGGGAAGACTACTTCAACCAAATGTATTTGAGCTGGTGCATCTTTTGTTAGCCAACGTGAGAGCATTGCTATAAGCATAGAATTCTTGTTTTGACCGGAACACCCGTCGGCCATAAGTCGAACTTGATTACATTCTGGTGGAAAAACTGTACTGCAAAGCCGATGGTAAACTGAAGATACTATGAGGTTTGCATCTTTTGCAAATTCATCCTCTGTCCAGCAATAACTGAACACATTTTCTTTTGTTAATGCTGATTTGGAGTTACCTTCCACAATAGTGAAATTGTAAAAGTAGAGTTGACGGGAATAGTAGGTACTCTGGTCTGGTATTTTAGGCAGTGGCATGTTTTTCTGGCAGTCGAAACTAAGAATCTTTATTTTACCGTTGTCTTCTTTTAACATTTTGAAAAATTCTTTAGCTCGACGTTTGTGTACTGTTTTCTCAGCCATCAGCGTAGCTTTGTCACTATCATTTTGCGCAGTTTTTATTTTTTCTTCAATCTGAAGACAAGTTGAGCACACGTCGACCCGAGGACTCCCAAAGCCCAAATTAAAACAATGATTAAAAACGGATCGAAAATACATCTTTTTCACATTGAGGTTTTCTGGTGCTTGATTGTTGTACATTTTGGCCATTTTATTAATACTCAGCTCTGAAGGCAAATACATACGTCTCGTATTGCCACGACAATAATGAGCTTCAGAACACTTAAATGTCTTTATAAATTTAATGACATTTTCTTTTCTGTCCTTGTATTTGTGGGACTTGTGGTCACCTCCGCGTTTTTCTTTAGGAAAATTTCCATGTAAGTAATAATTCTTTAATACATTTTCTACGCGGTATCTCTTGATTTGCAGAACCTGAAGGAATGCTTTTTGGCAAACTTGCATCATTTTAAGTTGCGATCTGCAGTATATCCTATATTTCCGCTGAAAGGCTCTAGTTTTATAATTTCGAGATTCAAATCTTGGACGGCGACGTTGTGTTTTTATACCTTGCACATGTTTCAATATAAATGAGTCTTGTTTCAATTTGCCTTTCAATCGATAAAAAGACTCATGGAATTTACGTACATCTTGCAGCGGAATTTCAGAGCATTGTAAGATTTTGGATTTATGTTCACAAGTCGGCTTAACAGGCAAATGCTTTGCTGCATACCTGCAAAAAAATCCTTGTTATTTGGACTTGTAGTTATAAACAGTGGTCGAACATTCCGGTGCAATCATTTTTATAGTTGCGGTGCGAGCAAAATAACATACTAAAGCACATGTTGGTTCCACTATACTACCTTATATAACTGCTAGGTAGGATGAAAGCAGAAATAAAGGGATATATTTATGGAGGAACATTATGAAAGTGAGATGGAGTAATGACTTATGAACTGTTTTAAATAAAAAGTTTGTAATACATATTTCCCTAAATAGGTAAAAAGTATCAAGAACATACGCCATAGTATACTCACCGTTGTTCTTTGGCACGATTCTTTGCCCAATTTACAGCGTTCACTCGTCGTTTCCGTGCCTGTTTATTATCAACAACTTCAGGGTAACACTCCATGTCAAATATTTTAATACAGTTATGCCGAATCAATCAATTTTAACACGAGAAAACTAAAATAAACTAAGAGCAAATTTACGACTGCACATAAGAATCCGCCATATTGACAGACGTGACGTGATTGGTGGCGATGGACTAAGCGTTATTTGATACAAACAGGAACAGCCGTTTTCTATTGGACTATGCGGAATTAGGTTCTTATGACTAATACAAAAATGATTTATTTTGTCTATAGATTTTTGTACCATAGTAAAGTCATTTTAATTTTTTATGGACATTGCGGTTTTTGTAACTAATAGACTCAATTAAAGATCGACAATTTGATATTTTATAGATAAATAATGTTTAAGGAGGAATTCAGGGTATTATTCAAAATAATATAAAAATTTCAATATCTCGAAATCCATTGAATTTCGTAGACCATATGTGGGGTTAAATTTGTTGCATATTAGCCCCCCTATAACGTGATGCAAGGAATACGTCGAATTACCAGTAGCCCTGTACATATAGGTACTTATTGCTTTGCTACATTCCATTCATCATAAATTTCTATTATAATTGTGACAAAGAGCAACATTGCATTTTTGTGCATTCTGTGCGTGAGTAGCCCTTGCAACCATTTTTAGAAGCACATCTTCGTTCATTATGGTCAATTCCATCACTCCTAACAACTTTAGGTGGGACAGCTTTCATAGGTCCACGATGTTTCTTTGCTTCCAGTTCTTTATCAATACTACTGGAGGAGGGTCGCCCTCTTTTGTTTTCGGCACTTTTTTATAATTACATAACGCCTCTGCTAATTGGGATCTGTAGTCACCCAAACTCAGACTTTTGCTGTTTCCCCTTTTTAAATTGGCTTTTTTATATAAAACCCACGAGTTTATTACTGCCATATCAGTCGTATGGTAAAATAAACGAATATACCATTTTCGACTTTTTATCCTAATCCTATATCTGCCTAAAAAACTGTCCATCAAGTCGACGCCTCCATATGCGCGTTATAATCTTTGATTATTTTCGGGCATGGGATATTGATCGTCTTCTTTTCTTTTTTGTCGTATCTGTTGACTGAATCTACTGGTCCAGCGCCGACATACGTAGAAGCCAATGAAACGAGCTTGTTATCCTTCCAACTGGTCACTGAAATGTCCATGCCTTCATAGTCGGCGACTTGCTCTTCATAAGACCCTCGAGGTACAGTCTTTCATGTACCTATAAACTATGTATTTAAAAACACGTGAAACCTATAATATAAACGTAAATGTGTACATGTATCACATTGTTAGTATAGGTACAAGTAAATCTAGTTGATTTTAAAAGAAAAAAAAACTTGCAAAAAGAAAATTACAGTGGTAAACCAATAGACTAAGGGCCGATTTTTCAATCGTCAGATAAATTTTATCCAACGAATAAATATGACGGTTTGATAGATTTTCTATACAAAAGCTGTCAAAACTTCAAACTTATTCCCCAGATAAAAGTTATCTGACGATTGAAAAATCAGCCCTAAACCATTTATGTATAAACCTAATTTTACATAAATAAACTTACCTATTTATATATAATTTTGAACAATAGTGCAATACAATAATAAATACAAACTATGCATGGTAAAAAAACTAACAAATACGTAAATAAAACGCTGGGCGTAGATCTACGTTCCGGCGCCCATAAGCGACAAAAAAATCTATCATCCTGTGAACGCTCTGTATGTAGGTAACTTTTATGATGGCTACCAAAAACGTATTTTATAGAAAACTAAGAAAGTTCTATAAGACTTAGCTTAGATAGTATACTCACTCAGAAGCATAGCTTTATAATTTTGTTAAAAAAATATTTTTAAGAACAATAACAACTAAGTAAATCGGAGTTGAAAATAAAGATCAGTCATCTTGGTTGTTGAGGGGATCTTGCAAAGAAAACTCCCGTTGCTTGTAATAGACATGAACGTTATTTGGAGACGTTTTTGAGGCGTATGAGTTACAATTTTGTGATCGCTTACATCCTACGGAAGTTTACCGGCCCGAGAGCCTATGTTTTTTACAATTTTACAATGCCAGTTTTTTACTTGGAATTTACATTATTATGGCTATTTTCTATTATATGGGCTATGTTGGCATGTAATAAACAATCCTTACTTATACAGAGTTACATAAACTTTCCTAAGATAAAACAAATTGCAATTACATGGGTCGCACAAACAAGATGTTAGCTAATTAGTGGCTTAAGGCCGTGAATGTGGGTTGAACTCTAAACTTTGTTTTACAATATTTTTAACTTTAACTATTTATGGACGGAAATTATTTGACAATATGACTGCCCTATGCCTACCGTTTTAATTAATAGTAATTTACACAATCAATCAACAAAAAGAAGGATAATCTACACATAAACACAAACAATCAAACTTAATGGACTTAAACTACGTAATTAATAACAAACAACACAATAATCAGTCTTACCCTAAAGCACTACACGATTCACAACACTTGCACAATCACTTTCACTTAATAGTTTGTTAGTCACTTGTTTTTTCGTCGTCAACATTGGTAGTAAACATACTTTAAAATCTACCAATTTTGTAGAATTTTTGAAAGTTTTTGTCAGTATCACATCAAATTATCATACAAATATAAGAAAACACAAAAATATACTCACTTTTTTTCAATAAAAATCACACAATACAGCGTCCGCAATTTCTCGAAACACGTTCTAACGAGGTGGAAATTCGGTTGTGACGATTAGAATATTTTGACACTATTTGAATGATAGTTTTGAACGTTTATTTTAGATTCATTCATTCTCCTTTCCACTCTGGTGTTTGTAGGTCAATAAACACCTAATTGCGTTCGATGTAGGCACTTTTTCGAGTGCGGTCATCGCCGCGCAGATCTACGCTTCGGCATTTAGTGGTAACAAATATAGGCGCGCAGACCTACGTTGCGGCATACGAAAGGAGCTTATTTTCTGTACAGGTGTTCAAATTCTGAAATAACACTATAATCAATCTAGGTAAATGAATTCGACACGAGCACTACTTTTATATCTAATTGAAAGTTCCTCAGAGGATGATTCCGATGCTGAATTTGATATGCATGCCTTGTTAAAACGAAAAATATAACCATCTGGGTAGTCGCACATAAAACATAAGAGAACAAGTGGCGAATTGAATTTCTATCATGATTTATCATCGTTGCACAGTATTTTAAAAGTTCAAGATCGGCATTTATTGAGCTTCATGAATTGATATAAAATGATTAAATAAAACGCGATACGGTTATGCGCAAAAGCATTAGTTTTGCAACGTTTTGCAGTATGCTTAAGGTAAGAATTAAAAACATATCATATTTCAATAATTTATGTTGCAACACTTGTATTTTAAGTAAATAAAGTACGTAATTTAAATATCTTAGTTTGTAAAAAAGTAACATGATATTATGTAAGTAAATTCAAATCTTTTAAAAAGGCACGAATATCCAAATCAATAGTTTGAGATTGCGGTGGTTGTTGTCGTGGTGGACTTGTAATTGTTTCAGGACTGGACCTGGTGAAGTATATGACGAACTTGCAGAGTGTGGTCGGTTGGACTGTTGCAATGGTTGTTGTCGTGGTGGATTTGTCATTGTTTTAAGGCTTATAGACTGGACCTGGTGAGGTATATGACGAACTTGCAGAATGTGGTCGGGCGGACTATTGCGGTGGTTGTTGTCGTGGTTGACTTGTCATTGTTTCAGGCCTATAAACTGGACCTGGTGAGTTATATGACGAACTTGCAGAATGTGGTCGGGCGGACTATTGCGGTGGTTGTTGTCGTGGTGGACTTGACATACATTCAGGACTATAGACTGGACTTGGTGTGATAAATGACAAACTTGCAGGGTGTGGTCGGGTGGAATATTGAACAGGAGCGTCAGTGTATTATCTTGCAGCAGAATCGACATTTTGACTACAATCCTCATAATGCCTGCTGTGTGGTGTTGGTGGAGTTTGCAACTTCTCAGGGCTGTAGGGTGGATCTGGTGAGGTATATGTCTAACTTGCAGCGTGTGGTCGGGTGGACTGGTGAACAGGATTGATACTACATCTTGCATATTGAGTGGCTTGTGGTAGTGGTGGCAGATTTTGAGTTGTCTCTGGACTATTATAAGTTTCAGCTGATGAAATGTAAGATGATTTTGCGGAATAAAATGGGCTGGTCCTTTGTAGCTGAAAAGGAGTACCACCAGTGAAATTATAAGTTGTAGAACTAGAAGAACCCTGTGTACTGTTTGATCTCATCAAATGGTGCTCTTTGGATACCGTCACAATATTAAAAAGTTTACGTTGTACACTTATTTGTAGATACTCCGGCAACTGAGAAGTTGTATCACACATGCTCAAAATTTTTTTCTCCATCGATGTGGATTTATTTTCGTTTTTAGGAATGTTCTGTATTAATTGTTTTCGAAAAATGTCCCTTACTTCGTGTCTTTTTTCTCTCCTTTTCAAACAACAGTTTAACAGTTTCAGAAGTTGGTGCAATTTTACACTGAACCAAATTGAAGGCACCGAATTCTGAAACTGTTTGTTTTATAATATGGTAATTATTTTACTCTTTTTAATTTTGTTTGGAGTCGGTTTTTACTTTGTTTTAAAGTTATTTTATATAAATCTATCAACTACTTCTGAGCCACAAAAATATCTCAAGATGAGGACTAGCTGTTCACGACCGCTAGGATTAGGAGTTTCGTCAACCATAACAGCAACAAAATTAGTTTCACTGATTTATTTTTTATCTTATCGTAAATTACAGACACAACACTAGAAATTTAATCATTTTGGGTCCTATTCGATAGCCCCGTGAATGAGCTACCCGATGTTTATTGTAAGTGGGTTTCCAAAAGCCAATGCAAACGTTGGCATGATTTACTTTCCTTTCGCCAGAAATGAAACCTAGGTTATATGTTAGAGGACAATACGAGAAATCAATAGCAAAAAGAACCAGGTCCATCGAACGAAGATAAATAGCGAAGTGTTGCTAGTATATTTTTTGTCAGTCGTTACCTATTTTTCTTATATTATAATTAAATGAAAATACGTGACATTTAGAGGTTTTCTTTGATAAAATAGATTAAGTTGGTTGTTATATTTTTCTTTCACTGGCAGTTTCTTATCACTAAAACTAGTAAAAAAAACTGATAAACGGATCGAATGGATACGCGTTAGTAGGTATGCGTTAGCGTTGCGATAGCAATTTTGAACGTTGCACGCAATAAGTAAGTATCGCTAACCCAATCACGAGCGTACAGTGGTTGACAGGAGTTGATGATCGCTATTGCAACACTATTTAACGCGTACGCGTAGGATAGGTCTTCTGGGTTACTTTTCTAAATTGTACTATGGAATATTCTTACAAAAAAGAAATGATACAACCATAAAAACTGAAACCAAAACTATTTATTAAATAATAAGTACTTCTGGGTTTACAAAAAATATTGTTTACCTTATCATAGAACAATTATTATGCTACAAAATTCTTATAAATAAACTTAATTATTCATCATCACTACTCTTCTCTCTTTCCACATCATGTCTCATTATGAAATCCAGAAATTGCGCTGGAGGACTTAAGTTCTGTCGATGTCTACTCCACGCCATGAACCACAATACAGACATGACGTGGCTAGTGGCTACAACAACCAAGTGTTCTCTTCCCAGAAATACAGGAACAGTTAATGTTCTTTAATGCTGCTACGCCATCATTAAAGCGCTTTCCACACTGAAACTGGCGCCACTTCAGAAAAAAAGCATAATTTCTGTCAACACACAACATTGAAATTTCGTACGTACAACATTTTAGTTAAGTGTTGTAGAAATTTTCGAACACCAAAAAACAAAAATGACATCCTAGGTTAGAAGCTTCTTTTAGTAATTAATGCTTAAAACGGCCGTTTTTGGTACTTATCGCTAAAACTTCGAATCCAGAAGCTCTAGTGTTGATATTTGGAGTTCGAAAATTTCTACAACACTTAACTAAAATGTTGTACGTACGAAATTTCAATATGTTGTGTGTTGACAGAAATAATGCGTTTTTTCTGAAGTGGCGCCATTTTCGGTGGGGGAAGCGCCTTAAGCCCTTCTATCAAAAGATACATGTGCGCTGTCGTCTATGTCGCGACTGGATTTGATTACGCCGCAGCCACGGATTGATGACATCGATGTTAAATATTTCCAAAACCGAAATATCTAACCTGTCCTCCCTGTACAGTTCAATATGGTACGAACCACCGACCCTCACATGTTCGCCATAGTAACTCCTGGCCTGACTTATTTAGGACGTCCCCAGAGCATATACAAGGTTAGTCAGAAAGGGGGTACTAATCCGAAGCCCACTTATAGTATCGCTGATGACTGTTTGAAAGCAAGTGTTAAAATTTCAAAATTCGATTTTTTTTTTTCAAATACAATGATTATTATTTTAGTTTTTTTCAAAAATTCTTCATCCCTGCTTTAGTTACAAATTCGAAAAATGGTGCTTCTAATTCATGACCCCAAATATGACCTAAAATGTAAACACAGCTGATCGTAACTGGGGATAGATAGACTTTAGAGATATTTTTTTGAGATTTTTGAACAACTGTTTCTCTTAAACTATTGACTTTTGGGAATAGTTGTAGAACAAAAGTTACTCATTATTATGTGTACTTTAACACCCTTTCGGATTAGTACCCCCTTTCTGACTAGCCTTGTATTATTAGGTCGTTTATGTCGAGTATGGGAAAGTTGTCCAGGCCGGGAATATTCGCAGTCATTGACACGAAATCAGCTCTGATTTGATTAAGATTCCTGTGAATAACATAATCACTGAAATAGTTTTGATTGGGTGTTTCATTTATTCTTGTTATTATTGATTCCACTAAAGGATGATCAGTGAGTGGTTTACCAAACGCATTTAGTAATGCACCAGCTATTTTGACTTCGTCGAACAAGTGACTCGCAGCTCTATTAAAAAAGGTAGACCTAAGTTGTCGAAACTATATTTAGTCATAAAGTGTACAGAAAAATATTTAAACAGTAGTTTCTTTGAAGTACATTCATTAATGATTGCATTGAATTATTATCATCTTTTTCACAATTTGCGCGTGTAGAATGAGGAGAATTAAAACTCAGAGTTATATAAGAGTCAGAGTTATATAAGGGTTAGGTTATTGGTAATTTGTTATACAGGAAGACTTTGAATTCGTTGGCAATATTTTAGTCCAAGAATCTAATTGAGGAATAAATAATAACTAACCTCCGGTTTCTGAATTGAGAATTTGACGTTGAGAACGTCTCAAACTCTACTTAAGTATTACTTAAACATTTTTTTGTTTCTGAATTAAGTTTTCTTAAACTGTAATCAAAATTTGAGTAGTTTAGTATTTTACTCAATTTTGACAAATAGCGTGCTTATCGCATACTTAGGATCGTTATTTGCGTTTCACAACTAAAAAAATCGCGTTTGACAATGCTCAAAGCATTCTCAACGTAAAGATAAGCAGTTGAAAGTTGAGCGACCGTATTCGGCTACTCAAACTGTAATCGTTTAGGTATTTACGTGAAAAGAGTGGTATTGTATTTTAATGATTGTTGATATCACGGTTGTTCCCGATGCCGGTGGACTACCTACTACTTTTTATATTTTTAAATGTTTTTTTGGCTTTAGATAGAAATATTTTGTTGAATGAATAAACGGAATGTAAATATTATTATTTTTTATTTAAACTGTGGTACATTTTCATAACATTAAATAGGAAACAATCTTATAACAGCTAGTGCAAAGGCGTTTAATGACATTATTCCTAATTTACACTTATATGTATTTTAGTAGAAATCACAGAAATTCATAATAATTATTGTAACTAATAATAACTTGCTAAATAAACAGGTACAGTTTTATTTAGCAAGCAAATTACATTTAAAAAACACGGCTATTCGTAATAATTGAGGTAATATATTTTTATATATTTATTTATCGTGAATTTTGTACTAGACTCTGGACGTATTCTACGTTTGGACAAGAATTCGAACAGAAGAAGCATGGAAAAAGCTGGCATAAAAAAGTAGTTGGAAAAGGCTGAAAAGGAATTGATGTCGTAGGCAATGTACCTTCTACATCAAATCCTTTTGATGTAGAAGGTGTCTACATCAAATCCCTTTATGCCACTTCCAACTGCTTTTTTTAAAATTCGTATCTCCAATGCATGCTTCTTCTGTTCGAATCAAAATTTTTGCATCTCATTTTTTTCTGGTAGTATGTTAATTCAATTTTTTTCTTAAAATAAATTTTCTTTAAATCTTCTGCTGAATACTTAATGAGTGATATGTTATCTATTTATTTTTTTCGTTGAGGCACTCGTATTGGTTTTATTTTAGGTTCTGGGTTAGACTCTGGTACTGACTTTTCGGGAATTTCTTCTTTTTTTTCTCCTGGAAAATAAAAGTTGTAGTAAATATTATTCACATTATTACACATTGTTTATTTGTTTGTTGTTTGATGCTTGATGTTATTATAAAAATGTTTCAACATAGTTTCGTCTCTAGGGCTTGACGTGCAGTGGCTGTTATATTCTATAGAGAAAGCCTTCCAGGCTTCTTGTTTTTTTTAATGTAGTATGCCTCTGACCGTTTCCATTCTATAATACTTTGATATCTGGAGCAAACATAATAACACGCATCTAGATAAGTACATAACGTTCGTGAAAAATAATTATGATTTTATATTATTTATGTAGGTTTATTATAGTTTATAATATATATTATATATTTATTCATATATATTTTCATGTTGTATATTTATTTAAGTATATTATATTTTATGTTATAGCATAAATAAGTAATGTAAATAGGACAGTTGTACACTGGAGTTTGCCCTCAACCACACTATCAATCTCTCTCTATCACTCAAAGGTTTGCTGGTAGAAAACTCATTTTTTACGGTCGGTCGGACGGTACGGTCTCAACTTACACGCTAACCTTATATTTATAATACATTAGAAGTGAGGCGGTGCGTCACCCACTACACCTCCACCGTTTTGGAAAAAAAAAAAAGAGCCAAACATTTTTTTTTAAATACTCTGAATAAACTAATATGTTTTAGAAATACAATTCTTCATGATCGTATTACAATACATGCAATCAAACTCACAACATGTAGGTACCATGTAAACTAAATATTATAAACAAAATGCTTTCAACTACTAATATGTTGGTACAATTAAATCTTTATGTTTGAGTTATAGGAGTACAAAACTTTACCTCATATCTTTAAAGTTACAGAAATAATGGAATAAAATCCAAGAAATAAAATATAATATCTACTTATACTACTCTATTACGCACTTTTGACAATAATTAAATAAAATAATGACATGGAGGAAAAAATAAAATTTTAATAAACAAAGATATTTAAAAAAACAAAACATCACAAATAAAACCTCGACAAAAACTTTCAAGTTACAGACAAGTTACACTTAGTTAGCACTTTCAAGACAAGTTAGCTTAGAACAATTACACAATACTAAGACAATGTATATGAAATCATGTTTAGTAAGAAAGGTCATACAAATCGATATCGAACAGTATACAGGTAAAAAAAAGGAACTTACAAAAAAAAACAGTCCATGTTAATATTATTTTAAATATTCAAGACAATAAAAATAAATACAATTACCGATAAAATAAACGAGTAGGTACTGTCTTTCTATATTCTCCCAAATAATAAATTGTAAAAATAAAACAGTTCCGCTTTTTCAAAAAAATCACACATTTTACTCATCCCATTCTTTATAATCTTTTACAATAACAAAAACTCTTTTACAATATCATTCTTTTATATTTAGGTAGGTACACATCTTATTACCTTGGTCCGGCCGGACTCAATCCTCTTTTTTTTGTAGGTACATTATTCTCATTTATTATATTATTTTCACAATAATATGCAGGACTCTCGGTGCCTGTCATTATTAATAGTAAGGCATATTTTAAGACTCATTGGTCTCCAACGATTTTCACAGAGAGAATTCATCTACACCATGATCAAATTGAAGGAATCCTTACTTGTACCTTTATATACCTATGTGTACCTTTATAATATAACAATAACTTTTATAGTTCTCACACAACATCCAACAATTTAAGCTTCACGCAATCAAAGTGAATCGTTTGGTCTATAAGAATTTAGCGTCGCTTTTGGATGATCAGACCAGTTGCTCGTCCAAACCTTATTTAACAAACTATTCCAAGCGTTTATTTACTTTACTTTTCAAAACCTCACACACAATTACTCTATTCAATTCCTATCTTCTCCATATATAAAACAGTACCTAATTGCACAATAAAGTGAACAAAAAGATTTTTAATACTGTCAAATACCTACATCCCGAGACAAAATCATATTTTTCCCTTCATATTCACATTCCTGCATAACGTATTTAAGTAATAACAAACAGTTCAATATTTCTAAACAATGTTCAAATTATACCGAAATATTAAAGCGCTTTTGAGAAATTATTTCGTAATCAAATGCACAAGTTTTAAAACAAAGAAAGCATAGTCTTCGATGAAAGAAATATTTCGTCATCAATTAGTAAACTCTCATGTTCACACATTATTGCTGAGATGGCTAACTGCTGACATATCTTGTAATCAAAGTGTCACATTTTATAACAATGATTCCATTTATACAAATGAAAGCTGATCGTTGCTGATATAGGTAATCACACTGAACAATGACATCAACTGTAATATGAAATTGTTTAACTAGTGTATTACGGAATATATTTTAACAAAGAAAACTGAACTAAATAATTATGTCAAAGATTTTTAATAAAAAAAAAAAAAAAAAAATTTATCTTTACTCTTTCGTACTTCATACGTGTAGGTATTCCTTTTTTTTTAAGACAATAGATAAAAGAAATGTACTAAATTATTAGAGTGCGCGCAAGATAAGTCTGCGCGCGGCCGAAATCGGAACTAATCATGGTCCACCAAATTATGTGTCATTTTATTAATTTTGATAGTAGAACTACCTGATTATAGGAATGTTTAACGGGAAAAATATGTTTAGCGATAAAAAAGTTAAGCTTAAAAAGCGGTAATTTGAACTTTTGCGATCATGGCAACGTTTAGCACGCCCTCAGTCGCGCGCAGAGTTATCTTGCGCGCACTCTACATAATCTTTACTGCATTTATTGCATATACCATTTTTTTTTTAAATTTAAGCACGTAATAGACTACTACAGTTACTAACTATCTTCTTATATATAAAGAGACTGGTACTGACTGACATTTCATTCATCAACGCAGAGCCTAAACCACTAAAGCTAGAAATATGAAATTTGGACAGTAGGTTCCTTACATGACGGAAACATCCACTAAGAAGGGATTTCTCGAAATTCAACCCCTAAGGGGGTGAAAAGGGTGATTAACGTTTGTATGCAAGTCCGTCATTTTTGAAGTAAGAAGCATGAAATTAAATATTAAGCTTTTTGGTTAGGAGTAAATGTACACGTGTTTGAGCGTTTTTGTAAATTCAACCCCTAAAGGGGTGAAATAAGTATTGTAAGTTTGTATGAAAAATCTAATACTTTTGAAGTAAGAAGCTTGGAATTCAGTATTTAGGTTACTGGTCAGAAATAAACATATACGTGTTTCAGGGTTTTTGGAAATTCTACACCTAAGGGGGTGAAATAAGTGTTGTAAGTTTGTATGAGAAATCTGGTACTTTTGAAGTAAGCAGCATGAAATTAAATATTTAGGTCATTGATCAGAAATAAACGTACACATGTTTCAGGATTTTTGGAAATTCAACCTCTAAAGGGGTGAAATAAGTGTTGTAATTTTGTATGAGAAATCTGTTACTTTTGAAGTAAGAAGCATGGAATTAAGTATTTCGGCTTCTGGTTAGAAATAAATATACACCTGTTTGACCGTTTTTGGAAATTATACCCCTAAGGGGTGAAATAGAGGATAAAAGTTTCTATGAAGTTAAAAGCATGAAATCAAATAATAGGCTTTCTGGCTAGGTATAAATACACGTTTTTGAACGTTTTTGTAAATTCTACCCTTAGGGGGTGAAATTGGAGGTGAAAGTTTTCTTGAAGTTAAAAGCATGAAATTAAATAATAGGGTTTCGGATTAATAATAAATGACCGTGTGTGAGCGTTTTTGTAAATTAAACCCCTAAGGGGGTAAAATAGCGGATGTAAGTTTGTATAAGAAGTCTGGTACTCTTGAAGTGAGAAGCATAAAACATACACGTGTTTCAGGGTTTTTGAAAAATCTATCCCTAGAGGGTGAAATAGAGGATGAAAGTTTTTTTATTGTTGACACTTGCGCGAGAGTTTCTGGCATAGTATGTACCATCACCGTAATAATAATAAAGGAGGTGGTGCGCGAGTCGTATCGGATGGTTTTAAATAAAAATTCACATCGTTCATCCGATTGAGTTGAAACTTTGTATAGTTGTTGTTACTCACGCGAAAGTTTCTGACATAGTACCTTCAACGTACAATAGGTGGCGCGCGAGTCGTATTGGATAATTGTTTGTCTTCTTTTATTAGAAAGAGAAATGTACTAACTGAAAATGATATTTGGAAATTCGGTTCCTTTTGTAACGTAAGCATCCACTAAGAAGGGATTTCTCGAAATTTAACCACTGAGGGGGTGAAAAGAGTGATTAACGTTTGTATGCAAGTCCGTCATTATTGAAGTAAGAAGCATGAAATTAAACGTTAAGGTTCCTGGTTAGAAATAAATGTACACAGGTTTGAGTGCTTTCGGAAATTCAACCCCTAAAGGGGTGAAATAAGTGTTTAAAGTTCGTATGAGAAATTCGGTAGTTTTGAAGTAAGAAGCATGGAATTAAATATTTAGACTTTTGAAGAGAAATAATTATACACGTGTTTGAGGGTTTTTGGAAATTCTACCACTAAGGGGTGAAATACGGGCTGAAAGATTTATGTACTGAAGTTAAAAAGAGCATGCATTAAAATAATAGAGTTTCTGCTGAGAATCTAAGTGGGCCACTTCCCAAACTTTAATTTCTATATTTTTACAGTTTCCAGTGGTTGACTTTATAGGCAATTTGCGGTCACACTTAAGGGTAACTATTGCTTCACCAGACTGTTTCCATGAAAATCTTTCCATCTAAATCTACATCCACTTTGAATGGGAGCATGGACACATCTTCACACAGAGTTTGTAGTCTGTCTAAGAATGGAGACCCATACCGGCAAAGTGCTCTATTGCCATGATCAGCAATGCATGTCACTTCATTCACAGCAAAATGGAACACTCCTTCATAAGTGATTTGTAGGTCACCCAGCATACCCATTTCTGGTTTCTTAGAAAACAAATCAGAATGACATAAGAATGAAGAGCCATTTCTGTTGGCCAGCAATAAGTAATTGTTGAGGATTCCAGCCGATGAATCTTTAACCTCATCAACTACACATCCAGTAGGAGGAGCGATGGTTCCACCATGACTACCTCCGGTGGTTAAGGCATGAACAGAATAAATAGTTCTATTTGATGGGATGATTTCAAAGGCTATCAATTTGCACCCATTCCCAAAAGTGCAGTACCCTTGCAGCTTTTGACAGGTGTAATATGACCTATTTATGTGTTCAAAATTGAATATCTCTTGTGCAAGGGATCCAACTGCTATAAATGGTAAGGCTCCGATGCCACACACTGACTGCTTCACACTTATGCCACTGGCAATAGTATTCTTCTCTAATGTTTAATTTCCAGCTAGTTGTGTCAAATAAGTGGTTCAAATTGCTGGTGTGGACGACTATATCACGTTTTATGGAATCAGAACCAAAGTTAATGACTTCAGAGTCCCTCATTGAAAGTTTATAATTGTACCTGAGGACTGTTGAGTCATAAGTTTCTAATAGCTCATATGGTTCTACTAATACAGGCCTGCATAGTACAAACAATAGTAATAAAATAACCCAGTGTTTACGAATGGTGGATGTTTCCATGTTGATTTCAGAAGGGTCATTGTCTAAAGCACATTCTCGTCTACCTTCACTGTTGACAAACACTCTATATTGTGCTTCATAATAACAACCGTTCCTTTGAAGTTTTATTCTCCGTCCTCCAATTTCTATTCCCCTTTCCAAACCGATGAACCACAGAACCACCAACACGAAAGCAATAAACAGTGTGATAAACAACACAGTCACCACAGCAAATGAAAGTTGATAATTGCTATCATCTCAACTGTTGGAACTAATCCTTAGAGATTCTTTCTTATCACAACCCATGTCAAATGTAAAGGACTGTTGGCATTTATTTGATTTAAAGGTCACAGGTCCGTAAAATATCCTCTTTTCAATTTCATTACAAGTCATCTTCATCGATCCAGCAATAGTTATTACGACCATGTCTCCTGGGCAGATGGGAAAGAACAATTTTGGTCCGTCCGTGATAGCATTGCATGTTGGAGTTGAATTTGATGACAAAGTTTCTGTTACTGAAAGTGCGGATAAATCTGCAATGCTATGCTTTACAACAAGCCTTTTTTCTAGAAAAGTTCTATCACCAGTGTCTTTGAACACTAATTCCAGTGCAGGAGATTTTCTGTTTGCCATGATTTTAGTATGCTTGTCTGAGGGATTTTGGAAGTGGTCTCTGATGGCTTTTCCTTCTGCATTTCCAAAAGGGATTCCATGAAGGCCTGCAGGAGGTGCTTGGAGCCAGCTGGTCCTCAATCTTTCATCACTGATTGTGGTTGAAGGTTGAGCATCAATTGTAGGACTCTTTAAGGCTGTTAGGAGTGTTAACCAATACACTATGTGTTTGATCTCCATTGCAGTAGTATTCAGCACTGATTCCTGACAAAAAGAGTGAATATAATTTTTAACAAATATCAATATGTAAACCCGACAATGTGCAAATTTTCGACTGCTAACTTGTCTTGAAAGTGCTAACTAAGTGTAACTTGTCTGTAACTTGAAAGTTTTTGTCGAGGTTTTATTTGTGATGTTTTGTTTGACTTGGTCGCGTTTGACCCTAGTCGCCCCTGATGGTAAGCGCCGATAGGGTCTAAGATGGAACACACCAATCCAAGTAACAGAGATATAGAGGAATTGCGAACACACGAATCCAAGTAACAGAGATATAGAGGAATTGCCGCTTGGCTCTCACGTACACAGTCGGGAACACTTTAATGTGAAGGTGGTAGCTAGCCAGGCGGACCGTATAGATCCTACCACCAAGCGTGGGATCGTTCACCCGTACCACAGGCAATCCTGTGGTGCCGTTGCCCAGGTGGACCGCTAGGAGGTAGATCCCATACCACCGCAAAAAAAATTTTTGTTGCTTAAGTTGTATTACGTGAATTATTGCGCGATAATATTGCTAACAGAAAGTGATCTTTGTACATTTACATTGTGTGTCGTTTATTAAACAATGTTTTGGAAATAATCATAAATTTTTAGCCTACTTCATAGGTCTTCAATTCTTTTAACAATAAAGTTAATTAGTAGACTTCACTTACTTGCTAAAAATCGAATGGCTCCAGATACTCTCTGGCTGAAGACTTGTGCAGCATATTTTACTTTCATTTTCGGAATTAAATCTTTTTTCACTTGTTTATCTGTTTACTTGCTCACAAGTCTCACTTCATCTGTTCCCTCATCTTTATTAAGTAATAACTCTATATGAGTCCATTTTGCACATTTTGTTTCACCGTTCTGCACGAATATGGCATCTTTTGTTAACAGGTTATTCCTTACTCCTTTTAGAAGGTGAGGTAGATCAAAAAGAGGGAACACCATTTTCCCTTCAATTACAAACGATTTTGAAAAAAAAACTTCTCCCCTCTCGTATGTGCTTCTTTAGTTTCTTCTTGGAGACTTTTAACTGTACTCATATTAGTTGTGGCTTGGTCGTATATTGTGGTAATTACTCTTAGTCCACATACGTGCAAATTTTTAAAAATTACTTAAAAAGTTTTTTTAATTCATCTTCTTTAGTAGCACTTTTGCAGAATGTAAAGCAAATGAGCTGCTTAGTTTTACTTTTAATTCCTTTTATCATGAAGACGAGGGCGTGATCAGCCACAGCTTTTGTTTTCTTATAACCATAATCTTCAAACCCTATTATTTCATCTCGAAATGAAAGATAATGCAATCCGGGCCCCAGTGAGATTTCATCGAACAAAAGATTTACCAATATTTTTTCTTTAGGCAACTTTTTGGTGACATTTTTCAGTTCTTTTAATATTTCCTTATTAATTCTAGGCTTTACTATAAATGCACTTAGCAATGTTTGCAGACTTCGTTTTGATGGCAGAACAAACATTTGCCTTAACGAATTGTATGCTTTTGGGCTCTGTTCTAAAAAGCTCAGACACATTATTTTTTCTTCATTGGTAAACCGTCTTCCTCGTGGTTTCTTGGCCCATTTTAATTGCATTATTGTAATTTTTTTAATGTGTTCTAGCAACTTTTCAACCACTTTCAAAAAATATTTGCTCATTGTTAAACGTTTGGCAGCCCGTATTTTATTTGTTTGCAATTTGTATTTGTTGCTAAGCTTCTCCAATTTTTCCACAAGTTTAGTAATTGTCTTCTGACACATGTGATGCTTAATATCTGTAAAAATTAATTAATATATTGTAATGTAATTACGTGTAATTAATAATGTATATATTGAGGGGAACTTCACAAGGAATTTTAGGGAATTAAAAGATCCAATGACCGACAGTACTCAGTGCAACTTTATTTGCAAGTCATATTAATGACGTTTAACTCTTAAAAACTAATGAAGGAAAACGCCTGATAAATTTCTTATACTAATTAGTTCTAACCTAAATTTGTTGCTAATTAATGTGTACTTATAAACTATAATGAAGCATACGCTTCAACATGCCCCCAGCCGTTGAAAGCTCGCCTTTCAACCAGCATCTTCCAGTAAGGGGCAAATCTTCGAAAAAGCTCTTCTAATAATGCCCGTCGCAGTCTTGATATCGGCCACCCTGCATATTTCATCAGAACCGGGATGGAGAGCCACAATACGTCCCATCTTCCATTTTAATGGCGGCAAGTGATCATCCTTGACAACTACAAGGGAGTTGAGCTTCAGTGTGTCCTTGCATGAATGCCACTTGACTCGCTGCTGAAGCTCGGAAACATATTCTTTGCTCCATCTGGCCCAAAAATGTTGACGCAGCTGCTCAATGCGTTGATGGCGCGTCAGATGATGGCTGGAGTGGTCACGAAGATCTTTGACTGGAAGAGAAGTGAGTGGCCGTCCGATTAAAAAATGACCTGGAGTGAGAGGCAACAAGTCTTCTGGGCTTGAAGATAACGGATAGAGCGGCCGCGAATTTAAGATTGCTTCTATCTGGATTAACACTGAATTCAGTTCTTCATATGTTAAGTTACAATTGCCCAACACTCTAACTAAATGAAATTTGGTCGATTTGACACCCGCTTCCCAAAGACCACCAAAATGTGGAGCGTAAGCAGGAATAAAGTGAAAATTGATTCCATCATGAGCCACACTATCAGTTAAGGAGTCACAGTTTTGCTTCAAGAAATTAGAGATTTCATTATAAGCACCTACAAATGATGTTCCGTTGTCGGAGAACATATTGAGAGGTTTTCCTCTCCGAGACATGAACCTACGTAAAGCCTGTAAATAGTTACTGCTCGTCAAGTCACCCACCAACTCTAAATGAATGGCTTTCGTCGTGAAGCACACAAAAATAACGATGTAAACCTTTAATAATCTACATCCACGACCTTGACGACTAGCTGAAGTTATGGGACCTGCGTAGTCAACACCTACGTTTTGGAACGGATAGTCTGCTGGAGAGAGTCTACTGAATGGAAGATTACCTATTTGTGGGACAACTGTCTGCCCTATATGACGTCGGCACCGAACACACTGATGATAACAGGCTCTGGCTAAATTACGACCACCTAAGGGCCAATACGTCTCTCTGATGGTACTTAATAATAATTGTGGCCCTGCGTGCATCAACATGATATGCTGGAACCGGAACAAAAGTTTAACAAAATAACGAGTGGACTGTAATAAGATTGGGTGTTTTTTCTCAAATGAATATTCGGAATTTTATGTAATTTACCACCGACCCGAATAATTTTGTGTTCATCTAGAAAAACATGAAATTTTAATAATTGATTTCGTGGTAATTTTTGATTTTTAATTAATAAATTGTATTCAGGAAAAGATTCCTTTTGCGACTGAATAATAATAAAATTTAGAGAATGCTGTAATTCGTCATTAGTGATATGTGATGTTACTATGGACTGTTTTTTGTATGCATTAATAAAACGGAACATGTAACAAATAGAACGTTGAAGCCTTTTAATATTGGAGAAACGTTTAAATTCTATTAATCCTATATCTAACTTATCAGATAAATGATGACGGTTAACATGAAGGGAAACATTAGACTTAATTTCAGGTAATATAGCTGAATCTTTGGAAGTACACGGCCATGTTGTGATGTCTTGTCGTAAGAAAGGTGGACCAAACCACCACAGATTTAGTGATTGCATAGCCGTAGCTTCTGCTCCACGTGAAATGTTACGCTTTGTGTTTTCTATCCTCTTAGGAATACTTATTGGAAAGCGCAAGTTATCGGTCTGAGTCTGCCAACTTAATCCTAACGTTTTATTGATGACTTCATCTCGCTCATGGAAATCGAAGGAGGACTGATCGGTTTCTTCCGAAATTGAGGTAGCCTCATTGGATTTCCATTTCCTTAACGGCATGCAAGCAGAAGCAAGAGATTCAGTCATTTTATGACGCAAGAAACTAGCTTCCTCGAATGAATCTGCACCGGTCAAAAGGTCGTCAACATAAAAGTCATGAATAATAACTTCTGCGACCCTTTGATCTTTGCATTCCAGACCAATCTGTTTGAGGCATCTAGTTGCGAGAAATGGTGCACTAGCAGTTCCATAAGTGACTGTATGCAATTCATACGTCTTCAGAGGAGTGGAGACGTCATCATGCCAGATGATTCGCCGCAAATGTCTGTCTGATGGATGTACAGACACTTGCCTGTATATCTTCTCCACGTCTACTGAGAGTACATACCTACACAGCCTAAATCGAAGCAGTATAGATGTCAGATCATCTTGAACGGTAGGCCCGACCATTTGTATTTTACTCAACGAGACCCCAGAGGTGGTAGGAGCACTAGCGTTAAAAAGTACTCGTAATTTTGTAGTACTACTACTTTCTCGCAATACCCCGTGATGAGGTATAAAATAATAAGTTTTATCGGCATCGATTTGGCATTCGGACATATGACACAGAGAAATATACTCGGACATGAAGTCCTTGTACATTTTGTCAAGTGAGGGTTGATTTATATTTCTACGCTCAATGCATAGAAAGCATCGTTTTGCACGATAAAACGAATCTCCTAAATTATCATGAGATTCCTTAAGTGGTATTTTTACACTGAAGCGGCCATCCGCTAGGCGTGTTGTGTTTTTAACAAAGTGTTCCTCACACATCTTCTCTTCAGCTGAATAAGTAGACGACTCATGACAAACTTCTTCGAGCTGCCAAAAACGCGTTAGTTGGTTTTGGATGTCGTCTAACTCGTGAGTACTTGAAGAACTTTCATTATTAACATTAGTGAAGTTGCATTTTATGTGTGAGGATTGTGAAATTAAGTTATTGTTATAGCCGCCGTTAATTGGGCCACAAACTAGCCATCCGAGTCTAGTTTGATGAAGAATTGGTTTCCTATCACCTAATACAATTTGTTCTGATCCCAATAAACTCCAAAACACATCAGCTCCGATTATCATATCAATTGGAGCCGGCGTGTGGAAATAAGGATCAGCCAAATGTATATCTGACGGTATATTTACGTGTATCTGTCTAGCTGGCACGTTATCTGTTATCGCGGGCAAAACAAAACATATTAAATCGTTAGAATAACATTCATACAATGACTGAATGTGAACACGGCACATTTTGTTTACCTGCGATAATGAATTATTGATTCCTTGAATGGACTTATCTGTGCTAAGGAAAGGTAAATTTAATTTTTTAAATAATTGTTCAGTCATTAAACATGACGAACTCCCAGAATCAAGAAGGGCGCGAGCTATGTGTTCTTTATTATTAACGTCGTAACACCTAATTAGTGCAGTCGACAGCAAAATGTCACCTGAGCTAGTTGTATGCGAATGCGCGGTTAAATTAGCTGAAAGCGCAACATGAGCGTTCTCAGTAGCGGTGGGAGATGACTCAACCTTGCTCTTGTCGGTCGTGCAGTCAGCTGACTTAGTTGCAACTAGTTTTTGTTTATAATCTGTGTTATGAATAAGCGTGTGGTGTTTGCGCTTACAGATTTTACAACCCGGTTTCTTGCAATTATTGGGATAGTGACCGTGACGAAAGCAATTGTAACACACCTTATAACTCGGCAGTAATGATATTCTTTCGGTGACGCTTAATGCTAGAAACTGTGGACAAGAAGTGAGGTTATGATCATTACTACATTTTGGACAACTGTGTGGAGATGATAAACTAGTGTTTTCTGTTGAAACCATAGCTTTGATTTTAGTGTTCGGTTTAGTATTCGTTGTAGAATGACGTGATAACTCCAGTGTTTCTATCAAGTCCGCACGATTCCGCATAAATTCCATAAAATGCTCAAAAGAAATTGATTTAGTTTTATCTAAACGTCCTTTGTATTCCTCCCATTCGCGGAATGTTTTAGTGTCTAGCTTTTGACTAACTATGTGTATTAACAGTGTGTCCCAACTGTTAACAGGTTCGCCTAATGTACATAATGCCCTAATATTTTTGTTAACATTGTCAATAGTGCGTTTTAATGCAATTGAGGACTCCTTCGTGATCGTTTCGAGATTGAATAACGCCGTAACGTGATTCTGAATCAATAACCGTTTATTGTCGAACCTATCACAAAGAAGTTCCCAAGCCACTGTATAGTTTTTGGCTGAAAACTCAATAGAGTGTATGATAACAGCAGCTGACCCTTCCAATGATGACCTAAGGTAATGGAATTTATTAATTTCATCTATGTCGTCATTGTCATGAATGAGACTAGAAAAGGTATCGCGAAACTCAAGCCAGTTATCGTACGATCCTGTAAATTTTGGCAATTTAATGGTGGGTAACTTGACTAACTGACGACGCTTAGTACTACTGCAATTAGACTTTGCATCATCTTGCTCTGATTTAGAAAAAACACTTAACATATATTTAGCCTGAGCTACCAATCCATAATACTGTGATTCAACAGTGGTTCTTTCTAGAGTTTCGGCATCAATGTTTTCAGACAAACATTCTAATTGTAGTTGTAGTTCGTTAAATTCATCATAAAGGTTCTCTAATTTATCGATACGCAACTGCAACTCCATTACCTGACAGGGTGTCAATTCGGAAGCCTTTAACAGACCTAAATAATTTCCAAATACTGTTAATCTCCCTTTATAACTGCTTCGTTTCTTTTTAAGATCCTTTACGTCAGTCATTTTAGGAAACAAGTGTCGTAGACCTGAAAATGTACAACAATAAATAAGGTTAATTAACAATAATGTAAACTATACGTAACAAATTCCTATCTTTTGTAAAGAGACAATTAATAACAATGGCGTAATTTATATAAGTTTGAACTTTTAATTGTATATATCACTGAATATAATGTACTGTTGTTTAGGTTTATTAGGTTTAAGAAATGAAGTTAATGACATGAAATAGGCATAGGCCAGATAATCTAACCAATGGTTTACAATGCAAATATTTGAAGGTGTATGATGTATTACATTTGTTTTTAAAAATATTAACTGAATAGTTAACTAATGTAACATAAATGTCACTGTACTGTATTTAATAAGTACTGATTAACTATAGTTAACAAAATGTAATTTAACCTAATGCAATGTAAATTAATACCTATTTTACTAACAATAATAACAATGTATCTAAAAGGAAATAACATGTATATCTATAAAGTAAGAAATGTGTTACTAACCTTATACATTCTTTACTTACCTACCTAAATATGATCAATTGGACTTTGGACTACTTAAACATTACCTGACTTATTACTACCTATTGAGTGTTGGGTGGAAATTAATAAATGTGTATGCTTAAACACTTTTTTTATTTTAATTATTTAAATCACTAATGTCCAAGCCACTTTTCCATCCAAATCCGTATGAGTTGAGTAGACCTCTTCACTCCTTCACCCGGCGCACTCGCTGAATTATTTTTATCTTCAGATAATTTCCATTTATATATTCCACAGACAATCCTTAAGTATCCAGCTCGTAATGGACCATGTATATATTGAGGGGAACTTCACAAGGAATTTTAGGGAATTAAAAGATCCAATGACCGACAGTACTCAGTGCAACTTTATTTGCAAGTCATATTAATGACGTTTAACTCTTAAAAACTAATGAAGGAAAACGCCTGATAAATTTCTTATACTAATTAGTTCTAACCTAAATTTGTTGCTAATTAATGTGTACTTATAAACTATAATGAAGCATACGCTTCAACAGATAACATAATGTAATTCTTGCAGGTTTTCTGTCTCCAGGGCAATTTACGAATAGACAGGTCATTGAGAATGGCCGTAAATGAATTTGTGAATGATCTCTACAATATGTTATAATTATGTATGTAAGGTGACCAGATCGTAGTCAAAGAAATGAGTTAAAAGTAACTTACCAGTGTTAAGTTTTGGATGCTTTGTATGTTTCTTGATGAGAGGTTGTTGTGCTGGTGGTGTAACTGTTTTATGCAAGAAAGTAGAGGATGATGAGACTCTGCAACAACATTAAATATTTAAATTAGACGCAGACAATACAATTGCAACATATCGCAAACACAGCGAGACTTGCTCAATACGCGCAATGTCAGTCGTCTCGTCAGCAAGAATGGTAAAAAAATTGGATTGGGACCCGGGATTGGGACTTGCGCAACCCCAGCTGTCGCCAGAATTGCTGCGTCTCGGTGCGTCCTCCCCCGCGCCGTGACTAGCGTGTCGTCGGCGTAACAAGTCACGCCGACGCCGTGGAGGAACGCACCACGCAGCACCCAGTCATATCCAATGTTCCACAGGAGCGGCCCCAGGACCGACCCCTGTGGAACACCGCACGTTGTCTCTCGCCGACCCCATCCTTCCCGACCCGGGTAGATGACGGCTCTCTCTGCCAGGTAGGCCCCGACAATGCGGCGGAGGTAGGTCGGCACCCGATGGTATTCGAGTGCCGACCGTATGCAACTCCAGGGCAAGGTATTAAAGGCATTGGCGCTGCTTCCTCCGCCTGAGCCCTCACGCGCATGATCGCGTCCACCGTGGAGCGCCCCCGGCGGAAACCAAACTGATTATCCGCCAGATCTGGCCCCACCCCAGTCATGTGCGTGACGAGGCGGTCGGCAATTACTCTTTCGAAGAGCTTGCCCACCTCGTCCAGCAACACGATGGGGCGGTACGCAGATGGTGAGTCTGCGGGGCGCCCCTCCTTCCTGAGCAGGACCAGCTTTCCGGTTTTCCACCGGAGCGGAAACTGGCCCCGCTCGCAACATGCGCTAAAGAGCCCCTCAGTCGGGGCCCGAGAGCCTTGAGAGCTAGGACCCATGCACGGCCAGGAATGCCGTCGGGTCCCGGAGCGGTGTTCTTGGCCTGGAGCCTTCGCACCGCCGCCCTCAGCTCTACCCGGGTCACTTCGGGCACGTCGTCGTCATCGTCGTCCGCGTTGGATGCCATGTGAGGCGGAACCATCGGCGGTGGCGTGTGCTCCGCCCTCGAAGGGAACAGAGCGCTAACCACTCCCTCCAGAAGGTGAGGCCGGAGACTTTGGGTCAGTGGGGGGGCCCACGGGCGGAGTTTGCCCCGTACCATAAGGTATGGGCGCCCCCACGGGTCTCGGTCCAGAATCTCCAGCATTTGATCGTGGGCCGTAATTTTGGCCCGCGAGATAGCCTTCTGAAGGGTGATTTTCGCCTCCCTGTACCCCTCATACAGTTCCGCCTCCGCGGCTACCGCATCCGGGGTGCGGCGACGCCTCCTGCGGAGCCTGGCGTACTGGCGTCGCGCCTCCACACAAGCGTGGCGCAGGAACTCAATTTCCTGCGACCACCAGTACACCTGGCGCTTGGCAGGGTGGGTGTGAACCCGAGGCATCGCCGCATCGCAAATATGCGACATCGCCTCCAGGAACCACTCCGCCTCTACGTTGATGTCGACAGGCCTGTCCGGTGTTGACACCCAGGCCTGTACGATAGAGGCTTCCAGGAGGGACTCCCTGTCCAGCCGCTTTAGCGCCCAACGCGGACCGACCCCACCCGGGACCGTTCGGGCCGGAGCACCTGAGGTCTGGGTGGAGACGTCGAATCGGATATACCGATGGTCCGACAACGTCTCCACCTCCTCCATGACGCGCCAGCCCTGGACACGGCGCGCTAGAGCGGGGGTAGCGAACGTGAGGTCCACTATGGATCCGCCCCGCTGTCGCACGCACGTGTGGACGGAACCCCGGTTTAGGATCTGTAGACCCAATTCCAGGGCCCAGTCCTCCAGCACCTCGCCCCGCGAATCCGTGGCCGGGGAACCCCAAGCCGTAGACTTGGCGTTGAAGTCCCCGAAGACGAGCACGGGACGAGGATGACTGCGACCGACGACGACGCCCAAACCCTCGAGGAAATCCTCGAAGTCGGCGAGAGGCCGGTTGGGGGAGAAATATACTCCCACAACCACCAGGTCTTCGAGAAGGGCCGCCACGTATCCCCGTCCACGAGTGACGTTCTCAATGGACGGAGAGCCAGCGACGGCCCGCGAGACAATTAAGGCCACCGAGCCGTCCACGTCCCCCACCCAGTCATCCCTAGGCGGAACGAAGTACGGCTCGGCGACCACAGCCACGTTAATCAACCACTCCGCCATACTCTGGAGCAGAAGATCCTGAGCCCTGGCGCAGTGGTTAATATTGGATTGGAGGAAGCGCAGATGTGCCATCACTGGCAGTCCATGCCCTCCCCCTCTCCTCCTTGCGGCTTCTCAGCAGCCGGTTTGTTAGCCGGCTGCGAAGCCGTCTTAGCCGCGGCTATTTTGCCACGGCCTCGCCCTCTTTTGCCCCGTTTATTGGGGGGCTCGGCACAGGCCTTGCTGCCCACCCGGTGCTTGCCCTCGGCCGCACAGATCATGCAGTGCGGCGTGGCCTCGCATGTGCCGGCAATGTGCCCGGGCTGACCGCAGCGGAAGCAGACTCCACTGCGGTTGACCTCCGAGGTGCACAGCGCCCCGGTGTGCCCGTTGGCAAGGCACCTGTAGCACCTCAGGGGCCTGGCTGGCAGTAGATTCGCCTGTGCCGAGACCCACCCCACCAGCAGCCGACGGCCCTCCACAATTCTGTGGGCCGCCGCAACGGGACAGCTCACCAAGGCTGTCCCTAGGCCGGTGAAGCCGGAGCGAATAGCGCCCGACTTCACCTGCTCCGGAGGGCAGTCGCCGGCCCTTGCGTCGGCTGCCACGACCTCCTCGGCCGTGACCGAGTCGTCCAGGCCAGAAATGCGCAAGTCAGCACACTTTGTCGGCCTGGAGACCCGGACCTCCTCTGCCTCCAGCGAAGCCCTCAACTTTTCAGCGAGGGCGTCCGCTTTCGGGCCGCTGGTGGCGCCGGGGACCTCGAGGAGGCGGGCACCGGTGACCGTATGCTTTATACGGATGCCCGCAATCCCGAGGCTGCCGAGATCAATCTCGGCCTTGGCTTTCGCCTAGACCCCAGCGTACGATACCCCTTTTTCTTTTGCCTCCGGCTGCAGTGTAATGACCACAGCCGCGGACTTAGGGGCGCGAAGCCGCGCAGCCTCCTTTTTGGCGGACTGCGCCGCTTTCTTGCCGGCAGCCGCCTTCTTCTTGGCCGCCTTCTTGGCAGCCTTCTTCTGCCTCTTCTTGGCTCCTACGGTCTCCCATTCACCCTGGTTGGGTTTGGGAGCCGCAGGACGCTGCTGGGTTCCAGAAGGGGCAGGCGCAAGCGCAGCAGGGCCCGAAGCAACTGCAGCGATGGACGCTACAGGGGCGGGGGCAGTTTGCGTGGCCGCTCCCGACTTCCCTTTGCCCTTGCCTTTACCCTTTTGCCCCTGCTGCTGCTTTGGGGCTGCCGAGGCCGGCGCCGCAGAAGCAGAGGCGGCCGTGGCCGGTGGCTTCGGCTGCGTCGACGGACGAGAGGTGGCAGCTTTCGCCGCGTATGTTGGCGCCTGCCAACGCTTCCCGTCGCTAGCTAGAGGCGGGCGGAGCATAATCCCCTCCATCACGTCGGACCGGGCCGTGAGGCTCGCCATTTCCTTTTGGAAAAGGCGAGCAAGCTCCGACTCTGTATCAGGCTGGGTCCGCCGCGTGGTGAGGCCTACCTCCTCGCGCATGCGCTCCCGCACTTCCGCCCGGAGCTCATCGTGCTCCTTGCGGAGCTGCGCCATTTGCGCTGCCAGGCAGGAGTTCTCGATCTGCAGCCTGATCGTTTCCTCCGAGGAGGTGCGCCTGAGCAGGGCCTCTGTGAGTCAACTCGGCTATATGTCGCTGGTCCTCCACGAGCTTGGCCTCTGCTGCAGCTTTTTGGGCGGCTTTCTGCTCCCGCCTAGCCTTGGCCAAACCGACGTATCGGCCCGTTGTCGCGGGCCGACTCTTGCCCCACTCCGCGGTGGCAATCTTAGGGGCCGGAACCGCCTCATCACTCGAGGCCGAGTCCGATCCCGAGTGCTCCACTTCAGAGCGTGCCCGCTTGCGCCATAGCTTGGAAAAGCTCTTGGCACTCTTGGCGCTACCCAAGCTGGACACGCTCATAAATCCAGATGCGTCGTCGGAAAACAACGCATCTGACAGCCTGGTCTGGATCACCATGTGCTCCTCTTGAGCCTGCATTTCTATCGGTGCAGTGCCAGCATCCGACACCACACCCGCCTTCTTCGCTTGCTCTTTGCGAGCAGCCGCCCTCGTCGTCCTCGATGCGGTGTCATTATCTGACACCGCACCCACCTTAACGTCATTGGTTTTTTGTTTTTGTATATTATCATCCATAACAAATCCCACGAGTATGGGGGATAGACCGTCCATCCGGGTAGGGCCCCCTGTGCCCGGATAAGCCTATTACGTTAGAGGGTCGGCCGGTACTCTAACGGGACCCGCACTAGGAACTGCCAACCTTGCAGCCATACATCCCCTCGCCATGCGTCGCAGCTTGGGATTAGGGAACCATTTATAGAGTTTATCATCCTCGCAGTCCAGGCGATTAAGCCAAGACCCCCGGTCCTCTCAGTGAGGATTACGGGTCGGCCGAACGGTGGTCTGTATCAGACCTTGTCTGCCAGCCAGACATTGCTGACTAGCAGACCCGTCGCCCTTGCCAACTGCCGGAGCCCAAGTGGGCCCCGCAGTTTGTCCTCCTCCTTGGCCAAATAGGCCCCTCCCACGATCAGAATTTTGCCACGGGCGAGTACTCCCATGGGGTATTTCCGCAGGAGTTATCGCCCGTGCCCAGGGTGCACCACGAGGAGGTATGGCCACCCTAGTGTGTGGCCTGCGGGCGACGGGTTAGGGGACCCGTCGCCCGACCAGTAACAGGCCCGAGAAGGCGGCGCGCATGTGTTCCGTGCGCGCCTCTCAGGAGGACGTGGGGCAAGGCCCCACAGAAGGAGAGGTCCGCCAGGGCCTGGCGGACCGAGGCCTGCCGGGGTTGCGGTGCATGCAGCTGCGAATCCCGTGACCCCGGCCAAGGGTCAGGAGTAGGAACACCGTGGGTTTTTAGCCGGTAAGAGTCCGGCATAACCCTTCGCCTTCCCCAGGCGAAGGGTATCCATGAGGATTTTCACACGATAAAAAAAAAAAAAAAAGGTCTTGAATAAACAATATTTGGTTTGCTAGTTTTAGATCGACAAACTTTAATAAAACGAAGAACATAGGCAATTGAACGTCTAAGAGTAATTAAACTTGAGTAATTGTCAAATTTAATTATACTTAAATTCTGTCGAACAACATGAATCCTTAATTCAGGTAAATTAACTTCAATAACAGTCTTGTGGCCTGTAGTGTATACTACTTACTTTTCTTGTTTTTTCAAACAGCTCAATATAGGTTATGTGTATTTCACTAATTATTAATAATTAAGTGAATTACACATAATCCTGTGATTTAAGACCACCGTGTCAGCATCTTTTATGCATTACATAAACGTAAATATCTGTATTTTTGAAGCAATGAAACATCAATACCGGCGTTCATTGTGAAACATATTCGCGCTTGTATCTCTGCTAATACAGTACGACATACCGTGATATTAGTATTGATGGAATCAGCAAAATTAGTTCTATAAATCTATTTCATTTGTTTTCAATATTAATTAAATTTTAAAATTAAATCCATAAAGTCAATTGTCAAAATTAGTGACGTCAAATTAGTTACAAACTGACAATTGCAGAAAGTATCGATTGACTATCAATCGGTATCTTTAAATATTTAATGGTCATGCAATACCAGGATGGTTTCCTGTGATTGGAATTGGCTTGTCTTGTGATAAATGATAGCGGCTTTGACCTAGTATAAATATAATTATTACATTTAATTTATTAGTAATTTTTACTAAATCGTCAAGTCGACTATTTTATAAAACAGGCAAGTCATTCCAATCACTAGACCGGTTGCGCATGACCATGACATTCAACTTTTGGTTTGCGGATGAAGCGAACGTGGAGATAGAATTCCAAATATTTCGGACCGGTATGCTGGTGAAGAAGGCGTAACCACATCCTGCATCACCCTCAACCGTCCCATATAAGATGCTTGTTAGCAAGTAAGTGGGGTTCATCCATTAAGTCTGGGGACTCATATCGCCACGCTGTACGCGTGGGTTCCACTCCTGCGATTCGCCGATCGCCACCCTCCGGGGTCCGTAGGACGCCGTAGCGATGTGTCCCGCGGTTCATTGCGCCGGACGATGCCAAGGACACCCGGGGTCGGCAGTTGCGTGGGCGACCGCAGGTGAAGCCACCGCTGCCCAATTGTCGGCGCAGCTGACGACGCCGCCGCCACCTCGCTGGGTGCGCGTGCCGCATGCCGCATCGTCCGGTGCCTGTGCGCCGTCAGTGCTGCCACCACGTGCCGGCTGCGCAGGCACTCGACGACGTCGACGCCGCCGCCTTGCTAGGTGGTATGCTGGGGGGCCAGCACAACTTGCCTGTGCGCATTGCGCAGGCTTCTTCGAGCCACACTCAGAAGAAACAAGTGCGGTAAGGTTGGCCAACCCATAACATATAGTGCGAGCATGCTCAGTCCGTCCGCGAACGAACTCGAGTGTAGAATAAGTACGGCTTAGCTTTAAAGTACCAAGATACCGCGGCCGTAACCGCCATGTTCGCGAATGAACAATTGTGATTTTGTTATATTATACAAGTGTTACTGATAAACTGTATTTTAATTGAGTATCAGCACCTGCAGTACAACAACCACCAAGAGGTCCTTGATCCAGAGGTTCGATCCCTCTCCGAGAGTTTATTCGGCAACCTCTTATTATATTTGGTGGGTAACATTCCTATCTACCCACTACTTTAATATATTAACTTTTATTTTACAGTCACCATCGCATCGCGTGCCACGCTGTTCCCAGGACCGAATGACGCGTGATGTGATGGTCGACTGTATTAATATTTGTAGCGTGTAAAATTAACTTAAGTTAAATTCAACATTTAACCTTAAAACAAAATCTATTTTTTTTTTGTTTTTTTTTTTATTGCACGTTACAGGCCAATGAGAAGAATTTTCTTTAAGAAATTCATGGCCGTGCCACCAAATATCTGATTTTAATAACTGTTGTGGAAACACACCTCTTGAGGCTAAATCTGCAGGGTTACATTCAGTAGGTGGGTGATTCTTTGAAACCGAGTGTATTTGACTCATTGGTATGGCTCAATTTTTTTTTTACTTTTTTTTCTTAATTTACCTGTTATCTTGTCCAGGTCATTAAATGTTATAACATATATCAAAGGCACAGATTTGTACCTAGTGGTTTAGGATTTAGACTGTGCTGATTAATTGGTCAGCCAGATGAATGATGACCAAGGCAGATGAATTAGTCTTTGCACCATATTAATTAGAATCATGCAGATAAATGAGAATAACAAATTTTCTTTAATCAACTTTATTAGGAATTAACGGGCAAATATAGAAATAATTACAGCCAATTCTACGTTTTGACTTAAATAAGATAATCTTATAACAAATTCTAATTTAAACGCTGACACACGTTAACAATTTACACATTAAATGTTTTTTGGTCTAATTAAACATTCGTTTTACTTAAGAGTAAGTAAATCAGAATTACTTTAAAGTTACATTTAATATAATTTTAAATGAAATATTTAACACGTTATGGCACAAATAAAAAGATCTTAATTCTAAAGCAAACACTTATGGCCTGGGCAGACTGGCGCATAGGACGGCAGAGGATTTTAATCCTCTGCCATGCCATCTGTCAGTGTGCGCAGACCATTACAAACTCTTAATAACTAAAAAAACACAAAAACAATCAAAAACAATTTGTGTCTCAAACAAAATGTTTACAAACTCTTAATAAAATAAAACGTAACTACTATAAGCATCAAATTCAGACTATGAAATCAAATTAGCAATAGGAACTTTAAGAGGATCCGTCTATGTAGCCCTCAAAATGTAATATTTTTAAATTGCAATTTTGGGCCACGTTAACGGAACTACCATAAACATGAGATCGTAGAAAACGTATAACTATAACTAAATATATTCCTGCTTATATATATTAAAAAATATCGAGGTTCTCTTCATCACTAGAGTCTAACAAGTACGGATTAACATTTTCTAAATCGATGGAAAATTTATTGTTTCCATCTCTTGAAAATGTTATATCTGAGATATTATCGAAGTCAGCATCTTCGATCAACGCACGCTTTCTTCAACACTTGCCTTCCTTGCATCTTTTTCTTTAGTTTCTTTCATTATTACAACTTGTTTATCTATACTATTGCTTATAAGTACCCAATGAATTGCGTGTATATTTACTATTTATTGCTGGTTTATATGGTACATTAAAAACTATTTCATCTTCTTCAATTTCTTGATTTGTGTCATTTTTTTTATTACTCTTTGGCGTCCTGTTTTTATTTTTCTTTGAAGAGATGTTGCTTTGTTCTTCATGTGTCGTCCAAAAAGATTCACCGATTTCTCTCAGTTGTCTTTTTGAATTAACTAGCGGTGTGACCGATAAGTTTTGCTTTCCTGCGACTTCCACGTTGTAAAAACCAAGGTGTTTCATGCCATGGTCGCAAATGACAGCTTGATACAGACAAACATTATCTGTACAGCTTAGTTTGCGAACGGCTAACAAAGTGGAATCAAAGTTCTATACTATCTGGTGCATTTTCATTGAGCCTGGAAAACTTTTTACGTTTTGGGGGAAAAGAAAGTCTTTTTAACTAACATCATATTCTGAAACAGATATCAATTTCACTTTCTTTAAGTTTTGCTCCATTACATTTAAAAAATCATCGAGATCGTTTATATCTTGTCCTTGACAAACAGCACAATCCGCAGTCCTCTTCATCACAGCACCTACTCCATCAGGAATTCAGGAGCACCCTCCCCATGACCAGATTCGCTGTAGTTCCACGTAATTGTTTTGACTTTGAGGTGGGGTGTTTTCTTCAAGCATGGCCGCTGTTCTGTTTTCTTGTTTCTTTCGCTGGTAATATGCCTTATAATTCTTTCTCCATCTCTTTCTCTGTAATCTCTGTTGCCTAGGTTTCATTTCATTTATAGATAGTTGTTTTTTTCCTTTTTTTCTACGTATGTAGTTTTGTCGATTTTTTTCTTGTTTCTCTTTCCGCAACTCTTCATTACATTTTATTCTTTCATATCTCTTTTTCTCTGCGAGTCTTTTTTTTCTTAGCTTTTCTTCTCTTGTTTGCTTCTTTGGTTTTGCCATTTCAATAATCTGAAATAAAAACTTGGAATTCAAGCGACAGTTAGAGTAAATATCGCTTAGATCTACGAATAAAAATACTTATAAACTACTATAGCTGTTTCACCGTACGCCGCGAATTTGAGAAATAATCAAAATGGCGGCGACTGGCTATGTCACAAAGGTTCTATCCTCTTTAATAAAAATAAATTACTAACTTTTTCATTAAACCTAATCCATCTGTTAAAGAAAAATTCATCTGGTCTTATGAGAACATCCTTATTTGAACCAAACCTAATTCATATGCCCCGTTCAAATTCATCAGGTCATAAGAGCCAGATAAAACCAGACTAATGAATGCCAGACAAATTAGGAATTGAAAGATAATCGAATCCTGCTCCTATATTTATGAACGGATGGAATCGTAGGTATAATTAACATGATTAGACAACCTTATCACAGACTTTAGTTTAGTTGCAAAACGTAGCTATAGTACACACAATCCATAAACGAAGACAGATTAATTATGCGACTTACCTGACAAACGCCAGATCACAACTTTCGATCGTACTTTTTCGCAAAATTACAACCGCGTACGAGCACTACGTGTGACAGGTCGGCACTGACTGACGCGGCCAATCACGACTCGATATTATTCTATCAAATATTTTGTGTTTACATTGACATCATGCTTGAACAAATTGCGCCAGTTGAATTATTATTTTAGTCGGGGACATTTTTTAAAGTAATGTAATTACGAATATATACAATTATTTTGGAAACAAAACATAAAATATCATGAAACAACTACTTAAATATCGATGGAACGTAGTTATTTTAATATATTGCTTCATAAAGATCACATAAAATTTAATAATTCAATAAAAAGCGGGATGGGGACACACCAGATTAATTAGTTTTGACTGTTTTCTGCAGACTTAATTACTGATTGTTGTAAGTAATCTTAATTAACTACAGTAGGCCTCGATAGACATTTACACTTACTATAAAACCTGTATTTGATGTTTATATTGGATATATAATTGACATGTTCTTTAGTCAAAAACATGTGAAAACTGTGTTTCAAAGAATCACCCAGGTACATGTTTCCAAACATAAGCACAAGTAAACTCATTAATTTCATTAACACGATTACAAATTAATATCTTTAAATTCTTTGGCGATGTCTTTATCCATCCCAAAACTATGGTGGAATCTGTTCACATGAATTTATTTTGAATATTATATTTAAATGACTGAGTGTTACCTTATTTCACAGGCGAGCACCTAACAGTGCTCCCAGTAACTCCAACCGTGGTATTGTTATTTGTTTTAGAGGTACTAGTCTTGCCTTCGCACGCAATAAGTTAACTGTATATTTACCATTACTATCTATGCTACATGTGATTTCACATATTTTTGTGTTGAGTGTTGATTTACTTTAAATTCAGGTTTTTCAGGCCTTTCATATCTATTAACATATGTTGTTTCTAGAACATTAGCTCGACCGCGTAGGAATTCATTAAACTTCTCTAAGGATGGTAAATGAGAAAGGTTATTTTTATATTCCTCCGATTTCCTACTGGTATGAATATCAAATTTAGTTGACACCATAAATATAATTAGTGCATCCCACTGTTCAGTCGGTTGACCTAGATTATTTAAAGCAAGCAAATTCTTTGAAACCGTATCAATAAGATAGCGTAGGGCCTTATGCGATTCTTTAGTTATATTATCAATATTAAATAATGCCTTGAGGTGATTATTTATTAAAATATGTTTATTGTTAAACCTCTGACATAGCAAATCCCAAGCTATCTGATAGTTCCGCGAGGTAAACTCAATTGACTTTATCACAACAATGGCACTTCCCTCCAATGATGATCTTAAGTAATGGTATTTGTTGATATCTGGAATAGACTCATTGGAGTTTATCAGTGAATCAAATGTATCTTTAAACTCCAACCATTTTAAATAGTTACCATCAAAGGTAGGAAGTTTTATTATTGGTAGCTTAAGATTATTAACCTTGTGTGAACATGTAGATTCATATGATTCTGGCTTAAGACTGGCAGATGACTCAACTATTTCTTGAGCTACAATTATGGTGGAATAGAACTGAGATTCAGTAGCATCTCTTTCCTCAAGTTGCTCATCCAGATCTGAGCTCAAAAATTCAATTTCAGATTGAAGTTTGTCAAACTTATTTTATAGTTCTTAGAAACTTTCTATTCTCAACGATAAATCCTTAACTTGTGAACTTGCTAACGGATTAGCCTCAATATTTTCGAACTTTTTTATGTATGCCCTAAACTTAGTCAGCCTACAACGAATAATACTCCTTTGTTTGAGCAAAGACTTGAGTTCCACTCCTGCATCTACTGTTTCCTTTTCAGTCATTTTAGTTGCCGATAATTACAATAAATCAAGGAAAGTTATGCATACACAGTAGTTTGTAGTATAGTTAGTTAAATGTATACGTGGAAAACGAGGGCTTGGCAATGCAGGCGAAAAGAATTGAATTTGGCAATGGCAAATCAAATGGCGGCAATTGCGCGTTGGCATAGCAATACAACACCCAAACGGACGAGTTGCTTCCGACGCTACTTCCCCAATGAAAAGGCTAAAACAAATTAAATTGGTTATTTAGGATAAAGATACTTTGAGACTTTTTGACTTAAGATACTGGATTGGGCAACTTCCCTGGAATAGACCTGCAGTTTTTTCTTGCTGCGGGCTCCTTGGAAATATGCAGCTAGTCCAATCCGTGTCCATCCAATTATTGTCCTGTCACGGTCGCCACTTTTAATGTATACGATTACATTAAAAAAGGCAAGGATTCTTGGTTATAATATTTTATTCCTTGCTATAAAGATAATTATAATTTACATGGTTCTTCTTCTTCGTGTTATATATTGAGAGCGACGACGAAAGGCCGACGTTCAACCACAGATCATAAATGTAGAGTATGTAAGACTTATAAGATTATAGATACTTGTACAGTGCGCTCAGGATGCTTCTAGTCCGTCCATGCCACAGACTAAAGACATCCTGGCGTTAACTGTCTTCATTTTTCCTCCAACTTTTTTTTAACAATTGAATTTTGAGGAGTTGTTGTTTTTCTAATTCATGTGTTATCTCTATGTGCTCCAACTCTTTTTCTAAATGTTTTCTTTGAATAAGTTTCTGTTCCAGCCTTCGGTTATAACTTTTATTTGAATTTTAGCTATTTCCCGTTTTTCTTCGGTTAACTTATCAAAAGGCCTTTTTTCCTGTAGCTTACCTACAACACAAAAAATAGTGTTTTTGTAAATAAAAATAACATATTATAAAATCTCCGCTTTGTAAATACAAATCTCTATTTAATATAAAACAATCTGTAATTGACTGCATTTTTGTGATTCTGTAATTTAGAATGTAATATTTATCACATTTGTAATATCATTATAAATAAAAAAAAATGGCTGAAAATAGTGTAATGCTATTTTAAAACAACTTTAACAAAGCACAGTGCCAACAACTGACTTGCAAGATGCTTATCCATAGTGCTTGTTCACGTTAACTCGCGGGCGCGGTGGCGGGCGCGGTCGCGAAATATCAAACGTATGGCATAGTATGCAAGTGTTCACGTACAAAACGCAGGTGCGGGCTATGTAGCGGGCGAACTCGCGACGGGAGCGCGCGGCGCGCTCGCGATAATATCAAACGTATGAAGTTGTTTGCGAGTGTTCACGTCGAACTAGCGGCAGAGCGCGCGATTAACTCGCGTCGTCAGGTAAGATCAACCCGTTTGAACTTGTCGCTGGAAATGATAGCACGTTTTTCATCATGTCGTTTAATACAGAAGAATTAATCAGTGCTATTCAGGCAAGAACTCTAATTTGGCAAAGCAAACATCATGACCATATGAACAGAAACGTTCTTAATAAGTTATGGAAAGAAATTGTTGAATTATTTCTTGATATGGAAGGTAAATAAAAAGTATTCATATTTATAGGTATTTTAAACTGCTTTATTTTTGTAACTATAGTATAAGGTATGAAATCTCATTTTAGGAATGAATTTTCGATTAAAATAAAAGATCGTCGTCCATGTTTACAATCTCTGATAACACGTCAGACTCGCGCAAACGCCTGGCGGGCAATGTGAACACGAACTCGCCAAGTCCACCGCGCCCGCCACCGCGCCCGCACCCGCGAGTTGTACGTGAACAAGCACGTGTTGAAGAAAGTGTTGCTAATCCGTGGTCCAAGGGCGATGTACATTGAATATGTTCGTGTACTAGTACAATATATGTTTTTCGCATGATTACACCATTCCTTTAATATTATTCCTATGCCAGTCAAAAACAACCTGCAACCTTTCTATCTAGACATTTTTATCATGGTCTTTAATTTCAGAATAAAATTCGATTATGCTTTATACCTGTATATACAGATAATATTCTAAAAATTTTAAGATTCTTCGTAGTTACTAAAAAATATACGTGATTTTGGGTGTGGGGCGGGGCAGTCTTTAACCTCACCTCGTGTCATCAAGGGGGAGCGGGGGGTTTAAAACATGCTAAAAAATCATCACATGATTAATGGACGGCTTCTTATTATGTGCATTATTTACAAATTTACACTAATTTTAGGGCATTAGTTTTTTATAATCACTTTTTTTCAAATTGGAATTTAAAAATACCAACTTTCTTTTTTTACAGAAAGCTTTGTTCTTCTCTGTGATAACGTATACCCAGCTTTCGAAAAAAGTCTTTCACTTTGCACTGAAGTCGCGACTATGGTTCAATTTGTTTTAAACAATTTTCCGAGATGCGGATATTTGTATTGGCCGCTGGATCGCCACCACTCACAAGGGTTACAGCTATTTTGTAGAAACTCATCTTGCAGATACGATTCTACTTCCTGTTGAGCGATTTGAAGTAGATTTTGGTTAGGGTTAACCTTTCCTTTCTCTAAAATTAAATCGGGTTTCCTCCACAAACTAATTTCGTCGTCGTCCACCCTTCTTGACTGAGGAGGTTCCGCGGTAGCTAAAGACCTTGTTTCGTCTGTTACTAAAAGATTGAAGACTTTTCTCACTAGGCTGGACTTGGCTGCTTCAGCTGCACTTTCGTCAATGAACATTGATGTTTTGTATCTCGGGTCCAATATTGTGCACAATGAATGCCAAACATTGCTCGTGCTAAAGATCTTGAAATTTACTATTTAGTTGGGTTTCGATGCATTCAACTGCGTTTTTTATAGCATCAAAATAATCTGATTTTCGCCTCAGTTCTTCCATAACATATTTCAACCCGGTAATAATAACAATTGCTTTTGAAGCGTACACATATTTTTCTACACTTAGTTCTTTCGTCGCTTCATTAAACGATTTTAAGACTTTGCAAAGCTGCCCAAGCCACAGAGTACATTTGTATACATATACTGAGGTAGAGTCGTCACTGAAACCTTCTGCCATCAGCGCCCTCTTGCATTAACTGAATGCAACAATGCAGCATCATATACAAGGTTAGTCGGAAAGGGGGTACTAATCCGCGGGCCACTTAAAGTATCACCGATGACTGCTTAAAAGCAAGTGTTAAATTTTCAAAATTCGATCATTTTTGTTTCCATGCAAAATGATTTTAATTATAGTTTTTTCAAAAAATCTTCATCCCTGCTTCAGTTACGAAATCAGAAAATAAAGCATCTATTTGGTGACCCTAGATATGACCTAAAATGTCCCCCAGCTGATCATAACTGAGGATAGATAGATTTTAGCATATTTTTTATGAAATTGTTTAACAGCTGTTTCTCTTAAACTATTTACTTTTAGGGAAAGTGGTAGAACAAAAGTTAATCATTATTATGTGTACTTTAACACCCTTTCGGATTAGTACCCCCTTTCTGACTAACCTTGTATAACTATAAATACCTAGCATACGTACTCAATACTCAATTTTTTATTGCATTCCATATGTTACAGAGATGGTAATAAACAAATTAAAGATACAATATGGACCCTGTCGGGCACGCAAAAATTTAGGAGAGAGAAAGAGGGCTGCATAGCAATTCAAATCAATATTATTATAAATATTATAAATTATTAGGTGTGTTACATTCGGTATATAATTTTATATGTATATATTAATATTTATTTTTATTGCTTAGGTATTGCCATTGCACTTAGTAGCTGTTAATAATCTTTTTGTGTCTCGCTATAGTTTAGGAAATATTATTTACACCAATATTGACTTACAATTTTTATTTGTAAGACTATTAGGACAAATAATATTTCCTAAACTATTTTTTTAACAATATTCCGGAAGTAAACACAGGCTCTTATCAAAATATTTTTTTTTTACTTTATTCACGATCTAATTTTTGTGTCAAATCTTCAGCATCAGTCTTTCCGTGATTCACATAAAATTTTATTCGTGTCCATCAATAGTCCGTTATATCAATTATAAATAAAAATATTATGCATATGTCCTCTATGTCCCGATTTCTTTCATGTGCTCTTTGCATTGGATTAACTTGTAATCCATTACAACTGAAAATATTGTTTTAATATATTGTCTAATGCTATCTTTTTTATTATCCTTTCTTAAGATACAAATGACAACATCTTGTATATTAGAAAAGCAATGGAGGGATACGTCAAACTATAAAAATTCCCCGACAGAAATTGCACAATCATCTCTAATAACCTTTTCGTGTAGTGATTTTATGCAATTTTACCATTCCAAAGGAGAATGCCCACCAATGGGCCCCTTATTTTTGGTGCCATGTCAAGACTATTTACTTCTCAAAAATTAAGTCGTATTTTTACAAGTTCAAGTTTTTTTTATCAACATTTCTTTTACCCTAGCATTGGAGAACATAATTAATATTTATTTTATTGAATTTAAGTCAGTTCCGCCATTAAAACTTAACCTGAATGTTGCCAGACGATAGACTATGTCAATTAAATAAATTGTAATCGATTGAAAATATCGATAATTTACTAATCCGCTAACAGTCTCATGAATCTGATTAGGCGCGAAGTACCACATACATTATTGTCGTTAGTACTTAGGTTAGTACTGCCCATACATACCTAAATAGCGTTTATAATTATCTTTTTATGTAAATAATATTATTAAAACAAATCGATTCAGTGAATCGATTTTCGGAATATTTTCCATGGTCACACCTAGACAGATCTATCTGTCAAATCAATGCATCAATCAAATTGTTATTGTTTTGTTAATGATAATTCCCTTTCGTTTTGCGTCTACTTATAATAATATTCCTCCGTATTTAATTCTGTTCGTTACAATTTGAAGCTGTCGAGTTAAGCGTTTACGTTCCTTTAGTGTATTTGTTTTGAGATATTGGACTCCTGTTTTAGTGATAAGTGCGCAAATTGACTGTAGTTTAAGTGAGCCTTGGACTCTTGTTTTACTCCTGAAAAATGTCTACACCTGGTAGAGGTCGGGTAAACCGCCTTCTCTCTCGCCGGTGTGTCAATTGCTCCGAGATGTTGGGCGTCTAATCTTCGTAGACGTCAAATCGAAGAATTAGATGAACCAATGCTTATTCTTCTGACGGCTTCTGAGATCCTGGGTAACGCCTACACCGGTAAGTTTATATGTGTCATTTACAAGATTTATATGAATATTTAGGATGCCTATGTTTGCTCAATCAAGGGGTCATCGTCAACTGTAAATCTCTATTATTTCTGCTCCATCAGAAATTAACAACCAGCAAAACAGATAAGTCTTATAACTAGGCAGCTAACTTCCAATTAGTTTTAAACAGTGTGCTGTATGCAGTTTGCTTTTCTATGTGTGGCCTAAGTTTATTAAGCCATTATGCACACAATAATAATGAATGTTGATGGCATAGTGGAAAAATAAATTGTCTGCATACTTAGCTCTTTGGTGATCATACATTTTCATTTAAAAGCAAAATGTAAATAAAAGTATTATTCATCTTAGACCTATTCTATGGATATACCTCTTAATTATTCCCATGTAATCATAATGGATTCACAATACAATCTAACATTTGTGTTAAAACTATTTTGTAATGGAATTTAGGCAGTGTAAGGTGATCTATGAGAAAACCTAGACCATTGCAATGAGCACATGTATAATTATGTATGTATTATTTACCTAGGAATTCACTGATTTTTTCTTTTTATCTTTTCAGATATCCTCTGATGGCATCCTGTGTGTTGAATGTTTTGTATTATTAGAAAACTAGACATCATCAACCACATCTCTATCCCTTGTATCCCCTGCCCTTGGACACCTCAACATATGTTTTGCGTGTGGCATGTCAATTGCAAGTCGCAGAACTCACAGGGTTAGTCAAGACTGTCCTCAAAAGAATCTTATGCTAAGATGGACACCAGCACATCATGTAAGTGTTTTAATCTTGGCAGAATTTCTATGATTGAACTAATTGAACAAAAATAGGTAGTATAAATATAATATTTTCTTATTTTCAGGTCTTGCATTTGTAACGAGTTTGTTGTGCATGTTGAGAGACTGCATCGAGAGAAATACAGAGCCAGGTGGCGTTAACAGACTCACCGTGGAGTCTGCGCCAGTGACTGATAACATGGATGATAACATTGCAGATCGTGTGATTCCTGTATTATAGCATAAGCAATGATATAGAGTATCATTGCTTATTACTGTAGTTGTTTAGTGAGAAATCGAACAGTAGGGTGCTGCGCTCATACTATCACCATATTGTGGTATTTAAGCTGGGGTTGTTTTAAAGATATAAGCGCCCCACCGCCATTTCTATATCATATATCCTTGAACAATAAATGTTTTACCTACTATTTATTGCTGTTTTTTTTTAAAGTAAGCATCCATAGGGCATCTTACTTTAATATAAACTGGTCTATAACTAAGCCACACAACTACACAAATCATAGATGGCATAGTGAACTCACTAGGAAGCGGGGTAGTGATCTTACTATGTTGCAATAGCGCACAGAAGATGCTGTTAAAGTGTTGTTAACCAACGCAGCTGAATACAGTATTGCGCATGGAGTGACTGTCCATCTGACCTCCACAACCCATACATTGGGTTATAACACGTTACCCCTCGGTAAGACCGGTTGTCACACTTGCGGGATTCTGGCTACTCGTAACGAGTATTTAAGATTTACAAATGACACTCGGAACCAGCAGCTTGAATGTGCTAGCTGACGCACAGGAGGAGTCTGTATGTAATGGATGGTCACGCATCCACAGTCTAACTTCGGCAAGCATAGCTTAACTTGAGATGGATCCGTGCGGCTGTTGTAACTTATATAGCTACGAGCTACTCTAACCTAAGGCTTTAGTCGTAAGTAAGTATTTATTTTTAACATGGACGTATCTGTTTTGTACGTCCAAGATTTTTAATAACACTACCTACTAGTGGTGAGGGCACAGCCCACTTAATGCTGACTGCCGGCATAGCACGGCAAGGGATATTTGTAAGCGCAAGTACTTAACCTACATAATATCTAGTTAGTGAAGAAGTTATGTAGTGTTTTCTAAATTCAGGAATCAATATTAATACTTAAACAATATTATTTTAATTTCAAATAGGATGAAAACAAAAAAAAAAAGTTTTATAACCTCAATTTCAGCATCCGAAAAAATAAGATTTCTCTTAAACTAGGGTGAAAAATTGAAAATCGATTTCAGATTATGAAAAGGTAATTTTAGGTCTACAAAACCAAGTTAAAACCACCGTGACATGCGAAGTTTTATAGGGGCCCAAAGCTCCTAACAAGATGGGCATTGTCCTTTATTGTTTTCTATACGTTGTATATCACCTTCTTCATCGTCATTCACCTTCATGCTATTTTTATTATACTTTTTTTATGACAGACCACTATGGTTTTGGAGGATTCGGATTTTGACTTGTTTTACGATGGAGTGATTTTTGGTATAATTATTTTCTGTATGATAAATTGATAAATATTATAAAGGATAGTGGGCAAGAATGTATGGGCGGCACACCCACACCTGCCACAGCTTTGACTACTTTTATTTAGAAGGAACCACATCCATGTTTCTCTGTGCCAATGTACATCAAATTCTGTCCTGGGGTTCTCTATTTATTAAATGTTGAATAATAGGTATTATTGAAACAAATGCAACTTAACTTATAAAACATTTTAATCCTTTAACATTTAAAAATATAAAAAATACTGGTCCGCCGGTGTCGGGAACAGGGTCCTAGGTAGTGTCGAGGCCGTATCGAGGGGAACTGCCTTCTGAATCAGGCCCTTGATCCAGCCGCTCAACGAGAGTCCAAAGATTTTGATCGAGGCTCTTGGCTATCAAGCCGTTGGCCGTAACGACTTTGATTTGTTTCTCTTTCTCAGCTTTCACGAGATTCTCGTCATGCGGGATGGTAATATCGTCAATGGTATATCACAATATCAGGCTTATTGGCTACAATAGTCCCGTCGATGATGATAGACCGATCCCAGGACAGCTTGACATGGTCATTTTCGAGAACTGGATCGGGCACATACTTGTAATACGGCACCTCAGAATCCACAAGATTGTATTTCAAAGCACGTTGCTGATGAATAATCCTGGCCACTTGGTTATACCTGTGCAAGTACTCGCCGTTAGCTAGACGAGAACAGCCAGAAATAATATGTCTGATAGACTCACCCGGACGGTGGCATGCCCGACAAAAACATTTTTTATTGTTATTAAAACGAAATAAACAGTACATATTAATTATTGTGATGTATTATTACGGAGTCCAAGAATAGAGCCGGTCTGTGGATATTTTCTTCATGCCTTGCCAGGCTTAAAAACCATATAATTACCATTACATGGGCGCAACAACCTAAAGTACGGTTCCCTATTTTGCATGAGCAGTAGTAATGATTTAGTGCATTTAATCCACTCTCGTTTTCATTAATTAACACATCCGTGTAATGGAGCTTCGACCTCGTGTACCTTGATTTTATCTTCGCTCGCAAGAGCCACAGGTTTGAACCTTCGATGCCAGCATTATTGAGCTCGGCAACGAGTTGTTCGGGGTCCCGGTAAAGAGAGATATTGAAGTGCCCGTCGCCCCGAACATGCTCACTATGGTAACTTTTTGCCAATTTCAATTGGTAAGTTCCCAGGGCAAAAATAATAAGTTCTCATTGGGTGAGCGTGGGAAATGATTCTAAGCCAGGCAAATCAGCGTCCATATCTTGGAAAAGAACCCGTTGCCTGTTCATGCGGCGTCTTGTGACGAATTCACCTAAAATGTTTTGCATTTCTTGTCTTTCGTTAATTCTTTCTATGATCTCCATTGCATATTCACTATCGGTAACAGGTACGTGAAAACAGTTTGTTAATGCACAAGCAACTGGAAAATCCTGAAACATGTGTGTCATTGCGCTGTGGAAATATTCTTGGCGAAACAGCTTAAAGTCACGCTTAATACGGCCATTCACTACTTCAACGACCCATCGAATAAGCGTGACTTTTCTGGATTCGTTTGCCTGTGCTGTTGTTAGTTGTGTTTCTCCACTATCAATGGCATGTGGCAAATACACCTGATATCCAAGCGCTTCGAGGTCTGAAATGACATCTCTGAATCCTCGGTCTAACACGAAAACATTTGGCCTGAACTGCCAATGAAATAGATGTTCTTCATCAGTAATTATGTCTTACATTATTGATGCATCTGATTTTTTAGTAGCATGTGGACCAGTGGCTTCAATTATATAGCCATCTGAACACACAAACATAAACGGTTTCAATAGATTGTTATATTTGTGAGGTTTCAACTTGGAATAAAAAATTCCAGCTTTTGTAAATATATATACGTACCGTCACAAATAATTATGGCTTTTCTATTTGCAATGTCGCCGGTGTCAGAATTTCCAAATAATGTATTTGGTATTTGCAGATTCCGCTGAGCTATTTGTTCTCTTGTAATATTATCCCAACCCAAGTGTGTCGGAACAAAGTCTTGGACAAGAGCCTCACGGGCGGACTTCATTATTCGTTCTAAGCTTCTCCGACTCATGTGGAATCACAACGATAATCTCTCGTTGGAGTCTCCCGTTCTTAGTTTAACTAACATTATCCCAACCCAAGGGTAGTATTCGGCTGATTACAAGTTGCAGATAATGACGGAGTCTGTTCTATAATTCTTATGAGTTCTTCTCGCTTTCTACCCGTGAAATAATATAGTTCGTCTTCGTCGAATTGTTCTATATTTTCAAAATCTAACCGCGACGCATCTTCAGCAGCTTTTTTTAATATGTTAATTATATCTGTCACTTGTTCCGCATTAAAGCTGTGTATCACATTTGGCGCGCTCGTCATTCATTCCCAGTCATTCGAGCGCAGATGCATATCACAAATCCTTGCAAACTCTGGAATGTAGTAATTGTACATTTGCATTAAACGAATTCTTTGTTCAGTGGTTCTTTGGTCGGTGACATCCAGAAACCATACATGTTCGGGCGGAATTCGGTGGCCGAGAAACATTCGGTAATACAATTGTTGTATTATCAGGGGCACCTAACATAGGTGCATCCTCTTGATGTGGTTCTGGAACATCTAGATTAAGTGGAGCGGATTCTTGAGCTGGCTCATCAACCTGATGTACAGCAGCGGGGACAACCTGAGCTAGCACATCAACTTGATGCGGAGTGGCGGGGACATCTTGAACTGGCACAGTAGCCTGAAGTCCACTTCCAAAGGGGACGTCTCGTGCTGGAACACCAACTTGATGGATAGTTGCAGTGGCATCTTATTTTATTTTATTATATTGGGACATAAAACAGTTACACATTAATTTTTACTAAAATACAGAGTTAAGTAGATAGGTAAACATGTAACCCACACTAATGTCCGCGGAATAATGTATGTGAGGGAGAAAAAAAAAGAGCGCGCGACTATCTGGTAGCAAATCAGATTATAGAAAGGAAATCGTTTTAGCATTTCAATTGCCATTTTTTTAAATTTTATATGGGAGAGTGCCAAAATGTCAAGATCGGTGAATATTATATGAAGATGTGATGGTGAAGGTTATATGATTCTAAAAGGCGTCGGAGAGGCGCTCGTGCGCCGGCATTGGTTCTGCGCCTTACAGTGTGAAACAACCGAGGCACGCGCGCCTCTCGCCGCATGACAGTTCTAGGTACAATATAACATAATTGATTGGTAATATTAGTGCAATCGTACTTGTTATTGCATATACCATGCAGCATCATGGCCATCAGAAGTGTTCGTCTAGACTCCAAGCTTGGCAGTTTATATTGTTTCAATAATTGTAAATACGATATTTTTGAACGATAACACTTGTAATGCATGGACCTCAAGAATTTTTTTTGTAACATTTCTAGTCTTTGTTTATATTTTTCGTAAAAAGGGCACCAAATTGGGACTGCGTATTCCAGTTGAGAGCGAATAAGAGTTTTAAATAAAATAATAAAGGTATGCGGTCGTTTAAAATCGTTTGAGGATCTCATGACAAAGCCATACATTCGATAGGCCTTGTTAATAATTTTATCAATGTGAAGATCGAAGTGTAATTTCGAGTCAAGTGTAACTCCTAGATCTCGAATGTAGTCAACTTTTTGTAGGGTGGTTCCTTGTAAGGTGTAACAAAATTGAATAATATTATTATTTTTTGTATAAGTTATTACATTGCATTTAGGTATACTAAGTTGAAGTTTGTTGTGTAAACAGTAGTCAGAGAATCCTGTTAAGGTCCTCCTGGAGAAGCAAACAGTCTTTTATATTCTTGCACGATTTATAGATTTTGATGTCGTTGGCGTACATCAAGAAATATGAGTTAGTAAAACAGCACTTTATATCGTTGACAAACAAAATGAAAAGTACAGGTCCCAAGATTGAGCCCTGTGGAACTCCGGAAGTAACGACAACGGTGTCGGACTCGAAGCCGTTAATTACTACTTTTTGCGTTCTGTTATGAATACAGGCCGTAAACCATCGTAATAAGTTCCCACGAATGCCATTATCTTGTCCAAAAGCAGTTTATGGTCCACCTTGTCAAATGCCTTCCGAAATTACTTTTAACTTTTATCTTCTCACATTCTTGATCAGACAAAATTACGTTGAGGCCATCTAAATATAAATTTTCTATGACTAAATCATTATTTAATAAATCAGTTTCTCTACCTTTCATGACTTTAACTAAGTCCTCTGCAAACGAGGTTCTAATAGCTTCCAACTTTATTTTGCAATTAAGCCATTCTGTGAAAAAGTCACCAATCGTGAGCTGTTCACGTTGTAATGCTACTGTCACCTCATAAACAGGTTTAAGGCAAGAAATTAAATTTTGGATTTCCATCCAGAAACTATCAGAAAAAATACTAGTAAGATCAGAGTCTTGAACATCTTTTAATGAATACAACCGTAGCAACATTTGATAGGTAGACGTCCACCTCGTTGGACAGTCAATTATCGGTTTATTTAAATTGAAGGCCCTTAAGATATGTTTTATATTTGGTCGGCGTAAGATTTTAACAGCTCTTCGTGCAGTTTGTGTGGTAATTTTTGCATCCAAATCATTAAAGGCGTATTTCACAGCAAGTTGTAAAGTATGTGCAGCGCAAAACATTGCACGTGGCTTGAATGAGTCATTGGTCCCACTGTTGATAAAACTGCATAGGTCCGTGTTTTCATTGAGTTCATACCTGTCAGATATTTGTTCATCATCATCATAATCATTTACCTCATTTTTCTTGTACTCACCGCTGGCCTCACTATCGAAATCGGAGTTATTTTCAGTTTGAGCAGTTGTGTAGCAAAATTCAGTCAACAACTTTGTCATTTTTTTAAATTACTACCATTATCTGTGCTTATTGAAATGCAACTTTTCCTTTGACTGCTGGTCCAAAAATATGAAACCTGTTGTGCATAATTGAAACCTATTCCAAACGAAAGTTCTAACCATTTATTACAAATTTTACTAAGGGCCAAATAAATCTATCCCAGTAAAAAAAAAGATACAGGATAACAAAAGTATTAAAAAGTGAGGATTTTTTTTCACCTAATTATAGGTTTTGTTTGTTTGAAACAGATTTTAAATGTTGCCAATTGCAAACTTAATGGAAATTACCTACTTTTAGGTGCCCTAACCTAAAAATAGGACGTAGGATAGGGTACATTCAAAATAAAAAATAATATAACCAAGACAGATAGCACGGTAATGATAACTAAAAGTATTGTGACTCGGCCCTATTTTTGAATTAAGAAACAAGCCGCATGAAAACAAAACACGAGATAGGGCTGCCCGCCTACAGTATTTTAATTTCATCAACCTACATGAGTTTGTTTCTAGTTTTGAGATTGTAAATATGATATAATTTATTTAAAAAAAAAAACCTTGTGAATGAAATAAGAAGTGTTCATTAAAAATACATGGTGTTTTTGATTTTATTGACGAACTAGCTTTTGCCCGCGACTTCGTCCGCGTGAATGTTGGTTATCGCGGATGCAGACGAAGTCGCGGGTTAAGAAGTAGCCTTTGTCCTTTCCCAAGGATCGAGCTATCTTCATGCCAAATTTAATCAAAATCGGTGCAGCCGTTGTGCAGTTAACTAATAGACTGAACGTTGGGTTGTTCGCTCACACCACGGCATTTTTTTTACATTTAGCACTTCTAAACGAAAGGTCCGATTCGAATAATTTAAAGAGCATTTTACATGTACATAAACAACCTTGATTATGAAGCTATTTACTTGGATAAGGATTAATATCATGATAGGAATATCTTTATTTTTCGATTGTACTAGTGTTTTGATCAACCAATTTGAACAAAAAACGGTTGATGTGACTTAACTACTTATAATAGTTAAACATATTCGTGGACTTTTTTGTGGATAATGAAGAGTAGGTACTATAAACATGTTGTAGGTACATTATTTTTATGTATCATCAAAATATAACCTGCCACTGACCTGCAAATTGCAAAATTCGCAAGAATATTTGAATTTCGCGGGCTACCTTAGCGCATCCACCTTAAGAAATTTGTTACTGAGGAAGGAGAAATGAAAAGAAAAACTTTATTTTGTGAAATTTAAATTAACGTTTATTTTGTTGATTGATTTAGATTAATAAATATGAGCTGTGGATGCTGGATCGGTATTTCAGGCATTTAATTTAATCCCTCAAAAAATAATTTTAAAAAAAATATTTTTTTTAAAAATCGATTATATTTATTTAAAAAACCGATCATTTTGTAATCGATTTTATGTTTAGGCAAAACAATCGGTTATTAAATAATCGATTTTTCATGTAGGTATAGGTACTAGGTACTGTGACAGCCCTAACTATTTTTGTACCAAGTGTAAACCGAACTCGAGGCGCGTAGGTATGACTCGGGTTCCGACCGTTTGTATGAAGATAGAATACTGTTAGTATAACATTACCGTGCAGATAGCATTTATTATTAGTCTTTATCAATCGTTATCAAATATAACATTATCCAAATAAAAAGCAGGGCGGTGAATGTTGTCTTGGTGTCTGCCCCATGCAAAAAACCATACAATGGTCATTGTATGAGCGCAAACACCAATGGTTCTCCGGCCCGTTAAACAACTACAACAATAGTTACTTATGCTATTTCTTCCCGTACATTTAGCATTTATTAATACATAGCAATGATATTTTTTTGAATTGCTGTGCCGACTTAGGATTCGCGCTCTGAGTAGCGCCAAACATTCTCAGATGGTAAATTAAAGTCATCTAAACCTTCTAATTGCGTATCTGCACATATTTCAATAGGTATTCCCCGTCGCGGACATGTTCGCTATAATAGCTGGCAGCAAGTTTTAGTTGAGAAGTACCTACTGAAAATAATACCAATTCATCTTCGGACAATTCGGGGAATTGAGGAACTTTAGGCAAATCTCCCGTAATATTAAGAAACACTGTTCTCTGTCTATTTAAATTATTCTCGTCCACATAATCTGCCAAACGATTTGGAAGGTGAAGCCGGTTTCTTATTATTTCCAGAAATTCTAAGGCATGCCGATTATCCTCCAGAGGTATGTGAAAGGCATTAATAAGTGCTGCAGCAATCCGGAAATCTTCAAACATGTGTAACAACACAAGTAAAAAATCTATAAACACACATTATTATATTTCACACATTTCCTGTCGATTTTAGGCATTGTATATATTTCCTAGGAATTCTATACAATGACGGATTACATACATTTCCGTTAACATATACATTTCCTAGGAAATGTATGTATCAAAGAACCTTTGACAAATTATTTTACACATTTCCTAAATTGGCTTGGCATTGTATACATTTAATAGGAATTAATACAATTCCTAGGTTTCATACGTTTGCTGTTACATATATACTTTTTAATTAGGCAATGATGATTCTACTGCCTGTACCTAACAGCCAAATTCTGAATAAAATCTTTTTGCACCTGACTATTTTTGAAACGAAACTCGGTAATAATGGATTTTCAAAGGAAATTGCTGGTGGCTAAAACTCACCAGCAGAGAAATTCCATGCAACTTTGCTGGCGCCTATTCAAGTAGCGCGGAAAGGTCGACTTTGCTCAAAGAAGTCGTCAAAATAATGACCACAATACAAGCATTTTTGAGTAAATTCAAATTATTTACACATATTTATTCTTACTTATACTTACTTCTATGCACTACGGTGGTACATCATTTATAAATACATAAAAAAACTTATTGATCAACCTAGTAGGTACAGCATATTTTAACGCAACTTCTCCAGTGCATAACCTGCTGAGATCTCACCGGTGATCAATTGCATGAAAATATGCTGTACATTGTCATCATTTTTAATATCACTATTTCTTCTTTTTTGTTTTGATATTTCTTGTATTGAAATGGATTAAAATCCAACTTCTGGTTGAACCTTTGTTAAGAGCGTTTAGTAACCGCGTTAATGTTGCTGTGTTTTTGTTAACGACTTTATTTATTTTCGAATGATAGCCCTCCAACACATTGTTGGTTCGATGTCGCATACCATAAACGCTCAGTAGGTTGAGGTATTTATCGTTGATCCATGTACGCTTGATATAACCCAGAAATTTGTCCAAATCATGGTGTTCGCTTTCTGCTTGCACGTAACACCAACCTTCTAAAATACTTTCTTTTGGCAGGAGTGGTAATGCAGCACACAATGCAATAATACGCCTTTCTGCTTTAAATTTATCATTCCCGCCTTGTTTGGATTTTCTCCAAAGACACCTGTGCCAGTGGTAATAACAACCTATTATCTGAGCCTCAGGAAAAAACACAGTAAAGGCGTTAATTGTTGCGATCTCGAAATTACAGTAAGTTAGAGTAGATTGTTGCACCGAGCGCAAAGTGAGCTATTAATGCACGAGTGTTATGTTGGTACTAAATTAACACGAGAAATGAATTTTCATAAGCTACCCATAGTTCACATCTGTCTTTTTTCGGCTCGAAGAAACCTAAATTAAATTCACCATTAAATACATATACACACTATACATAACATAATTCCCATAACTTCGGCCGTCTTGTTTACACTCGTCCACGTAATCCCTATGCAAGTCTGCAATGGTCTCCCCTCCATAAACGTATTCCCGTGTAGTTTGTGCCCTCAAATAATGGCTTTCAATCTTTGGTATTCGTTTTATATGACCCCTGATATCATTTTTAATAGTTTTGCCTACAGTATAATGTTTCTTATGTTTTCCTCTTTGATCTTCTTCCAGAAAACCACCAGTTGATTTCTCTGTTACAGTTCTGATCGTTCTGTCATTATGCCTAGTGTATTTTAAACATAGTTTTGCAGATCTTTTTCAATGAACCTTCAACCACAAAATAGGAAGCATAACTATTTTTTCGAGGATTTTGTGCTTTGGCATACCGATACTTTACTTCTATTGGCCTTAAATGTTTATGTATAAATTGCCTCTGTTTCTCTAAATTTTGCAAAGCCTAGTAAGAATTAAACAATTGAAGCCTTACTTCGTCGGTAAGAAAAGAACTGCATTTCAGTCTGCAACGTTCTTCATGACCATCTTTCATACATTTTTTAGGAATAGATCGTCCCGATTTTGTTTGATAAGGCAATCCCGAGTTCCGCAGCATTTTAGTTACATTTTGCTTCCATTGTCCTTCAGCACGCCGTTTCTTACGTGTAGTCGTTGTTTCTTGCGTTGATTCGTTGTGTATTTGGGGTTGATTCATATCTATATTAGGTTCTTGTGAAGTTGATGGACGGTCGCGGTTGTCTTCACTTGGTTTTTCAGTAGGTGACATAGGTGACGAGCTGTCTGTAGCTTGTCTTCTTGTGTAACATCTATAGCGCCATCACCTCTGCATTTGCTGTCGACTGTTTTGTCTTCCACTAACATTATTGATTCTTCATTGTCTTCGATATTGTCACTAACTAGCTTTTCAATTTCGTACGTGCTATCGTCTGATTCGTCATACGTTATGTTGATATCCGTATCAGTGGTATCACTATCTTCAGATTGTACTTTATTTTTTGAAGAATTCTAATGTCTTCTTTTAATAAACTTCGCTTTTCTGTTACTCGTTTTTCTTTTCTGGTTAAATTATGTTCAGTCAAATCAAAGCAATCACAAAAACTAAAATCTTCTCCACAAAACAGCTTCTAACAGCTTTTCTAAACTTTATTATACTAGTACTAGCTTTCGCCCGCAGCTTCGCTTGCGTGAAATTTTGAAGCCGTTAAATGACGATTTTCCATTCAAACTTTCATCCCCTATTTAACTCCCTTAGGGGTTGAATTTCGAAAAAATCCTTCTTAGTGGATGCCTACGTTACAAAAGGAACCTACTGTCAAAATTTCAAGTTTCTAACCCCAGCGGTTTAGGCTGTGCGTTGATAGATCAGTCAGTCAGTCAGTCAGCTTCTCCTTTTATATGTATAGATTTGGCGTCGAAGCAACTTGATGAATAGACATGGTTTCTGGAGCGGCAATCAGGTTTTTTGATAGCGCATCTAACATTTTTATTGATTTATCTACGTCTTTATCAGGCACTAGAAAATGGTTGATTTTCTATGTGTTATCCCCTCGTATGCAGGGCGACAATGCGCACCAAAGGCGCTGTTTGCCTCGGAAAATAGTACGCGCGCAGCAGTCAGTGTTAATATTTCAAAAATATTTTTTAAACTAACAACGTAACTTACATAGTTTTTTGTTATTATTACATATAAATAGATACTTTAAACTTTATTTAATTGTATTTTACAATAAAAAATGATGAGTTATTTAAGAATGTTTTTTTTCGGCATGAAGAAAGTATCAAATAATAAACAGTTGCAATACAATTAAATCAAATTTATTTTTTCCTTTTCTATAGCACATGAATTATAACACATTACGTATAGAATAAACATGGTTTTAAAATTAAAACTAACAGAAAATGTGGTTTGAAAGTAGTCATCACTATCAATTAATTGAACGTAGATATACGTTCGTCGGCGTAAGGATAAATAGCGCATATCTACGTTCCGGCCTATAACATACAGGATGTTTCATTTTTCGTTCCTTTATCAACTCTTAATTTTGACTTGACCTGACAGACCGCACCTAACGTTGCTGTAGGCATAGGAAATAAAATTGTATTACATTATGATATGTTTATTTTAACATGTGATATGAATCAAACAATTTTAGAATGAACGTAGAGCGACGGGGACGGAATACTGGACTACTGTTGGATCGTATTTTAAGGGGGTGATAGACGTACGAACTTAAAGTCTGCGGTTTTTAAGATCGCGAACTTACTTGGCTCGACGTCGGCGATACACGCGCCAACTTACTCATACCGTATCGCGATGTCGTCCACTGAAGAAGCTTTGTGTTATTTAGGAATTATATCGTATTACATTTCAAAAACTAAAAACAATAGACGAAGGCGAAAAGTGTGGGTTAAGAACTGGCTTACAAAAAGAGAGCGTTTATCACATGTGAATTTAGTAAGAGAGTTACGTGAAGAGAAGGAAGATTTTCAGAATTATTTCAGAATGCCTGAGCCTGTGTATGAAGAACTTTTGTGTTTAGTCACACCAATTATAGCTAAACAGGATACTTGCATGAGAGAAGCTATTTCACCGCATGAACGTTTAAGTGCAACATTACGATTTTTGATAACTGGTGGAACATATAAAGAAGTAATGTATTCGTCAGCGATATCAAGACAGTCATTGGGGTACATAATTCCTGAGACATGTGACGCAATCTACTCTGCACTGAAAACATATTTGAAGGTATGTATCATTTATTACATACTTTATAAATAAAATAACTCAGTACAAATAATCAGACTTTATTTTGCAATGGCACATTAACATTAATGCTTAACAAATAAATTTACTCTTGAACATATACAAATGTAACGTACTATTTTATTTATTTTTAGTTATTATTATTAAAGTTTAAATATTCAACCAGGGTGTCCGGGATACTAATAGTTTGCGAGTCTTGTGTCAAGTTAAATGCTTGTGTTTCTTGCAGCTGGACTGGAACAGCTGGCATGTGTATCAATGGTCTTTGGGGTACCTGGACTGGAACTGGATTATGTATACTTGCATTGAATGTTAATTTTTCAAACCGTCCCAAAAAAATAACTTCATTGATGAGCTTTTCAGCTATGCCTTGTTGAATAGCAGTCATGTTGCGGAGTTTAATTGCGACATTTTTTCCTATAGCATCATATTCATCATCTGGGTTTTGTAATCTTTTACCTATTAACGATATTGTGTCTTCAATGGCGGCATTGCCGTGTCGCTTACGACGTGCAGATGAAGCAGCAGATGTTGCAGGTGTCGCGGGTGATGACACGTTGCAAATGGTACTCTGTAAATAAAAATGATATCATTTATACTGAATTATGGGTTTTTTTGTTACAGTTCCCGAGTTCAGAAGAAGAATGGCTAGCAATTGCTGAAGAGTTTGAGCGTACATGGCAATTTCCAAATTGTTTAGGAGCCGTCGATGGGAAACATGTAGCTATAGTCCCTCCTGCCGGAGCCGGCTCACTTTTTTTTAATTATAAAGGGTATCACAGTATTGTACTTATGGGAATTGCAAATGCAAATTATGAATTTATTTATGTAGATATTGGAACAAATGGACGTATTTCTGATGGAGGTGTATTACAAAAAACTACATTCTTTCAAAGATTGAATTCCAAGCGCTTAAATCTTCCTAGCCCCAGAAAACCAAGCGGACATTCAGAAGAATTGCCTTATGTATTTATTGGCGACGAGGCTTTTGCTTTGAGGACAGATTTTATGAAACCGTACCCACAAAGGCAATCACAGGCTAGCTCAAGTAAGAGGATATACAATTATAGAGTATGCAGGGCTAGAAGAATTATAGAAAATGTTTTTGGAATTCTGGCGGCAAAATTCCACATTTTTCGATCGCCTATAAATACCAGTGTGCACAATATTAACAAAATAGTTTTGGCATGTTGTGTATTGCACAATTTTTTAAGGAAAAAAGTAAGACAAGTTTACAGTCCACATCAGCACTTTGATAGTGAAAATCACGAAAATGGAACTATGGAATTGGGGCTGAGACCACAAAATGGAGAATTACAGTCACTACAACAAACACATCGTCGTAACCCCACTCAAAATGCAAAAATTATCAGAGAAAAGTATGAAACCTACTTTAATACTAGTGGTGCAGTGTCATGGCAACAAAGAATGATATAATAATAGTATTTTTACCTGGGTATCATTTTCACTATGTTCACCATCAAATGTATTTTCATTATCATTAGCTGTCTCCTGTTCGCTGCTGTCTATATTGTCAGTTGATTGTTCACCTGTAATTAAATAAAAACCCTCTAAATTAACTTTTGGTTTTAATGTTCAACATCACAATGTCATTATTGTAATGAAACAAAGTGCTATAATAGGTACTCTATTTTAGGTACCTACCTAATTTAGGCACAGGCATAACAAAGAATACGCACGTATAATATAATAGTGTATAGAGAAATTCTTTAATAAATAATTAAACTTACCTTGGCCTTGATCTTTGAGAAATTCAAGCTGACTGTAATACCATAATTTTGGCACGTATACCTGGTCAGTTCCTGAACCTGTCTTCTTGCTATCTTGCACTTTTTTATGTTCTTTTCGGAACCCAGCCCTTAATGAATTAATTTTTTTCTTGACGTTCTCAATCGTAGCATCTCTTTCTACCTTCCGTATAATTTCTAATAAATTATTGTATGCTTGAAGCTTCAAATTTTTGTCTTTGTAGTCGTTGCTTCTAATTTTCCAAAGACAAGGGTTATTTCGGAAAGCTTCTATAAATTCGGTTAGCAGTTCATGCGAATAAGTTCGAAAATCACACATTTTGAGAAATTTCTGAATCAAAATTAACAAAAATTGCAATTTAAACAAGCGTGCGCGTCCACGGACTGGCGAAACAAAATGGCGGCTCGCGGCTCGCAGTGCTGCCACACGTACGAGCCAAGACGAGCTACGAGTAAGATTTCAAACCGGTTGGATCGCCGACGAACTTACTCGGCGGTTTTAAAGTACGCGTACTTACGGTGATACACGAGCGAAAAAGGTCGTCGAGCCATAAGTACGCGTACTTGCTCGCCCGTCTATCACCCCCTTAATAATTACCAACATGGAGAAAAAAAATATTAAGTTAGTTAACCATGGGTTAGTTTCCGTTGGTGCAAGACAATCCCCTGAGTTAATAAATTGATGTTTTAACTGAAGTTAGCAAACTCAGTGTTATTTATTTAACTAGAGATTTTGGTGCAAGCGGCACTTACTGTATAGAATTCTGTAACCTTTCTTCTTATAACACTTTTAACAAAATCGTCCATTTCTATTAGTACAAGATCCGGCTTAACATCGACCTTCCCTCATCTGTTTTTCCAACGAGATGTATTTTATTTGAAAGATTTTATATAAATAAACAAATCCCGCATGGGTTGCCTAGTCAAAAGTGGTCCAGGCTACCCTTAATTAAAATTCATAAATAATAAAAAATAATTACTCCTTCCCTCATCTGTTTTTCACAAAATACTATTACCAATCGAAAGGACAAGATGTAAGTTAACAGAAAAAAATAGGTTGCCTAAAAAAAAGTGGTCCAGAGATAGGGTTGCCGCGACTTAAAGTTTCAATATTTGAGCGGGAAAGTTCAGCGCGACAAAGAAGCACTACACGTAGTACTCTGTACAATAGAAAGATAACATGGCATCTGCTAGTGGGCCCATTGCCGAGTAAAAGTGAGCGCGCATGCGCATTTTTCTTTAAGAAGCAACAAAAAAAAAACCCGTAGAAAACATGATGTTCTGTTTTTGCGTCATTTTAGCGCTCCGAATTAACAGACTGCGCGGATAGTTTGGGGGCGTTAAAATGACTCACGTTGTATCTTTTGTTTTATGTTTCTATCTCACAAGTAGATCACGGGGTTTTAAGGAAATACACGAATTCGGATACACCATGTACACACGGCTACACATCAAGCTATACATTTCCAGTTTACACTGACCTCTCATTGTAAGGAAATCTTATACAATGCGAGATCAGCTTATACTGGAAATGTACAGCTTGATCTGTAGCCGTGTGTACATTAATTATTCTGTAAAATATTTTATTTTCCACGACTTTTATATTACTTGCTCCGAAAAAAATTCTGGGGAGTAGAGTGGTCACTCTCTAACATACGGAAAAAATGCGCATGCGCGCTCACTTTTACTCGGCAATGGGCCCACTAGCAGCTGCCATGTTATCTTTCTATTGTACAGAGTACTACGTGTAGTGCTTCTTTGTCGCGCTGAACTTTCCTGCTCAAATATTGAAACTTTAAATCGCGGCAGCTCTATCTCTGGACCACTTTTTTTTAGGCAACCTATTTTTTTCTGTTAACTTACATCTTGTCCTTTCGATTGGTAATAATATTTTGTGAAAAACAGATGAGGGAAGGAGTAATTATTTTTTATTATTTATGAATTTTAATTAAGGGTAGCCTGGACCACTTTTGACTAGGCAACCCATGCGGGATTTGTTTATTTATATAAAATCTTTCAATTAAAATACCTCTCGTTAGAAAAACAGATAAGGGAAGGTCGATGTTAGGCCGGATCTTAGACTATATCTTCTTTTTTTTCATGTGTTTAGGTCTTTGCGGTGAAGAAAACTTCACATTACTTTCCACAATATCTCCCGCATTGACTATGCGTACTACGCTTAGATTATAAAGTGTCCAGATTCCGTGTTCATTATAAAATGCAATGTTTATCGTGAAACTAATTTTTGTACATGTGTGAGTGAGCACCACGCTCTCGAGTGTATTACGTAGGTATCGCATTTGCGTTTATGTGCAATACGTGACTAACCAGTGGCAGAGAATTACCCTCAAAAGGTGGGAGTTTTAAATATTTTAAGTTTAATGTAGAAGATAACATCAATAGTAATGATAAGAATTTTTGTCATTACTGTTGATGATTTTTAACGTTATTTGCTTTCATTTGTATATATAATTTTTCATGTGCGACAGCATCTATATTATTATGCTATGACTTAAATTGGTGTGCTTGTGTAGGTTTATGAAATGTATGTTTTCGGTTTACTTAAATGGGTAATAAACAGGAGCAGCCCAATCGCTAGGTGTGACGGCTCAAAATCCGATGTCGGTACGTCATTTTTATATCAACGCTGATTTTTTCAAGTGGAATTAGTTTCTAAACAAAATTTGCCTCGTTTGAGAAAAATCATGCGTGTACCTTTGCGCCCCATTTTCGTGTCTTATAAAATTAATAAGTAGAATGCCCAAGTTTCGTACCAATAGCAGAGTCTAAAAACACTTAATCACTATATGGATAAAATTAAAATAAAAACTAATTTCAATCATCATTGTTTATTATTTAAATAGGTAAGGGATAGGATAGGTTAGGTGGATCGAGTAGGTATTGGGTTGGTTTTTATTTTTAAAAACCCTGAAATTGTAAATTTTTCCTAAAAACTTGTATTTAGACGGTATACATTTTTTACATTTCGCTCCGTGAAAAAGTCTGATTTTTACATATCCTTCCACTATAAGTTAAACAATATTATTTTCATGATGACGGCCTGTTGAGGATTGAAATAAAACTTTTCTTCTCTTCAACTTGTATAATATTAAATTGAGACTGCTACTTTACATTTATAAAGTTTATATTACGAGCACGCGATCGCTACGTTGGCAATATGAATATGTGCGTTCGCGACCGCGGCGTCTTGCAGAATGGAACGTAGACTTGCCAAGATACGTCGGCCGTATTGTACATACAAACACAATAAATAAACTTAGACTAACCTTCTTCTTTTCTTTCATTTACACTGAGTTCTGCCCAATTGCTTATTAAAACTTCGCAGACTTCACACGACACAGTTTCTAGGTAGGCCTCTCCAAAAATTTTTGCAATTTGAAACACTGTCACTGGTCTTCTGAAGCATTTGGCCTCAGTGAAAATATGATGAGGCCATATGCTGGAAAATATTTGGACTTAGACAAAAAAGTTTTCAATTATAGGTTAAGTCGTGCCAGACGTTGCATTGAGTGTACCTTCGGCGTCGGCGTACTAACAAACAAATGGAGAATATTACATCGCCCATTAAACACTTCTGTTCATTTCTCAGAAGACATTGTGAAAGCTTGTTGCATTTTGCACAACTTTATTCGCAAAAGGGATGGTTTAAATTTTCGTGACACTTTGAAAATAGTGGGACTCGAAAATATACAAAATACAGGCTGGCCAGTAACACGAGCGTCTACTGCAAGAGATACGTTGAAAGATTATTTTATGAATGAAGGAGCAATACCGTGGCAAGAAAATAGAATATAAATATATGGTTTTATATTATTTTATTAAACTTACCTTCAATGTTCTTTTCTTTGGCAGTTTTATTCGAAAAATTTCCTACAAACAATTCGCAAATTTCTTCCCAGGCCTTCACTTTTTCTCCCCTATTACTATATCCATATTTATCTACCGTCAACTGTGGCAACTTGACCACTTTTTTTTCGAATTTATCAAATAACTATGATACTGATAGATTTTTTTAATATTACTTGATTTGTTTGTGATCATAATGAACTAATAATTCATAGTAACTATCGATTTCTTTAAAATACCTTGAAATTGGCGTTCTAGACAAAGAAATATAACAGAGGTCAAATTGACACCACTTTGGCATCTTGACCTAACAATTATTTTTTATCGATAATTGCCTATTATTTCCTGTTTTAGGTCAATTTGGTCATATTTAACGTATTTTAATATGGTATCCCTTTTCGAATTACCTACAATCTTATAAATCTGGTAATACTGGATACTAGGTCAAGTTGTCATAGGATTCCAAACGATTTTCATACAAATCATTCGTATTCTATAGGGTTGTCACTAAAACAAGTTTCAAAATAATATTTATTATTTAATACAAAATAAATGTCTTACACAAAATATTAATGCTTTTACTTAAGTTTAATCATTGAAATGGCAGGAATAAAAATGGTATACTTAATAACTAATAGTACCTAGTACTTTTATTTAAGTTTAATATTTGGTACAATTGAAATGGGAAGAATAAAAATGGTATACTTAGTAACTAATAGTACCTGGTACTTCTACTAAAGTTTAATATTTGGTACAATTGAAATGGCAGGAATAAAAATGGTATACTTAGTAATTAATAGTACCTAGTACTTCTACTTAAGTTTAATATTTGGTACAATTTAAAATGGCACGAATAAAAATGGTATACTTAATAACTAATAGTACTACTTTTACGTAAGTTAAATATTTGGTACAATTAAAACGACACGAATGAAAATGGTATACTTATTTACTAATTGCAGTACTTTTTACCTAATTCTAATATTTGGTCTAATATTAAGAAATGCCCACAAAATATTAATTGTTAAAATAAATGATGTCTTCGTCATTATAGAGAAGATACTCTTCCGGATTTTCTGATATTTGAATCAATTCTATTGATTTCACAATACAAGATTCAGGTAGTGATGAATCCTTATCTATACGTTTAGGTTTTATAAACTTGACACTATTGCCTAGGCGTTTGGTTTTATAATACCAAACTGAATATTTTTTTCAGACTTGTTGACATTCTCAATAATGCCGACATAATATTTCCATCGGCAGGAAGAGTAATAACGTGTCAATATAGTATCTCCAACATCTAATACTATTTTATTTTCATTCAAATTATCAATTTTTGTAGAGTTAATGTACTGTTCAAACCCTGAACTCTGATATTCTATAATAACATCTTCGTCATTAGTGGAACTTTCTTTTAATACCTCCATACCCTTCACGTCGTAGACTTTTGATTTCTTATCTCTCCGATAAATCTCTTCATCATTAGTAAAACTTTCTTTTGATACTTCTATAACCTTCATTTCGCAGTCTTTTGATTCCATATCTCTCCGATAAATCTCTTCAAATATTTTTTCTTCAAGAATATCCACCCTTTTTTTATCTTTATCATCCAAATCTATTACTTTTGATGATTTGTCATCATAGTAGCTTTTATCGTCTTCTTCCTCTTCTGAACAAATATCTACTAAATCGCTGTCACTGTGTACACTCAATACAATGTCCTCTGATGTTGTTGATTCGCTGTCTAAGTATCTTGTTCCTTTTTTGATTTTTGGATTTTTCTTCTTAAGTTTTCGTTTCTTATTTTGTTTAATGTCTTTAAAAGCAGGCTCATTATTTTCTTTATTTTCGGTACATGAATCCTCGTTTTCACTTAAAGTTCCGCATACATTAACGATGATAGAAGTTTTCTGTCCTACACAATCCTCCATTGACTCTGTGAAACTATTCTGACCCGTTTCATTTTTCGAAGTCTTGTTTACAGTTTCATTTCTCTTATTTTCTTTATTTTCGGTAAACAGATCACCGTTGTCGCTTAAAGTTCCGTATACTTTGTCAATATTAGATATTTCCTGTTCAATACAATCCTCCATTGACTCTGTTGTAGTTTGCAGATTCTTTTCATTTTTCATTTTCTTATTTCTCTTCATATCATGTTTCGTAATTATTTCTCTTTTGCTGAGAAGATCTGATTTCGTTACAGACTTTCCTGACTCAACATTTATTTTCTTGTTTCTGGTTCTTTTGATTTCATTCGGTTTTCTAGTTTCTTTTAAATAGTCGAGTAACACTTTGTCTACTGAGTATTCTGGTTATATAGCTGTCTTTTCATTCGTTTTTCAATATTCGATGGCTGTCACGCTGTTCAAAGAATAGGTATACTCGTAGACTAGAGACTTCACGAGTGGCGCAGAGCTAATATTACTTCGCCTTTTGTAAACCTAAAAAAGTAATTAGTGTGAATAACATCAACATAAAATGTTCAGGAATGATTTTCGTGTTTCATATTAGAAACGTACCTTGCTAAAAGATGAGGCTGTTAACAGGTATCTTCGTAGCTCCAGCCATAATGCGCTTTCAGCTTGTATAAGGTATAACGGGCTGGTATCCGCAACTCCACGTCTAAGCGCGTATTTTGCGTGATGGGTGGTAAGTATAATTACTCGATCCACCCTAACTTCTCGAAAAAGGCCAGCACACCCTTGATGTTACTGGTGATCTCTCGGAGAGTACTTGGGTTACCGAAGTACTTGGCCCTGTATGTGGCGACCTCAGGGCAGTTTAGTAGCACGTGGGCTGCCGTCTCGTCCTCCTCCATGCATGCTCTGCACAGTGGGCTGTCTGTAACTCCAATGACAAAGAGGTGTTTGTTAAATGAACCATCGCCAGTGATGGCTGCTGTGTGACTGTACGTAGTTGTTGCTTTGACAGCCGGAGGCCTTTTTTAGTGAGACGACCGTCGATGGTGGGAAGCGCCTCCATGGCCTTCCTGCACTCGCCATGGTTTTCAGCTTGTAATACTGTGTCTTGTTCTACCTTATACCGCTTTTCAACCAGGCCTTTCAAGTTTTGCAAAAACAATTTTTTTGCTGTTTCATACTGTTCTGGCGTTAAATCCGGTTTTTGGCATCTCTCGCCATAGTCGTTCTTATCGTTCTGAAAAACAATTTTTTTTCTTAAGCCTGTTCGATGATTACGATTGCGGTTACTCTTAAAACGTAATTGATCTCCTGGGGCTTTTTTCAAAGTTTGATTTGTATAAACTGTACTGCGCTTTGCTAGTATTGAAAGCTACAACTGCAGCGTAACACCTAGCTGTATATGAATTTTTCAATGAAAAATTAATACGTTTGCCAGCTACGTGCTTTGCAACAATACTGTTAAACTGTTCGGCTCTATTATTTTCTAATTGACATTATAAACCAAGGTTTTGGGAGTTTAGTGCAATTTGTATTGTATAGACCATTAGTTTTCTAAACAGAGTTTTCGCTAAAGGAACCAGATTCTGCTCTTTTTTTTATCTGTACAATAATACTTTTCACATTTACTATGATCACCCAAAATATGTTTTGGGCTGTTTACTATTCATCCTTCAATTGAATGATTTTATCGGAACTGCTGGTGTTCTGAGCATTGCGAAAGCGAGCTGCAGCTCTTGCGGCTGTACGAAGTCGAGTGATTCGTTCATTTGTTAAAAGTTTTCTTTCAGAAAGACAACAAACAACGCCAACAAAGCATTCATTGCTACATTTCTCTTTTTCCCTGTCGTGATAATCAGGATGTTTCACTTGCCATAAACATGGGTACGATTTATATTTTTCAATGACTTCTAATACAAAGTCACGCGCAGACGTAGACATAATTACAAATAAAACAGTCCTGGTTTCATAGACTCAGCTCTTTCTAGCACTGTAGCACATGTACCCCGCCGTCAACACATAGCAAAAACTGAGACAAAATTGATGGTTAATTGAACTTACCTTAAGTGAACTTCAACCAAAATTATACTTCGTTGCTGCATCCTAGGAGATTTAATAAACGTTGTAGTACGATTTCTGTGGTATTGCATCATCACACGCATTTTAGATCATAGAATCAAAAAAAATAATTGATTTCACTACGTAATGGCCCTGTTTGCCAACAGGTGGCGCTGTAATCATTCGTTTTAGAGTAATAATGAATTTGTCATTTTGCAATTAATCTGGGGTTATAATTTAGGGAGGGTCGGGTTCTTAAATCTCTACGGATGCAGCAACTCGTACAATTTTAGTTGAAGTTCACTTAAGGTAAGTTCAATTAACCATAAATTATACTTCATTGCTGCATCCTAGGAGATTTAATAAACGTTGTAGATATTTAGCATCTAATTGCAAAATGATAAGTAAGTAGATTTAAATAAAATTCAAACTCTTTGTATTGAAAATCGAGTTTAATACTTAATTGGCAATAAGAACAAGCTTTTATTGATGTCATTTCTTCATTTAGCATTATTTTGAATGCAGGAATCTAAACAAAAACTTGACAAACACGAGTACTCGTACCTTCACTTTGACAATTATTATTATTCGCCGGCGGTTTTCGTCGAGATTATAATTCCTTTTGTAATGTAACAGACGGCCCTAGGATCTCCTGAGAGCACGTCTGCTACACCAGTTGTAAAGAATGTGTAGGGCATTCCATACCTAGTACATAACAACAATAATAGAAATGGTTAGAGAAAAGAGGCAGGGCAGCGTCACGTCCCTTGCAGCAGTCAGCGAGGTCCCTCCTGTACTCCCAGCGTTCGTCGATGGCCCACACAGCCATCCGACGGAAACCGGCGGCAGCAAACAGACCGGCTAGATACACGGCGAGAGTGCTTAGGCAGCACAGTCCCAGCGTCGTGCAGGCACATTTTGGGTTACAGGCTATCTATGAGAAGACAGACCTGTACGAGACGTCGTCATGAGAGGCGGAGACACAATAGTAAGCTTCCCCAGGCAAATATTGTGCTTCAAGGTGGGTTGCTGGGGCATGCCACATAATTAAACAGTCAAACAGACAGGATTTAAATTTATAATATTTATCAATAAAATATATACAGTAAATCATTGTATCAAAAAATCGCCATCGCGTAAAACAATTCCAAAGTCTAAATTAGAATCCCTATCTGTCATTATCAAAAAAGTATAAAATATAAAAATGGCCAGTAGGTAGGTGAATGACTATGAAGGTGATACTACACTTTTCCAAGCGTTGGATTTTCTTTCTAATCTCGTCCTCACTTTTTTCCTTTGTTCTTTTTTCCCATTTTCACTGTAGACTTCACTAAAACTCAAAAGTTTTACCAAAAAACAAAAAATATTTTAACGGAGCTCGCGAGGATGATGCCACACACGGAAAACGAATGATTACAGCGCCACCTGTTGGCAAACGGGGCCACTACGTAGTGAAGTCTATTACTAATCCTTTAATTTTTGATTCTATGATCTAAAATGCGTGTGAATGATGATGCACTACCACAGAAATCGTACTACAACGTTTATTAAATCTCCTAGGATGCAGCAACGAAGTATAATTTACAAAAAAATGGACGCGGTTTTGCCCATTCACAGACGATTCGAACGGCTTTCAAATTGCGTGTCGCACGTTTTTGACATTGACAGTCGACCGCGGATGACGTTCATATGGATTGGATACATGGATTTCAATCCGTTTGGAAATCCAAAGCTGGAAGATGTCCATTTGATTGGCATACGTTCATCACATTCACGAAACGATTTTGGAAGACGTCCACTCCATTTGGATTGATGGAAGTATCGTCAATGGCTGCGGCCGTATGCATGTTCAACTTCGTCAAAATTAAATAACGTTGCGCGCCAATCAAGCTCGACATTATTTTTATTATGACATGTTTAAAATCTGTTTCTGTGATTATTTATTCCGTAAAATTGTCTCTGATAACCAGCACACAGTAAAAACATTTCTTGAAGAACAATTCAGTCCTCCTTTGTCCCGTAGCCCAATCTGTGGAAAACTAATTTTTCTTTGCTTATTAAACTTTCATTGCAGGGCATGCATTTGATTTTCCGGTTTAGTTGTCGTACGACGCAGCCCGCTTATAACCTACAATTTGCCGGTAATACTCCTGAGAGCCAGGTTGATGAAGTAAACTACATAACCCTTTGTGATTTTTTTCAATGTGATCGCCACTTGTTCCTTGAAGAGTATTGATATCTTCATCTTCCTCATCATATTTTTGTGATTTTTTAGTTGCATTAATTGCCTTTAACGCTGAAGAACAATTTAACTCTTCGATCCCCGACATTCTTTCAAAATCGGATAATTCTGACGTTGTGTCTGATAGTGAGTCCGAGTCATCACTATCGTCGTTTACATTCATTATTAATTCTCTTGTATCTTCTAAACCTTGCTTTTCCCAATACTTTTGCTGTAATCGATCCACATGATTAGTTTCTTCCAATCAGCTTGTGTGATAGACTGTATTCTTCTTTCTTTCTTTTAATAAAACGTTGCCCCACACTAAGATTTCTCTTGTATCGTGGGTGCGTTTACAGACACAAATCTCACAAACAAACGCCCAGACCCGAAACAACCATCTGTAGGCCATACACATTTTTGTTCCGTGTGGGAATCGAACCCACGACCCGTGGCGCAGAAGCCAAGCGCTTAGCCACTGCACCAAACGTGTCGTCAAACGTGTATTGCCTCCCTATTTAGTCTTTCGATGTGCCTTTCTGACTGCTCGACATTTTTGTCGGCGACACTTAGAGCGGGCGTACACGGACTGCTCGAGCAGTTAACGGCTGACCGACGTACAAGGACCGGTCGAGCGGTCGGCGTTGACTGCTTGAGCAGTCGTTTGTTGACTGCTCGAGCTGTCTCTACCAACCGCTCGAGCAGTTGAATTTCTACCGCAGTCTAGTCATGGATTCTGACGAGGAAGCACTGCTTTTGCTGCTTCTGCTCAAGCGGAGACGACGGCGGCGACGTCAAAAGAGAAAATTTTGGGTTCATCCAATTTTGGAATTAAGAGAACAACATGGACAATTCCATCATTTGTTTATGGAACTTAGAAGTGATGAAGAAAAATTTTTCAACTATTTTAGGATGTCAGTGTCTTCGTTTGATGAAATGAATAATACACTAAGGTCTAAAATTAAACGTGAAGACACAATAATGAGGAGAAGTATCCAAGCAGAAGAAAGACTAGCAGTAACATTGAGGTTCGAAAAATAAATAACAATTATTAAAATTTTTATTCATTAAAAATATTGGAAAATAATTCATCAGACATTACTGAAGATGATGAAAGGTCTTCAAATTGAGAGTTTTGGTCATCAGCCGCTGATGTAGAGGGGCCAGTCGCTGATTTAGAGGGGCCAGTCGCTGATGCAGAGGTAGAAGGGCCAGTATTATAACCATATTGTCCACGGTAATCATAAGGTGAATTCTGTGATGAATATCCCCTGCTCGCAGGATATATGTGATTTGTCATCCCTTTAAAGTATTTAATTACGTTAAGTATTTCTGTCTTAGCAACTCATTTATACTGCTCATTAATTTTTTTAAACTCGCCAACTAATGACAGAAAAAACAATTTATCTTCATCTTCAACAATGCACGAATTCTGTGATTTTTCATCGAAGCGTTTAGCTAATTTTTCAAGTAAGACGTTCTCATCTGTGATTGTAGTATTTAATTTTCTTTTGTTTCTTTATTTGTTTATTTTATTTTGACGATTTTCACTTTCTTCAGACGTAATTTCAGCGTGCTCACTTTCTTCTAAACTGTTTGTTTTATCGGGTCTATCTTCTATTATTACCTTTAAAAAAGACATCTGCTGATAATATGCATATGGCCGAATGTTTAGGGCTGCTGAACCACTCTTTGGTTTTATTTTTTTAGCATATCTGGTGTACCCATCTCTTAATGTCTTCCATTTTTTCTGTATTAACATGGCTGTAACAACAAAAAAAAAATTTATTGGTACAATTTATTGATTAAAATATATGTTTTTACAGGTATTTGGCAACTGGATGTACATTTATGGATTTGCAATATAGTTTTAGAATAGCATCAACAACAATTGGTAAGATAGTGAGGGATGTTTGCAGAAATATATGGATACATATGAAGGATATGTGTATGGAACAACTAACTGAACATAAATGGAAAGACATAATAAATGGTTTCAAAAAACCTTCTAAGTTTCCGAACTGCCTTGGCGCCGTTGATGGCAAACATATTAGAATAATACAACCCGCGCAAAGTGGATCGTCATATTATAACTATAAAAAATATTTTTCGATAATACTTCTAGCAGTATGTGATAGTAATTACACTGGTCATCAAAAAAATCGACCCACCCATTTTTTGTTTAATATTTATTGATTGTTTCACAGATAAGCTGTTTCACACAGTTGTTTTTTGTTTTAAGGGTCGGATAAGATGTTTGACGTCATGTTTGTCGTAAATCTTATTGCACTTGAAGGTACTTGATAAATTTTTATACAGAAATACTGCTGAGTGCTGATTTGACGGTTTACGTCGGGACAAATTCGACCTGTGTTCCCAGTCAGAAACAGACTTTCCTAGGGATCTCTTGTTAATTACGTTAAGTTTATTTACTGAGGCTGTAGTTTTGATTAATTGTGTACCAAAATAATGGACACTACTGAAGCTGAGGCGGCCCAAGTCGTGGCTTTGTTGCGACAAGGCTTAAGTCAACGTGTCGTGGCCAGAAGGTTAAATCTCAGCCGCTCTGCAGTACGGCGAGTTTACCAAAGGTTTCTAGAGACTGGGCAGTATCGAAGAAGATCTGGATCTGGAAGACATAGGGTGACAACTCAAAGGGACGACCGCTTTTTAGTGGTATCGGCTCTACGAAATCGACACCTTTCTGGTGTTGATCTCCAGCGACGCTTACGTGAAGACCGGGGTGTGGCTATAAGTGACAGTACTGTAAGAAGGAGACTTTGTGAGCAGAATTTAAGACCACATAAGCCAGCAACAGGCCCACAATTGACCACAGCTCATCGACAAGCCAGACTTCAATTTGCGCGGAATCACATTAACTGGACTATAGGCCAATGGGAGTCAGTTCTGTTTAGTGATGAGAGTCGAATGACTTTATACGGTTCTGATGGACGCCGTAATGTCATGCGGAGGCCAGGTGAACGTTATACCCAGTGCTGCATAAGAGAAACAGTCAGTTACGGTGGGGGCTCTATAATGTTTTGGGCTGGTATTTCTTTGACTGGACGCACGGAGCTGATTTTCATAAGAAGAGGCGCTTTAACTGCTGTACGATACATCAGAGAGATCTTAGAAGACCAGGTGGTACCATATGCCGGCTATATCGGAGAAAACTTCGAGTTAATGCATGATAATGCACGGCCACATGTAGCGCGCATTGTCACCCAGTACCTGGAAGAGGTCGGCATTCGGGTTATGTCGTGGCCAGCAAGAAGCCCTGACCTTAACCCTATAGAGCATATATGGGACACCTTAAAGCAAAAGGTTAGAGCTCGAAATCCAGCCCCTACAACATTAGGTGACCTGGAAACTGCCATTAGAGAAGAATGGGACCGAATCCCTCAAGAGACCATAAAAACATTAATAAGGTCACTCAAACGGCGGATGCAGGCCGTCATTCGAGCAAGAGGAGGCAACACCGAGTATTGAATTGAAAAATTTGTGTTCAAAACGTTAAAGGTTATAAAAATGAAGTGTGTTTAAAATTAATCAATAAATTGTGTAAAATTAAGGATTTTCATTTTTTTATCATAATGTCAAAAAAATTATCATTTTAATGTGTTTATTGTGCTTATACTGGTGTAAATAAACAAGTTTAACTAAACATTTAAGTTCTCAAACTATTTTTTTTGTTTCACTCAAGTAAAAACTTAATTTCCGGTAAAAATGCAGGTGGGCCGATTTTTTTGATGACCAGTGTATATGTTCACTTTCGTGGATATAGGCTCGTATGGAAGGCACGCTGACTCGACTATTTTCGAAGAGAGTTGTCTATATAAAATGTTACAAGAAAAAAAGTTAAATATACCTCCACCTTCTGCAATATCGCATAATGGACCTGTATTACCGAATGTGTTTATTGGGGATGAAGCATTCAGCTTGCAGGAAAATTTAATGCGTCCATATGGTGGCAAGAATTTACCAGAGAAAAAATTTTTTTTTAACCATCGGTTATCACGTGCTAGGCGATATATTGAATGCACGTTTGGCATTTTAGCTAATAAATGGCGGATCTTCCATAGACCACTTAACGTCAGTGTTGATTTCGCAGTGGATATAGTAAAAGCATCATGTGTTCTTCACAACTACGTAAAACAACGAGATGGAAATAAATTTGAGTATACGTTTGAGGGTCTTTCTCACTCTATAGTACATTCAACCCAGCAAGTTCGCCCAGGTGGGCCTATGTTAACAACAATCCGTGAAGAATTCCTTTATTATTGACCATTGTTTCTTTAAATTATTCTTGTGAATGTTTATTTGTGATCTTAGATATTTATTTTTTAGGTTTTTTAGCAAATTAGTACAAGTGTTGCGATATCTTTTGTAGGTTATGTTAAGTATTTCATTGTGAGGGTCCTTTCTAAGTTTTTGGTGCAAATGATCTCTATTCCTCATACAACGACAGAGTCCAGGCGTTATCCAAGGTTTAATGTGGTTTAATGTTCCGTTTTCTGTGAGACAGTTTACAGATGTACGTATGTTTATTGATGCTATCTCTTACTGTGCATAGAAACTTATTGGTGACTTCATTAGGGTCATCAGAATGCAATACAACAGTCCAGTCAATTTGTTTTAGTTCAATCATGATCGCATTGTAATTTACTTTTTTATATATTTTCTGTTTTTTCTCAGGGGCTACAGATTTTTTAGGAAGTGATATCATAACACTGCAATGATCCGTGATAGTCGAGTCGCATACTAGGGTTAAAGTGTCACAATTTTTTTTGACAAAGCAATGGTCCAAACAATTATTTTCTCGTGTCGGAAAAATATGTGATGCAAGAAGACCGTGCGAAGCAAGGAGGTTCATATATTTTGATGTTTTACTGTCTGTATCATCCCTAATATTAATATTTAAGTCACCTATTAGTACGATGTTTTTATATCCTTTATATGTATGTAATACATTATCAACAGTGCTAACGAAATTATCAATATTTCTAAATGCGGGAGGTCTGTATAAAGATATAATTGCTAGATCGTTATTAATGGTAGTGACCAAACAATTGACTTCACAACCCTCTTCCGTAGGTTCCGACACAGTAACTTTTAAGTTCTCATGAACAAAAATAACAATACCATCGTTTTGGTTGATATGATTAGTAGTCGCGAAAACTTGGTAAGAAGCAATATCAGGTAGGGTTGTATTTTCCGACAGCCAACATTCGGTTAAAATAATAAAGTCAAAAGAAATGTCAAGTCTAAACAGAAGTACACGAAGTTCATCAAAGTTATGATTAATACTCCTAATATTTTGAGTTAACACTTTATAGGTATTAGTTTTATCGAACAAAATCTTGCAATTTTCCGGCATGTCTATGCATTGCGCATTCCCGACATTGATAAGTTCATCAATGTCTGAGGCGATGTTAATTAAATCAACCATAATGTTTAAAAGAAAATAGTAGAAGCATCTGGTTTAGGGAACGCCAAAATGCAACAAACGCGTAATTATGCAAAATATGGAACGAATACAGTCTATCAGAATTCTGTGTATGATGTGTTGTGATTGTGTGTTTTCTACCAGATCGAATCTGTTGAGACATGAACGGCGAAAGCATGCGACCAAACCCGACAGGGATGCGGCCGCGGTCGTTGCTAGTGGTAGAGGGTGCGATAATAACGACGCCGACGATGAGTACGATGACGGGCAACTGTACGACGACGAGTGCGATACGAAACCCACGCTCTTTCGAGGATTACGATACGGTGACGAAGAAGCCATCGAGACCATCACCACCATCACCACTACTACAACGACAACAAATTTCAATCAATGGTGGAACCAAACGGCAGAATCGATGGTGGTGCCGATTGACCCGCTACACTTTATGGCGACGGAGATGCCGTCTGTCAATGCGCCGTCGTCGTCCTCGCCGCCGCCGTCGTCCGAAGCGGCTACTGCTGCTGTTTCTGATGATAAGGTTATGGAGCCAACGTCGCCTATGCTGGAAATGGAAATGGAAATTGACGAAAAATACGAAATAGACTACGTGGAGATGCGGCACAGTCACCCGCTGCCGCCGTTGCTGTCGCCCATGCACAATAGTTGGTCATTATCATCTTGCACGGAAGCATGCACGGAAACGTCAAAGGTCGAGAGCAGCAGCGGTGGCAACTGCGACACAACAGTAAGTACGAGCGATGGATGCCGGATCATTGAGATTGCTGGTGGTTGCAACAGAAACAGCAACAGCAACAACAGCAACAACAACAACAGCAGCAGCAGCAGCAGCAGTGACGATGGCAATATTATAACCAACGACACTAATAACGCCTCCGCCAGCACAACCGCCATGATTACAACCACCACCGCCACCGTCAACAACACCAACACCAACAACAGCAGCAGCATCGCCGGCGGTTGCGACATCGTAACGTATTTTGATAGATTTGCAGAGTACGTAAACTCGACCGATTGGTGCGGCCGCATAAATAATTTTCTAGCGCGTGCAGATCTCATAGAGCCGACCTCGCCCGAGTACAAGCCGGCGACTTTTAACAAGATAACTAAAATTGAGAATAGCGATGCGGTCGCGGTGGTCATCGGTCAAATTGAACAGCTCCTCGTGGATGAGCTGAAGCAGCGGGTGCCGATGGCCACCCGTCGCTACCTCGGTGTCGTGCTAATTAGGTACGTGCAAAGGTTTGCCGTGTCAATTATAGTGGCGAGTTTGCGGCTGAACCGAAAGCTGGTGACGGCCGCGATGTATGAGAATCTAATACAATTCACCGCGGATTCGGTCATGACCCCCAACGAGATGATGGCATTATTAATGCAAAGAATGCCTGCCAATGCCACTGTCAACAACATCAACGATCCCGCCGACAAACTCTCATTGGCGGGAGTGGAAGTTATTCTATTAAAGAGCTTCTTGACTCTCGTTGGGCCCAATCAACCGCTCGACGAGAGCACGGTCGATCAGGCTAAGGGGTTTTTGAAGCTTTTGTATAATATGGAACTGTCGCACGAGTTCTTACAAATTGTGTTTGTGCATATTATTGATTTCGCAATCAACACCAACTTTATATTAAAACGACACTCGCTTGCAACGTTAACAGTGGACAGGGTTAGGTGGTTCTTGCAATCAAACATTTCGATATATAAACTTCAGTCATTTTTGAACTTTGAGTAGTGTGAGTGATAATTAATTTTAAGTGATAGGTATTAAGTGTGAGTGATAATTAATTTTAGAGCCCTGGTGCTTTTTTACCCCGCCTATGAATTTATAACTGAAACGAACCCACCGTTGTGGCCGTTGCGGGAAGGTGCCTGCGTGCGTGCAGCACCAATTTCCTATACTGTAGTACAAAGTTAAGTTTACAATTATGTCGTACCTGACGAGCATTCTGTAATTATTAGTATTAAAATGATAAATGTTAATTTAATTAGGAGCCAGGTCCTTTACAATAAAGGTTAACGGTATTCCATTATGGACCCGACCTGTCTGCCTGCCTACCGAACGACCGACCTACCTAAACGAATTTATTAGCAAGTAAGGTGCTGTTTGTTATTAGAATAGTTTTATTTTAAAATTAAAGAATCAGGGGGAGGTGGTGCTGCTCTAGAATAATAATTTTTAGTTTAAGTGTGCCATATTGTTATTTTAAGTTTTATTATTTTATAAAATTAATTGTTTTGTTGTGATATGTCGGTGGTGTATTAACTTTAAGTTGAGTCGAGAATTATAAAGTACAAAATGAATTTCCTAATTAAAAGCAGTATCGTAGTATCAATTGTTGTTTTTACCTCATCCCCCGTCCCACCAACCAACCTTTAACGTCTAATATTAAAATAGGGAACCCGCTGCTGCAACATTGGAGCAAGTATTATTAGACTGCATCGTTCGCAGAATTTGTAATATCATGGGTGTGTGCGGGGGTGAGCGAGAAATTTAGCATCTAGCGGCGACTTGCAATATTAGTCCCGCCGCGCCGCACCTCGTGCCTAGCGTAATGCACCACCACCCTCCTCACTTTTATAAATGAGGCAGTGCGCTCATACTATACCTACCTATGGGTGAGTTATACTTGTAGGTGGACTGCCTAGTGCGCTTAGCTTAGCCTTTTACAGTCTCGTAGCCGAGCTCGTAGCCAAGTAGAGTAGAGTAGTGAAGGTAAATGATAGGTTAACATGGTATACTGGTATAAAAATTTATTAAACAAAAAAATCAGGTAAGTATACAAGGGTGTATAGTTAGGTAGGTATATGAATTTTACAAATAAAATCACTCGTTCAAAGCATACAGCGAGTCGTACATCTCATGATAGATGGTTACATTGTCCAACATTTTAATTATAACCGTGCTTTTAAAGTCTCTAGACATGAGCGTTTTTCGATTCGCGCTCAGCATGACAAAGTGCGCTGCCTCGATCAGCTTGGCCAGATACGACTCGGTCACGTCTCGCAGCAGCAGCAGCGTTTGCGCTTTGTGCCGAATGTGGTGATCTGTGACCGCGCAATTGTCCACCATCACCGGTATACTCTTCCAGGCGCGACAGAATGGAAGCGTCGGTATGTAGTGGCTCCGACGAATGTTGGTGGCCTGCGCTTTGGCGAGGGCGGCCATCCGCTCGGCCGGATCTTGCAGTAGCCGTGAACGACCTCGTCCGCCGCCGCGCTCGGAAGATGATGTGCCAGCGCCGCCCGGCTGGGGCTCCTCCTCGGGCTCGTACGATTGATCGTCGCACAGCACCTTGAGCCCGATCGACTTCAGGGCCCATTTCATGTCGCGCACCTCCACCGTTTTGCGTTTACAATTCTCGACGACCAACACCGCTCTGCGCTTCACCTCGGTCAAGAAGAAGTTCATGATGCGCGTGAGCTCGGGATACACGTCGCCCGCTATGCGCACCAGACCCAGTCGGTTGGCGAGGCGTCGCACGATGTGCCTGTTCAAGAATGCGGAGGGCTCGTTGCTACCGCGGCGTTCTCTTGCCGCTCTGCTGCCGCCGCCACCGCCACCACCTCTTTGGTGCCGTTTTAATTTGCGTCTCGCTGCTTCGTGCTGTTCGCGGTGCTTGTCGTTCGCGGCGCTTGCGACCCTGTTGCCGATGCTCTCCGTGTTGCCGACAACGCTACTGCCGCCGCTGCTGCTGCTGCTGCTGCTACCGCCATTGATGGTGGTGGCGGCGCTACCAACTACCGGCACCTGAGTGGTTTCGCATACAGCGCTTACAGAGTCGACGATTCTAGCTCGTTTATTACTGGACGTTGTCGTTGGGGCCGCTGCTGCTGCTGTTGTTGTTGTTTTCTGCTTCTTCTTCTTGTTATCCTTGTGCTGCGACACGGAGGACCCTTTGTTGTTGCGTTTGTGACCACCCCGACGAATATCACCGATGCCGCTGTCCACGCTGCTCACCGTGCTCGCCACTCGCAAAGCTGCGTGCGCTGCTCTGGCCGCTAACTCTGTGTCGTTCGCCAGCGGCGGCATCGGTGGCGGTAGGACCATCTCCTCGTTGTACCCGTCGTCGTTGTTGTCGTCGTCGTCGTTGTTGTATTCGTTGATGGTGGTCTTGTAGTCGCCAGTGTTGCTGTCGTCGGGTTCGAGCTCTACCCGTATCGTAGTGGTCGTTGTGGTGGAGTCGCCGGGTGTCGACGTAGCGGCGGAAGCGGCGACGACGATAGTATCACCACCATCGGCCGATGAGCAGTAGCCGACATCTGTAACGGTTAAACGGGGGAAACTTGTAAATTACGTACTCTTTCAAATTCAAATGATTGGGGGGGGTGTTGTTGTTGTTAGTTGCTGTAATTAATTATGATACAAAAAACACACTCACCACGTTCAACGGCGACAGCGGCGGGCTGCGGTGGCGGCAACGGGACGACTCGGCTGCGCAACTTGTCTCGCTGCTGAGGCTGCTGCTGTTGCTGCGGCTGCTGTTGGTGTTGGTGTTGTTGTTTGGCTGCTACGCGCACCGGCCCGGTGGCGGTAGCGGTGACGCCGGTGGTCGCCGCGCCGATCGTTTCGTCCTCGGCCACGGTGCCCGCGAGCAGCACGCACTCGCCGTCCTGGTCGTCCACGGCTATGGAGGCGGCGACCGCAGAAGCGATACTGTTCGAACTGGTGATGGCCGAGGCTGCGATGGTCGCGGCCGCGGCCGTAGCAGCGCCGAACCGGCCCATCGGCGGTGCTGCGCTGTCAAACTTTATGTATTTTTTGTGCTTGTACACAGGGTTCGAGTCTGCAGCGGCGGCATCGGCACCCGACAACGACGACTCGGCGCCGGTGCGATTGTTGTTGGTGTTGGTGGCGTTGGACATGTTTTCTGCAAATAAACACACACAAAATGAAATACTCTGTGTCGCAGGAGGGAGGCGGAGAATTATTATGATGAGCATGCATGACATACAACTACTCGCTTGGCAAAAAAAAATACATTCGCAGATTATGACACCACAAACACAACACACACCTAGGTATATACACGCGCGCACTAAAAATAATTACAAGTATTACGGTTATTATAGGTATCCACCCAATGATGGTACATTAAATTTTATCGATCTATCGCAGTGTCAGACCAGGCGGGGGCACGCGAACGCAAAGCGAACAATGAAACAAGTGTGCGAGATTGTTATTGTGAATATTGTGCGCTTATTATTGTGAACAGTGCAAGATTATTGTTATTGTGAACCGTGCGAATGAGGAAAACGTGTAAAAAAACAACAAACAGTTACCGTTCCGTCGCCGCTTCATTGACCGCAGCAATTTGCCGCCGCAGGCAGCAGCGGCAGCAGCGGCGCCGCCGTTCGTTCCCGCAGAGTTGGAGGGTCCGCTTCCTGCATCGTCGCCATCGGCACCGACACCGCCGCCACCACCACCACTACTACTACTACCGCTGCTCGTAACCGTTGTTGTAGCAGCTACGGTTGGCTCCTCTTTTGTCGTCGCTTGCAGGAAACGAGACGATACAGGGTCCGGGTCCATCATGGCGACGAGTCCGTTTCCGTCACCGGCGCCGCCGCTGCCCACGCAATCATTGCAAACGGGCACTGGCACGGCGAGCTGCGGCGTACGCTTACTCATCGTTGTATCGGGTGTTTTATTGGTATTATTATAATAATTAGTATTTGTGTCCGACCGGTTCAGTGATGACTCTGTCGACCCGGACTCGCCCGTTATTTGAATAATATCACTATTGCGGCGGCTGATACTACTACTACCACTATTATTATTATTATTTATACTAGTGGGGATCGCGTCGCTACCGCCGCCGTCCTCTTTCCTTAGTAACTCGGAGCGGACTGACGACGGTTCTCTTTCTCTTTCGTGCGCGCGGCATGGTACCGCCGGCGCCGTTTTTGACTCTCGTTCTTTTTCTATCGCCGCCGCTGTATTGTCGGTGTGATTCATTGCATCGTTCAATGTACTGTAACTATAATAATGCGTGCAGTCCTTGCCGCCACCGCTCTTTCGAGAAGGTTTCGTCTCTGTGGATTCCGCGGTGACGGGTCTGCGCCGGCGCCGCCGATTCTTCGACAACGACAATGACAACGACGACGACGACGACAATGAACGTTCAACGGTGGACGCTTCGTCGTCGTCGGAATTGGCGCCAGAGCTACTAGTACTGCTGCTGCTACTGCCATCCCGTTTTGGCGTTCCATCTACATGGATCCGCTTACCTATTGAGTGTACAGTGCGGCACCGATATCTATTATCATTACCGTGCCCGTGCGAGGGTTGCGCATGCACATGCCCAGTGTTATTATTATTATTATTATCATCATGCGAACCGAACCTGAGGAAGTCTTTGAGGTTTCGACGAGACTCTTCTATTGTGTTAGTCGTTGTAGTCTCGGCGGTCATCACGATAGTCGGGATCGTAAACCCGAACGGTGGTTGTATTTCAACACTACTCAGATCGTCATCTGCACCGATCATACAGTCGCTCGCATAGCTGATATTACTAACATTAGTACTACTTCTACAGTTACTACTAACACCAGGTCTACTGTTATTAATATTATTATTATAATCCCCGATATCATTATTATAATCGGCGGTGGCGGTGGCGGCATCAACATCAACAACAGCAGGGGCAGCAGCAGCGGCACACGCATCAGCACCTAGCCTCCCGCAAAAATAACCTCCACCACCGTAGAGCCTTTTATTACCGTCGTCGATGATCCCTCCGACGCCGTTGATCCCGACGCCGTTGATCCCGTCACCGACGACGACGACAACCGGATGAAGAGGATGAGGCGGCTGCTGCACCACCGCCGATGAATGAGCATAATGAGCATGGTTCTGATGATTTTCCATGGTTGATTTTAAATTAATTACAAGGATACTTTACGGCACAAAGTTTAACGCAGAGTTTAACTTTACACAATACGCACACACACACCGTATACACAAATACACAAGAGTTTATAATATAAAAAAACAAGAAATTACCACAACTGAATATTTAAAAAGATAACGCGACGCTCTGTATTAGGAGTTTTGTGTTCAGCGTATAAACCTTTTGCGTGGAATGAGCCGTTCATTTTTTTTTTTTTTTTTTTTTTTCTATTGGACTGCAGTAGGTCGTCCTAGGGGACGGTTTCTACGTAACCGGGCAGTTATTGGCGAGACCTGAAGGGTCTCCAGCCAATGGGGGGAAGTAAAATACTTAACCTAAGCTAACTACTTGTACTACACTAACATCATGACTACCTGCAACAACAGCACTAAGGGCGACCCCTAGTGGGACTCGGACCTCGGCTTAGGGCGTTGCTGGCGTGGACATAGGGGGGGGGGAGACAGCTTGATGAGGGCTGAATTATCGGGGTGACTGCGGAGTCTGAAGAGACGACCGGCTCTACGACGGGAGAGCTCGGTGGATCGTGACCGGCGGCGGTGGGGCGTCGCGACGGGCCTCGTCGGCGAGGACGGTATGCCGGGCGGCGGCGTTTGTTGTGTAGTGTGCTGGTCGATTTACTCGCCTCCTGGAGGAGGGTAATTTCGTCATCGGGTTCTAAAAGTGTGTGCCTGGGACGGCGAACTTTACTTATGAGAGAGGGACTGTAGTCGGCCGCTGCGGCGACTAGGGGGTTCGGATGGCGGGGGGCAGAGTCGAAGTAACGCTTGGAAATGCGTTTGAGGTATTGCCTGATGGTTGGCATTTTTAGATCGAGATGGAGTTGGACGTTACGCATGAACCACGGGGCAGCCGCGGCTCTGCGCAACACTCGATTCTGGAGGGTTTGGAAGGATTTAAAGCGACAAGGCTTAACGTGTGCGAACACGACGCTAGCGTAAGTCAAGATGGGGCGGATGCACGTCACGTAGATTCTCAGCTTATTTCTAAGTGACAATTTACTGCGCGTTCTAAGGATCTGGCACAACGGTTTATTATACAAACTGTACCAATTCAACGTGCCGGACCGTCTCGTGCTCATCATTCGAGACTTTCTGTCGGATCGCTCCTTCCGCTATCGCCTAGAAGGCACCCTCTCGTCCCCTCACCCCATTCGCGCAGGAGTCCCTCAGGGCTCCGTGCTATCGCCCCTTCTGTTCACGCTGTACACCAGCGACATTCCCAAACGTGGCTTGGCCAAGTTGGCTCTCTTCGCCGACGACACGGCTATCTACTATTCCGGTAGGAGTCTCGATAGCATCTCTCGAACCCTTCAAACCGCAGCCGACGCCCTCGGGGTCTGGTTCCGGAAATGGAGAATAGAGGTGAATCCCGAAAAGAGCGCAGCCGTTCTTTTCGAGAGACACGGTGATTCCCACACCCACATCCGTCCCGTCCTCATGTTCGGCAAACAGATCCCTTGGGAGATGAAAGCCAAATACCTGGGGGTTATCCTCGACCACCATCTGAGTTTCCGAGACCACATCAAAGCGGTGCGCGCTCGCGCCGCTTTCGCTGTCGGTCGCCTCCACCCCATCCTTAGAACGCGCAGTAAATTGTCACTTAGAAATAAGCTGAGAATCTACGTGACGTGCATCCGCCCCATCTTGACTTACGCTAGCGTCGTGTTCGCACACGTTAAGCCTTGTCGCTTTAAATCCTTCCAAACCCTCCAGAATCGAGTGTTGCGCAGAGCCGCGGCTGCCCCGTGGTTCATGCGTAACGTCCAACTCCATCTCGATCTAAAAATGCCAACCATCAGGCAATACCTCAAACGCATTTCCAAGCGTTACTTCGACTCTGCCCCCCGCCATCCGAACCCCCTAGTCGCCGCAGCGGCCGACTACAGTCCCTCTCTCATAAGTAAAGTTCGCCGTCCCAGGCACACACTTTTAGAACCCGATGACGAAATTACCCTCCTCCAGGAGGCGAGTAAATCGACCAGCACACTACACAACAAACGCCGCCGCCCGGCATACCGTCCTCGCCGACGAGGCCCGTCGCGACGCCCCACCGCCGCCGGTCACGATCCACCGAGCTCTCCCGTCGTAGAGCCGGTCGTCTCTTCAGACTCCGCAGTCACCCCGATAATTCAGCCCTCATCAAGCTGTCTCCCCCCCCCCTATGTCCACGCCAGCAACGCCCTAAGCCGAGGTCCGAGTCCCACTAGGGGTCGCCCTTAGTGCTGTTGTTGCAGGTAGTCATGATGTTAGTGTAGTACAAGTAGTTAGCTTAGGTTAAGTATTTTACTTCCCCCCATTGGCTGGAGACCCTTCAGGTCTCGCCAATAACTGCCCGGTTACGTAGAAACCGTCCCCTAGGACGACCTACTGCAGTCCAATAGAAAAAAAAAAAAAAAAAAAAAAATGAACGGCTCATTCCACGCAAAAGGTTTTCATTCGTATAAAAGACGAAGCAATCAAAAGGCAACCCATGATAGCAGCACCCACCGACAGAACCAAAAAGACATACAACTTCCAGAAACACTACAATATACAGCTTGAGGAAGAATCACGTGACTACTCAGGCCCGAAAGAGATGAGAATTTACACTGATGGTTCGAAAACTGCCTCCGGCACCGGAGCCGGAGTCTTCTCGAACGACCTTAACATAAAAATATCAAAAACGCTAGGGGCACTCAACACGGTCTATCAGGCGGAATGTGTAGGCGTCATCCAAGCGGCATATGCCATAGAAGCCAGGAAAGTCACGGACACCCATATCCGTATACTCTCCGACAGCGCATCCGTCCTTCAATCCCTGAACAAGAACCATATTACTTCAAAACTTATACTAGAATGCCATAATGCACTGGAACGTGTATCGGTATCAAACCGCAACACAATAACACTGCAATGGATAAAAGGACACAGTGGATCACTAGGAAATGATGCAGCCGACGAACTGGCCAGGAGGGGATCTGGCACGGTGACCTATGGCCCTGAACCTATAGTACCCATCCCCTTCAACCAACTACGCAGGTGGCTCCAGGAGTTTACTCACATACAGGCACAGAGCTGGTGGACTTCAACCCCAGGCTGCAGGCAATCCAAGGAGGCCATGCCACTAATGGATAGCAAACTGACAAGGCGCCTGCTGCGCCTGGACAGGAGCAGCCTGCGAATGGTGACCGGAACGATAACCGGACACTGCTCACTAAATAAACACTTCCACACGATAGGCATAACGGACAGCCCTCTGTGCAGAGCATGTATGGGGGCCGAAGAGACGGTCGCACACGTGCTCCTGGAATGCACAGGGGTCACCCAAATACGAGAAGCAACCCTTGGCGCACCGAAATCACTCGCAAATGTTCTGAGCGGACTGAGAGCCCTAATCTGCTTCTGGAAGGAGGTGGGCTGGCTGGAATGATGGCCGCCATGGCCCACGTACAATGGTCCACTTAAAGGACTAAGTGCGGAAACCACATCTCCTAACATAGAACATAGAACATAGTTAGCAATTCCAGGGTTCCTGTTGTGGGGCTTGAGAAACGTTTCCTGCACTAAGAAGATGTCAATTTGATGATCACGCAAAAAGATTGCGATCTCATCTCGTTGACCGTTAACGCTGTTAGCGTTGAAGAAGCCTAATTTAAGGGATCGGGGCTTAATTCTACAGCTTTCTGTATCCATTGGAATTTATTGGATGAGGAAAATGACTATGTCATCTAGTTCGCAGAGGACATTGATGCGAGCGATTGGATCGCCTTGAGAGGCGTTCCAAGCGGAGACTATGTTGATCGCCCACTGCGTATTGCAGGAGGAGAGGGTTTGGATAAGGCTGGGGATCGTGTCCCTAAGGAGCACTTTAGTGGACGAGAGGGAAGTGGAGGGAGCAACCGCTGTCGGCGCTGGCCTGGGAGCGAGTGCGGGGGCGGGTGCGGGGGTGGGTGCGGGGGGAGCCTGTGATGTTGTGGGACTACGTGCAGGCTGTGAAGCAGCTAGCACTATAGTGGGAGCGGGGATGGTGGAGCTCATCAGGGCGGGGATAGCCGGGATTGGGGGTCTTGTGGTTGGTTGCTGTTGCTGGGGCAACTGGGTAGTGGGCCTTAAGGCGGGGAACGCCTGCTGATGGTTCAGCGCATTCCATGGGGACGGCCTTTGGGGACTGAGTCGGGCGGGGGGTTGGGATGAGAGAGGGGGGGGAGCCGTGGAGGGACTCTCTCTTTCGAGACGGGCGGCTGAACGTTTAGCCAGCTTGGGGTTGCGCTGTTTTGGCGCTTTGGCACACCCGCGATAATTCGCCGGGTGACCAGACTCGCCGCATAGAACGCAACTAGGGGGCTCAAGGCATAGGGACCTATCTTTCGGGCGTTCGCAATCGCTAGTGCCGTGGTCGCCCAGGCACTTGACGCACCTGGGTTTCGCATAGCAGTTACGCTGCGAGTGGCCATAAAGCTGGCAACGGTGACATTGACCAGGGGGACCGGACTTGTTGGGGCGCTCGACGCTTATGCCAGACAGGTGGCATAAGGTCTTTATATTATAGACGGCCTTAGACTCGTCTGAAGGTTCGCATACTGCGAGGACCATGTCGTAGGGGGTGCCACCGCGGCCGCGGTGCATGCGGTGGACTTCCAAGGCGGGGATGTTTTGCGACTTAAGCCCTCCACTTCCCTCTCGTCCACTAAAGTGCTCCTTAGGGACACGATCCCCAGCCTTATCCAAACCCTCTCCTCCTGCAATACGCAGTGGGCGATCAACATAGTCTCCGCTTGGAACGCCTCTCAAGGCGATCCAATCGCTCGCATCAATGTCCTCTGCGAACTAGATGACATAGTCATTTTCCTCATCCAATAAATTCCAATGGATACAGAAAGCTGTAGAATTAAGCCCCGATCCCTTAAATTAGGCTTCTTCAACGCTAACAGCGTTAACGGTCAACGAGATGAGATCGCAATCTTTTTGCGTGATCATCAAATTGACATCTTCTTAGTGCAGGAAACGTTTCTCAAGCCCCACAACAGGAACCCTGGAATTGCTAACTATGTTCTATGTTCTATGTTAGGAGATGTGGTTTCCGCACTTAGTCCTTTAAGTGGACCATTGTACGTGGGCCATGGCGGCCATCATTCCAGCCAGCCCACCTCCTTCCAGAAGCAGATTAGGGCTCTCAGTCCGCTCAGAACATTTGCGAGTGATTTCGGTGCGCCAAGGGTTGCTTCTCGTATTTGGGTGACCCCTGTGCATTCCAGGAGCACGTGTGCGACCGTCTCTTCGGCCCCCATACATGCTCTGCACAGAGGGCTGTCCGTTATGCCTATCGTGTGGAAGTGTTTATTTAGTGAGCAGTGTCCGGTTATCGTTCCGGTCACCATTCGCAGGCTGCTCCTGTCCAGGCGCAGCAGGCGCCTTGTCAGTTTGCTATCCATTAGTGGCATGGCCTCCTTGGATTGCCTGCAGCCTGGGGTTGAAGTCCACCAGCTCTGTGCCTGTATGTGAGTAAACTCCTGGAGCCACCTGCGTAGTTGGTTGAAGGGGATGGGTACTATAGGTTCAGGGCCATAGGTCACCGTGCCAGATCCCCTCCTGGCCAGTTCGTCGGCTGCATCATTTCCTAGTGATCCACTGTGTCCTTTTATCCATTGCAGTGTTATTGTGTTGCGGTTTGATACCGATACACGTTCCAGTGCATTATGGCATTCTAGTATAAGTTTTGAAGTAATATGGTTCTTGTTCAGGGATTGAAGGACGGATGCGCTGTCGGAGAGTATACGGATATGGGTGTCCGTGACTTTCCTGGCTTCTATGGCATATGCCGCTTGGATGACGCCTACACATTCCGCCTGATAGACCGTGTTGAGTGCCCCTAGCGTTTTTGATATTTTTATGTTAAGGTCGTTCGAGAAGACTCCGGCTCCGGTGCCGGAGGCAGTTTTCGAACCATCAGTGTAAATTCTCATCTCTTTCGGGCCTGAGTAGTCACGTGATTCTTCCTCAAGCTGTATATTGTAGTGTTTCTGGAAGTTGTATGTCTTTTTGGTTCTGTCGGTGGGTGCTGCTATCATGGGTTGCCTTTTGATTGCTTCGTCTTTTATACGAATGTGTTTTATTCTGGAGTCACTTCCCAGGGTGCCGGCTATGCTGAGTCTGAGAGCGGCTATTGCTGCTTCCTCCCGTACGATAAGATGTAGCGGTGGCAGTCCCAGCATTGCTTGTAGAGCGGCGGTGGGTGCGGTTCTCATACAGCTCGTGATCGCTACGCAAGCGAACCGCTGCAGTTTTTCTAGTGTTTTTTGGGCCGTGCTATAGTCCGTTCTGGGCCACCAGACTAGGGAGCCGTATGTTATAATTGGTCGGATGACTGTGGTGTAAAGCCAGTGGGTGATCTTAGGACTAATGCCCCAGTTCCTGCCGAGTAGTCTCTTGCATTGCCATAAGGATATACTGGCCTTCGTGGTGATGTATTCAGTGTGCTTTGCCCAGTTCAGCTGCTTGTCCAAGTAGATGCCCAGGTACTTGGCCTCAGAAGCTAGGCTTAGAGTGGTTCCAAAGAATTGTGGTGGTTGTAGTCCCGCTAACTTCCTCTTTCTGGTGAAGAGGACAAGTTCGGTTTTGGTTGGATTCACTGTTAGTTGATATTCTTTGCACCAATCCTCTACTATTTTCAAAGCTTGGCGCATAAGGTTACATAATGTGCCTTCGTGGGTGCCGTTAATTATGATGGTTATGTCATCAGCATATCCCACGGTAAAGTAACCTCTGTCATTCAGTTGTTTTATGAGGCTGTTCACAACAAGATTCCACAGTAGCGGCGAGAGGACGCCTCCCTGAGGGCAGCCCTTCGCCACGACAGCTCTCGTTGTGTCATTTACTGTAACTTGTACAGCTCTCTGTTTGAGCATATTTGTGATCCAGCCCCCCAGCGTCGAGTCAACGCCGTGTCTTTCGAGGGCCGTGCTGATGCTGTGGAACATGGTTTTATCGAAGGCGCCCTCAATGTCAATGAGGACAGCCAGTGAGGAGCATTTGTGATCTATCGCACACTCGATCTTGGAAACCACACTATGCAGCGCGGATTCTGTTGATTTTCCTGTGGAGTATGCATGTTGTTGTTTGTGTAATGGCTTCCTGCAGAGAGGCCCGTCTCTGATGTGTCTGTCGCAGAGTCTCTCGAGGGTTTTCAGTAGAAAGGATGTTAGACTTATGGGTCTGTAGGCTTTGGGTTGTGTATAGTCACTTTTCCCGGGCTTGGGTATAAAAATGACTTTCACTTCACGCCATGCCAGTGGGATATATCTGTGTGCTATGCAGGCTCGATAGACTTCCTCCAGCCATGGCGTCACGGAGTCCGCACCCCATTGTAGTAGGGCTGGAAAGATGCCGTCTAGGCCTGCAGACTTGTATGGCTGGAAGGATTTGATCGCCCATTTCACTCGGTCTTCTGTTACTATGTTGTGGGCTCTAGACCAGTCTTGGTCAGTTGGAGCCCATCTTGGTTCATTTTCCCACGTCCTGTCCTCGAGGAGGTTACAGTCCGGGAAGTGTGTTTCTAGAAGGATCTTGCTGGTCTCATGATCCGTTAAGGTAAATGTGTTGTCTGGTTTTTTTAGCGCCCCGAGGGTACGATCCTGTTCGGTTGATAGGATTTTCCTCACTCGTGCGGCTTCACTGTTTGATTCTATAGATTCGCAGAATTTACGCCAGGCTAATCTTCTGGCAGTTCTGACCTGTTTTTTAAAAGTGTATTGGGTTTCTTTGTATAGATCCCAGTCTTCGGGTAGCCTTGAGTTTTTGGCTCTGTTGAATTGTTTGCGTAATATGTCTCTAAGTTTACCAAGATCAGCGTTCCACCATTGGTTTCCCTTACCTTTGGAATGTGGGGCCCTTGGTGTACAACAGACATGGTATGCTTCAGTGATGTACTGTGAGAGTTTTGTTACTATGTATTCTATCTGTGTTGGATCTGTTAATGTGGTGGTGTGGTGGTGGAGGTGTTTGTCCAGCAAGGTAGCTAGAAGGCGTTTGTACCTCGGTACGTTGGTACGGCGCGGGTTTCGTTTTGGGGTGGGTTTTTTTGTGTTATCTGTTATCGTATAACGAATTCTTCTGTGATCAGAGCAAGACGGCTCATCAGATACGTACCAGTTTGAGATGAGTTTTGTCGCGCCATCTGTGGCTAGTGTAAGGTCAATAATTGTTTGTCCTCGGGCAGTTACCCAGGTGGGTTCTGAGCCTCGGTTTATAATATTAAGGTTAGTAGAGAATAGGTATGTAGACAGTACCTCTCCTCTGGTGTTCGATGTGTCGCTCCCCCAGAGTGGGTGGTGAGCATTTGAGTCAGTGCTGATGATCAGGTCCAAATTGGCGCCCTCGCAGTATTGTACCAGGTCAGCCATTTCTTTCGGTGGGCAGTTGTCATCGTCGCCTGGCATATACACCGAGGCTAGTACTAAGTCTGGGACATTGTCGTCAATCTGGAGTCTGACGGCTGTCAGGTCTCTGGAACAGAATTGCGTCAGTATTGTGGTTGGGATGTCATTTGGGATGTAGGCGCAGGTTCGTGGTTTGTCTGTGCTGTGTGTGTTGAGAATTAGCTTACCTCCGATGTTTCCGAGGCCGCATATTCTGTTGTTCCTGATCCACGGCTCTTGGATCAGTGCTATGGTTCCGGGCTTTATCTCCAGTGCCCTGCGTAAGCTAGCCGTAGCAGTCTGGCTATGCTGGAGATTTGTCTGTATAATGTTGTGGAGGAGTGGTACGGGCGGCGGTGGTACGGGCGTGGAGTTAAGGGGAGATGGAGCCATCCGAGGATTGGTCCCCCTCCCCCACCCCACGTCGGTCGTCACTCGGCGATGAGGCCAGAAGTTTAGTAAAAAATTTAGTAAAAATGATAATTAAAACTTTAATAAATTTAAAGTATCAAGATGCGTCCGCTAGTAATGCTAGTATACCAGTTTACTACGCGGTCTTATTACTTACGCTACAATGTAAATGTAGGTACGAGTACGAGCTCTCATTCAGTAGGCATGTCCTTCAAAAGAAATGCCGCCAAACAGTATTCGGCGCATGAACAAAGTGGCCTCTCGATCGATCCCCGCGTTCGTCTGCGGGGTCGCGGGGTGCGCCCACCCGCTTGCATACGCGTCGCCGCCTGCGCCGCTCCAGTCACGCGTTTAATAGGTCAAGTGCATGACGTGTAATTCGCGAAAGATTCTGTGAACCGTAAACCGTAAGTAACATACCACGACCACGTAGAACAGTGTACACGAACCAGCAATACCTGGATATGGTCTTGTTTTACGACCGACGCACAGTTTTCCGCGAACCCGTCTGATGTTCCACCGCCGCTATCCCGATGAATCAAGAGACCGAATCTTGAGGTCAACTCAAAACTTCCTGGATTATGCATCATTCCACGTAATAACGTATGCCCAAGTGCCAAGAGACCTCCGTGGAAGAGCAGCCGCAGAACGTGCCTGAAAGCTATCAGTCCGAGCTGTACTACCAACATGACACTACCAGCGGGATGTTCGCGCGTTCCTCGACCGAAGCTTCGGCGAGCGTTGGATAGGAGGCGGCGGGCCTTTACCTTGGCCTGCGCGGTCGCCTGACCTGACGCCCTTCGTTTTTTTTTTGTGGGGTTAATTTAAAAGACTAGTGTACGAGCAAGAAAGTGAAAGTCGCGAAAAGTTAAGCGAAAGGATTGTTACGGCATTCGAAATAATAATTGTTAAATCGCGTACATTTGTTTTGCAAAACGTGAAAAGAAGCCATAGGCGCCGTGCTGAGCTGTGCGTACAAAGAACAGGTGAACACTTCGAGCACCTTTTAAAGTACATGTAGGTAAGTACCTCCTAAGTACTAAAACGTAGTAGGTAAGGTACTGTACTAAATAATTACAAACACACGCGCACGCCGGCCACGTAGTCCCAATCAGCTGTTTCACCAAAGTTCACACGCGGTCAACGCAGTAGGTACAACACAAACGCGCACGCCGGCCGCGTAGTCCCAATCAGCTGTTTCACCAAAGTTCAGGCGCGGTCAACGCAGTAGGTACTTTTCTAAATAACTCAAATCAGCTGTTTCATTCAATTCATTTTTAATGATATTACAGTCATTGCACATGTAATTTGAAACTTTTGCTAAGAATAAGTCTTACTTTGAACACCGAAGTAAAAGTTTAAATCACTTCCAATTTTCCAATTATTCCTTTCTTTTTTTAAAACATTCCCAGCGCTTGTACTTAATTACTTTTGTAGGTAATGTGCTGGGTGCGTTTACAAACTCAACACGTACATCTTTCTATGCGGAAATCGAATTCGCGACACGTAACGCAGCAGCCACACACTCAGCCACTGTGCCAACAGTGCTGACAATTATTACGTAGGTACGAGTAGCATAACTTATTATTATGTCATTAAGTGCAAGTTGCCATATTTCATTGATTTATGCGCAGAAGTGGCCCCCATTTTTAATTTGCTTTCTCGTGAATGTATGAGTTTGCGGCTTAGACAAACGGGCGCTATTGTGCTTCAGAATTTTCTGTCATGGTTTTTGTTATTTTCGGAATTGCTTTCTGTCATGATTTTAATTACTTTCGGACCTAACTAAATAATTTAATTTAAGTACGAGTTACACGTTAGTTCCGTAGGAAAATCGAAGCTGCTACATCGCGACCGCAATCAAAGCGACGCCGGCGCGCCGCACGCGCTCCGTCCCGCGCAAAAAATGAATGGCTCGCGTCAACGGTGATGGCGCGTGTGTGCGTACGTGTCACACACACTTACACACGGCACCCGTACATTTTAAATAGCGTGTAATCACAATTTGATCCTTTTTATTTTTTTGTTCATTTTGGGAAAACTCTGGGTTATTATTTTTGAACACTTTACTAGCTTTAGTTATTATTTGTTCCTCAATTAGATTCTTGGACTAAAATATTGCCAACGAATTCAAAGTCTTCCTGTATATTATTATAAGAAAATTGCACTTAATAGGGTTTTAATGTGACATTAATAGGGATTTATCAGTAATTTAGCAGTAATTTTAATACGGTCCTCCAGCGCCTCCGTAGCAAACTCAAAGTTTGGTATAAAAAGCATACTTTTTTTCTTAAAATAGCTTTAGTACGTGCCATCTGAAAAAAATACAGTACCTAGTAGTATGAAATATCTACAAAGTAAGTAGTTACTAGATACCCAACTGTACCTACTCATGACAGCTTTAGCGAATATGCTTGTGCTTAGAAAAAATATCCTTATGGTTATTTTCTACAAGGCCTATAATGAAATAAGATAGTACACAATGACACACTGTTTCATTGCATACAACATACTTTCGTTTCATTGTAAACCAACAAGATAATTTTTTATAACCTATAGAAAAATTGCAACAAAAAGTGAACTATTTTCTTACGGATTCAGGTCAAAAGACATTTTGAAAATGTACAGAATGCAACGTAATATTGATCAATACGAAATTACCTTCCATAATTTGCTAATAAATCACCAAAGACTACTAAAAATTCTTACTTTTTTTGTAGCAATATTCGTTATGAGTCACTAACGTGCTCACCCACGCGGCGCGGTCTCAAACTGGGCGTGTGCGGGGGGGGGGGGGGGGGGGGGGGGGAATTAAGCATGCCCTTTCTTGCTATCCCGCACTATCTGGTAACGTCGTGTTTAAGAAATATCGCAAAGTTTCAGTGCGTACGATTGTTTCAATGTTGGACGGGTGACCCTATTCAAATCAATTCTTGCAAAAATCACACTGCCATTATCGCAAGCACAGCAGAATATGTCTGTATTTTTTATTAAATTTCTTGCTGTTTGACTGCCAAACACAATTATTTTGTCTGCATGACCATCATCATATAAAAAGAAGTCTTTAACTAGACATTCAGGTATTTTAATATTTTCGATCTTGTCGCTTTTGCACCTATCCACACAAAGGTTTTTTTTTGCGATGTCTGTATAAAGTATCCGTTTTGGTTTTAAATGATGGTAATGAATAAAATCTGATGATTTTGATGAATGAGAATCATTTAAAAAAAAATGTTTTACGAATAGTCTTTGCGTTGGCTCCATATTACTGCACACGTTCTATTTTACATTCATCTAAAAGTTTCTCGTTATTGCCCGCATTGATCGGTTATGTTGCAATTTTTCTTGTTCTTCCAACACCTGACACTTAAGCAACTCTTTCTGCCTAGCCACTAACTCCAACTTTTCACTAGCAAGATGGCTGAATCTAGTGGAAACAGATTGCTTCTGAGGCATATCTAAATCATGTTTCCGTTTGCCTGAAATTAAAATCAATATTATTCATTTCAATCGAATCTTTGTAATTAGTAAGTAATAATTAATAACTTGGATCTTGTTTCACTTTAAAAAAATAAGTTCACAATACTTACGACTTAATAAATGATGTGGTTTTTTTAAGTTTGCCCTGTTATTTGTAAAATAGGCATCATCATGGCCCTCATCCATCCATCCACCTCATCATCTAGTGAGCCTTGGGAGTCAATGACATTGAACAAGTGGGTTGCAGAGTGGACTGTTCATCTAAACATAATAACATAAAAATTAAAATTATACTAGAGTATCAAAGATATCACATATAAATAATTCGCAATAGATACCTACTGTATCCAAACTATCTTTTTTGCACGGCGTTTCATTGAGCACATGTTCAATTTCAATAGGAGTCACATTCTGATGCTCCATTAAGGTGCTGTCTCCATCATATATGGTGTAAAGGCCCTCCATGGTTGACCCAACCATGGCACTTATCTTGTGATGCCCCCGTGCTTGCTGAAACTTTCTCCCACCCTTCAGAAGAAGTTCCATACTCTTCAATATTTTGAAGTAGAGTTGCTCTCTCGACTGGAAAAATGGGAAAATACCATTTCAATGTAAAATGTCATTATTTTACTATTATTTCACACAATTGTATAACAGCCAGAAATGCACATGCCTGGTATATCCATTTTGGCATTAGAAGCATTTTTTTCGCCTTCTTTAAATTTCGATAATTTTGCTGTAAGCTTTCTACCGTCCGATGATGTCCAGTAGTAATAGCGTTGTATTCCTCCAAAACATTTTGCCAGCCTTTTTGTTTCTGGGCAGGATTGGCGCCATCGGTTTTTTTATTTTCCATTATGTTTTTATGTTTCTCTAAAATATCACAAAGCAGCAAACTATCGCTGCTTGTGAAATTTGGACCACGTAAGCGAGATTTCGTCTCCATTTTTCTTTAATAATCACAAAATCGTACACAACCAGTTATCACAAATTCAAACTTGGTAAACACCACGCAACTGACGCAACACACAATGTCTTGTCTTCGACACAAACATTAAACGCCCAAAAACGCCACGTCATTTCAAATGTGACATAACGAAAAAGACTTATGCAAGTTACTGTTGTATGGGGGAGAGAAGAATACTTAAGCCATTCCTTATTTGCTCTTTTGTATTTGATCATATGTTACTCTGAGTGAATGAATTCGTGTTTGACACTAACAATTACCAACATGGAGAAAAAAATGGTTAGGTTAGTTAACCATGGGTTAGTTTCCGTTCGTGCAAGACAATCCCCTACCCACCGCCCGATCAGTAACAGGCCTGAGTAGGCGGCGCGACGTGTTCCACGCGCGCCTCTCAGCAGGACGTGGGGCTAGGCCCCACAAAGGAGAGGTCCGCCAGGGGCTGGCGGACCGAAGCCTGCCGGGGTCGCGGTGCATGCAGCTGCGAATCCCGCGACCCCGGCCCACGGTCAAGTGATGGAACATCGTGGTGGTTTTAGCCGTAGCACACCCCCCCGTCTTCCCCAGACGGGGGATAGTCCATGAGAATTTCCCCAGGCAAAAAAAAAAAAAGACAATCCCCTGAGTTAATAAATTGATGTTTTAACTTGAGTTAGCAAACTCGGTGTTATTTATTTAACTAGAGATTTTGGTGCAAGCGGCACTTACTGTATAGAATTCTGTAACCTTTCTTCTTATAACACTTTTAACAAAATCGTCCATTTCTATCTTCTTTTTTCTCATGTGTTTAGGTCTTTTCGGTGAAGAAAACTTCACATTACTTTCCACAATTTCTCCCGCATTGACTATGCGTACTACGCTTAGATTATAAAGTGTCCAGATTCCGTGTTCATTATAAAATGCAATGTTTATCGTGAAACTAATTTTTGTACATGTGTGAGTGAGCGCCACGCTCTCGAGTGTATTACGTATCGCATTTGCGTTTATGTGCGATGCGTGACTAACCAGTGGCAGAGAATTACCCTCAAAATGTGGGAGTTTTAAATATTTTAAGTTTAATGTAGAAGATAACATCAATGGTAATGATAAGAATTTTTGTCATTACTGTTGATGATTTTTAACGTTATTTGCTTTCATTTGTATATATAATTTTTCATGTGCGACAGCATCTATATTATTATGTTATGACTTAAATTGGTGTGCTTGTGTAGGTTTATGAAATGTATGTTTTCGGTTTACTTAAATGGGTAATAAACAGGAGCAGCCCAATCGGTAGGTGTGACGGCTCAAAATCCGATGTCGGTACGTCATTTTTATATCAACGCTGATTTTTTCAAGTGGAATTATAGTTTCTAAACAAAATTTGCCTCGTTTGAGAAAAATCATGCATGTACCTTTGCGCCCCATTTTCGTGGCTTATAAAATTAATAAGTAGAATGCCCAAGTTTCGTACCAATAGCAGAGTCTAAAAACACTTAATCACTATATGGATAAATTTAAAATAAAAACTAATTTCAATCATCATTGTTTATTATTTAAATAGGTAAGGGATAGGATAGGTTAGGTGGATCGAGTAGGTATTGGGTTGGTTTTTATTTTTAAAAACCCTGAAATTGTAAAGGACATGACCAGTTCCTGCCCTCCCGTTCGGAGCAATGCGCGGGATTACAGGTTTTACACAAAGATTTAAAAATTAAGATCTAAATTATTATGGTTATGTTATCGAGATTAAGGCCGAGATTAAATTGTCTAAATAAACAGTAAGTGTAGATATTGCTTCCGTTTTACTTTTTGAAACATTTCTGTTTTTTTACGTTCCATTGATTCCATAATCATCCGGTAACCATAACCTATTTGAACAATAATTATTATAAACAAGTTATTTTTGATCAAGCTAATGTTAATGACTATGAATATGTATGTTTTATTTATGTACGTAATTACGCTTACAATACGCTTTCAATTTCTGACACGTTTATAATTCTAAGATCAGACCACATACATTTTTTAAAATAATCGCTGCCTTTATAGGAACGTTATGTTATTCCGTTGCCATGGCATCTGACATTAGCTGCGCACGGCTGCGTAGGGGTGGTAAACAATTTACAAAAAATATCGAGAATTCAATCGATTTGAGTCAAATAATAAAAAATCCATTCACAAGAAAATCGATATGGTGCCAAATAGATTTTTGAACATGTTTCATTTTCAAATTGATTCATTTTATCGTTATTAACCGTGTTTAAAGTTACTTATAGTACCTTAAGTGTGTGTGAAGGTTATTTTCTATAGAACAGTCGATCTATTATCATAGTAGTGTATTGATTTTACGATTTCTGATTTACGGTTTTTTGTAAAGGTGAGGGATATACAGACTATTTTATTTTCATGATAGCGAAGAGACTCTGCGCATCTATGAAAATGAAATTAAAAATGGCAATTTTTTTACTTGTCTTTCTTACTTCTTTCTTTACTTCTTTTTAGATACGTTTAAATAGTGAAAAAGCGATTTCATAAAAAAAACAAATGATTTTGATTTTAGTTCTAGTGTGTCGAGGTTGATTCGAGAAAAATCTGCAATCGATTAATCGATGTCAGATCGCTATGTCTACGTCCACGCCTATCTGATCATGGCGTCAGGCAGGTGTCAATGGTGCCATTGAGTCAAAGAGTATAATAATTATATGCATCGAGTTCCTCGTCCTCTTTGTGTTTACGCGTTATTTGTGTACTGTGCCATTATTTTGTTATATTTCTAACGATCATTGCTATTCTATACGGACTGCTATCTTCAAAACCCGATTATCATTGCTAAAGAATTCATCTGTGCTGCTTGGATTTTCTTTTTGCTGATTTGTTTGAATGGATATTAAGATGAAGTGCCTCAATTGTGAAATATCTGTGCTCCAAAGCCCCTTGGTTACCTGAATACGACCGCATCGTTAGTTATTCCACCTAATTGTACCTACATTGTTTATATTGCCTGTGTCTATCCTCTGTTTTTTCATTTATGTACATTAAAATAACTCATTTTTGTTTAAATTATGGCTTTATTATTCATTATAATTCTCTTACTGTACAAATAATACTATTACGCTGTTTTTTTCTTTATTTTTTCCTGAGCCACGTAGCGCCATCTAGTGTCATATAGCAGAAAAGTAGAGTTATTCAGAGAAAAGTTATTTCTTTTTCTCAGTTTTGCTGGCTTTCATTCTCCTGAAACTTTTTGATCTGTAAACTATAGAATACAACAATTGCAGAAACATAAAAATGTTTGCTGCACAGTGATTTTGAGACTTAGGCAAGCGCCTATGGTATTACCGGTCATGTCCTTTTTCCTAAAAACTTGTATTTAGACGGTATACTTTTTAAAACATTTTTACATTTCGCTCCATGAAAAAGTCTGATTTTTACATATCCTTCCACTATAAGTTAAATGTCGTGGTGGCTCGGAGGTTACAGACCCGCTTGTTAAGCACCGGGTTGCGGGTTCAAACCCAGGCATGTACCAATGTGACTTTTTCAATTTCATATGTACTTTCTTAGTTGATCTAAGACGCCACTGACATACGATGAAGGAAAACATCGTGAGGAAACCTAGACTTTAATTACTGGTCTGAAATCGCCAACCCGCAATGAGCAAGCGTGGCGATCAATGCTCATTCCTTCTCTGTACGAGAAGAGGCCTTTGCCCAGCAATGGGACAGTTACAGGCTAATATTTATTTATAAGTTAAACAATATTATTTTCATGATGACGGCCTGTTGAGGATTGAAATAAAACTTTTCTTGTCTTCAACTTGTATAATATTAAATAGAGACTGCTAATTTACATTTATAAAGTTTATATTACGAGCACGCGATCGCTACGATGGCAATATGAATATGTGCGTTCGCGACCGCGGCGTCTTGCAGAATGGAACGTAGACTTGCCAAGATACGTCGGCCGTATTGTACATACAAACACAATAAATAAACTTAGACTAACCTTCTTCTTTTCTTTCATTTACACTGAGTTCTGCCCAATTGCTTATTAAAACTTCGCAGACTTCACACGACACAGTTTCTAGGTAGGCCTCTCCAAAAATTTTTGCAATTTGAAACACTGTCACTGGTCTTCTGAAGCATTTGGCCTCAGTGAAAATATGATGAGGCCATATGCTGGAAAATATTTGGACTTAGACAAAAAAGTTTTCAATTATAGGTTAAGTCGTGCCAGACGTTGCATTGAGTGTACCTTCGGCGTCGGCGTACTAACAAACAAATGGAGAATATTACATCGCCCATTAAACACTTCTGTTCATTTCTCAGAAGACATTGTGAAAGCTTGTTGCATTTTGCACAACTTTATTCGCAAAAGGGATGGTTTAAATTTTCGTGACACTTTGAAAATAGTGGGACTCGAAAATATACAAAATACAGGCTGGCCAGTAACACGAGCGTCTACTGCAAGAGATACGTTGAAAGATTATTTTATGAATGAAGGAGCAATACCGTGGCAAGAAAATAGAATATAAATATATGGTTTTATATTATTTTATTAAACTTACCTTCAATGTTCTTTTCTTTGGCAGTTTTATTCGAAAAAATTCCTACAAACAATTCGCAAATTTCTTCCCAGGCCTTCACTTTTTCTCCCCTATTACTATATCCATATTTATCTACCGTCAACTGTGGCAACTTGACCACTTTTTTTTCGAATTTATCAAATAACTATGATACTGATAGATTTTTTTAATATTATTTGATTTGTTTGTGATCATAATGAACTAATAATTCATAGTAACTATCGATTCCTTTAAAATACCTTGAAAAATTGGCGTTCTAGACAAAGAAATATAACAGAGGTCAAATTGACACCACTTTGGCATCTTGACCTAACAATAATTTTTTATCGATAATTGCCTATTATTTCCTGTTTTAGGTCAATTTGGTCATATTTAACGTATTTTAATATGGTATCCCTTTTCGAATTACCTACAATCTTATAAATCTGGTAATACTGGATACTAGGTCAAGTTGTCATAGGATTCAAAACGATTTTCATACAAATCATTCGTATTCTATAGGGCTGTCACTAAAACAAGTTTCAAAATAATATTTATTATTTAATACAAAATAAATGTCTTACACAAAATATTAATGCTTTTACTTAAGTTTAATCATTGAAATGGCAGGAATAAAAATGGTATACTTAATAACTAATAGTACCTAGTACTTTTATTTAAGTTTAATATTTGGTACAATTGAAATGGGAAGAATAAAAATGGTATACTTACTTAGTAACTAATAGTACCTGGTACTTCTACTAAAGTTTAATATTTGGTACAATTGAAATGGCAGGAATAAAAATGGTATACTTAGTAATTAATAGTACCTAGTACTTCTATTTAAGTTTAATATTTGGTACAATTTAAAATGGCACGAATAAAAATGGTATACTTAATAACTAATAGTACTACTTTTACGTAAGTTTAATATTTGGTACAATTAAAACGGCACGAATGAAAATGGTATACTTATTTACGGGTATCATTTAAGCTATCACCAATTTAATTAGTTTTGTGTTGTAGACTCCCAAGGTTTTAAATTTCCACTGGTAGTACAAATTATATTTAAATAAAATTTTTAGCAGAGTAGTAAATAAAACAATTAAAGTCAAAATAATCAATATTTATTGTTTAAAATAATTACCACTGAACAATCAGCGCTGGTTTAAAATAGCTGGCTTATGGCTAGCAGAATAATAGATAAAACACTTAATTAAAGTTAAAATAATCAATATTTATTCTTAAAAAACAATAATCACTGAATAATCAGCGCTGGTTTGGATTTCGAAGGGCGCCCCCTTTTTCTTTTCTGTCCGATAAGCACATTTTTTGCTTCTGGTGGGGGGTTGGCCAGCTTTAAGCGTATGGCTAATCCGATAATATGTTTGCACATATATTTCTTGTAAAACGCAGGGCAGTTGCATTTCCCATGCATCCAATCAATATTGTGCGGTAGATCCACTCTCCATTTGCTGAACCATTGGACTTTGTATTCATCAAAATCAGTCCATGTATTTTCAAAGTTTTGTATTTTGTTTGCCTTACCAGCCGGTACTTCGTAGTGTTTAAAAGCATCGTCACTATACGTCGTTGTCTCCGCCCCTTTGATCATTTTTTCATTAAAATTATAAATTGATGTATTAAATTGGTAACGAATACTATTAATTTAATATCTGAACGAAATAAAATGTTACTACTGTATTGGTGACAAAATATCAAATAAAAAGGAGTCGCAGTCAGGGATCGATAATCGATTTATTTGGTGACAGATCTACCATTCTGAGCACAGAGCTATTATTTAAGTAACAAAACTGTTATTATAAGAACGAAGTTTATATTCATGTAATGCAATATAATTTTATTGGTTATCGATCTCTTATTTTACACATATATGAACATTCATTTGATAATTCATACCTGGGAACAATTTTTGTTTATCTGAGAACGAAAATATTTCGTGGCGATAGATCTATTTATTAGGTGATACAACTTGATGACAAATATAAATTTTGGTGATAGAAAATATAGTTCCCCTTATTTACTAATTGCAGTACTTTTTACCTAATTCTAATATTTGCTCTAATATTAAGAAATGCCCACAAAATATTAATTGTTAAAATAAATGATGTCTTCGTCATTATAGAGAAGATACTCTTCCGGATTTTCTGATATTTGAATCAATTCTATTGATTTCACAATACAAGATTCAGGTAGTGATGAATCCTTATCTATACGTTTAGGTTTTATAAACTTGACACTATTGCCTAGGCGTTTGGTTTATAATACCAAACTGAATATTTTTTTTCAGACTTGTTGACATTCTCAATAATGCCGACATAATATTTCCATCGGCAGGAAGAGTAATAACGTGTCAATATAGTATCTCCAACATCTAATACTATTTTATTTTCATTCAAATTATCAATTTTTGTAGAGTTAATGTACTGTTCAAACCCTGAACTCTGATATTCTATAATAACATCTTCGTCATTAGTGGAACTTTCTTTTAATACCTCTAAACCCTTCACGTCGTAGACTTTTGATTTCTTATCTCTCCGATAAATCTCTTCATCATTAGTAAAACTTTCTTTGATACTTCTATAACCTTCATTTCGCAGTCTTTTGATTCCATATCTCTCCGATAAATCTCTTCAAATATTTTTTCTTCAAGAATATCCACCCTTTTTTTATCTTTATCATCCAAATCTATTACTTTTGATGATTTGTCATCATAGTAGCTTTTATCGTCTTCTTCCTCTTCTGAACAAATATCTACTAAATCGCTGTCACTGTGTACACTCAATACAATGTCCTCTGATGTTGTTGATTCGCTGTCTAAGTATCTTGTTCCTTTTTTGATTTTTGGATTTTTCTTCTTAAGTTTTCGTTTCTTATTTTGTTTAATGTCTTTAAAAGCAGGCTCATTATTTTCTTTATTTTCGGTACATGAATCCTCGTTTTCACTTAAAGTTCCGCATACATTAACGATGATAGAAGTTTTCTGTCCTACACAATCCTCCATTGACTCTGTGAAACTATTCTGACCCGTTTCATTTTTCGAAGTCTTGTTTACAGTTTCATTTCTCTTATTTTCTTTATTTTCGGTAAACAGATCACCGTTGTCGCTTAAAGTTCCGTATACTTTGTCAATATTAGATATTTCCTGTTCAATACAATCCTCCATTGACTCTGTTGTAGTTTGCAGATTCTTTTCATTTTTCATTTTCTTATTTCTCTTCATATCATGTTTCGTAATTATTTCTCTTTTGCTGAGAAGATCTGATTTCGTTACAGACTTTCCTGACTCAACATTTATTTTCTTGTTTCTGGTTCTTTTGATTTCATTCGGTTTTCTAGTTTCTTTTAAATAGTCGAGTAACACTTTGTCTACTGAGTATTCTGGTTAAATAGCTGTCTTTTCATTCGTTTTTCAATATTCGATGGCTGTCACGCTGTTCAAAGAATAGGTATACTCGTAGACTAGAGACTTCACGAGTGGCGCAGAGCTAATATTACTTCGCCATTTGCAAACCTATAAAAGTAATTAGTGTGAATAACATCAACATAAAATGTTCAGGTATGATTTTCGTGTTTCATATTAGAAACGTACCTTGCTAAAAGATGAGGCTGTTAACAGGTATCTTCGTAGCTCCAGCCATAATGCGCTTTCAGCTTGTATAAGGTATAACGGGCTGGTATCCGCAACTCCACGTCTAAGCGCGTATTTTGCGTGATGGGTGGTAAGTATAATTACTCGATCCACCCTAACTTCTCGAAAAAAGCCAGCACACCCTTGATGTTACTGGTGATCTCTCGGAGAGTACTTGGGTTACCGAAGTACTTGGCCCTGTATGTGGCGACCTCAGGGCAGTTTAGTAGCACGTGGGCTGCCGTCTCGTCCTCCTCCATGCATGCTCTGCACAGTGGGCTGTCTGTAACTCCAATGACAAAGAGGTGTTTGTTAAATGAACCATCGCCAGTGATGGCTGCTGTGTGACTGTACGTAGTTGTTGCTTTGACAGCCGGAGGCCTTTTTTAGTGAGACGACCGTCGATGGTGGGAAGCGCCTCCATGGCCTTCCTGCACTCGCCATGGTTTTCAGCTTGTAATACTGTGTCTTGTTCTACCTTATACCGCTTTTCAACCAGGCCTTTCAAGTTTTGCAAAAACAATTTTTTTGCTGTTTCATACTGTTCTGGCGTTAAATCCGGTTTTTGGCATCTCTCGCCATAGTCGTTCTTATCGTTCTGAAAAACATTTTTTTTTCTTAAGCCTGTTCGATGATTACGATTGCGGTTACTCTTAAAACGTAATTTATCTCCTGGGGCTTTTTTCAAAGTTTGATTTGTATAAACTGTACTGCGCTTTGCTAGTATTGAAAGCTACAACTGCAGCGTAACACCTAGCTGTATATGAATTTTTCAATGAAAAATTAATACGTTTGCCAGCTACGTGCTTTGCAACAATACTGTTAAACTGTTCGGCTCTATTATTATTGACATTATAAACCAAGGTTTTGGGAGATTAGTGCAATTTGTATTGTATAGACCATTAGTTTTCTAAACAGAGTTTTCGCTAAAGGAACCAGATTCTGCTCTTTTTTTTATCTGTACAATAATACTTTTCACATTTACTATGATCACCCAAAATATGTTTTGGGCTGTTTACTATTCATCCTTCAATTGAATGATTTTATCGGAACTGCTGGTGTTCTGAGCATTGCTAAAGCGAGCTGCAGCTCTTGCGGCTGTACGAAGTCGAGTGATTCGTTCATTTGTTAAAAGTTTTCTTTCAGAAAGACAACAAACAACGCCAACAAAGCATTCATTGCTACATTTCTCTTTTTCCCTGTCGTGATAATCAGGATGTTTCACTTGCCATAAACATGGGTACGATTTATATTTTTCAATGACTTCTAATACAAAGTCACGCGCAGACGTAGACATAATTACAAATAAAACAGTCCTGGTTTCATAGACTCAGCTCTTTCTAGCACTGTAGCACATGTACCCCGCCGTCAACACATAGCAAAAACTGAGACAAAATTGATGGTTAATTGAACTTACCTTAAGTGAACTTCAACCAAAATTATACTTCGTTGCTGCATCCTAGGAGATTTAATAAACGTTGTAGTACGATTTCTGTGGTATTGCATCATCACACGCATTTTAGATCATAGAATCAAAAAAAATAATTGATTTCACTACGTAATGGCCCTGTTTGCCAACAGGTGGCGCTGTAATCATTCGTTTTAGAGTAATAATGAATTTGTCATTTTGCAATTAATCTGGGGTTATAATTTAGGGAGGGTCGGGTTCTTAAATCTCTGCGGATGCAGCAACTCGTACAATTTTAGTTGAAGTTCACTTAAGGTATGTTCAATTAACCATAAATTATACTTCATTGCTGCATCCTAGGAGATTTAATAAACGTTGTAAGTAGATATTTAGCATCTAATTGCAAAATGATAAGTAAGTAGATTTTTAAAATTCAAACTCTTTGTATTGAAAATCGAGTTTAATACTTAATTGGCAATAAGAACAAGCTTTTATTGATGTCATTTCTTCATTTAGCACTATTTTGAATGCAGGAATCTAAACAAAAACTTGACAAATACGAGTACTCGTACCTTCACTTTGACAATTATTATTATTCGCCGGCGATTTTCGTCGAGATTATAATTCCTTTTCCAAGCGTTGGATTTTCTTTCTAATCTCGTCCTCACTTTTTTCCTTTGTTCTTTTTTCCCATTTTCACTGTAGACTTCACTAAAACTCAAAAGTTTTACCAAAAAACAAAAAATATTTTAACGGAGCTCGCAAGGATGATGCCACACACGGAAAACGAACGATTACAGCGCCACCTGTTGGCAAACGGGGCCACTACGTAGTGAAGTCTATTACTAATCCTTTAATTTTTGATTCTATGATCTAAAATGCGTGTGAATGATGATGCACTACCACAGAAATCGTACTACAACGTTTATTAAATCTCCTAGGATGCAGCAACGAAGTACAATTTATAAAAAAATGGACGCGGTTTTGCCCATTCACAGACGATTCGAACGGCCACCCTATCTAGTCTGTGCGAACGGCTTTCAAATTGCGTGTCGCACGTTTTTGATATTGACAGTCGACCGCGGATGACGTTCATATGGATTGGATACATGGATTTCAATCCGTTTGGAAATCCAAAGCTGGAAGATGTCCATTTGATTGGCATACGTTCATCACATTCACGAAACGATTTTGGAAGACGTCCACTCCATTTGGATTGATGGAAGTATCGTCAATGGCTGCGGCCGTATGCATGTTCAACTTCGTCAAAATTAAATAACGTTGCGCGCCAATCAAGCTCGACATTATTTTTATTATGACATGTTTAAAATCTGTTTCTGTGATTATTTATTCCGTAAAATTGTCTCTGATAACCAGCACACAGTAAAAACATTTCTTGAAGAACAATTCAGTCCTCCTTTGTCCCGTAGCCCAATCTGTGGAAAACTAATTTTTCTTTGCTTATTAAACTTTCATTGCAGGGCATGCATTTGATTTTCCGGTTTAGTTGTCGTACGACGCAGCCCGCTTATAACCTACAATTTGCCGGTAATACTCCTGAGAGCCAGGTTGATGAAGTAAACTACATAACCCTTTGTGATTTTTTTCAATGTGATCGCCACTTGTTCCTTGAAGAGTATTGATATCTTCATCTTCCTCATCATATTTTTGTGATTTTTTAGTTGCATTAATTGCCTTTAACGCTGAAGAACAATTTAACTCTTCGATCCCCGACTAGGTGTGGGTCGTTACATGATTTTCGCGAAACGTAACGTAACTAGTTACGTCGAAGGCGTCACCAGTTTTGAAAACACGTTATTTAAGTAACTAGTTATTTTTTCAAAAACTGGTTTCAGTGATTCAATACGGTGATTCTGTCGAAGTTACAGTTATTTACGAAACGTAAAGTTTACGTTTCGTATCGTTTCGTTACTCAATATACAGGGTGGAAAAAATCAATGGGCCCTGAAGGGAAACCACCTTAAATCCTTAAGATAGATTATTTTTCCTAAAGGAAACATTCCTTTATTTTTAAAAAGAAACAAAACTGCATTCACAGATTTCTCGATAAGCTTACCTAAACCGGGAATCGAACCAGTTAAAAAAAATAAAAAATAAACACTCGCTATTTTATTTCACTAGTCGATACAGTCAATGTTAGAGATAACATTTCTCCAGTAAACATTAGGTCTTACACTCGTCTGTCGTACAAGATATCCATGAAATCTAATATTGAGGTCGTACACAAGGGCTTTAATCAACATTACCTAGACTAGTTCAATTTTAACAAGTAAAGACACGTTATAATTTTTTTTAAACTCTAACATCCAAAGACATTCTATGAAGTATAAGCTTGCTAATTTATCTCTAAGTGTATTTTTTTTTTTTTAGAAGTACCTCGTTGAAGACTTACATAAGAAAATCATTTAATTGGTAATAATAATTCTATGCACATTTTCTTTCTTAGACGGGGCGTTCTGACGAAAAGTTTAAAAATAGAACGTTCCGTTTGACAATAATCCTGTCGATTAGTAGAATAAAATAGCGAGGGTTCATTTTTTTTATTTTTAGCTACTTCGATTCCCGGATAAGGTAAGCTTATCGAAAAATCTGTGAATGCAGTTTTGTTTCTTTTTAAAAATAAAGGAATGTTTCCTTTGAGAAAAATAATCTATCTTAAGGATTTAAGGTGGTTTCCCTTCAGGGCCCATTGATTTTTTCCACCCTGTATACGTTTCGTAAATATTGAGATCACTCAAGTAATAACCTACAAAATACGTATCACAAGCTTTAAGTTTTTGGAACAAAAAAATGTTTGTACTTAGTTATGCAGTTACATCACGTAATACTAAAACAAACAAATAAACTTCCCTTCATTCGGTCACTGCATTTTAATGTAACTACATACTTATAAAATAACGTGTTTACGAAAATCACTAGTTTAACGTTTTACTCGAAACTAGCTATTCGGTTACATGTCGCGTAACCAGTTATTGTAACTAGTGACGTTAAATAACGCCCACACCTATCCCCGACATTCTTTCAAAATCGGATAATTCTGACGTTGTGTCTGATAGTGAGTCCGAGTCATCACTATCGTCGTTTACATTCATTATTAATTCTCTTGTATCTTCTAAACCTTGCTTTTCCCAATACTTTTGCTGTAATCGATCCACATGATTAGTTTCTTCCAATCAGCTTGTGTGATAGACTGTATTCTTCTTTCTTTCTTTTAATAAAACGTTGCCCCACACTAAGATTTCTCTTGTATCGTGGGTGCGTTTACAGACACAAATCTCACAAACAAACGCCCAGACCCGAAACAACCATCTGTAGGCCATACACATTTTTGTTCCGTGTGGGAATCGAACCCACGACCCGTGGCGCAGAAGCCAAGCGCTTAGCCACTGCACCAAACGTGTCGTCAAACGTGTATTGCCTCCCTATTTAGTCTTTCGATGTGCCTTTCTGACTGCTCGACATTTTTGTCGGCGACACTTAGAGCGGGCGTACACGGACTGCTCGAGCAGTTAACGGCTGACCGACGTACAAGGACCGGTCGAGCGGTCGGCGTTGACTGCTTGAGCAGTCGTTTGTTGACTGCTCGAGCTGTCTCTACCAACCGCTCGAGCAGTTGAATTTCTACCGCAGTCTAGTCATGGATTCTGACGAGGAAGCACTGCTTTTGCTGCTTCTGCTCAAGCGGAGACGACGGCGGCGACGTCAAAAGAGAAAATTTTGGGTTCATCCAATTTTGGAATTAAGAGAACAACATGGACAATTCCATCATTTGTTTATGGAACTTAGAAGTGATGAAGAAAAATTTTTCAACTATTTTAGGATGTCAGTGTCTTCGTTTGATGAAATGAATAATACACTAAGGTCTAAAATTAAACGTGAAGACACAATAATGAGGAGAAGTATCCAAGCAGAAGAAAGACTAGCAGTAACATTGAGGTTCGAAAAATAAATAACAATTATTAAAATTTTTATTCATTAAAAATATTGGAAAATAATTCATCAGACATTACTGAAGATGATGAAAGGTCTTCAAATTGAGAGTTTTGGTCATCAGCCGCTGATGTAGAGGGGCCAGTCGCTGATTTAGAGGGGCCAGTCGCTGATGCAGAGGTAGAAGGGCCAGTATTATAACCATATTGTCCACGGTAATCATAAGGTGAATTCTGTGATGAATATCCCCTGCTCGCAGGATATATGTGATTTGTCATCCCTTTAAAGTATTTAATTACGTTAAGTATTTCTGTCTTAGCAACTCATTTATACTGCTCATTAATTTTTTTAAACTCGCCAACTAATGACAGAAAAAACAATTTATCTTCATCTTCAACAATGCACGAATTCTGTGATTTTTCATCGAAGCGTTTAGCTAATTTTTCAAGTAAGACGTTCTCATCTGTGATTGTAGTATTTAATTTTCTTTTGTTTCTTTATTTGTTTATTTTATTTTGACGATTTTCACTTTCTTCAGACGTAATTTCAGCGTGCTCACTTTCTTCTAAACTGTTTGTTTTATCGGGTCTATCTTCTATTATTACCTTTAAAAAAGACATCTGCTGATAATATGCATATGGCCGAATGTTTAGGGCTGCTGAACCACTCTTTGGTTTTATTTTTTTAGCATATCTGGTGTACCCATCTCTTAATGTCTTCCATTTTTTCTGTATTAACATGGCTGTAACAACAAAAAAAAAATTTATTGGTACAATTTATTGATTAAAATATATGTTTTTACAGGTATTTGGCAACTGGATGTACATTTATGGATTTGCAATATAGTTTTAGAATAGCATCAACAACAATTGGTAAGATAGTGAGGGATGTTTGCAGAAATATATGGATACATATGAAGGATATGTGTATGGAACAACTAACTGAACATAAATGGAAAGACATAATAAATGGTTTCAAAAAACCTTCTAAGTTTCCGAACTGCCTTGGCGCCGTTGATGGCAAACATATTAGAATAATACAACCCGCGCAAAGTGGATCGTCATATTATAACTATAAAAAATATTTTTCGATAATACTTCTAGCAGTATGTGATAGTAATTACACTGGTCATCAAAAAAATCGACCCACCCATTTTTTGTTTAATATTTATTGATTGTTTCACAGATAAGCTGTTTCACACAGTTGTTTTTTGTTTTAAGGGTCGGATAAGATGTTTGACGTCATGTTTGTCGTAAATCTTATTGCACTTGAAGGTACTTGATAAATTTTTATACAGAAATACTGCTGAGTGCTGATTTGACGGTTTACGTCGGGACAAATTCGACCTGTGTTCCCAGTCAGAAACAGACTTTCCTAGGGATCTCTTGTTAATTACGTTAAGTTTATTTACTGAGGCTGTAGTTTTGATTAATTGTGTACCAAAATAATGGACACTACTGAAGCTGAGGCGGCCCAAGTCGTGGCTTTGTTGCGACAAGGCTTAAGTCAACGTGTCGTGGCCAGAAGGTTAAATCTCAGCCGCTCTGCAGTACGGCGAGTTTACCAAAGGTTTCTAGAGACTGGGCAGTATCGAAGAAGATCTGGATCTGGAAGACATAGGGTGACAACTCAAAGGGACGACCGCTTTTTAGTGGTATCGGCTCTACGAAATCGACACCTTTCTGGTGTTGATCTCCAGCGACGCTTACGTGAAGACCGGGGTGTGGCTATAAGTGACAGTACTGTAAGAAGGAGACTTTGTGAGCAGAATTTAAGACCACATAAGCCAGCAACAGGCCCACAATTGACCACAGCTCATCGACAAGCCAGACTTCAATTTGCGCGGAATCACATTAACTGGACTATAGGCCAATGGGAGTCAGTTCTGTTTAGTGATGAGAGTCGAATGACTTTATACGGTTCTGATGGACGCCGTAATGTCATGCGGAGGCCAGGTGAACGTTATACCCAGTGCTGCATAAGAGAAACAGTCAGTTACGGTGGGGGCTCTATAATGTTTTGGGCTGGTATTTCTTTGACTGGACGCACGGAGCTGATTTTCATAAGAAGAGGCGCTTTAACTGCTGTACGATACATCAGAGAGATCTTAGAAGACCAGGTGGTACCATATGCCGGCTATATCGGAGAAAACTTCGAGTTAATGCATGATAATGCACGGCCACATGTAGCGCGCATTGTCACCCAGTACCTGGAAGAGGTCGGCATTCGGGTTATGTCGTGGCCAGCAAGAAGCCCTGACCTTAACCCTATAGAGCATATATGGGACACCTTAAAGCAAAAGGTTAGAGCTCGAAATCCAGCCCCTACAACATTAGGTGACCTGGAAACTGCCATTAGAGAAGAATGGGACCGAATCCCTCAAGAGACCATAAAAACATTAATAAGGTCACTCAAACGGCGGATGCAGGCCGTCATTCGAGCAAGAGGAGGCAACACCGAGTATTGAATTGAAAAATTTGTGTTCAAAACGTTAAAGGTTATAAAAATGAAGTGTGTTTAAAATTAATCAATAAATTGTGTAAAATTAAGGATTTTCATTTTTTTATCATAATGTCAAAAAAATTATCATTTTAATGTGTTTATTGTGCTTATACTGGTGTAAATAAACAAGTTTAACTAAACATTTAAGTTCTCAAACTATTTTTTTTGTTTCACTCAAGTAAAAACTTAATTTCCGGTAAAAATGCAGGTGGGCCGATTTTTTTGATGACCAGTGTATATGTTCACTTTCGTGGATATAGGCTCGTATGGAAGGCACGCTGACTCGACTATTTTCGAAGAGAGTTGTCTATATAAAATGTTACAAGAAAAAAAGTTAAATATACCTCCACCTTCTGCAATATCGCATAATGGACCTGTATTACCGAATGTGTTTATTGGGGATGAAGCATTCAGCTTGCAGGAAAATTTAATGCGTCCATATGGTGGCAAGAATTTACCAGAGAAAAAATTTTTTTTTAACCATCGGTTATCACGTGCTAGGCGATATATTGAATGCACGTTTGGCATTTTAGCTAATAAATGGCGGATCTTCCATAGACCACTTAACGTCAGTGTTGATTTCGCAGTGGATATAGTAAAAGCATCATGTGTTCTTCACAACTACGTAAAACAACGAGATGGAAATAAATTTGAGTATACGTTTGAGGGTCTTTCTCACTCTATAGTACATTCAACCCAGCAAGTTCGCCCAGGTGGGCCTATGTTAACAACAATCCGTGAAGAATTCCTTTATTATTGACCATTGTTTCTTTAAATTATTCTTGTGAATGTTTATTTGTGATCTTAGATATTTATTTTTTAGGTTTTTTAGCAAATTAGTACAAGTGTTGCGATATCTTTTGTAGGTTATGTTAAGTATTTCATTGTGAGGGTCCTTTCTAAGTTTTTGGTGCAAATGATCTCTATTCCTCATACAACGACAGAGTCCAGGCGTTATCCAAGGTTTAATGTGGTTTAATGTTCCGTTTTCTGTGAGACAGTTTACAGATGTACGTATGTTTATTGATGCTATCTCTTACTGTGCATAGAAACTTATTGGTGACTTCATTAGGGTCATCAGAATGCAATACAACAGTCCAGTCAATTTGTTTTAGTTCAATCATGATCGCATTGTAATTTACTTTTTTATATATTTTCTGTTTTTTCTCAGGGGCTACAGATTTTTTAGGAAGTGATATCATAACACTGCAATGATCCGTGATAGTCGAGTCGCATACTAGGGTTAAAGTGTCACAATTTTTTTTGACAAAGCAATGGTCCAAACAATTATTTTCTCGTGTCGGAAAAATATGTGATGCAAGAAGACCGTGCGAAGCAAGGAGGTTCATATATTTTGATGTTTTACTGTCTGTATCATCCCTAATATTAATATTTAAGTCACCTATTAGTACGATGTTTTTATATCCTTTATATGTATGTAATACATTATCAACAGTGCTAACGAAATTATCAATATTTCTAAATGCGGGAGGTCTGTATAAAGATATAATTGCTAGATCGTTATTAATGGTAGTGACCAAACAATTGACTTCACAACCCTCTTCCGTAGGTTCCGACACAGTAACTTTTAAGTTCTCATGAACAAAAATAACAATACCATCGTTTTGGTTGATATGATTAGTAGTCGCGAAAACTTGGTAAGAAGCAATATCAGGTAGGGTTGTATTTTCCGACAGCCAACATTCGGTTAAAATAATAAAGTCAAAAGAAATGTCAAGTCTAAACAGAAGTACACGAAGTTCATCAAAGTTATGATTAATACTCCTAATATTTTGAGTTAACACTTTATAGGTATTAGTTTTATCGAACAAAATCTTGCAATTTTCCGGCATGTCTATGCATTGCGCATTCCCGACATTGATAAGTTCATCAATGTCTGAGGCGATGTTAATTAAATCAACCATAATGTTTAAAAGAAAATAGTAGAAGCATCTGGTTTAGGGAACGCCAAAATGCAACAAACGCGTAATTATGCAAAATATGGAACGAATACAGTCTATCAGAATTCTGTGTATGATGTGTTGTGATTGTGTGTTTTCTACCAGATCGAATCTGTTGAGACATGAACGGCGAAAGCATGCGACCAAACCCGACAGGGATGCGGCCGCGGTCGTTGCTAGTGGTAGAGGGTGCGATAATAACGACGCCGACGATGAGTACGATGACGGGCAACTGTACGACGACGAGTGCGATACGAAACCCACGCTCTTTCGAGGATTACGATACGGTGACGAAGAAGCCATCGAGACCATCACCACCATCACCACTACTACAACGACAACAAATTTCAATCAATGGTGGAACCAAACGGCAGAATCGATGGTGGTGCCGATTGACCCGCTACACTTTATGGCGACGGAGATGCCGTCTGTCAATGCGCCGTCGTCGTCCTCGCCGCCGCCGTCGTCCGAAGCGGCTACTGCTGCTGTTTCTGATGATAAGGTTATGGAGCCAACGTCGCCTATGCTGGAAATGGAAATGGAAATTGACGAAAAATACGAAATAGACTACGTGGAGATGCGGCACAGTCACCCGCTGCCGCCGTTGCTGTCGCCCATGCACAATAGTTGGTCATTATCATCTTGCACGGAAGCATGCACGGAAACGTCAAAGGTCGAGAGCAGCAGCGGTGGCAACTGCGACACAACAGTAAGTACGAGCGATGGATGCCGGATCATTGAGATTGCTGGTGGTTGCAACAGAAACAGCAACAGCAACAACAGCAACAACAACAACAGCAGCAGCAGCAGCAGCAGTGACGATGGCAATATTATAACCAACGACACTAATAACGCCTCCGCCAGCACAACCGCCATGATTACAACCACCACCGCCACCGTCAACAACACCAACACCAACAACAGCAGCAGCATCGCCGGCGGTTGCGACATCGTAACGTATTTTGATAGATTTGCAGAGTACGTAAACTCGACCGATTGGTGCGGCCGCATAAATAATTTTCTAGCGCGTGCAGATCTCATAGAGCCGACCTCGCCCGAGTACAAGCCGGCGACTTTTAACAAGATAACTAAAATTGAGAATAGCGATGCGGTCGCGGTGGTCATCGGTCAAATTGAACAGCTCCTCGTGGATGAGCTGAAGCAGCGGGTGCCGATGGCCACCCGTCGCTACCTCGGTGTCGTGCTAATTAGGTACGTGCAAAGGTTTGCCGTGTCAATTATAGTGGCGAGTTTGCGGCTGAACCGAAAGCTGGTGACGGCCGCGATGTATGAGAATCTAATACAATTCACCGCGGATTCGGTCATGACCCCCAACGAGATGATGGCATTATTAATGCAAAGAATGCCTGCCAATGCCACTGTCAACAACATCAACGATCCCGCCGACAAACTCTCATTGGCGGGAGTGGAAGTTATTCTATTAAAGAGCTTCTTGACTCTCGTTGGGCCCAATCAACCGCTCGACGAGAGCACGGTCGATCAGGCTAAGGGGTTTTTGAAGCTTTTGTATAATATGGAACTGTCGCACGAGTTCTTACAAATTGTGTTTGTGCATATTATTGATTTCGCAATCAACACCAACTTTATATTAAAACGACACTCGCTTGCAACGTTAACAGTGGACAGGGTTAGGTGGTTCTTGCAATCAAACATTTCGATATATAAACTTCAGTCATTTTTGAACTTTGAGTAGTGTGAGTGATAATTAATTTTAAGTGATAGGTATTAAGTGTGAGTGATAATTAATTTTAGAGCCCTGGTGCTTTTTTACCCCGCCTATGAATTTATAACTGAAACGAACCCACCGTTGTGGCCGTTGCGGGAAGGTGCCTGCGTGCGTGCAGCACCAATTTCCTATACTGTAGTACAAAGTTAAGTTTACAATTATGTCGTACCTGACGAGCATTCTGTAATTATTAGTATTAAAATGATAAATGTTAATTTAATTAGGAGCCAGGTCCTTTACAATAAAGGTTAACGGTATTCCATTATGGACCCGACCTGTCTGCCTGCCTACCGAACGACCGACCTACCTAAACGAATTTATTAGCAAGTAAGGTGCTGTTTGTTATTAGAATAGTTTTATTTTAAAATTAAAGAATCAGGGGGAGGTGGTGCTGCTCTAGAATAATAATTTTTAGTTTAAGTGTGCCATATTGTTATTTTAAGTTTTATTATTTTATAAAATTAATTGTTTTGTTGTGATATGTCGGTGGTGTATTAACTTTAAGTTGAGTCGAGAATTATAAAGTACAAAATGAATTTCCTAATTAAAAGCAGTATCGTAGTATCAATTGTTGTTTTTACCTCATCCCCCGTCCCACCAACCAACCTTTAACGTCTAATATTAAAATAGGGAACCCGCTGCTGCAACATTGGAGCAAGTATTATTAGACTGCATCGTTCGCAGAATTTGTAATATCATGGGTGTGTGCGGGGGTGAGCGAGAAATTTAGCATCTAGCGGCGACTTGCAATATTAGTCCCGCCGCGCCGCACCTCGTGCCTAGCGTAATGCACCACCACCCTCCTCACTTTTATAAATGAGGCAGTGCGCTCATACTATACCTACCTATGGGTGAGTTATACTTGTAGGTGGACTGCCTAGTGCGCTTAGCTTAGCCTTTTACAGTCTCGTAGCCGAGCTCGTAGCCAAGTAGAGTAGAGTAGTGAAGGTAAATGATAGGTTAACATGGTATACTGGTATAAAAATTTATTAAACAAAAAAATCAGGTAAGTATACAAGGGTGTATAGTTAGGTAGGTATATGAATTTTACAAATAAAATCACTCGTTCAAAGCATACAGCGAGTCGTACATCTCATGATAGATGGTTACATTGTCCAACATTTTAATTATAACCGTGCTTTTAAAGTCTCTAGACATGAGCGTTTTTCGATTCGCGCTCAGCATGACAAAGTGCGCTGCCTCGATCAGCTTGGCCAGATACGACTCGGTCACGTCTCGCAGCAGCAGCAGCGTTTGCGCTTTGTGCCGAATGTGGTGATCTGTGACCGCGCAATTGTCCACCATCACCGGTATACTCTTCCAGGCGCGACAGAATGGAAGCGTCGGTATGTAGTGGCTCCGACGAATGTTGGTGGCCTGCGCTTTGGCGAGGGCGGCCATCCGCTCGGCCGGATCTTGCAGTAGCCGTGAACGACCTCGTCCGCCGCCGCGCTCGGAAGATGATGTGCCAGCGCCGCCCGGCTGGGGCTCCTCCTCGGGCTCGTACGATTGATCGTCGCACAGCACCTTGAGCCCGATCGACTTCAGGGCCCATTTCATGTCGCGCACCTCCACCGTTTTGCGTTTACAATTCTCGACGACCAACACCGCTCTGCGCTTCACCTCGGTCAAGAAGAAGTTCATGATGCGCGTGAGCTCGGGATACACGTCGCCCGCTATGCGCACCAGACCCAGTCGGTTGGCGAGGCGTCGCACGATGTGCCTGTTCAAGAATGCGGAGGGCTCGTTGCTACCGCGGCGTTCTCTTGCCGCTCTGCTGCCGCCGCCACCGCCACCACCTCTTTGGTGCCGTTTTAATTTGCGTCTCGCTGCTTCGTGCTGTTCGCGGTGCTTGTCGTTCGCGGCGCTTGCGACCCTGTTGCCGATGCTCTCCGTGTTGCCGACAACGCTACTGCCGCCGCTGCTGCTGCTGCTGCTGCTACCGCCATTGATGGTGGTGGCGGCGCTACCAACTACCGGCACCTGAGTGGTTTCGCATACAGCGCTTACAGAGTCGACGATTCTAGCTCGTTTATTACTGGACGTTGTCGTTGGGGCCGCTGCTGCTGCTGTTGTTGTTGTTTTCTGCTTCTTCTTCTTGTTATCCTTGTGCTGCGACACGGAGGACCCTTTGTTGTTGCGTTTGTGACCACCCCGACGAATATCACCGATGCCGCTGTCCACGCTGCTCACCGTGCTCGCCACTCGCAAAGCTGCGTGCGCTGCTCTGGCCGCTAACTCTGTGTCGTTCGCCAGCGGCGGCATCGGTGGCGGTAGGACCATCTCCTCGTTGTACCCGTCGTCGTTGTTGTCGTCGTCGTCGTTGTTGTATTCGTTGATGGTGGTCTTGTAGTCGCCAGTGTTGCTGTCGTCGGGTTCGAGCTCTACCCGTATCGTAGTGGTCGTTGTGGTGGAGTCGCCGGGTGTCGACGTAGCGGCGGAAGCGGCGACGACGATAGTATCACCACCATCGGCCGATGAGCAGTAGCCGACATCTGTAACGGTTAAACGGGGGAAACTTGTAAATTACGTACTCTTTCAAATTCAAATGATTGGGGGGGGTGTTGTTGTTGTTAGTTGCTGTAATTAATTATGATACAAAAAACACACTCACCACGTTCAACGGCGACAGCGGCGGGCTGCGGTGGCGGCAACGGGACGACTCGGCTGCGCAACTTGTCTCGCTGCTGAGGCTGCTGCTGTTGCTGCGGCTGCTGTTGGTGTTGGTGTTGTTGTTTGGCTGCTACGCGCACCGGCCCGGTGGCGGTAGCGGTGACGCCGGTGGTCGCCGCGCCGATCGTTTCGTCCTCGGCCACGGTGCCCGCGAGCAGCACGCACTCGCCGTCCTGGTCGTCCACGGCTATGGAGGCGGCGACCGCAGAAGCGATACTGTTCGAACTGGTGATGGCCGAGGCTGCGATGGTCGCGGCCGCGGCCGTAGCAGCGCCGAACCGGCCCATCGGCGGTGCTGCGCTGTCAAACTTTATGTATTTTTTGTGCTTGTACACAGGGTTCGAGTCTGCAGCGGCGGCATCGGCACCCGACAACGACGACTCGGCGCCGGTGCGATTGTTGTTGGTGTTGGTGGCGTTGGACATGTTTTCTGCAAATAAACACACACAAAATGAAATACTCTGTGTCGCAGGAGGGAGGCGGAGAATTATTATGATGAGCATGCATGACATACAACTACTCGCTTGGCAAAAAAAAATACATTCGCAGATTATGACACCACAAACACAACACACACCTAGGTATATACACGCGCGCACTAAAAATAATTACAAGTATTACGGTTATTATAGGTATCCACCCAATGATGGTACATTAAATTTTATCGATCTATCGCAGTGTCAGACCAGGCGGGGGCACGCGAACGCAAAGCGAACAATGAAACAAGTGTGCGAGATTGTTATTGTGAATATTGTGCGCTTATTATTGTGAACAGTGCAAGATTATTGTTATTGTGAACCGTGCGAATGAGGAAAACGTGTAAAAAAACAACAAACAGTTACCGTTCCGTCGCCGCTTCATTGACCGCAGCAATTTGCCGCCGCAGGCAGCAGCGGCAGCAGCGGCGCCGCCGTTCGTTCCCGCAGAGTTGGAGGGTCCGCTTCCTGCATCGTCGCCATCGGCACCGACACCGCCGCCACCACCACCACTACTACTACTACCGCTGCTCGTAACCGTTGTTGTAGCAGCTACGGTTGGCTCCTCTTTTGTCGTCGCTTGCAGGAAACGAGACGATACAGGGTCCGGGTCCATCATGGCGACGAGTCCGTTTCCGTCACCGGCGCCGCCGCTGCCCACGCAATCATTGCAAACGGGCACTGGCACGGCGAGCTGCGGCGTACGCTTACTCATCGTTGTATCGGGTGTTTTATTGGTATTATTATAATAATTAGTATTTGTGTCCGACCGGTTCAGTGATGACTCTGTCGACCCGGACTCGCCCGTTATTTGAATAATATCACTATTGCGGCGGCTGATACTACTACTACCACTATTATTATTATTATTTATACTAGTGGGGATCGCGTCGCTACCGCCGCCGTCCTCTTTCCTTAGTAACTCGGAGCGGACTGACGACGGTTCTCTTTCTCTTTCGTGCGCGCGGCATGGTACCGCCGGCGCCGTTTTTGACTCTCGTTCTTTTTCTATCGCCGCCGCTGTATTGTCGGTGTGATTCATTGCATCGTTCAATGTACTGTAACTATAATAATGCGTGCAGTCCTTGCCGCCACCGCTCTTTCGAGAAGGTTTCGTCTCTGTGGATTCCGCGGTGACGGGTCTGCGCCGGCGCCGCCGATTCTTCGACAACGACAATGACAACGACGACGACGACGACAATGAACGTTCAACGGTGGACGCTTCGTCGTCGTCGGAATTGGCGCCAGAGCTACTAGTACTGCTGCTGCTACTGCCATCCCGTTTTGGCGTTCCATCTACATGGATCCGCTTACCTATTGAGTGTACAGTGCGGCACCGATATCTATTATCATTACCGTGCCCGTGCGAGGGTTGCGCATGCACATGCCCAGTGTTATTATTATTATTATTATCATCATGCGAACCGAACCTGAGGAAGTCTTTGAGGTTTCGACGAGACTCTTCTATTGTGTTAGTCGTTGTAGTCTCGGCGGTCATCACGATAGTCGGGATCGTAAACCCGAACGGTGGTTGTATTTCAACACTACTCAGATCGTCATCTGCACCGATCATACAGTCGCTCGCATAGCTGATATTACTAACATTAGTACTACTTCTACAGTTACTACTAACACCAGGTCTACTGTTATTAATATTAATATTATAATCCCCGATATCATTATTATAATCGGCGGTGGCGGTGGCGGCATCAACATCAACAACAGCAGGGGCAGCAGCAGCGGCACACGCATCAGCACCTAGCCTCCCGCAAAAATAACCTCCACCACCGTAGAGCCTTTTATTACCGTCGTCGATGATCCCTCCGACGCCGTTGATCCCGACGCCGTTGATCCCGTCACCGACGACGACGACAACCGGATGAAGAGGATGAGGCGGCTGCTGCACCACCGCCGATGAATGAGCATAATGAGCATGGTTCTGATGATTTTCCATGGTTGATTTTAAATTAATTACAAGGATACTTTACGGCACAAAGTTTAACGCAGAGTTTAACTTTACACAATACGCACACACACACCGTATACACAAATACACAAGAGTTTATAATATAAAAAAACAAGAAATTACCACAACTGAATATTTAAAAAGATAACGCGACGCTCTGTATTAGGAGTTTTGTGTTCAGCGTATAAACCTTTTGCGTGGAATGAGCCGTTCATTTTTTTTTTTTTTTTTTTTTTCTATTGGACTGCAGTAGGTCGTCCTAGGGGACGGTTTCTACGTAACCGGGCAGTTATTGGCGAGACCTGAAGGGTCTCCAGCCAATGGGGGGAAGTAAAATACTTAACCTAAGCTAACTACTTGTACTACACTAACATCATGACTACCTGCAACAACAGCACTAAGGGCGACCCCTAGTGGGACTCGGACCTCGGCTTAGGGCGTTGCTGGCGTGGACATAGGGGGGGGGGAGACAGCTTGATGAGGGCTGAATTATCGGGGTGACTGCGGAGTCTGAAGAGACGACCGGCTCTACGACGGGAGAGCTCGGTGGATCGTGACCGGCGGCGGTGGGGCGTCGCGACGGGCCTCGTCGGCGAGGACGGTATGCCGGGCGGCGGCGTTTGTTGTGTAGTGTGCTGGTCGATTTACTCGCCTCCTGGAGGAGGGTAATTTCGTCATCGGGTTCTAAAAGTGTGTGCCTGGGACGGCGAACTTTACTTATGAGAGAGGGACTGTAGTCGGCCGCTGCGGCGACTAGGGGGTTCGGATGGCGGGGGGCAGAGTCGAAGTAACGCTTGGAAATGCGTTTGAGGTATTGCCTGATGGTTGGCATTTTTAGATCGAGATGGAGTTGGACGTTACGCATGAACCACGGGGCAGCCGCGGCTCTGCGCAACACTCGATTCTGGAGGGTTTGGAAGGATTTAAAGCGACAAGGCTTAACGTGTGCGAACACGACGCTAGCGTAAGTCAAGATGGGGCGGATGCACGTCACGTAGATTCTCAGCTTATTTCTAAGTGACAATTTACTGCGCGTTCTAAGGATGGGGTGGAGGCGACCGACAGCGAAAGCGGCGCGAGCGCGCACCGCTTTGATGTGGTCTCGGAAACTCAGATGGTGGTCGAGGATAACCCCCAGGTATTTGGCTTTCATCTCCCAAGGGATCTGTTTGCCGAACATGAGGACGGGACGGATGTGGGTGTGGGAATCACCGTGTCTCTCGAAAAGAACGGCTGCGCTCTTTTCGGGATTCACCTCTATTCTCCATTTCCGGAACCAGACCCCGAGGGCGTCGGCTGCGGTTTGAAGGGTTCGAGAGATGCTATCGAGACTCCTACCGGAATAGTAGATAGCCGTGTCGTCGGCGAAGAGAGCCAACTTGGCCAAGCCACGTTTGGGAATGTCGCTGGTGTACAGCGTGAACAGAAGGGGCGATAGCACGGAGCCCTGAGGGACTCCTGCGCGAATGGGGTGAGGGGACGAGAGGGTGCCTTCTAGGCGATAGCGGAAGGAGCGATCCGACAGAAAGTCTCGAATGATGAGCACGAGACGGTCCGGCACGTTGAATTGGTACAGTTTGTATAATAAACCGTTGTGCCAGACCTTGTCGAAGGCTTTCGCTACGTCGAAGAAGAGCATGCCCGTTTTGTACGAGCGCATAAAACGGGAGCTAATGTGTTCGACAATGCGGTGCAATTGTCGAATGCAACAGTGCTGGGTTCGAAAACCGAACTGTTCGTCGGGGATGAGTTTACGGGAGTCAGCGAAATCCTTTAAACGGATATAAATGAGACGCTCATAGATTTTCCCAATTACATTGAGAAGACTAATGGGGCGATAACTAGTGGGCTCACTCTTGGGTTTGCCGGGTTTGGGGATACCGATAACGGTGGCTTGTTTCCAAGCTTGCGGAAAGATGTTATTACTCAGAGCGCCATTGAAGATGGCGGCCATGAGAACTATGAGCGGGGCGGAAAAGTGTTTGATCACCTTATTGGTGATACCGTCTGAGCCGGGGGCTTTCCTAGGTTTGAGATTCCTCACTATCGTGTGGACCTCGTCTACGGTGATGGGGGTTAAGGGATCGTCGGGGTCTTCATCGGGAGGGAGGGAGGCCCTACGTTCGACCTCGCGATCCACCTTGGAAAGATGGACCGGGTCTGCGGGTTGGGTGCTGGGAGTACATTGGGCTTCTAGACTGTCGGCTAGACATTCGGACTTTTCGTCATCTTCAAAGGCCGGCCTTTGGTTCGGACGATTGAGAGGGGGAGTTGAAGCTACACAATCGGATTTCAGATTACGTTGCAATTGCCAGAAGGCCAGATGGGATGGCTCTAAGTCGCTCAACATCTTGTCCCAGCGGGCATCCCGAACCTCCCGTACACGTTTCTTTACAGCACGCTGTAGAGAACGCATATGGGCGCGGTTAGCTTCGCAGGGAAAAGTGTCATAGGCACGGATGGATGCGTTCTTCTCCGTCAGCAGTTCACGCACATCGTCCGGCAGCTTCCAGCGGTGTTCGTCCACCGCTGGAACTTGCCGTGAACACTCGTTCACCACGGACTGTACGTGACTGGTAAGGGAGTCGATCGCGCCCAGCGTGTCGGCAATCGTAACGATATCGTCGGGGATGGAATCTAAGTGAACGGATGAGGAAGACTTGAGGCGCTCCTCTAGTTTTCCCCAGTCCGTGACAGTTTTGGTCGGGGCGGGTTGACCAGGATCCGGGGGACCACCCCGGGGACCTAGGTGAAGGACTACGGGGCGGTGATCGGAGTCTAGCTCTTCATGCGTCTCTATAGAGCGTAGACCGAGGTTTACGTTCTTTAGGAGCGCTATGTCAAGGACATCGGGCTGATGGTCAGGGTTATGGGGGTAGTGAGTGGGACACATCGGGGCGATAACGTCGAATTCGAGCTCCGGGCTCAACTCTTCGAGGTTACGACCCGCGTGGTTGTTGGAGTTGCAGCTCCACGAGAGATGTTTGGCATTGAGGTCGCCCGCTATGATAACGGAACCTCCGCCGAGGTCAAAGAGGGCTTTAAGATCGCTCCGGAGTTGGATCTTATTACTGGAGGGAGGATTATACACCGAGACGATTGTGATCGGCTGGTGGCCTGTCATGCCTAGTCTGCATATGGAAGTTTCCAGGAATTGGAGACCAGGAGGAGGGTCTAAGGGAGTGCAGTACAGGGAACGTTTGTAGTAGATGAGAGTACCACCGCCCCTACTACGGGTCCTGTCGTTGCGAACTAATTTATAGTTAGCAATTCCAGGGTTCCTGTTGTGGGGCTTGAGAAACGTTTCCTGCACTAAGAAGATGTCAATTTGATGATCACGCAAAAAGATTGCGATCTCATCTCGTTGACCGTTAACGCTGTTAGCGTTGAAGAAGCCTAATTTAAGGGATCGGGGCTTAATTCTACAGCTTTCTGTATCCATTGGAATTTATTGGATGAGGAAAATGACTATGTCATCTAGTTCGCAGAGGACATTGATGCGAGCGATTGGATCGCCTTGAGAGGCGTTCCAAGCGGAGACTATGTTGATCGCCCACTGCGTATTGCAGGAGGAGAGGGTTTGGATAAGGCTGGGGATCGTGTCCCTAAGGAGCACTTTAGTGGACGAGAGGGAAGTGGAGGGAGCAACCGCTGTCGGCGCTGGCCTGGGAGCGAGTGCGGGGGCGGGTGCGGGGGTGGGTGCGGGGGGAGCCTGTGATGTTGTGGGACTACGTGCAGGCTGTGAAGCAGCTAGCACTATAGTGGGAGCGGGGATGGTGGAGCTCATCAGGGCGGGGATAGCCGGGATTGGGGGTCTTGTGGTTGGTTGCTGTTGCTGGGGCAACTGGGTAGTGGGCCTTAAGGCGGGGAACGCCTGCTGATGGTTCAGCGCATTCCATGGGGACGGCCTTTGGGGACTGAGTCGGGCGGGGGGTTGGGATGAGAGAGGGGGGGGAGCCGTGGAGGGACTCTCTCTTTCGAGACGGGCGGCTGAACGTTTAGCCAGCTTGGGGTTGCGCTGTTTTGGCGCTTTGGCACACCCGCGATAATTCGCCGGGTGACCAGACTCGCCGCATAGAACGCAACTAGGGGGCTCAAGGCATAGGGACCTATCTTTCGGGCGTTCGCAATCGCTAGTGCCGTGGTCGCCCAGGCACTTGACGCACCTGGGTTTCGCATAGCAGTTACGCTGCGAGTGGCCATAAAGCTGGCAACGGTGACATTGACCAGGGGGACCGGACTTGTTGGGGCGCTCGACGCTTATGCCAGACAGGTGGCATAAGGTCTTTATATTATAGACGGCCTTAGACTCGTCTGAAGGTTCGCATACTGCGAGGACCATGTCGTAGGGGGTGCCACCGCGGCCGCGGTGCATGCGGTGGACTTCCAAGGCGGGGATGTTTTGCGACTTAAGGTCGCTGAGGATGGCGTCGGAGTCAATCTCCTTGGGGATGCCGCGGATAACGACTCTGATAAGTCGCTCATCGGGAAGGGCAAAGGTGTGGAATGACACACTTTTTTCCCTTAGCATGCGCGTGAGATCGCGGAAGTCTTTTGAGGTGGGGACTAAGACTTTGATGCCCTGTTGGGTGGTGCGGGCGCTAAGGTAGTTGATCTTGCGATCAACACACAACTTGGACACATCGGTCCACCTCGCCTTGTCCTGAATGTACAGAGGCGGAGGAGCGGGCTCTTTCCTCGGAGCCGAGGTTTTCGAGCCGGTGACGGGGCGGGGGGAGGAAGGACGACTGGCCTGCGGGGAGGTAGTCGGGACGGGACTATGGCAGGCAACCGATGCGGGGGTCGCAACGGTTGTCTTGGGGGTTTTGGCCGGGACTTGGCTGGAGGAAGCCGCCTTGTTTTTGCGGGCACGCTTCTTTCCCTTTCCGACTACGGTAGTATAGCCTTCAGAGGATGAAGAAGCTGACGAATATGATTCGGACTCAATGTCGGAATCGGGGACTAGGGGCTCTGACGTGTCCATTGATGACGTCATCTCTGGAGCATGTCGGAGGGACGGGGAAGGGGTGTGAAAATTCGCGGAAGGCGCAGCTGCGGAGTGCAGGTGCGAAATTTCCATTGTTTCCGTAGACAATGGACCGGGAGAGAAAGGCGGTAGCGACATAAGGCTCGGAATGCCATTGTTCTCGTCGAACAATGGCTCTCCTTCGCCGAAATGATCGGTTTCGTTATCACAGGTGGGTGACAGGGAATTAGTAGTGTGCCTTATGGGCCCACTACTAGGAATTCGAGCGCCGTATTGGGCAATAAAATCGGGGTCTTTTAGAAGTTCCCGGAAGAACGCTAATATCGCAGCGTCAGACATCTCGGAAAAGATGCCTGAGCCGTGTGTAAAAAGGAGGATAAGCTTAATAAAAACGCGGCGCGCACATGTACGCGACTATTTTTAGTATCGGCCTATACGTCCTAACAATTTAATTTTAAAAACGCGATTCCCCGGGTGGATGGGCCCGGGGGTGTGTGAAAACCCTCCCTGTCGGGTATAGACAGGGAGGTTGAGTGCCTATTGGTGAGCCCTAAGCTAGTAATCCCTTCGCCAGTCTTATTGTGCGAACGGGTTCCTAAGTCTCTAGTGAGGTGCAATACTAGAGAGTGCTAGATGGGAGAGAACGGGGTTAGAGCTAGCGTCGACTAGGAGACCCCCCAAGGCCGGTGGTACTAGCTCCTTCCAATTTTCGCCTTGCCCTGAAGGGGCGCAGCTGGTGTATTGGGTCAACACCCTCTCGGTTTCGTTAACACTGCAAAGTATCAGCCGAGGACCACGAAACTGTGGATTTTCCCTGAAGGGGCACACGCGTTTGTCAAAGAAATAGACGTTCAGCCACCGCCTTGAAAAAGGCAGCTTTTGAACTTATAGTCGTGAAGTGGAGAACACTACGGCGGGGCGTAGCGATATTCGTGAGCGAGCACGTCGAGAAAGTACGCAGCGCGAGTTGCGGCACGTCCGTCCTCAGCGAGCGTCGGAGCGCGAATCCGAGCCGTTCATCTTTTTTTTCTATTGGACTGCAGTAGGTCGTCCTAGGGGACGGTTTCTACGTAACCGGGCCGAGCCGTTCATCTCCTCGCACTGGATTTTATACGAATCGGTGATCCTTCGCGACGAAGGAGAGGTGGGGTCGAATTAATAGGAATTTAACAGTGGAGTCGTTTTGTATACAGCGTGACTTTTAATTCATTGGCAATATTTTAACCCCGTATTCTACCCATGATACTAATGTATTTAAGCCCATAATATCGTGTATTAAAATTGTCAAATTATTAATTTTAAAAACGTGATATATCTTGTCATTTACCTACATAAAGTCCAAAATTTATAAACACGATAAAAAAAAAATTTAGTAAAAATGATAATTAAAACTTTAATAAATTTAAAGTATCAAGATGCGTCCGCTAGTAATGCTAGTATACCAGTTTACTACGCGGTCTTATTACTTACGCTACAATGTAAATGTAGGTACGAGTACGAGCTCTCATTCAGTAGGCATGTCCTTCAAAAGAAATGCCGCCAAACAGTATTCGGCGCATGAACAAAGTGGCCTCTCGATCGATCCCCGCGTTCGTCTGCGGGGTCGCGGGGTGCGCCCACCCGCTTGCATACGCGTCGCCGCCTGCGCCGCTCCAGTCACGCGTTTAATAGGTCAAGTGCATGACGTGTAATTCGCGAAAGATTCTGTGAACCGTAAACCGTAAGTAACATACCACGACCACGTAGAACAGTGTACACGAACCAGCAATACCTGGATATGGTCTTGTTTTACGACCGAACGCACAGTTTTCCGCGAACCCGTCTGATGTTCCACCGCCGCTATCCCGATGAATCAAGAGACCGAATCTTGAGGTCAACTCAAAACTTCCTGGATTATGCATCATTCCACGTAATAACGTATGCCCAAGTGCCAAGAGACCTCCGTGGAAGAGCAGCCGCAGAACGTGCCTGAAAGCTATCAGTCCGAGCTGTACTACCAACATGACACTACCAGCGGGATGTTCGCGCGTTCCTCGACCGAAGCTTCGGCGAGCGTTGGATAGGAGGCGGCGGGCCTTTACCTTGGCCTGCGCGGTCGCCTGACCTGACGCCCTTCGTTTTTTTTTTGTGGGGTTAATTTAAAAGACTAGTGTACGAGCAAGAAAGTGAAAGTCGCGAAAAGTTAAGCGAAAGGATTGTTACGGCATTCGAAATAATAATTGTTAAATCGCGTACATTTGTTTTGCAAAACGTGAAAAGAAGCCATAGGCGCCGTGCTGAGCTGTGCGTACAAAGAACAGGTGAACACTTCGAGCACCTTTTAAAGTACATGTAGGTAAGTACCTCCTAAGTACTAAAACGTAGTAGGTAAGGTACTGTACTAAATAATTACAAACACACGCGCACGCCGGCCACGTAGTCCCAATCAGCTGTTTCACCAAAGTTCACACGCGGTCAACGCAGTAGGTACAACACAAACGCGCACGCCGGCCGCGTAGTCCCAATCAGCTGTTTCACCAAAGTTCAGGCGCGGTCAACGCAGTAGGTACTTTTCTAAATAACTCAAATCAGCTGTTTCATTCAATTCATTTTTAATGATATTACAGTCATTGCACATGTAATTTGAAACTTTTGCTAAGAATAAGTCTTACTTTGAACACCGAAGTAAAAGTTTAAATCACTTCCAATTTTCCAATTATTCCTTTCTTTTTTTAAAACATTCCCAGCGCTTGTACTTAATTACTTTTGTAGGTAATGTGCTGGGTGCGTTTACAAACTCAACACGTACATCTTTCTATGCGGAAATCGAATTCGCGACACGTAACGCAGCAGCCACACACTCAGCCACTGTGCCAACAGTGCTGACAATTATTACGTAGGTACGAGTAGCATAACTTATTATTATGTCATTAAGTGCAAGTTGCCATATTTCATTGATTTATGCGCAGAAGTGGCCCCCATTTTTAATTTGCTTTCTCGTGAATGTATGAGTTTGCGGCTTAGACAAACGGGCGCTATTGTGCTTCAGAATTTTCTGTCATGGTTTTTGTTATTTTCGGAATTGCTTTCTGTCATGATTTTAATTACTTTCGGACCTAACTAAATAATTTAATTTAAGTACGAGTTACACGTTAGTTCCGTAGGAAAATCGAAGCTGCTACATCGCGACCGCAATCAAAGCGACGCCGGCGCGCCGCACGCGCTCCGTCCCGCGCAAAAAATGAATGGCTCGCGTCAACGGTGATGGCGCGTGTGTGCGTACGTGTCACACACACTTACACACGGCACCCGTACATTTTAAATAGCGTGTAATCACAATTTGATCCTTTTTATTTTTTTGTTCATTTTGGGAAAACTCTGGGTTATTATTTTTGAACACTTTACTAGCTTTAGTTATTATTTGTTCCTCAATTAGATTCTTGGACTAAAATATTGCCAACGAATTCAAAGTCTTCCTGTATATTATTATAAGAAAATTGCACTTAATAGGGTTTTAATGTGACATTAATAGGGATTTATCAGTAATTTAGCAGTAATTTTAATACGGTCCTCCAGCGCCTCCGTAGCAAACTCAAAGTTTGGTATAAAAAGCATACTTTTTTTCTTAAAATAGCTTTAGTACGTGCCATCTGAAAAAAATACAGTACCTAGTAGTATGAAATATCTACAAAGTAAGTAGTTACTAGATACCCAACTGTACCTACTCATGACAGCTTTAGCGAATATGCTTGTGCTTAGAAAAAATATCCTTATGGTTATTTTCTACAAGGCCTATAATGAAATAAGATAGTACACAATGACACACTGTTTCATTGCATACAACATACTTTCGTTTCATTGTAAACCAACAAGATAATTTTTTATAACCTATAGAAAAATTGCAACAAAAAGTGAACTATTTTCTTACGGATTCAGGTCAAAAGACATTTTGAAAATGTACAGAATGCAACGTAATATTGATCAATACGAAATTACCTTCCATAATTTGCTAATAAATCACCAAAGACTACTAAAAATTCTTACTTTTTTTGTAGCAATATTCGTTATGAGTCACTAACGTGCTCACCCACGCGGCGCGGTCTCAAACTGGGCGTGTGCGGGGGGGGGGGGGGGGGGGGGGGGGAATTAAGCATGCCCTTTCTTGCTATCCCGCACTATCTGGTAACGTCGTGTTTAAGAAATATCGCAAAGTTTCAGTGCGTACGATTGTTTCAATGTTGGACGGGTGACCCTATTCAAATCAATTCTTGCAAAAATCACACTGCCATTATCGCAAGCACAGCAGAATATGTCTGTATTTTTTATTAAATTTCTTGCTGTTTGACTGCCAAACACAATTATTTTGTCTGCATGACCATCATCATATAAAAAGAAGTCTTTAACTAGACATTCAGGTATTTTAATATTTTCGATCTTGTCGCTTTTGCACCTATCCACACAAAGGTTTTTTTTTGCGATGTCTGTATAAAGTATCCGTTTTGGTTTTAAATGATGGTAATGAATAAAATCTGATGATTTTCATGAATGAGAATCATTTAAAAAAAAATGTTTTACGAATAGTCTTTGCGTTGGCTCCATATTACTGCACACGTTCTATTTTACATTCATCTAAAAGTTTCTCGTTATTGCCCGCATTGATCGGTTATGTTGCAATTTTTCTTGTTCTTCCAACACCTGACACTTAAGCAACTCTTTCTGCCTAGCCACTAACTCCAACTTTTCACTAGCAAGATGGCTGAATCTAGTGGAAACAGATTGCTTCTGAGGCATATCTAAATCATGTTTCCGTTTGCCTGAAATTAAAATCAATATTATTCATTTCAATCGAATCTTTGTAATTAGTAAGTAATAATTAATAACTTGGATCTTGTTTCACTTTAAAAAAATAAGTTCACAATACTTACGACTTAATAAATGATGTGGTTTTTTTAAGTTTGCCCTGTTATTTGTAAAATAGGCATCATCATGGCCCTCATCCATCCATCCACCTCATCATCTAGTGAGCCTTGGGAGTCAATGACATTGAACAAGTGGGTTGCAGAGTGGACTGTTCATCTAAACATAATAACATAAAAATTAAAATTATACTAGAGTATCAAAGATATCACATATAAATAATTCGCAATAGATACCTACTGTATCCAAACTATCTTTTTTGCACGGCGTTTCATTGAGCACATGTTCAATTTCAATAGGAGTCACATTCTGATGCTCCATTAAGGTGCTGTCTCCATCATATATGGTGTAAAGGCCCTCCATGGTTGACCCAACCATGGCACTTATCTTGTGATGCCCCCGTGCTTGCTGAAACTTTCTCCCACCCTTCAGAAGAAGTTCCATACTCTTCAATATTTTGAAGTAGAGTTGCTCTCTCGACTGGAAAAATGGGAAAATACCATTTCAATGTAAAATGTCATTATTTTACTATTATTTCACACAATTGTATAACAGCCAGAAATGCACATGCCTGGTATATCCATTTTGGCATTAGAAGCATTTTTTTCGCCTTCTTTAAATTTCGATAATTTTGCTGTAAGCTTTCTACCGTCCGATGATGTCCAGTAGTAATAGCGTTGTATTCCTCCAAAACATTTTGCCAGCCTTTTTGTTTCTGGGCAGGATTGGCGCCATCGGTTTTTTTATTTTCCATTATGTTTTTATGTTTCTCTAAAATATCACAAAGCAGCAAACTATCGCTGCTTGTGAAATTTGGACCACGTAAGCGAGATTTCGTCTCCATTTTTCTTTAATAATCACAAAATCGTACACAACCAGTTATCACAAATTCAAACTTGGTAAACACCACGCAACTGACGCAACACACAATGTCTTGTCTTCGACACAAACATTAAACGCCCAAAAACGCCACGTCATTTCAAATGTGACATAACGAAAAAGACTTATGCAAGTTACTGTTGTATGGGGGAGAGAAGAATACTTAAGCCATTCCTTATTTGCTCTTTTGTATTTGATCATATGTTACTCTGAGTGAATGAATTCGTGTTTGACACTAACAATTACCAACATGGAGAAAAAAATGGTTAGGTTAGTTAACCATGGGTTAGTTTCCGTTCGTGCAAGACAATCCCCTACCCACCGCCCGATCAGTAACAGGCCTGAGTAGGCGGCGCGACGTGTTCCACGCGCGCCTCTCAGCAGGACGTGGGGCTAGGCCCCACAAAGGAGAGGTCCGCCAGGGGCTGGCGGACCGAAGCCTGCCGGGGTCGCGGTGCATGCAGCTGCGAATCCCGCGACCCCGGCCCACGGTCAAGTGATGGAACATCGTGGTGGTTTTAGCCGTAGCACACCCCCCCGTCTTCCCCAGACGGGGGATAGTCCATGAGAATTTCCCCAGGCAAAAAAAAAAAAAGACAATCCCCTGAGTTAATAAATTGATGTTTTAACTTGAGTTAGCAAACTCGGTGTTATTTATTTAACTAGAGATTTTGGTGCAAGCGGCACTTACTGTATAGAATTCTGTAACCTTTCTTCTTATAACACTTTTAACAAAATCGTCCATTTCTATCTTCTTTTTTCTCATGTGTTTAGGTCTTTTCGGTGAAGAAAACTTCACATTACTTTCCACAATTTCTCCCGCATTGACTATGCGTACTACGCTTAGATTATAAAGTGTCCAGATTCCGTGTTCATTATAAAATGCAATGTTTATCGTGAAACTAATTTTTGTACATGTGTGAGTGAGCGCCACGCTCTCGAGTGTATTACGTATCGCATTTGCGTTTATGTGCGATGCGTGACTAACCAGTGGCAGAGAATTACCCTCAAAATGTGGGAGTTTTAAATATTTTAAGTTTAATGTAGAAGATAACATCAATGGTAATGATAAGAATTTTTGTCATTACTGTTGATGATTTTTAACGTTATTTGCTTTCATTTGTATATATAATTTTTCATGTGCGACAGCATCTATATTATTATGTTATGACTTAAATTGGTGTGCTTGTGTAGGTTTATGAAATGTATGTTTTCGGTTTACTTAAATGGGTAATAAACAGGAGCAGCCCAATCGGTAGGTGTGACGGCTCAAAATCCGATGTCGGTACGTCATTTTTATATCAACGCTGATTTTTTCAAGTGGAATTATAGTTTCTAAACAAAATTTGCCTCGTTTGAGAAAAATCATGCATGTACCTTTGCGCCCCATTTTCGTGGCTTATAAAATTAATAAGTAGAATGCCCAAGTTTCGTACCAATAGCAGAGTCTAAAAACACTTAATCACTATATGGATAAATTTAAAATAAAAACTAATTTCAATCATCATTGTTTATTATTTAAATAGGTAAGGGATAGGATAGGTTAGGTGGATCGAGTAGGTATTGGGTTGGTTTTTATTTTTAAAAACCCTGAAATTGTAAAGGACATGACCAGTTCCTGCCCTCCCGTTCGGAGCAATGCGCGGGATTACAGGTTTTACACAAAGATTTAAAAATTAAGATCTAAATTATTATGGTTATGTTATCGAGATTAAGGCCGAGATTAAATTGTCTAAATAAACAGTAAGTGTAGATATTGCTTCCGTTTTACTTTTTGAAACATTTCTGTTTTTTTACGTTCCATTGATTCCATAATCATCCGGTAACCATAACCTATTTGAACAATAATTATTATAAACAAGTTATTTTTGATCAAGCTAATGTTAATGACTATGAATATGTATGTTTTATTTATGTACGTAATTACGCTTACAATACGCTTTCAATTTCTGACACGTTTATAATTCTAAGATCAGACCACATACATTTTTTAAAATAATCGCTGCCTTTATAGGAACGTTATGTTATTCCGTTGCCATGGCATCTGACATTAGCTGCGCACGGCTGCGTAGGGGTGGTAAACAATTTACAAAAAATATCGAGAATTCAATCGATTTGAGTCAAATAATAAAAAATCCATTCACAAGAAAATCGATATGGTGCCAAATAGATTTTTGAACATGTTTCATTTTCAAATTGATTCATTTTATCGTTATTAACCGTGTTTAAAGTTACTTATAGTACCTTAAGTGTGTGTGAAGGTTATTTTCTATAGAACAGTCGATCTATTATCATAGTAGTGTATTGATTTTACGATTTCTGATTTACGGTTTTTTGTAAAGGTGAGGGATATACAGACTATTTTATTTTCATGATAGCGAAGAGACTCTGCGCATCTATGAAAATGAAATTAAAAATGGCAATTTTTTTACTTGTCTTTCTTACTTCTTTCTTTACTTCTTTTTAGATACGTTTAAATAGTGAAAAAGCGATTTCATAAAAAAAACAAATGATTTTGATTTTAGTTCTAGTGTGTCGAGGTTGATTCGAGAAAAATCTGCAATCGATTAATCGATGTCAGATCGCTATGTCTACGTCCACGCCTATCTGATCATGGCGTCAGGCAGGTGTCAATGGTGCCATTGAGTCAAAGAGTATAATAATTATATGCATCGAGTTCCTCGTCCTCTTTGTGTTTACGCGTTATTTGTGTACTGTGCCATTATTTTGTTATATTTCTAACGATCATTGCTATTCTATACGGACTGCTATCTTCAAAACCCGATTATCATTGCTAAAGAATTCATCTGTGCTGCTTGGATTTTCTTTTTGCTGATTTGTTTGAATGGATATTAAGATGAAGTGCCTCAATTGTGAAATATCTGTGCTCCAAAGCCCCTTGGTTACCTGAATACGACCGCATCGTTAGTTATTCCACCTAATTGTACCTACATTGTTTATATTGCCTGTGTCTATCCTCTGTTTTTTCATTTATGTACATTAAAATAACTCATTTTTGTTTAAATTATGGCTTTATTATTCATTATAATTCTCTTACTGTACAAATAATACTATTACGCTGTTTTTTTCTTTATTTTTTCCTGAGCCACGTAGCGCCATCTAGTGTCATATAGCAGAAAAGTAGAGTTATTCAGAGAAAAGTTATTTCTTTTTCTCAGTTTTGCTGGCTTTCATTCTCCTGAAACTTTTTGATCTGTAAACTATAGAATACAACAATTGCAGAAACATAAAAATGTTTGCTGCACAGTGATTTTGAGACTTAGGCAAGCGCCTATGGTATTACCGGTCATGTCCTTTTTCCTAAAAACTTGTATTTAGACGGTATACTTTTTAAAACATTTTTACATTTCGCTCCATGAAAAAGTCTGATTTTTACATATCCTTCCACTATAAGTTAAATGTCGTGGTGGCTCGGAGGTTACAGACCCGCTTGTTAAGCACCGGGTTGCGGGTTCAAACCCAGGCATGTACCAATGTGACTTTTTCAATTTCATATGTACTTTCTTAGTTGATCTAAGACGCCACTGACATACGATGAAGGAAAACATCGTGAGGAAACCTAGACTTTAATTACTGGTCTGAAATCGCCAACCCGCAATGAGCAAGCGTGGCGATCAATGCTCATTCCTTCTCTGTACGAGAAGAGGCCTTTGCCCAGCAATGGGACAGTTACAGGCTAATATTTATTTATAAGTTAAACAATATTATTTTCATGATGACGGCCTGTTGAGGATTGAAATAAAACTTTTCTTGTCTTCAACTTGTATAATATTAAATAGAGACTGCTAATTTACATTTATAAAGTTTATATTACGAGCACGCGATCGCTACGATGGCAATATGAATATGTGCGTTCGCGACCGCGGCGTCTTGCAGAATGGAACGTAGACTTGCCAAGATACGTCGGCCGTATTGTACATACAAACACAATAAATAAACTTAGACTAACCTTCTTCTTTTCTTTCATTTACACTGAGTTCTGCCCAATTGCTTATTAAAACTTCGCAGACTTCACACGACACAGTTTCTAGGTAGGCCTCTCCAAAAATTTTTGCAATTTGAAACACTGTCACTGGTCTTCTGAAGCATTTGGCCTCAGTGAAAATATGATGAGGCCATATGCTGGAAAATATTTGGACTTAGACAAAAAAGTTTTCAATTATAGGTTAAGTCGTGCCAGACGTTGCATTGAGTGTACCTTCGGCGTCGGCGTACTAACAAACAAATGGAGAATATTACATCGCCCATTAAACACTTCTGTTCATTTCTCAGAAGACATTGTGAAAGCTTGTTGCATTTTGCACAACTTTATTCGCAAAAGGGATGGTTTAAATTTTCGTGACACTTTGAAAATAGTGGGACTCGAAAATATACAAAATACAGGCTGGCCAGTAACACGAGCGTCTACTGCAAGAGATACGTTGAAAGATTATTTTATGAATGAAGGAGCAATACCGTGGCAAGAAAATAGAATATAAATATATGGTTTTATATTATTTTATTAAACTTACCTTCAATGTTCTTTTCTTTGGCAGTTTTATTCGAAAAAATTCCTACAAACAATTCGCAAATTTCTTCCCAGGCCTTCACTTTTTCTCCCCTATTACTATATCCATATTTATCTACCGTCAACTGTGGCAACTTGACCACTTTTTTTTCGAATTTATCAAATAACTATGATACTGATAGATTTTTTTAATATTATTTGATTTGTTTGTGATCATAATGAACTAATAATTCATAGTAACTATCGATTCCTTTAAAATACCTTGAAAAATTGGCGTTCTAGACAAAGAAATATAACAGAGGTCAAATTGACACCACTTTGGCATCTTGACCTAACAATAATTTTTTATCGATAATTGCCTATTATTTCCTGTTTTAGGTCAATTTGGTCATATTTAACGTATTTTAATATGGTATCCCTTTTCGAATTACCTACAATCTTATAAATCTGGTAATACTGGATACTAGGTCAAGTTGTCATAGGATTCAAAACGATTTTCATACAAATCATTCGTATTCTATAGGGCTGTCACTAAAACAAGTTTCAAAATAATATTTATTATTTAATACAAAATAAATGTCTTACACAAAATATTAATGCTTTTACTTAAGTTTAATCATTGAAATGGCAGGAATAAAAATGGTATACTTAATAACTAATAGTACCTAGTACTTTTATTTAAGTTTAATATTTGGTACAATTGAAATGGGAAGAATAAAAATGGTATACTTACTTAGTAACTAATAGTACCTGGTACTTCTACTAAAGTTTAATATTTGGTACAATTGAAATGGCAGGAATAAAAATGGTATACTTAGTAATTAATAGTACCTAGTACTTCTATTTAAGTTTAATATTTGGTACAATTTAAAATGGCACGAATAAAAATGGTATACTTAATAACTAATAGTACTACTTTTACGTAAGTTTAATATTTGGTACAATTAAAACGGCACGAATGAAAATGGTATACTTATTTACGGGTATCATTTAAGCTATCACCAATTTAATTAGTTTTGTGTTGTAGACTCCCAAGGTTTTAAATTTCCACTGGTAGTACAAATTATATTTAAATAAAATTTTTAGCAGAGTAGTAAATAAAACAATTAAAGTCAAAATAATCAATATTTATTGTTTAAAATAATTACCACTGAACAATCAGCGCTGGTTTAAAATAGCTGGCTTATGGCTAGCAGAATAATAGATAAAACACTTAATTAAAGTTAAAATAATCAATATTTATTCTTAAAAAACAATAATCACTGAATAATCAGCGCTGGTTTGGATTTCGAAGGGCGCCCCCTTTTTCTTTTCTGTCCGATAAGCACATTTTTTGCTTCTGGTGGGGGGTTGGCCAGCTTTAAGCGTATGGCTAATCCGATAATATGTTTGCACATATATTTCTTGTAAAACGCAGGGCAGTTGCATTTCCCATGCATCCAATCAATATTGTGCGGTAGATCCACTCTCCATTTGCTGAACCATTGGACTTTGTATTCATCAAAATCAGTCCATGTATTTTCAAAGTTTTGTATTTTGTTTGCCTTACCAGCCGGTACTTCGTAGTGTTTAAAAGCATCGTCACTATACGTCGTTGTCTCCGCCCCTTTGATCATTTTTTCATTAAAATTATAAATTGATGTATTAAATTGGTAACGAATACTATTAATTTAATATCTGAACGAAATAAAATGTTACTACTGTATTGGTGACAAAATATCAAATAAAAAGGAGTCGCAGTCAGGGATCGATAATCGATTTATTTGGTGACAGATCTACCATTCTGAGCACAGAGCTATTATTTAAGTAACAAAACTGTTATTATAAGAACGAAGTTTATATTCATGTAATGCAATATAATTTTATTGGTTATCGATCTCTTATTTTACACATATATGAACATTCATTTGATAATTCATACCTGGGAACAATTTTTGTTTATCTGAGAACGAAAATATTTCGTGGCGATAGATCTATTTATTAGGTGATACAACTTGATGACAAATATAAATTTTGGTGATAGAAAATATAGTTCCCCTTATTTACTAATTGCAGTACTTTTTACCTAATTCTAATATTTGCTCTAATATTAAGAAATGCCCACAAAATATTAATTGTTAAAATAAATGATGTCTTCGTCATTATAGAGAAGATACTCTTCCGGATTTTCTGATATTTGAATCAATTCTATTGATTTCACAATACAAGATTCAGGTAGTGATGAATCCTTATCTATACGTTTAGGTTTTATAAACTTGACACTATTGCCTAGGCGTTTGGTTTATAATACCAAACTGAATATTTTTTTTCAGACTTGTTGACATTCTCAATAATGCCGACATAATATTTCCATCGGCAGGAAGAGTAATAACGTGTCAATATAGTATCTCCAACATCTAATACTATTTTATTTTCATTCAAATTATCAATTTTTGTAGAGTTAATGTACTGTTCAAACCCTGAACTCTGATATTCTATAATAACATCTTCGTCATTAGTGGAACTTTCTTTTAATACCTCTAAACCCTTCACGTCGTAGACTTTTGATTTCTTATCTCTCCGATAAATCTCTTCATCATTAGTAAAACTTTCTTTGATACTTCTATAACCTTCATTTCGCAGTCTTTTGATTCCATATCTCTCCGATAAATCTCTTCAAATATTTTTTCTTCAAGAATATCCACCCTTTTTTTATCTTTATCATCCAAATCTATTACTTTTGATGATTTGTCATCATAGTAGCTTTTATCGTCTTCTTCCTCTTCTGAACAAATATCTACTAAATCGCTGTCACTGTGTACACTCAATACAATGTCCTCTGATGTTGTTGATTCGCTGTCTAAGTATCTTGTTCCTTTTTTGATTTTTGGATTTTTCTTCTTAAGTTTTCGTTTCTTATTTTGTTTAATGTCTTTAAAAGCAGGCTCATTATTTTCTTTATTTTCGGTACATGAATCCTCGTTTTCACTTAAAGTTCCGCATACATTAACGATGATAGAAGTTTTCTGTCCTACACAATCCTCCATTGACTCTGTGAAACTATTCTGACCCGTTTCATTTTTCGAAGTCTTGTTTACAGTTTCATTTCTCTTATTTTCTTTATTTTCGGTAAACAGATCACCGTTGTCGCTTAAAGTTCCGTATACTTTGTCAATATTAGATATTTCCTGTTCAATACAATCCTCCATTGACTCTGTTGTAGTTTGCAGATTCTTTTCATTTTTCATTTTCTTATTTCTCTTCATATCATGTTTCGTAATTATTTCTCTTTTGCTGAGAAGATCTGATTTCGTTACAGACTTTCCTGACTCAACATTTATTTTCTTGTTTCTGGTTCTTTTGATTTCATTCGGTTTTCTAGTTTCTTTTAAATAGTCGAGTAACACTTTGTCTACTGAGTATTCTGGTTAAATAGCTGTCTTTTCATTCGTTTTTCAATATTCGATGGCTGTCACGCTGTTCAAAGAATAGGTATACTCGTAGACTAGAGACTTCACGAGTGGCGCAGAGCTAATATTACTTCGCCATTTGCAAACCTATAAAAGTAATTAGTGTGAATAACATCAACATAAAATGTTCAGGTATGATTTTCGTGTTTCATATTAGAAACGTACCTTGCTAAAAGATGAGGCTGTTAACAGGTATCTTCGTAGCTCCAGCCATAATGCGCTTTCAGCTTGTATAAGGTATAACGGGCTGGTATCCGCAACTCCACGTCTAAGCGCGTATTTTGCGTGATGGGTGGTAAGTATAATTACTCGATCCACCCTAACTTCTCGAAAAAAGCCAGCACACCCTTGATGTTACTGGTGATCTCTCGGAGAGTACTTGGGTTACCGAAGTACTTGGCCCTGTATGTGGCGACCTCAGGGCAGTTTAGTAGCACGTGGGCTGCCGTCTCGTCCTCCTCCATGCATGCTCTGCACAGTGGGCTGTCTGTAACTCCAATGACAAAGAGGTGTTTGTTAAATGAACCATCGCCAGTGATGGCTGCTGTGTGACTGTACGTAGTTGTTGCTTTGACAGCCGGAGGCCTTTTTTAGTGAGACGACCGTCGATGGTGGGAAGCGCCTCCATGGCCTTCCTGCACTCGCCATGGTTTTCAGCTTGTAATACTGTGTCTTGTTCTACCTTATACCGCTTTTCAACCAGGCCTTTCAAGTTTTGCAAAAACAATTTTTTTGCTGTTTCATACTGTTCTGGCGTTAAATCCGGTTTTTGGCATCTCTCGCCATAGTCGTTCTTATCGTTCTGAAAAACATTTTTTTTTCTTAAGCCTGTTCGATGATTACGATTGCGGTTACTCTTAAAACGTAATTTATCTCCTGGGGCTTTTTTCAAAGTTTGATTTGTATAAACTGTACTGCGCTTTGCTAGTATTGAAAGCTACAACTGCAGCGTAACACCTAGCTGTATATGAATTTTTCAATGAAAAATTAATACGTTTGCCAGCTACGTGCTTTGCAACAATACTGTTAAACTGTTCGGCTCTATTATTATTGACATTATAAACCAAGGTTTTGGGAGATTAGTGCAATTTGTATTGTATAGACCATTAGTTTTCTAAACAGAGTTTTCGCTAAAGGAACCAGATTCTGCTCTTTTTTTTATCTGTACAATAATACTTTTCACATTTACTATGATCACCCAAAATATGTTTTGGGCTGTTTACTATTCATCCTTCAATTGAATGATTTTATCGGAACTGCTGGTGTTCTGAGCATTGCTAAAGCGAGCTGCAGCTCTTGCGGCTGTACGAAGTCGAGTGATTCGTTCATTTGTTAAAAGTTTTCTTTCAGAAAGACAACAAACAACGCCAACAAAGCATTCATTGCTACATTTCTCTTTTTCCCTGTCGTGATAATCAGGATGTTTCACTTGCCATAAACATGGGTACGATTTATATTTTTCAATGACTTCTAATACAAAGTCACGCGCAGACGTAGACATAATTACAAATAAAACAGTCCTGGTTTCATAGACTCAGCTCTTTCTAGCACTGTAGCACATGTACCCCGCCGTCAACACATAGCAAAAACTGAGACAAAATTGATGGTTAATTGAACTTACCTTAAGTGAACTTCAACCAAAATTATACTTCGTTGCTGCATCCTAGGAGATTTAATAAACGTTGTAGTACGATTTCTGTGGTATTGCATCATCACACGCATTTTAGATCATAGAATCAAAAAAAATAATTGATTTCACTACGTAATGGCCCTGTTTGCCAACAGGTGGCGCTGTAATCATTCGTTTTAGAGTAATAATGAATTTGTCATTTTGCAATTAATCTGGGGTTATAATTTAGGGAGGGTCGGGTTCTTAAATCTCTGCGGATGCAGCAACTCGTACAATTTTAGTTGAAGTTCACTTAAGGTATGTTCAATTAACCATAAATTATACTTCATTGCTGCATCCTAGGAGATTTAATAAACGTTGTAAGTAGATATTTAGCATCTAATTGCAAAATGATAAGTAAGTAGATTTTTAAAATTCAAACTCTTTGTATTGAAAATCGAGTTTAATACTTAATTGGCAATAAGAACAAGCTTTTATTGATGTCATTTCTTCATTTAGCACTATTTTGAATGCAGGAATCTAAACAAAAACTTGACAAATACGAGTACTCGTACCTTCACTTTGACAATTATTATTATTCGCCGGCGATTTTCGTCGAGATTATAATTCCTTTTCCAAGCGTTGGATTTTCTTTCTAATCTCGTCCTCACTTTTTTCCTTTGTTCTTTTTTCCCATTTTCACTGTAGACTTCACTAAAACTCAAAAGTTTTACCAAAAAACAAAAAATATTTTAACGGAGCTCGCAAGGATGATGCCACACACGGAAAACGAACGATTACAGCGCCACCTGTTGGCAAACGGGGCCACTACGTAGTGAAGTCTATTACTAATCCTTTAATTTTTGATTCTATGATCTAAAATGCGTGTGAATGATGATGCACTACCACAGAAATCGTACTACAACGTTTATTAAATCTCCTAGGATGCAGCAACGAAGTACAATTTATAAAAAAATGGACGCGGTTTTGCCCATTCACAGACGATTCGAACGGCCACCCTATCTAGTCTGTGCGAACGGCTTTCAAATTGCGTGTCGCACGTTTTTGATATTGACAGTCGACCGCGGATGACGTTCATATGGATTGGATACATGGATTTCAATCCGTTTGGAAATCCAAAGCTGGAAGATGTCCATTTGATTGGCATACGTTCATCACATTCACGAAACGATTTTGGAAGACGTCCACTCCATTTGGATTGATGGAAGTATCGTCAATGGCTGCGGCCGTATGCATGTTCAACTTCGTCAAAATTAAATAACGTTGCGCGCCAATCAAGCTCGACATTATTTTTATTATGACATGTTTAAAATCTGTTTCTGTGATTATTTATTCCGTAAAATTGTCTCTGATAACCAGCACACAGTAAAAACATTTCTTGAAGAACAATTCAGTCCTCCTTTGTCCCGTAGCCCAATCTGTGGAAAACTAATTTTTCTTTGCTTATTAAACTTTCATTGCAGGGCATGCATTTGATTTTCCGGTTTAGTTGTCGTACGACGCAGCCCGCTTATAACCTACAATTTGCCGGTAATACTCCTGAGAGCCAGGTTGATGAAGTAAACTACATAACCCTTTGTGATTTTTTTCAATGTGATCGCCACTTGTTCCTTGAAGAGTATTGATATCTTCATCTTCCTCATCATATTTTTGTGATTTTTTAGTTGCATTAATTGCCTTTAACGCTGAAGAACAATTTAACTCTTCGATCCCCGACTAGGTGTGGGTCGTTACATGATTTTCGCGAAACGTAACGTAACTAGTTACGTCGAAGGCGTCACCAGTTTTGAAAACACGTTATTTAAGTAACTAGTTATTTTTTCAAAAACTGGTTTCAGTGATTCAATACGGTGATTCTGTCGAAGTTACAGTTATTTACGAAACGTAAAGTTTACGTTTCGTATCGTTTCGTTACTCAATATACAGGGTGGAAAAAATCAATGGGCCCTGAAGGGAAACCACCTTAAATCCTTAAGATAGATTATTTTTCCTAAAGGAAACATTCCTTTATTTTTAAAAAGAAACAAAACTGCATTCACAGATTTCTCGATAAGCTTACCTAAACCGGGAATCGAACCAGTTAAAAAAAATAAAAAATAAACACTCGCTATTTTATTTCACTAGTCGATACAGTCAATGTTAGAGATAACATTTCTCCAGTAAACATTAGGTCTTACACTCGTCTGTCGTACAAGATATCCATGAAATCTAATATTGAGGTCGTACACAAGGGCTTTAATCAACATTACCTAGACTAGTTCAATTTTAACAAGTAAAGACACGTTATAATTTTTTTTAAACTCTAACATCCAAAGACATTCTATGAAGTATAAGCTTGCTAATTTATCTCTAAGTGTATTTTTTTTTTTTTAGAAGTACCTCGTTGAAGACTTACATAAGAAAATCATTTAATTGGTAATAATAATTCTATGCACATTTTCTTTCTTAGACGGGGCGTTCTGACGAAAAGTTTAAAAATAGAACGTTCCGTTTGACAATAATCCTGTCGATTAGTAGAATAAAATAGCGAGGGTTCATTTTTTTTATTTTTAGCTACTTCGATTCCCGGATAAGGTAAGCTTATCGAAAAATCTGTGAATGCAGTTTTGTTTCTTTTTAAAAATAAAGGAATGTTTCCTTTGAGAAAAATAATCTATCTTAAGGATTTAAGGTGGTTTCCCTTCAGGGCCCATTGATTTTTTCCACCCTGTATACGTTTCGTAAATATTGAGATCACTCAAGTAATAACCTACAAAATACGTATCACAAGCTTTAAGTTTTTGGAACAAAAAAATGTTTGTACTTAGTTATGCAGTTACATCACGTAATACTAAAACAAACAAATAAACTTCCCTTCATTCGGTCACTGCATTTTAATGTAACTACATACTTATAAAATAACGTGTTTACGAAAATCACTAGTTTAACGTTTTACTCGAAACTAGCTATTCGGTTACATGTCGCGTAACCAGTTATTGTAACTAGTGACGTTAAATAACGCCCACACCTATCCCCGACATTCTTTCAAAATCGGATAATTCTGACGTTGTGTCTGATAGTGAGTCCGAGTCATCACTATCGTCGTTTACATTCATTATTAATTCTCTTGTATCTTCTAAACCTTGCTTTTCCCAATACTTTTGCTGTAATCGATCCACATGATTAGTTTCTTCCAATCAGCTTGTGTGATAGACTGTATTCTTCTTTCTTTCTTTTAATAAAACGTTGCCCCACACTAAGATTTCTCTTGTATCGTGGGTGCGTTTACAGACACAAATCTCACAAACAAACGCCCAGACCCGAAACAACCATCTGTAGGCCATACACATTTTTGTTCCGTGTGGGAATCGAACCCACGACCCGTGGCGCAGAAGCCAAGCGCTTAGCCACTGCACCAAACGTGTCGTCAAACGTGTATTGCCTCCCTATTTAGTCTTTCGATGTGCCTTTCTGACTGCTCGACATTTTTGTCGGCGACACTTAGAGCGGGCGTACACGGACTGCTCGAGCAGTTAACGGCTGACCGACGTACAAGGACCGGTCGAGCGGTCGGCGTTGACTGCTTGAGCAGTCGTTTGTTGACTGCTCGAGCTGTCTCTACCAACCGCTCGAGCAGTTGAATTTCTACCGCAGTCTAGTCATGGATTCTGACGAGGAAGCACTGCTTTTGCTGCTTCTGCTCAAGCGGAGACGACGGCGGCGACGTCAAAAGAGAAAATTTTGGGTTCATCCAATTTTGGAATTAAGAGAACAACATGGACAATTCCATCATTTGTTTATGGAACTTAGAAGTGATGAAGAAAAATTTTTCAACTATTTTAGGATGTCAGTGTCTTCGTTTGATGAAATGAATAATACACTAAGGTCTAAAATTAAACGTGAAGACACAATAATGAGGAGAAGTATCCAAGCAGAAGAAAGACTAGCAGTAACATTGAGGTTCGAAAAATAAATAACAATTATTAAAATTTTTATTCATTAAAAATATTGGAAAATAATTCATCAGACATTACTGAAGATGATGAAAGGTCTTCAAATTGAGAGTTTTGGTCATCAGCCGCTGATGTAGAGGGGCCAGTCGCTGATTTAGAGGGGCCAGTCGCTGATGCAGAGGTAGAAGGGCCAGTATTATAACCATATTGTCCACGGTAATCATAAGGTGAATTCTGTGATGAATATCCCCTGCTCGCAGGATATATGTGATTTGTCATCCCTTTAAAGTATTTAATTACGTTAAGTATTTCTGTCCTAGCAACTCATTTATACTGCTCATTAATTTTTTTAAACTCGCCAACTAATGACAGAAAAAACAATTTATCTTCATCTTCAACAATGCACGAATTCTGTGATTTTTCATCGAAGCGTTTAGCTAATTTTTCAAGTAAGACGTTCTCATCTGTGATTGTAGTATTTAATTTTCTTTTGTTTCTTTATTTGTTTATTTTATTTTGACGATTTTCACTTTCTTCAGACGTAATTTCAGCGTGCTCACTTTCTTCTAAACTGTTTGTTTTATCGGGTCTATCTTCTATTATTACCTTTAAAAAAGACATCTGCTGATAATATGCATATGGCCGAATGTTTAGGGCTGCTGAACCACTCTTTGGTTTTATTTTTTTAGCATATCTGGTGTACCCATCTCTTAATGTCTTCCATTTTTTCTGTATTAACATGGCTGTAACAACAAAAAAAAAATTTATTGGTACAATTTATTGATTAAAAAATATGTTTTTACAGGTATTTGGCAACTGGATGTACATTTATGGATTTGCAATATAGTTTTAGAATAGCATCAACAACAATTGGTAAGATAGTGAGGGATGTTTGCAGAAATATATGGATACATATGAAGGATAAGTGTATGGAACAACTAACTGAAGATAAATGGAAAGACATAATAAATGGTTTCAAAAAACCTTCTAAGTTTCCGAACTGCCTTGGCGCCGTTGATGGCAAACATTAGAATAATACAACCCGCGCAAAGTGGATCGTCATATTATAACTATAAAAATTATTTTTCGATAATACTTCTAGCAGTATGTGATAGTAATTATATGTTCACTTTCGTGGATTTAGGTTCGTATGGAAGGCACGCTGACTCGACTATTTTCGAAGAGAGTTGTCTATGTAAAATGTTACAAGAAAAAAAGTTAAATATACCTCCACCTTCTGCAATATCGCATAATGGACCTGTATTACCGAATGTGTTTATTGGGGATGAAGCATTCAGCTTGCAGGAAAATTTAATGCGTCCATATGGTGGCAAGAATTTACCAGAGAAAAAAAATTTTTTTAACCATCGGTTATCACGTGCTAGGCGATATATTGAATGCACGTTTGGCATTTTAGCTAATAAATGGCGGATCTTCCATAGACCACTTAACGTCAGTGTTGATTTCGCAGTGGATATAGTAAAAGCATCATGTGTTCTTCACAACTACGTAAAACAACGAGATGGAAATAAATTTGAGTATACGTTTGAGGGTCTTCCTCACTCTATAGTACATTCAACCCAGCAAGTTCGCCCAGGTGGGCCTATGTTAACAACAATCCGTGAAGAATTTGTTAATTACTTTGTGAGCGAAGAAGGCCAACTAGATTGGCAATGGAGTATGATATAAATCAATAAATATGTGTGTGACTTTATAATATGACATAAACTTAATAAATGTGTGTGTAATAAAATGACTGACTTTTTTACTTACCGTTTTTTTATTTTTTCTTGATTTGTTTTTTTATCAAAGTTCTCAATAACTTGGGCGCAAATAATTGCCCATGCATTGTTCTTCTTTATTTTGTCGCCTTGCTCCTTAAGCTTATAGTTCCAAATAATCTCATGTGTTTTAATTGCACTTATAAGCGCACCACTATCGCACACACCCTCCATTTTCAAAGATCAGTCGACAAATGAGACGAGACAGAGAGACACTAGACGCCGCGAGGCCAGAAGAGAAGGGAGGGGAAGGTCGTAGAGCTGTCGACTGCTCTAGAGCCGCCGACGGCTCGAGCAGTCAGTGTATGCCTCGCGACTGCTCGTGAGCGGTCGACAGCACGATGGAATTTCATCATGTAGTTGACGGCTTGAAGCGGTCGCGACTAGTGCTTCCAAAATTACGGATTTGCTAATTACGTAACTAGTTACGCATTTTGATGCTTCAATTACGTAACTACGTAATTACGTAACTGTGTTGATTTTTTAAAGCACGATAATTTCTGGACTTATTAGGTATTTTAGAAGTAAAAAATCAAACAACTTCAAATGAAAAAAAATATTATATTAAGGAATTAAAAGTAAATTACAGATTAAGATGATCATTTTAAAATTAAACTCAAAATCAAAATCGTCAATCAAATCAAAATATTACGACACAATGCCATCACTGTAGTTTTTATTATATCTAAACTATGATGAATGTTATGTAGATCTTGTATTTCTGTGTCTGTGAAACTTATATTTGATTTTAAGTCTAACAAAGCCTTAAATAAACTTGATTTCAATTTCAGAAATCGTCCAACCATGTCTGATAAGCTGTTCCATCGTGTTTTGCAGTCTAGTATAAGATCAAGGCTTTTACCATGCTCTTCTTAAGAATATTTTTGCAACAAATCGGTCTTCAGTGGTGATTTTTTGAATGATTTAACAAGTTTTCTTACTTTTACTATAATATCTTTGTACAGAAACTCTGGTTCTAGAACTCTAGGTACTTCTATGAAAATCCCGCCATCGTTTTCTTCAATTTCTTCAGTGTCAGTATCTGAAGCTTCATCTTCTAGTTCTGGTTCAGTAGTTGTACTTTTCCGTGTCTTATATAATACCTCCAGCACTGCAAATTGTATTCCGTGAGCAAAACACAACTGATGGTGACCATCAACATTTTTGCCCATTTTAACCATAACACTGGCTCAGTCCGTTGTGAATGCAATTATATCTTCAAGTTTCAAATAAAAGTCATTTAGATGATTTTCTAACAGTACAGTTCCAACGTGAGCTGGCATTGAACCCTTTATCCTAAATAAACTAAACTAGTCCAAAATTTTTATATTTAGCTGGCTCTAGGTCTTTATTATGAATATTTATATACCTCCGGTTCCGGGTAGAGGTCCATTCATCAAACGGTATAGTAAATCGTTTTTTTTGGGACTTCATATCTTTAAACTGATTTATTAATTGTTTTTTTATGGCACAACTCTGTTCCAGGACAATTTTGGTAATAGTTGAAGGAGATTTCGGTAGATCATAGCCAGATTTTTTGAGAACATACCTTAGATCTTCAGAAGTACAAAATTTGCTTAATGGGATGCCATCCAATGCTGCCATTCTAGTCACTATAATGTCCAAGGAATAATCAGTGGAAAAGTAATCCGTTAGTTTAGTTTTCTTCGATGGAGGTTCTACACTTTTTCACTTTTTTTTGACAACAACATCCCTGGCTACAATAACATCATGAGAAGTAGGATCAAACAAGCGATATCCCTTGACATTTTCTGAATATCCTACTAAGTACATTTTCTGTGCCTTTTTATCCCATTTTCTTCGTTTTTCTTTTGGTATATGTACCATTACAGGACTGCCAAAAATCCTTAGGTGACTCAAATTTGGCTTTCTGCCTGTCCATATTTCGTAGGGAGTATTATTTTGATCTAAGTCTGCTGCTGGTGAACGGTTTTTAATGTACACAGCAGTATTGACGGCTTCTACCCAAAGAAATTTCTCAAACTGGGCATCATAAACGAGACAACGAGCCTTTTCCACTATGGATCTATTATATCTCTCGCATAGTCCATTTTGTTCTGGTGTATAGCAGTTTGTTTTCTGGTGAACTATACCACATTGCTCTAAATAGTTAGTCATTTCCGTTGAACAAAATTCCTCTCCATTGTCAGATCTTAAAATCTTAATTTTTCTTGATTGTTGATTTTCAACAAGTTGTTTATACTGTTTCAAATACTTTAATGACTCACTTTTATATTGAAGGAAATATACGGTGCACATTCTGCTGAAGTCGTCCACAAACAACAAATAATATCTAGCTTTTCCAAGTGATTTATTTTCCATAGGCCCACACAAGTCCGTGTGAACCAGTTCCAGGACCTCCTGACTTCTGGTAGTGCTGTGAGGAAATGGCAGCCTTGTTTGTTTGCCTTCACAACAAACTATGCAACTGGCCTTACTAGCTTCACATTTTTCAAAACTAACACCTTGAACAGCTCCATTTTTTAACTTATTCAAATCGTTGGCATTTATATGGCCTAGCCGCCTATGCCAAGTCGTGCCTGAGATTTTCACTGCTGCTGCTAACTGTTGTTCAGCCTTCACAACATTTAATTTGTACACACCATTTTTTAAAAATGCCTCACCTATGCATTCATTGCGTGAGTTGTTTATTAAACATCCATGCTCATTAAACATCACTTTGTTTCCGCTCGCAATAATTCTACTCACTGATAGTAAGTTAGTGGTGAGGTTAGGTACACATAAGACATTGTTTACATTTATAGTAAACTCCTTATTACCGACACATGTCGTGATCTGCAGATCTCCTGAGCATAATACTTCCACGACTGTTTGATTTGCAACTATAATCTCCTTAATCTTCGGTTGATAACAAACATTTGACAGTAAGTTTTTATTCGAAACAATATGTGTGCTTGCGCCGGAATCTAAGTGCCAGTCAGGCTGACTGAATTCTTTTGTAAGAAAAACTGCACTAAATGCATTTGTCTTCGTTTTCTCTGCATACGGGCATTGGTTTTTAAAATGTCCAGTCTGTTTGCATTTGTAACAACGAATTGTTTTGTTCCGCGCCATATTACTTCTGCTGACACTGACAGACGAAGATGACGTTTCGTTCACTAAGTTTCCGCCGTCGCCATGTTGCTTTTGCGGTTTATTGCTGCCAACATTACGCCTGTGGAAATTTTTTGCGGCAAATGCACCTTCCGACTTAACCTCAAAATCTGCACTCATGTCCAATAACTTTGTTTTAATGGAGTCCGCACTTATGTTAATACCCGAATGTTCTATTGCCATTATCATAGGGCCAAATTTTTCAGGTAATCCAGCTAACATAAGCGATCCAATCCACTGATCATTAATCTCAAAACCGGTACCAATCAGTTTCTGTGCTGTTTCGATGAGCTGGCTGACATAGCTGGTCATAGATTCGCAGTTTTCTAAGCGTATGCTTATAAGATTTCTGAGCAAACTAATTTTCCGTGAATATCCTGAATCGTCGAACATTTTCTTCAACGTCTTCCATAACTCATAAGTTGTAGTTGCCTTTTTGATATGCACGTATAGGGAACTATCAATGGTTAATATTAGTTTTGCTTTCGCTTTCGAATCGTCTGCTATCTGAGCCGGAGTAGCCGCTGACGCTAAAGGTGCTTTGATGGCGTCCGCCATTCCTTCTAGCACGAGAATGTTCTCCGCCGCGAAACACCAGTTATCGTAATTTTCTCGCCCTTTTAATTTCGGGACGTTGGCTAAGTAATTTGTAGACATCTTCTTAACGAGCACACTGAATTTAATTACACATTTACTACTGTAAAAATTTTTAGCGGGACTGGGCCCATAACCTATTAAAACAAAGGAGTCTCAGAATCAACTGACATTTATTTTTACACATACCGTCTTATTTTATACATTACACAAGTACACGGTAGGTGGCGCTAGTAACTCTTAACAGTATTATTTTGTTATCTGTGTTCACATTTATAACAGTTTAGGTCGCCTAACACAACGACCTGGCGCGGCGCCGCCCTCCCCACAACTGCAGTGAGGACCTCCAGAAAGTCCTCAAAGTCTGAGAGAGGGCGGTTTGGGGAGAAATAGACCCCAACTAGGGCCACATCCCCCCACGCGGCGGCCACGTATCCTGGTCCCCTCTCTAAGAGCGAGAGGGGAGGGGAGTTCGTGGAAGACCGCGCCACCATTGCCACCAGGCCGTCCCGGTCGCCCAGCCAATTCCTGGGGACCGAGTAGGGCTCGGCGACCACCGCCAAGTCCACCAACCACTCAGCCATGGTCTGCATCAGCAGGTCCTGGGCCGCCCGGCAGTAGTTGGTGTTCGTCTGGAGGATGCGATGGTTGATGTCCCTATCTATCAGTCGGACATCGCACCCCCCTCCTCCGCAGCCACCGAGGTTCCCGCAACGGTAACGACTGCGCTAACAGCGGGCCCTATTGCAGCCCGAACTTTGCCCTTCTTGGGGGGAGGATTACAATTCCTCCCCTTCATGACATGGTCTGCCGGGCAGCTGCTGGCGGCACACACTGCACAGTGCGGTGTAGCGACCGTGCAGGAGCCGGATTTGTGGCTGTCCTTGCCGCAGCGGTAGCAGCTGTCCGTCCTGTCGACCGTGGACGGACAGAGGGCCCGGGTGTGTCCGGTGCCGAAGCACCTGTAGCACCGCAGTGTATTGTCCGCAAGTGCCCGGACTGCACCCGAGCTGAAGCCGACGCACAACCGTCCCTTTTCGAGGACGGCCTTGGCGGCGGCGACTGGGCACTCAAGCCGAATGGTGCCCATGCCACCGCGGCCGGGTCTGATGTCCCGGCCTTGCACCGCTGCGACGCTGCAGCCCCCGATCGCTGCGACCGCCGCCACCACCTCCTCTTTGGTGACCGAATCGTCGAGGTCGGTCACCTCTAAGGCCGCCGTCTTCACCGGGCGAGCCACCTTCGCTGCGTCCGCGATGACCTCCTGCAGCTTGGCTGCGAAGAGGTCAGCGCTGGCGCTGCCCTCCGCCCCCGGGAACTCGAAGATTCGAGCCCCGGTTTGGGTCCGCCGACAGGAGACTTTGCTGATCCCCAATTGGGTGGGATCAGCATTGGTACGCGCCCGCATCAGTATAGACGCGTACGTCTCGCCCCGCGCCACAGCCTCTGCGGTGAGTGTCACCACGACGGCTGCGGTCTTTGGGGGGATGAGTTTGACCCTTTTCCCCCCTCTCCCTCTCCCCTTCCCCTTACCCCCGCCAGTCTGCGGCTGGCTGGGGGTTGGCGCGGCGGGGGTGGTGGCAGGGGCGGCCGGCGCCGCCCTTTTGCCCTTTCCCTTCCTCTTCCCCTCTCCCTTTCCGGACGTCTGCGACTGGCCGGAAGGCGCGGCGGGAGGGTGGGTCTTTTTGCCCCTGCCTTTACCCTTCCCTACCACCTCGGTCCAACCCTCCTGGTTGGGCGGAGTGGAGGAAGGAAGAAGGGCGTCCTCCCCTTGCGAGGACGGCCCCGGCCCTGGCTCTCGCCGCCCATCCGCCGCAAGTGGCGGTCGGAGGCGCTTCTCCGGCAGGAGCCGGTCCTCAATGCCTGCTATGCAGGCTCTAGTGAAGACCCGCTCCTCCATTACAACCTTTCGGATTGTGTCCTCTAGGTTGGAGGAGGGGGCCTCCACAGCAGGCGGTGGTGCGGCCTGGTTTGGCCTGGCGGTGGCGTCGGCCATTTTCTGGTGTAGCTGGCTGACCTCCAACTGCAGGCGATCGACCCTTGCCTGCAGTTGCTGCGTCTCGTCGGTCGCCTTCCTTTTCACCAGCTCCTCGATGATGCCGCGCATGCTCGCGGCACGGCATTTGAGGGCCTTCTGAAAGGTCCCTTTCAAGTTCGAGGTCTTGGAGGCGACCTCCGCTATCTCCTCCTCGTCCTCTTCCGCCATCCGCGCCAGTTCGGCCAATGAGTGGTCGGCGTACAGCACGCGGGACGCGCCGTACCCGGACTTGGCCCGGGCGTTACGCGCCCGCTGCTCCTTAGCGGCGACCCGCTCCTCCAGCTCCTGTTGGAGTTGTTCCCGCCGAGCCAGGTCTAGCTGGCGTTGTGCATCCGCAAGGCCCACGACGTGGGAGTCCGCGGCTATCGCGGGCTTCTTGGCCCTTGACTTGGCCGACCCCGACGCCGAAGAACCCCCAGACCCCTCCTTTCTATACGCGCGCTTGCGCGACATCGACCGGGACATACGCGCAACGGACACGAGTGAACTGGCGGACTCATCGGCAGAATCCTCCGACATCAACTCAGCTGCCCCGAAGAAGCTCGCCGCAGACGGCGCGAGGCTGGCTTCAGACGCCGAGGCGTCAGATTGGCCCTGAGAAGGGCCTTTTGGTTGGCCCTGAGAAGGGCCTTTTGGTTGGCCCTGAGAAGGGCCTTTTTGAGGTTTAAGGAAAAGCCCTTACTACGAAGCACAGTGCACTTTGGCCGAGCCCAGCCTGCCACTCCGTTACGGTGGTCAGGACTGGGTCGTTTCCAGGGGACACGACGAGGACGTAAGCACTGTGGGGTGGACCCCCGCACACTTAGGTCCTAACCTAACCTACCTAACACTTTTTTTTTTTTCTCTCGTGGGAAAATTCCCACGAGAGAAAAAAAAAAAAGTGTGGATTTCCTCATGGATACCCTCCGCCCGGGGAAGGCGAAGGGTTATGCCGGACTCTTACCGGCTAAAAACCCACGGTGTTCCTTCTCCTGACCTATGGCAGGGGTCACGGGATTCGCAGCTGCATGCACCGCGACCCAGGCAGGCCTCGGTCCGCCAGCCCCTGCCGGACCTCTCCTTCTGTGGGGCTTTACCCCTATGCCCCACGTCCTCCTGAGAGGCGCGCTTGGAACACGGCGCGCCGCCTTCTCGGGCCTGTTACTGGTCGGGCGACGGGTCCCCTAACCCGCCGCCCGCAGGCCACACACTAGCCGGAGATCGTCTCGCGCCCTCCGGCGGCGCCCGGTGCGTCTGGCGCGGGAAGGGAGAGTGGCAGTCGCCTCTCTCTCCCTCTCCGCTCCATCCTTGGTCGCCATCACCTCCTCGCAAAAGGAGGCGACGGCTTCCCACGCAGTCTCGCTCCCGACCATGGACAGAACCACGACCGGAAGCGAGAGGTCACCACCGACTGCCGCGACTAGTTCGCGTCGCTGCGTCGCCCACACAGGACACGCCTGCAGCGTGTGCAGCGCCGTGTCCTCGGGGCAGTCGACGCAGTGGTGACATCCGGGCGTCTGCTCCCGGCCTATGCGACACAGGTACTTCCCGAAACAACCATGTCCCGAGAGCACCTGCGTCAGCCGGAAGCTGAGGGCGCCGTGCCGCCTCTCCAGCCACTCCTCCATTACGGGTCTTACCGCCGCTATTGCGGCGTGCCCTGCGCTGGGTTGCGCAAGTCGTTCCCTCCATTCAGCCACCAGGATCTGGTGGACGTCACTCCGCTCAGGCGCCTCCTCGCGCTGACGATATCTCAGCGCGAGGGCCCTCGCCTCCAGATCCCAGGGCAAACCTACCTAACCCTGACCAAACATAACCTAACGACCTGACCTAATCTAATCCTGACATTTAGAGGACAGTTGGTACCCGACAGACTGCTGTTTAATCTCTACGCGAGGATTATGCAATGAATTGCACTTAACGGGCCACCTGTGTGCTTGTAGAGATTTTTCAGAAATCGCCTTTGTCAGTATTATAAGACATTTTTACATCAGTTTCAAAATATTTTTTGAACGTCTATACCTCGTTGGATAGCTGATTAAATAAGGATGTTTGTCTTGCATTTTGTACACTTAGTGTCATAGTAAATTTTTGAGATAAACATGATTCTTTATCGTGTACCTCGACGATTTTCTAATACACTTATTTAACTTTTAATGATTACTTTCAATTGGATGGTCATTAAGAACAGTTAAATACGCAGAAAGCTTCGTAAAAGTATCAGCTACAAGCTAATATCATAATCAAAGATCGACAATTTGATATTTTATAGATAAATAATGTTTAAGGAGGAATTCTGGGTATTATTCAAAATAATATAAAAATTTCAATATCTCGAAATCCATTGAATTTCGTAGAACATATGTGGGGTTAAATTTGTTGCATATTAGCCCCCCTATAACGTGATGCAAGGAATACGTCGAATTACCAGTAGCCCTGTACATATAGGTACTTATTGCTTTGCTACATTCCATTCATCATAAATTTCTATTATAATTGTGACAAAGAGCAACATTGCATTTTTGTGCATTCTGTGCGTGAGTAGCCCTTGCAACCATTTTTAGAAGCACATCTTCGTTCATTATGGTCAATTCCATCACTCCTAACAACTTTAGGTGGGACAGCTTTCATAGGTCCACGATGTTTCTTTGCTTCCAGTTCTTTATCAGTACTACTGGAGGAGGGTCGCCCTCTTTTGTTTTCGGCACTTTTTTTATAATTACATAACGCCTCTGCTAATTGGGATCTGTAGTCACCCAAACTCAGGCTTTTGCTGTTTCCCCTTTTTAAATTGGCTTTTTTTATATAAAACCCACGAGTTTATTACTGCCATATCAGTCATATGGTAAAATAAACGAATATACCATTTTCGACTTTTTATCCTAATCCTATATTTGCCTAAAAAACTGTCCAGCGCCGACATACGTAGAAGCCAATGAAACGAGCTTGTTATCCTTCCAACAGGTCACTGAAATGTCCATGCCTTCATAGTCGGCGACTTGCTCTTCATAAGACCCTCGAGGTACAGAGTCTTTCATGTACCTATAATAAACTATGTATTTAAAAACACGTGAAACCTATAATATAAACATAAATGTGTACATGTATCACATCGTTAGTATAGGTACAAGTAAATCTAGTTGATTTTAAAAGAAAAAAAAACTTTCAAAAAGAAAATTACAGTGGTAAACCAACAGACTAAACCATTTATGTATAAACCTAATTTTGCATAAATAAACCTACCTATTTATATATAATTTTGAACAATAGTGCAATACAATAATAAATACAAACTATACATAGTAAAAAACTAACAAATACGTAAATAAAACGCTGGGCGTAGATCTACGTTCCGGCGCCCATAAGCGGCAAAAAATTTGATCATCCTGTGAACGCTCTGTATGTAGGTAACTTTTATGATGCCTAACAAAAACGTATTTTATTGAAAACTAAGAAAGTTCTATAAGACTTAGCTTAGATAGTATACTCACTCAGAAACATAGCTTTATAATTTTGTTAAAAAAATATTTTTAAGAACAATAACAACTAAGTAAATCGGAGTTGAAAATAAAGATCAGTCATCTTGGTAGTAAACATACTTTAAAATCTACCAATTTTGTCGAATTTTTGAAAGTTTTTGTCAGTATCACATCAAATTATCATACAATTACGAGTATAAGAAAACACAAAAATACACTCACTTTTCTCACTTTTTTTCAATAAAAATCACACAATACAGCGTCCGCAATTTCTCGAAACACGTTCTAACGAGGTGGAAATTCGGTTGTGACGATTAGAATATTTTGTCACTATTTGAATGATAGTTTTGAACGTTTATTTTAGATTCATTCATTCTCCTTTCCACTCTGGTGTTTGTAGGTCAATAAACACCTAATTGCGTTCGATGTAGGCACTTTTTCGAGTGCGGTCATCGCCGCGCAGATCTACGCTTCGGCATTTAGAGGTAACAAATATAGGCGCGCAGACCTACGTTGCGGCATACGAAAGGAGCTTATTTTCTGTACAGGTGTTCAAATTCTGAAATAACACTATAATCAATCTAGGTAAATGAATTCGACACGAGCACTACTTTTATATCTAATTGAAAGTTCCTCAGAGGATGATTCCGATGCTGAATTTGATATGCATGCCTTGTTAAAACGAAAAATATAACCATCTGGGTAGTCGCATATAAAACATAAGAGAACAAGTGGCGAATTGAATTTCTATCATGATTTATCATCGTTGCACAGTATTTTAAAAGTTCAAGATCGGCATTTATTGAGCTTCATGAATTGATATAAAATGATTAAATAAAACGCGATACGGTTATGCGCAAAAGCATTAGTTTTGCAACGTTTTGCAGTATGCTTAAGGTAAGAATTAAAAACATATCATATTTCAATAATTTATGTTGCAACACTTGTATTTTAAGTAAATAAAGTACGTAATTTAAATATCTTAGTTTGTAAAAAAGTAACATGATATTATGTAAGTAAATTCAAATCTTTTAAAAAGGCACGAATATCCAAATCAATAGTTTGAGATTGCGGTGGTTGTTGTCGTGGTGGACTTGTAATTGTTTCAGGACTGGACCTGGTGGAGTATATGACGAACTTGCAGAGTGTGGTCGGTTGGACTGTTGCAATGGTTGTTGTCGTGGTGGATTTGTCATTGTTTTAAGGCTTATAGACTGGACCTGGTGAGGTATATGACGAACTTGCAGAATGTGGTCGGGCGGACTATTGCGGTGGTTGTTGTCGTGGTTGACTTGTCATTGTTTCAGGCCTATAAACTGGACCTGGTGAGTTATATGACGAACTTGCAGAATGTGGTCGGGCGGACTATTGCGGTGGTTGTTGTCGTGGTGGACTTGACATACATTCAGGACTATAGACTGGACTTGGTGTGATAAATGACAAACTTGCAGGGTGTGGTCGGGTGGAATATTGAACAGGAGCGTCAGTGTATTATCTTGCAGCAGAATCGACATTTTGACTACAATCCTCATAATGCCTGCTGTGTGGTGTTGGTGGAGTTTGCAACTTCTCAGGGCTGTAGGGTGGATCTGGTGAGGTATATGTCTAACTTGCAGCGTGTGGTCGGGTGGACTGGTGAACAGGATTGATACTACATCTTGCATATTGAGTGGCTTGTGGTAGTGGTGGCAGATTTTGAGTTGTCTCTGGACTATTATAAGTTTCAGCTGATGAAATGTAAGATGATTTTGCGGAATAAAATGGGCTGGTCCTTTGTAGCTGAAAAGGAGTACCACCAGTGAAATTATAAGTTGTAGAACTAGAAGAACCCTGTGTACTGTTTGATCTCATCAAATGGTGCTCTTTGGATACCGTCACAATATTAAAAAGTTTACGTTGTACACTTATTTGTAGATACTCCGGCAACTGAGAAGTTGTATCACACATGCTCAAGATTTTTTTCTCCATCGATGTGGATTTATTTTCGTTTTTAGGAATGTTCTGTATTAATTGTTTTCGAAAAATGTCCCTTACTTCGTGTCTTTTTTCTCTCCTTTTCAAACAACAGTTTAACAGTTTCAGAAGTTGGTGCAATTTTACACTGAACCAAATTGAAGGCACCGAATTCTGAAACTGTTTGTTTTATAATATGGTAATTATTTTACTCTTTTTAATTTTGTTTGGAGTCGGTTTTTACTTTGTTTTAAAGTTATTTTATATAAATCTATCAACTACTTCTGAGCCACAAAAATATCTCAAGATGAGGACTAGCTGTTCACGACCGCTAGGATTAGGAGTTTCGTCAACCATAACAGCAACAAAATTAGTTTCACTGATTTATTTTTTTATCTTATCGTAAATTACAGACACAACACTAGAAATTTAATCATTTTGGGTCCTATTCGATAGCCCCGTGAATGAGCTACCCGATGTTTATTGTAAGTGGGTTTCCAAAAGCCAATGCAAACGTTGGCATGATTTACTTTCCTTTCGCCAGAAATGAAACCTAGGTTATATGTTAGAGGACAATACGAGAAATCAATAGCAAAAAGAACCAGGTCCATCGAACGAAGATAAATAGCGAAGTGTTGCTAGTATATTTTTTGTCAGTCGTTACCTATTTTTCTTATATTATAATTAAATGAAAATACGTGACATTTAGAGGTTTTCTTTGATAAAATAGATTAAGTTGGTTGTTATATTTTTCTTTCACTGGCAGTTTCTTATCACTAAAACTAGTAAAAAAAACTGATAAACGGATCGAATGGATACGCGTTAGTAGGTATGCGTTAGCGTTGCGATAGCAATTTTGAACGTTGCACGCAATAAGTAAGTATCGCTAACCCAATCACGAGCGTACAGTGGTTGACAGGAGTTGATGATCGCTATTGCAACACTATTTAACGCGTACGCGTAGGATAGGTCTTCTGGGTTACTTTTCTAAATTGTACTATGGAATATTCTTACAAAAAAGAAATGATACAACCATAAAAACTGAAACCAAAACTATTTATTAAATAATAAGTACTTCTGGGTTTACAAAAAATATTGTTTACCTTATCATAGAACAATTATTATGCTACAAAATTCTTATAAATAAACTTAATTATTCATCATCACTACTCTTCTCTCTTTCCACATCATGTCTCATTATGAAATCCAGAAATTGCGCTGGAGGACTTAAGTTCTGTCGATGTCTACTCCACGCCATGAACCACAATACAGACATGACGTGGCTAGTGGCTACAACAACCAAGTGTTCTCTTCCCAGAAATACAGGAACAGTTAATGTTCTTTAATGCTGCTACGCCATCATTAAAGCGCTTTCCACACTGAAACTGGCGCCACTTCAGAAAAAAAGCATAATTTCTGTCAACACACAACATTGAAATTTCGTACGTACAACATTTTAGTTAAGTGTTGTAGAAATTTTCGAACACCAAAAAACAAAAATGACATCCTAGGTTAGAAGCTTCTTTTAGTAATTAATGCTTAAAACGGCTGTTTTTGGTACTTATCGCTAAAACTTCGAATCCAGAAGCTCTAGTGTTGATATTTGGAGTTCGAAAATTTCTACAACACTTAACTAAAATGTTGTACGTACGAAATTTCAATATGTTGTGTGTTGACAGAAATAATGCGTTTTTTCTGAAGTGGCGCCATTTTCGGTGGGGGAAGCGCCTTAAGCCCTTCTATCAAAAGATACATGTGCGCTGTCGTCTATGTCGCGACTGGATTTGATTACGCCGCAGCCACGGATTGATGACATCGATGTTAAATATTTCCAAAACCGAAATATCTAACCTGTCCTCCCTGTACAGTTCAATATGGTACGAACCACCGACCCTCACATGTTCGCCATAGTAACTCCTGGCCTGACTTATTTAGGACGTCCCCAGAGCATATACAAGGTTAGTCAGAAAGGGGGTACTAATCCGAAGCCCACTTATAGTATCGCTGATGACTGTTTGAAAGCAAGTGTTAAAATTTCAAAATTCGATTTTTTTTTTTCAAATACAATGATTATTATTTTAGTTTTTTTCAAAAATTCTTCATCCCTGCTTTAGTTACAAATTCGAAAAATGGTGCTTCTAATTCATGACCCCAAATATGACCTAAAATGTAAACACAGCTGATCGTAACTGGGGATAGATAGACTTTAGAGATATTTTTTTGAGATTTTTGAACAACTGTTTCTCTTAAACTATTGACTTTTGGGAATAGTTGTAGAACAAAAGTTACTCATTATTATGTGTACTTTAACACCCTTTCGGATTAGTACCCCCTTTCTGACTAGCCTTGTATTATTAGGTCGTTTATGTCGAGTATGGGAAAGTTGTCCAGGCCGGGAATATTCGCAGTCATTGACACGAAATCAGCTCTGATTTGATTAAGATTCCTGTGAATAACATAATCATTGAAATAGTTTTGATTGGGTGTTTCATTTATTCTTGTTATTATTGATTCCACTAAAGGATGATCAGTGAGTGGTTTACCAAACGCATTTAGTAATGCACCAGCTATTTTGACTTCGTCGAACAAGTGACTCGCAGCTCTATTAAAAATGGTAGACCTAAGTTGTCGAAACTGATTTTTCAAACGTCCGTTCATTGTTTCTACGACCCATCTATATATATATATATATGTAATGTTACTCTTCTCGTTTGATTCGCCTGTTGCGTTGTCAGCTGTGCCGCGCCAGCATTTTTTATCACCGGCATATAGGCGCGGAAGGTCATGGGCCTGAGATCGTCAATTGCATCGCAAAACCCCCAGTTTAATATAAAGACATCAACACTTTTAAAAAAATAATGAAACGGCTTATCTACCTCATGAACATTAGTGATTTCTTTCAAAATCATTGCGTCTGACTTTGTGGCTTCATAAGGCCCATATACAGGGCGTCCCGCGACTTTGCCACATGGAGGGGAAGTACCTTAAATACTGTAGATAGAAAAAAATACTGAATGAAGACTTCGTTTTTATTTTAAAAACAATACGAACTGCATTCAAAGAATTTTAAATAATCACCTGTCTGAACCGGGAATCGAACCCGCTAAATGTGAAAACAAAAAAAAAACTAATTTGATTGTAGGTACTATCCGAAAGGCTCGATCAGATACATTTATTTCTTCTAATTAACATAGCATCTCCCTCTACGCGCCCCGCGACCCGTAACACATGAACTACGCGGCTAGTATTGCTGGCTCCTTTACCTATGCATCTATTATTCTACTTCATACTGCTGGTCCGACAAAATATAATTATAGCGGGCCATATTCTATTCATTTTATAAGACCGTCGGCGGGCCGAATAAAATCATTTCGCGGGCCGGCGCTGACCCGCGGGCCGTACAGCCTTGGCCAAAAGTATTGAGCACCCATGAAATTTTTAAATTTTTAGGGTATTTCAAATTGAAATACATTGAAACAATTTAGATGTGTTAAAATTACTATTTATTCATACAAAATCAATATTTGGTAGGTCCACCCTTTGTCTTGATTACGGCAGAAATTCTTTTTGGTAGAGAGCAGTCTTCAGGAATTATAGCGTTCCATTCTTGGCACAGGCGGCGTTTTAGATCTTCTTTGTTATTTATTGTATGGCGCCTGACTCTGCGCTTTAATAAACCCCATAAATGTTCTATGGGATTCAAGTTTGTCACATGTCATAGTGCGGGCAGATTTATGACATGGCGCGCTATCCTGTTGGAATATAATGCCATTTATGCTCGTATCGCCAAAGAGTTGAAAATGAAGGCAACAACGCAGATTCAAGGACGTGAATGTATTTTATGGAGTTCATGCGGCACTCACACGCGAACATTTCGCCAACTCCGGAATCAGTCATGCAGCCCCAGACCATTATGCTAGCTTCGCCGTGTTTTACAGTTGGTACTACCTACTCTGGACTAAATTCTTCGCCTACCCGGCGGCGCACAAAGGTCATACCGGGTGTACCAAAAATCTGAAATAAGTAAATAATAGAGACTTCGGAAAACTAAATTTTTTTTGTCAATGAATTTTATTTTCAAATCACATTGTTTAATATTATTAGGGCATAAAATTGACTAACTCACCTCAAAGTTTGATTCGTCCGACCACACGATATTTAACTAATCTTCTTCGGTGAAATTTTGGTATTTTAAGGCCCATTCATACCAAGCTTTCTTGTTGTTGTCGGACAGCCATGGTTTCTTCCTGGCCTTACAGCTTTTCAGACTAGCTTCCTGAAGCCTTCTTCGAGTAGTGCAAGCAGCTCCTTTTTTTAAATTGATTTACTGTTCAATAATATAATGAAACGTTGTTTGGCGCAAATTTGACAACAGCAAAATTATAAATGTATAGTTGTCTACAGTCTGTAGTAGGCTATTTGATCAGGTACTTTTGGCAGAACCTGATTTTTTTCTGGTTTAAGACTTTATTTTCTCAAAAAAAGAATACAATTCACTTATTATTGAGAAAACACGATAAACTTAATAGTAAGTACTAAAATATGAGCATGCGGGCGGTACACTAATATTATATAATATTTTTTGGCAGTCGCATGGTAATGTTATCATGTCCTGTCTTTCTTCTCGTACTAATTGATAAAATACTTTCGCTTTGAGCATGTGCTTAATTTTTTCTAGTAACTCTGTACACCTTGAACTTACGTCTGTACGTGGACTGCCAAATTGAATATTATAGTGTCTATTGAAAACGTTACGAAAATAACTTTCTTTTACGTACAAATCATCAGTTGGTTCACATTTTTCACAGCACATTTTTCTTATGTGTTAGTTAGAGTCTAAATATTTTCGTTGCAATGAAGACCTGCAATAATGAGATTCCAGGCATTTGAAAGATTCTATAAAATATTCCACGGCCAACCTCTTTGCTGAATATTTGTGATGTATGGTCACCTCCTCTCATATCTTTCACCAAACCTCCTGTTGTTTTAAAAACCTTTGCGACGCGGCGTACACGATGCACGGAAATTTGCAAAATGTTTAAAAAGCTTTTCTGACATTCATGTATAAGTTTTATTGTATGATTCTGGGGCCTAATTCTCCTAAAATAAATCTTGACAAATCACAACCGAACCAAGGCCGAACCGTTCATTCAGACAGTTCTCAATTTCAAAAGCTATCAAATTGTTTGACACAAAAAACAAAATCAATCATTTTGAAAGTTTTCGAAAACAAAAACTGACTGACGGTTGTGGTTCGATTGCGTTCGGCAACAATTTGTTTTAGGAGAATTGGGCCCCTGTTTTACGTATAGTGTAATGATAAAAAAAAAAAAATATAGTTGGGTGTATTGGTAATTGACACTTAGGCAAAATAGAAAGATGTGTGCTCCAAAATATAAAATGAATATAAAAGAAATGTTTCGGGCGCCAGGAGCTAACACAACAAAGTAACCGGAAGCTTACCGAGTAACGGTACGTTCACACGGAGACATGATTTCCAGAATCTTATTTTCATCGGATCTGGAAAAACCGAATGTTGTATTCACACAGCACATCTTGCATTGCCGTATCAGACGGCCTCATATCGGGATCTCGTGTGAACACATCATCCGGTTTTTATTAGCAAGAGTGCGCACAGTTCCTCATTGATTTGGAAGCGATGGACGTGAACAGTCTTGCTATAATATACTGGTATTATCGCCGTCAGCGTCGTAGAAAAAGATTGTGGTTAAACCCAATAGTACAAAGACGATCAACAGTTGGTGCCTTTACAACTCTTATGCAGCAATTAAGAAATGATCCACAAAAATTTTTTAACTACTTTAGAATGACTATACCCACATTTGATAATCTTTTGAAAAAAGTGGAAAAAGATTTGACAAAGCGTGATACAAACATGAGGAAAAGCATTAAACCAGAAGAAAAATTAGCAATATGTATAAGGTAAGACTGAAATACTGATTTTTATTATTAATTAAATTATTTATTAAAAATATGATTAAGAAATGATAGAATATCGCTTGGTAGGTACACAGTTTCCTAACTACATATCATGAAAGTCTGGGAAATCAGAAGCATTCGATTGAATACTTTGAGAATCGGTAATTGGTGATGCTTGGTACTGCGATGTAAAATAGCCTTGTGATTGTGACACATTTGGTTGATAGTTGTATGTTGATGAGTGTGCAGGAGACCATTCATTTCGGTTCTTTATATTTTGTAATAAATTTAACACGCCTGATTGAAATTCTAATGTTTGATTATCGTTTAGCGTTGCCAATGATGGAAGTAGACTTTTAAAGAAAAACAAATTACGGTCTTCTTTCATTTCTTCTTTCTTCTTGCATTCCATTTGATAATCTATAAACTCACTCATCTTCTTATCAAACACGTTTAAATTCTGCCTCGATGGTCTGTTTTTTTGTCTTTTCGAACCACCTACTACGACATTTTCATTATTAGTTTCTTGTTGACTTTCTTTTGTAGCATCTTGATTATTTGTATCTTCTTCACACAATAAATTGTCCTGAGCCATAGCACTGTCACGGGTAACATCTGATGTAACTGTTATAGCGGTTGTACTATCGTCTGCTAGGTTTGGTGTGGCAATAGTCGCACTATCATGGGTGTCAGCTGGCGTCACAATTTTTTTTAAGAACAGCAATTGACGATGATAGACGTAGTCTCTCGTACATGTCGCAGACGATCCTGATTTTTTTGATTTCTTTTTCTCATTAATACTCCTCATCCAGCTGTCTCTAATATTACTCCACTTCTTTACGATCAATTTAGCTGAAACATATAATTAAATTTAATTGCAGATATATGGCTTCTGGCTGTTCATACAAGGATTTACATTACGCCTACCGAGTCGGAGTGTCTACGATCAGTAACATTATTAAGGAAGTAACGAATGCTGTTTGGAACAACTTGCATGGGGAGTTTATGACATTACCCAACACAGTATCTGACTGGGAATATATCGCCAATGGATTTAATACTAGAGCGAACTTTCCCCATTGCATTGGTGCAGTGGACGGTAAGCATATTAGAGTAAAAAAGCCAAACAACAGTGGTTCCATGTTTATGAATTACAAAGATTTCTTTTCCATCGTATTATTAGCAGTGGTTGATTCATATTATAAATTTACATTCATCAGTGTGGGCTCGTATGGAAAAGAATGCGACTCGACGATATTCAAGGAGTGTTCTTTTTGGAAAAAACTAATAGATGGTGATTTGCATTTGCCGGCAGCATGTCCACTGACAAACGATTCCGATTTATCGATTCCGTTTGTAGTAATAGGTGATGAAGGTTTTGGCTTGCATCAACATTTGATGAGACCTTACGGCGGAAACCATTTGGATAGAAACAAAAGAATATATAACTACAGATTAACCAGAGCTAGACGCTATGTTGAGTGCGCCTTTGGAATTTTAGCTAATAAGTGGCGAATATTTCATCGTCCACTGGATGTAGATACCAGCACAGCAATTTCAATTGTAAAGGCTTGCACTGTACTTCATAATTTTATAATAGATATGGAAGGTGTACAGTCGAACATAGAAACAACAAGCAATGTATCAGCAATGGTTAACGTGTTCAGTGATGCACCCAATGAACAAAATAGTACACGAGGTGGACGATGTGCTAATGTTATACGAACTGAATTCACAAATTATTTTATTTCTACAGCAGGAGCTGTGCCTTGGCAAGACGAATCAATCTAACGTTAATTTTGTAACGCACTGCTATTTTAATTTATGTACAAATATTTCACCTGTTTATTTTAAAAAATTACAACTTAAGTACTTACCATAATCCTGCCTTTTTTTCTCCTCCATTTCTTCAAAATCTTCCTTCAAAATTAAACATTTTTCTCGCCAGCCAGCAGTCCTCAAGTTTTTATCTTTGTATATTTCAAGAGTTTTGTCCCATATAACTGGCCGATTTTGGACAAGAGAAATTAAAAGTTCAACGTCTATATTTTTCGTCGTCATAGCGAGAGAATAACGAGCGGTCAGTTGAAGCGGGCGAAAATGACTGGCGAGCGTACATGCGGTGTGTCCCTCCCCGCCCACCCCTCCCCCGCTTGTGCGACACGACGACTGGACACGACGGTGTATTCGGTTTCAAGATCCGGCAAATAACCGAATCTACCCCCGCGTGTATCGTATGAACGCGTGAATTGAATGCGCTATACCACTGCACCGGATCTGATATTTTGCAGTATTGCCGGATCGGTTTGTAGTCGCTAAATCGGGTGTCAACTTCAGCAAGATTCGGTTTTTTTGTCGTGTCTTGAAACCGAATGCATGTGTGAACTCATTCATTGAAATACTGTTGCTACTAAACCGAATCCTGCAAAAAACAGATTCGGTAGAGAAACACTCGACGCCGTGTGAACGTACCGTAAAGTTGAACTTTTAATCTTCAAGCGGGAGGAATTAATAAAAACAAAACTTTAATATATGACTTGTTTTTATTCCCTGTAGGCTTAGGGTATAGCTACATTGATCTTAAATTAATTATTTATAGCTATATTAAATTTAACTAAAATTACTGTTATTTGTATTATTGCTCATATTATTATTATTGCATCCGGTATGAAGTATATAAAAGAAACACATACCAGATTGTTGAATTTAAATCTAAATTGTTATCGGTAGCGGGTAGCACTGGGCAATGTTGACAAGAGAGGGTAGTCGTCGATATGGATCGGCCCACCCGAGGTTATAAAGGCGGTGGTCATTCGACGAAGCAGGGGCATTCCGTGTTGAACAGCTGAAGAAGTCTGACCTTTTATATCTGATTAGCTTGTCCTTATTTTATGATCTTGTAATAATTGTGTAAAGTAATATACTGTGATCTAGTTAATGTTACTAATATTAACCCAAATACAAGTACTCTCAGTGGTGGAGAGTCTATGTTGGTTTTATTTACTGTGTTTACCTTGCTCGCAATCCTGACATACCGATATTAGTTAAAACTGTAATGATAGAATCACCCCTGAACGATTATATTGTTGAGTCTTTTACATCAGAAGTGGAACAAGAAAAAAAACCAGTCCACATTATGATTGTATACCCACATATGTAAATATTTTATGATTTTTAAAATCCCCTGTAGACGGACTGACAAAAACTTGATTTCGACTGATATTACAATGGTGAGAAATGTGAGAATGAGAAAATGTGATAAATCCGGTGAGTCACAACCATTTTATTATGTGTGAAGGAATTTTGAGGAAGGAAATATAATATGAGAGGTTATTTATTCGTGTAAAATAAATATTAAATGATATCTTTGCTTATTCATGTAAAATAAAAGAGATGTTATCTGTATTTATTCGTGTAAAATAAATGAGATGATATCTGTGTTTATTCGTATAAAATAAATATGATGGTATCTGTATTTATTCGTGGAAAATAAATACGGCATCTGTATTTATTCGTGTAGGAAAATACATTGCAAGTCGTATTAGAGTTTGTGGTGAGATGCAACCAGGGTTGATCTTTGGCACCGCCCGGTTTGGCCAGCCGGGGTTGGCCAAAGGCTTCGCCTGGGGAAAACTGAAACTCTAACGTGGCGAAGCAATTGTTATAGGGCTGGAACCAAGGCGGGATATGCCATGATATGGCTAGATCCAAGGCGGGTGATGCCATGTTGATAAAGCAGGATCCCAGGCGGGTGATGCCAAATGAGTTGGCTAAATCCAAGGCGGGTGATGCTATTAATTGATAAATGAAAATGCAGTGAAAATGAGATTCTGTTTTGAATTAATGTTTTGAAAAAGTTTTGAAAATATTGATATTTGTTTTGATTGGTTTTGTTATAATTCTTGTTGTAGAATGGTACAAAATAGTTTATTGAAATTAAAAAGTAGTTTGTTATTATTACTTATGGTTTAAAATGTATTTTTTGTAGACGAAAACAGGAAATTGTATTTATTATTGATGATAATTACTATGATGACTTCCGTTAAAGATTAATTTGTCAAATTTATTTTAAATAAAAAATAATTTGACTTATTTTCGTTAAAGATGTGTTTAATATGTATTGTATTGTTGTAAAAAGGTTGGATTATTAGCGCAATATAGAAATGTTATGTTTAAAACATCATGTCAGTTTTGTAATAAGAGTTTGTGAATAATTGAAATATTATTTTGATCATGAAAAGTTTTAAAGGTTATTAATTTAAGTATTATGATTTTGGGAATAATTGAGATAAATTAAGTGTTTATAATTATGTACTATGATACTGTGAATAATGATTAAAGATTTAAAGATATTTAACCATGAAACATTTAGGATGTTTGTTTTATGATTTTGTGAAGAATTGAGATATTTAAGAATGTAGGATTTTGTGAATAATAATGAGATAATGAATCGTGAATTATTTTAATCGTTGTTATGTACTATGAGTTTATGAATAATGAGATAGGTATTTAATCTTGAAATATTTTAAGTGTTTAACGTACTATGAGTTTGAAGTGTTTATATGCTGGTACAATGAATTGTGAATAATTGAGATATATAATCATGGAATATTTTAAGTGTTAATGTACTATGAGTTTGTAAATTATTGAGATATTATGTTCTGATTTTGTGAATAATTATGAGATTTTTACGAATGAAATATTTTAAGTGTTTATGTATTATGGCTTTGTGAATCGTTGAAATATTTAACCAAGAAATATTTTAAGTGTGTATTATGAATTTGTGAAAAACTATAATGAGATATTTAGCCCTGAAAAATATTGTAAATGTATTTAAATGATTTTATGAATTTGTGTATGATGAGATTGTGTGTTTATGTACCTATTATGATTTATTGAATAACTAAAATTTGATGTTTAACCAAAGTAGAACTGTCTAATAGGCATCTGAGATAGTATTTTATGAAAATGTTGGAAATCTAATGTGTGGATGTTTGTAAGATGTTGATACGAGAAGTTATGAACGAATATAGAACTAGGTTGATACTGAATGAATATCAACTAGTTTAAGTCATGGGTGATGAGCTTGTTGGCCGTCGATGGGATAACAAGCTCTAATCGATTCAAACATTCTTTGGATGCTCTTCATTTTACTTTGGTCAAAGACATGAGTAACATGACGAGGTCAAAGATGAGTGATCAGGTGTGGCCGAGATGTGTACTGTATTATTTGTTTCTGTTTAAGGTCCAGAGGTGTCACTGAAGTCAGGCCTTGATGTACAATCTTGACGATGGGGTTGATGGTGCGTCAACCACCAACCACCAACACACGAGGACGTGTGTTTTGCAGGAGGGCCGTGTTATCGGTAGCGGGTAGCACTGGGCAATGTTGACAAGAGAGGGTAGTCGTCGATATGGATCGGCCCACCCGAGGTTATAAAGGCGGTGGTCATTCGACGAAGCAGGGGCATTCCGTGTTGAACAGCTGAAGAAGTCTGACCTTTTATATCTGATTAGCTTGTCCTTATTTTATGATCTTGTAATAATTGTGTAAAGTAATATACTGTGATCTAGTTAATGTTACTAATATTAACCCAAATACAAGTACTCTCAGTGGTGGAGAGTCTATGTTGGTTTTATTTACTGTGTTTACCTTGCTCGCAATCCTGACATACCGATATTAGTTAAAACTGTAATGATAGAATCACCCCTGAACGATTATATTGTTGAGTCTTTTACAAAATGTATTTAATTAAGGTTATGTGAGGAGCCGACACGAGGCGAACTCGACGTGAAAATTACGAAAAATCCATTTTACCAAAATGGCATATTGTAGAAAAAGAAAATTTATAATACTCAAAAAAAAACTCCAATGGGCTGGAACAAACATAATTTGAAATTAGAACGACGAAAATAACGACCACCATTTTTGAAAGCGTGGCGTCATGCACCTCAAAACTTACCGTTTTTTCGGTTAAATAAACAATCTAACACGATGAGTGTGATGTCAAATCATTTTAAATATTATTCCATTTCTGAAACAAGGTAGAATTTGGGAATATAAAACCAATAACAAATTTTAAATTGATAATAGATCATTCAACAATGTCTATAAGAAAAATCGACTCACCCAGAGAAATATTGGGATCTTCATATAATAATGAAGATTATCCTTATAAAAATGTTCTATTGACACATTTTATCTAAAATTTACCGGTATGCAGCCGGATTAAAAAAATATTTAATAAATTCAAGAAAAACGATCAAGCCATTGCGATCACAGGAAGCAGAGTGAGCTGTCAAAAGTTTAAAAGTTGCCAATTAACTTTCACAACCTAAAACAAATACTCGCCTGTGTTGCCAACAAATTAAAAATTTTAATCTAATAATACAGTAAACCCATGATATTATCCATAATGCCACAGTCCACCCAAGGAAATGTCTTAAATTTTTAGAACCATGTAACGGGTTAAAATGACTCGTTACAATAGTTTAGTATTGTATTTATTTTGAGTTCGAAGACCAACTCGTGGTCGTCGGCAATCGTGGTACTGTATCAGTAACCTTACAGGATATTAAGAGAAAGGCATCCTGGTGTTGTTTACTTTTAATTGCATAAAATCTTGAAAAAAAAACGAATGTCTCTCATCGTTAGTTTACGACATTGGTATGATCCTTACTCATGGTTACAAGTTGGGTATTGAGGTAGTCTTTTAGCCGAGTGCATAAAAATAAAAGACTTTATTAAGGAAAAAGCTATTGACGTACGGTAGATCTAAGATGCATTCAAATCATTGATGGAAATTGTTCAGGTATGTTAAAATAAATTTTATTTATTTTACAAATCCAAAAACATAAAACAATCATTAAAAAGATTAGTTTTAATTTTGGAAAAGAGTAAATTAAAGAACGTTAGGAAATAAAATTGTCGTCCCGTACTCCAAAATCAGTTGGTCCGTTTAGGTACAAGTCAATTTACCAGTGGTGTCATTTCCATGAAGAGTTCGTAACTGGTGTGATTACCCTAAAACACCATATAGGTAGTAAATAGTATTGAATATCTTACGGCTTTGCCTTTTTTTTTGCTCGCTTCCGCGTGTCCTATCTAATCGCGTTTCCTAGTGAAGTGCACATTCTCTTCCATTGTATCACTAAAACTAGCTAAAATCACTTCTTAAAATGTTGAACTGATTGCTTTACAAGCCCAGAAATGCTGTGATGTGATTGGTCCATAGATTATACAGATATAAAAGGTATAGAAGCACAACTCTACAAATAAAACAGAGTTGAACAAAAACTTTATTCCTTACATTCTAGATGGCGTTGTTGGACTAGTTCCTAAAAAATCCACCAGATGGCAACATATTCCCTGTACTTGGATATTTGTATTATGTGTTTACTTAAAAACACACCGCGTCGATATGAAGATGATTTTGTGAACGTACTTATTAATCCCTGCTCTATGGTATTATACCTGTTTGTCACCGGCGAGGGGCCAATTTTTTTTCATATTTTTATGAGGTATGTATGGCAACCCTTTTGAACTGTCATAGCGTTTTGTGAAATTCCCGCTCACCGGTCGAAAACTTTTTTCGCTTCGGCAAAAGTGAATTTTCTTAAGTTTTCCCGTACGTATCGACGTAATTTTGGAGTGCGGAAGTGCAAAGTTACGGATATGTTAGTAAAATAAGTGAAAATGCGACGATTCGTGACTTCGAATCGTATTCTCACGGAGAGAAGTAAAGTCCCGATACATTAGATCAGGTCAATGGAGAGGCAAACTTTACAGTCAGGACCTCAGGTGGTAAGTAAGCCGTTCCCGCCCAGCTAGAGGACAAGAAAAAACCACAATAGGACATATTTGACTCAGGAATAGTAAGTCAAACCACCAAGTAAGTCAGATTTCAAATTATTTGCAATATTCTGTCCCATAAAATTATGCAAACCAAATCTCACTTAATATCTGAGTGGACATCCACTCTGACCGTTCCTTATAAGGCGGTACCGTCATGCTCCACGGCGGAGTTTTTAGTCAATCCTAGCTCTGGGCAACTAGACTAAGAAAACCACGAGATGGTGACCGATACTGCAAAGATAATCAAAAGTGTAACTCCAAGCACTGTTCAGACACTTTTTACACAGAAAGTCAGTGTAGCAGAGTTCTGAGTTCTCTAGTTAATGGTCAGTGGACCAGCGGTCTAGTGTTGAAATCTTTATTTTAAAATTTTAAATACATATGATTGGATGGAACTAAAATGTTCAAAAGTGTGGACTTAATAGACAGATTTCAAAGATCTGAAGTTAAACAAAGAGTTTTGTCTTCTCAATTGGGGAAAGGACTATTTAATTGGAATCTTAAAAATGGTAAATTGAGTCAACAACTCACTTGGCAAATTAATGTAAAGAAATTAATTTTAAAAATGAATAAATAATAAGTTTGTTTGGCTTTGATCAGCTTTTACAATTAGTTTAGTAGTTTGTGGATGTACCTAATACATAGGTTTCTAAGGTATGAGAAGAGTTCTAACTGTAGAACATCTCTTGGATTGCATGGTGATTTGGCACATTTTGTACATTAACATCAGTTATACAATCCTTGGGGGTACAAGTACCTAACTCAGTATGACTACTTACTGAAAGAAAGTAAACAATATAAAGTCTTTAACAGAGAACAAGCCTACCCCACCTACATCAATGCAACTCAGATAGGATAACCTATAGACTCCATAGGAGATTCCTAAAGGAAACCAGACTTAATAATGAGAATAATAGTCCTTTCCTTCCAATAAGAAATTACTGTCAGTATTTAGATATTAAGGGGAAGAAAAACAGCATGTATAGTTCTAGGAACAGACTGCTTTATAATTATAATTTTTCCCTGGTTCTTACATTCAATTCTTGAATGAGCCCTCTGATAATAATATATCCTTCCACAAGTATAATAAGGTGATATAGTACCAAAGTCACACCGGAAATGACACAGATAATAAAATACTTGAAGGAGTAACAGGTGCACACCCACACAGATAGGCATCAGAAAATAAAAAACTGGCAAGCCTACGCTTCCTGTTGAAAATGTTTTAGTACCATAGAGCAGCGGTGGCCTCCGCCCTGTTTTCGACCTCCGTGTACTGAACATGTATGTTCATTCATACCAAGAATTTCTGACTAATTTTTCATGCCGTAATATCAGAGGTTTGGCAGGCATAAGTTTGCATAGTGGAATTGGATATTTCCAATGCATATTATTTACATGCCAAGATCAAAATGCCCTTGTTAACACATGGTATTATTTTACCAGGGTGAGTTACTACAAATGTCATCTCTCCCTTTTGGGCGATGAATTGGTACGTATTGCTCATAAGAAAATTCATGCCAATTTGCCATTAATCTTTAGTCTATCTAAAAGATTTCTCCTTGGTCCATCAGGACTAGTCCAAATTGATCTGTCAGACTGCGGAAGTCTTCAGACTCTTGGAATGAACCAGTGCAAGTTGATCTGTCAGACTGTGGAAGTCTTCAGACTCTTAGAATGAACCAGTGCAAGTTGATCTGTCAGACTGTGGAAGTCTTCAGACTCTTGGAATGACTGGGAAGGCAACTAAAGTACCCAAAATTGATACTGAAACTAGTACATCAAATGGAATACCAGAATAAACCAAATAGCATTGCCCGAAGAAAAAATATGGAAAGATAGGGCTTATTAGGCGATACTCTGAAGAGAATTTATGCGAAAGTAAATAAAAATTTACTAATTCAATTGAATTTCGCCGTTTTTGGTCCTCAAGGGGCTGACTACACTGTCAGTACCTTAAAATTTTCCTGGAATGCTTCAAGCGAGATGCTTAGTCCGCAACCATAGAATGAGTCGAGTGTTGGCATCAAAGGTGTTAAACAATTTTAGACCGCCAAGACCACGACGGTTTTACACCAACGGCCATGCCTTCTCTTCTTGACAAACGTCGCAGCGGACGCGGGTTTGGGACGCCCAGTTGATCGATACTCAGATGTCAGGCATCTGAATGGGAGAACAGGGTAAATAGCCTTTTTAATTGGAAAGAGCTGTTAGCAGTGTATGTGTCGATTCGGAATCGATCACATGGTCTGTAATGTTTATTTTTTGTTTGATTATTATAACCTTTTAGTCCAGTCTGATATTCGGACAGTGTGGATCGAAGGTGGAATACGATCCCTGAGTTTTCTCAATATAAATCGCAAGTTGCTGAAGTTGACAAGGAAATCAGATTTCTATCAGCTCATTACCTCTCGGAGGGGTACAACTGCACAGCCGATTGCCTCTCAAGACAACGGCTATTTAAGTGGAGTCTGTTTCCCACTGCAACAAACCGATTATTACATCGTTGGGGCACTTCAGACGCAGATCTCTTCTCGTCTGCAGAAACAACCGTGTTCAACAGATACGTCTTGCTAGATTGCAGACATCACTTAACATGAATTTTGAATTCGCGAATTCCGTCATTCATAATTGGAAATTTCGCCTGGGGGGGATATTTCCTCCCCCCAATTTCACTCCTCGAGTTATAGCGCAACTAAACAATGCCAGAGACCAATATATTACTACCAAACACCACTGTGGGAAAAAAAACCTATTGGTTAGCGTAGCGGATATGAAGTCACGAAAGCTTAGCCCTAGAGCCGCCAGTGACCATAGAAAGACTTTCGGAGAGTCCAATAGATCCAGCATCAGGCTTACTTCCAGCTCATAGCTTATGTACACCAACTGACCCCTCAGGCTAGGTTAGTTGGAGGTGGGGAGAATAAAATCACTGTTGGTCAGAGACAGATAAACAGCTGTTAAATACCAGATGGAGGCATGGATAATTGACACCTACTATCCAGCCATTAGAAGTTGGTGATTTGATGTGTTGATGATGAAGTCAATACTCAAAGAGTCACAGATACAACAGATAGCTAGATTTCTTGCCTATTTACAGGTACAGATCTTGCCTACAGCACAATGTTAGCTACACATGTATAATTCAGTTGGCATCACATAAATCATCATTTTTTTTTTTTTTTACATTTTGTCAAATGAAACAAGAACAAGCAGAAGATCATACACTTCTGAAGCAAGTAGTGCTATATAATAATAAGGCTATAGCCACAGCACAACTACTGAACCTGAAGCCACCAGTATGGCATCCTCAAGTTGTCTTCAATGTAGCTTTTCTTGTTTTAGTATTTAAAAGACAAGTGTATGGTCTCACCTTACTTGAAAAACATGAGAATTCTATATTTCTTTCAGCAAATAATATAATCCTAAGGCTAGTATTAGCTTCTAGGACTAGCTCGGTTTTGCATAGCCAATCAGGATGGCTATTGCTAACACCCAATACAACAAGTTTACCCAGTTAAATGTATCAAACATCTAATTTTCCTATCAGGAGAAATGAAAAGCCAAGAAGACAGATTACAGTACGACTTATATATTACAATAATTGGTGAATTAGTCTCTACTTCTTAAACTGTTGTGAGGGATTGGTAAAGACCTGTTTTGAGTGATATAGGAGTAGCAGCTACCTTAGGATCATTCAGGTCTACAGTAGCCTCAACCGGATAGAGTCTGGATAGAGACTCGTCCTATGCATGATATGCTGTCTATATGTCTTATGTGTAGGAGAAACTGGAAGTTAACATATTTTCAGGAAATCCTATTGTAAAGAAATAAGAATGACTACCAAGGAACCTTATTGCTCTTTGAGAATCTTCAGCTTTCTCATATTCTGAAGGATTAATTGATGTAATGTCATGTGTTGATTTTATTATGAAGAAGTTAAATTGTTTTTGATTTATGATATTATAATTATTACAAGACATTTCTGTTAAGAAATTGTAGAGATTTATTCTCTCTAAGACTGATTGAATATCAACAGTGAGATTACTTTAATATAAGTAATTCTCTTGTGCTTCTTTAAACATTATTCTATCACATAGCGTTTTGTGTTTGTCACCAGCAGATATCAAACAAGTCTTCATATCGACGCTGTGTGTTTTTAAGTAAACACATAATAGAATATTTTGAATTAGAACAAAATTATTATTATGTGTTGAAAGAAAAACACACAGCGTCGCAGGAATATCTTCCTGGTGAAGAGACTATGACAGTTCAAAAGGGTTGCCATACATACCTCATAAAAATATGAAAAAAAATTGGCCCCTCGCCGGTGACAAACAGGTATAATACCATAGAGCAGGGATTAATAAGTACGTTCACAAAATCATCTTCATATCGACGCTGTGTGTTTTTCTTTCAACACATAATAATAATTTTGTTCTAATTCAAAATATTCTATTATGACCGATCTGAAGGGCTACTCGGCAGTGAGTTCGTCTCTGGTTCCAGTTCCTAAAGATGGAAACCAGAGATGAACCCACTGCCGAGTAACCCTTCAGATATCTCCTAATAATTTAAGTTATTTAACATAGAAAAACGTATTTTCATAAAAAAACATTTTTATTTTCTCTTCTTAGTATATTCAATATTATAATTATATATAGTAATATTAGTATTATCAAACTTACTGATATTTCCATTTAAAATTCTATTCACCCCCTTGCACCAACTGTGAATGATCAATTTTGACGCAAGATCATTAATGAAATCAATTATTTCTATTTTTTGATTAGGACAAGTAATAATATTATAATCACATGCACAATTAACCATGGTGATTATCTTCTTTTTAATAATGTTGATTGAGGAAAATCACGTAAACATGCTGCAGTCATAAAATAAACATCATTCATTAGCAAAAGAATCACTAGGATGAAATAAAGATTTTTTTGTGAAATCAATTTCATAATTAAATGATTGCAAATCAACTTGCGATCTACACAAATCACTCAAGCATGTTTTAGATCTTTTAAATATTTTAGTTCTGCATTTCTTAACTATATAACCAGATACATATTTTTTTATTCAACATGCAAAATTGATTCATGATTTCTAATTTGAATCATCAATCCTAACAAATTATCTACCTCGCCTACAAAATCATCCACTTGAGAATCATTGACGTTTCTTTGAAGTACATTCATTAATGATTGCATTGAATTATTATCATCTTTTTCACAATTTGCGCGTGTAGAATGAGGAGAATTAAAACTCTGACTCTTGAGTCAGAGTCAAAGTTATATAAGGGTTAGGTTATTGGTAATTTGTTATATAGCTGAGCTCTCATACTGTATATTTTTCTTTCCGTACATGGTTCTAATCATAGGTAGTTCTATATTATCTCTGTTTCTAGTATAGTAACGATGTGTTTTGTGTGTAAATGTGATTATTTAAATATTCCCACATCTCCCTAAATTATTTAATATTATGTATCCAATTTTTAATTGATGGAATCACCTCATGCTTGATTGTACCATTCCTTACGAATATAAATTTAATTGATTCAATAACAGGTAATGATTCCTCCCACAGTTGGATATGGGTTGAATTATTTTTAACGCAACATTTGTACCGTTTTGCTTCAATTTCATAAGAATGACCAGTAAAAGAATCAAATAATAAAAGAAAATCTGCTGTGTCGGTGCATTCTGCCGGGAGCACGTTGCGTTCTGGTTCTGAAAAGAAACATAAATTACTTAACTATTATATTTGTTACAATTTATTTCATTTGCGTTATTATAATTCATCCATGATTTGCATCATGCCAAGTTGTGATTAAAGGACCAAATTGAGAAGGGTTTTTTTTTATTATTACTAGACTTAGTCGCGTTTGACCCTAGTCGCACCTGATGGTAAGCTCAGATAGGGTCTAAGATGGAACACACGAATCCAAGTAACAGAGATATACAGGAATTGCCCTATATCCCTCTGGCTCTCACGTACACAGTCTGGAACACTTTAATGTGAACGTGGTAGCTAGCCAGTCGGACCGTATAGATCCTACCACCAAGCGTGGAATCGTTCAGCCGTCCCGTGCCGTTGCTCAGGTGGACCGCTAGGAGGTAGATCCCATAGGTACCAAAAAATATTTTTGTTACTCAAGTAGTATTACGTGAATTATTGCGCGATATTATTGCTAACAGAAAGTGATCTTTGTAAATTTACATTGTGTGTATTTATTAAACAATGTTTTGGAAATAATAATACATTTTCAGCCTACTTCATAGGTCTTCAATTCTTTTAATAATAAAGTTCAGAAATAGACTTCATTACTTGCTAAAAATCGAATGGCTCCAGATACTCTCTGGCTGAAGACTTGTGCAGCATATTTTCCTTTCATTTTCGGAATTAAATCTTTTTTCACTTGTTTATCTGTTAACTTGCTCACAAGTCTCACTTCATCTGTTCCCTCATCTTTATTAAGTAATAACTCTATATGAGTCCATTTTGCACATTTTGTTTCACCGTTCTGCACGAATATGGCATCTTTTGTTAACAGGTTATTCCTTACTCCTTTTAGAAGGTGAGGTAGATCAAAAAGAGGTGTTGCGTACCCGATATAAATGTTGTGCTGTCCACAACACATGGGTCAATCCGCTTGAGTGCTGAGTTATTGCCGATCGCCGTATTAGCTGGCCGATGGACGAACTCGCTGAGCACCCCAAACCAATCGGAATATAACGCGCTGATCTCACTTACCCTCGTTTAGTCCGATAGGAGCCGACGATGTTGCTGGTCACCGCCGCCGTTACACCAATTATGTTCTTCGATTAGGTATTTGTTTTCGATAGATTTTCTTAGAGAAGATGATGTGACGATGTGACATTCAAATGTAACGTGTGACAGTAAGTAACCGACTAGTGGCGCCAGCGAGCGAGACGATCGCCGGCGTCCGTATGCGAAGCCGAAAGTGGGAGCGAGACAACGCATCGTATTTCCAAAAGGAAATACGTTCTGATTGGCTTAGGACGCCGTGACGTGAACACACATCCACCAGCCACAGGCGTCCAGCAATGAACCCAGCATTCGGCGCGCGATTTAAATTTATAATTTAAATCGAGTACGAAACAAGAGGGAACACCATTTTCCGTTCAATTACAAACGATTTTGAAAAAAAAACTTCTCCCCTCTCGTATATGCTTCTTTAGTTTCTTCTTGGAGACTTTTAACTGTACTCATATTAGTTGTGGCTTGGTCGTATATTGTGGTAATTACTCTTAGTCCACATTCGTGCAAATTTAAAAAAAATATTTAATAAGTTTTTTTAATTCATCTTTTTTAGTAGCACTTTTGCAGAATGTAAACCAAATGGGCTGCTTAGTTTCACTTTTAATTCCTTTTATCATGAAGACGAGGGCGTGATCAGCCAGATCTTTTGTTTTCTTATAACCATAATCTTCAAACCCTATTGTTTCTTCTCGAAATGAAAGATAATGCAATCCGGGCCCCAGTGAGATTTCATCGAACAAAAGATTTACCATTTTTTTTTCTTTAGGCAACTTTTTGGTAACATTTTTCAGTCAAAATAAATATTTTTTCTTTCTTTCTTTCTTTCTTTTAATATTTCCTTATTAATTCTAGGCTTTACTATAAATGCACTTAGCAATGTTTGCAGACTTCGTTTTGATGGCAGAACAAACATTTGCCTTAATGAATTGTATGCTTTTGGGCTCTGTTCTATAAAGCTCAGACACATTATTTTTTCTTCATTGGTAAACCGTCTTCCTCGTGGCTTCTTGGCCCATTTTAATTGCATTATTGTAATTTTTTTTTATGTTTTCTAGCAACTTTTCAACCATTTTCAAAAAAGATTTGCTCATTGTTAAACGTTTGGCAGCCTGTATTTTATTTGTTTGCAATTTGTATTTGTTGCTAAGCTTCTCCAATTTTTCCACAAGTTTGTAATTGTTTTCTGACACATGTGATGCTTAATATCTGTAAAAAATGAAGAATAACATAATGTAATTCTTGCAGGTATTCTGTCTCCAGGGCAATTTACGAATAGACAGGTAATTGAGAATGGCCGTAAATTAATTTGTGAATGATCTCTACAATATATTATAATTATGTATGTAAGGTGACCAGATCGTAGTCAAAGAAATGAGTTAAAAGTAACTTACCAGTGTCAAGTTTTGGATGCTTTGTATGTTTCTTGATGAGAGGTTGTTGTGCTGGTGGTGTAACTGTTTTATGCAAGAAAGTAGAGGATGATGACTCTGCAACAACATTAAATATTTAAATTAGACGCAGACAATACAATTGCAACATATCGCAAACACAGCGAGACTTGCTCAGTACGCGCAATATCAGTCGTCTCGTCAGCAAGAATGGTAAAAAATTTGGCTTTCTTTATTTCACCGATGATCTTATGTTGAATAATTTCACCACAAATGTCAATTATTTCATTTTGGATTTGAAGGCTCATGTAAAGGCCATTCTTCTGAGAAGTGACCAAATTCTTAGAAAGATCTTTATCCCCAGATTCGGCTGCGTACCGCAACAGTGCTCGAAAATTACCATCATTTTGAAGTGGTTGTTCGGAATCTGGTGTAATGTGGATCCATCCCGAGTCAGTTTTAGCTCTTAAAAGTATACCTTATTTGCCGTAAAAAATTACTCCTTTTACGGTAGGGATTAGTTTCTTTCGTTTTTCCTGTTGCTGTCTCCTTCTTTCAGAAGACAACTGATGATTAATTTAGCTAAAGGATGCTTAGCATCTATAACTACGGGATATTTTTTATTGTAAGCGTAGTTAGAATTGCATAGCCGCCCACCTACTCGCAAAATGCCGCACGCATCAATAAAAGGGTTAAATGGCAGTAACTGACACTTAGAGGGTAATTCACCCTTGTCCCTTAATAATTTTAATTCCGTTAAATACGTATCTGACTGGCAAGCCTTAATAAGTACAATTTTAGCACTATTAATTTCTTCAAGACAGATAGGTGGACTAGGTCTTGAAGAAACAATATTGGGTTTGCTAGTTTTAGATCGACAAACTTTAATAAAACGAAGAACATAGGCAATTGAACATCTAAGAGTAATTAAACTTGAGTAATTTTCAAATTTAATAATACTTAAATTCTGTCGAACAACATCAATCCTTAATTCAGGTAAATTAACTTCAATAACAGTCTTGTGGCCAATGAGAAGAATTTTCTTTAAGAAATTCATGGCCATGCCACCAAATATCTGATTTTAATAACTGTTGTGGAAACACACCTCTTGAGGCTAAATCTGTAGGGTTAAATTCAGTAGGTACATGTTTCCAAACATAAGCACAAGTAAACTCATTTATTTCATTAACACGATTACAAATTAATATCTTTAAGTTCTTTGGTGATGTCTTTATCCATCCCAAAACTATGGTGGAATCTGTCCACATGAATTTATTTTGAATATTATATTTAAATGATTGAGTTACCTTATTACACAGTCGAGCACCTAACAGTGCTCCCATTTACTCCAACCGTCGTATTGTTATTTGTTTTAGAGGTGCTACTCTTTCCTTCGCACGCAATAAGTTAACTGTGTATTTACCATTACTATCCATGCTACATGTGATTTCACATATGTTTGTGTTGAGTGTTGATTTACTTTAAATTCAGGTTAACATATGTTGTTTCTAGAACATTAGCTCGACCGCGTAGGAAATCATTAAACTTCTCTAAGGATATAAGTTTTTAAACTGACATGGTCACTAACACAATCATTAGAACTTAAAACGGGATATTTACCATGTTTATTAATATCGGAAACTCATAACAAATAATAAACATGGTAAATATCCCGTTTTAAGTTCTAATGATTCTCTAAGGATGGTAAAAGAGACAGGTTATTTTTATATTCCTCCCATTTCCTACTGGTATGAATATCAAATTTAGTTGACACCATAAATATAATTAGTGTATCCCACTGTTCAGTCGGTTGACCTAGATTATTTAAAGCAAGCAAATTCTTTGAAACCGTATCAATAAGATAGCGTAGGGCCTTATGCGATTCTTTAGTTATATTATCAATATTAAATAATGCCTTGAGGTGATTATTTATTAAAATATGTTTATTGTTAAACCGCTGACATAACAAATCCCAAGCTATCTTATAGTTCCGCGAGGTAAACTCAATTGACTTTATCACAACAATGGCACTTCCCTCCAATGATGATCTTAAGTAATGGTATTTATTGATATCTGGAATAGACTCATTGGAGTTTATCAGTGAATCAAATGTATCTTTAAACTCCAACCATTTTAAATAGTTACCATCAAAGATAGGAAGTTTTATTATTGGTAGCTTAAAACTTTTATTTCCTTTCTTTGATAGGTGACAAACTCATTGGCATGCACAGCAGATAAAATAACCCGGTTCACTCATCATCAGCGGAGTATTGAATTAACGTGGCGGTGGAGACAGAGTTGGGAGGGGTGACGAAGCCGCCTGAGCTTGACGGTCCTTCACCTAAAGGGTTCTGCGGTTTAGCACCCCTAAAACTTTGATCCAATAATGTAGTCACAGAATTGATCGTTTCATCATCTAGGCTATCATCATGTCCGCTGCTTCCGGAAACGCTGGTTGAAGGGTTGGAAGGGACGGAAGGAACTCTCGGCCTCCACGGACCAGCATCGATGGCAGCGGGCGGGGCTCCAAAATCATATCTGCGTAAAATGTCGGAGTCACTAGCAGCGAGTTCCTCCGTGGGAGAGGCCTCTTCATTGACAGTGCGATTGAAAACAATTTCCTCTCCCTCATATAAATCATCAATTGTGTCTAATTCAACGTTCGGAATGCCCCAGGTTTGAGTAAGATCTACGTCCTCTGTTGAGAGCCGCACTCTTGGTTGGGGGACCCACTCCGATTTCTTTATAAAGATTATCCTTAATAGATGCGGGTCGATGAACGACATCATCAAGTAATCTCTCCGCTAGAGCTTGCTCATCTGGGGTTGGAGCTGTGGTGAAAACATGCCGGATAAGAAAAGCGTGCACGTCCTCATGCGCGCGCTTGCTTATCTGCATTGCCGAGACTAGAGAAACTGATAGGCGTTTAGTAAGTAGAAGCGGCAGAAGGTGTCCTACCATGGTGGACAGGTTGGCGTTACAAAAAAGCATATGTCTAAGGTCAACCGCGAATACGCGAGTGAGATCGTCCGCATGGGCAGCGAGGTCAATTCTTCTTTCATATATCCAAGAATCATATATGTCAGACTCCGTCTTCCAAGCATAACCCTTAAGCACGCGAGCGTGTAGCTCGAGAACGCTCAAAAGGCTATGTGCTTGACGCTCTGTCATTCTATATGACACGAAATTCGCGTCCTCACTGACGCGCACCTCAACGCAAATCATCTTCCCAGCCGACGGTGACGTTAGGAAGGAATGTCTACCTATGGTCCTCAGTGCATCAGGTTGTAAATATCGTGAAGCATTGGAGATGCTGCTATTGTCACTGCAAGAACCAAAGTGTAAGCGGACGAGACCGCAGTTAAACCGCAAGTACTCGCTGAAACTATCTCCTCGATAAAATTTATATTCGAAAATCGTATCATTGGATGTATTCATAAGTGTCTTTATCATGCAGTCGTCACAAGTGGAGGCGGTAATCCAAGTAAATACGGCTACTCCGCTTGAATGCACACAAAGAGGTTTGTCGTCCATCATAGCCTTGGTGATCCATGCAAGCAAAAAGAGAAGCGTCTTCAATGACAGTCCCTTGACTTCGCGGGATCTAATACGCAAAGTGATAGCCCCAAGGAACCACTGTCCCAGAGTCTGAGGTCTGAGCATGCTCCCTCGAAGTGACGGCAAAGAGGTGGCGTGTGCGGCAAAGAAAGGTCGTGAGTTAATGAGCTCTTCGAGTCGTACCAAGGAAGGAGAAAAGCGCGGCAGCCATCTCTCGCGTACTGGAGTCTTTGTGGCCATTTTTCGTATGAGTTGTCCCACAAGTAAGCTTTCGTTGAAATAACGATCGACTTCTTCGTTCGTTAAGCATTGTAGTATACCGGCGAATATGCTTGGGTAGTCTAGATGACGGTCTAACCCGATATAAAGGCCCTCAAAGCCATCGACGGGCATGACCGACATCGTTCGCTCCTTGGTTGTGTTATGGAATTTACCCGTGAAATCTATATTCTCGGAGTCACCATTCACTTCGAATAGGACATGTCCGATAAGGGCTTCGTCGGTTATCTCATGGAAACCATTCCATGACGAAGATCGAAGAGGACGCAGATAGGTCCGCGCCTTAGCGATTCTACGTTCATTTAATCCCTCCTGGAGGGTGGATGTTGAAGTCATATTGTTTGTCGATGAGTTCCGAGATGCTAAAGCGCGCGCTTTCAGAGAAGTCATACTATCAAATATCGCCTCTGACTAGCGAAAAAAACAGTGTTGGAACTTGCGCCGTTCCAACACAACAAAGTCATGCAAAAAAAAAATTTACTTTTTTGTAGCTTAAGATTATTAACCTTGTGGGAACATGTAGATTCATATGATTCTGGCTTAAGACGGGCAGATGACTCAACTATTTCTTGAGCTACAATTATGGTGGAATAGAACTGAGATTCAGTAGCATCTCTTTCCTCAAGTTGCTCATCAAAATCTGAGCTCAAAAATTCAATTTCAGATTGAAGTTTGTCAAACTTATTTAATAGTTCTTGGGAAACTTTCTATTCTCAACGATAAATCCTTAACTTGTGAACTTGCTAACGGATTAGCCTCAATATTTTCGAACTTTTTTATGTATGCCCTAAACTTAGTCAGCCTACAACGAATAATACTCCTTTGTTTGAGCAAAGACTTGAGTTCCACTCCTGCATCTACTGTTTCCTTTTCAGTCATTTTAGTTGCCGATAATTACAATAAATTAAGGAAAGTTATGCATACACAGTAGTTTGTAGTATAGTTAGTTAAATGTATACGTGGAAAACGAGGGCTTAGCAATGCAGGCGAAAAGAATTCAATTTGGCAATGGCAAAGCAATTGGCGGCGATTGCGCGTTGGCATAGCAATACAACACCCAAACGGACGAGTTGCTTCCGACGCTATTGACGCTTACTTCCCCAATGAAAAGGCTACAACAAATTAAATTGGTTATTTAGGATTAAGATACTTTGAGACTTTTTGACTTAAGATACTGGATTGGGCCACTTCCCTGGAATAGACCTGCAGTTTTTTCTTGCTGCGGGCTCCTTGGAAATATGCAGCTAGTCCAATCCGTGTCCATCCAATTATTGTCCTGTCACGGTCGCCACTTTTAATGTATACGATTACATTAAAAAAGGCAAGGATTCTTGGTTATAATATTTTATTCCTTGCTATAAAGATAATTATACTTTACATGGTTCTTCTTCTTCGTGTTATACAGGGTGTTAACGAATTCGTGTAATTCCTTAAAACCACATGATCTACTACTGACGTAGACAGGCCCCGCACGGGATTTAGCTTGATTAAAAATAAAAAAATAAAATAATTATTTTTTCATGCGGCTTTGTTAGCGATCGCATCTAAACCACATAATAAGGATTCAGTAAAAAAATAAGAATTTATTTTTTTGCAAAAAAATGTTTTATTTGTGTGAACATTTCGATGCCACGCATAAATTAATGAAAGCACGGCGACACGGCTGGCAGGCACGACTAACGCGCTAACGCTCTTTGCAGTCAGATATCTCAAGGTTCTAAAATGACACAGAAATAATAAGTCAAGATTTTTTTTTGATTTTTTTTTTAGTTGATTTTCAAAATTTCCCATTTCGGTTTAATCTGTGTCACCAGTAGATCACGTGATTTGAAGGAATTACACGAATTCGTTAACACCCTGTATATTGAGAGCGACGACGAAAGGCCGACGTTCAACCACAGATCATAAATGTAGAGTATGTAAGACTTACAAGATTATAGATACTTGTACAGTGCGCTCAGGATGCTTCTAGTCCGTCCATGCCACAGACTAAAGACATCCTGGCGTTAACAGTCTTCATTTTTCCTCCAACTTTTTTTTTAACAATTGAATTTTGAGGAGTTGTTGTTTTTCTAATTCATGTATTATCTCTACAGGGTGTGTTAACGAATTCGTGTAATTCCTTAAAACCACATGATCTACTACTGGCGTAGACAGGCCCCGCTTGATTAAAAATAAAAAAAAAAAATTCTTTTTTTTTTCATGCGTCTTTGTTACCGATCGTATCTAAACCACCTAATAAGGATTCAGTAAAAAATTAAGTTTTTTTTTGCAAAATAATAATTTTATTTGTGTCAACATTTCGATGCCACGCATAAATTAATGAAAGTATGGCGACACGGCTGGCAGGAACGACTAACGCGATATCGTTCTTTGCAGTCAGATAACTCAAGGCTCTAAAAAGAAACAGAAAAGGAAAACCAAAAAAAAAAATTGAATTTTTTTTGGTTTGATTTTCGAAAATTCCCATTTAGGGTTAATCTGTGTCACCAGTAGATCACGTGGTTTGAAGGAATTACACGATTTCGTTAACACCCTGTATGTGCTCCAACTCTTTTTCTGAATGTTTTCTTTGAATAAGTTTCTGTTCCAGCCTTCGGTTATAACTTTTATTTGAATTTTAGCTATTTCCCGTTTTTCTTCGGTTAACTTATCAAAAGGCCTTTTTTCCTTTAGCTTACCTACAACACAAAAAATAGTGTTTTTGTAAATAAAAATATATTTATTATAATTATAAAATCTCCGCTTTGTAAATGCAAATCTCTATTTAATATAAAACAATCTGTAACTGACTGCATTTTTGTGATTCTGTAATTTAGAATGAAATATTTATCACACTTGTAATATCATTATAAATAAAAAAAATGGCTAAAAATAGTGTAATGCTATTTTAAAACAACTTACTCAAAACTGGATGCTTTTTACTTTTGAGGGCCGTCGGATTCCACTCCTTCCATTGGTTTTCTGTCTGTCTTACATTATCAGATTCTCCTTAAAGTAAATAAGAAGTGTAACGCGATCTTAAGTAGGCACTCGGAGTTGCGATCTAACGCGTCCTTTAGTATACGCGGACTCGCTCCCCTCACCCCCGCTCCGACGGTCGCTAACCGTCAAGTCGCTGTATTTCGCGCCGCGACAAAGGGACTAGTCCGCCCACGGCCGCGACCGCGCACGCATCCGTGTTTACATTGTTTTAACGAGTAGTCTGTGTTTTGTTTTCAGTCCCACAATTGTAAGTTTTACGTGTGTCAAGTATAATTATATTCTGTTTACTACAATCGTGTTTCGAACTTATTCAAATAATCCTGAGATACATTACCACAACTTACAGTGACGCCCAACTTGCGGGCACGATCAACAAGTGAACAGTGCATCGCGTAAAATCTGAGATATAACAATAAATTCTACTCTGACTACCAGTGAACCTATCCTGTGCCATCACTGATAACTTAAATACATTACAATCAGTGCAAATCGTAGAAAACAAGTGCCTACGAAACACTTGGGCGAGCCCATTTTACGCGCGTCGCCTATTCGCCGTACGTCCATTTTTCTATGCGGATAGCCAAATAACCGTCCACGAAATCATCACCCGTGCTGATCGAGCGAGTGACAGAAGGAATATCCTGTCAACATACCGCCGAAAAGAAGAACCGGAAGAGATGAACAGAACGGTAGTATCATCACCGAACGTTACCATGTCACAAGAAATGCTCCAGACGCTGATCTCCAACATTACCAGGAGCCAGGTGGAGGCGAGGCGTGTGCTTATAGAGAGCGTCCTGACTGGCAACAAAAATCAACGTTTGTCATGCGCTTCATCTAGTATTCCAACGAGTTTTAACGTCCAGTATTAATTTGAGAGAGTTCGTGCCTTGCTTCGCTCGCAACTAATTACTTTGTACAACACTGTTTTTAAAAAAATTACAATTTCGCGCACTTTCGATATCAGTCTGGATAATTCTCCATCTTCAAGTTTGTTTTCCACTACACGATTGATGGTGTGTGCAAAGCAAGGTATATGTTTCGCTGAATCGAGAAACAAGTTAACAGCAGCAACTACGTTTGCTCCTCTGTCAGTGACACCAGCTATTTTGTTTTGACAAATCAAATCGTTGAATAATCTTTTCCAAGTTACCTGCTATGTTTTCCGCAGTGTGACGAGTATCAAGTGGTTCCGTTGTTAGAAATTTCGATCGTATGTTGTTGTTCTCTAAATAGTGTATAGTCACTCCCAGGAAACTTCGAGCAGATCTATAAATGCAGCAAATATTAAAGAGCAGAGCAAATATTAAAAGTGATTGCATAAAAATCTGCTTCTTTAAACCTGATTTTGTATTTTTCTATAGTCATGTCGTAAATATTATCTAATTTAATTTAATTTATTTATTAAGGTACACCAACAGCTTCTGTATACAAATTTCAAATTAAAGTAGGTAACAATTAGTTGTGGTCTTATACAGTTGCCAATAACAGGTGAACCATCATTCTCAAATAAAAGTGACAATCTAAGCTAAAAACTAAGTGTACTAAAAATTAAGTGGAATAAACTAAGAAGAATAAAATTACAAAAAGAATAATAAAAATAACAATAACAAAATTGCAGTAACGCTTAATTATAACAGAAGACATAAAATTAAACAAAAATTACAAATTTAGATAATGTTTCAAGATATACCTACATACTAACACAATGAATCACTTGATCGTGTGCTTTGGGACTTTAGGATTTGGGTTTTAAATATGTTCATGGAGTCATGATATATGTCAGCATTTGGAGTGGATTTTATGTACGAATTCATCTCTGTGCTGAGCCTATTGAGGGGTGAGTACACTCCTACATTTGTGTTGGATGCTTTAGTGTGGAATAAATGGGTAATGGGATGTCTGGGTATTCTATAGGGGACTTTTATTCCAATTTTTTCAGTTAATTTATCGCAGTCTAATCTATTGTTAACTAATTTGAAAAAGAACATGAGATCTTGTACCAGTCGACGGTCGCGTAAAGTAATCATTTTGTAAAATTGAATACGTTGTTCATATGGACACCGGGGAGATATATCACCAAAGGTATATGCTAGGTGTTTTGTGAATGCCCTTTGGATGCTTTCTACTCTTTGCGAGTGTACTGCATAGTGGGGGTTCCACACCACGCTGGCGAATTCAAGGTGGCTCCGAACTAAGGCGTTATATAGCACAATTTTTGTTCTTACCAGCTTAAAGCCTTTGGTGCTTCTCTTAAGAAATCCTAGTAGCCGTGCCGATTTCTTAACGATATTATCAATATGGCTTCTGAAGTTGACTTTACTGTCCATGATGATGCCAAGATCACGAACCTCATTTACAGTTTCCAATAATTCTCCTTTAATATTATATGAGACAGTATTTGATTGTTTTTTTCTTGTGAATCGTATGTGGCTACATTTTTGAACATTAAGTTTCATGTGATTAAGGCTGCACCAATGATCAATTCTGTCTAAATCCTCCTGAACTAGGGTAGTATCTTCATTTGAAGTTATAGTTTTATAAATTTTAAGATCGTCGGCAAACATTAGATATTTACAATGATGGATTTGGACAGTTATATCGTTAATGAAGAGTAAAAACAGAACCGGTGCAAGGTGAGAACCCTGAGGAACTCCTGAGTCGGCATAATATGGGTAAGATTCGTAACCATTAACCACAAGAATTTGTGATCTATGAAATAAATAAGATGAGAACCAGTTAAAAAGTGAGCCATGTATACCATTATATTCTAACTTGGACAACAACAGAGAGTGGTCAACTTTGTCAAACGCACTGGCAAAGTCCGTGTATACGGCATCTACTTCTAGTCTTTTGTCAAGAGCTAGGGTTACATCAGACACAAACTCGACAACGTTTGTTTCTACGCTGCGTCCAGCTTTAAAGCCGTGCTGACTCGGTGAAACAATTCTATCAATGTGGCGAGTAATGATTGGACAGACAAGAGACTCGAAGATCTTTGAAAAACATGATAGAATGGAAATCGGGCGATAATTTTTAACATAAGATGGGTTTCCTTTTTTAAAAATCGGGGTGATTCTTGTGCTTTTCCATACATCAGGGAAGATTCCTTCAGCAAGAGAAGAATTAAAAATATTCCGCAACGGTAGGGCGAGTTCTTTGCAGCAGCGTTTGATAAACAAAGGTGGTATCGAGTCGGGTCCAGCGCCTTTGGAGGCATCTATGTGTTTGAGCTTGTTAAAAATTTGTTTTTCTGTAAACTTAATAGTGCTAATGACGGAGTCAATACCTGAAAATCTATTGGAAGTATTTTGAGTAGCGGCTGGATTTTGACTAAAAACAGAGACAAATTGATCCGCGAAAAGGTTAGCAATTTCTGGGCCACTGCTAGCTACCTTATCATTCATAAACATGTCAGCAGGTATGCAAGATTCCCCACGACGTTTATCTTTTATGAATCGCCAAAAAGCTTTAGGGTTTTTGGGAATGTCATTTTCAATTTTATATTTATATGTATTATAACAGTAATTTATTAAAGTATGGCAGCGACTACGAAGTAACTCAAAGGTGAGTCTGTCTCGGGGATTATTATATTTGCGGTATTTTTGCCTATATTTCTCTTTTTCAGACAGAGCTCTAATAAGTGAGTCAGAATACCAAGAGGGATATTTAGATTTTTTTCTTGCATATTTGGGTACAAAATTGTCAATAGCGTTCTGTAGTATACTGTAGAAGGCGTGGACCCTTTCATTAACATCAACACATTCATGAAAAACATCATACCATTTTATATTTTTAAGAAAGATTTTGATTTGTGCATAGTCGGCTTTAAAAAAGTTGTAACCTGAACGATATTTTGTTTTTAATTGTTTTACGTTGGTAAACGGAATAGAGATGAGGATGCTCGGGTGGTGGGAGTCTAATTTACTAAGCAGGTCATTGGGGTTAGTAGCTGTTACATCTGATATGTTACTCAATACTAGATCTAAAATTCTGCAGTCAGCATTTAGAATAGAATTAAATTGATGGAGTTCATTGATTGACAGAAAGTCTACAAGTGAGTACCCCAGTGAATTTTCATAATTTGATGGCGATAGATGTAGGCCGTCATCATTTTTCTTCCAATCGATAAAACCCAAGTTAAAATCCCCAAGAATCACAACATCATCGACACTATTAAGAACGTTGTTAACATTATTTATGATACATTGAAGAGAGTCCAGTTTGACAGGCGGTGGCATATAGATAACACAAAGTGCAATTTTCTTAGTATTATTGTTAACAGTTAACTCTACAGACAGCCATAAATCTTCGAAATCACTTTCCCAGTTTTTCATTCTTACAGATTTAATTTTGTTACTAACAGCAACCATAACCCCACCCCCATCTTTTTTAGAGACCTTAGAACTTAATCTATCCCTACGATACACCATATATCGCGGGTCAATGAACTCTCCGTTAATTACATTAGGATTTAACCAAGTTTCAGTAAATGCAATTACATCATAATTAGTTAGCAAAATATTTTTATAGATATCTTCAGTTTTAGTCCTCATTCCACGAACATTTTGATAGTATATATCAAGCATTGCGAATACAAAAACGCCAAGAACATTTTTATAAAAATATTAATATTCCTAAGTCTAAATTGTGATGTCAGTCCTTTTCATTAACATTAAGCTATCCTGATTGCGAATGTAGATAGGCTTCGAATGAATATCTTTTCGTACAAGAATTCGCCCGTTGCGTATCCAGACAAAGTTATATGACATCTCTTTAGCCAGTTTCCGTGTTGCCGCATGTAGTTGTTTGCCAGTAGGGCATAAATGCTCGCTAACAAAAATAGGTACTCGGTTACCACCTATGCCTAAGTGATGCGAGTTCAATTTGTCCGAGGGATGTTTTTTGTTGAAGTCTCCTACAGCAGCCAGAAGGTTGTCACGCTGGCGGGGGCTCCGGAGCTTGGCAATCACAGTGCGTGGGCGGTTATTCTCCTTATTTAGTTTGGCTACTCTTGTAATGTGCATAATGTCACTATCGCCAATATCACAACTGGTAACCTTTGCGATATTTTGTAAAGTTTTCACAAGGTTTTCAGACTTATCTTCGGGTAAACCATTGATTTCCACGTTGTTTACACGCATGTTTTGTTCTATTATACATAACCGTGTAGTAAGGTCATTGACACTTTGCTGGAGGTTTGCATTATCGTTGCGCAGTTGATTAATTATGGCATCTTTTTCATCAAAGCGTTTCTTGAACTCTTCGAAATGCTCGTTGAAAAATCCGAATGAAACTTTGAATTCCGATATTTCTCCTTGTATATTTTTTAATTGGTCAGTAAGTAACTCTTTGAAAGATGACTTAACAGCCGCGGCCAATTCTTCCTTAATTATGTCTCTTAGAGTATCTTCGTTAAAACAACGTTCCTGATTATTTGAGGTAGACATGGGCTGACTACTTTTCTTTCTTAGAGTCACATTCATTGCATCAGGTGGAGTGTTTTGATTACCAAGAATTTTAGGTATAGTTTTGGGGCTCGATGTTGGTTTCCGACTAGGTGAGCGACAGAGGTTCCCAGTATTATTAGCCGGGCGCACAGGTGTATTAGTATTGTCAGTCCTTAGCTTTTTGCAACAGCATGCGGGGCATTTCCAGGTGGACTTATAAACCTGATCCATAAGATAAAAGTTGCTGCTTGGTATGTTGACACAAGAGATGTCAAATCTTGAATTGCACTCGCAACAATCCAAAAATTCCAATTTTTTTATTTCGTTCCTACATCCAGCGCAAGTATTTCGTTTACGATTCATTTTATTAATATTAGGTATTAGTTTTGCATTCAAATTGATATTTCCAAACAAAGCTAGCCGTTATTAGTATGCAGTATAAAGCTTAAACTCGTTGAACGCAACCCAGCAAGCAAGCGTGCGTGTAGGCGTCGTGCGTGTGTGCGTAGAAGCGAGCGATCCGCGGGTTGCCCTAGGTCAGGGACGCAGCAACAACTCAGTCGTTATTTAAATATTTTGAAAGTTATTTGCTTATTACTCACGAACGCACGAGAGTCCTGGTAAGATGTAATCACCACTGGATAGTCCGTCAACACAGCTTCACGGGGATATATAGCACTACTTATTATGAAAACTTTTGACCACTTTTCTAAATATTTTAGCGGAGCGAAATTCAAAACAGAGTTATCACTTCGGCCACTTCGGCGCTCTTTTTTGCTAATTTTTTTGCTAATTATCTAATTGCTACGAGGTACAAATTGATCCCTAGTGTATATGCTGGGTGCATCATAAAAGTAAAAGATGAAGCAATTACGTACTCAGGGTCAACATACGTGGCGATTAGAAGTGGCAAACAATGCTCTTCGACAGCTTCTACTCATGCTGTGGACTTCAATAAGCTTGCTACTCTCAACAATTTCAAGGAAATTATGCGGGATGAAGAAGGACGCCTGAAACCAATTGTTTTGAGTTCATCTGATGGAGGACCCGACAAAAACCCGAGATCTCCAAAGGTTATTTCCCATGCCATACACCACTTTGTCAAGCATGATCTAGATGCAACATTCATCTTTACGAATGCACCTGGCAAAAGCGCGTTCAACCGTGTCGAGAGAAGAATGGCGCCTTTAAGCCGGGAATTGTCTGGACTCATAACTCATTTGGATGAACAAGGGAGAACAAAAGATCATGATCTTGAAAAAATAAACTTTCAGAAGGCTGGAGAAGTTCTCGCAGAAGTATGGAATAACATGGTTATCGACGGCCATGACGTCGTAGCAGAGTATGTCGAGCCCGATGACAGTGCTGGAAGCTTTACTCCAGACCAGCCTTCTCCGCAGTGGTATAGCGAGCATGTGCGAGAGAGCCAGTATTTGCTTCAGGTACATTAGTAAAATCTCACTTATTATTTTATCATTTATTTTTCTTATCTAATACGACAATACAATTAAAATATCTTAATATCATCACTAAGTGGTGAAGTGTGATGAGCGCACTTGGTGTGGACATGTGCAGAGTTCTCTTCGATCTATTTTTTCGAGCATGATGGCAAAAAATTTGCTACATTTCTACTGCGTCGGTCTCTTGGAATTACCCCACTGTATGAGGGATTTAACAAATCGTCAGCAACTTGTGGAAAGAGCGTGCCAGCGGTGTGAATTGTACTTCTGTACAAAGAAGAAAGTTAAGGAACATGTAAATTCATGTCACAAGCAACCTAATCCGAGCAATAATAGTCTAGATATGCACAATGTTCGTCCTTCACGCATCCTCACGCGATGATCGATCGGTACATCGAGAGAGATTCTCTGTGTAGTGCGCGAAAATGATGACGCCAAGTGGTTTGATGAAACCGACGTTGATCTTCAACAAAGCACAGTGCCAACAACTGACTTGCAAGATGCTTATCCAGTTGTTAGTGTTGAAGAAAGTCTTGCTAATCCGTGGTCCAAGGGCGATGTACATTGATTATGTTCGTGTACTAGTACAATATATGTTTTTCGCATGATTACACCATTCCTTTAATATTATTCTTATGCCAGTCAAAAACATCCTGCAACCTTTCTATCTAGACATTTGTATCATGGTCTTTAATTTCAGAATAAAATTAGATCATACTTTACCTGTATATACAGATAATATTCTAAAAATTTTAAGATTCTTCGTAGTTACTAAAAATATACGTGATTTTGGGTGTGGGGCGGGGCAGTCTTTAACCTCACCTCGTATCATCAAGAGGGAGCGGGGGGTATAAAAAATGCTAAAAAATCATCACAGTCATGATTAATGGACGGCCCCTTATTATGTGCATTATTTACAAAGGAGGTGGCCAACATCTGCCCCAGATAGTCGATAACACACTTATAATTGAAACTGAACTTGTACAAAGTAAAGTAATCAATGATAAAACGTTCTTTACATATTATTGTAAGACCTATTTTTCATTTTTTCTGTACAAGTCCTGGAAATTATGATGAAGATAATAAGATAGTATATTTATATTTTCCGCCCGTCGGCCATTATGCATTATTGTTGGATGACATTTGAATTTCTTTTAAATTCTAAGGGCTGTTCATTTTGTGATAATCGATTTCAGTAAAAAAATCGTTATGCCTATAGTAGTACACGAATAGTAAGTCAAACCACCAAGTAAGTCAGATTTCAAATTATTTGCAATATTCTGCCCCATAAAATTATGCAAACTAAATCTCACTTAATATCTGAGTGGACATCCACTCTGACCGTTCCTTATAAGGCGGTACCGTCATGCTCCACGGCGGAGTTTTTAGTCAATCCTAGCTCTGGGCAACTGGAGTAAGAAAACCACGAGATGGTGACCGATACTGCAAAGATAATCAAAAGTGTAACTCCAAGCATTGTTCAGACACTTTTTACACAGAAAGTCAGTGTAGCAGAGTTCTGAGTTCTCTAGTTAATAAAACGGTCAATGGACCAGCGGTCTAGTGTTGAAATCTTAATTTTAAATACTTATGATTGGATGGAGCTAAAATGTTCAAAAGTGTGGACTTAATAGACAGATTTCAAAGATCTGAAGTTAAACAAAGAGTGTTGTTTTCACAATTGGGGAAAGGACTATTTAATTGGAATCTTAAAAATGGTAAATTGAGCCAACAACTCACTTGGCAAATTAATGAAAAGAAATTTATTTTAAAAATAAATAAATAATAAGTTTGTTTGGCTTTGATCAGCTTTTACAATTAGGTAGTTGTGGATGTACCTAATACATAGGTAATTTCTAAGGTATGAGAAGAGCTCTAACTGTAGAACATCTCTTTGATTGCATTGTGATTTGGCACACTTTGTACATTAACATCAGTTATACAATCCTTGGGGGTACAAGTACCTAACTCAATATGACTACTTACTGAAAGAAAGTAAACAATATAAAGTCTTTACCGGAGAACAAGCCTACATCAATGCAACTCAGATAGGATAACCTATAGACTGATAAAACAAGACTCCATAGGAGATTCCTAAAGGAAACCAGACTTAATAATAAGAATAATAGTTCTTTCCTTCCAATAAGAAATTACTGTCAGTATTTAGATATTAAGGGGAAGAAAAACAGCATGTAAAGTTCTAGGAACGGACTGCTTTATAATTATTATTTTTCCTTGGTTCTTACATTCAACTCTTGAATGAGCCCTCTGATAATAATATATCCTTCCACAAGTATAATAAGGTGATACAGTACCAAAGTCACACCGGAAATGACACAGATAATAAAATACTTGAAGGATCAACAGGTGCACACCCACACAGACAGGCATCAGAAAATAAAAAACTGGCAAGCCTACGCTTCCTGTTGAAAATGTTTTAGTACCATAGAGCAGCGGTGGCCTCCGCCCTGTTTTCAACCTCCGTGTACTGAACATGTATGTTCATTCATACCAAGAATTTCTGACTAAGTTTTCATGCCGTAATATCAGAGGTTTGGCAGGCATAAGTTTGCATAGTGGAATTGGATATTTCCAATGCATATTATTTACATGCCAAGAGCAAAATCCCCTTGTTAACACATAGTATTATTTTACCAGGGTGAGTTACTACAAATTTCATTTCTCCCTTTTGGGCGATGAATTGGTACGTATTGCTCATAAGAAAATTCATGCCAATTTGCCATTAATCTTTAGTCTATCTAAAGATTTCTCCTTGGTCCACCAGGACTAGTCCAAATTGATCTGTCAGACTGCGGAAGTCTTCAGACTCTTGGAATGGACCAGTGCAAGTTGATCTGTCAGACTGTGGAAGTCTTCAGACTCTTGGAATGAACCAGTGCAAGTTGATCTGTCAGACTGTGGAAGTCTTCAGACTCTTGGGATGGGAAGGCAACTAAAGTACCCAAAATTGATACTGAAACTAGTACATCAAATGGAATACCAGAATAAACCAAATAGCATTGCCCGAAGAAAAAATATGGAAAGATAGGGCTTATTAGGCGATACTCTGAAGAGAATTCATGCGAAAGTAAATAAAAATTTACTAATTCAATTGAATTTCGCCGTTTTTGGTCCTCAAGGGGCTGACTACACTGTCAGTACCTTAAAATTTTCCTGGAATGCTTCAAGCGAGATGCTTATTCCGCAACCATAGAATGAGTCGAGTGTTGCCACCAAAGGTGTTAAACAATTTTAGGCCGCCAAGACCACGACGGTTTTATACCAACGGCCATGCCTTCTCTTCTTGACAAACGTCGCAGCGGACGCGGGTTTGGGACGCCCAGTTGATCGATACTCAGATGTCAGGCATCTGAATGGGAGAACAGGTTAAATAGCCTTTTTAATTGGAAGGAGCTGTTAGCAGTGTATGTGTCGATTCGGAATCGATCGCATGGTCTGTAATGTTTATTTTTTGTTCGATTGTTATAACCTTTTAGTCCAGTCTGATATTCAGACAGTGTGGATCGAAGGTGGAACACGATCCCTGAGTTTTCTAAATATAAATCGCAAGTTGTTGAAGTTGACAAGGAAATCAGATTTCTATCAGCTCATTACCTCTCGGAGGGGCACAACTGCACAGCCGATTGCCTCTCAAGACAACGGCTATTTAAGTGGAGTCTGTTGCCCACTGCAACAAACCGATTATTACATCGTTGGGGCACTTCAGACGCAGATCTCTTCTCGTCTGCAGAAACAACCGTGTTCAACAGACACGTCTTGCTAGATTGCAGACATCACTTAACATGAATTTTGAATTCGCGAATTCCGTCATTCATAATTGGAAATTTCGCCTAGGGGGGATATTTCCCCCCCCAATTTCACTCCTCGAGTTATATCGCAACTAAACAATGCCAAAGACCAATATAATTAGCACTATAACACCACTGTGGGAATAAACCTATTGGTTAGCGTAGCGGATATGAAGTCACGAAAGCCTAGCCCTAGAGCCGCCAGTGACCATAGAAAGACTTGCGGAGAGTCCAATAGACCCAGCATCAGGCTTAGCTTACCTCCAGCCCATAGCTTATGTATACCAACTGACCCCTCAGGCTTTGTTAGTTGGAGGTGGGGAGAATAAAACCACTGTTGGTCAGAGATAGAAAAACAGCTGTTAAATACCAGATGGAGGCATGGATAATTGACACCTACTATCCAGCCATTAGAAGTTGGTGATTTGATGTGTTGATGATGAAGTCAATACTCAAAGAGTCACAGATACAACAGATAGCTAGATTTCTTGCCTATTTACATGTACAGATCTTGCCTACAGCACAATGTTAGCTACACATGTATAATTCAGTTGGCATCACATAAATCGACAATTTTTTACATTTTGTCAGATGAAACAAGAACAAGCAGAAGATCATACACTTCTGAAGCAAGTAGTGCTATATTAAGGCTATAGCCACAGCACAACTACTGAACCTGAAGCCACCAGTGTGGCATCCTCAAGTTGTCTTCAATGTAGCTTTTCTTGTTTTAGTATTTAAAAGACAAGTGTATGGTCTCACCTTACTTGAAAAACATAAGAATTCTATATTTCTTTCAGCAAATAATATGATCCTAAGGCTAGTATTAGCTTCTAGGACTAGCTTGGTTTGGCATAGCCAATCAGGATGGCTATTGCTAACACCCAATACAACAGGTTTACCCAGTTAAATGTATCAAACATCTAATTTTCCTATCAGGAGAAATGAAAAGCCAAGAAGACAGATTACAGTATGACTTATATATTACAATAATTGGCGAATTAGTCTCTACCTCTTATACTGTTGCGAGGGATTGGTAAAGACCTGTTTTGAGTGATATAGGAGTAGCAGCTACCTTAGGATCATTCAGGTCTACAGTAGCCTCAACCGGCTGGATAGAGACCCGTCCTATGCATGATATGCTGTCTATATGTCTTATGTGTAGGAGAAACTGGAAGTTAACATATTTTCAGGAAATCCTATTGTAAAGAAATAGGAATGACTACAAAGGAACCTTATTGCTCTTTGAGAATCTTCAGCTTTCTCATATTATTAATGACTAGCTATAAAGTTGCTATCACTGGTTTCGGGTTGATAGTTTTATCGCGTTATATAATTAATAGCTTTTGCCTGCGGCTTCGCTCGCGTAAATTTACATTTTTTATCCTAAAATATAGCCTATAGCACTCAAGGATAACGTAGCTTCCTATTGGTGAAAGAATTTTTGAAATCGGATGAGTAGTTTCGGAGATTACCTCCTACATACAAACAAACAAACAAACAAACAAACAAATTCTACCTCTTTATAATATTAGTATAGATTAATTGATGTAATGTCATGTGTTGATTTTATTATGAAGAAGTTAAATTGTTTTTGATTTATGATACCTATATAATTATTACAAGACATTTCTGTTAAGAAATTGTAGAGATCTATTCTCTCTAAGACTGATTGAACATCAACAGTGAGATTACTTTAATATAAGTAATTCTCTTGTGCTTCTTTAAACATTTATTATTCTATCACATAGCGTTTTGTGTTTGTCACCAGCAGATATCAAACAAATCTTCATATCGACGCTGTGTGTTTTTATGTAAACACATAATAGAATATTTTGAATTAGAACAAAATTATTATTATGTGTTGAAAGAAAAACACACAGCGTCGCAGGAATATCTTCCTGGTGAAGAGACTATGACAGTTCAAAAGGGTTGCCATACATACCTCATAAAAATATGAAAAAATATTGGCTCCCTCGCCAGTGACAAACAGGTATATTACCATAGAGCAGGGATTAATAAGTACGTTCACAAAATCATCTTCATATCGACGCTGTGTGTTTTTCTTTCAACACATAATAATAATTTTGTTCTAATTCAAAATATTCTATTAATTAAATTGACAAATAATAATTTAAGTACCTACCTAATAACTCAGGATTATTAAGTACATATAACGTCATTTAATTTTTCACAGTATAAGATTTGTTTGTTTTTTTCTTTCAAAAATTACTTAGGATGACAAGCTTTTTAAAAATACGTTTCCCCTTTTTATTTAAATACGTTATTTATCGTGAGCGCGTTTACAAACACAAATAGTCATTTTCAAAAACACCAAACCCGGAAACCATTATGTGTCTGTAGAACATACAGATATTTGATCAGTCCGGGAATCAAATAATCAAACCCGCGACACGTAACTCACCAAAAGACCGCTTAACCGCTGCGCCAACCACACCATTATTTTTTTCTCTCATAAATAGACTTTATCGAAAGGAACACAAACAACTATTCAAGATGCCACTACTTACCCAGGTTCTCAAGCTACAGTTTTGCTTAGTTTGGGAACTACTGACAAAACCTTTAAGGATAAAATAACTAGTGACTTGTATTAGAATATAAAATAAGTTTATGAAAACTGCAACGGTACCTACTTTGTAACTTGTAATAGAAAAATTAAACAATCATCGTGATTATTAATCAATTAACTACATAGAACAATCGATTTACACGTTTGCGACCGGGCGACCCCAGCACTAATAATTACCTTCTGACAGTGAAAATGTTTTATGAATAAAAAAGCTTTAAAAAAAGAAAAAAAAATGTAAATGGCCAGCATGATTTCGGCGGGCTGACTTAGAGGTTGGTTGTAATAACAGGTCAATAATACTTGTTATCTCTGTTATATAAAATAACAGTACTAAATATCTGTCTAGCCTAGTATTTTTGTACTAGCTACCGATTAGTACCACTGACAAGGTGACAAGTTATCTGATTATTTTATAATATGGATGAATATTTTAAAACTTTTAATCAAACAATATTCGTATTTTATTACAATTACGGTATTCTATTAATTTGCGAACTACTGTGATGTATTTTTTCTTGTTTACTGAATCTTTAAACGTTTATTTCGAAAAATGGTATCAATGTATCCGAATAAATAACCGTGACACAGATTACGTGACCAAATAAAGGAGACATACATTTTTATACATATTGCTTCTTATGAACCTTGGTAGGTTATACAGGGTGATAATTTGAGATGGGGCATGAAGGGCAGCTACCTTAACCATTGTAGCTATAGGAAAACGTTCTTAGGAGACCACCCTTAACTTTTGGAATAATTAATATCTGCATTCACAGATTTTGAAAAATATGTACAGTCAGCGAGAAAAGGGGCAGTTTTCAGAAATCATTTTTATGATGCCAATCGATCCTATCTCTCGTAAGGATCAAAAGGCTCTTCTGGACCAATAGAGGTTGGAGTACTAGAAACGTCAGAAATCGCAAAAAAAACTATTTGAGATAGGGTAGTTATAAGGGCAGCTACCTTAATCGTTGTGGCTACAGGAAAATGTTGATAGGAGACTGTCCATAATTTTTAACATTATTTCAAACTGCATTCAAAGTTATTGAAAAAAAAAATGGTACAGTCAGCAAATAAATTGTCAGTTCTCACAATATATTTTTATGGTGCCAATCGATCAATTTTCTTATAAAGATCAAAATACTCTTCCGGACTCACTGATATTAGAGTACTAGAACGTCAGAAATCATCATCATCAAAGTTACATTCATACCGAAATAAAACCCATATCTATGAATGCAGTTCCAAATATTTCTGACGTTTCTAGTACTCCAACCTCAAATGGTCCGGAAGAGTGTTTTGACCCTTAAGGGAAATAGGATCGATTGGCATCATAAAAATGTTTTCTGAAAACTGCCCCTTTTTTCGCTGACTGTACATTTTTTTCAAAATCTGTGAATGCAAATAGAAATTATTCCAAAAGTTAGTGGTGGTCTCCTAAGAACGTTTTCTTGTAGCTACAATGGTTAAGGTAGCTGCGCTTCATGCCCCATCTCAAATTACCACCCTGTTATATTTTTAGACTATTTAGGTACATCTTTTTAGCAAGGTTTTATGTCGTCAGTAAGAATGAGACAAAAACATCGTTATTTAACAAGGCGTTGTGTCAACCGCGTCGTGAATATTATTTATACTAACAGATAATAGTTACTGAAAGGAACAAATGTTATCTGGTATTTTAAATACCTGTTATTTTTATATTTTTTATCTATGTCATCTGTGTGTATCTATTCGTCATTTTCTGTTTTCTGTAACGTTAGATATAATTTGAATTGAAAACTGATTTTCACAGCTTTTATTATGGACTAAATAATTATGAATTGTGTCAATTGTGCTTTAGCTAGGTTCGATGAGAAATATGATTTTTTATTTTATTTTATTTATTTGGCTCACCAACAATTGAATACACTAATACAAAGATATGAGATACATTCAATGGACTTATAGACTAGTGTACCAATTTCTTACAGGTAAGCACAACATGCATTAAATGTATATTTATCAAACGTGTTGAGTGCCTACTTAAAATTAAAATAATAATAATTTAGCCGATTATTGCAAATTGTAATATCATGGAATTCTGAGCGTCGGGATAACATATTGTGAAATACAGGTGATATAAAAATCCTTTAATTTAATTTCAGCAGATATATGGTAGTAGTTGGTATTAAGTAGCAGTTTAGTATCAAAACTACTAAAAACTAATCGGGATAACTTGGAACATAGGTATAATACGTTTTCTGAAGGTTTTTAAACAATATTTATTTCAATGTTAACAATAAATAACACCTGACATTTAAGTTATAGTACAGTAAGAAAAGCTGCCTTTTAAAAAAAATACAGGACCTCTAGGCGCTTTTTCTTTCCATATTGGAAGTCTTGAGGTCAAACGCGTTGAAATGAAGTAATTATTTTTTGTGTACATGTATTTCGATGGTGGGGTAACGGTCCCTTAAAAAGTTGGCCACCTCCTTTACACTAATTTTAGGGCATTAGTTTTTTATAATCACAATTTTTCAAATTGGAATTTAAAAATACCAACTTCCTTTTTTTTTACAGAAAACTTTGTTCTTCTCTGTGATAACGTATACGTATACCCAGCTTTTGAAAAAAGTCTTTTACTTTGTACTGAAGTCGCGACTATGGTTCAATTTGTTTTAAACAATTTTCCGAGATGCCGATATTCGTATTGGCCGCTGGATCGCCACCACTCACAAGGGTTACAGCTATTTTGTAGAAACTCATCTTGCAGATACGATTCTACTTCCTGTTGAGCGATTTGAAGTAGATTTTGGTTAGGGTTAACCTTTCCTTTCTCTAAAATTAAATCGGGTTTCCTCCACAAACTAATTTCGTCGTCGTCCACCCTTCTTGACTGAGGAGGTTCCGCGGTAGCTAACGACCTTGTTCCGTCTGTTACTAAAAGATTGAAGACTTTTCTCACTAGGCTGGACTTGGCTGCTTCAGCTGCACTTTCGTCAATGAACATTGATGTTACCTAATTAGTATTTTAAAAAAGTTGCCGCACTCTGATAGATGTTTCATGTGTCGTGGATGCGTTTACAAATACAAATTCCGTATGCACGAATACCCAGACCCGAATCAACTATCTGTAGATTTGTTTCATGCGAGAACAAACCCGCAACACGTAGCGCAGCAAGCCAACCGCTTCGCCACTCCGCCAACCGTGCCATCGCTACACCCGCTACCTATACCATTGCGACCGCGTTCTACGCGGCATAGTAATCAACTGTAGTGTAGATTTGTACCTCTAGACCACAGAGTACTACCTAGACTGTAGGAGGTCCGTCGGATTGCGCCTAGTAGGTACTAGGTAAGGTATTAATAAATTAAGCTAAACGTAGCCACTACCAATCGCATTGAGTTAAACAGACATCATTCAAATACGGATTTACTAACAATGTTCTTTACCTACAAAAAGACTAGTAGGTAAATAAAATGTATCTAATTATTTAATCGTTAAATAGGTTTGACGAATCATACCGTATGTTATTCCACGTATCATAGGAACTCAAGTACTATCGGCTTCATTAATGCAGTGTTAGTTCAACAAAATAATCGTATGCGGCGACTTGCTCGGTTTTATACACTTACACGTGCACAGTTGCACACACATCCCGCGCGCAAGCTAATGTCGGTCGTCCGTAAGGTGAAACTGCACATAAGGCCGATCGTACATGCAATAGCAAGTAGCTTATCCGCTCGATCGCTTCCGCAATAAAAAATGGGTACCTTACTTTGCCAATTCCTTTGTACCGCTTACTGCGCGTTCTGCCCGCTGTTACTAAAACTTAATTTATGACTTGCTCGAGTGAAGCATTTCAAATGTTTTAACTGTTATGATAGCCCTTGAGATAAGAAATAATGTGCCATTGTTTCTTTTTTTAAATATGGTTACCATAATATTTTAGAAGTGTTGAAACTAAGAGTACTAGCCATTTAAGCGATTTTTTGTAAAACATCGGGTTTTAATAAAAAATAAGATCGATAAGTATATATTTATTTATTTTATTCTTAAACTAAGTGTATTACTCGATATATTAAACAATATTTGAAAGCAATTTACATATTAAAACGTAGTAAAAATATTATGTAAAACAAGGCGCAGAATTCACGGATGCGTGAAAGATCGCATTTTTTTTAGGTATAGTCTAGGCCACTTTACATAAAAACTAAAGTACATAGAACAAAAATATAACCACCTATATAAAGGTAATTTTCTTCACTTTTATATGAATGTAATAGATTAAATTGTTATCCTTAAAGGACAATGGGACAAAATGTATGGACCCCGTCCCCACCCTTGTAGCACTATAGAGTGAGTTTGAATGAATGAACGAACGAATGAATAGTCGAGAATGAGTGAAGGAATGAATGAAATCGATTTGAAATGAAATAAATATGTTTTTTTTTTTTTATTATTTCCTCATTATACATCAATTATTGGCTGAAAAATAAATGATATACTGACTTAAAGAATGAGTCATTATATTCAAAATGAACGGTTTACAAAGTCAATGAATCAAAAACTCCTAAATGAAGAGTATTATAATTTGCCCGAACATGAGGACGGGACGGATGTGGGTGTGCGAATCACTATATCTCTCGAAAAGAACGGCTGCGCTCTTTTCGGGATTCACCTCTATTCTCCATTTCCGGAACCAGACCCCGACGGCGCTAGCTGCGGTTTGAAGGGTTCGAGTGATACTGTCGAGACTCCTACCGGAAAAGTAAATGGCTGTGTCGGCGGCGAAGAGAGCCAACTTGGCGAATCCACATTTGGGAATGTCGCTGGTATACAGCGTGAACAGAAGGAGCGATATCACTACACAACTCCGGCGCGGATAGGGCGAGGAGACGAGAAGGTGCCTTCTAGGCGATAGCGGAAGGAGCGATCCGACAGAAAGTCTCGAATGATGAGCACGAGACTGTACGAGTTTGTATAATAAACCGTTGTGCCAGTTCTTGTCTAAGGCTTTTGCTACGTCGAAGAATAGCATGCCCGTTTTGTACGAGCGCATGAAGCGGGAGCGACTATGCGGTGCAATTGTCGACTGCAACAGTGCTTGGTTCGAAAACCGAACTGTTCGTCGGGGATGCAATTCTGAGTACGATGCGCAGGTAATGTAAACCCTGTCGGGTGATATTACGTTTGAAAATGGTAACCGCTGCCTAGGGCCGCGCGCCGCGTCTCGCCTCTGGACGCGTGTGCCTCTCGTTATCTCTTTCCCACATTGAACTATTGTTACACTAGCTTTGAAGTTCTTCAAATAACCCCTTATCACTAACTAAAATAATTATATTCATATTGAAGTAATATTATAAGCATTTTTTTAAGGTAATTTTTATGTTACTTTCATGCTAAATAACTATTAAACTATACATTTTACAGATGAGCTGTCATACAATAAAATTAAGAGATTAATAAGGTCTTTCATATACAATAGGTAAGAAAGTGCTACACTACTGGGGACGTTTTGTCCCATTGTCCTTTGTGTCAAATTTACAAATTAAAAATAAGCGGCGCATTTTTTTGCCAATTTGCATTGCCTACCTAAATTTTTAAATCTGAAAATATAGATGGCCGTGCAATCAAATATACCCATACAATAAATAGGCCAAATCCTTAAGTTTTGAAAACGTCACGAATCTCTAAGATAATGTATTATTTACAATTATTACAAAATAAAATATAAACGGCTAAATACGTTACCAAAAACGCTGAGATGGAACACTTGTCGTGCGAACCGCACATATGGCGGCCATTCTTAGCAAGGGTTGTCAACTACTACCGACTGACTGCTTAAATTAAGAGAACAAAATTGTATAAAAATATCTATTTATCTATATACAGGGTGATTGGAAGATGGGTGCAAAGCTTTAAGGCGAAGATAGTACAGACAATTTAGAACCATTTAAGCCATGGTTGTCTTAGACGAAGTCTTACCAAATATTTTTAACCAAATTTTTAAGTTTTTTTTCGGAAATTCTCAAAATTTAATGTAAACTGCATAATTATGGCCAAATTGAATGATAAATGAATTCATTTTTTATTTATTTAATTAAAGTAATGTGTAAGCAATCAAGCAAAACATGTTTTAGGCTTCTGTGTCATTAGACATTTTTTTTACAGACATTTAAAGATCAGAAAAAATAAAAAAATTGTACAATACGTCTTTTAAACCTTATTCAAAAAAAAAAAACGGAGGGTGCTTTTTTTGTTCAAACCTTTTTGAAGACATGCTTGATAATCGCTCTTTCTTTTGAGGTATCATTTATGCGGATATCTTACAAATTATTGAAATTAGGGCCTACAAACCAATTTGAGGGAGAATTTTTTTTATTTTAGGCAGACTAATTAAAACAACATTTGAATTAAAATTATTTATTTTTCATGTTCAAAATGACGGCCGTGATTCCTAATACAAGCACGGCCCCGTCTTCTAACTTCTGTAGTCGTTATTTTCAACATCATCTCCTGCTTCATTGTCTCAAACGCTGAATTTATTCTTTGTATCAATTCTTCTCTAGTGTTAATTTCTTTGTTCTTATACACCAGTTCCTTGGCCCGGCCCCACACGAAAAAGTCCAACGGGGTCAGATCTGGGGAGCGAGCGGGCCAAGGGATGGGTCCATCCCTGCCGATCCAGCTATCAGGAAAGCAATTGTTGAGGTGTTCCCTTACATTTAAAGTCCAATGCGCTGGACAGCCGTCTTGCTGAAAGATGACTGTTCGGTCTCTTTCGAAGATCGGGACACCTGATTCCTCTATCAGCAGTGGTAAATCAATTTGCAGAAATTGCAAATAATTTTCGCCATTCAATGGATCAGGCAAAAAGTGGGGCCCAATCAATGTTCTGCCAATTATTCCAGCCCATACATTCACAGAGAATTTCATCTGAAATGACACCTGCTTCTTAAAATGTGGATTGTTGTCTACGTCGGCCCATTCATGGATGTTGTGAAAGTTTGTAATACCTTCCCTTGAAAATTTACTTTCATCCGTCCACAAGATTGATTTCAGAAACCACGCATCTTCGATGTCTCTGTTGAGGAGGAAACGGCAGAACTGAATTCTTCTTTGAGGATCTTGCTCTACTAGACCTTGCACACTCCTGCCATGGAACGGATACTTATCATTTTGGTGCATTGTATGCCACACCTTCCATTGAGAAATGTTTAAATTTCGAGCTACTGCTCTAGTACTGGTAGTAGGATCCGCTTGAAATGCTGCTAAAATGTCTTCGTCGACGGCAGTTTCGTGTCTGCCCGGGTTGACTCCAGGTTCCACGCGGTGAAACCCATCTTGGGCAAGACGACGAAACGTGTTGTAAAACACTCGGACATTCGGTATCCTGCGATTCGGATAGCGCTCTTGATACATCCATCGCGCCAAAGATCCATTGCCGTCTGCTCTACCGTACATAAATACGATATCCGCATATTCTTGATTGGAAAAAGTAGCCATAGTCACTTAACAATTAAGAAAAACGGCGTAGGAGCGCACTAAACGTCAACTCAACACAATTAAGTCAAAAATCAACACGTGCAGGAGCGCGAGGCTACGACTGGACACGGTGAAACAAAAAAGTTCAAAACTAACGCAAACAACACGCGCAGGAACGCAAAGGGCTACAACTGAACACGGTAAATTGTGAATCAACACGACAACGTCCACTCACAAGGGCAGTAGTTTGACTAATAAGTAAAAGATGTAACGGCTTCATCACAGACCGACTGACCCTGACTAAAGAAAAACGACTTTGTTGCCTCAGTAACTAAGACCATTTTGCTGTAAAAACCAACTCTTTATCGCTTTTTGCTATTCATTGGGCGTTCTACCTGGAAATGCCGTCGCACCGCGCTCGGTGGCCATTGTTTAGAGAATCCCCTCAATGGGTTCCCCTCAATTGGTTCCTGCATGTGCCAAAAATTCTTAGAATTGAACAATGTTATCATTTCGAGCACATAAAGTATTCTTTTAAGCAAAAATTTTGTGTTTTGTTAGACTGCCTAAAATTTAAAATTTCTCCCTCGATTTGGTTTATTAGGTCCTAATTTCAATAATTTGTAAGATATCCGCATAAATGATACCTCAAAAGAAAGAGCGATTATCAAGCATGTCTTCAAAAAGGTTTGAACAAAAAAAGCACCCTCCGTTTTTTTTTAAATAAGGTTTAAAAGACGTATTGTACAAATTTTTTATTTTTTCTGAGCTTTAAATATCTGTAAAAAAAATGTCTAATGACACAGAAGCCTAAAACATGTTTTGCTTGGTTGCTTACACATTACTTTAATTAAATAAATAAAAAATTAATTCATTTATCATTCAATTTGGCCATAATTATGCAGTTTTCATTAAATTTTGAGAATTTCCGAAAAAAAACTTAAAAATTTGGTTAAAAAAATTTGGTAAGACTTCGTCTAAGACAACCATGGCTTAAATGGTCCTAAATTGTCTATACTATCTTCACCTTAAAGCTTTGCACCCATCTTCCAATCACCCTGTATATATATTTTTTCTTAAAATCAAACTTGATTAATGTTATTTATTTCTTGTGTACTAACATTGTTTTTAACCGACTTCAAAAAATGAAGGTTATGAATTTATCGAAAAAATATCGTCCGCCCCATACATTTTTGTCGGCGTAACTCGACAAAATATACTGAACAGCTGATTTTTGATTTCTTTGTTGGTCTCATAGTGAAAGTTGTTCATAATGATGAGTACACACGGCTACACATCAAGCTATACAAAACCAGTTTATCTTGGCGTCGCTTTGTATAATCTTTTCGCACAAGTAACGGTCAGCTTATACTGGTTTTGCATAGCTTGAAGTGTAGCCGTGTGTACAATGACCACTTTCAAGGTTTTGCGTTTAATCTGTTACACGTTGTATGTTTGTAAGTATGTTTGTATTGTGGGTGTTTGTAGTATTGTGTAGTGTGTGTGGTGGTTTGTGTGCGCGTGTTTATGTATGACGTGGCTCAGGAACTGTGTGATATTGCTCAAAACAAATATCAAAGCAGAGTGAGACTTGGCATTGCTTGCAAATATATTTTGTGCGGCTCTTCTTGCACCACTTACATAATGAGTACTTGGATGGCCCAGTACCTAAAAAGTGATTCCCTTCCAGAATTGGACGGACATTTTTAGATTTTGGGCCAACCAAGTATTTGTTCACAGATATTTTGAATGGGTATTCTATGACCGGGGGTTTCATTATTTTCAGCAATTCTTCCGCTACTTCAGCCCTGAACCAACGATGTGTCACATTTTTGTGTTGTGTCTTATAAATTATATAGGCGTTTAAAAGTGTGATGTTGAGGAGACGTCTGAAAACTTTCTTATACCAAATGTGATTACGTGATCTTTCCATGGGAAATGCTGATAGTAGTTGGTCTTTCTTATCTACACCTCCCATGGCAAGATTGTAATCCAGGACCATTTGGGGCTTATATTTGTAAGTCCCATATTTTTCTTTACCGCCTACGGTACCTTCGTGGTACGTAGACAGCATGGACACAACATTGGCATCACGCCACATCATAACGTGCAAGTCAGCACAAAAGCTCTGTAACATTTCCCCTTGCCTCAACTCAGTCTTTGACACTGATTTGACAGCCTCAGGGACAAACTCACGATTTACTCGTAGAGTCCCGTAGCAATCTGTGCCCTGAGACTTCAAATATCGTGCCAATAATGGAGAATTGTAAAAATTGTCCATGATAATAGTATGGCCCCTATTAAATAAGGGCCTTGCCAGGACATGGACAATTTTTGCAGTGGCATTGTCAGGTATTGGCGGAATAATATCTGTCTGGTCAGTCTTGACAATCTGATCAGTATCGTCAGCCTTGTCAATACTGTCAGCCTTGTCAATATCGTCAACCTTGTCAGTCTCGTCAGTCTGTTTTCCGGTATAGACGTAAAAATTCCACAAGTAGCCGGTTGCCGATTCGCACAACTCATACGATTTTACACCAACTTTGGCGGCTTTGGAAGCAATTTTTTGTGCGAATGACAATCGTCCCTGCCACTTGAGAAGAGATTCGTCTATAGCTATATTTTGCCCAGGAAGATACAGGGTGCTAAATTTATTTTTCAAAAAATCAAGCACAGGCTGTATCTTCCTGAGCTTAATTTCGTCATGTGTTTTTCCTGTCGTACTAAATGAGTCTGTGAAATGAAAAACTCTTTTGAGCAAAATAAACCTATTGTACGTCATTATGGATTTGAAATATTTAAAAGTGAGATGGCCATTTTCCTCCCAATAATTTTTTTCAACTGGCATAGGTGCCAAGCCCTGTAAAATTAATATGGCAAGAAAAATGTACATCTCCTCCCTGTCAACATTTTTAAAAAAAAATTGTCGTGAGTGTTCAGTCAAGTGTCTATGAGTACTGAAGCATATTTGTTTGTCTGGTAATTAAGTCCAAAAGCTCGTCATCAAAAAATTTAAAAAATAGGTCTACTGGTTTTGTGTCGGTAGTTACCGTAAAAGTTGGTCCTGTTTGTCCTGTAAATGTCTGTCGGATACCGGTAAAAGTCTGTCGGTCGTGGCTCCAGTCAAACGTCAAATGGTCCTTTGGCAGTAGTTCCGCCAATAGTTGGTCAGAGCTTTTGTCCTCGGCTGACACAAATGCCCGTGTCTCAGCATCACACTCGTCCATAATATGAGCTGGAGCTAATTTGGTATCGCGTTCTGTGTGCACCAAATCTACGTCCTCTTCTTCTTCAGACTGCTCTTCCAGCCATCTGGCCAAGTCTTCATCAAGCTCTTTAGACTCTAAAACAATTATAATTATGTTTTAGAAAAATAAACCTATTATTTGCAAAATTAATAAATGTTCTGATCCAGTGATTACTCTTCACTCAAAAATCGTAAATCTGTCTATTACATTAATCTAATTTCACTATAGTAACAAAATGGCTGAACAAACCTTTTCCTTTTACTACTTTATTTATAAGCTTAACCATGGGCTTTATAGGGGGTGACACAGAGACCGGAACATCGGTCATCTGATGTCCTGGTGACGTAGGGGCATCTGCCAGCAGTAAAGCTGAAGTAGTATGCCCTTCAGGGTCTTCTAAATATATAAAAAAAACTAATTGTAGGTATATCACAATATAACTTAGCAGTTGTTAAGTTGCATAAACGTAAAGTTATTCTTACTCAAATGTCCCGTCGTCCAATCAACTTGTAAATCCACTACAGAACTACAAGAGGCTCCGATTGAACTAAAAAAAAACAATTTAAATTAGTGATAAATTATGAATGTAGAATAGATTATTTTGTGTAGATTAATAAAAAAGTCGTACACACGAAAATATAAGAAATGCACAATAAGATTTTACCGTATCTGCCACGGCTGCAACTAGGGCAATGGTGTGACAGTAGGCGTGCCTGGAACCAAGTGACACTCAGTTCGCTCCGGGGATGACTGTCTCCTAAAACAATATGTATTAATTACAATAAATATAAAAAGACAAAACGCCCTTAATCAATATTTTATTGACATAGATTTCCTTACCGCGCCCGCTTACGTGGTGGTGCATCTGGAAGGAGGGTCCGCGAAATTTCCTTAAACCGCTTGCGGGCTATCAGCTCCTCTTTTACAGATGGATCCATTTTTTTTAATGTTTTCTTCGTGAGAAGTAAAGATTTTTTTAACGCCGCATGCTCCTCTTCAAAGCTTCTGTAAAATATATATAAATAAAAATGAACGAAAATTAAGATAAAATAAAAGTTTTGATAGAATCATTTATATATTTTTTTCATTAAAAAGAATAACTACTGATGAAATAATTGTTATTAAAATACCTTGAACTTGGACCAGCGACTGCGCAATCTTTACTTTCACAACCTTTTCCCTTGCCGCGTCCTCTACCACGGCCCCTACCTCGTCCTCTTTCATTATTATTTTTACCTTTTCCACTATTAAAAAAAAACGTAAAAATAAACAACAAAAAACATTATTGAACCAAAACTGAAAAAACAAAACAAAAATCACCATCACCTAATTTAAAGCTAAAAATTTGTATGCAGGAAAAATAATTAATTTTTACCTTGACCACTATTTAAAATTATTAAAATAAAACATTGTTAATCTTAAATTCGAAAAAAAAACTCGTAACCTCTCACCAAAAAATAAAATAAAAATAAGTTAACAAAAACACCGACCGCCAACCCTAAGCCAAAAAACGTGTATTGCTTTGTGCAACCAAAGCGGCAGTAGCAATTTGAGTAGGTAAAACTCACCGGGCGGTTTAATTTTCGCAATCTGTTACAATCTGAAGAACAATTTACACAACTTAATACCTTAAATTGAATAAATATACTCAAATATTATTAATACTAATGCATATTTAAGAAAAACATCGTATTTACGATAATATAGCAGTACAAAACTAAGTTCAGGTCAACGCCATTCTGAGTATGTTCTTTAATGACGATTTTTAAAATTTTGTCTTACAGTATCCCCAAAAATATTACTTTAATACATTAAAACACAAGTTACAGATTAATTTGGTATATAAACATTAACAGAAATCAATCAAATACAATACTTACGACATATTTTGTCACCTCCTTGAAAACACTATAGCGTCACTTCACTCACTAAAACTCAACTGACGATATGTCGTTATTTTTCTACCGTAATGTTGGTATTAAGGGCACACATCTATGAGAAATGTATCTGTCTTTGATTTAAATACATAATATTAGGACTCTATGCGTTTGGTATAGAGACTAAATTCAATTGAAAAAACTTCGCCGCTCTGCAACCACAGTTGCACAAAGCAAAACTGACGATTTTTTCTTTGCAACTGTGGTTGCACGAAGCGATCGAGCGGATAGGAAGGCACTTACCTACCTACCTCGCGAGTACCGATTGTGATGTGATACCTTCGATACCCAAATTGGACAATAACATTCGGTTTTCTGTAAGTAAAGAAATCTCAGAAACAGCGTGTACATACAACAGTACTGTAGGTATGTCTATGTTTGCCTATCTCTGGTACGATTTTTGATAAAGCCTCAGACCACTTAGATCACTTTGACTTCTTACAGTTTACATCTGTACGAGAATGTAGGTACACAATCAACAAACAGCTGACGGATGCGACTCGGCGTTCGAATAGTCGACATGAGTTATAAAATTTAAGTAACTGTCGAAAATCTGACATAATACCTCCATAGGTACGTAATTTGACCTCCTAGACTCCTAGGCGAAAAATCACATTAATGTCATTCGAATACGCCAAATCTGCGTAATTCATAAATCAAACAGTAGTACAAACGCATTTCTGTAGTTTGTCTAATAAACGATTGTAACAAACACAGGTGTAAGTTTGGTGAAACCTCACAGAGGTCAAAAAAGATTTATTTTTTTATCAGTCTCTTTTATTTTTTATTATCATGGGTAAATTAAAATATATAAAAAAATAATTTTAGAGGGACCTGGGTCTTACTTATATATTCTTCGTCAATGTGTCGCTACTTAAAATAAACTTAAACCAATCCTTTCAACTGTGCCTCTTGAATTTTAATTTTTAAATCCAATAGTAGCATTTGTTTTTGGTGGCGTTCCTCATTGTGTTTTATTAATTGGTCATGCAGTTCTTGTGCATGTCTAATTTTTTCTTTGTGCTCGACTTCTGCACGTCTATTACTTTCTTCAAGGATTCTTTCTTTTTCCTTTGTGCAATGAAGTTTCTCGTCACTCAGCATCTTTATAGATCTTCTCATTGACACTGGAGTAGCTCCAAAATTCCTTTTTTGACCTACAAAAAACACAATTTAATGTTCATCATCCCACCACAACTTACACTATAAAATATTATTCTCTATATCTCCACTTACATTTTAAGGGTGACGACACTGGCTGTCTTAATAAACACCCAGGTGCACCAGTATCTTTTATGAAGGGCTTCTGAAATAGAATTAATAATAATAAATAATTTTGTAAAATAATATAAAGTACAGAGATATTCCATTAGGCCCATAATAAATTAATCACCTTGACACTCGCAACATTTTCCAATTCACCAGATGGAATTAATGTTACAACATCTGTATTAAACTTTTCGAATTGGCTTGATGGGCTAGGTGTACGTGATGGTTGTGTGACAATCACATCACTAGACAGCAGCAACACATCCTAAAACAAATAAATAAAACCTTAAATATCCCTTTATTACACAAAAAAAGGGAAGGACAAAAAGTGGTTTGTCATACAAACAAATATTATTTTGTATAATATGTCTACATTACATACAATACATACAAGAAAAACTTTTACATGAATACCTGTAAACAAATTTTATACTTATTAATAGGGATTACCTGTGAGTTTTCTATGTACTCCAATTTCTTTTTTGCTGATGGTGTCATCACATGATGTGGTTCTATTATTTAATCAATATTCTACAAAATAAAACAAAATGAGCATTGCATAATTCACAAAGATTAGAGCCTCTTTTTGTACCAGCAAAGGTACGTATTACAAATAAAAGGTCAACTTTACCTGGTATGTCTGGCATGTTTGCTTCAGCGAGAACCGACGACTTTTTTGCCATCCGGAGGAAAAAGACCGCATCCTTAATAAGTAGAATGAGGGCTAGCACCAACAGCATTCTGAAAACCCTAGCTGAAAAACACGATGCGCCAATATTTAAACACGCTGTCAGGTTGCTCGTGCGGCAGGGGGAGTAGACATGGTTTTTTATTTGATTGATTATTTTATTTTGATTATTGTTTTATTTTTGATTATTTTATTTTGATTATTGTTTTTATTTTTGATTATTTTATTTTGATTATTGTTTTTATTTTTGATTATTTTATTTTGATTATTGTTTTTATTTTTGATTATTTTATTTTGATTATTGTTTTATTTTTGATTATTTTATTGTTGATTATGTTATTTTTGATTATTTCTATTCTTTCAATTTAATTAATTAATGTTACTAACCCTTAGTTGATAAGGTATTGCTGTACTAACCATTGGACCAATGTTGTCAAATTTAATAAATAAATTATTATTTACCACATGAGCTAGGGGCGTCAGGATTCCTTCACCACCAGTAGGTTCAACATTCTAAAAAGAAAAAGATTAGGTTTATTGAAATAGTTATGATGAAGTATCCATTTTAGAGTTTACAAAGTTTCCTTTTGCCACCAGGAGGGTCCTGTTCCGACAGTATTCCAGCCTTCCAAATACCTACATGGGAAAATAATTGTAATTCTGTTGCTTCCTTTTGATATAAAAGAGAGACTGAGAAACTAAAAATTACATTACAAGTACATTAAGCACAGATAGAGGTGCATACCACAGGTAGGGCGTCATCATCATAAATTGATTCCAGACCATCTGCAGATAAAACCATCAAAGATCTCATCCAGTCTTTGTCGGGGTGGTCACTGCTGGATGTGCCCGGTACTTGACCTCCTCCAGTCCTTCGTCTTTCTTGACGTTCCTTACTAGCTTCCTACAAATAATTTAATGTGCATGTTTAATACTTCCCTCTAACCGACTAGGGCCCGCTTAGATGGTTACCGGTTTAGCCCATCTATGTAAATCAACTAGGCATGTAGAACAGGTGATTTTAACAATGTCACCACATAAAAATGACTAGGTATAATTTTTTTACTTACTTTTCGGGCACACTTTTTCATATTATCAAATTTATATTTTAATTGTTTTATCGTTTTGTGTCTTGAGCTACTTGCGTTAAATTCCATGTGAATGTTAACCCATGTTTTTTCTTTCTGTGCTTGAGAAACGGCATCAGTTTTCTTACACAGTAATATATGTTTGTTTTCATCTATTAATCGTTTTAACAGTTCAAGTTCACTGTTCGAAAAGTTAGATCCTCTTTCCCTGGAACAAAACATTTGTTAATTACAATTATTGTAGACACCAAAAGCCATGATATAAAAACACCACGGTTGCTAAAAAATAACATTCACTTACTTTGATTTAACATCCATTCTGGCGAATTTACAAGTAGTAAGTAGTTTTAAAATGGTAATCTGGTTCCGTATCAACAAAAATCTAAGTCAATTGAAATGAAACCGCAAGAGATTTCAAAAACTACTGAAACTTTTTTAAATCACCACAACTAGAGTGCGCGCAAGATAACTCTGCGCGCGACTGAGGGCGTGCTAAACGTTGCCATGATCGCAAAAGTTCAAATTACCGCTTTTTAAGCTTTACTTTTTTATCGCTAAACATATTTTTCCCGCTAAACATTCCTACAGTCAGGTAGTTCTACCATCAAAATAAAACGGCACACACTTAGTTAGGTGTACCATGATTAGTTCCGATTTCGGCCGCGCGCAGACTTATCTTGCGCGCACTCTATTTCCTTCCACTGACAACAACACAACAGTGACAACTTGACAGCTAATACAGTGTTGGCAGTCGAAAAAATTATTACCCATCGAAAATTAAGGGAAGTTAAATGAAATTGTACTGACAACACTTTTAACCCTTGTCTTATTTAACCGCCGCGTAAAATATTTTTGGGCAACTGAATGCGGAGATAACCGACGTCATTTTTTTTACCGAGGTCAAAATTGACGACAGTTAAATTTTAACTTTAACTTTACTGTAATGTACGAGTAACCGGTCCTAAGTATAATATACATTGTTACGCTTATATTTAGTAACTAGCTGTGCCCGCGACTCCGTCCGCGTGGAACTCGGAAAACAACATTGTGTCGCAGCAACTAAATAGTGCATAAGTATTCCATTTATTATAATAATATTTGCCAAATGCTAATTGTATTATTGCTTATATTATTATTATTGCATCCGGTATGAAGTATATAAAAGGAAACACAGACCAGATTGATGAGTTTAAATCTAAATATATTTAACTAGCTTTTGCCTGCGGCTTCGCGCGCGTTAATTTACGGATCCCTAATTTTTTGATCCCAAAATATAGCCTATAGCACTCAGGGATAACGTAGCTTCCGATTGGTGAAAGAATTTTTGAAATCGGATGAGTAGCTTGGGAGATTACCTCCTACATACAAACAAACAAACAAATTCTACCTCTTTATAATATTAGTATAGATTAAGGTTATGTGACGAGCCGAAACGAGGCGAACTCGACGTGAAAAGTTATGAAAAATCCATTTTACCAAAATGGCATAATTATATAGAAAAGAGAAAATTTAAATTACTCGAAAAAAAACATACAAATATCAATTTGCCACTCTACCTACCTCACGCGTTTATATTGCATAAAATGCAAAATATTACATTATTATGGTGCATTTTGTGTGTTGACCTTGATTAAATGTAGTTTCTGTATTAAAGTGATTTTGTATAAGGTTTCATACAAAAAAAGTAATTATAATGTGAAACACAAAATGAGTCTTATCCATTTACTTTTTAGTTATTACTCTTTCGTTATGTTTTATTTATACTTCCGCGTTATTTCTGAACGCATCCGTTATTTTTTAACACGGGTAACATTAGCTTCAGTCTGATTGGTTGTTAGTCAGGCGTCTCCGCCATTACTTTTAAAATACAATTGGCTCAAAAAGCATTCAAAAAGTAAAAATGATATGTAAGCACATATTTATTGAACGTTGGGAGACCGCTAAGTATAATAAAGGTGAAATAGCAAAAAAAAAAAAGATTTTTTGCTCGTTTCGCTCGCTCTTACATCACAAGTTCCGGTCGAATAGCGGTCCCGACAGTAAATAAGTAGGTACATATAATTTTTCACATTTTAAAAGTATTTCTCTCATTCGAATAAATCTTGATTTGAACGGATCAACATTATATCCTGTAACAAACTTCCACCCATTTTATTTCTTAGAGGGTTTAATATAAATTTTACTGATGAAAATAACCGCTCCACTGATACCTGCATTGCAGGAGCTGCAAACACTACATTAACTACTTTCATTAGAGAGGGATCAATTGATGCTCCTTTGTTCGCCAATGAATCTTTTAGGAACGAAATTGTCTACTGCGCAGCTAATCAGCTAACTTCAGACTCGCCAAGATACGTCGGCCGTATTGTAGTCTGGGTTCAAATCTTAATTTACTTAACAATCCATCAAGTGTATTTAATGACGACCTCTCAGCTAACCCACGAGCTGTCTCAGTTCCTTTTAAATAATTTTCTAATGGTAATGTTGTTTGAACATGCTGCCTGGTGCTGGAGTCATCTGGTAATTCAGAAATTTCCGTTGGAGACTCAGATAATGTGAGGGATTGAACTGCTGGAAAGTCTGCGCTATTAATGTTTTTGCCTTCTCACATTCTTGATCAGACAAAATTACGTTGAGGCCATCTAAATATAAATTTTCTATGACTAAATCATTATTTAATAAATCAGTTTCTCTACCTTTCATGGCTTTAACTAAGTCCTCTGCAAATGAGGTTCTAATTGCTTCCAACTTTATTTTGCAATTAAGCCATTCTGTGAAAAAGTCACCAATCGTGAGCTGAAACGTGAACACGTTGTAATGCTACTGTCACCTTATAAACAGGTTTAAGGCAAGAAATTAAATTTTGGATTTCCATCCAGAAACTATCAGAAAAAATACTCGTAAGATCAGAGTCTTGAACATCTTTTAATGAATACAACCGTCCCAACATTTGATAGGTAGACGTCCACCTCGTTGGACAGTCAATTATCGGTTTATTTAAATTGGAGGCCCTTAAAATATGTTTTATATTTGGTCGGCGTAAGATTTTAACAGCTCTTCGTGCAGTTTGTGTGGTAATTTTTGCATCCAAATATTCATTAAAGCCGTCTTTTACAGCAAGTTGTAAAGTATGTGCAGCGCAAAACATTCCCGCGTTCGTCCTGTCCAGTAATGTAGTTCTGCTTCGTCAAACTCTTCTATTGCCTCAAAATCTAATAAACGCTTATTTTTTTAATAAACGAATTATATCGAGCATGTACTGCAGATTAAATTCAAAACGCCAGTTTGGTGCATCCAATAATATCTGCCAACTATCAGTTTGCAAGTGATCACACGTGCGTTTAATGGAATGTAGTAGTTATAGCACATCAACATCTTCATTTTCACAGTTTCCGCTATTCTATGTCTAGAGGTATTTTGACATCCGTGAAATAAACATGATTTTCCTGAATTAGGACCTCGCGGATGTCCATTTAAATTAAAAACAGCATCTTTATTAACCAATAATTGTTCAATAGGTTGATTTTGTTCTTGGACTACGGGCTGTTCTTGATCCAATAGGGGCTGGTTTTGTTCTGGAACTACTTCAGGTAGGCCTTCTCCAGGTTGATGTTGTGCTTCATTTTGCTCTGAAGCGACTGACTGTTCCTGTACGACCTCAGGTTGATGAACAATAGGTCGATCTTCACCCTCCGCATTACGCTGAGGAAGGCTTCCTCGCTGGGCTCGCATCCAAAAACGCATACTTACGTGTTCCTCATTGTTAAATGTGAGCTAAAAAATAAAATCATTTTTTGGGTCAGTGGCAGTGAACGCTGCCTCTGAACCAAGGACAGTAGAAAAATCAGTGGTGATAGTAATCACTAAACTTACCTCATGTGGAAGCGCTGATTGAATATTCTCAATGGTGCGAAAATGACGATTACGAATATCCGCAGTCATAGTTATTCTTCGAATGCGCAGTACAGATATACTGCATGGCAAACACTTGGTGTCGTTGCGGTAGGAACATTTTCCAAATACATATATCAGAGTCCGGTAAGCACAGCAAATGTCAGAGTATTAAGAATCGTTCGGAGTCCAGGGTCAACAGCACACTTATAGAAGAAAAATCACGATAATCGCACAGTAACGCACCGAAAGACAAGCTATGGACGACTGCGAAGAGCTTACACATTACACCAATCCAATCGGGTAACAAAGAAAACAAGTAACAGGGATGCAGGTATATTTCCCTTACGATAAAAAAGGACAACAACAAAAGCGCTCACGCAGGTAAAACAATGATTCGGAAAAAAACCCTGCCGCAATAGATAGGGCGCGGGAGGAAGGTGCGGAGCGGGGACGCTAGTGACTGGCTACCTGTCGCTCAATCGGTACAGCAGCAGCGCGCTCACGCTTTAAGCGCTATCCACACATTTCCGGGTCAGGGCTATCCGTGTTCCGAGTAGATCGTTTCAGTGTTCCCGTCAGGGACGTGCCATCCGTCACCCGTGTTCACACATATCAGGGAAATCGGTATCAGTTCTGTTTCGTTAGCTGATACGCACGATGTCTTTGTTTAACCAAGAAGAGTTGGCAATGATTGCAATAGCGCTAGATGAAGAAGAAGCAGATGACCAAGAACACTATCAGCAGGAAATAAAACGTATTTGGGTATGTGAGCTGTGGGAAGATAGAGAAACTGCAGGAGAATTTCACACATTATGCCAGAAACTCACGCGACACCCTAAATATTATTATGATTACTTCAAAATGTCAGAATCTACTTTTCACCTGCTACTACAAAAGCTACAAGATGCTTTGAGAAAAAAAGACACTTACTGGAGACAATCTATATCGCCAATGGAAAGACTCGCTGTTACGTTAAGGTAAGAGTAAAAATAAAATAATTAATTTTATTTTTTAAGTATTTATTTTTAGTTACTGATCAAAGGGGTTTTACACATCAAATTATTTTTAAAAATTATATGTAATTACTTAATTAGGCTTGAAATTCCGAAATGTACTGTGATACGGTGGAGTCATCTTTATGTACATTTTTGTTTTCTGTATCCTTAGAAGAATTTTGATTATTTGTAGGATTCAGAATACTCTCGGATAAAGTTTCAGGCTCTGCTGATTTTCCTTGCATACTCGTTGGAGCACTTGTAGATGTATATGGACTTGGTTGTGTAATTTCTGGTAATTCTTCATGCACTTGTAAATTACATCCTGTTCCGGCAGATGGGGTACTTGTCTCAAAAATTATTTGTACATCATTTTCAACATTTTGTACTTCCATATGTCGCTCAAACATGATCATTTCATATTTTTGTACAATACTAAATATGTCAGTCTTCGCTAAGTTTTGGTAATACGGTGTAAGATTTTTAAGAGTGGGAGCAATGCCATGCAGAAACTTGTCAATAGGATGTTCCTCTGTACTGTAATTTTGATTTTTCTTTAATACATACTCCAGCAAAGTAGCAGCAGCAGACTTAGGTTTGTCACTTGTTTCCTGAGAAGATGCAAGAGAACTTGAAGATGCTGCTGGTGAAAGTGATCCTGTTCGATGGGATGAATGAACTGGCGATGGAGTAGATAGTACCACTTCTTCGTCCGCCAAAGCTGATGGAGACTGTGCAGAGTGTGGAGAACCACTGTTCAAAACCGTATCTAAAGTACTATCTTCACTTTCAGCACTTATATTGCTAATTGTTTCTCTTTCTTGAAAATATGGCCGAAGAAATGACAACTCCTCATGGTATTTACAACGTTTTTGTGATTCACGTCCTTGGCCACTTCTCGTTGCTGTATTCTTTATGGATTTACGGTAATGATCCCGAATATTATTCCACCGCGATTTGCACACCGATGCTGGAAACAATAAAACAGTTAATTTAACATTTTTGTTTGTTACAGGTTCCTGACAACAGGAGATTTATTTAAAACAATAGCGTTCAGCTATCGAATGGGGTTTAGTACTGTGCAGGAAATTGTAACGAAAACTTGTAAATGTATAGTTGACACAATGATGAGTGAAATGCTACCTAGGCCAACAAATGAGATGTGGAAATCAATAGCGGACGACTTCAATACAAATTGGAATTTTCCTAATTGCATCGGAGCTCTTGATGGAAAACATTTTAACATCCAGTCACCGCCTAACAGTGGATCACTATACTTCAACTACAAAAAAACATTCTCAGTTGTGCTTATGGCGTTAGTTGATGCCAATTATAAATTTACAATTGTCAATGTTGGTTCTTATGGAAAGAATAGTGATGGAGGAATTTTTGCGAACTCTAATCTAGGAAAAGAACTTCAAAGAGACAACTTGTCTTTGCCTGGAGCTTCGTATCTACCAGGCAGTTCAACAACAGCTCCATATGTTCTTGTAGGAGATGAAGCTTTCCCTCTCAAAACTTATTTAATGCGACCATATCCAGGGACCAATTTGAGCACCGATAAGCGAATTTTCAACTATCGTTTATCTCGTGCAAGGAGGGTAGTAGAAAACACATTTGGACAGTTGACATCAAAATTCCGAATTTATAATAGACGCATTCAAGCTTTACCAAAAAATGTTGATAATATAATACTTTCTACTTGTATTCTTCATAATTTTATAAAAAAATATGACAAGGAAACAAATTTGTTTGCAGAAGTTGCAAGCACAAACGAAACTCTTGGCGCATACGACGATTTACCAGCTGTCGGTTTAAATGCTTCAAGAGAGGCTTTTCTTGTACGGGATACGTTCAAATCTTATTTTATTTCTCCGGCTGGCGCAGTGCCTTGGCAAAACAATAGAATTTAAGTTGTTGTCTCTATAATACCTTACGTTTGTAGTTGGTAGGTAACTCCCGCGCAATACTAGGTACTTCTACTATACACATAATAATGTATTAGTGGGTTTATGTATGTACAGTTAATTTTTTAACTATGTACAAATGAAAATGGGGGATAGTATTCATCAAAATGAACAACTTCAAATTGGGAAAAAATCAACATTCATCATACACAGTGGTAAATAATGGATTAAAATGTATGAAACAGCTGTTTTTATTTCGCGATTAGACATGGGCCCCCAAAGTAAAAGTTATTCATTTTGACGAGTACTACCCACCATTTTCGTTCAAACCATCCTGTATTTAATATATTCATAAACGGCCTGTATATCAGCAATAAAGATTAAATAAACAATAAGAACCTACATTAATGTCTACAGAACACAAAACATAATATAATAAAATGTTTAAAACCTACCTTCACACTTTAATTCTTTTCCTATATTATCCCATATGATATTTTTCTTCTTAGAATTCAAATAATGTGGATTACGAAGATCGTAAAGTATAGCATTCTGCCGTACAAGTTCTATCAACCCCTCTGTATTCATGTTGCACTTGCAGATAAATCATTAACTTTAACAAAAATCGGATAGCACTGTCAGAGCGTCCGTGCGACCGAGCGTGCTCCGGGACACTGACGCCTGACACGGAGCTGTGTGAACCAGTTCATACAATTTGTACGTAACCGATTTTTTCCCCGTCCCTGACGGAACACGGCAGGGACGATTTCCCGGAAATGTGTGGATAGCGCTTTATACTACGTGCCGTTGTAATAAATGACTTAAAAAAACACTTTTTTTTGAAAATGTTTGTTACACTGTATCTTTTTTTACTGGGTTAGATTTATTTGGCCCCATATTAAAAATTGTCATGAATGATTAGGACTTACGTTTAGCATACGAGGGGTGATCCAAAAGTAATGATAATGAAAATAAAACACGGTAATTAAAGTTAAAATAATAATTTATTTTTCTACGTAGTCTCCTAACAAATCAATACATTTAGTCCATCTTTTCTATAAACACAGGATACCCTTTGAAAAAAATTCTTTGTCTTGACCCTCCCAAAACGCCTCAACAGCGGCCATCACTTCGCTATCGTCTTCAAATTTCTTACCTCGGAGGTGTTCCTTGAGCCGAGGAAAGAGGTAAAAGTCACTAAGAGCTAGATCTGGCGAATAGGGAGGGTGTTCGAGCAGTTCGAATCCCGTTTCTTGAATGGCAGCCATCGCAACTGCGGCTTTGTGAGCCGGTGCGTTGTCTTGGTGAAACAGCACTCCAGCTCGCAGTTTGCCGCGTCTTTTTTCCTTAATGGCCTCCCGTAATCTTCTTATTTGGTCTGCGTAGTAAGAGCCCGTAATAGGGGCTCCCTTTTCCAAATATTCCGCCATAATTATGCCTTCAGCGTCCCAAAAAACGGACGCCATAACCATTCCCGCCGAACTTGACACTTTGAATTTCTTTGGCGTCGGTGAGGAGGCTCGCTTCCAAGTCATCGATTGTTGTTTCGTTTCAGGATCAAAATGGTGGGTCCAGGTTTCGTCCATAGTCACAAAACGGAACAAAAAGTTTTCTTGATCTGCTTGGAACTTTTCGAGATTGACCCTCGAAATGTCAACTCGTTTTTTCTTTTGCTCGTCGGTTAACCTTCTGGGTACCCAACGCGCTTTTTCATATGCAACTCGTTCGCAAGGATTCTTCAAACGCTGCCATATGAGATCCCTGTGACCTCAGCTACATGCCTGATGGTCACTCTTCGATCTGCCAACACAAAAACTTCGACTTTTTTCACGTTGTCTTCAGTGAGGGACGTGGATGGGCGTCCTTCGCGATGTTCATTTTCAGTGGATGTTCTGCCCAGTTTAAACTCCTTGGCCCAGCGTGCAACTGTAGAATATGGAGGAGCAGAGTCCCCGAATGTTTCCACCAAGTCGCTGTGTATGTCTTTTGTAGACATTTTTTTCAAACAGAGGTACTTGATGATAGCTCTAATTTCGTTTTTCTCCATGTTGATGTTATCTCTTCGACAGTTCGTATTCAAATGAATGTATCTACCGGAAATGGTGATCTATTTATATGAATTTCCACCAGAAGTAACCGATTATCATTACTTTTAGATCACCTCTCGTAGGTTTCAATTGTGCACAAGGGGTTTCAATTTTTTGGGCCAATCGGTTGCATTAGTTTTGCATTATTGCTCTAAAGCTAGGTCAATGTTGTTGAATTACGTCGCCGTTAAACCATAATATGGGCAACGCATTTGGGAGGAAGTATGTAAAATAGTATTTAAGACTTTGCCATCAATGGCAGCTAAATTCAATAAGCAGGAAGTTTTTATTTTGTGTCCCTTTATGGTTTCGCCTAATAAAGGTGAAAGATTATTTATTCCGTCTTCCCCTTTTGATTTTTCCGACATTATTAATGCTGCCGTTTCTTTCCTGTACTGCACACATACTGGTCTACAGTACCTGTAGGATTGTGGGGCTGGATTCTTCCACAGTATAACATTATTCGTTCTTACTACTAACGGAATAAATGTAGTTGCAATGAGGCTATTGTCTTCACCGCCTTCAGCATTCGAAAAGGCTTGTTTGTATAGTGACTGTCCAGTACTCCCATCAAAGCCCCAGTTTCCTTGCAACACACATTCCAACTCTTTCACAGTTTTTTTTTCGCAATATTGTGTTTACAACTTCATCGCTGATTCTCAATAATCTGACAAATGTGTGTTGTAAAAGATCTTGGAAAGGAACTGAGGCTTCTCGCTCTGAAATTGTAATATTGGATGTCTAAATTCTCGGGACCAATAGTCTGTATACGAAGGCATATCAATTATTCCCATTAGCAGATTTGTTGCAACAAAGTCTTTTATGTCTTAGACTGTAAAATTTAACGATCTATTAGTTTGTTGAGTAGAATATACTTTGCTTTGTTCCTTTATGTACCTAGTTTAAAATTTCGTCAGTAAAAAAGCTGGAAAAATATTGAAATGGATCCTTGAGATATGCCTCTTCTTGAAAATAATTATTAGCAATTTCTGCTCGATGACGAAATCGTTGTCCAGTCCATCGAAAATTGAGAGGTTGCACTTTTACTCTCGCTAGCTGAGGATGACGTGCTATAACCAATCTTGGTCTAATTGCTCTGGCGCGTGTTGATGTTAAAGGAGTAGCTGGAGACTGTGGAGCTGTAGGAGTCGGAGCCTGCTGTGGAGTCGCTACAGATTGTGTCAAATTTTGCGCAGCTAGTGGGGTAAGTGGAGATGCCAGCAATGGTGACGCAGTGACCGCTTCTTGGACATCAACTATTTCATCGTCGGATAGCAGGTTGAGATTTTCCATCGACGATGGCAGTGAAGGCACTGGTGATGATTTTCGTCTGCCCTATGTCGAATTGGAAACTGCCGGATTTCATTTTCAAACTCCGTCGACGAATCGTCATTCGACGATTTTCTGCCCGATTTTGGGATAAGCGCTAATTTCTGCTTGCGAAGGATTGCTGTACTCCGCCCTAAGATAAACAAGCTTAATTAACCCTCCATGCTAAGCGAAAATCAAAACGAACACACATTCCATAAAAAGACCAGAAACCAACAATCAGATTTCAAAGACAAGAGCAAACAGTATACCTACCAAGACTAAAAGTATGCACAGACCTGTAGCCATGTATAAAAATGGATTTTGTCTCGACCGGGAATCGAACCCAGAACCTTTTATGCTTTAGTTTAACACCATCACCACTATACCACCATCAAAGCAATTAACAATAAACAATAAAAACACCATAAACGTGGCAGTGTGCACGACATGATACATTACACCAAAACATAAAAAACCAGTAAACATATACATAGCAATTTGGCTCTAGTTTACTAAACCAAATATTCAGTTCTGCATCAAAATTCACTCAATTGACACGTATACACTAATGTACTTAATTGTGGTATGCACAATTATTATAATATTATTGAGTAAAAACAACATAAAATATCAATTTTCTTACCTTTTTCGGCGGGATTGCTTTGAATCGGTTCATCATTTTGATTGTGAATGAAAAACGGTTGTGTCAAACTGAACATTTTTGTATTGTTTTCGGCTTTCTTCCACCGGAAGCCTAAATTATTCAAAATCCTGCGCAGAGTGCGCTCCGACCCATTAAAATTCATGTCATCTTTTAGTTTTTTTTCTCAGCTCTGCTGTGGGCAGCTCTTTATATGTAATGTGCTAATTGTGGATACAGGTTCTTACCACCGACTGGTCAAAAGTGTCGATCTCTGTGATCGGCTTTGTTTTATTCCTCTTTTTTTTCCGGTGTCCTAAAGACAGTGAGGAATTCGGAATTTCTACCTTCCTTGACTATACGTCTTACTGTTCTTTCTGATGTGTTAGTAGCTTCTGCAGTCCGTTTTACCGTGTCTTTTTCAGTTTGAGCTTCTTTCTCCATGAAACAGTACACATCGTATACCATTTTTCTGGCAAGTCTCCGCAAAACGGTATTTGGTCCTGGCATTAACAAAAACTAAATTTAAAACAAGAACAATTCGTAACAAAAACAAAGGGTACAACTTTCGTGCACGCAAGTGTAATCGGAAGCGAACGGAATGTAGACGCGGTGCGTGAGGCAAGGGTCGACTGACGCACCCATCGCGCGCTCTGATCGGCGCCACCTCATACCCCGCGTCCCGCTTGACCATCAACGAGACCTAAAAAACGACTTGTGCACATTAACGACTCTTGCCAAGTTACGTGCTGGGTACTTACTGTACTCGCCTGGCCAGCTTTGCAATACTTGCACCTCTGATATCCGGTTATTTGCGGCCAATGGTCATATTTATCATACCGCACATCATCACATGGTCGTTCAGTTACCGGTTTCTTAATTTTGGCTTTATCGGGAATCGCGTCAAAATTTTTCACTGCAACACTTCGACCCCGTCTCAGTAGGCCACTGTAGATTTCATATCTAGAATCTTGAAGGCGATCCTGCTTCCTGTTGGTGTTGGTCATCTTTTCATGTCACCGACGTAACAGCCAGGCGTTGTTGATGCATATACCTAAAAGCTGCTAGAAAATATTCACCCGTGTGATCGTATTCCAGTGCGATATAATGCAATCAGCATGTCTGTCAAATCAACACCTCCCATGTGACGATTATAGTCTTTTACAATTTTTGGACACTACATCAACACGGGATTTTGCTTCTTTGCTGAATCGTTTCATATTTTCGACAGGGTATGCATCATCATAAGAACTCACCAATGTGACTTGCTTGTTATCAAACCACTTGACAATGCTCAGTTTATTTGTATTACAAACAACCTGACAAAATGCACCTCTTCCTTCCTTTTTTAAAACCTTTTCCGTAAATGATTGTTCCTAAACTAAATATACCATAATTTTCCCTCAAGGGGTGCACCAGCTCCAAGGAAGTAAAATAATTATCGAAATATACCACACTTGCTTTATTTTTAATAGTCTTAGAGCCAGTCCACACGGCGCGTTGCGTTGCGTTGCGTCGTCGCAACGCAAATATTTTGACGCATAGCCGGCCACACGGGCGCTGCGCCATCGCAGCGTTACTATGACGCAGTCTTAACGTTCCGTCGGCGCAGCGGCGACGCACAGTTGCGGCAAGCATTTTGAAAAAATTTCGCAGTCAGTCTATAGCAAATCATGGATCGGAAAAGACGTCTAGCATTGCTCCTATTACTACGTCACCGCCGAAATCGACGCAAGATCACAAGACGGTACTGGATCAGTCCTTTCATTTCATTAAGAAATCGTGATGGACAGTTTTTTTTTTCGAATATCGGGAGTTGCTATTAGACGAAAAGAAGTTTTATAATTTTTTTAGAATGAGTGTATCCAGCTTCGAATGTTTATTGAAGTCCTTAGAACCACACATACGAAAAAAACTATACTAATATGAGGAATCCAGTGGAACCAGTAGAAATGCTGGGAATTACTTTAAGGTATATATACAGTGGTGGACATATAATTAGAAACACCAAGTGTGACTTTTATTTTTAGTACAATTTAACTTGATAATTAATGTTTTACGTGTCATAGAGGGCTTATATCTATTTATCTATAATGTATCCACATCATGAAGTATTACTATGTCAGTTTTGGAAATATCATACAACCGTTTATGTAAAAACTGGTATACTTTATAAAATAAAATGAAGCAGCACAACGTACTAAGGTGGACAACTAATTAGAAACAGAAAAAAAAAATTAGCATAAATATGATCTAAGGTAACAAAACAATAAATAATGAAGTTAAATGGTACAAACGTTTTATAATAAACAATTAATGTTTGGTTGGAAAGCCTCTGCTGTCGATTACAGCTCTACAACGACGTGGCATTGATTCTATCAATGTTTCATACATTTCCAGGGAATAGTTCTCCAAGCTTCTACAAATGCGTCTTAAAGTTGTTGTAGTATGATACTAGTAGTAGTACAATATTAGTGATATGTTTATTAGACAATGTTTTCTTTACAATGTACCACAAATTTAGATTTGATTCAAATCTGGACTATTTGCAGACCACTCTATATTATTTTATATATTATTGCAGACCACTTATATACTATAAGCCTTCTGTGATACGTAAAACATTAATTATCATGTTAATTTGTACTAAAAATAAAAGTCACACTTGGTGTTTCTAATTATATGTCCACCACTGTATATACAAGGTTAGTCAGAAAGGGGGTACTAATCCGCGGGCCACTTAAAGTATCACTGATGACTGTTTTAAAGCAAGTGTTAAAATTTCAAAATTCGATAATTTTTATTTCCATGAAAAATGAATTTCATTTTAGTTTTTTCAAAAATTCTTCTTTATTACTTAAGTTACGAATTCAAAAAATGGACCTCCTGATCCGTAACCCCAAATATGACCTAAAATGTGAACACAGCTGATCATAGCTGAGGATAGATAGATTTTAGCGTATTTTTTATGAAATCTTTGGACAGCAATTTCTATGAAAATATTGATTTTTGGGGAAAGTGGTGGAACAAAAGTTACTCATTATTATGGGTACTTTAACACCCTTTCGGATTAGTACCCCCTTTCTGACTAACCTTGTATAAATATATTTAAGTAATAAAAATATAACAGTTTTTTTGGTTTGTTTAATTAGTAATCAACTCACAAATAATCAGCAATTGTCATAATTTTAAGTTTAGACATTATTTAAGAGAGATATCATCCAGTAATTACAAATTAGAAAAATCGTATTCAGTTTCTTCACTTGCTTGAGATGTTTCTGGAGATGTAATTGAATTATTATAATCAGAACTGTATGTACTTTGAAAATTTGCTGTTTGATACCCATACGATGGTTGGTGAGACGTTGATGGGCCACTCACATATGATGATGTTTGTCCATACCGCATTTCATCTATAATTTGTATAACTTTACTTTGGAAACGGAGAGTTTCTCGGTCGGAAAATTCTTGAATAGATGGCAATATAGCTCTGAAAAAGGACATATGGCGATTTTCCGGCTCCTTGAGAAGTTTTAGTCCTTCTCTTTCAAACTCATCCATTTGCATTGCCCTTTTGCGCGCGACTGGAACATAGCGCGGAGTGTTGTCTGTGGTAATGTCATCATTTGTAGACGTAGATTCATTGTTGATTTCTCTAGGCGAGTCTAAGCTAGATTCGGTGGCATTTTGTTCCACTTTTCTCAAAAAAAGTAGTTGATTATATAAATTATACTTCTTCAGTTTCGTAGCGCCCGAGCCCGATTTTGATGCTTCTTTTAATTTTTTTGAATATCTGAAGTAATTATCTTTTACACTTCTCCATTTCTTTATTAAATCATTACCTGCAAAACCAATAGTAAACATGATTGAATAATTTATACATAGTGAATTACTCGATAAAATTTAATGACATATTCAGATATCGTTAACAAACACTATGTGACCAACTCTGGAATCGTGAAAATATAACAGCTGTTACATACAAAAAGCAATACCTACTGAATCAAAATGTATGCAACAGCTGTTATTTTTTTCGCGATTCCAGAATTAATTGGTTACATAGAGAAAGTTATTTGCTATCGATGTCTGAATATGTCAGTATTTTTTTTCGGGTATCTATCTATCTCATAAATGCATATTATAATAATTATTTTCGTTTCAGATACCTAGGAAGTGGAAATTCAATAACTGATTTACATTTCAAATTCAAACGGGGAAAATCTACTATTGCATATATGATACAAAGAGTTTGTCGTGCTATATGGACCAATCTTCTTCGAGACAACATCCCTGAACTGACAACTGAAAGTTTCCAAACACGAGGGGTTTTGATGTAAAGGCAAATTTTCCTCACTGTGTTGGTGCCATCGACGGCAAACACATCCGCGTGTGTAATCCTGCAAATAGTGGCTCACTTTTTTTTAATTATAAAGCCTTTTTTTCGATTGTGTTGCTAGCTATTGTGGATTCAAATTACAAATTCGTATTTGTCGACATCGGTGCATACGGAAAAGAATGCGATTCAACCATATTACAAAATTCTAAACTGTACGAGCTAATGATTAACAACAACTTACCACTACCTCAACCCCAGCCACTCTCTGGTAGCAATATACCAACCCCGTATGTATTTGTGGGTGACGAAGCTTTTGGACTGAGCAAACATATTATGCGTCCATATGGCGGTCAAAATCTCGACTTACAACAAAAGGTTTTCAATTACCGTCTAAGCAGAGCCAGAAGATATGTCGAATGCGCTTTTGGGATTATGGCTAACAAATGGCGCATTTTTCACAGACCGATAGACGTGTCCTATGACTTCGCTACTGACATTATAAAAGCATGTTGTGTATTACACAATTTTGTCGCTGATCGAGATGGTTTTAGACAAAGAGATAAATTTGCTATAAGTGTTGATGAATTTCTCCCAATACAACCCGCACATGAAGAACAGACAGCACCGAATGTCATAAGACAGCAATATGCGACCTATTTTATGACTAGAGGAACTCTGCCTTGGCAGCTAAATAAGGTATAATTGTATTATGAGGGTTTTCAAGATTTTCTTGCACCGCCAATTCCGCGATCAGTAAAAAATTAATATTTTATACCTACTCAGCGTAGTCTAGGTTAGTTTTGAGCTAAGTAATAAAATAGTACTCACGCTAATCTAGATTCCCTTAGTTTTAAAATTTTAGAGTGTCGAGATATTAATTTTGTACTGATCGCGGAATTGGCGGTGCAAGAAAATCTTGAAAGCCCTCTTAAATAAAAAAAAACATAAATATCACTGTGAACTCACCAACTTTGTTTTTTCGTTCAGCTGTGAAATTCTCGTAATCAGGAAATAAAACTTTTGATATGTCTTCCCAGGCTTTTGTTTTTAAATTTTTATTTTTAAAATCTACGTTTGACTTGTCCCATATAATTTCCCTTTCCTGTATCAATGTAATCAAGTAATCTATGTCAAGTTCTTCAATGGTATTCATTTTACCCTGCAAATAAAACTAATTAAAAAAACGTAAACGTAAAACGAAATGAGCTTCCGTGTATCCTCTCTGTCAACGCACAAGCAACTGAGCGCTGCCGCTCCGACGTCGCACGAGTACACCCCCTCTCGCTTCGTCTCGGGGGCTGCTGTCCGTCATGTGTGCGTTGCGACGACGCAACGCGCCGTGTGAACACCTTGGTTATTTGTATGTAAAACAACGCAAGGACAGCGCTGCGACGACGCAACGCAACGCGCCGTGTGGACTGGCTCTTAGATAAAGCTAAAACTATTTTAGTTCCAACACCCATAGTCTCTTCTTCTTTAGTAAATGCCTCTAAAAGTATCATGCCCCGCATAGAGCAAGAAGTCATAAATGGTGCCAGATACAACGGCGCTGACTAAGTTCTTGAAACCCCATTTACAAGGTTTGTTTGGGTTATATTGGCGACGACTTCTTGCTTTCTTCCCTTTATACGGTATAACCATTTCGTCGATACTAAAAGCAATCTCCTCTTCTACGGATAAACACTGTGTTCGAATGCGATCTATTAAAGGACGTAGTTTATAATATCTATCTGATGTGTCAGCTTCAAAATTATTGGTAAAATGTAGAAATCGCCTGATTTGTTCAAATCTTTTTAGGGACATTAGATCTGCTACCTTTGGGTAACGAAACGACTTTTTCCAGTAATCTTTATACGATGGAAAAACTACAATACCCATGATGACATTTATGGCCAAAAAATCTAGTATTTCTTCTCTTGAAATTTTTATGGATCTTCCTGTTCGTTGTACGATATATAGCGTGTCCCAGAAAGTAGTGTCAAGCGGAATTCCAGAGGTAGAACATCCTTTGAGGTACCCAAATCACCCCCATGTATGTTCCGCGATTTTTTGTAGTTTTCGAGTTATGAATGTTTTCCATGTTTTTAATCAAACTCTGACTATTATGACATTTTTGATCATAGTGACGTGAATAGTTGAGATACATGAGTATTTTTTTTTTCTAAATTAGCTGATTAGTGACCCTATCGAATGCATAAACATTTGTAACCATAGATGTAACGAATGCGTTACAAAAAATATTGAATTGTCATAAAGTTAAAATCCTGCATGTTTCCTAAATCTTTGTGGGTGATTTAAAAATAAATCTCCCCAAACTTTTTTCGTCAGATGTATTTTAGAAACTTATCTATTTTATCAGCTATTGACCCTGTAAATTTCATCGAGCTATCTCTACGACATCACAATAAAAATTTCATTCAAAGCATACAATATCGAAAATTCCAGTTGTAAAAGGGTGAACGAAAAATTGATTAAAACTAACTAATAACGTCTTTTTTAGTAACCCTCGACGCAAAAAAAGGGGTGTTATAAGTTTAAGGTGTGTGTCTGTTTGTCTGTCTGTGGCATCGTAGCTCCTAAACGGATTTTGATTTAGTTTTTTCTTTTGTTTGAAAGGTAACTTTATCGAGAGTATTCTTAGCTATGATTCAAGAAAATCTGTTCAGCCGTTTGAAGATCATCAGCTCTTTTCTGGTTGTCGAAGGGATATGAGTAACTTCTACTGATCTGATCGTTTCGAAATTTACTATCCTGTGACTTCAATGTTTCTTCAAGTCATATTCAACTTTCATTCAACTTCTATTCAAGTCACTATGATCAAAAATGTCGTTATAGTCAGAGTTTGATTAAAAACATGAAAAACATTCATATCTCGAAAACTACAAAAAATCGCGGAACATACATGGGGGTGATTTGGGTACCTCAAAGGATGTTCTACCTCTGGACTTCCGCTTGACACTACTTTCTGGGACACGCTGTATAAATTGATGTGAGTTGTAATCATATCAACTAAGTCTTCAGTAAAAAATCTATAAACACACATTATATTTCACACATTTCCTGTCGATTTTAGGCATTGTATATATTTCCTAGGAATTCTATACAATGACGGATTACATACATTTCCGTTAACATATACATTTCCTAGGAAATGTATGTATCAAAGAACCTTTGACAAATTATTTTACACATTTCCTAAATTGGCTTGGCATTGTATACATTTAATAGGAATTATATACAATTCCTAGGTTTCATACGTTTCCTGTTACATATATACTTTTTAATTTTACGACACGTTTGGTGCAGTGGCTAAGCGATTGGCTTCTGCGCTACGGGTCGTGGGTTCGATTCCCACACGGAACAAAAATTTGTATGGCCTACAGATGGTTGTTTCGGGTCTGGGCGTTTGTTTGTGAGATTTGTGTCTGTAAACGCACCCACGATACAAGAGAAATCTTAGTGTGGGGCAACATTTTTAAAAAAAAAAGAAAAGAAAGAATTAGGCAATGATGATTCTACTGCCTGTACCTAACAGCCAAATTCTGAATAAAATCTTTTTGCACCTGACTATTTTTGAAACGAAACTCGGTAATAATGGATTTTCAAAGGAAATTGCTGGTGGCTAAAACTCACCAGCAGAGAAATTCCATGCAACTTTGCTGACGCCTATTCAAGTAGCGCGGAAAGGTCGACTTTGCTCAAAGAAGGTCGTCAAAATAATGACCACACTGCAAGCATTTTTGAGTAAATTCAAATTATTTACACATATTTATTTATTTATTTATACTTCTATGCACTACGGTGGTACATCATTTATAAATACAAAAAAAAACTTATTGATCAACCTAGTAGGTACAGCATATTTTAACGCGACTTCTCCAGTGCATAACCTGCTGAGATCTCACCGGTGGTCAATTGCATGAAAATATGCCGTACATTGTCATCATTTTTAATATCACTATTTCTTCTTTTTTGTTTTGATATTTCTTGTATTGAAATGGATTAAAATCCAACTTCTGGTGGAACCTTTGTTAAGAGCGTTTAGTAACCACGTTAATGTTGCTGTGTTTTTGTTAACGACTTTATTTATTTTCGAATGATAGCCCTCCAACACATTGTTGGTTCGATGTCGCATACCATAAACGCTCAGTTGGTTGAGGTATTTATCGTTGATCCATGTACGCTTGATATAACCCAGTAATTTGTCCAAATCATGGTGTTCGCTTTCTGCTTGCACGTAACACCAACCTTCTAAAATACTTTCTTTTGGCAGGAGTGGTAATGCAGTACACAATGCAATAATACGCCTTTCTGCTTTACATTTATCATTCCCGCCTTGTTTAGATTTTCTCCAAAGATACCTGTGCCACTGGTAATAACAACCTATTATCTGAGCCTCAGGAAAAAACACAGTAAAGGCGTTAATTGTTGCGATCTCGAAATTACAGTAAGTTAGAGTAGATTGTTGCACCGAGCGCAAAGTGAGCTATTAATGCACGAGTGTTATGTTGGTACTAAATTAACACGAGAAATGAATTTTCATAAGCTACCCATAGTTCACATCTGTCTTTTTTCGGCTCGAAGAAACCTAAATTAAATTCACCATTAAATACATATACACACTATACATAACATAATTCCCATAACTTCGGCCGTCTTGTTTACACTCGTCCACGTAATCCCTATGCAAGTCTGCAATGGTCTTCCCTCCATAAACGTATTCCCGTGTAGTTTGTGCCCTCAAATAATGGCTTTCAATCTTTGGTATTCGTTTTATATGACCCCTGATATCATTTTTAATAGTTTTGCCTACAGTATAATGTTTCTTATGTTTTCCTCTTTGATCTTCTTCCAGAAAACCACCAGTTGATTTCTCTGTTACAGTTCTGATCGTTCTGTCATTAATGCCTAGTGTATTTTTAAACATAGTTTTGCAGATCTTTTTCAATGAACCTTCAACCACAAAATAGGAAGCATAACTATTTTTTCGAGGATTTTGTGCTTTGGCATACCGATACTTTACTTCTATTGGTCTTAAATGTTTATGTATAAATTGCCTCTGTTTCTCTAAATTTTGCAAAGTCTAGTAAGAATTAAACAATTGAAGCCTTACTTCGTCGGTAAGAAAAGAACTGCATTTCAGTCTGCAACGTTCTTCATGACCATCTTTCATACATTTTTTAGGAATAGATCGTCCCGATTTTGTTTGATAAGGCAACCCCGAGTTCCGCAGCATTTTAGTTACATTTTGCTTCCATTGTCCTTTAGCACGCCGTTTCTTACGTGTAGTCGTTGTTTCTTGCGTTGATTCGTTGTGTATTTGGGGTTGATTCATACCTATATTAGGTTCTTGTGAAGCTGATGGACGGTCGCGGTTGTCTTCACTTGGTTTTTCAGTAGGTGACATAGGTAACGAGCTGTCTGTAGCTTGTCTTCTTGTGTAACATCTATAGCGCCATCACCTCTGCATTTGCTGTCGACTGTTTTGTCTTCCACTAACATTATTGATTCTTCATTGTCTTCGATATTGTCACTAACTAGCTTTTCAATTTCGTACGTGCTATCGTCTGATTCGTCATACGTTATGTTTGATATCCGTATCGGTGGTATCACTATCTTCTGATTGTACTTTATTTTTTGAAGAATTCTAATGTCATCTTTTAATAAACTTCGCTTTTCTGTTAATCGTTTTTCTTTTCTGGTTAAATTATGTTCAGTCAAATCAAAGCAATCACAAAAGCTAAAATCTTCTCCACAAAACAGCTTCTAACAGCTTTTCTAAACTTTATTATACTAGTATTTGGCGTCGAAGCAACTTGATGAATAGACATGGTTTCTGGAGCGGCAATCAGGTTTTTTGATAGCGCATCTAACATTTTTATTGATTTATCTACGTCTTTATCAGGCACTAGAAAATGGTTGATTTTCTATGTGTTATCCCCTCGTATGCCGGGCGACAATGCGCACCGAAGGCGCTGTTTGCCGCGGAAAATAGTACGCGCGCGGCAGTCAGTGTTAATATTTCAAAGATATTTTTTAAACTAACAACATAACTTACATAGTTTTTTGTTATTATTACATATAAATAGATACTTTAAACTTTATTTAATTGTATTTTACAATAAAAAATGATGAGTTATTTAAGAATGTTTTTTTTCGGCATGAAGAAAGTATCAAATAATAAACAGTTGCAATACAATTAAATCAAATTTATTTTTTCCTTTTCTATAGCACATGAATTATAACACATTACGTATAGAATAAACATGGTTTTAAAATTAAAACTAACAGAAAATGTGGTTTGAAAGTAGTCATCACTATCAATTAATTGAACGTAGATATAAGTTCCGGCGTAAGGATAAATAGCGCATATCTACGTTCCGGCCTATAACATACAGGATGTTTCATTTTTCGTTCCTTTATCAACTGTTAATTTTGACTTGACCTGACAGACCGCACCTAACGTTGCTGTAGGCATAGGAAATAAAATTGTATTACATTATGATATGTTTATTTTAACATGTGATATGGATCAAACAATTTTAGAATGAACGTAGAGCGACGGGGACGGAATACTGGACTACTGTCTACTGTAATTTTGTCCAAAAACCTCTACACTACACAATTGGTACAGTCATATAACACAAGATAACACTTAAACACTTAAATACACTTTTGCACACACTAGTACATACAGGCACAATGCCATTTCCTATATCTATTATAATTTAGCATAATATTTCTTGAAAACTTCTAGTTCTGTTGTTGTTTTCGGCCATTTTGATATTTTATTTCAAGTCAAGTGACAACCGGTCAGTGCCTGCGCCGATTCCATTGTCGTTTGTCTATGGATTCATAGACAACCCATAGACAAATGATGTGGATGCGCCGAGCGATGGATTCGTCCGGAAATTATGCATAAACCTGCTTTATGATTATTTATTTATTTTTCTGGCTAACGTTTATTTATTTATTTTGTTTAATATTATTGAATATTACTATACACACACGGAACACATAGTAATATGTTGATGATAAACTATTTATTGTTTTTATCTATTAGTATTTTAATATTTACCTACATAATTTATCTATTTATATATTTGTGTCGTTATTGCCCGTGGCATCACTAAGGTCCTGTCAGAAAACCAGCGTTGCGACATTTTGTTTTTTTTTTTAAATGTCGCAGCATTATGCTGAGATAGGAGCCTTTTTTGGCCTCGTGCAGGTAGTTTTAAATTTTTATCCTTTTTCTTCTTTTTGTATATTGTTTTGTTCTGTAACTGCCTGTGTGAGTCCATAATAAATATTTTTTCTTTCTTTTCTTTCTACTGTAGGATCGTATTTTAGGGTTTGACGCAGATTGTGCAATTTGCAAATTATCCACTTGACGCAAATTGTGCACTTCTCAAATTGAGTGTGAATTTTATAAAAGTAATTCTATTCTACAGCAAAAAAAGTGTGCATTGAGAATGTTAATTAATCAATTGGAATTCAGTCAGAGTTTCGTTCATAGCTCTTTTGATAGAATTCTACCTCAAGTATAATTGACTATATCACATTATGTAATACAATAATAAATCAATATGAAAAAAAATATTTTCGACGGCTTCCGTCACGTTCTGTTATCAGTGTAATTTACACACCGTTGACTTAAGATTAAGACGTACTAAAAAATACAATTAGTGGACGAAAATTACTTACATATCCTTTAGTAGCTTTCAAATATAGTCCTATTTTTGTTGCTTAAAGCAAATTAAATTCAGTAAAGTATCGTCACCGCTCTTGATTCTACTTTTGTTACAAAATCATCGTCAGTTCTGTTATCTAGTAGAAATTAGAAAGAAGTATCTAGCAATATTCGTTTAGTTCAATTAATTTTTATAATATTGCAACACCACATAGCTGTCATTCGCATGCCGGCTTCACGTTAGAAAAAGTTCGTCTTTGCTTTTTGGAAAAAATTGTTTTGATTGGTGTTTTCGTGATGTAAAACTTCGCACATCACATCTGTTTTAGCTGTACTAAGGTAAGACATATTAATGAAATCATAAAACTGCTTAGCATATATATATACTACTCAAAACAAAATAGGAGCCACTCGTTATTTTCACAGTTCAGTGTAATTTAATGAACGTTAAGTAATTAATAAGTTACAAAATATTGATGTTACAAACTCTTCGATATTTAACCACTTTGATTTTGTACTTGAGACCAAAATGCTGACAATCATTTAAAAAAAAATGAATTTGAAATTTTCTTGTTATTTTGTTTCGATTTTTCTTTAAGTTTCGTTTCGATTATCTGTATGGTAATCTGAAATAATCGTTTGACTTTGTTTAGTTAATTTGTTTAAGTAACATCTTATGTTAATATGCCACAAGTACGAAGACATATGGACGCAATTACTGCAACCAGAGCCGTTACAATGATCCAAGAAGGAAATTTGCAGCGGTCTGTGGCTTTGCATCTGGGTTTTTCTCGGAAAGCTATCCAAAATGCTTGGAATTGCTTCCAAGAGACTGGTAGTGTTGCAAGAAGACCTGGTTCGGGTAGATTTTGCATTACAACTGTTCACGAGGATCGGTACATCCGGTTAAGTGCCCGCCGAGAACGCACAATGACGGCTCGTAAGTTACAAAATCGCCTACGGTTGACAACGGGTACTCGCGTCAGTGACCAAACGATCCGTAATCGATTGTACGAAGACTAGCAAACTTCAAAACGTCGAGTTGTTCGAATTCCTTTGTCCAGGGCTCAACGTGCAAATCGTTTAAGTTTCTCCCGTCAATATTTAGACTGGAGCATAAACGGGTGGGGCATGGTGCTTTTCACCGACGAGTGTAAAGTAAAATTCTTTAATGACGATCGGCGCATTAGAGTATGGAGGCGACGTAGCGAGTGATTTTCTGAAGCCTTTATTCACGAAGTTGACCATTTCGGTGGACCCAATGTAATGATTTGGGGTGGAATAAGCTTACATGGCAAAACTGAACTCGCTATTTTAAATGAAGGTTCCGTAACTGCTCAGCGTTACATTGAGGAAGTCATCAGGCCTCATGTGATTCCATTTGCACAGCGAATGGGTCCTGGGTTGGTCGTGATGCAAGACAATGCCCGTGCACACACAGCTCAAGCGACCCAGTCTGTACTGGAAGGCTCTCACATTCAAGTGTTGCCGTGGCCAGCAAACAGTCCGGACTTAAATCCGATCGAGCATATGTGGGACCAATTAAAACGAAGGGTTAGAGAGAGTGCGCAAGAGGTCTACAACCAGCAGCAACTGATTGACGCTTTGAAAAGTGCCTGGGAAGAGATCCCAGCTGAAAACGTCAGGCATTTGATAGAGAGCATGCATAACAGGCTACAGGAAGGCATAGCCAAAAGAGGAGGGCATACCCGTTATTAAAAAAGAGAAAAAGAAATAAAAAATGAAGTTTTTTTTAGTTTTTAGTGACTTTTTGTTATTTGTGTTTTTTATCCTAAACTGACATTTTTTATCAAAAGTTAAATAAACATGTTTATTAATCACTAATTTCAACAGTTACTAGCCTAAACGGTAAACAATAACATTGTTTTAAGTTTACGTAAATTGAACAATGTGTTAATTTTATATTTTTCATGGTATACCTTAAATACCTAGTGGCTCTTATTTTGTTTTGAGTAGTATATATTGTCATGTCAGTATTGTGATTGAGTGCAGAAGCAAGTCTGAACTTGAACAGTAAAAAAATATGGCCTCAAATATTAAAGTTCGCCATTTCTGTGATCATCACCTCTGTTTTCTGTGTGATAACAGATGTGGTGTGAGATCACCGAAGTGACGAAATTTTAGTTTTATTGTAATTTAATTTCTTTAGTTATTAATAACACTCACTAATTAACTAAATTAAAAACAAAATTGAACAAGATACTTCAATAATGTAATACTATGTACTTAGATTAAATAATACGCCACTCTGAAGCATTTAAGTTCATACATCTTTTTTATTTTAGCTATATCTACAACATGGCACCGCGTACACGCCGAGCATCCAAAAAGGACAACAGGTTAGATGTAAAAAAACTTCAGAAACGTAGGGAGCAAGTGAAAATTGCAATGAGACGACATCGACAGAAGTTAACAGAACAACAGCTAGAAGAGAGAAGAAGGAAAGATAGAGATAGGTACTAACGGAAAAAGGAAGAAGGAAAGGTAAAAACTATTAATCAATTTACTCCACGTAGGTACTCAAAAAATAATTAGAAAACAGTGGAAAGAAAGGTCTAAAAGGTATCGAGACAATAAAAAAGCATTGCAACGCATTCATCAACAGACTGAAAATTTTATTGAGAATGATACCCCACCCGGCAGTCCCGTTACGTCCACATCTAGATCAAGAGCCGAATCTGGTAGGAAAATAGCTAAAAAGAATAGAAGGTATCTAAAGCTGGAGAACAATCTACTAAAAGAAAAATTGCGTCTATTAGAAAATAGAGTAAAAAAGTATAAAATGCGTTATAACAGAGCTATTGAAGGACAAAAAGTGGGTCAAATTACGTCCAACACATGTAACAAAAAAGTAGAGTATTTAAGGTGAAGCAACAGATTATTGAATTTTAAGAAAATGATGACTGTAGCAGATTGACAGCAGGAACCAAAGAAACGATTACAAGAAAAAATAAATAAAAAGCAAATATGCTTACGCTTGTTAAGGTATTTTTTTACGTAAGCAATTAACGACAGACATAAATTAATTAATTAACTTTTTTATTAATATTCTAGACTTTCTGTAACTGTAAAGATTGGTATGTTTGTTATTGTTACCTACATTTAGTAACTATTGTTTGGTTTAGTTGTGTGCGTCTTTTGTGCAAGAATGAATAATTTTCTTTCTTTTCTATTCTTACTTCTAATAGCAATAAAATAAAAAACAATAATCATTTCATGTAACGTTTTCTTGGTTGACTGATGAAGAATGCCATATGGCATTAAGTCCGCATTATGTACCACAATTGTGCATTGAAGTATAGAATAAATAAATAACCTTATTTCAGTCACTTGTTGCATCAAAAACGTCATATCAGTAGTTACTTGTGGTTAAGACTATGTTTTAATATTGTTATATCGTGGTTTGATCATCAAGTTATTAAATTCAAGAAAAAGTATGCATATAAGTACATTATTAAGTTCATTCGATTTCATTCATTCTATTTTTCCCCTCACTACCTTTTTTTTGTCAAAAACTGGTATCCCTCCAACTGTCAAGTTACTGCATGGAATAAATGGTCAGACTATACGCGCGTCCACATAGGGGTATTTGATCAATAAAGTCGATCAAAATTATTTATTGGCAAGATTTTTATTTATTGGGATTAAAATGTACTCAAAAATGTTTAAAAAATATTTTGAGTTATTTTTGAAGCAGGAATTTAAAATAAGTGTTAAAAATCATTTGTCACTATTTATTGCAATCTTTCTTATAACAATTTAGAGAAAACTCATTAACTAAAAAAATATTTAACTAATGAAATCACTTAAAACTACTCTTCTTCATCTGAATCATGTACGCTATCTTCTGCATCCCCTTTGTCCTTATCAACTTCGTAGGACATTAACATTTCTCTAGTTTCCAGTTTAAAAGGTATTGATTTTTTAGACACTTTTCGTCTAATACTTGTCAAATATGGGTCTGAAGTTAATAATAATCTATTTAAGACATCCATATTACAGTCAGTTCTACTGAATTTTCTTGCATATTGTTCCCTGAATTTCCGAAAATGTTTATTACGAGCCTCTGCAGCTTCTTCTGATAAGGCCCCTATTGGTAGTATGGCGTGTCTAATAACTATAGGCCCATGAATTAAAATTTTATGAAGTGTAGGTGTCACACGAAGCAAATACAAAGAGGAGATGGCATAAGCAACTGTGAACCGTGATACCAATGTAGAACCATTCCGTCCTCACGGTGGGCGTGGCCTATCAGTCTGTCGGCACTCGTCTTGTAAACATTACGTTCCCGCTCCCATTCCATTTTATCATTATTTATTATTTTCGTTGTCATTTAAAAGAAAAAGATGAAGTGTTGTGTGTTATCTTGTAAAAACTACTCAGATAAACGTTTTGGTACCATGGATGGCATCACATTTCACTCGTAACTATTTTTTTGCGATATTTATTAGATTCGTTCTAGAAAAATCTATTGTTATCACGTCTCGTACAATAGTTTTACTGCTCGACAAAAGATGGCGCACCCTATTATAACATGAATAACTAACAACTACGTAAGAAATATTCATTATCTTTATAATTATAATGAATTAAAACAGATTTAAGATTTTTTTAAAGCCTTTTTGTTGACAAGAATATCGTATTATTGTTTTTTATCACTATTTTAAACCGTAATATTTCGGTCGCCATCTATCGTGGAATAGTGTAAACAATATGAATAGACAGGTCCGTACTTAGAATTCAATTATTTAATTACGATGTGTGGTGATACGTGACGTTTTAATTTTTATTCAATAATGGTGAACGAGGCCTGCATAGTTCCTTGATATTTAATTAAATTTAGATTATACTCGTATTTCAGATTTCCACCCGAAGATAATCTCAAACAGAAATGGATACAAAAAATTAATAGACCATGTGTATGTAATGTATGTGAAATAAAAAATACTATGTCTTAATTTTTCAACATTGTTTCGTAATACTTGTGTTTTATCTATTCCGCATCACACATACACTCGTCCTAAGCGATATCAACTTAAACATAATCCGTCTTATTTCTAGCGATGGTTTAAGAAAATCCCAGGTTTTTAAATAGCCGGTATAGCTGTTTTTTATTAAATGACATTGAGTATATTTTACATCTGGGTTTACCTTAGTTTTGGCTTAGACCGCCTTTTATACTAATAAGGGGGAATTTGTACAGAGTTTCTTTTTATTCACTGCAGTAAGCAGTAATTCAGTCCAAGAAACTATGAGTACGAAAAAAATTGACCATCGCCCATCGCCGCATCCATTTGATGTAGGAACTCGATTTGTTTTTCGAGAATTTCAATTTTAAATTAAAAGTAGACAAAAATAATTCTGTAATACATTTCTGTAGTAAATTGTGTACTGTATGTACATTATAGGCATGATTTCTTAATTATTTTCACTAAAATTTCACTAAAATCTACAGTTAACAAAAAATCGACTTGAATACAATTATTTAGCGGGGTGGTTACTTATTACTGTGTGAAGATTTTTCTTATTTACTTATTACATTTTTGTTCACAATATTTTTGTAATTTTTAAACCAGCTCTGCCGTAGGCTGTTACAAAAATTCTAAGTACGTCCCTGTCGTAACATACTACTACAACTTCGAGGACATCTAGCGTGAAATAGCTGAAACACGTAGTAGTTACCGATGTACCCGAAGCGTTTAGTTTTTCCTATTCACTACTAGATGGAAAACGTGAAAGTAGGCGTAAGTAGGCGGGGTGTAACGTTCCCTTCACCCCGCAAAGTATCACGCGTCGTATGATAGGAAAATCGAATTACACCATCTCCTCTTTGTATTTGCTTCGTGAGGTGTCATAGGATACCATGAGTATAATTCTACATACATCTTCACTGTGTCTTGGCAATAGGTGTCAAATTTTTCAATATTAATTTTATATCCACTTGATATCACTTCTAAAATAACTGCTAATCTTTCTATTAAAGTTTTGTCAATTCCGGTGATATTTGCCGATATTTCTATATTGTTAAAAAATCTTCTACTAGTGTTGCCGTCATTAGTGTTCCCGAAATTGGCTTTAGGTACATCGACTATTAATCCGAGTTCATTTTTGAATGCTTCTTGGATTTTTGCTTTTCTATCTTTTAATATATCTTTTTCGGTCTGAGTTTTCACTTGCCATTTCTTTATAGTAAGTTTGTAAGAAAGGTGAAGTATTGTTTCAAAAAATCTGATGCGAGCATGTAGAATAGACAAGCCAAACTCCAAATTTTGTAACTCTGTTGATGTGGTCTCGTTAAACTTGTCGAGTTTATTAAAATCCTTTGATGTGGCTTTGCAAATATAGCATCTCATTGTAGAGATTGTGTTTGTTGCCGAGTTGCACACTTTACCATCTACCATGGTGGGTAACAAGTTATGAGTAACTGTTATTTCGCAGGACCCGAAAGCTATCTTTGTGCCAATTAACCGTTTAATTTGGTCTTTGTGGTAATTAATTTCATCATTTGTTACGTCTTTGCTCTCGTGTATAAATCTGATCCGCATTGGTCGACAGTAACGCGGAGAAGACGGTGATGGATTTTTCCAATTTTTTTTTTTATTACTCTTACTTATCAACTGTAATGGCACAAGTGATGATTGAAAAATATTTGCGTCAGACTCACTGCTGTTAACAAATTTTTGTTTATATTGCGCATGCTGCGAACCATCACATCCCCATTTATATGTGAGCTCTAGGTTCATCAATTCTTCCTCTGATAAAGTTCGTAACACTTCTTCAAGATATAATATAAAACGCTGAGAAGTGTGGTCTAGTAATGCTTGTAACTTAATTTCTGCACACGTTTCAGTGACCCTATAAGACTCCGCATTTGGATAGCAATCTTGTTTTGCTTTTTGTAAAATCGAATAGCACGGATATAGTTTTTTAGAACTTTCTCTAATTATTTCGTACTGTTTTCTTGTTAATGCAGCTTCCACAAACATAGACAAAGCCTGAGTTGGCGATAGTTGCTTAATTTTTGCTTCAGGAGTAGCGCTCTTTCTGAAAGCTTCACGATATTTACGACCACGTGTTGGGGATGCCATAATATCTTTTATTACGTATGCACCATCCACATTTCCTTTATCATGAAGCGCCATTTGACCTGCACAAATTAGTGTTTCTGCTTCATTTTTGCCTCGTAAATGTGATGTCTTTCGACGCTTACTGCAGTCTGTTAGATCCGCGAACTCTTTGCTTGGCCTACCCTGGGATTATTCAGTATTAATTATTTTTTTCGGTATTTCAAGAGTGCCTTGTAACCAATCATGGTATTTTTTCAAAAACACACTTTCTGTTCGCTTTGCTGTCTGCCACTTAGACTTCATTTCAGACTTGAGACGAGAAAATGTATGAATAAACTTTGATTTTTGATCAGTTGGGAATAAAGAGTCATTAATTATTTCAAACTCCAATAAATCCAACTTTTTTCCGAAATCTGATTCAGTATATTCCCTCGCTTTTCGGAAAACATATTCTCGCGTCACGACCTTAGTACCAGAAGACCCTACAACAAGAGAAACCTGAAATTAACTTAAGTGACAGCAAAATAAAGTTTGTTTTGGTAAATACCACGTGCACTTAATTTTCAAAATGTTAACATTTTGGCACGTGGTGGCAGCTATTTTCTTTTTAAATGTCTAATATGCATATCTAACAACAAGATAATAAAAGAATTTGACCCGGGAAAAGTCCGGAAAAATAACAAAAAGACTACCTATGAAATATTGGAAAAGGCTAAAATCGACTCGTCCTTTTAATGTACCCCACAAAAGATGACGTAAATAATTATTGAAGGTATATATTTAAAAAAATATTAGTAATTTAAATTTTACATACCTTGTTCTGCACCTTCCATAACTAAAATATGATTTATTCCGAGTAATCTAATTGTTACACTTATTTTTAACAATTAAGTTGACTCACTTTCACTGCGTATTAAGTTCGTACGATCAAGCTTGCGTTTGAAAGACGACTGATTGTGAACGGAATGTTAGTAAGAACAAAAGCGAGTCGAGCGGTTTATTGTTCCCCCGACCCTTCCGGTTTGCCAGGTAGCAAAAAATACCATCATATTAATACTTTGTAATATTCGACTTTTGATCGCTTTTTTTGGTGAAATACTCCTATGCGTCGTGCAGTTTGGTCTAGTCACCGGGAGCTTGTCGCCACAAACGAACGCGTGCGCCGGGTCCTTGTGTTTACTCAAGCAAAAACGACGAAAAAAAACGTGAGTTTCTTTTTGTAGTTACTTTAATAACTTAACTACGTTTGAATTGTATATGTAATGTAGGTTCTTGCGCTTGTTTGAGACTATTTTTTGGAATTACTTCTCAACGGTTATTGTGTAAAACATAACCCAACATTTCCTGAGGGGAGATAGGTACGCAGTGAGCTATTTATCCTGGGTAAGCAACGAACCATGGTTCATTGTGTACCACATTTAAGTGCTTTGAGTTATGCTATCTATACAGGTGGGGAGTATTATTCCAGTGACAGTCAACCTCTAAGTGTTAATGTGCGTACAATTACTATTTGTTTATTTCAGCATGGGACGAAACACGGTAGGGAGGGAAGCCCGTAAAAAAGGGTATCACACCGGAGAAGCTATCCAAAGAGGAATAGATAAACACTTGTCGGGACTGAGTATCAGAAAAGCAGCCAAAGATTGCAACCTTCCTTATCCAACACTGCGAAGATAAATAGCAAAATACTGGAACAATCCGTCTTGTAGACTAGAGCCCCATTATGATGCAAGTAAAATTTTTACTGACCAGCAAGAAGACGGCATAAAGGAATATTTATTGGATCGTGCAAATAAATTCTATGGCCAAACTTCTAAAGACTGCCGCAGAATTGCCCACCAAATGGCGGTGATTAACAAAATCGAAATGCCGCCACCGTGGAAAGTCCATGAAATAGCAGGCCGAAATTGGATGAGGGGGTTTAGGGCAAGATATCCTGAATTGTCTGTGAAAAAACCCGAGACTTGTAGTTTAGCAAGAGCTACATACAGCATTTAATAAAACAAACGTCCAAATTTTTCGAAAAGGTTAAAGAAGTTTTAAGTCGCACTCCATCTTTTGCTAACGGAAGCCGAATATACATATAATCTCGACGAAACTTCCACCACAAAGTGCAACGTCCACATAAAATGCTGGCAGCTAAAGGACGCAGTGTCTGTAAAATCACAAGTGGGGAACGTGGAATCTTGGTTACAACTTGCTGTATTGTAAATGCGATTGGCCAGGCCTTACCTCCAGCTATGGTATTTCCAAGAAAAAACTTTAAGGCACACGTACTGTATGGGGCACCCCCAGGGACACTTGGGTTAGTCGCACGTAGCGGTTGGATGGCACCTGGCATGGTGTATGCGACTACAAGGTGCTTCTGGAAGGCTCCCGGCACTGAATGTGTTAATCCAAAACTACCCCAAAGAAAAGTTGTCGACCGATGAAACTGATGCAGCCTTGCAATTTTTGCAAGAAAATTATGGAGAAACTGGAATCGGTGCATTATTAGTTTGAATGCAAAAGTTGAGCCTTTCACGGGAGTATTATTTGATAAACAAGTCATACAGAAAACTACCCCTACTGATTGGTGGGTAGCAATACATAATATGAAAAAAATGTATAACCGTAGAAGAATTGGATATAACCAAGCAACTGCTATGTACAGTTGCTTCTTCTGCTGCGGTCGAAAGAATATTTTCGGCATTTCATTTGGTGCACAGCAGAATAAGAAAAAGATTAGGCACCGAAAAGACAGCCAAAGTAGGTAATCATTCTTTTGAAAAAACTTACCGAATTATATTCCTTGTTCATTAACATGACAGTGTGTTTTTTAAAAAGTGATTTGATTTTGTGATGTACTTAATTAAAAAAATATATAATATGTTGTGTTTTTATTCAATTAATAACTGCGTTCCAAATTAAAAAAGATAAGAAGGTGAAAAAAATAAAATAAAAATTGTGTCAAATTAATCTGATTTCAATCGAAGAAATCTGATTTAAGTCAAAAAACCTGATGATTTTTATCAACCCTGTTTAAATGTACCGGAAACGTCGGTCCATAACCACCCAAACCGTAGTTTGTTGTTGCCTCTGCAAGTGAATGGTAAAAAATACAGCACCCGCCTACTAATTATATATTTTAAATTGTTAAGTTTCCCTAGTACGGAACGCAGTCAATTACTTACAATGTCTACATGTGCGTCCCAAGTAAATCGTCCATCCAACCCTTAATTTGGCAACAAAAAAAAGGAAGAAATACATAAATTTACATATAAAATACATTAATTATTGGAGGCCTTTGGGGGTGTGCTAAAGAGCCCCGAAAAAGTGTTGAAATAAGTCCTGAGTTGCCCACTGTTGGGAAAAGTCATGTCCGACACAGCGGACATTACCAATAACTTAACGATGAACGCGTAGATTTGCATGTCCGCTGTGGTGGACAGTGCCAAATTATGGAAAAATAAAAAACGTTAATATTATTATGTTTATTTTATTAAAATAAGAAAATACAAAACAAAAAACGCAGAAATTGACCTGAAAATGTTATTTATTTGGTATGGAAATTTAGAAAACAATTTCTCGGGGTTTTGCCTGTTACAAAGCATAATCTAGTATTGCATTTTATGCAATATACGACGGTCTTCTTTTGGCAGTATCTGCAACGACCTTCTTCCATCGTTGAGGGGAAATGGCCTATGTTGTCATATTTGACTGGACTCGATGGGCGGGCGACGTGTGGTTTGCTTACTTTTGCTGTCTCAGTTTTACTTCTTTTGGCACATCTGTTTGCCTTCAACAATATTTCATAAATATCGTATCTGAATGCTTTTAGAGGTATTTTACCTTTCGCGTTACTTGAATGCTTACGGCGCACAAAGGGGCAGAACCCATGAAAAGTTGGCAAAAAGTCCCAAACGCAAAGTTTTATCTATCGTTCTAGTTTGTAGCTCATAAAAAGCGGGTAGAACTAGCCGTCCGATAACCGGTTTGCTTTCCACGATTCAACACTAAAACTATCGATACACGTCAGTCGCAACTTACGCCTCTCGCAGACCGTACGATTGTGGCAACTTTTTAAGTATCTAAACGCAAAGTTTTAGTGATTATTTGTAAAAAAATCTACTATGGAAGCCTCAGCATCGGGTGAGTAGTATAATTACGCTTCTAAACAATATATTTTAGGCATATTTATTAGTTGGCTTTTAGTTTTAACAATGGTTTATAATAAGGTTGGAGTATTTATTTGTTTTTGAGTAAACTTAAGGCTTTTAGTTCCAGTAGTTGTCACTAGTTGCAATGATTTTGGTTTAATAATATACCTGATACTATACTCTTTAAACTGATAACAAAAAGGTTTGCCCCTATTTGCCCCAATTTGTGGTATAACAGATTTACCTACTAGCACTTAAACATAGTAAAAATTATATTTTAAATAACCAAGTTTTTTTGTTTTAGGATCTGGATGTTCTGATATTTTTATAACACGGGTAGATTTATATAACAAAATGATCGAGTCTGGTCATGAAAAACTCGATGAGCAAGTACCATTTTTGAAGAAATACCTAATTGAGCGTACTAGATGCCCAGAGTTGAAATACCCAGAGCTTAATACAAAAATATCGTATTTTATCGCCGATTTTAAGAAGAGGTGGTCTGCTTCAAATCGGACGAGACAAAGGTTTCTCACTAAAAACGATAGTTGGCTTAAATCTTCAATAAGTTTCTCGAACTATGTAGATCAAAACTTAAAACCGGGAAGACCGAAATTGGATTTTATAGAAGTTTCGGACAGGACAAAGCGTTTGAAAACACAGGATTTACGGTCGGCTCACAGTGCTGAAGAGCTGTGTTACGCAGCGCAAATGAGTCTAAGGGCTTCTGGAGCAACTGATGCTGCTGTATTGCTAAAAGAATTTACGACTACTTCTCCAAGACGAGCCATACGCTACAGAGAAGCTTATATGAACGTTAAAACCGAAAAACCAGGGCTTCTTCCCTCACATGAAGCTTTATCAATGTTTGTAGAAGCGCAACTTACAAGAAGCCAATACAATGTGATAAGATGTAAAGCCAAGGACCGCTTCCCATCCTATAAAAAAATACAAGAAGCCAAAAAGGAATGCTATCCTGATAAGACGTTTATTGAAGTAACTGAAACAGGAGCTGAGATTGAGTTACAAGGACTGCTCGACCATACAGTTAAACGTATTCTTCAGGTTCAGAATGAAGTTTTAAAGAGCCAACAAAACTTAAAACAGTTAGTATTAATAACAAAATGGCAAGCTCGAGGCGCAGAAAATAAAGAAATAATAGATAGAAGAAAACGTGAAATCAGGGAAAAATTTAAATCAGAATTAGGTCTTATAATCGACAAACCTAAACCTGGATATGGCAGTAGCAATGCAAAGCAGAACAGTTTCTGCTCCTCTAAGGCGATTGCCTCGGATAGCACCTAAAGCAAAGATGCCATAATGTTCCCGAAGAATGAAAAATAACTCCGGTGATGAAAAAAAGTTATCACAAAACACGAATAATATAAGCTAATAAGCTTATGGTCAATGCTTTGGCATAAAGCTATGACCACCTGCCACCTGAGCGCCAAAACCAAGAGACAATTCCTCTTCAGTAAACGTATGGTAACGGAACGTATCGTCACCTCCATAAAGCACAAAATCATAAATTATCCCTGAAATGCCAGCCCGCACATAATTTTTAAACCCCCATTTATTTGGCTTATCCTTCATATATTTTCTTTTGTCTGCCTTAGATCCTTTGTATGCTATCATCATTTCATCTATGCTAAATTTTGTCTCCTTTTTTTGTTGTTTTAAACAATTTGTCTTATTTGCTCTACAACTGGACGTACTTTATAGTATTTGTCTCCATCATCATGTTATTTTCGACAAAATGCAAATATCGTCGCACTTGTTGGTACCTTTTCAAGGACATTATATCACCAACTTTAGCATACCTAAATTTATCCGACCAATAATCGAGGTATGAAGGCATTACAACAATACCCATGATAATGTGAATAGCCAAAAAGTCTTTAAATTCTTCTTCTGACAGCTGAATTGACTTGCCAGTTTGTTGAACAGAGTATAAATTTATAAGTTTTTAAACTGACATGGTCACTAACACAATCATTAGAACTTAAAACGGGATATTTACCATGTTTATTATTTGTTATGAGTTTCCGATATTTCGGCACCGTTACAAGCGCCATGATCACGGATGAACTGAAGTAATTGCGGGTGGATGTTTATGAGCATACATAGCCCTCAGGTCCTCTCGACAGAACGCCACTATCTACCTAGATTGGTAAGAGAAGCGATAGAGATTACCAAATATAAGAACTTCAACCGGGAGGATGGGTTTCAACTGTCGAGGACCTGGAATCCAGTGGTTCAATTGTGTAAAGACCGAAAATCTACAGAAAAAAGTTCGCGAGCGGATACAGTGAGTTTTGTGTGTCGGGAACAGAAACGTGTTGTGAGTGACATAAGTGACAATGGTAGTGGTGTCGAACGCAAAAAACGAACAAGAAAGAGGGTAGATCGTTTCGTCTGCTCATAAACATCCACCCGCAATTACTTCAGTTCATCCGTGATCATGGCGCTTGTAACGGTGCCGAAATATCGGAAACTCATAACAAATAATAAACATGGTAAATATCCCGTTTTAAGTTCTAATGATAGAGTATAAATTTGTCTGTTCAACAATATTACTAATGACATTTTGAGAAAAAAAAAAGATTAAAGTAACTCAAAGGTGAGTCAACATCTTCTGGCAAATCAATATAATCTCCATTTTCATCCTCTTCTACTGTCGCTCTGTGGCGGAATTGTGCTACTTTCCATTTATAAGACAGTTGAAACTTTTTACCCTTCTTCGCTTTCTTTGCTGGTACTGTAGATGGCTGTTTCCTGGACCTTGTGTTTCGTGATGCAAGTGGAGAAGAAAAAGCTATAGGTGCCATAGGCGTTGATGGCAGTGAGGGAATAGCAGATAGGGATGGAACATTCTCATAATTAGACTCTCCAATTTCGCGCACGATAGAATCTGATATAACATCATTATTATCAATGTTCGGTTCTTCGTCTTCAGATGTACTGATTGTTAGGTTTGCAAGGGAAGATGGTATTGATGGTGCAGAAGAAGAAAGTGGGGAAGAAGCATAAGCACGCGGGTCATCATGCATTTCTGTTTCAGATTCAGAATTCTCACTAGCATCGGAAGGTGCATGCTCATTTGGAACTAAAGCGATAATTTTACTAGCACGGTTAGGCTGTTGACAAAGAAAAATAAACAAAACTGAGAACCATACCAAAAAAAAAATATTAACCTTTTTGGCGTTGTCCGCCACAGCGGACATAGTAATAAAGTACTACATCTCTAAGCAATTAGCAATGTTCGCTGTGACGGACAAAGCACTTTAGCAACAAAAAACAGCATGAAAATGTAAAAGAACGTATTGATTTGTAGGTTATAATTATTAATAGAATGTTTTTCTAATAATTGAGTCGAGATTTCAAGACATTCATAGGCAAAAAGGAGGAAAAAAGAATATAAATACCTTGAGCAAAGCAGGTGGTCGTCTTTGCGTTGACATTTTGTGTCACGAATGACATAATTCAGTGTTGCCACACTCAAAATATATTTTCTACTATTAGTTTACGAATTTAAGAAATATTTAGTCGCTTTGTAATCGATGAGAATCGGATAAAAAACTAGTAGGATTTAATTTTTGTTGACATCCGTCACACCGGACTTTATCAAATTAGGGGTTAATAATCATAAGTATTTGTATTTCTCCACACACTCAATACACTCACATTGGCAGTTGGCATTGCTATTGTGAAGGCATTCGTACGAGTGGCCTTTTAACAAGATACAAACACTTTTAGCTATGTGGTTATATGGAGACGATATCAACATACACTTGGTTTTATATAATAAGAATACCATTACCGTGCACCCATTTGACAACATTATGTAGGTCTTCTTGCATTGCCGACTGGATCAGTTCACAGTCCCAACAGCTGTATGTCAAACATGTATCGTCTGCATACATGTATGCATTACAATTTTTAACGACATTGACCATACTGTAGATATGCATAATATACCTTATTAACCCTATTACCTGGTCCATAAACTGATCCAATCGGCACTCCGTAATCGACTTTACCGAGGTTACTGTCTACCCGTTTAACTCTAACTTTTAGATACAACACGGCCGACGTATCTTGGCGAGTCTAAAGTTAGCTGATTAGCTGCGCAGTAGACAATTTCGTTTCTAAAAGATTCATTGCGCAGCCAAACAACTAACTTCAGACTCGCCAAGATATGTTGGCCGTATTGTACCTATTGTCTCGATACTGCCTGAACCACACTTCCACAGGCCCCCATATTCCACACTCGTCCATGGCCTGCAGCAAACTCTCATGCTCCAGAGTATCAGTTGAGGTACTGCTTGAGATTATATACAGTGGTGGTCATATAATTCAGAACGATTTGTAGTTCCAGAAATTTTTGATCAAAATCATGTTATAATTATGTAGTTTTAGAATAGAATAGAATATACTTTATTGTACACCAAAATTGTAACATAGCTCATATACAATATAATTTAGTGAAGGGTAGTTTTGTGTTTTTTATTAGATTTAATTAGTTTTGTTATGAAGTACCCACATGAATACAGCAAACTGAGTTAGGAATAGACACATAAAATCGATATTTTTTTTACTAATTCCGTTTATTTTCCATAGTAACAAATAAAAAGACAAATGAAGCTGGACAAATAATTAACCCTTAAATGCATGATTTTATTTTTAGACCGAGAAAAAATATATTTTGGAGCCATGAATATGCTGATTCAGGGAAAAATAATAAAAAAAATCGTAAATATTTTTAGCTATTTTTATTAAAAACCATATGTTGCAGAACTACAACACCATGCACTCACTAGACAATAACTACATATGAAAATTTTTAAAACAATTTTTGGTCGTGGTAAGACAAAGAGCTACTCCACACTTCTCACACCTTGTTTGCGTGTATCCCATGCATCCAGGCATTTTGCATCTGCTGCGAACACAGTTACCAGGCCAGTGACCAACATTATCAGTCCTTATGTCCTTAGGAGGAATATGTTGAGCTGGTCCTCTCCTTTTCTTTGCTTGTATTTCCATTTCAACACTGTTGCTGGTACTTGGCCTTCCTCTTTTGTTGCAAAGTTCAAATGAGTTATTTACTTTGGCTAATACCTCAGCTAGTTCCAGTCTATAGTGACATAAGTTTAGAACTGATGAATTGGCTTCAGTTGTTTTTAAATCTTTATACACAAGCCAAGAATTTATTACCGTCATTTCCAATAAGTGGTAAAAGATACGAAGATACCACTTTCGGCTTCTCATTGCAATTCGGTACCTCCCAATAAAGCTATCCGTTAGGTCCACTCCGCCCATATGGGCATTATATTCCTTTATTATATGTCGGCATGAAATTTTAATTCTAGTCTTATTTGCCTTGTCAAATCTTTCTACTTGGCCCACAGGTTCAGCTCCAACATACGAAGATAGAAAAGTTACAACTTTATTGTCCTTCCAAGTAACTGCTGTCAAATCAATACCGTCAAATTCAGTCATCTGCTCTTCATAAGTTCCACGAGGAACAGATTTCTTCATCATTGTTTTTTTGTCCGGCAGTTTGCAGTTCACTAGCCTGTTAGATTGGACAGTACCTAGGCTATAGATTCTTTGTTTGGCAAGATAGGTAACTAAAGGTACAGAGGTGTAAAAATTATCAAAATAAATTATATGATTTATATGCCTTGGGACACCTCTAGCAAGCCGGACTACAACATTTCCTACTGGCCCAAAATCTGGTTCATCTGGAAGCCGTTCATTCTCTTGGCTAGTATATATTTCAAATTTATGAGCATAACCTTTCACGCTGCACATCACATATAATTTAAACCCCCACTTATGGGGCTTATCAGGTAAATACTGCTTCATGAAGTGTGCCACTTTCGTGGCACACATCTGTTCATCAATTGAGAGTCTTTGTTCCATAGGAACTAAAGCAAATTTTTACATTTAGATGGCTAATTATAGGCCTTATGTTATGGAGCCTATCATGTTGTGGGTGTTCCTTGGGTAAATGTTTCTCGCTATTGTTGAAATGTAGAAATCTACGAATAGTCTCAAATCTGTTGACAGTCATTATGTCCTTGATTGGTTGAAAACCTACAGTATTTGACCAGTATAGCCGTACACTGGGATATTTTATAACAGACATATATATCAGTATCGCCATAAACTTTCTTAGCTCAGTTTCAGACAAATTTAATGGTTTAGTCGCATTTTTTTGAACGGAATACAAATTAGACTCTTCCACAATCCTTTGAACTATTTCTGATGTAATAAAATGTGCAAAAATACTATAGGGAGTACCAGTAGTAGCCATGAGGCTAAGGATGACCTTCAGTTCTGGTGGGTATGTAGTGTCTCCGTGAAAAGCTGTCTGGCCAGAATTCAAAACAAATTTTTTTACCTTCCATACGAGTCCTCTTATAGTTGCTCGGCGACTAGCTTGACTTGTTGAGGGGAATGGAACCTGTGACCTCTCTCCATCATTTATTAGAGCTAAATACTCTTCTATTTGCTTTTGATTCAAGTTTGGCATCTGAAAACCAATAAAAGTGATAGTTAGAATCTAAACAGGGACATTTTCTAGTAAATGCATATTGTTGCAGATTTACAACAACAAAATAAACAAAATTTCCGAACACACCAAAATAACTAATTTTATTTGAACTTACCTTCGAAAATGAAATAATTACACTGCAAAGCAAGTACACAATTTTCATCCGCTCTAAAATTACGATCGGCTTTGATTTGTCAATGTCAAGTTTAAATTTGACAGTCGTGAAGAAAAAAAGTGTGTTGCCACTCGATTAAATATATAACCATGATAGTGATAATCCTGCAACAGCATGCAATAAACTCATACTAATAATTTTATGGTCGTTTGAATGGTATGTTGCAGTTTTACAACTTTATGCATTTAAGGGTTAAGAACGACTAACAAACGGTTTGATAATTGGTTTAGATGAAACTTAGGTTAAATAAATTACATTAATATGAAAGAATGCACATTTACAAAGGCAAATGAATAAATTTTAATACAAATTAATAGTTAGTGGCATGTCCACGGCTTTTAATTACGGCCTTACACCGGTGATGCATTTACTCTAATAATTTTTGTCATTTTGCAAGAGAGAGAGTTCCATTATTCTAAAGGGGGTGATAGACGTACGAACTTAAAGTCTGCGGTTTTTAAGATCGCGAACTTACTTGGCTCGACGTCGGCGATACACGCGCCAACTTACTCATACCGTATCGCGATGTCGTCCACTGAAGAAGCTTTGTGTTATTTAGGAATTATATCGTATTACATTTCAAAAACTAAAAACAATAGACGAAGGCGAAAAGTGTGGGTTAAGAACTGGCTTACAAAAAGAGAGCGTTTATCACATGTGAATTTAGTAAGAGAATTACGTGAAGAGAAGGAAGATTTTCAGAATTATTTCAGAATGCCTGAGCCTGTGTATGAAGAACTTTTGTGTTTAGTCACACCAATTATAGCTAAACAGGATACTTGCATGAGAGAAGCTATTTCACCGCATGAACGTTTAAGTGCAACATTACGATTTTTGATAACTGGTGGAACATATAAAGAAGTAATGTATTCGTCAGCGATATCAAGACAGTCATTGGGGTACATAATTCCTGAGACATGTGACGCAATCTACTCTGCACTGAAAACATATTTGAAGGTATGTATCATTTATTACATACTTTATAAATAAAATAACTCAGTACAAATAATCAGACTTTATTTGCAATGGCACATTAACATTAATGCTTAACAAATAAATTTACTCTTGAACATATACAAATGTAACGTACTATTTTATTTATTTTTAGTTATTATTATTAAAGTTTAAATATTCAACCAGGGTGTCCGGGATACTAATAGTTTGCGAGTCTTGTGTCAAGTTAAATGCTTGTGTTTCTTGCAGCTGGACTGGAACAGCTGGCATGTGTATCAATGGTCTTTGGGGTACCTGGACTGGAACTGGATTATGTATACTTGTATTGAATGTTAATTTTTCAAACCGTCCCAAAAAAATAACTTCATTGATGAGCTTTTCAGCTATGCTTTGTTGAATAGCAGTCATGTTGCGGAGTTTAATTGCGACATTTTTTCCTATAGCATCATATTCATCATCTGGGTTTTGTAATCTTTTACCTATTAACGATATTGTGTCTTCAATGGCGGCATTGCCGTGTCGCTTACGACGTGCAGATGAAGCAGCAGATGTTGCAGGTGTCGCGGGTGATGACACGTTGCAAATGGTACTCTGTAAATAAAAATGATATCATTTATACTGAATTATGGTTTTTTTTGTTACAGTTCCCGAGTTCAGAAGAAGAATGGCTAGCAATTGCTGAAGAGTTTGAGCGTACATGGCAATTTCCAAATTGTTTAGGAGCCGTCGATGGGAAACATGTAGCTATAGTCCCTCCTGCCGGAGCCGGCTCACTTTTTTTTAATTATAAAGGGTATCACAGTATTGTACTTATGGGAATTGCAAATGCAAATTATGAATTTATTTATGTAGATATTGGAACAAATGGACGTATTTCTGATGGAGGTGTATTACAAAAAACTACATTCTTTCAAAGATTGAATTCCAAGCGCTTAAATCTTCCTAGCCCCAGAAAACCAAGCGGACATTCAGAAGAATTGCCTTATGTATTTATTGGCGACGAGGCTTTTGCTTTGAGGACAGATTTTATGAAACCGTACCCACAAAGGCAATCACAGGCTAGCTCAAGTAAGAGGATATACAATTATAGAGTATGCAGGGCTAGAAGAATTATAGAAAATGTTTTTGGAATTCTGGCGGCAAAATTCCACATTTTTCGATCGCCTATAAATACCAGTGTGCACAATATTAACAAAATAGTTTTGGCATGTTGTGTATTGCACAATTTTTTAAGGAAAAAAGTAAGACAAGTTTACAGTCCACATCAGCACTTTGATAGTGAAAATCACGAAAATGGAACTATGGAATTGGGGCTGAGACCACAAAATGGAGAATTACAGTCACTACAACAAACACATCGTCGTAACCCCACTCAAAATGCAAAAATTATCAGAGAAAAGTATGAAACCTACTTTAATACTAGTGGTGCAGTGTCATGGCAACAAAGAATGATATAATAATAGTATTTTTACCTGGGTATCATTTTCACTATGTTCACCATCAAATGTATTTTCATTATCATTAGCTGTCTCCTGTTCGCTGCTGTCTATATTGTCAGTTGATTGTTCACCTGTAATTAAATAAAAACCCTCTAAATTAACTTTTGGTTTTAATGTTCAACATCACAATGTCATTATTGTAATGAAACAAAGTGCTATAATAGGTACTCTATTTTAGGTACCTACCTAATTTAGGCACAGGCATAACAAAGAATACGCACGTATAATATAATAGTGTATAGAGAAATTCTTTAATAAATAATTAAACTTACCTTGGCCTTGATCTTTGAGAAATTCAAGCTGACTGTAATACCATAATTTTGGCACGTATACCTGGTCAGTTCCTGAACCTGTCTTCTTGCTATCTTGCACTTTTTTATGTTCTTTTCGGAACCCAGCCCTTAATGAATTAATTTTTTTCTTGACGTTCTCAATCGTAGCATCTCTTTCTACCTTCCGTATAATTTCTAATAAATTATTGTATGCTTGAAGCTTCAAATTTTTGTCTTTGTAGTCGTTGCTTCTAATTTTCCAAAGACAAGGGTTATTTCGGAAAGCTTCTATAAATTCGGTTAGCAGTTCATGCGAATAAGTTCGAAAATCACACATTTTGAGAAATTTCTGAATCAAAATTAACAAAAATTGCAATTTAAACAAGCGTGCGCGTCCACGGACTGGCGAAACAAAATGGCGGCTCGCGGCTCGCAGTGCTGCCACACGTACGAGCCAAGACGAGCTACGAGTAAGATTTCAAACCGGTTGGATCGCCGACGAACTTACTCGGCGGTTTTAAAGTACGCGTACTTACGGTGACACACGAGCGAAAAAGGTCGTCGAGCCATAAGTACGCGTACTTGCTCGCCCGTCTATCACCCCCTTTAAATATGTGTTGCCTTGGGTGAAAAACATAGGTATAGTATTAGGCTCCCTAATAAGTGTGTTGAATGCGTCTGCGATGTATTTGTGTGTTGTTGTGAAATATTTTAACCAATAATTGTGTATCTTATCAGGACCAGGTGTTTTCCAATTGAGTGTTCTGCCTATTATTTGCTCTACGTCTTCCTTATCTATTATAACTTCCGGCATCGGTTCAATAGATTCTGTCCCTACTTCTTCTGCCTTAATCCACTCTGCTTGATTATTATGTTCTACTGGTCTTGACCAAATGTCTTCCCAGAATTTTTCTACCTCGGTGATATTAGGTGGGTCTTTTATACTAGATTCCTTACTAAAGTTTCTATAAAAAAGTTTTTGATTAGTGCTAAATACTATATTGTCTCTATGTCGTTGGTTGGATTTCTTGTATCTTCGTAACCTTTTAGACAGCGCCTGTAACCGTTGTGTCTTCGAATCCATATCTTCTATTGCTTCTTCTTTACTTATTATATTATTTACTTTTTTTTTTTACTTTTTTTTTTTTTTTACTTATTATATTATATATATTTACTGTTTAATTTGTTTCGTTTCCTGATTGATATATTATTATATTATTATTTTCTGAAACCAATCTTCGAACACGGTGGCATCAAACCAGCCAGATTTTGTCCGATTATATCGGGCATCGTTTGGTCCATTTTGACACCACGAGGTCCACAAATGCTCTGCCTTAAAAACAGTATAAGTAGGCAAGAGTGTTCCATCTGCCACCGCTGCGAATATTATTGAGATATTGCCTTTGGTGTGATTGAGTACTCTTTCAGGATACTTTACTTCGCGCTTGAAGATGCACTTGGACGATCCAGGATTATCCGATAGATTGGTTTCGTCGTAATTGAGTATGTTAGTTTTGGGTATGTCTTCTAAACTATTTTTTAAATTATCGAAATATATATTGAATTCTTCTGATGTTTTTGCAGCGCGAACCCTTTTTATATTTTGTGCAGCTCTTACTGTTAATTTATCTTTGTGTCGGACGAGAAACTTTTTAATCCACCACTTTCCTGGCGGTTTATTATTGAAAATATGTTCTCTATTGTTACCTTTAAGGTAGTTGAACACAACGAGACTTAGATCGAAACGAGATAGAGGTGCTCCGAAATCACCTGCTGCTCTCAGGAAATTAACAATATTTTGTTCTTCTGTTTCAGAAAGTCTTTGCTGTCCCCCTGGCTTCTTACTAAGCTTATTTTTCACTTTATTATCTATAGTTCTGCGTGGTATGTGGAATCGTTTTTCAGCTTCAAGGGACGAAATTTCTTTTCTACTAACTAAGTCCACTGCAACTTCTAACATTTCTTTAGAATATTCCTTATATGCTCTGTTTCCTAACAAAGGTCGGCGGCGTCGTATGTCCATCTTCTAAAAAAGGAAAACTAAATGTTTATTTAGTCAATATTTTGTACACAAGGTACTCATGAAATTAACCTAAAGGTAAACTGGATAGCGACTACAACATTTAACGACTCATACACATCCCATCTATGTTAAACAGGTTCTAGTCAAATCATTTTGGACCATTTACGGGAGTTATGAAAGTCAAAACAAGTAATTGCCACGGTCTAAAATATTATTTCCAATGGAAACAATATTTTAGATGAAAAAGAAAAAAAAAACATTTAATAGAAAGTATTGTAAAATTGCAACGCTATACAGTATTTGCGCAAATAACTAAATCACTTCACATATTTAGTTCTAACTGACCCAAAACAAAAAAATAATTTTTAAATTACCCAACACCCTGTGTACCTTTTGTAAAACAACCTTCATTTAAGCACATGCACTGTGTATTTCATACCTGGGTACCTACCTATTTATATTATAAGTAGGTACTACTTACAATGACAATTAAATTAAAATATTCATCAGAAAGGAGATCGGACGGGTGTGGCCCAAGTGGCGTCGGAGCATGGCGCTTATTTTGTTTGAAAGTTCAATAACTAAGCTTACTTTTTTTGTATGGGTACAAAAAAATCTATCCTGGGAGAAAAAAGTTATCTATACTAATATTATAAAGAGGTAGAATTTGTTTGTTTGTTTGTTTGTATGTAGGAGGTAATCTCCGGAACTACACATCCGATTTCAAAAATTCTTTCACCAATAGTTAGCAACGTTATCCCTGAGTGCTATAGGCTATATTTTGGGATCAAAAAATTATAAATTAACGCGAGCGAAGCTGCGAGCAAAAGCTAGTAGTGTATATTAAAATACTCATATATCGAGCTATTTTCAACTATTTATTCAATTAAATCTATTTCTTTTAACTTAACATGTTATGTTTGCTGTTGTCTAACATCTATGATGACTCAGACGCGTAGTATCTACTACACCAACGTTAGAAATATACAGGGATTACAGGGTGTAAACGAATTCGTGTAATTCCTTCAAACCGCGTGATCTACTGGTGAGACAGATTGACACTGGAAGAGTATTTTCGAAAATCAACAAAAAAAGAATGAAAAGAAATCCTGTTATTCTTTTTCTGAGTCATTTTAGTGCCCCGAGTTAACTAACTGCGAAGAGCGATATCGCGCTATTTGTGCTCGCTAGCTGTGTCACCGTGCTTTCATTGAATTATGCGAGACAAAGAAAAGGAGTATCGCAAATAAAAATGCAACTTTTTTTACTTCTGTTTTTATTAAATCCTTATGAGGTGACTTAGGTTCGATCACTAAACCCTACTGCTAGAACAAAAAGGATTTTATTTTTTACTTTTAATCAAGCTAAATCCCGTGTAAGGTAAGGTCAATCTATATCAATAATAGATCATGTGATTTTAAGGAATTACACGAATTCGTTTACACCCTGTATATTTCTAACGTTGGTGTAGTAGATACTACGCGTCTGAGTCATCATAGATGTTATACAACAGCAAACATACCATATTAAGTTAAAAGAAATAGATTTAATTGAATAAATAGCTGAAAATAGCTCGATATATGAGTATTTTAATATACACTATAACTTTTTCTCCCAGGATAGATTTTTTTGTACCCATACAAAAAAAGTAAGCTTAGTTAGTGAACTTTCAAACAAAATAAGCGCCATGCTCCGACGCCGTTTGGGCCAGAGCCCAAACAAAAATGTCCGATCTCCTTTTGTGGCAGCCCTAACCACCAACAAAACATGGCAAAGCCACCATCACAGACGTTGTGATTGGGGTTGTTGAATTTACCAATACCAATTGCGAACTAAAGGTAGCTTGTAGCACAGTAAATCAGCTTTTATTTCGCTAAAGAACTTTATGCTAACATAATATCAAAAAAATACTTACGTCGGCAATGCTTTTCCCGTTTTTTTTTGTAAAAGTTCCGGAGCACTAAGTTTCACGCCACCAACATTCGAAAAAAGTAACCGCCAAAAATGACATCTCAAAAACAAGCTGGGTTGCCACATCTCATTCGATGTTGCCATTTAACTCATAAATTTTACTATAAAGGCATGCATACATGACAAAAAACTGATATTAAGATGAGACTACACTTTTTCCCTCAGAAGTTGGCTATGGCAAAGTCTGCAACCGTTGGCAAAGCTAGCAGGTTTTACGGCACGTCGTTCATGACATTTATAAAATTGACAGTGCCACTACAGTCCTCAAATTGTTTTAATTTTAATACACTGCGGCAAAACTCCAGAGCATCTGCTACTGAGCTACTGAACAATTGTGTCGCCAGCTTCACTTTCATTTTTTGTTTGTGATAGAATATATGCGGTTTTTTAAATTTTATTTGCGAGATGTAAGTCCTGCTTTTCTTGAAGTCCCAGTAATTCTTCTAAAAATTTAAAATCTATTTTTCGACCAAATGAGTCAATAAAAACTCTTAGTTCACCAAATGCATTAGGTACGAATTAATTTTACTGCGTGACATGGGTCTATAAAAGCGTGGATGCGAGTGTTACCGCTCTCAAAACTAGTAACGTCTTGGTTTCATATAATATCGCAGCCAAGAGAAGTGAACATGCTGAAAGGGGAATGCCCATGCTCCATAGTATCCTAGGCCCAAGATGGACATCAAATATTACTACAAAAATGGAGTGTTTTGAAATCTTAATAGTATTGGATATCTAAAAAGTATATTCAAGTTGACGCCACTACATTAGAAACATTAAACAAAAAAAAAACATTTTTAGGTTAATTTTCTATATGAAAAAGTGTGGGGCTGTAAGATAATTCAGGAACTTTTCTTTTTTCAATGCTTAATTATTGATTATGATAGGAGGGATGTTGTAGGTAGGTTGTAGTTAACAACAGGAAAAAAAAATACTAGGAACATCGTTAGGGTTACCTATTAAAAAAAACACATTTGCTATTTTAAATATCTATATTTTCTTCATTGTCATATACATTATGTAAATCATCTAAAAATGGCGCAGGAGGGCATATATTTGATTCATATCTTGCCCAACCTATACAAGGTTAGTCAGAAAGGGGGTACTAATCCGAAAGCCACTTATAGTATCACTGAAGACTGTTTTATAGCATGTGTTAAAAAAATTAAATTCGTATGTTTTTATTTCCATACAAAAGTAAATAAATATTATTTATTTCAAAAACTCCGCAACCCTAATTTTGTTATAAGCCTATCGGTTCGGTGCGGCGCGGGCGGTAAAATACAAAGCGCCAGCTGTACCTACGTACCTACGACTGCCGCCGAAATCGTAGGTTACTATGATACTGTTGTGTGCGTGTAGCGGAAGTTTTTGAACATAATTATGATTATTACCTAGAAACTTACCATTTCTGATGTCGACGCTTTCTCTGCCAACGAGAATGTCACACACGTGTCGTCTTAATTTTAAATTGAAACACAAGAAACACTTTTGGTCATTAATGTTTTATGTAAGTACGTAGGTACCTAACCTACCTACGCATGGATGTATCCCCCGTATCACCACGGACACTACAAGAAGGGTTCAATTCCGAATGGAACAAGCACTTTCGGTTGTTAGTTTTATGAACTTACGTTACCTACAAATGAATCTATCACCACGGACACTACGAAAAGGGTTCATTTCCAATTGGAACACAAGAAGCACTATTGGTTATCACAAACAAAATAGGATCAATCTGCCGCCCTTATCGCGTGATGCACAAAGACGCGTGGCGATGTAGGTACCTACCTACGGACGGATGCGATCGCATTACGTAACATCTATCTGCGGATTGTCTTTCATGCTCTCAAACGCAGATGTTACTCTTTACCCCATCTTGTTTTCATTGCTGTAGTCCGCAGCGTAACCCATACACTTCACGTGACCCCACAATAAGTCCAGCGGAATCAGGTCTGGTGAGCGAGGAGGCCAGGCTACAGGAACGCCACGTCCGATCTACATGGGGAACTGCTGATCCCAGTACGCTCTAGGGCTGCGAGCGAAAAGAAGCGAAGCGCCGGCGCCGCGCCGCTGTACTAGCTGGATCACAACACAATCCTCGAATACTAGACCGAAAACCTTTGCCGGACAATTCATGGCCTGTTGAGAGCACAGCATCACAACTATCGTTACACATCACCATGTTATAACACTCCTCATTTGGTACTCCGTCAACCTCCGTGTAAAAACAACAAAAATTAAAACACGACTCGCGTAAACAATGAAAATTATCGACTGTATTCCGGGAAGTGTTGCAAGCGACTAAGAAATCTTATCTTCTTCTTCTTATCTTATCTTATATATTATAAAGAGGTAGAATTTGTTTGTTTGTTTGTTTGTATGTAGGAGGTAATCTCCGAAATTACTCATCCGATTTCAAAAATTCTTTCGCCAATAGGAAGCTACGTTATCCCTGAGTGCTATAGACTATATTTTGGGATCAAAAAATTAGGGATCCGTAAATTAACGGGAGCGAAGCCGCGAGCAAAAGCGAGTATCGGATAAAATGTTTAGGCTATAACACTTTTAGAGATGTGCAACGTTATCCCAAAAACTTAATCCCGCGATATTCCGGAGAATTTGACAATGGATTCAAATTCAATAACTTTTTTTAAATTCCTTAAATTTTGTGTCTTTCTGTCACGGGGATCTATCACTACATCATAATAATATGGGATTCGAACACACATTTAAAGCCTAAGATCTTAGGTTAGCAATAGCATGCTGAAAAAACTGATTTATTTTAAGTTTAAGAGGATGGAACTTTAAATGCTCGCAAAGTTTTTATCAAAAAGGAAAATAACTTATGAAATACGGTCAATTACGGAAATCGATAAATCTATCTCGTCGAGTTCATGCGCTTTCAAAAGATAGTGCATAGGTACATTTCTTAGTACCTACACACACGTTTATTACGTACGATAATAATCATTAATTTGTTAGTCTTACTAAATGACTGACATACAGGTCTACGTACGTAACATGTACCTACGCATTCCCAAAAAAAATTATAAAATTGAGTTTTGCACAACACTAAAGCGGCAAGCGGCCGGAACAAAGAGTCTAGTTGAATTTGCCGCTGGCGCCGCGGCGTCTCTTTGTCGGCGTTACAGACCACGTATTGCAGAAGCGACATCGTGCGGTAAGATTATTGGTCAATTTTGAAGGTTTGTTTTGTTCGGATTGTTTGTGATATTAACTTACTTATTGTACTGGCTGCTGATGCATCGGAATAGTTGTTAATGTAGAATAGAGCATAATAATAATTACGTGCTTTTGTGATCCAAGCCTTTGATAGACAAGTTGACGGTTCTTCATCTGTTATTACAGATATTCTAAGTAAGTAGGTACAGGGAACCTTAATTTCAGGTTAGTCAGTTGTTAATAATAATAAGCCGATAAAATATAAGTCTAACAGCGCTAACACAAAACACTCTGAGATGCAGAGCATTATTAGGTACAATACCATTGCGAACTGTCGTGTCTGCGCAATTTTTTTGTTCGTTTAAATTGCAACTTTGTAAGGTAATCTTACAAAGTTGCAATTGCGAGGGGAAAAGTCATGTCCGTTATGCTAGCGTACACCAGAACTGCAACGAGTTAGTTTCTATGCCAAAAAACTCTGTGTAAATACTGCCTAATTACTGTAAAAATAAAAAAAAATCTTCCTCTTTAGTTTAGGAAATAAACACCATTTTCACTATGTACGCTAGCGTCACGATCAAGCTAGCGTACACATGGCCGTACTCGAAAACGGCTAATTGTAAAGCAACAGATTTGGACACAAAAATACTGTTCTAATACTTCTCCCGCTATGCAAAATTTCATAACGATTGCTCTTGTAGGAACAGAGATATTGAACAAGACTTTTCAATGACATTCGGAGCTGGCGTCATGGCAGCGTACACATAGTAGTTCTTATAGAAAGGGAACTTTTCTTGTAATGAATGCTATATATATAAATAGTGCGTGAAATTCTGCCTCTATTAGTGTAAATACTTTATGCGAATTCGCAGGGGAATAAGTAAAAAACCCTGTTAATTTCTGTTCATAGTACAGGTACAGATATGCTCAAAGGTGCTTTGTCAAGTTTTTTTTAATAGAGAACTAAAACTGAAACGTGATGAAGTACTGAACTAGGAGTATGTACACTTCATTGTAGATATAGTTCTGAGTGAAAATTAAATAATTGGAAAAATTCAAATAACATTTATTATGCCAAAAACAATTATTTTTTAACACAGTATAATCATATTATTACTGATTTGGTACAATAATGACAATTTACTTCTTTTTAGTACTAGTTTTTGTTTGTGTTTATAATGTAATACAACATAACAGGTTACGATTTAACCATATTTATCAGTCTTAGAGAATATTTACAAATAATAAAAATTGTACAATCATTAATAAGTATCTATATTAAAAATCACAGTATAATCACATTAGGAACCGTTACAATAATCAGTCTTAGAGAATATTTACTAATAATAACTGCTGCATGAAATCATTCATTTGTACAAATAATTAATTCAATTCAATTCAATTCAATTCAATTTAATTTATTGCGAATATAGGTCAGGTAGGTGTTACATGAACATTGTTAGAAAAACAATCTATGTGCAGCTATACTCTGCCATGTAGCATGCAATAGTAAATAATAGGTACAATTCTACGCCAATCTATCAGCTAAACCAACAAAGCAAAATACACAAATCCAGAGTTATGTCATATCTTAATGTCAAAATGAATACTAAAAATGTCAAACGCAAGAAAATAAAAAATAAAATATAATTGAAAGTATTTCGTTGTGTTATCAAAACCTGTTATGTCAAAGTAGATTTAATTTTGTCATTAAGATACTCATTCACATCATAATATGCCTTATTAAAAAGAAACTGTTTCAACCTAAATTTAAATATATTTACGTTCGAACAATTCAATAAATATATAGGGAGATGGTTGTGGATACGAGGCGCCATACAAAGCACACTGTTACTAAATTGTGCAGTTTTGTTTGGTGGAATACACACTTTATGATTATGCCGTTTACTCTTTAAATGTTCAAACATAGAAATATGCGTTTTTACAAACACGGCTACCTCATATATGTAAATACATGGCAGGGTCAACAATTTCAGACTAACGAAAAATGGTTTACAACTCTCTGTAGATTTAAGTTTACATATTGCCCTCACGCACCTCTTCTGAGCCTTAAATACATTTTCTTTATCAACCGAGTTACCCCAGAAGATGACTCCATACCTTAATAGGGACTCAACATACCCGTGATATGCAGTAATAACAGAAGATTGGTTCACAACTTTACCAAGCATAAATAGTGCATAGGAAAATTGCCTCAATCTTGTACAAATGCTTTCCACTTGGAGTTTCCAATTTAGATTGCAGTCAAGATGAAGACCCAAAAACTTTGTACAATCTACTTCATTAATTTTGATTCCCTTAAAATTTATGTCAAGATCAGGTAAGTGATTTTTTCTATTTCTGAATGTCATGATATTGGTTTTATTTAAATTAATTAGTAAATTATTGTCAGTTAACCATTGAATTATTATGTTAAGTGTATCGTTTATATTTAATTTTAAGGTATTTTTACACTTATTGGTAAACATGACCGTGCTGTCGTCCGCAAATAAAACCATGTTTTGTTTAATTAATGTCGGTAAATCATTAATATAAACAATAAATAGTAAGGGACCCAAAACACTCCCTTGAGGCACACCTTTTGCCACTTTACGATATTCTGATGAGTAAACTCTTTCTTTAAACGTTTTTGGGCATATGCGCGTAATTTGAGTACATTGCTGACGGTTGCTGAGGTATGATTTTAACAGACATAATACATTTCCTCTAATACCATACGCCTCTAATTTGTTTAATAAAATATTATGATCTACGTAGTCGAATGCTTTCGTTAAATCCATATACAACGCAGAAACTAAGTGCTTATGGTTAAGGCCCGTCATTATAGCATTTAGAAAATGATACACAGCTAAATTTATACTTTTATTCTTCCTAAAACCAATCTGTTTTTCAGTAAGAATATTGTTGGTTTCCAAGAATGCGTATAGACTGCCACTAATAACCTTTTCAAATAATTTGGAAAAAATAGGTATGAGTGCTATAGGTCTATAATTATTCATACAATCTTTATCATTCTTTTTGAATAGAGGTTTCACTATTGTTATCTTTAATTTATTCGGGAATATGCCGGAAGAAATACATAAATTAATAATAAAGCTTAAAACCGGTGAAATACTAACTGAAACTATTTTTAAAATCTTAGTACTCACTTCATCATAACCTGTGCTATTAGTATTTTTTAATGAATGTATTAATTTATCTATGTCAAAAGGTGTCGTTGGGTGCATAAATATAGAATTATGATTATTATTAAATGTCAAAATTTTAAAACTCGCATTGTTATTAGTAGCAGTAGCTTCATTTCCACTTATGAAAAAATTATTGAACATTTCAGCAATATGGATAGGATCGTTAATAACGTCACCATCAACCATTACTTGTTTGATTTGTTCTCTCGGCATGTTCTGCTTATTATGTTTGATAATAGACCACGTTGCTTTAGATTTGTTAGACGCCGTTTTAATCCTGTAATCATTCCGAGATTTTTGGGTCAATTTTATTATTTTGTTTAATCGTTTAGAATACGCTTTGAATTTGATTTTATTTAATACACTAGGCTGTTTCCTATACCGCCACAATAGATCTCTCTTACGTTTTGAACATTTTCGTATTCCGTTCGATATCCAAGTGGGCTTTTTACGCGAGGTTTTTCTAATTAACGTCAATGGAAAGCACAAATAATAAAATAATGTGAACATGTCATGAAAATTTTCAAATGCAATGTTAGGATCATCCGTATTATATACTTCGTTAAAGCTTAAGGATTGCAAGCAGTCCTTGAATTTTAAAATATTTTCTTTACTATAATCCCTTTTTTCGATATACCAGTGAGAAAGAGAACAGGTTTCTTTAACTGGGCATGATAGCATCTGAGCTGTGTGATCTGATAAAGCAAATTCGTGTACCTTTTGTTTGCATCTTTTTACATTATGAATAAAGTTATCTATGCAAGTGCCACTTCTAAGACGAGTAGGCTCGTTAATGGCCAATGTAAGATTATAGCTGTTGATTATATTCATTAACGTATTTGTTTCTTTACTCTTCTCCAATGTATTAATATTAAAATCCCCACAAATGACTATTCTCTTTTTAGTGTAGCATAATTCATTAAGTATGGAATCAAACGAAATAAAAAACTGCTCTAGTTGGTGTGATAAACTCCGGGGCGGTCTATAGACACAAATAATTATTAAGCCATGCATCACGAGCTCAACAGCACAGCACTCAACAATACCAGATATAGAATATTTTTCTACTGCTAGAACAGGCCTAAACTCATGTTTATTGTGAACCAAAATACAAGAACCACCGTGACGATTTTTTCGGCTGAAAGATGCTGCGTGAGAGTAATTTGCTATAAATAACAATTTAGTATCATCTTTTATCATGTTATGTTCGGTTAAGCACAATACATCAACTGAACTGTCATGTTCTACAAGTTGTTCTAGATTTATGGACAGAAGGTCAGATTTATTTATTATTCCATTAATGTTTTGGTGCAGTATGTTCACAACTTTATACACGAAAAAACATATTATTATTTGATGGACCATTTTGTTGTTGCATATTAGACGTGTTTGGTCGCGCAGGTGTTATACAATTTGACTTTGTTGGTTCCAATAACTCATTAGTCTGAGTAGCCTTATCAACTAATTCCTTATTAGTTACAATTTTTTTCTGGTTTTGGTAATCAGCGAATTTGATTTTATAGTCTGAGTCTAATATTTGTCTCAACAGTAATTGACAAACATGACGAGCAAAAAATCTACGGGTAGGTAACTGCATCGAAAAACCCATATCCACATATTTTACATGGATTAGAATTACTATATTAAATCACAGTATAATCACATTGTTACTGACAAATCACAGTTTAAGTTAGACTTACAAAACTAATTTTTATTTACAATAGTGTTTTAAAACTTGTATACAAAATAGTTATAATTTAAAAATTTACATTACAGAAATTTGTATATAATAATAGAGATTCATCTCTACTTAAATAAACAATCATCACAGCTTGATATAAATAGCACAGTGGGGAACAACAAGGGGGGGAGACTTACTTTTACGTTGTGTTGGTAACATATCGTCGTAACACTGCCAAGTTTTTGTACGTCTACGGAAACACCGTGTTCTATAATGTCCTATGCTATTACTGCCATTATTAATGTAGTCAACAATGGCAACAATTTGAAAGCATTTCCCATTTAATTCAATCGTTTTCGGGAAGTCGTTTATGTTAACCGCAGTTTCATCGTTAAATTCGAAAAAAAATAAATTAGATAAATCATATTTGTATTTATTGTAACCAACACAAGCCGAAATTTTGCATTTTCTATACGAATCTGTAATCAAAGCTGCTTTACTTAAGGCCTTCAAACCTTCTGATTCAATGGTATTTGTGTTCAAAGGTATCCAACTACATTTTCGAACGTTATCCTTATTAACATCACAATCTATGTTTGTGCATTTTAAGCTACGTCCTGCACTGTATAAGTCATATTTTGCTATATTGTCTATTATTCGTGTCACGTTACAAACACAATTTATAATATTATCTGCTGACGCTGCTGTTTCGTTTTCAAATATATCCATTAAAATATTAGCCCTTGAATCGTATATGCCTTTAGTGGTATATTGTTGCTTAGATTTTGGTTTTGATATAATTAGATTTTGAATCAATTTTGTAAGAATATTTTCTTTGTCAGAAATATATTTCTTAAAACGTGGATAGTCTAAGTAAGCTATACCTAAACTTTGTACTACTGAGTCAAATGCACATGTGTTGGTGAAAATGTTAGAGTTTCCAGACGTGCTAATATTACCATTTCGTAGAACGTGTAATGTTACACGAGTAGTACGCACTTTTTTATATTGCTTACTGACAAGGCCTCGCCAATCTTCAATATATTTGGGGTTATCTTTAAAAATAGAGTTGTCGTAAAACATGTCGTCTTCATTACGCGAATTTACATCCATTTCCTCTTCAGCTTTTAAGTTATTTAAATCGCTTGAACCCAGTCTTAACGCTCCTGTTATTAGAGTATAATGTTTTATGATAAATTCGTCAATACGCAGTTTACCAAAATTAAAATTGAAAAATAGCTTTTTGATATCTCTAAAATAACTTTCTATGTTAGAGCTTGAATTATTACAAACATCTGACTGAAAAAAAGGACACATGATATTACCCCACATAGGTAATTTGCGTAACAGTCTGATTAAAGTACCTTTCAGAAGTGGAAAATAGAATATGTTTTCAAATTCGGTTACGTCATCGCCGCTTAATGTGATAAATAAATCTTCCTTAGCATCAACGTCTTCAATAAACTTTATTAATGTCGTATCTAAATCTATGTCAGTGTCCTCGAAAATATTATTACTTTCAAAATTTGGATAATCTGCATTTTTCTCGTATTCTAGGTAACTCGTTTCTTTATCTGCTGTAATTATATTTCGTAATTTTTGTAGTGAACTTTCGCATCGTGTTTGTTGTCCATTTATACTTCCGCGATATTTATGTTTGGACACAATAATAATATCCTGAATAATTTGTTTAATCTGAATGTAAGATATAGAATTTTTTATTTGTTTAAAGCATTGTACATAAAAATGGATAATTCTCGTGTCTACATGTTTGAAAACAGTGAGATTATAGAGCGTCTTAAAAAAATGAGATGTATCCAGTCTAACGTGGCAAATGGGGACTTTATCTGATTTATTTTCTAATAATTTAAAACAACTGTCCAAATATTCATTTGTGGAGTTGTAACCACAAAATGCTTTAACAACAGCTCCAATTAGGGCGGCTGAGTCATCAGTAACAACTTCGTTAGGAGGTTTCCTGCCTGAAAGCCAAGTATTTAGCCATTGCGAAATACTAGCCATTGTATGTCTTTCAGAAATAAACTGCCCTAATGGCACACTGCTTTTCACCGTAGTATCGGTCATAATAGTGTACAAAAATATAGGGCCTTGACATTTTTCTGCAATTTCCGTGTGTTCGTTAACAATTGGTCTTATTTTTTTACAAAATAGGGATCCAGTAGCATCTATAGAGACTCTTATAAAGTTACAAGTTTTTTGACAATTTTGATAATAGTTTATTTGGTCATCTGTCCAATAATAAACATAAAAAGGGAGTGCTGATACAGCTCTCACACATTTATCATACGGTGGAGTAAAAGCCATACACGTAAGCGATAAAATAAGGTTTTCGTGAAAATGTAACGATTTCCTACTTTGGTGTTTTATTTGACGTAATGTCTCTAATTTTGGTAGGACTGGAGGTTCTTCATCATTTTTTTGCATCAGTTTAAAAGCTAGTTCATTTCTGACCGATATAGGTGATCTATTTTGCAAATTTTGAGAAAGAATATGCCGTGTACGTGCCCTAATATGATTTTTTATAGTAACGGAATGTTTGTAATCATTGTGCCAATTGGTTATTAAACATTTTAATTCAATAAAATTTTCAGTTTTAAGTTGTGATGTGACTGTGATATTTGCATGACATTGTTTACAATACCCCTTACAAGTAACTTCAAAATCACTCTTGGCATAATTTCCTTTAAAACACCATGTACAGCTTAATTTTAGTGCATTCCACAGTTGTCCTTGTATGACATTGGTCCACCTATTTATTTGGAGCTTAAGTCTCTTTTGTTGTTTACAATCCGTTTTACTATTACGACGATAGTGATAATATTTTGGTTTGATTTCTTCCCAAGTTATTTTATCTACGCATAAAATGTGTATTATACTATTAGGACTGTTATCAGTCAAAGAATTCCAAGAACGGTCCTGTTCTGGATTGTCCGTGTCATAATTTGTGCCAGAAGAAGAACAGCTCATAGGTTCAGTGACAAAAGGGAGTGTTTTTTTGCTCATGACATGTCCAAAGAAAAAAACATAATTAGTTTTTATACTCATTTGAATACCCTTTTTTGTCATTTTGTTTTTTAAAGCAGATTGAACACTATTATAGACAGTATGCGAAATAGGTGGTATTATGCCATTACAAAAGTCATCTTTGAATTGTAAATAAACATCTTTTTGTATCTCTAATGGCACCTTCGGTTTTGGACCCCTTTTTGAGTTAGTATCCATAATTCAGTTCAATCCAGTATCAATTTATCGGAGGCACGTGTCGTGATGACTCAAGGTACTGTCCAGTTTACGATAACGTCATGGTCGTGGGTTATCGCTGCAGTTGTTGGCTTCGACCTGAAATAAGTAAAATGAAATTGTATTTAGATTTACTATTTTTAAATAGAATTAGTAGATTTTATGCAACTTCAGGGTCTGGGACGAGGATTGGGGACGGTGAACTATGTGGTTTACGACCGGGGGGAGGGGGATGAACATGAATGTATAAATAGTGCCCGCGCGTACCGGCTACATACGTGGCTACTAATTATTTAAACCTGCTACAAAAAGAGAAGATAATTATATGAAATTATTTCATTTTAATTTGAACAAACTCAAGATAAAAAGTTAAAATGACCAAAGTTAGGATATCAAAATGACAACATCTTAGTAATATTATAAATGTGAAAGTTTGTGAAGATGTTTAGTAGTTTGTTACACAATCACGCTCTAACGGCTGGCTGGAATTTGGTACAGGGGTAGAATAGAACCTGGAATAACACATAGGCTACTTTTTATCCCGGGAAACGTGTCCCAAGGGACGCGGGAACAGGATCAAAATTTCACGCGGGCGAAGCCGTGGCATCTGCTAGTAATTCATAAAATAATAATTTGTAAACTTACCTAATAAATTGACTGCCACAATTCTAAACACATCAGGGTCCGACTAAATCCGTGAACGGCAATGATATTGTTCTCATCTTTTTAAAGACCATGAGAGCTGCCATAAGTTGTGCACGCGCGAACAACGTATTGTCTATTTCACATTAGAATTAGAAAATTTTCCATTTCACACAAACCAATTTTTTACAGTCAAGCACATAAATAGGTAATGTAATGACTGTGATGATTGTCTTCGTACTGATATAATATTATTAATTACACAACTATTTGGTACACATACACAACACGGTTTTAGTATTATCATTCTACGGGGATGATAATATTATTATCACGGACGTGCTCACGCGCGGCACGTATTGCCCTTGTCGTAGCGGGCGGCCGAGTGCTCTTGGAGGGGTAGTTGCGCGGGTGAATTCCGGCGCGCGCGCCTGCCCCTGTCGTTTCCTTGAGGGGCCACTGTTTTCGAACACCGTGCAATGTCGTACTTGCAATGCGGTGTTACAGTATGTAATCATTTTAATTTTATTTATGTCAAAACACATCATGCTAACGTGTATTAGAAAATAATGCTATATTTCTGTTTTTAATTTCACAAATAATTCATTTTGTTCGCGACAGTACGTCAGTATATTTGTTCCTAGAACTTAACATAGGTTTTTTTGCTTATTCCCCTGCGAATTCGCATAAAGTATTTACACTAATAGAGGCAGATTTTCACGCACTATTTATATATATAGCATTCATTACAAGAAAAGTTCCCTTTCTATAAGAACTACTATGTGTACGCTGCCATGACGCCAGCTCCGAATGTCATTGAAAAGTCTTGTTCAATATCTCTGTTCCTACAAGAGCAATCGTTATGAAATTTTGCATAGCGGGAGAAGTATTAGAACAGTATTTTTGTGTCCAAATCTGTTGCTTTACAATTAGCCGTTTTCGAGTACGGCCATGTGTACGCTAGCTTGATCGTGACGCTAGCGTACATAGTGAAAATGGTGTTTATTTCCTAAACTAAAGAGGAAGATTTTTTTTTATTTTTACAGTAATTAGGCAGTATTTACACAGAGTTTTTTGGCATAGAAACTAACTCGTTGCAGTTCTGGTGTACGCTAGCATAACGGACACGAAAAGTCGGCCATTTTTATTTGTACCTATACTGTTTCGTGACCCGAAATATGACCTAAGATGTAAACACAGCTGATGATAGGGTTGTTGTAGCGTATTTTTAGTGAAATCTTTGAACAGCTATTTCTCTAAATTAATTGATTTTTGGGGAAAGTTGTAGAACAAAAGTTGTCCATTATTGTGGATACTTTAACACCCTTTCGGATTAGTACCCCCTTTCTGACTAACCTTGTATACCAAAGCACAGTCATGATATGTGCACAGCAACCTACCGTGCGTTTTCCTATTATGCAATTACAACAGTACCCATCAATTGCCTCTCTACCAGCATAATTATTATTTATTTTAATGTACACAAAATATGTATACCTTACGGCTTATATGTCTACTTTGTATTTTGGCACGCAAAAGCCAGCAGTTTTCATTAATTAATTCGCTTGGTAGGATGCTATTTTGCTCTCTACATATTTCAATACTGTACATACCGTGGCTCTGATATGTTCTCCATAATATGACCTAGCTTGTTTGATTTGATAGGTACCACATGCAATTAATATTAATTCGTTCATTGTTAATTGTGGGAAGTCATTTAAATTGTCAGAGCCAACGGTAATATTAACAAATTGAGCCCTCCTGCGATTTAAATGATATTCATTTACTAAATCGGCTAAAGTATTAGGGATATACATTCTTTGATTAATTATTGATAATATTTGAGCAGCATCAGGTCTATCTAGGATCCTAGGATGAAACCTATTAATTAATGCTGCACCTACTGCAAAATCTTGCATCATGTGAGTAGATGCCCGATTAAAAAAATCTTGCCGAAACAATTTAAATGCCTGTTTAAATAGACCATTCACAACCTCAACAACCCAGCGACAAATAGTAACTTTTCTGGAGTTATTAGCATCAACAGTGGATAATTGTGATTCACCTTCTTCAAGTGATGCTGGAACTTTAACAGAGTACCCACATTCCGTTCGAAGTGGTATTGCATCCCTAAAACCTCGGTCTAAAATAAATACATCACCAGGTTCAAAGAATCTCCTCATTGGTGAAGTTTGTGAACTAAATTCATTTTTAAGAATCTCGGCATCTGATGTTGTTGCCGGATAGGGTCCCATCACATCTAATATATATCCATCAGAACAAGTTATAATAAATGGTTTCATTAAATTCCTAAACTTGTGAAGAGAGTATGTTTGTTTTTGGTATTTATAATTTGAGCTTTTCTGGATGTAGACATAAGTTCCATCCATGATAACAATAGGTTTAGTTTGGTTTGTGCTTCCAAATAATCCATTAGGGATTATTAAATTCCTCTGAGCAATGTTGTCTCTAGTAATGTGCCGTAGCCCTAGGTTTTGTGGTACAAAATCTTTAGTAAGAAGTTCTCTCGCATTATTCATTAATCTTTCCAAAGTACTTCTAGGTATCTTAAATAACGTAGAAAGTCTTTGATCTGAGTCACCAGTTCTTAGCTTTGTTAAATAAGCTGCTAGTCCAGTAACTCCTCTGTGGCTATTATTTAGCCGAGGAACTTCATCTCATATTCGTCTAAATTGATGTTTAGACATACCAAGCCAATAATAAACTAAATGATCATCGCTGTCTTCAATATTTTCAAAATCAATACTATTACCTATCTGATTTTTTAGTAATGATAGCAAATCTTCAATGAATGCTGCGGTGAAGGTATGGTTTCCATTTTCTACAATTAAACTATCCCATGTAGAGTTTCTAAGGTGAAAGTTACAGATACGACAGTTTTGAGGAACATAAAAAGATAAATCGCATAACAATCTCACACGTATTGATGCAGGAATGTGCATTCTTTCAGTTCCATGGCAGTCTGGAAAAATACAACATCTTTCTGTATTTGCAGCCCTTGTGTAACTTGGTAGAATTATTTCTGATTCGTTAGTCGCAGCTGAAGATGTTGATGCTGATCCTTGTACAAAATGAACGGCGGCCCTGTCAGCTCTCTGCCAGCAAGGATGACAGATGCGACTTAATGATGAAACCTAAAAAGTATATTTATATTATTATAAACTAAATAATAACATTAAACCGATTTAACATATATTTTATAAAGTATTTTCAAAACTTGCCTCTCGAGGTTGAATCCATTCCATAATTACATTTCTCACGAGACTTTCTCTATCTGTATCTGTTCTTAATAAGTGACTTCTTATCCGTCTAACAGACCGTCCACAATTAATGCAGCTGTTTTGACGTCCAGATCCTTCCGGCTCTTGTTGAGGAGCAAGGCTAGTAGTTACTACCAACCAGCAGTTGTGGCAAACAAGATTATCTCGTGACACCTAAAACAATATTATTATCGGTAAATAATTGGAAGATGATTTAAGCAATAACAAAATCATTTTATGGTTTGTATATTTACCTGCTGTGGTGCAACCCACTGCTGTATCACGCTTATTTCTTCGGGTTCCAATGTGTGATTTTGAATCTCGGTCAGGTTAAAACCACAGTTCACACAATGTTCTTCAGTCATTGTATAAAATGTTATTGATCGGTATCCAAAATCGAATGCAGCCGTGATCCTTAATTCCAGAGCCAAAGTTGTCGTTGAAGGTGAGAACAAAATCCATAAAACAAAGCCCAAGTCGTAGGTAAAAATCCGAATCAAGTCCATATAACAAACGCAGGTCGCGGTAAAAGAAATCGAAGAAAAATCAAAACACATCCACATTGAGCGTAAGCAACAAGCGAAGTGTCAGTGTCAGAACTGTCAGACTCAATTCAGTGTTGTCAATATCACGAAAAAATAATAATCGATACATCGATTACTTTTTTAAATAACCGACAATTGATTTATTTTTCTTTGCTTTTTTTTAAGCACACATTAGTTTTTATTTTCATATTTGTTTTCTTTTAGTTGTTTTTTATTAAAATACCAATAACGTCCTGTGTGTATGGCCGTTGAGGTTATTGTATTTAATTTTGTTTCTGAATCGATTCAAATCGATTGATTAATGATAATACTTAAAATATAATTTTAATGTGGCAATATTTTGCCACTATAAGCTATTAAGCTTCTTGTTTTTTCAATTGAGTTACTTTTTATAACGAATTGTTGTAGATTAAACTGGCGCTCACTTGGAAGAATGTGAATACATATTTTTTTATGGTAAAATTAATGCATAAAGTGTTTTTTCTCTAGTCTAATGTCCACTGTGGGCCTCAAATGGGCATTCCTCTTTGCAGCAGGTCCGTTGCATGTAATGCTAACAACTTTTACACCCACATCTTCGCAGAATTTTAGAGCTGTGCCCAGGATAATACTTTTTTGCTCGCCTGTGAGGGATATTATTAAAAAATAACCAATAGGTATTTTCCATCTGCCGTTGATAGCCGTTAACAGGACTACTAGGGCTTGACTGGCTTCTTCGACACTGTCATTATGTATGTTATGGCCATAATCAACTCTACCATAATATTTCTGAGCTCTTGGTTCCCAAGTCAAAGACTTTCTTATGGCCATTTCGTCAAAAACCAAGGAGCATATCACAGGTTGTGTACTTCCTTGCACTTTATTTTTTAAAGTTTGAAATGCCTCTTTCGTGAATCCCGGTTCGCAATTCACATGCTGGTACCATTTGCATAAAGTTCTTGTGTGAGGTAAGCATGTATTGTAAGTCCGCCTTATATAATTATAGGCCTTAGGGGATAAAAAATGCAACGTTAATGCGAACTTTCTGATTTCTTCAGAGTATTTATTTCGTACAGGTAAACCTTTTGACTTCTTAATTTGTCTTTTTAAAAAGTCTTTTGGTTCCGCCAAGTCTTCTGTCACAACAGCCTGTTCCACGTTGATACAATTTTTTCTTCGAAGGTCTTCTATAATGTCTTTCAGTGGCAATTTTTTTATTTTTCTTTCGAATCCTTTCGTTGAGGCGTTTAATTTTTTTCTGTTGCTTTACATATTTTTCTTTTATAGCCTTAATTTTTCCAGTTTGTACAACCTGAAAAAGAAAATATAACTACTTCAATCATTAAGTTACATAGAAAATGGTGCTTTATACCCGTAATTTGCACCTGTTGTTAAGCTACGGAACAGAAAGGATATGCCATTGGTACAGTAGCATAATCAGCCTATAAGATTCCCACTGCTGGGACACAACCCTTCATTTGTGAGAGGGAGTGGGCTGTAATCCACCACGCGGGCCCAGTGCGGGTTGGTAGATGTCACATGTCTTCGAATTTTTGGTTCTAGGACATGCCGGTTTCCTCACAATGTTTTCCTTCACCATTTTGAGAGCAGTGCTTATGAAACAATTTACACAAAGAAAAATGGGTGGGAGGGGTGGAGGGGGGAGGGGGGTGGCGAGGGCTATCCATCAGTACCACTCCCGCCCCGAGGCGATGCGATGTTTTATTTTTCGAAAAAAAAAACGATTTTGAATTTCCTACCAAGTTCACCGCCAAATTATGTCGTATTGGCGTATTTACTACATCTACACCTAAAAAAGATTCTGGAGACATGGTCGACGGAGTCCCGCTGGGCGGGGCTCCTATTTCTGTCTGCAGAGTTTAACCTCCTCACTACAGGGACCACTTTTTATGTCAGATTCAATTCATATTCGGGATTTAAGCTGTTTAGGGGTTACTTTTTAACTGAAAAATTACTGAAAAAAATCTATTCCCGTTACAAAGAGTTTTTCCTTATGTCCTGCCACTAGGACAGATGTAGGCTACTTATATTTCCAGGACTATTTTATGTTCTGCATACAAGACAATTACAGCCAATGTGAGTATATTATTGTGTTATGAAATAAGATAAGCCCATAAAGTATTCAATTTTTTATTGAAAAGACATACACATTGTTAAACTTTAAACTTAACTTCTTCGTTCTTCTTCGTTATTTTGAACAGATAATATTTTTATAACATTACTTATTAATTTAAATTGTACATAAAATCAGTCTCAATAAGTCAGTCATCAACAGTTATAGAATCCTATCTAGCATACAAACAATAAAAATTGACGCCATTTGCGTAGCTATAATTGAAAAATAAGAAAATAAAGCCTCTGAAAATATTTATGGATTATGAAAAGCTTCAAAACAGTTTCTCTGAGCCGTGAAACATAAATACACAGCACATTTTTTTGCAGGTAACTGTAGTTTTTTTATAACAACCCTCATTTCTGCATCTATTTTGCTTTGAACTGTGTTGTGGCATGTGATTAGCTTTTTTTTGACGAATAGCTTTAGTTGGTAACGGAACTATAGTAGTCTTACGTTTCTTGTGCTTTGGTAAAAGTTCTTCAAACTCATCAGCAGGGTCATCTGTGTCTGTAGAATCTAAGGCTGAGATCTATAGATCCGACTTGGACTTAGCTTAGACTTTGCTCAGAGTTTACTTACGTAATACTTTGCTAAGGGTATGCTTAGCATAATCTTAGATTTGGAATTTATAGACGTATCACGTTGAGACTATGCTGAGCTTAGGCTAAGCATACGCTAAGACGGTCGATGTCAAAATACAAGTTATTGATTCGTTTCAAGCATTACATTCTTGATTTTTCCTTATAAATGTTTAACAATAATAACATGTAAATAATCTAGAACTACGCTCATATTTCTTCTATGTATTATTATTATAAGAATAAGCAGAAATTGGCATGCATACAAGTGTTTTTTTTTTTTTTATAAACGAACACAATATTATATTCATTGAAACGGATCGCATCGTTTTGACATCTGCAATTGTCGAAAAAAAGTAACTTTTAATTCATTTTTATACATTTTAAACTTAGAAAAACTTGTTTTATGTGATGTTATACTACCTAATTGTTTTTATCTTAACTAATTCAGAATTAGTTATCAACATCAAGGAAATCTTCCCTAATCTGGTATTACTGAGTTGAGTCTGGTCACTTTATAATACTAAAAAATTAAAAAGTTGTGTAAATATAATGATGGTAAAGTAAATTAAATTACGGACCATTATTTTTTGTTAGGATAATAGTAACCTAAGTATTTGCTAAGTCGTCGATTTTGTGAACTTAGACTTTGCTAAGCATTTGCTAAGCACGCACTCAGATGAATTCAAAGACGGCTCTATAAATACTGACTTTGTCATAAGTCTAAAGTAAAGTCTGAGCAAAGTCCAAGTTGGGTCTATAGATCTCAGCCTAAGTTATCAGCAATTAACTTCTCACCAAGTTCCATCTTAAATTCACGTATGCCTATAACATTTTTAACGCCTTTTTTCTTCTCTCTCTGTTTGAACTGAAGGTATGAGTTAGCAACAGCCAAGTCTATCATATGAGATATTACTCGTATTGTCCACTTTTTTGTTCTGTTACGTGAAGGGCATACAGCTAGCATTCTATCAACTAAATCTACACCCCCCATATTTTCGTTATATTCTTTGATAACTTCGGGGCGTCTGACACGTTCATACACTTTGTTTTTCTTCGACCATCTTTCACACTCATCTGCATGACTATTAGATAAACGCGTTGACAACATCACCACGGGCTTATGTCCATCCAACGTGTCACTGCCATCTTGCCATCTACTCGTGTTTTTATTTCGCAATAACCCCGTTGCTTTTTCATAAAACTCTTATCTTCTTCCATCATACAGTTTTTGGGCAATCGGTTTCTCATAATTGTTCCAGTCGCGTGAAAACCTTTATTCAATAATTCATCACACAATTTGATAGTGGTAAAATAGCGATCAAAAAAGATGTGGTGACCAGGGACAAGTGCTTCGGTCAGCCGAAGAATAGCTGCTTCTCCAAGACCAAAACCCATCTGTCTATTTTCTGGAAATGTTGTGTCTCCTTGATATTATCTCGAAATCTATAACCATTCCCTGAGGCGTTGCTAAAACAAATACTTTTAACCCTAAGGGATTAGGTTTATTAGGGTTATATTGACGAATACAACATTGACCAGTAAACGGAATGATCATTTCATCAATAGACATTTTTGCTGTGCGAGATTGAAGTAAACATCCTTGTCGTACTTTCTCGAAAAGGGAACGCACTTTTTTTCAAAGTAAATTACCCTTAAAAATACCTTTTGCTATTATTCTGATGCCAAACAAATATATTTTATTATGAAATATAACATATTTAATTGATTATTACATAACAAAAAATTAAAAAATCTGGGATAATGCGTAGCAACACTAATGTCCGCATGTCATTTTGATTTTGACGTTGACGTCACAAGAAAAATGTCTGCCGGCGTTTGCGACCATTTTATCTTCTACTTCGTGTTTATTTGTAATACATAAACTAGTTCCTTTTAATTCTACCTACATTAATAACGTTGAATCGAGCTTGCTCCTCCGTGGCTGTGTTTTGGTGAAATTAAGTGTGTGTTTGTGAGATATAGACTCGGTGTTGAGACAGTGACACTTGTTTTATTTTGTGTTTAATTTCGCGATGAGTTCGAAGAAAGAAAACACTAGAATCTGTTGCATGTGTGGATCTTCACCTTCTAAAGATCCCAGCATCACTTTGCGTTGGTTTCCAAAGCCGGGCCCAAAAAATGCTCTGCGGTATGTACCTACTTATGTACTTTCCATACCATTCGTTTTAGATGACAGAATACCACAATTATTGTTCATGCAGCTTCTAACTACCACTAACTAACGTAACATACCTATCTAATTTATTTAATACCCTTTGCTAAAGGCCCAACTTTTGTTGCCAAAAATCATTAGGTACCTACACTACCTACTTACCATGAAAACTTTTCTTGCCTACACCATTCCCCTATCCCGTATCTCTATCAATCAAAGAGTATACGATAATCATGCTTATTTAACTCTGCTGAATTATGTTAAGTAAAAAAAATATTTGTCACTAATCTCCCTTAAAATACTTTCAGGTTTTAAAATGCTGCTTTGATGCAAGAATTAGTATATGCGCTTCAGTTTGTGACTTGGATGGAGTCAGCAAAAGAGCTCTATCGTCGCTTAGATAACAATACCGCGCAACAAACTTTTAATACATTTTTAGAAAGGTCTTAAAAGTGCTAAATTATTGAATTTAAAATTAATTAAGCTGTATCTGTAATATGTGTTATGATTATGTACAAACTGTAATATATTAATATGACTCTGGTGATTCTCACTAAGATGATTTAATGCGTGATAAAACGAGTTATTCAATAAATATAAAAACCGTCATATTTTAACTTGAGCGGTATTGTTACCTAAGCGACGCTATGTCTTTTAGGAGCTTCTGTAGAAGTGAACAATAACAAAATTGTCACACTATTTGACACACCACACCTGCTGAAGTGCTTCAGAAATCTGTATGAAATATGATGTAAAGTATAGGATCAATAAAACATCAGACAACAAACAAGGAATTGGTAAGTCGTTTGTTATTTCGTTTTAGAAAAATAATTGTTTAGTAATAAATGTGTATACATATAAGGAGCCTAATATTTTGTTTCATAAAAGAAATTAATTCTAATACTTTTAATAATTACTTTACAGGAATCGCTAAATGAAGCCACATCAGGCAATTTTATGAATTGGACAATAATAATCTAAAGACCACCTTGAGCCTAATTCTAAACAAAAAATGAGGCTAAAACTTGCGGCACAAGTTTTAAGCCACTCAGTTGCAGCAGGAATATATACCAAAATGGCAGGAGGTAAGAAGTATTTTACAGTCAAACTCATTTATTCACTCAGATCATGATACTTATGAACATTTAATGACAACATCCTTTCTTACAGATTAGTTTCAACGGTATTGTAATGTGGGGTTGTCTCTTTTATAAAGAGTAAAACCATCTAGTAGTTATATATATTGTACTTTTAATTATAACTTAGTCCCGTGTTGAGCAAGTAACTAGCCCCATGGTTTTTATCATTTAAAAATTCATTAATAGTATATTAACCATTTTAATCTTGCTTAAGGGTGCTTAAAGAAACGTACCATAAGATTCAGAATAGTTTGTCATTAAATAAGATATTTAATAACATATTTAAAGTTGTGCTTCGTCCCAAAATAACAAGTACATTAAAGGTACAGTCAACAAAAAAATAATGTACTTATTTGAAATTTTTGAAACAATAATAATTCAATAATAACACAATTTTAAACATTTAGGTATAAATCATCTTTATTATCCAGTATCACAATCAAAATCACAGAAATGGTATAATAATCATCTTATCATTACTACAGTGTAAATAGGTATACAGAATAGTCAGATCTGTAATAAACAATATTTAAGACAATTATATTATTTTAATTACCAAAAATTTTACCGACCAGTAATTAAATGAGAGTAATCAAAACAAGCGTTTAAAAAAGGAATCATTTTTATAATTTTAAAATTTCAAAAACACCATGTTCTATTTAAAATTAAATCAACAAAAATTGTGATTATTACTCAATCATGGATAAAACAAACATTTTAAAATCAACATTCATATAATAATATAAAAATTGGATCAACAGTAAACTAAGAGATAAATTTCAAAAAACATATAACTAGGTAAAAATCAACGTCTAACTCACTGCAATTAAAATACAAACGGGCTTATTTTTTCCAAACAATGTCCCAAGGAAATAGAACCATTTAATAAAGCTGCTATTGAATCATTAATGATTTTGTCATACATAATAACGTCTTTATGTCGTGGTCTCCCTTGACTAAACACTCGAGATTGAGCGTCATTTTTTATTACATTCAAAAAACTAATCATGTTCAGTTTTCCAGAAAATGTTCTATCAATATAATAATAATCTAGCATTACCACCTTCTACTGGGTTATTCGTTCTGTATGTGTCACCATAAAAATCCCATTTTCCATTTAAATATTCATTATCAAGCCACGCTGACACAAAATAATTATTAAATTTATCGATATTATCTGTTCTGGGACAATCTTCCATAATGTAAAGCCAGCCATCACATTTGAGTTCTGATGGAAGCAAAGCTAAAGATGAACACAGAGCAATATGCTTCTTGAACATTCTGTTTTTATTTAGTTTCAATGCCTTAGCTCTTTTCCAAAGAGCTTGAGAGAAATGGAAGTAACAGCCTTTGCATGTGACGTTTGGAAATATTTTACAGATACCATTCATGGCCGCCTTTTCATAATCAGTTCTGAATGAAATGGGATTCCAATCAGGAATTTGCGATTTAATAAGAGAGAACAGAGTTTCATATGTGGATTCCTTTTTGTTCATTAATAGTACATATAATAATGGCACAACATTATTTTTTTCACTGGTACTCCCGAGATCACCGTAAATGACATACAATTGTTTAAATGGCTTCACCACACATTTAAATGTACCATCCGCTAGATAATGTTTGACGTTTTGGAGAAGTCTTCTGCTTTCTTCTTCAGCAAATGCTATTATTCTTGTTTTCTTATAATAATAATCAAAAAATAGAAAAGATTTGTAGCTTACTGGAATTTGAACATCAGACGGTTTTCGAAATGAAGATTTCTGGATTTGCTGCGATTTGTTACGTGCACTGTAGAGACTGCCCTTAACATTACATAAGTTTGGTAATTTTTCTTCTACAATGTCGGTTCCTCTGTCCTTTAATCTTCTTAAACCGGCATTAAAGATAGATGGGATCGATTTCCCATCCGCAGCTCTTGCTTCTTTCTTGCAGCGATGTAATTCCTCTTTAATGTCATTTTTTGATTGACTAGGTGTGCAAACGTTATGATTTAAAATCTTTTGAACACTATTATTCACTGTAACCATACCACCACGGCACTTTCTGTTCACACATCTCCAAATTATTGAGCCATTTTTGTTCTTTCGTTTTTGTGTGTTCAAAACCACCATATAGCAGAACAGGTTCACCTCTTCTGGATTCTATAAATGTGATCGGCTCCCGTGAGGTAGATGGTAAACTAAGATTTGGTTCCATTGTAGAACAACTGAAATTAAAGCATAAATGATTTAGTTATAAGCTTTTTAGTTATTATTTGTTTATTGTTATTATTCTTTATTAGCAATTACATATTAGCTTGACATTATTGTTACCTTAATTAGTATTATTTAAATATAAGAACAAATAATTGATATTTAACTTCTAATTTATCAATAATACTTCAGATAAAAATATTAACTTACCTATAACAAATTCGATCAATTCTCAATCTCACTTTACACACACTTTAACCAGGTGACGAATGAGTACCTGAATGCACTGTGCATCACGGGAGCTAGCGTGAATCCCATTTTGCAGATAACGAAAACTAATGCTATTGGCCAAATGAGTCAATACAAGCAAACAAACAAAGGACGCAATAAAGAAGGGGTGGTCATTTTTTTACCTGCTCTTTTGAAAAAAATCCAGTGACGTCAGTTGTTTACAAATAACTTGCTCACTAAAAGCGGCTAAAGAGTGTTATTATAAAATAATACGGGCAAATTTTCTCTCGCAGAGAAGACAGAGAGGAGCGGTTGTTTTAAAAAGTTGATGTTAAATATCTAATATTAAGTAACCCTTTTTTGCCGATTGTACAAAAAAGTAAGTTTGGCATATACAAAAAAAAAAATGGGCCGAAGAAGGAATATATAATAGGACGAAGCGGGAATAAAAAATTAAAATTATATTTTGGGATGAAGGAAGCATATTGTTTGGGACGAACCAGGATTTTTTTATGTAGGACAAAACTCAGTGGGCCAAACGAAGAATAAATCATTCAAAGATATGGTCGGGTGTTTAGTTGTTAAATGTCTTTTTCAATTTTCAAGAGATCCACTCTTTGTGCTTAGTTTGGTCGAACAATAATTACAAATGGCTTCGTTTACCCCTTCCTTAAAATGGAACCATAAGTTGCTTCTTTTTTGTTTTCTTTGAGCCATCATTAAATTAGTATTTTACTTTAACTTAATCTGGTACCTAGTGATACCTAGTCACTTGTAACAGACACACACTTAATAGTTAGTTAGTAATTTCTCGGTTGAAATAAAATTCTAAAGCAATAGTTAGTGTTAAAAATTGTTTCTTTGTCAGCAGGCAAATGGCGAACAATGAATAAAATGTTTGTTTCAAAACAATTAAGAGGCACAAATGTTAGTTAGGCTAGGTATTAAGCGTCCTATAACCACATCATTCCAAAATAAAAAGCGTCCAAGACCGCAAACAGTTTTAAAATAGTTATAAACAGCAAACAAAACACTTCACAATAACTTCAATAAATTCTCATTGAGTACTTATTTCTTGCACGATCAAAAATGCGCGCCGGAACATAGATTGTTTTTTTAACTATTACTTCGTAAGCGTAGGTCGCCATACTTATATACTTACAATTTGCGAACACAGCTAGTCTCGCGTGTTCGGGCGATAAGCTAAAATAGACATTATGGCATTGAAATAACGCGCATCTCATCTCATCTCATTCTTGCGAATTCGGTCGGTCGGGTAGCATCGTCATTCGTCGGCTATTCTCTCTCGTTCTCATTCATAAACAGACATCGAATGAATTCGTTTATCGTGTCTGTCAAACAATCAGTGACTGTATTTCATTTCTCGTTCGCACATATGATCGCGTGGTTTACAATGTACGAGTTCGAAAAGAGCTATTAAACTATTAGACCGATTACAAGTCAGCGCTCGGAAACGTTTCTTCTAGTACAGTGCGAAGATACGGCTCCTATTCGTTCATCGTTCACCAACTACACAAGACTAATGCACAATAATAATAGTAATACACAACACTAATGAGTCTTCATCAACATTTTGTGACATTTTTTATGCAATATAGTTTTGTTAAATCTTCACGTATTTTTCATAATATTTTTTAGTAGTCTTATATTCTCTTTAACACTTTAAGTACTTATTGTAATAATGGCACTATTTAGTCAGTCGATAATTAAACAGGGTACTTTACTAAATATTATGTTATAGTATAAAAATCAATCACTGTGTTAATCTGAAAGGTTGCCATATTGGCGGAGGTTAATATATTGCTGATACTAAACTACTTTCCCTAAGGAACCCATAGTGAATTCGAGGAAAAATCGTCAGTTTTTTTTTTGCGAATTTATTATGTGTTCTTTGCTGAAAGTTGTTCAGTATCAGCAAAATAGTAAACTCCGTGAATAAGACAAGCTTACATTTGTACATCCTGTATATACTTATTTGTAATAGTTTTATACAGTATACACCCTGTATATACTATGTATATGTATGTAGTACAATACCATATTTTACTGAGCTCTATAAATAGCACTATTTAGAATATTAATTTCACAAAATACCTAATTTATACAAAGTTTAATACTTCCTCAATTTCCTGTTCACAGCAGACATCACTTTCTCGAGCTTCTAAATTTTCTGTGTTACTTACTCCCCAAAACATTTTTATAAAAATTCAAAAATTCCAATTCAGACCAATCAGGTCCATAATGTTTCGTTACTAAATTTTTTACGTCTCTCAATGTTAAATGGTTCACAGCAATGCCTGTATTTAATTGCTCTTGTATCATGTCTCTTAAGTTTTTGTTAGGTCATAGCAAAACTTTACTGACGCCGGTATCGCTTTGGTATGATATTTCTCCTCGTGCTACAATTCTTCGTGTGGTTTTACCTCTTCTCAGTATCACGCGTTTAGTTTTACTTATTTGAAAATGCCATTGGTTGCAGTTTTTGAAAGTGTCTCTAACAACTGAACGAAAGTCGTATACTGGTATTTCTGTGCCCAAATTGTAAACACGAGCATGGTTAGCTATAATCTCCTCGTATTCTCTTGGCTCAACAATTGATTCCAATTTTCTGATCTGTTTCTCAGTCATAGCAAAAACTCGATCTGCAGGTAAAAACGAATGGCCCGTTACCGGAAATATTATTTCTACCGTTTTCAATGTTGATGGTGCCTCTGAAAGCCACTTACTGGCCATATCGATTAAAAAGCTATTGTTATTTTGCCCCCCACACCCGTCTGCCATTAATCTGATAGTTTTTATATTTCCAAGATCAAGAGAATTTAAGCAATGCTGTACTGCACTGCAAATTTCGTTCGCTGATTTCGAAATGATATTTTCTGTCCACAGGTAAGACATTACATTTTCTTTGTTAAGACAACTATGAGAATAACCTATGACTACCGTGAAATTATAAAGATACAGCTGCCTGGAGTAATAAGTTGCCTGATTCGGCACTTTGGGAAGAGGAAGATTTTTTTGGCAGTCAAAGCTTAGCGTAATCATATCATCCCTTTCTTCCCTTAATTTGGCAAAAAACGCCTTTGCACGTAATTTATGGATACGCAGTGTAGTCATCAGAGTTTGTTTTTCAGCTGCAATTTTTGCATGCTTTATTTGTTCAGTCAATTGAAGTCAAGTTGAGCAGACATCCTGTCGAGGTGTACCGAAACCGATATTAAAAGATCTGGTAAAGATTTTTCTAAAAAACGCGTGTGTCACAGACATCCCTGGAGGAGCTTGATCATTATAGAGTTTGAACATTTTCGTAATATTTAAAGATGGATCTAAGTAAACACGTTTGCTATCCTTTCCTCGAGTATAGTGAACTTCCAAAGGTCTGAATTAGGAAACGCATCGTTTCTTAGTAAACTCAAAAACATCATTTCCATATTGCTATGTTTTACGCGTAAACAGGTATTTCGGTTGTGTATGTTAGGTGATAGTACATATGCTGGTTTATATCTAAAAAAAAGTTGCGAAACTAAATCGCCCACCCTCATTCTTATAAATTTTGAACAAATTGAAAAGTTTATCAGTTAGATATCGAATTTGATGCTTCTGTTTATTAACTGTTTTACATTCTTTCTTTCCACTTGTGCTACGACTTATGTCATCACGTAGAAAAAATAATTTCAACTCTTCTGAAATCTTACCTCTTCGCCATTTTTGAGCCGGTTGTTGTACTCTTATACGCCCATGTAATCCTAAGAGTTTTGCAACGTATGATTTACATCTGTTCTTCTTCACTACAACGGTATTAGCAATACTCTTTAGTATACGTTTATCTGCTTGGCTTTTTGTTTTATTAAATGCTGAGCGTAGACTAATTTCCATAACTTCTTCTCTTGCTTTCATTTTTATTATTTTATCATTCAAACTGTCAATAGTTTTTCGATTTGCAACCTTTAAACGATATATTTGTTTTCTTGTTTTTTGAATAGTTTTACACAACTCTTTATTATTATTGATAGCAGTTTCGTACATACGCCGCAATCTCCTAATAGTTGTTAAATGCTTTTTGTTCATACATTGGTAGGTGTTTTGGAGGATGTAGGTTCATTATACTTAGTTTGTTCTTTTCACTGTCAGTCTTTTTCGCTTTCTGTCTTTTTTTCTGTTCTCTCCATTTTTGCCTCTGGTTTATCTTCTCGTTTTCCGATAACTCTTTTATTTTTTTATTCTTTAATTTAATTCTATTTAAATCTTTCTTTTTATACTCTTCATACCTTTCAGGGTCGTTCTTTAATTTTTCTCGGTATCTTCTCATTTTTTCGGCTGGTGTAAGTGGCATCTATAAAGTGAAAAAAGTATATTTGTATTGTTCAGTATACAAATACGACGCCAATTACTGACTAATGAGCCTACATCCTAGCAAAATGGCAGATACATTATTATAATACTAGCTTCTGCCCGCGACTTCGTACGCGGATCCTGTTGCTTATGCCAGCGACAACGGGGTCGTCAAAATCGAAGATCTGAAGCGTCTGGAGACGATTCGAGACGTTCCAGATCTTTCATTTTTGTAAGTCAACAGGAAATGCCCATCAGACTAAACAACTTTTGCGAAGACGTCATTCCTATATATGTTATAGTGTCGCTGGGCTTTGGAGTTCCACAACAGGTGTTCCAGATCTTCGAATTTATTCTCACAGCAGAAAATTCTCTACACGTGGAATAATTTTTACTATGGCACCATTTTGATATCTCTTATACTTTAGCTGGTCCACATCCGATTCTTCAGATATGATATCGACATTTTGTTCAGAGAATTTCGAAGTCGATCAGAATTCAAACGTTCGTTGCGCTTTTCTTCTGTCTCTTCATGCCGTACTCCAGCAATTCTTTCTCTCTCACTTTCTAACTGATTATGAATATTTTGTTGTGTGCGTGTTCGGGACAATGTATGATAATCTCGATCAGCAGTTAGTCGCGCATCCCATTCATCACTCGTTTCAAAAGACCTGTTAGTAGATGTACGAATACGCTGAGAACTCAAGCGTGATTCTGTATCGGTAAACGTTTCCGATTCGCGAGATAATGCAAGTCGCTCACGATCAGCGGACAGTCGCGCATCACGTTCCGCACTTGTCTCTAGAGACCTGCTAGAAGTCAATGCGTAGATACGCTGAGAACTCAAGCGCAATTCTCTATCCGTGAACGTCTCCGACTCGCGAGACAATGCGTGACGTTCACGATCAGCGGTCAGTCGCGCATCACGTTCCCCACTTGTCTCTAGAGACCTAGAAGTCAATGCGTAGATACGCTGAGAACTCAAGCGCAATTCTCTATCCGTGAACGTCTCCGACTCGCGAGACAATGCGAGACGTTCACGATCAGCGGACATCACGTTCCCCACTTGTATCTAGAGACCTAGAAGTCGATGCGTAGGTACGCTTGGAACTAAAGCGTAATTCTCTATCCGTGAACGTCTCCGATTAACGAGACAATGCATGACTTCCACAATCAACGGTCAGTCGCGCATCAAGTTCCGCACTTGTCTCTAGAGACCTCGAAGTCGATGTGTATATACGCTGAGAACTCAAGCTTAATTAATTCTCTTTCCGTGAACGTCTCCGACTCGCGAGACACAATGCATGACGTTCACGATCAGCGGTCAGTCGCGCATCATATTCTTCACTGGTCTCTAGAGACCTGGATGTAGATGCGTAAATACGCTGAGAACGCAGGCGTGCTTCGCGATCCCAAGAGGTTTCCACGGAGCGAGTTGCAGCCTGATGTTCTCGAAGAGCATCAAGTCTCTCCTGACGCTCTTCGGTAGATTTTTGGGATCTTATGATCCTCAATCTTTTAGCTCCTTTGGAACATTGGGAAAGATTTGACCTCTTTCTAGGCATGGTTATAGTTTTATTGTGAAGATACCTGATCAATTAAAATCTAAGTGACTGCTCTCCTGCGTTACCGGGTAGGCTACCGTGTCACGAAGATAAATGGAAAAGGAAATTAAACACTCAAATAACTTAAGCCCGCAGGCATATTTATTCGATAAAATAAAAAAAATAAATGGGAGTTTTGGCCAGTAGAGTCAAATTTTCAATGATATACCATCGTCATCGAAAATCAGTCCTTAATTCTTAATTGTTACCGCCGTCACCGCGTGGAGGTACTCCCAGCTTATGTTATTTTATAATTATACAGTGAAATTAGTGATAGCTTTTATTTCCACATCAGATGTTTCTGATCTTCGATTTTTATAAGTCAACAGGAAATGCCCATCAGGCCGAACAACTTTTGCTAAGACGTCATTCCTATATGTGTTATGATGTAGCTGGGCTCTTGCAGTTCCACAACAGGTGTTCCAGATCTTCGATTTTTATAAGTCAACAGAGAGTGCTCACCAGATTGAACAACTTTTGCTAAAACGTCATTCCTATATATGTTATAGTGTAGCTGGGCGCTTGGAATTCCACAAAAGGTGTTCCAGATCTTCAATTTTTATACGTCAACAGAAAGTGCTCATCAGGCTGAACAACTCTTGCTAAGACGTCATTCCTATATATGTTATAGTGTAGCTGGGCTCTTGGAGTTCCACATCAGGTGTTCCAGATCTTCAAATTTATTCTCGCAACAGAAAATGCTCATCACGTGGAACAATTTTTGCTATGGTACCATTTTTGTATCTCTTATAGTTTAGCTGGTCTGTTGCGGTTTTGTATCAGGTGTTCAAGTTTCTAAGATAAATTATAGCCTATATGTTGCCCAGACTTAATACCTATACAACAAAATAAAAAACATTCAAATCCGTCTAGTAGTTCCGAAGATTAGCGTGTACAAACAAACAGACAGATTTTTTTTTTGGATTCGTGCTCTATTACTGTTTCTAAACCCCCCTCAATCTTTTTTTTTTTAATACATTCAATGTACAGACACAGTTTTTTTACTGTTTTATTATATTTATATAGATTACCATAAGTATTCATAACAGTACCTACGTTTAAGAATTATTTACAATAATCACATTCGTCTTCACAATAATGATCATATATTGCATAAAATTTACATTGCTGACACCAAAAAAAGTCAACACTTATTAAATTCTTCACTTTAGTGTTATCGTACATAATGAAGTGGTATGGTTTGTGGATTAAAGTGGTGGGAAATCCACAACCGAAACATTTTTCTGCAAGTTGGAAATGAGTGATTAACCACGGCCATACTGATTCTTGCAATAATATAAAATCATTTTTGGTTAGGAAATTATCAATGTTCGCAAGAACAACCATTTTTGTTTAGTACCTAAAGTACCTGAAAAAGAAATATTAGGTAGGTAGGTACTCATGTAAAACTGTCAACCAATTTGTAGTAATATTATTAAAATGAATACACTTTACTAGAATTTGAGCATATGAACATTAAACCTAATAATTTCTAAATATTACAATTCGTATTCAGAGACACAAAGTGAATTGCCTTAATAAATCGGCATGAATATAATGTACCATCTTCCTAAGAATTCCATTCCGAAACTTTTTAGTTCCAACTCTACGTTACCTGCGTTTTGGTTTCGGAATGGAAGTATCGGAAGTCTACCTTTGAACATTTTTGTTTCATTTATTTTTAACCAACACATCAGACCAACAAGCTTGGTAGCAAATTGGGTTCACTGAAAGTTTATAAAGATATCAAAATAATTTTCAAGACATAAACTTGTAAACTTACTTCGAAATTGGTTGCGGTTGTGGAATATCAAAAACGGACCGTTCCGTCCGTGCGTGTTCGTCGTCCGCTGGTCGCCGTCAAAGTGGAAGAATCATTGTGAAAATCCAATGACAGCTTTACAAATGTTGCTAATCGACAAAAACTATGCATAAATGGTTAGTTTTAATTGCGATCTTTCATAAAAATATGGTTTCGGAAGGGAATTTTCCACTTTAGCTAATTTATATCCTCACATAGATACAATTATTTAAATATTTTGTGTTATGTTACATTGTTTCTGTAATTATAAAACAAATAGTAAATAACTATACTTTCCGAAAAATCAATCACATTAGTACATATAAGTCAACAAAATAAATAAAAGTTATATTATTTTAGTGAAATTGATAGTGGGACAGCGCTAAAATAGATACCTTGTAGTAGCATTTTTGAAAATTAAGGTAGTATGACTGTGTTTTTAAGTAAAAACAATATATAATATTGTTAAAAACTGACCACAGATCCTTATTTTTAGTGTTTTTTTTCTTGAAAGTTGAAATTTATCGTTGAATATTTAACAAAAGTTGTGGGACACGCCCAAAACACGAATGTACACTTTTTGTGAAAATGACCCACATACTGGTACGACTGGAAGACCAGGTGCCTTATACCTGAAATCAAAAAAAATAATACACTCTTTTGCAAAAAAAACGGGCACCTAAGGAAATTTACGTTCTAAGGTCGATTTGAGTTAATTAAATGAAACTTATTTCTTTGACGTAGTCTGTATACTTATAATCGTGTAAATTAATGCGCGTGAAGTGAATTCGGGCAATTAAAAGAAAAAAAACGATCGATTCTTTAAAACCGATGTACACGCCCAAACAATAAGAAGTGGTCGGCAATAAAGACAAGTTTTTTTTTTACTTTTTTTAATTAAATAAAGTTACAAATGTAAAAACTTAATAACGAGTGTGACCTCTTCATGCCAAAATCACAGCTTGAATCCTTCTGGGCATGCTTTCCACGATGTTTTTAATAACGTTTTGAGGAATACGTTCCCACTCTTCTGCAATGACTCTTTTTAGCTCCCTGATGTTTTGTGGAGCAGGTTGCACTGATCTTACCCGTCTCTTTAGAACATACCAGACATGCTCAATTGGATTGAGGTCAGGACTTCGAGCTGGCCAATCTAAACGACGGATCCCAACTTCTTGCATGTACGCTTCCACGTCGCCAGAACGGTGCGGGCGAGCATTGTCGTCCATAAAAATGGAATCTTCCCCAAGTGCAGTCAATGTAGGTTGTGCATATGGAATTAGGACCTCCATTATGTACCGGTGTGCATTTAATGTTCCATTTTCTATGAAAACTAACTCCATACGCTCCGTCGAATTAATTGCTGCCCAAAACATAACGGAGCCTCCGCCATAAGGAGTGATTTCTTCGAAACACACTTCCGCATAGCGTTCCCGTGGTCTTCGCAGCACTCGCCGGCGTCGGTCCTCTCCACACAAAGAGATTCTAGCTTCATCAGAAAACAATACTTTATTCCAGTCCTCCAGAGTCCATGAAGCACAGTTCCGAGCAAACTGAAGTCGAGCAACACGGTGCTCACGGAGTAATTTAGGGCCCCGAGCTGGGCGGTAACTCCTGATATTGGCAGCCAAAAGCCTCCTCCTGACCGTCCACAAGCTAACTTCTACTCCTCTTACTTCTTCAAGGCTCTTCTTCAGGTCCACACTTGACGCCTTACGATTCCGCAACGCCTGACTCACCAAAAAGCGGTCATCTCTTGGTTCTGTGCATCGTTTTCTTCCCGAACCGGGTCTTCTTTTGACCGAACCGGTCTCTTGATACCGTTGCCAAGTCGTCTGGACAGTTGAACGACTCACATTTAGCCGCTGAGACACGTAAGTTTGCGAACAACCTTCTTCAAGTAGTGCTATAATTTTACCGGCCCTTATCGCTTTATTTTACTCATATCAAAAAGTGGTATTTAATGTAAAAAGAAAGATTAAATTGTTTAATTTGCAAAAAATATCCAAAAAGTTTTAAAATATCGTAATCAGTTAAAAATCTTTTCAGCAATTCGCGCCATTAGTAAAGCAATTTTAGAATAATCCACAATAATCATCATTTTTCTTTTATTAATTTCAAATTTTAAATTAGGAACGTAAAGAATCATGCCAGGATGCTTCAAATAACATGCCAATACATCGTCAAATTAATAAAACCTATTTCTTGTTCTTCTTCATTGAAATAGAGAAAAAAATCTAAAGTGCCCGTTTTTTTTGCAAAAGAGTTTATTATATGCTATGCCTATGTTTAGCAGTGGACGTCCAACGGCTGATATGATGAATATTATATTCAATTCAATTCAATCATTTTATTTCAGACAAATTACAATAATTAATTATATGCACCCAAATAATATTTTGAAAATAAAAGCATATATTTAGATTAGACGGTCCATTTTATGAACCACAGCTTTAAAAAATTAAAAACTTTTAAGCACATAATGGTTTAAAATTCATCAAGTTTTCTATTTCAAAAAAACCGATCAATAATTATTGAAAATCTTTTTGTTTATCACACTAACAAAGGAATTAAAATCTATAAATGGTGATTAATTTGGTCTCAGAGGGAACCGAGGCAATATGATAGTTTCGCTATCTTTCTTGTGAGAGTGTTTTCAATGTACCTACAGCACCCTTCTATACAGCTTCTATCACAGTTTTGCAAATAGTTGTTTCATGCTGATTATGTTGATAAATTCGCTAAGAAAATAAAATGATGATCATAACACACAAACATTAATAATATATTATTGTAATAAAATATAATATCTGATTGCATACGAGCACCACTTGTTCATTGCGGCCCTGGATAATGGCTGATAAGAATGGTTGCTTACTTCAAGAACTTACCGTTTTTGCTTCAGTTGCTCGCGTTTGATTTGATTCTTTTGCACTATTCGCTTCCGTGCTTTATCAGGAGGCACGATTTGTATTTTCTCCATTGATTTTCTTCAAATATCTGAACAAATTGATTAAAAACACGACACGACTTCACATGCGTGGCGACAATCAACACACAACTGGGCGCCATTTTGAACGATCGCATCGCTCTGATTGGCTCAATGCGACTTGCTGCGTTTTGATATAAGATGTCAAATGGACTTGGTTCAATTTGAAAAAAGGGATGTGTTTTAAACTTATTTTGCTTGAAAACTATAGGGACTTGTTTCAATTTGATAACATATTGTAAAAGATACTTCCCCTGCCTTTTAAATAAGAATAAAAGCTAACTTCATGCCAAAAGTGGACTTGATGCGATTTGAAATCTAACGACACAATTAATGTAAGATCAATGTAGCTATACCCTAAGCCTACAGGGAATAAAAACAATTCATGTATTAAAGTTTTGTTTTTATTAATTCCTCCCGCTTGAAGATTAAAAGTTCAACTTTACTCGGTAAGCTTCCGGTTACTTAGTTGTGTTAGCTCCTGGCGCCCGAAACATTTATTTTATATTTTGGAGCACACATATTTCTATTTTGCCCTAGTCCAATTACCTCAATAAACCCCAACTATATTTTTTTTTTATCATTACATCTGATCTGCAATAATTTGTATAGAATTATCTTTTATTGTGGCTTTTGATGTATTTTCAGTTGGGACTTCAGGATTATTGTGCATCTGAACATTGTGAACTATTAATTGAAAATGAGGGTCTTGAGATGCATCTTCTATAACGGTTTCATTAGAACCCTCCATTATTTCTTCAATAACAACTTCTTGTGAAACAAGATCAAAGTTAGATTCTACGCATTCAAGATTATTAACTGGAGAGTCGTTAAAAATAATTTCCATAGTCTCAATGTCTAAATTGCTGTCTTCATTTTCTTTTCTAATTTCGGTTTCTAAGTCTAAGTTTTGCTGCTGTAAAATATTTGATAACTTAGTGAAGAAACGCCAGATTCTCTTTAAAAATTCAATAGACTCTTCTGATGTTAATTCTCCCTTTTCAATACAATATTTATCTTATTATTTCCTACTAACTTAACAAAGTCATCTTTGGTGAGTATTTTATCTTTTGTAGGATTATTTTCAGATAAATTAAAGGACAATAGGCAAAACACTGTGGGAGTTGGGCCTGCTGACCAATACACATGAGATATTGTTTTTGTGATAGGTCATAACACACAACTAACGAGAAAAATAAAAATTAAATGTACCGGGTTGTTGTACAGTCACGTCGAAAAGTATTATTTATTTATCTATACTAATATTATAAAGAGGTAGAATTTGTTTGTTTGTTTGTTTGTATGTAGGAGGTAATCTCCGAAATTACTCATCCGATTTCAAAAATTCTTTCACCAATAGGAAGCTACGTTATCCCTGAGTGCTATAGGCTATATTTTGGGATCAAAAAATTAGGGATCCGTAAATTAACGGGAGCGAAGCCGCGAGCAAAAGCTAGTGTTAAATATTTTGCAATTAATAATTGTTTTTTAATACGAATGAAGGCATATTACCCTAAAATAGCACTGGAGCCACTCCCAAATGCTGTTGATTGCAATATTTGCAATTTAAAACGCCTCTTATGACATCCATCGACAACTAGGTACATATAATAATAAATACAATAAATTAAACAACAAGTTTCCTTTTACGCATTTGTTTATTTTTCTTTACATTAGTCTTTATCCAGAACAATAGAATCTAAAAATGCGGCTGGAGGGTTAAATCCTTCGTATCTAGCTAAGCCCATATACCAAACTACGGATAAAATGTGCGCACAGCTTCCCAGCGTACGACTTCCGGTCAAACAAGTACAATAATATTGTAAAATAGAGCTGATGCCAGTTTGGTCTCTGTCAATTAATATGTAGCTACGATACTCGCGTGCCCTCGCATGTCGTGATTGAATATGAATTCTATCAAAAATACATTTGTTTGAAAGATATTAAAATCTGTCAAATCTTCTAATTGCTCGTCTCGATAAACCTCAATTATGTAAACGCCATTCCGTAAATGTTCACTGCAGTAAGACCTTGCCAGTTTCAATTGATATGTGCCCAGCGCGAAAAGGATTATTTCTTCCTCAGTCAAATGTGGAAAGTCCTCTATTTGATTTTCTTCTATTCTCACGAAAGAAATCCTTTGTCTGTTAAGATGCTTTCGCTCCACATATTCTTGCAAAATGTTAGGTGTGTGTATCCTTTCCTGTATGCGGTTTATTATTGCAGGAACGTTCGTTCACTATCACTGATTACAGGATGAAAATGATTAATTAATGCTCTGCACACCTTAAAATCATCAAACATGTGTAAAAGTGCTTTGTTGAAATAATCCTGGCGTAAAAGTTTATAGTCACGCTTAAAACGCCCGTTGACTACTTCGATTTCCCAACGACAAATTGTTACTTGTCGAGACTTGTTGGCTTGGGTAGTCGTTAATTGTGTGATAAATGATAAATGATAAATGATATTTATTTCTGTAAATAAATCTGTTACAGACACTTTTACAAGTCAATGTAAGTTTTTTTTTTAAGACTAGATGGCGCCGGCATTTCCTATCTGACTCGCTCTGAGAAGAAAAGCCGAAACAAACTCAGAGGTCAACGTCTCTTTTAAAGTCCAGACATTGTGGTATAAAAACTATGCGAGTGTAACAATGTAGGGCAACGTTTGGAATGGCCTTTTGAGGAAAGAGCCATAGCAGGTTTGAGTTGACCTGTCCCAACTGACGGCACGCATGCATCAGCCATCGTGTAGCTCAACCTTATTTTAGGGAGCTCAACGACCCGACGCACGACGACACCAATCAGCCGGACATTTGCGTAGGTCACAAAAAAAAATACTCAAACCGCCAAACAGTTCTACGAAATTTATGTATAAAGCTAGCCTACATAGTACTCACATTCACAATTTAATAAAATAAAAAATAATATAAAACAAACGACATATTAATAATAATAGTCGACAAAATGTCAAGTTAAAAAAAAAAAATCAATAATAATAATTCAATAATAATAATTATCAATAAATCATCATGCAGAATGTCAAAAATAGAAAAAACAAAAAATATATGAAATAATTTCAATGATTTCAATGATATCTCTATGATAAGAGCGAGCGGCTCAATTCCAAGCATTTTTATCGTCCATATAATCTTTAACTTTATAGAAACCCTTATTACAAAGTTTCTGTTTTATGAAGGACTTAAATTTATTGAGACTTAATTCTTGAATATTGCTTGGAATCTTGTTGTAGAAACGTATACTTTGGCACCTAAATGAATTACTAATTTTTTGGAGCCTAGTCATTGGTAGTATAAGTTTATTTTTATTTCTAGTATTGACGCTATGAATGTCGCTGTTCTTAGAGAACAAACTAATATTTTTCTTAACATACATCAAATTTTCATAAATATATTGAGATGCGACCGTCATTATATTAATTTCTTTAAATTTATCCCTCAGTGAATGCCTAAAGCTAAGGTTATAAATTGCTCGAATAGCTCTCTTCTGCAAAACAAAGATAGTTTGAATGTCGGCGGCATTTCCCCACAACAAAATGCCGTACGACATAACACTATGGAAGTAACTAAAATATACCAATCTGGCTGTCTCTACATCAGTTAGCTGGCGTATCTTATAGACCGCGTAAGCTGCAGAACTGAGTCTCTTCGATAATTTATTTATATGTGGGCCCCACTGCAGTTTCGAGTCTAAAGTTATACCCAAGAACGTAGTGGTGTCCACAAGATCCAACTCGGCTCCATTTATTATTACACTGGTTTTCACCTGCTTAACATTAGGTGTCAAAAATCTAATACATTTAGTCTTTTTCTCGTTCAAAAGTAAATTGTTAACATTAAACCAGTGCACTACTTCAGAGAGAGCGTTATTAACATCGACAGTAACCGGCTGCTGCCGTTTAAGTTTTGTGGCACTTCTATCTTTTGTAGGAGGGATATGACCTTCATAGTCATACATTCCAAGATTTTCGATGGCATCACGAAATCCTCTATCTAAAATAAACACATCGTTTGGGACAAGAAATACGTGCAGCGAGTGTTCTTCGTTTTCCAAAATGGAATTCAATATGGTCGCATCACTTGTTGTTGCAGCATATGGACCCAAAATATCTATTATGTATCCATCACTAGTTGTAATTATGAACGGTTTCAATAAATTGGAAAACTTATGCAAGCTATAACTCAGTCTCTGGAATAAGAAGTTGGAACTTTTTTGAATATAGACATATGTTCCATCGCAAATCACAATCAACTTCGTGTTTTCATGATTTCCGAAGAGATATTTAGGTATTGCCAGATTTCTTTGTAGTGCATCTTCTCTGGATATGTGGTCAATACCTAAATGCTGAGGAACATATTCATCAATCAAACATTGCCTTGCAATCGCCAGCTTCCTCTCTAATGTTCGTCGAGACATTTTAAATAGGTTCGCAAGCCTTTCATTGCTCTCTCCAGTCCGTAGCTTAGCGAGGTAAAGACCGAGTATGGTTCTATTATCGCTGTATGCACGTAGCGATGGTGTTTGCAATAATATGGAGCGAAACTCACTTCCATTGAGTCCAACCCAAAAATGAAGACTGTCGTCATTGAGACCGACCATAGTTTCGAAATCATACTGCTTGTTACCAATGATTCCTTCAGTGAAGATGTTACATACGTCTGTGAAATGTTCTGCTGTAAAGTAATGAGAAATTGTGCAGTGGTTCTCTAATTCATCCCACATATTACTTTCTAAATGTTCCCTGCATACTCGTGCATGTTGAGGAATATACAACTGATGTGTAGTCATCATATACAGCTTGATTGTTTTCGGTATACGCCGGCGGTTATCGTTACCACAAGCGCCAAATATGCAGTGGCTTGATGTGTTTGGTGCTCTTTTATATGAAGGCACATAAAGTTCGCCATCATTGGAACCCTGTACATCATTTTGCAAAGGTGGAACTGGTATTGGAACTGGTACTAGTGGTGGAACTTTTGGTTCATGTTCTACTGGATTTTGTACTGGATTTAAAACATTGTGGTCGACTCTTTGCCAATAACGGTGACAGACAGATTGTGTGCTGTTGAATGATACCTGCAAATAAAATAATTCACAACTTAGATTACCTGTTATACACTTTCTAAAGGATTAAGAAGGTATTCTAAGCAAGCAGCCTATACGAGTTCCCACCGAAGAACATACGGTTCGAACATAGAGATCGTGGTACTATTCGAAACTGGCATCACACATCACCGTAATCGGCAACACGGGTTGTGTAACATATAATTATGTTTTTTGTAACACCTTGTAGATTTATATGGATCGCACTTTATGTATACCTAGCCTGCGCTTTACATGTATTAAATATAATAGGTTGGGGAAAAAGTTTCTTCGCATTTTTTAAGAAAATTCAAAACAATTTTTAATATACTTTATTTACATTTAACTAAAGTATGTAGATACCATTTTGTTCGATAACTTTTTGCCGTCTTGTAGGTAGGGACATGATCACATTGCTATAGAAATTTTGGGACTTCTGATCAAAATACCGCGACAAGTGGTTTTGGCAGTCCTCTCGTGATGTTAACCTGACACTGCCTAAAGAATTCTGAAGAGACCGAAACAGGTGGAAATCTGAAAGTGCAAGGTCAGGACTATACGACGGATGCATTAACACCTCCCAGCCAAACTCTCTTAATTTTTGCTCAGTGGCTAAAGATGTGTGAGGTCTAGCGTTATCATGATGAAAAACCACACCCCTTCTGTTGATTAATTCCGGCCGCTTTCTCTCAACTTCTTGCTTTAATCTCATCAGTTGTTCGCAGTAGAGTCCAGAATCGATGGTCCTGCCTGGTGGTAACAGCTCATAATGAATAATGCCCTTCCAATCCCACCACACACGCAGCATCACCTTGTTGCGAGTTAACCCGGGTTTCGCCACAGTCTGTGAAGCCTGACCGGCCTTTGACCACGACCTTTTTCGCACGTTCTTGTCGTACGTGATCCACTTTTCATCACCAGATATCAGCTTTTTCAAAAATGGTTCGGTTTCAATACGTCGTAATAAAGAATCACAAATGAGTACACGGTTCATTAGGTTTCTTTCAGTGAGCTCGTGAGGTACCCAAATATCGAGCTTTTTTGTGTACCCAGTTTTTTTTAAATGCGCCAAAACTGTTTTGTGGTCAATTCCCAGTTCTTCAGCTACGTCGTAACTACTGATATGCCGATCTTGCTCCAATTTTTCAAAAATGGCACCCATTTTATCCGTAATAGGGCGACCAGAGAGACGTGCATCTTTGACATCAAAATTTCCGGATTGAAAACGCTTAAACCAAATTTGTGCCACTGTCACAGACACCGCACTAGGTCCATAAACATCGCAAATTTTTTTCGCGGCTTGCTTTGCATTTTCACCTTTTTTGTAGTAAAATTTTAAAATGTTTCGAATTTCTTCATTAGATTTACTCATCTTGAAGGTACGAAAAACAAATGAAAATCACACATTTTCCTAATTTGAATTTGGAATTATATTCTTTAAAATTTAAACTTTCAATGATACCAAAACCAGCCAGATACAAATAGTATAGCCACAGAGATTTTATTACAAGTTCATACATACTATAATGCGAAAAGACTTTTTCCCCAACCTAATACTTACATGCGTTAGATAAACATTATTTAAATAACTGATATTAATAATAATAAACAGTATAAAACTCACCTGTCTTATAGCGTTTTCCTGTATATAGGAAACATGCGCAGGATGCGTATGTAACAAGCTTGCTTGCAAAATATGATTTTGTCTACGTCTATGAACAGAACGTGGACACAGAACACACAAACGTTCTTCCTGCATTTTTAAGAACAGAATTCAAGTCCGTAAAGGTAGCCAAAGTCAGTTCATGTAAGAATATCACCAGAGTCCAAAAACAAGCAGGGTCGTCGTAATATCTTCACCTAGAAAAAACTGCACTCGCAGCTATACAAAAGTCAATATGACAAACCTTGATAATGACATACGCAGCATTAATTTTGACCCAGTTTACAATTCAGACGATGCAAATAGTTCTTTAAATTATTTCATACATTCGCTACAATGTGCAATAAGGAAAAACACATTTACCAAAATACTGTCTCGAAAGTATAATAACATTAAACCTGGGATCACACCCGGTCTCGTCCGTTGTATAAGACATGGAGACAAACTTCACTTAAAATCGAAACTAGCACCTGATAATGACATACTTTCTGTTACATATAAAAGGTATAGAAATTATTGTAACAATCTTTTAAAGAGTGTAAATTATAAGAAATGTGCTATTCTGTTAACAGAATACTTAACGAAACTCAATTACACAGACACAGAAGAATTGCTAGAAATTCTGAAATAGTTACTTCATAAGTATTTATTTTGTATAATTGTATAGTATATATTATAGTTTTTAATTACCTACACTTTGTTTATTCTCGCAATAACAAGTTGCAATTATACAGCGTGTCCCAGAAAGTAGTGTCAAGCGGAAGTCCAGAGGTAGAACATCCTTTGAGGTACCCAAATCACCCCCATGTATGTTCCGCGATTTTTTGTAGTTTTCGAGTTATGAATGTTTTTCATGTTTTTTAATCAAACTCTGACTATAACGACATTTTTGATCATAGTGACGTGAATAGTTGAGATACATGAGTAATTTTTTTTTCTAAAGTAGCTGATTAGTGACCCTATCGAATGCATAAACATTTGTAACCATAGATGTAACGAATGCGTTACAAAAAAATATTGAATTGTCATAAAGTTAAAATCCTGCATGTTTCCTAAATCTTTGTGGGTGATTTAAAAATAAATCTCCCTAAACTTTTTTTGTCAGATGTATTTTAAAAACTTATCCATTTTATTAGCTTTTTACCCTGTAAATTTCATCAAGCTATCTCTACGACATCACAATAAAATTTCATTCAAAGCATACAATATCGAAAATTCCAGTAGTAAAAAGGTGAATGAAAAATTGATGAAAACTAACTAATAACGTCTTTTTTAGTAACCCTCGACGCAAAAAGAGGGGTGTTATAAGTTTAACGTGTGTGTCTGTGTGTCTGTCTGTGGCATTGTAGCTCCTAAACGGATTTGGATTTAGTTTTTTCTTTTGTTTGAAAGGTGACTTTATCGAGAGTGTTCTTAGCTATGATTCAAGAAAATTTGTTCAGCCGTTTGAAGATCATCAGCTCTTTTCTGGTTGTTGAAGGGATATGAGCAACTTCTACTGATCTGATCGTTTCGAAATTTCCTATCCTGCGACTTCAATGATATGGATGACATGTGACAAGAAGGAGGTCATTACAACTTATCATAAACTTAAAGAATCAACAGGCACACAATACCTCTACTGTAAGTTGGGTATCATGCTGTTTCAGATGATGCTTGAGTATCAGGTCAAGGTTACCATGTTATTATAATATCATTGAAGTCACAGGATAGTAAATTTCGAATCGATCAGATCTGTAGAAATTGCTCATATCCCTTCAACAACCAGAAAAGAGCTGATGATCTTCAAACGGCTGAACAGATTTTCTTGAATCATAGCTAAGAACACTCTCGATAAAGTCACCTTTCAAACAAAAGAAAAAACTAAATCAAAATCCGTTTAGGAGCTACGATGCCACAGACAGACACACAGGCACACACGTTAAACTTATAACACCCCTCTTTTTACGTCGAGGGTTACTAAAAAAGACGTTATTAGTTATTTTTCATCAATTTTTCATTCACCCTTTTACTACTGGAATTTTCGATATTGTATGCTTTGAATGAAATTTTATTGTGATGTCGTAGAGATAGCTTGATGAAATTTACAGGGTAAAAAGCTAATAAAATGGATAAGTTTTTAAAATACATCTGACAAAAAAAGTTTAGGGAGATTTATTTTTAAATCACCCACAAAGATTTAGGAAACATGCAGGATTTTAACTTTATGACAATTCAATATTTTTTTGTAACGCATTCGTTACATCTATGGTTACAAATGTTTATGCATTCGATAGGGTCACTAATCAGCTACTTTAGAAAAAAAAATTACTCATGTATCTCAACTATTCACGTCACTATGATCAAAAATGTCGTTATAGTCAGAGTTTGATTAAAAAACATGAAAAACATTCATAACTCGAAAACTACAAAAAATCGCGGAACATACATGGGGGTGATTTGGGTACCTCAAAGGATGTTCTACCTCTGGACTTCCGCTTGACACTACTTTCTGGGACACGCTGTATATTTTTCAATTAGTCTGACGTAACATAAATTACTGTCCCAATAAAGTCTATTGTAAAGTGATGGCCTGAAACACAGGTTTGAATAAACCTAGATCGGGTAGGTCGCTACATCACCTTCTTATGGGAGTTAGCTTTTCTTGCACCTGTAATTAATATAAGTAATACACTACTATATACTTAGACATTAAGATTAACATTATTATAAGACCTTACTAATAATACTGTGGCTATCTGTACACTTTTTTGTAAAAGTTTATAAATATTTTTTTTCTTTAATTTAATAGAAATACGTTAAAAGTAAGAATAACAGGAGCACTGCACAGTCAGAAGCGGAGAATACCGACTGATCACTGCATAAAACAGTCGGATGAAACGATTTACTTACCTGCTATGCGCGGGCGCTTGTCCAAAGTCAACATGTTTCTCTCTCTTTCACGCGCCCCGTTAGCATTCGCGTGTTATCTTGCTTGAGGACTAATCGCAAACAATGCCAATATAATAAGCAACGGTCTGCAATTCACCCTCGCATATAGAACTTTTATTACTCTAATAGTCGAAATACACTTATTATTATTTTTGTAACAGGTATATTGTGTTATTGTAATCCCATGTGGCTCCATGTGGTTAGAATTAGTGCCTTTAGTAATATTTTAAAGTAATATTCTTTCACTCCTATTGAAAAACATTTAATAATTGAAAAATATTTTACATAATTAAATAAAACTTTTCGACGTAGCTGTACAAGAACACGGTACATTTTTTTTATTATTTTTTTTCTCGTTAGTTGTGTGTTATGACCTATCACAAAAATAATATCTCATGTGTATTGGTCATTAGGCCCAATTTGTCGCATTGTCCTTTATTTGTACTTTTAGTTCCAAGGCACTTGCCGCTCTCTCATCTACCGCATCTTCATTCCATGGGCAACGCCCAGTTGCTCTAAACCCGTTGATAATTGTTTGCGATTTCAAGCTTTTTTCTATTGTGTCTTTAAGTAATGATACAAATTGTGTCTTATTTAATGCCTGAGATGGGTTTGTTCTACGCCATTCTAAGACAGTTTTCTGCCATTCTGTTTTAAGAGGGTTAAACGCAGCTACATCTGCAGGCTGTAGAAGCCTTGTACAATTTGGGTACAGTGCAATTAGAACTATCTTCAGATTAGAACAAAGTTCAATAACTGCGTATGTTAGGTGAGACTTGTACGAAACGAAAAGTACAATCGGAAACTCTTTACCGGTCTTGACGAGATGGAGATATAAAACGTTTTTACTATACTCGTAAAAAATATCTGAGTTCATTCACCAATTATCGCTTAGACCCACACCCCAATCATCGGGAATCTTAGAAGTTATTTCCCCAGGTAATCTGTTATAAGGGAAAATTATCATTGGCGGAGTAAGTGTGCCATCTGCACAAAAAATGAACATCACAGTCAGCGAAGTTTTGGCTTGGGCGTGGTCAACTTCGTAAACATTTCGTTCTCCTTTTGAACTTAAAACGAGACCTGTTTTTGGGCACAGCACAAAATTGGTCTCGTCTCCATTCAAAACTCTGCCTGGGTCAGAAAGTATATGAAATAAATTATTTTCCTCCAAGTAGGGTAGACCGGGGACAATTGAAACAATTTTACTTAAACCGTGTGCAGTGATCTTCTTCTCTCGTGTCAGCACGAGCTATACGAAAATAGCTCATGCTGTGGTGAAAAGATTAGCCAGTCAGCGAGGTTGGTAGCGGGGCTGACTGCCCAGGGTGCACCGGACGTACTGAAGTATCGTCACTCGTGGAGGCTCTTTTCATGCACCCTAGTGTGCAGTGATGTATCTATAGTACCCACATCCCTCGTATTTATATCATTGAAAGGGTCGTTATCTAGTTCCTAAATTAAACATAATCTATAGATCTATTTCAAATAGTTAACCTACAATCACCTGTTAAAGAAGACCGGGCACAGTGGTTCTATTGACCCTACCCAGAGGACGGTTGAAACATTATGTGGGGATAATTAAAACACTGAAAATATTTTAGGAACTGAAGGTTTTTAATCAGTCTTAACAATTTCACTTACCACTAAATTATTTATGGAGATCGTGACAAGTCCGTCAACGTAACATTAGTATTTCGAAAATTATAAATGCAAAAACATCTTCAACATAAAACAACTCAAAATATCTCTTATTTACCTATATAATTTTATGCTCTAATTTGTGCTATTGCGTACTATTTCACATTATTGAAAACCTTAATATCCTATTATGCTGTAATGGCACTTACATGGGGGAGAAAAAGAAGTAAACCAGTCTCATAAAAAACAGCTTGTTTCAATCATAACAATGTTTCAGTCATGACAATGTTTCAATCATAAAAATGTTTCAATCATAACAATCGTTTATTGACCTGTACAGGTCTCTTCTTGTGAAATTTAATTTCAGAGAAGATCAATCAACAAACACTTAAAATATTTTTTTGGGAATTTATACCCTAAAACTAGTGAAACATAGGTAGGTATGTATTAAAAAAACTAATCTCCATTAAGGACTAGGTACAACGTAAAAGAAATAAACACTTCAAACAATACAAAATTAGGTACTTAATTTATGAAAAAACTATCCTCTAGTATACATTATATTAGTGAGAATCAGTCTCATAGTTTTCAAAGAAGGAACTAATGCGAACAATTTAGTTACTCATTATTGAACTTTCGCAAAGATTTTTTAAATTCAAGAACAATTACACGCCTACTATTAGATTTAATAGTAGGTCGGTCAATTTTCTTTACCACTTGGAGCCGTGTAATTTCAGATATGTCATCGTTTACGGGCCACTTAAATTTGTAATGATCAATCTTTTTAGCGAATCTTACAATATATCCGTGTTCTGTTATTGTTTTAATCTGGCCTACGTATCGGTGTACCAGATTTTTCATGGATAATATATTGGACTATCGCCCAATCTTCTATACAACAATATGATAATAATCCACCAGGTGTAGCAGCACCAACTAATATTTTCAGTGTGTTGGCATGTTTGTTACTACTCCAAGAAGCTTGTTGAGATTTAGGGTTCTTGGGTTTTTGGACTTTTATTTCTGTTCTACCTAATATCACTCTGACATTTGTGTAAAAATTTGGTTTTCCTAAGCGATTAGAGGTAAATTAGGCCCAGTTTTGATTTTACAAAGATTTTGCCCTTTTGTGTTTTTGATCGTAACTTTGTTTTATTTAAGTATTGGTGGTTTGGCCTTAGTGGACTCATTGCATTAGGAGAATAAACATTGCGTAGAGACTGAAAGAAGTAATTTACCTGCGACAAAAGCTACGAGGGATGTTACAGTGATCGATGAAAGTCAAACCTATCGTGCAGTAAGTTAAGCACTGGGTGTATCGATATTAGTCATTCCTTGCAATGCCTGTCGGTACCAGCAGACAGGATGTTTCGTTAGAAGATGAGAATAATACAGAAATCAAGGAAAAAGCGCCGCTGATGATTGGTTTATGACAGTTCAAACCGGTAAAGGCTCTGAAAAATTGGCGCAATGCTGCTATTCGGGCCTGTAGCATCCTGAAGGTGGTCCGTATTTTGTTTGTGAGTATGCGAAAAGAAAGACGGCGTCTCATTGAAGGTAATCTGATATCTAACGCGACTGCTGAATGTCTAAAACGTGCTGTAGGTCATCGCGTAGTGAAATTAAGTTTTGCTCAATAACACCGAGATCGGACTAAGGAGTTAGAAAGAGATTTTTTCTCAGGGGCAAGCTGTTTTTTGATATTCATTTTTTGGATGGGAGGCATAGAATATGAATACGTCAAGGAAATCGCTTTGAACTGTCAAATTTTACAGGAATGTGCCTTATACTGTAGGCTCCAGTAATGGTTTGGGGTGTCATTTGTTTTGAAGCGCACACGGAGTTAGGCACTATTGAAGGAGGCTTACTGGTTGCTTATTTTTGCAGGATAGACATTTCAGAACCTCATGCGATGCCACTTGACAAATTATCAGTCAAGAAAAACAAAATATGCACGATTATGTGTGGCTGGAATGTGTATTCGTGGTCCGCAATTTCATATAAGATGTTGTAATAACCCACCAGGGCGGGTCAACGTAGACCCCGGACATGAGTCCAATAGAATATGACTTGGCCTTGACGTGAAATAGGGTTAGAGAAAAAAATCCAGCCACCCAGAAAAATAAGAGGATTAAAAAGTGATTCATGGGAGTATGGGGACAATTTGTCTTAAGAAAAGACAGTGGATTAAAAATTTGAGTGGAGAAACATGTCATAATACTGATAAGGACCCTAGCAGTATAGAAACGGTGATAAAACAAACAAAAAAGTAAAATAAATAGCAAATTAATTATTACAAAAAATATGCGCCGAAAGTTACAAAATGGATATTTTAGCAAATTGCCGATTTAAATTGCCAAATTCAATTAAATGATTATTGATTATTTGTCCTTTTAATGCATTTAACCCTAATTATAATATATTTAAACAAAAACATTTGTGTACAATACAATATTATGGAAAAAACACGGTTTTTTGTTGCGTTCCGCTAATTATGCCGGTGAGTGTATTATCATAATGTATTATACATACTCGTATAATATTGAACTAATTCTTAACTGGGCCAAATATCAACTATTGTCCACAATTGATAAATGAAGTTCACCCATGCTATACATTTTTTTTAAACTGTGCTTTAGCTTATATTGAAAAACTTACTAAGTTCGAAATTACATTTGTTCTGTTTTAACTGCATCATGGTCATGAAAAATTGATTCTCCGTGTTCAGGTTAATTACATTATTGCCATAATACCGTATTTCATGGTCCATTGGACTTAGAGTTGAGTAAACTAATTGTCATTTTTTATAGGATTCGAAACCTGTGTAAAACTGTATGGATATATCATCCTCTTTGTATCTATTAATAGACCCATAAACATAGTCATGGTCAATTTGTGTACTTTTAGATAACTTAGGTGCACTGCATACAAATGCTCGAGGGCGGCTGGATTTTCTGGTTTAGCTACAGTGAAACAGAATACTGATGGTACAGCTGTCTTTTAAAGGAACTTGGCTTGAGGTTCAAAATCTGATATGATAACGAAACCAGTTAACATTTTTGTTACCTACCAAGAATGACAAAAATTAATAAGTAATGCTTAAAATTAAAAGGACGTAAAATTACTGTGTTAGCTTACATGTATATTTACTTTTCCCGAAATATTCCTCTTTTTTGAAAACTACCGCACGATTGTGTGCGGTAACATTGTTTGCGTTTGCTTTCCTTAGGAAACAAATGCACTCCCCTATTCTTACAATTTAACGCGCTACATTGAGGCATTATTATAATAATTGCGGAAAATAGTAACGATAAACAAAAACGATTGAAGAAATCCATACGATTTAACAGCTCTCATGTCAAAGCAGGGTATAGTCGATAAAAGTTAGTTTTTCTCTCAATTTTGAAGGGAAGACATTTAAGTTGTTTAGTGAATTCAGATAATAACTAGATATAGCGTCTGAAGTGTCGTCCGGCAAAGCTTGCAGTCTCAGTAATTTTGTTTTTAAACCTTCTGTAACGTCAAAAATTGAGTCGTTAACGGAAATATTTTTTCTGCATTGTGGTTGCTTGCATCGGTACTAATGGGGATGAAGCAAAATTCTTGATCACAATTTTTTATTTTAGATTTGGAAAATATAGAGTAATCTAAGAAACCGTTTTAAATATTTTTGTTATTTTCATTGTAATTATTTTTTTATTAATTATTTAAAATTCAATATCATTTCTGTGACGTCATCAGTGCCATAAAATCTTTGGGCCTTTGCCTCAATCCATATTCTAAAAACTGTAACAGTGATGTCAAATGTCAATAGTGTCAACTGTCAAATCAATCAAATAATAACCTCAGATTATTATGTTCCTTGCCTTTAATTCATAACAAACAAAATACCACGTTACGCCGCTATTGCAATTAATCTCGATCGTCCGCCCTTCATATTATTTACCGACCAACCAATCGCCATGAGTGATACTTTTATCAAAGCTGACTCGCGGAACCTTCCGAAAGTTGAGTTCCCGAACACGAACAAAAATTTTGTTTGGGCAATTTTAGTGTCGTTCTTGCAGGAACAAAGCACTTCCTATATTCCATCGTTATTGCTTGACCGTCTCAATAAAACACTTCTTTTTTTTTTTTCAACCTATTTTGTCCCACTGCTGGGCAAAGGTCTCCCCCATAGCCTTCGACTCATCTCTATGCCTTACCTTCTCTGGCCAATCTCCCATAAACGAATCTAAGTCATCACGCCAGCGTTTCCTAGGCCTCCCTCGGCGACGACGCCCGTCTTCCGGCACCCACTGCGTGACGACTCTAGCCCATCTGTCTTTATGCATTCTGCATACATGACCCGCCCAATCCCACTTCAGTCTTGCAGACTTATGACCCACATCGGTGATTCCTTTTTTGGAGCGTATCGTGGTATTACGTATTCGGTCACTGAGCTTAATACCCAATACGCTACGCTCCATCGCTCTTTGGCAAACCTTGAGTTTGGACTTTTGAGACTCAGTCAGGGACAATAAAACACTAATAGTAAAAGTTGAATTTCTGTTGAGGATTGAGGTTATGTTTATTGTTTATTATTTATGACATTCACGTCAGGTGACCACGTCTATCATTTTTTTATTTACAATCGTAGGCAAAGGCATTACTGCCATACTGCCACCAATGACGTCATTTGGAGGATAAATTAAGGTCATTCACATATAACCCGAAATACTAATAACACTGGTCAACACAAGTCTTGTTTCCTTTATTTTTTTTTCTGTTATTGGGTATTTCTATGGCCCTGAATATGAAAAAAATACTGGAAGATTGCTAACAGCTTCAGTTTTTGAAATATAGAGTTTTATTATTTTGATAAAAAAGTACAGAAAATTAATAAATGATGTTAACAAAATTTCTATTGAACACTATCAAATGATCTTATAAACGATTTTCTTAAATAAACGACTTTAGGTAGATCACGTTGCAAACTCCAGCAGTAGTCTGCCATCATATGTGAGTCCCACCGCCCCTGATACCGCTCTTCCATTGTTCGAAGATCCTGATGGAATCTTTCACCCTGCTCCTCACTAAAATCACCTAGATTTTGTGGAATTCGGTCTAAATGTGAGTGCAGGAAGTGGATTTTTATGCTCATGTTGCACCCTAACTCTTGCAAGTTTGATAGCATGGACTCAACAAGCTCGACGTGGTTGTCAGATTTCTTTTTGCCTAGGAAGTTACTCATAACCAAAACGAATGACTTCCAAGCTTTGGATTCGACTTCAGTCATTGATTTGACACATACAACAACAAAAAAACAACAACAAAATATATTTCAATGTCCAATAAAAAACGCAACTATAAGTAAAAATAGTAATGGAGAGTTAGCTGTAACTCAAAAACAAAAGCTGTGAGAGAAAAATTGTTACCATATTTAAAAAATACGCGTTAGTTTGAGATAGAAACAAAAAAAAAATTAAAGGAAATAAACGATTTTATTTTTTTTGTTGACCAGTGTAATCCATGATTATTTTCCATTTCTAAATAGTGAGAGGTGATCAGTAACCTTATTCCTCGAAATGGTTTTCATATCTTAACAGATTTAAAAAAAATGCACAATGCCCATTCCGAAGAATGAAATGGATTCCATACTCAAAACACATTGTGATAAAGAATAAAGTGCCAAAATATGCTTAATGATAGTAATTGCTTTAGTCCTGGCCGTAGATTGTTTGGCTGCTATTTTCGAATCTGGGTACATTAAGCAATCAAGTTTGCTCGAACAGTCCAGTGATTTAAAAGATTGATGATGGTTGATTACTTTGTATGCTGTTGTCAGTTCAGCTGCACATACCAAGAAATGTTCAGCAGAATCAATCTTGACACAAAAACTATGAAGTTTTGGTGACGATGATGCAGACGACATTTTGGTTTTGTGTCCAGTTGTCTCATTATGATGTTTGATATCACCCTTACCTCCAAGGGTCACTGAAATGTAAATCTTGCAAACTCTGCAAAATGCTTCATTGTTTGTACTTCCCTTTTAATAAAATACCACTGTCGTCATCTTTGAAGTACCATTTTCTTTTAGGTGGTGCCATTATTCACAGTACCTAATAAAACACTTAACATTAATTTTAATACTTAATTACGTAGGCATGACAAGTAGCGATCCAACGAAGCATAAACACGTCAGTAACAATTGCGTGCGGCGGCCTAAATGAATGACCAAAAGAACAAACATAGATTACCTCCTAATATGTAGTTTAACCCTCTAACATTTTGATAATATATATCCAGCATTGTAAATAGAAATGACACCAGAAACATTTATCGAAGGAGATTAAGGCTATTAGTTATTTTTGAGCTGAGATAAGCTGTTTAAACTGCGGATAAGAATTGCGGGATGGGGCACATCTTTGCGAACAAACACACGTCCATTTCGTACCCATACGAACTTATAGCCTAAGTCCTTGGTCAACTTTCTTGTAGCAGCATGCAACTGCTCCTTTGATGGGCATAAGTGCTCCGAAACGAACACCGCTGTGCAATCTCCATCAATTCCCAGGTGTGTAGAGTTAAGCATGTCTTGGGGTTGTTTTTTGTTGAATGGAACCATTGCTGCCAGCAAATTGTCACGAAGGCGCCCCGTTCGTAGTTTAACAACCATGATATTTTCAGTATGCACCCTTTTCAGAGCTTTTATTGTTGGATATTGTTTATACTCTCTATGAAAGTTACTGACAGTACGCCTTATTAACCCCATGTCAAATTCATCGATGTTACGCTTTAAACGTTTGCGAGGATTTTCGGTTTTACGCGGTGAACTCATTTGTGTGCCAGTTGCATCATGTTCCGCTTTTTCTTTGAGAATTCTTGTTATAGTCCTTTCACTAACTCCCACAGCTCTGAAGTTCTCCATCTAGCGTCTGTCAAGCGCTCCACTCCATTTTCAGCCTCATGCTTCATATGTTGGTATACTGTAGCTATCACTTCTCTTGCCTAAAATATATGGAAAAGATTTAACATTAACACATAAAAGTCAATCAAAAAATACCGTTACATTATTATTACCTGACCCCGTATGTTTTTTTTTCTTGAATTTTCCATGTCTAACTTATTTTGCAATCAGTACTTTCGTGTCACTGAGCGACGTAGTTTTAATTTCTTGACTGTCTCAGACCGCTGCCGGCTTGCTACTGAAGACGAATACTTACAAATATGTAGTGGTGGTAGCAGGCCGGTGTTTACGTAGTGTTGTGTTGTGTATAAGTTGGGTTCTTCCTTTGAAATAACACTCTGGACACTACTTAATCTTACAACCGTTTATTACTTTTGAACACCACATACAATATTTAAATAAGCACAAGTATAGCACGTAAGCATCAAAAGGGACATCTGCGGCATAACGATGTTCTAGCTGAGCGCTGACGTAATGATATTTTGTATCATCGTCTTTAATGCCGGAGAGCGTAAAACTTCCTTCTATCTGAGCAAACCACACTGCTGGTTCTTCAGGCCAAAATGGTGGAAGTCGTACCCCAACACGAAAAATATCGGATGGTGTAAATGTCCTTTCTTTGGAATGCGATCGGCCCTCTTCACTTTGAGAGCCCGAGGCGTTGTCACTTTTAGACATTTTTCTTTACAGGTAACTACTGTTTACTAGCTTACGATTTATCCTGCTCCTGGTTGCATCCAGTAATTCAGGGTCACCAGTGTAGTGGTGGTAGCAGGCCGGTCTTTACGTAGTGTTGTGTTGTATGTAAGTTGGGTTCTTCCTTTGAAATAACACTCTGGACACTACTTAATCTTACAACCGTTTATTACTTTTGAACACCACATACAATATTTAAATAAGCACAAGTATAGCACGTAAGCATCAAAAGGTAAGGATATGCGATAGAAAATTTAGCGAGCGTCTGCCGTGGCGTCGTGTAGCGGACTGACTGAGCGCGCGGCGGCAACGTGATGCGCCGACGATGGTTCTCGACGTCCTTTGTTCCTTGAGCAGCTGGGAGCGGTAAGTGCATTTATACGATGCGACATCGACCGGTGTACGGGGAACGAGGCTCACGATTAGTCGGCAACGACTACCAGGTACGTATAATATATTTTTATGTAACCATGTAAAGTATCTATGTTAGGTGGTATATGATGTATTTAATGCTATGTATTTAAGTTATGTATTATTAATTATGGGATGGTATTTAAAAGTACTTCAATTTATTCCCATTTCATTTACCTAATTTTGCCTGTGTTCCACCAAATATACTGAATGTGCACCAAAATATGTTAATTAAAATATGTCATAACGAGCATCTATTTAACAACTGTTGCAAATTTGTAAAAATAGTAATACACCTAATTTTAAAAACAAGCATTTATTTTTTTAGTTTTACTTCAGATAATGCACTGCAAAATGTATTTGAATCAAACACCAATTAATGTCCAATGTAGCTTTATTAATTAAAAAAATGAACACATTATAAAATGTAATGCTTACTAAAAATGTTTTTTTAATACTAATCAGTACGAACCATAATAATTCAAAATGTTAAACAAAGTCTTTACTCCTACAATGTTCACATTATCAGTCCACTCAATCTCTGCAGTACTTCTTTAAATTATTCCACCAATAAAGCGCACTTTGTAGGACGCCCACGTTTTCGTTTTTGCCCGATAGCTATGTTTTTGGCCTCTACTGGAGGTGTTATGTATTTCAGCCTGATCGCAAGTCCAGTAACATATTTACATTTATAATTTTTTTTAAACTCGGGGCAGTTACATTGACCATTTACCCAGTCACTATTTTGGGAAGGCAAGACAACTGTCCAGTGAGTAAAGGCAAATTTCTGAAATTCATCGAATGTCTCCCAACTTTGCCCGTTTGGAACATTATTGGTTGCTGAACCTTCGACTAGATAAGATTTTTGTATCGCTGTTGTTGATATGGTTTTCACTTTTTTGTTCAATTTCGCCCATTGGTATGCTGATGTCCAATCAGATAGTTCTATCAAAGGTGTGCTTGAAAACGAGTCCACTTTATAATTTTCGGACCACTGCTTGACCATGTCAAGAGTAACAGCACGAAACCGGGACAGTGGAATTCGTTCTCTAAGGGTGTGGCTATCTTTTATGCTCCTATTGAAAGCCTCGAGTGCATTATTCGTAGATGGAGATCCGTCCGAAGCGCCTAGGTACCAATTCGGGTTTTGTACTACCCATTCTTCCTTGAAGTATGTAATAAAAGCCTTTTACTTTTATATTTGTTCAAAAAAGCTGCTAAAGCGGTGTTGAACACGCCCGGTGCTGTGACAGAATGTAAAATGTCGATGCCTTGTAGAAGATCTTTTTGCAGTCGTTTGTCTACTAGTTTAACTACTTGTTTCTGAATATTCTTTTTAGCGTGAGCCCAGCACATTCTGACTGTAGTCTCAACTCCAAATACTTCCGTAAACGCATTTTGAATACTCTTGGCTGCATCACAAATTAAAACCTTCGGCTGCATTACATGCGAATACAGAGTGTAAGCGCTATGTTTAAGCTGTTCAAATAACATTTTAAAATCTTCTTTGCGTTCTGAGCTAGAAATGGCCAAACAAAAAGGATAAAAAATTTTGGTTTTATCAGTAGTTCCCACCACTAACACGGGGAATCCTTGCCACACAATCTTATACGTAGCGTCTGCGTGTATGTTGGTTGCCACTGTTGTCAATTTTAGCAAAGACTTTGTACTGACACCAAAACGAAAAACGGGAGACTCACACTCATATACGTAGTAGAAGATAACATACGGTTCATTTTCATCTTCAGGTATCGCAGAATGATCAATTAGCCATTTCTCCAGTTCCCCCAGACTGATAACAGAAGGTCCGTAAACTGCGCGGCGGCGCGCGGCGATCGGACAAGTAGTTGTTCAGTTGCTTTATCGTAGGTACTGTGATACCCGGTGTCTGACTTAACTCTTTGCGGCACAGATTTTTATTTTTAGAGTAAAACTAATATTTTTGTGTATTCTTAATTACTTAGGGTTAGTTATAAGTAGATTTGACGGTTTTTCATATGTGGGTTGATGGGGGGGTCAGATATGGGGTGGTTACTGTGGGTGACCACTGTGAAGAAAATAGATAAATATAGTCAGATTTTTTTTATTATTATTTAATACAGTTTTACACGTTTTTGACAGATCTAGTAACAACAAACCGTGTACCCGCGTTTAGTTGGTTTTTTGGGCATGTACTGCTTGAGAGAACTTCTTCCTTTGAATTTTACCATTGACTCATCTATAGCAATATTCTTTGTAGGGTAGCAGTGTTTATGAACGAGTCTCTAATTTTATCAATAAATGACCTGATTGTGTACAGCTTGTCATAGCTAGGATCTGTCCTACTTGGAATCAAGTTGTTGTCATTCAAATGAAGGTTTCCTAGAATCCAAGAAAATCTCGTCAAAGGCATGAATGACGATATGTACTCGTCTTGTAAATCGGATGAAGAAGACCAGTAATCTCGATAACTTGGGCGCTTTTTTATTCCCATCACCAAATTGAGACCAATGAATACATCCATTTCTTCTTCTGTGACATGCTTATAAGATCCCCCTTTTTGTTCAGCATATAAGTTAGTCTGAAATGTGATAAATTGAACAAGCTCTTTTGTCCAGAATAACTCAAAAATGCTAAGTGCAGATAGTTCTTTGCGAGCAGCCAGAGATCACAAGTCAGTAGGTATGTGATGTGTGGAGGGGTCATAATCGTCAGGAGGTAAAATTGAGTACGATTTTTTCCATTTTGGAACCTGTGTTTCAGCCCGCGTAGTAGATGGTCCGGGTTGTGGTGCTAGTGCTGATGATGGAGGTAACGGCTGAGAAGAAGATAATCTGGCTAGAGGTGTGTCATCTTCGGATTCAAATTCAGAGTTAGGTAGATTAGGATTAGGACCTTGGAAGTCTTCTCCGTGGAAAATTTCTCCAGTTGTCGTACTTCGACCTTCAACGATGAGCTCATCTTCGATATCCAAACCATCGCCACCCGCATAACTGTCATCATCAGAAGGTATATCGATATATTCCGATAAGGCATTCTCTATGTCCCAGGTTGATAAACCTCTTCTTTTCATTATCTGCAAAAATAAAACCAATATAAAATGTACTACTTGTTATTGAAAAATTATGCCTTTACAGTACGGTGGTTACCGCTGCTAACCACTTTAAATAAGGTATAATTGTCAAGAACCTCATATGTTTATTTGTAATATTTATATTTATTATACGTAATTAATCATATTTCAACAATTTGAGCATATAAATAATTCATATTTGTAAATAATAACTTACCAATGAAATATAACACTTGCAAAACAACGAATTCAAATTTCACCAACTTTCGTTTGAAAGTTTAGTTCTCCTTCTGACCGTCAAAGCACGGACAATTGGCGCTGTTCAAATGTTACACGTTAATGTCGTACATATTAATATAAATTGTAACCAATAGATGTCGCAATTTCGTAAAACAAGCGAATAAATAGGTGGTTAGCTCTACTGACCACTATGAAGAAAAGAGTTAAACGGTGTAATATAGCCTTCGGTTTTAAATGCAATGAGAATAACTTGTTCATTTCTTCTTTTGTATCTTGACAAATACCATATTTTCTTTGACTACTAATACTCTCGTGATCATGATCAGCGTCTAAGCGATAAATAATAACAGCATCAGAAGTGGCTTCAAAAAGTAAATATAGTTGTGATGCACACTGAGGGCCACGAGCTTTGACTTGGTTACAGCGGTAGTACTTTTTTATACCTTCTTCTGTTCTGCAAGTCTTCCTCAATGACCATACTTTCTCATCATATACTGCTTTTTCTGCTTCTTGAACATTTTCGTATCTTGATACCAATACCCAGGTTTTACCTACACTCCTCTTCTTTTTAATAGACGGTTCTTCCGTTTCAGATTCACTTTCCGAACAATACACGGGAATATCATCTTGATTTTCTATATCAAGTGGTAATTGTTCTGGTTCCATACTAAAATATTCGATATATTCAACAACAACAAAAACTAACTATTTGTTTAATACTATTCCTTAATTAAAACAAAAGATCCCACATTTAAAACAATAAATCAGAATCTCTTCGCCGCGCACAGGATAATAGTAAATTAACAAACACTAGAAGCATGCCGGCAACGTCGCACGTGTATCTAACGTCTCGCTTTCTCCTATGATCCTGCAATATCTCTATCTCACTCAACGAACCGCCCCGCCTGCCATCGCCACGCCGCCGCGCGCCGTCTCCGTCGCACAACAGAGAGCAATAGGCAGGCATCGCGCCGCAAGCGCGCCAAAACCATTTTCAGTAAAATAAATATAAGTCTTAGAAGTAATGTTTTACGAAATTCATTACTTGTTCTTCAATTATAATTATTTCAGTAACATAAAAGTTGTACAAAACCGTTTAAATGGGTATACGGTACTAGGATGCATACTAAAAATGTTGTGTAACATTCAGGAATATTTGGTGCACGATCAGTATTTTTCGGGGAAGAATAAAATAGTTATTGTTACAATAGAATATTTGCAGCGCACTACAATAAAAAAGTGTTATATCTTGGTGTTAATTTGGAATTTGTTTGATGTAACATATTTTGTTGGCCGAGTAGTTTAATTATAGTAAAACAATTAAACGGGTTTAAGATCAATATTTTAGAAATGCATACATAGATGTACCTTAAGATTTTTGGTGAACACAAAAATATTATCCTTAATTATGCATGTTTATGTTGTGATTGTATATTGTGTAATTAGTTGTAGAATAAGTTTATATACAAAGTAACATATAAGTTTATATTTATTATAAGTCCATATACATATTTTATGTTAGTAAATATATACGTATTATATTATAGTGGCTACGCCACAACTACATACAAACTCTTTCGTAAGGATATGACTACACACATTGAAATGGTAATTTGGAGGGGCGCGCCATGTTTTCATAGTTTATCTCTACCGCGTCGCCCCAACTACTTACGTCCGAGCGGCATCCTTTTATCGATAACGACTTGCGCAACATTGTCACATTCCTTTAACGCAATGATTTATGACTCAGTTCGCACATTTGTAATGGCTCAAGTTATAATAACGCTACCCCATGCAGTATCTCTAGGGTGAGAGACTGAAACAAAGTCAATATTCGTGATGGATTCAAGTTTTTCTTGATGGGTTTCTATACTAATGTTATGTAGCACAGCACATGCTACTATTATGTTACATGTGTTTGTTAAATTGTTTTGTAACTTTCTATTTAAACATGCAAACCTTCATTTCCATGCCCCATTAAATCTTTCTATTATATTTCTTGTAGTATTTATAAATTTTTATTACTGTTTTATTCATTGGAAATTACACAGTTATTTACACACATTTACATAATTACAAACAAAAATATACAAATAACGAAAAATATATCCTAATAAAACTATAAACTAAAATATGGCATCGAAATATTCCTCCGCATCGCTGTCCACTGGTAACGTGCCTAGAAGACTGGCAGCATTGCCACGTTGTATGGCAATGCTAATCCTTTGGCCAAAGTAGAGGCCAGCCTTCGGGTCACGGGAAGCGTCGACCAGCCGCCTTGCAACCTCTCTATATAGAAGTCGGGCACTCGGACCCCACGACCCGAGTGTTTCGACCCCAAACGGCTCGAAAATATAATTACTGATGAAGTTATTATATTTTCGCCGCTTGAGGGCCTCCGCAGCTGCAGCAGCAGCGCCAGCACAGCCTGCCGAGCTAGGAAGGTGGGATGGTGCAAGGGTATCGACGCACGTTGCGTCCCATACCAGAGGCCTACCCATCTTCCATGGTACCAATGACATGCCATCTGGTCTCTTACCATCGTCACGTGCCAAGCCATTGGGTTCTAATACAGCTGGAACGCCGGCGGTGACAAGAGCACGACGGATAATATCATTTAAGTTGGCGTGCCGTGCTATACGACCTGCACTCCTGCTGCAAGACAAGCCGTGGTGTCCGAGGCTGTCGACGGCTTCACCGCAGTGGCAGCGATGCGGAGCACCGCATGGAGCACCCAAACGAAGGCATGTAGCGATCCGGAAAGTAGTGTCGTCCAACATAGTACCTATGTTGGGCGACGGAAGTGCCTGAAGCCATAGGCCCGACTCCCATTCACCCACAGTCTCTACATCGTCTTCTCTTCCAAATCGAAAACAAACACATAATCGGAGAAAACATAATTAGTGTAACGGCGGCGGTGACCAGCAACATCGTCGGCTCCTATCCGACCAAACGAGGGTAAGTGAGATCAGCGTATTGTATTCCGATTGGTTTGGGGTGCTAAGCGAGTTCATCCATCGGCCAGCTAATACGGCGATCGGCAATAACTCAGCACTCTAGCGGATTGAACCATATGTTGTGGACAGCACAACGTTTGAATCGGGTACGCAACATATTTTTGGTTTGGTTTGGTTTTTTTTAAAGTTTAAAAGTTTTAAACTTTAAAAAAAACTTTTAAACCTGAACAGTTATTTGCAATCTCAAAATTATAATGTTGAATTGAAGTGCGCGAGTGCTCACAAGCACGAGGTGGCCCCGACTGATTTGTAACTTTAAGTTACAGCGCGCTGTAGGTGCTTATCGCGGTAGGTATAGGCGAGAGTCGGAGGCCTAGTTCGATGCCTAGCGGCTCGGCGGTAAAATACAAAGCACCTGTACGAATGCCGCCGAAATCGTAGGTTACCTTTTTTTTTTTTTTTTTATTTGTTTATTCAAGAAAAGTTACACAGAAAAGAAATTACCCATATCTTCTGCCAAACTGCTGTACAGTTTGTCGGCAGTGTTCTCGTGGGTCAATCGTGGATACAGTTTTGTGATATCTTACTTAATACTATACTATAGATACACATGGACGAATAGTCGAAACAAAAATACAGATAAAAAGGGTACACACTAAATATCTAATGATGGGTTCAGGCCAGCTTGCCCACCTGGCTAGCATGCGCTGCGCACGAACACAAGTACAACCCAATCGCTCCGACCGGTGCGGAGGGAGATAAGCAACCCAGCGCGAGCGAGACGCCGCACATTGGATCGAAACTATGATTTGAGTGACTTAGGGATCAACTTCGTTTTTTTACTTTTTTCTTTATGCGGATGGATAGAGCTCATTAACCTCAATAATAACTTCCCTTGATGTTTTTTCCTAAACTTCATACTTTGGGCAGAAAAATGTGTTTTGTTATTTTTTTGTATGGAGCGGATCAAATTAAATTAAATTCCTTCTAAGTAGCGTGTGATCCCGCTTTTAAACTTTATTTTTCTTATACCTTGTCTAGTCTACTATCATTTGATGCTATGAACATGTGCATAAAGTTGCAACTCTGCCAAATAAATGGATCGAAAAAAATGAAAAAATACATAGAACAAAAGCTTCATTTTGTATTTTCTTAAGTTCTTTTAAGTTAAATTTGGTACGGAATAGTAATTAAAAACACGTAATAATACACATAATTACTTAACAACTAACAACAATACATTTAAAAGGTCCCTAATTAGTTTAAATTGACTAATATGTGTATTGTATTATTTAAAAATGTGGGTATTTATCTATGAATTCGTATTTGTGTGTTTATTGACCGTAATCAGCTTAACCTTTTACTTTATAAAAAGCAATGGTTTTTTCACTTTTAGCCATTACTGTCATGTTTATGAGGATAATTAGTTAATGAGGGTAGTAGAAAAATGAGTAAACATTTGTTTGTCACTGGAAGTATAAAATGACCATATATATACTAACTACTGTTCGTTTATTCGTACTACTACTAACATCTCGTGATTGTGATCGTCCCTTTTTCGTTAAAATGGAGAGTTTAGTTAACAATTTAGATTTATTTATGATTTTAAAAGATCTATAGTAAAAAACTCTTTCAATTCCTACAACATAAAATAAATGTGACCGAAGAGAACAGTGTTGAGCTCTAAAAATTCTGTACGCGCTTTTGTTCAAATATAAGTGCAAGATGGGAACGAAGTAGTCGCACGTTAGCAGTTTATAAGAAAAAATGGTGATTGGTTAGAACGTGCAATAAACTGGCCCAAAGGAATGATACCTGACACTGTGAACACTGAACAGGAAAGGCTCGAGATTTGTGATATTGATATGTTGAAAATCTACCTTCATCTACTACAGAAGCTTCGTAGGCCAAAACGAAGACGCGTTGAACAAATTAACCAATCTCTTTCGTTATCCCCGGATGAACTGAAAGCTTGCTTTCAGTTCCTCCGGGGATAATTCAATTGCTAGTTTAAGAAACACTGGAAATGAGGATGTAGGAAAAATAATGAACCATTTGCTAAATCACCCTGAAGATCTAGAAAAAGTTAAGGGGTGTTTATGTACAAGTAAAGCGAAAAGTAGTACCTACATATTCACCTGTCTTTATTAGTTTCACTTAAATTAAGTAAGTGGCAGTATACAAGCCTAAGAGAAGCAGCAAATGAAAATGGGTCTGATTTATACCCTTCTTGTTATAAATTATTATATATTATTATTATAAACCATTAAACTGCAAGCTTCACTCAACTTGACGGTATCTAAGCTTTTAGATGTGATTGCTTTGGATTTAGACTCGGCAACAGAGTTACTGCTTATAAGCAAATGGGGGTTTGATGAAGCCTCAGCATTAACATGACAGTAATGGCTAAAAGTGAAAAAACATTGTTTTTTATAAAGTAAAAGGTTAAGCTGATTACGGTCATTAAACACACAAATAGAAATTCATAGATAAATACCCACATTTTTAAATAATTCAATACACATATTAGTCAATTTAAACTAATTAGGGACCTTTTAAATGTATTGTTGTTAGTTGTTAAGTAATTATGTGTATTATTACGTGTTTTTACTTACTATTCCGTACCAAATTTAACTTAAAAGAACTTAAGAAAATACAAAATGAAGCTTTTGTTCTATGTATTTTTTCATTTTTTTCGATCCATTTATTTGGCAGAGTTGCAACTTTATGCACATGTTCATAGCATCAAATGATAGTAGACTAGACAAGGTATAAGAAAAATAAAGTTTAAAAGCGGGATCACACGCTACTTAGAAGGAATTTAATTTAATTTGATCCGCTCCATACAAAAAAATAACAAAACACATTTTTCTGCCCAAAGTATGAAGTTTAGGAAAAAACATCAAGGGAAGTTATTATTGAGGTTAATGAGCTCTATCCACCCGCATAAAGAAAAAAGTAAAAAAACGAAGTTGATCCCTAAGTCACTCAAATCATAGTTTCGATCCACTGTGCGCCGCCCGCGCCGCAACGGCCGGTTGGTTGAGCACCACGGCGCGCGCGCATGCCAGACCGGCCGGCCCGCGCCTGCCTCATTCATTAGTCATATCCATTGATGTATTAAAAAACCAAAGTTAAATAAAAAAAATAAAAAATTAAAGTTTGTTATTACATCAATGGTCATATCATACTCATTCATTACATTCTTACACTAAGGACACAAACCTAAATAGTGTTTGCGCAGGACATTTTTTAGGGCATTTTTAGAAACGGCTTCAGTTACAATTTGTGTAGGTAATTCATTTAATAATGTTGGAATTAGCCATTCCTGCGTCCTTTGACCAAAATAATTCTTAACTTTAGGAACTAAATATTTCTTTCTTTGTGATGCTTTACGGGTTGGCCGATTATACACTCTCTTAACGTTGTGTTCGTTTTTATCGTGGTGTCCTAAGATTATAGCTACCTTTACTTTGTTTTGTATGGGTAATATTCTACAAAATTTAAATAGTTTTTCGTACTCCTTATTAATATTGTCTTTAGTTGCCTTATTTGATAGTAGTTTTAATAGCCGGATTTGCAATTTTTTTATTTTATTTAAATGTACCGGAAACGTCAGTCCATAAGCAGCCAACCCGTAGTTTATTGTTGCGTCTGCGAGTGCGTAGTAAAGAATGTACAGTATTCGCTTATTAACTATATATTTTAAATTATTCAGTTTCCCTAGCACTGAGCGTAGTCTAGCACACACAGTGTCTACATGCGCGTCCCAAGTAAATCTTTCATCGATTGTTAGACCAAGGTACTTGTAGTTTGCTACACGTTCAACACACTCGCACTGACAGTTTATCTTGTTGTCATGGAGGCATTCATATGAGTGGCCCTTTACAGAGATATAGGCATTTTTAGCTAATCGATTATACGGAGACGATATTAACATACATTTGGTTTTATTTAGGTTGATAAGAATACCATTGTCGTGCGCCCATTTAACTAAATTATCCAGATCTTCTTGCATTACCGACTGGATCAGTTCACAGTCCCGGCCACTGTATGCCAAGCACGTGTCATCTGCATACATATACATATTACAGTTTTTGATGACATTAACCATGCTATTGACGTGCATAATATACCCAATCGGTCCATAAACTGACCCGGTCGGTACTCCATAATTGATTTTACCAAGTTCACTGTCTGTTCCTTTAACCCTAACTTTTAGATACCTGTTGTGCAGATATTGCCCGAACCACCCTTTTACAGGCCCTCGTATTCCACACTCGTCCATGGCCTGCAGCAAGCCCTCATGGTCTAAAGTATCGAAGGCTTTTTTGAAGTCAATAAATGTTAATAAAACCATCTCTTTCGAGTTTAGTGAGCTATTTATATCATTAGTAAACTTACTTAATGCCGTAGCTGTGCTTCTATTTGGCCTAAAACCATGTTGAGTATCAGTTAAAATATTATTAGTTTCTAGAAACACTGTAATTTGGCCCATAATTACTTTCTCGACAATTTTATTAATTACGCTCAATATCGCGATAGGCCTATAATTTGTGTATTCCTTGTGTTTTCCCCCCTTAAAAATTGGTCTGATAATTGAAATTTTTAATTCATTAGGATATATTTCTCGCACTATACAATTATTTATGAAATGAGCAAGGACTTGGCTAATTGGATACTTAATTATTTTTAAATCTTGAACTCTAATGCCATCGGAACCTGGGGACTTGTTGCATTTTAACTTATCTATTATTATACATATATCTCTAGGACATACCTTTTTACATCTAAAACTCACATCACTTTCCTTTACATATTCACGCCTCTTTCCTTTACATATTCACGCCACCTAACCTACTATGATACTGTGGTTGTGTGTGTGCGTGTTAGAACATACAATTATTACCATTTCTGATGTTGACGTTGTTCTCTGCCAACAAAAAAGTCGCACACGTGTAATCTTAATTCCAAATTGAAACACCAGAAGCACTTTTGTTTACTACTGAATCTATCACTAGTATCACCAAGGATATTACAAGAAGGGTTAATTTCGAATGGAAACACAAGAAACACTTTTGGTTATTATTGTTTTATGTACGTTAGTAGGTATCTACGCTAGAGATGTTCAAATCCGCTATATCTGTAGACGTGTTATAAACTATAAAATATATTCATATAGTCTGTTATTTTACACACTATCATTATAACGCGTTGTTACAAAAATCGGGCGCAGTCTGAACGCGGAGACGCTATAATTTTATATGGCAATACGCTAAACGGACTTGATGATGCGCGTAAATGTTATCTCGCAACGCGCTGTAAATTAAAGAATATAATAATATCTCATGGAAGCGTTCAAGATCAATGAATTTTCCTTCATACTTTCCAGGCTTAGGACTGTCTATAATAAAATTGATTAAATTTAATGTTATTATAAAAAAAATTGTGAGACAATTATTATTTATTATAGGCGTATTTAAAAGTTCATTGATTGTATTTACAGAAAATCAACTATATACATGTCATGAATTTGTTAAAACCCTTTTTTTTTCTTTTTTTTTCCACTTTTTTTCAGTTTCAATCATATTTTATTTACATTAAGGAACATTTTTTGGGCTACTTTTGTCGTAAACAGCCGTGTTCTACGATCGTTAATTATGTACCCCGACTTGGAGAAGATTCGTTCGCAAGGAACTGAGGTTGCCATTATATTGCAATGTTTAATAAATAATTTGTACAATTCCGGGTAAATAAATTTGTGTTCTCGCCAATATTTAAATGGACATTCCGTTCTTTTTATTAAGTTGTCGGCCAAATATTTTGTCAACTCTTCTGTCGCTTTATCTTCTGGTGATTTTGCGACGAAATCTTTATTGGCTTCGGCATCAAATTCGCACCATAAGCTGTATGTGGGCATGTCGCTGTCGCATTCTAAAATGTGGGATGGAGTAAAACCTGCTGCTGATGTTGATGGTACAGGTTATTCGTTTTGTGATGGCTGAATTTTGTTACTTATTTCATCTGTCATTTTTTTTTCAGGATTTTAATAAGGTGTTCAATTTGTTCTTCATTTTTTATGGCTTTCAACTTAAACCTGGGATCTAAAACTGTGCTTAAACTTATTGCTTCGTTTTTTTCTACTTCTCCTAATCTGTTTATCATACCGTCTTTTAATTTTTGTGCCAGTTTTTTGACTGGAGTGAATAACTCTTGCAGTCTGGTGTAATTCTCACAGATGTTAATGAGGCTTGATGAGAGAACAATTGCCTTACTTGCAACTAAATAGTTTTCGGCACTAATTTCTATTGTGGCTTCGTAAAAAGGTTTGAGAATTACACATATTTGTTCGAAGCACTTCCACTCTTCCATGGGTATAATTGGAAGATCAGTTCCCAAATTTGGTATAGTGGCTCGCAAAGCTTCTCCTAACTCAACGAACCTTACCAACATTAAATAAACCGAGTTCCACCGTGTAGGCACTGACTTTATTACCAGTTTAGGTTGGGTAACGTTTTGTTGATTTTTTTGGTATTTTAAAAGCTTTTCTTTGGTTATATTGCTTTTCCTAAAACGATTAACAATTCTTTGCACCTTGGCCAAAATATCTTTTATTTCACCCATTGCATCTTGAACCACAAGATTTAATTTATGGGCGAAACATCCGAAATGGGACCAGCCATCCAACTCGAGGTATCTTGCTGCACTCTCCATATTGGACGCGTTGTCGGTTACAAAAAAGTTAACTTTATTATATATCCCCCAGACTTCTAATTTTTTTTTAATTTCTCTATACATTTTAATACCAGTATGGTGACCTTCAAACTCGGCACATTGGATCAAAACCGATTTCAGCGCGATGGGGTCCTCCGTCACAAAATGCGCCGTCATTCCCATGTAGCTGTCCATATTGCGAGAACTCCAACTATCCACCGTAATACAAACTGATTTGGCATTAAGCTGAACAAATGTTTTCATTTCTTCAAGCCTTTTTTCAAATATTTTTGGCAGAAGATTTACCGACAAAGTTTTCCGGTCCGGTATTTCATGATTAGGATTAAGAGAATTTGTGTACGCACGAAACCCTACGTCGATAACTATTGAAAACGGTTGAAAATCATACACGATCATTTTTAAAAGACTTAGATCGATGTTAGCCTTTTCCTCTGGTTTCAGTTTTTTATGCAAATATGTCTGCATTACCCGCTGTACTTTTTTGGGTGGTTCATTAGTATTAGTAGCATTCCTACTGTGCCTCCCTATCTCGCCACCACTACTACATTCTGTTGCAAATTCGGAATTTCTACTTCCACCAGTACAACCGCCACCACCACCAGTAAAACCGCCAACACCACTTACACCAACCGAACACGCCTCAGGCAAACCTTCGTTTTCACAGGGAATGTTAGTATTACTCACCGCAGATTCGGGCACTGAGACTAGGGTCTTGGCGTAATTTAAAAAATTATTATATGCCGAAATGTGTTTTTGCCTCAAATGAGTTTTCAAATTAGTTATCGTCGATTTAAATGATAACTCTCGGCGACAATAATTGCACACCGCTGTTTTATTGCCTTCACTGGACTTCTCAAAATAGTTCCAAATTGGTAAATCACAACCGCGAGGCATTTTCTATGGTTAAATAATCCAACTAGGTATCATTTAGCGGGGTAAATAAGGATGCATGGGTAAATCGGGACCCACAGATCACACTGTCACTCTATCACACAGTCAATACCTAACGGCATGTCCTCTCAATTTACATTTCTTAAAAACGAACACACAACAGGTATTAACAATAAAGCACGACAAATATTTACAGTACTGTAGTACAAGTTACTCTTCCACGAAACAAAATTATAATTATTTACAATAGAAAAACGACTAAACAAGATCGCGATTCGCAATCGTCGTGTTTACAAACAACACGGCGGCAAATAATAACAGATAACGCGAGCCGACTGCCGCCCGGTCGCCGCAGCGCCCGTGCGAGCGACTCTCGCGCTATTTTACTGTCTCGTTCTGGCCCCGCTGTGCGCGTTCAGACTTTTATTCGTTGAGTAGGTTGAGGCGTTATAATGATAGCGCGAAGTCAGAGCCGCTGTAGTTAACGCCATACGCTATGTACACATAGTCTGTTATATATACGCGCTATACGTTTTATTAACCACCACTAATCTACGCGCATGGATCTATCACCACGGACACTTTACGAAGGGTTAATTTTGAGTTGAAATACAAGAAGCACATCAAATTATCACCATTTCAATGAGGTAGCCACCACGAATGGATCTCCACCGCTACAAAAAAGGTTCAATGTGCCGCCCTTGTCGCTCGATGCACAAAGTTGCGCGGCGATGTGCGGATGCGATCGCATTTCGTAACATCTGCGGATTGCCCCTGATGCTCTCAAACGCAGATATTATTCGATGCCGCATCTCGTCCTCATTGCTGCAGTCCTCAGCGTACACAAGAGCCTTCACGTGACCCCACAAAAAAAGTCCAGCGGCGTCAGGTCCGGTGAGCGAGGAGGCCAGGCAACAGGACCGCCACGACCAATCCATAAGGGGAACCGCTCATCCAAGTACGCTCTGCAGCTGCGAGCGAAATGAGCCGGAGCGCCGTCGTGCTGGAACACAATCCCTGCATACTCGACCAAAGGAAACTCCTCAAGAGTATCCTCGAGAGTCGTTTGAAGGAATTCTAAATAGTTATCCGCGTTTAGTCTCCCTGGTAGTAATACCACACTGTCGACTGAAACTGTCGACTCTCGAGGCACAGGGATATTTATGTGCCCAGTAGTTCTCATTGTGGATATTGGCTATCCCACCTCTTGTAAATGCGGCCTCGTCGGACCATAAAACTTGAAACGCGAAATCAGAATGCGTTGAAATTTGGTCACGGTACCACTGGCAAAATTCCATCATTGGGCTGTAGTCAACGGTGATAAGCTTCTGAGTACGCCGAAAATGGTAAGAATGTTGACCGTTGCGACGAATAATCCTTCACGCAGCTTTTTGTGGCACATTGAAAACCAACCCAGCCCGAGTGCTGCTACGCCTCGGATCTTCCTGGAAGTACTCTAGGATATCCTCCTCCAGTTCCGTGCGTGCACGACCCGACGGCCCAGGCCTCCCCTCAGCAGGGGGCTGGTGAACAGACCCCGAAGAAAATAACCGGTGCATCACTCTTCGAAAACATCGGTACGATGGCAAAGGACGATTGAGAAATCTCTCATGGTACAATACACGAGCGGCCAAGAGTACGCCATCACAACTACCAACACACATCACCATGTCGTAGTACTCCGCATTGGTATAACCCGCCGACATTTTGAAACCGATAATTATACCACGACTCGCGTAAATTATAACGAAAATATCGACTGAAAGCCCAGAAGCGATGCAAGCGACTAAAAAATCTTAGAATAATAACGGAAATAAAATGTTTATGCATAAATGCCTACATTCAATTTTTAGAGTTGTGCAATGCTAATCCCGCATTTTTAAATCCCGGAATAATTCCGGCTAATTTGATAACCAAATTGGATTCAATGACTTTTTTGTTCATAAGTGTTGGGCTCCACGTGTGGCCCTTACACACATGAACAAATATGGCGGGAATTTACGCACTTTTACGTTATCTAGGGCAACTTTTAATGGGTTAAATCAGATGGTACTTAGAAACCTAAGTACCAAACTCAATATCATACGGGATTCGAGCACACATGTCATAAGGGTGAGAGGTCTTGGGTTAGCAATAGCACGCTGATGAAACAGATTTACTTTACTCGTAAGTTTGAAATTGTTAAACATCAATAAAGTTCGTAAAGTTTTCTTTTGTAAATGAATCTTAATATGTTAAAATGTAAAGAAAAGTTACGAAAAAATAATGTCCCATAAATTGATAACTGTCTCGTCGAGTTTATGAATTGTTTTCGAAACTTAGTACATACTTTTTGAGAACATACAAGCTTAGTACGTACACTAGTGATCATTAATATGTTATTCTAAATGACTGACACCTTCGTTTTACAATAAACTTAAACATTCCTTAAAAAATACGAATAAAACGGAATTTTTAGTTTATTAAGCACCACTCTAAACGGCAGGCGGCCGCAAAGAGTTTCGACAAACGTGCCGCTCGTCGCGCAGACAGAAGGCGCGGCGCCGCGGCGCCGGCGGCTCCTTCGACGACTTCGCTCGAGTCTTTTGGCGGCTCAATGACTAAGTATTGCAGAACTCTGCTGAAGTGACATCGTGCGGTAAGCTTATTGGTGAATTTTGATGGTTTATTTCATTCGGATTGTTTGTGATTATAACTAACTTATTGTACTGGCTGATTATTGGGATAGTTTTTTGTATAGGATGAAAGTAAAATAATTACGTGCTTTTGTGATCCAAGCCTTTAATAGCCAAGTTGACGGTGTTTCATCTGTTATTTACAGATATTCTAAGTAAGTAGGTACAGAGAACCTTAATTTCAGGTCAGTCAGTTTTTAATAATAATAAGCCGATAAAATATATTGGTATAACAGCGCTAACACATTATTAGGTACAACTGTCGTGTCTGCGCAATTTTTTTGTTCATGCTTCTTAGGTAATCTTGCAATCGAAAGGGGAAAAGGCCGCCATTTTTTTATTGTACCTATACTATTTCGTGACCCGAAATATGACCGAAGATGTAAACACAGCTGATGATAGGAATGTTGTACCTAGCGTATTTTTTGTGAAATCTTTGAACAGCTATTTTTCTTAATTTTTGGGAAAGTTGTAGAACAAAAGTTACTCATTATTATGGGTACTTTAACACCCTTTCGGATTAGTACCCCCTTTCCGACTAACCTTGTATAGACATTTTATGAGGTGTAATTGTATCAGAACGGTAGTTGTTCTTTGCTCGAAGAATTTGAGCTTTTTTGAGGTGTAACTGGATCTGTAATGGAGTATTTGATTGAATCTGAAAAAAAATCTTTAAGAGGTACTACGAGTACATCATCTTTAGTGACAAGTGTTTCAAAGGTTTGTATTAATATTGCAGACTGAAATTCGATATCTTCTTGAGGCTTATTAGAACTATCATGTTCAGTGTGGTTATTTTCTCTGGTATTCTTTCGTTGCTGAAAACTATAATAGGTGTGGTCAGCAATCCAGCTGCATTTCCAGTAAATAAAACCGTTACCTTTTTCATAGCCACATATAGAGTAAAGATGTTTATCACCTTTTTTTGCCAGAACGCGCCCCGGCTTTGGCGATAAAAAACGGTTAGTCCCGCTATGGTATGGTCCCGGTATGGCACCCTCTTAAAATACCTATCAAAAAGTCCCGCTATGGTACCCTTCAGTTTTTGGTACTGTTGTAAAGAAAAGTTATACAATGCGTTAAGAAAAAAATAGTATTAATAAAAAATATCTTTTCTTAACTATTATAGTTAAGCAAGATAATATTTATTAATACTATTTTTTAAACAAATCACGCTCGGTAATTGTCGTTTCACTTCAGGTAGTTACCTGACCAACCGGTTTTTTCGTAAAACAATAGAGACGAGCCCTTCCTCGAATTCGTATCTAGCTCTTCCCTTTTGTTATTATGAAAATAGAGAGAGACAGTATTATTCCGGGTTTAGTTTGCTATTTGCAGCTGTACTTTTGCGATATGAGTAATTAGGATAGCTTGTTTATCTATTGCAATGTCTGGGTCAAGTAGTTCACGTGGTGTAAATTTAATAATTATTGACAGTCGACGCGGTGGAAAAACTTTATTACGTGCCGGACATAAATATATTAAACGCAGAGAAAATAAAAATTCAAGTACTTGGCATTGTGTAAATAGGAGAAATAGTATTAAATGTAGTGGATATATAACTATTGAGAATACCAATAATACAATAATTAAAGATTATAAACACAGTGATCAGTGCGTGCCACATTTTGAAGACAATGAAGTTCAAATGGCTATAAGTGAGTGCAAAAAAGAAGTAAATTCAAATTACGGATCAGTACAGAAAATTTTCGAAAAACACATGGGTAACTTAAAAGACAAAGGGTTACACCTTACAGGAAATGTTCCTGACTATAAAAAATTAAAAACAGTATTATACAGACACCGAAATAAGTCGTTGAACGTACCAAAAACACAATTTAAGAATGTGGAAGAAATTATAATACCAGAAGAATTTAATAAGTATGTATTGGCTGATTATTGTAATGAAGACTGTAATCGAATAATTATATTTTCCTCGACAGAAGTAAAGGAATATATAAAATGTGTAACGCATTACTTTGGTGATGGCACTTTCGACGGCTGCCCAAACCCATTCGAACAAGTTTATGTCATTCATGGAGACATGGGAAGCACTGAGTTATCCACGAATGTAGCACCATTATTTTATATTCTGTTAAAAAACAAAGAAGGGAAAACTTATGAAAAAGTTTTCGAATTGATTAAACAAACTTTGCCTGAATGGCGTCCATCGAAATTTACCTTCGATTATGAAATAGGAGTAATAAATGCAGCAGCGAAGATTTTTCCTGATATCAAAATAAATGGATGTAACGTACATTTTCAAAAGAACGTTATCAAAAAAGCGAAATCTTTAAATCTCATGGAACACGAAGAGTCCTCGAACCATGTTAAGCAATGCATAGGCTTGGCGTTTTTGCCAAAACAAGATATTGAAGACGGCTGGCTGCATATAATGGAAAATAGGTATAATATCTTGGTTACTTTCCAAAATGATGTTTGAGTACTTAACTCTAATTATATGGCAAAAAAGTAAAAGTAAAGAACAACAATATCAGTAAGGACCTGTTAATTTCATTGCTTTACAAGTACGAACGTTTAATAAGTATTTTTTTCAGTTTCGACGATGAAGCTATGACCAAATTCAATGACTATTTTGTCACTCAGTGGCTTGAATATCCAGACCTCATTTGGTGTTGCCATAATGAACGCCATAGAACAACTAACTTGGCGGAATCATGGAATGGCAGATTCAACAAAATTATTGGAAAAAATCCCAGTTTATTATTGTTTCTGCAAACAATTGGCAACGACACATGTCACTTTGATATAAAACAAGCCAAGTAAGTTGTATTTTTTAGACAATATTTTTAAGCAGATATAATATTTTTAAAAGCAGATATATATTTTTTTACATAATACGAGTACATAGAAGAATTTGAAAATGGATTTGATTTTATTTATTTTGGTAGATATTATTGGTTGTCGCCTTCTATTACAGACGGTTACTGAAAAAAATATAGCTTAACTTAAATAACTGATGATTTTTGTTATAGCTTTCGACTAAAAAGATCACCTATAAATTCAAGAAAAAGAACAAGTATAGAAATCGACCGCCAGATTCAAAAGCTAACAAAAAGTTACGAAAATAAAGCTATCTCCATTGGTGATTTTCTGATTAACATATCAAAGTCAATATTTCGATCAGAACATTTAAAAAAATAGTTTATTTTAATTTTGTTTTTAGCCTATTAAAATGTTTAATACTTTTTCTCGATGTTGATTATTTTTTGTAGTTTATGTTTACAATTTGCGCCTTTTTCTCCATGTTGATTATTTGTAATTAATATATTTGTCTAGTTGGTTGTTGATTATTTTTGTAGTTTATATAAATTTACAATTACTGCCTTTTCTCAATGTTGATTATTTGTAACTAATATTTATGTCTAGATGTTGTTTTTATTTGTAGTTTATAATATTTACAGTAATACTTTTCTGAGATGTGGATTTTTTATATTTTTTTTATTGTTGATTATTGGTAATTAATATTGTTGATTATTTTAAAAATTACATTGCAATTAATATTTCGTTTTACTGTTTGATATTTTTTTATAAATATTTTGAATTAATAAAAGACTGATTTAATATCGCAAACAGACGTTTTATTGATACACTCCTAAAAGTATTTATTTATAGATACACTTTTCTTTTCAGTTGTACCTTCTATTGTCTAACGTAGATCTAAAAGATGGGTACCATAGCGGGACTTTTTGATAGGTATTTTAAGAGGGTGCCATACCGGGACCATACCATAGCGGGACTAACCCATAAAAAAACACTCTCGTCTGTATTAAATACTCATTTTGGGTATTTGATAGGGTTTGGGAATTCCCGACAGTATCAAAGTCCCGGGAACGAGACATATAAGTTTTTTTTTTTCAAGAATTTTAATTGAGTTAATTTCTGGTGAAACGTATTAAAAAAAGGTATTTTTTTGTAAAAACCAACATTTCGCACATTCAAAACGACAATTACGTAAGTGCGAAAATATAATTTTCGAGATTAACTTACGCTTTTAAATAAATAAAAAGTACTTTCACAGATTTGTTTTTTTTTTCGAATTATATTTTCTATTGTATTTTTTACACTTACGTCATTGTCGTTATATGGGTGTGATTTATTAAACAGAAAATTAAATCTTAATAACTTTAACGTTAATTTCAGTCTTAATAATAATTGCTTTGTTTATTTCTTTTAATCATACACAGATTCACTTTTAAACAGTTAAATCTTATAGTTATAAAACGAACTTAGTTAAAAATCATACTAATTCTTCATAACTAGGTATACTATTATCTAGTAATTCTAGTATCTAATCATAGGTCATAATCACAACATTGTTAATTCTCATGATCAAAGATTTGTTTCATAATTAAATAATCTAAATATAAATAATGAAACAGACTTATAAATCAGTCTTTTAAATAATCAACTAACACATTAATTAGACTTCTTTGCTGATTAAATAAAATCGGTTTTTAAAAAAATCAAAGCGTCAACAGCTTTGTCCGACAATCTGTTTCTGATTTTTGTAATAATGCCACCGGACAAGGAGAACACTCTCTCGTTTTCTACAGATGTCGGTTTAATTGTGTTTAAGGCTTTATACAGTAGTTATTATTCATTAAACTAATAGATGGCGCTAGGCTCCTTCAATTATTTGAAAATTACATAACAATTTCGACAATCTTGTCTCGTCTCGAGTCTCGACCGGAATGTCCCGGGACTCGAGACAGCTAAAATTACGAAAAGTCCCGGGACTTCGAGACACGAGCCGTCCCGGGACCCAAACCCTAGTATTTGACTACCTCTTATAAGTTTTTTTCTTCTAAACAGCCATCTATTTCCTGAAACCAGTTTCATTCATAATAAAAACCAAATTGTTCAGGAGAGCAGTTTAAATTTTGAAATTGCAGAAAAATGGATATAATTTTTTTATTTGGTGTCATAACGTAAAAATGAAAACAGCTCTAACATCAAGAAAAATAAAGGCTTTTTTATTTATTGGGTTCGACGTTGTTTAATGTCGCTTAGATCAATTGATCTTATTTTCCATATGAGGTAATTCGGCGTAAGTTACATCTACACTGAAAAAAACGGTTCCCTATCCATTTGCATAAAATTTTAAGACCTAATATAACTTAGCATAATATTGTTTGGCATAATTATATTTTCGCATAATATAATTACGCATAACAGCTTACGCATAATTTTTTAAGCATAATTTCTCTAACCATAATAATGATTAAGCATAAAGTTCTAAAGCATAACTTTTTTAAGCATAATATCTTAAAGCATAAATTTATTTACGCATAATGATATTAAAACATATTTTTATAGGTATAACAATGAAATAATTTCCGGAGCAAATTTCAAAAGAACAACGTACAAATCAACAAAGTTTAAAATAACAATGGTTATTTGATCAAAAGTTCAGCTGATCAAAGTCTGGAATATCAATGTTTAAATTATTTATTACACTATTGACCAAATCGTTTAAAGGTCAAAATGGATTACTGGATAAATTGTTTTTATACACCTTCAAGGCCTCTTCATGAGACGATTATTCGTCACCTACTTTCATTTTCACAATAAAAACTTAAGGGGATGTTTGTAAGGTTGAGGCTCCAAAGCAGAGTCGACGGAGCCCCGCTGCGCGGGGCTCCTATTTCTGTCTGCAGGGTTTAAAGTAACCTAACACGAAGGGGATGACGGGGGCTTCGTTCGCTCGCTTCGCTCGCTCACTCTAGCCCCCATCATCCCCTTCGAACCTAACCTATCCGTGTCGGGGTGCGCCTGCGACTAGATTATTAGACCATGGTAAAAACATTTCTGATTATCATAACTAACATTATGCTAATAGTCATTAGGCCTACTAACGTTATGCGAAACAAATTTATGCCAAAACAAATTAGTCTTTAAGATGATTATGCCAACATAAAATGTATGCCTAAAAAAATTATGCCGAAGTATTATTATGCCAAAACAAATTGTGCCAAAATCGTTATGCCGAAGTATATTAGGACAAAGAACATTATGCGAAAAGAAGGGATCCCGAAAAAAACGATGAGTGTAGAAGACTTAGCTACATTTGATAGCCGTATACCAAGAGGTATACAGGCATAAGTCACATGACTGTAGATTAACTTAAATGGTAAAGAAGGATACGTGACGATTCACATCATTATGCCAAAAGGTATCGGAGCACCAGAAACAGTGCGTAGCAAAAACACCGTGAGGATGTTAGATATTGGTAACGGTAAGTGGGTTGAAAAAAAAGGTAACGTGGTACTTCCACACATCAATATTTCTATACTAAGATGAAAACGAGAACATCCAACATACGGCATTAGCTGGGCAAATGGTAACGTGGATTAAACGTCACGTCTTAAAAATAATAGATTCACAACCAACATGATTCTCCTTTTTAAGTAAGAATTAAGTAACTGCATACATTTAAAGGGTGTGTTAGTGTTACCCATCATCATCACTGTTTGTACTAGATTACTACTGCAGATGTCAACTGTCCTTGGGATTTGAGTGCATTTTGCAACAGTGTAAAACACTCATGCCTGACACAATATGCCTTCGGTTGAGAGCTGAAAAAAAAAGTTATTATAATTATTATGCGCAACTCGTAATCTTATCATTCTTTGGGCACAACATAAAATTTGTTTCGTCTCCATTGTATACTCTGGATGGATCACTTAAAATGTGAAAAATATAATTTTCTTTCGGATATTCTTCTACTTGTCTAAACCAATTTTTAATTTGCTTCTCTGATAACTTTGAGCTTGCTGAAGTTACAGCCTCTGATGTCCGTATAGAAAGCTCAGGATGCCGTTTCAAAAATAATTTATACCATCCCTCGCCTGGTGTATTATCTATGAAACTGTTTGGTCTGGGATGTTCATCCAAATATAGTTTGACGCTTTTTATGAAATCCTCTTTACGCCGTGGCTACCCTTTTCTACAAGCTGTAATTATCCATTTAACTATCTCTTTTTCTTCTGCACTAGTCAGAACTGTATCTGGACCAGGTCGACTTTTAACAAATTGGTTGGATAGGCGAAACTGCAAAGTTGCCCGTGGGACATTAAATGTATTTGCAGCAGTTTTCTTACCCATTCCATTTTTTATGGCTTGCAAGGCTTTTCCTACATCTTCTACTGCATATGCTTTTGATTTTTTTTCCAACTGTAACCTTCGGCATCTTAAAGCTATGTAGGTATCTGATATAGATGCAGAAGAAGAAACCTTAGTTAGGTATAATCATTGGCACACAAAAAATGTATAATGATTGGCAGTGCCAAGAATTCGAATATAAACGATAAACAGCCTTTGTAGCAACCCAATACGGTCTATATTGATGAAAATGTAATTTGACGAAGAAATTTAAAACATGACACCAGAAAATCAAATGTGCAATCATTGGCATATAGGAGGAGCTCGTGGCTAAATAATTACAGCCGCATAGACCGATCTTCCGGGTTAAGCCACGCTTGCCGAGATTGGTCTGTGGATGGGTGACCATTTACCGTAGCGAGTTTCCTCCGTGCCTCGGAAACCACGTAAAGCCGTTGGTCCCGGCTGTCATTTGTAGATCTTTGACAGTCGTTACTGTTGGTCAGAAGCCAGAAAGTCTGACAACCAGTCTTACCAAGAGTATCGTATTACCCAGTTACTGGGTTGTGCAGGTCTGATAGGCAGTCGCTCCATGTAAAATACTTCTATTCAGCTGCATCCGGTTCGACTGGAAGCCGACCCCAACATAGTTGGGAAAAGGCTAGGCAGATGATGATGAATCATTGGCATATAGGCCAATCACTGTACCACTATAACACTATACACCAAAAAAATGATCGAAACGCCTATTTTTCAAATCTAAATACAATAAAATACGCATGATAGGCACTAATTTGACATATATAAATGTAAATTGGCGTAAAAACTTACCCAAAAATCAACTTTTCACTTGTAATTCAATCCTCCAGTACTACACATTTTGTTATAAAACCAACACAATCACGACAACTTGATTTCCGTAAAAACTCACAAACAGCTGTGAAAGAAAAATGGCAGACAACGGTGTTGCCACTATAGAAGATTAGATATTCTGCCAAATAAAGTATTGCAATTGTAAATAAAAAGAAATTATCTCTTATTATCTGGATTTTTAATGGTAAATGCCAATCACTGGGGGGGGGTGCCAACAATAGTATGGTTTACCCTACAAGGAAAACGACATTTCCATACGCCTATACATCTTTCTACGGTATTCCTTGTGGTTATGTGACTCCTACGAGTATTGTAATTTTCTTCAGCAATTGATTGTATGTTTAATAATGCCAGTAAGCAAAAAGCTTTCACAAAAGTAACCACTGTCGCCAAGTAGATTAAAACCTCTATATGAGTCATTTTCCAGTTCAGCACACAATGGAGAGTTGTTAAATATAGTGCTGTCGTGAACTGACCGTGGCCAACGGGCGATGATGTTCCTAGTTTTCAATTTTGCATCCGAAACAATTTGCACATTTATAGAAAAATATCCCTTGCGACATCTATAGCATTCTGCAAGTCTACCTCCAGAAGAATTAATTTTAGTATGTTGTGCAATCGACTGTTCCAATGACTCTGGGGAAACCTGCTAACATAAAACTCTTCCGCAACTTGGTGGCATTTTTGTTGTGAGGGCATTTTTATACAGGAAGACTTTGCGTTCGTTGGCAATATTTTAGTCCAAGAATCTAATTGAGGAACGAATAATAACTAAAGCTAGTAAAGTTCACAAACTATTAACGTTTCTCTACAGTAACTGTACCAGTCGGCAATCGTTTTTTGTGATAAGACTGTCTGTTTGGTACGGTCCGCAGTTTCTCTTTGTGTTGCTTCATTAGTGAAATTCTGACTAAATAAATACATCAATTCAAATACCTTTGGCAGCGGAAAGTGAACATTATCAAACCATGTTCCTGACGAACGGCTTTCATCCTTACTTCTGCAGTTGCTCTTGCGGCAATGGAGTGTCCCCAGTTGTCCAGAACTGGCCTTAATCGTCATGGGACGACGATGGTATGAGCACATCTTTTCTTTGGGTATCATACCTCTTTGCTCAGCAAACTCAATACATGCTTGGTTTGTGCAAAATGTGGAAAATATTTTCCGCTAATTCCACTGGGCACGAATTTCCTCGTTATACATATAAATGATAACGCTTGTCCGAGGCTCCAGAAGGTGTAGCCAGTGGAACGTCCACATCACTGGAACATCCAGGAACGGGAGACGTGGAGAATGGAATGGCGGTACACGAAGCCTGGGGCTCCGGTGAAGTGCGCACAAGCGGCTCATAAGAGTCCAACACTTGCACAACACTGTCGGCGGTACACGAAGCGACGCACAACGCCTGGGGCTCCGGTGAAGTGCGCACAAGCGGCTCATAAGAGTCCAACACTTGCACAACACTGTCAACGGCACACGTAAACGAAAGACCTCTATTTGGAGGTCCAGCAAAAATTGTACAAATAGATGAATCAAAATTTGGAAGAAGAAAATATAATAGAGGAAGACAAGTGGAATGCCATTAGGTATTAGGAATGGTAGAAGATGGTTGTGATGATCTGCGTGTGAAATTTTGTCCTGAGAATGTAAGATCAGCTGAAGTTTTGGTGCCACTAATAAAAAAACATGTTCGGGAAGGCTCTATTATCCAAACTGATTTCTGGAGAGCTTACGATTGCCTTTCCGAACATGGATATATACATAAAAAAGTAAACCATAGCGATACTGAGAACAGATTTGTGGCACCGGATGGGACACACACACAGCGGATTGAGAGTAACTGGCGTGTTATTAAGAGGGCCTTCCACAAAGAAAATTACAAAGAAAACTTTGCCGACTGGCTAACAGAATTTTCTAGGAGGCGTCGGATAGCAGCAAACCATTTAGACCCATTTGAGGAACTGCTTAAACGTCTAATAATGTGTATAAAATATGAATAAATTTTTCATGAATATTTTTGAGTTTTTCATTTGTTGTTTACCTATCAAACTACACACCACACAAACATACTTATGGGGCACCTATTTCTGCGTAAAGAGTTTGGTACTTAGAAACAATTCTAAGTACCAAACTCAATATCATACGGGATTCGAGCACACATGTCATAAGGGTGAGAGGTCTTGGGTTAGCAATAGCACGTTGACGAAACAGATTTACTTTACTCGTAAGTTTGAAATTGTTAAACATCAATAAAGTTCGTAAAATTTTCTTTTGAAACTGTATCTTAACATGTCAAAATGTAAAGAAAATTTACGAAAAAATAATGTCCCATAAATTGATAACTGTCTTTTTTTTTTTTTTTTTCTATTTCACTGCTGTAGGTCGTCCTAGGGGACGGTTTCTACGTAACCGGGCAGTTATTGGCGTGACCTAAAGGGTCTCCAGCCAATGGGGGGGAAGTAAAATACTTAACCTAAGCTAACTACTTGTACTACACTAACATCATGACTACCTGGTATAATTAAAGATTGGCTACCAAGAAACGCACTTCAAATATCTCCAGGAGCTCAATTTACCGGCCCCGTTCCCGAGGTAGTATTACCTATTCGTGGTATTTCCTCACAACTATCACCATTCGGCGGACAAGGGTTTAAGCAATGTCATTGCAAGAAATCAAGCAAACAATGTTCCTCAAATAAGTGTGCTTGTAAAAAGCACGGTTTGCTTTGTAATTCCAAATGTCATAAATCTTTGAATTGTTGTAACAAGTAAAGTCTTACTAATAATTTCATATTACTATTTACTAAACGCAGCTGTGCTTGCATTGCAACTCCAATGTTACAGGTCCATGCAACTCAGCGTAAGTTTCACATTAGTGACGTATTTAATTATCTTTTGTTCTGTGATTATTCGCTTTTCAAATTTTTTTCTAGTTATCTTTTAATTTCTTTGAATAAGTCTATTTTTTCCTATTTTTGCTAATTCAATAATAATTTGTTGTAGTTATTTTGTTCACTATAAGTGAACCAGAATGTGATAATAATTTTGCCTCAATATATCTTAAGTTTAGCTGTATAAGAGAAGAGAAGGCTGATGAATGAGTGATTTAATCTCAAGACTTTAATTCACAAGACTGATCAATTCCATTGTTGCACTATTAAACTAATTGTTTACCTAACCAGTTTCATCCAATTTATGGATTACACCCTAAAATTGGATCATTTTTTTTTACTACGACTGAGATCTCCTATTGTCTGTAGAAAACAACATACATACTAAAATTTTCAATAAAAAGTTTATAAAAATCAATTTAGTGATTTTCCTTTCTCACCTATTCTAAACCTTCATAACTCTATGATACAATACTTGAAGTTAATCATCGGCAAACTAGGAACCAATTAGAAGTCAGCCAGCAAAATTGTAGCCAATCAGTGTCGAGCACATCAAATCTTACTATAGTAACGAGTATTTTCGCAAAAATCCTGACTTTGTCCAGTAAGATTTGATAATTTTTCGCCTGTCTAATTATCCGCGTTTTCGCAAAACCCCTAGGATTTCCGCGAAGATTCGAAGTATCAAATTATCCTGCGACATATGTATTGTATAGTATATTAATTAATATATATTTATGTATGCTTAGGTATATAATATCGTATGTATAAATATTTATTATTGTATTTAAACATGTACGTAAATATCTTTTCAATATGTTGGTAATATTGTTGCCAAAAATATTTCCAATAACTTTGTTAATTTTTAATAGCGTATCCTTAACCTCTTTTCAGTGCACCTACCATGTTTTTTCTCTGCACCACCCTAAGGTCGACTGGTAGAAAATGCCTAAGGTATTAAGTCCGCCTCTGTACAAAGTTTGTGCGAAAGTATAAATAAATAAATATTATTAAAAAAAAAATATTTAAAAAAGATTAAGTTTTTAAGTAAATTATATAAGCGAGGCCGCTTAAATACTCCTTCAGATTCATAGTTTCTTTCTGTATTATATGTTCTTTAATCTTCTTTATGAGCACCGAGCAATTTCTTTTTTTTTTTTTATATATTTGCCTTTATTCTTTCTATTTCCAAACACGTATTTTTTTGCTCTTTTAATAGTTCTTGTAACGTTTTGTGTATATTTTTTTTTTTCTATTCAGTAGACTGTTCCAGTGGTTGTGCCAATATTCAATGGCATTTTGGGTGGTTGGAATATTTGCGTTTACGCAATCTAAAACAGACCACATACGTGGAGGAAATCTCGGAGGTGATCTTTTCAACTGAAATGTGTGACTTGGCTTGACTCGTTCATAAGTACCCCCGATATGTATATACGTTGGATGGCCATGTCATTACTAAAGTAAGCAGTATCAGAGATCTTGGCGTATTACATGACAGCAAACTTCTTTTTGATAGCCACATAGAATCAATTGTTAATAAAGCATCTAAAGCATTGGGCTTTATTATTAGAAATTGCTCCACCTTTCGTTCTCTGAAACCCATTAAGGTTCTCTATTGCTCTTTCGTGCGCAGCCACCTCGAGTACGCTTCTCAAGTCTGGAATCCACAGTACGAGGTCTATAAATCTCGTATTGAGTCTGTCCAGAGGAAATTCATGCGGTACTTGGATTTTAAGACAAAACAATTTTCAACTGACTATGATCACCGTTGTAAGCGATACCATTTCTTGCCATTGGATACAAGGCGCAATATCGGTGATATTTGTTTTCTAGCGAACATTGCAAATGGCTCAATCGACTGTCCTGATTTACTTAGCAAAATACTTATTCGAACAAATCAAAATAACCTTAGAAAACGACCACTACTACATGCACCAACTGTATCTACAAACTACAGGCGCAACGCCTTCTGTATACGTAGTGTAAGAGCCTTTAATAATTTACCATCGCACTTGGAAATTGATGTATTTAACACTAGCGCACGTAAAATTAGAGACATCCTAAGTAGGGAATATTTTGGTGATGATAGGAAATATCGCACGGCTTGACACAATTTCTTCATTCCGTTTGTATTGTTCTTCTCTTCTTTATCATTGTGTTCTGTTAGTTGTGTTCATTATATTTGCTAATTGATACATATATGTGGAAGCTTGTAATTAGCAATTGTCCACAAGCATATCATACATTATTTAAATTTGTCATTAGTCTGTAAGCTTTCTGTAAAATAAAGTAAATAAATAAAAAATAAATAGATATAATATTTGTAAAACCAATCGGTCACTTTTCCTGCATCATTAGGAATAATTTCATCGCGAATTATCTCGAAAGCTTCAAGAATTTCACCTGGATCTAAATAAGCCAACGCTGCTAAATGTCGCATTTTATGGGCATATTCACTGTCGCTGGTATATTTTTGAGCTAATCCTTCCTTTTGAATACGTTTGAAAATATTCTGTGACAAGTGAAAAAAGCAACATTTGTGTTGTGCACCTGGAAAGACACTGGCACAAACAAGCTTTTATTGTTGCCAATTCAAAGTCTGTAATAATAAATTGTGGGCTCAGGTGAATATTTAAGTTATTTAATGTGTACCTAACAACCATTTCTAAAAATATCATGTATGATCGTTGACTTTTGTTAGAAAGTAAGCCGTAAACTAGCGGAAGGGTTTGTTTCGTATTGTTCTGTCCAACTTGGCCATGTATTGAATATAATTGGTAAAATAATTTGGGGCAACATTGGAACGTGCCATCCATTATCCAAAATGTGGATGAATCTAAAAGACGTAAGTTCTGTTTGGTACTGAACACAAGAATGACATCATTTTCATCTATGAAATGACCTATCAAAAATTGCTCTCCTTCGATTTCAGTATATTGATCGGGAACAATGAAATCATGTAAACTTTTTGGTAGAATAGGCTCATTTTGTGTTCTCTCCCGGTGAATAATTAAACGCATGGCTTCTTTTGATGGCATAAAGGGAGCCGATGTCGTAGGTATTTCTTGTTGGGTTTTTTGAATAATTTGCCCAGGCAGATCAAAACTTTGGCCAGCTCTTCGCTTTAATGAAGCCCTTACAACATTCGCCATCGCACTATCTTGATCTGGTTCGTGGAGGTGACAAATATTATTGAATTTACTAAGGTAATGGTTATCGCCGATCTTCATTGTTATTGCCGTAGCACCACAACTTATAGATGTTCTTCGCACGCAATTCCAATAAAACGTATTATCACATTTTTTATTTAAAGTGTACAGAAATCCATCTTGGAACAATAAGTCTTTATTTTTGCAAGATTTCACAAATTCACAAGGAATCTGCATTTTCGATCAGGAAACGTCAGGTTCAGGAAAAGTGACAATTAAAGTGAAAGAAGATAGAACTTAAAATACAGAAAGAAACTATGAATCTGAAGGAGTATGTAAGCGGCCTCGCTTATATAGTTTACTTAAAAACTTAATCTTTTTTAAATACTTTTTTTTTTTTATAATATTATCTAATTACAGTGAAATTATTTTACGTTGTTATATGTATTAGGTTCATACTTTGTGTAGGGAAAAGTGTTAATTTAGTTAAGAATTACCTGTGTCAAGTTTATAGGTAGGTACTTACAAATTAATAAACTAAGTTAGTTACCTAGCTAGTTACACAAAATTAACATGAACTGAACTTAACAAATTTTTACTAAGTTATCCTTACATCTATACCTACTAAATACTGTCTCAGAATCTCGATGATGAACATTCTGAATGAAGTAATTCGTAATAGTAAACTTTCGGAATCCCGTACATCGCGATGATGAACATTCTGAATGAAGTAATTCGTAATAGTAAACTTTCGGAATCCCGTACATCGCGATGATGAACATTCTGAGTGAAGTAATTCGTAATAGTAAACTTTCGGAGTCCCGTACATCGGAATGATGAACATTCTGAGTGAAGTAATTCGTAATAGTAAACTTTCGGAGTCCGGTACATCGGAATGATGAACATTCTGAGTGAAGTAATTCGTAATAGCGTACTTTCTAACTCACGTAATTCGTACTTTTAAACTTTATAAATACCGTACATCGGTATTTTAAACTTCGAAGTTCAGTAATACAGTCATGAGTTAGTCGATAGTCAGGGTCAGATGTTAGGTCGTTTTCATGCTTCGGATCTGACTGCTCTAATTAGTGATCAACCTGAAAGTATTGAGCCGGTTCAGCCTCGCCGTCTGCGAGGTCGTCCACCAAAGGCGAAGAGAAAGGCGCGCTCTGAGGTATATGCCCAAATCATTCTCGGGTCGATGTCATGACTTGGAGGAGGAGGATGTAGCGCGCATCAATAAGTACTTACCGTACCAATTCTAAGAAACACCTCGACGCGAGCACGATGCATCGCGCCACCTCGCGCTGACCAATCACAGCGCTCGTCGGCGCGCGAGCCGTCCCAGTGTGACTCTCACTCTCTCTTCGCTCACTCCGCGCGCGAACACGACACGTATCATACTAGTGTACGCTTATATAATTATCGTCTCATACAGTGTAATGTGTAACTTGTGTGTACCTTTTTAGAACTTTGGATTTAAATAAATAACATTTAAAGTGGTGTGTGGACGTTTTAGTAATATCCAAGACTACGCCCCTACACTACAATATTATATTGTATTGTTTTATTCGATTTCGTTTAATGGTATTGACATTTTATGATAGTGAATTAATTTTGGTACTGTTTATATTGTTTAATTATTAATTTCCTCAAGAACTATATTTTGCGAAGTAGTAAGGGTGCAAGTAGAAATGTTAACTTATAATAATATGAAGTATGTAGTTATAAAAATAAAAATGCATGAATATAATATTGTACACCCAAGGGTATGTTTCAGCGAAAAGTTATGTATCACAAGTATAACATCTGTATTCACCTGAGACAAACAATAAATGAATTGAATTGAAGCGACATCGTGCGGTAAGCTTATTGGTGAATTTTGATGCTTTATTTCATTCATTCGGATTGTTTGGGATTATAACTAACTTATTGTACTGGCTGATTATTGTGATAGTTTTTAGTATAGGATGAAAGTAAAATAATTACGTGCTTTTGTGATCCAAGCCTTTAATAGCCAAGTTGACGGTGTTTCATCTGTTATTTACAGATATTCTAAGTAAGTAGGTATAGAGAACCTTAATTTCAGGTCAGTCAGTTTTTAATAATAATAAGCCGATAATAGTAGATTGTTGCACCGAGCGCAAAGTGAGTCATTAATGCACGAGTGTTATGTTGGTGCCCGAGCGCAAGCGAGGGCACTAAATTAGCACGAGTGCGTTAATCACTCACTTCAGCAAGGTGCGTAATCTACTTTTCTTTCAACTACCAATTTACCTACCGTGATAAAATATACCTACTCAAAATAAAAACTAAGTTAATGAAAACAAGGTTATCCTGCGACTTTTGCGGCAAAAGGTTATTAACAATTTCATTTGCAGCTGTTTTTATACTTTCTGGACTTGAATTCATATCGCTAAGTATCTATTTCCATTTTTTAAAACTTTTCCTGCTAAATAAGAAGTATCAAAGTTTTACAATGGTACAAAATGCGCGCCATTTGTTTTTTTTTTTTTTTTCACCAATTCGGTTTTATTCAGCCGATTTTTATTTTCAGCCAATATCTTTTTGATCTAATGCATAAGAATGCATACATTTAATATTAAACTTAACGGGAGACATTAAACCTCTGTGGTAAATTTATATCTAAATAAAAAATTAAAAACTGTATTAATGAAAAACAGTGCAGTAATGAAATTTCATACAACATTTCTGCACTGTTTGCAGTGCAGTAATGAGATTTCATACAACATTTCTGCACTGTTTTGGTTCTAAGCAGAAAATGTGAGTAATACGAAGCGCAGAGTTAGCTCGTCAGTGGTGTGAAAAGGACGCCAAGGCGAAGGCAGATTTAATTTTATCAATTTCTCCGAGTGAGTTGAGGCACGTAAAAGGGTGCGAGACCTCCAAAGAGATTTGGGAGAAATTAAAATCTGTGTATGCTCCAAAGGGGCCGGCTAAGAAGGCAACTCTCCTAAAACAACTCACAATGACAAAAATGTCGGTGAACGATGATGTCCAAGAGCATATTTTGAAAATGTTCGATATAAAGGATAAATTAAGTGCTATGGAAGTAGAAATCCACGACGATCTATTCTCGATCATGCTTGTGTATAGCTTGCCGACGGGATTTGATAACTTTAGGTGTGCAATCGAATCACGTGATGAAATTCCTGATCCGGAAACACTAAAGATCAAAATTTTAGAGGAAGAATGTTCTAGACCTCAAGCAAAAGTAGGAGACAAAGCTATGATGGCAAATTCTTCTCGTCGTAAGCCAGAACAGAAGCAGAAAGGTGGAAAATCTTTCCAGAAGGGGTATAAGTTTAAATGTTTTAGATGCCATGAACTCGGACACAAATCATCTGAATGCCCGAAAAAGAAAGAAAACGAAGCTGTGAAGTGTGTGTCACATAGTAATAGAAGTGGTAGTGACACGAATGTGTCTATTTTAGATAGTTTTCAAAGTTTTCATTGTGTTTCAGACTGTAGAGCTGTAATGAACATGGAAATGGAAAGCTGGATCATAGACAGCGGATGCACATCACACCTTTGTAATGATGCAAGTAAATTCTTGGATGGCATGTTGCCTGCTAGAGGTTTGTTGAATCTAGCCTCGAACACTACAACAGATGTTCAAGGTAAGGGTATTGTTACATTGTCTGCATGTAAGGATGATTCAAATGTAGTTGTTACACTGTCAGACGCGTTATTTGTCCCTGATTTGCGAAGTAACCTGATTTCAGTGGCTAAAATTACAGATAAAGGTTCGGAGGTTACTTTTACCAAGGATAGGGCTGTAATTACTAAGCACGGTAAAGTTCTATTGACAGGGGTACGAAGAGGTGATTTGTATTACTTAAAAAAGGGAAATGAATCAGTCTCCGTAGCATCTGATAGTGACACGTGGTTGTGGCATGAACGTTTAGGTCATCTTAATGCGAGAGATTTATCAAAAGTATTAGCCCATACTGGAATAAAAACAAAGTCGGTAGGAATTCGTGAACTTCACGATTGTGACATTTGTGCGAAAGGGAAAATGAGTACATTACCATTTTCGAGAAGCAGTGGGCCGTGTGACGAGATTTTAAGAATCGTTTATTCTGACGTTGTAGGACCTATGCAAACAGAAGCATTAGGCGGCGCAAAATATTTTGTTACTTTTATTGACGACTGTACACGTTGGTGTGAAGTGTACTTGTTGAGTAAAAAGAGTAGTGTTTTTACGGTTTTTAAAATGTATAAAAGTTTTGTCGAGAATTTAACGGGGAAGAAAATTAAATACATATTTACAAACCGATAACGGTGGTGAATATTGTAACAGTGATTTTGACGATTTTTTGAAGGAAGAGGGTATACAAAGAAGATTGACAGTCCCTCGAACTCCTCAGCAAAACGGAGTAGCAGAAAGGATGAATAGGACGTTAGTCGAAATGGCGAGATGCATGCTAATATCATCCGGCCTTTCACCAGGTTTTTGGGCTGATGCTATAGTGACAGCTTGTCACGTCAGAAACCGTTGTCCATCAAGTACTCTGGGAGGAAAAATACCATATGAGAAGTGGTTCGGAACATCTGTGAAGCTACTTTACTTACGGAAGTTCGGTACCAAGGTACATGTTCTGGAAAAAGAAAAGTGTAAGGGAAAGTTTGCTTCTCGAAGTATTGAAGGTGTCTTCGTTGGTTATCCAAGAGATGTCAAAGGTTACAGAATTTGGATTCCTCAATACAGAAAGATTGTAATATCGCGAGATGTAAAGTTCCACGAAAATAAGCCTTCGACGGATATGAATATTGAAACAGATCCATTTAAAATTGATCAACTGGAGTCAGCAGTGAAGAGTGATGAACTTAACTTCGGCGACGAATCCAAAGCCGTTGAAATAGAAGTCATTTCGAGGCAGCTTCCTGGTGATATGGACGTTCAATCCATTATAGAGGATCGAGAGCATGAAGACGTGAATCAAGAGCACGAAGACGTGAATCGAGAGCCTATATTGAAGCGAGCACCTGGTAGACCACGCCTCGAAAGAAGTGGTGTTGGCCGTCCAAGGAAAATCTATCGTACAATAGAGATAGAACCGGATATTGAAGCAGAGGAAGAAACTGATCAAGTTTTAGATGATTTTACAGACTGTCAAGATTTCATTGGTGCAGCAGAAGAAAATTTAAAGCAAGTTCTCTCAGGTAATGAAAGATGTGGATGGGAACAGGCCATTTTATCTGAAGTTCGAAGTTTACTGAAGAACGAAACTTGGGAAGTTGTGAAGAAACCTGCACATCGAAACGTAATAGGTTGTCGTTACGTTTTAACGACAAAGGTGTGTGTAGATAAAACTGAGAAGAAGAAAGCAAGATTGGTAGCTCAAGGTTTTGGTCAGCGATATGGCATTGACTACCATAAAAGTTTTTCTCCAGTTGCGAGACTTGATACTGTCCGATTATTGAGTGCTATCGCAGTTGAATTGGACATGGAAATTCATCAACTGGATATAAATACAGCTTATTTAAATGGTATTTTAGAGGAAGAGATTTACATGAAAATACCACAGTTGCTGAAATACTGCCTGCAGAAACTTGAATCTACAGAGTCTGAAGATCCTGGTGTTAGGATTAAAGCTAAAAAGATGCTAAGTGATCTGGAATCAGGAGCTGATGTTTGTCGATTGAAAAAATCATTGTATGGTTTGAAGCAAGCTGGACGTCAATGGAACATATTGTTGGACGAAAAGCTGAGAAAAATGAATTTGAAACCTACTGTAAATGAACCATGTCTTTATTTCAAGGACATCGATGAACATGGAACAAAAATGTTTGTTGTGGTCTACGTTGACGATATTTTGGTTGCATGTAACCAAAGAGTCTGCATAGATAAATTTAAAACTGAATTAGCCAAGGAGTTCGAATTAAAAGATTTTGGGTTGGCCAGTTATGTTTTAGGAATTGACATTGTCAAAAGTAAAAATTCAATAAAGTTGTCACAACAAAAGTTTGTTAATGATTTATTGAAGAAATTTGATATGGAGAATTGCAAAGAAACTGTTTCAACTCCAATGGAGGTTGGACAGAAGTTTGCAAATAAAACGGAAGATTGTAAAGATAATACAGCAAGGCCATATCGAGAGTTGATCGGTAGTCTGATGTATTTGTCCATCGGAACCAGACCTGATATCTCCAATAGTGTGGTAAAGTTGGCGCAATTTTCAAATGCTCCTAATGAAACGTGCTGGAAGGCGGCTAAACGCGTATTACGTTATTTGAAAAGAACGCAAGGGTATGGACTTGTTTTCACGAAAACTGGTAAGTCAGTTATCGGTTACTGTGATGCGGATTGGGGGAACTGTACAACTGATAGGTGTTCTATTTCCGGTTATGCTTTCATTCTAGGCGATGCGTGCATTTCATGGAAATCACAAAAACAAAGATGCGTATCAACTTCAACGTGTGAGGCGGAATATGTGAGTCTTTCACAGGCAATGAAAGAAGCGATATATTTGCATAGTTTACTCACTGAAATCGGGTTACACAGGTATGTAAAGATTTCGTTGCATGCAGATAATCAAGGTGCAATATCCCTGGCTGGTGATCCAGTTTTCCATTCCCGGTGCAAGCACATTGATATTAAATTTCATTTTATCAGAAGTGTACTGAGAAATAACAAAGACATTGAGGTGAAATATGTTTCCACGAAAGAAATGTTGGCAGATGTCTTGACCAAACCTTTACCGAAACAAGCACATTATAAGTGTATGGTAGGCTTAGGTCTCGACAGTTTTTAAGTCAGTAGTATTCATTCTGATAATCATTGTTGTGTGATAGTTATTCAATATTTTGGGCATAAATTAAGGGGGCGTGTGAGTAATACGAACTCTTTAGAGCTGTTGTAATTTATGAAAATAAATGTATTTGAATTTCGTGTAGCAACCGGTTGTGATGATAGCGGGCCTGGTGACTTTTACATAAACCATTGAACTGGTTAGAGTGTTTTATTTATTCACACATAGAGTATCATCTTTACAATCGCTGAGAACCACGCGTAGGTGGCAGATATACCCTCACAGAAAATACGTATTTTTTGATCGGTTTTGTAGCGATTAATGATAACATTACTACGTAGTTGAAAGAAAATATATATTGGTTTAACAGCGCTAACACATTATTAGGTACAATAACTATTGCGAACTGTCGTGTCTGCGCAATTTTTTTGTTCGTGCTTTTTAGGTAATCTTGCAATCGAAAGGGGAAAAGGCGGCCATTTTTATATTATACCTATACTATTTCGTGACCCGAAATATGACCGAAGATGTAAACATAGCTGATGATAGGAATGTTGTACCTAGCGTATTTTTTGTGAAATCTTTGAAAAGCTATTTCTCTAAATTTTTGGGAAAGTTGTAGAACAAAAGTTACTCATTATTATGGGTACTTTAACACCCTTTCGGATTAGTACCCCCTTTCTGACTAACCTTGTATAGTTGAGATAATTGAAATTCTCCATCCTGACCAGCTCGTTGCGTCCTTTTTCCACATTTTTTAATCACAATACTTTTTGATTCTTCTTCAAGATCATACTTGTAGTCTATACGATCATGTGCATTAATTTGTATTGTTACTTCTCGTATTTTTGTCCACTTAACGCTCTCATTATTACTGTCTTTTGTCCAATTCTTATTAGGCAATAGTGCTTTAAAATCTAAAATGTCTTTGGTTGCTATTTCTTTTACTATATACGGGGTACCTACTGATTTAGTCCAACGTACTAGGCAAAACCACTCATCTGGTACATAAAGTAATTTGCCTTGGCTAACTCGTTCAATTAATGAATGAACACTGTCACCCTCATTCTGAGTGTGACCTTTTTCCAAGAAACGGTGAGTTATATTTATGTTAAATTTTTTTGATGCATATAAATACATGGCGAATACAATACTGTTTCGGTTCTGTCCAGCACAATTATCAGACCAGAACCGGAACTCGTTCACTCCTTTTTGTACATGAAGCTCAATAAAATTGAACAAACAACTCGATACTTCATTGGCTCCTCTTTTCGCTATCCCCTCATGCCACATATAACAAGTACCGACTTTATTAGCCAGATCGTAAACAGTGAAATTCATAGTATTTAGTTTTCTTTTACAATAAAAGACGCTTACCTCAACATGTGACCTTTTCGAAATCAAATGTAGATGTTACGATTTTGCTATTCAAGGAGGCTTCTTCTTTGTCAGCTGGTTTGAAGAGACGAGCCACTTTCTTGTGAGCTTGATGTTTTAAAAATTAGTTTTTTTTCTTCTTCGCTGGGAATTGAAGTGTTCTCGAAAACATGACATACATCACAACGATCCTTTTTTGGCTTATGAAAACCTATATTAAAGTTTGAATTAACTATTTCACAATATTGGCGTTTATTCGCTTTATTAATATGTATTTCAGGATCAAACCACTGATCATACAATTCAAACATACGGGATAAACTTTTTAAGTTATTCAAATAAAGTTTTTTTGAATCTTTTCGAATGTAATGGGATTCGACTGGATCTAAAGAATTTACATGGGCAGAGACATTATTTACCATATCATCATCTTTTACTCCACGTCTGTGGTCATATCTTCCCTTCCTATCCTCTTCAATCATTGTTTCTCCGTCATACTTTTTCCACGCCGTCGTAATAATACGTTCTCCAGAAGCTATAGTACTAAGAAACATCTTCTTACATACTCTTTTCTTCTTCTTATCTGCAGTTGGTAAATAATAAATAAAGGTGTTTTGTCGATCATGTTTTGTAGTTTCCGTAGTTACTCGACGTTTAGGTATCTTCGCAGTATGTTTAATAACAAAGTCCCAGTGTCGATTTCGATCACCAAGAGCCCGAATTTTTTTAAAAATAAATTCACGTTGCTCAATTGGTAAAGCAGGAACACATTTATAACGGCAGTTAAGTGGACATGGTTGGCCTAGAGATTTGCTAGCTATCTCCTTTCTTTTGTGATTTATAAAAGTTTTACCTTCATTTTTTTTTTCTCTTCACTATTTCCCAATTTTCTTTATGAACTAGTCGTTTCTTGCCTTTGTCTGTTTTGTAGGTCTTTTTTCTTGTAAAACTTGTTGAAGGAGTAACATTTGCGGAAATTGTTTGTATAGTGGATGGTGTTGGGACATTTTGGTCAAGTTCCTCACGTGTTAAAGCACATTGACAAAGTGGGCATGAGTTATTTTGACAGGCATGAGGATCCTGGGTATCTACAACAGTTTCTGCCTGAGTGCTGCATAGAGATCCTATATCTTCAAAAACATCGCTTAACAAAATATCTTGTAATTGGATTAGCTCTCTTTCGAAACCCTCAGGTAATGGTGACTCTCTCTCTGAAAAACAAACTTAGTGTTAAATATCAAATTGGCCTAATTTGCATGCACTCATAGGTAAAATTAAAAAAAAAATCTAAGTTCGCAATAAATACAATAATAAATAAATAAGCAATAAGTAACAAATAAAACTAGCGTACCTAAAAATTTTTTTTTTTTTAAAATAAGTACTTAAATAATAATAAACACAAACATACTTAGATATTATTCGATACATATAGGTACTTAGATCAATAATTATAATTCATAAAAAACCGTGACTTTTCAGCTAAGAAATTAAATAATAAATGTCGGTTATGAGTAAATTTGGGAAAAACAAAATAATTACTACAGTAAACATTGTCGATTATGACACTCAAAACAAAATAATTAATTCAGACTGCCTTTAAAAATGTCATTTCTAACACATCTGACAAAATAATCAAGTAAAGATCAATTTAATATAGTAGGTTGTGTCATAACCGACGAATTTAACGATACAAATTACATTTAATAATGTCGATAGTGACGGAACCGACCAAACGAACTATGTTATGTTCATTTAACTATGTCGTAAGTACCTTAATCGACTTTATTAATTGGAATAATATTTTAATAAATAAAAAGCCATATAGCCAATAATTTAATTAAATATAATACTCTATGTATAATAACAGCACATTGAAAGATACAAAATATTTAATTTTTACTTTTTACCTGTATTATCTTCTTTATTGATGCAATCTAGCTGAAGCTTCCTTTTTTTAGGGGGCCTGGGAGGCGAATTTTGTATAAGGCCTAATATACGTCTCGATCGGTCCGACATTTATGTAATATTTTAAATTAAAAAACACAATAGATTGAAACTACCAATATTTATCGCGAAAAATTTGAAGCCACTCAAGCGTGCGTTCCCACCGTTAACAAGAGCGATACTGCCCGAACCGACGGCTTCCCTGCCCCGCGCCCCCGTTTAACAAAGTAGTAACTGAACTACCGACATTTTTGCGCGGTACGTGGAGTAATACCCTACAATATTTCAATTGAAAACTCTGTAATTATACAATATTATTAAATTTTGATTCGTGCATCATAAAGATTAATTAAAATTGTACACGAATATGTAAAAAGTCGAAATCGCCAAAAACGTACATCCGACTTTTAGGGGCCGTCGATATTGTACAGTGCTTCCCGCGGCCGGCGCGCTCGTGTGTTTATGTAGTCATTTAGTAAAGTACCCACTGCGTTTAAAATTAAAATTGAATTTTACAAAGGTAAAGGCAGTTTCATGTTAAAAATAGTGGTTTTTTAATTTTAATCACATTAATAATTTTGGCGTATTTAAAAGTTGATGAATAACAACCGGATAATTATTTAATTGTTGTGCGGTGTATGTGAGATTTGCTTTTTATTTAAAGCAAGGTTTTTTTTAGAGAAAGAAAAAATATCAAATTAAACTTAGTACTTAGGTACTTACCTACGTGTACTTTAAGAGGTGCTCGAAGTGTTCACCTCCTCTTTGTACACACAGCTCAGCATGGCGCCTATGGTTTCCTTTTCAAAGGGAAATGCCCAGATGCCACACATAAAAATGCCTGAAATAAACAACAATGAAATATACGCCAAATTGCACTATAAGTCGTAGGGAACCCATATCATTTTCAATAATTACAAAAAAACTCGGCAAAACTTGTTCCAAACATCTTTTTCTAAAATATAGGTTAAGTCAAGGTTTAAGATTATTACGCAATAATTAATAAACAAAACTGCATTTAAATGTTTTAATCATCATTAAAAACCACTAACACATCATCAAGAAACTGTGCAGGAGGATTGATATTGGGTTGGTACCGGGCCCATGCTAAGTACCATATTATTGACATAGTATGGGCACAGGTACCAACTGTTCGCCGTCCCACGAGGCAGTTACAATAGCGATGCTGTAAAGCCCTTATCCCTGATAAGGAATTGTTAATTATTATATAAACAAAATATATTTTTTGAGAAATATGTCTGCTTTGTATTTTTCCTCGAAGTAAAAAGCAATTACCCGGAAGAGATAAATGCTCAACTAATTCGTTATCCAGTTCCCTACATATTTCAATCTTATAAATACCATTCGCTCGTGTGTGCTCGCCATAGTATGAGCGAGCCTGTTTTATTTGGTACGTACCACATGCCAACAAAACCATTTCGCTGTATGTCAGTTGTGGGAAATCAGCAACATTGTTAGGATTTATATTAATGCTTTGGAATTGCGCTCTGCGACGATTCAAATTATTTGTGATCACATAATCAGCTAGTATATTTTCTGTATACATATTCTGATGTATTATTTGCAAAATATCAACAGCATCTGGCCTGTCAACTATTCTAGTATAAAACCTATTAATTAATGCTGCTGCTATAGAGAAATCTACCATTAAATGTCTCGAAGCTCTATTAAAAAAATCTTGGCGAAATAATTTGAATTGCTGCTTGAATATTCCATTTACGGCTTCCACAACCCAGCGGCAAATAGTAACTCTTCGGCTTTTATTAGCTTCCAGAGTGGATAATTGAATTTCATTTACTTGCAGTGTTGATGGCATGTGAACACTATAATTGCAAGATTGCAAAAGTGGAATGGAATCCCTGAACCCTCTATCAAGAATGAATACGTCACCATCCTGAAAATATTGTCTCAATGGCTTACTGGGTTCATCAAATTCACTAATCATTATCTGAGCATCGGAAGTTGTTGCTGGATAAGGGCCTAACACATCGATTATATAGCCATCGGAGCAAACAAGCAAAAATGGCTTCACAAGGTTTCGATATTTGTGAAGAGAATATGTCTCTTTTTGGTACAAATAGTTGGAGCTTTTTTGTACATAGATATATGTTCCATCAATAATTACGACAGGCTTCCTTATTCCGTCGACTTCGCCAAACAGCCCATTTGGTAGAACAAGGTTTCTTGCTGCTATTTGTTCTCTTGTTATATGTCCAATTCCAAGGTTCATAGGAACAAAATCTTGATGCAGTTTTTCCCTTGCTTTAGCCATTAGACGTTCCAGAGTACTTCTCGGTATTTGTAGAAGAGATGATAATCTTTCATCAGAATCTCCAGTTCTCAATTTCATCAGGTAAGCTCCAAGGGCAGTAGAACCTCTATGCATTTGCGCCAATCGGGGCACCTCTCCCATTAGAGTACCAAAACTATTTCTACTCATTCCTAAAAAGTACCACACCATATGTTCTTCCATTAAGTGTATATTTTCGAAGTCCAAAGCACGACATTCATAATTCACAAATGATGCAAAGTCTTCAATGTGGTCCACAGTGAATTCATGATTCATATCTTCCAAAGCAGGGAGTTCATGCCAAAAGTCACTATTCAAATGATGACTACATATTTTTGAATTCTTTGGTATATAAAACTTGTAGTCCTTGAAGAGCCACACCCTTAATGAAAGTGGTACCACATGTCTATCAATCATATTACATCCTGGATAGAAACAATGACTTTGAGTATCAACTGCTCTTCCGTAATTAGGTAACAGTACGCTGGATCTTATTTGAGGAGGTTCTTCATGTAGAGGTATATTCAAACTACCTGCCTGACTGGGTACCGGACTCGGGCTTGGTGAAGGAGTAGTAGGGGGTGAGGTAGCCCGGCTGCATCGTTGCCAACATGGGTGGCAGATCAAATCCGAAGAACGTAGCTGCAAGCAAAATGAAAAGTAAAAGTTGGTTTTGTTTTACTTCAAGCTCGATGAACGAAAACCTATGCATAAAAAAGTACTCTGTGATAAGTTTTTAAAAGACATGATAGTGACGTTATTTGCACGGGATAAGAGGGAATTACACAGAATTAGGGCAGAGGAATGAACTTACCTGGCGTGGTTGGATTCTGTGTGCTACTACATTCATTATGTGCCTCTCACGATCACTGCTATTTCTTACAACATGTGATCGTTGTCGTAGAACAGACTGTCCACAGCAAACGCACACATGTTGGTGGCCTACTTGTCTACCTGGCCGGCTGGTTCCAGGTGTCTCGGTGATAGTGTGAACCGCTAATCTAAGACATGCATCACAAACAACACTACCTGGTTCAACCTGTGAGAAAGAACAAAAAACAATGTACTAATTGTTCAATGTCAGTGCGTTCAGTTCAATATAATTATTCACAAAAACTATGGAATGAATATACTTACAGCTAATGGTGTTATCCATGCCTGTATTAAACGACGTACTTCATCATTTTGCTCTGATACGACATTACGTCTCATCGCTGTAAGATCGAGATAGCAATTAACACAGTGTACGTTTCCATCCATTTTTAAATGTACACGGTGTAAGAGTCCAAAACAATAGCAGAGTCGTATAAAAAGCAGGTCCAGGTCCGTCGTCAAAAAGCCGAGTCGTCGTCAAGGCGGGTTCAATCTAAGTCGAGTTCGAAAAGGGGTAACGTGTGCAGAAGTAAAATCAAAATCCTTAAAAATGGCCAAAGTCGTCGTTATTATATCCTATTAAGTTATACTCAAGTCGCAAACGCAAAATGTGAATCGATCAATTCAAAACCACAATTCAACGGAAAAATGAAATGCAGTAATCAATATCAAACTGTCAGTAAGGCAAAGGACATGTTATCCATGCAGCCTACGATACTTTTTCTTATTTGAAAATAATTTTATTTTAATTAATATTGACATGCATATAATATTACTTTCATTAGATAAACGTTATAATTAGGTCGAATTATTCTAAATGAACGATAACTGTGCAATAATTCTATAAAATACTTCGATAAATTATTTGAAAATTCTTGTTTGGCTGAATGTCGATTACACATGTCAGATTAAACACAGTTGTCCATTAAAAAATAAGAATGAATTAGACGGATATCAAGCGAAATATTTTAAAGATCGTTATATTTTCCTCCTACGTTTACAAACTTGAGAATTATTCATTATGCATATTTAATTCTAATTAGAATTTAGGACTATTAGTAGTTTCCGTTCATTTCAAGCATTTTATGGGCGTTCCCCTTTGTAAAACAAATGTACGCGATTTAACACTTTCGAATTCCGTAACAATCCTTTCTTTTAACTGTTCGCGGCTTTCACGTTCCTGCTCGTACACTAGTCTTTTAACTTCACCCCACAAAAAAGTCTAAGGGCGTCAGGTCAGGCGACCGCGCCGGCCAAGGTACAGGCCCGCCGCGTCCTATCCAACGCTCAACGAATCTTCGATCGAGGAAGGCGCGAACATCTCGCTGGTAGTGTGCCGGGGCTCCGTCATGTTGGTAGTACAGCTCGGACTGATAGCTATCAGGCACGTTCTGCAGCTGCTCTTCTACGGAGGTCTCTAACAACCGCAGATAGCGGTCTCCGGTCAGTCTCTCTTCAATAAAGAAGGGACCTATGATACAGCTGTTAATGTCTGCCCACACATTCACCGAAAAACGATTTTGAAAAGCGTGTCTTCGATTAACGTGTGGGTTCTGTCCACTCTGAGCCCACAAATGCTCGTCGTGGACATTAAACAATCCGAGTCGGGTGAACGTGGCCTAATCTGTCCACAGGATATTTTTGTCAAGATTTTGTAGTAGCCAGTTACAAAATTAGACCCTGGGCGTGTAGTCAGCCAACACCAACTCCTGCACTTTTTGAAAGTGGTAAGGGTGCATTCCAGAGGCGTTTAACAGCTTCCATACAAAAAACTGGCTGACGTGAAAATGTTGCGCTGCCTGCCTTGTGCTGGCCTGAGGATTCCTTTGGAAGTACCGCTTTATTTGCCGATGCAGGGTTCTTGGGTACACCGGTACTCAACCACGCGCTTGGGCATGCGTTGGTACGTGAAATGATGCAAAATCCAGTAAATTTTGTGTTGACCTCAAGATTCGGTCTCTTGATGGAATCGGTGCATCGGGATAGCGGCGATGGAACAGCAGACGGGTTCGCGGCAAACTGTGCGTTCGGTCGTAAAACAATACCATATCCAGGTATTGCTGGTTCGTGTACACTGCACTACGTGGTCGAGGTATGTTAGTTACGGTTTACGGTTCACAGAATCTTTCGCGAATTTCACGTCATGCACTTGACCTATTAAACGCGTAACTGAAGCGGCGCAGGCGACCGCGCGCATGCTTTTCTTTGCAGGGGAGGGGGCGGGCGCACCCCGCATCCCCCCACACGCGCGAACGCTTCCAGCTCGATGTAGGTAAAAACTTTGTTCATGCCGAATACTCTTTTGCGGCATTTCTTTTGAATGAGATAGCTCGTACTCTTACCTACATTGAAGCGTAAGTAACAATACCGCGTAGTAAACTGGTATACTAGCATTACTAGCGGACGCATCTTGATACTTTAAATTTATTAAAGTTTGAAGTATCATTTTTATTATTTATTTTCTTAACGTGTTTATTAATTTCGGACTTTATTAAAGTAAATTTCAAGATATATCACGTTTTTAAAATTAATAATTTGACAATTTTAATACACGATGTTACGGGCTTAAATGAATAAGTGTCATGGGTAGAATACGAGGTTAAAATATTGCCAATGAATTAAAAGTCATGCTGTATATCGGGTGTAAAAAGACCCTTAACGATAATGAAAACCACATATTCTTCCCATCATTGGGATCATTTTTTTCTACCAGACCATACCTGGGAAACCATTGGTTTTGGAGATATTGAAGGTCAAAGTATACATTTTTTTTTTTAGTTTTTTTCCAAAAACGTATTCTAAGTGATAATACTAAACTTTCTTTCAAACAACCTTATCAAAATTTTCAATTTTTCCTCACAAATTACGCATTTGAAGTTACAAAAACGCAACGAATATCAAACGCACACGACCGCCTTGGCTCAGCTGTGTGGCCGCTGCACGCATGCAACGCGCGGCATCGCCACAACCACACATTGCGCGCTACAAAAAAAGCGTTTTTTTTAATGCCAAAAAATAAAAGTCGTTTCCCAGCAATTATTTTTGGTCCATGTAGTTTAGCAAGTTTAGCAAACATCAAAATGTACAGAGTGCGTAGATTTCGCCTCTGTGATGGGTCTTTTTACACCTTGTATGTATGAGCAAGGTGGGCAATTGCACTTTCACTTTTTGTGAGAATGATCTCTACAATCCGCTTAGGAAATCTGAATCTCGATATAAATTAATTTTCCTCATATTTGTTCCACAAATAAATCCTAACCGGGATATTTCTGTGAGGCACTTCTGTGTCAGATAAAGATGACATGCTATCCATGTCAAGTAATTTTAAAATAAATGCTCTATCTTATTAGAAATAAAAACTAACGCCGAATTTAATGGCCCCCAATTAGCTCATTAACTTTAGAACAGAGAAATGTTAAAATTAATCCTCTACTAGCGAAAAAAACACTTTCTTGCAACACAAAATGACAGTAATGGAGAGTTTGAAACATCAAAATTATTTCTAATGTTACAAGTATACGGGCTCCTCCAAAAACTAAACGAGGTCAAATTGAAGTTAGCGAGCTTATAGTATCAACAACTCCATCTGAGCACGGCGATACACAATCTCTATCGGATTCTGAAGAATCTGATGGTGAAACACGGTCTCCATCAGATTCTGAAGAATCTGATAAAGATACTGAAGATTTTTAGCGTTTTGTGTTTTTATTTTTAATAAAATGATGTCTATAACTTTTCTACTGTTTAAATTGAATCAAATGCATATAAGATTAATTATTAAAGTATTTCACATACTTATATCGCGTAAAATAATGTTGTCCCGCTAGATTGTGAAAATAACACACTGTGCGTCGGTAAATTACATTGATGAAAGAAAAATAAGAGGATATCAGATGTGGTCACATGATCTGAAGCCAAGTTTTCCTCTTATGGCGTCGACTCCGCCCTCAGCTATAAATTACATCTTCTGATGCAACACTTTGTCATGTTAGGTTTTGTTCACTTATCCTTTATACTACAACAAAAATACCAAAACACCCAAGGTTCACTATAAAACTAAATAAACTTCGAACAAAGCTTGAATGACAGACGAAATGCTTATGAAAGTAATTCTCTAAAATGGCGTCATGTCAAAAATATGCTTCAAGGCGGAGCTTGGTGACGTTATGAAAAATTACAATACAAAATTGAAATCTATGTCATATAGTGTACACACTTTTTACATTTGTAAATAATTACGTGTAAGAACGAGACAGATCATATTTTTTACTGCGGTACATATTTGCATAGTATTTAAAAAAACATCAATTTAGGGCTTATCCTCTTATGTTTCTTATATCAATGGTAAATTACGATCCGTGCTACCTTTGTCGTTTTATCAATATCTTATGTCTTTGAAGTTTAGAATGGATAAAATAACGTCTCGATAAAATTCGATAAAAAAATCCATGCTCGCACCGCTGCTACTTCAATTATATAGCCATCACAACAGACTATTATATTAGGAATGGTTTTAGTAGATTTAAGAACTCGTGATGGCTATACGTCAATCTTTGGAAGAGGAAGTTGCTACTTTTTTGAATATACAATGTACCATCAAGTATTAATGATGCATTTGTTTTGTCCTGGGTTTCCGACAGCGCCTGAGGTATAAAAAGGTTTTGCCTAAGCACTTGCTCCCTTGTGATATGATCCCAACCCAAATATACAGGTGTAAATTCTTCTTTTAGACAGTCTCTTGCCGTTTTCATTTCTCTTTCTAAGGTTGGTCTGCTTGTGTGAAACATATCTGCCAGTCTTGTGTTGGGTTCACCAGTTTTTAGCTTAATTAAATATACCGCCAAAGCGGTTTTGGGTCTTTCGCTCTTTCTAGACAAAGTTGGCGTTTGCCCACAAGTGAGCAATGAACTGTCTTCTAGTAGAAAGACCTTGTTGCAGTTCAACATTTTGCGTTCTAGAAGAATGCCCCTTTCAAGTGTTGTCTACTATATGGTGAGTAGAAGGTTGCGATTGTGCTTCTCGTGACACTTTTCAGATATCATGTCTTGCGCAGGGATATTGGCTCTATTACAAATATTGTGTAAAATAACACAAGCATTTACAATAGATAATGTAGAACCATATGGACAAGAAGACATGTAAAGCGTGCTTTGAGAAGTCCAATTGTTCGTTCTATCACATTACGGGTTCACATATGCTTTTCAGTGTAGTAAGCCTCAGGTAAATTTGGAAGAGCATCTATGATCGGAATCATCATAGTTTTCCTCACAGGATAGCCAAAATCGCCTAAAAGAAAGTCTTTATGAATAAATTGAATACACGTATGTATTCATTACTTACATACTGTATATCTAAATTATTATAGTGTTTTCTCTTTTAAAGTCATTAGCAGATAATGTAGGATAAGTAAAATGTAGGTACCAATCACAAAGTCTAATTAATCAGTAAGTATTTCTAATAAAAAATACAAACCTAACAGCCACATGTTATTGAACTCTTTCATAAGAGCTTTTAATGGGTGGTTAGCCCATATGAATGCATCATGAGTTGCTCCTCCATGGCTGGCATCCACACTAATAATTAATCTATAGCTATAATCCTGGCAAAGATAAATAGTGCCTGTCGGAAAGTGTAATCGCACAGTCGGCACCATAACATCTCTCAGGATATCCACATACTGTTCCGAAGTCATGCGGCCAGATATCTCTACAATTTCGCCAGGACCAACACAACACATCCATCCCCAAAATTCCAAGCTCAGCCGACCACTCGACCTGTTGGGTATTACATTTTCGACGTGGTATCATGTATTGTCTCGCCGCTTTAATATTTTCCTCCCATCTCTGTCCGATTTGAACGATTTTCGTCGACAAATATGACAACGCTGTTCTCCCAGTCGAAGTTATAATATTGCAGACAAAAACCTACTCTAGCCTCAGCATGGGCCGGAGAAAATACATTTTTTTTTTGCTGGGGTCCTTGTTTTCATGCCAGCTGCCTGCAATCTGCGTCGGATTGTTTGGGTTGATACCTGAAACAATAGTTTAAAAAAAACATCAAAAACAATTCAAATTAAATAAACCTATAATCACGAGTACCTAATGCTAACAATAACCTTACATTTATCAATACTTTTGCGAAAAAACTATGTAAATGATAATAACATTATTTTAAAATAATAACAAATAAAATTGTGGTGATAGATCGATCGGAGCGTCGCGCAATGATTGTTGGTATAACATGACGAGAACCTCGTCAAGGCAGAGAAAGATTAGCAATTCAAACATCTTGATCTGGCTCGCGAAATTGTTAACATGTGGGACGTGACATCTAAGGCGGCTCTCGCTAGGCAGCTGAATCGAGCGCTTGATTCAGAAAGCAGTTCTTCTCGACACGGCGCATATTGTTAAGAGGTTCCTCTCTCAAGAGCCCTTACTACCGGCAGCTTGGACTCTGTTCCCGATGCTGATGGGCTACCTAATTTTTATATGTTTAAATGTTTCTTTTTTAAATATAATTTTGTTAATGAAAATATTTAGAAATGTAACTGATACGTAAAAAAATGAATAAAGAGAATTATACCTGTATTGTTGTAATAAAACACAACAAGGAGGTTTTCGGATACGATGTATTACAACTTGAAAAGATTATACTTAGTTTAACATAAGTTTTATAATATTCAAAGTATTACAACTATTCTCAGTAGTGACTAGGCGAGTGGCGCCAACCCAAGGGCCGAGCGCGAGCTGGATGCAGTGTTGCCAACATTATTATTTTAAGTTGCGTTCCATAATGCTACAATACCTACTAATTTTTATAAATAAAAATGATTTTAAATAATAATATCATTATTTCTGATACCTCGATAATTAAAACTAAAGTAAAACACGTATTCGCTTTGACGAGTGGCACAGACAGAACCTTATTTTTAAAACAATAGAACAAACAAAACATGTCTACGGACAATGCACGGCAGATGGCTAGTTACATATTGTGTAGATATTAGACCTTTAACACCCCCACTATATCTAACAATATGGATATATAAAAATATTACAATCTTTGAATACCTAATACATCCAAAAACTTATAATGTTTCACAACACATAAAGCCTTTGTGAATATGTTACGGGTAAAAGCCGAATGGCGGTTACACCTAGGTTTAGCCGGGTACAACTAGGTGCAACCAGTAGCAGTTGGTTAGAACTAGGTGTAGCTTAAGTCGACGGAGCCCCGCCGAGCGGGGCTCCTATTTCTGTCTGCAGGGTTTAAAGTAACGTAACACGAAGGGGATGACGGGGGCTTCGAACCTAACCTATCCGTGTCGGGGTTCCCCTTAACCACCGGTGTACGGCTGCACCTAGTTCTACCCGCTATGATGAAGGGTAAACCTAGTTCTACCCGAGGATAAGTAGGATACATCTAAGTTTAACCGCATGTGGCCGGCTGCACCTAGTTGTACCCGGCTAAAACTAGGTGTAGCCACACTTCGGCTATTAGCCGTAACAAATACATCAGCTGGCATCTCAGCTGTAGGCAAATACTTCACATTTACAACTTTATTTACTATACATTCTCTACAAAAGTGAAACTTAATGTTTATGTGTTTTGTACGCTTGTGAAACATTGGATTCATAGTTAGCTTTTGTGCACTCTGATTATCGTTGAACAAATCAATGGTTCACAAATTTTGTGTAATTTCATATATAGTAAATTTCTCAAATAAACAGCTTCTTTACATGCTTCTGTAATAGCCATATATTCGGCCTCACTACTAGACAAGGCTACAACAGTTTGTTTTTTAGTTTCCCAGGAAATTACACAACCAGATAAAGTGAAACAATATCCTGTATATGACTTCCTATCTATAACATTTGCACCCCAATCTGCATCTACATATCCTTCTAATATTGAATTTCCATTAGCAGTGTACTTCAAACCGTAAATCTTAGTAAATTTTAAATATCTCAATAGACGCTTTACATATGCACAATGTTCTCTAGAATAACAATTGTTAAATTGACTCAAAAATCCAACTGTAAAAGTAATATCAGGTCTGGTTAGAACTGCTAAGTACATTAGACAACCAATAACTTGCTGATATGGGAATTTTCCAACATAGTTTTCCCCCTTAGATACATGCAACTTAGTTTCCATAGGAGTCTGAATGGGTTTGCATTGACTCATGTTAAAGGATATGACCAGTTCCTGCCCTCACGTTCGGAGCAATGCGCGGGTTTACAGGTTTTACACAAAGATTTAAAAATTAAGATCTAAATTATGATGGTTATATTATCCAGATTAAGGCCGAGATTAAATTGTCTGAATAAACACTAAGTGTAGATATTGCTTCCGTTTTGCTTTTTGAAACATTTCTGTTTTTCTACGTTCCATTGATTCCATAATCATCCGGTAACCATAACCTATTTGAACAAAAATTATTATAAGCGAGTTATTTTTGATCAAGCTAATGTTAATGACTATGAATATGTACGTTTTATTTATGAACGTAATTACGCTTAAAATACGCTTTCAATTTTTGACACGTTTATAATTCTAAGATCAGACCACATACATTTTTTAAAATAATCGCTGCCTTTAAAGGAACGTTATGTTATTCCGTTGCCATGGCATCTGACATTAGCTGCGCACGGCTGCGTAGGGGTGGTAAACGATTTACAGAAAAATATCGAGTATTCAATCGATTTGAGTCAAAGAATAAAAAATCCATTCACAAGAAAATCGATATGGTGCCAAATAGATTTTTGAACATGTTTCATTTTCAAATTGATATTTTATCGTTATTAACCGTGTTTAAAGTTACTTATAGTACCTTATGTGTGTGTGAAGAGTTATTTTCAATAGAACAGTCGATCTATTTTATCATAGTAGTGTATTGATTTTACGATTTCTGATTTACGGTTTTTTGTAAAGGTGAGGGATTTAAAGACTATTTTATTTTCATGATAGCGAAGAGAATGCGCATCTATGAAAATGAAATGAAAAATGGCAATTTTTTTACTTGTCTTCCTTACTTCTTTCTTTACTTCTTTTTAGATACGTTCAAATAGTGAAAAAGCGATTTCATAAAAAAAAAACAAATGACTTTGATTTTAGTTCTAGTGTGTCGAGGTCGATACGAGAAAAATCTACAATCGATTAATCGATGTCAAATCGCTATGTCTACGTACACGTCTATTTGATCACGGCGTCAGGCAGGTGTCAATGGTGCCATTGAGTCAAAGAGTATAATAATTATATGCATCGAGTTCCTCGTCCTCGTTGTGTTTACGCGTTATTTGTGTACTGTGCCATTATTTATTTCTCACGACCATTGCTATTCTATACGGACTGATATCTTCAAAACCCGATTATCATAGCTAAAGGATTCATCTGTGCTGCTTCGATTTTCTTTTTGCTGATTTGGTTGAATGGATATTATGATGAGGTGCCTTAACTGTGAAATATCTGTGCTCCAAAGCCTCTTAGTTACCTGAATACGACCGCTTGTTAGTGATTCCACCTAATTGTACCTACATTGTTTATATTGCCTGTGTCTATCCTCTGTTTTTTCGTTTATGTACATTAAAATAACTCATTTTTGTTTAAATGATGGTTTTATTATTCATTATAATTCTCTTACTGTACAAATAATACTAAAAATTAAGCTGTTTTTTTTCTTTATTTTTCCTGAGTCGCGTAGCGCCATCTAGTGTCATATAGCAGAAAAGTAGAGTTATTCAAAGAATAGTTCTTTCTTTTTCTCAGTTTTGCTGGCTTTCATTCTCCTGAAACTTTTTGATCTGTAAACTATACAATCCAACAATTGCAGAAACATAAAAATCTTTGCTGCACATTGATTTTCAGTACTAGGCAACTTAGAATACAGAAATTCTGTATTCTGAGCTAGGCAAGCGCCTATGGTACTACTGGTCATGTCCTTTAACACTTTATCAATATAATCAGACTGGTTCAATGTGATAGTTTTCTCAGATTTATTAACACTTACATTGACACCAAGACACTTTCTGATTTCACCTATATCTTTAAGTTTGAAATGGCTAGCTAATACATTTTTCAAATATTCTGTTTCTTTGCAATCATTTGAAAAAATAAAGAAATCATCCACAAAAAGTGCAACAATAGTCCTCAAATTATTTCTAATTTTTGTGTACATACATGGTTCTATCTTAGATCTCCTATAACCAATATTTAACAAACATTCATCCACTTTCCTGTACCATGCTCTTGAAGAGGCAAGCATTGTATTGTTTAAATTATTGTCAGTTATGTTTTAATTGCTTGATTGCTTTATTATATATTTTGTACCTAAGCCTAAAAAATTCAAATCTTTTATTTAGCAAAAACTATGCCATAAGGTACATACCACTTCAGACATTTACCTACATGGTTCTTATATGACGTACCATTACAAGAAACTGTACAGACTAAAAAAAACCTATCGAGTTTGTTTCGGTTTCATGAGTTTCCTCTCAGAGTATCTGCCAAGGAAACACCAAACTCATTTAGTTCTAAAACATAAATTATAATATCCTTTACCCATTTCGACATGCTAACTTTTACTGAATTAACTTATGTAGTAGAAAATAAAATCTCACCCAGCTTGTATGTTCCTTAGTATAGAAACGATTTCTCTTCTGCCAGACATCAGTTCTATAGAACGGCTGTTGGCTATCTCGGCTTGAGCCCTTCTTTCGGAAGATATGACCAGCCGCTCTCTCCTCTGCAGCACTCATTTATTGTCCTTGCCGCCTTCGGCGCCTCGTCCGTCCCTGTTCTGATGTGCCCTGTCTGGATAAAGCTGACGGCTCCGCTTCAACTGATAGGACAAGGCGTCTTCTTGCGCTCTGCCCTGTTATGTCCTGTACAGATAAAGGTGACAGTCCTGCTTCTGTAGGTGACACAAGATGCCTCCGTATGCTCTGCCCTGTAGCACCCTGTCGAGATGGTGAACATAGCGGGTTTGCCAGAACAGAAACGGGCGACTGAGATGATGTTGCTGCTGCGTACCCATTACGCTGAAAATTCTTTCAACGACAGCATTACCCAAAGGTAATAAAAAACAGCATAAGGAAAACTCCGCAAAATCTTTGAACATAGGGTTGCCTCTAGCATTCTGCATTTTCAACACCTGTACCTGAGTCTCCACGATTGACGATACTTAAGTACGTCCGGCGCACACTGGGCTGTCAGCCCTGCTACCAACCTTGCTGATTGGCTAATCTTTACACCACAGCATGAGCTATTTTCGTGTAACTCATGCTGACACGAGAGAAGAAGAACATCTGGACCCAAAAATATATCATTATAATATCGTTGGGAGAAGCTGTACCGATTATTTCCTCGATGCGCATCGTACTTTATACACGCCATTGGTTCATAATAGCTTCCCAGACAATATTAGGTTCACCTAACTGCCATGGAAAATCTTCAATGTTCGGTCTGCTGGTTGAGAGGCACACATGGCTTGGTGACAAGAATTCAATTTTCTCCACCACTGACACATTAAGTGGTAGCCTGTCAACTAATTCCTTTATCAAACGCACGAGGAAAGCAGTGCATCGCTATTTGATTTCTTTGGCTTTGTTGGCTGAAACAGTCTTTTTAAAAGTAAATCATTAAACTTTTCTCCGAAATCGATTGAGTCTAGTGGAAGCAACGAAATTTCAAAGCAACAAGCATTTCCTCTGTCATTGTGATAACTTGCGATCCCCTTGTTTTAGGACCTGTGAGGACGACGTTGAGAGGTGCCTGCAAGCGAGCTGCATCTGGTACAAAGCGGCGGTAAAAATTGAACATACCCAGGAAGCGACGCATCTCCTTGACGGTCTTGGGAGCTGGGTAATCTTGGATCGCCTGTACCTTCTCCGGCAGGGGACGAACACCATCTGCGGACACCTCGTGTCCAAGAAAGGTGATGGAAGTCTGACCGAACTCACACTTAGCCGAGTTGATGAGTATCCCGTACTCCGACAAACGCTTAAATAGTTGGTGCAGATGTTCAGTGTGCTGGGCTGCCGTCTCTGAGAACAGAAGAATATCATCAAGGTAGCAGTAGCAGAACGACAACCCGCGGAGCACCTCATCCATGAAACGTTGGAACGTCTGCGCAGCATTCCTCAGACCAAATGTCATGTACGGGAACTCGAATAGACCGAACGGAGTGGTGATCGCTGTTTTGTGAATATCAGCTGACTGTACAGGAATCTGATTATAGGCCTTTATTAAATCAATTTTGCTGTAAAGCCTGCTGCCAGCCAGCTGATGAGCGAAGTCCTGGATGTGCGGAATGGGGTACCGGTCGGGTATCGTACGGGCATTTAGAGCGCGGTAATCACCGCAGGGGCGCCAGCTGTTGTCCTTCTTGGGAGCGAGGTGAAGAGCGGAGCGAGGAGAAGGGCTCTCTGATGGGCGTGCTGTGCCGTTCGCCAGCATGGCCTCAAACTCCTTTTGCGCGGCCTTGAGCTTGTCTGGTGGCAGGTGGCGAGGACAACTTGATATGGGCTGACCTGGGGTAGTACGAATGTGATGTACGGTGCTGTGATTGACCTGTCTCTCTTTTCCAGCAGGACGCGTGATCGCCGGATATTGTCGGAGCAGCTCGTGGTACTCTGTGCTGCCTCCTACAGACTTGACGGAGGCAATGACCGCTGCAGAATTTGCCGCAGATGACGCCGTAGAGGACAGCTGCGTAAGGCCGTCGATGAGGCGGTAGTTCTTAAGGTCCATTAATAAGTTATAATGTACCAGGAAGTCTGCTCCGATGATCGGCTTAGTGACGTCGGCGACCACGAACTTCCAAGTGAAGACACGGCGGAGTCCTAAGTTTAAACTAAGGTCAATCGTACCGTACGTGTCTATGGGGGTTCCGTTGGCCGCATACAACTGGTAATCTGTCTTGCTGCGCCGTTGCTGTAAAGCTGTACGTGGGTACACGCAAATATCGGACCCTGTGTCCACTAAAAATGTGGTTTTAGAGTCCCGATCCGTTACAAATAGGCGGCGTGGTTTTGTGGGGCAGACGTTAGCCGCTACTTCCGGCTGCCGGCGGCATTTCCCGCGTACGTACACGGCGTTGTGCACCGCGTGGCGTTATCGCCGAATTTATTGTGGTACCAGCAGTGATCTTCGTTCCATGGACGTCTAGAACGTGAGCGATCGCGGCGCTGGCCTGAGGCCGATTTTCTGCCACCACGCTGGAACCTCTGTAGAGCGTGAGCGATGGTGTACCTGACTCTGATTTTGCAGTGCTGCCACCTGCAATGTTAATGCCGCGATCCATTGTTTCAGCTCGCTGATTTCACTGCTGGTGCTCGTGCTCGCCACTGCGGTGGGTGCCTGGAGTGCAGGGGCTGGTGCTGGCGCGATCTCGTGCACGCGGTCGGCCAAATCTGCGACAGACTGTAGAGGGAGATTAGGCTGGGACGCTATCACCGTCTGTATGTTGGTCGGCAGACGACTCGCCCACAGCGTGGCCATAAAAGCTTCGGGAACATTCGAGCCCGCCAGGGTTTGCAGGTGCCGTAAAAACTGCGAGGGCTTACGGTCGCCGAGCTCCTCGTGCGTAAGGATCTGCTGCACCCTTTTCTCGTGCGAATCGGAGAGTCTACGAATAAGCTCGGCCTTCAGCTTTATATATTTGTCCTGAGCTGGCGGGTTCTCGATGATGTCCCTAGCTTCCACCATATAACGGTGGTCTAACTGGGCCACTACTGTATAAAACTTAGTATTGTCAGCTGAAATACCTGCGATGGCGAACTGTCCCTCTACCTGCGCGAACCAAAGTGCCGGTTCTTCAGGCCAAAACGGCGGCAATTTAACGCCGACACGAAAAACGTCCCGATGCTCCGACGCTGCTCCTCCGGTAGGATCTGCTCCGGTAGACATGATGGCTCCTTGGGCTTCTGTGTTCTTCTTCGGGGTCACCAGTGAAGTGGTTACGCGGTAATGAAATGAAATGCTCAAGAGTTACGAAAACTGTAATATGAATTACCACGTAATCCTTCTAATGTATACACGTACAAATTAAACTAAACGGTGGTATACAAATTAATAAATGAATTGGAATTATATTGAAATAGAATTGAATTAAATTAAAACGATTTAGGTCTCTACGCAAGTCTAGACTGAGGAGCAAAATTGAGCGTGCATTCGCCTCGGGACTGGTAAACGCACTGAAGTCGTTCGTTGGCGCTCGAACATATGATTTATTCTAGATCATCTGTTCCGAGCGCCTCCGATGTATGCCGAGCGGAACCGAAGTTGCGGTCCGTCGCACGCGCTGCATGTTCGATTTTGCTTATCATACACATATTATTATAACAATTAATAAATTTTTGTGTAGTGTGAATAATTGTTAATATTATTAATTATGTATGTAAATATTATGTGTGTTGTAAAATAGTAGTAAATAAGTAAATGTTGTGAATTATGATTTTATTAATAGTGTTAAGTTATGGATAATAGACAATGTGTTTATGGTGTAATGTCAAATGAGGGAAAATAAATATGATACTTGTTGTTGTGGAGTGTTTTACAATGAATTAAGTTTGAGTTTAAAATTAAATCACACAATAAGACACGGGTCGTGGGTTCGATTCCCACACGGAACAAAAATTTGTATGGCCTACAGATGGTTGTTCCGGGTCTGGGCGTTTGTTTGTGAGATTTGTGTCTGTAAACGCACCCACGATACAAGAGAAATCTTAGTGTGGGGCAACGTTTATTTTAAAGAGAAAAAGAGAGAAGAGAGAGAAAATACATTGTGGACAAAACAAAGTGAGTAACCGCCACAACTGACCGTACATAAGGCGGACTTAATGCCATAAGGCGTTCTCTACCAACGACACGCTCAATGTTCAGTGTTCAAGCAAAACTGTGGTGAAACTTGCGCGTGCGGTAGGCGCTTTAAGAGCCAGCGCGGCTTGTGGTAGCATTAATAGTTTTTACGGCAGAAGAACAATTTAAAATTGAAATGTTTTCCAAGGTGACGCAATTGCCGTTATCAGTATTTTTTATTTCGACATGACAAAAGTTTCTTCTAAAAAGATTTAAATTGTTTGGAGGTAGGATTTTTGTTACTTCCACCGTGTGCTCGAACATTGCAAAAGAATAACTCAAGATGGTCTTGGCTAAACCTGTACATTGAAATGAATTGAATTCTTTGTTCTTCTATCAAGTACTTAAACAGATCTCTTGTACTTTTTATGCAAATCAATAAACCGATGAATCCGATGAATGTTTTTCTCGCACTTTCTGTCAAAAACTGTCCAGTTGAAGTTTTTAAACTCTTTATCTACTCTTCTACGTAATCTAAAAATGTCATTATTTCGGTTTTGTTTGCTAAATGCAATCTCTTCTTAAATCGGAGTTGTTTTAAGCTTCTGGAGTTGAGTACATCAAATAAATTGTTAAAGGTACGAATAAATTCTGATGTAGCTGATAATTCTTTAAAATCCGAAATTTTCAACTTTTCCCTAGCAAAATCCAAAGCTTCAACACTGTTACTAAGAAGTTGGGTTGCCAACTTCACCTTCATTTTTTGATTATGAAAGTTAATGTGTTGCTTTTGTAGCTTGTTAGCTAAATTAAAATACTCTTTATTTTGCAATGCGTTAAATTTTTCGAGATGTACCCATGATACAGATTTACCATTTTTATCAACCAAATTTTCATATGCCTGAAGACAATTCCGAACTAATTTAATCATTTGACGAGCGTCTAAAAATATAGCGTGTTTTACACCACGCCTCAGTATTATTATCTCCTAATATTACTCGTAATACACTTCCTAATATTAAAAATAAGTTTCTCATTATTTACAAAACAAGCTGTGCAAGTGCATGTCATAGTTGCACAAATTCGGTTTGGTAAGAAACACAAAAAAATCATAAATATAATATATGCCACATCTTTGTACTAAATGGATGGATTTAGGTTATCGAGTGATGCATACTTGGTCCCTTTCCACACCTTACACACATTACATCTGAAGTAAACATTGTGACTTTATGTAGGTATGATAGTTATATCACAGTGTACCTACTTACTACATACAGTGGGTCAACGCCCATACATTTGACAGGTCCTATGAAATGTCAAAATTGGTAACACTTGTCATAGGGTTATCACATAAAACAAATTACACAAACTTTGTCAAACAAACGTCGAAATTAAGTAACGTTTTATAGAAACAGTGACACGCAAAAAGAAAACCACGCATGCGTAATTTTGACGATTGACAAAATAATGCAAAAGTATGTAGCAGCAATTTCGCCATCTTATCCTGGAATTTTTAACAATATTTAAAACTACAAATTTTGTCGAGCTTACAGTCGCCGTGGCTAACGCTTGCGGGGGTAGGTAAGAGTCATAAATTATTCCCAAATCCAAGAAGGAGCCATAGAAAATTACTTATATTCATGGTTATTACTTCTATGGTTTTCGTGGGTGCTGATGCTGGAAATAAGGCCTAAGTATTACTCGATAATATACGGCGGTCAAAAAAATTTACCTGTTAAATGTAATTTGCAAGGTAAAACGTGGTTCCTATCTTGGTTTTTGAGAATGGATCTTGTTTTTGTAATCAGCGTCCCCGAAAATTATGGAATTGACACCCATCACGACTAATTTGAAAATTTTCATGGCAGCCATCTTGAATCTAGTTTTTGACCTCATTTTCGTCATCAGCATCCCCGAAAACCATGGAAATGACACCCATGATGGTTAAATTGTAATTTTAAAAGCCGCCATCTTGGAAATGGATTTTGACCTCATTTTCGGCACCAGTACCCCCGAAAACCATGGAAATGACACCCATGACGACTAATTTGACATTTTTATTGCCGCCATCTTGGATTTCGATTTTGACCTCATTTTCGGCATCCGCACCCCAGAAAACCATGGATTTGACACCCATGACGACTAATTTACTAATTTTCATGGCCGCCATCTTGAATTTGGATTTTGACGTTATTTTCGGCATCAGTGACCCCGAAAACTTTGAAATTAACACCCATGATGATTAGATGAAAAATTTCGTGGCCGCCATCTTGGATTTGGATTTTGACGTTATTTTCGGCATCAGTGACCCCGAAAACCATGATGAAATTAACACCCATGATGATTAGATGAAAATTTTCATGGCCGCCATTTTGGATTTGGAATTTGACGTTATTTTCGGCATCAGTGACCCCGAAAACCGTGGAAATGACTTCCCACGAACAATCATTTGAAAATATACGTATGCCGCCATATTGGATTAGTAAACGGACTTTATAATAAAATTCTCGTAATAGGTACATACAACATACATACTATTAATAAAAAATTAATATAATTTCTATGAATGATATCCATCAAATTCTAAATCAAAAAGTGCGCGAGCCCTGGAATTTATGTCCCGAGTACGCAGTATGGCTACTCGGGACATAAACTCTGCCCCTTCATCCCGCAACCCCCCGCACGATTGCTCTGCGACAATGTTCTACGTTGACCGACTGTAAGGAGTAAGATATAGGTAGACTGTGGTTATATAAAGGATAATCTCTTACCATCAATGTCACTATCGATATCCACCACAACATTAGTAAGGATATTTTTATCTATATCCATCACCTTGGCATCAATAGGATCCATGACCATGACAGGTGGCCCACCACCAGTTAAGTGGGGAATATTTTCCTTAGTTTTGGTCTCCCTCGCTTTTGCTTTCAGTTATACCATAATTTTATTAATTGCTTTGCACATGCCTGAAAACAAACTATATAATTAGGTACATAGAAAAATAACAGAATGCTTTTGCGCCATCCTCAATTGCATATTGCTTGTTTTGCACTAGTCATTTATGGATATTGCTTTTTAGTCATTTATGGATATTGCTGCATTTGTAATGGCTGTTTTTGATGATGTTTTAGTGTAATAATCTTGATTCTTTTCTTGTACCTAGTGAATTTCCTTTTTTACTGGGACAAGTTATTAAGCGACTTATTAGAAATTGGAGAAATGAACGCTATGAATATGAATTTTAATACTTAGGTTTTATTTTTATATTATGGTAATAAATAAATTATAACCTATATTTTATCGTACACTCTTTATTGTTACCATCAATTATTAATATTATTGTTTTATATAAGCTTAAGTTTACTTATTTCTTATTATTCATACATGCATGTCATCAATTCCTTCATTTGGCTCACAAAATTCTTCGTTATTGTCACCGTCTTCACCCTGTTGGTTGCTTTCTTCAGTTTGGTCATCATAATATCCTTGTAGTAACTCTTTGAAAAATTGCAAATTTTCGTTAGTGGTTCCACCGAACTGATCTGATGACGAAGTCATCAAAAACATCTTATCCTAGTCACGTTTGGGATTATCATGAAATGCACTCTAGCTATAAATAATTTTAAAGGTAATATTACTGTTTTCAAATTGCGTTACCTGAATCGTACATTACGTGTGGCCTTGACTATCGGAAGACAGATTTCGTAGCCTCGTTAATTCCGTCAACTACATGTCGTCATGTGGGCGATTTAATAATTTGTTGGCGTCCAAATCTGACATCTGAAAAGTATGCCTTCCAAACTTCAGACACTACTAAACGCAACATATATTTGCCCTTTAGCATTTTTTTTAACAAGGTCGATCACTGCTCTTTCGAAGGTGGTACCCTGTAGCTTGTGGACTGTGACAGCCCAGCTTAATATTAGAGGCAGCATACGACGCCCCACATCTCCGTAAGGAAGTCACAGCCTGAAACGTGGTACTTAAAGGAGGTGTTGGTATGCAACCATTACTATCTTTTAGCCTAAGACCGATAGTTTCGTCATCAAACTAGTAAATAAATAAGAAGTCAGATTTTGGGTAAAACTTTTAGTTATTTTTAGAATAATACGAAAGATTGCTCATTGCAAGCGTAATGAAAACAATTAACAAATTTAAAATATAGAGATTCCGTAACGTTATGTTTGTAAGGTAAATAGGCAAAGATGTATTTACTGTATTAAAGAATATTAAATCTACAGGTATATGTAAGTAACTTTTCCAAGCAGTGGCCTACTATAATTTTATTATTTTTTAACTGTTCCAAAATATATGTAACTTTAACATCTTTTTCTGTCTTGCTTCTGTTTAATAACTCTCGTCCACTATCCAGTTTTGCAATACTAACACGAGTCAATGAAGCGTCCATTTCAATTATGTTTAAAAGTTGTAATATACTTGGTCGCGAAACACCACATCGTTTTTTATTGTTTTTTGAGTGCCACCCTTCAACACTATTCGTTGTACGATGTCTTTCTGAATTAAAACACCAAATCTTACGTGCCTCTTCTTTTTGAAGCCATTGTTTTGAAAAATATTAATTAAATTTGACTAAATTTCCATTTTCCTCGGACCAGTCTTCCATGATATAAAACCAACCGTCGTCTATAGTTTCAAATGGCAATAATGCTAAAGCAGCACATAGCGCAAAATGTCGCTTACACAAAAAAAAATCTAAAGGACATTTCATCCCACAGCAATATGTACTCTCGTTTGGAGGGCCCAAAGTGTTTTGTTCTGTTTTTCAACACTGTAAGTATTGTTTTGTGTGTCCCCACATTTATCTTAAATTTACTCAAGAGGGATTTTAATGTGCTGGGTGCTGGTAAACAAATTAATCATTCTCCTCAATCGTTTGTAGCTTGTTGGTGACCTTTTGTAGAGCTTCAATGCTATTATTTTTGCCTCCACGTTTCACCTGTACCGTGTTACCGTTGTACGACAATAAAGCGGTAAGGGATAAACTTAACAACATAGATTGGTCATCGCTATTAGAGATACAAGAACCGAACGAGTTGTACACAAAAATGAGCATGATTTTTGGCGATATTTATAACAGTTCTAAAATAGAAATTTCGGTGCACCCTAAACGAAAAACGCAGCCGTGGGTTACTAATGAGTTACGCAAGCTTATAGAAGATAAAGATATGTTATTTAAACAGTGGAAAAACGATCCCAAAAATAATAATAAGAGATTACAGTACACTAGGTGCCGTAATAAAACTCAGAAACTTATAAATATGGCCAAAAATAAATGTAGGTGTGAAGTTGTGGTTAGTTGTAAGGGGGACATGAGAAAGATATGGAGTAATATAAATAACTGGCTTGGTAGGACTAAAATGGGAGTAGATTCTGTAATAGAAAAACATTTATTAAAACATGAATCATTGCAAACTGTTTGCAACAACTTTTGTGAAACCTTTACAAAAGAAGTCGATATGATTAAACACAAATGTCAACATAATTTTTGGACAGGATGAGCTATGTTAATGACTGTAACGTAAGTTTTAGATTTAAACAAGTGCTACCAAAAGATGTTAAAACTGTTATAGATAAATTAGACTGTAACAAATCGCCAGGGTCAGATGGTATTAGAATTAAAGATCTTAAACAAATTAAAGAGCAAATTAGTCCGGTATTAGCTTATTTTATCAATACAAGTGTTAAGAAATCTCAATATCCGGAAGAACTTAAAAAATCTATTGTCAGGCCAATATACAAACAGGGATCCCATCGCGATTATAGCAATTATAGACCTATAGCAATTCTTAACACAGTAAACAAAATAGTCGAAAAAATCATAGTTAAACAACTCACTACCTTTTTAGAGAATTATAATATTTTAAACGATGTTCAACACGGTTTTAGACTCAACAGAAGTACTGCTACTGCATTAGAGAAATTCACAGACGAAGTAAATAATCGTCTTGATGAAAAAAAGATCGTTATGGTTATATTTATAGACTTCAAAAAAGCTTTCGATACTTTGGACCATGACGGTTTGTTACAGGCTATGGATGAATGCGGCATAAGAGGCCCCATGAATGTATGGTTCAGCAAGTACCTAGAAAACAGATCTCTCAGAGTATGTGTTAGTGGAACGGAAAGCGTACGAGGAGACATCAAATTCGGTGTTCCGACCGGTTCAGTATATGGGCCACTGGGATATATAATGCACGTCAATAGCATGTCTAATGTGTTGAAGAGTTGTAAGGCATTCATGTATGCTGATGATACTTGCCTTGTTTGCAGCCACAATAATATCGATCTCATACAGAATGCGATGCAAAATGATTTTGACAGAGTAGTTCAGTGGGCACATGATAATGGCATTATAATTAATGTTACCAAAACTAAGTGTATGCTTATCCATTCGCCATATCATACAAACAAAAAGAAATTGTCAGTAGAAGTGAAAGGTCATTCATATGAATGTCTTCATAACAATAAGCAACACTGTCAATGCGTAGGTTTAGAAACAGTTGTCTCTTATAAGTACCTAGGATTAGTCATTGATAACACATTTACATGGAATCTGCATATAAACAGCGTTTGTAATAAGCTACGCTCCATTCTGGGCAAATTAAAAAACCTTAAATGTGTTGTCAGCAGAAAAGTGCTGTATACACTGTATTACGCATTGGCTGACTCAGTTATTGATTACGGTTTGGGTGGATATGGTCTTACGTTCCCTACACACTTAAATAAAATTCATAGCTTACACATTAGGTTACTTAAACTACTTGTAGACAAAAAAACAAAAGAAAGCGTAGATAAGAATTATAATAAATTGTTTAAAATTTGTAAAATACTCCCAGTTCATGCAAAAGTTAAATTAAATATTTTGTCTGAACAATTTAATAAAGAGGAAAACAAAGTGGAACGTGAGCATATGTACCCAACTCGTTTATCGAAGAAAAAGACACTTAAGGTCCCGAAAATGACTAACTACTTTGGTAAGCGCACAAGGAAATACGTCACGCCGACGTTAGTGAATGAGCTACCCCCTAAGTTGATAACAGGTGTAAAATACAAATATCATCTTAAGAAAATCCTAAAAAAACACTATTTGTCATTGTGTCCATAGACCTCTTTTTTGTAGCAGGTCTCGTATTTTGCTTCAATTGTTAGTTTTAATAGGTTAAATACGAGTAAGAGATAAGTTTTACATAATATGTGTGTACAAAACATTTTTTTTTTTTTTATTGTTAGACGAGAACAACTGCCGACAAACTGTTATGCAGTTTGGCAGAACGTATGTAAATTTTGTGCAGATTTAATATAAAACAAAGAAAAAAAAAAAAAAAAAAACCTGCCCCAGGTTTCTTCCTTTTATAATTCTGCAGTTCTCCTTGCAGTAACAGTGCAAATGTTGAACAAATTTTTTCATCGAAGATTTCTTTGGTTGTTTCTTTGTTAAAAATAACATTTAAAAATGCTTAATTTTTTAAATGTTTTACAGTTTTTTTAATCTATATACCTTGTTCATACTACTTTTCGGTCTCCTTATCAACATTTTGCTTTTCTGATCACCTTCTTTTTTTGAAAACTCGCACACAATCATTCCTGAATTGGTTGGAGTGAAAATGTTTGCATTATGTTCTTTTAAAGCCAGTCACAAACAGACGCGGTCTGCGGTGGCGGCCTATCGCGGGCTGTGGCTCTAACCGCCACAATTACACACAACCGCGGTCGTGAGTGCCATTTTCTGCCCACTCCTCATCATTTCATCACGTCAAAGTGACTTGGAAGACGAAGCTTTGCTTTTGTTGGCACTTTGTGCAGATGAGCAAAAAAGGTAAAAAGAAAAAGATGTTTATATCCTACCATAGCTTGAGAGTGTGTTAGTTGCAAGATTATTTAAAATATACCCAATTTTTAAATAAATTTTGTGTCATTTTCAAACGAAGATAAGTATGGATTCATGAAATTAACCAAAAACGACTGAAACATGGCAAATCCTATGGTTCCATGGTTAAATCTGGCACCATGAGATGTAGTTTTATATGTAGTGAAATTTCTTGCCAATCCTTTCACCTGATTTAATTTTCCGTAGAGCACTAATAGTGGGTAATACCAGCGGCGATGATGAAATTGTTAAATTATCAGGTTCGTTGGATATCAACTAAGAAGCTAAGCTATCTGTGCACTGGGCACAGATGGATGGATTGTGTGAAGAATGATATGAAAGAGAAGGGAGTCAGTGATATCATGACGGTTGACAGGACGGAATGGAAGAAGAAAACGTGTTGCGCTGACTCCAAGTAACATGAGATAAGGGCAGGAGGCTGTATGAAAATTGGCAGTCCTTTTAAAAATACTTTTTTTTTTAAAACGTTGCCACTCTCTAGGATTTCTCCTGTATCGTGGGTGCAGTTACAAATACAAATCTCACATACACAAACGCCCAGACCCGAAAGAAACAACTATCTGTAGGCCATAAAAATTTTTGTTCCATGTGGGAATCGGACCCACGACCCGTAGGGCAGAAGCCAATCGCTCAGCCACTGCACCAAACGTGTCGACTCGTACTAACATTAATCTGTGCCTTGCACTGGGAGCATTGGTCTTTAACTACAATTTGTTGATTTGCCGAAATTTTGCTCGTCTTCAGCACCCATGTAGATGGTTATTTCGAATGCAACCAAACATTTTTTTTAGCATAGTCGACCATTTGAATTTAGGTAAAGTTAAGTAACTTCTGTAGCGGTTTAAATCATGACGTTTCTTGATGGACCGAATTGGTTTAATTTTTTGTCCATTCATGTACATCAGTATCAAACGAGAATAATAAAGAATCATTGGCCGACTACTCAATAGAGCCTTTGAAGAATTCAACGGATTCAGCAGTTGTTGTGCTGTCTTATGAAGGGTTTGTATCGACAACATTATTGGCGAGGGTTTCTGTAAATAAATTGATGGCATTTCAAAAGATACTGTTAATGATTATGCCAAGACATCTACCTGAGTCCAGCCAATGTTTCTACGGTTACGGATGCTTATGAGCACACTGTATCATCACGAAAAGATTGTGAGATGGCATCAATTTCTTCAGCATTGATCTTTGCAACTACTTCTATCTTTCCTGTTGTACTTTTCTGTTTCTAGCTTATATTAATGATCTTCCTTACATGATGTCAGCACTATCTGATTTATGCTGTGTGCTTTATGTTGTGAGAATGTTTGTACAGTATGTAAGCATTCAATATGCTCACATTCAAAAGTCGGCGGAAAAAATTCTTACACCACACTAGTGTGCGGTTACGCTCCATCGGGTACGAAGACAACATTTGGTCTTTTTTATCTACCCCGCCCATGCAGACATTGTAGTCCTTGATGAGGGTGGGTTTGTTATCAGAAAAGTTGATCCCATGATATGTTGAGACCATTGCCACACGGTTTTGGTCTCGCCATACCATGAGATCGACGTCTCCTGATGTGCAACCACAAACTAGACCCACCCTCATGTCGGCCTTTCTCAAATTTTTACTTGTTCTGGAACGAATTGACGGTTGGTACGGAGGGTCCCAACGCAGTCATACCCTATGGATTTTAGGACTCGGGCAAGGGCTGGAGAATTTTAATAATTGTCCATCCATACGGTATGACCACGATGTTCCAGCCCCCGCAACAACCGTAAAATTAGGTTTGGTATACTCCCCGATATCATCACCGTGGGACTTCAACATCACCCCCCACGTGGAACTCGAATCGCCACAGATATCCCGAACTAGACTCGCAGATTTCGTAGGTTTTTATACCTACTGCTGCGGCCTTATTCGGGATAAATTGCTTGATGTCGAGTTTTGACGTAAGCTGTATAAAGACGAAAACTTTAAATTTAAGTGATTGACAATGGGCTTTATTTTAAAAAGTTTGGCTTGGGATCGGGAAAGGGTAGCTAAATTTGGAGAATTACTGTTAAAGTGAAGGCAACGGGATATCAGTTGGAAGGGTCTGAGGGACATATGGACAGAAAAGTCTGGACTGGCGAAGATGTTTTTGTTGGAGGACCAGTATTCTTCTAGTTTATATTTAACTAGAATGCCCATTGTCATCACGATAGCAAAATCTCTCCACAGCGTGATCCGGCTTGTCGGCCCCATCACCCCTCGCTCGAGGAGGAGTTTGGCGTGCTGCTGAGCATATAAATTAGTTTCGAGAACTATGTACTCCATAATGGGCCTATCCCAAATCAATACGAAGGCTTCGTATGGACTTGGGATAGGACCCATCACAGGGCCGCTGCTACCGACAAACTTTTCTCTCCTCAAGCGAGGGGAAATGGGGGAAGATGGAAACGGCTGCCATACAAAATTGAATAGCGAAGTAGGCCCGTGCATCCCACCCTCAGCTTCAGTGGTCTCGACACTGCCCGCAGCTTCCGCCTCCTGTTGTGTGTCCTCGTCTGCCTCTAGCAACATACCTAGACTGCGAGGGACGAGGACACTGGGCTCTGACTCCTCGTCAGAAGCTGCGGGGTCGTCTTCTTCTTCACTTCCTATGGGGAGAAAAAATAACAACGCCTATCAGTGACGATCTAGACACAAAAAGATTGTTTCAAATGATTAGTGCAATGAAAAACTACCAACCGTAATTGAGCATGTTCCCAATTTCGTCGTCCCTTAAGGGACGTCGGCTGGGCTGTGGGATGAGGGTCGCTCGCGACGTGCTCGCAGTTGCACACTCGAAGTATCTGAAGCAATTTATTTGATTTTAATGTCACTGCTAGTCAGCCAGAAATATACTTTTCAGGGCCTGTTACCAGTCGATAATAATAACTATACTTACGCAGCAGGAGAAGGAGGGGCTGACACCTGGCTGAGAGGCTGGTGCGCAGCCGAGGTAGACGGCTGGTCGGTGTGGGACCCAGACCTAGAACAAACATTATCGAGATTATCACACAAACCATTAGTCATGTTCGTTGAATGGTCACAATATTAGTATATATACAACACAGTCACAATATACTTACGGTTCAGGTTGGAGAGCGGAAGTCGTGGCTTCTGAATCCAGGAACCTGGACCAAGACGTGAATAAATAATACACTTGAATACATACGAATACCCACACTATGAGTCATATTGAAATTACAATTATTTCACTTACCCTGACGCGTAGTCATCCCTACCCTGGTTCAGGGTCAACTCTTCTACATGCCAAAAGGCGCAGAAGCGCCTTTTGGCATGTAGAAGAGTTTCCAAAGGGGTACCGAGTGGTAACTCCTCTATCATGCCAATGTTAATGCTGCAATAGAAATACACATACAGTTAAATAGTATTAATTTCTAAATAATATTTATATTAGAAATTAAAAAAAAATACTCGTCATGAGCCACTGGCCGACTTGGGACCCGGCCACCTCTGCCGCGTGCCTCACCAGCCCGTCCACCTCTACCGCGGCCACGTCTTCCTCCCCTCACACGCGGCCACCTCGACCACGACTCCCGCGACTCAACGCTTCCGCTGCCCCACCATCACCACCACCACCACTAGCGGGTAAAGTACGTAGGGAAGGCACCCTATCCGCCCTGCGTCCACCCCGTGTATGCGGACCCCGGGTCAAATTTTCTTCACTAGGTAAATAAAAGCAAGCAGAAAGCAAGTTAAAATCATGCAAACAAACTAAAACGAAACTCACAAAAATCATTTCCTCTTTCGCCACAGTCGATTAAAAAGTTTATATTTTTCAAAATATTTCTTCCGCTATACGTCAAATGTCATCAGAAATTAAAATTAAATAAAACACAAGAAAAGCAAATATTTAAATTGCAATTCACACTTTCAAGGAAATATAAACCCTTTTGTAATAAAAATAGAGTTCTAAACAACATACTAAGTCACCTGACCGGGCGAAATACGAAATCGCATTCGCCTAGTTCCGGACTTCCGATATAAATCGAACATTGCCGATGCTATGCGTTCGGGAGTAATCGGGACGGCTCGGTTCGAGCGAGTCTGCAAGTCATGTCGCGAGCTAGAGCTACTGCGCTGCTACCGCGCGCGTGATGTTTAGTGTAATGGTGTGATGCTTATTTTAGTCGAGTAATATGTGATGTTACAAGTACGCGCTTGGGTGATATTACGCGTGATACATCACTCGCATTACTTACACATGTCTACTACCCGCTAGTCCGCGACGCACCACGGTATAGAGCGAACGCTCCTATCTTTCACACCGCGCATTACGAGTTCAAGTCGATGATTATTGTATGTTCTCACATTACGTTAACAGTATTTGTCAACAGTGCTAATAATAGTTTGTATGTTCAAAAGAAATAAACATTGTAATTTAACCCAAAACGTTAGTGAGTTTAATTTACGTACCCAACTCACCCACTCACTACACTAAACTCCATTTAAACATTTCTTGAAATACTTTTTTTTTTGTTATGTTTTCTCTCAGGTATCGAGGAATATAAACGAATAAGAAATACGGTAAACAATGCCTACCAACAAAATGTATTATGAGCAAAAGTCATAATTATTGCTTTTATACAATATTGTTTTAATTATGAGTAATTTTCTAAACAAACCATAAAAACTCCCTAATCTTCGGATGCCTTTCAACATTTATCATAGTTCTATATTTTCTTACATTACTACAGATTACAGTACTATTACAGTTTTAGAAATGCACTGTTGACAATTATGATTCTAATTGAAAATGACGACACTTTAATGATGATACTTTGACTCTAGGGCATAACTTTGGCCCAAATCGAGAAAACTGCCCGCCGCGTTTGAACTGCCCGCCGTGTCGCGTCCACAAAACCGAACGTCGTAGTTCTTTCGGTAACTAATAGATGGCGATATAGACGCGTACTTGCGGAACTGTTTTACCGACTCGAGTGCACGTCGCTACATGTTCGCGCCATTTGAAGTTTTGACAGTAACACCGGTATTTTTCTGCAGCAAACTTTGATGTGTATTGCTGTATTTTGGTAAGTTTTCTAATTGGATTGTTATTTATTTTCTTAGGCATGTATGTAGGAGTATGGCAATTGGTTTTTAAAGACGATTTACTTAAGTTTTGGAACTTAAATTACCGTCGAAACCCGTAACTTCGCCTGGGTTTTCACACATTTTTCAACACTTCTTTTTAATTTAAAAGTATTTTGAATCAGGAAGGCAGAAAAAATATTTTATTGTACTTTGGTTACTATTGTAGAGAATATACGACTTAAATTTCGTTGTGTATTGGCTAAAAATTGGCTTTAAACGTGATAGGCGAAGTATGGGTATGTTTCCCAAACTTCGCCTACATCATGGCAAGGTATTGAATTATAGACAATTATTTGAAATACTGTGTAGTACATATGATCCAAAGAATGTATTATGTGACGATTGTACCTCTGAGGGTCGAAACTCATATGCTCGACGTGTGCCCGCTCGAAAGTCTATGGGTCCGAATTCTATACGATCGAAACTCGCTGATTCGAAACACGTTGGATCGATGTTGCAAGCAATCGAAAATTGCAGGATCGAATATTCGCTGGGTCGAAAAACGTTGACTCGAATACCAGACACTCGACACCACCGAAGAAATTATAAATTGTGGAGATTATATAGTAAATATAGGAATTTGTGCATGTATAAATACATTTGATAAAATGCGTTGTTTGTACTTTCTTTCACAGAATATGTAAATGATTGAGTTACTAAACCATTCTTTTACCACGGCATTAATTAGAATAGGTCGAATTTAATGATAATCCGACTCAGCACACCCCGACTCCACGTGGTTAGACTCTGTCCTCCCTAGAGTGTTATTTAAAAACGTCTAGCGAGAAGCTCGCGAAGGAGGTCCTGAGTGGAACGATTGCACGAGGCCGAAACGTAGCGAGCGGTGGGAGGTAACGAGCGAAGCGAGTCGGCGACCTCCCGAGCGTAGCGCTGGTCGAGTGTGCGAGCGAAGCGAAGGGACGACAAAGCGAGTCTTCTGGTGGAGCATGCTCAGAAACACTGGCCACTCCCAAACTGAATTTCGACAAATCGTTCTACGACAAGATTTTACTTCGACACTATGGAACTCCGACATTACGTTACTCCGACAATTATGGAACTTCGACACCTAATTTAGGGCACCCCGACACAGATAGGCTAGGTTCGAAGGGGATGACAGGGGCTAGAGTGAGCGAGCAAAGCGAACGAACAAAGCCCCCGTCATCCCCTTCGTGTTAGGTTACTTTAAACCCCAGTGTCAAAGTTCCATAATTGTCGGTGTAGCATAATGTCAGAGTTCCATAGCGTCGAAGTAAAATCTTGTCGTAGAACGATTTGTCGAAATTTAGTTTGGTAGTCAATACTAGCATGATTGCTAGCTTCCATGATACATGCTAGCTTGGATGCTTGCTTGCCTGTGCAGTTTCAATTTTATTTTGACAAATGTCGAATTTGTTAAACGAATTATTTGATGTATTATTTTTATACTTTAACATTCAGCGCATTTAGCGCACAGTAATTGCAAAGTATTTGTCAAAAAAGTATAAAATAATTAAACAAACATTCATGATGAATGTTTGTTTAATTATTTTATACTTTTAATGATGCTATAATGTCTTTAATTTTCGATGAATGATTCATCGAAAATTAAAGACATTATAGCATCATTACTTATTTGTAATCTTAAATTCCCTTAGGTAGGTAATATAACTAATATTATTTCTTTACGAAAAATATCAAACTTTTTATTAAATCTGTAAGTAAGACGTAAAAGAAAATACTGTAAAGATACCGTAAAGTTAAGTATAGACTTACAAAACTATTTCAAAAATATCTAAACCTAAAACAACATTACTCTTTTGATGTTCTTAAATTCACATCAATAAATAATTACCGTTTCTTAAACAGTTAAAAACGACTGAAAATTTAAACAATTTAATATAACAATAATTATGTAGATAAACATTTATATTAAAAAAATGGCACGTTTATTTGGTTTCAGATCAGTCAGTCAAAATGTAGAAACTAAAAGAAAGATGCATCATCAGGTTTTCATTTGCACGAAAAAGCGTTTTAGTTTTATAACTTGGTAGGACCTACTGTACGTTATAATTACTTAAATCGATATTAAATATGATTTCGCCACGTCGAGAAATATTTGGATTCGGCAATTTCATAATAACATCATCTAAATGTTGCATGGTGTAAATATCATCTACTCTTGGATAGCTGAATATTAATCCTCTATCAAATTTAGATTCCTTCTTTTTTCTCACAAATTTCACTTCAGGAATGTTATCTTTTATTGATATTACTTTGCCTACAAAATGCTTCACGCCGTTTTTTGTTGTAAATTTAGCCAAAATTCAACTTTTTTTTTAACTTTTTATCATCCTCGGTGAGATATTCAACGTTGGAAATACCGTAGGGTATAGATGGTTCTATATTTTCTTCTTCTTCTTGCTGGTTTGTGATGATATCCTCCATTGTTTCATATTCTGAATCTTCCGTATCAGCAATAGATATTTCAGTGTCAGAAGTAAAGCTAGATTCACTACTAACTTTCCTCTTTCTTTGTTTCACAGATTTGCATTTTTGCGTCTTCTTTTTTGCTTTATTAGTTTCTTTTTTTACTAATCTTCTTTTCCAACTTTCTTCTTTAGGTTTTTTGCGAACGTTATTACCAATTACTTCTAATTCTTTGATTTCTTCTGTGATATCTTCAAGAACTTTACTTCTTTTGGTTAGTGTTTCTTTTCTTGCTGGAATCAATTTCATATGTAAAGCAGACCGCGTAATTTTACTGCTTTCCTGCTTGATATTGACGTTTCTTTTCTTGCTCTGTTGATTTTTCTTAAACTGTCCTGGTTTTATAGTGACATCAGAGGTAATTATAATCCTAGGCTTATTGGTTTGTAGACATTTTGGTACTTCGTTTGTGAATCGCATATTTGCATTGTAATTTTTTGGAATATCACACAAATTATGAACATCAGATACTTGCGAAGTTTGTTCACCAGAGTACTTGTATTGCTCGGACTGAATTAAATTATTGTTAACGCTCCTGAGACACAAAGTTTTGAGACTATCGGGGTTTTATAAGCATCAAAGGCTGCAGTAATAAGTAAGGATTCAGTTGCATAGTGTTAGAATTTTTCTTCCTTTGTCTTTTATCTGTTCCTACTTTTCTTGGAATGATATTTAATTTATTTATTTATTTAAATTAATATGGAAGACTTACAGCTAAAAAAAACAGACTAGTACCAGTAAATTAGACAGACAGCCAATTACAAGTCTTCACTTATAAATAACAGAACAATAACTACATATTCTATGGACATTAAAGCTTACACGAACAAAATAATATTAAAAAAGCTTAACAAAAAAAACTGAAAAAGGACAAAAAATAATTTTTTTTTTTTTGCTCACTCTTCTTGCTTAACAACTTTCATATACCTAATAATAAAATTAAACTAGATGAAAAAGTTTCGGCTTAAACTCTTCCTGGCTGAGGACACACTAGTTACGAATGGATCGATATCATGCTGTTTACATAATTTATTAAGATTTCTGCTTGCACGCACTATGTACGAATTCTGCCTATAATTCGTTGAAGCAAATGTCACATGTAAGGGTGAATTAAATCTTTTTGACTTCCTGGGAGTGTTAAAATAAAACTTGGACAAAATATCAGAGCAGTTGATATCATTATTAAAAAGTTTTAACAAGAAAACGCAATCAGAAATTTCGCGGCGATTGACTAGGGGTAATATATGAAATTTTTTACAGAGATTAAGGTAATTTTCAGATCGATACGGTACTTTTTGGTGATAACATAAGTATTTAATAAATCTTCTTTGGATGCTCTCTAAACGGTCGATATATTTGTGGTAACATGGGTTCCATATCTCAGACGCGTACTCCAAGTGACTTCTGACAAAAGTACAATATAGAATTTTTAAAGTTTTAGCTTGAGTGAAGCACTTGGATAACCGCATTTCGCGACTATAGCATCAATGTGTGTTTCAAAACTAAGCTTGGAATCATGGTGAACCCCCAGATCACGGATGGAATTTGGTCTAGGTAAAACTTGATTACCTAGGGTATACGGTGTGGCTATGATTGAACGCTTTCGAGAATACGTAATAACCGAGCATTTGGCGGGATTAAGATCCAGCTTACATCTTTGACAGTAATCCTCTAGACGACACAGGTCACTTTGGAATGCTATCACGTCCATCTGCGATGATATTGTGGCATAAATTTTCATGTCATCAGCAAAACACAATAATTTGGATGAATGCAGACAGGAGTCTATGTCATTTATATAGACTATAAACAGTAATGGACCGAGCAGGGAACCCTGCGGTACTCCACTAGGAACAGGGACCCAGCTAGATATATAATTATTCAATACCACTGCTTGGGACCTTTTCTCAAGATAAGAGGTAAATCATCTGAGTAGATCTCCGCGTATTCCCATGCCGTTTAACTTCATTATGAGGATGTTATGGTCAATTCGGTCAAAGGCCTTACTATAGTCTGTATAAACGACATCGACCTGCTTGCCATTGTCCATGGCATGAGTAATATAATCATTAAGAAGAATTAGGTTTGTGACAGTAGACCTACCTTTCAAAAAACCGTGTTGAAACGTGTTAAACGAATTTTTGAGAGCAGTATAAACCTGATTATATATAATTCTTTCAAAGACTTTAGCTATGATACATAGTTTGGATATCGGCCTGTAATTCAAAACGTCAGTTTTGACACCTTTTTTATATACAGGCGTTATAAACGCTGATTTCCATATTTGCGGTACTATACAAGTATACAAGGATTTTCTAAATAGAATCGAAATAGGTTGTGCTATGGAAGGTGCACACCGTACAAGAAGTTTGGATGGAATATTATCTGGAACTGCCGCCTTAGACGTGTCCAATTTCCGAAGCAAGTTAGTAACTTCATCAGCATTAACAATTATATTACAGATATCAGATGAAAGGTTTGACGATTCGGTAAAAAGAAAAGGAGGAGAAGTTGGTTGACTAACATTGGGATTGAGAAAAGTAGAATGGAAATATTCGGAAAAAGCCTGACATATAGATTCCCCCGTTCGCAAAGTTTCACTTTTATAATTCAAGGTACTTGGGATTGCATTTGAATTATGGCGCTTTTTCACAAATGTCCAAAAATATTTTTGGTTATTTTTGATAGATATTTCGGTTAAATCCAGATAGTTCTGGTAGCATTGCGACTCTAAAGTTTTTACTCTTTCACGAAGAAGCCTGAATGTTGATTCATCAGATTTATTACCGTAAGTTTTGAACCTTTTAAAGTACTTAAATTTTTCTTTAATTGTTCTAATAAGGGACGAACCAAGTCGGATACGATTTTATTCGAAACAGTTTCTGTGGAATATATTTTTTCTGTAAATTATAAATAAATTCATTTAAAAAGTTCACTGAATCATCAATTGATCGCGCCGAGAACTCAATTTCCCAGTCAGCCATACAAATGTCTCTGCTGATAGATTCATAGTCACCTTTATCAAACAAAAACTGAGTACGTGACGCACACCCAAGCAAAGGTGTTATTAACAAGTCCAAATGAATTAATAATGCTAGGTGATAGGCATCAATGGGTACAAGGGGGCTAGAACATTCAAAAACATTCGCCTCTTGATTGGAAAGGACTAGGTCTAGGATTCTACCATACCTATTAGGCACGACGTTATACTGACTAAAGCCAAGAGTGCTTAATTCATCACAGAGCAAGACTTCATCACTGCTGTTAGGATTCAGCGGGACAAGCGATTTATTATCAGATGGGACCCAGTGAATACCGCTCATATTAAAGTCACCTATGACGAGAAAGATATCAGAAGTGTTATTAATAACTGTTTGGTTTAGTTTAGCAAGAAAATTGGAAAGTTGTGAAGAAAAGGAAAGACCTAAAGGACATGACCAGTTCCTGCCCTCACGTTCGGAGCAATGCGCGGGATTACAGGTTTTACAGAAAGATTTAAAAATTAAGATCTAAATTATTATGGTTATATTATCCAGATTAAGGCCGAGATTAAATTGTCTGAATAAACAGTAAGTGAAGATATTGCTTCCGTTTTGCTTTTTGAAACATTTCTGTTTTTCTACGTTCCATTGATTCCGTAATCATCCGATAACCATAACCTATTTGAACAATAATTATTATAAGCGAGTTATTTTTGATCAAGCTTATGTTAATGACTATGAATATGTATCTTGAATCTCAAAATATTCTTGCACCGTCTCAGTACGGTTTTCGAGCGGGTAAATCTACTGATGATGCTGTCCACGATTTCACCGACTTTTTAGTCAAAAACCTGGATGCTAATAAGAAATGTTTGACTATATTTATTGATTTAGCAAAGGCGTTTGACACAGTTTCTATCCCCAACCTAGTTGACAAACTGTATGCAATGGGAATACGTGGAAACCAACTAGACCTACTAGCCAATTATCTCTCAGAGCGTAAACAGTGTGTTAAAATTGATGAGAATGTTAGTGACGAACTGCCAATTACGCATGGTGTCCCTCAAGGCAGTATATTGGGGCCCACGCTGTTCTTATGCTACATAAATCAACTGTGTCAGCTTGAAATCCAAGGGTGTAGAATTGTTTCTTATGCGGATGATACCACATTAACCTTTGTGGGAGATTCGTGGGAGGAAGTGTTCTCCTTGGCTCAGGCCGGATTTAATGTAGTCTCCCACTGGCTCGCGGCTAACTCACTAACTTTAAATGCTGACAAAACCAAGTACATGGTGTTTTCAATTAGGCAGTCCACCTTTGACCTAAATGATAGATTCCACATATGGGCACATAAATGTTCTTTTCCTCCAGCGTTGCAATGTAATTGTCCCCAGATAAAGGTAGCGCAGAGTATACGATACTTAGGTGTTATGATTGATAATAAGCTGTCATTTAATATACATATACACACTGTATCACAAAGAGTGAGGAAAGTGGTTTATATATTTAAACAACTAAGATACATAGCCGACAGTAAGATAATAAAAATGGTATACTTTGCGCTAGTTCAATCAATTATTACGTATTGCATAGTTACATGGGGAGGAACGGATAAGACCAAATTGATAGAACTGGAAAGAGCACAGAGACTAATTTTAAAGGTGGCCTTCCTTAAACCCAGACTATTTCCCACAGATGAGCTCTACAGGGTTGCAGAAGTTTTGACGGTCAGGCAATTGTACATACTGCTTACTGTAATGAGGCAACACACAGATATGGCATCCTTTGACTTGGAACAATGTACAGCTAGAAGATCTTATGCTATTTGTAAAAGAAATAAAGTAAAAACCAGGTTTGCACAAAAGTTTTATATGTTTCGAGGACCATTACTATATAATAAAGTAAACAAAGAGTTGAGTATTTTTAACAACAATAAAATTCAATGTAAAAAAAAAGTTACAGCATGGCTACTTCGATTTGATTACTTTAAGACTGAACAATTATTTTATATACAAGCATGAATTAAAAAATAGCTCACATGTACACACACTCACTCACACATACAGATACACATACACACACACGCACACACATGCGCAGGCACCTAAAAATTCATCCGCCAACTTACGCGCATAATTATACTTTCTATCACTTGTCTGTTATTATTTTGTTACACAATTTTTTATTTTTTGTTTATATGGGTAAAACTCTTGACATAAACTAAGTTCACTTTATTGTTTACATAATTTGTGGTGGTGGGGGCCTGATGTCCTAAGATACAGGCCTCGGCTTAGTTTAGGCATCAGTCTCCCACAAATTATTGTATTTTGTTAACTAAACTTTGTGTTGTAAACTGCTTTATAGTAATTTGTGGAAGAGAAATAAATACAATACAAAGTATGTTTTATTTATGTACGTAATTACGCTTAAAATACGCTTTCAATTTCTGACACGTTTATAATTCTAAGATCAGACCACATACATTTTTTTAAATAATCGCTGCCTATAAAGGAACGTTATGTTATTCCGTTGCCATGGCATCTGACATTAGCTGCGCACGGCTGCGTAGGGGTGGTAAACGATTTACAAAAAATATCGAGAATTCAATCGATTTGAGTCAAAGAATAAAAAATCCAGTCACAAGAAAATCGATACCTATGGTGCCAAATAGATTTTTGAACATGTTTCATTTTCAAATTGATATTTTATTATTAACCGTGTTTAAAGTTACTTATAGTACCTTATGTGTGTGTGAAGAGTTATTAACCGACTTCAAAAAGGAGGAGGTTCTCAATTCGGTTGTATTTTTTTTTTTTCAATAGAACTTTCGATCTATTTCATAATAATAATAATAAATAATAATAAAGTTTATTGTCACTAAAAATACATTCACATTGCATTTCATGTAAGAGGTAGACACAATATAATTATTAATGTAATACACTGATGGTACTGATACTGATTCCCAAACTAAGCCAGAGCTTGTATTTTGGGAGACAGTGTTCAGTCGTGGGACATAATACATTATTTGGCACAGAAGTAAATGTCACTGTTGTATACATGGGCAATAAGTTACTGCTGGTAAAATTACCTTTTGTTGCGTTTAGTTAAATATAGTGATGCTAAGTTAATAGGTTTATAGATTATGTAGGATTTTAAATTTAGTAGTTGAATGTTTGTAAGATGTGTCTGTGTATATGTGTGTGTGCGTATATGTGTGCATGGGTGTGTGTGTGTGTGTATGTATGTGAGTATGCGGGTGTGTGTGTGTATGTATGTATGCATGCAGGTGTGTGTGATGTATGTGTTTTGTGGTTGGGTGTACGTGTCTGTGTATAAAATACTACGCGACGTATGCGAGTAATTCTTCAGTCTTTTGGTAGTCTAGTTGCTGAAGCCAATCAGAAACCTTGTTTTTGACTTTATGACCGCTAAGTCCTGCGATATTTAGTTTTTTGTTTATTGTGTTATATAGTTTGCAGCTTAGGCTAATAAATTGTCTTCTGGCGAAGGATGTCTTACAGGGGATACGGGGACACACGGACACCTTGTTGCGTCTTTTGGGGTCAGGAAGAGGCAAGTATCGGTGTTTTCTTAAAATTGATTTGAGCACAAAGAGCTGCCGAGCTGTTAGTACTTTGCAGTCTGAATAAAGTTGTACAGTAGAGTACCTGTAAGGTTTTTTGGTCATCACTTTCAGCACAGCTCTTTGTGCTCTCTCTAAACCAAGTAAGTGCGTTTTGGCAGCCCCTCCCCACACTGGCATGCAGTATTGGATAATGGACTGACATAGGGCTAAGTAGACTAGTTTCAGTTTATTATAAGGTGCCGAGTCTCTTAGGGATTTAAATATATTTATTAACCGCCTCACCCGAGATGTCACCACTTCAATCTGCCTGTCCCACCTCAGTCCAGTATCTATATGTACGCCCAGATATTTTAAGTTTTCTGCTCGACTAATTTCTTGACAACCACAACCATCCGGAACAATACAAGTGTGGGCTTTAATAGAGAAGTCTGGTGGAGGGATGTTAACTTTGCTAATAGAAAAGGGTAGATAGTGCGTTTTGGAAAGGTTTAACGTTAACAAATTATTAGTGAGCCAAATCATGACTTTGGAAAGGGAGTGCTCAGCTCTTTCCCTGACGGTGTGCCAGTTAGGACCCCAGACTAGAATGGCAGTGTCGTCTGCATGGGTGAAGATGCTAGTATTTGGAAGAGACATTGTGCAGAGATCATTAATATAAGCCTGGAAAAGAGTGGGGCCCAAGACACTCCCTTGCGGGACGCCGTAGGAGACTGTATCCTCGTCACTCATGTATCCCTCTATTTTTACTCGTTGTTTTCTATTAGATAAATAGTCCTTAAAAATTGTATGTGCAATTCCGCGTATTCCCAGCTTCTCCAATTTATCCAGGAGAATAGGGACAGAGACCGTGTCAAAAGCCTTAGATAGATCAAGAAATATACATAAACATCTATTTTTGGCATCCAAATTTTTAACAACAGTATTTGTGAGCTCCATCACAGCATCTTCAGTTGAAAAACCCGAACGAAAACCGTATTGATTTTTGGCTAATATGTTATATTTATCCAAAAACTTCTTGAGTGCACGATTCAGTACTTTTTCTAAGACTTTTGATAGGGCAGATAGTACCGATATGGGTCGATAATTGTTGACGCAGTCTCTGTCCCCACTCTTATGGATCGGGTGTATAATTGCCTTTTTAAATACTTCGGGGAAAGCTCCGGTATTTATAGCGCGATTACAGATATGTGTGACGAGAGGAATCAATACCTGCCGACATTGCCTTAACACAATAGACGAGATATCATCATAGTAGTGTATTGATTTTACGATTTCTGATTTACGGTTTTTTGTAAAGGTGAGGGATTTAGAGACTATTTTATTTTCATGATAGCGAAGAGACTCTGCGCATCTATGAAAATGAAATGATCAATGGCAATTTTTTTACTTGTCTTTCTTACTTCTTTCTTTACTTCTTTTTAGATACGTTCAAATAGTGAAAAAGCGATTTCGTAAAAAAAAATAACAAATGACTTTGATTTTAGTTCTAGTGTGTCGAGGTCGATAATTATGAGAAAAATCTACAATCGATTAATCGATGTCAAATCGCTATGTCTACGTACACGTCTATTTGATCATGGCGTCAGGCAGGTGTCAATGGTGAAATTGAGTCAAAGAGTATAATAATTATATGCATCGAGTTCCTCGTCCTCGTTGTGTTTACGCGTTATTTGTGTACTGTGCCATTATTTTGTTATATTTCTCACGACCATTGCTATTCTATACGGACTGATATCTTCAAAACCCGATTATTATAGCTAAAGGATTTCATCTGTGCTGCTCGATTTTCTTTTTGCTGATTTGGTTGAATGGATATTATGATGAGGTGCCTCAACTGTGAAATATCTGTGCTCCAAAGCCCCTTAGTTACCTGAATACGACCGCTCGTTAGTGATTTCACCTAATTGTACCTACATTGTTTATATTGCCTGTATCTACCCTCTGTTTTTTCATTTATGTACATTAAAATAACTCATTTTTGTTTAAATGATGGTTTTATTATTCATTATAATTCTCTTACTGTACAAATAATACTATTAAGCTGTTTTTTTCTTTATTTTTTCCTGAGCCGCGTAGCGCCATCTAGTGTCATATAGCAGAAAAGTAGAGTTATTCAGAGAATAGTTCTTTGTTTTTCTCAGTTTTACTGGCTTTCATTCTCCTGAAACTTTTTGATCTGTAAACTATACAATCCAACAATTGCAGAAACATAAAAATCTTTGCTGCACATTGATTTTGAGTCCTAGGCAAGCGACTATGGTATTACTAATCATGTCCTTTTGTTGACATAAATATATAACACAGATATGCAAGGTAATATTAATTCGAGAAGTAGAATTTTTCAGGCGTATTGATAGCCAAAGGTCCTCCGCTGTAGAATAAAAATTAGGTTGGCAAATAACTGATAATTCTCTACGCGTAGCAATAAGAACCCCACCACCACGCGATTGCCCGGTTAAAACGTAGTCACGATCACGGCGCCACACAATGTATCGGTCATCAAAAAACTCAGAATTTAATACTCCATCCAATAACCAAGTCTCAGTAAGTACTATAATATCATACGAGCTAAGTAACATTTGACAATAAAAAGTATGAGTTTTTGTTCTAAGACCGCGAACGTTCTGATAATATATGTTTAAGTTATTAGTCATTGGAAATCCAGTCAATAATTGAATTCAATTCGGTATGAATGAAACATTTCATTAAAATATTATGTATAATAAGGTAAAATAAGAATATAAACATGCAAGGAAGGTAAACATTAAAAAAGTTTGCGCGAGAACAGTGATCATGCGACATTAAGTTGTAAACACCTGTGCGAATGGGCAAGTAATGCGTGGTGCGTACAAGTGCGAGCAAGCAAAATATAGTGTAATGCGTTAGAGCTTTGAAGTAAACAGCGCGATAAAAAACATAAAGGATTTTTTTTGCTAAAGTAATTAGAGGTGTCGAGCTCATTAGTGCGACTGAGGTGTTAAACCTTTTGTTAGAAAGTGTTAAGACATAATAGATCACATCAATTATGAGCAGTTGAGATGAAGAAAAACAACGAAATAAAATTAAGAAATAACATAAATTAAATAGGAAGCAAGTTATACAATCTTGTTTAAATCAAGTTCCTTCCTTATTATTGCTACTTTACAGTTAGCATTTTTTAATATATGTATTTTCCCATGCTTAACCCACACGAACTCATAATGTTTCTCCTTAGCCAAGATCTTCACCTTACTGAGGAGCTTTTTATATTCCACGCTCAAATGATCATTGACATACACCCGCTGAGATGTGCCCTGAAACCGGATGTGGGATGTGGAAAGGTCTTTCACAGCACGAGCAGCTGCGATAAAGTCTTCCTTCACGTACCGATTTAAAAAACTTACAATTATCAGTTTTTCGTTAGAGTTGAATATAGGCACCCTGGATATATAATTCAACTGAGATTTAGGGCAGCTGTAATTAATCTTGCGGCCGATTGCTTCAATAATCGTGAAAAGATTTTCATCTTTTCTTGTAGGAACTCCCTTAATCTCAACATTGTTTAGTCGAGATCGCTGTTCGTATGTTGCGAGTTCAAACTTCGACTTTGCTATGTCAGTCTGCAAACAATTTACTGTTTCCTGAAGCTTGCCGAGGTCAGATACTTTCGATTCCATCTCCGCTAGTCGAGTGTCGAATTCATCAAGTCTGCCACCTGTGCCTTCAAATGTAATTTTTAGTTCTGCTAACTCATCCTTGATTAGCCGAATATCATCTACCAGATTCGGCAGACTCTGCAACTGGCGTTTCATGTCACGAATTTCACTTAACACGATTTCGATCGAGACTGGCTCAGGAGCAGGCGCAGCTGGTGATGACGTTCGACAAGTGGGGCACTTCCATTGAGCCATCCTATCAGCACCAAGCTTTCTCCATCCGGCTTCGGAAATGTTTGCACACCCAAAATCCAGGTGTTTCTTGCAGGTCCCACATTGAACACCATCATTAAACTGCACGTTACAAGCTGCACACGTTTTCATTGTTGAAGCACTCAGTATAACTGGGATTTACTATTATAACACAAAACTAACAAAGTGCGAGTTTAATGTAAATTTAAAAAAGGTTGACGATCTATTATTTCGAGCGACGCGTACTGTACTAATGCTTGTCCACAGACGTAATGACTTAAGACATAATGAATTAAGTTTTCAAAATCGCTTGTACATACCGATTTACCCGGTGGGACATGTAGTTTTTTATTTCGTACTTTTTTATTAGGATCTGGTTTACGTGTCTCTTTCAGCCCGTCTAATAGTGCATCATCGACAGTATATTATGTCATCGTTGATTTCATTGAATCCGGTAATTTCATTATTACTTTATCGGGGTTGAATGGTACAATGCCAGTACTTTTAAAGGCACTAATTATGTTATTTGTTTTTTCGTTAAGCTGTTCCACTAGTTTTTTGAGTAGGTCTGGGAAATGTCCTTTGTGAATCGTGGTTTCTCTTGGGTTCTTTATTTTGTAATTCAGTAAAATTTCTCGCCACAGTTTTTTTAATGGCCCAAAATAGCAAACGTCCAACGGTTGTGTCAAATGTGACGAATTTGGAGGTAAAAATACAAAACGTATATTATTTTCTTCACAATATGTCACAATTTTGGGATTTTTGTGGGACGCTAAGTTATCCCCAATCAAAACTTTTGTACCGGTTTTGTTTTTAGCCCATGGTAGTATAATACTTTCAAACCAATCTTCGAACAAAACACTATCAAACCATCCCGATTTAGAACGGTTGTATCTGGATCCTTTAGGACCTTTAGTGTCCATGTTGTATATAAATGCTCCGACTTGTATACAACGTAAGGAGGGAGACATTCTCCTCCTGCAGTTATTGCGAACATTATAGAGATAGCCCCCTTCGTGCTATTTAATACTCTTTCAGGGTATTTCATTCCTCTTTTGAATAAGCACTTTTGGGACCCAGGATTATCTGTTAAATTAGTTTCGTTATAATTTAATACGTTTTCACTAGGAATACCTTCCAATGATAACTGTAAATTCGTGAAATATTCCTTCATTTCATCAGGGGTTTTTTCTGCACGGCTTCTTTTTATATTTTGTACCACTCTGTAGGCTAATTTGATTTATGTCTTTTTATAAAAGAGTAGGCCCACTTCTTGCTGGGTAATTTGTTGTCGAAAATAGAAAGTCTGCCATTACCCTCTAAGTATCTGAAAAATAATACCACTCTGAATTCGGTGAAGCGCAAAAAAAATCAAGTATGTACCTACATATTTAGTTTATATAGTAGGTGCCTATTGAATATATTTGTTAATAAAACACATTTAATTATTACGTACCTATGTACGACAATTCGCAAATCCAGAAGAGTCAAAGGGCTTCCGTATTCTGCAGCTGCTAACAGAACTTTAATTATATTAGCTTCCTCTTGGTCGGTGAGCTTTGTCGGACATCCTGGACTCTTAGGATGTTTATTGTGCAGTTTGTCTAATAATGTTCGACGAGGTATGCCAAAAATTTTCTCTGCATCGTACGAGGACATTCTTTTATTTTTTAACGAGTCTCCTGCCAAATCTATCATATGCTGTTAGTGTTTTGCAGTGTACGACCACCTATTGCGTTGCTTCGCTTGCATTGTCGGTAATTCTGCAACAATCAGTTCTTTATCAAATGTATCTGGGCAACTTGAGCTTTGTTCCAAGTAGATATATTTGAAAAAATTGTTTTGTCCATTTTTAAAAGATAAAAATAAAGAGTAGTTCGTATGAAAATTAAATCGAATCTGTTGCAACAGCTTTCGAAATACAATGTTACACAATTATACCAAAAAGCACTACTGTTTGTATAATATATACATATATAATAGTAAAAGACATTAACAATGAAATTGACAACCCTAGCGGTAGGCGAAGTTCGGCAACAAAATGGCCACCAGTACCACCGCAATAATAATTATTTAACTGTTGCTTCTAAACGTGAATTAGATAGACAATAATAGAGTCCAATGAAAGAGAAATATTTTAGTTTATAATAAAATAAGAAGATCAACATTACCTGTTCTATAGTACTGCTTAAAATTAAAGTTAAAACACCAACAAAAAAAAAAACATGTCGTCCATTTCACGGCAAAATCACAATGGTGACCAATAATATGAAGTTAGTTCCAATTTATTTGCAAAATCTTGCCATACATAAAAAAGCTTTTGTATTTAGTTGTTTTTTGCACAATCTTTACCAAAAATATGTTGGCAAATCCAACTTATTAAAAATTAGGCGAAGATAGGTAAAACAGGCGAAGTTACGGGTTTCGACGGTACAGATCTAGAAAATCGGTATACATTGACCGCCTTTTCGGGTAACTTTGGGCCTGCGGGCCAAAGTAACCCTGCGCAGTATTTTAGTGAAGAACTTTACAATTTTTATCAATTTGTTACAGAACTAAAATAAAGAGCGACATTCCTGATGCCATCCGTGTACAGACGACAACCTGGCAGTCGTCGATATCTCGACTACACCCAGGCAGATTTAAAAAAATGTCTGGATGCAATCCAATCAAAAGTGCTCACACAAAGAGCTGCTGCAGATTTGTTTAACATTCCTCGCAGCACTTTGAAAAACAGATTATCCCGGAAGCACCCTAACAAACCAGGTAAACCTACAATTTTTACCGAAGAGGAAGAGAATGCGTTTGAAGCTCACATAACTGCGCTTTCGGAATATGGGTTTCCGCTGACAGCATTCGACCTAAAAATTATAATCAAAGATTATCTTGCATCCCAGGGAAGAGTTGTGAAAATTTTTAAGAACAACATTCCTGGTAATAGTCCGGTCAAATTAGATATTTCAAAGTGCAAAAATTCGCATAGAGCTGAAAATTGGTACGAATGTTCAGAACACCATTATAAATGAAATGTAAAAAGTCCCCATCGATCCCACACTTGCAAAAAAAATTATTCAAGGTCAAAGTTCGAAAATATAGCTTTTTTGCGTTTTTTAGCCAAACGGTAAGTTTTATGATAAAAATAGGTCGGACAAAAATTGTAGATTATGCAATTATCTATTAAAAATGTCTACAATTTTTCTCCTAAACATCACCGTTTCTGAGATATAGTGGTTGAAAAAGTTGTATTCTTCATAATATGCGTTTCCACGCCACCTGGAAGTTAGTGTACTTGGCGCGTTTTTTTAACTTGGTTTCCCCGATAGGCCTATCCCACAATCACCATCAGAACAGGATTCGTACAATATCAGTGAGGAGACATCTGATGCATCGCTGTTAGAACAATTTACTTACACCCAGCAGGAAGAAGAAGAACAAGCAGAAGAAGAAGTACAACAAGACGAACAAGAAGAAGAGGATGCAGAATTATCAAATGATTATGAATGAGACGGATAATTTTATCAATTTTTTTAGAATTCACACGGCTTTCATAATTTCCAATAGTACCAGTTTTTACATATTTTGGAATAGTATTGAATTAAACAGGATCACAATAGATTGTGGGATAGGCCTATCGGGGAAACCATGTTAAAAAAACGCGCGAAGTACACTACCTTCCAGGTGGCGTGGAAACGCATATTATGAAGAATACAACTTTTCCAACCACTATATCTCAGAAACGGTGACGTTTAGGATAAAAATTGTAGACAATTTTTATAGATAATTGCATAATCTACAATTTTTGTCTACCTATTTTTATCATAAAACTTACCGTTTGGCTAAAAAACGCAAAAAACCCATATTTGCGAACTTTGACCTTGAATATTTTTTTTTGCAAGTGTGGGATCGATGGGGACTTTTTACATTTCATTTATAATGGTGTTCCGAACATTCGTACCAATTTTCAGCTCTATGCGAATTTCTGTTAACCTACCCCTATTTTTTGGGCTAACTTGACCGGACTATAAAGACTGGGTGGCTTCTTTTCTTTCACGACATCAATCTTTTTCACGGCGACTTGCTAACAATATTAAAAGAGTCCGAGCACAAGTGTCGGAAGACGTCATTTCCAATTTTATAGAAAACATCGACAAAGTACTAGAAAGCGTTCCACCCGAAAACATTTAATTACGATGAAAGCAACCTTTGTGATGACCCAGGAAAAAAGACATTATGCAGAAGAGGAACAAAATATCCTGAAACAATAGTAAACGCTACAAAAGTTAATTTTACTGCCATGTTCTGTGGCAACGCCGCTGGGGAAGCAGTTCCACCGTTCATCGTTTACAAGTCGGATCATCTCTGGTCGACTTGGACTGAAAATGGTCCCGAAGGCGCTCGATACAATAGAACAAAGAGTGGATGGATGGACAGCGCAACTTTTGAAGATTGGTTTCTCAATCATCTGATGCCAGTTCTTACGAAGAAAAATGGACGAAAAGTGGTGATTGGAGACAACCTTGCTTCACACATTAATAAAACAGTTTTGAAGGAGTGTGAGAAGCACAATGTTAGTTTTATTTGCTTGCCACCCAACGCAACACATATACTTCAGCCCTTAGACGTGGCATATTCTCGACCGTTGAAGTGAAAGTGGCGGCAAGTATTGCTTCAATGGAAGAACAGTCAACTGGGTAGGAAACTGTCGACTACACCTAAGGATCCACGACTTAAAAACCGCTTTGGATTCTTTGACCGAGACCAAGGAGAATTTGATTGCTGGTTTTAGAAAGACAGGCATATACCCCGTCGACAAAGAGGAACCATTAGCTAGATTACCCAAACAAGATCGAATTATAAACGCAGACCTTATCGGAAATTCTTTTATGCAAAAATTAGTACAGAGCCGAGCTGAGGCGTGCCCAGAACAGAAAACAATTAGGAAAAAGAAACTTAATGTACCACCAGGAAAATCAATCTGTGCCACTGACCTTGCAGAAGCAGGTCCATCAGGTTTACAGCAGGCTAAAACTATTAAAGAAAAGAAAAGGGCAACAAAACGAAGGCAACGCAACGTCTCTTCATCTTCAAGCTGCAGTGACAGGACCATCAGTCTAGCTTCTTCCACTGAAGACCAGGTTTAAGGTTTTATTTATTTGTTTTAGGATGTGTTGCTGCTGTCTAATGATGTGATTGTCACACAACCATCACGTACACCTAGCCCATCAAGCCAATTCGAAAAGTTTAATACAGATGTTGTAACATTAATTCCATCTGGTGAATTGGAAAATGTTGCGAGTGTCAAGGTGATTAATTTATTATGAGCCTAATGGAATATCTCTGTACTTTATATTATTTTACAAAATTATTTATTATTATTAATTCTATTTCAGAAGCCCTTCATAAAAGATACTGGTGCACCTGGGTGTTTATTAAGACAGCCAGTGTCGTCACCCTTAAAATGTAAGTAGAGATATAGAGAATAATATGGTCTAGTGTAAGTTGTGGTGGGATGATGAACATTAAGTTGTGTTTTTTGTAGGTCGAAAAAGGAATTTTGGAGCTACTCCAGTGTCAGTGAGAAGATCTATAAAGATGCTGAGTGACGAGAAACTTCATTGCACAAAGGAAAAAGAAAGAATCCTTGAAGAAAGTAATAGACGTGCAGAAGTCGAGCACAAAGAAAAAATTAGACATGCACAAGAACTGCATGACCAATTAATAAAACACAATGAGGAACGCCACCAAAAAGAAATGCTAAGTACTATTGGATTTAAAAATTAAAATTCAAGAGGCACAGTTGAAAGGATTGGTTTAAGTTTATTTTAAAGTAGCGACACATTGACGAAGAATATACAAGGTTAGTCAGAAAGGGGGTACTAATCCGAAAGCCACTTATACTATCACTGAAGACTGTTTTATAGCATGTGTTAAAAAAAAAAACGTATGTTTTTATTGTCATACAAAACAGTGGCGTGCCTTCCATACAAGCCGAAAAGCCCGGCTTTATATCAGGAATGCGAGATTAATAAAAAAAAAACAAAAAAAAACTCATGTAAAGTAATATTGAATTAATTGAATCATGTCTCATAACAACTAATACCTACTGTAATAAATAAAAATATGTTTAAACTCCGCGCGCAATACACCGAGCCTCCGTGTGGTGGTACGTTGCCAGGTTTACATGAACAATATTTTTCGCGTCGCGCCTCGGCCGGCCTCCGTAACGTAACGTTGCCAAACCGCCTGCAAGATCTTGCATTCCGGTCGCACGCGCTGGCTTCTTACGCGGCTTAAGCCGTTTGTCTCTTTTCCTTCAATTTCATTCATAAATGCTCTGTTTGTAGTATTAGATATACAACTATGTATACCAATTTCTATGCGAAATTAAGCCGGGCTTTTGACTCTGTTAGTTTGAAGAAATTGAACATTAGGGTAGTGTGTTTACGTGTGCAATTTGTGTGGCATGCGTGTTTAGGCACATAGATGCCGCGATGTTTGTATTTCGATAGAAATGATACAATTTCAAATTAGTTAATTTATTGTTTTGAACGATACTGCAGCATTTTTTTGACGCGTTATATATTTTTTCAGTTTCTGTGATTTAAAGTATTGTGTAACTTTTATTAGTTTGTTTTAACGTTCGTGATTAAGTTTCGTTGTGATTTGCCTTTCTTAAATGATGAATTCGGAAATAATTGTTCCTTGTGATGGATTAAAGTGTGTGCAATCGTTACTCGAGAAGGTAAATCCTACTGTGAATTTTGCAGACAAATACCTACCTATCGTTTTATTACTTCACCTAAACCTACTTCTGATTTGAGTATTTCTAGTAAATCAAAGTCACTTAATAGGCATTTTCATAGATCGGCTTACAAAACTCCTTGGATTATAGGTTGCTCTCATATAAACAAATTATTTTGCTGGTGTTGCATATTTTCCTCTAATGATACGAACGCCTGGAATACATCAGGTTACGATGATTTGAATGACTTATCTGGTGCCAGGATTAATTATTGCTCTGAACAAATAGAACGAAACAACAAACGGCTTTTATCAAAGCCACCGAAGGTATGTGATTGCTGATATGTGTGTAAATCTATCTAGTGATACCATGCCTTCAGTGAGCTTTGTTGTTTGTCATCAGCAGTAGTAAAGAAGCGAAGAATGAAGAGTTAACACAGCTGTTTACATCGAAAGTAATTATAAATTGTTTTTAAACTTTTCCGATTTGTACGTGACATTATAAAAATATAGATCGGCTCTATTATAAATTAATAACAATATTTTTTTCAACAGTATAAACATTGCGTAATTATGCTCATCAATTATTTCTGAGCCATCTATTGGCGGCGACGGGCGATTATGTCATTTTACCCGTCGAACTCGAAGAGCGCAAAAAAGCACCTGTAATGCTCATAGATGGCTCTTAAACCAAGTTGTTGTACGTGATTTGCAAAATCACACAATAATTGTATTACATATTTGCACCCTATTTATTATTAGGGTGAAAATAATAGTTGTGTGATTTCGCAAAATATGAATGAATTTTTGACAAATTATACAGGGTTTTTTTTCCTAAAAATCTATCGGGCTTGCCCTAACTTTGAACCCTAGGCACGCCACTGATACAAAAGTAAATAAATATTATTTATTTCAAAAACTCCGCAACCCTAATTTTGTTATAAGCCTATCGGTTCGGTGCGGCGCGGCGGTAAAATACAAAGCGCCAGCTGTACCTACGTACCTACGACTGCCGCCGAAATCGTAGGTTACTATGATACTGTGTATGTGTGCGTGTATCGGAAGTTTTTGAACATAATTAGGATTATTAGCTAGAAACTTACCATTTCTGATGTCGACGCTGTTCTCTGCCAACGAGAATGTCACACGTGTCGTCTTAATTTTAAATTGAAACACAAGAAACACTTTTGGTTATTAATGTTTTATGTAAGTACGTAGGTTAGGTACCTAACCTACCTACGAATGGATGTATCCCCCGTATCACCACGGACACTACAAGAAGGGTTCAATTCCGAATGGAACAAGCACTTTCAGTTATTAGTTTTATGAACTTACGTTAATACCTACAAATGAATCTATCACCACGGACACTACGAAAAGGGTTCATTTCGAATTCGAACACAAGACGCTGTTTGTGTTGTGTGTGGTGGTCAAGGGCTTCCTTCAATGAACGGTACTTTAGTATATATTTTGATAGCGTTTATTTTTATACAGATAGATTATTAATTTACAGGAATTTTCAAGTTATAATTGTGAGAAAATACGATGGTGAACCGACTACCATTCGTGTTCGTTTTCTTCTGTCCCGTCGCCCCGCTCGATCATCCGGTCGATCCGTGGATCGAATCTTCTAGAATTTTCTCGGGACGACCAATCAGCGGTCCCTTTGCACCGCTCTCGTTCCCTCACAGGAGTAAAAATGTTGGCTTCTTGCTCCCTCAGCTTCCGTCGAGCCTCCATCTACTCGACGCTAGAGGGTGCCACGCGTTGTGGATTAAACGTCACCAGATGGCGTTAACATATGCCCCCGGCCTTGGAAGGTTCCTGCTTCCAACGAAGTACCGATGGCGTTGACCTTTGTAAAGGACTATTACGGATTATTGTGGATCTATCTTCTTGTTCTCTTCATGTGGAAACAAAGGACATATTTTTGAGAATGCCCTTCGTATCGTTCCAGTTGCTGTTTTGATGTCAGCGACTCGTGACACGCCATCTTTTCCAGGAAAAGTATGAAGAATTCTTCCCAGGCGCCACTTTAGAGGCGGGAGATTGTCCTCCTTGATGAGTACGAGAGTATTAGGTACCAATTCTTCCTTACTTGTCTTCCACTTCGTTCTGGTCTGCAGCTCCGCTATGTACTCCTTTGACCATCTCTGCCAGAACTGCTGGCGCATCTGTTCCACGCGGTCATAACGGGACAGGCGATGTGAAGCTGTAGTCGTCAGGTCTGGACTGGCGGGTGCGGTGAGCGGTCGGCCAATCAGAAACAGAGAAGGGCTGAGGGGAAGAAGGTCAGTCGGATCTGCGGACAGTGGCCCACATGGGTCGAGAGTTTAGGACGGCCTCGATTTGAGCTAATATCGTGCTAAACTCCTCGTACGTTAGGTTCGCGTTGCCAACAACACGGCGAATATGATATTTGCAAGACTTTACTCCTGCCTCCCACAATCCCCCAAAATGCGGTGTATAGGGTGGTATGAAATTAAACTTTATACTATCATTAGCTAAAATTTCTATAATATTATCCCGATTGTTTTTTAAAAATTGTGTAATTTCCTTCATTGCCCCAACAAAATTCTTACCATTGTCTGAAAATATTTCAGCCGGTTTACCCCTTCGAGAAACAAATCTTTTTAGAGCTAATATATACGCATCTGTTGTTAAATTAGTAACTAATTCTAAGTGAACTGCACGCGTTGAGAAACAAATAAATAAACAAATATAGCATTTTTCCAGTTTAGCGCCTCTCCCCTTACGGTTCAAAATAAACATGGGTCCTGCATAGTCTACACCGCACCTCATAAACGGAAAACCTGGTTCTAGCCTTTCTACGGGCAAGTTACCCATTTGAACTGAAACCGTTTTACCTTTAATTCGTGTACATGTTACACATCTATGTACAACATTTCTAGCCAGATCGCGGCCTCTGAGGGGCCACCAATCTTCTCGTATACTAGCTAACAGTGATTGAGGACCTGCATGAAGAAGGCGATTATGCTCGTATTGAAACAACAAACGAGTAAAGGTATGTTTACTGCATAAGAGGGTTGGATATTTTTTATTGTATGAAAAACATGAAGAATTATCTAACCTACCTCCTACTCTAATAATATTGTTACTATCGAGAAAAATATTAAGGCCAGAAATATTACGAGTAGGTTTTAAGGTTGAGTTATTTTTTGATGACATAATAATATCAGGAAACGATTGGTGTTGTGACATTTTAGTCAACTTGGTAATAGATCTATTTAATTCATCTAATTGAAGCGGGCCGTATTTACGTTTTAGCTTTATTTTAGTACGAACATTATCAATGAAACGTAACATATAAGCAACTACACGCTTCATACGAATAAATGAGGAGAATCTATCAAACGGGAACGTATTCTGATTAGTTTGATGTACCAACAGTGTGGTAGTTAATTTAATATCTGGCAACTCGTTAAAATTAACGTTATGACAACTATGATCATAGCTAAAATTACAAAGACGTTCGTGCAAAAATGGCGGGCCGTGCCACCAAATATCAGTGGTGCGCAACACGTCCAGCGTAACCCCGCGTGATACCAAGTCAGCTGGGTTGGATTTACTTCCTACATGTAACCATTGTAAACTACCAGTGAGTTCATTAATTTGAGCCACCCTGTTTTGCACAAATGTTTTGAGAGTGTTAGGTGACATTCGTAGCCATCCCAGCACAATTGTGGAATCCGACCAAAAATAAACATTAGTGAAATTCAAACGAAGTGAACTTTTAATTTTGGTGTACAATTTTGCACCTAATAATGCCCCACATAATTCCAAACGCGGTATAGTTATCGGTTTCACAGGCGTGACCCTAGACTTAGCGCATAACAAGGCTACGGACACATTAGTATTGTTATCCGAGTACATACGCACGTAAGCGCAAGCGCCGTAAGCATTTTGAGAGGCGTCCGTGAATATGTGCAATTCTATATATTGCATTTTGCTATTAATAACCTGCCGTGGTATACGTAATTTACTGAAACAATCAAGAGTGTCAACGAATTTTTTCCAATTAATTAAAATATCATGAGGGACCGGATCGTCCCATCCGATTTTGAGTCCCGTACGATATACAGAATTACCCTTGAACGATATAATTGTTAACAGAAAGCATGGTTCACCGTTGAACGGTAATACGAAAAAACTATTAGTCGATACCATTATTTACAGACAGCACGTTTCGCCGAAAAACGCTACAACGAATGAATGATTGGCCGATACTAAGATTTGCCGATGTCATGGTTCGACGGAACACGCTTGAACAGGCGTCGATTAAATTTCATTAACTTCTATTACCATGTGGTTATCTTGACTCCAAATCAAAGTTGCGACAAACAAATACACGACACATGTTAGGGCGACAGTAGGATATGGCGACCATCAGTGGTGCGACAGCACATCAGCTCGACGTACGTTAGCGCGACACAACTTTCGCTCGACAAACTAAAGGCTTCTACGAACAGGCGGCATATCGCCCGCGTGCTTTTTGTTAACATGCATTAAGAGCGAGCGAAGCGAGCTCGGGACTTTCAAGCACCCCGACACGGATAGGTTAGGTTCGGAGGGGATGACGGGGCTAAAGTGAGCGAGCAAAGCGAGCGAACGAAGCCCCCGTCATCCCCTTCGTGTTAGGTTACTTTAAATACTGCAAACAGAAATAGGAGCCCCGCCCGGCGGGGCTCCGTCGACCTTGGCCCCAGAATCTTTTAGGCGATATCGCGTCTGTTTGTAGAAGCCTTTAGTTTGTCGAGCGAAAGTTGTGTCGCGCTAACGTACGTCGAGCTGATGTGCTGTCGCACCACTGATGGTCGCCATATCCTACTGTATGTGTGTTTGTTTGTCGCAACTTTGATATGGAGTCAAGATAACCGCATGGTAATAGAAGTTAATGCAATTTAATCGATGCCTGTTGAAGCGTGTTCAAGTTCACGCGTGTTCCGGCGAACCATGATATCGGCAAATCTTAGTATCGGCCAATCATTCATTCGTTGTAGCGTTTTTCGGCGAAACGTGCTGTCTGTAAATAATGGTATCGACTAATAGTTTTTTCGTATTACCGTTCAACGGTGAACCATGCTTTCTGTTAACAATGATATCGTTCAAGGGTAATTCTATAGGGTCCGTAGGTTACGCCCCCAGTGTGTTTTGCCCCCGTGGTGGAAGCCCCCGATTTCGTTTTAGTACTATAATATTTATTAGTTAAATATTTTTATCAAAAGTACAGTCAGATAGCAAAGTGTAACCTATTATAAAAAATGTCTAAGTCATGGTTCATTATTAAAATCAAAATCATAGTTTATTATTATAAATCTTTATTAACAATGTCGGTGTAACAAACGTTTGCTTATCTAATAATAGGTACTAATGGGTAATAATAGGTAATACGTAGGTACTTAATATGTAATAAAAATTAAATTAAATGTCTAATAAATAATAATAGGTATCTACGTAAATACAACTTTGATAACAAATAAAACCAAACATTAAAATAAAGCAACAATAACATGCAAAATCACAGATACGAAATTAAAAATCACAGTTTAAAATTAGGATTATTTTAAGTACTTATATACTATTTACGTACTAAGTATATAGGTAGGCATCTACTTAAATATTTAGAAGATTGGTAACAGAATGTTCAAACACTAAAATATAATAAAAACAATTAACATTTAAAATCACAGATAACAAAAGTAACAAAAGAAGAAAAACATAGTAAAAATATTAGGATGATTTGAACTTTGTAATTAAATTATGTAATTTAAGTCATTTATATGCAGTGACTGCAAAATGTAGTAATTATGTAACAATAAACATGCAAAATCATTATTTTTAAGCTAAGTAAGTAGGTGATTATTTTTGCTTGACTTGCACATACGGACGGATTTGTTCCAAAAACTCCATAATTGTAATTTGTTTCTTTTCATATTTGTCTGTCAGCTTAGCAATGAGTTTGTCATTGATTATTGAAGATTTTTTCCTTTTACATATAGGACTGTCATTTCTTCGTAATCTGAAAGTATAAGATAAAGATTATTTACTAAGAGTAAAAAAAATGAATTACTGGTATATTAAGCGTTATGTAAGTAATCAGCATTTTACCTCACTTGACCTGTGCTATACGTAGAAATATCAGTTGTTATAATTTCCAAAAACGATAATAATGATGGTTTTCGGCCCAGATAGCACTGAAGCCGTTGATTCCAGGCCTCCACTAAATTTGTGGTTCTATGTCGTTCTTTATAGCAACACCACTTTGAGATCATCCCCGGAGGCTCAAGCCATTGTTCAACGAAATAATCGTTGAATTGGGTGACTTTTTCATCGGGAATACTGAAAACAAAAATTATGATATATATGACATGTCGTATATACCTAAGCATTATTTTTATTTTTGCGTACTTATAAAAACAATCTATGAGCTGTTAAAACTTTAAAATAAAATGAAAATTAAAATTACCTGTTTTCCATTACGGAAAGCCAACCATCTTCTATATCTTCTTTAGGAAGAAATGCTAGACAGGTGCACAGTTTCACATACAATGTTGTTTCTTCGTGTGCCAATAAACCTAAAGACTTCGCTTTTCTGTAAATGGCTCTTTGGAAGTGAACATTACAGCCATGTATTGTGACCGCTGGCAATACCTCTTTTATTGCCAGCATTGTAGCTAATTCAAAATCTACAGTGAATTTCATGGGGCTGAAGTCCGGCACAGCTTCTTTAATTTTTTTAAACATGACTTCATATGTACTTTTTTCTTTATTAACTAGTAGCACATAAAATATAGGCACAATATTGGTTGCTTGTGCATCACTTCCCATATCTCCATGAATGGTAAATATTTGGTAAAATGGACCTGGACAACAATCAAATGTACCATCCCCGAAGTAGTGTTGTATATTTTTGATGTGTTTTAAAGCCTGTGCTGATACGAATACTATAATTCTGTTGTCGTTCTCACAGTAATCAACTAATAGATATTTTTGAAAAATCTCAGGTATAATGACTTCAGCTGGATTACGAAACTGTGTCTTTTCTACATTTAAGGCTTTCTTTCGAGAGTTGTATAACTGTTGCTTGATATTATTGAATTTGGGTATGTATTCATCGAAGGCTGTGTCTGTGTTTTTTAACTCGGCAAATTTTGTTTCAAATTTTTGTTGTATAGAGCTCGAGAAACTCGTTTTCACTTCCTTTTTTAATTTTTCCATAACAACTCTAACTTCATTTTTCATTAAGTTAGGTTGACACTCAGCATTATGACACTTTTGGATTTGTACATTGTCACTTTCCTCACTTAATTTTATAGAACCACTACACTTGCCATGTCTTTTATTTACGCATGTCCACACACTCGATTTATTATTTTTCCTATGAAGATTATAAGCAAATCCGACATGTAGTAACGTTCTTCCACCTAGTTTATTTGAAATTATTTTGTAATTGGTTTGTGCTAAACCCCGTGAAGGACCTGGACTTGCCATTTTGAGTTAACATGACCGACTAAACTTTCTTATCAGTAACATATTGCAACTATGTGGGAAAGGGATAGAAATAGTGCCCATCGCTATGTTTGCTATTTTCACTGTCCGTCACCCTGGACTCTATTGTTTTCAACCCTATCTTTCCCTTTCTTTGACTACCTATCTCTTTCTTTTAGAATTCGATCTGGCTATTGTGTAAAACCAGTTTGGCCGGGCACGGGCGCCTCGTTTAGACAAAGTACAAAGTAATGCATCTAAAGTAAATAATTGTAATATAGTAATAAAGTGAATATCCTTGTAGCATGTTTATAGTATCCAATATTGTGTTAGTTAGAATACTTATTTAGTAAGTTTGTCTACGTATTTGGTTCCGAAACACTTTTTTCATCGTCTGTATCTAGTAAAAAATATTTTTATTTCGGCGAAATCAACTATAATAACTTAATTTAAAATCGGGGGCTTCCACCACGGGGGCAAAACACACCGGGGGCGTAACCCACGGACCCATTCTATATACCGTACGGGACTCTCCGATTTTATACGTCCATAATTTTTGTAGTAATATTTTTGCAAGTATTATAATAGGCGCTAATAGACCTAACGGATCGTAAACTTGTGAAATTGCCGATAACATAATGCGCTTAGTAACGTGACTTCCGGTTAACTTTAGTTTAGTCGTATAATGTAACTCATCTGTATTTGCGAACCAACCTAAACCTAAGGTTTTATTTTGACAGGCTTCACCTAGAGATAAGTTCTTTGACGCACTCACGGTTGACAAATCAAAATTGAACAACCATTTTCGTAAACAGAAACAACCCGATTGTAACACAGTAGAAACTTGATTACAAACTTCTAATAATTCCTGTTTATCATCACAACCCGTTATTAAATCATCTACGTAAAAGTCTTTGTGAATAATATTAGCGATGTCGTTATCAGTGCATTCCGACGCCAGCTGTTGCAAGCATCGCATACTTAGGTATGGTGCGGACGCCGTGCCGTAGGTAACTGTATTAAGGCGGTACACACCGAGCGCATCTAATGGGTTTTCTCTCCATAAAATTAATTGTAAATATTGTTGATCGGGTTGAATTAATATTTGTCTGTACATTTTCTCGACATCTGCGCAGGCAATATATGTGTACTGACGAAATCTTAACAGAATGGCGAATATATCATTTTGTAAGGATGGGCCAATCAGTTGGATGTCGTTTAACGATTGACCGGAAGTAGTTTTAGCGCTAGCGTCAAATACTACCCGTAATTTTGTAGTTGTACTATGTTCTCTAAATATCCCGTGATGCGGTAGAAAATAATGTGGAGGCGTATAAGTATCTACAGGGTGTTAACGAATTCGTGTAATTCCTTAAAACCACATGTTCTACTACTGGTGTAGACAGGCCCCGCATAGGATTTAGCTTGATTAAAAATAAAAAATCTTTTTTTTTTCATGCGGCTTTGTTACCGATCGTATCTAACGAATAAGGATTCAGTAAATAAAAACGTTTTTTTTTGCAAAAAAATTTTTTTTTTTCTGAACATTTCGATGCCACGCATAAATTAATGAAACCACGGCGACACGAGTTTCAGGAACGACTAACGCAATATCGCTCCTTGCAGTCAGATAAATCAAGGATCTAAAAAGACAAAAAAAAATAGTTTTTTTCTAAAATCCCCATTTAGGGATAATCTGTGTCACCAGTAGATCACGCGGTTTGAAGGAATTACACGATTTCGTTAACACCCTGTATTTTTGTCATGTGACCGAGTTCTAAATATTCACGCATAAAATCGAAATATAATTTTTTATAACTCGGTGTGCAACGACCTAACTTTCGTTCGAGCGCGAGGAACCGACTCTCGGCTTGTAAGTATGAGTCACCTAGTTGATCAGCTGATTCGCGTAGTGGAATACGCACAGAGAAACGACCATGATTATCACGTGTAGTTGTTTTTATGAATAAATTTTCACAATCATGTTCTTCTTTAGACATATCGCACGCTTAATCAAAAAAAGAAATATATCAAAATTGATATTTTTTGGATATGACAGTTTAAAGTTTAGAACTATTCTGGGTTGAACTTTGTTTACGTATTAAAATTAATTTAGACGTGTTATAAGGAAATAAACTGATTTAAAGGAAAGCTGGGTTTATTGGTTTTTGTTTAGTGCTTTATAAAAGTATATTTTATTTACTATTGATTAGAGATGATGCATTGAAAAAAAAGTTCCTAGTTATTTCCCTTTATGATTAAAATCTACGTGCATATTGTAACTGTTACTAGTCATAAAACATAATATATCTCTTTATTAATAAAATTTTGTTTAGCTATTCAACTTAAGTAAGCTTTATTTCAATTTTTTATTAATAAATGTAATAATTTTCTTACAAGAATTCGAAATATTTCTTTGTCTTACAACATGACGGAAAAATATCAATAAATATTATAGTAATGAAACGCATAATTAGAAATATTCTTTTATTTTAAAGGACGAAAGTAGTATAACTCAAGACATTAATGACTTGGCTAACTGAATTAAGGTAGGGAGGTACCTAATAACAAACCCAGGCTGGGGCAAAAAGTGAAAAAAAAATATGTTAAAAAAATAATCAATAAACTTGGAATCATTAACAATTATCACAAACGTGAGATCCATACAACACAATCATAATGTTATACTTAACTAATATTAGTTATACTTAATAACAAAACTAAAACTCTTCTTAATTATAAAAACAAAAAAAAACGATGTTTATAAAAATATTGTAGACAAACAAAATCACTAAAATTTAAATGAATTATTATGAGATCAATGAAGGAACTCTAGTTAATGATCGAATTATAAAAATTTGCGTAAAAAGGAGGAATAAGTCCTTTATTGACGAGATCTCTTAAATCCTTCTTTTTGTTAAGACTTATATCTTGCCTTTCCGTGTAAGCCTTTTTTAGTGTAATTTCTGTTATGAGCTTCATCTTCTTCCTTTTATTTCTTACATCTATTTCTTGGAAACAATCATCTTTGTAGGAAGTTTTGTAAAAAATACTGAATGGTTTCTCTTTTTTCATCATCAATACTTTTATATTATTCCAATTAACTGTTTGTCCGTCCATATTTGTATTATAATTGTAACCCCATTCTTCCTGCAATAGTTTAGTATCAACGAAGGAATCAAAGGTTAGTTCATGTACATTTATAGCTGGTTTACTTTTTTTAGCATTTTTAATTAAAGCTATGTACTGATCAGGGCTGTAAATGGGCCCTGATTTAAGATTTTTTTTAATCTCTTTTTCTATTAAACTGTGCACGCTATCCGCTTCATTTTGAGTGTGCCCTGTGATTAAAAACTTGTGTTTTATACTGCTTATATTCAACGTGTTCACAGCAAATAAATACAATGTTGCGATATATTTATTTTTATTCTGTCCGCAACAGTTATCAGAATAAAATGTAACGTTTTTCTCTTCTATATTTGATTCACACATCCCTTCAAGATACTGCCATACACAAGTTCCTATTTCTATTGCCCCACGTTTAGCTTCTGATTCTGTCCAAAAATAACAATGTACTTTATCATATGCCGTTTTTGACTCCGTTTGTGTCAATTCCGTTAATGTTAAATTGTAACTGTTAAGTTTGGATTTATAATAAAATGCCGAGGTATCACCTCTTGGACATTGGAGCACTGCTTCTAAATCATAAATTGCGACTATATTATCTTTGGTAACTTTTTTACGATCTTCTTGTTTTTCTATTCTACTCAATGACTTTTCTTCTATGTGTTTATTATATTTATCTTCCAGCTCTCTCTTTTTTTCATCAGTACTGTTTTTAAATGATTCACATAAATCACACTGATCTTTTTTTGGCTGGAAAAAACTTAAATTAAATTCTAGAGTGAATATTTTATAGTATGCTATGTAATTTCCTGTCTCTTTGTTATTTTCTTCTTGTTGTTTAACAAAATCTGAATATAAATCCTTTATAGTTTTGCCACCGTCAATGTATTCTCTGGTAGAAGTAGCTCTCACATAGTGTGACTCTATTTTCGGAATGGATTGAATATGCTTCCGTATGTCGTCAAGCAATTCAGGAGGAAGAGTTTTGTGGCTATGGTGTTTCCCTCTCAAATCTTCAAGCATAAAGCCACCGTCACTTACTTTATGCTGTATGGTGAATATCATTCTGTCTGTAACATCCAAAGTAGATTTAAAAAATGTCTTACATACCCTTATTTTTTTATTATTAACAGTAAAATTATAGGCTTTGTTTGGGCGTCTGGGATTTGTAGCATTTGTGTACCTATATTTTGGAGTTATATCTACCATACAACTGCTTATAAAAACTCTTTGTCTTGTCAGGTCTCCTAAATCCCAAAATTCTTTGAATATATTATACCTTTCATCCATTGATATATTATTTGTGCATCTTAATCTACATTTATCTGTGCAAGGCACTTTAAGACAGCGGCTGGGAATAACTTTCTGAGATTTCGATATGGATATATACGATTCACCAGTGTTCCGTAGCTTTTTAACTTTATTTTGTTTCCACTTTGCAGGATTTAGAGATCGCTTGCGGCCTCTTTTACTAAGCTTCTTTCTATCAGAATCTGAAACACTGTCGTCGTCACTGTCAGATGAGTCTGTTTTGGTGGCAGCATCAAAAAAATAGTTTTTCTTTTTGCGTTTGGTAGACAGTTCATAATTAAATGTAGGGTCATCATCACTTAAGTCTATGTTATCACTTTCATCAGTATAATTTGATGAAATATTGGCAGGTAGAGTGGAAGTTGAAGCGCTCTGTGGTCTTACACCATCGGCGTATTGTTCAGAATGTTGATTAATTCGTTTAGAAGACGTAGAACTGTCTGAATCCGAAGATGAACTACTAGAGGAGGTAGAGCTCGATGAAGACGAGCTTGATGTAGACGAGCTTGAAGAAGAAGATTTCGGCAGTGCTTTTTGAATGCTTTGATCAATTTCAGTACAAGTTTCAATGTTTTCTAAGTTACTATTATCATTTATGGATGAATCATCACCATCACTGTCATAATCTGGTACGAGGTTTGTTTGCAATGTTCTTATTATTGATGTGTGTGTAGTAAGACTACTATTATCTGTTTTACGGGAACTAATAAATCGAGCATCAATTTTGTTGGCAAATTGATCATCTCTATCACAATCTGATAAGATCTCATCGCAGCTACTTACATCAATATTTTTATTTGGGGAAACATTTTCTGCGTTTTCTTTAGCTGTACTGTGTTGATCTTCTACAATAGTATTGTCGATTTTGACCACCAGATTGTCTTGAGTATGAGATGTTGCATCAGGTGATACCAATTTAAGAATACGACTTGCTCTCCAAGACGCCATGCTACAAAAAAATAACAATATAATGTTTTTAATATTAAATTAACAGTAATTAAATTAAAGCGCGTCTGCAACTCGGAAAATAACGGATCAAGTCACAGTTTTAAACGTCAATAATAATGTAAAACTAAATTAATATAATTTATATAAGTCGCCCCGTGACCACGGCTGATGCAACTCAGCCGAAACGTCGGGAAAATAAAATAGCAAGGTATGACGCGATTAATACCCGTTTTAAAACAGATTAATAATTAAATTAATTCCCTCACTAAGGCAAAAATGGCTTTAGGACGGAAGTAATAGTATTATATTCTTTGCTTTAGGTTAGTATCTGACAAAAAAGGAATGTCACAAAAAAAATCAAATTATAAATTAAGTATTAGCAGCAACACTTAGGTTTTCGCGCATATTTTTATGTAGCATTAATTACCTACACAAAAACTTTTTTTTGTGACATTCCTTGTTTTGTCCCTATACCTCAAATTATCTTTTATAAGGATTAGGATACAATAATAATAAGACTGGCCTAATTGTATGTTAATTCACTAAACGGCTATTCAGACGATGCATAGAATAAGTAACACTTAAAATATTCTATTCAAATGGAAAGGGAAATAATTTTAAATGTCCCAAATAACTTTTGACGATAATTAATCATAAACAGCAATAAGCATGTTTCATTATTAAATTTGAACGATAATTTAAAACTAAACCGAAATAAGTCATTTTGTGCCAAAATTATATTTATTCTTTTAAAATGAAAACGAAATAACTCATATAAATTTGGACGACGCGTTAATAAAATTTAAACTAAACTGCAATAAGTCAAAATGATATCACAAAGTAGTGACATTATTTTTGTAATAAAGTGAAATAAGACTTAGTTATTCACTTTATGAATAAATTAAAACAAGAAATAAGACTTACCTGTTAATAATATAAAGATTTATACCGTAATGTTTCGCCCTTTGAATAATTTTGCGATCACCTTGCTTGCATCACTGTTGGCACATGACTGAATATAGCCGTTTACTGGTACCAATCTGTTCGGGCGCGTTAGTCAGAAAGAGAGCGACAGTCCTTTATTTCGTTCATATTCATTCAAATCGAGCGGCGGTTGGAGCGTAAATATTCTTAGCGATATGTTATTACGTTTTATGATTAAATCTTTAAATAACTTATTTTTGAGTTATTTCTCTTTATGATTAAGCGTGCGATATTATCCTTTGAGCTTATCTCCTCTATTTCCCAAAATTTAGTTAATTGAATATCTAAGTTGTCGTACGTGTGCGTGAAATTGCATTGAACGCGATTAACGGATGAACCTTTTGTACCATGTATGGCACCAGATACAACCCAACCTAACTTAGTGTTTTGTAGGTATGGGCCGTTTGTAAGTCGAATTAATCCTTCACTCAGAAGTTCCCAAAACTTATCTGCGCCGATTAATAAGTCGATTTTGTTAGACTGATAAAATTTAGGATCGGCGAGTGATACATTGGTCGGAATCATAAATTTAGCGATATTATGATTGACGAAGGGCAACGTTGCGGTAATACAAGGTAAGACGAGACAATTTAAATGCATATTAAATTCACTATTTTTAGATCGCAACTGCACCTTACATGATTGTGTAGGTTGGGTTACCGAATTACCTACTCCTGCGACGTGTACTGTGGACTGTATAAAACGAATTTTTAATTTATCGCATAATGATTTTGTGATAAAAGAATGTTGACTGCCATTATCTAAAATAGCACGAATAGTATGATAGTTATTATCATTGTCTAATATTTCCAATAATGCCGTCGAAAGAATAACGGGTTCTTGAAATGAACGTTTATTATCAACTTGTTGACGCGTTGAAGTTGACGCACTGTGTAGCGCTGTACTGTGTGCTGTGCTACCCGTCGCTTCGGACTCGGGGCTCGATGTGGGTGCCGGCGTATGCGCGTCGTGCGTCCCTACAGATTTTGACGAGCTGCCGTTATCACAGCAGTTATCATGAAGAAGCGAATGATGTTTACGATTGCATAGTTTACAGGCGCCGAACCAGCAATGAGACACGGTATGTCCGGCGCGCAAGCAATTTTCAAAGTTTGTTCTCGTCTACGAATAATAATTTGTCCTTCGTAGGAAGTTCATTAAACTTACTGCACGAATATAGTGAATGATTCTCTTTGCACATATTACACCTTTGGTAACGTTTTGAATCGTTGTGCCAATTAGATTTTTGTGATGATTTTGACGAATTATTGTTGTTATTATTACGTGTTGCGACGTAGCTATGTGAGCTAGCATGCTTCGATTGATTGAATGATGATGATTTCTTTACAGAACCCTCTGACATTTGCTTACTAGACTCATGTGTACCTTTAATAGATTCTAACATATCTGCCCTGTCGGTAAGAAACATTTCTTATTTGATTACATAATCATATCGTTAAGTGTTAATTTTTTATTAACGTGGGTAGGTAATTTAGAAAGTGCACTTTTATGGTTTTCCCACTCCTTCTCGGTAGTTGGGTCCATCTTAGTAACAATAAGGAATATTATTAGAGTGTCCCATTGATCTGTGGGCTCATCTAGACCTTTAAGAGCGCGAATATTTTTTAGTATGTTATCTATTAACCTACGAATGTGAAATGCAGATTCTTTGTGTAAAGACTGTATTGAGAACAGCGCTTTAACATGGTTTTGAACGAGTAATCTATTATTATTAAATCTGTTCTCCAATAAACTCCACGCTATTGTGTAATTTTCAGCGGTAAACTATAACGATTTTATTATTTGACGAGCAGTGCCAGTGAGAGCGGATCGCAAGTAATGGAATTTTTGAATGTCATCGATAGTTTTAGAATTATGAATTAGGGATATGTAGGTATCTCTGAACTCTAACCACTGTTCAAATGAGTAGTCCACTTGCAAACCACGTTATGTTAATGAAACACTTATTTGAGAAAACTAATAAAAATGATTATCCTTATAATTAAGTTATATAGATGCATTAATTTGCGTATTACTAGAGTATAGGATCATATCAAACTCATTTATGTTAAGAAATGAAATCACTGTTCATCAATAATCATTTAATTAACATTTTAAAATTAAACATAGACAGTTTTGCAGAAGTACTCTAAACATAGACAGTTTTGCAGTTGTATTCAATCAACATAGGTAGTTTTGAAACAGTTTCTTAAATACACTTCTATCTACTTTCTCTTACGAACTTACAATTTTTATTTTTTTATTACACTCTTATGTCTATTTCTTCACCCATTAAAGTTTCTTCACTATCAGTTTCTTCTACAGTAGTTTGATTTTGTTCTTCTTGAAGAAAACTGTAAAAGCGCAGATGGTCGTAAGAAGCCCAATCTTCACCGAAATGTTTTATGAGAAGATTTCGTACATCATTTAACTTTGCTGTTTTTACAGGAACTCCAACTGACTTGCCTCTTTTACAAATGTTCCCATAATTTATTAGGTCGGATACATAATTAGGTTCCCCTTTAATTGCAATTCTATTATTTTGATCTTTTCTTAAAAATAATCTTTTAGAGGCATTAAATTGAAAGTGCCAAGATCCTGGTAACTTTAATACGGTTTTAACGCTCGATTTCCAATCATAAAAATGAAAGTCGCTTCCAAGTCTAAAAACCGTTCCATACTTTTTAAATATATCTAAATACGTCTGGGGCTCCACAATGACTTCCAAAGGTCGTATCTCTCTTTCGATACTGCCGAATACGCGATCAGGGGGCAAAAATGAGTGCCCTACTACTGGGAATATTACTGTAATTTTCTTGATGTGACGTGGAGCTTTTGTTTTTAGCCAATATGCCAACATTCCCAAAACGATTGAGTTTTTATTTTGTCCCCCGCAACCGTCGCAGAATAATTTTATATGACTAACAGTTTCTTCAATATTGGTATTCATTAAACGATGAAATACTGCCGAAGCAATTTGATTAGACCCTTTCATGGCCTCGGTTTCCAGCCACGCGTAAATAAATGTGTTTGAACTGCCTTGAGGCCCACGAGATGGTCCTTGGCATATTGTTAAGTTGTACAAATAAAGTTGTCGGCTAAAGTAGGCACTCTGATCCGGCACTTTCGGCAAAACCAAATTTTTTTGACAATCGAAAGAGAGAATTATTTCGTCGTCCAGTTGTGTTTTGAGGCTAGTGTAAAACTATTTGGCCTTTAGCTTGTGGATACAAAGCTGCGCTATTTGCAGCTGTTTTTTAGCTGAGTCACGTTCACTTTTGATAGATTCTCTTAATTGAATGCATTTCGAACAAGCATCGGTAGCGGGAGATTTAAAACTCAAATTGAAGTATTTATTAAATATACGTCGGAAAAATTCATAACTCACCGGCGCATTATGAGCATCATCATTGTAAACCTTGTGTAATTTTCTTATACTTAGATCACTGCTGAGATATTGCACAGCAGATCTCCCTCTCACATAATGTGATTCCAAAGATTTAAGTCCTTTTATGTACGATTTTACGGATTCTGTGCGATCAAAATACAGATTGGACTTTCTATCACCTCCTCTTCGTTCTTTCGGCATTACTATTGTGGTTAGATGCTGTTTACAAATTCTTTGTATTCTATCCCTAGAGATTCCCAGAATAGTGGTCATTGCTTTTTGACACACTTTAATTAATTTGACGTGGCGTCTTCCATTTAAAGTATCGTGCTTTGGGATAAAATAACATATAGTCTGGGTTTTTTTCTTACCTTCTTTTTTCGGCGTTTGTGTTGTACAATATTTCAATAAAAACGTATCTTGGGTGATTTTATCTGAAGTTGAATAAAAATTGCGGTGAAATGTACTGTAGTCTTGAATCGTTAAGTCGTTACATTTGTATCCCTGTTTGAGATTCCTATGTACACATTGTGGTATAACTGGCATTCCCTTAGGCATATGTCTAAAACAAAACATATAGGTATTTAAACAAATTGATCAGCAAGAATGGAGCGAAAAATCAGCACCTACCAGGTAAGTGAAGTATTTAAAAAAACATGATCATATAATACAATAATCTTACCGTTTCGACTTTTCAAGTTGTCTCTTCCATGTAGATTTATTAAGTTCTTTTTTACGTCCTCTTCTGTTTGGGGCATAAACAACTTCTTTTTCTTGACACTCCATAATAATTTTATCACAAATTACCTTGTTTTTAATAGCCTGCAGTACATAAAAAAAGTAACGCGTGCGTGCACTTCGACTGTATCATGCGTAATGGCCCAAGATGGCGGCTTTTGCACGAATCACAACGCAACATAGCGTTGTTTGCAAGTTGTCAGTAACTTAGAGACTTTTGAAAATGGACTGCGGATCGACATAGCGTCCCTTAGCTTACAACACCGCCTAAGTCATTTTTACCAACTTTACAGGAGACGTAAAAAACTGTCTATTTTAAAAAATCTGGGGATTATTCCTGTCATAACTTAATACATACTCTAGTTAGCGGTTAAGAAATAATTATTTATACTTATTTTGACAATTTACTTTATTTTAACTTGTTTTTTATGACTTGAGCTGTGTTGACTAATATTTTATTAGATTTAGGCGGTGTTGTTTGCGGAAATGTTAGGGATTAAGATATTAAATAAAAGATGATTTCCAAAGAAAAGCTTTTATTAGGAAATATTTCAAGAAAATTAACAAATCTTTATAACATTAGGTATCTATAACTTAAATCTTAAGAATCACATTGTTGATATAAATTACTTAAAGTTGTTTGGTAACATAGGAACTTCTAGTTAGTGCGAAAATGCAATTATATTTTTTTATTATTATAGGTAAATATTTTGAATTATTAGTTTTAGTCTTTAATAAACTCCAAAGAAACAAGATATAAATAGTATTAATAAAATTATAAAAATAATAAAGAATAACTCGAAATCTCTAGTCTAATCTAAGTTTCAGTCTTTAGCGATTGCTGTGCGGAAGGTCATCATAAAAAGAATGGCAACTAGGTGGTAATACGCTGTGTCAAGATGTTACTGCCATAAAGAATGAAGTTGGAAATATTAGTAAAACCATCGAAAACATAATCTCGGAAAACGCAAATTTGAAACACAAACTTACCAACCTAACAACCATTTCTGAAAACACAGAAAAGAAAGTTATGCTTTTAGAAGCCGACCTCAATAACCTCAAATGCATGCCGCCATCGAGTTCAGACCAACCGCCTACGACTTATGAAGAAATTGTTAGCGAAATTCAAGAACGTAATGTGCGGGCCAAAAATATTGTAGTCACTGGTATCCCTGAACCCAAGAACAAATCAGTAACCGAACGACAAGAATACGAAAACGCAGAAATTACTAGAATAACGAAACTTGCATACAATGACTGTCCTCATCCTGAGAAAATTATACGTCTTGGAAAATATAAACCTGAACATACCCGCTCAATTAAAGTGTGTTTTTCATCTGAGGAAACTGCAAAAGCTATATTGCACAACAGAAATAACCTGGACATCGAGAACATAAAAATTTATTCCGACCAAACACCACACCAACGAAAATATATGCAAAATCTAAAAGACGAGCTACAAAAACGCACTGCTAGCGGAGAAACTGACCTCATCATCAAATATATTAAAGGAGTACCAAAAATTATCCTGACAACAGACCACCCGCCCCCACCTGTGTCGACAACTTCAAAAAACTAACTTCCTGCTCAGAGAGAATAACATACCAAATTACGAATAATTACACAGATATAGTCGCAACAAAAAAGTCCTTGAAATGTTTCTATGCCAATGCTCGTAGTATAGTTAAACCAGGTAAATTCGATGAACTAAAATGTATAATCGCGTCTTTACAAGCAACCACCCACATTATTGTACTTACAGAGACATGGATCAAAAGTGAAGATGAGGTAAGAAGACTTCAAATTCCATGCTACACACACTACTATAACTTCAGACAGAATAAAAGAGGAGGCGGAGTCTCAATATTCGTCCACAATAATATAAAACACAATCTTATAGAAGAACTTTGTGTAGACGATACTCATTACCTCTGGATTTACGTGAAAAAGTTCTCCTTGAGCGTTGGTGCCATTTATAAACCAAACAAAACCAATATGAACAACTTCCTTGAGATTTATTCTCAACAATTGCAGAAGAGGAAGAGAGCAATAGTGTTTGGCGACTTTAACTTAGACTTGCTTGTTGCAGACCAAGCAGTTCGTAACTACAGGAACACATTGAAAGAATGTAACTTTAAAATTTTAAATAAAATTGATCGTAAATATTGTACCCGTGAAACAACGTCGACTAAAACCATACTAGATCATGTCTCCTCCAACATACAAGAAAATAACTTTCATGTCGTCATGATTGAATCTGCGATGTCCGACCATAAGCAAATATTATTAGAAATTAAACAGTATCAACCTCCACCCGTCATGAAAGCGGAATACACGGCATTGGATTACCCAAAACTTTTTAAGTGTTTTGAAGACATTATAACTACTAAAAACGATGAAGTACCTATTTATGAGAGATTGGCCGACAAACTACAGTCTTGTTTATCTAAGAGCAAAATTACGAAAATCAAGGTTCTGAACCCTCCACGACAAGATTGGATAAAAAAAGAAATTATATATGATATTAACAATCGGAACATATTATGGCAAAAATGTAAATCAAACACATCAGACCCGAAAATAAAAACAGAATTTCAGAATTCAAAAAATAGAGTAGCGTACGATATTCGAAAGATGAAAAATACATATTACTATAAATGTTTCAAGGACAACATGACCAAACCTCGAAAAATGTGGAAACTAATAAACGATCTATCCAAAAATAAAATAATAGAAAGGACTGGACCAGAAAAACTTGAAACTGATACAGGTATTATCACTGATCAAAAGGAAATATGTGAAAGGCTTAACTCCTACTTTTCAACCATCGGGTCATCGCTAGCAAATCTGATCTCTGATAAGTTAAATGGAAACCGAGCTCAAGAAGAACCAGAAGCAAGAGACTCAATGGAACTTAAGTGTATAATACCAGCAACCACGCACGAAGTAACTAAAATTATTGACAATTTAGACCCAAATACTGGTTCTGGCATTGATGGCATAAGTACAAAATGTTTATTATGTGTAAAAAACTTAATTGCTAACGAACTTACAGCATGTATTAATCTTTGTTTAGATCGAGGTATTTTTCCCGATGGTTTAAAAATTGCTAAAGTAATCCCAATTTATAAATCTGGAAGTAAGTCTGACCCTTGTAACTACCGTCCCATATCTGTGCTTCCTGTGATCTCAAAAATTTTCGAGGAAATCCTGTACAACCGTTTGGAAACATTCCTTAAATCAAAAAACTTCTTATATCAAAAACAATACGGATTTCGACCCCATTCAAATACTCTTTCCGCAACTATTGATCTTATAACAAAAATTAAAAACAAAATTGATCAAAAACAATCAGCTTTAGGTATTTTCATCGACCTCAAAAAAGCTTTTGATACAATTAGTCCCGATCTATTATTACAAAAACTGTTTCACATCGGTATCACCGGCAAAGCACTTCAGATTTTTAAGTCATATCTGCAAAATCGTAAGCAAATAGTCAAAATAGGTCAATATCAAAGTAGTTCAAATTTTGTCACTTTCGGTGTACCTCAGGGCTCAATTTTGGGACCGCTACTGTTCCTAATTTATATTAATATAATAAATTTATATTATATATTAATAAATATAATTTATATTAATAACATATCACAGATTGGCCTCAAAGGGGACATCTCGCTTTACGCTGATGACACGAGTCTTTTCTATTTTGGGCGTTCAATTGAAGCTATGATACCTCATATCCAAAATGATTTAAATTTACTGAATGACTGGTTCCAATCAAACCTCCTCACCATTAATACTACAAAAACAAACTATGTTGTAATAGCCCCTAAAAATAAAAAAATAAGCGAAAATATTCAACTCAAAATAAATGATCAATTAATCCAAAGGAAAACTAAAGAGAAATATTTAGGTTTAATTTTAGATAACTACCTGAGTTGGAAGCCACATATAGAGAAAATCAGATGTAAACTAATATCACTCACAGGAGCTCTTCACAGTATAAACAAATGTCTTCCTCGGAAAGTTCGATACATAATTTACAATTCATTAGTTAATAAACCACACATTGACTACCTAATAGAAATCTGGGGGTCCGCAGCTAAATCTAATCTTCAAATAATACAGACAGCACAAAATAGATTAATCAAAATTTTATTTAATTACAAATTTAGAACGCCAACTCAGAAGATATACGAAGATACAAAAATAATGAACATTTCCCAAACATATATGTATTATACATGTATTCTAATACGAAAAATACTACGAAAAGATATTCATACAACACTAAATTTCACTAAAAAACAACAAATACAAAAAATTAAACTACGAAACTCCAATTACTTAGTGACGCGTCCACCCAGAACAGTTAATTATGGAAAAAGAAATATCGAATTTCAAGGTGTTAACATGTACAATAAAATACCGATGGAAATAAAAGAAGCGAAAAGTATGTCTATTTTTAAAAAAACGACTAAAATCTTATATTATGTAAAAAGAAAAAAAAAAGAGAAACTTTTGCCTATGAATGTCACATCTAGTAACACATTTTTTCTTTAGATCCGTGCTTACTTGGTTGATGATTAATATTTTTGTGATCGCCTACCCACCTAATTTTTATAATTTAACTTTTAACTTAGTTTCTGTACACTCGTAATAACATTAATTGTAAATTGTGTTTCTCAGTAAGTGAATTATTGTTAATTCTTAATGAGGAAATAAAGTTCTTAAACCATAATACACTTTTTAGGTCTTGCAAATCTTGATACTTCCGCTTTGTAATTGGTATTCTAGCTGCGTACAATTTCTGCAGGCCATTTATTTGTTTAATGTTGTTAATTGGCGTGGGACGATGTGGTAACGGCTGTAGCTCGTTATCAAAATCAACTTTGTACCAAATTGTGCCATTTGGTCTGTATTCTAGCATACGTATATCTGTGACGACTGGGTCACCTGTTTTTTTACCAGGACGTATAGATTTATAAATCAATTCTTTCGAAAAGTCTGTGAAAAAGTTATAGTCCAAGTAACGAGCTTCGTAAGGCATAGGATCACTCCTAGCAATTTTACTTATTGCCATGTATTGTTGTGGAAGGAAAATTTCTTTACCTTTTAATTTGCACTCTATTGCACTGTGTACCGAGTCACATTCCATGTGAGTATGGCCTTTTTCCAGATACTTTTGAGTAATCACAATATTTTTTTCAATCGCTAAACGTAATAAAGCATTACTGAAGGTAGCATTGCGATTTTGAGCGCAACAGCCATCGGAATATAAAATCACAGGCAATAATTTCTGACTCAAAACCTTCTCTAAATGGTCTACTAAGCATGAAGCAAACACAGAGGCTTCAAGCGTGCTATTTGACTCATCGAACCAATAACACATTACTTCCTTAGTTGCTATATTGTATAGTGTAAAATTATGGACGCATAATTTAGTTTTATAGTAAACTGCACTAGCTTGAAGATACGGGGCCAATTTTACCGATTCAACATCCTGTGTGAACACGTGACAAGCTCCGGACTGTGCAATTCCTTTGTCAGTATCTTTCTCATGTTCAGCGTGTTCTTCATCCGTACTGTTTCCAGTTTTATGACTGCAACAAACATCGCATTGATCTTTCTTTGGGTGGAATAGGCTCAGATTGAGTTTCAAAAATATTTTGTCAAATAATTTACGGCCAGGGCATTCTCTACCCTCTAATTCACAATTCTCTTTATATGTCTTATAAAGCTGTGTCATGTTCGTGAAAACTGGTTCTTAATATTCTCGTGATGTTTTAGCACGACAGTAATGCGACGGCATCTTTGGAAGATCTGCTAAAAACTTTTCAATATATGTATTTGTGGTCTTCAATTTTCTCTGGATTTCTGCGATTACTGGTTGAAGTAGATGAATCGGGAGGCATAGCACAATCGGTTTTTGTCAACCAATATCTGATAAACCAATCTTTAATTCCAAGAGTGGCCAAGAACATTTTTTTGCAGACTTGGTGACGTACGTTATCAATCGTCAAAACGTAAGTTCGACTATCAGTTCTTTTGGATGATTCTGGATTTTTAGTAATTTTCTTTGGTATTTTGTTAACGTGTGAAGTTATAAATGATCTTCGCTGCTCCCAGTTCATATTCTGCCAGAAATTTTCAAACAAATGTTTCCGCTGTTCTTCATTTATGTTGTCACATGACCTGAGTTTAGATTTCTTTCAAAACGCAGAAGTGCACGGTGGTTTCATGGATCTTGCAGGCTTAAATACGTCTTGTTTCACTTTAAATGTTTCATTAATCTTTGCTTTTCTGTCTCTTCTGTATCCCAAATAATTTTCACCTTTCATCCGTAATTCTTTATTAATATTGCGTTTATATTTCTTTGGGTCTTTTGACGCCTTGATCTGTCGTTTTTTATGACTTAACAAATCACCGTGATAGGGAACATCACTGAGTATGACCACTTTTGAAGAACACGATGGAGTAGCAGAGACATTGGATTGCTGCATATTGTTTTGGGTTGTATTATTTTTATCTGTACATTGAGTATTGTTTGTGACTATATCAGAAACTGGGTCTTGAGTATTCGTAGATACGAGAATATCTTGGTTTGAAGTAGGGAAAGATTTAACAGAATTTATATTAAGGACAGCATTTCCTAGTTCTTGTACAACGTTCTCATTTTCTACCGTGATATTGGCTACATCCAATACAGAAGACTCAAGATACTCGATGGCCACCGTAGCAAATTCGGGTGGTTCCTGTTGCAGATCAATGAAATCATTACCAACTTTTTCTATAACTTGTAGATTGTTAATGTCAATGTTTTCAATATCCAAGTCCATGTTTTGATCTAATATTGAGATTACATTGTCCTGGCTACTTAAAATACTTTTTGTGGACTCCCCGAAGTTTTGATCATTTATTGGTGTTGCAATAATTTCGTATTTAGTAGGAGAATTGCATGCTTTGGTATCAGAAGAACTAGTGTTATCTTTTTGCTTCAAATCTAAAACAAATAATAGGAATTATTGCACTAAAAATATAAATAACAAGAAATAAATGCGGACCTCAACACAAACCTTCAATACTAACCTAGTTTAATTCTTTTTTTATCTTCTTTGCAACTTAGTTTACGCCGTTTATGTTTTGACATCAGTCCTGTTTCTTGTAATTGTAAATGTAATTGGGCACATAACAATTCATCACCTGAACTCAGATTACTCCAGGAATCAATTTCTTCTTCATCCATAGTGTATTTTTACTTATTGAGTATCCTAAAAGAAATAAAATACATTTTGAAACACCGCCTAAGTTAAGAAAAAATTGTTAGTAAACACCGCGTAAGTAGTGAACATATTCTATTATCATTTTGTTTCTATATTAATAAGCGTAAATCAATAAACATTACTTTATTCTATAGCTTACCTCTTAATCTTCCATTAAAACTTCTTGCATGGACCTTTCAGCGATAAAATTCACATAAAAATTGAATAATCACGGAGCGTCAAGAACTTACGCGCGCAAAGTTTGACAGACTAACGACTTGTGCGGTGTTGCGAGGCCAACCGACTTGAGCGCTGTCACTATTTTTTAAATTACGGCTTCTGATTGGCTGAAATCTCTATCAAGTGACCAATGACCAAAGACGACACGTTTGGTGCAGTGGCTAAGCGATTGGCTTCTGCGCTACGGGTCGTGGGTTCGATTCCCACACGGAACAAAAATTTGTATGATCTACAGATGGTTGTTTCGGGTCTGGGCGTTTGTTTGTGAGATTTGTGTCTGTAAACGCACCCACGATACAAGAGAAATCTTAGTGTGGGGCAACGTTTTATGAAAAAAAAAAAAAAAAAAAAAAAAAATGGTTCGACGCGTATTACGCAGCTACATCCAATGGCATTCAAATGTAAAAACCGCCATTTTCGACTTGAGCGGTGTTGTAAGCTAAGGGACGATAGCGACTTTTGCAAGAGTATTGAGTTTTGTATTCCATTTTATTCCTAACATAACGAGTTTTGACAGCTTATGATAAACACGGACGTTAGTATTTTAAATTATCAACCGATTGCTGTCATTGGACAAAAAAACTGTTTTTTTTAACATAACGTGGCGTTGCAAGTGGACTACTCAAATGAACCGTCAAAGGAGGGCAGTGAAATGGTGGGTAATTTAATGCTAGAGGTCTTGTTGCACACCTTAACATCGTTATCAATAATTTCTTTACTCTTTAGCATGCATTTCGCCTTTGAGGTGATCTCATAAAATAGATTTTCGAAGGTTTCTCTTTCAATTAATTGCTTTTCTAAATCTTGTTCTGAATCCTGTAGATGAAATTCTATATCATCCTGAATGGTTGAGAACTGTTCTAATAGTGTCACAATATTCCTACAACGATCTTCGAGAGCTATCTTTTGAGATTCTGATATTTCTACGTCTTGTAATGATTGCACGTATTTAACGAATACAGTAAACTTTCCTTTAACTACACCCCTTTTCTTAATCAAATCTTTATATTCATCAAGTGGCATTTTGGGAGATTATACGAGACAAAAGAAAGTACTTACAGTTTTAGGTTGCTTGATCGAATTCGAAATCACGCACCACCACGACGCTCGGGCGATATAAGTGGGTAGGTACTTATTTAGACGCGGGCTCGCGGGATGACTCGATGACTGGAATTTTACACAAGAATACACGATATTAGCACAAATGATCCTTAAGAATGGGTTTGGATAGGAACTCTGAATGGCCTGACCGTTTTTCTGCAGTTCTGCTGGTTGCCGACTTCCAGTACTTCTTGAAGCCGCCCCGATCCGGTTCGAAGGTCCAATATGTTTGTGTTGTGTGTGGTGGTCAAGGGCTTCCTTCAATGAACGGTACTTTATTATATATTTTGATAGCGTTTATTGTTATACAGATAGATTATTAATTTACAGGAATTTTCAAGTTATAATTGTGAGACAATACGATGGTGAACCGACTACCATTCGTGTTCGTTTTCTTCTGTCCCGTCGCCGTCGCCCCGGTCGATCCGTGGATCGAATCTTCTAGAATTTTCTCGGGACGACCAATCAGCGGTCCCTTTGCACCGCTCTCGTTCCCTCACAGGAGTAAAGATGTTGGCTTCTTGCTCCCTCAGCTTCCGTCGAGCCTCCATCTACTCGACGCTAGAGGGTGCCACGCGTTGTGGATTAAACGTCACCAGATGGCGTTAACAGACGCACTTTTGCTTATCACAAACAAAATAGGATCAATCTGCCGCCCTTATCGCGTGATGCACAAAGACGCGTGGCGATGTAGGTACCTACGGACGGATGCGATCGCATTACGTAACATCTATTTGCGGATTGTCTTTCATGCTCTCAAACGCATATGTTACTCTTTACCCCATCTCGTTTTCATTGCTGTAGTCCGCAGCGTAACCCATACACTTCACGTGACCCCACAATAAGTCCAGCGGAATCAGGTCTGGTGAGCGAGGAGTCCAGGCTACAGGAACGCCACGTCCGATCTACATGGGGAACTGCTGATCCCACTACGCTCTACGGCTGCGAGCGAAAAGAAACGAAGCGCCGCACACAAGGCCGATTTGCTAATTTACGATGACAAAAATAAAGTATTGGTTTTTATTTATTTTCTGACTTGGTAATTATGTATTTTAAGTGTTAGAGGGTGGAAATTAAATTTTGAGATGGTATACCAACAAAAAAAAAACTTTAAAAAAAAAACTTTATTAAAAAAGCTTTATACTTATTATGCAAAAAAGTCCTTAAATTAGGTTCTATGCTACCTACTGATCATGGTCATCCACATCATTATCAGAGTCTTCATTCTCTCTGTTTTCAACATCTTCGCTACAAAGATACATAGGCATCCGTAACATTCCTACAACAACGTCATTATACATCTCTCCTCGTTTCTTAGGTTTTTCCCTGTGACTAGTCACGACAGGATCCGATGATACAAGCATCCAGTGAATAATATCCATGTTGATGTTTATTCGGGACGTTTTCCGGGAGTGATATTGTCGCATTTTTTTATAATTTTTGTGACTTGCTTCTATCACATCTTCTGATAATTGACCTACGGGCAAAGCCAGAGATTTAATGATGTCAGCACCGTGAATTAAAAGTTTATGTACACTTGCACTCATTTTGTACCATTTATATAGATTGATCGCCATTTCAGCTGTGCCGATGCAATATATCCCAAATTTTTCTTCGTCTATGTAATGTCCGCAGGATATGACACACAAAATATTTGCAAATCTTTCAATCAAGTCTTTGGACACACCTGTGATTTGAGAAACCAGAACAGGGTTTTTAAAAAAAATTCTTGCTATATTGCCATCGTTACTCTTGCCTCCTCCTTGTTTTGGTTGGTCAACAACAAGTCCCATTTCTTTATAAAAATCTTCACAGATTTTACGTTTTCGCACTTTCACTTTTTCCTGTGCTTCTTTGCCTCTAGCTTGCCATTGTTGCAATTCCAATTTATAAGATATATGCAATAAATATTCGTAGCATCGGAGATGAGCATGTAAAATGGAAATAATAAATAATAATAAAGTTTATTGTCACTAAAAATACATTCACATTGCATTTCATGTAAGAGGTAGACACAATATAAATATTAATGTAATACACTGATGGTACTGATACTGATTCCCAAACTAAGCCAGAGCTTGTATTTTGGGAGACAGTAAAGTAAATACCAAATTTGTATGTGTCTTCGTTACATACTCTTTTTTGATCATTTCTAAGACGTTCATTTGTGTGGGTGTAGCTTTACAGACGTTACAGGCTTGTGTACCTTTTGTTTCTGTTGAAACATTCACTGTTTTACCATCCAGCATTGTGCAAATTGGAATATGTCTAAAATGAATCGTTTTCTCTCCTAGAACAATGGTTGTTTGCTGTAACTGCCTTATTTGCCTTGTTTTTCGAGTACGTACATAAAACAGTGCCTAAAATATGTACATAATACAATGTTTTCCATTATTTATTTTTTGCAGAGAAAGAGGCAATAACTTTAGCCGAGAAGAGCTGAACAAATAAAGAGGATTATTAGAAAAATACTCCACTATTTTAAATAAAAAGACAGACCATGTTAGCAGTAAGCAGAAGGATGAAGCTTGGTGTAAATTAGCAAACGAATTCAATTCTGATAACTGTGTATATAGATCTAAGAAACAATTGGTAAACAAGTTTAACAATTTGAAAAAATGTTCAAGAAAGGTAAGCTAATTTTTTTTTACTTTTTCATCAACATTTTGTTGATATTTAGTGACAGCAAAATTATGGGTGACATTAGTAGATTAGTAATCTGTTATAGCAAGCTTATGGGGCGCGTGTCGTAACCTAAATGCCTAGTTAGCATATCACTTCACTCTAATGCCTAACCACTAATCTGTATTACAGTAGTAAAAACTTTTACACAAGTCCATGTAACAGTGTGTTAGTGCGTTACCTTTTATTAAGCTCACTTTTTATTGAGTAATGCCAATGCCAATCTATTATTAATATATTTTATTATTATCATCCATAGGAATTATCACAAGAAAAAAGAGAACGTCGCTGCACTGGTGGCGGACCACCACCACCACCTAAGCCTTCTGACACAACTGAATGGCTTTGTAGTATTATGAATGAGTCAATAGTGGGTCTTCCATCTACATGTGACTCAGATTTCACTCAGGGTAAATAATTCAATATTTTAGAAATGTTCTGTAACAATTTAATTATCATCAAAATTATCTAGAAAGTTGTTTACAGATAATCCCGAAAATGAAGAAATGCTTCAAAATGTTGTGGTACCAACTGTTGAAGAGGGAATTCAATTATTCAATGTACCCTTTATTGAGGACCAATTTCAAGAAGTGATTATCAGTGATGTGACTGGCACTCATGAATCCATAATTGATGGTAGGTAATTAATAGATAATTTCTGTTATGTTCACTACATAAATAATGAGCCCATTACCGTCCCACTGCTGGGTGGTCCCACATTCACCGGCCTCTTTTTTGAATGAGAAGGGGAGGACCTTTCAACCGCTAGGCTGTCACTGCTCTGTGGTTGGATAGTATATATTATGTTGACCTGTCTGTCCATTAACAAAATAAAAACAAACTAGAATCTTTTATTTGTATGTTTTATCAAATATATGTTTTATTTCAGACAAGCCAGATAAAGAAATATTTGATGCAAGCACACCAAAATCAATGTTAAAACAACCTGTTTCTAAAGCATTAGGTTAGTTACTTCAATGTATGAATTCCTTTTTTCGCAAAGCATAGGCACTAAATTTTGCTACTGATTAATTATATAAATTACATTTAATTCAAAAAAAAAAAAAACTTAATTTTAGAATGAGATCATTAGAAAGTTTTACGTAATAAATCTGTCCAGTTATTTGTCATACTTTTATTTTTTTTTTAGTGCCAGAAAATAGAAGGAGAAAATTAATTTGTACACCTCTTGAGACAAGAAAAAAAATATGACAATGGCTAGTGAAAAAGAAGAATATGCGAAAAAAAAGGAATCAGGGAACAAAAATTATTGGAGTTTGCTGAAGAGGAACATAATAAAAATATGCAGCATAAAGACGAGCTGCATAAAATTGAGATAGGTTTTAAACAAAAAGTTAATGAATTAATTATTAGAAAACCTATTTTAGAAGTAGAGATCGAGGAGGAAATATTGAAAAAACTTAAGTTTGAAAATAAAGAATTATTAGAATAATAAGTTTCATTTATGTGTTTTCATTTAATAACCTGAAACAAAAAAAAAATAGGTACATGGGCCTTAAACATAACAGAGAAATGAGAGTGCCTCTGCCCAACCCTTCGGGGAATACAGGCGTGATGTTATTATGTCATTTTTATAACACAAACCTTGCAAAATAATCTTGTATTCAGTGTTGCCAGGTCAAGGTTTTACTTTACCCTAGGCTTGGTCTCAATTTACCCTAGAATCTGTATTATTTAAAAAAAATACCCTAAAAAATATCCTTGTCTTTTCCTTCTTTACAAATAAAACAACTACATTATTTATTCATATTATTATATTATTGGCACATAACAATAAAAGTATCCTCTGCATCACTATCTTTTTTGTCATACATGCTATTATTAAATTTGTCCAACATTGTTTTTGAAGGAGTAAAGTTAACACAAGATTTGTGAAATATGTTTAAATTGTATCTTACAGTCATTATACTCTGTATCATAGGCAGGGATAGCCTATTCCTAAGCTTTGTTTTGACGACTGAGTATAGAGAAAAGGCCCTTTCTACGGCTGCATTAGATATAGGCGCCGACAAAAGAGACAATGCTAATTTAGAGACATTAGGGAATCTTTTATTACCCCCAGCGTCTGTGTCCCCCTGAACCTCAGCCCAAAAATCAGTACAACGCGTCGTATTTTTCCAAGATTTGTTTTGCAAATTATTCCATTCCATTTCTACCTCTTGTTTACAACCATATACTTCAGCCCTTTGAACATTTTGTAATATGTCAACTAATGTAGGTTTCACTTGAGAAGTGGCTATTTCTGGAGACAACTTCACCATGGCTTTAAGGAATGTGATCTGTTTTGGCAACCTTTTCTGTAATTCGGAACACAAAATAACAAGAAAGGTTTTGCATCTCTCACGTACGTCTTCTTTGTCACGTCTGTCTAGTTTCGATAGCGCCTCTTCAACCGTGTAGCCAAAATGCATTGCTGATACATGCATCAAATGCTCCTGAAAACCAAATGATGCATATTCTCCATCCGTAACAGTTTCAAACTTCCGAGGTATGACAATAATTTGCAGGATATTTTTGAATAGCAAAAACAAGTCTTCTAACAGTTTCGCTGGATCGACATTATCACTTTGAAAAAGGCAATTTACTTTAGTAACTTGTCGTAGATGAACATCTAAGAACGTGAAATATGCATGGTAAGCTCTGCATTTCATGATGTCATACAATTTTTCCGCCATGAAACATTTGTCTTCAGTCTTAGCCATCATGAAAAGAAGCTTTAATTCCTCCCATTGCTCGAGTAACGTACGTATAGCATGAGAACGTGCTAACCAGCGTGTTCCGCAAAATCCTGGTATTTTTTTAGGAGCTCGACTTTCGTTCATAATTTCGTATAAGTCCCTGTAGGCTTCAAGGCGTTTTGAACTATACGAGAACCAATTATGGCATTCCCGAATCAAAAATTCCAGTTGACGGGGCATACTTTCCGAAGCTTTCTCTGCACATAAATGCAACGAATGACAGGTACAATTAACGATGATAATATCCGGTAAGTCTCTTTTCAACAGTGCTGCGACAGAGTGGTGCTCACCAATCATTACATTAGTACCGTCTAGCCCAATTCCTACCAGCATTTCAAGACGTAAGGAGTCCTCTAGTAAAGTATTTTTTATAGTTTCATAGATGGTTGTTGCATCGCATTTAGATATTTTTATGTATCTGTAAAATGTTGTAATGATATCCTGCTTAATTTTTGAAAAATACCGTATCATTATGCACAGAATTTTATCTGTTGATATGTCCGTAGTTTCATCTACAATAAGTGAATATGCAGCATCACCAACATCTGATATCATTTCTTGCATCATTACTGGACCAAGAACGTTTTTTATTAGCATGCTGCATTTAGTTCTGTGTATTTTTAACGTCCCCAGAACTTCTGATTTCAGATCAAGACATGGCAGGATTTCACCTAAATGATCTACATTTTGAATAGCACTATGTTCAGCTATATAAGCAGCTATTTTTAATTCCGCAGTTTTGTTATTCTTCGAAACTGTTTTTACAAAAGGCAGTTGCTGACAGGACTTCGCCGCTTTATCTAATGACACAGCTTTTATGTGCTTTTTACTCTTTGCGTGATAGTTAAGTTCTTTCTTGTGGGGTACTAATGTGACTTTACAATATTTGCACCTTGCATAGTTTTCACCAGTGGGGTCAGGACAAATCCAATCTAAAAATAAAAAAAGCAAAGCGTTAACACCACCGCACCGCCACCACCATTCATCTTCATCATCACCACAATATGCATTTATCTTTATCCATCACCACCACCACCCGTAAAATATACCTACAGATGTGGGTAAATTTTGCAACAGGCAATCTTACACATTACCAAAGACATTCAAATAATATTAACAGCCAAACTGCCAAACAAAGTACAATACAATCAAAGAAAAACAGTTACAATAATGCTTGTGTAACCTCACTCTCATTGCTCAATTAGATTAATACATATTATAGCTTTAAGAAAACTGGACTTACCTTTTAAATTTGGATCATACTCCCATTCTTTACAGTATTTTTGTGCATACTTTTTCACACCTGAACGCGTAACGCCAGCACTAGACGACGCCATTTTTCACAACAACACACACTCACGAAAAGAAAGAGTAAGCAACACAATAAATAAGGGAGACTAGAGAGAGACACAAAAGCAATCGGTGCGTTCACGACACGGAATCTGTACCTAATGGGCGCGTTCAAAAACAATATCATTCAAAGTAATTATTTTACTGTTATTGACTGTTACCCCAAAAAATACCCTAGGAAAATTCATACCCTAGAAATTACCCTGCTGGATTACTTTTACTCTAAATATAGGGTAAATTACCCTAAGTTGGTACCACTGCTTGTATTAGTTGGTTGCGATATATTTGTTCTGATCTCCCTTGAGCAAAAATTACATTAATTGGCATCACAATATCATGGTAAGTTCCTTGTGGAATACTTTCTTTATTGTTTATACATACATTATGTAAAATGGCTGTAACAACAATGATTGGCTGTACATTTTTAATATTAACCCGCAGCTTAGAACCAATGGCAGGAAATCTTCTTTTCCACACACCAAAGGTTCTTTCTACAACATTTCCAGTCCTAATTTGACTTTCATTGTATAATTGCTCAGGTCGTGACTGTGGGTCTGTAAGAGGTGTCATCAAATATGTTTTCAAGGCATATCCATCCACGATCACCTAATAGACAGTAATGTCCAAATTCTCCCCGGTCAAATTTCCTTTTTATTTCACTGCCATTAAAAATAGTGCTATCGTGAACCGAGCCTGGCCATCGTACTACTATGTCCATAATTCGCAAGTCAGCATCAGCAATCACTTATGTATTTATGGAGAAGAAATCTTTTCTATTGCGGTACAGCTCTGAATTGTTGCCTTAAGTCTGTCGGGGTGGAATATTTTATAAATTTACCTGGATTTAATATTGGAATATGAGTGCAGTCAATTGCTCCGATAACACTGGGAAATTTAGCAATATTAAAAAATTTTGCTAATGTAGTTCTGGTTTCTTCTACATTTTGTGGCATTTTAATTAATGACTTAAATTTGCTACAAATTGCTCTTGAGACACTGTGTACGATGCGGCATATACTAGATTTATGTATGCCAAATAGATCTCCGGAACATTGCTGAATATTCCCAGTCGCGTAAAATCGTAAGGTTAACAGTATCTGATCCAAGGGACATATTGCATGATTTCTAGAAAAAAAGAGTTAAATTGTTTTCGTTAAATCAAATGAAGCAAAATATTTAACTCTGACCATGGTTATAAACTTTCATAATGAACGTTTTTTATTTAATAAAAGTAATAAACAACATAAATGTACCTATCTGTTTGCTTTTCCAACATATTATTGACTTCACCAATTAACCAAAGTGTAGTGTGCTTGCACATTCTACAAGGTTAGTCGGAAAGGGGGTACTAATCCGAAAAGATTTTAAAGTACCCATGATAATGAATAACTTTTGTTCTACAACTTTTTCCAAAAGTCAATAGTTTAAGAGCGTGTACGCCTAGCGCGCGACATCAAGTTTAGGTAATTCAATGCAAATATTACTGACACAGACGCAAGTGTGGCTATGTGCGTAGCGCTAGCGCGTTCTCTTGCGCTATAGTCGGAACTAACCCATTTTGGTCCGTTCGAGTGCAATTGTTATAGCAAATATTTGATTTGAATTTGAGCGTATACGGATGAATAAATTAAGTACTTAGTAATTATAAGCAATATTATTAGCAAGTATAGGTATAATTATGATAATATTAAAGTCGTTATTTTTATTTATTCAAACATGAATTCCTTGATCTAAAATTTAGAAAGAAAACCAACTTCAACAATTATTTAATGTACTTAATAGTAATGATTTATGGTTTGATGATAAATAAATATTTATTATTATATTCAAAGAAAACAATTTATACGGCTTTGCTCACGTTTATTTTACATCATAAAAAAATTGCTGTATCAACGTCAGTGTATTGTCTAACTTTTCTGACGGCGTAGGCGGCCGAGCTAAGCCTTCCAAAGTTTTAATAAATAAAATTAGTAGATCGTACTTTTGAGTGGCATCGACCTGGACTTTCGTGGGTCGACAATTTCTGGTAGCAAACACTCATTATAATAGTTGACTAATCTGGTTTGCATTTGGTTTTGCCAAAACTCGTCGTCTCGAGTGATTTTCTCAATTTTCAAGGGAAATTCTTTACCTGTCCAGACTGCTAACAAACATAAATTTTTTCTCGTTATATGTAACTGTCCTTGAACTTGATAAAACCACTCGTGTCGACGGTTGACAGTCCCGTTAGAATTCCAAAATTTTTTTTTTGTTTGTTTAATAGCATCTTCAGCGTTCATTCCGAATGCTGAAATTGGACATTTTATTTCAAGTATGCCATGCTCAAAAATGCCATCAGGCGAAACTCCCAGAAAAAACAAGTCTTCATCAATGAACAGGCCACATTTATGTATGCTTATATGTTCTTGTTCTTCAAGTTGCCGGATTGCAATTGCCTCATTGACTTTTCCGTGCTTTACACTTGTAATATTATCCAATGAATATGAGTATAAATGACTTTTTACTAATGGGGCGGAGCTTATGTTTTGTCTTCTTTTACACACTTTACCAAACGATGATGCTGTAACAAGACATCTTCGCAATTCAAGCCAAAGTGCGCTCTCTGCCTGAAGTACAGTATCTCGCTCCACCTCTTCCCTATTGTTGACCTAAAATACAAAAAATATATAGTCTAGTCACTCTAGTCTATTGAGAGTTTCACAGAAAGCTGTGTTTTCAGCAAAATTCAAACATTCACCTGTTCCTGAAGATTTTCAAGAAAAATATTTTTGGCAACGTCATAATCATCTGCAGACATGTCCGGTCTTTGACACTCTTCACCGTAATGTGTTTTCTCCTTTTCAAAATTTAGCCTTCTCCTAGGACGGCGATATGATTTTCAATTCGCTTCAGTGACATCCCTAGGAAAAAAATACTCGTATAATAGTCCGTTTGAATAAATATATTAAAACTAAATTAAAGTAATCAAAAGTGTACCTAGACTCTTGTTAAATTTGGATTTGTAAATATCGTACTGAGGTCTTGCGGAATTAAAAGAAACAACTGCGGCATGACATCGTGCTGTATAGGAGCTTTTCAGCGAAAAATTTACGCGCTTGCCACCGACTAACTTTGCCAGAATGCTATTAAATTGCTCAGCTCGGTTGTTAGTAATATTATGAAGTGAACTTTTAGAATGGAATGCTATCTGTGCCGTCTGACCCATTATTTTATTTATCAAGACCCGAACTTTGGGAACTAAATTTTCTTCATCTTTCCGGTTATTTGAGCAGTAGTAGCTCTCACAGGCGTTGTGGTCGCCAAAGATATGCATCGGACTGTTTAAAATGTCTTTCTTTAAAGGACAATGGGACAAAATGTATGGACCCCGTCCCCACCCTTGTAGCACTATAGAGTGAGTTTGATTGAATGAACGAACGAATGAATAGTCGAGAATGAGTGACGGAATGAATGAAACCGGTTTGAAATAAAATAAAAATGATGTTAAATTTTTTATCATTTTGTCATTTTAAATCAATTATTGGCTGAAAAATAAATGATATACTGACTTAAAGAATGAGTCATTATATTCAAAATGAACGGTTTATAAAGTCAATGAATCAAAAACTCTTAAATGAAGAGTATTATAATTATGATTCTTTATTTTTCTGGAGAAGGTTATAAATAAAAATCTGTTTATTTTCTATTCTGCATTTCTGCAATCACCGTATCTCTCGAAAAGAACGGCTGCGCTCTTTTCGGGATTCACCTCTATTCTCCATTTCCGGAACCAGATCCCGAGGGCGTCGGCTGAGGTTTGGAGGGTTCGAGTGATACTGTCGAGACTCCTACCGGAAAAGTAGATGGCCGTGTCGTCGGCGAAGAGAGCCAACTTGGCGAAGAGAGCCAACTTGGCGAAGCCATGTTTGAGAATGTCGCTGGTGTACAACGTGAACAGAAGGGGCGATAGCACGAAGTCCTGAGGGACTACGGCGCGGATAGGGCGAGGAGACGAGAAGGTGCCTTCTAGGCGATAGGGGAAGGAGCGATCCGACAGAAAGTCTCGAATGATGAGTACTAGACTCGAATGATGAGTTGTGCCAGACCTTGTCGAAGGCTTTTTCTACGTCGAAGAATAGCATGCCCGTTTTGTACGAGCGCATGAAGCGGGAGCTAATGTGTTCGACTATACGGTGCAATTGTCGAATGCAACAGTGCTTGGTTCGAAAACCGAACTGTTCGTCGAGGATGCAATTGTGGGTACGATGCGCAAGTAATGTAAACCCTATCGGGTGATTACGTTTGAAAATGGTAACTACCGAACCGTTGCCTAGGGCCGCGCCGCGTCTCGCCTCCGGACGCGTGCGCCTCTCGTTCTCTCTTTCCCACATTGAACTATTGTTACACTAGCTTTGGAGCTCTTCAAATAACCCCTTATCACTAACTAAAATAATTATATTCATATTGAAGTAATAATATAAGCATTTTTTAAAGTAATTTTTATGTGACTTTCATATTAAATAACTTTTAAACTATACATTTTACAGATGAGCTGTCATACAATAAAATTAAGAGATTAATAAGGTCTTTCATATACAATAGGTAAGAAAGTGCTACACTTCTGGGGACGTTTTGTCCCATTGTCCTTTATTGTCTGTTCAGAAAGAGTCAAATTCTGTGCTTTTCGATATCGAATTGCACATTTGACTGCTGTGCGAAGCCTTTTTTGCCGATCAGCGGTAAGCAACCTTCTTTCATTCAGAGGAATGGATGTATCTTTGCTTACATTGAGGATCTTTCCACAGTAATTCCGGAGTAGATGATTGGTGCATTCGATCTTATTAACTTGATAATTAGGATATGGTCTGCTTTCCAGTATTTTTTTAAACGTGCTAGCGTCACCGTCTGCGATCAACGTACCATATATTACGTTTTGCCTCGCAACAGAAGTCTTGAAACCTTCGACTATGACACTTTGTTCCATACTGCTCGACGATCCACTATGATTTTTATGGCAGTTATGGTTTGCAGGAGGCTCACCTTTGACTGCTGCTCGGGCACAAACTATACAATATTTATTTTTTACGTCCATGTAAAGTACTTTACCTGTTTTGTAACCAATAATAGCTGCAACACCCGACATAGCAGAATAGTTGGTTTTATAGGATCTTTTAGACCAACAGCAGTCAGCTATGACAGTGAGAATGGGAATATTGTCTTTACCTTCACCACACGCAATAGCTTCAGCAGCTTCTTCCTTGGCAGCTTCTAGCATACTGTCTTCAGCAGCTGCCCTCCACCATTTTGCTACTTCGTCGTGACATATCGCATATGTATTTTGTGTCAGAATTGGTAAGTCTATGGAAGCTAACAATTCGTTTAAATTTGATCTTCCAAACCCCGTCATCATAGCTCCAGTCACAGCGCCACGATTTACGTCCATATTGGAATTTGAACTATTAGAGCTGAACAGTTGAAGCTCTAAATTACACATATTGCATTTCATGGTAAATGTTGATTGCAAGCCCACCTTGCGCTCCTTCAACAGTTCTAAATTATCTATAGTACATCCCATTGCTCTATTATGATTATTTATTATTTTAATTTGGTCCAAAAAGTAATTAAAATCTATTATTCTCCGGCCTTCAACAATCTTATTTATTATGATTGGAATTTCGGCCTCGATAACCTGAAAATTAAAACATAAGAATTTAAATAACATAATTATTGTTTTCTAAGTTTACGTGAACATTATAATTATACAAAAAATAATAACAAAAGGACGATGGAAAATATTATAGTATCTAGTGGTCTGGCTGTATTATCTAGCTACATAAATTACCAAACTCGATGTTTCCATGGTTTCAGATGATGAGACCAATTTAGCATTCTGTAAAACAAAAACAGTCCATTTGAAATACTTTGTGGTGGTATATAAAGACGTGAAAGGAAAAAGACTGCTTTTAAAATAACGTTCAAAGTACCTTTTCTTCATTTTGGATTTCACACTCAACTCTTTCCGTTATTCCTGCATCACTTGAGTTTTTTTTACATTGCCTGAAGTTAAACCATAACCCAGTAAGCACACACACCTTGTTATTTGAAAGCAAGCGTACGTATTTCACAGTAATGAAATAAAAGAAATTAATGTAACCGAAACATGCTTAGGAAATTTATAGATAAACTTGATTTTAAATTCATACGGTACGTTTATCTCTAAAGGCTCGTCGTGTGACATTTATCACATTAAAAGAATGTTGAAATTGCCATGATTGACGGGCCTATGTGATATAAGATGTTGCTCAATAGTAAGAAGTGAAACAAACAACTACTGACAAACTCTCCTTATTAGTAATTATTAGTGTCCGACCGAAACTGGATTATGAAATTAGAAAGGCTAAACAAACCTTTTTTTTTAAATATAAATTTAAGATCACCGCTAGCCGGCGAACTCAGCTGTCAAACACATACAACGAACTCATCTGACAATTCATACATATCGAGTTTCGGTCTATATTTGGCCGAAACCGAACCTTCAGTCAGACATTAGTAATTATGTGTGTGTGAGTACATGCATCACAAAGACATTTGCCCTTAGTGGGACTAGGATTCGGATTACTAAGAAAACTGGCTGTCGAATATGTAGTAAGCTCATAACATTTATAATAGTTTATTAGTATGCGAAAGTGTGTGTTTTACGTTAGCGAAGCCGAATCTAGAATAACATAGATATACCAACCTTTTAGCTCTTATCTTTTCCAACATTTCTAAATTTAACTTCCGTTTCTTCGCTAAAAATAACTTAGTTTTATTTCCCATTACGTCTGAAACGTAATTTATTGTCATTGTCACTCAAAATAATTATCAGTAATAAAAAATACTAATAAAATATTTTACTTACCAAAGTACCAAAATTTGTCGATCACACTATAAACTTTCGCTATCCTTGTACGCACGGCAAAGATCAACACAGGTCAGTCAGAGCGAAGAGCGACACGTCCCCACTCTGGAAAGCCTCGTGGCGTACTGATTTGTGTCGTTTTTTTTTTTTTTTTTTCTATTTGACTGCTGTAGGTCGTCCTAGGGGACGGTTTCTACGTAACCGGGCAATTATTGGCGTGACCTAAAGGGTCTCCAGCCAATGGGGGGGAAGTAAAATACTTAACCTAAGCTAACTACTTGTACTACACTAACATCATGACTACCTGCAACAACAGCACTAAGGGCGACCCCTAGTGGGACTCGGACCTCGGCTTAGGGCGTTGCTGGCGTGGACATAGGGGGGGGAGACAGCTTGATGAGGGCTGAATTATCGGTGTGACTGCGAAGTCTGAAGAGACGACCGGCTCTACGACGGGAGAGCTCGGTGAATCGTGACCGGCGGCGGTGGGACGTCGCGACGGGCCTCGTCGGCGAGGACGATATGCCGGACGGCGGCGGACGTTGTGTATTGTGCTGGTCGATTTACTCGCCTCCTGGAGGAGGGTTATTTTGTCATCGGGTTGATTTGTGTCGATTTGCGCGCAGAGTTTTATAGTAGTTTTCAAATATTCATAGAAAAATAATTACAATGATTTAGTTGAATTTTTAAAGTGTATTATTTTAAAAAGATGTTCTTCTATTATATTACGCTATTACTATGTTAAATTAAAAGATATATCGGTCAAAAAAATCATTTTAAAAGCCGGCTTTTGACTATGGGATGTAATATAATATATATTACATCCTGAGATATAATATTTTATCGCTCGTCATACATTTTGTACGTGACCGTTCACACTGTGCTCTAATAAATATTACATCCCAAACTATAAATATTTTTTCGACAGACTGAGCGATATTTAAAGGTCATTTGAAGGTGTATATTTTACCCCACGTCCCCGGAGACCGCGTTCTCCCCCTGCCTCGCCCTCTCAGTTTGAATGGTGGTGATGTTCGAGTGCAGACGTGTCAACTGATCACGTGTTTTGAATTTTTGTTTTTATAAGACCAGAGATGTTAAAAAAAGGTATTTGAAGTACGCAATCATTACCACGCATTAAATTATGGAACATTTTATAGAAAGTGTTAGGAAATATCCTTGTTTATGGGCGACTAACAGTGAAGAGTACAAAATAAATGAAATTAAAGATGCTGCTTGGAGAAACGTAATAAAAGAATGTGATTTACCGGACAGTAAGTATTTATTGTTATTACATTCTTAACAATCTGTTTTGTATTCTTGTAGTTTGCCAGGATACAGTGCCAGATGTGTTAAAAAATCGACAAAATTCTTCCCGTATAAAGAAACTTTCACTTGAGTATCTGAAACCTGAGTGGGATAATGGCGTAAGCTGATTTCCAGTAGATAATACCTCACTTTCATTGAGCATGTTGATGTTATCATTGATTAGGTAGTTATGCAGGACACATGTAGCATTCACAATTTTATCGACAAGCTCGACACGACACTCAAATGGTTTTCTATATACCCTCCATCTTACTGATAATATTCCAAAAGCATTTTCAACTACCTGGCGTGCTCTTGATAACCGGTAGTTAAAAATTCTTCGACTGTCTGTTAATTTTGATTTCTGAAAGGCGCGCATTAGATTTATAAGAAGGGGGAAGGCCTCATCCCCTACGAATACGTAGGGTAGTTCCGGTCCTCCTGGACACAGTGGCTCATCCGGTGGCAAATTCAAATTATTTGTTTTTAATTTCTGACCAAATACACTGTCGTTCAAAATTCCACCATCACTGTAACGTCCCATAGACCCAACATCAATGTAAATGAATCTTTTTTTTGCGTCAACGACGGCCAACAAAACTATTGAAAATGTTTTTTTATAGTTAAAAAAATTGGTGCCTGAGTGTGGTGGAGCTTTTATTACGACGTGTTTGCCATCAATAGCACCGACGCAGTGATAAAATTGGCAGATGTTTTTAAAGTCTTCGGCTATTTCCTTCCATTCATTTTCAGAAGGTTCTTTTAATACTAAAGGTTGAAGATGGTTCCATATTGCATCACAAACACTTTCAACAATGCTTGAAACAGTACACAAGCCTATTCTATAGCTATAAGCCATTGACGTGAACGAATCCCCTGTAGCCAAGTATCTGTAACAGATGAAATAAATGTTAACATTTTTAATATTGTAATAATAATTGTGTTTTTGTTACAGTAAAAGAAGCTAAAAACTTATGGAAAAAACTACGCGACGGTCATAGACAGTCACTCAATAGACGAAAAACGACTACTGGACAAGCTGCTGATAACGACAAAGGTTGGAAATATGATAAATTAATGGAATTTTTAATACCGTATATGGCAAACAGGCCGAGGACCACAAATGCTGAACCTTTAGCAGAACAAGCGGACTCTCTACAAACTCAAGAGTTTGAAAACGCCAAAAGTAGTTTAGAAGAAAATGCAACTATTTCAAGAAAAAGAAAATCAGATGATAGTGTGATAAAGTATTTAGATGAGGAAAAAAAGGCAAGAGATAAAAGGGCCACTGAAAGAGATCAATTACGAAGACAAATATTGACAAGGCAAGAACCGCCGAAAGATGTTATGAAGTCTTTTTTTGACACAATGTACGAAATGAGTAAGAATTTGCCTGAAAATTTTCAGATGAAGATACAGAATGAAGTTTTTAAAACTGTGATGTCCGCCAGAGAGAAAAATTCAAAAGCAAGGATAGTTTATAATATTTCTGGGGCAGGATCTTTTACACTACCTCCTCCTGCCCCTCGTCCTGGAACATCGTATTTGACACATAGCTCTCAACCATCATCGTATTTGACACATAGTTCTCCACCATCACATTCAGAACTTAGTCCTGAGTCACATATCTATCACGTAACTTCGCCCCCACCTCGTCCTGGAACATCGTATTCGACACATAGCTCTCTATCATCACATTCAGTACTTATTGAGACAGATGCTCTTTCGCCCCCATGTCAGCCTATACTTAACGAAAGTGACACTAGCACCGATGGTCGCGATATCAGATCTTATTTAACTGATGACGCTACTTATGACAATTTGTAGGCAGTAATTACTTGTTTGTACTGATGACCAAATATAAATGTAAGAAACAATATTATATACTTAATAAATGATGAACCAAATGTATGTTAGTTTTATTTTGATTTGACCTTACCTTAAAGTTATTGCAAGTCTCTCCAGAGAAGAAATACTTTTGCGTAAATGCGTTTCTTGCTTTATAATGTCATCTTCAATCATAGCATGAAGTTCGAAAAATTTAGTTTTATTCATCCTGTAGTAATTCAAAAACTTTTCTTCATCGAGTTCATGAAAAAGCCGAAATTCACCATAATCTTCTCTTAGTCTAATATGATTCGATATCCAGAATCGACGTTTATTATATTTTCGTTTATTGTTCCTTAATAATGATACATATAAATCGAATACAGCATCATCGTCATCTGATGAACTATCGTAGGAATCAAGCAAAACAATCTCCATATTATCCATTTCAGAATTCAACCTTTTCGATAAAAAACGTGATGACACAGAGGTGTCCGAAGCTGAACTGTTCTAAAATATATTATGTTACAGTGTGAACAGCAATCGCGGGATGTAATATATAGCTCAAGATGTAATATATATTACATCCCATAGTCAAAAGCCGGCTAAAGACGTTAACTTCTTAATAATTTCACATTGTTTGTATTTAATTTCTTGTAGTTAAATAACTAAATCAAAAAATGTTTTGTGGTAACTATTACCCTTGCAATCGGTTATTATTTTTTGTAAATAAGGTTTGTCAGTGGTTTCAGATATTTTAAGCTCCGAAACTGACCTTAAAATGGAAATTAAGGAAACCTCTGTTAGGTTATCTTGATGTAATTCACAAATACTCTATTAATCTAAATATTTTTTCTGATAACTATTTAGACAACGAAATTTCCTAAATTTATTAGTAATTAACATATTTGTAAGCTGAGTGGTTGATGGTGTTAACTCCTTTGGAAAAGTACAGTTTTTGAGCCAAACAGCGCGTGAACGGTATACACGCTCTTAAGAGAAATAGGTGATCAAACATCTCAAAAAAAAAGCTAAAATCTATCTATCCCAAGTTATGATCAGCTGTGTTTACATTTTAGGTCATATTATGGGTCATGAATTAGAAGCACCATTTTCTGAATTTGTAACAGAAGCAGGAATGAAGAATTTTTGAAAAAACTAAAATAAAAATAATTTTATTTAGAAAAATAATTACCGAATTTTGAAATATTAACACTTGCTATAAGATCGTCATCAGTGATACTTTAAGTGGTCTCCGGATTAGTACCCCCTTTCTGACTAACCTTGTATATCTTTCAAAGAAATCAACTTCATCCCAAAAATCTAGCTGGTTGATTCTAACTCTGAACATTTTGGGTCGGCGATTTAATAAATAGTTCACAATAATTTCATCGTCAGAAGAGCTTTCAGAATCTTTTAAATATCTTGCTATATTTAAATTCATTTTTTAATTTCAATCACGTCAATCGTCACTGTCACACAAGGCAAAAAACTTTCTATTAACTAATGGTTAAAGTTAAGCACTCAGCCCATGCGTGGTTAAATTTTTAACAAATTGTCAATGATTTTAACTACGGGTAAGTTTAACTCTTGATCAAACAACAGTATTTTGTCATTTTTAACCCTTAATAAGGCAAGGGGATATAATTTCCCACCAAGGCTTCGTTTGAAAAGTATTTAATTTTACATGACGTTTAACCTTTAAATGAACGCAAGTATACTTAGCAGCTTCTCGGTTAATTTAAAATTTCTAAACTGGCAATACATTTGGTAATAATGTCATCTTGTGGATATTATGTCAATGTCAAAATGACGCGCGATTGTGGGCGGTAGCGATACCTCTGTTGGTATTTAACAATTCCCAGAGTATGTCTAGCTGACACCCGGAAACCCGGAGAACTCTTCGGCTTAAAAATTAATAACAAAACACAAATACAATACGGTCGACGTATCTTGGCGAGTCTGAAGTTAGCTGATTAGCTGTACAGTGGACAATTTCGTTTCTAAAAGATTCATTGCGCGGCCTAACAACTAACTTCAGACTCGCCAAGATACGTCGGCCGTATTGTATTAAACTGTTTCAAACTACTTAACTAACTTCGTCAATTCATTAACAGCAAAATATTTCTTTGTTTTAAAATGTATTCACTAAATAACACTGTTTAATCTTACCTTGATTCCATTTCGACTGAATTTGAAATTTGAAAGCGGACATACGCAAAGATATGAGTTTCGAATTTCGTTCGCGCTACACAGCTGACAGCTGATAAGCAAACATTTTGTTCCGATTCATCTCACGTCACTTAGCCGCAACTTATCTTATAATTTTTTCAATTGGTTTTCTCACTACTCAAAGCATTTTGTATGAATTTTACAGAAATTACTTATACAAATTAAGTTTTTTGCAAACTAATATTTTTAAAATTGCTTTTGTAATAATTTGCTTCAAGTCGTTTCGTAGGTGCGATTCAGACCAACGTGTGAAAGTGATAGCGCTATACGGTTCATATAGCGTTGTCCTCTTCTATTAAAGCAATGTTGTTACAAATAGTTCGTTCTTTTCAATACCAAGCAGGAATAAAACAATATTGAACGATGGAGGTCATGGTACGAATATGAGTATTGATTGATAAGATTGTTTTGTAAAAGATAGTGGTAGGCCCCCTGAACTCTGTAAAATATTTAAACCATTCGATGTAGGGATGTCGGAAATGCAAATAAGTATCGATATATATCGTATCGATATTTTTTGGAAATATCGATATCGATTTTAAAATGTTCATAAAAAATATCGATATATCGGTACAATTTCTAAAATAATATTTGCGTTTTGAAAATTTGTCGTTTTATCCACATACCTCATCTTACGTTACGAACTAACTAAAGTAAATAATGAACTAAGTAATAAAGAGTAATGATTATTTATTAATTAAACCAATATTTATCTGACACTGACAGAAGAAAAACTCTTTGATTTATGTGCTCTCCTGTAAGCCGACTTCTGTTATTGGGTACTGTGATATTTACAGCAGATGCCACTCTTTCCGATGAAACCGAGGACGCAGAAGCTATCAAATACTTTAGAGCTACTTCTGAAAGGATAGGGGTGAAATGACGGCAATCAAACCAGAATTTTTCTGGATTCTCTTTTCTGTCTAATAAAGACTGATCAAGATATCGCTTTAGTTCGCTAGCCACTGGTTGAACTTGAAAGTGAACTGGAACTTGCTAAAGCTGCAGTAATTTTTTCATGTCCGGACCACAGTGACGGCGAAGTATTTTCTGAGTTTGGAATTGTGGTAGTGGGTCTAGGTTCAGGCGAAATTTGCCCTCTACGTGTGTGTTCTAAGTGTATTTCTTTTAACAATTCAGTTATTGCGGTGGAAACAGCTAGTGGCGAGTTAAAATGAATACGCTTAAAACGAGGGTCTAAAATTGTTGCTTTAGCGAGATGTAAATTTTTCTCTAGTGGTTCTAGTTTGGCATTAACCAACTTCAGCAAACTCTTCTGAACAGCAACACCTAACTCTGTAAAAGGTTTCGCTTGTTCAAGTCCTTTCTGAAGTAAGTTTGCAATTGGAATCGCTAAACTAGCAGTCACATATCGATCGCCGCTAATCTCTTCAGTAGCTTCCTTAAATGGGGTTAGTAGTACTATGAAGTCCCGTATGACACTTAACTCTAATGAAGGGATCATGTCAGGTGTGTTTCGCCTTGTTGCCAAATTTTAGCCACAATAGCTGATAATTGTGACGACCGAAGTATGTTGATATTAGGTTAGTATAAACAGCATCGGGTACTGTGTCCCGAATAAACAGTTTGTCGCTAACCACCGCCTTTTATTGACGTCTCATTGGCGACGAGTACGGGATCTGTGTAATTTTTTTTTGGTTAACAATATTGAACGTGGAGTGCAAGAAAATGCCGATCGGAAAAATTGAACCGTTTAAGTTCCAACCAGTGGCCAGCTTACGTTCGTCGCGTTAACCAGTACATTAAGTTAAATGACATCAAGGATGACGTGACTGTGTCCATGTTAATAACTGTGGTCGGTGAAGAAACGTATGCGTTAATGTGTGATTTGTGTGCACCCATTTTTCCAGAGCATAAAACTTATGACGAGCTGGCAAAACTGGTAACGGAACATTTGGAGCCGCAACGTTCAGAGATCGCGGAGCGCCACGTGTTTAGGTTACGTAGGCAACGAGCCGGCGAGTCTCTGACTGAGTACTTGCAAGCATTAAAACATCTCGCGACGACGTGTAATTTCGGCAAATGCAATTCATGTTCAACACTAGAAGAAAACTTACGGGACCAGTTCGTGTCAGGTTTATCAAGTGACGTGATGCGGTCTAGGATCTTCGCAGAAAAGAAAATCCAATACAAAGAGGCGGTGGAGCTAGGCCTGGCTCTAGAAGCTGCAGAGAAGCATGCTGAGGTGAGCGGCAGCACCACGGCGGCGGTGACAGGGGCAGACTCAACAGTGGTGGCGGGCAGCACGGCAGGCGAAGGCCTGCACCACGCACGCGGCGTCGGCGGACGAGCCGGCCAGCGCGGGCGACAGGCGCGCGCTTCGGGCGCAGGCGCAGGACCAGGCAGCGGAAGCGCGGGGCCCGTGAGCCCGCGCGCGCCGTTTTGCTGGCGCTGCGGCAAGGCGCACATGGCTGATAGATGCCGATTCAGAAACTATAATTGTGATGAGTGCAATCAAAAAGGTCATTGAAAGGCGATGTGTAAACAGGCACGTGGCAAAGGTGCTCGGCAAAATTACGTAAGCGAAGAGGAGTCGGATGACGGTATGTTTAACATTGAAGTCGCAGCTCGAGGTAACAAACCATATTTTATTAAATTAACCATTGATAACATTAACATTAAATTTGAAGTGGACACAGGTAGCCGCATTTCGGCTATAAGTGAAGAAATGTAATGTAAACAGATGTTCTCGCATAAAAAAATTGTCGCGGGCAATTTATTGTTACGTTGTTACTCGGGATCTCGAATGGAGTCATTGGGTTACATAGAAGTAGATGTCTGTTTAGGGCAAATAACGGAGAAATCATTGCGTCTTTACGTTATACAAAGGGGCGCACGACCCCTATTGGGGCGAGAGTGGATGCGCGTTTTAAACATAACTCAAATTACGCTCAATGAAATAATAGATGATGACTTGGTGACGCAATTACGTAATGAATTCCCCGAAGTATTTTGTGAGAAGTTAGGGACTTGTAAACAGCCCATTCGACTACAGCTGACAGATAACGAAACGGTTTACGTGCGAGCGAGACCTATACCGTTGGCACTCCGCGCACGAGTTGAAAGGGAATTGGAACGTTTAGAGACAGATGGTACCATCCACCGCGTAGATTATTCTGATTACGGGACTCTAATCGTACCTACCTGTCGTCATAGCAAATGGGAGTATACGCATTTGTGGTGATTACAAGATCACTATCAATCCTAAATTAAAACGGGATTATTATCCTTTACCGCGAATTGAAGAATTGTTTGCAAATCTTAGTGGTGGGGAACAATTTACAAAAATCGATCTACGACATGCGTATGAACAATGTTTTCTAACAGATGATTCCCAACCGTATACGGCGATTACAACGCACATGGGTACATATGTTTATAAACGCACACCGTACGGTTTATCCTGTATTCCGGAGAAATTCCAAAAGATCATGGAGGAAACCCTGCTCGGGGTGCCCGGATGCGTGGTGTTTTTAGATGACATTTGTGTGTCAGGCTCAAATAAGGTAGAACATGTAAAGAATCTGCGAGCTGTACTCAAAAGATTACGTAATATGGGACTTACGATCAAGCTAAGTAAATGTCGATTTTTACAGGACAGTGTAAGGTAAGTATTTGGGCTTCATTATTAATAAAAATGGTTTGCGGCCTGATCCAGAGAAACTAGAGGCCATTTCCAGCGCACCGAGACCTGAAAACGTAACTCAGCTTAAAAGTTTTCGTGGGATGATCAATTATTACGGGCGATTCATTCAGAATCTGAGTACTTTATTGCAACCGATGCATAATTTATTAAAAAAGGAGGTTCGCTGGAATTGGGACTCTAAATGTGAAAGGGTTTTTTTGGAAGCAAAGCGAACCCTCCTGAGTGAACGTGTACTGGCACACTATGAGGAGGGGCGCGAACTCGTCTTATCGGTGGACAGTAGCGCGTACGGACTGGGCGCAGTGCTAGCTCACCGGTACGAGAATGGCAGCGAGCGGCCCGTCAGCTGCGTCTCGCGAACACTTAGTGCGCCCGAGCGCAACTACAGTCAATTAGACAAGGAAGCACTGGCTATTTTGTTCGGTGTCCTAAAACACCATCAATACTTGTTTGGGAGGCGATTTACATTGCGCACTGATCACCAGCCGCTGACGTATATTTTTGGGGAAAAGGGAGGAATTCCGCAATCGGCTGCCAGTCGTTTACAAAGGTGAGCGGCACGACTAGCCGCATATGATTTCCGTATAGAATACGTGCGATCGGCGGACAACGGTCCGGCTGATGCTTTGTCACGATTACCGTTACCTCAGGAGGGTCGCTCTGCGGCTACAGGAACAATGGATTATTTAAATCTAGTTGAGGCAGCACTTCCTATTAGTTATAAGGATATTGCAAAAGAGCCAGAACGCGATACGTTACTAAGTAAGATCAAAGGTTATGTACTTCTTGGCTGGCCGTCTGCGACGCGGCTGTGATGCGGAAAAAGCTTATTTTTCCAGAAAACAAGATTTCGTGGTAGACCAGTGTGTGTCATTTTCAAATACAGAATCGTAGTGCCTTATGCCTTACAAAAGAAAATCTTGGAAGAAGTGCACGAGGGTCATTTAGGCATAAATAAAATGAAAAGCCTATCACGAAACTATATTTATTGGGCGAATTTAGATAAGGATATAGAGGATTTATGTAAATCATGCGCCGCGTGCCGTATAGTTCGCGACGCGCCGCCGCATGCGCAGTTACACCCTTGGGAGTTTCCGCTGTACCCGTGGCAGCGCGTACATGCCGACTTCGCAGATTGTGGAGGCGTTCGATATTTAGTTATTGTAGACGCACACTCAAAGTGGATTGAGGCGTTACCAATGAAAAGCACAAATGCAGTTTCAACAATCAATGTATTGAGAGGTATTTTCGCGCGTTTTGGTTTGCCGTCGCAGCTCGTGACCGATAACGGACCACCATTTGCATCTCAAGAATTTAAAGTTTACTGTGAAAATAACTGTATAAAACATACAACGTCGGCTCCTTATAGGCCGCAGGGAAATGGCGCAGCGGAAAACGCTGTTAAAACAGTAAAAAAAGCTATCAAAAGAGCGTTGTATGAAAATGAGGACGTAAACAAGGCTATCTGTAAATTCTTGTTCCAATATCGCAATTGTGAGCACGCAACGACCGGGGTATCACCCGCAGTGGCGCTACAAGGCCGGCGACTCCGGAGCCGTCTGGACGCGCTGCGGCCGGACGTAGCGGCCACAGTGCGCGCCAAGTCGCGCGCTTCTCCGGTACCGAAAGGAATTTCGACGTGGGGGACTCGGTGTTAGCTCGCGACTATACAGCAAGGGGGGACAAATGGACCGAAACTAAGGTTGTTAAAAAGACTAGCCCCGTATCATACAAAGTTAATGTGGGGGGCGGGGTAGAATGGCGCCGTCATGCCGATCAAATTATCCCAATAAATAGCAATAAAAACAGATACTCTCTATCTGTAATGAGCGGGGTAGCCGTAGACGAAGAAAGTCAGAGTCCTAATTCAGAACCTTCGGTCGATAAGGAAGCCGACGATGATGTGTTAGAGGATGCATCGGGCGGTGGCTGTGAGGTTGCGAATGCGACATTAAAAACACCAAAAGATGAGTTAGATAAGCGGTCGCCTATATCAGAACCGACACCGCCTAGTGTATCGGCTCGAGCACTGCGTTCCTACAATCAAGCCAAACGTTTCAATAATTAAGATTAGTTTACATAAGTTTAATTTAGCGTACGTTAGTTTAGTTTGATGCTTATACTGTGTATCATTAGTCTAAAATAACTGTCTTGTAAGCTTGGTGAGGAGAGATGTGACGACCGAAGTATGTTGATATTAGGTTATTATATTACCCAGAGGTTAGGAGTTTCGGGTAAGGAAAGAAAGGAGGGAAAATAGAGGAAGGAAAGAAGAAAGGACAGAGGAATGAATTGTTGCACAAATTATGAAGATGAGTTGGGAGGAGAAGGTAAAATGCTGTACAGATTAGAATGCCTGAATGACGAGATAGTAGTGCGTGACCCCAGATTAGATTAACAAATCTTGTGGAAATAAGAGATGTTAGAATAGTGTAAGGTAAGGTTAAGTTAGAGTACATGAAAGGGACGAATATTGAAGAGAACGTGCTTTTTAAGAGTAATAAGTCATTTGATTGACAATCGCTATCATATAACATGTGGTTTATGATAGGACCATTATTATGGCGAAAAGTGTACGAAAACGCAAAAAAGTATGAGATAATCGTAAGTCAATATTGTATGTAAAACTGGCGGCCGAAAACTAACTCTAATGTGGCCACGAACTGAAAAAAGTGGCCGTCAACCGGCATTTTGAGTAAATTTTAGGTAATCATTTATTTAAAAAAAAAACTGTTAGAATAGTCCTCCAATACTTATTTCGAAAAATAACTTGATGATATCTGCTACACCTACAGAAACAATCAGTACCTGAATTATGGTCATATCATACTAATTTGAAAGAGCAAAGTTGGGAAGGCGACTAAAAGGCCGCCAACCGGTGCAACGACCCTACTCCAACAGCAAACAAAATTGTACACAGAGTTAGTGCTGCAATAGCTGTGCTGCATTGCATACAGAGTACATAAAATTTCCTGAATCGCCCCAAGAAATAAGACATGAGCAAGATGAATTTTATAAAATAGCTCGTTTTCCAAGAGTAGTTGGAGCCATGGACTGTACACACATTCAACTCACATTTGTACCCTTGAGATTAGAAGTAGGTGGAGAACAAGCAGAAACATTTAGAAATAGAAAAGGATACTACTCTATCAATGTGCAAACTATATGCAATGCCAATTTAGAAATAACAGACATAGTCGCAAGATGGCCAAGATCAACTCATGACAGCACTATATTTAATAACAGCGTCAGAAAAGCACATTTTGAAACTGGTCACTATAACAATGCATTATTAGTGGTGGATGGAGGATATGCTTTGAAGTGTTATACCATGACTCCATTAGAAAACCCAAGGACACCAGCTGAGCAACTGTATAATGAATCCCAAATTCGTACCAGAAATCCTGTAGAAAGATCATATGGTGTATGGAAGAGACGTTTTTTTTTTTTTTTGCTTCTACCTCCGACCATCTCATATCGGAGCCTATTTCTACGAGCTTTCTTTCATACAAGTTCTCGCTTGTTTGCTTCTCGCACTGTTATGCTTCATACTGGGTCTTTCTTTTATCATTCCTCTTTCTTATCTACCATCCTATTTCTATCTAATTAAAACTTTATTTATTTATTTCCAATAGGGTATAGGGAAACACGGTGAGACAATTTTATTTTTGGTTTACATATTTTACTTAATCTATGTTTTATACAATTTTATTTCTAACTTTTAACCTTATATTCTGGAGTGTCGTAGCGGTATTCGTTTTGAACGGACGCGTACGGTGTTATAATTTTGTATAACTCATTAGCTAATGAGCTTATTGTTATTGAGTGTCGGCTGACCTTGAGGCCTACCGGCGCATTGTTTATTCGTTTTTGTGAGAATGTCGGACGATAAAGATGTGGATAATATTAGTGATGAGGAGATATTGCCAAATTATGAAAATAATTGCCAGGATTTGAAAGGGGGCAATTCACGAGAGAAAGAAAGCAGCGAAAGTACTGGTAGGAGTGTGGAAAAGAGAAAAGAAAGAGAATATGACAATAGTGAAGATGACGAATTTATAACGGTGAATAGGAGAAGATCGAAACGTCTGATCAGAAGTGAATCAGTGGAACTAGCAAGAAATATGGGGGTAGATGTAGAAAAAACTGATGTTTACCTCCGTCGATGTTTTACCTAAGCAAATAGCTATGGCTAAATTACTAAGGTCTGAGAATATCACGGGTATTATAAGTATCAAATACAAGAGCTCTTTTAGGGTACTAATCAAATTTAAGAATAAGGAAGATGCGATAAAATTACTGGAATGTCATAAAATCACAGAAAAAGGTTTGCGTTGTCAACTGACTCAAGAGTTGACTATGACGTATGGTTTGGTGAGAGGAGTTGATTTGGACCTGGAAGAAAATGAACTTATTAAAATCTTTGAGTCATCTGCTGAAATCCTATCTGTCAAAAGATTAAAACGTTTAAATTCTGATGGGAAATGGGTAGATAGTGAGTCGATAAGGGTTTGCTTCAAAAGCAATATCATGCCTCCTTTTATTTATGCGTATGACTGCCGCTTCAAAGTTGAGACATATGTATTTTAAACAAATAAATGACATTAATTAACAATATATACAGAAACAACATATCTTATCTCACCAAACATTTTTTAATGAAAAAATATAGCCATCTCGTGAAAAGTGCTGTGACAGGGCCTATTACAGCATGGCAAAGCATATAAAAAGTATTTAAGAAACATGCCCTGTCAAATTAACAATGATTGACTTGGCTTTACTTGAATCTCAGTAATTATTATGGTAGAAACTTATTTTACATTGAAATTATTTGTGAGCTCTCATTTTTTTTGTATTTTAATGGGTGCACTGCCATGAACTGAGATAATTTTAAGATTCTTAGACAATTATTTGTTACAAATAATGGTTATTTGCAACAATTATAATTAGGGCTCTGAAAGGTGACTTGAGTTGCTTCAGTTAACAAGTGTATGGCTTCAGATTTTATGAATATGTTCTGAATTTACCTGTATTACTTCTTCATTAAAGTCAACCCCAATCTTTGGAATCTCATTGATCCCAGTCTAAAGATCTGTAACCAAATGTTATATTTAATTTCTAATCTCTATTGTGCTTAATTAAACTGTAAGGTAACTAACTAACCTTTACTACAGAACACTGGCTCCTCAGGCAAAATAACTTGAGCCTCTGCAAAATTATTATGATCTGAGCTTTCAGGGGCAACACTATCGCTGTCAAAAGCATTGTAAAGTCCAACAGCGCTCGTTTTAATCAAAGATATGATTTTTAAATGTAGAGGATCTTCCTTTCTGGCATTTGCTGGTCCGCCTCCTAAAAATAGTACAAAATTAATATGTTTCAAGTAGGTATATAAGTATGGCATCTATATCATGTTAATTCTGAAAATGTTTGAATACTAAAAAAACAATCCCATTCTGTAGGAGACTGAGGAATAAATCCCTGGATCAGGCCGCAGCACTGTTCTGCCAAGCAATAATAATGGTACATCACATAAAAATCTTTGGCTTAGGCATGATTCCAGAGGTGGCTAATAATATTTAAAAATATGCAGGCATGTCTTAACTATTATAAGTTACAAGCTCACAATTGTGCCTGTCCATCTACTATTGTATACTTGCCTAAATAACTGAATAAACACGAATAATGATAAGGTAAGGTCAAATACTAACCTGTTTGGATTCTCTTCCTTTTTGGCATTTTTCTTCATGTACTCCACTGATTTTTTAACCGACTTCAAAAAGGAGGAGGTTCTTAATTCGGTTGTTTTTTTTTTTTTTTTTTTTTTATTTTTTATTTTTTTTTTATGTTTGTTACCTCATATCTCCGTCATTTATTAACCGATTTGAAAAATTCTTTTTTTGTTCGAAAGGGTATACTTTCCGATTGGTCCCATATCAATTTTATTATGATTAGACCATGAACTTCAGAGATATGGAACGGAACTCCTCAACGGATCAAAGCAAAATTCTCAAATTACTAATATTGCTTTGTTTATATTTGTTGTTCGGAACTGACTACTGCAAAAGAGGGGGTGCGTGTCCCCCCCTCCCCCCTTTGGAATGTTTTCATTATATCGTGTAAGGTATCATTTGAAAGGACTTTTTATGCCCGACTACGTCAAAGCCAAAAAGAAGGGTTATGAAGGAGGGGGTTAAAATTATGACACTAAAACGTATTAAATAAAAAATAAACTTTAAAAAAAAAGTAAAAACCGACTTCAAAGAAATACTAAAAGGAGTAAAATAATTACCATAATTTAAAATTAACAGTTTCAGAAGTCGGTGCAACTCTACACTGAAGCAAATAGAAGCCACCGACTTCTGAAACTGTTAATTTTATATTATGGTAATTATTTTACTCCTTTTAGTATTTCTTTGAAGTCGGTTTTTACTTTTTTTTTAAAGTTTATTAGATTTTCTGCTAGACGTTTGGCTATTATACTCGTGGGATATAATTTGCCATTCGGCAAGTTTTTCCTTCATCGTAACACCGTCTGTTTTTTATTTTCTATGACGCTGAAATGTTTTTCCACGAGTTCCAACAGCAAGTTTTTCTCAGAAGGTAACCAATTTGGGCTACGTTTCCTTTTTTCTTGAGACATTTTATTTAAATTACCACAACACAAAATCATTTACAAGCAACTGTGAAAAGATAACCTCAACTTGTATAAAAGTCATTGACAGTTGACTTGACACCATTTATAATCCGGCAAAATTATGTGGACACAAAATCTTGTGTTACGCTTCATAAACAGTTGTATTTTGATTTTAGTTGGATTACATGTTCATTCATCAACCAACTCTACAGTTACAATACCTAGTATTGGCTACTCTACGTTTACTATGGAAAAACGCAAACGAAGTTATCTGAGAGTAAAACCAAGGAGTAAAATTATTCTAGGGTTAGTTACTCCGGTATTACACGGCATTTGGTCGAATCCACCCTAAATCAGATTTCTGAATGAGCATAAGCTAGGACTGAAAGCCTTATATATGGAGAAACACTTGAACGTTTTATTGTTTTATATTCTAAATCAATATTTTTAAATAAAGAATCTAAAAAGAAGAAGAAATCAAAATATAATCTACAGTAACAAAAAAGATTTCGATTTTTCAAAGTGATCGCAAACTTTTTTTGATGTATGTATGTCGGAGGAGTGAAATAAACGGCTTGTTTACGTACTAGTGGCGCCATCTATTTGTGTTTGAGATACTCTAGTCGATTAATCAAATCGATAACAGCTGTCATTGAGTCAGTAGTTCTAGCCAAGGTTGTCAAATGGACTGTCGCATGTGACGTTTGACATCTGTCAGATGTCGAGGTGAGACTACTGTGTTAGTGACACGACACATTTGACATCGAGGGCTCGACCGCGCCGGGTGTGCGCAGTTGCGCACTGATTCTAACCAACCACGTGTAACATGGCGGACACCGATGATATTTCGGATAAATCCCTCTGCATCTCCGACAGCAGCGGTGGGATCGAAACAGCATTTTCCTAAAGTGCTTACCCAACCTCTTGTGTCTACGGAATTTGAATATTTTCGTGATTCGGCTACACCACGCGGCGGAAAATAGTGCTGGTGCAAATTTGAAAAATAACGATCAAAAATACGATAAATTTGATCTCTGTGAGCTTGACGTGAGGCAAAATTCAAGATGGACGAGCAAGCTCGTGCTGATAAGGACTCGCAACTTGGGACAGAGAATCTGCCGACCTGTTGCTTCACGTCGAACCTCGCACGAATTCGTCAGTGGTGCCGCCCAGTGAGATGCGATGTGCTACAAGTTGGGTTGCGTCATGCCATCAAGTGTACCGCCTTCAGGTTCTGATATGCGAGCGAGGTAACGGACAAGCTTATGATTGCAATCAATGTCATGAGCCTGGTAAGATTGAACCTTTTGTATCTATTTCTTCTGATCCCTCTTTTAATGATTTTAACTTGCAGTGACGTAGATCATGTGTGTAATTTTGAGCGGGCTAGATATCCTCTAATCCGTGATATGTGTGTTCAATATGTGTTTTGCGCGTAAAGGTAATTATTTGAGAGGCTTAATTTCTTGCAAAAAAAAAATTGAATACCTACTTGGAGCGCACGATCAGTCATGGTCAGGCGAAGCCGAGCGCGAATAAAATGGGAAGCATTTGTCTGTTTATCATTTGTGTGCTTAATTCAGATAGTTGGGACGCCTTCTGTCTGATCTGTTCACAGGAACTGTGCTGGCTTACTTCACCTGGAGTCACCATTATATGGTCTTTGAACTGATAATGTTTGAAGAGTTATAAATTAAGAACTCTCCAATTTATTTATTTTTGCTTGTTTGTATTTGTGTACTTCAGCGTATAGTGTTTGGGTATTGGACATAAGTCCTGCAGACACATAGCGTATGTGTATTGGACGTTAGTCCAGCAGACACGGTAACGTGTTAAGTTGGCTTTGTACAGGTTAAAATTGTACAAGTAAAATAATGTAAAAAAGTACAACAAGAAAGGTAAATGTGTTTCACTAAATAATGTAATATGTGCCGTAAGGAGAGCTGACGTTGTGCCACCTCCCTTGTTTGCATTGCACAAAGGTGTAAACGTAATTGTGACTTTATTGTTGAGCATTGAAAGCTTCACGCTTTGTGCTTGTGATAATTGAGCATTGAAAGCTCCACGCTTTGTGCTTGTGATAATTGAGCATTGAAAGCTTCTCGCTTTGTGCTTGTGATAATTGAGCATTGAAAGCTCCTCGCTTTGTGCTTGTGATAATTGAGCATTGAAAGCTCCACGCTTTGTGCTTGTGATAATTGAGCATTGAAAGCTCCTCGCTTTGTGCTTGTGATGATTGTGCATTGAAAGCCCCGCGCTTTGTGTTTGTGACGACAGTTGCTCAAAAGATCGCGCGAGAACGCGCTCGCTGTCAGTATGGCCGTGTCGGAGGAGTGAAGTAAACGGCTTGTTTACGTACTAGTGGCGCCATCTATTTGTGTTTGAGATACTCTAGTCGATTAATCAAATCGATAACAGCTGTCATTGAGTCAGTAGTTCTAGCCAAGGTTGTCAAATGGACTGTCGCATGTGACGTTTGACATCTGTCAGATGTCGAGATGAGACTAGTGTGTTAGTGACACGACACATTTGACATCGAGGGCCCGACCGCGCCGGGCTTAGAATAAGTACTAAAGCATAGAAGCCGTCTCGGTACTTGAAAAACGTACAGGGGCATCTGTCAAATATGGGCAATTTCGAGATTTTGAGCTAATTCTAACGCTACCAAATTAAATAGCGCGCCACTAGTACCACCTGTCAAACGACAACGACATTTTAAATTTTGTTCTATAATACTTGTGACAGTGGCGCGGTGATTTGAAAAAATATTTTAGCCAAGAATTTATATTTAATTAATTGTGTTTTGTGTAAGTGCATATTGTTCTTATAAATAAGAGTGTGCGATAAGTCCTGAATAGTAAAAAAATGTAAATCTCGCAAGGGACGTACAAAAAATCGAAGTGAAAATATCGGCTTCCACAAGTACGTAGTATTTTTATGTTTATTCATAGATTTTCCTTTAAATATATTTCATTATACATTAAATAAGTAAAAGTAAGACATTAACTTTTAGAAGAAGTAAAATAAATAAGTTTAAACTATCCAAATCTTATTATTTATCAATATGAATATTCGCCAAAGAAATTATTAAAGGGGTGCGAAAATTTTATCGATAAATCTATCGACAACGTGATTTTTGTGTTAGGTTTAATTAATTAGGTATTTATACATTTTTTTTCATTTAGGTTTCCCTGTGACGAATATTTTCGAAATAAATAGATTGCCGTGGTAGCTCACGAAATTGGTTGGGTTCCATGAAAGCACTATAACTTCTTTTACTCGTTCTGGCAAATGGCGGAGACTGAAGGAGAACTCTATACCAACATTATACCTTCAATCTAAATTTAAAAGCCTAAATTCTTATTGAATTGCATGTCTAAGAAAGAAAGAAAGAAAAATCATTTATTCAGCACAAATTAATAACATATAAGTAATAATAACATAATTAACACTACCTATTCGTCCCCTACGTCTACAGGAAGTAAAAGAATTCGAGTAATTTCTTAAAAAAAATTGGAACAGATTAACCCCGCACTGGGGGCTTACCATGACCTCTTAAAGCAGGGCAGAAGTTGCCAGGAAGTTGAACTGCCCTGCTTTTTTGTACTATGACATCGTTATAGCAGGCCTGTAGCAGGCCTGCTACGTTGACGTTTACGAAATCCGTTCACCTGTTTTTTTTGTATAGACTTTTCGTACCATAAACAAGCTTATCCGTTCAACTTGGTTGAATAGTCGTTCAACTTTTGTACTGTCATGGTACGGTTTTTAGCGATTCAGAAGCAGGCCTGCTTTTGAACGGATATTGACAGGCTGGCATTTGAACGTTTTCTTAAGACGTCATGGTAAGCCCCCTGGATTTAGATTGATTGAAAATAAAAAAAATAAAAAACTTTTTTTTCTTGCAACATTACGTAAGACATCTTCTTTCGGCCATTCAGACAATAGACTATTTCAGATAATATTTAATTGTCTTGTTTATCTTAATAAAGTCGTAATCTTCAAGCCTGATAGATAAAATAATTAGGAGAACAAAAACAAAATTAACGTATTAAATGAACGATTAACTTACTTCTCAATCAGTTTGCATTTGGTGCCACTAACTTTTACACCTCTTTACCGTAATTATCTTTATAAATCTTGTATTTTTAGGGATGCGGTTTTTTAATAGAGTGATTCAAGAGGAAGGTTTTAAGCTATAAAACGTACACGGGGCGGGTCGCTAGTTATATATAAAACAATCATTATTTTGTTTAAAATTTCCAGCGCCTCGAAATTGACAACTTACCTACCTGAGACCACGTGGCGCCGTTCTAGTGACAGAAAAAAACGTGCATGTCCAAGTACATTACAAGGAACACTCAATAATAATGTATTTAACTTTTGTGAAGCTTTTAGTAATTGCAAATTAAATAATAGACATTTATACATATACGATGACTTTATTTATTGATAGCGATAATCACAGGACCAGTCGAAGTGACGATGCTCGGGAGAGGTCTAGGTCCAGCAGTGGGCATCTTTCGGCTGAATAATGATGATATTATAACTTTACTTTTGTCATTATAACTTTCTAAGAAGTAAGTATTTATATGTACTATGGCAATATCCGGCATGGCTGTTGTTTGGTTAACACAATGATAGTCACCTTCTTTCGGCCTTACAATACTCCTTCAGATATTTCGTAATAAACATTATACGATGACTTTATTTTATCGATAGCTATAGTCTAATAGTGTGAATACCCTCATCCCTAGTCTCTGTACAAAAGGTTACAAAATTAATTTTTACGGCCTGTCAAAAGTTTATCTTTCCCGCTCTGACAACAGCGAGTCCGCCATATGAGTAAATAGCATGGCTATATTTTGATTCGTTTATGCTAAGTAGCGCTCCTTCTATGCTTTAGTACTTATTCTAAGGCGCCGGGTGTGCGCACTGATTCTAACCAACCACGTGCAACATGGCGGACACCGATGATATTTCGGATAAATCCCTCTGCATCTCCGACATGTATATCGACAGTCGATAGACTTAAAATAATCTTGTTTTGCTGTAGAAAAATAATTCGAGGAAGCTTTTCTAAAAAGTTCCAACGAGTACCAGTTTTTGTTTATTATCAATAACTCTGATGGTTGTTATTACGAGGAAACTGGTTTTAGCTGCACGTATATGCACATCTCTGAGTATTTGTTGTTTTTGTTTCAGGTAGTCGAAATGATAACGTGGAAATGCGAACTATTAAAAGACTAGAATTGTATTTTGTTTTAAAAAGTGAAAGTATTTTTAAATTTTCTTTGCCTAGAACATATACTTGAGTATATCGGGTGTAGAGGTTGCAATCGAATACTCGAATTGTTCGAATTCTCTTTCCAAATTTATATTCGAATAGTAAATAAATATTTATTCGAATATTCGAATATTACCAAAAAAAATCTAAAGTCTAAAGTCTATGTTGGTAGAACTTGAAAATTGTTGTTGGCAACACTGCTTGACTTGACGCCATTTTCATTTACAGAACACGTTGTTATTTATGTGCAAAGCGGTGCATTGTCTTTTTTGAAGTGATTTTATTCTGATGTTTTATATAAAAGCGTTCAAGAATTGTTTTTATGTAAGTATTGAGTATTTTGTTAATTTTTTGCCATAGATATTTTGCTAAGGGAGGGGGGGCACTTTGATACACAAAAATTCAATCTCTTTTCTGAGGACCCATAAAGCATTATATTTAAATATTTGTTTTGATGTGTGCATTGGCTGATATGTCAGCTTATATTTTGGCTACGCAAAAACCGCAAAAACTGGCGACGTATGGAGATAAACTAATTTTAAGAAAAAAACATTTTTGTATCATTCTGCCCCACCTGTGGGGCACTTTGATACATGGGGTGGGGCAGTTTGATACGTATTTTAGATCCATATGAAATGCAAATTTAAACTGACTGAAAACCCAATATAAACTGTATTATTACTTAAAATTAAGAAATAAAACAATTTTATTTATTGAGATCGCAAAATACTTTTTATTAAGAGTGCACATTAGCCATAATCAGTCTCTTAAGTTACCTAAGGAATATAATCACAAAAAAACAATATTGTCATCATAGAACAAGACTAATTCTCTGTTATTTTCTTAATTATATAATCAGTTATATACTTACTAAGTAATCAGACTTTAACATTGAATATTGTTAACGAAAATATAATATTAGAATCTCCTATCAAAATGAACAATGTTTTTCTTAAAAAATTAAACAAACATCAAAAATGTAACAAAAATAATCATAAAAACTCTCATATAAATTACAAAACAATCTACTGGACATTGTATCGAGTTAAACCTACCGAAAATGAATAAAGAGACGATGTTCGAGATGTGCCTTTGGAGAAAGTTAGTTTTGGTAATTGCAAAACTACATCTCTAACATCCACACTTGCTTTGTCTTCCACAATTGGAAATATAAACTTAGAAGACCCTGCTTTTTTTCTGAGATATAATACTTCATATTCTGTCACATTATACTTAAATACAACTTTGGCAACGTAGTGAATCACAGTTTTCTTCTTCTCAAACTTAATTAGCAGGAAATCTCCAATATTTATGTGTTCAGGATTAACTGGTTCTTCATTAATTACCTCTTCTTCCGATTCCGACGGCATTTCAATATCTTCACTATCACTCGTCATCACGACTTCATCTTGACTAGAATCGGAATCTATTTCTGCAGGCAAAGAAGTCACTCTCTTTTTCTTTTTTGGCTCAGTTAATCCCAACAGATTTTTCGCTGTTTTCAATTCTTTTGCATGCTGTTTTGCTTTTTGTAATTCTCTTTTCTTGTTCTTTTCATTACGTAAGCTTTCTAATCTATTTTTTCTGGTGTTTCAGTGTATATTCTTGATCGTCCCTTCTCTCTTCCTTTTCTTTTTAAGACACTGTCAGTAATCGCCTTTTTTGAATAAGGTCTAACTACTTCAGGAGTAAGAATAGCCTTTGACGAAGAAACATGTAGAGGATCGTCAGCATCAGACACCGAAACTGGGTCGGCATCCAAAGTAGGAGTTTTATTTTGTTCTCTATCAACAACCTCATTATTTTGACTTGTTTCTGAGTCTACAAAATGTAAATCTTGTGTGTTGTGAGTGTTCTCATCTGTCAAATCGTGATAACCTGTGCTGAAAATGTCTATCGGTGCAAAGTCGTCGTCGCCAAATACCAGTTTATTAATTGGCCATATTCCAGGTTTGGAAAAACCACCTATGATATTCTTTGGTGTAAATGATTCCAAATGTGCTTATTTTGACAGTTCAGCAATGTTGTATATGGTCAAAGTTTTTCCAACATTTTGAATGTGCCAGTCGTTGAAAGCTATCTTCAATTTGCCTTTGAAGGGTCCGAACACACTGACATCAAGCGGTTGCAATTTGTGTGACGTGTGTGGGGGAAGACTCAAATAAACAATACCGTTGTCACGACAGTAGTTAACAGCTTCTATTGAAATGTGAGATTCGTGGTTGTCACAAATGATTAGAATTGGGTTATCCTTATTGCTCGAAGTAAGGCGTTGAATGTGTTTCAAAACTCTTATAAACAATTCTGATGTCATCCAGCCGCTTCTGTTTGCCAACCCTAGACTTCCATCAGGAGCACCATTTAGGAAGTGATCTTTATAGTGAACTCTTGGAAAGACATAAACTGGAGGAAGAGAAGAACCGGTTGCAGTAATAATACCACAGAAAGTAACTAACTCTCCGCGTTCTGCAGAAACTATTTGTCCCACTTGTCTTTGTTTTCTTCCAGCAATAACTTTAGGAGTGGAAAGAACTGTGCTTATGCCTGTTTCGTCTAAGTTTATTATTCGATCGGGTGTAAAATTGTATTGTCTCATTCAATATTAAAGTCACTGATAGACTTGAAAGAAAAAACTATGTTCAGCACCTACGAGCTTGATCTTTTGCAGGATTTATCTACGAGTCTCACTATCATAAAAACAACTGTAGAAGCAATTTGTCAGGTAAAGGCCAATTTATTGACAGCGGAAACAGCCCTTCAATTCATGGTCACTAAACTACAAGAGAACAATGGGGTTATCAGTAGTAGACTCCTTCAGGCTTTAAAATTAAGAATCTCTCAACGCCGACACACAGATCTGGTATGTACACTAAAGTATTTACATAATCCTAACAAATACCACCAGGAACAATCTTCTACCGTCTTCCCTAAAGTAGGAAATGATGTTATCACCAAAGTCATAGTTGACATTCAAAAATAATATTTTAATCAAATACCTTCAACGGCAACTTGTACTGGTGCTTCTGATGACGAAGATGACACGTTTCTAGCAGACCTACAGCGTTGTCAAAATGAAGAAGCGTCTCGAGTCTCAAATATGTCACTAAAAGAACAACTACAGAAAAAGATAGATGATGACATGTGTGCAAGGCCTTCTACGTCCACAGCTACTTGCGAAGATGATCTAGAATCATCAATAAAAATGCAGATGGCATTATATGATGCAGGAGCGCCAAGACAAATACATCTAACTCAGGCTTATGACGTGTTAATGTGTATTCCGCCAAGTAGTGTAGAGTGCGAAAGGGTATTTTCTTCTACAAAGTATATCTGTAATCATCTCAGATGTAAATTAAACGATGATTCCATAGACGCCTTAAGTTTCCTTAGATCTCATTTTCAAAGAATAGTATGCGTTCGCGCAGCGGAATGTTGTTGAATTTAAAGATTTTAGTAATGCAGATATTTAGTGTATGACGTCGTATAATTGTGTATGGTAAAAAAAAATTTGTGCACGCAGCCATTGTGGAGAAATTCACCACAAACTGATTCCGCTGGGCGAACGTTGTCCTGGCGGAACTTTTTTTAATCCATAGACTTTAGAAGAAAGGAGATGTGTCCAAAAATTAGTGTGTATTTGTGTGTAATTGTGTATGTATGAATAAAATTTGTGCATGCATAAACTTCGGAGAAATTCATGTTTCCGCTACGCGAACGTTTGGCCATTAGCTAGTTTTCATATAAAGCGCTTACATAGAGAGCTGTAGATTTTTACATACGTTGTTTTGAATTTGTTTATATTTGTTTAAAAAACAGATTTAGAAAAAATCGTAGGGCTTAAAAGATAAAAATATAAACGTAAAATACGCTTATTAGGTCTTAGTTCTTAAAGTATGCACTTTGGGGTCTAGATTTTCACGTTTATACAAACCTTGTAAATGTCTGCAACATGTTGCCAAGTATCAATGATGTTCCGTTAGTAATTAAAGAGTTATAGGACAATTTACCATGAATAGATCACTGTTTACAAAGCAGTCAAATATCACGACGTTCTAAAGGAATTGCATGGTAAAATGTATGCCAATAATTAGTGTATTCATTCAACTATTCACATACAAAATTTCATGTCATTAAATTCAGTAATTAAAGAAAAACAATTATAATACTGACGAAGCATTGAAAACCTACATAACCCGACCAAGTTCGGATAGCTACAAAAAAGCGGCCGTGCAATATATTTAGGTAACATCCCAAAATTTACAGTATAATACCGGTATGGAATTGGTATAAGGTGATAACACAATTGTTGTTTCGATATAATTTATAGGTAATTTATTTTTGTACACCTACTTTTTTAAATGTATTTGACTATGACAGAAAGTAGGTACTATTTACGTAGGTACTTTATTTAAGTATGCGCTTGAGACTTGAGATATAATCTAGATATATTAGTTAAGACAAGTAAAATTCATACAGCTAATTTCTATTGAAGATTTCACGGATCAGGATTCTAACTATAGACTAGTACAAAAATAAATGACCTATAAATTATATCGAAACAACAATTGCGTTATCACCTATACCAATTCCATACCGGTATTATACTGTAAATTTTGGGATGTCACCTAAATATATTGCACGGCCGCTTTTTTGTAGCTATCCGAACTTGGTCGGGTTATGTAGGTTTTCAATGCTTCGTCAGTATTATAATTGTTTTTCTTTAATTACTGAATTTAATGACATGAAATTTTGTATGTGAATAGTTGAATGAATACACTAATTATTGGCATACATTTTACCATGCAATTCCTTTAGAACGTCGTGATATTTGACTGCTTTGTAAACAGTGATCTATTCATGGTAAATTGTCCTATAACTCTTTAATTACTAACGGAACATCATTGATACTTGGCAACATGTTGCAGACATTTACAAGGTTTGTATAAACGTGAAAATCTAGACCCCAAAGTGCATACTTTAAGAACTAAGACCTAATAAGCGTATTTTACGTTTATATTTTTATCTTTTAAGCCCTACGATTTTTTCTAAATCTGTTTTTTAAACAAATATAAACAAATTCAAAACAACGTATGTAAAAATCTACAGCTCTCTATGTAAGCGCTTTATATGAAAACTAGCTAATGGCCAAACGTTCGCGTAGCGGAAACATGAATTTCTCCGAAGTTTATGCATGCACAAATTTTATTCATACATACACAATTACACACAAATACACACTAATTTTTGGACACATCTCCTTTCTTCTAAAGTCTATGGATTAAAAAAAGTTCCGCCAGGACAACGTTCGCCCAGCGGAATCAGTTTTTGGTGAATTTCTCCACAATGGCTGCGTGCACAAATTTTTTTTTACCATACACAATTATACGCCGTCATACACTAAATATCTGCATAATTAAAATCTTTAAATTCAACAACATTCCGCTGCGCGAACGCACACCAAAGAATACGAAAATAATAATTATTATTATGCTCTGTGACAATTTTTTTATATTATTATGATACGTAAGTCTGATTTCAATTCCGAATTATTATTGATGAATCTGATTTTTTTGTGATATTATGTGATACTTTTTCTTTTTATTATTATCGAGCGAGAGAGATTTTTATTTTGTTTTTATTATTAACGAGCGGGAGATACTTTTATTTTGTTTTTATTATTAACGAGAGAGGGAGAGATGTTTATTTTGTTCTTATTATAAACAGGAGAGAGAGGTAGTTTAAAAATGTTATAATAGGTAAATCTGATTTATTTCCGAATTATAATTGATGAATCTGATTTTTCAGTGTAATATTGCATATGAAAATAATACTGTAACGTTTTTACGACACATTTACGTATGTATGTGATACTTTTTGTTTTAATTATGTATTAACAAGAGAGAAAGACATTTATTTTGTTTTTAATATTACCGAGAGAGAGACTTTTAAATTTGTTTAAAAAAATTATAATTGTTTTGATTAACATTTTCATGTATAATTATTTTAAAATTTTGTTGAATAAGTAAATAATTATTGTGCTTGGTTTACTTATCTGCATGAAAATATAGTTCCTAAAGCAATAAACGATGATATTCTAAGAGTTTTTTTGATTTTTAAAAAATTTTCGAATAAAATTCGAATAGCACTGAAAAAATATTCGAAAATTAAAACTATCGAATTTTTGCAACCTCTAATCGGGTGTAAAAAGACCCTTACCGATAACGAAAACCACATATTCTACCCACCATTGGGATCATTTTTTTCTACCAGACCATACCTGGGAAATCATTGATTCCGGAGATATTGAAGGTCAAAGTCAACATTTTTTTTTGTGTTTTCCAGAAACGTGTTCTAAGTGATAATACTAAACTTTCTTCCCAACAAACATTATCAGAATTTTAAATTTTTCCTGACAAATTACGCATTTGAAGTTACAAAAACGCAATATCAAACGCACACAACCGCCTTGGCTCAGCTGTGTAGTCGCTGCACGACCCACACAGGCACATTCGGTTACGTGCATTACATTACGCGCTACAAAAAAATAGAGTTTTTTATGCCTAAAAATAAAAGTCGTTTCCCAGCAATTATTTTTGGTCAATGTTATTTAGTTTGATGTACAGAGTGCGTAGATTTCGGCTATGTGATGGGTCTTTTTACACCCTGTATTTTGAACAAATTAAACATTGTAAAATGTGGTGAAGACTTCGAAAAATCGGTCAAATTGAAAATTAAAGTGTTTGTGGCAAAGTTATTATAGAAACAATGCCATCGCATCCATGACCGACTGAATAAAAATCATCACGATTGGTTAAATGAGGAGTTAAAATTCCGATCATACAAGGAGACCACCAGACACCTAGTAAGAAACCGGTTTCAGGACGACCAAAGAAGGGTTTTGGGGTCTCATCGCTGCGTTCTAAACAAAGATCTGTGCAAACTTTTGTGAAAGGTCTTTCTCCGGAACAACTTTCATTTGCAACTGAATCCAGCTTAGTTGTATCGGGAAAACTCAAAGCTGCTAAAGTGATGAAATTAGCCCTAGAGTCGTCACCAAGAAGTTTGAAACAAATGCAGCAGTCAAAAAACAACAAGCCCTCCTGCACACCATACACACCTGTGGAAGCGCTAGCTCTTACTGTCGACACTAGTATGACAAAAGAAGACTATATAAAAGTACAAAGAGGAGCTAAAGCTGGAGGTGCTAATATATACCCTGCCTATAATCAAATCTTCCAGGTAAAGCAAACTTGCTATCCCGAAAATATTACTGTTTCGGAGATCGAAGCCAGGATTCCCATGCAAAACTTGATCACACATTCCAAAGATTATTTGAAGTGCAACAATAAGTTATTTCTCTTAATCTTCCTCCAGAAGTATTCGAAATTGATGTCTACTATAAGTGGGGGCTGGATGGTAGTGGCGGGCACAGCATTTATAAACAGCACTTCGCAGACAGTCCAAAGTACTCCGATTCGAATATTATATTAAGCACTATTGTTCCTCTCGAAGTGTCTATATTCCATGAGGAAGAAAAAATTATATTTTGGAAAAACCCGAGCCCATCATCGACAAAGTGGTGTCGCCCTATTGGTTTCAAGTTAATTAAAGAAACAAATCAGACCATAAAACAAGAATTCGATGCTACTGAACAACAGCTGCGAGCTGTTACATCAACAACAGTAAGCCTCCAAGAAAAATTAATCAACTTTAATCATATTCCAATTTCTACAATGATGGATGGCAAAACATGCAATGTCCTTACACAAACTGCATCGTCTCAGGCATGCAAAATTTCTAAGGTAACTCCGAAGGACATAAACAACTTGGATAAGGTCTTACAACGATCCTGCGATATTTCTGCCTATAAGTATGGCATATCTATTTTACATGCCTATCTAAGGTGTTTCGAATATCTTCTGCATATAGCATATAAAATTGATGTTAAACAACGGCAAGCTAGAGGCACTACATTGAAGAATCACGTAAAAGTGAAGAAGAAAAATATAACGGACCTGTTTTACGAGAAGATGAGTTTAGTAGTGGACCAACTTAAGCAAGGAGGTCGAAACACAAATGACGGCAACACAGCACGGATTTTTTTTGAAAATCCAGAGATAGTTACTGAAATTACTGGAATCGATAAAGAATTGATTGAAAGGTTTTCAAATATTTTAAAGACTATTTCCAGTTGCCATTACATCAACATAAACACTTTCAAACCATATTGCATGGAAATAGCAAAAAAATGCATTGAACTGTATGGATGGTATAAGATGAGTGCGTCAGTACATAAACTACTTATCCACAGCAGCGACATCATAAGTCAGCTACCTCTGCCTGTGGGTCAGCTATCCGAGGACGTATTGGAAGCCTCTCAAAAGGAATATAAAAACATACGACTCATGCACTCACGAAATACTTCTAGAATTAATACTAACACGGACGTTTTACACTGGCTATGTATTAACTCTGATCCCCTGATAAGTCAACATCGATCAGTGAAAAAAAAACCAATGAAAGGTTTTAATGATACCATTATGAATATGCTCACGATGCCAACATATTTAGGTAACGATCAGAATGGGGAAGATGATGACGAAGAAGATTGATGATTAATAATGTTTTTTTAAACAATACAAAGTTTACGATTTATTTTGAGTTGTTTTATTTCAATGCAAAAATTAAATATTGAAATATAATTTCAATATATTAAAAAATCAGTGCTTATAGGTCCGCAGGTTGAGTTAGAAAACGTCAAACTTTTAAAATAGCCACTCAAAAATATGTTTTGATAAATAAATGTAACAAATTTTCGTTATAAATATTTTTTTCGTCGTAGCTCGGATCATTTTGCCGTACGTGCGGGGGTCCTCTGTACTACAATAATATTTGTTAAACTTTGCAATCTACCTATCTTGTTTCTTCTAATTTTTGGACTTCACGCGGTATTTTTTTACAGAGGACGGGCTGTAAAAATTTTCCAAAGATGAAAAAGCTCGTTTTCAGTCGTTGATTGAAAAATATAAAGGAATATTGTTCTGTAAAAAAACAGACCATAATAGTGATTAAAAAAAAACAGACCTTGGGCTGCAATTCACGTAGAATTTATTGTCGGCAGGGACCAACGAAAGTGTTTACGACAGATAAAGGCAAAGTTTGACAACATGAAACGGATTGCACGTAAGGTAATAATCGTTATCATTTATTTATGTTTCTGTTTTAGGATGCCAGTCAAGAAAGACTGTCCAGAATAAGAACTGGGGGCGGGCCACCTGCGCCTCCTGTGTCTCCTGTACAGCCAAAAATGGAGTGGTTCCGCAGTGTAATGCCTATTTCAATGGATGGTCTACCAAGTGTTGTTGATGATGACTTCATTGAGAATCAACCTACAGTTATAATTTTAAATGATTCTCAACCTCTAGAAGTGTTAAGTTAAATGTACCTACATATACTTATATGTCAGCAGTACCGTAAACACATTTACTCCTATTTATCTTTCTATGTTATTTGTCTTTCTTTAGGTCATCATTCTCAATGAAAGTACTGAAATGAGCAATGTCCAAGCCAATGAACATAAAGAAAATATGAATCTTACTGAAAATGCAAATGAACTGCAGTTTATTTCAGTAAAATAATTTAGTTAATGGCATTTAATCTAATAACTCAATCAAACATCATCATCTTATTAACAGATCATCAACACTGTTTCGGATGCAAACGTGATAGCTTTTGACACAAAATCACCAGCACCGGTATTAAAACCACTTCGTAAGTACAATCCAATAGAATTATCACAATTATTATCTTATACCATTGTCTAAAGAAGATGTTATTAATAATCACTTCACTTTTTCTTTCAGGTAGGTCGGTTGTTGAACAGTGAACCAACCAGATACACTGAACCAACGCCATATTGCCAAAACTGCGACGTTTCCACTGTGACCGAGCTTGTTAATACTTGCCTCGTGGGCACCCTTCCCCTCTCCCGCAGTGAGCCGGCGGACGCGGCTTGAGCGTGACGTGTGACCAGTGTTGCCAACCCAACTGTTTTAACAGTAGATTTACTGTTTTTAACATGACAACACTGTTTTCTGTTTTAGTACGATTTTCTACTGTTTTTTTGATAGTTTATGCGTGTATCCGAATTTTATAGACTCGACGCGCGCTCTGGCTGGGGAATTCCCGTTTTCTTACGCGGCACCGTTCACACAATGAAAAGGATAGCTACATTTATACTTTCTTGAGTGTAAAAGAGACAGTTGTCTATTGAATATCGATAGTTTTTCGTCTTGGTTTTTCGATTAGGTTAAAGTTTAAACCAGTTCTTTCCAGGAAAGTTAGATAAACAGGTTACACAGAGAATGGCGGATGTTAGGACATACAAACCTGCCATTTGAAAATGAAATCCCTGAAGTTTGTCAATACTGGAAACACATTTCTGAATTGAAAACTGGAAACGGTTCACAAAGATTCCCTATGTTGTGCGACATGGTAAAAAAACTCTTATGCTTGCCACATAGCAGCGCTGCCGTAGAAAGGCTTTTTTCAGCGGTAAACATTTTGAAAAGTAAACTGAGAAACAAAATGTCTTCTATTATGATCAAAGGCATTTTACATACAAAATCCGAAATAAACGAATGTTACGCATTTGATGCTACTGAAAATCATATGAAAAATTTTAATCAAAGAATGTACGATTTTAACAAAAACAATGAAACAGAAAATGTTGAGGATAGAGAGATACACAACAATGAATAATGTTTGTAATTTTGAGTACATATTTTTAACAAATAATGTTTGTAATTTTGATTACTTACCTATTTTTAATAAATAATGTTTGTAACTTTGAGTACCTATTTTTAATAATTAATATAATTGTTTTTTTTCAATAATGTACCTACTTTCTAAAAAATTGTGATAATTAAAGAAGTACTACTGGTAGTGCTGCAGTAGTTTGTAGTTTCATTAACTATACATGTATATAACTAATTCTATGTCCCAATTGAAAGGTTTTTGAGACAGTAGATTTAATGTTTTGAAAATGTAATTTTACTGTTTTCTACTGCTTTTTTAAGATTGATTTGCTGCTTTTCTATTCACTGGGGTTGGCAACACTGCGTGTGACAGCGGCTTGTTTGTTTCTCGCCAAAAAAACGAAGTATTCTTACGTAAGTGTCTCGATTTTTGTATATTTTGTTATTAATGGTAAGAAAAAAAGCTGTATAGTGTCAAAACTGTTATAGTTTTAGTCGTTTTATGAGCATATTGCGTTGTGACAATTCAGTTTATAAACTATTTTTTAAATTGAATAGTGTGTGTTTTGAACAGTGAACCACGTCTTAGGAGTGGGTTGTAACAGGTAAAATCACGTATCTGTTACGCCTGTTCCTATTACACGTAAATAGCAGTTCCAAAAACCTGTTACGAAATAACAGTCTGTTATTTCATACTATGTGGGAACACACTATTGTGTGTTATCTGTTACCACAGATAACAACGTTTAACCTGTTTTCTGTAACAGTAGGACTTCTCTTTCTAACTAAGGTGTTAAACCTATGCGAGAAAAGGAAAGAGCTTGTGACGGCTGTAACAGGGTGTCACAGAGTAACAGTAACATGTTTTATCTTATTCTAACTAAGGTAACTGTCATAAGCATGAATAGAGAAAAGCTTGTGACTACTGTCACTTTAAGGGATTTTGTTAGCTCGTGGAACAGGAACTGCTTTTTCAGTTTGTTTGTCACAGTTACAGTCTGTTATCATAAGATACCTGTTTTATGTATCTGTTACGATAAATACGCCTCACTCCTACCACGTCTGCATAGTTCTCAGTGAACCGGTTCACTGTGTACCTTACGATCCTGGTTCACTGTTCCCTAATAGTGTTTTGTTGAAAATCAATAATAATTTTGTTTGTTCTAGGATGCCAAGACCAAAAAATAAGGAACGGAAAATAGGAAAACACACAAAAGAGGACATGATGTCAGCTTTACAAATGATACAAAATGGTAACTCAATTAGGACGTCGGCAAAAACCTGTAAAATTCCATACCCTACATTGCGCCGTTACGTGAAAAACAAAAATGAACATGGTGATAATATATCACTTGTGCCTAGGTACGATATTAATAAAGTGTTTACTGAAGAACAGGAACAAATATTATTAAAATACTACAAGGATTGTGCACTAATGTTTTACGGTTTAACCATCAAAGAATGTAGGAAGGTGTCGTACGAAATGGCAAAGCGTAATGGCATTAAAATGCCAAACTCATGGCAAAGAGATCAAATGGCAGGGTTGGAATGGTTTCGTTTCTTCAAAAAAAGACATCCTGATATTTCGGTGAAGAAACCAGAAACTGTAAGTCTCGCACGAGCTACCTCATTTAACCGTGAAACGGTGGCAATATTTTTTAATAATCTGGAAGAGATGCTGAAACGAGAGCCTAGATTTGCGGATGGAACTCGAATATTCAACCTTGACGAAACCGGTACAACCACCGTCCAGAAACCTCAGAAGGTTGTGGCTCCAGCAGGAGCTAAAGTGGGTAAAGTGACAAGTGGAGAAAAGGGCACTCTTGTCACTACATGTTGTATGGTTAGTGCTACAGGCCATGCCCTGCCCCCGGCTATAATATTTCCTCGGAAAAACTTTAATAACTTGATGATGCACGGTGCACCTCCAGGTAGTTTAGGGCTCGCGAATCCTTCAGGTTGGATGACTAGTGACTTATTCGTGGAGGTGATGAAACATTTCATAAAGTGTTCAAGCACTACACCAGAAAATCCATGTCTGCTAATAATGGATAATCATGAGTCACATCTGTCCATTGAGGCTTTAGATTTAGCAAAGCAATCTGGTGTTACGGTTATTACATTTCATACTCACACTACTCACAAAATGCAACCCTTAGATGTGGGTTTGATGGGCCCTTTGAAGACATATTATTATTCCGCACTTGAGTCATGGATGCTACAGAACCCAGGGAAACCAGTAACAATCTACGAGATAGCAAGATTTATTGGTCATGCTTATCCCAGATCTATGACACCACTAAATATATCGGCAGCTTTCGCAAAATGTGGAATTTTTCCCTTTAATAAGGATATATTCTCCGATGAAGACTTCATGCCAACTAGCGTGACTGACCGCCCCGTTCCTGTGGTGTCACAAACATTGCCTGATGCTGAAGCTCCTGCAATTTTCGATATGAATAGAAGCAATAATCAACAGGGTTCAACTCCTCTAGAGACACGTCGTTCAAGTTATGATCTTGTTGTAACGCCTGATCGAGAAAGTCCATCTATACTATCACAGGAATATAGTGATCAACAATGATCTATAATGATCAACACGTGACACCACCAAAGAAACCAGATGAAGCATACAAAGATGAAAATCATCAACCAAAGTCGGAAAATATCATCACTCCAGTAATGTTCCGTCCTCCGCTAAAGGCTGGCCCTCGTACTGACAAACGGAAAGGTAGGAAACTGGGCAAAAGCATGATAGCAACGGACACACTAGAAAAGGAAAGAATATCTGAGGAACGGAAGGATTTACTGCCTGAGGACCTTTGTATCCCTGATAACCTCTACCACTTTTTAGCGAACGTTGGTAACACCACTACAGTGAATGGGGAAGAAATTAAAATCAACATCCCAGAGGTCGCTGTTCCACAACCCCAAGCGGAGGGTATCCCCGCAGGGTCATTTGGCGTAATCACTCCGGAGAACCACAACGTCTACGAGTGTTATATTTCGCCTTTAGTAACAATGAATAGGGTTCTAAATTCCCGTCGACAGCACGGAGAGGTCGAGGTACCGCCGCTTCCCGCGGTGATGTTTCCGGCAGGTGGAGAACCCACTGAAAATCTTTTAGGCCATGGACCACCAGATATCTTACAGCAAGAAGCTAGACAACGCATTGAGGGATTCGAGTTTCCAGAAGGTGAATCTGATGCAGCTCGGCTCCGCGTTTGTCCCGAATTAATGGCCCGCGTTAACACAGTCTTGTTCGAAATGAAGAACCGTTACAAGATGCGCGATATTGGACGATCATCCCCAGGATTAAGAAACGTATTGCTGCATTAAATAGAAAAGGTTTGCATAAAAGAAAAGTTCTACAAGATTGTGGAAATGAAATGCTTCCATCGACAAGTAAAATTAAAAGAATACCAAATAAGAGGACCAATAAAAGAAGAGTTGTACTAGACGAAGACAGTGAATCGAGTGAAGTAGAAGATATAATTCTTGAAAGTGACACAGACCTAGAATCGGATGAGGAAGATGAGCAAATTATAGATGAAGATTTTCCTGATTTACAGCGTAAGCCAATGATTAACGAATATGTCATTGTATTGCTGCAATCTAAAAACCGGGCTGTTCATTATATTGCGAAGATTGTGGAAGATTGTGGTGATGATGAATATGGCGTTTCGTACCTGAAATTGAAAGATCGTCTTAATAAAACGTTTATGTTTCCTTTAGAACCTGATTTGGCAAATGTGACACTAAGTGACATTAAAATGATTCTTCCTCGTGTTTGTGTGTCAGGTACAAAACGTCTTATTAAATATTCCTTCAACTTGAACTTATCTTTACTAAATATGGCGTGAATATTTAATTTGACGCATTTTTATGTTTTTTTTTTCGGGTTCTATAAGTGGTAGGTAAATTAATAAAGACTGACTATTGTTATAGTAGGTACCATCGAAAAGGCTGATTGTTAATTATCTAAAGAAAAAAAGTTAATTGTGTTTATTTTTTGTTTTACATAGTTCTTTAAATGAAGGCTGTTCATTATACCATCGAAAATGCTGGTAGTTAATTATCAAAAAAGGTTTAAAAAAATATCGATATGATAACTTTAAGTTTTTTTTGTAAGAATAATTTTATTATTTGTATTTTTAAAAATAAAAGTTGATTTTCAAAAACTGCGTGATATTATTAGTTATGGTTCACTGTTGAAATATGGGTGGTTCAGTGTAAACTACCTATAGTACATGATGAAGCAGTAAAAAAATTTAAAAATTTACGCACATATTTCAACAATGAAATAAAGAAATTGGAGAAGAAGCAAAAAAGTGGCAGTGGTGCTTTCCAAGAAAGTAATTGGTTTGCTTTTAAAAGTTTGTTTTTTTTAAAAGGCACAGATGAAGCTGATTCTGGTCTAGAAACGGAAACACAATCAGAAGTAAGTACCTAATCAGTTTAATAAAGAACGTATGCAAAATCAAATAATTATAGTTATTCATCATATCATCAGACAATGCAAGTTATAAATTACTAGCTTTCCGCAACTTCCTTGGAGTTTTAGGTTAGATGTCTTACACCCGACGTATCCTTGTTACAAATAAGCAGATTGCCATGGGACAATTCCACGTTGAGACATAAAATAATGCATAAATTCATCTCTGTTCAATTTAGCTATTACAGATGCATTTCTTGGCCTATTTTCTAAATTAATTAAATCGTCAGGATCATAGTTTTGTCTCCATTGTCCAGGTATTATGTTAAAATCGGTATCCTCCATATCAAACGTGGCAGGTGGTGTATATAATCGTCGAGCTCGCTTGTTTCGTCGTAGAAAATTATGTAAATAACAAGTAGCCAAAGTGGCACATTTAACTGTTTCAAATTCTAGTTCAAAACTTGTATGGAAAATTCTAAATACTGAACTTAATAGACCAAAAACGTTTTCAATTACTCTCCGTGCTCTAGATATTCTATAATTACAAACTCTTTTGGGAGATCCTCGATTTAAATCGCACGAGTATGGTTTTATTATATTTTCGGAAAGTGGGAATGCATCATCCGCCACCAAAACATACGGAGTGTTCCGTTCTCGGTGTGGTAATGGTTCCGCTGGTGGAATGGGCAATGTTTTATTTATGATAGCTTTCCCAAACGTTGTGTTGGCAAAAACTCCTCCGTCAGATATTCTGCCTTGACATCCAACATTTACGTACAAAAATTTATAATGAGCATCCACGACAGCAAACAAAACAATGCTATGAATTTTTTTATAATTGAAGAAGTGGCTGCCACTCTTATTAGGACACATGATACGGATATGTTTGCCGTCCATAGAACCTAAGCAGTGTGGAAAATTCCAGATATCTTCATAATCTTTCGCTATACTTTTCCATTCTTCACCGCTTGTCGGCAACTGTAAAAAAAGTTTAATAACACACTAGTTCCATATAAAAGAATATTTTAACTAATTCTAATATGTCTTCTTCATAGCACATTACTTCCCTGTATATGCAATGACTATATAGGGTGTAAGGGACATCTAAACTTAAACTTTTAGGACGTATTTAGACCACCATTCTGAGCAATATATCTTCTTTTATAATATTACTAGCTGACCCGGCCACGCGTTGCTGTGGCTAAAGTTTTTGTTATATTACATTATAGTGAACAATCTAAGAGGAACAATAAGAGAACATCAGTCACGGAGTCCACTATGCTTTTTCACACAGATGGTATTTGTAAAAAAATATGGTGATCTCCTTATTTGACTTTCTACTACTATAACCCTTTAGTACAATGAAAATAAATTTAATTAATTTTATAGCGTCTACAAAACGTGGTAATTATGCTGTTAAAATGTAGCTTATATGACACGTTCGTAGATTTACCATAGCAGCGCCATCTATTGATTACTTACTCAACCCAGTCGAAAGGTATCGACATCTGTTAGAATCATTTGGAGTTAACAGATAATTATGACTGTCAAATAATAACAGACAAATAATTAGCAATAAATTAAAATTGCGACTATAATTTGAGATTTAAACTATCCTATCTCTCAAGTTGGATCGAACTGCACATGGTGTGCGAATTTTATTATAATCGGTTAAGTGGTTTAGGAGTCCATTGAGGACAAACATTGTGATACGAGATTTATATATATTATATATATATATATATACTACTCAAAAAAAAATAAGAGCCACTCGTTATTTTCACATTTCAGTGTAATTTAATGAACGTTAAGTAATTAATAAGTTACAAAATATTGATGTTACAAACTCTTCGATATTTAACCACTTTGATTTTGTACTTCAGACCAAAATGCTGACCATCATTTTAAAAAAAAATGAATTTGAAATTTTCTTGTTATTTTGTTTCGATTTTTCTTTAAGTTTCGTTTCGATTATCTTTATGGTAATCTGAAATAATCGTGTAACTTTGTTTGGTTAATTTGTTTAAGTAACATCTTATGTTAATATGCCACAAGTACGAAGACATATGGACGCAATTACTGCAACCAGAGCCGTTACAATGATCCAAGAAGGAATTTCGCAGCGGTCTGTGGCTTTGCATCTGGGTTTTTCTCGGAAAGCTATCCAAAATGCTTGGAATCGCTTCCAAGAGACTGGTAGTGTTGCAAGAAGACCTGGTTCGGGTAGAGTTCGCATCACAACTATTCACGAAGATCGGTACATCCGGTTAAGTGCCTGTCGAGAACGCACAGTGACGGCTCGTAAGTTACAAAATCGCCTACAGTTGACACGGGTACTCGCGTCAGTGACCAAACGATCCGTAACCGATTGCACGAAGACTAGCAAACTTCAAAACGTCGAGTTGTTCGAATTCCTTTGTCCAGGGCTCAACGTGCAAATCGTTTAAGTTTCTCCCGTCAATATTTAGACTGGGGCATAAACGAGTGGGGCATGATGCTTTTCACCGACGAGTGTAAAGTAAAATTCTTTAATGACGATCGGCGCATTAGAGTATGGAGGCAACGTGGCGAGAGTTTTCTGAAGCCTGCATTCACGAAGTTGACCATTTCGGTGGACCCAATGTAATGATTTGGGGTGGAATAAGCTTACATGGCAAAACTGAACTCGCTATTTTAAATGAAGGTTCCGTAACTGCTCAGCGTTACATTGAGGAAGTCATCAGGCCTCATGTGATTCCATTTGCACAGCGAATGGGTCCTGGGTTCGTCCTGATGCAAGGCAATGCCCGTGCACACACAGCTCAAGCGACCCAGTCTGTACTGGACGGCTCTCACATTCAAGTGTTGCCGTGGCCAGCAAACAGTCCGGACTTAAATCCGATCGAACACATGTGGGACCAATTAAAACGAAGGGTTAGAGAGAGTGCGCAAGAGGTCTACAACCAGCAGCAACTGATTGACGCTTTGAAAAGTGCCTGGGAAGAGATCCCTGCTGTAAACGTCAGGCATTTGATAGAGAGCATGCATTCCAGGCTACAGGAGTGCATAGCCAAAAGAGGAGGGCCATACCCGTTATTAAAAAAGAGAAAAAGAAATAAAAAGTGAAGTTTCTCTTAGTTCTTAGTGACTTTTTGTTATTTGTGTTTTTTATCCTAAATTGTCATTTTTTATCAAAAGTTAAATAAAAATGTTTATTAATCACTAATTTCAACAGTTACTTACTAGCCTAAACGGTAAACAATAACATTGTTTTAAGTTTACGTAAATTGAACAATGTGTTAATTTCATATTTTTCATGGTATACCTTAAATACCTAGTGGCTCTTATTTTGTTTTGAGTAGTATATATATATATATAAGATAAGATAAGATTTAAGAACTATTTATTTTATTTTTCAGGTTGATACGAATGCTGATGACACGATCACATTTAACTCCGAACTACCACCACCTTCGAAGTCACCAAGGGCTAAGAAGAAAAAAACCATTGAAGATGATCGTTATCGTGACGCTTGTGAAGTTATGGAAGCAGTAAAACAGAAGATTTCCACTAAATCATTAGCTTTTGGAGAGCATGTAAACCAAAAACTGTTAACATATAGTCAGTATGTACGCAATCAAGTCGAATATAAAATTTCTTCAATCTTATATGAAGCCGATATGGGATATTATGATGAAAGAAGCAGAAGCAGTGTTTCGGGAAGGCAGTATTCTTCTTCGCCCAGCGTTTCTTCCTCTTACCGCCAACGTGTATACTCTCCTGCTCCTTCTCCTCTTTCCTACCATTCTATACCCACTCCTAGTCCTACGTCGGTTTACGAGGCTAGCAATTCTTCTGATTCAAACACAACAAACACACTAAACACTCAACCTCAATGTCAGTATTCTCCTATATCTACATACGCTTCTCCTGCTATACCCACTCCTAGTCCTACGTCGGTTTACCAGGATAGCAATTCTTCTGACTCAAACGTGACAAACGCACTAAACACTCAATCTCAATGTCAGTATTCTCCTATATCTACATACGCTTCTTCTTCAATAACCCACCACCCCAATACTCCAGCTGCAGAGATCGAATATACAGAAGCAATTCAACAAGCAATTGGACAAGATAGTGTATTGATGGTTAGAACAGTTCGTAATTCAGACGGAAATACTACTGCCGTGGAGTACATTACTACTGATTGATTTATTTCAATTAAAAACCTACTTAATTGTGAATTTAAATAAATAAAAAGTTTGATTTACAATTATTTTTAAATTAACTACCCTCACTTTTAAATTAAAATAACTTACCTTTATATATTCTCGAAGAACTTCTGCAATAGCTCTGCATACAGTAGGTACAAATAGTGCAATACAACTATCAGAAATTCTAAACAGATACATTAAACTTTTGTATGAATCTCCAGTTGCCAGAAATCGAAGGGTTAAAGCAAGTTTTGTTGATGCAGAAATTGGTTCTCTCATGTTGGTCGTCTGTTTCGTAATTAATGGGCTAACTTTATTCAAAAGTAATTCAAAGTCTGTTCGTGACATTCTAGTAGTTTTTGAATAATATATCATCTAATTCTTTACACAATGAAAACTGCGGCCTCTTTGCCAAAAACGATCGCACCCAGATACGCCTATTCCTTTTCATTCTTTTTTGTTTTTGATTAATAATAAAAAAAGCGCTACAAGCCGCCGCAGCAAGAACAAAGTCGTCCATAGCGAGCGAATACTGAAATGTTCGTGTAGGACAGTATTGCCTAGTTGATGAAGTTGCGCCATATCGCTCAATATTGTATTGCGCAATATTGATGCTTGTTGCCGTAAATTGCATGATGTAGTCGTCGTCATAGTATTGACTGGAATTGAGCAATTTTAGTTGCCCGTATAAGCGCACCTTAAGAATCTACCCGAGGCTGTCACGCACGTCACCCTTTATTCAGACACATGCTCGGGACAAAACCGGAACCAGTACAAAGCAGCATTTTTATTGTACTTAGTACATACACATGGGACAATAAAAGTGTTAGAACAAAAGTATCTCGAAAGTGGTCATAGTTTTATGGAGGTAGATTCGATGCACAGCGCAATAGAAAAAGAAAAAAAGTACACAGACACGTTTTCTATAATAGATTGGAAGGGAATTATGCAACGGGAAAGATCCAAAAGACAAAATAAAAATGTAAATCCGTATAAAGTAAATGAGTTGTCGTATCAAGACATGATTGATGTAAAATCACTTTCTTCAAAAATAATTAAAAACAAAACTATAGCGGAGAATGGGGAGAAGGTGTGTTGGTTGAAAATAAAATGTCTAAGATTTCAAAAGGATTTACCTGGTTTTATTAAATACAGATACGATTACGATGGGCCATATAATTTATTAAATGCTCTTTGTAAACCAGGGAGACCGACTAGAAGAACTCAAAACTCTGAAATGCCAACTATAAACACTGAAGATCTTCCCCGGGCATATAATGTAACGTGCAATAAAAAAAAAACAAATAAAAAAATAAGATTTGTTTTAGAGGAGTTAAATGTGAATTTAAGTTAAAATTTAGACTTTTGCACGCTACTAATTACAATGCAATCGAACATCACATCACGCGTCATTCGGTTCTGGGAACAGCGTGGCACGCGATGCGATGGTGACTGTAAAATAATAGTTAATATGTTAAAGTTAAGCGGTTCCGTCTCATCAGCACACTACACTCACTTTTACAATGTCAGATTTTCGGTTCATAGCTTATTAAGTTCCGGTTAATTCTGACTAATTTTTATTTTCAATAATGTCTGATTCCATCATTGCTTCTAGTCTAATATCTTAGAATCATTATATTTAAATACTACAGTTCAAATAGCAACAAGTTTCAAACCTTATATCTTGGTCATAGGGAGAGAAGTCTTAGCGCATGGTAGGTTACATTTAATAATAGGTGACATACCTATGTCGTTAGACATTATCGAACTGCCAAGTAGGGATAAATAGACAGCTTCTTTATATGAATTAGCAGATATTTTCCGATACGTTCAAACTACTTATAAAAGTAAAGTTCTTTTCTGCGTGATTAGCACTAAAGTTTATTAATGTAAAATTGATTGATAAACTACTTAGATGTTGTTTACAAATTAGGGAAACTTGAAAAAGAAACAGGAAAATATCATGCCAAATATATTTGAAAAATCTTTTATTAAATCTTACAAGCTAATTGTAGTATTTTAAAATTATTACATTTTATAAGGGTCAAGTCACACTTATATTTTTACTAGCTGTTCCCGGCATGCGTTGCAATGCCCTTTTTCCTACTTATTACCTACCTACTACCTACCTACTACCTACCTACTACCTACCTACTACCTACCTACTACCTACCTACTACCTACCTACTACCTACCTACTACCTACCTACTACCTACCTACTACCTACCTACTACCTACCTACTACCTACCTACTACCTACCTACTACCTACCTACTACCTACCTACTACCTACCTACTACCTACCTACTACCTACCTACTACCTACCTACTACCTACCTACTACCTACCTACTACCTACCTACTACCTACCTACTACCTACCTACTACCTACCTACTACCTACCTACTACCTACCTACTACCTACCTACTACCTACCTACTACCTACCTACTACCTACCTACTACCTAAACAGATTAAGAATATGGATATACTGATATAATTTTTTTTTTTTTAAATATCAAAATGTCGAACGGGATAAAAAGTATCCTATGTCCTTCTCCTGGCTCTAAACTACCTCCCTGCCAATTTTCAGCTAAATCGGTTCAGCCGTTCTTGAGTTATAAGTGAAGTAACTAACACGACTTTCTTTTATATATATAGATTAGTCAAATTTATTTTTTTGCATTTCTGACTTTAAATTTAAATCGTTTATGCTTTAAGTATATTCATTTAGTGAACTATCCTTTAATAGCAACCAATTTAAAGTTAAAATTTTTTTTCAAAATATTTTTTTTTATTAAAAATTTTTATTTTCAGTTTTTACTTTAAACTCGAATGTTCATGCCTCTGCATGTTAACAGGAGTCTTTTAAAATGTTTTTGACAAATATTCGCTTGCTATTTTTCTCAAAACAATTGAGAATAAATGTTAGTATGGTGGAAAATCCGTTTCTATTTTTTTTATAGTAGTAATATTTCTACTTCATTAGTATTTTTTTGATAGTAGTGATATTCCTACTTTAGTATTATTAGTACTTCTGTTAGATAATAGTGACATTCCTATTACTTTTGTGTTTTCACACTTTCTTAGGTTGATAGTGAGATATCTATCCAACCACTAAAATCTATTAAGTTCATAGGTAGTGTAATAAGCCTAAACTATAATAGCATTTTATTAGTCCATGGACGTATGCATCCATGTTGTTTGAGTTTCCTACTCGTTTGAATCTGAGTGGAGTTGTATCTTGCCTGTCAGTCGTAGGACGTTCCGCAGGGTTCGTGTTAGTCGGTCATGCTGCTAACGAAGCCGAGACTGGGAGACAGGATGCACCTCCATATCAGTATGTCTTTATTACATTCAGACAATTTAAAATCCACTCCAGTGGTCGTTTTTGGATCGACTCCGGTCATTCAACTTGCGTTTTAAAATCTTCGAAGTAGCTTTTGGTGTTCACTGGTAATGCTAGTGCTTCGGAGTAGGTTCTTAGCATTCACTTGCAATGCTAGTTTAAAGAAGGTTTAGACAGGTAGTTATTAATGTTCACACATAAGGCTAGTTAGTATTTATAGTTCTTAGTGTTCATTTTAGATAGGTTATATTGATAACTAGGTGCCTTGGATGAAGTATCTATATGGATCTGACATGGTAATAACAATACCGAGAGTGAGCGAGATAAATTTACGCTCGAAATCCTAAGAGTGAGAGAGATGGACATAATGTTTTTTGTCACTTTCTGCGTGCCGCCTTTTAGTTTGCCTGACTCGAAGTTTCGAAAACTATGAGTCAGGCAAACTTAGCGGTGTTGTTTGACATTTCACAAGTTTCGTGTAAATAATTCCTGTTTGGTCATTAAAACTGCGATTAACTTTCTTAAGAAAAGTGTTTACGTGAATTTACGTGTGATTAAAATGGTTCAGTGCACTGTTATTGGCTGTAAAAGCCGTACCGAGCGAAAAGAGGAAAACATAACCTTTCACACGTAAGTGCTATATTTACGGATTATTTCACTATATTCTAAGAAGAATATGCAAAATATCAATAATGCATACTAAATATGACCCTAAATACAGCTAATAAGTGTAAAATTGCTAAAATAAAATTGTAATTTTCGGCAACACCCACCCAAATTTAGAACATAGACATTAGGGTTATGCGTCCATTACTAAAATATATTTTTAATTTAGCAGCGTAATACACCTTTTAGTAATACCAGTTTTTGCTTATTAAAATTACCCTCAATCTTGGGAAAATATTGCTAAAAACAGTAAATTGCGTAAAAGGTTTTAGTAATTTACTGTGATTAACAATTTCTCATCTTTCTTGGTTACTATAGTCATAGCAGTTTTTATTATCTCTATTCTTGAATCTTGATCTCTCTGTAGTCACGGTTCATCTTCCGTGCGGAAGATGTCCGGTCCTTTGAAAGGTATACACGGGGACACAGGTCCAACGCGCAGAGGCCCCTTTGAGAACTTTAATCTAAAATGGGGTGGGGCACCAACCGGGGACTATCCACGGCTGCACTATTGGAGTACAGTCATGGACCATCCCAGGTGGGTGCAAGACTATTGTAAAATGTGGTGAAAAATATCTGGACTATGGGAAGGAGTGTGAAGTGGACTGGATAACTTCTATTGCCGGAAGAAAACGGCGTCTGCCTTTCAAGTTTAAATTTGAAATATATTGGCAAACGGTGATTCTATTCTTGAATCTTGATTATTATTAAAGTTTAAAAATATAAACAGAGTGTCTGAATATTATAACATAAAGTTATTTTTTATTGCAGCTTTCCAAAAAATCCAGACATTAGAAAATCTTGGATACTTTCAACTAGTGTTGTTGCGATAGTGATAGTCTATCGATAGTATCGTGATACTATCGTGGCCTTGAAAATCAGTCATACTATCGATAGTCCTATCGAAACTATCGACCCTAGATGATACTATCGATACTATCGACAGTATCGATTGATAAAATTAAGTAATACTATTGCTAAAGATCAATAGTATCGATACTATCGATAGTATTAGTACAAATACTATCGATGGTATCGATAGTATCGATACTATCGATAGCGTGCGTTTCGATAGTATCGATACTATCGATAGTATCGATAGTATCGATAGTAATGCCCTATCGATAGTCGAACATTTTACGATAGTATTGCTTGCTCATAAGGTATAATATAGCTGGTGATACATAGTTCATCTATCACAAATCATCCATAGTGTCGTTCGAACGGTCGCAAATATTAAACATACCGTATATTTGTGTCGCTGTGTTACCGACCAGGTGTCGTTTTACGCCCAGTCGATAGTATCGAAAATTCGTCGATAGTTACTAAAACAAAACTATCGATACTATCGAAACGCGTCGATAGATCATAGATAGTATCGATAGTATCGACTATTTTGACACGATACTATCGATAGTATCGATACTATCGATAGTATCGTATCTCGATAGTATCGATATAATCGATAGTATCGACAAAGTTCAATAGTATCGCCTAATTTTCACTATCGATAGTATCGATAGTATTGCAGAATTTCGATATTTTCGATAGGACTATTCGCGCTATCGACTGTTTTTCAAGGTCAACTATCGATAGCGAAACTATCGCTATTGCAACAACACTACTTTCAACCGGACGTTCAAATTGAGAACCAAAATATGCACTATGCGACCAAATCCATGGTAAGTAAGGGAGATAGTGTGAGGAACTTATATACAAAATTAATTTTATTTAAAGGCCAATAAAAATTTTGGACTTCGAATGTTTTGTTGTTTTATTTTCTAATATTAATAATAATTTGTTTATAGGTATATCATTTATTGATTAAAAATATAATTTAACACTATTAAGTGCAGATTTTGTGCGACAGTATAAATTAATAAATAAACAATTTACATGTAAGTTTACAATGCATATATACGTGTTAATGACATTTAGATAGTATAGATGCTGGTGGCCTACAATATTTTTAAATGTTTTTAATAGAAATATGTATTTAAAAATGTAATTTTATATGTATTTAGATGAATAAACGCATAATAATTATCACTAGTTCCGCTTCCAGCATTTAAAAAAAATGTATGCTTAAATTCAATAGGTACCTACTAAAAATAAATCTAAAGTTTCATTTTTAAGGGTAAAAACTCAGACGTCTGGTAACCCCACATACACGATGTACTTTGTATCTGTCCCTTACGGGTATACGCGCATGTCACATCCATAGATACTTCATCCAAGCTAGGTGCAGTCTCTACTGCTTTCATATTATAACTGCATGCACTGATAGTTCATAATAACATCAGTTTAATTAAGTGTTAGTAGCAATTAAGCATTTAACACTAAGATTTTAGTATATAAATCCATGGTATAGATTAGGATCGTCTGCAGACGTGTGGACTTAGTTAAGTTTTAGTGATAAAATAAATATAACCATTAGTATTACCTACGTGCTATTGATAGGGATTTTCCATCCACTTAACAAGGCAGTAGGAGAAAGGTTTATTTTAGTGGCATAAATATTTTTTTTACGGTTGACCCGGCCGTATCGCTTAACTTTCAATTAACCTCTTTTACTGAAAGGGGGTAATGTAGTGTCTACTACTTACTTTTCTTGTTTTTTCAAACAGCTCAATATAGGTTATGTGTATTTCACTAATTATTAATAATTAAGTGAATTACACATAATCCTGTGATTTAAGACCACCGTGTCAGCATCTTTTATGCATCACATAAATGTAAATATGTGTATTTTTGAAGCAATGAAACATCAATACCGGCGTTCATTGTGAAACATATTCGCGCTTGTATCTCTGCTAATACAGTACGAGATACCGTGATATTAGTATTGATGGAATCAGCAAAATTAGTTCTATAAATCTATTTCATTTGTTTTCAATATTAATTGAATTTTAAAATTAAATCCATAAAGTCAATTGTCAAAATTAGTGACGTCAAATTAGTTACAAACTGACAATTGCAGAAAGTATCGATTGACTATCAATCGATATCTTTAAATATTTAATGATCATGCAATACCAGGATGGTTTCCTGTGATTGGAAATGGCTTGTCTTGTGATAAATAATAGCGGCTTTGACCTAGTATAAAGATAATTATTATATTTAATTTATTCTCAAATTTTACTAAATGGTCAAGTCGACTATTTTATAAAACAGGAAAATCATTCCAATCACTAGACCGGTTGCGCATGACCATGACATTCAACTTTTGGTTTGCGGATGAAGCGAACGTGGAGATAGAATTCCAAATATTTCGGACCGGTGTGCTGGTGAAGAAGGCGTAACCACATCCTGCATCACCCTCAACCGTCCCATATAAGATGCTTGTTAGCAAGTAAGTGGGGTTCATCCATTAAGTCTGGGGACTCATATCGCCACGCATGACCATGACATTCAACTTTGGGTTTGCTGCTGAGGCGAACCTAATTTAGAAGAAGTATTACAATTACGGATCGGTGTGCTGGCCACGAGGGCGTGATCGCATCCTGCACCAGCCTCAACCACTCGCGGTTGATGCTGGATACATCATCTTGCATGGTGATGCTAGCAAGTAAGTGGGGTTCATCCACCTTCTGTGGAGACATCTCGCCACGCTGTACGCGTGGGCTCCATTCCTGCGATTCGCCGATCGCCACCCCCGGGTCCGTAGGACGCCGTAGCGGTGTGTCCCGCGGTTGATTGCGCGGGACGATGCCAAGGACACCCGAGGTCGGCAGTTGCGTGGGCGACCGCAGGTGATGCCACCGCTGCCCAATTGTCGGCGCAGCTGACGACGCCGCCGCCACCTCGCTGGGTGCGCGTGCCGCATGCCGCATCATCCGGTGCCTGTGCGCCGTCAGTGCTGCCACCACGTGCCGGCTGCGCAGGCACTCGATGACGTCGACGCCGCCGCCTCGCTAGGTGGTATGCTGGGGGACCAGCCAGCACAACATGCCTGTGCGCATTGCGCAGGCTTCTTCGAGCCACACTCCGAAGAAACAAGTGCGGTAAGGTTGGCCAACCCATAACAATAGTGCGAGCATGCTCAGTCCGTCGCGAACGAACTCGAGTGGTAGGATAAGTACGGCTTAGCATTAAGGTACCCAGATACCGCGGCCGTAACCGCCATGTTCGCGAATGAACAATTTTGATATTTATAAATTATACAAGTGTTACTGATAAACTGTATTTTAATTGAATATCAGCACCTGCAGTACAACAACCACCAAGAGGTCCTTGATCCAGAGGTTCGATCCCTCTCCGAGAGTCTATTCGGCAACCTCTTATTAAATTTCAGGATAACATTCCTATATACCCACAACTTAACATTTTAACTATTATTTTACAGTCACCATCGCATCGCGTGGCACGCTGTTCCCAGAACTGAACGACGCGTGATGTGATGGTCGATTGTATAATATTTGAAGCGTGTAAAATTAATTTACTTAAATTCACATTTAACCCCAAAAACAAATCTTATTTTTTTTATTTGTTTTTTTTTATTTGCACGTTACAATAAACAATGTCTTCCTATAACAAAACAAAAAAAGAAAGATCTTTTACAGCTTTGTAAGAAAAATATAATTCCTAAAGAGCTTCATGGCTGGTACGAAGGTTTACCATGTTTAAACGAAGACCAGGGTACTCCACCCTGCACTGATTCATCTGAAGTCGATGATTAAACTTATTTTGACCCCTGCTCTACATTCTGGTGATCTTTTGAAACCTAACAACACAAACAAAATGAGGGATTTACATTGTTAAAGGACAATGGGACAAAACGTCCCCAGTAGTGTAGCACTTTTTTTTTACCTATTGCATATGAAAGACCTTATTAATCTCTTAATTTTATTGTATGACAGCTCATCTGTAAAATGTATAGTATAAAAGTTATTTAAGATGAAAGTAACAAAAAAATTACCTTAAAAATTGCTTATATTATTACTTCAATATGAATATAATTATTTTAGTTAGTGATAAGGGGTTATTTGAAGAGCTCCAAAGCTAGTGTTACAATAGTTCAATGTGGGAAACAGAGAACGAGAGGCGGCCCTAAGCAGAAGTTCAGTAGTTACCATTTTCAAACGTAATATCACCCGATGGAGTTTACATTACCTGCGCATCGTACCTACAATTGCATCCCCGACGAACAGTTCGGTTTTCGAACCAAGCATTGTTGCATTCGACAATTGCACCGCATAGTCGAACACATTAGCTCCCGCTTCATGCGCTCGTATAAAACGGGCATGCTATTCTTCGACGTAGCAAAAACCTTCGACAAGGTCTGGCACAACGGTTTATTATACAAACTCGTACAGTCTCGTGCTCATCATTCGAGACTTTCAGTCGGATCGCTCCTTTCGCTATCGCACCAGCACATAGAAGGCACCTTCTCGTCTCCTCGCCCCATCCGCACCGGAGTCCCTCAGGGCTCCGTGCTATCGCCCCTTCTGTTCACGCTGTACACCAGCGACATTCACAAACGTGGCTTCGCCAAGTTGGCTCTCTTCGCCGACGACACGGCCATCTACTTTTCCGGTAGGAGTCTCGACAGTATCACTCGGACTCTCCAAACCACAGCCGACTCCCTCGGGGTCTGGTTCCGGAAATGGAGAATAGAGGGGAATCCCGAAAAGAGCCCAGCTGTTCTTTTCGAGAGATACGGTGATTCCTACACCCACATCCGTCCCGTCCTCATGTTCGGCAAACAGATCCCTTGGGAGAAGAAAGCCAAATACCTGGGGGTTATCCTCGACAACCATCTGAATTTCCGAGACCACCTCAAAGCGGTGCGCGCTCGCGCCGTTTTCGCTGTCGGTCGCCTCCACCCCATCCTTAGAGCGCGCAGTAAATTGTCACTTAGAAATAAGCTGAGAATCTACGTGACGTGCATCCACCCCATTTTGACTTACGCTAGCGTCATGTTCGCACACGTTAAGCTTTCCCGCTTCAAATCCTTCCAAACCCTCCAAAATCGAGTGTTGCGCAGAGCCGTGGCTGCCCCGTGGTTCATGCATAACGTTCAACTCCATCTAATTCTAAAAATGCCAACCATGAGGCAATACCTCAAACGCATTTCCAAGCGTTACTTCGATACTGCCCCCCTCCATCCGAACTCCCTAGTCGCCGCAGCGGTCCACTACAGTCTCTCTCTCATAGGTAAAGTTCGCCGCCCAGGCACCAGGCACACACTTTTAGAGCCCGATGACGAAAACACGCTCCTCCAGGAAGCGAGTAAATCGACCAGCACAATACACAGCGTCCGCCGTCGTCCGGCATACCGTTCTCGCCGACGAGGCCCGTCGCGACGTCCCACCGCTGCCAGTCATGATCCACCTAGCTCTCCCGTCGGAGAGCCGGTCGTCTCTTCAGACTCCGCAGTCACACCGATAATTCAGCCCTCATCGAGCTTTATAAACCGTTCATTTTGAATATAATGACTAATTCTTTAAGTCAGTATAGCGTTTATTTTTCAGCAAATAATTGATTTAAAATTAGGAAATAATCAAAAATAAAATATCATTATTCTTTTATTTCAAACCGGTTTCATTCATTCCTTCACTCATTCGTTCGTTCATTCAATCAAACTCACTCTATAGTGCTACAAGGGTGGGGACGGGGTCCATACATTTTGTCCCATTGTCCTTTACGTGATTTTAAATTACATACATACGCCGTGTTTTATTTAATGTGTATGAAGGTAGTTTTTATTTTAAGTTGCTGTACTTTTGTTTATGTCTCTTACATTTACCTTTCAGTTTTGATTAAGTACAGACATTTCAATTGTTTTGAATTTTAAATGTTTTATTTTACTTAATTGTAGGATCAATAGTCTTAAGTAATTATTGATATTAGAAGTTTGTTGATTTTTGCACTCAATGTACCTGATGAGTCATATTATTTTTTGAGTTTTATTTTAGTTGTGTTTCCTAAATTACCAATGAAGAATTATTTTTATTTGAATTGAGTTGTTTTAAAGTTTTATAATGATTGCTATACCTTTGATTTGTTGTTAATTTTTTAATAAAGTCTATTTTATGTCAAAATACAGCTTATTATTTTTAATGGCACCAATAACAGTTAAACAATATCAAAGTAATAAACGTTCAACTTTTACATTTAAACATATTTCAAGTTTGATAAATTCAATAACTGCATTTATTTCACCTTCTTTTTTACTCTACCAGATGGATCTAGGTTGTAGGAAAACTAAATAAATAGCCGAAATAAATAACTAATTGCAGTTACGTTACAAAAAGTAGTTGTGGCAAAATTAAACAACTTGGTTTTATATATTTTATTTAGTTATTGTTGAAGATAGAGTCCAGTTTGTTTAAGCATAATGTCAAAGATAATCAGGTCCACAAAATATAAAATTACTGACACTAAAATTGTCTCAATTTTTTTAACAAAAAACATTAATTGAAAAAAAAAACACTACATCGCGTTTATCTCAAAACTAGAAAATCGGAGTTATTTAGTTTTCCAACTACGGGGACGATATTATAGCGGCGAGGCGAAACAGCAGGGCAGTATGGTCGCGCGGCGCGAGAACTTGGGCGCAGCCCCGCCACATGATAGTCAAGGCAAAAGCTGCCGCAAATGCAACGCTCACTGTGCTGATGATAAGTCGTCCGCTTTAGACACATTTTTGCGTCTATTGGCTGACAGTGAAAATTTGCTGACAGATAGTAGGCAATTAAAAGTGGAAATTAAGACAAAAAGTAATGGCCATTGTAACAGATAATGCAGCTGTGATGGTAAAAGTCGGCGAAATTGTTAAGTTGTGTAATCTGCCCTGCTTCGCTCATACACTGAACTTAGTAATTATAAAGATACGTGTAATCAAAATTCGAAAGCTCGTGCTGAAGAATATACAGGATGTTAACGAATTCGTGTAATTCCTTCAAACCGCGTGGTCTACTGGTGACATAGACTAACCCTAAATAGGTATTTCTGAAAAAAAAACTGAAAAAAAATAAATAAAAAAAAACTTGGTTTTCTATTTCTGGTTCATTTTAGAGCCTCGAGTTATCTGACTGCAAAGAGCGATATCGCGTTAGTCGTACCCGCCAGCCGTGTCGCCGTGCTGTCATTAGTTTATGCGTGGCATGGAAATGATCAATCAAATATATATTTTTTCATAACTGTCTGGCGGTTTGAGTATTGTGTGGCCTACTTTCATGGTTCTGGCTGGTAGTAATGTTGTGCGTCGGGTCGTTGAGTTCCCTAAGATAGGGTTGAGCTACACGATGGCTGATGCATGCGTGTCATCTGTTGCGACAGGTCCTCTCAAACTGCTCTGGAACTTTCCTCAAAAGGCCAGTCCAGGCATTGCACTGCATTATCCTCACACAAATATTTGCCACAGAAAATATGTCTGGACTTTAAAAGAGACTTTGACCCCTGAGTTTGTTTCGGCCTTTCTTCTCAGAGGTAGTCAGATAGGAAACGCCGACGACATCTAGCTTTAAAAAACAAACCGACATGTAGAAGTGATTTTTAAATATCCAATTTGCAGAAATATAAAAAAAAATTAAAAAAACTTTTTTACTGATTCCTTGTTAGGTGGTTTAGATATGACCAATTACCGCTATCGCATGAAAAAAAAAGGTATTTATTTTTTATTTTTAATCAATCTAAATCCCGTGCGGGGTCATTCTACAGTAGTAGTAGATCATGTGGTTTTAAGGAATTACACGAATTTGTTAACACCCTGTAGAAAGAGGCAGGTAGAGGGGCCCAAGAAGTGGGTTAATGTTTGAGAAAATATATAAAGTGCGCGCTACAGCAAAAATAAATAATCTTGTGGAGTGACTGTTGCGGAGGTCAAAACAGGAATATAAAAATCGTTTTGATTTTAAAGGCTTTATTAAGTAGACATCCCACTTGTTAATGTAAGTTTAAATTTGCCGCCTTCTGTGATAAGTGAGTCGCCTGTATATTGCTGTCTCGCTCACGCTTAGCTATCGCTCTTGATGCGAACCCCGCAACTTTGACATACATTTTTTCACAATTGTGCTCCGTTGTATTTTACTTAATAAACTATCTTATCAATATTTACGCCAAATATTCGTTTAATTTAACAGGTTATGGGCCCAGGCACCCTCATAACTATTAGTTCGCGAGTTCAGTGACGTAAATTCAGTGATAACCGTAACGTAAAATACCAAGCTTCCCGGTACCGACGCCATTGTGTGCGTGGTAACTAAAAAAAATTTTTTCAAGCGCAGTAAGTCCTACTGAAAACCAATAATGTCCTCAAATAACCACATGACATTGATTGATAGACTGACCGGCAGAGAAAATTTTGCGAGTTGGAAGTTTGCTGTTCAAACATATTTAGAGCACGAAGATTTGTGGGAGTGTATAGCCGGAGAGGAAGTTGCTGACCCTAAGAAAGACATTAAGGCCAGGTCAAAAATAGTGTTACTAGTGGATCCGATAAATTACATTCACGTACAGGAAGCAAAGACTGCAAAGGAAACCTGGGGTAACCTATGCAAAGCGTTTGACGACTCAGGCCTAACTCGGAGGGTAGGATTGCTCCGTGACCTCATAACAACTTCCCTTGAAAGTTGTCAAGGTATTGAAGAATACGTCAACAAAATTATGACTACAGCACATAAGCTCAGGAACATCGGCTTTAAGGTTGATGATGAATGGCTAGGCACCTTGTTACTGGCTGGACTGCCCGACCAATATAAGCCAATGATGATGGCCATTGAGAGCTCTGGTGTTGCGATATCTGCTGATCTAATAAAAACTAAGTTGTTACAGGAAGTCAAGCAATCTGATCAAGCTGCATTTTATGCAAATAAAAACAAACAAAAGCAACCTGCCAAGCAAAATGAAAGCAAAGGACCAAGATGTTACTCATGCAATAAATATGGACACATTAGTAAAAACTGTAAGAGTAAGACTAAGAAGAAACAAAGTGACAACTCTTTTGTAGCCGTCTTTTCAGCCGCATCAAGTAACTATGACTCCGGGTGGTATGTGGACTCAGGTGCATCGATGCACATGACCATGCATAGTAATTGGATCTATGACAGGACACCACCACCAGTCAAAAGTATCCGTGTTGCAAACAATAAAGAACTACAAGTGGAGTGTTGTGGTAAGGTCAATATTAATGTACCACAAAAGGATGGGTCTATCAGTACCATACAGGTAAAAGATGTCCTTTATGTTCCCGATCTTTCTACTAGCCTTCTCTCTGTCAGTCAGATGATTAAAAATAGCTGTAACATTAAATTTGACAGCAAAGGCTGCATTATATTCAACAAGAATAATGTAGCAGTAGCAACCGCTAAACTTATTAATAACATGTATAAGCTGAACATAGCTTCTGTACAAGCATGCTTATCTGAATGTACTAATGATGATTTTTATTTATGGCATCAGCGCATGGGTCACCTTAACTACTTTGACTTGAAGAAACTGGAAAACTGTACCGAAGGTGTGAAAATGTCTCAGAGCAGCAACATGACCTGCGTCTCTTGTATAGAAGGTAAACACACGAGACTGCCATTCAAAAGTGAAGGTTCCCGAGCAACAAGGGTGCTAGAACTTGTTCACTCTGATGTGTGTGGGCCAATGGAGGTGAAGTCACTGGGAAATGCAAGGTATTTTCTCACATTTACAGATGATTACTCAAGAAAAGTAACTGTTTTCATTTTAAAGTCAAAGTCCGAATGCTTAGATAAATTTAAAGAATATAAATGTTATGTAGAAAATCAACTTAATTCAAAAATTAAAGTATTGCGCACTGATAATGGAACTGAGTACACAAATAAGAATTTTTCTGAATTATTAAAGTCATCAGGCATACAACATCAAACATCAACTCCATACACACCTCAGCAGAATGGCTTATCTGAGCGTATGAACAGGACGCTGCTTGAAAAGGCCAGATGTATGTTAATTAATGCTAATCTACAGAAGAATCTGTGGGCTGAAGCAGTAATGACAGCAGCATACATAGTAAACCGTTCACCGACACGATCATTAAATTATAAGACGCCTGAAGAGATGTGGAGTGGCAGTAAACCTAATGTAAGTCACATGAGAATTTTTGGTTGTTATGCAATGACATATATACCTAAAGAAAAAGTTAAGAAATGGGACTCCAAATCACAAAAACTTGTCTTTGTGGGTTACTGTGAAAACAGCAAAGGCTACAGATTGTTGGATCCTAAAACAAGAGCTATCATAAAAAGTAGGGATGTAATTTTCTTAGAGAATAGCATAAAAAGAAATGTGGTACCAGTCTCCTTATCAGAGTTAGGAAAAGAAGGAAAAGATCAAGTAAGTGAAACTAGTTTGTCAGATAGTGAAGATAACAGCACAGATTTGTCAACTCATACAGCAGTTGAGCTCAGCGATTCTTCGAATTCTGATGATCCTGAGTATGTACCAAGTGTACCGGTGAAGTACCCTCAGAGCTCCAACATTAACCTTCGTCCTCGGAATAAAACTAACATAAACACTGAACCTAAAACTTACCTATGCTCTAATAATGTGTCACCTTCCATGACTCCACAGACATATGCAGAAGCACTGTCATCCAAAGACTCCAACTTGTGGGTGAAGTCCATTGAGGAAGAGCTGAAGGCACATAGCGACAACAGCACATGGCAATTAGTGGAGAAGCCACATGGTGTCAGAGTAATAGGCTGTAAATGGGTGTTTCGGATAAAGGATGAACCGGATGGACTAAAGTATAAGTCACGGCTTTGTGCTAAAGGATTTTCACAGAGAAGTGGCATTGACTACACTGAGACATTTGCGCCAACTGTCAGGTATGATTCAATTCGCTTATTGCTTTCTGTAGCTGCAGAACATAACATGACTATGATACAATTTGATATTAAAACTGCTTTCCTATATGGTGAACTACAAGAACATATTTACATGACGCCGCCAGAGGGCCTTACTGTTCAACAGAACACTGTGTGTAAGCTCAAGAAGTCATTGTATGGCTTAAAGCAAGCACCAAGGTGCTGGAACACTAAATTTGATAATGTTCTAAAGAAGTATGGTTTCAAGAACAGTCATGCTGACAGATGTGTTTATACAGGTTGCATCAAAGGAACCAAAGTACATTTGTTACTTTATGTGGATGACGGGTTGTTACTGTCAACAAATACTTCTGCTCTTACTGAAGTAACAAATAACTTGCAGAAGGAATTTGAAGTAAAGATCTGTAAATCATCCTCCTTCATAGGAATGCATATAGAAAAATGTCATGATTATATCTTCATAAATCAAACTAAATACATTGAAGAACTGCTTGAAAGATTTAATATGTGTGATGCCAATACCAATAGCATACCTGCTGATCCACATGTCACTTTAGAGAAAAGCAGTGTGCCTGAAAATGATAACAATCATATTCCATACAGAGAAGCTGTGGGTTCTCTCATGTTCACTGCTACAGTGAGTAGACCCGACATCATGTATGCAGTATGCACAGCAGCTCGTTTTCTTAACAGCTATGATCAGATGCATTGGAACGCGGTCAAGCGCATCTTTAAATATTTAAAAGAAACAAAACATTTTGGAATCTGTTTCAGGTCGAAGCAAAGTAACACTCTGGAATGTTACTCTGACGCTGATTATGCCAATGATCCTGCCACAAGAAGGTCGACTACAGGCTACGTCTTCATGAAAGGTGGAGCTGCGGTGACGTGGAGCAGTCAACGACAACCAACCGTCGCGCTGTCCACTACTGAGGCCGAGTTCATGGCCTCCTGCTGTGCGACCAAGGAAGCACTCTGGGTTCGACAACTTATGCTCGATATCGGCGAATACAAACAGAGTTGTATTAACCTTCATGTTGATAATCAAAGTGCCATTTGCTTAATAAAAAACATTGATTTTCATAAACGATGTAAACACATTGATGTTAAATATAATTTCATAAAAGAAAAATATGTGCAAAGGTTAATAGATTTGAAATATGTTAATACTGATAGTCAACTAGCAGATATATTTACAAAAGCTCTATGTAAAGTTAAATTTCAATATTTCAGAGAGAAACTTGGTGTAATTGAGAAACCTAAATCTTAAATAAGTAATAATTAATTGCTATTGTATTGTAATGTTAATGTTAGTGTTGTGTCACTGTTACAATACTGATGTAATACTTATTATGTTTTGTAGTAGGTTTCTGTGTGTAGTTGGCGTTGTTATAATGAGTACTGCAGGCCCTATGAGGTGCTGAATTATTTATAGCAGAGTACATCATTATAATGACTACCCTTAGTATAAGAGTATATCTTGTGTCTAAATATTCTAGACATCATAAAGTCGGCCCTTAAACATTAGGTGTCCGCAAATACCTCTAATAATAGGGATAAAACAAAAAGGTGCTTTTTGTTTTTTGTATTATTGACTAATGTCACATAAATGTTAACTGTTTCAGTTAGTTTAGTTAACTGGTAGTGTTCACTGTTTGAATGCTGTATTATTTTTGCAATAGTTAGCTTTTTAAAGAAGGCTAAAATTTAGAAGGAATGTTAATGTAAGTTTAAATTTGCCGCCTTCTGTGATAAGTGAGTCGCCTGTATATTGCTGTCTCGCTCACGCTTAGCTATCGCTCTTGATGCGAACCCCGCAACTTTGACATACATTTTTTCACAATTGTTCTCCGTTGTATTTTACTTAATAAACTATCTTATCAATATTTACGCCAAATATTCGTTTAATTTAACACCACTCTAGAGACAATCAGCTTCCGGTACCTAGAATCAGGACACACTTTCCTGCCCAATGACAACGATTTCACTAAAATTGAGACTCGACTCAAGCAATATGAAAGGATATACTCCGTGGATGATTATATTGCCATTATGAAACAATGCAAAAAAAAACCCTTTACAGGTGTATAACATGTAAAGTTGTGATTTTGTTGGATCTTCACCAAAGAGGGTGATTTGGTATTTTGTAATGATGCTAAAGGACTTCTACAGAAACTGGGTTTCCCTGAAGGCTCAGATGAATGGCGACTTTTTATTGATTCATCCAAAATCAGTTTAAAAGCTGTGTTACTTCACAATGGCAATCAATATCCTTCTGTCCCCCTCGCACATGCAACAAATATGTAAGAAAATTATCGCAATATGAAGTTGTTGTTGGAAAAAAATAAATATTTCCAGTACAAGTGGAACATTTGCGCTGATCTAAAAGTTGTAGCAATGTTAACTGGACTGCAAGGAGGATATACTAAATTTATTGTTTCTTATGTGAGTGGGACAGTCGCGCAAGAGATAAACACTATGTTATTAAAAACTGGCCACGAAGAGCAACTTTGCCGCCTGGAGTTAGAAATGTAAATAAAGAACGTTTAGGTAAAAGTGAAAAAAAATCTACCACTGCTCCATATAAAGCTGGGTCTAATGAAATCCATCCAGAAATTATCAAACGGATCGAGAACATATTGACTAATGGCATTGATAAGGACGTAAAGGAGGCACTAGTTAAAAAATACTTGATACCAAAAAAATGATTACTGTTGGATGCTCCAAAACTTAATGTGGAGCTGGAGGGTCTACTGAGTGACCCAATCAAAGAAAGGGATAAAATGGTGGAAGAGCGACAACAACAATTTGGAATAGGCATGTTGACAGCATCAATAAATTGCAAATCTAATTAGTTCGCCAGTTAGTTTTGGAAAACACGTATTTTTTTCTTTTGTTAAATCTATGTATATTTGGAAAGATAAAATGCATCAAAACTCGAGAGTGGGGCTTGTGACGTCAGAAGCAAGTAAAAATTGTACTTGCTTGTGACGTTTCGCCAATTTTAAAAGTGTCGTATCTTTGTCAATTTTAGTTTATGTAACAAAAGAAAAATTAACCGGTCAAATATTGTTTGATAATCTAACTGACGGACTTATTAGATTTTTTCAGTCAAATACGTTATTGCGTTATCAAAAGTGTTAACGGTTGTGGATAACTTGATAGAAACAACCAAAATATTAAAAATATATACATTTTAACAAATACCTTAAGACTGTTAAGGCTCAACTCACATGTCGCGACGCGTCATGTTTTTCGCCTATAGCATATCCATCTCTACTTTCCCATTATTAAGGTACAAATTTGTGTTATGCAAATACGGAATCGCGCTTCGACGCTTGGTTAAAGTCGAGCGGTTTCGCGCGTCACCATGCGTTATCGCGCGCATAGACGCGTCAGACGCCGACCACACCAGACGTAGCACAGTGCCGAACTGCGATGAGACGCGTGCGTGATAGTGGATGAAGACGAAGAATTAATTTACTTAATCCAAAAATGTGTATGTCTATGTTATATAGGTGAAGACATACATACAGTGACAGAAATTAAAAAAAAATGCCTGGCTAAAAGTTTGCAGCAAAATTAAATTGTCGGGTAAGTACAAAATATTTATAATTGTACTCGTATTAACATTTTACGTACACCCGTTGTAAGGCCAATGACGTATAGAGGCCTATCACACTATCAATATTATCACGCGATACTCGGTATCGTGATCTACTATTGATGAAATATTTGAAGAGTGCGTGGAGCTGAAGCCACAAAAAATGACTCATCGATTATGAGTGCCTTGTTTACTACTGAAAATGGTCCCATGCGCTCATTTTTAGACCCGGTGATGTATTCATTTTGGACAGAGGATTTAGAGATGTGATTCCTGAGTTAGAACGTTATAGTTATAAAACTCACATCCCTGAGTCACTATTGGAAAACAAACATCTATTAACCACCGACCAGGCTAATAAATCTAGATGTACAACAATGTGCCGGTGGATGGTAGAGGCTGTAAATGGGAGAATCAAAAGGGATTTTAAACTATTCCGCCAGGGTATTTTAATAGAGCGTCAAGTCACCTTATGACTGATTTCAAAATAGCTTTTTCCCTTTTGAGTAAGTTCCACCTTACAATTGATGATAGACCCGATGCTGTGGAGTACCTGAGTAGTATCTGTCCTGTATAATCTGTCGAGATTAAATACAATAAATAATTTATCGGAATTTATTCAAAGGGAAAATATAAATAGAAGACGTACGATTTTCCAAAGCATGAACAGCAGTACTCCTCATCTAAATAACATCCCAAGACTATCATTAATCGAATTAAGATGATTTGCTTTAGGATCTTACCAATTAAAACAGGCGAGATCTTATTGTGGACAATATGTGCGGGCGAATGGTATCTACAGTGTAGAAATAAGCAATGACTTAATACAAGAAGATTTGCCCTTAATATTAGGTCAAAACAATTATCTAGTCAGGGCCAGAATTGAATCGAGACATGTGAGTAGCAGGATTTATTACACATATTTATTGATAAGTAGAGAGCAACATCGGGCAAATTCTTTAGAGATTATCATTGCTTATTATTGTAGTTGCTTAGTGGGAAATCGCACAGTAGGTTGCTGCGCTCGAACTCAGTACTACTCATAATTTTAGCATCCGAAAAAATAAGATTTCTCTTAAACTAGGGTGTGAAATTAAAAATCGATTTCAGGATATGAAAAAGTCATTTTACGTCTACAAAACCAAGTTAAAAACATGTGCCACGCGATGTTTTTTTAAGGGCCCAAAACTCCGAACAAAATTGGCATTGACCTTTTGAATTGGTTGTAGTAACAATGGATGAATCCAGTGAATTGGAAAGGCCAATTCACTGTATTTATCCATTTTAAAGGATTTTAAAATAGTAATGTAATGATTATTTAATTCCGGTTATTATTCTACTCTATTGTACAAGGACTTCAAAACAAAAAAAAAACAATATCACTTTACCTCAATATCATTCTCAATTTTTGTTAAAACAGTTTCAACTTCTGATGACGAAGGTTTTGCACTGCTATTTTTTTTTTTCATTTGAATATTGTAGACTAGATGTTTCTTTTAGTTGTAGTCATATTTTCAAAAAATTCCACTGATAGTAATTTTCCAAGTCTTCAATCAACTGAAAATTATTGAATGAATATCAAATGATGCGCTGACATGTAAACATTAAATTGTGTTGTGCTCCCGTTTAAATTATTCTGAAAAATAGTGTAATTAGTCTTCGGACCATATAAAGTGCATAAAAGTGAATCTGGACACACAAACTTGCTGTGACAGTGTTATTAACAGTATCTGATGCCTATTTCTAAACAAAAACGTGAAATAAAAAACAATCAGAACGGTGCCGACATAATATGACTTTTAAAAACAAAACAAATACTAACAAGTGATCTATTTACGCATAGACTAGATTTAAGTGCAAAAGTGATTAAAGACCTGAATAGTGTTTCAACATTTAGTATTTCAAGGAGACTTTCAAAATATTTCTCATCTCGAGATCCGTTTTTTATTTGAATCACGGTGTTATTGTTGTGATTACAACGCCATCTAGCGCTGAGCACAGGAAATTGATCGTATTTAGTATTGCCTCATCGACGATAGTGTTGTCATTGTCAGCACAAGAAAACAACTAATTGTGCTAATTACCGCGTAACAACGACATCTGTTAGCTGTGGACTACACTTATAACGTTGCAACGACAACACGGTCAGCAATTTCACCATATTAATTACTGTACGTTTAGCGCAACGTATTCAACGCCCGCCTAGTAAGTATATAAGTATATGGAACTACGTGACCTGGGTTCGAATCCAACAAAAGTTCAGATCTGTTTTTGTGAATTAATATTTGGAATATAAATAAAATATTACTACCATGAATTTCTTGGAGAACATAACTTCCCGTGTGGCTAGCACTCGATCAGAGCCAAAAAACAATGATGACAGTGATATAATTTCCCAAACATTAGATTGTACCACGTCGAATAGTATGCCGGACATGTCTGAGGATGAAGATGATCAATTATCAATATTAAAAGCTGAGATTGAAAAACTAACGGCTCAATTGAATAGTGCGCACACAGAAATAAAATTATTATCGTTAGAAAATAAAAAATTGAGACAAGTTAACGAAGATCTGATAAAGAAAAATGATATTCCCATAAAGATTACCTATACTCCAGAAAAACGGAAAAAACAAACATCAGACAATAATACAAATAATTGCACAAATACAAACCAGATACAAACTTTAGAAAATATGAGAACAGACTGTAAACCTACACCTTCGCCTTCTACACACGGCGTCAAATCGAAGAACAAAAGCGAAGATAGCAACATATGTCTCTCAAGCACTACTCAAGAAGGAATATCGCAGACAAATCAAACTATCTCATCTTTGAAACACAAACTATGTCTTCTTAGTAATGAAACTTCAAACAGAATATACAAAATCACTGAGAGAACTCAATTATGTAATTTTGAAATATGTCACTATCGTAAGCCTAACTGTAGTTTGAATTCTCTATTTGATAATATTGATGAAAAAGTACGAAACTTTACATACTTTGATTACTGTATTATATACACGGTCACTTTGATATCGTTCTGGAACCGAAAACCATAAGCTCTATGATAGTAACAAAAACGATTGGGACTATTATTTAAAAAAAATAACAGAAAAAAAAAACACGAAAATTTTTAAATTCTCGATTTTTCCGTGAAATAATGAGAACACGAAGTAACGCTTCCTTGCAGTCAATGCAAATGTGTGTGTAAAACCTATCGACGCTCGGCAACACATGCGAAAGGTAGACATTGATAAATTCATTCATCGATCAAATAGCATGATCCGTAAGCCACGCCCCCAGCCCCTTACACTCCCACCCTGCGCTTGCGCTCTCAGTCTAGCCGCTAGCCGCCCCAGTGTTGCCAGATGTACGAGAAATCTCGTAACTTTACGAGATTTAGCGGTCTAGGTACGAGATACGAGAAAAAAAAATCTCGTATATTTTTTACCAGATTTTAACCACGTCTTTCTTTTTCAAAATTTCAACTACCGGCGATGCCTGGTACACATAAACATATCCCTATAAACAAGACAGGATTGTCTAACTTTCCCCTAACTGCACCACATGGTCGGTGGTAGAGATTCTGGATTCGAAGTTTTAGCGATAAGTACCAAAAACGGCTGTTTTTATCATTAATTACTAAAACTTCTAACCTAGGATGTCAAGTGTTGTTTTTTGGTGTTCGAAAATTTCTACAACACTTGACGAAAATGAACGTACGTACGAAATTTCATTATGTTGTGTGTTGACAGAAATAATGTTTTTTTTCTGAAGTGGCGCCACTTTCGGTGGGGGAAGCGCCTTAAGTAAACTTATTAAAATATGAATCACAGTTGTAATTTGTTTCATTTTACAGCCAATATATCTAATGCAAACCAGATGGAGGTAAATACAGTGTAAATTATGGATAGAACGACATTTTTTTTTTACTTTTACGAGATTATGTTCTGATATTACGAGATATTTGGCAACCCTGGTACGAGGAAAAACATTCAACGTCTGGCAACCCTGAGCCGCCCGCCCTTCCCCTAGTATTGTCCCGCGTTTCGCTGTATTAGGTCACGGACGCACGCGCACGCGCAACCTAATTACGTGTCAAAAATGAGCCGGCAATACGTGTACCTACTACAACGTGGAATATGTAGCAATGGTGCATTTTTATGGGATGGCGAATTTCAACTTGGAAGAGGCAAGGCGTTTGTATGCTCAGCCGGAACATCTGAACTCACTGCGCGCACGTGGAATCACCGACCCTCAAGTTCCCTTCACCTCCACCATCCTGGCTGCAACCCAGCGTCTCCTCGATCATGGACAGTTTCGAGTGCCCACACACGCGCAGGGCCGCGGTAGACAACCATACTCGGCTGAATTGGAGGAAGACATACGAGTTCTTCGAACGCGACCCACGTCGAAGTACCACGATGGCGGCCAGGCGATTCCATGTTAGCCAATATTATGTATGGAAAACATTGAATACGAATGGATTACATCCATACCATTTTCGTCGAGCGCACGCTATTTACGAAGACGACGGGCCAAGAAGAATCGCATTGTGCCAATGGTTGCTTGAAAATGTCAGTGCCAACATAGGTGGACGGATGAATCCCTATTTACGCGAGTGGGTCTGTATAATGTTCACAACGAACATTATTGGTCGTAGTTAAACCCGCACCTCATTCGCGAAGATAACCATCAGATCAGATTCAGCGTGAATGTTTGGGCAGGCATTATCAATGACCAAATAATAGGGCCTGTTTTTATTGAAGGTCATCTGATAGGCGGTTCTTATCTGCAAATGCTGCAAAGCATCATACCGGAGCTGTTAGAGGATGTGCCTCTAGCATATTTACGCGGCATGTTCTATCAGCATGATGGTGGGTGCCCTGCTCATTATACTACTTCAGTGCGTGCCTATTTAAATAGTGAGTTTGGTGAGCGGTGGATAGGTCGTGGTGGTCCTGTGCCTTGGCCCGCAAGGAGCCCTGACTTAACACCATTGGATTTTTATTTGTGGTCCGAGATAAAAAGACTCGTTTATTCCGAGGAGCATACTACTCGAGAGCCAAGTGCGATAGTGGACGCTTTTAATATTGTGAAAAGTGACAGAGACACATTAAGAAAATTAAAAGACAACTTAATTAAACGTGCCCGTTTATGTATCGATCGAGCGAAGTGGAATCCATTTTGAGCAGTGGCTTCGATACAGGGAAGTGTAAATTGTAAATACATAATAGGTAAGTCTTTAGCCTAAAGTTGATTATGTTTGTAAATAGCTCCAATTTTTTAAAAACGCCTGCGACACTTTTTCCTTGAGAATAAAAGAGTACCTACCTACTTACAACTACAAGAAGTAGCCAATAATAAAAACAAGTAAGTAGGTAAGTACCTACTTAGGTATAGGTATGTAAAATGTATTGCTGACGCGACGGTCCTAAGGCCGTGGAAAGTATGAAGGAAAAATTCGAGTTATTTGACTGTTAAGTAGGTAAATGCAATTTATACCAAACAATGGTTATGAATGCGGAATCAAACCATGTAGGTATTATTGTCGCTACTAACCTACAGGAAAGTACTCTGTGACATAGAGCGACAACGCGCAATAAAATAAGTACTGTACTGACGACCGCGACCTATTAGCAAACTCATAACTACCAAACATTCAATACAAAACAAAACAGAGAAGTACCTACCCTATGGCCTGAATGACAAATTAAATTTACACTCGTGTAGGTACCTAGGTAATATCAGCGCGTGGAACTCACACAGAATATCACAGTGAAAGATGGACTTTATGTTCATTGCGTACCTACCTACCTAAGTAGGTACATCAAAACAATATTTTTTGACCGTAGGTCAAGGAGGTTCCTCAATAGTAGGTACTTATCCGTGTCCGTGCTAGCTAATTCTTAGTGCTAAAGTACCTACTAAAAAAAAAACACCTTTTTTATTAACTCACATGAAAAATTTGAGCGGATGAAGTTATACCTACTCTAAACATATCACCGTAGGTACTACTATTATCTTTTCTATGCGTAGGTACAGAGTAGGTACGCGGATCGCCGCCGCCGCTGTTTCCCTACGAGTACCTACCTACGCCGCCTTTTAAATACATAAACAAATAAAACTACATACTCATAGAGAAATAGGTACACAATTAAAAATACGAGACGAGAATTCAGATTTTATTTCATATCTGTAAACGTAAGAAATTTTACCAAACTAGGTAGGTACGCAGTTTGCTAATATTATTCTGAGAATCACATGTTTGTCCGACCGGACCTTACAAGTTATGCGCAACCGATTTTCACGGTTAACGTTGTAAGAATAAGGTTTTAATTCGTTCCAATGTTGTCATAGAAAACGACACCTTCCAACTAATAATGAACTCTATTCGATAGTAGAAACGATTCAATTTTTCTGTTTGAATTGCCTGCCTTTGTAGAAGCCGCCACGCGCATCGCCGCCAAAAATTGGTTTTAAGCTACAGTATTATTTTTATTTATCATATGGTAGGTAGGTATGCTATACGAATCTATCACCTAATAGTCAAGGCCATAATACAACTCTCAAGCGTTCTCGTCGTCTAGTTGAATGATTAGGTATTGATTTCGTGATGCGAGGGTGGTGAATTCAATGTTAATTAATTTCTCTCGTTTACGAAGAGATGTGATAGTGGTAAACGCCGTGCCGTGCTTCCGATACAAACAAGAGATGATGGAGGTAAATGAACTTACACCGACTTAAATCGTACTTGATATGAAATACCTACTTGCAGCAGTTGTAGGTAGGTTAGGTATTAACTTATTGCGCCCGGCTATTCGTCCGACGTCCGTTGACCCACCGCAGGCGCGCTATCTACTGTCTCGACGACGCACAGCTGTGCCGCGGTACCTACATCATCGAGCGGATCGCGTACGATCTTACGTTTATGAATGAAATGGTGGAAGCGCTACTAACATTTAACTCGAATGACAGAAAAAAAGTGATAAATTTCTAACTTCTTTATTAAACGTCATAAATAAAAAGTAACAATGCTAATAGTAACTATTACTCGACTGGAGTTACTGTGTTTCGGTTCCAGAACGATGTAAAAGTGACCCAGTATATTGGCGAAGTAATTTTTAGAAAAACGCATAATTATATTGAACTTGTCTCATATATTCGCGAAAAACTAGTTTCTTTAAATCATACAAACTTTATAATATGTTTACCAACGTTTAAATACATGGTTAATACCAATATAATGTATAACAGCCGAATCGATACTTTCAATAATCTGCTTTGCATGGATGTGGAAACATATAATTACGCATATATTTTAGACTCAAATTTAAATCTGCCCTATACTTCCGACACGTACAGCCAACGTTATGGCACTTTGAACAATAAAGGATTAAATATTGTTATATCCGATCTCCAAGATCTTGTCTTAGACATAGGTGCCCTAAATGCTGCACAGTTAGAAACTCAAAATCAAAGTCAAAAGGAATGTTCGACAAATTCACAACAATTAAATTCTCAGTTTTTTCGTTAACTACCTTCATATCTTACACCAGAACATAGCTGGTCTTATTAATAAATCCGATACACTAACAGTAAAATTGGCAGAATTATTCAACAAAGGAACTACTATAGACGTTCTATGTATTACTGAACATTTCGTACAAGCAGGTTATGAAGATTTATTGCACATCTCAAATTTTTGTCCCGCTGCTTTCTTTTCTAGGGATAAAAAAAGAGGAGGAACAGGTATTTTCGTAAGAGTGGGGTTGCAGTTTGGAGAAATACCGTACATAGCAAAACAGTCAATTTCAGGCATCTTTGAATGCTGCGCTGTAGAAATAATAGCACATAAAATTATAATAATTTGTATTTATAGAATCCCAAAATACAATTACGAAGTATTTTACGATAAATTGGATTACATTTTAAATAAAGTTTGTCTATCTTCAACTAAGAAAATCGTTTTGTGTGGAGATTTTAATATTGATGTTTTAAAAAGAAACAAAACAACATTAGAACTTGAATACTTTCTTATGAAATATAATTTAAAACTAGCGCTTCATACTCCCACTAGGTTAAAACATAATGATATTTTAAAACAATGCCTAAAGGTCACAAAAGTTTTTCTAGTCCTAGACAGTGCCATAACCGACATGACTCATATTTTGCATAAAGATATACAACCATTAAAAGGAACCCTGCAGGTACATCAGATTATGACCCAAGATGAAAAAATTATAAAATTCAGAGATGTCAGCTGTTTTTGTGAACCTCTTCGAGGACGCTGCACCTGCTTTCAGCCGCAAATCCACTCAGTAGTTTCAACAACTAACAGAGGTGGTGACAGAATCCAACGAGTGCAATCTTCGGCAAAACCACCTGAACCAGTACAACCCGTACGCCAAGTGTTAGTTGATATGTCATTAGAGCAGGTCAATCATATTCAAATTAAAAATATAGGAACCAGAGACTCATTAGAAGGTTGCTCGCTGGACGCTGCTTTGCCAGAATTAGCAGGGACATTTGATACTTCAGATATGGAATCTTTGAAAAATCTTGATGTGAACATAAACAATTCAGAAGACCCTGTAGAGCTTATGGATATTAATGTAATGCCAATTATTATTGCACCGGAACCCAAGAGCACAGTCGAAAAAAAACCTGGAAAAGAAAATAAAAGCATAAAAAGTATTCGACTTGCATTATATGCCAGAAATGTAAAGCTTCGATTGTAGGTCGGAAAGCAAAATGCATGTCATGTAAGAAAAATTACTGTGAAGAATGCACCGCCGGTCCTACAGAATGGGATTATCTTTGTGACATATGCTTGGAAGGAGGTAGTGGAACTGGTGTAACTCTATAAAACGTAATTATTTTTATGGTTCTTTTTGTTGAGTACTTAAATTAACAATGGTTATTTTTTCTTTCAGATTAAAATTCTGATTTACGAGAATATTTGTCGCCATGGTAATTTACGCAGACATAGATAAGGTGCTCAATTCCGATGATTTAATGGATTTCTACATTTATGACCTAAAATGGCCTTGGACTGAGACACATTTTATTATCAATGAATTTTGCTATGGATGCGGTCAATACGTAAATCGATCTTCAACAATTGGACACTTTTCTCTGATTATGACTCGTGAAGATATAAACAATTTATTACTGAGTAGGTACATATTTTTGGTGTCTTAATTGTAATTACTCCGTATATGATCATTTCACCACTGATGAGTGTTTTGTATGTTCAAATTAAGTAAGTACTTATTTATAAGAATTAGCGATGCTTAAAAGTATTTTTTGAATTTCTTAACCAAAGTAAAATTCAAATTATTAGATTACAAACGTGTATGTAAATTACTTAAATACCACTAAAAGTTATTATAATTTAAGGTCAGGTACCTTTTTTTTATAAGGCTATTATAATACAGCGTGCAAGGGACACCGACGCGAAAACGGTTACCACGTATTCAGTACATCATTCTGAGCTCCCTTCATAGAAATTTATCATTAGTTATTAAAAAGAGGGCTCAGAATGATGTACTGAATATGTGGTAACCGTTTTCGCGTCGGTGTCCCTTTCACCCCGTATACTTACTTAATAATATCATGTCATTGAAATATACTATAAGAATAGACATCTCCGATTTTGATTTTGTTATATTTTTAGATTTGCTAATACGACTGAAAAAGCGGTTATTTTTTAAGTTTGTTATAATAATTATGTATTTACAATCTAAAACTCGATGATAGTTAAAAGGTGCCATTTGAATTAAACATTATGAAAAACAGTAAAACTAATTTATATCCCATTGATTTTGTAAGATTTTATTTTTAGTTTGTGATGTTGTGATTATTTATGAATGAATACTTACTCTGTAATTGACGCAAAAGGAATATTATTGTTTTGTTTTCTAATTTTAATTTTGATTTGTTAAATAACTTTATTTAATTTAAGCGGCAGCGCTAGGTCTACTCAAGTATGCCTTTTTTTTTCTTAACCTATTGTTAACCTTTTTTTTTTCTTAAATTGTCCCACTCCTGGGCGAAGGCCTCCCTCCACTCCTTCCACTTCTCGTGAACCCGCGCGTCATCCTTCCCGTTCTGACGGAACTTGTACGCCCTTAATTTTATAATACCTAGTGATCTCAAATATTCTGTGATTATAAACTACGTAGTTCCTATTAATTAGTATCCTTCAAAGTTTTAATAAGACTGATGTGAGTGAATCAGTACACAGTTTGTAACGATATAACCTAACCCAACCTTTGAAATCAAGACAAAAATGGGTGTACCTACCTACATTATAATTGTGTTTGAGGTTTCTTTTGTAATTTCACATTATTGTAAGGTAAAATATAAGAATATTTAAATTTATTGTTTTATTTCTTACCTACGTTACTCTGTTCTTCGATTTTTTCAGTAATTATTGTCTTTTAACAGAAAAAAATATTAAACTAGTTCCAATTTGAGAAGTAGGGCTTACAATGTTTAAATTATCATTTAATGTCAAAATTTATTAACTTAGTTTGGTATACTACGTAGGTACGTATTATTTAGGCAATTTATAAATCATGTAAACACAGCCTTATGATTTTAAGACTTCCATTTTGTCACTGTCCCTTCAAATTGATGGAGTTAAATCTATGAAATCAGATACATTTTTACCTATTAAATCTGTGCGGCTACAAATATGTTTACAGTAAATGTATTACTTTTCGAACAAGCTACACATATTAAGTAAAATATTATGTTTTTGGAGTAAAATTAAAAAATAACCAAGTAAAAAGCGACAGAGTCACAAAACCGAATAAAAAACCATCATTTTGTGTTAATCCTTGAAGCTAAGGCTATTTTCTTTGTTTTATCAGTTAATTATATGTGTATGTAGTTTAATAAAATTTTAAAAAAGGCTTATTAATTTCATACATTCCTTTAATTTAGATTTTAAATCTAGTCACACAACGGAACCAGTTCCGCCACAAAGTCTGTTTTGTTTCGATATTATCGGGAAAATGTCTTGAGTTCCGCGTTTCTTTTTATTTTTCTGTTTAATAAACTATATTTCCTATTATATTATGGTCAAATTTAGAAAAAAAAACGCAAAAATAATTAAATCAAATTTTACAGCAGGGTACACTTTATTTTGAAATTGCTCAAATGCACTCCTCATAGAATTGTTTTTTTTGGTAACGGAGTCCAAATTAGCACCACTATCATTTTTTTTTTAAATGGAAAGCAATTCCTCGAAAGCTTTCTGGCGTTGCTGTTTATTTTTATAATTTTTGTCGTTCACTCTCCACAAACATTCTGAATTTTGGTACTTTTCTATGAATTCTATCATTACTGCACGGTCTGCACGTCCAGTTGATACAGACGCCGCCATTTTAAAACTAGATGCCATAGACTAATATATAATACTCTAGATGCCATAGGTTAGAGAGTTCTAGATGCAGCTAGATGCATAACACGCTCAGTCACCACGATTGCAGCGAGCGATTCGAGCGAACTGAAGCCTTGGAATGACGATTGACGGTCAGTTTGGCGCGACGCGCCGCTTGGATTTATGGTAGTCACGGAAAATTTCCGTGGCGCGTCGTCAGTTAAAACTCTGGAGTGATGATTCGCCATTGACGGTCAAATTTTGGAGTGACGCCCTAGTTTTATGCCGCAGTTTTATGTTTGGACTGATCGTCAATGGCAGGCTTGAGTCATTTTAGCGCTCCAAGTTACCTGACTGCACGGAGCGATACCGCCCTAGTCATGCCCGCCAGCTGTGTCACCGTGCTTTCAGAAAAGAAATGATACTTACAAATAAATAATTTTTATTATATTTTTTTTTCAAGTTTTCATCCATTTACATTGCGATTTTTCGTTTTCACTACATTTTTTTTAAATTCACTTTCTTAGCTACTGGTGGCGAATTAAGAAATTCTTTTCTCTCATCGCAACTATGTAAGTTTGCGAAGTTCTTATTTCTTGTTCGCAACCAAGTTGCGGTTAAGGAATAAGTTTTTCTTTCAACTACGTAGTAATGTTATTATGTGTTTACTTAAAAACACACAGCGTCGATATGAAGATGATTTTGTGAACGTACTTATTAATCCCTGCTCTATGGTATTATACCTGTTTGTCACCGGCGAGGGGCCAATATTTTTTCATATTTTTATGAGGTATGTATGGCAACCCTTTTGAACTGTCATAGCGTTTTGTGAAATTCCCGCTCACCGGTCGAAAACTTTTTTCGCTTCGGCAAAAGTGAATTTTCTTAAGTTTTCCCGTACGTATCGACGTAATTTTGGAGTGCGGAAGTGCAAAGTTACGGATATGTTAGTAAAATAAGTGAAAATGCGACGATTCGTGACTTCGAATCGTATTCTCACGGAGAGAAGTAAAGTCCCGATACATTAGATCAGGTCAATGGAGAGGCAAACTTTACAGTCAGGACCTCAGGTGGTAAGTAAGCCGTTCCCGCCCAGCTAGAGGACAAGAAAAAACCACAATAGGACATATTTGACTCACGAATAGTAAGTCAAACCACCAAGTAAGTCAGATTTCAAATTATTTGCAATATTCTGTCCCATAAAATTATGCAAACCAAATCTCACTTAATATCTGAGTGGACATCCACTCTGACCGTTCCTTATAAGGCGGTACCGTCATGCTCCACGGCGGAGTTTTGAGTCAATCCTAGCTCTGGGCAACTAGACTAAGAAAACCACGATATGGTGACCAATACTGCAAAGATAATCAAAAGTGTAACGCCAAGCACTATTCAGACACTTTTTACACAGAAAGTCAGTGTAGCAGAGTTCTGAGTTCTCTAGTTAATGGTCAGTGGACCAGCGGTCTAGTGTTGAAACCTTTATTTTAAAATTTTAAATACTTATGATTGGATGGAACTAAAATGTTCAAAAGTGTGGACTTAATAGACAGATTTCAAAGATCTGAAGTTAAACAAAAAGTTTTGTCTTCTCAATTGGGGAAAGGACTATTTAATTGGAATCTTAAAAATGGTAAATTGAGCCAACAACTCACTTGGCAAATTAATGTTAAGAAATTTATTTTAAAAATGAATAAATAATAAGTTTGTTTGGCTTTGATCAGCTTTTACAATTAGTTTAGTAGTTTGTTGATGTACCTAATACATAGGTAACTTCTAAGGTATGAGAAGAGTTCTAACTGTAGAACATCTCTTTCATTGCATTGTGATTTGGCACATTTTGTACATTAACATCAGTTATACAATCCTTGGGGGTACAAGTACCTAACTCAGTATGAATACTTACTGAAAGAAAGTAAACAATATAAAGTCTTTAACGGAGAACAAGCCTACCCCACCTACATCAATGCAACTCAGATAGGATAACCTATAGACTGATAAAACAAGACTCCATAGGAGATTCCTAAAGGAAACCAGACTTAATAATAAGAATAATAGTCCTTTCCTTCCAATAAGAAATTACTGTCAGAATTTAGATATTAAGGGGAAGAAAAACAGCATGTATAGTTCTAGGAACAGACTGCTTTATAATTATAATTTTTCCCTGGTTCTTACATTCAATTCTTGAATGAGCCCTCTGATAATAATATATCCTTCCACAAGTATAATAAGGTGAAAAAGTACCAAAGTCGCACCGGAAATGACACAGATAATAAAATACTTGAAGGACTAACAGGTGCACACCCACACAGACAGGCATCAGAAAATAAAAAACTGGCAAGCCTACGCTTCCTGTTGAAAATGTTTTAGTACCATAGAGCAGCGGTAGCCTCCGCCCTGTTTTCGACCTCCGTGTACTGAACATGTATGTTCATTCATACCAAGAATTTCTGACTAATTTTTCATGCCGTAATATCAGAGGTTTGGCAGGCATAAGTTTGCATAGTGGAATTGGATATGTCCAATGCATATTATTTACATGTCAAGAGCAAAATGCCCTTGTTAACACGTGGTATTATTTTACCAGGGTGAGTTACTACAAATTTCATCTCTCCCTTTTGGGCGATGAATTGGTACGTATTGCTCATAAGAAAATTCATGCCAATTTGCCATTAATCTTTAGTCTATCTAAAAGATTTCTCCTTGGTCCATCAGGACTAGTCCAAATTGATCTGTCAGATTGCGGAAGTCTTCAGACTCTTGGAGTGGACCAGTGCAAGTTGATCTGTCAGACTGTGGAAGTCTTCAGACTCTTGAAAGAACCAGTGCAAGTTGATCTGTCAGACTGTGGAAGTCTTCAGACTCTTAGAATGAACCAGTGCAAGTTGATCTGTCAGACTGTGGAAGTCTTCAGACTCTTGGAATGACTGGGAAGGCAACTAAAGTACCCAAAATTGATACTGAAACTAGTACATCAAATAGAATACCAGAATAAACCAAATAGCATTGCCCGAAGAAAAAATATGGAAAGAGGGCTTATTAGGCGATACTCTGAAGAGAATTTATGCGAAAGTAAATAAAAATTTACTAATTCAATTGAATTTCGCCGTTTTTGGTCCTCAAGGGGCTGACTACACTGTCAGTACCTTAAAATTTTCCTGGAATGCTTCAAGCGAGATGCTTATTCCGCAACCATAGAATGAGTCGAGTGTTGCCACCAAAGGTGTTAAACAATTTTAGGCCGCCAAGACCACGACGGTTTTACACCAACGGTCATGCCTTCTCTTCTTGACAAACGTCGCATCGGACGCGGGTTTGGGACGCCCAGTTGATCGATACTCAGATGTCAGGCATCTGAATGGGAGAACAGGGTAAATAGCCTTTTTAATTGGAAAGAGCTGTTAGCAGTGTATGTGTCGATTCGGAATCGATCAAATGGTCTGTAATGTTTATTTTTTGTTTGATTATTATAACCTTTTAGTCCAGTCTGATATTCGGACAGTGTGGATCGAAGGTGGAATACGATCCCTGAGTTTTCTCAATATAAATCGCAAGTTGCTGAAGTTGACAAGGAAATCAGATTTCTATCAGCTCATTACCTCTCGGAGGGGTACAACGGCACAGCCGATTGCCTCTCAAGACAACGGCTATTTTAGTGGAGTCTGTTTCCCACTGCAACAAACCGATTATTACACCGTTGGGGCACTTCAGACGCAGATCTCTTCTCGTCTGCAGAAACAACCGTGTTCAACAGATACGTCTTGCTAGATTGCAGACATCACTTAACATGAATTTTGAATTCGCGAATTCCGTCATTCATAATTGGAAATTTCGCCTAGGGGGGATATTTCCTCCCCCCAATTTCACTCCTCGAGTTATAGCGCAACTAAACAATGCCAGAGACCAATATATTACTACCATAACACCACTGTGGGAAAAAACCTATTGGTTAGCGTAGCGGATATGAAGTCACGAAAGCTCAGCCCTAGAGCCGCCAGTGACCATAGAAAGACTTTCGGAGACTCCAATAGATCCAGCATCAGGCTTACCTCCAGCTCATAGCTTATGTACACCAACTGACCCCTCAGGCTAGGTTAGCTGGAGGTGGGGAGAATAAAACCACTGTTGGTCAGAGATAGATTAACAGCTGTTAAATACCAGATGGAGGCATGGATAATTGACACCTACTATCCAGCCATTAGAAGTTGGTGATTTGATGTGTTGATGATGAAGTCAATACTCAAAGAGTCACAGATACAACAGATAGCTAGATTTCTTGCCTATTTACATGTACAGATCTTGCCTACAGCACAATGTTAGCTACACATGTATAATTCAGTTGGCATCACATAAATCGTCATTTTTTTTTTTTTACATTTTGTCAAATGAAACAAGAACAAGCAGAAGATCATACACTTCTGAAGCAAGTAGTGCTATATAATAATAAGGCTATAGCCACAGCACAACTACTGAACCTGAAGCCACCAGTATGGCATCCTCAAGTTGTCTTCAATGTAGCTTTTCTTGTTTTAGTATTTAAAAGACAAGTGTATGGTCTCACCTTACTTGAAAAACATGAGAATTCTATATTTCTTTCAGCAAATAATATAATCCTAAGGCTAGTATTAGCTTCTAGGACTAGCTCGGTTTTGCATAGCCATTCAGGATGGCTATTGCTAACACCCAATACAACAGGTTTACCCAGTTAAATGTATCAAACATCTAATTTTCCTATCAGGAGAAATGAAAAGCCAAGAAGACAGATTACAGTACGACTTATATATTACAATAATTGGTGAATTAGTCTCTACTTCTTAAACTGTTGTGAGGGATTGGTAAAGACCTGTTTTGAGTGATATAGGAGTAGCAGCTACCTTAGGATCATTCAGGTCTACAGTAGCCTCAACCGGATAGAGTCTGGATAGAGACTCGTCCTATGCATGATATGCTGCCTATATGTCTTATGTGTAGGAGAAACTGGAAGTTAACATATTTTCAGGAAATCCTATTGTAAAGAAATAAGAATGACTACAAAGGAACCTTATTGCTCTTTGAGAATCTTCAGCTTTCTCATATTCTGAAGGATTAATTGATGTAATGTCATGTGTTGATTTTATTATGAAGAAGTTAAATTGTTTTTGATTTATGATATTATAATTATTACAAGACATTTCTGTTAAGAAATTGTAGAGATTTATTCTCTCTAAGACTGATTGAACATCAACAGTGAGATCACTTTAATATAAGTAATTCTCTTGTGCTTCTTTAAACATTTATATTTATTATTCTATCACATAGCGTTTTGTGTTTGTCACCAGCAGATATCAAACAAGTCTTCATATCGACGCTGTGTGTTTTTAAGTAAACACATAATAGAATATTTTGAATTAGAACAAAATTATTATTATGTGTTGAAAGAAAAACACACAGCGTCGCAGGAATATCTTCCTGGTGAAGAGACTATGACAGTTCAAAAGGGTTGCCATACATACCTCATAAAAATATGAAAAAATATTGGCCCCTCGCCGGTGACAAACAGGTATAATACCATAGAGCAGGGATTAATAAGTACGTTCACAAAATCATCTTCATATCGACGCTGTGTGTTTTTCTTTCAACACATAATAATAATTTTGTTCTAATTCAAAATATTCTATTATTAATCACTACAAAACCGATCACAAAATACGTATTTTCTGCTTAGAAGCAAAACAGTGCAGAAATGTTGTATGAAATCTCATTACTGCACTGCAAACAGTGCAGAAATGTTGTATGAAATTTCATTACTGCACTGTTTTTCGTTAATGCAGTTTTTTATTTTTTATTTAGATATAAATTTACCACAGAGGTTTAATGTCTCCCGTTAAGTTTAATATTAAATGTATGCATTCTTATGCATTAGATCAAAAAGATACTGGCTGAAAATAAAAATCGGCTGAATAAAACCGAAATGGTGAAAAAAAAAAAAAAAATGGCGCGCATTTTGTACCATTGTAAAACTTTGATACTTCTTATTTAGCAAGAAAAGTTTAAAAAAATGGAAATAGATAGCGATAGGAATTCAAGTCCAGAAAGTATAAAAACAGCTGCAAATGAAATTGTTAATAACCTTTTGCCGCAAAAGTCGCAGGATTTTTAACCTTGTTTTCATTAACTTGAGTTTTTATTTTGAGTAGGTATATTTTATCACGGTAGGTAAATTGGTAGTTGAAAGAAAAGTAGATTACGCACCTTGCTGAAGTGAGTGATTAATGCACTCGTGCTAATTTAGTGCCCTCGCTTGCGCTCGGGCACCAACATAACACTCGTGCATTAATGACTCACTTTGCGCTCGGTGCAACAATCTACTATTCTTGACTTGCAACTGGTTGCGAAAAACGAATAAATATTCTTATTTCGCAACTGGTTGCGAATCACAGTTGCGAAAACGGCCGGAGGGCTTAATACTATAATTGGGTGTGGCTCAAAAAAAATGTACTTTTTGAAAAAATATTTCGGCCGCCTGTTTACCGCACATATTTACTATTCTTTACATATTCAATACCTTACAATTTAATTTATTAGTATAATATGAAAACGTCGGAAATACATGGTTGCAAATAAAAATAACAAATAGTTGGTTTAGTAAATATTTTGGTTTACGAAACTTTTACATTTTTTTGCTCCATACAAAACTAAAATGTCCCAGTGCAGTCTTTCGTCAATTATAGTATCTGAACAAAATATTTATTCAGTTTATGCAATTTCTGATTGCCGTCGTAGTTAGTACGGGAGTTCATGTAATGCATGTTGTCTAAAAATCTCTCGTAATTAAATATTTTCTTTTAAAACTATTAATTTAAAAAAAAATCCCAATATATCTTCTAGTGTGTTATAATTGATGTGTTACGTGGTAACTTTTTCATTTTAGTGACAACCACACTAGAACCACTTTTAATGGGTGGCAACACTGTAGGGCGACGTCAATGACGTGTCAATTTTATGTCAGCCATTTTAGTCTCGTAACATACGTGAGGTGATTTGTGGTGTTCGTTTTGGTCGTGAAAAATATTGGATTTTAAATACAGAATTTTCAAGGTACGTGTTTATAATTCGTTATTAATTAGTAAATATGTTAAATAAATAGTGTTTACCTTGTACATTAGGGGTTTTTTGCTTAAATATCTTTGAAGTTGTAGCTGCTATGTTCAAGTGAACACAAGAATCTTCTTGTGTGTTTGGTCTAGTGTGTTGCGGTGAGTTACATGTTGTGTTACGCAACACACTGGATATTATTAAGCTTGGTTCACAACATACTGTTACCCGAAAGTAAACATTAGTCATTTATTTTCAATAGGGAATATACATACTGTTAGGGATTTAATGACGTCATGGCGGTAGTCTGACATGTTTACTTCACGACCTGTCAAAAAAGTCTATAAAACAGTATGTAACGCGCTAGTCGGGCTCTCTGCCCTTTACTTTTACTGCGACCTTTGGTTTGGACGGACGTTCACAATTGTTAAATAGCTGTCTTGTTTAAAGATTGTAATTATGACTGTTTGAATATTCCTGCATTGTAATAATAACTGATCGTATTAAAGTATTCAGTTCTTATGTATGTTAGCGGTAGCGGAGGATTCTGTGTAGATCAGCTAAAGGAGTTTGACCTTTTATATCTGTCTAGCTTGCCCTTATTTATAATCTTGCAATGGATGTGTAAAGTATTATGTTGTGATCTAGTTCATGTTATTAACACTAACCCAAATACAAGTACTCTCAGTGGTGGAGAGTCTATGTTGGTTTTATTTATTACATGTACCATCCTGTTTTTAATAAATAACGCCCCAGAAAGCTAAAAAGCTATTAATCCTATTAGTAAATTCTGTTATTTTATTAGCTATCCTTCGGGTTAGCTAAAAATACATATACCGGTTATTGAAGATAGTTTCTGTTTCATTTTTTTTAAATGCACATATAGTAGTCTTATAGATTAACAATAATATCAAATTGTACTACACTGATAATTTCATAATAATTTTTCAGTAATAAACAGTATACTGTCTTTGGTTCTAATGTTTACTTTGCTATCGAAAAATTTCATGTGTATTTTTCCTACATATTGTATGAATTCAAGCGTTTGTACAAATATATTATAAGTTAAAATATTTTATTTCCTTTTAAAAACACCATAAAACATATTTTCTTTGTTCAAGAGCTTCTTTGTCTGTAAATAAATAGATGAAAAGATATTATATAGATAAATATTTTTTACACAATATTTTGGATATAATACTTATATACTTTTTTTGTAAATATACATACATATAATACATAAGAAACGCCCAGACCAACACAAACACGTATGTTCATCACATAAATATTTGTGTCCTGTGGGAATCGAACCCACGACCTCATGATCTGCAGTCCGACACTCGAACCACTAGACCACAGACGTCGTCATTTACGGTTAAAACTTATTTTGTACGCAGATGCCTTTGAGCGCAGCTGAGCGGCAAAAACGCTATCGCGAGAAGATGAAAAATGAAAACCCAAATAAAGGTCAATGCCCATATATTAGAACAACTGTGGCCTACGGTGAACACTGATGAATAGTTTATGGAATTATATTTTAAGTTGTTATGAACACCTTCTAGTACTTAACAGTTCAGAAAATAAGTTGCCATTTGGAAATAAAACAGTTTTTATTTTTTATAACATTTATTTTTTCATATGAGCACAAACTTATTCTATACACTTAAAATCACTTTAGAATGGTAGATACATAATTTTTAACACAGTAATCATTCATTTCAAAGTTATTTATTCATTTTAAGCTTATGAATAATAGTCACCTTCTAAGTTTAAACTGCTATGGGCTCCATATCATACAGTAAAAATTGGTACAGTTATATCTTATGGATAGTTCAAAAGATTTTGGAGTTATCGTTTTTTATTTATTAATGAATGCTTATCATTTGTCCCAAACACCACCACCACCTCTAACAATACCACTATCAATATATATCTAATGAAATGATGCTGATGTTAGTACATAATAAATATCAGCTTGAAGCGGCAATCGGTCAAGGTGTCAGACTGACGAGCGAGGGGTATTGATTTCGAACGGGTGGAGTTGCACTATTGATGTGGACCCACTCCTAACAAAATTATATTTAGCTTAGCTGGGGAGGTCCACAAGAATATCAAAAGATGCTAGTATTTAAAAAAAAAAGATATATACAGGGCTACTGGTAATTCGACGTATTCCTTGCACCACGTTATAGGGGGGCTAATATGCAACAAATTTAACCCCACATATGTTCTACGAAATTCAATGGATTTCGAGATATTGAAATTTTTATATTATTTTGAATAATACCCGGAATTCCTCCTTAAACATTATTTTTCTATGAAATATCAAATTGATCGGCTTTGATTATGATATTAGCTTGTAGCTGATACTTTTACGAAACTTTCTGCGTATTTAACTGTTCTTAATAACCATCCAATTGAAAGTAATCATTAAAAGTTAAATAAGTGTATTAGAAAATCATCGAGGTACACGATAAAGAATGATGTTTATCTCAAAAATTTACTATGACACTAAGTGTACAAAATGCAAGACAAACATCCTTATTTAATCAGCTATCCAACGAGGTATAGACGTTCAAAAAATATTTAGACACTAATGTAAAAATGTCTTATAATACTGACAAAGGCGATTTCTGAAAAATCTCTACAAGAACGCAGGTGGCCCGTTAAGTGCAATTCATTGCATAATCCTCGCGTAGAGATTAAACAGCAGTCTGTCGGGCACCAACTGTCCTCTAAATGTCAGGATTAGATTAGGTCAGGTCGTTAGGTTATGTTTGGTCAGGGTTAGGTACGTTAGGTTAGGACCTAAGTGTGCGAGGGAACACCGGGGTGGTTTTAGTCAGTAAGAGTCTGACAGACCCCTCTGCCCACCCCCAGGACGCAGGACATCCATGAGGATATCCAGTAGGCAAAAAAAAATATGGTCAGGTTAGGTCGTTAGGTTAGGTCACGGTTAGGTTTAGGTTAGGTCACAACTTCGATGCCCTGGGATCTGGAGGCGAGGGCCCTCGCGCTGCGATATCACCAAAGCGAGGAGCGCCGGTGTTCCCTTGCACACTTAGGTCTTAACCTAACCTACCTAATCCTGTCCAAACATAACCTAACGACCTGACCTAATTTAATCCTGGCATTTAGAGGACAGTTGGTGCCCGACAGACTGCTGTTTAATCTCTATGCGAGAATTATGCAATCAATTGCACTCAACGGGCCACCTGCGTGCTTGTAGAGATTTTTCAGAAATCGCCTTTGTCAGTATTATAAGACATTTTTACATTAGTGTCTAAATATTTTTTGAACGTCTATACCTCGTTGGATAGCTGATTAAATAAGGATGTTTGTCTTGCATTTTGTACACTTTGTGTCATAGTAAATTTTTGAGATAAACATCATTCTTTATCGTGTACCTCGATGATTTTCTAATACACTTATTTAACTTTTAATGATTACTTTCAATTGGATGGTTATTAAGAACAGTTAAATACGCAGAAAGTTTCGTAAAAGTATCAGCTACAAGCTAATATCATAATCAAAGCCGATCAATTTGATATTTCATAGAAAAATAATGTAAAAGGAGGAATTCCGGGTATTATTCAAAATAATATAAAAATTGCAATATCTCGAAATCCATTGAATTTCGTAGAACATATGTGGGGTTAAATTTGTTGCATATTAGCCCCCCTATAACGTGGTGCAAGGAATACGTCGAATTACCAGTAGCCCTGTATACAAGGTGTAAAAAGACCCATCACATAGCCGAAATCTACGCACTCTGTACATCAAACTAAACTACATTGACCAAAAATAATTGCTGGGAAACGACTTTTATTTTTTGGCATGAAAAAAAAACGCTTTTTTTTTTGTAGCGCGCAAATTATGATTGTGGCGATGCCGCGCGTTTGCATGCGTGCAGCGGCCACACAGCCGAGCTAAAGCGGTCGTGTGCGTTTGATATTCATTGCGTTTTTGTAACTTTAAATGCGTAATTTGTTAGGAAAGATTGAAATTTTTGATAATGTTTGTATGGAAGAAAGTTTAGTATCATGACTTGGAAATCGTTTTTGGATAAAACTAAAAAAAATGTGTACTTTGACCTTCAATATCTCCAAAACCAATGATTTCCCACGTATGGTTTATTCGAAAAAAATGATCCCAATGATGGGTAGAATACGTGGTTTTCGTTATCGTTAAGGGTCTTTTTACACCCGATATTTATTCTGTACTATCATCAGCATCATATACCAATAAGACACTGTCTAAAAACTGTGCTGGAGGAACTATATTGGTTTGATGCCATGCCCACCCAAGATACCAGACAACAGACATAACGTGGGCACAGCATCCTACAGTCCTCCGGCCTACAATACAATTACAGCAGTACTGATATATGGCTGCTCTTCCAGTGGCATTATTTCTTATTAAAATATAGACAAAGTATGTCTTTCGCCTAATATGCCTACCTTGGAAAAGTGAACCCTCCAAAATACTGGTTCTCCTATCATTAGAAACCTCAATACGATAACATCCATTTAATCTAATGTGCTCTCCATAATAAGACCTGGCTTGTTTTAATTGATATGTCCCACATGCGAACATAATCAAATCACTTTCAGTTAACTCTGGGAATTCTCTTACATTCTCTGTTATGACTTCAATACTTGAAAAATTGATTCTTACTCTATTTAAATTCCTTTCTTCAATAAAGTCTGCCAGATCATTATTTCTGTACCGATTTTCACGAACAATCTGTAATATTTGTACTGCGTCGTCCCTGTCCCTATACCGAAGGTGAAACCTATTAATTAAAGAAGCAGCTACAGAAAAGTCTACCATTAAATGGCGTGAAGCTCTATTGAAAAAAGTTTGGCGGAACAATTTAAACGATTTTTTAAAAATTCCGTTTGTTGTTTCAACTACCCACCGGCACATCGTTACTATTCTAGATTTATTGGCATTAATGGTAGATAGCTGTGTATCACCCGGTTGTAGGGACAGAGGTCCATGTACACTATAATTACAGCTCTCTAATAATGAAATGGAATCCCTAAAGCCCCTATCCAGTATAAACACATCTCCACCTTGAAAAAACTGTCTATATGGACCATTTTCATCAGAAAATTCATTTCGTATAATATCGGCATCTGATGTTGTTGCTGGATAGGGGCCTAGCACATCTATAATGTACCCATCTGAGCAAACAAGTAAAAATGGTTTTACCAAGTTTCGGTATTTATGTATGTGGAGAATAGGTTTTCTTTGGTATCAGTAATTAGAGCTTTTTTCGATATAAATGTAAGTCCCGTCGGCAACAACAATTGGATGACTTTCCTCTGTTCCAAATAGACCATTTGGTATTAACAAGTTTCTCTGAGATATATCTGTCCTAGTCAAATGATTTGAACCCAGGTTTCGGGGCACAAAAACTTGGTGTACTATCTCTCGGGCCATGTTCATTAAACGTTCGAATGTACTTCGCGGTACACTTAACAAAGAAGAAATACGTTCATCGCTTTCCCAGTTCTCAATTTGATTAAATATGCTGCTAGGGCAAACCTTCCTTTATACTTGTTTGACAGGCTGGGGACTTCAGCAAGTAATTGGTTAAATTGTGCTTTTGTTATTCCAAGATAATAATGCACTACATGTTCTGGGATGTCATCTATATTTTGGAAATCTAAATGTACATACATATTCTGCTGCAGCAGAGAAGCAAACTCTTCGATGTGGGATGAACTAAAAGTTTGTATTGGGTTTTGTGTAAATTCTTCTAATAGGTCCCATGCGTTGCTTGTTAAATGATATTGCAAATTCTGCATTGAGCGGGTACATAATATTTATAATCACAGAAAAGTCTTACTCTTAGTGATGCCGGAACGGTAAGGCGAGGGCAATCAGTACCTATACATCCAGGGAAAAAGCAGCAGCGCTGAGTATCAGGTGCTCTTACATAATTGGGTAAAGATATTGTGGATTCTATCCCTTGCCCTTGAGGTGTATTTTGTGTAGACTCGTTTGTTTCCGTACTGTCGAGGTCTACAGTTTCTTCTTCTAAATCCACTGATCGGTTACTAGAACTGATAGAACGGGAACGTGTAATTGCTCTATCACTTCTCTGCCAGCAAGGGTGGCAGATACGAGACGAGCTCAGCAACTGAAACAAAATAATAAAATTAATATAATATCTTCTCTCATTTAAGTGCAGCTACCAGATTAGAATGTTACCTACTTTTACTATAATATTTTAAACTTTTTGTAATAATAATGTTTGTCCAGGGAGGTAATGAAGATCTTAGTCTAGTAAGTCAGAGCACTACAGACTACACGAATGAATTATTGAATAATATTATAAATCTAAATATTTCACACCATAAACTGAAATATAAGAACTATTTATTTGAAACCTTACCTGACGTGGAGCAATCTGTCTAGAAATATTTTCCCTTATATTATTATTTTCTTGTGAAGACAACAGGTGACTTCTTTGTCGACGTAGTGAGCGACCACAGCCAACACAAATGAGGCGAGCAGCGGAAGGTGAGACGCTTTCTGCTGGATTTCAATTTCATTCCACGCTGCAGTCCAACATGAATGACAAACGAAATCATTGCTTGTGATATGCACCTGAAAATGCAATTGATTATTGTTTCATATTATATTAATTTCACAGTAAACGATGAGAAAGAATGAAATGGGTAGCATAAAAGAGTACATAAATCCGCCCCTAAGACGACCCTCTGACCCATAATTATGTTGTAAGATTTTGTTAGTTTCTCAAGTATTTATTTAAAAATATTTTTCACTCTGAAAATGTTTCAAAATAACTAAAAGCTTACATAATTGAGGCGTATATATTCAAACTCCACAAAGTCAATTTTTTTCATCTAGTAACATTTTTATTCCAATGGCATGGTTTTTTCTTTTTCTTAAATTTGCTCAAACCCAAATACTTCAAAACTTGCAAAGTCCAATAGTAAATCCGTTCTAAAGGGCCCCACACATTAACAGTTCGCCGGCGGGTATTAGCCTGTCAGTTAACCGGAAAAGATCACAGACACACAGTTCCCCGGACGATTTTTTATCGACGGTCAATGCGAACCCAAAGTATGTGGCCGCTTGCCGTCACGGGCCTGCGTTGACAGGTATCGGCCGGACAGTCCGTGATCTGAAGGCCGAATCGTACACGCACTAGCAGGTAGCAGTGTTGGCATTAATCAATTACTTTTTTAATCAATTAATTAATTTGATTAATTTTAATCAGATTAAATTAATCATGATTAGAAAATTAATCTTAATCATGATTACTGGCGTCAATCATTAATCATTAATCGTTAATTGATTAACGTGATTAAACTAATACAAGTAAAACTAAATAATGGAAAATAATGACACAGATTTCTGAAATCATGTTTATTAATTATTCAAAAATACAAAAAAATAAGCTCCCACGTTCAAATACACTTAATTCTTATTTATTATAAAATTATTGCTACTTATTAATTGCCATTTACAACGATAATAATATAGCTATGAATATTTGTCATGTAGTTTTTAATTATTCATGTGATACAAGTGGCGCCATCTTATTTCGAGTAGTAAAACTATTGTAATTTGTAAATATGCGTCATGGGTATCGTTTCCGCGGTTTTCGGGGGCGCTGATGACGAAAATGAGGTCAAAGTCAAAATCCAAGATGGCGGCTGCGAAATTTTACAAAATATGCGTCATGGGTATCGTGTTCATGGTTTTCGGGGGTGCTGATGCCGAAAATGAGGTCAACGACAAAACCCAAGATGGCGGCTGTGAAATTTTACAAAATATGCGTTATGGGTATCTTTTCCATGGTTTTCGGGGGTGCTGATGACGAAAATAAGGTCAAAGTCGAAATCTAAGATGGCGGCTGTGAAATTTTACAAAATACGCGTCATCGGTGTCATTTCCGCGGTTTTCGGGGGCGCTGATGCCGAAGATAAGACAAAATCAAGATCCAAGATGGCTGCTGCGAAATTTTACTAAATATGCGTCATGGGTATCTTTGCCATGGTTTTCGGGGGTGCCGATGAAGAAAATAGGGTCAAAGTCAAAATCCAAGATGGCGGCTCTGAAATTTTACAAAATATACGTCATGGGTGTCGTGTCCATGGTTTTCGGAGGTGCTGATGCCGAAAATGAGGTCGAAGTCAAAATCGAAGACACGACACCCATGACGCATATTTTGTAAAATTTCACAGCCTCAGTCTTGGATTTTGACTTTGACCTTATTTTCGTCATCAGCACCCCCGAAAACTATGGAAAAGATACCCATGACGCATATTTTGTAAAATTTTGCAGCTGCCATCTTGGATCTTGACTTTGATCTCATTTTCGTCATCAGCACCCCTGAAAACCATGGACACGATACCCCACGACGCATATTTCGTAAAATTTCACAGCCGCCATCTTAGATCTTGACTTTGATCTTATTTTCGTCATCAGCACCCGCGAAAACCATGCACAACGACACCCAGGACGCGTATTTTGTAAAATATCACAGCCGCCATCTTGGATCTTGACTTTGACCTTATTTTCGTCATCAGCACCCCCGAAAACCATGGAAAAGATACCCATGACGCATATTTTGTAAAATTTTACAGCCTCCATCTTGGATTTTGACTTTGATCTCATTTTCGTCATCAGCACATCCGAAAACCATGGACACGACACCCATGACGTATATTTTGTAAAATTTCAGAGCCGCCATCTTGGATTTTGACTTTGACCCTATTTTCTTCATCGGCACCCCCGAAAACCATGGCAAAGATACCCATGACGCATATTTAGTAAAATTTCGCAGCAGCCATCTTGGATCTTGATTTTGTCTTATCTTCGGCATCAGCGCCCCCGAAAACCGCGGAAATGACACCGATGACGCGTATTTTGTAAAATTTCACAGCCGCCATCTTAGATTTCGACTTTGACCTTATTTTCGTCATCAGCACCCCCAAAAACCATGGAAAAGATACCCATAACGCATATTTTGTAAAATTTCGCAGCCGCCATCTTGGATTTTGTCGTTGACCTCATTTTCATCATCAGCACCCCGGAAAACCGTGGAAACGACACCCATGACGCATATTTTGTAAAATTTCGTAGCCGCCATCTTGAATTTTGTCGTTGACCTCATTTTCGTCATCAGCACCCCCGAAAACCGCGGAAACGACACCCATGACGCATATTTTGTTAAATTTTGCAGCCGCCATCTTGGATTTTGATTTTGACCGCCCCCGCCCTCTAAAATTTCGCAGCCGCCATCTTGGATTTTGTCGTTAACCTCATTTTCGTCATCAGCACCCCCGAAAACCGTGGAAAAGACACCGATGACGCATATTTCGTAAAATTTCACAGCCGCTATCTTGGATTTTGATTGCCCCCGCCCTTGGAGGGGAAACGTGTGAAATGTCTTTCGCAGAAATGTCAATCGTGCGTGTCGGTCGCGCAGGTGAGTTCGCGCAACAGTCTATTCGCGTAAACGGCTAGTCGTTCAAGTGTCTAGTCGCGGAAATATCTAGTCGCGCAAAAGTCCATTCGTGCATAATGTCGAGTCGCGCAAAGGGAGTCGCGTGAGTGTCTTTCGCGCAAATGTGCCAGATCCACTTGGACTAACTCCCGCGCTCGTACAGCGCACCGCTAGCTTCTCTCTCTCTCGCTCTCTATAGAGAGAATAAATAACACATGAAAGTAGACTCTGTGAAATGTGCATAAGGAATGTTTTCTTTTTGATTGAGTTGATTTATTTTATATTTGTTTGGACATAGTTAATCAAATAATCAAATTAACGATTAATGATTACTGATTAATAATCATAATCAAAAAAAATGATTATGATTAATTTAATCTTAATCAAATTTTTTGATTAAGATTATTAATCATTAATTTTTAATCGTTAATCAGATTAACTTTGGGCCAACACTGGCAGGTAGTCGGCCGGCGGCCTTCCGGTCATAACCACGTGTCAGTTAACCGCCGACAGTTCTTTGTTTTTCGACATCGCGAAAATTTATAGGCAAAATGGACAACAAACCGCAATTTATTACAACTTTTATAGAAATATACAGAAGTTTCCCTTGTTTATGGAAAATTAAAGACGATTGTTACCACAATAAGAGTTTAAAAGATGATGCTTACGCCAAATTATTACCACATTATCAAACCACAGTACCTTCAGCCACAACTGATACAGTGAAAAAAAAATTAATAATTTAAAAAGTTCTTTCCGAAAAGAATTAAAAACGGTAAGTGTGGCTTTTTTACCTATTAGATAGATAGATAGATGGAATAAACTTTATTGTACACCAACATAGTAACAAAAACTTATTTGATTTATTCAGTCATATTTTGTATTTTTTTTGCACACGGCAAACTATTATATTATTCTAATTATTTAGATCAAAAACCAAGTCAGGATCGTCAGCTGACGACGCATATACATCAAGTTTCTGGTATTTTGACTTGTTGATGTTCACCGCAGATGAAGAAATGCCACGGAATAGTATAGGTGGAATAGTGTACGGAAGCGACCGCATCATTGATGAAAATGAAACAAATCAAAATGAAACAGTAAGCATGTTTAAATATTTATTTTAATTTACAAAATTATATTGAAACGATACAGCTCCGTCATGCATGAAATATTCTTTGTATTTGTCACGATTTAATTTTGCGTTTTCACATACATTTCTGCTGTGCCCCTGTTGTAAACTGGTCAGGGGATTATCTTCGCTTAAATCTCCATGTACAACCCTACCAAAATCTAAATCTTCAGTAACCAGTGCTCGAGTAGGTAGGTAACTGGCTTTTTCTTTTTTTTTTAACAAATTGTGCAGGCAACATGAAGCTAAAACTATGTAATCAATTTTTTCTGGTTTCATATTGATTTCTGTATGTAAAACTCTAAATCGGCTAGATAATATGCCAAAAGCATTTTCTACTGTGCGTCGAGCTCTACACAAGCGATAGTTAAAAATGCGCTCTTCACGAGTTAAATTTCTTTGTGGGTAAGGTTTAATAACATTTTCATGTAATGCAAAAGCATCATCGGCTACAAATACAAAGTTCATATTGTTTTTATTCATATTGTTAGGTGGTAAACTCAATTGCTTGTTTTGCAACTTGTTATAAAAACTAGTATACTCAATAATACCTCCATCTGATACTCTTCCATTACAGCCGATATCAACAAATATAAATTCGTAGTCTGCATTTACAACTGCCATCAATACGATACTAAAATAATGTTTATAGTTATAATAGTAAGATCCACTGTTTGCTGGTTTTCGAATTCTGATGTGCTTACCGTCAATAGCACCTCCACAATTAGGAAAATGCCATCGACTTTCATAACCTCTTGCAATCTCTTGCCATTCTTCGATAGACGATGGTAACTGAAAAAAGAACATAACAAAACAAACTATTATTATTTTTCAGTTTTGCGAAGATGATACACAAATGTCCTCGTCGTCTACTACTAATTCATCGTCAAAATCGCTGCTGCCACCAAACTCGCCGCAGCCTTCCGAATCACGACACTCAACGCCTACAGTGTTATCCAAAAATTCGTTAGCAAATAAAAGGAAAAGTGTATTACTTAATGAAGCTTATAAAGCCTTAAAAGAAGACGATGAGTATGATGGCATAGGACTGAATGTAGCGTGTAAGTTGCGACGTATGAACAAAGAACAAAGGTTGTATGCAGAATTATTGATTAATCAAGTACTATTATACGGAATGAAACATAGGTTGCAAGAAGAAACTAGTCTTTCTGGTCTTGTGCCCACACAGTCGCAAATTACACGTTCGTCGCATTTAACACAGGCAGCTTCAACATCTACTGGAACTATTTTACGGCGTCAACCAATAAACCCTTCTTTATCTCAGTCAATATTACAACTATCTCCAGTGGGAGTTGGGACTTCCGAGACGATTATGATTAATGAGCATTACAATGTACGTGATGACACTGATGACATATCGCAGTATGTACTTTTTAAAAGCCAGGAATAATAATATTTATTCCTGGTTTTTAAAAAGTACATACTGTACATGTATTTTTTTTTCTCAATAAAGCGATTAACAATTCCTAAATGTTGTTTGCTAACCTTCTATAAATTATTTAGCACTAAACAAATATATTTCGATGTTTCTGGGATAATTACACCCAGGGATTGAGGTGAAATTCTTGTAGGAAATTTTAAATCTTCAAAGCTTTGTCCTGTTGCCAAAAACCGTAAAGTTGCTATTAATCTCTCTTCTGCGCTTATAGACTGACCCATTTTTGTATTCGTTTTACTGATGTATGGTTTAACCATAGTCAATAACATGTCGAAGGTCTCTGTAGACATTCGCAAGTAATTAAATAGATCTTCCTGATGCGATTGCCTCAGTTCACGTACTAACGTCATATGAGATCTTGATTCTCTTCCACGAAGCCACTTTTTCATCCAATATCTTCTTTCTGATGATGATAATAAATGAAGTATTAAAATAGCACATCGTTTTTTACGTCACATTATCACTTGATGATTTCAAAACTGTCGGCAACTACGCGGAGCTGCAATGAAAAGCGAAAAGCTGTAATTTTTTTTCGTTCATCTCCTACTCGAGCAGAAACCTTATACAAATATGCTTCGGAGGAAGGAAAGAAAGGCTTGCGTCTAATACTTGATTGCAAGACACATTGGAGCAGCCTTTTGTAGTTCAGAAAGCGTTGATTGATTATGACAACCATATCTCATTTTCAGAAGAAGAGATGAGGCGACTCGAAGAACTCTCCAACACAATGAATGTGATCAAGGCTACTGTTGAAGTTCTGTGTAAAGAAAATGCCAACCTGATAACGGCAGAAACAGCGTTGAAGTTTATGATTGAGAAACTCGGTGAAATCCAAAATGACGTGACCCGTGATCTCTTAGTATCACTGAAACAAAGAATTGGAGAACGACGACTTCCAGAGCTGAGCGGCACTCTCAAATACCTGGATAATTCTGCAAAATTTTACAATGAAGGGAGATCTTCATACCCATTTGAAAATCCCCATAATATGGTGGTTAATACACAATCATCAAATTGAACAGCTACTACAAGTCATCAACAGACTCTGAAGACCGTAGCCTCAGCAGCCCACGAGTACAAACAGACACAGAAAGCAATGATGAGAACAATATGTCTATGAAAGATCAGCTGCGCCGCAAGCTACAAAATGACGCAGCCGAATCTTTACAGTTGCGACAGTCCGGAGAAGAGGTCTTGGATCTTGGCACTTAAATCCAAGTGGAGATGGGTCTCTTTGACGGCGGTGAACAACGTGGTACACATTTAACCCGAGCATATAATTCACTGCTCTCCATTCCACCCTCCAGTGTCGAAGCTGAGAAGGTGTTTTCTTCGACGAGTTACTTGTGTAACCGCTTCAGAACAAAAATGAATGCCGATACTTTGGACGCCCTAAGCTTTTTGCGCTCATATTATCAAAGTTTAAAATGATTCGATTGATTGATTATTAATTTGTAATGTTAATTAATGTTTATGTTTGAGTCTAAAAGAAATACGATTTTGTTTTGATTATATAACTTAACTGAATGTTATGTAAAATATAATCCAAGTTCCTATTCTAGTTTTAGTGAAGATAAATATTGATATACGAGTAGTAGTTGAATGTTAAGTTTTTTTTCTGATTACCTATCCAAAGCATCATCAGTATCATCATATCCCTAAGCTAAGACTTACCTATGTTTACTCTGTAAAACGATAATTAATGTGTTTTTTTTTAAATTAAAAAGCAATAAAACTAATTATAATACTTGATTTTAATTTAATAAAATTATGCCGCAATCAAACTAAACCCCAGTATAGCTGCGTATGTTTGTGTTGAATTGATATTCCATTATTTTCAATAAATGTTAAAAAATATTCGAATATTTAGCTCTAGAAGTATTCATTTTATTCGAATAGTAAAATTAAACGAATAGTGCAAACCCTAACGGTAGCGAAGTTGATCGACAAATGCTTATTTTAATTAAATCTGTCGAAGATGAAGATAAGAGTAAAAGTATGTGTTTTTTCAAAGGTATTGCTCCGATTGTAGACAAGTATAGTGACGACGATTATGCTAAACTGCTTCTGCTTCTTGCCAGATTCTGATTTATGTGCACATCATGCTCGTTAAGGGTTGACTCCTCAAGCCACCCTTAACCCGCTAAGCGTGACAATCTGTCTTTATGCATTCTGCATACATGACCCGCCCAATCCCACTTCAGTTTTGCAGACTTATGGGCCACATCGGCGATTCCTATTTTGGAGCGTATCGTGGTATTACGTATTCGGTCACTGAGCTTAATACCCAATACGCTACGCTCCATCGCCACCTATATAAATGAATATTTATCAACAAATGCACATAAAAAGCATTAATGCATGAACTTTTAAATGTTTTAAAAGTTTCCGTCAATTTTAACTTTTAAACGATTGCATGGAGCACAAAGACCAAAATATAAACTATATAATTAAACGTGTCTTTCACATTACAATGAAAAGATATTGTACAAAAAAAAAATGATCTTTTTCTCAAGAATCCGCCACAATAGCATTTAAAAAGAAAAATGAAACATGTGTAAGTAGTAGTAGCATGGTTGTTGTGAGTCATACTATGCTGCTTTGTAAAACCATACAAAAGTCGATGGCAATTTAAAATGTGATAAAAAACCTTTGATCAATAATAATTGATGCTAAAACACAAGTCTTTGGTTATTAATTGACTTATTTGCTAATGTTATTATTTTAGCAATATATCAAATATTATGATACATTTTAGTAGGTATTTTGCACAAAAAAGGAGGAATTTATAAACATCACCCATATTTACTTATATAAACTGATTTCTTCTTCTTGTCTCCCAAAATAACAAAGTGCAGGGGCGCGCACTATAGCGCCAACAAGTCACCAATCAAACTTCAATAATTGTACTCATGCACAGCACTGCCTAAATGGCAGCACTGGCAGGGTCGCCATGCAATGTGGGAACCGGTGTGTTCTAATAAAATGTGTTTATAATAATAATTAGTCATTAGTCATTTATTCTGAACAAAAATACATTTGTGTTGAACAGGTACAGGAATAATACAATAATAATAATCTATAAAAGTTACAATCAATAATATAGATAAAATGTCAAAAATAAAATAAGTAAAATCGTAGTAATTATAGTAACTCAGTTTCAAAAAAAAAAAAATTAAAATTTAAAAGAAAAAAAAAACACTAATTGTGTCTAGTTAAAAAAAAAAAAAAAACTAATAGTCTATTAAACACCCCCTCCCATAGACCAGTTTTATTTTTACCATATTTTTGCACCCACCTGAAACGGTCCATGACTGTACTCCAATAGTGCAGCCGTGGATAGTCCCCGGTTGGTGCTCCATCCCATTTTAGATTAATGTTCTCACAGGGGCCTCTGCGCGTTGGACCTGTGTCCCCGTATGCCTTCCAAAGGACCGGACATCTTCCGCACGAAAGATGAGCCGTGACTAAAGCGAGATACAAAAATAATATTAACATAAACTTTATTTCGGGTGGCTTAGACCCATAGTACTCTTAACCTAGTATACATTTACAGGTTTCCAATTATAATGAATCAACTTACACGCTAACCTTATACAGGCTGTGAGGGTAAACACCGTTGTCCTTGAAACCGGGATTTGGTTTCATTTATAGAACGTAAAATCAATGAAAAATAAACTTTTTTTTTATAAAAATTTATTTTCCCCAAAAGCATTTCACCCGACGCGCGGGGGCAACAAGCTACGGGAGGGGGAGCGGGGAACTCGCCGCGTGGCCTGACGCACGGCCCCGCACAGTTGGCTACCCCAGTTAGTCAGCTGTGTCACCAGCGAGTGCGTGTACCCCGCGTCGTAGCGCCGCCGCGCCGTGCATTTCTCGCGCGGTTTTTTTTTTTACTCGGTTCTGTTTATTTATGTTTAAGTCATCTACCCATGGTTTGAGTGATAACGGTGTTTACCCTTACTTACTGTATTTATAAGACATTAGAAGTGAGGCGGTGCGTCACAAACTACACTGTCCATGGGCATTCTCCTTTGAAGGAACGTGCCTACTGCTATGGAAAAACTACGGACACAAATTATACAAAGATGTCAACAGACGATATCTAATGAAGCTGGACCGTATATTGCGACAAATGATGCCATGAGAAAGATCATAAACCGAGTTAGATCGAAAGGTCTACCAAAAGTTCCTAGTAACATAGAATAAGTCGAAATTCCAGACATGTATCACAGAATAAGAGAGAAAAGCTTTTTGATCGGTCATTTTAAGGATGAGAATATCAGTGTATAATAGCATTTGGCACAGAACAATATTTGCGTTCGCTAAATAGATCAAACTGATCAACATCATACATAAAAATAAGAATAGCCATAGCGAAACAAACATTTCACAACAAACTACTCCTTTTTACATCCAAAATAAATAAAAATATCAGGATTTTTAATTATTTATTGAAGGCTTATAAAGAGCGGAATATTGAAATCAATAAAATTCTGGCAATTGTCACTGATGGTGGCGCCAAGCAAAGCTCAGGTTAATGCTGCGCTATCTACCACTGTGGGACATCTCATTCCCTTATTGGTCACGAAGAAGTTGACCAGTCAAATGCTTCGCGCCTTCACACTAGACAGAAGGGAAAACGAGGAGGTGCAAACCTTCCTAGTTAGATATGTTTTTACCATAGCCCCAGACCCTAATATGCAAGCTCTTGCGGAGCAACTGATACTAGAACATGGCGGATCCCCATCTATTTCGCAGCTCCCTACACCTGTCGAGTACGATCTCGACCACGGCCAACGGGAACTGCTATTGAGCCCCGAAGATCGCAACCTAGAGCAAGAGTGGGGAATTGCTGGTTGCAATGATGATGACATATATGATTATTATCAAGGAGAGGCCCTTATATACGAGCGAGACCCTCCAGCTGCTGAGCCTGAAGCTACAACGAGTGGAGAGAACCAACATTTCGATGCTGGTGCTACCAAATTGTTACGCGAATTATTATCTGACTCTGAGTCCGATGAGAATACCACAATAATTCGAGATGATCTTGGGATGCCGCTTGCTTCCCTATCTATAGTAAATAACACACTCACGTCTCTATATATCGATGCTGAGTCATCGGAAAGTGCCCATACGGCTAAGGAGGATGACGTATCCGAGGACGTTGATTCTTTTACAACCCAGGAAGGAGCTTTTTCGACTCAGGTCGATAAGGTCTTTGAACTTGTCGAATAGGATTTAAACACTACAAAGCAGTAGATATTGCTTTTGGTAGAAATTGTCATATACACTGCTACGCCCATATGTTGAATTTGGTGGCACAAAAATCTATTGAAAAAACGCCTAACTTGCCTAACCTAACAGCAGCAGTTAAAAGAATTGTAACATGGTTCAAACAATGTGTTACCGCTAGTGATGAACTGAGGCAAGAATCCGATTTGAAGTTGATTCAAGATGTGTCCACACGTCGGAATTCAACATTTCATATGATTTTTAAAACTGCGCCCTCCAATCAATAACATTATTAATTGCCACACTAATGCACCGGTTTGAATGCAAAACAAATAATTGATCTAACTGAAGTGTGTGAGATATTACGACCAATTGAAATAACGACTCGTGAAGTCTGTTTTTTACTTTACTCTTTTAAGTTTGATTTCCATTGCTGTTTTACGTGAAATTTGTGAAATAATTGTTTTTTTTTCCATTGGAATGGAAAACTATAATGATTGTATACACTTTAACGTAAAAAAAACTGCAGAAAAAATCGTAAAAATAAAAAAAAAAGCGACGAAAAACCAACGCTGGGGGGTTCAGAAACATGTACTGGATCCATGGTACACGTATACGTTACGATGTCCCTTCCACCCTGTATAACAGGCACTATATTCGTATGACGCTCTGAACTGCCCGGGTCACCCGATATGACATTTGAAAATGCTATCGAAAAAGAAGTGTTTTACCCGGTTGTTAAAAGCGTTAACGCCGATTTTGGCTGTTTGACCCAAAAATCGTAGTTTTCAAACCATTTAATCTCCGCATAAAACGTATCTAACGAAAGTGTGAATTTCTAATTACACAGGTTGGTCTCAAGAGACGACTCATTTTCGACGACAAAGCGGATTATGGTGAAGAATGTCAAAAGACAGATATGCTCAAAGATGAATACGAGGTTGCAAAAAACAATTTTCTACAAAATCTTCAAGAACAGGTAAACCCTTGATTCATTGCAAGACCCATCCATTTCATATGTTTTGCCCTTGGAATGAATCAAACTTTTTTATTATATTTTTAGGTCAACAATAGAGAAGAAGTGGAAAGAGACACCATTCTTCAAGCAGAAAGCGCACTTTGCCTGGAATTGCGAAGGTGTCTTTTAACGGCATCATCATTCGGCAAAGTGTGCAAAAGAAGAAAAAATATTACCTCTGCGCCACTTGTAAAAAGCCATTTATATTCTCTTGATCCTATAAGCAGTATAAGGCACGGAAAAACCAACGAGGCAATTGCAATCTCACAACTCGAAAACCAAGAATGTGGCCTTTTTATTGACAAAGTTTTTTTTTTCTGGGGGCCCCATGGCGTGTTTGAGGAAGGTATCATTGAAATTAAATGTCCAATCTCACCGAAATCAGCATTTGGTATTAACGCCGACGACGCCATCAGAGATAAAAAATAAAATTCTGGCATTCAGATGGGACCATAAACCAAAAACACGAATGGTTTTTTCAAGTGCAAGGGCAATTATGTATTTGCAGTCTAGACGGGTACATTAGTGTGAAGGCACTTTGGGTAACTCATCTAAAAAGTCTTGTAATTTTTTTATTTCTTGGTCAAAGGGCTTTCTGGGAGTAGTTCTTGGTAATTGTTCATCATTAATCATTCCAGCAGCATCAACCTTCCAACCCCAGATACTAGATTTACCAATAGAAAAAGTAAAATAGTAAATAGTTAGCAATAGTAAAGAGTTGCCCGTGAAAGTGGAAAAAAATACTAGAGACGATGAATTTTGGGAGAAGGTAATGAAAAATAGGTTATTAGAATATTATAATAAGTGCCTGTTGCCAGAAATTATTGACCCACGTAAGTCTAGGTCGATGCCACTACGGAGCACTACCTTCTAGTCATATTATTAAAGATTATTGTTGTTATAAATAGCGTTTTTATTTGTTGTTTTTGCATTTAAACGTGAATTGATTTCATGGTTAGAATTACGGATTTTCCTATTATTGATTTCTTTTTCTATTATAAACCAGCTGATTTTTTGAGGTTTGTCGATGTGTGGCACACACATTATGTCGGTTATCTTTCAAAGTCTGTAAAGGGACACATTTTTTTAAATCTACATACAAGTGCTATAATTGTTATGAATAAAGAACACTTTAATATTTTATTTTTTTATTTTTAAACCAGAATCCTAACTAATAAACTAATATTATAAATGCGAAATTGAGTTTGTTTGTTTGATATGTGGGTAGACCATGATGTAGATAAGGACTTAAGATACTTTTTATCCCGGTAGTATGTTCCCGTGGGATAATTTCCAACCTCCACGCGGGTGAAGCCGCGGGCAAAAGCTAGTACTTTATAATTTGCTAGAGGATGATCGCGACTTCATACAACTTCAAAATGTGTTTTTAAATTATAGCCTTTATATCATTATGATTTTTATTTACTTTTTTATCAAAAGATTTAATTTTTACCAAGATTCGTTCAGTAGATTTTGTGAAGGAGTAACAGATATCCATCCAAATACTTATCCGTATAAACTCTCAGTCTTTCACGTTTCTAATTATTACTTGAAAATGTGGTCTGTATGCTATTCTGATGTACAAGGTTAGTCAGAAAGGGGGTACTAATCCGAAAGGGTCTTAAAGTACACATAATAATGAGTAACTTTTGTCCTACCACTTTTCCCAAAAGTCAATAGTTTAAGAGAAACAGTTGTTCAAAAATCTCAAAAAATAATCTCTAAAATCTATCTATCCCCAGTTATGATCAGCTGTGTTTACATTTTAGGTCATATTTGGGGTCGTGAATTAGAAGCACCATTTTCTGAATTTGTAACTAAAGCAGGGATGAAGAATTTTTGAAAAAACTAAAATAAAAATCATTTTATTTGGAAAAAAAATATCGAATTTTGAAATTTTAACACTTGCTTTCAAACAGTCATCAGCGATACTATAAGTGGGCTTCGGATTAGTACCCCCTTTCCGACTAACCTTGTATAGTCTATATTAATTAATGTATAGTTTCATCAAAATCCGTTCAGTAGTTCTTACGGGAAAGAATTAAAAACATACATCCATACATAGTCAAAAACTTTCGTATCTATACATATAATAAATCTGTAGACATGGCGTGTCTGTACATAGCAAATATACCACGCCATTATCAGGTGCACAAGAAGACATAGAAGATTCTGATGAATACCCTACCATAATGTTGCCAGAAACAGAGGGAGAAGAACAAATTGAAAGTGATTTGTGTGATATTCAAAATCAGCCCATTGTTTATCTGAGTGGGTATTTGGCCTATAGATTAATGAAAGGCAATAATTGCTCAACTTGTTCAAATTTACTACAAGTAAAGGATGCTGTAGATCACCCAGTCTACAAATACATAAGTCTTCGTGAGTGGTGGAAAGATAAACGCTCCTTAACTTATCCAACTATCCCTCTGTGCCGCACTACTGAGGAGGCTGTCTTATGTTTTAAAAGTAATCTCCACATATTTCATGAAGAGAATGTTGTGAAATGCTTTTTACCCTTATGACGGTGCAAATAAATTTTACGTGGTGGAGCTGTAATAGCCACCTTTACATCACAGAGAGAATTTTGCGACTAATCATAAAAAATTTAATTCGAAGGCAATGTCAAATTAATAATGAAGAGTTTATGAAGATAGAAGAAATTTCAGCCAACGCAAATAAAATATCGCAAGCGCAAAGTACAGCGAAATAATAAAAAGGTATACTATTTCCTTGAATAATAATTATAGTTCATTCTTGTTATTGTTATAGGTAATGTGTTTTGTTATAGGTTCCAATGAAGATAAAGAGTAGGCAGGCCCCAAAAGATGGACTGCCGACCGAAAATTTCCGGATGAGGATAGATCTGGACCGATTATTGTGAAGAAAGTCCAGCTAAAGACGTCTAACGGCTGACGTGATTATGATGATGAACCTTAATATTTTAAATAAACGACTTGATTCCTACTCTTTTTTTATTAGAAAAAAGTCAGCGGTAACCTTTTCACAGCATGTCAATATTCTTACAAATATTCTGTGTATATGCACTTTGAAGGCGTGCTGTAGTGGAATTTACCGCTTGCTTTTATTTTTGTTTAAAGTAAAATATTTGAGATTTTGAAAGTAAATCCTAAGCAGTATTTTTATCGATTTCGATAGCATGTTCAGGTTTCAGGTTGGTGCAGCACTATTATTTTGACGTTTATTGTTTAAGTTGGTAGCACTATTTTTGTTGTTAGGTTGGTAAAAAGTACGTTCATAATCGTGACAACGGCTGGTAGGAAAGTGCCGACTCTTAAACGTAGTGGTTCTATCCTCTTTGAAGTAGTGACTGAAACATTACAAACAGTTCAAGAAGCTAGAATACCAAAGCAAAGAAGTATGTATTATAACACTGTCCTCAAAGATGTACATTGTTTTACCTTTCTGTATAGTCTAGTATTTGACCTTGCGTCTCAGCCTACAAACGTGATAAATATTCAACCCATCTGGCCTACGAAGTATAGAAGTTAAAATTATATTTTGGTGTCGACTAGAAAAATCTAATTTTAATTAATTATGGTTGTATTGATATAGTTCATGAGTTTGAAGATTAAACATCCAAAAATAGAAAACATGACCAAATTCGTATTATTTTCAGGTTCCATAATCCGAAAGTTTGGGTCTAAAAATAGGAAATTTACTAAGCATGTCACACAGTTCTAACCTACGGTGCTCAAACTTGGTCACTGACTGAAGAACAAAAGTCCAAACTCAAGATTTGCCAACGAGCAATGGAGCGTAGTGTACTGGGTATTAAACGAACTGATCGTGTTAGAAACACCACCCTGCGCTCCATAACGCAAGTAACAGATGTTGGAGAAAAAACAGCCAAGCTAAAGTGGGAGTGGGCCGGTCATGTCGCTCGAATGCACCCGGACAGATGGGCTAAGATCGCCACTCACTGGACGCCTGAAGGAGGACATCGCCGCCGAGGTCGACCTCGGCGTAGGTGGCGTGACGATCTAGACGTGTTTGCGGGGCTAGCGTGGTCAGAAACGGCACAAAATAGAGATGTTTGGAAGACAAAAGGGGAGGCCTTTGCTCAGCAGTGGGACAGTAAATAGGCTAGTAAAAAAAAAAAAAATGTCACACAGATAGCAAGAAGAAGTTCAAGTCACTCAGCGTCACAAAGACTTACAAAAGCTCTTTCTACTAACAAGGAACAGCTGCTTGAAAAATTCCATTTATTAAATAAACAAGCTCAGACATTTTTGCTTATGTAGCTGAAACAAGTGCAGAAAAGCAAAATGGCCGGAAGATTCACTATAGAACAAAAGTTGTTGGCATTGCTCGTGATAAAACAAAGTCCCAAAGGGTATAAACTATTAGAAAAAAATTTTGCTTTGCCAAGCAAGAGGACATTGATACGCCAATCTGAAAATGTCTCAATGGAACCAGGACTGAACGCTCATATTTTTGACCACATTAAGCGTAACTGCAAATGTTGGAGTATACTGCAAAAACTATGTACCATTGTTTTTGAAGAAGTTGCTTTAACACCACACCTTACTTTTAATGAACAAAAAGAAAAGATTGTTGGTTTTGTGGATTTAGCCGGAGAAAAGAAACTAAAGTATTCCGATCATGTCTTGGTATTCATACTAAGAGGAATATGCTCTCCCTGGCGAAAAACTGTAGCTTATTACTTCTGTGAAGGCAGTCTCATCAGCTGAGCTTCAAATTAATTTGAAGCAAATGGTTTCCCAAATAGAATTAACTGGGTTAATCCCATTAAGTCTTTAGGAAGGAAAGACTGAATCATGGAAGGACATTGAATTTGTCTTTGGTATTGACAGCAAACTAGGACACACGAAACCATTGCCGAAATTAACAGCCCATCATGTGGATTCAAACAAAATGAAAGCCAGCGTAGCTACTCAAGTACTAAGTGCTCGAATGGCGGCTATGCTGAAATATACCAGTGCAGTCAGTGAGTACAAAATCTTCTACAATAATTATTAAATTGATTTATGGCAAAAAAATACAATTATTTTGAATCTTAGTGGTTCAAGTAATACTATATAATAATAGTAAAACTATAATGTGTTTTTTTATAATAAAGGACATATTTATATTCACATCGTATCACCTAACAGGGTGATTAATTGAGATGGGGTTTGTAAACCTTTGCAGCTTTTTGCTTAACTCTAACGTAGTAAAATTTGATCTAAAGACCACGTCGTCTACCTCTAATAGTTTCAGTTTTAAAGGACAATGGGACAAAACGTCCCCAGTAGTGTAGCACTTTTTTACCTATTGTATATGAGAGACCTTATTAATCTCTTAATTTTATCGTATGACAGCTCATCTGTAAAATGTATAGTATAAAAGTTATTTAATATGAAAGTAACATAAAAATTACCTTAAAAAATGCTTATATTGTTACTTCAATATGAATATAATTATTTTAGTTAGTTATAAGGGGTTATTTGAAGAGCTCCAAAGCTAGTGTAACAATATTCTAATATGGGAAAGAGAGAACGAGAGGCGCACGCGTCCGGAGGCGAGACACGACGCGCGGCCCTTGCGGGCATGCTATTCTTCGACGTAGCAAAAGACTTCGACAAGGTCTGGCACAACGGTTTATTATACAAACTCGTATAGTCTCGTGCTCATTATTTGAAACTTTCTGTCGGATCGCTCCTTCCGCTATCGCCTAGAAGGCACCTTCTCGTCTCCTCGCCCCATCCGCGCCGGGGTCCCTCAGGGCTCCGTGCTATCCTCCATTCATGCTATATACCCTTCTGTTCACCAGCGACATTCCCAAACGTGGCTTCGCCAAGTTGGCTCTCTTCGCCGACGACACAGCCCTCTACTTTTCCGGTAGAAGTCTCGACAGTATCACTCGATCCCTCCAAACCGCAGCCGATGCCCTCGGGGTCTGGTTCCGGAAATGGAGAATAGAGGTGAATCCCGAAAAGAGCGCAGCCGTTCTTTTCGAGAGATACGGTGATTCCTACAGCCACATCCGTCCCGTCCTCATGTTCGGCAAACAGATCCCTTGGGAGAAGAAAGCCAAATACCTGGGGGTTATCCTCGACCACCATCCAAATTTCCGAGACCACATCAAAGCGGGCGCTCACGCCGCTTTTGCTGTCGGTCGCCTCCACCCCATCCTTAGAGTAAATAAGTAGTAAATTGTCACTTAGAAATAAGCTGAGAATCTACGTGACGTGCATCCGCCCCATCTTGACTTACGCTAGCGACGTGTTCACACACATTAAGCCTTCCCGCTTCAAATGTTTCCAAGCCCTTCAAAATCGAGTGTTGCGCAGAGCCGCGGTTGCCCCGTGGTTTATGCGTAACGTTCAACTCCATCTCGATCTAAAAATGCCAACCATGAGGACACATTTCCAAGCGTTACTTCGACAATTCATCGACACCCGCTATCCGAACCCCCTAGTCGCCGCAGTGGCCGACTACAGTCCCACGTCCCACCGCTGCCGGTCATGATCCACCGAGCTCTCCCGTTGGAGAGCCAGTCGTCTCTTCAGACTCCGCAGTCACACCGATAATTCAGCCCTCATCAAGCTTCCCCCCCCCCCCCCCGCCAGCAACGCCCTAAGCCGAGGTCCGAGTCCCACTAGGAGTCGCCCTTAGTGGTGTTGTTGCAGGTAGTCATGATGTTAGTGTAGTACAAGTACTTAGCTTAGGTTAAGTATTTTACTTCATGTCTCGCCAATTTTATTTTTCATTTAGGAATTTTTGATTCATTTACTTTATAATCCGTTCATTTGGAATATAATGACTCATTTTAAGTCAGTATAGCATTTATTTTTCAGCCAATAATTGATTTAAAATGAGGAAATAATAAAAAATTAAATATCATTTTTATTTTATTTCAAACCGTTTTCATTCATTCCTTCACTCATTCTCGACTATTCATTCGTTCGTTCATTCAATTAAACTCACTCTATAGTGCTACAAGGGTGGGGACGGGGTCCATACATTTTGTCCCATTGTCCTTTGTCCATACTGACCCATCTCAACAGATCACCCGGTATAATGAAATACCATAATTATGGTATCTCATTGAACTAACTAACTTCTGCCAATATTTGTGTTTGCAACAATTTCATATTATAGCACCGACCCTATTAGTTTCTTAACGCGTTCGGTGCGGTATCGGCTTCCTTATATCCGATATTCATCTTTCCTTCGGTGCGGGGTAAAAATTACTGTGCCGACCGCTGGATCGGGACAGATATATTTGGTCTCCCTATGAATATGAATGAAACGGTTAGTGTTTTGGAATTGCCTCATTAAATAGATAATATACGAACGAAAAAACCCGACTGAAGCATTTTTTTTACGCCCAGTGTCTTTAGCGGTTCTAAACAACCCGATGCCCGATAACCGCACTAGATTACATGCTAGTTGAGCTAGTGAGGTTCGTGTGTTTAGATGAGTTTTTATGCAAATGACAAGAGAAAGTGAATAGAACATGAAGCGATCCAGGAAAATGTTGTTTAAGTCATGTGAAGGTGAAAAGCCAACGAAAAATAAAGTAAGAGAAGGTTCTCCAAGACAAATTGGGTAAGCGGAATAAGTCTGATAATCTCAAAGCGATCATGTACCTGCCTTTTAGGCATCCAACAACTCTCGTTTATGAAAAAGCCCATGTCTTATCAGTCAATGCCTCAGCGTCATTGAAAATATGGACCATCGGATAAAGGTATGCCACCGAAGCAGTGGCGAGCATTTGGCCCATATTTTGTTTCACACATGATTGTCATAGATCTTTCTATCATAATAAAAAAAATTAAGATAATTCTCTGAAAGCTTTTTGTTTTATTTACAATTAACATTGTGCGGGGTGCTAGGTCGAGCGTTATCGAAAGAAAAGGAGCAGTTATTGTTTAAATGAATGTTTACTAAAGTTCTCACAAATTGTTCTTATTATATAAAGATATAACCTAATGTTAGAGCGATGTTAATGTTGAATGTTATTGATTGTGAATGCACCCGGACTGTTCGGTATCTAAAAATGCACTGAAGTTACGGAAGTTTATTATACGTTATTACAATAATTGCAAATTGTTGCGTTGGCAAGTGTTCGGTTTCGTTGGACCGAACAAACATCGTGCGTTATGGTTGGACCACCCTTTATAATACCAACTAGGATGTATTTTGCTAATAATATGTTGCCGTCTCTTTATGAAAAAAAAGAAGAATGAACTTTCAATACGAATAATTTACGTTAGAACGACAATGTATTTTAGGTTGAGTTGATTGTGATGATGTTACAGGGTGACGTTATCGCTCAGCGATAAAGCCCTTAAAAGAAAGGAAAAAAAACTTTCAATACAAAAAAATGTCCAGTCTGTTTGCATAACTGTTGACATTTGGTCAACAATAGCCAATGACTCGAATGATAGCCGTTATAGGCCATTATATTGAAGAAGAAGCATATGAGTTACGCTACTGTTTATCAGACTGTGCTCCTTTGGAAGAGGCCCACATTGTTTAAAACATACCCAAAATTATCAAAGAAGTATGTGGTGAATCGCATTTGTCTGATAAAATAGTACTAGGGTGTTACGGCCTCTTATCGCCTGGCAACCCAGGCGGGAACAGCAGCGCGAGGGGCGCGGGCGGCGGTCAACGCGTCACACCTCACGCCATCTTCACGCGCCCAATGGCCACGCAGCATCGAGTCGCCTAAGCATCACGCCACCCGGCGTCGACCAATAGCGGCGAGTCACCTACCGGAGGCCGGGGTGCTCCGGTGGACGAGCGCGGCTCTACTCGGCCACTTGCACTCACGCGGCAGCGGTGACCGGTCGACTTACCTCTATCCATCGACACACGATTGTAACGGGTCCAGAGACAACTAAAAGAATCTTGTATTAAATTCAGTACTTCGAATGTTAGAAATAAATAACTTTAGTTCTTGTTGAAACGTATATTATTTCACAACAACTAGTAGTTACCCCCTACGCAAAGGCGTAAACATAGGGGTTTCAGATATTGGCAGTAATGTCAAGAATGGCATAGAAAAGGAGCTTGGATGGAAACATTTCCCTTGCTAGACACACACACACATTAAATCTTAGAGTTAATGATGCGTTAAAAGCAATGATGCGTTAAAAGCAGATGACATAATTAATAAAGTTAAAAGTTTTGTTAGACATTTTAAGCAACGTAATGTGTCATGGCAAAAACTTAAAAAAATACTAGGAGCAGGCTGGAAATAGCCCAAAAAGATTAATCTCGGAGGTGGCCACTCGCTAGAATTCTGAATTCTATATGCTCCAGCGCTGTGTAGAGATGCAAGAGCCTTTTAATAGTGAAGTGGTCAATTTGAGTATGGAAACACTGACAACACATGAGTGGCAAGTTTGCCATGAGCTGTGTATAGTTCTTGGTGCCTGCGAAGAAGTGACAATGGAACTAAGTGGATCATCACTGCAGGTGCAGTTGGACCCCCTTCATCGGAGAGTACTCCAAGCACATCAACATCACAAGAGCAGACGAAAAAGCTCAAGAAACGGAAACGAATGACTGAATACTTCAGGTCATCAAAATCAATGAAAGGTATTGTTCCTGAAAATCCTGAAAGTCATGATCTACGGCAACTCTTCAAAAATCCAAATATTATTGCGAAAATGGTTCTTGAACATGCCGAACAAGTCAAATGTGAAACAGTGAAAACCGTAAGCTCATGAAGGAAAATGGAGAAAGATTTACAATGACTCTCGACGAGTGGACCTCTCTTCGAAACAGGAGATATACTATATGAACATAAACCTTCATTGCAGACCTTTTGGAAGTCTTGAATTCAAGAATCTTGGACTCGTCAAAATAAGGGTCCATGCCAGCTACAGCAGCTCTGTCTATATAATGCGCGAGCACCTTGCCCTATTGATTTTCGTCCTTGAGGAAGATATTATTGGTCAAACGACCGATGGTGCCAGTGTTATGAGAAAAATGGGTTCGTACATCCCCGCCCACCATCAAGTCTGCCTCGCCCATGGTGTTCAGCTCGCTGACATAGATACCTTATATAAGACAACGACTACTGCCGAAACCCAACTCGAACCATCCCTCCAGCACGAAATAGAATCGACAAACCGCTTGGACTCAGAAAGCGACGATGATAATGATTCGTCAATAGAGTGTGATGGCATTAAAGTAGAAAGGTCAAGAGTTCCCACAGCTGATCCACTATAAAAAGAGGAGATTGGCAAAGTACGAAATCATCGTAAGATCAATCAGAAAGTCACCTGTTAAAGCCGATGCTCTGAGAGCTTCCGTCAGTAAAGAGTTTGGTGAAAATATCCAGTTGCAGTTAGGGCCATCGCTACGTAAAGCGGGCGCACGCGGCGGGTACCTGCCTCGCGTGTTTATTGAAAGATATTATGAGCAGCGCTAACTGGCGCGGACGCGTGCGACGGGTTTGTACACGCGCAGCGGGTGCGCGGCGCGGGCGCACGTGACGACTGCCCGCTCGCGGACTTGCACGGTCAGATACCTTCTCGTGGTGCACCCTGGGCACGGGCGATAACTCTTGCGGAAATACCCCGTGGGAGTTCTCGTCCGTGGCAAAATTCTGATCGTGGGGGAGGGGCCGATTTGGCCAAGGAAGTGGACAAACTGCGAGGCCCACTTGGGCTCCTGCAGTTGGTAAGGGCGACGGGTTTGTTAGTCAGCAATGTCTGGCTAGCAGACACGGTCTGATACAGACCACCGTTCGGCCGACCCGTAATCCTCATTGAGAGGACCGGGGGTCTTGGCTTAATCACCTGGACTGCGAGGATGATAAACTCTATAAATGGTTCCCTGAACCTCAAGCTGCGACGCATGGCGAAGGGGTTTCATGGCTGCCAGGATGGTCAATTCCAAGTGCGGGTCCCGTCAGAGTACCGGCCGAAACTCTGACGTAGATAGGCTTATCCGGGCACAGGGGGCGCTGCCCGGATGGACCGACTTTCTCCCATACTCGTGGGATTTGCTATGGATTCTTTAATAAAAATAACAAAAACCAATGACGAAAAGGTGGGTGCGATGTCAGACAATGACATCGCATCGAGGACGAGGGCGGCTGCTCGCAAGGAGCAAGCGAAGAAGGCGGGTGCGGTGTCGGATGCCGGCACTGTAGCGACAGAAGTGCAGGCTCCCAAAGAGCCTGTGGTCACAGTGACCAAAATGTCGGATGCGTTGTCCGGTTCCAACGACATTTTCATGAGCGAGTCCAGCTTGGGCAGTGCCAAGAGCGCCAAGAGCTCCTCAAAGCTGTGGCGCAAGCGGGCACGCTCTGAAGTGGAGCACTCGGGGTGGGACTCGGCTTCGAGCGACGAGACGGTTCCGGCCCCTAAGATTGCCACCTCTGAGTGGTGTAATGTGTGGCGCTACAGGTCACAATAAAAGACGAGTGTATGGGACGACTGCGTATATTATTCTCCCCTTACGTACTAAGTTACACTATATATAAGGTGGAGGTGCGTCACACACTACACCTCCCCCTTTTTAGTTTGAACGTCATCTCCTGAAAAGTGTGTACCCGCAGTAATGCAAAACAACGAAAACACTAATAATGAAGCGAAGTCGACGCGACGTCGCGGACGGCGGAATAAGAATCCTGCCGCACCAGCGACCACTCCAGCAGCACAGGCACTAGCCCCAACGCAAGTCGAACCACAACCAAAAGTGGTTGAGCGTCCAGCCCCAAAAATCATGTCGTCAATACCACAGCCAAAGAAATTATCAACACAAGCATCGGAACTGACAAATGATATTTTATGGAAGGAGGGCCTCATTCTCGACGGCGAGGTGGGCCTTGTGAACACGCGTCCAATCCAGGAGTTTCATCCCGAGGCAGCCGGCTTTGAATCATTATTAGAGGAGGAGTATAAAGCAATTTCTGATGTGGACAAAGCCTTTGTCAAGGCTATACCACAATCAGTCTATAACCACTTCCACCACGTGCTATACTGGTACAGACTATCAATGCAAGCAGTGGCAAATGGAACATCGTCTCGTGAACAGGAGCAGTTGATTAACGTAGTCAACTCCCACGACGTAAGTGTCCCTTCGGGCGCCGCCGCATATCTCGCTGGCCTTGGCGACTTCGAAGACGTGACTGGCGTCAAACACAGATTAGTATCGACTGAGCCGAATGATCTCGGCCACTTCGGAAGGGCGACAGCGCAGACGCACAGCAACTATGAGACGTCTCCCGCTCCAGCGTGTATTGGAAGACCTTCACCACACGCTTGATCGCGAACGCGACCCCATTTGGGATAACGCGGCGATCAGCCCTCAGGGCATAGTCGTTGATCAAGACCCTCCCGCCATTCAGGAGGTTGTCGATCGCGACATCCAGTTCGATGATGTAGAGGATGTAGATGTGGCCGCGGCGCATGCGCCGCCAGCGCCTGCTCAACCACTCCGTCGGAGGAATCGCCTCACCGTGAACTTGCTAGGATGGCGCCCGGCGCGAACGCTCGACAAAAACAAGCTCTCCGAGCTGCGCAACTTGTTTGAGGAGATCCCCGAAGACGTAAACCATACACGTCGCACCATCCCACGCTACGCGTACAACCCAGAGCTCTTCGAGTTAGCTCTCCGCCGTATCCGGGAAATAAAGAACTACAAACTTGTTCCCCTTCCAGTGAATCGAGGCGGATCAGTGGCACAACAGCTGATTTGGGACCCGGAGCCAGAACAACTCGGCTACCTGGACAGACAGTCAGCAGGACAGGGTGCGATCTCGTCACACACTACAGTGGAGCAAGGGTCGGGCCGCGACAACGGGCCCATACGTGGGCGTGGCCAGGGCCAGGCGGGAACAAAAAGCCGCCCAAAAGGCTGCAGCCCGAGAGGTCAAACTTGTGGAGGAGCAGCGGCATATAGCCGAGCTGACTCAGAAGGTCACCGCCGGAAGGGCCACTCGGCTGTCGGAGCCCTCTGCGACTGAGGAGGTGGACGTGGAGAAAATGACCGCCAATCAGAATTCCCCAAGTTGAAGCGACAATCTTTAACTTCCAAGTATCGAGATGAAACTTCTTTGTTGAGGCAAAATCTTGTGAAACTTAGCAAATGCAAAGATAGAAACTACCAAATGGAAGAGAGCAATGCAACTAACGTTTCGAAATTCAAAGAAAAGTTTTAATTCTGCTGCTAGATTAATGATGCAATTTGAACAACTAAACAAAAAAAAAATTGGGCAGAAGATACACAAAAGAAGAAAAGATTTTATCTTTGGCATTCTATAAAATGGGTCTCCAAGCTTATAGGTGGTTCAGGAACATACTGGTTCTACCGGCTCCTGTCACCCTGCGCCGCATGATATCTACAGCTGTCCTGAAAACTGGCAGAAAATGTGACCGGTCTTTACACGGCGAGAAAATCGGATGGCGCTATTTTGAATGATCTTTTAAAAGGCCCAGAAAGCGTTCTTCATTTGTTTTTTGAGAGCGGCGATACCTTTATATTCAACCGAGGTTTTCGTGATTCAATCCCTGAGTTAGAATCTTATGGATACTGCCAGCGTCTGTTACAAGAGGTGCTTCTCAATTAACAACTATTCAAGCTAATAAATCAAGATTGTCTAATATCTGCCGTTGGCCAGTAGAGGTCGTCAATGGGAGACTTAAACGAGACTTCAAAATATTACGACAAGAATATTTTAATGTGGCTATACGCCACATGTTCTCCAATGTAAGAATTGCAGCAGCTTTGACAAAACTTTTTCATCTTGTGATCTTATACACGGTCACTTTGATATCGTTCTGGAACCGAAAACCATAAGCTCTATGATAGTAACAAAAACGATTGGGACTATTATTTAAAAAAAATAACAGAAAAAAAAACACGAAATTTTTTAAATTCTCGATTTTTCCGTGAAATAATGAGAACACGAAGTAACGCTTCCTTGCAGTCAATGCAAATGTGTGTGTAAAACCTATCGACGCTCGGCAACACATGCGAAAGGTAGACATTGATAAATTCATTCATCGATCAAATAGCATGATCCGTAAGCCACGCCCCCAGCCCCTTACACTCCCACCCTGCGCTTGCGCTCTCAGTCTAGCCGCTAGCCGCCCGCCCGCCCTTCCCCTAGTATTGTCCCGCGTTTCGCTGTATTAGGTCACGGACGCACGCGCACGCGCAACCTAATTACGTGTCAAAAATGAGCCGGCAATACGTGTACCTACTACAACGTGGAATATGTAGCAATGGTGCATTTTTATGGGATGGCGAATTTCAACTTGGAAGAGGCAAGGCGTTTGTATGCTCAGCCGGAACACCTGCGCTCACTGCGCGCACGTGGAATCACCGACCCTCAAGTTCCCTTCACCTCCACCATCCTGGCTGCAACCCAGCGTCTCCTCGATCGTGGACAGTTTCGAGTGCCCACACACGCGCAGGGCTGCGGTAGACAACCATACTCGGCTGAATTGGAGGAAGACATACGAGTTCTTCGAACGCGACCCACGTCGAAGTACCACGATGGCGGCCAGGCGATTCCATGTTAGCCAATATTATGTATGGAAAACATTGAATACGAATGGATTACATCCATACCATTTTCGTCGAGCGCACGCTATTTACGAAGACGACGGGCCAAGAAGAATCGCATTGTGCCAATGGTTGCTTGAAAATGTCAGTGCCAACATAGGTGGACGGATGAATCCCTATTTACGCGAGTGGGTCTGTATAATGTTCACAACGAACATTATTGGTCGTAGTTAAACCCGCACCTCATTCGCGAAGATAACCATCAGATCAGATTCAGCGTGAATGTTTGGGCAGGCATTATCAATGACCAAATAATAGGGCCTGTTTTCATTGAAGGTCATCTGACAGGCGGTTCTTATCTGCAAATGCTGCAAAGCATCATACCGGAGCTGTTAGAGGATGTGCCTCTAGCATAATATTTACGCGGCATGTTCTATCAGCATGATGGTGGGTGCCCTGCTCATTATACTACTTCAGTGCGTGCCTATTTAAATAGTGAGTTTGGTGAGCGGTGGATAGGTCGTGGTGGTCCTGTGCCTTGGCCCGCAAGGAGCCCTGACTTAACACCATTGGATTTTTATTTGTGGTCCGAGATAAAAAGACTCGTTTATTCCGAGGAGCATACTACTCGAGAGCCAAGTGCGATAGTGGACGCTTTTAATATTGTGAAAAGTGACGGAGACACATTAAAAAAATTAAAAGACAACTTAATTAAACGTGCCCGTTTATGTATCGAGCGAAGTGGAATCCATTTTGAGCAGTGGCTTCGATACAGGGAAGTGTAAAGTGTAAATACATAATAGGTAAGTCTTTAGCCTAAAGTTGATTATGTTTGTAAATAGCTCCAATTTTTTAAAAACGCCTGCGACACTTTTTCCTTGAGAATAAAAGAGTACCTACCTACTTACAACTACAAGAAGTAGCCAATAATAAAAGCAAGTAAGTAGGTAAGTACCTACTTAGGCATAGGTATGTAAAATGTATTGCTGACGCGACGGTCCTAAGCCCGTGGAAAGTATGAAGGATAAATGCAACTTAAACCAAACAATGGTTATGAATGCGGAATCAAACCATGTATTATTGTCGCTAATAACCTACAGAAAAGTACTCTGTGACATAGAGCGACAACGCGCAATAAAATAGGTAGGTACTGTACTGACGACTGCGACCTATTAGCAAACTCATAACTACCAAACTTTCAAAACAAAACAGAGAAGTACCTACCCTATGGTCTGAATGACAAATTAAATTTACACTCGTGTAGGTACCGATGTACCTACCTAGGTAATATCAGCGCGTGGAACTCACACACAATATCACAGTGAAAGATGGACTTTATGTTCATGGCGTACCTACCTAAGAACATCAAAACAATATTTTTTGACCGTAGGTCAAGGAGGTTCCTCAATAGTAGGTATCCGTGTCAGCTAATTCTTAGTGCTAATGTACCTACTGAAAAAAAAAACACCTTTTTAACTAACTTACATGCCTACATACCATTTGGATGTACCGCCACTATTTGAGCGGATGAAGTTATACCTACTCTAAACATATCGCCGTAGGTAGCTACTATTATCTTTTCTATGCGTAGGTACATAGTTCACAGAGTTCGCGGATCGCAACCGCCGCTGTTTCCCTACGAGTACCTACGCCGCCTTTTAAATACATAAACAAATAAAACTACATACTCATAGAGAAATAGGTACACAATTAAAAATACGAGACGAGAATTCAGATTTTATTTCATATCTGTAAACGTAAGAAATTTTACCAAACTAGGTAGTTATGCATGGCCAACCATTACCCCGAACTGTATTGATAAACTAAAATCACGCCATGCCACCCATCAGTTCCAGGTAGCCATAAACATAAGATAAATTACCAATTAATTATTAATTCATCATTAGATAGCAATAACAATTAGAAGTATGATTTGACATACGAGCGGCTTCCTGTTACTGTTACTGGCCCACTGTGAGGTCCAGTCACAGACACACACATGCTAAACCTCCACTAGTATATAAGCCCATGTAAATTAGATTTAGTTGTTCTTGTACTATAATGCTCATACTGAGCACACGTGTCTTTAATTAAATAAATATATTTTTTTAACAAGTCTTGCGCGTTCATATTTGACTGGCGCAGCCGGGTCGGATTAGCAAAGTCGCGAACAGTGATCGTTAATAGGCACAGAAATCGGTCGTAACGTATCCTAGACGCATAGACTTCTAGTCTGTAAAGAACCTATTCAAACAAATTCGTCAAAAGAACGTCGCGTGTGCAGCAGCAGCAGCAGCAGCAGAAGCAGTAGCAGCAGTAGTACAAGAAACGGCATGGGATCGAGCATACTGTGAGTAGACCCTTATTCGCATTGTTCCATTCCTTGTCTTATTCCTTAGATAGCGTTTAATTGGACTAGACATCGCCATTTAACGTAACACGTCTATTTTTGGACAAAAATCGCCAAATCTAGACTTAATTTTAGTTAACTTTGACGTAACACGTCTATTTTTGGACAAAAATCGCCGAATCTAGACTTAATATTACTTAATTTTAACGTAACACGTCTATTTTTGGACAAAAATCGCCGAATCTAGACTTAATATTAGTTAATTTTAACGTAACACGTCTATTTTTGGACAAAAATCGCCGAATCTAGACTTAATATTAGTTAATTTTAACGTAACACGTCTATTTTTGGACTAAAATCGCCGAATCTAGACTTAATATTAGTTTATTTTAAGTAATTTGGACTCGCATCGCCAATTTACTATTTTTGCTTTTAATTTTTAGTAATTTGGACTCACATTGCCACTTTACTATTTTGTGGTATTTACTCAAACATCAGTAATTCACACATTCTAGCGTAACGTAAAGCACTGTTTGGAATAAAATCGCCAACAACGTTATTTTTGCCTTATAATTAAATTTAATTGTGAATAATGAATATTCAACTTATCCCTAAGGAAATTCAAAGCATCATCCCAAAATTCGATGGGGATGATAAGTTACTCAACCTTTTTATTTCCAAATGCGAGTATGTAATTAGAAGCTTTAGAGGGGAGAACAACCCAGCACAGCAGACTTATTTGTTCCATTGTATTACGAGCAGATTAGTTGGTAAAGCTGCCGTCTTAATAAGTGAACGGGAAAACGTCACCACCTGGGAAGGCGTTAAAGAACTTTTTGTTCAACACTTTGGGGATCCGAGATCGGAAGCTTGCCTTAATATCGAATTAGAGAACCTCAAGATCAAACAGGGAGAGTCATATATAGACTTCTGCCACCGAATACAGAATGTTAGGAGCTCACTTATATCAAAAGTAAACCTCCTCACCGACGAAGGTATTAAAGCAGCGAAATATATTATTTATAATAATACAGCTCTAAATAGCCCGTGAGCCAGAGGGTATATTTTGTCAGTCATTTCCTCTCAAGCGATAACTCGTGGAATGCTTCAGAGAGTTGTATTAAGCAGCATGGTGAACGTCAGCTGCCGCTCCGTGGGTGGGTTGGGCAAAGGCAGCCCATCAAACACGTAAAAAAAAAAAAAGTTTTCAGTCATTTCCTCCCGACTGAAAATTTGTTAAATGATAGTTAACGCAATTATTCGAAGATAAAAAAAAGTCAGCTGGCCGTACCGTGGTGGATTATACGTCAGCTGGTCACATGAACATGCAAAAAAATTTTTTTCGTTCAGTGATTTCCTCTCACTTGAAAATTTGTCAGATGATAGTTTACATGCTATTTTGAATAAATAAAAACGTCAGCTGGCTCTAAGTTGGTGGAAAGGTCGTCAGCTGATGCAGTGAAAGGTGCAGCATGGGAACCAGACGTGAGCGCCGATCGCTTATTTAAATACGTCAGCTGACGGGTTTTCCACCAACATAGAGCCAGCTGACGTTTTTATTTATTCAAAATAGCATTTAAACTATCATCTGACACATTTTCAAGTGAGAGGAACTGACATAACTACAGTTATTCGCAATAGCTTCATGCACGCGCCCTTATATGTACCAATCAAATCAATATTCTCATCAATCAATCAGCAATATTTAAATAGACGCACTTTGGACGGAAATCAATCCCGTTAAAATTTATACGCAAGGAAAATCTACCGAAGCACAAAAGAAAAAAAAAAGAAACTTGTGAGCCATTCGAAAATAAACTTGAATTTTAATGTATATAAATGTCCAACGTAACTCCTTTTTGTGTTTTTTGCAAAAAAAACAACTTCAAAGTTGAAAGTATTCTGCGAAGAAAGTTTAAACAAGTGCAGTGAAGTTTTAAATATTCGAAAATGTAATAGTAGTAGTATAATGTCGTGGCCATATCTTAGAATTGATCATTTCATGATGTGGCCGGCCATTTCATGAAATGGTTGTATTTCATGAAATGGCCAATACCCGCTGCCCACATCATGATGTGGCCTGGCCAGATCAATGAATAAATTAGCGTTCGACGATATGATCAGCTAAACGCACGGCTACTTCATGATGTGGTCAAACATTAGTGATCATATCATGAAATTAGTTACATTATCCACTGTTAGAGGCGCTGATATCGTTTTGTTTTTGTGATGCATCGTGGCGGCGGACAATTATTCTGACAAAAAAGGTAATAATAATAAGTAAAGTAGGGTGACCACGCAACGAAAATTAATGGACTATTATTGGATTTCAAAATATGACTTCATGGTAATTGCGGGTGAACTTTTCATAGAATTTTATTTGTTCGATTACTTATCTGGTTAACCTGTCAAACTACAGAACAAATAATCATCGAAACTTACGCGGTCGACGCATTCATTCGAAAGATTCATAATTAATAAAATTGATCCATTTTATGTAAATCCGACTCAGCGTACCCCGACTGCACGTGGTCAGACCCTGTCCTAACCCTAGAGTGTTATTTAAAAGCGTGGAGCCAGAAGCTCGCGAAGGAGGTCCTGAGTGGAACGAGTGCACGAGCCCAAAACGTAGCGAGTGGGGGGAGGTAGCGAGCGAAGCGAGTCGGCTACCTCCTGAGCGCAGCGCTGGCCGAGTGTGCGAGCGAACCGAAGGGGCGACAAAGCGAGTCTTCTGGCGGAGCAAACTCAGAAACACTTGCATGCTGGCTTGCTTTTGCTTGCATGGTACATGCTTCCTTCATTTGTTTTTTTATTAAACCTTTGATATCATGGAAACCCTACATTAATGATATGGCCAAACGTGGATTGACATATCACTAAACGTTGACGTTTATATGATATGGTCAGTTTTAGCTGGCCATATCATGAAATACAACCATTTCATGAAATGGCTCGCCACATCATGAAATGATCAATTCTAAGATATGGCCACGACATATATACTACTACTATTACATTTTCGAATATTTAAAACTTCACTGCACTTGTTCAAACTTTCTTCGCAGAATACTTTCAACTTTGAAGTTGTTTTTTTGGCAAAAAACGCAAAAAGGAGTTACGTTGGACATTTATATACATTAAAATTCAAGTTTATTTTCGAATGGCTCACAAGTTTCTTTTTTTTTTCTTTTGTGCTTCGGTAGATTTTCCTTGCGTATAAATTTTAACGGGATTGATTTCTGTCCAAAGTGCGTCTATTTAAATATTGCTGATTGATTGATGAGAATATTGATTTGATTGGTACATATAAGGGCGCGTGCATGAAGCTATTGCGAATAACTGTAGTTATGTCAGTTCCTCTCACTTGAAAATGTGTCAGATGATAGTTTAAATGCTATTTTGAATAAATAAAAACGTCAGCTGGCTCTATGTTGGTGGAAAACCCGTCAGCTGACGTATTTAAATAAGCGATCGGCGCTCACGTCTGGTTCCCATGCTGCACCTTTCACTGCATCAGCTGACGACCTTTCCACCAACTTAGAGCCAGCTGACGTTTTTATTTATTCAAAATAGCATGTAAACTATCATCTGACAAATTTTCAAGTGAGAAGAAATCACTGAACGAAAAAAATTTTTTTGCATGTTCATGTGACCAGTTGACGTATAATCCACCACGGTACGGCCAGCTGACTTTTTTTTATCTTCGAATAATTGCGTTAACTATCATTTAACAAATTTTCAGTCGGGAGGAAATGACTGAAAACTTTTTTTTTTTTTTACGTGTTTGATGGGCTGCCTTTGCCCAACCCACCCACGGAGCGGCAGCTGACGTTCACCATGCTGCTTAATATAACTCTCTGAAGCATTCCACGAGTTATCGCTTGAGAGGAAATTGGTCAGGCAAAACTGTTGCTGGCTCACGGGCTAAAACGTTTTCCTCTATAATTTACCAGAGGATATGATTAAGTTCGTGAGACTAAATAAATGCGTAACACTGGAGTCCGCGTTAAGTGTCGTAACCGAGGAAGTTAACTTCCAAACGAGATACAATGCTCGAAATAAGATTAAGACAACACCTAATAATAACTTTAACCACTCAAGCAATCCTAGACCAAACTTTACGGCTCCAATCCAGTATAAATTCGGTATTCCAGCAAACAATAATCAAGGTTTTAGACAAGTATATGGTTTTAAACCCAACTTTATTTCGAATCCGAATAATAGCAACCAAAAAGTTGTAAATCAACCGCAAGGACCTAAACCAAATACCAGTAATAATCAAACAAATCAAAAAGCTATAACTCATCAACCACAACAGATTCCGCGTACATTTAATAATTATAAGCAATCAGGTTTCTTTAAAGCCAATCCAAACCAACAATTCCGTTTTGGTATCATCAATCAACAGCCTAAGCCAAACACTGACGTGTCGATGCGTACGGTTCGCAATAACATGATTGAAGAGCCACTTGAACTTGACTCCGACTCTAACTGCGAACAGATATTTTTGTTAGACGACGAGAACCTTGTGTTGATAGATGATAGTAATCAAAGTAATTGTGTGCAAGGTGAAAAGGAACCAGCAATTTTCAGATAGAAGCCCCCACAACAGATCAACCACACTAGAAACAGAATTAATAAACTTATAGTAGTATTAGGCTACCGCACATCCATTTATCGGAAATGGAAGCAATTTTTCTAATAGACACAAGTAGTACACGATCTTTTATTAACGCCGAATTAGCCAACCAGTACTTCAAGCATTACAAGAGTGATGAACCATTTGAAATAATTAGTACCCATGGACGTAGCAAGCATAGCGAAGTCGCATACATTCCCTTAACGGACACTTTTAAAACCGATATTCATCATAAGTTTTATATCTATAACGTAGACAAAGCATATAACGGCCTTACCGGATCTGATTTATTAAAAGAGCTAGAAGCTACTATAGACATGAAAAATCAGGTCTTAAGAACAAATACAACAGAAATTCCCATTTTATATAACCCATATTATCAGATAATAATACCCCCTAGATCGGAAACACGTGTTAAAGTGCCAACAATGTTGGACAATGGAAATGCAATTTTAAATCAATTCTGCCCCGGAGTTCGTATGCCTGACGCTTTAGTTAACTGCGTAGACTCTTTAGCTCAAACTGTCATCCAGAACACTACCGACACTGAGATGACTATAACATTTAAAAAACCCTTTAAAGTTCATAGTATAGAACAGGATTTATCAGATAATTGCCTTGTTCATAATTTAAACCACACCTCTGATTTAGAAAAACTATTAGATGAAAACTTAAACAAGTTACGGCTTGATCACCTAAACATAGAAGAAAAATCATTAATATATAACTTATGTACCGAGTATAAAGACATCTTTCATTGTGAACACGTACCTTTATCTTTTACTAACCAAGTTAAACATAAGATTCGTACTAAATATCTATATAATTATTTAACTGACAAAATGATACAGTCCAAAGAAAAAACCAAAGAAAAACGCGGCGGTGAAAAACAATTCGACATTAAAGAAGATCAAATTTATATGAAAGGAGTTAATACCAGACGTAGCAAAGATAAGCCTAGATACCAAAAAGCGACAGTTATAGATAAAATTAAGAGAAATACGGTAGCTGTCCAAAATAAAGCCAGTAAAACTAAGAAAATACCCGTTAAAGACATTAACCCATTAACGCCCGCCGTACTATAAATAGTACACCAGTTTATGTTAAGGTAATACTAATCTGATACGTTTTTTCACTCTAGCAACATTTTTAAACCGTCATTTCAAATCCAAGCAATAAGCAAATAGCTAAAACAAATCGAGATTGTAAAATAATTTGGGGTTAATCCTCATTTTGTGTCAGTGTTTTGTTTCGTGTCTGCAGGTGAGTACTTGTTTATTTTATTTTACAAGATTTAGCTTTAGAAGGTCTTAAAAAGTTTTATTGTTTGCTCTATAACACCATATTCTTATATAAAATACATCGAAAAGTTAAATTCGTGTAAAGTTTTTTCTACTATTACACATAAAGTGCTGCTGTACTAAGTTTAGTACACTGGGCGCTTGAGGTAAGATAAGGTAGTATAGTTAAGACGTTTTTGTATTTGTGTGCTATGCTTATTAGTCGTGTTTTTTTTTGTATTGTTAGTGTTTTTTTTCTTCTATTAGTGACCCTTTATTTACTTTGTTTTCAGGTGACAAGATAAAACCATTTAAAAATACAAAATGGCAAACCGACATACTTTTACTCAAGAAAAAAACTATTTTGGTTTACAAGACGCTATACACGACATTATTAGCCGAGATAGTGATGATGATGCTACCTACGATGTATTTATGCTACCACCCAATCCAGACGTTATCACCGATGAAGAGGAAGGTGGAGACGACGACTTGTATGAACATGGATTACCTCAAGATGTTCCCGGCAACATAGGTTGTTACTCGCAGACATAACCCTGCCGTTGAAGTTGAATGGAGCAGCGGTGATGATGAACCCCTCACAACATTCGCATCATCTACTTCACGAAACGTGCCAAAGAGAAGAAGAGTGCAAACTATTGGTGAGGTGCCAACTTGGAGAAAATGTGTGCCTATTTACTCCGTTTCTCGGTCTACAGATCAAATGTCTATTGAAGAACGACGTTCTAATGTATCGGATATCCTAAAAGGTATGACCCCTGTTAAAGTTTTTGAGCATCTTTTTGACGATGAAGTGCTAGAGCTTATCGCAACACAAAGCACAATATATGCTGGACAAAACAATAGGCACGATAAAGTTTTTACCAAAGAGGAACTCCGTAAATTCTTGGGTATTCTTATAATTACTGGTTACCATAAATTGCCTAGTGAAAGGTCATATTGGAGCTTAGATGACGATCTCGGTGTACCATTAGTTTCAGAGTGCATGTCAAGAAACAGATTCTTGGAAATAAAGAGGAACCTGCATTTTGCAGATAATACATTGGCCCCTACGTCTAATGATAAAATGTTCAAATTGCGTCCACTTTGTGATGTTTTACAAAAAAAATATTGTCAATTTGGAATGTTACATGGCGACTTATCCATTGATGAATCAATGGTCAAGTACTATGGCCACCATTCAGCCAAACAATTTATAATGGGTAAGCCCGTGCGATATGGATATCGTAATTGGGCGTTGACCAGTTACGATGGTTATTGTTATACATTTGATGTATATTGTGGAAAATCCTCTGAGGCTACCACCGATCCACTCGGCTCTCGCGTTGTGAAGACTTTGCTAAACAAAGCTCCAACAAAACCAGAAGAACATGTAGTTTAATTTGACAACTTCTTTACAAATTACGATCTGCTTGTCGACCTAAAGGACCTTGGATACAGAGTCAAAGTCAAATAGTTTTTATTTCAAGTAGACCAGATCCCTGGTGCTTTCAAAAGGTCAACACTAGGGGCTCGGTTCCAAGTAGTAGGTCCTTTGGAGAAGAACCGGCAAGAAACTCCATAGACACTCTTTTAAAAAAGTAAATGTTTTGACAATTTTCATTGTAGTAATGTAAGAACAATGCAGATTAATGTACATGTGGTTAACAACATGAAAAGTAATGAGAAAGTTAGCCTTTTAAAACGATTGCCATAGCAGTTACGAGCTGACCAGTCCCAACAGACAGCACCCGTTCACGAGCATGACGCATACATCGGCGTCGCTCAGCTCAACCATGTTGCAGGGAACTCAACGACCCGATGCACAACGCCACCATCAGCAAGACATTTCAGTGAGCATGACAGACTCATACCGATAGACAATAGGCAGTCAAATATTAAGAATGAAAGCGTAACACTAGATGCTGCATGGTCCTCACATTTTACAGCCTTGCGTAGGTATTAACAGAATATTATTAATAATTAATAATTGCAATTAAATGTCAAACTAATATAAGCAAATATTAGCAATAAATAAATTAAATTAAATGTCAAAGAAAAGAAAACAATCAAAATTGGAAACATTAGATTAAAAAATAAGATAAAATAACATACTTATTGAGTCAAAAAAATAAAAAAATAATTACAATAAGTAGGCATTTGAATAATGTCCGTTTGTTCTGTTAGACGGTGCCAGAGGGTCGCAGTGTGCAGGAGGGAATCGTATGCCAGACATCTTTATCTACGATGTACTGATTTAGGCTATAATATGCTTTAGACATTAGTACGCGCTTGATATATAATTTAAACTTTGTATCTGGTAAATCAGTTACACTAGATGGAATTTTATTGTAGCATCTAACACTGTTTCCCATAAACGACTTACTGGTTTTCCTAAGTCTAAAACCAGGTACTGCTAGCTTGTCTTTATTGCGAGTATTAAGGTTGTGGTTGTCACTCTTCTTATTATACTGGGCAATGTTTTTCCGAATGTACATAATGTTACTAAATATATATAAGGATGGTAAGGTTAGTATATTTATCTCTTTGAATATTTCACGGAGCGACTCACGGCAGCCTAGATTATAAATAGCTCGGACTGCTCTTTTCTGTAATATAAAAATAGTTTCAACATCAGCAGCCGATCCCCACAGTAAAATGCCATAGGACATAATGCTGTGAAAGTAAGCAAAATACACTAACCTAGCCGTAGGCACATCTGTCATCTGTCTTATTTTCCTAACGGCATAAGCAGCAGAGCTCAGTTTGCCTGCAAGTGCCTGTATATGGGGCCCCCATTGCAGTTTAGAGTCTACTGTTACACCCAGAAAGGTCGTTGAGGGAACCAGATCTAAAAGTTTCCCATCAAGTTTTACATTTGCACCAATACGCGATACATTTAGTGTAGAAAACCTAAGGGGCAACGCAAATAGAAGACGGCGAGACGAAGGTACGGTACAGACACGGCGCAGATACGGTGCAGGCGCGATATCTGCGCAAACAGACGCGGGGACGATACGGCACAGAGTATTATTATACAAGGTGCTATTTAGTGGAAATAACATTTAATACACCTCCTTTCGGTTTTTTTTCGAATACTAATTCCCTCCTTTTGTATCATTATAATTCCTATGTACAGTCGAGAGCACATCAAGTGTAACATTGCGCTACGAAAGCCGCCACTATTACAAGTGCAATAAAGGCGTGCTCAAGGTCAAACTGTATAGCTTGATGTGCTGTCGACTGTACTTATGTTTGCAATATGTAACCGCTATGTTTGCTATTTAACTACTTTAAAATACGAATAACATCGAAATACATAAATCAAATCATAATAAGTTAAATTACATCGGATTTTCATTAAAATCATGGATTAAGGCTGATTTACATTGATACAGTAGCTGGCGCCAGCTACTGTATCAATGTAAATCAGCCTTTAAATATCCATATGGACGAAAATTTGAACAGTTTAAAATATATCGCTACGTATCTTTGTTCATACTGTATATAATGCGAGACGCCGCTTGCGCCTACATCTGCTGGCGACGTGGCGGGGGGCGAGGAGCGGCGTGCCTGCGCCGTCCGCTTGCCGCCTTCAGTCACGAACAAAAGATAACGCAAGACGCACGTCGCTTCGTATACAGGATGCGTGACGATATTGAGTTTAATATTGAGTTTTGCGAGTTAATTGAGCAATACCCGAATATCTATGACTACACTAAGACAGGGTACAGTAACAGAAATGTGCAAGACAAAATATGGCAAGAAATAGCAATAAAAGTCGGTGCAACAGGTATGTATTTTATTTAAATTTTAAACATTATGTCTAGTCTGAAACGGAATCGGAGATCGTTGTGTTAGATATGTTGTAAGATATTCCCTGATATGGTAGGGATTTTCTCCCATTAATCGCATGTTAATGTTTGCTCCTATCAAATTATTTCTAAACCGTGGATTTGATTTTTTACCATCACATGTGCGAATTACGTTATGCAACACACACATTGCTTTTATAATATTATCAACATATTCTGGTTTGCAGCAAATAGGCGTGTAAAGTCCACCAAACTTTGACGCTAACATACCATAGGCACATTCTACTGACTTACGTGCCCTTGACAACCTGTTATTATAAGCTCTTCTCTCATTAGTCAATTGATTTCGACCATATGGTCTCATAATATTTCTTTTTAGTGGAAAAGCTTCATCTGCCACAAAATAAAAGGGCACATTCTGTGTTTCTCCAGGCAAAGGTGTAGGGTTCGGTAAATCGAGATCGCCTAGATCCATAGCTTGTCCAAAAGAGCTAACTTGTAATACTCGCCCATCACTATTTCGGCCGTATTCACCAACATCTATAGTTAAAAAGAAACCATCTGCATCTACAACTGCTAACAATACAATAGAGAAATATCCCTTATAATTTATGAAAGTCGAACCCGAGTTGATGGGCGCTGTAATTCTAATATGCTTTCCATCTAAACTCCCAACACAATTCGGTAAATTCCAGAGAGTGTAAAACCGTTCAGCAACTTCTACCCATTTTTGTCGTGTAGGTACAGGCATATATTCCGGCTGTAGGCATTCCCACAAAACGCTAGAGGTTTCATGCACAATTTGCCGGACGGTACTGCCTCCTCTCAATACATATCCAGAAAGTGATGTAAACGAACAGCCATCTGAGTAGTATCTGTAACAAAAATAAAATAGCAATAAGTATGTAACATTTGTGTGTTTAGATTGAGGTGCCACTTTTCGCATCGTAAAGTGGCTAATGGAGTTATTTAGTAGTAGTTTAGAAAATTTTGTAGAACGGATATTGGATTTTGTATTAGAATACTTCAAAAGTTAAATGAATATAAAGGTGGCACCTCAATCTAACTGTTTGCATTGAGGTGCCACTCAGAACTGGGAAAATTATGGATGAAATTTTATCAAAATTTTGTATTATTTTGTAGTACTCCAGAATTCTGGAGTACTACGAAATTTTGATGAAAACTACTAAATAACTCCATTAGCCACTTTACGATGCGAAAAGTGGCACCTCAATCTAAACACACATTGTAACTAATCTCCTTAAATATTTTTCAGCCCAAGAATGTAAAGAACGGTGGAAGAATATTCGATGTAGTTACAGCAAAAACAAGAAAAGGCTAGATTTGCCATCTGGATCAGGTGCAAAGACGATTAAAGAGTACTACCTTTCACCACATCTACATTTTTTAGACAATTACTTGAAGTCCCGACCAACCAAAAGCAATCTAAGCAAATATGATTGCACAGACGGTAATGATAGTGAAGAAGTCGATGAGACACTGTTTACTGGTCAACTAGCTTCTGAAAACACAAATTCGGATTCCATCTCCAATCAATCCACGCCAACACCGCCACTGCTACCACTATTAAATAAATCTAGGGCAATCTCGATAAAAGATGTTAATAAATCAGCACATGAATATTTCAGTCAAAGAACATTACAAATGAAGACCATACATAGAGCTGAGCCTGAAACAGACAGCGATCTAGCTTTTTTTCAAAGCATGCTTCCAGATATGAAATCAATGACACCAGCCCAAAAACGAAGATTTAAAATGGGCGTTCTCAATTTATCAGAGCAAATTTTAAATGACCCAGTACCTAGTTATCCTAGGACACAGCCGTATTATCCACGAACACCTTCTCGAGAGACAGATTATGATCCTAATGAAGGTGCAACCCAGCAGACTCTTACATCCAGAGCTAATACAAGTCCAGCACCTTCGTTTACCTCGACTCAGCAGACAGCTAAACATACTGCAGCAGCTAACAAAAATCCGGAAACTCAGCTGACTTTGATATCCGGAGAGTATATAAATCCAGCACCACCGGCGGCAGTGGCTGTAATTGAACAAATAGCTGGGCCTTCAAGACACCGAACTTATGATGAGAAAGCTTATTATCAACTCAGCATTTCAGAATATCAGCAAACGCGGACACCGGGAGCTTATGAAAGAGCACAATCCTTAGCACCTCCGGCAACTCCAACTACATTATGTTTGCCAATATTTTCACCAATAACTCCAGCTACACCTCACCCGAATCCAGAGACATCTATCCAATCTCATGAAGACGAAATAAGTGATTTTAATGAGAACTATCCAATGCCTTGAACTTTATTTATAAATGGCTCTTAGTGCGACAGCTAGCTTGAGTAGTCATGTGCTGTCCCTGTCCGCATGCGCTGATTCTGTATTGTGAGATAAGGACAGCACATGATGACAGCTTGACAGATACTCAAATTAGCTGTAACACAGAGCAATTTATAAATACTAATTGTAGCAAAGATGCTAAACCAAAAACATTTTCAATGAATATTATCTTTTGATTTGTCAATAAAAGTTTGATCTGTAAAAAATAGTTTCACTTACCTTAAAGTTATCAGTAGTCTTTCTTCAGGGCTGATTGGTTTTCTCCAATTTGTAACTTGCTTCCGAAGTCCTTCTCTTACTTTTGACAATACGATATGGTAACATTTCAGTGACATTTTATAAACTGTGCGAAAACGATCAGGATATTCATATAATGTTTCCATTATTTTATAGTACCTGTGCTCTTCTGCATTTCTCCACACTGGATGTATCCAATACCTTCTTGGTCTTTGCTGTAAATTAATAATCTGTAGCAAAGCCAGTGCATCTTCATCTTCGTCTGAAGAGGAATACATGTCTTATCCCGTCAATATCACGCTCTATAATGACTTAACTTGCCGTATCGTCCCCGCGTCTGTTTGCGCAGATATCGCGCCTGCACCGTATCTGCGCCGTGTCTGTACCGTACCTTCGTCTCGCCGTCTTCTATTTGCGTTGCCCCTAAGACATTTGGTTTTTTTTGCATTTAGAAGAAGATTATTAGTAGAAAACCAATTAGATATTAGATTAAGAGTATGATTGGGTTCTATAAGATCCCTATCCTTCCTATTGACTTTAAATATAAATGATGTATCGTCAGCAAATAAGACTATGTTACACATTGTATCATTTATGATGTGTGGAAGGTCATTTATATAGACAAGAAACAGAAATGGGCCTAGAATCGATCCCTGAGGTACTCCCATTTTAACTAGTGAGCCTGCAGAAGTGGCTTTATCAATAGCCACTCTTTGTTTCCGATTCGACAAGTATGAATTTACAAGATCAATAGATCTATCCCGAATTCCATAGTACTTTAATTTCAGAATTAGCGTGCGGTGGTCCACGCAGTCAAATGCTTTAGAGAGATCACAGAATACCCCGACAGCATCGTGTGCCTCTTCCCAAGCTCCCAGTACTGTTTTGATTAGAGTGGAACCAGCGTCTTCCGTAGATCGTCCCTTCGTAAATCCAAACTGTTTGACGTGTAATATCGCGTTTTTGTTGAAATGTACTAACATTTGATTTAATATTAATTTTTCAAAGATTTTACTCAAGGCTGGTAGTACAGATATTGGCCTATAATTAGATGCGTTATTTAAGCAGCCTGATTTAAAGACGGGTACAATTTTGCTTGACTTCATGAGATCGGGGAAAATGCCATCCGTGATACAGGTATTAAAGATCACTGCCAAGATGGGCGCGATATTAACGATAATTGATTCGACGGCCTTTATTGACAATCCCCATAAGTCCTCCGTTTTTTTTACTGCTATAGTTTTAAACGCTTTAATTATATCGGATGGAGTAACAGAACTGAATTCAAAAGTAGGTACATTAGGTACATGTAAATTAACATTTTGTTTCAAAAGAGCTTCAGCTGCTAAAGGAGACGATGGGAGACATTTAGTAGTCTCTATAGGTATGTTTGTAAAGAATTTTTCAAAGAAATTAGCTACTACAGTTTTATCTGAAACTAGTTTATCGTCTATTTGTAAGTTAATTGTGTTGTCCGTTGATCTACTATTTCCCGTTTCTGTATTTATTATTTTCCACGTTGTTTTAATTTTATTATTTGCCTTTTTTATTTGATTACTAATATAGGCAGCTTTTGCTTGCATGCAGACTTTTTTAAATATTTTTGAGTAAGTTCTAACGTAATTATGAAAATCATTATTGGATGTATAAGACTTTTTGTCATATAACTCGTATAAGACATCCCTGCTGCGTCTTATACCCTCGGTAGCCCAGGCACTAAACAGGATTTTACGTTTTAAAGTAACTTTTTTTACTTGACAAGTTTTATTAAATTCAGTACATATAGCATCAAATAGGGTGCGATACATTTCATTAGGAGTGTCATTTTGAGGCTTCAGAGTAATTAATTGCGATTCTAGATTTTTACTGAATTTTTCTAGACTATTTTTGTTTAGTGTTCTACATTGTATAAATTTTGGACTTTCTACTTTTTTGCAATTTATTTTAACTATCTGACACTTGTGATCTGAACGAATGCCACTAATAAGACTCTTCTGTAATATTTTAAAATTGGTCATAATATTATCTATACAAGTAGCCGATGTAGGTGTGACTCTAGTCGGCTCAGAGAACATATGTTTTAGATTAAATGATTTAAATAAGGATAAAAGATTTTGCCTATCTGTGCTATCTATCAAGATGTCAATATTAAACTCCCCACATACCAATATCTTTTTGTTTATTTTAATTTTCCTAATTGCATCCTCCATCGTAAGGAGGAATTGGGAAGTATTAGAGGAAGGGGGTCTATAAACACATAAAATCACATACTCCTCCGTTTCTGCACACGCGAGCTCACATACTCGTTCAACAGAGAGGTCACGAACATCTGGTCGCTACTGGAACCTTGCGTGAGAACAGAACCAAACGTTGTCCTTTGATGTCATCAAAGGAAATGCGCAAAAAGCCTAGGGCTGAATACGACTACAGGTTTGATAAGACTAAAGAAATTCTTATGGTGAGATGGAAGGACAATAATGTCTGCACGATTGGTACCAATTTTGATACAGTAGAGCCGTTAGGGAAAGTTAAAAGATGGTGTACTACGAGGAAACTAAAAGTGGATGTAGATATACCTCACGTGTTCCAAAGTTATAACAAGGGCATGGGAGGGGTGGACCAAATGGACCAGTCTGTAGGACTGTACCGAATTGGGGTAAAAGGTAAGAAATGGTGGTGGGTTTTATTCACATATATGGTGGACATGACCATTTCAAATGCGTGGAGATTACACTGCATTGCAAATCCAGGTGATCGTGTGGATCAGCTAGCATTTCGCAGACACATAGCACGAACGTATTTGAGCCAAAAAAAAGACAATAAAACTAGACAAACATGCTCTGGATTGGATGGAGAAGACAGAAAAAATTATGAAAATAACCCAAAAAAAAATACCAAACCAACTGAGATGTGTTGTGTGTTCCAACCGGGTCAAAACAGCATGTGACAAGTGTCTAAAAACGCTATGCTTGGATAGAGGATGCTTTGCCCAATACCACTCCTAAGCGCCCATTGTACTAAACTTAGTACACCCCTAAAAACACAACTTCCAATTATTTTTTGTTTCTTTTTTCTTTATAGTGTCTCAATTAAAGTGTTTTATTAACTATATTAAAAGTTATTTACGTAAAATTTTAAATGGTTTTTATTTGGGCGTTAATGGGTTAAGCGTCCTTCACAGGTTCGTCCTGGTGGTAACGATGCAAGCAGCCCTCAGCCTGGGCCTTCAACTTCAAAGGATTGAAGATAATCCGGGAATCCTTCCCGTTAAAGAAGGACAAGCGTCACTAAGCCTCTATAATTGGCATATATTTAAGAGACTAGACTTAAATTTAGTTCATAGGAATTTAGAATATAACATAGAAAAATATAACGATATTTCCAGCTATATGGAGGATAAATTAGGTATGTACACACATCAAAAGTGTCTAGGGATCAACATATATTTTTGCAATAACTTTTCTCCTGATTGATATTAATTAAAATTTTCTTTAAGGATTCATCAAATAAAGTGTTTTCGTTTGTCACAGTAACGATAAACCAAGTCACCTTTGCATTAATAAAGAAATTTGCCATTTTCCTAATAAAGGGATTTTTGACATTTGAACCACTAACACAAAAGTTCGAAAAAAAGACTGAAATAACAGTTTTCTTTAAAATTTTATTGGGTAACTTAAACAATTAATAATCCGTGTTTCTACCGCGAACACTAACAACACAAGAACATCGGTTTGGCATACTCAAAATGAGTTCATCCAAATCACGCTGTGGAATGGCCGCCCATGTTCGTTGCAACAACAAAAAAAGGTCTTCTTGCGACTGGATACCCTCCATATTCGGCAGAGCTCTTCTCTGTAGCATATCCCATGCATGCTCAATCGGGTTCAAGTCTGGCGACTGAGCAGGCCAGGGCAGGACATTGATGTTAGCTGCGGCGAGAGTCTGTCTTACAACTCTTGCGGTGTGCGGTCGTGCATTATCATGCATTAACTGAAATAAGGGACCGATTTGCGCTTGTAGAGGAACGATGACGTCTGATACAATCGTCTCAGCATAAATTTGAGCGTTGAGGTTGCCTCTGATCCAAATCAACTCAGTTCTTCCGCCGATCCAAATACCCGCCCATACCATGATGGTTCCACCACTATAAGGATGGACTTCCTGGCAGGATTTTAATCGCTGTTGGCGTCCAGGGGTTCTCCAGTGTCGTATACGTCTTGTATCCGGTCTCATACCAAAACGAGACTCATCAGAAAAGCACACGAAACGCCATTGTTCTTCTGCCCAATTTCTGTGTCCAAGAGCCCATTGATATCGAATCCTACGATTGTGCATTGCTATAGGTGGTACCCGTAGCGGTCTTCGGGAATGAAGGTTCACTTCATGCAAGCGGTTTCTGACTGTTTGGTCGCTAATTAAGTTCCCTGAAGAGTGATGAAGCCTCACGGCTAACATCATGGCGGTTATTGTTGGAGCTCTTCGAGTTAAGATTTGAATGTATCGGTCTTGTCTCCGTGTGGTGCAGCGATACCGTCCTCCATGGCGCTCAGCCACGGTACCAGTGCTTCGGTAACGTGTCCAAAGTCGACTGATAACACTCTGACTTGTATTCAGAGCTAAAGCCACAGTACGTTGCCGGGAACCAGCTTCTATCATTCCCACGGCTCTGAGCATTTCTTCCCTGCTTAAATGACGTCGCCGCTCCATAATAACGTTGGTTTTAATCAGTAGTAGGGAAACAGTAGCACTAATAATGTCTTCAATGCGTTGTATGTTTTTATAGGGAAAATATTGACAGCTGATTTTCATCTTTTACTCGAATTTGATTCACAGTTCCTGATTCAAATTATGAAATGCACCAAAAAGGATCCATATAAATTTATAAAATCATAAATTTATTACAAAGCCACATCTCAATCTCAAGAAATCCGCATAAAAATGCTTGATCCCTAGACACTTTTGATGTGTGTACATTTTAGATGGTAGTCTTGTTGATGCTGAGTTGCAAACCCAATACATAATGAACATAACTATAGAACGTTATAATCAGTTAATTCCAAGCATTAGAATAAAAAGGGGACTTATCAATCCTGTTGGATCTATAGTCAAAGCTATTACTGGAAACTTAGATAACGATGATGCACTTAGATATGATAATTGGATAAAAGGTCTGCAATTGCAACAAAATGTAATCATGAATAAAGTTACTTTAGTTTCCGAAATAGTTGACACATTCGTTAACATCACTAACTCAACTAGAAACAACTTTGTAATACTTGAGAAAACTATTAAGGAAATAGAAGAAATTTTAAACAAAACTCAATTCCAAAGGAGTAAGAGCCTTGTCCTAAATACTTATAACATGTTAACCCATAACTTTCAAATATTATTAACCCGCTTAGATGAAGTGGAGACAGCATTAGCATTTAGTAGAGTTAATGTATTACATCAGTCTATATTAGATACTACTGAACTAATTAATATTCTTCAAGATATCGAAAAAACAGATCAGTTAGCTTTTCCTGTTACTAATGAAAACTTAGTTAATATTGAGCATTGCATTGAAATCAAAGCTTATGTGAAAGGCAAACAGATAACTTTTATTATGTCGGTACCAACAGTCCAATTAGATGTCTACAATTATTACACCCTACATCCTTTTCCTATGTATAATCCCCACCTTGGTCTATCTTCCCTAATTACCACGAAAAATTCCCATATCCTTGCGAAAGGGTCGAAAGTAGTATCGCTCTCCCAACCTTGCAGAGGAATAGACGAAGGAAAGTTCCTTTGTTACGAGAACAACGTGTCTCCAGAAGAAGAAAATGAATGCATCAAAGATTTGATGACATTTTCTACGAAGATAACATCGTGCCTGCCTCTTCCCGTCAACGCAACAAACGTTAAAATTAAACCCATACATCTGGACTCTTGGATTATTTTCACAGGTTTTCCTACATTCCTGACAGAAATTTGCGACAACGATATGAGCCAGCACGACATCATGGGCACATATATCCTAACCCTTAACAATGCTTGTGAGGTAAAACTTGGGACAACCACATAAAGAAAACGCCGTCTTCAAACAGGAGAAGTTACCTTCCGCTGTTCACCATCAATACATCTATCTGCCCAGTATTATAAGACCAAAAGACATCGCACTACGTAAAACTATCAGTCTAGATGAGATTGATTTGGAAAATCTACAGTTCCTATCACACGCATTAAAGGATAACAGTGAAGTGAAAAATAGTGAAAGTCATTTTGTGAATGTGCACAGCATTAGCATAGGAACTATTGTAATCTACATTATTTTACTTTTTGTATTAATTTTAGTTATATTGTACCGCTATAGAAGTTTATTACTGCGTAAGCTTGGACAAAATCATCAACCTCGTGATGCACCTTCGAATGGTGATTTTGCACTTACGGAGGGAGGAGTTATGCATGGCCAACCATTACCCCGAACTGTATTGATAAACTAAAATCACGCCATGCCACCCATCAGTTCCAGGTAGCCATAAACATAAGATAAATTACCAATTAATTATTAATTCATCATTAGATAGCAATAACAATTAGAAGTATGATTTGACATACGAGCGGCTTCCTGTTACTGTTACTGGCCCACTGTGAGGTCCAGTCACAGACACACACATGCTAAACCTCCACTAGTATATAAGCCCATGTAAATTAGATTTAGTTGTTCTTGTACTATAATGCTCATACTGAGCACACGTGTCTTTAATTAAATAAATATATTTTTTTAACAAGTCTTGCGCGTTCATATTTGACTAGGTAGGTACGCAGTTTGCTAATATTATTCTGAGAATCACATGTTTGTCCGACCGGACCTTACAAGTTATGCGCAACCGATTTTCACGGTTAACGCTGTAATAATAAGGTTTTAATTCGTTCCAATGTTGTCATAGAAAACGACACCTTCCAACTAATAATGAACTCTATTCGATAGTAGAAACGATTCAATTTTTCTGTTTGAATTGCCTGCCTTTGTAGAAGCCGCCACGCGCATCGCCGCCAAAAATTGGTTTTAAGCTACAGTATTATTTTTATTTATCATACGGGTGGAAGGGACATCTTAACGTATACGTGTACCATGGATCCAGTACATGATTCTGAACCCCCCAGCGTTGGAATTTTTCGTCGCTTTTTTCTTAATTTTTACGATTTTTTTTGCAGTTTTTTTTTAATTTATAGTGTATAAAATCATTATTGTTTTCCATCCCAATGCGATAAAAAAGAAAAAAACAATTATTTCACAATTTTCACGTAAAACAGCAATGAAAATCAAACTTAAAAAGTGCTCCCGATCAGCTGTTTTGGTAAAGTTCACGAACCGAGGTTATCGCAACAAAATAAGTGAGTGCAACAAAGTAGGCAGTGTAGGCACTAGTCACTGAGCGCGCGCTCACTCAAAGAAGCCGACATGCCGCTGCGCCGACGCGCGGTATCGACAAAGCTATAGCGGCCAGTGCCTATGAATCTAACAGATGCGTTATTACGTAAATTAATATCAGATTGACTACTTTTATTTAGACTTTTTATCTGGGATTATTAATGATCTCTGATAGTATGTCCAATACTGTTATCAATTTTAATAAATTGAATGTAAAAAAATAAGTTTTTTTAGTAATTAACCTTTTTTTTAGGCAATTTTTGTTATAAACATTTGTTTTTGCATTAACACCTTTGTTTAACCGATGTAATCTGATCTTTAGTAAATTTTAACCCTATCCATTTTCGCAATTTATTTTGTCAGTACAACTTAATGCGTTGGCACAGTTTATCATTTTATTGGTCTGTGCATGATCTAGGTGCCTACGAGTCTATGACGGCTTGTCGGCGAAATTGTAAAGGAAGTAAAATTTTGAATTTCGCCGATTTTTGATCAGTTCAGTTTCCGATTTGCGTTCATTGTAAACGGTTGTGTTGTTTTTCGTGATTTTGGATTTGAGCGTATTAGTTATTATCAGTAGAGTTGTTTTTTTGTCTGTGTTGTACTGTGTGTGTTTTGAACGAAAATGCCTCGGATACGTAACAGTCGTAACCATACGTTTAGTGCCCGTAACTAGAGAGATGCCGGTGGCCCACTTCCGGGATGCGTGGTACCAACACGATGGCGCTCCCCCACACGTGACTCTTCCAGTGCGACAGCCTTACACCTTACAGCGACTTTTGGTGACCAGTAGATTGGGAGGTTCGATCCACAACCCTGGCCAGCGCGATCACCAGACTTGACCCCACTAGATTTTTGTCTGTGGGGTCAAGATAGGGACTTTGTTACGGAGTGCAATATGGCAGCAGAAATGCGAGATCGCTTGCGACGCTCCGTGCGGAGTATGTCCGAGACCCCACCTTATTGCCCCGTGTCCACGCTGAAACTCTGCGCCGCGCTAGGATTTGTGAGCAAGTTGGTGGCGGCCACTTTGAACCCTATCTTATTAGGAGTCCCTCACTCCTAATAAGAGAGATTAAGGTGAGTGTTAATTTGTTTGCAACTAATTGCCATGTAGGTAGGTAGGTACCTCATCGGAATCATTAGGTAGGTACCTACTTATGTTATTTTATGAGCGAACGAGCAATGTTTTGTTTTTTGTTGTAAGCAATCAGTCAATTGAACTAAATTTCAAGTTCGGTTTATCAATGTGTTTGTTAGGTGATTTCTTTATCAGTAGTGTAAACGTAGGTATGCTACTTTTCACGTTTACAAAAGCGTTGTGCGGCAACGCGACTCCGTGCCGAACTCAGACTTGTGATGTATGCGTGCGTTTGCGTGTAGGCACTGTACTTACTGTACGGCCGCCGCGCCGCGCCGCGCACCGGTACCGCGTTAGCGGAGTAATGGCTTGCGGTTGTGATTGTGACTCGTTGTTTGCATTCGCAGTACCTACATTGTGCGCGCTTAAAAATGACAACATCTGTAACCTATCATTTGTGATATTAATGACTTACGTAAATTAATTTAAGGCTTTATGAGGAACCTTTTCACGAAGTTTGTGTTACGATGTCCCTTCCACGCTGTATGGTAGGTAGGTATGCTATACGAACCTATCACCTAATAGTCAAGGCCATAATACAACTCTCAAGCATCCTCGCCGTCTAGTTGAATGATTAGGTATTGATTTCGTGATGCGAGGGTGGTGAATTCAATGTTAATTAATTTCTCTCGTTTACGAAGAGATGTGATAGTGGTAAACGCCGTGCCGTGCTTCCGATACAAACAAGAGATGATGGAGGTAAATGAACTTACACCAACTTAAATCGTACTTGATATGAAATACCTACTTGCAGCAGTTGTAGGTAGGTTAGGTATTAACTTATTGCGCCCGGCTATTCGTCCGACGTCCGTTGACCCACCGCAGGCGCGCTATCTACTGTCTCGACCACGCACAGCTGTGCCGCGGTACCTACATCATCGAGCGGATCGCGTACGATCTTACGTTTATGAATGAAATGGTGGAAGCGCTACTAACATTTAACTCGAATGACAGAAAAAAAGTGATAAATTTCTAACTTCTTTATTAAACGTCATAAATAAAAAGTAACAATGCTAATAATAACTATTACTCGACTGGAGTTACTGTGTTTCGGTTCCAGAACGATGTAAAAGTGACCGTGTATAATGCCCATACTCACGAGTTCATAAACATAGCAAGAGAGAGATTAAAAGTCAACAATAATCTGGCCGACTACATTGATTCGAGACGTTTGAACAGGGTTCGAGCAGCGTTTGAAAATATCACCGTTGATGCGAACAATGTTGAGTCATTTCCAACAATGACACGAGACGACCTGACATTATTTGCGGACGGATCTTATAAAATCAAAGTCGCGCCAAGTGCGCAACGGCCATTTTTTGGTACAAAAATATGCTGGTGAGCTCAACGATCTGGCATCATTTAACATAAGCCACAACAATGTTCAGCTAATATGAGCACATTAATGGGTGTTCTTTTAGAGGTTTGGTTTTTAAATTGGCAACACTTTCTAGTGACTCAAGTTGACAGTTGATTTGTGGTCAGTACATTTTGCTATTTCACAATGAATAGACTTACTTCAGAACAGCACTCCGTACGTACGGTGGATCGGCCGAAAACGTCAGCTTAATCCTCTTTTTCAATGCAAAATTTTGTTCAGCGATGAGGCTCATTTTTGGTTGAACGGCTACGTCAATAAGCAGTGCCGAATTTGGAGTGGAGAAAACCCAGAAGCCTTTGTTGTGACACTCTTGCATCCATTAAAAGTCACTGTTTGGTGCTCTTTACGGGCAGGTGGAATCATTGGCTCATATTTTTTTAAAGATTTTAATGCCCACATAATGTTTGCGTCAATGGAGAGCGCTATAGAGCCATGATTGCCGACTTCTTTGTTCCTCAGTTGAATGGTATTGATGTGGCAGAGCTTTGGTTTCAACAAGATGGTGCAACATGCCACACAGCGCGTGACACCGTCAATTTATTGCGGAAAACATTTGATTGCGTAATGGACCTGTGAACTGGCCTCCTCGATCGTGTGATCTCACACCTATGGATTACTTTCTTTAGCCCTTAACTTAGCAAGAAGTAAAAAACTTAATAAAAGTACTTTATTTATATACTTGGCCTTAATTATGATTAAAAGACACGAAAAAAAATTATAAAAAAAACTTATGTCCTAGGTTTCGAGAAAACCTATGCACAGTCACGAGCATAAATATATTACTATGCATACATCGGCAATTATATCTGTCCCAGGAACGAGTTCAATAATATCTGTCTGCACGAACGCAGCGCAAACATCTGATCGTTCATAGGGATCATATTAAAGTGACAACTTCCCAAAGCAAAAATATGTGACGATATTAGTTTCAAAATAATGTGATATCTCTTCGCAGCACAAACATCTGATCGTTCATAGGCAGCATATTAAAGTGACAACTCCCCAAAGCAAAAATATGTGACGATATTAGTTTCAAAATAATGTGATATCTCTTCGCAGCACAAACATCTCATCGTTCATAGGCAGCATATTAAAGTGACAACTCCCCAAAGCAAAAATATGTGCCGTTTACTAATTCTGTGTTTCTGTTAGCATTTGCATTGATTCATCAGTTACGTGCATAAATATATGACGATAAATAGATGGCAAAAATGTCTGATATAATTCTATCTTCCATTTTATTTTTCATATTATTTTTGAGTTTGTACAATTATTATATTTTGAATAGATTTTAATACTATAAGTAGTTATTTATCTACAAATTAAAAATCAAAATTAAATTATTATATTTTTGTGGGTAGATTATTTTTCATTTGACGGTGCCGTGTTTGAAGAATTTATGTTGATGGTATAAAATCAGTGGCGTTTGAGACAATAGTTTCATTCATTTGTCGTTACTAAATTTATTGAGTTGATCTTGAATATAATATTGTTATAATGTCTTATCGCATAAGTGATCATTTACGACATCGAATAGTGTCACTATATGAAGATAACAAAACAGTTCAAGAAATCTCCGATCAATTAGGAATTTCCGTAAGTCATTTCAATATTTAAATATCTTGTTGCAATGTCAATTTATAAATAGTTTGTTAATGTTACCAGAAAACTTTGTTAAATAGTTAAATTTTAAGACCATAGTAATTTAAAACTCCGAGTTACGTTTTGCTTTAATTTTTTTTTGTTTTAGAGGAATACAACAAAGTTGTGGATTCAAAGATGGAAGGGTGAAGGCAATGTTCAACATCATAAAAGTAATGGTCGGCCTAAAAAAACTACAATGGCTCAAGACGATGAAATAATTGATACATACCAGAGGAACCCATTTAAGCGAACTCAGGAAGTGGCAAATGCTCATCAAGTATCAACCACAACAATACGTCGTCGACTCAAATCTGCTGGTATAAAAAACAGAGTACCAGCCAGGAAACCTTTGCTTACGGACAGGCATAGGCAACTTCGATTGACATTTGCAAATGAATACCTAAATTATGATTTTACAAATGCAAGTATACCTATACCGAATAGACAGGCTAATTGAGCCCTGTAAGAGAATCCTAAATACCACTAACAAATAATGCTAACTTCTACATTTAGATGTTCACTCCAGGGCCGAAATAATCTCTTCAATTTGTATGTTATCTAAGTATTTGTGAATAAATTGTAAGTATAAAATTACTAATTTAATTTGTTGTTATAGGTGGTTTTTTTGGATGAAAAGGTTTTTACCTATTCTAGTGACAGTCGAGTATCACTATGGAGGATAAATAATACAAGATATAATGAAGCAAATATATTAGAAGACAGGAGGTCCGGACGTATCACTTGCGGTGTTTGGGGCTGGATGTCGTCAGCGGGACCCGGTGAATTGTGCGAAATAACAGGTCGCCTAAATAGCCTAGAGTATACAGGTATTCTATCTGATATTCTACTGCCAACAGTGCGTATCAGTTATCCGAACATATCACCCATCTATGTGGTGCAGGACAACTGGACAATAGTCCTATTCGTAACTCTCGGCTGACCCGTGAGTGGTTTAACACTAGTCATACGTTGAAGCTGATCAATTTCCCTCCAAAGAGCCCAGATTTGAATCCCATAGAGAATCTGTGGGGACTAATGGTTCAACAATGGGATTCAACTCAAAGTCGAACCCGTGATTCCCTTTGTTGTCACGCTTTTGAAATATGGGAGTCATTTCGAGGCTCGCAAATATGTTCCAATATGGTTGCGTCGATGCAAGAAAGGCTGCAGGACGTAATAGATGCGAATGGCGGCTATACTCGATTTTAAGAAGCGTGATGATAAGGTAGTTTAATGGTCATGTCACACAGTACAGTGTAGCGATAGGACTATTATTACAAATGAGCCTGACATCGTGGTGATAGATCGATCAGAATGCCGCACGATGATTGTTGATATCACTATCCCGCATGACACGGATCTCGTGAAAGCCGAAAATGATAAAAAAAACAAATATCTTGATTTGGCTCACGAGGTTGTTGACGTGTGAGATGTTGAATCAGCAGTCGATTGTGCCGGTAGTCAGTACAGCCAATGGCTTAATAGCCAAGAGCCTCGACCAACATCTGATGAAGCTCTCGTTAGGCAGCTGGATCAAGGATTTGATTCAGAAAGCGGTACTTCTGAACACGGCGCGTATTGTTAGGAAGTTCCTCTCTCTGGAGCCCTGACCGCCGGTAGCTTGAACCCTGTTCCCGATGCCTGTGGGCTACTATTTTTTTATATTTTTAAATGTTTTTTTATAACCAAATATTTAAAAATGTGAACTAATATGTTTAAAAATGAATATACCTACGACGAAATAATAAAGGTAGTTTAATACAATTATGTTTTTTTTTCTAGCCATGTTACATTCAACATTGTTTGAAATAAAATATTATTAAAAATATTTATAGAACTAGCTGTGCCCGCGACTCCGTCCGCGTGGAACTCGGAAAACAACATTGTGTCGCAGCAACTAAATAGTGTAGTATTCCATGTAGTGTAGTATTCCATTTATTATGATAATAGACAAAAGTGTCCCACCAAGGCACTTATATCTTTTAAACCATTTCTTTAGGTTGAGTTTCAGCTCTTCTTGATTGACCGTAAAAGTTCATATAACCATAATACTAAAAACGCGTTGCTTATTTCCATACATTTCCTTGCTAAAATGGATTATAATTGAATATTGATATTTATTGTGATAATGTAACGAAACCTTATGGCGATACAAAAATGACTACAACGCCATCTAGTCACAATCGGCGAACTAAATCAAAATATTTTACGCAGTGCAGTCTATAAAATGATTTCATTCAAGGTGTGGAATAGGAAAGTACTTTAAATATATAAAAATTTCACCTATTTCTTCATTTTATTTTATTTTTTATTTTTACATTTACATTTTACAATTTACATTTACAATTTACATTTTATTTTTATAAGTTAGAAATAGGTACTGCTTTCAAAGATTTCAAAAAGTTTGATCTGGAAATCGAACCAACCCAAATGCGAAAAAATATCATCTGTATTTTTATTTCACCAATCGGTAGGATCAATAATACGGATCAAATCGCTCCAATAAACATTGTGTCTGAAATTGATGGAAGACCATTGGAAGACCAAACGAAAATTGACTAACTTAGGTACATTTAAATTCAAGCACTTATTAATTGTTGTTAAGTAGTTCTTATTTTTTCCACTTCGTTCAATTTAAGACAGTATGTTTGTTGGAGAGATTTGATCCTGATTATTGACTATAAAGATATTATCAACAGGTCCCACCAGATGGTATAGCTTTGTCAGTTTGATTCCCGGTTCAGGCAAAAACATCATTAATGGCAATATTTCTTACTTTAAAAGATAAAATGAAGTCACCTTTGAGTGAAATTTGCAATTTTTAATATTTAAAGTACTTTCCCTTCGTGGCTATTTGTTTTGGGACATTACCTAAGGCTAAACTTAATAAAACGGCGACGACAGGCTTTGAATAGTTCTGATAACAATGAACAAAATAAAATATATAAAAACATTCCAAAAAAATTACAAAAAGTGTATTTTTTTAAAGTGAGGTTTTAACGCAGGGCACTGAGCCAGCGACCGTTCACTGCAGCACTTACTTCTGTCTACAGCTTATACTACGCAGTATATGGAAATAATGTTCCGTTGCTCGGCATCTATGAGCAATAGTGTGATAGTCTATAGACCAGCATAAGCGCAGGCCCATCAAAATCGATTCACGCAATTTTACGATCCGAATATTAAGCTTATACTTCGCAGTATGTGGAAATAATGTTCCGCTGCTCGGCTCCTATGAACAATAGCGTAATGATATATGTACCAGCAAAATTGTCGCTCTTTACGCAACTCATCAGCGAAAGTCCCATCAAAATCCCTCCACGGGATTTTACGTGATGTCCGGACGGAAAGACAAACAGACACAATAATTCTAAAAAAAATTAATGTTATGGTTTCTGTATCGATAGTATAGTACCACCGAATCGAAATTTTGGAAAAACATTTAATTACAGACAAAGTGCACGTTGAATTTTTAACCGACTTCAAAAAGGAGGAGGTTCTCAATTCGGTTGTATTTTTTTTTTATTTTTTATGTTTGTTACCTCATATCTCCGTCATTTATGAACCGATTTGAAAAGTTCTTTTTTTGTTCGAAAGGGTTATACTTCCCGATTGGTCCCATATAAATTTTGTTATGATTAGACCCTGAACTTCAGAGATATGGAACGGAACTCCTCATCGGATCAAAGCAAAATTCTCAAATTACTATATTGCTTTGTTTATATTTGTTGTTGGTGCGTGTCCCCCCTCTCCCCCTCTTTGGAATGTTTTCATTATATCGTGTAAGGTGTCATTTGAAAGGACTTTTTATGCCCGACTACGTCAAAGCCAAAAAGAAGGGTTATGAAGGAGGGGGTTAAAATTATGACACTAAAACGCATTTAATAAAAAATAAACTTTAAAAAAAAGTAAAAACCGACTTCTAAAATAATTACCATATTATAAAATTAGCAGTTTCAGAAGTCGGTGCAACTCTTCACTGAAGCAAATAGAAGCCACCGACTGCTGAAACTGCTAATTTTATATTATGGTAATTATTTTACTCCTTTTAGTATTTCTTTGAAGTCGGTTTTTACTTTTTTTTAAAGTTTATTTTTTATATTAATAGAAAATTGATTTATAAATACGTATTTAAGTATTCATAATAAAATATATGAGTATTTCAAATTAATCTATCGTATTGCCTTGCACAATTAAAAATTTTGAATATCTACACTCGCCTTTGAAATTGAATGTATTTCTCTTCCACTGCCATTCAGATATAGGTACCTAATAAATTTTAAATAACATTATCTTCGTTTTTTTTATAAAAGCTTAGTTAGTACCTTCTTCGGATAGCATTTCAATAGACCTTCCGTAGACTGAGAATAGTAATATATTCGTTGATTATATTTCCTCACAACGTGATTTGATACACGTAACGCCATCTATTGAAAAGAAATGGTATACACAAATACATGCTAAGTTCTTCTAGAAAACTTAAAATTCGCATAACTTTTGATTGCGTGAACCGATTGCGATGAAACAAAAAACATATGTTATTTGGAGATAAGCACAATATTTATTTATAAAAGTCAACAACATTGGATCAGTTGTTTTTACGTGATGCTTGCACAAACAAACAGATAAACAGGCAAAAATTCCAAAAATGTTAAAAATGGGTTCTATTGGTTATAGTTTAACATCCCAACCAGGTTTTTTCAAAATATTTGCTATGTACAGACACGCCATATCTACAGATTTATTATATGTACCTATAGATTTTTATTTTGAATTGCTATGGAATAATTTTACTAACTCAAAAATACTATGAAAAATGAAATGGAAGACAGAATTTTGTCAGATATTTTTGCCATCTATTTATCGTCATATATTTATGCACATAACTGATGAATCAATGCAAATGCTAACAGAAACACAGAATTAGTAAACGGCACGTATTTTTGCTTTGGGAAGTTGTCACTTTAATATGCTGCCTATGAACGATCAGATGTTTGTGCTGCGAAGAGATATCACATTATTTTGAAACTAATATCGTCACATATTTTTGCTTTGGGGAGTTGTCACTTTAATATGCTGCCTATGAACGATCAGATGTTTGTGCTGCGAAGAGATATCACATTATTTTGAAACTAATATCGTCACATATTTTTGCTTTGGGAAGTTGTCACTTTAATATGATGCCTATGAACGATCAGATGTTTGTGCTGCGTTCGTGCAGACAGATATTATTGAACCCGTTCCTGGGACAGATATAATTGCCGATGTGCCCATAGTAATATATTTATGCTCGTGACTGTACATCACAATGCAGACTGCCAATTATGCCGAAATGTTGACATTATATTGTTTGTACATTGTTGCCAGATTGATAATGAAATACATTTTTAATATTTATTTTGTATTTATGTCAATTAAAACGAGAAAATACAAACAAAACTTAATTATTTTGTGTGAAAATTACGGAAACAATTACGTTTTTGTTTTCCCACAACACCAACAAAAGACAGTTGTCCTACCACTTTTGCAATACTTGCAACTCATTGTTTCATCCCCTGCTTCTGGGAGATGACCCTTATCATCGAATCGGACGCAGTCTGTTGGACGAAAATAGACTGGTTTATGGATTTTTAGATCCTCGCCTATGTCTTCTGTGACGTTTATAATTTTTACTGTTCTATTTGATTTAGTCAATCCTTCAAACAATTGAAATCTAAACTCCTTCAACATTATATTTTTTCCATACCGTCTATGCAAAAGCCAAGCGTTATTGATACTCATGTCAATAAGCTGTGAAAATATTCTCAAGTACTAACTTTTGAAGGGGGTTCTGTATAAAGAAATTAACATTTCCGCCAAATCTACCCCTCACATGTGTTTATTGTAATGTTTTTCAATTTGAGGACATTCTACGTGTACCTTCTTTTTCTTCTCATCTTTATCGTAACGCTTGATAGTTTTGATGGGGTGCGAGTCTATATAGGGTGGTAATTTGAGATGGGGCATGAAGGGCAGCTACCTTAACCATTGTAGCTACAGGAAAACGTTCTTAGAAGACCACCCCTAACTTTTGGGATAATTTCAATCGGCATTCACAGATTTTGAAAAAAAAATACAGTCAGCGAGAAAAATGGCTGTTTTCACAAAAAAAATTTATGATGCCAATCGATCCTATTTCCCATAAGGATCAAAACACTTTTCCGGACCAACTGAGGTTTGAGTACTAGAAACGTCAGAAATAACAAAAAACTATTTGAGATGGGTTAGTTATAAGGGCAGCTACCTTAATCGTTGTCGGTACAGGAAAATGTTGAAAGGAGATTGGCCATAATTTTTGACATTATTTCGAACTGCATAAAAAGATAAAGAAAAAAAAATTGATACAGTCGGCAAAAAAATAGTCAGTTCTCACAAAAGTTTTTTATGATGCCAATCGATCCTATTTCCCATAAGGATCAAAATACTCTTCTGGACCTACTGAGGTTAGTACTAGAAACGTCAAAAATCATGAAAAACAACATTTTGTTCAAAAGTAACGTATATGCCGAAAAAAAAATTATTTTATTTTCAAAAACTGTGAATGCAGTTCGAAATATTTTCAAAAATTATGGACAGTCTCTTACGAACATTTTCTTCTAGCCACAACGATTAAGGTAGCTGCCCTTATTACTAGCCAATCCCAAATAAGTTTTTTGTGATTTCTGACTTTTCTAGTACTCTAACCTCAGTTGGTCAGAGTACTAGAAAAGTCAGAAATCACAAAAAACTTATTTTGAGATTAGGGCAGCTACCGTCAACTATGGCAACTTGACATATACAGGGCAACTTGCCCATAAGTAATCTTTACGAACAAAACCTTTTTACATGTACAATTTAAGATAGTTTTACGTACAATTTCAACAGTAGTAGATTTTTATGATTACCATTGGCAACATATTCTTTTTTCACTGTGGTAACATTGTTGGTTAAAAAAATATGGCGTTTCGAAGTCGAATAGTGACAAGACCTGTTTTTGCTGGTGTGTGAAAATTGTGTTTATACTCGTACAGCTAAAACCATTGATCTCAGGTGAGTACAATTTTGATATGTTCTGTAATAAATCTCGTAGATTAATTTAAGATTGTTAAATATCCGTTTTTAGGCCAATCTGCCGAAATATTTGGTTAGGTCATGTTAGTTGAGGTTAGGTCAAGTTGCCATTGCCCTCGACCAAGGAGGGAGCGGAGAGAGAGAGAGAGGCAGCTGCCACTCTCCCCTCCCGCGCCAGACGCACCGGGCGGCGGAGGCCGCGCGACGACCTCCAGCCACCCTAGTGTGTGGCCTGCGGGCGCTGGGTTAGGGGACCCACCGCTCGATCAGTAACAGGCCCGAGTAGGCGGCGCGACGTGTTCCACGCGCGCCTCTCAGCAGGACGTGGGGCAAGGCCCCACAAAGGAGAGGTCCGCCAGGGGCTGGCGGACCGAGGCCTGCCGGGGTCGCGGTGCATGCAGCTGCGAATCCCGCGACCCCGGCCCACGGTCAAGTGATGGAACATCGTGGTGGTTTTAGCCGGTAAGAGTCCGGCACACCCCCCCGTCTTCCCCAGACGGGGGATAGTCCATGAGGATTTCCCCACGCAAAAAAAAAAAAAAAAAAAAAAGTTGCCATTGCCCTCGGTGGTGGTGACCTCTCGCTTCCGGCCGTGGTTCTGTCCATGGTCGGGAGCGAGACTGCGTGGGAAGCCGTCGCCTCCTTCTGCGAGGAGGTGATGGCGACCAAGGAGGGAGGGGAGAGAGAGAGAGAGGCAGATGCCACTCTCCCCTCCCGCGCCAGACGCACCGGGCGGCGGAGGCCGCGCGACGACCTCCAGCCACCCTAGTGTGTGGCCTGCGGGCGCTGGGTTAGGGGACCCACCGCCCGATCAGTAACAGGCCCGAGTAGGCGGCGCGACCTGTTCCACGCGCGCCTCTCAGCAGGACGTGGGGCTAGGCCCCACAAAGGAGAGGTCCGAGCGGACCGAGGCCTGCCGGGGTCGCGGTGCATGCAGCTGCGAATCCCGCGACCCCGGCCCACGGTCAAGTGATGGAACATCGTGGTGGTTTTAGCCGGTAAGAGTCCGGCACACCCTACTGTCTTCCCCAGACGGGGGATAGTCCACGAGGATTTCCGCACGCAAAAAAAAAAAAAGGTACCATTGCCGGCATAGTGGCATCTTGACCTATGCCTAGGGTTGACACAAATGGTTGACACAAAATTAGATTGTAAAAAAGTACCTAATTGTCTAATCCTAATTCCTAACTAAATTTTATAAAATCTAAAAGTACCTATGTTTGTTTGTTTACCCGCACTTCTGGTCACAACGGAACGACGGATTGGCGTGATGTTTTACGCCGCAGTACTTATAGTTCTAGACTCGAGAATCCCTTTCTGAGTCTACAAATATAAAGGACATGTTAGGAAATGGGCTTAAAATAATTTTATTTTTGAACCACTATCATGTGCGGTTTTTCTGATAGAGAAAATTATTTAGGATAGCCTTATAAAAACAAAAAAAATGTTCAAAGCGCCATTAATAAATAAATATATTAAATTCAAATATTTTTTTAATCTTAATATTATTTTTGCACATTAAAACAAAGAAAAGACTGTTGTAACAATAATAACGATAAACAGATACGAGCGGCGCACGGACCATAGTGCGCTCTCGCTCGCACAGACACTACCTGTCTCGCTCCAGCCGCCCCACCGCGTGACACTATCGGCCACGGCCTATATAACCCAGGCGCACCGGCGCAATAATCAATTAGCTAGCGGTCAGTGCTATAGCGATCGTGTTCCCGCAGTCCTATAGTACAGCCACGGTTGAAGAGTGCGAAAGCCCCCCCTTGCAGTCCACTCCAAGACCTAAGTTGAGGTTAAAGGGTTAGATAGCGTACCTGCCGTCGGCTCTGATACCTCCAGCTAGGACAAGTATCTAAAGTGCTAGTTCTAAGTACCTACCTACTGTTATTTGAATGAATAATATAGTCTTGTTGTTAACCATCGGCGTTTCACTTCTACCTCCTACATCTGGCGCCCAACGTGAATAATAGTTAATACTATTACATGAACGAAGACAACCCGAAATTGAAGGTGAAAGAAGAGACAATGGCGCCTATACAGTTAACGCAAGAACAGTTCAGTGAGTTGTTAAGTCGCATACCATCCAATACAATGCCCAATAAAAACTTTACGCGTTGTACGGCAAAGTTTCATGGTGAACGCGATCATGACAAAGTAGAAGAATTCTTAACTGCTATCAAGATATTTAAGGAAATTGAAAGAATATCAGATGAAGAAGCTTTGAAAGGATTACCGCTACTTTTGAAAGACACTGCCAATACCTGGTGGCAAGGAGTAAATGCAGATATTAAAACTTGGTCTTCTGCATTGAAACAATTACGTGCCGCCTTCGCCCCGCAACGAGAGCCATATGAAGTGTATCTGGAGATATTCGCAACATCACAAGGCGAGAAAGAAAAAATAGATACATTCTTGTGCAAGAAACGTGCCTTACTTGGGTTACTACCGCCCAAACGTCACAAGGAAGAGGAACAGCTGGATTTGATTTACGGACTCTTGAAGACTGAATTAAAAAAGAAGATAGCACGATCAGACATCAAGACCTTTGCGGAACTGATGGAGCGTGCTCGGCATCAAGAATCCTTGGAAAAAGAGGAAATTAAAGAGGAAGCTGAAAAATCCTCTTCAAGTACTAAAAAATACACAGAAGGCCCGAATACACAGAAGAAAGGTCACGTGAGTCGCTGCTTATTTTGTGCCAAGAGAGGTCACGTATACGAGGAATGTCGCAAGCGTTTGGCACAGATAAACACCAATGAGAAAGAAAAACCGAAACCGGTAATAACATGCTATGGTTGTGGTGCAGCTGGTGTGTTCCGCAGTAACTGCAGTACCTGCAAAAGCAAGGAGACTCCGCCGAAACCTGTGGCATTTTATACTGTTCAGATGGCAATGGAAGGACATGTAAAAATACCTACCATAGAGATTAATATTAAAGGACAACTGGGATACGCATATTTGGACACTGCTGCAAGAACTAGTATCGCTGGAACACAGCTATACAAAATGCTTCTACAAGCAGGAGTAGCGTTTGTAGAAAAATTGGCTGACGTCAGCTTGGCAGATGGCACTACAACATCCCTTAAGTTGCAAGTCACGACAGTGGAAGTGACTATTGGAGGGAGGACTTTGCCAATAACATTGTCGGCTATTCCGGATGCCACAGATAGTCGTACGTTGATGGGGATTGATTTTCTGGAAGCCGCTGGAATTGTTTTAAACCTACCACAACGTACCTGGTTCTTTTTGGACGAGCCTAATAAAGTATTCCCTTTCCTACAGTTAGCAAATCGTAAACCATCAGTCTTCCAGTCAGCAAAGAAGATTGATTTTGCGAATTACGAAGAAAAAGAAACAATCACAGACTTCATGAAATGGGCTAGCGAGCTGAAGATGCTGTCACCTCTAGCCAACACACCATCACCGTTACAGAACGAGTCGCAACCGTCATCGCCTAAGAAACGACGCTGGCAATTGATGAGACTGGATACTCCGCCACCGCCAAGTCACCCTCGCGAACCTGCTGATTCATATAATTGTGATGATCCTAGAATTAATTATCTGCCAATAAATCCTATGCCCTTCTATTCGTGTGATATTATTTTGCAATATGATGAAGGCAATATATTGTCAATTACTGAAAGAGAGATGCTCAATAACCTTCTTACAAAGCATTCTGATATTTTCGACAAACACGGTGAGCCCACTACTTATACAGAGCACCGTATCGATACTGGGAATCATAATCCTATAGCGGTTAAACCCTACAGGTTATCACCAATTAGGCAAACTCAGCTTAGGGCTAAATTAGATGAGATGATAAGTAATGAGATAATAGAGGAATGTGACTCACCTTGGTCTGCACCGGTAATTATGGTTCCTAAAGGCGAGAACGATGTACGAGTCTGTGTTGACTACCGACGTTTAAACGAAATAACAAAACCGGATAGATATCCCTTGCCACGCATCGACGATTTATTACAACAAGCTAAAGCCATGCCCTATATGACCACAATTGACCTTCAATCTGGTTACTGGCAAATTAAAGTTCATGTAAATGATCAGGAGAAAACTGCATTCATTTCTCCATTTGGAATGTACAAATTTAAGCGTATGCCGTTTGGACTACGTAATGCACCAGCTACGTTTCAGCGTTTAATGGACAAATTCATTCATGGCTTACATGCGCAGTCCGTTCTATGTTATTTAGATGATCTAATCATAAGGTCACAAACATTTGAACAACATCTAGAGGATTTGAAAGAGATATTTGGCAAGTTAAAAACATTCAACTTAAGAGCAAACAGAAAGAAATGCAAGTTCGGATGTACAAAAATTAAATATTTGGGACATCTCATAGTTCCGGAAGGTATTACAGCTGACCCAGAGAAAATAATCGCTGTAATAAATAGAACAGAACCCAAAAACTTAAAGCAGTTGATATCTTTTCTACAAACCGCTTCATGGTATAGACGATTTATAGAGAATTTTGCAGAAAAAGCAAGACCTTTGACTAACCTAACGAAGAAAACCGTTGCATGGCATTGGAGTGATGCGCAAAGTAACTCTTATGCTACATTAAAAAGTGCCTTAACCACAGCACCCGTGTTAAAACAAGCTGATTATGAAGCCCCATTCACAATTAAAACTGATGCAAGCAATTACGCTATTGGAGCAGCTTTGGTGCAGGGGGAGGGTAGCAACGAACATCCAATTGAATATGCAAGCAGATTGTTGACCTCAGCAGAGTGTAACTATACAGTAACCGAAAAGGAAGCTCTGGCTATAGTATGGGCAATTGCACGCTTCAGAGGTTACATAGAAGGCAATAAGTTTCTAACTATTACCGATCACCAACCATTGAAATGGTTATTGAACCTAAAATCACCGACTGGTCGCCTTGCACGATGGGCTTTACAACTACAGCCCTATAATTTTGAAATTAAATACAGTCCGGGGAAAACAAATGTTTTAGCAGACAGCTTATCAAGACCTCCATGTGACGATAAAAACCATGTTGAGAGTACAGCTTGTGAAATCTGTCAAGTAGAAATTGATTTACCAAAACAAAGTGAGAATAATATTCGCAATGAACAAGATAAAGATGAAGAATTATACCGAATAATAAAAGCTTTGGAAACCCAATCAGAATCAGAAGATTATATACAATGGTCAAAAAGAGGATATTTATTGCATAACGGAGTCCTCTATCGATTTACTCCAGATCAAGAAGACGAAAATGCCAAACTAGTGATACCTCGGCACGAAACCAACAATGTGTTAAAATCTTTCCATGATGTACCTACAGCTGGACATTTAGGAATTGACAGAACAGTGAAACGTATAGAAAACAGCTTTTATTGGAAAGGCTTACGCAAAGATGTAATAAAGTTTGTAAAGACTTGCATTGAATGTCAAAGATATAAACCAATAAATCAGAAACCGACAGGGTTATTTCAATCAACTGCAAATAATCAAAGATTTGAGGTACTATCAATAGACTTATTTGGACCACTGCCTACTGGGCCTAAAGGTGAAAAATGGATTTTCATAGTAGAAGACACTACAACCCGATGGGTAGAACTATTTGCAATGATTGAAGCTACAGCCCAACAATGTGCTATCATACTACTAAACGAAGTTTTTCTACGTTATGGATTACCTCGTAGAATCTCAAGTGACAATGGAACTCAATTCATATCTGCTGTCATGCAGAAATTGATGTTTTGTTTAAACATTCAACATTTTCTGAGTCCTGTCTACCACCCACAACCTAATATTGTGGAACGGAAAAATAGAGATATGAAAAGCCAAATTGCAATAATGGTGCAAGGCAAACATAATCGTTGGCCAGAAACACTACCGGCTATACGATTCTCGATGAACTCAGCATACAACCAAAGCACTGGATTCACAGCAGCATATTTATCGTTTGGAAGAGAAATGAGAATTCCATATGAAGTCTCCTATAACTTGAGTGACATTGTACAGTCAGAAAAATTTATACCAGAAATCACACCATATTTGAAAAATCTTGCGAATGATTTACGTATAGCAAAAGAAAACGTTGAGATCATGCAAGATAAAAATAGAAATCTTGCTAACCAGAAGCGACGTCCTGATCCTGGATACAATGTTGGAGACTTGGTATTAGTTGAAACTCACCCAATAAGCAGCCAAGATAAGCAGTTCTCGTCAAAACTGGCACCAAGACGTGATGGTCCCTACATCATAAAGAAAAAACATGGCAGTTCCATATATGAGGTTGCTAATACTAACAATCCTGAAGAATGTATTGGAAGATATCATACATCAGCTATAGTAAAGTTTCAAAAACGTAAAGATGAGACTCCAGCACCAATTATTCCTATTAGAAGACGGGGACGACCAAGGAAGATACAAACATCATAGTTCTGATACTCTAACGGGACGTCAACGAGTACCAGAGGGGGAGACTGTAACAATAATAACGATAAACAGATACGAGCGGCGCACGGACCATAGTGCGCTCTCGCTCGCACAGACACTACCTGTCTCGCTCCAGCCGCCCCACCGCGTGACACTATCGGCCACGGCCTATATAACCCAGGCGCACCGGCGCAATAATCAATTAGCTAGCGGTCAGTGCTATAGCGATCGTGTTCCCGCAGTCCTATAGTACAGCCACGGTTGAAGAGTGCGAAAGCCCCCCCTTGCAGTCCACTCCAAGACCTAAGTTGAGGTTAAAGGGTTAGATAGCGTACCTGCCGTCGGCTCTGATACCTCCAGCTAGGACAAGTATCTAAAGTGCTAGTTCTAAGTACCTACCTACTGTTATTTGAATGAATAATATAGTCTTGTTGTTAACCATCGGCGTTTCACTTCTACCTCCTACACTGTTAAATATATTTTTTGATAGCATATTATAGACCTTTATGTTATTTGAAATATTTGAAAGCAATATTAAATGAATTTATAATATTATCTCCATGATTTGAATGTATTGCATTGATTCCTTTGCCTTCTAATGAAATCTATGAAAACATATGTGTCATTGTCATGTTATCATTATGACAGTAAAACTTGTCAATTGACAATGACATATTTCAGTTTTCTTATTGTCAAAAATTGCTATTATTTCAGTTATTTAGCGAAATCATCATCTATGAAGGGTCTAATGCTGATGTTGTGTAGTCTACCAACCCGCACCAGGCCAACGTGGTGAACTATGACCTAATTCTTCTTATTCTAAGAAGAGGCCGTGCAAGATCTAAGATAATGAATTATATGTACCGCAATATCCTTTTCTCCTATTATTTGGGACTATAGCATCATTAAGCCATTGTTCTAGCAGGTATAGGGGAACATGTGTATTGGGTAAAAAATAAAAGAATAACGTTTTTGCTTATATCTCTTTGTTTTTATTCTTCATTTTCAACATCTTCTCTAACAATTACATTGTCCAGGAAGTGTGCAGGCGGTAATATATTGTCTTGATGCCGAGCCCACCCAAGATACCATATGATGGTCATCACATGAGCACAGCTACCGACAGTTCGCTTCCCTATTATACAGCTGCAGTAATATTGGCAAATTCTCTCCTCCCAATTATTTGATTCTGTTAACTTTATCAAAACATAGGTATAATATACTTTATTGCGTGTCCCCCCCTCCCCCCCTTTTGAATGTTTTCATTATATCGTGTAAGGTATCATTTGAAAGGACTTTTTATGCCCGACTACGTCAAAGCCAAAAAGAAGGGTTATGAAGGAGGGGGTTAAAATTATGACACTAAAACGTATTTAATAAAAAATAAACTTTAAAAAAAAGTAAAAACCGACTTCAAAGAAATACTAAAAGGAGTAAAATAATTACCTAATATAAAATTAACAGTTTCAGAAGTCGGTGCAACTCTACACTGAAGCAAATAGAAGCCACCGACTTCTGAAACTGTTAATTTTATATTAGGTAATTATTTTACTCCTTTTAGTATTTCTTTGAAGTCGGTTTTTACTTTTTTTAAAAGTTTATTTTTTATATATGACGTAGACTTCAGAGCTGGTCTCCAGGCAGGTGGCAGTGTCCAACCACCGTCTCTATTGAAATTCGGATGACGGCTGATTTCGATGGCTTCACGTACTTTTCGCGGCACGAAATATTTCTCCTTCGCTAGTACGGAAGCTTTATCAAAACGCATGAAGTGAGCCGTACAGCCGTTACAGACGTGTTCTGCCACTGCCGACCTCGTGCTGTCCATACTCTTCATACTACGTATGTGTTCATTAAGTCTGGTTGCGATATTGCGGCGAGTTTCCCCTATATAACTCAGGCCACAGTCGCACGGTATCTTGTATACACCAGGAACGCCTAGCGGATCCTTATCCTTCGGTGAGCGTAATAACTGCCGCAATTGTCCACTAAAAAACTAGTCGGGCAATCCCGAAAAATGCACGTGAGTAAACCGTAACTAATCATAAATATGACCGTGAATGATCTCCTTTGCTAGTCGATAGTGCTGTCGAGTAGGTTAGGTTCTAAGGGGATGACAGGATTTTTGTTAGCTTCTTCTTCTTCTTAGCTTTTCGATGACAAATTCATTATATTAAAACTTAATTATATTACTGTGACCCAGAACTTGGCCACTTGGACTGCGTTGTCATTGGCAACCATTAAGTCTTCCTGCGTGCAGCTGTTAGGGCTCGCACGGCATGATGTGAGTTGGGCCATATCGTATGGGTTGTACCGCACAAACAGCTAAAATCGGTACTTTCACTGAAACCCCACGTTATACATGTTGTCTTTGCTCCGACCGACCTGAGTTCTCGAAGTTTATTTAATGACTTCCAGATCAGCCATGGCACTTCATGTCCAGGCGGAGGTCTCTCCGCAGGTGGCACGAATGGGTTTGGTAGGGAGACCCCATCTCTCCAAAGGTTGCACCTCTCTCTTGGCAACTCCGAGGCCAGAGGTTCGACACACTTATGGAAATTCTTGGGGCTTTTCAGCTTTTGTGACACTGGAATATAGCCATGCAGGGGGTGCCGTGTGTCGTTCATCTTTGCCTTCTCGGCAGAGCTCGAAACGGCCCCTACGGACATCTGGTGGTGCAATACCGGCAAGTGGTATTGCACCACTTGAGGGCTGAGTCACCCTCGTCCGTGGGAAAGCACCCTTAGTTCGAAACCCCACACGTGGTCTCCGGGTGGTTCCAATCAGGTGACAACCTATCGCTTGGTGGTAGGATCTTTACGGTCCGCCTGGCTAGCTACCACCCTCACATTAAAGTCCAGCGCCAAGCAGTTTACTGTGTTCCGTCGTGTGTATGTGAGAGCCAGAGAGGCATAGGGGAAAATCTCTCTATATCTCTGTTACTTGGATTCGTGTGCTTCATCTTAGACCCTTTCTGCGCTTACCATCAGGTGCAACGAGGGTCAAATGAGACCAAGTCAAGGAAAAAAAAAAAACTGGGTACGGCAGTTTTACCGGGGTTGGTTTAAGGCAACCCGTAATGATCCGGCAAGTTTCATTTAAGCTTGCGCATGCGCACTAGCTTTGCGTGGGCAGATCGGCTCCACACTGGGCATGCGTACTCACCAGTAGAGAACGCTAGCGCCAACTCAGACGTCCGCATAACTTGCAGAGAGGCTCCCCACTTGGTGGTAGTGAGACGCTGTAGCAAGTTGTTGCGAGCGAACACCTTCTTTTTAATGACGTCATAATTTCTTCCGAAAGTCAGAGACCTATCCAGTACGATACCCAAGTAATTAGGATGGTTGTTGTGGGCTACGGGCACGCCTTGCCTCATGATGCAAAGCTGACGACCCGCTTGGTGGTTGCAAAGATGGAAAACTTAGGACTCAGTCTTTGATGAGTTAGGCTTAAGAGAGTTTTCCTCAACTTAAGACCTTAAGAGCCGTGGTAAGATTGGCCTCCACTTCTTCAAAGTTGGTATCTTGAGCAGGTAGTGCCAGGTCATCAGCGTATAAGAAGCGGGATGTATTTGGGCTAGCCGATTGGTCGTTGGTGTATATGTTAAAAAGGGTCGGGGCCAGAACGCTGCCCTGTGACAGACCGTTCTTTTGCGATCTCCAACGACTATGGTCTGAGAAGAGATTGACTTGAAAGCGACGGTTATGGAGAAGTTCCCGGAGTGTGATGGCAAATTTTTGATCGCCGGTCATCCCCATCCATGGTTTCCACTTTCCATATCAGTCACCTGACGTTCACTGTGTCATAGGCCGCTGAAAAGTCCACAAATACAACGCTAGTTACCTTTCCCAACTCAAATCCATCTTCTATGTGCTGAGTAAGTTTGAGTGTTCGGTTTGAGCATGACTTCACTGGTCTGAAACCCGCTTGCTCTGGTATCAAAATTGGGTCAATAAGGCCTGTGAGCCTAGGCAGCAGCAACCGCTCGAACAATTTATATGTATGGCACAAGAGTGCTATAGGCTGGAAGTTTTTGGGATTGTCTACTGCCTTTCCCGGTATGGGTATAGCTATTACCTTCGCCTTTTTCCAAAGACGGGGAATAGAGGCGGATTCCATACAGTTGTTACAGAAAAGCAGTAACCATGACACAGCATCTGTGCCAAATTGCTTTATTTGCTCCACAGATATACTGTCCACTCCTGAGACTTTGCCACATTTAAGATTTCGAATGGCTAAAACAATGTCAGTCAGGATGAATGACTTATTTATCCGGTCTCATGTGCTTGTGAGGCTACTTCGTTTTGGGACGTTCGCAAGGCGGCCTGATGACTTTCCATTCAAAATGAGCTGGTGGGTGATCTGGTACGCGGTGACTTGACTGGGTAAGGATAGTATAGGTGGATCACCGTTAAGTTTCCGGATGGTGTTCCAAGATTTCTTGCTGTTATGCGTCATGTCAATTTTGGTGACAGTATTGATCCATTTTTCCCGACGGGATTCACTGATCTGCGATAGCAGCTCCTTGCCAACCAAGGTCGACTCCTCGGAGAAGGGGTCGTGGCTATACAAGGATTCGTACTCTTTAAGCAATTCTGAAGATTTTTCCGATATTTGATTGCCCGACTTGTTTATTTTGCGTACTTCCACAGCATTATGTCATATGGTATTCTGCTGTGGGGGGCAGCGGCCGATCGCGACTCGATATTTATATTACAGAAGAGGGCAATCCGCGCGATCTATAATATGGGTCCTCGGGAGTCGCTTAGAGATTTCTTTAAAGAGATTAATATTCTGACGATGCCTTCCCGTTACATTTTTGAAAATATTATGTTTGTACGTAAAAATCTGCCAATGTATAATGTTAAAAGCGACGTTCATAATATAAATACTAGGAACAAACATAAATTAGTAGTCCCTAAATTTAGATTATCCAAAACGAATAAGTCATTCCTAGGAAATTGTGTTAGATTTTATAACAAGCTTCCCAAAACAATTACGGATCTCACTCTAGTCTATTTTGAATAAATGAGTTTTGAGTTTGAGTTTGATAGCCCTGGGATGTAGGATGTTCGACAGGCTCTAGGAATACATTTACGTGTTATTGTTGAGACGATATCAACAAATTGGTCGTATTTTTGAGGAATTGGCTGTGTTTTCACTAGATCTCCATCTATCAACTGTGAGAACTGTGTCCAGTTAGCCTTGGACTAGTTGAACCGGCGCTTCAGAGGACACTTAAAGGACGAACAACGGGCTGAATCGTACACACGATCGGTCTGTGCGTGCTGTGTACGAGGTATTGGGAAGCAGATAGTCTTACTACACTGCGAGCTGATACTTTCGCTGACAAAGATTAGATCTGGATTAGAACCACGTTTCCACCGACCACTGTTAAATGAGGCCGGTTGTTTCGGATTGTGTATCAGCATCAGATCGTTCGTCTCAGCCCACTTTTCAAGCGCTTACCCACATGTTTCCGTAGCGTTGTAGCCCCATCTCATGCTGTGACTGTTGAAGTCGCCGATCACAATTTTGATGCGTTGGTCCTAGAAGTTTTCAGGAGGTACAAACTGGAATGGGGTCTTAGGAGGTTTGTATACGTATAGAAGTGACGGTACAGTTACCGATGTCAATGGTGATAGCCTCAATGTCGTTCTGGGTTGAACATTTGGTTGACTTTATGATTACGACGGGAGCAGCAAATACTGCGTTACCGTGCTTCGGATGACAGATCTCGGCGATAAGCGTGAGTCCAGGTATGTGTGGTCGGTACTGAGTTTCACTCCTATGGGTTTCCTGAACACACAAAACGTCACAGTGTGTCATGCGAAATAATTCAGAAAATATTCCTGATTTATTTTGTGAGAAACCCTCGATGTTAATAGAGACTACACACAGCGCCGGCTTTAAGACTGGACTAATGTTAGTATTTGTCATCGTGGTGAATGGATTGGCCAATCGGTGTTAGTACTCGCTGATTGTTGCCCAGGGTGCACCAGACGTATGGGGTCAGAAGTACGTCATTCGGGGAGGCTCCTTTCATGCACCTTTGTTCGCTCGTAAGCTCGATAGGGTCGCTCTTGCATCCGTAAAAAAGTAGATTTTTGATACTTATCTAAAATAAAACAATTCTATAAAATAAAAATGGATCTACGGCAAAAAAAAAATGGTAGTGGAGGTCTCAAGAGACCCTCTAGAACTCCCAAATAACCTCACATTCTTTCTAGAGAGGCGGCACGTCGCCAGTTACGTATCAGATATTCTATCCTCCATAACATTCACGAATATAGTATTAATCTAAATAAAAAAAATAAACAAAAATGGTTGACTATCCGGTAAACCCTTCATGTGATAATAATAAGGATTCATTTTATTTTTTTACGATCTCAATCACAAACCACAATATACAACTTATAAAACAACACAATTCATGAAATTCAATTAGTGTTTTGTTGCACGCACGTCACACAGAACGAAACTACTCAGCCAGCAACGCGGTCGAATACAATCTGCTTGTGAGTGCGTATTTGCGTATTCGTTGGCGCAGAGCGAGAGCTTTGTTATCGTAGGTATAAGAGAGATGGAACTCGTTTATACCGCCGAAACTCAAATTAACCGGTTAATTTTGTTCAACAGAATCGGAATGTGTAAAAAACCGGTATCGCCCATTAACCGGTTAAATACCGGTAACCGAAACCTAAAACCGCTATCCATTCCGGTTCGAGGTCAATGACCAAAACCGGTTTGGAAAATTAACCGGTTTCCGAGCCCTGTTAGTAAGACTGTCTCATGTGATGACATTATGCCTGGGACATTTGTTATTTCTAAGCTTTCACATAATTCAACCAAAAATGTCCCATTTGCACGAATATGCTCCCCATAATAAGATCTAGCTTGCTTTATTTGGTATATTCCAAGACTGAACAAAATCAAGTCTGACATTTCCATTACAGGAAACATGTTCAGTTGTGGTAATTGGGCATCTATTCTTATAAAACTGGCTCGTCGTCTGTTTAATTGATGCTCAAGCACATAGTCACCTAAATAGTTAGGCATGCTCACTCTTTGCATTGCTCTGCTTAAGATTGCTTGAGCATCAGAACGGTCGGTTATAAGTGGATGGATATTGTTTAATATTGCTGCGCAAATTCTAAAATCATTCATTAAGTTTCTTGATGCTAGATTAAAATATTTATTTCTAAAAATCTTGAAATCGCGTTTAAACCGACCATTCACGACTTCAATTACCCATCTGCACAAGGTTACAAGCCGAGATTTATTAGCTTTTATTGTAGACAATTGTGTTTCACCTTCATCTAGAGTCTCTGGCTTGTGTACTGAGAATCCCAATGAGGTAAGTAATCCTATAGCATCTCGAAACCCTCTGTCCAGCAAAAACACATCATTTTCTCTAAAATAATTTCTGAGAGCACCACTGGGTGCAAAAAGCTGGTTCATTATCTGTGCATCAGAAGTTGTGGCAGCAAACGGACCAAAAACATCTAAAATAAATCCGTCTGTGGCTACCATCAGAAAAGGTTTTAATAGATTGGCATATTTATGTAAGCTATAAGTTTTCTTTTGGAATAGATAATTAGAAGACTTTTGCAAATATATATATGTGCCGTCAAAGATTATTATAGGATTACTTTCCTCTGTGCCAAAGAGACCCTGTGGAATCAAAAGATTTCTACTTGACAAGCTTGCTCTTGGGATATTACTAATGCCCAAATGTAAAGGTACATATGATTCTAATAAGCAGCCACGAGTCTTTTTCACATACTGACAGACTGTATAAGTTGACAAACGAAACAATGAGGCTATGCGTCTAAATGGTTCTCCTGTCCTTATTTTTATTAAATACATACCAAGTGCTGTTTTAGGTTTTTTACATAAATTAGACAATTGAGGTATGCAAGTTAATATAGCCAGAAAGTTGAAAACAGTCAAGCCCGTCCAGTATCGACAGGTAGTATTATTCATGTGTTCAACATTTTCAAAGTCTATGGTGTTATTTACATCTCTGCGTAACAAGTCAAGCATTTCAGTAATATGCACCTGGTTGAATTCAGTTATGAATTCAAATTCAGCAACCAAATCCCAATTGTATAAGCTTGAATGTTCTTCACACACTCGAGCATTTTGAGTGATGTAAAGTTTTTGATGTGTAAGAATATGTTTCCTTAAAAACAATGGCACACGTTTCCTTTCGTGATTCATACAATCCGGAACAAAACAATGTGTTGTGGTATCTGGAGTGCGACTATACCCATCTAATGTAAGACTTACAACTGGTTCTTGGGAAACATTTCCAAAGTCTGTGCTGGCAGAACTTAGAGGCTCTACAACGGAGCTGGATCCACTGGTGAGTGGATTTGGTTGCAGAATTTCCTCATTATCAGTGCCGGTAGTTGTTATTATGAATGATTCAGTTTCACTTTCAGCAGGTCGTTGTTGACGATGGGCTCTTAGCCAACAAGCATTACATGCCTGGGCGTTAGAAGGCATCTGCAATTAAAGGCACAATTAGCTTAAGTAATCCTAATGTGAGTGAATAAATAATAATTATACCAACAGAAACACAGATTTTTAACTGATTTATTTTTGTAGGAATAATGTATACAACAAGCAGGTTCACTTACTTCAAGAGGGCTGATTATATTGGCGAAATAAATCCATTCAGCATCACCAGTATTTACATGACGCGAGCGTCTTCCAGTTCTTCTGGCAATTGATATGCCACAACATACACAGACAGAATCGTGGCCAAGTTGACGTTCACCTATATTGCCTTCATTCCTATTATGTGATTCAAGAATCAATAGGTTAACACATTCTTGACATAGGTAGTCTTCATTGATTACCTAAAACAAGAAAACTTCATATTTTAATCTATACCAGAATTTGTTATTATTTTATACTCCTTTTTAAGTTAAAAAAGGTAACTCAATGTTTATAAGAGTTTGAGCATAACATAATCCATTTACTATTGTCACCTTTTACAAATGTGTAAAGATTAAATACATAGTAAATACACCATAATTGACAATAAAAATCAGTATTATTAAACTTTTAATTATGGGTATGCTGATTTTTAGCTAAATACATACTTGTCTGGCAATCCAGTCTTCTAAAACAGAGATAACCTCAAGATCCATATCTGTTGCATTGTACTGATATTGTTGGGTAGTTGGAATAGCAATCCAGCAATTAATGCAGCGAGGCATGATGGTGATGACTACCTGAAAGATAAAAACATTAGTGTAGTTTCAGAACATATGAATATATATAAATACCTTACTTTACGGTAATCAATTCATTGTGTTTTAGGGTAAATGTGAACGCAACAGAACTTACGAAATACTTGTTATATGTAAGTATAACCAAAAGACTATAAACTATGCTAGGCCGTGCACCTTGACTCGATCGTTTGTTATAATTCCATCATATAGAAAACAGGTACTAACCTTAAACTGCTTCGATAAAAGATGGTAAAATCGGACGTGCAAAATCCAAGTCCGAGAGAAAAGTCAGGGTCGTCAGTATCGCCGGTCGTCGGGTGCACAGAGTACTTTTTAGTCGGGTGTTCAAATCGAGTGCACCAGTTACACCACAGAGTATGTAACGCTATACAAGCATTGAACTAGGCTTGTCCACAGATTAGAAAGGGCATGTCGAAAGAAATGTCGATATTTTTAAGCGATTTATAACAACTTTGATAAACGGCTTTGATATATAAAATCGAGTTTTTTTTTAAACCGACTAACAAACAATTGTAATTTTTTACTGACAACTGCGCGTAAGCGGTCTGACTTTTGCATGGTTACGCGCGAGCGAGGCGAGTTTTAAGCTGGAACCACACCATTAAAATCCGACGCGACAACACGCATTTTCATTGATTAAACGTTTAAAAATGATATTACTAGGTGAACTGTAGCCAATCAGCATGCGTCAATTGACGTGTTGATGCCTGTCGTCGCGTCGCGTGTCGGCCATGTGGTTCTGGCTTCAACCCTTATAGCACCAGAATTTTCTTGATTTGTTAAAATATTTATGTATTTTTAAAACGTCGATACAATTAGATCGATATTTTTTTTTAATTATTGGTGACATCCCTACAAGGAATGAATAGTTGACACTTGACACATGATTGACGTTCACAATGATATCCTACAGAACAATGTTGCTATAATCAATAATTACATGTGGGTTGCAATTTTTTTGTTAATTATAATTATTTAAAAAATAAAATAATTAAGGAAGGGTGCTTTTTAAAAAATTAAAAAATATACACTAAGCCTCCTTATTTTATGTACTTTCACAAAAATATAATTTCATCTCGGTTCACGGCAGTTGCGAATAAAAGCCCAGCCTCCATACAAAAACCTAACATGTCCTTTCTAGCTACTTTTTAACCTAGGAAAACATCTTATTTCCTCGGGACGCGAACGGAGTCACGGATTGTTTTTTTTTTACGCAAACTTGTACTTTATTACTTGTAATAACAAAACAAAGTTAGTTTCATGAAAATACTAGCTTTTCGTCCGCAGCTCCGCTCGCGTGGACTACACGAACTTTAATCTACCTCTTTTTGGTTTTAGGATAAAATGCCACTAAAAAAACGAGATCGTCGGAGACTTGGGGCAAGACCGTATCAATGATTAAACTTAAGTAAAAGCATTAATATTTTGTGTAAGACATTTATTTTGTATTAAATAATAAATATTATTTTGAAACTTGTTTTAGTGACAGCCCTATAGAATACGAATGATTTGTATGAAAATCGTTTTGAATCCTATGACAACTTGATCTAGTATCCAGTATTACCAGATTTATAAGATTGTAGGTAATTCGAAAAGGGATACCATATTAAAATACGTTAAATATGACCAAATTGACCTAAAACAGGAAATAATAGGCAATTATCGATAAAAAATCATTGTTAGGTCAAGATGCCAAAGTGGTGTCAATTTGACCTCTGTTATATTTCTTTGTCTAGAACGCCAATTTCAAGGTATTTTAAAGAAATCGATAGTTACTATGAATTATTAGTTCATTATCAATGAGCTTAATAACATAATTGTTCATTATGATCACAAACAAATCAAATAATATTAAAAAAATCTATCAGTATCATAGTTATTTGATAAATTCGAAAAAAATGTGGTCAAGTTGCCACAGTTGACGGTACCTTAATCGTTGTGGCTAGAAGAAAATGTTCGTAAGAGACTATATCAATAGATGCGCGCTCGCGCCCCGCGTCAAGTGCTCTAAAAATCACCGAAATCGGTCCACAAATAACGAAGATAGCCCTCAAAAACCATTAGCGCATTAGACATTTCCTGACCTGTCGCCCGATTCATCGCGACGACACCCTATTTTCGAAGTGCAAAAGTGAGTGTCGTGAACTTGGGCACCCCCAGCAAAACTCTCGGATTTTTCAACCAAGCAACCAGGGAGCTGTGGCGATCCCAAAAGGTACCACCCACTTTCTACCCGCACCCGGACGCCTAGTGAACAAGTCCCGGTGTCCCAGGCAGGAGGAGACGCCCAAGAATCACCTCGACCCAACTCACCACCCAGCACCCTCACCTCCGCGCCCTCAGCCACAATTGCATTCTTCCTTTGCCCATAACTCTTCACCCCCACCCCCTACACCCTAGTTAACAACGTCCCTGTCATTTTTAAGGGGCAGTGCACCCCCCCCCATAAATTTCATCACCCTAGGAGCTTCCCTCACAAAGCCAATTTCCAACTCGTAATTACGTAAACGACAACAACACACAAAACCCCCTACAACTCCGCACTCCTACGCCCTAAGCGTAATTCCTCTCGGGACTCACACCCCTAGCCTACTCTCTACCCTAACACCTAATATCACCCCTCTAACCCCATCCCCCTTAAATCTACGGCCCTTTTTGCATAAAACTGGTACACCGCGATCCAGCGGCCAGCAGCCGCAACAAACAGAACGGAACCCTCTTCCCTCCATAGCTCGACACTGGACACGACAAGCCAGTCGTGTTTGGTGTCCGGGTGAAGAGGAAGAGGAGACCAACACCCTCATCCCAAAATACCATCCAATTTCTCCCCCCCCCCGCAAAGCTAGCCACCATATACTTCATAATTTTGCACCCCAACCCCCCAGGCTCAAACCAACCGCAGGGTCGACAGGCCTGGAGGTTACCCACCCCCCAACCCAAAAACCATCCCCCTACCTTCTTCCGCCGAATTTTACGGCCCTTTTTACATAATTTTAGTACACCGCCATCTAGCGGCCAGCAGCCGTAACAAACAAAACGGAACCCTCTTTCCTCCATAACTCGACACTGGACACGACAAGCCAGTCGTGTTTGGTGTCCAGGTGAAGAGGAAGAGGAGACCAACACCCTCATCCCAAAATACCTTCCAATTTCTCCCCCCCCGCAAAGCTAGCCACCATATACCTCATAATTTTGCACCCCAACCCCCCAGGCTCAAACCAACCGTAGGGTTGACAGGCTTGGAGGTGACCCACCCCCTAACCCAAAAACCATCCCTCTACCTTCTCCCACCGAATTTTAAAACCACTTGCTATAAAACTCGCTCGCCCGCGCCCCCTACCGACTGTTTTGGGTACTGATCTTAACTTCATCCCCTGCTCCGCACCCAGCACGGCAACCCAGCCGTGTTTGGTATCGGGAGAAAGGGGAAGCGAAGAGCATTACCCTCGTCTCATCAGACGTCCCACATCTCTCTCCCCCGCGCCCCCAGCCACCAAGTTACACCTTAACCATCATAACTCCCCACCCCGACCCCCTAGACCCTAGCCAACAATATCCCTATTATTTTTAGAGGACAGTCCACCCTCCTTCCAAATCCCACCACCATACGACCTTCCCTCGCAAAGACGATTTTCGATTTCCAAACACGAAAACGTAAACAAACACCCATATTTTCGCTCGCAGCGCCCCCTACCGGCAACCCGGAGCACTAAAACTGTTAAACTGTTTAGCTCCCTAGCTCCGCACCCGGCACGGCAATATACCCGTGTTTGGTCTCTGCGGATAGAGGAGAGCGAGAGGAACAACCTGGTCACATCAGACTCCCAAATCTCCCCTCCCCCGCGCCTTCAGCCCCCATTACAACTTTCTCCCTCCATAACTTCACACTCCGACCCCTCAGATACAAGCTCTATACGAATTTGAAATCCCCGGGCGGAAGGCTATCAACCCTATAATCACCCCCCCCCCCTCCAACCTCTCTTCTCCTTTTTCTCTCTTCTCTTCGTTCCAACACACGCCGACTGCCTCGAGCACGCCGAGCACGACTCCAGCCAGGGACAAGATGACTGAGACACCTGGCGACGCCTCCACCATCTCCACTACCATCACCAGCACGGAGTCAAATACCTCCAAAATCGCCCGACTCGCACAAACAATCAAGCTGCTCGTCTACGAGGGGAAAAGCGTGACGGCCGCCAACAAGAAATCTATCAAAGAAGCCGCCGAGGAAATCATCATCCTCAGCAAAACGATAAATTCACCACCGACACCACCACCACCACCCCCCACCGACCTCACCCAGCTCTGCACCCTGATCGCAACAAACTCCGAGAAACTTAGACAGGGTATTATAACCGAAGTCAACGCCACCATCCGCCATAGCCTCAAATCAACGTCCACCGCAAGTCCAGCAGTCAACAACACTACATACGCTGCCATCGCCAAAACTAACTACTCAAATACAACTCACCAACCCAAGAAACCGGCCCTCATCGTCGAACCAATAACCGCCCCAACGGCCTCGACCGCAACCGCAACTGCCGCCGATAGCACTATCAACCTCATCCGAAACCAAATAACTTTCAAGGACCTTAACTACGCACCCACCAAACTGAAAACATTGAGTAAGGGAAGAGTGTACATAGAGTTCGATAGCAATAAACAGAGGGAGGAAACGCGGAAAAGAATTACCGACCAATTAACCACTCTCAAGGTCGAGGAACCCAAACGCCGCCCTCCCCTAGCCATCTTAAAGGGGATTCATAAGGATACAAAAAAGGAAGAGCTCATCCACCTAATCGCCCAGCAAAACTCTATCCCTGACTCCGACCTAAGACTCTGCTTCCTTCAGAACAACCGATCTGAAAGATTATACAACGCCATTATAGAAGTACAGCCACCTTCCTACCCGAAACTCATAAACCTCGAACGCATTGCCATCAGCTACCAACAGGTGCACATCCAGCCGTTTTCCCACTTCACCCAGTGCCGCAAGTGCTTGAAATACGGGCACTCCCACAACAAGTGCTCCGCTGCAGTGCACCCCTGCCCTATTTGCGCTGCAACGACGCACTCAGCAACCGACTGCCCTCAGAAAAACACCCATCAATTCACCTGCTACAACTGCCACCGCCATAATATAAAGTTTGGAACAAAATTACCTACAAACCACGCCGCCAACAACCAAGCCGACTGCCCAAGGATCCAACTAGCCAGAACCAAAATTGAAGAAACCGTCGACTACGGACACACTCCTGCTCCTGCTCCATCTGATACGCAACCTACAACTAGCCCCAACAAATTAGACTTCCGTCAACCGCCTTTCGCGCTAAGTTAAGCCATAATAGTTTTAAGTCTCTGATTTCTCTGCTACTCCACATCTATCTGTTTGAATCTGGTTAAACCTAATTGTTTCTGTTTTTGTTTCAATCTGCTAAATTTCTGATAAAACCTGTTTGCATTTATTCACTACCTAAATTTGTTTAAATTCACTGAATTTACTTGAATCTGTCTGCTGTACTGTATTCTGTTTTCTTTACCGCCACTCTTTCTTTTATCTGAATTGTATTCTGATTGATTTGCACAGCACCGATTTCTCTGCACTCGATATTAATCATGTCCACCCAAAACAACACACAACACACCGCACCCAACACGCACAACAAACCAACCACATTTATACACATCAATCTAGGTCGCGGGTATGCTGCCACACAGGAACTCACCCAACACATTAACACCAAGAAAACAGATATCATACTCGTAAATGAACCCTACACAGGAAACCAATTAACACTTAAAAACACACCCAATTACACCACATACCAATTTCCTCATCCGCCCTCAAACACACCAAAGCATGCATACTCACCCGCAACGGCACCGGCAGCTCACTCGGCCTCACACAATATTCCACACCCAATATCTGCACCATCCAACTTACCACCACATCTGGTAAAAGAATATACATAACTAGCGTGTATATCGAACCTAACACCGACACCCACAACACACTACACTGCCTTCATCAACTACTCCATGACACCAGGAACCATACACACATTATATGCGGAGATTTTAACGGTTGGCATAGACTGTGGGGCTCACCCACAAACAACGCCCGGGGCAATGAGGTCCTAGACCTCATACAGTCACACCACACCACCATCCTTAACACCGGCACAGCACACACATACGAAACCGTTTCTGATGGCCGGATCCGTGGATCGATCGTTGATCTTTCGATCGCATCGGACAACATCGCCCATAATGTGTGCGATTGGAAGGTGGACACATCCATCTGCCCCTCTTCTGACCACCACGCTATAACATTCACACTCCACTCCACTCAACCATTCAAACGTAACACCACCACATCCACGTACAGATACAATACCAAGGGGTTCAGAAACTGGCAGGAACTGAGAGACACATTTGCCTCGGAAATCAACAACACGGACTTACCCAACGTCGATATCAACACACTACACTCGCAACAGGACATCGACAACTACACGCGCAAACTCACTCAGTTTATACAACATACCTGCAACACATACCTACCTAGAGCCGGGCGGCGTCCCTCCCGCCCTCCCTGGTGGACAGACGAGCTGAGCTCTCTGAAGAAAAAAGTCATCGACAACCACCACGAAATAATTACACTCAAAAGGAGAAATCTCCCAATTGAAGCCGCTCTGGCCACAAGAGACGCACTCAAAACAGAATACGCATCCAAAATACAAAAAACATCTACCGATCACTTCAGGGAGTTCTGTTCCGCACAGGGGAGGGAGGACGTCTGGTCGGTCACGAATCGACTAATCAAAACCGGCCCCCCCGCCCAGCCACCTTCAACCATAGAAATCTCACCCGGCACATACACCACATCCACACAAGAAACGGCCACTACATTTCTGAACAAATTCTTCCCTGACGATACACCCGACACACCCGCACAACACTCTGTACGAACACACACACAATACCCGCCCGAAACAACTGACGAACCTCCCTTCACCCAAGACGAAATCCTTAACGTCCTGAAGAACATGAACCCCACTAAATCCCCTGGCGCTGACCATTTCACGTCCGACATCATATACCACTTCACCCTCTCCCTCCCCCTCATAATTACAAACCTCATGAACAGATGCCTCTCCCTTGGCATATTTCCCAAATCGTGGAAACACGCCATCGTCAAAATTATCCCCAAACCCAATAAAACAGAACATACCAAACTATCCTCCTTTAGACCCATCGGGCTTCTACACATACTGGGAAAAACGCTAGAAAAGCTAGTCACCCAACGCCTCATACGCCACCTTAATACCACACACACATTCAACACCAATCAGTTCGGATTTAAGCAACAGACATCCACAGTACACGCACTCAAGAACATCACCGACACAATCACACAACAGAAAGCAAACGGCCTTCACGTTGCTATGATCTCTCTAGACATCAAAGCCGCATTTGACAACGCCTGGTGGCCTTCAATACTAGCTCGACTCCACCACACACACTGTCCCAAAAACATCTACACAATCATACAAAACTACCTCAATCATCGCACTGCCACTATACATTACTCCGACACGAGAGCCACCAAAACACTCACCAAGAGATGCGTCCAAGGGTCTGTATGCGGACCGGCCTTCTGGAACCTAATACTGGACGAGCTACTGGACATGTCCAGTGACTCGCCCGGGGGAGGACGACTTCCGGAGGGTTGCCTGCTGCGGGCCTTCGCCGATGACATCACCCTGGTTGTCTCACACCGCAAACTCACCACACTCCAACACAACATAAACGCCAGCCTACAAACCATTCTCGAATGGGGCAACTCGACTAAACTCACTTTTGCCCCAGAGAAAACGGTAGCACTGGCCTTCACACGCAAAACAAAAACACTCCACATACACATGGACAACACACACATCCCCTTCAGCCGAACTGCTAAGGTGCTCGGAGTCGTCATTGACGACAATCTACATTTCACACAACACATCGACTACATCACCGCAAAAGCACGCAAACTACACAACAGACTCACCACATTCGTTCGACCCACATGGGGCGTGCACTCTCAGAACATCCTCTCACTCTACCGGGGGGTAATCGAGCCTGTAATCTGCCACGCTTCCAGCATCTGGCACAACGCACTCACATACAACACCAACCGCAGGAAACTCCTGTCTACACAAAGAGGCTTTGCCCTTAAAATAATTAAAGGATTCCGTACCATAAACACCACCAATGCAATAGCCATCTCCACCTTAACACCCCTTGATATCAAAGTAAAAGAAACCGCTACAATAGAAACAACCAGAATCACAGGCTCAACCGACTACCTACCCGGCGACATCACTCTCGACACACCCACACACCCTTCAAACCTCATACACCCCGCACACAGAAAACCACACACGTTCGACACCATAAACACACAAGCCGACCTCGACGCCGCACTCACCGACCTACTACACGCATACCACGTCTATACCGATGGCAGCAAACATGACGGACTCGTGGGTGCTGCCTTCGTCATACATACCCCACAAAACACCATCATCACCAGATCCCACAAACTACACTCCTCATGAACCGTCTTCCAGGCCGAGCTGGTCGCAATTGACCAGGTGTGCAGATGGCTAGCCGGACAAACGTCGGTCACGGAGGCCGTCATTATGTCCGACTCCAGGTCGGCACTGGAAGACATACAAAATACCGACAGCACACATCGAATCACCAACAATATACAAAAATTCCTCAACACTACACACCTCCACGTCACATTAATGTGGGTCAAAGCGCATGCAGGGATTTCGGGCAACGAAGTGGCCGACATCGCTGCTAAAGACGCTGCGACCAAACATTCAGCGCCGACATTTGCTCATTTCCCACTCAGCTATGTCAAGAAGTTAGGCAAAGACAACAGCTGGAACAAGGCTGCCGAAGCTTACGACACTAACACCAAAGGCCTTATTATTAAAACCTGGTGCCCCACTCTCAATCAACTGCACAAAGTCATTAACACCACAGGACACCAATTCGCACTCACACAGCTGCTCACTGGACACGGCTATCACAAACAATACCTACACCGCTTTCACATCACTGACAACGACACTTGCCCCTGCGACGACGCCACAACTCAAACACTCACACACCTCATCACACAATGTCCCCGATACACCAGCACAAGACAAAAACACGAGGAATACTGCCATTTTAAAAAACTAAACCCCTAGGACCTAGCGACCATCATCACCAACGAGACTGCAACCGACACATTCATGACCCACCTCACATTCATAATAAACACACTCAAAAAATTCAACAACACATAACATTCCCACACCCACCCACCCACCCTTACACACACACACAAATACCTCTAATTATTCCTATAATGTACTGTAACGATCTTATGTAAGCGTTTATTGGTCACTCTGAAACATTTTATAATTATTCCTATAATGTACTGTAACGATGTACGATGTAATGTAAGCGTTTATTGTCACTCTGAAACATTTTATAATTATTCCTTTAATGTACTGTAACGATCTTATGTAAGCGTTTATTGTCACTGTGAAACATTTTACAATTATTCTTATAATGTACTGTAACAATCTTATGTAACACGTGGCTGCCTGTTGACATTGCTTTCACAATAGAATATTAAACCAAATTAAACCAATATTGACGATTTTGTCGAGTTATGCGAACATAAATGTAGGGAACAGCTGATTTTTTTTCGCGATTTCGAGTTTTGGTCCCATAGTAAAAGTTGTTCATAATGATGAGTACAGTGACCCCTTAACAGGTTGTGCGTTATTTAAGTTACACCTTGTAGAGGTATGGGATATTCGAGAAAAATGTTTAGATCTTTTTTTTTCAAAATTCCTTAGTAGTCCAATATTATAACAAGTTCATCATAACAGTAAAGCAGTGTTCACTTTGCTATTTTTATATTCCTTTTCATTGCACACTATGAAAAACATGTAAAAAAGTTACAATAAATACTGACATAAAAATATGATTTGTACGTAAACCCCACTCATTTGAAGATTGTCGCCATAGTAAAGTTTTGTCAACGTATTATTACGCTTCGAATGAGATATGTTTCAAATCTGTTAGAGGGTGGGGACATTTTTTCCCAATGTCCTTTCGATGCCGTGATACATGAATGAAAGCACGGCGACACAGCTGACGGGTGAGACTAGCGCGATATCGCTCCACGGAGTCAGTTAACCTGGGGGAGGGAGTCTCAGAAGTCTGTGTCCAGCTGTGACAAGGACGGAGGGGGGGTCAAAAAATCATGAAATTCTTGTGACGTAATTAATGGAGATTAATTAATTCAGATTTTGTGTTATAATGTGTTTTTAATAATTTTCTCCATGAATATGTCGGGGATGCTTAACATCACGTTGTATATTTCTAGGAACTCCACGATGGTAATTACACGGTGTCGTCCCTGACGCTGGCGCCATCACTGCGCGACAACCGACGCGAGCTGGTATCAACTCTTACCTATTTTCCGAGCTGTTCCAAGATAAAGTCACACTGAATATTGGACGTAAGTATGTAAAATAATAAAGAAGTTATAACATCATGCCTTATTCCTTGAAGGGTTGGGCAGAGGTGTATTATACACGCTGACATTTAATTGGTTACTTTGCTAGAACAAACGTTGTTCAAACCATGGTCTACTACAATATAAATACATCATATAAAAAAAAACGTCATTGGTCTTTAAAAAAACTCAAAAATGACACCACCAAAGACAAGGGAGGGACCTGCCTGCCCAGTCGACGCCATGATGGTTCAAGTTATTTGGCGGGAACTTTACAAGTAGGTACCTCTGTAGACATAAACCATTTTTAGGGTTCCGTACCCTTAGACAGTTGAAATTTTCACAGATGATGTATTTCTGTTGCCGCCATAACAACAAATACTAAAAAACAGAATAAAATAAATATTTAAGGGGACTCCCATACAACAAACTTTTTTTGCTCGATATTGACACCGGCAACAGGTAGACGCTTGAAATATTCACAGAATATTTAGTTATACAAGGTTCCCAAGTAACAAAATTTGATACTATAAAAGTCCTGAGAACGTTTTGGAGCGTGCTAATTAGTGTTTATGATTAGTACTATAATGGTGTTGTAAACGTTTACAGAACCCCAAATAGGCCCTAGTTTTATCACTGATTTATTCTATAAACATTACATACAGGCTCTCACGGTGATAAATCAGCTCTATAGTTTAAAAGTAAAAGTGTCGAGAAACGCTTTTTAGTACTAAAATAGTGTTTCTGCATCGTTTATGTCACAAATTTGCACCATAAAAGTAACCAAAACATCTTTATAGTGCTATTTTGCACCGTAAACGATTCCAGTGATCTTTTTTATCACACATTTTGTTCGTGTTGTAAAAATATATCGGTAATTGTTGCTTAACGTAACATGTAATAAAAAGGACAACTTCAAAACATTCATGGATCGTAATTCTGCCATAACTTGCACTTGCGAAAATAATTGTATCGATAAAATAATTATGCTGATTTCAAATTTGACAATGCGCCCTCATAATTTTCGTGTTTTAATTAAATTTTAATTAATAAAATAAGGACTTGTCCCAACTATGGCTGCTATACTACACATTGGCTCCAGCCGTGCTGCTAATGTGCTATCATGGCAGAAAACAGCAGCCATTATTTCACCGAAAACGAATTAGTCCATTAATTATTAATTTTAGTGCTTTTATGTCACGATTTAGTACCGTAGCAGTAACACAAACTCACTTATAGAGCTATTTAGAATTTACGTTATTTAGCAATTGCATTAGGAGTCGCTATGGTACTATTTAGTACTATAGAAGAGTTTTCATGACTTTTACAGAATTAGCGCCATACCGATGTTGAGGGAGCTTTTAAGGAGCTAAAAGGTTACGTAATGGTTGTGCAAGGTACTTTTATAGTGCAGATTGATACTGTATGTTTTCGATACTTCTACTATACTAGTACTGTAAAAGTTATTTTTACGCATTATTAGTGCAAAATAGATACATAAAAGTGTCAGAAAGGTCGTCTATAGTACTAAATAGTACCATAATCGCTTTTTTCATATCTATTACAGTGCAACACTTTAAAGATTCTTTTGTATGGTCCTGTAAACGTTCTAAGAGCTAAATTATAGAACTTAAATGCTCTTTAATCTTATAGAACCAAAACGCTCTTTTAAAAACCTTTAAAGTACAAGCAGGCACAATGGTTACCACTATAGGCCTACTATATCACTATTTGGTGTTATAACACCCTGGTTATAGAAGCTTTTGTTACTTGGGTTAGTCAGAAAGGGGGTACTAATCCGAAAGGGGGTTAAAGTACCCATGACAATGAATAACTTTTGTTCTACAACTTTTCCCAAAAGTCAATAGTTTAAGAGAAATAAGTGATCAAAGATCTCAAAAAAAAAGTTCTAAAATCTATCTATTCCCAGTTATGATCAGCTGTGTTTACATTTTAGGTCATATTTGGGGTCATTAATTAGAAGCACCATTTTCTGAATTTGTTACTATACAGGGATGAAGAATTTTTGAAAAAACAAAATAAAAATAAAGGGTGATGGGCAAAATTGTATGAGACCTGTCCCCCCCCCCCCCCCCCCCTTCCAACAGATTTTTTTGATGTGTCATTAGTTTCATAAGGATCTATGACAAGACTAGCAACCAGTTTTAACTTCAAAATCGATGTGGTTTAGTATATACAGGGTGGTAAAGGAGGACCGGACAAATTGTTCAACATAACCAATAACAACAACACATATGTCATTAGATAGATATGGCAATATACTGCCATAATTACTATGGCGGCTCATTTCAAATCGCTGTATGAAAAAAGTTATGGCGATGTTTCGTAGGTTAGGTTATGTTAGGTCAGGTTAGGTAGTTTTTTTCTTGTATATTGTTATGTAATAAAAAACAAACAGATTGAGTAAACAGTGTTATAATTAGGTATGTACCGTCATCCACAATCACATTATAAATTGTCTGCAGAACCCCTGAAAGGACGATGCCTACCAATCCTAAATACCACACTAGGAACCAATAACAACCACACATATGTCATTAGATAGGTATTTTAATATACTGCAGTAACTACTATGGCGGCTCATTTCAAATCGCTGTATGAAAAAAGTTAGGGCATTTTTTCGTAGGTTAGGTTAGGTGTTTTTTTCTTATAAATTGTTCGGTAATAGCAAAAAATGCAAGTAGAGTGAGTAAACAGTGTTATAATTATATGTCGTCATTCAAAATCACATCTAATAAATAGGTGATAGGTGAAATTACCTTTTTTTTTTTTTTTTTTTTTTTTTTTTTTTTCGTGGGAAAATCCTCATGGATGCCCTTCGCCCGGGGAGAGCGAAGGGGTATGCCGGACTCTTACCGGCTAAAAACCCACGGTGTTCCTTCTCCTGACCCTTGGCTGGGGTCGCGGGATTCGCAACTGCATGCACCGCGACCCCCGCAGGCCTCGGTCCGCCAACCCCTGGCGGACCTCTGCTTCTGTGGGGCCTTGCCCCACGTCCTCCTGAGAGGCGCGCACGGAACACTGCGTGCCGCCTTCTCGGGCCTGTTACTGGTCGGGCGGCGGGTCCCCCAACCCGCCGACCGCAGGCCACACACTACGGTGGCCGGAGATCGTCGCGCGCCCTCCGGCGCCCGGTGCGTCTGGCGCGGGAAGGGAGAGTGGCAGCTGCCTCTCTCTCCCTCTCCGCTCCCTCCTTGGTCGCCATCACCTCCTCGCAGAAGGAGGCGACGGCTTCCCACGCACTCTCGCTCCCGACCATGGACAGAACCACGGCCGGAAGCGAGAGGTCACCACCGACCGCCGCGACTAGGTCGCGGCGTTGCGTCGCCCACGCAGGACACGCCTGCAGCGTGTGCAGCGACGTGTCCTCGGGGCAGTCGACGCAGTGGTGACAACCGGACGTCTGCTCCCGGCCTATGCGACACAGGTACTTCCCGAAACAACCATGTCCCGAGAGTACCTGCGTCAGCCGGAAGCTGAGGGCGCCATGACGCCTCTCCAGCCACTCCTCCATTACGGGCCTTACCGCCGCTATCGCGGCGTGCCCTGCGCTGGGTTGCGCAAGTCGCTCCTTCCATCCTTCCACTAGGATCTGGCGGAGCTCGCTCCGCTCAGGCGCCTCCTCGCGCTGACGATATCGCAGCACGAGGGCCCTCGCCTCCAGATCCCAGGGCACGGATCCGGCTAAGAGGCTCGCCGCCTCGAAGGAGATCGTACGGTATCCCCTTATCACCCTGACGGCCATCGCACGCTGCGGTCTCCGCAGGATTGCGACGTTGCGGGCCGTCAGGGTGTCCGCCCATATTGGGGCCCCGTAAAGGGCCATGGACCGTACGACCCCCGCGTAGAGCCTCCGGCAGGAAGCATTGGGCCCCCCCAGATTGGGCAGCAGCCGCGACAGTGCAGCCGCGGCGCCCATCAATTTCGGCGTTAATTGCCGAAAATGGGGCCCAAAATCCCATCGGCCGTCGAGGACGAGTCCCAGGTACTTCATCGTCGACTCGACGCCGATGCGGACGCCTCCCACCACGATGTGAGATCCCGAGGGTGGTCCCTTCCGAGGCCCGTGGAAACACAGGGCCTCGGACTTCTGCAGGGCCACCTCGAGACCCAACCGCCGGATCCTCGCGACGACTTGCGCAACCCCAGCTGTCGCTAAAATCGATGCCTCGCGGTGCGTCTTCCCCCTTGCTGTGACCAGCGTGTCGTCGGCGTAGCAGGTCACGCTGACACCGTGGAGGAACGCACCGCGAAGCACCCAGTCATAACCGATGTTCCACAGGAGAGGCCCCAGGACCGACCCCTGTGGAACACCGCATGACGTCTCTCGCCGACCCCATCCTTCCCGACCCGGGTAGATTACGGCTCTCTCTGCCAGGTAAGCCCCGACAATGCGGCGGAGGTAGGTCGGCACCCGATGGTATTCGAGTGCCGACCGTATGCAACTCCAGGGCAAGGTATTAAAGGCATTGGCGATGTCTAGAGACACCGCCAAGACGACCTCGCCCCGGGCAACTGCTTCCTCCGCCTGAGCCCTCACGCGCATGATTGCGTCCACCGTGGAGCGCCCCCGGCGGAAACCAAACTGGTTATCCGCCAGATCTGGCCCCACCCCAGTCATGTGCGTGACGAGGCGGTCTGCAATTACTCTCTCGAAGAGCTTGCCCACCTCGTCCAGCAACACGATGGGGCGGTACGCAGACGGTGAGTCTGCGGGGCGCCCCTCCTTCCTGAGCAGGACCAGCTTTCCGGTTTTCCACCGGAGCGGAAACTGGCCCCGCTCGCAACATGCGCTAAAGAGCCCCCTCAGTCGGGGCCCGAGAGCCTTGAGAGCTAGGACCCATGCACGGCCAGGAATGCCGTCGGGTCCCGGGGCGGTGTTCTTGGCTTGAAGCCTTCGCACCGCCGCTCTCAGCTCTACCCGGGTCACTTCGGGCACGTCGTCGTCATCGTCGTCCGCGTTGGATGCCATGTGAGGCGGAACCATCGGCGGTGGCGTGTGCTCCGCCCGCGAAGGGAACAGAGCGCTCACCACTCCCTCCAGAAGGTGAGGCCGGAGACTTTGGGTCAGTGGGGGGGCCCACGGGCGGAGTTTGCCCCGTACCATAAGGTATGGGCGCCCCCACGGGTTTCGGTCCAGAGTCTCCAGCATTTGATCGTGGGCCGTAGTTTTGGCCCGCGAGATAGCCTTCTGAAGGGTGATCTTCGCCTCCCTGTACCCCTCATACAGTTCCGCCTCCGCAGCTACCGCATCCGGGGTGCGGCGACGCCTCCTGCGGAGCCTGGCGTACTGGCGTCGCGCCTCCACACAGGCGTGGCGCAAGAACTCAATTTCCTGCGACCACCAGTACACCTGGCGCTTGGCAGGGTGGGTGTGAACCCGAGGCATCGCCGCATCGCAAATATGCGACATCGCCTCCTGGAACCACTCCGCCTCCACGTTGATGTCGACAGGCCTGTCCGGTGTTGACACCCAGGCCTGTACGATAGAGGCTTCCAGGAGGGACTCCCTGTCCAGCCGCTTTAGCGCCCAACGCGGACCGATCCCACCCGGGACCGCTCGGGCCGGAGCGCCTGAGGTCTGGGCGGAGACGTCGAATCGGATGTACCGATGGTCCGACAACGTCTCCACCTCCTCCATGACGCGCCAGCCCTGGACACGGCGCGCTAGAGCGGGGGTAGCGAACGTGAGGTCCACTATGGATCCACCCCGCTGTCGCACGCACGTGTGGACGGAACCCCGGTTTAGGATCTGTAGACCCAATTCCAGGGCCCAGTCCTCCAGCACCTCGCCCCGTGAATCCGTGGTCGGGGAACCCCAAGCCGTAGACTTGGCGTTGAAGTCCCCGAAGACGAGCACGGGACGAGGATGACTGCGACCGACGACGACGCCCAAACCCTCGAGGAAATCCTCGAAGAGGTGAAATTACCTAACTTGACCTAACCTAACCTAACGTATGAAACATCGCCATAACTTTTTTCACACAGCGATTTTAAATGAGCCGCGATAGGAATTAATGCAGTATATTGCAATACCTATCTAATGACATATGTGTGGTTGTTATTGGTTCCTAGTGCAGTATTTAGGATTTGGTAGGCATCGTCTGTCAGGGGTTATGCAGACAATTTATTAATGTAATTGTAGAGGACGATATGACCTTTTACGTGAGTGGCAACAACAACTGTAAAAAGTTTCAACTCAATCGGATGAACCGTGTGAATTTTTAGTAACAATTATCCGATACGACTCGAGCGCCACCTATTGCACGTTGATGGCACTATGTCAGAAACTGTCACGTGAGTGGCAACAACAACTGTATAAAGTTTCAACTCAATCGAATGAACCATGCGAATTTTTACTAACAATTGAATGAATGAATGAATGAATGAATGATTTATTCACTTAAAATTTCTTAACGCTAAGTACATTGCCCCACAAAACTGCTTACGCAGTTTATCTGTGAGATCGTTGAGTCTCTCTTACATTAAAACATAATATCAGGTAAGTACATCAATAACCTATAAATACTTAATACCTATACTAACATAGAATTATCCGATACGAATCGCGCGCCACCTATTGCATGTTGATGGTACTATATCAGAAACTCTCGCGCAAGTGCTAACAATAACTGTACTTAGTTTCAACTCAATCGGATGAACCATGCGAATTTTTATTTACAATTATCCGATACGACTCGCCCGCCACCTATTGTTCGTTGATGGTACTATGTCAGAAACTTTTGCGTGATTGCCAACAACAACAGTACAAAGTTTCAACTCCATCGGATGTACGATGCGAATATTCATTTAAATAAAATAATAATAATAAAAATGCGTTTTTCCCGGAATATCCCGCTCCTTTGAGGAATGTCGCCATAGGAAAAATTTATCACCCTACTAAGGTGTTTCAACTGAGATACATTTCAGATCTGTTGGGGTATGGGGACGTTTTGTCCCATGGTCCTTTCAACTTTCTAACCCCAGCGGTTTAGGCTGTGCGTTGATAGATCAGTCAGTCAGCTTCTCCTTTTATATGTATAGATTGTAATGCTCATAAGCTTTTTAATAAAATGAAATATTTTGTTTATTATGCACTGACATAGTATTCTTTGTTATAGCCATACAGTTAAAAAGACATGGGTAGACACCCAAGTCAAATCGTCAAAGCAGGCATTCCTAGATGGATTGACAACAGGGCTGAAAGCTCCATCAGGCAAAGGCAGAAGAATAATGATAAACCACATAGGCAGTGAAGATGGTTTTGTAGAAGGGGGTCTGCTCATGTTCGAATCAAAAAAGAACACTGAAGACTACCATCGAGAAATGAATGCGGAATGTTTTGAAGAATGGTTCAAGGAGATTTTACCAAAATTGAAGCAAAACTGTGTTCTGGTAATGGATAATGCTCCATACCATAGCCGGAAAGTTGGACAGACCCCTACTACCGCATGGAGAAAAGCTAATATTCAGGAATGGCTTCAAAAAAATAATATTACCTTCGAGCAAACGATGATAAAAGCCCAGTTATTGGAAATTGTTAAGAAAAATAAATCAGAATTTAATAAGTATGTGGTGGATGAGATGGCTGCCTAGTGTGGTGTCACTTTCCTTCGTCTACCCCCTTACCATTGTGAGCTAAACCCTATTGAGTTGGTGTGGGCTCAGGTAAAGGGGTATGTTGAACGAAACAACAAAACTTTCAAAATGAATGAGATAATTATTTTTTAGAATTCACACGGCTTTCATCATTTCCAATAGTACCAGTTTTTAGATCAAGACAGCAAAGCAATTGAGTGTATTTATTTTATTCTTTATTGTACAAATAAACTAACTAAATTATATTGTATAAGAGCTATGTTACAATTTTGGTATACAATAAAGTATATTCTATTCTATTCTAAACTTACATTTGGCACTAGCTTCTACACTAGGATTCCCTGTGTCGTGGAAGCTAGGCCACCTATTACACCTATGTTTTGATAAAATTATCTCAATCAAATGATTGGGAGGAGAAAATTTGTGGTTATTACTGCAGTTGTATAATAGGGAAGCGAACTGTCTGAAGCTGTGCTCATGAGACGACCATCATATTATTATGGTATCTTGGGTGGGCTCAGCATCAAAACAATATTTTACCGCCTGCACAATTTCTCGATCGTATAATTGTAAGGGAAGACATTGAAAATGAGGAGGCAGAATAAATATAAACTGCATAACAGTCTTTGGTGGTCTCAACATACCATGGGATCAACGTTTCTGAAAACAAACCCATCCTCATCAAGAACTATATATAATGTCTGCATGGGCGGGGTAGATAAGAAAGACCAGATGATGTCTTCGTACCCGATGGAGCGAAAGCGCACACTAGTGTGGTATAAAAAAAAACCGCCGCCTTTTGAATGTGACCATATTGAATGCAAACATACTGTATAAGCATTCTCACGCCATAAAACACAGGGAGTTCCGCACACGCCTCGTCGCGGAAATTTTATCAAAACACCACCAGAGACCCGATGCCGTCATGATGTTACGTGACACCAAAATTTTCCGCCGAGGTCGTTTCGCACTTCCGTGTTTTTCTGCCTGTCCTTCCCGGAGGTGAGAAAATGGACAAACAACGGCGAAAGTGCGTTGTTTGCAAAAGAAAGCGTTCACGTTACATATGCCATGTATGTAATGTGGCGCTTTGTTCTTTGTTGCGATTTTTCTAACTCCACTTCTTCCTGCTACATAAAATAACACACCATAAACACATGTACCCTTCATTTTTCCTCAGTTCTACATTGCATTAAATACGTTATCACCAAAAGTACAGTCTGTCTAAGTCATAAAAATTTCTCCCCGAATAGCGAAGTGGGCGTGGCCGTGCATGCGCAGTGCGTGTTCGAGTTGAGTTTAAATGGCCGTTGAACATGCGTACTTTAAGATGTTTGTAAGCTTATTTCTAATTGTTTTTGTATGGCAACTAGTTATTGTTGAAGGTACAACAATCGTTGAAGGTCAATTTACAAAACTTTATAATGAACCTTATAAACTCATCGCTTACCATCAAGGAACAAGAAGATCCCATTGGCAAGTCATATACTATTCTGTCAATAAACAGTGGGGATATAACTCACGACTGGGAAGAATTATTCGACGCGGAACCTACAAGAATAAATCACTTGACTGCCTGTCTTGTCTACACGAGTGTCTTTATTCCGGCAATGGTCGTCAAGTCTTACAAGACGTTCTCAGTCAAGAAAATATTAAATCTTGTCAGTGCGCCGAGCATCACTGTGGAATGGGAGGGACGAATCAATGGGAAATTGAGAGCTGCAAAATTGACTGTGCCGAAGGTGGAAATTCAATATTTCGACCAGAAAGCATGTCATTTGAAGAAGGGATCAATGGAATGGTGGACAAAACAATCAGCAGGACCAATCCGAATATGAAATTCCAGGCAAAACAAGGAAAATTTTAGATGGAGGGGAAGACAGTTCAAGCTCAAAGTCAGGAAACAATAGCAAAAACAATAGTAGAAACACAGATATTATTGTACTTTTATGCAAAAACGGTGCTTTCACAGAAGCAGATGCTATGGGACTTTTTGCAAAATCAAGTCAAGGGATTGACTTTGTGTGTACCAAACAATACGCTGCAAAAATCAGGACCTTATACGTTTTATGATGGTGTATCATTTCATCGTGAATGTTATCGTGCTGGGCATTTTTGTTCTTTCTGTTCAGCCAAGTTGTATGTATTTGTTTCATAAATCATCTTCATTGTGTTTATAATGATCTGGATTTGCATAACGTTTGGATGTATCTTCCCAATCTGTTTTCCCATTCAAATTGTTTTTGACGTAATCTAAGAAATACGTGATTTAGGTCTAATTGTGATAATCCTAATTTTTATAATTGTTTCCATAAATCTCCGTCTGATGTTGTATTTATTATTATTTCGTTATTTTGCGGCTGTGTTGCCACTACAATTTTGTCATCTGCAATTTTTAATTTTTGTTCTTCGCTCTTTTTTCTTGTTATTCGTTTTTGTTGTGGTACCGTTTCTGCTTTGACGTATCTGTAAAAGATGTCTCCTTCTTTTACTGCTTCTCCGATTTCCCACCATTGTTTTGTTGGTGCTGGTGGTTTTAAAGGTGCTGGTTTTGAAGTTGCTGGTGTTGCAGGAGTTGTTGCTGGTTTTTGTATAGTTGTTTCTTCGAACCCTTCGTTGTTGCAATGGAATGTTCCGTCTTTTGGTGAGTATGATTTATCTGCCCGATCGAATTGGTCGCGTTGTATAGTATGGTTGATTCCATGATCAACGGTGGCAACAAGAATTTTTTCCTATTGTCGTTTAATTTTAATCTGTATGTTATTGCGTTATCGATTATTTTTGCTTGTGCGGTCGAATGATTTGGATCTTTGTTAGTACCGGTATCGTATTTTTCTAGTGATTTACCGTATAGTGACTTTGGTGTTATGTTATTGCCTAGTGTGATCGGAGCTAATAATTCCATGTTTTCCCATAGCCCGATGGTTGTTTGTGATCCTAAACTGCGCCGCACCGATCCGAGTAAAGACGGACAAGTGCACATTCCAATCATCCGTTTTTTTTCCTGCCACATCGGACCTTAAAAAATCGGACTGACGGCTGCACGCCGCAACTGCAAGTGCTGCAACTGCCGACAGCCGCTGCACGTGCTTTAGGCAGTTGCAGTTGGCAGCTCGGTTCGGAATAGTACCTTTAATCTTTATGACAAAATAGATGCAAACATGTAATTTTTATTTGTCTTTAAATATATTTAAAGAAAAATGTGCCCTACAACCTGATTTGCGCAAAATACGTATAATAAGCCAGCAAATAATATCTCCAAAGACGATGACCAATCCATGGCGTGGACCACCGCCAGCGATTTCGCCCGGGCCTTCTCAAACACAACATGCTATACCTCAAGACCAAATGCAAGGACCATGTCAAGCACATGTATATTCACCTCCGCCAGCGATCTCGCCCGGGCCTTCTCAAATACAACAGACATTACCTGAAGACCGGATACAGCCAACTCCATCACCAGACTTGCGATACTAACGACTCTGCCCAAAGCTCTAACTACTTTGTAGATGATTATGAATGGGTACATTTGATTTTTTAATATAAAAGGTCCCAACAGACGTTTGGATCCGCAATATTTGACAAGTGAATTATTTGGAGTAAAAATTTAATTACGTATCAATCGTACCAAATTAATATTTATGTTGAAAACATTGTACTGTTGATTTTTGTTTTTATTATAGTCCGGTCAAAGTAGACATGTCAAAGGGCAAAAATTCGCATAAAGCTGAAAATTGGTACGAATGTTCGGAACACCATTATAAATGAAATGTAAAAAGTTTCTATCGATTCCACACTTGCAAAAAAATGTATTCAAGGTCAAAAGTTCGCAAATATGGGTTTTTTGCGTTTTTGAGACAAACGGTAAATTTTAAGATAAAAATAGGTCAGACAAAATTTGTAGATTCCACTAGCGTTAACGCCAGACGCTAACGTCAAAATTTATGGCAATGACATTACCTGTGGAAAGGACACGTAACGTCACGCTAAGTTCGTAGACAAATATAAAGTTGTAACGAAACGCTACAGCTAACGCTTCTTTAGCGTGGTATCTTTCATACAAGTGGTGTTTTTGACAAACGCAAACGTCAATTTTGGCGTTAGATGTCCACGCTCCCTAGCGGATGCTCGGACCCTGCCGCTAATGGTGTTGTGGAGTGTTATAATAAGAAAAAAGTGTATATTTTTTGTTCAAATGCATTTCCTGAGGCTGTTATGGGCGGCAAATAATGAAGATGCGTGACTTAGGCGTCAAATAAGACTAAATCGGCGAAGTGTGGAGGTTATCGCTGAAATGTCGGAATTGGAGTTTATTCGTCGTTTTAGGCTAGATAAACGAACTTTTGGGAATCTCTGCAGTGATCTAAGGCGCCTAACTTCGCTAAAAGGAATGAGGGAAATTTCACTGGAAGTTAAGGCAGATACATTAGAACTATTCTTATTTACAAAATGTGCAATATTTGCATACGTACAGTAGCGACCAAAAGTCCCTAAGCAATCTCACAAAGCAATAGCTTGACGTTTAGTTTGACTTACTACCTTCTAATTTTAAGAGACACATGCATCATCATTGTAGTTCATAATTTCAACGATATTAAACAAGTATAGATGGCTTAGTGGTTAAGCGCGTCCACAAACATGCCTGCTTCAAGGAGACGTGCGTTCAAATCTCACGCGATGTAGACTTTTTGTAAGTTTTTACTCGATTGTAAGTATTTGTAAGTAATGAGACAGATATAATATTCGATTATCTTGTTCGCTTTGTTCACACATTTCGTAACGTTAGAGAGGTAGATCATAGAAAACTAAATAAATAATTAAGATTTCTGTGAGGTAGACATGTGTTTTATGAATATAGCTTGATGGGAATGAACTTTGTTGTTTGGTTGTAGTTGTTGGTTAGTGATGTGTGGTTAATAGATAGCGGTATCGTAATTACATATTCTCAAAATGCAGGCAAATATTAATATTGAGGCGAGGGCGACTATTATTGCGCTGCATAAAAGTGGTCTTAATAAAACACAAATATCTAATGAAACCGGACTGAATGTGAGTATTATATTTATACAATTCATAACTTAAACTTTTACTTCTTTATACCGAAGATTATTTGGAGACATGGACTAATTCTTTTTATTGTTTTTTAAATCCATTGTTGGGAATCGAACCCAACAATCTCGCGGACGGCACGCGCAGGCGACGTGACCGCTGCGCGTCATCAGCAAGCGTCATCAGCGAGCGAGCGGAGGTGCGGGCGGGGGAGCCGGCCGGGCCAGCGGACACTCGCATTCTCGGGGACCACCGCGACGGACGACACTCAACCGTTCCCAAAAATCTGTTTGTCCGGGACCCTTACAATTGTATTTTTTATAATCGGCAATATACCAAGTTTTAACTATACAGTCCACTTTCATTACATCCCAACGAGCGTTCGAACATCCATCATGAGGCCTAAAAAATAAATAATTAGTGTTTATTGGATTTATAAATGCAGAGTTTTAATACTATATTGTTACCTTTATTAAATAAATATTCTTGACTTAATTTTTATATACTACCTATATAAAAATGAAGTCACTTCAGTATTTTGATATAGTTGCCTAATATTACTTTTTTTTGTTTTAGAGGAATACTATAAGTCTATGGATAAAAAGATATGAGGAAGAGGGAAGCCTTGCTAGTCGGCAGCGAAGTGGAAGGCCGTCGCTTATTGGCGAGGCGCAGCGACAGCATATGGTGGGCGAGTACGAAGCAAATGGTTTCACACATTATTATTACAACAAATCTACATAAATCAACTTCCATATTACAGGTCAATCGAGCAAACGGGTGGGCATAACGTGTCTCCTTTAATGACTGTAGAGCCTGCTAATTTTAATAACCCTAGGGTCAACGAGTGTGTACCTACACTGTACTTATTAATAAACAATTAAACAGTAGTAACCGATTCAATAATAATCAGACGAAAGCTTCCTGCGGCATACCATCGGCACGATAGATCGATAGGTTAAATTAAAGCCTCTATATCCAATGACTGTCGCAGTTACTTGTGAATATGAATACCTAACATTATTTTATTGTTACAGAACTGCTATGAATGCTGAAAATGCCCAACTTACTGAACCTATTCATGAATCATATAATAATGATATTAATGAGTAAGTAGCTACTTTTTGTTTGACATAATTATGTATGAGTTATTCAATAAGTTACATAAAAAAAACTTTATCTTGTTTTAGATCAACAAAGGAAATTGAAAACTTTACTCTAACCATGGAAAATGAAACAGATAATGACTATCGACCCATCAGTGGACGCCGAATTGTTGACATAAATTATCTTATGTCACAGCTTCAAGAAAAAACAAATCATATCGATTTGTTTGATTGCAGACTCGGATATTTCAAGTTGATAGGAGAAAAACGAATAGGATTGATATCAAAATTTAAATTTGAATGTAATATTATGTCGAAAAGTGATTGTAATCGAATCAGAGAAAAGTGACAGTGTAGAAAATGTTAATATAAATGTTGCTGCAACCACTGGCATTGTAGCTGCTGGTATTGGATTTTCACAATTTGAGGAGATACTTTCTGCAATGGATGTGCCAGCATTTTCACAAAAGTATTATAGACGTTTACAAAAGTTTGTTTATGAAAATTGGGAGAAAACCGCAGCAGAATGTATGGAAAATGCTGCTAAACGTGAGAGAGAAGCGGCCCTAGCGGAAGGTAGAATGAAAAATGGAATAGCTCTCATAGACGTATATGTTGATGGCTCTTGGGGCTTAAGATCTTATGGAACTAACTATAGATCAATGTCAGGGACAGCAGCAATTATAGGGAAACGATTCGGAAAAGTACTTTTTATGGGAGTGAAAAACAAATACTGTCTGGTTTGCGCCAGGGCCCAAAAACAAGGAGTTGCGCCCAAAAATCACGCATGTTATAAAAACTATAATGAATCCTCTAGTGCCATGGAAGCTGATATAATAACAGAAGGTTTTAAAGCATCAATTGACATGTATGGCTTGATATATGCAAGAATGATTGGAGATGGAGACTCGGCTACTTATAACAAAGTATTGGAAGCAAAACCTTATGACCACCTTAACTATACAGTTGAGAAAATTGAATGCAGAAATCATGTTCTACGAAACTTTTGCAACAAACTACGTGCTATTGTCAAAGAAACAAAATATCCAGTAAAAGACAGAAAAACGCTTACAAACGAAAAAATAATGAGCATGCGAAAAGCGATAGTTAAATCAATAAAATATCACAAACATGCCGGAAATTCGAAAACCATTGCTATAAAGGACAATGGGACAAAACGTCCCCAGCAGTGTAGCACTTTTTTAACTATTGCATATGAAAGACCTTATTAATCTCTTCATTTTATTGTATGACAGCTAGCTAGCAGAACAGTCAGCCGTGCGAAGCACATGGCTATGACTATGTTCATAAGCGCACCAGTTAATTGGCGGCGGCGGCGGCGGAGCAAGGGAGCCTCAAAAAAGAAAAAAAAGTAAATTATCTAATAGTTTAAGCCGCATTGTTTCATACCGGTTTTGAACTGGTTCTTATCATATGACGGTTGAGTATAAAGGAGGCAGTTTTCAATAAAGAAATACATACCATTTCCAACCACCAAGCTGGACGGACTAATAAGTAACTTAGTTTCTTCAATTCAACAAAATGGAAGACCAAGTCAATTACGTATCGGACGACGAGAACAACGGCCTTACCAACAGTCAACAATCAAACGATTCTACAAGCGAACAGAAAAACTTGGAGCCAACGGACAAGACTACCGAAAACGTGGACATCTTGGAGAATACGCAAGCAATCTTGGATCGTCCAGCAGCTCAGAAGAAGAAAACATTACTCAAGGCAAAAGGCATCGGCAAAGTAAACGTTGCAAAACAGAAGAAAGTAGTTCTTGCTATGGGCTTTTTTGTATGGCTCAAGAACTATTGGGACATCGACAGCACCATGCAGCTAATGGGGAAATTGATCACAGCAATCAAGATGTCGGCTCTGCAGAACCAACAAGTGACACTCAGCAAATTAGTACGCCCCCTGAATCAAATAATGAAGACCTTCATCTTAGATATGAGCAAGCAAGGGCACAGTTTAAAAAAGATATCATGGGACACTTTCGAGTCATGGGCCTTAGGGCAAGGATTGTCCACGATGTATATGAACGGCCAAGCGATGGCTTGGGAGCCCGATTTCGAAGAGAAATTATTCAAAATCTATGGCCAAACGTATCTGGAGTGGAATTAGAACAAAGCAGACAGCAGCGACGAGGAAGAGGAGCCTTGTTCATCACGGAACATAATGACCACATCCACGTCATCCACGACTGCACGTACAGCGGAGGATCATGTAGATGTAGATTTATGCGCTACATCAATGAGTACACCACAGAAGACGAAGAAAGTCAGCTTCAGTCAGAACAAGCCTGGAGTCTCATCGACCAATCTCTCGATGTCGAAGTCGAAAATGAATGTGACAAAATCGACGTCGGTCTCGGCGAAGCGTCCTCGCAAAGTGTCGACAGACGAAGAATCAGAGGAAGAGGAACTACAACTGCCGCAACAGAAGAAGAAAGTGGTGACTACGGACTCGGACAGCGAGGAGGAAGAATCAGACAACTTAGGCGATATGCTCGACGCAGCTGTCCAAGCGCAATGTTTACTCCAGACCACTGGGTCAATCTCGCAGAGTATGTCTTTGAAACACCAAGACAGTGTTGTTACTTTGAAATCGCGGGGCGAACGTGGATCGAAGGTGGTGAAGTTAGAAATATATCTCTTCAAAGATTGCTTGAAGAAAGAAAAATTCGAATGGTGGAGTTTGTTCCAGGAATATTCCGAAGAATCGCGTGTCTCCAGTCTTCTGCAGAAATTGACAAAGGAAATCTTCAAACAGATCAAAGAAACAAAAAAGGTGGAGATAAAAAGTGCCGTCTACAGACGTACTTAGAATCTTTTGTAATTTGTCCTCCTACTAATATTTTTATACAGGTCATTGGTGTACGGGTCCTTATAAATATTATTCTAAATCACATGATTTAATCAAAAACGGTTTTCATAACATTAAACAACAAATATGTGATTTAGATGTAAAAAGTATATTTTTAAGGACTCGTAATATACCAATGGAACGTTTGATTTATGTTGGCCCATGGAATAATTTAAGTTCATATTATTATGGTGTTAGTGATAGCGTTCGTGTTCTAGATGCTCTGTTAAAGCATCAATACCCTGATAAGGATATAAGATGTAATTTTGTCCAAAATTTGTATCCTATATGTAATCGTAGTATACCTAAGCGTAACTGTATGTTTATTGTAGGTGAACCTAATAGTGGTAAGAATTATTTTTTTGATTGTGTTTGTCATGCTTTTATTAATTTTAGGTGTATGGGTAATTTTAATAAGTATAGTAATTTTCCTCTCCAAGAATGTGTTCAAAGAAAGATTATTCAATGGAATGAACCCAATTTTGAACCAGGATCAGAGAAAACATTAAAATTAATTTTTGGGGGTGATACTTGTAATGTTAAAGTTAAGTATCAATCTGATGCTTGTATGTTAAGAACTCCTATTATTGTTCTTAGTAATAGCGGCATCTTGGCATTGCTTATCGAAATGCGTTCAATGCTATCATTTGAATCCAACTCCTTTAGAACCTTTCATGAGCGATCTGCCAGCTGTTCGCGTCAACCAGGTTAAACCATTTTCAATCGTTGGTGTTGACTACGGTGGACCATTTTCGATCAAGTCAGGACGTCATCGAGGTGCTAAAATTACTAAGGCTTATCTCTGCTTGTTCGTTTGTTTCACCACGAAAGCTTTACACCTCGAAGTCGCTTCTGAGCTATCAACAGATGCTTTCGTTGCAGCTGTCCGTCGTTTCGTTGGAAGTCGTGGTCGAGTTAACATCATTTATTCAGATCGGGGAACTAACTTTGTTGGAGCTAAGTCGCTTTTCGATTCGTACATGGCTGACGCCTCCCATACTGAGCAAATTGAGTTCCGCTTTAATCCACCATCGAGTCCGCATTTTGGTGGTGTATGGGAAATACAAATCAAGGTTGTTAAAACTCACTTATATCGTATCGTTGGCAATCAATGTCTTACTTTCGAGGAATTAACAACCTTGTTTGTCCAAATAGAGGCTATACTAAACTCGCGCCCTCTTTGTCCGATGAGTTTAGACCCTAACGACCTCTCCGTACTTTCGCCTGGCCATTTTTTAACTCTGGAACCAATGACGGCTACACCAGATCAAGATTTGTCTAATATCAATATTACTCGGTTAGGCCGATGGCAACTGATCCAACGTTTTCAACAAGATTTTTGGAAACGCTGGAAGTCGGAATATCTTCATACGTTAACTCAGCGTGCAAAGTGGACTAGACACTCTAAACCGCTACTTGAAGGTTCTATAGTTATAATTAAAAATGATAACACAATGCCTTTGCACTGGCCTATGGGTCGTGTGCTCAAATTGCATCCAGTTCCTGATGGAATAGTCCGTGTTGCTACTGTGCGTACTGCCCACGGTACACTTACCCGACCTCTGACAAAACTTTGTCCATTGCCTTTGCAATGCGACTAACATCATCATTTTACGTCTCACTACCTAATATAACGCTCAATTATCGTTAAATATATCGTCTTCGCTTCGTTATGTTAGGTGTGAATCTTAGTTTCAGTTTTTAACTTACGTAATTTTGCATAAACTTCCACTTTACGTTCTTACATTTCGTTTCGTTATGCAAACTTAATATAACTATATCGTACTAATAACAGTTATTTCGTTACCGACTAATTAGCAATCGTTATTCTTTGCCCAACTCTAGCAAATCAAAGACTACCTATAGCATTTCCATAGATTAGTGTTAAGTCACCGAATCATTTTGTTCATCATTCCATTCGTTCTTCATGTATCGACCTTATCGTTTCGAAACTTTTTCGTTTATTAATTCAATCGTTTTACACTGTAGTGTATACTACTTACTTTTCTTGTTTTTTTCAAACAGCTCAATATAGGTTATGTGTATTTCACTAATTATTAATAATTAAGTGAATTACACATAATCCTATGATTTAAGACCACCGTGTCAGCGTCTTTTATGCATAACATAAATATCTGTATTTTTGAAGCAATGAAACATCAATACCGGCGTTCATTGTGAAACATATTCGCGCTTGTATCTCTGCTAATACAGTACGAGATACCGTGATATTAGTATTGATGGAATCAGCAAAATTAGTTCTATAAATCTATTTCATTTGTTTTCAATATTAATTGAATTTTAAAATTAAATCCATAAAGTCAATTGTCAAAATTAGTGACGTCATGTTAGTTACAAACTGACAATTGCAGAAAGTATCGATTGACTATCAATCGATATCTTTAAAATATTTAATGATCATGCGATACCAGGATGGTTTCCTGTGATTGGAATTGGCTTGTCTTGTGATAAATGATAGCGGCTTTGACCTAGTATAAATATAATTATTATATTTAATTTATTAGTAATTGTAACTAAATCGTTAAGTCGACTATTTTATAAAACAGGCAAGTCATTCCAATCACTAGACCGGTTGCGCATGACCATGACATTCAACTTTGGGTTTGCTGCTGAGGCGAACCTAATTACAAAGAAGGTCTGAAAATTACGGACCGGTGTGCTGGTCAGGAAGGCGTGATCGCATCCTGCACCAGCCTCAACCACTCAAGGTTGAGGCTGGATTCATCATCGTGCGAGATGATGCTTATTGCATATCAAGTAAGTGGTGAAAATCCATTGTATGTGGACTCATCTCGCCACGCTGTACGCGTGGGTTCCACTCCTGCGATTCGCCGATCGCCACCCCCGTGTCCGTAGGACGCCGTAGCGGTGTGTCCCGCGGTTCATTGCGCGGGACGATGCCAAGGACACCCGGGGTCGGCAGTTGCGTGGGCGACCGCAGGTGATGCCACCGCTGCCCAATTGTCGGCGCAGCTGACGACGCCGCCGCCACCTCGCTGGGTGCGTGTGCCGCATGCCGCATCATCCGGTGCCTGTGCGCCGTCAGTGCTGCCACCACGTGCCGGCTGCGCAGGCCCTCGACGACGTCGACGCCGCTGCCTTGCTAGGTGGTATGCTGGGGGACCAACACAACCTTCCTGTGCGCATTGCGCAGGCTTCTTCGAGCCACACTCCGAAGAATCAAGTGCGGTAAAGTTGGCCAACCCATAACATTAGTGCGAGCATGCTCAGTCCGTCCGCGAACGAACTCGAGTGTAGAATAAGTACGGCTTAGCTTTAAGGTACCCAGATACCGCGGCCGTAACCGCCATGTTCGCGAATGAACAATTTTTTATATTTGTTTAAATTATACAAGTGTTACTGATAAATTGTATTTTTAATTGAGTATCAGCACCTGCAGTACAAAAACCACCAAGAGGTCCTTGATCCAGAGGTTCGATCCCTCTCCGAGAGTCTATTCGGCAACCTCTTATTATATTTCAGGGTAGCATTCCTATCTACCCACAACTTTATATTAACTTTTATTTTACAGTCACCATCGCATCGCGTGCCAAGCTGTTCCCAGAACCGAATGACGCGTGATGTGAGGGTCGACTGTATTAATATTTGTAGCGTGTAAAATTAACTTCAGTTAAATTCAACATTTAACCTTAAAAACAAATCTTATTTTTTTTATTTGTTTTTTTTTTATTGCACGTTACAACACATTCAAAATTTTAGTCGGAAACACAAAATATTGTGTTTGGTGGCCGGCTATGTTTCGTACTCAGTTTAAATTATAAATTTAAATATCGCGCGCCGAATGCTGGGTTCATTGCTGGACGCCTGTGGCTGGTTGATGTGTGTTCACGTCACGGCGTCCTAAGCCAATCAGAACGTATTTCCTCTTGGAAATGCGATGCGTTGTCTCGCTCCCACCTTCGGCTTCGCATACGGACGCCGGCGATCGTCTCGCTCGCTGGCGCCACTAGTCGGTCGTGTCTGTCATACGTTACATTTTAAATTGTCACATCGTCAACGTCTCTACATCGTCTTCTCTAAGCAAATCTATCGAAAACCTAATCGCACTTAATCGAAGAACATAATTGGTGTATCGGCGGCGGTGACCAGCAACATCGTCGGCTCCTATCGGACCAAACGAGGGTAAGTGAAATCAGCGCATTATATTCCGATTGGTTTGGGGTGCTAAGCGAGTTCGTCCATCGGCCAGCTAATACGGCGATCGGCAATAACTCAGCACTCTAGCGGATTGAACCATATGTTGTGGACAGCACAACATTTGAATCGGGTACGCAACAAAAGTATTAAATACCAAAATTGATTTTCTTTTCTGTTAGGTGCCTTATCATCCCATAGAATATTATCAAATGTATACATTAAATCAGCGCGAACTTCATATAGCCATAATTTTGTAGATTCCCAATTTTCCGTATGCCGTGATCCATAACACGTAGAAGGTACTGGTCGTTGTGTTTTACGTTCTTTTCCATGACAATCGTTATAAATTTTACTTGTTGCCCTTTCTTCTCTTCTATTAACATCAAATTGTAAGGAATCTTGAAAATAAGCTGTCTTCAATTCAACACTTGTATTATCGGGAAATGAACTACCAGGAATATAATCAATCCATTTATTTTTCAATATACATAAATCCTTAGAAAAACCGGAACCGGAACATTTATTCTGATACTCCTTCATGGTACTCAAGTTCATCAAGTTCAATTTCTGAAAAGTCTTGAATAAGGCTTCTTTTAACTCGATCTCTACTGATGCTTTTTTTGTCACCGTTGGGTTTGTTCCTTGTGATCTTGCCTTTCGACTGGTTCGATTTCTGAATACCTGGATGGACTTGTTCCAACCTTCCACTGGTAGTAGCAAGTTCGCCGAAATTAGTATAACCATAACCGTAGAAACCAGCATCTTGTTTCGTGAAGAATTTTGTATCACGAGGCCAACAGTACGCATCACCAATAACACACATAGAATCTAAGTCAAAAGCTATTATACACTCTGTTTTGGTCACGGTATATAGAGAAGAATTTAAAAAAAAAAAAATTCAGTAGCAGGATTTAATGCCGGTGTTGCGATAAGACCGACATGTACTTGCGGTTGCGGAGTGTAAGTACCAACTGTACCGGAATGTAAATCAACGTAAGGTAAACCTTCAATGGACTGATAGTAATTGTGATTGGTACGATTAATAAAATCTTTTCTGGCATTACCTAATTGTTTTGAAATACCAATAATTCCTTTTTTATTGGAATCAGGCAATACTTTTACAAGAGTTGGTAAAACTTTACGCCACGGAAATTCACCAGCTGTTATATCATCTGGGAATCCATCAGCTGGACTATAATTAATTTAAAAAAATCTTTTAGTGGGCTTACAATATCCATTTTGAGGAGAATAATGATAATCAACTATAGGTTGACCAAGTTTACGGTTTATAATATGTGTTGTAAAAATTTTATCAACACGGTATTGAAGTTGGTAATCAATACCATCAAATCCATTATTAGAATTGGCATTATATAATATATTTGCATACCAATTTAAATGACGTGGTACTTCAATTGCACCAATTAAATCATACATAGCTTTACAATGCTCTGGAAGAGTTTTTTCTTTAAAACCTTCTTACTATCATGGGTTCAGTTGATTTTAAAGTTACACTTCTATTTTCAATATAAGCTTGTTTATTTAAACCGACACAAGATTTGACAATAGGTACATATTCAGTTGTTGCTGTTCCAGATAAAGTAGTACCGTGATCAAACGCAGTACGTGTACCAATAGGTGTTATAATAGCTTTAACAGACACTATACGTGAATCAAATGGTAATGCACTGTATTCTTGAGGCGATAAATAATATGGCAACCAATCTACAGGATAATAAGCATATGGTGTTGAGTAGGGATTGCAATCCGGATTCTTCGAAATTCGAAAATAACTGTAAAGTCCGGATTTTCTTGACATTTTTAAATCCGGTTTTTAAGACTCAACTTCGGTTTTTTCGGATTTCAGTCAAAACCGATTTTAACGGATAATATTTATATTTATCTACAAATTTTCAGTGTAAGTAATCGGTAGATCGATATTACCTACCTAGTCTAATGTGCAAATCCGAACAATATTTGAATTGGTAGGCTTAGATGCAGGCAGCAGCATTGTTTGCGCGAATTTGGTGCGAAATCCGTGATAGATACAGTTTATGCCCATAAAACCAAGCAGCGCGGCGCCACGCCAAGACGCGCGCGTCCCCCCGCCTGCGCCTCGCACCCTGCGCGCCGCTCAGTCACCTCAGTCGGCTAGTAAGTTTTATAGAAAGTGGTCGTGTTGAATTGTGTGTCGTCTATCGTGTTCGCGCATGTACAAAGCAACGCGCGCTACACAAAACAAGTAAGTACATACAGTTTTACACTATTTTTATGTGTTTAGCTTGTGTGGTGTGATTGTGATGTGGTGGCTTTAAGTTTATATTTACAAGTGAAGTAACAGACACAGTGGTGTATATGATTTGTTAAGATTAAGACCCCTGCTCCTGCTATGCTATAACTGTTTATGGAGTTGTATTCTACAGTAACGGTTTATTCTCAGATAATTTAACTGCAATAGGGTATTTTACTCTATATGAGAAAAAAACTATAAATATATTATTGATATAGCTTTGGCAAGAAGCAGTCGGTAAGTGTTAGAATAGAATAGAATAGAATATACTTTATTGTACACCAAAATTGTAACAATGTTAGTTTTAGTTCATAAAATAACAAAATAATTTTTAAAATTCAATTCAAAGTTTTCAGTTTTTTTTTATCTGTTCTTTATCACCATGAAATAGTAGCCATGTTATTGCATAATTCGATTAAGTAAACTAAAGTGACCTTGCACTTAAATCCACAATTTGTCAGGTGTGTTTACACTAGTATTCTTGCATTCCGGAACAGCACACCAACGATAAGTTGGAAATAATAACTCATTTTTGAGATAAAAACAATTATCACTACGGTACAAAATATCAGCGGATTTGTTTACACAGCCAACTGACATTACGACCATAGAGTAAATATGGCGTCCATTGCGTCCTGCATTTTCGTCGAATTACGCGCGAAATTTGAAAATGAAAATTTTAAAGGCATTTTTAGGGTACTTAGCGATTGAATAAAAATGTTGTCTTTTTTTAGTGGTTTATAAGCACTATAGCTACGAATTGAGACACTTTTCAAAAATGAGTGTAATACCCTATTACTTCATGAATGAATCAATAAAACGATTGCTTATTTATACTTTTTATTTTTATTCTGTAGATCAACCGGATGAAAAATGGAGTTCATAGATTATACCAAAAAGTCAAGTGACAAGAACAGCGTATGGCATCACTTTTTAAGAACGACGGATGGGCAAAAGGCAAAATGCAAACACTGTCATAACATTTTAAAAATTAGTGGAAGCACGTCAACATTGCACACCCACTTACATAAGAAACATTCAATTAATGTAAAATGTAACGAAGGTGTCTAGCGTTATATCAAGAATGGTCGTTTTAGATGGGTTACCACTGAAAGTATTTTGTACGTCGGCAGATCTCAGAAAGTTAATGCAAAAAATTTTTAAAGAAAACGTCCCGAAGTCACCAAATTCAATAAAAAAAATGATAATGGACATGTGTCACAAAGAAAAGTCCACTCTAAATGTAGAGATAAAAGTTATGAAGTCTAAAAATACTAAGTGGTCCATCACTCTTGATGAGTGGACTTCAATGAAGTCCCATCGATACCTAAATTTAAATATTCATTTTCAAAATGATGATGGCGAAAATTTTTGCGAAAATCTGGGATTAATAAGGATTGTAGGGTCTATGGGAGCCGAAGCTTGCGTTTCCCTCATAGACAAAAGATTAGATTCTTTCGGAATTTGTTTGGATAAAGACATCATTGGATTGACAACTGATGGCGCAGCTGTCATGGCGAAGCTTGGGCGTATTCTGCCGGTACCATTTCATCAATTATGCCTTGCACACGGTGTGCAACTGGCTGTGCAAGATGTTTTATACAAAAATAATCTACAAACACATGAGGATGCGGAAAGTTGCTCAGACTCTGGCTCAGATGAACAAAACTCTGATGATGACGGATTTGTTATCGAGCGTTCAAGAAGACGTGGAGTGCTGACTGATGAATATAAGAAAATAATGAAAAAAATCCGGTCAGTGGTGAAGATATTTAAAAACTCACCGACAAAAAACGACGCCACACTCCAAAAATATGTACAGGCGGAATTCGGCAAAGAGTTACAACTACTCCTAGACTGCAAAACCAGGTGGAGCAGTTTATCAATTATGCTGGAACGTTTTTTAAAACTAAAATCATGCGTACAGAAGGCATTGATTGATGTCAAATCTGCTATAACATTCTCAGATATAGAAATGTTATGTCTAGAAAACCTACACACTTGTTTGGACATGATCAAAACTACGGTGGAAGTACTCTGCCGCAGAGATGCCACCATTTTAACGGCCGATACAGCTTTTAAATTTTTGATAAAATCATTAGACAGCCAAGACACGATATCTGCCAAGCAACTGGCAAATTCATTGAAAACGAGAATCAAAGAGAGACGGCTCTATACTGTTGTCGGTGCCTTACAATACTTACACAACCCTAATCAATTTTTGAATGTGACTGTGGAAAACGAAGACACGTTTAAAAAACCTACTTATGAAGAAATTAAAAATGTGTTCTATCAAGCTGCATCCACCATTACTGTTGACGATTGTACAACCACGTCGATGAATATGAACCGTATTGAAAGTCTGTGTGAATCTAGTTCCGATCCATCGCCACTCAGTTTTAAAGAAAAGCTCAATCGTCAACTTTCTCTTGCAAGTGTGGGTAGTGATCATCACCACCAGTCAACGAGTATGATCAACGCAACTGATTTGCCTTCAATGATTCACGTTGAAATGGCGTTATTTGAAAACGGTGGAGGTCGTGGAGAAATCCTAAAAAAAAAAATAAATAAATAAAATAAATATTTTTGGGACATTTTCTACACAGCACCATCTAGTCCCAAACTAAGCAGAGCTTGTATTATGGGTACTAGACAATGGATATAATACTTATATACTTTTTTTTTTTGTAAATACATTCTTATAATACATAAGAAACACTCAAATACGCATTACTATTATGATATTATTATATTTGTAACTGACTTACGTTAAACTTTTTTCTTGAGACTGCATTTTTATAAAAAAGAGGAGGATACCTCAATTATCTTAAGTTTATGTTATGTTATCTAATTATCTAAAGTTTAAGAACAGTTTATGTTAAATGTTACTTATGTAAATTATGTTTATGTAAATTTATAACGGGAAAAATGACTGATACCCTAAGTTTTGTTGATTATATTAGTTGATTTTATTCTGTCGTGCTGTGATTTGAGCGAATAAATACCGATTTTAAATAATATATGCTATTTTATTCCAATTATATCAAATCAACTTAAAACACTAAAAAGTTCGAAAAATCCGGATAATCCGGATTTTAATCGGACAAGAATACAGAAATCCGAATTTAAAAAAAAAACGGATTTTGCAATCCCTAGTGTTGAGTAACGAATTACTTTACCATTAGGCACTGTCACAGTACTATTAGCCAAACCGTAAGTATATTTATGCCACACTTTATGAAAGGTTAAATGACCACTTTTCAATCTTGGATTTGGAAGTATTGTCGACATTGCGCCACTTGCTAATCCGCCGCCAGAAGCCGCTCCAGGTCCTCCTGCTCCTCCTTCCAGCGATGCGTCGGTGTCCATAGAACTTGTTCCACCGCCCGCGGCAACTTGAGATGCACTCGGAGCATTTGGCAAATTATTTTGTATATCAGCCATGTCAGGGCTAAAATCGACAGAACTAGGAAAATCTGCCAAATATTTATTGTTATCAACACTTTCTTGACTGTTTCCGGATAAGAGGAAGAGGTCGATGGACTGTTCGTTGTTGTCGTTGGATCGATCGGCGGCAGCTGAACTTGGTCCGGCAGCGTCAGGTTGATCTCGTTGCGAAGATGTATCTTCAAGTCGTGATTTTGTACCAGGTCCGATGTTCCGGAATGGTCCGTGGGTACGGGCGAATTCCCGAGTAGCATGAGCTCGTATTTGCTGTCCTTCTGCAGATTTTTTAAACGTCTGATAACCACCTATACGTTGTTTCTCGTGTTTATGTTTAAGTTTCCATGCAGCACTGAACGCAGATTCTACAGCGCCGTAAAGCGTCTGACCACGATGTTTACCACCAGGAGGCATTATGATAAATCGACAATTTATCCGACTCTTATATATCCATTAGACTGTAAAATGTATAGTTTAATAGTTATTTAATATGAAAAAACATAAAAATTACCTTAAAAAATTGCTTAATTATTACTTCAATATGAATATAATTATTTTAGTTAGTGATATGGGGTTATTTGAAGAGCTCCAAAGCTAGTGTATCAATAGTTCAATGTGGGAAAGAGAGAACGAGAGGCGCGCGGCCCTAGGCAGAGCGGTTCGGTAGTTACTATTTTCAAAAGTAATATCACCCGATAGAGTTTACATTACCTGCGCATCGTACCCACAATTGCATCCCCGACGAACAGTTCGGTTTTCGAACCAAGCACTGTTGCATTTGACAATTGCACTTGCACCGTATAGTCGGTATGCTATTCTTCGACGTAGGAAAAGCCTTCGACAAGAACTGGCACAACGGTTTATTATACAAACTCGTACAGTCTCGTGCTCATCATTCCAGACTTTCCGTCGGATAGCTCCTTCCGCTATCGCCTAGAAGGCACCTTCTCATCTCCTCGCCCCATCCGCGCCGGAGCTCCTCAGGGGTCTGTGCTATCGCCCCTTCTGTTCACGCTGTACACCAGCGACATTCAGAAACGTGGCTTCGCCAAGATGGCTCTCTTTGCCGACGACACGGCCATCTACTTTTCCGGTAGGAGTCTCGACAGTATCACTCGAACCCTCCAAACCGCAGCCGACGCCCTCGGGGTCTGGTTCCAGAAATGGAGAATAGAGGTGAATCCCGAGAAGAGCGCAGGCGTTCTTTTCGAGAGACACGGTGATTCCCACACCCACATCCGTCCTGGCCTAATGTTCGGCAAACAGATTCTTTGGGAGAAGAAAGCCAAATACCGGGGGGTTATCCTCGACTTCCATCTGAATTTCTGAGACCACATCAAAGCGGTGCGCGCTCGCGCCGCTTTCGCTGTCGGTCGCCTCCACCCCATCCTTAGAGCGAGCAGTAAATTGTCACTTAGAAATAAGCTGAGAATCTACGTGACGTGCATCCGCCCCATCTTGACTTACGCTAGCGTCATGTTCGCACACGTTAAGCTTTCCCGCTTCAAATCCTTCCAAACCCTCCAAAATCCAGTGTTGTGCAGAGCCGCGGCTGCCCCGTGGTTCATGCATAACGTTCAACTCCATCTCGATCGAAAAATGCCAACCATGAGGCAATACCTCTGTAGGGTACATACCTACCATATAGTTTATTTATGTACATTATTAATTTATACTATTTATACAATTATTATGTACACTATTTACAACACACTTATACATAAACACAAATACATTATTTACAATATTTATATACATTAACTTTTATGATTTACATTATTAAAACACATTCACATACATACGGCATTAAATATTGTTTAATACGATATAATAAATAATAATAATAAACTCATTTATTTTCAGGCTACTTTGGCCCATAGATACATACCTTACAAACTAACATATATATGTTAAATAATACAGTTTATGTTAGTAATAAAACTTAAGCCTATGTTAGTAAACACACTTCACTTGCGCACTATGTTATCCGCTGTGCGATCGTGTGGCACTTGTCCGCGGAAGCGACGGAACACCACTCCCTGCGGCCAAAAGTCCTCTTCCATGACGAGGTGCAGAAGACAAGTTGGTACTCGTACCACGAATGCCCTGAAGTTGACATTGCGGCGCGATTCCAGTAGCTGCACTCTCGCCGTGTACTTGGTCCTTTGGCGCACGTACTCCTCGATGTCCTCCGCCTTAGTGGTGTAGTGTAGGCGGGAGATGTACACCGGAGTGTTCGGCTTCGCGGCACGTATAATTAAGTTGGACTCCACAGGAGCCCTGCCGCAGTGATTCTTGAGGGTCCTCTGCCGGCGCTTCCTCCCTTGCACCGTCACAAAACCATCATCGTCAGCCCGCTTCGGTGCTTTATCAAGCAAGGGCTTCGTAGTAGCGTCTAGAGTCTTCACGGCGACGCTGGCGATAACTCCACTTCTTTTCGCTGACACGGTAGACACGGGCAGCGGGTCAGAGGGTCGGGTAGCTCGTGCGACAGTGCTGGGGGGAGCCGCAGGGGCGGGAGAGGGTTTGCGGGGCGCGCACGGTGCGCACTCTGCAGGCTCAGCATTTGACGATGTCGGCGAAGATAAAACTGCTGACGCGAAACTTGCCGCCGATAAATCGAGGTTCGCTCCGCGACGCGTATTTACGTTCGATGCACTCGATGGTGACCCAGTTACCGCTACCTGTTTACGCAACTCTAAAAGGTCATTGCGCAAATCTGCAACGGTGTTTTGGGATGCATCCAACCTCTTCTGCACATCCACTAAGCTTGCCTTCAAAAACACGATGTCTTTCAACAGGCAGGTTACGTCGACGTGGTCGAATGTGACAGGAGGGAGCTTGCGCAAATCCTTAGCCACAAACGTCGGCACATCGTCAGGGTCGGTCTCTTTTAGCAGCGTGATGATGTCCTGCACGCTTTTCTTTGTCCCGTCACGTCGGCGGGACACCATCTGGTCTGTCTTGTTCAAGGATTTGAACAAGAGCAGCTTGGAAGCAGCGATGTCTTCTTCGCTGAAGTTGGTGGAGCAGATTTGGACTGCAGACACCTCGTCCATCACGTCCAGCTTCTGCTGCAGGAACGCCAGTAATTCGTTCGCCACAAGTTGATGACTCATGGCGATTTATATTACGAGCGACGGCTTGCACCGCGCTACACGATTTATATTTATAAAGTTGTCAGCAACACGTCCGCATCGAAACGCGGCCAAATCGAGACTCGAAAAGAAATCGAGAGAGAATACGATATAATGTCGGATGATGTCGCGTCACCGGTGAAGTGCACTGGACCCGCGCGTGATAGCTACGTAACAGTGACGTAGCCCCGACCGACGCAGGTGGGAGCGCGTGGAAGCGCTCGGTCGTTCACCTTGTTGCGACCTTCAGTGGTAATTAGCTATCGCGACGCACCGCTGTGCTAATTTATTTTGTCATCTCATTCGCTAATTTATTACGGATAATATTGTCAACAACTGTTTTGTGTACTGTGCCGTAACTATTGTGATTGTTTGTGTGCCTCTCATCTGTGACATTCTCCTTCTCTTAAATTGTGTTGTGATAAATGATGATAAATGATATTTATTTCTGTAAATAAATCTGTTACAGACACTTTTACAAGTCAATTTTATATGTTTTTTTAAGACTAGATGGAGCCGGCATTTCCTATCTGACTCGCTCTGAGAAGAAAAGCCGAAACAAACTCAGAGGTCAACGTCTCTTTTTTGTGTGGACTTTTACTCATTACAACCGTGAGTACAGCAGAACGAATTTTATTTAACCAACTTACTCTGCCTACCCCACACTAACTATACCTCAAACGTATTTCCAAACATTAGTTCAACAATTTATCGACACCCGCCATCCGAACCCCCTAGTCGCCGCAGCGGCCGACTACAGTCTCTCTCTCATAAGTAAAGTTCGCCGCCCAGGCACACACTTTTAGAGCCCGATGACGAAATTACGCTCCTCCAGGAAGCGAGTAAATCGACCAGCACAATACACAGCGTCCGCCGCCGTCCGGCTAACCGTCCTCGCCGACGACGCCCGTCGCGACGTCCCACCGCTGCCGGTCATGCCGTCTCTTCAGACTCCACAGTCACACCGATAATTGAGCCCTCATCAAGCTGTTCCCCCCCCCCCCCCCCCAAGCTCCCGCCAGCAACGCTCTAAGCCTTTTTATTTATAATTAAATGTATTTTTATCTATATCCTTCTCCAGAAAAATAAAGAATCATAATTATAATACTCTTCATTTAGGAATTTTTGATTCATTGACTTTATAAACCGTTCATTTTGAATATAATGACTCATTCTTTAAGTCAGCATAGCATTTATTTTTCAGCCAATAATTGATTTAAAATTAGGAAATAATAAAAATTAATTATAATTTTTATTTTATTTCAAACAGTTTTCATTCATTCCTTCACTCATTCTCGACTATTCATTCGTTCGTTCATTCAATCAAACTCACTCTATAGTGCTACAAGGGTGGGGACGGGGTCCATACATTTTGTCCCATTGTCCTTTACTACATAAAGACATCACCAATGCAGTGGCACATGCTTATGGTGATCATCGACTTTGTTATGATTATAACTGCTCAAAAGATAAAAATCTCCTCAACAGCACATTAGGAGAAATTCAAAACTCAACTTTCTTTTTACGTGTCAATGCCATAATCGCTACTGTAGCCAATAAAGCTCGAAGTCTCATAGAAGACGTGGATACAAACGCAGTCGAGCGGTTCAATAGCGTTATTGCCAAATTTATAGGTGGAAAAAGAATAAACTTTTCCTTACGACGGGGCTATCAAGGACGGTGTTCAGCTGCTGTGGTGTCTTTCAATTCTGAATCTACGGTTTCCTCTGTTCAAAAAACAATTATTGAGAACAGTCCGAGAGGAAAGGTTAAAGAAATCGAAAAGAAGAGGTCACTAAAAAGAAAATACAATGTGGCGCTGAGGTTATCACATTAAATGATACTACGTATACTACATGGCATTCTTTGGTCATACACAAAAGAAAAAAAGAAAATATTTAATATTATAGCCGCAGGATATTTTTTTTCATTTTAATATTTAACAACATCATGTAAACGCATAGAGATATCTTCGACGAATAATAATTAGGTCAAAGACCCGTTAAGCCGGCGAAAAGTCTAAACGTTGCCATTCCGCATTACCTAAAATCAAGTAACAAAAAAACAATTCAAACGAAAAATTACTTACGCGTAACGATATAGGACATAAATTACAATGTGCGAAATTAAAAGAAACGGTTTGTCGCGCGGGGGCTTAGGGGTCGCGGGCGGGTATTGTCGAGCGAGATGTACGTTCAGCGTTTCCCGCCCACCGGCGTGTGAGCATATCAATTAGAATCAGTGCAGCGCCCTTGTCCTTAAAGGATAGTTTAGTTGCGCGAGCCGCTTAATACGCGCACGCGCCCTTTGTATTTTTATTGTTTTGTTTGTAATAATAATAACCGTGATAGGACACTTTAGTTTTGTAAGAACTGTTGATTTTGTGGACATTTGGATAAGTTTACTGTTTTTTTTGTGATAGGACACGTTGATAGGTACAATTATTTAAGTGGATTAAATAATTTAGTGAAGTGGTGTGATAACTCGTGCGAAATTGGACGCTTTTTACATCCAAGATGCCCCGTAGGAACTTCACGTCATCGGAGTACACCGATATGATCCTAATTTATGGGGAATGCCATCAAAACGCTGCTCTGGCGTTACGAACATACCGAGAAAGGTATAGTACCACCCGTGTATGTCCTTCAGACTCACGGATCTTTAATAGGACAGTTCAAAGATTACGCGACAACGAACCACTGATCCCGCGTCAGATTGATGTCCCACCGCAAGTACCAGTGTCCCACGAACAACAAATGTTGGATTATTTCGCTCGTAATCCAACATCAAGTCTCCGTAGAGCAGCTCGCCAGTTTCGAGTACATCACAAAACAGTACACAAAGTTTTAAAAAAAAACAAACAACGGCCGTTCAAATACCGAAAGGTACAGGGTTTACTGAGTAGGGATAAGCCACCTAGAGAAGCCTACTGTCAGTGGCTACTGAGCAAAGTAGCTAATGACCCCGATTTTTTGCCTAACATAATGTGGACGGACGAGAGCACATTCACACGCAACGGGATCTGGAATCGGCAAAACCTGCGATACTGGAGTCGAGAAAACCCTCACCTGTATCGAGAGTCTTCGCACCAATACCGATTTTCCATTAATGTTTGGGCTGGAATACACGGGAATGAAATAATTGGTCCAGTGTTTATTGACGGCAACCTTAATGGGCCCTAATTTTTGGAACTCCTTGACGGTCCAGTGGCGGATTACGTTGACCAATTATCGGTGCGTGCAAATAGCCAATTATGGTACCAGCTTGACGGAGCACCTGCTCATTCAGTGGTGGCTGCCAGAGAGCGGCTCAATGATATGTTCGGAGAGCAGTGGATTGGCCGATACGGACCTTTTCGATGGCCAGCACGGTCACCAGACCTAACCCCATTAGATTTTTTCTTATGGGGATACTTGAAAAACGAGGTTTACGCTACTGAAGTGACCACTGTGGAGGACTTAAAAAATAAAATAATTCTGGCCTTCAACAAGGTAAAACTTTTAGCCGCGAATGGTGACCTACTGCGAAGGGTTCGAAATAACATTTTACGACGATGTCAATTATGCATTCAGGAACACGGTGGACATTTTGAAAATTTAAAAAGGACAATGGGACAAAATGTATGGACCCCGTCCCCACCCTTGTAGCACTATAGAGTGAGTTTGATTGAATGAACGAACGAATGAATAGTCGAGAATGAGTGAAGGAATGAATGAAACCGGTTTGAAAAAAAATAAAAACGATATTTCATTTTTTATTATTTCCTCATTTTAAATTAATTATTGGCTGAAAAATAAATAGTATACTGACTCAAAGAATGAGTCATTATAATCAAAATGAACGGTTTATAAAATCAATGAATCAAAAATACCTAAATGAAGAGTATTATAATTATGATTCTTTATTTTTCTGGAGAAGGTTATAAATAAAAAAATAAAAATACATTTAATTATAAATTAAAAATACATTTAATTATAAATAAAAAATTAAAAATACATTTAATTATAAATAAAAAATTAAAAATACATTTAATTATTAATAAGAAAATACATTTAATTATAAATAAAAATCTGTTTATTTTCTATTCTGCATTTTCACTTTCGATTATTATTTCATCCCAGGCATTTGCTGGCCCAACGAAATTCGCTAAGTGCTTACCGACACCGAGGTACCGTAGTATGCTTAGAACATGTGCGCATGCACCAACTGTCCTCATCCCAGTCAGGCAGGAACAATAGTCCGCTTGGATGGCGTTTAGGCTCTGCTCGTTTGTTTTTATTAATAAATACGTGCTCACTCAGGCAGTTCCGAACAGGTACTAACGCCACGCTACGAGCAAACATGTGCAAATGTGGGAACTTTTTTTGGACTGCTGTAGATGGTCCTTGCGGAACCCTTCTACGTAACCAGGCAGTCATTGCCGAGACCTGAAGAGTCTCCAGCCAATGGTAGGGAAGTAAAATACTTAACCTAACCTAAGTACTTGTACTACACTAACATCACGAGACTACCTGCAACAACAGCACTAAGTGCAACCCCTAGTGGAATTCGGACCTCGGCTTAGGGCGTTGCTGAGGCTTGGGGAGGGGGGGCAGCTTGATGAGGGCTGAATTATCGGTGTGTCTGCGGAGTCTGAAGAGGCGACCGGCTCTCCGACGGGAGAGCTTGGTGGATCATGATCGGCAGCGGTGGGACGTCGCGACGGGCCTCGTCAGCGAGGACGGTAAGCCGGACGGCGGCGGACGCTCTGTATTGTGCTGGTCAATTTACTCGCTTCCTGGAGGAGCGTAATTTCGTCATCGGGCTCTAAAAGTGTGTGCCTGGGCGGTGAACTTTACTTATGAGAGAGAGACTGTAGTCGGCCGCTGCGGCGACTAGGGGGTTCGGATGGTGGGTGTCGATGAATTGTCGACACCCGCTTGACCTGACTAGCTTTGAAGCTCTTCAAATAACCCCATAGCACTAACTAAAATAATTATATTCATATTGAAGTAATAATATATAAGCATTTTTTTAAGGTAATTTTTATGTTACTTTCATATTAAATAACTTTTATCCTATACATTTTACAGATGAGCTGTCATACAATAAAATTAAGAGATTAATAAGGTCTTTCATATACAATAGGTCAAAAAGTGCTACACTACTGGGGACGTTTTGTCCCATTGTCCTTTAAAATCCCTTTTCCGTAATTTGTTCATTATTAAACCTTGGACGTGAACTCATGATTAGTGATTATTTGGATAAAAGCAATAGGCACAGTGTTATGTTTATGTTACTTGAAACCGTCGCCATTGAGCCGAGCCGCGCCACTCGCGACTTTGATGAACCGACAATGTTTACGTAGGTACCGATGTCGCAGCATGCGATGTTGCCGCTTTTACAGGTCAGTAAACTAATGTTTTAGAGGATGTTTTATTTCGAGTCAACTTTTACGCTATTTATTTTGTTTGAAAAATGCGATTTTTTATTTTTAGTGGTATTGTTTATTTGATTATCTTAACAGGTATATATCTACTTGTATATATCGCTGTACAATTTAATGTGATAACTTCAGCGCCACATTGTATAACAGAGAACATCCCAAAAAAAAAATAAGAAAAATAGAAGGAACTTCTGCACAGCACCACTATGGACCTACTAGTACTGCTCCCGATTTAAGTCCAGAACAATTAGACAAAGCCAAGGAAGACTTTCTCAATAATTTAAAAGTACTGACTAATGACAGGCACGCTATTGAAAGAAACACTATCTTACAAAGAGATTCAAGTGAATGGATAGAACTAAGAAAACAAATAATAACGGCATCAAATTTTGGCATAATTTGTAAACGGCAACCATCAAAAAACACTGCACCAGAAGTAAAAAATATATTGTACAAGAAAAATATTTCGCACATTTTGTCAGTAGCTCATGGCACGGAAAACGAAAAGCAAGCCCTACAACAATCAGAACGACAGGAAAATATAGTGATCAAGCCTTGTGGGCTTTTTATTGACAAAAAATATCCGTTTATTGGAGCTACACCTGATGGTATAGTGGGGAACGATACTATTATTGAAATTAAATGTCCGATAACAGCATTCAGAAAAGGAATAGATGTCGCAATTACAGAAAATAAAATACACATAAATAAATATGATAAAAAAAAAATACAAGATCCATAAACAAAAAAAGTAATTGGTATTACCAAGTGCAGGTTCAACTACATGTTACAGAAAGAAGCCACTGCATTTTTGGAATATGGTCTGGTGAAAATCATCCTATAATAGTAGAAAATATTTCTAGAGATGACGAATTTTGGAGGGTGAATATGGAAGAAAAAATTAAAACTTTTTATTTGAACTGTCTATTGCCAGAAATTGTGGACCCACGAAATATTCGCGGTATGCCCATACGAGACATTATATTGCAAGAAAACAAAGAAAATATTAGTGATAAACGTATGCAGCCAAGTTCAAGCAAATCCACGGACCAAATTTCCAGCCAATCTTCAACCAAATCCAGAGATCAAATACCATGCAAACCGAGACAACTACATTTTAATGAATTTTAGTTACACACGACAACACACACACACAACAACCTAAATACATACAACACCCTCACACACCAACATGCACATAATACCCCTGCATCTATAATATAAAAATGAATCGCAAAATGTGTTGGTAAGCGCGTAACTCAACAACGCCTGGACCAATTCTTTTTTTTAAATGTTCGTTGAAGTTCAAAGATGGTTTTTACGGCGAGAAAAAATCGAATAATTGCCGGAAAATCCCTAAAAACAGCCCTTTTCTTTTTCCCATACAAACGTTTTCTAACTAAAACGAGCTAGAAATTAGTAGATTGTATCACAAGGGAGCAAAATAATATTTTTACGGCGAGGGCGCTTTTTTGAATCCAGAGCGAAGTGAGGGATTCTAGAGTAGAATCCCGAGCGTAGCGAGGGATTCTTTAGTAGAATCCTGAACGTAGCGAGGGATTCAAAGTATATCGCCCGAGCCAAAAATAATTTTGCGCCCGAGTGATACACTCTACTTTTCATCACCCACTATGAGAAAATAAAAGGCGCCTCATATTTTATTGTAATATTATTATTTAATAAAACAGAGTAACAACTAAATTGAAATTAAATAGTATCTAATAATAAAACAACTAAAAACTTATATTTACATTTGAGACGTTTTCGCAATTATGAAAATAATTTAACGCGCGCTAGCGCTACGTTCTCATCCTTTATTATTAATTTATTTTTATAATCAGCATTCAGCAGGCGCGCGGTGCCGGCGGCGCGACTATGTGCCGTCGTACCAGCCAGTCTTCAAACAATATTTGCGTTCGATTTCTTTGGCGCTGAACACTAAAATGTCCCAAATTCAAAAAGTGCGCGGCAAAGATAATTGCGGCGCACTTATTTAATAAAGAGGATTAAAAACTCATTCCTGCCCGCTAAAAGTGCGCGGCAAAGATATTTGCGGCGCACTTTTTGAATTGAATTTGAAAAGTGCGCGGCAAAGAAATTTGCGGCGCACTTTTTGAATTGAATTTGAAAATAAAGAGGATTAAAAACTCATTCCTGCCCGCTAAAAGTTTCTTATGGAAAACACCACCTTTGGGCGCACTTAAAGGCGAAACAAGTCGTCCTTTTCGAATAGGTGGGATGAAATAGTTATTTAATTAATAACCTACGCTTCCCCTTATATTTCACTCAAAATAACCATTATAGTAACATATTTTTTAGACTTCATGGGTAACAGGTTACACCCTTAAGGTATAGGAAATGTGTTACCTTCTCTTGCATTGTACCCGATGACCTTCGTGTCAGACAGATTTTTAATTGACATTTCCCTATTAACATTGCAATCGGTTTACTTGTTTTATGGTGATTTATTCGCAATCATAAATACACCTACGTATTTTTTATTATTAGTACTTTAAGTAAATAAGTTACATTTTATACGATATACCTTTACTATACGAACTTTGCGATTGCCGCGCGCGCGACGCTCGCGCGCGCATCGTATCTTTTTACGCAAAGCTACATGAGCAGGGGCTGGGGTACGCTTTGAATGCCTACCGCGCCAGGGTTCAGCTCGCCTTAAGGTTCTTTGCACTCTTGGCTTTCTAGCAACGGGCTCATACCAAAGGATTGATGGCCTCACATAGCACATCATACAGAGGACAGCTAGTAGATGTGTCAACCAAGTTGTGAATGCACTGAATCATTCCGCAATTTTAGGAAAGTGGGTTGTTTTTCCTCAAACACAACAAGAAAGAGCCCGTCTAAGACTTGAGTAAGTTTTTAATACCTAGTAAAAATAAATGATATAAACTTGAAACTAACCACACATTGCCTAGAACAAAGAAATTTCGATTAACTACGTATAGATTATAATTATTTATAAAATTACAGATTTCAAAGGAAATTTAGGCTGCCAGGGATAATTGGCTGTATAGATTGCACACATGTAGCCATGTGTTTTTAAGCCCAGCCAAGATGAACATTTATTTTTTAACAGAAAAGGCTACCATTCACTGATGAATTAATTATTCTGTAACTACTTGTTGTTTCATAACCTTATAACTATTTCTATTGAATAATAAACAAAATGTATCTTTATTACAAGGTATGTGATAGTGATTTGAATCACAATGAAAAATCATGAATGTGAACCCCTTTGGTGGAGCAACTCATGATTCTTTCATTTGGGCATCTAGCAGCGTGGAATCTTTCTTGCGAGAGCTTTATCAAAATCGAGAGTAAGTATGGTTATTGGGTAAGTGCCTAAGTAGTTATTTTCAATACTTACATATGATTTTCTTTATTGATTGTGAAATGTGGCTAACGCAAGAATGTAATTTTAAAGTTGATTGTAAGAAAAAATTATGTAAACTTGTGTATAAATATAATTAACTAGCTTTTGCTCGCGGCTTCGCTCCCGTTAATTTACGAATCCCTAATTTTTTGATCCCAAAATATAGCCTATAGCACTCAGGGATAACGTAGCTTCCTATTGGTGAAAGAATTTTTGAAATCGGATGAGTAGTTTCGGAGATTACCTCCTACATACAAACAAACAAACAAACAAATTCTACCTCTTTATAATATTAGTATAGATAAGCTATCTTAATTATTGATTTAAGTGTCCATAATAGGTATTGAACTGAAGGGAAATTTTAAATTATGATTCATTTGTTTAAGGTGACTCTGGGTATCCTCTGCGGTCATGGTTGCTGACACCTATATTAAATGCAGCGACTGGCTCTCCAGAAGAAACACACTCAGGTTCACATCCAAGCAATAAATTGCATTGAACGCTGCTTTGGATTGCTCAAATCACGCTGGAGATGCTAAGGCACCGAACTTTGCATTACCATCCTGTTAAAGCTGGGAAAATAGTATTGCATGTTCTGTCCTGCATAACATGGCTATAGAAGCAAGATTACCTCCTCCAACTACTCTAAAAGTAGAGGACACTTCAGTGTAGGTAGCCAAAATGAGCTAATCCGGGGCAGAGCTACACGAAACGACTTAGTATTAAGGTTGCAATAATTATAATATCTATTGTCTACGCCAACTAAATGTCTATGCCAACTAAATTGCGCATCACTAGCGGCACCGCCACATCACTATTTTGACAGTTCCGCCAACCTACCAGATATTTCCGCCGGAATTCAATTCACAATTCACTACGAAGGAGCCATCTTACAACTTATATCGATCCGCAAGAAAAATCCAAATAAATCAGTTCAATCATTATAAATAGTCAAACTCATGTAATAATATAACTACAAGATCCTGTAATACAAGAAATTATACAACTACAAGTACAACGACGAGTTTCATTCAACATCTATATTGTTTAGATAACAGTAGGTAATTTTGTTTTCAATGCAACTAGAATTGTATTATACTTATACTTTGTTTATAATCCGCATTTTGCATAATTTCATTTTCTAAGCGATGGGCCTACAACGCAATATCGGAACAAGACAATGTTCCATTTAATTGTAAACTATGTGAGTAAAATCTCCAATGCAGAGAGGATCGTGTGGCATTTTAGTGAAGCTGGTCACGTTAAGGGGGCACCTGATGGTATTGGTGGCTGCGTAAAACGGACGTGTGACAATATTGTTGCCCATGGAAGAGATATCACAAATATTGACAGTTTTGTCAGTTGTTTGAAGGACAATTGTAAAGGTATCGAAATTGTTCCTGTTGATGATACCCATGTTCCTGAAATACAGAGAATAGCGGATGCAAATAAATGTCGTCCGTTTAAAGGTACCCCTAATTTACTGCACGCCAGGAGATTAAGCTGTATTTCATGCGCCACTCGCGTTCATTGTCCTCATTTTAAAATAGGACAAATTCATATTGAATGTGTCTCAGATCCTGTAGAAGATTCATCAGTAGGTTCTTCAAGGCTTGCGTCAAGTATTTCTATGACTAGATCGCCATCTTCTCATAGAACAGCATCTGTATCAACTATCACTGGACCAAGAACTCCTTCGCCATTGTTGTGAACACCTTCTCCAGAACTTTTAAATAATGTGACTAGTCAACCGTGTACTCCGCGAAAGAGGATTCTCTGTGATAGTGATAGTGATGAAAACATTTTTTGAAAGCTTATTTTTATGTTCATTTTTTATTAGTTTGACGTTTTATTGATCAAGATAAGACGCTAAAATGAAAAAATATTTGGTATAATTTAAATATTTGAACCCTTGAAAAATTAGAAGAAAGAAAACATATTTATTCAGCTAAGGACACAATAACAGCATAAACAAAAAGAATAAAAACAAAAATATAAAAGAAACACACATATTTTATGCTGTCGAGCATGCCCATGCCGAAAGGGTCACCAACTCAGCATATGCTGGGCGTCAAACACTCAGCGCTGATTTTCAGTTGGTACCTACCCCTGCAGTGACACACGGACGAAGGTAATTTTAAATATATATTTTACTATTTGTTTATGTGGATGGTGTTTTTAAAATGTGTCGATAAATATTATAGTAAGGTTGCATCATTGAAAAAATTTATGTAATGCATTGATAACAAAGGTCAAAATAATGTAACACCTTCAACTGTGACTTCAGATCTAAGACAATTACTTCTTCATATAGACGTCATTAATTGTGCGTCTCTTTCTAATCCAATGCAAAGTTTTGACCTTAGCAATATTTTCATTCAATAGGAACTGTAATCAAAACTGGTCAACCAGTTATTTGGCCGACCGTACATGTCTTTATATAACATATATCTTTTATTTATAAATGAGCCTAGCTTAGGCACCAGTCGCCCACTACATGAAAAACATAAAGTAAAAAAAAACTTATACATATATTGCCAAAAATGTTGTCTTTGTTTATTTTTAATATTGTATCACATCACATAACACTATTCAGTGCACCTTCCATGTTTTCTCTGCATTACCCTAAGGTCGACTGGTAGTAAATACCTGAGGCATTGAGTCTGCCTACATACAAAAGTATATAAATAAATATCAGCATCAATTTTACAATCTACATGCACCAAAGAATTGAAACCATTTTGTGATTTAAAATAATCTAGAAAACCCTGGACAAGGATGATTACAACTCGTTGATTCATTTGAGATATGTTTGAGAATTCACTGCATCCCAATGAGTATTGAATTTCTACAAAGTAAAAATTTGCTTATCGCAGAACACATGACAAATTCCCTAAAAATAGTTGAATATCCGTCTTTGTTTGATTGTACAATGTACAGTGGTGTAGCTATCGTATGACTAAGCAGGGCAGTGCACCAGGGCCCCCAAGCTCGAGGGGCCGCTCGGCCTCCATGAACAATGTTCGAAAAATAATATCCTATTTGAATAAAGAATTTTCGAGTTTAACTTTTTGGCCCCTAACCGACGACTTTTATGAAAGCGTGACAAACAAACAAACTTTCACATTTATAATAATATTAGGAATTACAATTAAATAGTTATCTGCTGCATTATAAATAATGCTTACTAGTAAATAGCTTTGCTTTATTATGCCCTGCAGTGGGTGATAAGGAGCTGATGATGAAGTAGTTTTGCACCTTCAAACTATTTAGTTAAGTTTAAATAGGGCCCCAATTTCATTTTTGCCCCGGGGCCCTTGGTTACATAGCTACGCCACTGACGATGCACAATGTCTAATGAGTTTATAAAGAGGAGACTGTACGGTGAAACCATACACTATTAACCCTTTATAAGGCAGAGGGAATATTTTTCCCACCAACTTTTTCCAATATTTTTGGCTTAGATTGTAAAGGTACGGTTTTTATTCGTATGGCAATATTTCAATTGACTTTTAATTCAATATTTTTATCTATGGTGATGACAGGTCGCCATACTTTTTTTTCTTCGGTTGACGTTCTCAATGTGAAAAACTGGCGAATTTTTGTACAACAAGATAAATCTTTATAAATCTTCATTTTCTGCGATTCAAAAACGGTAAGATGTTATTATTTCTAAAGACAAATGTTTATTCAATTAAAATTTAGGCATATTTTCAACTTGCGAATTTGCATAATTTGATTATATGGGTTGGTTGTGGTGGGAAAAATATTCCCTTTGCCTTGGCACATGTAAATGTTATTTTTTGGTTTCTTGTAGATTTGTTCGAAAATGAGTAGAAAGATACTACAAGATTTGGATATAATCAACGAATTAAATGAGCTTTATGGTTTACCCGACGATCCCGAAGTGTCAGATGACAATTTAGAATCTGATGAAGAGACTATCCAAATTAGTACCGCAAAACTTCAAAGGATCTTAGAAAACTTTGATGAGCCTAACGATGGACCTTTACCACCTACACCCGATCCACCTAACAGTCCAGCATCCCTTGAAATTCAGCCCTCTGTTGAATGTCAACCTAAACCATCAGTCGAAAGTGATCGCCCTAGACGAGTAGCAAGAGCCCTTGATTTACCTAGTTCCTCTGGTACGCAGCAGACTTCAAGGACAAGACCAGAATTACCAGTAGATAAAACTCATCCAGATAGCCCAGCATCCTTTGAATTTCAACCTTCTATTCAAAATAATCGCCCTACACGAGTAACAAGATCCCAAGATTTACCAAGTTCTACTAGTACGCAGCAGACTACTTCAAGATCAGCATCTCCAGTAGATAATACCCATTCAGATTCAGAAACTGACGATTCAGATGGCGAAGAGGAAACATGGAAAAAGACTAAGTGGACCACCTTTCGACCGGACCCTAGCGTTTACGATGAAATTCCATTGCAGCCCGATAATATGTTTAGCAGCCGTATTAGACCTGTGACTTTGTTTGAAAAATATTTTACTGATGAGGTATATGATTTGATAATATATCAAACAAACTTATATGCTGAACAGAAGAATGATGCAAATTGGACAAAATTAGATAAAAAGGAACTGAAGGCTTTCTTGGCTATTTTTATAATAATGGGGTACAACATCCTGCCTTCGATGGACCTTTACTGGTCTACAGACCCTGGATTCCGAGTAGACGAAATCGCAGGCATTATGACTATAAAACGTTTCAAGAAAATATTGCAACATTTACATCTAAACGATAACACCCAACATCCAGAAAGGTCAAGTGAGAACTATGACAAACTTTACAAAGTTCGCCCGTTGTTGGATCTTATAAATCACGCTTGTCAAAAGAATGCCAAAGATTCCTCATCTCAAAGTATTGATGAATCTATGATTTTGTTCAAAGGGCGGTCTTCGATGAAGCAATATATGCCCCTCAAGCCCATCAAAAGGGGTTACAAAGTATGGTGCCGATGCGATAGTAATACTGGCTACTTATACGAATTTTACATCTACACTGGAAAATTAGAAGTGGGTACAGAAGAAGGATTAGGATTCAAAGTTGTGAAGATGTTGACAGAGAAACTGATAGATAAAGCATTGGAGGAATTTCATATCATTGTGACATTTGATAATTTCTTTTGTGACTACAGTATAATGCAATATCTTTATGAGAATGGCATCTTTGCTACAGGAACCGTACGAAGGCACAGAAAAGAGCTGCCCAAACTTGTAAAATCTAACCCGAAGCTTCAAAAAGGGCAGTACAAATGGAGAGTCAAGGGCAATGTATCTTGCCTGATTTGGAAAGATACTAAAGATGTCCTTCTGATGAGTAATGCATTCCATCCCAAGTCTGGCAAAACGACTATTTTACGGACTCAAAAAGATGGCACCAAGACAGCAATTGACTGCCCTTTAGCCATAAAGGAGTACACGAAAAGAATGGGAGGGGTAGATCGCTTCGACCAGCTAAAAGGTACCTACTCAGTTGGCAGACGGAGTAAGAGATGGTGGGTCCGCATCTTCTACTTTCTTTTAGATACAAGTATAACTAATGCATACTTGTTGTATTGCCAAAACAGAAATGTGACAAAACTCTCCAATCTTGAATTCCGAGTATCTGTTGCTAGAGGACTGGTCAGTGGATTCTCGAACAGAAAACGACGTTCTGGTCTGGTAAATTACGTCTCCAGAAAGAAATCTTGTTTATCGGAGAACCATCAAAAGTCCTTACACGTTATTGCCGAAGAAATTCGCTACACCAACGTTGGAGACCATATGCCGGTGGAATTGCCGAGCTACAAGCGCTGCAGAATGTGCAGCACTAAAGAAAAGGACAAACGTTCCAAAATAATGTGCTCAAAGTGTGGAGTTGCCCTTTGCATATTACCATGCTTTACTGCGTTTCACAAGGAATAAGTAATACAACATCAATCCGCTTCAATCAGACTTGGTGCCTATGACACTATGACACCTATCACCTACGTATCACGGGCAGAGGGAAGTGACTTCCCACCATGTTTTTTTTATTATTATTAATTTTTTTTTTCATTTTCTGAAAAAGCATAATAAAACTAATGTAAAACCATAATTACTTTTATTTTTCCGCCCCTGGATGCTTATGCCTTATAAAGGGTTAATGCTGATTCATGCATTTTTACCTCATTTTACTAATTGATATTAATTCAGCATTCAGTACCCGACAAGCGGTCATCGCGTGTGCTCCCTCGCTCCTTTGTATTACTAAACCTTTAGTCCGGATAATATATTTAATTTGACTTTATAAACAGCATTATTATTTAATCATCTTCCAAGCTTTTACAGAGACTAATATTAATTACCTCAAAAAGCATCCAAAACTAATTGACAAGACTGAGTTAAAGACATCCAGAAAAAAATAGCTTGTTTACTTCACTACTTGTATAATTAAAAATCATTTGGCTTAGGACGTAGTTACATGAAAAAGATCCAATCCACACAAAGTTACTTTAGAGATATTGACGTTTGAAGTTTGGAAAATGTATGACATGCCATACATGTGGGTTGGTTCTGAGGTTGATAAAAAGTGTTAAACTGTTGTTTTTGCTTGGATCTTTTTTACTGGCCGATAGTATTGATATTTAGCATCAGTTTGGTGCACTTAACTCATTTTTGACTGTAACTACATCCTACTCGACTGTCTTTGATGTCACACTCCTTATCACAACAAAAACAGTTTGAAAGTTAAAACGTACTCATCAAAAGAAAACAAGGGTCAATAACATAATGTCTGCAGATGCAAATGAGTGATTCATTTTTGTAGTGCAATGACTGAGCACTTGGCTGCTGCCGCAGTTCAACAAGTCTGGGTTGGAATTCCTGCACTGAACAGGATTTTGTATGGCTCACAGATAAATTTTCTGGGTCTGGCTGTTCAAGCAAGTGAAGATTTCTCTATCTATGCAAATGCACCCATGATAGAGGAGTCAGTATACAAAACATATAAATACAATACCGTACTTTAAATACAAGTAGTCGTGTGTAACTCTTTACTGAGTCGACTCAGTGAGTCGTTTCTTCAATCTGATGCATTGAAACGTATCTCGAAACTATACAAATAGTGTATCTGTATCATTCATTCTGCTCTTTCGGATCTCTGTCAATTTGCCTCATTTGGAACGCGGCTATACACGAACTCTCTCACTTATGCATCGGCTGATCCGAATCCGAAACGTCGCGAACTGACGCCAACGAAAGAGAGATCGCCGCTCGTCGTGTTCTGTCTCTGTGCTCTCCTTGGCTTGAGTTTTGTTTAGTGATTCAAATGATAAAGATACGTTCCACTGATACGAATCTTTGAACTGATGCAGATACAAATGATACATTCACTTCGGTGATACACTTTTCCCAGCACTAAATACAAGACACCAAATTATCTAACAACTTCACGCCACAACCAATCATTTATAGAAAACAAACAACTCATAACCTGACAAATGATTAGTTTTCCAAAAGCTACGGTCAGAGGGTCGTCTACTACTCCACTACTGGTATATTATTATACCATGCTACTCCCTTAAGACGAATGGTGTTTTTCAGTTCATACATTTAAATGTATGAACTCCTACAAAACAAAAAAAAAATGCCAAATGCCTCCATTAGCAATGGGACACTGAATAAGTTGGGCTGGTAAAATAAACAATTAAAATACCACGGAGTTTTTTTTCGTTCAAGCAGACATCCATTATTAGCACATGTTTAATCACTTTGTACTCAAGTAAAAACCACGATGATTCGATGATAACAACGGTAGAGACTTACAGAGACTATCGTGTGTGTGTGTAACGAAAGAAGGTGTGCAAACGGGAAATCTTACATCGCTGTGTAATCTGTGGGGAAATCTGACTAACACTCAGTGTTGCAAGACTGAGAATTAAAAAAAGGGAGGTTTGCCGACTGAAAAACGGGAGAAATCGGGAGATTTTGTTATGAATGAGATCAAACAGTTTGATCTCATTCATAACGTCTCATTCATAAAGTTTGATTCAAACTAGTTATATTCATGTAACTATACTAATTTTCTGGAAATCTTCTAAAAATATCACAATTAAATAAAAGTGTTTGAGTATTATTAATCGTAAAATTAATAATTTTGGTCACATTTTCCACGTTTTATTCCCTTGCTAGTTGATTGAGGGACTATTATGTCTATTATAAGATAAACATAGAACTATTTAATTTATCGGTCATAATCCAACTACATATAAAAAAAACTAAACCAAACGACACGTTTGGTGCAGTGGCTAAGCGATTGGCTTCTGCGCTACGGGTCGTGGGTTCGATTCCCACACGGAACAAAAATTTGTATGGCCTACAGATGGTTGTTTCAGGTCTGGGCGTTTGTTTGTGAGATTTGTGTCTGTAAACGCACCTACGATACAAGAGAAATCTTAGTGTGGGGCAACGTTTAAAAAAAAAAAAAAAAAACCATCCGATCGCAGCCGATGCGTTGTCTATACCGAATGGTTATGAAATACAATTTTATTTTTTATATTAACCGCTAGCGGCCTGACAGACGAACCAGTTCGTCAGTGCCATTATTTATCTATTGTGTCTATAATTACAGTACTTGAGACTTAAATTCAATAAAAAACATAACAAATGTCTTTTTCCCTAGCTTCAGGCAAATTCCTGTAAGATTACATATCACCTAGTAGTTTGATAATATTGAACTCTGTTCTCAATACGTTTCGGTTTCATTTTCGATTGTTTTGATTAGATAATGTGTCGAAAGTTGTAAGTATTCAGGGGAAACCCTGTATGTCTATTGTGTATGTTGCTACGTTTTTGATGTAACCCTATCAATACACTGTTTAAAAAAAAACACATTTGCGTAGTTTTACATAATTGATACTGAAAATCAGGAGATAACTACTTTAAATCAGGATAAGGAGACGATAGCAAAAATCGGGAGAACACCCGATAAATCGGGAACTTTTGCAACACTGCTGAAATTATGCATTCTATTAAAAAACAAAAAACCACAGACTAAATAGATAGGGATACAAACTGTATCCCCATAAAGTCTGTGTCCTTAACAAGTCTGTAAACACCACTAAAGGCTCTCCAGTACACGTTGGCCGAGCGCGCTCGGCAAGTGCGTTCGGCCAACGTGTACTGGGCCGTTTTGTGTGTATTTGGCGTTTGCGGCCAACACTCGCCGACAGTGTCGGTTTTTTGTGCACAAATCAAAGAAAGGAAATGTTTCAGAAATGTATGGAGCCTGGGCCAGCACCATGTACACTATATGGAAATATAGCTATACAATAAAGTAACCGTCTTTTAATGTTAATTTTCTATTATTTTACTTTATTTAATTGTACATTCAATTTAACTTGGTCAAGGAGAGCAACACAACATGTAAATATGGTGGATCGAAATTATGTGAAATGTCATTTTGACAACTGTTGACATGTCATTGACACCATAGCCATAGTGTTTATTTCTTGTGTACTTACATAACCTATCTACGTTGTTTATAGACGACAATACTTGGATTTCGTTATAATTATAATGAAATAGAACTACAAGTGTTGTACTCGATTGCGTCACACACACATCACGAAACCTAGGACTGGCAAAGTTGTCAAACTCATGTTAATGTCAAACACAACTGTCATGGCTACCAGAAAAAAGGGTAAACATATTAAAAACCGTCACCTAATAATAATTTCAGTACAATTGTACTCTTCTTCAAATTAATTTATTTGTATTTTTATGGTAATCCCCTATTTTTTTCCTATTTTTCTATATACTGTACATGGTGGTGGCCCAAAATCAAACATCTGCTTTGGCGCAAGCCGCAAACAGCGTTCACACGTTGGCCGAGTGTTCAGTTCATAGTTACGCATCGGAATCATAGAAGTAATAAGTACTATCGGAATAGACTGTAGAGTGCGCGCAAGATAAGTCTGCGCGCGGCCGAAATCGGAACTAATCATGGTCCACCAAAGTGTGTGCCATTTTATTAATTTTGTTAGTAGAACTACCTGATTATAGGAATGTTTAACGGGAAAAATATGTTTAGCGATAAAAAAGTTAAGCTTAAAAAGCGGTAATTTGAACTTTTGCGATCATGGCAACTATTAGCACGCCCTCAATCGCGCGCAGAGTTATCTTGCGCGCACTCTAGTGTCGCGCTTAATTGTTTCTACGATTGTTTCACTAACGTGGCGCTCTTCTCTGGTGCACAAGTAAATAAAATTTGAAAGCGCTTGATAAGTATATTGCAGCGGCCGTGATCACCCTGATGACCTCTTTATCTAACGATCAATGCAGAATGTAACACGCTAACGTGTGAACAGCACCACTAAAATCTGCCGAGCGCACTCTCCGAGCGCGCTCGTCCAACGTGTACTGGAGCCTTAACAAATTAATGTTGCGGATCTATATTCGACTTTCGATAGTCTATCGATAACCAGCCGATTACAAGAATTTCGATAATTTTATCAATACTATCAATTTAATCGATAGTATCGATGCAATAAGATGTCTCGAAAAGTAACAATAGTATTCGAAAAGTAACAATAGCGCGGTGCTATATAATCGATACTATCGATAGAATTGCCGATCATAAAATGTAAAATATCAATAGTATCGAAACTTTCGATTTTTTTGAAGCTCTTAAATAACAATAATACCTATAGTATTGATACTATCGATTGTTTCGATTGTTTTGACCTATCGATAGTGGCTCGTTTCGATAGTATTGCCAACGGTTTGCAGATGTAATATTATAGTGACATTGTCAATCGATCGCATCGATACTATCGATTATATTGTTTCATACTTTGGTGAGTGCATAGATAGCATCGATGCTATCGTTATTTTACAATTAATGAAAAGCAATACACTCGATAGTATTGCATTCCATCAATAGTTTTATTACGTTGCTTGCTATCAATAGAGTGCGTGCAAGATAACTCTGCGCGCGACTGAGGGCGTGCTAAACGTTGCCGTGATCGTAAAAGTTCAAATTACCGCTTTTTAAGCTTAACTTTTTTATCGCTTATCATAATTTTCCTGTTAAATATTCCTACAATCAGGTAGTTCTACTATCAAAATTGATAAAACGGCACACACTTTGGTGGACCATGATTAGTTCCGATTTCGGCCGCGCGCAGACTTATCTTGCGCGCACTCTAGTATCGATATTATCAGAAGTGTCGATAGAATCGATATGCCTATCGATTGTAAGGCTTTATGAACTATCGGTGGTAGAGTGCGCGCAAGATAAGTCTGCGCGCGGCCGAAATCGGAACTAATCATGACCCACCAAAGTGTGTGCCGTTTTATTAATTTTGATAGTAGAACCACCTGATTGTAGGAATGTTTAACGGGAAAAATATGTTTAGCGATAAGAAAGTTAAGCTTAAAAAGCGGTAATTTGAACTTTTGCGATCATGGCAACGTGTAGCACGCCCTCAGTCGCGCGCAGAGTTATCTTGCGCGCACTCTAAAACTATTGATAATTCATTCGGCCACACTAACGACCAAAGAGTAGTGTTGCCAGGGACTGGGGTAAAAAATGGCATTCCGTTAACTGAAAATGACAATGCCAGTAGTGAGCCATTGCGTAGAACTTTACCCCACCAACAAAGACCCAAAAGACACGTCCGATACTTGCTTCCGTGTTACTTGTGTAAATAATAACAAGAATACAACATGTAACTTGATCTTGACACAAATAATTCTAAAACATTAATTATGTATTTTATATTCATCAACTGAAGTAAAATCACGAAGAGCTTATAAATCATCTAAATTATACAAGAATATTTTTAATTCACCATAAAAAATTTAAGGGCATGATCAGTTACTGTAAGAAAATAAACAAAAGCAAAAAAAAAAAAAATTTTTTTTTTCCAAGATTTTACTCCAAAAACATCAATAATTGGTAAGAAAGTTCAATCACATTGACAATGATATTCGTACGCGCACGCACACACGCAACCCTTTTATCTATTCATTCAAAAAAAAGCCCGCGCAATACATAGGCTGCGCACGAGACGGACGGCGCCAACTAGTCTGGCTCCCGCGCCACCCTTACCCCGCCCACTCCGGCGCGTGCGTCGCAGCCCGCCGCAGTCGGCCGCCCGCAGTAATTAGGTCAAGTTGCGTGACGCGCGGTGCAAGCGCAACCTCTCGTTACCGCGTACATACCGGTTTTTGTTGAATACGTAATTACATGTTGTGTTGATGAATACTAAATAGGCTTAATATTCGGTAAACTAAGGTCAAAGCAGACTGTATCGCGCCCTCTCCACCGAACCCGACTTCTCAGAACGCAACAGAGAGGTTATTAAGTTTACGCGAGCGCGCAATACGTATTACCTGTTAACATCTGTTATTAAATTGATAACTACGATGGTTTATCAGTTCACGTCTCGAGAGTACCCTTTGTGTTAATACTTCATAGAAGGCCGGCACGTAGGTGAATCTTATCTAGACAGATCGGAGCGAAAGTATCTAACCGAGGAGTTAGGGAGTCGGTGGACAGGCTGCGGCGGCCTAATTGCCTGGCCCGCGTGCCGCCTGACCTCACACCCATGGATTTTTACAAGTGAAGTGAAATCAAACGGAGAGTGTACGTGAGTGAGCCCGATAGTCGCAAACTTTTAAAACAACTCGAAGTAAAAGGGCAAAGTGATGTTCTAATATCAATAAATAACTATCTTGTACAAAGTGCTCGCTTGTGTGTTGACAACAAAGGGCGGTGGCCATTTTGAAAAATTGCTGAACTGTAAGTTTTTAATAAGACTGTAAATTACCACCCTTATCAGCTGATTTCAATCCTTATCAGCTGATCCTAATCACTGTTAGCTAATCCCTTCAAATTCAAATCCCCATTATCGCAGAACAAATTCTAACTTTTTAAATACGTGGAGTGGAGTGTAGGAGAAAGCACGACTGTGTGTGTGTGTTGCACGGATTTCGCGCTATCGACTCGCTCGCACGCATTACATACCGGTATAACTGACTGACGCATGACTCACACAAGCGTATAATGGTGCATGATGTGTGTAGCTTACGCGCGGTGGGATGAATTTCATTGATAGTCCGTGTTGTTGACGTAGTATTTCTAGTATTAGAGTATTATGTCCATAAAATTATTCATATTTTCAGGATCAAACAAAAGTAAATAACTTTGTTAGATTTAAATAAAGTAAATTAATGATTTTACATTTCAATAAGTATGCCGCTTCCGTATGTACCCTTAAATTTTTTATGGTGAATTAAAAATATTCTTGTATAATTTAGTAAATTGATGGGTTTGATTTATAATTTAAAGTTTATTTTCTTCTTTTGAGAGCATTTAAATAAAAGCTTGTTTTTAAAAATGTTTTTTTTACTAAAGTATTAATTTATTACCACTCACTGACTGACTGATACACTGACTCACTCATCAAAAACCTAGACCCCTTCCAGGAGACTTTCAGGAACGGAAAAATCAGAAATAGTAAGAACCGACTTCGAAAAGAAGGAGGTTATCAACATTAATAAGAAGAGTTTTTTATTTGTTTACTCGTTGTTTAATATAATATAATAATAGGTATTAGTATACCAACAGTAGTAGTTTGAAAATGAATTCCTTAATAGAGGACGTCCTAGTTGTAGTGGAGATCCACGAATGGGGAGACACAGGCAAAACGAAAGTAGAGGGCAGCACCTCTGTTGGTAGAAATTACAACCAATCAAAATGAGTTAAATCGTGGCATGCAATAATGACAAACAAACTTAAACCAATGAAATTGATTTAATTTGTTGTACCGATCATTCTGAAATTTTGCTACGTTGTCAGTTGTCAGGTATACAGAAACGGGCATAGGGTACCTTTCACCCCAAAAACGTTGTGAACGAAAATGTTCCCGAGGAAAACAACAATAACGTACTTATGATAATGGATGGCGCCATTTGTCTTTCGAATCATGATTGAATTATATTATTGTATCTAATACAACCCGAATGAATTGTCATATTCTAAATTAACGCGAGCGAACCCGCGGGCAAAAACTGATATAAAATAAATTGACTATTTGTTTACTAGTAGCAACAAGACCCAATTTAGTAACATTGTTCTTAAAAATATGTAAGTAAGCAAAAACAGATAAAAACAAAAAATTAAAAAGAAAAAACAACAAGTTTATCCGTGCGGTCTTCCAACCAGCACAGCGACAGCGTGCGACATCCAAGGTGCGTCTTACTTTTCTGTTACCATACTTAGGATGCCGTTAGAACTAGACTGCGCTCGTGTCTAAATAGTTTTTTTCGCATTGTGGCGTAAAAGTCGTCGGTATGCGGAAACGCGAACACACCGGACGCAATATAGTAACCACGAAGCAAATACAAAGAGGAGATGATGTAATTAGAATTTCCTTGCGTGACACTTTGCGGGGTGAAGGGAACGTTACGCCTACTTTACATTTACCATCTAGCGGTGAATAGGAAGAACTAAAAGAATAGATAACTAAAACTAATACGTAGTTTAGCTATATGACGCTAGATGTCTTTAGTGTAACAAATATATCGTAATTTTTTTGATTTTTTGTACCAGCCTACGGCAGAGCTATTTCATAAGCAGTAGCTGCTTTATTTATTAGCTCTGCCTGAGTAAAAAATGGAAACCCACAAAGTTATGGGCTAGTTAATAAGCCTCGTTGACCGGTATAATCATGAACACAGCGAGAAAACAGCGCGTCGCGCCACCTGAAAAAGCGCGCGCGTATGCTCGTAGCCCCCCCCCCCTTTCGTTCTTCCATTAATAAAATTATTAGTAGGTACAACCATGTCTAGTCAGTGTCTGTTTCTATTAATGTGAACAAGTGGTAATAACATTTCCCATCACACTTGCCGGTTTTAGACTTTAGTTAAATGTAGGTACTTATTTAAGTAAATACAAACAATACGTACCATTTAAACCATACTCGCGTGTTTAAAAATGTTAGCTGGCAAGTAATTATGTATACTAATGGTGCCGATTTAATTACCTGCAGTCGCCAATGAGTTGGAGTATCGAACTCATTAATACTAAAACGTTGTTTTTAGACTCGTTCCAATAAAAAAAACACGCGTTAATTTAATTTTATGTAATACATTTTAATTAACCCTTTCACACTGTTTGCAATAACTTGACAACTTTTTTGTGGAATGGTTAAATTATTTATTTTGGAATAAGAAAATCCTCATCTGTATGTTTCTATTCAAATGTTTAAATAGGTACATAACAACTTTTATTCAACCAAATAACATAAAGTTTACAAATTAGTACCATCTAGCGGGCGGGACGTTTAATAAATGCAGCGTGATATCTCCGCTTGGGTACTAGAGTGCGCGCAAGATAACTCTGCGCGCGACTGAGGGCGTGCTAAACGTTGCCGTGATCGCAAAAGTTCAAATTACCGCTTTTTCAGCTTAACTTTTTTATCGCTAAACATAATTTTCCCGTTAAATATTCCTACAATCAGCTAGTTCTACTATCAAAATTGATAAAACGGCACACACTTTGGTGGTCCATGATTAGTTCCGATTTCGGCCGCGCGCAGACTTATCTTGCGCGCACTCTAGCATAACAGTACACGCACATACAGTGCGCGCAAGATAAGTCTGCGCGCGGCCGAAATCGGAACTAATCATAGTCCACCAAAGTATGTGCCGTTTTATTAATTTTGATAGTAGAACCACCTTGTAGGAATGTTTAACGGGAAAAATATGTTTAGCGATATAAAGTTAAGCTTATAAAGCGGTAATTTGAACTTTTGCGATCATGGCAACGTGTAGCACGCCCTCAGTCGCGCGACGCACTCTACAAGACGCATCTATCTCTGCATAATATCATTAATAATCTGTGGTATAGTATAAATGCAAAGCAAGGATGTAGAATAGATAACGTTAGTTATAAAGTTTTTCCCCAGCTCATTGATTTTTTGCATGATGCAAAGAATCAATGAGCTGGGGAAAAACTTTTTCCCCAGATCATTGGGACCTCTTTTTCCCGTAGAAGTAGGTTTATCACTTCGGAAAAAGACAAACCTACTCTATGGGAAAACGTATAATTATCTGTGAACTCTAAATATAAAAGTACTGTTTCTGTGCGTCTGTGCTAATTTTCTACAATAATGTCCTACGAAACTATTGATTTGTTTGTTGTTTCGTAATTCCTTTTCATCATCCCAAAGAAAGTAAAAACATTTTAATCCTCCAAACTCGGAATCCCAGCCATGGAACATTCGAAATGTGTTTATTGTTTAATTATTTAGTTACTTTTTGAGTTGTTGATATTCCTTTGCTGGTGTATGATTTCAATGGCCAACATTTTCTGCTCGTATCATAAAGGTCTGCAAGTAGGCAATAGTTGATCCTGTTATTTGAAAAATGAGTGCGACGATTACAAATTTTTACTGCAATCTGCATATAGACTTGATTACACGCTATTGATTGATTGATGCACGGAATATATCGTTGCAGACAATCAGCATCTCTTTCCATTAGTCGTCTAATCTGTATGGAGCAGAAATTAGCCATGGTATTGTACATGGCGTTATTTCGTTAAGCGACGTTGGATAGAATTGTAACGACATTGTCAGAAGAGTCAGTGGTGATGCGAAAAGTGTAAAGGACTGGAAAAAGGACATTTGGGCCTCAGATAAATGTAATACTTTGGGCTGGTTTCTCATTGGTCAGTATGATGTCAAGGGAACAGTTATTATTAGATTATTCAATAAAATGGGATCTATTTGGTTGGTAGGATTGTTGTTCGCATAAAAAATTGAAATCGTTGAAAATCTGAAAAATGAAAAAGTGAAATCGTCCAAAAACATTGAAAAAGAGTTGCCTTTTACTAAAACAATATTTTTCAATACTAAGAAAAGCTGTCGGCACAGTCTACCTCTATCTTACTCCTTACAGTCGGTCAACGTAGAACATTGTTGCAGAGCAATCATGCGGGAGGTTGCGGGGTGAAGGAGCGGAGGTTATGTCCCGAGTAGCCATACTACATACTTGGGACATAACCTCCGCCCCTACATAATTTTGACATTTCATAGGACCTGTCAAATGTATGGGCGTTGACCCACTGTATGTAGTAAGTAGATACACTGTGCTGTCGGTAACTTTTAGGTAAGTTTGTGATGTTGTCGAGATCTGCTATGTTTTCAATCATTCCGACAAATCATTGGTACATTGTCAAGACAGGTGTAATGTTGTGAAATATTGGTGTTTCAAGGTGATTCAATAAAATCTCTTTCTTTTCTTGTCCATTTATTGTATACTTGTAGATAAATACATATCAGCCTATTGCCGTCCACTGCTAAACGTAGGCCTCCCCCAGAGATCGCCAACCATCCTGGTCTTGGGCAGCCCGCAACCATCCGCTGCCAGCCAGCTTCTTCAAATCATCGGTCCATGGTGTCGTAGGGCGTCTCACACTATGTTTGCCCAAAAGTTTCTTCTAATTATCATAAATCAATAATTTCTACAAAACTTGCATACTAAGGACAATATTACAGGGGATTATGTCTCAGAGGCCGGTGAGTTATGCCTAATGAAGATTTTTGCTCATCATTTTATAAATAGAGCTTTTTATGAGAATTATGATAATAATCAATGCAAGGAGGTGAGGAGGTTCCTTCCTCTGGAGCCCTGACTACTGGCAGCTTTGACCCTGTTCCCGATGCCGGTGGGTTACTATTTTTTATACTTTAAACTGTATATTGTTTTTTTAAGATATATATTTTAAAATATAATTTATATGTATGTTTACAATGAATAAACGCGATCAATTACTGAATTCACTCTTGCTCTCCCAGGCTAATCGATAACTGTTTTCCACATTTCATCTTGTCTTTCTCACAAAATATAACGTCAATATGCTCCAAGTTATGAAATACCTACTTTTACAAAGAAGACGAGGCAAAGGAGATCATTCAATTTGCCAAGTCTCTTGGATTCCATATCCCTCCTCGTCTTACATACATGACTGCACATTTGTCTAAGTACACCAAATTCCATTCTGATAGAATTACTGAAAATTTCAGTTACCTTCAGTATCTCTACCAGTTGCAATAGGCATGTTGACAGCATCAATAAATTGCAAATCTAATTAGTCCACCAGTTAGAGTTTATGAATATTTGGAAAGATAAAACGCATCAAAACTCGAGAGTGGGGGCTTGTAACGTCAGAAGCAAGTAAAAATTGTACTTGCTTGTGACGTTTTGCCAATTTTAACCCTTTAACCGCTTGGCTAAATATCAATTGTCGTGCCCCTAGCGCGAGGCTACAAATCGACAAAATAATACCTATACAATAAATAAGGAGGGGCAATCGTTGTATCGATAAAAAAAAGTCAAAGAATTTTTTATGTTTTTATTTTAAATCAGCCTTATGGCTTCTACAAACAGGCGCGACACAAAGAAACCGCTCATGTTTTTGTGTCGCGTGTCGCGCCTGTTTGTAGGACCTTTAAATTAACCACCCTAATCACTTTCTTCGTATCACAATCGTTCATCTTTAAGCTAATAAGTAAATGTTTTTAACAGTTACTAATTGTTTAACCTTACTAAATTCGAATTGTTTACATCACAATAATCTCTTATTAATCGACTAGGTACTTTTTTTCTTTTCTTATAAATCTACCTACAACAGCAATGGCTAAATCTTTGTATCACAATTGTTTAATCTTACTATCTAATTTTTAATTACTTACATCAAAATAATCTCTTATTATTCGACTTTTTCCTTTTCAAATCAAACTAATTCGTTTGGATCAGTTTACGTATTTGAACTTCTGTCAGTGCAAAAATACGGCTAGCAGAAATGAATGTCCAGTTACTGGAAATATAATTTCGATAGTTTTTAATGACGGTGGAGCCTTTCCGAGCCATTTGTTTGCCATGCTGTTGAGAAATGGATTTTTATTTTGGCCTCCGCATCCGTCCGCCATTAATCGAATAGTATTTATATTTTCAGTATCTATTGAATTTAGTATGTGGGGCCCAATTCTCCTAAAATAAATTGTTGCCAAACGCAATCGAACCACAACCGTCAGTCAGTTTTTGTTTTCAAAAACTTTCAAGATTTTGTTTTTTGCGTCAAACAATTCGACAGCTTTTGAAATTGAGAACTGTCTGAATGAACGATTCAGCCTTGGTTCGGTTGTGATTTATCAAGATTTATTTTAGGAGAATTAGGCCCCTGGTTTAAGTAAGTAAGCAAAAATGGGCTAAATTTATGTAAATCAAAGAATTCTTTGTTTTCCAACATTTTTTTTTATGTAAGCTAAAATTGTTATTGTTGGTTTTTTCGATTTTGTAATCACACGTTTTGTGTCTGTCGCTTGTTTTGTTAATGTGGCTTGTTGCAGATCTAAGCAGTTGCAAAAACCTGGTTTAGTTTCTGCTTGTGAGCAAAAACAGCTTAAACTGCGATATGATATTGTGTTTTATGAATTCGTGCTAATTACTTGATGTAGGTAATGTACACAGGTACATTACATCAAGGACAGGTATTAATTCCATTGTTTGCATTTAAATTGTGTCCGCAGGGATGTAGAATAGTTTTATTTTAATCCCAGATTTCTTTTACAACTCCAAATACTGATTTGCACAAAATTTTCGAAAAGTTGTTAATTTTCCTCATTCTATCTATAATTTATATCAGCGAGAGCTTTTTCGATGATGTTTATTAATTTTTAGAAATCTTTTTATCATTACCACCAAGCTATTCCACCGAGTTCTTGTGTCCAACAACAATTGCAACTTGTCCTTTTTCTTCCTTTACGTAAGCTTGCAGTCAACCGTTATTCGTCGGACTCTTTCTAAACAATTTTACAATTTAGCGCACATCTTGCATTGCCTGAGTTATATCAAGGCGGGTGGTAGTAACAGCTTCAGGTACTCTTGCTAAGTTATTGTCACTGTCGCTGCCACTAGAAAAAATGTCCTCATCAAGTGTGATGAGGACATTTTTTCTAGTGTAGTGTAGTGTAGTAGATGAAGACAAAACTTACGAGAATGTAGAAGGATAGTGATCCTTCTACATCCTCGTAAGTTTTGTCTTCATCTTCTGTAATAGTTTTCCTTTTGTATGTGACATCTATCACAGTTAAGTGCACAGCGTGATTTATGCAGAGCATCATGTCTGTTGGGCTTTCTCTGCCAAAATTTTGCAAAACCGCTGCGCCATCCGTAGTACAAGCCACATTGTGACGTTCAAGTTTCAAACCGAATTTGTCGAGATGTTTAAGAACCATGTCTCCCACCTCAACTGCGCCGCATTTTCCAGGTATAAATACCAGCCCTAAGTTTAATACTGTTCTGTCATCAGAATGCAAGTTTATGTTTAACATACATTTAATGTTAATCAAGTAGTCTTTTATGGTTGTCATTTACCTCTCAGAGAAAATTAGGTCAGAATGTAAATAACTTTCTGTTTTTTTTTTTTTTTTTTTTTTTTTCTATTTGACTGCTGTAGGTCGTCCTAGGGGACGGTTTCTACGTAACCGGGCAGTTATTGGCGTGACCTGAAGGGTCTCCAGCCAATGGGGGGGAAGTAAAATACTTAACCTAAGCTAACTACTTGTACTACACTAACATCATGACTACCTGCAACAACAGCACTAAGGGCGACCCCTAGTGGGACTCGGACCTCGGCTTAGGGCGTTGCTGGCGTGGACTTAGGGGGGGGGGAGACAGCTTGATGAGGGCTGAATTATCGGTGTGAAGACTTTCTGGGTAGTCTACTCTTTGCTTTTATGTTTTCAGAGTTGCGTTTCAGTGATGATTTTATTTTACTTGTCCAAATTTTTTTTTGGGTCCTTTTATTTTAAAATATTGCCAATAGACTCTTTACAAGGGACCTTTTAATCCCCTTTCGGCTTTAGGGGTATTTTTGTAACACGTTGTATAGAGTGCACTTTTGGAATCATGACTAATAAATATACTTAGAATAGACTTTGCCGAAGAAATAGTCAAAACTTGTTGTATTTTGCATAATATTGTACGATCTAAAGTTAAGGTAATATGACGTCGTAAGAAAGTACCACAAATATTTGGACTTTATGACAACCCAGACGGTAATGGAAATGTTTGTAGACTTCCGGGTAATACGATAAGAGATAATTTGCCGACTATTTTGTTTCAAATGAAGGGGCATTATCATGGCAGCATAAGTACATACAAATATTATTGCGTTTCTCTTACCTGCTTCATTTTTCTCCTTGACTGGTTTTTTCCTTAAAGCATTGAATAAATAAATTGCAAATCTCAACGCATGCCTTTTTTTTTAAATTACGATCACTAAATTGTTTTCACCGAATATGTTTTCTGGTTATGTTCGTTTCCCCCAGCAAACACATATTTTTCAACATATGCATTTAAAACATTGGCACAAATATGAAGATTTTGTCATATTTTTTTTTGTATCATTTTACCACCATACGCGCGAAGACAATTACGTATAACGCGTTCGGTTTTCATGCAAACGTCAAACACGTCGTTTGAAGCGTAACACAAACCACCCATGTCTTTTAAATCTTAATAAACTTCTCAATCACCGTTATTATAGACACAATAGATAAGACAATTAAGTGTCGTCCTGAGACGACGGACGGTACGCAACCGGTTAATTTGTGAAACATAATTTTTCTTTAGCCCGTTAATCCATTTTACAGTTCTCCAAATTTCATGCAAAAAAAATAAACGGTAACCTATCGACGTGTTATTGGTACACTTTAGTGATGATGTTCCTGATAGAATAGGTATATTCTCTAACGGCGCGGCGTACGATTTTCGGTAAACTTAGAGCCCAGTTCTAAATGAGACAGCAGCTTTTTAAAACTGGCTTTAAATTGTTTAGTGTTTGGGTTATTGTTATGACCATCTTTACTTCGTAAAATACCGAAAAACACCTCAACATGGTCTTGGCTAAAGAAGATTGGCAAAACCCCATGTACTTTGAGTGTCGCCTTTATACTTCGCGTGCATTAGTGGAAACACCCGAAAGAGATGGATCTAAGGCCTAATAACGTAAAGTGTAATCGTAGCATATTTTTTATATTGGGATTTTTACAGAAAATCGTTTCAAAGATTTACCATTTAGGCTAAGTTTATGTATGTTGTGAAATGTGTATTGATATGATTAATTATTGAGCAGATTAATTCATTTTAGAATATAATGCACCTACATGTTTTAAGTATAATAATAGTATAATAACGCTTTTCCTTTGAGGCGAAAAGTATAGGATGTAAGTAAGTACGTGTAAGGAGGTTGTTACCTATACCAAAAGGAAATGCCTTTGAATGTTGCTGGATCATCAGGTGAACCGTACCTACACTTGTTTGCCATCTCTATACAATGTGTCCGGTCATGGACTAGCGATATTCTAGGTACTTATATAACAACTATTCTAGTACTCAAATACACTTTACACTAGGGTCCAATTCACTTCCATTTTTTTGTTGAGATGTTCTGTACGTGTGTACAAAAAAAGTCATATCTCTCAAAGTTTTGGTCCTACTGCGATAAAAGTAGGCTTATTCGGAGGGCAATAATATTGTCTATCGTTTACATTATGATATATTGGGTTCACATTTTCATAAGACTATCTCAACAAAAAAGCAAAATGGCTGCCAAATAGCGGGTAAGTGGATTGGACCCCAGTGTGTAGTGTATTTGTGTACTAGAATAGTTGCTATTTGTGTACCTAGAATATCGCTAGTCCATAACCGGATTAACCGGACATTCTACGGCATCTGTTAATTTTTTTTTAGGTAATTCCTTTCTAGTGTTGTCACTTAAAGATATCAATTCTGATATTGACGCGTCAGGAGACTTGAAGGGAACTGGATCAGCTAGAGGAACGTCAAGTGTTGCAGTGGCATCCTTCAAAGTTACAGTTATTGGGGACGGGGCCTGTAAAAAACGTAGGTCATTATTAAACAGTTTTAACAAATTTGATGGAAACATGTAAAGAAATACTTAAATTCTAACAAAATTTTGAATTTTAAAGAATCTTACCTGATTCGATAAATCATCTGTCAATTTCGATGAAATAGCTGATTGCACTTTTGTGTGGTCGTGAATCAATAAATAAAAACAAAATCAATTAAAGAAATCGTGTGGTATTTCCTGGACGCGCCACAGTCTCCAATTTGAATGAAGGTGGGCTTAAACAAAATTACGTAAATTGTACGTTTTTGTACTAGAAGAAAAAAAATGTACTAAGTTTATAGGTTCGCGAGAAATTTAACAAAATCGGTGGCGCGGCCAGAAAATTTGCTTCCTAGCCGCTCCAGCGCGTACACTGCATTAAATAGTATAATAATGTACAAACTCATTGGTAAACAATTGTACGTCTATTGTTCGTTTTGTAAAGAACGAGAAATACTGAAAAAAGTCATTATGACTGAAAACATTTAACGTCAAAAAAAAAAACCACTAACGGCATCTAGTGGCCTTTTAGTAAAAATAATGGAAACACGAAAACATTACTGACAGACATTAATAAATTCTGAAAAATCGGTCGAGTATGAGTGAAACATTGTAGGAAAATAACAATATCATCTGACAGTTCTGCTATTACAAAGTCGATTTAGTATTTTATTTTATAAGATAGTAATGAATACACACTGTTGGTCCTTCGGCGTGGTGGTGTAGTGTTGTGCACTCCTTCATCGGTAGGCACGGTTGCTACCTCTTCTGTTGAAATGACCTCTATAGCTGATGCCACTGGAGCGGGTACAGCCTCGGACAACTAATTAAATGACTTTCAACATTTGAATTTAATAAAGAATGACCAAATGAACGAGGTGTCTGTTTACCTCCAGTGGATCTGCCACTCCTTGCAGGCCCTCCACCATCTCCAATCCAAAAAATTGGATGACGTGCTCCTCCAATGAAGACAATGGAGCCGGACTGGGTCCACCACCAGTACCCGCCCGTGCCTTTTTAATTTTGAGGCACTTGGCCTTGACGTCGGATTTCCAATCCTGCCAACATTGAAATGTTGGTCCTATTAATAATTTTCATTTGACAAAAATTACGTACTTCCGATAAGATTTGAGCCATTTTTCTGGGGTCTTAGTAGCCCCAGACCCCAACGCACTTAGCTCTTCCGCCAACTCTTGAAGTAATAACTTCTTTTGCCTAGCTGCATCAGGGCTAGAACTCGGCCCTGGCCAAGGTCTTCATGCCCCTGCATAAATAAAAAGAGCCTCTGCCGCTGCTCAGTTGATACCCTTTTCTGCAAAATTGCATTTTACTCAATTACGCCAAAAGTAGCAAGAAAATGTATTACACTAATTTATTTGGAGTTTTCACTTAACCTTTATTATGATTATGAAATAAACATATTATTAACGTACCTCTGTTTCCATTGTCTCCCGGTCTGTACCACAAGGTTCACTAACCGACCCAAGAAAACTCAAAGCATCAAAGTACCATAGTGTAGGTACATACACCTCGTCAGCTCCAGCTCCAGTGCGACTCGACTCCTTTACCTAAAACATAAATATGTAAACAGTTCCATATTAAATAATAAACACTTACTTAATACATATAATAAAATCGTAAAAAGCCGAATCTGTCTATTCTATTGTCTGTATTTACAATTTATCCCAGAAGAATGTAAAGTTCCCGTGGGATAATCAAAAAACTGTCACATATCCGAAATCCACGCGGACGAAGTCGCGGGCAGAAGGCTAGTACTAAATAAAAAGCGATATTTGTAAAAGCCTTTAAAGTTCTTTAGATTGTGACAATTGCGAAATCTTAAGACAAAAAATGTTTAGTTCCAATGATCGTGGGCACGAAAATATTTTTTTCTAAAGTAAGTATAAATCGCAGTGTACCTACTTACTACATACAGTGGGTCAACGCCCATACATTTGACAGGTCCTATGAAATGTCAAAATTGGTAACACTAGTCATAGGGTTGTCACATAAAACAAATTACACAAACTTTGTCAAACAAATTTCCAAATTAATTAACGTTTTATAGAAACAGTGACACGCAAAAAGAAAACCACGCATGCGTAATTTTGACGATTGACAAAATAATGCAAAGGTATGTAGCAGCAATTTCGCCATCTTATCCTGGAATTTTCTAACAATATATACTACAAATTTTGTCGAGGTTACAGTCGCAGTGGCTAACCCTTGCGGGGGTAGGTAAGAGTCATAAATTATTCCCAAATCCAAGAAGGAGCCATAGATAATTACTTATTATTCATGGTTATTACTTCTATGGTTTTCGTGGGTGCTGATGCTGGAAATAAAGCCTAAGTATTCCTCGATCAAATACGGCGGTCAAAAAATTTAGCAGTTAAATGTAATTTGCCAGGTAAAACGTGGTCCCTATCTTGTTGTTTGAGAATGGATCTTGTTTTTGTAATCAGCGTCCCCGAAAATCATGGATTTGACACCCATCACGGCTAATTTGAAAATTTTCATGGCCGCCATCTTGAATATAGATTTTGACCTCATTTTCGTCATCAGCATCCCCGAAAACCATGGAAATGACACCCATGATGGTTAAATTGAAATTTTAAAAGCTGCCATCTTGGAAATGGATTTTGACCTCATTTTCGGCATCAGTACCCCCGAAAACCACGGAAATGACACCCATGACGACTAATTTGACATTTTATTGCCGCCATCTTGGATTTCGATTTTGACCTCATTTTCGGCATCAGTATCCCCAAAAACCATGGAAATGATTCCCATGACCACTAATTTGTCATTTTTGTTGCCGTCATCTTGGATTTCAATTTTGACTTCATTTTCGGCATCAGTACCCCCGAAAACCACGGAAATGACACCCATGACCACTAATTTGACATTTTTATTGCCGCCATCTTGGATTTGGATTTTGAAGTTATTTTCGGCATCAGTGATCCCAAAAACCATGAAATTAACACCCATGATGATAAGATGAAAATTTTCATTGCCGCCATCTTTGATTTGGTCATGACAATCATTTGAAAATGTATGTATGCCGCCATCTTGGATTAGTAAACAGACTTTATAGTAAAATTCTTGTAATAGGTACATACATACTATTAATAAATTAATATAATTTCTATGAACGATATCAATCAAATTCGAAATCAAAAAGTGCGAGCCCTGGAATTTATGTCCCGAGTACGCAGTATGGCTACTCGGGACATAACCTCCGCTCCTTCACCCCGCAACCCCCCGCACGATTGCTCTGCGACAATGTTCTACGTTGACCGACTGTAAGGAGTTGTAGGTTCCAGTACCCTATGTAAGTGTGTAAGGGGACTCTGGAGTTGTACTTGATAAATGAGTAAGACTGAGAGACTGTAACACTAGTATAATACACACATCAAAAGTGTCTAGGGATCAACATATATTTTTGCAATAACTTTTCTCCTGATTGATATTAATTAAAATTTTCTTTAAGGATTCATCAAATAAAGTGTTTTCGTTTGTCACAGTAACGATAAACCAAGTCACCTTTGCATTAATAAAGAAATTTGCCATTTTCCTAATAAAGGGATTTTTGACATTTGAACCACTAACACAAAAGTTCGAAAAAAAGACTGAAATAACAGTTTTCTTTAAAATTTTATTGGGTAACTTAAACAATTAATAATCCGTGTTTCTACCGCGAACACTAACAACACAAGAACATCGGTTTGGCATACTCAAAATGAGTTCATCCAAATCACGCTGTGGAATGGCCACCCATGTTCGTTGCAACAACAAAAAAAGGTCTTCTTGCGACTGGATACCCTCCATATTCGGCAGAGCTCTTCTCTGTAGCATATCCCATGCATGCTCAATCGGGTTCAAGTCTGGCGACTGAGCAGGCCAGGGCAGGACATTGATGTTAGCTGCGGCGAGAGTCTGTCTTACAACTCTTGCGGTGTGCGGTCGTGCATTATCATGCATTAACTGAAATAAGGGACCGATTTGCGCTTGTAGAGGAACGATGACGTCTGATACAATCGTCTCAGCATAAATTTGAGCGTTGAGGTTGCCTCTGATCCAAATCAACTCAGTTCTTCCGCCGATCCAAATACCCGCCCATACCATGATGGTTCCACCACTATAAGGATGGACTTCCTGGCAGGATTTTAATCGCTGTTGGCGTCCAGGGGTTCTCCAGTGTCGTATACGTCTTGTATCCGGTCTCATACCAAAACGAGACTCATCAGAAAAGCACACGAAACGCCATTGTTCTTCTGCCCAATTTCTGTGTCCAAGAGCCCATTGATATCGAATCCTACGATTGTGCATTGCTATAGGTGGTACCCGTAGCGGTCTTCGGGAATGAAGGTTCACTTCATGCAAGCGGTTTCTGACTGTTTGGTCGCTAATTAAGTTCCCTGAAGAGTGATGAAGCCTCACGGCTAACATCATGGCGGTTATTGTTGGAGCTCTTCGAGTTAAGATTTGAATGTATCGGTCTTGTCTCCGTGTGGTGCAGCGATACCGTCCTCCATGGCGCTCAGCCACGGTACCAGTGCTTCGGTAACGTGTCCAAAGTCGACTGATAACACTCTGACTTGTATTCAGAGCTAAAGCCACAGTACGTTGCCGGGAACCAGCTTCTATCATTCCCACGGCTCTGAGCATTTCTTCCCTGCTTAAATGACGTCGCCGCTCCATAATAACGTTGGTTTTAATCAGTAGTAGGGAAACAGTAGCACTAATAATGTCTTCAATGCGTTGTATGTTTTTATAGGGAAAATATTGACAGCTGATTTTCATCTTTTACTCGAATTTGATTCACAGTTCCTGATTCAAATTATGAAATGCACCAAAAAGGATCCATATAAATTTATAAAATCATAAATTTATTACAAAGCCACATCTCAATCTCAAGAAATCCGCATAAAAATGCTTGATCCCTAGACACTTTTGATGTGTGTATAATATTAAATTTAAATATTGACAACAACAAGTAGCTCGCGACGCGTACAGTCTGTTCTCGAGTTCGTAGATCGCTGTCGGTGCGCCGGCGTCGCTCGTCCCGGGCGGCCGCGCCCCTCCACCCTCGCGTGCCTCATACCCCTCCGTTGTCCGGGCCGACTAGTCACCAACATAGTCCCGGCGTTGAAGAGAATTCTTCAATATTATGGGGTGGTAGGCAGAGGGCAAATCGTATTATAAGCCCGACGAATGATCCCCTTCTTTGTCTTGATGTCTGCCACTCTCGCGATGCCGTCTCGCCCTGGAAGCAGACGAACAACTCTCCCAAGAAGCCATTGTAGTGGTGGAGCATTCTTATCTTTGATAAGCACCAAGGCACCTTCTTCAAGCTGTCCTCTGGATTTACACCATTTTTTCCTTTGCTGTAGCCAGAAAATGTATTCATTAGCAAAACGTTTCCAGAAATGTTGCTTTAAGTACTCGATGCGCTGGAATCGTTGCAAGTTGGTGATGTTTTCGCTGACTATCTGTGGATGAGGCAAAGAGATGAGTGGTCTTCCAATAAGGAAATGGGATGGAGTAAGCGGAATAAGATCAGAGGGATCATTGGAAAGAGGCGTGAGTGGTCGAGAGTTCAGTATCGCTTCGACCTGAGTAAGACATGTGGACAATTCCTCGTATGTTAGATGTGTAAGACCCAATATCCGTCGTAAGTGGTGCTTGACAGATTTAACTGCCGACTCCCACAATCCACCAAAGTGTGGTGTGTATGCAGGAATAAAAGAAAAGTTTATACCTGACTCAGCCATTTCAAATGTATAATCCTGTTTTAAAATATTAGAAAGTTCATTGAATGTGCCAACAAAGGTAGATCCATTATCTGAAAAAATAGATTTTGGTTTACCCCTACGAGCTGTAAATCGGTTTAGAGCTGCGATAAAGGCTTCCTTCGTGAGGTCCGAGACAAGCTCCAGATGGACCGCCCTTGTAGCCAGACAGACAAAAACACATATGTAAGCCTTAATTAGTCGACAACCTCTCCCCTTACGATCAGCAATCATTATAGGACCAGCATAGTCAGTGCCTGTTTCGAGGAACGGATACTCTAACTGTACTCTTTCCTTTGGCAAGTGTCCCATTACAGGTTGAATGGTCTCCCCCTTAAATCTTATACATTTTACACAAGTGCGAACAATTTTTCTCGCCAAGTTTCTACCACCTAGAGGCCAGTAGCTGTGCTTTATAGTTGCCAGCAACAGTTGCGGACCTGCATGGAAAAGTTTTAAATGATAAGATTTAAAAATTAACATAGTCAGATGATGTCTACTGTCTAAAAGTAAGGGATGTTTTATGTTATAATCGTAAAATGAATTATCAAGCCTACCACCGATTCTAATCATGTTGTCATCCAAGTAAGGTGATAGAGGAAGAAGACGGTTCTTATTAGGTAAATCTTTTCCTGATTTCAGTAATTGGTACTCTACTTTAAACGACTCATTCTGTGCGACTCTAATCAGAAAATTAGAAGCAAATGACAATTCAGAGCTTGTAAGTGAACCGTACAACTTTGTTCGAGAATTCTTAATATTATTTATAAATCTATGTATATAGGCTGTGATACGCTGAAGTTTTGAATAATTTGATGAGTTGCTGATTAATAAATTAAATAATTGATTATTTTGATCTGAATTAACGTCCTGAGTATGTAATGAAGTGATGGTTTCTGGTAATATATTACTGCGATTTGAATTAGGCTTAGTAGGCCATTTCAAAGGCTCCAATAGCAAAAATTGTGGTCCGGACCACCATAGATTTGTATTCCCTATTTGGTCCGCGCCAATCCCACGCGACACAAGATCCGCAGGATTATCCTTGGAAGGTACGTAGCGCCAGTCATTATCACCAAAACCTTCCAGTATCTCGGAAACTCGATTCCGTACAAAAGGCTTTAGCATTGCAGGTGATGAAGTGAGCCACCCCAGAACAATCATAGAATCACACCAAAAAACACAGTTCACAGCCTGAAAGGTGACAGAACTGAGTACCTTGGTACAAAGCCGTGTTCCCAGCAAGGCGCCACAGAGCTCTAAACGTGGTATAGTAGTGACCTTAATCGGAGCCACCTTACTCTTGGAAGCGAAAAGGTTCACACTAACTGATCCATTTTTGTTGATAGAACGAACGTATAGACACGCTCCATACGCCCTCAGAAGCGTCTGTAAAGACATGAAATTCGATCGATGAAATTGAATCGCACGTAATTCTTCTGGGAATCTTCAGATTATTAAGATGAGATAGTGTATGTGTGAAATTGATCCATACCTTACGAATGTCATCAGCTACCTCCTCGTCCCATGAACTTTTACTAACCCATAATTTTTGCATGATGAGTTTTGCTTCTATTATGCAAGGTGAGACAAGCCCTAAGGGATCAAATATCTGTGACACTATTGATAGTATGACTCTTTTTGTAATAATTGAATCTGTGTTTGTAATATTAATTGAAAATGTGAGTTGATCTAGAGTACCATGCCAATGAAGTCCCAATGTTTTTGATAGTTCATTGGCACTTAACTCAACTGTATTTGATGGGTCATGAATGGGTGTGCTTTGATTTTGTGTTATAGATGTAAGTATGTGTATATTGTTTGACTGCCATTTTCTTAGATTAAGCTGTGCTGTATTCAATGTTTTTATAACATTGTGACAAAGTGTAATTGTATCGGAAATTGTATCACCCCCAGAGAGAAAATCGTCTACATATAAATCGTCAGCTATAGCCCGCCGCGTAGCTTCGTCTGAAGTTTCAGTGGATAATTGTTTCAGACAACGTGTTGATAAAAAAGGTGCGGATGCCGTGCCATAAGTGACGGTGTTTAAGGTGTAGGTCTTAAGTACGTGTGAGGAATTTGACCTCCACAAAATTAATTGTAAAGGCCGTTGTGTATCAGTTACATAGATTTGACGGAAGAACTTTTCTATATCAGCAGATACCACATATTTATGTTGACGGAAGCGAAGCAGAATACATAGTAAATCATTTTGCACTGTTGGTCCAACAAATTGAATTTGATTTAAAGATCTTCCTGACGTTGTAACCGCTGAGGCGTCGAATACTACTCTAAGTTTAGTTGTCATACTTGACTCCCGTACAACACCATGATGTGGCAAATAATAATGAGTCGGCAAACTTGATACACTTTCACATAATATACTCATGTGCCCTAGAGCCTCGTATTCTTCCATAAACGCCACGTAACGCTGCTTAAACGATGGATCCCTATCAAACCTACGTTCTAATGATAGAAAACGTCTCTTGGCCATGTCGTGTGAGTTTCCTAATGTTTTAGGAGATTCTTTTAGTGGAATAGTAACTATAAAGCGCCCATCCGTGCTACGCTTCGTATCTTTTAAAAATAATTGTTCACATTTATTTTCCTCGGGTGTATAATTATACTTAGCGGATATTGTGTCTAATTCCCAAAACCGTGTAAGAGTTGTATCTGTATCATCTTGTATAGTCATACAGGTTGCTTCCGAAGTACTAGGCTTGTGTAATGCACCCGATATGAGCCAACCAAACCTTGTTTCAAAAAGTACTGGATTGTGTTTGCCTAACTGTATGCGACTGGTTCCTATAACACTCCAAAATACGTCAGCACCAACTAATATGTCAACGGAAGAAGGGACATAAAAAGATGGGTCAGCTAAACATATTCCAGATGGCAAAGGTATGTCATGTTTATTTATGTATGTATGAGGTATGGATGTAGTTATGATTGGCAAGATCAAACAGTCAATATTCACCATAAATGCATTATTTAATGACTTAATTTGAAGAGTGCAAGAATGGTTTGGGTTTGTAGATTGATTGTTTATTCCAGTCACTCTAGAACTAACAGTACGAATTGGCAAATTAAGCTTACCAGACAATTCCTGGGTTATAAAATTCGCCGTACTACCATTGTCTAATAATAGTCTGGCACGATGTGGCTTACCCTCGTAGTCCATGGCATAAACCTGGGCTGTGGATAACAACACATGTCGTGATAAATATCCTTGTCGATTATTTGCCGATAATGCAACATTTTCAGTCATGGATGATGACTGTTCTTGTGCTTGTGTGTCATTATGCAAATGTAACAGTGTATTATGTTTTTTTCTGCAGTATTTACAACCACCAAGCTTGCATGTCTTGTTCTGATGACCTGGTCGGAGACAGTTGAAACAGACCTTGCATTCCTTAACTTTCTGTAGCCTATCTTGCACGGACAATCCTTTGAATGCTTCACAATTATATAGATAGTGCTCTTTATTACATATTTTACAAATATATAGCTTTAATGAATCCTTTTTTATATCGTCAGTACTCTGAGAGACGACGAAGCTTTTTTGTTTATTATCATTTATTTCAGAATTTATTTTAAAATTTTTTGACTCTTCAAGTGTTTCTAACATGTTAGACCTATTTCTTAAAAATGTTACAAATGCACTCAAGGTTGGAATATCAGTTAGAGTATTCTTATGCTCTTCCCAATGTCTGTTTGTAACCGAATCTAATTTAGAAGATACAATAAAAATTACTAACGTGTCCCAATGTTCCACCGGCTGATCTAAGGTCTGTAATGCTTGAAGATTCTTGCTAGTTACGTCTATAATGCGTCTAATACCTTCGCTCGATTCTTTCTGTATAGACGCAACAGTAAACAAAGCCTTAACGTGATTATTTACGAGCAGTTGTTTGTTGTCGTATCGTTCACACAACAATCTCCAAGCATTTTTATAATTTTCCGATTTAAAATCCAAACTTCGTATAACTAGTGCGGCACTTCCATGAAGAGAAGTCCGTAAGTAGTGAAATTTATTGATATCATCAATTCTTTTTTCGCTGTGAATGAGAGAGACGTACATATCTTTAAATCTAACCAATCCTTATATCCTCCCCCAAAACGTGGCAAATTGATTTTAGGAAGCCTTACGTGATTCTGTCTGTGCGTAACTACAGTGCGGCCATCATCAGAGCCTACCTAGCTCGGACGCTGAATTCGAAGTAGGCTGGTTGCTGCGGTGCTTAGTGAGTAGCACGCGGGCCGCCGCAACCTGGTTGTTGTACTGATTCTCAAACAGCTCACGTTCCATGTACAGCTCGTCAGGGTTTTCCGACAACATCTCCAGCTGATTCTGAAAATCGTCATAAAGATCGTATGAGGATTCCATTCTACTAATTCTCATTTCTAGTTCTACTAATTGAGCATCACTAAGTTGCTGGCATGATTGAGCAGTTGACAGAAAGGTAGAAAATTGCGTAAGCTTAGCCTTTATAGAAGCACGCTTCTTAACGAGTTCTTTTACTTTAGCTTCACTTGACATTTTAATAAATTTAGGTTTTAGCTTTAGCTATAAGAAGAAAAACCAGGCTTTGAATATAATATAACTAAAGATAGTAATAGAGTGTAAAGAGAGAAAAAAGAAAGCAAAATAATGTTATGAGTAGTTGGGCAATTCAATTTCTTCACAAAATCCTGCTTCACTTTAACAAAGCCTACAGCAACAGCTGGTTGCGGCAGTTTGCAGTTCGAAAAGCATTAGGCTTTATGAGATCCAGCCTTCATTAAAACTAAATGTTCATTGGAACGCTAAAGGCATTAAAAATGAAAAAAAAAATACAATGTCCAACCTCATCGATTGTTCTAGAATATAGTTCAACAAAGAAACAAAAGAAATGAAAAAAAAAATTACCCTCATCCAAACAAAAAAAATCGGAAGAGAAAAAATACGGATGATGACTGATAATGACACTGCAATAAATATGCGAACGAACGTATGACACAGCACTGCGAATACACAATTACCTATCACTTACTACTAATCACTAATCGATAATAATTATTAGTATTAGGACTCGAAATGGACTTCAAAAAAAAGAAAAAACACGACTAATAACAATGTATGAACTTCGATAGGTAATTATTATAGAAATGAATTAAGGTCTAGTTATCACGATCTGAACTACTGCGATGAAATAAGGGAATGAATATGGATTAATTGAATATGTGTATGAAAAATCACTGCTGAATAAGGATGAATAAAATGAATAAGGAATTGGAAAGATCTCACGTATCTTTTGCAATCCGTTATGACTCGACGTTATAACGTTCCGGTCAAAGTCCAATCTTGATTCGTGCGCCTTCTCTTGACCGACGACTGCTGACGACGTGGATCTGATGTCCGAAGTCCGTTGGGCACCGAAGTGAAGACTTATAGGCTTACGTGCACCGATGACTTTTGCGGCCACTCCACTCAGAGGCCAGGTACAGAAGAGGTCTTGAAGATACAGGCAGTTCTTGAATGTTCTTCACAATACGTACTCCTCCGGACCGTAAATAACTGACGATATCTTGAAATCGCACAGTTCGAACGGCCGAGGTTTGAATTCTTGAAATCGCGTAACGGTCGAACTACTTTGTCTAGTTTTAATTTAAATGCTCGAAGGACCATATGTAGATTCCAGTACCCTATCTAAGTGTGTAAGGGGACTCTGGAGTTGTACTTGATAAATGAGCAAGACTGAGAGACTTGTAACACTAGTATAATATAATATTAAATTTAAATATTGACAACAACAAGTAGCTCGCGACGCGTACAGTCTGTTCTCGAGTTCGTAGATCGCTGTCGGTGCGCCGGCGTCGCTCGTCCCGGGCGGCCGCGCCCCTCCACCCTCGCGTGCCTCATACCCCTCCGTTGTCCGGGCCGACTAGTCACCAACAGAGTAAGATATAGGTAGACTGGTATAATAATGAATTGGTTGGTAGGTCCATACCTTAGAATAATAACGCCTAGAAACCTAGTACGAGCACCAAAAGTGAAGCAACTCAAACTATGCCGGATACGGCAAAGTTAGCGAATCGAGCCGTCAGTGCTCAATGTCACGCTCTGTTGAACACACCTCCCAAGAAATATTTGAAAATGCCAACTTTTTGCGTAAAAAGATGCTATAGCACATCTGGAAAACATAAAAAATGTGATAAAATTACATTTCACATGTAAGCACTAACATTAAATCCATAATTTTTACGTAAATCGATCTCCAAATTAAAATTTTCATAACCTAAGATATTACAATGAAGTATTGCCAGTTGTACAGAAAAATGACCCCTAATACAGTAGACACTAACACTGTTGGAGTCTACAGTATTATCACAGTGTACCTACTTACTACATACAGTGGGTCAACGCCCATACATTTGACAGGTCCTATGAAATGTCAAAATTGGTAACACTTGTCATAGGGTTGTCACATAAAACAAATTACACAAACTTTGTCAAACAAACGTCCAAATTAATTAACGTTTTATAGAAACAGTGACACGCAAAAAGAAAACCACGCATGCGTAATTTTGACGATTGACCAAATTAATGCAAAGGTGCAGCAGCAACTTCGCCCGCCATCTTATCCTGGAATTTTCAAACAATATTTAAAACTACAAATTTTGTCGAGGTTACAGTCGCAGTGGCTAACGCTTGTGGGGGTAGGTAAGAGTAATAAATGATTCCCAAATCCAGGAAGGAGCCATAGAAAATTACTTATTATTCATGGTTATTACTTCTATGGTTTTCGTGGGTACTGATGCTGGAAATAAAGCCTAAGTATTCCTCGACAACATACGGCGGTCAAAAAAATTTTCCAGTTAAATGTAATTTGCCCGGTAAAACGTGGTCGCTATCTTGGTGTTTGAGAATGGATCTCGTTTTTGTAATCAGCGCCCCAGAAAATCATGGATTTGACACCCATCACGGCTAATTTGAAAATTTTCATGGCCGCCATCTTGAAAATAGATTTTGACCTCATTTTCGTCATCAGCATCCCCGAAAACCATGGAAATGACACCCATGATGGTTAAATTGAAATTTTAAAAGCTGCCATCTTGGAAATGGATTTTGACCTCATTTTCGGCATCAGTACCCCCGAAAACCATGGAAATGACACCCATGACCACTAATTTGACATTTTTATTGCCGCCATCTTGGATTTCGATTTTGACCTCATTTTCGGCATCAGTACCCCCGAAAACCATGGAAATGACACCCATGACCACTAATTTGACATTATTATTGCCGCCATCTTGGATTTCGATTTTGACCTCATTTTCGGCATCAGTACCCCCGAAAACCGTGGAAATGACACCCATGACCACTAATTTGACATTTTTACTGCCGCCATCTTGGATTTCGATTTTGACCTCATTTTCGGCATCCGCACCCCAGGAAACCTTGGATTTGACACCCATGACGACTACTTTACTAATTTTCATGGCCGCCATCTTGGATTTGGATTTTGAAGTTATTTTCGGCATCAGTGACCCCGAAAACCATGAAATTAACACCCATGATGATAAGATGAAAATTTTCATGGCCACCATCTTGGATTTGGTGATTTGGTGATGACAATCATTTGAAAATGTATGTTTGCCGCCATCTTGGATTAGTAAACAGACTTTATAGTAAAATTCTCGTAATAGGTACATACAACATACATACTATTAATAAATTAATATAATTTCTATGAACGATATCAATCAAATTCGAAATCAAAAAGTGCGAGCCCTGGAATTTATGTCCCGAGTACGCAGTATGGCTACTCGGGACATAACCTCCGCTCCTTCACCCCGCAACCCCCCGCACGATTGCTCTGCGACAATGTTCTACGTTGACCGACTGTAAGGAGTAAGATATAGGTAGACTGTGGTATTATGATATGATGCCCATTTTACTGTAGAAAAACTTGTTTATAATGTTAAAAATAACAAAAACATGGTCACAGCAGATCCGGCTTAAAAATTATAGGGTGAGGATTTCGAATTCAGGGTGTTCCAATATTATTTTATCCTGTAGGTAAGTACTATGTTATCATTGTGCACCTAAGTATATTAATTGTGTTTATAAACGGCGTTCAATTTAATTTTTGCTATTTGTCATTTGCACAATTATCGGTTTGTGGTGCAATTCGGAGGAAACCTATGTCCAGGAATGAGCGTTCCCATTTTTATTTTTTTAGGTTTCCTGCCGATCCTGTGATAGCCGATCGTTGGATCGAAATAATAAGACGTAATCGCAAAGAGGAATGGTGGAAGCCAAGTAAAAGCACAAAAATATGCTCAAAGCATTTTCGCGAAAAGAATAAATATTTATACTTATTATTTTTATTTTTTTATTTAGATTTATACAAGTACATCATAAACACAGAATTACATGGACATACATTGACAATGATTTGACCACATAAAGGTGCTCCCACACCGGTGTTAAAAATGTTTACAAACATTAGTTAACATTTTCTAAACAAACATAAATAAAAAATATCGCCAAAAATCTATTGAAACATTATCTAATAATCTATATTAGACAAATTACATTCATTATTATCTGATATTTTTATCTTTTCCTAACATTTGTTAGTGTTAGAAAATGTTTGTAAACATTTTTAACAGCAGTGTGGGAGCACCATAACCACCGAATAGGAAAATAGTTTTAGGTGGTAGACCTAAAATTATTAAAATTACTGTCACTACACAACCATTGTTATTTAATCACACACATTTAGTTCTACATTTGTTCAACATTTATTCTTTAGGATCGATCTTGCGTCGTTGTGGACTTGGAAGCTCGAAATCCAGTGACGGGTTTGCCTCCAACGGAGCCGCGTCTTGGTCGGGAAGTTCAGCGAGAGGATTGGCTGGGCCCTCATCGTCAGACGCCGCCGCGTCATGTTCATCATCTGGACCAAGGTTAACCAATGGAAATTCGTCGATAGCCCACACACTGCTCGCACTCGTGTCATTAGAAGTAGCGTCAGTAGATATACTGATTACTTCTTCTTCAAAGGTGTCGCTCTCGACGTATATAGCATCATCGGGCTGGATCAGATCTAGATCAGGTAGGATGCGTTCCAGGTCAGCCGGATCGTCTGTAATTGGTTCTTGATCTGTTTGTACGTTCAGACTATCCCTTACCTCAGGGACTTGTTCGTTTATACTGCACGCTTCTTCTTGTGGGGCCTCTGTTTTAGCCGTTGGTACGGTCCGCGCGTTCCCACCGGGTGCTTGTTCTCCAGGGACGTCATCTGTGGCCTTTTCAATGGCAGGAGCGTACATTTTAGGCTCGTGAACGATTTGGACATGTGTGCTGGGCCCTTGTTCAGCCCAGTTATTTTTATTTTATTATTTATGTATATTTATAATCGAGCAAGGTAAACACAGTAAATAAAACCAACATAGACTCTCCACCACTGAGTGTACTTGTATTTGGGTTAGTATTAGTAACATAAACTAGATCACAATATATTACTTTGCACAATTATTACAAGATCATAAAATAAGGACAAGCTAGTCAGATGTAAAAGGTCAGACTTCTTCAGCTGATCAACACGGAATGCCCTCGCTTCGTCGAATGACCACTGCCTTTATAACATCGGGTAGGTTGATTCATATCGACGACTACCTTCCTTCGTCAACATTGCCCAGTGCTACCCGCAACAAGATGTTGGTTTGATGTGGTATATCTATGATAATATTAGAATGATAAAAATATTGATTAATGTTTTTCATTTTAAGACTTTCATTATAATTACTCTCTTATAACTGTAACATAACACATTATGCCTGTATTTGAGGCAAGAAGTGTTAATAATACACCCCAATTTTGCTAGTTATGTTATGCCATTAACTGGGCACAAATACAGACTCGACTAATACAGAGTAAAATAAAATTCATTGAAAACCTAAAAAGGGGTGGGAACCAACCCTGATATCGTGAAAAAATACAGCTGATATACATAACGAGGGTAGTTCACTCATTGGGGGTACCTCGTCATCAGAGTCCAAGTTCGACTTGGTGTAGGCAGGAAATAATAGTCACAACACTGATTATAGTCCTCTATTTATTCACTCTCGATAGCAAAATAATAAAATCTCTAATGATCAAACCGATGGAAATAGATTAAAGTACGGAAACGCGGTAAGTTCGGTGCAGGCTGGCAAAACGACCTCTCGCCTTCGTGTCTCACTACAAAGTGAATTCACTTAAATCAAATGCATCCAATGTCAAAAAGAACGACAACTGACGGCCGTCAAACAAGACATGCCACGCCCCGCACCGACCTCACCCAAGCACGCTGCTTGACGTTTCCGATAATAGATGGCGTCCTACTACATTAACAATAATCAATAGTCATTCTAATAGTTGTGCTTCTGTGTTGATTCTGCGACATGGCCATCTTGACAATTCACACGTCCTCGTGTGAAGCATCTGAAACAAGAATCCAGGGAAAGTAAAACGTTCTTTGCTCGGCCTTCCTGACCAAGATGTCGGAAGATAAGATTACACAATTCAAACAACAATTTTATTTTGAACCACTTATTCCCATCAAATCTTATCTCAGCATTTAAATCTCTTCAATAACCATTAATTTTCAAATCAGTTCGTGAAACTTTCAGACCAAATCTAGTATGCAAAACTCTATTGGGACCTCCATCCGGTACCCAACCTCAACACATCACATTGCCTCCATCCGGCAACCTTGGGATCTCCATCCGGTACCCAACCTCAACACATCACATTGCCTCCATCCGGCAACCTTGGGACCTCCATCCGGTACCCAACCTCAACACATAACATTTCTTCTATCCGGCAACCTTGGGACCTCCATCCGGTACCCAACCTCAACACATCACATTGCCTCCATCCGGCAACCTTGGGACCTCCATCCGGTACCCAACATCAACACATCGCCTCCATCCGGCGGTATCATCAGCGAGCACCTACATATCCAAGCTTAACGCACGCCACACACCATCGTGGCCGAACTGCGACGGGAAATGAGGCCCGATTTTACGCCTACGCCTACGAATGGCATGGACATGTATGAATCTGAGCGACTTGCATACTACATTTACATCTTTTATTCTCACACTTAAGGTCAGAGTCAGAGATAAGCGGTAATGGAAAACGGTCAGGTAAAACATGGAAAAGAATTTCAAAAATAATTCCATCGATCTCAACAGTAGTCATAATTTGTACAGTCGACCTTACAGAAGTCTGTCCAATACCAGTCAATGTTACATTTTCATAAAGTCGTTTACGACTAAAATAGGATACAGATTCTTTAATAAGCGAACATCTCGCACCAGTCATAATAAAAACCGAATTGCTCACCAGAGTGCCGTAAGGATCCAGCAGGCGCGTCTACCAGGCACACATCAACTCGCTTTTCCCTGGCGGGATCAACCGCCGTGCTGCTGCACGTCTCCTTGACGTTCCTCTTCGCGACAGGACCTTCACGTTCATCACCACCAGACGGGGCGCTCCTCTTCAGAAACGAAACAGCCTTCAGTTCCAGGTGTAGATCGTTGCGGGTTTTGATGATAGCCATGATGAAGCTTCTCCCTTGAGTGCGTGGCTCAAGACAATCATTAACGATGCACCTTGACTATTCGAATCGATCACACACATGTTTGCTGTTGCCAGTTGCTTTCCTCTTTTATCCGTAAATTGGGGATCAGTAAAAGAGTTATGCAAGATCCTGTCGTTTGTTTTAACATAACCTAAGGTAGTCAAAAAAAAGATTTTGCATACCTCAACTCTGGTTTCGTCTAGTTGTTTAAATGTGAATGTTCTTCTTGGTTTCCTCTTCGGGTCACTTGTCGTTTTTCTCTTAGGAACTGCTACTGACGTGTGTGCCTTCACAAATAAATGCCTTTCTCGCCACGACATGTCCCAATATATTTTATTGATTGCTTCTCTCTGATCTTGGTTAATTTTAGAAATACATTTCTTGAGACAAGTTTCGTTGCATCCCGTTTTAACATTATGTTCTAACCTCTTTTTATTGTAGGTATCTATTTTTCGCTGAAGTAAGGGAATGTTATATTTTTTACGTTTTCGTGTTGGTTGTGATGTTTCAGGTTCCAAACTGAGTGCAACAGATTCATTAGCTTGATGCTGTGTTTGATAAGCACCCACATCAATGGTGTTCCTACGATTGCGAGAAAGTAGCGACGCCGGCGTATCTTTATCAGCACAAAGAACATTAATTGAGTTTCTGCGTATAATCTGCAAGGTATTGCTTTCATGAATAAAAGGAGCCGATTCAAGAACGTCAGAAGTAAAGCTTTTCGTGGCCACAGGTAGTGTAATGGGTTTCGAACCCTTTTTCTTAGATCTTCTGTTTGCTTGTAACACTTGGGACTTCTGGCTACTCGGTTTAGCTGTTTGAAAATCGTCACTTGAATCACTACTTGAATCAGATGGGCAATAGTCTATATCACGTACAGAGTCGTCGGAATCAAAATCACATTGCAAGTTTAACTGCGAAATTGTAGATGTATTTTCTGTTGTAATAGTAATATCATTCGGTTCAGTTAGATTAAATGAGACATCTTTTAATGGCGTCACTTCGCTGCAGGTTATATTAATTTGATTTTCTAACGGCATCACTTCGTTGCAGGTTACATCAATTTGATCTTCTGATGGCATCATTTCGTTACAGGTTAAATCAATTTGAACATGATCTGGACTTGGTAAAGCATCATGGCTCTGAGCAGGAGAAGAAGTAATTTTAAATCTTTACTCAAATTATTTAGGATCGATGAATGCACATGTGAATTATAAGTAATTTGCGTATCACAAAACTTCAAAATTATTAGATGTCATCGAATAGTGCCTGTTATAGTAAAATGCACCAAAACGCTGTAATTCCGGATTAGGACTTTTATTCCTTCTGCTAAAAGTCTCAAAGTGAACTTGCTCAATGTTGGTTGTACTATGTTTCTTCTTAATCATGTCTAAAATATTGTTGGATCTTTGTGAAATAGCAGCGCGCCTGTAACAAGTTAAATAAAATTTAGGTTAACTTTATCTTATACATTTACCGTTATCCTCTACAATATCTTTAGTGTATTTTTAACTATTAAATAAAATGATATTGGTTTTTGTTTAATGTAGGTTGGTAAAAGATAAAAATGGCCATTATGAGACAATTAAATAGTTGTAGATCATAATAGGGCCTAAAAAAAAGTCTGCGGTAGCATGGACCTATCTGTAAAGTCGACTAACAGTAACAATTTTTATCTTTTCATTTTAATAAAAAACTAGTTGGTTATTTGCGAAGCTAATTTGACCTTGATCCTTACATACACATACATACATTACATACATACACATACATGGGGCATTTAATGCACATTAATATTGTAATTTACTTCGTACCATATAAATTAAAACTTTAGAAGATACCACAGATTTAAAATGATGCGAAACCACAAAAATAGGTTGTTTGCGTGACGAGACCGAAACCTTTTGGACCGACATAAAATTTATCTTTATCCCATTCTGTATTGTTTACTAAACTAGCAAAAATAATTATAGTAATTAAATAATGTTTTTACCTGGAGTTGTTGTTAGCCATCGTATAATTGGCGGGAACGCGCGGAGCGTGACACGTCCTTCACCTTTAAACTTTTGTGGCGCACTGCAAGGACGCGGGGGGCTGCACGGTAAGCGATCAAAAGTAGATAACCGCGTTTTAGTGTAGTAATGAGGGATAACTGCATTTTTGTAAGTGACGTAAGCAAAATATTTATATTTCATATTGAAAATGCCGTTATTGGCGTATTTAGTACAAAATCTCTAAATAAAATCACACCTTAGTACTACGCATAAATGCCGTTAGGTGACTTTAACGACATTTTTGTCTAGAATTGTCATTTAACGGCGTTTTAGCGTTGGATCTATAATACTGTAATTTGAAACAAAGCAGGACTATAAAACCGCTAAAGTATTTTAACCTCATAATAGGGTAGGAAATTCTGTTAACGGCAATTTAGTTATGCAACTGATGGTAAAAATTCTAGTTAATATGTAAGCTAAAGGCCCTTAGTCACTTTTAAGTTTAGTAATGTTGCTTACCTGCGTTTTAGCGTAGTTAACTTCTCAAACAACTCAACTTAACGGCGTTTTTTTTTTTATATTTCTGCATCCATAAATCGTAGAAAAATACTGCTTGAACAGAAAGATAGAGATTTTTTTTCTGATCATGGTGGCATCGAAAACCGAAAATCGACCATATGCGAGATAACGGCATTATAGCTTGCGGACGGCAGTGTTGATTCTGCGATATACATTTATGTTCTCATAACTCGACATAAAATGTGGATCAGATGATTTTTTTTCCGCGATATAATGATGAATACAATGACCCCTTTTCAGGTTTTAAGTGAATTTTATTTTACCTTGTATAATTTTAGCAACTGAAAGTGTGAATTATGTAATTCTGTTGTATCCGGTTAATATCGGACACGGTGTTACCGGAACTTATAATATGTGGAGTATATTTTAGTTACCGAGTAATCCTATACAACTGAATGTAGCTTGAGTAAAATAAAATTATGATGGGAGGACATAACGAAGATATTGTATATTAAAAAGTTATTATGATTTGCGAATGTTTGTCGCGTATACACTTAAACTAGTTTAAATAGATACGCGACTTAGAATCGCAAAATAATTATTATTCTAAGTATAATTACGACTTACGTTAAAAACAAAAATTTAAACTTTTACAACGTATTAGGAAAAGTAGTTGTGACAGTATTTTTTATTAATTTAAAAAAATACATTCACAACTTACGTTACGTACGTAACATTTTTTATATGCAACATGCTATGGCCCAAAAAAAATAAAATTTTCCCCGATTTTAGGGAAAATGATAATTCCTAGCAACATTTTTTTTACGTCTGGGTGCGTGTCAGTGGCCGTAATTACATGCCGCTCACTCACACATAAATACATAAGTTGCTTCAGTTTTTTTCTAGGGAGCGTGTACGAGACTATCCTTCTAGGCGTTATTATTCTAAGGTCCATACCTTTTTTAATTCCTTAAAGTAACCGGTTCTTAATTTTTTTTTTTTTGTATATTTTTCATGTCGCGTTGCTATCGAATCCTTTGTAAACTTCGAGAACCACATGGTTTCCATTAAATCAAATAAAAAAAAAAAACACGTAAACCAATACAGGCGCTTATGAAAAGTCGAATTTAGGTGCACGGTTCTAATGAGTCGTTTCCGATGGAGAAGAGCCGGCAAGAAACTCCATGGTTAATCTCTATAATTTCTTATATCTTTGTTTTTATAATCCTTATGTTTTTTATCCCAAAGAAATGGCACGTCTTTGTATAATTCTATTATATTTAAGAACACTTTCCTTTCCTTAGTCGATGGTTGCGTCATTTTGATCTTAAACAAAAAATACGTACTCCTGTTCGAGCGCACGCCGATTGAGTGATCGAGCATAGCTAGTGTTTAACACGCTAGAACGCTTTACACCATGCAATTTAGTGTGCTAGCTAGTGTACGAGATGAGCTAGCGCGGCAGAGTCCCTACGATCGCACTAAATTGTATCACGATCTGTGTAACTGCCTTTACACAATACAAATTTAGATAAGTGATGGAATCAGGCGTTACTTTGCGGGACTCCATGACATACAAATATGCAAATACAATATCTAGCTTTAGTTCCGCTGAACAAGATCGCTAGTTTGGATGCAGTATGCACATGCAGAATGAGTGAAAAAATAATGCAACATGCAACCAAAACAATACACGACACGTGTTTCGCCCCTGCACGGGGCATCCTCAGGATATGTTGACTCCTCGACCGCGTCCTACCCCGTTCGTACCGTCGACGCGTTAAGCAGTTGTCGTTTTATCTATACCTTATGTCAAAGGACAATGCTCAAAAAAAACCCAGAGCGAACAGACACAGGATGTAGCTCAGAACTTTAGTGACATTTGGTGATATTATTCTGGTAAATATTTTGCTGTAAGATTCAATGGCTGAATGTGTGATATTATGCTATTTGTTTTTCATCAGGAATGTTTTTTTTTTCTTTAATATATCTTCGAAATGGGTATACCCGACGATATAATTACATACATACATACCTACAGTAGATATATGTTAATTAACGAAGGATAATTATATATATATATATACGAAGGGGAATAGTATATTGCGGGTTAACGGGAACGCCATTCGTTTAGCGTCCGTGAATGCAAAAAAAAAAACGTAAAAATACTCGAAAAAAAATCTGCTGTTCCCTACATTTGCACGAGTTATGCGAACATAATATGTAATATATTACATGTAGGGAACAGCATTTTTTTTCGCGTTCTTTTATTTATTTTTTATCTTGTTTGTGCGCTATGCTGTTGCGGATTAACGGGAACGCCCGTCGTTAATTAACATACTGTAGGTATTTATGTATGTAATTATATCGTCGGGTATACTTAATCCGAAGATATCTTAAAGAAAAAAAAACATTCCTGATGAAAAACAAATAGCACAATATCACACATTTAGCCATCGAATCTTATAGCGAAATATTTACAGAATGATATCACTAAATATCACTAAAATTCTGAGCTACATCCTGTGTCTGTTCGCTCTGGGTTTTTTTCATACTTGATGATCAATCTCCTTTGACGTTTAGAATAGATACATTTCTCGAATCGATTCGATAGAAGATCCGTGCTTGCGGGACTGTTTAGAGCACTTTTACCGCGCCTAAATCCAAACTGATGGCAATCTGTGAAAAAAATGTTGTGAGACTAACTGAATTGTACCCGTTTTTCCATAAACAAAGTCTATCCTTTATTTAAAAAGCCAGGCATTAATTTTAAAACGGCTTTGGCACTGGCACTTGTGAAGCTATGAATGGCTTCCATTGAGTTGGAGCTCTTTGCAGTGTAAATTATTCATTTTAAAATGTAGCCGGTTACCGACTCGCAAAGTTCGTAAGGCTTAAAACGCACTAGCGGCCAGCCGCAATACGGCGTGCCGCTTGCGGTTGGCCGCACATCGATTATTACATGAAACCGGAGGATCTCAACGCACTGGCGCACGACGGCTGGCCGGAAATCAGTGCGTTGAGATCATGCGGTTTCATATAAAAATCGATATGCGGCCAGCCGCAAGCGGCACGCCGTAATGCGGCTGGCCGCTAGTGCGTTTTAAGTCTAAGACTTACTCTGAACCCAACTTAGACGTCCCTTCCAAAGCAGCAGCGATTCGTCAATGGATAATTCTTGACGAGGCGTGTAAGCGGCTACGAACTTTTCGTTGAGATGTTCCACAATAGGTTGAATTTTGCCAATCTTTCTCTCTTCACCTCTTGTTGATAGTGATTTTTTATCGACGAAGTGGAGTAAGTGCAGTGGCCACTGCACTGGCCCGCCGCGACCGATCCATTGCTCACTGTATTCTTGGTTGAGATATTCCCGCACTTGTCTTGAAAAGTGTACGGGGCCCCGTCGTGCGGGTAATAAAAACCCCAACCGCCACGGTAAATGTCCAGGGGCAAGTTGTCTAAAATGTCTGGTAGGGTATTGGTGAGAAAATTTAAACACGTGGCACAATTTAACCTCGGCAAGTAAATCCTACCATATGGGTGTTTACTATGCCGGCCCATACGTCCACAGAAAAACGGTGCTGAAACGAGTCTGCGCGCGCTGTTGTGAATATTGTACAGTCCGCGACGCATAAAAGTACACTTATCTGTCCATAGAATGCTGGCGTTACGATTATTCAGCCACCACCGGCAAAATGAAATTCGTTTGACTGATCATTCTCGCACAGTTCTAGGGCACGCCGGAAGTGATGTGGATATTGTCCATCATCTCGCAGCGTACGCCATGCGTAGGTCTGGCTGACGTTAAATATCCTGCCGGCCCTTGTTGTGCTGCTCTCTGTCGGAGGCCGAAAGGTACCGTTGTCCCGACATCTTTGTGTGGCGGAAAGCATTGTGTTCCACGATACTCTGATGCCGAATTGCTTGAATTAAATTCTTTTGATGTACCATCACAGACATAGCATCTCATGGTTGAAGTCGTCGAAGTTGCAGCGTTACACACTTTTGCATCGACCATATAGCCAGATAGTCAGAGCCATGACGTGTTTTGTACTTAATAACGTTTCGCTCAGTACGAATTTCAAAGCATTTATAGCCTCTTCGACATTTGCGATTTCAGACTTAGTGATAGCCATTGTTTCTTTGGTAAATTGGATCCTTATTGGTCGACAGAATCGTGTCGAAGAAGGAGTTGAATTTTGTCAAACCACTTTTTTGTTTGACCCACATACTAACTGTAGCGGAACAAAGCAACTTTGAAAAATGTTGCTGTCACTCGCGTCTCTATCTTGCATTTTTTGTTTCAATTGTGATTGTCGCGATCCATCATATCCCCATTTTGAAATTAGGGTCAACGATTGACGCTCTTCTGGGCTTGATTGTTTTAGTACATCCTCTAAATATGTTGCCAAGCGTTTAGCTGTATAGTCCATTAGACTGGAGGTTAATTTCAGCGCATGTTTCAGTTATCCGATACGCATCTTTCGCCGGATAACAAGTCTGTTTTGCTTGCTGTAACAATTTGTAGCTCGGATAAAACTTCTTGTTGCTATTTCTTATTATTTCATATTATCGCCTTGAAAGATCAGCTTCCACAAACATTGAAAGGGTGGTTGTTGGATCTAGTTGTGATTGTTTTTCACACTGCTTGGTTATTTTAAATGCTGTTTGATATACTTGAGGTGTCTGCGGAGAGTCGGTACTATATTTTAGAATATTGGATGCAATTCTCTGTCCCGAACGTTGAAGGCATGTCTGAGCAGCATGTATTAACAATTCTTTTCCAACAGCACTGCGTACTTTTCGTGTTTTTCTGCGTTTACTCCTTTCACTTGACTCCAAAAATAACTTTGTTGGTCGACCAGAAGAACGCCGTTTTGCCCTCGGTATTTCGAATGTTCCTTGTAACCACTTATCATTTTTTTTAAGGAAAAGTGTGGTTTTTTATGAGCTTCTATCCAGTTTTTCTTAAATTGAGCCTTCAAATACAATAATTTATGCTTCACTTCCTTCTTTTGTTCTTCACAATACTAATCTTGGGATAAAATATGCCTCTCGAGATAATTCAACTTTTCGTCAAAATTATGCAAGTCTTGTTCCTAGATTTTGACAAAAAGGTGTCTACGCGTTACTACTCGCATCCCTGAAGTGCCCTCAGTACCCTCAGAAGAACCTACTGGAACGAAAGGACAACACGCTTAAAAAAAATTTAAAAAAATGCCAATTCGATGAATTCGCACGCACACATTTACACAAACGTGAACGCCATTTAACGACGACGTCCATAACAATTAACTCTCAAGACTTGAGATTACGCCCGAGCATACTAATAGATGGCGCGCAAGTAAGATATAGACCTAACAAACAAATAGATAGGACAAAAACATTTTCATTTGAGTGTCAGTTGAAAAATTAAGGATGTGGGTGATTTTGAAATAAAACTGGTTCAATGAAACTTAAACATTTTTATTTAAGGTAGGTCGGTAGTAGGTAGGTAGTAAGTAGGTAATCGGTAGGATTACCTACTTACGTACAGAAAAAGTACATTGCAACATTTGCAACGCATACGCGGTACAGCTAGTATGTTATAAAATTATTTTCAGTTATTTTTGATGTTAAAATCTACTAAAATCTTTGTAATGTGTAGTGGTTGACATTTGTTGTGAATAGTTTTCCTCATAATTATTGCGTTCTTCTTTGTCGTTATCTTCATTTTTGTTTTCGCATTTATCCTTGTCGTGTTATCTTTGCTTTCGCTTTTATCTTCATTTTTGTCTTTGTTTTCAATTTTGACTTTTTTCCACTTTTGTCTCTGACTGTATTTTCATCTTTATTTTTTATGTATGGCTCACGAATTTTCATATTTCTTGACATTCGTGGATCAAGTATCTCAGGTAATATGCAGCTGACACAGAATTTTGAGTTTTTCTTTCATTTCTTTTTCCCAAAATGTATTATCTCGTTGAATTATTTCCGTCTTAAGCTTTTCTTTTTCATTCTCCCATACGGCAAACAGGCGACATTTTCTTTGGGTCACGTGTAGCTGCGTGCTTGGTAATACCAAGGATGTTTTTTGTTGATGACTAGTTCACCTGTTTTCGTTTTTTCCAGAAGTTAACTTTTTTCTTTTCAGTCTACTAAGTTCTTCAACAAGTGGTATTGTTGTGAAGTATCTACACTCGCGAGCAACCAAATCGACTCAAGCCTTGTCGGCGCACACATACATTGATACAACTAAAATTATGAATGGCAATTATTTAAATTATATGTCATTCGAAAGCTTAAGATGTCAGCTTTAATTTGATATCATTATCATTGAAATCCATCCATCATTTTTGAGATAAATGATGTCTGAACGCAAGAGTAGGAAAAACGGGAATTTAGGAAAAAGGATATGTGTCTCGTATTTGAACAATTAAACAAAAAAATTTAAAAATAAAATTAATTTATTTAAATCAGTATTTCGTATTGCCCCCTCTAGCCCTAATTACATCCTGCAGTCTGTTTTTCATGGACCTTATCAATTTTTTGACATTTTCTTGAGGAATGCCGGCCCACTCCTCTAATAATGCTGTCTTTAGCTCGCCTACGCTTGAAGGGACTGGATTTCTGGCCCGAACTCTTCTTTTAAGCTCGTCCCATAAGTGCTCGATGGGATTCATGTCAGGGCTGAGCGCAGGCCAGTCCATCGTGCGTAATTCGACCTCTTGCAGAAACTGTCGATTGACTCGTGCCGTGTGGCAGCGGGCATTGTCGTGCATTAAGACGAAGTCTTCACCGACAAACCCTGCGTAGGGCACAACATGATCCAGTAGAATGTCGGTGATGTACCGATCAGCTGTTAGCCCGCCTCCTCGGCCGCCCCCAGGCACGAAAACAAGTTCGGTTTTTCCCTCTAAAGAGATACCAGCCCACATCATGCACGAACCGCCGCCATATGCCACTGTTTCAGCGAAACAACATTGGGAAAATCGTTCCCCCGGACGCCTGTAGACTCGGCCTCTCCTGTCACTGCCATGCAGACACATTCTGCACTCATCAGTAAACAGGACCGATCGCCATTGCGCAACGCTCCAATTGAGATGCTCTCGAGCAAATTGAAGGCGCGCTTGTCGGTGGCCTGCAGTCTATTTAGGGCCCGTCGCAGGTCTTTTTGGTGTCAAGCTGGCTTCCTTCAAGCGTCTTCTCACTGTCCACTCGCTGACAGCCACTTGTCGTACACGTCTCAGTTCTTGCTGCACATCAACGCCCGTAAGGTGTCGATTGCGCAGCGAGGTTGAGACAATGAAGCGGTCGTCTCTCTCTGAGGTGCACCGGTTGCGGCTCGTTCTTGGTCTCCGATTGAAGGCACCAGTCTCTTGGAACCGTCTGTATACTCGGGATACAGAAGACTGGCTCAAGTGGAGCTGGGCAGCGACTGCTCGCTGACTTAACCCTTGTTGCAACAAGGCAACAACTTGAGCGGCTTCTTCTGGTGTGGTATCCATGGGTTAGCGAAAACAAGGAATGCAATTTACGGAGATGTGTACCGGAAGTGGGGGGTTTTATAGCGGGAGCAGGTAGCGCAAGTCGTGGATTCCTAAAGAGGTAATTTACGCTGACGGCCAATTAAAATGTGTCAATAAATCAGCGCTTAGTTTTTATTTAAGGTATTGATGTTAATTGAAAGCCTAATTCTTCAGCTTTCGAATGACATATCACTTTTGTAATTACTATTTATCGTTTTAGGAAAATCAATGTATATGTGCGCCGTCTAGGCTTGAGTCGATTTGGTTGCTCGCGAGTGTATCGTAATACAAACAGCTCCCTGGAGGTACACTCATAGACTACTATTTATACTATAGAGATAGACTGGCGACTCGCTCCTTAGCTAACAGCGCCGTCTGGCTGAAACAACATCAAATGAAATAATTGACAGTGCCATCTAGTGAATATAAAATTAACTAAAATTGTATTATACGTAGGTATATATGTTACGGGTAAAACCCGAATGGCGCTTACACCTAGGTTTAGCCGGGTACAACTAGGTGCAACCAGTAGCAGTTGGTTAGAACTAGGTGTAGCTTAAGTCAACGGAGCCCCGCAGAGCGGGGCTCCTATTTCTGTCTGCAGGGTTTAAAGTAACCTAACACGAAGGGGATGACGGGGACTTCGTTCGCTCGCTTCGCTCGCTCACTCTAGCCCCCGTCATCCCCTTCGAACCTAACCTATCCGTGTCGGGGTTCCCCTTAACCACCGGTGTGCGGCTGCACCTAGTTCTACCCGCTATGATGAAGGGTAAACCTAGTTCTACCCGAGGATAAGTAGGATACATCTAAGTTTAACCGCATGTGGCCGGCTGCACCTAGTTGTACCCGGCTAAAACTAGGTGTAGCCACACTTCGGCTATTAGCCGTAACATATACATACCTACCCCCCTAATTATTGAAGTTTGATGTAGAGATCAACCACGTTAACATGGCATGCCTCTCCATTGAAACTGCAAGTAAAAATGTGTGACAAGGAATATTTACAACGCTTGTGCATTCTGCAACTGTAGGCCAACATTTAAGAAATAAAAATCAACATTTTCATTCATCATTTTATTTTGTTTTTATGCACAAAAATATTACACATTAAGTGTAGCGCTACTTTGCCTTTTTCGACCTCTATTTTTAGTAATACTAAAGAGCTGCTTTTTTAAAATTGGCTTCCTCATCACAAAGTAGGTAGCCTTGCCAGTGAGATGGCTAACTTCTTTGCACCAGATATTTATAAAAAAAATGTACTTTTTTCAATTAAAAAATCAATTAATTCATTTTTGTATACTAAACATGTAATAAAATTCATGTCAATATTTATAGATCTAATTAATTTAACGTATTGGGCTATTTTGTTTTTTAGTGCTGCCTTACCTAAAATGCTGTATGTGATTTTTTCAACTTATGCAAAGAAGTCAAACAAGCTCCTTGTTGGATAGCACAACCAACGCTTGTTTTCGTCTTCTTTAATTTTGATAAAGCCATGGAAACTTTCTGTATATTCGGTTTCCGTGGCTGTAAGGCATGCCTGACAATTTTTGAAAACTTTAGTTTTATCTTGGAGTGCTATCCAGCCACTGCAATATCCTATTGCTGCGCATTTTTCGAAACATTTTTTATCATTATTATTTATTATGTATGTCGTGTCTGCTAATTCTATGTTCATATGCTCGCAGTCCACAACATTATTGCCCTCGTCAACAGTATCCTCGTTCTTCTCTGTTAAAAATATTTCGCAATTTGCGCTTATGGAATGCTTCGACGACAAATTATTTAAAAGTAATGTTTTATAGGTGCCTTCGAAGGATGAGGAATTTGGCATAATATTTGCATAACCATGAGCCCTAATAGCTTCGAAGAAATTTTCGAGGGCATCTTGATTTAAATTTCGCAGCAATATGGAGTTTATGCCTTTGGAATGTAAGAATTTAACAATTTTAGAAATATTTTCTATGGTTTTAACCCAGCTTGTTAATGATGGAACTACACCATTTCTTAAATTTGTGACATATTTCATTGACCGCAAAATAAGCAAACTGTCTCTCCAAAGTTTTTGATGTGCTGATCTGCGAGTAATCGTCAGCGTTTCGATATTTTTCCACAACAGATTCATGACCGCCGCCATTGACGCTGTCGAAGAGACGGTCGAAAAATAAAAGTAAATCCGCAGTTCCGCAACATTCTTCGGTTAAGCATCCCGTCTCTGAAAACAAAGATATTATAATGGTTAAAGTGACTGATGATTGTAATGCACTGGTTCCTATATTCTCAAGCTAGGGGCATGCAGTGAGTTATTTTTCCAAAGAAGTTAGAAAGTAGTACTAGATGATAATTTATAATGGTTTCCAGCAAAAAAGACATCGCAGAAGGCGATTAGGTAGGTAGGCGATAGTGCCACGAGAAAATAACCAAATCAAAATAGTAAAAAGATACATTTTTATCAAGATTTCGACCGGGTTCGTTTGATATTTCGTCATTTTGAAGGATCAGTGTTAGCTACACAGTAAAAATAAATACTCTTGAAAATTAAATGAAGTAGAAATAATACTAGTATATACCGAAACGTGGCTTAGCCGTTGAGTGATCGCATTTTCAGTAATTGAAACTGAATTCTACTAAACCACTAGAAAAATCCACTCGGCAAAGGGGGTCGAAACCACCACTTTTTGTGGAAAATCAACTAGGTTTTCAACAGCGCTTTGGTGTGACTTTAGCTCATTTTTCAGCCGTAATTGTAGTTTATGCGCTGTGCAATCTATGTCGTTGAAGTCTGATAGTGTCATCATGGCCCTTTTCATGTTAGATCCCTCGTCTCTTATAATGCAGTGGACTTGCTCTTTGGAAATTTTCCATTCATTTAACATTGTTTCGTATTTCCCGACAGTAACATAACCCGTGTGCCGATTTTCGAATGTGTCACTATGTGTAATATGATCGATTTGCGTTTTTAAAATTTTCAGTGATGCCATGACACGTTAAATTTAGCAAAGAAACATTGGCACTAGGGTCCGTCCAAATGTCGGTTGTAAAAGACACGTTTTTGAATTGCTCTATTATTTTTTACTTCAACAGCAACTTTTTCGAATTTATAGATTGCAGTCACAAATGACCTGGACATTAATAGAAAAAAAAAACCTTTTCTGTTTGTATAAAGCTCTGCTCTACTCCCTCCTGATGAGTTTAAGTGCAGTCTACAGAACCCACGACCCTAGGAAATCCTGCAATTTAAAAAAATCGTGCTGTCACTGCTAGTCGCTCCTGAGCAGTGCCCACTATACGAACATGTTGCCGTTTTGGTCTTATAGGACGGGTTAAATTGAGACTCCAGTATTATAATATAAACTTGTAATTGGAGATGTTACAGAATTACAGATACACGTACAATATGGCGCCAATTTCAGTAAGTGGAATTAATTAATTAATGCGCAGGCACAGGTACATTCTCATCTGTCAACAAACAGTGTTGCCAATAACATTAAAATTAAAGCTGCCCATGCATGGGTCAGTGTCGCAATAAGGCGGCCCACGCGGGCAGGAAAGGCGTACGACGCCACACCGTCTTAATAAAGCTATAGCACTGGACTCTCTCTCTACCACACGGCACACTGTCGCCTTGCTCACATTCACTGTGTCCCCCACAACAGTTTGAAAGCTACCAGTCGCGTAAAATCTAAGAGCTATTAATAACTGCAACATGGGAGTGATGCAGTCCCGGCGTTGAATATTCGAATTTAAATTATGCTTTATTTTGTTAAAAATAAATCTGATTCTTCTTTCGTAAAGTCCCTTTTTTTTAACTGTTCATCGCTTAGCTCATTGAATAAGTAATCCGATTTCTTGCGAATTTTCGTAAGCGTGGTTGTCTACGTTGAGGCATCTCCAAAGACGACAGGGAAGTATTGTCGTCACTCATTTTGATGAAAATTAATACATATTCAGTAGCCAGGTTTCATAATTTTACCGATTACTTTGTATAATAACCACTTTTTTTACGTAAATACATAAATTATTAGTTTGAACAGCCGAGTTTGGTCGCTCAACTTCCAACTGTTTAGGTATCTTTACGTTTTCGCAAACGCGATTTTCTTGTTGTGAAACGCAAATGACGATCCTAAGCATGTAACAAGCACGCCGTCTGTCAAATTTAAGTAAATAGTGTATTTAATAGCGTATTTTGATTTTTATCTTTCGAATCGTTGTTTTATCGATTCCGAAAATACCAAAACTCGGCCGATGTGATGTGACTCCTGATTTTTTCTGCATAGTGTTTTATGCAAATAAAGTTATTCGTTTGACTTGATTCTGAAAATAAGCCCATAGCTTCGGCTTCTGTGAAAGCACCCGCTTTGCAGAAAAGTGTAATAAAACTTTGTTCCTACAATTATTTGAACGATCGTCAGTTTTGTTTGAACTGTTCTGTCTTCACTCCTAAATTTTCCGCTTTTTGCTTGATATTTGATCTCCGCATTCTCTATGTTGATTGTCATTGGATTGAAGAGTTATATCCACCAATCCCTCGTACCCTTCTTCAAATCACATGTCTTTTGGTCAAAATATTGAATCATTCGACACAATCAATCTCGTATGCCGCTGTTTTCCATTTATTTTGGCCCATGGACAAGACTCAGTTTGTTTTTTGAGAATGTCTTGAGGGACTTGACGACCATTGCCGGAATAAAGATACTCGCGTAAACAAGACAATCACTTAACCGATTTATTTCTGTTGTTACTGCTCCCTTTCAAATAATTCGTCCCAGTCGTGATTTAAATCCCCATTGTTTATTGATGCTACAATATATGAGGTGCCAGTGAGGTCTTCTTCCTCTTTGGTGGTAAGCGACGAGTTTAGAAGATTCTTAAAATCTATAGAATTTTGTAACGCCACCCTCAGCACTTGTTGCACACGACCTGACTGGAGATCAGTTTTTTCCAATGTTCCACCACTGTTTTCCCCTCTGTCTCGTCTTCCTCCTCCGACAGAGCATATTCTGAGTCGCTCCTTCCGCCATCTGATTCTATATTCGATTTCGCTTTCAGACCCTATAAACCAGGGTTTATAGGGTCTGAAACCAGGGTCCAGCACACAATCACCTGCTCATCTGTGCCGATTTGATGCAGATGAGCAACAGACCTACAGATATGGGCAGACACTATGCTTCTATGCTTCTGGAAGTGCAAAGGATGAAAAAGAAGAATCTCAGCACCCTTTGATTGATGCTGATCCAAAAACTTTTTTAAAGGCACTTATAGCCGGTGCCTCAAATTTCTATTTAAAACTATGTGGTTTCCATACTGGAATCTGTGATTTTATTACAGAAAAGAGAGCAGTGTAAGCTTCGGTTGACTTTGTACTCATAACAGCGTACACTGATGGCACAATATTTGTTGTATGTTGGCAGCTACCCAAATCACCATGCAACGTATACAATTGTATGAACGGATGAGGCCAACTTTTGAAAGTGCCATGGCCAAAAAATGTTTGCAGTATTTTATCAAATTAAACCTTCCTCTGAACAAAATATTAAAGAACAATGTCTTCGTCAATAAACGCAGCAAGTAAAAAAGAATGGATTTTTTCTAGAATTTCTATTTCTGATAATGATTTGAAATAAAAAAAAAACAATAGCGTTTTTGTTTCTGTATTTATACATTGCAGACTTTTCTTTACAAAATGGTGGAATTTTACTTCTGCAAGGAAGCTACGTGTTTGTCGTTTGTAGCTGGGATGTTTTTTACGTCTGTAGAAGTGATTTCTCTCCTTATAATTAATGTAGTCACTTTGTTTCGGTCAAAGTCAGGTTTACACTGGTGAGGTTTTTCTTTTATGTGTACATTTAAACGAAAACAAAAAAAAAAAAACAGAAAAGAATACACAAAATGAGGGTGCCACTATTCATTCATTGAAAAATTTAAAATTTGCTTCTGTAGAGCATTCTGCAGCGTACTTTGCAACCACAAATGAATGGGCTAAACAGGGAATATATTATGCGTACTTATTTACATCCTTAATTCGCACTTGTAAGCCGCAGTATTTCCTGCTCATGTTACTGGCATTGTCATAACTTTGACCTCGACAATCTGATGATGATGTTGATACCTTTCTCACTTAAAAATCCAGTAAACTTTGAGCGAGCTGTTCTGCAGTATCGCTTTCCATATCTAACAATCTTACAAACCTTTCGACTGGTCCAAATGGCAAGACAGCGCACTGTCAGATATATCTGGAATAGTAGAATCTAATGATACTGAATAGTATTTGCATCTCTTAATTTTGCAAATAATTTGGTCCCGTATAATTGATGCAATTAAATTGACTGAACCTGGTAACTGGTGTGAAAAGTTTTCACTGAAAACTGTGAATCCACATGTAGTGACAGAGAATGTTGTGTATCATATATTAGCGGATTCTGAGACTGTCGCTGTGAAGATTGAGAAATGTTTCTTGCGCTTCTTCCCAGCGCGTGTATGCACTTGGGTCGTACTTGTCAATTGAAACCACCTCAGAGCTGAATGGGTATATTCCTACTTTTTAAAGCTGTTCATTATTATTTCGTCTTTGGTTTCGTTCACAATTTCAGCAAAAAATAAAATAATGCTTTGTGTTTAGAACATAAGGAAGCGGCCGCAGCATCAGCAGCAATCTATAATCCTTTAAACGCCAAGGTAATTCGAACTTGTGAGAGTTGAGTACGTAATAATATTCTTGTGGGGTGTTGTTGGATAGGTCTTTCATAAATAATAAGGGTTTATTAAAACCATTTTTCGATTAAAAGATCCGTTTCTGAAATATTAAGCTTTGACGTGCTAATTTTTGTTCCTAACTTATCCGGAAATATGTTGGTCTGAGTTTTTTTTTTCAGATTCTCTGATCATAATTTTTTATAATTGACCGGCGCCAATTGTGAATTAAATAAATGCTGAAGGCTGAGCCCTTATGCAATTCCCACTTTATTCTTGCCAGGTATGAATGTATAATATGTAATATAATAATGGGGAGCTCCACCACCACTCCAGTACTCCAACTTTTCTACCTTAAGCTTTATTTTAGTGATGAAACCATTTATCACTTACGGATAATTTCCCGTAATACTCGTAATCGTCGATTACGATTGTCTCAACATTTAGTTTGTTTTATTCTTTTTCGTGCAGGGTGTCAAATGAAAAGGCTGGAAGCACAATAATTATAACATTTTAGAGTTCAATTTTGTACGTTTATTTTTCGAGAATAAAAAAATGTAGCCAATTGAGGAAATATTTCAATAATAAATTCAAAATAGCGGTGAACTGAACACAAGATATTTAAAAATCGATTTCTTATTATCGTATCCTATTCAAAATCATTTTCGTTGAAAGTGCCCATTAGGTGCTACAAGCTCGATTTTTCAAGTTATTTTTGATAACATGGTTGGTAAGTTGTACTTTTGGTGCTCATATAAAAAAATACAAAACGTACACCGTATATATCGCAAACCTTCAGGCGGGATTTCACCGCTTAGTTGTAATGCGCCCAACATGGTGGTTACATTGTCGAGCTTACAAGGTGCCTAAAACGAGTCAAGGCTTTCTTCAGGGAAGCGAGCCTCATTGTAATTGATGTCGCCAGGAAGAGTGCCAGGTTTCGAATATTGGTATTGCAGTTAAAAACTAACAAAATGGGAGACCCTACAGCTCCGCTCTCGAAATTAATCAAGCTATCATTGTCGACATACTTGACGGACTTACGAGCGCAACAATTAAGATAGTTACGTACCCGATTACAGTCTTGCTCTAGGTCCTCTACGGCATATTCCTCTGGCATAAAATCGTCGGAGTTTACTAGGAGTGGCCAGTCCGGATGAAATTCCTGCCCTGCTCTACGACGCTCCCTAGGAGCAGGGGGAGGCGGTCCCCAGCGATAGCGATGTGTCATTGACGGTTTTTAAATTAATTTATTTTAACATTAATCGTCAATTGTTAACAGGTTGAAAAAACCGTTAATTCGTTAACGGGTTTTTGAAAGTTCTCCTTTTAGATTTTTCATTACATTAATGTATTAAGTTAAATTAATGTATTAATATTATGTCAATGTTTTCGCTCGCAACTTCGAAAGCAACTTTATCTGTTTTGAAATATTAAGTTTTTTTGATGAAATGACCTTTCCTTCGTACTTTTTTCAGGCTTAGGACTGACTGGATCTAAAATCTATAATAGATAAATATCCAGGCGTACTTAAAAGTTCATTTCATTTTATGTACACTGGTAATCAATTTAGCTGTTTAAGTTTTTTTTTAAATTTTCTTTTTAAGTTTTTTTTTGAGGTTTTTGTGTATCTTTATAGGTATTTACATATATTTACAAAATCGACGTTCGTCTAAGTTCACGTTAAGAAACATGAGCTTTTCCACTTTGCTAGATGATAGTCTTGTTCTCCTTTGATTTAAAATCAACCCTGATTTGGAGAACATTCTTTCGCAAGGCACCGATGTAGCGACAATGTTGCAGTGTTCTATATGTCGCAGAATCAACACAGAAGCACAACTATTAGAATGACTATTGATTATTGTTAATGTAGTAGGACGCCATCTATTGTCGGAAACGTCAAGCAGTGTGCTTGGGTGAGGTCGGTGCGGGGCGTGGCATGTCTTGTTTGACGGTTGTCAACAAGCTGTCAGCTGTCGGCTGTCAGCTGTCATTCTTTTTGACATTGGATGCATTTGATTTGAGTGAAGTCACTTTGTAGTGAGACGCGAAGGCGAGAGGTCGTTTTGCCAGCCTGCACTGAACTTACCGCGTTTCCGTACTATAATCCATTTCCATCGGTGTGATCATTAGAGATTTTATTATTTTGCTATCGAGAGTGAATAAATAGAGGACTATAATCAGTGTTGTGACTATTATTTCCTGCCTACACCAAGTCGAACTTGGACTCTGATGACGAGGTACCCCCAATGAGTGAACTACCCTCGTTATCAGAAGTGGGATTGCAACTCGAACGCCCCACGTGGTGTAAGTGATAGTGCTAGCCAAGAAAAGCGTAAAGACAATGCGCGCGTGTTTGAAGGTGACACTGAAACGGAAAAATGGCGTTTTCTGTTGGAGCAGCAAAATAAAAAATTTATGGCCATCGTGCAAGCAATGAAAACACCTCCTGCGATTGTGGATGTTCGCCTTCCGGATTTTGACCCTGAAAAACGGAATTCAACCCGCGTGCATAGCTGGCAACAGGGAGAGCCGACTGGATCACTTGCTTCAATTGTCGTGAATAAGGACACTACGCATCCAACTGTCCTAAGAGGAACGCCAAGCAGACGTGCAGCAGCACGGCGGTTGATCCCGCCAGGGAAAAGCGAGTTGATGTGTGCCTGGTAGACGCGCCTGCTGGATCCTTACGGCACTCTGGTGAGCAATTCGATTTTTATTATGACTGGTGCGAGATGTTCGCTTGTTAAAGAGTCTGGGGGCTTAGACAAAGTAATAATTTAAAAACGATAACAAAGTTCGAAAAGACTAAAATGTATGGGATCGACATAAGCCGCGTCATGTCACGTGGTCAATCGTCATCGTTATCGCAAGTTGGTAGACAATGTTATAATTCGAAACGAAACGATAAAGAAACGATTTGTTTACCGTGGTTATCCCATACAAATGCGTAGACAAGCAGCGCTTTTTGTGTTCGCCTTCGCTTCGATCGTGATCGCCAAAAAAGATAGCGAAGCGAATGTTTAAACGTTGTAGTTGTTGGTCGGATTTCGAATCGAACGAAAACGATCGCGACAATAGAGACGATGACGAATTTAGATATCGTTTCGCTACGAAGCGATGTTACTTTGTCTAAGGACCCTGTATCCTGTTTTAGTCGTAAACGACTTTACGAAAATGTGACATTGACTGGTATTGGACAGACTTCTGTAAGGTCGACTGTACAAATTATGACTACTGTTGAGATCGATGGAATTATTTTTGAAATTCTTTTCCACGTTTTACCTGACCGTTTTCCATTACCGCTTATCTCTGACTCTGACTTTAACAAGACTGTTGATTGTTGGACCTTAAGTGTGAGAATAAAAGATGTAAATGTAGTATGCAAGTCGCTCAGATCGCATACATGTCCATGCCATTCGTAGGCGTAGGTGTAAAATCGGGCCTCATTTCCCGTCTCAGTGCGGCCACGATGGTGTGTGGCGTGCGTTTGGCTTGGATATGTAGGTGCTCGCTGATGATACCGCCGGATGGAGGCGATGTGTTGATGTTGGGTACCGGATGGAGGTCCCAAGTTTGCCGGATGGAGGCAATGTGATGTGTTGATGTTGGGTACCGGATGGAGGTCCCAAGGTTGCCGGATAGAGGCAATGTGATGTGTTGAGGTTGGGTACCGGATGGAGGTCCCAAGGTTTCCGGATAGAGGCAATGTGATGTGTTGATGTTGGGTACCGGACGGAGGTCCCAAGGTTGCCGGATGGAGGCAATGTGATGTGTTGAGGTTGGGTACCGGATGGAGGTCCCAATAGAGTTTTGCATACTAGATTTGGTCGTAAAGTTTCATGAATTGGTTTGAAAATTAATGGTTATTGAAGAGATTTAAACGTTGAGATAAGATTTGATGAGAATATGTGGTTCAAAATAAAATTGTTGTTTGAATTGTGTAACCTTATCTTCCGACATTTTGGTCAGGAAGGCCGAGCAAAGAACGTTTTACTTTCCATGGATTCTTGTTTCAGATGCTTCACACGAGGACGTGTGAATTGTCAAGATGGCCGTGTCGCAGAATCAACACAGAAGCACAACTATTAGAATGACTATTGATTATTGTTAATGTAGTAGGACGCCATCTATTATCGGAAACGTCAAGCAGCGTGCTTGGGTGAGGTCGGTGCGGGGCGTGGCATGTCTTGTTTGACGGCTGTCAACAAGCTGTCAGCTGTCGGCTGTCAGCTGTCATTCTTTTTGACATTGGATGCATTTGATTTGAGTGAAGTCACTTTGTAGTGAGACGCGAAGGCGAGAGGTCGTTTTGCCAGCCTGCACTGAACTTACCGCGTTTCCGTACTATAATCCATTTCCATCGGTGTGATCATTAGAGATTTTATTATTTTGCTATCGAGAGTGAATAAATAGAGGACTATAATCAGTGTTGTGACTATTATTTCCTGCCTACACCAAGTCGAACTTGGACTCTGATGACGAGGTACCCCCAATGAGTGAACTACCCTCGTTATATATATATCTTGCATAAATTGGGGTACAAAAATTGATGGACTTTCCACCATTCTGATGGACTATTCCATTCTCCAGTCGGGCTTACGCGAGGCAATAAATCATCTGCCAAATAGGTGTCCACTTCCTTTATCGCTTTAGAAAGCGGTGTGCCTGTGGACGTGGATTCGCCCACAATTTGATCGAAGATACTCCAAGGACTAAATTCGTTTGTTGGTGTTTTAGGGGCATCTTGAGTATGGATTTCGGCCTGATTTTTTGTTATTTCTGCTGCGACCAGATTTCTTAACCTCTCTTTTGTTTTCAATGCCTCATTTTGATTGGAAAATCCTTGCATTTTAAATCTAGGATCCATTAAAGTGCATAAACTAAACGTCCCACTTTGTTCTATGCTTTTAAACCTCTCTGTAATTCCCAACTTTAACAGCAAAACCACATCTGTAACGTCTGTTGTTAAACCACCTTTTTCAATAGTTTTTTTGCAGGATTCTGTTAGACAGCGCGTCATTATTATGACTTAACTGCCTGTTAAATATTTTTGTCCACTCATAGTTCGCGTTACTTGTTCAAAAGGCTCCAACACCTGACATAATTGTTCAATTGTTGTCCAATCATCAGAGCTGGACTGTATTACTGAACTTCGAAGTTTAAAATACCGATGTACTGTATTCATAAAGTTTAAAACAGGGCTCGGAAACGTTATTTAAAATAACGTTTTTAAAACGTTTCTAACAGTTCTTTGTACAACATTTTGTTCGGAACGAAAACGAAAAGAGAACAAAAAGCTAGTTTTCAAAAACCGGTTTATTCCGCAGGACGGAGCCGCACATAGTGTGCGGCAACAAGCATGGACTTGTTAAGTTCCGTAGGATATGTTTTCATTTCAATACATCATTCATTCCGAGCATAGTTCGGAGCAGGGTTGTTGCTGATGCATATTTTTTTCACATCAGCGGATGCTGATGCTGATTCTCATGATTTTCTTAAAAAAACGGAAAAAGTAGTGACCATTTTGAATAATATCTAAAAGTTGCACAGTTTTCCTTGGTACTGAAATAAACGATTGTCTCAAAAATTTTGGGATTCTAATAAAAAATATAATCAAACTTAGTAGATTAGTAATAATTAGTATAGTACTAGATTAGTAATTAAGTACCTAGACTACCTAGTGCATAACCTGCTACCAATCTTTCGTTTAATTAATAGGTATTGGAATTTAATCAAAGGTACATAATCCACTTTTCAATGGGGTCGGCATTATTTATCAAACTCAAAAGTTTACGAAAAAAAACTTTCACGCGCAGATACGTATTAAGTATAACGTAATGAATGAGACAAGTTTGTATTTGTTTGTAAACGCAATCCCGGTCTGCCCTTGGATTGATCAAAACTCGCAAGCAAAAACTTCACGGGATATAAGCCCCGCCCCCTCTGCGGTCATGTCACGACTCGAACATCAGCATTAATATCAGCATCGATCAATGCGGATGCTGATGCTGATGTTGAAAAAGATGCTGAAGATCAGCGGATGCTGATGCTGATGTACAACCCTGGTTCGGAGCATAGTCGAGCATAGTTTTTATTTTATTTGAGATTTATTTATTTATAGTTAATTAAAACGGTGAACACCAATTACAATAATTAACATAGAAACAAGTAACATGGAAGGTAGAAAAATACAGGTATGTCGACAATTGTGTCATACACAAAATACTTAAGACTAACATGGGATAGTGGACACCCTCGCATACTGTCTCTCACAGAACATCAGACATACACGCACAATTTCACTCCATTTATCCGCGAACACATCACATTCAGGGTTGGCAGCCAGCATTGAGTATCCTTAGAGTACGACACACAGGGGATTCAGCTCTGGCGACAGTTCTGGCTGAAGGTTGCGCGAATAGATTGTGCCGACGGCTTTGACGGTGTCCGATGTATTTGTCGGGCACAAATAGTCGACAGAAAAGGCCATGGAGCTCAGGGCAGTCGATACGACCCCTAAGGGTTTTATAGGCTACTATCAGCTGATCATGGCCTCTTCTTACTTCCAACGAGTTAAAGCCCAACATTCCTAAGAGATAGTTGGTGGGGTACATGTAGGAATAGAAATTGTACGACCTATTGAAAAAATATCTCAAGAAAGTTTTCTGTACCTTTTCCAGCATCAGTGTTTGGGTCGCAGTATGGGGGTGCCAGACACAGGCACTGGACTCAAGTTTACTGCGAACCAGTGTGGTGTATAACAGCTTAATAACATTTGGGTTGCGAAAGTCACGAGCATTACGCAAGACAAGTCCCAAGCGCCTGAAAGATTCCTTCGCCAGAGTGGATATGTGATCTTTAAACGTCAGACAGCGGTCGAAGGTCACTCCCAAGTCCTTAACGTTGGTGACTCGAGTAACTATTTCACCACCCAAACTGTATTCAAAATGGATTGGTCGCAATCCTCGACCGTATGTCATGGCATTGCATTTGTTTTTGTTGAAGAACAGCTTGTTCACAACGCTCCACTCGTAGATGGCATTAATATCCCCTTGGAGGAGTTTACAATCTTCGTTTGATTTGATGTGTGCAACTGAACTGAAGATGGGTTTTCTCTTGACTTTTGTCAAGGTCAGAGGTGATAAAGACAAAGTCTGCGATGGAACGAGCTTACCCAGAAGAAGCCTGTTCATTGTAAGTTTGAAGATATTCGGGTCGTAAGCGTGGAACACAGACGCAGTCAGTGAGTTCCATTCTTTTGCCGTGCGTCGTGTTTAGTGCGAATTGGTGGAATAGCAACTAGGTATGGATGGTAACTTGCAGTGCGTCTGGATGTTCGATGGTAGAAGGGGGCCGGTGGGATGAGGTTGTGGAGTTCTTGAGCACACTCACTGAATTACAGTCTATAGAAGACCGACAAGCAGGCAACCTTGCGGCGATGAGCCAAGCTGTGAAGCTTGGCATCCACCAGTTTTACATCGCCAATGAGTCTCTTAACTCTGCATTCCACTGAGTCAAGCGCGGCAAGTTGGTATTTTGCTGGGCCATCCCAAAGGTGGCTGCAATACTCCATGCAGAATCGGACTTGTACTTTATAAAAGTCAACAAATGTTCAGGCGAAAAGTATCGCTTCACTCTATTTAGGATGCCCAGTTTTTTGGCTGGTTTAGACTTTGTGCTCAATGGGGGTGCCGAAGTTAAGACTGACTGTAAACTCCATGCCGAGGAGCTCGAGCCGGTCAGTTATAGGAACAGACATATGCCGAAAACTAGGAGTTTGGTCGAAACGACTCCTTTTTGCGGTTTGTGTTGCGACTTGCGAGTGGTTAGTTATTGGTCCTATTTTGATCACAAAATGAGACGCAAGAGAAAAAATTAAAAGACCTAATTTAAAAAGAAGCAGCTATGCTCCGAGAGCACCTGCGTCGCGTGAAACGTCAGGGAGCCGTGCCTTCTCCAGAGCTAGTCCGCCAGTACCGGCCGGATCGCGTAGATTGGTGATGACGTCGGCGGTAGGGCGTGAAAGCCTGTCCCGCCATTTCACCACCTGGACCTCGTGAAGCTACAGCCGACGCAGCTCAAACTGGCGCTGCATCGGCCGCTCGCCTCGCGCCCGCGCTTCATCGCGCCACTGGTAGAGTGACGCGAATATCTTCGCCTCCATGTCCCAGGGCAGAGATCCAGCCAGTACGCAGGCCGCCTCGTAGATCGTGCGATAACCCCTTATGACTCTGACAGCCATCGCCCACTGCAGCTTCCGCAGAATGCTGATGCTGCTGGCCGTCAGGTCAGCCGCCCATATCGGGGCCCCATACAGGGCCAGCGATCGCACGATCCCCACACACAGCCGCTTGCAGGCGGTACTCGGGCCCCTCAAATTGGGAAGCAGCGTTGTGAGCGCGCCAGCCTCATCCAGCAACTTGGGCGCCAGACGTCGGAAGTGGGGCCCGAAGTCCCACCGGCTGTCGAGCACCAATCCCAGTTACTTCATGGTAGACTCGACAGCGATCCGAGCCCCCCCAACCACGATGTGCGAACCGGGTGGCGGCGCCCACCGGGGGCCGTGAGACATCATGACCTCCGACTTGCTGAGAGCCACCTCCAGGCCTAGGCGACGTATGCGGTCCACCACCTAAGAGACCGCAGCTGTCGCCGGCAACGCTGCCTCCCTGTGCGAGCTCCCGCGGGCAGTGACCAGCGTGTCGTCCGCATAAGATGTCAGGTCTACCCCCGATCTGAGCTCGCCCCTTAGCACCCAGTCGTATCCGATGTTCCACAGGAGAAGGCCCAGGACCAAGCTCTGTGGAACACCGCACGTCACTTGGTGCTGGTAACTGCCATCGCGTCCCATGTAGGTGTCACACCTCTCCGACAGATAAGCCCCAACGACGTGGCGGAGGTAGAGAGGCACCCGATGATAGCGCAGTGCCTTCCAAATACAACTTCAAATCACCACTGTACCTACTCCAGCCAACTTACAGAGAGAATCTTGCATCATCTTCCTGCCCTTGCCCTTGTTACTTGGGGTCGGCGCAAGATGTTTTCCTCTTCCATTCCGTCCTATCAACCGTCATGCTAACACTGCCTCCCCTTCTCTTCCATATAATTCTTCACACAATCTATTAGATCCATCTTTCCTTTGACATTTCTTTCCCGCTCCATCCATCCACATTTATAATCATAACTCTTTTAGTCACTTGCGTTTCATCCCTCCTCTTCACATGCCCATACCAAGACAAACGATTCCCTTTCAACTTTTCTGTCACTGGCGCCACTTTCAAACTTCCTCTAATATACTCATTCCTGACCTTATCCATTCTGGTCACTCCACACATCTATCTCAACATTCTCATCTCCACGAAATGCAATCTTGTTTCATCCGTCTTCTTTACGGCCCAACATTCCGTTCCATACAGTACGATAGGTCTTATCACGGACTTAAAGATTTTCTCCTTTAACTTGAGGGGCATTGGTGGGTCGCAAGTCGGGTGTGTCGCAAGTGGGATGGAAAAAATGTTTAAAAACCTAAAAAAAATTTTTTTAATAGTACACACGGCTACACATCAAGCTATACATTTCCAGTTTACACTGACCTCTCATTGTAAGGAAATCCTATACAATGCGAGATCAGCTTATACTGGAAATGTACAGCTTGATCTGTAGCCGTGTGTACATAAAATGTGCATGTCAATGATATTTTTTTGTCCAAGTTTTAACACACACTATACTCGTACTCACAGAATAATATTCACAGTGATAATAGGGTCTACCTTTAACAGGCAGTACATTTTAGGAAAAGTAAATAACTAACAATTTGACAATTTCTTATGAAAATAAAAAAATTAAATGAAGAAAAACATTTTTTAAGTATCATTTTTATTTTTTATTAGAGAAAATAGTAAAAAATTGTAAAAATGTCAGGTTTTTAAAAAAAAAATATAACAGGTAGGGTTTCTCAACATATCCCAAAAAACATGGTGGCAAATATATTGCCGTTGCCCTTGAAAGGGTTAAGCTTTAACGAAACGACGAACGGCAGTCAAATACCAACTGAATTAAATTCGTAATATTCGTAGATTTGTTTCGAAGTTTCGTTGTTTCGAACGAACAACCCAAAAAAAATGGAAAAAAACGGTTAAAAACGTTTTATTAACCGAGAACAATTCAAATTTTGTTCTTTTTCAAAAACGTTTTTTGTAACGTTCCGTTCGAACGTAACCGAAACAAACTGTTTCTTAGGTATTTAAGACGAAACCGTTTCGAAAAATATACCGGTATCCGAGCCCTGGTTTAAAAGTACGAATTACGTGAGTTAGAATGTACGCTATTACGAATTACTTTATTCAGAATGTTCATCATTCCGATGTACGTTACTCCGAAAGTTCACTATTACGAATTACGTCATTGAGAATGTTCATCATTCCGATGTACGGGACTCCGAAAGTTTACTATTACGAATTTCGTCATTGAGAATGTTCATTATGGCGATCTACGGAACTCCGAAAGCTTACTATTACAAATTACTAAATTTCGTATGTTCAACATCGAGATTCTGAGATAATGTTTCGCTTTTATGTATATATACTACTCAAAACAAAATAAGAGCCACTCGTTATTTTCACATTTCAGTGTAATTTAATGAACGTTATGTAGTTAATAAGTAACAAAATATTGATGTTACAAACTCTTCGATATTTAACCTCTTTGATTTTGTACTTGAGAACAAAATGCTGGCCATCATTTAAAAAAAAAATGAATTTGAAATTTTCTTGTTATTTTGTTTCGATTTTTCTTTAAGTTTTGTTTCGATTATCTTTATGGTAATCTGAAATAATCGTTGAACTTTGTTTAGTTAATTTGTTTATGTAACATCTTATGTTAATATGCCACAACTACGAAGACATATGGACGTAATTACTGCAACCAGAGCCGTTACAATGACCCAAGAAAGAATTTCGCAGAGGTCTGTGGCATTGCATCTGGGTTTTTCTCGGAAAGCTATCCAAAGTGCTTGGAATCGCTTCTAAGAGACTGATAGTGTTGCAAAAAGACCTGGTTCGGGTAGAGTTTGCATTACAACTGTTCACGAGGATCAGTACATCCGGTTAAGTGCCTGCCGAGAACGCACAGTGACGGCTCGTAAGTTACAAAATCGCCTACGGTTGACAACGGGTACTCGCGTCAGTGACCAAACGATCCGTTACCGATTGCACGAAGACCAGCAAACATCAAAACGTCGAGTTGTTCGAATTCCTTTGTCCAGAGCTCAACGTGCGAATCGTTTAAGTTTCTCCCGTCAATATTTAGACTGGGGCATAAACGAGTGGGGCATGGTGCTTTTCACCGACGAGTGTAAAGTAAAATTCTTTAATGACGATCAGCGCATTAGAGTATGGAGGCGACGTGGCGAGCGATTTTCTGAAGCCTACATTCACGAGGATGACCATTTCGGTGGACCCAATGTAATGATTTCGGATGGAATAAGCTTACATGGCAAAACTGAACTCGCTATTTTAAATGAAGGTTCCGTAACTGCTCAGCGTTACATTGAGGAAGTCATCAGGCCGCATGTGATTCCATTTGCACAGCGAATGGGTCCTGGTTTCATCCTGATGCAAGACAATGCCTGTGCATACACAGCTCAAGCGACCCAGTCTTTACTGGAAGGCTCTCACATTCAAGTGTTGCCGTGGCCAGCAAACAGTCCGGACTTAAATCCGATCGAGCACATGTGGGACCAATTAAAACGAAGGGTTAGAGAGAGTGCGCAAGAGGTCTACAACCAGCACCAACTGATTGATGCTTTGAAAAGTGCCTGGGAAGAGATCCCAGCTGAAAACGTCAGGCATTTGATAGAGAGCATGCATTCCAGGCTACAGGAGTGCATAGCCAAAAGAGGAGGGCATACCCGTAATTAAAAAAGAGAAAAACAAATAAAAAGTGAAGTTTTTTTAAGTTTTTAGTGACTTTTTGTTATTTGTGTTTTTTATCCTAAATTGTATTTTTTATCAAAAGTTAAATAAAAATGTTTATTAATCACTAATTTCAACAATTACTAGCCTAAACGGTAAACAATAACATTGTTTTAAGTTTACGTAAATTGAACAATGTGTTAATTTTATATTTTTCATGGTATACCTTAAATACCTAGTGGCTCTTATTTTGTTTTGAGTAGTATAGATATATAACGATAGATAGGTAAGGATAACTTAATTTAAATTTATTAAATGTTAAGTTCAGTTCATGTTAATTTTGTGTAACTAGCTAGGTACTAACTTGCCAGGGTTGCGTACTTTGTTCTAAAGTTACCGCGGCCTTAGAACGCAAAGGGCATTAGGAGGAACACGGATGGGTTTTAGTCAGTAAGAGTCTGACACTCCCTTCCGCTCCTTCCGTAAGAAGTCAATTCATGACTTAACAACGTTAAAAAAAAGTAAAGCTATACAAGTATACAATTTTATAATTACAAATGAACTATAACAGTGTATGGCTACAGAAATTAAAAATCTTAATCTAAATGGGTAATAATAGTTTAATAAATTTTAAATATGCCAAAGTACCTAAATAGTTTCTCAGAATGTCCATGATGAACATTCGAAATTTAGTAATTTGTAATAGTAAGCTTTCGGAGTTCCGTACATCGCGATAATGAACATTCTTAATGACGTAATTCGTAATAGTACACTTTCGGAGTCCCGTACATCGGAATGATGAACATTCTCAATGACGTAATTCGTAATAGTGAACTTTCGGAGTAACGTACATCGGAATGATGAACATTCTGAATATAGTAATTCGTAATAGCGTACATTCTAACTCACGTAATTCGTACTTTTAAACTTTATGAATACAGTACATCGGTATTTTAAACTTCGAAGTTCAGTAATACAGTCTCAGAGCTGATCGTTGGCAAGTCTTTATCTGCTAGAGCTACTGTTGAAATGACGGCTTCTTTGATTTCAACCATTCACTTCAACATATAGTATTTAGAATTCCATCTAGTTTCAACGTCCTGAAGTGGTCGTTTTGGCTCTTTATTTTGTTGGAGCTGGTATCTGGCTAGTCGCTCTGACGATATTGAGCTTCTTTTTAAATGCGCAACAATTTTTTTAACTTTTTTTGTTAGATTGTGGCATATTTTTAAGGCATCTTCGACGATTAAATTTACAGTATGTGCAAAGCATCCGAAATGCTTCCAGCCTTGATACTCTTTCATGGCTTTAACAATGTTTGCGCCATTATCACTTACAGAAAAGTTCACTTTTCCTGTAAGACCCCATGAGTCAATTATAGTGCCTAATTCGGATGATATATTTGCCGCCGTATGACCCAAAAATTGACAACATCCCAACAAAACAGTTTGCACCTCAAAATCTTCTCTGATGTAGTGTCCAGTCAGTGCAACATATGATTCACTTGTTCTAGACGTCCACAAGTCAGCAGTTATGCAGATAATTTTGCTTCACTTGTTACTTTTGCCTTTACTTTCTGTTCTGTTTTATTATAGCACTCTTGCAGTAAGGAACCCGAAAGAGTTTTTCTAGTTGGCAAATTGTAGCCAGGTATCCACCTTGAATATTTTTTAAATGATCTTTCTTCAACGATTGAGAATGGGTGAAATCCGTCTATGCATAGATCTAGTAAATCGGAATCGATTTGTCGCTTTTGTTCTACGCTAATTTTTTTCGGAATATAAGTTTCTATAACTCTCTGTCGTTTGGGTTGCGATGGTCCTGGTACTACTGATACTAAAGCAGGTTCAGTTGTTAATGGCTGCACCGGTGCACTAGCTGCAGAAGAACTGGCCGAATATTCGGAGCTTTGTAATAATGACGCAGGCTGATTTTCCTCTTTATATATAGATAGATACACAGATAAATGTTTTCTCTTCAGATGGCTCCTTAGATTTGATATCGTAGATTTGTATCGTAGATTTATTTTGTCTTTACATACATTGCAAACTGCTTTATCACTGTTTGCATCTTTTTCGAAATGGTTCCACAATAAACTGGCATTTCTACGCGACGACATTTTTTACGATTTCATAAATTCACAACACTACAGTCTTGACTTAAAGGTCCAAGTGACCAGGTCATAAAAAAAAAACAAAAAAAACGGGATCCCTTCTTTTCGCATAATGTTCTTTGTCCTAATATACTTCGGCATAACGATTTTGGCACAATTTGTTTTGTTTGGGTTAGTCCCGCTATGGTATGGTCCCGGTATGGCACCCTCTTAAAATACCTATCAAAAAGTCCCGCTATGGTACCCATCTTTTAGATCTACGTTAGACAATAGAAGGTACAACTGAAAAGAAAAGTGTATCTATAAATAAATACTTTTAGGAGTGTATCAATAAAACGTCTGTTTGCGATATTAAATCAGTCTTTTATTAATTCAAAATATTTATAAAAAAATATCAAACAGTAAAACGAAATATTAATTGCAATGTAATTTTTAAAATAATCAACAATATTAATTACCAATAATCAACAATAAAAAAAATATAAAAAATCCACATCTCAGAAAAGTATTACTGTAAATATTATAAACTACAAATAAAAACAACATCCAGACATAAATATTAGTTACAAATAATCAACATTGAGAAAAGGCAGTAATTGTAAATTTATATAAACTACAAAAATAATCAACAACCAACTAGACAAATATATTAATTACAAATAATCAACATGGAGAAAAAGGCGCAAATTGTAAACATAAACTACAAAAAATAATCAACATCGAGAAAAAGTATTAAACATTTTAATAGGCTAAAAACAAAATTAAAATAAACTATTTTTTTAAATGTTCTGATCGAAATATTGACTTTGATATGTTAATCAGAAAATCACCAATGGAGATAGCTTTATTTTCGTAACTTTTTGTTAGCTTTTGAATCTGGCGGTCGATTTCTATACTTGTTCTTTTTCTTGAATTTATAGGTGATCTTTTTAGTCGAAAGCTATAACAAAAATCATCAGTTATTTAAGTTAAGCTATATTTTTTTCAGTAACCGTCTGTAATAGAAGGCGACAACCAATAATATCTACCAAAATAAATAAAATCAAATCCATTTTCAAATTCTTCTATGTACTCGTATTATGTAAAAAAATATATATCTGCTTTTAAAAATATTATATCTGCTTAAAAATATTGTCTAAAAAATACAACTTACTTGGCTTGTTTTATATCAAAGTGACATGTGTCGTTGCCAATTGTTTGCAGAAACAATAATAAACTGGGATTTTTTCCAATAATTTTGTTGAATCTGCCATTCCATGATTCCGCCAAGTTAGTTGTTCTATGGCGTTCATTATGGCAACACCAAATGAGGTCTGGATATTCAAGCCACTGAGTGACAAAATAGTCATTGAATTTGGTCATAGCTTCATCGTCGAAACTGAAAAAAATACTTATTAAACGTTCGTACTTGTAAAGCAATGAAATTAACAGGTCCTTACTGATATTGTTGTTCTTTACTTTTTTGCCATATAATTAGAGTTAAGTACTCAAACATCATTTTGGAAAGTAACCAAGATATTATACCTATTTTCCATTATATGCAGCCAGCCGTCTTCAATATCTTGTTTTGGCAAAAACGCCAAGCCTATGCATTGCTTAACATGGTTCGAGGACTCTTCGTGTTCCATGAGATTTAAAGATTTCGCTTTTTTGATAACGTTCTTTTGAAAATGTACGTTACATCCATTTATTTTGATATCAGGAAAAATCTTCGCTGCTGCATTTATTACTCCTATTTCATAATCGAAGGTAAATTTCGATGGACGCCATTCAGGCAAAGTTTGTTTAATCAATTCGAAAACTTTTTCATAAGTTTTCCCTTCTTTGTTTTTTAACAGAATATAAAATAATGGTGCTACATTCGTGGATAACTCAGTGCTTCCCATGTCTCCATGAATGACATAAACTTGTTCGAATGGGTTTGGGCAGCCGTCGAAAGTGCCATCACCAAAGTAATGCGTTACACATTTTATATATTCCTTTACTTCTGTCGAGGAAAATATAATTATTCGATTACAGTCTTCATTACAATAATCAGCCAATACATACTTATTAAATTCTTCTGGTATTATAATTTCTTCCACATTCTTAAATTGTGTTTTTGGTACGTTCAACGACTTATTTCGGTGTCTGTATAATACTGTTTTAAATTTTTTATAGTCAGGAACATTTCCTGTAAGGTGTAACCCTTTGTCTTTTAAGTTACCCATGTGTTTTTCGAAAATTTTCTGTACTGATCCGTAATTTGAATTTACTTCTTTTTTGCACTCACTTATAGCCATTTGAACTTCATTGTCTTCAAAATGTGGCACGCACTGATCACTGTGTTTATAATCTTTAATTATTGTATTATTGGTATTCTCAATAGTTATATATCCACTACATTTAATACTATTTCTCCTATTTACACAATGCCAAGTACTTGAATTTTTATTTTCTCTGCGTTTAATATATTTATGTCCGGCACGTAATAAAGTTTTTCCACCGCGTCGACTGTCAATAATTATTAAATTTACACCACGTGAACTACTTGACCCAGACATTGCAATAGATAAACTAACAAGCTATCCTAATTACTCATATCGCAAAAGTACAGCTGCAAATAGCAAACTAAACCCGGAATAATACTGTCTCTCTCTATTTTCATAAAAACAAAAGGGAAGAGCTAGATACGAATTCGAGGAAGGGCTCGTCTCTATTGTTTTACGAAAAAACCGGTTGGTCAGGTAACTACCTGAAGTGAAACGACAATTACCGAGCGTGATTTGTTTAAAAAATAGTATTAATAAATATTATCTTGCTTAACTATAATAGTTAAGAAAAGATATTTTTTATTAATACTATTTTTTTCTTAACGCATTGTATAACTTTTCTTTACAACAGTACCAAAAACTGAAGGGTACCATAGCGGGACTTTTTGATAGGTATTTTAAGAGGGTGCCATACCGGGACCATACCATAGCGGGACTAACCGATTTGTTTTGGCATAATAATACTTCGGCATAATTTTTTTAGGCATACATTTTATGTTGGCATAATCATCTTAAAGACTAATTTGTTTTGGCATAAATTTGTTTCGCATAACGTTAGTAGGCCTAATGACTATTAGCATAATGTTAGTTATGATAATCAGAAATGTTTTTACCATTGTCTAATAATCTAGTCGCAGGCGCACCCCGACACGGATAGGTTAGGTTCGAAGGGGATGATGGGGGCTAGAGTGAGCGAGCGAAGCGAGCGAACGAAGCCCCCGTCATCCCCTTCGTGTTAGGTTACTTCAAACCCTGCAGACAGAAATAGGAGCCCCGCGTAGCGGGGCTCCGTCGACTCTGCTTTGGAGCCTCAACCTTACAAACACGCCCCTTAAGTTTTTATTGTGAAAATGAAAGTAGGTGACGAATAATCGTCTACCGTATAGGTATCTATAAAAATATGTTTTAATATCATTATGCGTAAATAAATTTATGCTTTAGGATATTATGCTTAAAAAAAGTTATGCTTTAGAACTTTATGCTTAATCATTATTATGGTTAGAGAAATTATGCTTAAAAAAATTATGCGAAAGCTGTTATGCGTAATTATATTATGCGAAAATATAATTATGCCAAACAAAATTATGCTAAGTTATATTAGGTCTTAAAATTTTATGCAAATGGATAGGGAACTAAAAAAAACACTACAGTCAATATATTAAGTCTCAATAACTCAATATTCACTATTTTTTACACTACTGTTATACACTTTTTATATACAATTAAATAAGTACAGTACAAAAATTGAAATTTACAAAATCACTAAAACACGTATAGTTTTCGTTAATAAAATTTTCAACTTTAATAAATCGCACTTGACACCTGCAATGACCTACGGCCTTGGCCGCACTGATTTTGTTTGTTTACTTGTAGAACTTATAAGGGGTTAAATTTGTTGCATTTTAGCCCCCCTAAAACGTAGTGTAAGAAATACGTCGAATTATCAGTATATACTGCCTAACGCTCGCTCCTACAGCTACCCTACATGCTTGTCTGGCAAGGGGTTGGAACTATCAAAAATGTGTGGCCAGTGAGAAAATATCATCTAATCATTACCCAAGTATTATGTATAAAAATCAGCTTTTATACTATAACGTAAGTAGAATTATAATTTCATGAACATTAAGGGTGTCTGGCAAGGGGTTGCCACGATGTTAAGTGTCTGGCAATGAATGACGTGATTTTTAATAGTATTCTGAAGGTAATACCAAAAAATCACACTTTATTATTTGACGAAATTAGACCGGTATTTTACATACCTTTAGTACCGCTTACCTCCCAAAGCCACGATAACCCAAACTTCATAATGGTCCATCGTTCTTACGTGTGTTGGGATCATGCGCTGACAAACTTTCAACTTTTATAAAATGACGAAGGTCTGGGGTTCACGGGCTCTTAGGCTAACAGGTTTTGTCATTGAAGAAAAACAGAATATTATTTCATTGCGAGTTGCGAAAACGTTGACAAAATTTATTAGGTTGAATTTTTTAACAGGTTTTGTCATTGAAGAAAAACAGTTAATTCGTTGACGTACTAAAAGCCGTTAATAAAAACAGTTTATTGATTTAACGCCCACCTCTACCCAGCGACCGAAAGGAAGGGTATTTGAATGATAAAAAGCCAAACGCTGCTCTTGGGGGGTTCCGCGCTGACTCAGCTGCGCTACTACTCGGCGGAGATTACTGAACATTACTAAGTGAGGCTGAGGTATGTTATCATCGGTGGGACAGGTGGATAAAAGGTAGCGGAGTTATAGTCAAAATTACTAATGGCATTAATAGCATTTGCAATAGGCCCGAAGTTAGCTGCGTTGCCCTCGATTACCCCTCGTTGTTCGATGGTTATTAGTGGGCCAGGCATACAATGCATTGTCGTTCGGGTATTGCAGTGTATTGCAGTTCAGAAACAACAAGTCGTACCAACGACTTGTCGCTTCTGAACTGCAATACACCTGGCTTCATGTTGAGCTAGGGATACGCGGTAATGCTCATAAGGCGTACAGAATGGAAGGTTTCTAACAGTCTGCTGAGTCTTAATAAACACGGACTGAGTGAAAAGGCCAACGGCACGAGTGGGCACAGGTATGACCTGAGCCTGATCCACAACATTGTTAGCCTGAGCCAATGCAGCTTAATATTCAGTACTAAAACCAAAATGTAGGCGCTTCTCCAGTTCTTTTTGCAAATCAGCCATGGTATCTCTTCCTTTGCGCTGACGAAGTTGTTCATTGCGCTGTTTGTCACGGGTCTTCTTAGCAACTGATATATCGTCCGTGTGGTCCCAGACGTAAAGAATTGCACAACCCCATCTCTTCCCATGGGTGTCGTAAAAGGCGACTAAGGGGAAAGGAAGATTCCTGTCGATAAAAACGCCACATCGTTCGATTTCTTGATTTAGTTGAGCGCTCAGTTGAATGATGGCTTTTCTTTCATGTTCTCGGCCATGTTTGATCGATGCCACGTTATCCAAATTTTCTTTATACAAAAATTCTTTCACGGTATTTACGCAACTTGTATTTGGTCTTCGCTTTATAATTTTTCCGAAGTTTGAGGCGGTAAGTAGCGAGCGTCGAAGCTCAAGCCACTCACCACTGTCGCTTTGGAGTATTGTGTTTTGTCCATTTCTTCATCTGTTTCCTTCAAATTATTTAAAGAAGCTTCTTTATTATAAGTTTCCTCGTCCATATCAGGTTTGATGCACCCTTCTTTTTCCTGATCCTAAAGCTTGAAATAAACGCTTTCTTGGTTTTTGCCTCTTTTGAATTTTGTTGTAGGGGAAGGTGGGGGGACACCGGATAGTGAAGAAAAAGACACAATAAAAAAATTATTATGTTATTTATTGAGGTAATCAATGTAATAAATGTCTAAGTATACCTTAGGTATAACTTTGGCATAAAAATGTTTGAGATCAATCTTAGTAATTACAAAATATAATTGTTTTAATAAAAAATATTAATCCGAATTCACCCCATACCTATGGGTCAAACCGGATAGACATTTTTTATTCAAGGGGTGAATACAGATACTAACAATAAATGTAAATAATCAAATTATTCGCAGTTTTTGCATACAAAAAATAGTAATTCTTGCTCAGAACAACTGATGCAACTTTCGTGAGCCCATTTAAGACAAGCAGTGCATTGGTACCATTCATCTGTGGACTTATTGTTATTCTTATTGTTATTGTTTGACTGTACTTTTCGCCACAAACCAAACACTCCGAATCCTCCTGATAGTTTTCTTTATGCGTCTTTTTACCGATACCTTTACCTTTGCCTTTTTTTGTTTTAATTACTGATGACATAGCCTTATCTGCCAGTTCATTTTTATACGGTGATTCAGTCAAAATTGCGGTTTTTCGTCGACGCGCAGATGGCCGCATGTTCTTTTTAAAATGAGGAATCGGCATGATATCTTTCGGTAATACAAGACTTAAAGAATTTGAAAACGTTTGTCCTTCTGTAGATGTTCCTGCTTGTGGGGACGGAATTCTTTCATGAGGCAATGGATCCTGAGAGAATTCATTTGTGGTTGGTGGTACAAATGATATTTCTGTTGTCTGTGATGGTGCAAAATCTACATCTGTAAACGTGTTGGGATTCAGAGGGCAAATTCCAGTTTTGGTAAAAGCAGACACTGCATTTTGCATAGTAGCGGCACGATTATAAGCAGTTCCAAACAAAGATGCCATTTGGAATTGGGTGACAACACGCCCTGGATGATTACGAAGTCATAATTGGACTTCTTGCGAGTAAAACGTGCTCAAAGGCCCCATAAAACCAACATCGAGTGGCTGTAAGCGATGCGTGCAGTGAGGTGGCAAGCAGAGCATTATGACACCATGAGCACGAGCTAACTCAATAGCTTCTAGGTTCTTAGAGTGAGTGGCGTGACCGTCTAAGACGAGAAGCACAGGATTTCATTGCTTGGTTTGACATGGCCGATAAAGTGACGCATCCATTCAGTAAAAATATGTTGTTGCATCCAACCACTTGGATGGCATACAGCTACTGTTGCCTGGTGGTGCACCATCCAAAAGCTCACTCTTCATTCGTACGCGAGGAAAAATCACAAGAGGTGGAACATAATGTCCAGCTGCAGAAAAGCAAAGCACTGCCGTTACCAACTGTCCCCGTTCAGCTGAAGCTAGGGCACCAACTTGTTTTTTACCTTTGACCGATATAATTTTTCCATTTTTTTTTGGTACAGAGGTCAATCCAGTCTCGTCCATGTTATAAATTCGTGTGGATTTGAAAGCGTGCTTTGCATAAAGTGTATCTAAAAGATTAAAAAACGATGACACTACAGCTCTATTAAAGCCCATTGCTCTTGCAGCTGATGTAGCTTCAGGTGATCTTAGTGACAATTCAGAATGTCGTTTTAGAAATCCACTAACCCAATCTAAGCCAGCGAGTCCAGTTTCCACATTAAAAGGATGTTTCAAATTATTTCTTTTAGCCAATTGGAATGCCAAAAGTCGCAGATCTGTTTTAGTTAATCCAAATAGTCGAGATTCCATAGTTTTGATATGTTCAACTAGCATACCTTCCAGCTCATCGGTGAAGACGCATTTTGCAGTAGCAGGGCACTTCCGAAACACTTCGTCTTTGGATTTTCCAGCTTTGATCTTCTTTATACGATCTTCCAAGGAACTTTTGGGTACACTATATGTGTGTGACGCTAAAAGATATCCCATTCTGCCTTCCAGCACTGAATTTATGGCTAAAAGCATGTCCGACTCCGACCACTGTAGCCTATTTGACTTTCTCACATATGTTCGTGGCATGTTGACGCTCGCACTCTGTAAAAAGTAAAAAAATAGTAATTAAACAGACAAATAAAACAAACGCCCGCAATACCTACATATAAAATCAATCGGGGTGAAACCGGATAGTCGAAATCACCCCGTCCGCTTGTACCCCACAGGTGCTATGTTTGAAATTGCAATACTAACAGAGATTATATTTACACTCATAGCAACAACAAATACTGTTTTAAAAGGTTAAATATATATTACTTCATAAAAAAATACAACTGTATAAGATAGCACATAGCTAAACTTAATGATAACACTTTAAAAAAGTCAAAATATTAGTTAACTTACCTTTTTTTTTTTTTTTTTTTTCTATTGGACTGCAGTAGGTCGTCCTAGGGGACGGTTTCTACGTAACCGGGCAGTTATTGGCGAGACCTGAAGGGTCTCCAGCCAATGGGGGGAAGTAAAATACTTAACCTAAGCTAACTACTTGTACTACACTAACATCATGACTACCTGCAACAACAGCACTAAGGGCGACCCCTAGTGGGACTCGGACCTCGGCTTAGGGCGTTGCTGGCGTGGACATAGGGGGGGGGGGGAGACAGCTTGATGAGGGCTGAATTATCGGGGTGACTGCGGAGTCTGAAGAGACGACCGGCTCTACGACGGGAGAGCTCGGTGGATCGTGACCGGCGGCGGTGGGGCGTCGCGACGGGCCTCGTCGGCGAGGACGGTATGCCGGGCGGCGGCGTTTGTTGTGTAGTGTGCTGGTCGATTTACTCGCCTCCTGGAGGAGGGTAATTTCGTCATCGGGTTCTAAAAGTGTGTGCCTGGGACGGCGAACTTTACTTATGAGAGAGGGACTGTAGTCGGCCGCTGCGGCGACTAGGGGGTTCGGATGGCGGGGGGCAGAGTCGAAGTAACGCTTGGAAATGCGTTTGAGGTATTGCCTGATGGTTGGCATTTTTAGATCGAGATGGAGTTGGACGTTACGCATGAACCACGGGGCAGCCGCGGCTCTGCGCAACACTCGATTCTGGAGGGTTTGGAAGGATTTAAAGCGACAAGGCTTAACGTGTGCGAACACGACGCTAGCGTAAGTCAAGATGGGGCGGATGCACGTCACGTAGATTCTCAGCTTATTTCTAAGTGACAATTTACTGCGCGTTCTAAGGATGGGGTGGAGGCGACCGACAGCGAAAGCGGCGCGAGCGCGCACCGCTTTGATGTGGTCTCGGAAACTCAGATGGTGGTCGAGGATAACCCCCAGGTATCTGGCTTTCATCTCCCAAGGGATCTGTTTGCCGAACATGAGGACGGGACGGATGTGGGTGTGAGAATCACCGTGTCTCTCGAAAAGAACGGCTGCGCTCTTTTCGGGATTCACCTCTATTCTCCATTTCCGGAACCAGACCCCGAGGGCGTCGGCTGCGGTTTGAAGGGTTCGAGAGATGTTATCGAGACTCCTACCGGAATAGTAGATAGCCGTGTCGTCGGCGAAGAGAGCCAACTTGGCCAAGCCACGTTTGGGAATGTCGCTGGTGTACAGCGTGAACAGAAGGGGCGATAGCACGGAGCCCTGAGGGACTCCTGCGCGAATGGGGTGAGGGGACGAGAGGGTGCCTTCTAGGCGATAGCGGAAGGAGCGATCCGACAGAAAGTCTCGAATGATGAGCACGAGACGGTCCAGCACGTTGAATTGGTACAGTTTGTATAATAAACCGTTGTGCCAGACCTTGTCGAAGGCTTTCGCTACGTCGAAGAAGAGCATGCCCGTTTTGTACGAGCGCATAAAACGGGAGCTAATGTGTTCGACTATGCGGTGCAATTGTCGAATGCAACAGTGCTGGGTTCGAAAACCGAACTGTTCGTCGGGGATGAGTTTACGGGAGTCAGCGAAATCCTTTAGACGGATATAAATGAGACGCTCATAGATTTTCCCAAATACATTGAGAAGACTAATGGGGCGATAACTAGTGGGCTCACTCTTGGGTTTGCCGGGTTTGGGGATACCGATAACGGTGGCTTGTTTCCAAGCTTGCGGAAAGATGTTATTACTCAGAGCGCCATTGAAGATGGCGGTCATGAGAACTATGAGCGGGGCGGAAAAGTGTTTGATCACCTTATTGGTGATACCGTCTGAGCCGGGGGCTTTCCTAGGTTTGAGATTCCTCACTATCGTGTGGACCTCGTCTACGGTGATGGGGGGTAAGGGATCGTCGGGGTCTTCATCGGGAGGGAGGCAGGCCCTACGTTCGACCTCGCGATCCACCTTGGAAAGATGGACCGGGTCTGCGGGTTGGGTGCTGGGAGTACATTGGGCTTCTAGACTGTCGGCTAGACATTCGGACTTTTCGTCATCTTCAAAGGCCGGCCTTTGGTTCGGACGATTGAGAGGGGGAGTTGAAGCTACACAATCGGATTTTAGATTTCGTTGTAATTGCCAGAAGGCCAGATGGGATGGCTCTAAGTCGCTCAACATCTTGTCCCAGCGGGCTTCCCGAACCTCCCGTACACGTTTCTTTACAGCACGCTGTAGAGAACGCATATGGGCGCGGTTAGCTTCACAGGGAAAAGAGTCATAGGCACGGATGGACGTGTTCTTCTCCGTCAGCAGTTCACGCACATCGTCCGGCAGCTTCCAGCGGTGTTCGTCCACCGCTGGAACCTGCCTTGAACATTCGTTCACCACGGACTGTACGTGACTGGTGAGGGAGTCGATCGCGCCCAGCGTGTCGGCAATCGTAAAGATATCGTCGGAGATGGAATCTAAGTGAACGGATGAGGAAGACTTGAGGCGCTCCTCTAGTTTTCCCCAGTCCGTGACAGTTTTGGTCGGGGCGGGTTGACCAGGATCCGGGGGACCACCCCGGGGACCTAGGTGAAGGACTACGGGGCGGTGATCGGAGTCTAGCTTTTCATGCGTCTCTATAGAGCGTAGACCGAGGTTTACGTTCTTTAGAAGCGCTATGTCAAGGACATCGGGCTGATGGTCAGGGTTATGGGGGTAGTGAGTGGGACACATCGGAGCGATAACGTCGAATTCGAGCTCCGGGCTCAACTCTTCGAGGTTACGCCCGCGTGGTTGTTGGAGTTGCAGCTCCACGAGAGATGTTTGGCATTGAGGTCGCCCGCTATGATAACGGAACCTCCGCCGAGGTCAAAGAGGGCTTTAAGATCGCTCCGGAGTTGGATCTTATTACTGGAGGGAGGATTATACACCGAGACGATTGTGATCGGCTGGTGTCCTGTCATGCCTAGTCTGCATATGGAAGTTTCCAGGAACTGGAGACCAGGGGGAGGGTCTAAGGGAGTGCAGTACAGGGAACGTTTGTAGTAGGTGAGAGTACCACCGCCCCTACTACGGGTCCTGTCGTTGCGAACTAATTTATAGTTTGCAATTCCAGGGTTCCTGTTGTGGGGCTTGAGAAACGTTTCCTGCACTAGGAAGATGTCAATTTGATGATCACGCAAAAAGATTGCGATCTCATCTCGTTGACCGTTGACGCTGTTAGCGTTGAAGAAGCCTAATTTAAGGGATCGGGGCTTAATTTTACAGCTTTCTGTATCCATTGGAATTTATTGGATGAGGAAAATGACTATGTCATCTAGTTCGCAGAGGACATTGATGCGAGCGATTGGATCGCCTTGAGAGGCGTTCCAAGCGGAGACTATGTTTTTCGCCCACTGCGTATTGCAGGAGGAGAGGGTTTGGATGAGGCTGGGGATCGTGTCCCTAAGGAGCACTTTAGTGGACGAGAGGGAAGTGGAGGGAGCAACCGCTGTCGGCGCTGGCCTGGGAGCGAGTGCGGGGGCGGGTGCGGGGGTAGGTGCGGGGGGAGCCTGTGATGTTGTGGGACTACGTGCAGGCTGTGAAGCAGCTAGCACTATAGTGGGAGCGGGGATGGTGGAGCTCATCAGGGCGGGCATAGCCGGGATTGGGGGTCTTGTGGTTGGTTGCTGTTGCTGGGGCAACTGGGTAGTGGGCCTTAAGGCGGGGAACGCCTGCTGATGGTTCAGCGCATTCCATGGGGACGGCCTTTGGGGACTGAGTCGGGCGGGGGGTTGGGATGAGAGAGGGGGGGGAGCCGTGGAGGGACTCTCTCTTTGGTGACGGGCGGCTGAACGTTTAGCCAGCTTGGGGTTGCGCTGTTTTGGCGCTTTGGCACACCCGCGATAATTCGCCGGGTGACCAGACTCGCCGCATAGAACGCAACTAGGGGGCTCAAGGCATAGGGACCTATCTTTCGGGCGTTCGCAATCGCTAGTGCCGTGGTCGCCCAGGCACTTGACGCACCTGGGTTTCGCATAGCAGTTACGCTGCGAGTGGCCATAAAGCTGGCAACGGTGACATTGACCAGGGGGACCGGACTTATTGGGGCGCTCGACGCTTATGCCAGACAGGTGGCATAAGGTCTTAATATTATAGACGGCCTTAGACTCGTCTGAAGGTTCGCATACTGCGAGGACCATGTCGTAGGGGGTGCCACCGCGGCCGCGGTGCATGCGGTGGACTTCCAAGGCGGGGATGTTTTGCGACTTAAGGTCGCTGAGGATGGCGTCGGAGTCAATCTCCTTGGGGATGCCGCGGATAACGACTCTGATAAGTCGCTCATCGGGAAGGGCAAAGGTGTGGAATGACACACTTTTTTCCCTTAGCATGCGCGTGAGATCGCGGAAGTCTTTTGAGGTGGGGACTAAGACTTTGATGCCCTGTTGGGTGGTGCGGGCGCTAAGGTAGTTGATCTTGCGATCAACACACAACTTGGACACATCGGTCCACTTCGCTTTGTCCTGAATGTACAGAGGCGGAGGAGCGGGCTCTTTCCTCGGAGCCGAGGTTTTCGAGCCGGTGACGGGGCGGGGGGAGGAAGGACGACTGGCCTGCGGGGAGGTAGTCGGGACGGGACTATGGCAGGCAACCGATGCGGGGGTCGCAACGGTTGTCTTGGGGGTTTTGGCCGGGACTTGGCTGGAGGAGGCCGCCTTATTTTTGCGGGCACGCTTCTTTCCCTTTCCGACTACGGTTGTGTAGCCTTCAGAGGATGAAGAAGCTGACGAATATGATTCGGACTCAATGTCGGAATCAGGGACTAGGGGCTCTGACGTGTCCATTGATGACGTCATCACTGGAGCATGTCGGAGGGACGGGGAAGGGGTGTGAAAATTCGCGGAAGGCGCAGCTGCGGAGTGCAGGCGCGAAATTTCCATTGTTTCCGGAGACAATGGACCGGGAGAGAAAGGCGGTAGCGACATAAGGCTCGGAATGCCATTGTTCTCGTCGAACAATGGCTCTCCTTCGCCGAAATGATCGGTTTCGTTATCACAGGTGGGTGACAGGGGATTAGTAGTGTGCCTTATGGGCCCGCTACTAGGAATTCGAGCGCCGTATTGGGCAAGAAATTCGGGGTCTTTTAAAAGTTCCCGGAAGAACGCTAATAACACAGCGTCAGACATCTCGGAAAAGATGCCTGAGCCGTGTGTAATAATGGAGGATAAGCTTAATAAAAACGCGGCGCGTACATGTACGCGACTATTTTAAGTATCGGCCTATATGTCCTAACAATTTAATTTTAAAAACGCGATTCCCCGGGTGGATGGGCCCGGGGGTGTGTGAAAACCCTCCCTGTCGGGTATAGACAGGGAGGTTGTGTGCCTATTGGTGAGCCCTAAGCTAGTAACCCCGTCGCCAGTCTTATTGTGCGAACGGGTTCCTAAGTCTCTAGTGAGGTGCAATACTAGAGAGTGCTAGATGGGAGAGAACGGGGTTAGAGCTAGCGTCGACTAGGAGACCCCCCAAGGCCGGTGGTACTAGCTCCTTCCAATTTTCGCCTTGCCCTGAAGGGGCGCAGCTGGTGTATTGGGTCAACACCCTCTCGGTTTCGTTAACACTGCAAAGTATCAGCCGAGGACCACGAAACTGTGGATTTTCCCTGAAGGGGCACACGCGTTTGTCAAAGAAATAGGCGTTCAGCCACCGCCTTGAAAAAGGCAGCTTTTGAACTTATAGTCGTGAAGTGGAGAACACTACGGCGGGGCGTAGCGATATTCGTGAGCGAGCACGTCGAGAAAGTACGCAGCGCGAGTTGCGGCACGTCCGTCCTCAGCGAGCGTCGGAGCGCGAATGTAACTTACCATTGTTTACAATTTTCGTTTATAGACGCACGCGCTGAGATGTTACCGTCGCCGCCATTTGCAACTGCACTGAGTAAGCATTCGCGCGTATTTCACTGCAAGCTAGAGCGAGACAGCTGTACGCGGAGTAATGAAATAGCAACTATCTGGTTTCACCCCCTGTCCGATTTCGCCCCTCATTCCCCTAAGCGTTTTTCTTAATTCTCTTCTCTTCGAATTTTTGTTATTTTCCTGTGGGGCTCTTACCACCATTTATCGATTTGTAAAGCCTTGATATTGTCTTTTTTCCATTAAAGGCTACTGCCGCTGCATGGCCTCGTAATGAATAAGAATTCTTTTTGGAAAAATTAATTCTTTTCCCCCAACATACTTCGCGACAACACTGAAAATTTTCGACGCGCTTACTATCAACGTCATGGATTAAGCTCCGTGAATGCGCAGCTACGCTTTACAAAATTAAATTTATGCGCTGCCGCAGAGAACTTGTGAAAAAGCCATCTGACACTTTATTTTTGTCCCCCTCTCCAACTTTAGTGCAAAAATATGCCTTGCATTTAATATGGTCAGCGAATGAATGCGTATGGCACCGTAAAATATCGTCGAAAAGGAGTTCGACATCAGCATTATTTTTATGTTGCTTAATTGCCTTTAGTATACTGCAACGGATTGCCAAAATCGCCTTCTTTGTTACGGATTTACGATGCTTCAACAGATATTTCGTTTCTGTTGATAGCGCTTGCAGCTTGTTGCATGAGTTGCGTAAGAGGTGATTTCGGCATTCTATTTTTTTCGACGGCTTTATTTTTGTAAGACCGCGCTTCTAAGTTTTTAAGTATGTGCTTGCGTCCCCGTCAGAAATCAATAATAATAATAAACGTTTATTTGGAACAATTTAGGGATTAACAATCTTTACAATAGAAACGATGCATCTGCAATATACAGGGTGAAAACTTTCAGCGGGGCAGTTAGGGGAAGTACCTTATCCGTTGCAGCTACACGAAAATGGTCTGAGGAGACTATCCATATTTTTTTATGGAATTTTGATCCCCATTCACAGATTTTCAAAAAAAATGTACAGTTAGCAAAATAATAGCCATTTTACACGAAAACATTTTTTGATGCCAGTCGATCCTGTTTCTAATACTGATCAAAAACTTCCATGGGACCAACCATCGTTGGAGTACTCAAAAAGTCACAAATTGCAAAAAACTTTTCCCTAACATTTTGCAAAGAATTTGTGTAACTGAAATACAAAAAATAAAATAAAAGACAAAATGATCACGTAGAATTTTACACATCAAAAAGAAGGCGTATTAATTTTCTTTTTTTATTAACTAACATAACTTGATGATGTTATTCTTATTTAAAATCTTGCTAAAATTAAATAAATTGATTCGTTTCTGTACCGACCTAGTGGCTGCTGACAATTCATTTGGATGACTTCCATACAAAATTGTGGTTAGTGAGTCTTTAAGTTCTTGAACACTATCGTATTGCTTTTTGTAAACCTCAGTTTTCAGGTAGCCCCACAAAAAGAAATCTAGAGGCGTCAGATCTGGACTACGCGCTGGCCAAGAAATAGGACCATGTGTTCCTATCCATTGATCACCAAACTGTCGGTTCAAAGTAGAACGCGTACTGCGGCTGTTGTGAGGTGGAGCGCCATCTTGTTCAAAAAACATTCTTCTTGATTCCGACAGTGGTAAATCATCGACGAGGTTTTCAAGATTCTCTAATATTCTGTTGTTATAAATGTTGGAATTCAAGATGCCTTCATAAAATTCCACCATTACCACTCGGTTCCTCATTATACCACACCAACAATTATAAGAAAATCACACTTGATTATGTGTTTCGCGAAACCTGAGAGGTTTTTGCTGTACACCAATAATGGTGATTTCGCCGATTGTACATTCCATTATTAGAAAAAATTGTTTCATCAGACCATAATATGAAATTCAGAAAATGGTAATCTCTGCTTATTTTTCCTCTTAACCACCTGCAAAAAGTAAGTCTTCGAGCGGCATCCCCTGAATGTAAGGCTTGAACTAGTCGCCCCTGTCGGTAACATTTATAACCATACTTCTTACAGGTGCTTGAGCCTTAGCTTTTTTACCTAAATTAAGTTATTAATAAATATTATGTAGGTATACTCAAATATTAACTCGGTAGATGTAAGTTCTAGTGCCTATGTTAGATTATGCTGTTTCTTAGTTTAATAAGATTTTGATGTTGTCCTGTTTTTTTTTCTTTTTCTTGTGTTGGCAGTGCTGTGTTGTTCACATTATCTTTGCCAGCCTGTTTTTTATAAGTGAAGACTTGTAATTGGCTGTCAGTTACACCGACTAATTTTTATTCTGTTTTGTTAGCTGTCAGTCTTCCAGAGACCATAAATAAATAAAAATAAACATCTTTAGCACGAAACGATGTGAGACACCTACTTCTTCAGCGACTGATCTTGATGATATTTCGGGATAAGCTTCGACAAGTGTATAAATGGGTGGTGTACAGATTTTTTCTTGAAAGAGCCACCTTGTGCAAGATTTAATAAATTGTGTGATAGCATCTTTTGTCTGGTAATATGGGATAGACCTAAATATCTAGGAACAAACTCCTCTGTCATGATTTTCCTGACCTTATTCATGTAGCCCTCAAGTGTACGCCTCGGAACATTCATGAGGTTTGCTTTTCTTTCATCAGAATCACCACTTCTATATTTAATTAAAAGGGCCGATAAACCAGTCTTCATATTTTCTTCAGAAAGCCTTGGAACCAGGTGCAATAAACTTAAAAAGTTTTGTCGTGTCAACCCGACCCAGTATTGCAACAAATTGTCATCTATGTTAAGAATTTCTTCAAAGTTGTAAGTCTGATTGTGATTTATATAGGAAAGTATGTGCTCAATTTGCTGCGAGTTGAAATATGAAGTACTAGAATTATACAGTGCATCCCACTCATTGATTATAAGATGAGTACTACAAATCCTAATATGGGTTGGAAGATATAATTTATAATCTTGTAGCAACCTAATTCTCAATGACTCCGATATAGTGTGAGTATCTATGTTGTTGCATTGTGGTAGTGCACAGTTATATAGGCTTCCGGTTGGCCTTTTGTAATTAGGTAATAGAATGGTAGGCGTATTTTCTTGAGGTACATTGGCAGGTATCGGCCGAATTTTTCTGAGATCCCCTATAGCTAACCGTTGTATGTTTTGCATTCTCGAAACATATTTCTCTTCTATTTTTCCCCTTAAAATTTTATTAATTATATTGCACCAATTTTGGCATTGCAGGCGAATTATTAGTGTTACGTAATATTTAATTACATCTCTGTTATGGTTTTTGCAACCCAACCAAGACATGTCGCGTTTAGCAATCAGCCGTTTTAAATAATTTTTGTAACCATTTTCATTCAAAAAAATATGAATTAATTCAGAATTTGCTCTGTATAGCCCCAGTAGTTTCCCGATTGGGTAAGCCAAATTATTATTTTTTAATCTTTTGTATTATCTATGTTGTATAAATTCATGGATCCCCTGGATTTCTTTAGTCGCATAAGTTTTTGTGCATGAATAACAATTGTTTTTTTTTGTTATTTTCCTGCATATGTATCCGCAGTTTACCGTATCTGTTTGGACCCTTACTTTTTCCGAGATAACATTTTGAATTAGAGTTCCCTGTGACTCTGTCGAAATCTTTAAAGATGACGGCGCATTTAAAATTAAATTAGGCGAAATATTTTCGTCATTATCTTTTGCATTACAGCAGGTAAAAAGATAATTTAAATCTATTAATATGTCGCCGTCATCTTCTACACAATTTGAAAATTTTGAGTGAGGGCTCAATATATTGGACATACGTAGAGACTTGAAGGCGTACATAAAACTATTTCCATCGCGGTTCACGTTCCGATAATTCATCGCTCTTATGCGACCAAAGAAATTCTCAAGAGGATCTTGATTTATTAATATGGGGTAAATGTATTTCACCCCAAATTCTGTAAATAATAATTTGGACAGACCAAGAAAACTCTCCGAAGTAGTAATCCACCCTTCAAGGCATGGAGGACGCACATGTCTCGGCTTTGCAGTGCCTAGCCAATTTACTATTGGTATCAATATATTTAATATTTTTTAGGGATTTCATTGCTTTTTGCCAAAATTCTTGATGAGGGGAATTTGGTTTCACTGCACATCTAAGTTTGCCCCTTGGTTGACCTGGTGATCCATTGACATTACCAAATACGTCGTCAAAAAATGTTACCATTCCTGCTGTAGTCTCCATTGTCTCTATAGGAGTATTGAGCCGTTTATCTGAAACATTTAATTTGTTTTAAATAAATATTACCGCCATTTATTGCTTCAAGGATGTTACTATACACGTTAGAGCATTTGATTTTTAGTAAAAAATATAATGTACAAGTGCTTTTACATTTGTGGCTAATGAAACTGTTGTATTTTTTATGCATGTATGCACACAAACGTTTAATCAATTGAAAATTATAATAGTACTTACGAAGAGCATCAGTATAATTAAGCATTGCAGCCGTTCGTGCACTTAGTACTTGGGTGGCTGCTTTAACTTTCATTTTATTTATGTGTTTTGGGTCCACATGTTGTGCAGTCAAATTCGGTAATGCCCTGCTTTACTGTCTAGGAGCTGATTTTTCAATCGTCAGATAACTTTTATTCGATGAATATTTTTGACGTTTTGACAGATTTTCTATACAGGGTGTTAACGAATTCGTGTAATTCCTTCAAACCACGTGATCTACTGGTGACACAGATTAACCCTAAATGGGACTTTCTGAAAAAAAACTAAAAAAATAAAATAAAAAAAAAACTTGATTTTCTGTTTCTGAGTCATTTTAAAGCCTTGAGTTATCTGACTGCAAAGAGCGATATCACGTTAGTCGTGCCTGCCAGCCGTGCCGCCGTGCTTTCATTAATTTATGCATGGCATCGAAATTTTCACACAAATGAAACTATTTTTTTGCAAAAAAATAAATTCTTATTTTATTACTGAATCCTTATTAGGTGGTTTAGATACGATCGGTAACAAAGCCGCATAAAAAAATAATAATTTTATTTTTTTATTTTTCATCAAGCTAAATCCCGTGCGGGGCCTGTCTACACCACAAGTAGATCATGTGGTTTTAAGGAATTACACGAATTCGTTAACACCCTGTATACAAGCTGTCAAAGCGTGGTATTTATTCCTCAGGTAAAAGTTATCTGACGATTGAAAAATCGGCCCTAGATCGTATATGAAATATCTGCCCATGATGCTCTTTTTTTCATTACACAATATATCCTTAGTAAGGAAGTTGTTGCTGACACTTTCTAAAAGATACGGTGGATCATAAAATATGAAAAGATCTTATCTGTTGATCTTGTCTTGAACTTTAACATCTGGAACAATGAAAAAAATATACAGGAAGACTTTGAATTCGTTGGCAATATTTTAGTCCAAGAATCTAATTGAGGAACAAATAATAACTAAAGCTAGTAAAGTGTTCAAAAATAATAACCCAGAGTTTTCCCAAAATGAACAAAAAAATAAAAAGGGTCAAATTGTGATTGCGCGCTATTTAAAATGTGCGGGTGCCGTGTGTGAGTGTGTGTGACACGTACGCACACACGCGCCATCACCGTCGACGCGAGCCATTCATTTTTTGCGCGGGACGGAGCGCGGGCGGCGCGCCGGCGTCGCTTTGATTGCGGTCGCGAACTCGCGGATCGCGATGCAGCTTCGATATTCCTACGGAACTAACGTGTAACTCGTACTTAAATTAAATTATTTAGTTAGGTCCGAAAGAAATTAAAATCATGACAGAAAGCCCTGAAGCACAATAGCGCCCGTTTGTCTAAGCCACAAACACGAGAAAGCAAATTAAAAATGGGGGCCACTTCTACGCACCAATCAATGAAATAATTATGGCAGCTTGCACATGACATCATAATAAGTTATGCTACGTAATAATTGTCAGCACTGTTGGCAAAGTGGCTGAGTGTGTGGCTGCTGCGTTACGTGTCGCGAATTCGATTTCCGCATAGAAAGATGTACCTACGTGTTGAGTTTGTAAACGCACCCAGCACATTACCTACAAAAGTAATTAAGTACAAGCGCTGGGAATGTTTTAAAAAAAGACAGAGGAAGAATTGGAAAATTGGAAGTGATTTAAACTTTTACTTCGGTGTTCAGAGTAAAACTTATTCTTAGCAAAAGTTTCAAATTACATGTGCAATGACTGTAATATCATTAAAAATGAATTGAATGAAACAGCTGATTGGAGTTATTTAGAAAAGTACCTACAGCGTTGCAGCGTGTGAACTTTGGCGAAACATCTGATTGGGACTACGCGGCCGGCGTGCGCGTTTGTGTTGTACCTACTGCGTCGACCGCGTGTGAACTTTGGTGAAACAGCTGATTGGGACTACGTGGCCGGCGTGCGCGTGTGTTTGTAATTATTTAGTACAGTACCTTAACTACTACGTTTTAGTTTAGTACTTAGGAGGTACTTACCTACGTGTACTTTAAGAGGTGCTCGAAGTGTTCACTTGTTCTTTGTACACACAGCTCAGCACGGCGCCTATGGCTTCTTTTCACGTTTTGCAAAACAAATGTACGCGATTTAACAATTATTATTTCGAATGCCGTAACAATCCTTTCGCTTAACTGTTCGCGACTTTCACTTTATTGCTCGTGCACTAGTCTTTTAAATTAACCCCACAAAAAAAAAAACTAAGGGCGTCAGGTCAGGCGACCGCGGAGGCCAAGGTACAGGCCCGCCGCGTCCTATCCAACGCTTGCCGAAGCTTCGGTCGAGGAACGTGCGAACATCCCGCTGGTAGTGTCATGTTGGTAGTACAGCTCGGACTGATAGCTTTCAGGCACGTTCTGCAGCTGCTCTTCCACGGAGGTCTCTTGGCACTTGGGCATACGTTATTACGTGGAATGATGCAAAATCCAGTAAGTTTTGAGTTGACCTCAAGATTCGGTCTCTTGATTCATCGGGATAGAACATCAGACGGGTTCGCGGAAAACTGTGCGTTCGGTCGTAAAACAAGACCATATCCAGGTATTGCTGGTTCGTGTACACTGTTCTACGTGGTCGTGGCATGTTACTTACGGTTTACGGTTCACAGAATCTTTCGCGAATTACACGTCATGCACTTGACCTATTAAACGCGTGACTGCTGGAGCGGCGCAGGCGACGCCGCGCATGCATTTCTTTGCTCGAGAGGGGGCGGGCGGCCGCACCCCGCGGCCCCGCAGATGAGCGCGGGGATCGATCGAGAGGCCCGATGTAGGTAACTTTGTTCATGCCGAATATTGTTTGGCGGCATTTCTTTTCAAGGACATGCCTACTGAATGAGAGCTCGTACTCGTACCTACATTGTAGCGTAAGTAATAAGACCGCGTAGTAAACTGGTATACTATCATTACTAGCGGACGCATCTTGATACTTTAAATTTATTAAAGTTTTAATTATCATTTTTACTAATTTTTTTTTTATCGTGTTTATTAATTTTGGACTTTATGTAGGTAAATGACAAGATATATCACGTTTTTAAAATTAATAATTTGACAATTTTAATACACGATATTATGGGCTTAAATACATTAGTATCATGGGTAGAATACGAGGTTAAAATATTGCCAATGAATTAAAAGTCACGCTGTATAATAAAAGAAAAATATGTAATGTATAGCAACTGTATATAATAGTGATAAAATTTACCATTTTCTCTGCATATTGATTGCTGCGAAGGTGAGCAGTCGATTATTTTAACGGTCTAAAACATGACCGAAATGTTGATCCTTGATCACACACAAGTGTAAGTGGTTTTAGGCCAGTTCTCAAGAGCAGAGGAATAATTTCTTTTAAAAATTTTATGAGCTCATGTGCTGAAATTGTTCCCTCACAAAAATAGTATGCAATGGGTTGCCTCCACAAATGACATACTCGTATGCCCCTGATCATAAAAACCAGAGCATGGTCAGTTTTGGTTTTCTTTCTTCTGCTTTATCTACAAATCCGATAATTTTGTCTTTGCTTTCATTGTATGTGAGATGTGGTGACAGCGCTACCTCATCAAATACCAAGGAGCAAAGCTTTTTTGTCGTGTCCCAGTCCTTAGTGTTGCGTTTGATATGCTCAAAAATATTTTTATTAATACCGCATTGAAACTCAATTTTATTTGAGTGTCTAGCCAGTGTCCTCTTGTTAGGTAAGGCAAACATTTTTTCAAGAAGCTTATATCCCTTTGGACTTGGCTTCATCGGGGCAATGGCGAATAATTTGTCTTCTAAAGAAAACCGTCTTGCCAGTTTGCTTCTTCTAGCAAGTCTTAATTGCATCAATAAGTAAGCTTTAGCTTTCTTATTAAGTTTTTCAAAATTTTTGTATCACTACTTAAATTAATAAAAGCATCACAATTTCTTCACGCTGAAACCTCAGTGCTGGGAATATTAGAAGTGTTTCCTTTGTCTAAAACGAATTCTAATGTTTGTAAACAATTATTCCCATCATTTTCACAATTAGATTGCAAACAAAGTATGGGGCGAGTTATAATTATTCAGAAGTAATGACTTAAAGGCACCTTCAAAACCTAAAGTGTTAGGTGCCGTATTCTTCACACCAAAACTTCTAATATTCCCAAAGAAATTTTCCAGTGGGTCCTGGTTAAAGTTTCTAGTTAACATGAATTGATATCAAATGAACATATTTGGGATAATATTGTCCACAATTGTTGAATGCCCTTAATTGTACGGATGAATTTTTTAATTGATGGTATGGCACCCGATTCTATTTACCTGACTTTATTATACTTGTCTTTTTTAACTTTAATAAATTTTACCGTTCTTAAAACTTTTAAAGCATTTTCCCATAATTCGTGGTGAAGAGTTTTTTCTAACACCACATTTATATATATTTTTCCATTAGATATTTTAAACATGTTGGCAATCGAATAGATTGTCCATTAATTTTGTAAATTTCATTATTTGACGGCACTCGTTCGGTATATCACCCCTTCCGGTTAGGTGTTCTGTAGCTACAGCAACGCTATGTCTGAAAATTTGAGCAGCAGCTTTCACCTTCATTTTCTTCGTTTTTTTCAACATAAATGTGTTCATCTGTCAACTTCTGCAACATTTTTAGTTCTCTATATACTTTGTCTGCTTCATAGACTTTTTGGTAGTATTCCCATTTTATTGTTTTTTCGAACTTTGCTTCGAAGTTGAAGTATTTCATGTTTTTTGTCAATAAATTATTTCTCACCTCCTTCAACAAATGAGAGACATCAAACAAAGAAATTCTTTTAGAATGGCTTACTTCTATAACTTCGTGTCGCCATGTTCTATGTTAGGAGATGTGGTTTCCGCACTTAGTCCTTTAAGTGGACCATTGTACGTGGGCCATGGCGGCCATCATTCCCGCTTCGTGTCGCCATTCTTTTCCTTCTCTGATGTATTTTGTTTTCGTTTCTTCGACAGTTTCATTAATCACACTGACATTTACAGTGTATCGCAGTGGGTCGCAAATAGTACACAGGATATTAAGCCCTGTGCACTGTACATACCTTATAACTTTTTTAGTCAAGTCGTTCGTGAAAAAGTCCCTTTACACCAAAACATGGTCGGCAATTTTTTATGATGCCAAGCAAATCCTTTTAATTTGTCCTTTGATGCATCATGTTGGATTTGCGGCGATATTGACATCTCATCAAAAATCAAGCAACAGATGCGATCTTCTGGGCTTAATTCCTTAATTGTCTGCTTTATATTAAAAATATTGATTTATTTAGCCCAGACTCTATCTCAACCTTAGCCAGAAGCCTTTTTTAAAGACCTGGCTAAAGGCAACGTAAAATATGTTGACATAAGAGTATAACTGAAGTGGTTACGCGGTAATAAATGAAAATGCTCACGAGTTAACTAAAACTGTAATATGGACTACCACGTAATCCTTCAAATATATACACGTACAAATTAAATTAAACGATTGTATATAAATTAATAAATGAATTGAATTATAATTGAAATTGAATAGAATTGAATTAACGGATCTAGGTATCTACGAAAGTCTAGACTTGAGGAGCAAAATTGAGCGTGCATTCGCCTCGGGACTGGAAAACGCACTGAAGTCGTTGGCGCTCGAACATTGATTTATTCTAGATCATATGCCGAGCGGAACCGAAGTTGCGGTCCGTCGCACGCGCTGCATGTTCGATTTTGCATATCATTCACATAATATTTTTATAACAATTAATAAACTTTGTATAGTGTGAATAATTGTTAATATTATTAATTATGTATGTAAATATTATGTGTGTTGTAAATATAGTAAATAAGTAAATGTTGTGAATTATGATTTTATTAATAGTGTTAAGTTATGGATAATAGACAATGCGAACTGTGAGTTTACTGTGTTTATGGTGTAATGTCAAATGAGGGAAAATAAATATGATACTTGTTGTTGTGGAGTGTTTTACAATGAAATAAATTAGATTTTAAATTAAATACATTGTGGACAAAACAAAGTGAGTAACCGCCACACTACTCCCCCCTTGAGACCGTAACTACGGGCGATAGTAGTCCGGGAAACGAACAGTTCGTCCAGACCGGGTTTTCTTTTCAACATTGATGGTGGGTTGTGCAGTTGAACTCGGTGTCGTGCTGGGCGTGTTGTCATCGTCGTTGGCGATGGGTAGTGCAGTCACAGTGGAACGCGATGATGTCGTGCTGAGAGTGTTGTCATCGTCGTTGGTGAGGTAAGCCGGCTTCAACCTATCAATTGTAACCGTGTTTTCCTTGCCCTTAACCTCAATCTTAAAAGTTTTCTCGCCTCTTTGTAGGACTTTGTAAGGCCCGGTGTACGGAGGGTCGAAAGGACGGCGCACGGCGTCGTAGCGCAGGAAGACGTGTGAAGCTGTTGCCAAGCTGCTGGGCACATAAAATGTCTTATGGCCGTGCCGAGTCGGTGGTTGTGGCGACAACTTCGCCATATGATGCCGGAGTCTCGCCGCGAAGTCGGTGTAGTCGACAGTGCCGGTGAGTGTCGGGTTTATAAATTCACCCGGGAGGCTTAGAGGTTCCCCGTAAACCATCTCTGCTGCTGACGCTTTGATGTCCTCCTTCCAGGCGCTGCGGATGCCCAGCAGCACCAGGGGAAGAACTTCAACCCAGTTGGTATCGGTGTGGCATCGGATGGCCGCCTTAAGCTGGCGGTGTAGGCGTTCGACCATGCCATTGCAGGCAGGGTGGTACGCCGTGGTTGGCCGATGCTGGCTACCGAGGGTTGCTGCGATGGAGCGGAAGAGGTTGCTCTCAAACTGCCTGCCCCTGTCGGTAGTGATGCGTTGAGGGCAGCCGAAGCGAGACACCCAGCCTGCGATGAAGGCGCGGGCGCATGTCTCAGCCGTGATGTCGGCGATGGGATATGCCTCAGGCCAGCGAGTGAAGCGATCGATGACGGTGAGGCAATATCTGAAATCCGACGAAACGGGTAAAGGCCCTACTATGTCCATGTGGACATGGGAAAAGCGCTGGGAAGGAACAGGGAAGGGAGAGGTGGGAGATGAGGTGTGCCGCGAGACTTTATTCTTCTGGCACTCTACGCACTCTCTGGTCCATGCCCGGCAATCCTTCTTCAGGCCCGGCCAAACAAACCGGTTCGAAACCAGTTTGACCGTGGCCTGCCTACCAGGGTGGCTCAGCTGGTGAAGTTTGTTGAAGATTAGCTTCTTGAATGGCTCTGTAACATAAGGGCGGGCATTAGGAGTGGAGACGTCACAATATAGCTCCGCGCCTGAGTCTGGGAAGCGTATCCTCTTCAACTTAAGGGACGACTTGTTGCTCGTCAGAAGCTCTTGCAGCTCAGGATCGCTCTCCTGGGAATGTGCAAGGGCTACATAATCTAACTTTGGCAATTTTACTGCCTCTACACGCGACAGAGCATCCGCCACAACATTGTCCTTGCCGGCAACAAACCGGATGTCCGTAGTGAATTGGGCAATGTAGTCCAGGTATCGGTATTGCCTAGGAGAGCAGTTGTCGCGGTTGTGTTCGTATGCGTATGACAGGGGTTTGTGATCCGTGTAGATGGTGAACAATTTAGCTTCCACCATGTGTCGGAAGTATTTGACGGCGTCGTAGATAGCTAAGAGCTCCCTGTCATACGGGCTATACTTCGCCTGAGCCAACGACAAACGTCTGGAGAAAAATGCCAGAGGTGACCAGGTATCTCCTGCCTTCTGCTGCAATACTGCGCCTATGGACGTGTTCGACGCGTCTGTAAATATAGCTAGTTCAGCATCAGGATCAGGGTGTGCTAGCAATGCCGCTTTAAGTAAGACATCTTTACAAGCTTTAAAAGCTACAAGCATTTCCGGTGTCATCTCAATAACCTGTGATCCTCTCGTTTTAGGACCTGTGAGGACGACGTTGAGAGGTGCCTGCAAGCGAGCTGCATCTGGGACAAAGCGGCGGTAAAAATTGAACATACCCAGGAAGCGACGCATCTCCTTGACGGTCTTGGGAGCTGGGTAATCTTGGATCGCCTGTACCTTCTCCGGCAGGGGACGAACACCTTCTGCGGACACTTCGTGTCCTAGAAAGGTGATAGAGGTCTGGCCGAACTCACACTTAGCCGAGTTTATGAGTATCCCGTACTCCGACAAACGTTGAAATAGTTGGTGCAGATGTTCAGTGTGCTGGGCTGCCGTCTCTGAGAACAGAAGAATATCATCAAGGTAGCAGTAGCAGAACGACAACCCACGGAGCACCTCATCCATGAAACGTTGGAACGTCTGCGCAGCATTCCTCAGACCAAACGTCATGTACGGGAACTCGAATAGCCCGAACGGAGTGGTGATCGCAGTCTTGTGTATGTCAGCTGACTGGACAGGAATCTGGTTATAGGCTTTTATCAAATCAATTTTACTATAAAGCCTGCTGCCAGCCAGCTGATGAGCGAAGTCCTGGATGTGCGGAATGGGGTACCGGTCAGGGATCGTACGAGCGTTTAGAGCTCTGTAATCTCCGCAGGGACGCCAGCTGTTGTCCGTCCTTCTTGGGAGCGAGGTGAAGAGCGGACGACCATGGGCTCTCTGATGGGCGTGCTGTGCCGTTCGCCAGCATGGCCTCGAACTCCTTCTGTGCAGCCTTGAGCTTGTCTGGTGGCAAGCGGCGAGGACGACTCGATATGGGCTGACCTGGGGTGGTACGGATGTGATGTACGGTGCTGTGACTGACCTGTCTCTCTTTTCCAGCAGGACGCGTGATCGCCGGATATTGTCGGAGCAGCTCATGGTACTCTGTGCTGCCTCCTACAGACTTGACGGAGGCAATGATCGCTGCAGAATTTGCCGCAGATGACGCCGTAGAGGACAGCTGCGTAAGGCCGTCGATGAGGCGGTAATTTTTGAGATCAATTAATAAGTTGTAGTGTACCAAAAAGTCTGCTCCGATGATCGGCTTAGTGACGTCGGCGACCACGAACTTCCAAGAGAAGACACGGCGGAGTCCTAAATTCAAATTAAGGTCAATCGCACCGTACGTGTCTATGGGGGTTCCGTTGGCCGCATATAGCTGGTAATCTGTCTTGCTGCGCCGCTGCTGTAAAGCTGTACGTGGGTACACACAAATATCGGACCCTGTGTCCACTAAAAAGGTAGTTTTAGTGGCCCGATCTGTGACAAAAACTGTCACCATAGACAGACTGAAGACAAAGTCGTGGAACTGACTGTCGGTGTAGTGACTAAGAAATCGACTGTACAGGACTAGCCACGAGTTGGCAAGTTCGCTTGGGCCTTCGAAATTGTAACTTTCGATCCAGGGATTGGCGTATATTAGACTACGAATTGAAAGGGCTGGGTAGCCTTCAATGCCTCGGTCAGAATAAGTCTTCCGTAGAAACTCACCTACTGGCCCGGTCGTAGTTTTTGCCATGTTAGCGCGTAGTCCAAATGCGTTATATTGTTCACAGAGTGTTTGTTTATCAATTTGTTTAGTGTTAGAAGCTAGAATAAGGTCGTCTCCAAGAGCGCCGTCAGTAAGTGAGCCCTGAGTGTCTGTTTTTTCCATAATCCACTGCGCAGCCATCCAGCTGGCAATAGTTCCAACTAAACTAGTCAGGCGCCAACCGGAGAGCAGTCCGCCATTCCAGTCCCAAGTCATGTCGTTCCACTGGATTTTTAGATTTGACATGGCCGCGATTTCCTCCTCTGCCACCCACTTAGTGTGTTCGTCTAATTCACCAAGACGGCGAACCACTTCAAGAATAAACCACTTAGGTATGCTGTGGTCGAAGCGCTGCCCGTCGACACACCCGTACCAGGAAAATTGTGAAGACATGAACATAGGTAGCCAAGAGTTAGAGCTGATAGGACTGTTGATTAGTTTGGGCTTTCCCCACCTGTATAGCAAGTAACATTGCCGAAGATAAGAGTCCATAGGGGTAGTGATTATAGGTCGGGTTTTGCTGGCTTCCTCCTTGAGTGCAACCTGAGCGTTACCGCTTTCTGCTTTGGCGGCTTGGTATAGATCAACGTCCTTATCGAGTGTTCCCGTTTTCTTTAGTAGTTTGCTGAAACCCCAGCCCCACTTAGTACGATAAGAGTTGCCAAGTAAGTCTGACTTGGGAGCACCGGCGCTGGTACCCCAACGTAGTATGTCGTTAAAGAAGTCGTGCGGGGGGAGAAAAACCCCCGGGGGACTGCCCCAGAGAGTGAAAAGCTTATCGAAGCGTGCGTTTACCCAAGCTTTATCCATATCATCGATGTCTCCACTGACCCAGTTAGATATGTCATGTTCTATGTCGGCCTTCTCAAAAGGAACTTTACCTCCAAGCTGATGCAGGTGGCAAAAAAAAAGTGAAAGCTGGTCCCTCCGAAAAGACCTTAGGAAAACAGTAGTCGTGTATTATCTTTAAATTTTTTCTAAAAAAATCGTCGAGATTGGAAACGTCTGGTAGATAGATAGATGTGTCATATGCATGTCTAATATTGTTTAAAATGGCAAGTAGTACACTGGCCACTCCGGTTTGGCCGCAATGTATGATACACTGATAATATAAAAACATTGAAGGTGAGAAGCTACCGAACTTAGTGAATGGTGGTTGGGGGGAGAAGTGATGTCGAGAAAGTTTGTGCAGTCCAGGAGCGTTTTTTTTCAATTCGAAAGGTTTGAAAGAGGTGCATAATTTAAGTAGAGGTGTAGCCTGAATCGAGTATGGAGTGGCCTGGGGAGCAGGGGGGGAATCGGGTATCAGTTTTGTTCGAGTACGGCGTCCTGCGGAGCGTCCCCACCAATCTCCGGGGTTCTGGGGCGCTTGGGGGGTTCCTCTGGTTGAGGGTGGGTGCCCCGAGCTATTGGCTCGGGTGTAGCTAGGTTCGGGATGCGCTCGGCGGCAGATCTGGCTATGGTCAGTCCCGCCCCCACTGCCGCACCCACTGGACCACCAGTAACGAACCCAGCTAGGCCTGAGAGAGTAGGTAGGACTATAAAGTCCGTCAGCGCGCGTAAAAAAGACTCCGGTGGATCTGGGTATCTGATTGGTGTGGTGCGAACTTGTGTAGAAGGATCCTTCATTGTACTACGGGAATCAGTAACTAAGAGACGAGAAGGCTCGCCGATGCTGCCGGCTATTGGGAAGCTACCATATGTGGGAGTCAAGGAAGTGAAGGTTTTTCCGATCGATACACCGTGTAAAGGTACGTTGCAGAGGTAACTCCACTCGTCAATGGCGGGCTGTACGGGGGTCCAGTTGGAGCCAGGAAGACGGGACAGGACACGAGGAAAGTAAGATCCGCAATCAGGGGTAGTAGATACGTCAACAAGTAAGTCTTTTGTTTCAGGCTTGGCTTCGAATCCAAAGACCAGAGAATTAGGGACGATGCGAACTGCCTGTTCCCGGAAGTCACAACTTCCGGAGGACAGTTGTAATTTGGACCGCCACTGGTGAAAAGCAATGACAGGGAAAGGGGAACTAAGGCCATAATTAGGGTTCGCGACTGGATCCAAGAGATCGTACTCATAGATGTTGTCCCATGCTCCGTTAGGAAACAAAGTTATTAATACGCTAAGTTTGACGGGGATGATAATGTCCCCAGTACAAAGTATAAGATCTGCGTTAACAAGAAGATCGATGGTAGTATCATCGTTAGCCTCTGAGTAACCAGCCCAGTCACGGAGGGTGTAAGAGGTGGTGGTCAAGTGCACACAGGTGGAGAAGGCTAGAGCAGCTCCGTTCATGGATAGCCATCCGGCTACACCTGCAGGGCTTGTGAACGTATATTTTTGGTGTCCTATTGAAATCAAGTTTGTTGCAATTGACAACCGCATAGCAGAGGCGAGAGTTGGAAGTTTATATCCATTGACCATGACGTTAGGTGATCGGGTTCCCCAGCCGACCTCGGAGACGTCCATTCCGTAAAGGTTGAGTATGCGGAATAGACCAGATACACGACCTGTAGACAGTCTGTGATAAGGTGTGAGTTTCCTAAAGTTATAACCAGTTAAATTGTAGCGTGCGTCGTCAGAGGCTGGATCTGCTGGCCAAGCATTGGTTCGAAGGCGGAAGTTGTCTGGGCCAATTTGGTATCCGCCATGGGTCCACGCACCATGGGCGGCTTGGGCGGGGGTAGGGTATCCATCAGGTTCCACTCCCATAATGAGCCCCATGTCCTGGGCATGGCAGAGTTCAGATGCAACGGAGAGCGAGGTGCCTATAGCAGTCGAGGTGGAGTAATTGTTTGCAAGTTCGTGGTATGCCCCCAGGAAGTCTCGCTGAATTCGAGCAATGTTGGCATCGGTGTAGTATGCCTGCCACATGGCGGAAAGGTCAGCGTCTGCAGCGTCGTTAGGGAGTCGGACTGTGGGGATGGTGAACTGGCCATCCCCTAACTGTACTTGGGTGGGAACACTGCCCGTAGAACAGTCGAGAAGCACCAGCATAATGTTTTTGCATCCGGGGATGTGGCAGCTGTTTCCGGCGGGCAGAATGGTCAAGGTTGCAGCCATCTGTTGGTTGTCTGCTGTCTGGTAAGATCCGCTAGAGTAGTAATTGATGGTCCCACTATAGTATTCGGTGGTAGGTAACAATCACGTCGGGGTCACCAGTGAAGTGGTTACGCGGTAATGAAATGAAATGCTCAAGAGTTACGAAAACTGTAATATGAATTACCACGTAATCCTTCTAATGTATACACGTACAAATTAAATTAAAAGATTGTATACAAATTATTAGAATTGAAATTATATTAAACAGAATTGAATTAAATTATAAGGATTCTAGGTCTCTACGAAAGTCTAGACTGAGGAGCAAAATTGAGCGTGCATTCGCCTCGGGACTGGTAAACGCACTGAAGTCGTTGGCGCTCGAACATTGATTTATTCTAGATCATCTGTTCCGAGCGCCTCCGATGTATGCCGAGCGGAACCGAAGTTGCGGTCCGTCGCACGCGCTGCATGTTCGATTTTGCATATCATTCACATAATATTTTTATAACAATTAATAAACTTTGTATAGTGTGAATAATTGTTAATATTATTAATTATGTATGTAAATATTATGTGTGTTGTAAATATAGTAAATAAGTAAATGTTGTGAATTATGATTTTATTAATAGTGTTAAGTTATGGATAATAGACAATGCGAACTGTGAGTTTACTGTGTTTATGGTGTAATGTCAAATGAGGGAAAATAAATATGATACTTGTTGTTGTGGAGTGTTTTACAATGAAATAAATTAGATTTTAAATTAAATACATTGTGGACAAAACAAAGTGAGTAACCGCCACATAACTCTTCCGGATTTACTGAGGTTAGAGTACTAAAAAGGTCAAAAATACGAAAAAAATGTTTAGTTATGATATATTTCCAAAAATTATGGATATTTTCTTAAGAACATTTTACTGTATTAACAACGATTAAGGTAGCTGCCCTCATAACTAACCCATCACGAATGAGTTTTTTGCGATTTCTGACGTAATTAATTAGTACTCCAACCTCATTTGGTCCGAAAAAGTCTTTTGATCCTTATGGGAAATAGGATCGATTGACATCAAAAAAACATTTTAAGAAAAAACACCCTTTTTCTCGCTGAAAGTACATTTTTTTTTTAAATCAAGCTTGTTTTTATTAAAAAAATCTTATTTTTCATAGCCCGTCGTATATTATCGGTTACTTTGACGAGAGTAGTAACAGTGCTATGACCAGGGCGGAAACCAGATTGGTAAGGACTTGGCAGGCTATTACAGGAGAGGTAACAAGACAGTTGATTTTGAACATCACTCTCAAGGACTTTGGATCAGAGTGTGCCGCTTGGGAGGAGCCGCGCCGTGCCCTCATCTAAGGAGTAGGCGGTGACCTGTCGCTGTCGGCCGTGGTCGAGTCCATGGTCGACAACGAGGAGTCCTGGGACGCGGTGGTGTCCTTCTGCGACATGACCGTGTCGCAGAAGGGGGATGCGGAAAGGGTGAGGGAGATCACCTCCACTCACCCGGCCCGCAGCAGACGCACCGGGCGTCGGCGGAGGGCGGAGAACGGCCTCTTCCAGCCCCGCTAAATGGATCCAGGGGCGACGGACTTGGGTAAGTCTGTCGCCCCCCACACATCAGGACCCGAGGCGGCGGTGCGAAGTGTTCCAAGCGCGCCCCTCTTAGACGGCGCGGGGGGAGTCTAACACCTTGAAGTGGTTACGCGGTAATGAATTAAAATGCTCAAGAGTTAACGACAACTGTATTCTAATTACCACGTAATCCTTCTTAATTGTATACACGTACAAATTGAACAAAACGAATGGATACAAATTATTAAATCAATTGAAATTATTATGAATAGAATTAAATTATAAGGATTTAGGTCTCTAAGCAAGTCTAGACTGTGGAGCAAAATTGAGCGTGCATTCGCTTCGGCACTGGTAAACGCACTGAAGAGTGTTTATTATGTAAACCACAAATACCTTTTACTAATGTATACTAACAACTTTAACAATAATTTAGCACTATCAATGTAGATATTAGGAATAGCAATAATCTCGTCAGACATGGTTATAGTGAGCATAGCATTACAGCTAAGACCAACACCTACATAGCAGAAGCAAAGCGGATAGGGTAAATGAAACCAACATAGACTCTCCACCACTGAGAGTACTTATATTTGGGTTAATTGTTAGTTACATGTTATTCGCAATATAATAATTCATAAGAATAGAAAATAAGAAGGATAAGCTAGTCAGATACTAATAAACCAGATCATAGCAATATCAAGCGAAATACACATATTATACATTAAAATATATTAGTAAATATTCAGTAGAATATTTACTAAGAAATACACATAAATACACATAAAAACCCATCAACAAGACAAGGGTACTTAACTTAGGTCCGTTCGGTGTGACTACTGCGGAGCGAATGTGCCGAGTACGGCGGAGCAACGGCTAATATGACCGGTAGTAAACAAGTGACGTCACATCGTACGATTTTAATACAGATTCATAAAATTATATAAAAATAAAGTAAATATGTTGATATTAATTAGTTACATTACATACTTGGTCTTACAATGGCTTAATTAGTAAACAAGTCTCGTTATTTCTGTAAAACAGTTAAATAAGTAAGAATATGACTAAACTATTATAGTGATGTTATCTCTTTACGATTAATTAAAGAATAAGACGTGAATTAGTGTAATAAATAAGTTAAATAATTATAATAATCTAACACACGCGCTGCATGTTCGATTTTGCTTGATCATCGTTTACATATTATAACAATTAATAAAGTTTGTATGGTGTGAATAATTGTTAATATTATTAATTATGTATGTAAATATTATGTGTGTTGTAAATATAGTAAATAAATAAATGTTGTGAATTATGATTTTATTAATAGTGTTGAGATATGGATAATAGACAATGCGTTCTGTGAGTTTACTGTTTATGGTGTAATGTCAAATGAGGGAAAATAAATATGATACTTGTTGTTGTGGAGTGTTTTACAATGAAATAAATTAGACTTTCAATTATTATACATTGTGGACAAAACAAAGTGAGTAACCGCCACACTACTCCCCCCTTGAGACCGTAACTACGGGCGATAGTAGTCCGGGAAACGAACAGTGCGTCCCGAACGGGTTTTCTTTTCGTCGTTGACGGTTGGTTGTGAAGCCACATTGGAACTCGGTGTCGTGCTGGGAGTGTTGTCATCGTCGTTGGCGATGGGTAGTGCAGTCGCAGCGGAACGCGATGATGTCGTGCTGGGAGCGTTGTCGTCGTCATTGGTGCAGCTGTCATACATAGCTCACAGTTTTGTGACCTCAATTTTAATGTGCAAGCAAAATCGTCTAAGGTGTCATTTTCACCTTGTTTGTATGTGAAAAAATTATGACATTCATAAGTGGGGTTAGCTTTTGGGGCAAAGTGATTTTTAAATAACTCTATAAGCTCGTCGTATGTAATATTAACCTCATCTTTTCCAAATGTATTGAATACATCAACGCCCTTTTCACCAATGACATGTAGAAATAAAGCTACTTTTCTACCATCACTCTCTACATCCAAGACAGACGCACGTAAATAAAATTTAAATGACTGTACCCATTTTTTCCATTGTTGAGCCAAGTTGCCATTCATCACCATGGGCTGCGGACTGGGCATTCCAGAAAGTTTCATCGGCTTTTGTTTCTCATCAGACATGGCGCCGACTTTTCACACAAGAATTTCACAATTGACTTTAAGACACATAGGTTACGAAACCAATTCTGACACCATGTTTTGGTCGGTGTAGGTATTATAGAAATGATAATACTGGACTTCAAATACTGACTTTTTAATGTTTTACAATATTACATCTAAGAGAGTTGGCCGTGGCCGGATAACCTCTTCGGTACTGGGTACGAAACTCCCAAATACTCGGCGATTTGCGAATGTAGTTTTAATTTAAGTGGACTGTAATTAAGGATGGCGGGTAATCGCCTAGAAACCATGAGCTGATGATGAACGATCGATTAAGGAACTGGGAACGAAAGGGAAGCACGCCTTACCTGGTTGTTTCTTCTTCTTTCTTGCGTTGAGCTGGTCAAGAAGACTGGGCGCTGTCGTGTTCACGTTACAGAGCCCGGTTCACATGAGTTTCTTGTTCACAATCACACCCGCGGGTGGGTTTCACAAAGGTTATGAGGTTACACTATCCAAATAGGAATCAGCGGTAACTTTTCGGCGCGGCACAGCCGGCACGCGCGCGATGCGTGTCCGTGACCGCAGTACGTTAGCGACGCGGCTTCTTCACGGGACGATTCGTTTTTTAGTGGCCGCGCGCCGCGCGGCGTGGACTCAACCAGTATCTTAGGCGTGCGGGAAAAGAAAAAAGGAACTAGAGGGCGGTGTTATCGCTCACTCTGAATGATACTTTTGCATCATTGAATGGAATAAAATTAATTGGTCAAGACAAAAAAGAGATGGCGCTACCAGGTACTAACTTTAAATTATTATATCTTTCGTGTGCGTCCACTGTAGTGAATAGGTATAGTAATAGTTCCGTACTTATATAAATACGAATTAAACACTCTTAATAATGCGCCTCATTCTTTAATTTTTTAGGGTAACCACCTACTCAAATCTGTAGACCATACCTGTAAAATCGACTTTACCAAAAATGATATAGAAATAACAGTCGACAATATGAAGGAGCAGGCTCGACTTACAGATATCCCGATTCCCCAAATCTACAATATGGGAATGAATGCTTTAAAAAATAAAGGTGTACATTTCATCGAACTACCTTCGCTGAAAAGTGTGAAAACATGTTTATACTCACAAAGGAGTAGAACAAGTTTTAAAGATACTAATTATGTATTACTTCCTGAAAAGTTCAAAAGTTTTATTCTAGCAGACTATCATGACGCAAATTGTCGAATCATAGCATTCAGTTCCCAAGAAGCCCGAAGACTGATTCTGAACGTTGATGAATTTTTTGTGGTAGAAAGTTGGCACTCCCAACTTAATAAACAAGTAAAAAAGCGATCTCCAGTATCCATTTTGCGTTTACTTAACGTTATAAGTGAAAAAGAAATCGATATAAACGAAGAGGCCAAAAAAAGACGCCAAGAGTACATTGATCGCGATGATTTCATTATGAAAGGTCAAATGGAACTAACACACGGTGAAATTAGTATTGGTTTTTTTCTAGAAAAATTACGATGATAAAATTCAGGTGTTTATTCCTAGTTCCATTTGACATTTCATTATGAAATGTCAAATGGAACGAACTAACACACAGTGAAAGTATTGGTTTTTTTCTAGAAAAATTACGACATTTCAGGTGTTTATTCCTGGTTCTATATTTTCGTTTTCTTATAATGTTTTAGTGGGGGTGCAAAAATCATAGTGTGACCACAAGGCCATGTGTATCCTCGTAGTCATACTAGTAGGACAACCTAGTATGACCACGAGGAAACAGCGGGTATGATAGATGGTTATCTTCTGAGCAACGAGCTTGCCATTTTTCAATGGGTAGCTTAGGCCTCCTACGCACTGGCGACCATAGACGCGGCCAGGCCGCCGCGGCCATGGTCGCCGTTGCGTAGGCAAGCGCGACATCACTGGCGACCATAGACGCGGCCAGGCCGCCGCGGCCATGGCGCGACATGTGGACGGCCGAAAAATTTGCAGTCGACTTCCAAGGGTGTGTCAAGATGGACGTGCAGAAGATAATCACGCTAACTGTGCTTGTGTATTTACTACGAAAACGAAAACGGAAGATTTCACGTAAAAGACAGTTTTGGGTGCATCCATTACTTTGCGAGAGAAAGACTAAAGGATTATATTATACTTATTTTTTGGATTTAAAAATGTATGAGAAGAGATTCTTTAATTACATGAGAATGTCAACGAATACTTTTAACCTGTTACTGGATACAATAAAACCAAAAATTACTGGAACTGGTAACAACTATCGGAAATGCATTCCAGCAGAAGAAAAATTAGTAATAACAATAAGGTAAGCTTTTTCTTTTTTAAATACAGAATGTTTAAAAAATACGTGATATATTTTAAAGGGTGTTTCGGAATGGAGTATTGTGTACAGGAAAAATAAAAATAATGTGATAGGGCCTTTTTTTTACTTAAACTGCTAAATGGATTTTTTTGTAAATTTGAATTATACAAGACTCGTTTCTGAATCGCCCTAAACCACCACTGTTGTGTTTTTCACAACAACCTGTAAAATTCATTGACCAAGGTTTTGCCACTTTAAAAAATTTATGAACTATTGTTCAGTAGTATTTTATTTTACGACTTTGAAAAGTAGAGGAAAAGGGCTTGCTTATAACATGTTTTTAAATATTAAAAAACTGAAGTAGATAATCAAATTATTTGTATTTTCATAACTTAAAAAATGGCAATTGTGAACAATTAATCATTGAAATTGGGAAATAGGTCTATCATTTCTGAATTTTGAGAAATATCAGAATAATGAGTATGATTATCGCTGTAATTTGAATCATCTGATATCCTGTTGGTAGTAGAATAACCTGAATAACTCGGTCGATTAGGGTCATATTCTTGGTCGTTAAGAGTATTGAAATTACTTGAATAGTTTATGCGCGCTGTTGTAGGTGTACAGTTCGGTTGGTATTTTTCTATAATTTCCATGATTTCCATTTTCGCTTTGGTCTTCATTGCAGCAGGGATTGTTTGAAATCTTTCGAGGAGGGATAAAAGAAACAGTCTGTCACAATTTGAATCATTCTGTGTAGTCGCTATGGTCTCTTGCAGAACTGAAATTAGAGGGTCTGTATCGGATTCTTCGTTTGGTATTTTTTTCTTCCTTTTTGTTCTAAGCGACTTTGATGCAAACTGTTGAGTCTCAAGATCAGAAGATCTTGCACTTTTATTTTCTTGACTTGCCTCTTCGAGACTATTTTCTGTTGCGTTTGTGTCCAGCACTGATTTCAAAAACAGTAATTGGTTGAAATAGGTGTATTGTGATTTACGTTTTGCAGCAGAACCACTTTTGACATCTTTAAGACGGCGCAGCTCTCTTGTGAAACAGTCTCTAAGGTTTTTCCATCTTTTTTGGAGAGTAATGCCTGTAAATCAATAAATAAATGTATTACATATTACAAAACTAATATTATGTTTATTAATGTGAATTTTATTTTCAGGTATTTGGCTACTGGGTGTTCTTTATCTCATATAAGTCATGAATACCGTATAGGGCTTCCTACAGTATCGGAAATAGTATTTGATGTTCTTTATCTCATATAAGTCATGAATACCGTATAGGGCTTCCTACAGTATCGGAAATAGTATTTGATGTTTGTGAAGCAATATGGGAGATATTAAAACCAATTGTGATGCCACAATTGACCAGAGATAAGTGGATTCAAACGGCTGAAGGTTTTCAAAAATACGCCCAATTTCCTAATTGCATTGGAGCCATCGACGGCAAGCACATTAGAGTTATCAAACCACAACATTCGGGATCTCTTTATTACAATTACAAGAATTATTTTTCAATCGTGTTACTTGCAATATGTGATGTAAATTATAAATTTCTTTACGTAGATATTGGAGCATACGGCAAATGCAGTGATTCGTCAATTTACAAAGACTCTGTATTTTATCATAGGCTTTTAAATAATGATCTCGATATTCCGAGCAATAACCCCATCAAAAAAAATGGCCAATCAATGCCGTTCGTTTTAGTGGGTGATGAGGCGTTTTCACTATCGGAACATATGATGCGACCGTATGCTGGGAGAAACTTGAATAATGTAAAGACTAATTTTAATTATCGACTATCCCGTGCCCGCCGCTATATTGAATGTACATTTGGAATATTAGCCAATAAATGGCAGATTCTTCACCGACCCCTAAACGTCAAGAAAGAATTTGCAGTTGTGATTATAAAAGCTCTATGTGTGCTTCATAATTTTGTGCGAGAAAGAGACGGATATGATTTCAAGGACACGTTAACTGTACCAGAGACTTTATTAGAAATACCTGCATGTTTACCTACTAGAGCAAATAGAACATCAACCGAATATCGAGATATATTCGCAAACTACTTCAGTACCGATGGTCGCTTGCCCTGGCACAATTTGTAAATATATGGGTGCGTACCTACGACGGCTGCTCAGTTTGTGCGTTGAGGCACTTGCTCGCCGCGAGCCGCCATTGCGCGCCGTAAACAAAATGGCGTCAAACGCACATGCGGTATGAGTAATCTTTTCAAAAAGTTATTCCAATCATTACGAAAACCTGGGAAATTTTAGCAAATAATTGTCAAAACTCATGTGCAAAGCGAAAAATAGTAGAAATAAAATAGTTATACTTTTGACAATTACCTATTTGCTAAAATTTCTTAGATTTTGAATGAACGGAACAACTTTAAAAAAAAACACTCATGTCACATATACGTGTCGAATGCTACTACATCACCTGCTGCGTTTATTGTAGTTCATCGCATTATTAATTTACTTAGGCATAATAAAATAAAATACTAACCAAGTTCTGCCTTTTCTTTATCTTCCATGGATTCACCGCCAAATATATCGACCAGTTCAAGCCACAACTGCCGCTTAACATCTTTATTGGAGTAATCATTTGATTCTAAGTCCCATAAACCTCTTCTATTTTCAACTTCAATTATGAACCTTTCCGTGTCGAAATTGGCCATTGTAAAATAATCACTCTGTAGCTAGCTACACGTCTGGTCGCCGCGGCCGATGCGGTAGCACTGATGAATTTATACAGAAGTGATGTTCTCGACGGCCACGATTGGTCGCTGGTCGCGTGGCATCAAATTGGACGCCGCGGCCGGCTGGTCGCTGGCCGCTAAGTGCGTAGGGGCTAATAGCGATTGCTATAAAAGTCCAGAATTCACTGGCCGCCGCGGCCAGGTCGCGGCGACCATGGTCGCCAGTGCGTAGGAGGCCTTATAGCTTAAATGCAGTAGGCATTCGAAAAAACTAATCCAGCCATGCAACACGGATAAGCCGAATCTTAAATTCTCAGTATTTATTTCCTTGACAATCATTTCATCTATTTTGTTAAACTGTTTAGATGTTGCACCACATATAAAACATTTCGTAGTTGACCTTGTTTCAACAGAAACAAGCCCTCTAACAAGAGGGCTGCAGAATTTTCCATCCACCATTAAAAATATCGATTTATGACTAACCCTTGAGTGTCTTGACTATGGTCACACTGCTTTCTTGAAGCTTTTTTTTTATTTCATCCTCTATTTTATTATTTTCTGCAATAGAAATATTAGAAGAATCCTTCTAAAATTCAATTTTAATAGGTCGACGATATCTGGTTGATGCAGGATGTGGGTTTAAAAAAAAAAAAAAAAAAGGATGTGGGTTTTGCCATACTAATTTCTTCCCAGACTTCAAACGTAGGGGAACTAAGCATATTATGAAAACACCAGAATCATCGGCCTGTTAGTCATAAAATGCTTGTTTGTGGAAACTATATCCAGACGACCCGTCAAACCCCCATTTGGAAATCAGACATTTATTCAATTGTTTATCTCCAAGGGATAGAATGACAGTTTCCAGTTCAGGATATTGTTTGGCATAATCTCACTGTTGTATGGTCTAAAAGAGCTTGTAATTTAACAGAGGTGCCAGTTTCCGTTACTGTAATATCTGTAGGATATAGGGTTTGGGTCCCGGGACGTCTCGTGTCTCGAAGTCCCGGGACTTTTCGTAATGTTAGTTGTTTCGAGTCCCGGGACTTTCGGGTCGAGACTCGAGACAAGATTGTCGAAATTGTTATGTAGGTAATCTGGCCACCACACCTCACAGTCTCAAAACACGGACTTTTTCACCCCGAATAATAGTAAAACTGCACTAATTGGCTTTGTGGAAGAATTATATTTTAGGCTTTTGGAAAATATCCCTAGTATCCGGACACCAGATGTGGAAACAATGGGCGCTGAACCTAGCACCAGTAGCTCTCAAGTACACAACGAGCCTCACGAGTCTTTTGTAAATCAAATGGAACAAGCAGTAAAAAATATCCAAGAAAATGTAATATAATGAAAAAAAAAACAAGAGCAACATTAAAAAAAGAGTTTCAGTTGTTTCAAGCAACCGGAAAACGTACAGAAAGTTTGGAACTACTGTATCTTAAACACAATTAAATCGACATCTGTTGAAAACGAGAGAGTGTTCTCCTTGACCGGTGGCATTATTACAAAAATCAGAAACAGATTGTCGGACAAAGCTGTTGACGTTCTGATTTTTTTAAAAGCCTATTTTATTAAATCAGCAAAGAAGTCTAATTAATGTGTTAGTCAATTATTTAAAAGACTTGTGGGCGACGCATAAACTAACCTAATTATAATGTTTTTATTTCTTGTTTATTTTAATAAATACTTGCAAAGCGGTGGGAGTAATATGTGTGGACGAAGGGCGAACGAGGGGAAAGGGGCGCGGTCGCGCGGGAGGTAGCGACGCTCGCGCCTTCGCGCGGTATTTAACGCTATGCTAATATAAGTAAGAATGGCTCTCCGAGACTGCTTTTCAAGTTTGGTTAAAAGAAGTTAGTTTAGTAACGACAAAACCAAAGCGTATTGCTGCTATTGTCGATGTGAATTAAATGCATAAAATTCGGATACACACCTAGAATTTTGAAAAGAAAAGAAAAGTTTTTTATTTATGTATTGGAAAGGAGCTAATTTTTTTTTCTTTCCCCTTTTCTTTGATTTCTGTTGTATCGTGGGTGCGTTTACAGACACAAATCTCACATACACAAATGCCCAGACCCGAAACAACCATCTATAGGCCATAAACATTTTTGTTCCGTGTGGGAATCGAACCCACGACCCGTAGTGCAGTAGCCAATTGCTTAGCCACTGCACCAAACGTCGTCAAAAAATTAAAGAGTTAAAATTGTTTTTTTGGAGCTGATTCATTGAAAATAGAGCTACTTTTTGCTCCAATAGAGCTAAATTGGCAACACTGATCATTGGTAAATCCGACCGATCAACACGCCTATGAGTAATGTGCGGTGAAATGTTATGATAAGCATGTTATAAATGTCTTAATTTGTCAGTTCCAGAAAGAATTAAATTGAGCGATGAAAGGAATTAACGTCGTAATTGCTTACGTACAGGTCATGCAATTTCTGAATGCATATACGGTCCGTACAAGCAGTGTCAGAAGAAGCATAATAGTTTAATACAATGAATGAATCACAGCCAGCTGATAAGAAATCGGTCTCGGTCGTGTTGCGTGCATTGTAACTGAAAAATTTAAGGAAATTGACACTATTGCAAATGAAATAACGGTGGAGAAAAAAGTGGATCATTTGAAATATTACCCACCACTCCCACCAAAGGGATTTTAAAAGGTAGGTGCATTACGGCCTAAAACTCTCACTTGTCCGTACGTAATTTAACTTGCAAAACGCGGCCCGCACTTGAGGTACGTTTTTTTTTCTTCCTTTTTGGCAATTGTAGCCTTAGCCATTTTGCCAATGACAACTATAAAAGTTAGGGAAACAAGCAAGAGTACCTACCAGGGCTCGGAAACGTTATTTAAAATAACGTTTTTAAAACATTTCTAATAGTTCTTTGCACAACATTTTGTTCGGAACGAAAACGAAAAGAGAACAAAATCCTAGTTTTCAAAAACCGGTTTATTCCGCAGGACGCAGTCGCACATAGTGTGCGGTAACAAGCATGAACTTGTTAAGTTCCGTAGGGTATGTTTTCATTTCAATATATCATTAATTCCGAGCATAGTTCGGCGCATAGTCGAGCATAGTTTTTATTTTTATTTCATTTGAGATGGGTTCTCTCTTGACTCTGGTCAAGGTCAGAGGTGACAAAGACAAAGTCTACGATGGAACGAGCTTACCCAGAAGAAGCTTGTTCACTGTAACTTTGAACAGATTCGGGTTGTAAGCGTGGAACACAGACGCAGGCAGTGAGTTCCACTCTTTTGCCGTGCGCCGTGCTTAGTGCGAATTGGTGAAATGGCAACTAGATATAGATGGTAACTTGTTGTGCGTCTAGATGTCCGATGGTAGAAAGGGGCCGGTGGGATGAGGTTGTGGAGTTTTTGAGCACACTCACCGAACTACAGTCTATAGAAGACCGACAAGCAGACAACCTTGCGGCGATGAGCCAAGCTGTGAAGCTTGGCATCCACCAGTTTTACGTCGCCAATGAGTCTCTTAACTCTGCGTACCACTAAGTCAAGCGCGGCAAGTTGGTATTTTGCTGGGCCATCCCAAAGGTGGCTGCAATACTCCATGCAGGATCGGACTTGCGCTTCATAAAAAATCAACAACTGTTCAGGCGAAAAGTATCGCTTCACTCTATTTAGGATGCCCAGTTTTTTGGCCGAAGTTTAGACTTTGTGCTCAATGGGGGTGCCGAAGTTGAGACTAAATGTAAGAACTCGAGCCGATCAGGTATAGGAACAGACATATGCCGAAAACTAGGAGTTTGGTCTTAACGACTCTTTTTTGCGGCTTGTGTTACGTCTTGCGAGTGGTTAGTTAGTGGTCCTATTTCGCTCACAAAATGGGACGCAAAAGAAAAAATGAAAAAACCTAATTTAAAAAGAAGCAGCCATGCTCCGAGAGTACCTGCGCCGCGCGAAATGTCAGGAAGGCGTGCCTTCTCCAGAGCCAGTACACCAGTACCGGCCGGATCGCCTTGATGGTGATGACGTCGGCGGTAGGGCGTGAGAGCCTGTCCCGCCATTCTGCCACCTGGACCTTGCAAAGCTGCGGCCGACGTAGCTCAAACTGGCGCTGCATCGGCCACTCGCCTCACGCTCTCGCTTCATCGCGCCACCGGTAGAGCGAATATCTTCGCCTCCAGGTCCCAGGGTGGAGATCCAGCCAGTACGCAGGCCGCCACGTAGATCGTGCGATAACCCCTTATGACTCTGACGGCCATCGCCCACTGCAGCTTCCGCAGAATGCAGATGCTGCTGGCCGTCAGGTCAGCCGCCCATATCGGGGCCCCATACAGGGCCAGCGATCGCACGATCCCCACATACAGCCGCCTGCAGGCGGTGCTCTGGCCCCTCAAATTGGGAAACAGCGTTGTGAGCGCGCCAGCCTCACTTAGCAACTTGGGCGCCAGACGTCGGAAGTGGGGGCCCGAAGTCCCACCGGCTGTCGAGCACCAATCCCAGGTGCTTCATGGCCAGACTCGACAGCGATCCGAGCTTCCCCGACCACGATGTGTGAGCCGGGCGGCGGCGGCGCCCGCAAAGCTGCCTCCCTGTGCAAGCTCCCCCGAGCAGTGACCAGCGTCCGCATAACACGTCAGGTCTGCCCCCGATCTGAGCTAGCCCCTCAGCACGGTACAATAAAATATTAGCACAAAGCACGGTAAATACTTAACCTAAGCTAACTACTTGTACTACACAAACATCATGACTACCTGCAACAACAGCACTAAGGGCGACCCCTAGTGGGACTCGGACCTCGGCTTAGGGCGTTGCTGGCGGGGGCTTAGGGGGGGAGACAGCTTGATGAGGGCTGAATTATCCGTGTGACTGCGGAGTCTGAAGAGACGACTGCCTCTACGACGGGAGAGCTCGGTGGATCGTGACCGGCGGCGGTGGGACCTCGCGACGGGCCTCGTCGGCGAGGACGGTATGCCGGACGGCGGCGGACGTTGTGTAGTGTGCTGGTCGATTTACTCGCCTTATGGAGGAGGGTAATTTCGTTATCGAATTCTAAAAGTGTGTGCCTGGGACGGCGAACTTTACTTATGAGAGAGGGACTGTAGTCGGCCGCTGCGGCGACTAGAGGGTTCGGATGGTGGGGGGCAGTGTGTTTAAAAACCTAAATTGTTTTTTTTAATAGTATCTAAAATGTGCATGTCATTGATAGTTTTTTGTCCAAGTTTTAATACACACTATACTCGTACTCACAGAATAATAGTCACAGATAATAGGGTCTACTTTAAGCTTTAACAAAACGACGAACGGCAGTCAAATACGAACTGAATTAAATTCGTAATATTCGTAGTTTTGTATCGAAGTTCGTAGTTTGTATCGAAGTTCAAAAAAATGGAAAAAAACGGTTAAAAACGTTTTATTAATCGAGAACAATTCAGATTTTGTTCTTTTTCAAAAACGTTTTTTATAACGTTCCGTTCGAACGTAACCGAAACAAACTGTTTTCTAGGTATTTAAGACGAAACCGTTTCGAAAAATGTACCGGTATCCGAGCCCTGGTACCTACCAAGACTACTAAAATGATGCGAAATTTAAGATCACTGAAGTAATTCTGATTAAAAAAATAAAAATATACACACTTAATAAACAAATTAGATAATTAACGATATTTATATAGAACAATAGGTAATAATGAAACTAACTAAATTCTTATATTATTCGATTGAATAAATAAAGAAATACATGTGTCGATGAACAGCAAAAGTGGAAAAATCCGTTAAAGATGCTTTTACACAATGACGTATTTTATTCTATATTATTAATGCAGGTTCTATTTACGTCTCTTTTGAGCAAGATAAACCCATATGGGTCAGATGGATGCCTAATATACAATCTCACCTTGTCTGTGGATAATTAAGGCGCAAAAAGCAGAAATTGATTGGATTTTAGTAGGTTTGATATAAACGCTTGGATATTACCAGTTTTGGAAAAAATCTACTGTGGATATTACCATTTTTGATACAATTCGTCATTATACATCATTATCAGGGTTGTCACTAAGAATTTTAACAACAATAGTTTGAAATTAAAATTTCTCTAAAACTTAATTAAATAGATACCTATTCTTTGCAATTTTTAGCGAAAATCAAACAAAATCAATAAATTAGATGAATTTTATTATTTATAAACATTCTACGAAAATCAAACAAAATCAATCACCTTTTCCATCTCTTTACCATGACAATTCTCAATTTCTCCCTGGGGTAAATTATTGTCCCTTTCTAATAAATTTTTAAAAAAGATTAAGTCGTCTATATTTTTCCATTCGTCACCGTAGTGTTTTTTTAAAAGATTTTGGACATCAGTCAATTCCTAAAGCCACTTCATTAACATACCAACCATCATTCTGTTTTTGTTTTGGCCCGCGCAGCCGTCAACCATAAGCCGAACGGTTTTAATGCCATTCAGATCCAGTAAACATAACGCATGGTGCAAAGCACTACATATGTCATTAGATGACTTTGCTGCAACATCTTCCGTCCACAAATATGCAAAAACATTTTCTTTATTTAAAGAAGTCCGTGATGAGCCCTCAACTACAGTAAAGTTGAAAAGGTAGATTTGTCGGGAATATTGTCGCCTGGTCAGGAATTTTCGGCATGGGTAGATTTTTCTGGCAATCGAATGAAAGGGTTAGAAGTCCTTCTTTTTCCTCCTTTAAATAATTGAAAAAAGCTTTTGCCCGCAGCTTATGTATTCTTTTTTGAACCATGAACTCTTGTTTTTTACCATATTTTTTTTCTATTTCAATGTTTTCTGATAGTTGTTGACAAGTAGAACAAACATCTTGCCGAACAGCACCGAAACCAATGTTAAAAGAAGTGTTAAACACTTTTCTAAAATAAGACACCAGTACCGAATATCCCGGCAAGGATTGGTCATTATACATTGCGTGCATTCTTTTAATAGACAAATCGGGAGCCAAATATACACGGTGACGGTCTTTTCCACGACAGTAATGCGTTTCTAAAGGTGTAAAAGACGAGAAGTGAAAAGAAAGAAGATTTTTCAACTGCTTCTTTTCGTGATGCGAATGTGAATGTTTTTCTATCACCTCCTCGTAATTCTTTTGCCTTTCCACCTGAGCGCATATGTCTTTTAAGTACTCCCTGTACTCGTCCTTTCTTTAGTTTCAATATGCCCAGAAAACGTTTTAAACAAACTGGTACCAACGTATTTTTCGGATGCTTGCGTACAAAATATCTTGTTGAAAATTCTTTGGTATTGCGTGTTCCTTTTGTCTCTTTCTTTTAATTTTAGTACTTATGCAATATTTCAAAATGAAGTTATCTTGATGTATTTTTGACGGGTTTTCATGAAATAATTTATGAAACCAAAACATATCTCCTGATGTTAAAGAACTGCATTTGTATGTTTTAGAATTTTGGTGACAGTTCGGTTTTGTTGGTAAGGAGGTAGCTGAATATCTGTAAATAAAAAAAAAACATACCTAGTCAGCTACTAACTGCTACTTGTACCGCCCTGCGATGCCCTCAGTACCGTGTATGTTGTATTGTACAGGGAACACACTTTCGCTGCCCAGCTTGTGTACAATAAATTTTATTTACATGCCATATTACGTTTCACGTAAATACATAACAACCCGGGAGCCGAGTCCATCGGCGCGATAGTTACGTAACGGGATCCCTATGCCCAAGCATCCGTTAGCCGAGTTCACTAAGCCACGCCCCCGACTCGCGAACCGTGTGTAGGGTTGTCTAATTCATAAGGACAATATTTTCATTCAGCATGGTTACTGAATAATGTTTTTTAATTACTTTTATTTACTATGCAGATGTTTTGTCACTAGGAATTACTTAGATAGGTAAGATATTTGCAGATACTGCTGGTATTTTTTTATTTCATACATAGGTACTTATGTATTAATTGATTCTAGGGATTTACACACTTGTTCCCGTTCATGTAATAGATAGATATTCAAATATAATAGATGAATCAATTGATATTAAAAATGTAATCGAGGTAAACATTAAAATGAATTGTTTATTGGCATAACAATTTACACAAATCCTGTAAAGTGCCTGCCTTCTGAGCTGGGTTAGAAAACTACATGTATAACAGAAGTCAGTGCCTACTCCCTAATGGACAAAATTATAGTTATACGCTAACAATATGTACCTACCAAGAAATATTAATTCAGAGAATATGAAAAGAAAATGTTAGATCTACTAAGAGAAAGTCATTTTTACAAACAAAGTATTTAATGATAATTAATATTGTGGGAGCTCTATGAGTCCAATCAACCAATTAAATAGGTTTCACCAAAACTCTTGATCAATCTAATAGAGATTGATCAAGAGTTTTGGTGAAACCTATTTGGAGACTCATGTAGAGCTCCCCTAAATAAGGCCGCGTGGGGGGCGACGCTTATTTGGTAGTCACCGAAGGTGGAGCCGCGCAGGCCGGAGCACCTCCTGCAAAATTCCGTGCGCCCGCGCCCGCCCTGCCGGCCCCACTGCCACCGCAGGTGATGGTGGTGGTGCTGGTAATGGTGGCGGTGTCGGTGGTTGCGGTGGTGCTTGCGGTGCTTCTCTGTAAAAATATCAATTTAAGAATCTAAAAATCCTTGGACAAATGTAAATGTGAAAATATAAATGTTCAATGTGATATGTTCTACATAACTTATTATGAACACCATATTGAAATCCACTTAGAATATTAAGTGAAACAAAATAAAGTGTTTCTGTGTATAGAAACAGACTGTAATTTATTATGTTTTACATTATTTACCTAGAGGTTTTTTTTATCTAATAAATGACACAAAATGAACAAGAGAATATTCAAACTACCTTTATTTGATAAAACTAGTTTTTCTTGTATTACTATTATAGATACCTTAGAACCTGTCATGTGAATATTTAGGAATCAAACCACACTTACATGTTTTGCGTTTTAACGCAGCACAACACCAGCCACCACCAACCATGACAAGTGAATTCGGGCATTCTGAAAAAAAATAACACTCAGACCATGCATAGAAGTAACAATAACATAGCATCACTGGAATACACCTTGACCATTATTCAAAATAGACCAATCCAATTAATTTGTGTGTAAATCTCTCAAACACAAGCTCATTCATTCGTTAGATTATGTTGCCCAAAGCCTCAAAATACATGCCAAGGTAGCTGAACCTTATGTTAGTAAATCACTTTATCGTATTATTAGTACCATACACAAGCCTTCTCTTGTTCATAGAAAGAAATTTTAATTTATACTCACTCGTTATGTACCTCGTAGTCGCTCAAGTTCGTTGTTTTTTGTCGGTCAATCGAACACGAACAGTCGATCGAACAGATCGACGTTGGTGGTTTGAAGTTTCGAAATTTAAAAAGTTTTTAGTATGTACCTTGGTAAAACTTTTTGACATAAAGTTTATTGCAGACGTTCGGAATTTAACGAAAAGTAAGTTGTCTATGGAACGTCATGCACCAACTTCTGTTACAGAAACGAAAAACGTAATTAACAATACAAATTAATTTAATAGTTTTAGAATGAACATGAACGTAAAAAAATATATTGGGTCTTGTCAACAACATCGCAACGAATACAACAAATAGTTTATAGAACCGATTAAAAAATAATAAAGCTTATACAATTGAATATTTTGTGGCGGCATCTATCACGCCACATGCGAACTACGCAACACAGCAGTACTAGAAGACTACAGCGACATTAACAACTCTCAGTTCCTACTAGTCGCGCGCAGAAGGTTTGCCGATGACTGCCCCTCCCACTTCACCGACCGCTACCCGCTCTCGTCTGGCCTACCTACTAATCGTACCGTGACGTCATGAGGCTATCGGCAAACCTTCTCCGCGCGACTTATACATCGCGCTATCATGATTTTTCCTCCACAATTTTATTCAATTGTGCAAATAACGATGATACTACTGTAGATACTATTTCTGGGCACGGTTTGTAGGCAACACTTATATATGGTGGTTATAATATGTCATAATTAGGAAAGCTAAAGAAACAATGGAAGGGATACAAGTGACATATAAATCGTAATGATAAGATAAAAACAAAAGGAAGATACGAGGGAAATTACAGAGATACGTAATGCTTGCGTGCTGAAACACCATTGTGTTATTCAGCGTGACTTTTAATTCACTGGCAATATTTTAACCCCGTATTCTACCCATGATACTAATTTATTTAAGCCCATAATATCGTGTATTAAAATTGTCAAATTATTAACTTTAAAAACGTGATATATCTTGTCATTTACCTACATAAAGTCCAAAATTAATAAACACGATAAAAAATAAATAGTACAAATGATAATTAAAACTTTAATAAATTTAAAGTATCAAGATGCGTCCGCAAGTAATGCTAGTGTACCAGTTTACTACGCGGTATTATTACTTACGCTACAACGTACGTACGAGTACGAGCTATCTCATTCACACGTTGACGGACAGTACTATCCCACTAGTTTTAGCTGTTAAGACGGTACTCATTTTCATACGTTGCCTAGAGGCGTAGTGTCATATCGCGTGGTTAAAAAACATGTCTTATGACAGAATGGATATAGGCGTAAACGTCGTAAAGCGTTCTGGCACATATAATATTAATACTTTATGTAGGGATATAACAGTACGTCCTCCAACGTATACGCTTATATCCATAGTGTCATATTTTATTGCAAATTACTATGCACGGTGCACTTACGCCTTCAGGCGGCAGTATTGTGTGAGAAGGAAAAAATAAAAAAAACAGCTGCAATCAGTCAATATTTATTATGAGATCAACATCATCACATACCGTTACTTCTTCGTAATAATTAAATGGCACAAAACTTAAAAAGAACTAAACGCAAATATAAATCTTCTCAATAATTAACGTTACGATAAATTGTAATCAGTCTTAAACTCGTGAAAAAGCTTGAATTACGAGTATCACAATCCGTTACTTATTAATCGAAATAGAATCTGAAAAACTAAATTTATTAATCAATATTTAAACTTTTATATTCTTCGAAGCAACTGGGGCATAATGGAGGTTTATTTAAGCACCCTTTACAGCGATAGCTCGTCTCTCCTCATATATTTTTTTTTGTTACAAACTTTGCACTTTAGGAAGGCGAACTTTTTTTTGTCCCTGGTCGAGATGGCACTTATTATTTTTTTTTAACAATAATTATGTGTGTGTCTCTGTGACAAATAAATATTTTTTCTTTCTTTCTTTCTTTCACTTGCTCTGGCCAGTGACCACTGAAGACATTTTCAGGCTCAGACACGTTCGTCGGCAGAGAAGCAGATAGATGTACTGGGTCGAAATCGCCTACTATCATAAATGCTACTTGTATTGACCAGGTCTACTCCTTTCAGCTTGCGATCACCAAGACCAATCAGTACCTTAATCAATTCTTCTCGGTAGTTTACGAAATGGTATGTGGAAGCAATGTTTTTCGACTGTATTACTGAACTTCGAAGTTTAAAATACCGATGTACTGTATTCATAAAGTTTAAAAGTACGAATTACGTGAGTTAGAATGTACGCTATTACGAATTACTTTATTCAGAATGTTTATCATTCCGATGTACGTTACTCCGAAAGTTCACTATTACGAATTACGTCATTGAGAATGTTCATCATTCCGATGTACGGGACTCCGAAAGTTTACTATTACGAATTACGTCATTGAGAATGTTCATTATCGCGATGTACGGAACTCTGAAAGCTTACTATTACAAATTACTAAGTTTCGTATGTTCAACATCGAGATTCTGAGATAATATTTCGCTTTTATGTATATAGATATATAACGATAGATAGGTAAGGATAACTTAAGTAAAATTTATTAAATGTTAAGTTCAGTTCATGTTAATTTTGTGTAACTAGCTAGGTACTAACTTGCCAGGGTTGCGGACTTTGTTCTAAAGTTACCGCGGCCTTGGAACGCAAAGGGCATTAGGAGGAACACGGATGGGTTTTAGTCAGTAAGAGTCTGACACTCCCTTCCGCTCCTTCCGTAAGAAGTCAATTCATGACTTAACAACGTTAAAAAAAGTAAAGCTATATAAGTATACAATTTTAGAATTACAAATGAACTATAACAGTGTATGGCTACAGAAATTAAAAATCTTAACCTAAATAGGTAATAGTAGTTTAATAAATTTTAAATATGCCAAAGTACCTAAATACTTTCTCAGAACGTCCATGATGAACATTCGAAATTTAGTAATTTGTAATAGTAAGCTTTCGGAGTTCCGTACATCGCGATGATGAACATTCTTAATGACGTAATTCGTAATAGTAAACTTTCGGAGTCCCGTACATCGGAATGATGAACATTCTCAATGACGTAATTCGTAATAGTGAACTTTCGGAGTAACGTACATCGGAATGATGAACATTCTGAATATAGTAATTCGTAATAGCGTACATTCTAACTCACGTGATTCGTACTTTTAAACTTTATGAATACAGTACATCGGTATTTTAAACTTCGAAGTTCAGTAATACAGTCATGTTTTTATTATATTTTTTGAAAAGGAAGTATGCGTTCCACACCGCTATATCAAAAAGTGAAACAAAGCTTTTTTTATACCACCTAATGGTTTTTCGGGGGCATGAGTAATAAATAGGAAACCATTTGGTCAGAGCGATCAATGCCGGACATGTATCTGTTATAAAGATCAACTTCTGCAGGTTTCAATCTTGTTTTGCCAAATCTGTTTCTTACTTCCACAATCGAAGGATGCATTTTAGTGGTAATCATTAGGACAGGTCGTTTATCCTTCCACTTTGAAACATACACCTTGTCCTTGCGTACCCAAATGTGCTCACCAGTTTTCAGCTTCTTCTTTGTAATGCTTTTCGGATTTTCTTTACGATTTGTTCGCAAAGTGCCGGTGCAATGAGTTTTCAAATCTATCAACCTCTGTGTTAGATTCACAGAGTTGTAATAGTTATCCATGAATAAATTATGTCCGCGTAGTAAATATGGACGCATCAGTCTCATGACAAGTTTTTCCGTCTTAGAATTAGATTCACCCATATCCTGTCGTGTTGTGTCCTTTCCACTGTACATTTTTACATTTAGTACATAGACATCGTAGGTTGTGAGTTCATAGAATTTGATCCCGTAGCGGGCTTTTTTCGACTTGATATACTGACGGAAAATCAATCGACCCCGAAACAGAAGTAGCGACTCATCCAGCGACAATTCTTCACCAGCATCGTAAATTTTACGAAAGTTTAGGGTCAACATATCAATGAACTTCACGATCTTATTTTCGCGTTTTGCATCTGATTTCGATGCACAAATACAGCGCAAAATTTGCTCATATCTGCGTCCAGATAATATGTAGGTAGAAACAGGATGATAATATAATGGATCGGATAATGAAAACACATTTCTTTGTTTAGGACATCTAACGTGAGCTTTGAGAAGGGTAAGTCCAAGAAATTTCATCATTTCCTCGCAGTTGGTTTCACGATATACAGTTTTGCGGCTGTGTCTTGTATGAGGTCTATTAGTGTTGCATAGAGCGTTCCCGTAATTGTTGGTACAATTCACCAGATATTCTATAAAATTTTGAGGGAAAACGAGGTAAAAAAAGTCAATTACACTGTCCATGTCATCAACATTAACGGTTATTCCACATTGAGAACGATCAAAATTAAAATCGGGTATTTCAGTAACTGTCTGAGACCACGACTCCTCTGTTACAGGTGTGTCTGATCTCCTAGTACTCACATTGTCAGAATTTAGCTCACATGGGATATCTCGGGACACATTAGGATCTTGTTCATCATCCAGAGGCACACTAGTAATCAATGAGACAGGTTCTTGTATAAGATCTGCAAGTAATTCCGAACTTTGGGCAAGCTCAATATTCTGACGATGTTCTTCGGGTTCAGAACATGACCTTATATCAATCACATCATCTGCATCACTAGACGAAGAAGATTGGGACTCACCAGAGGATATAGCAGCTTGTTTCTGTCGCCTGCGATTTATTTGTGAAGTCTGAGTTTCTCTTCTATATCTTCAGAACTACTGGATTCCATACCAGTTGGTTGGTATTCCAAGTCAGATCCATATTCCTCATCATCAGCAAACGGGTCTTGACTTGATTCAGGAGTAGACGCCGCATCAAACATGTCCTGTATTAGCGATGTTACGAATCAAATTTTTTCCAACTCGGATAACTCGAGTTGACTCGACCGCTAACTCGAATCGCAACTTGAGTTGACTCGACTCGTATCAACCGGATGGGGTGCGCTTCGCGATTCGCGGCAGCAGCCTGCAGCCAAACGGATCGGCGAGTCGAGTCGAGTTCACCAATTCGTATTCTTGATTCGAGTTTACTTTACACTTGCCTTGCCGAGCGAGTCACGCCAACACAGTTAACTGACTATTCGTGCACTTTATATGCATTGTAATAAGGGTCACGAATGGTCAGTCACCCGTTTTGGCGTTTGTATGTAATGTGCGTTGCATTGACTTAACTCACCGTCTCACCTGTTATCTAGTGATACTAGATACAGAAAAGATGTTATGGCGAATATTATAGTAGGTGGTATTTAATGGTAATCTAATGGTATTTAATATGAAATTTAAGAAGTCGGTTAAAAACAAGGCTATTTGGGAAACTATTGAAAAAATATATATTTCGTTTTGCAACTTGTTTGGCAGTCTTTAAATTCTAAGTATAATTAAATAAAAATCGTCTAATTCAGACTTAGTCAATCTATAGTACCTAGGTTATTAGGTTAGTAACAATAAGACCTTAAAAATACTATGTTAGGTTTGGCACACGATTTACCTTAACGCTAAGTACATATTATTTTAATATATTGGCTCAAATCAAATCCATCTCATACTTAGATTGTGAAACTTAAAATAACAACCGTAGCGTTATTCTTGCGTACACTACCTAAAGATAAAAAGAAATATTTTCAAACAGAACAAAAGACCTTTGACAACTGACTACATCTGGCTGCTTGCCTGGCTCCGCCTGCACGCAATTAAAGCCCCAACCCCATAAATCGCCAAACAATAACGCGTATATTGAGCCACAAATAAATACAAAATAACTTTTTTACATCTCAGCAAGCCTTATCTGGCTTTCACTTCTTCTTCTAAAAAATACGTAAGCAACAAAACAAAATATTTATATTCTCATCGATTAAAACTACAGTACGTACATACCTACATCAATACATAAAATCAACAAAAACGGTTGCAAGATAAAACAAAAGTCGTTTTTTTATTACTACCTACTTGTACTTCCTCTTTTTACAGTACGAGTTTAAAAATAAAATTTGGTCTACTTTTTTTGGCTTAAGTCGGTTTCTTCGTTGATTGGTCACGAACCCGGCTTTTGAAAAAAGCCGTTCCGAAGGCACAGAAGACGCGGGTATACACAAATATTTGTATGCCATTTGGCACAGACCAGGAAATACTTGTTTCCGGTTTTCCCAAAATTGCAAGGGATCTTGTTTCCGATCTGAATATGGTAGATCTAAATATTGTTTTAAAAGAACTGATGCGGACGATATTGGCGTTTGATGCACTACACTTTCATTCACTTTTTTATCAAAGTGCTCCCAGATGTCATCGTCGTTCCTTGTAGATGCACTTAAAGTGAAATTACAGAACAGACTTAAAGAAATGGGACTTGTTGTTGACCAACCAAAACAAGGAGGAGGCAACAGTAACGATGGCAACACAGCAAGAACATTTTTTAAAAACCCTGTTCTGGTTTCTCAAATCACAGGTGTGTCCAAAGACTTGATTGAAAGATTTGCAAATATTTTGTGTGTCATATCCTGCGGACATTACATAGACGAAGAAAAATTTAGGATATATTGCATCGGCACAGCTGAAATGGCGATCAATCTATATAAATGGTACAAAATGAGTGCAAGTGTACATAAACTTTTAATTCACGGTGCTGACATCATTAATTAAAATTATGGCCTCAAGGAATTGTCTTTCGTCGTTTTGTGCATTTTAAGCCTAAGCGTGTTATTGACGTCACTGATGACGGAACGGCCACAGCAACTCAATGTTAATGGATGCACATGTACTTAAGTTACTTTCTTTCAATTGTAAGAATGTGAAGAGATCCATGCAGTGTATACGTAGTTTATGTCAAGTGTCAGACATAATAGCGCTACAGGAAACGTGGCTATTACCAGAGGAAATCTCGTTCCTGAACAAAGTTAGTGACGAGTTTAACTGTACTGGAGTATCTGCAGTAGACACAACGACGGGTAACCTACGTGGAAGGCCACACGGAGGAGTGGCCCTGTTGTGGAGACGGAGCTTATTTCAAGACGTGAGTGTTATACAGTGTGACAATCCGCGGCTCTGTGCGATAAAAATAGTGCTCAATAATAAATCGCTACTTGTGTTTAGTGTTTATATGCCCACGGATTCATATACTAACTTGTCGGATTTTACGGACATTCTTAGTTCGGTAAGTGCGATAGTTGAGAACTCTAATGTAAATTACGTTTATATTCTTGGTGATTACAATGCGCATCCGTCGGAGTTGTTTTTCGATGAATTATTAGCATTTTGTAAGATCAAGAATGGACCTGTATTGATGCTGAGATCTTAGAGTTGTGTTCGGATACACACACATTTCTTAGTGAGTCGCATGGCTCCAAGCGATGGCTAGATCATTGTGTAGTGACTAGATCAGCTGTACAGTCTGTTAATAATGCTTATGTTTTATATGATGTGTTATGGTCGGATCATTTTCCTCTTGTAATAGAATGTAATCTAAACATGATAACGCCAATGCGTTCCGACATTAATGGACCTCAAAACAAAGTTGTATGGGGTGAGAGAAATTCCGAACAAATACATGTGTACATGAAAGAATGTAATGATAGACTGAAATTAATTGATTTTCCTCCAGAATTACGTAGTTGTTGTGATAATACCTGTAATATTGGTAGCCATAGTAAAGTTATAGATACATTGTACGGTGATATTGTTCAGGCCTTGTGTGGGGCTGCGGTTGTTGGCAGAGAAACATGTAGACCTTTGTCGAGAGGGAAAGTGGTAGGCTGGAATAAACACGTGGCGGGGGCGCACAGGGAGGCCCGGAGTAAATTTATGCAGTGGGTTTGGTATGGCAAACCTGCTTCCGGTTATATCTACGACCAAATGTGCGAGGCTAGGAAAGTTTTTAAGTCGCGTTTGAGATGGTGTCGGGATAGGCAAGACCAAATTAAGATGGACATTCTAACCTCACACCATTCAAAACGCGATTTTCGTGGTTTTTGGAAAAGCACGAATAAGTTGAACAGCAAGCCGAGTCTCCCTGTGAGCGTCGGCGGCATAAGTGAACCTGAGGAGATTTCCAACCTCTTTAAGGAACACTTTTTTTTAAAGTCTCCACTAGGATCTTCTCAGTCGGTGCTGAATGTTGAGTCTGACAGGGAACTAGGATTAAAGTGCGAGTCGATAGAGATTAGGCAAATAATAAAATCCATGTCGCGTGGCAAATCTCCTGGACATGACGGACTCAGCATTGAGCACCTCAAATATGCTGGTCCTCATCTCCCCAGAGTTCTGGCCATGTTGTATAGTTTTTGCGTGTCACATAGTTATATGCCTGGGGAGATGATACGGACTGTGGTAGTGCCTATAGCGAAAAATAAGTCTGGCGATCTTGCTGATAGAAGTAACCATAGGCCTATCTCATTAGCAACTGTTATATCTAAGGTGTTTGACAGCATGCTTAATAAACAATTAAATAAGTATATAACACCTCATGAAAACCAGTTCGGGTTCAGACCTGGACTTTCAACGGAAAGCGCTGTGTTGTCTTTTAAGCATGCTGTCACTTACTACACCAACCGCAGCACTCCTATTTACGCCTGCCTCTTGGACCTGTCCAAAGCATTTGACCTGGTTTCTTATGATATCCTATGGGATAAACTTGAAAAAGCTCATGTTCCAACTGAAGTAATCAACATCTTTAAATTTTGGTATAGAAACCAGGTCAACAATGTGCGTTGGGCAGGGGCTTTATCTGATCCGTATGGGTTGGTGGAGTGCGGGGTGAGACAGGGGGGTTTGAGCTCACCAATGCTCTTTAACCTATATGTCGACGGGTTGATTGGCAGGCTCAGCAGCATCAAGGTCGGTTGTCATATAGACGGAGTCTGCTTTAATAATATCAGCTACGCAGACGACATGGTGCTGCTGAGTGCGTCAGTCTGTGGCCTCAGAAAGCTTGTGGCTATTTGTGAAGAGTATGCCGGCTCACATGGCTTAATTTATAATTCCAAAAAAAGTGAGTTCATAGTCTTTGGGGCCGGGGCTAGGTATCCTGTTTATGTACCACCAGTTTACCTCAATGGTTTGCCATTAGAGAGGGCGTACAAGGTTAAATATCTTGGCCACATACTTACCCCTGATCTCAAGGACGATGAAGACATTGAGCGGGCGCGGAGGGCCTTGTCGGTTAGAGCGAACATGCTGGCTCGCAGGTTTGCCCGTTGTTCAGTAAGCGTTACAATTACTCTTTTCAGAGCGTACTGCACTACGTTTTACACGAGCAGCCTGTGGGCTAGATATACTCAAAAATCGTACAATGTCCTCCGCGTGCAATACAATAACGCGTTCAGGGTGCTGTTGAGGCTGCCCCGCTACTGCAGCGCGTCAGGGATGTTCGCGGACGCACATGTGGATTGTTTCTTTGCCACAATGCGTAAGCGCTGTGCGTCCCTGGTGCGTAGGGTGTGGGGCAGTAACAACAGTATCCTGTTTCTAATTTCGAGCAGGCTGGACTCTCCGTACGTGAATCGCTGCTGCGCCATTTCCCATGGAATGGTTCAATCGCGGTGAAGCGTCGGACAGTGCTGCCGCTGTGTATTTTTGTATGTCTTTTTGTATGTACCTATAATTAATTTAACTACTAACATAGAATAAGTAATTTACTAACAAATGAGTCATAGTTACTTGATGAATAAATGAATTGAATTGAATTAAATCTCTGGCTTTGCCCCTAGGTCAATTATCAGAAGATGTGATAGAAGCAAGTCACAAAAATTATAAAAAATTGCGACAATATCACTTCCGTAAAACGTCCAGAGTAAACATCAACATGGATATTCTTCACTGGATGCTTGTATCATCGGATCCTGTCGTGACTAGTCACAGGGAAAAACCTAAGAAACGAGGAGAGATGTATAATGACGTTGTTGTAGGAATGTTACGGATGCCTATGTATCTTTGTAGCGAAGATGTTGAAAACAGAGAGAATGAAGACTCTGATAATGATGTGGATGACGATGATCAGTAGGTAGCATAGAACCTAATTTAAGGACTTTTTTGCATGATAAGTTAAATAAAGCTTTTGTAATAAAGTTTTTTTTTTTGTTGGTATACCGTCTCAAAATTTTATTTCCAGCCTCTAACACTTAAAATACATAATTACCATGTCATAAAATAAATAAAAACCAATACTTTATTTTTGTCATCGTAAATTAGCAAACCGGCCTTGTGTGCGGCATTCGAAATAATAATTGTTAAATCGCGTACATTTGTTTTGCAAAACGTTAAAGAAGCCATAGGCGCCGTGCTGAGCTGTGTGTACAAAGAGCAGGTGAACACTTCGAGCACCTCTTAAAGTACACGTAGGTAAGTACCTCCTAAGTACTAAACTAAAACGTAGTAGGTAAGGTATTTTACTAAATAACTAAAAACAAACACGCGCACGCCGGCCGCGTAGTCCCAATCAGCTGTTTCACCAAAGTTCACGCGCGGTCAACACAGTAGGTACTTTACTAAATAACTAAAAACATAGGTACACGCGCACGCGCCGGCCGAGTGCTCCCAATCAGCTGTTTCACCAAAGTTCACGCGTGGTCAACGCAGTAGGTACTTTTCTAAATAACTCTAATCAGCTGTTTCATTCTATTCATTTTTCATGATATTACAGTCATTGCACATGTAATTTGAAACTTTTGCTAAGAATAAGTTTTACTTTGAACACCGAAGTAAAAGTTTAAATCACTTCCAATTTTCCAATTCTTCCTCTTTCTTTTTTTAAAACATTCCCAGCGCTAGTACTTAATTACTTTTGTAGGTAATGTGCTGGGTGCGTTTACAAACTCAACACCTACATCTTTCTATGCGGAAATCGAATTCGCGACACGTAACGCAGCAGCCACACCCTCAGCCACTTTGCCAACAGTGCTGACAATTATTACGTAGCATAACTTATTATTATGTCCTTAAGTGCAAGCTGCCATATTTCATTGATTTATGCGCAAAAGTGGCCCCCATTTTGAATTTGCTTTCTCGTGAATGTATGAGTTTGCGGCTTAGATAAACGGGCGCTATTGTGCTTCAGGATTTTCTGTCATGGTTTTTGTTATTTTCGGAATTGCTTTCTGTCATGATTTTAATTACTTTCGGACTTTAACTAAATAATTTAATTTAAGTACGAGTTACACGTTAGTTCCGTAGGAAAATCGAAGCTCCTACATCGCGATCCGTGAGTTCGCGACCGCAAAGCGACGCCGGCGCTTCTCCGCGCCGCACGAGCTCTGTCCCGCGCAAAAATGAATGGCTCGCGTCGACGGAGAAGGCGCGTATGTGAGTACGTGTCACACACACTCCCGTACATTTTAAATAGCGCGCAGTCACAATTTGATCCTTTTATGTTTTTGTTCATTTTGGGAAAACTCTGGGTTATTATTTTTGAACACTTTACTAGCTTTAGTTATTATTTGTGCCTCAATTAGATTCTTGGACTAAAATATTGCCAACGAATTCAAAGTCTTCCTGTATTATCAGCGAGACCTGTTTCCAGCGATGCTGGATTACTAGTATTGATTAGACCCTGAGTGATGCCCGTTCCCATACTAGAAATATACCACACCCTCACACAACACACACTACTACCCGGTGCCGCTTATCAGGTCTCAAAAAGTATCACATTTCTTAGACCTGTCCCTCTAAGAAATGTGATCATTTCTAAAGCACGAAATGCAGAGCCTTACTCCACAAGTATCACACGCCCAGACAGTGCGTGACTCAATGTTGCTTTTGGACCACTGCTGGCATCGCGCTTTGCCCGTCGATTTGACTGGAAAATGTCCGGAAGGCATTTGAGCCAGTATGAGTCGTGGTGGGCAGTGCTTTTTAAAATTTGGTCTGCCAGCATCATCCTGAATTCCCGATGAGGTATTTTTTTTGTATGACAGTATATTACGTACGCATTATGTATGGATACGTTCAATAGCCTGCGAAACAGTTTCTTATACCATACCGAGTTCCTAATTCTTTTCACAGGGAATGCCTGTAAGAGTTGGTCTTTCTTATCGACATCCCCCATGGAATGATTGTAGTCCAACACCACCTTGGGCTTATACTTATAAAGCCCATGTTTCTCGGTCCCACTGACTTCTACTTTATGATATGTAGAAATCAGTGAGACCAAATTAGAGTCCCTCCAAACCACAATAGACAAGTCTTCAGTGTGACTGAAGACTATCTCCCCTGCGCGCATGTCGGTCTTGGTCTTGCCTCGATTAAGTCTCAGGCTCCCCATGGTGTCGGTTTTTTGCGCCTTTAAAGTTCTTGACAACAGAGGCGAATTATAAAAATTATCCATCACAAGTGTATGGCCTGTATTTAAGAGAGGGCGAACCAGCCTGTAGACGATCTGGGATGTTGCCCCCTCTGGTTCATTGGACCCCCTTTCGACATCATGTCCTTCAGTAAATTGATTCTGATGTCCCTTTCTCTCATATATCTCAAACTTCCATAAATATCCCGTTCGGGACTCGCAAAGTTCATAGCTTTTTATCCCTACCCGAGCAGCTTTGTTGGCGATGAGCTGTACGAAATGGAGTCTCCCTTTCCACAAAAGTAGGGACTCATCTATCGCAATATTCTGCTTGGGTAGGTATAAACTGCTGAACTTGCGATTCAGATGGTCAATAATCGGGCTAATTTTAGCAAGTTTGGTATTTGCCTGAATGTTAGAGTTGTCCACAAAATGCAGACATTTCTTAATCAGTAAAAATTTACTGAAGGGCATTGTGTCTTTAAAATTCCTGATCCGCAAGTACGAAAATCGAGGTTGCCAATATTCCCTTTCAACAGGATTCTGGATGAAACTTTGCACCATAAAAATCGCGAAGAAAGTCCACAAATCGTTCGATCGTATGTCCTTCCAGTTCTTCATTCGGGATTGTCGCAGTAAATTAAGATTTGAAATTAAATAGTGGTTAGCGCATCTCTTTCTACAATTATGAGATTAATCATAGTTTCATCCCAAATCCTCTGGAAAATATCCAGGGGTGTCATCTAGGGTTGCCAGATGCAGGCTTATCATTTCCTGGACAATTCTAGGGTAACGAAGTCGGGCCGTAGTAAATAAAATCCCGATATGAAAATAAATAAGTATTTAATTAAACCTCACTAATATTTTTACTTGTTGTATTTTTAAAGGGAAAACAAAAATACCAGTTATTTTCAAATAATGTGTGTTTTTATGATAGTAAAAAAACATAAACATAGGTGAGCACCTCGCTTATACTTATTTTTAACTTTGGTAGCATAATCAACATACATTTTGTATAATTGTGAAACACTTAAAAAAATACTAACACCTTTGCGTATCAACTAAATTAAACTTTGGTAAGTGATCAACGCCTGTTAATATGTAACATAAATCAACTTCTTATAACAAAATAATAAAACATGAGTATAAACCTCATAACAGGCTATTTTTTAAATATTTATCATTGGATTTTGCCATTTTTATTAGTTTTTCTCCGTCACGGCTTTGCAAAACAGATAAAATTTCTGAGCAAGACCCGTCAAAATTAATACGAGTCTGCAGTTCGGCCTTGATCAAATCCATGGACATTCTGTTTCGCTGTTTAGTCCATAAACTATTCAGCAGGCTAAACATTCTTTCGCAAAAGGCATAGCTTGTGGGAATTGAAAGAACAAAACTAACAATTTTCTTAAGATTTATAAAATCCGTAGACGTGTTAGTTTTAAAGAAATAAGCCCAGATTTTATCGTCTGACAAGTCTTTTGGAAGTACCTTATGTACCGATTTCAGACATGCGAACTTTGTCTGAAGGGAGTCAATATCAATCGCATCTTCAATTTTCAACATCGTTAGAAATTCAGAGAGTACTTCCCATATCAATTTCAATTCTTCTGATTTGAGAGACAAAAGTTCAAACTTTTTGTGAATTCCATCAGGCCCAAATTCATATCTCTTTTCCAAATATGTAATAGCTCTTTGCAGGAAAATTTGTACCTGTGATGTGAATTGAGCTCTTTGGTCTTCGGTGAGGTTTCTAAAAATGCTTTTCACTTTGCTTCCAAAAAAATTATCCGCCAACCTGCTTTTTAACTGATCGTAAAGATTCCGCATAGCTCGATCAATGTCCAAAATAGTGAAGCTGTCACTTTCTAATAGTAATATCACTTTTGTGAATTCAGGCAACACATTGCTCAGAAAGAAAAGGTAACCGTCATTCATACCTTCTTTGAACATAATGTACTCTTGGCGTCTTTTTTTGGCCTCTTCGTTTATATCGATTTCTTTTTCACTTATAACGTTAAGTAAACGCAAAATGGATACTGGAGATCGCTTTTTTACTTCGTTATTAAGTTGGGAGTGCCAACTTTCTACCACATTATTGGTCCTATGGCGTTCACCAAATACAGACCACTGTCTCCTAGAATGTGTATTAAACCAGACCGTGTCCATATACTTCAAGAACTTTGTTAGTTTCGGAGTCGTAGAACATTCGTTTTTTATATACGCTATTCCATCATCAATTTCTGTTTCAGGCAACAAAGGTAACGCCGTACATAGCCCAACAATTCTCTTTTCAATTTTGGACTTTAAATTTATTTCTTTTGCCTTTTTCCATAGACATTTTGTGAAGTGGTAATAACATTTTTTTAATTGTACTTCTGGAAATACTTGTAACAATGCATTAGAAACTGCAATTTCAAAATCTACGTGCACTTTTTTGGGTGCCCATCCCGTAATTTGTGATTTTATCATTTCAAATAACGCCGTGTATGAATCTTGTCTCTTATCTGACATTAATGCGTAAATGAGCGGTACGACATTCGTTTCCATTGACGATTTACTTAAATCTCCATGTATGGAATAAAGTTGTTCAAAAGGCCTGGGACAACTTGTAAAAGTTCCATCTACAAAAAATTCATCAACGTTCAGAATCAGTCTTCGGGCTTCTTGGGAACTGAATGCTATGATTCGACAATTTGCGTCATGATAGTCTGCCAGAATAAAACTTTCGAACTTTTCAGGAATTAATACATCATTAGTATCTTTAAAACTTGTTCTATTCCTTTGTGAGTATAAACATGTTTTCACACTTTTCAGCGAAGGTTCGATGAAATGTACACCTTTATTTTTTAAAGCATTCATAATAATAATATTAATATATTAATATAACCCCCCTGGGAAAAGCGTTACCTCATCATGAGATTAACGTAAAACCGGAGGGAACATTAGACTAGCTTTCTACAATCCCATCATATAATAAAAAATGTATCATGAGGTCTACTGAAAAGCTTACAAACCGCAGGGCAGCTTGTGGCGAGCTGTTGGTGAGTGGCGACACATTTTTCACCACATTTTGCAATAGTTTTGCACCCACCTGGGACGGTCCATGACTGTACTCCAATAGTGCAGCCGTGGATAGCCCTCGGTTGGTGCCCCACCCCATTTTAGATTAAAGTTCTCAAAGGGGCCTCTGCGCGTTGGACCTGTGTCCCCGTGTATGCCTTCCAAAGGACCGGACATCTTCCGCAAGGAAGATGAGCCGTGACTGAAAAGAGATACAAAGATATTAATATTGTAGATTTGGGGAATCGGGATATCTGTAAGTCGAGCCTGCTCCTTCATATTTTCGACTGTTATTTCAATATCATTTTTGGTAGTCGATTTTACAGGTATGGTCTACAGATTTGAGTAGGTGGTTACCCTAAAAAATTAAAGAATGAGGCGTATTATTATTAGAGTGTTTAATTCGTATTTATATAAGTACGGAACTATTACTATACCTATCGACTATAGTGGACGCACACGGAAGATATAATAATTTCAAATTAGTAGGTACCTATATTGTATCTACCACTTACTTGAATAGTGACTGAACCCCGGCACTTATCCTTTTTAACGCGACTACAATTCCAAATTGAACTTCCATTTCTGTAACAACGCTGTTTATAATGCTGGCGTCCATTTAATAGCAATACTTGGCCCCTTTTCCTTTTAAAGAATACTAATTCTTCCATTTTATAAAATTATAAATTATCACAATATTAAATTAAGACAATGTTTTCGTAAATTCAAAATGACAATTTATTTATTTCTTCTAATTGTCATTTCCGTCATATTCCTACGTCAGTAGGTAGTAGGTACGCGGAAAAGTATTAATATATATAGGAGGAAATAAAACTTTTTTACTAAGTATGAAGTTATAGTATGACTACCGAAGAGGCTAAAAAAAGACGCCAAAAGTACATTGATCGTGATGATTTCATTATGAAATGTCAAATGGAACGAACTACCACACAGTGAAATTAGTATTGGTTTTTTTTCTAGAAAAATTACGACAATTCAGGTGTTTATTCCTAGTTCTATATTTTCGTTTTCTTATAATGTTTTTAGTGGGTGTGCAAAAATCATAGTGTGACCACAAGGACATGTGTATCCTCGTAGTCATACTAGTAGGACAACCTAGGGGTGCAAAAATCATAGTATGACCACAAGGACATGTGTATCCTCGTAGTCATATACTAGTAGGACAACCTAGTATGACCACGAGGAAACAGCGTTTTCTCTTTCTAGATCACTAGTTCTATCTTTTAGTTTCTTTATTGTTTTTATATAAATAAAACGTAAACGCCTAATTTTGTTCTTCGAAATAGATAATTGATCAGGTATATTTTGACTTTGATCTGGTTCAGTAAGCACCAAAGGATCTGGTCTGGAAGGTTCTAGATTTTCAAATTCATCCGAGTCACTCTGAGGCTGTGAGTTTTTCATCAATATCATCTCTAATTTCTTTTTATCTGCTTTTTAAAATGTATTTTAGTGATTTTTTCCGGCAACGTCTTCGTTGTTATCGTTGTGACCTAGGAGTCATGTCTTTAATGCAGCTAATATTTTTCTTCTCTTTCCTCGCTAAATATCTTTGATTCTGAAAAATGGAAAATAAATATAATGGATTGTAACTTCAATCAAAAAATAAATGCAAAAAACATGATCATATTTATATGCCAATAATAAGTTCAGAACATCATAAACAGAAACAAAAAAATCGTAATTAGTTAAGATTAAAATTATTCATTTCTTTCCAAAATCAGTTGATTACCTTCCCTCAAAAAATTGGAGAGAAAAGACGGTAATGAAGTGGAGATGAATGAAGAAATCAAACATTTTCTAGGATATAATTGTTATCAACTACAGTACATGTTCAATATTAATAACATAAGGTCAAAATTAGTTTTAGAAACAGAAGGTAATGATTCATCTGGTGTGACCACGCTCCTTAAAATCATTTCGTATATCATTTGTAGGTATGTTACAAGATTTTGAAGATCCCTTCAGAGTTTGCAACGTTTCTTGGTCATAATTAACTTTAACATCGGAGAGAATAGTTACTCCTGAATTTTGTGTTCTATTAGATTTTATTGAAAATGTACGTTTTGCGGGTATTTCTTCATTATCTGAGGAGTTCACTTGATTCAGAAGATGTTGATGGAAGCCTTATTGCACGTTTTATAGGTTTTAGGAAGTTATGATTCTTTAGTAAATAACAATCACACATTCCCCTCTTGAGTGAACGAGCGCAGAAACGGTTTAAAATTCTTGACGCAATATTATGTGAGTGATCTGTAGTTTGGATTTGATGTATCTTCATAGAATTGGGGACAGGTTTAAGCGATAGCAAAGATGCCTTATGATCTTCCTTAATAGTGCTCTTCATCAATACAGAATAGTTTTCGCTGGTTTCTTTTTTCAAAAGAGTATATGCAGATTCTGCGTTGAGGACGTCATTGCTGTTCTATTCACCACTACAACAAGGAAGCCAGAACTCTATCAGTGATTTGGACAGAGGACTACTTGCTAGAGGTCGTCTAATCAATAGACTGTGGCGTGGACAAAATAGTTAATAATAGAAGTAAATACTACCAATAGACTTAAGATATTACTAATGCAGGTTATAAGACAGTTTGTTTATTAAAAAATATAGTGTAAGTTAAATAGTAATGTATATTGTTGATCATAAAATACAGAAAGTGGATGTTTTTTAAACTTCTTAAATATAATGTTTTACCTAAAGATAAAATTAATATAGTCTAACAAAATAGTATGTACCTAGGAAAAATCATTTTAATATAATTAATGAATAAATAAAGCAATTTTTTAGCATACATTTTATTTTTATTTATTTATTAAATCTCGAATTGCACTACTTATTCTATCTAGAGCCTGAGCCATAGCCTGATGGCCCTCTACGTGTCGACTAATTGCTTTGGCAATTAAAAGTTCTGATTGTGCTCGGCGTTCTTCGATGGCTATGAAACGCTCTGTGATGCTAAGAAGGTCACCTCCGTCACAACGCTGCTCTGAAATCAGAGCGGCGTTGTTACGGAGGTGACCTTCTCAATAGTCGCCGGCACGCTGCAGATATACGCGGAGATAGCTGGTGAATGCGGCGGCGACCGCGTAAGGCCTCATTTACGGAGACGCGAGGCGTCGCGCGTTGCGTGCGGCATGGCGTCTCGCGGCGCGTCGTACGATTTTTCTGTTTACGGAGCGGCGGCGCGTGCAGCGGCCCGCATCATCACACGCGCAAATACAAACATATGGCAATGTACGATGTTGTTTATGAAGATGCGGCGCGTGCGACGCTGCGGGCCCCGCCGCGGTTGACGCTACGTTTTACAGTGGACGGAGCATTGCAGGAGTAGCTGGTAGCAACGGTGCGTGCGCCGCGGCGATGCCATCCGCAGGCTCCGCCTGCATTTCAAGCAAACGCATGTAAAATCGCTTCTCCGTAAACGCTCTCATACAACGCCATATGTTGAATTCAGTGCGGACCGCGCCGCACAACGCGACGCCCCGCGTCTCCGTTAATGAGGCCTAATGTCTCTCTATGCACACGCTGAGTACGAGCTGCAATTATCTTATTAGCCCATCGTGTTCCACTGCAGGGCAAAGGCCTCCCTTCCCTCTTTCCATTCGTCTCTGTCCTATATTAAAGTTATAAATATTTGGTTAGAGAATGCAACTTACTTCGACTGTCCCTTTCCAAAACATCATTTGGCTGTGACGCAGGGTTTGTTGGCTCAGTAAACGAAACCTGAAAATATATGATAGTTGTTGAATTATTTTTTTATTTCTATAGAATAGTTCAAATCATAATTTTCCAAAACCGTACCCTGTTTTCTTCAGTGTCTGGACTATGAGCATCTGGTGCTGGTTCAATTACTTGCCGTGATACTGCCATTGTAGGTATCTGTGCCAGATTGTCTTGCACACTATCCCCATCAAAAGTAGCAAGATTAGACTGGAATAGACTTTTGTTAGGTTTGGTGGAGCAAGCGGACGGAAAATATGATGCGGAGCGGATGCGAAGGAGAAGGGCCGTGTTCGCAGTAAATGCTATAGAAAGAAGCCTTATAAATAGCAAGCACATGCACTTACCAGCAAACCAGCCAACTCGCAACGCCTTTATACGCTGCAGACGGCAGCTTTTATTGATGGCGAGAGTCTTTACACTAAAGTTCTTTGCACGAGCACAGCGATTTACGCGACGGGAAAGGCGCGCCTCCCGATGTAGGTTTTGCACTCGCGAGCGGTAATACCTGAATCCCTGATAATTCTGAGACTCAGTAGCGGATTATCAATAAAGGAAAAAATCATGGAGAGCTGACAGCGCGTCAAGCAGACATAAAGCGGAGAAAAGTTCTAGTGACAGTTGACTTTAAATTATTTGAAAAGAGAGCGTTGTTTTCTTCGTCCTGGGCACTTAAAGGCGAAGTCATCGGCCCAGCTCAATGATTCGTACATGTGCCCATAGAGGTAGCAACTTAAGTTTTACTGCGAACAATACGGCGCAAACAAGGTTCTTTTAATTATTCGAGATAATATTTAAAATTACACTCACAGCCCACAGCGATACCATGTCCAGTATTTAGCAATATAGGTTTGATCATATTTTATTTATTATATATACTTGTATTGATCAAACATAACAGGCATTTAGACAACTCCTGCATAGCACATCTGAGGCATTTCACACTTTTTTAGCGAACTTAACGCGACATAAACTAAGGTGTAACTTGGAGATTTACTAAAAAAAAACACATATTCAGGCAGTTCTGATGAAAATCTTGTTGGGGTGTCTCGGTTTTCGTATAAAGTAAAAATAACGTTGTATAAACACAATCCTTAGATATAAAAAATCTCTAATTAAATAAAAGTAAAAATCGACTTCAAAACAAAAACTAAAAAGACTAAAATAATTACCAAAATATAAAATTAAGTTTCAGAAGTCTGTGGCTTTTATTTGTTTCAGTGTAGAAATGCACCGACTTCTGCAACTGTTAATTTTATATTTTGGTAATTATTTTAGTCTTTTTAGTTTTTGTTTTGAAGTCGGTTTTTACTTTTATTTAAAGTTATTAGTTACATACGTTTTAGTGCCATAAATTACACGGTTTAAGACTATAAATTTAAATAACACGATTGCGTAATCTTTCCTACAATTAAGTAGTTTTCTTTAAGAATTAATGTATAATTATCATGACGGCTCCTTACAAACACATACAAACTTCTTTGTTCTTGGCTAATGTTTCTGTGATCACAGTTAAAACAGAGATTGAAAGTCCTTATCAAAACTTTTGTATAAGGGAACCACAAACGAAAACGTCATCTAAGTACATTTTTTTTTGTTTTTATTGATTATTTCAAAAAGCGCCGAATCTATTTCGATAAAATTTATATGGGACCACCTCTGAAGTATGATCTACTAATCAAAAAAAGAATCATCAAAATCCATTCATAATTGGAGGAGATATCGCGTAACAAACATACAAAAAAAAACATTGAGACGAATTGAGAACCTCCTCCTTTTTGAAGTCGGTTAAAAAAAAAACTTAAAATCCTGGTTTTTATTATATATTTAACAATATTATCAGAACATGCAAAATCACAGAATAGTCATTTAAATAAAAATAGTTTTAACTGTTCAAAATAGTATCAACAGTAAATAAAAAAAAAAAAACTTTAAAAAAAAGTAAAAACCGACTTCAAAGAAAAACTAAAAGGAGTAAAATAATTACCATAATATAAAATTAACAGTTTCAGAAGTCGGTGACTTCTATTTGTTTCAGTGTAGAGTTGCACCGACTTCTGAAACTGTTAATTTTATATTATGGTAATTATTTTACTCCTTTTAGTTTTTCTTTGAAGTCGGTTTTTACTTTTTTTTAAAGTTTATTTTTTATTAAATACTTTTTAGTGTCATAAATTTAACCCCCTCCTCTTCATAACCCTTCTTTTTAGCCTTGACGTAGTCGGGCATAAAAAGCCCTTTCAAATGATACCTTACACGATATAATGAAAACATTCCAAAGGGGGGGGGGGGGGGGGACACGCACCCCCTCCTCTTTTCCAGTAGTCAGTTCCCAACAACAAATATAAACAAAGCAATATTAGTAATTTGAGAATTTTGCTTTCATCCGATGAGGAGTTCCGTTCCATATCTCTGAAGTTCATGATCTAATCGTAACAAAATTTATATGGGACCAATCGGGAAGTATACCCTTTCGAACAAAGAAAGAATTTTTCAAATCGGTTTATAAATGACGGAGATATGAGGTAACACACATAAAAAAAAAATAAAAAAAAAATACAACCGAATTGAGAACCTCCTCCTCCTTTTTGAAGTCGGTTAAAAAGTACGTAAAGTACGTGATCTAGTTAATTATGTATCAATTACCTCATCGTTTCCAAAAAGTGGCCAACTGATATTTGTCCATTTAAAAGCTGCATTTGGCAATCTTGTATAAACTCATCGCTTATTATAGATGTTTGTTTTCGTTTGGTTTGAACTCCTATTTGTAAACAATAATTGGGTGCGGTGGCACACAAAAAAAAAAAAATTATTAAAAATATTTTGATCACATCACCGATCACAAGTTCGGGGGAAGATGCCACGAAAATTCCCATATTCCCCTATTCGGGGGCAGACATGCGGGGGAAGATGGGAATAATCCCAAAAAAAAACTTACGAGTAAAATGCTGGGAGACTCTTCACTTTCCCCAGTTCTATTCAATGGCTCTTCCTAAAAATGTAAAAGTATTGTATTTATTATTTCTAAGTTCTGGTCTCCGCAACCAAAACTTTCTCCTCCCATAATGGTTTGGATTTTCATTTCTATTTCACTGAGTTCTGGCAAATCCTCTATGCCACCACCAGTGCGCCGCCTCGCAGCTGCAATTAAGCTGGACTTCCTCTTAATTGCTCCTTTTTTGTCCTTCCAGTACTGCAACACAAGTAAATTAAATAAATAGAACACCTATTTGCTCCGTTATGTTTAACTTTCCGTTGCAATTTTAAATGCTTTTATAATTGCAATTTTCTAATTAGGCTTCTGCCTAGCCTAAAGTTAGAGTATATGCCTTTAGTTAATACTAATTAAGTAATAAAGAACATACACAGGAGGTTGTCAATGTAAAAGGGTACTATACCGTAGAACGCTACCTACTCAATGCAACAGTATACACACTAGGGAATGCAAAACCCGCCAAAATTAAAGCCCGGTTTTTTTTCGGGTTTCGTTTAAAAAAACCCGGTTTTCGGTGAAACCGGCTTGAAAATAAGTTTTTTTTCAAAATTACATTTTTTAACTGCTTATGAAATTCAGGCCGCCTACATCTTGCATTTTTCCAATTATTAAATGGAACGTTTCTATTAAAAATAAACATATACTCAAAATTTCAATGAAAATGCAGAAATTAGTTAGTAAAAGGATTATTTGCTTTTTGTGCTTAAGCTAAGTACGTACAACACTAATCAAAAGTATCAAAAAGATCAACTAAGCATAATTAAGTTATCACGTATGAATAGAAAGTATTATAAAATACAAAACCAAAATTTTATAGCACTGAAAATCTATACATATAAAAGGAGAAACTGACTGACTGACTGATCTATCAACGCACAGCCTAAACCGCTGGGGTTAGAAACTTGAAATTTTGTCAGTAGGTTCCTTTTGTAACGTAGGCATCCACTAAGAGGGGATTTTTCGAAATTCAACCCCTAAGGGAGTTAAATAGGGGATGAAAGTTTGTATGGAAAATCGTTACTTAACGGGTTCAAAATTTCACGCAAGCGAAGCTGCGGGCGAAAGCTAGTCTGGTATAAAACTAACCATATTAGAAACTCTTAATTAATTAACCCGGCGTGAGTGAGGTGAGAAATTGTTACACCAGCTATGAGGCGGGTAGGAGATACCCAAAATGTTGATGTTCAATTTTTGATACTATGATTGTGTAATTAGCATTTATGCTTGAGATATATTAATAATAGTATCCATTCAACAAGATTAGCAAATAAAAAACCAGCATTAAGTACAAAAAGCGTTATCTTTTATTGAAATAACAAAGTATCTAAATTTTCTTTGAAAAAATACTTTAGGTAGTTAACTTCTTTTCGCATAAAAATCTAACAAAATTCCAACTTCTTTGGTAAATCAACATAACAATAGTGTTTTCTAATTATTATAAATAAAAGAAGAACTGAAAAGTCTTATGAGATCATGTAACAGAGCACCGTCACACCTACTACGAGGTCGGGTGTGACGTACCCCAGCCACATGTACACACGTGTATCTACCGTCGCCGCTGGCGCAACACTTAACTCGATACTGTACCTCGCCCCTCAAACCTTTACCTCCAGCTACTGAAACGACAGGACTCGCATGACAACAGTAACATTAAATAATTTGCGTTTAAAAACTTCTCGGGTATGACATACCCGACCTCACTCACGCCGGGTTAAAATTAAACAATAACAGTTTCAATATCGTCCGACAATAGCTGAGTTACTCAATATTTTTTTTCATAACTTAAAACCTTTAGTTAACATAATATAACGCAGAAATAGTCTTATAATAGAGATCAGTAATAATTGCAATCAGGTTAGTTATACTTTGTTCTAATTAATTAATTTAATAACAAGAAATAATGATTTTAAAAATTAAGTGAAATCTTCTTCTATCGTGTCAACACGAGCTATACGAGAACAGCTCGTGCCGTGGTGAAAAGATTAGCCAGTCAGCAAGGTGGTAGCGGGTCTAACTGCCCCGGGTGCGCCGGACGTACTGAAGTATCGTCACTCGTGGAGGCTCTTTTCATGCACCCCAAAAGTGAAATAAAAAGTCATCTCTTAAACATAGCTTTAAAAATCAACAGATTTCCTTTAAAAGCAATTCACTTAAACGTTTTTGGTAAGAAAGTGAGATCTTCAGAAAATCAATGCATCTAGAGTAGAATTACTTATTATGACGTGACCGTATTTTGCTGCAAAAATAACCAGCTGTCGAAAATGCTCGTTCTGATTTGTACGAGATTCGTTCATATAAAATAATAGTTAGATTTAATTATTTTTGTGTAGCAACACTAATATATAGAATTGCGGTTCACTGTTTTCCTGTAATTAATATTTAATTAGTACATTGTGCTACAATTATTACAGTCCACTTAATTACAATGTTAGTGGTTTTATTGCCCGATCACTAGACATAATGGTCCTTCGATAAAGGGGCATAAATAAAAGTGAATACGTGTGTGCATGTAACGCTCGTTATTCAAGCGACGCCGTGCATCGCTATTTTGGCAGCCATTTTGTCCAAAATCATCAAAGGGCTTATTCGCTCAAGCTTATCGTGATAAACAACGATAGCCATCAAGCAAATATCAAGTTTAACCTGAAGTTCATTGGTTTGTTCATCCATCGACGCCTGTTAAATTCTGCAACCGACGCTCACCGACCGACGCCTGCTGACTTCTGCAACCAATTTTCACCGTGGGAATCGATTTACAATTCACCTACAGCAATTTGGAGCACAGCCGCAGCAAGTCCCTCCAATTTTATTTTCCACGAAGAAAAAATCAAAAAAGAACGCATCGAATTCGTCGCCCGCGGTCCGCCATTTTGTCGTCGAAGTTGAAACAAGAAAGCCAACGCGTCACAAGAAACCGCGTGCGCAACTTAATATTGTATTTTAGTGAATTTAAGTCATTTTTGTCCGTTGTGGTACATTTGTATAAGACATTAAGATGTCTGAGAAGGAATTGAAGAGGCTAAGAGCCGCTAGGGGACACTGTAAGTCAACTATCACCAAAACCAATAATTATTTATCCGACTTCTCTGAAAGTGAATCTAGTATAGATACAGAACTTCTTAGAGTAAAAAAAGATCGCCTCATCAAGGCTTTTTCCGAATATTCGGAATATACCATAGACATACAGTTAATCGATCCATTAGACAAAGAGAATTTTGACGAAATTGACGATTTATATTGCCTGACGCTTGCACGTATAAATACAATTATTTCCTCCAATCTTACTTCAGGGCCTGGAGAGCTTGATAAAAGTGGTAATTCTCTAAATAAAAACCACCAACGATTACCTCGTATAAATATAAATACTTTTACCGAGAATACATGTGAGTACTATCATTTCATTAATCTTTTTCACTCAGTTATTCATGAAAATAAACAGCTGTCACTGTGTGACAAACTGTATTATTTAACTTCTTTTTTGAAAGGGGAAGCGTTAGATGTGATAAAACACTTGCCTCTTAACGGTGATAATTATACTGTTGCTCTAGACTTGCTCAAGCAACGCTATGACAACAAGACAAGAGTCATTACTCACCATGTTAATGAGATCTTGGACATTCCTAACATAACTAAATGCACTAGTGCGTCCATACGTACTTTATTAAATATTGTTAATCAGCACATAGGCGCTCTAAAGAATTTAGAACAACCAACCCAGCATTGGGATACATTGTTAGTTTGCATTTTACAAAGAAAGCTTGATCATTACACTATACGCTCATTTTACTTGGAACGGGAAACCACTTACACCATGCTGACTTGCGATCATTTTTAACATTTTTAGAAAAAAAGGCTTCAGCGCTTGAAACACTTGCTCAAGCACCCAATGCTTCATTTGTTAAATATAAGGGATCTTCGCTTGCCTGCAATATTGCTCAAGATGCTAAGAAAATAAACTGTAAGTATTGTGATTCACATATGCACCGTTTACATGCTTGCCACAAATTTAAACTTGCCAGTTCTATTGATAGAATCAAATTCATTAAAGAAAATAAATGTTGTACTACTTGCCTTAATAACCACTCTGGAAAATGCAGGTTTAATTTCAAATATGCTATTTGTAAAGCCAATCACAACACGCTGTTGCATAATTCTGATCAGCAACAGACCGCAGGTGAGTCTCTTAATTCATCACAAAATGATTCAAGAGTAGGGTTATTTTGTAATATTCCCAGTGAAGTTTTACTACCTACAGCAATTGTAAAAATAAAAAATAAAAATAATGAGTTCATAAAGGTACGAGCATTGCTTGACTCGGGGAGTCAGGTTTCATTCATAAGTTCACACTTGGCTGATCAAATTCACTGTGATAGGAATGCTGAAAATGGTGTTATATTGGGTATTTGCAATGGTGCTAATAAAATAAAAGAAAAGGCACAGTTTACAGTTCATTCTTGTATTAACAATTATAAAATAAATGTAAATTGTTGCATTGTTGATAAAATATCAGATGATATGCCACAGTTTAATGTTTATAAAAGAAATTTAAACTTACCAGACAATATTAAATTAGCTGATGAGCAGTTTGATGTCCGAGGCCCTATCTCCATCTTACTAGGTTGTGATATATTTTTCCAGGCGCTGCTTCATCACTCCAGGCCACTTAGCCACAATGCTCCAAGTCCATTCCTTGTCAGCACACAGTTTGGTTACATAGTAGCAGGGACCGTGCCCGCACAACCTACCTTTAATAAAATCAGCTGTTTCTCTGTAAGCAATGACAGTAAGGTTAGTAGGTTTAATTCAATAATATCTGTAGAACAGGATGATATCAATAATAATTTAAAACAGTTTTGGGAATCAGAAAAGGTACCTGAAACTTATATAGAATCACACTCAGAAAATAAGCTTGCAGAAAAGATTTTTCAAGAAACAGTAAATTTAGAATCAAACAGATTTCAAGTAGCCTTACCTTTAATGCAGTCCATCACTGCACTTCACCTCGGCGATTCTTTGTCTCCTGCATTACAACGTTTTTAAAACCTGGAAAAAAGTTTGTTAAAAAATGAGGTACTTTATAAAAAATATAGAGAATTTATAAAAGAATATGTTGATCTAGGCCATGCTGAATATTATGACATTTCTAAATATAATCTTGATTTAGATGCGGTATACTTTTTACCTCATCATCCAGTTTTCAATGCCAGTAGTAAAACAACTAAAATGAGAGTAGTTTTTGATGGCAGTATGACTACAAAAGATAAGATATCACTTAACCCTTTAACCGCTTGGCTAAATATCAATTGTCGTGCCCCTAGCGCGAGGCTACAAATCGACAAAATAATACCTACAATAAATAAGGAGGGGCAATCGTTGTATCGATAAAAAAAAGTCAAAGAATTTTTTATGTTTTTATTTTAAATCAGCCTTATGGCTTCTACAAACAGGCGCGACACAAAGAAACCGCTCATGTTTTTGTGTCGCGTGTCGCGCCTGTTTGTAGGACCTTTAAATTAACCACCCTAATCACTTTCTTCGTATCACAATCGTTCATCTTTAAGCTAATAAGTAAATGTTTTTAACAGTTACTAATTGTTTAACCTTACTAAATTCGAATTGTTTACATCACAATAATCTCTTATTAATCGACTAGGTACTTTTTTTCTTTTCTTATAAATCTACCTACAACAGCAATGGCTAAATCTTTGTATCACAATTGTTTAATCTTACTATCTAAATTTTAATTACTTACATCAAAATAATCTCTTATTATTCGACTTTTTCCTTTTCAAATCAAACTAAGTATAATAAATCTTTGAATCACAATTGTTTTTTTTGTTTTTGCTTACCAGTTACTATACTCCATTTGTTTAGGTAATTAAATAAAGGTAAACAAAAAAACCACGTGACTTAGTTAGCCGACTAAACGTAATATCACTCACTTCACTTGTCATGCTATGTCACAGTTGTACTCTTCAATTTAGCAACATTATTAACGAATTATAACGTTGCTAAATTGAAGAGTACAACTGTGACGTAGCATGACAACTGAATAGACTGGTATTACGTTTAGTTGGATAACCACGGCACGTGGTTTTTTTGTTTACCTTTATTTAATTACCTAAACAAATGGAGTATAATACTTTACATCACATTCATTTACACATATTCCTCAGTATACTATAAAATACCTAATAAGTTTTGATTACCTATTAGATCAAATGCAATGATTTACGCATTTATAATAAGTAGGTTATAGTTGTTACAATTCACGAGCGCACTTTTCATTTAGATGTGTGTTGAACTGTTACCTATTTGTAACTACCTATGAATGACGTCCGCGCGCAACTGTTCGCTTCGTCGGGCACACACACAAGTGCAATGTGTACCTACGTGACGTGTACGTACACGAAACCTACACGCAAAGGCTTGAGTGCGCTCGTGAATTGCAACAACTATAATTAGAATTACGCAGTCATAAGCTAAAAACAAAAAAAAGGACAATTAATCAGTCAAACAGTAGGTAACAAGTAGTAGGTACATGATTCATAAAATTATTCGTTGTCTGTTTTTATCAGACGTATTATAGATGTCACAAAATGTGTGTACGTTTCTATAAATTTATTCGTGCGAGTCACATTAGTACCGAAATGTTTTTCGGCTAATATTTTTGCCGTTTTTGAAATTAGGTCAGTGCTGATCGCTTCGTATTGTGTGCCTACAGTTGATATTTTTGTTAGAGTTTGTGTTCCTCTTGATACAAATAAATCAGGCGTACTATCTGTACTTCGTAAGTCACCGTCATGTGGTACATAGTAACATAACTGGGATTGTGCTACCGACGAAGGCAAACATACATCTTCTACATCTTCAAGATTCATTTCGTCTTGACTATCGCTAGTTGGATCCAAAATTGATTGACTACATTCCTGAGACTCGTCATACTTTCCTTAAAAGCAATTAAATATAAATAAGTACCTATAAAAATGGCTACAGGATGTGTATAATCAAAGGCTACAAGTATCAATTTGGCACAATTTACTTACTTTTCGATGTCATTTCGTTTTCTATCAAATTTAAATTTAATGCTCAACAAAACTGTGACGTTCAAGGTGTATAATATAACTAGGGTTCAATTCGCATAACACTTGCACTGAACCGTAAAAAAAGACGTGGGCTCGGTGTGTTTGACATGGACAAAGTGAAGTTGAACACAGACTAAATAGAGCAACGCAAGAAAAGAAATTAGTGACAGGATGATCTACCTACTTACTTAAACTATCGATATTTAGTCGATAGCTTCTATCTATGGTATTCCGCAGCACATGTGTCAACGCAAAGATAAACATTACACGTTTTACACATATACCGTGTGTGTGATCTTTTATTCTTAGTCGCGCATACTTTACAACGCTGACTTTTGCCACTGGGAATTCGTACAGGAAAATGTGCCAAAGCATCGATATGTAGACTGCGAGGAGGATTGGACTGAGTACCAGAAGTGAACGCTGGGCTAGTATTTGCAATTAATCTTTTATTTTTTTCTAAAAGTTGCCGTATCACATTTAATTGAAAATCTGCAAAACTATGTTTTTTGTTATTTTTTAAGACTCTGAACAAATAAAAAGCATTAAGCATAAACAAATCGATGATGTGGAAGCCTAATTTTTTATACCACTTCCTAGTTTTCCTTATACAACCTATGCTACTCATCATCATGTCGGTGATGTCCACCGAACCCATATTTTTATTGTAATCTATTACACATTGCGGCTTTAATTTAGGCAGACCAGAAAAATGATCCAAATTGTCTGACGGAACAATTTTGTCATCATGTATGGTAGACAGCATGGTAACAGCTTTTTTGTCTTGCCATTTTAACGCTAAAAGAGGAGGAGATGAAAATGCTTCTATTTCTCCACGCTTAAGTTTTTTGAATTTTGGCATATGTTTCCTATTACTTTTGACCGTACCGCATGCATAAATGCCTCTTTGTTTTAAATAAAGAAAAAGTCGCGGACTAGAATACCAATTGTCGACATATAGCTCTCGATTACTATGATAATAACCTTGTACCAGTTCAGTGACTACTGATCCTGTAATACCTAAATTTGGTACATGCTCTATTTGTGTTTGTGAACCACAGTAAACAATGAAATCAATTATAAACCCTGATTCGACATCACACAAAACAAAAAGTTTTATTCCAAATCTGTTTCGCTTTTTTGGCAAATATTGTTTGATTACCAGACGACCTTTGAAAGGCACAATGCTTTCATCAATGCATAGTTTGCCTCCGGGGACCAATGTGTGTCGAAATTTTTGTCGTGCGTGGTCAATCATCATTTCAATTTTATATAATCTTGATAAATTACTTACATCGTGTACTTCAGAAAATGAAAGCATTGCCAGTATTGCGCAATATCTATCTCTACACATAATACTATGAAATATGGGACTATTTAAAAGGGGGTCTACAGACCAATGTTCTTCAATAGTGAGCCTTTTATTCCTTGTAAAGAGCATCGTAAGGGCTAAAAAGATATAAATGTCATGAACAGTCACATCTTGCCACCTTTTTAAACGAGCGTACACCCTTAGATCCGTATGCCTGACATAGAATTGGTGATATTTGTTAGTAAAATAACATATTTTTTCTACTAAATCATTGCCACAAAAATGTTCAAAAATATCCAGTTCCGAGGAGTCGCTGCTCAAAGGTACTGAAGGTGATACCCCCGAAATAAATTCGTCAAAGTTTTCTTTATCAGGTACAGTTATGTCTAACGTCCAATTAATGCCTTCATTGTCGTCATGATCCTGAAATGACAAATTAAAATTTATTACGTAAGTATATTATTTTTTATATTCATTAGGTAGGTATATAACTTTAACAAAAAGGAACCTAGTTAGCGTTCCTGCACACGATGCCGTCACCGCGCCGTCGCCGCGCCGACGCCTGCCGCACAGTTACACTGTAGAATACGAGTCGCGCGAAGCCCGCCACCGCGCCGCCACCGCGCGCGTTCCCGTCCCTGTCTCGTTTGATTCATTCCATTGATTCTATTACCGACCGCGTACGAACGTGCACGCCGCGAGATCGCACGCAGCCGGTACCTAATGGAATGAATCAAACAGACAGGGACGGGAACGCGCGCGGTGGCGGCGCGGTGGCGGGCTTCGCGCGACTCGTATTCTACAGTGTAACTGTGCGGCGGGCGTCGGCGCGGCGACGGCGCGGTGACGGCATCGTGTGCAGAACGCTTATTAAAGTTATCTTTTTTTTAAAGATAACTCATGCACTAGGAATAATTCCTGTGTAGCTTGGGACTTCACAAACACACAAGTCACGGACACAAAACAGCTACACCCAAACTCGAATAATGATTTATGAAAGAGAGAGAGAGAGAGAGAAAAAGAGACAAACGCGAGTGCGAGTGCCTGTCCGGCTTGGTAGGTACTGTCACAGTACCTTAATAATGGTAAGGACAACATACAACACGGTTCCAAATTTGAACAATCAATAGGATATGTAGGTAGTTAACTAGGTAATATAGGTAATAACAGAATTACATCACAATATTTAAAATACTATTTCGATTCATCAAGGAGTTACCTAAACCCAACGAAAGTCTTATTTATACCTATACCTACTGAATAATCTGCAAATAACCTAAGAAGAAATTGAAATAGGTACTTACCTCTCCATCACTTCTAAATTCTATCGAATCGGATAATTCCAATTCGTCGTCACACTCGTCGTCGTCACCTTCTAATATTCTTAATAATTCCTCAGTAGTCGTCATTATTGAAAATTGAAATGTGACTATTTTATCGACAATGCACAAATACCAACGAACAACATTAATGGAACTTTCCATTCGTTTGATCCGCTTGTGACGTAGGCAGTGGTCGTATTAATGTGACAGCCGCGCTAGACTAACTAGAGAAATGTGTTGCAAGCATAGGAGTCAAGGGATGGGAACTAACGTCAAATGTTGGCATTATACAAAGATCGTGAGGGATATTTTTCTTATGAATAATAAGGAAAAGAATTAATAACACAAGGCAATATGTTAAATTTAACTTTATTTGGTATGACACCGTTTATTTTATGCTGAATGATGCATTATACCTGATTATTTAACTGTTTGTTATTTCGTTTTTAAAATGCGCATTGCATTGTATCCCATCCCTATGGTCATATTTATGCGACGCGCGCGATAGGCGCCGAAGAAAATTTCAAGCTGCCAATTACTTATTTTTGTTTAAGTTTTTTGAATGCTTAGAGTTATGACACATAATTTTAAGTAATTGTTGTAAATAATAGCTCTATTTAATAATAGTTTTAGTTGTACCACGCAATTAATAGGACGAAAATAGAACGAAAAAATCATGCATGTTCTCTGTCGCAGAAATACGACACGCGCGGTAGGGACACGGAAATATTTGTCGCATATATGCGACACGCGCGGTTAAAGGGTTAATGATGCCTTGCTTAATGGGCCCATTGTTCAAAATGAGCTGTTTGATATACTTATTTTATTTAGGCTTCCAACTTACATTTTTATTGCTGATATCAGGCAAATGTTTAGACAGGTGTTAGTTGATCCAAAATATAGACAGCTTCAAAATATTCTCTGGCGAGACAGTGTAAATGATCCAATTTTGTGCTTACAACTAAAAACTGTTACATACGGATTAAAATCTTCATCTTACATTGCAACTAAATGTCTTCTTGAGTTGGCTCAGAGATATGAATATACTTACCCATTAGCTGCTGAGGTACTCCGTCATAACACATATCGACGGTTAAGAATCAATAGTGTCTATCTCACAAAAGTCAACTTTACAGTAGATAAAAAAACATTTCTTTGCTTCAGAAAATAAGTTCCTAGAAAGGTGAAAATTGATAAAAATAGTAAATAATTGCTGGAAAAAGATAGGTAAACTTAGATTGTATTCATATTCTTATATCCCAAGATACCATGAGTTAGATAGTATTGGTTCAAATTTAATCAAAACGATTTCAATTATCTGCTAGATAGGTGTTATTGGACTAAAACAACATAGTTAAAAATCAAATAGTGTAATCATCAAAACCACGGAATACGGCTATTTTCCAAAACTAACAAATTAACAAAAATAAATGCAAGATAAGCATTGAACAGAAGAACTGCTTATTTACAAATGAGGCAAAGAATCATAAAAGTTATGACACTCTATTGGTAGCACTTGTTTGAGTTCTTGGAGATGTTGATATTTTGACGCAGTTATGGCAATCATGTTAGAATGTAAGGGTGAATACGATACATCATGATTTAAACGTTTTGGTCGCTGCGGCAAAGCGCACCAGTCTTGATCAAAATGGAGTTTCACCTCAATAATGTTTTCTTCATAATTGTAACGAATGGCCCGTAAGTCGGTAACGGTGGGATCACCTGCTTTACGCCCAGGCCTTATGGATTTATAAATCCATGTAGTTGGATCAGCATAATTTTTAACAAAATTATGATCAACCTGAATAACTTCATAAGGATTTGATGCCCTTGCTTCTAAAGTAGTAGAAATATAATCACAGGGCAAATTAATTACACGATTTGTGAGTTTTCGCTCAATCGCGCTGTGGACAGAGTCACACTCCATTTGCGTATGTCCACGTTCGAGAAACTTTTGAGTGATGCTTACTTGATGAAGAATACTTAAGTTAAGAAGCGCATTGGCGATAATAACGTTGCGGTTTTGGTAAGTACATCCGTCTGAATAAATTATTATCGGTATTTTCTTATGTAAGCAATGTCGCTCTAAATAGTCCACAACAAATGAAGTAAAAGTACTCGCAGTAAGGTCTGCGGCCGTTTCTGTAAACCAATAACATGTGCAATGGCGAGATACCAGATCAAAAACCGTAAAATTATGGCATGTCAGCTTAGTTTTAAAGTAAAACGCGCTTGCTGTAGAGTAAGGGCAGACTTTGACCGATTCCAAGTCCATTGTAAGTACAATACAATGTCCCATTACTGCATCCTGTTTATCTTTAGCTTTTTCTTCTCTAGCTCTATTTTTCTTGATTATGTGCTCTTGATAAATATGTGCATCTATATTACCTTCCTGGTGACCAACACAAATATCACACATATCTTTTTTGAGGGTATATAATGCTAAATTATTCTTATGAAAAGTTTTATCAAATGTGTATCTAGATACAGCAGGGGTATTAGTTTCGCTGCAGTGTTGTTTATATGCGTTAAATACATCAGTTACAGTACGATAAACAGGCTCTAAGTATAATTTTCTTGATTCCTTTCTTGCATAATGTGAAGGCATTTTTGGATTTTTTTTCAAATAATCGTTTAAAACTAAATTTTTTGTACTTTGGCTTCTGCTTCCACTTGCGTGAGCATCAACGTTTTCTTGATTTAAGTTGAAACAATTTTTTTTAACCCAAAGCTGAACAGTAGTGGATTTGAAAGATAAAGTATTTAAAAACATCTGTTTGCAGACTTGAATTTTTTCATTAGTATTTTTAGGCAAAAAATAACTTAAAGTGCCTTCCCGGCGGGAATGTTCTTCACCCTTAGTTTTTTGAGTAGTCTTAGTACGGTTAACCTTTTCACCGCCAAGCACTTCTATAGAAGTTTGGGATTTTCGTGCCACCAGCGCCACAACTTCTATAGAAGTTGTTCATTTTAACTATCTTATTAAAATAAATTTACTGTGATTAAAAGCTTTGTTTCATTTTATTATTTAAGATAGCACTGTCTACTACCCTGTTTTTTATTTTTCTACACAAAATAAGCCCTATATTGTCCTAAAATCGGCAAAAACAGAAACTCCGAATTTGTTACTTTCCTCAGAACGCCAATCACTTCATATCAAGTTGGCCAGTGATGTGCCGTGAAAGGTTGATTTCACCATTGAAATATTTATAAATACAGAAAGTTACGAATATCGAAAACATTTTGTGGTCAATAAAATATGAACTTAGTTATCTACTTCATTACAAAGGATAATAGATGAATTTCGACCTTCAGGTAGATGCCGATACGTAATTATAAAGTTGTTACTAATTCTTGTCGATAGTTATACTGGCTTTTACTGATGGTCAGCATTATCTGATTGTCTCAGCAAATAGGTAGGCTTTAAGGTTTTTGGGTGAGATCCCAAATAAAATGTACATATATCTGTAATTTAATAGCAGCACTTGATTGTTTAAAAATAAACATTACCTTTAGAAGTAGACGGCAAAATGTTGGTGACATTTTCAATTGATTTCAAAGGTCTTTTTGGTATCGAAGTTGTAATAAACTTGAGTGTTGATAGGCCTGTAAATAGTCAGTTTTTTAAACGGGTTAAACTATAATAGGGCTTCTTTTTCTGGTTGGTTGGTAAGTATACAGCCTATACCTACACAGTCATCTGGCATCTCACTATAATAGAGTTTGAAGTATAAACTTACAAAACTGGTCATGTCGGGCCTTATTACAAAAGGTGGTTTAAACCAAGATTAAGGTAAACACAGGTTTAAAATATACCCATCACTTTCTTATGTCATACAACAAAAAGAGACGGGGCTACCCTAAAACCAGGGTTTTTCTTAGACCATCGTTTATAATAAGGGGGGCCATGTTTACACAGAATTATATTATAATAATAATCTACTTTAGCAAAATTATTGATTACTGTAAAGTTTGTGTAAAGTGTAATCACTGTAAAGTTTATTCACTCACCTGGCATATTTAAAGTTGGCACAGCAATATTGCTGATTCGGTTACTTCGGCAACAATATTTGGTTTCAAAATGAGCATGACAAATGCGGCGATTTTTGTATATATGTACTAGGGTAAGGTGAAAAGTTCTCGGCCTGACACAGAGATAGCGTTCCAATCAGCAAAAAAATATGTTTCCTGCCTGGGTGCACTTGTCATTAGTTCGTGTGACAAGTTTCAACTTGTTCTCTCAAGTAGTTTGTTTACACGAATTTTTTCAGTAGACGTCTTGCGTATTTTTCCTTAGAATGGATAAACTTGAATATCGTGCGGTTACAAAATCCTTCGTTTTGGATGAATAAATCCCTAAGGAAATTCATCAGAAGTTGACAAATGTTTACGGGGACTTCGCTCCTTCCATGTCAACCGTTAAGTAGTTATTATTAAAAACAAAGGTAATAGATCGAAAGAACTAATTTTGCTGATTCCATCAATACCCCGGTACCTCGTACTGTATTAGCAGAGATACAAGCGCGAATACGTTTCACAATGAACCCGGTATTGATGCTTCATGGTATCAAAAATAAAGATATTTACTAATTTGTATTGCACGAATGATGCTGACATTATTGTCTTAAATCATAGGATTATGTGTAATTCACATAATTTATGATAATTAGTGAAATACTAATACTTAATACTACATAATTAATAGATATGCCTATGCTGCATTCTATGATGTCACATCTGTAACAAAAGAAAAAGGCTTGTATTTGCATGTAAACCACAAGTAACAATCAACCCATCATCACTCAAACCATGGTTTCAAGTGCTCTGCATTATAGGTATATGCCTATACTGAGCACTATGCAATACTGAGCTGGATTCCTTGCCACACACCGATTATATCTTTTAAGGCGATACCCTGACCAAAACCTTGCGAGAGTGCGTTTTTCTTCGTTATTCAGAGACTATTAACTAATTAGTTAAGAGAAATAAACTACATCTAAAAGCACAGTATTAATGTTCGATATCTTATCATCACATTCCACGTTCTACTTTGTTTTTATGTGTTATAAATACATTTAAAATCTACTTTTAAAAAGTGACTAAAATTATTGATTCTATGCATCTGTTGCTAAAGGCAACGCTCTAATAATTCGAAGATTACACTAATGGATAGAGAATTAAAAAATCTATAAATTCCACGTTTTATTTAATTTCGAAAGATCGCTATTCTTTTTTAATTAAAATAATTCCAAAAATTGTGTGAGTTCTACGTTTGAAGGGGCGTGCGCAGGGTGCGGGCGGCAGTACGCTGCGTGCTTTCGTACGAGAAGGTTGTGTCGCTCTCGTCGTCGTCCTTCCCGCCGCAAATATTTATAATATTTTAAGAGTACCTACGGATAGACGCTTTTTATTTTTATTTAGTTTAATTTTAGTATAAATAAACCTAGTGATAAGAAATTAATTTTGTGTAATTTGAAAATGCCTAAATTTAAGAAGAATAAACGTCATAGATGTCAAAATGCTCTAGAGATGAATGAAATTCTGTAAGTAATTTTTGATGCATTATGCAAAGTTTACCAACCTGCTTTTATTCCGATGAATACCTACATGTAATTACATGGTATCTTTTTATTTTAGGAAGAGAAGAAAAATACCGGAATGCGCATTTGACAACGAAAATAATTATTCAAGTTTACCAATAATTGAAAATGATATTGGGTAATCAGACGCACTTTTTAGTCCATAGAGTTATGAAATTACAGACAAAACTTATGAAAAATGTGATATTTTTTGTGATTACCATGAAAATAATATGAACCTTTTCAAATGTACAGCTAAAATATGTATCTAACTGATTTATTACAAGTAATTCAGTTTTGTTTTCATGCAAGATCTAATATAATGAATTCTTTATTGAAGGCTAAACACAAACACTGACGATACGCCAGTAAACGACTTGAGTCAAGAAACCATAGAATTAGAGGATATCTGTCTTGATTCAACTGAAATGGTTGAAGATGTAGAGGTTTGTTTATTGATTTTTTTGGTTTGTAGATATTATTGTGCACAAATACATAGTTGTGCTTGTGATTAGGTAAAAGATATCTAAATAGGTCTGGTACTAGTACTAAGTAGATATTAGTACTAAGTAGATCAGTAGGTACTAATGCCTACCCAGTATAATCTAATCACAATACCTTGGTAGGTATTGTAGTTAGGTATAAATAAGTAGATACTAAGTAGGTAGGTATAAATACCTCTTTATTTACATCTATTTTTAAGAGCCTTTATTTAATCTGAATATACGTAACACTGATTTATTTAATTATGCATAGTTTTCTTTTTTGCAGTTAGTAATATCTTGTGAGGCTGAATAAAGCAATAATGAAAAAATAATAAGAAGAAGAATAATTGATGTCAGCCACTTCTTTTCGGAATTAATAAAAATTTCCAATCATGGTCCATTGGGTTGCAGCGTCACCGAACTACAACTTATCGGAGAAACACAAAAGGGGTTAGAGTAAAATTTACGTTTAAATGCCAATTATGCAACGAATTTTTTTTAATAGTAAATGATGATTGCAGTGAAAATTATTTATCAATAAACAAATGCGCAGTCGCAGGTACTATTGCAATAGGCGCGGGAAATTCGCAACTAAACGAGCTATTGTCATCAATAAATCTTCCTTCTTTGTCCGAAAAAATATATTCAACAAACCACGAATTAATTAGTAAAAAATGGGAAAGTGTTTCCATAGAATCGATGAAGCATGCTGCAGAAGAGGAAAGAGAGTTTGCACTTGCCGTTTTTATTATTGACAATCCAAGTGCTGTGCAAAATCAAAAGTTTTTATTTCACATAAACCATTACAGGCGCTTATGAAAAGTCGAATTTAGGTGCACGGTTCCAATTAGTCGTTTCCTATGGAGAAGAGCCGGCAAGAAACTCCATGGATACTCTTTTAAAATCCATATCTTTAACAATTTGAGTGGGTACAGTTATGACTTAGAATAGTTATGAGAGAGCAAAGTAGGCTTAAGAGCAGGAACCACACAAATAAAACAAAATGAAAAATATGGTCACAAATTAACTAGGTATCCAGGCATCTAGCAAGTCTACAAAGCTCTCACATTTACAAAAGATTCTATTCTATTCTAATTGTCATCAAAACACATTACAAAGAAAATCACTGTATAATAAGATCAAGATATCTTGAGAGTAACGTTAGTAATAAAAAAAAAGCTAATCGTAATGAGGTTAGTTAATAGACATACACATACGACGTTAATGAGGTACCAGGGAAGCCACATGTGCAGAAGGAGTTATTGCCAAGCATATTTATCGTCAACGTAGTCCTTAGACTTGTAATATGCTTTTTGAATAAGGGCACGTTTAATATGGGCTTTAAACTTTCCCTCGGTAAGATCAGTTACAGATTTCGGCAGCTTATTATAAAAACGCACGCCATTTCCTAGAAATGACTTATTAGTTTTACTCAATCTAAATTTGGGAATCACAATTTTATGTTTATTACGTGTATTTTTGTCATGAAAATCGTTTCTAACATTAAACATATGCAAATTTTTCCGAACATACATAATATTTTCAAAGATATAGTGTGACGGCAAGGTAAGTATATTAGGTAATATCTTTGAACACGTTTCTGAGGGACTCGCGGGAACCCATATTGTAGATTGCACGGATTGCTCTCTTTTGTAAAATAAAAACAGAATCTACGTCAGCTGCTGAGCTCCACAACAGAATGCCGTAGGACATAATGCTGTAGAAATATGCGAAGTATACTAACCTACTTGTAGCTACATCAGTCAGCTGCCTAATTTTACTAACTGCGCATGCAGCAGAACTTAACCTAGCCGACATGGTAGTAATATGCGCACCGCACTGTAATTTTGAATCGAGAGTTATACCTAAAAATACGGTGTCATTAATTGTATTAAGATTATTGCCTTCAAGCATTAAATTTAAACCTACTTGGGAAACATTTGGTAGTGAAAACTTAAGGCATTTTGTTTTGTTTGCATTAAGTAACATATTATTGGCTGCAAACCATTTAGAAAGAACAGTAAGGCTCTCGTTAACATCTAAAACGTCCCTATCTTTTCTATCTATTTTAAAAATAAGGGAAGTGTCGTCGGCAAATAAAATTATGTCTGATAAGTCGGTCATCATATAGGGTAGATCATTTATATAGGTTAGAAACAATAAAGGTCCAAGAATTGAGCCTTGAGGCACGCCCACCTTAACTAGAGACCCCGAAGATATCGCACCGTTAGCACCAACTTTTTGCTGTCTATTAGATAAATAAGAGAAAACAAGGTCAGCAGCTCGGCCACGAATTCCGTAGTGCTGTAATTTACAGATGAGAGTGTTGTAGTCAACGCAGTCAAAAGCCTTGGAGAGATCACAGAAGATGCCAATTTAGGATTCCAAAATATGAGTACTCTGTGTACGATTATGCCTTTTTGTCACGTGATTTTCCGAAAGGTTAGGCAGGCATCTTATATTACCAGTCCTATACAATATTAGGGAACGCTCATTGCCGTCTACTGGCCTCATTTAATCATTGCTTTTACAATTATGTATAAATAAATATAATTGTGTACAAATAAAAAAGTATGTGGATAAAAATCAACGTGTTTTTTTTTCGTTTAACCCCATCAATCAGTTGGACAACGATGATGTCAGCGTAAGTAACAAGAAGGCGTAAGTAATAAGCATAAACTGAAGAGAGAATTGAGTGATTATTAATTTGAACTGACGTAAATATATAACATGTAGGTACTCGTTCGTTCGTAAACTAACCGCCCAACATTAACCTTTGGGCAGTAGCCCGCCAGGCACAAGACTCCGCCTGGTTGGAGGATCCTCCCTTTGGTTGGAGGAACACCATCTCTCGTTCCTCCATAATATCTAAACACAACAAAATGAAAAGTTTTTTTGCTTGTTAGTAATGATTTTGTTTGTGTTTTTTTACTTGAAGTGCGAGTTGATAAAATCTATTAGGGTACGTTCACATGACAAGCGTTCAACGCGCGTTTTGCTAACGCGCGTTTACAACTACATACATTTTATTCAGGCCGTACACATGCTAACGCGCGTTTTAATAAAGCGCGCGTTGAGCGCTGCGCCAGCGCTCGACTGTTGTCAGCGCGCGTCAACGCGCGCTTTGAGATCATTGATTTTCTATGTTACCGTTCAGATGAGCGCGCGCTTTCGACGTGTATAGACATATTTTAGGGTTCGTTCGGTTCTTCCAGAAATCGTCCGAAATGAAAAAGCTTTTATTAACGAATTATTTATAGTTGAAATAAAGTTTAGAGTTTAGCGTTTTTATCTGCTACGAGTTCATAGTTTATGAGTCAGTAAGTCATCAAATGACTTGATGGACATTCAGAAGTAGTTAAAAAATTTGATTCCGAGTTGCTTTAACTTAGGATACAAAGTGAAGTACTGGCTTTCAGTCAACCTGTATGAAAAAATTGGGTGGACCCAATATCTTCTGTCGCGTCGTTTTTGCCGTCGGTATAAAATCACCGTTAAAACTGTTTCTACGTTCATCTTCAACAAATTAGAATTAAAGAGACCTATTCGAAATTTTAAGATTTCAACTTTTACTCATAGACTGACCCATCTTCATCGACTCTTAATAAAACAGAGGCGTATGGTGGCGTAAAAATGTAATGCAACAGAATAATCTCCCGTTTCTACAAAATTTATAAACATACGAAACTTTATTCAACGTTTTCCAAAACCTTAGTTTTTAGATAGGTCTCTTTAATTCTAAAGGAGCGAAATGTAGAATTCACTCTGTAGAAAATGAACTACGGCCGCCACGGCAATTCGCGTTCAACGCCTGACAAGCGCGCTCCATGTGAACATTATACAAACATTTTACGCGCGTTCACCGCACGTTGAACGCTTGTCATGTGAACGTACCCTTATACAGTGTTGAGATATCGATACCCATTATTACTTCTGTGAAGTTTACACAAAAAGAAAGTAATTTTTAAACTAATATTTTAAGTGACTTCACACTATCGACGATTGATGACCCCAAAAAAAACATCATCAAATAAATATCTTTTTTAACGTCTGCAGAGTTTCACTAGCTAATTTAATTTGACCCTGTATAGGTACAGTAAACGCTCAAAACTCCATAGGTATGCTAAGGACTACATTGCTATAAACCCGAGCACGATACAGCCAATGCGTGTGCATGTGCGTGTATAAGTGATGTCTCAACATTCCACAGATAACACACACTAATATATTGTCGTCGCACTACGCGAAAAACGTTCCTTTCTTTATAAGATTTTTTATTGAATGCCGTATCTGTGCATTCGAAGGTCTGTGATTTTCACTTATATTCCTAAGTTGTTCGCCAGTTGGCGTTAGTAGTACTTACGAAGTATTGTAGAGGGGGGGGGGGGGGGGTGCGGCAAAGAGGGAACAAATGCTCAAGGTCATTTGGTCAGGGAAACGCCTTAAATGTGTTGCATTACTGTTTTATATTATATCTTGTGTGTGTGGCAAAATAAATGGTTTAAATATGATGTGATTTTTGTAACATGGTGAGCGGGTTTCACTGAAGTAAAATAAACATTGTAATTCTATTACCTGAGGAGCATTGTTGTTTTTGCCTCAGGATTAGCTCAGCTAATTCAGCCTTTGCCTTGGCTTCCCGATACTGCTCATGAAGAATTTCCATTTCTATTGCATGCTTTTCATTTGACCTCATTCGGCGATCCTGATATTCCCTCTCCAAAATAGAGTCCTTGTGACGCTGACCTGTCAGGACTGTTGGTCTCGATTGTGGTAACGGCTGGCCTATTTGAGTGGATGAGGCAGGTGTGAATGTTTCAGGTGTTGGTGATGGTGCTGAAGGTGCAGTGACTTCCACTTCCTCAAAAATGGGTTGCATCATCTCATCCTCTGTAATTTCTGAAAATCGTAATTGTAGCATTAAACTCAGATGCAGTTTAATAATAATTAGAAGTTTTTTTTATTTATATTATGTATTTAAAAATATAATTTATATGTGTTTACTGTGAATAAAGGAAATTATAAATTTTATAAAGCTAAATAGGTATACAAAATTATACAAGTAAGTACAGTATTTACCATGAACTGTATCTGAGTCAATGGCAGCATCTATACCAACTATAAGTGCTGGGGCCACTTCGGCGACATCGGGGTCAATGGTGGCGTCGCTTATTGACGGCCCTCCTCCAGTGGCCAAACGGTGTTGGCGTTCTTTTGTTAATGCCTCTCTCTGTCTTTGTTTTAAATTCATCCACAGACGACGTAGTTGTTTAGTTGTTGCCTAAAGTAGGTGTTAACATTTAAAGCGACAAAATGGGAATTTTAACTGATGTCAGTGTTAAAAAAGTAGGTAATGTGTAGTACTATAAAACGTAATTGTTTACCTGGTTCCATGCGTGTGGACTAGCGTTATATTCTGCGCTAATTTTGTTCCACGCCTCATTTTTTTTTCTTAGAGACGCGCCATCCGTCTCCTTGTTTTCCACCACAGCCTTATATTTTTTCACGATATCGAGAAAGCATTTTTTCTCCATTGGAGTGAATACATGCTTCCTGCTGATGCTTACCATTTTTACGAATAAAAATCCGCGAGATTTTGTGAATAAGAATGTTATTATTTGATATTTGGCGCCCTTTTTTTTAAAGTTTCACACTGACGTAGATGCTATGTTGCGTTATGTTATTTGTATCTACTGAGTTGAGCGCCAAACATTTCTGTCGTATTAGGGAAATAAATACATAACATTTTTAACAATTTACGTCTGTTTTGGGTAGAAAACAACTTTTAAACGTGATACACACTATTTATTAAAGTTTTAACAAAAGTCGTAAGATTTATTGAAATACTTGTAGTATTTCAATAAATCTTACGACATAGCAATAACGAAATGTGATGAGTATTATTCTAAACTTCGGTCAATGTGACGTAATCGTTCACGAGATCAAGCCATCAAGTATAGCTCCTTGAGGAACTGATCTTGGTAACTGAGATACTGTATTCATGTGTTTATTAATTAGCAATGATCTTGAGATGCTGACATCGTAATAATGACGTATCAAATGATAACGTACTTGAGTATGTAGTTGAGGAACGTTTATTAATACGGGCCTCAGTGAATAAGTGAATAAAATGTGTACATAAATAAAAATTCTACGTGTTCGTACTTTGTAGTAACTGACTCTAAGGTAAAAGTACCTATACATTAACTAAGGCCCGTATTAATAAACGTTACTCAGCCCAAGAACTCGCACTTGATGACAATGTTGAGGTCTTGATCGTATTAATAAACATAATCTACGTACTCAAGTTACGGCTTGGTTTTATTTTACGTCATCAGCTGAGTGATGGACTGATTAATAAACGAAACTCACCACTCAAGTATACAATAGACGTGGGTAATCGAGATGCTTAAATCTGAGTGTAGGCAGTCCGTGACTTGAGGTCGTGATTAGTTGCGCGAAACATGGTGTTTGAAAATATTTTGGGTGAAATTAATTATTACGGTTTTCGGGGGTGCTGATGCCGAAAATGAGATCAAAGTCAAAATCCAAGATGGCGACTGCGAGATTTTACAAAATATGCGTCATCGGTAATTTTGCCTAGGTTTTAGGGGGCGCTGATGTCGAAAATGAGATCAAAGTCAAAATCCAAGATGGCGACTGCGAGATTTTACGAAATTTGCGTCATGGGTGTCTTTTCCATGGTTTTCGGGGGTGCTGATTTCGAAAATAAGGTCAAAGTGAAAATCCAAGATGGCGGCTGCGAAATATTACAAAATATGCGTCATGGGTATCGTGTCCATGGTTTTTGGGGGCGCTGATGTCGAAAATGAGATCAAAGTCAAAATCCAAGATGGCGACTGCGAGATTTTACGAAATTTGCGTCATGGGTGTCTTTTCCATGGTTTTCGGGGGTGCTGATTTCGATAATAAGGTCAAAGTGAAATTCCAAGATGGCGGCTGCGAAATATTACAAAATATGCGTCATGGGTATCGTGTCCATGGTTTTTGGGGGCGCTGATGTCGAAAATGAGATCAAAGTCAAGATCCAAGATGGCGACTGCGAGATTTTACAAAATATGCGTCATGGGTATCTTTTACATGGTTTTCGGGAGTACTGATGCCAAAAATGAGGTCATAGTCAAAACCCAAGATGGCGGCTGTGACATTTTACTAAATATAATAATAATAATAATAACCCCCCTCTGGGAAAGGCGTTACCCCCCCCCCCCCCCCTCTGGGAAAGGCGTTACCTCATCATGAGATTAACGTAAAACCGGAGGGAACATTAGACTAGCTTTCTACAACCCCATCATATAATAAAAAATGTATCATGAGGTCTACTGAAAAGCTTACAAACCGCAGGGCAGCTTGTGGCGAGCTGTTGGTGAGTGGCGACACTGCGTACCTTATTGCCTCAGAAAGTCGGTCAGGGCCTCGTCTCCAGTTTGCCTTTATTGGCTGGCTGGAGTGGAACCCCAAGAGTGCCCGCAGGATTCTCAACTCTGTCTTGCCTTTATCGGCCGGCCAGAGGGGGGCCGCCGGAGCTATATGCTCGGGGGTGGAAGTGTCTAAAGGCGTAATAGCGGGGAAACCCACTCCGGGTCTCTTAGACCCGCGACGGCGAAACCGGGGCCACACCTCTCTACACCTCTAGCCGCTCACACGTTTGTTGCCCCCTTCGCCTATGTACTGGCGGCTTTTCAGGGGGCCCAGCTAGTGAGCTGGCGAGTCACCGTCTGCCAATATATTTCAAATTTAAGCTTGAAAGGCAGACGCCGTTTTCTTCCGGCAATAGAAGTTATCTAGTCCATTTAACACCCCCTCCCATAGACCAGTTTTATTTTTACCATATTTCACAATAGTTTTGCACCCACCTGGGACGGTCCATGACTGTACTCCAATAGTGCAGCCGTGGATAGTCCCGGGTTGGTGCCCCACCCCATTTTAGATTAAAGTTCTCAAAGGGGCCTCTGCGCGTTGGACCTGTGTCCCCGTGTATGCCTTCCAAAGGACCGGACATCTTCCGCACGGAAGATGAGCCGTGATCATCAAGAGATACAAAGATAATAATAATAATTTCGCAGCCGCCATCTTGGATTTTGACTTTGATCTCATTTTCGACATCAGCGCCCCCTAAAACCACGGACACGACACCCATGATGCATATTTTGTAAAATTTCGCAGCCGCCATCTTGGACTTTGATCTCATTTTCGACATCAGCGCCCCCTAAAACCACGGACATGACACCCATGATGCATATTTTGTAAAATTTCACAGCCGCCATCTTGGATTTTGACTTTGATCTCATTTTCGACATCAGCGCCCCCTAAAACCACGGACTTGACACCCATGATGCATATTTTGTAAAATTTCGCAGCCGCCATCTTGGATTTTGACGTTGACCTAATTTTCGTCATCAGTACCCCCGAAAACCACGGAAACGACACCCATGACGCATATTTTGTAAAATTTTGCAGTCGCCATCTTGGATTTTGATTTTGACCGCCCCCGCCCTCTGTAGGGGAAACGTGTGAGGTAATATAACTTTAAAGTTTTAACAAAATACAAGTATTTCAATAAGTCTTACGACATATGAATAACGAAATGTGATGAATGTTTAAACTTCGGTCAATCCAAGCCATCAAGTACAGCGCCTTGAGGTGTGTTTATTAATTAGCAATGATCTTGAGATGCTGACATCCTAATAATGACGTATCAAATGATAACGTACTTGAGTATGTAGTTGAGGAACGTTTATTAATACGAGCCTAAGACATTTATTTTCTTTTAAATATTATAAAATGCCTCCAACAAGAAAAAGAAGTGCATTGTGGAACCATTCCAGTGAGCTCGCGGACAACAAACCAAAATGTGGTTATTGTGCACAAACTTTGAGTATCCTGAATAAATCCATCAGTAATTTGAGCAGGTATATGAGTCTAAAACATCCAACAATTCAAATACAGTTAAGTAGACAACTGAATACAGTTCAACAGCAGTCATCAACATCAATACCAGACCCAGTACCTACCATCTACGTCATCAGTTAAAATGAAGTAGCTGCAACGTCACATATCTGTAAGAGTTGCAGGATCCATAATTGAAATACTTCGTATTCGTTTACTATTTTTATTTAATAGAACCTTTCGGTACAATAACTAGTAACAGAATGACACCAGAGTGTGATTTTCATGCCCTTATATAGCCTACTACAACTAGTCAATACAACAATTAATAGTGTTTCCGGAAACCGGAAACTTAGTAGCATTAAATAAATAAATTATTAAATCGAGTAAATATAACATTCAAAATCATAGAATTATATTATTGTAATTGATTCTAAATATGATACAATGATTATTTGCTATAGATTATAACATCATAACAATGACTTGATCATATTTTATAAATAGAAAACAATATTGAAAAAATGCTATTACGTTATGCCATAACGTAATAGCTACTTTATATTTAAAATTCATTATAGAAAAACATTCATAATCATAAAACAGTAAATCTAAATTATTTTAATAATGGCAACATTGACAAATGTAAACAATCCGCGCTGTCATAAAGTTTCTTAAATACCTGCGCTATCACGGCCATTCTGATAAACTGCTCGTGCTCTGAGCGGTTCATCAGCTCATATTGTTTTTGGTGATCAATCTGAAAAATTAAGTTGCCCTATGGTATGATTAAAATTCAGCCCGTTCAGAAAAGAGGCGTAGTCTTGGTATACTGCCCAGTTGTCAGACTAAGCTGCAGTATTCAGCCCGTACAGACAAGTGGCATAAAGTCCTTAAATATTGCCCAGTTGTCAGACTAAGCTGCACTATTCAGCCCGTACAGACAAGTGGCGTAAAGTCCTTAAATATTGCCCAGTTGTCAGACTAAGCTGCAGTAATCAGCCCGTACAGACAAGTGGCGTAAAGTTCTTAAATATTGCCCAGTTGTCAGACTAAGCTGCGTTAATCAGCTTGTATGGACAAGTGGCTTAGAGCTCTTAAATTTTGCCCAGTTGTCAGACTAAACTGTCTTAATCAGTCCGTACAGACAAGTGGCTTAATTGAAATTAAATACAATGCTTTGATTATTGGTACTTCAACAACAGTATTGGTGCTTCAACGAGAAGCCGTCAATTGTCGCTTATTGCATGATGATCAATGTTGGATGTTTTAAAAAAATCTTGTATTTCTTTGCTCATTATAGCTGGTTCTCTGTCTGAGATAATTCTACTGGGGGTCCCAAAAAGATTAATAATGTTTTGTAGTGATTTCAAAATGAGTCCTGTACTTTTGTCTCGTAATGGATGGACGAACTTTGTGAAGGCATCAATTGCAACAAAAGCATATGCTTTTTTGTCGCAACCAGTCAAATTTCCAAGAAGGTCCACATGTAAAGTATGAAAAGGGACGCTTATTTTGTCAATTGGATGTAAAGATATTTGTTTTTTGCCTGAGGGCTCTTTGCCTATTTTACATTGCAAGCATCTATCACAAAAAGATCGAACTCGTTTGGTCATATTTGAAAACCAAAACTGTTCTCTTATTTTTTGGAGAGTTCTTTCCCACCCTGCGTGCAAGAGAGAATCGTGATAGCGATTAATTAGATTAGATATTCAGTGAATTTGGAACTACAGTACGAGAAAGTGATTTGCCCATTTCGTTCTGAATTGTGATCATTAGCAAATTATCTTTAATGCAATATTTTTTGTCGTAATCATCTTTGTGAAATATTGCATCTCTAATTTTTTTCAGTTCTTCATCTCGTTCTTGTTCTACGATAATCCATGATGGATCTTTGGTAATTATGTTTATTTGGGGATTTCGACTTAAATAATCTACATGTGACATTTCATCACCTTTTCTGTACTTAATATCAAATTCAAAGCTTTGCAAATAGGCCCACCATCTGTGAACGCGTGGGGACAGCTCTTTTTTTGTGCGACTTACTTTAAGGGAATTACAGTCAGTGACGACGGTGAAATTTCGACCAAAAAGAAAATGTCTAAAATGTTTTAGAGCCTTCACAACAGCTAAAGTCTCTAATTCGTAAGAATGATATTTAGATTCTGTATGTGTAGTTCGCATACTGAAATAACTAACTACTTTACGGCGGTTATTGTCCAGTTGAATGAGCATTGCTCCATATCCAATGGAACTAGCGTCTGTGTGGACTTCAATTGGTAAATCAGAATTAAATATAGTTAGTATTGGTTCAGAAGTTAAAAATGTTATTACTTGTTGTCTTATAGCTTCATGATATGGGGTCCATTCAAATGTTATACCCTTTTTAGTTAATTGATACAGAGGGGACATTAACTGAGAGAAGCTTGGAATGAATCGCCGGAAATATCCCGCTAAACCATTGAATTGACGTAGTTGTTTTAGGTTTTGAGGTGGACTTGAATTTTGAAGAGCTTTTATTTTAAGAGGACTGGGTTTGACATAGCCATTTTCGATTAGATTTCCTAAAAATTCTATAGATTTTTTTAAAAATTTACATTTTGACAAATTAATAGAAAAACCAGCTTCAAACAGTTTATGTAAAATCAAGTTTAGTCGGTGGATTCCCTCTTCGGGAGTTTTGGATGGAATTAGTACATCATCCATGTAAACAATGGCGATTGAGTCTTTATAATCTCCTAAAGCATGATTTATTGCACGTTGGTATACGGATGGAGCATTGCACAAACCAAAAGGCATAGTCAAATATTCAAATTGACCATCAGGGGTAACAAATGCTGTTTTTTCTATTGACGTGGTTTCTATGGGAATCTGATGGAAGCCAGATTCCATATCGAGGGAGGTGAAGTATTTTGCGTTTCCCAGCCTATCTATTTGGTCCTGAATCAGAGGAAGGGGGTAATGGTCACGAACCGTGTTCATATTTAACTCTCGGAAATCAACACAAAGACGATCATCACCGTTTTTCTTTTTGACAAGGAGTATTGGGCTAGCAAAACGTGAGCAGCTATCTTGTATTATAATTTTAGTTTTTAAATCTTCGACTATACTTTTTACTTTTTCCCTTTCTACTAGTGATAGTCGGTATGGTCGTCTCTGAACGATTTTATTGGGATCTTTAAGGCGAATAGACAAACTACCTGTTTTTACTCTTTTTGGACATGAAGAAGTTAGACCAAATATGTTTTTGTGTTCTGTGAGTATTTTAGTTAATTCATTTAAGTCGTCAAGATCTGTATCAACGGAATCAAAAGAAATCTCGGATTCAATTATCAAAACACTAAACATTCTTTTTATTGAGATCCCGGCCTCAGTAATTGATATATTAATTCCAGGAATTTGTAAACAATCTCTCCCGAGTATAACATCGTAAGGCAAGAAATCTACTAGATGAAGTTTGATATCAAAAGAAACTGAATCTAAAGTAGCGACCGTGCTAATCGTTTCATGAGATATAACCGGTTTTCCAGTTATACCACGAAGAGAAATCACATTGATAGAACGTTTACCAGGGATAGAGCCTGCAGATCGTGCAGAGATTAAGGAGCATTCTGCTCCTGTGTCAATTAAACAAGTGAGGTCTATATTACCAATCCGGATCCGGGATGAACATGGAGGCGTTTGAGCCACATTGACTTGCTGCGATGGCAGTTCTCCAGGTTGCACTGTTGTATTTGTAACTCTTGATCCATTTTTGAACTTCGTGGCAGACGAAGGTTTCGACCAACAGTTTTCAATGACGTGGCCAGTGCGCTTGCAGTAGTTACAGAATATCATTTTGCAGTCACGTTGTCTGTGTCCTGTTTTTCCACATTGATTGCAGGTAATCTCCATGCGAGGTTGTTTTCTCGGAGTACGGTCTTCGGTTTGGTTTGTATCGTTTGCCTGATGATTCATCGTTCTCTTGCGATTGTTGGGAGTGGTGTCTTCGTTGTATTCCAAATTCCTCTTTCTGTAATTACTTAAAGTGGCTATTAGTTCTGCTTGGGATCTTGGTGCGGATCTCAGCAATTCAGCATGATAAAACTTTGGTCTAATTCCAGATATTACCGCTTCGACCATTAATTCCATCGGTGCATTTGGTGAAATTCGAGAAAACAGTCTCCAAGCTTCAGTGGCATATTCGGAGTAGGAGTTAGCGTTGTTCGAAGTATACTCTCGGAATTTATTGATGTAATTAATGTAGCGATTTTCAGCACTGAATTGTGTCTCAAGCTCTTGTTTAATCACAGTCCATGTGGCACACGTGTGAGCGTTAGCGTCGGCCCAAAGTTTGGCTCGACCTCGAAGACATGAGAGTGCCTTCATCATAGCAGTCATGGGAGAACATCCTCGAATTTGAATCAAAGAGTCAACTTGCTTGCACCATTCCTCTATAGTAAGCTGATGTTTATCGGGGTCAAATTCAGGTAAGTAAAGATCATTGAGTTTATGGTTTACCTTATGGTTTGTTGTAGCATTTTTAAGCAGCAATTGTTCCAGTATATCCACTTGTCGCCGCAGCAAGCTTACTTCATCCAAGTTTCGGTTGCTTGCTTGGGTGATAGAATATCCCTGTCTAGGTTCAGGCAGAATCGGTGAATATGTGTCTTCATCTGGCTGGTAATCACGGGCGTGATTTTCATCCCTCTCTTCTGATGTAAGAGTTGCAGGATCCATAATTGAAATACTTCGTATTCGTTTACTATTTTTATTTAATAGAACCTTTCGGTACAATAACTAGTAACAGAATGACACCGGAGTGTGATTTTCATGCCCTTATATAGCCTACTACAACTAGTCAATACAACAATTAATAGTGTTTCCGGAAACCAGAAACTTAGTAACATTAAATAAATAAATTATTAAATCGAGTAAATATAACATTCAAAATCATAGAATTATATTATTGTAATTGATTCTAAATATGATACAATGATTATTTGCTATAGATTATAACATCATAACAATGACTTGATCATATTTTATAAATAGAAAACAATATTGAAAAAATGCTATTACGTTATGCCATAACGTAATAGCTACTTTATATTTAAAATTCATTATAGAAAAACATTCATAATCATAAAACAGTAAATCTAAATTATTTTAATAATGGCAACATTGACAAATGTAAACAATCCGCGCTGTCATAAAGTTTCTTAAATACCTGCGCTATCATATCTCCCTACCGTTAACTTCCCATGGACCACCAAAACAATCCACTATGGCAGAATTTATTCACAAACCTGTGCCTGTCAAAAAAACAAACGAGATTGACAAACACATAAAATTATCAGCCATTTTCGCTCGTTAAAGCAACCAGAAATAAAAGAATTGTTCAAGATGATTATTCCTGGTTACAGTTTACCGACTAGAAAAACTGTATCAAACAGTCTGTTGCCAAAAATGTACCAGGAATGTTTGGAAAAAGTTAAGGTTGACATAGACTCCGCCTGGGCTGTCTGTCTAACTACCGATTCCTGGACGTCGATAAATAATGTCAGTTTTGTTTCTCTCACCGCCCATTATTTAGATACTAATAATATTATGAGGTCATGTCTTTTAGATTGTTTTCCATTCTCTGACAGACACACTGCAGAAAATCTGTGCCAATCTTTGCAAGCAAAAATTGTCGAATGGAAGATTCAAAACAAAGTCGTTGCTGTAGTGAGTGACAGTGCCGCCAATATCTCGGCTGCTATTAGGATGGGTGGCTGGAAACATATCGGATGTTTTGCCCATTCTATAAATTTGGTAGTAAAATCGGCTCTAAAATAAATTAAAAATACTGTACTAAAAGTGAAGTCTATTGTTGAATATTTTAAAAGGAGTTCGTCAGCATTGGCTAAATTAAAAGAAATCCAACAGCAAATGGGTCTTCCAGAATTAAAATTTACCTTGCAGCGTCGATGATCACACCTCGCGTATTAATTGCTAGCAGAAATCATTTTAGGTTTCCTGGATAGTGGTAATAAAACTTGTAAGAGTTTCTTGAGACATCGTTATATTCACGGTAGCGGCACAGCCGCCATCATTGTTCGAGGTGTGGTTCGATATTTTTTCGCACCGTATTCTCAGGATTTTCAACACGATAGACACGCTATAATCTTGAATACCGATAAAACACAACGGTGGATTCGACGAGTCCTCAGTTATAACACTTATAACAATAACCTACACAAGTTGGGCAGGCACATAAAGCGGTGGTAGGTGCTATTGGACCTTACTCAAAAACCAAACGGCTGCAGTTGTCTCAATACGTTTATTACTTGAAAACACTAGAAATAGAACAGGGCCACGCAGTTGCACGGCAATAATTACGAAAAATGTCTCGAGAGCGCGGGAGTTGTCGCACCGCGCGCGCGTCTGTCATGTAGCGAGCCCGCCGCCACACTTCCGCCATTACTCGCCCGAGCGGACGGTGAGGTAAGTAAACTGATTTGCCTACGAACCATTGACTTAGAATAAGTATGGACCTCGGGTCATCGCTCAAAAATGTCCGAACCGAAAGTGAGTTAAAATACGAGAAATTTGAAAAGAGCTACAATTGCGCGCGTCATTCTTCATTTGGGCGAACAAGCAGCTACACCTCAATGTCACATGTCAACAATGCCGTTCTGTGTAGTGAAATCGTGTAAAAACTACTCAAAAAAGTGAAAAAAGTTAATGGTGTATCATATTTTCAGTAGGTATATTATTGTTTTACAATTTTAAAGTATTATTTTGTTAAGGAACATTATATTTTACTTAAAATTGAATAAATTGCAAGAGCAAAACACACAATAATCCAACTAAACAAAAAGTATCTTATTTTCCTTCCTTTGTTTGACCAATTATGTCAACTTCATTTGGTTGGATTACCATAAGAAACTTGACATATTTGACAGAATTTAGAACAAAGATTCCAAAGAGTCGTTATTTTTACGCGATGTTTTTTTGTATTGCGATTTTGAACCAATTGCAATTTGTTTTGTTCTATTCATTTAAACAAGTTATTTTTAAACTTGCATTGTATGCAAACATATTATGTACAAAAATATGTATGTTGTCCTTCCGTTTCAAAATTGTATTGGTTTTTCGGTCACTACCAAGTTTCCGATCGAGCTGAAATTTTGCAGGTAGGTATTTGCATATTAGATTATTAAAATGTCATTGAACTAATTTGATGATGGCGCCGAAGATTAGACAGGCACAGGAACAAATGGAAGGCTCGTCGAGTTTCAGATCATGCACTTTTCATTACATAAATAATGACGTAGGTCCGATGGTAGAGCCGGAAAACGGGCTCTGGAACTTCCTAATGGCAAATAGTGGACACGTGACGTTTGGGATCGTTAATAATAATAATAATAAAACCGCAGGGCAGCTTGTGGCGAGCTGTTGGTGAGTGGCGACACTGCGTACCTTATTGCCTCAGAGAGTCGGTCAGGGCCTCGTCTCCAGTTTGCCTTTATTGGCTGGCTGGAGTGGAACACCAAGAGTGCCCGCAGGACTCTCAACTCTGGCTTGCCTTTATCGGCCGGCCAGAGGGGGGCCGCCAGAGCTATATGCTCGGGGGTGGAAGTGTCTAATGGCGTAATAGCGGGGAAACCCACTCCGGGTCTTTTAGACCCGCGACGGCGAAACCGGGGCCGCACCTCTCTACACCTCTAGCCGCTCACACGTCTGTTGCCCCCTTCGCCTATGTACTGGCGGCTTTTCAGGGGGCCCAGCTAGTGAGCTGGCGAGTCACCGTCTGCCAATAAATTTCAATTTTAAATGTTGAAAGGCAGACGCCGTTTTCTTCCGGCAATAGAAGTTATCCAGTCCACCTAACACCCCTTCCCATAATCCAGATATTTTTCACCACATTTTACAATAGTCTTGCACCCACCTGGGACGGTCCATGACTGTACTCCAATAGTGCAGCCGTGGATAGTCCCGGGTTGGTGCCCCACCCCATTTTAGATTAAAGCTCTCAAAGGGGCCTCTGCGCGTTGGACCTGTGTCCCCGTGTATGCCTTCCAAAGGACCGGACATCTTCCGCAAGGAAGATGAGCCGTGAACTGAAAGAGATACAAAATAATAATAATGTATTTATTTGCATAAAACATGGTATACATGGTGTTACAATAATTATAATAAAGAGCTTACATGTTTTGCCAGAATTGTACTTAGCATGCAAATTTTAGACTTACTACTAATAAGCGAATTTCTTTTCCATAAATTCTTTTATACTATAGAAATTACTAGTAGTCAACCAATCAAACAATTTAATCTTAAATAATCTAGTGTTTAAGCTTTTTATGTTACTCGGTACCTTATTATATATACGAACACAATTACATAAGCAACTTTTATTATATTTAGTAAGCTTGGGAAGATCATGTGTAACCAGTCTCTGTGGATCACGCCGGCTACGAGGAAAAATATCATTGGCTGATTTAAATAAAGTTTTATGTTTATTAACGAACATGCATATTTCAAAAATATAAAGGGATGTTATGATATGATAGATGTTTGTTTAGTTATCATGAAATCTTATAAATACACATGACAAAAGATTGTTTTTTTAAAAAAAATAACATACCTCTGATTTAATTTCAGTTTTCCTTGAGATCAATTAGATGAAGATGATGATGATGCTGATGGTGATACTTTAGCAAAGGAAGCGAAATCGCGTTTTTGAAAATGACGATGTTGTAATTTTGCAAGAAATGTTCTATGCTCTTTCAGTTGGATTAATTATTTAGCGATCACAATAAATATAACTAATAATAAAATCTTTTAAATATTAAGGTTGCTCTATTACTCCTATGTTCTCCAAATTTACGTTTAACATTAGATGAAGTTTCGAAATTTGAAAAATTGAGCAGTGCTGTCATGTTTTCGTATGGTAAAAATTGTTGCAAGCAAAATTAGGCATTATGATAACGACATAGGATTTCGTACATCGTAAATAAGCTTGTTGGTATTTCTAAGTTTATATTATGTCAATTCAGGACACTTTTATCGTGAATTTTGTACTACACTCGTTGTCCATACTTATTCTAAGTCAATGCTACGAACGTATAATGTAATAATCCCAAAATTCATAAACCATTAACAATACTAATATTATTAAGAAAGAAGGCAGAAACATTAAAACTTAACAGAAAATTATTCACCCTTAATCACGAAGAAGAACACACGGACTTGCTTATCGCCAAGGTACGAGCTCTGTTGGCAAAATTACCGAAAGAAGACTTATCGGAAAAAGTACAACTCGACATGGCGTTCGGTATCCAGAGTACGCGCATAAGAAAACGTGTTAGTAGAGAAAGCGTCAACAGTTTTGACGAGCTCCTTCATAGGTGTCGCATAATTGAAGATTCCCTGAAGGAAACTGGCAAAGGACAGGCAAGCAGCACGTCTCAAGCAAAGCCGCGGGCGCAAACAAGACCTACTTAGAATATCCGTAATAACAGATGATAAAAAACCTTCAACTTGGCTATAAAAGGCTTGCATTAAAAAAGCACGTAATTAATTTACTTTCATCCCTCCTAAGTCCTAGCATCCTTTAGGCCTCTGCCTCGAATTTTGCGGGCAGCGGGGCGGCGGCGGCGGCGGCGCGGCAGCGGGGCGGGCAACGCATACCTGTTCTCCAAACCAGCGGGCAGATCGCGCGGCACTATAGCGGTGTAGTGTTGTGTTCGTGGTTGTGTTGTCGAGATATTTGTTTTTATTCGCGAACGAAATGTCTGAAAAACGGCGACAACATCTTTTTGATTCAAATTTATTCCTAACGCTCGATTTATTGTGGGCAAAAGAAGAAGTGGATCTCTACTACGGGGAAATTAATTTGTAAAACATAATAAATATTGTATTTGACATAATAAATCATTTTTATATTTACCTTCAATATTCAGTTCGTTTTTTATTTCTTCCCATAATTGGTTAATTATTATTATTCTTCTATTTTTATGGTTCGCATCTTTGCTGTTCCATATGGGTGTCCTCTCAAAGATTGCCGAAATAATTTGCTCTTGCACGTCCGAGGATATTTTGATACGTCACAAAAAAATGTACAACACTATACTACAATGCAGACGCGCAACGCGGGCGGTCACCGCTTGACTGGAGTGCACCGCTCGTTGCCCGTCCCCGCGCCGCTGCCACGCCGCTGTTTTCGAGAATCGGTCCATTTGATTTTACGCATAAGATCCTGCCGCTCCCGCGCCTCCGCCGCCGCCGCCCCGCTGCCCGCAAAATTCGAGGCAGAGGCCTTATACAGAACAATTTGTCCGACATGTTGAAGTCCCGACATTTTTCTCAGTACTCTCGTATGATGACCGCACGTTCTTCCTAACACACAAATTAGATTTTCGTTTTAAATTTGGCGCCGAAACACACAAACGTCAATGTCAATGACAAAATTGACAGAAGAAATAAGTTACTATTGGATAAGCCAATCAGAGAACAGATATTTCTTCTTTCGGCCAGTGTACAACTTAAATGTGTTAACTTTTTATTTATTATTGAGATATAGGTGAATGTTAAAGTTTTATAAAAACTCAATCGTCTGGATTGAATAATTAGCCAAATATCAGTATGTTCTTTTTAAAGTACTTTCGGTTTTAGTTATACAGCGTGACTTTTAATTCATTGGCAATATTTTAACCCCGTATTCTACCCATGATACTAATGTATTTAAGCCCATAATATCGTGTATTAAAATTGTCAAATTATTAATTTTAAAAACGTGATATATCTTGTCATTTACCTACATAAAGTCCAAAATTAATAAACACGATAAAAAAATAAATAGTAAAAATGATAATTAAAACTTTAATAAATTTAAAGTATCAAGATGCGTCCGCTAGTAACGCTAGTATACCAGTTTACTACGCGGTCTTATTACTTACACTACAATGTAGGTACGAGTACGAGCTCTCATTCAGTAGGCATGTCCTTCAAAAGAAATGCTGCCAAACGGTATTCGGCGCATGAACAAAGTTTACCTACATCGGGGCCTCTCGATCGATCCCCGCGTTCGTCTGCGGGGTCGCGGGGTGCGCCCACCCGCTCCCCTGCATAGAAATGCATGCGCGTCGCCGCCTGCGCCGCTTCAGTCACGCGTTTAATAGGTCAAGTGCATGACGTGTAATTCGCGAAAGATTCTGTGAACCGTAAACCGTAAGTAACATGCCACGACCACGTAGAACAGTGTACACGAACCAGCAATACCTGGATATGGTCTTGTTTTACGACCGAACGCACAGTTTTCCGCGAACCCGTCTGATGTTCCACCGCCGCTATCCCGATGAATCAAGAGACCGAATCTTGAGGTCAACTCAAAACTTACTGGATTTTGCATCATTCCACGTAATAACGTATGCCCAAGTGCCAAGAGACCTCCGTGGAAGAGCAGCTGCAGAACGTGCCTGAAAGCTATCAGTCCGAGCTGTACTACCAACATGACACTACCAGCGGGATGTTCGCGCGTTCCTCGACCGAAGCGTCGGCGAGCGTTGGATAGGACGCGGCGGGCCTTTACCTTGGCCTGCGCGGTCGCCTGACCTGACGCCCTTAGTTTTTTTTTTGTGGGGTTAATTTAAAAGACTAGTGTACGAGCAAGAAAGTGAAAGTCGCGAAAAGTTAAGCGAAAGGATTGTTACGGCATTCGAAATAATAATTCTTAAATCGCGTACATTTGTTTTGCAAAACGTGAAAAGAAGCCATAGGCGCCGTGCTGAGCTGTGCGTACAAAGAACAGGTGAACACTTCGAGCACCTTTTAAAGTACACGTAGGTAAGTACCTCCTAAGTACTAAAACGTAGTAGGTAAGGTACTGTACTAAATAATTACAAACACACGCGCACGCCGGCCACGTAGTCCCAATCAGCTGTTTCACCAAAGTTCACACGCGGTCAACGCAGTAGGTACAACACAAACGCGCACGCCGGCCGCGTAGTCCCAATCAGCTGTTTCACCAAAGTTCACGCGCGGACGCAGTAGGTACTTTTCTAAATAACTCTAATCAGCTGTTTCATTCAATTCATTTTTAATGATATTACAGTCATTGCACATGTAATTTGAAACTTTTGCTAAGAATAAGTCTTACTTTGAACACCGAAGTAAAAGTTTAAATCACTTCCAATTTTCCAATTCTTCCTCTTTCTTTTTTTAAAACATTCCCAGCGCTTGTACTTAATTACTTTTGTAGGCAATGTGCTGGGTGCGTTTACAAACTCAACACGTACATCTTTCTATGCGGAAATCGAATTCGCGACACGTAACGCAGCAGCCACACACTCGGCCACTGTGCCAACAGTGCTGACAATTATTACGTAGGTACGAGTAGCATAACTTATTATTATGTCATTATGTGCAAGCTGCCATATTTCATTGATTTATGCGCATATGTGGCCCCCATTTTTAATTTGCTTTCTCGTGAATGTATGAGTTTGCGGATTAGACAAACGGGCGCTATTGTGCTTCAGAATTTTCTGTCATGGTTTTTGTTATTTTCGGAATTGCTTTCTGTCATGATTTTAATTACTTTCGGACCTAACTAAATAATTTAATTTAAGTACGAGTTACACGTTAGTTCCGTAGGAAAATCGAAGCTGCTACATCGCGATCCGCGAGTTCGCGACCGCAATCAAAGCGACGCCGGCGCGCCGCACGCACTCCGTCCCGCGCAAAAAATGAATGGCTCGCGTCGACGGTGATGGCGCGTGTGTGCGTACGTGTCACACACACTTACACACGGCACCCGTACATTTTAAATAGCGTGCAATCACAATTTGATCCTTTTTATTTTTTTGTTCATTTTGGGAAAACTCTGGGTTATTATTTTTGAACACTTTACTAGCTTTAGTTATTATTTGTTCCTCAATTAGATTCTTGGACTAAAATATTGCCAACGAATTCAAAGTCTTCCTGTATAGTTAGGTTCAAGTTGTACGCGAAAAAGGATATTCGGCATTTATTTATACTAATACTATAAATGGAAATTTTGGATGTTGTTACTCAACCACATCAAAATTACCAAACGAAAGATAAAACTTGGTAGTATTATAGCTTATGTTTCTGAATACCACATAGGTTACTTTTTATCCCGGATTTCCTATAAAATTACATTGATTTGTTCTTTTCCTATTTAGAATTGACTAATGAACAATTGGAAACAATTTTAAACGAATCTGACTTTGAAGATGAGAATTCGGATATAGCCGAACCCTTCCCAGAAGATTTAGGCCACCTTTTTAGTACAACCTCAGAATCTGAAACCGAACCAGAAGCCACACCGCAACCAGTAAAGATAGCAACTAGCCTGAGAAGAGTGCGTACTAGAGGTATGTATTAGGTATTTTACCAATTTAAATTTTTTGTATGAATATTTCTTCGATTTCTTAAATATTTATTTTCATGCAGGTGGTTGTCGTTCACGAGGTAGAGTACGTACTCGAGGCGGCAGGGCCCAAAGATTTCCAGTTACTCCAGAAAATGAAGAACTTTGTGGGAGACGGAGTTTTTTAAGTCAATGCCACATTTGCAAGAGCCTTCTTATCCATCTAATAATGTAAACTCCGAAAATTTAATGAAATACTTTAACGAGTATATTGACAACAATTTGATCGATACCATTGTTCAAAAAACTAATCAGACTTCAATTGAAAAAACTGGCAGAAGTATTAATTTAACTAGGGAAGAATGTTATTTTGGGATAACACTACTTATGGCGTGCTTACCACTGTCTCAAATCAGGATTTACTGGAACCAAAAATATGCTTTACCTGTGATTACACAAGCCATGACACGAGACAGGTATTTTTTGTTAAGAAATTCAATGAAGGTAGTTTTCGATAATGACATAACTATGGATATGAGGAAACAGGACAAGCTTTGGAAAGTTCGTCCTCTATTAGATAGAATTCTCAAAGGCTGCAAAGCCCAAGGGAGGCAGCGGAAAATATCAATAGATGAAATGATCATTCCATTCACTGGGGCCTGTCCAATACGACAGTATTGCCCTGGCAAGCCCCACCCGACTGGTATGAAAGCTTTTGTTTTGGCCAATCCAAATGGTCTTGTTTGCGATTTAACTATTTACCAAGGAAAAGAAACTTTTGCATATGATAACCAATTACATTACCTCATTACATGACAGGAAATACAAATCCTGTAATTTAAAATACAATGTAATTTGTCAACAGACAAAGCACATGATACACGCTGTTCAGACTATAAAACGTTTCTCTAATTTCAGTAAACTGCAACGCGTCATAGCTTATGTTCAGCGTTTCATATATAATTATTTATTTAATCTGTTGCTTTTCTTTTACTATTAGTATAAAGCAACAATAAATCATCGTCATCTTCTTCCTCTTCCAAAAGTAAAAATAAAAGTTGGTTATCAATCGACATCTTGTCAACTCAAAGTAAACTAACGAATACACAACAACGCATCACCGAGAACAGAGCGACACTGCCGCCTTGGTCGGAATCAGCGCGGCAGGCAGCACTGGTGGGCAGCACCTTAGTGGCAGCACTGCGGCAACAGCACTGCTGCTTGTTGCCGAGTTCGGAATCAAACCTTAATTCCTTCAAATCGCGTGATCTACTGGTGACACTGATTGACCCTGCATACGTTTTTTTCAAAACCAACAAAAACTTTTTTTCATAAAATGAGCCATGGTATTCTGTATCTGAGTAATTTTAACGTCCCAAGTTAACTGACTGCGTGGAGCGATATCGCGCTAGTCGTGCCCATCAACTGTGTCGCCGTGCTTTCATTCATTTATGCATGGCATCGAAATTTTCTATCCCATAACAAAAATATTTGGGAAAAAAAAGGTTATTTTTATTTATAATCAATCTAAATCCCGTGCGGGGTTAATCTATACCATTAATAGATTATGTGGTTTGAAGGAATTACACGAATTCGTTAACACCCTGTATACAGCATTCTATAAGTGGAGCACTCATATGGAACTACGACTCTACAATAAAAAGGTGAAATAAAATAATAACACAAACACGAAGCTAAAGAACTAATTACGTACGGCTGCAGTCGAGGATGCAAATAAAACCGATATAACTTTACTTAAAGAATTTAATTAATTATAATGTTACAATTAAATCAGTAATTCTAAGATGCGCGACAATTGTTCGATGTGAGAAACAAGAGTGAATCATAATTACATTAAATTAATATTAATCACTAGTATTGGCATTGTACGATTACACGTTATTGGAGCAATCGGAATGCTGAGAGGGCGAATCTCACGGTGCACTTCACAATGCTATATTCGCACAAGTATTAGTCATTGTCACTGTAATTTAGGGTTCCGCAAGTAACCATAATATAACAAACTGATAAACGGCGCAGAATCGAGTATAAAGCACGAAACACATGAGTCGCGATCGCAACTAACGAACACGACTGTCGGTCGTGAAAAGTGTGCACGGTCGTTTTCGGGCACCCTGCTATATAAACGTAATAGTAATAGGGTCTAAATCAGTTACACTCAACTGAAGCAAACATCCGAAGCAAATCTGGCTGAGGCGTAGGGTAACCATTATAGAGAGTGTACTATTGCTATTAATGTAGTGTTCATATTGCGGGGCGTCCGAAACCGATCGTACAGACTGTTAGTCACGATACAACAGCCAGACGCGTCTGTGTTTCGCGCTTTATTAGTTTGACAGTTTTGATACTTGGTTTATTTTTTACTTTGACACTAAGACTTGCAGCGTAAAGTGATTTAGAATCTACTTATAGAATAATTGAGTGTTGCTGGTACTAAAGTCAAATAGTCCTGTCTGTAAGCGCACTTTAATATTTTAATAAATAAATTAATTAATAGAAGGTCGTTTTTACAGACAACTTATCATAAAAAGTATTCTTAATATATTTTAGGTTATCAATATTTTTCCTTGTTAGTTTCCGCCAAGCGTTTAGTTACTATTTTTTCTCTAATCTGATTTTTGTTAATATTATATGGCAATATTTCAGGTAGTTTAGAACAGTTTGTAATGAATTTAATAAGGGGAAATCTTTAAAATACTTTTGATCTTGTACTTTTCTAAAAATCTGCTATGAAATGTAAATAGCTATTCAAAAATCTTATTTGATTTTCTTTAAATTAACTGCAATACTTTTATTTCTGTACTACTTGGGGCACAATTTGGCCATCTCCTTTGATTTTATTGTTTTAAATGCTGCCATTTCTTCTGAAAGAAGAAGAGGTGATAGAGTATCTAAAAAACGTGAAGCAAAGAAGCAGAGTCTATGAAACTTTTTGTCTAAAAAAGTCACTATAGTCGCAATAAGAGTAAACGGGTATATTTATCAAGTGAACTCAAAGTCAAGAAATTTTTAAAATTTTATAATTACTCAGTGGATGAACAGTTAAAGATGTTACGCACAATGTTTTATTCAGTTTTTTTAAAAGAATATAACGTAGTGTTCAAAAAGCCGGCCACTTACGTTTGCAGTACCTATATGTATGTCGCAGACCAATTTCGGTTTATAGAATTAGGTAGCAGTGATTTTAGCATTACACTTTAAACCGATGTCTGCATATCAGGGGCCTCAGAATACAGAAAGAAACAGAATCCGCCTTCAACAGTAATTGCAAGCCTTACGCTGTGTCCAAAATCAAAGCATGCGTCCCGCGCCCGTCTCACTTCCCACCCGCGTAATGTTGCTAGCTCAGACATTGTTTACCCGTTTTTGGGGAAAACGTTGAGTATTGGAGGTAAGATAATAATAAAATCAAAATTGTGCTTTTCTATTAGGCAATATTTTATATCTGAGTAGGTACAGTCAGCGTCAAATATATAGGGACGAACAGACTGTTCAAAATGATCCGAGCAAAACTACAGGGTGTTAACGAATTCATGTAATTCCTTCAAACCGCGTGATCTACTGGTGACACTGATTGATTCTGCATGGGATTTTTTCAGAATAAAAAAAAAAGTTTTCAAAAAATGAACCATGGTATTCTGTATCTGAGTAATTTTAGCGTCCCATGTTAACTGACTGCGTGGAGCAATATCGGGCTAGTCGTGCCCGTCAGCTGTGTTGCCGTGCCTTCATTAATTTATGCATGGCATCTAAATTTTCAAGGAAATAAAAAAAAAATGTTTTTTTTTTAAAAGAGATGTTCCAAAAAAAATCCAGACTCGATTGGGACTAAATGGGTACCAGTAGTTTCATTATAATGCACAATTAACCCCACCGAAAGAGCAATACCGAAATCGATGGGGTATATGAGCTATAGGCTGATAAAGTAATATATGAAAAAATCTTCACTAACAAGTGTTTTTTACCATTTTATACAATATCAATAATATATTAACGATAATAATGACGGGATTACTGTAGTATTGATTACTATCAACCATTTGGTATCCGATTACTATAAAAAACACAAAAAAAAACTTTTTTCAAGGATTCGTATAAATAATATAACTACAAAGTGTAACATAAATAAGTGTACAACTTCTTAAGGGGTCACTGTACTCATCATTATGAACAACTTTTACTATGGGAGAAAAAGTGAAATCGCGAAAAAAAACAGCTGTTCCCCACATTGTGACGAGTTAAGCGAACGTAAATGTAGGGAACAGCTGTTCTTTTTTCGCGATTTCACTTTTTCTCCCATAGTAAAAGTTGTTCATAGTGATGGGTACAGTGACCCCTTAAGAGGTTATACGTTATTTATGTTACACCTTGTAGTTATATTATTTATACGAATCCAGGTTTTTCGTTTTTTTTTAATAATCACTTACCAGATGGTTGATAGTTGATAGTAATAAATACTACAGTAATCCTGTCAGTATTATCGTTAATATAGTATTGATATTATATAAACTTTTAAAAAACACTTGTTAGTCAAGATTGTTTCATATATACTTTGTCAGTCTATAGCTCCTATACCCCATCGATTTCGGCATTGCCCTTTCGTTGGGGTAAATTGTGCATTACAATGAAACTACTGGTACCCATTTAGTCCCAATCGAGTCTAGGTTTTTGGTCCATACATTATGGACCATCTCCTTTTTAGTCAATCTAAATCCCGTGCGGGGTTAATCTATAGATTAATGGTATACCATTAATAGATTTTGTGGTTTGAAGGAATTACGCGAATTCGTTTACACCCTGTATAATTATGTCAATGAAACAAGGGGCGTTTCAGAATGAACGTAGGACAGGTCAACTGGCATTCTGACAAGAATCCCATTTAGATAAAGTTTAATTTCTTTAGCTGTTTAGGTAATGATGAACAGTCTGTTCGTCGCGATATACCTATTTGACGCTGACTGTACCTGATAATCTCAACAAATAGAGAAGGTCTGATAGGAATTTTAGATAAAAAACGTTTAATTTATTTAAGTAGGTAATAAAAAGAAGGGAAAATCAAAACTCTTATACTGACAACACTAACAATATGGATGCATCATTCCCTATGACAATTACAAACTGAACAATTTATTGATTAATTAAATAAGACGATATCTGAATGTGCTACTTAAACGTGAAATGTGATCCAATCCTGTTTTGTTTTTAGGCCCGCTGCATTTTTATAGGTTCGAACGACACAAAACGACATAATTTAATTTAATTTGACACCGGTAAATACATGTAGTCGTTATGACGTCCCCATAGTAACTGATCGACTGCGCGTAAAACTACTCCGATTAAGAGTAGTTTTTGATGCTTCAGTATTAGGCGTGATCACAGCTTCTGGGTCTTTCTGTATTCTGAGTCAGGGGCAATGTGGGCATGGCAAATAAAACCAACATAGACTCTCGACCACTGAGAGCACTTGTAATCAGATTAGTTGTTAGTTACATGAGTCACAATACAATATAGTTCAAATAAGATCATAAAATGAGAAGGACAAACTAGTCAAATAATACAGGACTACTACGAGGGTTCGACACGGAATGCCTCATCAGCCTGTTCGTCCTAAATCGACCACACACATTGTTATTGGGTCACACCGATATCTGTCATCGCGCCACAACCAAACATTGAAGTAGTGCGTTTAGCTATAATTTAAAATAATTATTAACAAAAAAACAATGATGCTTGACATTTCACAGTTATGACGCGCGCTCTGCGACATGTATATTACTGACCAACAAAATAAAAAATGAAAGAGACCCTCAAAAGAAATCACTGCTAATGATAGAGAAACTACTTCCTTTAATTTAACTAGTAAAGAAAATTTGAGCCGCGGTCAGCGTACACGGGGTGGGCGCAGGGCGGATAGGATGCCTTCACTGCGTACCTTACCCGCTAATGGTGGTGGTGGTAATGGGGCAGCGGAAGATGGGTCGAGTCGTGGGAGTCGTGGTCGAGGTGGTCGCGTGAGGACAGATAGACGAGGCCGCGGTAGAGGTGGACGGGCTGGTGAGGCACGCGGCAGAAGTGGCGGGGTCCCAAGTCGGCCATTGGCTCGTGACGAGTAATTTTTATTTTATTTCTGACCTAAATATTATTTAGGAATTTATTACGATTTAACTGTATGTGTATTTCTATTGCAGCATTAACACTGGCATGATACAGGAGTTTCCACTCGGTACCCCTCTGGAAACTCCTCTTCATGCCAAAAGGCGAAGAACCCTGGGCCAATACCAGGGTAGGGACGACTACCATTCAGGGTAAGTGAAATAATTATAATTTCAATATGACTCGTAGTGTGGGTATTCGTATTTACTCAAGTGTATTTTTTATTCAGTTCATGGTCTACGTTCCTTGAGTCTGCGTCGACAGAGGCCACGACTTCCGCCCTCCAACCTGAAGTGTAAGTATATTGTGACTGTGTTGTAGTATATTGTGACTATTCAACGAACGTGACTAATGAGTGACGTTTTGACGTTTGCGCTAGCCTTGTGGAAGTTTTCGTGGAAACAAATATATTTAGTAACAAATCCATCAACACCAATAGATTTGTGGAACAAATATAAAAATCATATGGCCGAAGATATATTACATCAGAAGCGCCTTAGAGCATCGATTCCAGATTTGCAGATTAACGAAGAATTTCACAATGAAGCTTTAATTTTAATTGAAGACATGTGCTTAATGCTTACCAATACAGGATTAATATAATTAGGAATGACAACGCCTAATCGACCTATGCACGACGCATTCAATCAAGAGTTGATACGTGAAACACAATATGATTCCGAAGCATTCAAAGAAACCGTTCTAAGAAACATTCCAATTTTAAATGAGCAACAAAAATATGCCTACGATACGATTATGAAAGTAGTAAACGATGGAACTGGCGGTTTTTTTTTTCTTAGATGCTCCTGGTGGAACTGGGAAAACGTTTTTGATATCATTGATTTTGGCAACGATTAGATCGCAAAATGGTATCGCACTTGCACTTGCTTCGTCAGGTATTGCAGCTACGTTGTAAGAAGGCGGTCAAACAGCTCATTCCGTACTCAAGTTGCCGTTGAACATGGAAATAAATGAAACTCCAACTTGCAACCTTTCGAGAAATTCGGCGATGGCCAAAGTGTTGCAATAAAGCAAATTAATAGTTTAGGATGAGAGCACGATGGTACACAAAAAATCTTTGGAAGCATTAGACGGGGCGTTGTAAGATTTACGAAAGAACCAAAACCGGTTTGGTGGTGCAATGATTTTATTGGCAGGTGATTTTTGCCAAACATTACCAATAATACCACGGTCAACGCCAGCCGACCAAATTAACGCATGTTTAAAGTCGTCCATTTTATGGAAATACGTTGAAACGGTCAAATTAAATATGAACATGAAAGTCAAGTTGCAGAACGACCAATCTGGAGAAGTTTTTTCCAAACAATTGCTCGATATTGGTAATGGCAAAATCGCTGACTTATCATTTGGATACATTACATTTCCTACAAATTTTTGTCACTTTACTAAATCAAAGACATCGATGAGGTTTTCCCAAACATTGCTCAAAATTACAATAATCATGTTTGGTTGAGCGAACGAGTTATATTGGCTGCAAAAAACGTTGATGTCAACGAACTTAATTTTCAAATTCAAAATAAGATAACTGACGAATTGATGACATACAAATCGATTGATTCCGTCACTAACCAAGATGATGTTGTCAACTATCCAACGGAATTCTTAAATTCGCTGGAATAGCCCGGATTACCACCTCATAATCTGCAATTAAAAATCGGATCGGTAATCATTATGTTGCGGAATATAAACCAGCCACGTTTTTGTAATGGCACCCGACTTGCAGTGTAACGTCATCGAAGCCACAATTTTGAAAGGGATGTACAAAGGCGAAGACGTTTTAATTCCACGGATTCTGTTAAAGTAATAGATTATAATTATCTCTACAATTTAAATTTCGCGCATTCCTGTTTTGTCTATAATCTCTATGCTCTCTACTCTGTGGAACATCGAACGTTGTTATACGATTCCTAATTTATCTTTATTAAAACTTATTAAACAACATCAAAGTTAATTAATTTTAAGAGGTTATAGGCCCAGAAGCCCTAGTGATAAGATTAAACTCAAAAAGTTCGTGAAAACTACGATTACAACAAGCCGGCAAATTCCTAACCTAAACATTGAACACGCGTCTACGGAAAATTGCAGTGATAATAATATCTTCACAAATAATGTCTCCTAACAATCTATTGGCATTAATAGAAAAATTAACAAGCCGAAACAACTACTGCTACCTGGTTATTCGCTGTAAAAACATATTTTTAGCATGAGGAACTGTGGGATTGTGTGGAGAGTAAAGGCGCCATTGATCACAAACGCGGCACAAAAACAAAAGCAAAGTTAAAGGTAATATTGCTTGTCGATTCAACGAACTATGTTCATATCAAAGAAGCTAACACTGCAAAGGAAAGGTTAAGTGGAAAGCTCAAATTATGCTGCCGCATTTATTGCCTCCGATAACAGCAGTGATGCATGGTTTATTGATTCAGGAGCCTCTGTGCACATGACTAGACATAATGACTTATTATCCCATCAAAAAGAGCCATTCATCAAAACAATCAAGGTTGCAATGACAAATCCTTGTCTGTGAAATGTTCTGGGCAATTAAGCCTAAATGATTACAATGAAAGAGGTAAATGCAGAAATGTGTTGCTCAAATGTGCTGTGTGTACCAGAACTCGCAACCAATTTAATATCAGTTAGCCAAATAATAAGAAGCGGTGACCAAGTCAAATTCAACAGCAAGGGATGTGTTATTCTGAATAAATATAACACTATAGTGGCAACAGCTGTTTTAGTCAATAATATGTATCGTAATTTATTATATATTTTATTATATGTCTAATAATTTAGCAGTTTCGGTATATTAGAGTACAAAGAGTTTACGAGTGGCGATAGAATGCCCAGTGCGATCGTAAAATGTAACAAAGGCTACGCGCACACAGTTATTCAGAATACAAATGAGCAGAACTTCACGCTCACTGTTACTTCACCATTTAAAGTAACAAGTTATGAGCCTAATCCCATACAATGTTGCACCGTGAATCATTTACGATACAAAGAAAATTTAAATCATGTCTTGACAAGCAATTTAAATAAATTAAGACTTGACCATATGAATGAAGAGGAAAAACATAAAATCTATAAATTATGCCTCGAATTTAAAGACATATTTTATTGCGAAGAAGTTCCGTTGTCTTTTACAAATGAAGTAAAACACTGCATACGAACTACTAATAATAATCCTATCTATGTAAAACAGTACAGGCAACCGCCCGCGCAAAATGCCAAAATCAAGCGTCAAGTAGAAAATTTAACCCTCGGTCCGTCGCGTGGGGTCTTTGAAAGCCCGGGTGTTAGAAATATGTAAAATTAACACATTTAAAACTGTCCGCGAGCTTTAGTACTTTAGGTACCCTCCGAAATTGGATTGTAGTTACCGCGTATCGCCGCTAACTTGAGTTCGCGCGCCTGCGCCGAAAGATATAGAGACGTGTTTTGTGAGCTCGGGCCTTCAAAGACCCCACGCGACGAACCGCGTAAATAAAAATGAATTGAAAATTTATGATTGATTTCTTTTGTAATGTGTTTCATTTTTTCATTGTTTTACATGAAAATTCAATTAAAATTGACTTAAAAATGTGTGAAGAACAGCCAAAACGTATTTTGGGTTGGCTGAAAGAAGATCTAGGAGTTTTTTTTACGATGGCGATGATGACGAATATTAAGTCGCGACATAATCCGATGAAAAAAGTGATCACAACACGGATTCGGAGCAAGAAGGCGATAATTTGGCTCCCACAGAACCATATCAGATATCGGAGGAACCAAATCAGGGTTTAGAATCGCTCTATGAACAGCCCATGGAGTTGAAAAGCTCGGATAGTGGGAATCCGGGGATCCGTTTTAGAATATTCAACCTGATGAAAGCGTCATCGTTCCTATGAGGAAGCGCTGCATTCATTGCCCAAGACAAATAGATAGAAAATTTAAATCTATCTGCCACTTCTGTAATGGTAACATATGCCCTACACACACACACCAAATCAGTCTGTATTGGCTGTGTTCAAAAGGAAAATTAGTCTAACTTCATTTGCTAAAAGTTGTATTTTTTTTTTTTTTGTTGGTGCGATCCAAATTTTATGTTAGAGTGTTAATTAGTCTATTGTGATCTCATATAATTTTATTAAAAATAATGTTTTTTGATTTAGTTGAAAAAAAAAACAAAAACTGTGAAATGATCTCAAAGAGAGAAACTTAAGTTCCTAATTTTAGATTTTAAGTTTAAAAAGTGAATAAATGAATATTTTTGATTAATTTGTTGTAGTTTTACTGTCATTGAATACATAAGAAACTGCTAAAATAGTTAGATATAAGTTAGAAGAGGTTTTATAGGCGTTTTATTATTGGGGTCTAGAGGGACCCCGTGCGAAGAAGCGCGTTAGTAAAAAATGCGCGACGGACCGAAGGTTAATAAAGGAAAATATTATCCAACAAAGTCACTTACCCTGGAGTGTCCCAGTTCACTTAGTTCCAAAGAAAATGGACGCTTCCGGTGAACAAAAATATCGCATGGTAGTAGATTATCGTAAATTAAATGAAATTACCTGCGATGATTAATATCCTTTACCAAATATTTCGGATTTATTTGATAAATTAGGAAATAGTTCATACTTTACCACATAAGAGTTAGCTCGTGGATATCATCTAACTGAAGTCCGAAGAAAGGATTTACCTAAAACAGCTTTTAATACACAATTCGGACATTACGAATTTAAAAGAATGCCATTCGGATTAAAAACAGCACCTGCTACTTTTCAAAGAGCAATGGATAACATTTGAAGAGGATTACAAGGGATACACTGTTTAATTTATCTTGATGATTTAATTGTATTTTCTAACGGCTTCGAAGAACATATTAATAAGTTAAAATTATTTTTTAAGCTTTAAGAAAACAAATCTAAAAATACAGCTAGACAAATCAGAATTTCTAAAAAAAGAAATGCTTTACTTGGGCCACACGATAACCAAAGAGGGATTGAAACTAGAGTTGCCGCGAATAGTGTTTATAGCGAATAGTCGAATACCGATTAATCGCCTTTCACTTTGGCGAATAGTCGAATAACTCGACATTACTATTCGACATAAAAAAAACATTAAACACATTAAAAATATTTCTAATTTCTTCTAAGGTTGTGAGAAAAGAAAACAATAAAGTTAAAGAAATCTGTTTCATGTTATACATACCTACATATATGTAGTAAATTTAATTTTCCAGTTTTAAATGCTGGCAACCCTTTTCTTGTACAAGTCTTTCTCTTTAGTTTACGGGGAATACCCCGTTTTGTATAACCCAGCGATTATTATTGTAGGGGATTTCCCGCTCAATCAATACGCTTGTGTTTAGGATAGGCGGCACGCATTTGTTAATTGATTTTCGACATCGGTTGACGTTTTTTTATTTTTTATTTCTATACTTATTTGAAAATTGCTATTGAATTAAAGACTTGATGAATACTTAATTAGTTAAAGTGTTACTTAAAAAGAAGAACAATCATGCCAAACCCAGGAAAAAAATCTCATGTTTGGCTACATTTTGAAGAGGAAGAGAACAGTGCAAAATGTGTTTTGTGTGGTGTAAAAATAAGTAAAGCAGCAAAAAAAGCAGGAACAACGGCTTTGCAGAATCATTTGAAATTCAAACACCCAGGTTAGTTCTTTTTTACCTATATTATTTATTTTACCGTTACTAAGTAATAATAAAATAAGAACGTTATATAATATAATATTTGTTTCAAAAGTTATTTTCATTTATGAAGTATATCATTGTACTATTGTGAGTCTTGTAGCACATTATTTAAATAATTGCCGCTACCTACGTTCCTGATTAAAGGTCCTTTTCTTTGTTCGCAGATGAGTATTGTAAAATTTATGGAAGCTCAAGTAGTCATGCTCAACATAATGCTCCCGCAGAATCATCTTCAAGTACCTCCTCATTCACCCAGTTGCCCAGTCAGCCTTTGGTGCAACAGTCACTGCAACAACTACTTGAAAAAAAAAAGCTTTGGGACATCAACGATAGCCGAGCAAAAAGATATCACTACTTGATTGGTGAAATGATCGCTGTTGACAACGAGCCACTTTCCACCGTCGATCATCATGTGGGCTTTAAACGTCTTATTAATAATGCTTTGCCGCAATACACCATTCCTGGCAGGACATATTTTACCGAGAAAATAATTCCAGACATGTATGAGAGAGTGGTTAGCAAACTAAAAAACGAGTTAGAAAGGGCTGAAGCTATAGCATTCACTAGCGATCTTTGGACTTCTTCTGTAAATAATGCTGCATTTCTGAGTTTCACCGGACACTGGATATCAGAAAACTTTAACCGAAAATATCAAAAGAGAACTGTTATAGTGTGTAACGAAATGGGACATACCCATCACTAAAATTCAAGCGATTGTTCACGATAATGGGGCGAATATGGTTAAAGGAGTTAAGGAAACTCTACTTCCTTCACAGCGTTGCTTCATACATACCCTCCAGCTAGTGATAAATAATGCATTAGATAACAGTTCTCCGATAAAAGAAATTCTTACGAGTGCCCGCCGCATAATGACACATTTTAATCATTCAGGATATACAAAACTTGAAAGTATTCAATCTGAGCTCGGACTTCCTAACCATAAACTGATTCAAGATATTCAAACTCGCTGGAACTCAACATATTACTTACTGGAGCGTCTATCTGAACAAAAAGAGCAATTTCGGTGTATATTTCAGAATCAAGGAGCGTGAATTTTGAAAATTTGACCAGTGATCAGTGGGAGGTTATAGAACATCTGTTAAAGCTCTTAAAACCTTTCGAAGAGATAACAAAAATCACGAGTTCCACATATGCACCTATATCAGATGTGATACCTAGCACTGTTTCATTACCTAATGAAAGATGCGCTGATTCAACAAACTGCACACGTTGATGATTTTAGAAAGGCGTTGATAGAAAATATGGAAGCCCGTTTTAACTTGGATGATCTATGCTTTACGAAGACATATTACTTGTCGACATTTTTAGACCCCCGCTACAAGAACTTTTACTTTGACGCTACCCAAGTTGAACGGATCCGTAGAGCTGCGCTCAGAGAAGGTCTTAGGCTTTCTTTAGATGACGAAAATGATGATTCGGATCCAGAAACGGCATCCAAAAAGTCTCGTTTAGACAATGAAAGTGAGCATGATTCGGAAACTCATAAACTATTTTGGGCATGTTTTGAAGAATCATCTATAGAGCAACCTACTGAAGAGCAACCCAAGAATGCCACTGCTGAAGAAATCGCCAACTACATCGCATTAGCAAAGGCTGACAGAAAAATTAAACCCATATGAATGGTGGGCTTTGAGTACCAATAAGAATAGATTTCCTATTTTAAGTAAGCTTGCTAAACGATACTTAATCACACCAGCAAGCTCTGTTTATTCAGAAAGACTATTTTCCGAGGCAGGTTTAATTTACGAGGAAAAACGAACCGACTTGCTCCAGAACGTGCAGAAAAAAATGTTTTTTTGCACCACAATCTGCCTCTGTTGGATTTTAAATATTAATTAAAAAGCCTTACTAATTTAATTTCATGAATATGATAGGCACAGGCACATATTACAGATAATAATTGATATTGTGCATTGTTTTATTAAGGAAAATAATTTAAAAAATGATTATTTTTAACTCATTAGTTCTTTTGTTCGGTAAAAGTTTATTTTCGATGACTATTCGCCGAATGTCGAATAATACTAGCTATTTTTCGGTATTCGACGAATATCAAAAAAATGACGAGTAATGCCGAATACCGAACAATAGCGAGTATTCGCGGCAACTCTAATTGAAACCCAACGTAGATAAAATAAAAACCATATTGAAATATCCATTACCCAAATCTGTAAAGGAAGTAAGATCTTTCTTTGGATTAATTGGATACTATCGAAAGTTCGTAAAGGATTTTGCTACAACAACTAAACCATTTACAATTATTCTCAAAAAGAATAAATGGTTTGAAATAACAAACGATTTTATAGAAGCTTTCGAACGTTGCAAGGAACTATTAGTACATGCACCGTTATTACAATACCCAGACTTTATTAAACCATTTTTATTGACCACAGACGCTTCAGAAATAGCATTAGGGGCAGTATTATCCCAAGGAACAATTGGAAGCGATAAGCCAATTGCTTATGCTAGTCGAACTTTAAATTAAATCCTACAGACGGGATAAGAAAGTTGAGAGAGAATTCTAAAAAACATATAATGTAGATGAAAAATTTACAAATTAAATACTTTGGGAATTCAGGGAGAAATTTTGTTTAGAATAGTGAATAGCATTTTCTCTATGTCGTGCTTATAACAACTGACTGACTTATTTTATCATACACTTAAAATAGACAAATTATAATTTCTCACATGTGTACTCATTAGTAAAACTTTGAAATGATAATAAAGAGAAAGTAGTACATAAACTCAGTTTTTCTCTATTATAAGTGTATTAGACATGGGTAGTTCGCGAACGATTGAAGGAAATGAAGTACTTCATTTCACAAAATAAACTTATCTTTCCTTCAGTAGTAATTCAAATGTGTCTCTACTTCATTTAGTGCAGTCTTTCTTTTCGCTCGCACTAACTCAGCATTCATTTCGCTCGCATGTCTCGTACCGTCTTACGTGTTCGTGTCACTTCGCCGGCCGGTCGGCTGACGTCGGGCTGACGAGCGACGGCGCCTTGCTGACTATGTGTGTCGCTCGTCTAGCTTACACACACATGGCAAACACACATGACTATTTTTTTGCATGCTGTGTAAATTATAATTAGACGTTATTCTCTTGGTGAGAGTTTATTTTTTATGTATGATAGAATGTTATCGTAAGTGGTAGTCAAAACACACTGATGTGAACTTTCGTGCTATAAAATAAAGTCTAAACTGTGACAAAAGTACGTTTATGAAAGATTTTATTATTGCTTACTGTAACAAACATACAAGCGCCATCTAGTGTAACTTATCCAAAGCACTACGATGAGCGGCTTCATAAACAAGAAGACAACAACTACAAACGATATCTGTGGACAAGTGACGCCATTTACAATCTTCGCGTCAAACCATCTGCGCCAGCGCCACCCGGATAGTTATCTGAATCACAACTACAAACGACTACGTGTAGATATTGTGTACACATACAAGCATCAACCTTTATAAGCAGAGCTGTCTTCGAACAAATCATCATTCGACTAGCTAGAGGAACAGAGTTCGGTAGCCACGCAGCCAATTCTGAACCTTAGTACGACTGATTCCTGTTCGATAGCCTAGCAGTCTTCAGGAATTAGCCAGCTAGGGGAGGTCTGAAGGGCGATAGCCACGCAGTCCCTTTCATCCCTCCACTTAGGGTTGCTACTTGATATATTTATATGAATCATTGTAACGTGTAACATAGTATAAGTTGCCAATAAATTATCATCAAGTTCAACGGGGCTTTAATTTCACAACCAGCAACCCTACATTGGCGCCCAACGTAAATAATCTACGGATACCCACATATTTGGACGGCCTACCCTCAAATTTTGCACGGCCTACCCTCAAATTATATGAAGTACCCACATACTTACTAAAGTTACCCACATATATTTGGACGGCCTACCCTCAAATTTTGCACGGCCTACCTTCAAATTGTATGGAGTACCCACTAAAGTTATAAAAGAATACTTGCTAAAGTTACCCACATTATTTGATTATTGTGAAGATGTCAATAACAATGACGCAAGAACAACTAAACACTTTACTAAGTACGATCACTTCGACACAAGGTAATATTATGAACGGGAGAAGTTTTGCTCGTTGTTCAAAGAAATTCGACGGAGTGAGAGATTACAACAAAGTAGAAGAATTCATAAATAGTATTACTGTCTATAAAAAAGTTGTGCATATCTCCGATGAAGACGCGTTGGAAGGATTGCCATTATTGTTGAATGGCATAGCAGCAACATGGTGGCATGGAGTGAAAAGCGATATAAAGAAATGGAATAATGCTTTAGAGGCAATACGTTCGGCGCTTGCACCGAAGAAGCAGCCTCATGATATTTATTTAGAGTTGTTTGGGAAAAAGCAGACCACTGAAACCATAGACGAGTTTGTTTGTGAAAAACGTGCTCTCCTCTCTCAGCTACCATCTAAACGAAATAAAGAGGAGGAACATTTGGATTTCGTTTACGGCCTACTAAAACTGAGCATAAAAAAAGAGGTCGCCAGATCTGATGTCAAGTCGTTCGCCGAGTTACTTGAAAAAGTACGCCACTTAGAAAGTTTAGAAGCAGAATCGCAGGCGAGTACACGTTCTTCATCTATGGAACGTTATTCTAAAAAGTTGCCCAAACGCTGCACATACTGCGGGAAGAAGGGCCATAGCATCGAAGAATGTCGGAAACGCTTAGCAGAATCGAAAAATCAAGCCGCAATAGACACTAAAGTCACGAAGACCCCAACTGTATCATGCTACGGATGTGGTGAAGAGGGAGTTTTCAGAAGCAATTGCAAGAAATGTAAAAATAACCACCTAAACCAGTTGCGTTCTACACAGTCGACACTACAGAATTAGTAGAGGACAGTGCAAAAATACCGACAATAGAAATTGTTTACGACACTGAAAAAGGTTATGCCTACATCGACACAGCCGCAAGAACCAGTATAGCAAGTACACAGTTGTATAAGTTATTGATAAGAAATGGTGAAAAGTTCAATACAAAAACTGCAGACACAATTTTAGCCGATGGTTCTATGCAAACCCGGAAGCTACTCACTACAACCATAGACATTACTATAGGTAAACGTAGCCTACCAATAACGTTTACAATCTTACCTGATGCCACTGATAATCGCACGCTACTCGGCATTGACTTTTTGGAAGCTGCGGGAATAATGCTTAATCTACCTCAACGAGTTTGGTACTTCTTAGATAAACCTAATGAACAACACAGTTTCCTGCAATTAAGGAATGAGAAAATACCCTTGAAGGCAGCTGAACATTTATCTTTTGAGTCAGGCCAGACATCTCCAGAATCCTTGTCAAGCTTTATACAGTGGGCCAAAGATTTGCAAACTATGATCTCACCACTTCCACAAACGCCGTCACCGATGAACAATTTTGAAGACAGTCCTCCGCCAAATAAGATACCGAAATGGAAACTTCAGAAGATAAGCACACCGCCACGCCCTGTTCATCCTCGTGAACCAGCGGATGAAGAATCTTGCAAAGATCCCCGTATTAATTATGTTCCAATAAACAAAATGTCATTATATTCGTTTGATATTTTATTACACCCAGGAGAAGGGAAATTACTATCCAAAGTTGAAAAGTCACTATTTAATAACTTGCTAACTAACTATAGTGACGTATTTAATAAAAATACAAAACCTACATCATTCATATCACACAGAATAGACACAGGTACTCATTCACCTATAGCCCTAAAACCATATAGACTATCGCCTTGTAGACAACAACAATTGAGACAAAAACTCGATGAAATGTTAAGCAACGATATTATAGAACAATGCGATTCACCCTGGTCAGCTCCTGTCGCCTTGTAGACAACAACAATTGAGACAAAAACTCGATGAAATGTTAAGCAACGATATTATAGAACAATGCGATTCACCCTGGTCAGCTCCTGTTATCATGGTCCCTAAAGGTATAGACGATGTTAGAGTTTGTATCGACTATCGGCGACTCAACGAAATAACAAAACCAGATAGATATCCATTGCCACGGATTGACGATCTATTACATCAAGCAAAGGCTATGCCATACATGTCTACAATCGACCTTCAATCAGGTTACTGGCAAATAATGGTACACCCCGAAGACCAAGACAAAACTAGCTTTGTCTCACCGTTTGGAACGTTTCGTTTCAAACGAATGCCATTTGGACTACGGAATGCGCCCGCGACGTTCCAGAGGTTAATGGATAAATTAATTCAAAGTTTACGAACAAAATATGTTCTGTCTTATTTAGATGATCTGATTTTGAGATCTACCACTTTGACACAACACGTGACAGATCTTGAAGAAATATTCGAAAAACTAAGAGAATATAACTTGAAAGCCAACAGGAAAAAATGTAAATTTATATGCTCCGAAATAAATTATTTGGGACACCTCATAGTCCCAGAAGGGATTAAAACTGATCTGGAAAAGGTTTCGGCTATTGCGAGTTTATCAAAACCAAAAACCTTAAAGCAATTGATAACATTTCTACAAACTGCTTCTTGGTATCGAAGATTTATATACAATTTCGCAGACATAGCTCGACCATTAACAAACTTAACTAAAAAGAAATCAAGCTGGCAATGGCATAATGAACAACAAGATGCATTCGAAAAGCTGAAAGTTGCGTTAACAACAGCCCCTGTGTTAAGACAAGCAGATTGTGATACTCCTTTTACAATCAAAACTCATGCAAGTCAATATGCAATAGGTGCAGCTTTAGTGCAGGGGGAGGCCGAAAACGATCACCCTGTTGAATATGCAAGCAGACTCTCACATCTGCGGAATGCAATTACAGTGCAAATCAAAGAAGAAGACCAGATCCATGTTATAAGATAGGAGACTTAGCATTGGTTGAGACACATCCAATAAGCAGTAATGATAAACAGTTCACAGCAAAATTTGCTCCACGCAGAGATGGTCCTTATGTTGTCGTAAAGAAACATGGAGCACCCACATATGAGGTAGCAAACACAAAGTCACCAGAACAATCAATGGGAACTTATCATACTTCAGCATTATGTAAATTCGAACAAAGAGATGACAACGTGTCCAAACCATTAAATCCCATAAGAAAAAGAGGGAGACCAAGGAAGATGACTGATCCTGGTACTCAGTCGGGACGACTATAGAGTACCAGAGGGGGAGAATGTAACAAACATACAAGCGCCATCTAGTGTAACTTATCCAAAGCACTACGATGAGCGGCTTCATAAACAAGAAGACAACAACTACAAACGATATCTGTGGACAAGTGACGCCATCTACAATCTTCGCGTCAAACCATCTGCGCCAGCGCCACCCGGATAGTTATCTGAATCACAACTACAAACGACTACGTGTAGATATTGTGTACACATACAAGCATCAACCTTTATAAGCAGAGCTGTCTTCGAACAAATCATCATTCGACTAGCTAGAGGAACAGAGTTCGGTAGCCACGCAGCCAATTCTGAACCTTAGTACGACTGATTCCTGTTCGATAGCCTAGCAGTCTTCAGGAATTAGCCAGCTAGGGGAGGTCTGAAGGGCGATAGCCACGCAGTCCCTTTCATCCCTCCACTTAGGGTTGCTACTTGATATATTTATATGAATCATTGTAACGTGTAACATAGTATAAGTTGCCAATAAATTATCATCAAGTTCAATGGGGCTTTAATTTCACAACCAGCAACCCTACATTACTATTTTAGTAAGTTCGTCGAAGGATCGGCATCTCTCTCTAAGTACCATTGTATTTTTATACAGAATGTTAACGAATTCGTGTAATTCCTTCAAACCACATGATCTATTAATGGTATAGATTAACCCCGCATGGGATTTAGATTGATTAAAAATAAAAATAAACTTTTTTATTCCCAAATTTTTTTTTTCATGTGATAGAAAATTTCGATGCTATGCATTCAAGACACGGCGACACAGCTGACGGGGACGACTAGCGCGATATCGTTCCGTGCAGTCAGTTAACTTGGGATGCTAAAATTACTCAGATACAGAATACCATGGTTCATTTTTTGAAATTTTTTTTTTGTTGATTCTGAAAAAAACGTATGCAGGGTCAATCAGTGTCACCAGTAGATCACGCGATTTGAAGGAATTACACGAATTTGTTTACACCCTGTATATAAACTGAGCTTTTTGCGGTGGAGATAAAGCGCATTAATGTTCGCAAAAATGTATTGTTTACGTTTAGCCTTGGCCTTGAATTTTATATTTGAATTTCTTATTCGCATAATTTCGGTGATAGTTTATTTTGAGGTTGAGGTCATAACGGAATGCACTTGTGCGTTACGTTAATTGCAGCTAATAGTAAATGAATAGTTATCATTGTGTTTTAAAGATGTAAATAATGTAAATATCCTATTTCAGTCTTATAAATAATAATTAAGTACATATAAAAACTAAAAGTGGCATAACTAGGTAGAAAGAAAAGTGCTGTGGTGGAACTATTTTACGGAAAACGGACCTAAAAAGACGAATTCGTACTCTCACTGTTCTAGTAGGTACCTATGTGTTTTGTGTTAATGTGTAAATTACCTACTTAGATTAAAAAAATGAAGACTGTAAATAGAAAGAGAAGTGCTGTATGGAATCATTTTACGGAAAACGGACCTAAAAAGGCAAAATGTTCTTATTGTTCTAGTGAATTATCTGTATCTGGTGGTAATGTAGGAACCCTTAACAGGTAGGTACTTAAAAACCAAGCACCCCACTATTAAGTTGGTTGAAGAGAGGCAACAGCCTTTCTAAATCAGCCATCAATAAAAATGTATGCACAAAGCACGAAGCCCATACCACCACGGCGTGCCCAACAAATCGACGAGCAGCTTATAGACATGATTGCTAAAGGGCACTACCCCTTCCTTAAGGTCGAAGATGTCGAATTTAAAAAATTGAATTTCCCTTCTTAACGCACCGTACGCAGTCCCAACACGGAAAACCATAGCGGAAAGTATTTCGCCTAAATTGTATAATGTGTGCATGGAAAAGGTTGAAAAAGAGATCCAAGAGGGACAAGCTTTCTGCTTGACAACAGACGGTTGGACCTCTATTAACAATGATAATTTTATAGCCCTGACTGTACATTATATTAGCGCCACAACGGATGAAACTAAATTGAAGTCCAATTTAATCGGATGTGTTGAATATAATGAATCGACACACAAGCGACAATTTAACAGCCTTTCTACGTGACAAAATGGCAGAATGGAATATAGCAGACTATACGACAGCTATTGCGAGTGACAATGCAGCCAACATTACTGCTGCAATAAGAGATACTGGTCGATGGCATATTCCATGCTTTGCGCATTCAATTAACTTGTGTATGCAAGCCGCTCTGACGCCTCTATCAGAAATGTTGGTGAAAATAAAAAATTTCGTCAATTTTTTTAAAAGAAGCTCTTACGCTCAACATAAGCTGAGAGATATGCAAAAACAGCTGAACCTTGCCCAATTAAAGTTAAAGCAAGATGTTCCAACGCGGTGGAATGTGGAATGTGGTTCTACGTATGACATGCTGCAGCGGCTGTTATCAGCCAAGGATGCCGTAATCGCTACGATCGCTATAATGCGTCATGAATTGGCGCCCCTGTGCACCCGTTGATTTGAACTAGTACTCGTAGGTACAACTTAAAATGAGTTCAAAAACAGAAAGTGGTTTTGAGATCGTTTACAATAAAGCACAAAATAATCACTTTCACTTGACCGTACACTCCTTAATGGGTTCTCCCATATCCTTTTATTTTCACGTTTTCGCAATAATTTTATTTTTAAAAGCAAAGCCAACAATAGAGTTTCCTTGTCAGAATCCATTTTGTTAATATTTCCGAAACGACAACACAATTGTGGTGTGGTACGTCTGCGCTGCGTTAGCGCAGCGTGCAATTGACTCCAGAGGAAACGCCGCAACAACGCGACGTCTGCGCTGCGCATACGTTTATCGAACGCCTACGCTGGACAAACGCTAGTGAGAAGGCGCTCTAAATCGACTTCTAACTTTCTTAATACCAAGTCTTTCTATTTGAGCACTTTTTTAAGCCAAATCGAGATCGATTCGCGCCTGTTTCTGCGCTGCTTCGAATTCTAACTTCTTACGAGCCACCGCCGACGAACACGCGGTTGTACCACTTTTAACCGATTTTGTTACCACTAACTTTTCACTTTTAATAGCCAACTGCTCCATAGCACGCGTTTGACTGCGTGTATTACCACTAACACCCTTCGGGGGTGTGCGGAGCAGCGACATCCCTGCACACAGGTTTAGTCCAACTAAACACACGAGATAAGTTCAAGCAAGATCCAGGCGATCCGGCTCGAAGGACCAGCTTTAATATTTATGTTACAAAACTCGGGCGCAGTCTGAACGCGGAGACGTTATAATTTTATTTAACAACGCGCTAAACGGACTTGATGATGCACGGTAAATGTTATCTCGCAACGCGCTGTACACTAAAGAATATAATAATATTTCATTCCCTTACGCGCTGTCGCTAGTCGCTACGCTAACTCGTTCTGGCCCCGCTATGGGCGTTTAGACTTTTATTCGTTGAGTAGGTTGAGGCGTTTTAATATAGCGCGAAGTCAGAGCCGCTATAGCAAACGCTATACCGCTATGTACATATAGTCTTGTGACGGTCTGTCACGTACTCCTAATTATTAACAAAATATTCTATTTATTTTAGAACCATAATACAATATCGGGCCTCTTAGGAACACATTAAATGTATAGTTTATGGGAAACAGACTAGGGACAAGTGTTAGCCATCTGTTAAGATAAAATATTATACAAATTTTAAAGAAATTGGTGAAATGTGAAAACCCGAGTGCAACGCATAATACAAGGGCCACATTAAGAGCGACCCTCTTAGAAACAATTAAGGAACTGAGCAAAAAAGGGCAATACATCTGTTGCGCAAAAGATTGAGAGCAAAGGATTGAGGCAGTTGGTTATAGACCTCTATAGGGTACGGACGTCAGAGTCAAAAGCTAGGAGAGGCTGTTTTAGACCAGTATAAGAGTCGGTCACCAGAGCCATAGGCGAGTAGACTTAGGATTAACTAGGAGAGTTGATCAAACCCTGCTAGGAAGTCGTAAGGGCGAGAGGCTATTATAACCAGTTTAAGTTATTATAGTTTAGCTTAAGGGTATTGTAATACTAGTTATAGTTAGAATTAATCAGTACTAACAAAGTGTGCAAGTGCGAATCTCCATGAGTACGTGAGTGAACGAATGGGTGAGTGTTTTACTATAATTATTCCGGGCTGTATTATTGTTTATGTGCGTACAATAACTATAAAGTAATTTAATATCATGTATCGTTTAGACATAAACGGTACATCTGACTTCGCCGAGGTTTCTTACACCTGCGTTTGGATAAAGGGAAGCGGAGAAGGCCTTCCATTAAATGGCACACATACCCAATCACACCCGACCATACAACCAATATATACTCGTATTTATCAATACTCAGATCACACACGCCGCCTATGGAAGGCTGAACCGTATAATATACTTTGGACTCGCTCAGATTAATCTAGGCTACAATGCCAACCCATAATAATTACCGGAATATAAATCAACCAAACGTTAGTGATGGCTACCTTCTATTGACAGACTGACCCCGGCATTATGTCTTACGTATGTTGCACTTGTTTTACGTACACTTCCAGGGAGGGGGGTAGGCTTCACCAAGTACCCTGAAATTGATGGATAGTCTTCCTAAAGGACGCTAGAGAACGTGTCTCGTTATGCCCGGCCCAAACGAAGCCAATCACAGAATCGTCATTAACACTTAGCGAGCCACGAACAGGGCGGGAAGCGGCCTCACAACCCGTTACCGTCCACGAACTTGGGTAGATTAAGGAAGTGTGAAGTGACGATAAATAATACCACTCGAACGTATCCCAGGTGCAAACGTGAGATATCATGCAACCGACTAACAATACGCTGCGCTTGCGCTATTTTAAATAACTAATTCAAGTAAAGGGATCACTCGGGTCTAATCATTACTAGTCGTCCAGCATTGCTGGGAACATGTCTCGCTGAATGGCAGATGGACTTCGCAGGACTCTGTCTTAGGATTGAGTAAGACATGAGAGCTTAGGAACGCGGACCGTTAAACCACAGGCCTCGTGGCAGTTAGACTTTAGCGGTACACGTACGACACGACAGCCGCTGCAAAGCCGCTCCGCGTCACGACATGGGGTTCGATTATAAAGTATTAATAATTATATATAACACAGAGGTGTTTCAGAACGCAAGCGTTACGTATCCCCGTATATACGTCCCTTGTTATTCCTCCCTTTGATTTTATCTTATCATTACGATATATGTCACTTGCATCCCTTTCATTGTCCCTTTAGCTTTCTAAATAATGACATAATTATGACTATTTAAATATTATTTTATGTCCTCCTACAGAATTGTTTTATATACTTACTTCTTTTATTACTTTACCTTAATTTGTATAATTCTATTATTGTAAATAATATTATGTTTTGCTTTGTATAGACTCAATTAATTTATTCACCTGACAGACAGAACTGTGTTGCTGGGGAGTTTGTTGCGCCGTTTCTTCTCCCCAGCATAAACACTAGGAAGCGGTGAAGGGAGGGCGTTTTGTGGGCTGTCTATAATTGTACATTTAAAGTCCAAAAGAGCTAAATAAATGAGTTATGAATTTTGACTTGAGTTTGTATTTAAATATTGGAAAAATGAAAATTTTATCAGCTTAGGGTTAGCGACGAACAGTCACAGTCTGTTATATTTTGGCGCTATACGTTTTATTAACCACCACTATACAGCACGCGGTGTTTGTTTAGAAGGGTTAGCGAAACAGTTAATTAAGGTTTTAAAGCCACGGAGCACATAAACGGCGACTAACTCGAGGGCGTGGAGAGCGCGCGCGGAGCGCAAATACGTGTGCGCTTACGGCTTGAGGCGGACGACGACTGAAGTTAGGGCGCCAAGCCGGCGCGCGGGCATGATATGGAGTAGGTACCTACTGAGGCGCGTGTGCGTGAGGTTCCGCGGGGTGCGCGTATTAGTCTCCCTGCTATGTCTCCAAATCCAAACTCGTTTATTTTATAATCAAAAATTAATCAAAATATCACTAATTACATTCTATCGCCAATAGTCGTTTTCTATGGAGAAGAGCCGGAAAGAAACTCCTTACTCTTTTAAAAAAAAGGATACCTTTACATAATAATTTCAGTAAATACAGTACTATGATTTAGGATAGTTAAGAGAGAACAATGTAGTCTTGACCACAGACCTGTGAGTACCAAGTCTTGAGGACAAAATTAATCAAAAAGAAAAAAACAATATTAATAATAGCAGTTTATATAATTAAATGTATTGACAAGTCCACGAAGTTCTCACATTTACAAAAGATAATATGAAGCTATATAAAATAATTGAAATAATTAAATGTCATCAAAACTTAGAGAAAAAATCATTGTGAAATAAGATAAAAGATATCTTGAGAGTATCTACTGATAGCAATACTACTAGACATACACATACATTGTTAATGAGGTTCCAGCTGATCAGTTGATGAAGGAAATGTGTCAAGAATATCATCTCGTCATGGACGGCGCGCGCGGCGCGGCTGCCACGCGGCGGCGGAGAGGCAAGTGCGGGGCGCGGCGGCGGATGACCGACGCGACGAAGAAGCGAGCCACCACTTCACTTGGGACCACCGCCGAACACATACAGACAATTTTGCCTATCTAATTCAATAAACCAGCGCATATAGTTATAATACAGTCCGCTTTTATTTACGACCAGTTACGACCATCAGTAACCCTAACAAATGTGTCATGTTTCTAATGATGTAAAGGGTCCCGATGTGGTTAGAAAAGATAGTGTGTAGGTACAGCAGCCGAAGATTTAAGCAAAATCTTGTGAGAAAATGTAGCGTCACAGCAATGAAAGGTCACTGGCCAGTCGTGACGCCACTTCCTACTATTCTGATGGCAGCAAAAGAAAATTCAAATATTTGAATTGCAAATTGTGCACTGAAGTAAAAAGGAAACTAAATATATCTGCAAGGGGATGTGTGCAAAGTACACCTTTGTGTCTTGAATCATCATCTGCCTAGCCTTTTCCCAACTATGTTGGGGTCGGCTTCCAGTCGAACCGGATGCAGCTGAATATCAGTATTTTACATGGAGCGACTGCCTATCAGACCTCCACAACCCAGTAACTGGGTAATACGATACTCTTGGTAAGACTGGCTGTCAGACTTTCTGGCTTCTGACCAACAGTAACGACTGTCAAAGATCTACAAATGACAGCCGGGACCAACGGCTTAACGTGCTTTCCGAGGCACGGAGGAAACTCGCTATGGTAAATGGTCACCCATCCACAGACCAACCTCGGCAAGCGTGGCTTAACCCGGATGATCGGTCTATGCGGCTGTAATTATTTAGCCACGAGCTCCTCCACCTTTGTGTCTTGAATGTTTCGAAGATTGACACATTTTGTATTCAAATAATCAGGAAGACTAGATTTTATTTGTTCTGTTAACATGACGCTGACTAGAAGTTTCAGAATTAGTATTTCTAATGTTTTGTGTTTATGCTAAAGATTTTTTATGATTGCCATAATAAAAAATACTGTTTTTGGGTATTAGGTAGATCTATACGCACTACATTATGCGATTCAATAAATCGACGCTGGAAAGCGATTTTGTCGTATTTCGAAAAATGGCATTTTATTGCATCACTGAAATCAGAAAAAATACTGCGTCAAAGTTTTTGTACCATGTTATTGTTTATGATACGACGTTGAATTTTTCTTAACTTTTTTAACGAAACATACTTCAAAATGCTGTAATTACCATACGCACGCTTAATAATATACTAACCGATTAGTGTTTCGGTCAAAGTTTAATTAAGTATACCAAGACGTTTATTTTAACGCCCTCTTTCGGCCGATCTCGGATTTTTTTTGATATCTTGTTTCTAGGCGGAGTTAAACCTATATCTGTCTCTTTCACACGCAAACGTTTCGGCAAACATTTTTACGAGACAGAGACAGATATCAGTATGCATCAAGGACTAAGATCGTGAACATCTCGTGTTTTTATTTAAAAGTGTCGAATTAGTAATTAAGTCGCTTTTGTGTAAAAATCAAAGGTAAGTTTTATTGAAATTATTTATAAAAATGTGACCAATTGTTAAATATGCCTATTTAGTACAAAATAGGATCAAACTATTCATGAATTATTTAGTGTTAGTTCTGTTTTACACAAAAACATGTTAACAATTCTTTGACTGATTGTGTATTATGCCTATACTTTATAAAACTGTTACGTTTTGCCGGTAGTCTTTTGTCGGCTTTAGAAGTTAGGTCAGTTTTTTACAAAAGTGTTCTTGAAATCTGAAGTCGTACTTTGTTATGATTCTTTATTTTATAAAACACAATTGTTTAGTACAAAATTGTTGAATGCATGTTAGATATTGTGTCACTTATAGATTAAAATAATTTGTTTAAAAGAAATAAGAAAGTAACCTAACTTTTTTTTCAGAATGTCTTCAAGGTCGAAAAAGATAATTGAATTGATTAATTCTACAACTGACCCTTCTCGTGATGATACAGAAGCTCAAATTCAAGATCCCATTCTGAACCCAGACCCTAGTCAATCTCCGATTCAAAATAATAGGTCTAATAGCAACAAAGTGGCGTTTGACATAGATGAAGATAGTTCAGTTCAGGATGTTGCAGTTGATGTCGAGGTAAGTAGTCGTAGTTATTACTTTATTCTTTCGACTGGTTTATCCCTTTTAATTATGGTACTTATTTTATTTTTAAACTAGAATTGTGCACGTGACTTCGTCGCGTCATTAAGTTTTCCTGTCATCCTCTATTTTAGGTACCCCTTTAGGGGGTGTAATTGTGAATACTAGATGAATCATGACTTTTTAAACCTTGTATTTCGTCATCTATTTTGTCAGTGGCCATCGGTTCGAATTGTGTGAATTTTCAAATACCTATTCTTTTTTTACAGATGTTATGTGATATTACTGATAAACCTGAAAACCAGCGTTATTACAATGCTACGGACTTTTTTGAAAGCGAGCTCACTCATCATCATAAATATTCTAGACGTAAAAGAGACCAAGTTGACTACAATGTTTCACCCGTACATTCTGGTGAAATCAGTGCAGATATCAGCGACAATGACGATCCAACTTATGATAGTCAAATAAAAAGAAAGAAAATAGAACCAGTACATCCTTCATCACGTCGATCATCATCTAGCTCCAGCAGCTCCTCATCCTCCAGTTCAAGCAGCTCCAGCAGTTCCAGCAGTTCCTCATCTTCATCTTCTGAGGATGATACAGTGGTACAACCTTCTACTTCCGATCACGTGGATGATAATACTTTCAATAATACAGATACTACAGCTAATGGACAGTCAACAAACGGACAAGAAACAAGTGAAATTGAAAACTCTGAAATGAACGAACTCAACATAGAAGAAGAAATAGAGATTATTAAGAAGAAAGGTAGAAAGCGCACAAGTAATCCTCAAAAATGGAAACAAAACTTAAATAAAATTCTAAGAAACTCTGGACGATCTTATGTGACTGCGAAAAAGAAAACTGTTGCAGCTCGTGAAGTGAAACCACCTTGTACAGACAAGTGTAGGCTTAAATGTTATGAAAAGTTTACATCTCTTCAAAGACAGGCTATTTTTGATGCTTATTGGAATATTGGTGAACTCAATCAGCAGCGATCGTTTATTCAGTCTTGTATGTCAGATGTCACTCCTAGGTATAAATATACAAACGCCATGCGCCCGAGGCAAGCTAATAAAGCTTTTCATTTTATAGTAAATGGTAGACCAATCCGGGTTTGTAAACCATTTTTTGTTGGTACGCTGAATATATCCGATCGTGTTATTCGTACAGTAATCCAAAAGTGTCAAATCCATGGAGTTTTGCAAAATGATCAAAGAGGTAAACACGACAACCACACTACTACTGATGAAACACTGATTTCAGACATTAAAACTTTTATAGACTCAATACCAAGGCTTCCGTCACACTACACAAGGCAAACATCTTCTCGCGAATACATAGACGGGGACAAAACTATTACAGATCTCTTCAATGACTTCAAGGTAGCGCAAGAGAAGAACAGTAAGCCCTATGGTAAGTATTGCATATTTTACCGTACATTTACTAAGGAATATAATATTTCATTTTTTTGTCCGCGAAAAGACCAATGCGATCTTTGTTTACAGTATACAAATTCAAACGCAGAGCAAAAAAGTATGATTCATGATAAGTATATAGCTCATATAAAAGAAAAAGAGTTAAGTCGTAATGAAAAACATGATGACCGTTGCAATATAGACGACAAAAATAAAGTCTTAGTGTTCGACTTGCAGGCGGTGTTACAATCGCCACGAGGCGATACATCAGCTTTTTACTATAAATCTAAATTAAATAGTTATAACTTTACCATCACACTCTTAAACAAAAAAATTGAAGCCCAGATGAAAGATTCCTATACTGATGTAGACTGCTATTTCTGGAGTGAAACTGATGCCAGACGCGGTCCTAATGAGATAGGCTCCTGTTTATTGGATTGCTTTGAGAGACTATGTTGTGAAGCAGGAGTAAGTGCTAGTAATAGTGATGGCCTGAACTTGATTCTGTATTCAGACAACTGCTGCGGTCAAAATAAGAATAAATACATAGTAGCGCTTTATCTCTATGCTGTAACCCACCTGAATATAGAATCAATCACACACAAATTTTTAATTAAAGGTCACACTCAAAATGAGGGTGACAATATTCATAGCCTGATCGAAAAAGAAATAAAAAAAGAACTTAAAATCAGGACCAATTTATTGCCCCCACCAATATGTAGCCATTATCAAAAATGCCAAAAAAACTGGTCAAAAGTTCCGCGTACACGAACTTACATACGACTCATTTTTAGACCTAAAAAAACTGCAGGAAAGTTGGGGATACAATTTTAATGAAACTGAAGATAAAAATGTTTTATCATGGAATGATATCAAAGTTATAAAAGTAGTAAAAAGTGAACCTTTTTCATTCTATGTGAAAACATCATACAACAAAGATGCAGAATTTGAAAAAATTAACGTAAGAAACAAGAGAAAAAAATTGAATCCCCTATCAGAGCTGACAACAGTAAAAGCATACACGGGCAAGCAAAAGCTCGGGGAAAATAAAAAGAAGGATTTAAAAGAGTTACTTGATAAAAATTTGATACCCAATTTTTATAAAGATTTTTATGATACGATTCTGTAATCAGGGTGAATACTTGCAAGGTGCAAAAAATTTGTATGTTAAGTTTAGTATTGTAATGACTGATTAAGTGCCTAATATTGAGGAAATTGATCTCTTAATTAATAAATAAGTACAATAAGGTATTATCGTGTTGTTAAATAGATGATAAGTGTGATTGTTGCTATTTCCTTGAGAATTTTTATTCAGATTTACCGTTTGTTTTTAGATTATAAATAAAAACTGGCTCCTAATATTGTCAATTTAATATTGATCTCTTCGTTAAGTTTAATTAGTTAATATTATAACCTAGGATAAGTTTTTACTGCTTTATTTTTATAAAGTTTATAAATTACATTATTAGGAGTCAAAGTTTCTTTCAGAGTTGTTTCTAAAGTAAAAAGAAATACCTAATCACAGTACACAATTTGTAAATAGGTAGGCTATTTACAAATTGTGTACTGTGATTAGGTATTTTTTTTAGGTATTTGAATATTGTACGAGTAATAAGTTCAATTCAAAATATCTTTATTTAACAAAGTATTAACATTCAGTCATTTGTGTAAGTCTAATACTGCATAAAAGTAGAGGAGTAGGTACCTACAGTTAATTATTACTTGACTGTTGTTGTATACAAGATTTATTGTTAATTAAAGTTTGCATAATGCATTGCAATAAGGTACAATAAAGTTCAAATAAAATGCTGACCTGTGTCAGTCCCTACCACCAATGAGGCTACTGTTATCCTCATTGGTGGTAGGGACTGACACAGGTCAGCATTTTATTTGAACTTTACTATGTTTTTGATTCTTTTTATTAATGAAAATAATAAATAAAACGAAATATTTGTATGCTTATCTTTTATTTTATATACCTTATAGACTCATTATCATAACAATAAGAACATACATTGAATAAAATAAGGACTCATTTCAAAATATGTCACCAGTATTAAAATCTCACTTCATAGTATAAGAACCCATACCTTAATAATGAGTATTCTTTAGTTATATATTAAACTAGCTTTTGCTCGCGGCTTCGCTCCCGTTAATTTACGGATCCCTAATTTTTTGATCCCAAAATATAGCCTATAGCACTCAGGGATAACGTAGCTTCCTATTGGTGAAAAAATTTTTGAAATCGGATGAGTAATTTCGGAGATTACCTCCTACATACAAACAAACAAACAAACAAATTCTACCTCTTTATAATATTAGTATAGATAAAACACGGACTCATTTTAAAATGTGTCACCAGTATTAAATCAATGTAACTTTATATTTTATATTAAAGTGACGCATCTTGAGCAACAATTTTTTTAACCGATTAATTTATAGTAAAAAATCTAAATTTCTTTAAAATTATATTCAAATACAATACTCAGTTTATCAACTATCCCTACAACACATTATTTCATTATATAAAGCTATTTTCTTTGAGTAATAAGCCATTTTGTAAGGTAAGTCAGGTTTGCTAAATAGTTTTTAGCGATTTCTCGAAAAACGTCTTTTTTGAGTTATGTCAGTATATGATTAAGCGTGCGAATTATCGCTGATGAATACGTTAGTGGCACAAGTCGAATTTGTGGCAATTTGAATTAGAATTCTTGTTCTAAATTAGGTACTTTATTTTATGCATTAAAGACCCAACTCGTTAGTTCATAAACTACCCGGTTGGAGGCGTAAGTGTCGTTAGTGAATAAACGATATCGTTGCATCTCTTTCATGCAACATCGGCTCATCGTTAATCGGCCGCATGTGTTCGCGGCTACCGCACGCTTAATGTTGTGCAATAGTGACACTTTGGAGTTGTGCCAGTTTTGCACAAACATCGCGAAGTTTTTTTAGTTATGCTGGTGTAATTTTGATAACAATGATGCCAAACAAAAATATGTGTGCTGTACCACGGTAAGTAGTCATTCATTTTGTTTTTAATAAAAATAATCACCATTAATAATACAACATAATGTAACCATACTATGAAATGTGAAAGACACTTGATTGCGTAATAAAAAAAAATTAATTACGTACAGTTCGAAAACAATCCAGCTAGAAATATTATACGTAGCTGATTGTAATGTTCTATTGTAATGTTTTTCTATGTATCACTCTCAGCCCCTTATTAGGTCTGAGGTATCACTAGTAAATACTTAATACAGCGTATGATTTGCATTAAAGTGTAAAATATTCCTTTAAAGATTTCATTGACAAATGTATATTTTTTTTTTATAAAGGTCGCTCTTAAAAACAAATAATGCTAATTGACATCGGGTAATATAACGCAAATTCCTTAATACCACAAAGAATCGAGTATGAATTAATATACTATAACTGTTTTTTTTTTCAGGTCTAAAGAAACCCCTTGTCAAAGAGAACACGATGAGACTGGTTCATCAGTAAGTGACCCTGGTGTAAAAAATTGAGTGATGCTAGAAACACAATTGAAAACAAATGTTTCTCCGGACTTGACTATGATTTAATGAAGGATCTCTTTGGCAGAAATTGTGTCTCGAATGTATCTCAGATTTTATGTGACTCACCATCGACTGCATCAGATTTCGAGTTTTCGCAAAGTCAACCTGAAAACTTGGACAAACAATCAAAAAGTGTAATTTCTTTGGAAAACGATAGACCAACGTTCTCATGCGTGCCAGAGGGAGAAATATTGTGCGAAAACTCGGCATCTTTAGATACAGATAAAATTATAAATTACCCTACAATGTATGAGCAAGACACGGCAAACGATCCAAATAACATTATTTGTAGTCCTGGTAGTCCTTCGAATTTGCCACCAACGTCTGAATTTAGAACTGAACCCATAGAAGACGATTTGACTGATTGTGAAAGTCCTAATAAACAGCAAATGCCCCTGAATCTATCTCCATTAAATAGCCCTTCGCGATATGATATTCTACTTGATTTACCAACCAATGTGTCTCCAGAGCACCATTACTCCGAAGTCAATTTAATACCAACTTCTCCGATTCTAACAGATGTGTCTTTAAGTTCGGAGTCAAGATTGACGACTCTGATGCCGACCCTGATCATGAAAATCTTGATAGGATCGAATCCAGAATTTCTGAGTCTGATGAAAGTTTATCAAGTCTATCTGAAAGTGTGCAGGAAGAAAACATTAAGCCTAAAACTCGCAAAAGAAAAGCAAATCCTGCACTGTGGAAAAGAAATAGAGCTAAAGAATTACGTAATTCTGGACAAGAATATAAAACTTTAAAAAAAGGTAAACTGGTGCCTTCAAGGACAATAGGGCTTCCCTGCACTGACTCTTGCAGACGTAAATGCACACTTAAAATAAGCGAAGATGAACGGAAGGAATATTTTCAATCGTTTTGGTCTTTGAAAGACCTTAACAGACAAAGACAATTCATTGCAAATTCTATGGAACTGGTTCAACCTAAATATAGATATCCTGTTCTACGTGAAAATCGAACAGCTCGCAAATTAAACCATACTTTTTTTATGTACAAGGCTCAAGAGAAAGTAAGAGTCTGCAAAACGTTTTTTACTTCTACTCTAGGTATAACAAACCGATGGCGGAGATATTTTTAAAAGAAAACGTAGACATGCAGGCAGCTGATTTTAATTTTAATTTTGTAAATCCGACTGACATAATAAAAACTTTCAAAAATATAACAATAAAAAAAACTGAAGACCTTTGGGGATTATCAACTAAAGCTGTGGAGGCAATAATTACCGAGATCGCCCCAATGCTGGCAAAAATCTTTAACTCTTGCATTACAGAAGGCATATTTCCCGATCTTATGAAAACCAGTAAAATCATACCCATTTTTAAAGCAGGTTGCTCAAATAACGCGTCCAACTATAGGCCGATATCAATACTCCCAGCCCTAAGCAAAATTTTCGAAAAATTAATCCTAAATCAAATGCTTACCCACTTTAATAAAAATAAAATATTACATGACAAACAGTTTGGCTTTACGAGGGGAAGATCTACAGAGGATGCTGGATCCACTTTAATTAAAACCATACTGGGGGCCTGGGAGGGGGCACAGGATGCTTTAGGTGTGTTTTGTGACCTTTCTAAGGCATTTGACTGCGTGGATCACCGCACACTCACCCTAAAATTGAAATACTACGGAATCCGAGGTAGATCTATCGATCTTGTGACGTCTTACTTGTCAAATCGGGAACAAAAGGTGGCTATCGGTGATGTCATCTCTACAGGCTCACGAGTCAGAATGGGCGTACCCCAAGGATCAATTCTTGGTCCATTCTTGTTTCTAGTATATATTAATGACCTTCCGTACATGATGAAGGATAATAACATGTCAAATATAGTCTTATTTGCTGATGACACATCATTAATATTTAAAGTAAATAGAAAAGACAGGGATCTTATAGAGCCTAATAACACTTTAAATTTAATCTCTAACTGGTTTTCTGCTAACAATCTTCTTTTAAATGCAGGGAAAACCAAGTGTATTAAATTCTCTTTACCGAATGTAGCTTCTATTAATGCAAATATAGTTCTGGACGGAAAAAGGTTAGATCTGGTTCCCTCAACTGTCTTTTTAGGTATCACAGTAGACCCTAAATTACAATGGGGGCCTCATATAGAGGCAACTGCGGGCAAACTTAGTTCCGCTGCTTTTGCTGTTCGAAGAATAAGGCAGCTCACTAATGTGACTACAGCTAGGATGGTGTATTTCGCATACTTTCACAGTATTATGTCTTACGGCATTTTACTGTGGGGGTCAGCTGCTGATGTCGAGACACTTTTCATACTGCAGAAACGAGCAGTTCGAGCCATTTATAATCTAAGTTCTCGAGAGTCTCTTCGCGAAAGATTTAAGGACATAAATATACTTACCTTACCATCTCTGTATATTTACCAGAATATCCTGTACATTCGTAAAAACATATCGAACTATAGTAAAAACAGCGATACACACAGCCTGAACACTCGAAATAAGCACAAACTTGTGGTGCCTGGTTTTAGACTTCGTAAAACTAGTAAGTCATTTTTGGGAAACAGTATTAGATTCTATAATAAAATTCCACCTTGTATCACTGAATTGCCTTACATGAAATTCAAGTCCTTAGTAAAGCGTATCTTAATGTCAAGAGCATATTATAGCATAAACCAGTACATTGAAGATAAAAATGTCTGGAATACGATTCCCAACTGCACACAGCGACCCACTGGCACTCCTTAACTGGCAGTCTAAATGTAAATTTTCACTTGTATGTATTTAATATTTCACTGTAGGTATCATTTTTGTTACCTACTCATTATATATTGTATCATAGTTATTATATAACTTTTATTTTAGGACATGTAACATTTATTGTTTACAACGTACTATATTCTGATATTTATCAGTTTTACTTTTAGTATTGCCCCTGGCAACGATCTATTTAGTATTTATAGCATTATCAAATGTAAAATGTGAGTATCATGTAGCCATTATTGTTTACTACGTTTTACTGTAGGTGCTTAATCCTACATAAACCTGCCCGTTGCCTGGTGGCTTGAGTCTGTCATGCTCACTAAAATGTCCTGCTGACGGTGGCGTTGTGTATCGGGTCGTCAAGTTCCCTACAATATGGTTGAGTTAAGCGACGCTGGTGCACTCGTCATGCTCGTGAACGGGTGCTGTCTGTCGGGACTGGTCGGCTCATACTTACTATGGCAGTTGTTAGGCACTTTTTCATTATTATTCATGTACTTCTGACAATTACCTACATTATTCTCACATTATTGTAATATGATTGTATTGAATTAAATATATTGAGTGTATACAATTATGTGTACCTATATTATGTTGAATTATCTATGTTGTTTAGATAACTTTAGGTAATTTTGTTACAATTCAACCAGAATTGTATTACTTATACTTTTTCTATAATCCGCATTTTGCATATTTCACTATTGTAATTAATATTACCTTTTGCTTTGTATAGACTCAATTAATTTATTCACTTGACAGACAGATATGTGTTGCTGGGGAGTTTGTTGCGCCGTTTCTTCTTCACAGCAAAAACACTAGGAAGCGGTGAAGGGAGGGCGCTTTTTGGGGCTGTCTTTGATGTATATAATTCTGACGTTCAAAAAGAACTAAGTAATTCTAGTCTATTTTGAATAAATGAGTTTTGAAGTTGAAGTTGAAGTTGATGCATAAGAACTGTACTTGAAAAGACAGAGAAAGGTTTCACTTCAGAAGATCGAAGAGGCAAACATGAAAAACACGGTACAATACCTCAAGAAGTAAAAGACGGTGCTCGTAATCATATTTCTAGTATTCCGACAGTTGAAAGTCACTACACGCGTGCAGATAGTTCTAAAAATTACATAGAAGGAGGACGAACACTGATGGACCTATACAGAGATTACAAGCAAGATTGTCAAAAAGAAAATCGTGACTTCGTTACTTTCTCAATCTATAGACAAATATTTAATTTTGAATTTAATATCGAATTTTTTAAGCCAGAAAAAGATTTATGCCAGTTTTGTGAATCATACAAAAATAAAGATTACGGTGAAAGATTAGACATAGAAATCGAGTACATGAGACACCACGAAGAGAAAAATATAGCTAGAACGGAGAAAGAAGAAGATAAAACAAAAATTTCTAAGAATTACAGAGTTGCATGCTTCGATCTTCAGGCCGCTTTACCAACCCCGAAAGGTGAGGTTTCGACTTTTTATTATAAAAGCAAATTGTCCACATACAATTTTACCATATGAGACTTGAATAAGAAAGGATTGGGCACAGTTAATTGCTACATTTGGCATGAAGGTGAAGGCCATAAAGGATCTAATGAGATAGGGTCTTGCTTACTGCATTACTTAGAAATGTGTGCTTCAAGACAGGATATTGCTGGTTTCTCTAGTGATGTTGACGAAGTAGAAGTTGTACTGTATTCCGATAATTTGTGGTGGTCAAGGAAAGAACAAATTCATAATTGCTGCTTATCTTTATGCTGTGTCAAATTTTGACATAAAAGGAATTACACATAAATTTTTGGTTGCTGGCCATACACAAAACGAAGGCGATGTGAGCCATTCATTAATCGAAAAAAATATCAAGAAAGCGTTGAAATCTAACCCAATATATCTACCATCGCAATATACTACTTTAATTTCAACAGCACGAAAATCTGGAGAATCGTTTAAGGTGCATGAATTAGATCATAGCTTCTTTTTTGACCTGAAAAATCTCATAGATAACACTGCAACCAATTTTAATGTTAACACACGTGGGGAGAAGTTTAATTTTAACGACATTTGTGTCTTACGAGTGGAAAAAGAGAATCCTGGTATCTTCTATATAGACTTCATACAAAGATGATAACTACAAAACGGTCAACATTAGATCCAGCAGAACTAGAAAACAACTAAGACTTATACAAGATGCGCAACTGAAGAAAGCTTACCCTGATAAGATACCCATTTCCCAAAGAAAATTTCAAGATTTGATGTCATAAGTTAATTCTAATACTATTCCACGATGTTATGCAGATTTTTTTCAGAACTTGAAACATGATTGATTTGGTTAAAAATTTTAGGTAGGTATTTTGTGGAAGTTTGATTTGGAAAATCAAACTTCCACAAAATTCCTACATGTTTACTCTTTCAAAGAACTTACGTTCTTGTCTACTCTTTGATTAGGTACCTATTTTTGAGATTGTTAATTAATATGTGATAGCTGACCTATAATTTCCTACTGGAATCATAAGGCTGATTTTTTTGAGATTTGAGAGTTTACTGAACTGAAACCTAAGAAGTTTATGATACATTTATGTTGGTTAATTTTTGTTATATTGCTAAAGTGGATTTTATATTTTGTTTTTTAAGTGTAGCACTTTTTATAAGTGCAAACATAGAGTACAATAACTGACCTATAATTTCCTACTGGAATCATAAGGGTGATTTTTGTGATTTGAGAGTTTATTGAACTGAAACCTAAGAAGGTTTTGATAAATTTATGTTCGTTAATTTTTGTTATATTGCTAAAGTGGATTTTATATTTTGTTTTTTAAGTGTAGTACTTTTTATAAGTGCAAAAATAGAGTACAATAACTAAATTTCGTTTGTTGATTTGTTTAAAACTGATTCTCAATACATCAGTCAGACTGAAAAGTATGCTAATAAATATTAAGTTACTAAACATTTATGGTACTTTTATTTACGATTTAACAATTCCATTAATAAGCACTTTTAGTCTTATATTCTACTTAGCTAGTTTTTCGTGAAAATGCATTCTTATTTTCTTTACTTTTATAACATAATTTCTAGCATTACTCAAAAAAGTGAAAACAGAACAATGCAATACTGGCACAACTCGGAGTCGCCATCTTCTGAACCTCATATTAATAAAAATAACAAAAAATATTTAAAAACTATTACTGCCGGCAACTGAAGCTATAACGTAGATGTTTATAAACCAAACATGAACTATATATTCCATAAAATACAGTCGGTAAGAGATTTTTTGTGCGCGCGCACTAGTCTTCGAATATTTATTGTACGTTTTCTCAAATTGTTGAATTTTGTCTTGTGCCACTATCGAATTCAGTCAGCGATATGATCAAATATTTTTAAAATGATATCAGTATTTTTTTTTTGCAGTCAAGATACGCGGTCCTCGTTTGTGTGCTACGAAACACTTACAGCATTATGTATTTGTCACAAAGTAATGTTCTATTGAGATGTAGCAATTTCGCCGCCTGAGTATTTATGCCAGCTAGAGATACTACAATTCTATCGCTCGGGTTTTGAATGTACTTTAGACTTACTACGTTTTATTTTAGTCATTTTATAATAAATATTATCCATAAATCATAATAAGTTTCAATTTGCGCACAATTATAATTACGCTAAAGAAGCATATTGAAGCACCCCCGTGTCTTCCTTTGTATACGCAGTTTCTTAATCGTATCGCAGTCGATGCGCGAGCGCACAAGCGAGAAAGCGAGTACGTAGTCTTGCGAAATTCGGGTGTGTTTTACGTGTTGAACTGAAGTGAATCCTAGGTAAGTCATGGTATTTTACCATATTAATTACTTTATGGTAATGATTTTAAAGTCAAAGTTTTTTATTTCAAGTAGACCAAATTACAGGTGCTTTTAAAACGTCAGAACTAGGTGCATGGTTGCAAAAGATAGGTCTTAAAGTGTGTCCAGACCTGGCGAATGCGCCGCTCGCGAGCCGCTTGCGAACTGCGCGCGTGCATTTCATGTTCGTAAGCAGCCCCTGCGGCGACCGCGCGCCGCTCGCGCGCAATCTACGCGCCGTACTCGAGCGGCGCAGGAGGTGCGTGCGTGCCGCCCGCGGTGCACCTCCCTCGCCCCGCCCGCGTCTCGTCACCAACATACCCGCTCAGTTTGTTTCTAAATGCCGGAGACTAAATACTTCATCATAGTTCAAATGCCAAAGAAGCTATGTGCGCACGAGCCCCACTGGAGCCATGCCGGAGTTGCACTAGAGCGGCGCACCAAACGTAGGCTGTAACCGCACGCGAGCAACACGCGCACAGTTCGCTAGCGGCGCATTCGCCAGGTCTGGACACACCTTTATGGAGAAGAAGCGGCTAGAAATTTCATGGATACTCTTTTTAAATAATAGATCATGACAATTTCACTACAGTATCGTGAGAAAAATGGTATAATGCAGGTTAATGTAAGAAATAAACTCATATAAGAGTAGCAAGTAGAAAAATACGCCTTTTGAGGTTGAAATGAAATGAAAATTTCTGTAAATAAATCTGTTACAGACACTTTTACAAGTAAATGTATTGTTTTTTAAGACTGTCTGGACTAATTCTGACAAGAAAAGCCGAAACAAACTCAGAGGTCAAGGTCTCTTTTAAAGTATTGATAATACAATCTTAGAGATAATAAATGTTCAGGGACCGGCGAGTTATCCGCGATGAAGATTTTCGCCCCCAAGACGACCCTCTGACCTTAAATAGTGCTTTGTAACACGATGAGGGACAGTACCTACTGACAGTTTCAAATTGTGCGGTAAGGCAGTAAAATTTCCCATACAAGTTACAACCACTGTTATAACAGTAGTGCCAAAGCAACACTTAAGAATAATATGCGAACACAGTACTTTTATAGCCGTAACCCGGTTTTAGCTTATAGCCGTAGTGTCATATTATAGGCATGCATGGCATATTACAATTACACTACAGTTCCCGTAATCGGCTACAGCCATACCGTATTATATAAATATTTTACGGTCTCAAAATTTGTTTAGTTAATTGTGAATTTAGTTTTATAGGTAGGATAGGAACCCAGTATGTTCAATAAGTAGAAAGTATGGAGATTTATGTGTAGACTTAACTATCGCATTAAGGCAACCTGTAATGATAGATTTAAGGTGTTGTAATAAATAAACATTTTTAGACTGTAAAATATTTGAATCGTATAGAATAATAGGTGGTCATCTCATTTTTTGGCAGTTTTTAGTTATTTATTAAAAAAAATAAAAAAAATAATTAAACGGTTTTATTTGACAACACAGAACCAAACGTGGCTATTTTCCTTGCAAATCCTTTGTCAAATCGTTGTTTAGTTACAAAGATGGCAATCTTCTGCATGTTCAGAATCAAACTCGGCGCTTGTGCTCACTCGACCAATCACAGCAGTGCATTTGGTCACGCGACAAGATGGCGAAAAATAAGTTTTTAGTACATTTTGTTCTGCGGATTTAATTGATATAAAGCTGTGTTAAAGATAAAAAGTTGTGTTAAATTTATTAATAAGAAACTATGGAGGTCCACCCGTCAGAAACTACACTTCTGGACACATCTATTGGCCCACCTTAGAGTTTAGGTTTCGATGGCCCCTACCGAAATATGATTGCTAGATTGAACAAAAACTGTTGATGCAGTTTTAAACCTGGGGCTGCAGTCTCGACATGAGATAGCGAACGGTAAGCTTGCGAAAAACGGTATTCATAGTGCAGTATTCTTACAGGGCAATGATGCCTGTTGAAAAATCTCCCAAAATTTTAAGGAAGATTGGTAAAGATGATTTTATCCTAATAAATATTTTAAAATATAAAAATATTAATAAATTACATAAATCTATAATTGCAACACCTATTTTACATTGAAATTATATTCCTTTATCGTTTGAAGTACAAAATACCTTATAAATGGACATAAAAGTTTCTTTCCTTGCAACACTAGCAAATGTCACAGTATTTGTCAATTGTCACTTTGTTGTTATTTGTTAAGTGTCATGTGCTCTTTTTTGTGAATTTTAATTATTGAAAATTGTTATAGTTTATTATTATCATTTTATTTATTAGACAAAACAGACAATGGTTGATAGTCACTCCGACTTACGGCAGCACACGGGTGCGTTGTCGTAGAATGTAAGAAAGTAAGTAGGTACCTGCAATGCAACACCTATTATTGTAGAGTCTAAGGGCGCTTTAAATTGAAACTGTTGGTGTCGGACTGCAGTCTTGCGGTGCAGTGGTGCGGTCGGGCGGCTTGTGTTGTCTGTACCGTGCACGCACGGCGGCAGTACGGACTACGCACTGCTCTCTCGTCTCGTCAACTGTATAAAAAAACACAACCACCCGTCCGCAGCACAACATCCGCACCGCAGCGGCAAATGATATTACTTATATGTATACAAAAAAAATATCATTGGCTGCGGCACGGTTGCAGTCTGACACCAACCGTCTAAGCGCCCTATAATTTCGTTTGTTGAACACTTTGTACCTTAATAATGTTTACGTTTGTATTCATGTTTTAGACGTAGACGTACAACACGTCCTTCAAGTAACCATATAGAAGCTTGCTGGCTAAATAAGATGCTCGGCCGTTTTTAGCCCGAAGATGATTTACTGTTCATCAAGGAAAGGTGAATTTTGAGTTGGCGTGGAAGGAAGTTGCTGCAGAGCTGAACAATATTTGAAACGGCTCAATAAAATCAAATAAACAGAGGCACTGGCTTGTGATTTCGTGGAAAATCGTTGAAGAGATGGTCGTAGTTCATTTTGGTTGCTAATAAACGTTATTTCTTTATTTTATTTTTTATTTACGAGCTTGTTAAACATCTCCTTTGATACCCGATAAAGCCTGAGACTACTGCTACAACTACAACACCTTATAAGCAGATAAACGTTTATTTTCAAATAAAAAAGTATCTTGCACAACTTATCGATCGTAATGAGTACTTTGCGGGCTTTCCAATTTGCTCGCAAAGTTATTCGCTAAAATGACGTTAGATCGTAAACTTGACAGTTGAATTCGCTACGTTTCCGACAAAAATCAATAAAAAAATTGACATTATGACTTAAATAGTGATGTGCCGAGTTGGCCATTTATGGTATTTGTATAGACTAGTACTCGTTAAAAAAAGAATCGATTCAAAACTCGAGTCACTGACTCGAATCTAGATGTGAGTACTGCGTCAGGTACTCAAGTACTTCATAGGATTCGACTACTCTAATGTTTCTCACTTCCAAAAATACAAGCAAAAATACAAAATATGGGCCATAAAATACAAATCAGTTTTATTGATAAGTCAATAAAAATAAAAAAAACGTAAACATTTTAAGTAATTAGAAATCATATTCTTACTGTCTGATATACTGTATAATCATAAACAAATTATCTTTTATAATTAAATCAATTCAATTAACTATTTAAAAAAGCAAAGGAGGACCATCAAAGTGCCCCCCCCCCCTCTCCCCAGCAATAACAACAAGACTTATGTCGTTAGAAAGCTCTCTTCATGACTATCATTTATTACTGTGGGCATTTATTCTTAAAACGCAACTTGAAAATCAAACTCTCGCGATCATAACAAAAACAGGTACACAACAACAACCTGCATTTTTCGGAAGAGAGGGGTCCCGATGAATTGACTTTATGGGCAACAACATACGGTCGCGATTTAAGTACTCGGTTCAGTATTCGCGTACCTACTATGAATACTCGAACCTATCTATAGTTTAACTGACTCGATACATCACTATCACTTTACTACCGATTTCGGTCGTTAAGTGATAGCGATACATGTCGAGACTGCAGCCCCTGATACATTTTACCATCGTTTTCGATCGTATTGTTTTAAATTTGAATTCAGAATACCATACGACATGGAGCTACGCCTAACAAGTCGGATATGCGCCTTGTTAAAGGCAATTGATTTTTGAATAAAAAACATGTTTTATCAAATAAAGGTTTAATTTAATAACGCGTGTTCCCTCCATGGGCATCTACCACAGCTCTCATACGATCAGGCATAGAGTTTATCAACCGCTCTATGAAATTTTGAGGGATCATCTCCCATTCCTCTTCTATGGCAGTTTTCAACTCCTGCATCGTCTGGGCAACTGGCTGACGAGCCCTTACACGTCTTTTTAGCTCGTCCCACATGTGCTCAATGGGGTTCATGTCTGGGCTTCTGGCTGGCCAGTCCATAACTGTGATGTTCACATCCCGAAGATATTCCCTGACGATGCCGGCCGCATGGGCTCTTGCATTATCATGCATAAAAGGAAATTTGGGCCCACGTAGTCCGCGTCTGGTATCACGTGAGGTTCTAAGCACTCACGAATGTACCTTTCAGCATTTAATGTTGGCAGCCGTGGTCCTGTAACAACCTCAAGTTGAGTTTTGCCGCTCGCGGATATACCGCCCCAGACAGTCCATGAGCCACCGCCATAAGCAACCCTCTCTTCAAAGCAGCATTGTGTGAAACGCTCTCCCTTACGTCGGTAGACCTTCTTCCTTCCATCATTGCCATGTAACACAATTTTAGACTCATCAGAAAAGAGTACACGGCTCCAATCTTGCTGTGTCCAATTTAAATGACTGCGTGCGAAATGAAGGCGCGCTGTTCGGTGGGCTCGCGTTAGTTTGGGCCCATTAGCTGGCTTGTGTGGTACCATATCGCGTTCTTTTAACCTTCTCCGAACAGTTCGAGCGCTCACAGATACTCCGTGGAAGTCGCGAAGTTGGTTTTGTATCTCAATGGAGGTAAGGTGACGATTTCTCAAGCTGGTCGTCACGATGAATCGATCCTGCCTTTCAGTTGTGACCCGAGATCGTGGCCTTCCTTGGCGACGAACAAAGCCGCCAGTCTCTAGGTACCTCCGATAAACATTTCGGACCGCAGATCGACTTAAATTAAGTTGAGCACTCACGTTTCTTTGGCTGTGTCCGGCCTGAATAAGTGCCACAGCTTGGGCGGCGACTTCAGGTGAAGTATCCATAGATTATTGATAGAACCTCACCTTAATGTTAAGCATAAGTAATGTTTGTTGCAAAACTAAACTTTTTCAAGAATTAAATCCAAGTAAACCAATAAAACCAAGTTTTCTTAGTATTCGATTGTTTGATATCAACAAACAGGCTCCAAATTGTCTTTTGTTTCTTTAAATTCTGTGTTCGAAATTCAAAAAAAGACTATTGAATGAAATTGTGAATATGCCAGGTTCAAAACTGCATAAAAACTTTTTGCTCGACCTAATATAAAATTTTAGCTAGGACCAAACGAAACTGAAAATACAAGGTGGGCCAATAGATGTGTCCAGAAGTGTATAAATACTATAGCTAGAAAACGAAAAAGAAACCCAGACAAATGGAAAAAAAACATAGCTAAAAGAAACAGGTAAGTTGGGTGCCTAGGGTTGGCACATAAGCTATTACTCTTACGACATAAAACTTAATTTGAATTTCTTTTCTTTACCTATTTTAATAATCCTAACGAATCAGGACAGGTTCGGTGCCTTGCGCTTATTAAGTTGCTTATTTTATGCCGTAAAGATGTGTAGGTAAACTTGTTACTATTCCTATATTACCTACATTTCTTTCGTTGGTGATTAGTAACGTCGTATTGGTGATCATTAACAAGCAAAATTAATAAATGATGGTGATTATGAATAAACGATGTGTTATCGGTGTTGGTGGGTGCTTGGGTTTGATATTAAAACTTTATTTCAGATATTCTGCGAAAAGTTTACTTATGCGTGTCTGCGAAGACGATCATCCGGCATTTAGGTGTTCCAGCATAAAAACAACTGATATGCTTAAGTTACATCAAAATTTTTATGTTCACCCAAGCAAGAAAAAGCAAGATGCCATAATTTTAAAACTATGTTCCATAAAACCCATTGGTAAGAGGACAACTAGCAGAGTAACTAAACAAACATCGATAAAATATGTAAAATATCGATATGTACGTAATAAAAGTTATTATTGAAAAGTATTTTGTATCATTGTCATTTAGCACAACCCTGATTCTGCATTAAATTACTTAGAATCAAAAGAGGTAATCTTTGTAAGGCGTGGTGTCAAAAGCGGCCATCTCTATAGATCTCTATTAAACTTGGAATCACATGCGGCAATCTTTAAATGTTGGTATCAAAGGTGGCTATATTAATATTTGATTTTTAAATAAATACGCTAAAATACACGTAAAAATATATGTATATTTATGTTAATAACTATCCTAAATCTTTAGTACTTACTTACTATCATAATGGCCAGTAATATAATATGACTACTTTGTGCTTTACAGAACGTTTTTTTCAATTACCCAAAAATGTCTGAAAATGAGATTGCCGCCATTGATTCTATACGACTCATTTATAAAATATGGTATGGCTGTAGCCGATTATGGGAATAACTGAAGTGTAATTGTAATATGTTCTGCATATCTATAATAACACACTACGGCTAGCTATAACCAGCGTACAGCTATTATATATATATATATATACCCATTTAATTGGTACCGCTTAATTAGCATACTCATATGAGTTTCAAGTCCTCGGAGAGGCATTTAAATATTAACCTTGTTAACCATGTACCGTAGAGAAATCGGTCGTGGAGGTCGTCAATGGGGAGATGGTGACTACAACCGTTACCCCGCCGATGACCTGGAAGCCCCGCGTCGAGGACGCGGAGGATATCGGGGAGGTAGATCTCGCCCGCGCATTGAACCCGTCGCGCCTACGCCAGCGCCAGCACCAGTAGCAGCAGCTCCGGCACAACCACCACCTTTGCCAATGCCCAAACATTTATCAAAGACGGCATCGCCTCTTGCGAATGACCCGCTCTATCTCGAGTCATTCATGAATGAATTGGGTACAGACATGCAGCCTGCGCCAGTCACGAACGAAGTTCATCCTACACATGTCGGCTTCACTGACATTGTAGAGGAGGACTATAGGGCATTAAGTGCCAAGTCCTATGTATATTCTAAAACAGTGTCTCCCAGCATGCACGCCTATTACTTTGGCATGCTGTTACACGGTAGGATGTTAGATGTCCACCGCCAAAACGGCCAAGTACTCACTCATGACGAGAGTGACTACGTTGAACAATTGGAGGCACAACCGTACCCAGTAACCAAGACATTTGAGTTATATTCTGCGGGTTTCGGTAATACAGCGTTTCAAGGCTCAACAGAGCACACGTTTGTCTATGACAAACCTGATATAGAAGCAGGCCCGAATATAAATGGATTCTTTGGCCCAATAGAAGAAAACGCACAAAAAAAAAAAAAAAAGCTATGAAAGTACTGTGTTAGCATATTATTCTTAAGTATTGCTTTAGAGTGCTACTGATATAGCAGTGGTTGTAACTTGTATGGGAAATTTTACTGCCTTACCACATAATTTGAAAATGTCAGTACTGTCCCTAATCACGTTACAAAGCACTATTTAAGGTCAGAGGGTCGTCTTGGGGCGGAAATCTTCATCGCAGATAGGATTACCATCCGTCCGGATTTGTCCGGACTTCTAGACTTTTGTCCGGACTTTGTCTGGCCCTTAAATTTGTCCGGATTTTTTGGCTTAGATGGAAACTTACTTATGTAATATCAAATGACTTTTTAATCTTTATTAACTTCTCATTCGTCTAAAAACAAAATATAAATCTTTAACAATCAACTTAACGAAATCAAACAATAAATCTTCGTATGTTTGCATTTTGTGACTAAAATGTCTGGACTTTTATTGAAATGTCAGGACTTTTTAAATTTCTAAATGGTAGCCCTAATCACGGATAACTCTCGGCCCCTGAAACATAATCCCCTGTAACATTGTCCATAGTACGTAAGATTTTTTGTAGAAATTGTTAATTTATGATAGTTATAAGAAGTATACATTTAACAGACGAGACAACAATTTTTTTTTGAATTACCTTGCACACCGTTATTCACAACATTACACTTTAGACACTGTCATTAGACAATGTGCGGTCAGTGGGTCGCCTAAGGGTCTTTTGTATTACCCGCCGCCCGACCAGTAACAGGCCCGAGAAGGCGGCGCGCAGTGTTCCGTGCGCGCCTCTCAGGAGGACGTGGGGCAAGGCCCCAGAGAAGCAGAGGTCCGCCAGGAGTTGGCGGGCCGAGGCCTGCGGGGGTCGCGGTGCATGCAGTTGCGAATCCCGCGACCCCAGCCAAGGGTCAGGAGAAGGAACACCGCGGGTTTTTAGCCCGTAAGAGTCCGGCATACCAAAAAAAAAAAAATGGTCTTTTGTATTAAAAAAGACTTTTGATAAAACGTGACTAGTTTACAATATTTTTGGTCATAATGATTTCAGTTTTTAATGCAAACATCAATGCTACCAACCAGACAGATCTCAATTTATTGAATGATCTAACAATCCTCTCCTAAGAAGATACTGATTAATGAGAAACTGGCCCAAAATATTATTCTTAGGCCGACGTATCTTGGCGAGTCTGAAGTTAGTTGTTTGGCTGCGCAATGAATCTTTTAGAAACGAAATTGTCTACTGCGCAGCTAATCAGCTAACTTCAGACTCGCCAAGATACGTCGGCCGTATTGTAAATGTATAACAGATACAAAAATGCTATTTCACTACGACTACCTAACACCTACAACTAAAATATACAAAGACACAAATCTCATGAACATCACACAACTTCACACTTACAGTACCTGCATACTCATACAAAAAATACTCACAAAAAGCATACATACACAAATTACCTTCATGAAGACACAACAGTTGCATAGTCGTAGCAGTCGTAGACCAAATCATATTTTGGTTCCCCGAGTGCGAACCACCCAAGGTAAAAGAACCTTGACATATGAGGCCGTACAACTATATAATAAATTGGCCGAGGACATAAAGAGTGCAAATTCAATCAATATATTTAAAAGAAAGCTAAAAAAATACGTACTCGAAACCATCACACCGAATTAATTTGTCAACAAGTTTCATAATTGTTTTTGCAGACAACAAGTATAGTACTACTACAATTTACCTGTATTGTGACATCGGGACCGCGGTATTCACGCTCCGAGCGGGTAGTTTAGTGCCGTTTTACTGATTGTGATTTGTCGGAATACCCACTATAGATTTAAGCAAATCAGTCTACTGCATGTTTTTAAACTGTTTTACATACCAATTACTTTGGTACTAAGATGCTTTTATAAATGATTGATGATGATGATTATGATTAAATCGTAAGTAATTATAAAGTCTGAGTGTCGAATGCATGCTTAATTAATTAGAATATAGTCTGTTCTCAGTTAAGTGAAATGTGAATTTCTTTATGAGAATAAATGTCTTTAACCACAAACATCCTTTTTCAGTCAATTACAATTTTCGCACCACTACTGACTCTTCTGACAATGTAGTTACAATAGGGTGTATGACAGCAAGTAAATTTCATTGAAATAATTTGTGTGTATTATTATACCTAAATGCTTGATTGTAAAACACTGGTTCTTTTTTTATTTAAAAGCAAGATTAATATTTTATTGATAAAATAAAATCACTAAATATGGCAATCCGCCATGAAATGTTGAACGCCAATCAGAGCGCGTTACGTCACGTTAGAGTTCTTTTTCTTTGTTTACTTTTAATTCAGTACTTAGAATTAGACTCTCGCTCGTATTTATCATTAAATACACTGTTTTTATTTGTTTTTAACTTCAATTTACACACATTAAGATACACTGAGTCATGGAACAAGGATTTATAAAGGCTTCCAGCGCAAATTTACCAAGAATCGACTTGATAACGCTAGGAACGTTTCTGGGATCAAACAAAGACTTTTGTTCAGCAGAATTTAGAAATGTTAAGACTTCCATGTAAGTACCCTATAAACAGTTAATCAGTTATTTAAATCATAAAAATAAGTACTTACAAAGTACCTATAGCGATTGTACCTATTTGAAGTATATCTAATGTTACAATTTGAGGTTATGTTTATGTTAAATATTTCTTTTTGCAACTAAATATTTACCATTGCTTTATTTATTTCAGGTCCGCTAGGGCATCTTATGGTGATGATGCTGTAAGCTATGTTCAGCTCAAACGCGAAGGAAATTTGTGCACAATAAAAGCTAAAATCTGCCCAGAACATAAAGTACATGCAAAGTTGTATGGAGTGTCTTTGGTAGTCGACGAACAGGAAGAAACAGTGAAGTCAGTAGAATGTCATGATTGTGTGGCTTCACAAGGAGGCTGCAAACATGCCATGGCATTCTTAATGTGGGTTCATCGTAGGAGTGAGGATCCATCTTGCACATCCATAGAATGCTATTGGATGAAATCCAAGCTTTCCAGAGTTGGGAGTACCCTTAAATACATAACTGCTAAGGAATTATCTAAGGGCAGCCCTAGCTTACCGTCAAATACCAAAGTATTTGAAAAGTTTTTAGAGGAAGGGAAGAGAAGAAGGCTTACCGAGTGTGAATTAATGAAATACCAAAATGAATATGTTTTGGATAGACTACAAAGTCTATCAATGGACAATTTAGTGCTGAAATATAAAGAAAAATCTTGTGATAAATTTTTGGAAAGAGTGATATTTTCTGATGCTGACATCAACAATGTAGAAGAAGAAACAAGGGAGCAACATAAAAGCAGGCTTTGGTACGAATTAAGGTATGGCAGAGTGACCGCTTCAAGAGCCTATGAATTCAGTAGGTGTAAAACCAGTGATGGCACTCTGATGGCAGTAATAATGGGTGGAAAAATTCCTGACACGACAGCCATGAAACGTGGTAGAATATTGGAGGATGATGTGAGGAAAACTGTTAGTGCCAACCTAGGAAAAAAAATTAAAATATGTGGTTTAATGTTATCTAAAAACTATCCCATGCTAGCAGGTTCACCTGATGGGATCTGTGAAAATAGTATTATTGAAATTAAGTGTCCTATGAGTGAAAAAACAGTGAAAAATTATGTAAATAATGGGAAACCAACCCATAAGTTTTATGTGCAAATGCAACTTCAAATGTTACTGACAGGACATAAAAAAGGCTACTTCTGTGTTGCTGACTGCAACTACAGTGCCAATAGAAAAGTAGATATAATGGAAATTATGTATGATGAAAAATATGTATCAGATTTTCTTAAAGTTATAGTTCCTTTGTGGAAGGATAATGTATATCCAGTATTGTATAAAAGTGTAAATGAATAAAAAGCCAGTTTATGTTGTAAAGATAAATGTTTGTTTTATTTTTTTAGGATAAACCTCAGCTGTTAATCACATATTATATGCTTACCTACAATACAATATAAATATTCACCTACATTTACTTATGTCTATTTTTCCTGTAATAGTAGCCATATTTATGTTATAAAATTTCGAAATTAATCAAGGATGTATCAATGTTTACAACTGTCGAATGATTCCTGTACAGCTGTACTCTAGAGTGACGTCACAAGTGACGCCATGACACTTTGAAGTGTTTTGGTGCAAATTTTAAATTTATGAATTAAAAAGTAATTTTTAAATACTAAACCATGATTTTGAGCAGAAATATTATGTTTGTTGTAATTAATATATATTTCCGAGTATTATAGAACAGCTTCTCAAAATTTGTCATCATTCCTATTCTATCCAACGCCGCTTAACATAATTAACGCCAGGCACATGAATAATACCATGTCTCATTTCTGCTCCATACAGATTAGACAAGTACATAATCAGAGATGCTGATTGTCCCTGCAACGAAATGTTCATCAATCAATCAATCGCGTGCAATCAAGTCCAAATGTTGAGTGATTATCATTTTTAATTTAAAAGGAACAACTATTCCCGACTTGAAGACCTATTAAAATAGAAGCAGAACATTTTAACCATTGAAATCATTGTAAAAAAACAACAAAGCAATAACAATAACTCAAATAGTAAGTAAATAATTAAACAATAAACACATTTCGAATGTTACAATGGATGGGATTCCGATTTGGAGGAATCTATAATCTGCAAGAAATTATATCTATTAAATCATTTCTTGTTTGGTTGAGATGATGCTAAGAAATTTAGCAAAATTAGCAAACAACAAATTGTTTTGACAGTAGAATCCATAGATAATTAAACTTTTTCCCATAGAATAAGCAAGCTTGTCTTTTTCCCCACCTCGTTGTACTATACCCTTTATCAGAGATTAGTAATACCGAGATAGATGCGCCACCAAAGGTTTTAATTTGTAAAATACGATATCCCAAGCGGAAAAATCACACTGCATACGTCCCGCCCGCTAGATGATGCTGATTTGTAAATTTTATATTATTTGGTTGAATACCTATAAGGCCTATAAGTAAATCCTTGTAAAATATTTGTAGGGGTATGAAGGAAGGTGCATGATTATTCAATGATGGTTACATGTTAGGATATATAAAACTTTACTGGTACCAGTGTCCAATTATATGATTAATTATAAACTACATATACTACACAATAATATCGACCTAACTGTAAGGTTGCGGGGAGACGACTGCTGCTGCTGCGCCGCGCTAATACAATGGTGCGCTTGAGTATACAAAACTTATGCGTCAGCAGTGTCGCTACATATTTAAACCTTTGTCATTTGAATAGAAACATACGTACAGATGAGGATTTACTTATTTCACAAAATAAATAACATAACCATTCTACAAAAAACTTGTCAAGTTATTGCAAACAGTGCGGATTAATCCTTAATTGCCTACTTCCATGAACATGACACGATTTGGTGTCGTCAGGAATAGCGCTTAAGACAAGCCCGCAAGTTATGTGGATATGGTACCATAAGTTATTGAAGCAAGCTTAATTGGAAAAACTTGCTATTCCTACGGCTATTCAAATTTAAGCTGGCGTTAAGTTCATACTTTCACTGTCGCTTTGCTTACATCGACCATCTATTTTTCAGAACGTAAAATACTAATTTTAACGTACATGAACGTTTTTTGATAAAACATTAAAAAAATGTAACTTTTGCACTAATGTTGTAAATGACAATGCCAGATTGTATTACCTTAGCAAATACAAGATTGTGAAACTAGCAAAAATAAAATCTTTAATTTAGGAAGATATTTACTATCAATTTTAATAATTGACTAACGCCGTCAAAATATTCATAAAATGGTATTCAACATGTTTTTACTGTTTCTAACGTAATCCTTCATTTTTCCTGCGACGATTTTCATTACATACCGTGTTAAGAATATTTTGATAGCCGTCAAGCACTGGGACACGCCCAAAAAGGTATATTTTAAAATCTCAGAGTGTTTTTTTTAAGATATCTTTAGTAACAGGTCTAGGATAATGATATCTTACATTTATTAAAATTAACTAAACATAAATTTATGATTTATGAATATAATTATTTATGTGTTTCGTGCATAGAGTAGCGCGGTCGATGTCCCAGTCGAGAGTAGCCGCAGCGTTCTCTTTCAATACAAAAAAGTCTGTAATTTTTTGCGGGGCATTTTTTTTTCTCGCTCATTCTTGTCTTCTTCACTTCAAATGTATGTAATTATCAAAGATTCACTAGATGGCGCTGTACTAAATAAATTCTAAATCGGATACACGGCAGAACATGAGCGCGCCCATATGCATTTTATACCGTAGCTACGTTATTCACACATTAAAATATAACAAAATTAGGCCCCATTTGACGTGAACCGTCAAATGGGGCCTAAGCGAATTGACAGAGGGGATATGTTCCGAAGGGCCACTCTCGTCTGTGTCAACCGCGTTGCTCTAAGATTTTGTGATAAGAAATAGACATACCGTCAAAAAGCCATCTTGGGATTTAAATAGCTGACTGAAGAATAGTAACTGTCATTAGTTAATTACCGCACAAAAAACAGATGGCAGCACTATTCATTGAATGATTTAAGTTCTTCAATTTTTTGTCTAAAGCCACCACTCAATACCGCCATCTGTTTTTCTTAGAAAGATGTAACAGGTAAAATCTCGTATCTTTTAGGCCCAGACTCCACCAAAGCGGAGACGAGACGAGCGGAGCGGAAATATGTTTTAAAAAACCAATAGAATTTCCTTATTCACCCATCTCGTCCCCACTCACCCTAAGTAGACTGGATACCACTGAGCGGAGCGGAGATGTATCATATTTGTATGGCGCGATGAAAGCGGCGGCGCGCGGCGGAGGCGGAGATGTGAGCTTTGCCTCGGAAGCTGACGACGGCGCGCAGCAGAGACGAGATGTGTGCGTCGTGCAGTGACCGGACTCTAGTTCTTCTTTTTCAAGTAATAGAAGATACAATTTTTGTAATAACGACATGTTCATATTTATGATTATTTACGGTTTACTCACGTGCATTGTTCGGGATTGCCCGACTAGTTTCGGACCCAACCGGAGCCCTTAATCATGAGCTGAACACGTGGCGAGGTCGCGAGACGAATCAGTTCGACTTCAACTTCCCAGTTTGACTCGCGACCTCGCCGCGTGTTCAGCTCATGATTAAGGGCTCCGGTTGGGTCCGAAACTAGTCGGGCAATCCCGAACAATGCACGTGAGTAAACCATAAATAATCATAAATATAACGACATGACTGTGACGTCTACCTTTCGTGTCAAATCACAATAAATTGTGCGTTCACATCCAACGCTCGCCGCACGCAGCTTAGTTCCGCTCTAGTTAGCGCACATCTCCACCCGAGCCAGCACACATCTCCGCTACAGCCTAGCCAGTACTATCTCCGTACAGTTTGGATAGATACACCCTAGCTGAAAAACATCTCTTCTCGTCTCCGCTTCGGATATCTCCGCAGATCTTCGCTTTTGTGGAGTCCGGGCCTTATGCCTGTTCCACATAAATAACAGTTCCAAAAACCTGTTACAAAATAACAGTCTGTTATTTCGTACTATGTGGGAACAAACTATTGTGTGTTCTCTGTTACCACAGATAGAAACGTTTAACCTGTTTACCGTAAGAGCTGTTCTTAGGTGGTCATACACGTTGGTACTTTTCTTTCTCTAAGGTGTTAACCCTATGCGAGAAAAGGAAAGAGCTTGTGACGACTGTTACAGGGTGTCACAGTGTAACATTTTTTATCTTATTCTAACAAAGGTAACTGTCTTAACCATGAATAAAAAAAAGCTTGTGACTGTTGTAAAGGATTTTGTTAAAGAGGAACAGGAACTGTTTTTTCAGTTTGTCACAGTTACAGTACTTACAGTCTGCTATTTTATGATACCTGTTATATTTAACTGTTTCAATAAATATGCCTCACTCGTAACTGGCATCGTTCTTTGAACAGTGTAACAGAACGTAATTTTTGAATCAAGATCCCTGGCAACACTGGTCAGAATGGGCAGTAATGGTAGAGTGCGCGCAAGATAGAGTGCGCACAAGATAGAGTGCGCGCAAGATAAGTCTGCGCGCGGCCGAAATCGGAACTAATCATGGTCCACCAAAGTGTGTGCCGTTTTATCAATTTTGATAGTAGAACTACCTGATTGTAGGAATATTTAACGGGAAAATGATGTTAAGCGATAAAAAAGTTAAGCTTAAAAAGCAGTAATTTGAACTTTTGCGATCACGGCAACGTTTAGCACGCTCTCAGTCGCGCGCAGAGTTATCTTGCGCGCACTCTAACTCTGCGCGCGACTGAGGGCGCACAGTGGGCTGAAATTGAACTTTCATAGACATTTTCATTAAAAATTTTGAGTGGCTGTTTTTTTGCGTGGATGTGCTTCGGAAGACTAAGTACATGCTTATCAAAATAAAATTTACGGAAAAAGATTGCAAACGGCTCACAAAGATTTTTTTTTTGAAAATTTTGTATGGCGTTGACGTTAAAATCGGCGATAACTCAGCTATCGCAAGATTGCGCCTTATTTCCTCGTAGGTGTTTTTACTACAATTTATTTAGGATTTTTTGGTATACTACTTAACCCTGGTGCGATTTACTTTTTAAAAATCCTTAAATATTTTATTTTTTTATTTTTATATTTGTACTTTGTTTCGATCTTATGTAAAAGTCAACATAATATATGAAGTACCTAAGTCACGTCTAGATGAATGTTTGACAAATTGGGGACTTAAATCTTGGTAGTTTTTTTTATAATTGTTCTTTGAATAATTTACTGTTCAATCTCTATGAAAGTAGGCCTGTGCCCCTTAATAATAAATTAGTTAGTATTATTGATAGCATTACGAGGACGACATGGTCACGTATGTATTTGTGTACTATGTTTTTATTTAAAATAAAGATTTAAATAAAGGCTGCTGGCGAATAGAAAGAATCTAACCATAGAAATGCTAACAAAAACTATAAACTGTTTGAATATATCATTAAATAAAAGTATATCTTGAATATACCTAAGATTTTATTATATTAAAATGCAAACAAAAATATAAACTATTTGAATATATCTTAAAATAAAATTATATCTTGAATATAACATTTCATAATCTATGAAAAAAGTTAAAAAAAAGATCTAATGGAAATACTTATTATTACGTATTATTATAAATTAAAAGATACTGAAAAAGAATACCAAAATTATTATAAAAAGAATTAAATAATGTATAAAGCACTTAATTATCTACTCCGAGTCATCATCACTACAGATAGAATCAGAATCTGACGATTCAGGATCCAAATTATTCTTTTATTAATATCGCAGAACTCTATTTGATTGTCTGGTTCTTGAAAATTTAGCAAACCTCATACTTCATCAAACAAGGCTTTTTTCTTCTTTGCATCCATAGTAGGCCTTGTCGCTGAAATAAGTGGATCTGAATAAAGGAGAAGGAAATTGAAAATGTCTTCGTTCGAACATACTCTGCTCTTTTTGCGGGAATGGTGGTGCTCTCTTAGTCTTCTGAAATCTTTATTGCGAGCCTCCGATGCCTCCTCAGAAAGACTCCCAATAGGTACGATTGCGTTATGAGCTATAATCTCTGCTCCATGTATTAATACCTTGTGCACAGTAACAGGCATATTATATAAACCATATATTGACACGAACCTCTCAGTAGTTTGCCATGTATACTCCTTGAACTTTTCTACCTTTATATGTTCACCTGATGTTATGGTCTGTAGAATTACAGCGAACCTGCGGATAAGTTCTATATCCAGCCCCGTTATTTCAGCAGTTTTATCGGGGAATTCAAAAAACCTTCTGGCTGTGTTTCCGTCATTGGTTGTTCCGTGACCTTGTTTTACCACATCAATAAGTAGATTCAGATCCTCTTTAAACCGGTTTTGAATCATCTTCTGTCGTTGCTTCATCAATTCTTGGTCAGCATCTCTAGCAGCGCTCTTCTTGAAATCTAATCTGTATGCAATATGCAAGAGGCACTGCATTCTATTTATGCGCGCATGAAGTGGAGAAAGTCCAAGTTCCATCATATTATCTGGTATCGGCTTGACTTTCACTTCTGTCAACTTATTCATTTCAGATGGCTTCGTTAAACAAAGATAGCATGTTGTTGAAGATTTCGCATCTGAAAGATATGTGCATATCTTACCATCAACCATAGTTAACATAAGCTTGTGGTCAATCGTATTGCTTTCGCAAACAGATGGTCTTAGAAATTCTATTTCGTTCTTTATTCTATTTTCCTCTTCCTTTACTACTGCTTCACTTTCTTTAACAAACGTAAACTGCACTGGACGACAAAATGCTGCCGAGCAGGGTTTCGGATTCTCCCATACTATCGCTCCTTCACAAGTCATTTTCAATTACAGGGATACAGGCCTACTTTCACAGAGAGTGAATAGTAAATTAGAAATATTACAATCTAGACGTGACTTAGGTACTTCATATTATGTTAACCTTTACATAAGATCGAAACATAGTACAAAAATAAAAATAAACAAATTAAAATATTTAAGGATTTTTAAAAAATAAATCGCACCCGTGCCCGGGTTAATTAGTATACCAAAAAATCCTAAATAAATTGTAGTAAAAACACCTACGAGGAAATAAAGCGCAATCGTGCGACTGAGTTAACGCCGATTTTAATGTCAAACCCATACAAAATTTTCAAAAAAAATTGTTGTGAGCCGTTTGCAGTCTTTTTCCGTAAATTTGATGTTTAAAAGCATGTACTTAGTCTTCCGAAGCACATCCATGCAAAAAAACAGCCACTCAAAAAATTTAACGAAAATGTCTATGAAAGTTCAATTTTAGCCCACTGTGGGGCGTGCTAAACGTTGCCGTGATCGCAAAAGTTCAAATTACCGCTTTTTAAGCTTAACTTTTTTATCGCTTATCATAATTTTCCCGTTAAATATTCCTACTATCAAGTGGTTCTACTATAAAATTGATAAAACGGCACACACTTTGGTGGACCATGATTAGTTCCGATTTCGGCCGCGCGCAGACTTATCTTGCGCGCACTCTATTTATCGTTAGTCTATGGCTATTTATGTTCTGTGCACAGACTAGATAGGGATTGTTTCCCTATCTAGTCTGTGGGATACACCGGTCACCGTGGTTCTGCGACTGTGATTGAATGTCAGACGTGAGACGGGAATAGTGTCAGATTGATTTGGTCACACAAATTGTTTATCATTAATAAAAAATGTTAAATGAAACGATCGTAGTGTTTACTTGAATTCAAATTCAAAGAGTTTAAACATGTAATATTTGAAGTCTGCTTGAACACAAAAAAACCGTGCAATTTTAATTGTTTCTTTTTCTTCACCGAATACGGTGAATACATATTATTGGCGACGCAACTTAGCATTGAGTGTTGCACTGATATTATGGAGGCTATATAGAGGATTATCAACTGAAAAACACCATTTGTTCTCGGGGATTGACATTTGTTAGGTCAGAGGGTCATCTATAATAATATACCATGGGGAGTAGTAGCTTTTGGAAAACTAATTATTTGACCTAATTTCAGGTTAAGACTTGTTTGTTTTAAATGATTGGTTGTGGCGTGAATGTGTTTGATATTTTGATGTCTTGTATTTAAAGTACGGTATTGTATTAATATATTTGTATAGGTAGGTATGTATTTCTCTATCATGGTTGCATTGACATAGGTAGACAAATCTTCACATGCTCGAACACCCATGCCCAGAACATTTAGCTGTGAGCCATACAAGAGCCTGTTCCGTGCAGGAATCACAATCCAAACTTGTTGAATAGCGGCAGCAGCCAAGTGCCGTCATTGCATTGCAAAATTGCTTCGCAGACATCTGTCATTGACCCTTGTTTTCTTTTGACAAGTACATTTTAACTTTCAAACTGTTTGTATGGTGATATGCAGAGTAACATGGAAGATAGAGTCCAATAATTAATGCAAATGATTTTTAAATATGTAAGTACTTTGTATAGTAAACAACCAATTTTTTTTCTGAAAATCTTTCACCCATAACTGTTAATACCTTCCGGCGCGGTCCTGTATTAGGGAAATTCAGTAGAATTTTTCATACAAAATCTCAATACTGTCACAACCGTACTAACAATATCACGGACAATCAAATAGTGTGCATAGTGTCAACGGCTCCTATGTATACTAGGACAAGTGCAAAAACACAAATGCATAGAAGAGCGGATTAAAGGTGCTAAACCTTTTAACTTTGGCATAAATAGAAATATTTGAAATTCTGAAATGGACCATACCATATTACCTTTTCTAAATTTCAAATATTTCTATTGATTTATGTCAAAGTTAAAAGGTAGCACCTTTAATCCGCTCTCCTATGCAGTTGTGTTTTTGCACTTGTCCTAGTATATGTAGGAGCCGTCGGTGTAATGATAAAAAAATAAAAAATTGTGTGTTTAAGGTAAGTAATTGACACTTGGACTAAGGAAAAATAGATAGGGGTGTTTCCCTGTAAACTGGGCAACTTGAACTAAGAAAGCTGTTTAGGCAACTTTTTTTGTTATATATGTAATAAATGTTATTCGAGGAATAAATATCTGTCCATTTATTAAATACGGCAGATGAACCAAAAATATTCCTATTACTTTGGAAAATATTGAGCAGAAAAATCTGTACAGGGGACTGTTACCTATGTCAGGGGACTGTGAATTATAATGAAAAGTATGATTTCAGTACTAATAATTAAATGCCTTTTATTATTATTCCACTTTGGAGATTAAGAATTAAGTAACCAAACAATAGAAACAATATCAACAACCTTTTTGTAATATTGTACCGTTTTCTAATACCTACTCAAATTTTCACTGAGAACTCTTAATATTTACTTACATTAAAATCACACAAAATCACATATTGAAAGGATGTCTTGTACTTTGAATCTTACACTATAGAATAAATCTCATTGAAATATAATAACACTAGTTTACAAGGTTTTTACCCATAGATGAAACTAATGTGAATTGGTAGAATAATGAACCCTAAGTGAAATACTATTGTGGAAAAAAAAATAGGACGTCAAGTTTTTAAAATATTTACTAGATTTATTTTCAACAATTTTTCATACATAGCCCACAAAAAAATAAAAAATGACACAGATTACTCCTTCTTTTATGCTGGTTAGCGTCAGTTTCTCTTAATACAGACCAGCAGTAATCGGCTAACATATTTTTGTCCCAAAAACCTTGATACCTCTCTTCAAAAGTATTCAAGTCATGATGAAAACGTTCACCATGTTCATCACTTACGCTTGCCAGGTTCTCGGGAAAAAATCTAGGTGCAAATGTAATAAAATGATTTTTTAACGACATGTTCACTCCCATTCTGTGGTAATTCCTCAATAAATTGAAAACAATTTCTTCATAATCCTCTGATTTAGTGTTGCCCAAGAAATTTTTCACTACTGCTTTAAATGAATACCAAGCATCGTTTTCGGCACTGAATAAGTGACGATCGAAATATTCATGCTTTAATATCTTTCTTATTTGGGGCCCCACAAAGATTCCTTCTTTGACTTTGGCATCAGAAAGATAAGGAAAAATGGTTTTTAAATCCTTAAAAGCAAGTCCATCTCTGTCAAGTGCTTTCACAAAATTTTTCACTAACCCCAGTTTGATATGAAGCGGCGGTAAAATCACATTTTTTGGATCAATCAGAGGATTGTTTTTAACATTCATTTTGTTGGGTATATATTCAGTTCCTACAGGCCAATATTTTTTAATATAGTGATCTTTTCTAGCTCTATTGTCCCATAAGCATAAAAAACAGCAATATTTGGTATAACCACTTTGCAAACCAAGAAGTAGCCCCACAATTTTGAGATCTCCACACACATTCCAATTGTGTTCTTCATATTTTATAAGCTTTATTAATGTTGTCATTGTCTCATATGATTCCTTAGAATTTACCGCATGCCCAAAAATAAATTAAAATGTTTAAATAATAGCGGTCAATTGTAATGTCTGCTACATTGTCTCGATCATATCTGAATAATTGGCCTTTATTATCACAGAGCTTTAAGAATGTGACTCAGATTTCGCCCCTTTTTCTAAAAATATACATATTTATAATGCTTGCACTTTTTTCTACACAAGCTATTAAATTCTTAGAGGCGTAAGAGATTTTTTACAGATTCATAATTTTTAAACTATAAAATTATGCACTGCCTCTGGCGTTTCGGAAAATAGTTTTTTTTTTACAATCATTACAATTGTTTTTATTTTTTTAATAATTAAGCCACAGACATAATAATATGCTCATGCTTGTAGTTCGCTACTTCCTTCCTCCAAGTTTTGTTCCAGGGAGGAAGTAATATTTTCTTCAATTTCTTTTTCAAGTGATATTATGTCCTCGGATTGCTCCGTGTCAATGCGCATGTCTGTTGCTGGTGTAGGATCGTTTTAAAATTTGTAACTATGGCAATGTTGCTATCCAGCTCACAATTGCCTGAGCTAGTATGTGCCATATTACTGATTACGGCAGTTTTTAGTCCAGCAACAAATTGTCCAACTGTCGGGTTGCTATTGGACCCACAGTTGAAGCGTATACACTCAAATACATTTTCGAGTGGGTCCAGCTGCAGTCTTCTTGTGAACAGACTTTTAATAGTTGTATGTTTGGCACGAAGAATTCTCCCAAAAAAATTCTATGCCGTTGAGGGTCCAAACCCACCCATCTTTTGATGGGGGACTACCAGTGACGTGCACAGAGATTTTTAGACAAGGTAGGCAGAAAATTTTGAAGCCATTAGGTATCTTACCTTAGCCTTAGAGGCGCTATGGAGCGAGGACTTAGGATTTTTTTTGTTTTTTTTTTTTGCATTATCGGGTTGACCTTGACCATAGAAACCATTTAGGTTCTGAGAAGCATGGCCCTATGACGCACCGTTTCCGAATTATGGGCCCTTCGTTTTTTTTTTGTGTAATGCGTACATGGGAAATAAAATAATTTTTGTTCTAGTCAAAAACTATGAGATGACGTAAAGAAAGAAAGAAAGAAAAGAAAAGAAAGAAAGAAAATACATTTATTTAACACAGACCAAAAGGCACACAGTACAAAACAAAACATAAGAAAAAACAAAAAAAGAAATTAGCAAGGAAATGTGCCTCACGGCACATGTAAAGAAATCAGCAAAAAAAAAAAAGAAAAAACAACTAGTTTCCTGAAAAAAAAGTCTCTTAAATTATGTTGTTGTGCTACTCTCACAAGGGGGTTTCATAGGGGGGGGAGTGAAATAAGGTAATTTTTTTGCCTAGGACGCACTGGTTTCGAGATATTTGAATCTCATTTTTTTGTTTGTTTTATATTCACGTTCACTGTCCACTGAGCCACATATGGTTCAGGAAACGCGTGCTTGAAAAGCACTAATACGCTCCTGAGCCATATGTGCGTCAGGAGACATATACAACTTCTAAAGCGGATAATTCTACTGGACGTGCTAGAACTGTATTGTTTTTGCATTGGACGTGCTGGTACGATCATAAAGTAAAGAAAATCGCCGGGACATACGAAAAAATATTTTTATTTTTATAAGAAATTACAAATTAATGTTGAACTACTTTTTGTTATGTTTGTTTTGGAAACAGCATAAACAAAACGATTTTTTGCATTGCAAACATTCAGTATCCACACGTTTTACTTTTTTTGCAGCAATTTGCCAGTTTGTACCGTCTTTTCGCAAGTCTTCGTAGCATCCATGGCACCGTTTTCTGACAATTTTATTGTCTTCTTTCCGCGGAATTTTTTTAGCTAGTAGACGGTCTTGGACTATTAGTCAATGTATTTGCACTCGCATCGGATGCATTGTTCAATTGCAAGAACTCCCTTATAATTTCTTGCTGCGTCTGTAGTACAGTTTTGCGTAGTTTTCTATCAGTAGTTGCATGTAGTTTCTGGTACAAAAGCGTAGCGTTTGTTACTGATGCACAGATCAAAACGTCTAAAGCTATCTTTTTGTACCATGCCAGAGACTTTCTTTTAGGGTCATAATAACTAGAAAGCTGGTCAGATACATCTATGCCCTTTTTTCGCTCATTGTAATAGAGTACGGCTTTTGGTTTCAATTTCGGTTGATATCCCGAAGACATTTGCATACTAGCGTCATGGCATGTAGAAATCATTGCAACATCTCGTTTGTCTCTCCATTTCATTACTGTTATATTGTCCTTCTGTCGAGCAATTACTTCACCTTTTTTAGGGCCCATTTTTTTCAACCTTATTGCCCATGGAAGTTCTTTTCTATTTACCCGTAGAGTGCCGCATAAGTCTGTCTTACGCTGCTGTAAAAATTTTGCTAATCCTACGGTATTGTAATAGTTGTCACACACAATTATCCGTCCAGCTTCTAGAAGACCATCACATAACTGAACTACGACACTCCCTGGCTTATCCAAATTAGCAATCTCGGGGTCGCGACCTATGTAAATATCATAGTTCCAAATGAAACCCTCTTCTGTACAGAGTTTATAAATTTTCAAGCCGTATTTGTGAGCTTTTGATGGGTTGTATTGGCGGAAAGATATCCTCCCTCTAAACGGCATCATCGACTCGTCAATGACGATACATTCATCAGGTGTTAGTAAGCTCTTCCAGTTGTTGATAACAAGGTCCAAAAGTGGTTTTATTTTGTACAGACGTTCGTTTCGATCCCTCGGAGCTTCATTATCAACAAAGTGCCAGCAACGTAATATTGATGAGAAGCGATTATACGACATGTTTACGTTGTGAAATATTGGATGGTAGTAAATCGCGTCTAGTTTCCAATAGGATTCAAACGTCGGAAATTTCACAATGCCCATCAACATATACAAGGCAATAAATTTCATCATTTCTTCGCGTGTAACGTCTGTCCACCGAGTCATGCGGCTATGAACTGACAAGTTGACGTTCTGTTTCAATTGAGAAGCGTACAGATTTGTTTGAGTGACCATAAGATCTAACACTTCATTGGTCAATATACGACGATAAATGGATACAACAGATTGTTCGCCTTGAATATGAAGTGTTGGGCTGCTGTTATAAGGTTGACGTGATAGTGGTAGTATTTCCTGACTCCAGCCATTTTCTTTATCTATATCATTTATTTCTTGCGGAGTAAGCTGCATAACCTCACCAGCAGTCCGCCTTCTGCTCGTTTCAGGCCGAGGTGAATTTATGACAATATTGGATGAATTATCAGCTGGCGAATCTCTACCAAAGTCATCGGTTACAATGTTGGAAAGGGAAATCTCACCTGGATCAAAATCAGGATCATCGACATCGTCATCTGCAAAAATACTTGGTTCTTGATCCGAAATATCAGAATCCGGCTCGTTATGTACATCGCTATTACCGCCGTTCGAATCCGTATCATCATCACTCAATTCAAAGTCACTTTCTTCCAGTACACGTCGCAATTCCTCACTTGATAATTTGCGTGGCATTTTCAACAAAAAATATCATATACGATATTATAATCTTCAACAACAAACAGACAATTTTAGAATTTGAAACGATTTCATGAACAGAATTCAAAAATATGACGGTAACGTAAAATAATTATTGACACTGACAAGTCTATGGAAGTAGATTGTTTATGGAAGTAGATTGTCTATGGAATATTATGTTCAAAGTTCGTAAATGTTGTGAAAATACCTAAATAATAATAATAAAGTATTGACACATACAAATACTTTTGAAAATTAAAAAAAAGTTCTCTGAACCACATGTGTTTCATGAACGTGCAGAAGCAAAAATGTCTCCCTACGCTCATGAACCATATGTGTTTCAGGCAAGTAAAACCTACTTCCGGTTTTTTTTTAATTATTTTATTACTAGGGCTACACTATGACTATAAAAAAAACAAATTATTAGAAAAAACCTATTGGACTTGTCGGGTCAATTTTGCATTTTTGTATTGGGACAGGGAACGTGTTAACTGCTATGTCGCTGCGTGACTGAACATCGTTTGTGAGGGTGAGAGGTGTTGGTAGAACTAGGATTAGGGCCACCTCTATTATGAGCGTGCACCTTCAATATTTAGACGCGTATAGGGATAGACTGTGAATACGCAGTACCAGGTCACGTCGGCCACCCTTCATACATTATCGGCGGGGACAAGTGGGCCCACATCGGCAATTTCGAATTTGGATTCCTTCCTAGTCCTGGGTATACCCTATGTATGTCACGCAGCAAGCGGCGGAACCTAGCAGCGTCCGTGGGTAGGCTTTTTAAAATACACACATCAAAAGTGTCTAGGGATCAACATATATTTTTGCAATAACTTTTCTCCTGATTGATATTAATTAAAATTTTCTTTAAGGATTCATCAAATAAAGTGTTTTCGTTTGTCACAGTAACGATAAACCAAGTCACCTTTGCATTAATAAAGAAATTTGCCATTTTCCTAATAAAGGGATTTTTGACATTTGAACCACTAACACAAAAGTTCGAAAAAAAGACTGAAATAACAGTTTTCTTTAAAATTTTATTGGGTAACTTAAACAATTAATAATCCGTGTTTCTACCGCGAACACTAACAACACAAGAACATCGGTTTGGCATACTCAAAATGAGTTCATCCAAATCACGCTGTGGAATGGCCGCCCATGTTCGTTGCAACAACAAAAAAAGGTCTTCTTGCGACTGGATACCCTCCATATTCGGCAGAGCTCTTCTCTGTAGCATATCCCATGCATGCTCAATCGGGTTCAAGTCTGGCGACTGAGCAGGCCAGGGCAGGACATTGATGTTAGCTGCGGCGAGAGTCTGTCTTACAACTCTTGCGGTGTGCGGTCGTGCATTATCATGCATTAACTGAAATAAGGGACCGATTTGCGCTTGTAGAGGAACGATGACGTCTGATACAATCGTCTCAGCATAAATTTGAGCGTTGAGGTTGCCTCTGATCCAAATCAACTCAGTTCTTCCGCCGATCCAAATACCCGCCCATACCATGATGGTTCCACCACTATAAGGATGGACTTCCTGGCAGGATTTTAATCGCTGTTGGCGTCCAGGGGTTCTCCAGTGTCGTATACGTCTTGTATCCGGTCTCATACCAAAACGAGACTCATCAGAAAAGCACACGAAACGCCATTGTTCTTCTGCCCAATTTCTGTGTCCAAGAGCCCATTGATATCGAATCCTACGATTGTGCATTGCTATAGGTGGTACCCGTAGCGGTCTTCGGGAATGAAGGTTCACTTCATGCAAGCGGTTTCTGACTGTTTGGTCGCTAATTAAGTTCCCTGAAGAGTGATGAAGCCTCACGGCTAACATCATGGCGGTTATTGTTGGAGCTCTTCGAGTTAAGATTTGAATGTATCGGTCTTGTCTCCGTGTGGTGCAGCGATACCGTCCTCCATGGCGCTCAGCCACGGTACCAGTGCTTCGGTAACGTGTCCAAAGTCGACTGATAACACTCTGACTTGTATTCAGAGCTAAAGCCACAGTACGTTGCCGGGAACCAGCTTCTATCATTCCCACGGCTCTGAGCATTTCTTCCCTGCTTAAATAACGTCGCCGCTCCATAATAACGTTGGTTTTAATCAGTAGTAGGGAAACAGTAGCACTAATAATGTCTTCAATGCGTTGTATGTTTTTATAGGGAAAATATTGACAGCTGATTTTCATCTTTTACTCGAATTTGATTCACAGTTCCTGATTCAAATTATGAAATGCACCAAAAAGGATCCATATAAATTTATAAAATCATAAATTTATTACAAAGCCACATCTCAATCTCAAGAAATCCGCATAAAAATGCTTGATCCCTAGACACTTTTGATGTGTGTATTTTGCCGGTACAATGTACATGTACTCGCCCATGTATCACTTTAACCGCCGCGCCGGTGACTCCTACAGGTACGACATGCGCATTTTAGCTCTAGCCATTGCCGCTCTATTGTATTGGTGTGCACTTTGCACCGAACATTATTTGCGCCTGGTACTGTGATCCCAAGGCTGGGATCCACAGGGATATTGACAGTCCCTGCCGTAAATTGTCGGCTGTGGTTGACACTGGAATGTCCACGCATACCCAGTCTCAAGTGCACGCCCATGTATGCTCGGTGCTGGTCAAACATAATGTAGGAGTCAGGTCTAACATTTTCCTGAATTAATGGGTCCAATGTGGCCCTATTTTTATTGAGTATCAGCTCTACGTGTTTTTTATTTGTTAGGTGGCTTTTCAGTCAAAGGACCACGTTTGCCGCTGCAATAATCGACCCCTGTGGTATTTATTGGTGTAAAGGTGGGTTTCGTCGACCTCCACTATGTCGTTGTCCCCGCCGATCATGTCGCGGTCATGAGCTTCGGCCACCTCGCAGACCTCGCGTAGATAGTGATACACTTGTATGGCCGTTTTGCGTGTCACCCCTACGTCCCTAGCAGCCTGTGATACTTTGTGCCTCAGAAGTGCAGCAAAATCCTCAGCGTGTTTAAAATGGACACATTGCTGCGTTCAAAAAAGGTCTCCTTTAAAAGATACCTAATGACGTTGCAGCCTGCCCTACTGCAACGCCATCTAAACCCCAATTTATAGTTTACATTGTGTTCTGCATTCATAGGGCGCGTACATGATGGGCAGCGCGGTGTCTGCGACGCAATTAAGAGCCACCGAGTCGCCGCTTCAATGGCCTTTTCCTCGTTGCAGATAGCCGCCGCATAGCTCCACAGTCTAAAATTTCCATCCAAAATCAGTGTAAATGGTTCCATTTTTTACCAAACTAAACTAACCTAACTAAAATCTATACTAAAACTAATAAAAACTACAACTAATAAGAAATAAAAAACTTACAAACTAAAAATAAATGAAAAAACCAAACAAAAACTTAAAAAAAAAACGAATTCAAAATAATAAGTAGGTACCTAATATATAATACGAAATAGAACTAATTAATAAAACACCACTAAATACTATACTAAATATCTCTAGTATTATAAACTTGTACTACAGCACAGCTAGGACCAGCTTCATTCTCAGATTCTGAATCAGTGAACACATCTCCACAGTAAGAGACCCCCCACACTAGCGTCTTTCGAGCGTCGTCGTCGTGCCAGCGTCCGCGCAACGTCCACCCGACGTCGACGTCGCGGCGACGCGACGCCAGCGCTGGACGGCTGCCGAACGCCGATCGTGCGCGGCGCTGGCGTCGCGTAGCCGCGGCTCCTGTCGCGTACAAGCAGTGTGAAAATGGATTCCGACGAAGAAGCACTGCTGCTGATATTACTGATCCAAAAATTACGGAAACGAAAAAGGAAACGTCGTCGTCAACATTGGGAACATCCTCTGTGTAGTGTTAGATTTCAGGAAAGCGATTATTTCGTATTGTATAGTCAACATATAAAAAATAATAAAAAATACTTCTATGATCATTTACGGATGCCAAAACGAATATTTGACGAACTATTACAATTGATACAAAACGATATAAAATATCAAGATACCCCCATTTGAGGATTTCTGTGTCACCTGAAGAGAGGCTTATTATTACATTGAGGTAAGTAAAAACGCAATCTTTAAATGACGAACAAAATTTTGTATTTATTTAGAAAACTTACAAGAAACTAAATCACAGATTGATTAATAGAATTACAAATCAACAATATTTTGCCGACAACTGAATTACATATTCAGGTAATCATTAGCATCCTCAGTAAATATGTCGCCGTACAGTGACTCTTGTGAAGTGTCCGTTTCATCTAATGAATTGGCTGACAGTGTTGTCGTATCCCTTGCCGTAAAATAGCCCTGTTGTTGTTGTTGTTGGTCATGATTTGGCATGGTGTATCTCGACATTTGGGTATACTTTTTGATTATACCCATAATTTCCATCTTTGCGTCCATTTTGTAATTTGAGTCTATCGCACCAAAATCTTCTACAAGTGACATAAAAAACTGTTGATCACCATAATTTTTATCCTGTCTTTTATTCAGCATTCTTTCATATAAAATGTTTAACATTTTTTCTTGGGTGTTTTGTTTTGTTGTATTTTCTTTTTGAGATTCATTAGTAGAACTGCTTGATTTTTGTGGTCTAACCTGTGATAGAGGGTTTAAAAACCCCAAAAATTTGGAATACAGATACTCTCTGCTTGTTGATGCACCCGACCCACTCTTTGTCCTTTTATTTCTTTCCCTTGTGTAGCGATCTCGTATACTCTTCCATTTTTTTTGTAATTTTAAAGCTGAAACAATTTTTTTTTTTTCAGATATTTGGCAACTGGATGTTCATTTAAAGATTTGCAATATTCGTTTAGAAGGGGCTATTCAACAGTGCAACAAATAGTACGAACAACATGCTTAGCGATAATTAAATGCTTATTTTATATTTGCAAACCACCCACACAAGCAACAGATTGGATTAATATTGCAAACGGGTTTAGAGATAAGGCAAATTTTCCGAACTGTATTGGAGCCATCGACGGGAAACATCAGAATAATAAGACCATAGTGGCTCGCTTTTCTTCAACTACAAAAAGTATTTTTCAATAAATTTATTGGCAGTGTGTGATTCAAATTATGAATTCATTTACATTGATGTCGGCAGCTACGGAAAATCTTCAGACTCGACCATTTTTATGGAAAGCGATTTGAAAAATAATATGGACGAGAATGTGTTAAATATACCCCCACCAGCCCCAGTAACAGAAAACGGCGAGCCTCTTCCTTTTGTACTCGTAGGCGATGAAGCATTCCCTTTATCAGCTTATATGCAACGACCTTACCCGGGAAAACATTTATCACACCAACAAAGAGTGTACAATTACAGACTAAGCCGTGCAAGAAGGTACATAGAGTGCAGTTTCGGCATCATGACAAACAAGTGGAGAATTTTTCATAGACCTTTGAATGTGGGATTAGATTTTAGTGAAGAAATAATAAAAACTTGTTGCATACTACATAATTTTGTTAGGTCAAGAAAGATTCAAACAACACGCGCTGAAACCAACATACCATCGAATTCCGCAACAGTGAATAATGAAAATATCGATATACAAGAAATCATACGGCTATCGACCGGATTCGCTGAAAGAAATAAATTTGCTAATTACTTCGTTTCAAGTCTTGGTTCATTAACATGGCAAAGTGACAAAATATAAAAGTTTACACTTACACTCTTCATTTTTTTCTCTTGTTGTTTTTATTTCAAACTCTCGAATAAACAAAGTACACATCTCTTCCCAAGCCTTTCTTTTAAGAATGCGATCACTATATTCTCTTTTTGACATATCCCACAACACAGGCCGATTTTGTATTTCTTGAATAAAAAGTTCAGTATCAAACACATCTTCGAGCGGTGACTGCATTTTGGATATTACGTGTGCACTCTATACTGACGACGTTACAACTGACGCGACGCGTGCGGCGCAAGAGGGCGAGGTACTGGTGGGGAGCGGGGCAAATAGATTGCGTTGAGCATTGTACTTGTTCGCAAAAAACGTTGAATCGCGTCGCGCCTACGCGACGCCAGCGCCGCGCACGCTCGGCGTTCGGCAGCCGGCCAGCGCTGGCGTCGAGTCGCCGCGACGTCGACGTCGGGTGGACGTTGCGCGGACGCTGGCACGACGACGACGCTCGAAAGACGCTAGTGTGGGGGGTCTCTAAGTTTTAGCTTGTGATCATAATTGATCTTCCCGATATTAAAGTGTAGACAATCATTGTCGCGAAAACAGCTTAGACTTCATCATTCATTTCATCATTTTCTAATATGGAAGAAACTATTTATTATGTAACTTATATTTGATTCTTTGTGCTCCACGCAATTTTCGAGGAAGTTATAATTTATAGTCCTTTAACAATTGAATTATTTTCATTTTGATGTTCTCTTTGTACGCCTCTTTTTCTAAAAATATATTTAAGTAGCTTGCACTTTTTTCTACACAATCTATTAAATTCTTAGAGGCGTATGTAAGGCATTTTTTTACAGATTCATAATTTTTAAACTCCATAAAATTATGCACTTCCTCTGGCGTTTCGGAAAATAGTTTTTTTTACAATCATTACAATTGTTTTTATTTTTTTTATAATGAAGCCACAGACAATATGCTCATGCTTGTAGTTCGCTACTTCCTTCCTCCAAGTTTTGTTCCAGGGAGGAAGTAATATTTTCTTCAATTTCTTTTGCAAGTGATAAGTGCTTGGATTGCTCCGTGTCAGTGCGCATGTCTGTGGCTGGTGTCAGGATCGTTTTAAAATTTGTAATTATGGCACTGTTGCTATCCAGCTCGCAATTGCCTGAGCTAATATGTGCCATATTACTGATTACGGCAGTTTTTAGTCCAGCAACAAATTGTCCAACTGTCGGGTTGCTATTGGACCCACATTTGAAGCGCATACACTCACATAAATTTTCAATTGGGTCCTGCTGCAGTCTTCTTGTGGACAGACTTTTAATAGTCTTATGTTTGGCACTGAGGATTCTCCCAAACAATTTCTATGCCGTTGAGGGTCCAAAGCCACCCATGTTTTGATGGGGGACTACCAGCGGCGTGCACAGAGTTTTTTAGACAGGGTAGGCAGAACATTTTGAAGCTATTATCTTACCAAAAATACTGCATGTTGGTTTTGGTTCGTCGTCTTGTAGATTAAATAATGATGTAGGTAATTGCCACCTCAAATATATATAGATTGACTGATTTTATAGACATATCAATTTACGGATATTCAAAAAACGTTTTTTTGTTGTTCTGTATTTGCAAATTAAATAATAGCAGTGAAAAGATGTCGGTGTGTGTATAGGGATCTAAAAGTTATTTTAGGATTTTATTTAATTTATATTAAATCTACACGTCTATCTTTCTGTAAGAAAGTCTACAATATAGAATCGTAAAAATTGGGAAGGCGTTTCATTTTCGTTAGCAGGTTTTTACCAATGAAATTACGGAAAGATCTGTAAGTCGTCGCTGTCCTTGGGTATTCCTTAAATAGGTGTGTATACGTTTCAGCGACGAGAATAACCTTTCGGTTGAAGCACTGCTCGCGGGAACTGTTACAATTAATTTTGCCAAACACAGTATTTCGGGAAAAACTGTATTTATGTTATTTTCGTAAAAAGTTCTATAATTTTGTAAATACTAAGGTTTTTGAATTCGACGGATTTATAAACACATTTGAGCTCATTGATAAGGCGGTCTAAGTTTAAGTCGTGTGATTTATAAACATTTACGAATTGCGCTACTAATTCAACCGGAAAATTGTCATTATATTGATTGAAATTTTTGCATGATAGTAGTCCATTTTTATAACGGTCGCGACATTCGTTAGATATATTGTCTATAATTTCAATAAAAATCCGTTTAAAATAGATTTTTGCGTCCACAACATTACGTTTTCGTTTTGGCGGTTCTGTTATTCTTATAACGCCTTCAAAAATGAATTCAAATCTGAATCTGAAGGATTCCAAAAACGATTCAAACTCGTTAATTTTTTTGACCCAGTAGGTATATCACATCAGACGTTTTTATTTGCATAATTTCGTAAACTTAGAGTATACAATTACAGTAGTATAGAGCACGCATAATGCACAAATTGCTTAGTGCGGATCGTAGGCAAATGAGCATAGATACTTATATTGATGAGTGAATGACAGATAGGGATGTTTCAATTACGTGCCGATCGGCAACGAGCTATCGATAAATTTATGTAAATAAATATCTTTGTTAGGTACTTTTTATGTTTAATATGTTATTTCTTATACTATTAAACGAGAAATGTTTGTTTAGTTATTAATATATTTGTTTGTAATCACGAATCAATTATGTGTAATAGAAATGTCACAAAATCGTGTGGACTTTATTAAGGTTTATAAAATAAAAGATCGGGTTTAGTGTTTATTTTTTTTATTAGCAAATCATTCACACAAACTTTATTCCATATGTTTGATTTCCAATTTGTTTGTTTTAAAGCGATAATCCACTTGTTCGTCAAGTTTCGGTCTTTTGGAAAGCTGAAAAATAAGAAAAAAAAAATTTTACATACATTTTTTTTAATACTTACCATCAATTTTTATTTTACTTCGTTCACACCAAAATTCTTCAAAATCAATAAGTAGTTAAGACGTGATAACGTAACATTCCATACTTTACGTTTACGCTATAATACTTTCGCGTTAAAAATATTCGAAACTATATCGTACAATTAATCACAAATCAAAATTATTTATAATAAAAAAAAAATTGAGTATTAAAGTTACATAATTATTATATGTAGTTCTCCTAGCATACATATCAAAAAATTATTTTAAATATCGACTACAGCGTTGGTCGCGTCACATCCCTCCAGTCTCGCGTGGGGAGCGCGGTGCGCGGGCGGGCCTGTGCGTGCCCGCCTCCCATGTCTCTTTCACCCCCGCGGTGCGTGATTTGTTTTCATAAAAATAAGTATAAAAATCGACTTGCCGATGAAATGTTATACTCGATTTCAGTTTTGTGTGTTTCCTAGTTTCGTTTTTGCAAGATCGAACTGCACTTTTGATACGTAAATATGAAAAAAAAACTCTGGAGGAACGCACACTGCTAGCACTGACAACTAAAGCCCGGGTGACACGAGGCTAGTATTTTGAAGCTAGGATAGTAAGCTAGTAAGGGGTCACTAGCTTGGTTTCTAGCTTACCTACTAGCCTGGATTGTAACCAAGCTAGTGCTGTCTACACGAAGCTAGGAAATTTCAAGCTAGTCAAGTCAGTAGTGAGTTGTGCTTAACCTGATAACACGTATACGTAAAAATGAACAGTGTGCGTAAGAGAAAAGCAATTCTACTAAGAAAGTTAATTCGGAAGTTGTGTCAACATGCGCTAGATGAAATATTAGCTCTGCTAGAAGAAAAGCGTACTTGGACAAGACCCTGGATCTTAAGAAGACATAGTCATGGAGCATCTGCATTACTTTTAAAAGAACTGCGATCTGAGGATTCCGGCGAATTCAAGAGTATTTTGCGAATGACACCTAATATTTTTGACAATTTACTGAATCTAGTGGGACCACAAATACAAAAATTAAATACTAATATGAGAGAAGCCATACCGGCTAAAATAAAATTGGAAATAACTCTAGATTTTCTATCATCTGGTGTCAATTACAGGAAGTTAAGTCACATGTATCGTGTTTCAAGATCTACTATATCTAGATTTATACCAGAAGTTTGCAGTGAAATTTATAAGGCATTAAAGAAAGATATACAGGTATGTAGAATTTTATTTATTTCATATTAAAGTAGGTACTTTTACGCTTACATAAATGGCGAGATTAAATTCTAAATTACAAAATGAGAAATCATAAATGACGACAAAATGTACGTTTACGCTACATAAATGGCGAGAAATGTATCAAGCATTTTGAAATGCTTGATAGATGGGATCTTCATCTTGCTCCAACTCTTGCTGTGGTGGCGGATGGATGATGGGTTCATCACGTTGCTCAGTCTGTTGTAGTTGTGATGGTGGATTAGTGTAGAGTGGACTTGCTGCAGAACTATTGTAAGAAAATGTGGTTGACATATTGGAGTCTGAAGAATTGATAGGTGACTGGTACGAAAATGTAGTATTTCCGAAGTTTAAATCATACATCCGACAGCGGGATAGTGTTGCGTTGATCTGATCCCTAGCTAAAATGGCCTGTCCGGGTGAAAGCTTTTTCAACTGACTTGCTACATATTTTGCAAATATCTCATGTTCATCCAGCTCTGGTTCCTGAAATTCTCGTGAACTGTTTAAATCCTCCTTAATCACCTTAATTTCATTTATCAATGAACTCACTTGCGAAACCTTCCGTTTCTTAAATTGCGGAATGTTACTTCCGGGGGAAATAAATTTAGAAGTTTTATCTTGAATAGACGACATTTCGCTTGCAGGTTGAGACATTTCAACTGTCTTTTCTGACAGATTTTCTGCTACGGGTGGTTCTAATGACTGACTGTTGCTTGCACTGTTGTCATCTTTATTATTGTTTGGAGAATCTTGATTGTTCTGAAAATAAAAAAATTGTTAAAAATATTGTTACAGATTCCAACTACAACTGAAGAATGGGCAGCTATAGAAAATGGTTTCAGAGTGAAATGGAACTTTCCAGCGTGTTATGGCGCCGTCGACGGGAAGCATGTTCAAATCATAGCTCCTGGCAACAGTGGAAGTTTGTTTTTTAATTACAAAAAAACATTCAGTATTGTTCTTATGGCTATTGTTGATTACGATTATAATTTCATTTATATTGACGTCGGCGCCTGTGGAATGGCGCCTGTGGAATGGCATCTGATGGAAGTGTTTTTAGGAATTGCTCCATATATAATCAACTAGAAAATAACCTTATACCACAAGGCGGAGTAATTTTGGCGGATGCTGCATTCCCATTAAAATCGTATATTATGAAACCGTACCCAGGTGACAATTTAACACACGAAGAAAAAGTATACAACTACCGGCTAAGTAGAGCCAGAAGAACTGTAGAAAATGCCTTTGGCATATTGGCAAGCCGATTTCGTGTTTATCAAAGACCAATCGCAGTTGACGTAAAAACAGTAGACAAAATTGTACTAGCATCATGTGCTCTGCATAATTGGTTACGAAAAGAGCAAAAAAGCACTTATTGCATTAGTAGTGATGTCGACCAAGAAGACATTGAAGCGGGAAACATTATTCCCGGTTCATGGAGAATGGAAAATTTATGTTTACCCAGTATCAGTCGACAGGGAAGTAACCACTCTTCTCTGTCAGCTATCGAAAAAAGGGAGAAATTTAAGAGATATTTCAACAATGATGGAGCAGTACCATGGCAAGCAAGAATGATTCGTTAATTCAGACAAAACTACAAGAAAAATTAAAAATGCCGACGATTATTAATATTTCAATAAGTACTTTTAAGGTAAATAATTGTAAAGAGTAAATAATATTAAAATAACTTACCGAAGTTTTTCTCTTCATTGGCACCTTTTTTATGAAATTATGCATTTCCTCAAACCAAATAATTTTTGGCTTATAGACTTCTGCAGTTCCTGCTCCAGACCTCTCAGATTTTTCTATCTTTGTTAATTCTTGACAATATGTAGCTCTTAGATTTTTAATTTTATTTTTAATCTCTTTTATCGACATTTCTATTCCATCTTTATTTAGTATGTCGCGTATTTTTTCTAGTGACGAGTCTCGCATTTGCTTGTCTTTGTAAGATGGAATACTTGCATTCCACAAACATTCCTCTTCTCTGTACAATTGAACGAATTTTAAATTAATTTCGTCCGCTAATTTCGGCATTTTAACAAATTGCACGCACTCTCACCACGCTCTCCGACTGCACACTAGCTTAGGTTCGCTAGCTTCGCGGTTGACACGAAGCTAGTAACGAAGCCAGGATAGTAAAACGGGTGGTGGGGGGCGCCTACTAGCTTGAAAAATAGAACCCCAAGCTATTAAAACTATCCTGGCTTGAGGCATTAGCTTGCTAGCTTCCACACTAGCTTACTAGCTTGTAAACGAAGCTAGTTCCGTCTACACGAAGCTAGTGTCACTAGCTTACTAGCTTGGCAGCACTAGCTTGGCTCACTAGCTTGATTTACTAGCCTCGTGTCACCCGGGCTTAACTGTCAAGCACTCGCGGTGGGAACGTCACGTTGTTCTCACCCGTGCCTACTGTTCTCACTTCGTTGCGCGCGCTCTATACTACTGTAATTGTATACTCTAAGTTCGTAAAGCACATCAGTTTCTGTGAATATTTCGTTAAACACATGAAGTAGAAACTGGAATTCAAAGTCTTTTAAATTGTATAACAAAGACGAAACTTGACTTAACGTTTCGCCATCCCAGGAGTCTTCGTTTTCAGCCATATCCTCAAATAAATCAATTAAATGTGAAGAAGAATTAAAAATGACATTTACAGTAAGCGAATTGTAAGTCCATCGAGTGTCAGCAACGCGAGGTAATTTTTTTCATATCAGACATTTTATTGAAGTGGTTTCGCCTTTTGGTACCACTATTAAAGTAATTGGCTAATGTTTTTGAGATGGAAAAACGTTGTTTCAGGAATACGTTCGCAGGTCTTGGAAAGTACCAAATTAAGGACATGGGCGGAACACCAAACGTATCCAGCAAGAGGACATTGCTGGCGAACCAATGACTGAACGCCGCCGTTCAGTTCAGACGACAATACATCAGCACCGTCGTATGTCTGTGCTATTAATTTCGACAAACAGTTAAATTCCGATAGAATCTGCAGTATGATGGCACTTAAAGTTTTCGCGGTGCGGTCGGAACTTACGTCAATATATTTTATAAACCTATCAAATACTTCTAACTCATGAAAATATCTTAAAACCAGTACCAGTTGCTCTTACCGCTTCATCGACCATCACAGCAACAAAATCAGTGAAAGCGATTTGTTGTTTTATTGTTTTAATCATTACAGACGCTACACTGGAGATTAGGTCATTTTGAATCCGATTTGATAAACCCGTAAATGAAATAGAAGAATTTTGTAAATGGTTTTCCAAAACTCCGTCGTATTTCGAAAGCAAGTCGACCATCTCCAAATAATTTTCCTTATTCCCTGATGAAGCAGATTCATCATGTCCACGAAAAGCGAGTTCTTGTTTCCCCAAAAAGCAAACAATGTCAATAAGTCGCTGAAAAATATTTCGGTTCCGATCGACTTTCGCGTTATGTCTATCAATGTCGATTTATATCTGAGAATTTAAACGCGCCTCAATACGATTTTTTCCAAAGGTGTGATATGTAAGCGAAGCTTAAGTGTTTTTCAGATTGATCGTGTTTTTTTGCTGCCGTAGGAAAATTATGAATATCGGTGTAGCCGGTGTCGTTCTAGACGGTTTTATTGTTTGAAAATAGTAGACAAGGGACACAGAACAACCGATTACTGTGTATATGCAACCTGTGAGCCAATAACTTGAGCCAAAAGCCTGAAAGGGGTGATGATATGTCAGACCATTTAGAACATATTAAGCTAAACTTGTCTTAGACGAAGTCTGTTCCTTTTTTTTTAATTGTAACTAACATGTTTTTAACAATAATATCCAATTTTTTTCAATTGATTGCAAATAGTGTTCAATAAAAGTTGTTATGTCATTATTTTACTTATGTAATGTGTGATTATTACTCAAACAAAATAATTTCCAAGCATCAGTGTTATCAGAGAAACATTCTACGCAATATTCAAGTTTAAGAAACTTTTAAAAATCAAGTAAATGTTTTGTTTATGGAATAATAAAAAATAAAAAATTGCCTCAATTGTTCAAACTTTTTTAAAAACATGCTTGGTTATTGCCCTTTCTTTCGAGGTACTATTTACGCAGATGTCTCATCAACTCGGAGTTAGGGTGTACAAAGCAAATTGAGTATGATTTTTTTAAATTTTGAACTGATTAATAAAACATCATTTTTGTTGAAATAATTTATTGTTCATTTTCAAAATGTTGACCACAGTTTCTTATACAAGCCCGTCTTCTCACTTCTGCAGTCGTGATTTCTAATTTCATCTCCTGCTTCATGACTTGAAAAGCCGTTTGGATTCTTCCTATTAACTCTTCTCTAGTTGAAATTTCAACGTTTGTAGACGAGCTCCTTGGCCCGTCACGAAAAAATCCACAGGACTTAAATCGGATGATCGAGGTGGCCATGGTATGGGCCAGTCTCTGCCGATCCAGCTCTCTGGGAAACAATTATTTAAATGTTCTCTCACATTTAGGGTCCAATGCGCTGGACAACCATCTTGCTGAAAGATCATTGGTCTTCTCATTGCCAATATTGGTATTTCGGCCTCGTCCAGAAGCTCTGGGAGATAGTTTTGGAGGAATTCCAGGTAATTGTCTCCATTTAAATTATCTGGTAGGAAGTGAGGACCAATCAACGTTCCGCCGATTACTCCTGCCCACACGTTAACTGAAAATTTTCTTTGGAACGACACTTGCTTCTTCCAGTGTGGATTGTTCTCCTTGTCGGTCCATCGATGGAGGTTATGAAAATTTGTAATTCCTTCTTTCGAAAACTTTGACTCATCGGTCCACAAGATGGATTTTAAAAACCATGCGTCTTCAATGTCACTATTTAGCAAAAAGCGACAGAAGTGAATCCTTCGTGGGGGATCTTCATTTTCCAGACCTTGTACACCCGTGCCGTGGAAAGGATATCTGTTTTCTTGGTGCATCGTATTCCATACCTTCCACACCGAAATATTGAGGTTCCGAGCTACTACTCTGACACTCGTAGTAGGATCTGCATCAAAAGCTGCAATAATGTCTTCCTCGACGCTTGGGTCATGTCTTCCCGGGTTGACTCCAGGTTCCGCGTGGTGGATTCCAACTTCGGAAAGCCGACGAAATGTGTTGTAAAACACTCTGACATTAGGTAATCTGCGATTCGGATATCGCTCTTGGTACATCCGTCGTGCCAAAGATCCACTACCGTCAGCTCTGCCGTACATGAAAACGATATCCGCATGTTCTTCATTAGAAAAAGTTGCCATAGTCGATTGTTCATACAAAAAAATAAGTTCAAATTCAGTGAAGGAGATCACAGCTAGGGCTAGGCTCAACAACTTAAAAAAACTCTAAAATCAACACGTGTAGGAGCGCACAACGTCACGCAGTAAAATGTGTAAACACGAATTTGCGATTAAAATGTCTTGTCACAAGGGCAGTCTCAGTGTCTCCAACTCTCTTTAGCAAAATTACGGTGTTGCTGGTCTAAAAATACGGTAAATTGTAGAAAATTACCGTAGGCAAAAAAAAACGGTAGAAATACGATAACCTTTTTTAATAAAATTGTTCAAGAAAACTGAAGTAATTGTATTCTAAACACGTACTTATACTATTATTTATTTATCGTAATAATTAATTATCTCACTTAAATCAAGTTAAATACCTACTGATCCATTTTTTTATACATCGACACATTCATTTTTTTAATCATATCATAGGTGGGATGGAAATCGACACAATTTTTGCCATGTCTCTTAATAACCTGTTGAGTGAACAGATTCCCAGCAATAGATTTTGTGGACAACTGATTCCTTTTCTTCGTCTTCAAGTCACTAATATGACTAAAAATGCGTTCACAGTCGGCGTTTGAATGTGGCAGGGATAGCATTCCTAACATAAAACGTGCCAAAGTAAAGAATGGCGGCGACTCTTCTTTGGTTTTCATCGTCGATATATGATGCCAAAATACATCTGAGGGATCGTCCAAGTTCAACTCACACTTGTTTTGTTGGATATAATTTGGAAAATGTTGCCATTCATCGTCTATAGTCTGCTGGACTTCAAGAGTCTTGGGAGCTATCCGAGGTAATAACTTGAAAATTGAGTTTTGACAATAATAATAATATATTTATTTGCCAGAAACACGGTACAAAGTTGTTACATACATGTATAGATCATCATGTTTCGCTGACACAGCAGCATGCAAAATGAATCACATTTGAAGAAATATGGGTTTGTTACTATTAATTAAATTATTTATCACACTAGCACAGCAGAGTATTTAAATGTATTACTTTTCTACAACTTAATAACAAATAACATTCAAAACACCAAACATAACTTATTTTTGTCTGTATCTTAATGCACGATCAAGTGTAAAGAATTTGCACGGATTTTTATTAAAAAACTCATTAATTGAATAAAAACATTCCTGTAACAACTGTTTAGGGATGTTTGTCTTTTTTCAGTTACAGATATGCAATTTTCGTTAACAAAAGTTGAAATGGCAGTTAGCAGCTGGTCGTCTAGACTACATCGTTTTCTAATACCAACTGCAGACGTGACAGTGAATCGTTTACAATTTTTTCGCATTTTCTTTACAGAAATGGCATCATTAATAACTTCAGGAAGTGAAAGCTGTTTTTCGACACCAAGACCTAGATAAATATTTTCAGTCTGGAGATGTTTACTCTCGTCTGTGGGGTCGACAGCATCTAGCGGAGTATTGTTTACATAACTTGAGGGCATAATTAATAGAAGGAGCTCTATAATTCCTGCATTTTGACGTGCATATTTATTAAAACTGTAGTATTTTAAAATTTAATTTAATGTTTAGTAATAAGTTAGGATAAGAGTTTAGATATGTGCACTATCGCAATAGGTTTCTCTGTAATGATAGATGTAAGTTGAAAAAAAAAAAAAAAAAAAAAAAATTCGCGATGAAAATATGCGTTAGTAAACTTCGGTAAGGATCAACGAAAGAAAATAAAAGTAACCCTTTTGAATAGGGTCTCTTAAAGCAATGTGTAGTTGACGGCTTTCATGGTCTTCAAGCCACTTGTCATCAAAGTAGAGTGCAAGAGTGTCCCATTGTTCTAAGATCCTATTGACGACAGCTGACAGAGAAAGCCATCTAGTTTGGGTTGGTCGCAAAATTTTATGTACTTTCGTATCACAAAACTCTTGAAATGCTTTCAATTGACTTTGCCGCTTACTGCTGGTTTTGAAGTGATTATAGATATTGCGAGCCAAAGTTTCGCATTCGGGTGGCAGTTCTTTGCAAGCCTCGCTTGAGCATAAATGTAGTGAATGGCAAATACATTTTAATACGACTATTCCTGGGCACAAGTGTCTGAATCTCGTCGAAACAGAATTATTACAGCCCATCATCGTGTTGCAACCGTCGGAGCCGAATCCAACTATGTCTTTTTAGAGGAATGCAACTATCTTCAAATGATTTAATTACGACCTCGAATAGGCGTTTTGCAGTTGTTGTGTGATCTACGTTATCATCGCCGAAAAGGTCAATGAGATCCCAAAATCGACTTACAACATGCCCCATCTTTGGATGGTAATATCTTACAACCACGCACATCGTTTTTATGGAATTGTGATGTCTGTGCTCTCATCTGATTATGATTATTATTAGATTCACTCATCTTGACGGTACGAAAAACAAATGAAATCACATATTTTCCTAATTTGAATTTGGAATTATTATGTTCTTTAAAATTTAAACTTTCAATAATACCAAAACCAGCCAGATACAAATAGTATAGCCAAAGAGATTTTATTACAAGTTCATAATAGGTTGGGGAAAAAGTTTCTTCGCATTTTTTAAGAAAATTCAAAACATTTTTTAATATACTTTATTTACATTTAGCTAAAGTATGTAGGTACCATTTTGTTCGATAACTTTTTGCCATCTTGTAGGAAGGGACATGATCCCATTGCTATAGAAATTTTGGGACTTCTGATCAAAATACCGCGACAAGTGGTTTTGGCAGTTCTCTCGTGATGTTAACCTGACACTGCCCAAAGGATTCTGAAGAGACCGAAACAGGTGGAAATCTGAAGGTGCAAGGTCAGGACTATACGTCGGATGCATTAACACCTCCCAGCCAAACTCTCTTAATTTTTGCTGAGTGGCTAAAGATGTGTGAGGTTTAGCGTTATCATGATGAAAAACCACACCCCTTCTGTTGATTAATTCCGGCCGCTTTCTCTCAACTTCTTGCTTTAATCTCATCAGTTGTTCGCAGTAGAGTTCAGAATCGATGGTCCTGCCTGGTGGTAACAGCTCATAATGAATAATGCCCCTCCAATCCCACCACACACACAGCATCACCTTGTTGCGAGTTAACCCGGGTTTCGCCATAGTCTGTGAAGGCTGACCGACCTTTGACCTCGACTTTTTTCGCACGTTCTTGTCGTACGTGATCCACTTTTCATTACCAGTTATCAGTTTCTTCAAAAATGGTTCGGTTTCATTACGGCGTAATAAAGAATCACAAATGAGTACACGGTTCATTAGGTTTCTTTCAGTGAGCTCGTGAGGTACCCAAATATCGAGGTTTTTTGTGTACCCATTTTTTTTCAAATGCGCCAAAACTGTTTTGTGGTCAATTCCCAGTTCTTCAGCTACGTCGTAACTACTGATATGCCGATCTTGCTCCACTTTTCCAAAAATAGCATCCATTTTATCCGTAATAGGGCGACCAGAGCAACGTGCATCTTTGACATCAAAATTTCCGGATTGAAAACGCTTAAACTAAATTTGTGCTACTCTCACAGACACTGCACTAAGTCCATAAACATCGCAAATTTTTTTCGCGGCTTGCTTTGCATTTTTACCTTTTTTGTAGTAAAATTTTAAAATGTATCGAATTTCTTCATTAGATTCACTCATCTTGACGGTACGAAAAACAAATGAAAATCACACATTTTAATAATTTGAATTTGGAATTATGTTCTTTAAAATTTAAACTTTCAATGATACCAAAACCAGCCAGCTACAAATACTATAGCCAAATAAATTTTATTACAAGTTCATACACACTATAATGCGAAAAGACTTTTTCCCCAACCTAATACATACTATAACGCGAAAAGACTTTTTCCCCAACCTAATACATAATTATGTACATCATCCCTTATCTCCCTTATCACATCGGCTATGGCTCCTACTGCGGCTGCAAGTCGTTCTTCGGCAGCAATGCGCCGTATTTCAATGTCGTAGGCCCAGCGTGGCACGTTCTCATCTCTACGAACTAAGATTTATATAATTTTACATTGGTTTGACATTGAAGACTGATTATTACCTTCTTACACTGCCTGTAAAGTTTTTGAAAGAAAAGCTTATAGAAAACTTTTGTATATTATCACATTATACTAACTTTGCCTTCGTGATCTAGACCTTCGGACTGGTAGAGTGGTGCGAACAGCATGCCCTAAAAATAAAATTTGTTTTTTTAATTTGGTTCTTCTAACTACCCACTTTTTCTTTTTTTAAATGGATAGGCTGGTGTTATAATAGTTGTAACACCAGCACCTACCATAGTTGTAAGCTCATAAAGCCTGGAAGGGAATGGGTTTTGAGTGCAACTGCCGGAACACCAGTGGTGGCGCTTAGTGACAGATTTTTAACTTGAAAAACTTTTTAACTTGGGTGTGGTAACCAGCTAGGTGGATACCTCATACAAAGTACCCTAGATACCTCACGACAATTTCCTTCATCGAAAGCTCAAGCTCAGTGTAGGATTCGAATCCACGACCTTACAGAATTCGACATCAATACCGCTGAGCTATCTTTGCGTTAACTGTATATTTATGTATTAAGATATACTAACCAGCTTCTCTTGACGGAACCTCGGGCTGCTCGTCTGACTGGATAGGAATGTCGGCGGACAGTCTCTCAGCGGAGGGTGACGGCGGTAACGTCTGCGATTCGGGTTGTAGGAGATGGAATGTCTTCCTCAAGCCATTCCACATCCATTAGAGGCTCTGAGGATATTGTAGGAGCTGAGGACTGAGGGACACTTATTGAAGTACTGGGATAGGACATGGAAGGGTCGGTTACTGTAATTCCCGAATCAGCAGGGGCCTCAGATGGTTTCTGTAAATTAATAATAATTCAATAATTTTATCCTATTGTCACATTTCAATTTCTAATTTTATCCTATTGTTATACTCTAATTCTGTTGAAGAAAAACTATCGGATTAAGATAGAATTAATAAATATCTATATGACCATTATCCCTGAAGAGGTTGGCAGAGGACTCACATTTCACCAAAGATAAGTCCAAGATAAACACATGCACGAAGGAAATAAATAATGATAAATGAAATGAAATAATAATGAATGATTAGTTATGAAACTAACAGGCATCCGCACCCCAGGCAATACCTCCACCGCCACTGGACCTATTACTGCTAGAACTCGTTCCTCTATTGCATTAAGAGGAATCAGCTTGTTAGGCCCTCCACCGGTTGCTGATGCATTCCTTCTCGAGTCTGCAGCTTTGGCCTTAGTTTTCGCCTTGAACTCTATTCAGTACTTGATAGAAAAAAATAAGCATTTTAAACTACGTCATATATAGGTACCATCACATATCACTATTGGATCCCTTGCCTCTCTGTTTCCGAACAAGCCCTCGGGTATTAATAAATTTCTATTAATTAAATCATCTCTTGTCTGATTTATTCCCATGTGGAGACGCACAAATAAGTTCAGTAATGCCTCTCTAGCTTCTAGAAGCAATCGTGTTATTGAGGACTAGCTCAGATGAAACAGAAAGGCAATTCTTTCATGGGAGTCCCCTGTACGAGCTTTCACCAAATAGACACCCAATGCAGTTTTTGGGATTTTGCAAGTGCACATAATTGTCTCTTATGACTCCAGTCCAGAACTTAAAAAGTCCCTCATCAATACTATTAATATTTCCAAAGTCTAATTGATTTATTATCGTCCTGGACACTCATCCTCAGCATTCACTCTATCTCATTTTTTGGGAATATATTGGAGAACTGATGCTGGTCAAGGAACTCCCAGTTGTACAATGATTTATGTTCATTACATAATCTGGCATTTTCGGTCGCAAATATTTTTACCGATTTGACTATAATTTTTCTTAAGTATTCTGGCACTCTATTTCTTTCTGTTGTATATGCACGAAACAATGACCACTTGTTCCTGTTGTGTGTGTAAAACCATTAAGTGTTATTGAAGCACTTGGTGGCTGATTTCACCTTCTTGTTCCATTTCTACGTTTTCCTGAGCACGTGCCCAGCAATTTGTACAAAGAAGCGCATTATCTGGTAACTTCGACAATGGTAGTAGGTAGTTAAATATGTGAAAAAGTAAATTAGCACTGATAGGTGAGGCTTGGCTCCAAGATTCACAATAGGCTAGTATCACTGGTAATAGTTTTAAAGCAAGTGTTAAAATTTCAAAATTCGATGATTTTTATTTCCATGCAAAATTAATTTTATTTCAGTTTAAAAAAAAAAAATGTGTCCACTTTAGTTACGAAAATAGAGCTTATAAATCGTGACCCCAAATATGACCTAAAATGTAAACACAGCTGCAGCCCAATTTTCCTAAAGGAAATCTTGATAAATCGCAACGGAACCAAAGCCGAACCGTTCATTCAGACAGTTTTAAATTTCAAAAGCTGTCAAATTATTTGACACATAAAACAAAACCAATCATTTTGTCAGTTAACATACAGAAAAACTGACGGTTGAGGTTCGTTTGCGGGTGGCAACGATTTTGTTAGTCGAATTGCCCTACTGATCATAGCTGAGGATAGACAGATTTTAGAATATTTTTAATGGAATTTTTAAACAGCTATTTCTCTTAAATTATTGACTTTTGGGGAAAGTGGTAGAACAAAAGTTACTCATTATTATGGGTACTTTAACACCCTTTCGGATTAGTACCCTCTTTCTGACTAACCTTGTAGAATTTACAACTTTGATACAAAGTTTTAACATGACATTCAGTTCGCTGGGTAGTGTCTTTGCTGCTAATTGCTTGGCGATGTATAAAACAGTGTATCGCTGTTATATTGTGTTTTTTTTCTTTAACCAGTTGTATAAATCCTGAGCGAGATCCAAGCATTGCTGGAGCGCCATCTGCGCCTATCAACTTTGCCCACAAGAGCTTATTTTCGGCCAAGAATTCAGAGGCCATCACATCAACTGCTTTTGTTGTTGTAGTTGACTCAGAAGAAAATAGCATCTCGTCTTGAATTGTTTCATTGTGAATATATCGTACAAAAACTAACAATTGAGAGCATTGTGCAACATCTGTGCTCTCATCTAACTGTATTGAAATTGTCAGAAAATGGAATTTGTTACAATTTTTGCTAACTTTCTGGTCCAAGAACGAACTCAGCTGCTTTCAACATGCATGGTTTAACAAGTGTTTCGCCAATAATATGTTTTTTTTTTTGCAACGATATCTAGTACAAAGCTTCAAGCACTTTTTGGTTTGACTCTGCAAAAAGCATAATCCAATGTCATGCGTTTTAAACTTCCAGATTTTGCAACAAAAAACTCTTTCGGTTTGTCCTTAAGTACCGTGCTTAGTTAGCAAATGTCACTCCAGACGAGTCTGTCTCAAGACGTCATTGTTCAATACTTCGTAACAGATAAAGCACTGTGGATGTTCGCCATAATTTTTAGTGCCAACAAAACCGTATTTAATATAATCATCATTGTATTTGCGGTTTTTTGTCGAGCTCATCTTGTTGTTGTTGTTGAAACAAAATTAAATTACGTGGAGTTGTCACGTAATTTAATTTTGTTTTAACGCTTACTAGCGTTTCTATGCCTTCCAGTGTCCATACCCAATTATTAATAGTTGGTACACTTGCAATTTTGTTTTTTTCTGCGATAAATTTCATGGATTTTAAAACTTTTTTTGATTGTTCAAAAATCGTGGTGTTTTGATTTCGGTGTTCCGGGTCCCAGGAGAGGTTTTGAAAACCTGTTTTTTGTAAAGCTGCCATTGACAGAATAAAAAAAATGACAAAAAAAGCAGTACAGTCTCCTTGCATTCCGCTGGAAGGATTCCGTTATCTGTAAAACAATAATAATTCAATATTAAATTACGTTAAGATTTCTGTGCACATACCAACCTATGCTTTGGAATACATGCTTGCATAGATGGTGTGCCAATATACATTTTAAATTACTGAGTAACTGCAGCCAGGTGATTCTAATATATACATACATATTATGAATTAGAATTGTATTATTTAAATTCATACAGAAAAAATATCATTTTGATTTAGATTCTTCTACAATTAATACATTATTATGATATAAGTAAGCCATTTTATTTGAGGGCAACCTAATATTTCTGAGCTGAATATAGCTGATCCTTAACACAAAAACATCACATTCCTGATCCTACCTGGAAGGTATCCCATAGTGGAAAACACAGTTCTGCTGAACACTTGGCTGGCAAATTTTTATTTCATTTTCGTTCTCGTTGGATCATCATGACTGTCAGACAACTTAGGCACTAATCGGATTCCTTTGTATGCGGGACTTTCTTGATGTATTTGTTTAATGTGATCCCACTTAGCAGTCTTTTCTTTATTGTCAGTTGTATACCTTAAATTCTTCTCTAAAAGATTATTTCGTATACCTTTAAACAAACGTGGAGGATCATATAGTGGAACAATTTTCTTGTCATTTATTATTATTTTCGTGTATTCTCTGACTTCTTGGTCCACTTTTCAGCATATGTACCCTGGTTTCATGTAGGAGAAGATTTAAGGCATGTCTATTATTAGTGCCATGGTCACATACTATAGCCAGTTTCTTGTAGGTTTTCTATAATGGTTTTAATTTGCAAAGCCAGCTCTGGGCCTTTAGTGGCCGCCTGTGCAAATGTAGAAGCAACAGGTTGTTTGTATTTCCTTATGAGACCCTGAGCCTGATCATAAAAACTTGTACATGGTCTGCAAATTCAGGTTTTGTCTCGCGCCCATTATCAACAAAACCTATCACAAAATCTTTAATTGTAAGTAATGTTAGCTTTTAGCGACATTTCATCAAACATTAATACGCAGAGTTTGTCAGCTGGCTTCATTATACTTGCTCTTTCTTTAAGTTGAGCAAATACGTTATTGTTAATACCAGGCTTTATATTAGCCTGGTTCAAAAATGTTCTCAGTATTTGCTGAGAAGGCAAAACTAACAAGTACGACTCAGAAGTCGCACATCTCGCTGTATAGTTCTCCTTTTCATGGGGGTTGTCACTTTTACGTCCTGAGAAGGCCCTTTCACCTCAAATAGAACATATCCGAAGCGGGCTTCATCCGTCATTTCAACAAATCCGTTCCATTCACTGCTAGTTAGGTCTCTTAAGGCGTCTCGCGCCTTACGTAGACGAGACTCATGCAACTTTTTCGGATCGCCATAGTCTAGGTTAGTTGGCGGCGGTGGAAGCGTTTGCGCTTCCGTTCGTAATCTCTTAGTTTTTGGGTGCTTAAGCGACATGGCCATTCTTCGAAAGCAATACTATTCTTCCCACAAAAGAATTTCTCACGTCTGGGCACCTAAAGCACTCGGTACACAGAATACGACAAAAAATTTCACTTCAAATAAACCATTCTATGTTTTGTATCTCTACTGAATCACGGCTCATCTTCCGTGCGGAAGATGTCCGGTCCTTTGGAAGGCATACACGGGGACACGGGTCCAACGCGCAGTGGCCCCTTTATGAACTTTAATCTTAAATGGGATGGAGCACCAACCGGGAACTATCCACGGCTGCAGTGTTGGAGTACAGTCATGGACCGTCTCAAGTGGGTGCAAAATTATTGAATATTACGGTAAAAAAAAAACTGGTTTATGGGAAGGGGTGTTAAGTGGATCGGTTAACCTCTATTGCCGGAAGAAAACGGCGTCTGCCTTTCAAGTTTAAATTTGAAATGCATTGGCAGACGGTGACTCGCCAGCTCACTAGCTGGGCCCCCTGAAAAGCCGCCAGTACATAGGCGAAGAGGGCAACAAACGTGTGAGCGGCTAAGGGTGTAGAGAGGTGTGACCCCGGTTTCGCCGTCGCGGGTCTAAGAGACCCGGAGTGGGTTTCCCGCTATTACGCTATTAGACACTTCCACCCCCGAGCATATAGCTCTGGCGGCCCCCCTCTGGCCGGCTGATAAAGGCAAGCCAGACTTGAGAATCCTGCGGGCACTCTTGGGGTTCCACCCCAGCCAGCCAACAAAGGCAAACTGGAGACGAGGCCCTGACCGACTCTCTGAGGCAATAAGGTACGCAGGTTGGTTATTACCGACACAATAGTAGGTACCTACCTAAGTTATATTAAAATCCGGTAACCCAACTGGTGAGGTGAGGAACTAATACACAAACCTGGACTGTACTTTTGTCCACTAAGATTTTTTATATGGTACAGCAACATAAAAGCACAGTTCCCAAGTAAAAAAGATCTTAATACGATAAAAAGACAATGTTAATCTTACCGGCGTTAGTGAGATCGAAACTCGTAAAATGTTCAGGATATTATTCGGAATATCGGACAAAATGAGTCTGCGCTTATGTGGCGTTAATCTCAAAGAGCAGTTGAGACATCGCTCCACAGTCGCACTCGCCATGATCAATATATATCACAACACAAAAAGTCCTGTCTTTAGTAATACACAACACACACGGTACAGCGGCGTTGGAAGTATGTTTATTTTCAATGGGTTAGCAGCAGTAAGGCCCAAACTCGACGCACAATGTAGGTTAGGGTGGGGCTGAAAGGTCCATTTTGCGTATATCGCCTTGTAACTATTTACGTATAAGGTTCATAGAAATACATTTTGTAGCAATGGATACCGCTATCCTTCATTTACAAGAATGAAAAAGTGAACATAAGTAATGTTTATCTATAACCCAGATATTTGCATTTTAGAATATCGAGTCGAATGGTCCCTTTTGCCCCAAAGGTGGGGTAAGAATAACGTGACCATTTATTTTTTGACTTAAAACGGGACATTGGTTTATTAATACGGGACATTGGGTAATTTCGACGCACAATCATTAGAACGAAAACTGTGATTTTCTTGTATCGTATGATAAGCCCAGACACCTTCTGCCGCGGCGATATCCAGATCCTTTAAAGTTGGTGTATCCGATTTCTTGAAAAAGGTTAACATCGAAGAACTCGAAGCAGCGGCGCGATCGGCATTTTTATGTTTTTCAGACTTCAAATGCTGTTCAATATCACTGGCACCACTGTGGGAAACGCTAAATTCTGTACGACACTTTTCACATCTGACATCTGAGGGAGTATTTGTTTGCTTGATAAACGGATATTTTGCTTGTAAGTTAACATTGAACGTACACTTGCGTTTCGGCATTTTAACTTATGGTTTCAAAACAAAAGAAGTTCAAGTTATTTACAGGGTACACGAGCATTAAACAACAACAAAACAAATATCGAGAAGTGGACGAACGAAAAATCTCTCAAACGATTAGTAAACAAAGCGCGAGCGATGACGTCTTCGCCGCTCTCGGCTATCATCGCGTCGACCGACGACGCGGTCTCGCTCTTCTCGCACACCGCTCGCGTCCAGCCAGCTCGACTACTCAAGTTTTCGCGCGGTTTCAGAAAACGGGACAATTTGGCGTCCCAGAGATCATTTCGGGGACACCGGGACACGTAACTATAAAAAGGGACAGTCCCGTTCAAAACGGGACGTCTGGTCACGTTAGGTAAGAAGGACCAGTGTTGGGGTAAAAAGAACCAGCGTAATTAAATAGCTTCTTAAGGTTAATTAAAGCAAGTAAATAAATGAAAACTGTTTTAAATGAACCAGTCTTTATTTTAATTAAAAAAACTAAACAACGTTACTTATCTTAAACTTATGGCACAGCATTTCAGTCTTAATTAATCTATATCTTTAAGTTTTAGGTCCAAAACCTATAATGTAACATTAAAACAACATATTTTTTTAACAATTACTCGTCATCTGAATCGCAATTAATACACATATATGTCAAAGATGACAGAGAAGGATTAACACACTTCTCGTGAGACCAACCTTTGCAATTAGAACATTGCATCCAGCCTTCTCCAGGAATGCTTTCCAGGTATGATTCACAGCACACCAAGCAAAAACATTCCTCTTCAGAACTAGAACCGTCCTCCTTTTTATCAGTTAAAATGACTTTCTTCACTTGCTTATTTTTCTGATTAACAGCTTTTTTTCGAGAAATTACTTTTTTTTTCTTGTTCTTATTTTGTTGCTCTAATAGCAGTGCATCCTTTTCCGGTGTGTCTGTTAAAATAGCTGTCTTGCGTCGCTTTCTCCCCCCTGTTCCCTTACGAGCTCCAGCCTTAGGGTAAGGTCTTATAGATTCGGGAGAAAACACGTTACTAGTAGATGTTGATGGCTGAGGCTCATTGCAAAAGGATAGAACAGCATGGAAAGTTGATGGCTGTGGCTCTATCACACAAACAGTGCTATCAGACTGTAATGGATCACTTGATGACAATAAGAGCGAAGCTGCAGATGAATTAGCTGCTCCTGGGTCGCTAGGTATTAACAAACTTGGTGATGTGGATGAAATAGGTGGATAACTTTGTATAGCTGCGGGTAACTCAGAATTTGTGATCACATACGGCTCAGTAGATGCAGAAGATGGTGCCTGTTGATTATGAGGGTTTGGTCGATCCGTCACGTAGCTTGGAGCAAAGTCCGAATCATTAAACACTTCTCGATTGAATGGATACACGCCCGTTTTTTGAAACCCATTTGAAATATTGTTGGGAGTTAGCGCCAGTGGTAATGCAGTTCTAACTATTCCTGGGAGGTCGTAAATTGTCATTGTTTTGACAGGATTATTACGCATCCATGCATCTTGTGCTGATGACAAATACTTTTTAAGTGGACCGAATACTGACACATCTAAAGGCTGTAGCTTGTGTGAACAGTGGGGTGGATACGAAAGCATCACTACCCCATTATCTTTGGCTAGATCCAATACAAGCAAGGAGAGATGAGAACAGTGATTATCCACCAGAAGCAATACAGAAGAATCTTTAGTTGGTTTTACATAGCTAATGAAATGTTTCATAAATTGCAAGAACTCCACATCGGTCATCCAGCCGCTTGCATTTCCTGCACCTACGCGTTCTGCAGGGCCATCTCGCACAAAATGATCTTGATATTTCTTTCTTGGAAACACAAACAACGGTGGCACGGAACCACCAGTTGCTGAAACGGCAACCAGTAATGTAACGTTGGTTCCTCTTTCAGCTGATGTGACCGATCCAACGTTTCGTTTCCCTTTAGCCGCTATAATTTTGGAGGGTTTGGAGACAGTTGACACGCCTGTATCATCGGCATTCCATACTTGAGACCCTCTAAATTTATGACGATCCATGACCTGTGCCAATTTATCAAAATATTCAGCAACATTCGTTCGGTTAAAGGAAGTTGCCCTACTCAAACTGGTAGCTTCCGGTTTCCGTATGGAGAGACGGTCATTTCTTGACAAGAAACCTGATAACCAATCTTTGCTAGCCATTTTATTTGCATGCCATGTATTTGGCATCTGAAGCTTATATTTCGTGGCACAGTCATATGCTAAGCGACGAACATCTTTGGGTCCTAAACCATGAAAGATTTGCGCAAGTGTAAGCAGATACTCACTGAGAGAAGATTCCTGTTCTGTGTTAAATACTAGTCTGGGAGTCCCGTAACCAAATCATGGTGATTCTGGATTTTATTTTAGGCGTGCGATAAATCTTATTAGAGAAGTTTTACTAATTTCGTAGTCACGACAAACTTGACGTAGGGATTTATTTTCGTTTGTGACTAGCTCAGCCGCACGTTGCATGATCTCGACAGACTTTTTACCTCTCTCGGTGGTTCTCTTGTAATTCCGCATTCTGAAAAGAATACCGTATCATGCATGATACATTTTGTATAGGGTTAAAAGGTCCACCGTGGGGCATAAAGGTCCAGAGTGGACCTTTATACCCCAATTGTATGTTGATTGACGTTTGAGGTTATATAGAAAAATCTAAACAGACGATTCAATAAACAAAGGCTCTACGTTAAACTTTATACCACTAACTGCACCTTTAATAAAAGTTCAGTTTTGTAACATTATAAACACAAAAGTCAGACTAAAAATAAGTGATGTGAAAAACTCTACTTACGTGAATTTTTTGCACCGCGACCGCGTACACACTCATCGGCGCTCACAAGCTCACTGCGCGGGGTTGCGTGGGTACCCCTCCCGTGTCCCCTTCATACGCCTGTCATTCGTTTCGCTCGCGCACTTTTTATTTCGGAGATAGGCATGGTGGACCTTTTTACCCGCGGACCTTTAAGCCCCACCCTACACTACCAAAACCTATACTGGGAAAACATATACTGGTTGACAATTGAATTGACAAATTGTGAATTCAATTGTCACTTTTTCATTGTCATTGACAATGAAAAATTGAAAAAAACGTTGTAACTGTGCTGATTCTAATACATTTGATTTTTGATCGATTTAACTTGAACAGTTATAACTTGATACGCAATCATTTATTTTATTTAATACAGAATCAAAATCATTTTATTAAAGTGGGTAGGTAGGCACATTACACGCAACAAAAAAAAAGTCATCCCTAGGATTGACTACGTAGTACATATTATTATTACTTCCATGGTATTGACAGGCGATATAAAACATGGCGTACTTTATAGCCGGAAACTTAAAAGTACTAATTATTGTTCAAAAAATTATCCCATTATAAATAATAATTAAGTCTTATTTAAAAAAGATATTTTATTTTCGATATTTCAAGCTGTTAAAATTTTTGAGACACAAGACATTGCTCAAGAGTACTGTTCGTGGGCATTCTCCTTTGCTCCAAATGCCGCTTAATTCAGCTCAGGCTATCATACTCATAATAAAACATTAGCACATGCTTTGGCTGAGCATTCCAGTCACTGGCACAACTGTCAAACTACAAGTGCAAGATAAACACCGCAATATGTTAAGTCAAAACACATGCTAAGTAACATTAATCAATATCGTCCTTTTGTTTGAAGAAATTTTGGTGAACTAACCTTTTGATATAGATGGTTTTTCAACTTCCCTGAATGGTTTTCTATAAGTGTCGACAAATTTTAATATGGGTAGTGGTCCTGCAACAACAAGGGTAAGGCAACTTTAATAAGATCAATACAAACATTTTACCAAACTGTGGTAACAGTGAGGAACAATCTCTCTGAAAGTGTTAAATAACACACTAAATTCCTGGAAGAACAGACTGGATAATATCTCCAAATCTTAAGGGAAACAAATATCGTCTTCCATTGAAAATTCCAATTCAAATTGCTTGAAAAGGAACAGGTCAATTCTGATGAAACTTTCTACACATAAGCAAAATGCCAAATTATAGTAAATGTACAATACTTTTTAATTTAATTGAATGTTATGAAATGACAATAGAATCCCCTTAAGACAAACAAAGGCTTATAATGCGGTTATATTAATAATAAGTGTTATGTCACAGGGTTATTATGTTATAGTCAAATCTCTTCTGGTCAAAAAAACTTTGGACTGGTTTCAGTTAACACCTTAACTAAGTTAAAATCTGTTTATTCTATTGAAACATTTGAGTTATCTTTGTCTAAAATAACTATGAACAAAACAGAAGTTTCTAAACAGATTACAATAAAAACCTACCAACTTACTTACCAACAGTTTTTATCAATTACCAACAGTTTTTATCGATGAAAAATAGTTTTGACTGATTTTTGCTGTCAAAATTGGTTTTGACCGATGAACAGTCTTGACTGTGACATATACATACATTCAAATAAATATACTTACTGTTTGATATACAACGTGTTACATAATTCCCCATGGAAAAGAAAATACACTTCTGGACACATCTATTGGCCCACCTTAGAGTTTAGGTTTCGATGGCCCCTACCGAAATATGATTGCTAGATTGAACAAAAACTGTTGATGCAGTTTTAAACCTGATACATTTTACCATCTTTTTCGATCGTATTGTTTTAAATTTGAATTCAGAATACCATACGACATGGAGCTACGCCTAACAAGTCGGATATGCGCCTTGTTAAAGGCAATTGAGTTTTGAATAAAAAACATGTTTTATCAAATAAAGGTTTAATTTAATAACGCGTGTTGCTTCCATGGGCATCTACCACAGCTCTCATACGATCAGGCATAGAGTTTATCAACCGCTCTATGAAATTTTGAGGGATCATCTCCCATTCCTCTTCTATGGCAGTTTTCAACTCCTGCATCGTCTGGGCAACTGGCTGACGAGCCCTAACACGTCTTTTTAGCTCGTCCCACATGTGCTCAATGGAGTTCATGTCTGGGCTTCTGGCTGGCCAGTCCATAACTGTGATGTTCACATCCCGAAGATATTCCCTGACGATGCCGGCCGCATGGGCTCTTGCATTATCATGCATAAAAAGGAAATTTGGGCCCACATAGTCCGCGTATGGTATCACGTGAGGTTCTAAGCACTCACGAATGTACCTTTCAGCATTTAATGTTGGCAGCCGTGGTCCTGTAACAACCTCAAGTTGAGTTTTGCCGCTCGCGGATATACCGCCCCAGACAGTCCATGAGCCACCGCCATAAGCAACCCTCTCTTCAAAGCAGCATTGTGCGAAACGCTCTCCCTTACGTCGGTAGACCTTCTTCCTTCCATCATTGCCATGTAACACAATTTTAGACTCATCAGAAAAGAGTACACGGCTCCAATCTTGCTGTGTCCAATTTAAATGACTGCGTGCGAAATGAAGGCGCGCTGTTCGGTGGGCTCGCGTTAGTTTGGGCCCATTAGCTGGCTTGTGTGGTACCATATCGCGTTCTTTTAACCTTCTCCGAACAGTTCGAGCGCTCACAGATACTCCGTGGAAGTCGCGAAGTTGGTTTTGTATCTCAATGGACGTAAGGTGACGATTTCTCAAGCTGGTCGTCACGATAAATCGATCCTGCCTTTCAGTTGTGACCCGAGATCGTGGCCTTCCTTGGCGACGAACAAAGCCGCCAGTCTCTAGGTACCTCCGATAAACATTTCGGACCGCAGATCGACTTAAATTAAGTTGAGCACTCACGTTTCTTTGGCTGTGTCCGGTCTGAATAAGTGCCACAGCTTGGGCGGCGACTTCAGGTGAAGTATCCATAGATTATTGATAGAACCTCACCTTAATGTTAAGAATAAGTAATGTTTGTTGCAAAACCAAAGATATCAATCACTTTTTCAAGAATTAAATCCAAGTAAACCAATAAAACCAAGTTTTCTTAGTATTCGATTGTTTGATATCAACAAACAGGCTCCAAATTGTCTTTTGTTTCTTTAAATTCTGTGTTCGAAATTCAAAAAAAGACTATTGAATGAAATTGTGAATGTGCCAGGTTCAAAACTGCATAAAAACTTTTTGCTCGACCTAATATAAAATTTTAGCTAGAACCAAACGAAACTGAAAATACAAGGTGGGCCAATAGATGTGTCCAGAAGTGTATTATTAATAACGTGTAGTATATTATTTGGGTATCTAGGTTGCGAATTAATAAGTTACATAATTCTTGGAATTGCTATACAGAATTTCACTTTATGCATGGTCACACACTTGACGAAAGGATAAACTATAAACTCCATGGTCTTTCGTGGGAAGAGACAATTTGAATGATGAAATATAGTGTGGCTAAATTAAGTAGCATTCTTTTATGTTTAATATACTTTACCAAAGTTGTCTGTTTAAATAGGTCGTAGTATAAACTTACGAAAACAGGCCTAGTGATGTCCTTAACTGTCGAGGCTGTAGAAAAGGCACAGTAAAGGCAGTGAGGAAACTACACAGTAAACTGTAAAAGTAATGACACTCGCACGTTACGATTCGAAAGATAGTTTATAGTAACCTCGATTGACGGAATGTTACGAAAACGTGTAGAAAACTACAGAACTCACACTTGGGGTACAGGTATTCTGGCCCTGAATTAATATTGAGAGCATTTTTTCCATGTGCTAGCCAGTAAGGATAATCACCGGAAGTACATCATTTTTTATACTCATTTTTAGCGATTTTTTGACATACCCATCTTTGCAGTCGGAAGTGGGGCATTTTTGCTACTTCTTCTTTTGTTGAAAGCCGTACAGGGATGAATATTCTTCACGTTTTTTTTATTTCTCATCGATGCAAGCTTTATTGGATTTCATTGTACCAAAAGCAGTCAGCTTATGATGTTTTAGCAAATGCTCGTAAATTGGATAACTCGTGAACCAGTTGTCCATTGTGATATTTCGACCTGATCTGGGAATAGGTATCACTAGACGATAAACAACGTCATGTGGCTTAATGTTGATTTTAAACGGCCCACCTGGCTGTTCGACTCCATAAATTTCTAAATTCAGAGAATAGTAGGTTCTGGCATCAACAAGTGCAAATATTTTTATTCCATACTTGGTCGGTTTGTTGGGCAAATATTGGCGAAATTTGCAATGCCCTCGAAATGCTACAAGTTCTTCGTCTGTGGTCAGATTCTCGAAAGGCGTGTAATGCAGCTGGCAGTTGGTGACAAAATCATCAAAGAGCTTCCTGTCTTGTGCTAGTCTTTCTTCACGTGAACTGATATCATCAAACCTCAAATGGTTCAAGATAAAGGAAAATCTTCTCAGGCTCATCGTCGTGGCAAAAATAGCAACACCCGTTCCATCGTTGCACCAAAAATCTTGTAAATTCTGTCTGCCAGATTTAAATAATCCTGCGAGATAAATTAGACCAATTGTAGCCTACAGTTCCGTAATAGAAATTTCCGCATAAGAATATTCATTAGAAGTTTTCACATAGAAAGTTCCAATACTAGGAACCCTTCTTCCCCTTATGAGTGGGATCTGATGCAGAAGTTGTAGGTTTCTGAAATTTGCAGTCTGCGTGACAATTTTTTCAAGGGACAGTATTAATGAAATGGCTACACAGCTTAAAAAAACAACTAGTGACATAACAATAAATGCGTAAGGTAGCTTTAAAAAATTGAGGCGGACTTGCATTTGTTCATTGTAAGTTTTCTTCAATTTCCTGGTCTTTACTGGCTGAATCTTGAGGCATGAGAATAAAATTTTCTTAGAGGTTATGTTCATATTGTAATAATTAGGACACAAAATTTTACGTTCTTCAGGAGTTTTGTGAGAAACGTAATATGCATTTATCACATTGAATCAACTTTGGTCAATCTAGCAATACCTTTTGTACCGTATAATCCCTTAGCTTTTCTCGCCTTACTAATATTTCGTTTCCACTCTGCTGGCTGAGGTCTCTCTTGTCGCGTTAGATTAGAGGTTTGACTGATAACTAAACTCTATCCAAAAGTTTCTTGAGAACCAACTCAATTAATTCCTTCTCAGTAACTTTATTACATTCATAATCTTCAGGAATTAGTAACTAAAATAATAAATTTAGAGTTATGGTACGGGACGCTTCAATTGCCCCGCACACTTGTGCGCTGGATTGACCGGTAGGAGGACGGAAGGGCTCTATGTTCGTAGAAAAACCACCAGTTACTTCTTCAAAGTGTGTTCGGGGTCACTAGTTTTTCTCTCTTTGTTAGGATTCCTGCGATGCACTAACTTTTTGACGGCCAGTGCGCCCATATTTATCCTCATCCTGCCCAAGCTAATAAGAACCTGTTTGGTAATTCTGCCTACTGTCTTTCTACAAAGTACAAAATCTTACAAGTGCTTTGCAATTAGAACAAAAAAAAGGTAATGCATAAATATTTTTCTTTATATTATTTTATGGCAGTAAATAACATAATGAAACGATTCACGCTATTTTTAAAACTATATACACTTCTCATCAAAAAAATCGAAACACTTCCGAAATTATATTTGTGGCGACAATTAAACAAAAAAACAAGCATTAATTCATTATAGAAAAAACATAATTTAGTAGCTGGAAGTTTGGCCTTTACAATGGTGTACGAAACTTCCAAAAATTTGTTTTTTTTTTTTCAATTTTTATCCTATTAATGAATGGAACATTGTTTTGAGATAAACGTGTGTTTAGAGTTGGAGTACATTTGTCGTGCAAAAAACGCAAAATAACGCATTACTTTAAAATTTTCTGTTTGTAATTTGTTGATTAGGCTCTGTGCGTCTGTTAAAAAGATTTTTTTCTAACACACACGCATACTTCACCCGCAGCAGCCGCCCAAGAAGTGGCATTGCTGGATTCTGGGACTAGTCAGCGTGTTGTGGCTGCAATCTTGCATCTAAGCCTCTTGTCTGTTCATAGAGTGTACCAACGCTATCGGGAGACTGGTTTATTTACGCGCCATCCAGGATCTGGTAGGAATCGGGTCACTTCTGCGTGAGACGGCCGGTTTATTGCAACCGTTTGTTTGCGAAATCGACGCCTTCGCGCTTTTCAACTGCAGCAGCAGTTCCGAGTAGTTCGAAGGGAGACTGTAAGTGGCTCTACGATTTGAAAAAGATTGAAGGAACGTAGACTGGTACCACACAAGCCAGCTAATGGGTCAAAATTAACAACAGACCATCGAAGAGCTCACCAAAAAAAATCGAAACACCTCGCAAGTTTTTGTTTTGAATGGATTATTAGAAAAACATGTTTTTTTTTTTAAATAAATACTAAATGGCATTTAGTAGTAGGTAGCATAAGGTTTAGAATTCCTTATGTTGATGTTCCATAATTTTACTCTCGTCAGAAAAAAGATCCTTGCTCATTTGTAGGTTTGAACAATTTAAGTGCACAAGTGCAAAGTTAAGGCGCGCTCTTCGATGGTCTGTTGTTAATTTCGGCCCATTGGCTGGCTTGTGTAGTACCAGTCTACGTTCCTTCAATCTTCTTCAAATCGTAGAGCTACTTACAGTCACCACTCGGAACTGCTGCTGCAGTTGAAAAGCGCGAAGGCGTCGATTTCGCAAACAAACGGTTGCAATAAACCGGCCGTCTCACGCAGAAGTGACCCGATTCCTACCAGATCCTGGATGGCGCGTAAATAAACCAGTCTCCCGATAGCGTTGGTACACTCTATGAACAGACAAGAGGCTTAGATGCAAGATTGCAGCCACAACACGCTGACTAGTCCCAGAATCCAGCAATGCCACTTCTTGGGCGGCTGCTGCGGGTGAAGTATGCATGTGTGTTAGAAAAAATCTTTTTAACAGACGTCACAGAGCCTAATCAACAAATTACAAACAGAAAATTTTAAAGTAATGCATTATTTTGCGTTTTTTGCACGACAAATGTACTCCAACTCTAAACACACGTTTATCTCAAAACAATGTTCCATTCATTTATAGGATAAAAATTAAAAAAAAAAAACAAATTTTTGGAAGTTTCGTACACCATTGTAAAGACCAAACTTCCAGCTACTAAATTATGTTTTTTCTATAATGAATTAATGCTTGTTTTTTGTTTAATTGTCGCCACAAATATAATTTCGGAAGTGTTTCGATTTTTTTGATGAGAAGTTAGTCCGGTCAAATTAGACATTTCAAAGTGCAATAATTCGCATAGAGCTGAAAATTGGTACGAATGTTCGGAACACCATTATAAATGAAATGTAAAAAGTCCCCAGCGATCCCACACTTGCAAAAAAAAATATTCAAGGTCAAAGTTCGCAAATATAGGTTTTTTGCGTTTTTTAGCCAAACGGTAAGTTTTATGATAAAAATAGGTCAGACAAAAATTATAGATTATGTAATTCTCTATAAGAATTGTCTACAATTTTTCTCCTAAACGTCACCGATTCTGAGATATAATGGTTGAAAAAGTTGTATTCTTTATCACTGATATCGTACGAATCCTCTTCTGATGGCGATTAACATGTACCAGTTGTCAAGGTCAGTCGTGTTCCAATGTTGAATCACCATCGGAAGAGGATACGTACAGTATCAGTGAGGAGACATCTGATACATCGCTGTTAGACCAATTTACTTACACCCAGCAGGAAGAAGAAGAACAAGCAGAAGAAGAAGTACAAGAAGACGAACAAGAAGAAGAGGAAGCAGTATTATCAGATGATTATGAATGAGACGGATAATTTGACCTAATTTTTTAGAATTCATACGGCTTTCATCATTTCCAGTAGTACCAGTTTTTATATATTTTGTATTAGTATTGAATTAAACAGGATCACAATAGATTGTGGGATAGGCCTATTGGAGAAACCACGTTAAAAAAACGCGCCAAGTACACTACCTTCCAGGTGGCGTGGAAACGCATATTATAAAGAATACAACTTTTTCAACCATTATATCTCAGAAACGGTGACGTTTAGGAGAAAAATTGTAGATAATTCTTATAGAGAATGGCATAATCTACAATTTTTGTCTGACCTATTTTTATCATAAAACTTACCGTTTGGCTAAAAAACGCAAAAAACCCATATTTGCGAACTTTGACCTTGAATATTTTTTTTTGCAAGTGTGGGATCGCTGGGGACTTTTTACATTTGATTTATAATGGTGTTCCGAACATTCGTACCAATTTTCAGCCCTATGCGAATTTCTGTTAACCTACCCCTATGTTTTGAGCTAACTTGACCGGACTAAGTGTATTTTATTCTTTTAACAGGACACCGGGCAGAATTACCAAAGTCAGCTGTATTCTATTTGTCCTTCTTAAAGGACACTGGGTACAATTAGGTTAATAAAACAAAAAAGCTTTTTATTTATTAGGTATTCTTAATCAGTCTTAAACTTTCATCTCTTTATTTAATAATTAATGTATCTACTTTTATTGCAGCATCTCTGGACTTAAAAATAATTAAACAAATCAAACAAAAAAGAAAATAGAAACAAACCTTCTCTTATTTTTTATAAACTTAAAAAAAATCAAATCGTTTTAATTATCACATTAAAATCAGATAGGCATGGAAATCAGCATCAATTTCTCTGCTTTGTTAAATATAAGTTTATATTACATGAACTACATTTAAAGTATGTTTTATTATAATGGCAGGACCTGCACCTGGACTGTTTCTCTTCCAGAATGGGCATTGGGCATATGTTTTGCCTCAGAAGTGCGGCGGCCCATAGGTGGAAGAGTAATAGTTGGTCTATACCTTCTACGTAGAATGTTCTGGTTACTCTGTAGATTACTATCATCAGAACTCTCTTGATTGTTTGTGCTTCGAAGGATTTCTTCTAACAAATCTTCTCCAAGTTGTAATTTAAATTCTCGGAGCATCAGTATTTTTTTCACTGGTACACCTTTATATCATTTTTTTTAAATATAAGCCAACAGTTACCGACATCCAAATCAATCATATGAGACAAGAATCTCTGTGTCCATTTATTCGTTTTGTGTCTATTAGGGCAGACTGCATGTAAGTGATCGGCCAAATCAACGCCGCCCATATTTTTATTGTATTCGCGTACAAATTGTGGTCTTGTAACAGTTAGATATCTCTTAGTTTTTTTGTACCAGCAGCGTTGACAGAAATACTTACTAAACACAGTCAACACTTAAAGTTTTTTATTTTTAACAAATTACACACAAAATACACTTTTTGGGGAAATAAACGCACAATAATAGGAAAAATAAACTTTGTCTAGCACCAATTTTCTGTTACCATTTGATAGGAAATGTTATGGTTAGTAGCGCGTAGGGCCTCCTCTGCTCTGTATGCACTCTCTGAGCCTGTCTGGGACACTTTCGATAAGATGCGTAACATTTTGTTCGGGGATTCGTTCCCAACAGAGTTTTAGCGCGTTTATGTGCTCTTGTTGACTGTGCACATGGCTGTAGTTCTCTTTGAGGTTTCTTTTCAATTGATCCCATAAATGCTCGATGGGATTTAGGTCGGGACTCATGGCTGGCCATGGCAAAACCGTGATATTGGCGTCAGAAAGTGCTCTTTGTGTGGTACGGGCCGTATGTGCGCGAGCATTATCTTGCATAAAAACAAAGCCAGCGCCCACTCTTTGTGAAAATGGGATTACATGAGGTCGGATTACCCGTTCAACGTAACTGGCGGCGGTCACGGTACCCTCGTCGAAAATCACCAGTTCTGTTTTGCCTATCAAGCTTATTCCAGCCCATACCATAACACTTGGGCCCCCAAAACGGTCTGTTCCGTGGATACATGGCTCTGTGTAACGTTCACCTTGTTTTCTCCACACGCGTACTCGTTTATCATCTCTGAAAAACTTCACCTTACATTCGTCTGTAAAGAGTACAGTTATCCATGGTCCAGTCCAAATGTTCGCGAGCGTACCTAAAGCGCGCTGCCCGGTGGGCCCTTGTCAGTTTGAGTCGAACTGCACGCACTCGGAAACGTTGACATCTTCGTGGAGTCGATTCCGAATGGTTTGATCACTGACTCGTGTACCAGTAAATTGCCGCAGTCGGTTTTGTAAGGCCCGGGCGGTTACGGTACGCTCCCGACGTGCAGTTAACCTAATGTACCGGTCTTCTTGGGCAGTTGTGGCTCTAGCTCTTCCTGATCCAGATATCCTAGCCACACTCCCAGTTTCCTGGTAGCGTTCCCACACGTTTCGGATAGCTCTCCGCGACACACCGAGACGTCTTCCTACAGATCTCTGAGTCTCTCCCTCCTGAAGCATAGCAACCGCTCTTGCTGCGGTTTCCACGTCCATATGACGGCGAGAACCAGGCATAGTAATCACGATTAACACAGGAATCAAACAAAACTGTTACAGAAAGTCACGTCTAACAACAACGCTTAAAATTGGACTGAGAACACAAGTGACAGAATTTGTGCATTGAATGATTTTTTCAAGCACTTCACTTTTTCTGTCCACACACTTGAAGTCAAGACTAAAATTGTCGCTCAAACATTGTTAAGGACTCATAAACATGTCAACTATACAATCTAATGCTTCACTTCGCTAATGCTTACCCATTGAGTTATTCTTAGACAAAATTAGAAATTAATTTAGGGTGGCCCCTATTTTGTTTTGAGTAGTTTATGTTTTAATTCCTGTCTGATCCACTATAAACTTTTTCATTCCGGTCAGATCCCCTTACTCTTTTTTCCAGGTGAGTACAGTTAAGATAAAACAATTATTCATGTAAAAATTATTTGTTTTTATTTTTGTTTAAGTGTTTAAAATCATCACAGGCAATCAGGCATTTGGTCTTTTAATTTGGATAAACCTTAATAATAAAAAAGACTGCCATCTTAATTAAATAACAAAAACAGAACTTAAAATTACTGTATAAAATCATATTTATGACTAGCTGTGCCCGCGACTCCGTCCGCGTGGAACTCGGAAAACAACATTGTGTCGCAGCAACTAAATAGTGTATATGTATTCCATTGATTATAATAATAGACAAAGGTGTCCCACCAAGACACTTATATCTTTTAAACCATTTCTTTAGGTAGAGTTTCAGCTCTTCTTGATTGACCGTAAAGGTTCATATAACCATAATACTAAAAACGCGTTGCTTATTTCCATACATTTCCTTGCTAAAATGGATTATAATTGAATATTGATATTTATTGTGATAATGTAACGAAACCTTATGGCGATACAAAAATGGCTACAACGCCATCTAGATAGATCACAATCGGCGAACTAAATCAAAATATTTTACGCAGTGCAGTCTATAAAATGATTTCATTCGAGGTGTGGAATAGGAAAGTACTTTAAATACCTTTTCACCTTAGAAGACTTCATTTTATTTTTATAAGTTAGAAATAGGTACTGCTTTCAAAGATTTCAAAAAGTTTGATCTGGAAATCGAACCAACCCAAATGCGAAAAAATATCATCTGTATTTTTGTTTCACCAATCGATAGGATCAATAATACGGATCAAATCGCTCCAATAAACATTGTGTCTGAAATTGATGGAAGACCATAAAAAGAAAATTGACTGACTTAGGTACATTTAAATTCAACCACTTATTAATTGTTGTTAAGTAGTTCTTATTTTTTCCACTTCGTTCAATTTAAGACAGTGTGTTTGTTGGAGAGATTTGATCCTGATTATTGACCGTAAAGATATTATCAACAGGTGCCACCAGATGGTATAGCTTTGTCAGTTTGATTTCCGGTTCAGGCAAAAAAATCAGTACAGGCAATATTTCTTACTTTTAAAAATAAAATGAAGTCACCTTTTAGTGAAATTTGCAATTTTTAATATTTAAAGTACTTTCCCTTCATGGCTATGTGTTTTGGGACATTACCTAAGGCTTAAATAAACTTAATAAAACGGCGATGACAGGCTTTGAATAGTTTTGACAACAATGAACAAAATAAAATATATAAAAATATTCCAAAAATGGTGATGAAATAAAATATATAAAAATAGTCCAAAAAGTGTATTTTTTAAAGTGAGGTTTTAACGCAGGACACTGAACCAGCGACCGTTCACTGCAGCACTTACTTCTGTCTACAGCTCATACTACGCAGTATATGGAAATAATGTTCCGTTGCTCGGCATCTATGAGCAATAGCGATAGCGTGATAGTTTATATACCAGCATAAGCGCAGGCCCATCAAAATCGATTCACGCGATTTTACGATCCGAATATTAAGCTTATACTTCGCAGTATGTGGAAATAATGTTCCGCTGCTCGGCTCCTATGAACAATAGCGTGATGATTTAAGTACCAGCAAAATTGTCGCTCTTTACGCAACACATCAGCGAAAGTCCCATCAAAATCTATCCTCGGGATTTTACGTGATATCCGGACGGAAAGACAATAAGACACTAATAATTCTAAAAAAAAAATGTTATGGTTTCTGTACAGTACCTACCACCGAATCGAAATTTTGGAAAAATATTTAATTACAGACAAAGTGCAATTTGAATTTTATTAATAGTAAATAGATTTATAAATACGTATTTAAGTATTCATAATAAAATATATGAGTATTTCAAATTAATCCATCGTATTGCCTTGCACAATAAGAAATTTAGAATACCTACACTCGCTTAAGAAATTGAATGTATTTCTCTTCCACTGCCATTCAGATAGATAGGTACCTAATAAATTTTAAATAACATTATCTTCGTTTTTTTATAAAAGCTTAGTTACTACCTTCTTCGGATAGCATTTCAATAGACCTTCCGTAGACTGAGAATAGTAATATATTCGTTGATTATATTTCCTCACAACGTGATTTGATACACGTAACGCCATCTATTGAAAAGAAATGGTATACACAAATACATGCTAAGTTCTTCTAGAAAACTTAAAATTCGCATAACTTTTGATTGCGTGAATCGATTGCGATGAAACAAAAAACATATGTTACTTGGAGATAAGCACAATATTTATTTATAAAAGTCAACAACATTGGATCAGTTGTTTTTACGTGATGCTTGAACAAACAAACAGATAAACAGATAAACAGACAAACAGATAAACAGACAAACAGACAAAAATTCCAAAAATGTTAAAAATAGGTTCTACTGGTTATAGTTTAACATCCCAACCAGGTTTTTTCAAAATATTTGCTATGAACAGACACGCCATGTCTACAGATTTATTATATGTATAGATTATTTACGGTTTACTCACGTCCCTTTTTCAATACTCAATACTTTATTGCATGCCATAATGTGTACATATAAACAGTTGGTATGTTAAACATAGAATCAATTATGGACCCTGTCGGGCACAGCAAAGTGAATTTTTACAATTATTTACAACATTTCATTAGGAGAGAGGATGAAGCTTACTTGTTTAGAAAATAATAAATGAAATAATACCTAAAATAGTTTTTTGTGCTATTTATATGAGTCGTTGGTTTAATGTTATTGCATTATTAAAATAAGTATTAAATTAGAATTATAAAATATAATACATAGGTATAGGCTAAAATATAATACATACAATACAATAGTGTACCTAATCATTTTAATAGTATTTTTGCAATTTAAAAATAAGTAATTGATTAAAATTTAAATTTAAAATGTTAAATGAAATGTCACCTAAATTTTTATGTCAAAGTGGTTTTATTGTTGTTGTTTATCGTTTAAGTAGTCGTCAATAGTGTAATAGCTTTTATTTATTAGAAATTGTTTCAATTTATTAGTAAATATATTATTTTTGTCGATATTTTTTATGTTTTCCGGAAGCTTGTTATATATTTTAATGGACATAACATATGTACCAGAAGAGTGCATTTTTAATCGTGAAGTGGGTAAGTTTAGTCTGTTTTCATGTCTGAGTGTAATTTTATTTTGAATATCTCCTCTTTTGGAATAGAATTGGGGATAATTTCGTACAAATTTACAAATTTCGAGTATGTAGAAGGAGGGCAGGGTTAATATTTTGAGGTCTTTAAAATGGGGTTTACATGAGTCTGTTTCCTTGATATTCATTAATATTCTGATCATTTTTTTCTGCAGAGTGAATAGTGTAGGTGCGTCGGTACTATTTTCCCATAAAATGACTCCATATTTGAGCCACGCAAATGCGTATGCGTAATCTATACATATAATAAAACAGTAAAAAAACTGTGTCTGTACATTGAATATATTTAAAAAAAAAATATTGAGGGAGGTTTAGAAACAGTAATAGAGCACGAATCCAAAAAAAAAAGTCTGTCTGTTTGTCTGTTTGTCTGTTTGTTTGTACACGCTAATCTTCGGAACTATTGGACGGATTTGAATGGTTTTTATTTTTTTGTATAGGTATTAAGTCTGGGCAACATATAGGCTATAATTAATCTTGGAAACTTGAACACTTGATGCAGAACCGCAACAGACCAGCTAAACTATAAGAGCTACAAATATGGTGCCATAGCAAAAATTGTTCCACGTGATGAGCATTTTCTGCTGAGAGAATAAATTTGAAGATCTGGAACACCTGATGTGGAACTCCAAGAGCCCAGCTACACTATAACATATATAGGAATGACGTCTTAGCAAAAGTTGTTTAGCCCGATGAGCACTCTCTGTTGAAGTATAAAAATTGAAGATCTGGAACACCTGTTGTGGAATTCCAAGGGCTCAGCTACACTACAACATATATAGGAATGACGTCTTAGCAAAAGTTGTTTAGCCCGATGATCACTCTCTGTTGAAGTATAAAAATTGAAGATCTGGAACACCTGTTGTGGAATTCCAAGGGCTCAGCTACACTACAACATATATAGGAATGACGTTTTAGCAAAAGTTGTTCAATCTGATAAGCACTCTCTGTTGACTTATAAAAATCGAAGATCTGGAACACCTGTTGTGGAACTCCAAGAGCCCAGCTACACCATAACACATATAGGAAAGACGTCTTAGCAAAAGTTGTTCGGTCTGATGGGCATTTCCTGTTGACTTATAAAAATCGAAGATCAGAAACATCTGATGTGGAAATCAAAGCTATCACTAATTTCACTGTATCATTATAAAATAACATAAACTGGGAGTACCTCCACGCGGTGAAGGCGGTAACAGTTTAGGACTAATTTTCGATGACGATGGTATATCATTGAAAATTTGACTCTACTGGCCAAAATTCCCACTTTTGTTTTTATTTTATCGATTAAATATGCCTTCGGGCTTATGTTATTGCAGTATTTAATTTCCTTTTCCATTTATCTTCGTGAAACGGTAGCCTAACCGGTAACGCAGGGGAGCAGTCACTTAGATTTTAATTTATCAGTTATCTTCACAATAAAACTATAACCACAGTCTACCTATATCTTACTCCTTACAGTCGGTCAACGTAGAACATTGTCGCAGAGCAATCGTGCGGGGGGTTGCGGGGTGAAGGAGCGGAGGTTATGTCCCGAGTAGCCATACTGCATACTTGGGACATAACCTCCGCCCCTACATAATTTTGACATTTCATAGGACCTGTCAAATGTATGGGCGTTGACGCACTGTATGTAGTAAGTAGGTACACTGTGCTATAACCATGCCTAGAAAGAGGTCAAATCTTTCCCAATGTTCCAAAGGAGCTAAAAGGTTGAGGATCATAAGATCCCAAGAATCTACCGAAGAGCGTCAGGAGAGACTTGATGCTGTTCGAGAACATCAGGCTGCAAGTCGCTCCGTGGAAACCTCTTCGGATCGTGAAGCACGCCTGCGTACTCAGTGTATTTTCGCATCTACATCCAAGTCTCTAGAGACCAGTAAAGAATATGATGCGCGACTGACCGCTGATCGTGAACGTCATGCATTGTCTCGCGAGTCGGAGACGTTCACGGAAAGACAATTACGCTTGAGTTCTCAGCGTATATACACATCGATTTCGAGGTCTCTACAGACAAGTGCGGAACGTGATGCGCGACTGACCGCTGATCGTGCAAGTCATGCATTGTCTCGCGAATTGGAGACGTTCACGGAAAGAGAATTACGCTTGAGATCTCAGCGTATCTACGCATCGACTTCTAGGTCTCTAGAGACAAGTGGGGAACGTGATGCGCGACTGACCGCTGATCGTGAACGTCACGCATTGTCTCGCGAGTCGGAGACGTTCACGGATAGAGAAGTTGCTTTTTCAAGGGTCAGCAACGCTTCCGGTCTTTATGTATTAGCTCCTGAAGGAAAACCTCCAAATAAAGTTAATAATTTTTTTTTTTAAAGTTACTTGCAATATTATTGTTAATTCAGTGTACCCTTGGGATCCGCTGCGGAATTACGGGAAGAAAAGTTTTTTTGTTGTATAGGTATTAAGTCTGGGCAACATAAAGGCTATAATTTATTTTGGAAAATGGAACATCTGATGCAGAACCGCAACAGACCAGCTAAAGTATAAGAGATATAAAAATGGTGCCATAGCAAAAATTATTCCACGTGAAGAGCATTTTCTGCTGTGAGAATAAATTTGAAGATCTGGAACACCTGTTGTGGAACTCCAAAGCTCAGCGACACTATAACATATAGGAATGACGTCTTAGCAAAAGTTGTTTAGTCTGATGGGCATTTTCTGTTGACTTACAAAAATGAAAGATCTGGAACGTCTCGAATCGTCTCGCGCATCCCGTTGTTTTCCCGTCCCCGGGCTCTTAGAATTCGACATCAGACGTTTCAGATCTTCGATTTTGACGACCCCGTTATCGCTGGCATAAGCAACAGGATCCGCGTACGAAGTCGCGGGCAGAAGCTAGTACGTTACTATAGCTGTTTTTAGGTCTGTTGTTTTCTTGATTTCACGGAGGGCGTATGAAAACTTAGACAATTTTGTTCTTACTTTTTGAATGTGCGATTTCCAATCTACGTGTGAATCTATGTCAAGGCCTAAAAGGGTGAATTTATTTACTGCTTCTAATTTTGATCCATTGTATTTGAAATTTATTGTTATAGGTATTTTTTGTCGGGGGTGGAAAGTTATTATTTTTGTCTTATTGAAGTTAATTTCAAGGTTGTGTTCGTTCATCCAGTGTGTTGTTGTGTCCAGTATAGAAGTAAGTTTTTGATTTAAATTTATATTGTTGTCACATGATGTTAGAATAGAGATATCATCGGCGAATAATACGCATGACTCATTGATATGGTTGGGGAGATCATTTATGTAAACAAGGAATAGCAGGCACCCTATTACCACTTCCTTGTGGTATAGATGCTTTTACGGGTATGCTTTGGGATCGTATTAGTTCTATTTCTTTTGATTTATGATTACAGTGTTCTATTTCTACAACTTGTTCTCGGTTTTTTAAATATGATGTAAACCATTCGTAATTTTTCCCGCGGATGCCAATGTTGTATAGTTTATTTAATAATATATCGAACTGAACCTTGTCATAGGCTTTTGTCATGTCTAATAACAATCCAACAGCATACTTTTTATTGTTTATTGTATTGAGTGCCTCTTGCATATATTTATAAACAGCCAAAACGGTAGATCGGTTTTTGCGAAAACCATTTTGGCTATCATTGAATATATTGTATTTCTCACAAAATACATATACACGAACGCACATAGCTTTCTCAAATATCTTTGAGGCTGTTGGTAGGAGAGCAATGGGACGGTAATTATTTGGGTCAGTCTTTATATTTTTCTTGTGGATCGGTTTTATGAGAGCTTTTTTTAACAAATCGGGAAAAACGCCTTCTTCAAAAGATTGGTTAATTAATATGTAAAATGGCAAGGTTAATTCGTTAGCGCATTGTCTTAATAGGGTTTTTTTTTTTTTTAGGAAGAGATGGAGGAAAAAGGGTAACACTAATGATATGTCTTCCCTTTTTCGGGATGGGTTTGGATTTGGATAGGGAGTAAATGGATTGGTGGGTGCTTGGGTGAGGTTGGGAGTTCAAATGAATTTTTTCAGTACACGTATTTTAGTAATATAATTGGTAATACAATTGGTATTAGATGGTTACATGGTTAAGAAAGAGGGTTTGGACATAATGAGTAACAGTAAGAGAAGAATATACAATAAGAAATAATGGTAGACTTATAGCTAAGCAAAGATAGTATATACATGTTTTTTTTTTCTTTTGGTTTTCTTTGATTGTAGTTTTTTTTTTTTTTTTTTTTTGTTTTCTTTTGTTTTTGTTTTTCTTTTGTTTTTTCTTTTGGTTTTCTTGTTTTTTTTTTTTTTTTTTTTCTTATTTATTCTTTTGTTTTTCGTTTTTGTATATCTATATTTTTTACATCTATATTTTAGGCTTAAGATAGGATGTACTTAATACTAAGGTTCTTAAAACTAACTTAGGGTATTACAGATACAAGGAAGGGGTATAACACACATATAGAAACATAATATTCATTTATTGTTTTTACATCTATATTTTAGGCTTAAGATAGGATATACTTAATACTAGGGTTCTTAAAACTAACTTAGAGTATTACAGATACAAGGAAGGGGTATAACACACATATAGAAACATAATATTCATTTTTGGTTCCGGGAGGCACTAAGGGGGGGCGTTAAACTGTTTCAGCTGCCTTACGATCTGATAAATATGGTTATGTAGCGTGTTTGTCGTCTCCGGGCTCAGTATTGCCCGAGACAGTTCATAGGGGTTGGGATCATTTGCCACCGTCAAGTGGTCGTTTCGTGTGGATGCGAAGCGCGGGCAATCCTGTGCCAAGTGTTGCCAGGTCTGAATGGTCAGACCGTCACACGGGCAGAGGTTGTCCGTCACAATGTGGAATCGGAAGAGATAGGATTTGTGATAGCCGTGGTTGGAAAGGTATTGGGTGATGGCAAAGTTGGGCTTGACTGCCGCTAGGTATGCCTGGAGGTGCTCATAGGTGGGGAGAAGGGTTTTGATGTGTGTGGCTTTATTGTATAGGTCGGATGCTGCCTGACGGCAGAGGATGGAATTGTGATGTTTGATGAAGCTGATAGGGATGGAAGTGTAGTCGTAGGAGCGGTGAAGGTTGGCGGCAGATTTGGCAGCGGAGTCAGCCAGCTCATTTCCTGGAATACCGACGTGGGACTTTATCCAGAGGAATGTTACGCTAAGGCCCGCTGTCTCCGCGTCCAGAAGGAGGTTGTGGATTTGGGTGGCGAAATGATTCGAGCTGAAGGGGTTAGAGAGTTCCGTAAGGGCGGACTTACAGTCAGAGAGAATAGTGGAGTCTGGGGGATTGTTGTGGACAATCCACTTGCAGGCGTGTAGGATTGCGTATAGTTCAGCCTGAAAGACGGAGCAGCAGTCATGTAGCTTAAATTTTTTAGTTTGAATGACAATATTATCTTTTAGGATGACGGCAGCGGCACCGACCCTGTCATCGTGCTTGCTGCCATCCGTATATATTTGGACGGTTTGAGGAGCACATCTTGCGACAAGATCTTCAAGCGTTTTACACTCGCGGAATTGGATTCCATTCCTAAGGGAGGGATGGAGGAACTGAGATGGACGAGTGGGGGTTTCTAATGGGATGTCGGAGGGTAGAAATGAGGAGTGCCCGTTTAATTTGGATTGTTCGCAATCCGCCATAGCAAGAACTTTGGCAGGAAGCGGTGTGAGGTTGGCTAGGCAGATTGCTGTTGGGGTGTTGACAGTGCGGAATCCTTGGATGATCTTTAGGGCGAATAGTCTTTGTAGGGAGAGGAGTTTTTTGGTGATATGGGAGTATCGTAGTGCACCGGCCCATACACTTGCGGCGTAATAAATAATAGGTTGGATGACTTGTTGGTATATGATGCGGATGTTATCGGAGTGGACGCCCCAAGTGGGTCTTACAAAAATGGTGAGTTTGTTTAGGAGTTTTTTGGATTTTTCAATGATATAAGCCACATGCTGTGTGAATCGTAACTTTCGGTCGATAATTATGCCGAGGTATTTAATATGGTTGACGAATGGGATTTTTTGGCCGTTAATATTAATGTCGCATTTGGTGGATTTGTTGGTGAATCCCATGACTTGTGTCTTGTCCGGCCCGAAAGTGAGCTTGACCGATTCGCCCCAGGCAATGATTTTCGATAAAGTGGTGTTGGTTAGGTTTTCGAGTTCTGTGATGTGTTTGGCGTGAGTGATGAGTAATACGTCGTCAGCGTAGGCCTGGAGGTGGCACCCGGGTGGCAGATCCATGGCAAGGAGCTCGTCCAGTATGAGGTTCCATAAAGTGGGTCCGCAGACCGAACCCTGTATGCAGCCCCTGGTCATGGACTTGTCCACTCGGCAGTCAGCGAAGTTCAGACACACCTTACGGTTGGAGACGTAGTTTAGGAGGAGGTAGTATATATTGGCGGGGCAGTTTGTGGTACGGAGTCGATGGAATGTGGCGGGCCACCATGCGTTGTCGAAGGCGGCCCTGATGTCCAAGGACACCGCTATGACATTCTCCCCGTTGGACTTGGCGTCCCTGACGGCACTGAGAGCGCAATCGATAGCCTGAAAGGTGGAGGTGGATTGCTTGAAGCCAAACTGCATGTTGGATGAAGCAGAGGAGGTGTTTAAATGATGTGTGAGTCTGGTGATTAGTAATTTTTCTAACAGTTTCCTTAGGGTGGGTGGAATTTCGTCAATACCATGGCTTCTTTTGTTTTTTAAATTTTTAATTATTGTATTTACTTCGTATGGATCTACTGGGCTAAGATATAGTGTATTTTGTGTAGCTGAAACCACCGGGGAGCGTTTTTGTGTGCTGGCAGTAGTAGTTAGTGTGCTGTCCCCACCAATAAAGGAAAAGAAATTATTAAATATGTTGGCTACCTCTTGAGGTTTTGAAGTTACGTTATTATTCATTTGTAGGGTTATGTTATGCTTTTCACTCTTTAGTTTCTTGTTTGTGCGTTCATTGATAATTCCCCACATAGTTTTTACTTTGTTGTTAGATTGCATCATTTTATTTTTAAAGTGTAGTTTCTTTGCAACTATTACAGCTTTTTTCAGTGTTTTTTCATACGTTTTATAGTATTTTGTTATTATTGGATTTTTTGTTTTTGTTGTCAATGTCTTTAATAGTCTTTTATTTAAACTAGATTTTTTTATACCTACAGTTAGCCAGTATTTTTTATATTCCGTTTTTAGTTTTATTTTACGCATCGGCATACATTGATTTAGAATGGAAATAAGTTTGTCATGAAATGTTTTATAATTTATGTTAATGTTGTTATTATTTGTAAGAATATCGTTCCAGTTGAGTTTTTGTATCTCCTCTTTGAATTCTGTTATATTTGTATTATTAAATAGTCTTTTCATTGTGTACCAGTTGTATTTTTCTGATTGTTCAGGTATTTTTAAATGTAGAATTGACTATGATGGTCGGAAAAACCTAGCTCTTCAGTGGTTGTGTGCATGTATTTGTTGTTAAAATTTGTGAATATTAAATCTATGCACGTTTCAGTGTTTGGTGTAATACGTGTAGGTGTCTTTACTTGTTGAGTGTAGTTATGTTCCTGCATGAGATTTAAAAATTGATTTGTTTTTAAATTGTCTGAGATTACATTAATATTAAAATCGCCTCCTATTATTACATTTAGTTTGCAGTATTTATTGTTTATATATTTAAGAATTTGTTTTAATTGTTTTCAGGATTGTCCGACTAGTTTCGGACCCAAACCCTTAATCATTTTATTTTTTTACTTAAGGATCTCTGACAAAGGATATACACAAAAAGATAATGGTACTCGTAATAATTCGCTTAGATTATATCGCCAGTGTACTCCTTCAATTATGAGAGACCACAGCATGCAAAAATTATACAAAGCAATTAAAACTAATATTATGTTACTGGCAAACAAGCAATAAAATTAGAGGTAAACAATATGTTTTCGTTATGTAAACGATTAAAAATTAAATTAAATTTTAATTAGTTACATTAGGGCCTCATAGACCCTTTTTTAAACTTGGTTAAAGAGAAAGTGATATCAATATCACTAGATTTAGCCAAGACATTATAGCACCTACACATTCTAGGCACAGCAGCGTTACATCTAAGATTTGTTTTAGAGTAAGGAATGTGAAATAGTTGGTATGCATTTTTTCGAGGTAAGTGAGACGGGATATTTAGCTGCAAAGTATTCAAGAGGTCACCACAGTCATAAGTTCCGTCAAAACATTGTAAAGAAAGACTAAGTCAGAAATTTTTCTGCGATTTGCTAGTGTGCACATGTGGTAATGTTTTAATCTTTTACTGTAACTAGTAAGTTTTTTGGCTAGATGGTCATTATAGCTAAGGTGGTAAAGGAATCTTCTTTGAACACTCTCTAGTCGTTTAATATAAACATCGTAATGAGGATTCCATATCACAGAATTATATTCCAGAGAAGGACGAACTAGCGTGTTAAAAATTCTTATTTTCGCAGAGGAATATTTAAACTCCTTGCAGTTACGCAACACGAATCCTAGCATTTTAAAACCTTTTGAGGCATATAGTTAGAGTGGGGTAGGCAGAGTAGGTGTATAAATAAAATTCGTTCTGCTGTACTCACGATTGTAATGTTTGAGTAAGTCCACACACAACACAATTAAGAGAAGGAGAAATGTTACAGATGATAGATACGAGTACACAACAGTCACAATAGTCACAGCACAGTACACAAAACAGTTGTTGATAATATTATCCGTAATAACTTTGGCTAACAAGATGACACAAAATCAATTAGTGCAGCGGCGCGTCGCGATAGCTAATTACCACTGAAGGTCGCAACAAGGTGAACGACCGAGCGCTTCATGCGCTCCCACCTGCGACGATCGGGCTACGTCACTGTTACGTAGCTATCACGCGCGGGTCCAGTGCACTTCACCGGTGACGCGACATCATCCGACATAATATCGTATTAAACAATATTTAATGCCGTATGTATGTGAATGTGTTTTAATAATGTAAATCATATAATACATCAATATAATTATTATAATATAAGTTAATGTATATAAATATGGTAAATAATGTATTTGTGTTTATGTATAAGTGTGTTGTAAATAGTGTACATAATAATTGTATAAATAGTATAAATTAATAATGTACATAAATAAACTATATGGTAGGTATGTACCCTACAGGCAGTTTTGAGTATGTGTCTATCAAATTTTAGTTTACTGTCTATTAAAATGCCGAGATCGCGAATTGTACTGAACACGCGGCAAGGTCGCAAGTCGAACTGGCGCTGCACCGCGCCGCGTAGCGTTGCGCCCGTGACGAGAGGGGCGTGTTCTGTGTCGGTATTGCTCGTGCGTCTTCGTCACTTGTCGTGTCCGAGTTGTTGAATGACATAGTACTGGTGCATGCTGCGCTGTGTCGCCCTCCAGACTTAACTCACTTTTATATGAAGTAGACTTCAGAGCTGGTTTCCAGGCAGGCGGCAGTGTCCAACCACCGTCTCTATTGAAGTTTGGATGACGGCTGATTTCGATGATGAAATGAATGACATGACAAATAAAATAAAAATTATCGTTTCTAAATAATTACAGATTTCGACTAGATCGATCGAATAATGAAAACAATTGAATTTTATCCTTTAATTTGGACAAGTTACTTAGTCTACTTTTCCAAACAGGGGGTAAAAATTTCGAAATACGTCGCCGTTTTAAGGGGTTGTGAGTGGTTGGGGGGGGGGGGGGGGGGGGCGGACCCCCCCCTCACCATTATCACCCGCCGGAAATACTTGGTTTCCTTAGAAAAAGTAAAAAACAGAAAGGACAATGGGACAAAATGTATGGACCCCGTCCCCACCCTTGTAGCACTATAGAGTGAGTTTGAATGAATGAACGAACGAATGAATAGTCGAGAATGAGTGAAGGAATGAATGAAATCGGTTTAAAATAAAATAAAAATGAGATTTAATTTTTATTATTTCCACATTTTAAATCAATTATTGGCTGAAAAATAAAAGCTAAACTGACTTAAAGAATGAGTCATTATATCCAAAATGAACGGTTTATAAAGTCAATGAATCAAAAACTCCTAAATGAAGAGTATTATAATTTGCCCGAACATGAGGACGGGACGGATGTGGGTGTGGGAATCACCGTATCTCTCGAAAATAACGGCTGCGCTCTTTTCGGGATTCACCTCTATTCTCCATTTCCGGAACCAGGCCCCGACGGCGCTAGCTGCGGTTTGAAGGGTTCGAGTGATACTGTCGAGACTCCTACCGGAAAAGTAGATGGCCGTGTCGTCGGCGAAGAGAGCTAACTTGGCGAATCCACATTTGGGAATGTCGCTCGTATACAGCGTGAACAGAAGGGGCGATATCACTACACAACTCCGGCGCGGATAGGGCGAGGAGACGAGAAGGTGCCTTCTAGGCGATAGCGGAAGGAGCGATCCGACAGAAAGTCTCGAATGATGAGCACGAGACTGTACGAGTTTGTATAATAAACCGTTGTGCCAGTTCTTGTCGAAGGCTTTTGCTACGTCGAAGAATAGCATGCCCGTTTTGTACGAGCGCATGAAGCGGGAGCGACTATGCGGTGCAATTGTCGACTGCAACAGTGCTTGGTTCGAAAACCGAACTGTTCGTCGGGGATGCGATTCTGAGTACGATGCGCAGCTAATGTAAACCCTGTCGGGTGATATTACGTTTGAAAATGGTAACCGCTGCCTAGGGCCGCGCGCCGCGACTCGCCTCTGGACGCGTGCGCCTCTCGTTATCTCTTTCCCACATTGAACTATTGTTACACTAGCTTTGGAGCTCTTCAAATAACCCCTTATCACTAACTAAAATAATTATATTCATATTGAAGTAATAATATAAGCATTTTTTTAAGGTAATTTTTATGTTACTTTCATGCTAAATAACTATTAAACTATACATTTTACAGATGAGCTGTCATACAATAAAATTAAGAGATTATTATGGTCTTTCATATGCAATAGGTAAGAAAGTGCTACACTACTGGGGACGTTTTGTCCCATTGTCCTTTGTACAAAAATTGTTTATTCCACTTTATAAACATGTTTTATCGCTTTCATTAATTCTATGAATGGATCTTTCCTGTATTTTACGTTATTTAGCCGCCACAAATATTCAAAAATAACATCTGCAAAATTTTCTGTGTTATTAAAATTGTCCTTCCTAAAAAATATTTTAACATCCCTCCACTGGGACTCAATTCGTTGAGTATGAGTCCCATCTTCAGCTATGAATAGGTTGTCACGATCCAAGTGGTTGACTTTTTTGTGTATGTAGCCATGTTCTGACAAGCAATCATATCATCATCTGCCTAGCCTTTTTCCCAACTATGTTGGGGTCGGCTTCCAGTCGAACCGGATGCAGCTGAATATCAGTATTTTACATGGAGCGACTGCCTATCAGACCTCCACAACCCAGTAACTGGGTAATACGATACTCTTGGTAAGACTGGTTGTCAGACTTTCTGGCTTCTGACCAACAGTAACGACTGTCAAAGATCTACAAATGACAGCCGGGACCAACGGCTTTACGTGCTTTCCGAGGCACGGAGGAAACTCGCTATGGTAAATAGTCACCCATCCACAGACCAACCTCGGAAAGCGAGGCTTAACCCGGAAGATCGGTCTATGCTGCTGTAATATATGCTCTCCAAAAATCAGTGTGGATGGTGGTGCCAACTTCCACATTCTTCAATATAAGTGGCACCAAAACCTCAGCAGAGCGAATATTGTCTGGGCACACTTCCAACCTCAGATCTTCAGATCCATCCTCAATCATACCGAGAACCCAATGGCCCTCAATATGGCGACCTTAAACAAAAAAAAAAAAATAACCACGATGGCTAAGGCGGGAGCTTCGCTGCGCTGCGCTCCCGCCTTAGCCATCTGACCTAACCCAAGCCCAATCCAAGTCGGATTGTGCCAACTCGGAGTAATACATAGATTCAAAGATTTATTGCATACTAAGTGTACTAGTGCTACATTGCTATTAATTACCTAAGAATTATATCTGTATTGTGTTTTTAAGTACAAAATAAACATTATTATTATATTATTATTATTATCCTGTTCTTATACATTTCCTATAATATATAAAATATAATTACCTCGATTATATTTTCCTTTTCCAAAGGGGAATGCCCATCAGCCACATAAAAAAATGCCTGAAATGAACAACAATGAAATATACGCCAAATTGCACTATAAGTCGTAGGGAACCCATATCATTTTCAATAATTACAAAAAAACTCGGCAAAACTTGTTCCAAACATCTTTTTCTAAAATATAGGTTAAGTCAAGGTTTAAGATTATTACGCAATAATTAATAAACAAAACTGCATTTAAATGTTTTAATCATCATTAAAAACCACTAACACATCATCAAGAAACTGTGCAGGAGGATTGATATTGGGTTGGTACCGGGCCCATGCTAAGTACCATATTATTGACATAGTATGGGCACAGGTACCAACTGTTCGCCGTCCCACGAGGCAGTTACAATAGCGATGCTGTAAAGCCCTTATCCCTGATAAGGAATTGTTAATTATTATATAAACAAAATATATTTTTTGAGAAATATGTCTGCTTTGTATTTTTCCTCGAAGTAAAAAGCAATTACCCGGAAGAGATAAATGCTCAACTAATTCGTTATCCAGTTCCCTACATATTTCAATCTTATAAATACCATTCGCTCGTGTGTGCTCGCCATAGTATGAGCGAGCCTGTTTTATTTGGTACGTACCACATGCCAACAAAACCATTTCGCTGTATGTCAGTTGTGGGAAATCAGCAACATTGTTAGGATTTATATTAATGCTTTGGAATTGCGCTCTGCGACGATTCAAATTATTTGTGATCACATAATCAGCTAGTATATTTTCTGTATACATATTCTGATGTATTATTTGCAAAATATCAACAGCATCTGGCCTGTCAACTATTCTAGTATAAAACCTATTAATTAATGCTGCTGCTATAGAGAAATCTACCATTAAATGTCTCGAAGCTCTATTAAAAAAATCTTGGCGAAATAATTTGAATTGCTGCTTGAATATTCCATTTACGGCTTCCACAACCCAGCGGCAAATAGTAACTCTTCGGCTTTTATTAGCTTCCAGAGTGGATAATTGAATTTCATTTACTTGCAGTGTTGATGGCATGTGAACACTATAATTGCAAGATTGCAAAAGTGGAATGGAATCCCTGAACCCTCTATCAAGAATGAATACGTCACCATCCTGAAAATATTGTCTCAATGGCTTACTGGGTTCATCAAATTCACTAATCATTATCTGAGCATCGGAAGTTGTTGCTGGATAAGGGCCTAACACATCGATTATATAGCCATCGGAGCAAACAAGCAAAAATGGCTTCACAAGGTTTCGATATTTGTGAAGAGAATATGTCTCTTTTTGGTACAAATAGTTGGAGCTTTTTTGTACATAGATATATGTTCCATCAATAATTACGACAGGCTTCCTTATTCCGTCGACTTCGCCAAACAGCCCATTTGGTAGAACAAGGTTTCTTGCTGCTATTTGTTCTCTTGTTATATGTCCAATTCCAAGGTTCATAGGAACAAAATCTTGATGCAGTTTTTCCCTTGCTTTAGCCATTAGACGTTCCAGAGTACTTCTCGGTATTTGTAGAAGAGATGATAATCTTTCATCAGAATCTCCAGTTCTCAATTTCATCAGGTAAGCTCCAAGGGCAGTAGAACCTCTATGCATTTGCGCCAATCGGGGCACCTCTCCCATTAGAGTACCAAAACTATTTCTACTCATTCCTAAAAAGTACCACACCATATGTTCTTCCATTAAGTGTATATTTTCGAAGTCCAAAGCACGACATTCATAATTCACAAATGATGCAAAGTCTTCAATGTGGTCCACAGTGAATTCATGATTCATATCTTCCAAAGCAGGGAGTTCATGCCAAAAGTCACTATTCAAATGATGACTACATATTTTTGAATTCTTTGGTATATAAAACTTGTAGTCCTTGAAGAGCCACACCCTTAATGAAAGTGGTACCACATGTCTATCAATCATATTACATCCTGGATAGAAACAATGACTTTGAGTATCAACTGCTCTTCCGTAATTAGGTAACAGTACGCTGGATCTTATTTGAGGAGGTTCTTCATGTAGAGGTATATTCAAACTACCTGCCTGACTGGGTACCGGACTCGGGCTTGGTGAAGGAGTAGTAGGGGGTGAGGTAGCCCGGCTGCATCGTTGCCAACATGGGTGGCAGATCAAATCCGAAGAACGTAGCTGCAAGCAAAATGAAAAGTAAAAGTTGGTTTTGTTTTACTTCAAGCTCGATGAACGAAAACCTATGCATAAAAAAGTACTCTGTGATAAGTTTTTAAAAGACATGATAGTGACGTTATTTGCACGGGATAAGAGGGAATTACACAGAATTAGGGCAGAGGAATGAACTTACCTGGCGTGGTTGGATTCTGTGTGCTACTACATTCATTATGTGCCTCTCACGATCACTGCTATTTCTTACAACATGTGATCGTTGTCGTAGAACAGACTGTCCACAGCAAACGCACACATGTTGGTGGCCTACTTGTCTACCTGGCCGGCTGGTTCCAGGTGTCTCGGTGATAGTGTGAACCGCTAATCTAAGACATGCATCACAAACAACACTACCTGGTTCAACCTGTGAGAAAGAACAAAAAACAATGTACTAATTGTTCAATGTCAGTGCGTTCAGTTCAATATAATTATTCACAAAAACTATGGAATGAATATACTTACAGCTAATGGTGTTATCCATGCCTGTATTAAACGACGTACTTCATCATTTTGCTCTGATACGACATTACGTCTCATCGCTGTAAGATCGAGATAGCAATTAACACAGTGTACGTTTCCATCCATTTTTAAATGTACACGGTGTAAGAGTCCAAAACAATAGCAGAGTCGTATAAAAAGCAGGTCCAGGTCCGTCGTCAAAAAGCCGAGTCGTCGTCAAGGCGGGTTCAATCTAAGTCGAGTTCGAAAAGGGGTAACGTGTGCAGAAGTAAAATCAAAATCCTTAAAAATGGCCAAAGTCGTCGTTATTATATCCTATTAAGTTATACTCAAGTCGCAAACGCAAAATGTGAATCGATCAATTCAAAACCACAATTCAACGGAAAAATGAAATGCAGTAATCAATATCAAACTGTCAGTAAGGCAAAGGACATGTTATCCATGCAGCCTACGATACTTTTTCTTATTTGAAAATAATTTTATTTTAATTAATATTGACATGCATATAATATTACTTTCATTAGATAAACGTTATAATTAGGTCGAATTATTCTAAATGAACGATAACTGTGCAATAATTCTATAAAATACTTCGATAAATTATTTGAAAATTCTTGTTTGGCTGAATGTCGATTACACATGTCAGATTAAACACAGTTGTCCATTAAAAAATAAGAATGAATTAGACGGATATCAAGCGAAATATTTTAAAGATCGTTATATTTTCCTCCTACGTTTACAAACTTGAGAATTATTCATTATGCATATTTAATTCTAATTAGAATTAAGGACTATTCGTATTTTCTGTCCATTTCAGGCATTTTATGGGCGTTCCCCTTTAGATTCATCGATCTGGACTATTTTTCCGTGGCCACCAATCTTTCCAACTGCTTAATTTTTGTCCATTTGGTATGCCACAATGGTTTCTCTGCAATAATTATACCAGTCACATATGGTGACCCGGCCCAGGCACCTTTCAAAATTTTTGTAGGGATCTTCATTTATGGCGTCGCTGTAGCTCCTTTTTTTTGAATATGCATATAATAGATAGAAAACATGCACCAAATCAATTTTTATATTTTCAAAAAATGTCCCGTTGTTGCGTGGTATTTTAGATTTAGATTTACAATTGCCTTTGTTGCAACACCAAGAACCAAATGACCTGTTGGTCTATTTGGCTATTTTCATGGGAGTGCGATGTGTTCTGCATAATTTTTGAGTCTGCACCAATCCATTTTCTTCGGCGAATGCCACACACTGCTCATTGGTGCCCAATTTTTTTATTATTCTCGCCAAATTCCACATCATAAGCACCTCTTCTGTGTAGAGATGTTTGATCGAGAAAGGGCCCGTCGTCCTCGAAAACATCTTCATATACTGCCGATGCTCCACCAAGCCCCGAACTCGTAGACGGTCCCGGTTCCGGGTGTCCACTTCCACTACTTCCAGACGCCATTGCAAGCTGCGATAGCGTTATTTCAGTGTCCAAAAGTGAGTAAGCCGAGGTCTTACAGTAAAGCAATCCAAACAGAATCCAAGAATGTAGCCAAGTCGCAGAAAAAACACAAATCGATACGGAAGAACACATTCACTTATACTCGAAAGCAAAGGAATGACGCACAAATTTGACGTGAGCTGTCAATATCATCCATCCAAGATGGCGGGTTGCGTGTCGTTTCACGTTTTTCACATAAAACCTAAAAATTAAATTTGGAAAACTGTACTAAAGCATAACAATTACGTTCCGTTTTGCATAATTGCAATAGTATTTAAGAATTTTTGGAAATTGTATAAAAATATTTAGACGCAACTCCGGCAGCCAAAATTACTTTGGGGGGATTAAGACTAACTCCCTTAAGGCCCCTACACCACCAATATCCTCAAATTCAGGCGACTCGTTTTAGGGTTGGACCTCATCTGGCAGCACGGAATCGCATTTGTTCCGCCTGTGCTACCACGTGCTGCAGTATGCTGCCGCATGCGAACGCGCGCTGTCGCATTCCGCAGACAAAAAAGGCGATCGCACGCGTCAGTATGCTGCAGCATGGGTGGCATACTGCCGCGTTCTTTCATGATCAGTTTAGCTTCAAGCGCGAGATGGATAGGACCACGGAAGAGAGAGCAATGATTCTAGCGTGTATTTTGCAAGAAATGCAAAATCAAAATAATAAAAAGAAACGCATTCGCAAAATAAAACGGAGATACTGGGTTCATCCTTTTTGGAAGCAGAGAGCGGTTCATGGACAATATGTTACGCATTTTCCGGATTTAGTAACATATCCAGATAGTTTCGTAGATTATTATGGAATGACTTTAAATGATTTTAATGAATTAGTTGACCTACTGCAGCCTACTCTTCAAAAGCAAAACACAAAGTTCCGGAAGTGCATCTCAGTGAAACAAAGATTGTGTGTTTGTCTAAAGTAAGTAAAATACACTATTATTAATTAATCCTTTAATCAAATCTGAGAAACAATTAACAACTTTTTCTTTATAATCACAACTACAATAAGTAAACGCTGTTCTCCTCAAATAACAATATCACAAGTTTAATCATCCATGGGAAACAACAACAATAATTTAATAATCACAACTTCAATATCAAATAAGTGTTTGATGTAGATTTTCACATAATTTTGCCATTTTCTTAGTAGATAGAATCATCAAACTGTTCATTGTATGTCGACGACAACGTGGCTGTAGTTTGTGTATACCCTTCCAACGACGTCGTTATAGTTGGTGTTTATCTCGCAGAAGACGTCGTTGCAGTTGATGTATACCCTTCCAACGACGTCGTTGTAGTTGGTGTATACCATTCCAACGACGTCGTTGTAGTTGGTGTATATCTCGCAGAAGACGTCGTTGCAGTTGATGCATACCCCATAGACGACGTCGTTGTACTCGCTATATTACTAGTATAACCATAGCTTGAAAAATGAGGAGTACTAGGGTGATAAGTACGAAGTAAGGCAGATTCAGATCACTTACAATTTCAAAAAAAAAATTTTTCACTTCCAGATGTATCTCTAAAGGAAATATTTTGACCGTTTGTGTCATACTGAAGAAAAACATTGTTATGGGATCATTATTTTCCTTGGCCTTGTTGCTCTTTAAATAATTATCTAATACTTTTGCTAGACTTTGTTCTCCTGTATGTGACTCGCTTGATCTACTACGATTGTTTGTTTGATGTGTACTTGAATCATAAGCTGTAGTTTCAGTTGACTGACTCTCATTATCTGTTAAGTCTTGTGCTTGTGGTGGAGACGTTGGTGATAAGTTTGTAACTGTGGCTCTGTCCTTATAATTTTTATTTAAAAATGAAAGAATGTTTTCATATTTTATAGGACGAGTCACTGTTGCCGCAGAGCCACTCCTGGGAGTTTGTCTTTTTTTTAAAGCCTTCCTATAGTTTTCTCTAATTCTGGTCCACTTTTTTTTTGCAATCTTCAACTGAAAATAAGAAAATAAAATTGTAGGCAAGTAGGCACATTTATATGATTGTTAAGACACTCTAATTTTCTTGCAGGTATTTATTTTATGGAAACAGTCTGAAATCAATAGCATATGATTATCGAATGGGGAAGGAAACAGCTCGTCAAATTGTATTGGAAACAAGTCAAGCATTATGGGATATATTATCGCCGATAGTAGTACAGGCACCAACCACAGAAGATTGGAAAGCAATAGAAGACAAATTTGCAACAATTTGGAACTTTCCTAATTGCGTCGGCGCAATCGATGGGAAACATGTTGTGTGCCAAGCACCTCAAAATAGTGGTAGCATGTTTTTTAATTACAAAAAAACTTTCAGTGTAGTACTACTAGCAGTTGTAGATGCAGAAAATAATTTTGTTATTGTGGATGTTGGTTCCTACGGTAAAAATAGTGATGCAGAAATTTTCTCAAACTCTCAACTTGAGAGAAAGTTTATGAATGGTACACTGAACATACCCCCAGTAAAATGTTTACCTGGTACTGCTGATTCTATGCCACATGTATTCGTAGGTGATGAGGCGTTTCCCTTGGATTACAATCTCATGCGCCCTTATCCAGCTGAGCAAGCACGCAATAACGATGAAATCAAAATATATAATTATAGACTTAGCCGTGCTAGAAGGATAGTGGAGTGTGCTTTCGGAATTTTGACGCAGAGGTTCGACATGTATTCCAGAAGAATTCGTTTAGAGCCTAACCAATTTATAAAAGTAGTTTTAGCTACCATTAGTTTACGTAACTTTTTGAACAAAAGAGGACATCAACCTAGAACATCACATAATAATGTGTTCACGCATCATACGCGTGTACCAGCAGCGGCGGAGACGCGCGGGAGGAGGGGTCACACAGCTGATCGAGCCATCGGCCGCGCCGCGACTACTCGCCTACAGATACGGTCATCGGCGGACGTACCGTGCGATCTATACCTATAAGTTATATCATGTAACCAAAATTATCTGTATTAAATTAAGTTATTTCCAAACGAGTCATATTTAATTCATATCTTCAACAATTGGCGACCGTGACAGGACAGGGTAAGGAGTTAGGCCATTTGAGTGAAGTAGATCGCCCAAAATTAGGTAATTACCTTCCGCATCACTGTGTAATTCGCGAGAAGAGTGAAACAACGAAATTGAGAGTGGTATTCGACGCCTCAGCCAAAACTTCCTCTGGTAAGTCATTAAATGACATACAGGCTGTAGGTCCAGTTGTGCAGTCCGACTTATTCTCAATTTTGTTACGCTTTCGCGGTCATAGGTTTGTTCTTTTAGGAGACATTGAGAAAATGTACCGACAAACGGCCTTGCATACTTCTCAACGTCACCTTCAGTTAATTTTGTGGAGGGATTCATCTTTTACGGAACCCGATAATAATAGTAATTTAAAAGTTTTACAGTTAAATACAGTAACGTATGGGCTGGCCAGCGCTCCGTTTTTGAGTACCAGATGTTTATTACAATTAGCTAAAGAATGTAAAGACGACACTATCGCGAACATTATTAAAAGTGACTTTTACATAGATGACTTAAATACGGGAGCGGATAGTGAAAGTGAATTAAAGCATATATATATAAATGTTAAGAAAATTCTAGATTCAGCATGCTTCCCCTTAAGAAAGATTCGTACTAACTGTTTACAAGCATTTGCTGGTGATGATACTATGTTCGACCCGGTAGATTTGACTAAAGAATCCAGTGTGCTAGGTTTGAATTATAGTCCAAAACTAGACATTATTGAGTTTCCCTCAAGGGTCGAATCGCCACCACAAATTGTTACAAAAAAGGTCGTTATAGCTACTATTTGTAAAATATTTGATCCTTTAGGATTAATTTGTGCATGCATTATTAAGACTAAAATCTTTTTACAGCAGTTATGGGTCATTAAGTTAAATTGGGAGGAGCCTATACCACAAACCCTATTAAATACATGGTTTAAATTCATTTCTAATTTGCACTTCCTTTCTAATATTAAAATTAACAGAAATGTTCTTTGTAATTTTCCGATATCTATAGAATTGCATTGTTTTGTCGATGCGTCACAGAAAGCGTATGCCTCATGTGTATACTTACGCTCCATAAATGAAAAAAATGAGGTTACGGTACGACTTTTGTGCGCAAAGGCAAGGGTTGCACCCTTAAAGCCTCTTACTATACCAAAATTGGAATTACTTGGTACTTTGCTGGGAGCTAGATTATGTAGTAAAGTTCTACAGTCATTACGGTTTAATATAAGTTGTAAAACCATTTGGACTGATTCAACAGTGGTTTTAGGATGGTTGAAAACAGATGTAAGAAATCTTAAAATGTTTGTCTGCAACAGGGTTAATGAAATTAATGAGTTAACTAATGGTTTTGAACATAAACATATACCTACGAATATGAACCCAGCTGACTTGGCCTCAAGGGGAGTTGAACCCCAGGATCTATCCTCTTCTTCTTTGTGGTGGGAAGGTCCTTCTTTCCTAAAGAAGGAACGTTTAGAATGGCCACAGAATTCGTTCGTAGCTCAAAAATTACCCGAGTTAAAGGTTCATTCGTTATTAACTGCAGCAAACAATTCTGCTCACAATAGTTTATTTATAGATTTCAATAAGTACTCCAATTTCAGTAGGTTAAGTAGAATATTTGCGTATGTTCTACGTTTTGTTGGCAACTGTAATAAAAATAAACAAAGGTACTCAGGCCCTTTAAACTCAGATGAAATAAATAATTCAAATATGCTATTAATTAAATTTGGTCAACAACAATCATTTTCGTTCGAAATTGGGTTACTTAAACAAGGAAAAACATTACCACAGAAAAATAAATTACTACAGTTATCTCCATTTATAGATTCAAATGACATTGTTCGTGTGGGTGGTCGTTTACAAAATTCGAATTATAATTTTGATAAGAAACACCCTATAATAGTAGATTCAAAACATCATTTAACCAAGTTAATAATGATTAATGAACATATACGTTTGTTCCACGCAGGTCAACAGCTACTGTTAGCATCAGTGCGTGATAAGTACTGGCCTATTGGAGGGAGGTGCTTAGCGCGGCGAGTAGTTAGACATTGTATTATTTGCGTTCGTCTGCGAGCGAGTACGGTGCAACCAATAATAGGTCATTTACCTGAAGCGCGCACTAATGCTTGTTTCCCTTTCTACTCGTGTGGAGTTGACTATGCTGGACCTTTTATGATAAGTAACCGTAAAGGTCGTGGTAACCGTATTAGTAAATGTTACCTATGTTTATTTGTATGCCTTAGTACAAAGGCAATACACTTGGAGCTTGTGAGTGAACTGAGTACTCAAGCCTTTATTTTATGTCTACGACGATTCGTATCACGCAGAGGAAAATGTCATGAGATCTTTTGCGACAACGGCAGGAATTTCGTAGGTGCCAACAATGAACTAGGTAAGCTGCTTAGATCCAGCCGTCAGTCTGTCAGTGATTATGCCACTTCTGAAGGAATAAAATTTGTATTTAGCCCGCTTATTCTCCCCACTTCGGCGGAATATTTGAGGCTGGAATTAAGTCAGCTAAATTTCATTTAAAACGTGTAGCTGGAAAAGCTGCTTTGACGTTTGAGGAGCTAGCAACGCTGTTCACACAGATTGAAGCTATACTAAATTCACGTCCGCTGACTCCTCTCTCGTCCAATTGTACTGATCCTTCTCCTCTGACCCCAGGCCACTTCCTAATTGGGAGACCACGTATGTCTATTCCAACGAAGCCCATCACCGCTACCAGACCTAATAGATACGAGCTCATAGAGAAGATAAGGCAGCACTTCTGGGAGAGATGGAGCCGGGAGTACATCTCTGAGCTGCAGCAGCGCACCAAATGGCGCACTGGACAAGAAGGACTCACCAGCGGGGACGTGGTTGTACTGAAGGAGGACAACTTACCGCCATTACAATGGCGGCTAGGGCGCGTGTGTCGCCTGTATCCAGGGGCCGACGGCGTCAGCAGAGTAGCTGACGTCAATACTTCAAGGGGCATTATACGAAGGGCTGTCAATAAACTATGTCTTTTGCCAACTTCAGAATCCAAAGATGACAACGACGAAGAGAGGGCCGCTTCCAGGCTCGATACCTCGTCTACGTCTTGAAAGCTAAGGCTTTCAACGTGCCGGAGGATGTTCACGCATCATACGCGTGTACCAGCAGCGGCGGAGACGCGCGGGAGGAGGGGTCACACAGCTGATCGAGCCATCGGCCGCGCCGCGACTACTCGCCTACAGATACGGTCATCGGCGGACGTACCGTGCGATCTATACCTATAAGTTATATCATGTAACCAAAATTATCTGTATTAAATTAAGTTATTTCCAAACGAGTCATATTTAATTCATATCTTCAACATAATGCGTCAACACCTAACGTAGAACGGGCTCTGCAGAATTTAATGCCAATCGTAGGAAATGATAATAACATGAGTGCGATTGTGGTTAGAGAAAATTTCAAAAGATATTTTAATACCGATATTGGAAGTCTAACTTGGCAGTACGAGACATAGGACGTGATAAACTAAAAATTACGCGTTTATCAGTATTGCAGTAATAGATTGGACTATCAATTACTATATCTTGACCTAGGGAAATAAATAGTCTTACGACTGCGTCTAGCAGAAATAATATGTATCTATTAGAATAATAAATACATTTCTCTTTAATATATGTGTTTACCTACAAATTTAAAAAAATAAATCGAATTCATAAAAATACTTACCCCTGAGATTTATTATTTTCCCTATTTCTTCCCAAGCATTCTCTTTACGGTGTTGGTCACTGTATTCCGCCGACTCCATGTCATAAAGACAAGGATATTTCTGCACTAAAACTATCAAATTTTCGTCAGTCATTGTTATTTCCATCCGTACGGCATGAATGAACAGGCTGCACTGAGCTGACGAGCGGCCGCGTGCGCCATTGTACGATAGAGTGAGACAGCATGCGATAGCAAGTGATCGGCGGTGAAAGGATGCGTTAGCATGCTATCGCGCGCTTCAGCGTTCCGGAGTCTCCCTGCCGACCATTGCATTTTGTCCGTGATGCCGATCGCCTCGAGAATTCCGCCGCGTGCTATCGCATTATGCTTTCTGTCTCGGTCTAGCAAATGGCAGTTCTAAGCGACAGAAAGAGAAAGGGCGACGGAAAAAGGCGATTCCGTGCTGCCAGATGAGGTCCAACCCTTAAACTCCAACCCAAACTTTCATCTTCCAGCCATTGTGTTACCATGTAATCGTTGAATGCTTGCATTTCTTTAGACTCCAGACTATCTTCCATTACGTAGCACCAGCAATCTGAGATATATTCTCTAGGTAGCAGTGGTAATAAGGCCGATAGCGATAGCTGATGTTTGCGAAATCGTTTGTTTTTTAGTTAAATTCAAAGCTTTAGCTTTCTTTCGTATATTAGGAGTAAAATGAAAGTCGCAACCTTTTACTTCAACTTAAGGGAAAATAGTTGACATGGCATACATTGCTGCTTGCTCGAAGTCTGTTAATATTTCAGTGGCTTCCATTCTGGGATATACCTAAGTATTCCTTTAACAACTGGAATAGTGTTAGGTAGATTTCTTAATTTTTTTCTGTTCCGTAATGCATATAATACTTTTCATTTGTGTTCTTCGTCACTTCCAAGGTCCCCATGGATAATGTAAAGTTGAACGAATAGTGTTGGGCGACAATCAAAAGGTTCATCACTTAAATAAAATTGAATGAGTCGTATACATTTCAGAACATTATTAATATCTGCATAAATTATTATTCGAAAATCAGAGGTCTCGTCATAATGATTGACCAACTTATCTTGAAATTGAGAAGGAATTTCTATTTGTTGAGGATTTTTGCACAAAATTTTCGATATACCAGCTTGTTTATTTCTAGCATTATACAACGCAGTTTTAATTTTAGTAAACGATGGAACTTTCGTTATTATGTCTAAGCCGGTGTCGTTGAATACCGCTTTTATTGTAAATATTCGGGATTGGGGAAAAAGAGGATGATACTACTTTTTCTCGGCAATCGTGTATCTTCGCAACTCGCATTGACGATGATTCTCGTTAGTAATGTTGTTACCCTAAAACAATATAAAAGATAAATAGAACTTAATATTCGTGGCCTAATAAAAAAATGACTCCAGAAATAACATGAAACGTAATAACTACCTTAATGTTAAGCGACCCGAGCAATTCTTTCGGCAGTTGACACATCGCCATAGGCTCCATCCAGTTTTATACTGTTTCTTCTTTGTGTAGTGGTGACCAGCTCTTAGTAAAACTGTGCCACCATTTGATTTAATAAACTATCCGAATTATCAGAGGATGTCGACGGCTGACTTCAGACAGTCTGGAACGGACAGAAATAGAATGTGAATATTTATTCACACTCACTTCAATTTGTTTTGTAGAATAATCTCTTATTGAAATGTTCTGCTTTAAACTAGTTGATTCACATGAACAAGTTTAGTTAGGTTAGTTCCCCCCTCTGTAGCCCTAAAGTAGGCGCGCATGACATTTTCGTTGATCTGTTGAGACCATCGCATGCGCGATACACTACCACCGGAAGCGGGGATCCTGTTAGAGGCCGATGGGCCTCGAGGTCCGATGCAGGCCGGTGGCCGGGCTCCTCCCCGACGACATATAGGTGGGCGGCGACGACGGCGGGGAGTAATACTCGTCGCTGGAGCTCGACGCTACTGCAGCAGCGGGTGAAGCTGCATCCAATTCCCGCTGGTGTGAGGCGGAGCTCAGCGACGAGTCCGGAGATGTTGGTTGTGCTTGTTGTGTCCGTTTGGCTTTTGCTCTCGTCAGCATGTCATAATCCGAGTTATGTTATTTAGTAGTCCTGGCAGGGTTATTTGTTACACGTATTATATTTTTTCATTTTTCCGAATTTTCTCTTCCTTACATTTACATCTGTCAAGTGCATTTTCTTTTATGTTTGTGAGTATTATTGCTATAAATGCTATTGTTGATGGCTTAGTTGTTTATTAAAATGTAGTTGGACTTCTTTTTCGATTAATTGCGAAAGATAATTGAGTTTGGAGTTATTAAATAAATAAAAATATATTTTCCAGGATTAGTCACGTCGATGATAGTTTGAGAACGTGAGTACTTTTAGTTCTATAAACATCTTTGGAAATGAACATTACATCTTTTGACTGTTACTTTTGTTTGTTGTTGTGACCAGGAAAAACAGGAAACAGCATTCATAGCGCTCGCTTCGAAACCTAAAGTAAACTTCTTCGGAACCCATTCGGGCACTTCTTTCAGTTTTTTGGAACAAGTTTTCGTATGTTATTCTTTCTTTGTTGAGTAGAAGCGCATAAAACATTGGAATTATGTTCGTTTCCTGATTATAACTTCCAATGTCTCCATGTATAATTGCACAAAAAGATTTGCACAGCAAGAAAATGTCCCATAAAAAAAACAGTATTTTTCGTCATCTCTTTGATATTTTCTGCAGCGAAGACAATAATACGACTTTCACCTTTGCTATAAAACAAAATGTATTTTTGAAATTCCGCTTGAATTTCAACGTCGGTCACACGCACAAACACTGTTTTCTTAACTTTTAAGTGATTGTGATTTGTACAAAGCATTTTTAATATTTTTAAAACCTGGCAGTTTTTTATCTTCAGTTGGTTCATTTTCCCACATCTTGCAAATTGCACTGGCCACTATCCTTGGAACCGCACCATAATCATTGCACACACTTTTTTTACAGTTTTCAACAAATTCAGCTATTTTGTGTAACTCAAAATCTGGTATACAAAATTACGAGTGTTTCGTTTCATTAAAAATTGTATTGTTCACTGTTGTACTTAAACTACCACTATTGCGACCCCTCCAACGAATAAAGTCTTTGTTTTTTCTTAAAGTATAATAACTATGCCCCGCATGAAACAACAATTCTTCACCCCTTTTACTTTTTTTTAATACTGTTCGGCCACTACTACCTCTTGCTTGCCATGGTAGCCAAGTGTTAGATATGTATGTGTGCGTGCGCCCCACCCGCGCGCGCCGTGTCCTTCGATTGTATATTCTATATAAATAAAAAGAAAAGTCCTGACTGACTGACTGATTGACTGACTCATCAACGCCCAGCGCAAACTCTTGGACCTAGAAAGCTGAAATTTTGCACAGAGGTTCGTTTTATAATGAAGACAAGGAATAAGGAAGGATTTTCCGAAATTCAACCCCTAAGGAAGTTAGATAGGGGATGAAAGTTTGGAAAATCGTCACTTAACGAGTTCAAAATTTCACGCAAGCGAAGCTGGGGGCAAAAGATAGTCCAGAATAAATCAGTGCGTTACGAACCAGTGTCCGTTTTACTTGTACTCGTCCTTCGTCCGCATACTTAACAGTGGCGACGAGACTCCCGACGAGATTCCCGCGCGATCATGTTATTAGAATATTAGTAATAAAGTAAACAGTGCTTAAAATGGCTCATACGCTATTTGGTATACTACATTCTTTTGACCACAACTCGCAAACATGGCGGACATACAAAGGTCGAATCGGCCAGTATTTTGTTGCTAACGAAGTTAACAAAACAACGGATCCAGCTGGCGAGAAGAGGAAGGCGATCCTCCTCAGCGCACTCAGCGAAGGCACCTATAAGCTGGCCACAGATTTAATATTGCCCAAGGATATTGAAAATGTGCCCTATGAGGAACTACTGTCGTCCTTGGATGGGCATTTCACCCCGAAGTGTGTCGGGTTTGGAGAGCGGCACAACTTTTAAGCGGCCGCTCAAGAAGCGGGTGAAACTTATTCCCAGTGGGCGGCAAGATTAAGAGAGCTGACAGAGAAGTGTGGGTTCTTAAATGTCGTAGAGGCGCTCGGAGACAAATTTATTATGGGCACGCTGCCGGGACGAGAAAAAGAAAAGCTTTATACAAAGGACCTGGCCGACCTCACGCTGACCAAGGTTGTGGAAATGGTGGAGAACTTGAGCCGCGGGCGCGCAGCCGCCGCGGCTTGCTCAGGCGCACCAACGACGCAAGCGACGCCTATACCGGAGCAGCTTTTTAAAATCTCAAACTACAAAGGAAAAAATGTGGAGGAAATGAAATGTAGATTACTAATAGTTCAATGACAACAGGCTCGCTCCTTATTACATGCCTACGCCTTTAGGGAATAGGCGTGATGTGTATTTTATTATCAATTCAATAAAAATCCCATAAGTTATTAAAGTATTTATTTATGAGTAACTTAAATACTAAAATAGTTTACTATTTTACATTATAAGAGTTCAAAGTGAATTCCTTGCTTTGCGATACATTTGCGGGCCCTTTTTACAGTCTTTAGGTGTACTTTCCTTAACATATCCGGAGTAATAAGAGCGATAGCACGAAGTATACGGTTTTTTAGCTCTTCTAGACTGTATACTCTCTCAGCATACACAATGTCTTTGAGAAATCCTCATAAAAAGAAATGGCAAGGTGTGAGATCAGGGGACCTGGCAGATCGGGGAGTTTCAATATTATTAGCTATCAACCCATGGAAATTATTTTCTAAGTAATTTATTACATCGTTTCGATTACGTGGCCTTGTCCCATCTTGTTGGAAAATTATCCTTCTTCTGTTCTCTGGAATTGTTGCCGAAAGTAACTGGAGCTCGTTTTGTATAAAGGCTAAATATCTATTTCCATTTAAGGTCCCGTTGTAAAAGTATGGGCCGATAGTGCGGTTGCCTAAAATTCCGCTCCACACATTTATAGCGAATCGGATTTGCGCTCTAACTTGAGTTGTTTCGTTAGGATTTTCTGTTGACCAAAAGTGTAAATTTTTCCTGTTATAAATACCGCAGTTTGAGAAATTGCTTTCATCGGTCCATAAAGCTGACTTAACGTTAATGTTTTGATTGATCAACCAACTGCAGTAGACCAGCCAACGAGCAGGATCATCAGTATGCAGCGCTTGAACAGGTTTAATTTTATCTCTGATTATATATTGTATACAATTTATATATACAGGGTGTCCGGAAACTCAACGTCAAGCGGGTACTGGGCGAGAGGCCAGGTTATAACAGTTCAGGAAAAACTGTTTGCCTTTCCGACTGTGTAGACTGACCTGGCTCCTTTTCGTCATGCGTCGCGTCTAAAGCCTCAAGGAATTCTTCATTTTCCTCTATGGCTTAAGTTTTCGTACTCACGCTCTCTGTTCTCTCTCTATTTTCCTCCCCTACAGTGTCCGACGTTTTTTCACCAACTGAGGGAATTGAGTTCGGGCTCCCACACATAAACACGATACGACGTCGCGTCGTGGAAATCTACGATGAGCATCGTAAAAAAACACGACATAGTTACGTAATGTGCCACGCACGATACGGCACGATGCCGTCGATGCAGTGGGGTGGTGTTTTAGTTCATTCCGAAAAATGGACCGCTCCAGACGCATTCTGCTTCTGCTGTTAATAAGAAGACGAAGAAAGAAAAGACTGATACTCAGAAGATATTGGATCCACCCATTTCTTTCAAACATGAATAACGGGAGTCACTTTATGAAGAAGTACAATGCCTTAAAAATAGACCACAACAAGTTTTTTTGATTACTTTAGAATGAGTGCATCAAGTTTCGAAGAGTTACTTCATCGGATAACGCCACATATAGCAGGAAAATATGGCAGAGGCAGACCACCCATCGAACCTCTCGAGATGCTGGGATTAACTTTAAGGTAAATGAAACAACAACTTTCTCATATGTTTTCATTTCACAAATCAACGACACTAAACAACATTTTTTGAAAATTGAGTTGTTAACAAAGAAAGCTTCACCTCAAATTAACAGATATTAAATCAACTGAAACATAATTTTAAATCAACATTACACCTTTGGATTCCTTTTTTTTAAGAAAAGTCGTAAAGCGATAGGGTTGATGCTATTGGTTCACGTGATGTATTCGAATAATCATTAGATTCGCTCTCATCGCTTTGGCCTTGCTTGGCAGCTGGTGACAGTGCTGCTTCTCGGGTAGACTATGTCGAACTTCCGGCTGTTTGGTAACCACCGTGGTAAGAACTTTGCCATGAACTTTGGGGTCTTTGTGTTTCATAGTTACCCTGGTACGAAGATGGACAATTGCTCTGAGAATAATATATAGAGGTATGTTGCTGTGATTGTTCGTATAGATCCGTTAAAACTTGTAAGACCCGACTTTGGAAAATTAAAGTTTGATGATCATTTAGTTTATTTAAAAATGGTAATATCGCTTTAAAAAAAGATAAATGTCTGTTTTCGGGCTCTTATAATTTTGCCATAATCTCTTCTTCAAATGTATCGACATTTCTCCTTTTTCGTGATGGCTGAGGGAGAGATGGACTTTAAAATTTTCTTTTTGGACTTTCATTTTGTGTGTTCTGATTGTTTGTTTCTAGATCTATTATACTATCATCGGTTTAATTTCGATCATTTCTTTTTAAAAAAATGAGCTGTTTATATAAATGATATTCTTTAAGTTTGTTAGCGCCTGCTCCAGATTTATTTATTTCTTTAAGTTTTTTTACGTACTTGGCATAGTTATCTTTAATACCAGTCCATTTCTTTAACACAGCATTACCTGAAACAATAGAATTTTATGTTTCGACACGCATAAATAAATAAATAATACATTCACTCGCCCATCCCACCAACACACGCACACACACGCACCACACTGATACACATATACACATGCATACCTTCACATAGATTATTTATTTATGTATACACTTTTAATTTGTAGTGTGGGCTATGCCTATACTACAAATTATTTCATTTATTTATTTCTTTATTTTATTTCAGGTTTTTGGCATCAGGAAACACCTTTCAAGACATGCATTTAAACTGCTATCGTGGCGCGTCTACTATTGCTGAAACTGTAAAAATAGTCTGTGGAAACTATGGAAGCATCTTTTGATCGAAAATATACCTAAATAAAGTAACAACTGAGCGGCTAACAAAAATTGCTGAGAAGTTTGCCAAGAGTGCTAACTTTCCTAATTGCATAGGCGCACTTGACGGGAAACATGTTTGGAGTCCCAAACATGGCGGATCTCTTTTTTATAATTACAAAAATTATCATTCTGTATTGTTGTTGGCTCTCGTAGATTCTGAATACAGATTTATATATTGATATTGGAGCATATGGCAAGGAATGTGACTCAACCGTTTACAATAATTCAAAATTGAATGAATTACTTTTAAAAGGACAACTTCCTTTACCAACGCCAAAGCCTTTACCAGGCTCCCAAACGCCTCTTCCTTTTGTTTTTATTGTAGACGAAGGCTTACCGTTACCAAATAAATGCGCCCATACCTAGGAAAACATTTGACGATACAACAAAGAGTTTTTAATTATCGTTTGAGCCGAGCAAGAAGATTTATAGAATGTGCGTTCGGTATCCTGGCTAACAGGTGGAGGGTATTTCATCGACCATTAAATGTTTCTTTCGATTTTTGCACAAATATCATAAAAGCAAGCTGTGTTTTACATAATTTCATTGTAAACCGTGAAGGAGCCGAAACATTTGAAGATATGTTAATTGATGATTCTTTTATTGAACTACAACAGTCCACACACGAGGGTAGAACAAGAACAAGAGCTACTGACATAAGAAATGAATTTTGTGATTACTTTAATAGTGATCTGGGAGCTCTTAGTTGGCAACTAAATAAAATATAGAATATTACTTACCATGTTTTGTTTTTTCTTGATTACTTAATTCTTGAAAACCAGGAAATAAATTTTCGCACACCTCTTTCCGTGCTGTTGTTTTTGCATTTTTATTCTTGTATTCTTCAGATGTTTTGTTCCATAGTACGGGACGCTGCTCGACTAGGGTAATTAAATGATCGACTTCAATACCATCCGTCATCTTTGAATTTCGAATAACAACTGCGCAGGATTGCATCGTGAGTTTCTAACGTCACGACGTCGTATCGTGCATCGACACGTTACGACGTCGTGTCGTAGATTTCCACGACGCGACCTCGTATCGTGAAACGACGCCGCATCGTTGTACGACGCAACGTCGTATCGTGTTTATGTGTGGGAGCCCTTCGGTACCGAGGTTACATGTGGAGTAATATCTTCACTTCAATTTCAATAGAGCAATCACCTGGCCTTGGAAATTTTTAATTGTGCCTTGGTATGCAATTAATTAATTTTTATGTTTTTTTTATTACCAGCAGTTGTGCAGTCCTTGACAATATATACGCGTGAAGACATCTTGGAGGTCTCTCAAATGTTGCTCAAATGTTGAAGACAGAATTATCAAATAGTCGATGTAGACACACAATTTAACGTGGTTGAGAGACACGCGGAAACCATCCATCAACGGTTGAAAGGTGGCCGGTGCATTGCGCAAGCCAAATGGCGTCCTCAAAAACTTATACATGCCAAATGGTGTCACGAATGCTGCATTGGTCTTCATCCCTTAATCTGCCAATAACCTGCGCGGAGGTATATGGTTGACATGTAAGGTGTGGGTTTGGCATCATGCAACAGGTCATCGATGCGCGGTAGTGGGTACACATCAGGAGTTTTAAGTGCATTGAGCTGTCGATAGTCAATGCAAATTCGTGTTCCACCATCTTTTTCAGGAACCATGACAACAGGTGCAGACCATGGGGACGTGCATGGTTCTATTATCCCCTCAGCAAGCATTCTGCTTACTTCATCCTTGAGGATTTGTGTTTTAGCAGGTGGCAAGCGGTACGGTCGGACGGAAATTGGTCTGTGATTCCCCATTTCTATGAAGTGCTGTGTTTGGGTTGTAGGTTTTCCATTGGGGACAAACGTATCCGTATTCCTTTTTAAAAGCCGTTGTAGATCTACAACTTCCGTATTGCTTAGCACACATTCGGACTCTTCAGTATCTATAGCCGCTATATCTGTATAAGTACTTGGTGAGTTGAACAAGGCTTTGGAATCAGGTGACAACTCAATGGTGCTTTCTTCTATCGACCTTCTAGCGTTTTGATACAAGGCATCTATGACTGGAGAATGGCCATCAAACAGACGTTGACGCTTTCTTGATTTCTCCGATAAGCTAAATACGTGAGATATGTATTATCACGCTACTTACAATGAAGGCTGAGCAGATGTTTCCTAAGAATATCATCTAATTTCAGAGAATTTGTCAGAAATCAGCGTAGCAGAATGCTGTAGTGAAAGATCGGTGGTCCTACATGTTCTGCGTTCGAATCTCAGGTTTCAAATTAGCTTTTTGTATTATTATTTTTTGCGATGTTTTTATTATTATTTATTTTGGTCATTGTTGTCAGTATTATAAAAAGCCTGTAAACGCCGTGGTTTAATAAATGATAAAGGTTAATTTTTATCTATAACTATAATATGTATAGTGAAATGAAATTATAACAGTCAATCGGTAGCTATAAATATGTAAACAACTTGCAACATATTAATTCACAATAAATATCAATATACAATTATAATCCATTTTAGCAAGATTTCCTTGTAGAAATAATAGGTTTTATGAACCTTAACGGTCAATGAAGATGAGCTGAAACTCTACTTGAAGAAATGGTTCAAAAGATATTAGTGTCCTGATGGGCCAATTTTGTTTATTATTATAATAAATTAAGTACATATATATGTCGCAGTCGGATTGTATAATCCGTCATATTACATTACGGCTAGCCGTTATCAAAAACAGGGCCGTTTTGAAATGCGGCGGTTCAACGATTAGCCGGATTGTCATTGCGATACGTTCTTCAATAAGGCGGGCCATGTTTAGCCGCATCGTACTACTACTAAGATTGTAGGGTGACCATACTCACAAAATAAAACAATGTTTAAAATGAAAATCAATTTTTATAATCAGAAAAAGTTAACAGATTTCTCCTTACAATATTCCTTACTAATCAAGAATTATTATCATAGTTACTTTATACTAAATAAAATATTTGGCTTTAGACATTTTTATCCTTCAAATTATAAATCACAAGGGGCAGCCGTCTAAAAATACTTATTACAATTAAACTTTTCCAAACATTACTCGTAAATATATGAAACAAAAAAGGTTACATGAACTATCTCACATTCTGGCCACATTTTCACAATTTCTTCATTTATTTTGGCGGTGAACTCGCGCCCATTATCGCTTTGTAAAACATATGGCGCTCCAAAGGTAAAAAAAAAAACAATTAACTGTTGCGCAACTTCAATTGCCTGTTTAGACCGCAACGGACGCAGTTGAAGGAATTTTGTGGCATGATCTTGGTAGTTTAACAACATTTTATTTTATTTTATTTGGGTGGCTCACAGCTAGCAACACAGATATAATAGTGGAATAATCGACGACAAGCCATTTACAAGCCTCCACAATTAGAAAAAAGATTGTCACAATGGTTTAAATTTAATAAATCTAGCGAAGGTATGCTTACAACGTATCAGTTACAACAAAATCCTTAGAAAGAATGGTATTGATAGATGCCAAACTGCTTGCAAACAGATCAATGGGGTTGGCAACTGTCAAAGCGGCGCTAGCGTAGCTTTAACCAAAAAAAGTAAAGTTTGTAGAGATCATTTGTTATTCAAATTATTTTCACAATGCCAAAGATGTGTGAAGTGCCTTTTTGTAAGGAAATCGGTGCGCACCAATTTCCTAAAGACTCTGCAACAGCAAAAATGTGGCTAAAAGCCATAAGGAGACAAAACTTTAAGCCGGAAAAAAAATCGAGGTTATGTCGAAAACATTTCTTGGAAACTGATTACCAAAAAACTAGTATTTATACAGGTATGCCTATTAATTTTGTTTTGGATATATTCAGCATCATTATAAGTATGAGTTCTTTATCATTTTTGGTTGTTTCCAGGCACTGAAAATCAGCACCGTTACCTGAAGAAAACAGCAGTCCCATCAGTGTTTGCTTGGACCACGAAAACTGTTTCACAAACAGACCAAGCTCGAGGGATGCGATTATTAAACCGCAATATTATAAAATCACTCTTTGCACAGGCAGGCACATCAGCTATAGAAACAACCAATTTAGACAATTTAAGTTGTCCTGATAATGAGATAATTTTTACCCAAGAACACCACACAAACATACCAGATATCGCAAGTGAACAATGCATAGAAGCAGAGGTAACTAAAGAACAAGAGGAAATAATCCCAGTTCAATATAAGTCTTTTGGGACACAAACAAGTACTACACTTAGAATATTTTCGACAGATTTATTGCTTACTGATGATGAGTCAGTCATGTTTTACACTGGATTAGAATCTTACTCCAAATTAAATCTAGTGCTCAGCACTCTTTTGCCAATGGCAAATAATTTACAATACCGCTGGAGTCAAGTCATAGGTGTGTCAATTGAAGATCAGTTCTTAATATTATTAATAAAGCTCAGACGCAATAAACCAGATTATGAAATAGCCCGAATGTTTAATGTAAGCAAAACCGAAGTATCAAATATAATAGTAACTTGGATTCACTTTGTGCATAATTTGTGGTCCCTCATTGATATTTGGCCTCAACGTGATTTAGTGGATTATTACATGCCTCAGATATTTAAAGACCAAAATAGCAAAACTAGAGTTATTATTGATGCAACAGAAGTCTCTATTGCTAAGCCAAGCAATCCTATATCGCAGAGAGCCACATACAGCACATACAAGAACACTAACACCATTAAGTTTTTGGTTGGGTCCACTCCAGGTGGGCTCCTGTCTTATTGTTCTGAATTTTATGGTGGAGCAACCAGTGATAGGAAGATGATTGAACGCAGCTCATTGTTAAACATGTGCGATGAAGGTGATAGTGTCATGGCAGATAGAGGGTTTAACGTTCAGGACTTGTTTGCAGTGAAAAATATATCAGTCAATATACCTGCATTTTTGAAAGGTAGATCTCAGTTACCAGGTTTTGTATTAAAACGTGATCAGAGACTTGCAAGTCAAAGAGTACACATAGAGAGACTAATAGGCTTAACAAAAACTTACAAAATTTTGCAAACACCTCTAATCTCATTTTATGTGCCCTTTGGCCTCAAAAATATTTTTTATTAGTTTAATGTTGTCCAATTTTAGGGAAAGAATTGTAAATAATAAAAAGAAATGCAAATAAGTATGTTTATTCGTTTTATTTACACACCCTAACAGCTAATAATTTTATTGCAGATATGTCCTTAGTCAATAACACGTTTCTTTATCAAATCATAATCTTTGTATAAATATTTCTTTAAAATTACACCTTTCAAGTAATTATTATAAAAATCATCAATTTTTTCTAACATCCCTGCAATAAAGTCATCATCTCTTGAAACAAAAATAACTTCTAGGGCCTTATAGGTATAAACAATTAAGTTTCAATATAATCTATTTGTACAATAGAGCTGGCCCTGGATTTGGTAGTAATATGGGCTAGTTTTTTTAACACTAACCTATTATTTATTGTGTCATTTACCAGATAGGGCACTGTTACTGGTGTAATCATTTCACTCCTGGTAGAATATGGGCATTTCACTTCGATCACTGTATCAGTCCCCATTAGGCCATCTGGTGAAGCACCTAAATATGGTCTTTGCTTGCTGATACATAATCCGCAACTCTCAACATTTACACCATACTTTGCTTTATATTCACTTATAGCAACCGCTTCATTCATTATACCATGGGTTGTTGCTCTTGATGAAAAAGGTCTTTCGTTCAGGAGTTGCCTGCTGTAACCTTCTTTTGATGCAGCTTTTAAGTGGCAAACTGTGTGGAGCTTGCTGGCAGTTATCCTGTGTGTCCTCTCTTCATACCGCACTGAACAGTTTTTTTTGACTTCTAGTGGTTTGCTCAATATTTATGATATATTCTTCACTGATGTTTAGCAATTTTAATTTAGTCAATGTTTCATCTTCTGGGTTGCAAGCTGTGTATCCATGATCTGCTGCAATAGCATAGGGATTTGCTGGTTCAAATAATCATTGAAGAATTTTGAAAATTTAATATTAAATTTCGAATTTTATTGTTATACTCCCCTTTGTTAATGTTATGTGTGGGGTAAGGATTAAACCTTCCATCAGGTTTTTTTTTAGGCAACTTGTGCGCAACTATTGGAGATGCTGTAAATGGGTCTTTAGGCACACGAAATGACTGCAACCTTTGTGTACACACTTGATGCAGTAATATTACTTTATCACGTACCATGTGTTCAATGCCATTTAAAAGCACAGCAACATGTTTGCATTTCGCCTCTGTGCCACTTCCAGCAGGACATTCGCAGTGGGATTCCTGTGGAGTTCCATTTTTATGGATCTTTAAATCCACCTCATACTGTAGAGCTTTCATAGTTTTCTTGCAAAACCCTTTAAAAAAAGTAGAGTCACCAACAGTTGTAGCCCTTGCTAAGATTAGATATCGGGACTCATACAAGGCTCTAGCTTCATCCAGTTTCTTATCAACACTGTAACAAAATATATAAAATATAACTTTAATTACTTTAAGACTTTTTGATTACAGACACATTAATACAAACTCATTTATTAAATTAAACTTGCTTGAAGTGAATTTATTTTGGTAAACTGACCAAATTCCATCCATCATCCAATCCATCCATCCTCGAGCGTTCAAGTCGCAGGCGATTTAAATAAAATTTAGACAATGGACCTACCATTTTGTTCTACCAAAACGCAATATCCCTTTTTATAAATTCTACCCTCATCAAATGTTACGCCCTAGGCCATACGGAAAATAAGCACATTTCTCCGTAATGTTTAATTGTCCCTGAATTCGAAAAAAGTAGTCATGGTTTTTATCAACTACAGACGTGTTATTTTTAGCACTGTATTTCCATTTTGTTTCCTTTTATTGCTCCTTCCCATTTCATTTTATTTGCAGATAATGTAAATTTTATTTTACTAGTCCCGTTTTTCCCCCTTTGCCGTAAACACGATCGGGACTGGGTACTAAATATTGTAGAGTTTTATGTACAAATAGTCCGCAGCGGATAATTGTGATGTTTTCCTGCAGAGATAACTGAGTCAATATGCTGTTGGTTCATTAGGTCTACCACATGCAACCGATGGAATGTTAGATATGTTTTGCTGTTTTACAATAGATTTCACTAAAGGAGCGCAAGTCTATTTTCTTTTCGTTTACATGTCTTGCCAAATATAGGCACGGTTAGTCTGATTTTTCTGTTTTCTATCCACTCTTGACTTGAACTTTGATCAATTGTTTGTTTCTGAATTTCATCTCTTTGTTGGTCACAAAGTTCCATTTGTTTAAGAAATCCTTCTTTCGACGTCTGAAAATTTTCATCGGCCACGTCTGGCCCTGAGCTTTCTGACCATAATCTGGATCATCCACATTTTTACGGTTTTCTTTTCGAAATGCTCTTTCATAAATTTTCCTTTGTGCTTTTCGTGTCTCATATACATTTGTGTATTTACCAGTACGTCTACGAAATACGCATTTATGGCATAGATTGGCTTTGAAAGAAAACTGCTGCAACTGATCACCTCTCTCGATATGAATTTCTTTGCGTGTAATTATTGCGCTTCCCGCCTAAATATTTTGCAATCACCGAATTGAATGTGTCAGCAGGATTGTTACGTCAAAAACAAGACTTAGCGCTTGATGCTAGATATGAGACAATTTGACACGTTTTTCTCCACAGAACTATGTTCGCTAAATCGAGTGCCGTGTTGATGTCCATTTTGGCAGTTGCAGGGCATATAGCATTCTCGCAATTGGTGTGACTACCAAAAGCATGGTGTCCATCCAAGTACCCGCACGAAGTTTGACCATTTTCTGAGTATCCGAAACTAGTTCATGTTTCCTTTGCTTCATAGCCCGCACTGTGTATCTGTTAAAATTCATGATTTTGAAGTCCGTCAGGAGTTTCCTCAATTGAATTGGAATATGTGTATCTTTAATAAGTTCTCTCAGTTTGTTACAAAGATTTCTGAAGAGGTAGTTTCGAGACTGTCTTCTGGACCTTGCAGTTTGTATAAGGATTGCTATCTATCCGAAATAAACAATGAATAGGTACAACAGTATAACAGTATCGGTCATAAGTGGAGTAGAAATCTCACAAAGCAATAAAGTAACACTTCGGTTTAACTTACGACCTTCTTTTAATAAGTAACTTCAATACTATAGACACACACACTCAGATTCCTTTGCAAATGATTGTATTTCATAAATTCAACCGTTACAGCGGTTTCGCACTGCATCCGATCCGAATCCGTAAAAATACGTTCCGAAGTAGCCATAGAACTATTTGTATGGTAGTTTACGCACTACATCCGGCATCCGTCATCCGATTTCTATCCGTTATCCGTGAGTTTCTAATTCGGAAGAACAATTGGCGGACCGAAGTAGCCGTAGTACTGTTTGTATGAACGCTTTCGTATTACCTCGGATTCAAATCAGACGCTAAACGGATATGCCAAAGATGGCCCCTGAATTGTTTGAATTTGAATCAGAGATCGGAATAGTGCGTAAGCAACATCCGAATTCGGTCCGAGATTTTTACTCTAGATCGGTATTTTCACGGATTCGGATCGGATGCAGTGCGTAAAGCAATATCCGAATTCGGTCCGAGTTTTTTATATCCGTATTTTCACTGATTCGGATCGGATGCAGTGCGTAATCGCTCTTAGAGTATATGGTGTGATAGCTTAGCGGTTACCGTATTAGGGTAAACACAATTATGCGTAGTGAATCGCAGGTTCGTATGTTTTTTTTTTTTTTTAAATTACTCGAATTGTCACGCTGTTGACTAAAACCCTTGTTATATTCGTTTTGTTCACTAGACTCGTAAAACTTAATGATTATACCCACAGAAACCTAAATAAATAAATGATTACGTTAGACAATCAGATGCAGTTAACTTACGACTCATTCACTGCGACTAAATAGAACGTAGTCAGGATTTGGGAGCGACTTAAGGTGTTTTTAAAAATGAAAATTAATTAATTAAAATGATATAATTAAATTGACTTGACGTGTTTACAGATTCAGATGCTTACACGAAGTGCCTATGTCCTATAACTTAGTCTAACAACCGCCATCCTTATCTCTCTGGGAATAATCATGCAAGCACAGTGCATCGAGAGCTTTTATGCTGACATACGGAGTATTTGTATGGGTTGTGCTTCCATAACTCCTCCCTCACCAAGTGCGAAATTATCGGCAATATTTGGATTCCGATGATTTCGCAGACCTTGAATTATACAAGACTTTTTCTTCCAGATTATTACGCTAAAACATGTTACTACTAGGATTACATAAAGCATTACAGTACCTAAACTAACACTTTTTGTAGTCACCGCACTATCACTTTCGACTATTTCACTTTTTAACGTATAGGATAGATGTTTTAGGCCCGTATTAATAAACGTTACTCAGCCCAAGAGCTCGCACTTGATGACAATGTTGAGGTCATGATCGTATTAATAAACATATAATCTACGTACTCAAGTTACGGTTTAGTTTTACGTTATCAGCTGAGTGATGGACTGATTAATAAACGAAACTCACCACTTAAGTATCAATAGATGGGGGTAATCGAGATGCTTAAATCTGAGTGTAGGCAGTCCGTGACTTGAGGTCGTGATTAGTTGCGCGAAACATGGAGTTTGAAAATATTTTGGGTGAAATTAATTATTACGATGAAATGGAGTACTATGACGACATTTTCGGGCGGTCAAAATTTTGCAAAATCCAAAGATGGCGACTGCGAGATTTTACAAAATATGCGTCATGGGTATCTTTTCCATGGTTTTCGGGGGTGCTGATTTCGAAAATAAGGTCAAAGTCAAAATCCAAGATTGCGACTGCGAGATTTTACGAAATATGCGTCATGGGTATCTTTTCCATGGTTTTCGGGGGTGCTGATTTCGAAAATAAGGTCAAAGTCAAAATCCAAGATGGCGACTGCGAGATTTTACAAAATATGCGTCATGGGTATCTTTTCCATGGTTTTCGGGGTGCTGATTTCGAAAATAAGGTCAAAGTCAAAATCCAAGATGGCGACTGCGAGATTTTACGAAATATCTTTTCCATGGTTTACGGGGGAGCTGATTTCGAAAATATAGCCTTTTGTGTAATTTAATATTTCCCAGACAGACACTGCAGTCTTCATTGATTTCTAAGATATATGTACCCTTGATCGATTTCCTGATAACATCAGTGGTACACGTTTCGGTAAGTATTATTTCATTTTTAGTATAAATTATCCAGCTGGCAGAATCAATAGGCTGTATTTTAAGGCTTTCCAGATCAACCACAAGGGGGTTTACACAAACTGAGGTTTGAAGCAAAATTCATTACTTGTTCTATGCACGTACTTTCAGGATACAATATAACATCATTTTCCTTGCACAGGAACTGGTTGGCTGCGATTTCTTCACAAGGGCTAGCTAGCGGTAAGTACATGGGACTTTTCACCATAAGGTAGAGATATTTAGGAATTATAATAACAGTTTCATTTTTATTGAAAATTGGCAATGAGTAAATCTTGAAGTAATTATATTTATTTTTGTCTAATAACGGGATTTCCATAATGAATGTAATTTGGTTTTCTTTTACATATGCTTTAACAGACATTGTTCTTTCTAGCATCACTAAAGTTTTTTCCGTAACAGGATACATTAAACATTCAGTTTTAGAAATTTTGCTTAACAATGATAGTAGTTCAGATGGGTCAACAATAGTTTGGTGTAAAACAGAGACTTTAGTAAACGATAGTGCAGTTTCAATCTCATTTAAAACTATGTATATATCGTTCTAAAATTACTTACAAACATATCAAACATGCTTAAAACATATATAGAGTATACAGGGCGTCCCACGACTTTGCCACATGGAGGGGAAGTACCTTAAATACTGTAGATAGAAAAAAATACTGAACGAAGACTTCATTTTTATTTAAAAAATAAAACGAACTGCATTCAAAGAATTTTAAATAATCACCTGTCTGAACCGGGAACCGAACCCGCTAAATGTGAAAAAAAATAAACTGTAATTTTATTGTACTAATCGAAAGGCTCGATCAGATACATTTATTTCTTCTAAGTAACATAGCATCTAAAATAAAAGGAACACCATGAAATTTTACATTTATTTGAAATAATAAGACACGTTTAGCTGTGCAACTTACAAACAATTTAATTTATTAAATGCTCAAAATGTGTCTCTTCCTATTGTATACAAAATGTAACTCTTTTAATAATCTCGCTTACCGTTGATTTGTTTATTTTTTCATAGTGAATATTTGAAATAATACTTTGAAATAGTACTTAATAAAGCAGAAAGTAGTACATAACGTCAGTTGTTATAAGCACGACATAGAGAGAATGCTATTCATTATTCTGAACAAAATTTTAAATTAAATGTTAATTTTCATGGTGTTCCTTTTATTTTAGAGGCTATGTTATTTAGAAGAAATAAATGTATCTGATGGAACCTTTCGATTAGTACAATAAAAAATTTAATTTTTTTATTTTCACATTTAGCGGGTTCGGTTCCCGGTTCAGACAGGTGATTATGTAAAATTCTTTGAATGCAGTTCGTATTGTTTTTAAAATAAAAATGAAGTCCTCATTCAGTAAATTTTTCTATCTACAGTATTTAAGGTACTTCCCCTCCATGTGGCAAAGTCGTGGGACGCTCTGTATAGAGTTATTTTCTTTAGTGCCTATATTTTTTATTATTCTTTCTATGCGTCTCATACGGTCGTCTAAGATTTGAATATTTTCCTGTAGAGACATAGATTTGTTATATAGTAATAGAATCAAGCATTTTCGAAATTATAGTTATTTTTTATCTATGTGTGTTTGACCTATTTTCAAATTTGAAATCTGAGTATCGTACCTACTTAATCGCGTCCTCATGAGCTAGATTACCGGTAAGTGTTTTAATCTATGATCCACGAGGGTCAATGAGACCACGTTTGAACCTAACTGTTTTGATGGAATAAGCTGCCTGAACTTTTTGATTGTTGAATAGCGTAAGTGTTCTACCTGCAATTTCATATTTTGGAACTCATTTTCATAGGGCTTATGAATGTCCACTAAATTACTAAACTCTTTATATCTATTAATATTTAATACTAAATCGTCTTCTATCGCCTTAAAATCTAATATCTTAACTATAATCCACTTATCTTTTTCTATAAACGCTTGTCCTTGCTTAACAGGTAAAACGCCTGGGTTATTTTTAATCTCTTGAAGTTGAAGGCCTTGGGTCTTGATCGTCAGTTTCAAGACCACGATGATCAGCCACGACCTGTGAAGGACGTTTAACGTTCTTTAAGGGCACTTTAGTTTGTCTATTCCCTATTTTTACTGGTACTACGTTTCGCTCTACCTTTCCTTTTACTACTGCCTTATGGTACCTAGGTTTATCTTTACTTTTTCTTATATTAATGTCTTTTACGAAAATATTCTCTTCTTCTTGTTAGTTTCGCTCGGCTTCACCTCCTTTCTTTTCTCTAGTTTTTTCTTTAGTGGCAATAATTTTGTCAGTTATGTATTTGTACAGGAATTTTGTTCGTTTCGCATGATCTTTAACCAATTGTTGTGTGTATGCTTTTTCAACGTCTACATTAAATATTTTACCAGAGTCTGTGTGTCCAAATGCTACTTCGAAAGGTGTTAATCCTGTAGTAGAATGTATAGTGTGGTTGTATATAGCAGTTTTACTTACTCGCAAATTCTGGTCACTAATTTGATTGACTTTCGACAACAGCACTGATTTTACAGTTTGAATTCATGCACAAAAGTCGGTGTAATTCTCATTATGTTTAATCTTTAATGTTTCTAATTGGATAGCTAAACACTCTTCGCTTCGCGGATCCCCAAAGTGTAACACGAGTAATTCCTTGAATTCCGCCCACGATAGAATATCATCGCGCTCGCTGATAAGTGCAGCTGCGTCGCCCGCTAATCGGCTAGTCACAACATGCATTAAATATTCATGTTGCAAATTTGATGATTTAAATTTATCAATTATATACTCACATTTTCGCAAAAATAAATTAAAATGGCGTTTATTCCCATCAAAGGTTGGTATAATTTTGTACAATTCATTCGGTATAAGTTTAATTTCCGACATTTTTATGTTGTGTATACGAATCTAATAACTCTATGAACTCTACTATTATTATTTAAAACTATAAATGTAATTAATGTTACTAACTTAACTCAATAAATGATATAATACTGTATAATACACAACAAATATGTATTTACGTTAGGTATTTATATTCTTTTTTTTACTACAAACTTATAATTTACTTTTAAGAAAACCATAAAACAGTCAAAATGGGAAACGTCCAATTCCAAGTTAACAAAGGGATATGTAGGAGGTGAAAAGTCGTACTCACCAGCCTGTCACGCCCATCATCAGCTCTCAAGGCCCCTCGTCTCAGACAATATTTATTTGGTTCTTCGGATCACTTCGCTGTACACCGCGCACGAGCGGGAAAATCGGGAAAAGTCTATTCGCGAATATTCACTGAACGCGGGACAGTTTTTCTTAGTGATCCTACCGGCTGCGCCAGTCAGGATTTGGGAGCGACTTAAGGTGTTTTTAAAAATAAAAATTAATTAATTAAAATGATATAATTAAATTGACTTGACGTGTTTACAGATTCAGATGCTTACACGAAGTGCCTATGTCCTATAACTTAGTCTAACAACCGCCATCCTTATCTCTCTGGGAATAATCATGCAAGCACAGTGCATCGAGAGCTTTTATGCTGACATACGGAGTATTTGTATGGGTTGTGCTTCCATAACTACGTATATATATTTATCTTATTTTATTTAATTAAGCATACACACGTTGCGTAAAACTGACTTACATCCGTCACCTCACACTTCAGGTCCAGTTGAAAACCAGCGTCAGGCACTAGTTGTCTGGCATTTTTGCTGAACTGGGCCTTTTTGGCGCAGCCGTGAGGCACACTCTTCTGCTAATTTCTTTTGTTTTTTTTTCTGCTTTATTTTATACTGTGTGCCTTTTTAGTCTGTGCTAAATAAATGTATTTTCTTTCTTCTTTCTTTTCTTTCTTTACGTCGTTGGTTTGTTGTTATTGTGGGTTAGTGACGTGTGTTTAATCTAATAACGGTGTTGTAGTTGATTTTGAAATGCAAGGAATATTGAAATGAAAGCGATTATTATTGCTCTGCGTAAAAGCGGACTTAATATATCACGAATATCTGATGAAACCGGACTGAGTGTGAGTATTATGATTTAATTATTTTAACAAACATTTATCAAACTTATTTATCGCGCCCACGCTCTTCGTTGACAGAGTTGATAAATATCAAACTATCATAAGTCCATCTACAACGAAATTTGACTTTTTGATTTGGTTGTATTCACCTATCAAATATAAGTTTGCCAGCTCAATTCAAAAGCGCATAAGTCACAAGCATTGCTTTGATTAAAACGGTTAAATATGTTAGTTTGTTTCAAATTCTAGTAAGTCCACAAAGACATTATTTCAAATTCTCACATGTCCATTGCGACCAATCACAAAACGTCAAACTTGTCAAAATGTCAATACGGCGTCAGTCTTGCCGAAAGTCTTTGTGATTGTGGTTGCGCTTCTCGTGTTATTTTTAGAAAATGGAAGGAAATTTAAACCAAATAGATATTGTTGAGCCAGATAAAGTCCGTAAAAGAAACAGATTGAAGAGTATAGCGAAGAAAGCAAGCAAAACGAAGTTAAAGTAAGTACAATTCTTTTGTTTTTATTATACCAGTGTTAATCACGTGGCGTCATCGCATCGTGGCGTGGCAAATACAGGGCCGGATCCGATCGTAAAGTATTGGCTAGATTTTATTTGGATTTCTGATTTAAAGATAAACTTTCATGATTGATTTTATTGTATTTTACTAAAAATATGTAAGTTATTGAAGTATTAATATATTTTGTGTATAGTTACTTATACTTTTCGGAAATTGCGGTACGCGTCGATTTAGATCAAGATTTTTTACATAAATAATTATTATAAAATTTTTACTGAGCCTGTTTTGAAGATATTTTTGTAAAAATAACTTAAATTTGGTATTTGGAAATCACTGAACCTAATTTTTTTTTTTTATTTATGTACATTTATTTACCTGCTTTGTCTATCACAAATATTACTAGACGATTTTGAACCAGATCTCGTAATTGAAATAGGTTCAAATTTTATAGACCCGATGACAATTCATTTTACTTTTTTAAGAGTATTTTAGTTACAACTCTTTTACTTTTATGTAACCTATGAGGACGAATAAACGATTTCATTCCATTATACTCTATTGTTTGCTATTCTATTTTTACTACTATTCTGTACGTTATTTAACACTTCAGATTTGTGATTGGAACTGTTCTTGTTTCAGGTATTCAGCTCCTGGATTACCGAAAATACCCCTCGTGCTGTCACAATACAAAATCGCTCAAATGTCAAACACTTGAAAGCAACGAAATTTTTTTATTTCATCAAAACTTTTATAAACGTAAAGATAAAACAAATCAAGATAATATGATCCTACAACAAGGCTGTTAAACGGCGACGTCCAAGAACAGGCACGAAGTGTCGAATTTATACGACAAAATATTATATTTCGGACAGAAAAGGGAGAAAAGTGCCTGTTTGCAGCAAAACTTTTACAGGTGTTTTAAGATTAAAAGCCTCGCGTATTCAAGGTGTTACAAAAAGGCACTTTCTCTCTGGTTCAGTTGCCAAAGAAAATAGAGGAGGAGATAGAAAGAGATTTATGTTTGCTTCTCGCAAAGAGGCAGTATAGAACTTCATCCGTAAATTTCAGCCACTGGAATCTCATTATTCACGAGGTTTTATCAAACACCGTGTTTATTTACCATCTGATCTGAATATTAAAAAAATGCATCGGATGTACAACGACGAAGCTTTACCGGATTTTGAAGTTAAAATAGGATTTTTCCGCAAAGTTTTTAACTCATCCTTTAACCCGCCAGCACTCGCGCCTCAAGAAATTACATCAGCACTCGCGTGTAGAACATTTTGCTCACGTTTATAAATGTCAATAAATGCAAGTTTTATCAAAAAAAAATTATAAAAATATATTTTATTATATAAAATATATATTATTTAGGGCTGATTTTTCAATCGTGAGATGACTTTTATCTGGGGAATAAGTTTTACGTTTTGACAGCTTTTGTATAGAACATATGTCAAACCGTCATATTTATTCCTTGGATAAAATTTATCTGACGATTGAAAAATCAGCCCTTATTCTACAAAATATATATTCAAAAATTTAACAATATTAAGCTTTTTTATTTTAGTTAACAATCATAGGAACTAATTTGCCAGTCTTCTAAGGCAGTCTTACGGAAAAAATTAAATAAAAAAAAAACTTTAAAAAAAAAACTTAACTATGTATAAATAACTAATCTTCGTCATATAAGCGAGCTTTACACATAGTGTACGACTATGCTCGGTACATACAATTTTTTGCCAGTAAATACAGCTCTTTTTAGTCTTGCGATTTTTGCGTCTTGGGCAAACCGCGCAGATACCACTTGGTTTTTCTTCTTCTGGTAACTCAGATTCTGGTACAAAGCGTTTCATCACTTGCTGAAGAGGATATGAAATATTTTGGAAGGTGCTTCTTCTTCGGATATGTGGCTGTGTTAGTTGAAGAGCTAGTTGTTTCAAGTAGTCTCTGCGCGTGATGATTATACCTGTATTTTCTTTTCAAATGATTTGACTGTTGATTCGACTACGATCCATCTATAATAGAAATACATAATAGATTACTATTTCAGTAATGTAAAATCATGATATTACATAAAAGTTGCAGTAAAACTGTCGCAAAGATGAAAAAAAATAAAGTCATGAGTAAAAAAAGTACTTACGTCGATACCCGCGCGATGAGCAAAACGCCGCCTGATGGTACACGGCGCAACAAACCACCTCGTCCGAGTGACTGGCGCTCACTGGCGAGAAGTCAACTGCATACAGGGGTGGGGGACGGAACAAAACTCAGCTACCAAATGAACGATGTACGTATGAATAATTTTGACAAAATGGCGCGTGTTTTAAATTTACTGAGAGCAAAATGCTCATAGCGCGAGTGCTCGCGGGTTAATATAGGTTTCGGATCTCCCCGCACCGACGTATGCTCTACATGCCTCGAATTACTTGAACGCCTTAAAATTACCGCTAACGAAAACCTGAAACAAAACCTTCGGAGTCAATATCGAATTCATAAATTGAGGGCAAAGGCCTTTTTTACTTTTTTACGAGACGACAACCCAGAAGTTCAAATTGTTTCATTCGATTGCCAGAAGAATCTATCGTTGCCCAAGATCCCGGATCAATCGGCCTATTATTCGCGGCAACTATATATTTGTGGAGAAACTTGGTGTGGTGTTCCTCCAACCAAAGGGAGGATCCTCCAACCAGGCGGAGTCTTGTACCTGGCGGGCTACTGCCCAACGGTTGATGTTGGGAGGTTGTATGTATACTATCTGCGTGTTAAATCTTGATTGCGCGATGTAGGATAGTTCGCTAGTTCGCATGTGGCGAGATAGATGCCTCCACATATTTATAATTTCACAGTAGTGGTTGGAACTTCACACGATCCACTTACCCCAAAAAACGTACACGCATACGTATGGACTGAGGATCAATCGAGCAAAGGCTCGAACGAAATATGCACGGCTGACATTTATCAACTCTTTATTTAGTTTACTTTAGAAATGGCTTAAACAATGTTTAAGTAGGTATCTATCTCTCAGGGCGAGTGTATGTGTGAAGCGGAATAAATAAAACACATGTATACTACTCAAAACAAAATAAGAGCCACTCGTTGTTTTCACATTTCAGTGTAATTTAATGAACGTTATGTAATTAATAAGTAACAAAATATTGATGTTACAAACTCTTCGATATTTAACCTCTTTGATTTTGTACTTGAGACAAAAAGGCAAGCCATCATTTAAAAAAAAAAATGAATTTGAAATTTTCTTGTTATTTTGTTTCGATTTTTCTTTAAGTTTTGTTTCGATTATCTTTAGGGTAATCTGAAATAATCGTTTAACTTTGTTTAGTTAATTTGTTTATGTAACATCTTATGTTAATATGCCAAAAGTACGAAGACATATGGACATAATTACTGCAACCAGAGCCGTTACAATGATCCAAGAAGGAATTTCGCAGCGGTCTGTGGCTTTGCATCTGAGTTTTTCTCGGAAAGCTATCCAAAATGCGTGGAATCGCTTCCAAGAGACTGGTAGTGTTGCAAGAAGACCTGGTTCGGGTAGAGTTCGCATTACAACTGTTCACGAGGATCGGTACATCCGGTTAAGTGCCTGCCGAAAACGCACAGTGACGGCTCGTAAGTTACAAAATCGCCTACGGTTGACAACGGGTACTCGCGTCAGTGACCAAACGATCCGTAACCGATTGCACGAAGACCAGCAAACTTCAAAACGTCGAGTTGTTCGAATTCCTTTGTCCAGGGCTCAACGTGCAAATGGTTTAAGTTTCTCCTGTCAATATTTAGACTGGGGCATAAACGAGTGGGGCATGGTGCTTTTCACCGACGAGTGTAAAGTAAAATTCTTTAATGACGATCGGCGCATTAGAGTATGGAGGCGACGTGGCGAGCGATTTTCTGAAGCCTGCATTCACGAAGTTGACCATTTCGATGGACCCAATGTAATGGTTTGGGGTGGAATAAGCTTACATGGCAAAACTGAACTCGCTATTTTAAATGAAGGTTCCGTAACTGCTCAGCGTTACATTGAGGAAGCCTTCAGGCCTCATGTGATTCCATTTGCACAGCGGATGGGTCCTGGGTTCATCCTGATGCAAGACAATGCCTGTGCATACACAGCTCAAGCGACCCAGTCTGTACTGGAAGGCTCTCACATTCAAGTGTTGCCGTGGCCAGCAAACAGTCCGGACTTAAATCCGATCGAGCACATGTGGGACCAATTAAAACAAAGGGTTAGAGAGAGTGCGCAAGAGGTCTACAACCAGCACCAACTGATTGATGCTTTGAAAAGTGCCTGGGAAGATATCCCAGCTGAAAACGTCAACCATTTGATAGAGAGCATGCATTTCAGGCTACAGGAGTGCATAGCCAAAAGAGGAGGGCATACCCGTAATTAAAAAAGAGAAAAACAAATCAAAAGTGAAGTTTTTTTTAGTTTTTAGTGACTTTTTGTTATTTGTGTTTTTTATCCTAAATTGTCATTTTTTATCAAAAGTTAAATAAAAATGTTTATTAATCACTAATTTCAACAATTACTAGCCTAAACGGTAAACAATAACATTGTTTTAAGTTAACGTAAATTGAAAAATGTGTTAATTTTATATTTTTCATGGTATACCTTAAATACCTAGTGGCTCTTATTTTGTTTTGAGTAGTATATTACGAAACAATGTTGAATAAATTAAGCAATTTACAGGTGCTTATGAAGAGTCGAAGCTAGATGCCAGTTCCAAAATGTGTGAATGTATCAACTCAAAAATACATAGTAGGTACGACATGCTTTATGCACGTGCTTGTCTAATAAAAAAAAGTTTAATTAAAGTACAGTTCTCTTACAAAATAACGCCTTAAAATAACTTTTTTCCCAATTATACACTTCGGGCTGACCAAGGAGTTTTAAATTTTTTTTTACCGGCTTCGCGTTATCTATCACATTGCGCGCTAAGGCGCATGCGCAGCCCACGCTGCTGGCTTTGGACGCCATAATATTGTTTTTGTTTTAACTTTGGTTTTTCATATAAATTGCATGCGTTTAGATAAAATCTATATATATAAAAGAAAGTCGTGTTAGTTACTTCACTTATAACTCAAGAACGGCTGAACCGATTTAGCTGAAAATTGGCAGGGAGGTAGTTTAGAGCCAGGAGAAGGACATAGGATACTTTTTATCCCGTTCGACATCATGTAGGTAGGTAGTAGGTAGGTAGTAGGTAGGTAGTAGGTAGGTAGTAGGTAGGTAGTAGGTAGGTAGTAGGTAGGTAGTAGGTAGGTAGTAGGTAGGTAGTAGGTAGGTAGTAGGTAGGTAGTAGGTAGGTAGTAGGTAGGTAGTAGGTAGGTAGTAGGTAGGTAGTAGGTAGGTAGTAGGTAGGTAGTAGGTAGGTAGTAGGTAGGTAGTAGGTAGGTAGTAGGTAGGTAGTAGGTAGGTAGTAGGTAGGTAGTAGGTAGGTAGTAGGTAGGTAGTAGGTAGGTAGTAGGTAGGTAGTAGGTAGGTAGTAGGTAGGTAGTAGGTAGGTAGTAGGTAGGTAGTAGGTAGGTAGTAGGTAGGTAGTAGGTAGGTAGTAGGTAGGTAGTAGGTAGGTAGTAGGTAGGTAGTAGGTAGGTAGTAGGTAGGTAGTAGGTAGGTAGTAGGTAGGTAGTAGGTAGGTAGTAGGTAGGTAGTAGGTAGGTAGTAGGTAGGTAGTAGGTAGGTAGTAGGTAGGTAGTAGGTAGGTAGTAGGTAGGTAGTAGGTAGGTAGTAGGTAGGTAGTAGGTAGGTAGTAGGTAGGTAGTAGGTAGGTAGTAGGTAGGTAGTAGGTAGGTAGTAGGTAGGTAGTAGGTAGGTAGTAGGTAGGTAGTAGGTAGGTAGTAGGTAGGTAGTAGGTAGGTAGTAGGTAGGTAGTAGGTAGGTAGTAGGTAGGTAGTAGGTAGGTAGTAGGTAGGTAGTAAGTAGGAAAAAGTGCATTGCAACGCATGCGGGTACAGCTAGTAGTATATAAAACTGCACGTAACTAGGTATTAAAACTAGTGGTGGTTAATAAAACGTATAGCGCCGAAATATAACAAACTATGTGTACATAGCGTATAGCGTTTGCTATAGCGGCTCTGACTTCGCGCTATATTATAACGCCTCAACCTACTCAATGAATAAAAGTCTAAACGCGCACAGAGGGGCCAGAACGAGATAGCAAGATAGCGTAGCGACTAGCAACAGCGCGTAAGGGAATGAAATATTATTATATTCCTTAGCGTACAGCGCGTTGCGAGATAACATTTACCGCGCATCAAGTCCGTTTAGCGTGTTGTTAAATAAAAATTATAGAGTCTCCGCGTTCAGACAGCGCCCGAGTTTTGTAACACCGCGTTATAATGATAGCGTATAAAATAACAGACTATATGAATATATTTTATAGTTTATAACACGTCTACAGTTTATAGCGGGTTTGAACATCACTAATTAAAACACTCGAGTGATACTACACTTCTGGACACATCTATTGGCCCACCTTGTATTTTCAGTTTCGTTTGGTCCTAGCTAAAATGTTATATTAGGTCGAGCAAAAAGTTTTTATGCAGTTTTGAACCTGGCACATTCACAATTTCATTCAATAGTCTTTTTTTGAATTTCGAACACAGAATTTAAAGAAACAAAAGACAATTTGGAGCCTGTTTGTTGATATCAAACAATCGAATACTAAGAAAACTTGGTTTTATTGGTTTACTTGGATTTAATTCTTGAAAAAGTGATTGATAGGTATCTTTGGTTTTGCAACAAACATTACTTATTCTTAACCGATTCGTTGCGATGCCTAATTTCACTAACTTCTAGCCGTGGCGTCGAACAAAAATAACGTGACACTGATCAGTGCCCAACGCCATACGATTAAATGACACTCATCTGTGTCTTCAGCCATGCGGAAAAGAAAACAGTGTTTTGACATTTTTTTACGTATTCAAAGCTCGAATACTTTTAGTTTACATGTGAAATCTAACGTGAACGGTCAGGCACGTTGTTTTAAGCGATAAAAAGTGGCGAAACAAGTGTATTTGTGGAAATGGAAGGTAAGTGACTTATTTAATACAGATGTGCTCAACCTTTTCAACTTATTTTGCATTTCCTAGTAATTTGATTGATTATGAGGTATTAAATTGGGTCTAAAAATTTTTGCATAACAAATTTCAATTGTTTATAATTAAACTACGCAAATAAAAACTGCTAAGTTAGATTAAATAGTAATAATAATGATAGTAGTACTAATATATAATTATTTTATATGATTATTTGATACTAGCCGATGCCCGCGGTTCCACCCGCGTAGAATTTGTTTCCCGTTGTCCCACAGGAACCTATAATCGGAATAAAAGGTAGCCTATGTGCTATTCCAGACCAAGACTTATCACCTGTGCTAAATTTCATTGAAATCCATTCAGTAGTTTTTGTGTGAAAAAACAAAAACATCCAAACATTCTCACGGATACACAACAAATGTGAAAATTATTATTGTCAGAAAAAAATAATATTTGGCAAGATACTGATAATGTTTATTTATTGTTTAAGAATTACAGCGAAAAAGAAAGTACATTCCCGATACAGAAAATGAAACTCAATGCGACGATGACGAAGAGATAGTACAGAATTCACAACGCTGGGAAGACTCAGAAAACTGGGAACAGGAATTTATACCAAACCAAAAAACATGTAAGGATACTTCAACGTACACAAAAAAAGAAATGGTGGACAGTGCAACATGCACAGAAAGAGATGATGGCCCGACTATATTGGACGTCCATGGATGTAAATATTTTGGCCAGTTGGTTTCAAATGAATTATTGCGCTTTAAACCATATGAAAGAAATATAAAGATGCAGAAAATATTAGATATAATAAAAAAGTAATTTTAATATCAAATAAAGACCGGACAAAAGTTAAATAAAACCAAATTTTAATTCAATTACAATTTTAATTTTAACCAAATTTTGACTTAGATGATAATATTTATTAAAAATCATTACATCAGATCCGATTAACTAACATAGAATTTCAATATTTGTGAAATTCTCTGAAACAATCATTAAGGCACAGGCCTGGGAATCCAGGGCAATCGGGACAGCCAGTTATAACAGATACCCTTTTTTTAGTTTTTGTGTAACAAACTCTGCATCTTTTTCTTAGGGTATTATTACTTCTCTTTGGTAAATTGGCGGGTAAATGTATTTTTGACTGTGATAGAGGACGAGAAAGTTCTGATACATTGGGCATTGGTAACAATTCTTGCATTACACTCTTTATAAATTTATATAATGAAGTTTTATTTGTAGTGTTTTTTGCGTTGAAAAGTAAATAACCATTCACCAAACATATTTGGATTATGTGTATTATGACTTTTTTGTACCAGCGCAGGGTCTTGTGCTCACAGCAATAATAGCTTAGCATCTGATCATGTCGATCTATTGCCCGCATATATTTATTATACTTTATTTGTACGGCCGGCTTATATTTTATTGTGCGTACACGGCGACTAGTAGTCCCTTTATAATTACTTTTGTGTTCAGTACTTATAAATAATACTTCCCGTTTATCTTGCCATTTGGTGACGACAATTTTTTTATTGTTTTGTAATATACACGATTCACCAGGCTTTAATTTGCACATTTTTAATTCTCTTGGATTTCCTATACGGTTTGGTCTTAGGGTACCAGTCACATACGTGTTTTTGCCTATTAACTCATCAGCCAACCCTACGCTGGTATAAAAATTGTCCAAATACAAAGCATGCCCTTTGTCAAAATATTTTTGCATGAGCAGATGCACCACTTTTTTAACGTGGTTTCTACCTCCTACTTGTACGTCTTGGGATCCTGCATACATGTGAATTTTTAAAATTATACCGTTGGCGTCGGCTAAAACGTACAGCTTAATGCCGTATCTATGGGCTTTGCCTTTGATATATTGACGAAAATATAGTCTCCCTTTCCACAAAATAAGAGATTCGTCAATTGTCAACTCTCTCAATGGGTAATATACGGCGTCAACTGTCTCATTGAACAAATCGATCAAAGATTTTATTTTAAATATACTCTCCGTCCTTTCGATATCTTGTACGTTCAAAGCTCTTAAAATTAAAAAAAACCTATCCCTAGACATAAATAGGCGTGGACTAAGACGGAAAAAATAATGAGTGGACCAATAGTCCACCATTCTGTTCAGCTTTATGGTGCCCATTAGTAATATTATGCCAATAAAAGTTTTTAATTCGGCGACACTTAGATCGGTCCACTTGCTAAAGCGAGAACGTGCAGTTGTCGCTTCTACTTTCAATTTGTTACCGTACTTGTTTGTACATTTTAATATTAAATTTAAAAAGCGGGCATTCATAAATAAAAAAAAATAATCCAAAGGACTTTGGACCTCTGCGTCATGTGGCTGCAATATACTACTTGTCCCCGTAAATGGTATCTGTAACATCTGACTGGGATTACCCGGAAACCAGCCAGTTGTTTCTTCTAAAGACTCTTCCTCTGGATCTTCGTTCTGTTCATTGGCGTGAGAATCGACAATGTTTGCATCCTCGTTCGCACTTGCATCGCTTAACTCATTTAAGAGTTCTTCGTTATTCCCGGTTAGAATTCCATACAGTTCTTCGTCTTCATATAACTGTAAGCCTGGAATGTCATATAACTGCTCACTTTCTTGAGGAGACATCATTCGTTCCAATTCCACGCTTACGGGATCTATGGCCGATGATGTACCCGGAATTGGCGAACTTGGAATATCCATATATGGATTCTGATGGTACATGCCAGATGATGGTCCAGGAACTGGCGCACTTAGAAAAGGATCTACGCTAAATAATGGTTCAGGTTCCGGAGAACTCGAAGAATGGTATTCCATTTTCTTCAAACTGCAAAAGAATGAAAACTCTATTGGAAACGAAAATAAAAGAGACACGTATTTTTGGTCGTGTTTTTCATTGTGTTGTCTATTTTAATTTGTAAAAAGTACACCAAAAGAGGTTTATGGAGGTTTTAACAGTTATTTTAATATTACAGACAGACACTCCAATGTTATTTATTTGTATAGAGTAATAGACGTATAGATTATATTTAGTAATAATACTTATTTAGTTACATAATATTTATCAGTAGATCTACAATAAAATGATTTGATTTGAAAAAACTCATCATTTTATGACTAGTACGATAAGCTTATGTTATGGGATCTAGACAACCGATAAATATACATATTTGCTATTTTCTTTTATAAATATACAGCCTTGGCCAAAAGTATTGAGCACCTTACAAAGAACACCGGCGAGGAAATTGTTGATGAAATTATTAAGCGTCTACGTATGTCACCGTAACAGATACCTATGAAATAATTTACTAAGTTTTATCAAATCAATCATATGGCCTATCAAAGTCTGGGAAAAAAATCGTTATAATTGAGAGCTTAATTGACTAGATTATTGACGATAATAAATAATCATGGCTTAGTTTTTTTTTCTGGCTTGACTTCATGACTTTTGGCTAAGCTCATAGACATAGAGGATGGACTGAGAAATATCTGTATGTTTTTTTTAAATCTTTATTGTTTGGAAAGAGGCTTTCATCGTTGAACGATTATGCCAGCCTTATCTGTATGATATTGATCATTCTCTAGAAAGAGAGAAAAACAATTATATGACCCATCTACCTCTTTCCTTTACATTACCATAGACATTATTTAGGTCTATGTATTTAAGAAAAGAGATAGATGGGTCATATAAGTGTTCTACTCTCTTTCTAAGTGGTCAATTTCGTTTAGTTAATGCTCAGTCCATGCTCTATGTCTATGAGCCAAGCTATACTTTTAATCATTAGAACTTAAAACGGGATATTTACCATGTTTATTATTTGTTGTAAGTTTCTTGTTAAGTTCTAATGATTGTGTTAGTGACCATGTCAGTTTAAAAACTTATATACTTTTAATGTTGCCATGTAATATAAATCTTAGGTCAAGTTCCATAAAATGCTTGGCTTTACGTATTGCATAAATATACTTAGGAAATACACTTCTGCATCAGAATACAAATGTAGTAAGTAAGTAGGTATTTCTATATTTCTTTTTCGTTAGTCTGTTGTTCACAAGACATAACCTCTAAAACTTCAAACTGGAATATCTATAATTCCTGACTTCCTATAAAAGTATAACTGAAGACAAACCTGTTCAGAAATTCAAACTCTATACTTTTACATATTTTTCAAAGGAAGACGCAAAAAAAAAATGCCAACAAAAATTTGTTTGGGAGTTCGCCGGTGTTCTTTCGCTCGTTCACGGAAAGTATGGGAGTAAATCAAATCTATTGTTGAAGAATTCTTTTGTCGGCCATCTACAAAGGTTTAAACAATGACCCACGCCGCACAGCTAGCAATAAAACACCTGGGTGCAATAAAATGTGTTTTTTACAATTTTTGTATTTATTTATCAGTTCGCTACCATCGCTCGTTGTGAACACATCCAGTGATCTAGTGCGCCTTTTGTATTTTATTTCAGAAGTTTTAAGTGTTATTGTTGCAATATGCCAAAACAAAACGAACTTTCTTTAGAAAAACGTGTGCAGATACAGCTTCTGTATGAGCAAGGGAAATCACAAGTAGAGATTTCTAAAACTGTGAAATGTTCGCGCCGATCCGTGCAATATGCTATTCAGCGATTCTCTACTACCGGATCACATGAAAATAGACCGAGAACCGGGCGCAAACGCATCACCACAGACCGTCAAGATCGTCAGTTACTGAGAGAGTCGTTAAGAAATAGGAAAAAAACATCTTCAGAGCTCGCTGCTGAGTTGTCGGAACAAATTAAGAAGCCAAAAAGAATTTCTGCCGTAATTAAGGCAAAGGGTGGACCCACAAAATATTAATTTTCTATTAATAAATAGTAAAATAAACCCATATAAAACGTTTTGTTTTATTTCTATTTGATACTCCGCATAAAACTAAAAGATATCATGGGTGCTCAATACTTTTGGCCAAGGCTGTATATATATTATAGATAATGACAGCCAGACACAGAATAAACAATTGTGCTCATCATACAAAGTTTGACCTGCATGGGAATCGAACCCACCTCACTAACTACTAGACCAACAGGCCCGTCAATTAGCAACAATAACTTATGTATAAAAAAGAATCTTACTTGAAGTTCACGGCAAGTAGAGATGTGTGCACAGGCTGAAGTCGCACGGAGTCCAGTTCAAAGCCACAATTGTCACAACGCAAAATCAGAGTCCACTTTACACAGCCAAAATCGTCACAAATGCAAAACCAAAATCGATAAAAACACGAGAGTCCAGTAAACAAGCGAAAGTCATCGGTAAGGTAAATAACAAGAAAAGTAAGCACGTCTGATAACTAAGGATAGTAAACCAGAAGTAATTCAAAAAACAAGATGCGCGAAAGAAAAAAATTTATACCACGTGTTGTTACAATAAACAATGGACGGTCCCGGCCGCTCCTAGACCGACCGTCCATTGTCTGTTTCCATTTTTTTGTAAGTCTATACAATTTTATCCAAAATAAACCTTTAATTTAGAGTGAATACAGTCCTTTTTCGAAGCGCTTTTGGCAAATGCAATTTTGTGTCGTAGCATCATGCATGAGCATGACATGACTCATATTAGCCACAACCATATTGATACGCGTAGTTTAAAATAGCGTGGTACGACGCACGGTGATATTTTTTATGTAAGTAGGTACCTACCATATTTCGAGACATAAAATTTACCCACTATCGATACCCAAATGTGATTACGACGTATATGCATATTTCTTTATAGATAAGGATTAGAGAGTTGTAATTAAAAGAGGAGAAGAAACATCTCTATATAAATACTTTTATTGTTTAAATTTTATCTTCATTTAGAGCGGGTGTAAAATTTTATAGAAGACAAGCTAAAGACAACCGCAGCAAAGTGATTTAGCTGCTTTACTGTAATACATTTATAATTTATTATCATATGATGATTTAATATCAAATACTTCAACTTCCAAAAAGGTTGATGCCCCCTATTTTTTTAAAAATATTACAGTATCCAGAAACGAAGGCTACGAGCTTTAATATACGTGAAAAATGAAGATAGTTTGGTTTCAGGTAAAACTTCCATAAAACTTAATTGAAGGAGTTATCATCGATTTCAAAATGACACATATCCGTGCCTGACGCCACACTTAAAAAGAAGTGATGGCACTGAAACGTGCCATCCGCAACGAATCGGTTAACATTAAGGTGAGGTTCTATCAATAATCTATGGATACTTCACCTGAAGTCGCCGCCCAAGCTGTGGCACTTATTCAGGCCGGACACAGCCAAAGAAACGTGAGTGCTCAACTTAATTTAAGTCGATCTGCGGTCCGAAATGTTTATCGGAGGTACCTAGAGACTGGCGGCTTTGTTCGTCGCCAAGGAAGGCCACGATCTCGGGTCACAACTGAAAGGCAGGATCGATTCATCGTGACAACCAGCTTGAGAAATCGTCACCTTACCTCCATTGAGATACAAAACCAACTTCGCGACTTCCACGGAGTATCTGTGAGCGCTCGAACTGTTCGGAGAAGGTTAAAAGAACGCGATATGGTACCACACAAGCCAGCTAATGGGCCCAAACTAACGCGAGCCCACCGAACAGCGCGCCTTCATTTCGCACGCAGTCATTTAAATTGGACACAGCAAGATTGGAGCCGTGTACTCTTTTCTGATGAGTCTAAAATTGTGTTACATGGCAATGATGGAAGGAAGAAGGTCTACCGACGTAAGGGAGAAAGTTTCGCACAATGCTGCTTTGAAGAGAGGGTTGCTTATGGCGGTGGCTCATGGACTGTCTGGGGCGGTACATCCGCGAGCGGCAAAACTCAACTTGAGGTTGTTACAAGACCACGGCTGCCAACATTAAATGCTGAAAGGTACATTCGTGAGTGCTTAGAACCTCACGTGATACCATACGCGGACTATGTGGGCCCAAATTTCCTTTTTATGCATGATAATGCAAGAGCCCATGCGGCCGGCATCGTCAGGGAATATCTTCGGGATGTGAACATCACAGTTATGGACTGGCCAGCCAGAAGCCCAGACATGAACCCCATTGAGCACATGTGGGACGAGCTAAAAAGACGTGTTAGGGCTCGTCAGCCAGTTGCCCAGACGATGCAGGAGTTGAAAACTGCCATAGAAGAGGAATGGGAGATGATCCCTCAAAATTTCATAGAGCGGTTGATAAACTCTATGCCTGATCGTATGAGAGCTGTGGTAGATGCCCATGGATGGAGGCAACACGCGTTATTAAATTAAACCTTTATTTGATAAAACATGTTTTTTATTCAAAAATCAATTGCCTTTAACAAGGCGCATATCCGACTTTGTTAGGCGTAGCTCCATGTCGTATGGTATTCTGAATTCAAATTTAAAACAATACGATCGAAAAAGATGGTAAAATGTATCAGGTTTAAAACTGCATCAACAGTTTTTGTTCAATCTAGCAATCATATTTCGGTAGGGGCCATCGAAACCTAAACTCTAAGGTGGGCCAATAGATGTGTCCAGAAGTGTATTAATTAAAACTCGTACTAAATAACCCCTATTATGTAACAGTTTCATTGCCTGCAAAAATAACTGTTTAGCTAGACTAAAGTAGCTCTTTCGTTTTCAATAATGGCAGAGTGTTTAAAGCGTATGTGAATATTCTTTTCAGCGATGGTTTTTGTCAAAAGTGTTATATGATTATAACGGCGATTGGTCATTCGTATGATTATCTGATTCTTTGAAATAATATTGTCTATAAGTGGCATAAGGGTGCTAGATAGAATTGCATGTTTATTAAAATTAGGGGTATTAAAAAATTGAGACTACAGATCAGATGCTGCATTCAGTACGTATACATGTGTTTATGACATCTTTTGATGGGAAAATAAGACCACCTTTATAAACTCTTTTGCAAAAAAAACGGGCACTTTAGATTTTTTTCTCTACTTCAATGAAGAAGAACAAGAAATAGGTTTTATTAATTTGACGATGTATTGGCATGTTATTTGAAGCATCCTGGCATGATTCTTTACGTACCAAATTTAAAATTAATAAAAGAAAAATAATGATTATTGTGGATTATTCTAAAATTGCTTTACTAATGGCGCGAAGCAATTCGAAACGATTTTTAACTAAACTGATTACGATATTTTTAAACTTTTTGGATATTTTCTGCAAACTAAACAATTTAATCTTTCTTTTCACATTAAATACCACTTTTTGATATGAGTGATAAAGCGATAAGGGCCGGTAAAATTATAGCCCTACTTTCAAGTAGGGCTATAATTTTACCGGCCCTTATCGCTATAGTTTGCGAACAACCTTCTTCAGAAGGTTGTTCGCAAACTTACGTGTCTCAGCGGCTAAATGTGAATCGTTCAACTGTCCAGAGGACTTGGCAACGGTATCAAGAGACGAGTTCGGTCAAAAGAAGACCCGGTTCGGGAAGAAAACGATGCACAGAACCAAGAGATGACCGCTTTTTGGTGAGTCAGGCGTTGCGGAATCGTAAGGCGTCAAGTGTGGACCTGAAGAAGAGCCTTGAAGAAGTAAGAGGAATAGAAGTTAGCTTGTGGACGGTCAGGAGGAGGCTTTTGGCTGCCAATATCAGGAGTTACCGCCCAGCTCGGGGCCTTAAATTACTCCGTGAGCACCGTGTTGCTCGACTTCAGTTTGCTCGGAACTGTGCTTCATGGACTCTGGAGAACTGGAATAAAGTATTGTTTTCTGATGAAGCTAGAATCTCTTTGTGTGGAGAGGACCGACGCCGGCGAGTGCTGCGAAGACCACGGGAACGCCATGCGGAAGTGTGTTTCGAAGAAATCACTCCTTATGGCGGAGGCTCCGTTATGTTTTGGGTAGCAATTAATTCGACGGAGCGTACGGAGTTAGTTTTCATAGAAAATCCTAATTCCATATACACAAACCCACATTGACTGCACTTGGGGAAAATTCCGTTTTTATGGACGACAATGCTCGCCCGCACCGTTCTGGCGACGTGGAAGCGTACATGCAAGAAGTTTTCACTTGTACCTCCAACGGAATCGGAGTCTATGCTTGCTATATCCTTTCATTCCAGTTCTCGCTTTTATTCCTCTCGCACTTTCATTCTGCATACTTTATCTTTCTATCATTCGGTCGTCTTTCTTACTTAGGGGTGGGATGCCCCTTCTACTGCCTATGCTCACTAGCTATTTCTGTCTTTTTTATTTTATCTTTATTATAAACAGGGATACACAACAACAGGTTATTTTTATTTACAGCAATTTCCTTATTTTAATTTATATTTATTTCTTATTTATTAGTACATATTTTTGTCATTTTTTGTTTTTTACAGGAATCTTATGTCTATGCTATTCTAATTGTTACGACTATACTTATCACTATTTTACATCAACTTATTTAGGTTACAATATTGCTACTTTATTTATTTTAGACACGTTTATTGATGCTTGTCAACAATATGCTATATGATACTGCGCAAACATTCTTTTCATTAGCTTTTGTTTCTTTTTATTACTATTTTACATATTTTTACACAATATTCTAAAAACACATCTCTTTTTATGCTCGACATTAGACTCGGTGTCTTTCTGGCATTTATGGAGGCATCTAACGAGTGCTCGGCATTAAATCGCTCCCTTCCGAAGACCGGGCATTCAAACAAAATATGCGGAACCGTTTCGGCCTCTGCAGGGTCACATATGCACGACGGGCTCCCCTTGCACTTGAAACGGTGCAGATACTCTGAGAACCCGCCGTGCCCCGTCATGATTTGCGTAACTATACTATTCATCTTGAATTTTCTGATAGCCCTAAACGCCGCCACCGCATCCGGGAAGAACAGTTTGGTGACTGAGGCAGTTTCCCCAACCTTGTATCGCCGGTTCCACTCGTCAAGCGATGCCGTTCGAATGCATCGCTTGACGTGCGAAACCGGGCACAGGTCGTAGTCTGGCTTTCGCTTGGAGTTCTCAGCGGCCTCCTTTGCCAACGCGTCGGCCCTCTCATTCCCCTCCAAACCCGCATGAGCTTTAATCCAGAACAAGGTCAAGACCTTGCTCTGGTTAGATATTGTTCTAAGGTTTGCCCTTGTTTCTACTGCCAGGTGGTGATGCCGGTCATGGTTCGATATGGTTTGGAGGGCCGCCATGGAGTCGCTGAAAATTCCAAACGATTGCGCACTGTGCTTCAGGATTACCCTGGTCGCAACGCATATTGCCAGGAGTTCAGCCTGGTAAACCGTAGAGTACGGTGGTAGAGCGAGTTTGAGGGTCTTGGTTTCGACGTCACCAGTCCACATGGATAGTGCCGCTCCCACCCGACCCCCAATCTTGCTCCCATCTGTAAATACGCGTACGTCTATTCCCCTCTGGGCATCGAGTTGCTCTTAGTTTACCAGGCTGACGATCTCTAGTTCAGCGCGATCTGCAGGGTGTGGGGCATCCATCGCCGAGGCGGTTTGCTCGACCACCCTGTCGCCAAGTGCTGGCTGAGGCACGCCCCTCCTGGCCTCATATAATGATGCCGCCTCACGGACTCGGAGGTCAAGGGGGAGTATCCCAGACAGCACCAGTGCTGAGTTCAGGGAGACCGTGCGATACGCCTTGCACATTTTTTGGGTGATTCCGCGCTGGGCTGTCTCGAGCTGTTTTATTATGTACAACTTTTTGGCTGCCGGAGCCCAGACGCTCGCTGCATACAGTATTATCGGTTCCATAGTTGCCGTGTAAATAATTCGTATTACCTCCGGGTGTAGCCCCCAGCTGACCTTTGCGGCTCTACACAGTTGTTTGTAGATGGCAATTGCCTTCCTGCAGACAGTCGAGACATGCGTGTTAAAGGTCAACTTCTCGTCTAGCGTCACACCCAGAAGCTTCATTTCTTTTGAAGGAGCGATGTCGATCCCTCCCATGCTCAAGCGTGGTGTGTCGTACTTAAGCTTTCTAGTGACAACCATCGCAGTAGTTTTGTGCGGAGCGAACTTTAACTTGTTTGCGACACCCCACGCCAGAACATGGTCGAGAGCGGCATTGGCTCGTTCCTCCACCTCCTGCGCGGTCTCTCCGTCAAATACCATGACAACGTCATCCGCGAAAGCCTGAATATAGTGCCCCATGTCTGTTGTAGTTTTTAGGAGAGGGTCCAGTAGAAGGTTCCATAGAATAGGGCCGCCGATTGAGCCCTGGACGCAACCCTTATCTGTTCCCTTGCTGTATACTTCCCCGCCATATCTCACTGAGACTTTTCGGTTTTTGAGGTAGCTGTCTATGACCCGCCTAAGGTCGATCGGACACTTTTCCTCAGCCAGACGGACTCTTATTGCTGGCCACCAGGCGCTATCGAAGGCTCCCTCTATGTCTAGGGATACAAGCGTGACTATTCGCTTTTGTGCGAGTTTATCATAGACACGCTGCATCAGATCATAGAGGGAGTCCTCGGTGCTCCTTTGTGGCATGAATCCGTACTGACGAGTACTCATCCTCGGTAAAAGATGGAATTTAAGGCGGGCCACCAGCATCTTTTCAAAAATCTTTCCCAGTATTGGCAAAAGTCCTATCGGCCTATACGATTTTGGCGTGGTATAATTATCTTTCCCAGGCTTTCTTAATATTACTACTGTTGCCTCCTTCCAGGCTGTGGGGAAGTGATGACACTCCAGGCATTTATTCAGTATATTGAGGAACAGTTCAGGGTCATATCTCACAGCATGGAGGCAAATGTCGGCGGTAAAGCCGTCAGCACCCGGTGCCTTCTTGGGGTTGAAGGACTCCACCGATTTTCTCAATTCGGCCATCGTAAACGGTGGTTCGCAAGTGTCATCTTGTTCGCCAACGTTTACCTTTTCGGCTTGAGTTCTGATGAATCGGTGGTGCCCATCATCACTTTCTGGGAGGTCCTCCGGATAAAATGTTTGTGCCAGCAGTTCCACGGAGCCTTTCGCGTCCAATACTTCCCCGTCTCGGACCAGCGGCAGGTCCTCTTCCCTTCCCCTAGTTCTTCCTATTACCCGGTAGATCCCTTCCCAAACTCCTTCCCTATCCTGCTTGGCGCAAAAGTTCTTCCAGCTCTCGACTTGAGCTCTTTGTGCCTCCAGTTCATACTCATTCTTCAGTTTCAGGTATTCATCAACGACCTTCGATCTTCGGGACGGTGCAGCGTTTCTGACTCTTCGTTTCCTGGTAGCGACTGCCTTTTTCATCCCTTCGAGTTCCTCGGACCACCACGGCAAGGTAAGTTTTTCACTATTTTTCTTCAAGGGCATTGAGGCTATGCATGCATCTTTTATGCTTTCTGTATATCTACAGATTGCATTCTCGAGTTCGTCAGCCGAGCGTATCTCTTCTATTTCTGTTTTAACGATTTTTCTTTCTACTAGCAATTGGCTGAGTTTCTGACGAAACTCAGACCAATTTGCTTTTTTCGTGTTAAATAGTCGAGTGGTCCTTTGATTATAATGCCCTTGGATTTTTGCAACTGGATTTTGAACACTATACCGTTGTGGTCCGAGCTCGTCAGACCCTCGTCCACCTTCCAGTCGTCTACCAGGTCCAGGATGTCTGTCGAACATGCTGTTATGTCGACGTAACTGCTGTAACATATACCACCTCTGATCGTATCGAAGGTCGGAATTTCCCCTCTGTTAAGTATGTTCATGCCCATCTCGTCGAGAGCCCCGGACATTTCCTCGCCTCTACGGTCAATGGTCAGGCTTCCCCACCAGGTACTCTTGGCGTTAGCGTCCCCTCCAATGATCCACCTCTTGGACTGGATCTCTTGGTTGATCAATTTGAGTTTTTCTAGATACGGTTCGATTGGCTGATCTGGCTCAAAGTAAATGGAGACAATCGTGATCTCCCAGGCACTGGTTTGGATTCCCACCACTACGATATTGTTTGTGGTGAGTTTCGGGTACTGTTTTATGTTGAAGTCGCTGTTGAAAACGGCAATTGCCGCTTTCACAGTCCCATCTCCTGTGCCAGTGCTCTGGAAGATCCGGACGCCCCTGCGGTTCTTCATTACCTTGATCCCGCCCACGTAAGGTTCCTGGAGGAGTGCTATAGCGACGCCGCGCTTCGTGGCTTCAGCCAGAAGCTCATCTGTCGCCAATCTTTTTCTCTGGAGGTTGGCCTGAATCAACTTGTAGGAGTTTGGGTTCGGGTTCCCCGGGGTGCCCTTAGCAGTAAGCGACCGTCGATCGGGCAAGCTCGTCCCACTTATTCCTCGTCTGACAATTATAGCTAAAGGCGTTGTGGTCGGTGTGCTCAAGCTTGCCTCTTACGCAGTTCACGCATTTCGGAGGAACATCTGCGAGCCAATCGGCGCACTCCGATCTGAGGTGCGGGCCCCCACAGTGGCCACACAGGTCAGCAGGCTCTTTACAAAAACGCCTGCCGTGGCCGAAGCCCAGGCAGCGCGTGCACTGCACCAACGGGGTCTGATCTTCGACCCTTATCCGCTGGAGGTCTATGTGTAGGGCTCCAACTTCAAGTGCACGACGCCAGATAGTCGGCGAGACACTGATGATTATGTGGCCAGTGTGGGGGTTCCGTGTCCTTCTTCTATACTTAATTTCGAGCCTGTTCTCCTCTCCGTCGAGGCCATCAAAGACACTCCGGTTCTGATTCCTTAAGGCCTTTAAGACGTCCTCGTCGGTGTTAATCACCAGGACGTTCTTAAGGATCAGAAGCGGATCCTTGTTTCTGATTTCCTCGACAGTGAAGTTGGCTCCTTCTTTCTGCAAGCATTCCTTGACCTTGGTCCTTTCCTCCTTTGTTCCAAGGCCTATTATGACTTTCTTGTCCCTGGCCTTCCTCACCTTTTCCACCTTTATCCACCCGTCTTTGGCATTCATGGTCTCCCGGACCCTGCCTAGGACTTCGTCGCTGGAGTCCGCCCCATTTTTGGAGGTGACTACTACCGAGTGCAATGTACCACCTCTAAGCGGTGGTCCTGCGCCCCGAGATGCGGCCACACTCGCATACGTGTTTCCCCTCTCCCAGGTCTGTTGCTGCTGCTCCATAGCCTCTCAGCTCCTGCATTTTTCGGCCGTTCTCGACCAGGAGCTTCGAGTGCTCCTCTATTTTAGTAATGATGCTAATTGCATCGTTTTCGGGAAGAGGGGTCTTAGCGACGTCGTCCGATGCCATTTCTACCATTCCAGTCGCTACCGATGTTTTGGTCAGCCGGATGTTTGCGCTTTTCAGCTCCGTCTCTGCTTCTTTTACCAGTTGGTAGAGTCTATCAGTGGCTTCTGTTATGGCTTTTTTAATCTCGGTTTTGGTGTTTCTCGAGTTGCCTAGGTGCAGCTTTGTCTTGGTGAGACAAGCTTTCGCCTCCGCCGTACGGTCCGCATATTTGATTGTTTTTGGTGGTGAAACCAGTACTTCCACCGATTTCCTAGTTATGGCCGCTATTTTACCCTCTTGTGTCAGGGCAGGTCTCCCCTTGGTCTTTGCAGGGCCGGTCTGCAGTGTCGGTTCACTTGTCGAGGAAGATGTAGATGGGATAGGGCTGCGATTTGCCGCTTCCCACTGTTCTATGCTCCTAACTACTGCTGTAGAGGGGACCGCGACGGTTTTTGTAGGTGATTTTTGGCTGCCAGCCACCTTTGCCGGAGTCCTAATGCCGAACATATTGGAGGTATGCGTCAAAAATTTCCGTCAATAGGGACGTAAATGCAATATGCTGTATAAAAATATTGCAACTAAACTAACACAAAATAATGTAAAATAAAATAAAACTATACAAAAAAACCTTAAAACTATACTGTAGCGCAACAAAAGTTGTCACTAAGTCCAAATTGTTCCAACCAGGTCTCTACCTGGAGTTTTGAGAGTCCAGGTAACTGTCAAGAACTCTTGAAGCTTTTAGAAATTGTTTCTAACTGTCAAAACCTGTTTTTCCCCCCTTTTTCGAGAATGGCTCTACGTAGAGACCACCCGACTCTATCAGTGGATGGAGCCCGCCGAGCCAAACTCTATTTATTTATTTATTTATTTATTTATGCTAATACGGCTTCAATAAATAACTCAACGATACCAAGCACGAGGTACCGAGCCCTAGGGGTTCCGGAGCAATTTAAGTTTAAAATTCTGGTTTTTTGCCAAGATGGCGGCCTGAGATCTGGTTACAACTCAATTACTCCGCAACCCACTGGCCGAATCCCTCCGTGCTTGGGCTTATCTTGTCGAGCTCGACGAGGTCCTTGCACTGGCGAACTTTTCAGGACGAAAATTTTTCAGCTCCTGAAAAATCCCGAAAGCTGGCCCACTTGCAAGGGCAGCAGTAGCCCAACCCCACAGAGCAAGTCTCGTCGCTCTGCGACCCCCGTTGCCGAGATATAGGTGTTTTAGTTTTTGCCAAGATGGCGGCGCAGCTGTCAAAGTACAACTTTGACAGGTGTTATCTCGGCTTCGGATCGTCACAGAAACCTCGAGTTTGGGCTCCTCTGGCTTGGGCCGACCCACTCCTTCGTGCGGGACAACTTTCAGGATCCTGAAAATTTTTCAGCTGAAACCGCCTGAAAACCGGCGCGTCAGACCAAGTCCGTCTCCCCACACAATAGTGTGGAAACGGCAACTCTCTATGACCACTAAGTCCGAAGCTACGTGGCGTCAAAGTTTGCCAAGATGGCCGCCGAGCTGTCAAATGCCTTCTTAAATTGGCTGTAGCTCCGCGACCGTTTGTCGAAGAGAGTCGCGGTTTTGGATGTGGAGTCGGGACCGACCCTCCGCGCACACCCAGACCGGTTTCAGCGCTGAAAAATTTTAGGCCTGAAAAATACCTGAAAACTAAACTAACTTATAAACTACACAGGGGCACAGACGGGAGTGAAAATCCGAGATTTTTCAGTCCAGCGGCTCCTGAGATATATCTATCTGAAAATCTAAACCTAAAAAACCTAGTTCCTAAAAATTTGTAAATCTCGCGATTTTGGAGATTTACGGCCCGTGTTTGGGCTTGTAGGGGTCGCAACCAACTTGTTGGACCCGGCTCCGGTGTCAAAATGAATTATTAACTATTAAATTTCGAATTATAAAGGAAAAACACAAAAAAAAAAAAACTCCGGAACCGCTGAACGGAAAAATCTGGAAAAAATGTCATAAACTATGTAAAATGTAACTCTATACACACAAAATAACAAACGCAAAAAATAACTTATGTCACACTGAAAAATTTTGAAAAAACTGAAATTTCGGTTTAAAACCCTATATCTTAAATACTAGTTATTTAAAAAATCTAAAATTTAGTGTCTTTACTCAGCCAACCAGCGCGCACAGGACTGCAGTTGAAAATTTGTAAGTTTCGAACTCCTTCAGGTGTTATAAGGGTCGAAAGTTTTGATTTTCAGTTGAATATAAGTAGAGAACTATAAGTCATAAAATTATTTTACTTGCAGGAAAAGTTCACTCCTAGCGGCCTTGTGAGTGCTGCAAATTTTCAGACAGCTGCTATGTCAATCTCCGGTTTTTCAGAACACGTGTTTTTCAATGATTCCTGAATAACTCAAGGAATCCTGCTTCGATCATCTTCCGACGTGGTCCGGCGCAGAGGTGAGGTTGTCCCGCTGTTTTTCCCAATAGAAAAACAGGGTGTCGTAGATCTATTTCCGCCGCAAAAGCACCAAACGTTTGTGATATTTGCACTTAACCTCAAAATTAAACAGTTTTCAGGTATTTCACTGCACTGCACTGCAATCCGGTTTTATAACTTTCACTTGGGGGTGTGGGGGCAACTATTCTGCACACGCCAACACAAAAATTTTTGAAATCCGATCACAAAAAACCACTTTTCGGAATTTTTTAACTCAGAGTGATACGAAAAACGATCTGATCGTCACAAGGGCTGCGGGGGAACTACATGCAAGAGGTTGGGATCCGTCGTTTAGATTGGCCAGCTCGAATTCCTGACCTCAATCCAATTGAGCATGTCTGGGATATTCTAAAGAGACGGGTAAGATCAGTGCAACCTGCTCCACAAAACATCAGGGAGCTAAAAAGAGTCATTGCAGAAGAGTGGGAACGTATTCCTCAAAACGTTATTAAAAACATCGTGGAAAGCATGCCCAGAAGGATTCAAGCTGTGATTTTGGCAAGAGGAGGTCACTCTCGTTATTAGGTTTTTACATTTGTATATTTAATTTAAAAAAGTTAAAAAAAAATCTTGTCTTTATTGCCGACCACTTTTTATTGTTTGGGCGTGTACATCGGTTTTAAAGAATCCATCGTTTTTTTTTTTAATTGCCCGAATTCACTTCACGCGCATTAATTTACACGATTATAAGTATACAGACTACGTCAAAGAAATAAATTTCATTTAATTAACTCAAATCGACCTTAGAACGTAAATTTCCTTAGGTGCCCGTTTTTTTTGCAAAAGAGTGTATTTAGTTTTTATCAAGTAGGTAATGGTCATCTTCGTAATTATTAGCAAATAACTTTCGCATTTGATTTTAGAGTACAAATATTTGACAACAAAGCCAGCATATGTGCAATTATTTGACGGCGTAAATTATCATTATCGCTTAGCGTTCTATTTAAATGTATAACAAAAGTATTTGAATAGGCATTGAAGAGGGGTTTTCGTTACGTCGCAGCATTTTTTGATTCTTGTATAATAAGTTTGTACCATTAATTACCATTTTTTAATTAATTCGACGAGGTAGATTAGCAGTTTTTTCTGACTAACATAACATCATCATCATCTGCCTAGCCTTTTCCCAACTATGTTGGGGTCGGCTTCCAGTCGAACCGGATGCAGCTGAATATCAGTATTTTACATGGAGCGACTGCCTATCAGACCTCCACAACCCAGTCACTGGGTAATACGATACTCTTGGTAAGACTGGTTGTCAGACTTTCTGGCTTCTGACCAACAGTAACGACTGTCAAAGATCTACAAATGACAGCCGGGACCAACGGCTTTACGTGCTTTCCGAGGCACGGAGGAAACTCGCTATGGTAATGTTCACCCATCCACAGACCAACCTCGGCAAGCGTGGCTTAACCCGGAAGATCGGTCTATGCGGCTGTAATTATTTAGCCACGAGCTCCTCTGACTAACATAACATCTGACACATATAACATCTGATTATTGCCCAGAGTACTTTTGCTTAAGCGACAGTTATTTCGTGATCTAAGGCCGGTTTTACGCCAAGGCCACATCGTGCGACAATGTAGTAAGCCACATATTGTGGCATGCTACAAAGGCCGACATCAAGGGACAGATTTACCATGCAGCAGTTTCATTTATACCGATGTAACAGTTTGTTATAATGAAAAATTTGCCGATTTTGAATCTGTTTCGTTTTTCGATAAATCTCTTTTTTTTTGGCCTGCGATTGAAGAATAGCTGATAGAATTACTGCAGCGGCAGCTTACTTCGTACCAGTCTATGCAGCTGTCGTCACATCGAGTATGAATTTTTGTGGCTCATAGGCAACCATTTTCTGCTATCGTTTGTAGATGTTGATACAGTATTTTTATTCGTGAGGCGGTTGTGCTCTTTTTGAGATGCACTCGAAATACACCAAATAAAGGAGAATGGGCAAAAAAACCCAGATCCAACAGAAACGGCTTGTATTGATATTTGTCACACTTAATGTTCTATACAATCCTCCATAATTTTTTTTTCCTCGCCTCCGTCTGGACCCATGAAAACGAGGTCAAAGATTGAAAAAGTGTCTGTTCGTGTATTATTGAAATCATTAAATATTGATTCTAATCATTATATCGCAGTGCACTGCTGGGTATAGGCAGCTCGTATTAATCATCACCACACCAGGTGCTTGCTCAGATAATGGATTAAAACATTATCAAAGTTGTAACCACTCATGTTCCGTTACAAAGCGCGACCACTGTAGGGTTAAGGTAAATTTGTCACAATTCTCTTAAAGTAACTCAACCTTCACGTGTATTTTTGTGAACTATGTTGTTCACTGCAATATATCTCGAATACTGGCTAACGGTTTTTACAGCTGCTACGAAATAACAGGTAGTAAGGCCCAGACCCTACTAGCCCCTTCCCCACTTCTCTATGAAATACCTTTTAGTGGGCTAAAATTTTCCGTAGGTCACTCAGGCATATAAGTTATCTTAAAATAGCAATAAATAGGCTATAATAAGATTCTACAACTTTCTCAAAATATTGTAGATTTCTTATTAAATAGGTATTAACTTTATTAACTTATTTGGTTGATAATTATAGTAGTATAATTCGATTTGCATTTTTATGGTTTATCAATGTAACATGGAATCTTACGTTTTTCTAGTAATTAAAGTATAAATTTTAATAAATAGCTAAAAATTGTACAAAACGATTATAAAAAAAAATCGGATTCGAGTTTTTTTCGTTTCTTTGCATTTTCTGAGAACATTTTCCATTGTAGTGTATATTTTTTTTATACCATTAGAAAGTAGGTATTTCAACGATCAAAACGCCCACCGACTTTTTAAAAAAAGCTGATATTTTGACGTGAGATTTTTCGATTGAAAATTAGGGTGCTTTTTCGATATTATGGACCTCTACCCGGAACCGGAGGTATATGAATATAAATATTCATAATAAAGACCTAGAGCCAGCGAAATATAAAAATTTAGGACTAGTAAGGATAAAGGGTTCAATGCCAGCTCACGTTGGAGCTGTAATGTTAGAAAATCATCTAAATGACTTTTATTTGAAACTTGAAGATATAATAATTGCATTCACAACGGACGGAGCCAGTGTTATGGTTAAAATGGGCAAAAATTTTGATGGTCACCATCAGTTGTGTTTTGCTCACGGAATACAACTTGCAGTGCTGGAGGTATTATACAATGTGGCGCTGAAGTTATCACATTAAATTGTACAGCGATATATACAAGTAGATATATACCTGTTAAGATAATCAAATAAACAATACCACTAAAAATAAAAAATCGCATTTTTCAAACAAAATAAATAGCGTAAAAGTTGACTCGAAATAAAACATCCTCTAAAACATTAGTTTACTGACCTGTAAAAGCGGCAACATCGCATGCTGCGACATCGGTACCTACGTAAACATTGTCGGTTCATCAAAGTCTCGAGTGGCGCGGCTCGGCTCAATGGCGACGGCTTCAAGTAACATAAACATAACACTGTGCCTATTGCTTTTATCCAAATAATCACTAATCATGAGTTCACGTCCAAAGTTTAATAACGAACAAATTACGGAAAAGGGATTTAAAATTTTTAAATTTTCAAAATGTCCACCGTGTTCCTGAATGCATATTTGACATCGTCGTAAAATGTTATTTCGAACCCTTCGCAGTAGGTCACCATTCGCGGCTAAAAGTTTTACCTTGTTGAAGGCCAGAATTATTTTATTTTTTAAGTCCTCCACAGTGGTCACTTCAGTAGCGTAAACCTCGTTTTTCAAGTATCCCCATAAGAAAAAATCTAATGGGGTTAGGTCTGGTGACCGTGCTGGCCATCGAAAAGGTCCGTATCGGCCAATCCACTGCTCTCCGAACATATCATTGAGCCGCTCTCTGGCAGCCACCACTGAATGAGCAGGTGCTCCGTCAAGCTGGTACCATAATTGGCTATTTGCACGCACCGATAATTGGTCAACGTAATCCGCCACTGGACCGTCAAGGAGTTCCAAAAATTTGGGCCCATTAAGGTTGCCGTCAATAAACACTGGACCAATTATTTCATTCCCGTGTATTCCAGCCCAAACATTAATGGAAAATCGGTATTGGTGCGAAGACTCTCGATACAGGTGAGGGTTTTCTCGACTCCAGTATCGCAGGTTTTGCCGATTCCAGATCCCGTTGCGTGTGAATGTGCTCTCGTCCGTCCACATTATGTTAGGCAAAAAATCGGGGTCATTACCTACTTTGCTCAGTAGCCACTGACAGTAGGCTTCTCTAGGTGGCTTATCCCTACTCAGTAAACCCTGTACCTTTCGGTATTTGAACGGCCGTTGTTTGTTTTTTTTTAAAACTTTGTGTACTGTTTTGTGATGTACTCGAAACTGGCGAGCTGCTCTACGGAGACTTGATGTTGGATTACGAGCGAAATAATCCAACATTTGTTGTTCGTGGGACACTGGTACTTGCGGTGGGACATCAATCTGACGCGGGATCAGTGGTTCGTTGTCACGTAATCTTTGAACTGTCCTAATAAAGATCCGTGAGTCTGAAGGACATACACGGGTGGTACTATACCTTTCTCGGTATGTTCGTAACGCCAGAGCAGCGTTTTGATGGCATTCCCCATAAATTAGGATCATATCGGTGTACTCCGATGACGTGAAGTTCCTACGGGGCATCTTGGATGTAAAAAGCGTCCAATTTCGCACGAGTTATCACACCACTTCACTAAATTATTTAATCCACTTAAATAATTGTACCTATCAACGTGTCCTATCACAAAAAAAAACAATAAACTTATCCAAATGTCTACAAAATCAACAGTTCTTACAAAACTAAAGTGTCCTATCACGGTTATTATTATTACAAACAAAACAATAAAAATACAAAGGGCGCGTGCGCGTATTAAGCGGCTCGCGCAACTAAACTATCCTTTAAGGACAAGGGCGCCGCACTGATTCTAATTTCTAATTGATATGCTCACACGCCGGTGGGCGGGAAACGCGGAACGTACATCTCGCTCGACAATACCCGCCCGCGACCCCTAAGCCCCCGCGCGCCAAACCGTTTCTTTTAATTTCGCACATTGTAATTTATGTCCTATATCGTTACGCGTAAGTAATTTTTCGTTTGAATTGTTTTTTTGTTACTTGATTTTAGGTAATGCGGAATGGCAACGTTTAGACTTTTCGCCGGCTTAACGGGTCTTTGACCTAATTATTATTCGTCGAAGATATCTCTATGCGTTTACATGATGTTGTTAAATATTAAAATGAAAAAAAATATCCTGCGGCTATAATATTAAATATTTTCTTTTTTTCTTTTGTGTATGACCAAAGAATGCCATGTAGTATACGTAGTATCATTTAATGTGATAACCTCAGCGCCACATTGTATAAGACACGGAAAAGTACAACTTCTGAACCAGAACTAGAAGATGAAGCTTCAGATACTGACACTGAAGAAATTGAAGAAAACGATGGCGGACTTTTCATAGAAGTACCTAGAGTTCTAGAACCAGAGTTTCTGTACAAAGATATTATAGTAAAAGTAAGAAAACTTGTTAAATCATCCAAAAAATCACCACTGAAGACCGATTTGTTGCAAAAATATTCTTTAGAAGAGCATGGTAAAAGCCTTGATCTTATACTAGACTGCAAAACGCGATGGAACAGCATATCAGATATGGTTGGACGATTTCTGAAATTGAAATCAAGTTTATTTAAGGCTTTATATCTTAGGCTTAAAATCAAATATAAGTTTCACAGACACAGAAATACAAGATCTACATAACATTCATCATAGTTTAGATATAATAAAAACTACAGTGATGGTATTGTGTTGTGTCGCCGTGACTCCAATTTGTTAGCAGAAGATGCTGCGCTTCAGTTTATGTTAAATAAACTTGATGCTCAGTGCAATGAGCTCAGTGACAAGCTTGCTGTATCCCTTAGAAAAAGAATAAAAGAAAGGCGAACAAATGTGTCTGGTGTCTTGCAGTATTTGCATAATAATGAAGAATATTATAAAACCGAAGAAACAGAAACTTTTACAAAACCGACGTCGGATTATATTAGAACATATGTTGCAAACTTATTAGAAAGGCTCGAATTTACACCGCCGACAAGTACACAAATGAGTTTAGATTCCGAAGCAGATGACAATGATGCTAATGATGGTTGTGGCGACGAGTTGACTGTTGCACAGCAACTAGAACAAGAAATACAGAAAACTTTGTCTACAGTGAACAAATCTGGAGTAAACACAGATCTTGAATCCATCATCAGAGTTGAAATGTGTATCTACGATAGCACCGGCGGCGGTCGTGAAGTTTTCCTAACAGCAGCTTATAATTATTTACTATCTATAATGCCTACTAGTGTTGAAGCAGAACGGGCATTTTCTTCTGCCGGTTATCTTTGTTCTAAACTAAGAAGTTCCCTTGGTGACAGAACATTGTATTCGTTATCATTTAAGAGATCATATTAACAAGAACAAAGATTGGAAAAATAACCGTATTTTATATTGTTTCTTACTTTTAAACCATTTATGCGTGGTACATGTTTTGTTTGAATTGTTGATTGAGTTTAGTCGTAATATTTTGATTTGATTGACGATTTTGAGTTTAATTTTAAAATTATCATTTTAATCTGTATTTTACTTTTAATTCCTTAATATAATATTTTTTTTCATTTGAAGTTGTTTGATTTTTTACTTCTAAAATACCTAATAAGCCCAGAAATTATCGTGCTTTAAAAAATCAACACAGTTACGTAATTACGTAGTTACGTAATTGAAGCATCAAAATGCGTAACTAGTTACGTAATTAGCAAATCCGTAATTTTGGAAGCACTAGTTATAACATTTTCATATTCATCAGGCATTGTTCGAAAAAAGTCGCAAGACAAAAGCAAAACACTTGAGAGTCAACAACTTTTTCTTTAGGTGCAGTCTATTAAATATGTTATTTCTTTCAAAGATTTCTTCCGACAAAGTTAGCATGCCGTGTGATGAACATATTAATGCTTTTCTAATCAGTCGTCAATATACAGATCTTAAATACAATGTGTTAGTATTACTTCTTGATTTCAATTCAATCTTTTTAAAGTTTTTGTATAGACAAACCACCAAACCACCCAACCAAATGTTGTTCTAAAGTAATGTGCATGGCGAGTGTCTTAAAAAGTTATTAAGTCACATAAATGACCTTTGTATTACAAATAAAACCGTCGACTGCGTTAGAAACCCAAATAACCTTACAAACATCCACTTAAGTTTTTCATATGTTTTTAAAGCTACACCTAGTTCTAACCAACTGCTACTGGTTGCACCTAGTTGTACCCGGCTAACCTTATCCGCTAACCGCTAACTCAAAATAAAACTGCTACTTTATACTTAAAATGCTACTTCACTGTAGCTGCCAACCTATTATTTTTGCTACCCATTTCAATTATTTTTAAAATCCTAAATCAGATTAGTTTGTCGCCGCGTTAAATACATGCCAAAAATTTGTTCTTAGGTACATAACAAAATAATAATATTACATTTTGGTTTTGTTTGTAGAAAAATATTTAAAAATGTAATTAATAAGTGTATAGCAGTGGCGAAGGGTGAATTTTCTTAAAAGGGAATCGAACCACAAAATTGTAGGCGTTTATTTATGTCTTTGATTGTTACTTTCATAAGCAAATGTTATACCTGCAATGTAACTTCGTAAATAATTATTGTAGCGCGACCTTAAGGCCTCGGCCTCGAATTTAGCGAGCAGCGGGGCGGCGGCGGCGGCGGCGGCGCCAACGGGGTGGACAACGCATACCTGTTCTCCAAACCAGCGGGCAGATCGCGCGGCACTATAGCGGTGTAGTGTTGTGTTCGTGGTTGTGTTGTCGAGATATTTGTTTTTATTATATACAAATAAAAAAGTTGTCGGGTAGGCTAAGTTCAGCCGCCTACGCTGTAAAAAAAATTCGACACATTACTGATGTGGATACAGCCAGAATAGTCTATTTTAGTTATTTCCATAGTGTTATGACATATGGAATTCTTCTCTGGGGAAATTGTGCAGACATTCATACCATCTTCGTTTTGCAGAAAAGGGCTGTTCGAGCCATTTACAATCTGGGTCCAAGAGTTTCTCTAAGAGAAAAATTCAAAGAGATAAATATTCTGACTGTAGCTTCGCAGTATATATTTGAAAATTTATTGTATGTTCATAAAAACATATCAAATTTTATGAAACTATCTGATGTTCATACTGTAAACACTAGGAACAAACACAAGCTTGCTGTACATGCCACTCGTCTCCACAGAGTAGGCAACTCGTTCATGGGTCAATGTATACGCTTTTACAACAAACTTCCCATTGACATCCGAAATTTATCTCTTAAGAAATTTAAAAATTTCATTAAGCCTAAACCAAAGAGAATAAAACCACTAGAGAGCTTATAGGCCGATTTCTTCTAAGTACACGACTCACTACAGCGGGCCGGGGGACGGGTAAGTACGCGCGGCTGCCATTGGTCACCTTAAGATCAACTTGCGTGTATGCCAATATTTAGGGTTGCTCTATGTGATTAAAGGAAAATAGTCGATATCGATAAAATGGACTATGAAATTATGAAAAATGCTCAATTAAGTAAAATTATATAAATAATAAATATTATTTATATCATTTTAATTATCATATCATACTAATAATCATACCAAAATTGGCAAAAACATCGTTGGTATCGCTGAACTAAATAAACGGCGGCGTTGTTTTAAATATTCAAAACAATCGGTGGTGAAGTGCCTTGAACAGACAGCGCTGTATTTCGTTGGAAACCAATTTTCCCTATTAATCTTATTTATCCACTTTTCTTTTAGTTCCGGAATCTTCGGAAATCTAAAATAAAAACATGTAGGTACATTAGGTTCATCAAACACGGAGATGAAAAATACATAGGTATTTTATTACAATATTTAAATTCAATAACATTTTAATTACATTTTATTTTATTATTTTCGATATTGACTTCAGCTAATTAAAGGTAACAGCACTAATTTTTACGATAAACCTACAAAGGGAAAGAAAGGGATACACGCATTAGAATTGTCTAATGAAAGAACGAGACTTTTCCAAAAGACATCAACGCGCGTTTCCGCATTGTGCATCCGTTACCCTACCACCATTTTATCTTGACCCATGCAGGTCGCTCATAATACGATTAAATAAAAAAAAAAAACGTACTGCTTACTTTCCGATGAAAAGTTATGCCATCCTTTTTGTAACTAGATGTCTTGGAATGTTTTCCACACCACTTCACCGCACATGAAGGCATTTTGATGCGTTATAATTGCATAAAAGTTTTAACAATTTATGTTAATTTAGCGTGTACACAGATCTAACTCTTGGACACAACTAAAATGGTCACTTGTACAGGTAGCCTAATATAGGCGACAAAATACTAATAGTTTTCGAGCGTCGGGGCACTGTATGCGCCGTCAAGTGGTTTTATAGTCTTTGGCCTAAACTTTGTAAAAAGGGGTATTATAAAATTTCCGATTATATCGATGATAAAAACGCTTGGGATTGAGCTGCTCGCTTGATACAGAATTGTCATTATGCCTTTGCATATCTTCTCTTTTATACACATTGACATTATATTATGAAAATTGACATTTTAAGATTTTTATCAATTTGTTTGTCTTTGGACATCACGGCTCATCTTCCGTGCGAAAGATGTCCGGTCCTTTGGAAGGCATACACGGGGACACAGGTCCAACGCGCAGAGGCCCCTTTGAGAGCTTTAATCTAAAATGGGGTGGGGCACCAACCTGGGACTATCCACGGCTGCACTATTGGAGTACAGTCATGGACCGTCCCGGGTGGGTGCAAGACTATTGTAAAATATGGTGAAAAATATCTGGTCTATGGGATGAGGTGTTAGGTGGACTAGATAACTTCTATTGCCGGAAGAAAACGGCGTCTGCCTTTCAACATTTAAAATTGAAGTGTTGGCAGACGGTGACTCGCCAGCTCACTAGCTGGGCCCCCTGAAAAGCCGCCAGTACATAGGCGAAGGGGGCAACAGACGTGTGAGCGGCTAGAGGTGTAGAGAGGTGTGGCCCCGGTTTCGCCGTCGCGGGTCTAAGAGACCCGGAGTGGGTTTCCCCGCTATTACGCCTTTAGACACTTCCACCCCCGAGCATATAGCTCTGGCGGCCCCCCTCTGGCCGGCCGATAAAGGCAAGCCAGAGTTGAGAGTCCTGCGGGCACTCTTGGGGTTCCACCCCAGCCAGCCAATAAAGGCAAACTGGAGACGAGGCCCTGACCGACTCTCTGAGGCAATAAGGTACGCAGTGTCGCCACTCACCAACAGCTCGCCACAAGCTGCCCTGCGGTTTGTAAGCTTTTCAGTAGACCTCATGATACATTTTTTATTATATGATGGGGTTGTAGAAAGCTAGTCTAATGTACCCTCCGGTTTTACGTTAATCTCATGATGAGGTAACGCCTTTCCCAGAGGGGTATCAATTATTATTATTTTAATTATTTCATACAATTTTATACAATTTCTGATATTAAATACCATTGTGGCATTATTAATATTGTAATAATGCCTAAAATTGTGAGTGTGAGCATTATACAGTTTTAATACTTTCAGTATTTTCATAACTGTCTGGCGGTTTGAGTATTGTGTGGCCTACTTTCATGGTCCTGGCTGGTAGTAATGTTGTGCGTCGGGTCGTTGAGCTCCCTAAGATAGGGTTGAGCTACACGATGGCTGATGCATGCGTGCCATCTGTTGGGACAGGTCCTCTCAAACTGCTCTGGAACTTTCCTCAAAAGGCCAGTCCAGGCATTGCACTGCATTGTCCTCACACAAATATTTGCTACAGAAAATATGTCTGGACTTTAAAAGAGACTTTGACCCCTGAGTTTGTTTCGGCCTTTCTTCTCAGAGGTAGTCAGATAGGAAACGCCGACGACATCTAGCTTTAAAAAAACAAACCGACATGTAAAAGTGATTTTAAATATCCAATTTGCAGAATAAACGATTTCATTTCATTTATTCGCGAACGAAATGTCTGAAAAACGGCGACAACATTTTTTTGATTCCAATTTATTCCTAACGCTCGATTTATTGTGGGCAAAAGAAGAAGTGCATCCCTACTATAGGCGCCCGGACGTCTTATCAAGCACAATGTATACACGTGAAAAATTCAAAGAATATTTTGTAAATAATCGCATTAGTTACTAATTAATTTGTAAAACATAATAAATATTGTATTTGACTTAATAAATCATTTGTATATTTACCTTCAATATTCACTTCGTTTTTTATTTCTTCCCATAATTGGTTAATTATTCTTCTATTTTTATGGTTCGCATCTTTGCTGTTCCATATGGGCGTCCTCTCAAAGATTGCCGAAATAATTTGCTCTTGCACGTCCGAGGACATTTTGATACGTCACAAAAAAAATGTACAACACTATACTACAATGCAGACGCGCAACTCTTATAGATATACTGTACTCTTTGCGCGCAACGCGGGCGGTCACCGCTTGACTGGAGTGCACCGCTCGTTGCCCGCCCCCGCGCCGCTGCGCTGCCACGCCGCTGTTTTCGAGAACCGGTCCATTTGATTTTACGCATAAGATCCTGCCGCTCCCGCGCCGCCGCCGCCGCCGCCCCGCTGCCCGCAAAATTCGAGGCAGAGGCCTAAGTGCACTCGGAGTTGCGATTTAACGCGTCCTTTAATATCGCGGACTCGCCGCCCTCACCCCCGCCCCAATGGTCGCTAACCGTCGCGGTATTTTCGCGCCGCGACGCGACAAGTGGACTAGTCCGCCCACGGTCGCGACCGCGCACGCGTCTGTTTACATTTTACGAATAGTCCGTGTTTTGTATATCAGTCCCATTGTATTTTACGAGTATTCGTGTGTTGTAATTTTCAATTATATCCTGTTCACTACTGATCGTGTCTTAAAATCATTACTAAAAACGCCTGAGAAACATTACCACCTACTAAGGGCATAAACTGCGTTACGCGTGTGCACGCACGTGAGCACGTCGCGGGCCACGCTTCTGGTGCACGCACGTGAGCACGTCGCGGGCCACGCTTCTGGTGCACGCACGTGAGCACGTCGCGGTCCACGCTTCTGGTGCACGCACGTGAGCACGTTCGCGTGCTTATGCGCGGGCATCGGCGCGTCAGTTTTCTCAGTACAATTTTGACGTTGGAGGTGTACAGTCGAGTAATTATGGATAAATTAATGTTGTATTATTTATCAAGACGACGGCGACGACGAATTGCCAAAAAAAGACGCCAGCCAGTAAGCCCGTACGTTGAATCTAGGTTACTGTGCGGGGAATTCGTGGTGAAGTTTGGTATATTAAGAGAAAATGAAAGGTTTTTTTCAAATATTTTAAAGTTTCATTACAAGTCTATGATGAATTATATTCAAAACTGGAGCCCTATTTGAAGACTAACAATCTACGATTGAAATCTACGTCAATCGTATCACCAATGGAACGATTTGCAATGACATTGCGGTAAGTAAAGACATTTCGATATTAATAATCATCTTTATTCATGTAAAAAAAACAGTCATTATTTAACAAAAGTTTAGAACACTCATATTTTTTTGCCAATTTATGTAAGTCACACTACTGTTTAGCCACATCAAGCCAGAAAGAAGAAGAAGTTCTTATTGTTTCGGCAGTGACACCTGAATATGGCTTAAAATGTTTTTCTTGATGTGGTGCACTCTGTTCTTAGGGCCGAAACACATAACCGCACACTTATTAATCATCATATTAATCACAGTTTCTTACATTTATTAATAATATTTTGTTATTTCTAAATTACACAGTTTTATCGTTTTCTTTTTTTTTATCTATACCTACTTATTTACTTATTTTTTTATATAATCACAACAGTCATCACAGTGTCTTGCATAAACGTTACGTTACAATTAGTTTTTGATTATTCATTTGAAATACACTAATAAAATCACAGGTTCAAGTTTAAAATAAAAAAACACAATAACAGTTAAAACAGTACAATAAGTCTAAATGTCTTAATTATAATAATATACCTACCTTACAAAGTATTAATTATAATGACGCATATTGATTGCAAGTTTTTACATACGAATATTTCCCTTATTAATTATTCCCTTCTATTACTAGATCGGGTACTAATATTATTTTAAATTCTTATTTATCATCACAATCATAATCACAGTTTACTACATAAAAGATTAAATTTAAGAAGAGGATATATGAAGGAGCAATGTTATGAGTAGGTTCAAAAAAAAGGTCCATTAAGTAAAAAAAGGGGTCTATTGATACACTTTTTTATTTGACCCTAAATAGGGTTTAAGATAAAAGTGTCCGAATCGACCCCGTTTCTTTCCTTATGAACATTACACTCAAGGCTTGTAAACTTTTGGCGAATGCCCTTGTATATCATAATAATTGCACATGAGACCAGAAAAATATAAATATAAAATTGCGCTTTTTACTAACTTAAATAGTTCTTCATGTTCTTCTCTTTCTTTTGTTCTTAATAATTAAACAGTCTTAATCAAATCTTCAGTCTTTCTTGTTACCTATTTATTCATTGTTCGTGTCTGATCTTATATTTAAGGATTCTAAATCATTCGTTACCGTATTTTGCGTTAATGAAAGGTCATCAATGGTAATAATAATTTCTTTTTCTATATCAATTAAAGCTTCTAATACTTTTGTACGAAATAATATTTTTTTAAAGCAACTCAATTTTTTCACAGTTGGTAATAATGACTTAAAAAAATTCAAGTCTTCGTCCATATTATCTGCAGTGTTATTCTTCACGCAATTTAACAACTCTAATTCGAAATCAGTTGGCGATTCGCACTTACGTTTCTTGGAAGATCGTGTTTCTTTGGTAACGCTGGAGCTGGTGCTAGGTACATTAATCAAATCTTCTTCAATAATCGTATTATTTTGTGAAGTTCTCGGTGACGCGTTTTGCTCTACTGACTGATTAAAATCGTCTGCCGATTCTTCTCCTTGAGTATTCGAGTTTGAATCTAAAAATGACAGCATGTCATAGTAAATGTATGTTTTATTTGCCCTGGAACCGGAACCTGATTTAAGTTTTTTTTTAGTAGACCTCACTCTTATATAAGTGTCTCTTGCAGTTTTCCATCTTTGCTGCAGCTTTTTCACTGAAACAATAACACAGGTATTTTATTTTATTACAGATATTTAGTTAGTGGACATACCTTCGTCGATATTCATCTGGCGTATCAGACAGGACTAACCACGGTCAGAAAAATAGTAACAGAAGTTTGTCAAATTATAATTGAAAGACCCTTTATAAGGCATAAGCATCCAGGGGCGGAAAAATAAAAGTAATTATGGTTTTACATTAGTTTTATTATGCTTTTTCAGAAAATGAAAAAAAAAATTAATAATAATAAAAAAAACATGGTGGGAAGTCACTTCCCTCTGCCCGTGATACGTAGGTGATAGGTGTCATAGTGTCATAGGCACCAAGTCTGATTGAAGCGGATTGATGTTGTATTACTTATTCCTTGTGAAACGCAGTAAAGCATGGTAATATGCAAAGGGCAACTCCACACTTTGAGCACATTATTTTGGAACGTTTGTCCTTTTCTTTAGTGCTGCACATTCTGCAGCGCTTGTAGCTCGGCAATTCCACCGGCATATGGTCTCCAACGTTGGTGTAGCGAATTTCTTCGGCAATAACGTGTAAGGACTTTTGACGGTTCTCCGATAAACAAGATTTCTTTCTGGAGACGTAATTTACCAGACCAGAACGTCGTTTTCTGTTCGAGAATCCACTGACCAGTCCTCTAGCAACAGATACTCGGAATTCAAGATTGGAGAGTTTTGTCACATTTCTGTTTTGGTAATACAACAAGTATGCATTAGTTATACTTGTATCTAAAAGAAAGTAGAAGATGCGGACCCACCATCTCTTACTCCGTCTGCCAACTGAGTAGGTACCTTTTAGCTGGTCGAAGCGATCTACCCCTCCCATTCTTTTCGTGTACTCCTTTATGGCTAAAGGGCAGTCAATTGCTGTCTTGGTGCCATCTTTTTGAGTCCGTAAAATAGTCGTTTTGCCAGACTTGGGATGGAATGCATTACTCATCAGAAGGACATCTTTAGTATCTTTCCAAATCAGGCAAGATACATTGCCCTTGACTCTCCATTTGTACTGCCCTTTTTGAAGCTTCGGGTTAGATTTTACAAGTTTGGGCAGCTCTTTTCTGTGCCTTCGTACGGTTCCTGTAGCAAAGATGCCATTCTCATAAAGATATTGCATTATACTGTAGTCACAAAAGAAATTATCAAATGTCACAATGATATGAAATTCCTCCAATGCTTTATCTATCAGTTTCTCTGTCAACATCTTCACAACTTTGAATCCTAATCCTTCTTCTGTACCCACTTCTAATTTTCCAGTGTAGATGTAAAATTCGTATAAGTAGCCAGTATTACTATCGCATCGGCACCATACTTTGTAACCCCTTTTGATGGGCTTGAGGGGCATATATTGCTTCATCGAAGACCGCCCTTTGAACAAAATCATAGATTCATCAATACTTTGAGATGAGGAATCTTTGGCATTCTTTTGACAAGCGTGATTTATAAGATCCAACAACGGGCGAACTTTGTAAAGTTTGTCATAGTTCTCACTTGACCTTTCTGGATGTTGGGTGTTATCGTTTAGATGTAAATGTTGCAATATTTTCTTGAAACGTTTTATAGTCATAATGCCTGCGATTTCGTCTACTCGAAATCCAGGGTCTGTAGACCAGTAAAGGTCCATCGAAGGCAGGATGTTGTACCCCATTATTATAAAAATAGCCAAGAAAGCCTTCAGTTCCTTTTTATCTAATTTTGTCCAATTTGCATCATTCTTCTGTTCAGCATATAAGTTTGTTTGATATATTATCAAATCATATACCTCATCAGTAAAATATTTTTCAAACAAAGTCACAGGTCTAATACGGCTGCTAAACATATTATCGGGCTGCAATGGAATTTCATCGTAAACGCTAGGGTCCGGTCGAAAGGTGGTCCACTTAGTCTTCTTCCATGTTTCCTCTTCGCCATCTGAATCGTCAGTTTCTGAATCTGAATGGGTATTATCTACTGGAGATGCTGATCTTGAAGTAGTCTGCTGCGTACTAGTAGAACTTGGTAAATCTTGGGATCTTGTTACTCGTGTAGGGCGATTATTTTGAATAGAAGGTTGAAATTCAAAGGATGCTGGGCTATCTGGATGAGTTTTATCTACTGGTAATTCTGGTCTTGTCCTTGAAGTCTGCTGCGTACCAGAGGAACTAGGTAAATCAAGGGCTCTTGCTACTCGTCTAGGGCGATCACTTTCGACTGATGGTTTAGGTTGACATTCAACAGAGGGCTGAATTTCAAGGGATGCTGGACTGTTAGGTGGATCGGGTGTAGGTGGTAAAGGTCCATCGTTAGGCTCATCAAAGTTTTCTAAGATCCTTTGAAGTTTTGCGGTACTAATTTGGATAGTCTTTTCATCAGATTCTAAATTGTCATCTGACACTTCGGGATCGTCGGGTAAACCATAAAGCTCATTTAATTCGTTGATTATATCCAAATCTTGTAGTATCTTTCTACTCATTTTCGAACAAATCTACAAGAAACAAAAAAATAACATTTACATGTGCCAAGGCAAAGGGAATATTTTTCCCACCACAACCAACCCATATAATCAAATTATGCAAATTCGCAAGTTGAAAATATGCCTAAATTTTAATTGAATAAACATTTGTCTTTAGAAATAATAACATCTTACCGTTTTTGAATCGCAGAAAATGAAGATTTATAAAGATTTATCTTGTTGTACAAAAATTCGCCAGTTTTTCACATTGAGAACGTCAACCGAAGAAAAAAAAGTATGGCGACCTGTCATCACCATAGATAAAAATATTGAATTAAAAGTCAATTGAAATATTGCCATACGAATAAAAACCGTACCTTTACAATCTAAGCCAAAAATATTGGAAAAAGTTGGTGGGAAAAATATTCCCTCTGCCTTATAAAGGGTTAAAGGAAGAATGTATACCAAAATTTTCCCGTGCGCTATGGGTAGAGACTGAAAAAGGTTTTTTAACGCAAGCCCAGTTTCCTAACTGCATAGGTGCAATAGACGGAAAACATATACGCATTATAAGACCTCCACATAGTGGTTCCCTCTATTACAACTATAAGCATTACTATTCTATTGTACTGCTTGCAATGTGTAACGCCAACTATGAGTTTACCTATATAAATGTGGGAGTGCAGGGTAAAGAATCTGACTCCGCAATTTTCACACAAAGCCGATTGTACGAACAAATCAACAATGACTTAATAGATATTCCTCCTGCCAAAGCATTGCCCGTAATACACAATGATAAACCAACCAACACTGCTGCAACCGCAGCTTTGCCCTATATTATTGTAGGAGATGAAGCATTCGGGTTATCTAGCCATGTCATGCGGCCATATGCTCGAGCTCTCGATTTAAACTACAAAAAAAAAAAATTCAATTATAGGTTAACGAGGGCGCGACGTTATATTGAGTGTACATTTGGTATCATGGCTAATAAATTTCGCATACTCCATCGTCCATTGAACGTTGGAAAAGACAAAGCAATTTGTTTTCTTAAAACAATTTGTATTTTGCATAATTTTATAAGATCAAGAAGTCAAATTAATGACTTTCATGATATTGTCATTATACCAGACCATATACGTTCAGTTCGGGGGTTAATTGGAAATACCCACAGAGATTCGTATACATTACGCGATAACTTCGCAGATTATTTCGTTGCAGACGGACAGCTGTCATGGCAAGATCGCAGTATTTATTGAAGATAGTTGGCTTTTTTATAATTTATGTACATTCAATAATTGATTTTTCACGGTTTGTTACCACACATTTTTTATTAACATAGCAGGCATATTTTAATAATATACCTAATGATTTTATTTGTTAAATTCATCGGATGTAACCAAATAACTTAGATTGTTGTAAACTAAAGTTGAGAGATGTCAAAGAAAAACCTACAAAACTACAAAACGCACGCTTATTTTACAAAGTTACTAGCCCAATTCTAAAACCAATATAATAAATATTTTAGTTGATAATTGTTTTATTTATTTACCTACCGATCCACTGTTTCTGCCCTAAAATGATTTTGAACCCTAAATACACCGATAGTGTGAAGTAGTGTGAAGCTCGCAGTCGTGAACATAGGTACTGGTTGTCTCGTGACGCGCAAAATGGCGGCGACCGCGTGGCCGAAAGAAAGAACTTTGGAATTTATCGAGCAATATAAAACCATACCAATATTATGGGACATTGTTCACACGAATTTCACAATGTTCAGAAATACGCAGTCTCTGCACTAGTTTTGAATATAAGCATGATTTTATATTTACATAGGTAAATTATTGTAAATATTCCGAGTTTTAATTTTATAGTTGGATTAATTGTTGAAAACATTTAATTGACACAAATACAATTGAAATAACTAATTATATACATATAACTAATTGCATAGATTATTAAAAATAAAAATTTGGCGCAAAGAATAGTTTACCTAACCTACGTTATTATAAAATAAATAAAGAGTGTAGGTACTTACCTTGTATGTTTTTTTCTGCTTCACTCCAGTCATCAAAATTTTGAAACAGTACTGTACAAATGTCTAGCCATGCTTTTGATTTAGCGTCCCGGTCTTTAAATATTTCGCTAGATTGGTCCCATATGGCAGGACGACACTGAACTTCAACAATTACCCTTTCTGTATCAAAATTTGTCATTTTTTGTTATGGGCCGGGCACGCGCGTGCGGTCGGTTCGAGATAGCGCTGTCAACTGAACAAGCACGCGCGTGCACCCGCTAGCGGGCTTCGCGCGTGGACCCGTCCAACGTGATGCGTGATCACGTCGCGTGCATGCGTGCCCCGTTGCACGGAAGTATCACGCGACGGGCGCCCGACGGGCTCACGAGCGTGTGCACGCGCATGGGCACGCGCGGGTCGGTTTTGTGTGGACACGCGAGAGGCACGCTTAACGCAGTTTATGCCCTAACAGTGACGCCCAACTTGCGGGCACGATCAAGTGAAGTGAATCGCGTATAAACCTCACAAACTACAATAAATTCTACTCTACAAACCAGTAAAACTATCCTGTGCTATCACTGATATAACTTAATACGTTACAATCAGTGCAAATCGTAAAAACCAAGTGCCTACGAAAACTTGGGCAAGTCCATTTTACGCGCGTCGCCTACTAACCGTGCGTCTTATTTTTCTATGCGGATAACCAGATAACCGTCCACGAAATCATCACTCGTGCTGATCGAGCGAGTGACAGATGGAATATCCTGTCAACATGCCGCCGAAAAGAAGAACCGGAAGAGGTGATGGATCGGAATCCGACACAGACGTTGAAACGAACAGAACGGTAGTATCATCACCGAACTTTACCATGTCAGAAGAAATGCTCCAGACCCTGATCCCCAACATTACCAGGAGCCAGGTGGAGGCGAGCCGTGAGCTCATAGAGAGCGTTCTGACCAGCAACAAAGATCAACGTTTGTCGTGCGCCTCATCACCACGACCCGACAGACCAGGCCACTCGCTGCGAGCGGGTAACTTCGCGAAGTGCGCGGCGCGCTTCAACGGAGTATCGAAGGACGCAGACGAGCTTGAGGCATTCATCGATGCCGTCGAGGTGTTCCGCGAGTGCACCAACATCAGCGACGAGCACGCCCTTCGCGGCCTACCGATGCTGCTGGGGGCCTACCATGAACTCTTAAAACACGTCAATATTAGACGAGAAGTGAATGGTCGTCTTATTTTGTACCATGAGCACGCCGAATAGCAGGCGAGCCAGCGATCACGTGACCCAAGCCGGTCAGTGGTCACGTGACCAACATTTCAGCGGGCTGATATCGTCTTGGCGCTACCATGAAGTGATTTTTGACTTATAAACAGCCGAATATTGAACTGCCCTGCTGTCTTATTTAGCAGGCGCATAAAACTAACTTTTATTGAACTGCTTTCTTTAATTTAAATTTAAAAACGTAAGTACTTTTAAAGAACAATGGTCACTTTGTACTAGGAAAAAACAGAAATTGTTCCCGAGATGAAACTGTCACCAATATATTAGTGCATTGTTAGTATATTTATTGGATATCTTCGTTTATTTTTTAAAGATGGGGAAATATAGATAATCTTATTTTAAAAATACTATTTTATTTATCAGAACGCTGTATAAAATATCTAACTTCGAACGCATCCGTAATTACTTACGTTACTAGAGAAGTCCATACTTTTTCTAGTCTATTATGATTTTATTTCATATATCGAAATAAAATCCCAGGCAATGTCAACCGTATAAACTCACATCAATATTATACTAAGCTTAGCCACTAATAGAATTTGATGTTACTTTGTGGTAAATTATTTTAATAAAGCCATGAATTAGATAAAAAAACTAATGATTTTACATCTAAAAATCGATACTGTCATAAATCGATTGATTGATTACGTCCCTCCCTATTCTTGACAAGTAAAAATAAATTGACGGTTTTCTGTAGCTAGCTACTATTAACTAATCTGTGGTTTTCTGTCCTGGCCGTGTCCATGGTAACCATGTCGTTGTAGTTTCGGCAACGACTGTGTTCTCCTCGCTTATTGTTACAATATTCTTTGGTGTTCGGTGCGATTTTATATTATTTTCCCTTTTTTTTATATTTTTGCATTGCTTACAGACTCCGATTGATCTTCTACTCTTGTTGACTTGACATTCGTTTAATGGACTTGGCATTGTGCATCACGTTTTGAATCTGTTAATGGAAGTGGCAAAATATCTTGTCTCTCCGACCTTTTAAAAATATATTGAAGGCTTTGATTATTTACCTGTCTAGATAGAGTGTTGCGCTGCCATCGTAACAAAAACAACAGGCCAGATTTGAAGCGCTTGTGTGCGTATTACACACACAAGTAAGCGTAGCTTACTACTGTTTAACAAGCGCGCGCATCACGGGTCCGCGTACTGAGTGATACCAGCACTTGAATATTACCCATAAAAAGAGGGGGAAAAAAATGTTTTGATTTTGAAGTACCTATCTATAATTTATTTTAAACAATTCATTTAATTATGTTTTTTCACATATTAGGAGTTTGTGCATATTGTAATAGGTAAAATATATTTTTAATCAAAAAGATATTGCTATTGAAGGTTATTTATTCTTAATAATATTGTAGTTTGGAATTATTTAACAATCAACACTATTATTTCGTTTATTCATTTAACATTACTTATCAAATACATTTTTAAATAAACAAAACTCGAAAGCAACTTCAAACCAATAGTAACACTAGCTCAATGATACGCGAGCGTTCGGGCCGTGCGGTAGTTGCCCTTCGCGTATCAATCAGCTGATTTAATGCAACACAAAACCTAAAAACGTATTTTTTATTATTTAATTAAGCAAAAGGAGTATGTAATGATCGTAGCAGATAGCGTTCTATAGTTTCTGCCTACCCCCATCGGAAAAAGGCGTGAGTTGATGTGTGTATTGTTAGAGATTTAAAGACGTCATGGCGGTAGTCTGACATATTTAATTTACTTCACGATCTGTCAAAACGGTCTATAAAAGAGTATGCGGTGTGGTACTCGCCCCTCACTTTTGCTGCGACCTTTGGGTCGGACGGACGTTCACAATAGTTATAATTGTTATGTTTAAAGATTGGAATTATGACTGTGGTTGATTTTCCTTCATTGGAATAATAACTGATCGTAATAAAGGAATCAGTTCATATGTACCATGCTGTTTTTAATAAATAACGCCCCAGAAAGCTGAAAAGCTGTTAATCCTATTTGTAAATTATGTTATTTTATTAGCTATCCTTCGGGTTAGCTCACAGTATGTTAATTAAATTATTTGAAAAAAAAAACATTGTTTTGTAAGTTTAACTTTATGTTTCGATAGTACTGATTGCTAATAGTTTTGCCCCGGGAAAACCATTAAAATTTCAGCGTGTAATATATTACACATGTATATTATCCAGCACTACAATTAAATGGTAGCTTGAAATCTCGAAATATACTTTTTGGATCATGATTAAACATTTTTTAAATCAGCTAACGTTCATGGGAAATTTTACATTCATACAGGCAACCCTGTAAACATGACGTCAAAATGGTGTCACATCTTTGGATGAAATTACACTTTATTAATTTAATTGTTTCTTTATAATATAGTTATTTACAGTTTACTTACTGATGATAGGTAACTTTTTTAGGTGTTTTCAATCGTCCTTTGTAATTCCTGCACACTTTTATAGCGCAAATTGTCATTTTTGTAGACCACAGAAGACATGTTTACCGTACAATGACAGTGACACCACTGATCTGACGGAACGAGTTTATGAGCCAACAGTTGGCTGATATTTTTTTTGGCGTTTAGACGCTCGAACTCTCTATCTAGACAGGTAAATAATCAAAGATTGAAGGCTGTACTTAGTTATATTTATGTAGGCGAATGAAACGACATATGTTTCATCAAGTTAAGTTTTGTTAGATTTTACTAGTACAGGCATGTTAGCCGAGTGCCCATTGTTCTTTGTGCTTAGAAATTTATTGTGGCATCAATAAAGACTATTCTAAAAAAAACTCATCGTATTTGCCGTTATTTTAGATGTGTGATGAAGATGAAATTTTTGAGTTTCTTGAGGAAGATTGTGATAACAACAGCGCTAAACAAAGTGCTAAAATACAAAGGAGTGTATTCCGAAATATGCTTAAACCATTAGAAATGCAGGATGGAATGTTTGTGCAGCGCTATAGGCTCAATAAAGAACTCGTTCTAGAGCTTTGTAATGAGTTAAAAGCTTTTATGCCAAAACCTACAAAATCAACAGATTTGTCGATCGAGGTCAAGGTTTGTACAAGATTAATAATTATACTATCGAACTAATTAACATAACAGAGAATTAAACACAATTTGTACATTTTTAATCTTTATTTCAGGTTTTTATCACGTTGTCGTTTTACGCGACTGGTTCATACCAAAGACCAACTGGAGACATTGCTGCACATTCTGTTGCACAACAAACTGTCTCAGCGGTAATTGCACAAGTTACACATTGCCTGAATCTCCCATATTTCCGCCGAAAGTACATTAAATTCCCAAATAGTGTTAATGAACGGAGAGCTACTGTAGTTGGGTAAGTATAGCAAAATTCTTTAAGTTTGGATATCTATACTTAGCTATTTCTTATAAATAACGTTTTTCAGATTTTACAACTTTAGTATGCCTGGGGTTTTAGGATGCATTGATGGTACGCATGTTGCAATAAAACGGCCAGTGCAACACGAGGAACATTTTTTCTGTCGAAAACATTATCATTCTTTGAATGTGCAATTGGTAAGTGCTTTATTTTTTTACTTATACATTAATTATATATTATTATGTAACATGAAATATAATGACATCGCATGAGCATGGAAAAAAAAAATCTTCTTTTGATTCTTAAAAATGTTGTTCCTGAAACAAGAAAAAATAATTTAGTTAAGTTGTGAATGGTAACAAATAAAAAGATAGTACAATTTTGGGTATGCAACTCTGACATGGAAATTATTAGTGTGGATGCCAGCCATGGAGGAGCAACTCATGATGCGTTCATATGGGCTAACCATCCATTAAAAGCTCATATGGAAGAGTTAAATAACATGTGGCTGTTAGGAGTGTTAGGTTTGTATTTTTTATTAGACATATAATGACTTAGTGATTGGTACCTACATTTTACTTGTCCTACATTATCTGCTAATGACTTTAAAAGAGAAAACACTATAATATAATTTATACAGTATGTAAGTAATAAATACATAAGTGTATTCAATTTATTCATACTTTTTCTTTTAGTCGATTCTGGCTATCCTTTGAAGAAAACTATGATGACTCCGATCATAGATGCTCCTCCAAATTCACCTGAGGCTTACTACACAGAAAAGCATGTGAGAACCCGTAATGTGATAGAACGAACAATTGGACTTCTCAAAGCACGCTTTAGATGTCTTCTTGTGCATAGGGTTCTACATTATGAACCCATATTAGCAGGATCTGTTGTAAATGCTTGTGTTATTTTACACAATATTTGTAATAGAGCCAATATCCCTGTGCAAGACATGACATCTGAAGAAGTGTCACAAGAAACACAATTGCAACCTTCTACTCACCATATAGTAAACAACACTTCAGAGGGGCATTCTTCTAGAACGCAAAACATTGAACTGCAACAAGGTATGTCTGCTAGAAGACAGTGCATTGCTCACTTGTGGGCAAACCGGCCAAACTAGAATAGAGAAGATTAATTATATTTTTATATAAGCATTTTGCATTTACATACAATAGTACTATTGCACTATTTTATATTAAAGTTTAATTGATGTAAGTAATTTCATAGGTATGTTTTATTTTTCTTTTGTGTTTATAGTTACACTATTTGACTATTTTATATTAAAGTTTAATTGATGTAAGTAATTTCATAGGTATGTTTTATTTTTCTTTTGTGTTTATAGTTACACTATTTGACTATTTTATATTAAGGTTTAATAATTGATGTAAGTATGTTCATAGGTATGTTTTATTTTTCTTTTGTGTTTATAGTTACACTATTTGACTATTTTATATTAAAGTTTAAAGCTGGCTTTTGACTATGGGATGTAATATATATTACATCTTGAGCTATATATTACATCCCGCGATTGCTGTTCACACTGTAACATAATATATTTTAGAACAGTTCAGCTTCGGACACCTCTGTGTCATCACGTTTTTTATCGAAAAGGTTGAATTCTGAAATGGATAATATGGAGATTGTTTTGCTTGATTCCTACGATAGTTCATCAGATGACGATGATGCTGTATTCGATTTATATGTATCATTATTAAGGAACAATAAACGAAAATAAAATAAACGTCGATTCTGGATATCGAATCATATTAGACTAAGAGAAGATTATGGTGAATTTCGGCTTTTTCATGAACTCGATGAAGAAAAGTTTTTGAATTACTACAGGATGAATAAAACTAAATTTTTCGAACTTCATGCTATGATTGAAGATGACATTATAAAGCAAGAAACGCATTTACGCAAAAGTATTTCTTCTCTGGAGAGACTTGCAATAACTTTAAGGTAAGGTCAAATCAAAATAAAACTAACATACATTTGGTTCATCATTTATTAAGTATATAATATTGTTTCTTACATTTATATTTGGTCATCAGTACAAACAAGTAATTACTGCCTACAAATTGTCATAAGTAGCGTCATCAGTTAAATAAGATCTGATATCGCGACCATCGGTGCTAGTGTCACTTTCGTTAAGTATAGGCTGACATGGGGGCGAAAGAGCATCTGTCTCAATAAGTACTGAATGTGATGATAGAGAGCTATGTGTCGAATACGATGTTCCAGGACGAGGTGGGGGCGAAGTTACGTGATAGATATGTGACTCAGGACTAAGTTCTGAATGTGATGGTGGAGAACTATGTGTCAAATACGATGATGGTTGAGAGCTATGTGTCAAATACGATGTTCCAGGACGAGGGGCAGGAGGAGGTAGTGTAAAAGATCCTGCCCCAGAAATATTATAAACTATCCTTGCTTTTGCATTTTTCTCTCTGGCGGACATCACAGTTTTAAAAACTTCATTCTGTATCTTCATCTGAAAATTTTCAGGCAAATTCTTACTCATTTCGTACATTGTGTCAAAAAAAGACTTCATAACATCTTTCGGCGGTTCTTGCCTTGTCAATATTTGTCTTCGTAATTGATCTCTTTCAGTGGCCCTTTTATCTCTTGCCTTTTTTTCCTCATCTAAATACTTTATCACACTATCATCTGATTTTCTTTTTCTTGAAATAGTTGCATTTTCTTCTAAACTACTTTTGGCGTTTTCAAACTCTTGAGTTTGTAGAGAGTCCGCTTGTTCTGCTAAAGGTTCAGCATTTGTGGTCCTCGGCCTGTTTGCCATATACGGTATTAAAAATTCCATTAATTTATCATATTTCCAACCTTTGTCGTTATCAGCAGCTTGTCCAGTAGTCGTTTTTCGTCTATTGAGTGACTGTCTATGACCGTCGCGTAGTTTTTTCCATAAGTTTTTAGCTTCTTTTACTGTAACAAAAACACAATTATTATTACAATATTAAAAATGTTAACATTTATTTCATCTGTTACAGATACTTGGCTACAGGGGATTCGTTCACGTCAATGGCTTATAGCTATAGAATAGGCTTGTGTACTGTTTCAAGCATTGTTGAAAGTGTTTGTGATGCAATATGGAACCATCTTCAACCTTTAGTATTAATTAAAAGAACCTTCTGAAAATGAATGGAAGGAAATAGCCGAAGACTTTAAAAACATCTGCCAATTTTATCACTGCGTCGGTGCTATTGATGGCAAACACGTCGTAATAAAAGCTCCACCACACTCAGGCACCAATTTTTTTAACTATAAAAAAACATTTTCAATAGTTTTGTTGGCCGTCGTTGACGCAAAAAAAAGATTCATTTACATTGATGTTGGGTCTATGGGACGTTACAGTGATGGTGGAATTTTGAACGACAGTGTATTTGGTCAGAAATTAAAAACAAATAATTTGAATTTGCCACCGGATGAGCCACTGTGTCCAGGAGGACCGGAACTACCCTACGTATTCGTAGGGGATGAGGCCTTCCCCCTTCTTATAAATCTAATGCGCGCCTTTCAGAAATCAAAATTAACAGACAGTCGAAGAATTTTTAACTACCGGTTATCAAGAGCACGCCAGGTAGTTGAAAATGCTTTTGGAATATTATCAGTAAGATGGAGGGTATATAGAAAACCATTTGAGTGTCGTGTCGAGCTTGTCGATAAAATTGTGAATGCTACATGTGTCCTGCATAACTACCTAATCAATGATAACATCAACATGCTCAATGAAAGTGAGGTATTATCTACTGGAAATCAGCTTACGCCATTATCCCACTCAGGTTTCAGATACTCAAGTGAAAGTTTCTTTATACGGGAAGAATTTTGTCGATTTTTTAACACATCTGGCACTGTATCCTGGCAAACTACAAGAATACAAAACAGATTGTTAAGAATGTAATAACAATAAATACTTACTGTCCGGTAAATCACATTCTTTTATTACGTTTCTCCAAGCAGCATCTTTAATTTCATTTATTTTGTACTCTTCACTGTTAGTCGCCCATAAACAAGGATATTTCCTAACACTTTCTATAAAATGTTCCATAATTTAATGCGTGGTAATGATTGCGTACTTCAAATACCTTTTTTTAACATCTCTGGTCTTATAAAAACAAAAATTCAAAACACGTGATCAGTTGACACGTCTGCACTCGAACATCACCACCATTCAAACTGAGAGGGCGAGGCAGGGGGAGAACGCGGTGTCCGGGGACGTGGGGTAAAATATACACCTTCAAATGACCTTTAAATATCGCTCAGTCTGTCGAAAAAATATTTATAGTTTGGGATGTAATATTTATTAGAGCACAGTGTGAACGGTCACGTACAAAATGTATGACGAGCGATAAAATATTATATCTCAGGATGTAATATATATTATATTACATCCCATAGTCAAAAGCCGGCTTAATTGATGTAAGTAATTTCGTAGGTATGTTTTATTTTTCTTTTGTGTTTATAGTTACACTATTTGACTATTTTATCATTCATGTTTAATTGACATAAGTAATTTAATATGCATGATTAATTAATTAAATTCTAACATTATCCAAATTTAATAGAAAAGAACTCTTTGTATTTAATAAATTGAATAATAATTAATCAATCACTGATTACCTATTGTGTATCCTTTCTAAAGTTTCTGCTATATGAGACAGAACATTTTGAATATTTCTTAGAATATTACTGTTCTCTTGCACTGCCTCTGCTCGTATACGGCTAGAATCAACAACAGCTCTTCTTGCTGCATCTTGAGACAATGGTGCTGCTCGACGCCGCCGTCTCAGAGTCTGTGTAGAGTTCATCGGTTCAGCTGGCTGGATGGGCTGGATACTGGTAGATGGTTGGTCCTGAAGTGCCTCTGTGCCTGGTATAAAGGGTACTTCCAGGTATGGTTCCACATTTGTGTCTTCCACATCTTCAAAGACTTCGTTGTTAATGAGTAATGAGTGTGATTCATTTGATGTTGCCTACAAAATACAGAAATACATAATAATGGATAAAGATAATTAATTGCTCTTAGGGTCTTCATTTATTATTATTGCTGTATGTGTAAGTTAGTTGAATGATACATTTGTCTGTGTAAATAAAAATATTACATCTAGGTTCTTCATTAGTATATTGCTAAAACGAATTGTAAGAAATCTAATATCAGACCTACATAATGTAAAGCATTATAGGTACAATTATATACAATTGAGAGTTTAAACCTATTTTTATTTAAAAAATCCTACTTACATGAGTGCTTCCAGAGTCTACTGCTACTTGGATTCCTGGGAGACCTGAACCAAGGTCCTCACCAAGAATCGACAGAAACTTTTTTTCAATCTCTGTCAGCTCAGGTATAACGGAAGGTCCCCCACCAGTGCGTGTGTGAGATGCTCTGATACACTCACCGGCATAATTAGCGGAACGTTTTCATTTTTTACATTTTTTTATTACATGGTACTGCTATTGCTATGACGATTTTTTTATTCAAAAGAACCTTTAATTAGGACTTGCATGTTGAAGAAAAATTTGGTTTTCCTAAGCGATTAGAAATAAATTAGGCCCAGTTTTGATTTTACAGAGATTTTGCCCTTTTGTGTTTTTGATCAGAACTTTGTTTTATTTAAGTACTGGTGGTTTGGCCTTAGTGTATTCATTGCATTTGGAGAGTAAACATTACGTAGAGGCTGAGAGAAGTAATTTACCTGTGACAAAAGCTACGAGGGATGTTACAGTGATCGATGAAAGTCAAACCTATCGTGCACTAAGTTAAGCACTGAGTGTATCGATATCAGTCATTCCTCGTAATGTCCATCGGTATAAACAGACAGGATGTTTCGTTAGAAGTTGAGAATAATGCAGAAATCATGGAAAAAGCGCCTCTGATGATTGGTTTATGACAGTTCAAACCAGTTAAGGCTCTGAAAAATTGGTGCAATGCTGCTATTCGGACCTGTAGCATCCTGAAGGTGGTCCGTATTTTGCTTGTGAGTATGCGGAAAGAAAGAAGACGTCTCATTGAAGGTATTATGATGTCTAACGCTACTGCTGAATGTCCAAAACGTGCTGTAGGTCATCGCGTAGTGAAATTAAGTTTAGCTCAATAACACCGAGATCGAACTAAGGAGTTAGAAAGAGATTTTTTCTCAGGGGCAAGCTGTTTTTTGACATATATGTTTTGGATTTGAGGCATAGAATATGAATACGTCAAGAGAATCGCTTTGAACAGTCAAATTTTACAGAAATGTGCCTTATACTGGAGGCTCCAGAAATGGTTTGGGATGTTATTTGTTTTGAATCTCACACTGAGTTAGGCATTATTGAAGGAGGCTTACTGGCTGCTTATTTTTGCAGGATAGACATCCCAGAACCTCATGCCATGCCACTTGACAAATTACCAGACAAGAACAAAAAATATGCACGATTATGTGTGGCCGGAATGTGTATTCGTGGTCCGCAATTTCGTATAAGATGTTGTAATAATCCACCAGGGTAGGTCAACGTGGACCCCGGACATGAATCCAATAGAATATGATTTGGCCTTGACGGGAAATAGGGTTAGAGACAAAAAGCCAGCCACCCAGAAACATTAGAGGATTAAGAAGTGTTTCATGGGAGTATGGGAACAATTTGCCTTAAGAAAAGATAATGGATTAAAAAATTGGATCCAAAAACATATATTATCATAATACTGATAAGGACCCTAGCAGTATAGAAACGGTGATAAAACAAACAAAAAAGTAAAATAAATAGCAAATTAATTGTTCCAAAAAATATGCGCCGACAGTTACAAAATGGCTATTTTAACAAATTAAAGATTTAAATTGCCAAATTCCATTGTATGATTATTGATTATTTATCCTTTTAATGCATTCAACCCTAATTATAAAATATTTAAACAAAAACATTAATGTACAATACAAAATTATGGAAAAAACACGGTTATTTTTGCGTTCCGCTAATTATGCCGGTGAGTGTAGTTGCACATTTTCTTTTTATCTTGCCTTTGTAATCTACCCAATACTGAAAATTTGAGATGGTTGAGTAAATCACACATAAATATTATAAATGATGCAGGTAAATACAGTAACAACCACACACACACACACATTTGACCAGTTTTTTCAATCTTTGGTAGCACCACCAACAATTGAATTTAAATTTTCAGCCAACTCCGTCCACAATCTTCGAGACATTGCGCGAGCTTGAGCACTCTTATTGTAGCCCATAGCAACATCCCTATGAGCATTTAAAAAATCCCACATTGTTTCCAATTGCTCATAAGAAACTCTTCTTGTAGTCATTCTTAAGTTTTTGTGTAGATTATGCACTTGCTTACCACTCACAATCACGGACACAAAACGAATGCACATATTCCTGAATATTCAGTTCACTGTTCGTATTTCAAAAATTCATTATTATCACAAAAAAGGCAAATCCACTTGGAATTTCAAAATCACCTCGTAAATTCTTATAATTTGACATGTTTGTAAACTTAAAGCTCGTTCGAAAATAGGTAATTCTTGGTAACCTTTTTTATTCATGTAGCCGACTGGGTACACTTGATCCCTCTGGGACACATGGTACATTTATTTTATAAACCAACCACGCTTGGTAGACTATTTAAAACTAGCAACTCTGTTTGTGTATGGTACGGTATGACTTTTAGGAAATGCCACAAATGTCAAAACTAACAGTTTGTGACATGGCGACCGGTGAGTGATGTTCGTGTAGTGAAACAATATTTTGGTAAGTTTACTTTTATTTATAAAATAATCGAATAATATGTTTTAGAGTTTGAGTATTACATTATTAGAACTGCTATTTTATGTACAATGATTGCGCTAAAAGTTAAAACACATAAGTGAATAAGGCTAGGAAAGAGTTTTTTTTTTAAATCGGTTACTGGGGAGAGATGATACAGAGCGTTGTGGGAGACTTGATCCGAGGGGATCAAGTCTCCCATAGAGAATTGTGATGATCGTTATTAAAATTTGTAATACCGGGTGGAAGGGACATCGTAACGTATACGTGTACCATGGATTCAGTACATGATTCTGAACCCCCCAGCGTTGGAATTTTTCGTCGCTTTTTTCTTAATTTTTACGATTTTTTTTTGCAGTTTTTTTTACTTTATAGTGTATAAAATCATTATAGTTTTCCATCCCAATGCGATAAAAAAGAAAAAAACAATTATTTCACAATTTTCACGTAAAACAGCAATGAAAATCAAACTTAAAAAGTGCTCCCGATCAGCTGTTTTGGTAAAGTTCACGAACCGAGGTTATCGCAACAAAGTAGGCAGTGTAGGCACTAGTCACTGAGCGCGCGCTGCTGCCTACCTTCTGCTATCTCGCTCACTCAAAGCAGCCGACATGCCGCTGCGCCGACGCGCGGTATCGACAAAGCTATAGCGGCCAGTGCCTATGAATCTAACAGATGCGTTATTACGTAAATTAATATCAGATTGACTACTTTTATTTAGACTGTTTATCTGGGATTATTAATGATCTCTAATAGTATGTCCAACACTGTTCATCAATTTTAATAAATTGAATGTAAAAAAAAAAGTTTTTTTAGTAATTAAGCTGTTTTTAGGCAATTTTTGTTATAAACATTTGTTTTTGCATTAACACCTTTGTTTAACCGATGTAATCTGATCTTTAGTAAATTTTAACCTTCATTTTCGCAGTTTATTATTTTGTCAGTACAACTTAATGCGTTGGCACAGTCTATCATTTTATTGGTCTGTGCATGATCTAGGTGCCTACGAGTCTATGGCGGCTTGTCGGCGAAATTGTAAAGGAAGTAAAATTTTGAATTTCGCCGATTTTTGATCAGTTTCCGATTTGCGCTCATTGTAAACGGTTGTGTTGTTTTTCGTGATTTTGGATTTGAGCGTATTAGTTATTAAGTATCAGTAGAGTTGTTTTTTTGTCTGTGTTGTACTGTGTGTGTTTTGAACGAAAATGCCTCGGATACGTAATAGTCGTAACCATGCGTTTAATGCCCGTAACTAGAGAGATGGCGGTGGCCCACTTCCGGGATGCGTGGTACCAACACGATGGCGCTCCCCCACACGTGATTCTTTCAGTGCGACAGACTTTTGGTGACCAGTGGATTGGGAGGTTCGATCCACAACCCTGGCCAGCGCGATCACCAGACTTGACCCCACTAGATTTTTGTCTGTGGGGTCAAGATAGGGTCTTTGTTACGGAGTGCAATACGGCAGCAGAAATGCGAGATCGCTTGCGACGCTCCGTGCGGAGTATGTCCGAGACCCCACCTTATTGCCCCGTGTCCACGCTGAAACTCTGCGCCGCGCTAGGATTTGTGAGCAAGTTGGTGGCGGCCACTTTGAACCCTATCTTATTAGGAGTCCCTCACTCCTAATAAGAGAGATTAAGGTGAGTGTTAATTTGTTTGCAACTAATTGCCATGTAGGTAGGTAGGTACCTCATCGGAATCATTAGGTAGGTACCTACTTATGTTATTTTATGAGCGAACGAGCAATGTTTTGTTTTTTGTTGTAAGCAATCAGTCAATTGAACTAAATTTCAAGTTCGGTTTATCAATGTGTTTGTTAGGTGATTTCTTTATCAGTAGTGTAAACGTATGCTACTTTTCACGTTTACAAAAGCGCGGTGCGGCAACGCGACTCCGTGCCGAACTCAGACTTGTGATGTGTGCGTGCGTATGCGTGTAGGCACTGTACTGACAGTACCGCCGCCGCGCCGCGCCGCGCTCCGGTACCGCGTTAGCGGAGTAATGGCTTGCGGTTGTGATTGTGACTCGTTGTTTGCATTCGCAGTACATTGCGCGCTTAAAAATGACAACATCTGTAACCTACCATTTGCGATATTAATGACTTGCGTAAATTAATTTAAGGCTTTATGAGGAACCTTTTCACGAAGTTTGTGTTACGATGTCCCTTCCACGCTGTATATATAGCTTTCAAAGTTTTCAATTAACGTTATTATTGCAGGTCAAAAAATGCCGCGAATATATAAGACGAAGCAGGGTGCTAAGAAAAGAGAAAAAATTTACCCCCAAATATTAAAAAACGCAGCCCATGATGTCGTATTTGCTGGCAAATCAATAAGAAGCACATCCAAAAATTATAATTTATCCCCTATGACATTAAAAAGATATATTAAGAAAAAAATAGATGCTATTGCTGCTGGCGGTACCTCCCCCGAATACGAACCTAATTATAGGCAGTCTACAATTTTTTCTATTATAGAAGAAAAAGATTTAGCTGAGTATCATATCAAAGCAAGTAAAATGCATTATGGCTTTACTAGTTCATACTGGATTTTTCTAGTAAAAAGAATTATATTTAAAGAAATTGAATTTGGTGTTTCATTTTATATGTTAACAAGTATATAAAGTTGATCAAACTTGATCGCCTAGAAATTAAGAAGTATCTCTTAAATATGGGAGACTTCATCCCCCCCCCCGTATCAAGTCTCCCTTTGGACGGGATCCAGTGTCCCTTAGATATGGGAGACTTAATCCCCCCCGTATCAAGTCTCCCTTTGTGCGGGATCAAGTCTCTCATACACGTGGACACTTGTTTCAAACCTGTGTTCTTCGTTAAAGCCCTTATTTTTTTTATAAATATTAAACTACCCCGTTTTACTTTTTTCGAAGCGTGGGCTATTTATTACCTTCCCAACATTTTGGCTCAAACACATCCCCAATGTAGGACTTAAAACTAATTTTATGATCAAAAATAAAAAGGGGGGATCAAGTGTACCCAGTTTCCCCTGTTATAAGTGGCTAGAAAGGGCTAGAAGGGCCGATAACATCGTATATCATCATAAGTACGTTTTTTATGCAAAGAAACAAAGTTTCTGTGGTGAACTTGGATAATAACAAATGTTTTTAAAATAAATATAATTTTATTTTATAAAACCGAAAAACCGATAATGTTTACGAAAAGTGATTTAGAACGTTTGGTTGTCAAAATCTTATTTAATCTGTGCTATCTAGCAAACTGGCCAGAGACAACTAAGCAGGTCAAAAATTGATGCATTGCAGGTCAGCCAGAATCGCTCATGGTACAAATAAAAAACCTGCCAGGTTAAACTGACGAGTGAGCTGCTCTGCACTTGACAGATATTCGAAAAGTTCATGATAGGCCCCCTGGTCGGCGAGGCCGCCGTCTGGTGGCAAGGCGTGAAGTCGTCGGTCACGTCTTGGACTGACGCCCTGCAACGGCTTCGAGGGATGTTCGGCGTGCCACGACCCGGTTACAAAATATTTCGTGACATTTTTTCAACCGAACAAAATAACGAACGAGCCGATGTGTTTGTGTGTAAAGTGCGCGCTTTACTACCAAAATTACCTTACGTTCTGCCAGAGGTTATGAAATTAGATATCGTGTTCGGATTGCTAGATCGTAGAATAAGAAAACGTGTGTCTCGCGATGCTGTGGACGGGCTGGAACAACTAATCTCTAAGGTCAGGTTGGTAGAGGAGTCATTGGCGGAGGTGAGTTCTCATAATAATAATAACAACGCGAGTTCCGTTAACCCTTCCGCTACGCGAGGCCGTTCGAGCGCAATTCCGAGTGCTAACCCTACGCGTGCCGTAGGTGCTTCCCCGAGCTTAGATAAACCTACTGATAAGACATTTTATGAATTGCGTGATGCGACTGCAACTAATAATCCGCGAATTTCAAATGTAAAATGTAGTGATAGTGAGGGGCAAAAGCGCGTTCGACCGAAGTGTTCATATTGTAAACTTTTTGGTCACACAGTAGATGATTGCCGTAAGAAAAATAGTAAAGTCGATGATAGTTCGCATAAGTCAAATAATAGTACCCAGTTGCGTTGCTACGGATGTGGTCAGCTGGGAGTGGTACGGTCAAAGTGTGATATTTGTAAAAGTGTGCCCAGTTCAAGTAAGGCTGACTTCAACACCGCTCATGTTGCCGATAGTGACGATCCGCGACCAATAGTGGAAATTCAGGTCGTAAATCGTAAGGGAGTGGCTATTCTGGACACGGGGGCTACACACTCTATCGCGGGCCCCATGCTATAAGATTTATTAGTTGACGCGGGCATAAAGTTTACAAAGATATCACGTACCATAGGGCTTGCTGATGGGTCTCAGCAAGTATGCACTACGCTCGAGTGCGACACCGACGCGACGTCACCTTACAAGGTCGCGTAATACATACCACGTTCATGATGTTACCGGACGCGCAGACGAAAACACTACTAGGTAGAGATTTTATTAGGAAAGCTAGTATCTTGTTGGACTTACCACAGAGCAACTGGTGTTTCAACGATCAACCACGCCGCTGGCATTCGTTCATCACCAGTTTCGTGCTACCTACCGCCGGCAAGATGGACCTGATGAAGGTAGATGCAGCACACCTGATGCTCAGGGATGACGAAGGCACCAAATTAACAGCAGACCAGAAGATGCAGCTGAATGCTTTTCTGATGAAGAGAGTCGATCGCTTCGCAAAGAGGAATCCCTACAGAATATGCCACCCATCGCCTGAAAGTCGACACTCGTCAGTAGCCTATTGCTTCACCGCCTTACCGGATGTCTCCTGGTAAAATGGCAATACTGGAGAAGGAGTTGCAGAAGTTACTGGATGCTGACATGATTGAGGAATGCGATTCTCCGTGGGCGGCTAACGTGGTCTTCGTGTCGAAAAAAGATGGAGGGGTTCGACTCTGTATCGATTACAGAAAGTTATAATGCTGTGACTGAACCTGATCGCTACCCGCTCCCGAGGATTGAAGATGTTTTCCATGCCGCCAAGAACACTAGTTTTATGACGACCTGCGACCTCAGATCTGGGTAATTTCAAGTGAGTGTGGAACCCGACGACCGAGACCAAACGGCCTTTGTGAGTCCACTCGGATGTTTCCGATTAAAAAAGATGCCAATGGGTCTACGGAACTCTGGAGCGACTTTCCAGCGGCTTATGGATCGGTTTAAGTCCGGCAAGGAGTTAACTAACGTCTGCCTGCTGACGTACTTAGATGACGTCATCATCCTGTCAGAATCGTTCCCGAAGCACTTAGAGGACCTGAATGCTGTGTTTGATAGGCTCGCTATGTATAACTTGCGCGTGAACTACGAGAAGAGCTGTTTCGCCCGCGACTCTGTAAAGTTTTTAGGCCACGTGATTGTACCGGGCGGGGTAAAGGTAGATTCCGATAAGACCGCAGCTATCGCCAACATGTCCCCCCCCCCTCCGCGACGAACATTAAACACGTGAAGACTTTTTTGCAGACGTCCAGCTGGTTTCGCCGGTTCATACCTAATTACGCCGACGTGGCCAGACCTTTAACAGATCTCCTCAAAAAGGACAGCAAGTGGACGTGGACATCAAAGCAGCAAGATGCCTTTGATCGCATCAAGCAGCTTCTTGTATCCACTCCGATATTGCGTCAAGCTGACGAATCAAAATCGTTCACACTCAGGACGGACAGTAGCGGTTATTGTCTCGGAGCAGTGCTGATGCAGGGGGAGGGCCCCGAGGAACGACCAGTTGAGTACGCAAGCCGCTGGCTGAATGGTGCAGAGAAATTATAATACGACAGAGAGAGAGGCCTTAGCGGCGCTAAGGCCTCTCTCGTATAGTAGTGCACTGCATGATATCAAAACTCAAAAACCTAGTAATTGAAGAATCTTTAATTAAGGAGGCACATAAACGCATTTTTAACGAAATTAAGAAACGAATGGGCGCCATTGAACAGGTATCATCATTAGCTGTTGCTGCAATATTGGACCCAAGATTTAAAAAACTTCATTTTGAAGATGCTTTGGCGTGCGCAAATGCCGTCAGTAAAATTAAAGAGATGGTTAAAAAAAATCAGCAAGATGAATCTACTGTGGAATCTGACTCTGACAATTCAGACAAAATAAGTTTATCGTCGGATCTCTGGAGTGATCATCATAAACAAGTTTAGCGGAATTGGAAAACAAATAAAACTGATGAAAGTGTTTCAGATGAGTTGTCGCTTTATTTGAGGGCTCCAGTCAGTAGATTAAACGAAAACCCATTAGAAGTGTGGGCAGACTATAAAATACAGTTCCCAACGCTATACAACGTGGCATTTAAATATTTAACTGTGGTGGCTAGCTCAGTTCCATCTGAACGACTTTTCTCAAAAGCCGCACAGGTTCTCACACAACAAAGAAGCAGATTGCAAGCCATAAGTGTTAATAAAATTTTGTTTTTGCAAAGTTTAGAGAAAAAGTACTCTGATTTATAAATCTTTCATATTGGTATGGTACAAAAGAAAAAGCTACTATTCTTTACGCGCAGATGCTACACATGGCTTTTGGGTCGTATGACCTTGAATTATTTTTCGTGTGATTTATAAATAAAGGGGTTCGAACATTTTTCTATGGAAGCTGGCATAGGCCCCTGCCGCCATTTTCATTTTTTTTTCAAGTTGCGGCGCACGTTGAGACTAACATATATGGGTAGAGGACACTCAAACAAACAAAAAATATTCAGAGATATAGTGCTCTAAAGTGTCACGTTGCCGAGATAATTATTTGGACTCAAAGATTTTTTTTCAAGATTATCTCTATACAATATCTCCGTAACGTGACATTTTAGGGCACCATATCTCTGAATATTTTTTATTTGTTTGAGTGTCTTCTACCCATATTTACCAGTTACAAAGTGCGCTGCAATAAAAAAACTTTAAGTCCAAATATCTCGGCAACGTGACACTTTAGGGCACCATATCCCTGATATTTTTTGTTTTTCTAAGTGTCCTCTTCCCATATATGTTAGTGTAATCGCGCGCCGCAACTTGGAAAAAAAATCGAAATATTGGTCATAATGTGCAGCCTCAGAATACAGAAAGTGTATTCTAAGTGTGCAGCATTACGTTCTCGGACATTCGCGTCACTATTAACGTTTGGGCTTTTGCGTCCTTTGTCTCCCACGCAGACAGAGCTTCTGTATTTCCTGGTTCTGGCTTCACACTTTGCCCATTGACCACCTTTTCCTCGTAATGTAACGACAGTCTGGAACTTCCAAACGTTCCAATTCTTGGAACCCTCCAGCTTAATGAACGATGATGCTGACAGTTTATCTGTTTCTTCCATCGTGCCTTCCTGATCGTCTTCCTTCCTCGAATAACTCACTCTTGTTACACCTTCGAGTAATTTTCTTCTGCCGGCGACTAACTTCAAACAACACGATGCACGCGGTCACTCGCGTTGACCGGGTCGAATTGCCTAATACTATTATTTCCGACGATACAGTGATTGCTTCCGTGTTTATTCAATAATTTGATTGTAGTTATGTGCCTGGGCCCATAACATGTAGAATATTGAATAACAAGTTTTATTTTAAAGATCCTTTATTTGCACGATAGTTTAGAGTTAGCCATTACAATCATAGACCAATAGACTAACACATAGACAAAACAGAAAAATAATAGTTATATCAACGGCAGTGTTGCCAATACAAACTTAAAGCAAAATACAAATTATAATACATTACAATGCTTTCTAACACTTTTTTATAGCCAACTGTTCATTTATGGGCCTGAGAATCTCGCTAGCTTTTTCTTTTGAATTCGCCTGCGAAATTGTAAGGCTCACAAAAAGGTCTTCGATCTTTTCGCCAAATTACGGAATCGACCAATTCTTCCTGAGAAACATTATTTAATTGAGTTAATAAAGAGGTTGCAGACTTTTTAGGCATTAAGTATTATTTTATATCGTAAATTAAATCGTCACAAGACGCATAATTCGATTTTAACTTCAATTTTGCATTTCTAGTTAACCTAGTCTTAAGCACAAAAGTAATTAAATTATTTTTGCAATCCCTACTTTTAAGGAAACTTTCGTCCATCTCTATTCCTTCAATTATTCTTTCAATCGTTTCATCTTTCTCGTCCATCGCTGGCACTAAAGTAGCCGCCGTTTTAAAATTAAACGTATCCATTTGTTACAAAATACACCGCCTTTTTAGAACTAGTCTCCGGCAATCTTTGACCTATATTACTTGGTATATAAGAATTTATTTTATACTACCAACATTTTATCTGTTAAGCTTTCTCTAATTTGCACTGATAAAAAATTAGGGCTGTCTTCCTCCTCATTGGCAAGTTTATTCAATTATTTAAATTTCTCATAATATTGTTCCGCTAATTCTAGTTTACGCAACGTATAATCCCTATGTTTATCTCTCCTTTCACTTCCCAATTTTCTTAAATCTATTTGTATACTTTCTAACCTCTTGCAAATATTGTCTAATTGCAATTCCATAAGTTTATAACACAATAAACAAGAATAAAAGTACGCTATCGATGGCTAGGTACGCATGCTTAAGTCCATAAGTGTAAAACATTTACCATTTTTTTTTATTAATTTTCATTTTAACGGAACTTAATAAACCACCTTTTTTTGTCTACTTTTGGCACTGTCACTGTAGGTACTCACAAGTTTTGAAGTCCGATTTCGCCTTCAACATCTCCACAAAACGCGGATCTCCCAGCAGCAACCCGCTTTATATAAAGCCTCGACGCTATTCGCCACAGAAATTCTGTATTGATTCGGCGCTGCATCCACTTTTCCTGGTCTTTCCTGTACCGACGCCACATCAAGAACAGCGCGCCCATAGCTAGTGCTGCTAAAATAGTACCCAAAAGTATGGTATTATCTTGCAATACCGCATGTTCCAATTCCTGGGTACTCGCGTGGTTTTGCCCATTCTGAGCGATTATAATTTATTTTTCCTCCTGTTTCGAATAATTTCCTCTTTGCTATTTTTCACAATACACGCGTTATTGCCTCTATGTCAATTTGCGAACAATTGCATCACCCATCGGGCCTCAGTGCCCACGTGCAAGGAATGTGCAGACCACGTAAAACCATCCGCGCCCGACACGACACGGCTGAGAAGTAAATAAACACGTGTGTCTAACTCAACGTCCCGTTTAATACTTAATATTTAGCTAACATAACAGTGGTCTTATATTGAAATACACATAGGTATGCTATAACCACACCACAGGCTACCGCGGTATTGAAACTCCACTCGGTACCAAAAGTCTTCAATAGGACCACCCAAGCAATCTTGATTGCGCTTTAAGAATCGCATGAGAGCGTTAACACGCAGTGTGAACTGTCGTGCTATCACTACCGGATGTTTTTGCACTAATTCGGCGCTTCGGGAATATCAGGCGTTCGGCGTTATCGATGTCACGGCCATCGGCAATTAGGAAAGCTTTTATCATTTCTGAACAATTTAAATCATTGCCAGAAAACGTTAATAACCATGCTGGAGGCCCTAAAGTTCTAACCATTGCAATCAATTCAGAGCAACATTTTTGTCAATATGACGCTGATGCTCTAATATTTAGCGTAGTGAGATGCAAGTTATCCACAAGCCCCTGAGGTGTTTGCTCTCCATGTCCTTGCCGCATCCTACATGATACAGATACACTTGATTTCGCACGAAAATATTCAACAATGGATAAAGCATTAAATCAATAATCATTTCGGTTGAACCTCCTGTCATTACTCATTACCTAGTTTAAGAAGTAGTCAAGGAGGGTACATGAATTTTCTCTTTCTTCGCCAAAGCCATTCTTGCACTCTGGAAAAAGAAAATATCAACACAATTCTTCCATACGGCGTTCACGCTCCAAATTCAAGGGTGGTGCAGTTTTTCTTGTGATTGCGGCCAATCTCATTGTACCATCTATTGAGGAACTATTCATTCTTACAACAGTTTCTAAATTAGGTACATTATCGTCTATATTTCGGAGCATACTTGTTGATTCGACATAAATGGTATCCAAGGAATTATGGACTGGTAATGATGGCTGTACTTCTGGTTCCTGGGTTGATGTCATACGAAGGGACTCGATGACTTGTGTTGTTGGTTGGTGGGAATTGCTGTTTAGTGTATATGTTGGACTCTTTGTCCACACTTTTGTCGATTATTCCAACATGGGCGCAATCGATTGTATTTGGTTGTCGACGCGTATAATTAATTATGTTAACGAGAACACATTAAAATTATCCTGAAGGTTCTTTTCTGGCACTCTATTTTGAGGTACGAATAAACTGCGACGTAATACGACATGTAAATCGTCTAAGTCACTAAAGCGCACAAGTAACAAGCGGTACCAGTTATGGGAGCTGAAGCAGCCTTGGGACCACGTGCATGGGGAATCAAACAAAAAGCAAGTTTGAGTTTCAACTAAAATTCTGCAATGTACTATTACCGAGATGGCGTTTACTGTCAGTATCACATTTGAATATTCTCTGAAAAACGATTACTGCATTTTTTAAGCTAGGGAAGCCATCGGAAGTGTAGTCGTTGTCTATGTGACCATTATAATTAGTTTCCTCGAGTACTGTGATCATAAAATTTTGTCTATTATAGGTAAGTCTTGGGCTAAGATCTGTTACAGCAAGGTATTCGGGGTTTACGTCGCCGAGCGCAGGTTTATTTCTAGCAGCAATGCAGTCATTGTAGTATTTATCACCATGATAGTAATGTAATCGATATTACTTGGATCTAATACGCTAAATGCTGCACAAGCAACAGACGCTATCCCAGTGTATTGCTTACCCCGACTCTCCGAGATAATTAAATTGTAAATCTCATTGATGAAATGATCCGCGTAATATTGCGTTGTTGTAATTCAAAATAATGTTTCGAATAATAATGATGTTAATAATGATGTTGAATAATGGTTCGAAGAACATTATGAAGCAGCACCATCCTGTTCGAGAATAGAATCTTCAGCTATTTGGATCAAAGGAGTAATGTTGGACGTAGTTTCAAAATACATTCGAACATCTCTGTAAAGATGGTTATTGGAAATTAACCAAGTTAATGCACAATTTATTCTTTGCATAGGTATCCACGACGAATTCTTTAGAGCATGAAAGGTTCTCGAGACTTTTTTATTGTCTTTGGTTTGACGTATGACGGGATTGGTTGAAAAATGTTCCCTGCATATTCGACTTTACATTAATAGGTGTAAAGATGATATTCAATTGAAAGTGATATAGCTGATTTGTTTGTTGACCTTCTTTTGTTCGGCGTCCAAACATCGTTTGCCTAAGAACCAACAAAGAGGTAAAGAACAATGGGTAATTTTGTTTGGAACCCGTACCCACCTTGTAGCATTTTAGACTAGGTGTCATTTAGAAGAGGCTTAAGTGAACAACTCAAAAATGAATGAACGAATGGGAGACCGAAGTTATGATCACTTCTATTTTGCATTTTCAATCATCTATGTAGTGCTTTAATAATGATTTTATAGGCCCAATGAATAACCAGTCGTTCTGTTTCATAGAGAGAGACTGACCCAGCTTCCTAAGGTTTACTTTTTGCTACGAAAAATATTAATTAAAACGCCATGAATTCAATTAAGTACAGTTTGTTTATTTATTAAGGTACACAAAATAAACATCATCACTAAATGTTAGTTGCTCTCAATAATTATTTCATCCCAAGCATTTGCCGGACCGACGAAGTTTATTGTTTCGAATTTTATTAAAAACTAAGTGCAAAGTGATAAACATATTTTTTAATTAATTATCACATATGCACCGCCTAATTATTAAAAAATATTCATAGAATGCCATTTTTTTTAAGTTTTGCAATTAAGTCAATATTTTTATTTAAAATGGCTCCTACATTCGGCGTATTCACATGTTTGTAGTTCCCTTCCGTTTTGTGTGTTTAATGTGGATTTTCGGTTGTGTTAAGGTTCGCGCACATTGTGTCGGATCGCAGCAGGGCGGAACGGACCGCAGCGCAGCGCAAAATGCGTACTTAGGGCGCAGCGGGGCGGGGCGGACCGCATCGCACTCAACCAAAATCCGCGGCGGAATATGCGCCCCGGCATGGTGTGCGATAGTTCATACAAAATACATACCAGCGATTTGAGCGGATTTTTGCTTTGCGACCAGACCCGCTGCGGCCCGTCATAATATGCGCGAACCTTTGAACTTCAGAAAGTGCGGTGGAGTTGAGCGTATTCCTCCTCCCGTCTTCCTGTTTAGTTTTCCATCCGGGAACTTCATTCATGCATGCATTCCCAATTCCCATTAGAAAATCTTCTCTATAGCAAAATATGCACGCATAGATGTTTAGGTGCATACGAGGGTGTATAGATATACCTACGTATATGTAGGTACCCATAGCAGAATATTGGGCTAGTTCAAGGGATGAATGAATGGCGCGCGGGGCGAATTCACAAAGGGTTTTCAGCATATTTCAACGTCGAATAACTTTTTTCTCCCGTTAGATACAGAGTTGTCGCCATACAAAATATTTATGTATTTTTAAAGACCTTTTTAATGGTACTAGTCTTAATTTGCTACAAGGTGGGTACGTTTTGTTCCATGTCCTTTACTTTCTCTGTTCTAAATAATGCATATATTCGATTGAAACTAAATTAAAATCATGGACACTTCTGAGAATTATAAAAAAATCCAAAACGCTTTCAGATATTGAGGTTATAATTAGGGCAATAGAAACATACGGTAATAACTTAGCATCTATTAGTGAAACTACGTTGGATTTTGTCTTTCAACGTTTCATTACATACTATTAGATAGTCAGAACTATTCTTTCTTTATACTTAGTTTTATTTGTAGTTATGACCAGTGAATATGGCTATGAACTGTTTGGTTTTTGTGTGACTTAGAAGTAGGTATTGCATTTTACTACGAATCTTACTACATAATTACATAAAATCTCGCTTGTTTATCCAAAAGGGTTAGGCAGAGCACCAAAGGTATACTGTAATACACCCAGTTTGCCTGGTGTATATTTTTATCCCATGTAATAGGGGACAATTTATCACTATATTCCAGGCGCACATCCAGACTCCAGGCTGTAACTGTGAATAAATAATAAATTAACTGAGAATTCCGAAAATCACAATAACACTACTCGACCCAGTGATCGAACCTAGGACGATTAGCAGCCGCTCTTACGACCATTAGACATTAACACCGGCAGCCAAGTGAAAATAAACAGCCTTTGCAAAACTTCAGAAATAAAATAATATGGAATCAATCTAAATACTTCATAAATAAAACAAAAATGTTTTGCTTCAGAACATGTTTATTAAATAATGCCGACATTATATTATCTGGTCACATCAGGAGGATCGGGGGTCGACGATAGAGTTTTATGTCTTGCCCAGCTCAAGTACTCACCATATTATTGTCATAACATGGGCACAGCAACCAATAGTTCTGCGCCCAACAATACAGTTGCAACAGTACTGTGTAATGGCATCTCTGCCCATTTGGGTAGCGTCTACTAAAACATACACAAAGTATGTTTTTTTGGCTACGTATTTTGCCTCGGAAGTAAAGTAGCCATGTATTTTCTGCATTTGTTATTTACAATACGCGTGGTAACTCCTCGTCGACCTCCCTGCATACTTCAATGATGTATGAACCGTCTTGTCTCTCATATTCACCATAATATGAGCGAGCCTGTTTTATTTGATCTACTCCTAGTGGTACGAGTATTAGAACTAAATCATTATATTCCATTTGTGGAAAACCTTCAATGTTATCTCTTTCTACAGTTGTACTGTGAAATTGTGCCCGTCTCGTGTTTAAATTATTTAGTTCCACAAAATCTGCCAAAGAGTTATTCGCAAACATTTTTTCGTGAATTATTGATATTATTTCCCTTGCATCCTCTCTGTCCACCAGAACAGGGTGAAATCTGTTTATTAGGGCTGCTGCGACCTTAAAATCAATCATTAAATGTCTTGAGACTTTGTTAAAATACTCCTGTCGCAGCAATTTAAAATCCCACTTCAAGCGCCCATTAACTACCTCTACGACCCAACGACATAATGTTACTTTGCGGGATTCATTCACATTTTCTGTCGTTTTTGAACTGACAGAGGGTAATGCACTGAGTAATGTATTATTTAAAATGTGTCGCCTCAACCTCGTTAAATCAATGCGGCAATTTGCATATCTTAATGGATTGCTGGTAGTTGGAGTAGCCGATGACAAAGTTGACGGTGTTGAAAAATGCTTAGCAGCACGATCAGCCCTTTGCCAGCAAGGATGGCAAATATAATGAGATGCACGAACCTGAAAGTAATACACCATTTTACACAAATATTTACTAAACACAATTGGTGCAGTGGTCGAGTAATTGGCTGTTGCTTTACTGGTTGCAGGTTTTATTCCTGCGTGGTATAAATATTTGTATGGCCTACAGATATTTGTTCCAGACTACCCAGTCTGCACCCGTATATGCATGTATGATTAACTGTCAGAAACTGCAGTCACGGGCCACAGCATGGGTATGTTATTGAAAAAAAAAAACAAATTATGTTAGTTACCTGCATTGGCCGAAGTCTTTCCAAGGCGATGTTTCTAATGTGCACATGATGTACAGTGTCTGTCCTCAGTGCAATTACTTGATGAGAACGTGTATGATGTGGCAATAATAATAATAATAAACCGGAGGGAACATTCGCTTTCTACAACCCCATAATATAATAAAAATGTGTCATGAGGTCTACTGAAAAGCTTACAAACCGCAGGGCAGCTTGTGGCGAGCTGTTGGTGTGTGGCGACACTGCGTACCTTATTGCCTCAGAGAGTCGGTCAGGGCCTCGTCTTCAGTTTGCCTTTATTGGCTGGCTGGAGTGGAACCCCAAGACTGCCCGCAGGACTCTCAACTCTGGGTTGCCTTTATCGGCCGTCCAGAGGGGGGCCGCCAGAGCTATATGCTCGGAGGTGGAAGTGTCTTAATGGCGTAATAGCGGGGAAACCCACTCCGAAAAATAGACTAACGATTAATTTGACTCAATATCTGCTGATAAAACAAGTGTAAAGCGGTGTAATAAGTGCCACTTAACGAGCAACATAATATCACGCCTGCATTCCTCGAAGGGTGGGGCAGAGGTATATAGTACTTACATAGTCATTTCGCCTTATGCACAAATCCAGACTCCAGACTGCTACTAAGAAACTACACACCAAAAGACCCTATAACACTTTCCCCAACCTGGGGATCGAAAACTTTTTTTACTATACAGGGTGTCCACCCTGTATAGTAAAAAAAGTCCCACGGTTGAGGATCTTGGGTTCCAGGAGCTGATGGAGTACCCGTTCCCGAATTATACTATTCCTACCAGAAAACATTTTGCTAACACTATGTTGCCAGCAGTGTATGAAAAGGTGAAAGCAGACTTAAGCGTGCAGACCGCACGGAAAACATCCAAAGACGGTTCATAAAATATCTTTGTTTTCATCAAAAGATTCCATATCAGTCAACCGATTATCTTGTACTCTGTAAGAAATATCATCTGCTACCACTGGTAGATCGACGTAAAATTGCAGACTGTTTATTTTTGTTGAAAATCCTCAATAACAATATTGATAACCCTGAGTTATTGTCAAAATTTTATTTTAATGTGCCAAGTAAAGCATTTCGTTTTAATCCACCCATACGTGTACCTCATACATCTTCGAATTATAGGCAGAACAGTTATATTGTGCGCGCAAGCAGAGATTTCAATGCTATATGCAAGGAACATGATTTTGATCCATTCACAATTAGTGTGAATTCAGCCAGAAGGTGCTTAAGCCTCAAATTTTTCAAGTAGCGGTAGGTTAGATGTATTATTTGTTTTTGTTATTTTCTATATTATTTCTGTTATATAATTGTAAACTAAGTAGTATTGCTTCTCATTGTAATTAAGGCGATGTGTTTTTTTGTTTTTATGCTCACACCACAAATTTTATTACAAGTCTATACGTGAGGATTTGTAATTGGCTTTCTGGTGACTATGGTTTCTTTTTTGTTTGTTTTCATAAGCTGTAAGTCCTCCATGTACTAAATAAATAAATAAATTAAAAGCAACCGTTTGCAATGAAGTTTTGTCGCTGTGATCACAGTAGACATATGGATGTCCTGGGCAAACGACTCGGTGCTAGCCGTCACTGGGAATTACATCGAGGAGGAAAATTTTGCCCTCAAATCTTTGTTGCTAGATTGTATTCCTCTCCTGAATACCATACTGCAAAAAAAAATTGCAGAATCGATTAAACGTGTATGTCAGGAATGGAATGTCGCTGATAAAATACTTTTGGCCGTTACTGATAATGGCGCCAACATAAAAAGCGTCATTGAAAGGGAACTTGGATGGAAACATTTCCCGTGTTACACCCACACCTTAAATTTGGCAGTAAACGGTGTCTTGAGGAATCAACAGATTGGTGAATTATTAAACAAAATTAATGTTGCATGGGAGAAGCTAAAACGCTATCAGGAGCAAGCAGGCACCACAGATAAACGGCCCTTACAAGAGGTCCAAACGAGGTGGAACTCCACCTATTATATGCTGCATAGGTGTGTGGAACTCAGGAACCCCTTAGACAGTACCATGATAAACCTGGGGATGACCCTCATTTCTAATTACGAGTGGCAAATCTGTGAAGAATTATGCCAGATACTTAACCCATGCAAAGAAGTCGCACGAGAATTGAGTGGGCAGAAAAATGTAACTGGCAGTCTAGTGATTCCCATAACAGCAGGGCTTATAAAAGCATTGGAACAACTGGGTGACCAGAATGTTTTTATGCCAATTGTAGATGACAGCTTACGTCAGGATCTTATAGCTAATAGAAATTATATGTTTCTCGATCCTAGATTTAAGTTTTATTTCGAAGATTCACATGTGGTAGAAGAAACAAAACGAAGAGTAGTCTCATTAGTTGCAGCTCAAAATTCGCGAGATGCACCGACTCAAAACGGCGTACAAGCAGCTGAACTCACAGCCACTTGTTCCACGAACCTAACCAGATCTACTTGGCAAGATTTTGAGACAAGAATGCATTCAAGCGGAGGGCACAGCTCAATCTTGTGCCATCGTGGAGGTGCAAAGGTACCAAGATGACAAAATCATTTTAAAAACCGCCTGCCCCTTGAAATGGGGGAGAGAGCATAAGTCGGTGTACCCCACTCTATATAACATAGCAGCCATAAAGCTCAACGCAATCTCGTCATCGGTTCCCTGCGAAAGTGTATTTTCTGCTGCAGCGAATATCCTTAACAAAAGGAGGACCCGGTTAGGAGTTAGGAAACTGCAACAAATAATCTTCTTGAACAAGAACATGTAAAAATTTAAATATAATTATGTAGATATCGAATAGGTTATAATGTAAATAGTCATGTACATAAAATGAATTGAACACTTTTAAATGCGACAGTTTGGGAAACGTAAGCGATGTCTGATTACCGACGAAAACATCGCCAAAGTTCACCAATTGGTGCTAGACGACCGCCGAATTAAAGTAAGAGAGATAGCAGAGATTATGAACATGTCGAAAGAACGTGTTTATCACATATTAAATTAACATTTAGGCATGAGAAACCTGTCCGCGCGTTGGGTGCCGCGTTTGCTACCGTTAGACCAAAAACGTGTTCAAATAAACATTTCCAACGCTCTGTTGGCGCAGTTTTGGTGCCGATTAATTACTGTAGATCTGAAACTTGGATATACCATTATACGCCCGAAACAAAAATAAGGTCCAAACAGTGGACTGCAAAGGGGGAAATTCCTAAAAAGAAAAATCTGTTTTTTCGGCGGGGAAAGCGATGGCGACTGTTTTTTGGGATAGTCATGGATTTATTTTAATCGATTATCTTCAAAAAGGAAAAAAAACATTATAGGAGCATACTACGCATTGTTACTTGACAAGCTAAAGGCAGAACTTGCGGAAAAACGGCCACATTTGCAGAAAAACAAAATCCTGTTTCACCAAGACAACGCACCGTCTCACACCTCAGCGGTTGCCATGGCGAATATCCACGAATTACAATTTGAACTGCTTGACAATCCGCCTTACTCACCAGATCTAGCCCCAAGCGACTTCTTTTTGTTCCCTTAACAAAAAATTGCGCTCGGAGGACAGAGATTTTCGTCAAATGAAGAGGCAATCACCTTCGTGAACAACTATTTTGCAGAGAAAAACGCCGAGTACTATTTGGACGGGTTACAGAGATGGAGCATGGAGACTAAGCAGAAAAAAAAAACAGAGAAAAAATGTCTTGTATCTTTGTTAGGTCGGAAACTTTTCATACCACCCACGTCGGTCAGAGAACTGTTGTTGACGCCTTGCATGTGTGCGCGCACACAGGCTTCCAACGCACACACGCATACGGCGCGAGCGGGCGACGCGCAGCGGCAACGGCGCGGGCGCCCTCTTCAGTGCACTTGACGACACCGCGCATTAAGGTCGTCCGTACTCAACAACATTATTGTAAACCTTGAATAGTCATTGTATTGTAAAACTTTAAACCGAGTTAGTCATTGAAGAGTATCCACCGGGTCCATCCACTTCATTGCAGCAGTACCTTCGCCGCTACATTTTTGCTCCTTCGAGCCGGATTCGCGCATCAGCGAACAAGATCGTCGAAGAAAATACTGCGCACGAGAGGCGGCCATTACGTGGACCCGTGCCACGCCCTTGCGGAGCGCGGAACATTAAGGAAATACCTAATCAGGAATAATTCAAAAATATCTTATTAATACTAACTCAACTTTAAGAAGAACAAAGATCTAATACATGGTGAAAACGTGTTCGCTTGCCTTCCGGCCGAGCTAGCCACGTCGCGTCGCATGCTTACGTGGAGCCCTAGCGGGCGCGCTGCACTCGCTTGCTTGGTGTTTGACTGATTTCAAATGCACTCGCCGCTTCATTGCACCTAAAATTTAAGTAACTTGCACTCTCAGTTTTTATTAACATCATTTTAATTCAACAGTTGCTTGTCTTGAACGCCGATTTAATTAGTAATCATGGATTACAAATCATTAATTAAAAAACGTGGGAGCTATAAGGCTAAATTAACGCAGTTCAAAGCATATTTAGAATTATTAACAAATTGTGATACCTTAAGTGCTTTACAAATTAATGAGTTAAAGTTAACCGAGTATGACAATATTCAATCTGACATAGAAAACGTGTGTGACATTTCAGAGGACCAGTACAAGGAACGCGAAACGTATGAGAATCAATACTATGCTACGATTGCTGTTGCCCGGGAGCTGTTGAGCAGGCAGGAGACCAGCTCTGCAGACATCGGATCGGGTACAGGTTCTGGTACTGTCTCTGCAAACAAAGGTGGGATAAAACTTAAACTTCCAACTATACACTTACCTGCCTTTTCGGGTCAATATCATAACTGGCTAGAGTTCCATGACACATACACTTCATTAATAATATACATACAAATGATACAATACCGAGAATTAGTAAATTTCATTATTTACGTGCTGCGTTGATCATTTGTTCCCTTGATTTCTCAGAGGAGAATTATGATGTTGCATGGGATTTACTATGTGACCGTTACAACAACACACGGCTTCTAGTGTATAATCATATCCAAGCTATTTTTAAAATTGAAATTGTAACAAAAGAATCCTTTAAAGCGCTACGGAACATAATTGACACAGTCAATCGCAACTTGAGAGCCTTGAAAACACTTAAATTACCCACAGATGGTTGGGATGTGATCATTATACATATAGTATCAAGTAAACTGGATTCAGTGACATGCCGGGAATGGGAAACTTACCGTAACGAATTGGATAAGTTGGCCACACTTGTAGACTTTAACAAGTTCCTTAAGAACGGTGCAGATTTATTAGAAACAATAGCGGAAGGTCGTAACAATGGTTCCAAACAAAGACAAAGTGACAGTACACACAACAAACCAAAGACATTCACTGTTAACTCAGAGTCTTCAATCACTAACAGACCATTCATTTGTCCTTTATGTAAGAGCAATCATGCCATTTATAGATGCTCTAACTTTAAATTGCTTCCCATTGAAGCTCGTATTGAAACGGCTAAATCCCTTAACTTATGCCTTAACTGCTTGCGTTATGGCCATAAGTCATTCAAATGCAAAATGGCTGGTTGTGGACACTGTCATAAACGACATAACACCATGTTACATTTAAGTGAGCCATCCAGTACACAAGAAACAATTAATGGTAGTTCGGACACTCCGCTCACTTCTACACAACCCACTCCTAGTACAAGTAATGTTGTACTCTGCACAGCGCAGTCAAGTACACAGTCATTATCAAGTACACAAGACAATGTTGTTCTATCAAACACTTATAATAATCAATGTGTGATATTGCTGTCAACGGTTATTATTCATGTTACTGGTCACAATGGTCACAAGCATAGAGTTCGTGCTTTGTTAGACAATGGTAGCACATCAAGCTTCATTACAAAAAGCTTATGTGACAAACTTAAATTGGCAACTCGTTCAACATCAACATTAGTTGAAGGGTTAAATCGTCAGTCTAGTAGCATATTTAAAAGATGTGATGTCATTATATCATCACTTATCAGTTCATATTCTGAAAGCATTAATTGTTTTGTGGTTCCACACATTACTCAAGCGTTGCCTTGCAAACAGGTCAATCATACCATGCTAGATAAAAATGATCCTATGGCAAACCAAAATGTGATTTTTAAATTGATCTCTCATAAATAAAGGTGATTTTATAACACATCTGTTTTCTATTACCCTGTCCTATCGGAGCAAAGTAAAAATGACTAAATAAAACTATGCTCCATTGAAAAAAAAATGACAAACTTGTGAAGAGAAATTACCCCCTGCATAAGAACTACTTTGCTCCAAAAGAAATAAAACAAATAAAAAGTTGGTCACTAAATACAATTATGTATTTAATGTCAGGTAAAACTTTAATAGTACTATTATATTCACAATACTTTACATTACTGATTTAGGCAAGATTTAAAAAGAAGTGGAATAAAAAAAAACTTGGAGCACATTTTGGTGCAAAGTAGGACCAGGTTACGGTACTGATAAATCAATAAGCTTCAGTTTGTTGCCAATCTTTATTGTTATTGATGGGAAAATATCGAAAATGGTCACGTAGGTAATGCGTACATCGCGGGAAGCGAATACCAGGGGGAGTTTAATTTTATACCATGACTGCTACCACACTCCCCTTCCCCGCTCATACTGGAAGTCTTTGCACTGGTTTTTATCCTTACTCAAAAGAAAGTCAAATTACAAACGCGTTGAACTAACCAATATTATTTTATGCGATGGATTGCAGGTGACACTCTATTTGAAATATGTAGCACAAGTTAAAATTTAAACATGCTTTTCGTTTTTATTTAGAAGAAAGTCAATATACCACAATATCGCGTTTTAAATAGACACTCACCATGCATTCAAGATGGTCATGGTCAAGAACTATTACAACGAGCTATATCGGGTAATATAGTACATCAGTACATCTCGCATCTACGATTTGCGGATGACATTGTCATCATGGCAGAGTCTCTGCAGGAGCTGGAGGTGATGCTGAACGGCCTAGGCGATTCTTCAAGACGGGTGGGGGCCTCGGGATGAACCTGGATAAGACCAAAGTCGTGTACAATGGTCGTGTCTTCCCGAGACCCGTAGTCGTAAATGGCGCTACTCTCGAGGTTGTGCAAGAATACATATAGCCGGCCGCCCAAAACAGCTGAAATTATCGAAGACATATTAAAACACACATTAAGTCGACCGGGTGAAACCAGATGGAGCAGCCTGTATGTCGCACTTAAACAAATTTTGTCGATCCAAGAAAAGAATTTGCAGTTGCATAGATCTTTAAATATTACGAATCTTAGTACATAAAGATTTCGAATTTGATTACTTAAAAGAATATTTGACGTGTGCTGCACCAGTAGCAGAAGCATTGGATATCATGCACGATCGAAGCACTTTAGGTGCTATGCTCATTCCTTCAATTTAATTGTAGAAAATGCCCTCGAAGTATCGAAATCTGAAATCAAAGTGAAAAGAATTGTTACGCACGTTAAAAAACATAACCCTGTCTTTGCTGTCGCGCAATCGGGTAAAAAGTACTCTTTCATCGGACAGATTACAAAAATATCAAGTCCAACAAGACCAGGAACCAGGCGAAGCCGTGGACAATCGATGGAACTCGACTTAATTTATGTTGAAAAGATTAGTTAAGCTCGAAGATGCCTATCGCTCCACCTTGGCTTTCACAGAAGAAATCACCAATACTATGAGCGGGTGAGGAATATATCACAGGTCGTTCGGTCATTATAGTGACGCGATGTTTGAAAGAAGCATGTGAGAAAATGCTTAAAAGAACCGATCTTATGTCTGATGCAAGAGACGCCGTTTTATTGTTGAAATCCGGCTTAGAAGAGCGGTTTCGACTTGTCGAATAAAGTGGAACGTTTTCTTTGTGCACGTTTATGGATCTACGATTCAAGATACGGTGCTTTGCTGAAGCAAGCGAAGCTATCAGGACAAAGGAACGAGTCAGAAAACTTGTTGCTGCTTTGATAGCACAAAAATAACATTCAACAACGACGATTTCGACACCCTCTGCATCTTCAGCCACCGATACACCCGAGTTAAGCCCGTGGAACATTTTCGACAAGATGATCGCCACAAATACGATTCAGGGTACACCAATTTAAAAAGCGTTCAAAGAAGTGGATATGTAATTTGCAGATGATCTGTTGCCAAGAAAAGAACCATCGGGACGTCTAAATTGGCCACAAGAATGGTGGAAGAAACACCAATTCGAATACACAAAAAAAAGTTTCTCACTGTAAGTCGCCACGTCCGTTCCATGTGAACGAATGTTTTCAAAAACAGGGGCCCAATTCTCCTAAAAGAAATCTTGATAAATCGCAACCGAACCTAGGCCGAACCGTTCATTCAGACAGTTTTCAATTTCAAAAGCTGTCTAATTGTTTGACATAAAAACAAAACCAATCATTTTATCAGTTTTCGTGAACAAAAACTGACTGACGGTTGTGATTCGTTTGCGTTTGGTAACAAATTTGTTTTCACTAAATTGTTTTATGGTGAAAACAATTTTTGGACACATTTTGTCGGATATCCTTTTTTATATCTTTCTTAGAAGCTGGTCCATTTGTGGAATCAAATAAACGGTCCATTAGTCCCACTACTTCAGCTGTTTGTAAAAATTGCTTGCTTTGCTGTGCACTTTGAAGACATTATAGGTACCTAATAATAATAATATATATATATATATTTAAATGTATATCGTTTTTTTTTGCAATGCTTAACAATTTTAACTCTCCACGCTCAAGGAGGGCAAATTGTGAAGACGACGCAAATGACAGCCTCCAAATATTAGACTTCTAAATTCGATAATGAGATATGTTTCGACCAGTCACACGAAAATAATGCTGGTCGTAGCAACTATGTCTGTGGTTGGGTTCTAAAGAAATGCCTTAAAAATAAAGTAAAAGGCTGTCAACATTGTAAATTACATTGAATAGAAAACATAAAAATTAACGGAAACAATGCATTTATTAACAGCAAAAAAATATTTAAATAAAAAGTGGCTTTGCTATCCCACAAAAGAAACGGAAATATTTTTTAGAGATGCACATAAATTATTATATGTTCATTTTTAAGTAGAAATGTGCCCAAAAAGCATTTAGAACAAACAGTGCTGTCTTTTTTTGTTGACTGTTCTTTCAACTGTCCGAGACATAAAACCAATTTAAAAGATATGTTTGTAGATACAAGCATAAATATTTTGACCTATAGTTGGTGTCGATCCGTCAATCGAATTTTAGCAGGAAAGATTAATTATAATTGTGAAGATCAGATCAAAATTGCTGCTCAAATAATTAATTATATAAATATATAATGCACTACAAGCGACTGGCATGTTCGTTGAGAACAGAGTTTCTGATTCTTACCGGCTCTTAAGGAAACTCAAGGCATCTTTTCTGACACGTTTGTGTGCATGTAATAATGAAACAGTATCTGTAACTTTTCACTGTGTGTATTTTTTTTTTTTTTTTTTTTGCGTGGGGAAATCCTCATGGACTATCCCCCGTCTGGGGAAGACGGGGGAGTGTGCCGGACTCTTACCGGCTAAAACCACCACGATGTTCCATCACTTGACCGTGGGCCGGGGTCGCGGGATTCGCAGCTGCATGCACCGCGACCCCGGCAGGCCTCGGTCCGCCAGCCCCTGGCGGACCTCTCCTTTGTGGGGCCTTGCCCCACGTCCTGCTGAGAGGCGCGCGTGGAACACGTCGCGCCGCCTACTCGGGCCTGTTACTGTTCGAGCGGTGGGTCCCCTAACCCAGCGCCCGCAGGCCACACACTAGGGTGGCTGGAGGTCGTCGCGCGGCCTCCGCCGCCCGGTGCGTCTGGCGCGGGAGGGGACAGTGGCAGCTGCCTCTCTCTCTCTCTCCGCTCCCTCCTTGGTCGCCATCACCTCCTCGCAGAAGGAGGCGACGGCTTCCCACGCAGTCTCGCTCCCGACCATGGACAGAACCACGGCCGGAAGCGAGAGGTCACCACCACCGACCGCCGCGATTAGCTCGCGGCGCTGCGTCGCCCACGCAGGACACGCCTGCAAAGTGTGCAGGGCCGTGTCCTCGGGGCAGTCGACGCAGTGGTGACAACCGGGCGTTTGCTCCCGGCCTATGCGACACAGGTACTTCCCGAAACACCCATGTCCCGAGAGTACCTGCGTCAGCCGGAAGCTGAGGGCGCCATGACGCCTCTCCAGCCACTCTTCCATCACGGGCCTTACCGCCGCTATTGCGGCGTGCCCTGCGCTGGGTTGCGCAAGTCGTTCTCTCCACTCTGCCACTAGGATCTGGCGGAGCTCACTCCGCCCAGGCGCCTCCTCGCGCTGCTGATATCTCAGCGCGAGGGCTCTCGCCTCCAGATCCCAGGGCATCGATCCGGCAAGGAGGCTCGCCGCCTCGAAAGAGATCGTACGGTAGCCCCTTATCACCCTGACGGCCATCGCCCGCTGCGGTCTCCGCAGGATAGCGACGTTGCGGGCCGTCAAGGTGTCCGCCCACACGGGTGACCCGTAAAGGGCCATGGACCGCACGATCCCCCCATAGAGCCTCCGGCAGGAGGTATTGGGCCCCCCCAGATTGGGCAGCAGCCGCGACAGAGCAGCCGCGGCGCCCATCAGTTTCGGCGTTAGCTGCCGAAAGTGAGGCCCAAAGTCCCACCGGCTGTCGAGGACGAGTCCCAGGTACTTCATCGTCGACTCGACACCGATGCGAACCCCTCCCACCACGATATGGAATCCCGAAGGTGGTCCCTTCCGGGGCCCATGGAAACACAGGGCCCCGGACTTTTGCAGGGCCACCTCGAGACCCAGTCGCCGGATCCTCTCGACGACTTGCGCAACCCCAGCTGTGACCAGGATGGCCGCCTGCCGGTGCGTCTTCCCCCGCGCCGTCACCAGCGTGTCGTCGGCGTAGCAAGTAATCACTGTGTGTACCTGCTAAGGTCAGTCCTAATCCTGAATTAGTGATGTAACACTATTAATTTTTAATTTAATGTAATTCTAATTTTGATTTTAATTGTTTTTTAATTTTGATTTCAATGTTGATTTTAATTTTGATTTTAGTTGTTGATTTCAATTTTGAATTTGATTTTGATGTGAGTGATGCAACATAATGTTCCTTTTGTAAAATCAAGTGAATCAGAAGACAGTTTCCATGATCCTCTCACACTAGCTGACACAACTGTTGTGACACAGTCACAGGTTTTGGATCTTCCGAAGAAGCGTACTATAAGAAAACCAGACTATTAAGGTTATTCTAATATGTGTGTGGAAGATGTGACAGATGAGTAGATTTCACTAAAGGAAGCTATGAGTGGACCTGAGAAAGTGCAATGACAATGTGCAATGAAGGAAGAGTTGCAATCTTTTAGTGATAATGACACTTGAGAGCTAGTGGACAGACCAAAGGATGGTACAGTGGTGAAAAACAGGGTTTATTCCACTTTGTTCACCTGGGTGAACAAAGTGGAATTTTTAGTGTCTTCAATTCACCTCGGATTTATTTCACCTGACAATATCACCCAGGTGAATTAGTGCGACATATTTGGTCTCTTTTGTTCACCTTGGAATTAAATCACCCAGGAGAACAGTTGTGACTTTTTTTATTAATGTTGTGGACTTTATTCACCCACATACAACATGCTAGAAAAATCAAATCAAAGCCAACTTACGACGAACGACAAATTATTTGGAAGGGTGGCACCCTGGGCTAAATTGCTCTGTACGTCATCGTAAAAATAATAGGTTGGGGAAAAAGTTTTTTCGCATTTTTTAAGAAAATTCAAAACATTTTTTGCTATAGTTTATTTACATTTAACTAAAGTATGTAGGTACCATTTTGTTCGATAACTTTTTGCCATCTTGTAGGTAGGGACATGATCCCGTTGCTATAGAAATTTTGGGACTTCTGATCAAAATACCGCGACAAGTGGTTTTGGCAGTCCTCTCGTGATGTTAACCTGACACTGCCTAAAGCATTCTGAAGAGACCGAAACAGGTGGAAATCTGAAGGTGCAAGTTCAGGACTATACGGCGGATGCATTAACACCTCCCAGCTAAACTCTCTTAATTTTTGCTGAGTGGCTAAAGATGTGTGAGGTCTAGCGTTATCATGATGAAAAACCACACCCCTTCTGTTGATTAATTCCGGCCGCTTTCTCTCAACTTCTTGCTTTAATCTCATCAGTTGTTCGCAGTAGAGTTCAGAATCGATGGTCCTGCCTGGTGGTAACAGCTCATAATGAATAATGCCCTTCCAATCCCACCACTCACACAGCATCACCTTGTTGCGTGTTAACCCGGGTTTCGCCACAGTCTGTGAAGCCTGATCGGCCTTTGACCACGACCTTTTTCGCACGTTCTTGTCGTACGTGATCCACTTTTCATCACCAGTTATCAGCTTCTTCAAAAATGGTTCGGTTTCATTACGTCGTAATAAAGAATCACAAATGAGTACACGGTTCATTAGGTTTCTTTCAGTGAGCTCGTGAGGTACCCAAACATCGAGCTTTTTTGTGTACCCAGTTTTTTTCAAATGAGCCAAAACTGTTTTGCGGTCAATTCCCAGTTCTTCAGCTACGTCGTAACTACTGATATGCCAATCTTGCTCCACTTTTTCAAAAATGGCATCCATTTTATCCGTAATAGGGCGACCAGAGCGACGTGCATCTTTGACATCAAAATTTCCAGATTGAAAACGCTTAAACCAAATTTGTGCTACCCTCACAGACACTGCACTAGGTCCATAAACATCGCAAATCTTTTTCGCGGCTTGCGTTGCATTTTTACCTTTTTTGTAGTAAAATTTTAAAATGTATCGAATTTCTTCATTAGATTCACTCATCTGGACGGTACGAAAAACAAATGAAAATCACACATTTTGCTAATTTGAATTTGGAATTATGTTCTTTAAAATTTAAACTTTCAATGATACCAAAACCTTACAGATACGAATAGTATAGCTAAAGAAATTTTATTACAAGTTCATACATACTAAAATGCGAAAAGACTTTTTCCCCAACCTAATAATATTATACATACATTTAATAGATGCGTTGAGCAAAGATGCATCATTTTACATGTTGCGTTTAAAACAAAGAAGAAATATTAATCTCGGCGAGTATTCGTCCTCATCCAATCTGACCCCTGCAGAAGTTCGCAATAATTTCATAGAAGAGTGCCAAACGGCACTAGTAGACGGACGCATTTCGATTGACCATTTTCTCGAAAAGTTACGATGACCCAGCATTTTAAATAACTTTTTATATTTGTGTTTAATAATTGACATAAATTATCTTCATATACTTTAATTATTCCAACCATTTTTCAAGTTGCCAAATTTTTTACACAATTTAATCAACACTAACAATATTTTTTGTATTTTTTTTTGTTTATTTTTACATTAAACTGATTAAAATATTAAGTTGGCTTTGATTTGATTTTTTTTTCTAGCATGTTGTATGTAGGTGAATAAAGTCCACAACATTAATAAAAAAAGTCGCAACTGTTCACCTGGGTGATTTAATTCCAAGGTGAACAAAGGAGACCAAATATGTCGCACTAATTCACCTGGGTGATATTGTCAGGTGAAGTAAATCCTAGGTGAATTGAAGACTAAAAATTCCACTTTGTTCACCCAGGTGATATCACCCAGGTGAACAAAGTGGAATAAACCAAAAACAGATGGGCGTTTAAAAAGAAATATAGTGGTGAAGATACAGAGCTAGACTTGTTGCAAAGGGACCGTTTTACCCAGAGGAAATGTATTGAATTTACTGAAACTTTCTCACCTGTGTTAAGATATTCTACTCTAAGACTACTATTTCTTTTGAGAATTGTCAAATAAAGTGTAAAAATTAAAAAGAGCAATTTATGGTCTCAATCAATCTGCTAGGGCATGGTATAATAGAGTGGAAGATTTTACAGAAAATCAAAGTATGAACCTTGTCTCTTTATAAAGTGTAATCATAATGTCAAAGTGTTTGTAGCTTTATTTGTGGACGATTTTTTTGTGTTTTATAATTGCAAAAACTCTTATTTACCTACAGTTAAAGACTGAACTTACAAATAAAAATATAAAGGATTTGGGTCAGATCAAACAGTGTCTAGGAATGAGAGTTAATGTGAAAAAGAACTGTATTACTGTTGATCAAGAGCAGTTTGCAAGAAATATTCGAAATAAAACGTTCGTTAGTCTGTTGAAAGCCACTCTGAAGTTTTATTACGTTTTATAGCCATAGCACACGTTATATTGATCTTTCTTGGGCGGAAAAATTCCGAGGTTCGAGTCATGAACTACTTTCAAAAAACATTTATACGTAGCCTTTTCTTCAGTCGGTATATTTTGGTCCTAAAGATACTTCTTCTAACAGCCCAGGAACATGTATATCGTCTTGAACATTTTTCTGGGTGCTACTTGTCTCTAGGGCCAAATTTACCAGTCGTGCTCCTCTCGATACCATTTTAAACAAACAGTTATTCTTCTGTAAAGAAAAACAGAAATCTAAGCTCTCACACACACATTTTAAATATCTTACGAACAATAAGACGATAATGGATTAAATTAACGAAAATAGGAACATTTTTTTTCTTTATTGTACAGCCGCCAACGCCAGCTACTACAATTTGTCAAAAAGAATCGCAATTTTTCAGATGCGAGGTTGAGAAAGAAATGTAACGATATGTTATATCACTGTCTTTAGTATCACTCGATGTTACGGATTGCTTTCGACGTTTTCTATTTTTGGTTTTATTTTCGTTACGATTTGCATTTTTCATTTGGTCACTTCTGGTCTTATTTTCTGTTCTTTCCTATTTTCATTTTTCTTTATATTTTTTTCCAATTCCTTCTTCTTATGAAATTCTCTCCAGGCTTGACTCGTGATTGTTGATGGTAGGTTTTCTTTTGAGATTCTTCCTAAGAGCTTTCTTAAATGGTGATGGTACTATGATGTTTTGTTCACATAACATGTGTTCTGCAAAACTCGTCGATGGCATATTTTTAATCGGAGTTTTTTGTGTTATAATTGACAATCCCTGGTTTTGAAGTATGTCTGGTCCGGTACTGATACATGTGTTGTATGTCATAACCATAGTTGTATCTTCTTTACTTCTGCAAAGGACGTCGATGGCATATTTTTCAAATAAGAGCTACAGTGTGTCTAGGCTTAGACTGTTTGTGTGTGTTAGGTCTGTGTAGATAGGAGCTGAAATTAGAAGTCTCGATACGCTTGTGAATAATATACTTTTTATTTTTGACTTTTTACAATTTCCTTTAAATGCGATAATTCTACGAATATAATACAATATGGTCGTCTCTAACCGCGGCGCACGCGCTTTTATAGCCGCGGTGTTCGGGGAGTAGGGAGCATGGCGACGCGCCCCGCACCCGTAGTGCTGGGCGTTAACATACTCCCCCCGTTGAAGGTCGCTCCTTCAACTATCCATCATCAGACGCGAACAACGGGCACAGGCGGTTGATAGCTCGACGCACAGTGCCACTAGCCGTCCTCACATCAGCCACTCTGGATACACCATCGTTACCCATGTGTAGTGTTTGTATACGTCCAATCTTCCATTTTAAGGGCGGCAGGTTATTTTCCTTCGTAATGACCATATCTCCAACACGTAGGGAAACATCAGGTTTACGCCATTTGGTACGATGCTGGAGCTCAGTTATGTACTCGTGTTGCCATCTCATCCAGAAATGTTGCCTCATCTGTTCCAATTGTTCATATCTGTGGATTCGATTGCAGTTAATGTCTGTCAATACTCGAGAGGGAAGAGCTATCAGCGGCTTGCCTACGAGAAAATGCCCGGGAGTCAGGGGATGGAGATCGTTGGGATCGGATGACATGGGAAATAATGGTCGGGAATTTAAAATAGCTTCTACTTGGCAAAATAAAGTAGAAAGTTCCTCATATGTGAAGTGCCTGTTCCCTAATATTCTTTTTAAATGGAACTTAGCTGATTTTACCCCTGCCTCCCATAACCCTCCAAAATTTGGGGCATAAGGGGGTATGAAGGCAAACTTCATGCCTTCGTTAGAACAAAATTCTGTTAAATCATCTTTATTGGTTAATACAAATCTATTAAGCTCATTACTAGCTCCTAAAAAATTGGTAGCATTATCACCACATAACAAACTAGGTTTAGAGAGCCGAGAAATAAATCTCCTGAGAGACAATAGGAATGCTTCGGTACTCAGGTCACTTACAACTTCTAAGTGCAGTGCCTTGGTTGTAAAACACACAAATAAACACATATAACATTTGCTTATTTTACAACCGCGGCCCTTTCTATCCGTTATCAAATAGGGCCCAGCCAAGTCCATTCCGGTAGTTTCGAAAGGCGTCCCTGGGTTTAAACGCTCCTTGGGTAAGTTGCCCATAATTGGCACTATAGACTTAAATCTAAATCTTTTACATACTGTACAATTATTTACTACGCTCCTAGCCACCTTTCTAGCATTAACAATCCAGTAATTTTCCCTAACAGCTGATAACAATAACTGAGGTCCAGCATGTAACAACTTATGGTGTTCATTTTCAAAGATAAGCCTTGATAATCGATGCTTAGAATCCAAAATTAAGGGATATTTATGTTCATGCAAGAGAGGTGAATTCCTAATGCGACCACCTACACGTATTACCTTAAACTTTGGATCCAAAAAGGGACTAAGAGATAAAATTCTACATTTACTATCTAAAACCTTATTGTTTACTAATTTATCATATACGTCACGAAATGCATCTAATTGCGAGACTTTAACTAAATACATCAAGCTATCAGTTAACTCATCAGCCGTTAAATAACTACAGGTAAGTCTATTGTTCATTACTTTTATTCTACAATTCTTAACAAATCTAAGTACGTAGGCCATTACACGTTGTACCTTATTGAGCTTAGAATAACGTTCAAATTCAATTAACGGGTTGTTAATATTATCACGTTTTACTATTGAGCTTACGTACCTAGTTTCTGGTAACGTTATACTATTTAATTTATGATTATCTACCTTCGGCCAATGGGATTCGGCTAAGGATAAAAACTGAGGACCACTCCACCACAAGGTTCGTACATTATTATTCATTTCATCTACTCCTCTGGAAATATAATCGGCTGGATTGTGTTCGGTTGGTACGTATCTCCATTTACAGTTCTTAGTTAAACAATTAATTTTATTTACTCGATTTGCTACAAATACCTTTAATTGTTTGGGAGTAGCACGAGATGTTCGTAACCAACCGAGCACTACCATCGCGTCTGTCCAGTACACATAACGAGCAACAGTACATCGCAAAGAGTGAGTCACCTTATTCCCCAACTCGGCGGACAATAGTGCGCCGCATAACTCGAGTTTAGGAATTGTTAAACTTTTTAATGGGGCGATCCTTGACTTGGAACAAAGTAATTGCACATGAATTTCTCCGTTCTTATTGATAGAACGCACATAAGCACACGTGCCATATGCACACATAGACGCATCGGAAAAAATATGAATCTCAATACTCAATGCATCCTTACACATAACATGCCTAGGCACTTCTATACAGCTTAGAGAATTCATGTTTTTTATAAAATTATGCCATAATTTTTCTATCTCATCGTCTACTGGATCATCCCATTCTAATTTACATAGCCATATTTTCTGTAAAATTAATTTAGCCTTAACAACAAATATACTTAGAAGACCTAACGGATCAAATATTTTAGCAATGGACGATAAAATATTGCGCTTAGTGATTTTTTCATGCTTATCCACTTGTACTGAAAATTTGAACAAATCAGACTGAGGTGACCATGTTAAACCCAAGGTACTAGTAACAGTTTTAAATTCGGTAAGTTCTTGTACTTCTTGTAATTTATTTTCTACAAATAATTGATTGGCATTCGATCGGAATTTCCGTAAATTAAAACAGCCTGAACTTAACTTCTTAGTAATTAGTCTGCAAATACGATTTAGCCCTTCCTCAGTCTCATGTCCAGTTATTAAATCATCCATGAAAAAATCATGCTCAATTATCTCCTTAATTTCTGGATCTTCACACTCATTAGACAATTGCAAGAGACAACGAGTACTTAAGTACGGCGCTGAAGCGGTTCCGTAGGTAATAGTATTTAATTTTAAATATTTAACTTGATCATACTCGTTCTCCCTCCATACTATCATCTGCAAATGCCTTTGACTCTCAGATATTAATATTTGTCTATACATTTTTTCTATGTCTGAGGTCAAAACATAATTATGTTGCCTAAACCTAAGCAATATACTAAATAAATCATCTTGAATCACCGGTCCCACCGTTTGTATATTATTTAACGAATACCCACTACTTGATTTCGCCGAGGCGTTAAATACGACGCGAAGTTTTGTTGTCTCACTTTTTTCTCGAATGACTGGGTGATGCGGTAAATAACATGCAAACGTGGGTTTACAAGACTCAGATAAGTGATTCAAGTGCTCATATTCCTTTATGAATTCTACGTAATCACCCTTTACATTGGGTTGCTTCTTAAACCTTTTCTCCAAGTTCAGTAAACAAGATTTTGCCTTGGCTAATGAATCTCCTAATACAGAAGGGGAAGTATGGAAGGGCATTTTAACACAAAATCTACCATTTGCAGTTCTATACATATTTTTTACAAAGTGTTTTTCACAAAATTCTTCTTCAGTACTATACGGTAATTGATCTATACATAAGACTTCCTCAACCCTCCAGAATTTCTCCAACTGTTCACTAATACTTCTAACCAAATTACATTTTGCTTCATGTTTACGTACACATATATCTACGGGACCAGTAACAAGCCAACCTAACTTAGAACTCAGCAATGAGGGAAGACCTTTAGCTAATTTTACTTGTTGTCCGGTTACGAGTTCCCAATACAAATCTGCTCCTATCAAGATATCTACCTCTGAGGGCTCATAAAATCTACAATCTGCTAAATCTACCAATATGTCACCTGGAATATTCAATTCATTTACATTTACCTTTACATTTGGCAACATATTAGTAATTTTTGGTAAAATCATACAGTTAACTTCTACGGCAAAATTATTACGCAATGAGTTTATTACGAACTTACAACTCTCTGCTAATTGTACCTTTGTATCTCCTATACCATAAATATTAAACTTATGATCCATCCGGTTGCAAGACAATCCTAATTTATTACAAAAATTCTCCGTTATTATGGATATTTGACTACCGGAATCTAACAATACGCGTGCTACATAATATTTATGATCTATTTCGCTATAAACGTTAACGAGCGCGGTTGACAACAAAACAAATTGAGTGGCCACTGTCGATAAGGAAACCGGTTCTGCGACAGGTGGCGCATACCGCGTAGGCACAGCAACTGTCGCGACGGCCGGCAGAGGTGTAGGTGTCGGTTCGCATCCAACTTGAGCTACAACTCCGCCCGACGACATCGACTGTGACGTTATCGTACGAGTAGTACTGTCCTGGTTTGAACTTACATTTTTACGGGTATCTTCAGATTGAGGTCTATTTCTATGCAATAATACGTTATGTTTATATTTACAGATTTTACAACCGAAGGATTTACAATTATAGGCACGATGACCCGGTAGTAGACAATTAATACATAATTTATTCCTTGAAACTACATTGTTTCTTTCTTCTAAACTCATAGAAATAAACCTCGTACATTCAAATAGGCGATGATTTTGCTTACAAACGACACAATTTGAACTATGATTATAATCAGCTTGAGCGGACGCAACAAAACTAGCTGCCTTCTCACTTCTACAATTACCATAGGATTTACTAGGCCTCGCCGTTTCTAATACATCCGCTCGATCGCGTAAAAACTTAAAAAAATGATCGAGGGTGGGAACATCTCCTAAAGAACTTTTATGTTCCTCCCACTTTCTACTCGTTACATTATCAAGTTTATTTACTGCTACATGTATAATCATAGTATCCCAATGTTCTACCGGCTGGTCTAACGTCTTTAAACCTCTTAAATTCTTAGTTACATTATCAATCATAAACCGCAAAGATTTTTCAGACTCTTTAGTTATACACTCCATATTAAATAATGATTTCATATGATTGCTTATAAGAAGGCGTTTATTATTATATCTTTGACATAATAAGTCCCACGCTAAACGATAGTTATCAGAACAAAATGATAATGATTTTATGACCAAAGCGGAGCTACCCTCTAATGAGTGCAATCTTGTCGCATGCAGACGTGCTCATTAGCAATATTTAATAAACAGACATAATTAATTGTGACCTCCTTTAGTGCATAACTGTTGTTATGCATCTTTAATTTTTGCTTATTGTGTAGTATTATTGTCTGAACATAATGGATAATTAGTTACAATAGTGAATTTATATTACATAAAATGGAAAAGAGCCCCTCTCAAGCACTCAAGTCCGATGACTCGGTACAAATTGTATCCACGCCCGACATCAAAAAATGGATGTCAAACATTGAGCTGCAGCTAAATGAAGTTTGCTCTATTGCCGCGGATGGCAAACTTAATTCGGAGCAGAAAATGAAAATATCGAACCTGTGCCGTAAAGTAGGATCTTACACCTCACAACTGGCAGTTCTTTATCAGTCGCTGAAGCAGAAAGCCCTCCAAGCGTATAACATGATTGAAGACCTTCAAGAAAAGCGCGACCTCACTGAACAAATTTCAGAGCTCAAGCAGACGATACAGGACTCTGGATCTGCGGGAAATGTTTCTTTTGCTGATATGGTGAAGAAGGGAACAAATAATTTCATTCGACCAAACAACCTGAGCTCTGTGGCCATTTATCCCAACGATAAATTAAAATCGAGCGATGATACAAAAAACTTAGTGCAAAAAATCATACGCCCGGAACAAATGAAGCTGCAAGTACGTGGAGTCCGAAAAACCAAAAATGGAGGCGTTATTGTTAGTACCGAGACGAAACATGATGCCGAGAAAATTAAAAACGCAGTTCAGCTCTCTACATCCGAACTTATGGCCGACGAACCCAACAAACGCAAACCCCGGATCGTGGTTGTAGGAGTGTTATCTTCTTTGGCGGAAAATGAGGTTTTTAGGTGCATTTTCGAACAGAACGTAGCCGACAAGTTTCCAGAGATGTCCGTAGAATCCTTCTTGACCTTGGTAAAATTAAGCCACAAATCTGGGAAGAAAGATGCTGCGACCTGTAACTACATTATTGAAGTTCCAGCTAACATACGTAAAGCCCTAATCTCTCAATCAAGACTATTTATAAATTGGACGTCCTGTCCTATCAGGGACTTTACTCTTGTAACTAGATGTTACAAATGCCAGCAATATGGTCATGCAGCAAAAACATGCAGAGAAGAAAATTCTACTTGTGGACATTGTTGTGAAGCAGGACACTCGATGTCCGAATGCACGAAAAAAGCTGACGTACCGAAATGTGCATCATGTACACGATTTAAAAAGCCTAACAACCACAAGACGGGAGATTCTGAGTGCCCTGCTAGGAAAATAGCCGAATACCGGTATATGAACTCTATCGATTATGAGGGCGCCTAGAGCGCTGTTTTATTCTAATTTTTATTTATCAATTAGTAGCGTATTACACTAATTTAATTTTATGACCTAGACTTTATTTTTGTACTTCTTCAATACTTCGTCCTACTTACCGTGGATTTGTCGCTGTCTAAGCACATTATCGCCCGCAGCAACATTCTAAAATAAACATGAGTAGCCTCGAACGTGATTTGTGCAATGTTGACTTTAACCCAGTTTACAATACTGCTGATGCAAATACTTCCCTATTCATATGTAACTAATAAAGAATTTTTTTAAGATTGCTAACGTTAATAATATTGTTAAAAATTTATGTTTCTTATAAGTACTTTAAGCACTCCTGCCGCCTGTGACACAGGTTTATCCTAGTACAGGCACCTAACATTGTAAATACCTTTATAATTACTAAGATTTTTATTGTATTTTACCATTTCATTTTTGAATAAATATTATTATTATTATTATATTATTAATGACGATCGTAAATAATGGAACTTATTTATTGTCTCAATCGAATCATTATTATGGATTAATGCCTCGTATGTGTCTCTGTACTCTAACCATTGACTATAATTCCCATCGAAGGTTGGTAATTTGATAGTGGGTAATTTTATTGAATTAGTAAATGCAGTCGCACTTTCGAAACTATCGGATTGTTTAATCGTTTGATGGGCCAGACTTTTCCTTTTAATGTTATATTCCTCTAATTTGTCCAAAATACAATGACCTTGAGATATTAATGAATAAAACTGAGCCTCGATCTCGGAACGAATCTTCATTTGTTCATCGGAATCTTCCGATTCAATTTCAATTTCAGATTGCAAGTCATCGAAAGTGGAGAAACATGCTTCTAATTTGGATAACCTTAACTCAGAAATTTGCTGGTCCGTCAATTTTTCTACAGCTTTAATATCCTCTAAATAACCTTTAAAAATTGTTAATCTACCCTTGATATAACTTCTCTTTTTTATTGGGTCTGCAATTTTTCTAGAGGTTAGAGACATGGTGACTAATACGCCAAATCCTACGTTGTGTTATATTGTGAATAAATATTACCAGGTTTCGTTAATTACAACAGGATATTAGAAACTTTACTAATAATTTACCGAGTAATCTGCACTGGGGACTAAGAAGTGGGTAAGTAGGAAAAAAATGGAACGGGCTCACCAATTCTCTAGGCGTTCAGTCTATTATTCCTTGACTACTCTCTTTTCCTGTGTCCTTCAATTCCCTTCCTTCAAATTGATATATTTACTGTTCCTTGACATCCAATATCCTGGTCACAGCACCAAAAAATGTCTAGGCTTAGACTGTTTGTGTGTGTTAGGTCTGTGTAGATAGGAGCTGAAATTAGAAGTCTCGATACGCTTGTGAATAATATACTTTTTATTTTTGACTTTTTACAATTTCCTTTAAATGCGATAATTCTACGAATATAATACAATATGGTCGTCTCTAACCGCGGCGCACGCGCTTTTATAGCCGCGGTGTTCGGGGAGTAGGGAGCATGGCGACGCGCCCCGCACCCGTAGTGCTGGGCGTTAACAGAGTGTTAGCTTCTTCTTGGTGAGTTGCAATGGTGTCCTCAGATATCTGCTTAGGACCAGTGTTGCACTCTTTTCCCATTTGTTCTAACTCTGTTGCCTACAAGTCCAGTTTTGACTGTGTAAACGTTTCAACTATTTCCAGTTTCGTCATAAACTCTTACTCCTACCGTGTGAAAAGCTTAAAATCTTCGGTTATGGGCGTGGATTTGAATATCACCTTCTTCATCGTCATTCACCTTCATGAAATTTTTACTATATTTTTTTTATATGACCATGCTTTTGCATATTCTAATTTTGAATGTTGACTTGGCTTTTGGAATTGTTTGACGATGGAGTGATTTTTGATATAATTATTTTTCTGTATATGTTATATTGATAAATATTATAAATATATATCTACAAGTGAATGTTTAATTATGTGGAGTGCCACATTAGCTAACACTAAATTAGGATAGCTTTCTTAACGGTTGCAGGGTATTCATCTTTAAGTCCAATCCAAAAGTCATTCAGATTACAATCTTCTGACTGGAATTTTTGTTTTAGAAGGGATGAACACTTAATGTTTTATTGAACTCTCGGACAGACCGCGGAATGTGACCATTTGACGGAACCACAAGGTTCCACGGACCACCTTTTCGGAATCACTGCTCTAGAGCACTCTTTACTACTCTTTGGTATAATTGCAAAGGAGATTTCCCGGGAACAATATTCTTGAGAAATGTCTTATGTCTCAAAAAATTTAACAGCATGAAATTTCTTAAATTTTTTTTTTTTTTTTAATAAGACTTAATTATTATTTATAATGGGATGGTTTTTTGAACAATAATTTGTGAGTAATACGAACTTTTTTAGAGCTGTTGTAATTTATGAACAAAATGTATTTGAATTTAGTGTAGCAACCGCGTTGTGATGATAGCGGGCTTTTGACTTTTGCACAAACCATTGAACTGGTTAGAGTGTTTTATTCTATTCACACATAGAGCATCATCTTACAATCGCTGAGAACCACGCGTAGGTGGCAGATATACCCTCACATTGGTTATGGGCCCAGGACTGTAAAAGGTACGAGTGAATAGAATATCACGATGATGAATACTTCGAATGTACGTATAAATTTATTAACTAAAGAAAATTACGACAGCTGGCGTATGCATGCAGAGGCTCTCCTAGTAAAGGCTGATGCATGGGGATACGCAAGTGGGAGTATTCCTAAACCAGAGAGCGCAGAGTTAGCTCGTCAGTGGAGTGAAAAGAACGCCAAGGCGAAGGCAGATTTAATTTTATCAATTTCTCCGAGTGAGTTGAGGCACGTAAAAGGGTGCGAGACCTCCAAAGAGATTTGGGAGAAATTAAAATCTGTGTATGCTTCAAATGGGCCGGCTAAGAAGGCAACTCTCCTAAAACAACTCACAATGACAAAAATGTCGGAGAACGATGATGTCCAAGAGCATATTTTGAAAATGTTCGATATAAAGGATAAATTAAATGCTATGGAAGTAGAAATCCACGATGATCTATTCTCGATCATGCTTTTGTATAGCTTGCCGATGGGATTTGATAACTTTAGGTGTGCAATCGAATCACGTGATGAAATTCCTGATCCGGAAACACTAAAGATCAAAATTTTAGAGGAAGAATGTTCTAGACCTCAAGCAAAAGTAGTAGACAAAGCTATGATGGCAAATTCTTCTCGTCGTAAGCCAGAACAGAAGCAGAAAGGTGGAAAATCTTTCCAGAAGGGGTATAAGTTTAAATGTTTTAGATGCCATGAACTCGGACACAAATCATCTGAATGCCCGAAAAAGAAAGAAAACGAAGCTGTGAAGTGTGTGTCACATAGTAATAGAAGTGGTAGTGACACGAATGTGTCTATTTCAGATAGTTTTCAAAGTTTTCATTGTGTTTCAGACTGTAGGACTGTAATGAACATGGAAATAGAAAGCTGGATCATAGACAGCGGATGCACATCACACCTTTGTAATGATGCAAGCAAATTCTTGGATGGCATGTTGCCTGCTAGAGGTTTGTTGAATCTAGCCTCGAACACTACAACAGATGTTCAAGGTAAGGGTATTGTTACATTGTCTGCATGTAAGGATGATTCAAATGTAGTTGTTACACTGTCAGACGCGTTATTTGTCCCTGATTTGCGAAGTAACCTGATTTCAGTGGCTAAAATTACTGATAAAGGTTCGGAGGTTACTTTTACTAAGGATAGGGCTGTAATTACTAAGCACGGTAAAGTTCTATTGACAGGGGTACGAAGAGGTGATTTGTATTATTTAAAAAAGGGAAATGAATCAGTCTCCGTAGCGTCTGATAGTGACACGTGGTTGTGGCATGAACGTTTAGGTCATCTTTATGCGAGAGATTTATCAAAAGTATTAGCCCATACTGGAATAAAAACAAAGTCGGTAGAAATTCGTGAACTTCACGATTGTGACATTTGTGCGAAAGGGAAAATGAGTACGTTACCATTTTCGAGAAGCAGTGGGCCGTGTGACGAGATTTTAAGAATCGTTTATTCTGACGCTGTAGGACCTATGCAAACAGAAGCATTAAGCGGCGCAAAATATTTTGTTACTTTTATTGACGACTGTACACGTTGGTGTGAAGTGTACTTGTTGAGTAAAAAGAGTAGTGTTTTTACGGTTTTTAAAATGTATAAAAGTTTTGTCGAGAATTTAACGGGGAAGAAAATTAAATATTTACAAACCGATAACGGCGGTGAAGACTGTATTACTGAACTTCGAAGTTTAAAATACCGATGTACTGTATTCATAAAGTTTAAAAGTACGAATTACGCGAGTTAGAATGTACGCTATTACGAATTACTTTATTCAGAATGTTCATCATTCCGATGTACGTTACTCCGAAAGTTTACTATTACGAATTACGTCATTGAGAATGTTCATCATTCCGATGTACGGGACTCCGAAAGTTTACTATTACGAATTACGTCAATAAGAATGTTCATCATCGCGATGTACGGAACTCCGAAAGCTTACTATTACGAATTACTAAATTTCGTATGTTCATCATGGACATTCTGAGAAAGTATTTAGGTACTTTGGCATATTTAAAATTTATTAAACTACTATTACCTATTTAGATTAAGATTTTTAATTTCTGTAGCCATACACTGTTATAGTTCATTTGTAATTATAAAATTGTATACTTATACAGCTTTACTTTTTTTTAACGTTGTTAAATCATGAATTGACTTCTTACGGAAGGAGCGGAAGGGAGTGTCAGACTCTTACTGACTAAAACCCATCGGTGTTCCTCCTAATGCCCTTTGCGTTCCAAGGCCGCGGTAACTTTAGAACAAAGTCCGCAACCCTGGCAAGTTAGTACCTAGCTAGTTACACAAAATTAACATGAACTGAACTTAACATTTAATAAATTTTAATTAAGTTATCCTTATCTACCTATATATACATAAAAGCGAAATACTCTCTCAGAATCTCGATGTTGAACATTCGAAATTTAGTAATTCGCAATAGTAAGCTTTCTGAGTTCCGTACATCGCGATGATGAACATTCTTAATAACGTAATTCGTAATAAATAGTAAACTTTCGGAGTCCCGTACATCGGAATGATGAACATTCTCAATGACGTAATTCGTAATAGTAAACTTTCGGAGTAACGTACATCGGAATGATGAACATTCTGAATAAAGTAATTCGTAATAGCGTACATTCTAACTCACGTAATTCGTACTTTTAAACTTTATGAATACAGTACATCGGTATTTTAAACTTCGAAGTTCAGTAATACAGTCGGCGGTGAATATTGTAACAGTGATTTTGACGATTTTTTGAAGGAAGAGGGTATACAAAGAAGATTGACAGTCCCTCGAACTCCTCAGCAAAACGGAGTAGCAGAAAGGATGAATAGGACGTTAGTCGAAATGGCGAGATGCATGCTAATATCATCCGGCCTTTCACCAGGTTTTTGGGCTGATGCTATAGTGACAGCTTGTCACGTCAGAAACCGTTGTCCATCAAGTACTCTGGGAGGAGAAATACCATATGAGAAGTGGTTCGGAACATTTGTGAAGCTACATTACTTACGGAAATTCGGTACCAAGGTACATGTTCTGGACAAAGAAAAGTGTAAGGGAAAGTTTGCTTCTCGAAGTATTGAAGGTGTCTTTGTTGGTTATCCAAGAGATGTCAAAGGTTACAGAATTTGGATTCCTCAATACAGAAAGATTGTAATATCGCGAGATGTAAAGTTCCACGAAAATAAGCCTGCGACGGATATGAATATTGAAACAGATCCATTTAAAATTGATCAACTGGAGTCAGCAGTGAAGAGTGATGAACCTAACCGGCATAAAATGTGTTTGATTCTTTTATGTTTTTGTTTTTATTGTATATGCTGTTATTGTGTCCTTAGCTGAATAAATTTATTTTCTTTCTTTCTTCTATTACACATCACAAGCGCAATTAAGTCGTTGAAAACTGCTAAGGAGAAAACAGCCATAGATACAGAACGCTAAGAACATTGCCGAAAATGGGAAGAGGCTCGAAATAAAATGAAGTCTGACTTTATTCTGGCTAATGAATGTAAGGAAATAGAATGTCTCACGTTTAATCTCCAAAAACATTGCCTAAGATCGCTACCGGAATTATTTACTATAAACGAGACAGCTTTGGCTGTACAATATGGGAATTTATTCTGCAAAGACTAACTTGAGTGAGTGCTTTGTTTGGATCGAAGGAATGGCTGGTAAAGGTGCCCAGGAAGTCGGTTCTTGTCTATTAAAATACTTAGGCGAGCATATTTCTGAAGATATCGAGGAACTAATTTTGTGGAGCGATTCATGTGGAGGACAGAATCGTAACACTTTTGATGTTAAAAACATTTTTGCTTTTTCATCCCACCTTGAAAACAATAACACAATTTTTTTTGATACCAAGACATTGTTACTTACCCAATGACAGAGATTTTTCCCACATCGAAACGGCAATGAAGAAATATCCGAGACTAATAGACTAATTGCAAGATTGCAAGAAAAAGAACCCGCTTACAGTTACAGTTGTGGAAAAATCTGATTTTCTGGGAACTTCTAAGGTTGAAACAATGATTTAACAGAAAACGTGGTAGTAATAAAGAATGTATTAATTGGCTACAAACCTGGGAAATATACCTGAAAAGAGACTCACCAAACTCAATTTATTTCAAATCAGATTTCCTTGGTAGTTCTGTGGAACTAAATATAGGGAGAACACCTGTTCGCGGCAGACTAGCTGTAATCTTGACGGAACATTTAGTTCCCCTGTGGCCGTCAGGGAAGCTAGTATCACCAGCGAAACTAGCCGATATTCAGTCCATATTACATCTCATTCCACAAAATGCAACGAGTTTTTATAATGGTCTCATTAGTGATAATGCAATAGAAGACGACTTAGATGGACTAGACACGGCGGATTTCGAAATCCAATTTGATGATACCGTCGAATAATAGGGTGGAGCGCACAATGTAAGAAAAAAATAAATTTTGTATTTCCACTTTTGCGGGGTTATTAAAAGTTGCCAATATACTTAAGCATTACGTAGGAGAGGTGGCATGAAAGGGACATTTTTGTTGCAGAGGCTCTAGTAAATAAATTATACAAAAAATTAAAAAGGTTAGAGCTGAATGGGAAGCCTACATTACTTTACTATTGAAATAAAATGCAATATTAAACCTTTCTTTATTCTTAGTTGTAAATTATCGCAGTTTTAAAAAATGTGTATAATGTCCCTTTCATAAATGGACTGCATTGAAAGGGACACGATAATTTATGAAAGGGACAGTACATAATATCAAAGAAAAATCACCTTATAACTTTGCTTTACTTAAACTAAATATAAGAAAATACGTACACAGTTGTCCTTACGTTTTAAAATCACATTATTTTAGTCTTATTTTCTCATTCTAAAGACTATGACTAGGACATTAACATTTTTAAACAAAAATCAACAGTTTAACAATTCTTCTCTAGATATAATATTAAGACAAATTAATACAATTGACTACTGTTTTTCAACCACATTTTTTAGTCTTATATTTCTCATCCTAAAGACTTTCTTTTCTTTTTGAGAAAAATCTTTTTTTATATAATTCTTCCATTAAAAATAATTCAGTTTAATAATTATTATTGCTTTTCTTAATTAGAGTAACAATCAACAGTCTTATCATCGTTTGTTTTACTGACCATCTTAAAACTAATTTTAGTGACAAAGTGAGCAAAAAAAATTAAAGACACCTTTAATGCCACAGGTTTCATGTGCCCATTTTGTGCAAATTTTACATTGAAACCAATCTTCAACGCTTTCTGAATATCTTTTCCTACACACATTACACAGGTCATCACCTCCTCTTTTATTTTCTATTTGGTTGCGATTTCTTAATCTTGGAGTGATGACTTCAGTCTCAGAAATGTCATCTACCGAGTCAGAATTAGTGTCTATATTTGACAACGAATCATTGCTGCTACTGCTAGCGAATTTCTGCGTAGTCTTCTTCTTCTTTTGAGTAGCTTTGATACATTTCTGTTTGCCCTTCACAGAACTTTTTGTTTTGTTTTATTCCTTATCTATTAAAGAGCATTCAAAAATTTGTTTTACATGTTTTAAATTTTCTTTATTCAATTTGGGCGTTTTCTTTTTCAAGATATCCATCATGTTTTCCATAAGCAATCTATCTTTTTCAGGGGTTTCAGTTATGATAGTAGTTTTGCCTTTACGTTGCTTTCCAGTAGTTTTTCGACGTGGAGCTTTAGGATATGGTCTAATAAGTTCCGGAGTTATTGGAAGGTGAGAAGAATTTGAAGCTTCAAAACTTGTCGCTTTAATGTTTGAACATCCAGCTTGTGGCTCATTTGATGTAGAGGGTCCAGCTTGTGGCTCATTTGAAGTAGAGGGTCCAGCTTGTGGCTCATTTGAAGTAGAGGGTCCAGGTTGTGTCTCATTCAAATTAGAAGGTCCAAGTTGTAGCTCACTTAAAATAGAAGGTGAAGGTGTTTTTGAAATACGTTCCGGCACAACAGAATAAAAAGATCCTTGCGGTTCTTCTTCATTTGAAGAAGATTCATTAGAGTTTCCAACAGTAGCAGTGGGGTTTTGAGGCGACTGGGGTCGATCTGTGACGAAGGAAGGTAAAAAATCTTCATCGCTGAAAATATTTTTATTAATTGGCCATATCCCGGTGTTCTTAAAACCAGACGTTATATTGTTCATGTTAAAAGCAGCGTAAAAAGCGTCTTTAGCAAATTGAGTCACATTATAAATTGTAACAGTTTTGCCAGGGTTTGAAGTCATCCAGTCATTCATGCTAGCTCTATATCGAGCTTTAAAGGGTCCAAAAACGGTCACATCGAGAGGTTGTAAGCGGTGACTGCAGTGAGGTGGAAAGGTAAGTATCATTATGTTATTTTCTCTGGCATATAGCACTACGTTAATAGTTATGTGTGTCTTATGGTTGTCAAGGACTATTAAAACCGGTGATTCAGCAGTGGGCTTAACGATCTGAACAAAATGTTTTAAAGCTTTTAAAAAGCAATCTTCGGTTATCCAACCAGATACATTTGCAAGCCCTAAAGCACCAGTTGGACCATTCTCGAGCATATGTTCTTTAAAATGAACACGGGGAAATATGAAAGCAGGAGGAATACTTCCACCAGAAGCATTTGCAAAAGCCAGCATAGTTACAAGCGAGCCACGTTCAGTTGAGCTGATCTGTCCAACTCTCTTAGCACCTGCTTGCGCAACTATTTTTGGTGCATTAGTTACAGTAGTGCACCCAGTTTCGTCTAAATTCCATATCATATTTGGAGAGAAATTATGCTTAAGATAACATTTCTCCAAGTTATCAAAAAAGTTTTGAACATTATGTCTGTTGAAACTTGTAGTTCTTGCTAACGAAGTATTCTCAGGTTTTCTTACACTTAGAGAATCATGCCTTTTCAAAAAGCCTTTCAGCCAGTCTAAACTCGCGGTATTATTTGTCTCCCACGAAGGTGGTATACTAAGTCCTAGACGAGTAGCATACTGATATGCAAGTTCTCTGACTTGTTTAGTTGTCAAGCCATGGCACATTTTTGCGGATGTCTTTAAGTAACCTGCCAGAGAACATTCTTGGTCTGTAGTGAACACTTTTTTATTGCCAATGTTTGGTTCATAAACAAAAGATGTTGTTTCAGATGCTTTCGCTTTTAAGACCAATCTGTGCAAATGTGATTTGCTTACTTTGAATGCTTTGGCAGCCGATCTCACAGAAATCCCTTTCTGTAAGACTTCATTCACAGCTTCTTCAATTTTGTGTGCATCGACACGCGTTCTTTTTTAAGGTGGCATTTTCAAACTGCAAAGAAGATAAATTATTATTAGCTACTGTAAAACCAACATTTAAGGTTATGAAAGGGACAGTTATGAAAGGGACGTCCCTTTCATAACCGTTCGCTGTGTCCCTTTCATAAATATGATACACAAATTAAAAACATAACCACAAAATCTATAATTTTAAATAAAAGTTAACTAACCTTTCGTTCTCGTATCTGTCAGTATGTAGTCGACGTAAATAATAGTAAACAAATAAACAATCAATTTACAGCATTTGACAAAAGGTTTACAAAGAATTACAAAAAAAAAACTTTTGGTTAGAAAAATAAACACACGCACAACATCGCCATTTTAGAAAAGACAGGAGCGTGAAGTTAGGCGCGAATGGATGTGGTATCGGGGTTGCCATACAACAATAATAGTGTCGTTTCGAAGCGATTTTTATTTTGCTGGTAATTTGAATTGTCCCTTTCAATACGTGTCCCTTTCAAGCCACCTTTCCCCATGTCAAATATTTTCCAAAACAAGCTGTTAGAAGTACTGCCCCCAGACACTCAGATTTTCGAAAAAAATCTAAAATCTTGACATAGGGTCATTATAAAACAAATTAATTAACTTACCGTAAATTTTTTATGTCAAATCAGACACACACAAACAATAAACAGACACAAAAACCAACATAAAACAGCAAAAGTCACACTTGATTGCGACTAGCTTCTAAAATCTCGATATTTGGCGCGATAAATCACTTCACGCGATGCACTTTACCGCCGCATAAGTGCAGGGCGAGGGGCAGGAAGTACGACCCCGACCTAGCTAGAGTGTCAACTTATTGTTTTAGTGAGAATTAAGATCTCTAATTGATTGCACGTCACTTTCTTTTACTAAAGTTCGGAGTTTGGTCTGTGATTTGGTGAATATTTCGCGCTCTTACATAATGAGTTTACGCAGTGGAAATAAGTGTCCTATATTTGCATCAGGAAGGGAATTACCCAAGAATACGCTGCCTACTAACGAAGATGTCATAAGGTACTTCATATTTCTTACCCAAAGTACACAAAAACGTCAAGATCTCGTCAAAAATACATCGGCAATTATTGCTACCGAAATCGAAACGATTTGGAGGAAAGCTACCATTCCCATTATAGAATATCGTACTATAACAGCTCGGATAAGAGCATTTCACGACAAATACCGCTCAATTTTAAAACCTTACCAAGGTAGAAAAAATAATGAAAATTATATACTTATGTAAGGTGGAGCAATTCAAAAATGATTGTAAAAAGTTATTTTACATTGCTTCCTGCAAATGTTAGTCCTCCGCTACATGTTCGTGTGCAAAACACCGAAAAATACCGATTCAGGAAATACATTTCCTGACTGATCAAAGAAATGAAAGAAAAATGATGATTGGGTCAATAGATTTAGTAGCTACCAAGAGTGAGAAAAAAATTGAAAGGCAATCAAAATGCAAATCGTGCGAAAACCAACATTTACAGGCTACGACAATCAACAAAGAAATACCTGTCATTTTGTCAGAGAGCATAAGTTTTCAAAACACGAAGATTCGGGAATTTATTCAATATTTTGAAAAAAATTATAGAAGTAAAAATGTAGATGAATGGTGTGTAGCTATTCAACGAGAGGCACCGTACAAATAACGTAGCGGAGTTGGAATTCCAAACACAATAAAGAGTTCAAAAAACCATTGCTAACTGTGATATCGCAAAATACCGATTCTTTACGCCAACTAAACGCCGCAAAGAACACTGTGAAAAATAATGAAATTTCTTTGGGCCATTTTTGGAAAAATGCGTTGAAATTAATCCTATTAATTATAAATATAATAAATTATGTATTTTTTCTTAATTACTTGACTGTACTGATCATCAGTTGGAGCACGGGACCCTAAGTCCCCGTGCTTCACCCAGGTGGAGAACCTAGGTGAAGCACGGGCCCTCACTCATCGTATTATATCGTTGGAGTCGTATATCGTTCAATACAAAAAAAGAGTACAAAATTGAATAATTTTTGTTTTTTGTCACTTCCATTACGTAAGAATTAATTCTAATTATTATTATTTTTTGTTTATTTTGGTTTCCTCACATCTTGTTAAACAGTAAACTGTACTACCTATTTTAATTAAAAAATATTCCGTGTAATATTTATTTTATTTTTCTATTGAACTAGTTTTTACCTTTTTTTTTTAAATTCAAAGTTCTTGGGGCGGTACTTCCACTAATTGAATTTAAGTGTCCCCTAAGTTTTAAACCTGATAACAAGACGCAACTTTCCCGCTATCCGGCATTTCAAAAATCTAAAAAAAAAACTCTCCACCTTATCGAATAAACGCTCTATATACTTATGTATTTTTTTTAATTTTTTTTTTTGAATTAAATCATTATTACGATATTATAAACACATACCTAGTTTCATTTATATCAGTAAATCCCTGGGTTGTGTTTCTTTTTTGTATATGAGAAAACCTATCAATTGGTATATGTTAAAAGGAACCACATTGTCATGCACATTTTCTTAATTAACTAGAAAGTTTAAGATTATTCAGAGCAAATTTATATACACATATTTAAATAAGTAATTTATCTATAAATTTAAATAAAATAGAAATTTATTTTACTTCATCCAACAGAGCTGCACATGTTTTTGTAAATCCTTTGATATCTTAGACGTGCGTGTTTGATGGGTGGTTCCTTTTTGCATAAATACGGACAGTTTAAAGTAGGGACTCAGTTTTGTTCAGTTGTTCAAACAATACTGCAATAGATTGTTTAAATTTTAAGAGCCGACAATAGAGAAGCATAACGATGTTTTACTATGCCATCAGAATATTAATCATTTTTCTACCAAAATAGTAGTGTAGTTCTGACAATGATGAAAAGATTTATCAGAAGCAAGCGCAGTCAAGTAAAGCTGATGTTAACACATTCACTGCGTTACGCGGCGTAATATTATACCTTGTACGATGTCCGCGCTCAGTGCGTCTCGGTGAAATAGCTATTCCTTCCGGTAGTGCGGATCAAATTTCTAATAGAAATACTAATGTATGAGTGAGATGGCCATAGTAAAGTTGGAAGACCTTCTTCAGTTGTACTTATTTTTGAATTAATAACATACGAGGCGATATCTACCCTGTAGCGACAGAATAGTAAAAGTTCACTTTAGGTGCGGTAGAGTGCGCGCAAGATAACTCTGCGCGTGACTGAGGGCGTGCTAAACGTTTCCATGATAGCAAAAGTTCAAATTACCGCTTTTTAAGCTTAACTTTCTTATCGATAAACATAATTTTCCCGTTAAATATTCCTACAATCAGGTAGTTCTACTATCAAAATTGATAAAACGGCACACACTTTGGTGGACCGTGATTAGTTCCGATTTCGGCCGCGCGCAGACTTATCTTGCGCGCACTCTACGAGGCATATACCGCCTGGAAACCATCTCGTAGGAGGTTATCGATATTATTTCGTTATTGTTGTGCAAGAGTTGGAAATTGACGGACGTTAGTTTACGTAATAATGGATGCAATGAATAAAGCCAGTAATAGGAAGAGATCGAGGAGAATCTTAGAATTATCTTTTAATAAAAAATCACTTACGAATGAAGAATCTTTATACAAAAAAGTGTTTACAACGAAACAAAACACTTCGGCTTGTACTATAATTTATACTAGTCCTACTTCAGGGCATACAAATGTCAGCAACTTAACAACATAGTAGTGTCACCGAAGTCGCCATCTAATAGTTCGCAAGTGGATTTTAATCATCCTCACGAAGTGATTCTGTAATTGATTTATAAGCGATCTACCCTCAAAACGATACTGATTCATCATTTTACGGTAAAAGTCTGACTAATAATGTTTCATCTCATCGTGGCGTAACTATTAAAGATTTACAAGGTGATGCAAACCGCAAGATAACAATTTTAGTTTTTTTTTTTGATTAAGCCATCGGTTCCTGAAGAAAAGAATATTTGCGAGGACTTTAAAACCATTAAATGAGACTTTTGGATCTCTTAGTAATATTTCAGTGTCTAAATATGATTCAGCTTGATATGTCATTTGATGAGCAACGAATTTCTGAACTTTCCCTAAACCGCCAGCAAAAAAAAATGTTCCCTGTTATCTTCAATTACTGCAGCTTTTAATGATAATAATAACGTCGATGATACTTCCCATGATAATTATATTTGTGAATTGAATAATACTGAGCAAATAAATATACAAGAAAATAACTACAACAACATAAATATTATGGATTGACATATTAAAGAAAACATTAATAATGCTAGATCTACAGATGAAGGAAGACAGCCAAGTAAAGATTTTTCCAGCGATTTAGAAGATGAAACTTATTTACCGAATACTTCATCAGATAGCGATTCTTCTATAGATAACTCAGATGACACTTATTATTATTCAGAAGAAAATAACTTACAGGGAACTAACAATGAGAGTTCAACAAGAACAGGACAGAGTGAGGAAGAACATGAATGGATAGACATTAACAATTCAGAACCTACTTTTGAAGAATACTCAGAGAATTGGAAAATTAATATTCCTGAAAACACGACAGCTCCCGATCATTTTTTAAAACTTTTTATAACCGAGAATGTAGTCGATAAGATGGTTTCAGAAACAAACATTGAGGCTCAAAAATTTATAAATAACTCCCAACTTAAAATCACGATTTAAATCGTGGAAATCTGTAGATACAGAAGAAATGTTTAGATTTCTTGGGATTTTGTTGGCCATGGGTCTTGTGCAAGTACCGAACATAAATGTTTATTGGTCTAAAAACAAAATGTTTAAAAATGAGTTCATAGCAAGTGTGATGACAAGAGATCGATTTCTCATGATATTTAAATTTTGGCATTTCAGCAATCAAAATGAAAAAGAGTCTTCTGATAAGTTATAAAATTCGTGAGGTGCTTGAGTTGATCCTTGCTGAGTTCCAAAAAGTACATGAGCCAGGCAAAGTTCTTGTTATCGATGAGTCTATGGTTCCATGGCGCGGGAGCCTCAAATTCAGGCATTACATAAAAATAAATCACACAAATAGGGCATCAAACTCTATAAGTTATGTACTCCAGAGGGATTCACATATAATATTATACACACATCAAAAGTGTCTAGGGATCAACATATATTTTTGCAATAACTTTTCTCCTGATTGATATTAATTAAAATTTTCTTTAAGGATTCATCAAATAAAGTGTTTTCGTTTGTCACAGTAACGATAAACCAAGTCACCTTTGCATTAATAAAGAAATTTGCCATTTTCCTAATAAAGGGATTTTTGACATTTGAACCACTAACACAAAAGTTCGAAAAAAAGACTGAAATAACAGTTTTCTTTAAAATTTTATTGGGTAACTTAAACAATTAATAATCCGTGTTTCTACCGCGAACACTAACAACACAAGAAAATCGGTTTGGCATACTCAAAATGAGTTCATCCAAATCACGCTGTGGAATGGCCGCCCATGTTCGTTGCAACAACAAAAAAAGGTCTTCTTGCGACTGGATACCCTCCATATTCGGCAGAGCTCTTCTCTGTAGCATATCCCATGCATGCTCAATCGGGTTCAAGTCTGGCGACTGAGCAGGCCAGGGCAGGACATTGATGTTAGCTGCGGCGAGAGTCTGTCTTACAACTCTTGCGGTGTGCGGTCGTGCATTATCATGCATTAACTGAAATAAGGGACCGATTTGCGCTTGTAGAGGAACGATGACGTCTGATACAATCGTCTCAGCATAAATTTGAGCGTTGAGGTTGCCTCTGATCCAAATCAACTCAGTTCTTCCGCCGATCCAAATACCCGCCCATACCATGATGGTTCCACCACTATAAGGATGGACTTCCTGGCAGGATTTTAATCGCTGTTGGCGTCCAGGGGTTCTCCAGTGTCGTATACGTCTTGTATCCGGTCTCATACCAAAACGAGACTCATCAGAAAAGCACACGAAACGCCATTGTTCTTCTGCCCAATTTCTGTGTCCAAGAGCCCATTGATATCGAATCCTACGATTGTGCATTGCTATAGGTGGTACCCGTAGCGGTCTTCGGGAATGAAGGTTCACTTCATGCAAGCGGTTTCTGACTGTTTGGTCGCTAATTAAGTTCCCTGAAGAGTGATGAAGCCTCACGGCTAACATCATGGCGGTTATTGTTGGAGGTCTTCGAGTTAAGATTTGAATGTATCGGTCTTGTCTCCGTGTGGTGCAGCGATACCGTCCTCCATGGCGCTCAGCCACGGTACCAGTGCTTCGGTAACGTGTCCAAAGTCGACTGATAACACTCTGACTTGTATTCAGAGCTAAAGCCACAGTACGTTGCCGGGAACCAGCTTCTATCATTCCCACGGCTCTGAGCATTTCTTCCCTGCTTAAATGACGTCGCCGCTCCTTAATAACGTTGGTTTTAATCAGTAGTAGGGAAACAGTAGCACTAATAATGTCTTCAATGCGTTGTATGTTTTTATAGGGAAAATATTGACAGCTGATTTTCATCTTTTACTCGAATTTGATTCACAGTTCCTGATTCAAATTATGAAATGCACCAAAAAGGGTCCATATAAATTTATAAAATCATAAATTTATTACAAAGCCACATCTCAATCTCAAGAAATCCGCATAAAAATGCTTGATCCCTAGACACTTTTGATGTGTGTAGTTTACACTGAAAAAGAAGACGGTGGACGAGATAAAAATCATGGTCAGAGCATAATTTACCGATTGATTAAGAAGTTGGAGAATAAAGGTAGGATATTTATCGCAGATAATTTTCATAACTCAATCAACCTGGCCGAAGAATTAATTAAGAAGAAAACTTTTTTGTGTGAAACTCTAAGAGCAAACAGAAGAGGATTGCCTAAACCTCGTAAAGGACACACGCATTTCATTTTAAAATCCATTGACACAGCGCTAACAAAAGTAAACCTTATCACCCAAAACATCTGGAAAAGTGCTTTCGCAACTTTCAATATGCCGTCGACGCCCAACGTGACCTAAATGATATGCAAAAAATATCAAGATTGTCACACCAGGCTAGTCCGGAGGTACAGAAATACTACGGGTACGGGGTGGTTCCCATTTGTTCTATGGAATACCACTTATTGGACAAAATGAGTATATTTTTTCCACAGAACTGTATACTAGCACTTCATCCAACTTCACTTTTCAGTGACGTCATTGATCAAAATAGGAATCGTATCCTAAAATAAATATTTAGATAATTATAATAAAAATAAATAGTCATGTTCCGTAGAACAAATTGGAATTAAATATTGTATGTTCTATGGACTAAAACGAGTTTTATTTTCTCCGATGACGTCATGTTCCATAGAACAAATAGGAACTACTGAATCTACGAGACTAAAAAACATTGCTATCCTTTACTTGCTGATAGAACAAGAAAGAGATGGAAGTATATTAGAGCTTTCGATTTGAAATTAACATTTAGGTACATATTTCGACAACACCTAAACAGGCGTTTTAAACTCTGCACCAATAAGAGTAACTAAATAAAGGGTTTTTTTATATCCCTTTCCTTGATTTAATTACACACCTTCATCTAATTAATTGATTACTTTTAGGGACTTTAGCACGACATCCAAACAAACCACAACAATAGCAAACAAGACAACACGGAACAACAATAGAGACAGACTCAAAAATAATACGGTCAAAAAAAAAGTATTGGATTGCTTGAAGATCATCCTTGCGAACCGTTATGAAGTAACCGGCCAGTCATTGACGAGACCTCAAGGGTCTCCAGCCAAACCCGGCTAAAATCGTTTTTTTTTTTTCAATTATTTACTCCTAGTGCAACGAAAACATTGCTCGAGTTTGTTTTGTCGACCCTATTCATAAACTCGCTCTTCCAAATGAATATTAAAGAGCAGATAAAATAGAGGCGAAATGTAGACATCAATTTAAAAAAAAAGGTTTGCCATCATGCTGTTATAATCAGCGCAAAGGAATCGCGGCTGGCGCGGGAGTCGCGCCGATGCTTGCTTTTTGTACTTACACCATCTCGATATAAATTTGGATCTAAAATGAGCGCTTTATCCAAAGAACTCCCAATACTTGGTTCCTCTAGTTCAGAGATTCTCAAACTTATGGCTCATTTACATTAGGTCGTTTTGACCGATTCGGTTGCAGCCCATATTCGGTTACCGACTAGTGTAAACGGGTTTTCGGTTAGCCGAATTCGACCACAGCCCGTATTCCGTCACCGACTAGTGTAAACAGGATTTCGATTAGCCGTATTCGGCTGCAGACCGTTTTCGTGACTGAACATGGCTGATTTGTGTTAAAATTCCTTGTAGTAACACAATAATTATGTCTATCTATGATGATGCTTTCAATACGAGTGTACACAGTTCGGCTGAATGCGGTCGCCGAATCCGGTAAACAAACAACTAAACGAATACGGTCGCCGTATTCGGTGACCTACTTAATGTAAACAGCCTAATTCGATGAATCAATTCGGTTAAAACGAATGCGGTCGCCGCATTCGGTGACCGACTTAATGTAAACGCGCCATTATTTTGCCTACCGCCCACTTTGAGAATAAACACATTCAATGCCACCATAACTTTCTTGAAGTTCATAGCGATGCCGCCCTATAAGGACGACAAACAAACAGAACACGCCTGGCGTGTTCGAGGTTTAGTTATAGAAATTCGCAAGAACACGCTAGGCGTTTCGGTGGCATTGAACGTTATTTTCTAGCGGCCCCTAAATTTTTAACATCTTAACAATCACAGTCGCAATCATTACTTTTACCGCCCTTTACCGCCCCCATGTAGGCCTCTAGCGCCCACAAGGGCGCGTTATCGCCCACTTTGAGACAGACTGCAGTCTTGCGAACTAGAGTCTAGTTCGAAGGACAACGACTATTTTTAGGCAAACGTAAAAACAGAATTATTGAAAAAATTTTTTTTTTAGCTACTTACAAATATTAGTATATATAAATAATTAACAACATTTTTAAGAAAAACAGATAATATAATCGTGTGTCCGGTACTTGAAAAGCAATTCCCACTGGCCATTTTTTAACGGAACACCAAGCGAAATGATCTAACATGAAAATTTTGATGAAAATGTAGGCCAACACTTGTTGAAACATAATTTGAAGAAATATTACATAACATCACGCCTGTATTTTCCGAAGGGATGGGCAGAGATGTATAGTACACCCCCATTTCGCCGTTATGTTTAAGTCCCATGTAATAGGGGGCGAGTCTATTGCCAGCAACCGGGCACAAATCCAGACTCCGGCCTGCTACTGAGAAATTTCACACGGAAAAACCCAATAACACTTTGTCCGACCTGGGGATCGAACCCAGGACCTCACGCTCAGTAGTCGCGTTTGCGACCACTAGACCAACGAAGCGTCGTGAAGAAATAATTATTGTCATCACATTAACAACAGCACATCTTAAGAGCGTATACGCCGTTCGGCATTTCATACAAATTTTCAAGTCCTTATTTTTCGATATGACTGAACCGATTTTAATGAAACTTCTTACCCATCAGCAGGATACATAGGACTAAAAAGTTAGTAGAAAATATTTTCGAAAAATAGTGTTACAGTGAAATTAGACCGATTTTAAATTTTCCATACAAACAGAAATTTCCAATTATCTTTTTTTAAGTAAGATATTTCGAAAATGTTTTCTACTAACTTTTTAGACCTAAGTATCCTGCTTATGTGTGTGAAGTTTCATCAAAATCGGTTCAGTCATTACGAAAAACAAAGACTTGAAAATTTGTATGAAATGCCGTACGGCGTACACGCTCTTAAACAGGCCCTGGGAGGACAGATTAATGATACAATTCGCCTCCGTTGCCGAGCAAATGACTCGTAAGAGGCGACGAACCCGGTAGCATATTGTGTCTGAAGATTACAAGGGACTTAGTACAAGAGGCGTAACGTGTGTGTTTAGAGGAACACCTCTGCCACAGAACATACAGGGTGTAAAAAGACCCATCACATAGCCGAAATCTACGCACTCTGTACATCAAACTAAACTACATTGACCAAAAATAATTGCTGGGAAACGACTTTTATTTTTTGGCATGAAAAAAAAACGGTTTTTTTTGTAGCGCGCAAATTATGGTTATGGCGATGCCGCGCGTTTGCATGCGTGCAGCGGCCACACAGCCGAGCCAAGGTGATCGTGTGCGTTTGATATTTATTGCGTTTTTGTAACTTTAAATGCGTAATTTGTTAGGAAAAATTGAAATTTTTGATAATGTTTGTATGGTGAAAATTTTTGTATTATGATTTGGAAATCGTTTTTGGAAAAAAATATGTGTACTTTGACCTTCAATATCTCCAAAACCAATGATTTCCCGGGTATGGTTTGTTCGAAAAAAATGATCCCAATGATGGGTGGAATACGTGGTTTTCGTTATCGTTAAGGGTATTTTTACACCCGATATATATGCTAAAGCAGTACTTCAACTACCTACAATCGTCCGAATTGACACACTCACAGACACGCACTGCAAAAACACTTCTAAATCCGGGTCCGCTGCGCCATGTTATTGTGTTTTTGCTAACAAAACTGTTAGGCCACGCCCCTATTCGGTTAGCACACAATGTTAAGCCGGGTCCGCAGCGCCAATTTGCTAACAAAACTGTTAGGCCACGCCCCTATTCGGTTCGCAAACAATGTTATCCTGTTTGCAAACACGAAAACACGGCGCAGCGGACCTGGCTAAGGCCCGGACTCCACCAAAGCGGAGATGTGCGGAGATGTCTCGATCAACCAATAGGAATTCGATTTGAGTTGAAGCTAAGCGGGGAAATTTGAAAATAACGCAATCCTATTGGTTGATCGAGACATCTCCGCACATCTATGCTTTGGGCCGGGCCTTAAGGTAAGCTCAGAATACAGTCACAGACAAAAACAAAAAACTACTCAGTATACAGTGTGTGTCTGTGTGAGTGTTTCAATTCAGACGATTATAGTAATTTGAGGTACTGCTTTAGCTTATAATTATGTTTACTGTGCCTCTGCTTACCCTTTCGGGTATTAATTACGTTAGTTCATCTGTCTATATATGCATGTGAATTTAAATAACAGATTGTTATCATAATAAAATGAACACCAACATTTACCAATAACATAATCACTGCAGCTGATAATTTATTATTTTTAAATGATACAAATAAATTCATTATAAAAAATATAATAAAAATGTAACATACTTTTACAAACGGTTTTACGCAGATGGAGACAAATAGAACAGTAGAAACACATTTTTTAAACACCCTCATTATCCAATTAAATACTTACAAAGTAGTCATTTTTGACTGCTAGCTGACGACAATCAACGAAAAACGTGTTTCGAGATACGGCCGTTTCAATGTATTTTGGCTGTTACTTTTATACCATAAAAATTAATTAAAAAGTCACATTTATATGAAAGTACAGTACACATTATTGTCTTACTTACCTACTTGTACATAATAACTTAAAACTGCCATTTCTCATAACGCGTTTTTCGTCGATGGTCGTTTTCTGCTAAACTATGATCATTTTTCTTTAACCTAGAATGAAATTGTTCTATCAATAGATACTATCGAAATTCAAATCAAAAGTCGGCTTCAAATTAGTAGCATGGTCGATGTGGCGATGCTTGGGGGAGGCCTATGTCCAGCAGTGGACATCTTTCGGCTGAATGATGACTTTAATAAGTCCTATCTGACTAGCTCTGAGAAGAAAAGCCGAAACAAACTCAGAGGTCAAGGTCTCTTTTAAAGTCCTGACATTGCAGTAAATTACTTTTTAATTGTTTCGGCTTTTCTTCTCAGAGCTAGTCAGATAGGAAATGCCAGTGCCATCTAGTCTTAAAAACACATTACATTGACTTGTAAAATTGTCTGTAACAGATTTATTTACAGAAATAAATATCATTTCATTTCATTATTGATAGATCAAGTTCAACCAATATCAAGGAAAAAATAAACGATAGGCTTCTACTCCATTCACCGCAGACTTTTTTTTCCAGAAAGTAAAAAAATCATCCGATATGTTATCTAGTGATGGCTATGTCAGAATTAAATAAATGTCTACACAATAAAATACAGCCTACTCTGGGTCAATTCTCCTAAAATAAATTGTTGCCAAATGCAAACGAACAGTTAGTCCGTTTTTGTCTACGAAAACTGTTGATTATTATTGATTTTGTTTTTAGTGTCAAAAAATTTGACAGCTTTTGAAATTGAAAACTGTCTGAATGAACGGTTCGGCCTTGGTTTTATTTTAGGAAAATTGGGCCACAGTACTCTCAAAACTTTTTGGCCGCTCTGAAATCTGGCGAATGGTTGCGCAGGAGCTTAACCTATACATGGTGTATATAAATATATACACCATGGGTTATACTAGAGATAATTGTCCGCCTTTAAAATTCGTATTATCATAGGTATGTATATACGGCCTTACTTTAATAATCCACGATATTTTCCTTAGGCACTTGTCCAACCGCGAACGATGGGCGAGCAGCGAGTAGAGCTAGAAGCTAGCTTCTAGAAACGAGTCGGCAAGCAGTGAGTAGCGAGTGTGTAGTTCCGATAGTTTTGTCGCTGGGCTATAAGCAAGTGTGCGAGTGCGACGGGCGATTACTCGCATCACTCGCAAATCACAGCTGGATGGTCTCTCGGCATGGGTTCTTACCGCCAAGCGAGCATCGGTGAGCAAGTATTGCTGAGCGAGTATTATCTTTGATAGCTCTTGTCGCTCAGCGACAAACTAGTGGAGCGAGTCCTCGCCGGCAGTGTAAACAGTCAGTGATCAACTATTATTATATGCACCTCTTTTGTTTACATGGAATGTACATCTATTGTACGTTTCTTGCGCGAGAAAATAGCCGATAGCTAGTCGCTTCCTCGCCGACAGTGGGACAACTGCCTTAGTGAATGCTGAAGATAATATAGGTATCACTGAAAATGAAATCAGTCCTTTATTTCATTACTAACCAGTAATGAAATAAAAGACTTCTAAAATAATGTTGACTAAATTGTTATAACATCCATGCAAGAAAATGGCCCCGCCCTGATAGCTAGCGCCGTGCACGCTATTACACCTAAAGAACCAGTAAATTAATTAATTGGTTGATTTATTAAACTATTTTTTAACAGAAAATATGTTTATACCATCAGATTCATTTTTTTGTGGTAGGTTCATCATCGTTAGAATTTACTAAGGCACTACGCAACATATCGTGGATTATTAAAATAAGGCCTTATATTTCGCTAACGCGCAAGCACCCGCCAAACCAGCAGTCATCATGCGTAGTTCCGCCAATTAATTTGGAGTAACCCTTTATAGGGCGAATTCGTGTAATTCTTTAAATCCACATGATTCACTGACAGAACATTTCGATTCATAAACGAATGAAAGCACGGAGACACACCTGGCCGGCACGACTAGTGCGATATCGCTCCGCGAAGTCAGTTAACTCGGGTGCTAAATATTTTTTTAATTTTATTGATTCTGAAAACGCCTATGCAGGGTCGATCAGTGTCACCAGTAGATCACGCGGTTTGAAGAAATTACACGAAATCGGATACAGGTTTTAGAGATAAAATACGATAACATAATAATATGTGATAACATAGCACGTCCCTCCAACATCTGTCTTCAATGTGTGTGCATATTCAAGTATCTTGGGCATGTGGTTACCGAAAATCTTGGAGATGATGCAGTCATGGAGAGGGAGCGCAGGTCATTGTCATTCCGGGCGAACAAGCTGGCCCGCAGGTTCGCTCGATGTGCAGACGCGGTGAAAGTAACTTTATTCAAAGCGTATTGCACATCTCTGTACTCAGCGAGCCTGTGGTTCAGATATGCCCAAAGGGCTTACAATTCTCTGCGCATCCAGTTTAACAATGCTTACAGGGCGCTGTTACGTTTGTCGCGCTTCTGCAGTGCGTCAACAATGTTCGCTGAGTCAGATAGCTTTGATGCCACCTGGCGCAAAAAGACAGCCTCACTGCTAAGCAGATTGCGTGGGAGCAGTAACAGCATCCTGAATGTAATAGGCAATAAGTTAGACAGCCCACTGGTGAGGAGCCTCACCCAGAGGACTAAGTCTCTCTTAGTTATTATGTACTAACATAGTTTTTAAGTACATACTAACAATTTAAATTAATGTAATTGTAATGGATCAATGGTTGTCTGAATAAGGGCCGATTTTTCAATCATCAGATAACTTTTATCTGAGGAATAAATATCACGCTTTGACAGCTTTTGTATTGAAAATCTGTCAAACCGTCAAAATTATTCCTCAGATAAAAATTATCTGACGATTGAAAAATTTGCCCTAAATTAAATTATTATTATGCCAACGAGTCACCAGTTTCTATTTGATATTTTTAATAGATTTATCGAGCAATAAAATGACCGCTTGACAAGGCACACGTGTGTCATTCATCCAAACCTCCAAACGGTACCATGCTGTTAATAAGAGACGTTAAATCTGTCGAGCGACTGATCCATGTTTTTATTAAAGTTTGGCCTACAGTGACAGAACGCACACAGCTGTGAAGAACAAATGACGCCTTGTAAATATTCGTTCTCACACATTTTTAGTTGGAGTATCAATACGACGGCTCCTACGTATACTAGGACAAGTGCAAAAACACAACTGCACAGGAGAGCGGATTAAAGATGCTAAACCTTTTAACTTTGGCATAAATAGAAATTTATGAAATTCTGAAATGGACCATACCATATTACCTTTTCTAAATTTCAAATATTTCTATTGATTTATGTCAAAGATAAAAGGTTTAGCACCTTTAATCCGCTCACCTATGCAGTTGTGTTTTTGCACTTGTCCTAGTATACGTAGGAGCCGTCGAATAGTGGGGCGCGCCGTGTTATAGTAGTGAATCTCTATTTACAATGCCTAGCTTAAATGTTTTACATTAGAATTAGGGCAACGATAATATTACTATAATATTTTACGTTACTTTCACCCGTAAGGCCTCATTTACACAGGGTAAGTAACCGACTCCAAATCAATTTAGACTAGGTAAGTATCGGATCAGCACTGACTTGTCTCGAGTTTGGAGTCAGTTACTTACCCTGTGTAAATGAGGCCTAACATAAAAGGTCACCTTCGACGACAGTCCTTTCAAAATTCAGATATCATAATTTCGCGGGATTAATTCAAAAAGCAACTAACTACGAGTTACGGAGTTTTGGAAGTTTGTGTCCTGAAATTTTAGGACACAAACTTTCAAAACGCCCTAACTGTTAATCATGACATGGGCAGTTAGTTGGTTTTTGTATTAACCCAGCGATTTATGAGTAGTTTTTGCGCTTGCCAAAAACCTTATGTGGATTTTATCAACTTTTCAGGAAGCGGAATGTTTCGTCTGATAACTAATAAGTTTAAAAGAACTCTAAAGATTCAAAAAGCTAGAAAAACATCTAGTTTTAATGTTTTCTTTTTTTTTCTAGTGTTACAGCGATTATGCACTGCCTATGACCCGGATCCGTGAAAATAAGAATATAAAAAACTCTGACCGAATTCGGATATTGCTTTGCGCACTGCATCCGATCCGAATACGTGAAAATACGAATCTAGTCTAAAAACTCGGACCGAATTCGGATATCGATTACGCACTTATCCGATCTCTGATCCAAATTCAAACGATTCAGGCGTTCATACAAACACTACTACGGCTACTTCGGTCCGTCATTATTTCTTCCGAATTAGAAACTCACGGATCACGGAAAGAAATCGGATGACGGAAGTCGGATGTAGTGCGTAAACTACCATACAAAGAGTTCTATGGCTACTTCGGAACGTATTTTCTCGGATTCGGATCGGATGCAGTGCGTAACCGCTCTTACCTACTTTATAAGCTCAAAATATACTTTTTTTGTATTTTTCGTGCACTCGTCAGATTTTTTACGCCGTGCACATACGGGTTTTGGCAAGCGCACCGGCGATATCTAACAATATCGTAATCAATTTTAATCACTAACTGTATGTACACATTTGATTTGTTTATTTTTTTATACAATGCTTTTATTACCAGTAAACTGTTAATTCACTATCAAATGTAAACTAAAATTAGTCTTTACACTCACTGCACAGAGTCTATTTCTCAATAGCACTTACAAAAATGACAGGCGTAAAAGATTTCATTTTCTATCTACTATAACAGTTTTGTATCGAGGTGGTCTGTAAATAGATGCAATATCAGAATCCAGAAAATTTAATCTATCTATACATATAAAAGGAGAAGCTGACTGACTGATCTATCAACGCACAGCCTAAACCGCTGGGGTTAGAAAGTTGAAATTTTGACAGTAAGTTCCTTTTGTAACGTAGGCATCCACTAAGAAGGGATTTTTCGAAATTCAACTCCTAAGGGGGTTAAATAGGGGATGAAAGTTTGTATGGAAAATCGTCACTTAACGGGTTCAAAATTTCACGCAAGCGAAGCTGCTGGCGAAAGCTAGTGTAGTATAACATCACGCTTGTATTCCACGAAACTTGGGCACAGATTATAGTACACGCACATTTCGCCGTTATGTTTCAAGTCCCATGTAATAGGGGGCGAGCCTATTACCACAGTGGTCAACGCCCATACATTTGACAGGTCCTATGAAATGTCAAAATTATGTAGGGGCGGTCCCAAGTATGCAGTATGGCTACTCGGGACATAACCTCAGCTCCTTCACCCCGCAACCCCCCGCACGATTGCTCTGCGACAATGTTCTACGTTGACCGACTGTAAGGAGTAAGATGTAGGTAGACTGTGCTATTACCATCAACCGGGTACAAATCCAGACCAGAGCTGCTACTAAGAAATTCCACACGAAAAAACTCAATAACACTTTGCTCGATCTGGGGATCGAACCCAGGATCTCACGCTCAGTAGTCGCGCTTGCGACCACTAGACCAACGAGGCAGTCTTGAATGTATTTGCCTATAACCCGCACTATCAGAATGAGATAATGGTGCCGATTCTCTTGTTCACCAACTATACTAAAATTAGAGAATTGCTGTTTTACTAACAGATATAGCGCGAGAAAAGGACGGTGATAGACAACAACTAAGTTAGAGATGTCAAATTAGTTTACGCCTTGAACTTCGCCGTGTTTTTAGTCGACACGTTTTAAATGTCGTCAGAATTTGTACGAAAATTTTAGTTCAACTAAATTTGACAGCTCTTATTTACGTCTGTCTCTTTCTTATTCTATCAGAGTGAAAAAGATGGCAATAACCTAAATTAAGTTTAGTTTGTGCATAAGAGAATCGGCACCATTACCTTTTGTAACTAAAGGGCGTGACGTAGTACCAGCCGGCGGGTAGCGTCGGCAAACTCGCGTCACAGCTCGGAACAATGTCGCATGATTTAGGTACTACGACAAGGTTGCACAAGTTTTAACTATGAGTGAGAATAAAGATACGGAAAGCAAGGGAGTAAGAGAGATAGCCATATGTAAACAGTTACGCTTCACAGGCTGTCGTGCTCTGTTACGACATACCAATGAAAACAATTGACCGGTCTTCAATATTTCGGTTTCCGCGTACTAATAACGCATCTAAGAATATGTATTAAATAGATAAATAATGGTCCCTTTTTTGAGTACCTTCTAAATAGAAGTTAGTCTAACAGAAGAAAATTCTAGCTGTTAATTAGATAAAAATAAAAAATTAGGATGAACAAAAATTTTAAGACTGCTCTTTGAATTTCCAATATACCCTTTTTAACGTAAGATGATTCCTGACGTTTGTCTACAAAACGTAACTATACAAAGAATAACAAATATTTTAAAAAAATAACAAAACATGGATAATGTAGCTATTTTACGATTTTTGATGATGTCGTTTTTTTGATAGCAGTCTTCTGACGGCTATAATTTACGATAATGACCGCTATGTCAGTAGGCCTAGCACGAATGTTGTGACGTATGGTAACGTAAACGTAACGTTAACGCGAGTGAATTTTGAATTGGAAATACTTATTTCGCACATAATATTTAATAAAATTGAAAACTTTATTCATATCTATGTATGATACAAATTGTGGCTGTCGCATAAATTTAAACTAAAATGCTATAGAATAGTTGTATTTTTCGATTTATTATTCACTCACATTAACGTTACGTTTACGTTACTATACGTCAAAATATTCGTGCTAGACCTATATGACTCGTCTTTCGTTGAAGAGTAGAGTTGGCTCTAAAATTTTCAATCGCTTGTTTCAACTGCGTATAATTGCGACTCCAATAATAATAATTATGACTCTTAAAATGTCGGACACACACACAGGTGTTCATAAAGGCTGATTTACACGAACATAGTTTATTGAAGCAAGTCTCATGCTATCTCTGTTTTTTCGTTGAGAAAGACAAAGGCACAACGAATCTTGCTTCAAGAAAATTTGCTCGTGTAAATCGGCCTTAAGTGTTGGGCTCCACTAGTGGGCATGACACAATTATACAAATATGGCGGGAATTTCCGCACTTTTAGGGTATTAAACGCGACGTTTGGTGCAGATTAGGCGGTGCCTAGCTTATTGTTCAAAATACATCAACATTTACAAACCACCTCTATTTTTATTAATCACCACAGTCCACTGAGCGCCAGTTAGCGCAAACGTCTCAACACTTTCGTGTCCTACCGCCAATATCATTGTTTCCCCCGCTTGCCCGGCGGCTTCTGCAGTTGAAAGCCGGAGGAGGTATCGGCTTGAGCGATACCGAAGCTAGTGTTCAGCGATGTGTTCAATGTCGGTTGCGACTGAGGCTGCCATGTTGGACCTAGGAGAGAGGTTTTTTTAAATAACATAATTTAACATCACACCTGTATTGGACAGAGGTGTACCATGTAATAGGTGGCAAGCCTATTGGCTTTTTCGAGCACAATTGAGGCCGTCAGTGCAAAAAAAGCCACATTTTTTCGTATAACATTTAAAAAATAAAACACATAACATTTACGACTTAATATCGCAGGGTTAATTCAAAAACCAACTAACTGCTCAAATCATGACTTCAAGTTATGGCGTTTTGAAAGTTTGTTCCGTATTTCATTAATTATCTTAGATAAGATTGTATACGAAATGTTAGGACACAAACTTAGATAAGATAGTACATGAAATTTTAGGACACAAACTATCAAAACGCAATTACTCGAAATCATGGGTTGAGCAGTTAGTTGGTTTCTGAATTAAGCCGGCGATATGTCAAACTAGAGTTAAGCTATTTTTGAATTAAAATTAGCATGTTTGAAATTATTTACCGCACATAAGTCATATGTGAAAAAATTTGGCTTAGGCGTCTTGCGCTGACGGCCTCAATTATGATGCCAGGTTCGTCACCTCTTGCGACTCTTGCCGGTAAAGGAGGCGAATTATATTCTTAAGCCGTCCCCCTACGGATATCATAATAATATTAGCTAATAAGCGTCCACTACTAAACAAAGTACACACATCAAAAGTGTCTAGGGATCAACATACAGCGTGGAAGGGACATCGTAACACAAACTTCGTGAAAAGGTTCCTCATAAAGCCTTAAATTAATTTACGTAAGTCATTAATATCACAAATGATAGGTTACAGATGTTGTCATTTTTAAGCGCGCAATGTACTGCGAATGCAAACAACGAGTCACAATCACAACCGCAAGCCATTACTCCGCTAACGCGGTACCGGTGCGCGGCGCGGCGCGGCGGCCGTACAGTAAGTACAGTGCCTACACGCATACGCACGCACACATCACAAGTCTGAGTTCGGCACGGAGTCGCGTTGCCGCACAACGCTTTTGTAAACGTGAAAAGTAGCATACCTACGTTTACACTACTGATAAAGAAATCACCTAACAAACACATTGATAAACCGAACTTGAAATTTAGTTCAATTGACTGATTGCTTACAACAAAAAACAAAACATCTCGTTCGCTCATTAAATAACACAAGTAGGTACCTACCTAATGATTCCGATGAGGTACCTACCTACCTACATGGCAATTAGTTGCAAACAAATTAACACTCACCTTAATCTCTCTTATTAGGAGTGAGGGACTCCTAATAAGATAGGGTTCAAAGTGGCCGCCACCAACTTGCTCACAAATCCTAGCGCGGCGCAGAGTTTCAGCGTGGACACGGGGCAATAAGGTGGGGTCTCGGACATACTCCGCACGGAGCGTCGCAAGCGATCTCGCATTTCTGCTGCCGTATTGCACTCCGTAACAAAGTCCCTATCTTGACCCCACAGACAAAAATCTAGTGGGGTCAAGTCTGGTGATCGCGCTGGCCAGGGTTGTGGATCGAACCTCCCAATCTACTGGTCACCAAAAGTCGCTGTAAGGTGTAAGGCTGTCGCACTGGAAGAGTCACGTGTGGGGGAGCGCCATCGTGTTGGTACCACGCATCCCGGAAGTGGGCCACCGGCATCTCTCTAGTTACGGGCACTAAACGTATGGTTACGACTGTTACGTATCCGAGGCATTTTCGTTCAAAACACACACACTACAACACAGACAAAAAAACAACTCTACTGATAATAACTAATACGCTCAAATCCAAAATCACGAAAAACAACACAACCGTTTACAATGAACGCAAATCGGAAACTGAACTGATCAAAAATCGGCGAAATTCAAAATTTTACTTCCTTTACAATTTCGCCGACAAGCCGTCATAGACTCGTAGGCACCTAGATCATGCACAGACCAATAAAATGATAGAATGTGCCAACGCATTAAGTTGTACTGACAAAATAAATTGCGAAAATGGATAGGGTTAAAATTTACTAAAGATCAGATTACATCGGTTATACAAAGGTGTTAATGCAAAAACAAATGTTTATAACAAAAATTGCCTAAAAAAAAGGTTAATTACTAAAAAAACTTATTTTTTTACATTCAATTTATTAAAATTGATAACAGTATTGGACATACTATCAGAGATCATTAATAATCCCAGATAAAAAGTCTAAATAAAAGTAGTCAATCTGATATTAATTTACGTAATAACGCATCTGTTAGATTCATAGGCACTGGCCGCTATAGCTTTGTCGATACCGCGCGTCGGCGCAGCGGCATGTCGGCTTCTTTGAGTGAGCGCGCGCTCAGTGACTAGTGCCTACACTGCCTACTTTGTTGCACTCACTTACTTTGTTGCGATAACCTCGGTTCGTGAACTTTACCAAAACAGCTGATCGGGAGCACTTTTTAAGTTTGATTTTCATTGCTGTTTTACGTAAAAATTGTGAAATAATTGTTTTTTTCTTTTTTATCGCATTGGGATGGAAAACAATAATGATTTTATACACTATAAATTAAAAAAAACTGCAAAAAAAATCGTAAAAATTAAGAAAAAAGCGACGAAAAATTCCAACGCTGGGGGGTTCAGAATCATGTACTGGATCCATGGTACACGTATACGTTACGATGTCCCTTCCACCCGGTATATTTTTGCAATAACTTTTCTCCTGATTGATATTAATTAAAATTTTCTTTAAGGATTCATCAAATAAAGTGTTTTCGTTTGTCACAGTAACGATAAACCAAGTCACCTTTGCATTAATAAAGAAATTTGCCATTTTCCTAATAAAGGGATTTTTGACATTTGAACCACTAACACAAAAGTTCGAAAAAAAGACTGAAATAACAGTTTTCTTTAAAATTTTATTGGGTAACTTAAACAATTAATAATCCGTGTTTCTACCGCGAACACTAACAACACAAGAACATCGGTTTGGCATACTCAAAATGAGTTTATCCAAATCACGCTGTGGAATGGCCGCCCATGTTCGTTGCAACAACAAAAAAAGGTCTTCTTGCGACTGGATACCCTCCATATTCGGCAGAGCTCTTCTCTGTAGCATATCCCATGCATGCTCAATCGGGTTCAAGTCTGGCGACTGAGCAGGCCAGGGCAGGACATTGATGTTAGCTGCGGCGAGAGTCTGTCTTACAACTCTTGCGGTGTGCGGTCGTGCATTATCATGCATTAACTGAAATAAGGGACCGATTTGCGCTTGTAGAGGAACGATGACGTCTGATACAATCGTCTCAGCATAAATTTGAGCGTTGAAGTTGCCTCTGATCCAAATCAACTCAGTTCTTCCGCCGATCCAAATACCCGCCCATACCATGATGGTTCCACCACTATAAGGATGGACTTCCTGGCAGGATTTTAATCGCTGTTGGCGTCCAGGGGTTCTCCAGTGTCGTATACGTCTTGTATCCGGTCTCATACCAAAACGAGACTCATCAGAAAAGCACACGAAACGCCATTGTTCTTCTGCCCAATTTCTGTGTCCAAGAGCCCATTGATATCGAATCCTACGATTGTGCATTGCTATAGGTGGTACCCGTAGCGGTCTTCGGGAATGAAGGTTCACTTCATGCAAGCGGTTTCTGACTGTTTGGTCGCTAATTAAGTTCCCTGAAGAGTGATGAAGCCTCACGGCTAACATCATGGCGGTTATTGTTGGAGCTCTTCGAGTTAAGATTTGAATGTATCGGTCTTGTCTCCGTGTGGTGCAGCGATACCGTCCTCCATGGCGCTCAGCCACGGTACCAGTGCTTCGGTAACGTGTCCAAAGTCGACTGATAACACTCTGACTTGTATTCAGAGCTAAAGCCACAGTACGTTGCCGGGAACCAGCTTCTATCATTCCCACGGCTCTGAGCATTTCTTCCCTGCTTAAATGACGTCGCCGCTCCATAATAACGTTGGTTTTAATCAGTAGTAGGGAAACAGTAGCACTAATAATGTCTTCAATGCGTTGTATGTTTTTATAGGGAAAATATTGACAGCTGATTTTCATCTTTTACTCGAATTTGATTCACAGTTCCTGATTCAAATTATGAAATGCACCAAAAAGGATCCATATAAATTTATAAAATCATAAATTTATTACAAAGCCACATCTCAATCTCAAGAAATCCGCATAAAAATGCTTGATCCCTAGACACTTTTGATGTGTGTAGTTAGTAGTTATAATAGTAGCGCCTTGTGAGATTTCCACCAAGGAAGTGGTAAGGTATGTCCATACCAGTGCGCTTTCATGTTCATCTTGCGTCTTCGTCTGACGCACGCCTGAAGCGCCAAAGCGCATGCAATAGTGCATGCACTAAAACTAGTTCGACAACAGCGCATAAAATACCTTTGCGCCTCTAAAGTGAGGAACAGAATGCTCAAAGCCTGTTTTTAGGGCAGCACAGTTATTTTAAGAGTACTAAATAACTTTGCCACTCTGAAGTGAGGAACAGAGCGCTTAAAGCCTGTTTTCAGAGCGGCGACGTTATTTTAAGAGTACTAAATAACTTTGCCTCTCTGAAGTGAGGAACAGAACGCCCAAAGCCTGGTTTCATAGCGGCAAAGTTATTTCAAGAGCACTAAATAACTTTTCCTCTCTGAAGTGGGGAACACAACGCTCAGAGCCTAGTTTCAGAGCGGCAACGTTATTTTAAGAGTACTAAATAACTTTTCCTCTTTGAAGTGAGGAACAGAACGCTCAGTCTGGTTTCGAGCGGCAGTTATTTTACGCGTACGATACCAGTAACGTTAACATTACGGTAAAGTTTGCGTAAAAAATACTGTCGGTATTATAGCACTGTACGGCAGTGGCGAAGGCTCCATACAACTCGATTCCTATTGGCTTCCCTTTCGAAACGAGTAGTTACTGGAATTCACGCATCACACTTGAGCAAGGTAAGCATTTTTTGGTCCGGCTTCCCTTTTAAGAAAATTCACCCTTCGCCACTGCTGCACGGTATACCGTTCTACCGTCTTGATACCAGAGGCGAAACAAGAGTGTACAGACTCATGTTATAAGAGAACTCCTCTGCTTACCCCTTCAGAAATTATAGGCGTGAGATTATGTATAACATAACATTACGGCTGTACTCCCCGAAGGGTTGGCCAGAGGTGTATAGTACTGTAGCATTATGGAACGCAACATAAAATAATAATGTTGGCAACACTGCATCTAGCCCGCGCTCGCCCTCTTGGGTTGGCGCCACTCGACAAGTGACTACTTATAATAATTGTAATACATTTAATATTTATAAAACTTAAGCTAAACTAATTCTAATCATTAATAGTTGTAATACACCCTAACTGAAAACCTCCTTGTTGTTTTTTATTACTTTAATACATGGCGCAGTCGTAAATTTGGAACTACGTAATCCTTTGTAAGAAGCCGGTGAAGTGACTTAAAAGTACAACTAAAAATATAAAAGTTAAAAACACCACCAGAATTATGGAAGAAACTTCGAATGATGTGGGGACGGTGGAATATAAAATGCCCGCTGCCTTAAACCTTGAAGACATCGACAGACTCTGGCCGCAATGGCAGAAATTCAAATTATCTTTTAAAATTTTCTTAATGGCGGCCGGTTTTGAAAAAGTTACTGAAACAAGGAAAGCGGCAATTTTACTAAATTGTATTGGCCAACAGGCACAAGAATTATATTTTAATGTTTTAAAAGTGGACGAAAAGCCGAAGTTGGAAGAAGTTTTAACATTATTCGATAATTATTTCAAACCACAACAAAATGAGGTAATAGGCTAGTTGACAAAATTTCAATAACTGCTTAATATTTTAGCTTATTAGGCATTTTATCGAAAAAAAAGGTTTATTTATTTTTAATCGAGCGTTTACATTATAAATTTCGCGTTTTAAAAAACCAATTTCAATTTGGTTCCAAAACGCACAAGACTGTCATGGCGTCTTGAATGACGTCACGCCGTGCGAAACAAACCAAAGAGCGATCGTGTCTTCGTACGTTATAGCTAGTTTTTATCGTTTAAAAATGAATTTCTCATATTATAAGTACTGTATAGTGCCCCAGTGTGATAGCACGACTATAAAAACGCCAAACAAGTTATTTATATATGTTCCAAACAATGGAGAAATACGGAAAAAGTGGCTAAAACTTGCAAGAAGAGATGATGCTCATACTTTATCAACAGGTTCAAGAATGTATTTTTGTGAAGATCATTTTGATGTAAGTATTTCACACAATACAATCTATTACTTAATTCGAGCAAACTAGATGTGTTTTGTAGAATCCCTATTTTCTAAATAAGAAATACATGAGTTCAGGTTAAGTTGTTTCACTTTTAGGAGTGAACGTTTTATTTTAGTTTTCTAATTAATGTTACAAACATACTCTTTTTATTATTCTAGTTGCCAAATGATATGATTAATTATATGGAGTATCATATGAAGGGAACAGTATCACAAGTGCGCATGAAACCAGGTTGTATGCCAAGTAAATTTGGATGTCAAGAAGACAGAAGAAAACGAACATGCAGCAGTACAGAACGGCCATATATTCTAAAAAAACAAAGAAAGATGATAATAGAAGAGTGTCTGAATGAATCAAAAGAAAGTTGTACTCCAAGTTGTTCTCTTATAGATACTTCTGATACAAGTTTAAGTACGTATAATATCAAACAACATAACTACCTAAAAGTATAAAGTACTTTGTACTTTTTACATCAATAAGTATCAATTATCTTGCAAAATGTACGTCAAAACATTAGTTCTTGTGTACCGAACTGAAATGTCACATAGCATTTAAGCTTATAATAAATATTTTATACTTACAAGGAAGTTTTAACATTGCGAAATTCAGATGAGCAAAAGTCACTGTTCGACGCGAAAAAATTTCCAAGCATAACGGCATCGATTCTGGGCAAATTATTACTGTCTGCTTTGCTGAATCCAGATTCCATGGTTAATTCTTTCAAATTATAATTAGCAAAAACTGTATCAACTTGATATTAATTGTTAAAAACCAAAATTTTATCAAGATACGGTAGTAGTGATACTCGAAACGTCAAAGACAAGATTGGAGTTTCGCACGGCGTGACGTAACGCTTTCTGATTGGTGTTCACTGTCACGTGACTAAAGGTTTCATTTTACGAAATTCATTTTTTAAAAATATTATTAATCTTTAACGCTTTTAATAATTAAAATTGTTTGTTATTTTCTCCATTATATAATTAATCATTATAAACCCCTATCCATTATATTTATTCTTAATGGACACAAGCCTATTAACTCGTATCATTTTAACAAGCGAACTCAAGAAGAAGAAGAATCGTTCGACTCTTTCTACATTGCACTAAGAAAATTAGCAGAAAATTGCAACTTCAAAGAAAGTGACAGAATGTTAAGAGACCGAATTATAATTGGAGTACGTGATCAGCGAACACAACAGAAACTTCTTGAAATTAAAGATTTGACTCTTGAGAGAGTGCTGGAAATCTGCAGATCATCTGAACTCTCAAGGGAGCATGTGAAAATGCTTAATCCAAGCCCAATTGCAGTCCAGCAGTCCTGTGATACAGTGCAGCACACTCATCAAAATACTAAAGTTAAGTATTATAATAATAACAACAAAAATAATGTCTTCAATACTAATAACCTCAGTAAAAAATTTTACATATGTAAAAAATGTAATACTAAACATGGTCCGAGGAGTTGTCCAGCATTTGGCAAAATTTGTTCTAATTGCAACAAATATAATCATTTTAGTGTAGGGTGTCAGAACACCAAAAAAGTTAGTAACATTGAAGATATCAACAGTAGTGATAATGATGTACATAATTTGTGACTAGTCTGTCATTCAATTGATTTAAATAAAAATGAATGGACAGAAGAATTAATACTAAATAATAAAAGAGTTTGTTTTAAATGTGACACTGGGGCACAAATTAATGTGCTTTCATTGAAAGATCTCAAGGAAATTGTCAATGATGATAACAATTTAAGATTGTCTGAGACAAAAATTATATTAGAGGTTTTCGGGGGTGGTAAAATTTTACCAATAGGTAAAACTAATTTAAAAATAATTTTTAATGATGTCACATTGATCACTGAATTTATTATAATAAAGGAAAAGGTTCGACCAATCTTGGGTTTAAATACTTTAATTGGATTAAAGCTGTTAATAAATAATAATATAAATATAGTTAAAAAAATTAATAACAGTAAAGATAAAATTGTTAATGCTTATGCAAAACTGTTTCAGGGTGTTGGTGAGTTTAAAAAGCAGTTGAAGCTGCGCATTCAACCAGGAGTGGAGCCAGTGGTCCGACCCCCGCGGCGAGTGCCTAATGCACTGAAGTCACGTCTTGCAGATAAACTGAAGTCTCTGGAGGATTGCCGGATCATAGCTAAGGTCGAACATCCTAAGAATTTTGTTAGTAATTTAGTTATCATAGAAAAGAAAGATGGTTCATTACGAATATGTTTGGATCCTAAGGATCTTAATAAAGTTTTAATACGAGAACATCACTTAATACCTACATTAGAGGAAATTATACCTAAACTTTGTAATAAAAAGGTTTTCTCAGTTTTGGATTTGTCAGATGGATTCTATAATATCAGTTTGTCTGAGCAATCAAGTGATTTTTGTACTTTCAACAGTCCATTTGGATGTTATAAATTTTTAAGATTGCCATTTGGGCTATCAATAGCTCCAGAAATATTTCAAGCTTATAGTGAGGCTGCCTTTGGTGACATACCAGGAGTAATTGTGTATTGCGACGATTTATTAATATGTGGGAATACTGAAGCAGAGCATGATGCAATATTAACTAAGGTTTTTGAACGTGCTCAGGAGCACAATGTTCGGTTTAATAAAAACAAATTTCAATACAAGTTAAAAGAAGTAAAATATTTTGGTCACATCTTTTCTGAACAGGGAATGAAAATAGATCCGGATAGGATTATGGCCATTGTTAATATAAAAAGCCCTGTCAATAAAAAAGAGCTTCAAATTTTCCTTGGAATGGTGAATTATTTAAGAAAATTCATTCCCAACATGGCTGATCTTGCATCACCTCTGCAGTTGCTCCTAAAGAAGGATGTTGAATGGTTATGGACTGAAGTTCATGAAAAAGCATTTAATAATATTAAAAAAGTTATTAGTGGGGCACCAGTATTGCAAAATTTTGATTCTAAATTACCCATAGTCATTCAATGTGATGCTTCTCAAAATGGACTTTGCTGTTGCTTAATGCAAGAAGGCAAGCCTGTAAGTTTTGCTTCTAGAAGTTTAACATCTGCGGAAAGAAATTTCTCACAAATAGAAAAAGAACTGTTGAGTGTTGTATGGTCGACCAGAAAATTTCATTATTATATTTATGGACAAAAATGTCAAATTTTAAATGATCACAAGCCACTTGAAAGTTTGTTAAAAAAGCACATACACGAAGTACCATCACCAAGATTACAGAGGTTGAAGTTAAAGTTATTAAGATATGATATTGAATTCAAATATTTGAAGGGTAAATTAATGTTCATTGCAGACTTATTGTCAAGGGCTTTCATTGAAACAAACAATAATATTGATGATTCATATATGTTTGAGGTGGTTCATTGTGTGGGGTTAGCTAACTACTTGCAGTGTACTGATGAACAGAAACTAGAACTAGTAACTGAGACTTGTAAAGATGTGGAGTTAAATAAATTGTCTGAATATATAATGAATGGGTGGCCAGAAAATGTTAAGTCTATTCCTGATAATCTACAATACTATTATAAATTTAGAGGTGAGCTTTCAGTGGATAATCATTTGATTTTCCTTAATGATAGATTAATAATTCCAAAGACACTAAGACTGTTAATGATAAAAAAATTGCACGAAGGTCATTTGGGCATGACTAAAATGAAGCAACTTGCTAGAAGAATGTATTATTGGCCACAAATGGATAGTCATATTGAACACTTTGTTAGAAAATGTTTTCCTTGTCAAACATATCACAACAATAATATTAAAGAGCCACTGTTATCACATGAGGTGCCAGAACTACCATTTTTTAAAATTGGCATTGACATAATGGATTTCAGAAATAAAAGTTATTTAGTAATTTATGATTATTTTTCAAAATGGTTAGATATAATTTTAATACAGAACAAGAGTGCCAAATGCATAATAAATAGCTTACTAAATATTTTCAGCAATTTTGGTGTACCAAACGAAATTGTTTCTGATCACGTACCATTTGATTCAAGGGAATGTAAACAGTTTGCTTTAGAATGGGGCTTTAAGTTTAATTTTTCCAGTCCAAGATACGCCCAGTCAAATGGAATGGCCGAACGTGGCGTACAAATTGCTAAAAAAATATTATTAAAATGTTATGAAGACAAAACTGATTATAGAACAGCATTGCTACAATACAGAGCTTCACCTGTATCTGGTACAAATTTTTCTCCTAGTGAACTTATGATGTGTAGAAATTTAAAGACTAAGTTAATTGTAAACAGTAATTTTTTAAAACCAAAATTGAATGATAATATTGTACAAGAGTTTAACAAAGTCAAAGATCGAAATGTGAGAAACTATAATAGAACAACAAGATATAAAAATGAGTTCAAAATAGGCCAGAAAATTTGGTTTAAGAAAGATGTTAATAAAAATGTTTGGTTAGAGGGTTTTATTGTAAGTAGTAATGGATTTAGATCTTATAATGTAAGAGACAAGAATAATGTAAACTATACAAGAACCTCTTATCATGTTCGACCTGCATGATTTTGGTAATGTTCCAGGTGACAAAATAAGCCTGGCCTACTGTTGGTTGAATGAGTTATTATAATAAACTATGTACAAATGCATCATAATTTTAGATAACTTGTTATTCTTTACACTAGATTAAGAAGAAAAGTTAAGTAATCCTGTGTTTCGCTATAGTATATAATTTTGTTTTTATAAATGTATATGGGGAAGAAAATGCTGTTGAGTGTATTTATTTGGTTTATTTGTTAATTTCAAATTATTTTTTCTAAAAGGGGAAGATGTAGCATTATGGAACGCAACATAAAATAATAATGTTGGCAACACTGCATCTAGCCCGCGCTCGCCCTCTTGGGTTGGCGCCACTCGACAAGTGACTACTTATAATAATTGTAATACATTTAATATTTATAAAACTTAAGCTAAACTAATTCTAATCATTAATAGTTGTAATACACCCTAACTGAAAACCTCCTTGTTGTTTTTTATTACTTTAATACAAGTACACCCTCACTTCGCCGGTAATTTTAAGTCCCATATAATAGCGGCTGAGCCTATTGCCATTAATCAGACTCGGAGCTGCTACTGAGAAATTCTACACGGAAAAACCCGATAACACTTTGCCCGACCTGAGAATTGAACTCAGGACCTCACACTCCGCAGTCGCGCACAAGACCAACGAAGCAGTCGGAGATTATGTAGTTATTATTACTATAACCAGTAATCGGAAAAGGGTGAGCTAATTTACCTAAACTTCAAAGAACAGAGACAAAACTGGAGACTTCTTTATGACAACATTTTTTTTCGGAAGAATTTTCTCGGAGATTTTCTCTCGTTTGTTTTCAAAAAATAAAATACAATCTCCTTTTTTGAAAACAATAAACAATCTATTTTTAAAAACAATGAAAAACGTGTTCATCTGGTTTTGTGACAATTTTGGGAAACAAAAATAGGAAACGAATTTAATTGTTTTCTGTACTATTAAAATTAATATTTAATGTACTTTAGTGATGTCTCGAAACCCGGAATAATTTTCACGAAAAAAAATGTTGTCTTAAGGAAGTCTCCAGTTTTTGTCTCTGTTCTTTGAAGTTTAGGTAAATTAGCTCACCTTTTTCCGATCACTGATTATAACTGACTTACCACTGACGTCAACCGTAGGGAACGGTGACATTGCGCTGCCGACGTAGGTGAACGGAGTTGGTCCTGCCAACTGTTGTAGATTTCCTGTAAATACATCATAGTTGTCATTAGCAATTTAATTACGCCTACAGCCATATAAATGAGAATGGAAATGTATTTAAGAGTACTTTAAAATTAATGAAAATAACAATAAAACAGGGCACGGTAAGGCCCGTGATGGAGGAGTGGCTGGAGAGGCGTAACGGCGCCGTCAGCTTTCGGCTGACGCAGGTACTCTCGGGATATGGTTTAGGCTAAGCGTATGCTGAGACGCAGGTGACGCAGCGCAGCACAGTACAGATTTTGCTGCGCAGGGCAGGCGACGCAGACATAGGCCACGACCGCATGCTGCGACGCAGCTCGAAGACACATTCGAGTTTTAACTAGTACAAAGAATAGATGTGTTCGAGTTGACGAACGTTTTTTTTTAATAGTCTGTATGATTAGTATCATACAAACAAGGTTCACAACGCACTAATTCAATTAAATGTTCTGTCATTGTAATAAAATTAGAATTAGCGGTAAAAAACACGTGTCGACATGCACGCGTCGCGCTGAAATCTGTGCCGGCAATACAACGAGGCGCAGAGCAGGACAGACGCATGTCTGCATCGCACGCGCATGCGCCGCAGAGTACGCAGCTCTTATGTAGTACGTTCATACATTACAAAATCTGCTCTGCCCTGCGCTGCGTGCACCTGCGTCTCAGCATACGCTTAGCCTTATTCGGGAAGTATCTGTGCCGCATAGGCCGGAAACAGACGCCCGGTTGTCACCGGTGTGTTATAGATTACCTCTCTCTCTCTGTTTTGATACAGTCAAACGGCGCGTTTACATTAATTCGGCTGGCCGTATTCGGTCATAACCGACTTGTGGAAACATAACTGTTCCCATCGATGTTCGCAACGAGATTGTATGAAATTCAAGCCACAGTATGCGGCCAAATGTGGCTTGAATTTTATGTTTCCACAAGTCGGTTATGACCGAATACGGTCAACAGACCTAATGTAAACGCGCCAAATCAAAGAGATAAGTATACAGGCAACTTATTATAACCGTAGTTTAACAGAGTTAAGCGTGTGTAGCGGCCAAGTTTTTGCCATCGCTTGTCTTATCGAGTCTTGCGTATAAATAGATATTACGCCAAAAATACAATGCCTGCATAGCGCTTTGATATCCGTTGCTATTTATTTACCAACTCTTTTGTTGACTGTACATCACCTAAAGTCTACAAAAAATATAATATAATTGTGTGTATTTACCTAAGGCAGCTCTAGGATCAGATAGCACGGCGCTTCCTTGATTGATATCAGCCAAAGCGCCCGATTTCATCTTCTTTCTATTAGTCTCTGCGTCTCGAAGAATCTGGTCCAAACTAGTGCTTGCTGTAAACAATATTATTTCATTAACATTTAAATCGTGTATTCATTGAGGATACCATAGATAGATAGCCCACAGAACAAACTTCTCAATCCTAAAATAACTGAAAATAGAGAAGAAATTAATATACAATGTCTATCCTCAGCCAGCCTGCAGCGCATCCTAACTATGCGAAAAGTAAGTTTGTTTGTTTGTTACCTTTTCACGCCTAAACCACTGAACCGATCATCCTGGAGTTTTGCATATACGTTGTCAGGTGTACAGAAACGGACATAGGGTACCTTTCATCCCGAAAAAAGAACTGTTCCCGAGGAAAACAACACTAACGTTCTTATGATAATAGAAGGCGCCACGTGACTTTCTAATTTATGCTTACTATATTAGTTTGCAGTTGGTTTGTATTATTATTTGCAAAATTAGTATCCTAAAAATAAAAAAAGGCTGCCCAAAGTAACTATTCCACGCGGACGAAGTCGCCGGCAAAAGCTAGTAGAGTCCGGGAGGCCTAAGCTGAGCTTTGCATTTGTGTGAGAATGAATGCAGACGCGTCCTATGCTTGGTTTAAACCGGTTTATACTGCTTTTTGGCAATCAATTCTATGTGCACTCACACAAATGCAAAGCTCAGTTTAGGCCTCGCGAACTGTAGTGCTTTACTTAGGCACCATTTTTTGCAGCGGTGCCAATAACCTGGAAAGTCTGATGGTGACAAGAAAAATAGAAGGCAAAAGACCTTGAGGCCAAAGCCCAAAACGATGATCAGATCAGATATCCGAACAACTAGCGATACCTATAACGAGGCGTCGTACGTGAGCGATCTAGAAGCGAACGCGAAGCGGCGCGGTGCGCGTGAACTGGATGCGGTGCCGTAAGACGCAGCGTGAACGGCGGCGGCGCGCGGCGGACGGTTCGCGAGCTCGTAGGACAAAGCCGCCGCTTAGCACTACATCGCATTGGATTCGCATGTCACCGCATCGGATCGCTTCGTAATCGCGTTCGTTTTGAACCGCCTACGTAAGACGCCGCGTAAGCGCCGCAATCCACCAGGCGAACACTCGCAACAGATGGAGACAGACCGTGGACAATTTGAAATGGAGTCACGATCCTCAGCAGCGAGGAAATGAATAAGAAGAGAAATCTTATATCAGCCGCGAATGTCCGTCATTGGTAAACATGGGCCTCCAAATGACGGTTTAATGTTAGGTTAGTCACGTATAATACCGGACTTTAAGAATAGCACTGCCCTCTCTTCCCCTGGGTGTCGTAAAAGGCGACTAAGAGATTCACTGGAGGATGGGCAGCAGCGTTCTCTGAGTACTTTAACAACCATACTGCCAACCATACCGCCAACCCGCCTGCCATGCGTGGCGATTACGGCAAACCCCCCTTTTGGGGAGGCCTACGTCCAGCAGCGGACGTCTTTCGGCTGAATGATGATGATGATGATGAATGTTAGGTGGATGAATAAAGCTAACTTAATCCATCCACCTATACAAGGCCTTTGGGTAAAGAAATTGCTTTAAGCGATAAGACCGCCATTTGTACTGTTTTTGATTACGTGTATTCCTTCTGTTTTATTTATTTTAGTGTACAACAAAGTATATCTATCTAAAGTCCAAGTAAATTATTACAAACTTCGGACATTAACCAGCTTTATACAAACGCCTATGAAATAAATAATAAAGAAGTACAACTTACGGGACGGCGTATCGAACACGTTGGTTGGATCCTTGAGTATGTACTTCCGCAGGTTGAGATACTGTTCCTTCTGTGCTTCTACTTGCGTGTGCACAGCTTGTAGACGCCCGGCTAGGGCGACCAGTGACTCGTGCATTCGTCTGATGCCCATCGTCAGCTCTGAATACAAAAAATAAATACTTATTAGGGCCTTTTCATTATCATACGCAGAGGTTCTCAAACTTATTTCGTCTACCGCCCACTTTGAGAATCAATTATTTTCTAGCGCCCCCTACTTTTATTTCTTTTACCATATCTTAAAAATCACAATCGCAGTCATTACTTTTTCCAGCGTTTACCGCCCCCCTGCAGGCTTCTAGCACCCACAAGGGGGCGTTATCGCCCACTTTGAGAAAGACTGGTCATACGTGTTTGCGGCAGCGTGCAGGCTAGGCACGCATGCTTGTTGCGGGCCGCACGCTGAGCAGATTATTTTCGCCTCGCCGCCACAGTATTGTGAGTGCCGCCAGGAAGAGAACTCGTGTCACATATTGATCATACAACGTGCGTGCGACCCGCTTCACAGTAAAAACAAGACTGACTGTCAAGGTTCGCCACACGCACACGGGCGGCACGCATCCGTGCGAGCCACCCGCGATCCGCCCGTGTGCCGCGTGCATGTGGCGCGCATGACAATACAAACATGTATGATACGATAGTTTGCGAGCAGCACGCATGCGTAGCTGGCCAGCACAAGGGCGCAAACACGCATGACAATGAAAAGGCCCATAGGTATCTTCTGGGCCAGTGTTCCGCAAAGTGTGTGCCGCGGCACATTGGTGTACCGTGGTCTTAAGTTGGTGTGCCGCGGAAAAATTGCAAGTTTTGTCAGAAAGATATTAAGATATAATACCTACTTACACTACACTACACAGCGGTCCAACAATATACCTTTAAAATTTCCAAATTTTGTAGGTGTACCTTAAACACAAAAAACGGAACACTAGGCGACCGTGCTTCATCGTCGATTGTCTTTCTTTTTTAAATTCTAGACGAATATATTCTTTGTATCATATGAGAACGGCTACGTAGAACGTAGGGTTGGGTTTTAAATAGATATTAAAAGTCAAAGTTAAATGTTATTACTAAACATTCGTCTAAACAAATATTATCATTTTTTTTTTAATGTAGACTAGGTATTCTGCTCGCGCGCTTACATAGCGCGTTACAGTTAACAGCTGTTTTTTAAAACCTAAAAATGAAAGTTGTTTCCCAGCTATTTTTGCTTAATGTTACTTAGTTTGATGTACATTCAGCATCAAATATATCGAGACAAAAAGACTTTATAATTATCTCAACAACTAAAGAAATTAAACTTTATCTCAATGGGATAAAATTCTTGTTAGTATGACAGTTGTTGTGTACTGTGTTCATTCTGAAACACTCTTGTATAATTGAGATTACACTTGGGAGCAAAGAACGTGTCCTGGTTATTAGTTTTGGTTTCATGAATTATATAATTCAAAATACAAAAAAACTACCCTCATTGTAAAGGTTATCAAATAACCTTTTAGGCGATATATATTTAGAATTGATCTGTTCCATAATATCAAAAATAATAACAATTATAACTACGTGAAAAATAGAAGTGGCTCGATTTATTTGCTCCCAAGTATAGTTTAATTTTCTTAGTGGTTAAGGTACAAGTCCGAGACGGGCTGCAGAACGCAAACTGCAACAGTAGTATCGCTTGCGGCTGCAGTCTGCGGTTGCAGTTTTGCAGTCGCTGTAGGAATAGCACCTTTAAAGTGCACACCCTAAAGGCGCTATTCCGATAGCGACCTGCGCGGTTGCAGTTTGCAGTCGCCGGTGGAATAGCACCTTTAAGATCATTTTGAACAGTCTGTTTGTCATATTTGATGCTGACTGTACAGAGTACACTATGTACTCTACACTAGTACATTATGCGTGTACTTCGGCATCGTTAAATGTATTTATATATTTTTCATCCCATCTATTCGAAAAAGACGACTTGGTTCGCCCTCTACCTCTAACTTTTAGCGGACAGTAATGAGTTTTTAATCCTCTTTAGACCCAATTTCACCATACTCTGTTAGTTATTAATGTCCTGTTAAACATTTTAACAGACTGTTCAACAGTAATTAAAATTTACATTGACAGCTTAACAGACCGTTAACAACTAACATTGTATGGTGAAATTGGGTCTTACTCTTTATAAGTGCGCCGCAATTATCTTTGCCGCGCGCTTTTTGGATTTGGAACATCTTAGTGTTCAGCGCCAAAGAAATCGAACGCAAATATTGTTTGAATAAAGACTGGCTGGTATGACGACCCAGAGTTGCGCCGCCGACTGAATAAAAAAAAAATTAATAATAAAGAATGAGAACGTAGCGGTAGCGCGCGCTTAGTATTTAAATTAATGTCATAATTGCGAAAATGTCTCAAATGTAAATATAAGTTTTTAGCTGTTTTATTATAAGATACTATTTAATTTCAATTTAATTGTTACTCTATGTTTTATTAAATAATAATATTACAATAAAATATGAGGCGCCTTTTATTTTCTCATAGTGGGTGATGAAAAGTAAAGTGTATAACTGGGCGCAAAATTTTTTTTTGGCTCGGGCGGCTTACTTTGAATCCCTCGCTACATTCAGGATTCTACTCTAGAATCCCTCATTTCGCTCTGGATTCAAAAAAAGCGCCCTCACCGTAAAAATATTATTTTGCTCCCTTAAGATACAATCTACTATTTATACCCTTTAGATTTTCAAATACAGTAAATACACACATACCTTGTTCAGTAAGTAGTTTAGGAGACGACTGCATTTGCTTGTCGGCAACGTCCATTTGTCTCCGGAAGGTGATCAGTTGCTGCTCCAATTCTGCTATCAAGTCCTTCACATATGCCGGTGGAGCGGTGCCTTCCAGCTCCGAGCCTGTGGACAACAAATGTTTATTATTATTCTGCAATCGTTTGGTTTGAGAATCTGGTATCTGGTAAAGTTACATGGTGACTTATATTCAGAGATCGGAATAGGTAGAGTATATCGGATGTAAAAAGACCCTTAACGATAACGAAAACCACGTATTCTACCCATCATTGGGATAATTTTCTTCTCGTAGACCATACCTGGGAAATCATTGGTTTTGGAGATATTGAAGGTCAAAGTATACATTGTTTTTTTTAAGTTTTTTCCAAAAACGAATTCCAAGTTATAAATACTAAACTTTCTTCCATACAAACATGAAAAATTTCAATTTTTCCTAACATTTTACACATTTGAAGTCACAAAACGCAATGAATATCAAACGCACACAACCGCCTTGGCTCGGCTGTGTGGCCGCTGCACGCATGCAAACGCGCGGCATCGCCACAACCATAATTTGCGCGCTACAAAAAAAAAGCGTTTCTTTTTCATGGCAGAAAATAAAAGTCCTTTCCCAGCAATTATTTTTGGTCAATGTAATTTAGTTTGATGTACAGAGTGCGTAGATTTCGGCTACGTGATGGGTCTTTTTACGCCCTGTATTTACCTAAACTTCGAGGAAGGAAGTAACATAGAGTGGATGACACCTCCTCTAAAATCCCGGAATAATTATAATGACGTATTAATCCCGGGATTTAAAAAAGTCACAAATTATTTACTGGACTTTATTTATAGTTACAAATTATTGATTTGAAAAATCATACAACATTTTTTAGGGTTCCGTATTATGTAAAATGTTATACACTGTGTGTAATATGTAAAACAAAGCTCTTTAATTTAATACTTTTAGTACGGAACCCTAAAAATGTTGTATGATTCTTCGTCAAGAAAGAGACGCGAGAGGTGCGTCAGCACAGGAGACAGCTCAGACGCACATGTCCTCAGAACTATGGCTGGAATACCTTCTGGTTTTCGGCCAATGGTGGGTAAGTGAAATACTTAACCTAAGCTAACTACTTATATTCATATATCATGTATTGTGTGTAGTATACAAGGTTAGTCGGAAAGGGGGTACTAATCCGAAGCCCACTTATAATAACGCTGATGACTGTTTGAAAGCAAGTGTTAAAATTTCAAAATTCGATATTTATTTTTTCCAAATAATGAGTTTTTTTTTTAGTTTTTTCAAAAATTCTTCATCTCTGCTTTAGTTACAAATTCAGAAAATGGTGCTTCTAATTCATGACCTAAAATGTAAACACAGCTGATCATTACTGGGGATAGATAGATTTTAGAGATTTTTTTTTGAGATCTTTGTACAAACTTTTTCTCTTAAACTAATGACTTTTGGGAAAAGTTGTAGAACAAAAGTTATTCATTATTATGTGTATTTTAACACCCTTTCGGATTAGTACCCCCTTTCCGACTAACCTTGTATAGTACGTATATATATTTTCCAGCAGTACACCACGGACTATTCCCCCTATTTTATTCATTGTTTTCCTGTTCATCCAAAGGTTGTCTGGTAGATATCGCTATCAGCGATAAGACCGTCATTGTACCCTTCACTAAATGATATTGTATAAGAGCTATGTTACAATTTTGGTGTACAATAAAGTATATTCTATTCTATCATGATTACTAGCAACACGACATTAGTGTGAGATTCGGACCTGGGCTTAAGCGTTGTTGGCTGAGGATTGGGAGAGAGACAGCTTGATAAGGGCTGAATAATGGATGTGACGCTCAGCGAGTGTTGCCTCAGCTTCAGACGTGTAGTGACGTATTACCTGGTGTAGTATAGTCTCTAGTAGCAGTCTCAGCGGCGGCGAGTGCTGCAGCGGCGGCGGAGCGCAGGCGGCGTGAGTGTGCGCGCGCGCGGCTCACCTCACGTGTAGTGACGTATTACCTGGTGTAGTATAGTCTCTAGTAGCAGTCTCAGCGGCGGCGAGTGCTGCAGCGGCGGCGGAGCGCAGGCGGCGCGAGTGTGCGCGCGCGCGGCTCACCTCACGTGTAGTGACGTATTACCTGGTGTAGTATAGTCTCTAGTAGCAGTCTCAGCGGCGGCGAGTGCTGCAGCGGCGGCGGAGCGCAGGCGGCGCGAGTGTGCGCGCGCGCGGCTCACCTCACGTGTAGTGACGTATTACCTGGTGTAGTATAGTCTCTAGTAGCAGTCTCAGCGGCGGCGAGTGCTGCAGCGGCGGCGGAGCGCAGGCGGCGTGAGTGTGCGCGCGCGCGGCTCACCTCACGTGTAGTGACGTATTACCTGGTGTAGTATAGTCTCTAGTAGCAGTCTCAGCGGCGGCGAGTGCTGCAGCGGCGGCGGAGCGCAGGCGGCGCGAGTGTGCGCGCGCGCGGCTCACCTCACGTGTAGTGACGTATTACCTGGTGTAGTATAGTCTCTAGTAGCAGTCTCAGCGGCGGCGAGTGCTGCAGCGGCGGCGGAGCGCAGGCGGCGTGAGTGTGCGCGCGCGCGGCTCACTTCGCCGCTCAGCGACAACACTGAGCGTAGTGTCGCCTCAGCCTCGCGAGATACCTGTACACAATCAAACAATCACGTCAGCCCAGCTTCAACTGCTGCAATGCAGTACCAGCCACGAGATACCCGTGTTTATTAACATCATCATCATTCAGCCGACAGACGTCCACTGGTGGATATAGGCCTGCCCCAAGCATCACCACATCGACCGATCCTATGCTTCTTGCATCCAGCGGATTCCCGCGACCTTCACCAGGTCATCGGTGCAACTTGTGGGAGGCCTACCCACGCTGCGTCTTCCGGTACCCGTCGCCACTCCAGAACCTTTCGGCCCCATCGGCCACCCATTCAGCGAGCAATGTACCGCGCCCACTGACACTTAAGTTTAGCAATTCTTTAGGCTATGTCGGTTACCTTAGTTTTCCTGTGGATCTCATCATTTCTGATATGATCAGGCAGGGAAACTCCTTAATTAACTTACCTTATGTAAAGGCTTGACAGACACCCTCATCACTTCAGAGCTTAATGACTTCTGTTTTTTAACAAACTCTTTGAACGACTCCACTGTAGTTGAGATTTCATTTGGCAACTTATTTTGTTTTGGTGGTTCACCTGAAACGAACAAGATTTTCAAAATTACTATGAATAATTATAGCTCATAAACCGAAGTATTTAAAAATAATAAAATAAGTCTGGAAATATAACCGTGGCTGGCGTGAATATGTTGACATCTCGATATACACGATTTATTTTTTCAATTTTTTTAAACGCTTACCACGCCTATGCTTTTATAGGAAAAAACAAACACAATTCCATTTATGCATAGGTTCTGTAGTAATCTCAAGAAATTACGCAAAAAAAAAACCTTTAAAGACTATAGGCGTGGGATGCGTATAAAAAAAAGAAAAAAATATATACCTACGTAAAAAAAAACTGTTGATTTATTGTAATAATTATAGGAATGACATTGAAATAATTTAATTGTTATTACTAATTATTTTTTTTATTATTATAATTTTAAGAAGGACATTGCATTAATTTAATATTTTTAAATATTTTCATCTATTTCATACTACATTTCATACATTTAGCATGCCTTACGGTAGAATCACTTGAAACATGTATATCTAACTACACCATTGTAACAGTGTTTTCTGCAAAAATAAATAATTTGAATTTGATGTCAACATATTCACGCCAGCCACGACTAAACCTTTTTTTTTAGACCTATTATTTCCTAAGCTGCACAATGATTTGTTCCCGGCTTGACGATGATTTTCGGGACACCCTGTATATTTAAAAACGTATGTGTTAAATTATGGAATAATATAGAATAGCTTACTTTTAGCATCAGCTGTTGTATTCGCGACTCCGATGCCGCTCGTGTTCGGGGCAACGCCGCCCAATCCGAAGCTTGGGGTAGCTGTTTGAAAAGAATAACCGTTACAATTATTGTTGTTATACTATGTGTCCGGTTATAGACTAGCGATATTCTAGGTACTTATATAGCAACTATTCTAGTACACAAATACACTACACACTAGGGTCCAATCCACTTCCCCGCTATTTGGCAGCCATTTTGTTTTTTTGTTGAGATATTCTCTATCTTAAAGTTATGAAAATGTGAACCCATTATACCGTAATGTAAACGATAGACATTGTTTTTGCCCTCCGAATAAGTCTTCTATCTCAGTAGGACAAAAACTTTAAGGGATATGACTTTTTTGTACATACGTACTGAATATCTCAACAAAATAAATGGAAGTGAATTGGACCCTAGTGTATAGTGTATTTGAGTATTAGAATAGTTGTTATATAAGTACCTAGAATATCGCTAGTCCATGACTGGACACATTGTACATGTATCTGTACCCCAAGTGTGAGTTTTATACCTTACTACTGTAGTTGCGTCACACCAAAAATGTATGAAAATGTAGACAGAGCTTCTAGCGGCGAATAGCGTGACAAAAAATTTGACACTTAACATGGTAAACTTTTCGTTTCGGAAACTTGTAGTAAACTACCCAACTCACACTTGGGGTACGGGTGTGGGGGCGAGCGAGAATATAAAAATCCTCACCCCACGCTGGGAATAAACGCGTGTTTGTAAGATTCAACAAAACCCAGCACGCTTGGTGGTAGCGTCTATACGGTCCGCTGGCAAGCTACCACCCTCACATTTAAGTCTGGCGCCATGTAGTTCACTGTGTTCCGTCATGTGCATGCGGGAGCCAGAGGGTAGGGGGCGGGTAGGGTTACCATTTAGAAATTTAAAAAGTCCTGACAAAAAGCCTGACATTTCAATAAAAGTCCGGACATTTTAGTTACAGAATGCAAACATACGAAGATTTATTGTATGATCTCGTTAAGTTGATTGTTAAAGATTTATATTTTGTTTTTAGAAAAATGAGAAGTTAATAAAGATTAAGAAGTTATTTGATATTACTTATGTAAGTTTCATTACTCGTATTCCATCTAAGCCAAAAAATCCGGACAAATTAAAAAGCCGGATGGTAACCCTAGGGGGGGGGGGACTAAATCATTGACATAGAAACATATGGACCAAGGGTCTAGTTCAAAATTCAGGAAAAAAGTGTCCTGATTCAAGACCAGAGCGAGGCACACCGACATAATTATGAACTTAGAAATACTAACAAACTAATTTAAATCCTATGTCGTCATTGCATTGCCCAATTTAGCTTACAATCATACTAAGATTCGACTGCACCCATTGGCGTAAAACGTTGACAGCATTAATAAATTGCAAATATAATTATTCCGCCAGTTAGAGTTTTGAAAAATAATGGACACGTATTTTTTCTTTTGTTAAATCTATGAATATTTGGAAAGATAAAACGCATCAAAACTCGAGAGTGGGGGCTTGTGACGTCAGAAGCAAGTAAAAATTGTACTAGCTTGTGACGTTTTGCCAATTTTAAAAGTGCCGTATCTTCGTCAATTTTGGTTTACGTAGCAAAAGAAAAAATACGGGTCAAATATGTTTTGATAATCTAACTGATCGACTAATTACATTTTTTCAGTCAAATACCCTATTAGTCTTCATTTTCGCGTTTTAGTCTACATTAAGTTCGGACATTTTTGAGCTCCATTTTTGGGGACCATGTGTTTCTATGTCAATGGACTAAACAATAAATTGACCAATGTCAGTCAAATAAGCCAAACAGTTTAATCAATGATCATGGGATCTTATTTGTTAATGAAGACCTATGACCTAGACTAATAACACCTCTGTCAACGTGAATATAATTCGAATAAATAAATTGAAGGTTATGTTTAGTTCAATAACTTTTTTTAAGAACATTTTATTAAATAGCATGAATTTAAAAAAAGGTTTTACACACCTGAAATAGTTGGTTGTGTTCCAGTCACACTAGTTGTACCCAATTTTCCACCTGGAATTAATTTATAACAAGTATGTACAAACGGATACATATCAAGCCTTACTACCCAGTATAAGGGTCAAAATACACGTTCGATACTTGCTTCCGGGAGCCGGATCCGACTATCTGATCGGATTCATGAAATACACGTACGATTCTCGTGTCCGATTTTTTCTGGACGACGACGACGCCCGGACGATGCTTACGATTCTGACATCCGATCTGATAGTCTGATCGTACGTGTAATTCATGTTCAAACAAATGTATGACGCGGAGGCCTTCAGATAGTCTGATCAGACTATCGGAACCGACTATCGGAGGGAAGTATCGGACGTGTATTTGGGCTCTAAGCTGACCTGTCACTGTACAGAAAGGCTATACAGATCAACTACGATAACATGGCACGCCACTCCAACATACAGGGTGTTAACGAATTCGTGTAATTGCTTCAAACCACATGTTCTATTAATGGTATAGATTAAACCCGCACGGAATTTAGATTGATTAAAAATAAAAAAAAGTTTCTTTTTTCCCTAAATATTTTTTTTTGTGATAGAAAATTTCGATGCCATGCATAAATTAATGAAGGCACGGCGACACAGCTTACGGGCACGACTAGTCCGATATCGCTTCATACAGTCAGTTAACTTGGAACGCTAAAATTACTCAGATACAGAATACCATGGTTAATTTTTTGAAAACTTTTTTGTTGATTCTGAAAAAAACCTATGCAGGGTCAATCAGTGTCACCAGTAGATCACGCGGTTTGAAGGAATTACACGAATTCGTTAACACCCTGTAGAGATGCGCGACTGCGAATGATCTGGATAATCGAATTATCTACAACTACTAATTTGTATATTCGACTTAAATATTAGTAGTTACTAATGTTCATAATCGAATAACGACTACTAATATTAGTAACTACTAATGTAATTCGCCGCCAAAAGTTGGTTGCCAGTTCCCACTAATGTCAGTCGCCAGTTGCGAACGAATGAATCACTCGCGGCGCGTCACCGTTGTAAACAAATAATCGATTAGGTTTAAATTGCTTTTCAGAATACTTAGCTTTATTTAGTTTTTTAAAAGTATTTTTCTAACAAAAAATGTGCCAAGTAAGAAAAACTAACTACTATGCGAGCCAAATAAGAATAGTACTGTCAAGACGCCATTTTGTTCAGCAATACTCGCGAACTTCATTACCAAAGCGTAAGGTGTGCAAAAAAATGAACAAAGAAAAATGATACTGTTTAATTATTTTTTGTTCACTTTTTTAGTATTCCTAACAAATTTTACGTCAAATAAGTCAAATTAATTACGCGCGTATAGACGGAAGCGTAGCTAACGGCACACTGGTACTAGCTTCTTAGTTGCGTAGCAAAATGGCGACATATTATACTCGTTTCACCCAAAGATGATTTCTGACAGCTCGGTCATTCCGTAAATTGTAGCTGTAAGGAGACTGCTATCGAAAAAACGTAAACGACATCATCAAAAGCCGTAGAATAGCTATATTATACATGTTTTGTTTTTTAAAAATATTTGATATTCTTTATATGGTAACGATTTGTAGAGAAACGTCAGGAATCAACTTATAGTGAAAAGGGTATAGCGTGACCAGTAGCATTTCGTTAAAAAAATTTACCAGCTATATGTTGGTTCATTTTTTTTAATAAAAATCCTGTTTCCATATATCATTCATTTATCCAAAATTATCTATTTATGGGCTTCAAGAAATAACAATTTATAAAAATGAATAAATATAATGAAATCTGAATAAAAAATCACAGTATTTTTATGCTGGAAGTACTAACTTGACAGCTATCGTGTGAAGTTGGCAGCAAGCGCGATCCTATTCTTATTTGGCTCGCATAGTATTAAAGATTATCCATCAATCATCATTCATAAGTTCTAAGTCTATTCAAACAACTAGAGTCGAATTGCAATTAACTAAACGTAAGTATTCTTCGCTGACATTAGTAACTAATCTTCGGGAACCATTCGAATGATTTGTGAAGTCGAATGATTCGAATGAATTCATTCGTCGTCGCTCATCTCTACTCCAACATCTGTCTTCAATGTGTGTGTGCATTATTCCAACTAGTCACCATTTTTGTGTTTGATATTTAAAGTTTGTCTTACAGTTGCAGAATGCACACATCTGCGTTGATCGAGCCGCGTACTGACTGAGCGAGCAGCCTCGCGAGGCAGCCGCACGGGGCAAGTCCTCGGTCGGTTAGGACGTACCTCGCCCGAGGCCAAATGCATGCGCTGCCTCGCCCGAGGGTGTCGCCGCCCGAACAGAGCGTTGTCGGTTTTTGTCGATGCTCAAAAGCGCCTCAGTAGGTTTGCCGCGCGCACTCAATACGTTTTGCCTCGCTTGTTTGACGAACGATGGAATCGTTTGCATCATGGATAAAGAACAGTGTCTTAAATTAATACTACTATCTGGCGGATGTACGGCCTTATGAGCGTTTTGAGCAAAACTGGCTATAAGGCGCGTTAGGCACGCGCAGTTTCGGTTCGGCTTCACGTTAAACTGAGCGCTCGATGCTGGCTCAGCCCCACCGTGGCTCGGCCTTAGCGCGCGTGGCACGCTCATGCAAGAAATCTACAGACCGAGGCGGCCTCGCGCGGCAAACGTTCCGCGGCAAACGTCCGAGGCTGCTCGCTCAGTGAGTACGCGGCTAATTGACGCGTTGTAAATATTCTCTCTCACACATTTTTAGTTGCAGTGTCAGTGGAGGGCGTGCCGTGTCTCTAGCATATTATTTTACCATGATTCCATCTAATGCACGGACAGAGAGTGTAAGTGCAAGAAGCGGGCAGAGTACGATAGGGTTGCCAACTCCTTGTCGGTCAAAAATAGTAGTTCTAAAATGATTACCCACAAAAATATAGAATACGAAAATATGAAAAAAAAATAGGTTCCAGAATAGGTACCTATTTTATTTCTTAAAAGAATATTTTTTATGAATTAGGTAACTTCAAAAGTAGGTAGTTCCCAAAACACATACTTGAGAGCGCGAAAATCGCCAAAAATTGCCAACCGTCAAAGTCACAGACTAGATATGGATACAATGTCAAAGTCAACGTAACTGTCAACTTGACATACCAGAATCGTTCAGAAATAGATATTGACGTTCGGGCCTCTAATATATGTAGTAGGATACTATATTCACTGACCTCTATAATTACCACTGGACTGGCTGTTCCGTAAGTTTGACAGCTATTTTTTTGTGCCAATTTGAAGCGCCAATAGCGTGCTAGCGTGTGTCCACAGAACTAATTTTGACGTATATTGTAGGGATGTCGGAAGTGAAAAAAAATATCGATATATGGATGTATCGATATGTATTAAAATATCAATATCGACTTCGATATCACGAGGAAAAAATATCGATATATCGGTCAAATTTTCAGAGATTTTCGGTTTTAAATAATATTGTATTTGGTTCAGTCTGTCTCAATAGTATTTTTATACAAAATGCACGTTATTTTAATGTATGAGAATCTTAATAAAAACGAAGGTAATTCAATCATATTTCTTTTTATTAGGCAAAATCGATACTTCAGTACGTCCGGCGCACCCTGGGCAGTCAGCCCCGCTACCAACCTTGCTGACTATCTAATCGTTTCACCACAGCATGAGCTATTTTTGTATAACTCTTGCTGACACGAGAGAAGAAGAAGATTAGGCAAAATTAGAAAACATCAAAAACTAAATAACAAATTTCTAATATTTTTAAGACCAATTTATTATTTCAGGCAAACCAATATTTGTTCGGTAGTGAAAGTAGAAAAACTCTGCTCTTTACGTGCTCCATTGTTACTATTGTCAGCCTTTACAGATTTACGGCAGAAACTACTCTCTCTGAAGGCACAGAGGAAGCCGTAGGTGTCAAGTATTTAAGTGCCAGATTCGAAAGAACTGGGATAAAATGTCTCGTGTCTATCCAAAATTTTATCGGGTTTTCCTTGCGGGATAGATTTGGAGCATCTAGGAATTGCTTCAACGCGTCCGGCATTCTGTTACTTTGGGAGGCTAAATTAGCTGCATTGTTACTGGCTGCAGCAGCTAGTGCTAGTCATAGACAACACAGTTCCTTTTTTCCGTTCGTTCTTATCTTTTACGGCTTTGTTCTGCTAAATCTCCGGGTAAAAAAGTAAATTTGAAAAAAAATATCGTTTTTGATACGATTTCGATATTGAATATTTTGTATCGATATATCGGATTAAAACATATCGGGTAAAAATATCGATATATCGAATCAAAAATATCGATATTTCGATATTTTTTCAATAAGCCTAGTACTAGTCGCGCGCAGAAGGTTTGCCGATGACTGCGCCTCCCACTTCACCGACCGCTACCCGCGCTCGTCTGAATCGTACCGATCATCGACGCGTGACGTCATGGGGCCATCGGCAAACCTTCTCCGCGCGACTTATATATTGCTAATGGCTGCGAGAGAAGTGTTTGTTTACTGTAAAGTAATTTTGCATTTTTAAATAATTTGGTTCTAATTTTATGTTGTTATTGCGATAAGCATTATAATAAAGTTATCAAGAATGAGGTCATGTGTATATTGTAAGAGACGCTACAAAAAAGACAGTGACATATCATTCCACAGGTTTGTTTGTAATACTATATTTAGTCATATTTTTACTTAACAAAATTAAACTTTACGTAGTAATCTTGTCTTACTTATTTTTATCAAGTCTTACTCTAAACAAGCATTACCGAATGCAATTCGTATGAATAAAGATTCTTTTTATTTACAATTTTCAACTAGAACCGACAGTGTTTGCGTCATATCGATATTTTCATTATACAGGGTGTTAACGAAATCGTGTAATTCCTTCAAACCTCGTGATGTACTGTTGACATAGATTAGCCCTGCACGGGAATCCACTGGATTAAATAAAAAAAAAAAAACAAAAAGTAAACATGTGTTCTTAACGTGAGGCGTTTTAGCGCCCCGAGTAGAATGACCGCGCGGAACAATACCCGCGCGAGACGTAGGTACTTTACTAGTATCGCCGCGCCGTCGCGACGTCGTTCGGTGCGAGGCAGAGGCCGTTTAATTTAAGCATTCCACCGTGTAAAAGTTACGCCTTTTACTCTTGTAATTTCTTTTCTCCAGCCGATGGTATACTGGAAAGTGCGACTGAACGTTATGAAGGTCAAGTTTCGACGATAAGCATTGTTTGAGTTACAAAAAAAACCGTGGAGTAGAAAGTGATCCTATTCAGGGCGCTCATGATGGAACCAAGACGACCCTCTGACCGAATGCTTAAAGTACAGTTTCTTGAAACATCATGCTATCATGACTTTCAGCCACATTTTTCGTTAAACCATCTTTCGAAGAAAAAATAAGAAAATAAAAGCCTTTTTTACGTCCATTTTAAATGAAAAAAATCATAAATTCAAGGTACAAGAGAATTCATAATTATGGTGAAAAAAAAGTTTCAATCGCCTTTACACACCACCCGCCCTTTGCTGCAGTGTAGACTCCAACCTCCAATCCTAAGACTATCAACGATCGTACTACCTATCCCCTTCAAACATTAGTCGGGCTACGGGCTAACTACCTATCAACCCGTCTAAACGAATGCAATTCAGAATAAAACATTACCTAGGTAGGTATGTCCTCAAACAAACAAGGATTAGATGAAAATGTGTTTGTTATTGTTAATTCCTACCTACCCACTACTTAATAGGTACCTACTTCGAATCGTACCGGTTCATGACGAAAATGTTGTAGGTATAATTAATTAACAACACAAAACATTAGTTAGTTTAAGATATTACCTATCATCATGTTTAATAAGTCGGAATCACATGATGTAGGTACACAATTACACATAATGTTGAGCGAGACACGTATTTAAAAACTACAATGATCAATTGATTGAATCTTTTTACTCACCCCATAAGTCCGGTTGGTATTTACAAATTCTTACACATAACATAATACACACACACGTTTATTATTGGGTAAGTAATTACCTAGGTACTTGCCCACACGATGGTTACCTATGTTTTTGTACAGTTTTGATAGTTACACACGCAACACAATCACTCAATGATGTAGACTAAAAGATTTTCTTCTTGGTCAGATAAGAGTCAGTAGAGGTCAACCTCGGATGCCTTTGCGGACTGCGGAGTCAGAGTATCGGTGATTTAATTTAACCATAGCCTAGTCGCGTTCAATTGAAATCACACTAACTCGGATAGTTCCCTATTATTTGTAATTGTAACGCACGTAATGAGCGCGACACGTACTCTTAAGTAATTTGTACTGCACTGACTGATTTCGTTCGACGCGATCGAGTCCTGCAAGTGTTGAAAACATACAGGCAGATTTATCTCTTGCCGCTCTATCATTAAAGGTTATTTTGTGTTGAGTGATGCGCGAACGCGGCATTTGTCAAAAGAGTTAAGTGAATTTGCCGCCGCACCCCCCTGTGATTGCAAATTTGGACCTTAGTCCTTTGGATTAGGGGTGAAATTCGTCTATCGCTGGTTTTTATTTTAGAAACCTACTGGAAATATCCGAATATCCGAGTGTGTTTAGCGTAGTTATTCGACACGCACACAAGTGCATGTTTCGCTGTTTATTGTTATAAAGCAATAATCAGCTGTTTTTTTGACTTGTGATCCGTAGATGTGTAGTCTCAGATAGGTAGGTACCATAATATCGCACCAGCAAAACTTGAAATTATAAATTTATGATGATGAGTTATTCGGGTAGGATCAGTAGGTACTAAGTACTCGGTGGCGTTACTGCCAGCCGCTAGCAGTGACACTGCTTGCGCTTGCCTAATAAAACCGACTTCGAAATTGTATCAAGTATCGACAAAAAATTATTAATCCTCGAATACCTATGACCTCCCGAACATAACATACCTTTTAAAATTATGTCTACAGGCTAGCTATGTAGGTACCTACACGAATGCGATTGATAACAAAATGCGCTGTGATTGAAAGTTTACCTACTCAAACTGGAAATGTTCACATTTTTATACCAACTTTTCCTTCATACTTTGTACCGGCTTAGGACGGTCAAATTATGTCAATTTTATAAATAAATTTATCTACTTACAGGAAATTTAAGTTTGTTTTTAGTTTTCAATTTGATTGATGAACAGATTTGATCGTAATTTTGGTGTATTTAAAAAGTTGGAATCAAATTATGTACAATTATTAATGATTAAAATTAAATGTTTTTGGTAATCAAAAGAGTTTTTTGAGTCACAAGGTCACGTCACGAGTGTCACGATTCACGGCACGAATTATTAAGTTAATAAGGTATTTACACTTACAACTAAGTATCACAATCACACATGTTTTTATTATTATTGTTTTTCAGTTATTACGTGTATTTCAACAAATGTTCAAAATGCGTGGCCAGGAACGGCAAACTGCCCAAAGTCCAAAAGATTTTGAACTGCACGCAAGATCAGCCTAGATGACGGCTCGGCGGAATTAGGATACCGGCTGCGGAACCACTCTCTCGTCACATTTAAATTTTGGGTTCGAGCGTAATTGAATACTAACTCCGACAGTTCCCTATTTGAAAACGATGACATGTTTGTACAACGACCACGACGTGTCTGCGTATGAGCATAGGTAATTTGTGCTGATTTTGGTGCCAGAGTACAAGCAGTAGCTAGTTCACCAAGGCACGGATGCCGCCGCCTAGATGCCTACATTGCTCGCGAAGTTTGATAGAAATACATAGGCAAATTCGACACTTCTGTCTTTAACATAAGATACGTTTTTGTGTTGGTCATTGCGCAACGCGGCTTTTGTCAAAAGACCTAAAAGGATTCGCCGCCGCCACCGCCTGTCATTGCAAATTTAGACTTTAAATCTTTGGATTAGGGATGAGAATTGGTTATGAATTATTTTAATTTTAATAACCTGCATAAATCATAGTGAATGTTTGAGTTTTTCGTCGTGTTTATCAAAATTTTGTACCTACATAAGTTCCGTAAGTTCATGTTTCGCAATGATACTAAACCAATGATCAGCAGGTTTTCTAATTGCAAATTATTATTACGAGGTATTCAGGCACATTGTAGGCATCAGTATTCGGGTAGGTACATGAACAATCTACGGGCGGCCGCCCGCCCGGTCCGCGTTGCTGAGATAGGTAGGATCGTTTTGTTTACTGATTTAGTCTCTTGCGCACATTGCTACCGGTCGGATGTCTGTTCGCAAAGTACCTACCTACGCATTGTAATTCGCGAATCGCGATTGTCACTGCTATCGTTATTTAAAATTCCAGTTATCGTGTATCACGTCGTGACGTATTCCGACCATTTCAACATGTTGGTGTGTATGGTACCTATGAGTGATTAGTGATTACCGAAAAACTCGTAAAAATTACGATGCTATGAGGCTATGCTATGAGGTGCCGTTAGATTAGAACGTTTGCACATGTTTGTACCTACAACCGCGTGTTCGCTACAGTTACCTACGCGTACAGTCACATCACAGTAAAACATTCAACTAATAATAAAGCAAAGAGGTCGCCTGGGTTCATGACCTCGCCGCTCGGTGCTTGATCACCTGACGCGTCAGCTGATCGGATGCAAGCGAAGGAAGCAAATCATCGGCACAGTCAATTGGATTGTTAACCCGTGCCATCGATGTATTCGTGCTAGGTAAGCTACAAATAATTTTAGACCGTTTAATTTAGGTTTTTAACCGACTTAAAAAAAGGAGGAGGTTCTCAATTCGTCGGAATCTTTTTTTTTATTTATGTTTCCCGATTACTCAAAAACGCCTCGACCGATTTGGAAAATTCTTCTTTTATTTGGAAGGGTATACCACACAGGTGATCCCATATTCTTCAGGTCAGAATCTGATGATCAAGATCCTGGAGAAATCAAAGGAACTCTTCAAATTTCATAAGGCACACTTGAAACGATTTTTTGCTTGAAAGAGTATTCTCCCGAGGTGGTCGCATTTAAATTTGATGAAGATCTGATGAATACCCTCGGAGATTGACAATGGAACTCTTCAATGGATAATAGCAAATTACCCGGGATTGCTGTAATTACATGTTTATGTATTGTTTATGCCACTTAAAATAGCAAAATTAAATTACTTTAAAAATAAAAGAAAAACCGACTTCAAAAAAACTTTAGTTGAAAGTTTTAATTTAATTAGGACTGTATTATTTCATGAGCTGAATGTTGAACGGTCATTTACATTTTATCGATCACATTTCGTGTGTTCCATTTTATTAAGTCTTTGTTTTTATCGGTGTTGTTTAACAGAGGACGCGAAACCATATTCCAATATTCGGTGGGAGAAGTAAATGTAAATTGAGCAGATATGCCTACACTGCTTTTGATAACAGTAGAATGTACGTCCATCCTTTACGAGTGTGGAATAGCACTGTTAGGTACTTTGGTGTTTAACTGTTTTATTATCAATCGCAAAGCATTACCTACCTACTTTGTCACGATTTGACTTTGTGTAGGTACCTATCATCATGAATAGGTCCAGAAAGAGTGGTTGATTATGGTAAGACCTTGATGCTTTTAGAATTAACTAGATAATTGGTTTTCATAACTAGGTACCTACTTACATAACGTAATCAGCTCATTCCTGTCCCAATGGTGGGCACGGGTTTTTTCTTAGAATGAAAAGAATTAGGGTTTAGCCCACCACACTGGCCTGGTGCATGTTGGCGGACTACGCACATCATCGATATCATTTAGGAGCCCCCTCAGGTGTGCAGGCTTCGGTTTCCTTGCGATGTTTTACGTTCACCGTTAATGCAAATGTTATTCCAATTCCGATCCACACATGGATTCGAAAAGTCAGACGTGCGGGCTGGGATTTAAATTAGAAAATCCTCCTGCATGGAATGCAAGCGTTAAACCGCTAGACTGCTTCCTACCTAGGTGCTTACCGACAGTCAAACATGGGATCTCGAGTGATAAGTGATAATGCTTATGTGATATGAGTGATAAGTGATAATGCTTAGGTTCAATCAAGAGCCGCAGCGCAGGCAGCGTGGTGGGGTGAGCGCGACGTTAGGTACTTATCGCTCGCGCCGCGCCGTGCCTACCGCGCTGTCGCTACGCAACGACGAGCAATGGCCGCTCGCCAGCTGTTTCGCCGGCCTTCCATTCATTTATTCGGGGCGCTAAAATGTCCTACTACATTTTAATAATTTTGATGCATTTTTTTTTTCGATTGTTTTTTTTTTTAAACCTTATGGTGTTGTTAATATTCGATTACTTAACACTATCGCGAGATAAAATCGATAAATATTATTTTATTTTTAATCAAGCTAAATCTCGTGCAGGGTCCATCTATACCAGTAATAGATCACATGGTTTTAAGGAATTACACGATTTCGTTAACACCCTGTAGATAGTTAATTTAACACATTTTTGCCGTGATATTGACATAGTTCAGCTTGTGTAGTCAATTTATTTTCTCGCGCATGATGTTAACGGATATGTAATGTTCAGCCTTCATTGGAGATTACGTTACTATACCTATATTTTTTCCAGATTTCCAAAAGACTTGGAGGAGAAAAAAGTTTGGCTTCAAAATATGAAAACCACCAACTGGACTGCTAAAACATATGATTCTCTGTGTTCATTACATTTCGATGACGAATGTTTCGACAAACATTTCAACAGAACAACATTGAAACCAGGTAGCATTCCGACAATATTTGAAGGTTTGTTGTTTTCATATAAATTAATTTACTAGAAGTACTTAAATAATACAGTTGCCCTCCTACCTGATCAATCCTTATAATTAATCTAAGGATCAATCGCGCAGACACTGAGTGCCACCATTGCTCAGACCTCAGTCTATGACTCGGACCAACGTGTTTGGTTGGATAAATACTGATTCCTACAATATCATATGTATCTGGGTATCTATTTTATATTGTGATACTTATGTGTCTTTTATGATAACTTCGTAGCACCTAGCACATATCGTCTCTGCATCACCCAATGGTTGGCTGGTAGAAAATGCCTATGGCATTAAGTCCACCTTTATACATTTGTATGCAAAAGTATAAATAGATATGCAAGTATATGTGACACCAAAATCTCTCGAACCGAGCAAGCATATTTCATATTTCTGGATGTGTATGTTCACATCAAATTGTTTTTATGTTTCAGTAAATGACCTGTCCTGTGCTTTCATGTTAAAATTTTCATAATTATACATTGAGATGTGATATTCAGATTTTTTAAAGTCTACTTTTCAGGAACATCTACCTTTGCATCATCGCCTCGTCCGTCAACGTCTACATCTTCGCCTCGTCCATCAACGTCTACATCTTCGCCTCGTTCGTTAACGTCTACGTCATTGCCTAGTCCGTTAACTACAAAGTCAGCTAATATAGGTACTAGTTCAGCCAAACGAAAATTATTTTGTGATGCAAATATTATAGAATTATCAGATAAGTCAAAGAGGGATCAAGAACAGCTAACTGATCATGATTATGAAGTCTCATCAACTCCTAAAAAGGCAAGAATTGAAGTTGGATTGTTACATGACCATCGTTATGAAATTACACCAAGATCATCAAAAAAAGTTGCCCAGCAAACAAGAAGATCCTTAAAATTTGCAAAAGCAAAAGCAAAAACTTTAAGCCAGCGTGTAAGGAGGTTGAAATTAAAAATAGCCAACCTCAAAAGTGTCATAAATGATTTAATAAAAAAAAATAAGGTGTCGGAAGAATGCATTCAAATGTTAAAACAGTATGATGACTTCCAAATGGAACTTTTTAATAGAGTGCTTAAAAACAAGGGGAACAAAAGTTTAAGGCATGATAAATACCCCCCACAGTTACGTGTTTTTGCAATAACTCTTCATTTTTATTCAGCTAAAGCCTATGCATATGTTAGGAACAAATTTAACTTAGCACTTCCACATCCCAGAGTTATTCGATCCTGGTACAGTACAGTAAATGCAGATCCAGGCTTTTCACAAGAAGCCTTCAATAGCTTAAAGCAAAAATCAGAGATATCATTACAGAATGGAGAAAAGTTAGTTTGTACACTTATATTAGATGAAATGAGTATTAAAAAGGGATGCCAGCGTGGCCGTGACCGTGTGATTCGTGGGCATGTTGATATTGGTTCGTCTTTACCGGTAAACGATCCTTCAGAGTTACCAGAATGTAAAGATGCATTAGTTTTCATGGTGGTTCCGCTTAAAAATAATTGGAAATTACCCATTGCATATTTTTTGATAAAAGGTTTACCAGCTTCTACCAAAAGTCATTTAATTAAACAAGCTTTAATTCGCCTTCACGATGTGGGTGTTGAAATTTGTTCTTTAACATTAGATGGTCCACCAGAACATTTTTCGGCTGTCTCGCAATTAGGTGCCGACTTAAAAATGAATGAGGATAGTAAACCTTATTTTTTACATCCAATGAATGAAACTCTTAAAGTGCATGTGATATTTGACCCGTGTCACATGTTAAAAAATATTCGTAACTGTTTAGGTGATATAAAAGTATTAACAGATGGTAACGGTGATGAAATTGATTGGAAATATATTGAAAAGTTAGCTGATTTACAAGAAAGGGAAGGATTAAGGCTAGGTAATAGTCTGAGGAGACGCAATATAGAATACAGAAAAAATATAATGAAAGTATTCATAGCTGCGCAAACATTAAGCAGTAGTGTGGCAGATGCCATTGAATTTTGTGATCAAAAATTAAACCTCCCTGATTTCAAAGGTTCAGGTCCTACGGTAAAATTTATTCGAAGTATCGATCGGATTTTCGATTTTCTTAATGTCAGAAATCCCTTAGGTAAAGGTTTTAAAAGCCCTCTTAGGACTTCTAATGAAAACAGGTGGAGGAAAAATATTATGAAGCAAATTAATTATATAAGCGAAATTAAACTGCATGGTCAACCAATAGCACATTCAAGACGTAAAGCGGGTTTTCTAGGCTTTTATAACGCTGTGCTTTCTGTTATAGATATTTACGAAAAGTATGTAAAATCAAATGGACAATTAAAATATCTTTTAACCTATAAAATGAGCCAAGATCACTTGGAATTATTTTTTTGTGCCATTAGGAGTAGGGGTGGGTGGTGTCCGAATCCGACAGCAGCACAGTTTGTCAGTGCGTATAAACAGCTCATGATTCATCATGAAATTAAAAATTATGATTGCAATGTCAAAGCAAATGATATTTCAATATTAACATGTGCTTCAGTTGGTTCACGACCTCGCTATTCCTTGAATGCATTGTATGACATAAGTGTGTATGGACAAGCTGAGTATAGTAGACTCGAATTAAAATATTTCGAATCAGCTGAAAATATACAACCATCTATTTATGATCAACTACAAGAGTTTTTACATTTTGGTTGGGCTGTACCAAACAATGTAAACGAAACATCGAAGCAATGTGTGGGGTACATAGCAGGTTTTGTGATTAGATCCATCAGGAACAAAATTACATGTATTGATTGTTTGAGCGCTTGTGAATCAATACCGTCCGATGCTATATCTGATCGACGAAACGGTATCGCATTAATTATTCAGAAAAATAGAGGTGGACTAACTATTCCATCACAAAGCGTTGTTTACATATGCTTGTTAGTGGAATCACTTTTTCGACAAGCCTGCAAAAAGAGCAATGGGAAGCCGCCGGTGGAAAAAAGTTTTCCGGCAGTTCTTACAGCAAAAGTTATGAAAGAGTTGCTACCAAAATCAAATACTTTGTTTCCAGAACTACGCGTTCATTTTTTGGAAACAATGATGTTTGAAACTTTAAATAGCCATTTTGATGTATTAATTAAACAAATTATAATTATCTACATCGATGTAAGAATTTTTGCAGCTACGAAAAATTACTCTTTGTCGATTACAGGTCAAAGTATAAGAAATTTCTTGACACGTCAAATAATTTGGGCACGTCAATAATTAAAAATATAAATTAAATTTATAAAAAGTGTTTTATTTTACCTTTTCAACTATGTTACTTGATTAATTCATTCATCATCATCAGCCAGAAGACGTCCACTGCTGAACAAAGGCCTCCCCCTTAGACCACCACGCCGAACAACAATTCGCCACTTGCATCCATCGATTGCCCGCGACTCTCACGATGTCGTCAGTCCACCTAGTGGGAGGCCTGCATACGCTGCGTCTTCCGGTTCGTGGTCGCCACTCGAGAACTTTTCTACCCCATCGGTTGTCAGTTCTACGAGCGATGTGGCCTGCCCATTGCCACTTCAACTTGCAAATTTTAAGAGCTATGTCGGTGACTCTGGTTTGATTAATTCATTACTCCATGGCTTCTCGTAGCTAACCGATAAAAATATCTTACGGTTTGTTAATCCAGGTATCTATCAGTGTGCGAAATTTCGTCTCATTATGTAGCTAAGAGTGAAATTGTAACAAATATTCATCCAAACTTTCGCAGTATAAAATCAGTCTGATTAAGACATAATTCATGTTTTTAACAGACTTCAAAAAAAGGAGGTTGTCAATTCTGCCCTATCTAATATAACTAGAATTGCATAGTTTTTGCATATACGTATATGTTAGTCTATACCAGCGTCTTAACATGTGTGCCAAATTTATATGTATGTAAAAAATTATATGTATGCAAATCAATCAATCATCAACATGAGATCTGGGATTGACCTACAAAATGCAAAAAAAGTAAGATAATTTGAATTTCGCGGGCACAGTCGGCGCGATTATATTAAGGTGGGACCTTAATATATTATAGTAAGTAATTATGATACTACGTTTATTTACTGTAAACACTTATTATCAAGAGTTTTTTTTGTATCGATATTTGTTCGCTGATGTCGACATCACTAGTTTTAGTACCACAGACACTCGCTACGTCTAACAGCGCCAAAATGGCGATTATCAAACGGGCACAAAAGCACTTTGACAGCCGCCGGTCCAGTGGTAATTATAGAGGTCAGTGACTATATTATACATTAGGGTTGGCAACCCTAGAGTACGACCTCACCTTTTTGGTGATATCCTTCAAAAAATTCAGTTGCGTAGTACTCGCCATCGGGGCGCGTTTGAAGCGATGCATAAATGAGAAAGAAGTAAAAGAATTATGTAACGGGCTACCCTGAACTGAGAAGTGAAATGTAAAAAATACGCGCCAAATAGAGAACCTACTCCCTTTTTTAAGTCGGTTGAAAATACACGATTTTTTTATTCCCAGAACACGTTTAATCCAGCCATTAAAATTTTGTATGTAATGTAAACTATTTTTAGAAAAAAATCGTTTACAGACTTATTTAATACATTTTTGAATATTTCTATAAAAATAAAAACCGTTTTAAATATAAAAAAATAGTAGTCCACCGGCATCAGGAACAGGGTCCAAGCTGCCGGTGGTCTGGGCCTCAGATACAGGAACCTCCAACCAGTACGCGCCGTGTCCAGGAGTACCGCTTTCTGTATCAAGCCCTTGATCCAGCTGCCTAGCGAGAGCCTCATCAGATGTTGGGCGAGGCTCTCGGCTATTAAGCCACTGGCCGTAACAACTATCAACACGACTGCTAGGTCAATCTCCCACACGTCGACAACCTCGTGTGCCAAGTCAAGGTATTTAATTTAATTAGAAAACTTTATTATTATTTTTTTCAATAAATTTTGTATACATCTAAATAAGTATGTTAAAGCAAAGTTATAGGGAATTTACACGGGTCGATTTTCGCCGCATAGCTAGGCCGCACGGCGAAAATCGACCGTCTAAATGACAATTCGACTAGGCCGCAAGTGACTAAAATCGCAAGCGCCAAAGATGGGTGCCATCCGACTTTTGCCGTGCCTCGACAAGCCGCATGCGGCGGGTGACTAAAATCAACCGTGTAAATGGTCAGTTGCAGACGATCGCCTATCGCATGAGGTGTGTTTTGTGCTAGAAATGAACAAGTCGCATGCGATTTTTGTCGACCGGTGTAAATGGGGTGGCGATTCGTTTTTACAAGCGGTACGACTGGTGACTTGCCGCACGGCTAAAATCGACCCGTGTAAATCCTCCATTAATGTTTCAAGACCGAAGGTTTGTTTACTTTTATACAAAATTTGAATGGCTGGGCTAATAGTTATATAAAAAATTATCTTTAAATGGAGTTGTTCCCATAGGATCACGTGATTCTTTAGGAATAACTCTTTAAATGTCACAAATTAGTTTAAAAACAAATCAAACAGTGATTATTCCTAATGTAGGGTAGGCCTAAAAATCGCAGTTCGTGGCGTTCTGTAGTTTCTGCCTATCTCAAGAAGTCATGAGTACACAAGATTAGTCGGAAAGGGGGTACTAATCCGAAAGGCGGTTAAAGTACTCATAATAATGAGTAACTTTTGTTCTACATCTTCCCCCAAATGTCAATAGTTTAAGAGAAACAGCTGTTCAAAGATTTCATAACAAAATACGCTAAAATCTATCTATCTTTAGCTATGATCAGCTGTGTTTACATTTTAGGTCATATCTAGGGTCACGAATTAGAAGCTCCATTTTCTGAATTCGTAACTAAAGTAGGGAATAAGAATTTAAAAAAAAAACTAAAATAAAACTCGTCTTTTATGGAAACAAATATTGTCCAGTTTTGAAATTTTATCACTTGCTTTAAACAGTCATCAGTGATACTTTAAGTGGCCTGTGGATTAATACCCCCTTTTCAACTAACCTTGTAGCACAGTGTACCTACTTACTACATACAGTGGGTCAACGCCCATACATTTGACAGGCCCTATGAAATGTCAAAATTATGTAGGGGCGGAGGTTATGTCCCAAGTATGCAGTATGGCTACTCGGGACATAACCTCCGCTCCTTCACCCCGCAACCCCCCGCACGATTGCTCTGCGACAATGTTCTACGTTGACCGACTGTAAGGAGTAAGATGTAGGTAGACTGTGCTTGTAGTAATGATTTAATTTAAAATATCTCACCGCAACTGGGTGTGATAGTACGATAGCAGTCTCTTTTAGCACTCAAGAACTTGTACCCAGAAACTGGTTCCCGTTCTATAGGGCTCAGTTCAAAGTTAGGCTTAGTAACCATGGTGGTTGGCGGCAACATTTGGAATGTTTGCGTTACTGGTATGAAGGGACCTCGGAAAGGAGAACTTGAGTTTGGGTGCATGGTACTGGAAAGGAAGAAGGATGGTTAAGGGTAGGTTAGGACCAGGTAGCGATGCCCGATACGTATCGATATTTTGGTGTATCGACACATCGATAGACGTCAATGCGATATTTGGCTGTATCGTATCGCTTCGGCGGAATATCGTATTGTATTGGGTACAGTTTTTTTTTCTAATGGAGAATGAAGTTCTAAAGATTAACTAAACACTAGATAATCTTTAGAACTGTCTTGATTCATTCCGCTGCCATGGCTCCGCCAGTGAAATCAAATGTGTGGTAATTTTTTATTAAAAGTGATTTGTAAATTATAATAATAAGCAAACCTACATTTGAGATAAGATGTTTACTTTCTCTTTAATCCAATACGATATTTCGATACGATACTTACGGTATCGATACAAAGGCATACGATATATATCGTGTATCGATACAATTAGTTGCGATACATTACGATACGATATATCGTTACAAAGCGACATATCGGGCATCGCTAGGACCAGCGAGCCTACTCTCAAAATCGAAATACGAAGTTTCGGCAAACGGATCGCACAATTTCCAAGCACGAAAGTGTTCGATTCAACAATCGATCGACTTTCACGATTTGACATTTTGTCTTACGTTCACCCTCTTAAATGTTATTGACATCTACTAGTTCGATGATTGACAATACTTTGATCTTAAATTTATATGTTTGACGCTCGCCGTTGTTTCGTTTCCGAAATTTCGACATTCGTTTTTCGGAGTAGGCTCCCAACACCCTGATTCAGAATGATTCGGTAAGCTATTTCTTTTTCTCTCGTTACCAAAATCGTAGACGTAACTAGATAAAAACCGAATCGGTGGACAACAGCTTATGGAAAATGTTCTGAATCTGGTAGCTCAGTTTTGTTAATAAAGATTGTTTATTATGGCTTGTTAAGCAGTGTCTTTGGTGCGAGCACGAATCTTTTTTATTGTATCCATTAACTTAAAATTGAAGATATGTTTTATCTTAATTGATTGAGTAGATCCTCATGTATTACGTAATCTTTCCAAATTATAGCAAAATAAATCAAAGTTAAGACGCATGGGTTTTGTACAATTGTCATTTTTCAAACTACTTCTAAATACAGGAATTGTTTCACAGCGAAAATTTACAAAACTTACCAAATAGGCTAGTAGAAGTCGTAGCTGTACTTGTAGAACCAAAAACACCAAACCCAGTGCTCTGCGTAGAGGCTGCGGTCCCAAAACCAAAGCTCCCAAGCCCGCCAAGCCCTGTGCTAGCTGATGTTGCTGCTGGAGTACCGAAGTTTAGGCCTGGAAAGTATAATCATATTTCATCAGCCTGTAAACAGCGACTACTAATGACCGCTACTATAACAAGCAGTTATAGGAGCTACGACCATAATCAATATAGGTACAATCGCGGACTTCAAATGTTTACTACCCTAAAGTCTATAATTGCTTGCTTGCACATTACTTTTTCATAAGGTCGATATGACATAAGTTGATATGACATCCCATCTTAAACCTTATTGCGCACAGTGTGAGAAGGAATCGACTTTGAAATCTGATAAACATTACGAGTCCGCGACCATACTTGGCAGCTGTAGCACATGAGATGACAGTATGTTGTTTGTTAGCAAGGACCAAAAACAAAGTATGTGCAGTGTAACTTTGAATGATACATTGAAGAATGAGGTGATAACTGTGGTTTAAAAGATGATGTAGTGACAAAAATTGAAAGGAGTATGACAGTGGAAACGCCAGTAGAGGACACCCTAGTATCAATGTTATTGGTGATTTTCTTAAAAAAGGATGTGTGTGCAGTATTCTTAACCGGCGTGCGTGTATGGCGTGTGTCGTTCTGCAGTTTCTGCCCACCTCCATGGGAAAAAGGTGAGTTTATGTATGTTATGTAGATTACAGTTTTTGGTCCCTGGTTATTATTATACAGAAAGAAGCTGGTCACACTCTTGACATAATCCATCAGTCAAATTTGAACCACAGTATCCGCATCGTACAAAAAACTATGATTAACTCATTGAAAACCAGTTTCAGAGACAATAGATAAACAATAGCTGCCACCGCTGATCGGTGGTGCTAGGACATTAGCGGTTTATAAACCTTTTTTTCGGGTTACGCAAAGATCACAGTTGAATTACATTATAGACAATGGTATGGTTCGGTAGACAAGCGATTATTGGGATAGAAAGAATAAAACCTATCAATTACTATATTTATTATGGTAATTTTAGGTTTACTTTTGTTGCATAGGTTAAACAGTGAAAACTTCTGAAACAATCCACAATTTGTTTGCCTAGTGTAGGACCTATGGGCATTAATTCTCACTTCTTGGGCCAATAAGCAACATTGGTCTAAGGGTCTATTACCACACCAATCGATTGATTGTCGATCAATGCTATCTATCGATGGTAGAATGAATTAGTCAATGTCGATAGACAGTTTCTAGTACACCAATCGATTGACTAAACGTCGACCAATGTCATTTGATGGCATCGATCAACGATTGATCGATTGGTGTGATAACACCCTAAGATAGGCTGAATATCTTTGGTAATAGAGTAGACTAGTAATAGAGTAAACTTCAACCAATGATTATTCTCTTACAAACACAAAACATCTGCATAATTACATCTACTTATCGAAACTGATTTGGTTACCTGTGCTAGGTGCAGCTGCATTAGAACCGGCACCAAAGTTTAGTCCACCTGTCCCCAACCCTGGAGTGCCAAACGTTGAAGTAGCGGTGCCAAATGACGGAGGAGCACTAGAACCAAATCCAGGTGCTGTTGCGGCTCCTGTAACAATAAACATTTATTATTTTATATCTGTATTCCACACCAAATCAATGCCTCCCATGTAAGTTGTTGTAAGCCACAAATAGCATTTTTGTGTTTTTCACGTAAAAGTGTCTCTTTTTAAGTACATTATTTGTTCCAAATATAAAATACCGATAAACGTTACACATTTTTACTATTTTTATATTTGGAACAGATAATAATTTTACGTGAAAACTACAAAAATGCAATTTGTGGCTTACAACAACTTAAATGGGAGGCATCGAAATATACTATAGAAATCTGGAAATGGAAATATTAATCAGATTGGTGATTGTAGTTGTTCTTACAAGACAGGACTTTTTTGCTAATCATAAATTCTCACTATGATTTCACATTTACTTTTGTAACATAACATCACTCTCTATTCAACAAACGGTTTGGCAGAGGTGTACCTAGTACACCCACATTTCGCGCGTATGTTTTTAAGTTCTTCGCTATAGGGGGCAAGCGTTTTGCCATCAACCAAACCGAAAAACCTACTATCACTTTATCCATCTTGGGGATCGAACCCAAGACCTCACGGTTAGCAGTCGTGCCTGCAACCAATAGACCAATGAAGCAGTCAAGTAAAATTTACTTTAGTGTTTCTGTAAACCATGTTGCCATTCCGACGGTGAAGTATCAATATCTAATAACTACAAAACCGTCATTTTACAGGAGGCGAAAAAAACTTTTCATTTCTATAATAATAATAATAATAATCTTTTATTTCGGACCAAAGAATCCATATAGTGTTAGTTACATAAAATCGCTTATTACCTAGTGTTAGTAACAATCATCCTCCGCACAAACTGCTATCTATGCTATGCTTTCTATGGTTATTAGGTATTTTTAAGCAAATATTTCATAAATAAGAACAATTCAACATTGTAAGTACAAGCTCTTTCATAATTTACTTAGGAATATGCAATAAAGTGAAAATTGCTAAAATGTTAGTTATTAGATATTGATACTTCACTGTCGATTCATAGATCTCACACAACGGTGGCACAGTCTACCTATATCTTACTCCTCACAGTCGGTCAACGTAGAACATTGTCGCAGAGCTATCGTGCGGGGGGTTGCGGGGTGAAGGAGCGGAAGTTATGTCCCGAGTAGCCATACTGCATACTTGGGACATAACCTCCACCCCTACATAATTTTGACATTTCATAGGACCTGTCAAATGTATGGGCGTTGACCCACTGTATGTAGTAAGTAGGTGAGAAATCGCCTAGTGTGATAAGACCGCCCATTGTACATCTGCATTTTTATAGTAATGTTTCTTGTATATTTTTGTGTACAATAAAGAGTATTGTATTGTATTGTAGGTACACTATGACGGTAGGTTTAGTTTGTTCACACAGCAGAAAAACATGCTAACTAATAGTGATTTAGCAAATTGGCACCCGTTGTCACGGATTACAATTTTAGTTTTAAAAATGTGTAAAATATTACTTACCAAAACTAGGAGGCGCAGTACCAAAAGCGGGTGTCCCGGTGCCGAAAGCAGGTGCTGCCGAGGTAGCCCCGAACGCCGGTGTTCCCGCGCCGAACGCTGGTGCTGCAGCCCCAAAAGCAGGAGTGGTGGTGGCCCCGAACGCCGGAGCAGCAGATGTGGCGCCGAAACCAGGCGTAGAACCACCAAATGCGGGCGTCTCGGTCGCCGCCGGAGTGCCAAAGAGACCTGACGGCTGTGATGTCGCCGTCAACCCAAACCCTGGGGTCGCGGGTCTAAATTGAAACACAAACGCATGTTATTACAAATAATAAAATAATCTATGATTAACAACTCTTGTCAAGCATTCAAACGCACACAGAATACTTTGACAAGTCCAAAATATTGGTGGATGCCAATGACCAATGAGGTTATAATAAAAATGACAATTAAGTATTTAATACTTTTTTGTTTTGCTGTTCATAGATGAGAACTGTTTTGTTTTAAAATAAAAAGGAGTTACTTACACCAATGAGGATTTTCATGATGTTTATTTTCAAATGGAAAAAGTTTCCTACTTACTTGTTAGCGCCAAAATTAAAGCCCCCTGTGAGTCCTGTTGTTGCAGGGGCACTCGATGGGGTGCCAAAGGAAAACGACATTTTCACACTATTTTTCACTCACTATGTTTCTAATATTTTTAAAGCAAAAATATATAAAATATTTTCAACACGACGGTTAGGAAAGAACGGCCATTTAACATGGGCAGAAAGACAGAGATAGAGCGATTAAAAAAAAAGACAGACAAGAGACAACGACGCAACGTTTCGTTTCATGCAATGCTCATTACTAGGAACATACTAGAGTACCCCACGCCAGTGACGGGAAAATCACAGTAATTCATGACAAACATCGCAATATTTGTTATATATATTTTAATAATAAATGGTCAGTATCCACTGCCCAATGCCCAGAATTTATTATTAAATATTTTTATCTTTGTGGAATGACTTCGATTTCCACATAAGTACATTGTAGCTAGGTTATGCTCTAAGATTGTAGCTGATAATATAATAAAGTTTTGTACGTAGTTATTCGAATGTTAAAAAATACCAGCCAGATTAATGTTTTAATGTTAATTATAGTATGAAATAAGAATGTCTTAGAGCATGCTCTAAGAGAAATGTCGTTTTTTTTATTATTACGTGAAAAATAAAGACAAAATAAAAGTAGTGTAAAAATACGAGAAAAATGTTAGAATGGAATGGATGGAAGAGTATTGTTTTTAAAGTAAGAATGTTAATTGTTTATAAAATTCCTTAGAGTACCTAGGTATAAATATGCTCTAAGTAAAATTCTTATATTTTTTTGAAAATAGGTACTTATTTGTAAAGTTGGAATACGACAATAAACATACAGGAATTATAAACACATGTTTACATTATAGCGCGGCATCCTACGTGAGCGATCTATAAGCGGCGCGGCGCGACGCGAAAACAACAAACAGTCGATACTTATTGAAGTGGCCTACGAAGGGCCTACGTGACCAAACGTACGTGGAGTGCGGTGCGGCGCGGCGCGAAGCGAAGCGAACGCAATCAGTTGGCTTGATATTTTCGCGCGAACTGGATGCGGTGCCGTACAGTGCTATTGAATGAAGGCGGCGCGGCGGTGGCGGCGCGCGGCGGGCGATTCACGACCTCATAGAACAAAGCCGCCGCATCGCATTGAATTCGCGCGTCACCGCATCGGATCGCTTCGCAATTCGCGTCGCTTTGAACCGCCTACGTAAGACGCCGCGTAACACTCCTCTTTTAGAGTTTTTATTGTAACTTTGCATCTTTGCGCCCGATGCAAGACTTTAATCTGTTGTGACTTTTTTTAAGTCTTTTATTATCTTCCTCAACACTTCTACTGAAACCTTCTGCACTTTAATGGACTTGGGGAGTAGACTGTCATAAATAAAGGACTGGTGGACTCTTTCTGGTCCTTTTAATGGCCACACGGCCCATTGCATTGGTCCTCATGCCCTCACTAATAATTCTAATAAATCCAACAATTGAGGAGACATGTGGCCAGTGATTGTCAGGTAGTTACTCTTACCTCATTTTACAAAAAAAACATAATATTTCTCTTTGCATTTTATTAAAATCTGTCAATCAATGTCAGTTTCATAATTTACCTACAACTCTCTTGATACTGTTGTGTGATTTACAAATTCGACGAATTAAATCGACACACAATACGAAGTGGTTTCTTATCTTTTATTCTACAATTTTAAAGCTTAGAAATGAATCATTTTGCTTGGGGCGGACATCTTGCCAGATCGTGTAACGTTCTTTTCAAAACCACGCCAATTGGTATCGGCATTCCTTTTTGGGTAACAAAATACCCTGCACCGAAAATGAAAACTATTACGCCACCGCCTGTTACTGTAATTGAATCACAATACCGTAGACTGCCAACGGGAAACTTGAGGGCAGAGGCCGCTATATCGAAGCCTGCGAAGATTCTTAGTTCTGTGATTATTTAATTTAAAATTGTAGGTACCTGTTATTATGTAGATAAAAACGTTACTGTCTATTCTTCTTCTTCTCTCGTGTCAGCACGAGCTATACGAAAAAAGCTCATGCTGTGGTGAAAAGATTAGCCAGTCGGCAAGGTTGATAGCGAGGCTGACTGCCCATGGTGCGCCGGACGTACTTAAGTATCGTCACTCGTGGAGGCTCTTTTCATGCAACCCATTGTCTAAGTATTTGAATAATTCGATTAAATGTAAAGCTAGCAAGGAACACGTGTGTTGTGATTTATTAAAATATAGTTTACATATTATAGTTAAAATATTTTTTGCTTTATTAATTGTCTTGGGCACGCTGGGAACGAAGAAAGCGCCTTTCCAGAAGTTTTTGTTGCCGAGTAGTCGGCGTCGCGTTCTTGGTGCCGTTATGATTTTTTACACGGCGCGGGAGTAGTATCCAGATGGACACATGTCGTCTCCGTGGTTGTACTTCTGAGACAGGCCGTCCGGCACATTTAAAAGGTTGCGCTGTTCTCCACCACTGTGAGTCCGGTTGCCGGCTTACAGGCAAACGGCGACCGGACATACAGAGGTGGTTCAGGCGCGCACCCGGCGACCGCCTGTCGGGAAAATGCCTTTTTTTTTCTTTTTTTTTTCTTTTTGACTGCTGTAGGTCGTCCTAGGGGACGGTTTCTACGTAACCGGGCAGTTATTGGCGAGACCTGAAGGGTCTCCAGCCAAGGGGTAAATGACGCTGGTGCGTGTGAAAACTAGCCTACATGCTTACACTTCCACCACCACACCACCGGGTATCCGGCACTGACTACCCGGTAACCGGATCGTGTGAAAAGGCACAAACCCTGTTTATGCCAATATTCGAAAAAGAAGAAGCAACCTGCATGCAATAATTATTAATGAAAGTACACACGGCTACAGATCAAGCTACACATTTCCAGTATAAGCTGATCTCGCATTGTATAGGATTTCTTTCCAGTGAGAGGTCAGTGTAAACTGGAAATGTATAGCTTGATGTGTAGCCGTGTGTACATTACCTATGTTAATTCATGTTTTGTAACTACTTACGGGTACCTACTTGCCTACTTACATACTATTTATTTACATACAAGATTAAGCGGAAAGGGGATATTTATCCGCGGGTCACTTAAAGTATTACTAACGACTTTATCGTGTAAGTGTGTTAAAAATTCATAATTCGATTTTTAGGACAAAGCAAAAAAATATAGAAATAGTTTTTCAAAAATTCTTCATACCTGCTTTAGTTACGAATTCAGAAAATGGAGTTTCTAATCTAAATACGATCTTAAATGTAAAAAGTGACTATAGCTGAAATAGATAGATTTTAGCGTACCTACTGTTAAGAAATATTTCAACAGCTATTTCTCTTAAACTATAGACTTTTGAGGAAAGTTGTAAAACAAAAGTTATTCGTTATCATGGGTACTTTAACACCCTTTTGGATTAGTAGGCACATACCCCCTTTCCGACAAATCTTGTATTTAGCTTATTCTGAGAATACTGGAACAAAGCTACAGTATAATTTATAATGTAGAATTCAATTTGTCCAGTACAATAGCAGTTATCGTCGTTCAAACACTAGTTAGACAAATCGATCGAAAAGCACTTAACCCCTAGACAATGCCACCTTTATAATATTGAAGTTTGATTTGCCACGATTCATTACGATCTCAATCCAAAGGCAAACCGAGGGGCCCCGAGTGCTGCCCAAGTTTAATTGACTTTCAAGATTTTTAATTACAAACTCGAGAAAAGATACACCGGGGAGGAACTCGAGAGGTGGAAGGGGACGCATTTGGGATTAAACTTTAGGTAAAAGAAAGAAAGAAAGAAAAAATATTATTCTAGACTCGCACAGTATACAGAAAAAAAGGATAAAAATTTTAAACAACCTGGACTTGGTCAAAAAATCTCGGAATAATGCTGCGACATTAAAAAAATGTGTTCTGGACATTCGACACTCCGGACACAGTATTAAACGTAATACAAATATATTATAATCACGCCTGTAATCCCCGAAGGAGTGAGCAGAGGTCCAATTGCAGGTGTCTGTACAACCTTGTTTTCTTTGTATCAAGTCCCATGTAATAAGTGACTTAAGTGGCCATTTTTCGGGCACAATTAGGCACTTGTCCCAACGCGAACGATGAGCGAGCACCGAGTAGAGCTAGAAACTAGAAACGAGTTGGCGAGCAGGGAGAAGCAAGTGTGTAGTTCCGATAGTTTTGTCGCTGGGCTATAAGCGAGTGTGCGAGTGCAACGGGCGATTACTCGCACTACTCGCAAATGACCGCTGGTTGGTCTCTCGGTGTGAGTTCTGACCGCCAAGCGAGCACCGCTGAGCAAGTATCGCTGAGCGAGTATTATCTTTGAGAGCTCTTCTCGCTCAGCGACAAACTAGTGGAGTGAGTCCTCGCCGACATTGTAAACAGTCAGCGATCGACTATTAATAATGCATCTCTTTTGTTTACACGGAATGTTTATCTATTGTACGTTACTTGAGCGAGAAAATAGCCGATAGTTAGTCGCTTCCTCACCGGCGGCGGGACAACTGCCTTATGGTACGACATCTCTTACGACTCGCTTGCCCAGCGGGGTAGTTTTTTTTTAAGTAATCTCCTAATTATTCTCTTCCTTTTTGCAAATTGGTTCAAGCTAGACTAGAATGCCCATCATACATTATCAGAATATATAATGCAAAAAATATCTATCTTTTATTAACAATTAATTTACTACAAAGGCGAAGATGCGGTCCTGTCTCGTCGGCCATTTGTAATAAAATATTTTACAATTCCTAAAGAAAAAGTTAATATTTCATTCCACCGGTCGACCAGTTTTTAACGAACGAACTTCCATTCTATTTATCTAGTTTAATTAATGCATTGTTCTCCAATAAGGTGCACTTTTAACGAGTGTAATAACTTTGTAGTTCTCGCTTTTAAAGGTTAAACTAAGCATCGCAATCAGTCCATTGCTGTCCCACTGTTGGGCACGAGCCTCTTCTCAGAATAATAAGGGTTTAGAACTAAGGCTGGACATCCACCAGAGCTGTGCGAGGAAAACGTGCGGTGCGGAAATGTGTAGCGAGGATGTGAAACGATGTGACCCTTTCCACCAGAGCTGTGCGAGGAATGTGTAATGCGTAATGTGTTAATGTGTACAAATGATCATCTACCTCTTCCAAACACCATCTATTGACTGACTGGTAGGCGCATATTTTCAAATCCTCGCACACATTCCTCGTAACACATCCCTCGCTAGCATTTCTCGTTTGTTTTGTATGACCAAAAACCTCGCTCCGCTAAGCCCATATCCACCAGAGCGAAGCTAGGTAAATGAAGTGATTCTATTGGTGCTTACAAAACACATTCCTCGCTACGCAGCTTAGCACAGCTCTGGTGGATGCTCAGCCTTAGCAACATCAACATCAGTGGCGAAGGCTCCATACAACTCGATTCCTATCGGCTTCCCTTTCGAAACGAGTAGTTACTGGAAATCACGCATCACACTTGAGCAAGGTAAGCATTTTTTGGTCCGGCTTCCCTTTTAAGAAACTTCACCCTACGCCACTGGTAGACATATAAGCTAAAGCAGTACTTCAACTACCTACAATCGTCCGATTTGACACACTCACACAGACACGCACTGCAACAAGACAAATAAGGTATTTTCGGGATGCAGTTCCATACAAAAACAAAAAACGACTCAGTATACAGAGCGTGTCTGTGTGAGTGTTTCAATTCTTGAGATTATAGTAAGTTGAGGTACTGCTTTAGCTTATATGTCCACCACTCTGGCTTAGTACGGGTTGGTGGACCACGCGGACCATTGAGAATTTTTCGAGCATTCTCTAGTGTGCAGGTTCCTCACGATGTTTTTCTTCACCGTTAATTATAGGTCTAGCGCTTAACTGAGGCAGTGCCTGGGGTATGGGAGCGGCACGAGAGGGGTGACATGACGACGTGTCCGAACTATCTCGCTATACACGTGATAATTATAATGAAGATATCTCTTACGATATTTACGTATGTGTACTTAAGTTAAATTAATTATTCTAATTGTGCCTGATAATGTAAACAAAAAATAAGTTACAATAATTATACCTATTATTTTATTTAATTAGTATTAATATTTTCAACTGAAACAACAAAAAACAACAAAGAAATCCCGAAATCCCAAATTTAATTAATCAGATTCCTTATCGCTGTCTGTACCCGAATCATTGTATGAATGATTAACACTTTCATTATCTAGTGGTAGTAAAAATATCGTAAGAGATATCTTCATTATATTTATCACGTGTATAGCGAGATAGTTCGAAAACGTCATGTAAAGTCATACGTCACCCCTCCCGTGCCGCTCCCATACCCCAGGCACTGACTCAGTTAAGCGGTTGTACGTAGTACTTATTACTTCTATGGTTAAGCGCTACATCTATAGTTCCCCATTTTACCGTCTGCCAAGTTATACTGAGCGCACTGTATAGGTCCTTAGAAAGAAGGAAAGAAAAGCAATTTATTCACCACATGTACAAGGTTAGTCGGAAAGGGGGTACTAATCCAAAGCCCACTTATAGTATCGCTGATGACTGTTTGAAAGCAAAGTGTTAAAATTTCAAAATTCGATAAAAAAAAAACAAATAAAATGATTTTTATTTTAGTTTTTTCAAAATTTCTTCATCCCTGCTTTAGTTACAAATTCAGAAAATGGTGCTTCTAATTCATGACCCCAAATATGACCTAAAATGTTTACACAGCTGATCATTACTGGGGATAGATAGATTTTAGAGAATTTTTTTTGAGATTTTTGAACAACTGTTTCTCGTAAACTATTGAGTTTTGGGAAAACTTGTAGAACAAAAGTTATTCATTATTATGTGTACTTAAACACTCTTTTGGGTTAGTACCCCTTTTCTGACTAACCTTGTATAGCCACCGCTTGGTCTTCAAGACGCCAGGCAAAGCTAATGTTTGCTAGAATGTCCTTTGCGAAAACGTTTTAGCTATAATTAAGTAACTACACAGGACAGATTGATGTTTACTTAGTGCTTCTGGGGGAGTGTAAATCATAGTCGCGAATCGCGAAGTTCATTACCGCGATATACGTTACTGCGAAAGTTCTTTACTGCGAAAATAAGATGACAAACACCTGGCAACACTAAGGCGCGGACTTCACCAAACCGGAGATGTGCGGAGATGTCTCGATCAACCAATAGGATTGCGTTATTTTCAAATCTCTCCGCTTAGCTTCAACTCAAAACGAATTCCTATTGGTTGTTTACGAGACATCTCCGCACATCTCCGCTTTGGTGGAGTCTGGGCCTATGGGTCATTGAAAATTAATTAGCAAGCTCTTGGCTGCTTTTTAATAGCTTTAAAAGTAGCAACTTCTCTTCTTTAACTTTAGGAAATACCAAAAAAATACATCTTTCCATAAAAGTCGACAAGCTTATCGTTATTTTCGCAAAATGTGTTTTTTGGTAGGTAATTAGTAATTACGTTGTCTTGAAAGCCGAAAATGATAAAAAAATCTAATATCTTGATTTGGCACACGAGGTTGTCGACAGTTGGCATGTTGACTCAGCAGTCATTGTGTCGACAGCCAATGGCTTAATAGTCAAGAGCCTCGATCAACATCTGATGAGGCTCGCGTTGGGCAGCTGGATCGAGGTTTTGATTCAGAAAGCGGTACTTCTGGACACGACGAGTATTGTTAGGAAGCTCTCCTCTCTGGAGCCTTGACCGCCGCGCCGGTAGCTTGGACCCTGTTCCCAATGCCGGTGGGCTACTATTTTAATATTTTTAAATGTTGTTTTATAGAAATATTTAAAATGTAAAGTAATAAATATGTTAAAAGATTTATAAACGACCAAAAATTACGTCTTAAAGATGTGCAGTTTTTACGTATAACATAAAAAAAACTCTAAAAAAATATTTTTTGCGGGCCGACTGGTTATTTTCAACCTTATTTTCAACTTATGCGGTCATAGAAAAGGCTGTAATTTGATAGTATAGTCCAGCTATTAAATTGTTGAACAAAAGGTACCTAAACAAACCTTTGATCGAAAAACATTCACTGTCGTACCGCAAAATTGCGTTTTACAGCTGTTTAGCGTCAAATCCACAAGTTTTACTGCGCCAGTTGACTTAAGCAACCGACTTCAAGTCAAGCAAGTCGACTTCTGCAAGCTAAGCGAGTAATGGAATGCCATAACTAGCACAGTACAACTAGCTAGTGAATTTCGCGCTTAAAAATTAAGCAGGGCTGAAACACCTTATACAATACGGCCGACGTATCATGGCGAATCTGAAGTTAGCTGATTAGCTGCGCAGTAGACAATTTCGTTTCTAAAAGATTCATTGCGCAGCCAAACAACTAACTTCAGACTCGCCAAGATACGTCGGCCGTATTGTACGTCTAAACTTTTTTAAGACAATCCTCAGTGTTCTTTAAGTAACCATTAAATATACACATTATTAGAAAACTAAAATAACATAACATAAACTTCACGCCTTATTCCCCGAAGGGTTGGCAGAGGTGTATAGTACAACCACGTTTCGCCGTTATGTTTAAGTACCATGTAATAGAGGGCGAGCCTATTGCCATCAACCGAGCAGAAATCAGACTCCGAGCTGCTACTGAGAAATTCCACACGGAAAAACCCAATAACACTTTGCCCGACATGGGGATCGAACCCAAGACCTCACGCTCAGCAGTCGCGCTTGCGACCACTAGACCAAAGAGGCAGTCTAAAAAAAAGTAAAATTATTGAACAATAAGCGTAAAGGTTTTCTAAAACTTATTGTGGACTGTAATGGAGTCTTAGGTCCGCTTACACAACGACTCGCTAAAAATGACATTCGATCTTTATCATCTTCAAACCATTGACAGAAATACAATGACATTTAAATATGTTTAGCACTTGTGCAAGTACGGCTTTAGAGCGATTACGCACTGCATCCGATCCGAATCCGTGAAAATACCAATCTAGAGTCAAAATCTCGGACCGAATTCGGATGTTGCTTACGCACTATTCCGATCTCTGATCCAAATTCAAACAATTCAGGAGCCATCTTTGGCATATTCGTTTGGCGTCTGATTTGAATCCGAGGTAATGCGAAAGCGTTCATACAAACAGTACTACGGCTACTTCGGTCTGTCAATTGTTCTTCCGAATTAGAAACTCACGGATGACGGATAGAAATCGGATGACGGATAGAAATCGGATGACGGATGCCGGATGTAGTGCGTAAACTACCATACAAATAGTTCTATGGCTACTTCGGAACGTATTTTCACGGATTCGGATCGGGTGCAGTGCGTAACCACTGTTAATGTTTTTCGATCAAAGGTTTGTTTACCCTCTAAGTATATATATACAATTTGAACGGCTGGACTATAGACATAGGTAATTAAAAATACCCCATGGCATTTGTAATTAAAAATCATATTGGTGCATAAATTAATTGCTTCAGGGTGCATCCATAATTGGAGCAATCTTGTATCTCCTTTAACGAAGCGGAAAAAATACTTTTCCCTGTTACGTAAAGTACTTGTTACATAGAAAAATATATATCAAATTAAGTACAAAGTAGGTAGTAGTACTACTACCGACATTTCTACCGTAAAATCTGTAAACGCTATTAAGTCTAAACTCCTCTTAACACATCGCTTCCTGTACCACGCCATGGCAAATTTTGCAGTTGCTATAAACCTTATTTGGTTGACAAAAGGATGATTTTGGTTTGTATTAGTTGTCAGTTAAGTTTGCATGCGCACCCTTTGTTGTCTAGTGACTAGACTAAAAGGGGAGGGGGGTGCATTTTGTTTTATTTGCTCAGTCGCGACGCAGCTTTGCGTTTGTGTGCTTGTGTGTGTTCGATCGATGCGTGACCGGGATGCACTTATAAGATTGTTAGCTTTTTAGATTAGGCTGCTAGGGGGAGATTTATTGAATCATATTTATGTTGTTAAGTAGCTCGTATATATATTGAATTCTATAGGATCTTTCGAAGGGATGTTGGGGTTTTGTTTTTAATCCCGGGCGAAACAGAGGGCTGTTATAAGTTACCTATGTTTTGAAGCCATTTATGTACAGTCGACCAAGAAAGTGGTCTATCAGTTTTGACAACATTTCCGAGCAAATGAAAGTAAGTATCGCTAAGGTTGACGGGTTGACGTCAATTTAAACTACTTAGGAACGCATAATGTCGCTTAAATACATCATCGACAGCATTCGCAAATAGACAGATTCTATTTTTGCTAGTGAAAATAGACCTGATTGTTTTATGACGTGCAAACGAATTTCAATCTTAGAGTGGTAGACTACATTTTTGGTCGACTGTACGTAATCATGTTTTACTGGGATAATCTTCTTCTGCCTAGTTTTTGCATTTTGTCAGGATCTGCCAGATATTGGTCCTGGAACTATACCTGGCAAATGGCAATGGACTCCTCCCCGTATTACATGGGTCATCAACTGATACAAAAAGTGGAGACTTCCCTACGACAACATTTTTCTTCAGGAAAATTGTCCCGGGCTTCGGGACATCACTAAAGTACATTAAATATTAATGTTATTAATACAGAAAACAATTGAATTCGTTTCTTGTTTTTTTTTCCTAAATTTACAAAAAACAGTTGACACGTGTTTTCAAAAAAGAGATTTTTATTGTTTTCAAAAAAGGAGATTGTCTTTTATTTTTTGAAAACAATAAAAAACGTATCTACTGGATATGTGTTTTTAACAATTAGAAAAAAAATGTTGTCGTCTTGAAGTCTCCACTTTTTGTCTCTCTTCTATGAAGTTTAGGTAAATTAGCTCACCTTTTTCCGATCACTGGTCATCAGTCATGATTGCATTATGGCTGCATGGTAACGATTTCAGATCTATACTACCACGGCTTCTACCGTACCTACCGTGTAGGTTCCACCCAGCAAAGACCACCTGTGGGTGTCGTAAACACCAATTAAGGTTATATGTCAAGATAAAGTGCATCAGCTTCCTCCTGTCTGCTAAAAACAACATTTTATGGGACCACCAATTACTTTCCTAACCTTTATGATTACGGTCACAGAAAGGCCGTGTGGGGAGGGGCTAGAAAATAAAACTTCCTCACCGCACGCTGGGAATAGACGCTTGTTGTAAGATTCAACAAAACCGTTCACGCTTGGTGGTAGAATCTATAAGCTATGCCTATACCAGTGCGCTTTTTGCGTCTTCGTCTGAAGCATGCGTGAAGCGCCATAGCGCATGACTTAATACTAGTTCGACAAAAGCATGCCCCTAGCGCACGCTAATCCGTCTATTGTATGTCGACTGACGACTGACCGAGGCGCACCTGTGTATACGATAAGCTGCATGCGTCTTATGGCAATCAATACTGCATGCGTCTGACGCAAGAGGACTTGAAAGTTGGTAGGGATGCAAATATATATATATATATATTTTTTTTAAAACATTGCCCCACACTAAGATTTATCTTGTATTGTGGGTGCGTTTACAGACACAAATCTCACAAACAAACGCCCAGACCCGGAACAACCATCTGTAGGCCATACAAATTTTTGTTCCGTGTGGGAATCGAACCCACGACCCGTAGCGCAGAAGCCAATCACTTAGCCACTGCACCAAACGTGTCGTCTAATTTTATGAGGAGTGTACTTTCGTTCGCATACTTGGCGCCCTTTCTCTCTCCTTCCCTCACCTAGCGAAGCGGCACGCGGTAATGCACAAGCGTGCCCGCCGCTAATCAGCCTCTTCCTTCTATCCTCTCCTCGAATGAGGGGTGCCTCATGGGTACCACACGAGGAAAAATGAGATCCTCCCTCTTATTACCCATCACTATGTCGGACTCGTCACCACATTTTATCGTTTTACCCTTGAAAACTCGGCCGATAAGTGACACACAGGTATTTCCATACCATACTAACTAAAGGGTATATCTAGGTATCAGCAGTTATATATATTGATTGATACAAACGGTTTTTCCATATCCGTCGCAAATTACCCAGTCTGCGGATACCTAAACAGACTGAGGCGTCGTCCTAACAGGCGGGCGATCTCGCGATCGTGCGGTGCGATGTTGCGAATGTTCAATCATATATCTTAAAGTATGAGATAAAATGGTGTTTTTACAATTTTGAATAAAACAATTTGGTCCTAATAAGCCACTGTAAAATTGTCAATTAAAAATATTACTAACATTAAGATATTTGATTGAGCAGTCGCACCAACGCATCGCACGATCGCACGATCTCCCGTCAAGTAGGACGACGCCTGAGGCGTTGTTCTAGTTGGCTACGATCGTGCGAGCAAACGATGCGATTTCGTCTCACGACGCGATGAAATGCACAAATCTCTTTAGAGTGTCCTAATTGAAGCTCGCAAGTCATTGCGCGAGCACAAGAAATGCTTAATGACGATCGTACGATGGGCTTGATCGTGTGATCGTGCAATCAAAGCTAAAGATCCCTTTTGAGTGTCCTATTTGGTCACGCGTCATCGCGCGAGCACAGCGACGCGAGGGGACAGAATCGAGCGATCTATTAGGACACCCTTTGGATCAGCGCACGATCATTTTCATCGCGCGATTAAATCGCATTGTTTGCTCGTACGATCGTAGCCAAATAGGACGACGCCTGGAGGTACTGTTTCAATCGTTAATATTCTATAGCTCGCTTCTCCGTAATGACAGGCCAGTAAACTCGCGACAACAGAAATTAAAAAAAAGCTTTTTCAAAAGTAGTACTTACGAGTAATACACCCATAAATGTGCCGTGTGGTGCCGGACGTAAGAATAGCATTACCCCATCTCTTCCCATGGATGTCGTAAAAGGCGACTAAGAGATTCACTAGAGGATGGGTAGCACCGTTCTCTGAGTACTTTAACAACCATACTGCGATCGCCAACCCGCCTGCCCAGCTTGGCAATTATAGCAAACAAATCTTGAAGGAGGCCTATGTCCTCTAGGCGGACAACGCCCTCTTCCAGCCCCCCTAAATGGGTCCAGGGGCGACGGACTTGGGGAAGTCTGTCGCCCCCCACACATCAGGACCCGAGGCGGCGGCGCGAAGTGTTCCAAGCGCGCCCCTCTTAGACGGCGCGGGGGGAGTCTAACACCTCACTCCCCCCGCTAACCCGAGGAGGCCCGCTGCGGCGGGCCGGCACCAGCCGGGGGTTGCGGACGAATGTAGTACTGCTCCCGCGGCCCCCGGCCTAAGTGTGAGATGGAACACCGGGGTGGTTTTAGTCAGTAAGAGTCTGACAGACCCCTCCGCCCACCCCAGGGCGGAGGACATCCATGAGGATTTCCACACCGAAAAAAAAAAAAAAAAGGCCTATGTCCTGCAGTGGACGTTTTTCGGCTGCGTGATGATGATGATGACTTAATACATGAACCGTGTATTTTAGGTCGTATTCTTAATACTATTATGACTAGGTAGTATGAATTCTAAAACGCGCAGATCATACTATTTGCGGCGTTAAGCTGCGCTTGACGCTGTCAGTCCGTGGATGGGTGAGCATTCGTTACACGTCGAGACCCCTCCGTGCCTCGGAGAGCACGTTATACAGTCGGTCTCAGGTGTCATACGAACATCTATGACAGTCGTTACGGGTAGTCAGAAGCCCGAAAGTTTGACAACCGCTCTAACCTTAGGATATCAGCATTGCCCAGTAACTGGGTTGCGGAGTTCTGATGGCAGTCGCTCCGTGTAAAATACTTGCACTCAACCGCATCAGGGGGTCTACTCCCTAAGCACGAAGTCCGTGGTTTCGGCTTCAGTTACGAGCGTTTCCTACTCCACTAATGAATGACAACACGATTTGACAGTTGTCCCTACTACCGATGTGTTTTTGCCCGTCCGAAAAGTTGAACTTATCACTTGTTTTGTTCACTTCTACGTTTCGGGCTACTTTCGGATGGGCGACTAACTTCGTTGACGGACTTAGGGAGCAGGCCCCCAGGTTAGACTGGAAGCAGAACCCAACATAGTTGGGACAAGGCTAGGAGAAAGAAGCATTTAAAGCTCCTCCTTTTTTTTTTCTTTTGGACTTCTGTGGGTGGTCCTGGGGGACCATTTCTACGTAATCTGGCAGTTACTGGCGAGGCCTGAAGGGTCTCCAGCTAATGGGGGGGGGGGGGGGGGGGGGGGGGGGAGTAAAATTCCTACTTAACCTAAGCTAACTACTTGTACTACACTAACATCATGACTACCTGCAACAACAGCACTAAGGGCGACCCCTGGTGGGACTCGGACCTCGACTTCGAGCGTTGCTGGTATGACTCCTCCACGAGTGACGATGCTTAAGTCCGTCCGGCGTACCTTCGCAGTCAGCCTTGCTACCAACTTCGCTGACTGTCCAGTCTTTTTACCACAGCAAGCCCTACCTTTGCATCTATTAGGAGGCCCGAAGAAGTGAAAAGCTCCAATCAGTAACGAACGTAAAAAGGTAAGAGATTTTCTCTTTTTAATCACCTAATAGTAGAACAATTGCTTAAACATTGCTTATAACCAGTGATCGGAAAAAGGTGAGCTAATTTACCTAAACTTCATAGAACAGAGACAAAAAGTGGAGACTTCCATACGACAACATTTTTTTCTAATTTTTAAAATTTACGCAAATCCAGTAGACACGTTTTTTATTGTTTTCAAAAAATAAAAGACTATCTCCTTTTTTGAAAACAATAAAAAATCTCTTTTGTGAAATCAATAAAGAACGTGTCAACTGGTTTTGTGTAAATTTTGAAAAAAAAAACAGGAATTCCGGGACAATTTTCCCGAAAAAAATGTTGTCGTAGGGAAGTTTCCACTTTTTGTCTCTGTTCTTTGAAGTTTAGGTAAATTAGCTCACCTTTCTCCGATCACTGCTTATAACCTATACTTGAAATATAGAAGGTTATTCGGAAAAGAGCTACTAATCTGCGGGTTACTTAAAGTATTACTGATGAACTTAATATATCAAAATCCAATGATATTTATTTCCATGCTAAATGACTTTATTTTAGTTTTTTCAAAAATTCTTTATTACGAATTCGGAAAATGAAGCTTGCTTCTAATCCGTGGCCCCAAATGTGACCTAAAATGTAAACAGCTGATCGTAGCTGTGGACAGACCAATTTTAGCGTATTTTTATGAAATTTTTGAACACCTATTCTCCCATTCACCCCTTCTTTAACATTAACTATTGACTTTTGTGGAAAGTTGTAGAACAAAAGTTATTCATTATTATGAGTACTATAACAACCTTTTAGATTAGTACTAGATTTCCGACTAACCTTGTATATATTAATTTTTCTTTTCACTATTATATTGTCACTGTCTAGGCGGGTAAAGTGAAGGCATTCTTTCAATCATAAATATTGTATCACTTCACAGGGTTGGCACGTAGCGAAACAACCGGGTGTTGCGTTGGTTCGACGGCCGGACCGGCGCGTCGCATCGATCGACACCTGTGGCAGCCTTTGTGGCGGCAGACTTCCCTGTACACAGTAGAACGTAAACTTGTACGTTTTGCAAAACGTATCAAAAATATTTTTTTTGGAGGGAATGTTGAAACAGTCAGCAATGTCCTCCTACCTGCTAATTATTGCATACTTCGACGACAAATCCGTCTGTCAAACATGGTAAACCATGTATGGTTTAGTGCAGTGGTGGGCAAACTAAGGCCCGCGGGCCATCTCCGTCCCGCGGAGGGTTTTAATCCGGCCCGCCAACCCTCCCTTTTAGAGCAAGAGTGTATGGCCATAACAAATAGCCGTAATTATTTGAGCCAAAAATCTTAGTTTTGGCAGAACAAAATGCATTTTTTTTATTTTGGCTCCCTGCATAATTTCTTGCGTTTTTCTGGCCCCTGAGGAAAAAAGTTTGCTCACCCCTAGTTTAGTGGAAGACCCGTGTCTAACAGTAACGTTCAGAAGCCGATAAAAAGATATGCCCAAACATTGACGCAGAACACGTAGACACATCGAGCTAGGGTCTAGTACAAAATTCACGAAAAACATGTCCTGAGTTTACATACACCATCAGAACGCGCCAATGCACACCGCCATATGAACTTAGAAATACCAACAAACTAATTTAAATCCTATGTCGCAATACCTAATTTAGCTTACAACTACGAATATTCGATTGCACCCATTGGCGTGCAATCGAATCGCACCCATTGGCGTAGTCTTCATTTTCGCGTTTTAGTCTACATTTGGTTCGGACATTTTTGAGCGCCGACCCGGGATCTAGTTTCAAGTTTAAATTCAGCTCCCAAACTGACAGCTGAATCGATCAATCATCATGACTGTAATAATAATAAGTTACAGTTCGGACATCGTAATAAGCCCGATTTGACGTTTGCTTTAAAGCACGAAATAGGTAAATGTCTACGGAAGCTGTACGCCTTTGATCATAAAGAAAGTCGCCTTTTTATTTATCTGCACGTAGGTAGCGCACCCATGATAAAATTTAACTAAACGCCACGCATTGAATAATAATTACTCTTATTAGTGTTGACATTACTCCTAGTATTTTGACATGCATCATATAGGACTTCTTAGATTGTCGCGAGTGTAGTGAGGTAACATTGATATTACAATCTAGAAAATGACATCAAGTACCGTCCACGACGCCTAAGCTGAGCTTTGCATTTGTGTGAGAATGAATGCAGACGCGTCCTTTGCTTGCTTTAAACCGGTTTATACTGCTTTTTGGCAATCGACTCTATGTGCACTCACACAAATGCAAAGCTCAGCTTACGCCTCGCCAGTTGTACTTTTATTGACAGAAAATTAAAGCCAGTGATTAATATTTATGTTACTCATTCCCGTTAAATTGTTCAAATTGTCAAACATGTGCATACAGCGATGGTTGGCATCACGGAATATAGTTCTAATACACCGCTGGGTTGCTTAGTGATACAATCGATTACCCGATCCAATGTTCCTACACCGATTGGTCTTCCAAAAGACTTTAAAATCTAAGGTATTTTAGAAGACTCTGATTGTTCTGACTTTTCTAATTCATGTGCCGATCATAATTTGATTATCACTTGCGACACCGGCAAAGGAAAACACTGTGAGGAAAACTGGACACCAGAGAGGAATCCATAATGTTCTGATGGCGTGTGTTGTCCGCCAAATGGCACCAGGTCTGGTGAACTAAGGTGTACCTTCACATTCTGAAAAGAGGCCTATGCCCAGCAGTGGGACAGTAATGGGCTGATTATGTATGTACCGTTTTTTTTAGGATACCGTACCCAAAGGGTAAAACGGGACCCTATTACTAAGTCTGTCCGTATGTCACCAGGCTGTATCTCATGAACCGTGATAGTTAGACAGTTGAAATTTTCACAGATGATGTATTTCTGTTGCCGCTATAACAACAAATACTAAAAAACAGAATAAAAACAATATTTAAGGGGGCTCCCATACAACAAACGTGATTTTTTGCCGTTTTTATAGATAATGGTACGGAACTAGGGTTACCATTTAGAAATTTGAAAAGTCCTGACAAAAAGCCTGACATTTCAATAGAAGTCCGGACATTTTAGTCACAAAATGCAAACATACGAAGATTTATTGTTTGATCTCGTTATGTTGATTGTTAAAGATTTATATTTTGTTTTTAGACGAATGAGAAGTTAATAAAGGTTAAAAAGTCATTTGATATTACATAAGTAAGTTTCATAACTCGTATTCCATCTAAGCCAAAAAATCCGGACAAATTAAAGAGCCGGACAAAAGTCTAGAAGTCCGGACATGTCCGGACAAATCCGGACGGATGGTAACCTTATACGGAACCCTTCGTGCACGAGTCCGACCTCGCAGTTGGCCAGTTTCTTTTTTTAATTTTGACGTGATGTGTCTTCATAGACCGAGTATCAAATACAAGAGGTCCACAAATTTCCACCACTACCTAAACAGTGAACACATGACAACTAACTTGAACAAAATCAACGAGGGAAAGCGAAAAGCCACTCCAAAAGATAAGGAATTAATTCCCGTAGGGTATTACACCCATTTATCACAACTTATCAGAGTAATCTACGTGCCTTCAACCGTGGACCTACAAGGGGAATGACAGATAAGCTACTTGAAAGGATAATGACCAAATTTTCTGGCGCCATCGCCATAGTGATTTATTGTCATTAATAATTTAAACATCAGGATTTAATTCATCATCTGGTTTTTGAGGGGATCGTGGCTAATTATCAACAGCGCGGATCATTTATGACTTGCAAGGTTAAGCTAAGGGCAAGTTAAGAGCAAGACTAAGCCCGAAAGTCTTAGTCTGTCGGCATTGTCCAGTAACTGCGGGTTGCGGAGGTCGGATCCGAGTAAAATACTGGTATTCAGCGGCATATGGTAAGACTGGAAGTTGACCCCAACATACTTGCGAATAACTTTAAAAAAAAGTAAAAACCGACTTCAAAGAAATACTAAAAGGAGTAAAATAATTACCATAATATTAAATTAACAGTTTCAGAAGTCGGTGGCTTCTATTTGTTTCAGTGTAGAGTTGCACCGACTTCTGAAACTGTTAATTTTATATTATGGTAATTATTTTACTCCTTTTAGTATTTCTTTGAAGTCGGTTTTTACTTTTTTTTAAAGTTATTTTTTATTAAATACGTTTTAGTGTCATAATTTTAACCCCCTCCTTCATAACCCTTCTTTTTGTCTTTGACGTAGTCGGGCATAAAAGTCCTTTCAAATGATACCTTACACGATATAATGAAAACATTCCAAAGGGGAGGAGGGGGGGACACGCACCCCCTCCTCTTTTCAAGTAGTCAGTTCCCAACAACAATTATAAACAAAGCAATATTGGTAATTTGAGAATTTTGCTTTGATCCGATGAGGAGTTCCGTTCCATATCTCTGAAGTTCATGGTCTGATCATAACAAAATTTAAATGGGACCAATCGGAAAGTATACCCTTTTGAACAAAAAAATAATTTTTCAAATCAGTTCATAAATGACGGAGATATGAGGTAACAAACATAAAAAAAATACAACCGAATTGAGAACCTCCTCCTTTTTGAAGTCGGTTAAAATGGCTAGGCAGATAGATTTAACCCAGTTAGTGTCTTATAAGCAACTTAGATTACACATAAAAGCGAAATACTCTCTCAGAATCTCGATGATGAACATTCGAAAAGTAACTCGTCATAGCAAGCTTTAGAAGTTCCGTACATCGCAATGATGAACATTCTCAATTAAATAAGGGCTCTTACACACCACGTTTTTTTCAGGCGCTGTCGACGCGCGTCGCTCGCAACTATAACGCGATGTTATCGCAACCAATTTACCTATTCACACGTTCATAAAATTGTGACTTTTTCGCGAGCTGTCGACGCGCTCGTAGCGCGGAGTTACATCGATACAGACGCGCTTCCACAGCGCGTCTCTTTAGCTGCAAACACATACGTACAGCGCGTTTTATTTTGCGAGGAGAGTTGCTCACGCGCGTCTGTAGCGCAATACACGCTCCTTCGCGCGCGTGCTACACGCGTTTTACTTTGCAAGGAGAGTTGATCACGCGCGCGTCTGTAGCGCGTTTCTCGTGACTTTGCAGCGATGCAATCGCAAGTAATCTGCCTATTTCAAGTTTAGCAGCGCCGATAACGCGCGATAGCGAAACGCGCGTCGACGGCGCCTGAAAAAAACGTGGTGTGTAAGAGCTCTAAGTCGTCATAGCGAACCTTTTAATTCACGTAATTCGTACTTTTAAACTTTACGAATACAGTACATCGGTATTTTAATCTTCGAATAGAATATACTTTATTGTACACCAAAATTGTAACACAGCTCATACAATATCATATATTGAAGGGTACAATGGCGGTCTTTTCGCTGATAGCGCAGTTCAGTATGCCAGTCACTATTTACATGTCTAAATACCACGTGAACTAAAAACTCAAAATGAAGTCAGGGGAATAACGCAGACCTTTACGTTCTACCGCCGTCTGTCTGCATTTTATTGCATTACCGATCCTTCGGGCAAAATGTTAGAGAGTGGGCAAATTCCTCAGACACATAAATTGTTCCCCCTCCCCGCATAGCTACCCGAAGTGGCTCCCCCTATAATGAGTGTTTCGTTCCAAGACTAATTGGTTTAGAAAATGTCTGTAAAAAGCTAATGAGTGGCGAGCTGTTTGGAGGTCGTGTTGTAAAAAGAATCAATTAAGTGTGTTAGAGACTTTTTCGGTGGATTTCTTACAAGTCTTGGCTTTAAGAAGTTTAAGTGGGTATAGCATTGGGTTACTATCAAGGGCACAGAGGTCCCTAAGTGTACTAGCGATTGGGGTTACTTTGATATTAAGGGGCGACATTGATAGTTACTAAAAATAGTGTTTTTTTATACTTTGCCCCACACTACGATTTAGATTTCTCTTGTATCGTGGATGCGTTTACAGACACAAATCTCACATACACAAACGCCCAGACCCGAAACAACCATCTGTAGGCCATACAAATTTTTGTTCCGTGTGGGAATCGAACCCACGACCCGTAGCGCAGAAGCCAATCGCTTAGCCACTGCACCAAACGTGTCGTCAAATATCTCGCATTTGGTCATATATCTCTGTAAAAATGGAACTTATGCATTTTAACTTATGCATTAACTTATGCATTTTAACTTAACTGTATAGGCAACATTGACAGTTTTCCTATTTTAACTTAAAGTATAGAGGTATCTGCGAAGTTAGATGGCGAAGATAAAAAAAATGCCAAATCACACCCCTGATTATGTACAAAATTCGAGTCCTACTTTGACACTGAATGATAAAACAGGGATTATCAAAGTTAAAGCCTAGATACGGTCCGACTTTGTTAAAGCACATTTCTCCTTTTTTTTATCGAAAACTGCTCTGAAGTTTTTTTTTATCTAGTCTATGTGATTTTATATAGGTATTTCAGTTAATTCAGTCTATATAAAATATTGTTGATGTATCAGTGTTTGAATGCCAAGCTCCAGGTGTGCTGCTGGGGGTCTTGACTGATAATTAAAACTACTAGACTTCAATAATTACTATACATATTTCGATAGGTAGCTGATTACATTAAAAGATAGCCGATGCGTGTGCGCGCGCTAAGGTAACGGCGGAGTGAGTGGCGAGCTGCCGCCGGTGGGCGGCTGAGCCCAAGGTGGGGGCCGGCGTAGAAGGCCCTGGAAGCTCGTAGAACGCTCCGAAGCGACCCACTGGCACGGCCCGATGTGACGTCAGGAACAAGCAGCTAAAAGCGAAAATAAATAAGATACAAACATATGAAGTTAATAAAATTGATCAAAGTAACCCCGTTCTACGGTACCTACTCACCTACCTACATGATTGATTTTGTTTTTTGTGTCAAACAATAAGACAGCTTTTGAAATTGAGAACTGTCTGAATGAACAGTTCGGCCTTGGTTCGGTTGTGATTTTTCAAGATTTATTTTAGGAGAATTGGGCCCCAGCTGTGTTTCCATTTTAGGTCATATTTGGTCACTAGAAGCTCCATTTTCTGAATTCGTGTAACTAAAGGAGGGGTAAAGATTGTTTTGAAAAAACTTAAATAAAAATCATCGAATTTTGAAAGTTTAACACTTGGTTTAAACAGTCACCAGTGATACTTTAAGTGGTCTGCAGATTAACCTTGTACATTTCAAATACATATTTCAAATGAAATAGAAACCATTTGAGTAATAAAATATAAACGCTACGATCAACATTGAACTAGTTTTATTCACGATATTAACAGCTGTTTTATTCCTATTTTATAGTGTTTACTTAAATAGCAGAAACTTTAACGTGTCGATCTGTTTGACGCGATTGAATTCGATAAAAATCGTTCGTATAATGTTAGTTTCGCGTGCCAACATTTCTGTATTGCATACTTCTGTGATCTTGATATTATACAGCCAAAAAGAGATATGTGTCCTTTACGTTCACAGGTTAAAAAGGTTTTAAAAAAATAATTATGAAGTAAAAATAATTGAAATGTTAGTTGTATGGAAAGTAATGATAAAAATACTCGAATTTCGGGAAGTTGTTCTACGAAATTTGTCAATTTCCGTTACCGAGTAACCCCACAAAATTTATAGTTATGTATGTACAATGAATAAATCAAAAGCAATACAACAACAGTAATATTGCCAAGAGCCTCGATCACCACATTAAGAGGCTCTTATAATAAGAGCCTCTGGCTGGATCAAGGATACAGAAAGCGGTACTTCTTGACACGGCACGCATTGTGAGGAGGTTCCTCTCTGCACCGTTGACCAATGGTAGCTTGGACTTTGTTTCCGATAGCAGTGGGCAAAATGTTGTTATTTTATACAGGGGGTCCCTGGAAGTATGGATCAAATCGAATAGGGGCGTGGGCAAGGTCATTTCAAAACTTGTAGTAGTAAAAACTTGAGTAAAATTTTTGCTAGACCAAAAAAGCCTTTACAGTAAATGTTTTTTCTTATTGAACACATGTTTTCTAGCTGCGTAAAAGTATTACTACAAGAAATGCCTACTGTTCGCCAAAGTCCTGAAAAAAATGATAGTTCTGATAGCTTTTTTATGATTTTTTCTATGCGAAGTGATTGAAAAAAAAAACAATAATTGGTCATAACTTTTGAATCGTAAAAAATTGCACCCACCGACATTCTCGGGGTCAAAAAGTTTGGAAATGACATTGCCCACGCTCCTATTCGATTATATCCATATTTCCAGGGACAACCTGTAAAGAAAAAAAAATATAGGCACATTAATTTGTATAAGAATGAATAAAGAACAGTGATTACGTAGTTTACCTCTACGCTTGTGAAACGTGGACCATCATACAAAGAGATCGAGAAGGGTTTGAAAGTTTTGAAATGTGGTACTGACATCAGAGGGAACGAGTATCATGGACAGAAAAAATAACCAACGAAGAGATTCTAAGTAGAGTCAATGAGAAAAAGCAAATTACAGGGTGTTAACGAATTCGTGTAATTCCTTAAAACCACTTGATCTACTACTGATGTAGACAGGGCCCGCACGGGATTTACCTAGATTAAAAATTAAAAAAATAAAATTATTATTTTTTCATGCGGCTTTGTTACCGATCGTATCTAAACCACCTACCTAATAAGGATTCAGTAAAAAATAAGAACTTATTTTTTTGCAAAATAAATGTTTTATTTGTGAGAACATTTCGATGCCACGCATAAATTAATGAAAGCACAGCGACACGGCTGGCAGGCACGACTAACGCGATATCGCTCTTTGCAGTCAGATAACTCAAGGCTCTAAAATGACTCAGAAATAGAAAATCAAGATATTTTTTTGTTTTTTTTTTTGTTGATTTTCAAAAATTCTCATTTAGGGTTAATCTGTGTCACCAGTAGATCACGTGGTTTGAAGGAATTACACGAATTCGTTAACACCCTGTATAGAACAGATAGAAAGAAGAAGGGGGAAAATGATTAGACACTTGCTGCGACACACCTTTATAAAAGAGGGTAGTTTACAGGCAAAAAGAAGACCAGGTAGACCAAGAAGAAAGTACACGGACCAATTGAAGGAAAAGACAGAAGTGCTAACATACAGAACAGTGAAGGAATTGGCTCTGGATTAGTGACACCCGATATGTCGCTTTGTATCGATATATCGTATCGTAATGTATCGCAACTGATTGAATCGATACACGATATATATCGTATGTCTTTGTATCGATACTGTAAATATCGTATCGAAATATCGTATTGTTGTTTAAGTGGAGTTGCTGTAGTGTTGCCTTTAGTTTTAACGTTTAATAAACACAACTTGCATTTCGCACCCAAATCACTCTTAATAAAAAATCACACAAAAATCAACAAAGTCAAAAGTATCTAATATTTACATTAGGTCTTACCTATCCGCATCGTTTTACAAAGGTTAATGCCGCACCTGCAAGTGTGGCGGCATTACAAAAGAAGAATAATTAAGTTTGTTTACATTTGTAATCTTTGTTAGATACCGTTACCTATCTTGATTTTTCACAAACCAAACATCACTCTTAGTACTCAGTACAATACGATATTTTCGATGCGATATTCCGACGAAGCGATACGATACAGCCAAATATCGCATTGACGTGTATCGATACAAAATATCGATATATCGCATTCCGTTGTATCGATACACCAAAATAACGATACGTATCGCATCGCTACTCTGGATAGAGAAAGATGGAGATTGCTACACCGACAAGTGCCCAGCACTTAAATTTTGGATGGATGGATTTTGTAATATTTGATTCTTTAATATTACAGGCTGTAAAAAGTAGACTTTTACGACAGATTGCTAAAACGATAAACCTCAAGTACCAAACTATAAACGTTCGCAGTATGTCATCCTTATAAAGTTCGGCGATATAATACAATATGCTATCGGAACTTTGTTTTTATATGCTCTGGAAGAATCCCAAAGAAAAAAGATGGTTGCGACACTTGGCTAGGTCAACATAGAAGTGAAAAAGAACAGATGTGGAGTGATGCGTAAAAGTAAAACTGAATTTAAACTCTAAGGCTGTAAATGAAAAACGTGTTATTCCTTAAACCACATGATCTATTACTGCGAGTCAATTCGACTACCAAAATTGTTGCAAACGAAATACAACTGTTCAACCGTGAACACGCAATAGCTCAACAGTACAGCGTCAGTGTTAAGATCGACACACATTTGGTCCACGCGCCGGCAACACCGGCATACCGTCAGTGCGGCAGCGCTAACGCGACGTCTTGTGTAGGGAAGCGACGCGAATTGCGAAGCGATGCGATGCGGTGCGAAGCGGCGGCTTTGTCCTACGAGCTCGCGAACCGCTCGCCGCGCGCCGCCGTCATTCAGTAACACTGTACCACACCGCATCCAGTTCGCGTGAAAATATTAAGCCAACTGACAGCGTTCGCTTTGCGCCGCGCCGCGCCGCACCGCACTCCACGTGCGTTTGGTCACGTAGGCCACTTCAATAGGTATCGACTGTTTGTTGTTTATGCGTCGCGCCGCGCCGCATCGCATCGCATGTAGATCGCTCACGTAGGATGCCGCGTAAGAAGTGACCCAGTGAGATCTTCGCTTCATCGGCTCAATAAAAACACACACAACAAACATGTAAATAGTTATCAGTGTGTCATCATCTGCCTAGCCTTTTCCCAACTATGTTGGGGTCGGCTTCCAGTCGAACCGGATGCAGCTGAATATCAGTATTTTACATGGAGCGACTGCCTATCAGACCTCCACAACCCAGTAACTGGGTAATACGATACTCTTGGTAAGACTGGTTGTCAGACTTTCTGGCTTCTGACCAACAGTAACGACTGTCAAAGATCTACAAATGACAGCCGGGACCAACGGCTTTACGTGCTTTCCGAGGCACGGAGGAAACTCGCTATGGTAAATGGTCACCCATCCACAGACCAACCTCGGCAAGCGTGGCTTAACCCGGAAGATCGGTCTATGCGGCTGTAATTATTTAGCCACGAGCTCCTTCTCCTCCACGAGCTCCACGAGTAAATAGTTATCAGTGTGTATTGTCCACAAAATTAGTATGTAACTAGCTGTGCCCGCGACTCCGTCCGCGTAGAACTCGGAAAACAATATTGTGTCGCAGCAACTAAATAGTGTATATGTATGAATTCCATTTATTATAATAATAGACAAAGGGGTCCCACCAAGGCACTTATATCTTTTAAACCATTTCTTTAGGTAGAGTTTCAGCTCTTATTAATTGACCGTAAAGGTTCATATAAGCATAATACTAAAAACGCGGTGCTTATGTCCATACATTTCCTTGCTAAAATGGATTATAATTGAATATTGATATTTATTGTGATAATGTAACGAAACCTTATCGCGATACAAAAATGGCTACAACGCCATCTAATTACAATCGGCGAACTAAATCAAAATATTTTACGCAGTGCAGTCTATAAAATGATTTCATTCGAGGTGTGGAATAGGAAAGTGCTTTAAATGTATAAAAATTTCACGTATAGAAGACTTCATTTTATTTTTATAAGTTAGAAATAGGTACCGCTTTCAAAGATTTCAAAAAGTTTGATCTGGAAATCGAACCAACCCAAATGCGAAAAAATATCATCTGTATTTTTATTTCACCAATCGATAGGATCAATAATACGGATCAAATCGCTCCAATAAACATTGTGTCTGAAATTGATGGAAGACCATAAAACCAAAATTGACTAACTTATGTACATTTAAATTCAAGCACTTATTAATTGTTGTTAAGTAGTTCTTATTTTTTCCACTTCGTTCAATTTAAGACAGTGTGTTTGTTGGAGAGTTTTGATCCTGATTATTGACCATAAAGATATTTTCAACAGGTGCCTTTGCAGATGGTATAGCTTTGTCAGTTTGATTCCCGGTTCAAGCAAAAAAATCAGTAAAGGCAATATTTCTTACTTATAAAAATAAAATGAAGTCACCTTTGAGTGAAATTTGCAATTTTTAATATTTAAAGTACTTTCCCTTCATCGTTATGTGTTTTGGGACATTACCTAATGCTTAAATAAACTTAATAAAACGGCGACGACAGGCTTTGAATAGTTCTGACAACAATGAACAAAATAAAATGCATAAAAACATTCCAAAAAAATTACAAAAAGTGTATTTTCTTTAAAGTGAGGTTTTAACGCAGGACACTGAGCCAGCGACCGTTCACTGCAGCACTTACTTCAGTCTACAGCTTATACTACGCAGTATATGGAAATAATGTTCCGTTGCTCGGAATCGATGAGCAATAGCGTGATAGTTTATATACCAGCATAAGCGCAGGCCCATCAAAATCGATTCACGCGATTTTACGATCCGAATATTAAGCTTATACTTCGCAGTATGTGGAAATAATGTTCCGCTGCTCGGCTCCTATGAACAATAGCGTGATGATATATGTAGCAGCAAAATTGTCGCTCTTTACGCAACACATCAGCGAAAGTTTCATCAAAATCCATCCACGGGATTTTACGTGATGTCCGGACGGAAAGACAAACAAACACAATAATTCTAAAAAAAAATGTTATGGTTTTTTTATCGATAGTATAGTACCACCGAATCGAAATTTTGGAAAAATATTTAATTACAGACAAAGTGCACTTTGAATTTTATTAATAGTAAATAGAATTATAAATACATATTTAAGTATTCATAATAAAATATATGAGTATTTCAAATTAATCTATCGTATTGCCTTGCACAATTAAAAATTTAGAATACCTACACTTGCTTATGAAATTGAATGTATTTGTCTTCCACTGCCATTCAGATAGATAAGTACCTTATAAATTTTAAATAACATTATCCTCGTTTTTTTATAAAAGCTTAGTTAGTACCTTCTTCGAATAGCATTTCAATAGACCTTCCATAGACTGAGAATAGTAATATATTCGTTGATTATATTTCCTCACAACGTGATTTGATACACGTAACGCCATCTAGTGAAAAGAAATGGTAAGTATACACAAATACATGCTAAGTTCTTTTAGAAAACTTAAAATTCGCATAACTTTTGATTGCGTGAACCGATTGCGATGAAATAAAAAACATATGTTACTTGGAGATAAGCACAATATTTATTTATAAAAGTCAACAACATTGGATCAGTTGTTTTTATGTGATGCTTGAACAAACAAACAGATAAACAGATAAACAGACAAACAGATAAACAGACAAACAGACAAAAAATCCAAAAATGTTAAAAATGGGTTCTATTGGTTATAGTTTAACACCCCAACCAGGTTTTTTCAAAATATTTGCTATGTACAGACACGCCATGTCTACAGATTTATTATATGTATAGATTAAGTTAACTAGTGTAATATATATATAGTGTAATATAATTAATGTTGACAAATGTTTTATTTAATTAATTTAATTTAATTTTTATTATTTATTGCTAATGAAATGTTTAATTTTGAATTTAATCTGTTATAACTCACTTGTTAGATGGACATTATTTTGTAATAAATAATAATTCATTCCCCAGCATTGCGGATATAATTAATTTTAAAAAAATATTAATTTTATTTACTTAGTTCACATACTTAATTTAGGATTACACATTTTTGGATATTGGAATCGTAATAGTTTAAAAAGCAATATTATCAAGCCTGTGGTCGAGCCGAAAATGAAATAGAATGACAATGTAATGACAACGCCTCATCTCAACAGGAAGTGCGCACCGCCGCCTGCTATTGGTCAATTAATATTGCCAGATTTTGATTGGCTGTCACATATTAAAAGCACTTTTATATCTTGTGTTCTTTATTATTTTTATAGTTTATTTACAATATATTTATATCACAATATATTTATGCATTATTTATCGACACATTTTAAAAACACCATCCACATAAACAAATAATAAAATATATCAATTTAAAATTACCTTCGTCCGTGTGTCACTGCAGGGGTACCAACTGAAAATCAGCGCTGGGTGTTTGATGCCCAGCATATGTTGAGTTGGTGACCCTTTCAGCATGGGTATGCTCGACAGCATAAAATATGTGTGTTTCTTTTATATATTTTTTTTGTTTTTATTCTTTATTGTTTATGCTGTTATTGTGTCCTTAGCTGAATAAATTTGTTTTCTTTCTTTCTAATAAAACAGTCATCAAGCTGGAGTCAACTTTGTTCATCTACCGTAACTCCTCTCACTGTGGCCAAGACACCTTTAGTCATCATCGATCCTATGAGTCTGTGGGGTCGGCAGGGAGATAACCATTTCCTGTGTACATTGCACGACGTACACAAACCTCTATTTCTATCCAAATTCCGTCTGTTACCGTAGGTCTCCTGGTAACAGACTTCCCCCACGTAAAACCAACGTCATTCACGTTTGGTGTGGTTTGTATGGTAGGTTAGGTTAGGATAGGATAGGTTTTGCCGGGAGGACACGGCGTGGCACACGCTGGCAGAGTGTGCCGCTTGGGAGGAGCCGCGCCGTGCCCTCATCTCAGGAGTAGGCGGTGACCTGTCGCTGTCGGCCGTGGTCGAGTCCATGGTCGACAGCGAGGAGTCCTGGGACGCGGTGGTGTCCTTTTGCGACACGGTCATGTCGCAGAAGGAGGATGCGGAAAGGGTGAGGGAGATCACCTCCACTCACCCGGCCCGCAGCAGACGCACCGGGCGTCGAAGGAGGGCGGACAACGCCCTCTTCCAGCCTCCCTAAATGGGTCCAGGGGCGACGGACTTGGGGAAGTCTGTCGCCCCCCACACATCAGGACCCGAGGCGGCGGCGCGAAGTGTTCCAAGCGCACCCCTCTTAGACGGCGCGGGGGGAGTCTAACACCTCACTCCCCCCGCTAACCCGAGGAGGCCCGCTGCGGCGGGCCGGCACCAGCCGGGGGTTGCGGAAGTGTCGTAAGTTCCCGCGACCCTCGGCGCAGGTGTGAGATGGAACACCGGGGTGGTTTTAGTCAGTAAGAGTCTGACAGACCCCTCGCCACGACCGCCTTGGCTCGGCTGTGTGACCGCTGCACGCAAGCAAACGCGCGGCATCGCCACAACCATAATTTGCGCGCTACAAAAAAAAACGTCTTTTTTTCATGCAAAAAAATAAAAGTCGTTTCCCAGCAATTATTTTTGGTCAATGTAATTTAGTTTGATGTACAGAGTGCGTAGATTTCGGCTATGTGATGGGTCTTTTTACACCCTGTTTACCAGTTAATTTAATTATTCAGTGCAAATTATACATTATATTTCGTACATCATATGTAAACACACGATGGTTTTTTTTTTCACAAAATTGTTGCTATGGTTACACATAAAGGTGGCTTCCCACGGTGCGTGATAAAATGCACCACGACGCACGAGCTCGCACGGCGCACCATGGAAAGAGACTCGTCTGTGGTAACGCAGACACCTGCGTAGCAGTGCGTCGTAACCACCGCAAGTCGGTAACTTCAAAGGTGCGGTGCGAGCACGATGCATGTTAGCTATCACTTGGCATTTTGTAGTGACAAAATAGCTTCAAATCACGCACCCAGTCAGTCAGACACGCACCGTTGGAAGAGCTGTAATGCGGTGCGTGGCTGTGCGTTATCGTCGGCTGTGCGTGGTATCATCCGTAAAATCACGCACCGTGGGAAGCCACCTTTATAGGGACGTATAGCTGCGACACTGGTTGATGCGTGACATACGCGGTATCCTACGTGAGCGATCTAGAAGCGACGCGAAAACAACAAACAGTCGACACCTATTGAAGTGGCCTACGTGACCAAAAGCTTGATATTTTCGCGCGAACTCGATGCGGTGCCATACAATGCTACTGAATGACAGAGGCGCGCGGCGGGCGTTTCGCGAGCTCGTATCACAAAGCCGCCGCTTCGCACCGCATCGCGTGTCACCGCATCGGATCGCTTCGCTTCGCAATTCGAGTCGCTTTGAACCGCCTACGTAAGATGCTGCGTAAGTGAATGCCGGGCAATTACCTTGCTTTAGTATTGACAATATTAAGCGCGGGCAACGCATCTACATACAGTTTATAATGTCATTGGGTAGAAAGCAATGGAACTGCGATTTTGTATAAACAATATTGCCGCGCCGCGCCACGCCGCCGCGCCGTCCGCTCCGCTGCTGTGCGGTTCCGCCTAGTGTGGTCTGATCTTTACACGCTCAGTTAGCTGTCAGTTTTACCGCGGTAATTGCTTTCATTAAAGAAAAATTGACCGTATATTGCGGTGACTGACTGACTGATGGCAAAAATTTAGATAAGATACCGCATTGCATCAATCATCTTTAATTCATGACTTGAAGTTGAATGACACCTGCATGAGCGTGTAATGGTCACCTTTACGGACCTTGACGGCATCCCTATAAAATAAATAGCTACCTTTCTAAATTTTGTATCGTTAATAAGCATTACGCGTGCTTTGTTTACGGATACACAGAACATTCTACACGAATAACCTTCGTTCCTCCATTGTTAGTTCCGTCATTTGCTACTAGATGGCGTTAAACTTAAGTTTCGTTTGAAGCCTTAGAAGCGCTTCATGTGTCGTTGAAATCCGATCTCGACGCTTTATTCCTATGGGAAATTTTGATATGAAATCAATAATGTTTTCAGGAATCTAAGAAATTATGTATTTTGTGTGATGCGAGAATTAATTTAAAAAAACCGTATGATGTTCATCTTTTTAATTAGGTACTTAGGTTTTGCGTTTATAAAGTGTATATAGGTAAATATGTAATAATAATAAAGAAAAATATATCCTAATAGTATCACTATAAACTAAAAGAGGACATAAAATATTTGTGTGTACCTAGTTGTAATCGTTACCTTACTAGGTTTTAAAATGATCAGAGGCAGTGAATGGCACGTACTAGGTATCGATGATTAAATATATCTGCTTATTATTTGAGTTTTCAACGCTGGTGTTTTTGTATTTGGTAGAGACTTTCTAGGTTAGCAAGATTATGCAATAAAACGATTTTTGTACAAAGTGCCCCTTACTTACTAGGTTTTGAAATGGTATAGCCGAGTAGGTAGAGCTCCTTGTAAAAGAGTTCATAAGGTGAATTACTACCTCTATACCTATTTTTGCCGCAAAGTAGCATTGCTGTGTTCCGGTTTGAATGGTATGGGTGCCGGCAGTGCTGGCCGGGGCAAGTTTTAGGATGGAGCGAGATCCAATTATGGCGCCCCCCTTGTTTGCCCCCAATATACAAAGTGTATCGTAAATAAGTGTACAACTTCTTATGGGATCACTATACTCATCATTATGAACAACTTTTACTACGGGAACAAACCGGAAATCGCGAAAAAAAATCAGCTGTTCCCTATATTTTGACGAGTTATGCGAACATTAATGTAGGGAACAGCTGTTTTATTTTTCGCGATTTCAGTTTTGGTCCCGTAGTAAAAGTTGTTCATAATGATGAGTACAGTGACCCCATAAGAAGTTTGTACACTTATTTATGTTACATCTTGTATATACCAGTTGACTGAGGCGCCTCCTGGGACTTGGCGACTGGAGCGGCCGCTCCGTTCGCCCTATGGTAGGGCCGGTCCTGGGTGCCGGTGAAATTACAGGCACATGAGACTGTCTAACTTTGTCTCTAAGGTTGGCAACGCATCAGCAATCCTCTTGGTGTTGTGGGTGTATATACGCTGACATTTAATTGGTTGTTTTGCTAGAACAAACGTTGTTCAGACCATGGTCTACAATTAAAACGCATCAAATAAAAAACTTGCGCAAGCGGCGCCATGATGGTTCAAGTTGTTTGCCGCGAACTTTACCGCGATTGCCGCGATGAGTAGGTACTTTAATCTTTAATGTTACGGTTAATGTTTGAACACGTTTGAGCAACAAAACTTTTTAAGAACGCCTAGATTTTTTTTTTCTTGAATTTTTTTTTGTTATCATACTATGGTAGTAGACCATGTTCTGAATAACGTTTATTCTAGTAAAACAACCAATTAAAGGTATTCCGAGACGGACTGCAGACCGCAAACTGCAAAAGTAGTATCGCTTGCGGTGCGATCTGCGGCTGCGGTCTGCGGTTGCAGTTTTGCAGTCGCTGTCGGAATAGCACCTTTAAAGTGCACACCTTAAAGGCGCTGTTCCGATGGCGATGCGTGCAGGTTGCAGTTTGCAGCCCGTCTCGGATTTGTACCTTATGTCAACGTGTATAGGCGACGGTAATCACTTTCCATCAAGTGGGATGTCGGCTCGTTTTCCTACCTATTATATAAAAAAAAAAAACACAAGACTGGTATATTTTATGAAACTTTTCCTTATTTTGATTAGGTGGAGTAAAAAAAAAGAAAATATACCTAAATAGAAAGATGAACAGGTACTTTAAGTACGAGGAAAACATGAGATTAGAGGCTACATTTTGTTAGAAAAACAACTCGAACTTTTCGGGTAGCCACTTAAAACATATTTTATTTAAACAAGTTTTCGACGGATATCTTTGATTCTTAAAAAGTTGAGTTGAAGGTAAAATTTTTGGGGGAACAATAATTGAAACGGATACAGATGAGCATGGGGAAGCTATCCACTTTTCCATCTGCTATCTCGTTCCCACATTAAGGAGCAAGGAGAATAAAAAACACGTTATAGAGGTACTAGTGATTAAGCGCAACGAGCATCTTCGTAACGATTGGACATTGTCGAAGTGTGGGTCTTTAAAAAGAGCGGTATTGCTTTTTTGGGACAAGTATTTCCAACTACCTTCTGTAGGCAGAAAGAACAGGTGCTCACCCGGAAAAAAATGTATTTATATTGGACTAGCTGTTGCTGGCGGTTTCACTTGCATCTTACGGGAACTACGGTACGGTTCGTGTACCCGGATAATGAGTATCTTTTGTCCAAATCTAGGTCATTGTCTACCTGTGTGCCAAATTTCATCCAAATCCATTCAGCCGTTAAGGCGTGTTTGATTAACATACAACCAAATTCACAAACTAACAAACATTCAAACTTTCACATTTATATTATTAGTAGCATAGTAGGAAATAGAATGTAAGAGGAAGTCTGAAAGTGCCACCGGTGACTAAGAAACTGTGTGGAAGCCGGTTGTCATGGTATGGGCATGTGATGTGGAGGAATGAGGAACATGTTATGAAGAAAGTTTTGAGTATGAATGTGGATGGTTTTAAGAGTAGAGGAAGACCAAAAAAACGATGGATGGATAATGTAAAAGAAAATATGACTAGAAAGAGGGTACTACTGAGATAACGGCTAATAGAGAAATATGGACGAAAAACTCGTGCTGCGCCACGGAGTAGAGAAAGAAGAAGAAAGAAAAGAAAGAAGAATGCACACATTTTTATTTGTCAATTAGGACCGACTACTTACCTTCAGATGGCGCACTTTTTCTTATTTTAAATTCTTCTTGTTTCATATATTGTGTCAAGGTATTTAATTTATCTATGAAATAACTTAAAGCAAGCAAAGTAAGTTGTTTGTGCCGAAGATTGGTCACAATAACATGCATTGATAATGATAAAAACACGGAATAGATGAGAAGTGGTTAGAATGCATCTCTTCGACGACAGATGTCTCTAGCTATAATCTGGCGAACAAACGAGAAAATGTGTTTTAAAATGAAAATATAAATTTTAGGGACTTAAACGTGAAATGTTATGCCATCAATATGTTTCAGTTTTGATCCTGAACAATTTTTGCATGCAACAACAGCGCACTTCATTGTTAAAACAATTTAACAATTAAAAAACTATTCAAATACAACGGACCCGAACACGATGACGATTCACTCGAAACTAAGGTTTATGGCCCCGCCCACTGTGACGTTATGACCTAATTGAAGACGCATGACCTAATTGCCTTGCGGCATCTCCGCTTCTTTCTCTTCTCCGTGTGCTGCGCCGACCCCCAATATTAAGTTGGGATATGGGCAGGAGGACTAGCTGTTATCCGCGGTTTCACTTGCATCCTAGGAGCACTACTTTATGTACCCGGATAAAAGTATCCTATGTCCTAATCCAGGTCATGGTCTACATGTGTGTCAAATTTCATTCAAATCCGTTCAGCCGTTAAATCGTGTTTGATCAACAAATATCCAAATTCACAAACTTACAAACATCCAAACTATCACATTTATAATATTAAGAAATAAGATAATGGGAAGTAGGATAGGATAGTAGGGTTAGGCACTTCAAATTAACAGGAGAAACGTCACAGGGTTGGTGATCAGCGGTTTTTCTACGACGCGTCACATCCCTAGCTTCTACGGGACAACACTAGTCGCCATCAACCGGCAATCTTCTTCTATCATGTCGGCACGAGCTATACAAGAATAAAATATAAAAGATAATATAAAAGAATGCCGTGGTGAAAAAATTAGCTAGTTAGCAAGGTTGGTAGCGGGGCTGACTGCCCAGGGTGCGCCGCCGAACGTACTTAAGTATCGTCACTCGTGGAGGCTCTTTTCATGCATCCCAATGGCTACCGGCAATGACGGACGTCTTGATGTTAGCGCCTCCCGCTGATATGTTTGCAAAAGTATTAATTACTGTGTAATCCGAGTTGCAATTTATCTTATTAGGTATATTATTATGTTCAGTGAGTATAATTTCCACCCATTAATAGAACACATTCAAATAAAAAAACAAGGTTTGTAGCGGGACTGACTGCCCAGGGAGCGCCGGACATACTTAAGCATCATCAATAATTGCAATTGTGGAAATGCTAAGCTGAAACTCATTTACAAATCGAAATAAATTGTATTATTTTAAGCGAATACAATAATGATTTCAAATGAACCAATCGAATCGTTTTAATCTAAATGGAGATTCGAAATTCAATATTTATTCGCGTGCAACAGCTGTTTTCATGGCCACGCCAGCATAGGCAATTCAGTTTGTACAAACGCGTTCCTATTTCCGAAAAGGCGGACAACACTAAACGTGCCTAAACTGACCTTGACCTTTTTATGTGGACGTTTATTCTCTCGGCTCCATTAACGTTGTCATGGCAACCGCTTCAACTAACTCTGTAGGTAACATTTTGAGCTGAATATTATAAGTTTACTTTTTTCTTTGCTAGGCAGATCTTGGAGCAGGTAATTTTTTTTTAAACTTTGTTCCTTGATTTGTTATGTAGCGCGGGTGCTTTCACAGGACACAAATCTCATATACGCAAATGCCCTTCTATAATAATAATAAATCTTCCGTCTGCCAACGTATTTCAATTTTAAGCTTGAAAGGCAGACGCCGTTTTCTTCCGGCAATTGAAGTTATCCAATCCACTTAACACCCACCCCTTTCCATAGACTAGATATTTTTCACCACATTTTACAATAGTCTTGCACCCACTTGGGACGGTCCATTACTGTACTCCAATAGTGCAGTCCAATAGTCACCGGTTGGTGCCCCACCCCATTTTAGATTAAAGTTCTCAAAGGGGCCTCTGCGTGTTGGACCTATGTCCCTCGTATGCCTTCCAAAGGACCGTACATCTTCCGCACGGAAGATGAGCCGTGATTCAAGAGAGATAAATCTTTATTTCAGACCAGAGATCCATAAGAATGAGTAAACAATTTGACACTTACAAACTAACTTTTTTTTTTTTTTTAGTCTTTATTTATGAATGTTTTGAGGCTTTTAATCAAACATGATCATGCCAGCCTCATCGTACGCTAAAAAGAGAGAAGAACAGAAAAGGAAACATTAGGTTCTCTTTAATTTACGGACAAAGGATGATGGGCAAAATTGTATGAGACCTGTCCCCCCCCTTCCAACAGATTTTTTTGATGTGTCAGTAGTTTCATAAGGATCTATGAAAAGACTAGCAACCAGTTTTAACTTCAAAATCGATGGGGTTTAGTATATACAGGGTGGTAAAGGAGGACCGGAAAAATTGGTCAACATAACCAATAACAATTACACATTATGTCATTAGATAGGTATTGCAATATACTGCAATAATTACTATGGCGGCTCATTTCAAATCACTGTATGAAAAAAGTTATGGCGATGTTTCGTAGGTTAGGTTATGTTAGGTCAGGTTAGGTAGTTTTTTTCTTGTATATTGTTTCGTAAGAAAAAACAAGCACATTAAGTAAACAGTGTTATAATTATGTACTGTCATCCACAATCACATTATAAATAAATTGTCTGCAGAACCCCTGAAAGGACGATGCCGACCAAATCCTAAATACCACACTAGGAACCAATAACAACCACACATATGTCATTCGATAGGTATTTTAATATACTGCAGTAAATACTATGGCGGCTCATTTCAAATCGCTGTATGAAAAAAGATAGGGGATTTTTTCGTACGTTAGGTTAGGTGTTTTTTTTCTTATAAATTGTTCGGTAATAGCAAAAAATGCAAGTAGAGTGAGTAAACAGTGTTATAATTATGTGTCGTCATTCAAAATCACATCTAGTAAATAGGTGATAGGTGAAATTACCTAACCTAACCTAACCTACGAAACATCGCCATAACTTTTTTCACACAGCGATTTGAAATGAGCCGCCATAGCAATTATTGCTGTATATTGCAATACCTATCTAATGACATATGTGTGGTTGTTATTGGTTCCTAGTGTAGTATTTAGGATTTGGTAGGCATCGTCTTTCAGGGGTTATGCAGACAATTTATTAATGTAATTGTGGAGGACGATATGACCTTTTACGTGAGTGGCAACAACAACTGTAAAAAGTTTCAACTCAATCGGATGAACCGTGTGAATTTTTAGTAACAATTATCCGATACGACTTAAGCGCCACCTATTGTACGTTGATGGTACTATGTCAGAAACTGTCACGCGAGTGGCAACAACAACTGTATAAAGTTTCAACTCAATCGAATGAACCATGCGAATTTTTATTAACAATTATCCGATACGAATCGCGTGCCACCTATTGCACGTTGATGGTACTATGTCAGAAACTCTCGCGCAAGTGCTAACAATAACTGTACTTAGTTTCAACTCAATCGGATGAACCATGCGAATTTTTATTTGCAATTATCCAATACGACTCGCGCGCCACCTATTGTTCGTTGATGGTACTATGTCAGAAACTTTTGCGTGAGTGCCAACAACAACAGTACAAAGTTTCAACTCAATCGGATGTACGATGCGAATATTCATTTAAATAAAATAATATTGATAAAAATGCGTTTTCCCCGGAATATCCCGCTCCTTTGAGGAATGTCGCCATAGGAAAAATTTATCACCCTACTAAGATGTTTCAACTGAGATACATTTCAGATCTGTTGGGGTATGGGGACGTTTTGTCCCATGGTCCTTTATATACTTTAATAGCATCTTTACTGTGTGGCCTGGATAAAATAGTTTGAACTACTCCTAATTCACAAACGTTAATATTTAATTCGGCTATTAATGTTTCCCTTTCTCTTCTGTATCGACTACATTCCACCAACAAGTGATGGACATCTTCCGCAGTACCGCAAATATCGCAATTAGGACTGCTGGTTTTCTTCATTAAGAAGCCAAACTTGTTCAGTGGTATGTGTCCAGATCTTAATCTATGTGCAATAACAATACAACTTTTGTTTATACTAATATTGGTAAACCAGGGAATACGAGGAGGTTCACATTGTATTGTCCTATACCAAATACCGTTTTCCCGAGAACTTTCATCAAAATACTCTTTCCAAATTGCATGACAAATAGCATACATAACATACTAACTTAAACACGTTAAATCAAACTTTTTATATCATATATCTGAATGACGGTCTGTGTGCCGCCATCCAGTGACAAATTATTTAGCCATCCACCCTGCCGGCTACAGTAGCCACGAGGCTATTGGGGCTCTCGCGCACCCGACACATCAGTGATGTGATTCGCAGACGCAGCAGCGAGCCGAAATCCGGAATGCGTGCGTCCGCGAACATCCCCGACACGCTACAGAAGCGCGGCAACCCCAGCATTACCCGGAACGCATTGTAATATTGGACTCGTAGAGCATTGTACGAGCCCTGTATATAACTTCTATGCTCTCACAGAAGCTCTCAAACGTTTATAAAAATTGGGCATTTTTATCGAATAATTGCCACTGCAGACCCACCGTACCCCTGGTGGTACGGTAGGTATTTTAAAGTAAAACGATACCACTGTATTAAGTGATCGTTGTGCTGTGCTGATGTAGATACTAAACGGACAGAAACTTATAAGTAGTTATCTCGCATATTAATGACTCATTCATTAGTTACATAGGTTGGTACATTATTGATACGGCGGCAATAATGCATATTAAGTTAACTCTTTTGTTAAACCGTACATAATATTTTTTTTCAAGCCATAGTGCATTAAAAAAAAATGTCCAAAAATAAATAGAATAAACAATAAAAAACATGTTTTTTTATTATTTTATTTTCTTGCTAGATTGTAGATTTGTAAGTATTTAAGATTTGTGCAGTAACATTTTTAATTAAATTGTTGTAGTCACAAGTGGTTTTAACTAGTGATACAACACTATTACCTGGTGGTATCGTTTTACTTTAAAATACCCACCGTACCACCAGGCGTACGGCCAGGGGTACGGTGGGTCTGCAGTGATAATTGCTTGCTTAATCTAGCCGTCGGTCCCGGGTGTAAAACGGATACTTATGGCAATTGTTACGGGTAGTCAGAAGCCCGAAGGTCTGGTAACCAGTCTAACCTTAGTATATCGGCGTTGCCTAGTGACTGGGTTGCGGAGGTCTGATGGCAGTCACTCTGTGTAAAATACTGGTATTCAGCCGCATCTGGTTAGACTGGAAGCTGATCCCAACATACTTGGGAAGAGGCTAGACAAAACACGTTGAAGTTGACAAGGCGTTAACTATAGGTCTAGCGCTTAACTGAGGCAATGCCTCGGTTATGGGAGCGGCACGGAACGGGTGACATTATTATGTCAGATTATTACGTCATTTCACGTCATGATGTGACGTGAAATGACATATTGTCATTTCACGTGACATTATGACATGAAATGACGTGTCCGAACTATCTCGCTATACACGTGATAAATATAATGAATATATCTCTTACGATTTTTTTACTACTACTAGATAATGAAAATGATTAGAGCCATTCAAACAGTAACGGTTCTGATTCAGAATCTGATTAATTAAATTTGGGATTTCGGGATTTATTTGTTGTTTCAGTTGAAAATATTAATAATTATTAAATAAATTAATATAATTATTGTATTTTTTTTTGTTTACATTGTCACGCGCAATTACATAGAGTGACTGGTAATTAGTGACCAATACTTTAACACAACATGATTGTAATCATTGTAACAAACAACTTTCCCAAACAAACATTATTTTTATTTTATTTTTTTCATTAAAAAATTTATTAATAAACCGTCGCGGAAAGGACGCGGCTCGTAATATGTTTTTTTTTTATGTTTTATAAATAATGTTTCTTTGGGAAAGTTGTTTGTTATCATGAGTACAGTTATGTGTTAAAGTATCGGTCACTAATTACCAGTCACCCTATATGTATTAATTAATTTAACTTAAGTATACACACGTAAATATCGTAAGAGATATCTTCATTATATTTATCACGTGTATAGCGAGATAGTTCGGACACGTCATCATGTCACCCCTCCCGTGCCGCTCCTATACCCTAGGCACTGCCTCAGTTAAGCGCTAGACCTATAGTTTGACATCTCTAACTTAGTTCTTAATTTCTTATCTATCACCGTCCTTTTCTCGCGCTGTCTGTTAGTAAAAGTTAGCAATTCTCTAATTTTAGTTTATTTAGTTAGTGAACAAGAGAATTGTCACCAAAATCACCCATGACCGCTTATTGTAGTGATACGAGAGGTCTGTCTTCAATAGTGCTCGTTTTGATAGTGATGATAATAAACATTACATAATATGATATTATCATCACGCCTGTATTCCCCTAACGCGTCATCCTACGTGAGCGATCTACAAGCGACGCGAAGCGGCGCGGCGCGACGCGAAAACAACAAACAGTCGATACCTATTGAAGTGGCCTACGTGACCAAACGCACGTGGAGTGCGGTGCGGCGCGGCGCGGCGTAAAGCGAACGCTGTCAGTTGGCTTGATATTTTCACGCGAACTGGATGCGGTGCCGTACAATGCTGCTGAATGACGTGTGCGTTCGCGCAGCGGAATGTTGTTGAATTTAAAGATTTTAATTATGCAGATATTTAGTGTATGACGTCGTATAATTGTGTATGGTAAAAAAAAATTTGTGCACGCAGCCATTGTGGAGAAATTCACCAAAAACTGATTCCGCTGGGCGAACGTTGTCCTGGCGGAACTTTTTTTAATCCATAGACTTTAGAAGAAAGGAGATGTGTCCAAAAATTAGTGTGTATTTGTGTGTAATTGTGTATGTATGAATAAAATTAGTGCATGCATAAACTTCGGAGAAATTCAAGTTTCCGCTACGCGAACGTTTGGCCATTAGCTAGTTTTCATATAAAGCGCTTACATAGAGAGCTGTAGATTTTTACATACGTTGTTTTGAATTTGTTTATATTTGTTTAAAAAACAGATTCAGAAAAAATCGTAGGGCTTAAAAGATAAAAATATAAACGTAAAAAACGGTTATTAGGTCTTAGTTCTTAAAGTATGCACTTTGGGGTCTAGATTTTCACGTTTATACAAACCTTGTAAGAGTCTGCAACATGTTGCCAAGTATCAATGATGTTCCGTTAGTAATTAAAGAATTATAGGACAATTTACCATGAATAGATCACTGTTTACAAAGCAGTCAAATATCACGACGTTCTAAAGGAATTGCATGGTAAAATGTATGCCAATAATTAGTGTATTCATTCAACTATTCACATGCAAAATTTCATGTCATTAAATTCAGTAATTAAAGAAAAACAATTATAATACTGACAAAGCATTGAAAACCTACATAACCCGACCAAGTTCGGATAGCTACAAAAAAGCGGCCGTGCAATATATTTAGGTAACATCCCAAAATTTACAGTATAATACCGGTATGGAATTGGTATAGGTGACACAATTGTTGTTTCGATATAATTTATAGGTCATTTATTTTTGTACACCTACTTTTTTAAATGTATTTGACTAAGACAGAAAATAGGTACTATTTACGTAGGTACTTTATTTAAGTATGCGCTTGAGACTTGAGATATAATCTAGATATATTATTTAAGACAAATAAAATTCATACAGCTAATTTCTATTGAAGATTTCACGGATCAGAATTCTAACTATATACCCCTTAGGGAAATTAAATAATTACCACAAGTTTTAGTTTATAAGCACTTTTTTTATGTTGATCAAATCTAAACAACTGAATAGTCTAGTTATGTGATGTGATTTTAATTTTTATTGAAGCTCGAAATATCATACTTACCCTTATATTCATAATCGTTTATTAAACCTATTTTAGTTAACTTTCGTGAGACACATTCATATTTATGATTATTTAACAGTTCGTCTCGCGACCTCGCCGCGTGTTCAGCTCATGATTAAGGGCTCCGTTTGGGTCCGAAACTAGTCGGGCAATCCCGAAAAATGCACGTGAGTAAACCGTAAATAATCATAAATATTTTAGTTAAAACACATTTAAGTCTATTGCTGTCGTTGCAAGCGTTTGTTAACGTTATTATAATTACATAATTAAGTATTATATGTAATTAAAAATATTTTTGCACACGGATATTTAAATAGAGAAGTACTTGTTAATTGAAGATTTATTTTTATCGTAGATAGTAGCGTTATTATTAAAAAAATATTTTTCATTCAAGAAATGCAATTGTTTTATTTTTTTCTAACGCTTGTGTACGTAACTGTACCATATTAATAAATACTATATTGGAAGGTTAAGAAGGTTTCTTAGATATATGGCACGGCCGCTTTTTTGTAGCCATCCGAACTTGGTCGGGTTATGTAGGTTTTCGATGCTTCGTCAGTATTATAATTGTTTTTCTTTAATTACTGAATTTAATGACATGAAATTTTGCATGTGAATAGTTGAATGAATACACTAATTATTCGCATACATTTTACCATGCAATTCCTTTAGAACGTCGTGATATTTGACTGCTTTGTAAACAGTGATCTATTCATGGTAAATTGTCCTATAATTCTTTAATTATTAACGGAACATCATTGATACTTGGCAACATGTTGCAGACTCTTACAAGGTTTGTATAAACGTGAAAATCTAGACCCCAAAGTGCATACTTTAAGAACTAAGACCTAATAACCGTTTTTTACGTTTATATTTTTATCTTTTAAGCCCTACGATTTTTTCTAAATCTGTTTTTTAAACAAATATAAACAAATTCAAAACAACGTATGTAAAAATCTACAGCTCTCTATGTAAGCGCTTTATATGAAAACTAGCTAATGGCCAAACGTTCGCGTAGCGGAAACTTGAATTTCTCCGAAGTTTATGCATGCACTAATTTTATTCATACATACACAATTACACACAAATACACACTAATTTTTGGACACATCTCCTTTCTTCTAAAGTCTATGGATTAAAAAAAGTTCCGCCAGGACAACGTTCGCCCAGCGGAATCAGTTTTTGGTGAATTTCTCCACAATGGCTGCGTGCACAAATTTTTTTTTACCATACACAATTATACGACGTCATACACTAAATATCTGCATAATTAAAATCTTTAAATTCAACAACATTCCGCTGCGCGAACGGACACCTGAATGACGGCGACGCGCGGCGAGCGGTCCGCGAGCTCGTAGGACAAAGCCGCCGCTTCGCACCGCATCGCGTGTCACCGCATCGCATCGCTTCGCAATTCGCGTCGCTTTAAACCGCCTACGTAAGACGTCGCGTAAGGGTGCCTTTCCACCAGAGATGTGCTATGCAGCTATGCTGCGAGAATGTAAAAGTTAAGCCACGAAACTATGTGACCGTTTCCACTGATGCTAAGCTATGTAGCTGTGCGAGAAAGATGCGCAGCTCGAGCTATGCGTCGTATCGACAATAGGGAAGGCATCTGCACATAGCTACACCACTCGCGACCATCCGTAGCACGCATCCGTTGCTCGCATCCGTAGCAAGCATCCACAGCACGCATCGTTCCATATAAAAACGCAGCTTAGTTGAATGTTTCCACCGGTGCTATGTTATGTGGACCAATGAATATGATTGGTGGATATCAAACGCATCCATAGCAATGTTGCATAGCACATCTCTGGTGGAAAAGCAGAGGTTGTGCAGAGAAGTTTACTACACCCTCATTTCGCCGTTACGTTTAAGTCCCAAATAATAGAGGGCGAGCCTATTGCCATCAACCGGGCACAATTCCAGACTCCGGGATGCCATTGTGAAATTCCCACCAACAACACTGCCGGACCTGGGGATCGAATCCAGGACCTCACGCAATTTTTTTTTTTTATATACTTTGCCCCACACTAAGATTTCTCTTGCATCATGGGTGCGTTTACAGACACAAATCTCACATACACCAACCCCAGTCCCGAAACAACCATCAATATGCCATACAAATTTTTGTTCCGTCTGGGATTCGAACCCACGACCCGTAGCGCAGAAGCCAATCGCTTAGCCACTGCACCAAACGTGTCGTCAGCCCATGGATGAAATATGAACGCAGTGATGATAATAATTTTACAAAATCAACAAACAAATGTACAAATCTATCGCGTTAATTTATATATAAATATTTTCAGAGCGTCAGCGTCATCTCAAACAGAATTTATAATGAATGGAGAGTTCTACTGAAATATAGTGTGTGTGTGTGCTCTACATTGTAAAGAGTGGACGGGTAAGCCAACAGTGTAACGAGGTTGTGTAATAAGGTCTCTAGGTATCTCGTGCAAAGGTAGCTTTATGATACAAAGTTGTTTGAGGTTAAAAGTGTAAAATAAAATTCTGTTTTAAAAATCCTGAAAAAATTAAAATTCAATCTTTTTGGCTTTAGATAGGAATATAAAAAATATGCGGAGCTGATTGCTAACCTTAATTAGGTGAGAGACACACCAGTAAAATGAAACAACAACATAATCGTGTAGGAGTGATTCTATCATTACATATATAGCTAATATCGGTATATTCTCAATTAATTTATTCTATTTGTATAGACTCAATTAATTTATTCACTTGACAGACAGCTGATATGTGTTGCTGGGGAGTTTGTTGCGCCGTTTCTTCTTCACAGCAAAAACACTAGGAAGCGGTGAAGGGAGGGCGCTTTTTGGGGCTGTCTTTGATGTATCCTCAGATTATAAAACAAATGTATCTAATTTTGACGTTCAAAAAGAACTATACCCTAAATTCCTATCTCAGATAATTTATGTAAACAAAGGGGATAACAGATCAAAAAAATATCTTATTAATGGTAATTCACTAAAAATGCCGGAAAAAAAGGTTAGACTCTCTTTTATGTATTGATTTTAGAAATAATAATTTAAAAAAGATCATACCGTAATTATTTTTATAAATTTTCAGTTTTAAACAAAGTTATTAAAAAAAGAAGATTTTCTGGTATAAAGTATTTTATGATACTGGTAACACTGTAGGAGTACCAAACATTTTCAAATTTCGTTTCACAAAATTTCAAAGTTGTTTTCTTAGCGTCATAACAATACATTCGTTTTCTTTTCCCGTTTTCGCTGCGTGTTTGTTAATTTTGTTATTGTGCTATTTATCATCGTGTTAAGTTTTTCATTTTGTTGTTGTCATTGTTTCATCTGATTCTGAAAGTGATAGTTATTCAGATTCAGACACATCATGAAAAAATATTTCATAATAGTTAATTCTAATCGAAGCTACTGATTTGAAATCAGATCTTGAATCAGATGTTTTATTTAACTACTTACATCTTCAACAACACATAACTCTCATTCATAGATTAATTTTGTAAGTTTAGCAAGTCTTGCCACATGTTGGATGAAAAGGACTGTAAACGGTTCCAAGTGGAAATTTGGTCCGATTTTGAGAAGTCTAATATTGGACTTAAAAGGACTGATTAAAATGATTAAAAGGCGCGTCTCCGACACACTACACAAGACATTGTTTGGCTACGGTATTTTGTTTGCATTGTTTTTATAATTCACTTAAATTTTTTAAATGATTACTTAGTAAAAATTTAATGATAAAATGTTTTGTACCACTAACCTGTCATTTTGACAATGACATTTCTTTGTTTACATAAATTATCTGAGATATGGAATTAAGGTATAAGTAATTCTAGTCTATTTTGAATAAATGAGTTTTGAAGTTTGATATCAGGATTGCGAGCAAGGTAAATGTAGTAAATAAAACCAACATAAACTCTCCACCACTGACAGTACTTGTATTTGGGTTAGTATTAGTAACATGAACTAGATCACAATATATATTAATTTACACAATTATACAAGAACAGAAAATAAGGACAAGCTAGTCAGATATAAAAGGTCAGTCTTCTTCAGCTGATCAACACAGAATGCCTCGCTGAGTCGTTTCTTTTTTTTTTCCATTGGTCTACTGTAGATGGTCCTTGGTGACCCCTTCTACGTAACCGGCAGTAATTGGCGAGACCTGTACCCCAAGTTGCGTCACGCCAAAAATGTATGAAAATTTAGGCAGAGCCTCTAGCGGCAAATAGCGTAACTAAAAATTTGTTTGACATTTTTGGCTTGACGCAACTACAGTAGTAACGTAAAAAAACTCACACTTGGGGTACTGAAGGGTCTCCAGCCAATGGGGGGAAAGTAAAATACTTAACCTAAGCTAACTACTTGTACTACACTAACATCATGACTACCTGCAACAACAGCACTAAGGGCGACCCCTAGTGGGACTCGGACCTCGCCTTAGGGCGTTGCTGGCGGGGGCTTGGGGGGGGGGGGGGGGGAGAGACAGTTTGATGAGGGCTGAATTATCGGTGTGACTGCGGAGTCTGAAGAGACGACCGGCTCTACGACGGGAGAGCTCGGTGGATCGTGACAGGCACCGCTTCGTCGAATGACCACCGCCTTTATATCATCGGGTGCGTTGATCCATATAGATTACTACCTTCCCTTGTCAACATTGCTCAGTGTTACCCGCTAGCGGTAACAGACACCCAAAGATGAAGAATCGAGTTAGTACAGTCAGCTCTAATAAGATGTTCTGCATAGCCTTTTCCCAAGTATGTTGAGGTCAGCTTCCAGTCTAACAAGCTTACGCTGCTGTTGCCGCCGCCAACAAATCCGGTGCATCAGAAGCCAAGCAGCAAAAAGTGGGTAAGCAGAACCACTGAGAATCCTTTCACAGTTATCTGCGACTGCGGGGTCTCGAGAAGGACACGTGCGATGAGGAGGGCTTTATCAAAGTCGAGAAGACGAAGAGAAAGCCCTCTTCTCTGAACAAGTGTGGTACCGCATTGACCGGACCGAACCACCTGCTGCGTCCTGCTGTACCGACGTTGCTATACGTGTCTCGGCTACATTACTCCACAAAGGCCCAGGAGATTGTAGAGTACATCCAGGTGAAGACCAATTCCACCCTGAGGGTCGAACGGTTGGAGTCTCGCCACAATGTGAATTTCAATTCCTTTGTGGTGAGAGTGCCGACTGAACATCTGTCGACGTTCATGAAGGAGGAATTTTGGCCGAGAGGTGTAGCGTTCCGACGATTTTGGGGCCGGTTACCAGAAACCGTGCGACACACGACGTCGACTCCTCGTGTGAATTAGTGTTTATATTTTATTGTTTATGTATAGTATTTTTATGTTAGTTGTAAGTTTTATATTGTATTGTATTTTGTTAATATGTATTTTTATGTAGTGGTTTCGCCTAGCTTCCTTGACACAGGGAATCCTATTGTGGAAGCTAGTGCCAAATGTAAGATTAGTTGTTCAATAAAGAAAGAAAGATTTTAACCAAATGCGGCTGAATACCAGTATTTTACACGACTGCCATCAGACTTCCACAACCCAGTTACGGGGCAATGCCGATATCCTAAGGTTAGACCGGTTGTCAGATCTTCGGGTTTCTGACTACCCGTAACGACTTTCATAGGTATTCGTATGACACACCCGGGACCTACGGTTTATAGTGTTCTCCAAAGCACGCATAGGTCTCGACGTGTAACGAACTCCAGACACTCGTGGAAGCTTTTTATTAAAAAACTAGCCTTTGCTAGTGGCTTCGCTCGTGTTAATTTAGAATTTGACAATCAACTCTTAACACACTACTAAAGTTTCTATACTAATATAATTCAATCATGATTCGAAAGACACGTGGCGCCATCTATTATCATAAGAATGTTATTGTTATTTTCTTAGGGAACAGTGCTTTTTTCGGGACGAAAGGTATCCTATGTCCGTTTCTGTACACTTAACAACGTATTGCCTTCGCATTTATAATATTATTAAAAATAAACATTTTATTAAAAAAAATATTTTTCATAATACCACCACAATCAAAGCTTCGTGAACAGTAGTTTAGAAACTACGCCGTCCACGTTCACAGACTTAAACGTAAAACTGGACTAAAAACTAAACTGTTCGTAAACTAAATAAGCGTAAAGGATTACTTACTTGTATAACTTTACAGTGTTCCACTTAACTTATACTTGCTTTAAAATTAAGTTTCCGCAAGCATGCTCGTAAGGAAAAGAGGATTTAATTATTTTAGTTAAGTAGGTACTTGTTGTTTGTTAATAATTTAATGGTATAGCTATTTTCCTTGGAGCTTGTTGGCAAATTATAAACAACTAGTTTTTGCCCGCATCTTCGCTTGCGTGAAATTTTTAACCCGTTAAGTGACGATTTTCCATACAAATTTTCATCCCCTATTTAACTCCCTTAGGGATTGAATTTCGAAAAATCCTTACTTATTCCTTGTCTACATTATAAAGGGAACCTCTGTGCAAAATTTCAGCTTTCTAGGTCCTAGGGTTTGGGCTGGGCGTTGATGAGTCAGTCAATCAGTCAGTCAGGACTTTTCTTTTATTTATACCAGGTTAGTCAGAAACGGGGTACTAATCCGAAAGGGTGTTAAAGTTTAAACTTTTGTTCTACAACTTTTCCCAAAAGTCAATCGTTTATGAGAAACAGATGTTAAAAAATCTCAAAAAAAATCTCAAAAATCTATCTATCCCCAGTTATGATGAGCTATGTTAACCTTTTAGGTCATATTTGGGGTCATGAATTAGAAGCACCATTTTCTGAATTTGTGACTAAAGCAGGGATGAAGAATTTTTGAAAAAACTAAAATAAAAATCAATTTATTTGAAAAAAAATATTTCGAATTTTGAAATTTTAACACTTGCTTTCAAACAGTCATCAGCGATACTATAAATGGGCCTCGGATTAGTACCCCCTTTCCGAATAACCTTGTATACATGTAATGGCTCCATTTTTAAGTGAAACAACGATGCAGTTTCATTTTTAATATTTTACCGTTAAATGCAGATAAAATTTTAAAACTACCCATTTTATTGGTTTGCCTGGCCTTTTCCCAACTGACGACACGTTTGGTGCAGTGGCTGAGCGATTGGCTTCTACGCTACAGGTCGTTGAGTCGATTTTCGCACGGAACAAATATTTGTATGGCCTATTATTGATGGTTGTTTCGGGTCTGGGCGTTTGTGCATGTGAAGATGGAGAAATCCATGAAAGTGGCGAAGAATACCAGTACTGAATATCAGTACTGTCATTAGATCTCGTCAGATCTCGTCTGTCGCCCGACGGATTGCTGTTAAATAAGTTTCGATACATAGTAGACCGGCTTGCGATATAGCGTATAGTGTGAACGTCGTGCTATACAGGGTGAAATTGTAAACACTCGACAAACTAAAATGGGAGATTGTACTCATCACTATGAACAACTTTTACTATAAGAACAAGTCTGAAATAGCGAAAAAAATCTGCTGTTCCCTACATTTTGACGAGTTATGCGAACATAAATGTAGGGAACAGCTGTTTTTTTCGCGATTTCAGGTTTGGTCCCATAGTAAAAGTTGTTCATAGTGATGAGTACAATCCCCCATTTCGGTTTATCGAGTGTTTACAATTTCATCTTGTATAGTTTTCTGAACTGCGCTTAGGCAGTGGGTATAAGATAGTAGAGTAGTTCACTTGCAAATCGCGCTATGTGAAATTTTTTGTGATTTTTAGATAATGGTGGGAAACGGACCAGTATTTAAAATCAAAAATGTAGCGCCAAAACTTGCTATATTCTGAGCAAATCGGTATCAAATGTTGACTACTCTTGCAAAACTCGCTATCTTACTTAATTTTCCGGAGCGGAACAATTTTTTTTTTCAGTTTTTTTTTATCCAAGCACATAAAGCCGTTTGTAAGTGGACTACTCAACATCTCTGCATGTATGTATCGTATTTTTACAGTTCACATGAAAAAACGAGTAATCTCTCCTGTGAATAATCCCTCCGTGCAGTTACATAAAAAAAAGAATGAATTTATAATTACATCTGATTGAATATTTTATTTCTCCGATATCCAATCCATTCGGATATTCGTCAAGCGGACAGTTTTTAATCGCCCGGTTCGAAAAACTATACGAGAACATTTATTTTTTTAATTTTCGGCCTGCCAGCGTCGTCATTTATGCAGTCGGAAAATAAAGCAAGTGTTCAAAAAAATCATATGAAAACAGATGCTTATAAAAATATTTCATTTTATTTCATGCATTTCTGTTGCAACTAAAATTGTTTTAAGACTTTAGGTGAAAAAGTGATCAGTCGGCTCGTTTTTCGTAAGTTTTTTGACAATAGAAAAGGTGTTTTTAAAATGTTTGACAGAAATAGACTCAAATATGTCATTTTTAAAGATAAATAAATTATAATGACAACGTCATAGATTTTCATATTTAAGTAAAATTAAAAAAAAAAAAACGAAAAAATGCAATTTTGCGGCCGATCTCAGTTCTCAATCTTAAAACACCTTAAACAATTTTAGTTGCAATTAAAATGCTTTAAATAAAAAGAAAATCTTTCATAGGCATCTGTTTTCATTTACGATTTTTCTGGAAGACTTGATTTATTTTCAGACTGCATCAATGACAGGAATCATCTTAAATATCCCCAAGCTACGGTTGCCGTGCCAAGAGCTGCATGATTAGGGGCGAGCCGAATCATAAGCGTGCCTTGTTGTCTGGAATCAGGCGCCTCCAGACACTAAGAAGCCTTACCTCTACACGCGGGGCCCTGTAGAGGTGGACAAATACTTCCCTAGCTATTCGTGGGAACAAAATGAGTTCGAATTTAAATAAAAAACTCGGAGTCGGCGGTGATGCTCGCCACACACCACGTCAAATGTTCTCACGGGGCGAAAAGCGAGCTGCAGAATGTCGCTTCGCTACATTGAATGTCCAGGGAGGTATAAAAGAGAAGATAGATGAAGTATGTGACTTGGTGAATGAAAAAAGAATAGATGCACTTTGTTTGAATGAGACGAAAAGAAAGGGAGTGGACATATCCAAACACGGTTCCTTAACCACAATCTGGTCTGGTGTCCCAGAGGCACATAGGGCTTGTCAGGGTGTGGGGATTGTTCTCTCAGAACGGATGATGAAATGTGTGAAAGATTATGCGTGTGTAAGTCCCAGAATTCTATGGGTCAGAGCCATGGTGGGTTTAAACCATATTTTCGTAATATGTGTTTATGCACCTGACATGGGAACCCCGCTTTCGGAAAGAGAGGCATTCTGGGATAGTATTAGAGGTATTGTGAATGAGTGTAGAGTGAATGAAAAGATTGTTATGCTTGGTGATTTCAATGGTTGGGTAGGTGTTAAAAGGAAAGGCTATGAAAGTATACTGGGTGTGTTTGGGGATAAAAGGGTGAATGAGAACGGAATGAGTTTGTTAGAAATATGTGTGGAGAAGAATCTTTCTGTAATGAACACCATGTTTAATCACAGAGAGATTCACATGTATACTTGGGAAAGGCAAGACAGCAGAAGTATGATTGACCTTGTGGTTGTTGACGAAAGACTGAAGAGTAAAGTTACAGATGCAAGAGCGTATCGGGGTGTCAATGTGGGGACCGATCATTATTTGGTCATGTGTCGAATACATGGTCTGTTTAAGCATTGGCGTCATCGGGTACGAGCTTCTGTGACCGCATTTGAGAGAATAAAAGTAGAAATGTTGCAAGAATTAAAAGTGAAAGAGGAATATAAGAGGGAACTAAAAGAAAAGACGAATGAGATGTTGGAAGGAATAAATGATCATAGTGTAGAAGAAGTATGGGATGTACTGAAAAACAGTATGGTCCAAGTGGCCACAAAAGTATGCGGTGTGGCGAAAAGGAAGAATGAAAGGAGAACGAATGATTGTTGGGTAGACGATGAAGTTAAAGAGGTGGTACGGAAGAAGAAAGAAGCGTGGCTAAATTTATTAGCCTTTAAAGCCAGAATAAGGATGAATCAGGCAACGAATATGAATGACGATGTGGAAAGAGTGAAGAAAAGATACACCGAAATAAAGGCGGAAGTAAAAGATATAGTAAAGACGAAGAAGAATGAAAGGGAAGAAAAGTATAGTAGGAAGTTCTCCGACAACTTCAGAGTCAATGTTAAACTGTTCTGGAAACAAGTAAGATTGGCTCGTGGAGTTTCGGGATCATCAAGTATGAATATAATTAGAGGAGGAGATGGATGCTTGTTAAGTGAAGAATGTAAGGTTTTGGAACGCTGGAAGGAATATTTTAAAAGTTTATTGTGTTGGCAGGACAGTGTGCAAAGAGTGGGTAACTGGGCGGAAGCAAGTGGGTCAGACATTGATATGGAAGTAACAGATGATGAAAATATGATTCAGATGGATGAAATTGTAAAAGCGCTGAAAGGTATGAAAATTGGAAAAGCAGCTGGGTATGACAGAGTGTCTGTCGAAATGCTTAAGGGAGGTGACGGGGTGGTAGCAAGCCTGCTGTACCGGATCTTTAATATATGTTGGAGATACGGCCAAGTGCCAAGCGATTGGTGCAAAGCGGTAATCGTACCACTATATAAGGGAAAGGGTTCACAGCAGGAGTGTAAAAACTACCGTGGCATTAGCCTTTTGAGTGTAGTCGGCAAACTATATGCGAAAGTTTTAATTAATAGAGTGATAAGAATAACAGACGAGAAAGTATGGGATGTTCAGGCAGGATTTAGAGAGGGAATGGGGTGTATGGATCAGATCTTCTCCTTAAGATGCATAGCCGAGAAACATCTGGCAAAGCACAAGAAAGTGTATTGCGCTTTCGTTGACTTGGAGAAGGCTTATGATAGTGTGTGGAGGGAAGAATTGTGGTCAACACTATCTACGTATGGGGTGGACTGGCGCTTGGTGCGGGCACTGAAATCGCTGTACAGGGATTCCAGTGCTTGTATTAAAATAAATGGGGCGTTCACAGACTGGTTTGGCATCTCAAGGGGTGTTAGACAGGGTTGTGTAGCGTCACCATGGCTGTTCAACCTATACATGGATAGTTGTTTGACAGATTTAAAAGGGAGTGATTGTGGATTGAAAATGAATGAGTTGCCTGTCAAATGTCTTCTCTACGCAGATGATCAAGTTCTGCTTGCATCATCAGTGGAAGGGTTGCAAGACATGGTAACTGTGATGAACGAAGCATATAAGAGGAAAGGGATGAAAATTAATATAAGTAAGACGAAAGTAATGGTTTTTGAAAGAGATGCAGATGTATCTGGGTGTAAGGTAAAGATTGGAGATGAAAGTATTGAACAGGTGAATGAGTTTGTTTATTTGGGAAGTATGTTTACAAGAGATGGTAAGATTGATGAAGATGTGGAAAGGAGAGCAAATGCGGGAAATAAAGTGAATGGTGCTATGCATGCGGTTGTGGCTAACCAGTCGATGTCCAAAAAGGCACGGCTGGCTGTCCATAATGGTGTACTGGTACCAACGCTTATGTATGGAAGTGAATGTTGGTCTTGGAAGAAGAGTCATGAAAGTAGAATAAATGCCGTGGAAATGCGTTCCTTGCGAAGTATGTGCGGTGTAACTTTGAATGATAGAGTGAGGAATGATGTGATAAGACAAAGTTGCGGTTTAAAAGATGATGTAGTGACAAAAATTGAAAGGGGTATGCTTCGGTGGTTTGGGCATGTTGAAAGATTGAGTGAACGGCGATTAACAAAAGGAATTTATATGGCGAATGTCAGTGGAAACGCCAGTAGAGGACGCCCTAGAAGGACATACATTGATGTTATTGGTGATGTTCTTCAAAAAGGACAGGTGCGTAGTACTTTCAACCGGCGTGCGTGTATGACAAGATGTATGACCGTGGACGAAGCGAAAGGAGTATGTAAGGATCGTAGCATGTGGCGTTCTACAGTTTCTGCCTACCCCCATGGGAAAAAGGCGTGAGTGTATGTATGTATTTTTTGCCACACGAAAATTAACTTATTTACCACGTTCATGAAATTGTACTTTCGTTTTCGTATAATTTGCAACAATATGATATATATCATAAAAAACCATAGAATTCTGTTCTGTAGTTTCTATTTAATCCTCGGAGGAGAATAGTGATGCTGTGTGTATTCTCTTTAATGGTATCCGTAGCAGCGCTACGAACGCGTAGCACCAGTTACGTGCACGTAGCAATCTCTTGAGGATGCTACGGGATTTGCTACGGTATAAAGCTAGTTAATTAAATGCAACCAGTGCGGTTTTATTTCAGAAAAATATGTTGTAACTGTAAAAGACATAGAAGATAATTTCTTTCTTTCCTTATTTCTATTATGAGCCTTTTACAAACGATAAATATAAAATAACATCTCGCCTCTATTCCCGGAAGAGTTGTGCAGAGGTGTATAGTACACCTTCATTTCGCTTTTATGATTAAAGCCCATGCCCCACCGCGTCATTCACATTACCCAATTTATTAAACCAAATACCTTTAGATATCAGAGATACATTAAATAGTAAAAATATAAAACACAAACTAAAAGAGCACTATATAAACTCAATTACATTTTAACGTGTAGATTAGATTCTACTGCCAACAGCGCGTTGACTAAATCTCAGGCCATGGCATGCTAAGACAGACCCCAGAGGTCTAATAGAGTGCTTTGTTTGTCTTTAAGAAAAAAACCGTAACGTGTGTATTAAATAAATAAATAAAAAAAAAATAGGAGGCGAGCCTATTATCATCAACCGGACACAAATCCACACACCGGGCTGCTACTGAGAAAATCCACACGGAAAACCCCAATAACAATTTGTTTAAATCTGTGACTTTGACCGACTTGGGACCCCAATTCGCGTATTAGAAATCTTGATAAATCGCAACTGAACCAAGGCCGAAGCGTTCGTTCAGACAACACTGACTGACGGTTGTGTTACGGCTGGATACTTCGACGTAAACGTCACAAACGTCAAATCGTGACGATATATAGAGGGGCGCGCGCTTCACAGCCCCATTCGCGTCCTAGCAGTCGAGGAGTCAACATATCCTGAGGATGCCCCGTGTAGGGGCGAAACACGTGTTGTGCATTGGTTTGGTTGCATGTTGCATTATTTTTTCACTCTTTCTGCATGTGCATATACTTGTGGGCGGGAGGGAGGTGCTGCATACTGCATCCAAACTAGCGATCTTGTTCAGCGGAATTAAAGCTACATATTGTATTTACATATTTGTATGTCATGGATTTCCGCAAAGTAATGCCTGATTCCATCATTTATCTGACGGTTGAGATTCGTATGCGTTTGGCAACAATTGAATTAGCCTCCTGGGAATCTAACCCAAGACCTCACGCTCAGCAGTCGCGCTTGCGACCTCTAGACCAACGAGGCTTTCAACGATAAATATCTAAAAGCCAATAAAGCCAGTTTAGTAACACGTCGTTATAATGTTAACTTTATTATAAGCTTTGTATAGAGCAGGGAAATGAGTTATTAAAATTTAATTGGACCACAGAACAATCCCTTTGAAGGATTTTGTAACGATTCACGTAATTGTTTCGGAAAAACGATCCTTTTGATATATATTTTTTGAACATTTGCGCGGTAAAGGCTGGCGAAAACCATTTTGAAAAAAAGGTAGAAGCAATCTTTTTGAAACTTTTATTTTCATCTCGAAAAAATCGTTGCCCCTCTCTTGGATTTCTCCTGTATCGTGAGTACGTTTACAGACACACACAAACGCCCAGACCCGTGACAATTATCTGTAGGCCATACAAATATTTGTTCCGTACGGGAATTGAACCCACGACCCGTAGTGCAACAGCCAATCGCTCAGCCACTGCACCAAACGTGTCGTCATATAAAACTGTTATTAAAATGTAAGGCATTCAATAGATCTATTTCCAATTGTATTATAATTTCCTTTATTCCGATTAAACAGATATAAATTATATTTTTAAATAAATATCATAAATAAAATTCAATATACATTTAAAAATATATAAAAAAAATTGTATCCTACCGGCATCGGGAACAGGGTCCAAGCTGCTGGCAGTCATGGCTCCAGAGAAAGGAACCTCCTCACTATGCGTGCCGTGTCAAGGAGTACTGCTTTCTGTATCAAGCCCTTGATCCAGCCGCCCAATGAGAGCCTCATGAGGTGTTGATCGAGGCTCTTGGTTATTAGGTCATTCGCCGTAACGACTATCGGGACAATGACTGCTGAGTCCACATCCCATATGCCGACAACCTCGTGTGCTAGATCAAGATATTTGATTACATTAATTATAAAAATTATATTGTAGTATAATAATTGATAACTTTTGTTCTACAACTTTTGCCCAAAAGTAACGTTAAATAGTTTAAGACAAATTAGTTGATCAAAGATTTCATAAAAATACGCTGAAATCTATCTATCCTCAGCTATGACAAGCTGTGTTTACATTTTAGGTCATATTTGGAGTCACGGATTCACGGCTCCAGTTTCTGAATTTGTAACTAAAGAAGAGATGAAGATTTTTGAAAAAACTAAATTATTAATCATTTTAATTTGTGACCCCAAATATGACCTAAAATGTAAACACAGCTGATCATAGCTGAGGATAGATAGATTTTAGCGTATTTTTTATGTAATTTTTGAACAGCTATTTGTCTTAAACTATTGACTTTTGGGGAAAGTCGTAGAACAAAAGTTACTCAGTATTATGGGTACTTTAACACCTTTTCGAATTAGTACCCCCTTTCTGACTAACCTCGTATATACAAAGTGGGGATGACGTTACGACATTAAATTTTACCGGGAGTAGTGGTAATTAAAACAACGTTAGTATAGTAATTCCAAAACTATATTTATTTTTTTTTTTTTTTTTTTTTTTTTTCTATTGGACTGCTGTAGGTCGTCCTAGGGGACGGTTTCTACGTAACCGGGCAGTTATTGGCGAGACCTGAAGGGTCTCCAGCCAATGGGGGGGAAGTAAAATACTTAACCTAAGCTAACTACTTGTACTACACTAACATCATGACTACCTGCAACAACAGCACTAAGGGCGACCCCTAGTGGGACTCGGACCTCGGCTTAGGGCGTTGCTGGCGTGGACATAGGGGGGGGAGACAGCTTGATGAGGGCTGAATTATTGGTGTGACTGCGGAGTCTGAAGAGACGACCGGCTCTACGACGGGAGAGCTCGGTGGATCGTGACCGGCGGCGGTGGGACGTCGCGACGGGCCTCGTCGGCGAGGACGGTATGCCGGACGGCGGCGGACGTTGTGTAGTGTGCTGGTCGATTTGCTCGCCTCCTGGAGGAGGGTTATTTCGTCGTCGGGTTCTAAAAGTGTGTGCCTGGGACGGCGAACTTTACTTATGAGAGAGGGACTGTAGTCGGCCGCTGCGGCGACTAGGGGGTTCGGATGGCGGGGGGCATTGTCGAAGTAACGCTTGGAAATGCGTTTGAGGTATTGCCTGATGGTTGGCATTTTTAGATCGAGATGGAGTTGGACGTTACGCATGAACCACGGGGCAGCCGCGGCTCTGCGCAACACTCGATTCTGGAGGGTTTGGAAGGATTTGAAGCGACAAGGCTTAACGTGTGCGAACACGACACTAGCGTAAGTCAAGATGGGGCGGATGCACGTCACGTAGATTCTCAGCTTATTTCTAAGTGACAATTTACTGCGTGCTCTAAGGATGGGGTGGAGGCGACCGACAGCGAAAGCGGCGCGAGCGCGCACCGCTTTGATGTGGTCTCGGAAACTCAGATGGTGGTCTAGGATAACCCCCAGGTATTTGGCTTTCATCTCCCAAGGGATCTGTTTGCCGAACATGAGGACGGGACGGATGTGGGTGTGGGAATCACCGTGTCTCTCGAAAAGAACGGCTGCGCTCTTTTCGGGATTTACCTCTATTCTCCATTTCCGGAACCAGACCCCAAGGGCGTTGGCTGCGGTTTGAAGGGTTCGAGAGATGCTATCGAGACTCCTACCGGAATAGTAGATAGCCGTGTCGTCGGCGAAGAGAGCCAACTTGGCCAATCCACGTTTGGGAATGTCGCTGGTGTACAGCGTGAACAGAAGGGGCGATAGCACGGAGCCCTGAGGGACTCCGGCGCGGATGGGGTGAGGGGACGAGAGGGTGCCTTCTAGGCGATAGCGGAAGGAGCGATCCGACAGAAAGTCTCGAATGATGAGCACGAGACGGTCCGGCACGTTGAATTGGTACAGTTTGTATAATAAACCGTTGTGCCAGACCTTGTCGAAGGCTTTCGCTACGTCGAAGAAGAGCATGCCCGTTTTGTACGAGCGCATAAAACGGGAGCTAATGTGTTCGACTATGCGGTGCAATTGTCGAATGCAACAGTGCTGGGTTCGAAAACCGAACTGTTCGTCGGGGATGAGTTTACGAGAGTCAGCGAAATCCTTTAAACGGATATAAATGAGACGCTCATAGATTTTCCCAAATACATTGAGAAGACTGATGGGGCGGTAACTAGTGGGCTCACTCTTGGGTTTGCCGGGTTTGGGGATACCGATAACGGTGGCTTGTTTCCAAGCTTGCGGAAAGATGTTATTACTCAGAGCGCCATTGAAGATGGCGGTCATGAGGACTATGAGCGGGGCGGAAAAGTGTTTGATCACCTTATTGGTGATACCGTCTGAGCCGGGTGCTTTCCTAGGTTTGAGTTTCCTCACTATCGTGTGGACCTCGTCTACGGTGATGGGGGGTAAGGGGTCGTCGGGGTCTTCATCGGGTGGGAGGGTGGCCCTACGTTCGACCTCGCGATCCACCTTGGAAAGATGGACCGGGTCTGCGGGTTGGGTGCTGGGAGTACATTGGGCTTCTAGACTGTCGGCTAGACATTCAGACTTTTCGTCGTCTTCAAAGGCCGGCCTTTGGTTCGGACGATTGAGAGGGGGAGTTGAAGCTACACAATCGGATTTCAGATTACGTTGCAATTGCCAGAAGGCCAGATGGGATGGCTCTAAGTCGCTCAACATCTTGTCCCAGCGGGCTTCCCGAACCTCCCGTACACGTTTCTTTACAGCACGCTGTAGAGAACGCATATGGACGCGGTTAGCTTCGCAGGGAAAAGAGTCATAGGCACGGATGGACGCGTTCTTCTCCGTCAGCAGTTCGCGCACATCGTCCGGCAGCTTCCAGCGGTGTTCGTCCACCGCTGGAACCTGCCGTGAACACTCGTTCACCACGGACTGTACGTGACTGGTGAGGGAGTCGATCGCGCCCAACGTGTCGGCGATCGTAATGATATCGTCGGGGATGGAATCTAAGTGAACGGACGAGGAAGACTTGAGGCGCTCCTCTAGTTTTCCCCAGTCCGTGACAGTTTTGGTCGGGGCGGGTTGACCAGGATCCGGGGGACCACCCCGGGGACCTAGGTGAAGGACTACGGGGCGGTGATCGGAGTCTAGCTCTTCATGCGTCTCTATAGAGCGTAGACCGAGGTTTACGTTCTTTAGAAGCGCTATGTCGAGGACATCGGGCTGATGGTCAGGGTTATGGGGGTAGTGAGTGGGACACATCGGGGCGATAACGTCGAATTCGAGCTCCGGGCTCAACTCTTCGAGGTTACGACCCGCGTGATTGTTGGAGTTGCAACACCACGAGAGATGTTTGGCGTTGAGGTCGCCCGCTATGATAACGGAACCTCCACCGAGGTCAAAGAGGGCTTTAAGATCGCTCCGGAGTTGGATCTTATTACTGGAGGGAGGATTATACACCGAGACGATTGTGATCGGCTGGTGTCCTGTCATGCCTAGTCTGCATATGGAAGTTTCCAGGAATTGGAGACCAGGAGGAGGGTCTAAGGGAGTGCAGTACAGGGAACGTTTGTAGTAGATGAGAGTACCACCGCCCCTACTACGGGTCCTGTCGTTGCGAACTAATTTATAGTTAGCAATTCCAGGGTTCCTGTTGTGGGGCTTGAGAAACGTTTCCTGCACTAAGAAGATGTCAATTTGATGATCACGCAAAAAGATTGCGATCTCATCTCGTTGACCGTTAACGCTGTTAGCGTTGAAGAAGCCTAATTTAAGGGATCGGGGCTTAATTCTACAGCTTTCTGTATCCATTGGAATTTATTGGATGAGGAAAATGACTATGTCATCTAGTTCGCAGAGGACATTGATGCGAGCGATTGGATCGCCTTGAGAGGCGTTCCAAGCGGAGACTATGTTTTTCGCCCACTGCGTATTGCAGGAGGAGAGGGTTTGGATAAGGCTGGGGATCGTGTCCCTAAGGAGCACTTTAGTGGACGAGAGGGAAGTGGAGGGAGCAACCGCTGTCGGCGCTGGCCTGGGGGCGAGTGCGGGGGCGGGTGCGGGGGCAGTCTGTGATGTTGGGGGACTACGTGCAGCCTGTGAAGCAGCTAGCACTATAGTGGGAGCGGGGATAGTGGAGCTCATCAGGGCGGGGATAGCCGGGATTGGGGGTCTTGTGGTTGGTTGCTGTTGCTGGGGCAACTGGGTAGTGGGCCTTAAGGCGGGGAACGCCTGCTGATGGTTCAGCGCGTTCCATGGGGACGGCCTTTGGGTACTGAGGCGGGCGGGGAGTTGGGAAGAAAGAGGGGGAGCCGTGGAGGGACTCTCTCTTTGGTGACGGTCGGCTGAGCGTTTAGCCAGCTTAGGGTTGCGCTGTTTTGGCGCTTTGGCACACCCGCGATAATTCGCCGGGTGACCAGACTCGCCGCATAAAACGCAACTAGGGGGCTCAAGGCATAGGGACCTATCTTTTGGGCGTTCGCAGTCGCTAGTGCCGTGGTCGCCCAGGCACTTGACGCACCTGGGTTTCGCATAGCAGTTACGCTGCGAGTGGCCATAAAGCTGGCAACGGTGACATTGACCAGGGGGACCGGACTTGTTGGGACGCTCGACGCTTATGCCAGACAGGTGGCATAAGGTCTTAATATTATAGACGGCCTTAGACTCGTCTGAAGGCTCGCATACTGCGAGGACCATGTCGTAGGGGGTGCCACCGCGGCCGCGGTGCATGCGGTGGACTTCCAAGGCGGGGATGTTTTGCGACTTAAGGTCGCTGAGGATGGCGTTGGAGTCAATCTCCTTGGGGATGCCGCGGATAACGACTCTGATAAGTCGTTCATCAGGAAGGGCAAAAGTGTGGAACGACACACTTTTTTCTCTGAGCATACGCGTAAGATCGCGGAAGTCTTTGGAGGTGGGTACTAAGACTTTAATGCCCTGTTGGGTGGTGCGGGCGCTAAGATAGTTGATCTTGCGATCAACACACATCTTGGACACATCTGTCCACTTCGCCTTGTCCTGAATGTACAGAGGCGGAGGAGAGGGCTGTTTCCTCGGAGCCGAGGTTTTCGAGCCGGTGACGGGACGGGGAGAAGAGGGACGACTGGCCTGCGGGGAGGTAGTCGGGACGGGACTATGGGAGGCAGCCGACGCGGGGGTCTCAACGGTTGTCTTGGGGGTTTTGGCCGGGACTTGGCTGGAGGAGGCCGCTTTGGATTTGCGGGCACGCTTTTTCCCCTTTCCGGCTACGGTAGTATAGCCTTCGGAGGAAGAAGCAGACGAGTAAGATTCTGATTCGATGTCAGATTCAGGGGAGTGGGGCTCTGACGTATCCATGGATGACATCATCTCAAGAACATGGCGGAGGGACGGGGCAGGGGTATTTTGGTTCTCAGAACCCGCAGCTGTAGAGTGCAGGTGCGGAATTTCTATTGTCTGCGGAGACAATGGACCGGGAGAGAATGGCGGAAGCGATAAAAGGCTCGGAATGCCATTGTTCTCGTCGAACAATGGCTCTCCTTCGCCGAAATAATCATTGTCGTTATCGCAGGTGGGCGACAAGGGATTAGTAGTGTGCCTTATGGGCCCACTACTAGGAATTCGAGCGCCGTATTTGGCAATAAATTCGGGGTCCTTTAAAAGTTCCCGGAAGAACGCTAATAACACAGCGTCAGACATCTCGGAAAAGATGCCTGAGCCGTGTGTAAAAATGGAGGATAAGCTTAATAAAAACGCGGCGCGCACATGTACGCGACTATTTTTAGTAACGGCCTATTGATCCTAACAATTTAATTTAAAAACGCGGCCCCGGGTTGGATGGGCCCGGGGTGTGTGAAAACCCTCCCTGTCGGGTATAGACAGGGAGGTTGTGTGCCTATTGGTGAGCCCTAAGCTTGTAATCCCGTCGCCAGTCTTATTGTGCGAACGGGTTCCTAAGTCTCTAGTGAGGTGCAATACTAGAGAGTGCTAGATGGGAGAGAACGGGGTTAGAGCTAGCGTCGACTAGGAGACCCCTCAAGGCCGGTGGTACTAGCTCCTTCCAATTTTCGCCTTGCCCTGAAGGGGCGCAGCTGGTGTATTGGGTCAACACCCGCTCGGTTTCGTTAACACTGCAAAGTATCAGCCGAGGACCACGAAACTGTGGATTTTCCCTGAAGGGGCACACGCGTTTGACAAAGAAATAGGCGTTCAGCCACCGCCTTGAAAAAGGCAGCTTTTGAACTTATAGTCGTGAAGTGGAGAACACTACGGCGGGGCGTAGCGATATTCGTGAACGAGCACGTCGAGAAAGTACGCAGCGCGAGTTGCGGCACGTCCGTCCTCAGCGAGCGTCGGAGCGCGAATGGAGGGTATATTTATTTACATAATAACCTAACCTATATACAAATTTTGAGTAGCACTAGTAGTACTGATGAATTGATTCCAAAATATTTCTCAACCAATCACGAGCGAGTTTGAGTTCCTGTGGAACCCTAGTACCTCGGCACGTAAATACCGCGCGGCCGGCGCGGGCGCCTCAGTGTATGATGCGCGCGCTTCGCGTGAGGTGGTGTCGTTGTTGATGCTTGCAGGTTAGCTGGTACAAAATGATACCACATATTCTATGATGAGTTTTACGACCGAACAAAAATACAATCATGTACATTCAATAGTTTAGTCACAGGAATTTTCGTACGATTTAATAATTTTACGAATATCAAGATCTCTACGCGAAGTTATGTAAATCTATGACCCGTTTAAACCAAAATTATCTTTAATTACACGTGTAAAACAGATATAGTTAACATACGTTTCCACTTCAACGTCCCTTCATCTACATGAATGAGTGAAATTGAAAAATCATGCCACTAAAAATGTGCTTGGAAGTAACTGATTTTTTGTGTACGGTACTAGAACACGTCATAGAACACGTGGTATCATTTAAGGCACAAGTCCGAGACTGCAGACCGCAAACTGCAAAAGTAGTATCGCTTGCGGTGCGATCTGCGGCTGCGGTTGCAGTTTTGCAGTCGCTGTCGGAATAGCATCTTTAAAGTGCACATCTTAAAGGCGCTATTCCGATGGCGACTTGCGGTCTGCGGTTGCAGTCTGCAGTTTGCATCCCGTCTCGGACCTTTATTGTCATAATGTCAACCTCACTTTGTATAGTATAACTTTAGCACACAAAAACACCCACACACACATACACTTAAGTGTTTTTCTTTTCTTTTTTTGTGATAAAAATACATGAACAAAGAACCAAAACAATACGATATTGTATTCTTACGAAATCATTTACAAGAGGCACAAATATAGAACAAAAATCTCATATATATCACTCCATGATTGACAAACACTCGAAGCCTTTGTTCCGAAAACGTAATATCACTTCCCTGGCAACGATTGAAACAACCTTTAATCACGTCTTCCCTTTAAATTCGTTCCTTTGGAGGTAAAAGCAATAATTGTAGAGGAATGTCCAACGATTAATTGTTTGTGGAAATTGTTCCAATGAACAATTTGACTGGTTCATGCCCCTGTTTGACAAATCCGCTCGTTAATTGGTACGCGCGATCGCTTGGGGGGTATAGGATTTGGTGACGAGCGGAGCGGGGATCTGTTGCACCGTATCTACCTACTTTTTTTGTTTAAATACATGTAGGAACGGAACGTTATGACAGATGAGTGGAATGAAACGTAAAGATGAATGATAGATGTGAAGCATGATGAATGAAAGAGATGAAAGTATTTTACAGGCTTAGAGTGAAAGAGATAGAAAGTTAATGTTAAAAGTATGAAAAGAAAGTGAGACTGGACTAGGACGGGAAAGACGAAGGACGTTAGAAAAGAAGGCAGAAAAATAAAACTCAAGAATATATGAAAAATCGGTGTTTTAATTTGGCCCGCATCGAACTAGTCCCACATACATACATATATAAACTCCCCCTTTTTTCCATGGGGGTAGGCAGAAACTGTAGAACGCCACATGTTACAATCCTTACATACTCCTTTCGCTTCGTCCACGGTCATACATCTTGACATACACGCTCGCCGGTTGAAAGTACTACGCACCTGTCCTTTTCGAAGAACATCACCAATAACATTAATGTATGTCCTTCTAGGGCGTCCTCTACTGGCGTTTTTTTTTTTTTTTCATTATTTGTCTTGGTCGCGCTTGACCCTCGTTGTTGATGGTAAGCGCAGACAGGGTCTAAGATGGAGCACACGAATCCAAGTAACAGAGATATAGAGAGATTCCCCTATACCCCTCTGGCTCACACATCCACACGACGGAACACAGTAAACTGCTTGGCGCCGGACTTTAATGTGAGGGTGGTAGCTAGCCAGGTGGACCGTATAGATCTTACCACCAAGCGTGCTTTTGTTGAATCTTACAACACGCGTCTATTTCCAGCATGCGGTGAGGAAGTTTTATATTCTAGCCCGTGCCCACACGGGATAAAAAATCAACTATAATGTTCTTTAAGTGGCTGAATACCAGTATTTTACACGGAGCGACTACCATCACCTACGGACATACGATTATTTCGGGGCCCGAACTAAGAAATGACAACACGATTTGACGGTTATCTTTACTATCGATGTGTTTTTGCCCGTCTGAAATGTTGAACTTGACACTTGATTTTCACTCCTACGTTTCGGGCTACTTTCGGACGGGCGACTAACTTCGTTGACGGACTTAGGGAGTAGGCCCCCTGGTGCGGTTTGGCGGACTACATAGGTACACCATCGCTATGATCCAATCTTTTAATGCGCTTATTATTATTTTTTAAAAGGTAAATAATACGATACTTGCGTAACTAATAAATCGCTTCCGCTTATGTAGTGAGGAATAACCTTAACTAGTGGTTATTGGTCTTCAAACAGTCGTTTGCAATCCCTTTGAATTTCAATAACGAATTATTTTAATGGAGTTATTCATTTTAGAATTACCTGGGGCATATTATTCGTACTTATTATATGCATCAACGCAGGTGTTAACGTTCACTGGCAAACGTAGGAAAGGGCCTGTCCACATCTCCCCGTCACGACGTCGCCAACGTGGGACGGTGCGGTAACGCGGCACGGTACGATGACATAACGTGCAAATGTTACCGTATCGTAACACGTTCCGCCTCTAGCCGCAAGCGCACTCGTATATGCGCTCCGCCCGCGCTCTCCATACCCGCGAGTTAGTCGCCGTCTATGTGCTCCGATGCTTTAAAACCATACCTTACTGTTTTTCTTATTAAAATTCAGGATCTACATGGTCAACGATAAATCTAACAATGATCCTGATATGCATTTTTACGATACGGTAACGTAAATTTGCACGTTATGTCAACGCACCGTTCCACGTTGACGACGTCGTGACGTGGAGATGTGGACAGGCCCTAAGGTACGAACAGATATGGGAATATATTGACATAATCACCAGGCTTGGCTAATAAATAACAACCGCGCCAATCATACGATTTTTAAGGTTAAGCTCCACTTGCTACGGTCAGTCCGTGGATGGGTGACCATACGTTACAGATCGAGACTCCTCCGTGCCTCGGAGAGCACGGTAAGCCGTCGGTCCCGGGTGTCATACGAATACTACCTATACCCCAAGTGTGAGTTTTTTACGTTACTACTGTAGTTGCGTCAGGTCAAAAACGTCAAACAAATTTTTAGGGCTCTTACACACCACGTTTTTTTCAGGCGCTATCGACGCGTGTCGCACGCAACTATAACGCGTTGCAAACGCGATGTTATCGCAACCAATTCACCTATTCACACGTTTATAAAATTGTAGTATGCAGACGACGACTTTTTCGCGAGCTGTCGACGCGCTCGTAGCGCGGAGTTACATCGATACAGACGCGCTGGCACAGTGCGTCTCTGTAGCTGCAAATACATACGTACAGCGCGTTTTAATCGGTTACTTGCCGACACGCGCGTCTGTAGCTCGATACACGCTACTTCGCGCGCGTGCTACTCGCGTTTTACTTTGGAAGGAGAGTTGCTCACGCGCGTCTGTAGCGCGTTTCTCGTGAATTTGCAGTTATGCAATCGCAAGTAATCTGCCTATTTCAAGTTTAGCAGCGCCGACAACGCGCGATAGCGAAACGCGTGTCGACAGCGCCTGAAAAAAACGTGGTGTGTAAGAGCTCTTAGTCACGCTATTCACCGCTAGAGGCTCTGCCTCAATTTTCATACAGTTTTAGCGTGACGCAACTACAGTAGTAGCGTAAAAAACTTACACTTGGGGACTGTAACAGTCTTTACGGCTAGACAGAAGGCTGAAAGTCTGACAGCCGGTTTAACTTTAGGATATCGGCATTGCCCAGTAACTGGGTTGCGAAGGTCTGATGGCAGTCGCTCCGTGTAAAATACAGCCACATCTGGTTAGACTGCTGACCCCATCATAGTAGACAAAAGGCTAGGCAGAACAACACCACGCCTGGCGAACGGATGGGTGATCTGAAATATGGTGGATATGTGAATACGGAACAGTACACTGCGCTCCAAAACGGGGATAATAGACGTAGGAAAAACGGCTGCCAGACTCAAATGGGATTGGGCGCGTCACGTCAGCCGTATGCATAATGACCGCTGGGCAAGAGTCTCCACACAATGGGTGCCTGAAGGGGGACGGTGCCGCCGCTGTCGGCCCAGAAAGAGGTGGCGAGATGAACTACACGCGTACCGCGAGGGCTGGTTTGAGGTAGCGCAGGAAAAAAGTACATGGAAGGACTTGGGGGAGGCCTTTGCCCAGTAGTGGGACAGTATAGGATAAAAAAAAATGAGAATATACTAATACATACGGAAATCTAATTAGCCTTATACAACACTATTTTTAGTATACACAAAAACCGAGACACCCCAACAATATTTTAATCAGAATTACCGGAGTATGTATTTTTTTTTATATATCTTCATGTTACACCTTAGTTTATGCTGCGTTAAGTTCCCCAGTAAAGTGTGAAATGTGTGAGATGTGCTATGCAGGGGTTGTCTAATGCACGGAAACTGACCGAGCGGACCGTCTCAAGCCTCAAGGTGTCTATTTCTGTCCACTGTTATGCGTAGAAACCTATTGAAAGAGAATTGAAATTTATGAAAAAAGAAAACGAAAAATATAAAAGAAAAGGAATGTGGTGTAAAAATTATGATTCTCCTAGTGATTCTGAACAAACTAGTTTCAGGTTTAATGTACACCGTCAAAAAAAGTTTGCGATCACTAGCATAATTGTGTATGTGAAGATTCCGAATTCAAAGTCCAACTGAAATCTGATTTATATTTATCTAGATAACTATCTATCTATATTTATCATGATAATTATTGCTTTGAATCCCGATTAGAAAATTCGGCTTCAAAAAGGCTACATCATTTTTCAAAGTGATCGCAAACTTTTTTTGATGTGTGTATACTAAAACTAAACTTGTTTAAGGTCATGGGAGGGTCATATTAATATTGTTACGTCATAAAAATCTTTTCGTATATCAAATAATGGTGTCATTAAAATTGGGTTTTCATCACTTTGCCATACCGTTAATTCCAGCGGCATTTATGAGGCGCACGTTTAAAAGTTGTTTACCAGCATAGTCGTATACATTCAGGAGCAATGAACCAACATAAACGTATATTTCTGAATTCGTTATTGATTTTATAAAAAAAAAGTATTAAAATAAAAATCTTTTCTTTTTTAACTATTGTTGTAAAACAGTCATCAGTCCCCCAAGTGTGACTTTTTTTACGTAACTACTGTAGTTGCGTCACGCCAAAAATATATGGAAATTTTGGCAGAGCCTCTAGCGGCGAATAGCGTGACTAAAAATTTATTTGACATTTTCGGCGTGACGCAACTACGGTAGTAACGTAAAAAAGTCAAACTTGGGGTACAGTGACGCTATAACTGGCACGGGGATTAGTTCCAACTTTCCGATTACCTTTGTATATTCAATCATTAATAACATATTTCAGTATCATACAGAAAAACACAACAAAACCGATCTCTCGGCGTATTTTTAACCGAACAAAAATACATAAAAAAGCTGGTTATTCGAAAACGAACTCTAGTCTCGTCACCTTTTCCCCGCACTAGGTACAATTCATTGGGACATCGCTCAACGTTATCTCTTTCCTGTGCAGTACATTTTCCTCCAGCCATAATGATGTGACGACGAGGCTTGGCGATAACATCACTATTGTTAATTCGTTTAAGGATTCAGCTTGCGTATTTTATATTGTTTCCTTTTCTGATTATGTGACGTTAATAATCTGCTTGTTTTTTTGTTTATTTATTTAAACGTAACGTAAATTAGTGGTTCACATACCGTGGTATACTAGGCTTAATGCTATTGGCATTCTTTGTCAATCTTTGGGTCAAAAATTATGCAAAAGCGGTACAAAAAAAATAATACTAGACTAGCTTTGCCCGCGGCTTCGCTCGCGTTAATGAAACTCAAATAAACTCTCAACACACTGCTAAAGCTTCTATAATAGTATTATTCCATCATGATTCGAAAGACTCGTGGCGCCATCTACGAACGTTGTTGTTTTCCTCGGGAACAGTACTTTTTTTCGGGATGAAAGGTACCCTATGTCCGTTTCTGTACAACTGACAACGTATATGACAAATTTCAGCATGATCGGTGCAGTGGTTTAGGCGTGAAAAGGTAACAAACAAACAAACTTACTTTCGCAATTATAATATTACTAGCTGTACCCGCATGCGTTGCAATGCACTTTTTCCTACTTACTACCTACCTACTACCTACCTACTACCTACCTACTACCTACCTACTACCTACCTACTACCTACCTACTACCTACCTACTACCTACCTACTACCTACCTACTACCTACCTACTACCTACCTACTACCTACCTACTACCTACCTACTACCTACCTACTACCTACCTACTACCTACCTACTACCTACCTACTACCTACCTACTACCTACCTACTACCTACCTACTACCTACCTACTACCTACCTACTACCTACCTACTACCTACCTACTACCTACCTACTACCTACCTACTACCTACCTACTACCTACCTACTACCTACCTACTACCTACCTACTACCTACCTACTACCTACCTACTACCTACCTACTACCTACCTACTACCTACCTACTACCTACCTACTACCTACCTACTACCTACCTACTACCTACCTACTACCTACCTACTACCTACCTACTACCTACCTACTACCTACCTACTACCTACCTACTACCTACCTACTACCTACCTACTACCTACCTACTACCTACCTACTACCTACCTACTACCTACCTACTACCTACCTACTACCTACCTACTACCTACCTACTACCTACCTACCTACCTACTACCTACCTACTACCTACCTACCTACCTACCTACTACCTACCTACTACCTACCTACTACCTACCTACTACCTACCTACTACCTACCTACTACCTACCTACTACCTACCTACTACCTACCTACTACCTACCTACTACCTACCTACTACCTACCTACTACCTACCTACTACCTACCTACTACCTACCTACTACCTACCTACTACCTACCTACTACCTACCTACTACCTACCTACTACCTACCTACTACCTACCTACTACCTACCTACTACCTACCTACTACCTACCTACTACCTACCTACTACCTACCTACTACCTACCTACTACCTACCTACTACCTACCTACTACCTACCTACTACCTACCTACTACCTACCTACTACCTACCTACTACCTACCTACTACCTACCTACCTACCTACCTACCTACTACCTACCTACTACCTACCTACCTACCTACCTACCTACCTACCTACCTACCTACTACCTACCTACCTACCTACCTACCTACTACCTACCTACTACCTACCTACTACCTACCTACTACCTACCTACTACCTACCTACTACCTACCTACTACCTACCTACTACCTACCTACTACCTACCTACTACCTACCTACTACCTACCTACTACCTACCTACTACCTACCTACTACCTACCTACTACCTACCTACTACCTACCTACTACCTACCTACTACCTACCTACTACCTACCTACTACCTACCTACTACCTACCTACTACCTACCTACTACCTACCTACTACCTACCTACTACCTACCTACTACCTACCTACTACCTACCTACTACCTACCTACTACCTACCTACTACCTACCTACTACCTACCTACTACCTACCTACTACCTACCTACTACCTACCTACTACCTACCTACTACCTACCTACTACCTACCTACTACCTACCTACTACCTACCTACTACCTACCTACTACCTACCTACTACCTACCTACTACCTACCTACTACCTACCTACTACCTACCTACTACCTACCTACTACCTACCTACTACCTACCTACTACCTACCTACTACCTACCTACTACCTACCTACTACCTACCTACTACCTACCTACTACCTACCTACTACCTACCTACTACCTACCTACTACCTACCTACTACCTACCTACTACCTACCTACTACCTACCTACTACCTACCTACTACCTACCTACTACCTACCTACTACCTACCTACTACCTCCCTACTACCTACCTACTACCTACCTACTACCTACCTACTACCTACCTACTACCTACCTACTACCTACCTACTACCTACCTACTACCTACCTACTACCTACCTACTACCTACCTACTACCTACCTACTACCTACCTACTACCTACCTACGTTAGGAACACACCTACATTGCTTAGACAACAGTGAGTGCTTGTAATTTAATATGAACTTTATACCATAGCAATAAAGCTCAAATTGACTACGTTTTAGTTAGAAATCATTTGTATGGGAAAAAGAAAAGGGCTATTTTTAGGGTTTTTCCAGCAATAATTCTAATTTTTCTCGCCGTAAAAACCATCCTTGAACTTCAACGAACATTTTAAAAAAAGATTTGGCCAAATTGGTCCAGGCGTTGTTGAGTTATGCGCTTACCAACACATTTTGCGATTCATTTTTATATTATAGATATTAGTGATTAGCAGTGATCGGAGTAGGTAGATTGAATTGGGGTCATTGATCCGAAACGTATATATTAATATGGACATTCCTCCGGAATTTCGTAATTTTCGGAAAATTTCGGAATTGGATGATTATTAAAAAAAAACCGAACTTAAAATGAGCAATATTATATTCTTCATTTTCTTTTTTAACGGCACTCTTTCACTATTTGACACAACCCAACGATCAATTAGAACAAAGGATCATAGGTGGTGCACTAACCGGTTATCAAAACAATGCGTACGCTCGCCGACGACATGCCAGGTAGCTGACTCGTTTACTTCGGTTCGTAGAGTGCATAAAAAATGTATTTATGCTTCGATCGGAATTCGATTGTTTTTATTATTCAACAGATAATTACTAAATTAATTTAGTTTTGATACCTTCCTTTAAATTCTGAATTGAGAAGTAATAATATCACTGAAAACATTAACAATATTTAATTGAATCCGGAAATACCGGAATTACTTTCCGGAAAAATGGCTTATCCATGTTATTCTTTCTGTGTGCATTTATGATACAAGTACCAAAAATCAATCTACCTACTCCGATCACTGGTGATTAGTGAAGGGAAGTGAAGTGAGGATATTGGAAAGATAATTAAAACTTATTCAATATAATAATGTATACTAACATAAAATATATGCTTCACATACATGTACATAATATTATCATCACTACATAGTATAAAACAAAGTCGCTTCCCGCTATCTGTCCCTATGTATGCTTAGATCTTTAAAACTACGCAACGGATTTTGATGCGTTTTTTTTAATAGATAGAGTGATTCAAGAGGAAGGTTTTAAGCTTTAAAACATACACGTGCGTAGCCAGGGCGGGTTTCTAGTATTATAATAAAAAAAACAACTCCTTTTGTTGCGATATAAGTACGAGTAGATCGTGAATTTACTTATTGGAATACAATAAAACATAGACAAATTAGCATTTTCCAGGAAATTCGGAAAATTCCGAGAAAAAATCCCACTTATTTTCGATTCAGAATAATGGGCTGAATTCACTGTTTCAGTTTTCGGTACACCGTCCTTTACACCCAGTATTTGTATATTTTCTCCGAAGAATCGAACACCGAACCACCTTCAAACATTTCAGCGATGTGCCAATCAAGACGTTGGTTTCGCTTACGAGATCCATTTTGAACCGATGTGTACTTACACGCAAATGTAATTACCGGTATACGTAAAGTACTATCTGGGACAAAGTGCTTTCGCATTAATAAGGAAAGTTCAGTTATTTGTCGGGAGTACGACTTAGCGCCTTGCTACCTCGCTCTAATTAATTATTTTCTTGCGGTTCAAATTGAGTTATCAGAACGAGAAATAGGATCTTTTTATTTAAAAATAATCTTTGGTGCAGTTTGTACGTATATAAGGTCTATCTATTCATACACGAAATATTTTAAGGGATACATCTATAGGTGGTAAAGAAGCCATATAAATTAAAAAAAGAAAAACTAAGTACATTTTTTTAAATTAAATAATTTAGATTTACTTGATACACGTATCAAATACTGGCTCATTACTATTTTTAACATCCATTACGCTAGTTTCTACGTAGTATTTATTTTCAAAGAAGCGGGCAATTTTTTTTTCAAAGATATGCAAAATGTCTCATGCATTATTACAATTATAATAATTACGTAAAATAATATACTCATCAAAAAGATTTTTTTTCAGTTGTTTTTGGCTTCTTGACCACCTATAGATGTATCCCTTAAAATATTTCGTGTATGAATAGATGGACCTTATATTAATAGTTACATTTTATTTCATCTTTCTGGATTTCGACGAATAACATAACATGTCGCCTGTATTCCCCGAATGATTGAGCAGAGGTGTATAGTACACTCTCATTTCGCGGTTTTGTTTAAGTCCCATGCAATAGGGGGCAAGCCTATTGCCATCAACCGGGTACAAATCCCAGGCTGCTACTGAGAAATGCATTCGAAAAACCGGCCACGTGCGAGTCGAAGGGTCAAAAAAATCACGTTTGTTGTGTCGGAGCCCCCTTAAACATTTATTTGATTCTGTTTTTTAGTATTTCTTGTTATAGCGGCAACATAAATACATCATCTGTGAAAATTTCAACTGTCTAACTATCACGGTTCATGAGATACAGCCTGGTGACAGACGGAGAGACGGACAGCGGAGTCTTAGTAATAGGATCCCGTTGTACCCTTTGGGTAAGGAACCCTAAAAAATATGTTACATTTGTGATTACAGCTCAGACATATTTCACAATTCGGTATGCAAATATTTACATTAAATTATTTACTAAATTATCACATTGTATTACATTCTTTTGAGATTATATTCAATTACAATTCAGGACAATATATTTTTCTCTGGAAGAAACTCAGTTACACTGTGTAGGATCACACTTTTTTCATCATCATTGACTTCACACATTTCACCTCCTTTTTACTTACTATAATTTACTATAAACCTCTTTTTCAATCACAGGCCACATTTTTGGAACACACTCCATACTCAAATTCAAAGAGACTCGAAAAATAAAATGCAAAGTGTTTTAGCGAGGATTCTAAAAGCAACCACGAAAGGGTGCGGACTGCTGCACTGCTGAACTACCAGCACTCCGCCGAGTTAACCACTACTGAGCCTCCGGCACTGCTACGCTGCTGAACTACCAGCACTCCGTCTGGTTGACGAGTTACTGAGCCTGCGGCACTGCTGACCTACCAGCACACCGCCTAGACGCTGTACTGCTGAGTCTCCGGCGCTCCGACCTACTGGAGGGAGTCACCGCACTGCTAACCTTCCAGCACTTCGCGTCACTTCGTGCTCACATTATCGAGCTTCCGGGAGTTGTGTGTTCCATCAGTTACCATTTTATTTACGTGTGCGTTTCATCCGGTTACTATTTTACTTACGTGTGACTTTCGTCCTATATTTATTGACTTAGTGTTTTTTTTACCATATTATAAAGTTGTCTTGTTTTAAGTGTTTTCCTTGTTTGTCCGACTAGGGATAGGTAGGAATCACTAATAACCTCTCATATCCATAGAACTGGTGTGGCAGACGTGCTCAGGAGACCCTAGGGCCGTCTGTTACATTATAACTGTAGTATGTTTTATTTATTAGATATTTACGACTGTTATGTTTAAGTCCCACATTATAGGGGGCGAGCCTATTGCCATCAACTGGCCATAAATCCAGACTCCGGGTTGCTACTGAGAAATTACGCACGGAAAAACCCAATAACATTTTGCCCAGACTGGGGATCGAACCCAGGACCCCACGCTCGACAGTCGCGCTTGCGACCACTAGACCAACGGGTCTTTAAGTAGTAGTAGAGCGCCGAGTAGTAGTAGATTATTATTACCACTATATCTATTTCTACCACCCAGCAGCATTGTTGCGTTTTGGTTTGAACATTTTCCTGTGAAATTAAGAGCCCAAATACACGTCCGATGCTTGCCTCCGATAGTCGGTTCCGATAGTCTGATCAGACTATCTGAAGGCCTCCGCATCATACATTTGTTTGAACATGAATTACACGTACGATCAGACTATAGGATCGTATGTCAGAATCGTAAGCATCATCCGGTCGTCGTCGTCCAGAAAAAATCGAATACGAGAATCGTACGTGTATTTCATGAATTCGATCGGATTAGTCGGATCCGGCTCCCGGAAGCAACTACTGAACGTGTATTTTGACCCTAAAGGCACGTGAAACTTTTCAACACTGTTTCTAATGTTGGCCAATCGTCAGCAATCCTCTTGGTGTTGTAGGGGGGAAATAATGTTGTTCCCCCGAGAGACAAAAGCCAAGCTCAAAAGGGGCACTGGTGCGTTCCAGCAGACATCACGGAGTCCGATATCCACCTTTCCCAGACGGAGAGAATCCACGAGGATTCGATGTTTAAACATGGCGGTAACCGTTTTCGATTAAAAACGTCTGGAGAGTTTACCAATCTATTTATTAACACACTAGCTTTTGCCCAAAGCTTCGCTTGCGTGAAATTTTGAGCTCTATATGTGAAGTTTTTCCGTACAAACTTTCATCTCCTATTTAACTCCCATATTGGTTGAATTTCGATAAATCCTTCCTTGTTCCTTGTCTACATTATAAAGGGAACAACTGTGCAAAAATTCAGCTTTCTAGGTCTAAGGGTTTGGGCTGGGCGCTGAAGAGTCAGTCAGTCAGGACTTTTCTTTTTATTTATACAGGGTGTCCCTGGAAGTATGGATCAAATCGAATAGGGGCGTGGGCAAGGTCATTTCAAAACTTGTAGTAGTAATAACTTGACTAAAATTTTTTCCACACTTAAAAGTCTTTGCAGTAAATGTTTTTTCTTATTGAACACATGCTTTCTAGCTGCGTAAAATTATTATCACAAGAAAGGCTTACTGTTCGCCAAAGTCCTGAAAAAAACTGAAAGCTCTGATAGTTTTTTTACGATTTATTTCTATGCGAAGTGTTTAAAAAAAAAAACAAGAATTGGTCATAACTTTTGAACCATAAAAATTGCACCGACATTCTCAGTGTTAAAAAGTTTGGAAATGACATTGCCCACGCCCCTATTCGATTTGATCCATACGTCCAGGGACACCCTGTATAGATTAAAAAAACATGAACCGAAAGACAGGCCTTATTAAAAGTCAGAAATATACAGCATGACTGGTTAGACGCTATACAAGGTGTCTAATGTTGTATACAAGGTTAGTCGGAAAGGGGGTACTAATCCGCAGGCCACTTAAAGTATCACTGATGAATGTTTTGAAACAATTGATAAAAAAAATTAATTCGATTTCCCTCCAAAATAAATTTTCTTTTAGTTTTTTCAAAAACTTTGCTTCCCTACTTTAGTTACGAATTAAAGGTACGCGTCCATTGGCTCGCGCCGGATGCACCGCTCGCATGGTACGCAACGGATTTTAGTTTATCATTCACAAATGCGTTTGGTGCGGCCGGCGCGGGTAGTGGACGCAGCGCTATGTGAAATCATACAAAGCAAACTAAAATCCGTTGCGTGCTGTGCGTGCGGTGCGTCCGGCGCGGGCCAATGGACGCGTACCTTTAGAAAATGATGCTTCTAATCCGTGACCTAAAATGTAAACACAGCTGATCATAACTGGATAGATAGATTTTAGCGTATTTTTTATGAAATCTTTGAACAGCTATTTCTCCTAAACTATTGACTTTTAGGGAAAGTTGTAGAACAAAAATTATTCATTATTATGGGTACTTTAACACCCTTTTGAATTAGTACCCCCTTTCTGACTAACCTTGTATTAGTACTTTAGATTAGATCACAAGTTCACGAAAGCCATTCCAAAAATAAAAGCATATTCACTAATTTATCATACTCGGCCATTGACTTAGAATAAGTATGGACCTCGGGTCATCGCTCAAAAATGTCCGAACCGAAAGTGAGTTAAAACACGATGAATTTGAAAAGAGCTACACTTGCGCGCGTCATTCTTCTTTTGGGCGAACAAGCAGCTACACCTCAATGTCACATGTCAACAATGCCGTTCTGTGTAGTGAGATCGTGTAAAAACTACTCAAAAAAGTGAAAAAAGTTGATGGTGTATCACATTTTCAGTAGGTATATTATTGTTTTACAATTTTAAAGTATTATTTTGTTAAGGAACATTGTATTTTGCTTAAAATTGAATTAATTGCAAGAGCAAAACACACAATAATCCAACTAAACAAAAAGTATCTTATTTTCCTTCCTTTGTTTGACCAATTATGTCAACTTCATTTGGTTGGATTACCATAAGAAACTTGACATATTTGTCAGACATTAGAACAAAGATTCCAAAGAGTCGTTATTTTTACGCGATGTTTTTTTGTATTGCGATTTTGAACCAATTGCAATTTGTTTTGTTCTATTCATTTAAACAAGTTAATTTTAAACTTGCATTGTATGCAAACATATTATGTACGAAAATATGTATGTTGTCCTTCCGTTTCAAAATTGTATTGGGTTTTCGGTCACTACCAAGTTTCCGATCGAGCTGAAATTTTGCAGGTAGGTATGTGCATCTTAGATCATTAAAATGTCATTGAACTAATTTGATGATGGAGCCGAAGATTAGGCAGGCACAGGAACAAATGGTAGGCTTGTCGAGTTTCAGCTCATGTATTTTGTCATTATAAACACTTTTCATTACATAAATAATGACGTAGGTCCGATAGTAGAGCCGGAAAACAGGCTCTGGAACTCCCTAATGGCAAATAGTGAACACGTGACGTTTGGGCTCGTTTGTTTAGTTATCATAAACTCTTTTAAATACACATGACAAAAGATAGTTTCATTCAAAAAAAAAAAAATGTGCCTCTGATTTAATTTCAGTTTTCTTTGAGATCAATTAGATGAAGATGATGATGATGATGCTGATGCTGATGGTGATACTTCAGCAAAGGAAGCGAAATCGCGTTTTTGAAAATGACGATGTTGTAATTTTGCAAGAAATGTTCTATGCTCTTTCAGTTGGTTTAAATATTTAGCGATCGCAATAAAATAATATAACAAATAATAAAATCTTTTAAAAATTAAGTTGCTCTATTACTCCTATGTTCTCCAAATTTTCGTTTAATAAATGAAGTTTCGAAATTTGAAAAATTGAGCAGTGCTGTCATGTTTTCGTATGGTAAAAATTGTTGCAAGCAAAATTAGGCATTATGATAACGACATATGAATTCGTACATCGTAAATGAGCTTGTTGGTATTTCTAAGTTTATAATATGTCAATTCAGGACACTTTTATCGTGAATTTTGTACTACACTCGTTGTCCATACTTATTCTAAGTCAATGTACTCGGCACATCTATATCACTGTCGCAACCCCGCGAGGCTATTTCTATGCAAATTTTAAACCTAAAATAGGTAGATACGTTCGTCGTTCATAAGACTTCTATATAGTTAATTTTGTTCAAAAGTCGCTCGCTGATTTATTGAAGCTTATCGGGACAAATTTATTCGTTCGAGTTCGTTAGATAGAATCTATGTAGTGAGCGGGCTTTAGACGCTTGGTCGTATAAAATGATATTGTTTTAGTTAGTTTGAGTGAACTATTATCTATCAGTGACTGCCTCGTTCGTCCAGCGGTCGCAAGCGCGACTCCCCATTCCTCCGTTCGATCTTCAGATCGGGCAAAGTGTTTTTCCGTGTGGAATTACTCAGTAGAAGCTCTGAGTCTGAAGTTGTACCTGGTTGATGGTAATAGGCTCGCCCCCTATTACATGGGACTAAGGCAGTTGTCCCATCACCGGCGAGGAAGCAACTAAGGCCCAGACTCCACCAAAGCGGAGACGAGACTAGCGGGGGGGAGATGTGTTTTAAATAACCAATAGAATTTCGATATTCACACATCTTGTCTCCACTCACTTTAAGTGGATACCACTGAGCGGAGATGTATCATATTTGTATGGCGCGATGGAAGCGGAGATGTGAGCTGTTCCTCGCTGAGGTTGAGCTGGGCCGCGGTACAAGGCTGAGATGTGAGCTTTGCCACGCAAGCTGACGACGGCGCGCAGCGGAGACGAGACGTGTGCGGCGTGCAGTGTGCGTTTTCGTGTCAGATCGCACTAAACTGTGCGTTGACTGCGCACTGGTATAGACATTCGTTGTTTGACAATACTTTGACCGTATATTTATAAGTTCATTGTTTCGTTTCGATCCGAAACTACGACTTTTTTTTTCGGGCCCTTTATTGCGTTGGACTTACTTTCATATCGTCCCTCGTGGAAGTTTTATGTACTTTTTTTATTATTTATCCTTAAATTACATAATTTTATTATTGTGAATAGGGCGGGCTTTTTTGTGGGCTGTCTATTGTAACACTGACGTTCAAAAAGAACTAAGTATTTTCTAGTCTATTTTAAATAAATGAGTCTTGAGTTTGAGTTTAATGCTCTTAAAAGCACAATTAAAACCCGAAAGTTATCGACGCAATAGAATAACACACAATATTTAATGATATGTATACAATTCCTGATCGCATCGCGTTTAATATTTGTGTGTCAACAACTCGGATGCGGACGAATCAACCGATTTACTCCGCGCTCGGTTTAATCGACAACGGTATTCTGGTATTCTGTAGCGTAGGGAAAAGCTCTAATGTCTGTAATTAAATTAAATAGGTAATTTTTTGAGATGGGGAAACTATGACGTGTAAAGAAAACTTTTCAAAGAAGCTACGAGCTTCATTTCGATTTAAAACGTAGCCATCTTCTATTGCTAGGATTTCTCCTGTAGGTCCTACCTGTAGGCTACAGAACCTTCACATAATCACACCGATAATTCAGCCCTCATCAATTCTCCCCTCCAAACCCCCTTTTTTATCGTTCGAAAGTCCTCATGGATACCCTTCGCCCGTGGGTGGCGAAGGGTTATGCCGGACTCTTACCGGCTAAAAACCCACGGTGTTCCTTCTCCTGACCCTTAGCCGGGGTCGCGGGATTCGCAGCTGCATGCACCGCGACCCCGGCAGGCCTCGGTCCGCCAGCCACTGGCGGACCTCTCCTACTGTGGGGCCGAGCCCCACATCCTCCTGAATGGCGCGTGCGGAACACTGCGCGCCGCCTTTTCGGGCCCGTTACTGGTCGGGCGACGGGTCACCTAACCCGCCACCTGACCAGTAATGGGCCAGTAACGAGTTCATGTGCGGATCATCATTTAATTATCGCTTGCGTTAACGGTGAAGGAAAACTTCGTGAGGAAGCCTGCACACTTGAGACGGCTCCAAAGAGTTCTCACTCAATGATGTTTGTAGTCCGCCAATCCGCACCAGGTCAGCGTGTTCCTAACCTTTTCAATATTGTTACCCATATGAATGGAAATAAACTTTACCCCCAACTTACAATTATTTCAAGCAAACAATATAGGCATATACAAATATTTTTATTAATCAAAAATTAATTACACTTTTACAGTTTATAATGAAAAAAAATGTGATGCAGTTACGTAAATAGTTTCGTGACCATACCGACCTACCTACACAACGCGGAAGAGTACTAAATAATAATCATTATGTTGTATACTCTACCTATTCCTTCGTTAGATATCCACTCTGTTACCCACAGAAATTAAAATAGATTTAATATAGCAAATAAATAAATAGATAAACTTACACATATTATATTAAGAGAATAAACAAATAAGTGAAAAAATATTTATAATAATTAAATGTACATATCAGAAATAATTTAAATATTTAGTAATAAGAAAAATTTATTGAAGCGCTCTTCCTCTCTCCTACTTATTAAAACTTTTGCTGTGCCCGACAGGGTCCATAATTGTTTCCATATTTAATACTTACCATCTGTATGACTGTGTACCTTATGGATTGCAATAAAGAATAATAAATTGAAATTGAAAATATCCGATTTACCCCCGCAGGGGAAGAGGCCCAAGCCCACCTGTGGGACAGTAATGGGCTAATTATGTCATGTTATGATGTAACAGGTGAATTACTATGGCATTCTATAGGTATATTCGCCATACCAGCGCCAAGTACTTGTGCTTGGCATTAAGTTGATCTGGATACCTGATTGGTCCAGCCGGGAGACACAACAAAAAAATATAATTATGCTTATTAGAATTGATGATGATTGATCATCATCTGCCTAGCCTTTTCCCAACTACGTTGGGGTCGGCTTCAAGTCGAACCGGATGCAGCTGAATATCAGTATTATACATGGAGCGACTGCCTATCAGACCTCCACAACCCAGTAACTGGGTAATACGATACTCTTGGTAAGACTGGTTGTCAGACTTTCTGGCTTCTGACCAACAGTAACGACTGTCAAAGATCTACAAATGACAGCCGGGACCAACGGCTTTACGTGCTTTCCGAGGCACGGAGGAAACTCGCTATGGTAAATGGTCACCCATCCACAGACCAACCTCGGCAAGCGTGGCTTAACCCGGAAGATCGGTCTATGCGGCTGTAATTATTTAGCCACGAGCTCCTCGATGATGATTGATGATTATGCTTATTGATAAGGTTAGTCGGAAAGGGGGTAGGTAGTAATTCGCAAGCCATTTAAAGTATCACTGATGATTGTGTTAAGGCAAGAGTTCAAAATTCGATAATTTTTATTTACATGCAAAATTATTCCCAACTTCTATACAGAGATGTTGCAAGGCGGCTGGTCGACACTTCCCGTGATCCGAAGGCTGGCCTCTACTTTGGTCAAAGGAGTGGCAATGTTGCCAGTCTTCAACGTTACCAGTCGATAGCGATGCAGAGGAATATTTTGATGCCTTATTTTAGTTTTAATATCCGACTACGGTGAAGCAGAACGGAGGATTATGATTTTGACCAAATGTATGTGGTATGTATGTATGTTCATCTGTTCCCTCATAACTTCCAAATTACTTATCATAATTTGACAAATGAGGTATCGTTGGAAGCGTCTTGATCGTCCGCTGTTTATAATAGGCTATAGGACGTCACATTAAATTGAATGTGGCGACATCTAAAGGACATAAATATATGAAATAAAAAATACAAAAATTAATGAAATTGTTTTGATTATCAGATGCTTGATTGCAGATTGCAGAATAGCTTAATTAGGATATCTTTTTTTTATATACTTTGATTACATTTCACTTACGAGTACCATACCTATCACATTAAAATTAAAGATTACCGATACAGAATACGTTCCACATCCCAGCAAATCAGAATCGAGGATCTCTCCCGAATAATTTGCACTCAACTCGACCCCTGACATGCGACGATTAAAAGTGTGTGTTGACACGTCACGACCAAATTAAATCGTATTTTGGAATAACGTTACTCTTAAAGCAGATTGGAATTTGAAGTGGGATGAGTTGATGAGGCTTTGAGCTGATTGGTTGATAGATAAGATTTCTAGTGAAGATAGGTGAAAACATTGAGAAATGTGGCATTAGATTTTGTAGATTCTGCCTAGCCTTCCGACTATGTTGGTCAGCTCCCAGTCTAACTAGATGCGGCTGAGTAGGTACGAGTATTTTACACGGAGCGACAGCCATTAGACCTTCGCAACCCAGTTATTGGGCAATGCCGATATTCTAAGGGGTATTGTCTTGTTTTCCATAAAATCATTTGTACTATTATTGTTTTCGATAATCGTCCGTCCTCATAATATTTACTTGCACGATTATCATTTATACTAACTAATAACGCTTGTCATATCAACTTATTAGTCATAACTTTTATTTGCCATAAAATAAGTTTCCATAATAACATGTGTTACAATCATTAGTTTCTATAAGTAAGTAACACATTACATAATCGATACTTGACATAAGCAACTATTATAATTACGTAACCCAATAAACAGTTAGTCAAAATCGAAACGGCTAGGTTAGGTTAGAACTGTGACCACACAACGCGCGAAAGCGAGCGAGCGAAGCAGCGGCAGTGGCCGCCGAGCGCCAGATTTCCTCTTTTGTAAAGCAAGCATGCATGGTAGATTAGGTTTATAAATGTTATGGAAAACGACATTATTGAAAATGAAAAATATAGCAAATATTATTATGACACTTGATCGATTACGACAAATGAAATTAGTGAAAATGGTTTTATGTAATTTCACGATTATGGTAACTGAAGAGTTATTTTTAATGAGATTATGGCAAATACAAGTATGGTATATAAAATTATTGCATTTTAAATTATGGCAAACATTAGTAAACCATCCTAATGATAGACTGGTTGTCAGATTTCAGGCTCCTGTCCTGTAACGACTGTGGTATGTCTACACCAGTGCGCTTTCATGTTCATCTTGCGCTTTCAACTTTCAATTCCTCTTGCGTCAAGCGCATGCAATATTGATTGACTTTGACGCATGCAGCTTATCGTCTAGTCAATCAGTGACGGATTAGCGTGCGCTAGGGGCATGCGCTTTTCTCGAACTAGTGTTAAGGCATGCGCTATGGGGCTTCAGGCATGCGCCAGACGAAGACGCAAGATGAACATGAAAGCGCACTGGTGTGGACATTGCTATAGGTATTCGCTTGACACCCGGGGCCGACTGTTTAACGTGCTCTCCTAGGCACGGAAGAGTTTCGATTTGTAACGACCGGTCGCCCAACGAATTAGGATTTGTAGAAAAATCCTTTTTTAGTTCTGTGATCTGTCTCGCCACATGCGAACTACTAGTTTCAACTCAAAGGAACACCCTTCACTGGCCCTGGCAAGTTCTCAAGACTCAACGACCGCTGACTCATGAAGACGATCGACCTCCGGTCTCAGGGGGGGAGTGATGTGGCGGCATCTATCTCGCCACATGCGAACTATCCTACATCGCGCAATCAAGATTTAAGACGCAGATAGTATATATACAACCTGATACAACTGACCATAGTTTCGTCCCGTGACAGCTAGATCAAGTGATTGATATATACGTCATAGCTGACTGAATCAATAAGCTTTGGCTTTTGTCGTCAAACTTTGTTGTGATTGGTGCTAAAATATCACAAATCATGACGTAATACAGGTAACCGTCGGACCTATAATAATATGGAATAACAATTAAAATTAATTGTTATTCCTTAGAAATTTTCGAACACCAAAAAACAACATAGGATAGTTGGATAGTAGTGTTCGACTCGCGACCTCGCCGCGTGATCAGCTCATGATTAAGGGCTCCGTTTGGGTCCGAAACTAGTCGGGCAATCCCGAAAAATGCACGTGAGTAAACCGTAATTAATCATAAACATAGGATAGGTTAGAAGTTTTAGTAATGAATGCTAAAAACGGCCGTTTTTGGTACTAACCGCTAAAATTTCGAACCCAAAAGCCTAGTGTTGATATTTGGTGTTCGAAAATTTCTACAACACTTGATTAAAATGTTGTACGTACGAAATTTCAATATGTTGTGTGTTGACGGAAACAATGCTTTTTTTCTGAAGTGGCGCCACTTTCGGTGGGGGACGCGCCTTAAGTTGGTGTACTATTCCATATTTGCTTACTTTCCTGTGTTATTATGACATGGCCAGTTCTTTTAAATAAATTGACTAACAGAATGGCAGTAGATTTTTTTTTTAAGTATTCTTTTCCCCGCACTAGTATTTCTGCTGTATCGTAGGTGCGTTTACAGACACAAATCTCACATACCTACACAAACGCTCAGACCCGAAACAACTATCTGTAGGCCTTACAATTTTTTGTTCTGTGTGGGAATCGAACCCACGACCCCTAGCTCAGAAGCCAATCGCTCAGCCACTGCACCAAACGTGTCGTCAAATTGATTTTTTAACGTGAGAAAAATCCCAGAAAAATATATGTCGAACAAATACAGGGTGTAAACGAATTCGTGTAATTCCTTCAAACCACATGATCTATTAATGATGTAGATTAACCACGCACGGGATTTAGACTGATTAAAATAAAATAAACTTTTTTTTCTCACTGATATTTTTTTTATTTGACAGAAAATTTCGATGCCATGCATAAATTAATGAAGGCACGGGTACACAGCTGACGGGCACGAGTAGCACGATATCGCTCCACGCTGTCAGTTAACTTGGGACGCTAAAATTACTCAGATACAGAATACGATGGTTCAGTTTTTGAAAACTTTTTGTTTCTTGATTCTGAAAAAACCCTATGCTGAGTCAATCAGTGTCACCAGTAGACCACGCGGTTTGAAGGAATTACACGAATTCGTTAACATCCTGTTTATTAAGTAATTTTATTGTTTTTTAACCGACTTCAAAAAGGAGGAGGTTCTCAATTCGGTTATATTTTTTTCTACATTTATAATTGTTTGGTTTTTATAATTTTTATAGGTACCTCTTTTCAATGCTGTTCCTTTTGACCCAAAGGTTGACTGGTAGAGAACGCCTTATGGCCTTAAGGCCGTCTTATGTAGGTACCACCATTGTGCACTGAAGTATTAAATAAATAAACACGAGTATAAAAATAAAAATAATATACGAAAACAGACACAGAAACTTCTCAACATGGAAATGACAAAATTTTGTGACCATTCGAAGTCACCATGCTAACAGGCAATGCATTTATCTGTCAGGCGATTACATTTGATTATTATACTGTACTTTCACAGCGTACCACGCGTTTACCGTCCCTCATAGTTAATCGATCGTAGCTGATTGTACACACACACACGAACAAAGCCACACATAGCGTTAATGTAGTACATAGGCGACCGAACCCCATGCAATTCGGACGATTCAAATGCAGATATTTTGATGAGGATGCACGTACCTACTGCTATAGGGATTTAGGAGGGCCCGACCCTCCCAGACAGATGTATTGATTTTTGTGTTCACTGCTCACCCTCTAGTTGTGGGGTTGTTATTATTAAATATAAATGGCGTCGAAATGTTGGTGGTGCAAATGGTTTTGACGTGGGTTTGGTTTGGTAAGACAATAATTCATATTATAGTGTGGAGGTGTGAGTTTATAACTATATAGTCTTTCGATTTCACGATGTCGGGTGTTGTAACTTTTATGTCTTTGAAATAAGGTTCAAATTGCAATAATTTACTCGCCTTCTTCAGATAGAATACCTCTACTAGAGTACGTTAGTTGTAAGTAGTTGACGTTACTATATTTTTCTATAGAGTTCTGTTCTGCTTAGCCTTATCCCAACTATGTTGTGTCAGCTTCCAGTTTAACCAGATTCGATTGAATACCAGTATTTTACACGAAGCGACTGCCAACAGACCTCCGCGATCTAGTTATTGGGCAATGTCGATGTCCTAAGGCCTCATTTACGGAGACGCGGGACGTCGCGCGTCGCGTTGTGCGGCGCGGCCCGCACTGAATTCAAACATATGGCGTTTATGAGAGCGTTTACGGAGAAGCGATTTTCCACGCGTTTGCTTGAAATGCAGGCGGCGCCCGCGTATGGCATAGCCGCGTCACACGCGACGTTTATCGCGGCGGCGCACGCAGCTTTGCGACCAGCTATTCCTGCAATTCTCCGTCCACTGTAAAACGTAGCGTCAACCGCGGCGGGGCCCGCGGCGTCGCACGAGCTCTTCTTCATAAACAACATCGTACATTGCTATACAAGGTTAGTCAGAAAGGGGGTACTAATCCGAAATGGTGTTAAATTAACCATAATAATGAGTAACATTTGTTCTACAACTTTCTTAAAAAGTCAAAAGTTTAAGAGAAATAGCTGTTCAAAAATTACAAAAAAAATACGCTAAAATATATCTATCCTCAGCTATGATTAGCTGTGTTTACATTTTAGGTCATATTTGGGGTCACGAATTAGAAGCTCCATTTTCTGAATTCGTAACTGAAGTAGGGACAAGGAATTTTTGAAAAAACTAAAATAATTATTATTTTACATGGAAATAAAAATTATCGGATTTTGATATTTTAACACTTGCTTTTAAACCGTCATCAGTGATCTTTTAAGTAGTCTGTGGATTAGTACCCCCTTTCCGACTAACCTTGTATATTTGTGTTTGCGCGTGTGATGATGCGGGTATAGTTGTAAAACAGCGGTTGACAACCGATATTTATCCAAAGTAGCCGTTAACAACCTATAAACAACGGTTGACTACCGGTCGTTTATCCGACTGCAAGCTAAAAGGGTGGTTATGTTTTGAGCCTAAAATATTTTATTTGTAACTTTAAAAATGGTTTTTCTACGATACTGAAAATGTTGTTTGTTGCCTAGAAGGACTCGAATTTTTTTACTGAATTAAAATTAAGAATTATGTTACCTTGTTAGTACTGACACGTACTACATTAATTCAACCTTGTAAACTCGTTTAAAGTTTTGTATCTATTCACCCGTGTGTCTCTATTTATCCCGCTTTATCCGGTAGGTAGATACCTACCTACGTTATACGAAACTCGTAAATAATTAGATACCTACTAAACTACAAACTATTTTGCGCGCGGGTCGTCGCTTGACCTTGAGCGACGTTGCCAGTACTACCCAATTACTCAATTCGGAAGTAATCATTTCAAAATTAAGGTACGTACGCTAAAAGAAATCTCTCATAAAAGTTACTTTACATTAAAATAAAGAATCTATAATTAATTTAAAAAAAACAATCGATTCCCTTAAAGTGGGGCTCTTTATTCTATCTACTACCTAAGGACAAAAACTGATTCCATTTAAAAAAACAGGTTATTATCCATTTCAAGCCGTCGAAAATGGTTAACAACCGTAGACAACGGTTGTTATCCAAAAATATGGTTGTCAACCGCGCGGTTGACAACGTTGTCAACCGGCTTCGCATCTACGGGCCGCTGCACGCGCTGCGCTCCGTAAACAGAAAAATCGTACGAAGCGCCGCGAGAAGCCACGCCGCACGCGACTCGCGACGCCTCGCGTCTCCGTAAATGAGGCCTTAGGTTACACCGGTTGTCAGACATTTAAGCTTCTGACTACTCGTAACGACTGTCATAGGTATGTGCCTGACACCCGGGACTGACGGTTTAACGTGCTCTCCGAGCCACGGGGTGGTCTTGATGTGTAACTAATGGTCACCTATTCACAGACTGACCGCGGCAACCGCAGTTTAACCTTAAGAGTAAGTTCAAACATGGCGGAATCTGCGCGTATCCAAACCGCGTGGTTCCAATCCGCGAGGATTGAAAGTGTTCAGACAGGCGCGATGTGTGTGCGGAGTGAGGTACGGTGACAGCCGCTTCATTCCAACAATGGAAGTCGAAGAAGCAATATGTGTGCATATTTATTAGAATACTCTGCACACTGGATGTCCCACAAAGTGGTCTTTTTTCCATTTAGTGGATGAATAACTCGGTGTCAAAGCAATCCATTGTCACACGGATACGCGCAGATTTCACGAAGCAACTGTACAGACTCTAGGCACGTCAAGTAAATAGATCCGCGTGGCGTCCGCGCGAATTCATTTTCTAGCGGTCGAGAGGCGGCTACTGCACGTATACATGATCCGCGCGGTGTAGTATGAGCGTCTAGCAAGGATGTCATTATAATAAGCTCCGCGCGGCTCAACCGCGCGATTCCAATATGCGCGGATTCCGCCATGTCTGAACTAGCTCTAAAAATCGGCTTAGTAGTCGTTTCGCACGAATTTGGTTCGCACGAATCGTGCGAAACGCCACTTTTCAAGATTTATTATTTAGTAGGTGGCATTTCGCACGTTGCGTTTTTATTTTCGTGCCAATTGACCACTTCATAACTTAAGTAGTGGGCTATTCGCACGAATTATATAACACGAATTAAAAGAAAAGAAAAGTACAGTGGCGTACAAGTGTTAAGAGTAAATTACAATTTATATTTATATACAGTGGTGGACATATAATTAGAAACACCAAGTGTGACTTTTATTTTTAGTACATATTAACTTGGTAATTAATGTTTTACGTATCATAAAGGGCTTATACCTATTTATTTAAAATGTATCCACATTAAGAAGTATTACTATGTCAGTTTTGGAAATATCATACAACCGTTTATGCAAAAACTGGTATACTTTATAAAATCAAATGAAGCAGCACAACATACTAAGGTGGACAACTAATTAGAAACAGAAAAAAAACATTAACATAAATATGAACAAAGGTAACGAAACAATAAATAATGAAGTTAAATGGTAGAAACGTTTTATAATAAACAATTAATGTTTGGTTGGGAAGCCTCTGCTGTCGATTACAGCTCTACAACGACGTGGCATTGATTTTATCAATGTTTCATACATTTCCAGGGAATTTTTCCCCAAGCTTCTACAAATGCGTCTTAAAGTTGTTGTAGTATGATACTACTAGTAGTACGATATTAGTGATATGTTTATTCGACAATGTTTTCGTTACAATATACCACAAACTTAGATTTGATTCAAATCTGGACTATTTGCAGACCACTCTAACACCGACACTACAATAATCCAAACCAAAGAAACAAAGTTAAAGCATTTCTAAGAGACTAATTAGTGTCGGTGTTAGAGTGGTCTACAGATAGTCCAGATTTGAATCAAATCTAAGTTTGTGGTACATTGTAAAGAAAACATTGTCCAATAAACATATCACTAATATCGTACTACTACTAGTATCATACTACAACAACTTTAAGACGCATTTGTAGAAGCTTGGAGATAAATTCCCTGGAAATGTATGAAACATTGATAGAATCAATGCCACGTTGTTGTAGAGCTGGAATCGACAGCAGAGGCTTCCCAACCAAACATTAATTGTTGATTATAAAACGTTTGTACCATTTAACTTCATTATTTATTGTTTCGTTACCTTTGTTCATATTTATGCTAATGTTTTTTTTCTGTTTCTAATTAGTTGCCCACCTTAGTATGTTGTGCTGCTTCATTTTATTTATAAAGTATACCAGTTTTTATATAAACGGTTGTATGATATTTTCAAAACTGACATAGTAATACTTCATAATGTGGATACATTATAGATAAATAGGTATAAGCCCTCTATGATACGTAAAACATTAATTATCAAGTTAAATTGTACTGAAAATTAAAGTCACACTTGGTGTTTCTAATTATATGTCCACCACTGTATATATATATTTATTTATTTTTATTTATATTTTTTATTTAGCTATTAACTCAAAAAAAAAGAGGTTGCCAAGTTACTTCTGAAAAACTAAATTTCACACAGGTGTAATTGCTAGCGGGGATGGGCTATGAAATAAAATTATGCCAATAATTTTAACAACGGTTTATTTATTAAAATAACAACTTGCAACGACTACATTTGAAAGTCTTTAAATGAGGTGTAACGCTGTTAAATAAATTGCTGACATTAGTAATTGTGTTTTTCAGATAAGATAAAGTTTTGATGAGGATTAATTCAGACAACTATACATAATTATTATTCCAAAAAAAATTATAAACTGAACGTCTAATGAAGTAATAATTATTGGGAGATTAACATTAGTTGTGGTTAGACCGCCTTTTGTTGTGTATGATAAACACGCTGTTTGTAATTTTGCGATTTACCATTTCTTTTTTCCGTTTTTATGTCGAGTTGTGCACTTTCTCCTCCGTAAGACACTGAATACACACAAAGTTGCGCAACTGAAGTTCTGCCGCGTAAGTTCGGCACTCATGGTGTGTCATATCAGCCAAATACGTCGGAACGTAAAATCAGCCGCCGAACTTCAGTCGCGTATCTTCAGCATACTGTGTTTGGACACTTAGATGTAATTTAAATTGAAAACTGATTTTCACAGCTTTTATTAAGGATTTAATGTGTGAATTGTGCTTTAGTTATTAACTGCATGACACCATAATCATTGTCATATTGCTCATCGAATCTGCAATCCTTAATAGCCAAATGGATATAGCTACCGGTAACGTTATCCGTACCGTATTTTGTTGTGACAGTGATGAAGATATTCATGTAAGTCTTTTATGAAACATGCACAATATTGTATGATATTATAAAATTAACTACTTACGTATACATAGCTGACCCCGTATGCTTTCAGCACTTAACACTATTAAATTGTCATAATATACAACGTTATTTTTAGTATATACAAAAACCGAGACACCCCAAAAAGATTTTCATCAGAACTGCCTGTGTTTTTTTTTTAATAAATCTCCAAGTTACACCGTAGTTTATGTCGCGTTAAGTTCCCTAGTAAAGTGTGAAATGCCTGAGATGTGCTATGCAGGGGTTGTCTAATACACGGAAACTGACAAGCCTCAAGGTATCTATTCCCGTCAACTGTTATGGGTAGAAACCTACTGAAACAGAATTGAAATGTATGAAAAAAAAATGTGGTGTAGTAAATATGCCAATCGTTTCTGCTAGTTTTTCCGAACAAACTAGTTTTAGGTTTAGTGTGTATACTAAAACTAAGCTTGTATAATGTTAACAATTTATTTAAATGCGATAAATCAAATGTTTTAAAATACATCAATATTTTAGCACACATAACTCGTCGTTGCTGCCGCTGTGGATGATTCAATATGCGTACAGCGAATTCGAGTGAGTGAGACAACAAGCAATAACGATAATTTTCTTTCTTTCTCTCATTTCCTATATCACTAGTAAAATTCAGGCGTGTGCAATAATTTGACAATTTATTATGTATTTCAAATATCTATAGGTAATACATATAATCTGAATTGTGGTTTGTTAATTTTTTAATTTATTAATGCCTTAATGTATGTTTGCGACTGTACTTGGGTTTTTTTAATCTTTATAATATAATTCGTGCGAATAGCCCACTACTTAATTTATGAAGTGGTCGATTGGCACGAAAATAAAAACGCATCCTGCGAAACGCCACCTACTAAATAATCAATTTTGAAAAGTGTTGTTTCGCACGATTCGTGCGAACCGAATTCGTGCGATACGACTACTAAGCCTAAAAATCATATGATCCACGCGGTTGATAAGACACGAACGCAGCCCTTTTTTCTATAGAGCAGCAGATGAAATGCTAACGCAGTGGTTGTGTTATCCTAAAGCTGGTTTCCCAAGGTGCGTGGTAGCGCGCACCGGCTGTGCGCATATCATCCGTAAAATCACGCACCGTTGGAAGTCACATTATGAGGGCGTGTGATGTGGATACGGCGGCGCACCGCTCCGCACGCGTCCGCTTTGCCACGGACGAGTCTCTTTCCATGGCGCGTCGGTGCGAGCTCGTGTGTCGCGGTGCGCGCTATCACGCACCGTGGGAAGCCGGTATAATGCCAGTTACTGGATTAATGTAAACCCATCTTAAAGCCAGATTCACACTAGACTTGCGTGTCTTGTCGTGATGCATCAGTAGGTATATCACGACACGACGTCATCACACTATTCTGACGTGATGTCAGAGTGCATCACATCAGAATAGTATGTACGCCTTTATACAAAATATATGACTTTGATAGGCTTCTGATGTACCTAGGGTTGCCAACTTTTTTTGACAAAAATAACGTATGACATTGTTTGAATAGCAAAAAAAAGAATTTGGAAGAATAAAAAAAGTATTTTTAATTTTTTTTTATTCCCGTAAAAACATAGGTATTATTGGGTGCTTTTAGCACATGCAAAAATTTTTTTGTTACCTTTAAATGTTTCAAAGCTAATTTTACAATCGAACAAAAACGAAACCTGTCAGGTCTCACATCTAATATTGCGTTCAGCAATTAATAATCACTTTCATCACATGTACGTTCTGTTTTAACTAATAAGTATCGATAAATAGTTCAGGACTTACCCATATAAGTGTTTCGTTTTTCGCATCACAGTTAAGGTTGGAAATAAAGTATTTTCGCATACTTTATTTTTATGTTAAAGTATAAAGTATATTTATCGAAAATAAAGTAGGATACGTTAATGGTTGGCAACCCTAGATGTACCTACTGATGCATCACGACATGATACATAAGGTAATCGAAAATCTAATCCGCGGGGCACATCATAATATTATCACTGATGACGATGATTGTTAAAATTTCAAAATTCGATTATATTTATTTTCATTCTAATTTTTTTTATTCATTTCGTAAATCGACAACCCTGATTTAGGTTTGAATTCAGAACTTAGGCATCGTTCACACCAAACGTATTGTCCGCCGCCGACTGTGAGTGTGCTCACTGTCACAACGCACTACGTAATAGCGTATAGTCGGTTCGGTGTGAACAAGAAGTCAAGTATGTATTGAAAAGCGATAAACTGCGTAACGCGTGCTCACAGTCAGCGGCGGACAATACGTTTGGTGTGAACGATGCCTTAAGTCTATTAATTTATGATCCTAAATACGAGTATGACCAAAAATGTGAACACAGCTAGATAGGTATATTTGAGCGTATTTTTTATGACATCTTTGAACTGATATTTCTTTAAAACATTTGACTTTTGGGGAAAGTTGTAGCATAAAAGTTATTTATTATTATGAGTATTTTAATACCCTTGGGATTAGTACCCCCTTTCCGAATAACCCTGTATAGTGTGAATCTGCCTGAATGAATGCGACTTCAGTGATATCACTCAACAGAGCGATGTCGATTGTCAAGAACGGTGTACTTTACGGACCTTGTTACCCCTACCATTATTTCTGTTCAAACTCGCGTCCTCGATAAAACCGTTCGTTCGTACGTTTCGCACCGCCTCCGCAGTTCCATTGAATTATTCTATAATCGAATCTGTATTCACGATACCGAGTGAATATTCATACCACTTGATGCTGTAATTGGTTGGACGAGTGGCCAGTAGTAATGCCGATCGACGCATAATACAGTACCAAGTTATATACAGTCGAAAAAAACACCACAGATTCTATTTTTCATGAAATAAGGTTCAGTTTTGAGTGTTAATTCGGTATTGAAGCAGCAATAATAAGTAAGCATAACGATCCAGTGATTCGATATATCTATACAAAGTTTTATTTGCAGATAATTTGATCGAATTTTCGCGAATAATATTCTTGTTATGTCTATTTAAGGTTTAATTTGCTAATGTATTAGCGATCTCGTTAGCAAAACCAATAGGCGTATCATTGGCTACTGACAATTGGATTGAACAATAATAATTTACCTAGTTTAAGGTAGGTTCTGTCATTTCATGATGTGCTTATTATGTAGGTACATCAACACTTTGATCAATTTGCTACTACGGATTTCTATGAGAAATAATTACGCTAAATTAGTCAATTATTAATTAAATCATTAGTGTCTTTATATGTATAGAAAATATATGTATGTTGAGGTTAAGCCTAGCCCGGTTACGGCTGAAATAAATGAATAAATAAATTAACCAGCCTAATGTACAGTTCGATCAAATCTTCTGTGAAATGGAAAATCGACGAAACTTGTGACATTGACAGTTTAAATCAGTTGCCAGGATGACAAAAATCTTTTCCGCGCATTTGTTGAATACTTTTGTTTTTTTTTTTTCTAAAATAGAATATAATCTGATTGCTATTACACGATGCGCCTGTCCGTGAGATGTAAAGGTAAAGTTGAACAAATATTTTTACTAAAGTACTAAAAATAATTATTTCTTCATGTAGGCCAATTTTAGTGTCATTAGTAATTTTCACAATACTACAACGAACTACCTAATATAATATATGTGTGTAATGTCAGATTAGATATCCCTAATAATGGATCATTATTCATAGAATGGCAACACTGGAGCGAACATAGCGACGCTCTTCAAGTGTTAGGCCCGGACTCCACCAAAGCGGAGATGTGCGGAGATGTCCGAAGCGGAGATGAGAAGAGATGTTTTTCAGCTAGGGTGTATCCACCGAAACTGTGCGGAGATGTGTGCTGGCTAGGGTGGAGATATGCGCTGACTAAAGCGGAACTGAACTGCGTGCGGCGAGCTTTGGATGTGAACGCACTGTTTAGTGCGATCTGTCACGAAAGGTCTGGGCACCGTTCACTGCACGCCGCACACACCTCCACCTTGTACCGCGGCCCAGCTCAATCTCAGCGATGAACAGCTCACATCTCCGCTTCCATCGCGCCAGACAAATATGATACATCTCCGCTCAGTGGTATCCACTTAAGCTGAGTGGAGACGAGATGTGTGAATAACGAAATTCTATTGGTTTTTTAAAACACATTTCCGCTCCGCTCGTCTCGTCTCCGCTTTGGTGTCTCGAGTCCGGGCTTAAGATGGTTTTCTGTCAAATCCCTCATTAACTTGTACTTAGCTAAGGTTACGAAAATGATGATAACCCACAAGTCGAGAATGACGTCTTACTTCAATTGTTTATTTTTGACGCAAAACTTGGAAGTTTCGTCATCATGTACTGAGAATCCTTTGGCGCAGTCGTTACGAAGAAGAATTACTTTTAACTATACTTGTTCGAAAATAGTGAAGAGAAACTTCTACTTATTGCAAAACGGGTTTAATATGAAAAAAAAAATTCAGGTGCTTCATTTTTTAAAATATTATTTGGCTTTGTAGCTTTCGACTTTTGTGGCACCTGATGGTAAGCGCAGAGAGGGTCTAAGATGGAGCACACGAATCCAAGTAACGGAGATAATATTATAAAGGAATTGCCCTATACCTCTCTGGCTTTTACATACACACGAAGGAACACAGTAAACTGCTTGGCGCCGAACTTTAATGTGGGGGGGGTAGCTAGCCAGCCTATAGATCCTACCACCAATCGTGCTAGGTTTTGTTGAATCTTACAACACGCGTTCAGTGAGGAAGTTTAATATTCTAGCCCTTCCCCACAAGGGGGACTAATTTGCAGGTCGTACCCTCATTGCGAAATACACTCGCAATAGCATTGATTTTGACAGTTGAACAATACCCATTGCATCTTATGCTATAACAATCCGTCTTCTCGTCAAGTATGGTGCCAGCCTATAGATCCTACCACCAATGGTGCTGGGTTTTGTTGGACCTTACAACACGTGTGCGGTGAGAAAGTTTTATATTCTAGCCCTTTCCCACAAGGGGGACTAATTTGCAGGTCGTACCCTCATTGCGAAATACACACTCGCAAAAGCAATAGCATTGATTTTGACAGTTGAACAATACTCATTGCATCTTATGCTATAACAATTCGCGTTCTCGTCAAGTATGGATCACGAAATGGATGATGTTATATTGTCAAAGTGTGTATCGTGATTACACCTCAGAACGTGTCAACTAAAAACACGATGAAATTCAAGGCGTAAACTGGTTTGACATTTCTAACTTAGTTCTAATTTATCACTATCCTTTTCTCGCGCTGTCTGTTAGATAAAGATAGCAATTTTTTTATTTTAATTTTTTTTTATTTAAGTTTAGTTGGTGGATAAGAAAATCGGCACTTTTTTCGCTTCCCGAATTGTTATTTTATTTAATTATTTCTAGCTGAATCTCCAAAATAAGAATTGATTGCTCTGGGGCCTAATTCTCTTCAAAAAAATTGTTGCCAAACGCAATCGAACCACAACCGCCGTTTTGTTTTCGGAAACTTTAAAAATGATTGATTTTGTTTTTTATGTCAAACAATAAGACAGCTTTTGAAATTGAGAACTATCTGAATGAACGGTTCGGCCTTGGTTCGGTTGTGATTTTTCAAGATTTATTTTAGGAGAATTGGGCCCCTGGTCTCTAAGATTTCAAGTCGAGGCCAATATAAAAATAGGCATACTTAGACACCTTCTTTTCGAAATAAAAATCAGGAACACAATTAATATCAATGTATAAGGTCCATCTATTCATACACGAAATATTTTAAGGGATACATCTATAGGCGGTAAAGAAGCTAAAGACAAGTGTTTTTTTTTCATATGTTCATTATTTTACGTAATTATTATAATCGTAATAATGCTTGAGACATTTTACATAAATTTAAAAAAAAATTGCCCGCTTCATTGACAATAAATACTACGTAGAAACTAGTGTAATGGATTTTGAAAATAGTAATGAGCCAGTACCTATTTGTTATGTGTATCAAGTAGGTAAATTTAAATTATTTAATAAAAAAAAATACCTTAGTTTTTCTTTTTTTTTAATTTATATGGCTTTTTTACCACCTACAGATATATCCCTTAAAATATTTTGTGTATGAATAGATGGGCCTTATATAAAATGCACCAGAAAGGTCAACGAAATACTTACTACACATGTCCGCCAACCGCATAATATGAAGCCTATTGTTTAGATAACAATTGATGTTCATAATTGGACCGCCTCGGGGAAACTGGCGCTATTTCGTGTCATCGCCTTAGATAACACTAGCTATCTCTATCTATCACTCTGTATGTATTGTATCGGTTCGTAGATTTCCAATTCGGAACATGGGGTTGGTTATCGTAGAACACAACGACCCATTAATTCCGTATTAATAAACAACGGCACAACACAGTTCCGTGTGCACGAGGAGCTCGTGGCTAAATAATTACAGCCGCATAGACCGATCTTCCGGGTTAAGCCACGCTTGCCGAGGTTGGTCTGTGGATGGGTGACCATTTACCATAGCGAGTTTCCTCCGTGCCTCGGAAAGCACGTAAAGCTGTTGGTCCCGGCTGTCATTTGTAGATCTTTGACAGTCGTTACTGTTGGTCAGAAGCCAGAAAGTCTGACAACCAGTCTTATCAAGAGTATCGTATTACCCAGTTACTGGGTTGTGGAGGTCTGATAGGCAGTCGCTCCATGTAAAATACTGATATTCAGCTGCATCCGGTTCGACTGGAAGCCGACCCCAACATAGTTGGGAAAAGGCTAGGCAGATGATGACAACACGGTTCCGTGTGGTGCCGGACGTAAAGAATAGCTCTACCCCATTTCTTGTTACGGGTGTCGTAAAAGGTAACTAAGTGGTCAATCAGACGCTACTATCACTGTGAACGATACGGGTGGACTGAGCCATTAGAAACAATCGTGCCACCGGCGCTCGCGCCCGCCTCATGCAGACACGCGGCTCGCGGGAGCACTGTGAATGCAACTGGCGTCTACATACATTTTGATTTACACGCGCCCGCGCCCGTCTCCACTATGAAACAGTACTAAGAGTTTCACTAGAGGATGGACAGCAGCATCCTCTGAGTATTTTAACAACCATACTGCGATCGCCAACCCGCCTGCCAAGCGTGGCTATTATGGCAAACCCGCAAATTGGGGAGCCTATGTCCGGCAATGGACGTCTTTCGGCTGAAACATCATCATCAATAAACAACTTTCAATATAGCGGCCAAGGAGTAGCCTCCTACACCCAACAGGTACTGCCATAAGGTAGAATTTCTTGAATTTCATACATTGGCAAATTTTTTGCCATCTGCTTCAAAATGAGATAGGATAGAAGCTCTTGAGTGTGGCCTGCGGGCGGCGGGTTAGGGGTCCCGTCGCCCGACCAGTAACAGGCCCGAGAAGGCGGCGCGCTGTTTTCCTCGCCTCTCAGGAGGACGTGGGGCAAGGCCCTACAGAAGAAGAGGTCCGCCAGGGACTGGCGGACCGAGGCCTGCCGGGGTCACGGTGCATGCAGCTGCGAATCTCGCGACCCCGGCCAAGGGTCAGGAGAAGGAACACCGTGGGTTTTTAGCCGGTAAGAGTCCAGCATACCCCTTCGCCTTCCCCGGGAGAAGGGTATCCATGAGGGTACGCAGACGAAAAAAAAAAGCTCTTAAATGAGAGTCGTTCATTAATAATAGCGGTCAGTCCGTGGATCGGTGACCGTCCATTACACATCGACACCCCTCCATGCCTTGGAGACCACGCTGTCCCGAGTGTTATACGAATACCTATGACAGTCGTTACTGCTAGTCAGAAGTTCGAAAGTCTGACAACCGGTCTAACCTTAGGATATCAGCATTACCTAGTACCTAATTGGGTTGCGGAGGTCTGATGGCAGTCGCTCCGTGTAAGCCTACTCCCTAAGTCCGTCAACGAAGTTAGTCGCCCATCCGAAAGTAGCCCGAAACGTAGGAGTCAACAAAACAAGTGTCAAGTTCAACTTTTCGGACGGGCAAAAACACATCGGTAGTAGGGACAACTGTCAATTCATTCTTAGTTCGGGTCCCGAAATAATCGTATGTCCGTAGATGATAGGGAGTAGGAAACGCTCGTAACTAAGGCCGAAACCACGGACTTCGTGCTTAGGGAGTAGACCCCTGGTTAGACTGGAAGCTGACCACAACTTAGTTGGGAAAAGGCTAGGCAGATGATAGTAGACGAGTCTTTAAATGGATACCACTGGATCAGCAAGCGAAGGGGTGCATGGAACAAGCCTCCAGGAGTGACGATACTCAGTACGTCCGGCGCGTCCTGGGCAGTCAGCCCCGCTACCAACCTTGCTGACTGGCTAATCTTTTCACCACAGCATGAGCTGTTTTTGTATAGCTCGTGCTGACACGAGAGAAGAAGAAGAAGCAAGCGAAGGATAGAACGCCCTCCAGCCAAATGGATCAACGTCCTGAAAGAGACTGTTAGGGCAGACTGCATCTTGAAGGCGAAAAACCGGGTGAGTTTATTGATTAATAGGGCAATGAGTGTGTCCCGTATGTGTGGTCCACAGCTATAAAAACCACCCCCCCTCCCCCACTCTCTTTATGTGCTGTCGTAAAGGGCGACTAAGGCCGATTTACCACGGGTCCCGACACGAAACGACAAAGTGTGGTGACGAATTGGAGTACCATATATTTCTATGAACCATTAACTGCGACACCGGAATTGACGTGCCGTTTCGAGAGTTCGTTCGTACTGCCTAGCCTTTTTCTCTATCCCTAACTATGTAGGGGGTGCATGAAATGAGCCTCCACGAATGACGATACTTAAGTACGTCCGGCGCACCCTGGGCAGTCAGCCCCGCTACCAACCTTGCTGACTGGCTAATCTTTTCACCACAGCATGAGCTATTTTCGTATAGCTCGTGCTGACACGAGAGAAGAAGACTATGTTGGGGTCAGCTTCCAGTCTCACCGCATCTGGCTGAATTCTCTCGTATTTACACGGGGTGACTCCCATCAGACCTCCGCAACCCAGTTACTGGGCAATGCTGATATCCTAAGGTTAGACCGGTTGTCGACTTTTGTCGTTTCGAGATTAAACGGTTCATAGAAATAATGCCGCTGTGTGTCGTCACCACATTTTGTCGTGTCGTGTCGTGAGTCGTGGAAAAAAGCTTCAAGCATTATGTCAATATGATGTGCAACAACATTTATGTGCTTACTGCTTATAGCGAGAGGCCATGATTTGAGGACCTGTCCTTTGATGAACTGTAGTGATAATATTGATATACTGCAGTCACTGTAACGTATTTTAAAAGGCCTATGTTCAGCTCTGGCCGTTTACGGGCCAATATAACGAAACTAGGATTTTACAGTATTTTCTCACATTTTTGAAAAGAGAAATGGGTCTACCCTAAATCAATTGCCATACCAAAGCGAGGCGCGAACGGGTTGTGTCGATGGCAGGCCTTGCTCGTACCGCGTTAACTGTGGACAACGACATTCTATTTCAAAAATATGTAAAAACCATCCCTGTTTTTCACAAACCTGTTTTTTTACTTATTTCAATCTCAAAAGTATACGGACAAAGAAATTCAAATCCCAAGTGGTGAAATTGAAGCCACACATACTATTTTAATGCAAATGTCTTGTCCTACATATTCATGAGCTGACGTTGCAATTAGACAGATGGACTTCCATGTATTATGTTAATTTCGGCTCCTTTTTACCCAAAATAATATTGTGGGAGGTTCGGTGAGAGATCTTCGGTGGTTTTAACTTGCTCCGAAAATGTAGTATTTATTTTGCGAATAAGGATTATTTTGATGAAGTAAGAATTTCTTACTTGTAAATATAAAATGAAATCTCCAAAGATTCAAAGATTTATTGCATACATAGGTGTTAAGTACATTAAATTTTAGTGTACTTACAACTTAGCGGCCTTTTACAAGCATTGCAATGCGGATGTGGAGGGCTTTAATTAATTAATATTTCACATTTATTCAAATTATTAATTCTAATAACAATTTTTTTTGATAAAACTTTTCCCCCACTTAGATTTCTCTTGTATCGTGGGTGCGTTTACAGACACAAATCTCACAAACAAATGCCCAGACCCGAAACAACCACCTGTAGGCCATACAATTTTTTTCCGTGTGGGAATCGAACCCACGACCCGTAGCGCAGAAGCCAATCGCTTAGCCACTGCACCAAACGTGTCGTTAAATTGGAAAAAAAAGAGTTAAAATTGTGTATTTATCTATAAAATTATGTTATGTTCATTCAATCCTCCTCCTTCAATCAACATCTGCTATTTTAAATATTTAACCTCCTTCCTACCGAAGACACTTTTTTTAAAGATTACGCTTGATTTTTTCTTCCATAACCATGTGTTTTGACTTGAATAGATAACGCAAGCTGACATACTATTACCTTTGGCAGTCTTTAAGTTAGCCAGAAGCCCAAAAGTCTGACAGCCGGTCTAACCTTAGTTTATCGGTATTGCCCAGTAACTGTGTTGCGGAGGTCTGATGGCAGTCGCTCCTTGTAAAATACTGGTATTCAGCCGCATCTGGCTAGACTGGAAGCTGAACCCAACATAGTTGGGAAAAGGCTAGGCAGAACAGCCCCCTTAGACAAAATCCCTTTTCCTTTAACGTTAATGACAATTGACAACATTTCATATTTTTAACCTGCATGTATTATTACGTTATATAAAAGTAAATCCAAATCCAGGGCACCCGTATTTTTCCGTTTTTCGAAATTATGTACTTTTCATTCATAATTTCAATTTTGAAATTCGGCGTATTCTAAAAAGACGTATGCGCCAAATGACGTCATACATACGGTGGAATGGCGATCTAACCTTTGCTTCACTGTGAGCCGTCAAAAAAACTGTTAGTTAGATGTCACTGTCATATAACACTTGTCTTGTTTAACTTCATAAGTGACATTGACATGTCTTGTTTGACATTAAATGTTTTCATCTAACGCATTGGAACGCATAGGCAAAGGTAATTCCTCATTCCACCGTTTATGTGACGTCATCACATGTTTTTTGATTTTCATTTTTTTTCTCAGAAATGAGGAAATGAAAAATAAAAAAAAAAATATATTTGAACTCAGGACACGAAAATAAAGAAACGGTATTTTTCTTTTAAGGTCGTGTCAGTTTTGAAATGTTGTCAATTACGCTTGAACAAATGTCATTTCTATACAATTTGATATTTATGCAGGCGTTAACGTCTTAAGAAAAGAGATTTTGTCTAGAGGGCCAGCGGTGCGAGCACGGATCTTATATCGAGTCGATTCGAGAAATTTATCTATTCTAAACGTCAAATTTGACATATGATATCCCTAGATAAAACGACAGCAGTTGTCGTTTTATCTATATCTTATGTTAGAATAGATAAATTTCTCTAATCGACTCGATGAAAAGATCCGTGCTCGCACAGCTGAACAGATAACGCAGGTTGCGTCCCACCGGTAGGAGCAATGCTCCTAACTTTTATACTTTCGGTTCATTTGAGCGCTAATGTTCGCAGGATGCGCCTTTCTTTGCAAACACGTGCGCGAGGCATGTTTATATACCAGCAGAAATTGTGCTCATTACGTAAGTAATTAGAACAAAAAATTAGACACGCTTGTTTTCATACAATTTGACAAACTTAGGGTTTCCATTTTAATCTATAATCTGTCGTGTGTATACAGGATGTTTCGAAACTCAACGTCAAGTCGGGAACAGACGACGGGGCATTTTTTTAATACATTTTATCGTTGGATTTGTGAGGTAAAATTTTATCCAGTGTGACTTTGAAACTTAAAAACGTTTTTTTTTTTTCAAGATTTTCCCAAAACAGTGATGAAATATCATTTGTGTTTTGTCCCAGTTCGACGGTAATTTTCGGGACATCCTCTATATATAGTTACGCTTATATAAAAGTAGTGTTATACTTATTAAAGGATCCTTCCTGGAACAATCCAATTATTCTATTTCAGAACACCAAGATTAAAATAAGTTCAGCGCGAAATTAAAGTTAATCGAAAGTTGAGATTCGGCGCTCAAGTAAATTAGTCTGAAAATTAAGATGGCCAGTATTTCCCGGCTAATTGCGTCCTACCCTCGTAAATATTGCTGTAATCTACGTGGAACTTTCCAGAAAATATCGTCTGGCTATGATAACAGCTAACTAGCTGGTTCTTAATGTGTTATTAATTAATTTTGGGGGTTCGCTAGTGGTGTTTGAAGACTTTCCTTGCAGTGTTGGTATATACAAGTTTAGTCAGAAAGTGGGTACTAATCCGAAAGGGTGCTAAAGTACCCATAATAATGAGTAACTTTTGTTCTACCACTTTCCCCAAAAGTCAATAATTTAAGAGAAATAGCTGTTCAAAAATTACAAAAAAAATATGCTAAAATCTATCTATCCTCAGCTACGGTCAGCTGTGTTTACATTTTAGGTCATATTTTAGGTCATATTTGGGGTCACGAATTAGAAGCTCCACTTTCTGAGTTCGTAACTAAAGTAGGGACGATGAATTTTTGAAAAAACTAAAATAAAAATTATTTTACATGGAAATAAAAATTATCGAATTTTGAATTTTTAACACTTGCTTTAAAACCGTCATCAGTGATACTTTAATGTAGTGCGTCCGGTATGTTTGCGGAGGCGCGCACAGATGATTTTTACGTCATAATAAGAAAAAGGACTGCATCCATGGCCGGCCGGCTGCGCACTGCCACTAATAGTCTCCTGAGCTTGTTCCGAGATCGGTGACTCGGTGGGACTCCCCTCTGCTGCGCCATTGGATAATGATCCACACCAGTTAAGGGCCCTTATTATTTGAATTACTAACACTAGTCTTTAAGTAATTTTGTTATACTAACTCTATGGACTCATGTCTAAAATAAAGAATTTGAATTTAAGTGGTTTGCGGATTAGTACCCCCTTTCTGACTAACCTTGTATATTATGAAGTTAGTCGGAAAAGGAGTTTTAATTCGGGAGCCACTTAAAGTATCGCTAATGACTATTTCAAAGCAAGTGTCAAAACTCGCGTAAGTATTTTGAATTCAATACAAAATACGATTTAATTATTTATTTCAATACCTCAATATCGAATACCCTGATTCAGTTACGAATTCAGAAAAGAGAGCTACTAATCCGTGACCCCAATTTGAACTCAGATGTAAACAAGATAATTATGATAGGGTCGAGTTAGTGTATTTTTATGAAATCTTTGAACAGCTATTTCTCTAAAACTAGCTAAACCGCGACTGTTAATTTATGTTATGTTATGTAATAGTCATATAAATAAATAAATGGTAAAAAAAAACTTTTTAAAAACAAGCTTTTATTTAATTTATTTTTTAGTTATGATTGGGAATGTTTCTAAGTCTGTTTTCGTGTTCTCCTCAGCAAGCCCTTTCATTTGATATCCGTACTGTGGTAGTACAGAAAAAATAACTAGTCTGCCATCTTGGATGATCTGCCATATTGGAATTAGAATGACATCACATAGCTAAGCATGCATTGTCATCCAAAATAAGCGTGTATACCAAATTTCAGCTCAATCGGATAAAGATAACTGATTTAAAATTCAGTTGCAAGATTCCACCCGGAGAAACATACACACAAAGATAAAAAAAGCTTGTAAAAAATAAAATAACATAACATCACGCCTGTACTTCCTAAAGGGTTGGGCAGAGGTGTATACTACTATAATAGGGAGCGAGCCTATAACCATCAACCGGGTACAAGTCCAGACTCAGGGCTTTTTCTTCTATCGTGTCGGCACGAGCTATATGAGAATAGCTCATACCGTGGTGAAAAGATTAGCCAGTCAGCAAGGTTGGTAGCGGGGCTGACTGCCCAGGGTGCGCCGGACGTACTGAAGTATCGTCACTCGTGGAGGCTCTTTTCATGCACCCGAAGAGACTAACGGCTGCTACTGAGAAATTCCAAACGAAAAAATCCAATTTCACTTCGCCCAACCTAGGGATCGCAACCAGGTCCACATCAGCAGTCGCGCTTACGACCGCTAGATTGGCGACGTAAAACTGGTGGATGCCAAGCTTCACAGCTTGGCACATCGCCGCAAGGTTGCCTGCTTGTCGGTCTTCTACAGATTGTACTTCGGTGAGTGTGCCCAAGAACTCCACGACCTCATTCCACCGGCCCCCTTCTATTATCGGTCATCTAGGCGCACTGCAGGTTACCATCCCTTCCTGGTTGCTATTCCACCAACTCGCACTAAGCGTTTCCAAACGTCTTTTATAATGCGCACAGCAAAAGAGTGGAACTCTCTGCCTGCGTCTGTGTTTCTGAACGCATACAACCCTAATCTCTTCAAAGTGAGAATGAACAGGCTTTTTCTGGGTAAGCTCGCTCCATCGTCGACTTTGTCTCGGTCACCTCTGACCTAGACTAAGGTCAAGAGCAAACCCATAGCAAATAAAAATAAAAAAAATCAACGAGAGAAAGGTTTTCTTTTAATCTTTATTCATCTAAATATAACGTAATTACAATCATGAATGACTGAACATCATTGTCTTATAGACATCACCTCCAAGAATAATGAGTCTTATTGGCAATATCCTTGAAACTCGATAGCTCAAAGTATTCGACGCTCAAGGCTATGAAACACATAAGCAAAGGCTTTTATTTTAATTATTTATTGAGGCATGCATACAATACAGGTTGTTCAATCAATGTAATGAGACGGTAATGAGGTATCAGCTTACTGGACTGATAAGATTACTTAATAGAGGTACTTTTACGTGTTACGTCATACCTATGTTCTTCGAAGGTTGAACAGAGCCAATTCGACTTTCGGGAAGTACCTGTGTCGCATAGGCCGGGAGCAGATGCACGGTTGTCACCACTGCGTCGACTGCCCCGAGGATACAGCGCTGCACACGCTGCAAGCGTGTCCTGCGTGGGCAACGCAGCGCCGCGAACTAGTCGCGGCAGTGTCGGCGGTGACCTCTCGCTTCCAGCCGTGGTCTGTCCATGGTCGGGAGCGAGAGTGCGTGGGAAGCCGTCGCCTCCTTTGGCGAGGAGGTGATGGCGACCAAAGAGGGAGCGGAGAGAGAGAGAGAGGCGGCGGCCACTCTCCGTTCCCGCGCAAGACGCACCGGGCGCCGCCAGAGGGCGCGTGACTTTCTCGGGCCACCCTAGTGTGTGGCTTGCGGAAGACGGGTTACGGGACCCGTCGCCCGACCAGTAAAAGGCCCGAGAAAGCGGTAAACAGTGTTCCGCACGCGCCATTCAGGAGGATGCGGGGCTCGGCCCCACGGTAGGGAAGTTCCGTCAGGGGCTGGGGGACCGAGGCCTGCCGGGGTTGCGGTGCATGCAGCTGCGAATCCTGCGACTCCGGCCATAGGTCAGGAGAAGGAACACCGTGGGTTTTTAGCCGGTAAGAGTCCAGCTTAACCCTTCGTCTTCCCCTGGCGGAGGGTATACATGAGGATTTTCTAATGAAAAAAAAGTGGCTCTTTGACTAACAAAATTGTTGCCATACGAACCACAAGCGTCAGTCAGTTTTTGTTCACGAAAACTCTCAAAATAATTGGTTTTGTTTTTTCTGTCAAACAATTTGACAGCTTTTGAAAACGAAAACTGTCTGAATGAACAGTTCGGCCTTGGTTCGGTTGCGATTTATTAAGATTTATTTTAGGAGCATTGGGCCTAGAGTGCTTAAAACTATTGAACAGCCTCTTTCTTCATCAAAAATCGTAGCCTACAGCTGGAGCTAGATTTATGTTTGTCTTAAAAGCAAGATATCGTCGGCGCGCTTGCCAAAACCCATATGTGGATTTTATCAAGTTTTCAGGAGGCGGAAAAATCTGTTTTATCTGATAACTAAGAAAAACCTTTAAAAAACCTTAAAATGCAAAACGCTAGCAAAACATCTTGTTTTCATACTGAGATAAAAATATTCTTTTAGTATTACTTCATTAAGCTCAATATACAGCGTGTCCGGAAATTCAACGTCAAGCGGGTACTGGGCGAGAGGCCAGGTTATACCAGTTTTGGCAAAAATCTGAGGTTTGACGAGATATGCGAACATAAATGTAGGGAACAGCTGTTTTTTTTTTTTGCGATTTCAGATTTGGTCCCATAGTAAAAGTTGTTCATAATGATGAGTACAGTGACCCCTTAAGAGGTTGTTGTTACACCTTGTATATCTCAATAAAAAAAAACTCATTTATTCAAAATAGACTGATGGACGACACGTTTGGTGCAGTGGCTAAGCGATTGGCTTCTGCGCTACGGGTCGTGGGTTCGATTCCCACACGGAACAAAAATTTGTATGGCCTATAGATGGTTGTTTCGGGTCTGGGCGTTTGTGTTTGTGAGATTTGTGTCTGTAAACGCACCCACGATACAAGAGAAATCTTAGTGTGGGGCAAAGTTAAAAAAAAATAGACTAGAATTACTTAGTTCTTTTTTAATGTCAATGTTACAATAGACAGCCAACAAAAAAGCCCTCCCTTCATTTGTACAGCGTGTAAACGAATTCGTGTAATCCTTCAAACCACATGATGTATTACTGGCATAGATTAACCCCGTACAGGATTTAGATTGATTAAATAGGAAAAATAAAATTCATTTTTTCTTGCGGGGAAATAATGTTTCAATAAAAATATAAACACAAAATTGTGCAAGAAAATTATTTTATGTGATAGATCATTTCGCAGTCACGCATAAACGTTTTTTTTTTTGCTTCCTTGCATTTAATTTTATTTGTAAATATTTTAGTTGTTTTCTAAAAAAAAACGATGTTAGTTAAGAAAATCGCTTTATTTTTTTGTAATATTAACTTAACTTAATAACTTAATATTAACTTCGGACATGAGTGATGATATTTTTTGTCGGAGATGGATATTTTTACAAACATTTTTCATCATAAGTAAAAATCTATGAATAAATGAAAATAAAAACATAATTATTTTGTAATGTGGAAATGAAACCCTTTCTTAAGACAACACATTTGAATCAGTAACCCCCATTTAAAAATTTCAACCCCTAGTTCGCCAATGAAAATAAAGATATTTTTTTTATTTTTTCACATGCGATATCGATGATGAAAATATAAGAACTTTAATTGTTTAATGTAATTACATTAAACAAATAAGCAAATACTTATTTGTAATTACATTTTCGAGCTGTTTGGGGTCGAAACACTCGGTCTGAGTGCCCAACTCCTATTCAGAGCGAACAAAGCGGCTAGTCGACACTTCCCGTGACCCGAAGGCTGGCCTCTACTTTGGTCAAAGGATTAGCATTGCCATACAACGTGGCAATGCTGCCAGCCTTCTGGGCACGTTACCAGTCGACAGCGATGCGGATGAATATTTTGATGCCCTATTTTAGTTTATAGTTTTATTAGGATATATTTTTCTTTATTTGTAGGGATATATTTTTATTTGTAATTAACCGACTTCAAAAAGGAGGAGGTTCTTAATTCGTCTGAATGTTGTTTTTTGTGTGTTTGTTACGCGATATCTCCGCTAATTATGAATGGATTTCGATGATTTTTTTTTGTTTGGTAGGCCATACTTCAAAGGTGGTCCCATATAAATTTTATTGAAATTAATTCAGCTCTTTTTGAAAAAGTCAATAAAACAACAAAAAAAGTACACAAATCGTATGTAGACGACGTTCTAGTTGTAGTGCTGGTCCGAGAATTTGTACACTATTGTAATTGTAATTTGTGGCACTAAAAAGTATAAAATAAAAAAAACTTTAAAAAAGTAAAAACCGACTTCAAAACAAACTAAACGGAGTAAAATAATTATCATTTAATAAAACTATCAGGTTCAGAAGTCGGTGTAATTCTACGCTGAAAAAAATTGAATGCACCGACTTCTGAAACGGACAGTTTTATTAAATGATAATTATCGTACTCCGTTTAGTTTGTTTTGAAGTCGGTTTTTACTTTTTTAAAGGTTTTTTTATGTTAATATTGTTTGTGTAAATATTGTAAGATTAATAGTTCTGATTAAATAAAGTTTTGTATGATGCATTATTTATATCTATTCCACAAGTCGATAGCATTAGTAGTTCCTGAAATACGAAGCTGTGACAGACAGACAGACGGACGCAATCGCACCATAAGGCGATTAACACACGGCACCGCGCACCGCCCCGCGGTAGGCGGTGAAGCGGATCTTAAGTCGCATTGGTCTCTAAGAAATCCGTTGATGCCTAACACACGTACACAGACCACCCGACCGCGCGGTCGGTCTATGTACGTGTCTATATGTCTATCACCAATAATATTCAATACAATACCGAAATCAATAAAACAGTTAAAGGACAATGCTCATGGATGTATGGAGCCCCGTACCATGCTGCATCGAAGTCAAACTTTGTTTTTTATAGACTACACTTATCATATTAACTCCTACAAAAGTTATTTTTTAAACAAAACGCGTTTTTCGGTGATTTTAGAAATAATCTAAATAAATAACCTGACAATGTGGTTATGTCATACACAATTTATTATTGCTCTAAAAAATAGTAATCCGCATCTACTGCATTCTACATCTCTATGAGCGGCTATGAACGGCCAATTAATCATACATAAAAAAAAGATAATCGTTTAAATTAAAATTCTATTCTATTCTAGTTGTTTTTAATGACTTAATACAGAATCGGCAAAATATATTTTTTTACATGTTTTTTGAAAGATGTGATCATGACACTTTCAAAATTCAAAGTTATAGTAATCATAAATCATGTGAAACGGAACGTCATGTAAAGGGAATAAAACAATATCAACACTTTTTAACTTTAAATTAAATTCCCTGTTCAAAAATCAAATCTCCGACGCGTAATGTCGTAAAAAAATATGAAAATAATTATTATAATATTTTGATCTTGATGCATGAGACTATTTGGTACCACTTTTGGTCATTCTCCTTTAAAACATTTTAAACAAAAATTAAAATACTACTTAATTGATAAGTGTTATTATACTCTGACAGATTTTTTGTATAATCCATAATGTTATGACATTTTGCTTCTGTTAATTTTTTTTTTTTTTAAGTTGGACATCACTACTGAATTGTTTAAAGTCTCATAGTCCAATAATGTAATGTAATTTGTATTTGTTACCTACCGAATTTGTACGCCATATTTTATTTTGGCAAAACATGTAGATCATTATACCATGTAATCAACAACTGCAAACCACAATTTGTACAGTAGGTACACTCGTGTTTTAAACAAATAAATTATTTTTATCTTTATTTATCTTTAACGGATTTCTTAGGGACCAATGCCACTTGAGATCCGCTTCACCAGCTACCGCGGCGGTGCACGGTGCCGTGTGTTAATCGCCTAAAGGTTCCTTTTTACAATTTTCTATTTTTTTACCACAACAGTAACATGTAATATCTATATTTTATGCCTATTACAGCCCTCACAGAGGCTCTTTGAACGTACCATCTTGCGTGGGAAGGTAAACCTAATACTACTTGGTATATTTATTTCGCAAATCTGTCCAGAAAGGCTTTTATGATTCTATACATTTCAATTACCTGTCTTTAAGTACCTAGTATAGTTGCCAACTCTCCCGGAATTCCGGGATAATACCGAAATAATAGTTTGCAAAAAAAACTTTGTTTTACAAACTAAAATTTCAAGTAAAGGTTTTGTTGAATGCTTTATTTTAATTGATTTGAATTTATGTATTTTTCTTTTAGCTTTGCCGTCGTGTATTTCTTTTGCATCGTAGGTGCGTTTACAGAAACAAATCTTCACATGCACAAACGGCGCAGACAGCCAGATCTGTAGGCCATACAAATATTTGTATGGCCTAACCCACGACCCGTAGCGCAGGAGTCAGTCGCTCAGCCAATGTATCAAACGTGTCGTCAAAATAAATACATAAACAACATAAATCTGTACAAGCACAAAGACACAAATTGATTTTAATTGTTTTCTTATCATAGCTGGATTTCTAATCCATTGAGTTAGCAACCCTAGAATGTAGTTATAATCAGAGATATAGAAAAAAAAACATACCTACCTGGGTTGCGAAGGTAATACCGGCTTCCCACGGTAGGTACGTGATATCGCGCACCGCGACGCACGAGCTCGCACCGACGCACCATGGGAAGAGACTCGTTCATGGTAACGCGGACGCATGCGGAGCGGTGCGCCGTATCCACATCACACACCTTCATAATGTGGCTTCCCACGGTGCGTGATTTTACGGATGATACCACGCCCAACCGGTGCGCGCTACCACGCACCGTGGGAAGCCAGCTGTAGAAGAGCGTCGATTCGTGAAAATGCTGTTATTCAATATCAGTCAACCCCAAAATGCTTGAGAAAACGCTAGAAAAATCTTAGGGCCCTTTTTCTGTGGCAATAAAATAATAACACGCAAATAATGCGACCACATTACAATTATATTTTTGCATTTCATCGTAGTGCTGCTTGCAACGGCTATTTGACAATAATATGTCATATTCATTACATTAAATTGCAGATTTCGGATTTTGCGTTTGACGTTTTGATGTTTCATGGCAAATAAGGCCCCAGTCTGTAAGCATCCACTGCTGAAGGCCTCTTTCCTTATAGATCTATGATCGATCAATGAACAATAGAGAAGGATGTTGCTATAATTACCATGATTGGCAATCGAACTGGTGATATTAGTACTCATATTGTTCTCACCGTACAAAATAATGCAACAACCCTTTTTCTTGAAATTATCTTTTACTCGCTTATTATGACACCTACTATAAGTAGAGGAGTTAGCCTATTCTTTAAAAACCTGACGGAGAACTGTCACTACATGTATAATTTTATAATCTTTATGAATTGTTTTTTTTTTCCTTTTCTTACGGATTCAGAATACAATTCTCTCAGTCGCAAGCGAGTCGTAAAAGTCATGACATGGCACCATAATTGTACCCGAAAATTGGCAATAGGCTTGCCAAATATTACATGGGACTGTAGGTGTACAGATTCTTGTAGAAGAACATCTCTGCTCACCCTTTTGGGGATTACAGGCGTGAGTATATGTATGTATGCATCAACAACATAAGTAATTCATATTAGTGTTTTTGTTCTTTTTATGGAAGCCTCACAGATACCTCATATGCTTAAAATATTTACTACACTGTACCTAATATAATAAAGCAATTCACATCATTAAAAGAGACTTTCACCCCTGAGTTTGTTTCGGCGTTTCTTCTCAGAGGTAGTCAGATAGGAAACGCCGGCGACATCTAGCTTTAAAAAAAACAAACCGATATGTAAATGCGATTTTTAAATATCCAATTTGCTGAATAATTTTGTTTCACATTTCACATCTGTAGATATTAAAAAACTACCAAAATAATCTTAAAAATGTATCATCAAACCTACCTATCTCGTACACATAATATCCGTCTGTCTGGCCGTCGCATTCATGGTGCAGTGCCAAAAATCGATAGCTGCCTCCCCATGGAATATTCCGAACCACCTCTGTGATGGGCCCCTTTTTATGTATAAACAGATAGTTATATAATATTGGACATTGACATTGAAGGGTTCGAAATATGTGATGTGTGGGTCGGGACTAAAGAGTAGAAAATGTTGACGACCCTGGTGCAGGGGTGAATAATATTGGTGCATTATTATTAGGTTAGTGATAGATTGGTGATAGCCTGGCGATTAAACGGTCGCCTTCCTTGCAAACGGGTCGGAGTTCGAACCCGGCCCGCACCTCTGACTTTACAAATACATGTGCGGATTAGAATTTGATGAACAATTCAATTCAAAATGATCTTCTTTAAAATGTTTGGTCCATCCTATGTTCCGCCGAAAGGCATACAAAATCGTGACGCTAAAGTGTCACTAAAGTCAATATTATCAAATTATAAAATCTCATAAAATACAATGTCAGCAAATTAAATATGTCGAAAATGAAATGAAATAGTACAAAAATCGCAGGAAAATAAAAATACAATGTCAGCAATTTTACAATTGTCAAACTAAAATTAATTTAAATAATACGAAAAGTCACGAACAAAATACAACGTCAACAAAATTTAAAATTATCAAAATTAAATTAATTATAACCGTCTCAAATCTCTTAATAATACAATGCCACCAAAATTAGAATTTTCAAAATTAAATTAAATTCTACAAAATTACCGTATCAATTGCGATAACGGTGAAGGAAAACATCATGCACATCTGAGAGAGTTTCATAAAGTTATCGATGGTGTGTGTAGTTCGCCAACCCGCACCAGGCCAGCGTGGTGGACTGAGGCTTAAATTCTTCTCATTTTGAGAAGAGGCACGTGCCCAACATTGAGACAGTACTGAGCTGATTATTTTATGTGGCAAATATCGTGCGTATGTCGGTTTTAGTTTGTTGTTGTGCTTGGTGGTAGGATCTTTACGGTCCGCCTGGCTAGCTACCACCCTCACATTAAAGTCCGGCGCCAAGCAGTTTACTGTGTTCCGTCGTATGTATGTGTGAGCTAGATAGGTATAGGGGAATCCCTCTATATCTCTGTTACTTGGATTCGTGTGTTCCATCTTAGACCCTGTCTGCGCTTACCATCAGGTGCGACGAGGGTCAAACGCGACCAAGACAAGGAATAAAAAGTAAAAAAAAGTTTTATCGTAATCGGTTTGCTAAATCAAAATATATTAGAATTTAATGTCATCAAGAAGAAAGTTTAATATTGCGACACATTATTGGGTTACGACTTCCACGCGGACGGAGTCGCGGGCACAGCTAGTAATAAATACTAGATCTTGCCCGCGGTTTCCCTCGCATCCTAGGGCAAGTACTTCATGCAACCAGATAAAAAGTATCCTACGTGTTAATTCAAAATCTAGTCTATCTGTATGCCATATTTCATCAAAATCCGTTCAGCCGTTTATGCGTAATTGAGTAACCAACATATCCGTCTCACAAAACTTTCACATTTATTTTATACTAGAGTTCGCTCGCGGCTTCGCCCGCGTGGATGTTGTTTATCGCGTATTCCGCGTTTTTCGGGGTAAACGTGCCTACCGCACGCACGGGCTACGAACCGCACCCGAAAGCCGTACTCTAGTAGTACTCTTTGGATCCGTCTCAGGTGTGCAGGTTTCCTCACGAAGTTTTCCTTCACCGTTAACGCAAGCGATAATTAAATGATGATCCGCACATGAACTCGTTACTGACCCGTTACTGGTCAGGTGGCGGGTTAGGTGACCCGTCGCCCGACCAGTAAGGGCCCGAAAAGGCGGCGCGCAGTGTTCCGCACGCGCTATTCAGGAGGAGATGTCCGCCAGGGGCTGGCGGACCGAGGCCTGCCGGGGTTGCGGTGCATGCAGCTGCGAATCCCGTGACCCCGGCTAAGGGTCAGGAGAAGGAACACCGTGGGTTTTTAGCCGGTAAGAGTCCGGCATAATCCATGAGGATTTTCCCAGGATAAAAAAGGTAAAAGTAGCCTATATCCTCTCCGGGTTCCAGACTATGTCTGTACCAAGTTTCATCAAAATCGGCTCAGTAGTTTAGTCATGAAGAGGTAACAGACAGAGAGACAGAGTTACTGTCGCATTTATAATATTACTTAGTAAGATTTTTTGCACAAAGTTAGTACAGAGGTGGAGTTGGAGTTAATGCCTTAGGTATTTTTTTATTATTTTACCAGTCGACCTTGGGCGATGCCGATGCAGAGAGAAAACATTAATTATCGAAGAAAAGCTCTATTTTTTAATCTCCACAATGTTTCTAAATGGTCTGTTTGCTTTATAATATTAGTAAGATTAATTTATCGATACCAGTCTCCCAGCCTCCTAAAGTTTTCATCTGAAGATATTTATCTGCTCCACGCAGCTTTATCCCCGCCACGGCTAATTAATTGCATCGCTATCAATGACAAGTGCAACTTTTAATCTCCACCGACCCCTCTGAGCTGATTTTAATTAGACTTTTTCACATTGAGAGCCGATGCCAATATTTTATAGCTTTTCTTTGATCTTACGAATAGGTTTTTGCTACGTGGCGATGAAACGAAAAAAAATATACGATGGTTCTCAACGCTGGTAGGTTTGAGGGTCGCACTCATGTGATGCTTCTATCATATCGTTGATGAGTCCACTTATGGGTAAAGGTCTCGTCAAATGCAATTTGTCCGGTCATGTACTAGCGATATTCTAGGTATTTATATAGCAACTATTCTAGTACAATACACTACACACTAGGGTCCAATCCACTTCCCCGCTATTTGTCAGCCATTTTGCTTTTCTGTTGAGATATTCTCTATCTTAAAGTTATGAGAATGTGAACCCATTGTATCGTAATGTAAACGATAGACAATATTGTTGCCCTCCGAATAAGCCTACTTTTATCTCAGTAGGACCAAAACTTTGAGAGATATGACTTTTTTTGTACACACGTACAGAATATCTCAACAAAAAAATAAAAGTGGATTGGATCCTAGTGTATAGGATATTTGTGTACTAGAATAGTTGTTATATAAGTATCTAGAGTATCGCTAGTCCATCACCGGACACAATGTATAACTGTGAACCGAACCGAACCGAAAACGTGGCGAATGTGAACCGAAGCGGAGACGTCAAACTAGGTGCAGCGAACTGAACTCTTGTAGAAAACGAAGTGTCGTTCGGTTCGCAGTTGTGTTTGATACTAGCTTGGCGTGAACCTCTCGCTTCGTCTCGCATTCGCTCTGAAAGAAAGAAAGAAAAAGTATTTATTTTTCGCCCCAAGCGGACGAAAACGCAAAAAAAAACAATATTTCTTAAAACTAAATACTTATTACTATACAAAAACAAATAATAATCTGGTAACACAAACACAAAAAAAAACAATCTATGGTCACTATTGGTTAATATCATAATAATAATATAATAGTTAATATTTCTAGACTATGGTGCATGGGCTACTAGGCATCTAAATCTTTATTAACAATACAAACATTTTTTTAATGCTCTGCATACAAAGCTAGCTAATACAACTATCTCGCTCATGCCTCGCGTCGCGCGCTCGCTTTTGGTTTGTCATGGCGTCACACGCCTTCGGTATCGGCACGTATCGGTTCGCTTTCGCTTTTCTACATTCGGTTTGGACATTTTTGAGCGCTGACTTCTATTCATGTCCACGTGTTTCTACGTCAACTACTTATTTAAAATCATATAAGCATAAATGAGTCTGATCAAAACTTGCTATTTACGTTAAAACTATTTTTCTGAAATGATCAAAACTCATAGCTTGTTTTGGACGAAAATTAAGACTGTTTTGTACTTACATTTTTCTTTGGGAAATGCCACTTTTGGTGCAATCTAAGATCGGATACGGATACGATTAAAAAAAATCTACAATGAAAGAAATAAAAGTCAGAGGTGCGGGCTAAGATCGAACTTAGACTTTCCTGCATTATGCCCATATCGTCTAGTCGAAGTTATACGTTATTTTTCAAATATAAGTAAATTAACATAAACATCACACCTGTATTCCCCATAGGGTTGAACAGAACACTCTCCTTTCACCGTTATGTTTAAGTCCCATGTAATAGGAGGCGAGCCTATTGCCATCAACCGGGCACAAATCCAGACTTCGGGCTGCTACTAAGGAATGTCACACCGAAAACTCCAATAACACAGCCCGACCTGGGGATCGAACCCAGGACCTCCCGCTCACCAGTCAACCACTAGAGCAATGAGGTAAAGTAAATTGATGAAATATAATCTATACAAGGTTACTCAGAAAGGGGGTACTAATCCGAAAGGGTGTTAAAGTACACATAATAATGAGTAACTTTTGTTCTACCACTTTTCCCAAAAGTCAATAGTATAAGAGAAACAGTTGTTCAAAAATCTCAAAAAAAAAATCTCTAAAATCTATCTATCCCCAGTTATGATCAGCTGTGTTTACATTTTAGGTCATATTTGGGGTCATGAATTAGAAGCACCATTTTCTGAATTTGTAACTAAAGCAGGGATGAAGAATTTTGAAAAAACTAAAATAAAAATTATTTTATTTGGAAAAAAATATATCGAATTTTGAAATTTTAACACTTTTTGTTTGTATGGAAAATCGTCACTTAACGGGTTCAAAATTTCACGCAAGCGAAGCTGCGAGCAAAAGCTAGTTCCTATACAAGGTTAGTCAGAAAGGGGGTACTAATCCGAAAGGGTGTTGAAGTACCCCTAATAATGAGTAACTTTTGTTCTACCACTTTCCCCAAAAGTCGAAAGTTTAAGAGAAATAGCTGTTCAAAAATTACATTAAAAATATGCTAAAATCTATCTATCCTCAGCTATGATCAGCTGTGTTTACATTTTAGGTCATATTTAGGGTCGCGAATTAGAAACTCCATTTTCTGAATTCGTAACTAAAGCAGGGCTGAAGAATTTTTGAAAAAACTAAAATAAGAATCATTTTACATGGAAATAAAAATTATCGAATTTTGAAATTTTTACACTTGCTTTAAAACCGGCATCAGTGATACTTTATGTGGCCTGCGGATTAGTACCCCCTTTCTGACTAACCTTGTATAACCTGGAAAAATCTCTTCCATTCATCATAGTATAAATCTAGATTTGTGGCTATAGCAGTCTCCCCGTTTTCTTTAGATGAGTGATCATAATCCTATTAGATGGAGCCTGCGGCGGCCATCTCAGTGATTTCATATAAAACTTCAAGGGACTTTGATTTCTGATATATTAGTTGCAAGGAGAGTCATTGATACATGTAGTCAGCATCAAAAGTATGTGATTAACGCTCAAAGTTTTAAAATTGGGATTATGTATGTAAGCTCTTCCATCTATACTATAATATTATAAAGAGGTAGAATTTGTTTGTTTGTTTGTTTGTTTGTTTGTATGTAGGAGGTAATCTCCGAAATTACTTATCCGATTTCAAAAATTCTTTCACCAATGGGAAGCTACGTTATCCCTGAGTGCTATAGGCTATATTTTGGGATCAAAAAATTAGGGATCCGTAAATTAACGGGAGCGAAGCCGCGAGCAAAAGCTATTTATTATATTTGTTAACTAATAACGATAGAGAAGTGATTTTTTTAAAGAATATTATTATGACTTATACAAACAATTTATAATTGAGTTTTTTTTTTCATTCCTAAATGTGCATCGGTTTTTGCTGTTGTCTGTACCAAAATCGTTTCTTTTTTCTACTTCTTAATTTTCTTTCGTATGGACGACCCGTATATATATTTATGGAGACATTTTTGATATTTAAACTGGAATTACATAATAATCAATCATGCTCATGAAAATGTCAACAACATCTGTTTTTTATTTCACGATTTCAGTGCTGGTCCCATAGTCACAGTTGGTTTTGGCTATAAGACAACTAAAAAGTGTCGGTGTATTTAGTCATACCTTGCCCAGTTAATTTTACACGACTGCCCAAAAAAGAAGTGTTATGTTTTAATTCTGTGTATTGTCAGTATGGTAAAGGTTATGTGAGTAGCTTCTTCCATAAGACGTATTGTCGACTCACGTGGTAGTTCTGATTTCCCGGGAGAACCTTAAGTTTTATTACCGCACTGTGCTTAGAAATTAGTTTCAGAATAGTGGTGGAGGTTTAATAAATTTTATTCTATACTTCTGTTTTACGATGAAGCAGTTTTATTTTATGTCAAAGAATACTTTGCAAAGTTTATGCGCCTATTTTATTTCAAAATATACATATTTACCTTTATTATTTATATTATTATTTTTTTCTTTTATTATATTTACCTACGAACTTACTTAAGAAAATTTTACGATACGTTTGGTGCAGCGGCTAAGCGACTGGCTTCTGCGCTACAGGTCGTGACTTCGATTTCCGCACGGAAAAAATATTAGTATTGCCAACAGATAGTATTTCCAGGACTGGGCGTTTGTGCGTATCTCTGTAAACGCACCCACGATTCAGGAGAAATCATAGAGAGGGGCAAAAAACATTTTTTTGTAATGCCTTTTTCTCCGATGTCCTTTAACTTTTAAGTAAGGTTTAACTTTGCAAATAAACACTCCCGCCTGTATTCCCCAAAGGGTTAGCACAGGTGTATAGTACACCCACATTTCGCCGTTTATGTTTACGTCCCATGTAATAGGAGGCGAGCCTATTGCCATCGACCGGGCACAAAATCCAGACTCCGGGCTGCTACTGAGAAATTCCACACGGAAAAACTCAATAACACTTTGCCCGACCTGGGAATCGAACCCAGGGCCTCACGCTCAGCAGTCGAGCTTGCGACCGCTAGACCAACGAGTCAGTCAACATTGCGAATACTCGTATGTACCTTAATTCGATTAAAAAACAAATTAGACAAGAATTAATCACAAGAATTCTAAAAATATATTTCAATCAGTGATGCAAATCGTTCCAACTGCGTTACGTTTTTTTTTTATGTAACAGCCTCGTGGTTACTCATGAACGAACTGATTGGAAATGACAGGGCTGGAGTAAGAGGGACTCTGTTATCTAGTCAGAGGGGGAATAAGGCATTACGCAATGCTTTATTGTGTAATGGGGGAATTTTCATACATCACGATTATGATAGCTTACGAGAAAATAGTAACAATGGTGGGAACTATTGGGACATTATTGTTGTTAACTCGGGAACAGTACTTTTTTTCGGGATGAAAGGTACCCTAAGTCCGTTTCTGTACACTTGACAACGTATATGCAAAATTTCAGGATGATCGATTCAGTGGTTTAGGCGTGAAAAGGTAACAAACACACAAACTTACTTTCGCATTTATAACATTAGTTAGGAAGTTAGGAATAGAATAGAATAGAATAGAAATAATTTATTTGCATTGAATGTAGGTAAATACATGAGTTGTTACATTAATTTTAGTTTTTGTTCCTGGTACATTCTACCATTTGGCATGCAAAAATTTATACTTTTCAATTACAATTTAAAAACTTTCACAAAAAATCTATATCAAATTATCTTGTACTTAACAAATAATAAAATAAAAAAATCAAAACGAATTAAAAATCATAATAATTAGTAACATACTTTGTCTATTATGAAATCTGATACAGAATAATAACATTTTTGTATTAAAAAGGAAGAAAGCTGTTTTTTAAAAATTCTTAAAGGTTGCTCCTTGATACTACTTGGAACCTTATTATAAATTACAGGCGCCATACCTAAAACACTTTTTTTGAATAAAGATGTTTTGTGAGCACCGGTACATAACATATATTTATACTGAGACCTGATTGTTGCACTAGGATGTGGCAATCATACGAGTAATAGGTACAGAAGTAATTATTGTGAAAAATATTTTTTTATTTTTAATTAGGACAGGTGTGTACTTTCAACCGGCGCGGCGGCGTGCGTGTATGACAAGATGTGTGATCGCGGATAAAGCGAAAGGAGTATGTAAGGATTGTAGCATGTGACCTTCTACAGTTTCTGCCTACCACCATGGGAAAAAGGCGTGAGTTTACGTATGTATGTATGTATTTTTAATTAGCCATAAATAATTAGCCCATTACTGTCCCACTGCTGGGCACGGTCCTCTTCTCATAATGAGAAGGGATCGAGTCCTTATCATGACCTTAGACCATGCTGGTCTGGTGCGTGTTGGCGGTCTACACACACTATCTAGAACTTTTTTTTTGTACACCGCTCTTCTTTGCAAGTTTCCTCCAGGCCCCTACACACCAAAGCCGGGCTTGTTTTGCGTCATGTTCACTCGCTTAGTTCGCGTTATGTATGATTTCCACCAATCGGGCCACGCAGAAGCGCAGTGCAGCGCGTTGCAGCGGATGCTCGAGCACGCGCCTGTAGCCGACCGCGTCCGCCCGACGGCTACAATCTGCAGGAATCCGGGCGCATGTACGCACGTGCTCTTGTATCCGCTATCGCAGTCAGTTTCTACCTGCGGTGTGACCGAGCGGAGCCGACCGGACGCGACGACAGCCGAGCACCGCCGTCCACGTACGCGAGGAGCCGACCGGCTGCCGCGGCATGCGCGCGGATCTAACCGAGTTCCAAGCAGTGTAAATTCTACGCAAACATGAAACTTAACTATTGTATAGAAGCCTGAATTTCCTTTAGCACAGTGTAAAATGCGCTCCGGCGCGGCCCGTTTGTTGGAAATCGTAGGTACATTAGTTGGCCGCAATAACCCGACGGGTAAAGCAGCCGGGCCGGCTTTGCTGTGTTCAGTTTTCTTTCTTTCTTTGAAAGACATAATCATATTTTGATCCGCACATAAATTCGAAAAGATAGGTGCCCGGCGAGTTCGAATTCAGACCCCGCTGCGGCAACCGTTCAACCGCTAGATTATCACAGGCTAGGCTATTTAGGTAAAAAGCTAATGACAAGGGCACTAGCCACGTTTGATGACAATAATTACAGACATTAAATTCAACGTTACTAAATAATTAATCTAATGAAACGCTTGCAAATACCGACACAAAATATTTTAACGTTGTATATTAGGTACTGGCAGCATTAAAAGTGAAGGGCGGTTTTTGCGAGCTGTCTTTTGTAAAATTGACATTCAAAAAGAACTAAGTAATTCAAAGTGTTCAAATTGCAACATTGTTATAAACGAAGTACTTTCCTTTGTGTGTAATAAGATCGATGTCATGGACGAAGAGAGTATAATTCGCATCTGTGTAACTGCGTTTACTGAGGAAGACATATGTAAAGCAAAAAGTCTGCTGTTTGATTCGGTTCCTACAACAAAGCGTAGGATCCAAAGGAAACGAGACGGAAAAATGAAGCGTGACATAGATGATATAATATGCTTGCTGAAAGAAACAGATCCGGAACTGATTCCCATATTTGTTGCACGTGACCTTCAAAAACTTCCGGCTGTCCTCTTTGATCATTTGGATTGTACTAGGCTTTTAAAAGACTTACTTCGAATGCAGAATGAGATTAAGGAAGTCAAGGAGCAGTATGTTACATTACAACAATTGGATTCTGTTAAAAAGGACATTGAAAATATAAAAAGTTCGACGAGGGATGTTCATCAAGTAAACACAAAACGAGGCGGTTGCGTGCTAGAAAATGCAGAAATTGAGGAGTCAGATAGTTATACTACAATTAAATCTGCGCCCGGTAGCCCGTTATTACATTCGTCGCGGGTGGAAGGTAGACATGAAAAAGATGTTGACGGTAGAAGTCTCTGTGTGATCGGTGGCAGCGACGTACCGGTTGTAAACATTGCGAAGAGCGGCGAGAATTCGATGACGCATCGCGTAACACCGGTGACGCTTGCCCCCGACCGAGTAGATATGTTGGGACACACTGCTGTGACAAATGGCGAGCATGTTGGGAAGCAATTGACTTTTGCAAGTATCGTGAGAAAGGAAAGGAATGCTCCCACGCAAGATAAGGATGGTTGGACAATAGTTCAAAAAAGTAACCGAAATAAGAGGTTTGCAGGGAAAATGGGGAAAGCTGCAATACAACCTGATGCGAAGTTTAAGGCGGCTGAGTTAATGGTACCTTTATATATTTCCAACGTATTAAAAGGACTTTCTAAAGAAGACATAGTAACGTATATTAAGGAGAAATGTAATTTACAAGTAAAGGTGGAAAAGATGAGTATGAAAATAGAAAAGGAATATGACAGTTACAAAGTTTTCATTCCGAAACATAAGGAAGATTTTTTTATGAATGACGAATTCTGGCCGGATGGGGTATCATACCGCAGATTCATACATTTTAGAGGAAACGTCAGAGGCACAGCGGAGACACAGAAAATTAATAAGAAGACCATAAATGGATAAAGCGGTAAAAATGATCAGTTTCAATTGCAAATGTGTAAAAACGTCGATTGACTGTATTAGGCGGCTGTGTGTATCAGCTGACGTTATTGCATTACAGGAAACATGGTTACTGCCCCACGACTTGACGTTTCTAGGGACTGTGCATGATGACTTTGCTTACACTGGGACCTCTGCGGTGGATACTTCGGCTGGATTACTGCGAGGTAGGCCCTACGGAGGAGTGGCACTCCTCTGGAGGAAAAGTTTATTCTCATCTGTGACGGTTGTACAGTGTAATAATGCTCGTCTTACAGCAATACAGATAGAACAGTCAAACAATAGGTTACTTGTTTTTTCAGTATATATGCCTACTTGCTGTGCTGATAATATAACTGAGTTTACCGAGTGTCTAAGCGAGATGAACGCTATAATAGAAAATAATGATATTCAATATGTGTTTATGTTGGGTGACTATAATGCGCATACCAATGAACAATTTCATTATGAATTGTTAAAGTTTTGTGAGGATCAGTGTTGGACCTGCGCGGATAGTGAGTTACTACCTCGCGACTCGTATACATATGTGAGTGACGCGCACGGGTGCAAGCGCTGGCTTGACCATTGCGTCGTTACTGAGGCCGCGCGTCAAACTATATCTAATGTAGAAGTTTTATATGGCACCTATTGGTCCGATCACTTTCCCATTCAATTAGAATGTAACCTAAGTGTAGCGGGGTCTAAGATTCCAATAGGTAAAGTATTAAGTAGTAAGGTTACATGGGGCGAACGAGACTTAGAACAGATAAAGATGTATGAAAAATTGTGTAATTCAGGTTTACGTGAAATACATTTCCCCCCAGAGTGTATTAATTGTGCGGATAAAATATGTGGCGATGTAACTCACAGAGAGGTTTTAGACAATATGTACATAAAAATAATTGATATACTTTCAACATCTGCTGAGCGGACCGCTACTAGTATTAGACAAAATAATTATAAACCTTTAACAGGTTGGAATAAGCATGTTAGAAGTGTGCACTTTCAGGCTCGGCTTGCTTTTCAGATGTGGCATTTATTTGGAAATCCAACTTCAGGATCTATTTATAAGAATATGCGAAATACACGTAACATTTTTAAAGTCAAATTAAAGTGGTGTCGCAATAATCAAGCACAAATAAAATTAGACATAATGGCCGAGCAGCGTAAATCCAAAGATTTTGGGAAGTTTTGGAAGAGTACTGGTAAACTGAACCCCAAGCCGAGTCTGCCGGTGAGCGTGGCAGGAATTTGTGACCCTCAAGCCATTTCAAATTTGTTTGTGAATCAGTTCCAAGTTGATCCCATGTCGGGACCGGTTACGCCCGTGTCTTCGTCGGTGATTGGCGCTGAGGTAAGGTCTCCGTGTTTAAGGTTTTTGGCCAAAGAAATAGCTGATGTCATTCGAAAGATGGTCGGAGGTAAGTCTCCGGGACATGACCACCTCAGCGTCGAACACTTGCGATACGCGGGAGTTCATTTACCGAGGGTGTTGGCAACATTTTATTCATTATGTATAAGTCACTCGTACTTGCCAGATAAGCTTATAAAGACCATAGTCGTACCAATAGTAAAGAACAGAACGGGCGATGTTTCAGACCCCGCAAACTATAGGCCTATTTCCTTGGCGACTGTTACAGCTAAGATACTGGACTGTTTGCTTGATACACATATGGCGAGTCGTATAAATCTTCACGATGCCCAATTCGGTTTCAGACCTGGACTATCGACGGAGACTGCCATCATGTGTCTTAAGCAGACTGTTCAGTATTACGCTGATAGGAAAACACCGGTCAATGCATGCTTTCTGGACTTATCGAGGGCTTTTGACCTGGTGTCATACGATACCTTGTGGGAAAAGCTGCGAAAGGAAAGCAGCGTTGACTGTGCTGTTATTTATTTATTTAAGTTTTGGTACGAGAATCAGACGAACTATGTCAGGTGGGCTGGAACATTGTCTGATGTGTATGGGTTGAGGTGCGGGGTGAGACAGGGGGGTATTACCTCACCTCGCCTCTTTAACCTTTACATTAATCAGCTGATTGTTGAACTCAGCAGCACCCGTATAGGCTGTCACATTGACGGGGTTTGCGTTAACAATATAAGTTACGCTGACGACATGGTGCTGCTGAGTCCATCAATAAGCGCACTCAGGCGTCTTGTTAAGATATGTGAGGAATATGCGGTCACTCAGGGACTCAGGTACAACGCAAAAAAATGTGAATTATTGGTATTCAAGGCAGGCACCAAATGTTACACTAACGTTCCAGATGTGACCATAAATAATACTGCGTTATCTAGAGTAACAAAATTTAAGTACCTGGGTCACTGGGTCACTCATGACCTGAATGATGACCTGGACATAGAAAGGGAACGCAGGGCGATGGCTGTCCGAGGTAATATGCTGATACGCAGATTTGCACGTTGTACGACACAAGTCAAAATAACCCTTTTCAGAGCATACTGCCAGTCTTTTTACACGTGCAGTCTGTGGGTCAGGTATACGCTGAGGGCATACAACGCCTTGCGTGTCCAGTATAACAATGTATTCAGGATGCTGTTGGGTCTACCACGCTTTTGTAGCGCTTCCGGGATGTTCACTGAGGCCAGGGTTGATGGTTTTCATGCCATTATACGGAAACGGTGCGCTTCTATTCTCGGTAGAATACGTGCTAGCTCCCACAGCATACTGAGTGTATTGTGTGATAGGTGGGACAGCCCCATGCTGGCTCACTGGATACGGCTGCACACGTAGGTGTCAGTCGTTTCAAATTTGTATATAAATAGAGTATGGTTTTTACTAACATTAGGTTAAGACATTTACTAACAACATATGGATCTTGATCTGAAATAAAAATATATTATTATTATTAATTCTAGTCTATTTTTAATTATATTTGTAGTTCAATTTTCAAAAGAATTTTTACTAAAAAAATAAAAAACCTTTTTTTTTTTTTAAATTATGGTGCCTACGGATATTTTTTTACAATTCACAATTAGATGTTTTTTAAAACATAAATTATCTCCTATTACAATTAACATCATCAAAATTTAGTAATCGTTTTATGAAGTTTCGGAAGTAATAACAATAAAAAAAAAACTGTTTTTTGTAACAAATTATGAGAGTAGAATGGAGTAATGCATGAAAAGAGCCTCCACAGGTGACGATACTTAAGTACGTCCGGCGTATCTTGGGCAGTCAGTCTCGCTACCAACCTTGCTGACTGGCTAATCTTTTCACCACGACACGAGCTATTCTCACATAGCTCGTGTCTTTATGAGAGAAGAAAAATAACAGACTAGAGCAATTAGATTTTTTTTTAAACAACACGCTTCATTTCTGCTTAATCTTTTCCGAACTATGTCGGGGTCAGCTTCCAGTCTAACCAGATGCAGCTGAATACCAGTATTTTACAAGGAGCGACTGTCATAAGACCTCCGCAACCCAGTTACTGGGCAATACCGATATCCTAAGGTTAGACCGGTTGTGAAACTTTCGGGCTTGTTACAACCCGTAACGACTGTCGTATTCGTTTGACACCCGAGACCGACGATGTGTCGTGTTCTTCGAGACACCGATGGGAGTCGGTCTCGAAAGATCACCACGGACGCCCACGCAACGAGCCCGCAAACAATATTTAGCTCCTATGATTTTTTTTTTTTTTTTTTTTGTTTTTTTAAAAAACGTTGCCCCACACTAAGATTTCTCTTGTATCGTGGGTGCGTTTACAGACACAAATCTCACAAACAAACACCCAGACCCGAAACAACCATCTGTAGGCCATACAAATTTTTGTTCCGTGTGGGAATCGAACCCACGACCCGTAGCGCAGAAGCCAATCGCTTAGCCACTGCACCAAACGTGTCGTCAAAAATTTGTAGCTTTTAATAACTCCTTACAGCCTCCTTTTATTTGTACTTAATTTTCTATCTGTGGCTAGAATTGACCAATATTTTCTTTAGGTGTCAATATCGTTCTCCCATTTTCACTCGCATAACGCATTCTAAAATATACATTGACTTTTGCTACTAACTGTACAAGTAAATTCCTGAATTAGTAATAGGATTTAACTCATTCAGGTTAACCTAAAAACCCTTTACAAGCCTAATGTAACCTAATTTGAATGCTGGGTCTAATAACTAGGCGAATTTTATGTAGTAAATTGTATACAGGGTGTAAACGAATTCGTGTAATTCCTTCAAACCACATGATCTATTAATGGTATAGATTAACCCCGCACGGGATTTAGATTAACTAAATGTAAAAAAAAATCGTCACTGTTTTTTTTTTTGATAAAAAATTTCGATGCCATGCATAAATGAATGAAGGCACGGCGACACAGCCGACGGGCACGAGTAGCACGATATCGCTCCACGCAGTCAGTTAACTTGGTACGCTAAAATTACTCAGATACAGAATACCATGGTTAATTTTTTGAAAACTTTTGTTGCTTCTGAAAAAACCTATGCTGAGTAAATCAGTGTCACCAGTAGTTCACGCGATTTGAAGGAATTACACAAATCACAACATGCAGTCGGAGGCTATGTATGTTTTTTGGTCAGTCAGTTTGCGAATTACATAATTCATAGGTTGTCTCCATATACAGGATGTAAACGAACTCGTGTAATTTCTTCAAACCACTTGAGCTATTAATGGTAAAGATTAACCCCGCACGGGATTTAGATTGATTAAAAATAAAATCTAACCTAATTTGACGACACGTTTGGTGCAGTGGCTAAGCGATTGGCTTCTGCGCCACGGGTCGTGGGTTCGATTCCCACACGGAACAAAAATTTGTATGGCCTACAGATGGTTGTTTCGGGTCTGGGCGTTTGTTTGTGAGATTTGTGTCTGTAAACGCACCCACGATACAAGAGAAATCTTAGTGTGGGGCAACGTTTTTTTAAAAAAAAAACTTTTCTTTTTCCAAAAAAAATTTTATATAATAAAAATTTTTGATGCCATACATAAATGAACGAAGGCACGGCGATGCAGCTGACGGTCACGACAAGCGCGATATCACTCGACACAGTCAGTTAACTTGGAACGCTAAAATTACTTAGTTATAGAATACAATGGTTAATTTTTTTAACTTTTTTTTTGTTATTTCTGAAAAAATCCTATGCAGGGTCAATCAGTGTTATCAGTAGATCACGCGGTTTTTTTAAAAACGTTGACCCCCCCCCCCCCCACACTAAGATTTCTCTTGTATCGTGGGTGCGTTTACAGACACAAATCTCACAAACAAACGCCCAGACCCGAAACAACCATCTGTAGGCCATAAAAATTTTTGTTCCGTGTGGGAATCGAACCCACGACCCGTAGCGCAGAAGCCAATCGCTTAGCCACTGCACCAAACGTGTCGTGGTTTGAAGGAATTATACGAATTCGTTTACACCCTGTTTTATATACATAGATACTTTACTGTCGCGCAGTCGGGTAAAAATAACCAGTCCCAATTATTACTTTGAAAATCCGTTTTTTTACCTTTTCTTAATATCTGTTCACATCACTAATACTTACGCAACTGCAGCTTCACAGATAAAGCTATTAAATATTCTTTGCTCACCTGCTCCTAACTTATCAGATTGTCTCATTTGAACTATTAATTAAATTCACAGCAGATGTCTCCTTAATAAGGCTTTCATTTTAATCTCTACTCTCGGATTTATGATAGAAATTGAGAGTAGTTATTTCTTTGATTAACTGCAACTAGTGTATGTATGGCACATGCAGAGATTAAATATATAATTACTACTATTGAATGTGTTTGAGAAAATATAACGATGCATTTTTGTGCAAAGAGAAAAAAAACACGGTAATATAAATACAATATGTCCGGTCAAGGACTAGCGATATTCTAGGTACTCATAGAGCAACTATTCTAGTACACAAATACACTACACACTAGGGTACAATCCACTACCCCGCTATTTGGCAGCCATTTTGCTTTTTTGTTGAGATATTCTCTATCTTAAAGTTATGAAAATGTGAACACATTGTATCGTAATGTAAACGATAGACAATATTGTTACCCTCCAAATAAGCCTACTTTTATCTCAGTAGGACCAAAACTTTGAGAGATATGACTTTATTTGTACACGTACAGAATTTCTCAACAAAAAAATGGAAGTGAATTGGACCTTAGTGTATAGTGTATTTGTGTACTAGAATAGTTGCTATTTGTGTACCTAGAATATCGCTAGTACATGACCGGACACATTGTGTAATTCCATAAATTAATCAGACAAAGTATAATAATTTAAAATTATCAAGTGAATTCATTTTAGATTGAACTAAATTTTACAACGATTACGACAAAACTGAATAAGTACAGTTTGTTTCGACCTTAACTCTGAATTCCCTTGATTATTTCAAATGATTGTACTTTTTATAAATACTTAATAGTGTGAAATTATTATAAGTTTGTACTCTTTGCACAAAAATCCTTAATTATAATTGTAAAATTAATAACAATATAAGCTTTATCAGGGATAATATGCAGTTGTAGTATCACTCGTCCTTATATTTATTCCTTCTCTTACAACCCATCCATTTATCTTCTCTTTTCGTCCTTTTCACTCTACATGTAATGTGTTACGTCTTGTGTCTTTAATAAACATAATGTATTGTCTCTTTTCAGCATGGTCATCTGTACAAGTGTGAGTTTTTTTACGTTACTACTGTAGTTGCGTCACGGCAAAAAGGTATGAAAATTTTGGCAGCGCCTCTAGCGGCGAATAGCGTGACTAAAGATTTGTTTGACATTTTTAGCGTGACGCAACTGCAGTAGTAACGTAAAAAACTCACGCTTGGGGTACTAATTTCAACGCTACGAACACTGGTCAATAGTTTTTGTTCATTGTTGATTGTTACGTTACGTACCTATATTAGGTACTAATCACAGTGTCTTTTTAGGACTCCGTACCCAAAGGGTAAAACGGGACCCTATTACTAAGACTCCGCTGTCCGTCCGTCCGTCTGTCACCAGGCTGTATCTCATAAACCGTGATAGTTAGACAGTTGAAATCTTCACAGATGATGTATTTCTGTTGCCGCTATAACAAAAAATACTAAAAAAAACAGAATAAAATTAATATTTAAAGGGCTCCCATAAAACAAACGTTATATTTTTGTCGTTTTTATAGATAATGGTACGGAACCCTTCGTGCGCGAGTCCGACTCGCACTTGGCCGGTTTTTCAACCTTGACGATGGCAGAATCATTGAATAGTGATGGAGTCATACAAAATTAATTGGAACTGTGTGAACTTTAAGCTCTGTTTAATCTAAATACCTGTTAAGCTTGGCGTCGACTACAGACGAAACGCGTCGAAACGAGTCGAATCGCATTTGTTCCGTGTGAGGCGAAACGGTCAGTAATCGCAAGCCGTTAAAACAGAAATTCGCGTAACAAGCGATGCGGGCGAGTTATGCGACTCGGCGCGTCTCGGCTCGTCGCTAATCGACGCAGTTTTATAGTAAATGTATAGGAGGCGAATTATTGCGGTTCTATTCGACTCGAGCCTAGTGGACGCCAGATTTTAGAGTGCGTTCTACCAAAGAAGTCCTTTGGGCGCTATGTTGGTACCACTGATTTTGCATCATAAAGTGTTCGAAACAACGAAAATTATTTGTCAATGGTGCCAACGTAGCGTAAAAGGTACTTCTCTCGTGAAACGTACTTTAAACGCGATTTTGTAGAAAGACACAATTTTCCCCCACATCTGGTCTTAACAACTACCCCAACGAACTTGGGAAGTTGATACTGAGTCTATAATACATTTTGTAGCGTGTTCTATACCCTTGCATTCCCCATGCATTCCAACCCTAACCTTGATCCACCCCCGTAAAGTCCCCTAAAGGTGTGCAGATCTTGTGTACCATAATATTGATCGCAGTGGGGTTCCCGCGGGCAAAACTATCGATCGGTTCCCCGACGCCCCATAATAGTGCCGCTGTGTGTGTAAGTGGGGTGCAAGCGTGGTTCTGTATAACATGAAATAGATTTGTTATTATTTAATTATTTATTGATAGCTGTTCGTGTGGTGCCGGACGTAAAGAATAGCACTACCCTAAGAGCCTACCTACCCTACCTAAGAGGGGGCACACGATGCGTTGCGGCGGCGGTGCGTCGCCGGAGCGGTGTCGCTGCGTCGTCTTACATAGAAATATCTGTGGCATGTCACACGATGCGCTCCGGCGCCGCACCGGACTTGCAACCACCGACACGAGGCGGGGAGAGGTGAATGCGTTGCGACGTCGGAGCGGCACCGCTCAGTTGTTTATGCGTCACAAAGAAGGACACACGCTCACTCGTTTCGATTTTTTTTTCTAAGTTTTTTGTATATTGTGATTGAGGTTTAAAAAAATGAGTACCAACCTAGATGTTATTGATATGGACTACCTCATAACATTAGTCCTTAACAGACTGTCCAACGCTGCTTCGGCGCCGCTGCGACATAACAACGTTGCGGCGTCGTACCGCTCGTGTGCCCGCTGATACGGTGAAACCTTTGCGGTGCGGCGCCGCAACGCATCGTGTGCCCCCGCTCTAACTCTTCCCATGAGTGTCGTAAAAAGCGACTAAAGGATGCACTAGACTCTAGTGGTTCTTAACCGGTGGTCCGCGCACCACTGGTGGTCCCTGGAAGCATCCCAAATGGTCCGCGGAGTCATCCTAATAAATAAGATAATTTAAGTGTCGACACAACGCCACCCGCGCTCGCCGCGTGTCCTACAAACTAATTAACCAACTTGGTGGTCTAGTGACTAGAGGATGGGCAGCAGCGTTCTCTGAGTACTTTAACAACCATACTGCGATTGCCAACCCGCCTGCCAAGCGTGGAGATTATGGCAAACCCCTCCTTTTGGGAGAGGCTTATGTCCAGCAGTGGACGTCTTTCGGCTGAATGATGATGATGGTAGCCTAGCGGTTAAATGGTTGCCTTCCGTGCAGGAGGGCCCGAGTTCGAACCCAGCTCTGACTTTTTGAATTCATGTGCGGATCAGAATTTGATTATTACTTGTGTTAATGGTGAAGGGTTATCGTGAGGAAACCTGCACACCTGAGAGGGCTCCATAAAGTTATCAATGGTGCGTGTAGCCCGCCAATCCGTACTTAAGGCTGAAATACACATGCTACGTGGTAGCACAAAAGCATGCTAGTTTCGAGCAGATGCTACTTTGTAGCGTACAATTAGCACGTGTATACGAAAAGAGCATGCTTGTGAATAAGCACGCTACTTAATCGCAAGTCGGTCTATTTTTTAACCGACTTCAAAAAGGAGGAGGTTCTCAATTCGGTTGTATTTTTTTTTTTTATGTTTGTTACCTCATATCTCCGTCATTTATGAACCGATTTGAAAAATTCTTGTTTTGTTCGAAAGGATATACTTCCCGATTGGTCCCATTTAAATTTTGTTATGATTAGACCATGAACTTCAGAGATATGAAACGGAACTCCTCATCGGATCAAAGCAAAATTCTCAAATTACTAATATTGCTTTGTTTATATTTGTTGTTGGGAACTGACTACTTGAAAAGAAGAGGGGGTGCTTGTCCCCCCCTCCCCCCCTTTGGAATGTTTTCATTATATCGTGTAAGGTATCATTTGAAAGGACTTTTTATGCTCGACTACAGCCAAAAAGAAGGGTTATGAAAGAGGGGGTTAAAATTATGACACTAAAACGTATTCAATAAAAAATAAACTTTAAAAAAAAGTAAAAACCGACTTCAAAAAAATACTAAAAGGAGTAAAATAATTACCATAATATAAAATTAACAGTTTCAGAAGTCGGTGCAACTCTACACTGAAGCAAATAGAAGCCACCGACTTCTGAAACTGTTAATTTTATATTATGGTAATTATTTTACTCCTTTTAGTATTTCTTTGAAGTCGGTTTTTACTTTTTTTTAAAGTTTATTTTTTATTTCGTGCTAACTAGCACACGGTGTAAGGCGCGGGTGAGAGGGGGGTGGCTTCAAAGCAAGTCTGAACGTGTTCTATTCGAGTATGCTACTTGATTTGTTTACGTAGTCACAATGGCTCGATGCGGCGATGACAAAACATTAAATGGTATATTTCTATACCGAAATTATGAATGTTTATGGAATGTACGATTATTATAACTGAATTTAATTCATTCCGCAAAGAAACGTCCATTTTGAATGTTAAATAATGAGCATGTGTGTCACAGACGTGCTAGAAAGAAGTATGCTCGTAATAAGTATGCTTTTGAGGTCTGTGCTTTCATGAGCAAATGTACACATTCGAAGAGCATTCTGTAAATGAGCATACTGCCTAGTAGCAAACAAGCGTGCTTTTCTAGTAGCATGTGTATTCCAGGCTTTATAGATAGAATAGTTATAGATAGAATATAACTAGACTGCCTTGTTGGTCTAGCGGTCGCAAGTGCGAATGCTGAGCGTGAGGTCTTGGGTTCGATCCTCAGGTCGGGTAAAGCGTTATTGGGTTTTCTCGCGTGGAATTTCTCAGTAGCAGCCCGGAGTTTGGATTTTTGCCCGGTTGATGGCAATAGGATCGCCCCCTATTACATGGGACTTAAACATAACGGCGAAAGGAGGGTGTACTATACACCTCTGCCAACTCTTCGGGGAATACAGGCGTGATGTTTTGTTATAGCATGCACGAGCGAGCTTAACTCAAAATCGAGTGTTCTAACAATAAAGTTCTGGGGGCTTACTATGACCTCTTAAAGCAGGACAGAAGTTGCCTGGAAGTTGAACTGCCCTGCTTTTTTGTACTATGACATCGTTAGAGCAGGCCTGCGGCAGGCCTGCTACGTTGACGATTACGAAATCCGTTCACCTTTTTTTTGTATAGACTTTTCGTACCATAAACAAGCATTATCGTTCAACTTGGTTCAATAGTCGTTCACCTTTAGTACTGTCATGGTACGATTTTTAGCGATTCAGAAGCAGGCCTGCTTTTGAACGTAAGTTGACTGGCTGGCATTTGAACGTTTTCATAAGAGTCATAGTAAGCCCCCTGAGCGATAGAGAGATTGGAATAAATAGCCTTTTATAATCCGAAAAATAATTTGATAAACTGAATCATAACAATTTACAAAAAAAACAAACATAGTCATTAATTTAAAATGCAACGAAACAGCACCCCATAGCAACTATCATTATGCCATAGAACCCTATTCCACGCACGCCATCTGTCGTACTGCGCACGCTAATATATCCATTATGCGGTGATGTTACTGCCTATAATCGCGTGCAATACATTGATAGATGACCACTCATTATTTGTCATAGGTACTGGGATTACCCTTCACGGGGATATCCATGTTGCGGCGTGTATCGCGCCGATTGATTTTAGTAAGTTGCTTGTATTTTCCAGGTTGAGTTCGGAATACAGTATAAAATCCAGATATTTGGCCGTACTTTAACCTGTATGCATGAGGTATTCTCTTAAAGTTTGTGCCGAAACGAGACTGATTCAAAATTAGGCCAGACTTTGTTGATTAAACAATTAGCTCCCATTAAAGCGATTTGGAGTTTCATTAAGATATACATTATACACAGACATCCATTTAAGTTTGATAATTAGATTCTGTCCTGCTATAGAATTAGATATAAATCACTAAGGGCTGTGAAAGCTAGGCCCTTTGCGCAATTAATGTAAGATCTTTGTAGTACTTGTCCTAGCAAATACCCTTGAAATTGTTCCTATTTGTGCCAGTATTAGGCCCTCTTTCCATGAAAGCGGAGAGGAGAGGAGACGAGAGGAGATCCGTTTTGAATACCCAATCAGTTTTATTATTTCCACATCTCCTCTCCGCTTAGCTTCGGTGGAAATGGATCAAGCGGAGAAGAGAGAAGATGTCTCATTTTTCTATAGAGTTTTGTGCCGCAAGCGAGCAAGCGGCACGGCAGAGCGGAGAAGTGTGTAGTCGGGCGGCCGGGCGAAGTCCGCGCTCGCACGCCCCTTTCTCCGCTGCCTTCTTCCCTCGCGCCTCGCACACCCGAACTGACTAGATTTCGAGCCCTCACAGCTCACATCTCCGCTACGCACAGCTCACATCTCCTCTCCGCTACGCATCTCTTCTCCGCTTTGGTGGAAATAACCTGCCAGCTTCGCAGCACATCTTTTCTCGTCTCCTCTCCTCTCCGCTTTGGTGGATACCGGGCCTTATACAGCGTGTAACAGAAATGCGTGGTCATATTTAAGAGAGTTGTTTAGGCTCTTATTCAGAGCAACATTTGATAGGTCAAACAAAAAAAATCGGCGATTGTTTTCGACTCCATACAAATGGCTGATCGGGTCAATTAGTAGGGAGAGTCAAAAAAATTTTGGGCATTTTTTTATTTAACCTATCAAATGTTGCTCTGAATCAGAGCCACGCATTTCTGGTACACGTTGTATAATAATTTATACGATGAACTTGTTGCCGAACTGACCATGTCATATTATCATAGCCATAATTACCATGGTTTTCGCAGCGTTTAGAAATTTCACGAACAGCTACAGTTCTGTATTGTTAAATATTTCTGTCACTGCGATCATCACCCGTAAAATTATTTACCAGATAATCCTTTGCAGGATCCTTATTCACAGCGTTATCGATTAGTACAATAAAGAAAAGAAAGAAAATACATCTATTCAGCACAGACTAAAAGGCACACAAAACATAAAGCAGAAAAAAAAGAAATTGGTAGGAAAGTGTGCCTCACGGCTGCGCCAAAAAGGCCCAGTTCAGCAAAAATGCCAGACAACTGTTGCCTGACGCTGGTTTTCAACTGGACCTGAAGTGTGAGGTGACGGATAAACAATACAGGAGGGTATTATATTTTTTGTCCGATGTTTTACTGCCCCTTTTTCTAAAAAACTAGTCAATTTGTTACGTTGTGAAATCTCCTGTCAACGAATGTGACTGGTCGATCGAAATAACCAATTACAGCACTTCACACGAGATTTGACAGCTGATTAGTTAATTTATGCATTGATCGATTATGAAGTTTTTTCCATAATCGAGCTTATAACTCCTTTGACGACTTTTTGCTATTCCTCATAGTATCAGATTTCACCAACTCATATCTCAAAATCTCACCATCTATGTTTGTTTTTCTAGCCTATTCCAACTATGTTGGTATCAGCTTCCAGACTAACCAGATGCGGCTGAATACCTGCATTTTACACAGAGAGACTGACATCGGACCTCCGCAACCCAGTTACTGGGCAATTAGCTTATCCTAAGATAAGACCAGTTGTCAGTCTTTCGGGCTTCTGACTACCGTAACGACTGTCATTGATATTCGTTTGACACCCGGGACCGACGGCTGAACGTGCTTTCTGAGGCACTGAGGGGTCTAGATGTGTAAAGAACGGTCACCCATCCACGGACTGACCGCGGCAAGCGCTGCTTAACCTTGCAAATCGTATGATCTACGCGGTTGTTAATTAGCAATGAGCTACCCCTCTCCCTGTATAGTCACACGTAAAACCTCACCCGGTATACTACTAGTCGCCGGTGACTTGATCTCTCGGCGACCAAAACGTAAGCATAGTCGCCCGAGCGACCGGCGACCAAGTGCGTAAACACCTATTTAAACTAGCGATGGGCGAATGTTGCAAAAAACAATCGACTGAATCGAAAATTGCACTGTTGCGCATTCGATTGTCGATTTAGTAGTTCCTCACAATAATTATTCGAATAGCAATCGATGAACTACTAAATGTAAACTGAGACAGTAGAGGACAATTAAATAATCTATTAGCGCCAGTCGCATAACTGCAGTTGTACTTGTAAGTAGTGGCGCACGGACTTTTAACTATTGAATTGTGGCGAAGCGGCATCGCACGCACCACCGTTTAGTAATTACTTATTTAGTAGTACGAGTATAGTAATACGTGCGCTGCGACAAAATTCAATACAAGTTAGTAGTTAAAGTTGATACGGTAACCGTATCAGTGATTGTAGCCTGCTGCGCGCCGTTAGTCGATAACAATCGACCAACATCAACTGTTATCGACTTTTATCGACTGGACTGAACAATCGACTAAGTCGATTAGTTTTACTAATAATCGCCCATCGCTAATTGAAACCATAGAAAGTCACAGTCACCGTCGACCAAATTTCCGCCGTGCGTAATGGCTATAAATCTAAATAGAACCAAATCTCTGAAACAACAACAGAACTAAAAATAAAAAGCTTCTATTGTAACTTCATACTTTAACTAAATAAGTATAGGGGTCATTCAGAACACCTCGGGTATTTTTATATTTTATATAAATACATAAGGTGAGCGGAGACCGTCGCCTCGGGCTTGGGATACAAATGATCAGGACGAATGGACATAGCTGTAACTACGCTACTTCAAATGTGGCGCTAGTTCCCTTAGTTTTCTTCTATTTGTAAGTACAGCAATCACAAATCTCAGTCAATCAGTCTAGAATTTTAATCGTATCGTTAGTTATGTTACGGTACAAAAGGATGCTGCTGCCATCTTCGTGATATGAAGTCGCCTTTTATCAAACCAGCGGGAAAAGTCAGGCTATTAGTCCAACGTCCAGAGGACGAAACAATTACGACTATTTGTTATGGACATACAATCTTGCTCTAAAAGTGAGCAAGATTCGCGGGCTGGAGGTGGCCCGTGGGCCGTAGTTGGCCCACCCCTGGATTACACTGAAAGACAATCCCAATACAGTAGAGGAAAGGCTACGCAGAAGCAAAATATCGAAATGCTGCAGCACCTTAAAATTTTGATTCAATCTAATTAAATCCCAAGCGTCCTCTGTAATGTCGTACAGTTATACTTGGGAACACGTTAAATCCTACACCTGACAAACGCAGGCCACCTCTCAAATAAGAATTAGGATCTCCCGAGAGGCTTTCACAGATTTTTACCTAACTGTGCCAAGAAAAAGTTTAGTTACGAGTTATCACTTGCAAGTATAGTGAGCTTTTGGTTATATAGGTATATGCTAGTATGAATATTAATTTATACACAAATAGCTTTTGCCCGCAGGTCCGCTTGCGTGAAATTTTGAGGCCTCGTTAAGCCTCTTGTTAGGTGTAGTTATAAAATCAAAAAATCTCTCATCCCCTATTTCACCTCTTACGGGTAGAATTTCCAAAAACCCTCAAACACGTGTAGTTTTATTTCTAAACAGAAACCTTAACATTTAATTTCGTGCTTCTTACTTCAAAAATGACGGACTTACATACAAACTTAAATCCTCTATTTCACCCCCTTAGGGGTTGAATTTCGAAAAATCTCTTCTTAGTGGATGCCTACGTTACAAAAGAAACCTACTGTCAAAATTTCAAGTTTTTAACCCCAGCGGTTTAGGCTGTGCGTTGATAGATCAGTCAGTCAGCTTCTCCTTTTATGTATATAGATAGGTACATTTTAAAGGAAACACCCAAAACTTGAAAGCAAGTTAAATAGCAAGTGGCTATAATAAAACATTTTAAACTTAAAACATATTCCTTTTCACGTACGGCAGTTAACACTTCAAACGGAAAGTCATGAATTTTGGACGCCGTAGTACGCTACGCGGCTACGAGATGCTACGGCGTAGACACGTAGTGGTTTACTCTATTCGGAAAGTTTGGATATATATTTCGATTGAAAAATTGGTATGAATTTTTTGACGTCTAGTTTAAAATGTATCAGGTTTACATCTGAAGCCCTATTCTAGTAATTAATTTGAAGTAAGACTGAAGGTTGACCGTATTGAGATTAGCTTATGAATTGAATAAAAATGGTATTCTGGTACGCTTACGAGTATGTACGATTTCCACCAAACGGGCCGCGCCGGAGCGCGCTGGAGCGCATTTCACACTGTGCTATATAAAATTATCAGTCGCAGAAGTCGGTGGCTTTTATTTGTTTCAGTGTAGAATTGCACCGAATTCTGAAACAGATAATTTAATATTATGGTAATTATTTTACTCTTTTTAGTTTTTTTTTCAAGTCGGTTTTTACTTTTATTTAAAGTTATTTATTACATACGTTTTAGTGCCATAAATTACACGGTTTAAGACTACAAATTTAAATAACGCGGTTGCGTAATCTTTCCAGCAACTAGGTACTTTTCTTTAAGAATAGTTATTGATGTATAATTATCATGACAGCTCTTTACAAATACATACAATCTTCCGTGTTTTTGGCAAACTTTTCTGTGATAACAGTTAAATAAAACAGAGATTGAAAGTCCTCATCAAAACTTTTGCCGAAGGGAACAACAAACCAAAACGTCACCTAAGTATACTTTTTTGTTTTTGTTGATTTTTTCAAAAAACGCTAAATCAGTTTCGATAAAATGTATACGAAACTAACTCTGAAGTATGGCCTACCAAACAAAAAAAAGAATCATCAAAATCCATTCATAATAGTGGCTCGTGGCTAAATGACAATCGCTCGGCTCATACGATTTGCAAGGTTTGTGGGGAATGTGCGACCGTTCATTACACACCGAGACGTCGGTCCCGGGTGTCATACGAATACCTACGACCGTCGTTACGGTTACTAAAAAGCCCGAAATTCTGACAACTGGTCTAACCTTAGGATATCGGCATTGCGCAAGGCTCATCGGCTTCGGGTGTGCATGAAAAGAGCCTCCACGAGTGACGATACTTAAGTACGTCCGGCGCACCCTGGGCAGTCAGCCCCGCTACCAACCTTGCTGACTGGCTAATCTTTTCACCACGGCATGAGCTATTTTCGTATAGCTCGTGCTGACACGAGAGAAGAAGATCGGCTTCGTGTGGCGAAGGTCTGATGGCAGTCGCTCCGTGTGGAAAACTGGTATTCAGCTGCATCTGGTTAGACTGGAAGCTGGCCCCAACATAGTTCGGATAGGCTTATATTGATATACAAGTTGTTAAAAAATCAACTCTAAGAATTTTATGGGGTTACTCGGTATCGGAAATTGAACAACTTGTCTCTTGTCTTGTCGTTTATTGTATAGGAGCCCCCTTAAATATTAGTATTTGTTGTTATAGCGGCAACAGAAATACATCATCTGTGAAAATTTCAACAATTCAAACCAGACGCGGCTGAATACCAGTATTTTACATGGAGTGACTGCTGTCAGACCTCCGCAACCCAGTTACTAGGCAATGCTGATATCCTAACGTTACACTGGTTGTCAGACTTCCGGGCTTCTGACTACCCGTAATGACTGTCATAGGTACGAGACCGACGGTTTCACGAGCTCTCCGAGGCATGGAGGGGTCTCGATGCGTTACGCACGGTCACCCATCCATGGATTGACAGCGGCTAGCGCAGCTTAACCTTGTAAATCGTACAATCCGCGCGGTTGTTAATTAACCTCGAGACTCTCTAAAAAGTCACTAAAATAAGAACAAAATACAAGGTGTAAACGAATTCGTTTAACTCCTTAAAACCACATGATACTAGTGTAGATTGGCCCCGTACGAGATTTAGCTTGTTCAAAAAAAAAAATTTTTTTTCATTCGGTAACAGTAATTGATCATATCTTAACCACCTAATAAGGAAAGAGTAATGGTGACTGGTAATTAGTGACCGATACTTTAACACATGATTGAGGAGCTCGTGGCTAAATAATTACAGCCGCATAGACCGATCTTCCGGGTTAAGCCACGCTTGCCGAGGTTGGTCTGTGGATGGGTGACCATTTACCATAGCGAGTTTCCTCCGTGCCTCGGAAAGCACGTAAAGCCGTTGGTCCCGGCTGTCATTTGTAGATCTTTGACAGTCGTTACTGTTGGTCAGAAGCCAGAAAGTCTGACAACCAGTCTTACCAAGAGTATCGTATTACCCAGTTACTGGGTTGTGGAGGTCTGATAGGCAGTCGCTCCATGTAAAATACTGATATTCAGCTGCATCCGGTTCGACTGGAAGCCGACCCCAACATAGTTGGGAAAAGGCTAGGCAGATGATGATGACTTTAACACGTGATTGTACTCATGATAGCAAACAACTTTCCCAAAGAAACATTCTTTTTATTTAATTTTTTTATTTAAAATTTGTGAATAAACCGTAACGGAATGGACGCGGTTCGTAACATGGAATATTTTTTTTTGTTTTATATTCAATGTTTCTTTAGGAAAGTTGTTTGTTATCATGAGTACAATCATGTGTTAAAGTATCGGTCACTAATTACCAGTCAGCATATATAAAAAAATTCAATTTTTTAGTTTTATTTTTGTCAACATTTCGATGCCGCCCATAAATTAATGAAAGCACGGCGACACGGTTGGCGGCTACAACTAACGCGATATCGCTCTTTGCAGTCAGTTAACTCGGAGCTCTAAATGACTTAGAAGGAGTTTTTTTTTTCAGTGTCTTTTCAGAATTATGTACCCATTTAGCATTAATCTGTGTCACCAGTAGATCACGCAGTTCAAAGTAATTACACGAATTCGTTAACAGCCTGTATACCGAAGTCGAAGCAAAAAAACTCTTTAGAAACTGCAAAAGAACCTCTTCCTCAACGAACCTTTTTCTCAAGACTTTCCATTTTCCTCGAACGTTCTGGACCCATACAATCTCACTTTGCAACTCTGCAACATTTTTATGGCCCGCGACATATCCAGATTGACGCGCGCTGCACGTGACGCGTCAACAACACGTGCTCCAGGCCGCGTGACGCGAAGCTACGTCATTTTGGCCTTTCTAGACTTTCCAGTGAGCGGTTAGTTCAGCCTGTGTTTAGCTTCAATGCTTTTATGTATTATGTAGTTGAGTAAAATACTTCGCGATGTACTTATTCTATGTATATAAAAATGAATGCCTATTTCCCTTGGTCACGGCATGGCAGCACTTGTGAGTGGCTCGACCGATTTCGCTACTTTTTTTTTGTTGTATTCGTAATTGTCAGGAGAAGGTTTTTATGAAAGAAAATTTTGATATTTAAAAAAAAAAATCTCAGTACTTATGTCCTTCTTCATTTGTTTACCGCATGCATGAAAATGGTTTTAACTTTTAGTTAATAAATAAAAAATATTAGCCTGTAACTGTCCCACTGCTGGGCAAAGGCCTCTTCTCATACAGAGAAGGAACGAGCATTGATCGCCACGCTTGCTCATTGCGGGTTGGCGATTTCAGACTATAAGTCCAGGTTTCCTCACGATGTTTTCCTTCACCGTTTGTCAGTGGCGTCTTAGATTAACTAAGAAAGTACATATGAAATTGAAAAAGTCATATTGGTACTTGCCAGGATTTGAACCAGCAACCCGGTGCTTAACAAGCGGGGCTGTAACCTCCGGGCCACCACGACACTTTTAGTTACTATTTTTATTTTGTTTCTGAAGGTACCTAGGTAGTAGAGTGAGTAGTAGGTAGGTAGTACGAAAGTGCATTGCAACGCATGCCGGGTACAGTTATAATAGATATTTTAATTTTTAAAGCATTAATTGCTTGGTTCCTGGTTCAGTGGTGGTTTGGTTTCCATTCTGGCCCCCACCTCTGGCTATTCAAGCTAATGTGCGGATCACAATTTAAGTATCACTTGCATTAACGGTGAAGGAAAACATCGTGAGGAAACTGCACACCTGAGAGGGCTCCAAACAGTTCTTAATACACCGCATGCACGCAACAGTGCCGCGTTCCGAATACTGAGCGCCTTTGAGCGCGGACAAAAACCGACAACGTGCGGCTCGCCCTGGGCGTGCTCGGACTTGCTCGGGCCGAGCGTGCTCAGGTGAGCGGCTCGGCCAAATGAGCCGCTCATTCGCTTGAGCGCGGTCAAATGGATACAAGGCTTAAGAGTGCTCCAAATAGTTCTTGATGGTGTGTGTAGTCTGCCAACTGTCACCAGGCCAGAGTGGAGGACTAAGGACTAAATCCTTCTCATTCTGAGAAGAGGCTCGTGCCTAACATTAAGACAGTAATCAGCGTTGCCAGACGTCCCGATTTTGGCGGGACGTCCCGATTTTTAAATCAAAATTAAATGTCCTGCGCGGGACAGGCTCAGTCCCGCTTTTCGGCCATTACAATTAAATTCCTCTGAAGACTCAACTGCCTAACTATAGGGTAAACCAGACAGTTATTTTTAAGTAACGTATTTTCATTAAAATACATTTTCTAGGGCTATTTTTGCTATCTATTGTCATATAAACATAATTTAAAACTCAAATAAAAAGATAAGTGTTTAAAAACTACTGATTATGTGTGTTTTTTACTATGCTCGCTTTCGACGAAAAAATCCTGCTTTATTTTCTCAAAAAGTTTCAAAATCCCGCTTTGCCAAAAAAAATATTTGGCAACGCTGACAGTAATGGGCTGATGATGATGATTTTTTAAAGCTTTGCCTGTAAGTAGGATTTATTAGAGCTCGTGTGCACTAAGTCTGATCCGAATCCGAGCAAATACGATCCGATGACTCGGAAATCTATGAAATTCGAATCAGTAGGTACCCCAAGTGTGAGGTTATTACGTTACTACTGTAGTTGCGTCACGAGAAAAATGTATACAAATTTAGGCAGATCCTCTAGCGGCGAATAGCGTGACTAAAAATTTGTTTGACACTCATCATGGTAAATTGTTCGTTACGGAAACGTGTAGTAAACTACCCAACTCACACTTGTAGTGCACAACTGTTCAAACAAATACGTAATATCTATCTACTGCAGCTTGTTCTGATCATATAACCGTCTTCCAGAAAAAGTAGTAAGTTCTTAGTTCGACGTATATTTTTTTATTTATTTGATGTTTCAACCACACAAAATGGAAAATAAAATTACTAATAAATACTGAAAAGGGTTTACAATTACAAAATAATAACAATTACCAAATCATACAGTTTCAGAAGGCGGTGCCTTCAATTTGGTTCAGCGTGAATTAGCGCCGAGTTCTGGTACTGCTAATTTGAATGTGGTAATTAATGTACATTTCAGTTTTTTTTAAGTCGGTTTTTCTCCTATTCCGTTCAGATGCAGTGCACAAGCCCTCTGGTATCCCAAAAGTCTAACAAAACCCGTTACGACTGCATCCTATTGCTTACCTTAAACACTAAATAGTAATTGGGTTGCGAAGGTCTGATGGTAGTCGCTCCATGCAAAATAATCCATCCTACCTCTCGACTCAAACATCCTCCTAAGACGTCGAGGTCGTCCGATCTGTGACTCCGTCCAATGTCGTTCCGCATTTGCCAGCCGCCATTACTCAGTCCTAAGCGCTCGTCTTATAATAGGGTACACCGATTAATTGATATTTACACGTTGACCAAGTTTGCGCTGAAAGCAAGGCTAACTAATTGGTTGCAGAAGTTGTCTTACGACGATACAGAAGATATTCTAACGATCACCTCATGAATACCTTTCGCAATACTGATACCTGAAATTACTGAGTCACTATAACCTGATTGAATTTAAGTTATCATATTCAATGTTTATGAGGAACTTTGGCTCCTGAGATACAAGTATCTTTTTACTTAGTTCAGGAGTTAGGTGTTCAACCTGATTTTGTCAACCATTTGTACAATCATGTTTAGTGTATGACTAATATTGTGTTTCTTTTGTACAATAAAGTTATATTATTATTATATTATAATCATAATCAGCACAATCACACTTTCTGTGACTCTGCTGATATTCATAAGATTCAAATTCCTCAGCTACCTTCTATTACGTTCACAAGAAATTCATAATAGTATGTTCACGTGACAATGACGTCATAACAGGGTTCAGACGCGTGCTTCTGTCAGCTCAATGCGATAACTTGACGAAGGTACGTATTTAAACAGTTTATGTTATATCGTGATTACTTGAATGGCGCAGAGGGCCGGGCTAAGAGCGTTTGTCCGCTGCCCCCGTCATCGAGAAAGAGATGACGTTGAAAATCCGAATCCGCGAAGTAGCGATACATACATTGCTTTGCTATGGCTGGGCGTCTACCGCACGTCCGTCATCCGAGCGACGTCATCTCGGCCGCTGAAATTGTGAGTAGTTCGGCGCGGCCGCTAGAACTCGTCCCAAGACCGTGACGAGCCGAAATACCAGCAATACAAAACACATCTGCACTTATCAACTACACCCGAAATTGCCGGTGCCAGTGGAAAACAACACTGAAGCGCCTTGACCGGTAATGGAGGATACACGATCGCCATCATGTCGATCTGAACTCGGTTCGAAATAATCTCGTTTCTCGGTGACGGCGGCGGTGGTCAAACGCTTTTAAACTAAGTATAGGCCTATCCTATATCCCGGAGGTGTAGAATGAAGACTACTTGATTTGGCGATCAATATTTTCACTTGATAACAAATTACTACTAGACTTTACGTGAACGGAATAAATCTGTTGCTTTGCCGATAGATTTCTTTAATCGATTTGATATTAATCGATTCTTTCGATCGATCAAAGGAAGTTGAGTAAACTGTAGGCTCCTTCATAGATGAAGTTCCCTGGATCGACATCAGAATCATTAAAATTGTATCATCACTTGCGTTGACGGTGAAGGAAAAACGTCGTGAGGAAACTTGCACACCTGGTTTTTTTTTTATTATTTGACTTCATCGCGTTTGACCCTCGTCGCACCTGATAGTAAGCGCAGACAGGGTCTAAGATGGAGCACACGAATCCAAGTAACAGAGATATAGAAGGTGTAAACGAATTCGTGTAATTCCTTCAAACTACATGATGTATTACTGGTATAGGTTAACCTCGCGGGGGATTTACGGTAATTAAAAAAAAACTTTTTTTGTTGCGATAAGGATCCAAGAACAAAAATAAGCAAAAAGAAAACTATGCCAAACATTTTTTTTAATTAGAGTGATCATTTCGTTGACACAAAAGTGAATGTAAGCACGGCGACACAGCTGGCGGACACAATTACTGAGATATCTCTCTTCGCAGTCAGTTAACTTGGGGCTCTAAAATAACTCATAAATAGAAAACCAAGACTGATTTCTGTGTTTTTTTTATTAATTGATTTTTAAGAAAACCCATTAAGGCCGCAAATTCAGAGCGGCCGGGCGGGGCGTTGAAGCGTTGTATTGAGCGTGCATACATTTAGCTGCACGCTAGGAACGTTGCTGCGAAGACATTTCAAATACCTACTAATCAATATGTTAATTACTCAAGTACTGTAATTATAGACACAATAGATAAACAGTGGCACTGACGAACCGGGTCGTCGGTCGGGACGTTAACGGTTAAGTAACGCCCGCAAAAACGCCCCGCTGCACGCCACGCCGCTCCGTATTTGCGGCCTTAGGGTTAATCTGTGTCACCAGTAGATCAAGCGGTTTGAAGGAATTACTAGAATTCGTTTACAACCTGTAGAGGGATTCCTCTATACCCCTCTGGCTCACACACATGACGAAACACAGTGTGTAATCCGCCAACCTGCTCCAGGTCAATGTTGGGAACTAAGGCTTACGAGTAAATACTTCTCATTCTGACAAGAGCCCCGTGCCCAGCAGTGGGCTGAGTATGCAGCAGCATCCAGCGCATTCAGAGATGGTTGCGGAATTTGTTCGAAAGAGTTACCGCCGCTTTGGAACGCAAAGGGCATTAGGAGGAACACGGATGGGTTTTAGTCAGTAAGAGTCTGACACTCTCTTCCGCTCCGCTTAGAGCAGAAGAAGTCATTTGATGATTTCCCATTCTTAAAAAAATGCGCATTCAGAGACGAGTTTAGTGATGAGTTCTTTTAGGCCTATTCATTCACCCCTTACCCTTCCGTGGGTGTCGTAATAGGCCACTAAGAAATTACTATAAGAGAATGTGCAGCAGCGTCCTCCTCTCACCTCCTGTTATCACCAATCTGTCTGCACCATCAAGCGTGGTGATTATGTCAATTTCCCCATTAACCGTTAATTTTAGCTGAGGTGATATGATGAGCCTATACCATCACTGATATAATTCTAAACAAGCCAGGAATTTCTTCCAGAAAAACTAACTTGACCTACTTAGCAATTCTACTAATGACATTGTTGCTAAACTGCAAATGAACCAAAACCGTCAATGTTTGGTTTTGTTTTCGCTGTCAAACAATTTCACAGTTTTTGTTGTTGAACGATTCGGCTTCGGTTCGATTGCGATCCATCAACGTTTCTGTTAGTAGAATTGATCCCCAGGTCAAAATGATTTGCAGCGATGCTTCCGAGAACTCGTCCAGAATATTATTAGGTCTTTATAAATGATATTCGATTTTACATTATACATATATTGTTGATAATATTGTTGATAGCAAAAACTCAAAAACATTCCTAAATGTTTAAAAGTATGTAAGTATATCTGTATTCAAGCATTAAAATATTTTTTTAAGACTTGCATTTGTCGAAAACCAAACTGACATAACTGCATAAAAGCAACATTTCGACTATATATTTTTCGTCAATTGTCAAACGTGACGAAAAGATTGTTTATCGAATAATACTGAAAATTATCTTATAGTTGGTTAAACCCAAACCACTGCCTAACTCCTGTGGGATTTAAGGCGTGACTGACAATATGTATGTACCTTTATCTCGTCCATCTACTGAATTACTTCAGGGAGTAGTTTGATGTACACAGTGCATTTTAGTAAGTTGGAAAACTTTCAGGGGATAACTAACCTCGTTATAAAAATTAACTTTTGTTCCACGGCTTTTTGAAAAAAGAGAAAATCTTTCTGTGAGTAAGTACTAAATTGCAAAACAGTTATTAGAGTTTGTATAAGAAGATTTTTTTCTTTTATTATTTCCAAAAGTCGTGAAACAATAGCTACTTGTTATAAAGAGTGCATTCAACAAAAAAAAAAATGTAGCTAAAATATCCACGCTGTATATTTTGTGTATGAAAATAAAATACTACTTTTTCAAACCAGTTTCTTTATTTCGTGTTCATCATTTTAATACAACATACAAGTAAATTTATCATCAGATATTATTTTATCAATTCTTAAGATCTACCTTAACTAAGACTTGAATAACAAGTAGGTATGTATGAGTATTCATATCGATATATCGATACATCGAAATGGTATCGATATGTACCGAGAATCGTACGGGATTTAAATGCTCAACCCACACATAGTTAATCCAAAGATAAATAAACAAATTAACAAACTTCTTTTTCAAAAAAACCGTAAGTGGAATGTTCAGTATTAAAAAGTATCAATTCCAATAAAAGCCTGTATAAAAATGCTTGGCTGATAAAAAGAAAACACAAAAACGCACAAATTCACACAATAACTTAAACATGGAAGATGAATGTCCTAACTTTTTACGGTACGCCATTTTTGTGACGTCATTTGACGTTTATTGTTGTGGCAGTATAGTTTTCCAAGATGGCGTCTACGATATGAGCGAGTTTTATTAAATATTCAAAAGTTATGACTGCTTTGGTGATTAAGCTTAAACCTCACGTAGGCTATTTGAGTAAAAAAGAATGTGTACATTTATATTTTAAAGATAAGCAATTTTTTATCATCGCAGACTTAGAACTCGCGAAAAACGACTTTGTGCGACGAATGACGTTACAAAATGGCGCATAAGAAAAACAAAACCCGAAACTCCTTTTATCTCAAAGACAAATGACTGTAACATTAATTCCAACTGCAAAATATACTTTAGAATATACTTTTATTATTTTTAAATAAAACAAGAGGTACACAGTCAGTATTATCTCGACAACGATTAGCTAACAGGGAATCTAATTTTCCATATATTATTATAAATATTGAAAGGGTCGATTATGACAGTCACAGCGAAGGAAAGTTACAAGCTAGGGGAAAACACAGGATTTGTAATTATGAACATGAAAAATTAAGTTTATCTACAGAACAAAGTTTGTCAACCTATCTCTTATTACCAAATGTCATCATTCTTCCCGAAATTACATTTGCCAGTCGAATTGGAAGATTCATTTACGTAGTCTTATTTATTGAAAGTCTTCGAATAAACTTTTTCAACTTTCATGTTCAGAATTATCCCTAACAACACACGGTAAAGTGTCGAGTGTCGTGACTAGAGAAAGAAATAGTTAATGGAACTCCCGAGGGGATAAAATTAAAGAACACTATTATCAAGAGGAAAGTTACAAAAAGTTCCTTATAACTTAACACGCGTATAAGCGAGAAAACTTAGGGTCTAACCTAATCGAAAGTTAGATGACTAGCGTCGGCGACACACCGTAATAAATTACAAATAAATTATTAATAAATTACACATTTTCAACAAACAAAATCAAATAATTTCAATGAGACGAGACTTAAGTTTTGACAGAACCGATCAGAGGTGATATGTCCAAAAATCTGGATGGAAAACATTACATTTTTAGCTTACCCGAAGTAGCCTTTCTTTTGAGCCAAGTTTAACATTATTTTTGTATCGAATACATTGTATAATAGTGATAGATTTATCGCATACTAGTACTCTTAAATAATCAGGTATTTTATTTAAAAAATATCGATCCTATTGCTGAGAGGCTCCGCTTATTCTCACTGCTATAAAAAGTTTACAAGCGGTTAGCCAAAGCATCTATTATTTAATCATCATCAGATACTGTTAAAATAGTTAGCAGTTTCTTTAACAACTGTTGATTGATTAGTAAAATAATTGTTTTAAATATTACTTCAAATGACCAACCCGTGAGATATTTTATATCAAAGGGACCCGAACCGTTTAAAATAACCGTCGCTTTATGTAATTAACTTTTGAATGTAATCAGGTTTAATCCTCCAATACAAAGTTGGCCGGCTCTATTGTTTATCTATTGTTTCGCAAGAGTTAACGGATCAACTTGTCTTTAAACTTTGATTAGGTAAGTTGGTATCCGGAGTCGTGATCATTTAGCCTTTGATAGGTTCAATGTCAAAACAACATGTTACGGAAGTGGAGAGATGAATCGATGGCGAAAAATTTTGTGCTCAAAAAGCGATCGCAATTTTGAACGGCAAAATTGTTTTTACCTCTATTTTGTTTAGGTAGGTTTCTGAAGACTTTACTGGTATATAGAAAACAATCTCAATGTTCTTTTTAGAATTTAGATGGATTTTTTTGTTACCTTCAACCAGTCTATTTTTAAGATTGCTTTAGTATTATTTCGTATAATCTAAGAGAGACATATATGGTAAAGAAATGTATATTTCTTCAAAAATTATGACCTATTTGATCTAGACTCTAGATTTACTCTAGATTTAGATGTTACTCTATATTCTAGAGCAATCCACAGCAGCTCGTCACTTCAAAATAAATCATTAGTAATTAATTGTGCACATCTTTTTCAACCTCAGTTCCATCTCTTCATTTCCGTAGCGAAATTGAATAATGTCTATGTAACGGTTGATTTAATTCCAAGTAATGCTAATTTCATCGGCAAATATCTTTTCTTTTACTTGTCGGATACGAATATTGCCACAAATGAATGGACGTACCTGCATATCAAGTTTATTGCCAGGTTTTATAGATTACGAATGGTATGAAAGTTCTATTTCGTGGAGATAGAGATATATGAGAATTGTGTACATGGAGCAATAGCTTCTCTGTAAATACAATATTTGCGAGTATATCACTCTTTGTAAATGCAAGTCTTTTTTTATTTTAAGGATTGAATTTTCAAATTTTAGCACAATTTAGACATCAACCGTCAACAGACACTGTCTCAAAAAATGAAATATTTTGTGCAATAACCATTAGTGCAGTGAAAAATAAAAAGTGGGTTGATATATCGATAAAAATGGATGTGCTAAAAAGGCGGAAACAGGTGTACCGATTTAGAGATCAGAACTGTCGAATACAATCTAATGTAACATGAACACTAAACAACTAAATCAATTGCCATGATTCAACTGTGTATTGAGAAGAATACGCGATCTTAACATCAACCTATTAGGGTACAATATCATCATTCTCATTGAATCAATACGAGATTATTAGAGTATACAATAATTGAATATAATTGATGTTTTCTACAAAACACAGTACAAATCATGGTAACGATACATTTTATTACCACACGTTAAGTTTAAATTCCTACACAGATATAAACCTTAAGTATCGATTAGCATTCAAGTTCATTATGAAAAAATATATCATTGGAAATATTTTTCAACTTCTCTCCTTAATTTCGAACCATCCAAGAACAACTTAATTATGCATGTGACAACCGATTTTTATAACTACATGTTTATTCCTAACAACACTTTGGCAACAAATAGTATTTTCTTTTTTTTTTCATTATGTTTTTTTCCATCAATTTCAAATGTAACGTCAACATTATTCAAGTTAACATTACCATGGTTTTTATCGAACCCGATCATTCATCGATTTTAATCATCGTCTTTAAAGATAGAAGACATAGAAAAGTATCGACAGAAGATGAATTTCGATCGATAATGTGACATCACTGGCTTTAGCTGGCGAAACATGTTGCACCCATTCCTTTACTAAAATTTGGCTATCAATGATCATTACACTATCCTACAGTTTCACCAACTAACGCCGTAGAGAAGCGAACTTAGAAGGTCTACCTAAAATAAGAAACAGTTATCCAGGATTTTTAATATTTTTTTTAGTTTTTTTTTTCTTTTTCTGTCATCAGTCTTAAAATTGAGTCATACCATCTAACTAAGAATGATGAACTCTTATATTTAAGTTTCTAGGCCTGATCTAACATCGGAATTTTGCGGTGATTCTCTTACACTGTAGCTTAGTGGAAGTAAGATAGGGGATGTAAAAAGTATCAATACTAGCAGACGAGTAACATTTAAGAGATGTTAACAAGTGCCATTCACATCGTTTTACCAACAGTTAAGAGTACAGTTTGAAGGTATACGTCTAAGGAAAAGGTGTCTCAACTAGTAAGGCTCTCGGGGAAACTATTTCACACAATCCTTAACACATACGTTATTGGTATTTTAGAGTAATCAACATTGAATAGTTTATTTTAATATTAATTCTTAATACTAAAGAGTACAAAAAATAAAGGAAATATTATTGAATATATGAAAAACAACAAGTCATCAGCGAAAACCATCGCGTTTTCATATAAGAACAACATTGTTTTTTTTTTCGTTTACAGTAACATTTAATATTCGCGCTCACGAAGATGAGGGAGTTAATAAGATCCTCGCAGCGTGGCCATGAGAGGCTCCCTCAGAGGGACGGGCGTCGTCAGCCTCGTCCCTCGCTCTCCCAACCCCTACACTACCACCGTTTCCCTTCGATCATCCTCAAAGTATCAAAAATATCTGCTAGAACATCCCTTTCCCTTAGTGAAAAATTCTCGATAGTACATTTTGAACAGTCTCAAAGTAACTAATGCGTAGGTAACAATTACAAATCTTCATTAAAATGTGGATATGCAAGAATGAAAATATTGAAATCAACAATCGTTTTACATTAGGACGAAGTAAAGCGATCCTACGTAGTATTCTACTGTTTAATATCTAACCTATAGGGGTACCATACACGTCAATAAGATATATTAGCACTTATATTAAAAAACAGTTTATGATAAATGACTGAACATGTGAAACACAGAGGATCATAGTCTGTACAAAATTTCCCAAATGATTTTATTTTTAATTTTATCAAAGGTTTAACACATTCCTTCAAATTTAAGGCCACGGCGCATTATGGTGTTTCAGTAGATTTTAAAGTTAGATTACTGAATTATATTTATGTTTTTAATGATGACGTTTTTATATCTAATAACGACCTTATATACACCCGTGCACGTCTGTATTGCTCGACGATTTCCGTGTTAGAAGCTGTATAGCGTGTCGAAAGTCCAAATGAAAGAGTGCTGTGTGTAGCATAAGCACGGCGCATGAGTGACAAGCATCACAAGTCCTTACAAATCTACAAGTGGTATACTAACCGAGGAAAGCACGGCTCGAAACTTTACATTTAACATTACTACGTCTCGTATCGTAAAAAATATCGGTGACAGACTTACACTGATTCAAAGCTCACGATGTGCCTTACCCACTAAACTAACATAGACAATGCAATATCTAAAAATACACAACTACTCATACGCTATATAGGATATAATTTAAATTTAATTCATCATAAGCATTGTGTTCTCCTTACAACTGGCAGGATGGCATTAAGTGTGTAAAATCGATTTGTGTGTGGACAATTCAAGCTTCGTATAATTTAATATAGGTTTATAAACTTACGTGCATACACATATTATGATAACATTTAATTATCTAAAAGCAATTTCTTTGGCGACTAGCTTTGTTAAGAAAGATTCCAAATTTTACTATACTTCGTTCCAACCGAAACATTCTTATGCCAGCGGCAATCCGAAATCATACGTGAATTGGTCTATCAATTTCATCTACGTCACCACTATGTGGACGATATGTGTGTTAACATTTCTCTATTAAATATATTATTTGATCAACATTCGAATACATCATCCGTCAGTATTGTCAATTTAGAAACAGTGCCAATATATAAACTTCGCCATCTTCCTTACTTTCGTCATCACTAACCGTCCCGACTCCCGCGCATTCATCCATATAATTAAAAACATTACTTGATATGTCATTTGCTACCAACTTTTCCTATCATTTGGAATCTTTCCACTTTGTAAAAATATTTATAACTAAAAATCACACACCTTAGATTAAAAATTACCTACACATGATGAAGGAAATGAAATCGTTACTGTATTTGCTTCATCTCTGTCTGATGACAGTAGTATGTGAAAGCTAGAGCGAGATGAAGGTAGCGTTATTAATACAGTACACTCTCTAATCAAAGTAGCAACACCGATTGCTATGGTACACAAGGAGCAGAGAAATGTATACGATAATACACAATCACATTAAACCTACGTGTCAATATTTAAAAGTAGAATCAATATCATATAAAAACATTTCAAGAAGTCCAAAACTTCGTCACTAAAAAAATCGTCACCATTGTGAAAATAAACACTATTATATGCAAACGTCTCAACTAACTTAAGCGATAGTAAAATATTTTGCATTTAATTTTTACAATAAAATGTAGTATAAATTCAAACGTGAGTTAATTTTAAAAACATTCAGCGTAGTTATTCTTCGAGGATGGATGGTTTGTGCTAATATGTGCTTTGTTAATCACCTTAACTTACAATCACAATTTTTGAGACAACGTGTTCTGACGGAAGCATTCCTATAGAATCCATTCTACTAACAGCGGCACATAACATCACGCGGCAACTTGAGGCTCTCAGTTCCGTCAAAACACATCAACGAACTTTACATTCATTATCAAACTCAACATCAGTCGTGAATACAGTAAAATCATTGAATACAATTCTCTTTCAAGAAAAAATACATCAAAAATTAAGTGAAACACCAACGTTCTGTGCAATTCACTAAAATTATACTCCTTCATTTAGCATATTCTCAACAATGACACAACATCGCTTATACATATAGAAGCGACGATAGAAAAAAACTTATCGAATGTATATGAAAACGAATACAATTCCTGAGCAATTGATCGCGTAATATGACGTCGTGTCTCAGCCAGGTTGAACCGAACGCAGAAGCGGCTATTGTATTTACAACTTCGCATGGCTCAACGAACTTATAAAATTCAACGACGCACTACCAAGTAAATATAATAAGTGACCAAATCGTTAACCACATACAATATGATAAGCTAACATCGATACATTATATCTACCTTGATGAATACATTAACAGGTGAATCTTAACTGACACAAAATTATCGATTTCAAACAATCATTTTAAGAGTAGTAATACACTATCGATATGGTTACTGTAAAACCCTTATTATATCCTGTCAAATTCGGATACCATTCCATTATTTCTGTCAACAATGTGCTACCTGCCTCGACTCGTCTGACTCTCAACAAACGTCATACCTAAATAACACACTACAAATATTTTGATTCTTAATTTTCGTTTTATAAAAATACTCTCTCACACTACGTACCCTCTCTCTAATAACCCACGTTATGACGTCACCATCTTGTACAGATCCCGGCTTCCCTTATCATCTAGTTAGTAATACTACCAACATCATTATTCTAAAACTATTTACATTTTTGCTTTACACACTTCCTGGCGATAATGGTGTTAGAACGGCAATTTATTCAAATAAGGGAACGATGAGTGGTTGAAAGCTTGAAATTTCATCAATGATCAAGTCTTCTTCACCTCAAAATTCTAACAATGACATGCTTGAATTAATGATTTAAGATTTGAGGGGAACAGCAGCAATCGAAATAGGTACTTATCCTCAATATCTAATGGCGAATCGAATGAGAGAATTTCATTTTAAAATTTACGTTGATGTAAATGTAAATAAAGGGGGAATGAAATAATTTATTTCGATCTTAATTTTAATCTTAAGAAAAACTGCTGAGTATAAAATTATAAACGATCTTGTAAGCCTAGCTTGCGCTTACGTAACTAGTAGGTGCTAAGTTAGTAGTAAAATGTTCCCTAGAGTAATTGACTTTGAAATATTGGTTGTTTGGTAGCGCTCTTTTGAAGCAGTGCAGCTGACGGGAACTGTATCCAAGAATTCCTAAAACGGATATTAATAGCTACGTTTTCGTAGAAAAGTAAAGCTTAGTTGGGATATTAGGTTCTTACATTAGAATACAAATAGTACTTACACACGAAGATTTATAGCCTACATTCATAAGAATATGTATTTTTTTTTGTAGATATTTTAGTGTGCTGGGAAATGTACCGCCTAATTCACTGAGGAGCGTCGTTTTTGGTTTGTAATGGTTGTCTTCTGATGATAAGCAAAGGAGTGTTGTAGATGATAATAAATAATGGAGTTTGTGTAAATCAGTCGATTCGACAAAAACTGGATACGTTTTGTTATTTCTTAAAAATATTAGTTTTGGCTTGCTGGGTGGCTGTGTCTTTGCATAAAGCTGTAAGCTCGGTAGAGGGGAGATTATTGAAAATTGAAACAGTAGGTATATTATTATCTTGTAAATTGTTTTTAATTGTATACAATTTTTGTGCGGCCGACTGATAAAGATATTGGATCAGGATCAATGTTTTTGTAGTGATATTCAGTGATCTAGAAGTTTGTTCTGTATATTGTAAGTACGGCTAAATATCAAGCTATACATTGCCAGTATAAGCTGATCTCGCATTAGATAGAATTTCTGTACAATGAGAGGTCTACTTATACTGGAAATTTATAGCTTGATATTTAGCCGTATGTACCTGTATTAAGTTGAAGATTGATTGTGTAGCTTGGTGAAATATGTTGTTAGAGTTTAATGCGTGAGGAAATCATTGTTTAGAACTTTATTTATAATTTCTCGCTGCCTTAACTATGATTTTAAAATGCAGACCTCAAAGTAAAACTCAAATGTTCGATCCCAATCCAAAACGTGTGTCAAAAAATTACTAAAATAGGTACTACAGTTTTCTGTTGGGTTACTCTAATTCTTCCTTTTGCAGTGCTAAACTAACTTTTATTAATGCAATTTTAATATAAAATTGTGCAACAAACATACATACGTAGATATGGAAAATCTGTAGATATATACAGGATGGATGAAAATCGTTAAATATTCTTATTGATACTCACCATTTTTAAAGAAAATTAGAGTAACCCCATTTTTGTTTCTGGCACTTAAATCTAAAGCAAATACTTACGATACTCATGCCGTTTGTTCCCCTACACCAACTGTATCAAATTAAGTCTAGTCAAAATGCACACACACACTCTGTTACACACAGGACCTACCACCGGGACGTTTGTGCTAAAGAATCTAATGTGAATTGATAGTTATGTGTGATTAAAAGTGCTGTTTGTATGAAAGAAACGTCTGGAAGCCACACAATAAACTAGTTACTAGTAAGAAAATTTCTGGCGAGGATGTAGCCATCTTGAGCGTAGTTTCGTTGCAGCAGGCGTAGCATGACCACCGTAGACAAGGGTTTTGTCGACGGAAGAATAGACAAAATTACATATTTCCATTGCAAATATGTCATTTCCATTACAAATATGTCATTTCCGTTGCAAATGTCATTTCCATTGCAAATGTTATTTTGTCGACAAAACTCTTGTATGGTGGTCATGTATACGCCAGCAGGACTAGATTTACCAGTGGAGCTACTGCTAATTGAGGTTGGATAGTGCAGGTGGATACGCCAACGATTTTCTACTGGCAACTACATAGTTTTTAGCTAGATGTGTGGCGTCCCATAGCGACCAGTATTTTAAATGTGAATAAGTTCGTTTTGTATTTATTTTAAAACTGTGCCTTTTATTATTAATGTGAGGAAGACCTAAGTTTCAAGGAATATTCTATAGGTATACTTACTGTTTATGACTATTCTAATAAGGTAGATTAGGTTTAAGAACATACTGGTAATTCGGATTTCTATAAACAGCTATGTTACAAATCAAATCTCTTAGATTAGGATAAAATTGAATGTTAAAAATGTGATTAGAATTTAGTACATTGTGGAATTTAAAGCATTTAATTATTATTGGGATTAAAATATTTACAACTTAGTTTCAATAAAAAACTTGATTTTTAAGTTGTGTGGCACCATTTTATATCATAAGCAGATTCATTAGCACAAACATGCATTGTAAGTTGTAACTATATTAATTTAATTAAAATAGTTACAACTCAACAGGCGAAACTACAGAAGCTCTACTTTGGTAAAAAAAAAGAAAATAAAAATAAAACACACATCAAAACTGCAATGAACTGGTATTATTATAAAAAGCAATTACAACAAAAATAATTCAAAACAAAACGATGTACATTAATTTAAAGAACAATTGTTTATACAAATAATTAAAAAAATATAATAATTATAACAACAAACATCGACAAAATATATTTAAAGACAAAACATGTTTCAAATTCAGTCCTCGAGCTTTAGAAATGCAATTTTTAAGAATGAAAATGTTTCTCGTACAGAAAAATCATTTTTTTCACTAACATTATTATGCAAAAACACAAAAAATGAATGGAAATTAAGTTTGTAATAATAATTATAACTGAAACTTAAATTACCATTTTCTGGTTAAAAAATAAGAGTAACTACCGGTCGACAAAAAAAAAACTAAAAAAATAAAATTGGGTGACACAGTTTTACTAGGCGTAAACGTGAAGTTGTCATAATTTGCAAATCTTATTTTATAAAATTTCGATACACTATACTATACTTAATATAAATATAATACGATGAAAATGATCTCAATTAAGTAGAAGCGTATGTTGTTACCAAAAAATGGATTTCTTTGGTGAAAATTACAACAAGAATATGACACGGAGGTCTATTATTGATGACGTAACTCTCACAAGGAAATCCGGACATTAAAGTCTAAAATAACGGTTTAACCAAAGTCTAGCATAACCTCAGTTCATTAAAGCGAATTATTAATAAAAAAAAACATTGGTGAATAAAATGGATACGTCGTTCGACAAAACGAACTGAGGCAAGGCAGATTGACGGTTAATTGTCGACTTATAATCAATGTTCAGTTGTCAGTGGATTAAATGAAATTCATCAGTCACGCCGTCTTAGGATATAGGAACAGGGCAGTCTATAATAAAATCATTGGTGAATAATCACTGAAATTTGGACACTAAGACGAGTGATGTGTTTCACCTAATCCAGTGTTCATTATCTATTTGATCGAAGATGCGTCAAGGCGACGATGGCGTGTGCACGGTGGTAGGCAAAATACAGAAAATAATGCGAGAAGAAATCAGTTGTTCTCAAAACGTTCAACTTTTAGTGCAAGTATGGTAATTCTAAATTCGAAATTGGAGATTACTAAAATTGTCGCCATTGCACTGTCGGCCATTTGTATGTTTTTTATACATTCGGCAATAAGGTTGACATTTTTATTACTTGAGCAGTCATCATTAAAATTATATTGTATATATAGATTGCCAAAACTTAATATAATAAGGTAGAATCGGTGGTAAATAAATATTATTATTATTTTAATTAAATATTAAATAAAGATTTGTAAAATTTCCAGTATAACATTACAATAACTTGCACTACAAGTATAAAGATGAAACAATCATAAGTAATTCGATCAGATACCCTTACGATTAGATTTATATGAAAGTATGGTACATATTTACAAACAATACTAAATATCACTTATTAAATCACAACATGATCTTATGGCACACGATATACAGGTCGCCACGGTGCGCACGAGACGCCTGCCGACGCATCTTCAAACATTTTTAATTTATTTAAGAAATATCACCAAAATGGAAACGCGTAACCTAAAACTAACAGATCTTCAAGATACCAACCCACAAGTTGGATCAGATCTCTCTATTGTCATAGATTCAGCGATAAAAAAATACTAAAAACCATTATTTACTAAGAAAACCAAAAAAAGTTCTAATGAAAAAAATCAAACTAAAATAATTCTGCTAACACACTCAAACACACGGTAATGAAGTAAAAAATAATAATAATAATAGCGCAATATTCATAAAATACAAAAGAAAGTATACGTTACACATGCACCGTAATACTAAACACTACAAAAATAAAGTTGTTTCCATATAAAAAAAAATATCTTACCAGAATAACAAATTGTATAATTATTTTGTATACCGAGCAGTTAATAATACTCCCAGTAAGTAGAAACGCTTAAGCGTCGTTTTAAATCTGCTAAAAATCTCAAAAAATTAAAAAAGATGCTAGCGAAACGACCATTTCCTAAGTGCTCTAATAGTTACTACCGTGTCCAATGCTTATAACATACAATCAATGCATAAAAACGAACAATATCAACCAAATGTTACTATAAACAACATCAGAAGACTAAGGTCCGTGGGCTCTCAGCGACTAGGCGGTATCGATAACATTACTGCTGAAGTACTGCCCTCCGATATAGAACGAGAGAAAAACTTACAATCTTTTAGTATCTAAAAATGCTTTATAAATTCTCAACTGAGGGCATCACTAGTTAGAATGCATATAATTTGGAACTTATTGAGGTCTATAAAACATTCTTGATCGCCACTTTGTGATGTTACTATTACGTATAAAAGAAATAGTATAATATTCAGTAGAGGTTAATAGTCATTGTTTACTAATGTCCAAACGCCGCAGTCAACTTTGTCATTGATAAAACCCCTAACATCATTATTTCCCTAAAATTTAGTAACTACGTTAAGTGGGGTAGTAACCAAAGATTGTCCATTTCAGCTCAATCAATTTAACACTTACCTAATTAATAATGTAACAACTCCTTACTTAGTTTTTTTTAATCCATAGTTTCCATCGACACAGAATAAGTGCTAATTAAAAACAGGAAGTGCTATTGTGCCGTAGAAATAATCTTAAAACTAACAACAATACCGCTCGATGCTCTCTTATTTACGATAAAATCACACGCTTAACGCCTAACAATTTGTTAAGTAATAATAGTTAAAATATTGGTCCAACAAATGGGCTAAATAATACAAATGCCCTTAATATTCATCCCTAATTTAACGATGTGGGATATGAAAAAATATTATTCAATAGATCAAAAAATGATAAGGATTCGAGAACACCGTTCGCGCGAAATTTCGGATCGTTCCAACGGAATTTAATCTCTAACCATCAATCAATAGGTACTCGAATAACAATGTCAATACTATAACTAATCTCATTACAGTTTCGTTTAGAAATAATTCATAAAGAGATCTCATGCCGAATAATGTAGAGAATACCCATCGCAAGCCGGTATGATCACATCGAGACAGCCACAGGGTTGCACCACTTGCACACTTTTAGCAAGTTCCGTTCACAAATCGTCACTTGAACTACAAAAATTGACACGCATCGCCAGAACTGTAAGTCCTTACTTCGATTAATAATAATATTTTCGTCTCAAGGTGTCCATTTTTGGCCTATAGTTCATCGGTCATTCGGATCTCCTGTGATCAGAGCGTGCTACTCACATGCCTATTGGCGGCACTTGCACGTAGCGGTAGATGTAGAGCCGGTAGTCTTTGCTCGCGAGGACCACGGAGCCGTCGTCCATCAGCGCCACATCGAAGCATTGAGCATGTTTTACTTTGCTCTCCAGCGCGGACACCAGTTGTCCGTCTTGCGTGAATATCGTCAGGTTGAAGTTGTTGTGGTTGTCAGCAATCAAGATCTCACCGGCTGCGTTAATGCCGACACCAATTGGGTAGTTGGTGACGCCTTCGCCACCGATCTGACGCAAGTAAATACCCTCGTAATTGAACACCTTGACGCAGTGCGCGCGGTTGTCGCTGATGAATATCTCCTGTTTGTCGTTGACGACGACGCCGTTGGGAAATTCCAGGTGTTTGGAGCAGCCGAATTTCTGCAGCACGTTACCGATTTGGTCGAAAATTATGACGCGCATGACTTTGCATTCGACAACGACAATACGGCCTTTGTTGTCGACAGTGACGCCGCGAGGGTGCTGGAGGATGTTGGCGCCGAATTTGCGCACGAATTGTCCGTATTGGTTGTAGATCTGGATCTGGTGTGTTGGTGATCTTTCAGTGACAATAATGTCGCCAGAAGTGCGGACAACGGCGACTCTGTTCGGATACAGAAGTTGGCCGTCGCGTTTGCCACATTCCCCGAACTGGAATTTAAAGCGACCTTCCTTGTCAAATATCTGGATGCGGTGATTGTTAGTGTCCGCAACGATAATGTCGTTTTGAGCATTGACAGCTACTCCGCTCGGCTCGGTGAACTGACCTTCCATTACGCCGAACTCTCCGAATTTGCAGTGGTAGATCATCTTTTGTCGTTTAATTTGAGATTTCGGCGGGAAAATGGCTGTGGAGATTAGCTTGTTCGTCAAGTCTAGGATGGGATCGGTGTGAGCGGCAGTGGTAAGTGAGTAGGGGTCGGTCGTCGTCGGTGGAAAGAGCGAGTCGCAACCACCGTTAGACCACTTTTCGTATGGGTTGATTCCATTCAAGTTAATATCTCCAATGGCAGATGAGAATGGACCCAGGCTGTTGGCACTGTTGAATCGTTTCGAGATAATGTTGGACTCGAAGGGCGAGGTGGATTGGCTTGTGGGCCCGAGGAGACCGTTTGTGTAGGGACGGTCAAGCACACCATTCAAGCCGGTTGGAAGGTGGATACCACCGTTTAGACTGCCTGAACTTCCATTGACGCTGCTACTGCTGGACGATGAGCCACCGTTCAATAGATTACCGTTGGTAGGGCGAGCGATGGGTGGCTGTTTAGTTGGGCCAACATTCGCCTCTGAGCTAGAGCGCACGTATCCAAAAGTGTTCCTTACGCCAACTTGTATAGCTTGATAGTTCGAAACAAATTCAAGCTCGCAAGCTGTCTGTACGCTCTGTTCTGGATTAGAACTCATTAAGGATTGCAATTTCGTGTCTAACAGTTTCCTGAACATAAGTATCTCTGCAATGTTGGCGCATTTAGTCAATCGCTCTACAAAGTCGCACGTCTGGTATATCTTATCAACAGTCTCTTGAGCTTTCTGCCCGACTACTGTGAGAGCAATTTGTTTCGTGGAAAACACGCTTTCAAGTTCCTTGAGTAATTCTTGCTTACGCTCCTCGAGCATAGATCGGTAGAATTGGAACGTGTCGTTTATTTCATTTTGAGCTTTATGGTACTGGACTTGTAATTTGCCAGCGGCATGTTCAACAGTTTTGACGACGTGCCTTATTTCAGTGGCTCGAGTCTTGGCTTCATTTACAGCCTGTTGCATCAGCTCCAATTGTTTGGGACCAGCGTCAGATAGGTGCTCGCAGTCGTGCAGAGCAGCTGGGTGTTCAATTATCGTGCATTCCTTGCATACCGGCACGGAGCAGGTGCGGCAGAAGTATTTTAGAATATCATTCTTGTGTCTCGGGCAAAAAGCGGTTTTGTCGCCGCTCGTTGTGAGGGTAGATCCGAGCATACCCTTGTCATCTTTCAGGTCCGTGAATGCCAGCACACGGTGGCCTTCAAAGCAATGCATGAATTGGTGAGCCATTACGCAGTTTGGGCAGAGGAAGTTGGCGCAATCAACGCAACGTGCGACGGCGTCTGATTCCTTGGATTTGCAGCCGGTGCAACGGGCTGAAGGCGAGTTGGTCTGGCGAGCAGTCGGCAGGAGATCGGCGTCCTGCTCAACGGCGGCGGCTATCACAAGGTTCGTAAGTAGCCCTGGTACGCCGGCTGACGGTAGCTGGCTGTCTACGCGGCAGGTGACGCAGGTGACTTTGTCGGGGTGCGTTTGTTCCCTCTCCAGGCAAGCCCGGCAGAAGGTATGGAAGCAGTTGAGTACTTTAGGGTCGACGAACGTTTCTCGGCAGATTGCGCAGGTGGTGTCGAGGCCGTCGAACTCACGGAGGTCACATACGGCGGAGTCACTCGCTGGTGGCGAGGATCCACTAAGAGTCAGGGGCGATAAGGAGCCACGCTCCAGCGAACCTATTGAGTTGGCACCGGGCAGCGACTCAAGGGACGGGGTGCGAGAGGCCATCTTCAGGAAACCGGCATCCCTGAAACAAGAAACATGAAGTATTAAGAAACTAGTAAAATAAACAATTTGAGTTTGAATAGGATCGTAAATGTCGGAGGCGGAGGTAACCATTTCTGTTATTAAATGTTAGAAAACTATCTAATATTTCTCAAATATCTTTCATACAGACATCCTTTTACGGCGCACATGAACTGGAAAAATTCCTATATGAATAGTGGGTATTACGTAAATGCATTTCCCTCGGAGCCGTGACCTTAGATACAGGGGAAGCCGTGCTATAAACTTGATAAATAGAGAAGCTTTACTCAATATTTTCGGGAAATTTACGAGCAGCCGAGCGATATACCGGAAGAAGCCGAGTGGAGTAGCGAAAACATCAATAACGGTGTCGAAAATGCAGGGAGCCAGGAATGTTTACATCAGATGCACTTCCCAAGGGCGGGGGGTTACCATGACGACGCGTAGGGTGACGCGGTAAGGGGATCCGTTCTCGAATTAGAGGGTGGAGTATTTCGACTCCCTCTTTTTACCTTAGGGGAGATATTTGAGGTGAATGGCCTTGGCAGCGAGTTGGTTTAACGGCTCTAATGTCTATTTTCGGAGTTGCAATTCAGCTGCAAATTTGGAATTGTAATGACGCTAATCCGGAGCTCGCGGTGCGAACTTTATGAAATATGACCCTAGATGTATATTTATATGGATTTTAATTAAAAACGCACGCCGATGAAGCATAAAATGTGTCTGCAAACATTTTGTAGATATAAATGTGTTTTTGTAATACACCGAGTTCTTGGAATATCAAAGTTGCTATTATATCGAATCCTTCTCATTATGAGAAGAGGCTCGTGCCTAGCAGTGGGACAGTAATGGGCTAATGATGATGATGATTATATTGAAGAGAATCACTCTATTTCGCAGCAGGCAATTAATTATTCTTGACTTACAAAAGTTTTGTGACTTAAATCAACCTACGTATCTATGTTATTCTTTTATTTTAAAATCTATTTCAAATTGAAAATTCATAAAATTAATAGAGGCAACAAAAATGTATTTTTATTATCTGGTTAGACTAGAAGTCAACCTCGATATAGTTGGTAAAAGGATAGGTTAGGTAGATTTTGATTTTAAAATTGTAACCATGGAGATTCTTGCCGGCACTTCTCTAAATGAAAAGAAAAATTGGAACTGTGCTACTAAATTCGACTTTTCATAATAGTTTTTTTTAATATTTGATTTGATTAAGTTGCCTTTATTATATTGTAATAAAAACGACCAAAAGCTGTAGAAGTGTCTTCAACTGTACGTACAAACCTAAGCTGATCGACAAACATTTCAATTTCAATGACATTTTGGTGCGATTGAGCACAATATATACGAACGTATATATATGTGAATTTCGTCGTGAGATTCAGTCCACGTAGACCGTTCCCTTTACAATACATCACAGGAAGCCGGCCTGTCTAATTCCTGATACGCCGTAGCAAGTTTGGCTCACACCGTATAGGGGTACCATTTCGGACGGTCATTTTGAGACAGATCGTTTTGTAAATAGTTTTGACTGCTTGGATGACGAACAGATAGGGGCAAGAGTAATGATTTTTGAATTGAAAAGAAATAAGGAGCCCTACATTGATTCTTAACGATGAACTTTTTTGAATATTGGTCTTTTATGAAAGAAAAAAGTCTAGGTATATGTATAAGGAGGTAATTTGAGATGGCCTGTATAGAGTGATAATATAAAATAAAATTGTTTTTGATCGGTTCGAAAGTAATTAAAAAATACGCAAATTTTCAAAAGTTTATACGAAAGTTCTTCACTTTCCGATAACGAATAAGCCCATAAAATTCTTAGACAACATTTTTTTTAACAACCTGTAGATAGCTCTAGGATCAATTAAATCAACCGTTCCTAGTCCACTTTTGGTAATAATACATAAACAGGGCTCTCAGAAATTGTGCCATTGTATGTACCTTTATGACAACAAAAAATAACAATTTTTACCCTCAAATTAACTAAATATCCCTCATTTTCATCTTCAAAAAGATATCGCCTTAACACTACGCAGATTTTAGCAAGTCTTTCAATTCTAAAATTCCAAGCACTAAAATTCCCCACAAATTCGAGGTTTGTCACTCCAATATCTGGACATTCTAGGCTATAGGTATTTGCGTGATAGATGGAACGGGCGCAATACATTACGGTAGCAGTTTAGTCCAGAATGACGGGCGGCTCGATTGCATTGCCGATGCTGCATACAAAATGGCCGAACGGGGACCAATGAAGACATTGCAGCGAATTTGTACCGGTTTCGGCGACAAATTAGGTACGTTTGGTACTAGGTACGTAATGTGATTGGATGGAATTGAGTTTAAAACTTTAGTGGCATTTTCGTTGTAACGAGTTTGTGGGAGAGCATTGTTGTACTTGATGTTACGTACCCTATAGCTATGTTTGGTTTTTAACTTCCTATTTTTTTGTTGCCCTTTGTAGCGGCTAACCCCTGAATCGAGCATAATTCATGCAAATTCTTTACACTTGATCGTGCATTAAGATACAGACAAAAATAAGTAATATTTGGTGTTTTGAATGTTATTTATTATTAAGTTAATTTATAGGAAAGTAATACATTTAAATATTCTCCTGTGATATTGTGTGTGTGTATTGTGATAAATAATTTAATTAATAATAACAAAGCTATATTTTTTCAAATGTGATTCGTTTTGCATGCTGCTGTGTCGGCGAAACATGATGACCTTTAAATGTATGTAACAACTTGTACCGTGTTTCTGGCAAATAAATAAATAAATAAGGTTTTAAGAAAAGTAAATAAAAATAATTTAGTTGTTTTTAGAAAAAAACAAAGAAAAAAAACCTTTTTGTTTTCTATTAAAATAGAAAAAAAGGAATACCGCCAGGTTTAAACATAAAAATATAATAAGGCCTTCGTGAAATCTTTCAAAAATGTTGGTGGCAAATGTATTATATGCCCTTTTACAAGTCATTAGAAAACACTTTTTAATGATAATAAGCTGCAAGTAGAAATGACTATATCGACCGTAAAATTAGTTCCAATGTGGGGACTAAACATTTATGGTTGTAATAATTCTGTCTAAAAGCATTACTACCAATTTCTTTGGCCATATTACCCAATAAAAGGGAATTACCGTAAAAGCATTTACTTTGCCTTCAGACCTTTAAGTAATAAACAGTAATCTCTGGGCGCTTTTAATAATAAATTTCTATTGTTTCGAACACTAGAATATGCACTAGCCTAGAAACCCACACTTTTGGACGCCGGATACTAAATGTTACAAAGACAAAAAGTCAATGGGCAACATAGTCCTAGTGTCAAAATGTACAAATGTCTTAATGTATATGAATGTGCAAATGACAAAAAATAATTGTGATATAATGCGTAAGGGTCTAATTGTTAGATTGTCAAAATGTACAAAAGATAAAACACAATTGTGCCAAAATGCATCGTGGTCCAATTGTCACACAGTCAGGATTCCAACCCGCAAACCTGGGCTTCGAAGGTAGGATCACTAACGACTGAGTCTACATACACCTATCTGCTACTTACTTGATTTCAACATACTTCTCTGCACTGAATATCTAATTAAAATCTCTTCTCTATCTAATATCTTTGAGTATAAAATACTCCTTGAAAGTCCGAAATGACATTTTGGCACTAGACAATTTGTACAATTGAACATTACAGCTTTAATGTATTCTATCATAGCGGCATTTGGGCAAAATGACATTTTGGCACTAGGCAATTTGTACATTTTGACACTAGGACTATGTTGCCCATTGACTTTTTGTCTTTGTAACATTTAGTATCCGGCGTCCACTTTTGGCTAAGTACTCTAGTCCATCTGAAATCTAGATTTTAAGAATTTTTAACCGACTTCAAAAAATGAGGTTTTCTGTTTAACCGTGTGTACGTATGTCATACAATCTATGAGATAAAGCGTAACATGCCCTGTAAAGATTAAGTCATCTTTTCATTTCTCGTGTGTTTTGTTAAGATCATAGATGTTGTATATCGTCGTCCGGGAGTGGAAACCTCGGGAATGCAATTTGGTCATTTTCATTTTATCACGACGTATAAGGACTATATCTTATACTAGCTTTTGCTCGCGGCTTCGCTCGCGTTAATTTATAATTTTTTGATCCCAAAATATAGCCTATAGCACTCAGGGATAACGTAGCTTTCTATTGGTGAAAGAATTTTTGAAATCGGATGTGTAGTTCCGGAGATTACCTCCTACATACAAACAAACAAACAAATTCTACCTCTTTATAATATTAGTATAGAAGAGAGCCGCTCTATGTGAAATTAGTTTGTAGGCACTGAAACTAGCTTTTATTTGGTATTTAACATTCGTAATTAAATATAATTGACTAGCTTTGGCTCGCGACTTATACCGCGCGAAAACCCATAGGGGCCCAATTCTCCTAAAATAAATTGTTGCCAAACGCAATCGAACCACAACCGTCAGTCAGTTTTTGTTTTCGAAAACTTTCAAAATGATTGATTTTGTTTTTTGTGTCAAACAATTTGATATCTTTTGAAATTGAGAACTGTCTGAATGAACGGTTCGGCCTTGGTTCGGTTATGATTTATCAAGATTTATTTTAGGAGGATTAGGCCCCAGGAACAGTGCAATGACCAAATGCATTCCCGAGGTTTTCATTCCCGGGTGACGATACGGGGTTTAAAATAAGAGGATAAGTGTTATCTACCTGCACACTACTCTTCTAAGCAGTACCCCACCTGTTATAATCTTGTTTGTACACTTATTATCTTGTGGCGACATCTATCCACGCCACATGCGAACTATTCGATCCTACATCGCGATATCAAGATTTAACACGCAGATAGTACGCACAACCTCCCAACATTAACATATTGGCTGGAGACCCTTCAGGTCTCGCCAATAACTGTCCGGTTACGTATCAATGGTCCCCTAGGACGACCTACAGCAGTTCAATAGAAAAAAACCGCCAACATCAACTGCGGGCAGTAGCTTGCCAGGCACAAGACTCCGCCTGGTTGGAGGATCCTCCCTTTGTGTTGAAGGAACACCATATCTCGTTCCTCCACAACCTTATAAAAAAGTTCCGAATTTTTCATTAGAATACCATATTCATGTCATCTCCCTGCCCTGATCTCACTCTAAGTGGGGTCGGGACAGCTTCTATTACTCTTTCATTCTCTTCATTAGCCATCATCTCAATACTCACTTCTTTCTTACCCATATAATCTTTCACACAATCCATACATCTTTTCTTTGGTCTACCTCTACTTGTATATCTATCCACATTCATATTTCCCACTCTTTACACTGACTGATTAACTAGAATATCTTATCACTTGGGAGCAAAGAAATCGAGCCAGTCCTTTTTTCACGTGTCCTGGTTAGTTTTGGTTTCATGAATTATATAATTCTTAGTTGACAAAAAACTTCCCTCATTGTAAAGGTTATCAAACAATCTTTTAGGCGTATTCCCCCTTCTTACAAAAGATGGTCTAAGAAAAACCTAGGTTTTAAAATAGCCCCGTCTCTTTTTGTTATATGACTTAAGAAAGTGATGGGTATATTTTAAAGCTGGGTTTACCTTAGTCTTGGTTTAAACCATCTTTTGTAATAAGGGGGTATATGTTTAGAATTGATCTGTTCCATAGTAATAAAAATAATAACAATTAGAATAGATTAAAGTTCTCAAAGGGGCCTCTGCGCGTTGAACCTGTGTCCCCGTGTATGCCTTCCAAAGGACCGGACATCTTCCGCACGGAAGATGAGCCGTGACCACAGAGAGATACAAAATAACAATTATAAGTGAAAAATAGAAGTGGCTCGATTTATTTGCTCCCAAGTACATTTTAAGATCGAATTTATTTTTGTATCCAATAAGGCGACGCGACCGCTTTTTCTAAATTTATTAAAAAATCTTATTAGCTAGCTAGTAGGTCTTAAAGCGTTTTAAGACACGGGAATTCATTTATTACTTTAAAACGACACTTAAAAGCATCCGTGGGAATGAGTTCCAACATCAATAAGTCTTGATAAATAAAATATCATCTAATAAACATTATTCAATAGAATTTCCTCATGAATATGTCTTAATGTATCTCTATCTAATTTGTGGTTCTATTTCAGCCAGCTAGCCATTTCAGTTGGCTTGGCCGTAGCTTATTCAGCAGGCTGTGATGTGTTGCCATGCAAGCATATTGCGGTGCGCATCACTTGTAATTAGTACTGCATCGATATCCTGCCTAGTCGGCGGTTTGGGGTTAACAAGTAAGTACATCTATGCTGTAATTACTAGGCACGGGTGAATGGTTGGTTTGACCGGACTACACACAGAAATGTGGGCTGTTAAAAATTTACTCTAATGTTGTCAGGTTAAACGTTATGAGAAATTAAATAACTTTCGTAGAACAACATTTCGAAATTCGCGTTTTTTTTTTTACTATTATTATAAAAAAATTGCCTGTTACTGTCCCACTGCAGGGAAAAGGCCTCTACTCATATAGAGTAGGAACGAGCACAGAACACGCTTGCTCACTGCGGGTTGGCGATTTCAGACCATTAAGTCAAGGTTTCCTTACGATGTTTTCCTTCACCGTATGTCAGTGGCGTCTTAGATCAACTAAGAAAGTACACAAGACATTGAAAAAGTCAGATTGGTACATGCCTGGGTTTGAACCCGCAATCCAGTGCTTAACAAGCAGGTCTGTAACCTCCGGACGACTTTACTTTTTGACATTATTTTCTATAAAACAAAAGAACTTTAATTTGACAAAAGGTCGAAAGGACAGAACTATTGGTTACAACAGAAGGGGTGTTATCTCTGAAGGGTTGAGAATTGGTACTATCGTAAGTTCAAGGATAACGGTATGAGGTCTATGATAGGACGCAAGGATATTGGTGCCATTATCACGAAATGATCTTTGCTTATAAGATAAGGAAAACACGACACGATTGGACATATTTGTAGGTCAAACTCAAAACTCATTTGTTCAAAATAGACTAGAATTACTTAGTTCTTTTTGAACGTCAAATACAATAGACAGCCCCCAAAAAAGCCCTCCCTTCACCGCTTCCTAGTGTTTATGCTGTGAAGAAGAAACGGCGCAACAAACTCCCCAGCAACACAGATCTGTCTGTCAGGTGAATAAATTAACTGAGTCTTTATAAAGAAAATATTTTTTACATTAATAAAATTATGCAAATAAAGGAAAAGTAATGAATTGAGATAAATCATAATCGTATCTAACTAATATAGATACCTACATACATAAACCTACAAATAAAAACTATTGGCTTCCAGGGAAGCCAAATGTGCGGAAAAGAACTAGCGCCACACGTCCCTATATACAGGGCGTCCCACGACTTTGCCACATGGAGGGGAAGTACCTTAAATACTGTAGATAGAGAAAATTACTGAATGAAGACTTCATTTTTATTTTAAAAACAATACGAACTGCATTCAAAGAATTTTAAATAATCATCTGTCTGAACCGGGAATCGAACCTGCTAAATGTGAAAACAAAAAAAACTGTAATTTTATTGTACTAATCGAAAGGCTTAATCAGACACATTTATTTCTTCTAAATAACATAGCTTCTAAAATAAAAGGAACACCATGAAATTTAACATTTATTTGAAATAATAAGACACGTTTAACTGTGGAACTTACAAACAATTTAATTTATTAAATACTCAAAATGTGTCTCTTCCTATTGTATACAAATTGTAACTATCTCGCTTACCGTTGATTTATTTCATTTTTCATAGGTAGTGAAATTATTTGAAATAATACTTCGAAATAGTAATAAAGCAGTAGTACATAAAATCAGTTGTTATAAGCACGACAATCATAGTCAGAGAGAATGCTATTCATTATTCTGAACAAAATTTTAAGTTAAATGTTAAATTTCATGGTGTTCCTTTTATTGTAGATGCTATGTTACTTAGAAAGAAATAAATGTATCTAATCGAGCCTTTCGATTAGTACAATAAAATTACAGTTTTTTTAATTTTCACATTTAGCGGGTTCGATTCCCAGTTCAGACAGGTGATTATTTAAAATTCTTTGAATGCAATCCGTATTGTTTTTAAAATAAAAATGAAGTCTTCATTCAGTATTTTTTTCTATCTACAGTATTTAAGGTACTTCCCCTCCATGTGGCAAAGTCGTGGGACGCCCTGTATAATCCGGATTACGAAACCGCCTAGCCTTTTCCCAACTATGCTGGGGTAAGCTTTCAGTCTAACCAGATGTGGCTGCATACCAGTATTTTACACGGAGCGACTGCCAGCAGAACTCCGCAACCTAGTTACTAAGGAAAGACTGATTGTCAGATTTTCGGGCTTCTGACTACCTAGAGGAAGCTTGAAAATAACTGGGTTTTTTTGTAGGGTCCTAGAATACGTGGTATCATTTAATAACGTCATAGATTAAAACTTCCTATACAAACCAAAAGAGTGCATACAAATATTCCTCTGCACCGCTGTCGACTGTCGATCACCCACCTATCTACCTAGGGGTGCATGAAAAGAGCCTCCACGAGTGACGATACTTAAGTACGTCCGACGCACCCTGGGTAGTCAGCCCCGCTACCAACCTTGCTAGCTGGCTAATCTTTTCACCACAGCATGAGCTATTCTCGTATAGCTCGTGCTGACACGAGAGAAAAAAAAAGACCCACCTATCATTAAGTAGTCCGTAACTATTGACCAGATAAGCTAAATGTGACTTACAAATATGACCCTTATGTGCTCAATAATCTTGTCATTATTCCTATTGATACGTGGTGAAATGCAAATTTTAGCTATTGAAAAGTTTAAAGCACGAATTAGCTTAATGAACAGTTAATGATAGGTAGGTTGGTGAAATAGCCCCGAAGAGCGATTACGCACTGCATCCGATCCGAATCCGTGATAATACGGATATAAAAAACTCGGACCGAATTCGGATATTGCTTTACGCACTGCATCCGATCCGAATCCGTGAAAATAGCGATCTAGAGTAAAAATCTCGGACCGAATTCGGATGTTGCTTACGCACTATTCCGATCTTTGATTCAAATTCAAACAATTCGTCAATTGTTCTTCCGAATTAGAAACTATCGGATGACAGATGCCGGATGTAGTGCGTAAGCTATCATACAAATAGTTCTATGGCTACTTCGGTCCGTCAATTGTTCTTCCGAATTAGAAACTCACGGATGACGGATAGAAATCGGATGACGGATGCCGGATGTAGTGCGTAAACTACCACACAAATACGAGTAGTTCTATGGCTACTTCGGAACGTATTTTCACGGATTCGGATCGGATGCATTGCGTAACCGCTGTAAGTCTAGGATATAATTTTTCTTTGTTTATTTAATGTAAGTAGTTTTATAATATCATTACATCATCCCCACTGTATATAAAATAAATTCACAGTTACTACATAAATGTAGAATTTGTAAGGAGAACTCAATATGAAGTTAAGATTTGTATCAGAATTCTATATGCGTTTGGCACAATAGTGGAAAATTGTATGCCGTTGTGCCCAGTACCTCTCAGGCTTCTCCTTTTGACACACATATAGGAATACTGGATAAGGCTGCATTGTATGCCAACAGGTAATGGCGAAGGAGTAAGAAAAGATTTTGTATTTGCTTTTCTAGTTGTTTTAGTTAAGGCAGTCTTTAGTGTTTTATATTAGATAAGACACCGATTAATATAAGATTAGACGGTGAGGAGGTGCAAATCCGCGGTCCACTTAAATTGTCACTGATGATAACTGTTTAAAAAGAATGTTGTTTCAATATTTGATCAAAATTATTTTTATATTTTAGTTTTTTCAAAAATTCTTCATCCCTTTTCGTTACGAATTCAGAATATGGAGCTTCTAATCCGTGACCCCAAATATGACCTACAATGTAACAAATGGACAGATAAATTTTAGCGTATTTTTATGAAATCTTTGAACAGCTATTTCTTTTAAATTATTAACTTTTGAGGAAAGTTGTAGAACAAAAGTTATTTATTATTATGGGTACTTTAACACCCATTCGGATTAGTACCGTCTTTCCGAGTAGCCTTTATGTTCATTTTGATTGTTGATTTATCTTTACATTTTTGTTAGGCAGCATACCTTTTTTTGTGCTTATCAATTTGTAAATGAGATTAATTTCATGTTTGCATTTTTGTTTTTCAGCTTACTCGAACTGTTGTTTGTTCATTGCCAATTCCTAATATCCAGTTCTAGTCTAACTAAAACAAAGGCTGAACATCAATGCGTTACCATACATTGTTTGTGGTTAAATAGGTATACGTAGACACTTCCAGTTTCAACCCATCTTCGCAAGACCATAGCACCGCCCGAGCCGCCATTAATTGCGATTGGGTCGAAGCAGATTACTGAACCCCAAAAGGCTTCCCGAACTATCGTAAATCACAATTTGTCTGACACAAAAATAGACCCAAACACCTAGCTATTAGAGTAGGTATTCGTGTGTGGTGAACAGTGACAATTGAAATGTTAGGGCGGGTCTAGTTGTTCGGAATTGGACGGTAGACGCAAGGTGAAGCAAAGTCTATTATTTTAGGGTAACATGTACTAATTTGGGGCCATTGTTAAGAAATACGCAAGCAATGGCGAAAGGTCGTAGGATTATATTAAGTGGCTCCTATATATTTGCATTGTTTTGCCCCCATACACGTGTATGTGTTAGGTACTTAACCCATAAGTCTCGTACACAACTGATAAGTTAAATCGATGTACAGACGCTGGCACATTAAGCTACCCGAAACTGTCAAAGAACAATGGGAAAATTTGTTCGGACCCCGTCCCCAGCAGTGTAGAACTATGGTCCATGTGTGAAAAAAATATATGTTATTCTGAATAACAAATTACTGAAAGAAAGTATGAAATAATTAATGTGTGAATGTGGCAAACAATATTTTTTTCTTAGTTATTTTTATATTAGACTGCTCTTTATGATTACTATTTTATGATTATTATCATGGTCTTAGATTTTAAAAACAACAAAGTTATCATAATAATACATTACAAATGAATCTGTATTACGTATGTGTCAGTATATGTAGTAATAATCGGTATGGTTATAGAAATGAATGCTTCTAAAAATTATATTTATTATTTATAGTATTAATACTATTTTAAATAGAAAATAATCATAGAGGTTATGATTAAACAAATGTAAACATGAAGGTTGAAGAAATGAATGATAAGATAAAGAACCTCACTGATAATCTTTAAAAATATATCTTAATAAAAACAATTTATTGTGTTTCTTTAAAGATAAATAACTTTTTTCCCTTATTATTCACACAATTACTGCCGTACAATAAAATGATGTATTTTTTACGCTCTTTCATTTGATATAATGAGAAAAAGTGCTACAAGGGTGGGGACGCTTTTTCCCAATGTTCTTTTCCCAATCAACTTGAACCTAATGCTTTTGCGATAAAGATGAAAATCTATTGAAGAAATTTGACAGATTGTAGTAGCTTAATGTGCTGGCGTCTGTACCTTATCGAACAACCAATGGCATTCGCTCATTTTAGCGGCGCTCACACTTATTGCGCCTAAAGATCATTTTTGTCTGCAGTGCTAATAAACATTCGTGGTCTTGCAGTCGCACTCAGTTCGGAAGAGATCGGTTTTACGAAGATTGCCGATGCGACATACTTTTTAATTGTGAAGTATTATTGTACCTAACTTTCCTCTGACATCCGCAGTTCTTCGGGAAATTAAATTTTTGAAGTGTAGTCCTAACATCAGTAACCAGCTCAAACGACTAGCGTGACTGCGGAAATAATAGAACGCGTTTTTTAATAGAGAGTTATGCCCAGCACTGGACTGCCATGTACTGAGTAATACATATTTCTTGGGACACTACAGGTATAATTTTCTTCAATTTAGTCCTACTTCCACTGCCAAAACTTGAGCAATTTTACCTACATAGAAGACGAAATTAATATGCGAAACACGCACAGAGTAAAAATTATCATAACTAATTAAACTTTTATTACTAAGATTACTTTGTTCAGATTGTAGAAAATCATTTCGTTCGTTCTTTTCAAGAACTGAATTTTCATTATTGGATTCAGACTAGGTACTGGATTTATATACAGCGTGTCCCAGAAAGTAGTGTCAAGCGGAAGTCCAGAGGTAGAACATCCTTTGAGGTACCCAAATCACCCCCATGTATGTTCCGCGATTTTTTGTAGTTTTCGAGTTATGAATGTTTTTCATGTTTTTTCATCAAACTCTGACTATAACGACATTTTTGATCATAGTGACGTGAACAGTTGAGATACGTGAGTATTTTTTTTTCTAAATTAGCTGATTAGTGACCCTATCGAATGCATAAACATTTGTAACCATAGAAGTAACAAATACGTTACAAAAAAATATTGAATTGTCACAAAGTTAAAATCCTGCATGTTTCCTAAATCTTTGTGGGTGATTTAAAAATAAATCTCCCTAAACTTTTTTTGTCACATGTATTTTAAAAACTTATCTATTTTATCAGCTATTAACCCTGTAAATTTCATCGAGCTATCTCTACGACATCACAATAAAAATTTCATTCAAAGCATACAATATCGAAAATTCCGGTTGTAAAAGGGTGAATGAAAAATTTATTAAAGCTAACGAATAACGTCTTTTTTAGTAACCCTCGACGCAAATTGTGTGTTTGTCTGTGGCATCGTAGCTCCTAAACGGATTTTGATTTAGTTTTTTCTTTTGTTTGAAAGGTGACTTTATCGAGAGTAATCTTAGCTATGATTCAAGAAAATCTGTTCAGCCGTTTGAAGATCATCAGCTCTTTTCTGCTTGTTGAAGGGGATATGAGCAACTTCCACTGGTCTGATCGATTCGAAATTTACTATCCTGTGACTTCAATGATATTACAATAACATGGTAACCTTGACCTGATATTCAAGCATCATCTGAAACAGCATGATACCCAACTTACAGTAGAGGTATTGTGTGCCTATTGATTCTTTAAGTTTATGATAAGTTGTAATGACCTCCTTCTTGTCACATGTCGTCAATATCATTGAAGTCACAGGATAGTAAATTTCGAAACGATCAGATCAGTAGAAGTTGCTCATATCCCTTCGACAACCAGAAAAGAGCTGATGATCTTCAAACGGCTGAACAGATTTTCTTGAATTATAGCTAAGAACACTCTCGATAAAGTCACCTTTCAAACAAAAGAAAAAACTAAATCAAAATCCGTTTAGGAGCTACGATGCCACAGACAGACACACAGACACACACGTAAAACTTATAACACCCCTCTTTTTGCGTCGAGGGTTACTAAAAAAGACGTTATTAGTTAGTTTTAATCAATTTTTCATTCACCCTTTTACAACTGGAATTTTCGATATTGTATGCTTTGAATGAAATTTTTATTGTGATGTCGTAGAGACAGCTCGATGAAATTTACAGGGTTAATAGCTGATAAAATGGATAAGTTTTTAAAATACATCTGACAAAAAAAGTTTAGGGAGATTTATTTTTAAATCACCATCAAAGATTTAGGAAACATGCAGGATTTTAACTTTGCGACAATTCAATATTTTTTGTAACGCATTTGTTCCATCTGTAGTTACAAATGTTTATGCATTCGATAGGGTCACTAATCAGCTAATTTAGAAAAAAAAATTACTCACGTATCTCAACTGTTCACGTCACTATGATCAAAAATGTCGTTATAGTCAGAGTTTGATTAAAAAACATGAAAAACATTCATAACTCGAAAACTACAAAAAATCGCGGAACATACATGGGGGTGATTTGGGTACCTCAAAGGATGTTCTACCTCTGGACTTCCGCTTGACACTACTTTCTGGGACACGCTGTATATTGTGTTGGGTCAGAGAGTTACATGTAATGTAAAAATATTTTAGTGTGAACTAGCTGTACTCGGGATGCGTTGCAATGCACTTTTTCCTACTAACTACCTACTACTTACCTACTACCTACCTTCAGAAACAAAATCAAAATAGTAACAAAAAGTTACCATTTTCATGCATGCGGTAAACAAATGAAGAATATGGACATACTCAGATAATTTCGTTTTTTTTTAAATATCAAAATTTTCTTTCATAAGAACCTTCTCCTGACAGTTACGAAAACAACAAAAAAAAAGCGATATCGGTCCAGCCGCTCATGCGTGATGCCTTGACCAAGGGAAACAGGGATTCATTTTTATATATGTATAAAGATACCTAGATTGAGTTTTTCGATAGAATAATCGGAGGTTGAAACAACATAATCAAAACGTAATCGAAAAAGTTAAACGCCATTTTGTCAGAATACGAATTGAAATAACAGCATCACGCCTGTATAGCCCGAATAATTGGGCAGAGGTGTATAGTAAATCCTCATTTCGCCGTTATTTCTAAGTCCTAGGAGGCGAGCCTATTGTCATCAACCGGGCACAAATCCAGACTCCGGGCTGCTACTGAGAAATTTCACCCGGCAAAACTCAATAACACTTTGCCGGACCTGGGAATCGAACCCAGGACCTCATGCTCAGCAGTCGCGCTTGCAACCACCAGACCAGACCAACGAGACAGTCTAATTGAAATATTATTTGAATAATTACATAAAAATATATTTGACATCTTATATCGCAGTTCTTTTGTTTTAATTGAGATAGCAACGAACATATTATTATTTGCGTTATAAAAAACTGTTATTAATTAAGATATCAATGTTATGTACATTGCGTAGTGTTTACGCTATAAAAAAAACACACAAATCTTGTCTAATTTAACCCAAAGTAGGTCTAATTTTGACATCAAATAAACGTGTCTAGAATATATCAAAACGAAAACGTAATTAACCTTTCAGTGCTTCCTTTAGTCCAAAAATTATCTTTACACATCTCTGCGAAGACAAATTTAGTGTTGTATCCTTGGAATAGACCACATTTATCCCACACCCAGAAGTGGGAACGGTCCGGGTGAAAAAAGATACGAGTTTCTTTACCAGCCCCGACTTGTGGGTGTATTTTATAAATGGACCGCACCTAGCCGTTGTGACCGCCATCTTTCTTTATTGCTACCTTTTGTTGCGGGAATGTGGTTTAATTTTTTTATTTATAAGCTGAAAAGACGGAACTTTTCTGTATTATTTGCTTTGTGGAAAATATTAAAAGTTCTTTTAAATTGCAGGAAACTATAAAAGTATGCACAAATTGCATTTGGCTTCTAGAGTCACGTAGAATATTCTAGATCTAACACGAAAATTCCTTTAAAAATTTACATAATTATATCGGTACTTACTTGTTAAAAAATGTAGCTCTATTATCGGTGCGACATGAATTTTAAATGAAAAACGATTATCATACACTCGATATGATCAAACGCGAGTTAAAAATAGTTCGTCGGTTCCCAGGGCTGCCACACGCGCATTATTCAAAACACCCAACCGCTTGTAAAAGTTAAAATTCATGAGGACCGTGTAGGGACAGTGAGCATATATTTTACGGGAGACGACAGCCCTACTTTTATGATGTCACGTATTACGTTAATATAGCAAGCAGTTTTTTAACGTTAATAAAAAACGTGGATTTTTTATTAAAAAATGTTGGCTTTGGTAAATTATTGTCTGTACTAAGTCTCGACAAGATTTTGACTCCGGCCATAGGTCAAAAGGAAGAATACCGTGGGCTTTTAGCCGATGATAAGAGTCCGGCATAACCCTTTGCGTTACCCAGGGTGGAGGGTATCTGGCGCGCTGTGTTCCGTGCGCGCCTCTCAGGAGGACGTGGGGTAAGGCCCCACAGAGGAAGAGGTCTGCCAGGGGCTGGCGGACCGAGGCCTGCCGGGGTCGCGGTGCATGAAGCTGCGAATCCCGCGACCTTAGCCAAGAGTCAGGAGAAGGAACACCGTGGGTTTTTAGCCGGTAAGAGTCCGGCATACCCCTTTGCCCTCCCCGGGCGAAGGGCAACCATGAGGATTTTCCGAAGAAAAAAAAATTGTGGAGGGTATCTATAGGGTTTAACCCACGATAAAAAGGGTGTACAAGAATTGTATCAAAAAGTTGCAACACTAATCCTTGTTGTGTGACTTCGGTCTTGGGGGCCTACTCCCTAAGTCCATCAACGAAGTTAGTCGCCCGTCCGAAAGTAGCCCGAAACGTAGGAGTGAACAAAACAAGTGTCAAGTTCAACTTTTCGGACGGGCATAAACACATCGGTAGTAGGGACAACTCAAACTCAAAACTCATTTATTCAAAATAGACTAGAATTACTTAGTTCTTTTTGAACGTCAATTTTACAATATAGACATCCCCCAAAAAGCCCTCCCTTCACCGCTTCCTAGTGTTTATGTTGTGAAGAAGAAACGGCGCAACAAACTCCCCAGCAACACAGATATGTCTGTCAAGTGAATAAATTAATTGACTCTATACAAAGAAAATCATAATATTTTTTACAATAATAAAATTATGCACGTAAAGGAAAAGTAAAAATTAAAATACTACATAAGTAGGTATATAAATCAATTCTGTATGAATTGAGATAAATCAAAAACTGTCAAATCGTGTTGTCATTCATTCTTAGTTCGGGCCCCGAAATAAACGTATGTTCGTAGGTGATAGGGAGTAGGAAACGCTCGTAACTAATCCCGAAACCACGGACTTCGTGCTTACGGAGTAGATCACTTGTATAAGTACTCCCTAAGGTGAAACATTTCAAGGGAATGAGGCAACATGTTGAACAAAGATTGCAATAGATGGCACAAGTACAACAGCAGCGCTAGCTTGTGAAAAATTAAGCAATATAAGACTAAAACTTTCACATCTGCCAGCGAAGTTATTTACATAGCTCTTTCCTTTTCATCCCCGCTTCAATATCTTTTAATATCTTTTAACAACAATATAATATTTGATGAAAACTTTCACAGACTTAATTTCCAAGAAAAGTCCAAAAATATTCCCCAGACGCTCCCTAATCTTTAATATTGAATGGCAACACATAAAACTTGTTCAATATACCCCACAGAAATGCAAATCCCTTGTCCTTTATAAATAAATAATGTATGAAGCTTCGAAAGCACGTCGCAAGATAAAAGTGACACCCCTGTTTATTATTTACAGGAGCAATCAAGTTTGTTCGTAAAAGTGACGAAACGTGTGGATGGTTAGTGGGTAGAACTAGGAGATACAGCTATATAAAGTTACTAGATGAAGTCTCTTCAAATTGTGGATTGAGTTATTAACATATGTGGGTACCTAGCAACGTGGCAACGTTTAGAATATAAAGGAGGGTAGTCGCCGTCATGGATCACCGCACCCGATGTTATAAAAGCTGTTGTAATTCGACGGAGCTGGTTTTCTGTGTCGATCAGCCTAAAAAGTCTGACCTTTATTATCCGACTAGCTTGTCCTTATTATTATTTTTTCTCGTTTTTATTAACATATTGTGATCTAGCTTACGTTACTAACCACTAACTCTTTAAGTATTCTCATTGGTGGAGAGTCTATCTTGGTTTTATTTTATATATTTACCATTCTCGCATTTTACCTAACGTATAGATATTAGCTATAACTGTAATGATAGATTTACTCCTTCACAATTCTGCAAGCTCTCTATGATAGCTACTTAAGTTCAATGCTGGGAGACAGCTTGGAAGATGGCGATAGCCAGGTAAAACGAATACGTTGGACAAATGACAACAAGAAGATCGAAGAAAGACGATGAATGAAAAAAGGACCAGAAAAATCAGCATGAAAAAAAGTAAGTATGCCTATGAATCAGTACTGGTTAGATTTGGTCTGAAGAGAGATACAGTACAACCAAGAAGTCACATGGGCAAACTTTGTAAAACCGATTACTTCCTGAGTACGACTTCAAGACCATGCACGAATGTTTATTAGTATTGCAGTAAATAATGATTTTTACGCTGGCGCAATAACTGTGAGTGGCGACAAAATGAGCGACTGCCATTGGTTGATCGATCAGGGGGCCTACCACCATTTCTTATAGCAGTATTATTTTAATCTTACTTTATCTTTTCTTACCATGACGTCTTTAAAATAAGCTCATTACATTCTTGACTCAATGTTATTTTCTTAGCACAGTTACATCAATGTAACTTCTTAATTGTATCGTACTATATACCTAGGTAGTTGTATAAAGGAATTAAATATAGTAGAAGTGCACTAGTACGTTCTTCTCTACCTTTACACGTTCATACACGATTCAAAATGCTACAGCAAATTATTATACATCCGATTCCAGATTAAGCCGTAAACACACTATAACAGATTCCTACTACATTTAATCGCACAGAATCGCGATTATTCGTAATAGCAGTATTTATAATTCAACAGAGACATGTCAGCGGTTACCATAGTCGTAGGTACAAACAGGATTTAACAACAGTCAGAGTGGATAAACCCCTCATCAATCAACGGTCATCCCGTGAAACCACGAAAACGCATACATTACGTCTCATTTGATTGCATGACAGCTTTATTTGTATGTGTTTAACTGATCAATTATGGCTTTAAAAATACATATGTTTTAGCTATCCGTGTGGTGCTGGACATAAAGAATAGTACTACCCCATCTCTTCAAATAGGTATCGTAAAAGGCGACTAAGGGATTCACTAGTGTATGAGCAGCAGCGTTCTCTGAGTACTTTAACAACCTTACTGCGATCGCCAACCCGCCTGCCAAGTGTGGCGATTATGGCAACCCCCTCCCCCCTAATGGGGGAGGCCTATGTCCAGCAGTGGACGTTTTTTGGCTGAATGATGATCATGTTTTATTTAGCTGTGATTAATCGTAATATTCGAATACATAACACCGCTTCAAAACGTAAAATAGCTAGGAAGGAATCAGTATTCTTAATGGATAGTTAAACTATCTCCCCCTTATTACAAACAATGATATAAGAAAAACCCTGGTTTTAAAATAGCCCCGTCTCTTTTTGTTGTATGACATAAGAAAGCGATTGGTATATTTTAAAATTGGGTTTATCTTAGTCTTGGTTTAAACCATCTTTTGTAGTAAGGGGATCTATGTTAAGAAGAAATAAATCAGGATTTTCTACGAATATAATTTTAAATTCTTAGGCCCTTGCCGACTACTAACCAAAAGCAATTAGCGCAAAAGATACTTAAATCATCATTCTATCTATATCTACTTCTAACTGACATTATTATGTTTAGCACTAAGACCCGCTTGTACAACAACTCGTTAAAAACGTTTAGTGCTAAACATATTTAGAATGTCATTGTATTTCAGTCAATTATTTGAAGTTGATAGAGACAGAATGGCATTTAGCACTAAATATATTTAGCTAGTCGTTGTGCAAGCAGCCCTATGTGTTCGAAATACGAAAATATAGTACGTATTTCGAACACAATTTAAAATGCGCGATCCTATTTTCTTAATTTATATACATCCGAATTACGATACGTAACTATTCAACGAAAAACCCGTATCATTTTTATTTAGCCCCGGACTTACGCAACTGTCACGTAATTCTTTAATCCGTCACAAACACGTATAGCGTATGGGGACGTCATATGACACGCAATGCAAATCCCGGCAATCTAACCACTCGGCGCGAATTCATTTCCACTGTAGGCCCTATGCTCGATATTACGAATAAATTTACGATTAGATTTCGCGAATTTGAATAATTCCTGCTCGAGTTATTCGGAGTTTATTGACGGCTTTGTATGTTGGATGGCATTTTTTTTACAAATTCCTGGTGTTACCGTCCTTTCTGGTTTATTTTTTGAATGATCAATGTTACTGTTACGCATGCGCTAGGTTCAATTAATTACCTGTCCCCTCAATGACAAATGTGACAACAACAAACAATGACGGTACACCAAACTATGAACAATAACATCGAAACGTATCCGAACGTCATCGATAAAGATATCTACATCTCTATTAACTGTATGACGTCACACGCGGTGATGACGCCGAATTCCCGCTCATGTAATATTAATTATGACTTAAACACAATCTTCCCGCCTAAGACGATTACGTCACAGTGATAGCGTCACACGCCATCGCAAATTGCCACCATTAAAATTCAGCGAAGATCTAAAATACGAAATTGTAGGTAATGAATCTAAACGCTCCCTCCAAATTGAATTTGAAGTACATTGTAATGACGTATCGCTGTCTCTCTCGCACTTGCTAATAAATATCGACGTTAATTCGAGTGACGGTCCGCGATCTAAATTACCTGATTTGCATTTACATATCAATCTAAAATTGTATGTTTAGCTGAAATCAAGTGAAGACAAACTGTAACTAACTACTAACGTTCTTACTATTATTATTACGAAACAACTGTCGTATTTATTTATTTGTTTAGCTAAAATCATCATACAATACCATCCTTTAATATTTAATTGGTAGTTTACATTAAGAAAAGCAAACATTTTATCAAAATACGTCAAGCTCACATAATCCCGTGAGAAAATAGTGTTGTTTGCATAAACAAATAACTATCTATCATGGTATGCGACTAAATTCAGAATTCGAAATTGATAGCTCTAAGAAACTCGGCATAGACAAAATAAACACGAGACCAGCGACAATGATAAATATTAATAAAGGAGAAACTAAAAGCGTTTAGTTTGCATAAACATCTTCAATCAAAGCTTAATATCGTTGTAACGTTATTTAGAACGAACAAACATTCACTAATTGGTTAATTGTAAACATTTTACGTTGAGAGTTGCGTCTAGTTTTGGTATTTACTGTTCTATGATAAATATATTACAAATGACGTAAATAGAATATTAAATGACAGGCTATTTTTTTTTATTTTTAGATTGGAACAACCTTAATAGTTAAAAAAAAGCATTCAAATATCGTGTGTTCGAAAATTTGAAACATTTAAATAATAATAAATAAGGAGGTTCCACAAATTCCATAATTTAAGGTGGGAATCTAAAATTTCGAACATTAAATAAATGTTTACCTACGTATTTGATAGCTATACTTACATCTTTAATGTAAGAAGATATGTCTACAGTAAACATTTTACCTCCTCTGCTTTGATTAATCCCAATCTCGATACTTACCTGAAAAAATAAAAAAAGTAAAACATTAGTACGCTTTCAAGAGAATATTTTTACAAAGGCTCTAAAAGGTTTTATTATACGAAAGAATATTCCTATTAAACTGGCCCTAAAGATATTGTGAGTTTAGAAGTAATCAACCACAAGTTGTAAAAGAAAAATATTTTATTTTATGTGAAACTCATTAGAATTTCGGAATATTATTATGAAAGTAAACAAATGTAAGGGGTTTTTTTAACTAGGAAATATTTAAAAACATTTGAAAATAGAACCAGAAAATAACTAATAAGTAATAAAAATGCGGTTTTTACTAGTTGAAACGGGTAAAATTCATTTAAAACCATTTACTAAGTGCAGTTGAAATTTAATTTCAACTGTCACGCGTGCAGACAACGGTTACAAATGCAGAATATACTTTATTACTACTCCAGTTTAAAATTGTTAAATCTACCGAAGGAATGAATAAATTATTTCCTGTTTTAATTAGTATATTTCGAACTAAATCTGTCGGTCAATAGGTCAAATAGTATAAATAAAACTAAATCTATTCGATCACATTTCACATCACTATTTAATTGAATTCGACATTGGCCGCCATATATGTTTATTTTTGACACTTATTTTGTGCTTATTACCTACATGAAGTAGTGTTGTACGTTGTATTTAAGAAACTATTCAAAACTATTCTTCAACTTTTTGCAATGTCATACAATTAGAAGTGAAACCTAAACCGTGGTTAATTTTAGCGCTAAATTAAAATTCCAACTGTGCTCCGAATAAATTTCCTGGTAATTAAGCTAAATATTCTAATTAGGGTATTTTTGGAACTTCTTTGGAATATAAAATTAAATTGTGATTTTTACGTAATTATAATTAGCTATGTGTAAATATAGGATTTTTGTATGTGTTTTTTTTAATATCCTTGTTTAGGGTCCAGTTTTCCTCATATAATATTACAAAAAATATCAGGTATACTCGCAGTGACAGTTTCATGTAGGAGGGTCTGAGTTCGAAACCAGCCCGCACTTCAGACTTTTTGAATTCATAGATAGATAGTTTATTGGAAACGGCTGTTACCCAAAATTTAGCGTACTAAATGTTGGGTAATAGCACGTTTAGTACGTATACTAAAGTACGATTATATGAGATTTGAGCTGCCGATATCATAAGGTGAAGTGAGCAAACAATACAATACTTTAACTATCAAATATTTATATTTCTTTTACATCGAGAGACATACCAAGGATCGCTACCGGGAAAATCTGACCTTTGAGAAAATCTATTCCACGCGTAAGGTGCATAGAGTTCCTTTTTATTTATAAAAGGCAATATTTTCTTGGCAAAGGAAACTATAGAATGTTCCTGTAAGCTGCTTATCACCTGAGGTGAGTTGTAGACGACCTACTGGCAGGATATGTGCTCCTAGTACTTGCATTGACACCCTGCTATGGGGGCATTGGGTAAACCGCGGTCACGAAAATTTGAAAATTTAACTTTATCGCTAAACCATTAGGTTCAAGATTGATTGGGAAAATTTGTCAGTTTCGGGTATCTTGACCTGCTGGCAACTGTACATCATCCTACCCCATTATGGGAAAACTTTTATAATCACACACTAGTGATGTGAAAAACAACGAGATATATTTTTCCCAAGACTGGGAATTCCCAACACCGTACAACTTTGACTATACTCGTTAATGTGAGTTACCAGTTTACGGACGTGTCAGTTCGCGCGGGAATTCGATGAGACTAAACCGAACTTTGTTATGTGACAACGGGGAGGATGCATTTTAAAAACGACTTTTGCACTTTGTAATAAGATCTGGAATTGGGTGGGTTTAGCGGAGCTTGTTTACCGTCTGTTTGCGTTGCAATACAATTTCTTTAACACCTTTTGTTCTTGGACAAATATGTTATACGTTGGACATATTGATTTTATGTCCGATTTTGCTTTTTTTGTAGGCAATATACATCTTTATATGCAGCATGAAAACGTATAAACACCTTTAAATACTTCATAAAGATTTACCTATTAGGTCCATCTGTTCAAATAACCTTTCCAAAGAAATATGTCCTTCAGGTTAATCGATTAATCCAAAGTTAACTCGTAAAGCAAACACTTGTATTCTAAATAAACAGAACTAAGGTCGTCAAACAGATATTTCGATGATTCCTAATCGGTACTCCACTATCGATGCTCCATATCGACGTCTTGCGTAATAGCTGAACTTACGTAATTAATGTTCCACAATGGTCGTAATTACGGGCACGGCCGGTAATTAGCACACAGAAATGTGGTGCGGCTCAATCAAATATAACGACAACACCTATCTTGATTGCTTCTCGTGCCTAATTCTGCGCTAAATAATCAACAGTCGGGTTCTAATCGATTAATTCGCATTTTGTTGATTATCCGATTTAGGTTTATGTTTACTAAAATTGGGTCATTATTAGTAAATTTTTTACTTAGCACATTTACCTATTGCTAAGCTTTGTATACGAAATATTTCGGTGTTAGGTCATAAATATAAATATCTTTTAAAACAAGATGGAAAAGAATAATGTCGTAACTCAAAATATGTTTAGGTATTTATGTGTTTTTTTATAAATCGATTGGGAAAAAATTATATTCCTATTGCAATACCCAACTGTCATGTTGTTCGAACGATATTCAAATCGCGAACGTTCTAAACGTGGTACGTGTCATTTGCAAAGCGCCAGTTTAGAAGCAGTGTATAACGACCGGCGTTCGTATGATTACTTTTGTTTCAAACAACAGATGTCCGGAATAGACGTTGATAGCAGTTGTCTCGATTGGGACGAATCGATTCCGAGAACGTTCCAAATTATCATTGAATATCGTTCAGATTCGGAATCGAATGATGAAATTAAGATCGGCAGAGCTGTACAAAACACCTGAAACTTGGAATAATTGGTGAATCGATGTGTAGTTTAATTGTTTTGTAATTTCATTAACTATTCCATCTTGGCGGCCTCCATCAAGTCTGTCTTCAAGTGAACCACATAATCAGAAACACAAAGCCAGCAATTTATATACAGTATTCGCTCTGACTGTACCAAAACTAAGAGACTGCATTAAGACAGTATGACGTCGCAGATTAACATATTAATCAGCCGGTGGAAGTAGGAACTCTCCCACTCTATACAGAACGCGGGAATGTAGTTCGCAAACTTTTAATTACAGTTACAGCGATACAAATTAACCTCTATTATTTAGGGGATAAGACTCAAATTGGGTGGAGATATGAGTTTTAATAATTAATAAGAGTATTCGTTTGGGTGTCACGTTGCTGCATCATTCCAAGCGAAACATTTATAAGGGGATGAAGGTAGCAGGGATTCGGAAGTGACGGTAAGCGACAGATGGTTAACGGAACGTGTTTTAACAAGCTTCTAAATCATTTTATCAATAAGAAAACATTGACTTGCAAAAATTCTTGAAACGACCTATAAGTCATCGTCTTCATAGACAAAATGCTGTAGAAATTTATGACCTATAATAAGGTATACAGGTCATAAAACACTTCAGCACGACATAAAAACTATAATGTGGTCCACAAAAGTCATTCGACCCAACGCTCGGTCAGACGATCCATCAAATAACAGGTGAAAATAGGCCAATAACAGGGTGTCACAGAAACAAATCGAAAAACATCTGTGTAACGACAACACTATCAGCTGACGGCCATTTTTTTCGCACACACATACAAAAAAACTGGTCCGAATACGTTACAGACGGAAAATCGTTAGTCACTCGAAAAAAATCGTTGAGAATGAATGACGCTTTAGCTCACTCAAGTTGCCAGCTGTTTCCGTTGCACAGCTGATCGACCGGATATTGGCTGTTAGAGAGACTATCCCTCTCTCTTTCACACCTCATATCCTCTCTTTTGCGGCTTTTAATTTTCACTCTCCATTAATGAGACGCATGAAATGATTTTTTAAAACAGAACGTGCAATAACGGCATTTTTTATGTTAGCGTGTTGGATATGATACAATACAGTTACATTTTGAATTAAGAACTATTAAACACATTTAAAAAAGTATCTCTGCAATATTTAAATGAAACTTATTTATGTAGGAGACCGATGTCGCGATGTAGATTACTAAAACTCATAACGAACGTCATGCGACAAGAAGTCGCAGCATAATGAAGTAATTTACCCAACTAATGCCGTGTTCAATAATAAAAAAAGTTGCAAACAAAACAAAATTATACTATCAGGCACGTGAAGCAAACAATTTTCGCCGTCTAGCGTGATGAAGTCGAAACAAAAGTATTGCAACTTTTTACCGCACACGCGATTCGAATGCGGCGTTTGAATTTTAAATAAAAATTAAACGAAGAACGTGCTTATTGCAGTTTTGAACTAAGAAGTAGCAGGTCGCCATATTGTTTGGCAAATGAGTTATTTTGTTCAGAAAAGGCAGTTATTACAAACAAAAAAAGGAATAGGAAATTAGTGTTTTTATTTAACCGTTTATTTAAAAGTAACTCGAGTATCATAGAACTTCATAAACCTTCGCAGAGCTTATTGTTAGATTATGTTTTCGAAAAAATACAGATGCAGTATTCCTAAATTTATGTACATATCCACTGGAAAAGTTCGAGAAATGCCTATTTAGTACTCAAGGATCATTTTAAAAATTCAGTTTATATTATCTAATAACCCAAGGATCCAAGGTTTTAATATTAAAATGTACAATATTGAAAACTTTATCACAGATACTTGAAAATTCGTAATCGGTTTCTGAGAATGCGCCGAGCCCTTATTTGTCTGTTTAAAAGTCAATTTTCGTTATTAATTATTTAAAATTTAATATTGTTTTCCTAAGAAACTGAAGAACTTTGTTTTGGGATCCTTGTTACGACACAACAAGGGCGAACTTTAGTTCTTAATACAATATTGTATCAAGAACTCCGATCTTTCTGACATAAGTTTTAAGAAGACTATTGATTTTTATTTATTGCTAAGTTCTATTCTATAATCATAATTTTTCCAAAATTCTCTTATGTTACCCAAGGGCCTATAACGATCCAAGTCTACCAACAGAGTCACTTTATGTATGTAATAGTATTTTAAATTGTGACGTTTTTTCCTGAAAGCGGTCAATTAGTATCGTCTTTCTATTAAAGTACGAAAATAAAGTATTGACTCAGAGGGCGTGTTGAAGTGTAGGCCATAAGCATACGTACACACAAACTAGAATAGCATACACCTACGGATACAAGCAGTATACGTACATTGATTTAGAGATAAAACAGCTTCGAGATGATCAGTGTGAGTAAATATTATTAAAATGTCAAAAAAGACGTCAAAATAATATAATTGTGTCACTATTACTCCCACGTGTAGCTCTGACATATCTGTAGGCTAATTCGGGTATTTTTTTAAGCAGAAAAATTGTAGGAAGCGCTCTCGTTTCTTTAATAGTGCAGTTTTCATTTACGAAAACTGTCAAAATATTTGAGCTTGTTTTTGTTGTTCACATTATCCGCATCGCGAACCGGGGTTTTAAGTGAGAAGTTCTGACAGTTTCAGTCGGAAGCTACGAAGTTTTATTAATAAACAACAAATTGTTTTGACTAATGAATTGATGTATTGGAACAATGGGCGCTTTCAGAATTTTGCACGATAGCCAAACTTCACGATAAAATTATTTTACAGGTGCTTTATTATTTGAGACTGTGTAAAGACAAAAAAAATTGTAAGAACGATACATTTCAAAATTGAAGATATGAATGAATTGCTTGCCTTTTTTTTTCTTTTTTTTTTTGCTCTTTTTGTTTCTTGCGGACCGTTTCTACGTAACCGGGTAGTTATTGGTGAGACCTGAAGGGTCTCCAGCCAATGGTAATTTTAGGCTTCATACAATTTCATACATCGAGGCGTGTCGTTCTCGTGTCGTAACGTGTAAAAATTCTAGAAAACACCAATAAATAGGTCCGGTTTGGTGGATTTATGGCTTTGGTTCGTTTCCGGAGTCAGTTTTTATTTAGTTACCGGTCGCGGATTATGATGTCATGAGTATTAAAATAAATACCTAATGGCAACGTTTATTATGTGAGAAAAAACATGTTTTAATGTCAATTTAGAACATAGTTTTTATTGTTACAAAGGCAATTTGTACGAGTTAGAACCAACATCACGCAATTGTGTCAACGTTGTTATAAAAGAAAGAAATCTAATAAAAAAACTATGTACTTAATTATAAAATAGCGTTGTAATTACATTACTAACATTGTAAAACTCTAATCCCGTTGCAATTTCCATATCAAACGTACACAGAAAGGAACGTAAAAATTGAGTTTAAATTATGTAACAGATAACTGAATGTTTCATGAACATGCCATCAGAGTGACATGAAAGCGTAGTTGAATTTACCCCTGCATTATACTAAATCAAACTTTATTACGAACACGGAAAGGTGAAAATATCAGCAAATTTAAGTTTGGCCATACATCGCGTGGTATTGCTTCATTGTAGCAAATTCCGTGGGCGAACACAGGCACCACAGCGTCCCACAGTGCTTAACCTCCCGTACTCCCAACCTAACGATCCCTGAGTGAAGTAACACAGTACTACGTTAACTGGAAAACACAGAGTATTTCACTCGGTCTTATGAAAATTCATGCTGCAAAGGTCGGCTAAAAGGATTTCTTGGTTTTGGGAAATGTGTATTTTAAAATGTCGTGTTAAGACTTTATAGCGGAATATATTTTATAGTTTCCACAAGAAATGAGTTAGTGCATAGTTTGGGCGAAATGCAAAACGTGGCAATGCAATGCAGTCATGAAATTCATGAATGTTGTGCACATTCCGAATTTGAAAGCTCGTTAAGTATTATAAAGTCGAACTAAGTCACGTGAATGAATGACCTAAAATTGCAAACGCTAAATCAGCAATGGCAGATTCCTATGCTTTTCATTTGCGTTATTGGTGAAATATTTAGACTCTTGTATCTTTGCCAATAATTTAGCAAAGACCTAGCTTTGCATACTAGACCTATCTTATAAGTTAGTAGCATTCTCAGGTAAAATTAACTTACGAATATATGCCTAGTCTAGCAATAAACATTGCTAGCATTGGTAAGCAAAACGATCCGTTTTTCGCCATAGGAACCGGACATTAGTGAATCAACTGCTGATCAGAAATTAAATTGAATTTTGATAGGCTATTAAAAGCGAAAAACAATAATTGATTAGCAAAGAACACTAACTGATCAGTGATTAGTGCAGCGATTTTAGACAATAAAGTCAGCTGCGTGTTTAAAAAAATAAGCAAACCTAACCGAACTGAGTCGGCAGCTGATTTTTGTCGCTGACCAAATATTGATTCCGCTGATCAATTAATTGGTCCCAATCATTAATATGTATCTAATATTTTAGACGGTTAATTTTTTTAAATATTTTATCTACTTTTTGCTCTAGTGGTCGCAAACGCAACTGTTGAACGTGAGGTCCTGAGTTTGATCCCTGCGTATTCCCAGCATGCGTGGAGGACTTTTTATATTCTAGCCCCCACACGGGGAAAAATACTTACTTAAGCATCGTCACTCTATTCTTTGCTTCCAATTGATATAAAATAGTCCACACTCTAACTTAAAGCTAAACTAGTTTAATATCACATAAAGGTTAGTGTACAACGCTATATGCTATTACCCGGTGTGTCCCAATGGGGTACGCCGGTAAACCAGATAGCTGCATTGCGGTTAGTAACACGCTAACCATTAATTCTATAATTATTGCTTTGCAAGTGGTCTTTATTGAAATTTTCTTGTGATTTTACAGGTAATTGTAAATTAACACATAGGGTCAAGTGCTGTACCTATGGACGGCTTTACCTATGGACACTACCAATATTTCAAAAACCAAACGGCGTAAATTCGTAGTTGGAACGCATTCGTAAACTTTTTTTGACGAATGGCAACACTGGCTAACTGTCACTAAGCTGTCAGTGATAAATCTGTTGTGATGTGCTGTTGAACATTTTTATTTGAAAAAGTAAGTTTTTTTGTACATTTTCAAGGTGTTTTTCTGTGAGATAACTTAAACTAGAAGTATAATTGTAGATGATTTACAGAACTTCGTTGTTTTTCATTGAAATAAGGACCATTCTGCGATTCTGTTAATGCTCTGTAGAAAGATTTAACGCTTTCTAGGTTATGTCTTAATATTTGTACCTGTGGACGGGGGAATGAATGTACCTGTGGACTGTCCATAGGTACATAATATCGGTTGCACCTGTGGACAGTAATTTACACAGACAAATGACTACATTTGTTTTGGTTTTTTTTTCAGTGCCTCGTAGTAAAACCGGAGTGAAACGGGATAAAATATGTCCAGACACTCTCTCCGAAGCAGTTATAGAAGTCAAAAGTGGATGTTTACATCGTAGAGTGTCTGAAAAATACAAAATACCAAAATATACCATTTTGAAATATTTTTAACCCAACAAATATTATCATGAGATCATTATCTCAATGAAAAAACTATAGATTAATTATTAGATAGATTTATCGTTATATTATTGAAGAATGACGTAAAAAAGGTGTTTCAAGAGCATGAAGAAATTATGTTACGTGAATATTTAGAAAAAGCAACCTCCGTGCATATGGGTCTAGATTCCAAACAAGTCCGGGAACTTGTCTACCAGTTTTCTGTGCAAAAAATAAATAAAATACTCTTAAAAGCTGGCATCAATTCAAAATGGCTGGTATAGGATGGTTTCGATGTTATCGACAACGTTTTCCAGAATTATCGCTACGAAAACCTGTTTTTTTTTGCAATATTAAATGCTTGTCTACAGGTACATTACTGTCCATAAGTACATTTGTGTTGTCCATAGGTACATTTGTACGTTGTACCTAGGAACAAAATAAGGGTTTTTGAAAATCTTTAATTTTCTGAGCAATTATTTCCGCCATCGCATTGGAGACTAATAATTATTAAGAGTTGATTAGTTACTAAGCCGTACGATAAATAATTTCATGATAAAAGTATGAGGTTTTTTTTTTAAAAATACTTTTTTGTCAAATTCTGGAAATCGTCCACGGGTAGAGCACATGCCCCTAATATTACGCCTGTATTCCTCGAAGAGATGGGCAGAGGTGTAAACCTAGTACACCTTCATTTTAATGTTAATAATGTAATAGGGGGCGACCGGGCGAGCCTATTGCCATCAACAGGGCAATCTCATTGATATCTGCACCTGCTTCTTCTTCTTTAGTGTCGCCACAAGCTATGTGAGAATAGCTCGTGCCGTGGTGAAAAGATTGGCCAGTCAGCAAGAGTATCGAGGTTGACTATCAAGGGTGCGCCGTTCGACACCCGTGGACGCTCTAAAAAGCGCCAATAATATATAGCATCAATCTTAAGCGATCAGATTAGAAAAAACAAAGAAATAAGAAAGAAAATAAATGTTATACAGCCCGGGACACAATCACAGAATTAACAATAAAAACATAAAACGAATGCACATGCACACTTTATGCTATCGAGCATGCCCTACCCGAAACGGTCACTAACTCAGCATATGCTGGGCATCAAACACCTAGCGCTGATTTTCAGTTGGTACCCTTGCAGTGACACACGGATTACTTTTCCTTCCTACCAAGATTGCAGTATCAGAGACAACGAAGCAATGATTTTTCATGCTCACAAGTGACTCCATATCAAAAAACCACTTCAGTCTTTACCAACAAAACCACAACAATACCGTTCGATGTAACGTTCGAAATGTTAAATTTTCCTTTAAAACGACATGTTTGAACTACCCTCAACTGCGCTCGTATTGTGCGAAAATCACGTCGGATTACGAAAATGAGATTCATTCATGTTTAAAAATACAAATATTACTGACTCTCGTGAGTTTGTCGACTCGCTTTGTGTCGCTGTTTGTGAATAAGATGGCAGTATAAATTCTGGTGGAGGGTAGGACACGAAGTTTACTGTCAAAAGTGAAGGCAAGTTTAGTAAATTGTAGATAATAAATAACGAGAAAGTTTACTTATTTATTTACGCCCGATTTTTTAATCGGAAGATAACTTTTATCAGAGGAATATAAATGTTTTAATAACCATATTTTTAACAATCTGCACAAGGCCAGTGAAGGCTCCGAAACCAATAAAATGCTGCGACATTTAAAAAAAAATATTTTTATTTCATTCAAATCACGACATTCTTGCTAATAGGTCGTCAAAACTTCAAAAGATAAATTAGAACACAAAAAAGCCATAATTACCATTCCCGATTTGAAAAATCGCAGATATTTTTGTGTTCGACGTACAAATGTGTGCAACCGTCAAATGCTCGCACGAGCAGATGGGGTATTAAAGCACCCCACGGGTCGCTTTATAACCTAAATACGCCACTACATCGATAATAGTACTGATTTATCGTCCCAAGTCGATGGTAATATTTATGGATGACACGTGATTAGAACTGTCGTAACTATAGGTATATTGTGACTTAGAATGCAACAATTTCGTAGGAGGTGATGTATTATATACGGAAACTGACGACATATTATTTATCATCGGTATTTTAACGGTAAAGGGGATTTTAAGTGAAATATACATTATTTTTGTAAAGGAAACGGCGATATCATTCTGGAAATTTTCCAAGAAATTGCTGCAGGGATCAGCTGTACTATCTTTAAGGTTCAGTGCACCATATATTGCTCAGAATTTCCGCTCTTGGCTCGATTAAATCTTTTTAAAGAAATAAGTTGATAGAAATTATTGTGCACTGTTTCTCTTGTAAATTATTGTTGTGTGTACATCAATTTTAAAATAAAATAATTAAACAAATTGTTATGTCTAAAGTAGTAGCTGCTGGGACGGGCCTCTTCTCAGAAGGATTCAGACCTTAGTCCATCATGCTGGCCTGCACCGCGAGCACGGATCTTATATAGAGTCGATTCGAGAAATGTATCTATTCGAAACGTCAAATTTGACATAAGATATAGATAAAACGACAGCAGTTGTCGTTTTATCTATATCTTATGTCAAATTTAACGATAAAAAGATTCGTGCTCGCACCGCTGGTGCGGATTGGCGGACATATATTGGAAGTAATTAATTACAGTATCTATACATCTACAATTGTACTTAGGTTTTTCAGACCATGTCCAACTTACTGGAGTGTCCAAAGTGTCCGTACACCTGCACATTTGAGGACATAAAGAATGCCACCTACTGGATCCAAGTAAAAGTAAGAAGTACCATCGATTCGAAAAGAAGAAGAATTTTATAGCACACCTAATACTATTTATTCATATAATAAGGCATCTTAAAATCAAAGGTTCAAAATTTGTAATTGAATTTGAAAAAACAAAAAACTGCCGTGGACTTCAAAATCTTCAAATACACATACAGCTGCATTACCTACCTACGGCAGTTTTATTTTTTCCTAACCATCAAAGTGCTGTAAGTTTTATTTCGAAACTAAAGCTCTGTACGTGTCCGAGGTACAGTCGCGCGTAGTACCAGTTGCTCGAGTTAAACTGTAGGGTTATAGCGTTTCGTTTTAAGTGTACACTATTACCCCAGTCTTTTTACTTTGAATTTTCTGAAACTTTTAGACGGTTGAAATTCGTATTCATTTTGGCTTTCATTACTAAACGAATAGTGGAGTTAAAAATTTACAATTTAAAGTAAGTAGGTTAATATGGTTTATTAACACAGCAAAATTAATTAAGTTTTGACGGGAAAAGGTACCGTAGTGACTCGCAAAACAAGGTTCGCGTAGCCTCAACTCGTCATGAGCCGTATTTTTACACCGTTTACATTAATATGTCACATAACATGTACTGTAGGTACCAAAAACAAATGTCAATTAAACTGGAAAGCGGCACGTAGGGCGAACGTGACGGCTGCCAGATGGGGTACAAATACACCCCACTTGTTTAAGAGCGCACGTCATGGGTTACCCCCGTAATACCCCAGTATACACCACAACCCTATTCTGAACTTTGCAGAAACTTAGAAATTTCGTTCGTTTCGCATTTATGAATTATACATTGGTTGGTTTCGATAGGTACGCTTCAGTGAATAACCTTTTGCAGCCAAAATGCCGGAAAATGTGACATGGTACAATATTAGTGGACTCGGATACAATCTTGTAGCTATATAGTCTACATTTGAAGCAGTTACTTGGATGAATATTGTATTTATTATTTGGTAGAGAAGGGTTTATTTATTATACGCGAAGTTATTTAGTGTTGAACGCGGCAGTAACATTCTATCGACAAATCAAGTGTATATAAATGGTCTAACTGAAATAAAGTCGCTTTAAGCCTGACATCGACTACAGCCGAAACGCGTCGAATCGAGTCGAGTCGCATTAGTTCCGTGTGCAGACGAATTGAGGCGAAACGGTCAGTAATCGCAAGTCGTTAAAACAGAAATTCGCGTGACAACGAATGCGCGCGAGTGATGCGACTCGGCGCGTCTCGGCTCGTCGCTGATCGACGCAGTTTTATAGTAAATGTTTAGGAGGCGAATTATTGCGGTTCTATTCGACTCGACTCGGCAAGCCTAGTGGACGCCACCCTAGAGTGAAAAGCTCGGGAATGCAATTTGGTAATTTTTATTTTATCACGATCTATACGGTGCTATAATTTATAAGAGAGCCGCTCTATGCGAAATTAGTTTGTAAGCACTGAAATTAGCCTTTATTGGGTGTATAACATCATCTGCCTAGCCTTTTCCTAACTATGTTGGGGTCGGCTTCCAGTCGAACCGGATGCAGCTGAATATCAGTATTTTACATGGAGCGACTGCCTATCAGACCTCCACAACCCAGTAACTGGGTAATACAATACTCTTGGTAAGACTGGTTGTCAGACTTTCTGGCTTCTGACCAACAGTAACGACTGTCAAAGATCTACAAATGACAGCCGGGACCAACGGCTTTACGTGCTTTCCGAGGCACGGAGGAAACTCGCTATGGTAAATGGTCACCCATCCACAGACCAACCTCGGCAAGCGTGGCTTAACCCGGAAGATCGGTCTATGCGGCTGTAATTATTTAGCCACGAGCTCCTCCTTTATTTATATTTCCTTTATTGGGTATATAACATTCGTAATAAATATAATTGACTAGTTTTTGCCCGGGGCTTGGTCCACGGAAAGCCCACAGGAACGGTGCAATGACCAAATACCTTTCCGAGGTTTTTACTTTAAGGCGACGATAAATGCTTTGACTTTTATAAAAATGCTCATAAACTTAATTTGACCAAAAAAAACAAACATTTATTCATACATATCGACGTTGGCAACTTTACACTAGAGCATTTTAAAGTTTTTTTTTGCCTATTTGTCATAATAAAAGGAGAAGCTGACTGACTGACTGACTGATCTATCAACGCACAGCCTAAACTGCTGGGGTTAGACACTTGAAATTTTGACAGTAGGTTCCTTTTGTAACGTAGGCATCCACTAAGAAGGGATTTTTCGAAATTCAACCCCTAAGGGGATGAAATAGGGGATTTAAGTTTGTATGTAAGTTCGTCATTTTTGAAGTAAGACGCATGAAATTAAATATTAAGGTTTCTGGTTAGAAATAAAGCTACACATGTTTGAGCGTTTTTGAAAATTCAACCCCTAATGGGGTGAAATCAGTATTGAAAGTTTGTTTGAAAATCCTTATTCCAGGGGTAATTAACTTGAATTTTGACATATCCACTCTTCAAAATGAGTAATAAAAGCCGGAATTTTTGGATTTTACAACTAGGTACACCTAAAAAAGGCGTTAACGCGGGTTTAAAATTTCACGCAAGCGAAGCTGTGGGCAAAAGCTAGTTTGTCGTAACTACTTGATTCCAACGAGTTTTAAGTGCAGTTTACAGGCTTTTAATTAACTGGCATTAAAGATTATGAACTTACCTAAATAAAACTTTAAAATGCTCTAGTGTAAAGTTGCCAACATGTCGCTTGGTAATTTTTGCCTTTCAAGCGTCGATATAGTCACAAATATAATCCCCGGGGTAAGTAGAGGTGTTCTCATATTAAAGGAGTCTTGTACGCCCACGTGTCACCTTATATTTGCAATAGGTGGCGAACCATACTATTTTTCTCACGATACTGTAGTGGAATTGTCATAATCTATTTATAAAGAGTATCCATGGAGTTTCTTGCCGGTTCTTCTCCATGAGCCCTACCTTTTGGAACCGTGCACCTAGTTTTGACGTTTTAAAAGCACCTGTAATTTGGTCTACTTGAAATAAAAAACTTTGACTTTAAAAAACTTTGACTTTGAACCGATTGCCATTTTTCGGGCACAATTATGGTGCCAGGTTCGTCGCCTCTCACGTCACTTGCCCGGTGACGCAGGGGAATTGTATTCTTAATCCCCCCACGGACAAACATTTTTATTTTAATATTAGCTTTAAAATGTTTGAGGACCCATTATTGTGTGCGGCCGAAGGCCTTGTCCTTTATTATTAATTGGCTGTTTTAGTTCTAAAAAACTTTTTATTGCTCCTAATTTATTCAAGTAGGTCTCCGAGGGTTTTTGATGGTCTAACTTTAAATTTTGAGGTTTTATTTTAAATGAATTCAGATTAAGTTGTATGTGCCTTTTTTTATTTAGCTCCCTGTTAATAATTAGGTACAATACATTTATAGTAAAAGTATAGGCAATTTTTAGGGAATGGCGCCCGAGGCGCGCGCCCTTTACACTGCGTTTCGGGCGCCCAATAAAATTGTATGAATTTCAATGCAACGAACTACATTAAGCGCTGACGTCAGTAGGGCACGCTTCATAATACAAACATAGTGGTCCAATGTTAAGGGGTCGATACGCGATGTATTCAGCAATCACATAACACAATTAGTTTTTTTTTTTAGAATAAGGTTTTTTTTCCAAAAAAAATTACTTACAATTAAAAATTACTTGCATATGATAGCACATGTATTCAGCAATTATAAACAAAAAAACAAAATAGGAAAATAATGTATTAGGTTGAAATTACAGCTAAATTAGTAAAACGAAGAGTTAATTTCGATAAAAATAAAAAACTGAGACCTATAGTAAAAGATGGTTCAAATTGTGGTAGGTATGTGATAGCTGAATACACGGTGTGTCGACCCCTTAACGTTGGACCACTATTTACGACACACTGTATGTCCGACACGCAGCGTACTGGGCGCGCGCCTCAGGCGCCTTTTATAACTAATCCCATAAGGAGTGATCAAAGTATGACCTGTCCTGCTTGTGACTAAGAAAAGGCAATTTCATCTCTGACAATAGCTGTCATAATGAGCAACTTACAGACAGCCAACTAAATGATAGTTGTGCAACCGACAACAAAAGAGGTTATTCCTACGACTATGCGGGCCAAGCTTTAGAAACAAAACACGATCGCAAACTGTCTGAATAGTTCAATATGGTTCCTTTGACCGTCTCTACGATAGAATAGGTCGGTTGCACACGATGACACGAGACGTGTGCATACCGCAAATATTCAAGATAACCACTACTGTCGAGAATTTATATGGACTGAAATTGTACGTGAGTGTTCCATTCTCTTTATTATATTTTGACTGTCTACCGTCGTATTCAACTGCAGTGCAATTCTGTAAGAACCTCACCTCGATCGCGACTGTCAATTAGACACTTGTCGTGACACAGCGTGGATAACAAAACTACTTATTGATTATACTGTCGATTATCTGTGTGTTATTTGCTTCTATTATCCATACTGTGACATTATGGATATCGAGCTAACCGTCGATATTGAGGTGGGATTCTTACAGAATGACACTACTGTTCGTATTTTTAGTCACAAAGTTGTCACAGAAATAAGTGAAGACTTTGAACTGTGAAAGTTTGGAAAAGTCACGACGAAATGTGTCAGTTCGTTGTCGTTTGTTTTTGAGTTAGCATCAATTATGACTGTCATCCGTGAATTTTAATTTCGTTTCCGAAATTGTAAAGCTGATTTGAGAACTAACCTAATAACCGATATTGCCCCTTTATTTATTGCTACGATCGACTTCATAGAATGTCAATCCTTTCTTAATCGAGAACTTCTTCCAGCTTTAGTTCAACTTGCAATCTTTATAGATAAAGGAAATCCAATTAAAGAAGATCCTACATCCGATGATCCATCTAATAAGTTTTAAGATAAAAGAAAGCCGGAAACCAAAACAAAAAGACAACACAATAAAAAAAATAACAAAGAATTACACAGTACGATATCGTATCAAGAAATTCGAAGAAACCCGCATTTAGGGTTGTTAGGAAGAATTCCTTTGGTCCAAAGTTTTATAGCACCGAAAGCCAATAAAATTGTATAAAGGATCCGAACAACACGGACAATGGCACTCACTGAATTGCCTTCGCCTATCTGAGTGACATTTGATACATACAACTTTTTTATACAGAAGTAATTTTTTGGAAACTTTGGAAAATTGTTTGAGTGGACGCGGATTCGGAAATTAATTCCGATTTCAATTTGGAGTTTCTTCTTTGTTGGTTTATTGTAGCTTGTTTTGATTTTAAAGGATTTTGATGTAATGTCACAATGCTAGGAATTACAAAGTTTGGTTACAGTAGGTATCGTTATTATACAACGTTATTTTTACTTTATACGAAAACCGAGACACCTCAACAAGATTTTCATCAGAACTGCCTGAATATGTGTTTTTTTTAGTAAATCTCCAAGTTACACCTTAGTTTATGTCGCGTTAAGTTCGCTAAAAAAGTGTGAAATGCCGAGATGTGCTATGCAGAGGTTGTCTAATACACGGAAACTGACTGAGCGGACCATTTCAAGCCTTAAGGTGTCTATTCCCGCCAACTGTTATGGGTAGAAACCTACTGAAACAAAATTGAAAATTAATGAAAAAAAAAAAAAAGTGGTGTAAAAATAAATCAATCGATTCTCCTAGTGATTCTGAACAAACTAGTTTCAGGTTTAGTATATACTAAAACTAACTTTGTATATTATATATTATTAATTTACTTAAATCCATAAATTCTATGTAACAATAATTGCAATCGTATTTTTCTATCTTCGTCAAACATACATCGAACCGCTTTTCAGTTATCATCAGAAATGTTGTACAAATATTTGCCATCTGTTCAATTTACTCTACTACAAAACCAACATTTGGCCAATCAGCCAACGTTTAAAACATTACCATTGCAGTCCATAAAACCGAAAGCGCTGAGAGCAAATACATTAACTGATTAAATTGCAACAGGGGTTGTCGCTGACGAGTTATGTAAATTGTCCTCGGGAAGCAGAGTATGGATTTGTATTGTCTACATTGGTCCCCGGTGGGATTTAGAAATGGAAGCCATTTTACCGATAATATTCCCTCGATAAAAAGCGATATTGAAGTAATGTAGATTTTTGTTTCACGATTTGTAATATCCCTTAATCAGGCCAAACAACAAAGGAAACCGGTCACTAGTTTAAATAAAATTAATGATTTGATTCGTTTCAAATATTCACTACCAAAAATCTGACACAAAAGCGGGGTAAGCCCATCACATTCATGAAATCTATTACAATTGAAAGGAACTCCAAAAAGGCTCAATCAATCATCGCCCATCATCCATCAAACATTCAACAAGTAAAAACAAAATGTTATCGGGTGGGCCCTGAAAGCACTGTCGCACAATAAAGTAACACCCCTGCCGACGCGCGGCAAGGTGTGTGCGCGTGTGTGCGTCCAATCGAACGATATTTCCATTAGTGTGCGTGATAGACTGTATCCATAAGAGGGTGCGAGTGTGTGCGGTATCAATGTGTGCACGTTAGGGCTGGCAGATGTACGGTCACACGCAGCTGTCGACATTTCCCCCTTAAGCTGTAAAGTACTGTATTATAATACGGCACGCTTTCACGTAATTATGCATTATTATTACAGCCGCTTTTTAAGCTTATTATTAACCGATTGTATTTTTTGTTTTGGATGCAGTTGCTATGTCGCCATTGTTACTAGTATGTACTCTGTAGCATGTTCGCCCGAGGGTGACATGACCTAACACTCAATGTTATTATGAGAGAAAGTAGTTTGTGGCAATGTTCGTGATAATTACTGATTGAATTGTATATTATTAAGTTGCATTTGAATATTGTTAATGTAAATATTATAATTGTTTAATTCTGCTATGGTATGAATCCGATAACAAAGCAAAATGTATTGATTAACTGTTTAAACCATTGTGAGAGTAGAGTCAGCCCACTAAGGTCAAAGCTCGATAACTTAAGACGCTGTTCTTTCGCAAATCAAAAGTTAGTAAGCAATATTAATTCTTGAAACAGCTTTTTTATACTTTAGTAAATCAAATTTAAAGCGAAATGAGAAATAACCCGTGTAAAAAGAAAAATAATATTGTGTGTGCATTACATTTAAAGTTATATAAGCATGTATTGTCCAAAGTTGCCTTTTATTCGAATGTGAGTACAATGGCTACTTCCACAGTATGAATGTTTTATATATTATACAAACCCTGTTTTTATTAAAAATGAGGTGAATGTTGGATTATAATACAATACGTGTGTTTTCTGACAGTCGTATGTAAAAAACAATCTATCCATATAAAAGGAGAAGCTGACTGACTGATCTATCAACGCACAGCCTAAATCGCTGGGGTTAGAAAGTTGAAATTTTGACAGTAGGTTCCTTTTGTAACATAGGCATCCACTAAGAAGGGATTTTTCGAAATTCAACCCCTAAGGGAGTTAAATAGGGGATGAAAGTTTGTATGAAAAATCGTCACTTAACGGATTCAAAATTTCACGCAAGCGAAGCTGCGGGCGAAAGCTAGTGAGACCATAAAGCTGTGGGGAAGCCAAGGAGATTTTTCCTATAAACAGATAAAATAACTTCAGGAATTCTGAGCAATTATAAAAATTGAGGCAACAGTAAAAGAATGACATAGTCTATATAAATAAAAAGTAAAGTCCTGACTGACTGACTGACTCATCAACGCCCAGCCCAAACCCTTGGACCTAGAAAGCTGAAATTTTGCACAGAGGTTCCCTTTATAATGTAGACAAGGAGTAAGGAAGAATTTTTTGAAATTCAACCCTTAAGGGAGTTAAATAGGAGATGAAATTTTGTATGGAAAATCGTCACTTAACGGGTTCAAAATTTCACCATTATACGCACCAAGTCAATTAAAGTCCACAAAGATAAAGAGACAACAAATTCTATTTCAAAATTGTGTCTTTATCAGTATTTTAACAGTCGCCGTACCCAAAATCGATTAAATGCCTTCTCCTATTCTCAATGAGCATGGGAATACAACATAATTACTTTTTACATTACACATTCTGAGAATCATTAATAACAATACCCCTCGTAATATTTTATTGTACGGGTCCGAGCTTTACTACCGACGTCTATAACTAGAGAAATACATGCCCAAAACACATAAATTAACTTAATGTGTTCATTTTATCTTTCGTGTTCACGTATACGTCTGTCTTTGTCTAAAATTAACGTCTGCAGCTCCCTTACACTGTATCCCACAAATACTTGTTGAAAAATTGCCCCGTCTACGCATAGGGTACGTAAGTTTTATGGACGTATAAAAGAAAATATCATTTTGTTGTGAGTGCGTGGACATGTTGCCGTGTATCATAATATATCGTAAGTTATTAACTTGTGTATGTGGAGTCCATTCGGAAAAATCCTCGGTGTGACGGAGAGATGCAATTTTTTAGCCTTAAGGGAGTGGAAGTTTGCTGGTCTGTGGAGTGTACGAATGTGTGGATGTATTTTTTCGTAGCTTCTATTTAAGAAGAATGGTTATGTATTTAGATGTAACAATTAAATATTTGTTTTGTGTGATTATAATGCTACCTGAGGCTCCGAATTAGGGGGTCTACTCTCTAAGCACGAAGTCCGTGGTTTCGGCCTTAGTTACGAGCGTTTCCTACTCCCTATCAGTGGCAAAGGCTACATACAACTCGATTCCTATCGGCTTCCCTTTCGAAACGAGTAGTTACTGGAATTCACGCATCACACTTAAGCAAGATAAGCATTTTTTTGGTCCGGCTTCTTTTAAGAAAATTCACCCTACGGCACTGCTCCCTATCACCTACGGACATACGATTATTTCGAGGCCCAAACTAAGAATGAATGAGAACACGATTTGACAGTTGTTCCTACTACAGATGTGTTTTTGTCCGTCCGAAAAGTTGAACTTGACACTTGTTTTGTTTACTTCTACGTTTCGGGCTACTTTCGGACGGGCGACTAACTTCGTTGACGGACTTAGGGAGTAGGCCCCCAGCATTGGCAATTACGCAGCATGTGGATTACTGTAATACCTTGTTAATTTTTATAAATAAATCTGTACCACGGTTAACAAGTAGTCTAGTATATCCTTATGCTGCGTGATTGCAAAGTCCGAAAAACATGTTTATAAATGAAATGCCTGACTTGGCTCTACATTAGATCTCAGAACTTTTCACGGCAAAAGAGTCGCGAAACGTGGCTTTTTTAGGGTTCCGTACCCAAAGGGTAAAACGGGACCCTATTACTAAGACTCCCGTCTGTCACCAGGCTGTATCTCATGAACCGTGATAGTTAGACAGTTGAAATTTTCACAGATGATGTATTTCTGTTGCCGCTATAACAACGAATACTAAAAAGCAGACTAAAATAAATATTAAATGGGGCTCCCATACGACAAACGTGTTTTTTTGCCGTTTTTATAGATAATGGTACGGCACCCTTCGTGCGCGTGTCCGACTCGTACTTGGCCGGTTTTTTTACATTAATGTTTTTGATTGGATTAGATATTACTTAGAAACTTTTCTGTTCTTTCATTTAGAATTTTGAATAGCTAAGATTGTATCATTATTCAGTAACGTCAAATTTCGTTTCATTCGTCAACGTCAAATCAACTGAATTCGTTTTTTTCAAACAATCTCATGTTTTTACCGAGTGCTCGCACCCACTCACACCCACATGGTATAATTTGCGAGTGATCGAAAATGTCACACATTTCAGCTGTCAGCTGTCTGTCAAATTTCCCCGAAAATAATGAAACCAAATTACCAAGAAAATTATTGGTTTTTTATTGTTATTCTTGCATTCAAATTAAATGTAAGTAATGATGGATTTAAAAGTACTTGTCAAACTTTTGTCAGTCATATTAATAAAGTGCAATCGGAGGCTATCGGGGGCTCGTGGCTATTAACAACTGCGCGGATCGTACCTACGATCTGCGAGATTAAGGTACACACGGCTACACATCAAGCTATACATTTCCAGTTTATGCTGACCTCTCATTGTAAGGAAATCTTATACAATGCGAGATCAGCTTATACTGGAAATGTATAGCTTGATCTGTAGCCGTGCATCGCGGCCGATCGCAGCCGCGCGCGGTTTAAGCGTCAATAGTCGTGTCTATAATATACTGACTAATCTGTCGTTAGCCGCACGCGTCTGTCGCAGACGGCAGACTTCGGAAGTGGTGCCATACATTTTCATACTCTGACTATTGACGCTAAAGATGGGCGATTGTGAATGACATTTGTAGAAGTCATTCAAATTATTCGAATAACCTAACAACTCATTCGAATTTGAAAAAAAAGCGAGAAGAAAATAGGAATGTATTGCGTTGTCTCATTCCTTCCGATTCAAATTTCATTATTACTAGTTTATATATTCGAATATTCGTAACCTCATCTAAAAGTAAACTCTATGTAGGGAGAAAAAATACCCAATTTCGTGTGGCAAATTGAATCATTAAACCATCGAACTTAACGAATATTACTAGTTTGTATTTGAATACTCGCAGTTTTTATTGCGCGCGAATAAGACTCTATTTTGATTGTAAAACCTAACATAACTAATTAACTTGTACGAGGGAATAAAAAGATAAACGAAAAAAGTGTAAGCGAGAAATAAATATAATAAAAACACATTTATTATTTATCAACTATAAGTAATCTTTAATTTAAAGTACGAGAAAAAAGCTAAATTTTGTAAGTGTGGCAAACTAAATGAATGAACTAGCGATTTGCAAATCAGTAACTATTTACTTATTACTACGAATATCAATTAAAAGTAGACTTTATTGCACGAGAAAACAGCCCAATTTTGTATGGCATGTAAATGAATGAACTAGCGGTTTCATTCGATTTTGCGAACTAGCGATCGATTGTTTTCGATTGTTAATATTAGTAGTATCAAACCATTCGATTGTTAGAATCAGTAACAATCGCCCATCTTTAATTGACGCATTAGCCGCGCGCGTCTGCCACACTCGATAGAACGCGCGCGGCTGCGATCGGCTGCGATGCACGGATAATTGTACCTTTAAGCTCGGCTTATCGCTGTCAGTCCGTGGATGCGTGACCACTCGTTACGTATCGTAACACCTCCGTGCTTCGAAGCTTCGTCTGGGTCATACGAATACCTATGACAGTCGTTACGGATAGTCAGAAGCCTGAAAGTGACAACTCCAGGCTTACTCCCGACAGGATCGAGTTTTAAATCGAGTCGACTTAGTGTCAATTCTTATTCTTGAAATCGACAAAACTTCACGACCGTGCTGAGGTTTGATTTAAAACTAACTTCTTCTTCTTCCTGCCCTTATCCCATGTTACTTGGGGTCGGCGCAACACGTTTTCTTCTTCCATTCCGTCCTATCACCCGTCATGATATCACTGACACCCTTCTCTTTCATATCATTCTTCACACCATCCATCCATCTTTTCTTTGGCCTCCATCTTCCTCTCCATCCATCCACATTTATACTCATAACTCTTTTTGTCACATGACTAACAAATATCAAAAACAGTCGTTAATTTTTATTCGAGCTGGTGCACAATTGTGCGCTTTTGTCGATTTCAAGAGTAAGAATTGACATTAAGTCGACTCGATTCAAAACTCGATCCTGTCGGGAGTAAGCCTGCTGGTCTAACCTTAGGATCGGCATTGCCCAGTAACTGGGTTGCGGAGGTCTAATGGCATTCGCTGCATATAAAACATTGGTATTCAGCTGCATCTGGTTAGAAGACCAACATAATTGGAAAAAGGGTAGGCAGAACAGTAGACAGGCTGTTAACTAAGTAGAAAGATGATAATTACATGACATCACGCTTGAATTCCCCGATTGGTTGGGGAGAGGTGTACAGTACACCCACATTTCGCCGTCATGTTTAAGTCCCATGTAATAGGGGCGAGCCTATTGCCATCATCATCATTCAGCCGAGAGACGACCACTGCTGGACATAGGCCTCCTCCAAGCATCGCCACATCCACCGGTCCTGTGCTCCATGTTGGGGGTTTGCCATAAGCGCCACGCTTGGCAGGCGGGTTGGCGATCGCAGTTTGGTTGTTAAAGTACTCAGAGAACGCTGCTGACCATCCTCTAGTGAATCCCTTAGTATGTATGTAGATGGGGTAGTGCTATTCTTTACGTCCGTTGTATTGCCATCAACCAGGCACAAATCCAGACTCCGGGTTGCTACTGAGAAATTCCACACGGAAAAACCCAATAACACTTAGCCCGACCTGGGGATCGAACCCAGAACCTCACGCTCAGCAGTCGTACTTGCGACCACTAGACCAAAGAACCCGATAGGCAAGACGACATTATGTCACTGTCAATTTAAAAGTTACGATCTAAAGTTACCACAGTCTAGAAAACCCAGCGTAAAAACCAAACACTACAAAGAACTTTTCCATCACATTAGGGCGTTGTCCACGGTAACAATTTACGTAGTTGCTGTCCATGTATCGATTGTAACGTGATCATTAGGGCGCGTCTGCCTGTACACAGCCTTGTTTATACACCACGACACGAATTGTGGTGTGACGACCTCGGTTTATAGAGTTTTAAGTGGCTTTATGTACCTCTGTTTGTTTGGGCCCAAGGCTTGTTTTGTTTTAAATTTTTTTTCGGAATATCAATAGGGTGCGAAGTTGGAATGTTTTTGTGGCGAGTCGTGTTGATGTACAGCACATCTATATGTACTCCTGTTTGGGGTAGACTAGGTCTGTTTTAACTGCAGCCTATTGCTGAATTAGTAATTCGATGGGTTCGTCAATAACGCGAGCTTTTGCGCGTAATGGTACACTTAAATCTTCTTGTGCGACATTGAAATCAAAGGATAAAGGAGAGGGGTATAGTTAATTATGGGTAAAAATAACAGTTCATTTAAGAAAAGACAATCTCTGTACATATTTGGAAATCATTTGTAATAAAGGAGTCAGATTTGTTTGTCTATTTATCTATAATATACCAAAATTCTCACAGGATTTATAACAACAATGTAATATTATTTTTTATTTCGATTAATAAATTCACCACTATAGCCGTTCTTAGTAGCACTTTGTTTCCAGTCTAAAAGATGCACATTTACGCGAGTATAACCTAAACTCTTTGTTTGAGCCTTTTAATATATTAAAAACAAAAACATTAAAATAATATTATTAACTTAGTTATGCACATTACGAAACTTCATGCCATAGATCATAAGCAAAATGGATCGACTTGGATGAATTCATTTAAACTTCGCAGACTGCATAAGCCGGGCCGTAAGTTTTTGTGCCGCTAAATTATTCATGAGTAGAGAGATGCCCGCGGCTTCACTTGCGTCTCCCAATGTTTTAATCTTGTTATACGTTGTTTTTCTGTTATGATACAATGAATTTTTGGACAAGTTAATTTAAATAGAAAATATTTTGTTTTAGTTATAAATGGTTGTGAAAATCAATTTGTTGATAGACTGCATTTACTTTATTCATTGTAAATATGCATGAATAGAGCCTCCACGAGTGACGATACTGATGTACGTCCGGCGTACCCTGGGCAGTCAGCCCCACTACCAATCCTGCTGACTGGCTAATCTTTTCACCACAGCATTGAGCTATTTTCGTATTGCTCGTGCTGACACGAGAGAAGAAGATTGTAGATACTTATAAATTATATTCGTAAATATATATCATAAAAAAAAACAACACACATTTAAAAATATTTTTAAAAAATTGCCCACCGGCATCGGGAACAGGGATAGACTGCATTATTATTATCTTTCTAGTCTGTGTCCAAATATGATGGTACATAGCTATCTCTAATTTCAGTCTAAATATTTCAAATCTACTGCAATTTGTATGAATAATAAAACAGAATATCGACTTTTTTATGTGCTAGCAATTTTGTACAACAATTCAAAATGTTATGACTGAGCAGTTAGAAATAAACAACCATCCCCGTTTCTAGTCGTAAAACAAAGCTATTTTCACGAAACTCACACGAACTTCATTTGAAAGCGCACTCAGAATGTTGCATTCATGAAAAATTAATAAATTGAGGCAATGCTTCACGTAAAACTGTCTTACAAAGCGCCCCTTACATTTTCCCCGGTGAGTGCGCATAATTACTGAACACGTTAGCAAAAAGTAATGAAAAACGTCTTCAGACCGCCCAATTTGCATATAACAGCAAGAACCTTACAACACAGCCATTATATTACATTTTTATGTTTTTAAACGCCCTGTTACTTAGGTTACGTATACACGGGGAACCCGAGCTAATGCGCAGCTCAGTGTAACGGCGATGTACACACTACGACACTCTGTGTCGACACTGAGTGTCGAGTGTAATGTGTCGCCGTGTATCCTTACCTTTACACCAGTACCACAGTAGATATATAAGCTAAAGCAGTACCTCAAGTTACTATAATCGCCTGAATTGACACACTCACACAGACACGCATTGTATACTGAGTACAATGCACTTTTTGTATGTGACTGCATCCCGAATATACCCTAGACGTCTTGTTGCAGTGTGTGTCTGTGTGAGTGTGTCAATTCGGACGATTGTAGGTAGTTGAAGTACTGCTTTAGCTTATATACAAGGTGTAAATTAAATAACGCACAACCTCTTAAGGGGTCACTGTACTCATCATTGTGAACAACTTTTACTAAGGTATCAAAGCTGAAATCGCGAAAAAAAAACTGTTGTTCCCTACATTTTGACGAGTTATGTGAACATAAATGTAGGGGACAGCTGATTTTTTTTTCGCGATTTCATATTTGTTCTCATAGTAAAAGTTGTTCAAAATGATGAGTACAGTGACCCCCTTAAGAGGTTGTGCGTTATTTAATTTAAACCTTGTATATACTGTGTCAGTACCACAAGTTTGAGTTTCTTCGTTAACTAGTGTAGGTAGTTGCGACACGCCAATAATGTATGAAAATTAGACAGCGCCTCTAGCGGCGAATAGCGTGATTTAAAAACGCTAGTGCGAGTGGTTTGACACTTATCATGACAAACTATTCGTTACGGAAACGTGTAGTAAACCACCCAACTCACACTTGGGGGTACAGGTTTAAGGGACATTGTCCCGAAAGATGAAAAAGAAAATTCAATGTATTGAAAAAAACAAATGATTTTTTTCTCGGAGTTTACTAGAAATATATAATAATAGTAGCCTGTAACTATCCCACTGCTAGGCAAAAGCCTCTTCTCTTATAGAGAAGGAACGAGCATTGATCACCACGCTTGCTCACTGCGGGTTGGCGATTTGAGACCATTAAGTCCAGGTTTCCTTCACCGTATGTCAGTGGCGTTTTTTTATTAACTAAAAATTACATATGAAATTGAAAAAGCTACATTGGTACATGATTCCGAATCCGAAACCCGGTGCTTAAGTGGGTCTGTAATCACATCGCCACCACGACATTTGGTGGCCCGGAAACAATAATAATTGGCCTATATTTAATTGTTTAACAATTCATGGTTACAAATGTAAATAAACTGCGTGTAAAAGACAGGTTACCGAAAACAGACCCAGTGAATTCAGCAAATTATTCCAATTTTCAGTTTTCAGTACACTGACCCCTATACCGAGTATAAGCAATTTATTTACAACAGAAAACGAAACTGGTGTTTGTTTTTCTTAACATAAATACTGCTTATTAAATTAAAAAGGTACTTAGCGGTAAGAAAAGATTGTTATGCGCAACAATTTTCTTTTACACGCACCACGGAAAGAAAATGGCATTGCATTCTATCCAACAATTATTCAATTTAAAACCAAGGGGTAAGATTAAATGGCACAAATTAAACCGTTTAAATAACGCTTCAACGGCCATTTTGGATTCCGAACTGTCACTTTTGGCGCGCATTTTGACGACCAATTAGCGTTCCGAATTTGAAAATGTTTGTGTGGAATGTTTTAATTGAAACAGTGAACGAATGAAAGAGTGAACAAGTTGTAACGACAGTTTGTTATACAGGCGGGATGCAATTTGCTACGGTGACCATTTTCTGCTTAGTCACCCATCAAGCTGTATACAGGGTGTTATGGACACGTGCTGACGCTGTCGACTATATTTTTTGAAGCTCATTAGTGGTCCTGTTTTTTGGCAGTTCGACATTTTCCTCTGTCGTAACGTTCGTTTCGTTGGAAATAAATTTAAAGGCCAATGTCTACACAAAAGCCTCGGACCAATTAATGACGCCATGTTTTGTATATAAAAGAGCAATGACCAGGATACACGTTTGAAAACCTCTATGAATCATCCGAAATTTTCTTAATTAATACAGCACTTTTTTGTTATGCTAATAATTTCCAACAATATGACAAGGCAAAAAGTGCTTAATGCTAGTATATTTAAAGCATCTAATAACTTTTATCACTAAACAAACGTAGGACATCTTTATTACTTTCCAACCCTCCTAGAATGCCGGATTAAATGGGCATCTCTTTCACACCTGTAAGTTTTATAATGAGTGTGAAAGGGAGAGATATATTAGGCTTACATAATACAAAAGGCAAATTGGTTTCGCTAGGCACCCCTCAGTCGCACCCCAGCTTTGCATGACACGTGGCCTGTTTAGGGGATGATTTTGAAAGGGGGTGTTTACTTAAGCTCTATTTTGTACAGTTCGGTAGCTTTAATTCTTTTTATTATATTATTATTTTTAAGTACGCGTCTGCCTCATTGTTTGTTTACATTTTAGTCGTAAAAAACATTAATGTTTTCTTTTTTTTTTTCTCATATTCCCTGTAAGATTAAATTTAATTAATAATTCATTATTTCAGCCGTATTTTCCTGGCGAACCGAGGCATTTTTTTGTTACAATACAATGTCTTCTAAATTAAAATTATTCCAAAATTAATTATTTTATACCAGCCGTCAGATTCCAGCTTTCATTTATTTTATATGTTACAAAAAAATACAGGATGTTTTTTTGCCAAAAAATGTACCTTTTCCACGTTATATTTATTCAGTGCACATGTACTCGACGTGTGACGTCAGCATACCTTATGTGTAATCATTGTATTTAATCAACGGGCGGTCACGTGCCGGGCGAGGGATCAGGGAGGGTAGTTTATTTCGTCCCATTGTATGCCCAACTGTTGGGTACAGAAACTTTTGGCGATACGAATCTTGTATGATTGGTACCGTAATTGGTTCGGAGTTTAAATTATGTAGTATAGAGTAGCGAGGGCTGGTTGAATTCGTGAGATATACCCGGATTTATTCTGGGCGTTAGTAAGTTTGTATTATTTTCTCCTTTTATTGTTTTTATTCCGTTATGTATATTGTTTATGTATTTAATAATATAATATATATGTGATTACATATTTTTTTTTATCATTATTTATTACATTATAAGTTAAGTGTGTTTTCTACACAGCGATTCAAAGATTCATTCTGACAAATTGACATCTATTGCGTAAAAAGATCAGGAAAAAAAAAGTTCAGTATTAATGTTGCTATAACTTTGACATTATTACAACTAAATATACATAAAACTCAGCAGATTAATTTAAAAGAAAAAAGAAATAGGACCTTTATTTAAGCAACATCCTGTTAATAATAGTTGATGCTCTAACGCACTAGAAATGCTCGGCAAGTCATCTGTTCAATTGGGTGCAATTGCTTTAACGTTCATGCACTATACTGGTCATAGTTACTTTCATTAGGCAAATAGAGGTAAGGGTTCCGTGACAATAGCTTCTTTATTTTACTACTAGCTTTTACCTACGGCTTCGCTCGCGTTAATTTAGAATTTGACAATCAACTTGTGGCGGCATCTATCTCGCCACATGCGAACTATCCTACATCGCGCAATCAAGATTTAACACGCAGATAGTATATATACAACCTCCCAACATCAACCGTGGGGCAGCAGCCCGCCAGGCACAAGACTCCGCCTGGTTGGAGGATCCTCCCTTTGGTTGGAGGAACACCACACCTGGTTTCTCCACAAACTCTTAACACACTAAGTCAAAGTCAAAGTTTTTTATTTCAAGTAGACCAAATTACAGGTGCTTTTAAAACGTCAAAACTGATCATGGAGAAGAACCGGCAAGAAACACCATGGATACTCTTTTTAAATAACAGATCATGACAATTTCACTACAGTGTCGTGAGAATAATTGTACGAGAATAATACAGGTTAATGTAAGAAATAAACTCATATAAGAGTACCTAGCAAATAGAAAAATACGCCATTTGGGATTGCCATAGCAGTTAAGAGCTGACCAGTCCCGACAGACGGCACCCGTTTACGAGCATGTCGTGCACATCCGCATCGCTCAGCTCAACCATGTTGCAGGGACTACTTATGTTTCTGTAATAAATAATTCAATCATGATTCGAAAGGCACGTGGCGCCGTCTATTATCATAAGAATCGGGAACAGTACTTTTTTCGGGATGTAAGGTACCCTATGTCCGTTTCTGTACACCTGACAACGTATATGCAAAATTTCAGGATGATCGGTTCAGTGGTTTGGGCGTGAAAAGGTAACAAACAAACAATCTTACTTTCGCATTATAATATTACTAGCTTTCGCTCGCAGCTTCGCTTGCGTGAAATTTTGAACCCGTTAAGTGACGATTTTCCATACAAACTTTCATCCCCTATTTAACTCCCTTAGGGGTTGAATTTCGAAAAATTCCTTCTTAGTGGATGCCTGCGTTACAAAAGGAACCTACTGTCAAAATTTCAAGTTTCTAACCCCAGCGGTTTAGGCTGTGCGTTGATAGATCAGTCAGTCAGTCAGCTTCTTTTTTTATATGTATAGACTAGAGGTCGCCAGCGGCTTCACCCGCGTGCATGTCGTTTATCGCGTATTCCGCGTTTTTCTCCACCATAATATGCATGTATTATACAAATAAACCTTCCTCTTGAATCACTCTATCTATTAAAAAAAAACGCATCAAAATCCGTTGCGTGGTTTTAAAGATCTAAGCATACATGGGAACAAGCAGCGGGACACGACTTTGTTTTATACTATGTAGTGAAAGTTCGGATTAAGAATTCATATGTAAGTTGTAATTAATTTGTTCTGTCTACCCTTTTCCCAAAAATGTTGGGGTCAGCTTCCAGTCTAACCAGATGCAGCTGAATACCAGTATTTTACATGGAGCGACTGCCATCAGACCTCCGCAACCCAGTTACTGGGCAATGCCGATATCCTAAGGTTATATCGGTTGTCAGACTTTCGGGCTTCTGACTACCCGTGACGACTAACATAGGTATTCGTATGACACCTGGGACCGATGGTTTAACGTGCTCACCGATGCATGGAGGTACCCCTCGTATATTATTGCACCATGATGATAAATGCTTTCATTCACAAGTGGTTGGATCATATATGATTAAAAAAGACTCTCTTTTTGTTAAATCTTCCATTTTAATGTCTATAACTCAACTAAGGTCATCATCATCTTCCTGCCCTTAACCCATGTTACTTGGAGTCGGCGCAACATGTTTTCTTCTTCCATTCCGTCCTGTCACCCGTCATGGTATCACTGACTCCCTTTTCTTTCATATCATTCTTCACACAATCCATCCATCTTTTCTTTGGCCTCCCTCTTCCTCTCCATCCATCCACATTTATATTCATAATTCTTTTGGTCACATGCGTTTCATCCCTCCTCTTCACATGCCCATACCAAGACAAACGGTTCCCTTTCAACTTTTCTGTCACTGGCGCTACTTTCAAACTTCCTCTAATATACTCATTCCTAAGGTAAGGTACCAAGTTAATAATAATCATTAAACACCTAGTCACAATCAAAGGTATTATCGATCAAAACTGGCGACAGATCATCGTCACGCAGTTACCTCATTCTATTTACTGTGAATAGGATTTAATATAAGCTCCATAGCCGTAAATAAAATACGTTCAAAGCGAGAATAGAGAGGATGAAATAGATTCCGCTCCGGCGATATCGAAAGGGACATTAATTTTCTGCCTACTTAAATTGCTAGGCTGTGTAAGGCAAAAGATTATAGCGATTTTGTGCCCGAGACAAAAAATGTGACGTCGTTTTCTTGGAAAATAACGTGTCACCCGTAAAAGGTTTGGTAGAAATAAAAAGATTAGATGACTTTAGAAACTATGTAAGTATTAGTAGTGTACAATACTCATTTTATTAATATTTTTCATACAACTTGCCAAGTGTCTATACCAAAATAACATTAATTCTGTGGATATCATATTATTATAATTATAATGTACGCACGGCTACAGATCAAGCTATACATTTCCAGTATAAGCTGATCTCGCATTGTACAGGATTTCCTTACAATGAGAGGTCAGTGTAAACTGGAAATGTATAGCTTGATGTGTAGCCGTGTGTACACTATAGTGTCAGTATCATTTGTGCATTACTTAATAGTAAAATTCTTTATTTTTGTTGCAATGAAGCATCAAAATCGGCGTTCGTTGTCAAATTCGTGTTGGATCTCTGCTAATACAGAACCAAATACCGCGATATACTATGGTCACCTATCTTTGCCAAGCGTGAAGTTCAAGCAATCTTTTTGAGTTACATCCATTCTCTGCAGTAGTCTACTAGAATGCTCGTGTTTAACAGAGGGCTTCTTTACTGACTGAGATATGGATGAAATCAATATAGCGTCGTTGCGACTTTAAGACCTCTTATGTGTCACTTTTGGCAAAATCACTTTTTAAATTGTTTTACTATGGCATTACTTTTCATTTCAACCAATAATAGCAAAGTAAAAAGCAGAAAATCATGTGGCTGATACCTTTATTTTTTGGTTTCATTTTATCTTTTTCAGTAGACGGTTTTGATTTTTACACATAAGAGGTCTTAAAAGTCGCAACGACGATATTACATAATTTTTCTTCAAAGCATCGTCCTAGCCGGTGAGTTCTTTTTTGCTACAAAATCTTGTTACCAGAAACAAGTTGCTGTATTCAAAAGTAACAAGTTATATTGTACAGTGCCTTTAGTAACAGATGTAACTAGTTTTCCTTGACTACAAATTTAACTGTTAAAACCAGCTGATACACTCTTTCATTCACTCATTCTTGTTCATTCAAGTTTTACTATTGGCTGAGCAAATCTGGTTGTCTGTCCTTTTAAAAAACGTACAAAGGAGATCGCTCCCGTTTTGGTAATCTAGTTCCTTTACAATTGACAAAAAATCAAGGTACTTATAATAGAATCACTAGATAGTATAAAACAAAGTGGCTTCCCGGGGATCCTGCCGTTTTGCCGAAAAGATTTTGCCAAATTTTCATTACCCAAACCAATTTTAGCAACCTTTTTTTATACCAATGTAATATTTGGAATAATTTTAGTACGCACATTTTCATTTGGTCAAATGTTTACTTGGCAGATTATTATCAAGGATAATATCATTAAGGCATTTGGTCTTTAATCAAATGATTTATTACAGCAAACAATCTTTAGGCAATAAACATTTAGTCAAATTATTGTAACACGCATAAATGTTTTTTAAGTCGAAACAGCTAGGTTAGGTTAGGTTAGGTTAGAACTGTGACCATACAACGCACGAGCCGAGCGAGCGTGCCGCGGCAGCGGCCGGCGAGTGCTAGAAAAATATTTTTTATTTTGCGTAAAATATGTTATACCAACTGAAATATTTGACTGAGTTGATGAGCAAGTTATTGTTCAAACGTTCACTTGCCAAACATAGGTTTTCGTAACAATTATTTGTAAAGAGATTTTTTGGTAAGTAATAATTTGGCAAATGAAATTATGCGAAAATTTGTTTGGGAAGTGATAATTTGGCAATTTCTTTTCGGTAAAACAAGGGAGACCCGGCTTCCCGCTGTCTGTCCCTATGTATACTTAGATCTTTAAAACTACGCAACGGATTTTGATGCGGTTTTTTTTAGTAGATAGAATGAATCAAGAGGAAGGTTTTAAGCTATAAAACGTACACGTGCAAAGACGGAGCAGGTCGCTAGTAAAAAATATATCAAGGGTACAAAAAGCAAAAAAAAAGATGGCGGTGTCGCTTTTAACTTGTACCAACCGCTCCAAAGGGACACCGTTTTCCGCCACCTGTCATCACTAAGTCCGTGCCAGAGGATTTGCAAGGCACCTTTTACGCTTAACTTGTCTTTAACATATAGAATTTTTCAAATACGGATTATTCCGTACTCTTGCGAGTTATGTGACGTATTTACGTTTCTGATTTGAATAATCGTGTAATGGAGGTTATTTTTCGACTGAATTTAATTTTTTATATATTTTCAGTTTTATTAGCTGTGATAGCCTAGTGGTTTAACGCTTGCCTGCCATGCAGGAGGGTCCGAGTTCGATCCCGGCCCGCACTAGACTTTTTTTTTCGAGGTGGTGTTTCACTTTTTGTGTTTATGGAAGCCTTTTGAGTACCTACCTCTATGAGGATCATACTTTGATTATCACTTGCGTTACCGGTGAAGAATAACATCGTGAACAAAACCGCTCACCACGGTTCCGTAAATAATAATAATAATCATTTATTTCAAGTCATAGTGTTAGTACCAGTTTACTTACAAGCTATGTTAGTAAAATACTACATAGATTTTGTTTGTGACCTCACTACCGCAAGGTCACAGGTCCAGCTGAATCCTTGCAACAGTGGTTCACATACAAGCAGTCTAGTCTGCTTGCTATCATAATCAGGGTGCTGTTGGCGCTGGCCCGCACCCTACGGACCAAGGATGCGCACCGCTTTCGCATGACCGCGTAAAAGCAGTCCACGCGAGCTTCTGCGAACATCCCCGATGCGCTGCAGTAGCGGGGCAGCCCCATCTGCACCCTGAATGCGTTATTGTACTGGACGCGAAGGGCGCTGTACGTACTTTGAGTGAAATGAAATAAAGATCTCAATGGTGTGTGTAGTCCAAAAAACCCGAACTAGGCCAGTGTGTTAGACTAAAAGGTCTAAATCCTTCTCATTTTGGAAAAAGACCCGTGCCCAATCATTGTTATGAGAGTGTAAAGGGCTAGTCTTCTACGGGTATTGATAATTACTTCAATTACGTCATAAGTAACTTTTAGTTTGATAACGTCATTAAGCTAGTACCTAGGTACTGTCTAGACACCTATATCTATCGCCAAGTCGCCATTGACATCTACGGATGAAACTTAGCGAGAAATCTCGGAATTTGCTAAGATATCTTTAAGCAATAAGTATGAAGTTTGTACGTAACAATTTACCGAACGATTTAGTTAGTATAAATATAGTGAGTGACTAGACTATGAAATCTTTATTCCTAGAAACGGCAAAGCTTACTCTAAAGCGCAGTTCAAACTACGCTATAATATATCGCATATAGCAAATATTATATAGCACAACGATATCGCTCAGCATACATTTTAGTCAAATTGAAATAGATATGACGTTATTAATTTTTCATTTAGATTACCGTACTATATACCGTAATCAAAAGAGATCAAATATCAGTGTCTATAGGGTAAACTTCCCGAGTCGCGGTAGTTATCAGATTTTTTTGACAGATAAGACAATGTTTTATTTATGTGTTATTAAAGATTATTTATGTGTAAAGAATAAAAATTAAAAGTATTTGTTAAGTTAATTAATGAAACAGTTCATAACAAAAAAGTATCGATAGCTTGAATACTCGATAAAAAAATCACGACCCGTCTCTATCACCTTTCAATTGTTTTGCCATAAGATTCCGCTCTCTGATTATGACGCAATATGATTTACTATACCCTAAATTCCTATCTCAGATAATTTATGTAAACAAAGGGGATAACAGATCAAAAAAATATTTTATTAATGGTAATTCACTGAAAATGCTGGAAAAAGGGTTAGATTCTCTTTTATGTACTGATTTTAGAAATAATAATTTAAAGAATATCATACCGTAATTACTTTTATAAATTTTCAGTTTTCAACAAAGTTATTAAAAAAAGGAGATTTTCTGGTATAAAGTATTTTATGATACTGGTAACACTGTAGGAGTACAAAACATTTTCAAATTTCGTTTAACAAAATGTCAAAGTTGAAAAGTTGTCTTAGCGACATAACAATACATTCGTTTTCTTTTCCCGTTTTCGCTGCGTGTTTGTTAATTTTGTTATTGTGCTATCATCGTGTTAAGTTTTTCATCTTGTTGGTGTTTGTTATATTTCCTTGTTTTTGTTGAGTTCGTTTGTTAAGTTTTATTTGTTATTTGACAAATGGAGCCTCAGCCGGGGCCCTCGAAGGCAGCCGCCCCCGACTTTTTGTCGCCTGTTAAAAAGCGGCCTCGAACATCTATGAGTGCCACAGAAAAACTTATGGTGATGAATGCGTCTATGGACTGATTAAAGTGATTATATGGCGCGTCTCCGACACACTACACAAGACATTGTTTGGCTACGGTATTTTGTTTGCATTGTTGTTAAAATTAACTTGATTTTAAATGATTACTTGGTAAACATTTAATGATAAAATGTTTTGTACCACTAACCTGTCACTTTGACAATGACATTTCTTTGTTGACATAAATTATCTGAATTCTGGAACTAAGGTATAGAAATAGTATAGTGTAGTCTGAACTGCGCTTACTGCTTGCTCTAACTTTTATAAACCAAATAAAAGCAACTTCTTAGTACTTTACACAACAAAATAGTTGCCAGACGAACATTATTGATGAATCCCAAATTGAATTTTGAACACAAATCAATACGTGCCTCGGTATTTACAACTTCTAAAATGAGGTTCCTAACTTTACCATTAAACCAGTCGAAGCAATATTGAAAGAATTTTACCAACTTCAGAAACAATCTATTTAATTTAAATTTTAATTGATGGATAATTAAAAGTGGGAGCACTTGAGCTGTAAATATTTTTACGAGTAATAATATAGCCCTTACAATGTTATTTTTTTAATTATTTGAATTTGGAATTAGGAGAAATAAAACGGTTACGGCTAATTTTTAAATTTGGAATTTTATTTCTTTTTTTAATGTTTGGTCTCGAACCTTTTTTTTAAACGTTATTTTTTATATAAAAAATGCTTCAATGAACGCAGTATTTTACAACCCGAAGGGGGAATTCACCTAAACTCAACCCTCATTATTATGGGGCTCACACTTCCATGTTACGGGATCCTAAAAATCCGTCGATTCGTATCTTTTTTAATTGAATAAGTCCCCGCCGGGATTATGTGACGTAATACCTCATCTTTTCGGAATATCCCGTATAATATTAACGCACAAGATGATGTCAAGATTCCTTATTAAAATTGTTCGGAAATAAATTACATACGGTTAAGGTAGATTAACTTTCTTCAATTCTTTATTCGGTTCTTTCGGCTACTTACCTGAAAAAAAAAGAATAAATGGTTAGGTTTTGTAGGTTAAGGACAGATTATAAAATATAATTAAACATTTTATGACAAAAAAAAAATCATTAAAATGTTCTACTTCATAGTAAGTAGCACCGAAGAGAAACATTTACAAAAAAAAAACAGAAAATTCTGTAATAATTTTTCATTTAAAATACATTACAACTTCTTCTGGAACTTCAAAGTGCAGTTTTAAACAGCTTAGGTAGCTTGTTTAAAACTTAAACCAAGAATCAATAGGACGGGGCGCAAGACAAATAGAAAATTAATAAAACATTCCTTCCGAACGAGAATTATTTGCGGAAAAATTAATTACTTCCCGAAGAATTCCTATTACGGAGTCGACCTTCGATATGGGCTTTCCAATGGAGTTTGAAAAGTACTCGTAGGTACTACGGGAGTGTGGTGTTGGTGTCTACACCAATTATCGGAAAGTATATTTTTTTTGTTGACGTTTTTTCTCTTTGGTATATTTATGAAGCGACAATAAATGAGGATAAAAAATACGTAAATAAATTTAGTTTCGGTAAAAATAATAACTTTATTTTGCATTCATTTGCAGCGGCATAAAAACTTAATTCATAGTAACAATGAAAAATTAAGAAAGATTCGAAAAAAACTAATTTAGAATTGAAGCTGCAACTCCGATAATAGTTTTTTACTTCACTGGAGTTTTTGAAATTGGCATAAAAGCTGTGCAAATCTGGCCCCAATCCAAACAGTTTTTCTTTTGCACTTAAAAGAAAAGGTAGAAACTTAGTGAACAGTGGAAATTCTATTGCCCCAAGGCATAAAGCGGCTCTCTGGTTCGCTTTGTGCCCAAACCCGTAGAATAATGGTATCGAAATAGGATCGATTTGATCGCGACAAAGCTCGGAAGGATTTCCAATTCCGATCATGTATGAAATGTTTTGTATGTACCATTTGATTGTGTGTCTAGTGTTACGTGTGACGGTGATATGTGAATAAGCCGAGGAAGTTATTAGTTTTCGGCGATACAAGAGCTGTTGGGATGTACTATCGCAGTGGAACTAGCTATAGAGTTGGATACATGAGGATATTGTGCAGATAGTTTACTATTGCGAGTATTATTTACAAGGTTAGTCGGAAAGGGGGTCCGCAGGGCACTTAAAATATCACTGATTTTTAAAGCAAGTGTTAAAATTTTAAAATTCGGTAATTTTAATTTCAATACAAAACGATTTTTATTTTAGTTCTTTCAAAAATTCTTCACTCCTTCTTTAGTTAAGAATTCAGAAAATGGAGCTTCTAATCCGTGACCCCAAATATGACCTAAAATGTAAACACAGCTGATCATAGCTGAGGGTAGATAGATTTTGGAGTATTTGGGATGCATGAAAAGAGCCTCCACGAGTGACGATACTTCATACCGTCCGGCGCACCCTGGGCAGTCAGCCCCGCTACCAACCTTGCTGACTGACTTATATTTTCACCACGGCATGAGCTATTCTTGTATACTCGTGCCGACACAATAGAAGAAGCGTATTTTTTTGAAATCTTTGAGTAGCTATTTCTCTTAATTTATTAACAGTTGTACAAAAAAAGTTACTCAATTATGGGTACTTTAGCACGCTTTCGGATTAGTACCCCCTTTCTGACTAACCTTGTATATACTTTACATAATCAGCCTATTACTGTCCTACTGCTGGGCGAGGGCTTCTTCTGATAATGAGAAGAATTTAGGGGCTTCTTCCATCACGCTGGCCTGACATACCCTCCGATTTTTCTGACCGTTATTTTCCATGCCCTCTCCGATATTTATTTATTTATTCTTTCGCACAAAATTAGTACAGAGGCGGACTTAATGCCATAGGCATTTTCTACCAGTCGACCTTAGAGTGATGCAGAGAAAACATGGTAGGTGCACTAAATAGTAATGTGTGTGATACGATGGGATTTTTGCTAATAATATTTACACTTATAAATATAAAAATACAAATTAAATAACCCAATAAATACTAGATAACATATTTACATGCATACATAAATATATATTAATTATCATAACCTACATAAATAGGTATTATATACGAAATGCATGTTTTCTCACGATGTTTTCCTTCACCTTAAGTGATACTGTGCTATATTTGACTATTCAATAGCAACTAAATAATTCTATAACAAATACTTTTTTCTTTTCTTCAAAGAGAAAAATTTTGCTAGCGTTAAAAGAACATTAGCATTGAACTCTATGAGAGTTTATTTTTTTAGAGCCTCACATGGTTAGAAGTAGGAAAATAAAGATGATTATAACGTTCTTGATGAAGTGTAACAGAAGATTGAGATTAATGTATCGGTAAATCTTTTTACTACGACAAAAAATAAAAGGTTATCCAAAGTGGATCCCGAAAAAAATACGTTATAAGCGGCTGGGTATTATCCTTCTAATACCCAGCCCCGCAACAAAAACTTCATTACCCAAAGCTGTACCTAGTTAATGTTTATGACAAAGGCACTAATTCTATGTCTACATCGTAGACGACCTTACGGCCATATTAAACCCAACCTTGACCTTCCATACCAATATTTGAGCAAGTTACTTGAAAGCTTGCAAACAAACGAAACGCGACGCCAAATAAACCCAAATTGTACAACGAAAAACGATATTGACGGTTTAGGGGTTTTTCGTAAGCAGAATTACGACCCTTTGTTTGGGGGTAAGGGATGAAACTTGATACGACACCGAGATAAATAGTGTGACTTGCTAAAGTACGATTTTTTTCCGGATTTTGTTAGTGGCCAATCTTTGGTAAGCCTACATTTTTTTTTCCGGTTTTCGTTAGTGGCCAATTTTTAGTAAGCCTGCTATAATGAGGCGGATGTATTGTAGATATAGTACGCCTTAGAAAAGTGGCATAAGTATACATAACATAATATTAGTATCTCTTTATGCTGAGGTCAGAATGATTTTCTTACAAACTACAAATATCAAAAAATTGTATCGTAGACGCTTATAAAAAGTCGAATGTAGGTGCACGGTTCCAATTTGTCGTTTCCTACGGAGAAGAGCCAGCAAGAATCTTCATGGTTGCTCTTTTAAAATCAATATCTTTAACAATTTCAGTAAATATCGTACTATGATTTAGGATAGTTATGAGAGAAAATTGTAGTCTTGAGCACTACAACACTACAACAAACACTAGATGAATTTCATCTAGCAAGTCTAGGAAGTTCTGAATTTACAAAAGGTACTATAAATTTGTCCAAACAGAAGTTGGATCATCACTACAAACAATAGTTAAGAAAATACTTCAAACTGTTCCATATTCCTACTTTATAATACTAAAACACCTCATTTGCAAGTAGAAATGAGAAGCCGACATCGTTAGACCGATGTAATATTTTATGAAGTTCTACAAAGGCGAACCGACGGGAAACGGAATGGACTGCAACGACAAATTGTACCGTCTCCGAGGAAAATATACTGATATTCTGTACCAAAGGACCAAAGGTCTGTAGGACCAAATTAAGGAAGCCTGGTCCTTTGTGGCAAGAAATAAGATAGAAACAATGTCGGTACTTAATTTTTCGACGTAATGATGTAAGTATTTGTACTTTGTTGTCTGTTTTAAAAAGATAAAAGGACCAAGACAATTTTGCACTTTGGAATAAAAATGTAGATTGATTCGGAAAATCAATCATTCATATTAAAGATACATTGAAAAATGTTTTTACTAAAAAGAATATTGAAATAATTCCATCAAAGGTAGGAATAACAGAAATAACAACACAAAGCTTCACAAAACAAACTAGTACGGTCGCCATTTTGTAATGAACTAAATAAAACTAAAAGGAATACGAATGACAGATGAATGCGATCTTTAAGGCCTCTACACACCTAAGCCGCCGGCCCGGCGGCTTTACCCGGCGGGTTATGCCGGCGGGTTATTGCGGCCAACTAACGCGAACTAAGCGAGCGAACATGACGCAAAACAAGCCCGGCGGCATGACCCGCCGGCTAAAGCCGCCGGGCCAGCGGCTTTGGTGTGTAGAGGCCTTTAGCTATCAAAGTTCACGCGTGCATTCATTAAATCCATAGAAAATAAAAATGATAATTTTTATACATTTATCATAAAAGTATTTTTCTTATTTATAAAAAATGCCAATTTTATTGTTTTATTATATGGTATTTTCTTAAAACATTATTAAAGGCGTTGTCATTTTCTTTAAAAACAGGCGATTTAAGTCTAGGAATTGCGATTCCTGTCTTTTTGTCATACAGTACAGACTAAACCTAACTAAAAATATGGCTATCTTTTACTTGCAGATAAAACAACAGAGATGGAAGAATATTAGAGCTGTCAAGTTAGGTTGAACTAAAATTTCCAAACAGATTTAGACTTAGAAACATGCGAAAGTGATGGTACATTTAAAATATTTTGGAAACCAATTTTTCTTTGTGATATAATATTTCGATGCTTTTCATAAATGAATGAATGCACGGCGACACAGCTAGCACGTACGACTAGTGCGATATCGCTCCACGCAGTCAGTTAACTCGGGGCGCTAAAATGACCCCGAAACAGAAAGACATAATTTTTTTGAAAAAAAAAAAAACTGAATTCTGAAAAAATCCCATGCAGGGTTAATTCATACCAGTAGTAGATCATATGGTTTTAAGGAATTAGACGAATTTATTTGCAACCGGTATAAATGTACAGTCACCGACAGACAATGTCATTTTATGGCCTCCGATCTAACCAGTCCAACGTTTTATCATCTAAAATGTCGCTAGCCGCGCTTTAAGCCAAATAAGGCGTGCCTTGCCCAAACAACAGTGTCGCGGGGGGCCAGTGTACACCACTTGTTGCTATACCGCCTATTTATAGCTTTGGCCTATTTGCTACAATGTGTACTCTAGTTTATAAATAGAATTTATTTGCGGACTGTACTTAAATCTTGTTGCAATTTGGGTCGGAATTAGGAGAACGTTACATTTTTAGCTGTAATAAATAACAGTTGACTACACACACATCAAAAAAAGTTTGCGATCGCTAGCATAATTATGTATGTGAAGATTCCGAATTCAAAGTCCAACTGAAATCTGATTTATATTTATCTAGATAACTGTCAATCTATATTTATCATGATAAATTATCGCTATGAATCCCGATTAGAAAATTCGGCTTCAAAAAGGCTACATAATTTTTCAAAGTGATCGGAAACTTTTTTTGATGTGTGTATGTGGAGTTATGTCGCTGTTTCTAACTTTATATCAAATCAAAATCAAAAATCATTTATTTCTCCAAGAATATTTACAAAAACAAATTCGTGATTCGAGCCTCCCTTTAAGCAAGTAATGCCTGTGTTGGGAGACTCCGCTCTTCCATACCGATATTACAAGTTAAACATACCTACACTGTTTTGTGTGAGTATGAGAGTATGTGTGTGTGTTTGTGAGTGCTTGAGTAGGTTTGTGTGTGTGTGTATATGTGTGCAACATGTGACGCGAGGTGAGGACGTGCCATTGCACATCCACTATCCTTACAGCACATAAACTGTTGCACTCCATTGCGTGTAACAGACCAAGCGGACAGATCCATGCATTATGATATATGTGCTAACAGTGCTTCTGTTTCATCATAGTTTATAAAGTTTTATCCAATTAATGAAAGATTTTTTGCAGTCATAGTATTGTTTTGTATATTTCAATATTAATCCTATTATACAACTTTATTTTTAGTATATACAAAAACCGAGACACCCCAGCAAAATTTTCATCAGAACTGCCCGAATGTGTGTTTTTTTAAAATAAATCTCCAAGTTTCACCTTAGTTTATGTCGCATTAAGTTCCCTAGTAAAGCGTGAAATGCCTGAGATGTGCTATGCAGGGGTTGTCTAATACACTGAAACTGACGGAGCGGACCGTCTCAAGCCTCAAGGTGTCTATTCCCGTCCACTGTTATGCGTAGAAACTAGAAACCTTTTGAAACAAAATTGAAATATATGAAAAAAAAAGGAAAAATGTGGTGTAAAAACTATGTCAATCGATTCTCCTGGTGATTCTGAACAAACTACATAGTTTCAGGTTTAGTGTATACCAAAAATAAACTTGTATAATTGGGCCGAACGTTTTTGTAGTTATATATCTTGAAGATGTATTAATTTTTAATCATTGTAGTTCAATCTTTGAAGGTCTCGTGGCTAATTTACAACCGCGTCGATCATACGATTTGCTTGGGAAAAAGCTAGGAGGAAGAACTAGTTTAACCGTCATGTCATGTGTTAGGTACAGACGCCAGCAGGTCAAACTACCCGAAACAGTCAAATTTTCCCAATCAACCTTGAACCTAATGCTTTCGCCATAAAGATGAAAATCTATCAAAGAAATTTGACAGATTGTAGTACTTTGATGTGCTGGTGACTGTACTTCAAAATTACACACGTGTTTTAAACTCATGGCAATTTTTTTACCAAACATTTCTAAAACGAAATGTTTTTGACCAACTCTGTTTCGTATAGGTAAGTACCTATCGTTTTTCTCACAGTACGAATTTACAATCAATGACCGAATATATTGATTTCTATAAACCTTAAAAGAATAATATTTTCAAATAAAAACGTATAAAATGCTTTTCGCACCGCAGGATAAGCGGACCGTGCGAATCACGTTACTGGGGCGCGTATTACACTACGTGATTCCGAATAAAGCGGTTCCGATATCTCGATATGCGAACGAGTACAAATTAAAATCGATGCTAAGCGGCGCCAAATGGTGTAGAAAACGGTCCAACTTGATAATGTATAGCTAGGGTTGGGAATTTGAAGAGTTCCGTGATTTGATTACGTAAGAACATTATGGGATTTATATTATGAAGATTTTTTTTCCCGGTATTGTGCGATTTTGTAGGTTGGGCTGGGGAGCTTGTGGACCAAATGTACCAAACCAGGTAGTTTATAAGTTATCAGCTTTTACGAAATTGCATTTTATGTACATAAGGGGTATATCACCAATCTATTATGAACTGTTCATTAAGGTAATTCGGTCTCTACACTTTTCAATAGCTAACGTTTGCATTTCACCAATCAACAGAGATAATGACAAGATTATTGAATACAAGCATATTTGTAGGTCACCTTCAGCTTATCTGGTCAATAATTACGGACTACATTATTGATAATGTTGGTGGAATACCCCGTAACTTTTCTAAATTAACATGGAATATTCTCAATTAATCCTTTGCTCTGTTAAACTGAATTTCATTACATTTTCCTACGAAATTAAATAGGTAGCCCTACACATCATAACTCACGTTCAAAACTCGGCCCACCGCTTCAGTTATCACCAAATCTAATGCCGATTGAAAAACTTATATCAAGCGTAACTTTAAAATATCGTTTTGCGAATTTCGAACTAAGTTCGGTTGAATAATTCGCGTTAATTCGAGCATACCGATAAGATATGTTGCTGAACATGAATAATCGGTTCACGATATCACTTAGTGTGAATTGAATTTTGGTTTTGAATATGGAATGCATTATTGTTTTCATGAAATAATACAATTATGAAAGCCAATTTTTTCCACAGAAAAAAAAATGTGCGTGATTGATATTCAACGAATAATTAGCCAGGACTTAATATTAAACATATTATTAAATAGGATTTGTTTACGAAAATGTATTTTTTTAAATACATTTTTCTACAAATATGTAGTGGTAGTGAGTTTTTATTTTAGATTATACTAGTTTAGATTTATATTGTGTCTCTATATTTTTTTATATTTGTAAATGTGTATTGGTTTTTTAATGATATGTAGGTATCAACTACATAGTTTAAAACAAAGTCGCTTCCCGCTGTTTGTCCCTATGTATGCTTAGATCTTTAAAACTCTACGCAACGGATTTTGATGCGATTTTTTTTAATAGATAGTGATTGAAGAGGAAGGTTTTAATCTATAAAACGTACACGTGCGAAGCCGGGGCGGGTCGCTAGTTTAAAATATAATTTATAAGTTTGTACAATGAATAAACTAAATAATGTATAAACTCAAATACAAACATTAGTTTACAAAAACAAATAATATGTTATTTCAAAAGACTATTAAGTACGTATAAACATGTCAGATTCAACGGTTCAACAACAACTTATCACACAACAACTAAACCTTCTTATTTGTAACATTTCAATAACACGCAGGAATTATTAACATAATAAAAACATTTATACGTAGTAATTAGCAACTGAAGCAAATATGTATGTCGTGTCACACAACGTTAATATGTTAAACATGTCACAAATAACATTAACATGTGGAGAAAAACATAAATAATTCGAGTTTGATTAACTGAAGGAAAATAAACGCAATGCAGCGACACGGCATAGTTAAACAGCTGTTTTAAGGTAAATACACAAAGGGTTTTTTTTTTTAATGGAAATACTGCAACTTTTAAAGTTTCAATTTGTATGGTTTTGTAGAAGAGTGCTTTATGTTCAGTCTCATGACTCGTTACATGAACCGATTATTTTATGTTCATACATAAAATAATCGGTTCACGAAATCACTTAGTGTGAATTGAATTTGGGTTTTGAATAAAGAAAGCTTTTTTTTTTATTAAAACGTACTGCTACTGCAGTTATTTCGTACAACGACCATACAGGGTCGTTGTTTTCGTACTATTTTCATATTTTATTGATATTAAACGTATGCCAGGATTTAATATTAAACATATTATTAAATAGAACGTGTTTACGAAGACCAATTATATGTATTTTATTTCAAAAGACAACTACTTATAGTAATAGTAAAAACACAAAGGGATTTTATTAATGGAAATACTGCAAAAAAATATTTTAATTAGAGAAGCTTTGCTAATTGGCTATTTGACTACTATAAAAAATGGACAACAATTTAGTGTTATTTCATTGAATGTATGGGAAGAAGATGATATCTATGTGAAAAATAATATAAAATCAATGAAAAAATAGAGGAGATAATACGCCTTCGAAGTTTGTTAAGGAGGCATTTTCTGTCCTTTTCACGCGAAACGGATATTGTGTTGACACTCACAATGAAGTCACGACAAGATGACAAGTCACTATGACGTTTTTAAGGTGTGACGTCATAATTATGGTAGTAGTGTTGTCTTTGTCTTGTGAACAATTTGAAATCGTTATAATTTGGGTATTTTATTCAATATTCCATTGAGTTTTCACTGTTGCTTTTTTATATAATAGCTTCGAGTTTTCTATTAAAAAATAATAGTCACATATCCTATTGCACAACTGCTTTTTTAAATACAGTGCTTCGTTCAGTAACTACGTTTATTAAAATATATTCCAAGAATTCAAGCAGCAAATGTTATGTTTTTTAATAAATATTATCACAACGGCAAAACCCCCATAAATTAACCAGATAGCATAAACTTAGAAAACCGACCAGTTATAAAACTCTAAAAAAACACATAAATACTCGACGTAGAAACCACATAACCACCCTCTTTCCTGTGAAAGTTTAAAAAAGTAATTAATGAACTCCGTTAACGCTGTTTATAAAAACTAGTATAACATGAACCGTGGTGGCGAAAAAACAAAACTAAATGCGACGTACACAAGTTCGTCTTAGTGTCAACTAGCGCTATTGTTAGGGTTCTAGTTATAATGGTAGGAAAGGGAAGTCGCGGCGTCTGTTTACGGGGCATGATTTAAATACGCGGCGCCATGTTTTATCTGGCATCTGCGACGTGACGGAACAACTAAGCACGCTCGTTTTGACGTTAATCGTGAGTCGGGGTGCGTACGATTTTTTTGAAAAAAGAATTTTCTTTTTGACAATATTGTTAATGACGATGAAATAACAATATTGTTTGTGATATTTTTATGGAAATTATGATTGGTTTGGCTAAGAATAGAGCATTTTGTACTCACATTATACATGACTTTTAATTTTAAACACTTATTAAATTATAACCGTCCTTGTCATTTGTATGCCAATGAATAGAGATGGCAATAGACTTAAAAGCCATTTTAGTTGAATAACCGTTCACCATCGTTTCTAAGTAAGAATGACAGTGTACAAGTTACTGAGAAACGTACACACGGCTACAGATCAAGCTGTACATTTCCAGTATAAGCTGATCTCGCATGTATAGGATTTCATTACAATGAGAGGTCAGTGTAAACTGGAAATGTATAGCTTGATGTGTAGCCGTGTGTACACGCTTTATTTATTGTATTTAATTTGTTTTTTATTTATTTTTATTTGTCCTGCTCATTTTTTTTATTTGTCCTGCTCATTTTTTTTTTATTTGTCCTGCACTTTTTTTTATTTGCAACATTTTTTATTAGGAGTATGACTATAGTAATATTTTTTTTTTTACTAATGACTATGAATGTAGTACGTGAGCCACCTGATGCTTCAAATGAAAATCAGCATTTGCTGAGCTGAGGGCTATTAGACACACATTACCACACCAACGATTCCATTGATATATTTTTTTGTTTTATGTGCGTGTGCGTGTAATAATTATAGGAAATCTATCTTTCTTTGAAAACAAAAATAAATAAGAAAACCCAACCCATCCATAAAAGGGTTATTTCGCTCGATATAACAGCGTTTATCGTTAACGTTATTACACAAATTCTATCGAAATTTTGACTCACATTTTAGCAACAAATTATAATCGCAGTATTATGTTAATGGAAAAGGTTTTATAACTGTTTCAGGGCTTTGAACCTTGACCTTGGAGTTCAAGGACTACCTAAGCAAGCTGAGGCCGTAAATAAAAATGTTAAAATAAATTCTAGTTAGATATTTTCTTTTTCATACTGAAAGATGCTGAATTAACGTCTTATTTTTCTGTCAGATGAAGCTAAGTAGGTATTCTATTAATATTTAAGTAGCATTGTGATAAAGTGTTGTTGTACAGTCAGTAACAAAAGTCGATTAATGTTTCGTAGTTTTTGAATAAAATACGATTGGAATTGGAATATTATTACTTATGCCAATATTACGTAAAACAAGATTATTTCTTTTTTAAGTAAAGAGTGCTAACAAATTGTCAAGTAATAACTTGCTCCACATGTTAGGTAACGTGTAGTGAGAAGTTGATTAAATAAATAAATAAAATCTGAAACTAAATGATATTTATAGATAAAACACGGTACCTGTACCTACTACTTACCTAATTGTACACACAGTTACATATCAAGTATGTCCAGTATTACTGATCTCGTAACTTATAGGCTTTTAGTACAATGAGAGGTCAGCTTACGCTGGAGAAGTATAGCTTGTACCTAACGTACTTGAATACGTATCATTAGGTACTCTACGATAAAAGCTTTCAAGCGCAATTTAATCAATATTGAGGCAAACCGGCTAATTTGTGAGTCAGAAAAAGATGGCCGCCGCTTGTCAAACAAAAAAATAACACGACTGGCTGGACGTAAACAAAGACGACAAAATTCGACCTTTTAAATTCGAAAAAAGAAAAACTGTAACGATTTTTTTTAAACGCTATTATCACGGCTTGTCACGGTAACAGTCCATTAATCCAACGAGGGTTTCGACTAAATTAAAAACGTTTTCAACTGCTAATGGACTAAGTTCTGCGACGTCCCACCCACCGCAGGAAGTAGTATATGATCGAGTTTTAGATGTTAAACATGTAATTTTGGGTGTGTGGTTTTACTTTGAATATATTTGGTATATATTTATAATGATTACATAACATCACGCTTGTATTCCCCGAAGGGTTGGGCAGAGGTGTATAGTACACCTTCATTTCGCAAGACCCATGTAGGGGCGAGCATATTGCCATCAACCGGGCACAAATCCAGATTCCGGGCTGCTACTGAAAAATTCAACACGAAAAACCCAAAACACTTTGCAGGACCTGGGTATCGAACCCAGGACCTCACGCTCAGCAGTCGCGCTTGCGTCTAGTAGACCAACGAGGCAGTCATAATGATTAATTTTACAATATCTAAAATTATGTTTCATAAGAGGAGTGTTGTCGTTTTATCTATATCTTATGTCAAATTTGACGTTTACAATAGATAAATTTCTTGAATCGACTCGATAAAAGACCCGTGCTCGCACCGCTGATCGCTAAACCAGTTTGCCTTTTTATACCGGAAATGCACATAATGTTATTATAATTTTAGATACAATGTATTTATTGCAAAATTTTTCGTGCAGGATTAACATTATTAACCCAAAAAGCAATGGTATATTTCATAAATTGATTGATAGGCAAAAACCTCAAAGGCTATAAAAAACTCGATTATAACATTTCATTCAAAAATATTAAGGGGAGGTCTACCAGTACCCAATTAAAATCAGAACAAAGCAGCGCGGCCTTGCACCGACGAAACTGAGCACGAATTTACGAAAATTCATCTACATTTAGATTAGAATTAGAATTACTTTCGTGATAGAACGGGAGTCGGATTTTTGGAATTATTTTTCCTCACTCAAGTATTTACTTTATTATATTTACGAGGGACATGATAATATTGCGCAGATGAAAAACCGAAATCGGAGTTCAGGCTTACTTATGTTAAAGAATATTACTATAAACTTCTCAAAATGAGAGTGCTAAGACTTTTTCTTGATGTTTATTTTTACTGGAAGGTTTTACGCACTTGTTGCGATGTTATATTGCAATTTCATGTGTAAATATCGTTTTAAAACCGCTGTTTTTTAATAATGTAGCAAAGAGCAAACTGTCTAGCGTTATGTTGAAAAACAAATACAAAATTGTGTAATTACGACGTAAAAGGACGCAAAGAAAAGCTAATATTACGCTTCAGAGTAAATGAACATTTTAAGCTGAAATAAAAACTAAACCACATTTTCCATTTACAACTCCCAAGCTAATATCAAGGCTCGGTAAACATTCCATTTTGCTTACCCCTTAGTTCCGACGTGGGTTGTTCGTCAACTTAATTTTACAACTCCGGAACACGTAAGCGTGATATTGTTAAATTCTGTATTATTTATTGCCAAGTTGCGCCTTATGGGGTGCTAGATGTCGGCCTGCCGCGGTTGACTCACGCATTACTTTATAACACGATAAACATTCGACGTAGTGAGACGGTATCTTTCGTTATTTAAAATTTGAACAGTTTTATAACGTTATTGCAATAAGCCAATGGTGAGTTTGGTTTTAAACGAACAATTTATTAACAAAGCTTCAAAAATTATTCAAGTTTAATTTTGATATTCATATTTTAGTCGGCAACAGAGGTTATGTAACCGAAACGATATACCAACTGAAACGGATTACGTAATAATTTATTTTCGTTCGTAATGGATTCTTTTAGTCATAAAATAAAATGTAAATTTTAATTTAGCGAATTACAATAGGGTAAAACCGGGATAGATGCCGCACTTTTTGAAATGGCCTCCTAATTTTAAAAATATTAATTAACCATGAATTTTCTCTATGAATATAGCTAGTTTAATCTTTAATATTACGTTATGACTTGTTTTTGTTGACCTAGCAATAACAGATTTAGCAGAAATTAACTTTTTACACAACAATTTATTTGAGGATAGATGCCTACCTGTAAGGATAGATGCCCCACCATGAAAATGCCAATGAGGATAGATGCCTGCAGTGTAGGATAGATGCCCTATCGAATAAAATAAGCAAAATACATAATTTTAACATGTTTTATTAGTAATCTTTAGAAGATAATTCGAATATGACACGCATAACTATAATAAAGTTAAGCATTTGCCTAAAAAAATAATAATATTTAAGTTTTAACATGCACAATCATATACCTATTTTAACATTAAGAAATAATTATTTAATATCTTCAGAAAAATAACACATAAAGATCTACATTTTTTTATCCTACTTAATTTAGGTCGAACTGGAAAGTGCTTTCAGTTTTCCACATCTTGAGCAATACTTAGTTCCTGAAAATTGTTTAGCAGGTTTTATGTAGCCACTTCTGGCACATTATACACTTAAATCCAGTCGGATTTTGACTTTGTATTTTTACAGTTTTCAAAGCATTCTATGCATGTGCATCTTTGTCTGTCTTTAAGGATTTCTGGTTCATGTCTCTTAGTTTTCTTTACAGGCAAACCTTTAGTTTTCTTTCCTTTATTTTTATAGTCAATAATGGGTGGATTTTCTTCATCTTCGCTGTTTGAACTGGAAATATTTTTGTCGTTTTCGTGAGATTCGACCCTCATTTACTTTTAAATAATTATCATTTTCTTTATAACAAAAATCAGTCCAGTCCTCGTGGTCTTCACTAAAACATTTTTATTGTCTTGTCCTTTGTCTTTGGTTCCTTTATTTGTTTTCTTAAGTTCTCCTTTTTCTTTAGTAGTTTCAGTCTTGTTTCTCTTGACTTGGTTTTTGTTTGTTTTTTTTTTCCTTTCAGCAATATCTTTCTTTTTTTTCGAAAATCTAATCAAAATCGAAAGCTAATTGTTCTGTAGCCCAAGAAAATACTCAAGCTCGCACTCTCTCCATTATTTTATATTTCCGTGGCATGATTCACCTACAATCAGTAGACATTAATAAAAATACACTAATACAACATAATATTTCCGATAACTAATAATAAAACACGCTAGCACTATCAGCGTATACTTAGATGCCCCGAAGAATATCAAAACCTACCATCAGGAACAGATTGAAAAAGAAAAAAAAAACTAACAGAACTTATGAATCATTTAAAAATACTCTGACATAATTATGTATATGTGTATGAGGGGATAGATGCTTCTAAGGGCACCTATACCTCGAAAAATAGGGGCGACTATCCTTTTTGATGTGGATAGATGCCCTTTTATTTTTTAAATAAACTAAAAACAAAAGAGCGTTAATTTACACCTAGGTGTACACTTAATGAACCAGTATATTGACATTATAAAAAATATAACGGAATTTATTACTACTTAAAAAGTTATACACCGGCAAATACTAACCTCTGAAAATTTGAAGCATTTGTCGCGTTCGCTGCGGAAACAATCACACGCACAAGCGAGATTTGTTCATGATGCATGACAACCTGCGGGGGATAATGTGTGGGGCGCCTGCGCTTCTTATTTAAACTATCAATTTTTAGTTGCGAGTTCGGGAAATTAGGTTTTTTGAAAACGAGGCATCTATCCCACTGCGGCATGTATCCCGGTTTTACCCTACGTGTTATATTTTATTCATACAAAATATAACGTGTCAACTCAACTTTACATAATATTGTAATAAGTTCAACGACTTCGCTCTTTATAATAAACAAAAGCCATTTAAACCGATCCTAGGATCTCGTAACCTATGACGCGACAATGGCTATCCCACAAAAATCCCATACATTAAAACCATTAACTTAACGTCACCCCAAAAAATACACACCACTACAAACAATCAAAGGTAAATCCACACAAAAAGGTCATGAAATATTAACAAAGAAAACCGTTAGAGCCCCGTAGTGAGACAGGTCTAGTCCCAAGAAATGTTTAAATAGACACCTGATCGTGAGAAAGTAATAGAAAAGGGAATCTTAGGGGTCACACAAAAGGCGAATAGTAAATTCCCTAGTAAAGTCAACGGTTCTTCCATCCCTAGTCATGGATACGGGATTTTTTACTCTCTATTGTCGTAATACTAATTTGTATGAGATGCGTATTTTTTTTTGTTATTTGAAATCTCGTGAGAATCTTAAATTAACGGTCAAGTATGCATTGCAGTTATATTTTTGAATTAAGAATGCGCGCTATTATTTTGGTTTTATACGTCTGGTTTATTATATTTTTATTTAAATTAGTAGGTACTCGCAGACTACAATGGTCGCCGAGTGCAGACAAGTAGCAGGTGGCTTTGACTAAAAATAGTATCCGAAGAGATTTTATTCAACATCATACATTTTTGAACATTCGTACAACGATACGACAACGAACGACTTTTGACGCTGACTGTACAATAAACCAAACTTGAAATAAAATTACCAAAAAATTGGATACTTTAAACGCAACTTTCAAAGGTGTTTTTTTTTTCTTAATATTTTACTTGATCGCGTTTGAGTCTAGACGCACTTGGGGCCCAATTCTTCTAAAATAAATTGTTGCCAAACGCAATCGAACCACAACCGTCAGTCAGTTTTTGTTTTCGAAAACTTTCAAAATGATTGATTTTGTTTTTTGTGTCAAACAATTCGACAGCTTTTGAAATTGAGAACTGTCTGAATGAACGGTTCGGCCTTGGTTCAATTGCGATTTATCAAGATTTATTTTAGGAGAATTAGGCCTCTGATAGTAGGCGCAGTCAGGGTCTAAGATGGAACACGAATCCAAGTAACTAAAATAATAATAAAAGCTGTGAAAAATAAAAAGCATGAAACAAAAATTAAAAGACACTATGATACATCATTTGACTGCTTCTTTGGTCTAGTGGTGGTAAGCGCGACTGTTAAGCGTGAGGTCGTAGGTTCGGTCCCCAGGTCAGGCAAAGTGTTATTGGGTTTATCCATGCGGAGTTTCTCAGTAGCAGCCCGGAGTCTGGATTTGTGCTTCATTGATGGCAATAGGCTCGCCCCCTATTACGTGGGACTTAAACATAACGGCAAAATGAGGGTGTACTATACACCACTGCCCATCCTTTTTTGGAATACAGGCGTGATGATATGTTAATATCAAGAAGTGAGATCTCTAAACTCAATTCAGAAACACAGCTAGTACATATTCAGTACGCAAATACCTAAAGAGAATTATAAATGCAAAATTACAAGCGGCAATTTCTCCTATGTATTACTCCATAATTCGCTTAACTCCTGCGCTGGCAGCCTACGTCACACGCTTCATATATTTAACTTAGTTCAGTACTAATTGCGTTACGGCCGGCTGCCGACGCAAATACGCAGAAATCGTATTAATCTATCGTTCGTTCGTATCGAGGGTCTAACTTTAGAGTTGAGACTAAATATGGGTCGTACTTTGCTGCAAGTGAGCAGGGATTCGGGCTAACTAAGTATATCTAACGAAAAACCCTTGAAAACGGAGGTTTTGTGTCATTACCAGGTAGCGGAATCTTATGGCAAAACAATTCAAAGGTGATAGAGACGAGTCATTATTTTATATCGAATATTCAAGCTATCGATACTTTGTACCTTTAATTTGTGACAGCCAATCAAAAACTAGCAATATTAATTGACCAATAGCAGGCGGGGGTACGCACTTCCTGTTGAGATGAGGCGTTGTCATTCTATCATGTCATAGGTGTCACTTTTGGCTCGACCACAGGCTTGATAACATGGCTTTTTAAACTATATCGATACCGATATAAAAAAAAAAACAGGATTTTGTGCGTATGCATAAGTATGCCTCGAATAAGGTTGCTGAATTTATCAGAAGCCAGTTACGTGTTTTGAACATTAATCATGATGAAAAAAAGTAACGATTTACAGAAATCTTGTATCTTTAGTTGAAAGGCAGTATGTTTAGATAATTTCTGTAAATAAAACGTATATATCCGACCTCTAGCGCCCGAAGACTCGTATGTCGTAATTACCGGCCAATTGGCGCGATCGTGTGACAGTAACTTTAGTAACGTTAACCCACTGTTTATACAGGCAGATAACTACTGAGGGTTTTTGTTACATAGTTATATCACAAAATAATACTAGTGACCCGCCCAGGCGCCGCTTGGGTACGTTTTATAGCATAAAACCTTCAGGAAGAAACCGCTTCAAAATCCATTGAGTAATTTAGAAGAAGTAGGAAGACAAACAGACAGATGCGAGAAGCTACTTCAATTTATACTGTTTAGAGATACACAAGGGCCATACAATGCGTGAAGCTCACACAAAAAGCTGCGCACAGCATGCATTACCACGACATATTTCATGGGCTTTGTCGAATCTCTCACACATATTAGTGAGAGATTCGACAAAGCCCTTGATATATGTCGCGGTAATGCATGTAATGAATAAGTATTTATTTACATATAGTTTACATTATCGGTGAAATATGTCTCGTCACGGTACTGCGTGATGGTACGGTCGGTAATACCCATCACAACTGTTTTTGCAAAATTTTATATTTGTTGCTTTACCTCTTTAATTTGTAGTTATATTATGCTAAAACTGATTTCCACTGTTTAGACCTGTCTTAAATAGGTCTCTTTTGAGAGCTGGTTATTAAGTACCGTTTTGATTTCACTTGAGATGGTGAAAAAAGGATGAAAAAAAAGCGACCAAGTGCTAAATAACTGTTTTCATTGTTTGTTGTTTAACTACAGAGTGTGCACTAGAGTCCGCGCCACGAAAGAAGTCTTTTGGGCGCTATGTTGGCACCACTGATTTTTCATTGTTAAAGCGCTCGAAACAATGATAAATCAGTGGTGCCAACATAGCGTCCAAGAGACTTCTTTCGTGGCGCAGACTCTACAATCATACCAAGATTCACCATTGTAGTATTATTGTTTTTAAGATGCAGAGCTTGTAAGATGAAGAGCAGGCACAAAAAACATTGGAAACAACGCATTTTTTGCGGGGTTTCTTGTATAGGGTCCTTTGGGTTTCGACTTTTCATTATTCGCCATGACAGAAGCCATAGTAGTAATGTGACAACTGGCTTCCTCTTACTTTTAAAGAAATAGAGCTCTATGACAGAAAGACAAACAGACAAACGGACGAACAGACGGCGTAGGCTTAGTAATAGGTTCCCGTTGGCACTCTTTGAGTTCGGAGCTCTATAAAAGACATATGTATTAAATTCCGATGACGTTGACATTTTGACAGCTCCACGTGGTATGCTACTCCCAGGCCGCCATTTTGAGTGGTATACTAATACGGGTCTTATGGCATTTAGCTTTAACATGACAGTGGCAGATCGAAATTAACGGCAAATTAAAATTGAGTAGCGTTTCATGACTTGGCTATTAGTCAAGATTGACGAAGACAAAGGAATTCAGTCAACTATAAGAAGTAATTATGATATTAAACACCTGAATTTCTAGGCTCTTAAAATTGATATTATTTGACCACCTACTGTGAAATTAGGTACAGTATAACATATCAGAATGTAAACGTTCATTGCTGAAACTGCTACAAGGAATGGTTATGAGGGTAAACCGGCCATGATCAACAAGCTTGGTAAAACAGATTGTTGTTGGTGATTGCGGTGTTGTTATAAGCGCACAGGAACATGTTGGTTTCCCATTTTGTCATAAATCCTGTGGTTTCTCTTATAAAATCAACAAAAATATAGTGTGTTGCAGCTTGATAGCGTAGAATCTCATAACAATTTAGTTATGTTTCTCAGCGTAAACAACTCACAACCTTAATAGCTTTAATTTTGAACGATCAATAATGTTCATTGCACCGTATGTTTAAAACTATAGAAGTAATATGTATCATGTTTAAAACCCCCGTCTTCGTGGCATGAAACCCCCGTCCTCGTGACACGAAACCCCCATATTCGTGACATGATACGTCCGTCTTCGTGGCAACTAAATCAACGCAATCAATATTGTTGGTATGTCAAAATGAAATTTATAGCGTGCTACGCTATTCGCAAAACCATACATGAAAATAAAATCGTATTAAATGAACCCTGATTACAAAATATTACCAAAATTTATGGCTAAAAAGAATTCTCGCGTAAATTATAAAGAATTTTATCTTAGATATATTCAAAAGCGATGTTCTAAAAGCCCTTATAATTGACAAAATGCCATCCATTGTAGGAGGCGTTTAACACGATTTTCGTAAGCGGCGTCTATTACAAAGGGAATAGCGATATTCTATGGGACAACCTTAAAATTCGTCTGCACCTATATTGACGGTCATTTTAACAAACTTTGTGGAGGTGATTTTTTCTGGTCTTGTCACGTATGCTGCCCACTGCTCACTGCTGGGCACGGCCTACACCTCAGAATGAAATAGAAAACAACGCTGGCTTAGTGCGCGCTGGCGGACTACACTACACGCACTATCGAGAACTTTTTGGAGCCGTCTCAGGGGGTCTACTACCTAAGCACGAAGTCAGTGGTTTCGACCTTATTTACGAGCGTTTCCTACTCCCTATCACCTACAGACATACGATTATTTCGGGGCCTGAACTAAGAATGAATGACAGCACGATTTGACAGTTGTCCCTACTACCGATGTGTTTTTGCCCGTCCGAAAAGTTGAACTTGACACTTGTTTTGTTCACTCTTACGTTTCGGTCTACTTTCGGACGGGCGACTAACTTCGTTGACGGACTTAGGGAGTAGGCTCCCAAGTGTAGAGGTTTCCTCACGATACTTTTAATCAAACACTAGCTTTTGCTCGCGGCTTCGCTCCCGTTAATTTACGGATCCCTAATTTTTTGATCCCAAAATATAGCCTATAGCACTCAGGGATAACGTAGCTTCCTATTGGTGAAAGAATTTTTGAAATCGGATGAGTAATTTCGGAGATTACCTCCTACATACAAACAAACAAATTCTACCTCTTTATAATATTAGTATAGATTGATCCGCACTGTATAGTAAAAGTGTTTGAAAAGGATCATACATTTTCAAAAATCGCTTTCGCCTCATCCTTAGATACCATAAGAGCACCATAGCCAGCCTCTTACGAACGAAATGAACGTAATTAATTTGATTAATCTAGAAAGGCGTCTCCGAGGCATAGCTGCGATGAGTAATGGGGGATATTCGCCTTTTTTCTTTACCATGATCTATGGGCAGTGCAGCCTGATGGTCGAAATTAGGGAAAGATTCTTGGACGGTATTACCTTTTCAATCTTTCAATTGAAAGACTGTGTGCGTATGTGTAAGAGATAGATGTGCGTGTGTGTAAATAATTGTGTGTGAGCGTGTGTCCATGTGTGTGTGTGCATTAGATATGCTTTCAAGTGTATACGTTTTTTTTTATTTTCAGAAAAGCTTTTTAGTTTTACAGAACAAATGTTTCAGTTGTATTCATCTTTATTAGGAAAAATTTTGACATCCTTTTTTAGTAATGGATTTCCACGAAAAATAACGCCACATAGTATTTTACTGAAAATCTGGTGGGTATTCCGCAAAAAGAACGGTGTGCATAGTATATAACATTATTTAGCTTTCAACTTTGTTTTTAGAATCACTGTTAGGCCCGCCGCTGATTGTGATTTTTTGTCACGGTGACTTTTCGTTACCCAAGTCGAATGCTATGAAGATACATGGGAGTGCGCTCACTATGGTGACGTGACATTACGGTGACAAATATATATTTTCATAGAATTCGACTTGGTAACAAAAAGTCACCGTGACAAAAAATCATAATGAGCGCCCGGGCTTAAAGTTTATAATAGAAATACTTCATGGAATTGCCAATTAAATAGAAGTGGACTTGATGGAAATAATGAAAGGGTAAGTTTATTGTACTCATATAAATATAAATTCAAAAGCGGATGAGAACTAAGAAATAAGTCTGACATGTTTTACTGTTACATGTGTCCGGTCATGGACTAGCGATATTCTAGGTACTTATATAAATATTGTAGTACACAAATACAGTATACACTAGGATCCAATCCACTTCCATTTTTTTGTTGAGATATTCTGTACGTGTGTACAAAAAAAGTCATATCTCTCAAAGTTTTGGTCCTACTGAGATAAAAGTAGGCTTATTCGGAGGGCAACAATATTGTCTATTGTTTACATCACGATACAATGGGCTCACAAAGACATACAGACAACAAAAAAGCAAAATGGCTGCCAAATAGCGCGGATGTGGATTGGACCCTAGTGTATAGTATATTTGTGTACTAGAATAGTTGCTATTTAAGTACCTAGAATATCGCTAGTCCATAGCCGGACACACTGTATGGGACCATTTAATAACGTTTAATGATATTACCTGAAGTGACGATATATAAAGGGACAATAGATTGTACCTTAAAGGTACAGGTAGTTACCAAAACAAAGTTAATTTTGCTGTTAACAAACTACTCCGTCGAAGAAATGAAAGGGTGAAGCGTGTATAACAGATGTAAATGTAAGATTGTAAAAGTAAAAGCTTCTAGAAGTGTAATGTTTTGTTTGTCATCGTGGGAATTACTGTTAGCATTTATTTCATGAGTTTTTTGTATCGGTTGCCATGGAATATTATTATATTCCGTGAGCATCGCTTTATCTAAGTGGCGTAGAAAGTAATGTAATAAGAAATATGGCATTGTATTTTTTGTAATTCATTCATTAGTATTATTTATCACGATAAGTATTATTTCTTGATTATTTAACTGCGACGCCTGACAGTTTAGTAAATTAAGTTACAATAACATAAATCATTGCTACAATATTATTATCAGGCGTTAGTTACACGTGAAAGCACAGGCACAAGACACAATTAATATCATTATATAAAAACAAACATATACTTCATTATTCTTATGGCTACATGTCGATACTACCCAAAACTAATTCACTCCCAAATAGGCATTTAGAACGTAGAATTTCGATTTAACTGAAGAGTGAATAGAACTCTCCAAGCCTTCAGTTCAACCTTACTGGCCCAGTCAAACTTTTATGCAGCCTTAAAAGAGTTACGCATGAAAAGGCGGTATATAAGAGGGCAGTTACAGGCGGGAAGCATAGCCGCGGGCAGGAACAAGTTCAGAGTGTAAACAACAATTCTTTTGATAGATCGCGCATCAAAGAGGCAACTTTTGAATGAAAATAAACTCTCTTTTGTGGCATGTTGATTTTATAAAAAGAAAGTTTAGATGGAAATATGGTTACTGCAATAGAGTTTTAGTTATTGAATGATATGGTTTACGTAAAAGCATAATCAGTACATTATTGTTCCACTAGGGTTGCCAACTCTTTGTCAGTCAAAAATAGTAGTTCTAAAACTATAACCCAAAAAAATATACTAGTTAAAGAAAGGATGAAAAAAAGTAGGTTCCAAAATAGGTACTTCAATATAAATTAACTTCAAAATTAGTTAGTTACCAAAACACAAACTCGAGAGCGCAAAAATCGAAATTGCCAATCTGCCAAACTCAAAGTGAACGTAACTGTCAACTTAACATACCAGAATCGTTCAGAAAGAGGTTTTTTTTTTTTCTTGACTGCTGTAGGTCGTCCTAGGGGACGGTTTCTACGTAACCGGGCAGTTATTGGCGAGACCTGAAGGGTCTCCAGCCAATGGGGGGGGGGGGGGGGGAGTAAAATACTTAACCTAAGCTAACTACTTGTACTACACTAACATCATGACTACCTGCAACAACAGCACTAAGGGCGACCCCTAGTGGGACTCGGACCTCGGCTTAGGGCGTTGCTGGCGTGGACATAGGGGGGGGGGGGGGGGGGACAGTTTGATGAGGGCTGAATTATCGGTGTGACTGCGGAGTCTGAAGAGATGACCGGCTCTACGACGGGTGAGCTCGGTGGATCGTGACCGGTCAGAAATAGGTACGTATTGACGTTTCGTTTTACGTTTAAGTACATATTTTGAAACGAATGTTATTGCTTTGAGTTTGATGCCTTTAAAATATACTACTTTCGCCTAGTATATACTTTTTTCAGAAATATAGTAGTCGGACCTCTAATACACTAGGATACTATATTATATGTATTGTAACGTTGGTAACACTATGTTCCACAGCTGTGCACGAAGGGTTTTGGCCATAGTCCACCTCGCTACGCACGTACGCACGACTACACATACCATCGAGATTTTTTTAGAGCCATCTCAATGTGCAAGTTTCCTCGTGAAATTTTTCCTTCAGCAATAACGCAAGTGATAATCAAATTATTCTGATCCGCTATGAATTCGAAAAGTTATAGATGCTGGTTGGGATCGAACTCACAGCCTCCATGGAAGGCAAGCGTTTAATCGCCAAGCTATCGCTGCTTTTTACTTTTTATATTTACTAGCTATACCCTCGTGGCTCCGCCCGCGTAGGAAGTTTTTATTATGTCACAAACTTTCTCGCAAATGCCAACAACAACTGTACAAAATTTCAAGTCAATCCATCGACTGCTTTTCGAGTCTTGCGGACACAAACATACAGAACCTGTATTTTTATATAAAGATTTATACAAGCTTAGTTTTAGTATACACTAAACCTGAAACTAGTTTGTTCAGAATCACTAGGAGAATCGATTGACATATTTTTTACAACCCTTTTTTTTTCATAAATTTCAATTTTGTTTCAGTAGGTTTCTACCCATAACAGTGGACGGGAAGTCAACCCCTGCATAGCACATCTCAGGTATTTCACACTTTACTAGGGAACTTATCGCGACATAAACTACGGTGTAACTTGGAGATTTATTGAAACAAAACACATTCAGGCAGTTCTGATGAAAATCTTGTAGGGGTGTCTCGGTTTTTGTATAGGTATACTACAAATAACGTTGTATAAAGATTTATAAACAAGACTTTAGTACCAAGTGTACCATCATAACATTAACTTTTATAATTTATGGTTTGGTCACAGGAGTCTCTCCAAAAAGCTTTGACCTTTTAGCTGAAGCTGCATCGTAACTAGCTCTACCGAATACTAGCTTTGAGCTGAATCCTAGCAAGTTTTGAAAGTCAACCATCGGGGGATTCGCCGTAGGTATTTACGATGTCTGTGGGCGGCGAAATGGACACCTACAACTATTTATGTTTCAATCTTTTAACCTTCGCCCAGAAACCTCAGGGTCCGGGTGCGTTAGCCAATAAAATGAAAGTACTTCTTCTTGGTAATTCTGAAGTGCGTGTAGATTCATGGTCTAATGGAAATTAATGTCCTAACTTTGGAAATCACTCGGTCTATAATTCGAATAAATGTTGCCTCAATATTGCTGATGGAGTATGTCTATAAACCCTGTGCCTGGATGGATGTTCTTGAATATGACGAAACTTGGAAGACCTGTGTCCTGCAGGGGACTGCGATTTGTTATAGGCTAAGTTGACGATGGTGTCAAAACTCTACAGAGATACCGGTCTCGATCAAGGTGTAGGGACTACAAAGGTAAATTAATTATGACTCTATCCTAGTTCTAAGTGTAAATTGCATGTTACGCGTTTATACACCGCCTTGTCAGTAACGTGACTGTCGGGCTACGGGCTGGGGGGTTACCATGAATTCTTAGAGCAGGAATAATATTATTACGAGAGTGGGTAAGAGATGAGGCGCTAGAGAGCTGTCTAGCGCTGTCACTTTCCCATTCTAGTAAAAATATTAAAACATTCCTGCTTTAACAGATCATGGTAACCTCCCTGGTCGTATTATTGTGTCTTATCTACTGTTAATTAACATTAAAACTATTTAATTGGAATATAAACTTTCATTCGCATCACCCGAATCCCGCGTCTCGACGAAGGTTTCTTCTAAAGACTTATAAAGAGAATTATAAAAAAAAAACGCTCAAGAATCAACTATGCACATTAACTTAATCATTCGTGCTTTTGATAGCAAATCCTACAATCAAATTAAAAGTCAGTATTCCAGTTAAATTCCAACTTCACGAGTTAACAACAGACCTAGTTGAAAATTCGGTTGTGGTCGCTACTCGCTACAAAATCCCCGGTCTTACTATCACGTGATAGTTCAAATACTTATTAGTGCTAGTTCCGTCTCTGTGGTAAACGCTAGGACATGTTAGCGTGGCGGAGCGATTTCGTATGATGTTATAATTGATTAAACGCTTAAGTGATGTGTAGCAATATGCTGAGCGATGGCCGATTTGCTCGGATGTGACGCATATTTTTCCAAATATCAATTTTTGTTATTTGCGTCACGTAGACGTAAATAAATCTATTTTCTTTCATGTGGTTATCGACGGAAAATTAAGATATGGTTTCGAAAATAGGGACGATCTATTATACTGTTTTAGTATAATTAGTATATTACGAACTTACCTTGCTTTAATTAAGAAATCCGCAAGAATTACAACAAATAGTGCAAGTTTTGCATTATATTAAAGTGTATTAAATTGAAATTATGTTATAATATTAATAAAATTTAATCATACATTAAGTATGTAGGCAATTTGGTATAACACCGTGTATGACATAATTGACCGGAAGCCGGAAGGTAGGTTGTTTTAGCACAAAGGTATAAATAAAATGTTTATATAAGGTTGGTAAATTGAGAACAACTGTTGACAAACTGTAATTAAGTACTTTATCAGTTAGTAATCCAAAAATAAATTCTATATCTTTTAAAATAATGCTGCGAAATGTGTGTGTTTCTTTCTTGACCTCATGATGTCAGGGTCACTCACTCAAATAAGACTTTTTCACTTTGTAATCTTGGGACCAGAGCAGGAAGACAATTAATCTAGATACTATTTTAGGCAGCCTGGCCGATCATATAATACTCGGGTTACTAGGACCACAAAACATCCAAGCGCATCGTCAATCAAAATATTGGCTCTCACAACATCCAATCTCCAAACATTTCTAATCCGCTATTTGAACAGCACAATGGTCGCAGCCGATTCGCTCTGGATTTGCTATTCAGATTTCAGTTAGCCGTTCGGCCCGATTTGATTAATGGCCCCGGCAAATATCACAGCACACTTCGTTATGACCATCGGATATCCGCGTAACTGTACGAAACAAGTCATTTGAGGTCTAACTTTTAGGTTTCTGACTTTCATTTGGATAGAACTGGACATTTTTGTGGTTTGAATGATATATTGAGGTACCAAATTATATTTTAGGGTAGGTATTTTGTAGGATAACTTTTTCATCATCATCTTTATACGTCATTTCACCTTCTTTCTATTTATATTAAACTTAATTTTATCACAGGCCACATCGTTTTTTTTATTCGAAATTGGAAAAGCACTCGAAAAAGAAAAGAAACGACGTTCTTTGGCATTCATTGGTGAGGCAACGAGAAAAGTGTGCAGTTGTTAAAAAAAAAGGTTTAATGTAACTAAAAAGAAAGTGTACGACGTGTAAAAGGATGATGATGAAAAAGCTATCCTACAATTTCTTGGATTGTTCTAGAACTTTTTACAATAAGACCCAAAGATGAGTGAGAAAAAACTTAAAAATTGCTGTAAGTATTATTTGTTTCGTTTTTTTTTAAATACTCGATATTCTTTGTTTGGTAACGTTTTGTAGAGAAATGCCTCACTCACCCTCACGTTGAGAAGGGTATAGTATATCGAATGCAGAAATATTAGGAAACATTTGTTGTGTAGATTGTATAAGGACTGAAATCTTGATTGTTCTGGAATATTCTAAACTACATTAAGCAAAGGAAATATTACGTGAAACTAAATAAATGTATATTTCTAGCAAATAAACAGCGGCATTAAATTCAATTAACAGATTATTTGAATTGCTTCCTGCTCCAAGCCCTTAATTTAACACAATTTCTACAAGAAACTTGTTACTTTATCTGTTAGAACTCCGAACAAACAGCACTTGATTAAAACAGCAACATTAAAGTACACAAGACAATATAATACGATTAAATCAAGTTGGTCACGATAGATAAACCAGTTGATTGGGCTATATATCTTTTCAATTTATGCGGGTTGTAAAAACGTCGCGCCGTTTGAGTTCCGTGACGTTTATTGGAGCCCACCAATTGAAACTTTGATGACGTCATCGGCCTTGGTGCCGGTTATATGTTTTTTAATTTTAATATTATGCGTATTAAGGCGTGTTTAAAGTTACCAATATATTCAACATGTGTTCGGAAAGCAGGTGTTGTTATATAATGTATGTACTACTTATGTTTTATTGATGGTTTCCGATATCAATAATACGGTTTCGGATGTATATTTTACTAGTAAATTGTATCTCTAACATATGGAACGATAAAAATAATACTGTTCTAAGAAATACATAACAAACAAGACAAAAAAGGACGCAAAGAAATAACAACACAGATGTCCTACGAAATTCCAAGAAGTTTAGCGAACCATATTATGAAGTTGAAGAACGTTTGTTAACTTACCAAAGTAAACCAAATCCGTTCATGAAAGTCAGTCTTCTTTATAAAACTATTATAAAATATTTAAATTTAGAAACACACAACTGTTAACCGCTAAATTATAAAACTAAGAACGCTTACTCCACGTTCAGAAACACTAATAAAAACTAAAATACTTTTGGACACAATGACTAGAATTCAACCGTTAGCGGAGACACAACCGCTCGCGTCGACTGCCGAATCATAACTGAATGTGGGGGTCAAGTTTTTGAAAAAAAAAGTTGTGCTGCAGGCAAAGGCACCCATACGTTACGGACGAGATCATTACAACAAAAAAGAACCCTAAATATTATCGGTCGACAAAGGTAGTTCTCAAAGTTGCCAATGCATTTATTTCGGTCGTTAATTTTGTAAGACAATAAATAATTGTTTTTTTTTTTATTATCATGCCCTTTTTTGCAAAAGAAAGATAGCCGTATAATTCAAAAAACGTTAACATTTAAAAAAAAATTCAAAACAACATATTAACGTTAACACAAGAATCTTCAATAAAGATATTACTCAAACAATTTAATATCTAGAAATAATTCCATACTTCTTTTTGTTTTGCGAATGATTTTCAACAACTTCTCAAGGCGATCTGGCTCCGTTCATTGTACTCGCCTTTATTACATAGCCGATATTAAAATTATATTATTAGAAAAAAAAAGATATAACTTGTTCTAGCGTAAACAATTTATGTGGCTGTTACACGTGGCAATCAAAGATTTATCTTTTTTATTATATTTCACACATCTTTTCGGTATAATTGATAGGTATTTAAATTTAAAAGGACATGTGGTTTCTATCTCGAGTTTGGTTTTTAAAATGTTCCGACATAAAGTGATGTTACTTAGTTTTGGGAATTTTTGGTAGAATTGTTTTTCATGATTCATCAAATGTTTTGCATAATATGACGAAATAATGATCTAAATACCACGTGGGATACTAATAGTCTTGTTAGATTGTTGGGTTTATTTATGATTTTCAGTTAAATTATTTTCATTTTTGTCTAAAATTACATGATCATAAAGGAAGCTGAAACGTTTACATATCTATCTATTGTACATAAACCTACACATATAAATATGTCAATGCCCATTTTTTCCCACTAAAAAGACACCTAAAGGTAAGGTAATACTAATTTCACGCACAACACATTTCATCAAGTTAAAAAACAAATTCCTAACAAAAGCTTAATAACGAATCATTAATTCACGACAAGCGACGCCGAGGCGCCGTCATAGTTAATAATAAAAGTTTGACATACGTAGGCAGTTGGATTCAAGTTTTGCAGCTGCCGTCCCTACGTGTACGCACACAGTATGCATGTGTGCAAGGCACGCGCACGTTGCCATGTGTGCGTGTAATTCGTAGGGGTGCAACGCTAATTTATTGATTTTTTTCACTCTGCACATAAATTGATTTTTTATCAAGTAACGAACTTTTTTGTTTATAATTTTGGCAACCGTTGGTGTGTGAAATTATATAAGTTTACAAATAATTACAGCGAGAGAGCGGGCAAATAAAATTATATTGTTTTCCGTAACATTCTTAGTAATGTTATTGTCATAACGGCTGTAATCACCAAACCTTTTGCATTCGAAGCTAAGAATGGAGTAATCAGTTGCTTATCTTTTAGGCTTACTCTGAACATTATTGTGTTTGGTATCAAGTAGCTACTTGGACTACAAAATTATTAGCTCTTTGTCTTGTTAGGTGAAAAGTGATGACCTCATTGCTAGCTTTTTAAACATTATTTTCTTCGTTTCCTTAGAATATGATACTCACAATTATGCTTGTGAAGAAGTTTATATGTCGTCGCATTATAATGACGTTTTGAGTCACCCCATTTTCCGGAAGGATGACTCAGTGTCTTAGTGAATGGATTTTACAAGAAAAACCTTGTGATTTCATGGAATGACGGGGCTTAGAATGTTTAGAATGCTAGGTCAGTGTTTTCATGATGCGTCATAGTTAGAAGTTGCCAGAGCAAAAAAAACTTTTTTTTTTTGCTTTTTTTTGTATTGTTTTTGTGTTTAAAGAAATGTTTTCTTCTTTTGTTTTTTTTATGCGTTCACAATTTTAAAAACAATTTTAAAAACAAAAACTTCAGTCTATGCTATCTTATATTTTAGGGCGTCGAATCTTATCTTATATCTAGACGCCTTAGGCTATCTGATATTAAGGTTATAGCAGGAAGTTGATAAACCTTGTTCACGCGAATCCTAAACAAAGAAAACTTTCCTTTGCGTTATTTTAGTGTTAAAATCTAACCTTTATCATACTTTCTCTCTCTATCTCTTTGTTCCTCTTTTTTAGAAGAATACCTACATGTACTAAGACAGGCTAAGAAGTCTATCTTCCTTATTACACTTATTACAAAAGATGGTTTAAACCAGAACTAAGATAAACCCACTTTCATACTATACCTATCACTTTCTAACGCCTTATAACAAAAACAGACCGCACTGTTTTAAAACCTGGCGTTTTTTCTAAGACCATCTTTTGTGATAAGTTTTTAATCCTAATCCTAACTTCCTAATCCTAATTAATATTATAAATGCGAAAGTAAGTTTGTTACCTTTTCACGCCTAAAGCACTGAACCGATCATCCTGAAATTTTGCATACTCGTATACCTACGTTGTCAGGTGTACAGAAACGGACAAAAGTACTGTTCCCGAGGAAAACAACAATAACGTTCTTATGATAATAGATGGCGTCACGTGACTTTCAAATCATGATTGAAATTTATTAAATAAACTTTAGTAGTGTGTTAAGAGTTGATTGCCAAATTCTAAACTAACGCGAGCGAAGCCGCAGGCAAAAGCTAGTTCAACATAAATTGCCTCTTACAGTTGTTTACATTATTATTAACTGATTATACAAACAAAGTATCGATGGCTTCTGTTCAAACAAACGTCTCAACTATACTTATTAGCTCTTCAACAGTAATAAATACATTTAACGAGACGTTCCTCCATCTTTTACGACTTGCCAGATGACAGATGACCGCTGACAGATTCACTTCTTATTTTACTCCCAGATAGGCAAAGGAATCTCGTACATACATCCTTTAAAAAATTACCAGTAACAATGTAGAACTTTTAATTAGATACTTAAAACAACTTATAGGTTCTTGATTTGTCATTCGAAATCCGTCTTTAATGATGAGATTTAAAGGTGGTATTGCGTTAACAATTAACGAATTGGCAACAATGTCGGCTACATATGCAAGTATCGTTCGTGGCATATAAAATAAACGCCTGCATAGTATGTTGAGGCAGGCCGGATGCTAGTTAAGTATAGGTATGAAAGGGTCAACAGTCCGGTGACTGACCTTACTGATGACAGACGTGTATTTATGTATTGTTGATTGGAAAGGTCAGTCAAGTATGCGATTAGTGATTTTGCAAGTAAGGGCTGTATACACAAGACGATTTTTTAGTCGTCATGCATTCGCGATACGATTAAAATGCTTGAAAGACGATGACTCTCTTCTTTTCGTGTCTGTCATAAAAGGCGACAAAAGATTTATAGCCGGATTTTAGGCTGCAGTATCCTACATGTGCTGCAATATACTCGTGATAAGATGGAAGCTGTACGTTAACTGAATCAAACCGGAACAGGCCGCGGTCTGTCGCACATCCATCCCAGCTTAATTTTGTTGCTATATTGTGTTGCAAAAGCGCTTGCATTGGTTAGGAGAAGCTCATGCACGTTGTGATAGGCTAATATTATTAAAAAAAAACTGCAGTTGTTCCGATGCAGACAGGACGCATCAATGCAGACGCGCTACAACATCGATAAAAAACGCATCGGTATCGCGATCATATTGCCATTGTAGGCTTCCATTGATACAAATACAATAGCAGCCATTTTGTCAATTGACCTTGTGCAACGATGCAGCTGCGGTCGCGAATCGCGCGACTGTGTCGTTGCAAAAGTCGCCAAGTGTACAGCTCGGCACTGATTACTCAAGCAAGTCATTTGTGAATCGACATCTTATTTCTGTAAGGTGAAATATGTAGGTGTGCTGTATGTTGCAAGGCGTAATGTTAGAAACTAATATGTATGTCATGTTATCTGTTTTATTTGTGTTTTGAAACTTTGTATCAGCTCGATATCTAAATGACGATTGGCTATTTACCACATTTTAATTGTGACCTAATACTATAGCGAACTGTAGCGTAGGTGGTGGTCCTACTAGTGATAGAACGGAGAATGGGCAAATTTCATATGACCGAAACTCAGAACGAACAGGGGGTCTCCTCCCTAAGCACGAAGTCCTTGGTTTCAGTCTTAGTTACGAGCGTTTCCTACTCCCTATCACCTACGGACATACGATTATTTCGGGGCCCGAACTAAGAATGAATGAGAACACGATTTGACAGTTGTTCTTACTACAATGTGTTTTTGCCCGTCCGAAAAGTTGAACTTGACACTTGTTTTGTTCACTCCTACGTTTCGGGCTACTTTCGGACGGACGACTAACTTCGTTGACGGACTTAGGGAGTAGGCTCCCAGAAACGACTCGTATTGTAGTGTACCTCATTTTACTGGAGTCTCCCGGCGCCTAGGAAAAAAAAATATGCAGGATTGTTAATACCAATACGCGTCGATTCTGTTGGTTTTGTTTTTTTTTTTGTCCATTCTTTTTGACATTCTATGGAGCATAATTATATTAAATTTCTATCTCTAGTAAGTCAAACCGTCGATAGATGCGTTATGGCCGTCAGGCAGTCCAAAAATAGTACTGTAGGTGCACGATCCTATTTACTTAGTCCAAAAGACCTCCAATTGTATAGGCGGAACTATAACTAAGACCGGAACAGCTGACATGCCTTGGCACTGGTCTGCAGTCAAGTGCAAGCCACCATAACTTCCGTACAAGTAAGATTAAGTACCAAAGTCCGGCTGGTACTAAATTCTTGAAAGAAACTCCCAAGACGCTCCTATCTTTGAGGGTGATGCGAACCCCCCGTTGGAAGGTCAACGTTCGGGTAAATGACCTGACCAGATGACTCCAACCGTCTTTTTTTAAGTCATATGATTCATACACGGTATATAAATTATATACAAAATGTTGATCCAATGAATAAGCGTTGGCGGTTCTCAGGGTTGGCAAAAAATAAAATCTTAATTGGGGATTGCAACGACTAGATTTAAATATGGTATTAATAATTGATACGTAGCGATCACGCGAAAAATGAAGGTTAAATAAATTTAGATTACATTTTTATTGTTGCAGCAAAAAAAGGGGTCAGTCTTTTAAGGTTGTTAAACAAGATATTTTGTTAGTAGCGAAGTCTCTTAAGCTGGGACAGTCCATTCGAATTCTGATCATGTAGCAACCCTAGGAGGGTCGTCGCGGTGTCAAGTTCGCGGAGGCAGCTAAAGTTTTTTGCCTCAAAAAGGATAAGGTTTGACATTTGCATGCAGTTTGGGGTTTTATAATATAGTGCATATTAGTTTTTATAACAATAATTATGATTGATAGGTATGATATTAATTTTAATCTGTTTAGGTAAGGTTTATTGGAAGATCATTTTTTGTCCTAATTAGATGACTTACCGAGTACGGAATTTCCGTGTATTTTCAGGTAGTTTTGTACTCAGCTTGAATGCAGTGCTTTAATAAACCTATCAAGCCAACTTGAACCGCAGCTAAAGGCCCCTACACATAAAAGCCCAGCGGTTTCACCTGGCGGGTTATTGCGGCCAACTAACGCGAGCTAAGCGAGCGAACATGACGCAAAACAAGCCAGGCGGCGTAACCCGCCGGGTAAAGCCGCCGGCGCCGGCGGCTTTGGTGTGTAGAGAGGCCTTGGGATTGACTGCAACTGACTAAAAAAATGTTGTACTTAATCTACTGAAGAGTCGCTTTATAGCCGATTCTTATTCCTATGCTTTACTGAACTTTATTAGTTAAATATTTCAACTCTTTTATCTTCACTACATAGTATAAAACAAACTCGCTTCCTGCTGTCTGTCCCTATGTTTGCTTAGATCTTTAAAACTACGCAACGGATTTTGATGCGGTTTTTTTTTTAATAGATAGAGTGATTCAAGAGGAAGGTTTTAAGCTATAAAACGTACATGTGCGAAGCCGGGGCGGGTCGTTAGTTATTAATAATGAAGCAAAGACACGAAAACTTTGCGTAGTATAGGGTTCCCATACGTTAGTAGCTATCACAAGTAAAATTAGCTAACGAGTTATATGCCCAGTTTTGCAATGAGAAATGCTACCATTGTTAAACAAAACGATCCATTTTTGACCATAGGAACCGAGCATAATTGGATAAAACGAACCATTTGAGTCAACCAATGACGCAGTTCAATAATGAGGGTGACTGCAATTGGCTAACGAAATTTCGTACATTAGCTACGGACATGTCGCCTAATTAGACAGAACCAAACCCATGATGAAGTCCAACGGGAGCAACTGCAATTGGCTGATTAAAATTTATACTTTTGCGTTTGAAAAGTCGCCTTATTGGCCAAACAAATTCAGGGGTCAAACACCATCATTCGAATTGAATCACATTTCAATAGCTTTTATTTTGACAATACAACAATTCATTGCGTGGGACATAGTTGTGGAGAAGTCGGATTGTTAATTGCTATGGAAACTGATGACGTACCAAATCTAAGCCATAACGTTTACGAGTACGGCAAACCATTTTTTTTGGCGTTTAATATTTCAATAACTAATTGGGATGTCTTAGATGTCTCGCACTTGACAATGATGATATTAATTCGTGCTAGGGGCGACCCTGTCGCATGAGAGTTAATGGCATCATCGCCGAATTAACTATGTATGACAGTACATGTCTGGCCAACCCTTCAGGGGTCAAATATATAGCAATTATGAACATAATGACGGGCGAATGTACGGGTGATCTTGTTAATTTCAAATGAAAAGCATTTTGGCGTATTTTTTTGAACTCTGTGTATAACATTACCGTGTCTGTAGCCTTTAGTCTCAGTAGTTCGGTTGTTTTGTTCGGGGCCGGATTACTGAGACTTGAAACCGAACTGTTGAGACTTGTGTTCTGTAGTTCGGTTAATGATTTCAGTATTCTCCGGTCAGTATTCTTATGAAAGTGCCTATTAATTAATAACTACCAAACTATGATTTCAGAGAATATGTTTGATTCTTTTATTTACAATAAAAACATTTTATTTACATCCCTAACCGGACTACTGGTATCTTTTTTAGTATCAACAGTTCGGTTTGACGTCATAACCGAACAAATGAGACAAAATTGGTCTCAGTAGACCGGTCCCGAACAAAACAACTGAAACAAGAGGCTCTGTAGGGCAAAGAAGTAAGTATCTACTGTTTACACTCAATACTTTATTGTATTCCATAATGTAATTTTAACAGGTGGTAGGCTAAAGACTATGGATCGGTTATGGACCCTGTTGGGCACAGCATATTTTAATAAGAGAGAGGAAGAGCGCTTACATTTTATACTATGCAACTCATGTTATGCTCGGAGTTTTCCTATGTGATCATATCAGAAATGATGAGATCCACAGAAGAACGGTGGCAACCGACATAGCCTGAAGAACTGACAAAACGTAAGTGGCAGTGAGCAGGGTACATTGCTCGCAGAATGGATGGACGATGGGGCTGACAGGTTCTGAAGTTGCGACCGTGTACTAGAAGGCGCAGCGTGGGTAGGCCCTCACAAGGTAGACTGATGACCTGGTGAAGGTCGCGGGAATCTGCTGGGTGCGAGAAGCACAGGACCGGTCGACGTGGCGATGCTTGGGGGAGGTCTATGTCCAGCAGTGGACGTCGTTCGGCTGAATGATGATGATAATGACACTCATGTTTCATCGATGAGGATATTAGGACCAAAAGGTGTATTAATTTACATTTGAGAGTTATAGAGAATTTAATAACAAAAAAAATTGAATAATACCTACTTGCCCACTTTGCTTTGAGCGAATTCAGTACCTACTATACAAAGAAGCAATTTATCTAAAACTATGACGTAACAACATTTCCATTTTAATTAATAAAAGCTCCAACTAAAAGGATCACGAAACCAATATCGAAAACAAGTCTCAAAGCGTCGAACGTAAAGAGCATCCACAAAGCAGTTTGTCTATGTCTACGATAGTTCTAGACTCAAACTAGCCGTTCCTAGATTTCGATCTAACCTACCTAGGTATCTTTGAACAGGAAATTCGTAGATTTTCCAATGTTACAAGGAAATAGAGTCTGAGGCGGTAGGTACAGTCAGCAACGGAAATTTGCAAACAATTTTTGGTATAGGTACGTTGTGAAATGTATGTTTGTGAGTTTGACAGGAAATAAATGGCAAATAGGCGGGAATTTTTATGATTGTGTTTACAGCAGTCTGCAAATACACTTCTAATAACAAAAATCGAAACACTTCCGATTTTTATGTCTTTAAGGAATTTATCCTCTTTTTTGATGAATATAAGACGAAAAAAAAAAACGGAAGTGATTCGATTTTTTTTAGAAGAAGTACCTATATTTGAATCGACAATGGGAAGTTCTGCAGAGTACTGACTAAATTGAAATAGAAATATTGCTATCTCTTTCTTGCAAGAAAGTGCAAAAAAGGGATTAAAATTAGAGGTACTGAGTAAACGTGTTCAATAGCTATGGAGAATACTTGTAACTGCTATAGCCCTACGCTTAGTACATCATAAGATTCCAATCCAACCTCGTTAAACTACTTATAGTAATCCGTGCACTAATCTACAGTTAAGTAAAGGTTAACAAGAGTATTAGTTGTTAGTATCAGGCAATGAGCTACCACCGGGTTTCGTTAATCTTTTGATTATCATCGTTTTGACCGGATTAACTGGATTTGACAGATGTTTATTCAGCCTATCGCAGGCCAGAAAGCCTTGAATAGTTTTAGGGTCTATGACCAAACTAAGTTCTGTGACAAGTGAAAATATTATATTAGTATACATAACAGATGAGCATAAGCAGACATTGCCTAGCAGTTGAACGCTTGCCTTAGGCCTCTACATACCAAAGCCTGGCGGCTTCACCCCGCGGGTAATTGCGGCCAACTAAGCGAGCGAACATGACGCAAAACAAGCCTGGCGGACCTCACTAATTGTTTTGCGTCATGTTCGCTCCCTAAGTTGATCGCAATAACCCGCGGGGTGAAGCCGCCAGGCTTTGGTGTGTAGAAGCCTTAATAGGGTCTGATTCGATCCCAGCCGTCACATCAGACTTTTTGAATGAATTCCTGTACGGATCAGAATTTGATTATTAGTTGCGTTAACATGAAACTTGCACACCTGATAGGGACATGAAAAGGGGTCATAGTAAATTAATTATAATTTAATTGCGATCATAGAAGGCAGTGATAGCCTAGCGAAGGGAACCTGAAGAACAAAAAGGGCCACAAAAAAAAATCGATGGTTTGTAGTCCGCCAATCTCCACCAAGCCACCGTGATGGACTAAGGTCTAATCCCTTCTCAGTCTAAGAGGCTACGTGAGAGCGAGAGATACGTGCCCAACAGTAGGACAGTAATGGTCTGATTATATATGTGTGTACGTATACATAACAAACAGATACACACAAAATGGGATACCAACGTATATTCTAAACTGTTTCTTTTATTGCCTCCACACGTTTACGATGTGACCTACTTGCGTACCCGACTGTACCGCGAAGTGCATTGTAGATCAATCTTAAAGACATTCTGACTGATGCGGGTGTCTCTTAATGCTGGTAATAGGAACCTTTTAGCTTTTGTGTTAATGGCCTTAGACTTCGTTAATGTCAATGTGGGTTTAGATAATGAAATAAATACAATGGAAATGGAAGAAGCCCCTTCTTCCCTTGTGTCGGCACCAGCTCTACGAGGATGGTTCATGCTGTGGTAAAAACGTGGTTGGTAGCGAGGCTGACTGCCCAGGGTACGCCGGAGGTACTTGGGTATCGTCACTAGTGAAGACTCTTTTAATGCACCCTTTGCCTTTTAATGTTTTGGGTGTTGTATCATATTTCTTTCTATTTTAGAAGAGAACTTACTTAGACCTGTTTATAATATGAGAAGTACTAATTACGTCACATTCTAATGTCACTTACAGGTAGACTTTTCAAATGAATACGCTCCAGTCTCAGGTTAAAACTTATATTTATACAACATGACTGTTACATGCGACCTTTGCTCATCATTCTGTTCAACTTTTACTATGCGACAAACTATGAATATGTGAAAAAAACCAGCTATTCCACACATTTTTTTAAGCAACATTGATTTTGTGTATCGTTTTCGGATGTAAAGTGACTAACCAGTTAAGCTGTATATCAATCTTTAACAACTATTTTATTTAGGAATTTAATGCAATTTAGATTGTTCTATCACACTATAATGTTTTTAGAAGACCTAAGATTTAATGGTGAGTTTTTGGCTTGTTTCTGATACTTCAACAAATATCTTGTTCACATCCCGATACGATTAAGTACGTAAAGTGGATGGGCAGCACCGTCTTCTTGTCAACTAACAACAACAAAACTGCGATCACCTATCAGTCTACCAAGCGTGGTGATTATAGCTATTTCTTCTTTGAACGTTCATTGTGGTGGCCATTTAGCAGTGAACGTTTTCGGGCCAATCTTACTCGGAACTTCGCCTAGACTTACTTTCATCAAAACAGTGTCCATATCTGGATTGCAAAAGCGATACACCACCTCTAGTCCTTCCGTTTGGCGTAGAGTTACACCACCGCACTCATATCTGTATCAGTAACGCGATACATTGCATCACGCGGTGTCGGTTGCAGGTGTCGAGGTTGACTACTTGATCTAGATAGACTTGTCTTTTTGTTTTATTTTCTGTGATAGGCATTGCCTAATAAGAATAAACGGAGTCTAAATAAGACCTAGTTCAGTCTTTATTATTATTTGCGTGGTGAAAATGGGCTAGTAACTCTTTTGCAGAGGCGATCTATCTTCAGTAGTTGACTGTGATAGGCTTTGAGGCTGTTAATGAGAGCGATGGAGTCGATAGCCAGAATGTGGCCAGTTTCTTCTGCGAAGTATGGCTAGATTCTATATTATATGTATGGTAATGTAACTTGCACAATATGCAAGCTAAAGTGGCAATGAACTAGGCTATTTATTGAAGAACAAGCGAGTTTAAGGGGAGACCAAAGATTGGCATACTGTAGGTACCAGCATATACATTCTATCTAGTCGTATACGTAAATCAAATGTTCTTTTTAAATGATTAGACTATTAGAAACCATAACATAATGTGCAATACATAAATTTAGTACTTATTAGAAGCAAACACTCAGTGTTACTTCCTCCTCTTTCCCGCATTTCTATGCTGTGCCCGACAGGGTCCAAAATTGTGACTATTACATACCCACCAACTAATGTAAATTTACCATGTACATTTTGGAACGCATTAAAAATATTGAGTATTGAGTAGGTATGACAAAATCCTGTTTAGATAGCTGATTGAGTGCGATGGGGGGAGGACCACGTGTGTAGACGCAACTTAGGGGTGTAACAAGACTTAAGTCAGCCCCGCTACCACCCTTGCTGACTGACTATTTAATAGGTTAAATAGTCAGTCAGCAAGGGTGGTAGCGGGGCTGACTCAAGAAAACACACACATGCTGTAGGCAGCATGAGATATTCTCATACAGTTCGAGCCTACACGAGAAAAGACTGAGAAGACTAAGGAATTTGTGAGATGCCTTTCTTTTAGCTGTGCACTAAGATAGGCTAAGCGTATTGCTAAACAAGTGAGAAACAAAATAATAAGATATTACTTATTAACTAGCCAAACCACAAACTGTTGCACAAAACAACAAACGTACAATATATGAAATTAAGCTACATGAAAACACGATTCGATTCGATACATCGAGCATTAAAAGCAATCGAATAAGTAAATACGAATCGAGTTATGTGGACGTCAAAACGTAATTTATTCCTTTACAATTATCCGAGTTGGATGTACGCTGTACGCAATTGAATTTGAATACGAGTATGGACGGACAGACAATCGATTTGTATGTGTGCGATTTTATAATTGTTATATCGATTACGACTGATTGTGAATGTATAAGTTTATGATTAATCATCGTATCAATCTGCGTTCGTTGTTGAACAGATGTTGATGAAATATTAAGAATTATAAGAACATTTATGAAATTTGGGATCCTAAGGAATCGCCGGGGTCATAATACACCTACACAGTTCCATATTGGAACTGTGTAGGTAAGTCAAATAGCTTTTGAGTTATGTGAGGTTCAAAAGTTGTACGAAATGGTTCGTGTAATATTGCATATGGCCGGTGCGTCGTCCTCAATACACAATTGTTAGCTATGTAGTTTCCGACAGTGAACTCGCCACCTCTTTTCTTACCGTGGGTGCCATATAAGGCAACTAATAATTACAACATTGCATTACTAACAACAGATCTTTAGAGATCCTTAATTCGCTGACGATCATCAACAGTCAGCCAATGGTCAAAGTTCAGTAGATAGTATCACTAGCGAAGGCCCGCCCCGGCTTTGCACGTGTACGTTTTATAGCTTAAAACCTTCCTCTTGAATCACTCTATCTATTAAAAAAAACCGCATCAAAATCCGTTGCGTAGTTTTAAAGATCTAAGCATACATAGGAACAGACAGCGGGAAGCGACTTTGTTTTATATTATGTAGTGATAAAGTTTCCAAAATGAGTACCTAACAAAATAAATGTATGTATGACTAGCTTTTGCTCGCGGCTTCGCTCCCGTTAATTTACGGATCCCTAATTTTTTGATCCCAAAATATAGCCTATAGCACTCAGGGATAACGTAGCTTCCTATTGGTGAAAGAATTTTTGAAATCGGATGAGTAATTTCGGAGATTACCTCCTACATACAAACAAACAAACAAACAAACAAACAAATTCTACCTCTTTATAATATTAGTATAGATGTAGACTGAACATCGGCCCACTACTGTTTCACTGCTGGCCCTCTTCACACAAGGGTGTAGGCCTCAGTCCATCACAGTCTGGCCCAGTGCGGGTTGGCAGACTCGAGAAGTCGATACTGATAGTATTCTTAACATTAAAATCCGTACACGTCGTGTTCTTTAAAGTCAAATCAACCATGTTACTGGCTTACCAAAATCATACCCTAAACGTCTTTTTATTTTAAAATTACATTCATTATCCATAATTTTCAGACTTTCTTTTGTATCGCGTCTACCACATAACCACAAACAACTGTGTATATACATCTATCTATGTGTATATGTACCCAAGTTTATATTTGCGTGTCTCAGGACAAAGGAAAACCGAAATGGTAACAAAGAAATCGCATAAATTTCACTTGATTGACAAAACAATTACTTAAATTAAAAACGAATGTTCACGCGAGCCCGCATTGAATACAAATTGTTACCACAGGAATAATTACGACAACAGGACCTACTAAATTGATTCTAGAACTAATTTCCAACAGTTTATTAAATGCAGTTTCATAAGGAAGTTAAATAACGAGATTTTCTACTATTTAAACCCGCTTGCACAACGACTCTCTAAATACATTTAGTGCTAAACATAATTAAATTGTATTTTAGTTAATTGTTTCAAGTTTATAGACATAAATGACATTTTAAATATGTTTAGCACTAAATGTATTTAGCAAGTCGTGGTGCAAGTGTTAGTCTCATTCTAAAACTAACTATATAACTTAAGGTTTTTGGTGTAATGTCAGGTTCTACCACTCATGGGTTAGCTTAAATCGGCTCAAAAATGGACAAAGAACAGACAAAGGAGTTACCATCTTCATCTAATGTTAAAGATCTAAATAACAACATTAAAACAAGCTCTTTTCAAGACAGAATCCTTAAAAATTCTCTCGAGACTTTTCCAGAAAGTTCTATCAACTTCTATTTGCTGTATTCAACCAGAAATCGAATCCGAATCCCCGTTGCATCGCCGGTATGTAAACAGGGAAACGCAACGATCGATATGGCGGGGTAAACACGGCGGTTGCCATGGCGACGCGGCGGGAGTTTCGTCACTTCCGCCCCGCGGGCCCTCGCACCTCCCCTGGAACACCCTTCCCCCCGCTGGGGCCGCTGTCCGCGGCAGGCTTTGTGTCGTACCACAGGGACGATATAGCAAGTTAAATTGGCTCCGTCCTTGAATTAATGGTTATTTCGATGCAAGTCTGGGCCTGTGTGAATAACGAGATTTCACTATCAAAGGTTCGTGGAAAATTCTGACATGCAGTCTGAGTATTTTTTTGTTTTTGTTTCGTGTTAGGACGTATCACGTTTTTGTTAAAAACCTGGCGAACTCTGTCATTGGAAACGTACTGCACTTTGAGCAATTTGTGGATTGAAACGAGTCTGTGACGAAAATTCGACTTCCCGTTTTAGCCTTTAGTTTAGCCGATTATCTCTTTTAATAACAGGCAGCGCGAGAAAAGGATGGTCATCATCTGCCTAGCCTTTCCCAACTATGTTGGGGTCGGCTTCCAGTCGAACCGGATTCAGCTGAATATCAGTATTTTACATGGAGCGACTGCCTATCAGACCTCCACAACCCAGTAACTGGGTAATACGATACTCTTGGTAAGACTGGTTGTCAGACTTTCTGGCTTTTGACCAACAGTAACGACTGTCAAAGATCTACAAATGACAGCCGGGACCAACGGTTTTACGTGCTTTCCGAGGCACGGAGGAAACTCGCTATGGTAAATGGTCACCCATCCACAGACCAACCTCGGCAAGCGTGGCTTAACCCGGAAGATCGGTCTATGCGGCTGTAATTATTTAGCCACGAGCTCCTCCTTAGCGCGAGAAAAGGATGGTGATAGATAAAAACCAAGTTAGAGATGTCATACTAGTTTACTCCTTAAACTTCATCATGTTTTTAGTCGACAAGTTCTGACGCGTCGTCTGTTGTATTGAAATTTTAGTTCAACTAAATTTGACGGCTCTTATATCGTCACCCTCCCCGCTAACTGTCGTAACTAGCAATTGATAATTTTTCAGAGACATTCTCAAAGAGTGACGTATCTGCTTCAAATGAATAGAAATAAATAAATAGATACCTTAGGGCTTTAGGGCAACAACTAACTTAAAAGAGGAAGCCAAGAGCAATATAAAAATTTTTATTCATTCATTAAAATAAAGCCACAGCTAACGCAACTACTGAAAAATATCAATTGCTAGTTACGACAGTTAACGGGGAGGGTGACGATATACGTCCGTCTCTTTCTTATTTTTGAGAGTGAAAAAGATGGCAATAGCCTTAATTAAATTAAGTTTGTATATAATAGAATCGGCACAACTGACTCTAAAAAATCGTTTTTAAACCTTTTTGCAATGCATACTATTTGTAAAAGCGTTTTAATAATAACAATTCATTCTACACTAATTAGTTTAACAAAGCCTACAACATCTAGACTCCAGAAATCCATTCACATCACCTCATGTTATATCTAAATAATCTTTCTTCTCTTTCTTTACCATCCTTTTTTTTTCAAATAACTTGTTCTACTGCAAGTAACTGTCTATAGCCCGATGAGCCATCCTCGATGTGTCGACGAATTTTAAATTGTTTATTATCAAGTGACGGCCAATTATTTAAGCAGGGATAATTAGTCTTTTGTTATGGCATCGGCGTTTGAACAAAATGGGGCTGATGGCTTGATGAAGAGCGGAGGGTGCCAAGTTTATTAAGCACATTTTTCATGGACGAGATAAACGGAATTTATATTGTAATTGGTATAAAAAGTAAATAATTTTATTTAATAGTGGAAAATTGTTGTTGTTGTATAATGCGGTCCACTGTTGGACATAGGAAGATTTTCCCGAAAAGGTGTTTGCCCCTAGTTAGCAAGCGCCTAAGGCGTCGTCCTAAATGGTAAGTGATCGCTCGAACATGCGATGCGATCGTAAGAATGCTGAATCAAATATCTCAATATTTTGTAAGACCATTGTATACTGCTTGTTGTATGTTAAAAGAGATGATATCACTACATAGTATAAAACAAAGTCGCTTCCCGCTGTCTGTCCCTATGTATGCTTAGATCTTTAAAAGTATGCAACGGATTTTGATGCGGTTTTTTTTTAATAGATAGAGTGATTCAAGAGGTTTATATGTATAATACACTAGCTGTTGCCCGCAGCTTCGCTTGCGTGAAATTTTAAACGCTCTTTAAGCCCTTTTTAAATGCAGGTATAAAATAAAAAAAAACAGATTTCTCATACAAACTTACAACACTTATTTCACACCCTTAGGAGTAGAATTTCCAAAAACCCTGAAACACGTATATGTTTATTTCTGACCAGTAACCTAAATAGTGAATTCCATGCTTCTTACTTCAAAAGTATTAGATTTTTCATACAAACTTACAATACTTATTTCACCCCTTTAGGGGTTGAATTTACAAAAACGCTCAAACACGTGTACATTTACTCCTAACCAAAAAGATTAATATTTAATTTCATGCTTCTTACTTCAAAAATGACGGACTTGCATACAAACCTTAATCACCCTTTTCACCCCCTTAAGGGTTGAATTTCGAGAAATGCCTTCTTAGTGGATGTTTTTGTCATGTAAGGAACCTACTGTCCAAATTTCATATTTCTAGCTTTAGTGGTTTAGGCTCTGCGTTGATGAATCAAATGTCAGTCAGTACCAGTCTCTTTATAATTAAGAAGATTGCACCCGGGCGAAGCCGGGGCGGGTCGCTAGTGGTTTATATAACAGTACTCGAATTAAGCTAGTTTATATTTAGAATAAGTTCTTTTGCCCGGTTCCTATGAATAAAAACGAATCGTTTTGTTTATCAGTGGTAGCATTTTTTATCGCCAAACTGGGGATACAAATGGACTTGTAAGCTAATTTTGCCTGTGATAGCTTCTAACGCATGAGAAGGTCTATTTTGCAAAACCTAAGCCCCCATATTACAAAAGATGGTTTAAACCAAGACTAAGGTAAACCCAGGTTTAAAATATACCTATCACTTTCTTATGTCATATAACAAAAAGAGACGGAGCTACCCTAAAACCAGGGTTTTTCTTAGACCATCTTTTGTAATAAGGCCCAAGGTGTTTGCTTCATTATTGGTTAAGATAGAAGAGTCTTAATTTTAACCAATAACGCTCGATAAATCATAGGAATCGGCTATTTTTCAACTTGTTTTTTATTAATAAAGACCTTCAAAAATCTATGTCTAATCAGCCCCATTAATGTAATATGTTCTAGTTGAAACTTTTAAATTGGCTTTTGGTCCACAAACCACAAACACAATTATATTAAATCAAACATTAAACATCGTACAAATGTACGATCGCATCGCATGTTCGTGCGATCGCTTGCCATTTAGGACGACGCCTAAGGGGTTGGTGACCGCAAACCAACCCTCCCGCACCGGCAACGCTACTGCCGTCACCGGCTTGATTTAATGTTGCATACAACAATTCTAGTCTGGTTAACCATAGTTTAACAAGCGCTACTTAAAATCACGTTTAGCTGATAAAAGGACATTTTACAATTACTGGGGCCCAATTCTCCTAAAATAAATTGTTGCCAAACGCAATCAAACCACAACCGTCAGTCAGTTTTTGTTTTCGAAAACTTTCAAAATGATTGATTCTGTTTTTTGTGTCAAACAATTTGATAGCTTTTGAAATTGAAAACTGTCTGAATGAACGGTTCGGCCTCGGTTCGGTTGTGATTTATCAAGATTTATTTTAGGAGAATTAGGCCCCTGATGTCAAATCTGGTAAGACTGGTAATCAACCCTTTATACTTGGAAAAAGACTAAAATGAGCATGATGAACTGATCTGAAATTCATGATATGACAATTATTTTAAGCGTCTGAACTGAGGGATCAATTTTTTCGACCATAACTTTGTTAAATCGCGTTTAACAAATTTTTGGAGTGCCTATCACATCAATTTTTACTTTTTTTTACTAATTCTTACCATCTCGGTATCGTGAAAGGCGACTAAAGGATTCTCTAAAGGATGGGCAGCAGCGTTCTCTGAGTACTTTAAAAACATACTGCGATCGCCAACCCGCCTTTTTTTTTTTTTTTTATCGTGGGAAAATCCTCATGGATACCCTTCGCCTGGGGAAGGCGAAGGGTTATGCCGGACTCTTACCGGCTAAAAACCCACGGTGTTCCTACTCCTGACCCTTGGCCGGGGTCACGGGATTCGCAGCTGCATGCACCGCAACCCCGGCAGGCCTCGGTCCGCCATCCCCTGGCGGACCTCTCCTTCTGTGGGGCCTTGCCCCACGTCCTCCTGAGAGGCGCGCACGGAACACATGCGCGCCGCCTTCTCGGGCCTGTTACTGGTCGGGCGACGGGTCCCCTAACCCGTCGCCCGCAGGCCACACACTAGGGTGGCCGGAGATCGTCGCGCGCCCTCCGGCGGCGCCCGGTGCGTCTGGCGCGGGAAGGGAGAGTGGCCGTCGCCTCTCTCTCCCTCTCCGCTCCCTCCTTGGTCGCCATCACCACCTCGCAAAAGGAGGTGACGGCTTCCCACGCACTCTCGCTCCCGACCATGGACAGAACCACGGCCGGAAGCGAGAGGTCACCACCGATCGCCGCGACTAGTTCACGGCGCTGCGTCGCCCACGCACGGCACTCCTGCAACGTATGCAGCGCCGTGTCTTCCGGGCAGTCGACGCAGTGGTGACATCCGGGCGTCTGCTCCCGGCCTATGCGACACAGGTACTTCCCGAAACATCCATGTCCCGAAAGCACCTGCGTCAGCCGGAAGCTGAGGGCGCCATGCCGCCTCTCCAGCCACTCCTCCATAACGGGTCTTACCGCCGCTATTGCAGCGTGCCCTGCGCTGGGTTGCGCAAGTCGTTCTCTCCACTCGGCCACTAGGATCTGGCGGAGCTCACTCCGCTCAGGCGCCTCCTCGCGCTGACGATATCTCAGCGCGAGGGCCCTCGCCTCCAGATCCCAGGGCAATCGCCAACCCGCCTACCAAAGTGGTGATTAAGGCACTGGCACACCCCCACTTTTGGGGGAGGCCCATGTCCAGCAGTGGACGTCTTTCGGCTGAATGATGACTAATTCTTCTGCCTTTGTTTTGCAATCATTTATTTCAGATGTACATCTGCTGATGATAGCATGGTTACCTAGGTAAAGATAGGAGCCTTCTAAAGTGATAATACTTAAGAACGTTCGACGTACGTACCCAAGGGGCCTGTTCCGAAAATAGAACTATGAAGTTTCGGTTGACAAATCGCACGTTTCCCAACCATGAAAAAGTTTCGGATCTGACTATCGATTCTATTTTTGCGATTTGACATTTCCCACACCCAAATGTTAATTGACATCTAGTAGTTCGTTGTTTGACAATACTTTGATCGTATATTTATAAGTTCGTTGTTTCGTTTCGGTCCGAAACTTTGAAATGAAATGAAATTTATTCCACTTAAAATAGAGTACATTATTGTGTTGGGTGGTTTACAATAGTTCTTATATTTTGCCACGAAGTGACATGTGAAAATTTAAAGATGTATCAATTACAAATATTATACAATGAAAAAAGAAATGTCAACAAATAATGTCAGAATAACTCATTTACTGTATATTTGCCATTATTTTGCTGCTTTGTCTAGTAGCCAGTTTTTAAGGCTTTTCTTAAACTGTACTAGTGGAAGTTCCTTAATTGGTTCTGGTATTTTGTTAAACATGGATACACACGCCTAACAATTTTTTGAATTTAGTTTTTATCCGCAACTGGCTAATCTATTCACCACGACATGAGCTACTCAACGAACGTCCCGACACGAAAGAAGAAGGTAGAGATGAAGAACTGCGTAAATGTTCCTATTTGAAATCTAAATGTAATAATAAGGAGTCCGTTACTAAAGATTCATATCAATCAAAACTCCGTTTGGCAATTCTAATAACAATATTATTTTCTAAATTACGTTCTGTTTCTAGTAATATCCTCGTCTTTACAAAGGTCTTACTAAAAGGTCGAGACATTAATAAGCAAGCAATCAATCAATTATCTATAAATTCTGAGATTAAAATTTAATTTAGCCCACTATCGAGCAATTATGGAATATTTCAGAGAGTCTGATATTTCAAAAGTATACGTAAGGAAACTTTTGGGTCATAAACATACAAGTTTTAGTTGTGAGGGAAGTACGTGAGATGCAAACTGAGTTAGGAATTATTGTTGGAGAAAAAATATGTTCTTAGAGGTTTTCACACTTCAAGAACCGGAAAACGTATAGAAATCTAACGCTGTTTTAAAATTTTCTTAATGTGAATTGTTCTAAATGTAATTTGTAGACTAGGTGACATACGACAAATAAATCTAAATTAGATGACTAAAAAATTCTTAATCAGATGACTAAAAAATTTAAATTGGATGACTAAAAATCTTAATCAGATGACTAAAAAATCTAAATCAGATGAGAAAAAAACTAGGTTAATTGTTTTTGAAGTCGAAAGAATGTGAATAAAAAAGTTAAATAACAAGATATGTCCATAATAAACTGTGTGGATTGAATAACAACAAAGGTAAAAGAAAATACAAATATGCAAATTCGATATCTAGCTTTAACGCCGCCAAAAAAGTATCTACAAAGGGGGGATGACGATGCAACAATAAATGACACCACGTGTTCTATGATGTGTTCTAGTACAGTACACAAAAAATCTGTTACTTCCAAGCACATTTTTTTCGCATGATTTTTCAATTTCACTCATTCATGTAGATGAAGGGATGTTGAAGTGGAAACTTATGTTAGCTATATCTATTCCACACGTGTAAATAAAGATAATTTTGGTTTAAACGGGTCATAGATTTACATGACTCCGCGTAGAGATCTTGATATTCATAAAATTATTAAATCGTACAAAAATTCCTGTGACTAAACTATTGAATGTACATGATTGATTATTCGTGTTCGGTCGTAAAACCCATCATAAATACGTGGTATCATTTAATGTTGTATCGTCATCCCCACTTAGTATATTTGTATGTTATGGATTTCCGCAAAGTAACGCCTGATTCCATTATTATGTAAAAGAATTTAATCCAATACTTATTTACAAATAGAATAAACCAATCTGATAATTTCCTTTAATTTTATTCGTAACCGCGGACAATGTTCGGATGACACAGCAAACAGAAAATATAATTTCACAATTACAATATTACAATATGCGGTAGAAAGATGAATTAAAATTAAATTTAATATAACTGCGAGAACGGGCGTCTATACTCTTTAGAGTAAATTTTTCTTCGGTCTACGAAAATGTATGGAGAAAGTAATTTTTTCATTGTGTTACACATCTACGAAAATGTACGGATAAAAAGATTCTCGCATCATCCGCTAGAGGCGTTGATCGCTATAGCATTCATATTATAGTTTGGGTACACGCCTTAAACAAGGTTAGTCAGAAAGGGGGTACTAATCTGCAGGTCACTTAAAGTATCACTGATAGCTGTCTTAAAGCAAGTGTTAAAATTTCAAAATTCGATAATTTTTATTTTCATGCAAAATGATTTTCATTTTAGTTTTTTCAAAAAATCTTTATCTCTGCTTTAGTTACAAATTCAGAAAATGGTGCTTCTGATTCATGACCCTAAACATGACCTCAAAATGTAATCACAGCTGATCATAACTGGGGATAGATAGATTTTAGCGTTTTTTTTTGAGATCTTTGAACAGCTATATCTCCTTAACTATTGACTTTTGGGGAAAGTTGTAGAACAAAAGTTATTCATTATTATGGGTACTTTAACACCCTTTCGGATTAGTACCTACCCCCTTTCCGACTAACCTTGTACAGGGTAACTTCGAATTAACTGGCGAAACTTCACATGCTTTCTGAGTATGGCTAGATAGAAGAAGAAATAATAAAAAATGGTTATCTTTTACTTAGTCTGGTTTCCATTCTTAGTATTTTTTTAATAATATTATATTCAGTTCGTGGTCTCAGATAACACAGCCAGCATGCATAGTTTTGAAAATTAATTTGAAGTTACCCTATTTACTAAATGACTATGAAGCAAAAAGTCATACCACCATCCACGTCAAGTCCTGATCAGATGTACGTACTTACCTGGAACAAAAATAATGACAAATTAGTTAAACGAATAATTGGAAATGCATAGGTACGTACATATCACTTCAGCTCGTATAGATGGTACTCAGAAACCTGGGCTTCGGCCTCCGTATCCTGAGGGTTTTTATTTAAATGTAATGATTTGGTAAACACGCTGAGAAAACCATGGTTTTTTTTTCTATTGGACTTCTGTAGATCTTCCTAGGGGACAGTTTCTACGTAACCAGGCAGTTATTGGCGAGACCTGAAGGGTCTCCAGCCAATAGGGGGAAGTAAAATACTTAACCTAAGCTAACTACTTGTACTACACTAACATCATGACTGCCTGCAACAACAGCACTAAGGGCGACCCCTAGTGGGACTCGGACCTCGGCTTAGGGCGTTGCTGGCGGGGACTTAGGGGGGACAGACAGCTTGATGAGGGCTGAATTGTCCGTGTGATTGCGGAGTTTGAAGAGTCGACCGGCTCTACGACGGGAGAGCTCGGTGGATCGTGACCGGACAGCCCTGAAAAGTGGTTACCACCGCCTATTATACTTCTATAACATGGACAATTCATCCACATGGATTGCTAATGCGTTGCCAGCCTTAGAGAACACTAACTTTGTGTCATCAGCATAGTATCTCTTTCGAAAAGATATTGATTTTAAAAGAGTAACCATGGATTTTCTTGCCAACTTTTCTAAGTAAAAAATGACAATTTGGGACACTGCACCTACATTCGATTGATTGGCTTGTTTTTTAGTATTTGTTTTTATATACTTACGGCCACAGAAATACATCATCAGTTAAAATTTCAACGGCCTAACTATCACGGTTCATGAGATACAGCCTGGTGACAGACGGACGGACGGACAGCGGAGTCTTAGTAATAGGGTCCCGTTTTACCCTTTGGGTACGGAACCCTAAAAAGCCATTATATAATATATTGCTTTATCGCCAAGCGAACTTTACAAACTAGTGATCGCAATATGTCGTTACTATGAAGGGTATGCTACACGTTCAATAATTATCACGGTATTTGGATTGTTGTCATTATCTCGTGTCAGCACGAAAATAGCTCATGCTGTGGTGTAAAGATTAGCCAGTCAGCAAGGTTGGTAGCAGGGCGAACTGCCCAGGGTGCGCCGGACGTACTTAAGTATCGTCACCCGTGGAGGCTCTTTTCATGCACATCGTTGTCCTGTACTATCTATATGATGTTCTATCTGACGAAGGCAGGTGAATTATTACATTTTGAACCTTATATCAAAGACACAAAAGCCACAACACTCGCCTTCGTGAGATTGAAAGACTATATCATGATATTTATTGAGCGTCAAATAATATTGAACGTTTAGCATGTTCCGTAGTAGGATACTCCTGCATACACTCTTGACAAACCCTTTGTCATAAAATAAAACAAGGAATGTTATTTTTAGCTTAATACGAATTCGGCTAAAATTCAAACAGAAACATTGGCCCAAAAGCAACCCTTCAGAACAAAGGCTTCGGTACAATAAACCCTCCGTTGGGGCCTTTATTTCTCTGTTGCAAGTTGGGGCCCGATAGACCGATCAGATAAAAATGGGTTAAAATGGTTTATAATTTTGAATATTGCTTAGTTGCTTGTTGAATTAGATAAATATTGTATTATTTGTGTTGGACAATTATTATAATGTGGCCAGTGGTTTTATTAATTCGAGTGTAATTTATTTTTGATTAAATTATTGATAGCGTTTTGGGATTAACCTGTATAGTACTGTAAATATAGACACAATAGATAAACAATGGCGGCCGTACCGTTTTCGGTACACTTGGACGCTTCTAGTAAAGATAATATTTTGCAATATTTTGAGCCAGTTGGGGCCAGTAATCCAGGATCAATAATTGTTTACTGTATTGTCGGGCAATTCCGTGAAAAACGCACATGAGTAAAGCTGGAGCCTGATTCACCGTACTAAAGACGTTCAGTTTTAATGTAGTTGCAGATAAGTTTCGATCAAAACTTTTCGTGTTCTCTTAATAGACGATCACTGTCAGATACACTGCAACTTGATCGGCGCGTCATGAAATTACGTGAATTAGCCTATTGACCGAACGTGGACCAATTTGCTCTAGGCAGTTGATCGCCATTTGGTTTTAACCGCAGGACATACACCAAAAGGTAACAGCCGCTGTTGCTTCAAAAAACGCGATCAACTGTATCTCGAGTCCCAACAACTTAGTGGTTCAAGTATGATCATCAGAAATCGGAATAGGTAGAGTATATTTACCTAAACTTCGAGGAAGGAAGTAACATAGAGTGGTAATACCTCCTCTAAAATCTCGGAATAATTATAATACGACACGTTTGGTGCAGTGGCTAAGCGATTGGCTTCTGCGCTACGGGTCGTGGGTTCGATTCCCACACGGAACAAAAATTTGTATGGCCTACAGATGGTTGTATCGGGTCTGGGCGTTTGTCTGTGAGATTTGTGTCTGTAAACGCACCCACGATACAAGAGAAATCTTAGTGTGGGGCAACATTTAAAAAAAGAAAAAAGAAATAATGACGTTTTAATCCCGGGATTTAAAAATTACGAATTATTTATTGGACTTTAATTATAGTTACAAATTATTTATTTGAAGAATCCTTTAAAATTTTTTAGGGTTCATTTTTTTTCATTACATTTTAGAGGAGGTATTACCACTCTATGTTACTTCCTTCCTCGAAGTTTAGGTAAATATACTCGACCTATTCCGATCTCTGATGATCATTATCAGCGTAAAGAACAGTTTTTACTGCAGTACTAATAAATATTCATGGTCTTGAATTCGCACTCGGCTCGGAAGTGATCGGTTTTACGAAGTTTGCCGATTCAATTCTTAGTTCTGTCGTACTGTATTGTTGATTACGAAGGCACATGCCCAGTAGTGGACTGCGATAGACTGTTTACTATTATTGATAGACTAGCTTTTGCCGGCGGTTTCGCTCGCGATAATTTATAATAAAAAAAACTCTAAACACGCTACTAAAACTTCTATTTAATAATTCAATCATGTTTGAAAGACACGTGGCGCCATCTATTATCATAATTGTTGTGTTCCTCGAGAACAGTACTTTTTTTCGGGATGAAAGGTAACCTATGTCCGTTTCTGTACACCTGACAACGTATATGCAAAATTTCAGGATGATCGGTTCAGTCGTTTAGGCGTGAAAAAGTAACTAACGAACAAACTTACTTTCGCATTTATAATATTAGTTAAAATACTTTTGGCTTCGTACAATGTAATTTAGTCTAAAATATCTCACAACTCCATCCTGTTTCCGTACAATGTCTTCAAAATCAAAACAAACTCTTACACGTGTAACACCATAACCATTCAATAAAACTCAGCCACAGAATTGTAGCAATTTTAACGTAACAAAGACACGACGCATCCCATAGCGGAATGGCGTCTAAAACAGATTTTATCCAATTATCGCCGAATGCGAACTCGGAATGACAAGTGGGAGGTGAGTTACCGACTTGTTACATACCTTGCGAGTTCGTTGCGAGTTACACGTAGTATACTGATAATAAATAGCTTTTAAAAGTTTAGTTGTTAAGCGCAGTTGAGACTAAGCTGCAATATACAGGGTGTAAACGAATTCGTGTAATTCCTTAAAACCACTTGATCTACTACTAGCGTAAATTGGCATTGCACGGGATTTAATAAAAAATGTTTTTTTTTTCATGCGGCTTTGTTATCGATCGTATCTAAACCACCTAACAAGGATGCAGTAAAAAAAAAATTAGTGATCATTTCGATGCCACGCATAATTATATCGTGTAACTAATAAATTTATACAAGGTTACTCGGAAAGGGGGTACTAATCCGAAGCCCACTTATAGTATCGCTGATGACTGTTTGAAAGCAAGTGTTAAAATTTCAAAATTCGATGTATTTTTTCCAACTAAAATGATTTTTATTTTAGTTTTTTCAAAAATTCTTCATCCCTGCTTTAGTTACAAATTCAGAAAATGATGCTTCTAATTCATGACCCCAAATATGACCTAAAATGTAAACACAGCTGATCATAACTGGGGACAGATAGATTTTAGAGATTTTTGAACAACTGTTTCTCTTAAACTATTGAGTTTTGGGAAAAGTAGTACAACAAAAGTTATTCATTATTATGTGTACTTTAACACCCTTCCGGATTAGTACCCCCTTTCTGACTAACCTTGTATAAAAATATTGTCCGTAACATGTCTACAAATTGAATGACAATCGCCATTTATAACATCGAGATAAACGCAAGCATTGCCTTGAAGTGATGTTAATTTACTAACAAAATAAAGAACGCGTCGTCATCACCACAGGAAAAATTCTTATTTTTCCTTGAAATTACGTCGCCAAAAGCTGTTAGTCGCTATATCCGGAGTCGTCTGGTCGTTATAAACGGCCTTTTCTCTTACCAAAATCAATGAAAACCAAACTAAATGGTGTTCGCAAGTCGCTATTAGCGAAGTCGTGATAAACGGATTCCACTGTAATAATACAATTTAGATTTTTTTGGGTAATAAATAAATACATATTTATTTTCACAAAGATACACAATATTCGTAATAGAACATCGTTCAACACAGTTCAAAGGACATCGTATGAAGGTTACAATAACATAATGACCGAAATTTAAACAATTTTTATGTTATTAGCAGACATTTTATGAACATAAATGAAATATATTTCCCCAGGGCTGGTCTACAATTTAATTAAAACGCAAAACGAGTTCACAAAAATTATTCCAACAGTTGACCTAAAAATCCTTGCTAAAACCGTGCAATTTAAAATTTAAGTTAATAAAACATATAAGCAGGTAGTTCAAAAGTTAATGTTTTTTTAATAACCGAGGGTTTAAAAGTAATCTCGGAACACGTTAGCAGCTAATTTTACATAATTTTTTGTACGAAGTTTATAGTTTGTGCATTTTCAAAGTGGTTTACGAAAGCAAAAACATTTTTTTGGCAAATTATGATAAGTAGTGTAAAGAATACTTTAAAGAATATTTTGTTAAATCTAGAACAATAATAAGCAAATGTGATATTAATTTTTAAAACTCCGAAAATTTAAAATGGTTTTGCTCACTGTATGTAACCGTGTACCGAACCAATTTCATAAGTGTAAACAATCTTTTTGAATTATTTTATTCACAGATTTATAAAAAAGATTGTTTACATTTTTGAGATTTTTACATCATTTGTTTTTGCTATTAATAATTAAAGTATTGTTTAAATCAAATAAATTTTTCGACGTCTGTAGTATTTTTGATAAAACACGTGACTATTTTGAAATACTTTTTTTTTCAAATAAACTACCTATATGTTTATTGCTTACTTTATTATCGAATTGGTTTGGAACAGGGGTAACCTACACTACCTGCTAAAGATAGGGGCCGCCTCAAAGATCACTACAATAAAATTAAGTGATCCCAAGAGAATTTAACTCTGAGAATAAGGTAGGGCCATTGGGAACCCCTGGGTTGCACAAACCTTCAAATATCTTTCCTTACGCAAAAGGATTGTAACTGGGCAAGCTATCGCAGTTTGATATTATTAGAAACTTTGAATTATCCTTTAAACTGGAGCCTGATTCACCTAACTATAGAAGTTCAGTTGCAGTATGGTTGCAGTTAAGTTTCGATCAAAACAACGCTTTTCGTATTCTCTTCCCTTTGACCGCCACGGACGTCTATGGACGTCAAACTTTTGAACTGTAAAAAAGTGATGTTTTCGACGTGCCATGCCATCGGAGGCGTCGTGAGCACGTTTGAATTTGACGTCCATAGACGTCCGTGGCGGTCAAAGGGATCGCTGTCAGTAATGCTAACTTAAATGCAGCGTCCTGCAACTTGAACGACGCGTCATGAAATTACGTGTGATATCTTTCTAGCTAGCTTTTGCGATATGAGAAGAGATAGGGTGTTTTTTTGTTAGTGAGAATCACATTCAAAAGCCTATTCATGTATGGGGTGTGGCATTAAACAAATATAAATGGCGGATGACAAGTTATTCCCTCTCACTCATTGTATTTCTCTTTGTTTTGTACTGTACGGTATGGACAAGAATTGTTGCTAAAAAATCAATTTAAATCACAAAGTATAAAGATGTCATTCAGAGTTAGAAGACTTATTTATACTAATATTATAAAGAGGTAGAATTTGTTTGTTTGTTTGTTTGTATGTAAGAGGTAATCTCCGAAATTACTCATCCGATTTCAAAAATTCTTTCACCAATAGGAAGCTACGTTATCCCTGAGTGCTATAGGCTATATTTTGGGATCAAAAAATTAGGGATCCGTAAATTAACGGGAGCGAAGCCGCGAGCAAAAGCTAGTTTTAATATATTTCGTATTAAATCCTAAGATTTAATCCTAATTAATTCTAAAATTAATTATGATAAAATACTGATAATTGACTATTATTTTTTAACTCAAAGCATTTTAGGACTGCCTCGATGGTGTAGTGGTCGCAAGCGCGACTGCTGAGCGTGAAGTCCTGGGTTCGATCCCCAGGTCGGGCAAAGTGTTATTAGGTTTTTCGGTGTGGAGAGTCTGAATTTGTGCCCGGTTGATGGCAATAGCCCCGCACTCTATTACATCGGACTTAAAATAACGGCGAAATGAGGATGTACCGTACACCTCTGCTCAACCCTTTGGGAATACAGGCGTGATGTTCTGTTGTATTTTGAAAGTATTTTAATTTTTCAACTTGCATGAAATATTTGATGAATAATTGAGACGTATCAAGTTTCGGACATGGTAAATAAAACCAGAAGTATCTAACCATCACTACATAGTACTCGTATAAAACAAAGTCGCTTCCCGCTGTCCGTTCTTTTGTATGCTTAGATCTTTAAAACTACGCAACGGATTTTGATGCGGTTTTTTTAATAGATAGAGTGATTCAAGAGGAATGTTTATATATGTATAATACATGCATAATATGGTAGAGAAAAACGCGGAATACGCGATAAACGATAACCACGCGGGCAAGCCGCTGGCGACCTCTATGACCTATAAAAACAAACTCACAACTCCAAGAAAAGCAGTCAATGCACCGAGTTCCCTTAATTTCCATATAGTCACGAAAATTGACTGAGCCAAGTAAATTCATCACAACTCAGCCAACACGAGAGGAGGTTTTATGCAAATGTGCGCACACACTACGCGAGTCTTAATTATGGATCATAATTAATTACATTAGCAGTTTAAACTCTGGGCCGTTAATTTGCATTGTACGTGTGACAAATCCTGAACTATTGTGTTAGGAGTTTGACAGCGTTACGTCACTCCGAAATTGCGTTACGTTATTCAGTTACCTGTGAGGATAGTGTTGTTAGTGTCACCGGTGACAATTAGATAATCCGAAAATAGTTTTCTAAAGCTTGAATGCGTGGAAATTATCGTCTGTTGTGGGAGTCCGTGCCGGTGGAACTGTATAGCGGTTCCTTGATATTGACATTTAGGAGGAAGGTCGAGGCCTGCATAGAAAAAAAAATATAATAATAAATAAATACAGGGTGTAAACGAATTCGTGTAATTCCTTAAAACCACATGATCTGCTAGTGGTGTAGGTAGATAGGCCCTGCGCGAGATTTAGCCTGATTAAAAATAAAAAGTTTTTTTTTATGCGGTCGGTGTAATTGTTCGTAGGTATCTAAACCACCTAATAAAGATACAGTAAAAAAAGAATTTAGTTTTTTTTTTAATTATTTGTTTTTAATGAACATTTCGATGCCACGCATAAATGAATGAAAGCACGGCGATATGGTTGGCGGGCACGGCTAACGCGATATCGCTCTTTGCAGTCAGTTAGAACGGGGATCTAAAATTACTCAGAAAAAGAAAATCAAGACTATTTTCTAAATTAATTTTCAAAATTCCCCATTTTGGGTTAATCTGTGTCATCAGTCGATCACGCGGTTTGAAGGAATTACACGAATTCGTTTACGCCTTGTATAGAGTTGGGTTAGATTAGACCGCTTGTGCACTGCGTCCGATCCGTATCCGAGGAAATTCGGCTGCGAATGAATGAAATTCGGATCCGATATCCCGCCAGGCATAAGACCCGTCTGGTTCAAGCAACCTCCCTTTTCGTTGGAGAAAAACTATACCTCGTTCGTTCACACCAGATAGGACTTAAATAAATCATAATAGACTTCAGAGTAATTGTAACGTATTCTGACAATATTCTGTACCTATAACATTTGAAAAGTTACATTCCCACTGAATAATTATTCAAGAACTTACTTGCCGACTCACAGAAATTACTGAAACTAAAACGCCGAAACTACGCCACTTGAGAAAAGACACAAAACATCTGTTTACTATCAAAAGACAAGTAAGTAAAAAATGGATACACTCACGCGCAAAACGACAAACGCTACGTATGTAGTAAGTACTTGAAACATAGTAAGTGGATACAATCTAGGTATTGTTTATTTCAAGTGTTGTTTTTATCAAAACAGCTTCTATTTAGAGATTGGTTTAGAAAAGCTCTTTTTACGTGGCGGTGTTTACTGTTTAGTGGTTCAAGTAGCTGGTTTTTAATCTTCATAAAACATAAACACATTTTTACTACTTCTAAGTAATGTTACGCCACAGTGAATTTCTGTTACATTTTTTTGAGATTCATCCCATAACGTGTACCTATTAGTGAGAGCGAGCTTTCATAATTTATTTGCTTATTCGCCGGAAAATAGCGGCCTATTTTTTAATATCACAAAAGAAAATTGAGTTATATCTAAATTAAGACAACCCAACTGTACAAAAAATCTCATTTCCGCGTACAACCAACTAAACAATATTTTAATTCTAAAAGGGTAAACATTTTTACGGAAGGTAACTGACAGTGGATTAGGGAATCGTGTATTATGTGTAGCGTTTCGAAAAATGTTAATCATAAAGGAAAATTTTATCATCCTAAAAAGGTATTTATCGTAAGCATGTTATTTGAAGCAAGAAAAATCTTTAAAGGAAGATGAAAGTAATTTTTTTTAAGTGAAAAGCTAGGTAAACAAGCCAAGTGCAATAAGCATTTTATTTCCGACGTTCATTTAAAATTCCATTTCGAAAACCGGACGTCATAGCCAGCAACCGAAGCATTTCATTGCCGTGGTTTTCTATGACGCGTCCGTTGCGACCGCATCCGCGCCGAAAAGAGAATTAAACATTAAAATCCGTATGATTAAACCATTCAATTCAATTCGGATTCGCGGAATCAGCTAGTGTGCATCGACGTTAATATTCGACTCTACTGGGAATGAAAAGTAAATTTTTGGCAGACAGGATTTTGAATCCAGTCATCATTGAATTCGTGGAATTATAGTGTTTAAAAAAAATATTTTTTGTTTTTTATTCACGTAACATAGACAAACTCACGTCTATATTCCCCGAAGGGATGGCAGAGCTGTATGTATAGTACATACATTTCGCTATTATGTTTTTACGTCAATGTAATAGGGGGCGAGCCTATTGCCATCGACCGGGCACAAATCCAGACTCCAGGCTGCTACTGAGTTTTTTTTTTTGGTTTAAATACAACTTTATTTCTCATGAAGAATTGCATACATAATTCACGTACTGAGAAACAATGTTTAAAACTAAGATTCATATTTAGATTCACACGAATTTCACACGGAAAAACCCAATAATACTTTTGCCCGACCTGGGCATCGAACTCAGGAGCTCACACTCTACAGTCACGCTAGACCAACCAGGTCACTTATTGTTGTTTTTTATTCAATAATTTCTTTTTCCTGGAGTTCCGTTTTTTGGTTCCTATCGTTAGCATTTGGTATTCCCGGGTATAAAAAACTGTACCCCTCACATAATTAACTAAGTATAAGTTAGTTTATCTCAAAACATAAATGGGCAGCTGTGAAATTCATCGATACCTTCGAATCAAGCCAAGACTTGCGAGGTTTCGTTACTTCTAACATATAGTTCTCATTTCTCCTCGTAAGCAGAGGGGTCCAATATTGTTAGACAAGAAACACAGGTAATATCTCCAGCTACGTTTGACTTATACAATTCGCAATACGAATTTCTAGAATTGTTTCAAGCGATCCTCACATTACTTACATGAAGACAAAAGAGCTTCGGGTTCCACGCTCTTTCGAGTGCTTTAAAACGGGCTTTGGAAGGAGCGATATCTGAAACTTGAACACTATTGTCTTCAGAATTTATCTCTCTAGAATAAAATGTATCTCGAAATCGATTCATTAACGAACGAAACGTTTATAGTTTTATTTGTTCAATGTCTAGACGATTGAACGACAAGAGAAAATGACAACCCTTTTTGAACTTCATGCGGCGAATAAAGGGAATATTTTAGCTTGATACAAGAAATATCTATATTCGGTAAGTTTGATTTGACTGAAATCTGGTACTTAAACATAAAGTTTTAGTTTAAATGTCACAAACATCAAAACATTTTATTAATTACTCGATGTGCGTGTGACCTCAGACATTGCTTAAAATGATTGCTGTGTTCAGATTTATGTTGATTACGAATACAGCTGTATTTTGTAATACACCTAAAAGCTCGAGTTGACAATCTAATAACTTTTGATGAGTCAATATTAAATCAAACTGACATCATCATCTGCCTAGCCTTTTCCCAACTATGTTGGGGTTGGCTTCCAGTCGAACCGGATGCAGCTGAATATCAGTATTTTACATGGAGCGACTGCCTATCAGACCTCCACAACCCAGTAACTGGGTAATACGATACTCTTGGTAAGACTGGTTGTCAGACTTTATGGCTTCTGACCAACAGTAACGACTGTCAAAGATGTACAAATGACAGCCGGGACCAACGGCTTTACGTGCTTTCCGAGGCACGGAGGAAACTCGCTATGGTAAATGGTCACCCATCCACAGACCAACCTCGGCAAGCGTGGCTTAACCTGGAAGATCGGTCTATGCGGCTGTAATTATTTAGCCACGAGCTCCTCTCTCAAATTCAATTTAAGTCAAACTGACATATCAGAGTGAATTGTCAGTTGAGTCAATGAAGTCTTATTCACGAGCGTAACTCACGCCGCAGAAAGTGATTTGCGTAATTTAATGGAAGGAATTCAAATTCTGATTTTGCGTCGTAGTGACAAAACGCGCTACAGTAAGAAACCGAACGTTACCAAAATTACGCGACTCATTTTTAGCGGCGTAAAATACGCTTGTTTGGCCTTAGGGACAAAGTGTACGGACTATGGCTCAATTTACTCCGCCGCGGAATGACATGAGCCAAAAAAGGTCACGCGTCTTCCGCGGAATTCTCGCGACCTTTTTTGGCTCGTATTTAATACTCAATACTCAATACATTTATTGCACTCCACAAGTTAAATAGATGTTACATTAATATAAGAAACATGTGTGGGCCAATTCAGGCCTGCAAATGTAGGAGAGAGGAGGAAGTATTAAACTTCTCTAAAACCTAAACTTCTTAAAAGGGTATTAAACCCTTTTTAATTTCGTTATATTACTTATACTTTATATTAGTTTTATTATTATTTAATGTAATTTCACTAATTTAATTGGGTTTTGAGAACCATACCTTATTTGAATTTTATGATAAATTAATTACTGTGCACCTACTAGAGTTAGATATTGGATTTAATTATATTTATGCTATATTATTTCTAATGTGTTTTAAATTTTATTTAAGGTATTTTTTACTAGAGTTTGTAAGAATATAAAATTATAAATTTTATTATGTTTTATAAGATTATTATTATATTTTCATTATAAAATGTTAATTTTAATTTAGATTTCTATTTATTGCGTTTTACATACATTTATCATTTAGATATTATATTTAGTTTGTACTTTATACAACTGACATAAAGTTCATTATGTTATGTACAATTTCGTCGCTTCCATTCCATTCCGCGGCGGTGTAAATTGAGGCTGAGTGTATCTTGCGCCGCGTACTGCGCAAGAAATGCGACGCAAAATACGCTTAAGTGTGGCTGTAGCCGCTAAAAAACGCCTCATATAGTGAGCTTAACATCGGTTGAACGCAAAATTTGCGCGACTCTTCTAAGCCTTATCACTCTCGGCGTAACAACGTATAGGTAATAAGCGTGGTGAGACCGCGAATTTCTATGTAGCGCAATGCAAACGCGTAACGCGACGAAACATAAGCCGCGCAAGATGCTCTCGGTGTGTCTGAGGAAGAGGAATCGTAAGGAAAAATTGTCATAACAACAACACTTGTCAAACACATCGGTGATGTCAGAATGCCTTAACAGAACAGTGCTTCTGACCACTTTTCTGACATAAATCGATTACTATGTAACCGTGGTCAGGATTCAATTCTGTTGCGCACTCGATATTTAAACCACGTAACAAAGTAGTTCATCGATTCGATCACATGAGCCCATACAATTTCAACTTCCAACTTTTATTGTTTACAAGGCAACTGTATAAAATTCATATTACGGAAACTTTGTTGTTTCCGTTAAGGCACCCGCTTTCACGCCTACAGAGAAAATTAGCTCCATGTTAGCTGTCAAATTTATCTCTGCCGCAACAAAATATTATTTGATTCGACGGTCACGTAATTAAAGCGCGGACGGTAACGGAACGGAACGTAACGTAACAGGGAATTGAGAATAAATCCTCGACGCTTCCGTTCGGAGTATGTAGGCGTATTGGATGATTTATTTTTAGTTATTACTGACAGGATTTTCTCCGGCTTATCGCAGTTATAGCCTTAGTTTGGTATGGCTGTCATGCGGATGATGTGAATGAAATAGAATGTGACAGGACGAAATTGGGTTCATGCATTAATTGATGAGTGCGGTTGAAGTTTTGGAGCGTTAAATGGTATTGTGCAACTCTGTCTTTTTATCTTGTTCACTTGGATATCTACGAAGAGTATCAAGGAGGGTTGTTAATAGGAGACTGGTGTCAACAATACCTATATAAAAGTTATTATGAGCCTTTATTGTCCCACTACTGGGCAAAATCCTTCCTCCACTTTTTCCGATCCGTTAGGTACTTCCTTCCAGTTTCCAAGGAATGCATCCATTTCGTCCCGCCATATACTTCGTGGTCTGCCGCGATCCCGTCTTACTGTCTCCGGACACCAGTTCTGTGTTATTTGGGCTCACAGTATATTGCATGCGGCAGACAGGACCTGCCCAGCAGTGGTGTAGGGTGAATTTTCTTAAAAGGGAAGCCGGACCAAAAAATGCTTACCTTGCTCAAGTGTGATGCGTGAATTCCAGTAACTACTCGTTTCGAAAAGGAAGCCGATAGGAATCGAGCTGTATGGAGCCTTCGCCACTGCTGCCCAGACTCATTTTAGTTGGGCAGCCTTTTGAGCCACGTCAGCTATCTCTGTTTTAGAGCGCTGTATAGTGTTTCGAAGACGATCTGATATTAGACATTAGATATTAGGTATGGGATAGAATAGTAACAGCATCATTCTGTTAACTGATAACATCGTAAAGATATTATCAATTCACTAACATAACACTTCGAGTGACGATACTCAAGTACGTCCGGCGCACCCTGAGCAGTCAGCCCCGCTACCAATCTTGCTGACTGGCTAATCTTTTCATCACGGAATGACCTATTCTGTGTAGCTCGCAAGAGAAGCACCCAACTTTACAATTAGGTTTATCTGTCTATCATCAGAAGGTTTTGTGTACATGTTCATGTGCACTTTACTTGAAATATAAGCTATCAAAAAATCAAAAGCTCACGATTGAAAAGTCAACAGAATTTCAATAAAACGAAACTTTTGGAAGAGCCCGAAAAGTGTATGGAAATGAAAAAATGTCAGATTCAACGCATGACGCCACAAAATCGGCGCAGTGGAGCTTCGGTTCAAAGCTAGAACGATAGCTTTCCTTTCAACTATATTTGAATAACACTCCGCTGCCGCGAATCGGAGTAAATATTGCGTTTTGACACGCGAAGTCAGTATAAAAGGATGTTTTTTTTAGATTCCATTTTAAATTGGAAGCCGTCGATTTGCTGGTCTAGCGAAATTGTTATTGCTTGTTTACTTTTCAAAATCGTATCGTGTTGCTGCATCTTAACATTCGTTGCTCAACAAGTGCCTTATAATCAACTACAACTCAAAAATCACAATAAAATAATTGTACAAGGTAACAAAACTGGTAAATAATAGTAAGTATTGAGATGACGTGATAAATATTAACAGAGAAAAATAAAGTTGCCTTTGACATCCAAACGAAGAATGAAAGAGGGAAAGAAAGATCGTTTCTTGGATGCAACGGAGACGTTGCATTGCGAAATTTGCCGGAAACAAGATTCAGTGATAGTCTAATTGCCTTTAATAAATTATGAGCTAATTAGGGGTGCATGAAAAGAGCCTCCACGGGTAACGATACTTCAGTACGTCCGGCGCACCTTGGGCAGTCAGCCCCGCTACCAACCTTGTTGACTGGCTAATCTCTTCACCACAGCATGAGCTATTTTCGTATAGCTCGTGCTGACCGAGAAGAAGAAGCTACTTTAGTAATCTAAGGCCTGCCTCGGTGGTCTAGTGGTCGCAAGCGCGACTGCTGAGTGTGAGGTCCTGGGTTTGATCCCCAGGTCGGGTAAAAGATGGCAATAGGCTTGCCCCCTATTATGTGGGACTTAAGAGGACTACAAGAGCTAAGTGACCTTGAGTGACGCACGCACACATTTACACAATAAAGTATAGCATCAGGTCTCGGCCGGCACTGTCGGTACACAGGCGTTTACGAACACATGCGTACATATTATAATGCTCAGAAATAAGAATATGCGATTTACAATTGATTGATTGGACTAAAAACTTAAAACTATTATGTTACTATGTTGCTTGAAGAATAATTTGACAAAAAATCAGAATGACTGCCTGTATATTAGCATGGTTTTTAATCGTTAAAAGAAATGTTTAGAGGTATCTTTGTGTTTTTTTTTCGTTAAGGCATTATAAAACATGCTGTTAGCTCCTGTAGTCCCCTCAAACATAGCGAAATGAGGGTGTACTATACACCTCTGTCTAACCCTGCCGATAATACAGGCGTTATGTTATGTTTAGTAATATAATAACGTACATTATTTTGCATACAATGTCGTAACTGGTAACAGTGACGCAAAAATAGTACAATTATTTTTTATTACGCACTTCTAAAACCTTGAGTTTGTATCGCACGTTGTTAATGGTTATAAAAAAACCACAAGCTAGCAGACAACCTAGAAACCTCAACTTGAACTTCCAATAGGCTTTCTTACATAACAGTTGTAATTAAGGTTGCCAACTAGGTATCACTACATAGTATAAAACAAAGTCGCTTCCCGCTGTCTGTCTGTCCCGTTCCTATGTTTGCTTAGATCTTTAAAACTGCGCAACGGATTTTGATGCGGTTTTTTTAATAGATAGTGATTCAAGAGGAAGGTTTTAAGCTATAAAACGTACACATGCGAAGCCGGGGCTGGTCGCTAGTACTCTATAATAACTTATCTTACTTCATATTTGATAACCATACTTAATACTTTTGTATAAAAATAAAGTATACGAAAAACTTTCCAATCTTTACTGTAACGCGTAAAACCAAACACTTAAATGGGTAAGTACTAAGGTAAGTACTGAACTATTTATCGATACTTATAAGTGAAAACAGAACGTACATATTTATGATGAAGACGATTATTAATTACTGAACGAAATGTTAGATGTCAGATGTGATAGGTGACTTATGTCACAGATGTCACTATCGACGAAATTGTGTGAAAATTATCCGTTGTTTGTTTTTATAGAGATAAAATAATAATTGAAAAACATTTTTTTTCTTCCAAATACTTTTTTTATTGCTATTCAAACAATTTCATACGTTTTTTTTTTGTCATAAAATGTTGGCAACCCTCGTTGCAATCTTATAATGACGTAACAATTGACAGTACAGCTGTACGTACTAAAAAGATAATGTAAATGATTGAAACAATCGCTTACGTCGTTTAAGAACAAAACAGGCTGCGCTAATGCGACTGTATAATTAATTTGGAGTTAATTCCAGTTGTGATGCTGGTGAGTGTGATCTACAGTTGGGATCCGATCGCATGACAGGTGAAAGGCGTTTGAACTACTATAGTTACCTCAGCGTATGAATGACAAGATATAGAGCGCTGATGTTGACCCTTTGGTGTCTTGCGCGAATGGTTATACTCTGTCCAAGAAAAGATGAGTCCTAAAATAGCGGTCATTTCGTAAATTGTAGCCGCAAGGAGACTGCTATCGAAAAAACGTAGACACTGTCAAAAATCGTAAAATAGCTGTAGGTACTTATCCATGTTTCGTTTTATAAAATATTTGATATTTTTTGTATAGTACCTAACGTTTTGTAGAGAAACGTAGGGACGCCTTACGGTGAAAGGGTATGTATAGCACATGTTTAAGTAAACACCTTCGTACGTTGACGCTACTGTTGTTTGCTTTTTGTTTGAGAATGATTACGCAGTAGCAATAGTAGCACTCACTATGCACACTATGGAACTAATCCTGAAGATGTGGTGAGTAATAATAATGTATTTAATTTTCGACGAATTCTGTAAATTTTATTTATATCGCGAGTTGTGAGTTTTTTAAAGGAGATTATGTCTGTTGACGAAAAGCCTGCTTGTATTTGTTCATACAAGTGTTAACATTAGTGCGCTCTGTAGCGTATTCATACCTTTGATCACCGGAATTATAGCACTTCAGAATTGGGTGCTGTAACCGATCTAATAAATCACGATTTATTGTCATTGTGCTTTTGTGATCGGTGAGTGATAATTACATAAGAAAGTCGAAAGGAGATCAGGAATGACCGACAACCTTTTGAAGACGACGACCGCCATTTATGTTTCGTTCTCACAAGTGAAATTTTGCAGGACATTAAGAAGGCTGAGTTTGATTTCATAAGGCCCAAATGCGGGTCATCATCAGTCAGCCGAAAGACGTCCACAGCTGGACATCTGGACATAGGCCTCCCCCAAAACGGGTGGGGGGGTTGCCGTAACCGCCACGCTTGGCAGGCGGGTTCGCGATCGCAGTATGGTTGTTAAAGTACTCAGAGAACGCTGCCCATCCTCTAGGGAATCCCTTAGTCGCCTTTTACGACACCCACGGGAAGAGATGGGGTAGTGCTATTCTTTAAGCCCGGCACTACACGAGAACAAAAGCGGGTGTGATGACGGAATTAGAGTCAGGCCTATGTCCAGTAGTGGACTTTAGTATGCCAATTTGATTTAAGCAGGGTTCGAAGTGATAACTATCATCGATAACTATCATTTCGTACCCTGGTTGTTTGAAAGTTCGAAGGTTGTTTGAAAATTGTTTGATAATTATCGCTATAATTATCACGAGGCATATCATGATCATTTCGAATTTAAGAGAGAGGTCTATGGACCTTTGGATAAAATTGCACGTTCTTAGTCTACGGATTTTTTATGGTATCGTTGGTTAAATTTATCGAAAGGTGTGCAGAATACTTTAAACAGCTCAGGGTTTTATGATGGTACTAGGTACTAGCCTTTTTCCGCGGCTTCGGTCGCATTAATTTAGAATTTGACAATCAATTCTTAACACACTACTAAAGTTTCTATACTAATATAATTCAATCATGATTCGAAAGACACGTGGCGCTATCTATACTTGGGAGCAAATAAATCGAGCCACTTCTATTTTTCACGTAGGTATAATTGTTATTATTTTTGGTATTATGGAACAGATCAATTCTAAACATATATCGCCTGAAAGATTATTTGATAACCTTTACAATGAGGGTAGTGTTTTGTATTTTGAATTATATGATCCATGAAACCAAAACTAATAACCGGGACACGTGAAAAAAGGGGTGGCTCGATTTCTTTGCTCCCAAGTATATTATCATAAGAACGTTATTGTTGTTTTCCTCGGGAACAGTACTTTTTTTCGGGATGAAAAGTACCCTATGTCCGTTTCTGTATACCTGACAACGTATATGCAAAATTTCGGGATGATTGGTACAATTTCAATTCTTTATTGCAATCCATAATGTACACAGTCATACAGATGGTAAGCATTAAATATGGAAACAATTATGGACCCTGTCGGGCACAGCAAAAGTTTTTATAAGTAGGAGAGAGGAAGGTTCAGTGGGTTAGGCGTGAAAAGGTAACAAACAAACTTAGTTTCGCATTTGTAACATTATAGTTACGATTGCTGTACACATCCCCCCTTATTACAAAAGATGGTCTAAGAAAAACCTAGGTTTTAAAATAGCCCCGTCTCTTTTTGTTATATGACATATGAAAGTGATGGGTATATTTTAAACCTGGGTTTACCTTAGTCTTGGTTTAAACCATCTTTTGTAATAAAGCCCATCATGTTTAAAACCACTTACGACAATAAACTGAAATATATTTATCCAAATGGTCCGTTAAAAAGGCATTTATGTCTCTAGCTGCCAGTTGACAGTAGGCCAGATCATTATTACGTATAAGCAGGGGCTAGTCTGCGCCTACGATTCATACTCATTGCGTAACTTCAAATGACGTCATATTTAGAAACTGTCAATTAAAAATGCTAGGTTTGTTTTATGCTCTATAAACTGGGTTGACACTGTGATATTAATCTCGTGTTCTGCGTTTCCGAGTTTCTTTCCAAAATTTGTTTACACTACATCCTAGCTAATATTATAAATGCGAATGTAAGTTTGTCTTTTTTACGCTATGGTCCTGAATAACTTATCTTTTATTAAGTGTTGTGTGTACATAAATTACGAAATATAGCTACATTTATCCATGATTTGTTTTTAAAAAATATTTGATATCCCATCCTAATCCTAACTTAATATTATAAATGCGAACGTAAGTTTGTTTGTTTATTACCTTTTCACGCCTAAACCACTGAACCAATCATCCTGAAATTTTGCATATACGTTGTCAGGTGTACAGAAATGGACATATGGTACCTTTCATTCCGAAAAAAAGTACTGTTCCCGAGGAAAACAACAATAACGGTCTAATGATAATAGATGGCGCCACGTGTCTTTCGAATCATGATTGATTTACATTATTATAGAGACTTTAGTAGTGTGTTAAGAGTTGATTGTCAAATTCTAAAAAACGCGAGCGAAGCCGCGAGTAAAAGCTAGTAAGTATTATAGGCATAATATCATCATCAGAGTTCGGAATAAGTAGTGCTTATTGAGGTCAATGAACTGAAAATCAATGTTAATATGGACATGCCACCGCGATTTTGAAATTATAAAGCACTTTACTATACTTTATCAAGAAAAATGTTCAAGTAACTTCCGTGGCTGGCGTGAATATGTAATTGACATCTCGATAAACATGTTTTTTATTTATTTATTTATTTGTTGCCCACGCATATGGTTTTATAGAAAAAAAAAAATATGCATAAGTTTTAGAGGTTATTCTAGAACCTAAGCAAAAATCGAGTTGTAATTTCACGGATTTATTCATATCTGTTTGCTGTGTTTAGAATTAGCAATTCAGCTAATTCTACGTGCACGAGCACATGCACATCGTTGCACGTATGTTTCATTGCACGTTAAGATGCTGCACGTAGATATCTTTACATAGTATAAAACAAAGTCGCTTCCCGCTGTCTGTTCCTATGTATGCTTAGATCTTTAAAACTGCGCAGCGGATTTTGATGCGGTTTTTTTAATAGATAGAGTGATTCAAGAGGAAGCTTTGTATGTATAATACATGCATATTATAGTAGAGAAAAACGCGGAATACGCGATAAACGACATCCACGCGGGCAAAGCCGCTGGCGACCTCTAGTATAAAATAAAGAAAACGATCACGATATAATCCGTAAAGTTGTTTTGTAATCTATGTCTTACAAAGAATTGTAAAAAGTGAAGCAAAAATGCATAATCTTTTACTGCGTTCGAATTTTTCATTTTTTATTTTTATTTATTTTATTTTAAGTTCACATACAGCAAATAAATAAACAAAGCCCCACAAAACCGTAGTAATGGTTTGACTGTGGGATCTGGTGAGTCTTTATACACTTTTTAGGCTTCTTATTTAAGACTTATATCAAAGTCCTGACTGACTGACTTAGTCATCAACGCACAGCCTAAACCGCTGGTTCTAGAGACATGAAATTTGGAGGTTGTATTCTTTGTGAAGAGTAAGTAGCCACTAAGAAAGGGTTTTTCGAAATTTCACTCCTAAGGGGGTGAAATAGGGTATTTAAGTTTGTATGCAAGTCCGTCATTTTTGTATCTAAAACTTTGTTCTTGGAATTAAAATTGTGGGACCGCTTTATAACAGGGAATATCCATACTAACTTTTCGCATGAGAATTTCTTAATATAGCAATACTTATTTATTCCGAATTCTGATCATCATCTTAGTTATTAGGCCGTTGACGTCTAATCTTAATCACCTCTAAAATAAATATTCATCTGGTCGGGATGTTACGTATTCTGCCTATTTATTGACTTCAAACATATACCTTTTACAAACCTGAATGGCATGGTAGCGCTTTCGCTTTCTGCACTTCAAGGTCGCGGGTTTGATTCTATTCATTGTAAAAAAGATTTCAAGTATGTCCTAGTTCGTGTAGGTATGTAGTGGGACTTAGCACAGATAATTTGATGCAAAGAGTTTTATATCATTTCTCTTATCTGTTTTATTTCTCAGTCAATACATTACCAGAAAGGGGGTACTAATCAGGGTTTTAAAGAACCCATTATAATGAATAACTTTTGCCCTACAACTTACCCCAAAAGTCAATACTTTAAGAGAAATTAGCTGTCCAATGATTTCATGAAAATACGCTAAAATCTATCTATCCTCAGCTATGATCAGCTGTGTTTACATTTTAGGTCATATTTGGGGTCACGGATTAGAAGCTTAATTTTCTGAATTTGTATCTAAAGCAGGGATGAAGAATATCGTAAATCTATATGTATAAAAATGAATCCCTATTTCCCTTGGTCACGGCATCACGCGTGAGCGGCCGGACCGATTTCGCAAATTTTTTTTTTGTTGTTTTCGTAATTATCAGGATAAGGTTCTTATGAAAGAAAATGTAGAATTTAAAAAAAAAAACGGAATTATCTCAGTGTGTCCATATTCTTCACTTGTTTACCGCATGCATGAAAATGGTTTTAACTTTTTGTTACTTACTATTTTGATTTTGTTTCTGAAGGTAGGTAGTAGTTAAGTAGTAGATATGTAGTAAGTAGGAAAAAGTACATTGCAACACATGCCGGGTACAGCTAGTTTATAGTAAAAATAATTTTGCAACGAAATAAAAATGATCGAATTCTGAAATTTTAACACTTGCTTTAAAACAGTCATCTCATCAGTGATACTATAAGTGGCCCGCGGATTAGTACCCCCTTTCCGACTAACCTTGTATAGATCATTTAATAACTAAGACTACATCTCATACTTTTCTTATATATTTACGAGAGCAATTCTCAAGTAATAATATAAATCACAGCGTCAAAACAGCACGAAGCCGCTCTCAGTCAACATATGTTCCAAGTGGAATTCAAGATCACACCAGTGTACAGATCGCCCTTTATTGCTTTACGAACTTACATAATAACTAAAAGGCTCTTTGTAATATAACAGATTTAGAAGGTTATAGAGGTTATTCAAAGACAAAATGTTCAACAGAGAAGATAAGATTTAGATTTCAATAATACAATTATGGATCAAAAAAATTGAAGCCTTAGAGTTAGAATACTCGGTGCGATTTACAGTACGCGTAAAATTACTTTGCCTCTATGAAGTGAGAAACAGAACGCTCAGTCTGTTTTCAGAGCGGCAAAGTTATTTTATGAGTACCATATAACTTTGCCTTTGATTATAGGAACGTGGGTGCAGAATAAGTTGTGAAGATCGCCCGGAGGACACGGTGGAGGTCTGCTCTGCTTGAGCGGAGCATCGCCGTGTCCTCGTAGAGGTGACCGGCGGCGGCGACCTCCCGCGTCCGGCCTTGGTTCAATCCATGGTCCGGAGCAAGGGGGCATGGGAAGCAGTCACCTCCTTCTGCGAAGCAGTAATGCTAGCGAAGGAGGAGGCCGAACGCGTGAGGGAGAGGCAAACCTCACGCCCCAGCCGCCGCAACAGAAGGAGACGCCCCGGGCGTCGGGAGTCACAGGACGATTCGCGGCCACCGTAGGCGCGGGCCTGCGGACGGCGAGCGTTGGGTGGAATCATCAGAACCAGGCCCGGGTCGACGGCGCGTTGTGTTCCACGCGCGCCTCAAAGAGATGTCAGCTTAGTAGATGGGGCCCGCTAGGGCCAGTGCCTGCCAGGGTTGCGGAATTTGTTCGAAGAGCTACCGCAGCTCTGGAACGCAAAGGGCATTAGGAGGAACAGGGATGGGTTTTAGTCAGTAAGAGTCTGACACTCCCTTCCGCTCTGCCCAGAGCGGAAGGACTCATATGATGGTTGCCATCCATAAAAAAAGGTGCAGAATAAGTTTAAAAGTTACGGTGGGATTTAGACCATCAGCAAGCACAGTTGTCCTGCGATATCTTTATACCCTTAGTTTTTTGCGGACATGCCCGCACGAACTTGCGACTTCGTAAGATACGATCGCATATCCAAAACCGCGTGCGGGCGCGAACGTAAACCGCGCCGTGAGTTCAACTTCTTAGCATAGATCAAATATTCATATCTGAGCAAACTGAATTTGGTATAAATCTTAGCGTAACTTAGCCAGTTTGCAACTTAAATGCGTCGTAGACAGCTCGAGGGATTAATTTTTAATAAGTTCGCTTGTCTACGCTCATTACACGGTGATGTAATGTTTTAGTTTTATCGTGGTACCTTTGGGAGGTTGATTGAGTTCGAAGGATTTTGAAGTTCGTATTAGTAATTAATTTTCTAGAATTTGGAGTTGTTTGAGTTTGAATTACATGGAAGAGGTATTCTTTTGTGTGTTGTGTACTTTCTAATACTTATGTATTTTTGTTAGGTACTTTAGTCGTGGTGGCCCGGAGGTTAAGCAGGATACAATTGGCGAGGCGTAAGCTGAGCTTTGCATTTGTGTGTGTATGAATGAAGACGCGTCCTTTGCTTGGTTTAAACCGGTTTATACTGCTTTTTGGTAATCGATTCTGTGTGCACTCACACAAATGTAAAGCTCAGCACAGGCCTCGCCAATTGTACCCGCTTGTTAAGCACCGGGTTGCAGGTTCAAACCCAGGTGTGTACCAATGTGACTTTTTCAATGTCATATGTACTTTTTTAGTTTATCTAAGACTCCATTGACGTGGTGAAGGAAAACATAGTGAGGAAATCTGGACTTGTCTCAAAAATGGTCTCAAATCGCCAACTCGCGGTGAACAAGCGTGGTGATCAATGCTCGTTCCTTCTCTATATGAGAAGAGGCCTTTGCCCAACAGTTACAGGCTGATATTTATTTTTACTTTAAAAACTTAAATGTAGGTAATGTTTAAAATTTAGTTTTTCCAAGTTTTCTGAAATCAAACTCTCAATCACCGTAATTATAGACACAATAGATAAGGCAATTAAGTGTCGTCCTGGGACGACAGACGGTGCGCAACCGGTCAAACTGTTTGTAACTGGAACTACGAAAACAAAAGCGTAATTTTGAAAATTAGTAAATTGCTAATTGCATAACTTTCTACACTAAACTGTTAAGTAGATAGCTAGATTGGATAATCAGAATTTTCTTTATTTTCATTGGAAAATTAGTATCTAAGTCTTTACATGTCAAAATTTTAAGGTTGTATGTTGCCTTTGGCTCAAATTAAAATAAAACAGAGTTCCAGAGCGATATGATTCAAAACACAACTCTGTCACAAGTACTATTTATTTTTCAACTGAATTCGAAAATTATAAAGTTACAGCTGTCTCAATTAACGAGCAAAATGCGAAATATATTCTAAAACAATGAAATTAGAGTTCAAATTCTGAGAATTGTTGGCTCATTCATTAGTTAGCACAATCAGGGTCTAAGCAAACATCAGACCGGTGGATTTTGTTTGAATAATTATTATTTCTGTTTGAATTATCCTAAACAACGCGAGTCCCGAATGGAAAATTCTTGTTCTGTGTATGAAATCTAATTAAGGACGTCGTAAACCCTGTCTTGACTCGTTTTCGCGGGAATCAAGACAGACGAGATAAGCGAGTACTACAACTTTCATTGTTATGTAATTGCACAACTATGAGGCTCTAGAGTAAGTTTTATACGAAGGAAACGCGTCTACTGCGACTGCTTTAAATCCTAACTATTATCACAGTGTATCTACTTACTACATACAGTGGGTCAACGCCCATACATTTGACAGGTCCTATGAAATGTCAAAATTATGTAGGGGCGGAGGTTATGTCCCGAGTAAGCAGTATGGCTACTCGGGACATAACCTACGCTCCTTCACCCCGCAACCAACGATTGCTCTGCGACAATGTTCTACGTTGACCGACTGTAAGGAGTAATATATAGGTAGACTGTGCTAATATTATAAATGTGAAAGTAAGTTTGTTTGTTACCTTTTCACGCCTAACCCACTGAACCGATCATCCTGAAATTTTGCATATACGTTTTCAGGTATACAGAAACGGACATAGGGTACCATTCATCCCGAAAAAAAGTACTGTTCCTGAGGAAAAGAACAATAACGTTCATAGATGGCGCCACGTGTCTTTCGAATCATGTTTGAATTATAATTATTATAGAAACTTTAGTAGTGTGTTAAGAGTTTTACGCGAGTTTAACGCGAGCGAAGCCGCAAGCAAAAGCTAGTCTACGATAAAACGCAGATGCAGTTGTAGCATTTGCTACCTTCAAAACTTATACTCTGAGCTTTGAAGCTAAGATGTTATGACTTCGAAGTCGGCTAAAGCTTTGCTGCGTCGCATTCAAACCGTCAATTATTATGGCTGTATTATTACTGTTTAGTTGGAACTAATTGAACTGTAAGATTGCTCATGTTACTGTGGAATGCACAAAATGTGATGCCCTCCAGTGATTTGCAGTCATTTTCTTTATTACTTTTATATTTACATGTTTACGCCGCGCCGTTAGCATACTGCCGCGAATGCGGGACGGAAGCGAACTGAAACAAAACACAATCGAATATCGAAACTCTGTCCAGCTTGATTTTGTATGATGTATGAGCACTTCGGTTCGTTTTCGGTACGCTATCGGTACGTTTTCGGTTCGCTTTCGCTTTTGTGTGCTAGCGGCGTAAACATCTCTTGTTTTTCGCAAGATAAACTCGCTTTTCGAGTTTTACTTAGACCATGTTTAACAATTGTTCGCTAACAAGATAACGAAGAAAACATTATATTTGTAGTTCAGATGTGAACAAATTAAAATTCAAAGGAGACATGCCTGTAATTCTTTGTAAGTAAATAACGGAACACAAGTACCTACGTGTTGTGTCTGAAGTGTTAGAATTGTTGGAAGCAGAATTTGTTGTGAAGTTTGTAACGTGTGGTGGAATATTGTCACTTATAGAATGAGATTTGTTGCAAATAAAATAAAGTAAAAGCATTCTTAGACAAAATGTTGGAACATGAAAGTGCTCATTATTTTATAACATTAGTCTACAAGTGGATTTTATTGCGTATATTCCTGATAATAGGTATAGTCAACTTTAGTTCCTTATGCACTGCAGATTTTTACTTCGCTTCTTCGCAGCTTACCATAAAACTAGAAAACGGTGAAGGTGGGCTTATTTGGGTTTTGTCTGCCTATTCTTGACTTTCAAAAAGTAAAAAACAAAACAAACAGTCAATATTAAATGAGATGTGAGTTGACTATAAAAATTTCAATAAAAATATATTTGGTGAATTGATTGGTAGAAAATTATTTACAAAGTTCTAACAGTCGACTACCGTTGATAGACATGTGTGACTAAAGATTTGTTTTCAGTCGGAAAAATACTCGACGTCGAGTAAGTACTCACAAAATCGAGTAAAAACTTATTTATCTACAAAGTTTTTATTGTTTATCGAGTATTTACTGTACGAGTATTACGTATAATATATTCTCTCTATATCTATTTGAGTAATTATACCTACTATTTGAGTATATTTAGTATTTGAGTATTTTTACTAAGTATTTGAGTAGGTATTACTACTATTTGAATATTTAAACTATTTGAGTACTTATATATTCGCTTGCCTACATCTATGTGCGAATTATGTAGTCTTACGAGACACATTCATTATTATAGGCGTTTCTATTTATAACAGCTCAGATAGTAATACTTACGTTTCGATATCGTTTGAGCGATATCTAATTCATGTTTGGCGGCCAGCGCGCCTCGTCTCTTACGTAGCTTCAGTTCTGAAACAATACATAAATTATATTTAATATCCTTGTCATCATTTTGCATTGACAAAGTAGAAATAGAGACATAATTAGAGGAAGATACAGCTAGATAAACGTACAGAAAATTATAGTAGATTATTCACTAGAGGGATAAAGCAGTGACGTAAGTCACGGGCGACATATTGAATCGTATGGATTCAAGATCGAGCGTGGCGAAGACACCTTTATCCCCAAGGAGAATACTGTACTTTTCACACCAGCTGCTCGAATATTGTAACCGAATAGTAAGTCACTTGGTGTTTTCCTGGTAACAAAAATGTAATGATCAACTTTTTAATAACTGCTAAAATCTTATTGTCACTCCAATTTAAATGACATCTGTTGGTAAATTATAATTTTGAGACAGTGATTCATCAAGTTTGCGGTTGCGCATAATTTTGACATCAACAAATTTAATGAGTTTAAGTTCATAGACATTTGTCCAATAATTCGTAGTTGTGGCGGCATCTATCTCGCCACATGCGAACTAGCGAACTATCCTACATCGCGCAATCAAGATTTAACACGCAGATAGTATATATACAACTTCCGAACATCAACTGGTGGGCAGTAGCCCGCCAGGCACAAGACTCCGCCTGGTTGGAGGATCCTCCCTTTGGTTGGAGGAACACTACACCAAGTTTCTCCACATAGTCATGTGCTTCCCACATTTTGCTATGAAACGCAATTACCTATACGCTAATATCAACATACTGCGATCACCAATCCGTCTAGTATTGCCTAGCTATCGATAGCTGACTATAGTTGACTAGTAACAATATCGATAAGGATATCGATACTAGCGACGGTATTGATCGGAATCAATGAGAAACAAACAACAAACCGTTGAACAAAATTCGATAGTATTGTGCTGATGATGACTAAAATCTTGCATAAACAGCCAAGATGTAAGTAGTAACAATATCGATAAGGCTATCGATGGTATTGGAATTTTACAATACTATCAATACCACCGTATCGATCGGAAAAATCAAGCGCCTAATACTATTGTTGAATGAAGAGCAATAAATAGTATTGATACTACGAGTACTGATACTATCAATAGTATAAATTATCATTATATTAATTTTACTATAATCACTGTCAAATAAACAACAAACAGTTAACAAAATTCGATAGTATTGTTTTGATGATGACAATACTATCGAAGCCAAGATGTAAGACAGTCGCGATATTTGCGAGTTTATATTAAATATCACAGAGAAAACGCCCCCTGCATTGTCTTTTGCTTACAATAACAGTTGAAATACTTATATCATTACATATCCGTATTCAAAAACCTTTCCACAACGGTTCAATATGACAAAGAGACCCAAAAACGGCGCATGATCATTATAACAGCCAAATATGTTCGTTATCCCGCCACTGTGGTAGTGGAGCACGTTCTAACCGTTTCCTCTGTAGCCTCGGCCTTGGATAGTAAAAAAAATATATAATAATCGAGCTCAGGTAGCAACAGACGTGATTTGGCGACCGCCAAGCGGTTCTAGGATATTTCGGGTTCAGTTTTTATGATTTCGGGCTTTCTTTCTTTCTTTATATTTATCTTGTCTTAAGACTAAGGTTCTTTGTCTAAATTTTAGGCTTTGAGAACTTTAGTTTTGAAGCACGGGATTATGAATTCTTATATTATTATGTTAGAGTTAAAGATTAAGTTTGCAACAAGTCTAGAACTTAAAACATATAATAATAGCACGATATATGAAAGGTAATGAAAATACATACAGAATTCTAATTGCGCAACACACTCGTTATAGCTATGGCTCTGATTTTTTCAACAATTTCCATAGCAATGTTTGTGGGTATTAACAATCCTACTTCTCCACAACAATGTAGGTAAGTACCACGCAATAAAAATTGTTTTTTTGCACATCAACTGTCATGATTGCACGCAATAAAAATTGTTTTTGACATATCAACTGTCATGATTGATGTCCTGGAGGTCAAACTGAGAACCTGATTTTTTGAAATCAGTTACAAACACACCAAATCACTTATATGCTCTCGTCTAAAATTCGATATGAATTATTCTAAATGTCATAATTATCAGCATTCATTTTGTATTTAGTTAACTATTTTAATCAAAACGTAAGGTTTGAAAATTCTGATGATGTCAGTATCAATATGGCTGATCAATATTGTCGGCCATTATTCTCAAATAAGACATTCATAATACCTACCTTCTCAAACACTGAACATTTCAATTTCGCAAAAAATTTGCCCGTTCCAATTTCAATGAAATATTTATTCGAAATCTCGAAATTGGACTCGTATTACAGATTTTGAAGTTCATTGTCACTGGCCCAAGGTTATTACGAACTTAACCGACACGCTTTCATTAAATTGACGGACAAAACGATTTTGCCATTACTGCGTTGTATAATGCTAAGAATTTTTTAATATCGTTTTATTGGGCATTGATAGATAGAATGGATTTAGGTTTTTAGTTTTACGATTTCAATAAAAGTCTATCTTACACGTAAATGCAAAAGTATACTTTTAAGAATAAATAAAATCTTATGATACAAGATAGATTTTTTGTTTTATTTTCCTGGAGGATTCTCAAGGTTTCTCATTTCATTTTTTTTTCGTATATTTACCAGGCTTTTTGAAGACAACTCTACGATACTAACTGCAGTTGCAGTTCGAAAGGTTCGAATTTGAGTACAACGCCATCTAGTTACAAAGTAAGGGACTCGGGCTATCAACTTTGAGTAATATTGCCACTAGATGGCGCTAGTTCTCGAAACGTGTTCAATAAAAGGCCGTGCAAAGGAGAATTTAAGAATGACATTAGGCGATTTCTAATCTATTGTGAACGGACCTACTACGCAATCTTACGTAAGATTACTCATGTGTGGCAATTGGCTTTAGGCTGAGGATCAAACGAGGCATTCAATGAATGTTATAAAGAAAAAGGTTTGCTAAGCAAAATCTAAGTTATGAAAAAGATTTTGATATCATATTATTTTTCTTTACGACTACTTTAAAAAAATATGGTACGAGTACCTTTTTCTTTGCTTCATTAATTTTGCAAAGGTTGTGATTGTGACGTAAGCTTTCCAAAAAGCAATTAACTATTAACAGCTGACAGTGTCCAAATCTAATATTTTAATAAAACTACAAGATTGTTAATAAAAAATTAGAAACTTCGAACAACTTAGGAACTCAATCTGCTCAGTGCTCCGAGATAATTCAAAGAACTAGACTGTAGTAGGTGTAGCTATTGTCTTTAAAATTAACGTTTCACAATCAACTTCAATGAATTGAGTTTGCGATGTTGCCTCGTAGTCTGAAGTAAATTTTGATAAGAAATCGATAAAGCTTGACGACTGACCCGTTAAGTCTTTAATATCTTAAATTCCCAACTGTCTAGCAATAGACAAACAAGGTAAAGTATACAATTAAGCAACATGCTTGCTTCTAGCACGGATTCAAGACAATGCTTTTATGAACCTACAGTCAATCCAATCAAGATGAGCTGAAACTACTTGAAGATATTCGTGCCTTGGTTGGCCACTCTCGTCGAATGTTATATGAAATGGAGTATAAGTATATTGAGAATTAGAAGAAATCTGACTTGTAGCGATATTCATCTGTTGCTATGTGTTACGCAATTGAGGTGTGGGATCGTAAGCAAAACGTAGCACGTGTATGCGAGACTGACGATCGACGACTGATAAGCAAGTACCTGGAAGAAACAATTTATTAAGACTCAATTATGAAACAAATAATAATTATCAGTTCTTCTAAAAGCTTAACTTGAATATACTTTTACTGCTAAAAGAACTTATTCATACAACTTATAACAGTTATAACATAATAAACATAAATCCTGGTAGCAGTTTGTTAAGAATCGGCTAATGAATCAATTTCAACTATTTTTTTGAACGCTCGTTTTTTTATCCTTCTTTTAATTGAGGTAAAGAAAATGGACGTCAAGATCACAAGGCTGAATTCAATGCAGTTGACAATGAAAAGTAATACTATTCTCTTAAATAAACAATATTTAAGCACATAAAAGTAAAATTTCAGTGTATGTATTATGATTATAACTAAATATTCTAATTGGGGTGTTTGAGTGTTTGCGATATTCCTGTCACATGTTGTATTTTAATCAAAATGAGAACAGACCTTCATTATAGAAATTACAGGTGTGTCACCTAAAATCTAAATTTATCCAAATCAATGTCACTGAAATGGGATCACCGCAATGGTGTTATCGAGATTCCAACTCTAGCTTTGTTGTTTTGCTTTGTAATTTCATACTCGATCAACTGGAGTTCTAGCGATTAAGAGCTTGTTACACTATCCTGATGTTTCGAGAAATTTCTATCTACGAATTTGGAAATCAACCCTTCATCTGTCTATTTATTATCTGTCTATCCTTCTGTCTTTATCATCATCTGCATTTTTATCTATGTTAGGATGGTTCCAGTCGCAATGTACATAGCACGGTAGGTTTTAAAAAATTGTCTTCTCTACAACTAGATGAACGCATTTATTCATATTGTTAATATATCAACATGAAAATTATTGCGATCGAGTGTTACACAGGTTGCAGATGCGATTGAACATCAGCATTTTCATGACCGATTCCTAAGATTTACCGAGCGTTATTGGATAAAATTAAGACTTGTTTATTTATCAGTAATGAAGCAAAGACCTCCATTGCTTTGCATAGTACCTACACCCTTTCATAAGTTATCAGCTATCACCGATAAAACTAGCTTTACGAGTTTATGTTGACAATAAAAATGCTACCATTGGCAATCAAAACGATTTGTTTTTGTCCATTAACAGAGAGACTGTCATCAGACTTCCGAAACCGACCTATCTCAAGTCCACAAATATCCAAGTATTCGAGCGCGTGTGTTTACGAAGTAATATCTACAAGTAATCAACCGTTGATCGTTGTTGTCAACACGTAATAAATTCTGACATGTTTGCCTTCGAGTACCACAGTAATCCTTTCACTTAAACTGGCCTTTATCATTTGCGTAAACAACTGATGCATCATCTGCCTACTTTGCGAAACTGACGAAGGAGCATTGATAAGAACCTATATTTAAATACTGATTTGCGGAAGGCTGGAAGTGATCACTGGGCTGGACTGGAAGTCAATGAAGTGAAGGATGGGCGATATGGGTAGGTATTGCCTTTCGCAAAGTTCCTACTTATCTAGTCTCTTTTAGTTTATGATTTATACTAGGATATATTTGTCTTTATTTGTATATAAGGTTAGTTAGTCCGAAAGGTGGTACTAATTCGCGCGCCACTTCAAGTGCCACTGATGACTGTTTTAAGCCGGGTCCGCTGCGCCGTGTTTTCGTGTTTGCAAAAAGGATAACATTGTTTGCTAACCGAATAGGGGCGTGGCCTAACAGTTTTGTTAGCAAAATTGGCGCTGCGGACCCGGCTTAACATTGTTTGCTAACCGAATAGGGGCGTGGCCTAACAGTTTTGTTAGTAAAAACACAATAACATATTAGAAAATTCGCGCTGCGGACCCGGCTTTAGCAAGTGTTAAAATTTCAAAATTAGATCATTTTTATTTTCATGCATATATTATTTATTCTAGTTTTTTCAAATTCCTTTATTCCTGCTTTAGCTACGAATTCAGAAAATGGGGCTTTCCAATCCGTGACCCTAACTAAATATGAGCTAAAACGTAAACACAGCTGATCATATCGAACGATGAATAGATTTTAGCGTATTTGTTATTAAATCTTTGAACAGCGATTTCTTTTAAACTATTCACTTTTGGGGAAAATTGTAGAACAAAATTTATTCATTATTATGGGTACTTTAACACCCTTTCGGATTAGTACCCCCTTTTCGACTAACCATGTTATGAAACTGTATTAGGCTATATTTTAATTAAACTAAATAAACTACATCTATACTGGATAAACGAATTATCTTTATTTAATTTAGCACTTGCGTTGTGATTCGAACCAACGAGACTCAGTCCTAACTTTATACTTTAATGGACCACTATCTTAGGACAAAATTCAGAGGCACACGAAACTTACTAACTTAATACAAACAAGCACTATTGTCCAAACAATTTTAGTAATACAGTTCATTAGTGATATAAGTTTAGTGTGCCCGTGACTTTGCGCCGTCGTAGGCGTTGACAAGGGTCCGACTTTATTTACTCGCAAGTGACGCCCCTTTTCATTACGGCGCCCGTATGCTAAATGCTTCGACCCTAATTAAGGAAACCAGAATTGGAATATGGACAGAGCGATATTACGAATGATTTCATCTCTGAAGGCTGGTGTTGTATAAGGATTTTATTTAATGGTGTAAACGAATTCGTGTAATTCTTACAAACCGCGTGGTCTACTGGTGGCACAGATTAACCCTAAAAGGGATTTTTTGAAAGTCAAATGAAAAAAAAAACAAAAAATAAACTTAATATTCTATTTCTGAGTCATTTTAGAGCCCCGAGTTAACTTACTGCAAAGAGCGATATCGCGTTAGTCGTACCTGCCAGCTGCGTCGCCGTGCGATAAAATAATTTATATGCAAATTTTTTTTTTCTTTTTTTTTACTGATTGCTTATTAGTTGGTTTAGATACTATCACTTGCCACTACCGCAAGAAAAAAAAAGGTTTTATTTTTTTTATTTTTAATCAAGCTAAGTAATTCCCATGCAGAGCCAATCTATACCAATAGTTGATCATATGGTTTTAAGGAATTGCCCGAATTCGTCCCCGTATAGAATAAAATAAATTGACAAATATTATCTTGAGCAAAAAATACGTTCAATATAAAAAGAGTAGCTTTTCTAATTGTATAAGACTTTTTCTTTACACACTCTTTTAATCAACTTACAAGTTATCCAGACGAAAAAGTGACACTTTTCCCTCCTTACCCTATACGTATTATGTACTAAAATAAATGGCTTCATCGTGACTCCGTTTTATCTTCAGTGGCCAGTCGGGAGGGCCACAGATAAAACAAAGTAAACAATTGTAAGGACAGTTCATAACACGTAGCGTCAACGTAATAAACTGTAACTCGGTTAAACTTGTTGCCGCTAATGAATCTTATGTTGACGGTGCCGTTGATTTCTTTGGGTATTCAGTGTAAACTATGGTTATCTCGCCTAGCAGTAGGAGAAAAAAAATGAAAAATACAATGAAAATCCTAACCTAACTATCTACTTCTTACTAATAATTATTATAAATGCGAAAGTAAGTTTGTTTGTTTGTTACCTTTTCACGCCTAAACCACTGAACCGATCATCCTGAAATTTTGTATATACGTTGTCAGGTACAGAAACGGACATAGGGTACCTTTCATCCCGAAAAAAAGTACTGTTCCCGAGGAAAACAACATTATCGTTCTTATAATAATAGATGGCGCTACGTGTCTTTCGAATCATGATTAAATTATGTTATTATAGCAACTTAATTAGTGTGTTAAGAGTTGATTGGCAAATTCTAAATTAACGCGAGCGAAGCAGCGGGCAAAAGCTAGTTTCTAATAAAGTCAAGTTAAGGTTTTATCATTAGTACTTACGTACATTGGCGACCTACCCTTATTGTTAGTACGAAAGTAAAACGCAATAAAAAACGCAAAAACGAAATTACATAAAAACGAAAACGTAAGCGAATAAAGTTAACGCGAAACTCCGACGTAATTACCCCGTACCCAGAAAATGGCGGACGAATCGAAATAAATTTTAAATTAACCCGCGACAAAAGGTGGGCTAATTAATTTTGAAAACTGCTACCGTATGTGTATTGTCCAAATTAAGTTATTGTTGTATTATTATATTAAAATATTCCGAGTTTTTAAGGTCAGGTCGCAAATTAAGGTTTGTTTACATCTGTAAGTTCTACTAGTGTGATATATTTTTGGTGTACTTTTTGATAGCAACAACGAATGTTGATCATCATTGTTAAAAAGCGGATTCTGGGAAAACAGTCTAGACGGTTCGGACTAAATAACGACTTTAATTCGAGAGCTTTAATGTCGTCTCCACATGACTTGAGAGGCAGATAAAAAAAAAGTTGTCAAATGTATGAAATTCTATTCTATGGCAGCGCGTTTTGGATTCTAGCGTATTGAGTTGTTTATTGATAAATAATAAGCCATAGAGCGTTTGTCCACCTCCGCCGTCACCGTAATACGAGATTATTTCGGACCGAGTTCAGAACGACGTGACGGCGATCGTGTGTCCACCGCGACCGATCTCGGTGGTTCTACACAAGATAGAAATCCATGCACCGGCGCCGTCAATCTCGGATGTAGTGGACAAGTGCAGATGTGTTTTGCATTGCCTGAATTTCGGTCCGTCGCGATCTCGGCCGAGTTCTAGCGGTAGCGCCGATTTACTGACAATCTCGGTGGCCGAGATGACGTCGCTCGGATGACGGACACGCAGTCATAGTAATGTATGTATCGCTACTTCGCCAACGTCATGTCGTTCTCGGTGACGGTGGCAGTGGACAAACGGTCATAGGGTGTATCGACTAACTGCAAATTAGAAGAGGTGAGTGATAATCTGAGACACAACGCCAGAACTGAAGAAATAAGAAGTATGACGCGCGCTCTTTCAATGACTGACGTTTCTTTCTTCCTAGACACCCCTAAAATTCGGTGCGTGTAATTACATGGAAATATCCGTAACTCCGTACTGTGCTATCAACGTGATATGTAGGTATTGGGTAAATGACGCACTACGCACCTGGACTGCGTAGCATGACACGTAAACTAATCCGAAGGCCGTAGATCGACTGCGTAATACCCAAGCATCTATCTATACTCCTCCCAACGTTCCTAAAACATTCTAAATTGAAAAACTCTATTAAACAAAAACAACGAAAGTAATTCCCAACTAAACTTTAAAATTAGTTCCAATAAGAGTTCGAAAATCGGATCACTTTGAAACAATGAAAAGATACCTAATATTATTATAATGAAAAGTAAAACAGAAAGTACACAAACGGATCTGGTCGTATCATGTAATCGTATTACAAAAGCCAAATTAATGATAAAAGCTGCCAACTTTCCGACATCCATTAAATCTCTCGTTGAAGTTCCAAATAAGTTTTTGGTCGAAAAGGGAATTATGAAGTGGGACGAATTCTGAATCAACTTGTTATGGGAAAAAACAAAAGATTAAGACATGATTGATGTAAAAGTAGATCTTGGAGAAGTCACAAGAGACCAACAGCGATGAATAAAAGTAAGCCTAAATCAATTTGTAGGATGCGACAGTGAGTTTTGAAAGTATTTTAGACTATTAATCATTGAGGATTAGTCAACTTTCAACACCCACGCAGAGAGTTAAGATTTTAATATAATTTTTATAAGATTCTGAGAATTATTACGTAAACATTTTAACTCATTCTTCCTCATGAATGCAAATACGAATTACGATGTCCGAGGTATTTGGGTTCGCAAGCAGGATAGTTATCCATCAGCTGGCGATCGTAAAGTCGTAATGCGCTTTTCAGAAGAGAATAGATCACTCTATCTCTTCCCGTGTATGTCATACGAGGCAAATGACAGGAGGAATAATGTCAAAAAGATAGCCAGCCTCTTGAGGAGCAAAAATACGTGCAACGAGATACTGAATTATGGCAATATTCCCATCAACATCTATTTGTAGCGGTTTATAAAGATGAAAATGATAAGCAGACTACTTCTATGGATTGAAATGATTTAAAGCTTCCTGTTATATTCCATGCACACCCCAAAAGCTTAAGACTTGTGACACTCCGAGTCTAAATCATCTTTATTTCATAGATTCCTTTTAACAGGCCATTTATTTCGAGTATCAACAAAAGGATAGCAATGGAGAAAATATTTATTTATTCATTGATGCAAAGTGGCCGACTGGAGAGAAACCCCAACACAAACATAGTGTAATTCACGACAACCTTGAAGAACTGAACAAAGGTTATTTGGGTCTATGAGGGCCTTTATTTATTTTTACTGAGATATTGGTAAATAGGGAACTTTTCTGAAGATGTAATGTGTAGCGGTATTTTGATATACCGAAAATTTATTATGCCAGTCTGAAGCAGATATGCCTAGCGGTTGAATGTTTACTTTCTATGCAGAAGGAAATGAGATCGATCCAAGTTCGCACCTCTGATTTTTAGAATTCATGTGCAAATCAGAATTTGATTATCACTGGCGTTAACGGTAAATGAAAACATCAGGAGGAAACTTGCACACCTGAGTGGGTTCCAAAATATTTTTGATGGTGTGTTAAGTTCGCGAACCAGGCTAGCGTGGTGGGCTAAAGTTTTTCATTCTGAGAAGAGGCCGTGGGCAGCAGTGGGACAGTAATGGGCTGATGATGCTATATCAGCCTGAAACCGTCCATGCTGAGCATGGGGACCTCAATAAAGATCTACAATGAAAGTTCGTGAGCGAACATTGCCAACATCATTAGGCCAAAACATATTAATGATGAAGTTGTCTCTATCGAACCTCTTGTTACAAAGCCACCTTCTACACTTCTTCTATACAACTTCATACAACAAGTCGAACAACAAAACGAGCTCCTATTAATAGATATTGAAGAAACAATTAATTAACGTTCCAGACAGCAGATAACGAATAGACACAACAGTCGAAGGAAATAGAATATTCGTTCCCATTAAAACTTGATATTTATTTATTCAAATGCAGTCCTTATAATTGTACTTGATTTACTGAACCATGGCACTTTCATTTTATACAAACAGGTCCTTCCTTTATATCATGTGATTTTACATAATTTCGCACGATCGCGGACATAAGGCTATGTATAGACTAGCTTGTTAGAGTAACTCGTTTGAATTGTGATGCAACATACGCAATGGTTCGCACGCAAGTACGCAATGATGGGAAATTGGATAAAAACATTTGTCAGTGTTAATTCTACTTAGCGTTGTTCTAGCCCGGAGTTATATTCCCCATCTACCAATATGGATTTTACAAAAGCATCTGTCCACTACTTGAAACGAAAATAAAACTAGTAGGTCTAAATGACGTTTTCGGGCTTACAAAAGACAAATTAGTCAGAGGTAGTATGACCACTGTAGACAAGGCTTTGGTTGACGAAATGACATATTGTCAATGTGAATATGATAAATAATGAAATGGGACTTATTAATACTATGACGGATGAGCTTGTTTGGGAGTCACAAATTCTATTAATATTTGAAACAATTTGATACTGTTTTAAGCATAATGGCTGAGTATTAAGATTGAGTCGGTTTCTATATTTGCAGTGTACCCCTATGCTCAACTGATGTACCCCCACCTACATGTACCTTAGTTTGAGAAACCCATTGACAAAATTCGCTCAAACAATCTGGTCTTGTCTTCAGAGCCAGAGGCACGAAATCTAGTTCTTTTACAATGATATCAAGATTTTGTGTTTTACGCGAATGACTTCAATTTGACTTCGTCAATCAAGCTTCGCGAGTTAACTGGTAATCTGTGTTGATATGTATTTAATATCATGTCGGATGCCAGATAAACATTTAGTACAAATTCGCGTCAGTGCGAATTTGCGTTGTGTGCTCTTTAATATGCCTTTCGATGAGTGGTAGACCCAATAAGTGGGTTTCTTTCGTCACCGGCATTAAGCAACTGCGATGAGATCTATAATTTCTGTTTGCGTGTGATGCAAACGGGTGACTCAAGATTGTATCTTATATTAGTTAGATTTGCATTTAGTTTTCATTCGTTCTGTCTTGTCTTATGTATTTTATGTAGCTTATTGATTTTCCTAATTTTTTTAAATGAAGCTAATCCATATATTATATACTTTTCAGAACAAAATCAACCTAATAATACTTATTCTAAGAACTGATATTCCGCTTCTCAGTAATAACTTCTCAAATTACCAACAATTTTCCTTATTCACGACAAAATCCTTTTAAGAACATTCGATCTTTATTAATACAGAGTTGCCGAGCCTTTCGAGCTCGTAATGCCGTCCCTTGATCCGAAATGGAGGCTCTATTAAAAGATATTTCGAAGTCGTTGTCATTAACCAAAGTTGGGGACAGAAATATATGTCATGAGGCATTTGTGAGCATCCAGCTATAAATATAATTGGCCTATCTTGTTAGTTTGAGCGAACTTTAGCTTTGATGTCTACTGAGGTCTGTACGCCTAATCGCACGGCGTAATGATAAACGGTCTTCAACGAATGAATAGACAGAGTGGTTAGCATACGTGGGTATTTTTCATGTAAGAGTTTTCCTTCTTGATGTCAGAGTTTTTTCCGGTCTATTGTTACTCCTCGTTACTCAAAGGATTTGCGTATGCCTCTTTGGTATATGGAAGTGGTGCACTTATGCGTAAATACGACAAGTTAACTAGGATCATTTCTGGGTAAATATGAGCAACTTTCGTCTAATATTAGCAACGCATTTTTTTGGGTTCACGTCATATTTATGTTTTCAGTTGGGCGTTGGGTTGAAAGACGATATCCCTGGACTTGAGTGATTTTTTCGGCTTCATAACGCCTATAAAAGAACCAGGACTGGCCTACATGACCTAGTCAGCCATATAAGCAAAAGATCATTCGCCATGTGCAACAATGATTGTGTTTCCACACCCACTTCACACAGTTCCCACATAATTCTAGATACTTTAAACACTTTCAATATTTACCTTGCAAAACATTATATAAAAACAAACATACAAAGTGCCCATCAAGATATTGATCCCTTATAAAGAATACAGTTATAACAACCCGAGCCTAAATAAACAAGTCAAACATACGGCAACACGTATTCAACATAGAAATACATAATAAATGTATTATATTTACATATGAACTAGGACAGGGAGTGGAGTATATTTTTGTGAGTAGCCGCCGGTTTTATGTTTACGCTTCGTTTTCTGCGAGATGGGTTGAGAATGTGGACATGTTATATGTATGAGTTGAGCTGTGTTGCTTGGTACACGTAAAATATCACTCGGTGAATATAGGCCACAATATAGGCCCTTGTGGAATGCCATAATCACAAGGCTTGGCAGGTGGATCCGTGACCGCAGTATGATTATTATGTTTTTGCCCTTAGTCTGGGCTCAATGATAAACTAAAATCTATTGGAAGAATTTGCAGTGAGTTAACTTCAATAGTGTAATAAAAACAGCTTACTACGATTATATCTTTATCTTCCAAAGACAAGGTAATTATAAGAATAGCTTCCATGTTAAATAAATCGAGCTTTATAACGATTAATGGAATTCATGATCAGAAGTGTACAGAACCACAGACTGATCAATAAAAGCTTCCATTGAAAAATTCTTAATTCCTATTCAATTAAGTGCTGCACAAAGCCTGCAAACTCACTTGCCCCGTACAAAAAGGATTAACAGAATTTTCAGGCATTGCCATCAAATCGAACCGGCATCCTTTTTGGCTCCCGAGTGTTTGTAGGTATCAGTATAAAAAGATTTACAGGAAACTGGACATACGACACGAACACGACGATTGGATTTCGCACTACGCAGAATAAGTGAAAAACGTCAATCGATGTCTATCGAATGCCTATTCGAAGTCCGAAACTATTGGATTGGTTTTTTTACTGTTTACACTGTAGTAAATGTTCAATGAATTTTGTTAAGAGCTTTTCCATTTGGTCTGGCGGATAGAACAGTGAATGTTGAAGTGATGGACTGGTTTTCCATTGTGCGATTTTTAAATATGTAAAACACTGGAACGAACAAAGTGCCTCTACGGCCGTGCTGGTAAATCGGCGAAATGAACCCAATCGAAGAGATATGGATTGTACGATATCTATAGTTTCTGCCTTCTCTATTTATGCCTACGGTGATATAAGGTGCTGATGTGTTTTATTTATAAGTTGAACAGCAAATGGTTCGCGTTAAGTGTGAGAAATGGGTCAAAACAGTGGTCGAAGACGATGAGTCACTTTCGACGACTATGAGTATGGAATGGTTAGTGGCATTTTACTAGTCATACTAATGCTATAATTAGTAAAATATCCCACTTACATATCGACATATTTGAAAACAAAATGAGGTTGAGTTTTGATCTCTTAGAATTTTTTATAGGTTTCCTTGTGTTCTGTGTGAGGACCAAGTCTGGTTTGTGGGTTAAGTTTACACAAAGATTGGGTTATCTAGTCATTCTATGGTGCCAATATTCGAAGTGGCAAACATCCTACAATACGCTTTCGAGATACTCAGGAATCGATGCAACTACTCCGAATTGAATTTATTGAGTCTACAGTTTTCTTTGTTATACCCTATTCATTATAAAATCTGGCAGATATGGAAAAAATACCCTATGCTTCTTAACTCAAACAAAAAGTGTATTCCCATAGCCTAGTTACATCCAGTACACCAAGTAGGTAGTAAATAGTGAAGTCATTCACTCCACTGATCGGCCACACGCATCGAACAGATGGCGTAACAGTTGATAACAGCATGCGGGACTCATTTGACGATTACTGACAGTTGTTAAAGCTGGCAATAGACGGGCTGCTTGACGCTGCTTCAAGCTATAGCTCATCATCATCTAAGACCTTAGACTCCATTGATGGACAAAGACTTTATATACAGCCACAATGTTTATAGTCCTAACAACGTCACGTTTGGTGAATCACATTTAGTTTCATAAAACTGCTAGTGGACTGCGCATCCAATCAGCAGTTGGCACGCAGGTGCAATGTCTGCATCTTTACTGCTTTTAAGCTGCATTTGGCAGTTGAGAAAACACCTATGCATCTTCTTGACACAGTCCCTGTACTATACTTTACCCAGGGATAGAGGGGGTGGTATATTCTTCGATGATGCACTGAGCAGTTGCTGTCTGCCATGAGGAACTGAGAGATCCTGTTGGTTCAGTTCCTCCGGTTTGTTGGTATATTTGAACAGTTTGTAAGGTAGTTAACTGCTTCAAGCAGTCCGTGTATTCCAGCTTTAGATGTCTTTGTATGCTGGATGTTTTATTAGCCTCTTATCTACAAAGGAAACGAGGAAAATAGTTCAGGTGAGAATATTAGTATTACTTTGTTTACTATTTGAAGCGGCGATAGTTAAAAAAATAAACTTTAAAAAAAAGTAAAAACCGACTTCAAAGAAATATTAAAAGGAGTAAAATAATTACCATAATATAAAATTAACAGTTTCAGAAGTCGGTGGCTTCTATTTGCTTCAGTGAAGAGTTGCACCGACTTCTGAAACTGTTAATTTTATATTATGGTAATTATTTTACTCCTTTTAATATTTCTTTGAAGTCGGTTTTTACTTTTTTTTAAAGTTTATTTTTTATTAAATACGTTTTAGTGTCATCATTTTAACCCCCTCCTTCATAGCCCTTCTTTTTGGCTTTGACGTAGTCGGGCATAAAAAGTCCTTTCAAATGATACCTTACACGATATAATGAAAACATTCCAAAGTGGGGGAGGGGGGGACACGCACCCCCTCCTCTTTTCCAGTAGTCAGTTCCCAACAACAAATATAAACAAAGCAATATTAGTAATTTGAGAATTTTGCTTTGATCCGATGTAGAGTTCCGTTCCATATCTCTGAAGTTCATGGTCTAATCATAACAAAATTTATATGGGACCAATCGGGAAGTATACCCTTTCGAACAAAAAAAGAATTTTTGAAATCGGTTCATAAATGACGGAGATATGAGGTAACAAACATAAAAAAATAAAATAAAAAAAAAAAAAATAAAAAAAAAAATACAACCGAATTGAGAACCTCCTCCTTTTTGAAGTCGGTTAAAAATACAACCGTTCGTACCTTTTGTTGTAAAGATAAGTGCTACTTACTTATCTTTAGAAAGTGTATACGATAATGACACGAAATGGGCTTTAAGTTTAAATGCTGTTGAAACTTTTGATGTTGATATCATTGATATGGTCATAGGTTTCGGTGACTTTGGAGCCATTGATGATGATAAACGTGGCTTGATTCTCAAGCGAAAGGAATCGGATATCCTAGTCCATTTAGATACTGAGATTCGTTTTATTATACAAAATTTTGCCAAATTAACCAAATGACGTGGCGATGCTTGGGGAGGCCGCCAAAAGACGTCCACTACTGGACATACAGTAGTGGACGTTTTTCGGCTGGATGATGATAATGAACAAATGACGAACGTTTCTCGGCGTTGCGTTGGCTACATAACGTAGTCGCAATCGCAATAATTATCTTTGATGTTGACAGATCTACAATTTCGTACGTATGTATTTACAATTCGACTTGTATGCGCCACGCAATGAATATTGCTGTATTGTCAAAATGAAAGCTATTGTGATTGCAAGTGTGTTACGCAATTAGGGAGCCGGTATTGTGGCGCAACTTGGGTGAGGCCTATGTCCGGCAGTGGACTGCGATAGGCCGAGTTGATATAATATTATCGTATTTATTAGACAATATTATTAAAAAAATGGACGGATAAAGTAGCATGATATAATATCTACTAAACATTTACATAACATTAATTTACAGCTTAAATACATTTTCAGTTCCCGGAATGAGATTTGATACCGTTATTAGCATCATTATTTCCAATAAATATCGTCATACCTAATTAATTATTACGTGAACATAAATTAGTGATTGCCTGTTCCTCGAAGAGCTGTGGAAATAGGAGATACGAATGATATTATAATTAGTTCTTGCCTTTACAATGTTAGTCGGAAAGGGGGTACTAACCGGAAAGGGGGTCGAAAAGGTGTTAAAGTACAACTTTCCCCAAGTCTTAAGAGAAATAGCTGTTCAAAGATTTCATAAAAATACGCTTACATCTATCTATCCTCAGCTATGACCAGCTGTGTTTACATTTTAGGTCATATTTGGGGTCACGGATTAAAAGCTCCTTTTTCTGAATTCATAACTAAAGTAGGGCTGAAGAATTATTGACTAAACTCATTAGATATTAAAATAATTTTGCTCGGAAATAAAAATTATCGAATTTTGAAATTTTAACACTTTCTTTAAACAGTCATCAGTGATACTTTAAGTGAGCCCCGGATTAGTAGGTACCCCCTTTGCGACTAAGCTTGTATAGTTCTGTAGGTATATAGGTCTTGTAATGCTGTTGTAGTGCTTATTCCAAGGCCTTTAAAGAACAGATTTGAGTAAAGTATTTTTTTTAGTTTTTGAGTTGACTAGAAAATTCAGCCGCATCTGGTTAGACGGAACGTCAATCCTAAGTTGGAAAAAAGGCTAATTATATCATTCATTTCCTATGAAATTAAAAGAACAAATTGTACCTAAAACAAATTAGTACCGGAGAGGATGCTAAATAACTTTCGTGAGACACATTCATTATGATTAGTTCCGGTTACTAGTATTTTTCGGGATTGATCGAATAGTTTCAGACCTAAACGGAGCTCTAAGGCCTAAAACATACACAAGCGACGTAAGGCAGCAGGCGTGGAACAGGCGTGGCGCTTTCATACGTTTTGTTATGCCGCTTCAAATCTTATTCGCAAAAAATTTATGAAAGCGACGCGCCTGCGCCGCGTCTGCGCCTTACGCCGCTTCTGTGTAATTCACGCCTTAATCATGAGCAGTAAACGCCACGAGGTCGCGAGTCGAACCCAGTCGCTACTCGGGAAATCTCGTAAGATGCACTCGAGTTAGGTATGGGTAACTAGCCGAAATTTTAATAACTTAGCTAGCCGGCTATTTGTTGTGAAATAGCCAGCTAGCTAGCAAGCTATTTGGCTATTTAGCTATTGAATAAAGAACTCACTAACTGACTAACCAACTAGCCCTAGCTGCGGCGTAGCTAAACTAGCTAAGCGATTCGAGTTCGATCCTCACTGCGGCAATAAGTTTATGATAAATAAGTTTATTGTTATGATTTCATTTTTGATTTAAATTTTTTTTTATTAATTACTTTCCCTTCTATTGCGTATGGATTATTAATAAAAAAAAAATTGAAAATCAATAAACAGAGCCATCACTATTTCTTTAACTATCGATGGGTGGCTTAAAACGTAGTCGTTTTATAGTCTGTGGTGGCTACCCGCTGTAACGTAAACTTGTCGGATATTCAAGCTACTCTAGCTAGCCAGTAGCCAATAGCTAGTTATCGTGTTGACGGATATCATAGCCGTGGCTATTTTTTTAAAAGCAGCTATTTGGCTATTTATTAGAATAGCTACCGGGTATCTCTAACGCGAGTAAACCGTAACTAATCATAAATAGATGCTAAATATAATAATTTTTAGAACACGATACGATTACGGTTGCGCACATCACTAATAGAACTCCGAATTTCTCCATTCAAGTTTAAATTTAATTTAACAAAATATAGGCGCCATTACGCGTTTTATAACGTCGGCTCTCAAATATAATGGATTCTAATTGAAGTTAGACGATTTTAGCTGAAATTCACGTTCCTTATAAATCTTATACGGTTTTTAAAATGTATTATGATTAATGATGAACGTAGATAATTTTGTAAATTGGTAATTAGGGCGGTGTTTGTGATTTTGAGAGCACGATGCATTCCTTTAACGGCTTTAAATGTCTATAGTTAGAACAATAAAATCCGGTTTATATTTTTAATAATTACAGTTCGAACAACGTAAATAGGTCCGATTTGACGTTTGCATTAAAGCACAAAATAAATGTGTACGGAAGTTGTACGCCTTCGATCTTAAAGAATGTCGCCTTTTTACCTGAACATAGCGCGCCCATGATAAAATTAAACTAAACGCCACGCATTGGAGTAATTATTATTAGCTAAATTATTAGTGTTGACATTACTCCTATTATTTTGAAAGGTGTCAAATCGGACTTATTAGATTGTCGCGAGTGTAATATTAAAACACCAATAAATAACAGTTGACAGTATACAGTTAGTATTGTTTTTAATTTTGGAATAACAAATAAGAAATACTTTTGTGCATGAAGTGTCTAATACAAACTAACGAGTAGGACTCTTTGCACAAAAAAAAACAATTCTTACTGTGTACTGTCAATTGTCATTTGCTAATGTTTAACTTAATTCTACCTCATTACCTACATAGAAGATTGCCATTTAATTTTGTAAACACTGATTAAAATATACCTGTCCTTGTCATTTGTGTGCAAATGAATAGAGATGGCCATAGACATAAAAGCCATTTTAGTTAAACAACCTTTAACCATCGTTTATAAGTAAGAGTGCTATAATGTTCAAAAACCACCTTCTTCTTCGTCTTATTTGTCACCTGACTTTATGATAGCAGTCTATCTCGTAAACCACCAAACGGAAGACCCAAGTTTGTAAGCAAGAGTCGTAAAATAAACACAAACAAACATTTAATACATCATAAATGTCAATTAAAACAATATATGTCCCAATTAAAAGTTTACTAAACCATATTTACATAATCCATTCAATCCACGAGCTATTGCTAATCTGATATCACAGGAAACTTCACCAAAGATCCTTATAACAAACGGATAAAGCACAAAGTTGAATGACCCTCAATAGTTAAACAAGCAAAGTTATCTTGGCAGGGACATACGGGCACAAAAGTGCTTATGAAGCCCTAACGAGTAGTGCACATGTGAGACGATACGGGCGCCCTCTATACTGAACAATGCCTTCATTATTCAAACTACTCAAGTACAACAATAAGCCTTATCTATGAAGTAATAAGTCTCGAAGTTGGATGAATCTAATCCGGAACAAAGGATAGAGTTTTACAAAGAAAATCAACAGATGGCTCTGTGATAAAGATGGGCACATCTCGAATAAGTGTTCATTACGAAAATAAAGGGTCACGTCGAGAGGATTTGGACCTGTTAATTTTTTTTCGGAAGGGTCTGCTTTTACCCTTCCACGTTGAGGAAATGTTGGGATTAAGTTGAAAAATATTCTGAATTTAAAATAAGTGTTTACTTGGCACAACGTTAATTAAAATGAAAATTTCTTGAATTACTTGCGTGCAGACATGCATTAATTGCAGTTAGATAAACACGAGTTGTAATTAACAAGTCTCACTGAAATTATTTCAGTTTAAGTTCAAGTTAAGTGAGATGTAAGTAGGTACTAAACTCTTGTTGCTAGTAGAGTTTAAGTTTACTAGCGGCAGAAATATTTAATTAGGATATATTAATAAAATTTCGATCTCAATATAATTTATTATAGCACGAATAACTAATTTTACGCTTAATCTAAACTTTAACACATAATGAAATTTAATAAGGCCATGTAATATAAAATACAAAACTGATTCTTCCCTTTAATTACCGTCAAATATATGACAGGTATAATAATACAAGAAAAAAATAGAAACATGCGTGTACGGGGTATTTTTTTACCTATGATATTCAATTACCCGTTTCCGAAACACGGTAAAACTGAACTATGATAGTGGTAATTAAAAATAGATTTGCATTCGGCCAGAAATAAAAATAGTATTTCTTTATTTTTAATAACACTTCCGTCTATAATTATACCTAAATGACTAAGTAATTATAAAGACTGTAGGTACCTATTGTTTTTTAGTTTCGTGGAAAGTATTTTTGTCTTTTATTATTTTAGCACCATTATTATTCAAATGCCGCAGATACCATTTACAGTTATCCTGTTATTTAACCTTTAGCATGAAGGTAAAATAACTTTTTCTTACTATAGAATAAGTTAGAAATAAAACAAGTCAATTCCACCCAACTTTTCTTTCACCCAGTACATATTTTACACGAAACCATTTCAAGAGCTTAGCGCGAAGCCCGTCAAATATGCAACACGTGGTACCAACCTCCCATAAATAAGATCGACCAGGAAAACGTTAGGCAACCGTAAGAAACAAAATAACGGCGAATAATATAAAAAAGGCCCAGGTTTTATGTGAATGCCCACATTAATAATTCATCCGTAATCCCCCAAAGTTGGTGGTGGGATCTAAAATGTATTATACGACACAATCGACCGTGTTTTATACACAAGCCACAGAGGCGGACTGAGGTGCTAACTCGCCAATGGCACCTTCTGTTCAATAATACTTTTTATTCCTCTAGTAATGTGTACTCGTTTTTATGGTTACTCTATCACATTTGTTTCGTTGCCAGGTGTCCTAAATCGGGGTGCTTCAGAAAATGAAGTCACTATGTTCAGGGACGTAACATGTTTAACAAACTAAAGTTATTGAAAAGCCTTGGAATTCTCAGCTTCTAGAAATTTCACCCCAACATTTCCGCTTAAGCAGACAAATACTTGTTGTACTACACCCTGTTCAAATGAAAAGGATTACTGTAGTTTTGCAAGTGTATTTTAGTTCTATAACATCTGTAGGATCAATTACAATGGCAAGTTCTTTAAAGCAAAATGTAAAAAAGTAAAAAATAGTACGTCGTAATAACAGCGTTAATGCTACTCAAGAGAGTGACAAGAAAATTAAAGACCACGTAGGTCGGACCTTGCAGCCAGTTATTGGCTAAATAAGAGCGATGAAGTAAACCGAGGACGTTGTATGAGCTATTTATTTATATCTAATTTAGTTCAACCCACGATATGAGTTTCATTTAAAGAAATGACTAACGTAGTTACGGCTTTATTAGGTGTAAATGTTTTAGTATCAGATCGAAATATTCCAGAGATGTGAAGTAATTTAAGCGTAAAGGGAAATTATGATATCAAGAACATCGCAGGTTGACTTGCAGTAATAAATTAGGAGACAGTGATGCATATAATAGCAATAAGTAAAATTACCCGTGAGTAAGTGCTATAGATAAACCGTTAGACTAAGCTGTCTACTTTGATAAATTGCTGGAATAGAGAAGGTACCAAACTAGTCCTCTTAAATCTATTTCCAGCCTTACAAAAATAGTTTAAACACCGACGCAACGAAAATAACAGCACCAGATTACACCACTCCATCCCTGTTCCCACTACACAATGCCCTTAAATGAAATTTAAGTCGCCCGCCGAAAGTAGATAAAACTTGAGTTTTTGTCATAAGCTTTCTGCAAACTTTTTTGGGTAGCGAAACTTCAATGATTTTCGGTGTTCAGTTTCCCCAATCGTTTTAGAAAACACCCGAACACGCCATCGAGAAAAAAACTTTCGGGCAAAGCAGGTAGGAATGTCTGAGATAAATTCTCAGATGTCGATCCCAATGCTAATTTTGCACCAGACCTAATAAAGCATTTTGTTTTATTTTTTGTGCTATAAAAACCACCGAAAAGGGACCAGATGTTAATTTAGAAAAATATGGCGAAATTTGGGTCGTACCATCACGTTATTCTAAATGTCAATTAACTGAACGCGATAAGTTTAATCCTTCTTAATTTGAATACAGCAAACATTGACCCAAAAAATGGTGAAGCGTTAGACAAAGAACTTGCAGGAGGCAATATTAAAACTCCATGTACTGAAGAAGATATAACGAAACATAATCTTTACTTTACTAAGACAACAAAAACGGAAAAATAAATAAACCCAAAGCAATTCTTTCCAAAACAATGAGATATTGTATATGTACACATATTCCCAGCGACACGACGCAAACTAACAGAAAACGCGTAAAAATAACTCATTTAACGTTTTTATGATTTTGGGGAACAGGGATGGCGTTCATTACTGTCTCGGGGCTAAAGTAAACAGCGACGTTGGAATTTTTTCATCAAAATTTGACTTATACCATCTGCTTCCGCGGTAATCTTGGCTAGGGCAAATATTTGTACTGCCTCTGTAACGTAGCTTCATAATTATAGCTAGGGCCTGGGATTACGAGCAGGTCACTGAAATCTCATTATCCTCGCTTTGTGTCATCAGCGATACAATTTGCGTGGGCTTGAATCAATTATAGTATGTTTGGGGATGCGCTTTGAGGATTAACAAACGTCAATTAGGTTTAGAAACTGATGTAAATTACAAAGTGTTCTATTTGTGGATCAGAAGATCATTATATGTAACTGTTCTGTATTTCCGTTTGATGAAAAGCAGAGCCGATTTGAATATCATTAGAAAACAATAAGAAATAAACTAATATTAATGCTGCTATTTACGCTAATATAACGTGTAACATAATAAACGCAAAACCTGAAAGTAGTTTGTAAAGAATATCGATTTCAGCCGTTTTTAAAGTGTTTTTTTTTGTATGTCAAAGCCATAAATTAAGACTGAATTTTAAATGCAGTTACCATTTAAAGTAATACTATTTTCTTAAATAAATAAAATTTAAGGACATAAAATTCAGTGTACTATGTATTATGATTAGGTACTGAATATTCTAATTAGGGTGTATGCGTTATTCCTGTTACATGTTGTATATACATATACAGGGTGGTAATTTGAGATGGGGCATGAAGGGCAACTACCTTAACCATTGTAACTACAGGAAAACGTTCTTAGAAGACTACCCCTAACTTTTGACATAATTTCAATCGGCATTCACAGATTTTGAAAAAAAAGTACAGTCAGCGAGAAAAAATGCTGTTTTCACAAATCTTTTTTATGATGCCAATCGATCCCATTTCCCATAAGGATCAAAAGACTCTTCCGGACCAATTGAGGTTCGAGTACTAGAAAAGTCAGAAATTGCGAAAAACTTATTTGAGATGGGGTAGTAATAAGGGCAGCTACCTTAATCGTTGTGACTACAGGAAAATGTTCTTAAGAAACTGTCCATAATTTTGGAAAATATTTCGAACTGCCTTCACAGATTTTGAAAATAAAAAAAAATTCAAAATTTCGGTATGAACATGTCTTTTAACGAACTGTTGTTTTTCGTGATTTCTGATGTTTCTAGTACTCTAACCTCAGTAGGTCCAGAAGAGTATTTTGATCCTTATGGGAAATAGGATCGATTGGCATCATAAAAAAGTTTTGTGAGAACCGACCATTTTTTTGCTGACTGTACTTTTTTTTCAAAATCTGTGAATGCCGATTGAAATTATCCCAAAAGTTAGGGGTAGTCTTATAAGAACGTTTTCCTGTAGCTGCAAGGGTTAAGGTAGCTGCTCTTCATGCCCCATTTCAAATTACCACCCTGTACCTATACAACATGAATTAAATTCTTCTAAAACTATTCTGAATAAAAACCACATTTCATCAATACCCCGGAACCAACCTTCGGAATCATTAGGGTTTTATTTGTATTAAGGGGTATTTGGAGCAAAGTAGTTGCTAGGTTACATCAAAAATACAATTACGTTATAGACGTTCCGAAATTCCTATACTTTTCTCAAGTTTCTAAATTGCTTTTGACAGAGATCGCTCAAAACATCCCCAACTCAGAACCAAACTTAATACACAGTATTCTGAAATATTAACGTTACCAAGGCTACCTCGAGTTATATCGCCAACTTACATTACTAAGGGTCAAAACTGCGTTAAGCGGGCGCCCGCGATGGGCACCCGTCGCGTGGCCACGCGGGCGGGTACCCGTCGCGGAGACCTATTTTATCACACAGTGTATGTAACACATAACGTTATCGACTAAGGGCGTTCGCTACGTTTAGCGTGCGCACGCGGCGGGTACCCGCCTCGCGTGTGTGTATTGAAGATAGTATGTACAAACCCGTCGCACGCGTCCGCGCCAGTTAGCGCTGCTCATACTATATCTTTCAAAACACACACGCGAGGCGGGTACCCGCCGCGTGCGCACGCTTAACGTAGTGAACGCCTTTAACGTAGCGAACGTCCTAAACAAGCCCGTGCGTGGCATCGCGCGTGCCCCCGCGCGGGCGTCCGTCGCACGGAGGCGGGACCCGTTGCGTGGGCGTCCATCGCACGGAGGCGGGACCCGTTGCGCGGGTGCAGGGCCCGCCAACCCGCGACGGGTGCCCGCGCGTGTCTCCGCGACTGGGCACTTTTGTATGGGTGTGGGATCGCGCCGGGGCGTCCGCTTAACGCAGTTTTGGCCCTAAAGAGACCACATAATTGTTTACTTAGTTTGAACTCACAGGTAGCAAGGTAAACAATATCCAGTATTTCCAAAGTATCCAGTATGATGGCAGCGCTGCTTGAGAAGGCAAATGTCAATATATATGCCTTAGAGTGAAAAAACCTCGGGAATGCATTCGGTCATTGCATGGTTCCTGTGGGCTTTCATGTGGACCAAGTCGCTGGCAAAAGCTAGGCAATTATACATGATGTAAACGAATTCTTGTAATTCCTTCAAATCGCGTGATCTACTGGTGACACAGATTAACCCTAAATGGATAATTTTGAAAAATGACTACAAAAAAATTCAAAAAAAAACTTGCTTCTAATTTACGAGTAATTTTAGAGCTCCGAGTTAACTGACTGCAAAGAACAAAAGGCAGTCAGTTTTTTTGTTATTTTTTTGTAATTTTTTTGTCTAATCTTTATTAGGTGGATTAAATACAACCATTTAAAAGAAATGCAAGAAAAAAAATCGTTTTTTTTTTATTTTTTGTCAACCTAAATCCCGTGCGGGGTCAATCTACACCACTAGTAGATCACGTGGTTTTAAGGAATTACACGAATTCGTTTACAGCCTATATTTATCGCGAATTTTATATACCCAATTAAGGCTTAATTTCAGTGCCTACAGAATAATTTATCATAGAGCGGCTCTCTTATCAAAGTATATTTACGTCGTGATAAAATAAAATGACCAAATTTCAATCCCGAGGTTTTCACTATGAGGCGATGATTATGTCAAATTTAGTACAGACGCCAGCAGGTTAAGCTACCCGAAACTGTCAAATTTTCCCAATCAACCTTGAACCTAATGCTTTCGCGATAAAGATGAAAATCTATTGAATAAATTTGAAGGATTGATGTGCTGGCGTCTGTACATTTTAGTTCTTTTTTTTTATTTTTCCAACTTGAATTTTAGCTCTCAATTTTTCCGTCTGCCAAAACAGTGGACACTCTGAATTCATTCACTCACTCACTCTAACACCGCTGTGCTTGATGTTACCTGCAAACAAAAATTATAAATTAGGTCACGCATTTATTAAATCATTAAAGGACATTTATTAGATTGGGGCACGGAATGTCTTCCTGTGGAATAACTTAATATTTAACACGCTTCAAACCTCCCGGAGGTAATACGTAGGGCTGATAATGGGTGAAATAAGAAGTAATGTAGTAACTTTGTAAATTTTGCTTTTTATAGGTTTAAAAAAGCAATGATAGCCTAGCGGTTGCCACCCATGCAGGAGGGTCAGAGTTCGAATCCGCCCCGCAGACTTTTCGAATTTAGATATCACTTGCGTTAACGGTGAAGAAAAACGTCGTGACGAAATCTGCACACCTGGGGGCTTACTATGACCTCTTAAAGCAGGGCAGAAGTTGCCTGGAAGTTGAACTGCCCTGCTTTTTTGTACTATGACATCGTTAGAGCAGGCCTGCGGCAGGCCTGCTACGTTGACGTTTACGATATCCGTTCACCTGTTTTTTTTTTTGTAGGTATAGACTTTTCGTACCATGAACAAGCATTACCGTTCACCTTGCTTCAATAGTCGTTCACCTTTAGTACTGTCATGGTTCGATTTTTAGCGATTCAGAAGAAGGCCTGCTTTTGAACTGAAGTTGACTGGCTGGCATTTGAACGTTTTCCTAAGACGTTATGGTAAGCCCCCAGAGAGGGCTCCATAAAGTTCTCGATTGTGTGCGTATTTCGCCAACCCACACCAGTCCAGCGCGGTGGACTAAGGCCTAAAACCCTTCTCATATTGAGAAGAGGCCCGTGCTTAGCAGTGGGACAGTAATGAGCTGGTTATGTTATAGTGACTTTAGTATTTCTTTCTCTCGCCTCTTTCTTTGTCTTTGCTAACGCACACGAGACATGGTAAACTGGAGGCTAAGGGTCTGCCCACACTTATCGACGCGGAATCAGGTTAGGCCAGTCGAAAAAGTTTTTATGTAATAAGGGTGTAACCGACGTCTTTCGCCACGGTTCAGCGCTGCTGTCCGAGCCGAGGCGAACGCCATTGGTTATACCCGTATGGCCATATACATAAAAGCTTTTTCGACCGGCCTAAGCCGATTCCTCGTCGATAAGTGTGGGGAGACCCTAATTCTACTAATTGATTAAAATCGAAATCGAACCGGAGCTCAACCACGGTCGCATATATAACATAACATCGCGCCTGTATTCCTCGAAAGGTTGGACAGAGGTGTATAGTACACACTCATTTTGCCCTTATGTTTAAGTCCCATGTTATAGGCAAGCCTATTGCCATTAACCGGACACATATTCGGACGGCGGGCTGCTACTGAGAAATTCCACACGGAAAACCCAATAACATTGCACGACCTGGGGATCGAATCCATGACCTCACGCTCAGCAGTCGCGCTTGCGACCACAAGACCACCGAGACAGCAGATTCTATTTTTTTTTAAAAGAAACGTTACCCCTTCTATGTTTTCTCTTGTATCGTGGATGCGTTTACAGACACAAATCCTCACATGCACAAACACCCAGACACGGAACAACTATCTGTAGGCAATACAAATATTTGTTCCGTGCGGGAATCGAACCCACAAGCCGTAGCGCAGAAGCCAATCACTCAGCCACTGCACCAAACGTGTCGTCAATTCATTGCGATTTGAAAAATATTGATATTTTTTGGCCTCTTGTTTAGTCCTGATCGTTTCTATCCACACAGGACACTCACATCAGCGTAAAAGATATTAATTATAGTTGATATTACTTTAAATAAGTTCATGTAAAAGTAAGAAACAAAAGCAAGGTCTTAATGTCAATATCAACCCCTTCATATTTCATATTCTTATCGTACATGCACAAATGTCAGTCTAAAACCCAACATCGCAAAGAAGACCAAGTCTTAACAGAATAACTTTTCAGAATCCATATAGTACTAGTCAGCGGATAATAATGTTCCCATGCGACGTGGAATAAGCTCAGATTTATGTAATCCTAGTATTCTTATCTTATCCTCCTCCATCTTTGTAAGACTTTTCTATGTTGCCATGTCGTATTTTTTAAAGAAATCCTCTTTTGCTGAAAGGACGTTCTAAGTTTAGAATATTTGATGAAAAAGCATTTTATGTTTTACTTTGCATATCTTAGGATTAATGTTGGATGGTCTTTAAGTGAAATTAGGTATTCGTTGTAGAATACGAGGAAGCATTTAACCCTGATGTCGGGTTCCTATAACTTATCGTTCGTTGTTGGTTAAAACTACGACCCCAGCATTTGTTACAAATAATGAAGCGTAATTTCCGTAGTGCAGTTAACTTAGAGGGTTTATTCATTAGGATTATCCGTAGGTAACTTAATTTATTTAAAGAAACTATTCAGTTATGTGGTAATTGCAAACAAAACCCAATGTTTGATATACAGAAAACTACTTACTCGTTCTTGTATACTAAGTAGAGATGACAAAATGACATTAAGTTCAACGATACCACGAATTCTATGATGTGTTCTAAGACTATACACAAAATATGAAACAAGTACATTCAATAGTTAAGTCACAGGAATTTTAATACGATTTAATAATTTTATACATAAGTATCAATATCTCTACGCGATTTTATGTAAGTCTGTGACCCGTTCGAACAATCTTTATTCTACGTATGGAACAGATAAAATAGCTGACATAAGTTTCCAATTTGACATCCCTTTATATAGAGGAATGAATAACATTCGAAAATGATGCGAAAAAAAATGCTAAAAGTAACTGTATTTTTTTATGTAAGTCCTAGAACGCATCGTAGGATTCATGATGTCATGACATTTAATGTCATAATGTCATGTCCACTTACTATAGAAACCGGATACTACACTAGTCTATTAGACAAGCAAAAACCCAATCGTTAGAACAACATAGTCATTTTATAGTTTGACAACGTACATATTGCCTTTACAGCAATAAATTCATACAATAACACTGAAAAGAGCAACATACGCGTTAAAATGAAATATTGAATCATTGTTCAGCTTTCATTTTTATTTTATAGGAGTGACTAGGGATTGTCAGAAATCAAATAATATATCACCTATAAAATCCGATCATATTTTAGAATTGGAGCGGTATTTTAAATGAATTTTGTGGCCATACCTAATGTTATGGTTTGCATGAAAAGAGCCTCCATGAGTGATGATTCTGATGATACTTAAGTAGGTCCGGCGTACACTGGGTAATCAGCCCCGCTAGCAATCTTGCTGACTTACCTTAGGTTGAACTGGCAACATTTATAAATTATCGTGTGAGTGGATAAGAAACTTCTCACTTCACAACCCTCCCTGACAAATAAGACATACGGCTAGAGGGGTATGGTATGATAAAAATCGCAACGCCGCGTTCATAGGACTTGTTACCATAGATATTTTTCGATTTGTGAATTTCCGTAAAGAATTAATATTTCGAAAATTAAGCTTTATTCCACACCTATATCCTAGCTTTTCTTCTCCAATTATTAGGCATCGGAATCGAAGGTTAAAATCTTTCGGGTACCTCGGGCCCACGGTGTACCTATACAGTAGACCCTCCCACACGTTAGTAGCTATTAAAATAGTTTACGAATCTATTTACATGGCAATAAAAATGCTACCATTGGTAAGCAAAACGATTAGTTTTTTCATATAGGAACCGGGCAACTTATAAAAGGATACTAACGATTGTAGCGACCTAACCAATTTCTGAAATGACAATAGCGTGAGCGATAACAATCACCATATGAGAAGTAGGTCCCTTCGACCCTAGAATTTAGACCCTCGTCTTAAAACATCCCTAGAGATCAATTCCAGACCTAACTCCAAACATGTCCTTAAGGATATCTAGGAGAAGTTTGAAAAATATATTACTACGGAGAAGACACAAACATTCTTATCGAGGTCGCTTAAGATAGTGTCTGTAAGACTAGTCGTATCCCAGAGTGAGCTAAGAGACTCAAAAAATAAACAAAGCTACTCCAAACTAAGAAATTCTACCAAAAAAAACGGTGCACAGTAGAATTTATACTTGGACTTTCTACCAAAGAGCTAATTTGGAAAGTTTTTTTTTTGAAACGTTGCCTCCCTGCGGTGCGTTTACAGACACAAATCTCACATAAACAAACGCCCAGACCCGAAACAATCATCTGTAGGCCATAAAATTTTTGTTCCGTGTGGGAATCGAATCCACGACCCGTAGCGTAGAAGCCAATCGCTTAGCCACTGTACCAAACGTGTCGTCAATCAAATGGACTAGTGGCGCCCCCTTTTTCGTACTCTATTTTGCAGAGCTTTAGACAGCTTCGAGGTTTATGTCAACAACAAACTTCATGGTGTCATATAGAAAAGAGGTTTATGTTTAAATATAGAATAAATATTGAAACGTAATCTTTTTCGTGACGGTGTGCGCGCGCATCTCCCAATTTTACCGTCAACTAACGCGCCAAAAGAAGTATAAACGTCAAATCTTCCTTAAATAGAAACCAGTTATACCAAGCCAACGGCAAAAGCAATTCATCAGTATTATTTGAGTTCTTTCTAGAATGATATTTTTTTGAACCAAGGAATAGGTGAGCCCTTAAAAGGAATACGACCAATTTATCTTTATTGACGTCTAGAAGGAAAATAAATTGACTCGGCGGCGTAGTTCTTTCGAATAGACTTTAAAAAGCTGTAGTTTTTATTATATATCACAAATAAAACGTGCAATGGATTAAATGGAGAGCATTCATTTCATACATTGACTGCGTAAGTAAATACTGTAACTTGTAAGTACCTAGTTATTAAGTGTGGATGTACCTACGCAGTTCAGACATATTTGGATTTCATAAACTATTAATGAATTTTATATTTACCTACATGGAATTACAGAAAAGTAAACAAGATTGAAAATTGTTATTCCACTGAAACGAGAATCATTGAGCATGAGCACCTTTTGAATAAAAAACCTAGAACATAAATAAACCCATGAAAATTAAATTCAAACTGCAGTTAAAAACAAAGAAAAAAAAAAACCACGCAATTCAAAAATCGAACTAACGAAGCAACTTCTCTAACTTTTTCATGAAAATCAAAGGGCCGAGACATCTCGTTATACAGCCAGCAGTGCCACTACATGGCCACACGTGGCGGAACACACGGCTAGCTCCAGAAATACACAGCGTAAACACGGCAATATGTTCACAAGTAATGAAGCGAACACTTGGCCCGGCCTATAAATAGATAAATAAATAACTACGCGGCCCGTTTGTGTTACTATTGGTGTGTTGAAGTGCTTTTTTTTTTGTTTAAGGGATGGGTATGTTTACATCGTTAGAAGACGGCCTTTCGCATGTGGTACCGTGATTATTACATGTGTATTTCTTTACAGAACAAAGATCAATGAATGTTGGTAATAGAATTTTTGATATTAGTGCTCATATTGGTTATTTAAAAAGAGTTAAAGTTCGAAAGGTTATCTATGCGCAGTGCCTCTTTCATGACACAAAGATTTCAAATAATGTAATAAAATTAAAAGTAAATCGATTCTCGAAATTCGAATATCGACTCGATTCTTCCTTACACCCTTAATTTCACTACCAGTATTTAAATATGCTACCCGGTCCTTAGTCTGTGTGTGACATTGACAGCGGTCAAAATGACGTCTGTCCCGCAGGACACAGAGGGCAGACCCAAATCTCTTGATAGCATAGATGTATTGTTTTTCGGATCGGACCGTAGAAGGTGACTTCGAGAGCCAGACGATTGTAAACATTTTTTAGGCCCCCAAGTGGAAAGTTTTGAGAGTCTGTGGAACATTTTCGATATTATCTGTAGTTGCTAGGTTGTATTTTAGTTCCAAATTCTGTAATAACTAGACTAATAGATTTTTCTTGTATCTAAAGCTGGTAAAAGTCAACTGATCGACTAATGATGCAAAACGTTGACACAAAGAATTTTATATTTGAGTTAAATAAACTCAATAAATGAAGCGAACATCTATTTAAGTAAACATTCCAGAGCGAAATTCCAGAAAACGTGACATGTTGAACAAACGAACGTATCTCAAAATGTTAAAACGCTTACAGAGGCAGAACATCTCGAAGGCATTGCTCCTTCGGAAAAAAAAAACAAGTCCAGCCCACGGACCTTTGTTGTGGTGGTCAGTGCTTCGTGCAAAACAAAAATAAGACAAAACGAACGGGACAGAACAGGTCGGGGCCGACCGAGACCAGTCCGACGACTTTTGACCACTTTTCTGGTCCCACATCCCGGCAAACTTATCTCTACAAATACTTTCCAACTTCACCAACCTTATTGTGAAAGGCATAAGATTTAATTTTGCTTTATTAACATTTTCGGATATGTTTTATGGTTTATTGAGCTATGATTTAAGAGCATTTCGATTTCTTTAGGAATTTCTGTGGTTATGATTACGAGTATCTGAGTTTTGGTGTGATGTAAGGTTTTGGGCGTTTATTATTCATTTTGGAGTTAACCACAAAATCCATGAATTTGATTTCGTAAAGGTTTTTGTAGAAGTGGCGACATAGGTACGGATACGGACTCATTTATAGTGAACGAGTGAAATTAATTCGTAGTTGAATTGAAAGTCTGATTTGGACAGGATCAATTCTGCTCTACTTAAGTAACCAACCTTGGAACTTAAAACAGGATTAAACGGAAAACTGGGGAAGCATCTCGCGTCTGATTTGGACGTCTTAATTATCAAAACTCCGGCTTCTTTAACAAATAATGCGTCATTACAAGAATTATACTCATTCATCGTCTACAAAAAACCGAAAAGTATTCTGGGCAATAATTTCACAAATATTTAAGCCTTGAAACTTGTTTCAGATAATATAATATGTAACATGTATGGATACAAATAGGTGTATGAGCTAGTAACCATTATTGCAAGCCGAGAAAAACTTACAGCTATTAATAAAGAGACATCAACCCGTGGTGCACTAACCAGACATTCTTTCAAGGCCAACAAAACGACCAGAAAACATATGGTTGAAAAAAGAAACCAGTAACATTCATGCGCACGCCCATCCACTGTAACTTGACCCCGGCGAACCAGCCAACTTCCTTTATTTCACGTTTTAAAATAAAAGCAGCAAGGAAACGTCGGAAAATATAGAATGAACGAGGCATTTAAGACAAATATACTCAACTTATTCTGAATAAGTTGTTTCGTTTTAATGTAAATATTCGCGTAAATGTCAGAAATCATTAAGAGTACTAAGGGCCGAGGGAGGTCATTGTATACTGGTTAAGTGATATCCATGGCTTTTGTATACAGAGCTCTAGTGGCGTTAATTTTAGTTGGAATGGGGGGTCTAAGGATGTTGGCGGAACAGTCACCCCAAGCAAAGGTCCCTTGTGGTCACTGACCATCGACGAGAATAACGCAAGTACCTACCTGGACTCACGCGCAGCCTGTACTTGTGACGTCATTCTCAACTCGATTTATGGGAACAAGATTAGTTGCGACTTAGAAGAATGTAAAAAAAGTTTCTTCATTAGCACGGAATGAAATATTGAATTAGTTGTAACGGAAAACGGGAAGCGAAAATATTTGAGATGCTTACTGGGTTCTCACATATAAAATAGGAAGGCTGCTAGTGATAACAGTTTGCCATTTTTCTAATGAAGCCCTGACATTTAAAGTAGAGTGAGGTTAATTGAGCGTTTCAGGAGTACTTTTTACGTTGAGTTTGTTATTTAAAGTAGTTTTTTTTAATACGGGCTGGAATATTTGAAATGATTTTTCCCAGAAAGGTTTTCATTTGGCTTTTTTCTTGATTTGCGCCTGCTAGAAATATTTGTGAATAAGTTCAGATTTTTCTTTTTCTTTGACTTCTAAACAAAAGTCGGTGCCCAAAATGGTGGAAGATTCTGCAAAAACATTTCCAGTTTAGAATTAATTATTTCGCGACATAAATCACCGAGATGTTGCATCTCGTTAAAAAAACCAGATTAACCCGTGAATTTGCATAATTTTATTTTTAAACAGAAAAGGGACGTTTTACATAAAACGATTGAATAAAAAAACAACTAGAATTTAAATAATTCAGCATGACATCCGCTGTTTGGGCGAAAGTCCAAAATTAGAGTATAATTTGGCACTCAAAATATTTATGATATTCGCTTCGGAAATTACTGATTCATCAACAACAGCATAACAAAGTCGACATAAGCCTCTTCCGAAAAGGATTGGGATTGGAATCTTTACTAATATTCTATGAATGCAAAAGCGAGTTTGTTTAAGGGTCAAAATACACGTCCGATACTTGCTTCCGGGAGCCGGATCCGACTGTCTGATCGGATTCATGAAATACACGTACGATTCTCGTGTCCGACTTTTTCTGTACGACGACGACGCCCGGACGATGCTTACGATTCTGACATCCGATCCGATGGTCTGGTCGTACGTGTAATGTATGACGCGGATGCCTTCAGATAGTCTGATCAGACTATCGGAACCGATTATCGGAGGCAAGTATCGGACGTGTATTTGGGCTCTTCACTGATAAACTGGGCAGAGACATAGATAGATAAATAGACATACGTTTTTGTACACTAAAAGAAATAAAACAGAAGGAATACGCATAATTAAGAGATTTCACTTAAAACCCGGAAAAGAGAGTAAAAAAATTAATTCTATAATCGTAACTTCGTAATCGTAACTAATATTATAAATGCGAAAGTAAGTTTATTTGTTTGTTACCTTTTCACGCCTAAACCACTGAACCGATCATCCTGAAATTTTGCATTACGTTGTCAGTTGTACAGAAACGAACATAGGGTATCTTTCATCCCGAAAAAAAGTACTGTTCCCGAGGAAAGCAACAATAACGTTCATAGATGGCGCCATGTCGTTCGAATCACGATTGGATTATATTATTATAGAAACTTTAGTAGTGTGTTAAGTTTATTTGAGCTTAATTAACGCGAGAGAAGCCGCGAACAAAAGCTAGTAATTAATAAAACATAGAGTATGTTAATATCCAAGCTAGATTCAAAAGCACTCCAAAGTTCTCAAGGACATTTTTCCCTCAGATTCGAAGTATTTATTCAAATAATTTTACGCGTCAAAGTCGTTCGCGGGCCGCTAGCCCGTATCATTCCCATATCATAAAGTTTCCTACAGCATACCTATTTCAATCTACTGAGCAGGAAAATACGCACCAGTTATTCCTACATACAATACGACTGTTCTTGTTGAAGACCTACTTATCCCAATACTGGGTATATCTACATTTATATTTTAAACCAAATTTCCGGTTGCTCAGCTGATAAAACCGTCATGGAAGAGCCCGTCGATGGCAATCCACTGATGGAACTATGATAGGCTACTATTGAAAATGATGATGATTAAACAACGTGTAACATAGTAAATGCAAACCCAGAGAGTAATTCGTTAAGAATCGGCTATTATTTATTTTTTTGAACCTCAATTTTTACAAATCATTCTTTTGATTAAGATAAAGAAAATTGAGATTTAAGTATGTCAAGGCCATGAGACTGAATTTTAAAAGCAATTAACAGTGAAAGTGTAATACTATTTTCTTAAATTAAAAAATATTTAAGCACATAAAGGTAACATCTCTGTGTATGTAGTATGTTTATGATTGTAACTGAATATTCTAATTGGGGTGTTTGAGAGTTTGCGTTATTCCTGTTACGTGATGTATAGCCAGGCCTTGGAATACTATTAAAACTGCGTTTCTCAATAGACTCATATAAAGTAGCAGATCTTAAAGAGACCTTAGGCAGAATATTTAGAGGAACTTATTACTTGACAAAGTCAACACTGCGATACTATTCAGACAAGTCAAAGAAGTAGATGCTATTGACACTGTCAGATCGCATGAATTCGTTGGCTTATATTTTAATATATTTCATTGAAGTTTCGAATTGTAGAAAACCAGTCTGTAAGGACGATCAGAATCGCCTTAATTCAAGGCATTTATCAGTAACTTTTGGCTAACATTTAAATGATATCGAAACAGTTTGAACTGTAGCAAATTAAGGTTTAATTTTTAACAGAGCAAAACCCTTTACGTTCTTAACCTCCATTTCGTAACACAGTGATCCTACCATCTGCTACTACATAAGTGCCACCCTTCACTGAGAGAGCGTCACCAACGGATTTATGGCCCAAGGAAATTAACCTAAAGGTGTCGTGCCGAGATTTATAATGAAGGAAACGAGGTATTTTTGAGGGTAGTTTAACACAGCTTTACGGGTATAAGACGTTTGGTTTGCAACCTGAGGATTAAGTAAATATATTTAGTAAGGATGATCCAAATAATTTGATGAAGGATGAAATTGTGTATGCTTTGCGTGAAATTATGTATGAGGATTTGTTGGTTTTAAAGCACTAGTGTGCCTATGTTATTTTTGGTTTGGTTTTTATATCAGGTTCGTTTTTATAAGACAAACAAGGTCATTCACATTGATATTTGGAATTTCTGTTATAAAGTTTTTGAGAATGGCTCACGTTTAGAGGCCTGTCGGGGAAATAGCAATAGACTCACTGCCTATTAAAAGGGACTTGAGAGTAAATAGTGGCAAACTGTGGCTGTACTTTTTGTACTCAAGATACCTCCTAGTATGTCGATATTAGAGAACCGCTATAAATTCCACTGACACCACGGAATCCCACAGAGGAAACTGCACAGTACATCTTTATTCACTGCCCACCTCTTCATACAAAATTTCGTTAAAAGAGGTTGTATGTTCTCTTGAGAATAGCACATCGTCCTCGTCATTTACAGCAATGAAACTAGTTTTTTTAATTACAAAAGGTTCATGACCAGCACTTGAACCTTGGACTGGATCTGATCAACCGACCGCCGATTACGTACAATTATGTTCAATTAAATTTTCATGTGGAATTTTAATACCACCTGGTGTGATGTGTAGAGAACATTCGTGCAGGTATTTGCTCTTTTCTGATAATTTTATTAAGAAACCTTCACCAAAGGATACTTTGTCTTTGCTTAACAGAGGGTATACAATCAAGGTTGCTGGATCATTGTCGGTTAATTTTGCGGACAACCTATATCACGTCCAGTCTGCAGCGTATTTTTTACATTAAATATCTGAAATAAGTTCTACTTTACTTACTACAGGCTTTAATGGGTACGATATCTACTAGGTCGACCTAGCAAGTTGCTGAGAAAACCGAATATGAATACCCGAGAAGTTCATCCGTACATTCAAGTGGCACCCAAAAAACCTAGTCTATTATAGACTATGGATTTAGATGTGGATACAAATCATAAACATTTTATGCCACTTCCAATAGTAACGGTTTCATTTCAGGCCATGACATCATATGGAAGACTTTATGAACTTTTCTTCGAAGCGGAAGCATAAGATGCATTCGAAGAAATCTCGAAACAAGAGAAATGTGACGTAAACTCTATATTTATTTGCTGGATGACATTTTGACATTTTCTCGGTGATTTAAAAACGGTGCTGGATTTTTATTTCTTTGATGTCACCTGCACATACGTGGATGTAGGAAGACTCGAAAGGAAATGTCGAAATTTTGAATCTTCCTTTGATAAAATCGATCTTGGATAGAATTGTAAGTCTATTGCAGCTGCAACAGTCTTGCCATCAACGGCTGTTCATGAGGCCAGTTGACGCGTTCCAAACACTCTTTTCACCCTGTGAAGTATTTAACTAACTGGGAAAATCTGGTAATGAAAAAAATTGTTGCAGCGAGAGCCGAATTCAACCTTGCTTTATGGCTCACACTTGTTACGATACAATGCCAACATGTAAATGATCCCTAGTCAGTGGCCGGAGCAGTTACATTATGTCATACATCAACTGTAGCTCTCATATACTTTCGGATAATGGCCGTGACTTTAGATTTGATTCCAATGTCGAAAAGTGAGTATGGTTCAAGGTATACTCAAGCAGCGTTGATTGTCGGTTGGTCCAAAAAATACTTAAAGAATGAGTGCAGGCCTGGTTAAAGTACCTTTGTAAAGAAAGTCTTCGTCTCTGTTGTTTGCGAGATCTGCCTTCACAAACATGAATTTGAACAACATAATTTTCACGTAATTTTCTTTATATATCCAACGACATTCAAACAACATAATCCATGAAATGTGGCTGTAACGAACCTTTTCAACTGAAACCCATCCCAAAAAAACAATTAAGCATTCCCTACCCGACGTCGTTTAAGGGCCCGAGAGCTACAAATTTGAATTTCAAAAACTCAAAGTTAAGCCTAGGGTTTTGAATTTTAACATAATTTACATATACAAATGAGTCATCTGCGTTCGTTACGGTGTCTGGACGTCGCCTCTACCAAAACTCAAATATCTCCATGTATAACGTGCAATGATGGTTGAGTTTCGGAGTCTTTTGAATAACACAAAAGTTAGCGCGCATTGGTAATGAAAACGCCGAAATTGTCGGGTGAAACGATAACAAATGTCGGGAAGTTCGTTTAATATGCAAGGCGAGTGAGATCTCTCAATGAAATCGAAAAAAAAACATCAAAATCATGCATTAACATACACACAAACAGGATAATTCAATGGACGGAAATGGTTATTTGGTACAATGGTTTTCTGGAAATTTATGTGTAGTTAGGACGGAAACACGGGGCTTGGTCATGTCCTAAACGGGAATAAATGGTCATTTTTGGAACGTAATGACTGAACGAAATGTGCAAAATTTTATTTTGTACAGCAAAGTTGTTAACGATGTTGAAATTGCTCGGTATGAGAAACAAGGGAACAATTCAGATGAAGATGTAGAGAAAATAAAGGAGCGAGAAGCGTTAATAGCCCGGGTGAATCACAGCACGTAAAGGAAGAACTTTGTTCTCTTATTTGGTATATAGTATCAGTAGTCAATAAGCAAGGACATGATTTAAAAGCTCGCAGTCAAGCGGTCTCGGACTTTGTTTTGATAACTACTTCCTTTGTAATGTAAGCAATTACTAGAACCAATGCACACATCTCGAAAACTGCCCGCCACGGGCAATGATAGAGAGTTCAAAGCAAGCAGAAAGGATCGCAAGCAGTACGAGGATGACGTTCGGAAGCAATCAATTAGTCTGTGTGCTCGTTCGCCGATAAAGCCCACGAACTTCTACGAACAAATAAATAAGAGTCCCAAAGCCCACATAATCAGGGAAAGAATTATAATTTTATTATATCTTGGCTTATAATTTGTAGCCCTAACTTATTTCGCGTGACCTCGACTTTTATGGTCGTACCTCCAAGGAGTCACTACGAAAGAATTAGATGCTACAGCGACGAAAATTTCATATTATTATGAAATATTACAACGGGTGATTACTAAAATAATAACAAAAATCTCATCAAGGTCCCTTCTCTTTTTTCGGGCGTTTTCCGGATGTACTTCCAAGGTTTAACTGTTTGAAACTGAGCGTATCTTTGCTGTCTAGGGAATCGCGACTATAATGACGATTACGAGAAGAGAATGGGCGGTTGGATCTTCCATATTGAGATTGTCAGTATGCCTGCCATTCGTGGTGATTATGGCAGTGTTGTAGTCACGGCTGTTTGTCTCAGCGCTCTATAATATGGCTTTAGTTTCCAGCCGACTGGTTACTTCACCATCTTCTTCTCTTCTTTGTCGTTCCCTCACCAATGAGGATCGTGAGTGATCGCGATCGCACTTCATCATATTGGTCTCTAAATGTTAAAATTCAACTGAGGTAATAGGCTCATCAAGATTATTACACATTCTTTCTTTTACAAAATTAAAACGTCGATATTGAATATCAAGCCTATTCCCTACATTGTAAATAGGTCACATGTAACTCATAGCGTTTTCCTTCCTACGACGTATAACTTAGTTTTGCAGATAATTAATAGGCCATTTAAAATGCATAGCTCACTCATTTTCTTGTTTGCACCAACAGTCTTAGGTAGTTTTACTTGGAATCCTCTTTTCTCGAATCTATCAAGTTAATCTTCAAAGAAACCACTGAATTATTTAAAGAGAGTATTTAAAATCATTTTATGAATTCTTGAGCTCCACCACAGGAACCCGTAAATCCTAAATCCCTGAGGGTTTTAATAATAAATAGGAGAGCGGCCCAATTTGAAAATAATAAGCATTTAATATACAATGATTGGAACTCTGAATTTAAGTAAATAACCAGCCTTTTGTAATACTTCTAAGAAAAGCGTTCTTTTATTCACAATGGCCTGTTTTATAAAAATCAATTACCCTGTTATTGACAGTCTATGATTTTGGGACGTAAATAAAATACTTATTACTGCGATAAATAAGGAAGTCGTTTTTGTAAAATTTTGTTATTTTTACTTGTCACCGAAATATTAAAGTAAACACTGATTTTAAGTCAAATACCTACTTATATGTATTTTTAACATGTTTTCCAATTTTAAAGACGGAATAACAAATTATAAATACGGCTAAAGGTTTAAAGTTTTATCATAGCACTGTCAAAATGACAGATCTTAATTCCAATACGTATTGTCTGGATAGTTTGATCCTCATCCACAATACAAAATTCGGCATTATTTCGAACATTTTCGTAAAATTTCAAAGATCTTTTATAATAAAATTATGTTAAAATCCTATATTTTATTCGAAACGAAAACAATCATCATTTCTGGCTCTTGCGTGATTAATAACCCGCGGTATTCCTGTGACAGGTTAAAAAATAAAAAGGCATCACGTCACATCATCCCAGACCCCAAATCAGGTTCTATTCAATAGGATTTTTGACAAACGAAAGTACCAAAAGGCCTTTATTCCGAGCATCGTAAAGTTCATTTTATAGTTCTCAATTTGATTATTCCTTTGGAATTTCGTCTTTGTTCGATTGTGATAAGGTTTATATTTATTTGGGGAAGTTAAAGGAAGGAATTTCAATATGGCGAGTGAAGAAAGGATGCGTTCGGGATATAAAAAATACGGTTGAACGCACGTGGGCGGTCGCATTCTATGGGGTATTAGTTAGATACACATCTTCGCGCTATACCTATTCAATGTGGAGTGGGTAGGAATGTTATGAATCCTTCATAATATGAATCATAAGCATATATTTCTAGATGAATGCTCTTGTTACTCCTGTATCAGTAATATAAACATACGGGTTGCCCCTTTCTGTTGCTTTTATTTCTTATATATTAACTTGGAATATTCCATGTTTTGCATATACCCGACTGGCTAGGGTAGACTGAAGGGGCCTTGATGTGGAAGGCTTAATATCGGATATTGTGATACAATTTGGGAGAGGCCTTTGTCCAGCAGTGGACGGTGATAGGACATGTTGATTGATTGCTGTCTTCGGCACAAGCTCGATGTATTAGTTTCTTCTTGTGCGCAATGAGTTACTAACATAATAAATGTAATAGTTACCTATAGCGGGGTGAACAAAGACAGCCAATCAATACAAAACCTGACATCATAACAAACATTGTTGCGTTATCCAATGCTGTTTTAATAACAATTACTATAAAGGTAATGTAAATTAATAATGCAATGTAAATTAATATGAAATTTCAATATTCATTGCAGCGCACGCTTTTTTTATGTAATAACCTTGCATATACGTTTGCTATCGTGCGATTTTAGGCTCAATTTCTTTGCTATAAAGGTGAAAATTGCGTGGTTCCCGAAGTAAGAGTACTACTATACCTATTTGAAATCGGATTCGTCTGGTGACACATGATTCACGTGTCGCGATATTGCAGACTACTTTATCGCTGTTATAATTCAATATTCAAAGAAAATCGTAATATGTCAATGTAAGTTAGGCAAGTAAGTATATATTTTATACACGCAAGTGTTGGTTGTTATTTTTTTTGCGGATTATATCGTAACAATGAATATGTTGTGATAATTCGTTGAGTCATTAATGATGTTCGTTCAAACGGAATATACTAAAATTAAGTATGTAAATGTACAATTTTTATACAAAATGTTCTTGATATGTTAAAGCTGGTAATGGGACCCGTGTGTTTTTTTTATTGTAAGCCGGTAATTGGTAATGAACAAAAACAAATTAAAAGTATTATCTAGGGTAAACCAGGCATTGAGTAATGATTCAGGATGTCGAAGTGTACCCAATATCGGCCATACAGAACCAAATATTGTCCATACATTATACAAGGTTAGTCGTAACGTAAAGGGGGTACTAATCCGAAGCCCACTTATAGTATCGCTGATGACTGTTTGAAAGTAACTGTTAAAATTTCAAAATTCGACATATTTTTTTCCTTAAAAAATGATTTTCATTTTAGTTTTTTCAAAAATTCTTCATCCCTACTTTAGTTACGAATTCAGAAAATGGTGCTTCTAATTCATGACCCCAAATATGACCTAAAATGTAAACACAGCTGATCATAACTGGGGATAGATAGATTTTAGAGACTTTTTTTTGAGATTTTTGAACAATAATTTCTCTTAAACTATCGACTTTTGGGAAAAGTTGTAGAACAAAAGTTATTCACTATTATTTGTATTTTAACACCCTTTCGGATTAGTACCCCCTTTTCTGACTAACCTTGTATACAAGGTGTAACATAAATAAGTGTACAACCCCTTAAGGGGTAACTGTACTCATCATTATGAACAACTTTTACTATGAGACGAAACCTGAAATCGCGAAAAAAAAACAGCTGTTCCCTACATTTTGACGAGTTATGCGAACATAAATTCTGTACTTCCGCGCAGACGAATCCGCGGATAAAGCAAAGTACAGACGCCGGCAGGTCAAGCTACCCGAAACTGTCAAATTTTCCCAATCAACCTTGAACCTAATGCTTTCGCGATAAAGATGAAAATCTATTAAAGAAATTTGACAGATTGTAGTATGTTGATGTGGCGTCTGTACCTACATGCGAGAAGTTCATATTTGTACGTCTTAATTATTTCCGTAATGACGTACAAATCTCATGACTATAATAATAAGAGCCGGAACTGAATCTTGTTCAGGCTAAATGAGTCACGGCTATCGAGTTTCCATTGATAAATGCATTGTAATCGCAGGTTATGGAGAAACTGGTAAGTATGTCGATAGAAGAAGAATAATATAGCTAACAATCGACACGTGTGTCCCTGAAGAATATAACAAGACAACTATTAAATAGCATACATGCCTATTCCACTGATAAGTACAGGCCTCAAACTCAAACTCAAAACTCATTTATTCAAAATAGACTAGAATGACTTAGTTCTTTTTGAACGTCGATTTTACAATATAGACATCCCCCAAAAAGCCCTCCCTTCACCGCTTCCTAGTGTTTTTGCTGTGAAGAAGAAACGGCGCAACAAACTCCCCAGCAACACAGATATGTCTGTCAAGTGAATAAATTAATTGACTCTATACAAAGAAAATCATAATATTTTTTACAATAATAAAATTATGCACATAAAGGAAAAGTAAAAATGAAAATAGTACATAAGTAGGTATATAAATCAATTCTGTATGAATTGAGATAAATCAAAATCGTATCTAAATAATATAGATACTTATCTAATCCTCTTCTAAGAAGGGTTTATTCCTTAGTCCACCATAATGTCCTGAGACCTACTCCCTTAGCACGAAGTCCTTGGTTTCGGCCTTAGTTAAGTTAAGGTAAAATATTTACAATTCAAGAATCACCTTTGATTCCCTACTATCCAGCAGGATGCTAGATCCTACGTAGATCGAATATCCTGTATGTAGATTGCCAAGATTGATCCTTGTACACGTATTTTATTTCCTGCAATCTTCTATGTAAATGCACTTTTGCAAGCCAATTTGCGACTACCCACCCGATATTTGAAGAACATGTGTAATGGATAATGAAACATGCTACACACAAAAGGGATTACCGATATGGTGTGAAAGTGTGGTCTTGTCAAGTGCTTTGCTAGGTAAATTAATTACATAACATCACGCCTATATTCCGAGAAAGGTTGGGCAGAGGTGTATATATGTATAATAAGTACACACATCAAAAGTGTCTAGGGATCAAGCATTTTTATGCGGATTTCTTGAGATTGAGATGTGGCTTTGTAATAAATTTATGATTTTATAAATTTATATGGATCCTTTTTGGTGCATTTCATAATTTGAATCAGGAACTGTGAATCAAATTCGAGTAAAAGATGAAAATCAGCTGTCAATATTTTCCCTATAAAAACATACAAAGCATTGAAGACATTATTAGTGCTACTGTTTCCCTACTACTGATTAAAACCAACGTTATTATGGAGCGGCGACGTCATTTAAGCAGGGAAGAAATGCTCAGAGCCGTGGGAATGATAGAAGCTGGTTCCCGGCAACGTACTGTGGCTTTAGCTCTGAATACAAGTCAGAGTGTTATCAGTCGACTTTGGACACGTTACCGAAGCACTGGTACCGTGGCTGAGCGCCATGGAGGACGGTATCGCTGCACCACACGGAGACAAGACCGATACATTCAAATCTTAACTCGAAGAGCTCCAACAATAACCGCCATGATGTTAGCCGTGAGGCTTCATCACTCTTCAGGGAACTTAATTAGCGACCAAACAGTCAGAAACCGCTTGCATGAAGTGAACCTTCATTCCCGAAGACCGCTACGGGTACCACCTATAGCAATGCACAATCGTAGGATTCGATATCAATGGGCTCTTGGACACAGAAATTGGGCAGAAGAACAATGGCGTTTCGTGTGCTTTTCTGATGAGTCTCGTTTTGGTATGAGACCGGATACAAGACGTATACGACACTGGAGAACCCCTGGACGCCAACAGCGATTAAAATCCTGCCAGGAAGTCCATCCTTATAGTGGTGGAACCATCATGGTATGGGCGGGTATTTGGATCGGCGGAAGAACTGAGTTGATTTGGATCAGAGGCAACCTCAACGCTCAAATTTATGCTGAGACGATTGTATCAGACGTCATCGTTCCTCTACAAGCGCAAATCGGTCCCTTATTTCAGTTAATGCATGATAATGCACGACCGCACACCGCAAGAGTTGTAAGACAGACTCTCGCCGCAGCTAACATCAATGTCCTGCCCTGGCCTGCTCAGTCGCCAGACTTGAACCCGATTGAGCATGCATGGGATATGCTACAGAGAAGAGCTCTGCCGAATATGGAGGGTATCCAGTCGCAAGAAGACCTTTTTTTGTTGTTGCAACGAACATGGGCGGCCATTCCACAGCGTAATTTGGATGAACTCATTTTGAGTATGCCAAACCGATGTTCTTGTGTTGTTAGTGTTCGCGGTAGAAACACGGATTATTAATTGTTTAAGTTACCCAATAAAATTTTAAAGAAAACTGTTATTTCAGTATTTTTTTCGAACTTTTGTGTTAGTGGTTCAAATGTCAAAAATCCCTTTATTAGGAAAATGGCAAATTTCTTTATTAATGCAAAGGTGACTTGGTTTATCGTTACTGTGACAAACGAAAACACTTTATTTGATGAATCCTTAAAGAAAATTTTAATTAATATCAATCAGGAGAAAAGTTATTGCAAAAATATATGTTGATCCCTAGACACTTTTGATGTGTGTACATACTCATTTCGCCAGGGGCGAGTCTATTGCCATCAACTGAGCACAAATCCAGACTCCGGGCTGCTACTGAGAAATTCCACACGGAAAAACCCAATAACGATTTCCCCGGCCTGGTGGTCGAACCTAGGACCTCATGCTCAGCAGTCGCGCTTGCGACCACTAGACCAATGAAGCAGTCATTATACATACATATTTTTGAATAGTTATAAAGGGCGACTACATAATAATGAGTTATTCCTAGAGATTATAAGAGCCTTCACAAATGACGGTACTTCGTCCTGCACACGCTGGGTAGTTAGACCCGCTACGTACCAACCTCGCCGACTGACTAATCTTTTCACCACAGCATGAGCTATTTCCCAAATAACGAAGAGTAGAGATTGGGTACTCGCAACTAACTACGATAATGTAATGATATTGTCATTCCAAAGGCAGTTGACTATTGGACTTTTGTTTTGCAACTCACAGACCACAATTGCACTGTGTGGTAAATCGATTATTACAAGCACACATGAATTATCACCATGCTCGCTCCTATAGTCTTAAGGCTAACTAAGGCTGACCACAGATGTGATACTAAGTAGCTCCAGAAACAGGTGTTCGTTATTAGTTTCTAGCTGCAGCGACTGGTTGGTGTATATAGCCACCGTTTTGATCGCCCGAGCGACTGTTATGTGGCTCAGTACACAGTCTTGATTGCTCCATGGTATAATAATATTCCGGTTCCGTGTGGTGCCAGGCGTAAAGTATAGCACTACCCCATCTCTTCCCATGGGTGTCGTTAAAGGCGACTAAGCGATTCATTATCACACAAATTTGAATTTACCCGGGAATTTACCGGGTAGAATCCCATCTCTAATCTCGATATACGAAAGTATGTCTCGAAGCACGAAACTGTGTTTCTAGACACAAAGTGTCGCTCGTGTACGTTCAATCTGTGGCTACTAGATCACCATAGAGACTAGCCCGTTTATCCACGCACCTGCCACCTCGTTTACAAACGCAACCAATGTTTCTATAACAAGTTTACGCAACCATGCACGTGACATGGAGGAAACATACCGCACAATGGTGGCGCATGACGTCATCCGATATGACCGCTTGAAAGTAAGCTTAGTGTCAGCTATAGGTATTTTATAGTTGGATAATCTAGTTTTTACTGGTTCATATTGATAACAGTTACATAAAATAAGTTTACTAGTTAGTTTAAATAGTGTCGGATGAGAACTGGTTTATTCAACGTAGTATAGACGTTGACTGCTTGATCCTGGGTTCAATCGCCATGTTTGGCAAAATGTTATTGGGTTTTTCCGTGTGGAATTTCTCAGTAGCAGCCCAGAGTCTAGATTTGTGGCCGGTTGATGGCAATAGGCTCGCCCCCTATTACATACAGACGTAAAGAATAGCACTACCCCATCTTTTTCCATGGGTGTCGTAAAAGGCGACTAAGGGATTCACTAGAGGATGGGTAGCAGCGTTCTCTGAGTACTTTAACAACCATACTGCGATCGCCAACCCGCCTGCCAAGCGTGGCGATTATGGCAAACCCCCCCCCCAACATTGTTTAGAGGACGCCTATGTTATTTGGCTGACTGATGAAGACGTAAGTAAAAAAAAAGCATAACAACTCAAGTGCTTGTTACCAACAGTCCTGCGCCGAAGACCACTTCAGTAAGGGCAAGGTCACCAAAACACCATATTATAATAAAAATAAGTCGTAATTGTAGGAGTAGAAGGTAAAATAATGATCATTCGCATGATGATTTTGCAATTAGGAAAATGTGGAGTAGGTCAGCCGATTGTCATCTAGTTTGCGCAAGTTGCAATAATGAACAACATTGCTATAAAGGTAGCTAGGTATGTAAATAGGTAGATATTCTTTGACCGTTGAAAATCACAAAATAAATGTGTAGGTAGGTACAGAAGTTGTACGCCTTCGATCTTAAAGAAAGTCGCCTTTTTATTTCGACAATCCATATATTGGGATGCATGAAAAGAGCCTCCACGAGTGATGATACTTAAGTACGTCCGGCGCACCCTGGACAGTCAGCCCCGCTACCAACCTTGCTGACTGGCTAATCTTTTCACCACAGCATGAGCTATTTTCGTATAGCTCGTGCTGACACGAGAGAAGATCCATATATTTCCATGTAAACTATTTATTTTTTCAAAAATTCTTCAGCCCTCTTTACTTACGAATACAAAAAATAGAGCTTCTAATCAGTGACCACAATATGGCCTAAAATGTAAACACAACTGATCATAGCTGAGGATAATAAATTTTTGCGTGTTTTTATGAATGAAATATTTGAACAGCTGTTTCTCTTAAACTATTGACTTTTGGGGAAAGTTGTTTAACAAAAGTTATTCATTATTATGGGTACTTTAACACCCTTTCGGATTAGTACTCCCTTTCAGAATAACCTTGTATACTACGCTCTCTGTAGGTAACTTTCGAAGTCCCAAGTTAAAAAAAAAAAACGGGCCGGATGGCATCAAAAACGACAATGTCGACGGACGCGGTTAAAATCCTTGAGAACACGGAAACTATGGGTTGAGTACAAATAAATACATCATACCTTTATAAAGTCCTTGAACGTTGATACAGTTATATTTTATTGTTAGAACCGGAAATTACCTGTAACAAGAATAGAAATAATATTAATTAACACGTAAGTGTTCGTAATCTAGGTTATTTACAATTAATAAATGTTATAAAGTTTTATCAAATACGTCTGCTAGAGTTCCTGGATGTTACCTCATCATTAAACGTCATCGGAATTATTTCATAAATGTAGAGGAAAGTAACCAAATATGGAATAGTGTCTTAATTTGGAATAACACTACAGGTTGTTAACGAATTCGTGTTATTCCTTAAAACCACATGATCTACTACTGATGTAGAAAGGGCCCACATGGGATTTAGCTTGGTTAAAAATAAAAAAATAAAAAAATATTTTTTTCATGCGGCTTTGTTACCGTTCGTATCTAAACCACCTAATAAGGATTCAGTAAAAAAACAAGATTTTTTTTTTGCAAAAAAAAGTTTTATTTTTGTGAACATTTCGATGCCACGCATAAATTAATGAAAGCACGGCGACATGGCTGGCAGGCACGACTAACGAGATATCGCTCTCTGCAGTCAGATAACTCAAGGCTCTAAAATGACTCAGAAATAGAAAACCAAGTTTTTTTTTTTTGTTTTCAAATAAATCCCATTTAGGGTTAATCTGTGTCACCAGTAGATCACGTGGTTTGAAGGAATTACACGATTTCGTTAACAACCTGTATTTCTCAGAAACACTGTTCTAGACGCGATATTCGGCTATCTTCTATTTCACACACTGTACTACCGCACTCAATTCATCGCTTCAGTTTAATTTTTTCTCGTTTTTTGATTTATTGACAAGTCACAAGGAAGTTCACAAATGAGATTTGTTTATTAATAAGGGTCTTAGATGCCTTTGTAAATAGTATGGTACTTACCGGCGACATGTATTGATATCCTGCAATACCTACTTCTACAATGCTAAGGCGGTAAAATGCAAAGCTAAACGATCACACAATACCTGTATTCTTAGATTGTAATCTAGTTACAGAAGCCTTCATCTTATCCAGACAAAAACAGAGCAAACATAAGGCAGACCGCACACAGGCGTCCCGCATTTCGTCACAAGAACAAAAACGGTGATCACAAAGATTAACAAGTCAGTGAAGGGCCTAAACACACAGTCCTTTCGCGTACCTACCGCCTTGAACGAGGCGGGGCTATGAAAACAGCGGGAGTAAGATGTTACATACTCTAAAACGTATGATATATTTTGGGTTCAGCGTTCGAGAACTTTCCACGACTTTTTTACTATAAGATACAGATTTGAGTCGGTTATGGACCTCTCACACCGATAATTCAGCCCTCATCAAGCTGTTTTTCCCCCTCCAAGCCACCGCCAGCAACACCCTAAGCCGAGGTCCGAGTTCCACTAGGGGTCGCCCTTAGTGCTGTTGTTGCAGGTAGTCATGATATTAATATAGTACAAATAGTTAGCTTAGGTTAAGTATTTTACTTCCCCCCCATTGGCTGGAGACCCTTCAGGTCTCGCCAATAACTGCTCGGTTACGTAGAAGGGGTCCCCAAGGACCATCTACAGCAGACCAAGAAAAAAAAAAAGTTGTGGATCTAGATTTACTATCCTCAAAAGAAAACATAATCCTATACTTTACACAACCGCAAAGAAGTGAAGAAGTATTCTCCTTTATCTTGAATTATATCATCATAACAAGAGGACGGACCATACGATTTGAGAAGTTAAGCTACGCTTGCCGCGGTCGGTTTACGATGGGTGACCGTTCGTTACGCATCACTTACGACACCCACAGCTAGGGAAAGGGTGGCATATTCTTCGCTGAGAACCGCTGCATATTTGAATTTACTTTATGGCACAATAAAGATCTATAAATTGTACTTGAAATATTCGAATTATCCTTAAGTAGAAGTTAAGACCAAAAAGTGGCACTTACATCTTTGACTATAAAGACTTAAGGCTCAAATTCAATTGCAGCTACTACAAAGTCAGTCGGCTCTCTACCGCTCCACGCTCCGCTAGTTTCAAAGCCAACCCATCCCCTAATCCTCTGCTCATACTCTAAGCACACTATGTTTATGTTTTAGTACAAGAAATTCGACCAAAGCGGTCGTAGTGAGGCTTACAGAGAAGATACAACACGTCTGCACAGGATTATCACACCGGAGACCTTTGGCTTATTTTTATAGGGATTTATAGACATAGGTAGGTCAGTAGAGCAGAGGTAAAGTGCTGCTATATGAGAGGAAGGAGCTACGCGTTCTACCATTACTTGTGTAGAATTGTGATCTTATTGTCTTCCACGCTGTACTGGGATATTTGAACCCCCGTGAAGGTAAAACAACAGAGGTGTATAATACATCCTCATTTCGGCGTAAGGCCCAGACTCCACCAAAGCGTAGACGAGACGAGACGAGCGGAACGGAGATGTGTATTAAAAAACCAATAGAATTTCGTAATTCACACATCTCGTCTCCACTCAGCTTAAGTGGATACCACTGAGCGGAGATGTATCATATTTGTATGGCGCGATGGAACCGGAGATGTGAGCTGTTCCTCGCTGAGATTGAGCTGGGCCGCGGTACAAGGCGGAGTTGTGAGCTTTGCCTCGCAAGCTGACGACGGTGCGCAGCGGAGACGTGATCTGGGCGGCGTGCAGTGAACTAAACTGTAGTCGCACTAAACTGTTCGTTCACATCCAACGCTCGCCGGACGCTGCTCAGTTCCGCTCTAGTCATCGCACATCTCCACCCTAGCCAGCACACATTTCCGCTACAGTCTAGCCAGGACGCATCTCCGCAAAGTTTCGGTGGATACACCTTAGCTGAAAAACATGTCTTCTCATCTCCGCTTTGGTGGAGTCCAGGCCTTATGGTTAAGTCCCATGTAATAGGGGGCGAGCTTATTGCCATCAAAGAGCACAAATCCAGAATCCGGGGTCCTACTGACAAATTCCACAAGGAAAACCCCAAACCACTAACACTGCTCGATCTGGGAATCGAACCCAAGACGTCACAGGCCAACGAGGCAGTCTGAGGTAATAAGTCTCAAAGTCATCAGTGTGAGAATTGGTTGTGCTAAGTGCTCCATATAGCCAGGTTAGACATGGCTAGTATTACGTCTATTTTACGAAGAGGCTAGCAGTAATAACCACTGAATATCGTTCACACACAACAAGCTTCCATAGTATAGACATGCACGGTCGTCCAAATAAAACAATAGCTCACGCAATTTAAATTATGACCAAGAAGCTTAAGTGACACTACAGAATTGAAAGACAGAAGGTTCGATCGTTTCAAACCGCTATTTGGAATGTACGGTCGCGGACTCGAAATGTTTATCAGATTTCAAATTCGATTCCTTATCACACTGTGTGCAATAAATAAGATTCAAGATGTCAAATCAACTGAAATAAGTATTAGTTTTTAAAAATTGTGAAGCGTCGATTCTAGCAAAAAGGTTATTAATCACTTTTATGTTATGAACTCCTTTTTAGGTATGCGTGTCTAGTTAAAAGTTGTATAGAACGAACTTGATTGAATTTACTAAATAGGTTGATTTCTTCTTCCATGCTGCCCATAGCCTCTTTGAATTAACCTTTTTATGTCAATTAAGAAAAAAATATCTTTGTCCTGTCAATTCTTTGCGAGCGACCAAGCGACCTTATGAAAAAGTAATGTGCAAGCAATTATAGACCTTAGGGTGGTAAACATTTCAAGTCCGAGACTGTAGACACTTATTCGTCAGCATCCTTATACAGAACATTTCGACAAGACAGATGTCGAACGGTTCGGTTTGTTACATCGTTTTGTCTACGATTCTCGTACCGAGAGAAAGCGAGATAGCAAACCGAATAGTTCGACAAAAGAGGTGACGAAAAATTCTGATGATGGGGCAGGGTAGATAAAACAGAGCAGTATGGAACCATTCAAGTCACAAATTGCATAAGTGAAATTTTCGGCGTCTTTGTGCGTGTTCAGAATCATAATCGAATATCTCCTTTGATCCTGTTTGGTTCGTAACTTCCTAGCTGTTGTTTACGTAAAAGTAGATGTTCGCAGATGGAATTCTACTCGCGACCTCGCAGCGTGTTCAGCTCATCTTACACTTAATCATGATTAAGGGCTCCGTTTGGGTCCGAAACTAGTCGGGCAATCCCGAAAAATGCACGTGAGCAAACCGTAACTAATCAATCATAAATATGAATGTGTCTCACGAAAGTTATCATCATCATCATCATTCAGCCGAAAGACGTCCACTGCTGGACATAGGCCTCCCCCAAGCATCGCCACATCGACCGGTCCTGTGCCTCTCGCATCCTACGGATTCCCGCGACCTTCACCAAATCATCGGTCCACCGGAAGACGCAGCGTGGGTAGGTGTCCCACGAAAGTTATAATACAAAAAAAAGTAGATGTTCTGGGAATCCACTTGATATCGTATCGGGGAGTTGTCATTTAGGTAGTAAGGATTTTGTGGAATTGCCTTTTAGAAAAAAAATAAGAACTTTAGTTCGACCAAAGAGCGTTAGTTTTCTTGGGATACAATAAGTGGAGTGTGCCTTCTGAATGTATTTACTTTGTGTAACTACTGTAAGTTACTCGTACGCCATTATGTGTACCTTTAGGAATATTAATTATTAGCGAAATGATTAATTACTTCACAAGAATTCCCCTTTAGATTCGTATTAACCGAAGGAAATTGAGATGCTTACATAAGTAATAATTTGGAAGCGGGAAGTCTTTGGGAACACCTATCGTCGTTCGTTAATAAATAATTATTAAGGTTTTGTTGAGGTATGGGGATTATCTTAGTTGAAATAAACGGAGAAAATAGGTGTTGAGAAGTGCTTGTTTGTGCCTGAAATGTTTAATGATTATTTTTATAACGGGCTTTTTTATTAAAAGGTGTGTTTTCGAGATATCATTGATTTGATATTCAAAATACGCATTCAAAATCATGACAACACTTTTGTTTTCACTTATCTCTTCAGGTACCTACACCTTTTGCTAAAACATTTTTTTGTTGGGGTGAATAAATGGTATTAATATTTTTTTCTCCCGCGATTTTGAGGGCTTCGCAACATCCAAAACAATCTGTAAATTATTTTGGGAATGACTCGTTTAAATAATAAAACCTTCCACGACGCATGTCTTTAGTAATACAATACTGTCTACCGAAGCAGCAACAAACCCTTTTAACTAAATATAGCCCCATAATTAATTACCGAAAGCCGAACAAGTCAAAATCATCGATACCGAACGTTCCCATCCCTAATTTTACCATAACAAAGAAGAGGGCTGGTTGTCATCAGCCATTGTTTGAACCAGACGTTATTTAAATATTCCGACGCAGACGGCTCAGTCTGGCTCCGGGCTTATTTTTTTTCACTTTTTTTTCTCTTTTTTTTCGAAATCTGACACGGCATGTTTCTGACGCGGCATTATAACGTGAAAAGTTTTATTGCTTACTTCGATGTGTTAAGTATTTTCGAGTTTAATTCGATGCAGATAATAAAAGGCTTTTAGCGTACTTTGCATTTATAAGCTGCGAAATTTGCTATCGTTCATTATTTTAAACAGATTGGTTCAGCTTTAACGAACTTATTTTCCTTTGTTATTACAGCGTAATTGTGGTTTTCATGGAAATGTTTCATTAGCCTTATTGAATATGCGGTATAGTTCTAAAATAAAATTAGCTTTTATCTAAATGGCATCAAGTATTGAAAAACGAAAATCTAACATGTATAATGAGATTAAAAACCGCTTACGAAGTATCGAAAGAGAGAACGGAAACAACGAAAAATTCATTAAGCACTTATCGATGCTACATTTCACATCACTAATTGCAATAAAAGCAAATAGTAATCCTCAACTGGCGGGCGACTCATGCAATCATACCAACTTAATCCATCACTTCCTTCCACTCTTATCAACATACAAATAAAGATCACTTTCCATTTCCCGGAACGCAACAACAATATTGCAGCCCCTACCATTGTCTCGACGGAGATTGTATATTTTGACAGAAGTTAACACGTGCAGTTTTTTTTTTGTAAGAATTATTAATAAGGCTGCTTGTATAAAGTTTTAATTAATAATTCACCGAAAGCGCAGTGTTTTCAAACATACAGAAGACAAAGGGTTAAACAAGGCAGACTTTAAAATATATGTTTATAGTGAGCCGCTGAATAATTCATGTTGTTTAGAATCAAGTTTAATAATACAACCTTAATTTTCAGTTAACACACATTGTATGAATTTAGTAGAGTTTACTCCTGAAATACTCGTTGCCCGTGATAATTTAAAGCTACGAGCGACGATAACGGGTTTAAATTACCTTCTAAAACGTGGGTGCTTTTATAAAATTTATTTTATGCAGCCAAAATGTGGTAACACATTTGCCGCTCATTTTCACTAGGAGTGGTAAAGAATATGACGAATTATCACTAGTATTTTGCTTGTAGTTTATATTATAAACGGTGTCACAAAAGTCAAGCCAGGAACAAATAGTAGCACGGGTTATGATATGACTGTTCACAAAAGAATACTTTATTTATTTGTTTTTATTATTTAAGTTTTACGATAACGATTCATTTTTAACCGACTTCAAAAAGGAGGAGGTTCTCAATTCGGATGTATTTTAATTTTTATGTCTGTTCGGTCATAACTCTGTCTTATGTAGACGGATTTGCAAAATTTTTTTTTTTTTGTTTGAACGAGTATCTTCCCGAGGTGGTCCCTTTTAAATTTGGTGAAGATCTGATGAAGACCCTTGGAGATTTACAATGGAACTCTTCAATGGATAACAGCAAATTACCCGGGATTGCTGTAATTGTATGTTGTGTATTGTTTATGCCACTTAAAATAGAAAAATAAAATAACTTAAAAAAAAGTAAAAACAGACTTCAAAAAAAAAGCTAAAAAGAGTAAAATACTTAATTACCATACTATAAAACTAACAGTTTCAGAAGTCGGTGCAATTTTATACTGATCCAAATAGATTCATTTTGATCATCAATTTATCGATGAAGGCATTTAAGTATTAGACCATACCTATGCTTGCGTTGCATATATTGAATGAAATTATATCAGCTGGATGGAGCAACTTCCTATACACTATGGAAATCTTACTACTTTTCTTATAGACATCGGTAGTTCCTATAATCAAACCTCGTTGGTCTAGTGGTCGCAAACGCGACTGCTGACCCTCACTCCTGGGTTCAATCTCCAGGTCAGACAGTGTTATAGGATTTTTTTCCATGACGAATTTCTCAGTAGCCGGAGCCTGGAGGTCTACTCCCTAAGCATGAAGTACGTGGTTTCGGCCTTAGTTACGAGCGTTTCCTACTCCCTATCACCTACGGACATACGATTATTTCGGAGCCCGAACTAAGAATGAATGACAACACGATTTGACAGTTGTCCCTACTACCGATGTGTTTTTGCCCGTCCGAAAAGTTGAACTTGACACTTGTTTTGTTCACTCCTACGTTTCGAGCTAGTTTCGGACGGGCGAGTAACTTCGTTGACGGACCTAGGGAGTAGGCCCTCTGGATTTGTGCCCTGTTGATGGCAAATTGCTCGCCCCCTATTAGGTACACACGGCTACAGATCAAGCTATACATTTCCAGTATAAGCTGATCTCGCACTGTATAGGATTTCCTTACAATGAGAGGTCAGTGTTAACTGGATATGTATAGCTTGATGTGTAGCCGTGTGTACATGGGACTTAAATATAACGGCGAAATGAGGGTGTAGGTACACACGGCTACAGATCAAGCTATACTTTTCCAGTATAAGCTGATCTCGCATTGTTTAGGATTTCCTTATAGTGAGAGGTCAGTGTAAACTGGAAAAATATAGCTTGATGTGTAGCCGTTTGTACTACACACTTCTGCCCACCCTTTCAAGGAATACAGGCGTGATGTTACGTAATAAAATTTCTTCATTTACCTTTTGCAGAAAGGTCGCCTTAATAAATATATTCTAATTGTAACTATAAAAGAAACAAAAGAAGTTCTTCCGCTTCTATCATATTTCTCAGGAAAATTGTTGAAATGTGTTCAATAAACTATTGTTAGTAATGAAGATATTCTCATTTTTATTGAATATACTGTAAGAAAATTATCTATTATCAGTAGTGTGCTTTGATTACAGAAACTGGAGCTCTTTATTGATGAAAGGAACTCTAGAAGCTTTAGTTAAAATTGCGTATTATGGACGCTTTAGTTCCCGATAACTTGCAGGCAATTACTGTTTAATTTTCAAAGATATTCTATTATACGTTACAAAATAATTAATTCTGATAAATCGTTCTGCCTAGCCTTTTTTCCAAGTATGTTGGGGTCAGCTTCCAGGCTAACCAGATGCGGCTGAATACTAGTATTTTACACGGAGCGACTGCCACCAGACCTCCTCAACCCACTGGGCAATGCCGATATCCTAAGGTTAGACCGGTTGTCCGACTTTCGGGCTTCTGCCCACGGGTCTAACACCAGAGACTGACTGTTTAACGTGCTCTCCGAGGCACGGAGGAGTCTCGATGAATAACGAATGGTCACCCATCCACGGGCTGACCACGACTAGCGTAGCTTAACCTTGCAAATCATATGATCCGCGCGAGCCACTCAAAATAATTAACTCTGGTAAATAAAGCTTTAATTTTATTAGGTAGTTTGTGGGTAATGCTTTAGCATGTACACACGCTATATCGTCAGTAAAGTGCGGAAGTCAAAAATGGCTACTTTACAAGAGAGTGGAAAAACTATTTAAAACGAGCGTAACCTACGCTGAACGCAATATTGTTTTTAATTATCATCTAATAATATATAAAAGGAGAAGCTGACTGACTGACTGACCGATCTATCAACGCACAGCCTAAACTGCTGGGGTTAGAAACTATAAATTTTAACAGTAGGTTTCTTTTGTAACGTAGGCATCCACTAAGAAGGGATTTTTCGAAATTCAACCCCTAAGGGGATGAAATAGGGGATTTAAGTTTGTATGTAAGTCAGTCATTTTTGAAGTAAGGGGCATGAAATTAAATGTTAAGGTTTCTGGTTAGAAATAAAGCTACACGTGTTTTTAAAATTATCCTCGTAAGAAGTGAAATAGGGGATGAAAGATTTTTTTCATTTTATATCTTCTCCTAACAAAAGGCTTTAACGAGGGCTCAAAATTTCACGCAAGCGGAGCTGCGGGCAAAAGCTAGTTACAAATAAACTCTTTGATAATTTATTAAACTTTTGAAAATCTTAACAATCTTTTTCATTTCAAGTAATATTGTCACTTTCGCAGTGTCGTTTGTTTTTTTTTCACAAAATGACTTACGCACTGTTAGAACTTCACTGACGATATGCCAAGCTATAGATTTAAAGTATAAGCTGACCTCTCGCTGTGCAGAAAGCCTATACAATGCGACATCATGTAAGAGAAAGAAAAACATACACGCCGAATAGAGAACCTCCTCCTTTTTAAAGTCGGTAAAAAATCTTTACTCTCACAAAACTCTCAAAACGATCACGTTTAACCAAAAAACATACTTTATAGTTTTCTTCCAAACCACAACATCTAAAACCCTTTAAAAAATAAAGTCTTTACTTCAAAAATCAAATTTCACGTAAAACTAAGCTGTTAAAGCCCGTTCGATACAACACGGTGCCTCGTTTTTTCGCACCAGATGCAGGTAACTGGAGTGCGCCCGGAGCATCGTATTAAAGCGCTAATGTATTTCCAAGATCGATGGCCGCGACCGTCGGTGTCGGCAACCAATCATAATCCATATTTAGACGTGTTCCTTGGCGAGGTTTCACTGTGCCGTGTTGTACAGAAAGGTTAAATGTACATTTCAGTACGGTATGTTGAGATTTGTTACGGTGACATTTAATTTGTTTTTGACAGTGATAGGTACTTAGATAAATCCAGGGTATAATAATAGGAGGTATTCTCTTCCTGCGATAGGCCAAGTCTAAGTCACGAATGTCACGATATGTCACGATTAGTGTTGCCAATTTTTTACATCTTTAAAAATAATGAAGAAGATTTTTAATTAATAATGAATATCAAATAAATTGCTTACTAGCCAAATTATTTGCTATTTCGTGTTATTCACCTATTTAGTTAAAAAAGTAAACTGTATTAAATTACTTGTTCAAAATTGCTTCTTCATACAACTTTATAAAAAATCAAGATCGAGTGAGGGTAGATGAAAATGCCCTTGCTTCACGAAGATGATAACTGCTCCGCCACATCAGTCTACCCGTGACCACGGCCGGTGTAATTCGGTCGAAACGTCGGGATAAAAGGTATTTTGTGCCTCTTAAAGTTTTTACGCGAGTAGACCCGATTCTATATTTTTATAATTATTATTTATTAACCGATGACGTAGTCTTAGGCCAATCACATAACCTAGCTATCACGAGAAGAGTATACCTGGTGAAACATATTATAATACCATGAATAGATCCAATTTAATTGAGAACATTTGGTATCTCCGTATTGGCGAACAGTGGGTGCATGAAACTGCATTTCAGCAAGTCATGTTTCAATATTACAGATGTAATATATCAGGTTTTCAATTATTGGGAAAAGAAAAAGAGAGCAAAATAACATTCTACAGCTTCTCTCATTTGATAAAATATTCTGTTGTAGTACAATACATGAATCTATAGTAATTGGATCTTTCCGTTCTCTGTTAGGTAAAAGACGGCAGTGCATATAGAATGGTATTAGCGTGCGAGGCATATTACAGATATGAAAATAGCATAATACAAGCAGTTTCTAATACAACAAAACCTTTTACGTAATACACAATGCAGTAGTTTTCTTAAAAATTGGTATTTTCTGTGATGTTTACAATTTTCTGTTAGTTTGTAACAAAAATCGGTAAAACTTAACGTTCAGTTTATAATAACATCGGTGTAAACATCCACCATGCCCTTAACCCCAGGCAAAGCTCACCAACGGAAACCGAAGCTATTTTAGTTAGTTAAAATAAATTGAACGGCCAAAGTTTACTCGCCCACACATTTTATTACCTTTTCCCGTTTGCTTGCGACGTTTTAGTTCCCTTTGATCGAAATTATGGTATTTCTTGTCTTTTTATAGTTAATGTAACATTGAGGAAAATGTTTATTGATATTAGTGTTAATTTTATTGATAAATGATTTATTGCACGTCGAAAAGTAGCGAAAGGTTGCACATTAATGTTGTGAAGCAGTTTTAATATAATTTTATTAAAGAATTCGACAGGTAGCGAATAGCCAGGTGTGGTTAAGTTAAATTGCTATAATTTCGATAAAAAAAGAACGTTGTTTCTTAAACAAAGTAGATGACTAAAGGTTATTTAGTTTAAAACTTTTTAAATCACATTCTGAAAGCCTTTTACAAGAACCCAACCACAAATTTGAACTTTTATGCCCCAAGTTTAAAATTACTGCAAAACTATAACAGTGTGGTAGATAAACTTTAAAATACTTTTCAGGGGAGCCGTTAAGTGCATGCTGTTTGATTTAGAACCCGGGCAAAATGTACCGTGATACCCGGACACCTGCTAAGCGAATAAATTGGCCGGAGCAACCGCCTTGTCCGGAATGCTCGGATATTATGTTACATTAAAATAATATCGCGAAATACGGAGTAATTTTCAATTTAATTTCATTATACCAAACTGTTTTTGTTTTGGTTCGAAATATGGTTGGGTGCACAGCCGTGCAGATACGCTGTTTTCACGGGTGCTTTTCGTTAATACGTTTCGTCATATTTAGTTTTCTGTTCACTGACTTTATTTCGGTGCATTTCTAAGCGAAGCTAGAGCTGCGAGAGTACGAGTATATCTGTATTCGAGTTTCGTAAACAAAATAATGTTACTTCTTCTGACAAGATAGGAAGAAAGGAGACGGTATCACAATTGACCCAGAAATCGATACGAACAAACTGTATGCCGATCGATTGCTTAAAATGAGCGAAATAACCCTACCCAAGTCACATACCCCAAATCCATGGGGTATCGGAGCTATAGGCTGACAAAGTACGCATGATAAATCATTATCTACAAGACAATTAGGTAATCAAAAACATTACGGAATCATATAGGTATGTTATGAATGTGTCTCACGAGTTTTAACACACGCAAGCGAAGCTCTAGGTTCCATATCTACAGCATACAAAAAACCCAGCGAAGGGTTGATAATTCAGCCGAAAGACGTAGGTACACTGCTGGACATAGGCCTGCCTGGGGTTTGCCATAATCGCCACGCTTGGCAGGCGGGTTGGCGATCGCAGTATGGTTGTTAAACTATTCAGAGAACGCTGCTGCCCATCCTCTAGTAAATCCCTTAGTCGCCTTTCACGACACCCATGGGAAGAGATCGGCTGTTCCATTTCAAAACCTAGTAAGGGCTTAAAACGAAATTTTACAGGAGAGCGCATAAACATTAAATCGGTCAGTCTTTGAAAAGTATTTATGGTAGGTAAAACCATGTGATTAAAGTGACTTACTAGGTTTTAAAACGATCAGAGACAGTGAATGGCACTTACTATAATAGGTATCGATGCTTAAATATATCTGCTTATTATGTGAGTTTTCAACGCTGGTGTTTTTATATTTGGTAGACTTTCTAGGTTAGCAAGATTATGCATTAAACGATTTTTGTAAGAAGTATCCCGTAGTAGGTTTTGAAATGGGACAGCCGAGATGGGGTGGTGCTATTCTTTACGTCCCCCACCACACGGAACAGCGACAGGTTATCGTTAATCAACCATTTTTGTAGTAACAGGTTGCCCACTTAACAACCTACGAAAAATAAAACAGTAAACAATACAACCGCGGAAAAATACCGGATGATTAATACACCGAACAGTTCTTTTACTGCCTAATCGGTTTATAAGGGGGTAGGTATCAAGATTTTTTTCGGTCAATCACCCGAGTACCGGGTTCTCTTTAGTTTTGTTTTAGCAGAGGTTTCGCATATCGATACCGCATAATTTATCCGTTCAGCCGCCGTGAGAGGTCAAAACACCCACATTTAACATTACCTTAATAATGTACTGTCGTGTGCTTAAGTGAGAGGCAGATTTAGTCACACGCTAAGTGGATTTTGCAAAATATGGCGTAGAACGTGCTCTGAACAAAATTAAGTGGTTGAAAGTAAAAAAATATTGTTGTGGGGTTAAGAATCTTTAGACAGATATACCATCTGTCTACAACGTGTACCTACTTAACATAGTAAACGCAATCCCTGAAAATAGTTCGTTATGAATCGGCTACTGAATCGATTTCAGCCATTTTTAATACTTACCTACATGCCATTTTTTTAATTTGTTTTTTATTTGTCTGCATTTTAATTGAGATAAAGAAAGACTTTAAAACTTATAAGAATTTTAAATGCAGTTAGCATGAAAATAAAAATAGGTAAAAAAAAGTTTTTTTTGGGGATTTTTCTGTTTTCCTTATTCCTGTTAAGTACATGTTGATGTTACCTATAGAAATCATAGAAAGAGCAGAGAGTTTCTGACAACTTTAACATCGCTATGTCATGTCAGTGTCAAAATATCACCCAAACACTAAGACTTCTTCGAAGCCCTAAAACTTTGTACTAGTGTGTCTTACACATCGCCATCACCTTCCATTACCTAATAAATACTGCTATACTTATCGCAATATTCTGCCTAGCCTTTTCTCATCTCTGTTGTCAGCTTTCAGCCTAACCAGATTCAGCTGAATACCAGAATTTTACACGGAGCAACTGCCACCAGACCTCCCGCAACCCAGTTACTGGGCAATGCCGATATCCTAAGGTTAGACCGGTTGTCAGACTTTCGAGCTTCTGACTACCCGTGACTACTATCGTCTCTCCGAGGCACGGAGGGATCTCGATGTGTAACGGTCACCCATCCACGGACTGACCGCGGCAAGTGCAACTTCATCATCATCATACAGCCGAATGACGTCCACTGCTGGACATAGGCCTCCCCCAAACAATGTTGGAGGGGGGTTTGCCATAATAGCCACGCTTGGCAGGCGGGTTGGCGATCGCAGTATGGTTGTTAAAGTATTCAGAGAACGCTGCTGCCCATCCTCTAGCGAATCCCTTAGTCGTCTTTTGCAACACCCACGGGAAGAGATAGAGTAGTGCTATTCTTTAAGTGCAACTTAGGCCGGCCATACACGGGCAGCTCGAGCAGTTAGCCAGTGATAAACATACACGGACAGCTCGAGCAGTCAGTGTTTGCCTGGTGACTGTTTGACCGCACGCCGTGCCGCCAAGCGCCCGAAGCAGTTGCAACTGCTCGAGCTGTTTTGTGTATGTACGTACGTAGAAGGCTGTACTTTACTATGCAGTTGCAGCTTAAAGCAATCGATCCTGACTGCTTCAAGCTGCCCGTGTATGGCCGGCCTTACTCTTGCTAAATCGTATGATCCGCGCATTTGTTAATTAGCTACGAGCTCCTCTCGCAATGATGCCTAATAAATTGGTCATGCCATAAGAAAGGAGAATTGGCTCGATTTGACGGCAAACGATCGTAATCTTCAATTTTAACTTGGATATCTTGGAATTGAGGAAATTTTTGTAGTATAAGGAAATTCTCTGCGAACTGAGGTCAATGACATAACTCAAATTAGTATGAAGTGACAAGCGGCCGATCACGATTGTCGCAGAAAAGTATCCTTGAATCAAGGTCGCAAGATAAAAATGTCTCGTGAAGGTATCCAAGCTATATTTATCGCGTAGGTCTGTTTTATATACATTATTATTTTTATCCTAATAAATACAATATAAAACTAAGCTAGTACCTATAATCTAAATTAAAAACTAAGTACCTACTTATACTTCTGTTACGTGTTTGTAATTATTTATTTTTTTGTTTTTTCTTACTTGTAATTTAACTGTGCAATGCTTTGGTTGAGACTGTAATATTGTGCATGTATATATGTTACGGCTAACAGCCGAAGTGCGGCTACACCTAGTTTTAGCCGGGTACAACTAGGTGCAACCAGTAGCAGTTGGTTAGAACTAGGTGGAGCTTAAGTCGACGGAGCCCCGCTGTGCGGGGCTCCTATTTCTGTCTGCAGGATTTAAAGTAACCTAACACTAAGCATCGGTGTGCGGCTGCACCTAGTTCTAGCCGCTATGATGAAGGCTAAACCTAGTTCTAACCGAAGATAAGTAGGATAGATTTAAGTTTAACCGCATGTGGCCGGCTGCACCTAGTTGTACCCGGCTAAAACTAGGTGTAGCCGCACTTCGGCTATTAGCCGTAACATATATAAATAAATAAATACTTATGAAAAAATTACGTAAGTACTTATAAAAAAATGCAGTTCGAAAATTAAACCCATTATTAGAAAGTGCACTTAGGCGTCGAAATTTTCATCCACATCTGGGAGCGTGCCCAGAAGACTGGCAGCGTTGCCACGCTAATTCTTTGGCCAAAGAAGAACTCAGACCTCTGGTCACGCAAAGTGTTGACTAGCCTTTGAGCTATTTCCTTGAAGAGTAGACGTAGTTAGTTTATGAATTCTGAAAAATAGTTTCCAGTTGATATTGTCTATTTTTACCTGGGTTATATTTCCGTGTAGCACTAAGCTTGGCATTCAAAAGGCAGCTAATCGTAACGCAACATGACTTAGCACAAATTTCACAGATTTTAAACCCCATTTCGTCCTCAAGCTTCGAAGGAACAAACCCAAAAACCCTTTGAAATTAAACACCGACAAAACATCGATCCTAACAATAAGTTACCAACCTGTTGAATAGTATAATAAATTCGTAAGACTTGCGTTCCTGACTGTACGTACAACCGACCACAATGACTCACCCCGACCACAGGGATGCTACGCAGGTAGAGGTAGACCTCATAAAAAAGGAACAGGTAGTGATAGAGACGGAGGATATCGCTGTCCCGCTTGCACCCTCCTTGTAAATTAGGATGTAACGCCACCAGCCGTTTTCTATGAATATTTAATAAACGAAGTTTTTCTTTGTTTCAGTTTTACTAAGACGCACATGTCTCGCAGTATTTGTAGAACTTTTTGGTATTTTACTGAGTCGTATCTACGAGTATTGCGCCAGCATTAATAAAAAATGTAAGAAACCTGCAAGTCATAGTGGAAAAGTAGCAAAAACGCTGATACCTGCTTTAAGTATGCTTTACATTGTATTCTAAAAATCGTCCTTGAAAACTCGTCAAGATTTAATTGGCCAAAGGAAAAACTACCACCTCCTTTTCAAAAAATAGACAGATGCTGAATTCCAAAATAAAAATAGTTTTTTTTTATAAATAGAACAAGAGAGTCTGTAAATATTTTGAACAAAGAACCTTCCTTAGAGCCCAAATACACGTCCGATGCTTGCCTCCGATAGTCGGTTCCGATAGTCTGATCAGACTATCCGAAGGCCTCCGCGTCATACATTTGTTTGAACATGAATTACACGTACGATCAGACTATCGGATCGGATGTCAGAATCGTAAGCATCGACCGGGCGTCGTCGTCGTCCAGAAAAAATCGAACACGAGAATCGTACGTGTATTTCATGAATCCGATCAGATAGTCGGATCCGGCTCCCGGAAGCAAGTATCGGACGTGTATTTTGACCCTTAATTGGCTGAAGGAAAAGCTATCACCTCCTTTTCAAAAACTAGACAGACGCTGATTTCCTAAATTAAAAAAGATTTTTTTTATAAATAGAATAAAAATAATAAAAACATGTTGCGAGCATAAAGAAGTTTGTACTTAAGTATTTTGAACAAAGAACGATCCTTCAAAGTCCAACAGTTGGTTGACGGTTGACGTAAAGAAAACATAGTCAATAATAATTTTAGCAAAACTACCATTGCGTAACGTAACGTATATGATGGGTTTCCATAAACAATATCCGTGCTAAGCATACGGTGTGAATGACCTACGTAGCCCCCAACTGCGCCTCTTTGTTATACTATAAGACTCACAAGTTTATTGACCGTTTTCAATCTACCTGTTTACTTCAAGTGTGAATTATTGACACATGATGACCGGCCGTGAAATTGTGCATTATTAAATGTTGCTAGTGTCAAAAAATTAATGTTACTTTTTTTTCTTTTTTTTGCGTCAACACTTTGTTACGGGTGTTGTTGCGTAATCAGGCAAAGCTTATAATCACTACTTTTTGTACTAAGTACTTTAAATATTTTCGCTTTATAAACATAACCTTCAGATTATATAATACCGATCACTAGGTCTAGGTAGTGATGAAATTAAAGCGAAAATTGTTTAACAGGAAAACAAGATTGAGATATTTTCCTAGAATACATTGCCCTACTTAAGACTTTTAAGTTTTAATATTGGATATAGTAAGCCCAGATTTATAAGGCAATAACATATCGTAAAAGCAGGTTTAACTACGCGTTGAGCCATATTACCCTTTTTTATGAACTTAAACTCAATTTTTCTTTGAGTTTTCTTTCAAAAATAATTCTGTAGCAGAGTTTTTCTCCAAACACCACGAGTTATTCATGTTTGTGTTCTCATTTCTTGCGAAACCGCGCAATACATATTTGTTAGCAAGTAACGAAATTCGTCGATCTTAGATCAGTGCCGAGAGACTCCCGAGCGAGCAATCATGACTCTCATTCAATTTATCCAGAGAAATTGTATTTTTTTCTCCCAAGACCTACACACGCCTTTATCAGATTAGATAGAATTTTGCTTTTTCGTGTATTATCATAAATTGTACAATAATTTAATAAAAGTAGGTATAAGGACAGTGACAACAAAAACATTGAATACTATGTACAAAAAAGAGGTTTTTTTTTGCTTTTGGTATGTCATCATGACTTTTCTGTTGGAGTTAGGTATGCTACATACTTGTTTCGCAACTTTTCACAACATTGCACATACCTAGTTGTTTCATTCGATATAATCGTCGGACTTGCAAGTGTAGTCGAAGCCCTCATAAAATCAATCTAGATTAAGCAGTTAACAACTACGAGAGCGATGACATGATATTATAGAAATCCTTCGTAGAAATCAAGCTTGCCGACAAGAATAAACATAAAAAAACAAATTTAATAAAAAAAAAACTTAAAAACTGAGAGTAAAGGACAACGTACATAGTTTCAAAGAACCACCACACCCTAATCTGTAGCGACGACTTTCTTGGAATCGTTCTGTTTAGTTTTCATTAGTCAGTTTTCCGTCTGAGAATCATTTCCTATGAATCACGTGGGACTGATGTGTATTTGTTCTAATTGTGTAATATTATCACAATATTTTTATGATAAGCAGGTAATCTGATATAGATAATACTTTAATAATAGCGACTTGACAACATTCGCGTGTATGGTAACATGCACAACACACGTGCATGAGCTTGACGTATCATATGCAATAATAAACATTGCAAGCGGCTTCAAAATCAAAACGTATGATCGACTCAGCAGTTTCAGACATAAGTAAGCATCGTTTAAACTTAATAAAGTCGATAAAAAGAAGAAGCTATTACAAAGTATGTATGCAAATATTTTGTTTATTTATGTACAATCAATCATAAGCGATAAGAACGCGGAATCCAAACCGTCTGTGAAAATATTAACAAAAAAAAGATAATACAAATTATTATGGGCTTTATGGGTCATCAGATTCGGAAACTTATATTTGTGTTTATCCGACCGATTTTTACGAATTGTTAATTCTTTTTTTCTTTCCTGCTCGCAGTAAGAAAAGAATAAATCATGATAAGATGTCCACGACGCTTATGTTGAGGGAATCTAATCCATAAATAGAATAAGAATACTCATGGTGTTCTCACAAAAACACAAAAGCGTAACTCCAGGATACGCAAGAGGAAAATATTTCTTTTTTTTTGCGGAAAACTTGCGAAAGGTCACGATTGTATCATTGTATGCAACACGCGATTAGGGTCACGTAGCTACTTAGTGGTGCGTGCTGATTTGTAATTTGTAATGGTTCCTTGTAATTATTTACATAACGACTAGTGTATCGCCCTTTGTTGGACATAGTCATTACAGTATCCGTGGGTTTATCAGCTGTAAAAGATGTGACAATTCGTAATTATTCGGAAATAGATAAGGACTTAATACCTAATGTTTACTTGCAATGTTATCGCAATTAAGTTTTTTAAGTATTTTTTCCGGTTTCTCCGCGGTCGATGACTTTAAAGAATGCGTAGGTCACACGTGGATAAGATTAGCAGATGGAAGATCATAGTGGCTCAAATCTAGAGGCATATCTCAGCAGTTGGTAAACTTCTTCTTCTTCTCTCGTGTCAGCACGAGCTATACGAAAATAGCTCATGATGTGGTGAAAAGATTAGCTAGTCAGCAAGGTTGGTAGCGGGGCTGACTGCCCAGGGTGCGCCGGACGTACTTAAGTATCGTCATTCGTGGAGGCTCTTTTCATGCACCCCAATTGGTAGACATAAACTATGGATGGTGATTACGATATACGGGATCACAAAGTTATACAAGATTTACTACAAAAACGAAAGTAAGCGTGAAGGTATTTGGTTGAATGCTTGTCACTATAGAGCATGACTGGTTGGTCAACGGTGGGACGAACTGTGAATACGCAAAAAAAAACAGCTGTTCCATACAAAATTATCAATGTTTAACCAAAATGTATGGAACAGCTGACTTTTTTTTCGCGGATTTAGATTTTTACACGCAGTAAAAGTTGTACAGAATGATGAGCAGAGTTCATGGTTTTCGGATGTAAAGTGAGTAATCAGTCATTTGTATCATGTAGTCATTTATACTTACGTCATAATAGATACATAGATCGGATATTCGGATGCATATTTACCTAAAGTTAATTTTTAGCTGCGAATGTATGGAAGCGGCTTCTTAAAATATATTTTTTTGTAAAAAAAAACCGTCATTCCAGGAACACTGGGAATGCAAAACTAGTCGAGTGTATGGAAGCGACATCTTAAAATGAAGTATTAAAAAAAACGGGATTATTGGATTTATTTAAAATTAATGTTTAACCCCCGATGCAAATATGTGTGTATGTAAGTAGATGTAAGAAGAAGAATGATGTGTGTTAGAAAAACCAAAAAAAAAAACATTATTTATAATAATTGTCCCGGAACCGCGGGATTTTTCGATACAAAAGCGCGTTCCATATTAGCCAACATCTCAAGTTTAGGTGAATATGCATCCAAATATCCGATCTCTATCATAATATATTGCCGTTTCACTTCAAATATTTAAGTACGTCACGACAATACAACTTTATCGTAATAAAATATCCCATACCAACACAACGTGCGAATAATATGGGTACTTAATTAAAATTAGTCACAGATACTTCTATTTTTATACAATAATTTATACGTTAATACAGCTATTAGGAAAATTTAACGTAAAAGGCAAACATGGCAATGGTAGACCTTTAAATGTACCTAAAAGGATTTCCCTATTATAATGTGTCGTTTCTAAGCATGACACAAAGAATTATAAACTAGACAATAAACGTGGCTTGGCGTATACGTCATAATCCCGGAACATAAATGTTGACTCACAATACAATATAACGCACAACTTTTTAAGCAGATTTGAATAAAACATGATCGAAACATAGTAGAAATCTTTACATAAAATAATAAAATTTCAATGTGTTGATGTATGTACGTATGGTCAGTAGTTCTCGGCTTATCAACGGACGTACAAGCTGATTATGTTGTTATATTGTTTGTAATTTAATATCATAGTAATAAATGCATGAATACAATTTACAATTACTTATAACAGTAATAAACTATATTACTTATTCTTTTACTTCAACACGGAGACATTATTGAATGCATTAAAATTGTTTATTAAAGTAATCTTGCCACACAGTGCGTCCACACGAGCTGCGTCGGGGACAAAATAAAAAAATATTTATTATGCGCATAAAAACCACGGTCGCGCCGCGCGCCGTCTTGACGTCCACGTCCGACGCGCCTCCCGGTTAGATAACATGAATTATTATTATTACACACTCACGTTTCCACGTAAAACATGTGAACAGTCTAAAAAATATTCCGAGAGTTCAACACAATCGAGGCACCCCATCGTACTACGATACACGAAAGAAGCATAAAAAAACATTTAATACCACCTCTTTATATCCGCGATAAAACATTGGCCTCTCTAAATTGAGACATTTTATTATTAGAAATACGATTTTGACAGTCGTAAAACAACGTCGATCCGAAGTTATTATATCAGTTTACGAGGCGAAATATCACAATACGGCCTAGGAATAAAGGAAGAATTTTGAATTACGACGCAAGTGAAACTCGATTCCAAAATATTTAAAATTTTATGCCCTGAGGGAGCGTGATTTGTGCCACTGGGCGACGCCGTCTTCCGTTTTCCGCGTTGACTGCGAGCCAATGTCATTGCCATTCTCTTCACAAGGTTATTGTTACAGCGCGTATTCTAAATCCGTCACTTGCGAAAACGTCTAATTAAACTATACAAAATGTCTTTGTTAGAGGCGCGGTAACAAGATGGCAGCACATGCTAATTTGGGTGGTACTACTTGTTTGTGAGTCACGTTTTTTCGTCTGTGACGCAGTTTTTCCTGTCGCCTGCTGCGTACGACCGTGACATTTGGTTGTCTGACCGATTGCACGGCCTTCGCTCGCGGTCATCAACTCCGCGTGTGAGTCGGTACCTTACCTTACGCTGCGTTTTCACTAGCCGAAGTCTGACCTCTCGCTCGCACTTATGTAAACATAAGCATCGAGATAAAGAACGTTCGTTTGTTCCTCTGAGCGTAAAAAAACGTTGCTCATAAAATGTGAAATAGCTTTAAAATAGTAATGGTCGTTGCCATGTGGTTTAATGTAAGGTATACTTAAGAAATCATTATTGTGAATAATTCGGTTGGTTTGTCAGCCGGAATGGAATTTTGAGGCAGGAAATGGCCGGTACTTGATGTAAATCTATCTGATCTACGATAATAGCAAACAAAAAAATCGTTTTAGTTTTTAAAACAATGGATGTAATTAGTTTAACAAAAAGTCTACTAAGTGTAATGTCCTTCGAAGTATGTACTTACCTACTGAACTGAATGGCCTGTGTTAAAGTAAATCATTATGATTATTATTGAAATTGTGAAAGAACGTAGGCCATTACATTATTTTCTTTTCTCTTTTTTTATCACAACTTTGTTCATTACTTGTGGGTCAAGAAGAATCCTATTAAGTGCCCAATTTTACTGTAAAATTGTATTCATTACGTAAAAAACTTTTAACAAAAGAACTCTTAAGTTTCAGTGCGGCATTTGGTTGATTTCAGTAAGTACATTTAATTCAAGTGAGAGCATTTTTTGTTACCTAACCTTCGTTACGTATTAAAATACAAATTAATCAAATAGTAGATCTATGTTCTAAACATTATTATTAATGACTTCACTAAACTTCGACCACACACAAACAACATTAACTGTTGGTTCGAATAGACCATTAACAACGGAATTAACTACAAAGTGTGGAGCGGTTGCAAATCGTCTGAGACTAACAATATAGCTTATAGATACCAAGAAAGGCAACAAAATGTTTGCGGAACTATTTACAAGGAAACGCAAAGTGTTCTATGCTATACCAACAAGGTTAGCAGTGAAGGTGGTTTGGATAGTTGAGAAACATTTCTCGACGCCAAGCCCCATTTAGACTGTTTCAAAGATAAAGTTGACTAAACCTCTTATGCGTTCAGTTGCTTGAATAAAAGCGTGTGATTTATATGATGACGACGTGACAATATGACTCGACTAAAATCCGTCACGCTAGGCCCAAAAACAATTGTTTCGTGAGGTCACAAACGGAGTCAACGCTCTTTAAAAGATTGTATCTTTGTTCGGAAGATTCTAGAAAGAAATGCGTACGTGGCTGGAATTTGTATATAAAATGATCATCACGTCAGTTGAGGAGTGTATCTCGTTCAATTTAAATAGTACATACGGAGTGTTTACGCACTTGGCCGGCTAAAAAATTGGCATCGTTTTCTGGATAAAATACACTTCATGAACAACATAATATTTCATTCACGTTTTCAAGCAAAGTTATTTAAGGAAACAAATTAATTTTAGGAACGGTCTGGCCGATCATATTTTGAATGCCTTTGTTATCGCGCAAGTCACGCGTTCCTGGAAACATTATCAATTCTGTTTTACCCAAATATTGACCAAATAAATGCAAACATTTTGAATCAAAATTCTAAAGTTGAGCTGTTAGTACATAAATCACAAAATACTTTGTAGTAAGCATAGGCGTTACAAGCAATGAGAGACCAACAGAATCAACAAAGAGACGTATGACTAATTTTACTCGCTACATATGACTCAACGGGTTAGTACTAAATCAGCACGAACGAGGCACAGGCCTGAGAACAAACTTGCGTGGCGTTACGCTTCTTGAACAAAGAAAAAGGGGATGCTAAAACACGGCCAATGACTATACTATAAACTCTGAGAATTTGTGTCTGCCCAGCATAATGGGACACGCCCTTCCTCCCGTGTGACATCTATAAGAAACACGAGGATATGTAACAAGGCGGAAGGTTGGAGGTCTTCCTAGTTTGGATGATGTTAACAAATCAAAAGGGGAAGGTGTGTTAGAAAAAGAGCTGCGTCGGTGACTGATGACTTCGATTCCCATGTCTGTTAAAAGCGATTAGTTCGTAATTGCCAGCCGGTTGAACTGGAGTGATCGCACTGTTTTTATCGGATTTTTTCGGGAGCTAAGGAAATAAATCGTTGAGAACCGAGTGCTTTTTCAAGTAACCAATTTTGTGGATTGTTGCTTTCTATCAGTAAGGAGGTAGAATAATGTTCACATAACACTTTATTACGTCGTTTTTAGCCGTCAGTTGCAGGATAGACAAAAGCAATAGAACGCGATTTTTGCTGTGTGGTTGTTCACTTTTTGCTTTGCCATTCCATTTATCTATTCACATATACACTTACATAAGAGCAATTTGTTCTAATACAATCTAATGTGCATTATTTGTTATATAATTTGTAACACATTCAAGTTTTGGGGCTTGAATTGTTTAGAGACTAGATTATTCAACATGTATTGCACAAACAATACTGCATTTTGAATTATGACAGCTGTCATTCAACCCAATTTGATACAGTAAAATTAAAAAATAACAGTCGCCATGACAACAGTCGCAATACTGCCGCCCCAATGTACTGGCTAATTGAATGATTGCCTGTAATTGCAGCATGTCGAGCCCTTTTGTTAAAGTACCGAGACTGCGGTTTAACGGCCACACGCAGCAATTTGAAAGGGAAAATAATATTACTAGACAGAGACTAAAATGACCGGTCAAAAGTGGGAGGGAGACGATTTGATTGGTTCGAATCATTGGGATAGGTCAGTTACGCTAGGAGCAAGGTTAGACAAACCTTTGTGTCACCGTCGTAAAAAGTTTCCTTGATGTGACAGTTGAAGGTGTCGTCAACTTAGAAAACCGGTTATTTCGGTGATGAGTTCATCACTAAAATTGAAAGGCGATATGGTTTGAATTATGTACCAATAATGTTCTTAAAAAGAATGCGTCAATTTTATACATATGATTAGACGTTAATGTCTTAAGACTTAATGCTCAATGCACATTTCTGTTTTAGATCGTGACAGTGGCCATCCGATTTCGAACGTTAATGATGAGGAAATAATCTAGACGGTTCTCAACGACAATATGTACCTGTTTATGATTAATTATGGTTTACTCACGTGCATTTTTCGGGGTTGCCCGAACAACACGGACACGACTAGTGACGAAGACGCACGAGCAATACCGAAACAGAGCGTGCCCCTCTCGTCGCGAGCGCAACGCTACGCGGCGCGGTGCGTGCAGCGTCAGTTCGACTCGCGACTTCGCCGCGTGATCAGCTTATGATTAAGGGCTCCGTTTGGGTCCGAAACTAGTCTAGGGCAATCCTGAAAAATGCACGTGAGTAAACCGTAATTTGTCTCACGAAAGTTATAATACAAAAATATGTACCTGGCTTAAGAATGCAGAGAGAACATTCATCGAGGAATATAACTAGTTTACAAAACTTGTAGTCTTAGCGTTATTTATGTCCATAGCATGATCAGCCCATTAGTGTCCCACTACTGGGCACGGACCTCTTCTCAGAATGAGAAGAGTTCAAGCCTTAGCCCACCACGCTAGCCTGGGGGTCTACTCCCTAAGCACGAAGTCCGTGGTTTCGGCCTTAGTTACGAGCGTTTCCTACTCCCTATCACCTACGGACATGCGATTATTTCAGGGCCCGAACACAGAATGAATGACAACACGATTTTACAGTTGTCCCTACTACCGATATGTTTTTACCCGTCCGAAAAGTTGAACTTGACACTTGTTTTGTTCACTCCTACGTTTCGGGTTACTTTCACTTCGTTGACGGACTTAGGGAGTAGGCTCCCTGGTGCGGGTTGACGGACTACACGCGCCATCGAGAACTTTATGAAGCCCTCTCAGGTATGCAGGTGTCCTCACGATGTTTTCTTGCACTGTTAACGCAAGTGACAATCAAATTCTGATCCGCACATGAACTGGAAAAGTGAGAACAGGGGTAAAACTCAGACACTCCGCCAGGAAAAGCAAGTGTGCAACCGCTAGGTTATGATCGACACAGCTTCGTTCGTTTCGTGGAAATATTCTAATGAAATACTACAAGGTATTTGGATCAGGTAACTCAAATACCTAAAATTAATATCCTCGGTTTCTGGAAGAACATCAAAAGCTAGCCATTCTCCTATTAGTTATAGTACGGTCAGCCTTATGGTTCAACGGAATCCGTAGTTACTATCTGGAATCCGTACTACGTGATATACGTTAAGGCCACATCGACCGGAGAACGGTTGCGTCTCAAGCGATGTTCGGCTGAACGCGTTCCGTTGTCGGTCTAGTATTAAAGTCATATGACAAATCAGTCTTTATTAGAAAAAGATTACCAATGTTTACTGTATTTAGAGGCTAGATTATCTTTGCCTTAACCCATGCGTATTTTTATGGAGACACGGGAAATTGTTTGGCATGGAAAATAATTCCACGAATGTTATCGGCTGCACACTCTCGTCGAGACACTCAGAGTTTAAGGCCCGTATTAAAAAACAGCTCTCATTTAAGAGATCCCTATTTAGTAAAATTAAAGCAGAAATGTTTTTTTTTTTGTAATTCTTCTTTATTGTAGCTGCTGTTGGAAGATCTCTCAAATGAAAGCTGTTTATTACTAGGTATGAGCCTTAGATACTATCCTTTGGTATTTGGTGTTAAACGTTAAGGACAGACATAGCGCCTCGAGCTATCTCGACGAGAGTGTAAAGCCGGCATTAGATGCCTCATCGGGTGCAAGTGCACATTGCCGAACGTCATATCCTGGGATTCGATGTTATGAAGTTTTTCCCGGAGTTCGAAATTGGGCCTGGTAAATGACAATAGGCTATCGCCCTTATGACACGGATCTAAATACCGTTAACGACAAAATTTGGGGCTGTCGATCAAATAATACGCAGTTTTGCCTATCTGTTCAAGGTGACGAGTATATTCATCTCGTCATCTGGAGACTGAATAATCCTACGAGTTATTATTCGCAGTAAAATGTGGAAATTCATAACTGGAATCCATTACCCCATCGCCAGCCAGGGTAAAACCATATTTACAGTACGTGGTGAACCTTTCGTCATTTCTCACGACTCTCGAGGGAATATACCGTGGTCCGCGATTTATGTCGTTAGTCTACACGGCAAAGGTGACTTACAAAAATCCTTTTAATGAATTACGAAATAGTGTAGACAATTTACTATTTTAATCATAATATGGAAGAAAAGATCCAGTGTTGGTTATGGAACTTCTCATAGACAAAAACAGGTGGCGACGGAATGGGCCCGCGGATTGATGATCGAAATGGGTATGTAAACTATTGTTTTTTTATTTATTATTTCGTTTTTTTTCCGTGAGTGTCCCGAATAAATACTTTTTCTTTCTTATAAATACTTATAACGTACTTTTAAGCCATGTATTTGCAATTTTGTTTTGGAGCGTTTGACATCAAAAACTGACAGTAGTGTCTACCGCAACATGTTTCTGTTTTAGAAACACGTAGGTGCTTGTTTCTGACATTGTTTATAAACAAATGAATACATGGTTTTGTCATTAAGGATGGTACTGCGGGCCCTTCTAACATCGAGAACTTTATGCTTAAGCCCGAAACAAACTATCGGACGCGACTGATGTACTGGTCGGTGTGATTACATCTGCGCGTGCAAACTATCGGTAATAAGTCGCGGACGTGATCTTGAGTGCTCGGACGTCCGACCCAAATCTGGCTGGGACGAGTTACGACTGTAAGTCGCGTCCGATAGTTTGTTTTGGGCTTCAGTCACACCCGTGAGACGAGGATTGGTAGGAAGTTAGGAACCACACGGTTTCTTACAGCAGGCGTAGCAAAACCACCGTTAACAGGGGTTTTATCGACAAAATGACATATTGCCATTGTAAATATCGTCGCTTCGCTACTAATACCGCGCAACAAACTTTTAACACTTTTTCAGGAAGGTCCTAGGTGTTAATTTATTTAATTTAAAATTAATTAAGCTGTATCTGTAATGTGTGCTATACTTAATTATGTAGGTAGGTATAAACTGTAATTTTAATACGTGAATGTTGATTCTCAAAAAAAATGGTTTTAAGCGCGATAAAACAAATTATCCAATGAGTATAAAACCGCCAAACAATATAAGCTGTATTATTAGCTTAGCCACAATATGTCATTTTGTCTATTCTTTTGTCGACAAAACCCCTGTCTCCGGTGGTCATGCTACGCTTGCCGATTCAATCGTATATCCTAACTCTTACGCAATCCTGAATAATACTAGGTAAAGTGGTAAACCTCATTGCCCGGGGCAGTGTTAAAATTGTCGGTTAGCTCCACTTACGTAATGTTGACATCGTTCAACCATTGTTAGCTTTAACCGGTTCCCTATAGATGAATTTAATATTACGTATTTTATCGTTAATGAGACAAAGAGGAAATTAGGATGTTTGCAGATACCTAGACTTTGAAATAACGTTGTATTTTCGAAAATGTTTTTTTTTCTTGTGGACTCCTGTAGATGGTCCTAGGGGACCGTTTCTACGTAACCGGGCAGTTATTGACGAGACCTCAAGGTCCCCAGCCAATGGGGGGGAAGTAAGTAAAATACTTAACCTAAGCTATCTACTTGTACTACACTAACATCATGACTACCTGCAACAACAGCACTAAGGGCGACCCCTAGTGGGACTCGGACCTCGGCTTAGGGCGTTGCTGGCGGGGACTTACGGGGGGAGACAGCTTGATGAGGGCTGAATTATCGGTGATCGGTGTGACTGCGGAGTCTGAAGAGACGGCCGGCTCTACGACGGGAGAGCTCGGTGGATCGTGACCGGCGGCGGTGGGACATCGCGACGGGCCTCATCGGCGAGTACGTTCGAAAATCATCTTTTTAAAGCACTTCTTAATACTTTATCCGTCTCTTTCCAAAGTTGTTGTAAGAGGTAACGAAGGGATTGTGGGAAGAGGATGAATAACATCCACCTCCTTTGAATTTCATAATTTGACCTATCGCACTTTGGACATCTTAGTATACAAGTTTTCCTACATGTTGTATTTTCATTAACAAACTGTTATTGTGACTTCTTATTGAATGAAAGTTAAAACAGCTGTTCGTGTATTTTTTTCATACAATTATAGGCGAGTAGAGTTCGCCAGAGGTTTCGCCCGCGTGGATGTCGTTTATCGCGTATTCCGCGTTTTTCTCTACTATGTTATGCATGTATTATACATATAAAACCTTCCTTTTGAATCACTCTATCTATTAAAAAAAACCGCATCAAAATCCGTTGCGTAGTTTTAAAGATCTAAGCATAGGTACGTAGGGACAGACAGTAGGAAGCGACTTTGTTTTATACTATGTAGTGAGATATGGCTGTGAACATTTTTCTATTAAAAATTATTATAGAACATTTTAGTTAATGCCCATATTGCTTTGCTGAAATAGTTAACAAGAGTAAAATTGATACATTTTTGGCATTTATAATGGACGGAGTTGTTTTAACAGTTGTTATTAAAGTATAATTTAAAACAACACTACACAAATGCATGCTTTTCTCGTAATTTAAAGTTTTTCTTAAACCATAAAATTATGCATATACGTAATAGTATTAAGTAGGGAAGTACCAAATTGTTTTCTTTTGTCTCGATGTAAGTAAAACACCAATATATCTCATACATTGAGATATTAAATATTGATCTGCTAGCCGTTAGGCTGAATTATCTCGTGCCGAGACGACATAATAATCGCGTCTCGGCATGAGATAATGCATCGACAAAATTATCTCGCGCTGTGCATATTAGCTCACCTGGGCAATCAGCCCCCGTTTTCACTATGGTATGCGCTATATAGCTCGTGCCTAAACAAGAGAAGAAGAAGATTGAGCTGTCTCATTCTTCTTTTCTTGTAATACCTATGTTTTTGATTGAGATCGTGACAGTGGCATATAATACTTTATATTCAGTGCAAAAATCCATAATTATTCATTAATACAGTGACAGGTCGCTAAACTATCGCCTTTGAGCTATAACAACCGGTTACCATCAAAACAATTAACTAAGTATAGGTAGTTCATTAGCTTATGTAAACACGAAACGTCTGGGACATACTGCATTTTTGTAACAATTCGCAATGAGATGAGAAGTCTTCTTTTTTGAGAAATAAAACGCGGAGCTCAGAACAAAATAATCTTTTCATCAACAGTTTATAAATGAGTCTACTTTATCATCATCAGCCTTGTCCACAGCTGGACATAGACCTAACACACCACTAAACTCAATCCGTGGCCTCTGTGATCCAGCTCCTACCAGCCCACCTTGAGAAGATCGTCACTCCCACCTAGACTGCGAGCGTCCTGCACTACTTATGATTAATTACGGTTTACTCACGTGCAATTTTTCGGGATTGCTTGACTAGTTTCGGACCCAAACGGAGCCCTTAATCATGGGCTGATCACGCGGCGAGGTCGAAAGTCGAACTAGCGCCACTAGTCGGGAAATCCCGAAAAATTGCACGTGAGTAAACCGTAATTAATCATAATTATGAATGTGTCTCATGAAAGTTATAACAATAAAGTCCCACACTACGTTTGCCGATTCGCAGTGTCCACACAATAACACGTCAACCCGAACGGTCATCGGTTCTACGGCTAATATGGCCGGTCCATTGCTACTTTAGCTTGCTTATCCTGCCGGTTGTACATGTACCGTTTACCAAAAGAGATGACAGTGGCCACTATGCTGGATAAACGAGCTGGTTATTGAGACAAGATCGAACGTGACAGCGTAACTGCGAAATATGGACGCAGTCTTTGTCTTACCCACCTGAGAGAATTAAGTCCTGCAAAGAGGGCTGCATGCGGGCTTATTTATACAAGTCATTGTAGCCCGCATGCGTGTATTCAACCGAATCTGGTTAGACTGGAAGTCGATCCTTGGACAAAGGATGGATGATGGTGGCACGCTTACTCGTTATTTGACACAAAACGCATTGTCACTAGCCCCCCACGAGAAGGTCACTGATTTCGTCAATTGCTTTACCTACCAAACGCAGTGACTTTGTATAGGGGAGTTGATGTTCTAAATATTTGTACCTATAGTTACGTACACGAAGATAATAAAGTTGTACGAGCATCGCCACATGAGATGTATTGTTTTTACCTGAACAAGCATTTGCTAATTCGCCGATTACTTGTCTACATTCGCTGACTAGGCTCTCGCAAGTGGCCTACTTTAGGTATAATATAAAATAATGTTTTTACGAATAAACTGTCAATCATTTACGGACACATAACAGTGATTTTATTTCCTGTACACATCCCGTGTGATTCGTCCAACTACATACTACATCTCAAGGTGCGGAGTTTACTGCCCGTACAAAAGTGATTACCAGTGATCGGAAAAAGGTGAGCTAATTTACCTAAACTTCAAAGAACACAGACAAAAACTGGAGACTTCCTTACGACAACATTTTTTTCGTGAAAATTATTCCGGTTTTCAGGACATCACTAAAGTAAATTTAATATTAATGCTAATAGTATAGAAAACAATTAAATTCGTTTCTTATTTTTGTTTCCCAAAATTGTCACAAAACCAGATGACACGTTTGTCATTGTTTTTAAAAAAGAGATTGTTTATTGTGTTCAAAAAGGAGATTGTCTTTTACTTTGTGAAAACAAATGAAAGATAATCTCCGAGAAAATTCTCCCAAAATAAAAATGTTGTCGTAAGAAAGTCTCCAGTTTTTGTCTCTGTTCTTTGAAGTTTAGGTAAATTAGCTCACCCTTTTCCGATCACTGGTGATTACAATAAGCTAGCTACACCCCAATACCTATAAGGAATACGATTATTTTAATAATGTATTAGTTTTACAGTATTTTTTTTACAGATGTTGCGCTACTTGGGCTAGTCCTACGTCCAGCAGTGGCCGTATTTCGGCTGAATGATGATAACAGATTTTTCTCTACGTCCTCTATTAATCGAAACAATACTAATGATTTCGTCATTACTAGTATAAAACAACTGATACAATTTTATTTTATAACCCGCATGTCTTTAGATAATAAGGATGTTATTCTAATTTCTAAGTTACACACGCCACTATAATAGCTAAATAATACTAGATACAAATTTAATTACTGTCTATGGCCAAGTCCGTCTATCATCGTCGCATAGACAATGAGTATTAAACGTAGACGCTGAAGAAACTAATATTAGTACCTAGAACATAATTACTAGGAACTTTTCCATTGGTTTCATGTTTTACAATGATATAAATGATGACTACAGTACTGCCTACGAGGATTCTGAAGCTACAGACTTTCGACAGAAGAACAACCCATCTTCGCCTGTTAAGGTTCTTAATCTATGGCATCACGAGTTCCTGATTCCACGGAGCGACTGACTGGTCTCGAAAAACCCTTAGATAGCCAGATTTCTGAGTAATCTGTTATCAAAATACAGACAAATTCTGTTGCCCTTCCATTTGATAATGATCTCTTTGTGGAGTCCACGACACCCATAGGAAAAGGTATGGTTGCCTATTATTAGCAGGGGACAAAGAAACCTGTCAACTATACACTATTATGGGCCAATTTCACATAAAATTAACAACTAAAACCCACTAAAACCGAAGGAATGTCCACAAAAGGTCCCCAATTACTAAGTGCGGGTTTTAATGCCTACCCATAATAAATGACAAATAGGGTGAAAGATATTTGAGTTATGAACTGTGGGGAACTCTTTGAACTTTAGATATAAGAAGCTTCCCCTTTCATGAACTAAGAGACAATCAATCAACACGACCAGAGAGGTTTGCATTTCATTAAGTGACGCTATGAATAACAAGCAGTGCCGTATCTGTATTTGAATCTTTTTATAGTCTATGTCGCGTGTGTGGTATTCTGAGAACGTAAGATGTTGACACTTGTAAATGTAATTTCAAGGTTAGGCTTTTGTGGAGTCAGCAGAGAATGTGGGACAGTGATTAACTTCCGCTTTTTGCTATTTCCCAACTTATTCTACGATCTGTACCCAAAGAAATTCGATAAAAAGGCAAAAAAATAATTGTTGACTCTTTTTATCTGAAAAAGAGTCAACAATTTTATAAAAAATTAAGGTATCGTTTTACTTAATCCAATCCATAATTTCAAATTGTATTCTACATTTATGTAGTTTTTTTTGTTGTTAAAACAATTGACTATTTTAAAATACTTTTTATTTATAATAAGTCACCAAAATATTATTTGCCTATTCATCAAATTCGATTAGGCAAGACTTTAGATACTTTTTGTCGATTGTTTGCAATATTTCGTTGAATTACCTACGAGTGTCTATTATACTTTCTTTCAATATTTTCTCATCTGTGTTTTCGAGGTAAGAATTTCATTAACATTAAAGTAAATTACTTAGCATTTTATTGTTTTTTACATTGAAATGATAATGAAAGTAAAATGCATCAGCTGCTTCCTTTGTGTCAAGGGAATCAGGTTATTCAATGGACTGTAGGCGGCAGGTCCATGACTTGTCTGTCATTGCGACTACCTTTACCTATAGTTATTTCTGAATATTGCCCGACTCGGCAGGAAAGGTAAGATTTTATGAAAAATGTAATCAGGTACGTACCTAAGTAAGTTCACTTTTGAGGTTATTCGAAATAAAATCTTATGTAATGCCACAGCTCATTAAATAAGGTATAAATAAATGAAGGTTGGTCTACCTGGAAGCCTGGAAGAATTAAGTGTCGGGATGGTATACTAAACTTATACCCTCTTTTTACGACAGATGGTCTAAGAAAATACCCAGGTTTTAAAATACCTCAGTCTCTTTTTGTTTTATATGCTGTTAAAAAGTGATTGGCAGATTTTAAATTGGGGGTTCCTTTAACCTTTTTAAGAGGGTCTTAAACTTATAAGTACGTATTTAGCTAAGCAGAGGCGAAAATTTGGACTGTATTTGGGTCTAAAATAGTTTTACCTACCTGTCTAATGAAGCGAGCAATGGTCATAATGCAATAAAGGACGGTAATAACTACTAACATTCTTGTTTTAAAAACTTGAAAGTAGATTTCAAGACTATAAAGTTACGAAACTAAGTAATAAAACCATGTAGGTACCTAGGTAAATATAAAAAAGTCACCATGCCGCCTCGTGTGGGTGTTAACGTGGGTCGCTACCACGGATCCGAGTCACCATGGTATTACGATTATTAAAAAAAAATGGAAGGGAAGTTACAGGCAATTTAATAAAAAAAAATATGACTACCATAAAACGAACCCGTATTAGGAAACATTTTATCGTATAAAAAATATTCTCAACAAGCAGTAAGTAAATACAACTGACAAATTCATTAACAAAACATTACAATAAATCATTTATGTAGATAAAAAAAAACAGTGGATTATCAGACTCGAGATATAACCTTGAACGGTCGACTATTGGGCCGTTCACCCTAATTTATCAACAAATAACCTACTGTGGAACGTCTGTCGGATTATTTCTGATCTATGAACTACAGCGTACCTAAAATAGTTTGTTTGAAAACAGACCGACGAAAATATGTTACTATAACAACACTAGCTATGCCAAACGAATAAGAGCAACAAGTAACCGATTTATTCAGTAGACGATTTGAAAGGCATCGACATCAAATGTCATACAAAAGGTTATACATTATATAAGGAGTACGCAGAGTCTCGATTCCATGCTTTAGCATGCAACACAATAGTTTAATTACATACACGGATAAAACGTTACGTAAGGTACACGTAATTTGCGCAAAAAATAGCTTCTTACCTACTTAAGCATAGACAATGAGGTCAATGACACAAAAACGGATTACGCTTCGTTTCCGTGCGACAGATACGTTGTAGGCATTTCAAATTGTAATTAGTCATGCGGACGCCGGTGTAATCTATGCACTAGCTTTGACGTTACAACACTCAACATTTTAAAACTTTATTCTATTTGACAACGACACTACTTCGGTATTGGATGAGAAATTCAAAATTTCGAACGTTCGTAAAAACATGTGTGTATTCAAATGTATTCGAAATTCAAAAAGTATGACCCGTAGGCGTGTGTGTGTACCGATGAATGAATTTCTTGTTCAAACATACCTGTAGCGAGTCGAATGAAGATCGTTCACCTTCCGACGATGTAAACCTTTGTTTCAACACAAGTCAACGGCTCCCAATCAATCCCAACAGTTTATCTGGAAATAGAAACGACTTATTCAATGTGGGTACTCCGCTTTATGATTCATCCAACGCGTTGAACTACCCGTTTATTAATAAAATCCTTACATTACGAGGGATAGTAGAAAAAAACGAAACACATGCCTATAACTACAGATGTAAACAATGAACATGTGTAGACAAGACGGGCGGCTGCAAAAAATCCCAACTTCAAAAGGGGATACCAACCGTTCACGTTAGATAAAAATCACGTTCACAGAATGTCCACAAACACGTAAAATTTAACAGCGCACAGGAGGCGGTATGTCGTACCGGAACAAAACTAGTTTATTTTTCCGATCGCATTGCACAGAGCGACAAACGTCCGACCTCTGCGGTGGCCGGCGCGAGACTGAGCGACGGTAGCGCCCTCTCAGGCGCCCTGCGTTGCGCGTGTGTGCGTGCGTGCCGCTGTGGGGGTGCCGCCCTCAGCGCCCCGTGTCGCTCCGACCGTTTATTTATTTTCGAGTGTGGGGTGTACAGTGTACAAAAATGGTGCATTCATCATACGAATACGAACGCACCGAAGATCCAGCTCGGCCAATTACAAGCGTACAAGGATAAAAGCGTTTTTAAAACATAAACGTCTTTTTTTAAACGGCCGTGAACCGAGCATCAGCCGCGGTCATTGCCACAGGCGTCAATATAAAAATATTCACGTCACAATAACGCGGCGTGTGTTTTTTATTCTTTTATAATTCTTATACCTAATTGTTATTAGTAAATTGTTCATAGGTACACCTGGTAACGAGTTTGTATGTGGCCTAGATACTTTTTCGCTCAGCTGTGAATATGACAGATAGGTATTCCTACCTAAACCTTTGGGGCTTTATTACAAAAGATGGTTTAAACCAAGACTAAGGTAAACCCAGGTTTAAAATATACCCATCACTTTCTTATGTCATATAACAAAAAGACACGGGGCTATTTTAAAACCTAGGTTTTTCTTAGACCATCTTTTGCAATAAGGGGGTTGTTGTTTTAGGTATTAGTAATAATATGTAAATAAACATTTATGTACCCTCGAAGATAGAATATAACAGAATCTGTTGATTCTTTAGCCATCTTTATGGCAAACGCGTTCTAAATTTAACTTTCAGCCGTAACGATTTTTTTTCTTATAAGGCAAGGAACGCTCATGGCTAACATGAAAAACCTCTGATAATAATTACTATTTTACGTAAACAAATAGAATAGAGTAGATACACTAGGGACGAGTTTATTTTTCATCAAATGAGGCCAAACTGGAAACACATCCTACCAGTTTCATACAATATTACCAATAGAAAAAATTAAGAGAATTATAATATTACAATCTTAATGCTCTACCAATCTATCCGACAGTGCTCAAAGAATCATTACTCAGCGTTATTTTAATCGATTACCAAACAATAGAATCGATTTATCGATTACCTACAAAAAGACTTATCAATGATCGGTAATCCTGTCGAGAATATCATATAAAATGTGTTGTAGCTTCGATAGGGTAAATGAATACCATTATTATAACATTTTTGAGCTACGTATTGCAAGAAACAGTGAATTTAAACGATGTTTGGATATTACAATATAATTATTTACAGTTTGCTAGTCGATTATTTGAATACAAATGAAGATTATGAGTGAAAAAAAAAATGACGAAGAAATCAGCTGTTTCTCACTCAGTCAGTACCAGTTGATGGAGCTGACTATGCAACCATGTTACTTGATGGGTTTATATAATCGGGATTGCAATTTTTTTATTTAATGTGCAGTGTATGTAACAGCATTCATCAATTTGATTGATAAGTATGGTGATTGTGATTACGGCAACATTCACTGTGATCAATCATTTAAGGAGGTTTTGGCGGGAAATCATCCAGTGAAGTTCCGTGTATAATAAAACTATCTAAAAAAATACTTATATTGCATATTATTACATACAAATTGACGTAGTTTTGTGTCATAAGTGTTTGCATTAATTAGTGAACATTAAGTGGAATAATTGAATTAATCGTTTATCAGGGAGTGCCGTTGATCATTTTATAGTGGAATATGAACATAGTGCCTCCCTGTGTGAAATAACTGGATAGATTTGTCGCCGGAAATTTCAAGAAGCAATAAAATACACCAGCATTTCATTACTTTAAAAATAATAGAAAACAATGACATTTAAGGACTAGGATTCAGGGCCGTTAAAAATTATTAAAAAAGCAGTATACTATGAATAAGAGTAGTTTGTGGAATTAGACTGAGAGAAAATGATTGTGTGTAAAATGTTAATGCAATTATCTTCGATAATTATCTATAATAGGTAATTAATTATCTTTGATAATTATCAAATAATAATTGACGACGATAATTATCAAAGATAAATATCGCTTCAAAGATAAATATAGGTTGATAATTATCAAGATATAATAATATGAATCAGATTTAATAAGTTTCATTTTAAATTCGGAAACTTCATGGTTGATATTCCCTATACCTACAGTTGATGCAGTTGAGGAGGACGAGGATTATATTCCACTCATCAATAATCATTTAATTATTTAGTGCGTCGTTAATTGTTTTTTTTTGCACATTTTATTTTATAAGTATTTTATCATGAAATGTTAATAACGTAAAAGTTTATAGGTACTACCATTTCAATAAGGATCGGTTGTATGATCACTATTTGATAATTATCCGATAATCATCATGATAATTATCGCGATAATTATTACAAAGTATATTTATTTTTATAATTTCGAACCCTGATAATAAGTAATAATAAAACACTATTTGTAATAACTATGGGTTAGGCTTATGTACGTCAATTTTACAAAGGTCACGTACATAAGTACCCTCATATTTTATTTACCTACCCATGAAATTGGTACCTATGCAAAATAATAGATGAATGCTGACATAAAATCTATGAACCAGCAACAATATTTGTTGTTGCTTTTATATTATTGTATCTGCAATTTATTATTTCGATTTGCAATTTACGTTAATTTACAGCAATCACTAATCTGATTGCCAGCCGCGATGATTATGGCAACATGTCCAACCAAACGTTACAGCAGCGGTCTGTATGAAGTTTATGTCCTGTAGGCTAATTCATGTAATTTCATGACGTGCCAATGAAGTTTAAGTGAAGCTGCAGTTCAGTTCAAGTTTTAGTGCTATTCTTGTAGTATTTGAACTGCGCGTAAGCTGCGCGTGAACTGCGCGTCGACTTCACGACAGCCAAACTTACCTACAGTGCACGGCGAAACATAAAATAATGGTATTTTCGCGTAGTATACTTGTATTATGATACTACATACTCATCATCATCTGCCTAGCCTTTTCCCAACTATGTTGGGGTCGGCTTCCAGTCGAACCGGATGCAGCTGAATATCAGTATTTTACATGGAGCGACTGCCTATCAGACCCCCACAACCCAGTAACTGGGCAATACGATACTCTTGGTAAGACTGGTTGTCAGACTTTCTGGCTTCTGACCAACAGTTAAGACTATCAAAGATCTACAAATGACAGCCGGGACCAACGGCTTTACGTGCTTTCCGAGGCACGGAGGAAACTCGCTATGGTAAATGGTCATCCATCCACAGACCAACCTCGGCAAGCGTGGCTTAACCCGGAAGATCGGTCTATGCGGCTGTAATTATTTAACCACGAGCTCCTATGATACTACATATCATGAAAATATGGTACGAATAGTATAATTATACTACGAAATCCAACCCTGTTTGAAACACAAGAATACCTACAAAGTTGCGTTCGGAATCACGCACTAATGACGCACAGCAATAGAATGCCGATATTGCGTTAGCGTGACGCGAACTTGACGCGAGCGTACCTGACAGCGGTCGCCGATGATACGTGAATACGAAAAGCGTTGTTTTTAACCGACTTCAAAAAGGAGGAGGTTCTCAATTCGGTTGTTTTTTTTTTTTATGTTTGTTACCTCATATCTCCGTCATTTATGAACCGATTTGAAAAATTCTTTTTTTGTTCGAAAGGGTATACTTCCCGATTGGTCCCATTTAAATTTTGTTATGATTAGACCATGAACTTCAGAGATATGGAACGGAACTCCTCATCGGATCAAAGCAAAATTCTCAAATTACTAATATTGCTTTGTTTATTGGTTGTTGTTGGGAACTGACTACTTGAAAAGAGGAGGGGGTGCGTGTCCCCCCCTCCCCCCTTTGGAATGTTTTCATTATATCGTGTAAGGTATCATTTGAAAGGACTTTTTATGCCCGACTACGTCAAAGCCAAAAAGAAGGGTTATGAAGGAGGGGGTTAAAATTATGACACTAAAACGTATTTAATAAAAAATAAACTTTAAAAAAAAGTAAAAACCGACTTCAAAGAAATACTAAAAGGAGTAAAATAATTACCATAATATAAAATTAACAGTATCAGAAGTCGGTGCAACTCTACACTGAAGCAAATAGAAGCCAACCGATTTCTGAAACTGTTAATTTTATATTATGGTAATTATTTTACTCCTTTTAGTATTTTTTTGAAGTCGGTTTTTACTTTTTTTTAAAGTTTATTTTTTTTATCGAAACTTAACTGCAACTACACTGCAACTTAACTTCTTTAGTTAGGTGAATTAGCCTACAGTAGTGGACTAAAAGCTGATTGGAATGTAAACCCTCAGTAAAGTATAAGCTTAAATATAAATCAAAACGAAAGTCCTTTCCAATAACAAAAACTTAGAGAAATAATTTAAAAAAATATTTGATTTTCAATCAATGAGATTGAAATCGTCCGTACTACTGGATTCGTTGGTAAACTTTGATTAGTTCGCTGGCAACTCAAATAAACATTCAGAAATAGACTCTTCTAAAAGCTAGCGAGTGTATTCATTGAGAAATTTTACTTTCCGTTTGAAATGAAGAAAATCTTAGATGAAACGAGTTTCTCGTAATGTGTATGTTTTGTAATATCACGCTGTCGTACATTTTTGGGGTGAGTAAAAGTCCAAGAGGGTAGGAAAATTAATATACAGGTTGAAATTGTAAACACTCGGCAAACCGAAACGGGAGATTGTACTCATCACTATGAACAACTTTTACTATGGGACCAAACCTGAAATCGCGAAAAAAAAACAGCTGTTCCCTACATTTAGGGTAAAACCGGGATAGATGCCGCACTTTTTGAAATGGCCTCCTAATTTTAAAAATATTAATTAACCATGAATTTTCTCTATGAATATAGCTAGTTTAATCTTTAATATTACGTTATGACTTGTTTTTGTTGACCTAGCAATAACAGATTTTGCAGAAATTAACTTTTTACACAACAATTTATTTGAGGATAGATGCCTACCTGTAAGGATAGATGCCCCACCATGAAAATGCCAATGAGGATAGATGCCTGCAGTGTAGGATAGATGCCCTATCGAATAAAATAAGTAAAATACATAATTTTAACATTTTTTATTAGTAATCTTTAGAAGATAATTCGAATATGACACGCATAACTATAATAAAGTTAAGCATTTGCCTAAAAAAATAATAATATTTAAGTTTTAACGTGCACAATCATACCTATTTTAACATTAAGAAATAATTATTTAATATCTTCAGAAAAATAACACAAAAAGATCTACATTTTTTTTATCCTACTTAATTTAGGTCGAACTGGAAAGTGCTTTCAGTTTTCCACATCTTGAGCAATACTTAGTTTCTGAAAATTGTTTAGCAGGTTTTATGTAGCCACTTCTGGCACATTATACACTAAATGCAGTCGGATTTTGACTTTGTATTTTTACAGTTTTCAAAGCTTTCTATGCATGTGCATCTTTGCCTGTGTCTTTAAGGATTTCTGGTTCATGTCTCTTAGTTTTCTTTACAGGCAAACCTTTAGTTTTCTTTCCTTTATTTTTATAGTCAATAATGGGTGGATTTTCTTCATCTTCGCTGTTTGAACTGTAAATATTTTTGTCGTTTTCGTGAGATTCGACCCTCATTTACTTTTAAATAATTATCATTTTCTTTATAACAAAAATCAGTCCAGTCGTCGTGGTCTTCACTAAAACATTTTTTTATTTTTTATTGTCTTGTCCTTTGTCTTTGGTTCCGTTATTTTTTTTCTTAAGTTCTCCTTTTTCTTCAGTAGTTTCAGTCTTGTTTCTCTTGACTTGGTTTTTGTTTGTTTTTTTTCTTCCTTTCAGCAATATCTTTCTTTTTTTTCGAAAGTCTAATCAAAATCGAAAGCTAATTGTTCTGTAGCCCAAGAAAATACTCAAGCTCGCACTTTCTCCATTATTTTATATTTCCGTGGCATGATTCACCTACAATCAGTGGACATTAATAAAAATACACTAATACAACATTATATTTCCGATAACTAATAATAAAACACGCTAGCACTATCAGCGTATACTTAGATGCCCCGAAGAATATCAAAACCTACCATCAGGAATACATTGAAAAAGAAAAAAAAAACTAAAAAAACATAAGAAGCATTTAAAAATACTCTGACATACGTATATGTGTATGAGGGGATAGATGCCTCTAAGGGCACCTATCCTTTTTGATGTGGATAGATGCCCTTTTATTTCTTAAATAAACTAAAAACAAAAGAGCGTTTATTTACACCTAGGTGTACACTTAATGAACCAGTTTATTGACATAACAAAAAATATAACGGAATTTATTACTACTTAAAAAGTTATACACTGGCAAATACTAACCTCTGAAAATTTGAAGCATTTGTCGCGTTCGCTGCGGAAACAATCACACGCACAAGCGAGATTTGTTCATGATGCATGACAACCTGCGGGGGATGATGTGTGGGGCGCCTGCGCTTCTTATTTAAACTATCAGTTTTTAGTTGCGAGTTTGGGAAATTAGGTTTTTTGAAAACGAGGCATCTATCCCACTGCGGCATGTATCCCGGTTTTACCCTATGTTCGCATAGTCAAAATGTAGGGAACAGGTGTTTTTTTTTTTCGCGATTTCACGTTTGTTCCCATAGTAAAAGTTGTTCATAGTGATTATATGGTAATTTGACATTTGGTAAAATGACTTGTTGATCTCATGAACTGCGGACGTTGTACATTTTTGATGAAGTAGGTAAGTCATTGACTTCTTTAACGGTCGATTTAGTGGTGTTGATATTGTGACTGTTGATTTTGTGATTGTTGCTCTAACGTACAGTCTGTCCATATAGTCATGAAATGGAACTATAAGTACGTAATTTTTAATCTTTCCCAGTGTTTTTTCAGTTAGTGTTTTATCAAGTGATAATCATGTCTAAATACGCGCAAATTGATTTATGATGAGTAAAACTATATTAAGTTCTGCAAGAGAAGTGATTTTTAAAGTTAAAATTTATAAATTTTAATAATTTATATAACTTTATAGACAGACTGTAGGTATCCTATTTAGTTAAGTCCATCACTACATAGTATAAAACAAAGTCGCTTCCAGCTGTCTGTCTGCCCCTATGTACGCTTAAATCTTTAAAACTACGCAACGGATTTTGATGCGGTTTTTTTTAATAGATAGAGTGAATTAGGAGGAAGGTTTATATGTATAAATTGCACCCGTAGCGAAGCCGGGGCGGGTCGCTAGTGGTATAATAAAACAAGGTAGTCTTTTCCCGTGACAGCTAGATCACGTGACTGTGCGTTACTGCGTCATAGCTACTGATGAACCAATACGTTTCGGCTTCTGTCATAAAACATATTGTTATTGGTGGTGAATCATCAGGGTTTTAATTCAGCCCGCCAACCCTCCCTTATACAGCAAGAGTATAGCCATAACAAATACTTGTAATTATTTGTTTTGGCAGAACAAAATGCATCACTCACACATTCTGGCCCCATACAATATTTCTTCCATTTTTCTGGCCCAAATGAAAAAAGTTTACTCACTCCTCACCTAGGCCCCCACAAAAAGACGGTTTCTCGTTTTCATTAGTATAAGAAACTTGCACATCATGGCGAAAATGTAAGCCATAAAACTGACAAAGATTCTGCTTTTACACCATAAACGTACACTGCCATCTGACGTCATAACAACCTCCTTTTAATTAACTACATTCAAAAACATTAATTGCCTAAATAAAAGTACTACCCCTAATGGAATTATCATGTTGAAGCGGAGAATAGCTAAAGTTACTTTTTAAAATTGGCTATAATTAGTTATAATCACCTCTTTGCTTGGCTAAATATAATTTTGAAGCGCCATCTATGAAAAATTATAATGAACTAAGACAAGTTTTTTTCTTTTATGATTGATGATGATGAATACTTTTAACGATGGATTGATAGATCGATTGATGGATAGAAAGGGGAAAACGTTAAATCCATTTAAATACCAAAATGAACCATTCCGATCAGAGGTTATTTTAAAAGAAAATGGCGCCCGTAGTCAATCGGCCGTGAAAAGTAATAAAATCTGCCAAGTTCCTAATTAAATTTCTTCGTTTTTATTAATGAAGAACTTTGACAGTGTATCTATTGATGTATTCAGATTTTTAATGATGGATTGCGGACTTTTAACAATTTTTAAGATCCGTTGTGAAGTTTAAACAGTCGGTTGTGATATTTTTAATATCCGGTTTCTTTTTTATTAAAGTATCGGTGTGATTTTATGACGTCTAGCATAGAAAACGAGAACGTTTTTTACAAACATTCTAACTTAGGGCCGATTTTCAAACGTCAGATAACATATAACTGAGGATTCATTTTGATGTTTTGACAGCTTGTGTATAGAAATTATTAATATGTCAAACCGTCATATTTATTCCTCAGATAAAAGTTATCTGACGATTGAAATTCTAGAATGTATGATTGTAATCATGAAATAATTCAATTAACTCACGCCTATGATGAAAGGAAATAAATATTATTTTAAATGTGCTACAAAACGACCTACATTTATTTACATTTGCTACTACTGTTTAATAAGGAAAATCCATTACAATAATTCCTGTCCAAGTTTCACAGAAAAATCAAATCAATAACGCGTAAACGATTGTGGTTATAAATGGCGTCGCATCTGAATTATTTTGAGTTGTGACGGTATTTTAGTTACTAGTAAGTTTGGTTTATCCCGTGTGGGGACGGGCTAGAATATAAAACGTCCTTACCGCACGCTGGTAATAGACGCGTGTTGTAAGATTCAACAACCCAGCACGCTTGGTGGTAGGATCTATACCAGTGGTCATCACACTTTTCTGGTCAAAGGCCGCATAGAACAATGTGAGGTATCACTGCGGCCCGCACATTTATGGATTGGGTAGTTGACTACACCAATCAATTGACATATTTTTTATGAGTTATCAAAACGCGATTGTCCCATTGATTTTGTATGGCAAGTTTTGATAGTCATTGTCTACTAAAATTGTTTGCTATGTCACGGGCCGCACCAATACCTGCCGGGGGTTGCATGCGGCCCGCGGGCCGCTGTTTGACGACCATTAATACGGTCCGCCTGGCTAGCTACCACCCTCACATTAAAGTCTGGCGCCAAGCAGTTTACTGTGTTCCGTCGTATGTATGTGAGAGCCAGAGGGGTATAGGAGAATCCCTCTGTATCTCCGTTACTTCGATTCGTGTGCTCTATCTTAGACCCTGTCTGCGCTTACCATCGGGTGGGTTCAACGCGACCAAGTCGAAAAATTGAAAAAAAGTAAATTCCGAAATCAATTTTAACAAAAAAGAAAAATACATTTTAATGGAATAAATAATTACTTTTTCTTTTTCGAAAACGATGTGTCATTATTCCACAGCAGCTGCTTTGTTGCAATCAGTGGTTCATTCGTTCGTTCATTCGCTCATTCGGTAATGACAATATGGCAATTGCACACTGATTGCTCGCGAGTACATAAATAAAGTAGATTTAAAAGATAAAAAATGACAACTGACTTTTTTGTTGTAACTGATTGCTAACATCATTATTAGCCACAAATATGCTTTTGCTTACATTATGGCCCACTTGGCTTATGTTTAACTTCATAAGTATCGGAGATTCCGTCAAAGAAGTTAAAAAACATTGAAATAACGTTAAAATACAGTAGCATAGCATAATCAGCCCATTACAGTCCCACAGTTGGGCAAAGCTTCTTCTTAGAATGAGAGGAATTCAGGCTTTAGTTTAACACGCTTGCCAGCGTCTTTGACGTAAGATATAGATAAAATGACAACAGTTGTCGATTTATCTATATGTTACGTCAAATTTGACGTTTAGAACAGATACTTTTCTCGAATCGAATCGAAAAAAGATCCGTACTCGCACCGCTGGTGCGGTTTAACGGACTACACATACCATCGAGAACTTTATGGACCTCTTTCAGATGTGCAGGTTTCCTCACGATTTCCTTCACCGTTAACGCAAGTGATAATAAAATTGTGATTCGCACATGAATTCGAAAAGTCAAAGTTGCAGGCCGGTATCAAACTCGGACGCTCCTCCATGAAAGGCAAGCGTTTAACAGTTAAATCACTATTGCTTTCTAATAAATACAACGGGTATATTAAAATACATAACTGAGTAAAAAAGTAGGTACTGGACAGCGTGCAATAGTAACGTTTTACGCGCGAAAAACTCACTAAATCGACGACGAAATTCCAAACTCGACAACTGCCAAATATCCTTCACTACCAACAAAAATCGACTAAGCCGAAACTTCCCCTGCACGGCTCAAAAATGGCGTCCGAAACTCATTGTCACTATAGTTAGTAGGTACGTTGGTGATTTCATTAAGCGCTGCACCCCCTGTCTCGACGTCTAGCCGTCTGGCAACATACATACAAGGGAGGTTAGTTGCTAGGCAATGCCTCAGTGATGGTGTGGGGATGCTCTGTGGTCGTGTCGATATTTGTGTATGGTTTTCGAATAAATACGAGTAATGAATGACGTTTTTGTTCTGACAGTTTATGAAATGATTCCGAGATGAGCTGGTATTGAAATAAAAAAACGTGTTCCGCAAATCGAATTTGAATTGAATTGGCGGGAATTACGGAATTACATTTTAAATTATGCAAGGAAGCAGGTTTATTCTTTTAGTTTAAAAAATCTGAAGAATTTATTCCTTTTCTTTTTCAATGATTAGCAAGAAGGAATAAAAAAGATAATCTGTTTTTATAAGCTTGGATTGGCTATCACTGTCCATCAGAATTTGATTATTGCTTGCGTTAATTGTTAAGGCAAACATAGTGAGGGAATCTGCACATTTGAGAGGGCTCCATAAAGTTCTCGATGGTGTGTGTAGTCCGCCAACCCGCACCAGGCCAGCGTGGTGAACTAAGGCCTAAACCCTTCTCATTCAGAGAAGACGCCCGTGCCCAGCAGTGGGGCAGTATTGGGCTGATTATGCTATCGTCTATCAAGTCCAAAACTTACCTAGAGTGAGGGTGCTTGATGCCCGTGGTGGATCAATTTAAGTACAACTCAAAAAAGATCGTCAAAAGACGTAACATTGCTTAAGTGCTAACATCGCGTAACTCAAAAAATAGCAGTTTTGAATTAGGCATGTCATTCGACACGGAATCGAAAAACGCATCGTTTGACCAATTGCAATCAGCGGTTAGACCGTCAGCAACGCGTTATTTCAAAAACAGAAACACAGCGCGTGCAATATTCTACATCAAGTAGATTTTTTGCTCTCTTTAAAAACTCTATTTTTAGTTACGCGGTAATAAATCTCAAGTGACGATATGAATGTAAGATTCCCCAAAAACGTACCTCACGATGAAAGTTGGTGACGATGTCTGGATGTTGTTATTCAATTACGCATAAACGGCTGAACAGATTTCGATGAAATTTCGCACACGAATATACCATTTCCTGGTTTAGTACATCGGATACTTTTATCCCATAAATGAAGTAGTTTCCTAGGATCTAAGTGAAACTGCGGGCAACGGCTAGTCTTCTTTAATAACAAAGATCTATTTTATTATTACTTTTAATACCTCTCCAGACGCATAGATCAAGTGCAGAGTGCAGACGTCTCGACAGGAGATTTACTGCCTAAATTCAAAAATACTCTGAGAGCAAAGGTGGAGAGGTCAATGTTTTTAGCATTCCAATATTTATAAGGTTGCAGATGTACCTAAAATTTTTGTACAAATTTTGACATGTAACAGTATTATTGTAGCGTAATGTTTTTTTTGCAATTTAATGGTAGGTAATGGGTGTAATTTTTCAATATCGAATTTGTATTGTTTAATTTAGAAGTACAATTCAATTACATTCAATGTTTTTTTTAGTGTCAACAATATATTATTGTTTTATTAAAACATACTGCAAAAATAAACATATTTATTGCTTTAATAATTTGATTATTGAAGTTAATATCTATTTACTGCCATATTCGACCTTTTTACAATACAAAGAATCCCAAACTTTAAAAAAAAAGTATTCAATACTCTAACTGGCGGAGTAATTAGATTTGCAATTTATTGATGCTGTCAACATGCCTATTGTTTTACTTTCGACAATGATCACTTATGTTGACGGTAGGTACCTATGTGTCTGATATAAAAGAGTATAAGTCTCAAATACAAAATAACAAGAGTCCTGTTTTTCTCTCTACATGCTAGTGACGTGTAGGACTTATCAAGAAAACAATGTTTTCATTTTCTAGATAAATTGAAGCAACGTAAGAGGTCGTCGGTTGAGTCAATTTCAGATGCGGTTCACTCGAGTGCCGCTTATGTATCGTCCTAGTTATTATTGTAAATGACCTCAGTGGAGTACGATGATAAAAACTGGTTCGAGGACACAATATTTTCTGTGTCGAGGATAAGTATCATTGGCATATCGTGACTATATATTTACAAAAAACTGGTTTGGTATGTTTTGCTGGCTCACATAGGTAAGCAGCGCGAGATAATTTTCTCGTGCGGAGATAATGCGACGACAAAACTATCTCGCGTTACGTAATGCAGGCTAATATAAAAAATATTGGGATTTTTTTATGCAGTTTATACCTTGTATCGTTTTTGAAAGTAGATTTTGGTATTTCAATGGGCTTGTTATAGCCCATACATAGAAAAAGATACCGCCCATTGTTCCCAACACCAATTGACATCAAATAACACGCCTTAGTGTGTGTGTAAGGGCGTTTGTCCACCGCCGCCGTCACCGAGAACGAGATGACGTTGCCGAAGTAGCGATACATACATTACTGTGGCCGAGTGTCCAACACACGTTCGTCATCCGAGCGTCGTCATCTCGGCCACCGAGATTGTGAGTTGTTCGGCTCTACCGCTAGAATTCGGCCGAGATCGTGACGGACCGAAATGCTGGCTTTACAAAACACGTCTACACTTGTCCACTACACATCCGAGATTACCGGCGCCGCCGCCGCCGCCGGTGCACGAATTTTTATCTTGTGTTGATTATCACCGCGACCGATTCGCCGTCACCGAGAAACGAGATTATTTCGGGCCGAGTTCGGAACGACGTGACGGCGATCCTGTGTCCACCGCGATCGATCTCGGTGGTTCCCAACATAAGACAAAAATCCGTGCATCGGCGCCGTCAATCTCGGATGTAGTAGACAAGAGCAGACGCGTTTTGTACTGCCGGTATTTCGGTCCGTCGCGATCTCGGTGGAGTTTTAGTGGTTGCGCCGAACTGCTCACAATCTCGGTGGCCGAGATGAAGGCGCTCGGATGACGGACGTAAGGGTAGACACGCAGTCATAGTAATGTATGTATCGCTACTTCGGCAACGTCATCTCGTTCTCGGCACCGGCGGCGGTGGATAAACGGCCTTAGGGTCCAAGACCAAAAAAGCTACCTGAGCGAAAAACTTGTCCAGAACACGTTGTTGTCTTCAAATTTCCAAGTTTGACCAAGTCAATAGTAATATAATAAATATAAATAAATCAGCCTATAACTGTCCTACTGCAGGGCAAAGGCCTCTTCTCATACAGGGAAGGAACGAGCATTGATCACCACGCTTGCTCACTACGGGTTGTCGATTTCAGACTATTAAGTCCAGGTTTCCTCAAGATGTTTTCCTTCACCGTATGTCAGTGGCGTCTTAGATTAACTAAGAAAGTACATATGACATTGAAAAAGTCACATTGGTACTTGCCTGGGTTTGAACCCACAACCCGGTGCTAAACAAGCGGATCTGTAACCTCCGGGCTACCACGACACCTAAAATACAATTAAAATAAAATTAGTTAAAAAGGCACGCAGCACGCTTGATGGTAGAAACTATACGGTCCGCTGGCTAGCTACCACCCTCACATTAAAGTCCGGCGCCAAGCAGTTTACTGTGTTCCGTCGTGTGTATGTGAGAGCCAGAGGGGTATAGGGGAATTCCTTTATATCTCTATTACTTCGATTCATGTGCTCCATCTTAGACCCTGTCTGCGCTTATTATCAGTTGCGGCGACTAGGGTCAAATGCGGTAAAATAATTTAAAAAAACCACTTCAAATAAATGTGTGAAACTGCGAACAAGCAATAAAAACTACTTGCGCTTTAATTATGAAATTAATTAACTGAAAAACAAGCTTTACATTGATGTACGGTTATGTCGAATTACATTAATTGCATTAATTCAATTGTATCACGTCTCGTTAAAATATTCATTAACATTGTAATTTTCAGAGTGTTACAAAGTACCAGTTTAAAAAGTATACACGGTGTAAACGAATTCATGAAATTCCTTCAAATCGCGTGATCTACTGGTGACACAGATTAACCCTAAAGGCGTATTCTTGAAAACCAACTATGTATAAAAATATAAAAAAAACTTGGTTTTCTATTTTCGAGTCATTTTAGAGCCCCGAGTTAACTGAATGCATAGAGCGATACCGCGTTAGTCGTGCACGCCAGCCGTGTCGCTGTGCTTTCCTTCATTTACCATCGGCATCGAAATGTCAACTAACAAAAATATTAATTAAAAAAAAAAGATAAAAAAAACTGTATCGTTGTATGGCGTGAATTACACAGAAGCGGCGTAAGGTGCAGAGACGGCGCAGGCGCGTCGCTTTCAAACATTTTTTGCGAAAAAGATTTGAAGCGGCACGACAAAACGTACGAAAGCGACGCGCCTGCGCCGTATCTGCACCTTATGCCTTTTCTGTGTAATTCACGCTTAAGGTGGTTTAGACATGATTAATTACTAAAATGGAATAAAACAAATAAATTAGTCGAGCTGAACCTCTTGCGCGGTCAATCTACACCAGATCATGACTGTGGTTTTAAGGAAATACACGAATTCGTTTACACCTTGTATTTACGCCGCTAGCAGACCAGCCCCCTGATTCAGCGGCCTGATTTACCTAACTGAAGAAGTTCAATTGCAGTGTAGTTGTAATAAAGTTTTGATCAAAATAACACTTTTCGTACAATCGTACTCTCTTAAGGCGATCAGAGCCGCGATAGTGGCGCCACTTCAGAAAAAAAAAAACATAATTTCTGTCAACACAACATATTGAAATTTCGTGTATAAAATCTTAGTCAAGTTCTGTACAAAGGAGACGTTTCAGAAATGTATGGAGCCTAGGCTAGCACCATGTACACTTGTAAATATACAAGGTTAGTCAGAAAGGGGGTACTAATCCGAAAGGGTGTTAAAGTACCCACAATAATGGTCAACTTTTGTTCTACAACTTTCCCCAAAAATCAATTAATTTAGAGAAATAGCTGTTCAAAGATTTCACTAAAAATACGCTACAACAACCCTATCATCAGCTGTGTTTACATCTTAGGTCATATTTCGGGTCACGAAACAGTATAGGTACAAATAAAAATGGCCGACTTTTCCCCTCGCAATTGCAACTTTGTAAGATTACCTTACAAAGTTGCAATTTAAACGAACAAAAAAATTGCGCAGACACGACAGTTCGCAATAGTATTGTACCTAATAATGCTCTGCATCTCAGAGTGTTTTGTGTTAGCGCTGTTAGACTAATATTTTATCGGCTTATTATTATTAACAACTGACTAACCTGAAATTAAGGTTCCCTGTACCTACTTACTTAGAATATCTGTAATAACAGATGAAGAACCGTCAACTTGTCTATCAAAGGCTTGGATCACAAAAGCACGTAATTATTATTATGCTCTATTCTACATTAACAACTATTCCGATGCATCAGCAGCCAGTACAATAAGTAAGTTAATATCACAAACAATCCGAACAAAACAAACCTTCAAAATTGACCAATAATCTTACCGCACGATGTCGCTTCTGCAATACGTGGTCTGTAACGCCAACAAAGAGACGCCGCGGCGCCAGCGGCAAATTCAACTAGACTCTTTGTTCCGGCCGCTTGCCGCTTTAGTGTTGTGCAAAACTCAATTTTATAAATTTTTTTGGGAATGCGTACATGTTACGTACGTAGACCTGTCTGTCAGTCATTTAGTAAGACTAACAAATTAATGATTATTATCGTACGTAATAAACGTGTGTGTAGGTACTAAGAAATGCACCTATGCACTATCTTTTGAAAGCGCATGAACTCGACGAGATAGATTTATCGATTTCCGTAATTGACCGTATTTCATAAGTTATTTTCCTTTTTGATAAAAACTTTGCGAGCATTTAAAGTTCCATCCTCTTAAACTTAAAATAAATCAGTTTTTTCAGCATGCTATTGCTAACCTAAGATCTTAGGCTTTAAATGTGTGTTCGAATCCCATATTATTATGATGTAGTGATAGATCTCCGTGACAGAAAGACACAAAATTAAAGGAATTTAAAAAAAGTTATTGAATTTGAATCCATTGTCAAATTCTCCGGAATATCGCGGGATTAAGTTTTTGGGATAACGTTGCACATCTCTAAAAGTGTTATAGCCTAAACATTTTATCCGATATTACTCGTATTATTGTAGGTAAGATTTCTTAGTCGCTTGCAACACTTCCCGGAATACAGTCGATAATTTTGATTGTTTACGCGAGTCGTGTTTTAATTTTTGTTGTTTTTACACGGAGGTTGACGGAGTACCAAATGAGGAGTGTTATAACATGGTGATGTGTAACGATAGTTGTGATGCCGTGCTCTCAACAGGCCATGAATTGTCCGGCAAAGGTTTTCGGTCTAGTATTCGAGGATTGTGTTGTGATCCAGCTAGTATAGCGGCGCGGCGCCGGCGCTTCGCTTCTTTTCGCTCGCAGCCCTAGAGCGTACTGGGATCAGCAGTTCCCCATGTAGATAGGACGTGGCGTTCCTGTAGCCTGGCCTCCTCGCTCACCAGACCTGATTCCGCTGGACTTATTGTGGGGTCACGTGAAGTGTATGGGTTACGCTGCGGACTACAGCAATGAAAACAAGATGGGGTAAAGAGTAACATCTGCGTTTGAGAGCATGAAAGACAATTCGCAGATAGATGTTACGTAATGCGATCGCATCCGTCCGTAGGTACCTACATCGCCACGCGTCTTTGTGCATCACGCGATAAGGGCGGCAGATTGATCCTATTTTGTTTGTGATAACCAATAGTGCTTCTTGTGTTCCAATTGGAAATGAACCCTTTTCGTAGTGTCCGTGGTGATAGATTCATTTGTAGGTAACGTAAGTTCATAAAACTAACAACCGAAAGTGCTTGTTCCATTCGGAATTGAACCCTTCTTGTAGTGTCCGTGGTGATACGGGGGATACATCCATGCGTAGGTAGGTTAGGTACCTACGTACTTACATAAAACATTAATGACCAAAAGTGTTTCTTGTGTTTCAATTTAAAATTAAGACGACACGTGTGTGACATTCTCGTTGGCAGAGAAAGCGTCGACATCAGAAATGGTAAGTTTCTAGGTAATAATCATAATTATGTTCAAAAACTTCCGCTACACGCACACATACACAGTATCATAGTAACCTACGATTTCGGCGGCAGTCGTAGGTACACACGGCTACACTTCAAGCTATGCAAAACCAGTATAAGCTGACCGTTACTTGTGCGAAAAGATTATACAAAGCGACGCCAAGATAAACTGGTTTTGTATAGCTTGATGTGTAGCCGTGTGTACGTAGGTACAGCTGGCGCTTTGTATTTTACCGCCCGCGCCGCACCGAACCGATAGGCTTATAACAAAATTAGGGTTGCGGAGTTTTTGAAATAAATAATATTTATTTACTTTTGTATGGAAATAAAAACATACGAATTTAATTTTTTTAACACATGCTATAAAACAGTCTTCAGTGATACTATAAGTGGCTTTCGGATTAGTACCCCCTTTCTGACTAACCTTGTATAGCTATACAATAAAGTAACCGTTTTTTAATGTTAATTTTCTATAATTTTACTTCATTTTTCATTCTTTACATTCAAGATATCTTGATCAAGGAGAGCGTCACAACACATAAAAATATGGTGGATCGAAATTATGTGAAATGTCATTTTCACAACTGTTGACATGTCATAGGATGGAAGGATAGGTTTATGACTGTCAAAGTTGTCAAACTCATGTCAATGTCAAACACGTGTCGTGGCTACCAAAAAAAAGGGTTAACTTATTAAAAACTCAAGAGTACTCTTCTTCAAATTAATTTATTAGTATTTTTATGGAAATCCTCTATTTTTTTTTCCTATTTTTCTATATACTGTACATAGTGGTGGCCCAAAATCAAACATCTCCTTTAAGAACACCAAAAAACAACACTTAACGACTTTTTGGGGAAAGTGATAGAACAAAAGTTATTCATTATTATTTTCCGACTAGCCTTGTATATATGACCGGATGCAATATTTTTAGAAACTATCTATGTCGCCTCTGTATTTGAAAGTACCAGTTTACCGGTATTTTCTTTTTCATTTCACAATATAATACCAAATTGAGTCGGTAAAAAATAGGTACTATATTCTTCATTTACGGTACCAGTATCACGTGGCTACGTAATACCATCACGCTTGTAGATTAACCAGGCTTTGCACAGCGGCGGCTGAACAAATATTATCTATCAGCTCTCACACGACGTGAAATGCAAAAGTATTTCAGGAAAATTTAAATTATGACGTCATTCTGCCAATATTAAAATTTGTAACAACATTTACGTGGTACTATATTTTACCAGTGTAAGCTGATCTCGCATTGCATAGGCTTTCTATACAATGAGAGTTCAGCTTATACTGGTAAATTTTAGCTTGATATTTAGCCGTGTGTATTGTCACGTTGACCTGAGATTAAAAGAAAATTAGAAGTTAATCCTAACTAAGTATCCTAATCCTAACTAATATTATAAATGCGAAAGTATGTTTGTTTGTTACCTTTTCACGCCTAAACCACTGGTCAGGTGTACAGAAACGGACATAGGGTACCATTCATCCCGAAAAAACGTACTGTTCCCGAGGAAAACGACAATAACGTTCTTATGATAGTAGATGGCGCCACGTGTCTTTCGAATCATAATTGAATTATATTATTATAGACACCTTAGTGGTGTGTTAAAAGTTGATTGCCAAATTCTAAATTAACGCGAGCAAAGCCGCAAAGGGCAAAAGCTAGTTCAATAATAAGTAAACGTCAATACACTACCTTTATTATGATACCACTATTATTATTATTAGCCTGTACTGTCCCACTGCTGGGCAAAGGCCTCCCTCCTTTCCTTCCACTTGTCGCGATTCTTTGCAGCTTCATGCCAAACCTCAAGAAAGGCATCCAACTCGTCCCGCCATCTTCTCCGCGGTCTGCCGCGACCCCGTCTCGCTGTCTCAGGGCTCCATTCTTGTGCTATACGGGCCCACAGCTCATTTGGCATACGGCAGACATGCCCTGCCCAGTCCCACTTCAGCTGGGCGGCCTTTTCAGCCACGTCGACAATTTGAGTTTTGGAGCGCAGTATTGTGTTTCGAACTCGATCAGTTAATTTAACACCAAGTATACTGCGCTCCATAGCCCTTTGGCAAACCTTGAGTTTGGACTTCTGGATGTTGGTCAAAGACCAAGTCTGTGCACCATATGTCAAGATGGGGAGAATGCACATGTCCATGAGCTTGCGTTTTAGTGACATGGGCAAACTGCCCTTGAATTGCTCTTTCATGGACCAGTAGCTCTTCCAGGCGTTTTCGGTACGTCTTTTAATTTCCTTATCTTGTCTGGCCTGGAAGGAGACTACTTGGCCCAAGTAGATATAATCTTGGACGTATTGCATTTTCTCCCCATCCACTTGCACGTTTCGTGGTGAATTATTGACCACTATATTTTTTATATTTATTTGACTGTGTTCAGTCAATCAGCAAATCAAAATTTTATATCAAACTCATACAATTCACAATTTTGACTGCAACTGTTTCACGACTTAGGCAGGGGGTGACTGCCACCCCCTCCTCCTTGGCTGCGCTCGTGATTGATTCACTGCATGTACAGCCGCGGACTTTAACCCCCTTATTACAAAAGATGGTTTAAACCAAGACTAAGGTAAACCCAGGTTTATAATATACCTATCACTTTCTTATGTCATATAACAAAAAGACGGGGCTATTTTAAAACCTAGGTTTTTCTTAGACCATCTTTTTTAATAAGGGGAGTTTATCAGATTTCAAATTCGGTTCCTTCTCACACTGTGTGCAATAAGGTTTAAGATGTCATATCAACTTACATAAGTATTACTTTTTAAAATTTGTGAAGCGTCGATTCTAGCAAAAAGGCAAAACCACTTTTTGATGTAATGATATCCTTTTTGGATGTGTCTAGTCAAAAGTTGTATATCGCGAATTTGATTGAATTTATCTTTTTCTGTGCTACCTTAGTATACAAGGTGTTAAAAATCAACTCTAAGCATTTTATGGGGTTTCTCTGTATCGGAAATTGAACACCTTTTGTTCTACAACTTTTCGAAATTCGCGTATTTTTTTTTTAACTTTCCATACAAACCAAAAAATATTTTAATTGATTTGTATGGACAGGCATAAAAAAAAATTGGCAAATTTCGAAAAGTTGTAGAATAAAAGTTGTTCAATTTTCGATAACGAGTAACCCCACAAAATTCTTAGAGTTGATTTTTAACACCTATGTATATCCTCTTTAAATCAACCTTTGTATGTCAATAAAGAAAAAAATATCTTTGCCCTGTCAATTCTTTGCGAGCAACCGAATGACCTTATGAAAACGTAATGTGCAAGCAATTATAGACCTTAGGGTGGTAAACATGTACCCCCTTATTACAAAAGATGGTCTAAGAAAAACCTAGGTTTTAGAATAGCCCCGTCTCTTTTTGTTATATGACATAAGAAAGTGATGGGTATATTTTAAACCTGGGTTTACCTTAGTCTTGGTTTAAACCATATTTTGTAATAAGGCCCTTCCAGTCCGCGGCTGTACATCCATACAATCATACATAGTTCAACCCCTTTAGGCACCAAACGCATTAGGCTGTGGCTTTTAATCGAAAGCATACCACGCCTGATTGACTAACGCGGTTTGGCGGCGGCTGCGTATGTAGCCTTACTTGTAGGATAGCATAATAGAGTCCAGATTGACCCCTCCATACCTCTGGGGGCTCGTTATGTTATCGATCCTGTCTGTCATGCGAATATCTACAGCTGTCGTTATGGGGAGACTCCCTGAAGAATTATAGCAACTGATTTCATATTGGAAAAGTCCGTATTCGTATCTTATACTCAGAATTTTCACGTATACAGGGTGTTAACGAATTCGTGTAATTCCTTAAAACCACATGATCTACTACTGGTGTAGACAGGCCTCGCACGGGATTTAGCTTGAATAAAAATAAAAAAATGAAATTCTTTTTTTTTTCATGCGGCTTTGTTATCGATCATATCTAAACCACCTAATAAGGATTCAGCAAAAAAAATGTTTTATTTTTGTGAACATATCGATGCCACGCATAAATTAATGAAAGTACGGCGACACGGCTGGTAGGAACGACTAACGCGGTATCGCTTTTTGCAGTCAGATAACTCAAGGCTCTAAAAAAATTAAGAAACTGAAAACCAAAAAAAAAATTTGAATAATTTTTTGCTTTATTTTCGAAAATTCCCATTTACGGTTAATCTGTGTCACTAGTAGCTCACGAGGTTTGAAGGAAATACACGATTTCGTTAACACCCTGTAGAATATCAACATTCGATTGGATCAAGTTAGGTTAGAAGGTGACCTTATAGATAGGCTGAGATACGACAAACTGAATCATCATCATCATCAGTACCAGTAAATTATCCCTTTGTTGCGTGCGTCATGCTCGTGAACGGGTGTCTGTTTGTTGGTACTGGTCAGCTCGTAACTGCTTTGGTATTCGTTTTAAAAGGCAAATTTTCTCATTGCTTTTGATGTTGTTAACACATTCGAGTCTACCATACTTTTCATAGAGCTCATACTCCATCGACCTTCCTTGTCATAAACATTGGTGATTAAAATACCTCGGAACTTCCCTCAAACTAGGGTTAAAAAATAATAGTACGCTTTTTTTTTTAAATACTAAAAAAAATCTTTACGATAAAATTCAACCTGAATTAAAAAAAAAACTGATCCATTTTTTTTTTAGTAAGTATTTTTTGTTTATTGAGCGTAATATCTTATTTTTTAATCCTGTTTTGAGGGAAGGTCCGACCTATTTTAATCACAAATGTTTATGACTACCAACAAATAATAAAAAAATATTAAAATAATGAAAAAAAACTCAAGTTATGAATGCTTGAATGTCAAATTTTGGAACAATCTCAATAAAATAACAAAATTGACATATCTCGTAAACTCTTCGACGTAGCGAAAGCCTTCGACAAGGTCTGGCACAACGGTTTATTATACAAACTGTACCAATTCAACGTGCCGGACCGTCTCGTGCTCATCATTCGAGACTTTCTGTCGGATCGCTCCTTCCGCTATCGCCTAGAAGGCACCCTCTCGTCCCCTCACCCCATCCGCGCCGGAGTCCCTCAGGGCTCCGTGCTATCGCCCCTTCTGTTCACGCTGTACACCAGCGACATTCCCAAACGTGGCTTGGCCAAGTTGGCTCTCTTCGCCGACGACACGGCTATCTACTATTCCGGTAGGAGTCTCGATAGCATCTCTCGAACCCTTCAAACCGCAGCCAACGCCCTTGGGGTCTGGTTCCGGAAATGGAGAATAGAGGTAAATCCCGAAAAGAGCGCAGCCGTTCTTTTCGAGAGACACGGTGATTCCCACACCCACATCCGTCCCGTCCTCATGTTCGGCAAACAGATCCCTTGGGAGATGAAAGCCAAATACCTGGGGGTTATCCTAGACCACCATCTGAGTTTCCGAGACCACATCAAAGCGGTGCGCGCTCGCGCCGCTTCGCTGTCGGTCGCCTCCACCCCATCCTTAGAGCACGCAGTAAATTGTCACTTAGAAATAAGCTGAGAATCTACGTGACGTGCATCCGCCCCATCTTGACTTACGCTAGCGTCGTGTTCGCACACGTTAAGCCCTGTCGCTTCAAATCCTTCCAAACCCTCCAGAATCGAGTGTTGCGCAGAGCCGCGGCTGCCCCGTGGTTCATGCGTAACGTCCAACTCCATCTCGATCTAAAAATGCCAACCATCAGGCAATACCTCAAACGCATTTCCAAGCGTTACTTCGACAATGCCCCCCGCCATCCGAACCCCCTAGTCGCCGCAGCGGCCGACTACAGTCCCTCTCTCATAAGTAAAGTTCGCCGTCCCAGGCACACACTTTTAGAACCCGATGACGAAATAACCCTCCTCCAGGAGGCGAGCAAATCGACCAGCACACTACACAACGTCCGCCGCCGTCCGGCATACCGTCCTCGCCGACGAGGCCCGTCGCGACGTCCCACCGCCGCCGGTCACGATCCACCGAGCTCTCCCGTCGTAGAGCCGGTCGTCTCTTCAGACTCCGCAGTCACACCGATAATTCAGCCCTCATCAAGCTGTCTCCCCCCCCCTATGTCCACGCCAGCAACGCCCTAAGCCGAGGTCCGAGTCCCACTAGGGGTCGCCCTTAGTGCTGTTGTTGCAGGTAGTCATGATGTTAGTGTAGTACAAGTAGTTAGCTTAGGTTAAGTATTTTACTTCCCCCCCATTGGCTGGAGACCCTTCAGGTCTCGCCAATAACTGCCCGGTTACGTAGAAACCGTCCCCTAGGACGACCTACAGAAGTCCAATAGAAAAAAAAAAAAAAAAAAAAATCTCGTAAACTATAAAACTTTAGCTAGGGAAAGTAAGGTCTAATAATTAGAAAATGACATGCTCTTTATGTGAATTTGCTATGGCGGGTCCATCCAGATCCAGTCACCTTTTATAATCATGACAAAGATTCAAATATCAATAGTTACAGTTCCGTCTGGACCTTATGGGCAAGGAACCCATAAAATTAACTAGCCATAGAAAAAATATGTTCATCAAAATGCAGTTGCTATGAAAACTAATGTTACCTTACCGTTAGCTCCTCGGAATTAATCTTCTAAGAAATAAATTATGTAGTCTTTAGTCTCGGATGCCGTACAAATGCGCGGACCTGTTATTTTAAATAATATGATTTCTCTGTGTTAATGTATTCAAGGAATGCTAGGCCGAACTCACACGAAACTCGTGTGATTTGTGGTCCTTTTAAAAGATGTGTTGGGAATATTTGTGATTATGCCGTAGGTGTATTATTAATAACAAAAATATTCCTTCGTTTAGTGTTAGGTTTCCTATTCTGCTATTTAACCTAATTCTACAATGTGTCCGGTTATGGACTAGCAATATTCTATGTACTTATACAACAACTTTTGACGACACGTTTGGTGCAGTGGCTAAGCGATTGGCTTCTGCGCTACGGGTCGTGGGTTCGATTCCCACACGGAACAAAAATTTGTATGGCCTACAGATGTTTGTTTCGGGTCTGGGCGTTTGTGCATGTGAGATTTGTGTCTGTAAACGCACCCACGATACAAGAGAAATCTTAGTGCGGGGCAAAGCTTAAAAAAAGACTATTCTTGTACTGAAATACACTACACACTAGGGTCTAATTCACTTCCATTTTTTTGTTGAAATTTTCTGTACGTGTGCACAAAAAAGTCATATCTGTCAAAGTTTTGGTCCTACTGAGATAAAAGTAGGCTTATTCCGAGGACAACAATAATGTCTATTATTTATATTACGATACAATGGGTTCACATTTTCATAACTTTATGATTGAGAATATCTCAACAAAAAAGCAAAATGGCTGCCAAATAGCGGGGAAGTGTGTAGTGTATTTGTGTACTAGAATAGTTGCTATATAAGTACCTAGAATATCGCTAGTCCATAACCGGACACATTGTATATTACTATTAGTTAGGGCTACATGTCAAAGGATCGTCGAATAAATGTGTGATATGTCATAAGCTCGACTGGTCATTAGAGCGACAGGTCAATTGTTTGACAGATTGTTAGAGCGACATGTCAGAAGTTCGCTAGGTCGTTGGAGCAACAGTCAATAGGGCTCAACCGTGACTATTGGCCAAACCGAAAGCGAGCACAGCGAGCTCAGGACTCTGAGGACCCCGATTTGGTTGGTTCGAAGGGGATGCCCGGGGATGACGAGCGAACTAAGCCCCTGTCACCCCCTTCGAGTGGTTTATCTTGTGACTGTACACTTTGTGACAGTACCTATTCTTTCAGTATCTCCAGTGAATAATGTACGATTTCCACAAAACGGGCCGCGCCGGAGCGCGCCGGAGCGCATTTCACACTGTGCTGAAGGAAATTCAGGCTTCTATACAATAGTTAAGTTTCATGTTTGCATGGAATTTACACTGCTTGTAACTCGGTTAGATCCGCGCGTATGCCGCGGCAGCCGGTCGTCTGCTCGCGTAAGTGGACGGCGGCACTCGGCTGTCATCGCGTCCGCTCGGCTCCGCTCGGCCACACCGCAGGTAGAAATTGACTGAGATAGCGGATACGCGAACACGCGCGCGCATGCGCCCGGGTTCCAGCAGATTGTAGCAGTCGGGCGGACGCGGTCGGCTATGCGCGCATGCTCGAGCATCCGCGGCGATGCTCTGCGCTGCACTCCTGCATGGTTGGTGAAAATCGTACATAAGGTGAAGGATACCTACCGAAGAAGTATGAGAGTGAAAGAGATAGCTATCTGCAAAATACACTAGTTGGTATAGTTTTGAATCGTCAGTTTTGGTGCTTCAATAAATTATCTACTTCTTTTTGTATCTAATATCCTTTAGTCTAAACATTAATCAAAATGCCAATTACACAGGATCCTGTCTTCAACTCAGCCATCTACCCACTTAAGGCAAAAAGCGTGAGAGACACAATACAATTATCTACTTAAACAAGTCCAACAACTAAACGTGGATTACTTAACAACTGTTAAGCAACAAATGTAGCTTTTGTACCATATTTAGGTAACTTTAGACAACACTGAGTTTGTACCGCAATTAAACCTAATTTGAATTGCAATAGTTTCTATTTGAGATGTGAATGTAAAATTAAAGTTGGCTGCTGTTGTTGAAAGTAAATATGTTCTGTAGTGTGTGTTAAGTGTACAAGAATTTTCTGCCTTGTAAATTAACAACATGATTTTAAAGGTAAATGGGCATTTTGTTCGGACCTGTGACCCACCAGCGACCAGTAACGAAACTAGTCGGAGTATTTAAAGACCATGAATACTACGCAATGAGATGAGTCGCATTCCTCAAAAGTATGGGAAAGTTTTTTTTAGCAAAACAAGAATAAAAAAAGGATTTTCGTATCTCCATTTCCTGCTAAATATATAAATGCTTACAAAAATGCACAAAGATCTTCCTAAAAAGTTACAAGAATGTTTAGGAGCTTTTCTATCTTGTTCCTCGCAGTTTTTTGAACCACATAACTTTTTTCCCCCATACATTTGGATTAAAATAAACACATTCCGTGAAACGTTAACCCTAAACCTTCAAAACAAACCATATTTCATTATTGGACGCGTACTTTTGAGGTACCGGGTCAAAAATGCCCAATGACCTTTATCTTATATCCAGTCCAGGGGGCTTACCATGACCTCTTATGAAAACGTTCAAATGCCAGCCAGTCAACTTCCGTTCAAAAGCAGGCCTGCTTCTGAATCGCTAAAAATCGTACCGTGACAGTACTAAAGGTGAACGACTATTGAACCAAGTTGAACGGTAATGCTTGTTCATGGTATGAAAAGTCTGTACAAAAAAAAGGTGAACGGATTTCGTAAACGTCAACGTAGCAGGCCTGCTCTAATGATGTCATAGTACAAAAAAGCAGCGCAGTTAGACTTCCAGGCAACTCCTGTCCTGCTTTAATAGCTCATAGTAAGCCCCTAGTTTGGAGATTTGTAAACCTATTCGATTATATAAAGACTTACAATACGTATCGGTTGCCCTTTAATTTGTTTTTGTTTTTGTTAAAAAAAAACGTTGCCTCACACTAAGATTTCTCTTGTATCGTGGGTGCGTTTACAGACACAAATCTCACAAACAAACGCCCAGACCCGAAACAACCAGATGGTTAAGCGACACGGAACAAAAATTTGTATGGCCTACAGATGTAGGCCATACAAATTTTTGTTCCGTGTGGGAATCGAACCCATGACCCGTAGCGCAGAAGCCAATCGCTTAGCCACTGCACCAAATGTGTCGTCAAAATTTGTCGTGAGGGTAGGAATCTCGCCTTCACCGTGACGTTTCGCGATCTTTTGCTAATTGCAGTATATTGTAATGAGACTGCTCACTTATTGGGCCACCCACTAGAAGACAAGTCGTGACCTTTTTTATTAAATTTCGAAACTATTACAGAAAAGATAAGCAGAATAGAAAAAAGAAATTATAGCATTTGTCTTATTTAAAAACGCTTCTAGCGTTTTAAAATCGTTAACTAGATAAGGCAACACTGCTGTGCGCTGACGTCACATCACATTAACGCCATTATAACTCCACCGTTTCGTGCGACAAGAACAGAAAACGCTCTTTCTTTTTATAGTTTTTTTTTACATATTGTTTTTTCTACACCATCTTCAAAATAACCATGTCGTAACAATTATTTTCTTTGTAATTATCGTGTATATTATAAGCAAAGAGCAAAACTTATTAAATAAATTAATGTTAACTAATTTAATAATAACTTATGGCAAAACAATTGAAAGGTGATAGAGACGAGTCATAATTTTTTATCGAGTAAGTATTCAAGCTATCGATACTTTTAGTTATAATAATAATAATCGTTTATTTCAGGTATTGTACCCATTTAAATTATTACATAATTATTACATAAATTAAATTAAAATTAAATCACATTACATTATTAAAATAAAAATTATGATCCACATTAAAATCAAAATTAAAATCAAGAATTAAAATCAAGAATGAAAATCAAGAATTAAAATCAAAATTTAAATCACAATCAAAACTAAAACCAAAATCAATAAAAATTCAAATCACAATTAAAATCAAAATCAAATAATAACATTAAAATCAAAATAATATTTTAACATTTGTCAGTACGTGAACCATGCAGCAGTGGTTACGAACTTTATTGTTAATTAACAATTTACTAATTAACAATAAAGAAATTAAAAGTATTTGTTAAGTTTAACAAATACTTTTAATTTTTATTCTTTACACATAAATAATCTTTAATGACACATCAATAAAACTTTGTCTTATCTATCAAAAAATTCTGATAACTACCGCGACTCGTGAAGTATGCCCTATAGACACTATTATGATATTTGATCTCTTTTGATTACGGTACTAGTACGGCAATGAAAATTAAAAATTAATTACATCATATCTACCTATTTCAATTTGATAGTTCGTATTGATCTATTATTTTTTGTTTCTAAAAAATGGCTAATATGTCAGTTCGTCCGTGTGTATTCTCAGCTGTTAAAAAGTATCGATAGCTTGAATACTCGACAAAAAATAAGCCTGCATTCACATTTACGTGATTTTTTTAGGCGCGAAGGCGCGCGCGCCTTCCCTTCGAGTCGCTCCCTCCTCAGAAACTTTGGAGTTTAATAGTTAGTCCCTTGTCATAACGTACATTTTTTATCGATGTAAAGCACACGCGCACGCTCAGCGCCCGAACAGATATCGCGTAGGACACGCGTCGCAATCGCGCAGCATTCGCGCCGCCTTCACCCTCTCGACTAGGATGGCAAATGCAATGTGAGATCTTTAGACGTGTTATAAGACTCTAATTATGTACAACAAATTTCAAAGCGAGTTAGACGCGGGTGCGTCAGCGCGTGGCGTGCGCTTAGCGGGCGCGTGTCGTCTGAACGCGCCCTAATGACCTGTCTCTATCACCTTTCAATTGTTTTGCCATAAGATTCCGCTTCCTGATTATAAGTCTACCTCAATATTTCTTCTGTGTTTACGAACATCAGATCAATTCAAATAATTAAGTGTACCTGATTTGGCTACGCTTACCCATTATCATACTGTCGGTTGCAGCGCACGGCTCGTCATGTTTCAAAGGCTTGTTGCGTCGAACCCGGTTTGTCTGCTATCAGTTAACCTCAAATCGTGCAATTGGTCTAGCATTTTGCCTGTTAAATATGTAGTGTTTGGCATCTGAAAACCGTTCAGTATTGTTGCATAAATTGTAATGGTTTGAAGCCTACGGCCAAATCATGTAGACTACTGTTGTGTAGAGTGAGTTGATGACGTACCTTTGATGTTTAAATGCACATAAGTCATGTTGCCTAGATTTTAACCTTGATTGATCTGGATTAAAAACACTGAAATTTCTTATACTGGATTGTAACGATCGGTTTTTAACTTGATATGTTTTCAGCTCTATGTCTTCGGGAAAGCCTAAAGCTTTTAAATATCGTGTATGTTTTGCTTGGTGGTAGGACATATACGGTCCACCTGGCTAGCTACCATCTCACATTAAATTCAGGCGCCAAGCAATTTACTCTAGACCCTATCTGCGCTTACCATTAGGTCAAACGTTACCAAGTCAAATAATAATAAAAATAACTCTCTCCGCGGATTTTGACTCCACATACAGATTATTCTACCACTTAGGCCGTTAGCCCAAGGCTAACCAAAACTTCACTAGCCCGGCTAGCCTAACATGCGCAGAGCGAAATAATGCATCGACAAAATTATGGCCCATGTCAGCCCAGCAGGCTAAAGGGCTATTTCACCAACCTATCATTAACTGTTCATTAAGCTAATCCTATCTCTAAACTTTTCAATAGCTAACGGCATGAGCTATTCTTGTATAGCTCGTGCCGACACGATAGAAGAAGAATAGCAAACATTTGCATTTCACCACATATCAATAGTGATAATGACAAGATTATTGAACACATAAACTTTTTTTGTATGTCGCATTTAGCTTATCTGGCGAGTACGGACTACTCATTGATTGTAGTATCACCTTCATAGTCATTCACCTACCTACTGGCCATTTTTATATTTTATACTTTTTTTTGGAATGACAGATAGGAATTAAAATCAGACTAGACTTTGGATTGTTTTACACAATGGTGATGTTTTTCTGATACAATATATTTTCTATTTATTTTATGTTGATATAAATATTATAAATTCAATCTACTGACTGTTTAATTATGTGGCATGCCACAGCAACCCACCTTGAAGCACAATATTTGCCTGGGGGAGTCCGTTTCTACACAGTGAGACAGTAGTCAGGGGTAAGGCAGTTCTAATCTTATCCCTGGTTGATGAAGCAATAGGCTAATGAGGAAAAGCTATTGTGGATTATGCACGCGGCCGAGTCTGCGTCTCGGCGATCGAGTCCGAGTGGTTAGCCCATGTGGCAATTGTAATACGCGCTTGCTGCCGCCGGATTCTGTCAAGTGGCTGTGTGGGCCATTGGCGAACGCCGTAACTTCAGGAGGGACCTCGCTGACTGCTGCAAGGGACGTGACGCTGTCCTGCCTCTTTTCTCTAACCATCTTTATTATTGTTGTTATGTACTAGGTATAGAATGCCCTACACATTCTTTACAACTGGTGTAGCAGACGTGCTCTCAGGAGATCCTAGGGCCGTCTGTTACATTACATGATATATTGGTGAAATACCTCGTGACTAAACAATACGTTAATGTAGCGCAAGTAGACTCTAGCCTCTCAAAGACTGCATCTTGCACAAAGACGTCAAAACTAAAATAAAATCTTAATAATCTCAAAACTATATAAATACGACCGCTCTACTTTGAAGGTTAAACCAACGTATACAATCCTGAGTCATAGACTCCATAATTATAAATAGAGGGTACACATGTCAATAACAATATAGGCAAGTGAGTTTGTAAACAGCACATCTGTCAAATATCCCGAACCTAATTCACGTCATAAGTGATAGTTATAGTGAGGGGACATGGAAAAAAATATCGATATTATCATACCCGATCGTTTTAATGTCGTCCCGGAATTGGTTCAAATTCAAAGCGATGTTAATTTTAATTAAAGTCCCATTTCGATGGCCTTTAATGTGAATTACTTTTCCGTGTAAAGAGGAATACATTAAAGGGTAGCCAAATTAATTGAGAGTAATTAATGCTGGGTGTGGTATTATGTAAGAGTTTACGAATTTTACTGAATAACGAAATGCAAAAGCTAATTTTTAAAAACACGGTCGAATGTTCTCTTTTTTTGATCTAGGTACATTTGTTTGATCTACGTTGTACAATTGTAGTTTTTTGTTATTCAAGCACTCTTCATTCACGATGTCTTTATTTTGACACGTCTTAAGACTGGAACTGCATACATTTAAAGTGCATAAGTTGCAAGTTATACAGTTCTTCACGAAAAACTAAGAAAAAACTGTTTTACTTTTAAGCTTTATTCAAAATGCTCAAGATTTCTTAAAATATGCACATACCTTAGGAAGTCTTTACTACCATCCGTAAATGACAAACATCTGTCCTATCAAATCATACCAGCCTTTATAAAACCCGTAAAAGAATCCATCAGGTGGGTTTTATGTTATAGGCTGTTACATAAAAAAAGTATTCAATTGTACCAAACCTGGGTCATTAGGTTCGCGTACCAGGTTTATATCCTAAACGACGAAGACGATCGAAATAAAGTGGAGGACGTGGGTCGTGGAAAATGTTGGGCTGAGTTTGATCACTTGTTTTTATTGTTTGACAGCCGTTCTTTTTCAACCTTACATTTTTGCGTATTTAGATATAATGAAAATAGACATCATATCAGCACCTCAGACCAAATAAAAAACCAAGACAGAGCGCTATCAACAGTGACGTGAGGCCGGTTTCGTAAACATGTGTGCACTTAGTGAGGTGTAGTTTGATTGTAGGTTGATTGAAAAAAGTTGTAAATGTGTGCGTGTTTGCGTGTATGCACAGAGCGGAGGTGTAGTTTTGGCATGCTTCACTGTATTGTTCGCAGCGTTCTGTCTTGGTTTTTTATTTGGTCTGAGATCAGTACATTACTAAACATGCGACTAAGGGCCCTATCTCACTAGGACACCATGGTGGCGGACGCCGGTCGCGCCACCAACAAAATGTAATAATGGTTGTGCCACCAGCTTGTGATTCGGTTGCCAGCAGCAAATTTGTTGCACAACCAAGCTGATACCAGGTGAGGTACCCTTTATACAACTGCGTACATTTTGTTGGCGGCGCGACCGGTGGCCGTCACCGTGGTGTCCTAATGAGATGGGGCCCTAATAGATTGTACAGTCAGCAATCAGAATTGCAGTATGTCGAATTTGCACTACACTTGGTCGACGTATGAAGTTTTAAAGGCAAAGAGGGCTACGCATTCTCTTTAAAAAATCCTTTGTCCCCTTTACGATATACATGAGAAAAAAGTAGACTTATCTTTGTTAGTTTGTGAAATACACGCTTGCTAGAACCGACACAGCCAGCTCATTTTAGAAATGAAGCTAATAAACTCGTTTCAAAAATGAACTCAAACAATTAGTCGATAAAAGATAGACCTGAAAATACGTTATAACAGTTTATTATGTCGTGAAAATTCTCTCGTGTTCGCTAATATAGAAAGAGCAATTAAGTTACTAGTATATTTTGAATTGATTTAAGGTCGTTTGGTTTTTGTTTAAATCTTTTGAAAGTTGGAGCAACGTGCTATTGACGTTTTCTTCATTAGTCTTTTAAGTCGTGGATTTTTTAATACTTGTTATACCTAAAACTTGGGTAACCGTTGTTCAATAGAAATTTTCTAATAAATGTTATTAGTTGGTTTTAGTTACGCGTTGTAAGATTAAGTTTTAGTTACATTACAAAGTTTTGTTCTGATTAAAAAGAGATTTACGATTAAAGCAAGCTATTGATTAATAATAAATATGTAACCAGCGACCCGGTCCGGCTTTGCACGGGTGCAATGTATTATACATATAAACCTTCCTCTTGAATCACTAGTAGTACGTAGTTTTAAAGATCTAAGCAAACATAGGGACAGACAGCGGGAAGCGACTTTGTTTTATATATTATATACCTACTCATCATCATCTGCCTTGCCTTTTCCCAACTATGTTGGGGTCGGCTTCCAGTCGAACCGGATGCAGCTGAATATCAGTATTTTACATGGAACTATGCGAACTAACTATGAACATGCGACTGCCTATCAGACCTCCACAACCCAGTAACTGGGTAATACGATACTCTTGGTAAGACTGGTTGTCAGACTTTCTGGCTTCTGACCAACAGTAACGACTGTCAAAGATCTACAAATGACAGCCGGGACCAACGATTTTACGTGCTTTCCGAGGCATGGAGGAAACTCACTATGGTAAATGGTCACCCATCCACAGACCAACCTCGGCAAGCGTGGCTTAACCCGGAAGATCGGTCTATGCGGCTGTAATTATTTAGCCACGAGCTCCTCCGACTTTGTTTTATACTATGTAGTGATAAGTTTATTTTATTAAAGGGAATACAAATCAATCAATTTTAATAAATCAAAGGCAATATAAATCGCAACACGTTATCATAGTTTTGCATATCATTTTATTTGTTCAGATCCATCTAATTATTCCGCAAAACGTGCTCGATAAAGATAAAACCGTTTAACCAAACTATAATTTAGTCGATAAACATTTATTATCACAAAAACCGGTCAGAACAGCCCAATAAACCAAATTATCTGATTGGAAATATCAATTCATCCCCAAAATTGATAGCGGGTTTAATTAAAACAACGTGCAGCTTAATTTAAGTTAGGTTAATAGAAATTGGTATTATCGATATTAGCCCATCACAGACCTATTAAGGGCTATCAACTCCCCCACTCGGTCTAAATAAGTACTTGACGTGCCCGCATAAAAATAATTAAAACGACAAACACTTGTCTGGGTATGAAAACATGGCGGATTGGATCAGCTGTTCGTCTTATTATTAAGGTTGGTGTTTATCAACATGTAATCTATGGTTAAATACACGTCTATTGCCATCTCTATACATTGGTATACAAATGAGAAGGACAGGTATAATTTAATCAGTGTTAAAGATTGTAATTTTTTTATAAGTAATGTTGGTTAAACCAGCCTAAGTTTTTAGGGCTTCTTAACTGTAAAATACGACTTCAATAATATACTATCACGACTGTATTTCCTAGAAGCGATAGGCAGTGATGTAGATAGTTATTGTAACATACATCCAAATTTTGTGGTAAGTATAATGTCTCATGCAAACTTTTCTACCAAAAAAATCCTGCAACTCGAACCCACGAGCTACCAATGACACAGTTGCTAATTTCCAAAAATTAATTTAATATCAAGCAATACACAGCTAAATTGTAGCCATGGTCTATGTACCTACAGTACTACGACATAAGTTATCCACCTAGACAATGTTCGGGTTTCCGATTTTTTTACGAAGTATGCGGCCTGGTCAATCTTTCTTTGTGTGTCTTTATAATAATAGATAACTCCGAGTCCGTCCTCTTTGGATCAATTTCGAATAGGTCACTTAATTACTCGCATAATTCGTACAAATTCGCAAACACGAAGATTACCGAAGCTTATAACTTTTGCTGTAGTTACAGATGTCACTATTTCCCAAACATTCCAACTGCTACCCAACACTTTACCCAAGTAATTTATTCAGCAAATATTAGAAACAAGTGTTGCCGATACATGCAACCCCATAGCCGTTCTCCCCTAGTTCGGAAACTTAACAATACCGTCATTATGGGGCCCGCATAAAATACAGTATATACTATTTACTACCCCCATGGCAGGAAGTCTGTTCTTAAACAAAGACAATTACTGTTAACGGTAACAGCGGCGGTTTCAAGGATGAGGTGGGAACAAGGAATCGGGAATCAGCTGCTTGGTATTGTAATATCATCACTTAACATGTGTGTGTCATAGTCATAGTGTCGTGGTGGCCAGGCGGGCTAACATGCGCAAAGGGGCACAACGTTAGCCCCCGAAATTGCAACTAAGGCCTCGTTCAGGGAGACGCGGGGCGTTGCGCGGCGCTTTGCGCGTTTTTCCGTTTACGGAGAAGCGGCACGTGAAGCGGTAGATGGGGCAGCCGTAGCGTTGTACGCACAAATACAAACATAGTACTGTGTAGTTCCGTTTATGAAGACGCGGGGCGTCGTGTGGCGCGTGGGGAATGACGGCGTCCGCCGCGGCCGCTGCAACGGACACCGCAGCTTCCGCTTATGGCAGTCTTCTTTGGACAGCTCACAACGCAGACGACAATGGAGTATGATTTCATCGACATATTACTAGAAGATAATTGCAACATACAACAAGCTCGCTCGCCTTTGATGCCAAAAACTAACTGACACACGCGGTTACGATGCGACGGTGGCAGCCGCGTACCCCGCTGCGTGTAGCGCTCAATATCAAACAAAACGCGCGTGGTGACGCTTCTACATGAACGCTCTCATACATTACCATAAGTTTGATTAGACCGCGAGACGCGACGCCAGACGCGCCGCGCAAAGCCCCGCGTCTCTCTGAACGAGGCCTAAGAACTCAACGGCAGAATGACAGTATGTTTGACATGGTTAACGAAATCCGGAACACACGTTTGGCAGTCGGGCTTGGACCCCTAGTCATACTTCTTTTTCTCTCGTGGTAGCACGATTAAAGTTCTTACTATCTAATGTAATTATCTAGCTAACTTCACTAGACAAAGAAAACAAAGGATTGAAAATTAAAACTTAGTTCTGAACGGGTAGTTTTAAAGTGGCGTTGCTATTTTATTTTATTCTTCCATAAACGGATTAGCTTAATCGAAAAATATATAATTATACACATTATAAACTGTGTGTATGTAGTTATATAATTTTAAAGGCGGTACATACTGTCAATTTTAACCACAACCTATGCTTTATGCTATGAGTGTTTGAATATGTAGAGCAAATACTGCAATTACTCTATCTCTGGGGGGCTAATCGTAAGTTACCAATTGACCCCACTTGTGGGGTGTTAAAATTGAGTGTACTGCCCTTAAAGTTTTATTATTAATTATATTGCCTTTATATGTTAAGTTTTTTTTTATCATCATTATGTTCTTTTATCACGTATGTTGTACAATATTGAGACACAATTTTAATTCTTATTGGACAAATGAAATGAAATTACTACGTACCCGGAACAGAGTATAAAAAAGTAAAATGGGATTTTTATTTCAAATAAAATAACTCGACCGTCCAAAATAGGCACATATTTTTAACATTTCACTAATTCTGACTATTCTTCGCTTCACAATGACATCTATTTTTAAAATTCGACCAACGAATACACGTACGAAATTTAAATTAAAATAAAAAAAAACAATGGCCGCCAGCTGGGCCGGACGGCGCGTTCCGGCCCGACGAGCGTCGATGCGAGTGCATCGAGCTATGATCGCGTACGACCCAACGAGTTCAGAACATGTTTGGATTGCAACGCACACGTAATTTGACGGGAAATTTTATGCCGAAAAACATAGTAAAAAATCAGGAGTACCTACACCTTAAAATTAAAACAAATAAAAACATCAATATAATTAAAGAAAAATATTTTACGCTTATATTTTTTCCCGTAACGAGATAAAAACTTCATAAACAGCCGGTGATTTAATTTTGCTGTTATTTTTACGCAAAAATTCGCCATCAAACAGCACTTCCCTTCGTAAAATCGTACGTTAATCAAAACAAAACATTACCCACAGCCACACCGTATATGAAAAGCAAACGTTAGCAGCGACCTATATTCAAATTTGTGACGTAAAAATCTGAATATCGAGTATGTAATGTTACCGTACCTGACCTATCGCAAGTTTTATAACATGATTTATTGTTGCACCTCTTCGTAAAGGTCCTAGAGTTACCGGAGACCGTGACGGACAAAATACGTGACAGTTTTAAGCCGTAAAATTTATTTTTGGAACGGTGTATAAGTTGGTGCCAGATGTTTGAATGACAAGTCGTAAATCGTTTGAGATGCCTAGTAAAATGCTGCTTATGACAAATTGACAAATAATGCTGGAAAAATACTGGCTTGTCGATAGTAATATTAAATATAAATATGGTCTTTAGTGGAATAGATTTCTGTGAAGAAAGTAGTGTTGGATGAAATTGTCGCAAACGCTTCTGGCGTATGCTTTTGTGACGTTGTTAAAATTAATAATAGTGTGTTAGATGATTATTACTATATTATACTCTAAAGCAACATATATTAGCCTAACAATAGTAGCTTTTTCCCAGTGGGCTGGGCCAGAGTTGACATAAAAGTAAGTATTTTACAAAAAATATTTTAAATCTTCAACAGTCCAGCGAGATCACGCTAAACTTCTTTTGATAAAAATGTTGTGCAGTAGTGGACCGTGATGGACTAGATAGATTCATAAGAACACAACAAATTAATAATAAATTCATAAAACATAAGATGACTAGGCAACACTTAATACTACACCATTAATCATAAAGGAAATGAGATCGAATCTTAAAGATACTTGTAACATTTTTTTCCTTACCAGAAAAACAGTAAATAAAATAAATAAAAACTTTACTTAATCGACCTTTTTGTCGCCAGTCGGAAGCCTGTGCCATTAGGCGTAAAAAAGAAAATCGTTTTACTCTATAGTCTATATCGAGTTCCACAGATAATTAAGTGTAACATAATGATGCGTTCCGTTGATTTTTAAAGGTGCGTTCTATGTGAGTGCATGTGAACAAGAAATATGGGCGTATATTGTGAATGGTATGTGGGAGACATTTCAAAAGACACGCATTATGGAACGACTATTGTTATTGTTAGTTTTGTTTCTTCGTAGACAAGAATGGCTTATGATTACTGTCGTAATGGTCAATTAAACAAAGAAAAGCCAGGCTTGGTGTATGGTGGATATTATAGCAGTGATTGATTTATGATTTGCATACATGGGACAGGATGGTGTTGTACTGTAACATGAAGGCGGATTATTAAAGGTTTGTCTAGCCATGAACGATAGTTAATATTAATTTACGTTGAGTTGTGGGTGCCCAAGCGAAATCAATGTGGGCTATTTATTATACGTGTCCCTGGATGAAGTGCATAGAAGAAAATGGGTGAAAGTTGAAATTGGACAACAAAAACAATTTAAAGACAAAACAAAAAACCTACTGATTCAAAAAAAAACTTTATATTAATTGATAACAAAGATGGTTGTTTCGGGTCTGGGCGTTTGTTTGTGAGATTTGTGTCTGTAAACGCACCCACGATACAAGAGAAATCTTAGAGTGGGGCAAAGTTTAAAAAAAAAAAAAATGCGTGTATTTCGTTTTAATAAAAACCATAATGATGGCTACGAATCGATCTTGCATAGCAAATAAAAAGCAACCATAAAAACAAAGTCATCAAGTAAAAAAATCCTTTTCTTTAAAATAATAGTGTTATTTTTTTTAAAAAAAAAGCTAAATTGTGTGACTTCCATTGGTTGTTCGATCAGGAATCGATAAAACTTCTTAGTTGTGTTGAACTGTAGCTCAGCTGAGATTAATATGTCTCCATCTACTTGTTTACTACCTTATGATACCGATTGCACGACCTGCACCAAACATAAGCAGTAATATCCTATCATAACACACATAGACCTACACGGAACATCCTGCACCGAACCACAATAAAATAACTTTCCTTATAAATGCATGATGAGTTTCGATTTAGTGAGGGCAGTCGTTCCGAGCGAGTGCGTGTGAAGTTGTAGCGGTTGGGGTGACGCGCTCGGGTTGGCCGACGACGCGTAATGGCCGACGACATCTGACAGGCATAGAGTGGATTACCTTAAAAAAAGTAAATTACATCTCTAAGGGCTGATTTTTAGGGTTCCTTACCCAAAGGGCAAAACGGGACTCTATTACTAAGACTCCGCTGTCCGTCTGTGTGTCTGTCCGTCTGTCACTAGGCTGTATCTCATGAACCGTGATAGTTAGACAGTTGAAATTTTCACAGATGATGTATTGTATTTCTGTTGCCGCTATAACAACAAGTACTAAAAAACAGAATAAAATAAATATTTAAGGGGGCCCCCATACAACAAACGTGACTTTTTTGCCGTTTTTATAGATAATGGTACGGAACCCTTCGTGTGCGAGTCCGACTCGCACTTGGCCGGTTTTTTAATCTTCAGACAACTGTTATCTGGGGAATAAATTTGATGTTTTGACAGCTATTGTATGTATAGAAAATATGTCAAACCGTCATTTTTATTTCTTAGATAAAAGTTATTTGACGGTTGAAAAATTGGCCCTAAGTTGTATTCATCATCATCATTCAGCCGAAAGACGTCCACTGCTGGACACAGGCCTCCCCCAAGCATCGCCACATCGACCATGTTGGGGGGGGTTTGCCATAATCGCCACGCTTGGCAGGCGGGTTGGCGATCGCAGTATGGTTGTTAAAGTACTCAGAGAACACTGCTGCCCATCCTCTAGTAAATCCCTTAGTCGCCTGTTACGACACACACTTGAAGAGATGGGTAGTGGTATTCTTTAGTGATGTAGAGTTAAGAAAAGAATAAATATTATTTTTTCCAGATCGATATACGGCGGCAATGAGATTATACGAACAATAACCGGAGTTATCGTCATAGCTTGAGCTGGCTATGTATACCAACGAACCGACGGCATTCTAAACATCGGGGCAGAAGAGTCTTTGAGTGGAGACCTCGAGGATCCTTTTGAGAGATATCTTCCTGCTAAATGGTTTGACTTCGTGAAGAAGGCGTGGTACCGGGTGTTGTGGCGCATTTCGGAAGAGCTACGGGTAGGCTGAGTTTAGTTGACAGAGATAGATGGCGGGATTTTCTAACTTAATCGCCCAGGTCGTTGACGAGCGTGGCCTGCAGGCGACGGGTTAGGGGACCCGTCGCCCGACCAGTAACAGGCTCGAGAAGGCGGCGCGCATGTGTTCCGTGCGCGCCTCTCAGGAGGACGCGGGGCAAGGCCCAGCAGAAGGAGAGATCCGCCAGGGGCTGGCGGACCGAGGCCTGCTGGGGTTGCGGTGCATGCAGCTGCGAATCCCGTGATCCCGGTCAAGGGTCAGGAGAAGGAACACCGTGGGTTTTTAGCTGGTAAGAGTCCGGCATAACCCTTCGCCTTCCCCAGGCGAAGGGTATCCATGAGGATTTCCCCAAGATAAAAAAAAGGTCGCTGACGAGCAGTAGCGTCCTCAGTGCTGAGAGGGCTTGCTCTGCGATTACCAAACTTCTTGTGTAGCATAATTGACCCATTACTATCCCTTTACTGAGCACGGGCCTCTTCTCAGAATGAGAAGCATTTAGCCTTAGTCCACACGCTTGCCTGGTGCGGGTTCGTGGACTAACTGTTTGTCTTGTGAGGTATTTATGAATTGTTATGTTTAATAATAATGTCACATTTTGAAAGCTGAGATAGATAAAGAAATTAAATATCAAGATTTAGCACACGAGGTTGTCGCCATGTGGGATGTTGATTCAGCAGTAATTGTGCCGATAGTAGTTACGGTGAATGGCTTAATAGCTAAGAGCCTCGATCTACACCTAAAGAGGCTCTCGTTGGGCGGCTGGATCAAAGGCCTGATGCAGAAAGCGGTACTTCTCGACATGGCGCGTATTGTTAGGAAGTTTCTCTTTCTGAGGCCCTGACCACCGGTAGCTTGGACCCTGTTCCCGATGCCGTTGGGCTACTATTTTTTATATTTTCAAATGTTTTTTTATTTTTATTAGATAAATATTTAAAAATTTAATTGGTAGGAATTTACATGAATAAAGGACATAATAATGTCACGTTTTAAGAAAAGACATATTCTACTCCAGTAACAAACATTAATATTCATTTAGTCGGTACCGTACGAGTAACAAAAGAAAAACTATTTTTTTACACATTTAGAATGTTATTGAGATAAATCATAAGTCTTATCCACACAAAGCGATCTCACTCGACTTAACTGGAACGTTCTCGGTTCAAGTTCAATGTTCATTAGCGTTTGAAGGATGCCACTCGCGCCAGTGACTCGACTTGACCGTCACTTGTTATCTTGTAGAATATTTAAATAGCATTATGATAATAAGCCGTGTGGTTTCCGGCGAACAATAGACTACCCTTTTTATTCCCGTACTGCGTAGGAGTTTTAAAAGGCGTCGAGAAGGGATTATGTCTTGAGGGTAGGAGCAATCTCTTTTGTGCTAATTATATCATACTAAAAACAGCCTTGATGCTTTCCGTACAAGAGAACTTTTCCCCCCTTATTACAAAACATGGTCTAAGAAACACCGAGGTTTTTAAATAGCTCCGTCTATTTTTGTTATATGATATGAGAAAGTCATGTAAAAATGGGGTGCATGAAAAGAGCCTCCACGAGTGACGATACTTAAGTACGTCCGGCGCACCCTGGGCAGTCAGCCCCGCTACCAACCTTGCTGACTAGCTAATCTTTTCACCACAGCATGAGCTATTTTCGTATAGCTCGTGCTGACACGAGAGAAGAAGATAAGAAAGTGATGGGTATATTTTAAACCTGGGTTTACCTTAGTCTTGGTTTAAACCATCTTGTGTAATAAGGGGGTTCGAGTTCATGTGCGGATCACAATTTGACTATAATGAGGAAAACTTAAAAGCTGAGAGGGATTTAAAAAAGGGTGTGTTTTGTCCTCCAACCGGGCTAACACACGCAGCGCTAGATAATTTTGTCGTCGCGTTCTCACGTGCCAAACACATTATATCACATTATTATGTCTTGGCACGAGATAATACGACGACAAAATTATCTCGCGTTACGCAAGGTAGGCTTATAGGCCAACGTGGCCTAACTAAACCCTTCTTATTTGATGAAGAGGATGTGCACATCAGTGAGACAGTAATGAGCTGATTATGTATATCATATTGTGATCGCCACATATTTACTACTAGCACAATCTACCTATATCTTACTCCTTACAGTCGGTCAACGTAGAACATTGTCATAGAGCAATCGTGCGGGGGCTTGCGGGGTGAAGGAACGGAGGTTATGTCCCGAGAAGCCATACTGCATGCTTGGGACATAACCTCCGCCCCTACATAATTTTGACATTTCATAGGAACTGTCAAATGTATGGGCGTTGACCCACTGTATGTAGTAAGTAGAAGGTACACTGTGTAACTCGTCTGTGTCTGTGTGAGGTTCATGCTAAGTATGAGATAAACTCGTAATAATAGCTTCTGCTGATCCCTGTCTAAAAATTCACCACCACATAATAATCACGGAAAGTGATGATGTACACACGGCTACACATCAAGCAATACATTTCCAGTTTACACTGACCTCTCATTGTAAGGAAATTCTGTACAATGCGAGATCAGCTTATACTGGAAATATACAAGCTTAGTTTTAGTACCTATACAGGGCGTCCCACGACTTTGCCACATGGAGGGGAAGTACCTTAAATACTGTAGATAGAAAAAATTACTGAATGAAGACTTCATTTTTATTTTAAAAACAATACGAACTGCACTCAAAGAATTTTAAATAATCACCTGTCTGAATCGGGAATCGAACCCGCTAAATGTGAAAATAAAAAAAACTGTAATTTTATTGTACTAATCGAAAGGCTCGATTAGATAAATTTATTTCTTCTAAGTAACATAGCATCTAAAACAAAAGGAACACCATGAAATTTAACATTTAACTTAAAATTTTGTTCAGAATAATGAATAGCATTCTCTCTGACTATGTCGTGCTTATAACAACTGACTTTATGTACTACTGCTTTATTACTATTTCGAAGTATTATTTTAAATAATTTCACTACCAATGAAAAAAGAAATAAATCAACGGTAAGCGAGATAGTTACAATTAGTATACAGTAGGAAGAGACACATTTTGAGTATTTAATAAATTCAATTGTTTGTAAGTTGCACAGTTAAACGCGTCTTACTATTTCAAATAAATGTTAAATTACATGGTGTTCCTTTTATTTTAGAAGCTATGTTATTTAGAAGAAGTAAATGTATCTGATCGAGCCTTTCGATTAGTACAATAAAATTACAGTTTTTTTTGTTTTCACATTTAGCAGGTTCGATTCCCGGTTCAGACAGGTGATTATTTAAAATTCTTTGAATGCAGTTCGTATTGTTTTTAAAATAAAAATGAAGTCTTCATTCAGTATTTTTTTCTATCTGCAGTATTTAAGATACTTCCCCTCCATGTGGCAAAGTCGTGGGACGCCCTGTATACTAAACCTGAAACTAGTTTGTTCAGAATCACTAGGAGAATCGATTGACATATTTTTACGCAACTTTTTTTTTTCCTGTATTTCAATTTTGTTTCAGTAGTTTTCTACCCATAACAGTTGACGGGAATAGACACCTTGAGGCTTGAGACGGTCCTCTCGGTCAGTTTCCGTATATTGGACAACCCCCGCATAGACTGTATTACTGAACTTCGAAGTTTAAAATACCGATGTACTGTATTCATAAAGTTTAAAAGTACGAATTACGTGAGTTAGAATGTACGCTATTACGAATTACTTTATTCAGAATGTTCATCATTCCGATGTACGTTACTCCGAAAGTTCACTATTACGAATTACGTCATTGAGAATGTTCATCATTCCGATGTACGGGACTCCGAAAGTTTACTATTACGAATAACGTCATTAAGAATGTTCATCATCGCGATGTACGGAACTCCGAAAGCTTACTATTACAAATTACTAAATTTCGAATGTTCACCATGGACATTCTGAGAAAGTATTTAGGTACTTTGGCATATTTAAAATGTATTAAACTACTATTACGTATTTAGATTAAGATTTTTAATTTCTGTAGCCATACACTGTTATAGTTCATTTGTAATTATAAACTGTATACTTATATAGCTTTACTTTTTCAACGTTGTTAAATCATGATTTGACTTCTTACGGAAGGAGCGGAAGGGAGTGTCAGACTCTTACTGACTAAAACCCATCCGTGTTCCTCCTAATGCCCTTTGCGTTCCAAGGCCGCGGTAACTTTAGAACAAAGTCCGCAACCCTGGCAAGTTAGTACCTAGCTAGTTACACAAAATTAACATGAACTGAACTTAACATTTAATAAATTTAAATTAAGTTATCCTTACCTATCTATCCTTATATATCTATATACATAAAAGCGAAATACTATCTCAGAATCTCGATGTTGAACATTCGAAATTTAGTAATTTGTAATAGTAAGCTTTCGGAGTTCCGTACATCGCGATGATGAACATTCTTAATGACGTAATTCGTAATAGTAAACTTTCGGAGTCTCGTACATCGGAATGATGAACATTCTCAATGACGTAATTCGTAATAGTGAACTTTCGGAGTAACGTACATCGGAATGATGAACATTCTGAATAAAGTAATTCGTAATAGCGTACATTCTAACTCACGTAATTCGTACTTTTAAACTTTATGAATACAGTACATCGGTATTTTAAACTTCGGAGTTCAGTAATACAGTCCCCCGCATAGCACATCTCAGGCATTTCACACTTTTTTAGGGAACTTAACGCGACATAAATTAAGGTGTAACTTGGAGATTTACAAAAAAAAAACACGTATTCAGGCAGTTCTGATGAAAATCTTGTTGGGGTGTCTCGGTTTTCGTATAAAGTAAAAGTAAGGTTGTATATATCATATTGTGATCGCCACATATTTACTGCTAGTCTGTGTGAGGCCCATGCTAAGTATGAGATAATCTCGTAATAATAGCTTCTGCTCATCCCTGTCTAAAAATTCCCCACCACATGATAATCACACAAGCTATAGTTTCCAGTTTACACTGACCTCTCATTGTAAGGAAAGCCTATACAATGCGAGATCAGCTTATACTGGAATGTATACTTTGATCTGTAGCTACCTTGTCTATTCACAGCCTCAGCCAAACTTAATTGTTTTATCTGCCTAGCCTTTTCCCAACTATGTTAAGGTCAGCTTCCAGTCCAACCAGATGCTGCTGAATACCAGTACTTTACACGGAGCGACTGCCATCAGACCTCTGCAACCCAGTTACTGGGCAACGCCGGTATCCTACGGTTAGACCGATTGCCAGACTTTCGGGCTTCTGACTACCCGTAACGACTGTCATGTCAAACATAAATGTCGTATTTAATAAAGTAATGAGTAAGAGCGGTTACGCACTGCATCCGATCCAAATCCGAGAAAATATACTATTTGTATGGTAGTTTACGCACTAGATCCGACTTCCGTCATCCGATTTCTCTCAGTCATCCGTGAGCTTCCAATTCGGAAGAAATATTGACGCACCGAAGTAGCCGTAGTACTGTTTGTATGAACGGTTTCGCATTACCTCGGATTCAAATCGGACGCCAAATGTATATGCCAAAGATGGCCCCTGAATTGTTTGAATTTGGATCAGAGATCGGATAAGTGCGTAAGCGATATCCGATATATCAGTCCGAGTTTTTTAGACTCTAGATTAGTATTTTCACGTATTCGGATCGGATGCACTGCGCAAAGCAATATCCGAATTCGGTCCGAGTTTTTTATATTCTTATTTTCACGGATTCGGATCGGATGCAGTGCGTAATCGCTGTAAAGTTAAGAAAAATGTGCAGTTGGTAACAACAGTTGATCCCATAAAAAATACTACATCAATAATTCTTCACGTAGACACAACAGCTGGCAGGCGCGAAATTTTATACCTAGTTCAATGCATAATTATGTCAAAACAGATGTTTAACAATTACTTTTTACAAAGTCATTAAAGAAAATATATTTCAATGTAGGTTTACCTTTTAAATTACAGGTTTCCAGTTAAATGGTATTAGCTGTGCGACAAATTAAGCACGATCGCGTTTTTATGGGCACCATAACTTTTCGGTTGCAACATCTGTGTACAGTTGTGAGCAAAAATAAATTGCACAAACATATATTTACAGAAAGACAAAGGCAATAAGGAACGTACGTGCAGAACACAAAAGAAAACGAAACGAATGCAAATCGCTTCAAAAAGGACCTTCCAAAAGGAGAAAAAACGTCTCACATCTGAAAATACCTCATTAATTATCCGTTTGAAAACGTAAACGGAAAAGCGTAAAAATATTGGAATAAAAAAAGTTGCGACACCCCATTCGCGGACGCCATTCACACCGTAATAATTTTCAAAGTTATCTATACAAGCGTTTTAAACTGCGACACAGAGAACTATTTAAAACACTGTGTCCTCTTTCCTTTGTCAATTTCTAAGCGACTAAGTGAACACAGAGAATCTCTGTTCGCAATTGGAAAACGGGCGGGGGAATCCGAGCGAGCGACTGAGTAATTTATTTATGAACTTACAAAAGAGATAAGCGTTAATAAAATGCGAATAATTTTTTATGGAGGCAACGTCGGAGTCTTGATGATGACACTCGAGTCTTTATTACGCTTTGTAATAATGAAACTGTATCTAGTAATGGATACTGGGGCAATAATAAAAAGATGTCTTTATTTAATTAAGGCTGATCAAGACTCTTCTCGGAATGAATGAAGGTTCCGTCTCACGATCGATTTGTTGTTTCGACTATTCAGATGGATATAATTATCATTTTAGGAGTTCAAAAGTTATGTCATGACACTTTTTTCGACTTCCACATACAGGGTGTAAACGAATTCGTGTAATTCCTTCAAACCGCGTGATCTACTGGTGACACAGGACAACCTAAACAGGTTTTTTGTAAAAAAAAAAACAAAAAACAATCTTAGTTTTCCATTTCTAAGTCATTTTAGAGTCCCGAGTTAACTGACTTCAAAGAACGATATCGCGCTAGTCGTACACACCAGCTGTGACGCCGTGCTTTCATTCCTTTACGCGTGGCATCGAAATATTATATCTAAGTATATTAAATACTATTCTAAACGAAAAAAAATTTTTTTTTTCTTTAAAACTTTTTTGCTGGTTTAGATACGACCACTTACAAATAACGCAAGAAAAAAAATTTTTTTATTTTTTATTTTAATCTTTCTAAATCCCGTAAAGGGTTAATCTATAACAGTAATAGATCATGTGGTTTTAAGGAATTACACGAATTTATTACATCCTGTACAGTCTAGCTTTTAAATTTCGTATCAAAGATATAGAAACCTATGACCCTGAAACATTCATTTTCCTTTAAGAATCCATTAAAAAACATTTTTAGAAAACAAAAATAATTCATAATACTTTGAATGATAGATTGAGAAATGATGTGAGAAGACAAAGTTGCGGTTTAAAAGATGATGTAATGACACAAATTTAAAGGACCATGTTTAAGTGGTTTGGTCTTGTTGAGAGAATGAGTGAACGGCGGTTAACAAAAGGAATTTTTGAGGCAGATATCGGTGGAAACGTCAGTAGAGGACGCCCTAGAAGGACATACATCGATGTTATTGGTGATGCTCTACAAAAAGGACGAATGTGTAGTACTCTAACCGGCGTGCGTGTATGATAAGATGTATGAACGTGGACGAAGTGAAAGGAGTATGCAAGGACTGTAGCAAGTGGCGCTCTACAGTTTCTACCTACCTTCATCGGAATAAAGGCGTTAGTTTATGCATGTATGTAAAAATAGTCGTCGATTTCAGAAAGCAAATTGAATATTTCACGATCAATATTTGTTTACCGTTTATACAAACTTTGAATGGCTAGACTTTACATTTTCCAGTTCACTGCGTCTGTTTGTCTGGTTCGAGGTTCAATGCTTTATTTGATGATTTTTTACTGTCGCCTGCTCCAAGAACAAGTCTTTCGATAGACGTGATCAGCTCACTGCTACATAACTCGCTGACTTGCAAATTATGTTGGTGATTCCAGTTCTTGTATTATAACTTGAGTGAGACACATTAATGTTTATGATTAGTTACGATGAGTCCAGTTTGACTCGTGACCTCGCTGCGTGATCAGCTCATGATTAAGGGCTCCGTTTGTTAACGAAACTAGTCGGGCAATCCTGAAAAATGCACGGGAGTAAACCGTAACTAATCAAATGATTCCAGTTCTTCTTCGGTATTTCTGGATACCGCTTCAAAGAAACTCCAAGCATTAGGCTGCTTTTCCACCAGAGATATGTGTTACGGATGTGTGTCCAATTCATTAATAGGATCGCTTGATTTTCAAACATGTGTAAAATAAAGCGATTCTGCTAACTGGAGGCCTACTCCCTAAGTCCGTCAACGCAGTTAGTCGCCCGTCCGAAAGTAGCCCGGAACGTAGATGTGAACAAAACAAGTGTCACGCTCAACTTTTCGGACGGGCAAAAACACATCGGTAGTTGGGACAACTGTCAAATCGTGTTGTCATTCATTCTTACTTCGGGCTCCGAAATAATCGTATGTCCATAGGTGATAGGGAGTAGGAAACGCTCGTAACTGAGGCCGAAACCACGGACTTCGTGCTTAGGGAGTAGACCCCCTGGTTTGAAACACATCCGTAGTACACATCTCTGGTGGAAAAGCACCTCAACTGTCTCCATAATTCATTGAGCGACTCATGGTCGCACACACCAAGCCAATGTACGCCAACAAAGGCCAATGGACGGGGCTCGATACAGCTTTAGAGTGATTACGCACTGCATCCGATCCGGATCCGTTAAAATATGGACATAAAAAACTCGGACCGAGTTCAGTTATTGCTTTCCGCATTGCATTCGATCCGAATCCGTAAAAATACGGATCTAGAGTCTAAAAATCTTCACCGTATTCGGATATTGCTTACGCACTAATCCGATCTCTGATCTAAATCCAAGCAATTCAGGGGCCATCTTTGGCATATGTCTGATTTGAATCCGAGCTAATGCGAAAGCGTTCATACGGTCCGTCAATATTTCTTACGAATTGGATACTCACGGATGACGGAGAGAAATCGGATGACGGAAGTCGGATCTAGTGCGTAAACTACCATACAAATAGTTCTATGACTACTTCGGAACGTATTTTCAGGGATTCGGATCGGATGCAGTGTGTAACTGTTCTTAATCCGAATGAAACCGGAGTCGTACACAAAGTTTGGTCAAATTATACAAGAGACGAATGTTTGTTGGCCTTTGTTGGCTTTCGTTGGCTTGGTGGTGTTCTAGTTTCCACGTTAGTGTCATCCTAACCCTATTCAAGAAGTTCGTCAAAGTTTGTTTAAAGTGTGGCCAACAATACTGATGTATTAAAGGAGCCTCCACGAGTGACGATACTTAAGTACGTTCGGTGCACCCTGGGAGTCAGCCCCGCTACCAACCTTGCTGACTGGCTAATCTTTTCACCACAGCATGAGCTGTTGTCGTTTAACTCGTGACGACATGAAAGAAGAAGTTCTGCCTAGTTTTTTCGCAACTATGCTGGGATCAGCTTCCAGTCTCTTCCAGATCTTACACGTAACGACTGTCATATGGTATGTCTACACAAACACAAAGCGCACGGGCTTTCATGTTCATCTTGCGCTTTCAACTTTCAATTCCTCTTGCGTCAAGCGCATGCAATATTGATTGCCGTATGACGGATGCAGCTTATCGTCTACACCGGTGCGCCTCGGTCAGTCGTCAGTCAACATACAATAGACGGATTAGCGTGCGCTAGGGGCATGCGGTTTTGTCGAACTAGTATTAAGGCATGCGCGATGGCGCATGCTTCTGACGAAGACGCAAGATGAACATGAAAGCGCACTGGTGTAGACATAGCTACCAGTGGCGTAGGGTGAATTTTCGTAAAAGGGAAGCCGGACCAAAAAATGCTTACCTTGCTCAAGTGTGATGCGTGAATTCCAATAACTACTCGTTTCGAAAGGGAAGCCGATAGGTATCGAGTTGTATGGAGCCTTCACCACTGATAGCTACAGATATTCGTATGACACTCGGGACCGACGGTTTCAGTCAGTCGGCAGTTTCAATTTCGATGTGTCAGTTACGAACAGTCACCCATCCAAGGATTGACCGCGGCAAGCTCAGCTTAACTTCGCAAATCGTATGATCCAGGCTGTTGTTAATTAGCCACGGGAGAAGAATATCTCCCATATTGTACACGAACCATAATAAAATAAAAATAATGGTTATTACCTCTAATTATACGTAAAGAACTCACCAGACAAAACGTAGCACCATTCACTCAATTATTGAACCTCTTTAATTCCATCTACATTCATTACCGTGCCGTACATGCTCATCAAAGATAAATCTCCTAATCATCAATATCTATCTAAAGAAATGTTCAGCCAAAGGAACAAAGACCTAATTTCAACGAGCTTAAGGCGGCTAATCGTGTGCTTATCGATACAAAGGCAAGTTCAATTACTTAACAGATTCTAACTTAGACGTACAACCTCTTTGGAGAGAACAGAGGCGGATGTCCATTTGGGAAGTTGTACGAAGCAATTTTGTTATTTCGTTCTATTCACGCTGTACGTAATAAGAGAATCGCTATTTCTTTTATGCTTTATCAAAGGGAAAAGTTAATTTCTCAACGTATCTTGACGTGTTATTAATTTTATCTTTTTGTGGTAATAACTGAAATTTGTTTTTATTGAGTTTCGATGAAGATAGATTGATGATTTTTAGATAAATCTTCCGAAATTATAAGTCTAGATTTTGATTGAAAGGTAAAAAAGATGATTGAGATGTGAGGCATAATCTACACTACGATTTGAGTCAAAGTATGGGAACGTAGAGGTATCATCCCTAGTTGACATACCTATCGACTTGTCGTTTATATTAAACTAAAATGATTATGCATGCCAACTAGAAGAATATACCTTCTATACCAAAGAATGGTAGGAGTGGTATATTGTCACTGTATGTTAGCTCATCGACCACTCCAAGGTATATACAGGGTGTTTGGCAGAACGTTGAACATACGAAAATGGTGGATAGGTAGGGTCATCTGCTACTTAATCAGCCCTAATTTATGTGGCCCTGGACACGGGATATTAAAAAAAAAATTTTTTTGCTTTCTTCTAGTTTCACCACTTTCTTAACTTTAAAGTGTAATTTTTATTAAAAATGGGTAAAACAGGCAATATTTTTGTTTTTTTAATCTTTAATGTTGGCTGATTCTTATAAAATTATTGCTTTATTCAGATGTTAGCTAGAAAAAAAGTTATGAGTCCTTAAACTTACAGAAAGATGTAAAAATACTTAAATCTTAATTTCAACTTGCGTTAAAAAAAACCAGGGGGCCAGGGCCAAATAAGAGGGCTGAGTAAGTAGCAGATGACCCCACCTATCCTCTATTTTCGTATGTTCAACGTTCTGCCAAACATCCTGTATACAGGTAAGTTTAGTGTAATTTAAAAGTTGTACAGAATACCGTTCATGGTTTTTAGCTGTAAGACGACTAAAAAGTCACGGAGTATAATCATTGCATTTCTGTCTAGGCTTAGCACGGGCCTCTTCTCAAAATGAGAAGGGTTAAGGTTATAGCCCACTACGCTGGCCTGTGGCGGGTTGGCGGACTGCTCACACCATCGAGAACTTATTGGAGCCCTCTCAGATGTGCAGGTTTCCTCACGTTTTTTTTCGTCACCGATAACGCAAGTGATTATCAAATAGGGAATATGCATGTAATTCAAAACTCTTTCATTATTTAAATATACATTGTACAGGAGTCAAGAAACAAATTGAATTGTTTTTTACATTTTTTAACTCATTACTCATTATACAATTCATTATTTTATGTTACGTTTTTTTTTTGTGGAACGGAACGCAATCTCTAAACGCGTCGTCTTCGAAAATGCCGGAAGTGACATCAAAATCCATGTGAATAAATCTTTAAATAATCTTTTCTTAGCAAACTGATTGATTTCTCACTGAGGTAAGTTAAGTAAGTGCGATTTCTGCTAGAATAAAGCACAAGAAATAATTTAATTTGTATAATTTGTGGCTAAAAAAGAGCTGCAAACAAAGCAGTATCGTGGATTATGACGTCACATTATGGCCGCGACAATAAAGACTGTTTGAAATGTAGAAGAAAATTGTTGAAGCTAAATAATTGTTTTGAGCAACAAACAATAGTAACATTTGACTTTTAATGCTTTTCTTGGGTTTATAACACTGTGCATTTTTTGCGTTTATAATCTGTGTGTGATTTTGAGAAAAAAATAATTACATGCATATTCCCTATTCTGATCTGCACATGAATTTGACAAGTCAGAGGTGCGCGTCATACTCTAACATCTTGCATGGAATCTTCTAAGATATACTATCACCATAATAAGCTTGCACACTCAAAAGTCAGACAATTAGACCTCTCTCTGTTCACAGAGTTGCAATGTTAGCTATGTGGCTTGCAGAATTACAAAGCGAACTAAAGCTCGCTGTTTTGAAAAGTTAAATCTTACACAGCAGTGGAGCATGAGCCTAACCGACCAAAGAGATTGCAGGCTTTGAGGTGTGGTTCCTCTTTTAGCGGGATGATATTAATTTTTATATTTTTAGGTTTTTTTTACTTTGATCCATAGGCCATTTGTTAAGTTACCTACTTAACTAAAGGGGAAACAAACAACAACTAAAGGAAAAAGTCGTTTTTTTTTCAGAAATTCCTTTGTTCTAACACTCACATGCAGACACAAAATTCAATACGGGTAATTAAAAGTAGGAAGGAGTTTATTAAAATTTAGTTGAATACTCAAACATTACACCAGATAAAAGATTTTTCCGAAAACAAACAGACATATTAGCCAGTACTCCTAGTACGAGTCTGAACTCTATCTCTCTCTTACATACTCGCAAGAAAAGAGACAAAGATATTATTCAGTTTTGCGAGATCACGAAAACTATTACCGATTTTGTAATTTGCAAACTCGTACTACAGTAAGATTTATTAACAGAAAATGTGTCTTTATCATTCTCGTTGCCGAGGCTGTAACTAATCGTTTATTATGTACGATCATATTACTGCTAAACGTGGTTTTGAGTGATGCTGCCATTATGGTGTTTTAGCACTTCATTACGACAAAGTCGTGACTCAGTGATGACAATAACAAAAAAATAAAAACAAAGTTTAACCCCAAGCAGATTTAACAACCATAAAAATTATCCAAATAGCTGGACTAAATCACAGTCAAGGTTAAAATACAAGTTAGTTACAGGATCAGGACTACGTCCGAACAGAAGAATTACTTCACCTCCAGCAGTAGGTCAATTTTTCATTCTATATTTCAACAGCAATGCAAGATGGACAATTACTAACAGTCCAAAAAATTCTCACGCACACACACACCTGTACTTACACTCACACCCCACATGCACACGCTTACTCTCACATACACATCCCCACATACATAAGCACACTAACAATACATTTCCGTTTCCAATATAAATTCCTTTCCCCACTGTAAATTTTTATTGTACTATCAAACCTGTAATGTCAAAGATTACATTTGTACAATTAAGATTTATTTTTTGTTTACTAGCTGACCTTCGTACCGCAATTTTTTTTTTCGTTAGTTTTTCGCAAATCCTTTTTATCAATATATTGAAGATCTCTCACAGTCTTATGTCTCATTCACTCACTTACTTTTCATATTAAGAGATTTAAAAAAAAAGCTTTTTTTTTTAATTTACTTTTTTTATTGCATCCTTGTCCTGACAACAACGAACACACAAAAACAAAAATTATCCAATTTCGTGATCATGATGATTGGTTCAGTGGTTTAGGCGTGAAAAGGTAACAAACAAACAAACTTACTTTCGCATTTATAATATTAGTTGGGATTTAGCCAAGCTAACTATTATAAGTACTTCAACTGTTTCAAACAAATGCAATTTGCTTTAACTATATTGAAATACAAATCTAGTTTAAAGTAAAACACACAGTTTAACATAAATTCTTCACTGCAACTGCGACCCAACCCAGCGTCTGCACGCAAAGCATTTGCCACAAAGGTTCCTTTACCTATTCCAGTATATTTGATGAGAGCCGCTATGTGAAACGGATGAAATTTGTTTTGGCCTAGGAAATGCGGTAGACTGCGTCTAGATTGAGCTCTGCTTTGTGGACTAGGATGGGATCTTGGGGGAGATTAGCTGGCGTACCTTCAGCGGGATTCATTTAAAATGCCAGGAGATGAGAGGGTTAACGTTGTTTTATGATGGTTCTTATAATGGATTTCTTATGGTATTACGTACATGGGTGATTTTGAGTTTAATGTGGAAACATGTTTCGCTGAAGTATTTTTTTGTGGAATGTGTTCTTTAAGGTACAAGTTCGTAGTCGACTAAATACAGAAGCAGCAGACGACGTGTCGTGACGACACATCGTAGCGACACGTCGCAGCGTCATGTCGCTGCAGTCATGATTTCGAACCCAACAGCAGATGGCTGCAGTAGACGACACGTCGTATTCCAGTTAGTTCTGAATGTTCCGTGAGACAAGATGTGTGACCTGTTTGGGATTAGCGATCGCGATTTACTTTCTTATCTTTTGGTTCTGTTAGATGCATGGTTTATCAGTTTTTCTTCCTCGGCATTGGAAAAACCATTTTTTGAGAAAGATTCACCGTGTCGTCGCTCCAGCGTCGGTGGCACTACTGATCTGCGGTCGTACGACGTGTAGTCGAGCAACGTGTCGCTAGCTGCGGAAGGTATTTCATAGAAATACATAGAAACCAGTAGTGTCGTAACGACACGTCGTATGCTGCTGCTGTTAGTCGGCTACCAACTCGTACCTTTACTATTTTTGTCAAGACTATGTCGACTTACTTGATTTTGAAGATCGATATTTGGAAGTAATAAAATCGGCAAATAAAGGGGATCTACTGCTTAGTATTTATTATAAATTTTTATTAAGAGACTTTTATTGTTGCAATGGCTGAAAAGGCAACTAAGTTGAAGCGAACTGTCTTTTATTTTGTGTACACTTAGTTGGTACAATAAATATCTTTGAGTCTGACAAATCGAGTTAGTTTGTACCATTTTTATAGCAAAACTGCCATACGAATTGACTCGTAAGACAATATTACTTGTGATAGCTATAAAGGTGAGTATAGACTAGAGCATTTACTTGTAACAAAACATCGAGCTGCTCTAATGTGTCACCCTTTCACGAACCGAACAATAAGCACGACACTCAGCGCTTTGTTACAACATATTATTGCAAACAACCGAGCGAATTTGTGTAACATTTCGTCGAACAAAGACACGAGCTCGAACGCAGCACACGCGACCTGCAGATCCGACATTTCAGCGAAGAGTAAACGCAAAATAGAAAGGAAAATTACAGGTAAATGCTCACTCGCCGTGAGCATTACTTCAAACACCGTGTCGAGCATTCGCAGGAACGTTACATTACATGGAGATGCTCGAGAAAATGCTCTAGTGTATACTCACCTTTAGATTATGGGAGGATCTATTATGAATAGCTTGGGGTCTTGGCTTCATTATGGGTAAAGATCTTAATTTAGAAGAAAGTTCTAAATTTACTACTGAAATGAACCTATTTGGCGCAGCCATTAAACACACAAAATATGATCTGTGTTTTACTCGCGTAAGTTTTAATTTGATTATACCATTTTCCTTCATGTACAGACGCCAGCACATCGAGCTACCCCAAACTGTCAAATTTTCCCAATCCAAATGATATCTTATGCTTTTGTAATAAAGTTGAAAATCTATTAAAGAGTGTGGAGGAACGAGGTGTGGTGTTCCTCCAACCAAAGGGAGGATCCTCCAACCAGGCGGAGTCTTGTGCCTGGCGGGCTACTGCCCAACAGTTGATGTTGGGAGGTTGTATATATACTATCTGCGTGGTAAATCATGATAGCGCGATGTAGGATCTGTAATCTATGACAGTTGTCAATATTGTCGCTGTAGTCGCCTACGCCGCCGGCGTGTTGCGTAGTTCGCATGTGGCGTGGATAGATGCCGCCACAAGAGATTTGACAGATAAGGGTAGCTTGATGTGCTGGCGTCTATACTGTTACCAAATAAACGTTATGCTTATTATTTTTTCTTTCTAATTTTAATCAATAACAATAGGCAAATCATAGAAATCCGAATCGGGAATGAGTGAAGTGACAACGTATCATCTCAGGATAACAAACATAAAACATGAAAATACATCTAGTTATAAACAAAGACAAAGGTCACGTCCAACAGAAGCGAAATCTAAATCCGAACACGAATCCATTTCGAGAAATTTCGTGCTTATAAAAACACTCAACGTGGAAAACTTGGAGGGATCTCAGATACCTGAAATGTAAATAATGAATTCATGCGGCAAGTTCTCTGTTTCGTGAACTTTGCAAAAGTACTAGATTTATCCATTTGATTAAATGTAAGATTATCTATTACTAGCGACCCGCCCCGGCTTTGCACGTGCACGTTTTATAGCTTAAAACCTTCCTCTTGAATCACTCTATCTATTAAAAAAAACCGCATCAAAATCCGTTGCGTAGTTTTAACGATCTAAGCATACATAGGGACAGATAGCGGGAAGCGATTTTGTTTTATACTATGTAGTGATAGGAAAAAGCGGCAAAGACAAGAAAGACATCGGGGCTGAATTTTACAAGCAGAATCGTTCATTCAGACAGTTTTCAGTTACAAAAACTGTGTAATTGTTTGTCAAAAAAAAACAAAACTAAATATTTTATCAATTTTTGTAAGCGAAAACTGACTGATGATTGAGTTTCGTTTGTGGTTTTGAAAAACCAATCAAATTTTCTTAGAAGAATTGATCAACCGAAGTAATTAAATTTTTTGTTTTACTTTGTATGACTTTTACATAAGCATAATCAAAATATATGTTTAAATGTCAGGCGTAGTTAAAATGGTTAAACAATCTATCGAAATATGCCAATAACATCCTTTCCATCTTTACAATTCGGAGAAATATCATCATATCAGTTGCAAACAGTTTTCGTAGAAAATAGCTGAAGCCAATGGAATAACTAAGTTGAATACAGAATAGTGCTTTTTGGTTTAATATCTTAATCCAGACGAGAACTTCCAACATTTCACTACTTAGAATATGAATTTTGCTTAAAAATACTACAACGACGCCATCTTTGTTGTTCTTTCTCAGGTCAGCACCAAGATGTAAAATATCTTACAACTGCGAACTGCTGAGTGTGTATCGTTGGAGCATCATATACATAATTATATGGACCATCACTTTATACAGCTTCACTTGAGTGCAGGGTGAAGCTTATCTGCAAGACACCATCTCGAATGATAATCATGCACTATTGTTTTAAATAAGTGCACTTCGTTCAAGAAAATTCTGGCGCTGCAATGTTTTCACAAGTTCGGAAAATGGCAAAAGTTTCGGAAGTCTGTTAGGTTAAACGGTCTTGATAATTCCCAAGTCGTTTAGGTTGGGGTGTCCTGAATTGTTGAGTTCTTTTGAAAGAAACGTACTAATGTATAAATGATGGCTCCCACGGCTTGACGCTGCCGGAAGACTTTAAAATCAAAATCTACAGAGCCCATACGAGTTTTTGCGAAAACGTCTCCTTGGTTTTAATATTGACAAATTTTGTAGATGAATTTTACTAGCCACGTGTGCTTGTTTAGAAATACACATACAAAAGAAAAAACGATATCAAAACCAATACATTAACTACAAGATTTGGCCAAAACTTGTACTTATGGGCTTTGGCATTTTTTTTTTGCTTGGCTTACAATTTGACACTGCACTTTTGCAATGCAGCGATCTTTAGTAGTTAATAGTACCTACATTTATGTTATTTAACTAAATTACTAGAAATACCTTTTGTCGTACAATATGGAGTGCTGTGTTAACATACCTGTAACAAACAAATAGATAATTAGATCTTTGATTTATCGTATGTTTCATTAATTATATTATACCCCCCCCCCCCTCCCCCCAATCATCCAAGCTGGCGATAGCCGAGTACCTCTAAATTGTCCCAACAACTAAACAAAAAGTAAATTAAATGTATGACCCGTAGGTAACTACCTACTTGAACCAAGGTAATCCCCCCAAATTCTTGAGCTGCAACCGCGCCTGATCATAAAGCTGTTCTCGCGGCTGCGCTCGCGTATAACATGCATGCAGCGTCACCTATTGGATCTTAGCATAACCACGAACAACCGTCTCGACAAAACAAATATATTGTGTAAAATGATGGGATCACGGTCAAGTCGTTCAAAAGTTACCCGATCAAAAGGGTGGCAAAAATAGTGAAGCCTAAAAGAGAAAAAAAACCTATTAGGAATCATATTAGAAAAGATTCCTATTAGGAATATTTTTTTTCCTAGGGGTATTTGAAAATCCCCCACGTAGGTTTCAGGTTTTTTTGTAGTTTTCGGGATAATACATTTCCGAGAATTTTTCAGCAAAACATCTTTATAAGTACGCAATAATTAATGATATTCTGGTTTACGTAAGATGAGCATCGAGATTATGCTATAAAACGTACCTACCCACACGATAAATGTCACTGCGCTTACGTTGGACTTACGCTATCTATTAATCGGTAAACACGCGATATGAATATTTAATTTTATATCATGAAAAATGATTACATATAAATCCACTGACGTCAGAGATCGACGATGTTTTCCATAATTGTTTATACCCAACCTTCACTAATCTAGTTTAAACCGAGGACAAAGATACTGCGAACCTAACTTCATTAAATTCCGAATAGACGTTCATCATCCTTAATATAAGGTCCGGCGGTGTATTTAATATTTCAAAGCGAAATCTACTACACAAAATTACTTCCAAATTGTTCTCCTCATAGCAGATCTAGTTTTATTCACGGTACAGTCGGCAGGGTTGTCATGCAGCTGGTATAAGAGCATTTTGTGTTAAAAGCTTCGTTCTATTGCATTAGAGTTGTTCCACGTGCAATATAATGGTATTAAATAAACAGGTGTGCTGTTTGCTTGAAGTAGGTGTTTAAACTTGGTTAGGAATCAAATGGAACTTATTTTTAATTCCAAAAAGCAGTTTTCAGGAATTTCTCCAAAATTTCAGTAAATAGTTTTTTAGGGTAAAACGGGACCCTATTACTAAGACTCCGCTGTCCGTCTGTCACCAGGCTGTATCTCATAAACCGTGATTGTTAGTCAGTTGAATTTTCACAGATGATGTATTTCTGTTGCCGCTATAACAGCAAATATTAAAAAAAAACAGAATAAAATAAATATTTAAGGGGGCTCCCATACAACAAAAGTGATTTTTTTGCTGCTTTTATAGATAATGAATGGTACGGAATCCTTCGTACGTGAGTCCGACTCGCACTTGACCGGTTTTTTTAATCTATCTTTGACAAATATGCAAATACAATATTTAGTTTTAATTCCGCCTTATTAGATCGCTAGTTTGGATGCAGTATGCAGCACTACCCTCCCGCCCACAAATATATGCACATGCAGGAGTGAAAAAATATACAACACGCAACCAAACCGATACCTACTTTACAAACTGTACCGGTTTGATTGCATTCAAACTAGCCATCTTGTTTGGCAGAATTAAAACTAAACATTTTATTTGCATATTTTTAAGTCATGGATTTCCACAAAGTAACGCCTGATTCCATCATTTGATTTATACTATGTTTATAGTGATAAGTATAAGCGATAGCGTTTTTTTATAATCGCTTTTACTATTATTCCTCCCATGATTTTAATTATTTAGGTATATTACTTCGTTCTGATACTCAGACGGCTGCATTCATTAGAAGTTAACTGGAAGCCAACTCTAACAAACCTACTTATAAGAAGAGAGAACGGCTTCTATGTGCTAAGATAATATAATGAGACAAACGCTCGTATATTAAAGCTGTTGTTAACGCCTTTAGCACACCGACGCGACGCCACGAACCGCGGTTGCGAAATGACAGCGTAAAGCGAAATATTAGCGGTACGTTTTCACACTGAAATTTTTTACTGAGACCGCGAAACTCGGTAACGGCATCCCCAGAAATCTATTGTAATTTATGAAAAGTATGATTCAATTTGCTTGTCCCTCTCCATAACTTATCGCTCTCGTAACGATAATAGTCGCGAACCCTTTGGATACTAACGCCGCGATACAACCGCTGGTATTATTTGGATATGATATCGCTGTTGGTTCGTTGTTTCCCGTATCGGAGCGGAGTGGAAACAGCGTAAGAATTACTCGCTGCACTAGAATATTCTCAAAGAAGATATTGTTATGATTGTTGGGATTTTGATTTTGACTGCCTCGTTAGTCTAGCGGTCGCAAGCGCGAATGCTGAGCGTGAGGTCCTGGGTTCGATCCCCGGGTCGGGCAAAGTGTCACTGGGTTTTTCCGTGTGGAATTTCTCTGTAGCAGCCCAGAGTCTGGATTTGTGCCCGGTCGATGGTAATAGGCTCGCCCCCTTTATTACATGGGACGTAAACATAAACGGCGAAATGTGGGTGTACTATACACCTCTGCCAACCCTTCGGGGAATACAGGTGTGAGTTTATGAGTTATGTTGGGATTTTTTGATTTTAAAATCCTGCATTTGACCATGTTCTCACCTAACGAAGCATAGTTACCTTTAGCAAGTCTTTTAGACCTTATTTTTAATTAAATCTTAGATGAAAATGTCGCCGAATCCGGAAGTATCATGTACAGCCCTGTCAGAGGGTCGGAGGTTGTTGGAGGTCGGGGTGTGAGGCACCGACCTCATTTGGTTGCCGAGAACTCATTAAGTCGCCTCACCGCTTAATTTTTAACTTAAGTGAAAAAAAAATTGGTGAATTTCCCAGTTTGTGCCCTCAACTGTGAACTTAGTTCAAATATTTGTTACTTAATTTGAGGGGAATTTCACTTTCTGGAAATAGAATATTATATTAATTCCCGAGCAATAAAGTTAAGGCACATCTTGCATTAATGTGTTGGTGTGCCTTATTTTGCAATATTATATTCGTTCAAGTGTGAAACATTGCATGCTTGTAGAAGAGACGAAAAGGAGTATATAAGGATCGTAGCACGGGATTCTATGTGGTTGGATTTTTCAGTTACGGTCTCATGGTAGATATATATCATACATACATACATACATAAACTTATGCCTATTTCCCATGGTTCATCAAAACAAAGGAGATCCATGAAATTCTTAACCTACCAATGGTTAAAGAAGTGATCAACTGCTATGGCTCCAGCTACAAGTCACGACTCCAAAAGCATCCAAATCAGCTTGCAGGACAGCTTACCATTCCTGAAACAATTCGTCGACTCGAACTCGACTCGAAACGACGAGATATCTTTGACGAGAATAGTCGCTGAAGACTGACTATATAAAACGAAGGGTGGGCTCCGTTGGGAGTACTCTAGCACCCTACACATCATTTCTTCTACATCCCATCTGCTTATAGTCCACACAACTGATTGCAAGATAAGAAAGAGAAAAAAAAACCCATGGTGGTAGGCAGAAACTGTAGAACGCCACATGCTACGATCCTTACATACTCCTTTCGCTTCGTCCACGTTCATACATAATCTTGTCATACAAGCACACGTAGATACCTACGTATCTGTCCTTTTTGACGAACATCATCAACAAAATCGATGTATCTCTTTCTGGGGTGTCCTCTATTGGTGTTTCCACAGACAACCGCCTTTAAAATTCATTTTTTAAATTTTCATTGTCCAAGCCTGGGTTTGAACCCGCAACCCTGTGCTTAACAAGCGGGTCTGTTACCCCCGGGCCGCTACGACATTAATTCACATTTTAAACTCTGAAGGTGTGGGAACACAGCTGTTAAAAATGTTTACAAATATTTGTAAACATTTTCTAAACAAACACGATTATAAAAATTTAAAAAAATCAGCCAAAAATCTATTAAGATTTTCTAATAATTTAATAGATTAGAATTATTATAATCTAATATTTTCATCTTTTCCTTACATTTGTTAGTAAATGTATTAGTGTTAGAAAATGTTTGTAAACATTTTAACAGCAGTGTGGGCACCATGAGGTTACTAACACTTTTCAGCGCTCAACCACTGTTGTGTCAATGATAATATTCTAGTAAAACTCAGAACTTATTTCGAAATTAAATTTTAAAAGCGACAACAGGATGAAAGCCGATACGAAAGCCGACAATGAGACGTTGAGGTTGCAAGCCGGTCGGCAAGACTTTGAGAGCGAACATTGGCAATAAGCCGGATAAGGCTAGAGATAATTTGAGCTGGGTCTACAAGTATAGCATGGAGACGACAAAGGGATGATATAGGATGAACAGGAAGCAGTAACTTTGGACCTGTCCTTTGATGTTTTCTAATCTAAGATAATATTTTATCTTTTGAATTATTCTATTGACACATTAAAGAGAAAATGAGAATAAATGTCGATCGATGCCATAGAACGACATCGGTCGACGTTTAGTCGATAGATTGGTGTAGTAGAAACTATCGATCGGATTCGACTAATCCATTCTACCATCGATCAACGCATCGATCGACGGTCGACCTATTGGTAGGCTTAAAAAAAAAGTTAGAATATAACGATGTTATTTTGTGAAAAGGTAGGGGTAAATGTCTCCTCCTAAATAAGGAAGGATTTCCCCTTTTAGTTACTAGGGATTGAAGTCTTGTATTTCGTAGAAGTTTTACATTTAAAACAATTATATAAAGCAGCCTATAATATACACCCCGATAAATATCCTAAAAAATATCCAAACTTAAACCCATCGTTTGAAAATATTAGATGACACAGGATTTTTACATCGCAAACAGCGAAAAAATGCCCAAAAACGCCGCGTACAATAATATTTTGTTACAATAGCCGTACGGCCGCCATGTTTGTTTGATTGTTTGAATACAAAACATAGATGTACTCTGATTAAAGGGTAAAAAGAGACGTAAATAAAAAAACAAAGACAACAGATAAAACAACGCGACACGCAAATTGGGCAAACGGAAACAGAATTTTTTGTTATTTTTTGTTTTAGGATGACTCTATTCGAACTTTAATTAAGAGGGTACAAAAAACCAGGTACAGTAAAGTAAAAACTCTTTTATGTGCTATATTTTGTTTGATCAATTAAAATTGTATTTTACTACAAGTTTTCATATGAAAATATTAAAAGGTTTCGTTGCGTTGATCAATTGTTCGGTCGGATGGACAAAACTCGTCTACTGTTATTATAATTGATACATAATAAATGTTATTAATACTATAATTACAATTAGTAAGCTGCAATATTTATTTAAAAAACTGTATTTTGTTAGTGCGTATACACGTAGAAAGCGGGTTGCCGGCGCCGATCTGTCAGCGCTTGTCGGTGCTGGTCCGCGCAGTTAGTCGGCGCAGGTAGTCTCTCTACTGTGTGGCAAACCAGCGCCGACAAGCTCTGAACTGTGCCGACAAGTTCCGACCTGCTCCGATCAGCGCTGGTAGGCCGTCATTTGTTGCTTCATTTCTCTGTATGTTATCACTTCTGTCTTTCCTTCAATTATACAGAGCACATGGTTAATTTAAGATATATTATATTTTATTCTTCACATCAAAACCTATGAAATGTAAAACATAGCTGGGTCTTTGTGATTTTAAAGCATTTCTCATAATTTTAATCAAAAAAATATATCATGTGTGTACATAAGTCCCTTACATTGACGTTTTTCTAAGAAAATCTTTAAAACGCAATCAAGAAAATGTATTTATATTCTTATTTGATCAATAAAATCGTGTTTAATCGTACGGTGGATTGAATATTTCAATCTCGCAATCAATCACGCGATAACGAGTATCAATCTAGTAGACAAATATACGTAGGGTTGCCAGTCTCTATCTTAAACTATTGTGCTGGTATTTAAAGGATTTTATGTTACATTGTAATAATTTGGAATATACTACGAAACGTTGAACATATGGAAAAGTCAGAATAAGAAATCGAAGTGATTTTTATTGATCTTGTTATGCTGAGTGAGATAAGTAAAAATGTATGGAATTAATGAGGTGCATATTATTCTTAGTAGTCTTATGCTGTCCCTGCCACTTTAAGGTAAAGTGACAGTACGAGACTTAACGGCAACTTAAAATTGAGTAGCGTTTGTTGAGAATGTGGCCATTAATCATCATCTGCCTAGCCTTTTCCCAACTATGTTGGGGTCGGCTTCCAGTCGAACCGGATGCAGCTGAATATCAGTATTTTACATGGAGCGACTGCCTATCAGACCTCCACAACCCAGTAACTGGGTAATACGATACTCTTGGTAAGACTGGTTGTCAGACTTTCTGGCTTCTGACCAACAGTAACGACTGTCAAAGATCTACAAATGACAGCCGGGACCAACGGCTTTACGTGCTTTCCGAGGCACGGAGGAAACTCGCTATGGTAAAATGGTCACCCATCCACAGACCAGCCTCGGCAAGCGTGGCTTAACCCGGAAGATCGGTCTATGCGGCTGTAATTATTTAGCCACGAGCTCCTCCATTAATGTAGTAAAGAAAAAAAAACTGAAGATAAATCGTTAGATCAATTAAGAATTAGGTAAACCCAATTGTAAGTAATTAACATAGCAGCTTAGGATACCGGCATTGTCCAGTAACTGGAGGATTATGGAGGTCTGATGGCAGTAGCTCCGTGTAAAGTACTGGTATTGAGTCTCATCTGGTTAGACTCGAAGCTTACTCCAACATAGTTTGGAAAAGGCTAGGCAGAGCGAATCGTAAGCAATAAACACACTTACATACAACTTTTTCTATCGTTTTCAGCCCTGCTAATACAAAAAACCGGCCAAGTGCGAGTCGGACTCACGCACGAAGGTTTCCGTACCATTTTTAAAAAAAAAAAATTTTTGTTTTATTTGTCTCACTAACAATTGTTTACACTGAATAGTACAGTAATGTAAACAAGATAATATAACAATTATAATGTAACAATCTTTTATAAGTAAGCACCGCATGCACTAAATTAGCAGCTTACAGTGTCGACGAGCAACAACATACCAACACTACATTTATTAAACTATAATATAATATACCAAAACAATAGTGACCAATAATACAGTACTAATATTGAAACAAAAAAAAAAACAATAAAATATCTGACATCAATTATTATTATTACATTTATTACATTATATTATATACCTACCTAACTGATTAACAAAATTTTATGAACAGTTGGATGTTATTCTAATGAACTTGCCATATGTGTCGGATAAACGGCAAAAAAATCACGTTTGTTGTATGGGAGCCCCCTTAAATATTTATTTTATCCTATTTTTTAGTATTTGTTGTTATAGCGGCAACAGGAATACATCGTCTGTGAAAATTTCAACTGTCTAACTATCACGGTTCATGAGATACAGCCTGATGACAGACGGACAGACAGACGGACAGACGGACAGCGGAGTCTTAGTAATAGGGTCCCGTTTTACCCTTTGAGTACGGAACCCTAAAAATGACAAAAACACAATGCTAGAAAACTAATTAAACATATAAATAAAATAATTGATTTGAATTTCAATTCTGTTTTTCAGTAGCGCCAGCCCTATTTAACAATAAATCAGAATCAATAAGCGGTTAAGATGGTTTCAGACTAAGTACCGCTTGACATTGAATGTTAAGGTCAAGTGTATAATTGGTGCTGAAATGTTATATCTAGGGCATTTTATAGGATTGTAACTATATTAGACTGTGCCTTAATATTTCGGGTATCAAACAATGTTTCTCTTGTAAATAAGTTTTTGGTGTTGTTACGACAGTTTCCACTTAACATAGCATCACACCTCACCACATCACTAACACCGCATCTCTAGAGGATGGGCAACAGCGTTCTCTGAGTACTTTAACAACCATACTGCGATCGCCAACCCGCCTGCCAAGCGTGATGATTACGGCAAACCCCCCCTTTTGGGGGAGGCCTATGTCCAGCAGTGGACGTCTTTCGGCTGAATGATGATGATAATATCACACCTGTATTCCCGGAAGGATTGGGCAGAAGTGTATAACACACCCTCATTGCACCATGTAATAGGAGGCGAGCCTATTGCCATCAACCGGGTACAGACCTAGACTCCGGGCTCCTACTGAGAAATTCCACACAGAAAAACCCAATAACACTGCCTGACCTGGGCATTGAACCCAGGCCCTCACGGTCAGCAGTCAAGCTTGCGATCACTAGACCAACGAGGTAATCCTATGGTAAAGTGCTTCATAATTTTCGAATCTCATTGGCATTACAAAACATTTCAGTTTATTCATTTACAATATAACGACCTATTTCGATATCTGCTCATCTCTAATTAAGGAATGATTATTGATGACACATTGTTGCAGTGACTGAGCGATTGCCTTCTGCAGTACGGGTCGTGGGTTCGATTCCCGCACAGAACAAATATTTGTATGGCCTACTGCTAGTTTTTCCGGGTTTGGGCGTTTGTACATGTGAAGATTTGAGTCTGTAAACGTAAACACGATACAGAAGTCCTAGAGTGGGGCAACGTATTTTTAAAAGAAACAAAACAAAAATATTCAAACGATTTTCAAATAAATCATACAAGTTTGCCCAAATACAGAAAAAAAACACTCATCTAAAACAGATTATTCGTACAAGACCGAAGAAAACATATCAAAATACCAAATTCAATTTACCAATACCCTTTATGAAACCGCCTAGCGTCTAGATATCGGAATTATTCCCGCAAATGTGTCTGAAAACATATTGAAGACTTGCCGACCTTCAGATCACCAAGGTCAAGGTCTGAAGATCGGGAACTCAATTTATTTTTATCGGAATATGTTCATAACATTTATATTATAAGATGTACTAACGAAATAGGTACTAAAGATGGATTTTAGAGGGTTTTGCCCGGCCAAGCTTAAACATTTGATCTGCTGTTACGAGGATACTGTAATAAATGAGTATCTCTGTTTTTGGTTAGAGGTTAGATTAAACAAGGTACGTAGGGAATTTAATGTACCTAATATTGTTGTAAGACATACTAGGTACATCTGTATCTAAGTTTCAGTTTAAAATATTTTGGAATATTTCTTTCAGGTTGTGTAATGATTCTGGTGTTGCTATATAAGGTCTTACTTTAATAGTCTACGATATTTTGCACAGCGCCTTACTGAATCATGAAGATAATGTAAGTATCACTAAAAATTGAATCATTTGTATATTTTTTATTGTCATGATTTTTTAATTAATGAATCGTTTATTTTCTTACTGTGTGGTTCTCTAAGTTGGAATGACAACCATGCATCGAGCCTATGCTCGGATCGCCACGGATGTTATTACACATAAAAAACCAGTAATAAATTGACCATTAATTAATTGATTAATATATTTATTTTTAACTGAAAATATATTTATGTCATCAGATTTATTTTTTGTGGTATGCACATAATCTTTAACATTTAATAAGGCACTATGCAAAATATCGTGGATTATTAAAGTAAGACCCTGTACAGGGTGTTAACGAATTCGTGTAATTCCTTCAAACCGCGTGATCTACTGGTGAATCAGATTAACCCTAAAAGGGAATTTTTGAAAATCAGCTGAAAAAAAATGAAAATAAAATCTTAGTTTTCTATTTCTGAGTCATTTTAGAGCCCCGAGTTAACTTACTGCAAAGAGCGATATCGCGTTAGTCTTGCCCTCCAGCCGCGTCGCCGTGCGTTCATTCATTTAAGCGTGGCATCGAAATGTTCAAGCGCATGAAATTATTTTTTGCCAAAAAAAAAAATCTTATTTTTTTACTGAATCCATATTAGGTGGTTTAGATACGATCACATAACCCTACCGCATGAAAAAAAAAGATTTTTATTTTTTGGTTTTTAATCAGGCTAATTCCCATGCGGGGCTAATCTAGACCAGTAGTAGCCTAGATCATGTGGTTTTAAGGAATTACACGAATTCGTTAACACCCTGTATATGGACAAAGAAAATAAATGAAAAAAAACATGTGTCACTGTAATATCTGCACCGTGTGTGACACATAATAACTATAAATATATCTGAGCGCATAGGTACCTTACGATATCGCCCTTCATATAAGTTAATGAATTAACACACACGACTCAGATAATATAATTATATTTTATCGTTAAGTACATTTCTGAAGATACCAACCGATATAAACAGATTCTGTCAAATGCAAAATATACCTAAAGATAATCTGGAGTTACAAATTTTATTAACTGAATGTACCTATCGGTTTTCATATACTATCGTATATTTTCCGATAGCTTCAGATATTATAAGTTTTTATGATATTCACAGATAGAATATAATAGTATTTGCATCGTGTGAGTATTAATTGACTTACATCATAATTAGAAACCAATGAAACCCATACATTGCCCTTAAGCCTATTGCAAGTACATTTGGCCCTATATCGTACAATATACGTACGTATATACATACCCTACGCAATATACAACTGTCCTACATACAGATATGTGTTTAAAAACCTTTCAGCAAAGCGCACGTGTAGCCCTCACGTACTGAAACGACAGAAATAAATCATTTTCATCATAAAAGATAACTGAAGCGGTGTCTACGCGCTGCGTAGCGACGCTACGGCACGCTACGCCGTAGACGCGTAGGCGTCGTTTAGGAAAAACTCCGTACCAATAAGAATTATGGCTCTATTTGATATTTTTCTTAGGTTTATGATGCTTTTTTTTCAGGTATGAGATAAGCAGATTTGTAGGTGTTATTTACAGTAGAATTTTACACGTTGTGGCATGAAATGTTAGCAATGTAAATATATTTAATTCATACGTTATATTTATGTTTAGGGTTTAAAAATTACAATGTATGCTAAAGCACCTTTAAAACTAGTATAGGTAGTAGGCCAAGGTTGAAAGGTAATAAAGTTCGCTACAATAGTAACAAAATTCCAATACATTACTTATTTTCTTATTATAACTTAACATCACGCCTGTACTCCTCGCAGGGTTGGGCAGAGGGATATTTACGTCCCATGTAATAGGAGGCGAACTTATTGCCATATATGTAACGGTGCACAAAACCAGACTCTGGGCTACCACTGAGAAATTCCACACGGAAAAACCCAATAAAATTTTGCCCGACCTGGGGATCGAACCCAAGAACACTTGACCAACGAGGTAGTCAATATTACGTATTTTCTTATTCTTGTTAGAGTTCTGTACCTCCATCGGAAAAACAGAGCTGTTATAAGATCACTCTTGCATCCGTCCGTGTGTCTGTCACTGACAATTTTCTCAAAAATGTAACTTTTTTTTCCGCGCTTTTACTTCTTGCTCTTCCTAGGCAAAGTTGGTACAATGAACGACTCCTCTCATTTTAATTAACAAGACAAGTGTGCACAAGTTCCAACAAGAAAATATATTAAAACAGTACACAAATTTCATTAGCCGAAGAACATGTTACAGCGAAGAAGAATCTTTACTTATGTAATAAAATGTAACTTAGATTTAGGTAACGATGCTTAAAAAGATGGCGGCTAACTTAATGTAGTCTTCTTATAAGATTTATGGAGCTATTAAAATATTTTCTGAAAACTTATTTTAGATAAGTTGCGAGAAAAATGCTTTTAATACACAATCAGCCCACTTCTTCACTACTCCAGCAGTGGGACAGTAGTGGGCTTGAAGGTTGAGTTTGAAAGTTTGCTGTAACCATCTTAATGTTAAATCGAGTCTTTAAAACTCACTTAAAACTTTTAGATCTTAAAATTCAACGTACCTACTCTTGATTTTCTATCATTTTTTTCACCAAAAACTTAACGTTAGTGCAATGTTTCTTAGGCTTGTTTCACACGTACTACAACTACACCACAACCACGACCACACCACAACAACTAATTTGTAAGAAAATTCATAGTTTAATTTACACAGACCACATTTTGCTGCGGAATTCAACCGTGTGGGCGATACCGACCACATCGTAACCACAACGCAACCACCAGCGACTCCGCGCACTAGCGGCGCGCCACCTCGCAAACACAACGTTGCGTCAACGCAACGACACCGTGCGCACGCCTGAGTGTGCGTCCTGAGTGACGGCGCACGCGCGTATTGCGGATTGCGGAGCGGCTTTACCGTGGCTTTACTGTCGATACTTGTCCTTTGTGCACGCGGGAAAGTTGACGCGTACGCGCGTGTTTAGTGGTTCGTTTATTTTACTTTGGTTTTAATAATATCGATATCAAAATTCAAACGTTTGGAACATTTATTAATGCGCCGTTCATTCCGCCGCGCCGCACCGTCACTCAGGACGCACACTAAAGCCGGAGTCGATCTGTCTATCTGCAAACACTAGCCACAACGTAACCACATAGACATTTTGTACTGTGGTGTGGTTGCGGTACGTGTGAATTCTCCCTTAGAACTGAACCTCTATTCTCGAAGAACGATAATAGAATTAAATAGGTAGTAAAATAGGTGTTCAGTAGTTACAGCTTACAGCTCATGTAATTTATTTGCTAATTAATAATAAGTACCATAATAGGCACGTTGACAACATCAATAAATTGAAAATCTAATCAGTCCGCCAGTTAGAGTTTTGAAAAATAATGGACACGTATTTTTTCTTTTGTTAAATCTATGAATATTTGGAAAGATAAAACGCATCAAAACTCGAGAGTGGGTGCTTGTGACGTCAGAAGCAAGTAAATATTGTACTTGCTTGTGACGTTTTGCTAATTTTAAAAGTGTCGTATCTTCGTCAATTTTAGTTTATGTAACAAAAGAAAAAATACGGGTCAAATATTTTTTGATAATCTAACTGAGAGACTAATTAGATTTTTTCAGTCAAATACCCTATTTTCCCCGAAAAGTGGCTCTAAGCTCACCACCTTAGTACATGGGACTAAATACAAGAGGCGATACGTGGGTTTACGGACTCCTGGTATAGATACACCTCTGCTTACATCTTTGGGGATTATAGGCGTAAGTATAATGTATGTATGTACTTTTTAACCATACAGTGTGTTTGATTGAAGGACCGACACAATTTTTTGAGGGATTGGGGTCGTCATTGGAGTGTCATGGTAATGAAGTTTTTTTTTCAAATACTCAGAATCTCGTTTTATTTTATTTGCCGATGTAATAGCACGGAATAACTTTTGTTGTTTCTGCAATTCATTTTAATTACAAATAAATCATGATTTGATACAATTGAAATTGAATTATGCGCTCCAAAGCCAAAAAATGTGTATAAGTAAAATTGAAAAAATGAAAAAAATTACAAATTCTAAATTTATTATAAAAACTGTACGCTATTTTCAATTAAGTTTCTGCAAGCCAATGACCTCCCTAATCCCTCAAAAAATTGTCAAACCAAACAGCCTATATACACAGTTACTCGTAAATATTTTCATCGAAAATGATTTATGTGACAAAACAATAATATATAAATATCATCGTATTTACATATTTGTTGCGTTTATTTTAAATAATATATTTAATACACAATAATCAAATCATATACCTTCTCAATAATTTTAACATAAACATATCAACATTTATTTTTGTTAACAAATACAGCTAGCATTTAGTTTTAATGTTATTGAATTTCAATTTCCGATAAAGATTTTATACTCAAAGTTAAATAAAGTGAAACAAAATAATGAAAGTTCTATAAATTACAATATTCTCATACGAAACTAATAGGTGCAGACGGTGTAAACCGGACAATAATGTTTAATAAATAAAAATAATGTTTTACATACACATCCATACATACAACTCACGCCTTGTTCTCATGGTGGTAGGCAGAAACTGCAGAACGCCACATGCTACGATCCTTACATACTCCTTTCGCTTCGTCCACGTTCATACATCTTGTCATACACGCACGCCGGTTGAAAGTACTACGCACCTGTCCTTTTTGAAGAACATCACCAATAACATCGATATAATGCCCTTCTAGGGCATCCTCTACTGGCGTTTCCACTGACATCTGCCTTATAAATTACTTTTGTTAATCGCCGTTCACAAATTCAATGCTTTTATTTTAAAAAAATACACTCATTCTCTGACTTTAAGGCTGGTTTTACAGTGCCGCTTTCACCAGCGCGTTTAGTAAGCGTCGTGGGCCACGAGCTTTGAGTGTCTTTGATTGTTACATAGTAAAACAGCGCGGGCCATCCGCGCGGGTTGGTTTTACTATGTAACGATCCAAGACACTCAAAGCTAGTGGCCCGCGATGCTCACTATCCGCGTTGGCGAAAGTGACACTGTATAACCAGCCTTAGAATTCATGTGAGGATCAGTTTCATTATCACTTGCGTTAACAGTGAAGGAAAACATCGAGAGACAACCTGCACGCCTGAGAGGGCTCTAAAAAATCTCGATGGTATGTGCAGTACGCCAGCCCGCACTAGTACCCCAAGTGTGAGTTTTTTTACGTTAGTACTGTAGTTGCGTCACGCCAAAAATGTATGAAAATTTGGGCAGAGCTTCTAGCAGCGAATAGCGTGACTAAAAATTTGTTTGACATTTTTGTCGTGACGCAACTACAGTACTAACGTAAAAAACTCACACTTGGGGTACAGGTCAGCGTAGTGCACTAAGGCCTACAACTTTCTCATTCTGAGAAGATGATCGTGCCATCAGCGGTGGAACAGTTGTGTGGGCTATCAACATATAGGATCTGGGGCCCAATTCTCCTAAAATAAATTGTTGCCAAACGCAATCGAACCACAACCGTCAGCCAGTTTTTGTTTTCGAAAACTTTCAAAATGATTGATTGTGTTTTGTGTCAAACAATTTGATGGCTTTTGAAATTGAGAACTGTCTGAATGAACGGTTCGGCCTTGGTTCGGTTGTGATTTATCAAGATTTATTTTAGGAGAATTAGGCCCCTGTATTTTAAGCAGAGTCATTATGGCGTGGAAGTCTTTATATATTTAGGTAGATAGTAGATATGTATAGGGTGATATAATACGTAATTAATATTGTCGTAGAAACACATAGAAGAAGGGTCTAATACAAAATTAACCAAAAAAGTGTCCTGAGTTTACATACACAACCAGAGCGCGCGCCAAGGCACACTGCCATATGAACTTAAAAAACCAAAAAACTAATTTAAATCCTATGTCGTCATCACAATGCCTAATTTAGCTTTTTTCATGCGAAAATTGGACTGCACCCATTTAGGTGAAGGCTAATTTGACTTCATTTTCGCGTTTTAGGGGAGATTTCACCAACCTATCAACAAGTAGTCCGTTACTATTGACTTGATAAGCTAAATGTGACCTACAAATATGACACTTATGTGTTCAATAATCTTGTCATTGTCACTATTGATATGTGGTGAAAAGAAAATGTTAGCTATTTCAAAGTTTAGAGACCATATTAGTTTAACTGCTAGCGGCCCGACAGACGATCCGGAGCGTCAGTGCCATTGTTTATCTATTGTGTCTATAATTACAGTACTCGATAAGTTAATGAACCGTTAATGATAGGTTGATGAAACATTTGTGACATTTTTGAGCGTTGACCCGTCTATCTGTTTCTACGTCAATGGCAATTAGTTAATGATAAGATGGAGCAGTTAAGATTGAATGAACTCAGCGACATATTTTTGTTATGTTTAGTGTCAATAAGAGTTGTCGTATGTAGTATGAAGTGAACCTTCTAAAATTATTTCTTTTACAGACAATAACAGTGAATTTGTAAAATAATAGTTTAATTGGATTCTTATCGAAACAATTTATAACGAATTCATTAATTGAAACAATATAAATTGAAACATTGTTTTTAAGTTTTGTAGTTAATATTTTACCGATTTATTAATACACGATATTTCTAATGTACATTGCTCGCAGAACGGATTGCTGATGGGGCCGAAAGGTTCTGGAGTGGCGACCGCGTACCGAAAGGCGCAGCGCGGCCGCGTGGGTAGACCTTCCACAAGGTGGACCGACCCGGTGAAGGTCGCGGGAATCCGCTGGATGCGAGAAGCATAGGACCGGTCGATGTGGCGATGCTTGGGGGAGGCCTATGTCCAGCAGTTGACGTCTTTCGGTTGAATGATGATGATGGTGATGATACCTAATGTTAATGCACTTGTTGATAAAGAGTTTTATACAAGGTTAGTCGGAAAGGGGGTACTACTCGTAATCCGCAGGCCGCTTAAAGTATCACTGATGGCGGTTTTAAAGCAAGTGTTAATTTTTATTTCCATGTAAAATTATTTTTAGTTTAGTTTTTTCAAAAATTCTTCATGCTTGAGTTACGAATTCAAAAAATGGAGCTTCTAATTCGTGACCCCAACTATGACCTAAAATGTAGACACAGCTGCTCTTAGCTGATTAAAGATAGATTTTAACGTATTTTTATGTAATTTTTGAACAGCAATTTCTCTTAAAGTATTGACTTTTGGGGAAAGTGGTAGAACAAAAGTTATTCATTATTATGTATACATGTGGCTTATTCTGTTCTATAACTTACCCCAAAAGACATTAGTTTTAAAGAAATAGCTGTTCAAAGATTTCATAAAAATACGAACTACCGTTAGCTGTGTCTTCTGGTCATATTTAGGGTCACAGATTAGTAGAAGAACTAAATCTTTCTCATTCTAAGAAGAGGCTCGTGCTCAGCAGTGGGACAGAAATGACCGTGTTGAAGAGGTTTATATTTTTTTTTTTTTTTTTGTTTTTATAAAAACGTTGCCCCACACTAAGATTTATCTTGTATCGTGGGTGCGTTTACAGACACAAATCTCACAAACAAACGCCCAGACCCGGAACAACCATTTGTAGGCCATACAAATTTTTGTTCCGTGTGGGAATCGAACCCACGACCCGTAGCGCAGAAGCCAATCGCTTAGCCACTGCACCAAACGTGTCGTTTATAAAACACAGTTCAATGAAAATTATTAAACAAATGCTCGCGATAATCTTTATGTATACAATACTTGCATTTTAATTAGAAAAGTTGTCGATAAAACGATTCATACGAGTACTAGTTTGACTTTTATAAAAAAACACAAACCAAACGCAGTCTTTGTCGACCTAGCTTACTTGTTTTGCCAAAGATACGAACAAATTATGCAAAAAAAAGTATCACCTATGAAGGAGCACAGCTGTATAATAAACTGTCCTCTAATATAAAAAATGTAAATTCATTTAGTAGCTGGTAGTCCAAACTGTCTCAATATATACTTGAATATTTTTCACCTTCCATTAAAGGCTATGAAGCTATTAACTGAGTGTTCAGCGACGAATAAGTTCACTAAAATAGTGAGAATGATCCTATTATATTTTCATGTAAGTGGCATTTTTGTTTTTATGAAAATGAACTTCTTTAAACTTATAATAAAACGCGATAGACTAGCTATTTTACAATAGTAATCATATAGATATGAACGCCGGTTCCAATCAACTAAATTAAAAAACCATTCTCGGAAACCACTTTCAGCTGACTACTCGTAAAGCCAAGCGCAAATGGTTTCGCAGAGAATCAATTAAGTCCACGTTGTACATCACACGGGCAATATTTCGAGCTGCATGCTAATTACATTGAAGTGAATTTACTAGAAACGGTATCATTTATACCGTATAAAAGCTTTATTTCCCAACGGGTGGGTAGAGGTGCTTGTACTCTGTAGGAACTTCTAGAGTTCGCTTATAATGGTGTTTAGTATCTTGTTATTTATATTGAAAGAAAAAAATAAAGAAAATCTATTTTTTCAGCAAAAGACAACAGAAAAATCTATATAAATAAAAAGAAAGGTCCTGACTGACTAACTGACTGACTCATCAACGCCCAGCCCCAAACCCTTGGACCTAGAAAGCTGAAATTTTGCACAGAGGTTCCCTTTATAATGTAGACAAGGATTTAGGGAGGATTTTTCGAAAATCAACCCCTAATGGAGTTAAATAGGGGATGAAAGTTTAGTTTAGTCACTTAACGGGTTCAAAATTTCATGCAAGCGAAGCTGCGAGCAAAACTAGTATAAAATACAAACACAAGAAAAAAATTAGAAAAAGAGAAATTAAAACATTCTAATAAACTGCTATTCTAACAAAAATAATGCTGTTATTAGCGCAAAGAGAATGCTGCGACTTGCTAAATCTAGTTTTTGGAACTGACCTAGTTTGACGATTCATAAGTTAATCTGGTTTATTTGAACTAAAAATAATTGACTTTGACTTTGTTGCTCATTTTTCTAACGTAACCCCGTAGACAACTTTAATGTAACCCGTGAAAACACATGGAAAGCCACACGGGCAGTTATTGGGCAAAATCAGGGGGCCTACTCCATAAGTCCGTCTACGAAGTTAGTCGCCCGTCCGAAAGTAGCCCGAAACGTAGGAGTGAACAAAACAAGTGTTAAGTTCAACTTTTCGGACGAGCAAAAATACATCGGTAGTAGGGACACTGTGAAATCGTGTTGTCATTCATTCTTAGTTCTATAAATACTTAGAAAATGTGCTCCGAGCTTGCAAAATTGAGCTTTAGTGTGAGGCGAGAGCGCTGACTTTCCGCTGTGCGTTTGCGATCTTATTACATTTCGCTTTTAGTTCGCTCTTCTACTTCGCAGCTAAAGCGGTGCGTAAGCATGTTTTCATGACCTGAAACCATAGGTCCGTTGGAGGAGCACTGTAGGTTGTTAAGAGTCCGGCATAACCCTTCGCCTTCCCCAAGGTATCCATGAGGATTACTCCACGAAAAAAAGGCATGTTTTCATACCTAAAACACGAAGCTACTCAGGTCTGCCCTAGGCTGTTACTGAGACTTTAAACACAAAAACCCACTGCCCTATCCGAAAACTGACCCCAGGTCCTCAAAATCGTCTCGCCTACGACCAATAGAGCAATGAGATAGTTTCGCACAAAAGATTAACAAGCAATTTTAAAGTTAATCTTAAAAAATAACCGAAATTTTCTCTTCATATTAAAGCATGATATGAACATTTAATTATAAGGCCTGGAGCAGACGTCGCGTCTTTTAATGCCTTTTTAGGGACGCTAGACGTCTAGTGGAGTAATTTATTACACTTATTTCCACTAAGTGACTTTACTTACGTCGAGTGAGAAGTCAAAAAGAGGTCGGATTGGTAGACATATTTAGTCGGGGATTTGGTATAAATATAGACTAAGTATCCACTTTTTTTTAGCCTCTATTGTCCCACTTCTGGGCAAAATCCTCCCCCAAGTCATTCCATGTACTCTTTTCCTGTGCCATTCTAAAAAAGCCCTCGCGTTATACGTCTAGGTCATCTCGCCACCTCTTTCTGGGCCGACGTCGGTCGGTGGCGGCAGCGCCGTCCATCCACTATTATAAAAATTTAATTGCATGCATTTTTATCAGTGTCATGTCGTCATCATCAGCCTATAGCAGTTCACTACTTATCATAAGCCTCTCCAAGGGCACGCCACTGAGCTCGTTCCTCGGCTTCTCTCATCCAGCTGCTACCAGCCACCTTGCGAAGATCGTCACTCAACCTAGCCCGAGGGCGTTCCACACTACGTTTGCCGATTCGTGGTCTCCACTCAAGATCACGTCTACCCCAACGGTTATCGGTTCTATGGCTAATATGGTCGGCCCAATGCCACTTCAGCTTGCTTATCCTGTGGACTATGTCGACTACTGTGGCTCGTGCCATGTTCTGCCGCGCCAACGAAGAAAACAATAGGTAACTCGATTTTGGACGATTTTGAGTTATACATATATTCGGAATCAGCCCATCAAGATGTATTAACTCTCTCTTTGTAACTTTTTGAAATACTTCAGGAACTCGGTTTTTCAGTAAGCAAGAATGCAATTACTAAAACGGTTCAAAACTTAGAGCGCGTTGGGCGTGTTTTTTTCGGAAGCGGCAAAATCGAGTTATTGTTCTCTTCGTTAGCACGGCAGTGTTGTTCTTGGCAATAAATAGATAATTATAAACTTGTTTTTTTGGAGGACTATTAGGCTTTATGATTAGTTCCGGTTTACTCAAGTCTAGTCGAGAGTTGAGTTCGACTCGGGACCTCGCCGCGTGTTCAGCACATGATAAAGGGTTCCGTTTGGGTCCGAAAATAGTCAGGCAATCCAGAAAAATGCACGTGAGTAAACCGTAACAAATCATAAATATGAATGTGTTTCATGGAAGTTATGATACAAAGACTATTGGGCTGTAGACTTGGAATGTGGTATTTATTGCAATTCGACACCTTTAAGCTACAAGTCCGAGACGGGCTACAGACCGCAAACTGCACAAGTAGTATCGCTTGCGGTACGATCTGCGGCTGCGGTCTGCGGTTGCAGTTTTGCAGTCGCTGTCGGAATAACACACCTTAAAGGCGCTATTCCGATGGCGACATGCAGTCTACGGTTGCAGTCTGCAGTTTGCAGCCCGTCTCGGAATTGTACCTTCAGCCGTTCCTGAGGAAAAGTATCTTGACGAACAGAGGAACAATAAAGTAATCGTATAATGGTTTCGTTCTTCTCCGAGGTACTCTAAAAAGCATAATGCTATATTATTAACACATAAACATAACATCACGCCAGTATTCCCCGAAAGAATAGGCAGAGATGTATATCTACACCTTTATTTTGCCGTTATGTTTCAAGTCCCATGTAATAAGAGGCGAGCCTATTGCCATCAACGGGCACAAATCCAGACTCCGGGCTGCTCCTGGGAAATTCCAAACGGAGAATAACACAATAACACTTTACCCAGGACTTCACGATCAGCACTCGCGCTTGGCACCACTAGAACAACGAGGGAATGAGGCAGAAAAAAAGTTTTAATTTTTTTTTTCTCTCAGTCAAGCTACGCTCAACCTCTTCCAGCAGCCTACATCTCTATTATTACATAACAGGTGGTGCAGGCAATATTCTTAATATTACCCACCTATAGCGTTATGAGCGAGTAATATACGTGCTTCGCTACACTAGATACGTGCTTCAGTGCTTCTGTAACGAAAGTATTCTGTTTATGTGTTATATTTTTGTATTATAACTTTCGTGAGACACATTCATATTTATGATTAATTACGGTTTACTGATATTATACGAAAAATTTGCGCGGCATGCACCGGCACTCTTTCCTCAAACAAAACGGACACGACAAGTGACGAAGACACACGAGCAATACCGAAACAGAGCGCGCTCTTCTTGTCGCGAGCGCAACGCTACGCGGCGCGGTGCAGCGTCAGTTCGACTCGCGACCTCGCCGCGTGATCAGCTCATGATTAAGGGCTCTGTTTGGGTCCGAAACTAGTCGGGCATTACCGAAAAATGCACGTGAGTAAACCGTAATTAACCATAAATATGTATGGGTTATATGTTACAGTTGTATTGAGAGTACTAGTATACGTAGTTATTATGCAGTAAACGCATTGTAGTGTAAAGGTGATTGCAAATTTGGTAGCACTGTATGCGCCGTACGCGTCATTGGAAACGTATGTATAATTATGTCGCAGTAACATGGTTACAGCCGTTATATGATCATATTCCTAGTGACATGATCCTCGGAAGATGCTTATAGAAAGCATAATTGCTGATGCGTTGCCAACACTGATACAAAGCTGTAAAGTCCCATTTGCCTGTAATTTCGCCAGCACCAATACCCTTCAAACTAGAACGCAGTAATAACTACTTGGCGTTAGAAATAGGTATGGTGGTAATACTTCTCCGAATGATCTCATTCACAAGGACCTATAAAATAATATAACATAGCATCACGCCAGTATTCCCCGAGGGGATGGGCAGAAGCATTTCGCCGTTATTTTTAAGTCCCATGTAATAACGGCGAGCCTATTGCCATCAACCGGGGACAAATCTAGAAACCGCCTACTGAAAAATTCCAGACGAAAAAACCCAATAAAACTTTGCCCGACCTGGGGATCGAACCCAGGACCACACACCCAGCAGTTGCGCTTGCGACCAGGAATTTTACTACTACTAAAACTAACATCATAGTGTAATCAGTGATCGGTGATTACTAATCACCAATCAGTTAGGCAACCCTGGTGATTATGGCAATGCCGAGCCCTCTGGCTGGTAACTGGCGCGTTGGAAGGCCCTTGTTAGGCATTGAACGTTTACGGGCAGGTATTATAATACTATAACATTAATTCTTGTTCGAGATTCACAGTCACAATGAAAATTAATCCTACAATACCACTCCAGGGATCGGAACAGGAGATTGCTCTTATTAAATACAAAATGATAATTAACGTATTCATAAACCGACCGCTTGTTATTATAAATTAATTACATAATAACTATAGTTTGGAACATGTCAAATTAACTCGGGCTATGTAGTTTATTGTATTCCTCTCATAATTATTGTTTAGTTTTGAAATGAAGTATGCATTGTTTTAATTTGTCAATGAATTGGTTTAATTATTTTTGGTTAAATTATACTATAGTTTGTGCTCGTGCTCGTTAGGGGTCCGAGGCTTAAGCGCAGTCCAGACCACGCTATAATATATAGCTTATAGCAAATATTGTATAGTAATGTATTTTATAATGTCTACAGTTTTAAATTGTACCTTATTTATTGCGTATGTATTTATTTTATTTCTTTACATACACTACACATATACACACATGTTGGTTTAAGTGAACGGGCATGACCGCTGACTGACATCCGTGGAGCACAAAGGTTCCAGACGAAAACCAGCGTCAAGTACTTACAGTGCTTGACATTACACTGATCTGGACACCTTTTTGGTCCAGCCGTGAGACACATACCTAAGACTTTTTTTATTTATATCACACTTTTTATCTGTTGTGTCTCTTTTGCTGTGTCCAAATAAATGATTATTTATCTTTATCTGTAGTACAACCATATCGCTCAGCATACATTTTACATGGACACGTTCACACAACGCTACGCTATAAAGTAGAGGCACAGTGTACCTACTTACTACATACAGTGGGTCAACGCCCATACATTTGACAGGTCCTATGAAATGTCAAAATTATGTAGGGGCGGAGGTTATGTCCCAAGTATGCAGTATGGCTACTCGGGACATAACCTCCGCCTCTTCACCCCGCAACCCCCCGCACGATTGCTCTGTGCCAATGTTCTACGTTGACCGACTGTAAGGAGTAAGATATAGGTAGACTGTGGTAGAGGATTGCTCAATGTGCTTTACTAAATCGATACCTCTGGGCTCAAAAGGAGTATAGCACAAAACATTTCAGGAGAAGCAAAAAACAAAAAAAAAAACGGATTTTCGTTATAATTATGTGAAAATGTCATTATACCAAAAATGTGCTATACGCCCTTTGAGCCCAGAGGTATCGATATGGCGAAATAGTATAGCGTAGTCGAAACTGCTCTTAATTAACAACCACGTGGAACGTACGATTTGCAAGGTCAAACTGCGCTTGCTGCGGTCAGTTTGTGGATGGGTAACCGTTTCTTACACATCGGATTCGGGACTCCCCTCCGTGTCTCGGAGAGCATGTTAAGCCGTCGGTCCCGGGTGTCACACGAATACCTATGACTGTCGTTACGGGTAGTCAGAAGCCCGAAAGTCTGACACCCGGTCTAAGCATAGGTATTGGTATTGCCCAGTAACTGGATTGCGGAGGTTTGATGGTAGACGCTCCGTGTAAAATACAGTAGAAAATAGCTACGATAACTGTAGCCAGACTAGAATTAACTTGAACTTTTCCAATTCACAACCAAAAAATACCACAAAAGATTCTTGCATCCAAGCATTCTACGCAACTAAATCAGAACGACTATTCGGTTAAACAATTGTAAAACAAACAGTTCGCCGACATTCAAGTAACATTCACAATTGCGCTCTATATTTCTTTGTCTCGCAAAAGGCAAAGGAATTAACTTCCAAGTCCTTTCAGTTGAAAAGTTAGACGGCCTTTTCGATATACGCAAAAGAAAAAGGTGAAAAAATCTTTTGATGGATAATAATAAAGGTAAAGAAGTTTTTTTGTGAGAAAAACTTTGGATTCTTGAGTTGTAATGTTGTTTGTGGGTTCTCGTTGTTTTGTTGCAGTTATTTTAGATGCTTGCGTAACGATTCCAGATTCATGAAGCCTTGGGATTATTTTTTTGCCATCTTTGCTGTACGAGCTTACGTAAGAAACCTCTTTTACTAAAGTTGTATGTTGTCTCTTTATCCTAGTATTTTTTAGGCCTCTTCTCAGCATTATTGTTATTATATTCAGTCCTCACCGCCTCATTGTTGAGCAAAGGCCTCTCGCTTAGTCTTCCACCCTTCTCCATCGCTGGCCCTTCGTCGCCATTGATTATCAAAGGCGTCGAGTTCTTCTCAGCATAGTTAAGTAGAACACGAAAAGCCATTCCATTGCCATTCCTATCCTGGGACAAGACTTTCAAATTTTCTGACAATAATACCAAATTACACTGCGTATAGTATTAAACTGCTTAGCACAGGCCTCTTCTTGGAATGAGAAGGGTAAAGGGCCTAAGTCTACCATGCTGGCCTGGCGCTGATGGCGGACTACACACAGCATGGAAAACTTTTGCATATGTGTGTTTCCTCATGATAATTTCCTTCACCGTTAAAGCAAGCAATCTAATCAAATCTAATGCTAAATGCACATGAATTCCAAGTCAGAAGAGTGGTCTGGGATCGAATTCTTCCTAATGGCACCGCTCAGGAAATATTACCTGGATGCCACGAACTTGCAAGCACTTAATCAACGAAGACAACGTTTCAAAAGAAATAACTAAAACTTAATGAGCACTCTCCATAAATATTCAAACAAAGTTCTAGTTACGAGTTAGTTTGACATTGTAACATTTTATCGGCTGCACTAGGATTACCGTACTAACTTAGCACTCACTTAGCCTGGCTTCATGGTTATTATGTTCTAGAAGGTTAAACAGTGGTAATAAGATAAAGCAGCTTTCGCCATTTTCGGGCACAATTCCAGCATTGTGCTATAGCTGAGAATTTACAAATCTATTTTCATTTTTGGCCGTCCTGGAGGCCGGTCTAACAAACCTAACGATCTTGCAAAACTTGTTACTTCTGTCTTGTCATCAATGCGTATAGTTGAAAAAAATGAGGTAATTTTAATTGAGGCATAGCGTGAAGTTTTGAGAAAATACCTCCTTCCTAGGAGAGGTCCAATCCTGTAGTGGACTGTGATAGGCTGTTGATGAAACTGGAGATAAATTCCAGGTTTGGACCATGATAGATTGGAAGAGATTAGGATTTTGTAGTAGCAGTCTCCTCTCGTGTCGACACGAGCTATAGGAGAATAGCTCAAGCCGTGGTGAAAAGATTAGCGACTCAGCAAGGTTGGTAGCGGGGCTGACTGCCCAGGGTGCGTCGGACGTACTTAAGTATTGTCATTCGTGGAAGCTATTTTAATGCACTCCTGCGACGATAGTATATAGTAGTCCCTAAGCCTCGTAGTATTGAGTCTTCTTCAAGGTAATCATTTGAGGGAATATTTGTGACACACCCATGCCCGTTTGGGGGGTGAACTTCAAGTGATACTAAAATGCAAACCCCTCTGTAATATTCAGACGAGCTTCCGGATTTTCGATTACATTGTAACATTTTCTAAGCTTACCGAGGATCACCGTATCAGCTGAACATTATCTTAGCTCGAGTCTTCGTAACTTAGTTGAAAGGAGGAAAACAGGGGCAACGTACGACCATAGCTCGCTGATGAGGTCTCATCACTCACAGGTATTTAAAATGGTCTCCGGGCTGATTTTATGAACGACAGATAATTTCATCCGCAAAAATTTTGACTTTTCCAAGGAAATCTGTCAAAATGTCGGATTCATTCATCAGACAAAGTTTTCTGAAGTTGGGCACAGAGATTATGACATGACAAAAAACACAATTACAGTTGGCCGGGTTGAGCAGCAAATCAAGAACCTAACGATGCTTTCAACCTTAAGATCAGGTTCTAAAACTGAAACCTACTCCACTTTTTGATATTATAAATATTCCGTGGCAACCAAGATGACAAAGTCGTTACCACTGCATATTTAAACCTAAAACACCAATGGAATTAATTGCTGATGCGTTCCCATCCTTACAGACAAAGTTGGAAAATCTGTGGAAAAGTGTAATTTCACCGGCACCCATACCCTTCAAACTGGTGTTGCTTAGAGGCACAAATAGACATGGTGGTAGAACTTCTCTGCCAAGCTCTTTCACAAGAAGCTCTACTTCTACTAGACTCTATTACCCTTCAAACCAGAATACAGCAATGCCGCTCGGCAGCAGAAATAGGTACGTTGTTAGTACTTCCCTGACGAGCTCTTTCACAAGAAGCTCTTCTACTACTAGGCTCTATTCTACTAATATAATTCAAACCAGCTCCCGGACGTTTGCTACAGTTCGACATTGTAACATTTTATCAGCTATACTAGGATTACAGAATTAACTGAGCAGTCACTTAGCCCAGCTCTTCGCTATAATCCAGGGATTTCCACACGTCCGCTTGACTTGCATTTAAGTTAAAATTAAGTTTAAATTCAAGCGCTTTTTATTTTGACCGGATTATTTCGACTAAGTAATTTTAATTAGGTCACTGTTTTACTGGCGTTGGGCGAAACTGTTTGGATGTTTAAAGTATTTTGGAGTTATTATGAAGTTAATGGTTGGTGGAAGAGTGCAGGGAATCAAGTTTTATAAGTGGACTTCAGAAGACATCAAGAATGAAGATTATCTATCTGCCTAGCCCTTACTTAAGTCTGGAAGTGGACTTCAGACGACACTGCTATTACGTTCGGATGAAGATTATTGATCTGCTTAGCCCTTACTTAAGTTTAAAAGTGGACTTCAGAAGACACTGCTATTACGTTCGGATGAAGATTATCTATCTGCCTAGCCCTTACTTAACTTTGGAAGTGGACTTCAGAAGACACTGCCATTACATTCGGATGAAGATTATCTATCTGTCTAACCCTTACTTAACTTTGGAAGTGAACTTCAGAAGACATTGCCATTACGTTCGGATAAAGTTTATCCAACTATGTTGGGGTTAGTTTTCAATCTAGCCAGATACGGCTGAATCCCAGTATTTTACATCGAACGACTGCCATCAGTACTCCGCAACTGAGTTAGGTAGTGGGCAATGCCGATATCCTAAGGTTGGACCGGTTGTCAGACTTACGAGCTTCTGACTACCCGTAACGACTGTCATAGGTACGAAGATGAAATCTGATATGAATATATTTGGATGAAGATAATTATTAGATTGCCAGATGAAGATGCAACCTGAAAGAGTGAGCTAAGTTAAGCTGGATCTGAAATGAGAAAGAGGAAGGGTAATCCCGCTATTTGGGAGCTGCTTAAGTCTTGTTGTATTAAGGTCCCATGTAATAATAGGTGGCGAGCCTATTGCCATCACTGGACATAAATCCAGACTTCAGGCTGCTACTGAGACACACACGGAGAAACCCAATAAACTTTGCCCGGTGTGGATATCGTAACCAGGACCTTACATTCAGCAGTCGCGCTAACGACTTCTAGACTAAAGCGGCAGTCAAACTATAGGTAATATTATTCCACCAAGAACAAAAATTTTATCTTCACTGTCATCATCTTAAAATCTATTAAATGCAGCATAAAACAATGACTCGCTAGACTTACTCTGACAAGTTTGTTTAAAGAAAGTCCAGTATCAATCTTACTTCGTAATACTTATCCACCTAACTTTTTCTAGACTTTTTTCTATCCATTCAGACTTCAAGATTTCTACATCCAATTTCGAGAAGAATACTTTAAGCCAGTCTTGGCTCTGACAGTAAATAATTACCTTCATCTGTAAGAAGCTTACAAAACTAGAAATGTATCAGAAACCCTTTCAATCGATTCTATTGGTCAGCTAAATGACGAAGTAGGCTGTTCACTGCAATCATATGACAAATAAGACCCGGTTCAAGCCGAAAACCGGGTCGCAATCGGTCAAAACGTCCATTTCTGTCCGTTACAACAGCAATTCTATGTAGACCTCGCTCGCCAAGCAACTCAAGCCCAACGTTAAGTTTCAGAAGAGGTCAAGACTTTCTGGTCGAATGACAAATGACATTTAGTATCGTATTACGTAATACAGGACGTTGTACGATAACACGGAGTAATGTGACGTCATTTTACACGTCTCGGGAATCGATACCCGGTTTTCACACCGATTTCACACTAAAGTCTATGGAATTAAGGTTGAAAATGGCTAGTTTTGTATCTATCCAATATTGCTATCTAGATAAATTGTAGCGTCGAAATGTGTAAAAAATAAGGTCATGTTTGCGTTCAAATAAGCGGAAAAATCCGGTTTAAAGTGGTTGCAACCGGCGCGCATTGGTAAGTACCGGATTATTAGGTGCATGCTGGCTTTAACAGGATTTGCTTATTCCAGTTTAAGTGAAAATGCGTCTTAAAATGTTCCACAGTTGTATTTTTTTAATAGGTTGATTTATAACTGCAGTTTGCTTAAATCTGGTTAAATTCAGTGTTGAAAGCTTGAGAATTAAATCAAGTTACTTAGTCGGAGTGCTTCTATTCAACTTTTATGCACACAAGATTACTAAAATAACTACTTCGATCTTTTAAAGAGCTCTCAGGGTGGGCAGAGCTCTCGGTAGTGAAATCAGCACATTAATCTTATTTTCTCGTGTGTTGAATCTATTTGATTCGTTTAAGAGCTCTACCTGGTGTGGTTAGAACGAGATCACCGATTCTATCTTCTTCTTATACAACGTTATTTTTAGTATATACAAAAACCGAGACATCCCAACAAGATTTTCATCAGAACTGCCTGAATATGTGTTTTTTTTTTTTAATAAATCTCCAAGTTACACCGTAGTTTATGTCGCGTTAAGTTCCCTAAAAAAGTGTGAAATGCCTGAGATGTGCTATGCAGGGGTTGTCTAATATCAAGAAACTGACCGAGCGGACCATCTCAAGCCTCAAGGTGTCTATTCCCGTCAACTGTTATGGGTAGAAACCTACTGAAACAAAATTTAAAATTATGAAAAAAAAGTGGTGTAAAAAATATGTCAATCAATTCTCCTAGTGATTCTGAACAAATTAGTTTCAGGTTTAGTATATACTAAAACTAAGCTTGTATAAGAGGTAATTGTTTCAGCGAGTTGCATTGAAATCTCATCGCCTCGGCCACATCGGGTAGCGTGTATTACTTTCCGTATTCGTCCCCCAAGGAAAGATGAGTTAGTTACGCTTTTCTCAAGGCGGCTTCCTACGGTGCTTTATATCGCGCACCGTGACGCACGAGCTCGCACCGGTGCACTATGGGAAGAGAATTGTCCGTGGTAATGTAGGCGCGTGTGTTGCAGTGCGTCGTATCCGCCGTAAGTCGGTAGCTTCAAAGGTGCTGTGCAAACACGGTGCATGTTCTCTTTCACTTGGCATTTTCTTTCTTTCTTGGCACAAAGTAGCTTCAATTCACACAGACGGATACGCACCGAAATAGCCTCGGTGCAGTGCGTGGTATCATCTGTAAAATCACGCACCGTGGGAAGCCACCTTTACTGAAATATTGTACATAGTATGTCCCCTCGGGGCGACGAATTGGATACGTCTTCTCAGCCACTGCGATTTCTTATATCTATCTATCTTGTTCTTCTTTCATACTTAGCATGCATTTAATATTTCTATCTCTTTCTTACGTCAACTGCGTATACATACACCACTGTAGACACATAAGCTAAAGCAGTACCTCAACTTACTATAATCGTCGGAATTGAAACACTCACACAGACACGAGCTGTATGCTGAGTATAATGCACTCTTTGTATGGGACTGTATTCCGAAAATACCTTAGAAGTATTGTTGCAGTGCGTGTCTGTGTGAGTGTGTCAAATCGGGCGATTGTATGTAGTTGAAGTACTGCTTTAGCTTATATACAAGGTGTTAAATAAGGGTACAACCTCTTAAGGAGTCACTGTACTCATCATTATGAACAACTTTTAATATGGGACCAAAAAAATCTGCTGTTCCCTACATTTTGACGAGTTATGTGAACATAAATGTAGGGAACAGCTGATTTTTTTTGTCACGATTTCATGTTTGGTCCCATAGTAAAAGTTGTTCATAATGATGAGTACAGTGAGAGCGCGTTCAGATGACACGCGCCCGCTATGCGCACGCCACGCGCGTCGGCACCCGTGCCTAACTCGCTTTGAAATTTTTTGTAGATGATTTGAGTCTTATAACACATCAATAGATCTCAAATTGCATTTGCCATCCTAGCCGGGAGGGTGGAGGCGGCGCGGGTGCTGCGCGATTGCGACGCGTGTACTACACGATGGCTATTCGGGCGCTGCTCGTGCGCGTGTACTTTACATGGATAAAAAAATGTACGTTAACCCAAGGGACTAACTATTAAATTCCAAAGTTTCAGAGGAGGAAGCGACTCGAGAGAGGCGCGCGCGCGCTCTCCCGCCAAAAAAAATCGCGCATGTATGAACGCAGCCTAAGCCCTCAAGAGGTTGTGCGTTATTTAGGTATGTTACACCTTGTATACTGTGCATACACCTTGATTTAAAGGGTTTAGTAGGGCTATAAGTAAAAGCCGTTTGTACGTATTCTCATACATTTTAAACAGTCAGGTTTTTAATGGCGTGTTAGCTAAGTCCAGCTAACGACCCCATACGTCTTCATTAAGTGTTGCCGCGGTTTAGCAACAGTGTTAACAAGTTTACCCGTTTTGTTAAGGATTGTGAATGTGTGTGATGAATTGTGGACCTTATATAGGATAGAATAAGGACGCAGGACAATTTACTGACGTGAGTAAGGGCCCAGAATAAAGATTTTAGGTACTATGACATCAAAAAAACACTCATATAAAGCGACCGCGATCCAATTTTTTCGATTAATTAACGGAACTATAGACTGCTGCGAACTTTGAGCACTATTCAAATTAAAATTCCAACTCGTTTTCCGAGGAAAAATATTTATAACCTATTTAATCTTTCACTTTCAAAAACGAACCTCGGTCATTATGCCGCTGTGTCAAGACTCTGTAGGCAATGCAATACCTTGTCGAAACTCCATGATATTGACATCTGCGATATTAAATTTTGTTGTAACATAGCTAAGTCGAAAAATTAAAAAAAAATTGCATGTTGTGGCCTCCTATAATTGAAGGAGTACTCGGATATAAGGTTCATTCTATTTACCAATTTTTGTGATTTTTGTGTATATCCTTAATTGTTGGAGGTCCATAATAAATAAATAAAAAAAACGAAATGTAAAAAATACGATTTAAATAAATGAATAACGCCCCTTCCCTAGTTGGAGATAAGACTACGAAAAGAAGAAGAGAGTTAACACGTTCAGTGCTGGGTGCCCTCTAGGAGGGCTCATTTTAAATAAAGGTTTTTCTTGGAAAATTCACCGTCATGAAACAAGCAAACACCTATTTTACGACGTGGTAGCGTATTTTTCAAGGTATTTAACCTAACAGTGGCGAAGGGTGAAATTTCTTAAAAGGGAAGCCGGACCTAAAAATGCTAACCTTGCTCAAGTGTGATGCGTGAATTCCAGTAACTATCTCGTTTCGAAAGGGAAGCCGATAGGAATCGAGTTGTATGGAGCCTTCGCCACTGTAACCTAATGCCAGGAACCTTCCTCGAGGGTTCACTCTTAGTGCAAACGCAATGCTGAGGACCCTAAGGAAGGTCCACTGGGAATATGTATTGCGGGATTGCGTATGAGCTCTATGAAAAGTGTGATGGACTCGAATGTGTTAAAAGGATGATTGTTCGCAGTATGTTATTATGAGCATACAGCTCGGATGGTACTGCTCATCCTCTTTACAAATCCCTTGGTCACCTTTAATGACACCCGAAAGAGACCCATCCAACAATCTAAATATATAAAAGCGAAAGGTCACTCACTCACACACTCATCACGAAATATCGAAAACCGCTAGACGTATGAAGATGAAATTTGGCAGGGAGGTAGTTTATAGTTAATAGACGTCCGCTAAGAAAGGATTTTTGGAAATTCTACCCCTAAGGGGGTGAAATAGGGGATGAAAATTTGTATGGAAAATCGTCACTTAACGGGTTCAAAATTTCACGCAAGCGAAGCTGCGGGCGAAAGCTAGTAAAAGATAAAGAAAGTAGATAGGAAGGTGAGTCCTCCAGGAAGGCCTGTGCTTTCCTAGGTACCACACGGTTAACGAGCAGGGGCCTAATTCTCCTAAAATAAATTGTTGCCAAACGCAATCGAACCACAACCGTCAGTCAGTTTTTGTTTTCGAAAACTTTCAAAATGATTGATTTTGTTTTTTTGTCAAACAATTTGATAGCTTTTGAAATTGAGAACTGTCTGAAGGAACGGTTCGGCCTTGGTTCGGTTGTGATTTATCAAGATTTATTTTGGGAGAATTAGGCCCCTGCTCATACTCTTTACAAATCCCTTGGTCACTTTTAATGACACCCAAAAGAGAACCATCTATACTGATATTATAAAGAGGTAGAATTTGTTTGTTTGTTTGTTTGTATGTAGGAGGTAATCTCCGAAACTACACATCCGATTTCAAAAATTCTTTCACCAGTAGGAAGCTACGTTATCCCTGAGTGCTATAGGCTATATTTTGGGATCAAAAAATTAGGGATCCATAAATTAACGCGAGCGAAGCTGCAGGCAAAAGCTAGAACTGCTGGAACCATCCAACAATAAAAGATAAAAAAAGAAGATAGGAAGGTGAGTCCTCCAGGAAGGCCTGTCCTTTGCTAGGTATCACACGGTTAACGAGCAGTAGGGTAGACAAAAAATATACGAGAACAATAAACTGCAATTTACAGTGTTAAAACGAAATAAAACCATTCCATATATGTATTAAGCTGTCATTCCAGCGATGACATCTCCGTCCACCCGTGACCACCAGCTATGCAAATTGCGAACTGATCGGAATATCGGATGATTAAAATGTATGAAACGCGATAAAGGTATTCAGTTAAGCGCAGTTCAGACTATGCTATACTATTTCGCTATACACCGTGGGCCCGAAGTACGAGAAAGATTTTAACTACGTCTTTCTGATGGTATTATGAGTCAAATGTTAAATCAACGAAAGTCCAAATCAGTCTTTTTTTGTGTTTCCTTTCTTGATACATCCTTTAACTTTAGTACTTCCACGTAAACAATACCTTAGGTTGAACTGGCAACATTTATAAATTATCAGTGAGTGGATAAGAAACTTCTCACTTCACAACCCTCCCCGACAAATAAGACATACGGCGAGAGGGGTATGGTTTGACAAAAGTCACAACGCCGCGTTCATAGGACTTGTTACCATAGATATTTTTAGATTTGTGAATTTCCGTAAATAATGAATATTTCGAAAATTAAGCTTTATTTAACAAACTATATCCTAGCTTTTCTTCTTCAATTAGGCATCGGAATCGAAGGTTAAAATCTTTCGGGTACCTCGGGCCCACGGTGCACAGTAAAGCATATTGTGTATGTACGTAAAAATCTGCCAATGTATAGTGTAAAAAGCGACGTTCATAATATAAATACTAGGAACAAACACAAATTAGTAGTCCCTAAATTTAGATTATCCAAAACGAATAAGTCATTCCTAGGAAACTGTGTTTGATTTTATAACAAGCTTCCCAAATCAATTACGGATCTCACTGAGGGCAAATTTAAATCTCACGTTAAATCAGTTCTCATTAAAAAGGCATACTATAAGATAAACGACTATGTTGACGATAGGGACGTGTGGCGCTAGTTCTTTTCTGCACATGTGGCTTCCCTGGTAACCAATAGTTTTTAGATGTAGGTTTATGATGTATTTATATTAGTTAGATACGATTATGATTTAACCCAATTCATACAGAATTGATTTATATACTTATCTTACTTTTAATTTTTATTTTACCTGTAATTGCATAATTTTATTATTGTAAAAAATTTGATGATTTTCGTTGTATAGAGTCAATTAATTTATTCACTTGACAGACATATCTGTGTTGCTGGGGAGTTTGTTGCGCCGTTTCTTCTTCACAGCAAAAACACTAGGAAGCGGTGAAGGGAGGGCTTTTTGTGGGATGTCTATAATATTGTATAACTAACGTTCAAAAAGAACTAAGTAATTCTAGTCTATTTTGAATAAATGAGTTTTTGAGTTTTGAGTTTGAAAAGCTTGGAAAAAAAATAGATTTTAACAGGGCGTCTGACGAAATGTAAAGGAATTTCGATTTTGAAGGTAGTGAAAAGGGGATGAAATGATAAAAATGCTACAAAGGCGCGAGCGAATGATACAACGAAAAATAAATACATTGCCAACATAAAATAATGTTACATTTCCGTCAAATTTAAAAATATCTTTTACAATATTTTATTCAAAAACCAAAATCCTTCCATTTTTAAAATCATGTACATAAATTCCAGTGCAAGCGATTTTCTTCGCTTCGCTTTCCAAATCTAATTTGCATTTCAAATTCAAAAATGCAAAACGCTCTGGACGCAACGGCCGCGCTATAAAACAGTATGAAAACCTTTTTCGTGATTTCATTTTATAATTAACTTGTCTGCTGACCATACGGGTAGAGGAGAAGCGTTACGGAAGCTAAGCAACGTAGGTTTGGGTGCATTAAAAGAGCTTACACGAGTGGCGATACTTTTTTTATGTTATAGGTTAGCAAACACAACGGCCCACCTGATGATAAGTGGTTACAAATGGCGGGCCGTAAGCTGAGCTTTGCATTTGTGTGAGTGCACATCCCAACCAGCAAAAACTAGGCTTAAAACAATCTCTAGACTACTGTTTTGTTGCTCTTAAATCACTCCTATATAATGATATAAGCCCGGATTTGGGCACCATTCTAAGCCTATTTAGTTTAATATCGTTCTAATATCAGTCTAATTGAATGCTGTTTGCACTTACTGAAATCTAGCCAAAGTTAATTTAAGCCGACTTAGGCTAATATTGCTTTTACGTAAGTATCATATAAGCCTGTATAGGCTTATATTGGTCTAAGGTTAGAATATTTTGAGAATTTTTCGTCAGCTCCAACTTAAAACTTTGTGTGAGTGTTGGCTTGAAATTAAATGAAACAAATTAAAGTTAATATTGTGTGAAGTTAATGTTTATACTGTGTGGTACGGCACTTTAGTACCTTTAAAATTAGTTATACGGTAAGTAATCGTATTGGAATTTATTATTTACTGTTAAATAGACCTCGTTTTACGCTTCAAAATTCATGCGCCTGTTAAATAAGGTATTTCCTGTTCTCGTTTAATTATTTTATTTGTTAATTTGTATTGATAGTGTCGCCATTAGTATAGCTGCATTTTACAAGCGCACTATTAAACTAATGTAAGATTGTTTACTCTAATATTAGCATTCGCTATACTAAAGATAACTCCATATTGGAATAAATTAGGGTTCCTCACAGTACTCTTATGCTATGCTGATATTAGTCTGACATCTTACAATAGCATTTAGCAAGTCTAATATAAAATCAAACGAGCTTCGAAAATACCCATATAAGAGCAAGTTTTTCTCAAGTGCAACTAGTCTTAGTAAATGCTCTTATATACATATATGAGACTTGGTTATGAGACTGAGCACTCTTGAGGCCATACCGGCTTGTCTAAAAGTAATATAGGATCGATGGTATTTCTAAAACAAATATAAGAGCGCTTTAAGCCTACTACTCTTAAAAAGTGCGAGTTCTGAGACTGTTTTGCTGGTTGGGATAGAATCGATTGACAAAAATCAGTATAAACCGGTTTAAACCAAGCAAAGGACGCGTCTGCATTCCTTTTCACACAAATGTAAAGTTTAGCTTAGGCCTCGCGGATGGTACCACTGCCTATAATAGTATGACTGGTTTGTTGCTGTACATCCGAAAACCATGAATTCTACTCATAATTCTGTACAACTTTTACAATGGGATAAACTCTGAGTTCTTGAAAAAGAAATCTGCTGTTCCATACATTTTTCTGGCAGGCTTCGGTCCGCCCGCCCCTGGCGGACCTCTCCTTCTGTGCGGCCTTGCTCCACGTCCTCTTGAGAGGCGCGCACGGAACACTGCCCGTCGCCTTCTCGGGTCTGTTACTGGTCGGGCGACGGGTCCCCTAACCCGCTGCCCGCAGGCCATATGCTGTATACACCTACAACCACAAGATAAAGTTGAAGTCTCATGTGCCTGTAATTTCACCGGCACCCTTAACCTTCAAACAAGAAGACAGCAATGTTGCTTTGCGGTAGAAATAGACCTAGAGGTAGTATTTCCCCGGACGAACTCCTTCACAAGGAGCTTCACTAGTGCTAAAGTACACTCTGGGCAGTCAACCCCACTACCAACCTTGCTGGCTGGCTAATCTTTTGACATGAGCTTATAGCTCATCGGCATGATGATACATGAGATTTTGTCGTAGCAGAGTCTTGAGCAGAGCAGGGAAGACTCTGCTACTACAAAATCTTCGACCTATTCCAATCTATCATGGTCCGAAGCCGTGATTACCAGTGATAATGTCTGGAATAATCAATTTATTGGATGAGTTCTGTCATATGATGGGCTTGACTGCGACATGGAGGTGAGACTCTTGGAGGAATCTGTCTCTAGCTATGTCCTGTGCTCATCACAGTCCGTTGATGATGATCTGTTAAACTTGGAACTCATCAGAGACCTCTACAAAGGTTCTTGGTGATATATCTCTGATGTCTATACTTAGTACGTAGAATTGTGTTCGCAATTGTCTATGTTCGTTCGTTCTGCCTAGCCTTCTCCCAACTATGTTGTGATTGGCTTACGAGTCTTACCAGATCCAGTTCAATACCAATATTTTGCCCGGAGTGACTGCCATCAGACCTCCGCAACCCAGTTACGGGGCAATGCTGATATCCTACGTTTAGAGCAGTTGGCAGACTTTCGTGGTGCTGACTACCTGTAACGACTGCCATAGATATTCGTATGGCACCCGAGACCGACGGTTTATGACAAAGTATTATTGCAAATTATTTGCCATCACATTCCTCGTAGAACGGATGGCCGACGGGGCCGAAAGGCTCTGGAGTGGCGACCGCGTACCGGAAGGCGCAGCGTGGGTAGACCGATGATCTGGTGAAGGTCGCGGGAATCCGCTGTCGATGTGGCGATGCTTGGGGAGGCCTATGTCCAGCAATGGACGTCTTTCGGCTGAACGATGATTGGCAATCCTCTTGAAATAATCCTATCTACACCCACGGATAAAAAAGCCACTCTCCCCAGAAACACGCGCTCGCTTTTCCTAAGAACATGAATAAAACATTTTAGTGCATTAAATTAATTAAAACGTCATATCTTGCAGTATAGCTCCACCCTACCCGGACTAGAGTTGTGCCACGTTCGCCTCTTAAATTTCCGTTGGCAGTTAGTTTGAATTGTGCAAGCTTTTAATCCCCTTCCATTACAGACTTTTTGGACTGCGGACGTAGGAAATACTGGAGGGTAGTTTTTATTTTTCAGCTTTTAAAGGGCACTGAATTGGATCGCGTATTAAAGATGAAATGTGAACAAAAAAATTGGGCTGTTATGAATGCGAATTTCTGTAATGAAGATAGTTGTTTGAGAGGGTTTTAATACGTATTTTTTATTCAAACACAGGTTTTTTTTTGGAACCATTTATTATGGTCTGGCTCTCGTAGAATTTAATTTTAGAAGAAGTAGAGTTATTTAAATTATAAATATGTAATGATGAATAGAAACATTAATTGAACTGTGTGGGACTGATATAAATAAGCATTCGGAACGTCAACTGATTCAACTGAACAAAAAATTATAGTGAGGGAGCAACCAATTAAAAAAAAACATCTTTACATCGTACAATAAACTATTACTATCATAGTACATAAATTCGTTTTGTTACTAACCCACTACAGGTATCTTTAATATTGTCAGAAATAAAGTTTTTTTTATTTGCCCATTTTGGTAGAAAAGATATCGATTTACTACTAAGAACAATATTGTTTTCTTTTTCCATGTTTTGTGTTGCTCACTTAGTAAAAGTTGTTCATACTAATAGGTGTTTTCACCCGCTAAAGTCTTACTTCACCTTGTCCACTGTACAGTCTCGTGTAATAATATATACAAGGTTAGTCAAAAAGGGGGTACTAATCAGAAAGGGTGTTAAAGTACACATAATAATGCATAACTTTTGTTTTACAAATTTTCCCAAAGTCAACAGTTTAGGAGAAACAGTTGTTAAATATCTCAAAAAAATATCTCTAAAATCTATGTATCCCCAGTTATGATCAGCTGTGTTTACATTTTAGGTCATATTTGGGGTCATGAATTAGTAGCACCATTTTCTGAATTTGTAACTAAAGCAGGGATGAAGAACTTTTGAAAAAACTAAAATAATAATCATTTTATATGGAAAAAAAATATCGAATTTTCAAATTTTAACACTTGCTTTCAAACAGTCATCAGCGATACTATAAGTGGGCTTTGGATTAGTACCCCCTTTCCGACTAACCTTGTATACACATACCGAACTTATAAAACTAATTTCTTTTAGAGAAACGTCTGTAATTTATAAATTAGAAGCCGAGGGGTCGAAACACTCGGGTCGTCGTGCCGAGTGCCCAACTTCGATACAGAGATGTTGCAAGGCGGCTGGTCGACACTTCCCATGACCCGAAGGCTGGCTTCTACTTTGGTCAAAGGATTAGCATTGCCATACAACGTGGCAATGCTGCCAGTCTTCTGGGCACGTTACCAGCCAGGAATATTTTGATGCCCTATTTAATTTAATAGTTTTATTAGGATATATTTTTGTTTATTTGTATATACTTTTGTTTGTAATTATATAATATTGTATGTGTAAATCACTACATAGTATAAAACAAAGTCGGTCCCCGCTGTCTGTCCCTATGTATGCTTAGATCTTTAAAACTAAGTAACGGATTTTGATGCGGTTTTTTTAATAGATAGTGATTCAAGAGGAAGGTTTTGAGCTATAAAACGTCCACGTGCAAAGCCGGGGCGGGTCGCTAGTAACAATATATGTATACTAGAAATTAGAAACTATTAGAGTGTAAAGGACGCCCTAGAAGGACATACATTGATGTTATTGGTGACGTTCTTCAAAAAGGACAGGTGCGTAGTATTTTCAACCGGCGTGCGTGTATGACAAGATGTATGACCGTAGACGAAGCGAAAGGAGTATGAGGCGTTCTACAATTTCTGCCTACCCCCATGGGAAAAAGGCGTGAGTTTATGTGTGTATTCATATAGAAACTATTATTCGTATGTATTTATAGAAACCATGTGTGAAATATTTCATAATGAATCAATTTGGGTTTGTGTATATGTTACCGGCCAAACCCGATTTCAGGATAAACTAGTTTTGCCTAGGCTAAACTAGTTCTTCCTATACATGATAGGAGTAACTAGTATAGCCTAGTCTAAACTAATTTGGCCCAAGCCCGATAGGATAAACTAGTTTAGGCTAGTCCAAACTAATTTGTCCTAAGCGCGATAGGATAGACCAGTTTAGCCTAGGCCAAACCAGTTGATCCTGATATAAATACGTACACTCTAGGATAAACTGGTATGGCCTAGTCTAAACAGTCTAAACAAAAAAAAATTGCAAAAGTCGAAAGTAATTGAGCAAACATGTCATTTGACGAAGGCAAAGGTGATCTCAGAAACATCATTGGTGGAGCTTAAGTCGCTCAAACTAGGTGGAGCTTAAGTCGACGGAGCCCCGCTGCGCGGGGCTCCTATTTCTGTCTGCAGGGTTTAAAGTAATCTAACACGAAGGGGATGACGGGGGCTTCGTTCGCTCGCTTCGCTCGCTCAGTCTAGCCCCCGTCATCCCCTTCGAACCTAACCTATCCATGTCGGGATTCCCCTTAACCACCCTGCTAACGTTATTAGTCGCCAAGTCATTATTTATAGCTATAAATCGCCTCGCCACATTTTATTAGTTGCAAACACTTAGTCGCCTTTTAAGTTATTAGTCACCTGGAAAATAATAAGCCAATTCTAAGTGCCACCAAAAAAACCGTAAAAATTGTAAAAATAAAAAACAATTTTAATAATTGAGTTATGATTATTGCTTCTATTAAAAAAACACTTATTATTTGTTATGGTATGATTGTTTGTATTACCAATTATCCATAACTTTTAACGACGAATCAGTATGGTTTTAATAAAAATCATTATTTTTCCAATTACGGAGTATTTCAATCAGTTTATCTATTTATTTTGACTTTCTAGATATACTATAATGTTTAGACTAGGCCATACCAGTTTATCCTAGAGTGTGCGTATTTATATCAGGATTTACTAGTTTGGCCTAGCCTAAACTGGTCTATCCCATCGGGCTTAGGACAAATTAGTTTGGACTAGCCTAAACCAGTCTATCCTATCGGGCTTGGGCCAAATTAGTTTAGACTAGGCTATACTAGTTACTCCTACCGCGTATAGGAGGAACTGGTTTAGCCTAGGCAAAACTAGTTTGTCCTGAAATCGGGTTTGGCCGGTAACATATACATAGTATATAATAATAATACACGAGACTTTACAATGTAGACATCACTTTACATATGGGCCGCTAACCGGTGCCGAAGTAATTATATTAAACGTAGTTCCAAGTAGTCTGTTTGAAACTAACATAAACTTTGCTTATTTCGTACTCTAAAGTATCTCGCTAGGATATAGCAGGTATCCTGTTTTCTGACTATTAAAACTATACGGGAGAGCACGCGGTATCATTTCACAGAAATGTTGTATCTTTATAAGTTTTGAGTATTAGTTTTAGTTAAGTTAAATTGCCCTTTTATACGGCTATCACGGTACATGTTCACTGCTTCAGTTATAAGAATAAAATTGGAAAGCAGTAAATAATTAGTATAAACTATACAGGCTGTAAGGGTAAACACCGTTATCCTTGAAACCAGTGTGGTTTGGTTTGATTCATAGAACGTAATATCAAAGAAAAATAAAAACCTTTTTTTTATTAAATTTTCTTTTTTCCACAAAAGCATTTCACCCTACGCGCGGGGGCAACAAGCTACAGGAGGGAGCGCGTGGAATTCGCCGCGTGGCCCGACGCACGGCCCCGCACAGTTCGCTACCCCAGTCAGACAGCTGTCTCGCTAACGAGTGCGTGTACGCCGCGTCGCTCATTTCTCGCGCGTAGGCATATTTTTTTTTTACTCGGTCTTATATTATTTTTTTGAGTCAACTACCTGTCTTTTGAGTGACAACGGTGTTCACCCTTACATGCTGTATTAGACGCAAGGGTGGACGACTTTTATGCCATAATACGTAAAAAAACAGCGTCTTTGATGCGCCGGATTCGGGGGAGCACCAACGGAATCCTGAAGATGATTTCTGAAAGGCCAGAATCCGCAGTGCTAGGGAGATTCATCCAGCTACATGTGACGAGATGACGTTATCATTTTTATGTATAATAATTTATTGGATATTAATTTATAATTTATTGTGCCTCCTTGTATCCTTAAGGCCCGTTTTCCACCAAAGCGGAGAGGAGAGGAGACGAGAGGAGATGTATTTTGAATAACCAATCAGATTTCGTTATTTCCGTATCTCGTCTCCGCTTAGCTTCGGTGGAAATGGATCAAGCGGAGAGGAGAGGAGATGTCTCATTTTCTATAGGATTTTGTGCCGCGAGCGTGCAAGCGCCGCGGCAGTGCGGAGATGTGTGTAGTCGGGCGGCCCTTGCCCCGATGCCTTCTCCGCGCCTCGCACACCCGAACTGACTGATTTCGAGCACTCACAGCTCATATCTCCGCTACGCACAGCTCACATTTCCTCTCCGCTTTGGTGGAAGTAACCTGTCAGCTTCGCAGCACATCTCCTTTCGTCTCCTCTCATCTCCGCTTTGGTGGATACCGGGCCTTATTGCTAGGTGACGTCAAGTTGTCAACGAGGGTTGTCGCTGAAAACCAGCGCTGTGGCGCTGCTTTGTGCATGCGCCACACCAGTATGCTGAGCGATGACCGTTTTGCATGGACATGACGATATTTCCCATCTTTTGTTTTATTATTAATTCCTATTCATTTTATTGCGTTGATCGTGTGCGTCATATTAAAGTAGCAATCCTTCATCTAAAAAAAGATACGTATAAAATAAAATAATTCAACTAACATCACACAAATATTTTTTGCGTCCCTTTCTATAAATAACCAGCCTCCACCTAAGTAAATGAGGCTTCTATTGAAAAACCTCCAGTAGAAAATATGAACGGCGCACCGGTTGGCGCCCTCAATCATAATCAATCATCACTGAATGTTGGCAGCCCTGGATAGCCATTGTTTTTCTTTTTTCTTCCTCCCCAAGTGCATTTCGGTGAAAAATGGATGGTAGTTTTTTGTAAACAATGTTTGTTTATTGTTTCAGTGTGTCTAGTTTGAAGAAGGCTACAGGAAATATTTTATAAAAAGTTCCTGGCTGGCTCTGAATGTTTTTAAGGGCAAATAATACTAGCAAGACTGCCTCGTTGGTCTAGCGGTCGCAAGCGCGACTGCTGAGCGTGAGGTCCTGGGTTCGATCCCCAGGTCGGGTAAAGTGTCACTGGGTTTTTCCGTGTGTAATTTTTCAGTAGCAGCCCGGAGTCTGGATTTGTGCCCGGTCGATGGCAATAGGCTCGCCCCCTATTACATGCGACGTAAACATAAACGGCGAAATGTGGGTGTACTATACACTTCTGCCCACCCTTCGGGGAATCTAGGCGTGAGAATACTAACAATGCCACTTAAAAAAAAATGGCATAAATTATACAAAGGATCAGGGCCGGATTTAAGGGAGGGCAACAAGGGCTTTAATTCTGTGGCCTCCACAGAGAGAGCCCTCCACAATATGAGTATTGGATTTTTTGTTGATAAGAAAAGAAATTACACCCCTTCTGACAAAGAGAAAAAACCACACAATCACGAAGTACTTTTTTTAAAATATTTCAACTGGGCTCCATTTCCTTGTTGCCTCAGGGCCTCCAAACCTTTAAATCCGGCCCTGAACTCGATCAGTTGATATAGCCTGATATCCACATACCAGTGGACAGTTAAAGATTGTCAATGGTGATGATAGCCAGACAGATCAACTTACCACGTAATTTTCATGATCGCTGTCGCCTTTCGTGACTGGTTGGCTATTTTTAACCGACTTCAAAAAGGAGGAGGTTCTCAATTCGGTTGTATTTTTTTTTTATTTTTTTTTATTTTTATGTGTGTTACCTCATATCTCCGTCATTTATGAACCGATTTGAAAAATTCTTTTTTTGTTCGAAAGGGTACACTTCCCGATTGGTCCCATTTAAATTTTGTTATGATCAGACCATGAACTTCAGAGATATGGAACGGAACTCCTCATCGGATCAAAGCAAAATTCTCAAATTACTAATATTGCTTTGTTTATATTTGTTGTTGGGAACTGACTACTGCAAAAGAGGAGGGGGTGCGTGCCGCCCCTCCCCCCCTTTGGAATGTTTTCATTGTATCGTGTAAGGTATCATTTGAAATGACTTTTTATGCCCGACTACGTCAAAGCCAAAAAGAAGGGTTATGAAGGAGGGGGTTAAAATTATGACACTAAAACGTATTTAATAAAAAATAAACTTTAAAAAAGTAAAAACCGACTTCAAAGAAATACTAAAAGGAGTAAAATAATTACCATAATATAAAATTAACAGTTTCAGAAGTCGGTGCAAATCTACACTGAAGCAAATAGAAGCCACCGACTTCTGAAACTGTTAATTTTATATTATGGTAATTATTTTACTCCTTTTAGTATTTCTTTGAAGTCGGTTTTTACTCTTTTTTAAAGTTAATTTTTTATTGCATTTTTTACTCTGTGAGTTTTTTCACATTAACCTGCGTTATTCTCACACTACTGTAGTCAAATTGTTAAAGCTGGCGTCCACTAGGCTCGCCGAGTCGAGTCGAATAGAACCGCAATAATTCGCCTCCTATACACTTACTATAAAACTGCGCCGATCAGCGACGAGCCGAGACGCGCCGAGTCGCTTATCTCGCGCGCATCGCTTGTCACGCGAATTTCTGTTTTAACGACTTGCGATTACTGACTGTTTCGCCTCACACGGAACAAATGCGACTCGACTCGATTCGACGCGTTTCGGTTGTAGTTATCGCCAGGCTTTATCACTACATAGTATAAAACAAAGTCGCTTCCCGCTGTCTGTCTGTCCCTATGTATGCTTACATTTTTTAAACTACGCAACGGATTTTAATGCGGTTTTTTTTTAATAGATAGAGTGATTCAAGAGGAAGGTTTTAAGCTATAAAACGTAGACGTGCAAAGCCGGGGCGGGTCGCTAGTAAATTATAAAAAGAATATCCATGGAGTTTCTTGCAGCCTCTTCTCCATAGGATCGTACCTTCTCCATGGAGCCAAGGGACTCTAGAATATTTGAAACGCAAAATCAGTACAGTCCTAACATTTAAAAGCTGGTGTGAGTTTCCAGCCAACCGAAATACAAAATTAAAAAGCGTCACTACACATAATTTCCCTAGTGCCATCACTATCATAATTTCATAAGTGGTATCAGTGCGCATGGCACTATTAGCTATTAAGAGCACTCAACTAACTACATAGCGACTAGTTTTATGATGAACAACGATGTATAAACATGTTGACTGGATGAGTTTTCATTTATCTGTACTAAAAGATAGGTGTATTGTGATCATTGATGTACAAACACATGGACTTCGGGTCAGTACTCAAAGATGGGCTAACCAAATGTAGACTAAAACGCGAAATAGAAGACTACTTTATACAAGGTTAGTCGGAAAGGGGGTACTAATACTGCGGGGCACTTAAAGTATCACTGATGAATGTTTTAAAGCAAGTGTTAAAAAATCAAAATTCGATAATTTTTATTTTCATACAAAATGATTTTTATTTTTTCAAAAACTCATAGATTTGACAAAAGAAAAAATACGTGTCCATTATTTTTCAAAACTAACTGGTGGACTAATTACATTTGCAATTTATTGATGGTGTCAACATGCCTGTTATATCCTTTCTAGAAGGAGTACTATCAACGACAGATGTTTTACTATCTAGTAGTATTTTTTAATGAGTTCGTCCGGCTGACTTTTATTAACCACGCTACGTAATTAGCAAATGAACTCAGTTTTCATGTCTGCGAGCAAACAGGGAAGGCGGTGATTTCAGCACTTACTCGTATTTCCACTAAGGTATTTTTTAATTAGTTTTCTTTTAGTTACCACTTTTGACGGCGACTGTACCTGTAAAGAAATATGAAATTATTAATTCAGGTGAATAATATTTGCATGATATGTATACAAACTTAGTTTTAGTATATACGAAACCTGAAAATAGTTTGTTTATAATCACTAGGAGAATCGATTGACATATTTTTTACGCAACTTTTTTTTTTCATAATTTTCATTTCATTTTCTACCCATAACAGTTGACGGGAATAGACACCTTGAGGCCTGAGACGGTCCTCTCGGTCAGTTTCCGTGTATTGGACAACCCCTGCATAGCACATCTCAGGCATTTCACTCTTTTTTAGGGAACTTAACGCGACATAAACTAAGGTGTAATTTGGAGATTTACTAAAAAAACACATATTCAGGCAGTTCTGATGAAAATCTTGTTGGGGTGTCTCGGTTTTCGTATAAAGTAAAAATAAGGTTGTATATTTTAAATATAATTTTATTTTCTTTGGACTAGGGTCGTAAGCGCGACTGGTGAGCGTGAGGTCCTGGGTTCGATCTCCAGGTCGGGCAGTGTTATTGGGTTTTTCCGGGTGGAATTTTTCAGTAGCAGCCTGGAATCTGGACTTGTGCCCGGTTGATGGCAACAGGCTCTTCCTCTATTACATGGGACTTAAACATAACGGCGAAAAGAGGTTATACTATACATCTCTGCCCAACCCTTTGGGGAATACAGGCGTGATGTTATTATAAACTATCAACATCGCTGAAGTGCTTTAAAAGAGCCTCCATGAAACATGATACAGCATGGTACGACGCAACTTGGGCGGCCAGTCAGCCTCGCTACCAACCTTGCTGACTGGCTAATCTTTTTGCCACTGCATGCGTTATTCTCGTATTATTCATGCTGATACGAAAGAAAAGAGCGGTTTCATCGAAAATGTATCGAAAAACAGGTTATATTATTATATTAGCTGACCCGATAGACGTGGTCCTGTCATACAAAAATTCTATAGAAAAAAGAACATTTCGTTTTTCCCGAATTTCCCATTTTTCCAGGTAAATTTCCCAATTTTTCTTTCCATAAAAACCTAATTCTAAAAAATAAATAGCCAATTCGGTCCCTCAGACCAAATAAAAAACGGGTGCTAATTAAACAGACTTCTTTTTAATAGCATTATTCGCCTCTAAAAATCTACATTGGCTTCTAAATTACTAAGTCAGCCACAATTAACGAGCGTCTGAATGATACTATCTTAGCCACTAGGTATCTTCTATATAAGCCACTGTTCGTCACCCACTTTCATTTTCACAATAAAAACAAATGAAAAACAAAAAGAGTCGACGGAGCCCCTCTGCGCGCGGCTCCTATTTCTGTCTGCAGGGTTTAAAGTAACCTAACACGAAGGCGATGACGGGGGCTTCGTTCGCTCGCTTTGCTCGCTCACTCTACGCCCCGTCATCTCCTTCGAACCTAACCTATCCGTGTCGGGGTGCCCAAAAATTTAGTTGGCGTTGTAAAAAAGTCGAATTAGTTTATTAGAGGTTATCTCATTTTCCCGTTGCTTAGTTATAAAATGAGAAGTTTGATCACGTGGCCAATAAATAAATTAGTGGCTTGATTTATTATTTCTCATAAAAAACCAAGACAGAGCGCTGTCAACAGTGACGTGAGGCCGGTTTCGTAAACATTTGTGTACTTAGTGAGGTGTAGTTTGATTGTAGGTTGATTGAAAAATGTTGTAAATATGTGCGAGTGTCACACGCATATGCACAGAGCGGAGGTGTTGTTTTGGCATGCTTCACTATATTGTTCGCAGCGTTCTGTCTTGGTTTTTTATTTGGTCTGAGTTCGGTCCATCCGTTCTCAAGCGATGCGCTTTGGAAAGCGCATCGTACAGCATTTAATTTTATTTATAATAATTTATTTATTTATTGAATTTCAAAAAACTTTAACATGCTGGTTACAAGTAACACTGAACCACACACTAGGATACCCTGTGTCGTGAGGTCCAGTCTCTTTCATTACAAGGTACGTATTAACTGTATTTTATTAAGATAAACAGAAACAAATGCTTAATACAACATATATTATAATAGATATATTACTTACGAACTGTAACTACATGCTACTATACTATAAGTACGTTAAACTAACAACTTGCTCACTATCAACAACCTAACAATTAAGTAGAATTAGTACCTTCTGGTAATTCAATTTACTTGTTACAGAGAGAATTGAAGAGACAAAAGTCGTATGTTTAATTAAAGATACAAAGAGGACGTAAAAAATGTCTCAAATGGTCCTTTTATAATAACGTACCATTTATCCGGGTGTGTATCACACCGAACATAAACGTATAAGCGTTGTAAGCGATATCATTTCTTACCGTTGGAAGTGAGACGTAATGTCAGTGATATCTGTTTTTTAGTAAACATCGCAAACGGCTCGGTCGATTGTCCCGAACTACTGAGCAAAATACTTCTTCGCACTAATATAACAACCTAAGAAAACGGCCGCTACTCCATGTACCATTCGCATCGACAAAGTACAGGCGCAACGCCTTCTGCATACGTAGTGTTATAGCTTTCAATAGTTTACCATCACACCTGGAAATCGATTTATTTTGCACCAGCGCACACAAAATTAGAAACATTTTAAATTAATAAGGAGTATTTTGGTGACAACCTTAAATAGCTTTTGATTTTGATATTGCACGACTTGACATTCCTAATTCCTAATACATTGTCTCGACATATATATGGGTACATTGTAATCTGATTATTTACCTACTCAAATCGCTGTAACTGGTCAACGTAAATGGCTCGTAAAAAATTAGATATATACATGTGGAAGCTTTTAATTAGCAAATTTCCCTACTTATGCATGATACTTAAGATTGTTATTAGTCTGTAAGCTTTCTTTAAAATTAAATAAATAAATAAAACGCTAGATAGTTCCATCCACGAAGACGCGACACCACTCTTTGTCTAAATCGGTACAGTGCAAAAAAGTGCTTCATAAATTGCTATTGTGTTAGTTCTATCGCCACACAATAGTTAGATGTGTGCGTGCATACGCACACTAATATAAGATACTAATAAGAGACGTGTGTATACGCACCACGCGGCCCCCTCTCACATAAAGGAGAGAGAACGCACTATAATTGCAACTTATTCTAATTATTGGCAATTGAATATTCGCACTCTATAAAAAACATTACAATACATCGCATGGGATCTAATATCAGCCAACTGTGTTCAATAGTACAGTTCTGAGTAACATGTTGTGGACTTTAGACTGTGTTGTAATGTTACGATGCATGCTATAGCGAATCCCTTGACTTTGGCCATAGGTCAGAAGAAGGAACACCTTGGGTTTTTCAATTCAATTCAAATTCATTTATTTCAATCAAGTTGGATCATACAATATCATTAGGTACATTAAATAAATTATTATAAAAATAAACAAAAAATAAAACAAAACACAACACACATTTTCATTATTAATTACAAATTAAATTGGCAAAGTCAGTAAATTAAAATTAGAAATAATCATAAATGTTACATGTCTAAAAAATAATAACTCATATAAAAAATATTTAACACTTATCAATTATTCAGAATCTCAATACTTAATGTGAAATAGAAAAGAGGGACAGATAATGAACAATTATGTGCTATGTTATTGTCACTACATTAAGCATACAACAATAGTTAATGTAGTGACAGTCGAATCTCTCAGCCATCATCCTCAGGATGGTGTTTGAGCTGGCGCGGACCCTGCGCACCAAGGATGCACACCGTTTCCGCATCGTCGCATAGAAGCAGTCAATGCGCGACTCGGCGAACATCCCCGACGCACTGCAGTACCGAGGCAGCCTCAACAACATCCTGTAGGCATTGTTGTATTGTACTCGTAGGGCGTTGTACTGTTTTTGAGTATAGTTAGCCCACAGGGCGCTCGAATAAAAACAGGTGCAATAAGCTCCGAAAAGAATGTTTTTTACTTCCTTCGAGCATCGTGCAAACCTGCGAGCTATCATGTTCGCTCTAACAGACAACGCCCTACGCTCCCGCTCTATGTCTGTATCGTCTTTCAGGTCAGAGGTCACCAGGTGCCCAAGGTATTTGAAGGTATCAACCCTTTTTAGCGGTACATTATTTAACTGAATGCTAGGGATACTATCTGGACACTTGCCCCTGGCCCGAAAAACCATACACTCACTTTTCTTGGTGTTATAGAGCAGGCCATGACTGAGAGCATATTCCTCACAAATGCCGAGCAGCTTAGACAGGCCACAGACCGAGGCGCTCAGCAGCACCATGTCGTCCGCATAGCTAATGTTGTTTACACAAACTCCACCAACGTGACATCCGACATGCGTGCTACTCAGCCTCTCGATGAGTGCGTTAACATAAAGGTTGAAGAGCGTTGGTGAGGTCAACCCTCCTTGCCTCACCCCGCACTCCAATCTGTATGGTTCAGACAGCGTCCCTGACCATCGAACTACGTTGACCTGGTTCCCGTACCAATATTTGAAAATACGAATGCATTCGCTTGGCAGGGATGTGTCGCTGAGTTTATCCCAGAGGATATCATAGGAAACCAGGTCAAACGCTTTCGTAAGGTCGAGAAAGCACGCATAGACTGGTGTTTTGCGATCAGTATAGTACTTGACAGTCTGCTTCAAACACAGAATAGCTGTCTCAGTAGAGAGTCCTGATTTGAAACCGAATTGATTATCATGTATCTCGAGACAGCCACTCATCAGTGTGTTAAGCAGACTGTCAAGTACCTTAGACAGAATTGTAGCCAGAGAGATGGGTCTGTAGTTGTTGGCGTCGCTTATATCACCAGTTTTACTTTTCACGATCGGTATCACCACGGTCCGCATCATAGCTGGAGGTAGATATGAATGTCCTAGACATAGGGAGTAAAACATAGCCAGAACCCTTGGAAGATGGACGCCAGCATATTTAAGATGCTCGATACTCAAGTCATCGTGGCCAGGAGACTTGCCTCGGGTCATGGTCGTGATAACCTTTCTAACATCTTTGGCCGTAAACCTTACACTGAGCTCCTGCCCCCGAGTCACACCTTCAAGTCCCGACTGTGATGGTCCCAATGGTGAATTTACCGTGAAATGGCTTTTGAACATTTCAGCTATATTTTTTGGATCAGTATTGCCACCAACGCTCACAGGCAAGCCCGGCTTTCTATTTACTTTATTAGTAGACTTCCAAAAACTCCGAAAATCATGTTTGGCGTGATGCGTTGCCAGAATGTCCATTTTAAGTTGCTCACTGTTATTCTGACACCACTTTAACCGGCTTTTAAAGATTTTACGGCTTTCTTGCATCTCACTCCAAATACGACCCGACTTTGGTCTGCCATACAATATCCATAACTGGAACTTGGATCTGGCGTCCCGGTGAGCACTACTGACATGTCTGTTCCAACCTATTACAGGTTTCTTCTTACGTACCCTATTACTACCAGAGTAACTGTCATTAGCTGCTCGGCCTAAGATGTCTACAATTTCGTCATACATTTTGTCGATAATACAATTATGTTCCACATCATCGCAAGAGAAATCACAACAGTTCCTTAAATCACTCGGAAAATCAATTAATTTTAATCGTTTATTACATAATTTAATATATAGTGCAATTTGTTCAGATGTTCTCTCGCCCCAACGTATTTTATTACACGATTCGATATTATTACATGCTATTTTAGGTTTAATACTATTTAAATTACAACATATAAACAAAGGAAAGTGATCCGACCACATGACATCATACTCAATTTCTACATTAACAACAGTTTGCATAGCCGACTCCGTAGCTAGACAGTGGTCTAACCAACGTCTAGACCCGTTCGCGTCACTTATAAAACTATACGTATCAGATGAGAGTCCGAGTAATTCAACATCAGCACATATCCAATCAGACTCCGTACAAAAGTCTTTCAGCTCTTTAAAAAATAACTGGCCCGGATGAGCGTTAAAGTCTCCGAGTAAATAAACTGTCTCAATATGTTCATTATTAATAATAGCACTTACCAAGCTAAGACAATCCGTAAATTCCGGTAGGTTCACGACACAATCAGTAGGCATATAAATGCTGAACACTAAAAACGACCTTTGCCCTAACTCCACTTTAATGGCACAGACGCGAGCGTTGTCACACTTCACTATAGACACATTCTGTAGGACACTCTTCTTCCACAATATCGCCACTCCTCCGTACGGCCGGCCTACGAGCATGCCCGCCGTCGTATCCACAGCTGACGTCCCCACATATCCATAATCAGGATCAATGTCGCTTAGAAAATTTATATCACTCGGTAGAAGCCATGTTTCTTGCAACGCTATTATATCAGAGGTATGACATAATTGCCTGACATAGTCTACCGATCGCTTGACACTCTTACAATTGAAGCTAACCAATGTGTACAGGTTGTCTTTATCCATCTACTACATTTTCAGACCGGACACGACGCGGCAACGCCTCGATGTTCGTTATTTTGCGCTTGAAATTTACAAATCGCCTGAATATGATTCCTTGAGGCCATAAACCGCTATCGAGGAATAGTGACGACTTGCTTTCCAATATAAAGAATTTATAGGCCTTGTATTCCCTGTCGTACTTAAAAGATATTTTCTCTAACATAATTATTTCCTTAGTTTTATTGTGTACGTAATCTATTATATCTTTTTCTGTAGTATCATTATGTATTCTCGTAATGAAAATCGGTATCTTTCTATCCGCCGCTTTAAATTTTCCCTCATTGTCGCGACATATTCCCGCCGAACCTTTATATCGATATCCCATTTGTTTCTTATTATAATTCACTACCTGCCAGTCGTTGTGATTATTATCATCATGATCGTTTCGCTTCGAGTTTATGTTAAGTACAGTAGCACTCGACGCGGCTTCATTCTTATTAATATTCTGGTTTGCATTAGAGTGCGGCGGTGACGTCATGGTTACTGTCTTATCACTCGATGCAGATGTAGACGGCTTGGTGACATTAGTACCGCTATCGGCGACCGGTTTTACTATAGCCGACCGTTGAGAAACAGCTGATACATTGCGATGATTATTCTCAGCTACCCTCAAAATATCTCTAAATTGTATTGGAGTAGTTTCGATGTCCTGTTGCTTACACAAGTTACTATTACTTTTCTCCAGCGATAAATGATCGATGTGTGAAAGCCCTATAGGACCACTATCTAGCATCCAGGCGCCTCGTCGTTTGTTTACGTTTTCTGAATTAGGTAGCAAAGAATCGTGTTTCATTTGTAACAATTCTGATTTTAATTGATCGAACTGACTTTGCGAAACATATGTAGACTTGATATTCTTCAATTCTTCTTGAACTAGGAGTAAATCCTTAAGTAGTTTCGTGCAGTCCAGGTGATCAAACAGCACTGGAGGGAGACGTTCCAATTCCCTGGCGACATAAATTGGAAACAGATCCGGTTCCTTCGATTTGAAGACCTGCACTATATCAGCTAGGTCCCGTTCTTCCTTGCCCTTATTTTTACGTTTGATTTTAATCCCAGGCACAGACTCGAACAACAACATTTTCGATTTTTCAATTTCTTCTTTAGAGAATGAAGATGTACAAATTCGAATTAACTTTTTCGAACTAACTTTTAGCCGATAAGAGTACAGCATAACCCTTCGCTTTCCCCAGGGCGGAGGGTATCCCTGAGGGTTTTCTCACGACAAACCAATGTGCTGTTCAATTTATTTTGATTTTTTCATACCTATAGTTACACTTGAGCAGTTCCTGGTCCCTATTTTGATGTGTAGCGAATACCGACACACTCCCTCAGTCCTAGGGGAAATCTTATTTTTCACATCTTATTAATGCGAAATCTAACCAGATGTGACTCAATATTACTAAACAACATTGAGCGACTGCCATCTGACCTCCGTAACCCAATTACTAAAAGACAGTAATAAAAATAAATAAGAGCAATATAAAAAGTTATTATCAACCGTTACATTTAGCACCTCTAAACGTTCGACGACGGTGTAACAGTCGGCCACATTAATGGGAGTTCGGTCACTTTAATTACAATTACGTGCTTTTTATTGTGTCACCATTTGTAATATTAACGAACTGTGAAAATTGAGTTTCAGTTCGAGAGCTGAGCGATTTATGTTTAACATGGCTTTTGTGTTAAGATGAATACGTAACTGTGTAATAGGCGGAATTGTTCGGGATTTCAGACTGATATACCATGTGTCCGGTTATGGACTGATATTCTAGATACTTATATAACAACGATTCTAGTACACAAATACACTATACACTAGGATCCAATCCACTTCCACTTTTTTGTTGAGAAGTACGTATGTGTACTATACATGTGTACTGCACGTGTGTACAAAAAAAGTCATATCTCTCAAAGTTTTGGTCCTACTGAGATAAAAGTAGGCTTATTCGGAGGGCAACAATGGGTTCACATTTTTATAACTTTAAGATAGAGAATATCTCAACAAAAAAGCAAAATGGCTGCCAAATAGCGGGGAAGTGGATTGGACCCTAGTGTGTAGTGTATTTGTGTACTAGAATAGTTGTAGTGTACCTAGAGCATCGCTAGTCCATGACCCATTGTATACAGTTAAACCTAATTTGAATAGCAATACTATTTGAGATGATTGTGAATATAAAATTTAAGTTGTTTTTTGTTGTTGAAGGTACCTAAATAAGTTCTATGGTGTGTGTTAACTACAAGGTGTACGCAAATTCGTGTAATTCCTTCAAAATGGTTGCACAGATTAGTCCTACGTGTATATTTAAGATGCAACTTTTTTATACTTGATTTTCTTCTTCTGTTTCATTTTAGCGCCCCGAGTTAACTGACTGTACGGAGCGATATAGCGCTAGTCGAACCTGCCAGCTGTGCCGTGTTTAATTCATTTATGCGTGACATAGAAATGTTCTACCAAATATATTTTATTTATTGCAGAACATTTTAGATTGTTTTTTTATTGAAATTGAAACCTTATTGGGGAGTTAGGATATGATCACTTAACAAGAAGGCAAAAAAAAGATTTTTTTTTATCAATCTAAATCGTGGTTAATCTTTATCAGTAATAATAGATCATGTGATTTAAGGAATAACACACATTCGTTTATAACCTGTATAGGATTACAACGTGTTAATGAACTAATGTAAAACAAGATTTTTTCAATCTTTCGCCTTTTCTTAAAACATTTTTTCACAATGTTATTTTTAACTGATCACAAACTTTGAATCTATGGATAAGTAAGGGCTCATTCACACGGGTTCCGTCATTGACGATTCGTCTTAAAACACGATACGTCATGACGGATGGACGTTCACATTGCATACGGAATCGTGTCTTATCACGATTCGGCAAAATATCCGAATTGATGTTCACATTCGTTTCGTGATTCTTAGTCTTGGATGAACTATCGAACACGATGGATCCGTCACAAAAATATCACGATTCGTGTTTTTTGACGAACGTGTTTCTTAAAAGACGATACGTGATTTAAGACGTGTCCGACAATGCGTGTGAACACAGGCAATTAAAAAGAACAGACGCCGTCAAAAAAAAAACGAATCGTGAAAAAAGACGTTACGTTAAAAAAACGAATCGTTTTCGTGTGAATGAGCACTAATTCATTTTTGTTTCCAATTCACTTGAAGATGACAAAGTGTTCGAATAATATAGAACAAATTACGTACTAGTTAAGCAGGTTATGTCTCCTAACAGATAGAATTGAGTTACTCAATAAATTATATTTATAGGCCAGTATAGGTTAAGTAGGCTGCTGACCTGAGGAGTAGCGAGAGCCTCGAGCGAAACCGATATTAGATTATTAACGTATTGATATGGGTGCGATATTTGCACTATTCCTATACAAGGTATAGCATTATAACCTGAAACGAGAAAATAGTTTATAGAGTATCGATTCTAGCAATTTCAAACGACTTTTTTTAAAATACTATTTGTAAAAAGTCAGTTAATCGAGATTAAGAAAACTAAGACTTGTGTAAAGACAATTACTTAAGACTGAATTTTAAATGAAGTTAGCAAGAAAACCGGACAAGTGTGAGTAGAACTCGCGCTTTGAGGGTTCCGTACCGTTATACAAGCTTAGTATTAGTATATACTAAACCTGAAACTAGTTTGTTCAGAATCACTATGAGAATCGATTGACATTATTTTTTACACCACATTTTTTTTTTCTTTTTTTTTTTCATAAATTTCAATTTGGTTTCAGTAGGTTTCTACCACAGAACTTATAATAAGAGGAATAGAAATGTTACTTCGGCTAAAAGCGCGAGGCGCCTATCTGGTTGAAAAGCCAGATGTTTGATTTACCGGGCTCAGTCTGAAACGAACCGTCGTCATGACAACTGTTCAATAAAATGGGTTATTGTAGCGTATCCAACTGTGGAAATTGTTCAGGAAAGGGTGACTGTGCTTCTAAAAGGATTACATTCCACTGGTGAATACCGTAATTTAAAAAATAACATAATATTAATAAAAACAACAATTTTGCGGACAAATTTAAAAACAGCACCGAATGTTGTTACTACCAAGTAATTCGATATACATTGCTTGTTTAAGTTCGGAACACAAAGTAAGCTACGATTGAGACACCGCAATGGATTAAAACAATAAACGATATTTTCTCACCCACAACTATGCCATAGTACGGCCGCTGTTGGCAGACGTGAGTTAGTGCTGTGATATCAGTGTTTCCCAGTTATCGATATATCCACAGTAGTCAAGAAATTTTGATTTGTTAAAATTCCAGTGATAATATTATTTTATTTTCTTATTCCGTTTTTGGTGTCATTTCATTTCATAATTTATTTTAATCCAAATCTAAAGTCAACAAGTCAAGTCAAAAAATTGACATGGATTTAAAAATACTACAATTGATGCCCAAACTATTCTATTCTTTACGTCCGTGTGGTAACGGGCGTAAAGAATAGCACTACCCCATCTCTTCCCGTGGGTGTCGTAAAAGGCGACTAAGGGATTCACTAGAGGATGGGTAGCAGCGTTCTCTGAATACTTTAACAACCATACTGCGATCGCCAAACCGCCTGCCAAGCGTGGCGATTATGGACCCCCCCCCCCCCCCCAACATTGTTTGGGAGACGCCTATGTCCAGCAGTGGACGTCATTCGGCAGAATGATGATGCGCAAATAGGAAGAAATTTAGAAAAATTTAAAAATCATGTGTCAGCTAAAGCTTAGTATCATTTCTTAGGTATCAACATTTTTAAAGAAATTTATTTTCACCAATTTGACCGAGTGCCCATGGACAATCATGTAATTCTATTAACAAAATGTGGAATGGTATACAACGTGTTACAAAAATACCCATAAAGCCGAAAGGGGATTAAAAGGTCCCTTGTAAAGAGTCTATTGGCAAAGTTTTAAAAGAAAAGAAAGACGCAAAAAAAATTGACGAATCATAAAATAAAATCGTCACTGAAAAGCTATCCTGAAAACATAAAAATAAAGAGTAGACTACCCAGAAAGTTATTTACATTCTTACCTAATTTCCTCTGAGAGGTAAATCTTCTTCTCTATTTATATATAGCTATTTTCGTATAGCTCATGCTGTGGTGTAAAGATTAGCCAGGCAGCAAAGTTGGTAGCGAGGCTGACTGCCCAGGGTGTGCCGGACATACTTAAGTATCGTCACTCGTGGAGGCTCTTTTCATGCACCCCGAAAGGCAAATGACAACAACCATAAAAGACTACTTGATTAACATTTTGTTTTTTAAGCGGAATTATGTAACACGTTCGGTTGTATAGATATCCGCCTACATTACCTTATGAAAAATTCAACGCCAAAAATATCAAAAAGGCAACTTTTAAACAAATACCTTCACTTCACAGGGTAAAAAGTATTTTTAAGCAACCCAAAACAGCAAATAGATATTAAAGCATTATTTTTAGTAAACAACTCTAGTTATTTTGACAATTTTTGTAAATAATTTTGTGATTTGTTAATCAAGACTTCTATAACTTTATTTTTAATATAACCAGTGGGTGCCGGAAGACGGGCGTCGTCGCCGAGGGAGGCCTGGGAAACGCTGGCGTGATGATTTAGAGTCGTTTATGGGAGATTGGCCAGAGAAGGCAATGCATAGAGATGAGTGGAAGGCTATGGGAGAGACATTTGCCCAGAAGTGGGACAACATAGGTTGAAAAAAATATGTAAATAATATTAAAAATAAAATTAAAAAGTTTTTTTTAAATATATCTTTCATCAAAGAACACAAAATAAATTAACACACAGTGCAAGATAATACACAGTACAATTGAAACTTATAATACTGATTTTCGTAAAGGATATCTAACACATTCTACAGATACACATACACACATCTTACATCATTCTTCAACACACGCAATTCCACAGACACAGCCAAACATGTCACATTCTAATACTATTGGACTATGATGTAAATCGTCACTAATTATAATTATGTATCAACCTTCTTCATGGACTAATTTCCATCCACACCAAATAAAATAAATCCTTTAATATTAGAAATCCCCTAGCGACTGCATCTGCAAATTGTAACAATCGATAACATTTTATCTTGCGTCAAGTACTAGCGTAAATGTAAAATAATTATATATGTGTGAGTATAATATGCGGTAGGTGTTTATTCAACGCTCTTTCTTAGTCTTAAGGTTCATAATTGTATGTAGTAAATGTACAAGTAATTGTGTGCGAAATTGCGTAGTTATGGTTCTAGTTTTTTCTATGTATGAGTTAGAGGTAAAAAAGCGGCGACATCGGTTCCCGAAGGAAAAACAATTGATACCATTTCTATTCTCTTATTATAAGTTCTGTGGTTTCTACCCATAACAGTTGACGGGAATAGACAGATAGACACCTTGAGGCTTGAGGTGGTCCGCTCGGTCAATTTCCGTGTATTAGTCAATCCCTGCATAGCACATCTCAGGCATTTCACACTTTACTAGGGAACTTAACGCGACATAAACAAGTTACACCGTAGTGTAACTTGGAGATTTATTAAAAAAAAGAAAACACATATTCAGGCAGTTCTGATGAAAATCTTGTTGGGGTGTCTCGGTTTTTGTATAAATACTAAAAATAACGTTGTATAAGGTGTTACAAATATTTTGCTCCAAGAATTAAGGGGTTACTCAGTATTGGAAATTGAATGATGGAGCGATTTTCTAAGGGACATAAGTAATGGAATATTTCCTTACAATACACGATAGGAAATAGTGGAGTGGAATAGTCCAGCCTTCTTAGCGTGCAAGTTTTCTGTATAAGATAATTAGGTTGGAGTGTACGTAACGGGGCACTGAGGAAAAAAGAGAAAATTTTAGCCAATTTTTTTTTCTGAAATCGTTATTTTCGTGATTTTATCGTATATAACACCTAAAAATAAGGCGAAAAGCATCTTGGTGATTTTTGTCTCCGACCAACCGTTTGTCGTAAAAACGATATCGAAGGCGAAGGGATGGGTACAAAATGCAATATTCCTGTACTAGGATAATTTAGGATGCAAGAGCGAGCGAAGCGAGCTCGGTAATTGGGGCACCCCGACTCGGACAGGTTAGGTTAGAAGGGGATAGCGGGGTGTACTAGACTCCGCCATCCCCTTCAGGAGATAATTATCACCAATAAAAACTCTTGATCAACATACAATTATGTACAACATAAAATCTATTATCTAAAGACATAACAGACATCCGCAGTTCCAATCATACCAACATTAAAATCACTGTTACCATCCGCACAAAAATCACAATACGTCAATACACTAAAAATAAACCCGTGTTTACATTATCACCTTGTACTTGCGACCTTAACTTGCTTTCTTGTGACCTCGTCACACTCTTACTTTCGCGACCTCATTATTCCGACCTTGGGTCTGTTCCGATCTTACACGGAACCTATCACCGACGTGTAATTACTGTTCAAGTATTTTTTTGTGACGTGTGACGTAATGGATTTGTATTTTTTTTTCTTTTTACGAATAGCCTAGGGCTGTGTGGTAAAAAGCTGATTGATTGGAGCTTGTGTTTATAACGGTTTATTTTGAGAGATTGTTCTACTAAATTAAATTACAATTTTGTTGACGATAGGGATGTGTGGCGCTAGTTTTTTTCTGCACATGTGACTTTCCTGGAAACCGAAAGTTCTTATGTGTAGGTTTATGTATCACTACATACTATAAAACAAAGTCGCTTCCCGCTGTCTGTCCCTATGTTGCTTAGATCTGTAAAACTGCACAACGGATTTTGATGCGGTTTTTTTTAATAGATAGAGTGATTCAAGAGGAAGGTTTATATGTATAATACATGCATATTATAGTAGGGAAAAACGCAGAATAAGCGATAAACAACATCCACGCGGGCGAAACCGCTGGCGACCAGTGGCGTAGGGTGAATTTTCTTAAAAGGGAAGCCGGACCAAAAAATGCTTACCTTGCTCAAGTGTGATGCGTGAATTCCAGTAACTACTCGTTTCGAAAGGGAAGCCGATAGGAATCGAGTTGTATGGAGCCTTCGCCACTGCTGGCGACCTCTAGTGTATCTATATTATTTAGCTACTAATGATTTTGTTTCAATTCATGCAGAATTGTTTTATATATTTTTTTTATTATTGATCCTTAATTTGAATAATTTTATTATTGTAATTAATATTATGTTTTTCTTTGTGTCGACTCAATTAATTTATTCACTTGACAGACAGAACTGTGTTGCTAGGGAGTTTGTTGCTTCTTCACTGCATAAACACTTAAAAGCGGTTAAGGAGGGGGCTTTTTGGGGGCTGTCTATTGTAACATTGACATTAAAAAAGAATTAAGTAATTGTACTCTGTTTTGAATAAATGAGTTTTGAGGGAATTTATGAAGAGGATATACACGTAGTTGTTTATTTAAGTAATTTCATGTACGTTGGATACTGGCCAACATTTTTCTTTGTGTTAATAACAACATACTCAAGCACCAATCCGTTAGTCAAGGGTGTTTAGCATAATAGCAAAATCAGTCCATTATTGTCCCACTGTTGGGCACTGGTTCCTTTTCATAATTAGAAGGGTTTAGACCTTGGTCTTTCACGCCTCTTTTCCCTAAGGATTGGAGAGAGGTGTATTGTACACTTTTATTTTGCTGTTTAAGTCCTATGTAATAGGGGGCGAGCCTCTTGGCAGCGAAGACATTCCACACGGAAAAATCCAATAACACTTTGTCCGACCCAGGGATCGAACCCAGGACTTCACGCTTCACAGTCGCACTTGCGACCACTAGACCGACGAGGTAATAAATATAATTTATGCCAATAAACCTTTCGTTCGCAATTCAAATTCTGACATTATGTACAATCCTTATTTGAATTTTGTCCCGAGCGTCCTCAGATTTAGCGCACTTTTTTTTTAATACCGACGTCGGCAAAGATAATATTTATTCAGGGAAGAGGATTGTTTCGTCTCACAGTACAATTTTATTTTTTATTGACGTAAGAACATTATCCAGATAGACCCTTATTTGCGAATCGTCTTCAATGGGTCGCATTTTAGGGTTCGTTGGGTAAATTGGTGAGATGGTTATTTATTTCGATACTTACTTATGTAGAAACTCAGCTTTATCGTTTCGTTTTCTTAGCCTAACAGGGTTATTCTCCAACCTATCTGTTCATCAAGCTAATTCGGTCTCTAAACTTTTCAATAGCTAACATTGCATTTCACCAACATATCAATTATATCTATTCTATTCTACATTTGTAGGTCACATTTAGCGTATATGGTCAACAGTTACGTGTACGTTTTATAGCATAAAACCTTCCTCTTGAATCACTCTATCTATTAAAAAAAATTGCATCAAAATCCGTTGCGTAGTTTTAAAGATCTAAGCATACATAGTGACAGACAGACAGCGGGAAGAGACTTTGTTTAAACTATGTAGTGATTATGTTGGTTAAATATCCCATAAGGTTTTTATCAAGGTGTTTTAATAGACCTAACTGAACTACACTGGGGAGCAATGAATCCTGGTCTTCATAAACCTTCATATCTAGGAAACTAACGGTACGAGTTTGTAGCCAACTGCAGACAATAGCAGCAGACGATGTGACGTTGCGACATGTCGCTGCAGTCATGATTCCGCACCCAACTGCAGATGACTGCAGCAGACGGCAGCGTCGTATTCCAGTTGGTTCTGAATGTTCCGTGAGACAAGATGTTTCACCTGTTTTGGATTAGCGATCGCGATTTACTTTTATATCTTTTGTTTTTGTGATATGCATCGTACAGGGCAGGATATTGGGCCACCTGGTTTATCAGTTTTTCTTCCTCGGAATTGGAAAAACTTATTTTGTGAGAAAGATTCAACGTGTTGTCGTTCCAGCGTCGGTGGCACTACTGATCTGCGGTCGGACTACACGTCGTCTGCGGTCGTGCGACATGTAGTCGGCTACGAACTCGTAACTTAAGAATGATAGCTTATTCAAAAGTATATATAAGTTGCTTATCGTGTGAACGGCTTTTTTGCCAACCTATTAGGTACATACAAAAGCGCATTTACTAACAAAACTACTTACACATAAACTGCGGAACCATTCCCAATAAAAACAACCGTCACTTCACTGTATTTTTTTTCTGAAGAAAAACTAATTATTTCTCTCTTCCCCACCATTATTTTCCATTCAGTCTCGTTACTGTTTCTTAACGCGTTTCTTTTATTTCATTTTATTTTCCTTTGTGCCAGTCTCAGTATTTCTTGGGGTGACACTTCGAATCGTTTTGTACTTGAGTGATTGGTAAGTACCATATTGATTGTTTTTTAGCTGAGTGATCTAATGATAGGGATTTGGGAGTTTAGAGCTGTTTAGGTTCGAGAGGGTTTATTGGTTTTATTAGTGACTAGCTACCCGCCCCGGCTTTGCACGTAGACGTTTTATAGCTTAAAACCTCTCTCTTGAATCACTCTATCTATTAAAAAAAACCGCATTAAAATCCGTTGCGTAGTTTTAAAGATTTAATCATACATAGGGACAGACAGCGGGAAGCGACTTTGTTTTATACTATGTAGTGATGAAAATACGATTAGTTGCGTTTTTTTTGACGAATCTACATAAACACCTAAAAATATCGTACGTACGAACATAAATATACCTATGTTTTGACGTATCGAGGAGTACCCGCGGGCAAAATTTAATAACACGAGTGAATTTTAAAGTTCGCATTGAGTTGTTTAGTATCAACTTGATTATAATTATTAAGGTTTTACAAGTTTTATTCTATTAGTTCTTTCTTCGAAACGAAAAATGAATCAAAGCGAATGTTAAGTAATGAAAGAAAAATGGAAAGAATTATGAAAAAAAAAATGATCGAATTCGTAATTGACGGTTACTCCAGGCAATCGTAGTCTTAACCGTACTCGCTAAATAATATTTGTATCAGTGGTTTTTATCAATAACTTGAGCAGAAAAGATGAGACGTGGACGACGGACAAGGACGTGGCATGGACTTTCATATTCTATAGGTACATGTAGATAAGTAAGTACTGCACGACATATTAATTATCTATGCCATGAGATCCGAGGACACACAGACGTATTCGACAATGATCATCAATGATGTCCATTTCAAGTCCATGTCACCACCACGCCATGTCTAGTCCACTCCTTGTGAATAGCGCTTTTAAAAGATTAGATATAAGTAATTAGGAAGTCGAGTATTATTAATTGCCTTTTTAAAATATGTTAAAATAAATTGCCTTTAAATCTTAACCACGATTAAAAGACGTAAAATGGGAGACAAATTATGTTGATTAAAGCACAGAATTAATTGCAAATAGTATGTAATACCTAGAAAAATGTGCACATGCGACATTGTGCTTTAGTGTAAGGCGAGAGAGTTCCCATTTCGCTGTGCGTTCGTGCTATTTTTGACATTTCGGTACGGTAACTCACTAATGCTTGTTTCCCACGGTGCGTGATATCGCGCACCGCGACGCACGAGCTCGCACCGACGCACCATGGGAAGAGACTCGTCCATGGAAACGCGGACGCGTGCGGAGCGGTGCGCCGTATCTACATCATGCACCCTCATAATGTGGCTTCCCACGGTGCGTGATTTTACGGATGATACCACGCACAGTCGGCGTGCGCTACCACGCACCGTGGGAAGCCAGCTTAACATTCGGTTCGATTTTTCTTTTGTTTCACCTCCAGAGTTGCAGCGGCACGTAGTTTGTTTTCATACCTCAACCACAGAGTGCCACAGACCTGTATCCGAATTGCGTATCACATTCGTTATTTCAATAGCTTTCATTTTGTCAATACAACAATATTCATTGCGTGGTACATACTTGTGAAGAAGTCGGATTGTTAATACATATACGTTGCTATGGAAATTGTTGACTTGTCAAAATCAAAGCCATAGCAATTACAAGTGTTTTGCGCAATTAGGATGCTGTTTCAGGTCACACTCCTGGTGGAGCAAGCGGACGGAAAATATATAGATGCGGAGCGGATGCGAAGGAGAAGGGCCGTTTTCGCAGTAAATGCTATAGAAGCCTTATAAATAGCAAGCACATGCACTTACCAGCAAACCAGCCAACTCGCAACGCCCTTATATGCTGCAGACGGCAGATTTCCTTGACGGGAAAAGTCTTTGCACAGAAAGTTCTTTGCACGAGCACAGAGCGATTTACGCGATGGGAAAGGCGCGCCTCCCGATGTAGGTTTTGCACTCGCGAGCGGTAATACCTGAATCACTGCCAATTCTGAGACTCAGTAGCGGATTATATTAATGAAAAAATGATGGAGAGCTGACAGCGCGTCAAGCAGACATAAAGTGGAGAAAAGTTCTAGTGACATTTGAATTTAAATCATTTGAAAAGAGAGCGTTGTTTTCTTCGTCCTGGGTACTTAAAAGGCGAACTCATCGGCCTAGCTCAATGATACGTACATGTGCCCATAGAGGTAGCAACTATACATTTTACTGCGAACAATACGGCGCGTACAATTCCCGCACCCTCTAAGTGTTACTTTTAAAGTCACATAATCTTTATTTTTCAAAGTCAAAGTTGACATAAAATGTATTTAAGAAAAACACGATATATATATTTTGGTAAGGTCACCTACATATTCCGAGAAAGTCTGATGTAGTTATTATTAAGACAGATCATTTATCATTTTGTTATTTTTCTTAACGTGTCGTGTTTTCTTTTATTTTGTGTCTATTTCTGAGAGTATAATAAAGCACTTTATTGTGATAGCGATATATAATTTGTAACGTATGTAATAATTAATTTGGTAAATGGTTCCTTTGAAAATTGTCTACGCACGTGTAACCATGTAACCTTGTTGTGCAAATGTCATTTAGGTTTTTTTTTTGTAAGAAAAGGTCAAGTGCAGTTTCTATTCATCATTCAGCCGAAAGACGTCCACTGCTGGACATAGGCCTCCCCTAAAAAGGGGGGGGGGGGTCCGTAATCGCCACGCTTGGCAGGCGGGTTGGCGATCGCAGAATGGTTGTTAAAGTACTCAGAGAACGCTCTGCTGCCCATCTTCTAGAGAATCCCTTAGTCACCTTTTACGACACCCACGGGAAGAGACGGGGTAGTGCTATTCTTTAAATCTGGCACTACACGAGACAGTCTATGTTCTATGTTAGGAGATGTGGTTTCCGCACTTAGTCCCTTAAGTGGACCATTGTAGACAGTCTCTATTGAGTCCATTAAATGGCTCACACTGTGCCAGTGCACATCATCGGTTTTATTGTATCATGTACCATCCTTGCTAGACACATTTTCGTCTCCTCCGTGCCTCGGGGTTCACGTTAAGCTGTCTTAAGCTGGCTTCCCACGGTGCGTGGTAACGCGCACCGGCTGTGCGTGATATCATCCGTAAAATCACGCACCGTGGGAAGCCACATTACGAGCGTGTGTGCTGTGGATACGGCGCACCGCTCCGCACGCGTCCGCGTTACCATGGACGAGTCTCTTCCCATGGTGCGTTGGTGCGAGCTCGCGCGTCACGGTGCGCGATATCACGCACCGTGGGAAACAAGCATTATACGAATACCTATGACAGTCGTTATAGTCAGAGGCCCGAAAATATGATAACCGGTCTAGGACCAGTATAAATACTGGGCAGTGCCGATATCCTAAGGCTAGACCGGTTATCAGAGTTTAGCGCTTCTGATTATCGACTGTCATAGATATTCGTATGACACACAGGACCGACGGTATAACGTGCTCTCACGCACGCAGGGGTCTCGATGTGTATAGAACGGTCACCCATCGATTGGCTGACTGCAGCAAGCGCAGCTTAACCTTACAAATCATATGATTCTAATAAAAAACCGGCCAAATGCGTGTCGGTCCACGCGCAGTAACAGAGTTGACCCCTAAAATACAGGTCCAGGCCTAGTTTGGGGGTTAGGATCAGATTCGTGGCAATACATTCGTGTGCTATTTTATTAAGACTGGCTTGTAACATGTATTTTTAAGTGTCAAATAAATGTTTTAATTTAATTTAATTTAGAGTTCCGTAGTTGTACAATAAAGCAGACTAAGAAGAGGGCTTAGTAATATTTAAATGGAATTTGTACGAAATTTTTACTTTTCCGGTTGGTCGACTCCTAAACTTGTAAAGCCTACTCCAAAACTAACCGTTTTGCAGGCAGGGGGGGGGGGGACACTTGACTCTAACAAAAATTTACACTTTAAAGCTTAATATTTCAGAAACAGATCCCTTAATCGAAAAATTATGTTTACAAACCCACAATATTTTTGAAAGTCCTATCTAACAACACCCCACATCATGGGATAAACGAGAAAAAAAACGATCTCCACTTTCCGTGTACAGGAGGTACCATAAAAAAAAACATTTTCATGATTTTATGGTACCACTTTGTTGGAGGGATTAATATGTATATCCATCCCAAATTATAGCTTTCCAGTACTAAGAGTCTATGTACGAATAATACATCTTTAAAACCCGGTATAATAGTCAAACCACAAGTCAAACAAACCTACGTACTATAGATGTACATACATATTCGAGTAGTGTTGTACAACTAAACTCATTAGATAGTATCTAACTAACTAAATGTTCCACTCAGTTTAGGGCGCTTCTAACGGACTGACTATGTACACGGAGTTGCGTGGGTAGATATGTGGCATTATGAAGGAGTATGAAAGATGTAAGAAATCATCTGAACTTGCGCCCCCTTCCCGTTAGATAAAAATCCTGTTTCTGGCTACTACCAATAGTATAGTTACTCAATACTCAATTTTTTATTGCATTCCATATGTTACAGAGATGGTAATAAACAAATTAAAGATACAATATGGACCCTGTCGGGCACGCAAAAATTTAGGAGAGAGGAAGAGGGCTGCATAGCAATTTAATCAAATCAATATTATTATAAATATCATAAATTATTAGTGTGTTACATTCGGTATATAATTTTATATGTATATATTAATATTTATTTTTATTGTTTAGGTATTGCCATTGCATAACGATAGGTCATTATCATGTCATAATAAAAGTATTTTTAGAAGTATTTGTTATAATATGTATGTCATTGTATGTATTAATGAAATTATGTATTTAAATAGATTAATTGTAAGTATATTATATTAAATTAATTATGTATTTAAATTGTTTATTTTTTATTTATTTTAATTATGTAGATACATTATTTATTTACTAGGATTTTGCGTACGGATGGGAATAAATCTATTCGATCCACCTCAACTCCTCGAGAAAGTGGCTGACGATCTCTCGGAGAGTACTCGGGCCATCGAAGTACTTAGCTGTGTATATCGATCCCTTAGTTCACAATCATACTAATTACGGGAAAAAAGGTGGTGTAACTAGGACGATAGTGCACAAATCATAACGTTACAATTTCATTTTCAAAAATGTAATTAATGTGATTGTGAACTAGGGTATCGATATGACGACCTCAGGGATTTTGGCTGCGACCACACATGCGCGTTTTTTTCGGCGCGAAAGCGCGCGTTCTTCGCTTACGAGTCGCTCCCTCCTCAGAAACTTTGGAATTTAATAGTTAATCCCTTGTCTTAACGTACATTTTTAATTGATGTGAAGTACACGCATACGCTCAGGGCCCGAATAGCTATTTCTTAGTAGACGGGTCGCAATCGCGCAGCGACCCACCCTCCCGGCTAGGATGGCAAATGCAATTTCAGATCTATTGATTTGTCATAAGAACATATCGGAAATGAATAAACACACTGTGAAATATAAAGTCGCTGAGTGGTTATTGCAACAGGATTACACTAGTACAGAATCCTTACTGACTTCCATCACTTAATGTATCTCATACAAACGCGCGCACACTCGTCCGCAGAAGCACCCTCACTCACACACGCACTTACACATCACACACACATACACACTCACACATCCAAACACACACATACTCACCTACACAATTTCACACGTTTTAAAAATAATATGGTAGAATTTCACTGTTTACTTTTTCTTGTAACATTCTAATTATAAGAACCCCTTAGCCGAACACTGTCTCTTAAGACACAGGTTACCCTAGTTTAAGAGGCAGGGTTTACCTTTTGTATAGGTACAGATATCTACAACATTATTAATACAACCTCTACCCATTGTAGTAATAAACCTCTTCCCTATGTAATCTTTAATGTTTCTAATCGGTAATCTTTTTGGTCAATAAATATTATTAATACATAATATAATAATATTAATAAGACTCAAATTATATACAATACATTTCAAAGCGAGTTAGACGCGGGGTCTGACGCGCGTGGCGTGCGCTTAGCGCCCTTTAAGTAGCACGTGGGACTCCGTTTCATCCTCTTCCATGTAGGCTCTGCACAGAGCCGCCCTTGTCTAAGATCATTGACTAAATGGTGGCGCAGACGCCTCTGTTGAGTCCTTTACGAAATAAAGTCGTTATATCGGGTGTAAAAAGACCCTTAACGATAACGAAAACCACGTATTCTACCCATCATTGGGATCATTTTTTTCGAACAAACCATACCTGGGAAATCATTGGTTTTGGAGATATTGAAGGTACACATTTTTTTTTTAGTTTTTTTCAAAAACGATTTCCAAGTCATAATATCAAACTTTCTTCCATACAAACATTATCAAAAAAATCAATTTTTCCTAACCAATTACGCATTTGAAGTTAAAAAACGCAATTAATATCAAACGCACACGACCGCCTTGGCTCGGCTGTGTGGCCGCTGCACGCATGCAAACGCGCGGCATCGCCACAACCATAATTTGCGCGCTACAAAAGAAAGCGTTTTTTTTCATGCCAAAAAATAAAAGTCGTTTCCCAGCAATTATTTTTGGTCAATGTAATTTAGTTTGATGTACAGAGTGCGTAGATTTCGGCTATGTCATGGGTCTTTTTACACCCTGTATACCTCTCTTCATATTATCTTGACTATTTTATAAATTCATAACAATGCAATACCGTAAAGTAACTCGAATAAAACTGCACTAGAACAAAAAGTTTGCTGTATCAGTCATCATAACACCGTCCTTTACATCAAAATGGCCGCTTGCCTGACGAGATATCACCTCAACTTGAACATAACTTAGCTAAGTTTATATAGCTTTGTTGAGGCTTACTTGTTATGAGGACAGTTCAAGTTTCGGGCGACAATAATGTACCAAGTTTCTATTTGATATTAGCCTCTCTGCCTTATAGTTCCGTCATTTAAGAGGTAAGGACGGCTACAAGACGGCGATTAGTCGTGAAAATCTGCGATCAGGAAAATATTAAAGTTTCAAAGACTGATATTTATTTTATTTTGCCAACTAATGCCCGGTTCCTATGGCCAATAACGAATTATTTTGCTTACCAAACTTGCCGTATAAATAGACTGGTAAGTTAATTTTAAGTACGATAGCTAGTAACGTATGGTCTTCTATGCAAAGCTATTATTAGTCTGTGCTTTATCATTGGTAAAGATATAAAAGTCTTAATTTTAACCAACATTGTTCGATAAATCATGGGAATCGGCCATAAGTGTTTCTCTTAAACTCTCAGGCGCTGCGAAAATATAATACTTAATAAAGAATTATGTAATTACTAAGAAGTACATCGCCTCATTAACTTTGTTCCAGTAAAGCCGGGTCCGCAGCGCCAATTTTCTAACAAAACATGTTAGCAAAACAACCAGTCCGCTGCGCCTTTATCAAAACAAGTTAGCAAAACATGTTAGCAAAACAGCCAGTCCGCTGCGCCTTTATCAAAATAAGTTTTCTTCTAGTGAGAGCGAAAACAAAATGCGTCACTTCCCCTCCCCGCAGGCGAACGCGGGGGATGTTATCCATTCGTCTCGGCAAAAATGTTATTGTGTTTTTGCTAACAAAACTGTTAGCCCACGCCCCTATTCGGATAGCAAACAATGTTATCTTGTTTGCAAACACGAAAACACGGCGCAGCGGACCCGGCTTAATTAAATACTGAAAAACATAAAATATTTATTATTAGTAGTGGCTAGCAGTGGCGAAGGTTCCATACAACTCGATTCCTATCGGCTTCCCTTTCGAAACGAGTAGTTACTGGAATTCACGCATCACACTTGAGCAAGGTAAGCATTTTTTTGTCCGGCTTCCCTTTTAAGAAAATTCACCCTACGCCACTGGTGGCTAGTGTTTTTTTTATATAGTTAATGAATTTTTGTATTTTTCAAAATATTCTTCAGTTGCGTACCTAAAAGCATTTTTGGAATAAGTTTTTTTTTAATTTTCTGTTAAGTATTGTTATTTTGTTTCTTTTTAAATCATTTGGTAACTTATTATTTATTTTGACAGTCATGTAATAGGAAATATAGTTAAGCATTACAATCTTTTCGTTTGTTAATTAAAAATGATTGCATTGAATAATAAGGTATTTATGTTTTGGTAAAATAAATAAGTTATTATGAATGTCAAACGGGTTTAAAAGCCGGCCGTTTTTAGGAACTGTCTTCTGTAACATTTACGTTCAAAGAGAACTAAGTAAGAATAACTTAGTCTATTTTAAATAAACGAGATTTGAAGTTATTTTTAAACGTTTTACTGTTTTTTATAGCAGGATGCAGAACCATGCGTCCAGACCAAATCTTCGTTAGTTGACAACACTGTAAAAAGAAACTTAAAAAAAAAACTCACGATCCACGAACCATTAACGATTTTCATCAATTTTGTGCGTGTACGCGATCCCTAAGACACGGCTGTTCCCTAGAACCTATTCATTGTCTAACTATCTAACTAGACACAAAATCGGACCCTCGTGCAAGCAGCCTTAGCACTTACGAGGCCGATATCTAGATTACAGCAACGCTTATCGAGCTAATAAATTGAAATAGCGATCGTTGTTCTAATGATGACGGCGACCCCTAACTGCGCTTACTTAGGCATTACTTAGGTAGTTAGGCTACATCATGAAACACGTCTACGTAGCTATCGTTGATCGTCTAGATCTTAGTGAGGACATTTTGTGGTTATGTGGTGGTGGTTTGTTTTGATAATTCAACGTTAAAATTACTCTATCTTTATGCAATAGGATGATTTTATTGATATTTTTGCTAGTTATGTTATCACTTAGCAATCATTTTCCACTGCCAGGTATTATAATGAAAATAAATTTAAAGACAGTTTTTTTTATCTGAATAAAATAATAACAATAATATATTTTTTTTGTTTGCTAAACGGTAAAAATAAAATAAATTACCCTGACCGCCGGCAGCTTGGACCCTGTTCCCGATGCCGGTGGGCTACTATTTTTTATATTTTTAAATGTTTTTTCTATTTTTTATTGAAACATAAAAAAAAAAAATGATTTGTATAAATGAATAAACGAAATAAATTAAATAAATAAAATTACCTGCCAACAAAAGTTCTAAAAAAAATAATTCATTTAATTTAAATTAAGTAGTAAGTTTGGAAATTAAAAGATTAGGAGGGTCAATTGACGACACATTTGGTGCAGTGGCTAAGCGATTGGCTTCTACGCTACGGGTCGTGGGTTCGATTCCCACACGGAACAAAAATTTGTATGGCCTACAGATGGTTGTTTCGGGTCTGGGCGTTTGTTTGTGAGAATTGTGTCTGTAAACGCACCCACGATACAAGAGAAATCTTAGAGTGGGGCAACGTTTTTTTAAAAAAAAAAAATGACCAACGGGGAATGCAACCTTAGGATGGGAATATTTTCTTTCACCTATTACTAAACTTATGTCATGGTTAGAGCCATGTAAAAACGAGGTTATGCCATCTAAAAACTCCATAAATGAAAGAAATAAGTCTCTAAGATAGACCTATGACTTCTTAGATAGTTCTCTAATTATGACGAAAGTATCGTTACTGGCAAAAGAAAAAAAAATGATGCCAAAATGTTTCATTGGCCTTTGCAATTGACTATCCCCAAAGCTTTAGAAATAACATTTTTATTTAAAGAAGACTTCGTCAACAGACCGTGTCAATCAAAGGGGACTTGATTAATGACGATAACCTTTAACTGAAGAAATATTAAGGACCTATTAATTTGTCCTTGTAAAATGTCGTAGTGGCCCGGAGGTTACAGACCCGCTTGTTGAGCAACGGGTTGCGGGTTTAAACCCAGGCATGTACGTACCAATGTTTGCCAGGGTCGCGGTGTATGCAGCTGCGAATCCCGTGACCCCGGCCAAGGGTCAAAGGGTCAGGAGAAGGAACACCATGGGTTTTTAGCCGGTAAGTGTCCGGCATACTCTTTCGTTTTCCTCGGGTGAAGGGATTCCATGAGGATTTCACGAAGAAAAAAAAAGGCATGTACCATTGTGACTTTTTCAATATAATATGTACTTTCTTAGTTAATCTAAGGCGCCATTGACATACGGTGAAGGAAAATATCGTGAGGAAACTTGGACTTAATGGTCTGAAATCGTCAACCCGCAGTGAGCAAGCGTGGTGATCAATAATTGTTCCTTCTCTGTATGAGAAGAGGCCTTTGCCCTGCAGTGGGACAGTTACAGGCTAATATTTATTTATTACAGGTTAATACTAGCTTTTGCCCGCGGCTTAGCTCGCGTTAATTTAGAATTTGACAATCAACTCTTAACACACTACTAAAGTTTCTATAATAATATAATTCAATCATGATTCGAAAGACACGCGGCGCCATCTATTATCGTTATTGTTGTTTTCCTCGGGAACAGCACTTTTTTTCGGCATGAAAGTTACCCTATGTCCGTTTCTGTACACCTGACAACGTATATGCAAAATTGTAGGATGATTGGTTTAGTAGTTTAGGCGTGAAAAGGTAACAAACAAACGTACTGACTTTCGCATAAGTTAGGATTTAATTTGTCCTTCATGTTTAATAGCTAGTGAATTTCATAACCCTAAACTACGACATTGTTGTGTACATATTTCCATAAAAAAATTTGCAAACTCAAATCTCAAGTGCCTACATGGTAATGAAGCCATTACCAAGACATTACCATGTGTGGGGGTCCTAAATAGTCCCTATTGACCCGCGTCCGGCCTAATGTGGGACATTTCTGGCCCCATTTATTTTTATGTGATCGTATTTAGCTCGGAGGGTTGAACTATCTTATGGTGTTATGTAATTCCACCTGTAGTGATATGCTATCATGGGGTTTGTGGCGCGAATTGTTCGTCCCATGGGTGTGAACCTTCATAATTCAATCGCTTTTGATATTGTGAAATGGGAGGGAAAATTTACGGGATAGCGTAAGTTATGTGCAGGTGAAGTTTGTGAGGTGTCTTCGCAGCTGTTACTTTAGACTGGAAAGTGTGTAGTGGATATACTAGTGGTAAGTATCTTGCCTAGCCTATTTATAACTATGTTGGGATCGGTTTCCAGTCTATTCAAATGCGGCTGGATACCTGTATTTTACATGGAGCGACTGCTATTAGACTTTCGCAATCCAGTTACTGAGTAATGCTGATATACTAAGGTTATACCAGTTGACAGACTTTCAGGCATCAGACTACACGTAACAACTGTCGTAGTCTAGAGCAGTGGTCGTTACACTTTTCTGGTCAAGGGCCACATAGAACATTGTGAGGTATCACTGCGGGCCGCATATTGATGGATCGGTTAGTTGACTACACCAATCAATTGACATATTTTTTATGAGTTATCAAAACGCGATTGCCCCCTTGATTTTGTATGGCAAGTTTTGATAGCCATTGTCTACTAAAATTGTTTGCTATGTCACGGGCCGCACAAATATCTGCCGGGGGCCGCATGCGGCCCGCGGGCCGTTTTTTGACGACCACTGGTCTAGAGAGTACTTATATTTGGGTTAGTGGGTAGTAACAAGAGCTATGTCACAATATATTAATTTGCACAAGAACAGAAAAATAATAAGGGCAAGCTAGTCAGATAATAAAGGTCTGACTTTCGGCTGATCGACAAAGAAAAAGCTACGTCGAACGACAACTGGCGTTGATCCATGACGATGACTACCTATCTTTATCTTCTAAATGTTGCCCAGTGTTGCTAGCTACCGACATACCTTCTTATCATTCTGGAAAACTTACAACTTTTCGCATAGCGTTTCCTTAGAGTGTAAAGCTCGGAAATGCACTTTTGGTCATTTTTATTTTATCACGACGTATTGGTACTGAGAGCTGCTCTAAGCGATATAAGTTGTAGAAACCGTCCCCTAGGACGACCTACAGCAGTCCAATAGAAAAAAAAAAAAAAAAGCGATATAAGTTTATAGGCACTGAAATTAAGCCTTTATTGGGTATATAACATTCGTATTAAATACAGCATGTTAACTAACGAAAGGCGTTCCCGTTAACCAGCAATACTAGTGTCGTTACATACTAAAAAAAAACGAACCAAAAAACTTTAAAAAAGTAAAAACCGACTTCAAAAAAAACTAAACGGAGTAAAATAATTATCATTTAATAAAACTACCAGATTCAGAAGTCGGTGCATTTAATTTGTTTCAGCGTAGAACACCGACTTCTGAAACTGGTAGTTTTATTAAATGATAGTTATTTTACTCCGTTTAGTTTTTTTTGAAGTCGGTTTTTACTTTTTTAAAGTTTTTTTTTATTTTATACTTTTTAGTGCCACAAATTACAATTAAAATAGTGTACAAATTCTCGAACTACACTAGCACTCCAACTAGAACATCGTCTACATACGATTTGTGTATTTTTTTTTTGTTTTTGTTGATTTTTCCAAAAAGTGCTAAACCAATTTCAATAAAATTTATATGGGACCACCTCTGAAGTATGGGCTACCAAACAAAAAAGAATCATTAAAATCCATTCATAATTGGCGGAGATATCGCGTAACAAACATACAAAAAAAAAACAAAAAAAAAAAAACATTCAGACGAATTGAGAACCTCCTCCTTTTTGAAATCGGTTAAAAATAAAAATAAATCCAAAAATAACAAAAATAATCGTAAAAGCAACGCTCACTGTACTTGCGCACTTGTCTATCAATGTGGAAAACACGGCAATTTCACATTTAACCTGTCTACACTACTATTTTGGTTTTAAACAGGCAGTTTTTGTTTATTTTTTGTATTTTTTATTTCAATCGATTCATGATGTCTTCTGGCAATATTTCAATAAAAGTCACGTTAGATTTCTATAAACACGATAATTTAATGAACACATACGGCATGACATTCGTATACCAAAGGAAAGACAGCAACGTCACCAGTGTCAGAAACACGGAAACAAAATGCACACCTTCATGAAGACATTCTTCAACCAAAAAGTTTCTATGATCTATCTTATAAATTTATATTTATTCAACAGATGTATTACTAGGTTTCAGGGACCGCCCTCTATTTTTTACATACTGTATAATTGACTAGTTTTTTCCCGCGAATTCGTCCACGTGTAAGCCCACAGGAATCGTGCAATGACCAAAATGCATTCCCGAGTTTTTCACTCTAAGCCTTAGAGTCTCAGGCGACGATAGATGAAGTTGCGGTTATGGCTTGTAAAACAAACTCTGATTTACCTTTATACTATGTGTTTACACAACTAAGCCGTAGATAGATATATTATTCTATTCAACGTAGCTTAGTTCTCCTACAAAGTCTGAGCGATACACAGTCTTAACATCCGACATGTGACAAAGCAACTCCAAGTTTTGATGCGCTGAAACAAATCACGCGACTACCTTCACCCCTTTTAATTGATGGCATCAATTTAACTAACGACAGTACTTACACGGTAATTACTTGAACATTTGGTACACGCAGACTTCATTACGGAGACATTGTAAATCATTAGTTATAGCGACTCGTGTAGGTTGTTTTAAGTTAAGTTTTGTCTGTTTTTGAATTAAGGGTGCTTAAAGTTTTTCTGTATTTTGTAATGAATGGATTCTTAAATATTGGTCTTTAAAGTTAACGAATCCTAATCCTATTCCTAAGTATATACACTTGGGGGCAAATAAATCGAGCCACTCCTTTTTTCACGTGTCCTGGTTATTAGTTTTGGTTTCATGGATTATATACAAAGTTGACAGAAAACTACCCTCATTGTAAAGGTTATCAAATAACCTTTTAGGCGATACATGTTTCGAATTGATCTGTTCCATATTAGGTACCAAAAATAATAACAATTATAGTGGAAAAATAGAAGTGGCTCGATTTATTTGCTCCCAAGTATATATATATATATAATAACGGTTTTACTACTTCCTCGGACGATTCATTTATACCAAAATCAGTAAAGACATAGATATAGATTCAAATAACAAATATCACTGTAAGAAAAAAGTAATAAAATGGTTACAAAACCTCTCTTATGACGACACCGAAAAACTAATGCGTCCAGTGACATAAAGAGCTATAATTGATACATACAACAAATAATAATCTCACGCAGATAGCAAACTTTCAAGCTCAATCGTCACACACACACATACACCCACTCCCTCTCACACACACACTCTCTCTCACACACACACTACATACACGCAACGCATTTATGTAGATACATACATAATAATTATGTAGATACACCACACACTCCCTCACATCCCGTATAGTAATATAACAGGTTTACTAAATCCTTAGCATGAATTTTATTTTATTAACTAACTTCATAAAATATATAATCTAAGTAGGTTTACTTTCGAATTGTAACCAAAGATATTTAGGAGTTTAATTTGTGAAACTGGAAGGTTGCTGGTACTTATAGCACAGGGTAACCTATTTTAAGTACCAGCTGAACATTATAATTTTGTTTTTTTTTGTACCTATTTAAGTTTTGTAATACCATGTACCTACTTGTTGTTTTTGTGCCAATAAAGAATTTTATTATTATTATTATGTATCTCTGTTCACGGCTCATCTTCCGTGCGGAAGATGTCCGGTCCTTTGGAAGGCATACACGGGGACACAGGTCCAACGCGCAGAGGCCCCTTTGAGAACTTTAATCTAAAATGGGGTGGGGCACCAACCGGGGACTATCCACGGCTGCACTATTGGAGTACAGTCATGGACCGTCCCAGGTGGGTGCAAGACTATTGTAAAATATGCTAAAAATAAAATTGGTCTATGGGAGGGGGTGTTTAATGGACTGTTTAACTTCTATTGCCGGAAGAAAACGGCGTCTGCCTTTCAAGTTTGAGGTTGAATTTTGTTGGCAGACGGTGACTCGCCAGCTCACTAGCTGGGCCCCCTGAAAAGCCGCCAGTACATAGGCGAAGGGGGCAACAAACGTGTGAGCGGCTAAGGGTGTAGAGAGGTGTGGCCCCGGTTTCGCCGTCGCGGGTCTAAAAGACCCGGAGTGGGTTTCCCCGCTATTACGCCTTTAGACACTTCCACCCCCGAGCATATAGCTCTGGCGGCCCCCCTCTGGCCGGCCGATAAAGGCAAGACAGAGTTGAGAATCCTGCGGGCACTCTTGGGGTTCCACTCCAGCCAGCCAATAAAGGCAAACTGGAGACGAGGCCCTGACCGACTCTCTGAGGCAATAAGGTACGCAGTGTCGCCACTCACCAACAACTCGCCACAAGCTGCCCTGCGGTTTTATTATTATTATTATTAATAAACGTGTTACATAATTCCCCTTAAAAAGAAAATATTAATCAAGTAGTCTTTTATGGTTGTTGTCATTTACCTCTCTGAGGAAATTAGGTAAGAATATAAATTACTTTCTGGGCAGTCTACTCTTTAGTTTTATGTTTTCAGGATTGCTTTTCAGTGATGATTTTATTTTATGATTTGTCAACATTTTTTTTGGTTCCTACTTTTTTGTTTTAATATTTCCAATAGACTTCGAATCCCCTTTAGAACTTTAGAATCCCCTTTCGGCTTTAGGGCTATTTTTGTAACACGTTGTGTATCCTAACTAATATTATAAATGCGAAAGTAAGTTTGTTTGTTACCTTTTCACGCCTAAACCACTGAACCGATCATCCTGAAATTTAGCATATACGTTGTCAGATGTACAAAAGCGGATATAGGGTACCTTTCATCCCGAAAAAAAGTACTGTTCCCGAGGAAAACAACAATAACGATCATAGATGGCGCCACGTGTTATTCGAATCACGATTGAATTATATTATTATAAAAACTTTGGTAGTGTGTTAAGAGTTTTTTGAGCTTATTTAACGCCAGCGAAGCTGCGGGAAAAGGCTCGTTTTTGAATAAAATTCAAAATATAGTGCTGGGCACTTATTGGTGTAGCAATCTCCATATTCCTCTATCCAGAGCCAATTCCTTCACTTCTCTGTATGTTATCACTTCTGTCTTTTCCTTCAATTGTTCTGTGTACATTCTTCTTGGTCTACCTGGTTTTCTCTTTGCTTGTAATTTGCCTTCTATGATGTTAATTATAAAGCTATCGTGTCGCAGTAAGTGACCAATCATTTTCCCCTTCTTCTTTCTATATGTTCTACTAGCTTTTGCCCGCAGCTTCGCTTCCGTGAAATTTTGAACCCGTTTAGTGACGATTTTCCATACAAACTTTCATCCCCTATTTAACTCCCTTAGGGGTTCAATTTCGAAAAATCCTTCCTCGTTCCTTGTTTACATTATGAAGGAAACCTCTGTGCAAAATTTCAGCTTTCCAGGTCTAAGGGTTTGGTCTGGGCGTTGATGTGATGAGTCAGTCAGTCAGGACTTTTCTTTTTATTTATATGGATAATTTGTTTTTTCTCATTGACCCTACTTAGAATCTCTTCTTTGGTTACTTTTTCTGTTCATGATACTCTTTCCATCCGACGCCAGCACCACATTCCAAAAGTTATTGAGTATGTGATATTAATAATGATTAAGTATGTTTATAAGTTTTCATACTGTCTCTATATATTTCTTGCTATACAGCATGACTATTTAGTCACTTTACATTCGAAAACCATGAATTCTGCTCATAATTCTGAACAACTTTTTCTGTGGGACAAAATCTTGTTAAGCATCGATTATTTTGTATGGAACAGCTGTAGTTTTTTCACGAATTTAGTGCTTGTCCCATTTTGTTGCTTTTCATTTTTTTTCTATTAAAGAAAGTAGTAAAAAAAACTTATATTGTCAGGTTTAAAAATAAAAATATAACAAGAAGGTTTTCGGTGTGGTGGCAAATAATGCCTTTTGCCTTATTACATAAAAAAAAAAACATAAAATGCTAGCCGAATAGGCCATTCTCCTCACACAAGAATTTTCATACCACAACCAGCTGTTATTCAAAATTACCATAAAAATAATACACAACAAGATTATCTGTACTTATGTATGTATATGTGAAATAAAATTACCATACACAAGCATGGTACGGCCGTTAACCCTAAAATGCCGCGTTTACTTTTAAACAAGAGTGTTACAATAAAGTGGGTCGTTAATTATAGTCAGTTTACAGGTTAAGCTTGCCTTAATTTGTAATGGGACAGGCTTTTATGGGGAGGTACAATATCTTTACGTGTTTTTGGCTATAAAAAGCAGGTTAGAAGTGCTTAAAACGGCTAGAGTATGCGCAGTAGTAAGCATTGTGATTAGACCGGAAGCCAAACCCACCATAGTTGGGAAAAGGCTAGGCAGATAAAATCAACAGTTTCAGAAGTCGGTGCCTTTTATTTGGTCCAGCGTGGATTAGCGCCGACTTCTGAAACTGTTAATTTTATGATATGGTTATTATTTTATTCGTTTTCTTTAAAGTCGGTTTTATTTTTTGTTAATAACTTTAAATAAAAGCAAAAACCGATTTGAAAAAAAACTAAAAAGAGGAAAATAATTACCATAAATATAAAATTAACAGTTTCAGAAGTCGGTGGCTTTTATTTGTTTCAGTGTAGTATTGCACCGATTTCTGAAAAAACTGTCTATGGCCCTACCAAACAAAAAAAGAATCATCAAAATCAATTCAAATTCAACATCAAAAAAAAAAAAAAATTGTATGGCCTACAGATGGTTGTTCCGGGTCTGGGCGTTTGTTTGTGAGATTTGTGTTTGTAAACGCACCCACGATACAAGAGAAATCTTAGTGTGGGGCAACGTTTTTAAAAAAAAAAAAAAAAAACATAATTGGCGGAGATATCGCGTAAAAAACACAAAAAAAAAAACATTGACACGAATTTGAATCTCCTTTTTTTAAAGTCGGTTAAAAATATTGTTGTTTTTCTTAGTGATAAGGCCACTAAGAAAAACAACAATATTTTTTAACCGTAAAACATGGTAAGACCTACTAAAGACACTGCTCGTAGCCCAATAACATTATGTGTACTGTTTATCATTGAAGAGTTCCATTGTCTAACTCCGAAGGTCTTCATCAGATCTTCACCAAATTTAAACGGGATTATTTCGGGAAAAAAATCTTTCAAACAATAAAGAATCATCCAAATCGGTGCATATATGTCGGAATTATGCCCGTCACTGAGCAGTTCCATTGTCTATTTCCGATGGTCTTCATCAGATCTTTACTAAATTTAAACGGGACCACGTCAGGAAAAAACTCTTTCAAACATAAAGTAATAATCCAAATTAGTGCATACGTGTCGGAGCTATGCCCGTCATTGAGGAGTTCCATTGTCTATTTCCAAAGCTTCGTCATCAGATCTTCACTAAATTTAAATGGTCCCACCATTTCTGGGAATAAACTCTTAGAACAAAAAAGAATCATTTAATGGCCGATTCCTACGATTTTACCGAGCGTAATCAGTTAGGATGAGGCAAGGCGAGCGTAATTTACGTCGCGTAAATTGAGTCGCTCAATTTCAGTTACATTCGGTTTCATACAATATTACGATTCGTGCCATACGATGACGCAAAATGAGTCTGTTAAATCCTTCAAAAAAATTACGCTGACTTATTTTACGCGACTCACAGCTCAAAAAATTACGCTCGTTTGGCCTCACCCTTAAGGCTGATTTCTTGCAGTTTCTTGAAGCAAGATTCGTTCTGTCTTTGTCTTCCTCAGTGAAAAAACAGAGATAACATGAGAGTTGCTTTAAGAAACTGGCATCATGTAAATCAGCCTTTAAAATTAGGACTCTTGTATGTTTATTAATAATACAGCATAGAATCCATAGATTTGCTTAGAAAAAACCCCTTTCACACGTTAGTAACTACCTCAGGTAAAATTTGCTTACGAGTTTATTTATAGGATATCCAGTTTGTAAATAAAAAATACTACCGTTGGCAAGCAAAACAATTCATTTTTGGCTATAGGAACCGGTCATAAACGTCGGAGAAGGGTACAAAAATACCTAGATGAATTTAGAACCTCCTCCTTTTTCAAGAAGTTGTTTTAAAAAGAACAACAAATTATTTAACAGAACACAAAAGTTCACCTCGACACCGGCAATGAAAAACTTACAAAACATTTTCAGCAACATTTTCGAACGTTGCCCGAACAATTCACAAGACACATTTGTTAAGAATTTGTCAGCATACAAGGACAAAATACCCGGTGTCAGTAGCTTGCAATGAAAACTTAAACGTTATGCGGCGACGGCGTGTAGACCCCAAGGGTAACTTAAAAGTAGGGGGAATATGTTGAGGGGGGATGTCGGACAAACTGTAGTTCGCGTTTTTTGTAGGGAGATTTTTATTAACAATCTCGGGGATGGCATTATTCTTAGTTCAATGCTTGCATTACCAAACAATATACTGGGTGTAAGGGACGGTGTACCGAAAACTGAAACAGTGAATTCAGCCTATTACCATATATTATTTTGAATTGAAAATAAGTGGAAATTTTGCTCAGAATTTTCCGATTTTTATTTTCACAAATTTTACATTTCTCTGCTGTAAAATAAGCAAGCCTATTACGACACACAGCACGTTGCAAAAATAAAATGTATTTTTTTATAAATCGGAAAATTCGAAAGATTTCATTGATGTTTTCCACGGATTTGCAATTCAAATTAATGAACTAAATTCACTGTGTAAATTTTTGGTAACCTGTCTATTACACTCAGTTTATTTCCCTGCCAAAACACTTATTGGAATACAATAAAACATAGGCAAATTAGCAATTTCCAGGAAATTCGGAAAATTCCGTCTTCTGAATTTTCGGTTCAGAATAATGGGCTGAATTCACTGTTTCAGTTTTCGGTACACCGTCCCTTACACCCAGTATATTGTTTGATAACTAATACTGATTTACATGTCAGCCTATTTTTTGTGGGGTTGCCGGAGCGACTTATTGTAATTATTAAAAAAAGGTTTCCTAATTAGTTTTCTCTTGTAGTGTAACCTTTTTTTATCATCATGGATGGGCCTCCCCCAAGCATCGACACATCGATTTTCTTTGTACAATCCATGTTGGGGGGGTTTGCCATCGCCACGCTTGGCAGGTGCGTTGGCAATCGCAGTGTGGTTGCTAACCTTTTGACCGCCACGGACGTCTATGGACGTCAAATTAAAACGTGCTCACGACGCCTCCGACGGCATGGCACGTCGAAAACACCACTTTTTTACATTTCAAAAGTTTGACGTCCATAGACGTCCGTGGCGGTCAAAAGGTTAAAGTACTCAGAGAACGCTGCTGCCCATCCTCTAGTGAATCCCTTAGTCGCCATCTACGACACCGATGGGAAGAGATGGTGTAGTGCTATTCTTTACCTCCACTACACGGAACCCCGGAACATAATACATGCACCTTAACTTAAAAGTTTTACATGGGTAACTAAAATTTAACATTTCCCGACCTATCCCAAAGTTGTCTAAAGTGTGTGTACCCTACATGCGGCATAACGTGACCTTGTTGCGACAAGCTAGCATCCCAGTGAAGCCACTCGGTCTCAGCCAGTCCGAACGTGTATGCATTCATCATTGTCCATCTGGCTATATTATTGTTTGTAATTATATTGTTTAGTTCAAAGGAGTTTAGTTTTAGTGTTTGTAAACTTTTAATCTGTTTTGCCAGAGGCTACATAACGTTAGCTTATGGTTTTTGTAAGTCTATTTATTAAAGAAAGATACCATGTTATATCTACAAGGTTAGTCGGAAAGGGGGTACTAATCCGTGGGTCAATTAAAGTATCACTGATGACTGTTTTACAGCAAGTGGTAAAACTTAAAAATTGTATATTTTTATTTTCATAAAATATTCATTAAATTTAAACACTATCGATAACCCTTGTTTGGTTTCGAATTCAGAAGATGGAGCTACCAATTCATGACCCCAAATATGACCTAAAATGCAAACGCAGCTGATGATATGAAATATTTGAGCTATTTCTCTAAAACTATCGACTTTTAGGGGAAAGTTTTAAAACAAAAGTGTTTCATTATTATGGTTACTTTAATACCATTTCAGATTAGTGCCCCCTTTCCGACAAATATTATTTAAGTTCTTGGCAAGAAAGTGGAAATCCGCACTTTACTGGAAGCGATTATGTCAAGAGGATTGCAGCAGCGTTCTCTAGTGAGCAAAATTAAATAAAATCGCTCCAAGTAGAAACATGGTTTTCTTAATAAAATGAAATGCTGCTCATCTCTTTTTCTCTCATGTCAGCACGAGCTGTTCTCGTATAGCTATACGGCAAGATGCCGTGGTAAAAGATTAGCCAGTCAAGAAGGTTGGTTGTGGGCTAACTGCCCAGGGTGTATCAGACTTTCATAAGTATCATCACTCGTGGAGCTCTTTTAATGCATACCCCCCATACACCGCATAACCAGTTTATTTGAACAACATCATTGTCATAAAAAAACCCGGCCAAGTGCGTGTCGGACCACGCACAGAAATAGGGTTCTGCACAATAATGCGGACTAACCTGTTTTACACAACTAACAACGTTATATAAGTAATTTTCAATGGAATTTGTACGAAATTTTTACTTTTATCAGTTTTTCGACTTTTACTCGTAAACTTGTAAAGCCTACTTTGCTGTGATAGTTTTCCTTTTAATTTCGTTGTATGTACTACTACCGTGTTTTTTTTTTACATATCCAAAAATAATCGTTTAGCTGGCAGGGGGGGGGGGGGGGACACTTGACTCTAACAAAAATTAGCACTTTAAAGCTTATTATTTCAAAAACGGAACCTTTAATCGAAAAGTTGTTTACACAAACCCGCAAAATTTTTGAAAGAGCTGTTCTAAAACACCCCACACTATGGGATAGACGAGAAAAAAAAAACATCCCCACTTTAAATGCACAGGAGGCACCCCAAAAAAAAGTTTTTTCATGCTTTTATTTTACCACTTTGGCGTCATTAATATGTATATCCATGCCAAATTATAGCTTTCTAGTACTAAGAGTCTCTGAGCCAAGCTGCGGACGGACCGACGGACATGGCGAAACTATAAGGATTCCTTGTTGACTACGAAACTCTAAAAACCAGTGAGATGATACATAGCACCTACATAAAACCAAATGGACTTAATTTAATACAATAGGTCTTAAACGCAATAAGTTCTAAAGACCTAGCTAAATTACCAACATAGTTTCTTTACCTAATAACAAGAACATATACGCGTACCCAGGACATTTGACGAGCTTCTCACGTCCATAATTATATGGGTGGGTAGTTACAATAAAAACTAATGAAGCGACCTCTATCGCCTATTAAAGGCATCCGTGAGACATTTACCAGATTTTGGTGTGTTTCTTGAATATGTTTGGTCATTAGCGTAGTTTGTTAAGGTTTTCGGAGATTAGGTTGGTGGAATTGGCTTAGTTAGCGAGTATTTCCTCTGATGGTTAAGATAATGGTGCCGATTCTGTTATGCACAAACTAAACGTAATTAAGGCTATTGCCATCTTTTTCACTCTGATAAAATTAGAAAGAGACGGACGTAAATAAGAGCTGTCAAATTTAGATGAGCTAAAATTTCCATACAGATTTAGACAACACGGTAAAACATGTCGACTAAAAACACGGTGAAGTTCAAGGCGTAAACTAGTATGACATCTCTAACTTAGTTCTTATTTATCACCGTCCTTTTCTCGCGCTGTCTATTAGTAAAATACAGCAATGCTATAATTTTAGTTTAGCTGGTGAACAAGAGATTTGGCACTAATGTCTTCTATTCGTTAAAGTTTTGGGTGAAAGTCCCAGATTTAATGTAGCTGCAACAGTTTTTATGCTATTTTTTGGCCAACAAGTTAACGGTCTGCCTGATGTTATGTGATTGTAGCCGTCTATAAAGTTACAACCACAAGTTGATTGCTGATGCGTTGCCAAACTTGAGACAAAGTTGAAGTCACTGCAACCATGCCCTTCAAGCCCGAACACAGCAATGCTACTTGATGTTAGAAATCGGTATGGAGTTTGTACTTCCCCGGACGGAGTCATTTACAAGGAGTTCTGCTATTACCAAAATCTTTAACTTTTTGACCGCCACGGACGTCTATGGACGTCAAACTTGTGAACTGTAAAAAAGTGGTGTTTTCGACGTGCCAAGCCGTAGGAGGCGTCGTGAGCACTTTTTAATTTGACGCCCATAGACGTCCGTTGCGGTCAAAGGGTTAAACGCTTGCCTTCCCATCAGGATAGTCTATGTTCGATCCCACCAACTCTGACTTTTTGAGTTCATGTGCGGTTCAGAATTTGATCAGCACTTGGGAAAACATTGTGAGGAAAACTGCGCACCTCAGAGGGTTTAACAACGTTCTCGATGGTGTACGAAGCGTACCAACAAGACAGTGATGGGCTTATTATGCCCGAAACATCCACTGCTAAACAGGTACCTACTAAGACATCCAGTCAAAGCTGTATGCACAATCAGTAACTTCCCTTATAACAAACACCAGTTGAAACAACTTATGAGGGAAAATCTGCAGCTCCACCATGATCATTAAATCCCATTCAAGTTCCTTGCAGTTTGGTTTTTGCAAACTGAACTGTTTGCTGATAAGAATTAAGATGATAAATTATTAGCACAGCTGATATGCAGTCGATAAATGGTAAAGTTCTTGGTAGGCTTAAAACAAGAGGCCTTTGCTATTAGCCCCAAAAATGCAAATTAAGGAAGATTACATCCAAGACCGCATATTCTATGTATACACTCTTTAAGGAAAAAGCAACATAAACTTAACCAAACTAACGCGTTAACGTTGATACCCAAAATGTTCTTTGTTCGTTATTAAATTTGACCCCAAGACCCCAACCCAGCTCACGTATGGCGGTGTACCTTAACTTCATAATCAAGTTGGTCATATTAGGTGTTCGGGTAATAAGGACCGTCTCTTATTACTTGCTAGTTTTTACCCTCGGCTTCGGTTGGTGAGTTTGGGGACGAAAGTTTTTGTTGATTTCTCCTTGGATGAGGTTGTTGATAGTAGTTAGTTAGTTTAGTATAAGAGTACCTTGTGAAAGAACAATTACTCGTCCTAACGTATGTAGCCCAGTAAGATGCAAAACCGCTTCCGCAAGACGACAACACTTTTACATGGCTACATACTTATACAACAAACTAAATAAAACCCTTAACATAAACTTACTAACAACGAGAGAAACTAAAAGAAAATCTCCACATGGCTTCAAACATTGGATTACCACCAGACAGAAGACCTATTAAAATGTCAATACTCTTAAAGTAAGTTCTACACACACACAGACACACACACATATCAAAAGAGCATGCGTGCATCTTTTAGTAATTTTATTTTACTTTTTTTTGTTTTTTGTTTATTGCATAGAATAAAGGTTAAATCTACCACAATTGGGCGAAGACACTGGCTCCTGTAACACAGGTTACCTAGGCTTCAAATAAAAATGTAAAAAAAAGCGTTCGTCTGGGGAAGTAGTACCACCATACCATAATATTTGACAGTTGCGCGCACAGATAACGTATTTCTGCGTGAGCGACGATGTCGACGCAACAAAATGTTGCCATATTTAAATATTACATTGCATGCAGTTTTAGATTGTTCCTTATTTATTGCGTATTTATTTATTTTCTTTCTTTACATACACACATATACATACACATGTTGGTTTAAGTGAACGGGCATGACCGCTGACTGACATCCGTGGATCACAAAGGTTCCAGACGAAAACCAGCGTCAAGTACTTATAGTGCTTGACATTAAGCTGATCTGCATGCTTATTCTCAACCATCGGAAACTGCCCTTTCCGAATCCGATCGGAAAGTATCCGACAGTGCCCTCTAAACTCTATTCACAAATCCGAAATCGAAAACTTTTGACAGTTCTATTCGGAATGAAGACGCCAATTCACGGAAACTAATCCGAGAGCTATTTGTTGTCGGAAAGCACTCGATTTTAAATAAAACAATACAATTTCTGCTGGGATGAATTAAAAACTGTTTAATAACAATATTATAAGGACTGTTAATCATTTTAAGCTATATTTGAGCTAAGTTTACCTATTTTATAACAAGTTTTAAGAATGTTTTGACCGCCGCTTTTAAATGATCGATGTATCAAAGTATACTTAATTTTAGGTGGTTACTTGGAGACACGTAGGCAATAATGAGTTTGTGTTATCCCATTTCTACAAAATCGAATTATACTCAACTACGTTTTACATATCAAAAAGTTTAATAACAAGGAGTTATACGACACTGATAACATTTTTACATTCATTTTTCTGGACCATCACACACTAGAGTTTTGTTCGGTGATCACACTGAACTTCACACGTTTTCGGTTGATAATTTGATTGAATATTTATCAATAATTAAATGATTAAAGGTATTTGTTTATTTACATTGTCTATTTCCCCGTTTGGTTTGACAGATTATAAAAGTTGTTTTTTTACAAAGCATGTTTTGAAATAAGGAAACGATCGCATAAATTAGACATTATTTTATGAAAAAAATGATGACATTCATGTATTAATGTATATTGTATAGTTGCACATAAGATTATTTGCGAAATACATAATAATTAAATTATTATTTACTACGTTAACATTTTCTACCACAATAATCGATTTTCTACCATTGCGTAGCATACTCCGTAAACACACCTTCCAAAAACTATTCACGGATTCGGAAACTCCCTTCCGATAGGAACTGTGAATAAAGATTTGTAATCCATCGGATCGGGAATCAATCCGTCGAATACTTTCCGTTCGGATACGGAAACTCATCCGATGGTTGAGAATAAGCATGCTGGACACCTTTTTGGTCCAGCCGTGAGACACATACCCAAGACTTTTTATTTATATCTTTTTATCTGTTGTGCAGTGGCGAAGGGTGAATTTTCTTAAAAGGGAAGCCGGACCAATTATTTGTTTAAATGATAATTGAAAATAATAGATACTAGTATTTGCCATATTTCGAAAGGGAAGCCGATAGGAATCGAGTTGTATGGAGCCTTCGCCACTGCTGTTATGTCTCTTTGTGCTGTATCCAAATAAATTATTCTTTATCTGTATCTGCCCATTCCTATTATTTCTCCTGTATCGTGGGTGCGTTTATAGACACAAAACTTCACATGCAGAAACGCCCAGACCAACTATCTGTAGGCCATACAAATATTTGTTCCGTGCAAGAATCGAACCCACGACCCGTAGCACTGGAGCCAAACGTGTCGTCAAACTTCAGACAGTCTTCAAAAACAACAAATGTCTTCACGTTACGTTAAATTCCTTACAACTTCATTCCAACTAAAACAAACCACATTTTGCTAGTACCTTTGGATGCCTATAGACTTACGAAAGATACACAAAGATACCCCAAAGACCTTCAAATACTGTTATAAAGCTAAGACCTAGAAACTCAGTTAAATTTAGGTACGCCAACATAGTAACTAAGTCTAAATAAGCTTGGGAGGGTGTTCTAAAAACGGGCTTGTCCGAACCTGTTGCTCTAATTCGCGAGGTCGTATTAAATTGCAGAGCTTGGCATACTTTGGGTACTAAGATCCGTTACTTAGTGTGGTAGATTTCTAGAAGTAGTAAGTAATTAATAGAGTATTTGACTGAAAATATCTAATTAGTCCGTCAGTTAGATTATTAAAAAATATTTGACCCGTATTTTTTCTCTTGTTACGTAAACCAAAATTAACGAAGATACGACACTTTTAAAATTGGCAAAACGTCACAAGCAAGTACAATTTTTACCTGCTTTTGACGTCACATGCCCCCCACTCTCGAGTTTTGATACGTTTTATTGTTCCAAATATTCATAGATTTAACAAAAGAAAAAATAAGTGTCCATTATTTTTCAAAACTCCAACTGGCAGACTAATTAGATTTGTAATTTATTGATGCTGTCAACATGCCTATTGCGGCTAGTTTTAAAACTAATTCAAAGAATAAATATTTTTGTTACTGTTGTTTCATCAAATGTCACTTTGTGAGGAAGTAGTGATTTAGATAACGGGCTAGTAAGTCCTCATGCAGGATTATTGATTCTCTATTTGCAACTCTATCTACATGAGATACCCAAAGATTACTTAATCACTACGTTTAGGGATACCCTATGATAATATAGATGATTATAAAAGTTAAGCAATTCATTTGAATATACGAATAAGAACGTCGTAGGTACAGCAAAAAGGGTTCATTCTTGAGACTGGTTCTGTCAACAGATAGAATTAAATAAGATAACAAAATCACTGAATAAAAAGAGAAATGATTTGAAAAATTTCTGTCCAGAAATCGATACCATTAGACGCCGAAAAATTAGCGTAGGTATCTATGACACGTGTTCAGACTCAAGAGATATGACCTCTTGCAACTTATTATGATGGGGAAATTCGTCGGCAAGACACACAGTGGCCGCAGAGAGAAATTGTGGCTGAGAAACCTTCGACAGAAGACTGGAGTCGCGAGTGTGCCCAACTATTTCGCCACGCGTGGGACTGCAGGAGATAAGCGGAACTGACTGCTAACCTTTGCTAGTTGGAGAGAATCAGAAAACGATCTATACGGGTGTTAACGAATTCGTGACACAGATTAATCCTAAATGGGAATTTTTGAAAATCAACTAAAAAATAAATAAAAAAAAAATGGTTTTCAATTTCCAAGTCAGATAACTCAAGGCTCTAACCTTGAGTTATCTGACTGCAAAGAGCGATATCGCGTTAGTCGTGCCTGCCAGCCGTGTCGCCGTGCTTTCATTAATTTATGCGTGGCATCGAAATGATCACACAAATAAAACTTTTTTTTTGCAAAAAAAATATTCCTAATTTTTTTACTGAATCCTTATTAGGTGGTTTAGATACGATCGGTATCAAAACCGTATGAAAAAAAAAAAAATAATCAATCTAAATCCCGTGCGGGGCCTGCCTACATCAGTAAGTAGATCACGTGGTTTTAAGAAATTACACGAATTCGTTAACACCCTGTATGGTATACCTAGTGAAGCTCAATCAACAAACATCTTAACTCAATGTGCTGCAGTTATCTACTAAAAAAAACACAAAAAAGTTGAGGCAATGCCAGTAATCAACAGTCAACATGCTTCACAAGCGGGCTGGAGGCCCACGTATTTTCCAAAAATCTTACAAAGAAAGAAACTAATAACAGTACACGCACATGTAACACGTTGCAAGATAGTAAAATGTTATTGCAACAGACAATATTCGCGATCGTCAGCTTCCGAATTACGATCGCGAGCGAACGTGAGCAGAATACGAAACGATTCCAACTTATTATCGTTACATTAAAATACTTGATACGTTACAGTATGTAGACGTCGAACCGTATCGTAATACAATAAGATAATTTTTGAAAATAAAAATCACACAAAGTACCTAATATTGAAGAACCAATCAATCATGACCTCTGCTTTGCATGGAACTGCATATAATAAAGAGGTCAAGCTGTATCTCAGGATTAACTCAACCAGTCTAGACGAAACGTACCAAAAAATGTTTAAACTAGGGTTTGAGCTATCCTTGACTGACTTCATCGGGAGATAGTTTGCTTGCACGATTGTCCACTGCTGACTATGGTCATCTTTTACATCTGTGGTGCAAACAGACGTCAATGAAACATCTTAAGGTGGCTTTCCACGGTGCGTGATTTTACGGATGATACCACGCACGACCAATGACTACGCACTGCACTGAGCTTCTTCCAACGGTGCGTGTCCGTCTATGTGGGTGCGTGATTCGAAGCTATTTTGTCAATCCAAAATGCCAAATGAAAGAGGAAACACACCGCACCTTTGAAGTTACTATCTCTTACTTACGGCGTATACGACGCACGCACGCGTCTACGTTACCACTGACGAGTCTCTTCCCATGGTGCGAGCTTGTGCGTCGAGCTGCGCGAAATAACGCACCGTGGGAAGCCACCAATTAGAAGCATGCTCCAAAAAAGTGCTTAGCAGATTATCATCGTGATGCTGAACAAGAGTTTCATAGACTACAATCAACTGTTGCGAGAGAATATACAGTCTGGTATGGATCTAAATAAACGTGGCAAAATAGAGACCTACTCGTAATATAAAATGTTCTGGATTTAACCGGTTTTTGTCATTTTTACTTCATAACTGGCGTCGCCATCCACGTTCATTTAGGGCCATGTTGGACTTTAACTATGATTGGATTTCCACCATTTTGCAAACGGATTTCTGAACGTATTGTTGTGTCGTATCGCTTCCCGCGTTTTTGTGGCGAAAGCTTGAAAGTAAACTTTTTATTATTTAAATATCATTTATTTACTTTGAGGTATACTTATGCTTATGTATCATTTTATGATACACAATGGGTTAAAAAGATGAACAACGTGTAATGTGATTAAAGATTTATTTAATCAAATTAATTATATTTATTTTGGAATGTTAGTTTTAGTCTAACCGCGTCGTAATTATTCTAAAATATTCTGATTGGATAGCTGTGTTATTTTATATAATTAATATTTAGTTTTAATTGTTAATGGCTAACAAAAGTTCATTGACATTTTGACTCTTTGTGTTTTGAAATTCATTGTTTTTGCGTGATTGTTTTTATAACGTAGATTGTCCCAACGTACTCGTATGTTTTAAAACAGAGAATGTAAAAATAAATTCGTTTGATTTACGAAAACCATTAATATTTCTTACTTATTGGAAGTATAGCAAACTTATACATTGTTTTAACCAATCGAAAGACTTTTATTTAATAGTTTTCAGTGACGCTCCAAGATAATTACTAATCCAAGATAATTGCGTTGCCAGCCCTAGAGAAAAAGTAGAAAAGTCTCATGTGCCTGTAATTTAGGGTCTCATAAAAGAGAATCCCTGTAATACAGGGTGTTAATGAATTCGTTTAATTCCTTCAAACCACATGATCTATAAATGACACAGATTAACCCCGCATGGGATTTAGATTGATTAAAAATAAAAAACTTTTTTTCCCAAATTTTGTTTTTTAAGTGATAGTTTTCGATGCCTTGCACAAATAATGAAGGCGTGGCGACACAGATGACGGGCATGACTAGCGCGATATCGCTCCACGCAGTTAGTTAATTCGGGACGCTAAAATTATTCAGATACAGAATACCATGTTTAATTTTTTGAAAACTTTTTTCTGTTGTTTCTTAAAAAACCTATGCAGGGGCAATCAATGTCACCAGTAGATCACACGGTTTAAAGGAATTACACGAATTCGTTAATGTATACATAGAGGCACCATAAGGCGAATGTTGCACACTCGCTTAGATAAGTGTATTGATGAATTAAACGCGCGATAAATATTACAATCCAGGATCGAGTTCAAATTATCTTAATAAATATTGAGCTTGTAACATGCGTCTTACATTCATACATAATGAAAAAAGCAGCTATATATTTATTTTTTTGCAGAATACCTTGCCCCTCACTATGATTTCTCCTGTATCGTGGGTGCGTTTACAAACACAAATCTCACTTACACAAACGCCCAGACCCGAAACAACTTTATGTAAGCCATACAAATTTTTGTGCCGTGTGGGAATCGAACCAACGATCCGTAGCGCAGAAGCCAATCGCACAGCCACGGCACCAAACGTGTCTCTAAATTCAAACGTGTCGATATATAAATCAAAACTATACCAATACAATTGTTATACAGGATGAAATTGTAAACAGTCGACAAACCGAAATGGGAGATTGTACTCATCACTATGAACAACTTTTACTATGACAAGAAACCTGAAATCGCGAAAAAAAATTTGCTGTTCCCTACATTTTGACGAGTTATGCGAACATAAATGTAGGGAACATCTTTTTTTTTCGCGATTTCTGGTTTGGTCCCATAGTAAAAGTTGTTCATAGTGATGAGTACAATCTCCCATTTCGGTTTGTTGACTGTTTACTATTTCACCCTGTATAAACATTCATACATCGACCAGTCATTTAACAAAAATTTATTAACACTTCAAGAATCCACCCAATCACGATGACAAAAAACATGATTAACAACCCTAAATTACTGACAACACCCCATCTTAAGCACCCTTACGAAAATCGAACGGACGACGTTACCGTTACGATAACGTTTCGAAAACCGTTTTACGATATTTTATACCGTTTACGATGCTTAATACCGGTACGCGTTTACCGAATAAGTACTTCGATTAAGATAGGGCTGCCTATTAAAATTTATTAGAGTGTTTAAAGGTACGATGGAATATTATTGATTGTTTATGAACTGTGAATATTTATATCCCTGCTGTTGGTAGGGGATGAGCAGAATTAGAGGTTGCTAAACACATCGTGATTTGATTTTTTGATTGATAGAAAGAAGGAAAGAAATAAAAAGTATTTATATCCACGCCGAAGTGGACATACAACGTATACTTAAGAGTACACATTATATTTCTTAAAACGAATGTAAATTATATTCTAAACGTATAAAAATAAAAATTGATTTCAACATAAAATTAAATGATAACCGAAACACCCAAACAAAAAAAAAAAACCAGCCAAGTGCGAGTCGGACTCGCGCAGGAAGGGTTCCGTACCATTATCTATAAAAACGGCAAAAAAATCACGTTTGTTGTATGGGAGCCCCCTTAAATGTTTACTTTATTCTGTTTTTTAGGAGGTTGATAAAGCGGCAACAGAAATACATCATCTGTGAAAATTTCAACTGTCTAACTATCACGGTTCATGAGATACAGCCTGGTGACAGACGGACAGACGGACGGACAGCGGAGTCTTAGTAATAGGGTAAGGAACCCTAAAAAACTATGGTCCATATAGTCTATGGCGTACTCTTTGCACAGGTTACCTATTTATCTAATATCTACAAAATAAACTGTAATAAAATAAAAAATGGGTCGTTGCTCAGCATAATGCCGTGACTTCGCACGAACCTAATGCCAGCAGCGCTGATTTTCAGCAACAACTTTCGATACCAGAATAACAATCGATATATTTAACTTGTCGTGACCAACATTCTTTGGCTACAGACTAGGTGCCTTGATCTTCGTATACAAGGATGGTCAGGTGCCATCTTATTATAAAAATAACCAGTTTCTTCCCTGACCGTATTTGGAGCGTCTAGTTGAACGCGGAATGACTGCCACCTGGTCTTTGGCCTGTGAAACGTAGTAATATCAAGTTTTCATCGTAATGTTGTAGCCCGTCCACTTTATTTACACCTATTATACTCTGTTTAATATAAAACTGTCACGCTTAGCGGGTAAAGGGTGGCTTGAGGAGTCAATCCTTAACGAGCATGTGCACATAAAATCAGAATCTAGCAAGAAGCAGAAGCAGTTTAGCAGGAGAGTAGTTACTGAATAATAATGAAAACACTTTTAACCATACATTATAATTATATTTTAATCTATTTTTAGTCACGGCTCATCTTCCGTGCGGAAGATGTCCGATCCTTTGGAAGGCATACGGGGGACACAGGTCCAACGTGCAGAGGCCCCTTTGAGAACTTTAATCTAAAATGAGGTGGGGCACCAACCGGGTTCTCGGGTGGGTGCAAAACTATTGTTAAATATGGTAAAAAATATCTGGTCTATGAAAAGGGGTGTTTAGTGGACCGGTTAACCTCTATTGCCGGAAGAAAACGGCGTCTGCCTTTCAAGTTTAAATTTGAAATGTGTTGGCAAAATATTTTAATATTATTACAAGTAAAGAATACAGGGCGTGGTTCTAAGCGATATGAGGATTCCAGGGTCTTCAGGTGTAGGTAGAAACTTAACTGGGCGGCTGCTGAGGCGCTAGAGAGGTCGTTTTTTTTTTCTATTGGACTGCTGTAGATGGTCCTAGGAGACTGCTTCTACGTAACCGGGCAGTTATTGGCGAGACCTGTCATCCTGTGGCATCCCGCAGCATACTGAAGTATCCCGCGGCGTACCACGTCGTACCGGGGGATGCTTCGGCATGCCGCGGCATGACGAAGCATTCCGCGTTGTATCCGCGGTATGCTAAACAAATACAAGGGCAAAATTCATTAAAATAAGGTTTAAAATTCACTGTCGCTGAGAAAGAAGTGAGACATCCACTCACTTTCCTTAACATACAACAGTAACCTATGCATCTCACGTGTTGTAGCGGCGTGCCGTAGCATCCCGCGACGCGTCACAGTATCTCGGGGAATGACGTGACGTTCCGCGGCATGCCGCGGTATGTCGCGTTACCACGCAAAACGTTTCGATTAAAATAAAATAATGTCAGTGCTAAACTCATTCAACTAAGGTCGAAAATCATTTGTCCACTGGCCCTTAACCAAACATCCACCCTTTTACTTTTGGATTTACCTCCATCATAACATTTCAGAGAGACAGCACGTATCTACCGTTGATCCGACCATCCCACCGACTCCTACCCTACCTATTACACATTCAGCTAGCATCTCCGGTCCGGGGTTCCCTGCATACAATGTCAAGGCGACACTATCGGTACTGGGGTAGGAATTATGCAGGAGTGTCACATTTTAGATTTTGTGACTTGTTGATAAAAATGTTTATTCTTTTTGGCATGTATTCCGACTGGAACTAGCTCGCTCATTGGTTGACTTAAATTTAATGCTGAATAGAGAATTGGAAACTATTACAAAAATAATAATAACAGTAGTGAACCGTCTGCCAACACCATTCAATTTTAAATTTGAAAGGCAGACGCCGTTTTCTTCCGGCAATAGAAGTTATACAATCCACTTAACACCCCTTCCCATAGACCAGATATTTTTCACCATATTTTACAATAGTCTTGCACACACTTGGGATGGTCCATGACTGTACTCCAATATGCAGCCGTGGATAGTCCCCGGTTGGTGCCCCACCCCATTTTAGATTAAAGTTCTCAAAGGGGCCTCTGCGCGTTGGACCTGTGTCCCCGTGTATGCCTTCCAAAAGACCGGACATCTTCCGCACGGAAGATGAGCCGTGATTCCCAGACAGTAGTGAAACATCAATTAAATATTTTATAAAATGCCCAAGAACCCAGTTACTGGGCAATGCGGATATCCTAGGTAGGTACGGTATTTCATATTTCCTTAAAATTCATGTGAGTACGCGTAACATTAGTCTTCTTCTCAGTAAGGTTGATAGCGGGGCTGACTGTCTAAGGTGCGCAGGACGTACTTATTCGTTTTAGTCTTGACGGCTCTTTTAATGCAACCCGTAATACGACTTTTAGCATGGAAAAACAGATGATGGTCTATCCCAGCAAAGTTCCACACAGTCCAGTGTTAGACTTAAAATGCACTAGCGGCCAGCCGCATTACGGCGTGCCGCTTGCGGCAGGCCGCACATCGATTTTTACATGAAACCGCATGATCTCAACGCACTGACTTGCGGCCAGCCGTCGTGCGCCAGTGCGTTGAGATCATGCGGTTTCATGTAAAAGTCGATGTGCGGCCAGCCGCAAGTGGCGTAATGCGGCTGGCCGCTAGTGCGTTTTAAGTCTTATGTACTATGTTTTCCTTAATCACCAAATTTTCTGAGACGGTGAAAAAGACGAAACAAATGCACAAATCTAACATTACGTCATCACTAGAGATCGGATATTCGGATGCATATTCACCTAAACTTGCGATGTTGGCTAATATGGAATGAGCTTTTGTATCGAAAAAATCCTGCGGTTCCGGGACAACTATTTTAATTTTTTTTTGGTTTATCTAACACACACCACTCCTCTTCTTACACTCTCATCATCTGCCTAGCCTTTTCCCAACTATGTTGGGGTCGGCTTCCAGTCGAACCAGATGCAGCTGAATATCAGTATTTTACTTGGAGCGACTGCCTATCAGACCTCCACAACCCAGTAACTGGGTAATACGATACTCTTGGTAAGACTGGTTGTCAGACTTTCTGGCTTCTGACCAACAGTAACGCCTGTCAAAGATCTACAAATGACAGCCGGGACCAACGGCTTTACGTGCTTTCCGAGGCACGGAGGAAACTCGCTATGGTAAATGGTCACCCATCCACAGACCAACCTCGGCAAGCGTGGCTTAACCTGGAAGATCGGTCTATGCGGCTGTAATTATTTAGCCACGAGCTCCTCCACAACAACGCAACACCAATAACGTCACTCCAATTCCCTAAGCAAATAACCCAACACAAAAGTAAAAGCAACTTTTCACTTATTAATAATTCTTTCAACTTCGCAGTTCTGTTCCGGAACGGCGCCACAAATCAAAAGCACTGAGCTGTGTGTCAACCCTAAGAAAGATAAGGCCCCTGAGGTAACTCCCGAGTTATTTTTCTCACTTCTATTTAGTACAGTGTGAATGAAGGCGATAAGAGGGTAGGTATTTATTTTTGTCTGTCATTCTGGTATGGTGGGAAAGATAGCGGTTTGAAAGAAAGTAAATCCTTATTTAATTTATTTAGGATCGGTATCTTTTTAGAGGTTTTATTTAGTCGCTGAGAATTCTAAAAGCTTCGAGGAAATCTGTACCTATATCTGTGTAAATAAAAAGAAAAGTCCTGACTGACTGACTGATCAACGACGCCCAGCCCAAACCCTTGGACCTAGAAAGCTGAAATTTTGCACAGAGGTTCCTTTTAAAATGTAGACAAGGAAAAAGAAGGATTTTTCGAAATTCAACCCCTAAGGGAGTTAAATAGGGGATGAACGTTCGTATGGAAAATCGTCACTTAACGGGTTCAAAATTTCACGCAAGCGAAGCTGCGGGCAATAGCTAGTAATATAATAAATTTCTAGACTTGACGTGTATCTAAAGGGAAATATTAAAAAAAATGCTGGTTTAAAACGTAACCAATAGAATGCATTTTAGAGACTGCACTGCGTGAAATGTATGGATTTCATTTGCCTATTGTAACTAGGTAGATGGCGTTGTAGCCATTTTTGAATCGAGATATGGTTTCGTTACATCTAAATTGTTGAGTTATTGCGACGATAATATTGGTTTCCGACTTCGACTTCGTCGCAGGCACGGCTAGTCATAAATAATTTCATAAAGCCCAAAAGTTGATGGTCACAACTAGAATCATCATCTGCCTAGCCTTTTCCCAACTATGTTGGGGTCGGCTTCCAGTCGAACCGGATGCAGCTGAATATCAGTATTTTACATGGAGCGACTGCCTATCTGACCTCCACAACCCAGTAACTGGGTAATACGATACTCTTTGGTAAGACTGGTTGTCAGACTTTCTGGCTTCTGACCAACAGTAACGACTGTCAAAGATCTACAAATGACAGCCGGGACCAACGGCTTTACGTGCTTTCCGAGGCACGGGAGAAACTCGCTATGGTAAATGGTCACCCATCCATAGACCAACCTCGGCAAGCGTGGCTTTACCCGGAAGATCGGTCTATGCGGCTGTAATTATTTAGCCACGAGCTCCTCTCTGGTCACATGGTCACTCTATGGTCACAACTAGAATATTCACTCTTAAAAGATTTTTTTATAAATAGAAATGCACCGGATAAATTATTGAAGTTACATACTTCTTATGGCACATTGAGGGTAAAATTTTCATTTTTACGGAAGTCACGCACGCAGCTGTAGTGAAAATGCAACACCGTGAAGTTAGTTGTTGCCATAAAACCTCTTTTCTATCTCAGCCGAAGTATAACTTTTATGGCACGCACATAAGAGTACACGCACCATTTTTAAATCTTAATTCCTGTACAGCGAAGTAGTAATCCATGTATGGTGTTTTGAGTCAACATTTTGTTAAACAAGTTCATTTCGCATCAATAAAGTGACTTTGTTTAATCGGAAAACTAGTTTTTTTTTTATCTATTTTTTGTCGAGATTTTAGTGCTACATACGTGCTTTTTACAGTGCAATATAATGGGCTAAATTCACTGTTTAAATTTTCGATAACCAGTCCTTTAGACATAGTTTATTAACTTATAGTTTATTAGTAATTTAGGTATTTCCAGAAAATTCGGAAAACGCCAAGAAAAATTGTATATTGTATTGTATACTTATTTTCAATTCAGAATATGACAGAATGTACTGTTTCCATTTTCAGTACACTGTCCCTTACAGTACACCTAGTAGTATTTGCCATTGGTTTATTTTTTGATGAATAATGAAATATTAGTCGGTAACTGTACCACTACTGGGGAAAGGCCTCTTCTTGCACGGAGGAGGAACGAGCATTGATCACTACGCTTGCTCACTGCGGGTTGGCGATTTCAGACCATTCAGTCCAGATTTCCTCACGATGTTTTCCTTTAACATATGTCAGTGGCGTCTTAGATTAACAAAGTTTAATAAAATAGAGGGAAGTCGCCAAAACTGCAACCACAACCGCCACGTAAAACTGATTATATTTTTCCCCATTGTGAGGGGGTGACAGAACGAGATAGAACAAATAATATTTCTACCGACGACATGCGACATAAAGATTCATTATAGAGCAGACACTTGGCAGCCAAGTAATTAGTACTGTAATAGCTTCAGAATGAATGGACGGTTTCGGGAATTTCTGTAAAAATATACCTTTAATGTGTTTTGGCCAACGACAGAGTATTATATACAACGTTATTTTTAGTATATACAAAAACCGAGACACCCCAACAAGATTTTCATCAGAACTGCCTGAATGAGTGTTTTTTTTAATAAATCTCCAAGGTACACCGTAGTTTATGTCGCGTTAAGTTCCCTAGTAAAGTGTAAAATGCCTCTGAGATGTGCTATGCAGGGGTTGTCTAATACAACGAAACTGACCGAGCGGACCATCTCAAGCCTCAAGGTGTCTATTCCCGTCAACTGTTATGGGTAGAAACCTAAAGAAACAAAATTGAAATATATGAAAAAAAAAATGTGTTGTAAAAAATATGTCAAATCGATTCTCCTAGTGATTCTGAAGTTTGAACAAACTAATTTCAGGTTTTGTATATACTAAAACTAAGCTTGTAGAACTAGATGTCGCTGTGGGCGGGGCACATTGCTCGCAGAACGGATGGCCGATGGGGCCGAAAGGTTCTGGAGTGGCGACCGCGTACCGGACGACGCTGCGTGGGTAGGCCTCCCACAAGGTAGACCGATGATCTGGTGAAGGTCGTGGGAATCCGCTGGATGCGAGAAGCACAGGACCGGTCGATGTGGCGATGCTTGGGGGAGGCCTATGTCCAGCATTGGACGTCTTTCGGCTGAATGAAAATGATGAGATGTCGCTCGCGTCTTCGCTTTATCGCGTACTAAAGTTTCTATATTAATATAATTATTCAATCATGATTCGAAAGACACTTGGCGCCGTCTATATCTTAAGAACGTTATTGTTGTTTTTCTTAAAAACAGGGGCCTAATTCTCCTAAAATAAATCTTGATAAATCACAACCGAACCAAGGCCGAACCGTTCATTCAGACAGTTCTCAATTTCAAAAGTTATCAAATTGTTTAACACAAAAAACAAAATCAATCATTTTGAAAGTTTTCGAAAACAAAAACTGACTGACGGTTGTAGTTCGATTGCGTTTGGCAACAATTTATTTTAGAAGAATTGGGCCCCAGTACTTTTTTCGGGATGAAAGGTACCCTATGTCCGTTTCTGTACACCTGACAATGTTTATGCAAAATTTCAGGATGATCGGTTCAGTGATTTAGGCGTGAAAAGGTAACAGACAAACAAACTTACTTTCGCATTTAGGATATTAGTTAGGATTAGGATTTACGGGAATTCACAACTAGAAAAATCTCTAGGGTAACAAGCCCTACGAAAGCGGCGTTGCGACTTTTTTCATACATTGGTCATACCATACCCTTAGGTCGTGTCTATGTCGTGTTTTGTCGGGAAGTTTCGTGAAGTGAGTTTTTTTTATCCACACACACAATCACTACATAGTATAAAACAAAGTCGCTTCCCGCTGTCTGTCTCTATATATGCTTAGATCTTTAAAACTACGCAACGGATTTTGATGCGGTTTTTTTTAATAGATAGAGTGATTTAAGAGGAAGGTTTTAAGCCATAAAACGTACACGTGCAAAGCCGGGGCGGGTCGCTAGTAATTAATAAACGTTGCCAGTTCAACCTAAGGTGTTGTTTACAAGGAAGTACTAAAATTAATTGATTTATTTTGTTCCGAAAAACAAAATAGTTAAATTGACTGAATTGGACTTAAGTTGATATAAAATTATTGGCTCTTAATACCATCAGAAAGGCGTGGTTAAAATCTTTCTGGTACCTCGGGCCCACGGTGTATAAACTGAAAATTTACTTTTATGTGCTTAAACATTGTTTATTTAGGAAATTAGTATTACTTTTCTTTGTCAACTGCATTTAAAATTCAGTCTTATGACGTCGACATAAGGCTCAATTTTCTTTATCTCAAATTGAAAGGAATGTAAAAAAAAAAAAACGTAAAAAACACATTAAAAATGGATGAAATCAATTCAGTAACCGATTCTTAACAAACTGCTTTCAGGATTTGCGTTTATTGTGTTACACGTTGTATACGTTACAATTGACATATAAATTACCGTCACGTTACAACATTGTTATAACAAAACGCTTGTTATATTTACACGCATGTTTTCCTTATAAATTCAATGTGTTTACATTGCAAAACATTAACTTGGTATCAAAACTCATACAACTGTTTTTACATACAATGTCGGCAGTTAATTGTGTAGCTGAAAGGTAAAAACAATGGGTTTTAAGATTTTATCGTGATGTTAATCTAAGCTTTTTTTAAATGTCGTATAAAAGCTATAAAACAGATTTAAATTGCGTGTTTTTGCTTAGATATGTACGTAAAACATTTCTACACGTGTACGCGTTAATAAACCCAGCTCATACTAGTAGGTACTGTGTATAAAGCTGGCTACCCACGGTGCGTGGTAGCGCGCACCGGCTGTACGTGGTATCATCCGTAAAATCACGCACCGTGGGAAGCCACATTATGAGGGTGCATGATGTGGATACGGAGCACCGCTCCGCACGCGTTCGCGTTACCACGGACGAGTCTCTTCCCATGGTGCGTCGGTGCGAGCTCGTGCGTCGCGGTGCGCGCTATCACGCACCGTGGGAAGCCGGTATTAGACGAGCAGACTGTACAAAATTATCTAAATGACTAAGAAAATTAAACTATATCTCAATAATACAAGGGGTTTCAGAATGAACACAGTACACGAGAACCGTCATTCTGACAAGAACTTTATCCCGTTGAGATATAGTTTAATTTCTTTAGTTGTTTAAGTAATTATGAACAGTCTGTTCGTCCGGATATATTTGATGCTGACTGTACTCTAAGGAGTACCACTACTACACGTGAAACGTATATGTACTCTGTCTGTGTGTAAAACGAGTGGTTACATCCCTAAGGCCACAACCGCCTCAGCTACAAGTGGCCGGCCACAAGATGTGGACTAAGTTTTCTATGGGTACCCGTGTTTTTGCCGAAGTATTTTACACCGAATTTCATTACGCCGACAACGATTCGCTAATGTAATCTTTGCCGAAGCAATTTTTACCGTAATTTGATTTCGCCGAATGATTATTAGCCACCATAATTATTTGGCCAAAAGATCATTAAGAAATTTTATTTTAGTCGATTACTTATTTGGTTATTGTTTAATTTGCCAAATAAGTATTCGCACAACATAATTTTCACACAGCGGAATGTAATGTTAATCCGATTCAGCGCACCCCGACTACACGTGGTCAGACTCTGTCCTACCCCTAGAGTGTTATTTAAAAGCGTGGAGCCAGAAGCTCGCGAAGGAGGTTCTGAGTGGAACGAGTGCACGAAGTCGAAGCCCAACGAGTCGGGGGAGGTGGCGAGAGAAGCGAGTCGGTGACCTCCCGAGCGTAGCGCTGGTCGAGTGTGCGAGCGAAGCGAAGGGTCGACAAAGCGGGCGTAGCGCTGGTCGAGTGTGCGAGCGAAGCGAAGGGGCGACAAAGCGAGTCTTCTGGCGGAGCAAACCCTAGAAACACTTGCATGCTTGCTTGCTTTCTTGCTTGCATGATGGGAAGATGAGCCATCTAAAAAGTGTAAAGTGGCCCATAATACAGTTGACTAATGAAACAGTGACGAGCAGACTAATCGGCGTAACAAAAAGTTACAAAACATAATTAGGGACTTTAATCATTCGGCGTTTTAATTATTCGGCGAAATGAAAAGTGGCGAAAGGTTATCGGCCAGATAAGAATCGACTAATAATATTTCGATATTCTAACAGAGAACCGTTTTCTTTACCAAAAGCTGTCGTAGTGAGGAGTCACATGTGTGCAGCGAGTCTCTGCCAAATGTACGATGAAGTTTGTCCATCGATTGTGACTGGTCACTAGTGGCTATGGCGAGTGACACGTATGCGGGCGCCCTTATCACTTCGCTGTCAGTGCCAGCGGATGTGTATCGTCAGAAGAAAAGAGTCGTCTGTGTGATGATGCTGAAGATAGTGATGGTCAGCATCGTCATCGGAATCAGATATTTGGTCTAATACTACACCACATAACGAATAATACTACATTGTAATCAAATCTCTAATCCTCCTTTTAAAGTGTTTTGATAACGCAAAGTATATGTCAGAGGTGTTGAAAGATATGGAAGAGACCTTCGCCTAGCAATATAACAATATAGGTAAAAAAACTGAACAATGACCCCCCTGCCTACCCGGCCATCCAAAAAAGCGTAACAATAACAGATTAACCGCGGATGACCTCATCAAGGTCTTCTGTTAAAATAAGACAGGTCATCGCACTGCGAATAATTGGATAATTAATGTAATTTTAGAAGAGATTTTCAAGAGGGATTCGGAAATGCCTATTGAATAAATCAATCAGATTCGAAGTGACTTTTCTACAATCTAGTTTGTTTTTTTTAAATTGATAGATTGACAATCAAACCGTTACCTGACCCTGATTCAGAATGATTGGATAAGTTAGCTGTCGATGGATTCGGTTTGTCACGCTTAGCGGTTTAAGGGTGGCTTGAAGTATCAACCCTTAACGAGCATGTGCACATAAAATCAGAATCTAGAAGCAAGAAGCAGAAGCAGTTTAGCAGAAGAGTACTTACTAAATAATAATGAAAACAGTTTTAACCATACAATATATATTTTAATAGAAATTATAGGATTAGTTAACAGGGCGTGGTTCTATGACAATACGATACGAGGAGTCCAGGGTCCTCAGGTGTAGATAGAAACTTACATGGCCGGCTGCTGAGGCGCGGGAGAGGACGAACTGCAGCTTGCCGGCCCTTTTATAGGTGCACCCCGCCAGTCGCCACCACTCCCATTGTCACAGGTTTATTTACTCTTTTTCTCTCAGAGAATCATGCACGAAATGAGACAGCAAACCGAATCGGTGGATAACTGGTTGTCGAAAAGGTTCTGTCTGAATCCGGGGGCTGATGTAAAGTGGTTACCGTCGCTGTATACTCCGACAGCATCAAGAGGGTTGCTGATGCCTTGCCAATCTTAGAGACAAAGTTGTGAAATCTCATGTACCTGTAATTTCACCGGCACGTATACCCTTCAACAGGAACACAGCAATGCTTGGCGGTAGAAATAGGTATGGTGGTATTTCTTCGGACGAACTTTATCACAAGGAGCTCTACTACTACTTATAGTGGTTTATGAGTAGCATTTCTTAACACATGGAGATTCCTCTGAGTCTCGGAAATCACGTTAGGTCATGAGGACATTTTAGAGCAAGAGGTAATCAGCCACCTGAAAAAAATAACTGATGTAGTATGTAATCGGTCCAACTTTTGCATTCCGGTTTCAACTTCTAAGACGCCAAATGGAAATTTGACAATCTAACCTACTGGCATTCAGGAGTATGTGGTGGAATGAAAGCTGATCTTGACATTCTTAGGAAAAGTCTGATGATGACCTTCATACCGTGATAATGACGTACTCTTAAAGAGTAGTAGATCTCCTTGTAAAAGAGTTCGTCCGAGGAAATACAACCTCCATACCTATTTCTGCTGCTAAGCAACATTGCTATGTTCCGGTTTGAAGGGTGCCGATGAAGTTACAGACACAGGAGACCTTCCTGTGTCTGCAAGGTTGGCAACGCATCAGACATCCTCATGGTGTTGTAGGTGTATACAAAATGTGTCCGGTCATGGACTAGAGATATTCTAGGTACTTATATAGCAAATATTCTAGTACACAAATACACTACACACTAGGGTCCAATCCACTTCCTCGCTATTTGGCAGCCATTTTGCTTTTTGGTTGAGATATCCTCTATCTTAAAGATGAGAATCCATTGTATCGTAAGTAAACGATAGACAATATTGTTGCCCTCCGAATAAGCCTACTTTTATCTCAGTAGGACCAAAACTTTGAGAGATATGACTTTTTTGTACACACGTACAGAAAGCTCAACAAAAATATGGAATTGGATTGGACCATAGTGTATAGTGTATTTGTGTACCAGAATAGTTGTTATATGAGTACCTAGAATATCGCTAGTCCATGACCGGACACTGTATAGGCGGTGGTAATCATTTACCATAAGGTTACAAAATAAAGATAAAAACACTTCTGCTAATCCTATCACGAAAAACAATCGTCACAATTTAAATTAAAATCACAAAAGCAGATGACCTCTCCAAGGTCTTCTATTTAAATTCAACAGGTCAACGCACTGCAAATAATTGTCCAATTAATATTGTTTTAGAATACACTGTAGAATTTTAATGTCATACATTGTGAGTCATTTGATGAGCGATATTATTTGATGATGACAACAGGCGGTATACCTCTTTTTTAGGTACAGGTTTTAGTAGGCAAAATACGTCATAGTTTTGCAAATGATGAGGTGTCGTTACTAGCTAAACAACAACAATGCCTTCAGGATAATGTTGGGCTTGCCTCGCTACTGTAGTGCGTCTGATATGTTTACGCGTGCGCGAACAGACGATTTCTACGCTGTCTTGCGTAAGAGAGTAGCCTCAGTTATGAGTAGAGTGAGAGGGGGCCCAATATTATCTAATAGTGGCAAAGTCGACAGTCCCTTTCTTGGACATTGGGTGCATACATATTTGTGTACGCGGTGTCCGTTTGTGAGGGCGCAGTCGGGTTGAAATGGTGGTTGCTGGGTGAAGTTCTGACCTATGTTGGTTTGAATGTTATTCATTCGTCATGGCTTTGCCCAATCAACGCCTATTTATTATTATTACTAACAAGGAGGAGTTCGTGGCTAAATAATTACAGCCGCATAGACCGATCTTCCGGGTTAAGCCACGCTTGCCGAGATTGGTCTGTGGATGGGTGACCATTTTACCATAGCGAGTTTCCTCCGTGCCTCGGAAAGCACGTAAAGCCGTTGGTCCCGGCTGTCATTTGTAGATCTTTGACAGTCGTTACTGTTGGTCAGAAGCCAGAAAGTCTGACAACCAGTCTTACCAAGAGTATCGTATTACCCAGTTACTGGGTTGTGGAGGTCTGATAAGCAGTCGCTCCATGTAAAATACTGATATTCAGCTGCATCCGGTTCGACTGGAAGCCGACCCCAACATAGTTGGGAAAAGGCTAGGCAGATGATGATGACTAACAATAACTAACCAAAATATGTATGTACCTTGTCCGAATTAAATAATTTGAATTGAATTGAAAAAACTTTTTCGGAAGTGTCGTATGACTTATTCAGCATTTTCACGTTTCACGACACGACGGTACAAACGTCATGACGATAATATTTTATGAATTGTTTACGACGGCAGCGGCACTAGTATAATGTTGTCATGTCATGTCGTGAATTAACGATTCATACCCCCTTATTACAAAAGAGGGTCTAAGAAAAACCTAGGTTTTAAAATAGCCCCGTCTCTTTTTGTTATATGACATAAGAAACTGATGGGTATATTTTAAATCTGGATTTACAGACTACTAACGGCCATTTTCAATAAGCTCGGCGGTTTCGCCTACTAGAGATAGAAATTTGACATAAGCTCCATAGAAGTAATGTCAAATTTCTATCTGTAGTAAGGAAAACCGCCGATAGATAGGATATTGAAAATGGTGGTTAGTCTGCTTAGTCTTGGTTTAAACCATCTTTTATAATAAGGGGGCTAAAGTTTATAATCGTAACCACATTTTGTCGTGTCGTGTTGTGTCATTATCATCATGATCATGGTCCTGCCCTTATCCCAACTCATTTGTGGTTGGGGCAGCATGTCTTGATCTTCCATACATCTCTGTTAGCCGTCATCGTAGTAGTCACCCTCTTTCTAGTCATATAATTTTTCACACTATCCACTCATCGTTTCTATGGTCTTCCTCTACTCTTATATCCATCCACAAAAGGCAGAAGCCATGTCGAGGAGCCTGAGTCGCCAGCCTGTTAAGCCGATGACCCGAAAAGATGGTGGAAGCAGACTGAATGCAGAACATCGGATTCTGTTACGTATCTTATCTGTGATGGTGATTTGAGTTGCGCAGAGGAGATTAATTAGGTATTAAGTACCATAACTAGAAAGACTGGATTGGATTGGATATTGGAACCGGATCCAATCCAGAACGTAATAAATACGTACAACTACATGACACGTGTAAGTACACACGAACAATTAATTATAACTATTATTAAATTATCACTGCTCTTTGCCCATTATATCGAGGCATTTGGCTAAACAGGATACTAATTTCAAATGTACCTACTGAATTTGGTATATTATTGATATTTACCTTACCAAGCAGCGCTGCCGAGATATACCAGCTAAAGGTACAAAAGTCCGAGACGGGCTACAAACTGCAGACTGCAACCGCAGACCGAAAGTCGCCATCGGAATAGCGCCTTTATGGTTTGCACTTTAAAGGTGCTATTCCGACAGCGACTGCAAAACTGCAACCGCAGACCGCAGCCGCAGATCGCACCGCAAGCGATACTATTTTTGCAGTTTGCGGTCTGCAGCCTGTCTCGGACTTGTATCTTAAGGGGGCTATTACACTATAATATATCTAGGATCATATATGTATGGGATCATATCTCTTATATGACCTCTAGAGTCATATCTTTGTATGGCGAAATGATTCATATGTCTTTATTACATTGTCATATATCTATGACTCATAGATCTATGATCATAGATATATGATAGTGTAATATCCCCTTGTGTAATTTGCTATGTGTTGCCAGTCAAGAGTGGTTAAGTAATTAGTCCGTAAGACCCTGCATTGATATCCATTTAGCACCCGCGGAACACGTGTAGGGTATTAAAAGGTATTCTCGTTCCCGCAATAATACTAAAAATAATTCCATAACAAACATGGTTGCGGAAACAACAATGACATCATAGATCAACGACCGTCGAGGTCATCTAGATGTAGTTGAAAAAACCACGTGAAAAACTATACTAGTACCTGACAATATTCGCAAGTCATTATTTGGAACGGTTGTGGCGGTTTCGGGAATTTCCGTGGTTTATGGTTTGCATGGCTTGGCTTCACACAGTGGCGAAATGGCCAAGAACATTTCATTAACGGCCTGAGGTACTTAAGTAGGCCAGTTGACGACACGTTTGGTGCAGTGGCTAAGCGATTGGCTTCTGTGCTACGCGGAACAAAAATTTGTATGGCCTGCATATGCTTGTTTCGGGTTTGGGCGTTTGTGTATGTGAGATTTGTGTCTGTAAACGCAACCACGATACAAGAGAAATCTTAGTGAGGGGTAAGGTTTTTTTTTTAAAAAAAAATTGGGCTGATATCGTTGAATCGTTTTGTATAGACTTTTCCCAGCCAAATTAGGGTCAGCTTCCAGTCTAATAAGATGCGGCTGAAAACTATGTAGTAATTTTTATATGGAGCGACTGCCGTCAGACCTTCGCAACCTAGTGATGTAACATGAAAAAAAACGACTTCGTTTTTTTTCACAATGTTGAAAAAAAACATGAAAAACAACTTAGTAGGTACCCTTGTTTTTTTTTCTAAATTTGTTTTTTTTTTCAGAAAAAAATCTATAGGAAATTAATGTTTTATTGATGTGTTTTCAAATTTTTTACATTCTACTAAAATTACAGATCATTTTAAGTACTAATGAATCAATTAAACAAAAATGTAATCTTCCTGTGTGTCAATATCAGTATCACTTTCAGTATCAGTGCCACCTACATTAGTCTTGTTCCCCGTGCGCAATTCGAATGTTGCCAATATATTCATGTAAACTTGGTAAGTACTATTCCACCAAAAAGGTATTGTAGGTCTATAACTAAATAAAAAACTCTATTAAGAACTGTTAAGTAGTTAATCTTTTACGGAAACTGCCTTATCAATACTGAATTCTGTATTCTTGAAAAAAAAACATGCTCCAGAAAAAAAAGTGTGTTTTTCATGTTTTTTTTTAAAAGTTTTTTTAGTTTTAGTTTAGAAAAAAAAACAGTTTTTTTGCAACACTATCGCAACCCAATTATTGCAATGCCGATATCCTAAGGTTAGACCGGTTACAGACATTCAAGCCTATGACTACCTTTAACGACTGTTATAGGTGCTCATACGATACCCGAGACTGACAGTTTCACGTGCTTTTCGACACCTATCCACGGACTGATATCATAATATATGATCCGCACCGTTGATAATTAGCCACGAGCTCTTCAACCCGACCCCAATACAGGACAACAATGCAATCTTCATTTATCAAAACAATTCCAACATAAGTACCCACTAACCTGTATGTACAGCGGTACTAACACTAAAAGCCGTATAAAGCGTTTTAAAAAAACATTTAGTTAAAGAGGTGTAGTGACTAGCCGGAAGCCGTCCCAAGTGCTCTCCGACTCTCAGACGGTTACCGGTGAGACCGAGTACTCTAGTCGCGTGAGTACACAGCTTAATGGATATTTTTATTGTAGCTGTGCTAACCTGTGTGCACTGGCCTTATTGGTGATGTCTTTTAAAAGGTTAGGTGTGTACGAGGTGTGTACTTGCAACTGGTACATGTATGAACAGATGCATTATTGTGGGAGAAGATATTATCATCAAAAGAGCTTTAAAAGAGCCTCCCTGTGAGATGATACCGCGCCCTGAGTCATCAGCCCTGCTTCCAACGTTGCTGACTGGCTAATCTTTTCACCAAGGCATGAGCTATTCTCGTATAGCTCGTGCCGATACGAAAGAAGAATAGTAAAATAATACCTACTTATACGTATAATAAAATCGTAACATTGCTAAAACTGTACAATCATTATTCCTTTTCTTTTGAATCACGGCTCATCTTCCGTGCGGAAGATGTCCGGTCTTTTGGATTGGTTTTCGCTGTGGCTGTTTTGTTGTTGTACTGAAATGTCCAATTTGTTATTCATTTTCTTTAGCTTGGTCTATTACGAGAAATACTCTTACTCTTCGTCCTCGCTGAGTAGCGCAGTGCGTTGCATTGCGTCGAGGAACGCGTTGCGAAAATAACAAACGCAATACCTTCTATTAACAATCACAGCTCATCTTCAGTGCGGAAGATGTCCGGTCCTTTGGAAGGCATACGGGGGACACAGGTCCAACGCGCAGAGGCCTCTTTGAGAACTTTAATCTAAAATGGGGTGGGGCAGCAACCGGGGACTATCCACGGCTGCACTATTGGAGTACAGTTGTGGACCATCCCAGGTGAGTGCAAGACTATTGTAAAATGTGGTGAAAAATATCTGGTCTATGGGAAGGGGTGTTAAGTGGACTAGATAACTTCTATTGCCGGAAGAAAACGGCGTCTGCCTTTCAAGCTTAAATTTGAAATGTGTTGACAGACGGTGACTCGCCAGCTCACTAGCTGGGCCCCCTGAAAAACCGCCAGTACATAGGCGCAGGAGGCAACAATGTGTGAGCGGCTAGAGGTGTAGAGAGGTGTGGCCCAATCATTATTTATTATTATTTATATTACATTTGGAAAAAAGTAAGTGCATCGCATCCTAGGAACGATACTGATGCCAAAAATCTAGTTTTTAGATTTTTTGTCTGTTTGTAGTTTTGAGCTTCACACCAGTACTAACGGACAGATCCAGATGGAATTTGACAACGGCATCCGTTAAAGAGCGGTTCATGTTACAGGGTACAAATTATCACGCTATTGAGGGTGGATGATGAGCAGTAATCTTATTGGAAATAAATGTGATTTGAGTTTTGAAAATAAATCTGATAAGATTAAAAAAATGGAGTACATTTACACCGTTTAGTTTTTTTTTTGAATAACTTTGCCCCGATCTAAGATTTCTCTTGTATCTTGGGTGCGTTTACAGACACAAATCTCACATACACAAACGCCCAGACCCGAAACAACCATCTGTAGGCCATATAAATTTTTGTTCCGTGTGGCAATCGAACCCACGACCCGTAGCGCAGAAGCCAATCACTTAGCCACTGCACCAAACGTGTCATCATTGCGTTGTTGCAAGTTGTTGCGACACAATGTTGATTTCCGACTTCCACGCGGACGAAGTCGCGGGCACAGCTAGTAAATAATAAAAAACTTTATTGAAACCAGAAAACAATAAATTTTGTCTAATTTTACTAATGTTACTTTCAATTCTAATAATTAAATACTTTTTTTGCAGATGAGGAATCGAATTATTGCGTCTCCGTACCCTTATTTTTGGCGAAATAAATAAATCTTAATCTTAGGAAACCAATTTGCCGCAGTAAGTCGTTATCCTTTTGGCACAATAACCCGTAGGAAGTGGCCTATTATTTGTCTAGACAGGACCACATTAAGGATACATTCTAGTTACCAACCATCGCTGACCAGTCACCGTGAACATACCCAAGTACATAATTAATTACATAATGCACCGGGCTGAATCAGCGATGCGAAATTCCTATGCCATATGGTGTGAGTATCGGGTTACGGCTGTTGTACCCGTGTGAAACTACTAGCACTATAATATTAAATAACTAATACTACATAATAGTTCTTAAACGTAGCTTATTATTACACGGAACATATTTGCAAGGTCAAGCTGCACTTGCCGCGGTCAGTCCGTGGATGGGTGACGTTCGGTACACATCGAGGTTCCACCTTCTCTCAGAGAGCGTATTAAACCGTCGGTCCCGGGTGTCATACGAATACTTATGACAGTCGTTAAGGGTAGTCAGATCCTTGAAAGTATTTCAACCAGTCTAACCTTAGGATATTATTATCGGGTATACCTAGTAACTGGGTTGCGGAGGTCTGATGTCAAGTCGTTCCGTGTAAAATACTGGTATTTAGCTGAATCTGGTTAGACTGGAATTTGACTCCAACATAGTTGGGATAAGGCTAAGCAGAACGGCCCTAAGGGTGCCTTTCCATCAGAGATGTACTATGCAGCTATGCTGCGATAATGTAAAAGCTAAGCTACGAAACTATGTGACCGTTTCCACTGATGCTAAGCTATGTAGCGGAGCGGGTAAGATGAGCTATGAAACGCGCGCCTACTGTAGGTACACTGCTCTGCACATAGCTATACCACTCGCGACCATCCATAGCACGCATCCATAGCTCGCAGCCATAGCACACATCCACAGCATACATCCTTCCATATAAAAAAAGTTGCATAGTTGAATCAGTTTCCACAAGTACTATGCTATCAAGACGAATGAATATGATTGGTGGATATCAAACGCATCCATAGCAACGTTGCATAGCACATCTCTGGTGGAAAAGCACCCTAATACATACTTCGTAAAACATCAGCCGTCAGTAGTAAGTATTATATAATCTGCCCATTTCTGACCCAATGCTGGGCACGGGCCTCTTCTCAGAATGAGAAGGATTTAGATCTTTGTCCACCACGCTGGCCTGGTGCGGGTTGGCTGACACACACCATCGAGAACTCTATGGAGTCATCTGAGGTGTGCAGGTTTCCTCACGACATTTTTCTTTCACCGGTAAAGCAAGTGATAGGTAACAACGGAACAACACAGCGCAAAACACACCTCATGCGGCGGGCGATCGCCTGCAACTGACCATTATATGGTCGATTTTAGTCACCCGCCGCATGCGCCGCATTAGGCACCCAACTTTGGAGCTTGCGATTTTAGTCACTTGCGGCCTAGTCGAATTGTCATTTAGACGGTCGATTTTCGCCGTGCGGCCTAGACGTGCGGCGGAAATAGACCCGGGTAAATCCTCTATAACGGGCACCCGACCTCTTGCTCTCCTGCCATCTATGTGACTCAGTATGAGATTATTATCCAAACTGTGTTTTGGAGATCGCATGATGTGTTCAAAAAATCTCAGAACTCTTTGGTGACAAATCACTATCTCCGCTAAGTAAGCATAAAGTAATAACACGAACAAATGTATTAGCAGTAGTCGCCAGAAGTTCTAGCAGTCAGCAGTTTTGCCGTATACAGAATAGGCAATTTTTTGAAAAGTAATAAAAAAAGAATTACGCGCTCCGTTGTCGTATCGTATTATATAATGAAACCGAACAAGTCTAACGAACTCGCCATATTTGGATTTCGGAGAAACACTTAAAATTAATCAAAAGTTCTTCGAAATTGATATTTTCATGTTGATATTGTTTGTTTTCAGTTTCTGAGAAGACTTGTTTATTAAATGAAAAAATAGTTGGTAATTTTCGTATTTTATCAATTCTAAGAATACTTTTTCAACAGTATTATTGAAATTATTTTGGACTTGTTGTCGTCCGCGGTTTTACTCGCATTCTAGGGAAACTACTTCATGTATCCGGATAAAAAGTATCCTATGTGTGAGGGATGGTCACGGTCTATCTGTGTGACAAAGGACAATGCTCATGGATGTATGGAGTACCATGCTGTATCAAAGTCAAACTTTGTTTTTTATAGACTACACTGTCTTATCATATTAACTCCTACAAAAGTTCTTTTTGTAAACAAAACGCGAGTTTCGGAGATTTTAGAAATAATCTAAATAACCTGACAATGTGGACATGTCATATGCGATTTATTATTGCTCTAAAAAATTGTAATCCGCATCTATTGCATTCTACATCTCTATGACCGGCTATGAACGGCTAATTAACCATAGATAAAAAAAAAATCGTTTAAATAAAAATTCTAATCTATTCTAGTTGTTTTTAATTAATATAGGATCGGCAAAATATAATTTTTTACATGTTTTTGAAAGATATGATCACGACACTTTCAAAATTCAAGGTTATAGTAATCATAAATCATATGAAACGGAACGTGTAAAGGGAATAAAACAATATCAACACTTTTTTTACTTTAAATTAAATTCCCTGTTCAAAAATCAAATCCCCGATCCCCGATACGTAATGTCGTAAAAAATTATGAAAATAATGACTATAATATTTTGATCTTGATGCATGAGACTTTTTGGTACCACTTTTGGTCATTCTCGTTTCATTCAAATCCGTTCAGCCGTTTCTGCGTGATTGAATAACAAACATCCAAGCACTCAAACTCATAAACAAGTCGACTAAAGGATTCTCTAGAGGATGAGCAGCAGCGATCTCTGAGTACTTTAACAACCATACTACGATCGCCAACCCACCTGCCAAGCGTGGCGATTACGGCAAACCCCCCCTTTTGGGGGAGGCCTATGTCCAGCAGTGGACATCTTTCGGCTGAATGATGTTGATGAGGATTATGAGAAGAAGCCTGTGAGTCGAGAGTTATAACTTATGGTGTTATACTTTCCTCTTTCAACACCTACATTAACAAATAGCGTGAAGGTATTATTACAAGCCGGAAACCGCAAAACAAAATAATTACTAAGTATAATATTATAATTTCATGATGCACTAGTAGACAGACATACACCACAACCACAACTCAACAGTATCAAACAAAAACCGACCTTATTTCCATAACCTTACAGATCACACATAAAATCTTTACGATTACGAAATCACTTTCATTCTAATTTATGCTCTAAGTTGTGGGTAATAAAACATAAAGTTGCGGTTAGGGAAGTGCTAAGTTGCGTGGGTACTAGTAGGTTGCAGGGCCATATGGCAACCACAGAGTAGCAATGAAAGGTTTCGTAACATTGTGTAAAATGGTTTATAACGCTATAAAATTTAAAGTTAATTTTATGTTGATAGTTGTGAAGTGTTTGTGATTATTTGAACATGGGTAATGATTAATGTGTGAAATATGGAGAACTTATATTATTTATTATTTCATGATGTTTGTTTTTTTTAAATGTAAGCTTATTTTGAAAAGGCCTTAGGAAGGTAGTTGCGCGGTATCTGGAAAAATGGAGGGAGGCCTTTACTCAGGAGTGGGACAGCAGCGTATTTCCATAGTATACAAGGCCAGTACGTAGCCGCCCGAACTAATCGCGTATACTTCAGAATACACATTTGACAATCGAGCGTTCTAAACCATACATCAATATTCCGCAATAATCGTGTATATTTTAGATGGCGGGCACGACTAACGCAATATCGCTCCTTGCAGTCAGTTAACTCGGGGCTCTAAAATGACACGGAAAAAGAAAACAATTAAAAAAAAGTTAAATAAAAAACATTTAGGGTTGTTTTGTGTCACCAGTAGATCACGTGGTTTGAAGGAATTAAACGAATTCGTTTACACCCACCTTGTGGTAAAAATAAATGAATGTCAATTCAGTTTATAACTGCATACACGGCATTTATATAATAACGTTGGAAATGTAATTTCTAGGAAGCTTTTGACTATTAAATCATCTTTTCTCTAAGAGCTAAATGAAAACTCCAGTAGTACGGTATTCAAAGCAATTAAAATCGTCTTTTAACGGGAATTTCTACAGCCATCAAGTTAGGAGCTGTTTATTGGAAAATAAATGCAGAACCACGGAAAGAAAGGAGCATTCAGGTTTTCAGTATAAAAATATAGTATTCTCGGATCCAGAAGAAATCAGATTATTTCGCCAACCAGTCACGCGCGAAATTTTAATGAAACCCCCATACAAATACGTTTTACTTACTTTCAGAAATCCAGCTGAATGGAAACGGTAATTACCTGAAAGTATATAAAATAAAAATTAATAATCTGCTGAAAATATTTTGATAAACGAATCGTTTTGTTTACCAATGGTAGCATTTTTTACTAAAGCTAAGCGTAATCTAAGGCCTCATTTACGGAGACGCGGGGCGTCGCACGTCGCGTTGTGCGGCGCGGCCCGCACTGAATTCAAACATATGGCGTTCTATGAGAGCGTTTACGGAGAAGCGATTTTACACGCGTTTGCTTGAAATGCAGGCGGAGCCCGCGGAAGGCATCGCCGCGTCGCACGCGACGTTTATCGCGGCGGCGCACGCAGTGTTGCGACCAGCTATTCCTGCAATTCACCGTCCACTGTAAAATGTAGCGTCAACCGCAGCGGGGCCTCTTCATAAACAACATCGTACATTGTTATATGTTTGTGTTTGCACGTGTGATGATGCGGGCCGCTGCACGCGCCGCCGCGGTGGCGCCGTAAACAGAAAAATCGTACAACGCGCTGCGAGACACCACGCCGCACGCGACGCGCGACGCCCCGCGTCTCCGCAAATGAGGCCTAATTTTGCATATGATAGCTATTAATGTATGGGAGGGTGTACTATGTAGAGCTTTGTGGGTTTATTTTAAACTAGAGGTAGCTTGCGGCTTTGCCCGCGTGGGTGTCGTTTATCGCGTGTTCCGTATTTTTCGGGATAAAAGTAGCCTATGTCCTTCTCCTATCTCTGTACCAAGTTTCATCAAAATCGGTTCAGTGGTTTAGGCGTGAAAGCATAACAGACAGACAGACAGAATTACTTTCGCATTTATAATACAAGGTGTTAAAAAACCGGCCAAGTGCGAGGCGGACTCGCGCACGAAGGGTTCCGTACCATTATATATAAAAACGGCAAAAATAAACACGTTTGTTGTATGGGAGCTCCCTTAAATATTTATTTTCTTCTGTTTTTAGTATGTTGTTATAGCGGCAACAGAAATACATCATCTGTGAAAATTTCAACTGTCTAACTATCATGGTTCATGCGATACAGCCTGGTGACAGACGGACGGATGGACAGCGGAGTCTTATTAAGGGTCCTCTCGGAAAAAAGCGTGCAGATGAAGCAACTTTTCGCCGGCATTTACAGTGAAAATATATCTGAAAAAATAGGTAGTAATCTACAGGATATGATACGTAACTTGGACTTGCCAGATTTTTTCTATCGGCGTCACATAAGAAGAAAAAAACCACCAAATCACCTCCAAATCGTTGAGATGAAACCATTTTACTCCTACATTTGTTATCAAAAGACTATAAAAAAATATCTTCTGCTTTGCAAAGAGCAATAACTTGGACTTGTTACTTGTTTTAAATATGTATTAGTTTCATTACATTAAATTAAAAATGCGTCAAATTACAGATTGCGTCTATGTCACACTCGCACTCGTCCCTCTCTCTCTCGTCGACTCGTCGTAGGTTAGTACGGTACCAAATGCTCAAGGTCGTTGGCGTGATTACAAGCCTTAATAGGGTCCTGTTTTACCCTTTGGGTACAGAACCCTAAAAAAGAAAATTACATTCAAATCAACATTGACGATTGACATGATTCAATGAATAACAGTAAAATCGTTAAATGACAAAACGGTAGAGCAATCAGAGAGCCGTTCCTGTACGGAAATGAATTCTCGCATCAGTTCATATATATGACGTGGATAAATTATACTAGATTTACTTGCAGATTCGCGCGTTTCGGGCGTCGTAAGATATGTAAATTGGTTTAGCACTGCATGTTATGAAATATAGTTAGCTCGCGCTTCATCGGTGTCTGAATGAATGCTTGATTTAGTTGAGAAAATTATGTCTTGCACCTTAGAGGGACTTGCTAGGAAAATTTGGTTTGAATTTTAGTAATCTCTTTCAAGACACCGTTGACTGCTGTCTTCTTAAAGCTCGCGTTCCGTATTTCGATTCAAAAATGGTTCATTCACGAACAATTTTCTCAGTGGTATGTTCTTCTTTTGTCTAAAAAGATGGATGGATTGTGTGAAAGATGATATGGGTAGGAAAGAAGTGAGTACTGAGATGACGGCTGAAAGAGAAGAATGGAAGAGGAATACATGTTGTTCCGACCTCACCCAGAGTTGGATAAGAGCAGGGAGATGATAATCATGATGTTCTCGTTATCGGTACGAGCTATACGAGAATAGCTCATGCTGTGGTGGTAAGATTAGGTAGACAGCGAAGTTGGTAGCGGGGCTGACTGCCCAGGTTGCGCCGGACGTACTTACTTAAGTATCGTCACTCGTGGAGGCTCATTTAATCCACCCCAGTGAAATACTGTTATTTCTTGAAGTGACTAGTGTCTTCTGCTACATGTAGCTTTTTATGGGAACTATTTTTGCTGTTAAATCACACGTTGATATGCATGTAAGATATTTGGTTCATTCTGGTTATACAACAGTACCAAGAGTGGAAGAACTCCTTGTGATAGAGATCGTCCAGAGAAGTACTACCTCCATACCTATTTCTGCCGCTAAGCAGCATTGCTTGTATGAGTGCCGGTGAAATTACAGGCACTTTACGGAGACTTCCCTCTCTGTTCTCTCTGTCTCTCTATCTGTGTGTCTCTGTCCTGTCTCTAAGTTTGGCAAATTCTCTTGGTGTTGTAGTTGAATATAGGCGGCGGTAACCACTTCCCATCACGAGGGCCGTGGCTTGTTTGCTAATTTATTACATATTTTGTTAAATACCTCATATTTTATGTCACTAAATTACTTATTCTTCTCTCGCATCGGCGCGAGCTGTACCTACGAGAATAGCGCATGCCGTGGTGATAAGATTAGCCAGTCAGCAAGGTTGGTAGCGGGGCTGACTGCACAGGGCACGTCGGCGCCGGACGTACAAACGTACCGTCCGCGAGGCCTAAGCTGAGCTTTGCATTTGTGTGAGAATTAATGCAGATGCGTCCTTTGCTTGCTTTAAACCAGTTTATACTGCTTTTTGGTAATCGATTCTACATGCACTCACACAGATGCAATACTCAGCCTACGCCTCGCCAGTTGTACCAAGGTATTCAGATCTAGTGATCTTTTTTTCTCACAGTTCCTTGTAAGAGGCGCGTCATTTGACAGTAAATAATAATTCTGGCATTCATTATTTTAATGTCAAGATCGAGGGATTGTCTCTGACATTTACATTTTGATTATTTTTACTAATTTAACGTAATAAATATTATATTTGGCATTTCTGTAACAAAATAGTTACCGATTTTAATTTATTGATCAAATCCGGACCAAATTTTAATGGCATTTGTTGGTTTGGTAATTAATTTGTGTTTCTATGTTAGTATATATGTATTGTATATGCTGTGGAAGTAAAAGTATTATTTCGTAATTTCCTAGCAATGTCTATTCGTTGATATTTGAGTTCAGTTGATGTAGAATTAATCATTTATACTAGACAGACAATACAGAGTGTTGATGCCGAGTTCAAAAGCCGAAACAGTCTTCGCACTTTTTTATAGAGAATTATGATATTAGGGCTTTCCACACCACGTTTTTTTCCGGCGCTGTCAACGCGCGTCGCACGCAACTATAACGCGCTGCAAACGCGATGTTATCGCAACCAATTCACCTATTCACACGTTCATAAAATTGTAATAAGCAGACGACAACTTTTTCGCGAGCTGTCGATGCACTCATAGCGCGGAGTTACATCGATACACGCGTCTCTTTAGGTGCTACGTACAGCGCGTTTTAATCGGTTACTTACCGGCACGCGCGTCTGAAGCGCGATACACGCTCCTTCGCGCGCGTGCTACATGCGTTTTACATTGCAAGAAGAGTTGCTCACGTGCGTCTGTAGCGTGTTTCTCGTAAGTAATCTGCCTATTTCAAGTTTAGCAGCGCTGACAACGCGCGATAGCGAAACGCGCGTCGACGGCACCGGAAAAAAACGTGGTGTGTTAGAGCTCTAGACTCTCAGTAGCAATGAATTCAGGTCACCAATATAAACGATATTATCTCGGAAACTAAGAATTTTAATACTACTCAAATAGAACTAATAAAAACTCTTAAATAGTCTAATAATACTTTTTATTTGAGCAAGCTAGCGTTCTTAGTTTCCGAGTTATTAAGGTTTATATTTTTGACCCGGATTCATTGCTCTTGATTGATTATACACTAATATTGTTTAGATTTTTCTGACGACACGTTTGGGGCAGTGGACAGTAAAAAAAAAAGAATTTTAAAGATTTTTTTTGTCACTATAATCGTCAAACAAAAGTATGAACATTTACAAAACTTATTTTATTGAGTACAGAGTTACATCATCTTGATACGTATTTTTTATCAATACAATACAAAGAGATATCCAATTTTAACCAAAAACAATCAGTAACTCTCCAATCCCAACTCCAAGTACACACATTCGCCACAAACGCTCAACTCCAACAATAAAAGAAGTATCTTCCCTGAGCACACAAATCACCCTACAGGGTACATTTGGTAGGGCATCACACATAGCGGTGCTCGGTAAATAAACATATTAACCTTAAGTGGGAACCCGGCCGCTGGGCCGCTGAAATGTTGTAGGGTAAGTCATAAGCTGAAGCGATTTAGTTAACAATACCTACCGTTGAACTTAATGGTTACACAATTATTATTAACGAAGAATAGAAACGAATATAATTATCTAGAATTATTTCTTTTCGTGTTTATCAGAAACTAGCGACCCGCCCCGCGTACGTTTTATAGCTTAAAACCTTTATCTTGAATTACTCTATCTATTAAAAAAAACCGCATCAAAATCCGTTGCGTAGTTTTAAAGATCTAAGCATGCATAGGGACAGACAGCGGGAAGCGACTTTCTTTTATACTATGTAGTGATAATAAGCTCTTAATTTTAGACAGAAATAAGTGTAGCATCACATGGAACTAATCAGTCGGAAGTGTCGGAACGCAGGTTTGTAAACCGGTATAAGAAACCGGTGAAAACTGCAGCGTAATAGGGAATGAGTCAATAGCAATTAAACAGCCACAACGCGAAACACTGGAACAACTGTTTTTTTATGAAATAACATCAATTTCTGTATCAGTTTGCCCGACCCTGAAATATAGCCGAGGATAAAAACGATCTTCAAATTATGATTCTTTACACTTCAATCAATCAAATCAGCATATCGCAATGCACTGCTGGACATAAGTTACAACAAAATAATTCTCTAAATAATTTAGCGCACCAATTTAAATAGGGCCAGTGCAAATCACACCAATAGCATTCCTATTACTGTTACTCTCTTATTCTGTCATGGAAACCGCTATATTCTTATCGCTTCACCCACTCCCGTCCTCAAGTTCTCCCAAGGCACGCTTCCTGAATGTTTAATTTTATTGAATTCCGATCGATCCTCTTCGCCAGATGTTTGGTAACTACGGACTTATCCCTTTTTACCATGGCTCTTACCATTCATATTTTTCATGAAAAACCTTATTTATGTACCTTGTTCACAGTTATGGGGGGTTTGCAAACTATAAGAGGGTTATGAGCATGTGTATTTTGTGTACGTTATGCTTATGGCTTCTTAGGGCGAAAACACACTAAGCGTATCTTGCGCCGCGTATCTTACGCTCGGCGTAACGATGTACAGACGCCAGCATATCTAGCTACCCGAAACTGTAAAATTTTCCCAATCAATCTCGAATCTATCGTCAGTGAAGTTCTAACAGTGCGGAAGTCAAAAATGGCTACTTTACAAGAGAGTGAAAAAACTATTTAATACGCTGAACGCATTTTTTTTTTTAATTATCATTACAAATAAACTCTTTCATGATTTAATAAACCTTTGAAAATCCTAATAATCTTGTTCATTTCAAGTAATATTGTGGCTTTCGCTGTGTTGTCTGTTTTTGTCACAAAATGACTTACGCACTGTTAGAACTTCACTGACGCTATGCTTTGGCGATAAAGATGAAAATCTATTAAAGAAATTTAACAGATTGTAGTAGCTTTATGTGCTGGTGTCTGTACAATAGGCATGGTGAGGCCACGCAGTTGAATTTGTATGTAGCCTTAGGCTTCAGAAGCACTGAGCGTATCTTGCGCGTATAATTTTTCGTCGCGCTACATACAAATTTTCCTGCACGACCTCACCACACGTAATATACGTCGATACGTCGAGCGGAAATACTACGTCGTATCCGGCGTATTCTCAGCCTCTACACACAAACTTAAGCGTATTTTGCGTCGCGTATCTTGCGCCGCGTACTGCGCTAAATGTGTTTTGGTCCTTATACTCGTTTACGGTGAAGTGGTAATATGGATGACGATAGTGCTTTGTGGACCGTTTACTTAAGGATAACAATCTGCTCAATATTATCCTCCTTCATGGATCTATATTTGGTGGCAAATTCGTGGCCGCTTTTTTACGGCTCATGACACGATACGACAAAGTGGTCGTGATCGATGATGCGTTGCCAACCTTAGAGACAAAGTGGGAAAGTCTAATGTGTCTGTAATTTCACTGGCCCCCTTAACCCTTTAAACGGAATACAATAATTCTGCTTAGCGGCAGAAATAGGTATAGAGGTAGTACTTAAAACTGAACCTCGACTCAACTGAAAACTCATTCATTTAAAATAGACTAGAATAACTTAGTTATTTCTGAACGTTAATGTTACAAAAAACAGGCCCCAAAATACCATATATTTGTATGAACCATTTACTCACGAACCTACAAAATACTACTAGTGTCGTACAACTACTAGTGTCGTACAACTACTAGTGTCGTACTACTACTAATGTCGTACTACTACTAGTGTCTTACTACTACTAGTGTCGTACTACTACTAGTGTCTTACTACTACTAGTGTCGTACTACTACTAGTGTCTTACTACTACTAGTGTCGTACTACTACTAATGTCGTATTACTATTAATGTCGTACTACTAATAGTACGTAAACTTTGCACAATTAGCATAAGAGTTTACTGCTACATCTTCAAAAAGAATCAGAGGTGGCCTATTATAGGCATAATACCGTTCGTTAGCCTACTTTATCCTTGAGAGGAGCTCGTGGCTAAATAATTACAGCCGCATAGACCAATCTTCCGGGTTAAGCCACGCTTGCCGAGGTTGGTCTGTGGATGAGTGACCATTTACCATAGCGAGTTTCCTCCGTGCCTCGGAAAGCACGTAAAGCCGTTGGTCCCGGCTGTCATTTGTAGATCTTTGACAGTCGTTACTGTTGGTCAGAAGCCAGAAAGTCTGACAACCAGTCTTACCAAGAGTATCGTATTACCCAGTTACTGGGTTGTGGAGGTCTGATAGGCAGTCGCTCCATGTAAAATACTGATATTCAGCTAAATCTGGTTCGACTGGAAGCCGACCCCAACATAGTTGGGAAAAGGCTAGGCAGATGATGATGAGCCTACTTTATCCTTGAAGCTCAATCCCCTCAACACCAACTTCCGAATAACGTTAACGCGTTAATTAATCCTTGAATTACAATAATCCCAGTTGAACCTAGCGCTCGATCAAAGTTTTATGCAATCGGCCGCAAGTTGTTCAAACTTCGGGTAACTTCGGCCAACTTCGGCCAACTCCGGCCAAGTTTTGCCGACATCTTGTTTGATGTTGTCTACATCCTAATGGGTTCCGTCGATGTGGTGCGATACAGACCGCGACACGGAAATTAATTCGACCTATGTATACACTAATCGGTAAATACGGCTTGCGAGTGCGCAAGGATTTGAAACCGCAGCAAAGTTTGGAAAACGTGGAAATATTAAATTATGTTTGTAACTTGGATGAGATAAAGCCGCGCACTTCCTAACGTGGTGAAGATTTGATATTAATATGGTAATAGGAATGAACTTTGATTAAAGGAAACATACTGTATGGATATAATTCTGCTGAAAGTTGAAAGTTTTCAAAGGGAAATCTTGTGAGACTTTAATTTTAGTCTTTAAATAACTATATTTGATGATAAAACTGATTAATTATTAATCATTTACTGTTTTAGGGTTCCGTACCCAAAGGGTAAAACAGGAACCTATTACTAAGACTCCGCTGTCCGTCCGTCCGTCTGTCACCAGGCTGTATCTCATGAACCGTGATAGTTAGACAGTTGAAATTTTCACAGATGATGTATTTCTGTTGCCGCTATAACAACAAATACTAAAAAAAACAGAATAAAATAAATATTTAAGGGGGCTCCCATACATCAAACGTGATTTTTTTGCCGTTTTAATAGTTAATGCACTTGGCCGATGTTTCTATTTTTTATTATTTGACTTGCTCGCATTTAATCATAGTTGAACCTGAAGGTAAACGCAGACAGGGTCTAAGATGGAGCACACGAATTCAAGTAACAGAGATATTATAGAGGGATTCTCCTATACTCCTCTGGCTCTCACATACACACGACGGAACACAGTAAACTGCTTGTCTTTAATGTGAGGATGTTAGCTAGCCAGGCGGATCGTGTAGTGGCCTGCGGGCGACGGGCTAGGGGACCCGTCGCCCGACCAGTATCAGTACCAGCGCGCATGTGTTCTGTGGCGCGCCTGTCAGGAGGACGTGGGGCAAGACCCCACAGAAGGAGAGGTCTGCCAGGGGCTGGCGGACCGAGGCCTGCCGGGGTTGCGGTGCATGCAGCTGCGAATCCCTTGACCCCGGCCAAGGGTCAGGAGAAGGAACACCGTGGGTTTTTGGCCGGTAAGAGTCCAGCATAACCCTTCGCCTTCCCCAGGCGAAGGGTATCCAGAGGTATTCCCACAAAAAAAAGGCGGATCGTGTAGATCCTACCACCAAGCGTGCTGGGTTTGGTTGAATCTTGCAACACGCGTCTATTCCCAGCAGACTCTATTCCTTAAATAATATTGCACTTACTTGGGAGTACGTGTTTTGTCACTAACACAATGGGAGGTCTATTTGTTTCCAAGATCATATTACAGTCCGTGGGATATAACAGATAAGGAATATAATTCTTCTACTTCGCCGGGCAAGCGTGTCATAAGAAGCGACAAATCTGGTACCAGCCCGGAAAATTACAATAGGCTCGCCACCTGTTATTGGGTGTACATGCTCATGTATTAGGAGAACATCTCTACACACCCCTTCAGGTATTGCAAGCGTATTACCTATGCAAGGAGTAGAAAAAACAAGTCGAGGCGCCACGCAGCTGTGGTCCTTGTGTCACAATTATACGGAGATCCGCAACACTAGCTCACGCGATTAGATACTTTCTGTGACACGATGTCTCGAAATCATACGTAAAATGTTAAAATTATGCCTTATTTTGCAATTTTAACGTGCAAAAATGATGTAGGGCGAGAAATGTATCGCACAGAGACACTGCCGTACTAAGTAAGTAAGTGTGTTTGGGGACACTGCCGTACTAAGGAAGTATCAGGACACCACCATTTATTTTTTTCTATTTCGTGTATATCTGTATCATGTTACATCAAAACCGTCCATCGTATGAATCCGTCTATCCATTTACAGTATTTAATCACTGTAGAGTTAGTGTCCTTTTTTTGCCGTACAATTATGCTCAAAGGGAAATGCCCAGATGCCACACATAAAAATGCCTGAAATAAACAACAATGAAATATACGCCAAATTGCACTATAAGTCGTAGGGAACCCATATCATTTTCAATAATTACAAAAAAACTCGGCAAAACTTGTTCCAAACATCTTTTTCTAAAATATAGGTTAAGTCAAGGTTTAAGATTATTACGCAATAATTAATAAACAAAACTGCATTTAAATGTTTTAATCATCATTAAAAACCACTAACACATCATCAAGAAACTGTGCAGGAGGATTGATATTGGGTTGGTACCGGGCCCATGCTAAGTACCATATTATTGACATAGTATGGGCACAGGTACCAACTGTTCGCCGTCCCACGAGGCAGTTACAATAGCGATGCTGTAAAGCCCTTATCCCTGATAAGGAATTGTTAATTATTATATAAACAAAATATATTTTTTGAGAAATATGTCTGCTTTGTATTTTTCCTCGAAGTAAAAAGCAATTACCCGGAAGAGATAAATGCTCAACTAATTCGTTATCCAGTTCCCTACATATTTCAATCTTATAAATACCATTCGCTCGTGTGTGCTCGCCATAGTATGAGCGAGCCTGTTTTATTTGGTACGTACCACATGCCAACAAAACCATTTCGCTGTATGTCAGTTGTGGGAAATCAGCAACATTGTTAGGATTTATATTAATGCTTTGGAATTGCGCTCTGCGACGATTCAAATTATTTGTGATCACATAATCAGCTAGTATATTTTCTGTATACATATTCTGATGTATTATTTGCAAAATATCAACAGCATCTGGCCTGTCAACTATTCTAGTATAAAACCTATTAATTAATGCTGCTGCTATAGAGAAATCTACCATTAAATGTCTCGAAGCTCTATTAAAAAAATCTTGGCGAAATAATTTGAATTGCTGCTTGAATATTCCATTTACGGCTTCCACAACCCAGCGGCAAATAGTAACTCTTCGGCTTTTATTAGCTTCCAGAGTGGATAATTGAATTTCATTTACTTGCAGTGTTGATGGCATGTGAACACTATAATTGCAAGATTGCAAAAGTGGAATGGAATCCCTGAACCCTCTATCAAGAATGAATACGTCACCATCCTGAAAATATTGTCTCAATGGCTTACTGGGTTCATCAAATTCACTAATCATTATCTGAGCATCGGAAGTTGTTGCTGGATAAGGGCCTAACACATCGATTATATAGCCATCGGAGCAAACAAGCAAAAATGGCTTCACAAGGTTTCGATATTTGTGAAGAGAATATGTCTCTTTTTGGTACAAATAGTTGGAGCTTTTTTGTACATAGATATATGTTCCATCAATAATTACGACAGGCTTCCTTATTCCGTCGACTTCGCCAAACAGCCCATTTGGTAGAACAAGGTTTCTTGCTGCTATTTGTTCTCTTGTTATATGTCCAATTCCAAGGTTCATAGGAACAAAATCTTGATGCAGTTTTTCCCTTGCTTTAGCCATTAGACGTTCCAGAGTACTTCTCGGTATTTGTAGAAGAGATGATAATCTTTCATCAGAATCTCCAGTTCTCAATTTCATCAGGTAAGCTCCAAGGGCAGTAGAACCTCTATGCATTTGCGCCAATCGGGGCACCTCTCCCATTAGAGTACCAAAACTATTTCTACTCATTCCTAAAAAGTACCACACCATATGTTCTTCCATTAAGTGTATATTTTCGAAGTCCAAAGCACGACATTCATAATTCACAAATGATGCAAAGTCTTCAATGTGGTCCACAGTGAATTCATGATTCATATCTTCCAAAGCAGGGAGTTCATGCCAAAAGTCACTATTCAAATGATGACTACATATTTTTGAATTCTTTGGTATATAAAACTTGTAGTCCTTGAAGAGCCACACCCTTAATGAAAGTGGTACCACATGTCTATCAATCATATTACATCCTGGATAGAAACAATGACTTTGAGTATCAACTGCTCTTCCGTAATTAGGTAACAGTACGCTGGATCTTATTTGAGGAGGTTCTTCATGTAGAGGTATATTCAAACTACCTGCCTGACTGGGTACCGGACTCGGGCTTGGTGAAGGAGTAGTAGGGGGTGAGGTAGCCCGGCTGCATCGTTGCCAACATGGGTGGCAGATCAAATCCGAAGAACGTAGCTGCAAGCAAAATGAAAAGTAAAAGTTGGTTTTGTTTTACTTCAAGCTCGATGAACGAAAACCTATGCATAAAAAAGTACTCTGTGATAAGTTTTTAAAAGACATGATAGTGACGTTATTTGCACGGGATAAGAGGGAATTACACAGAATTAGGGCAGAGGAATGAACTTACCTGGCGTGGTTGGATTCTGTGTGCTACTACATTCATTATGTGCCTCTCACGATCACTGCTATTTCTTACAACATGTGATCGTTGTCGTAGAACAGACTGTCCACAGCAAACGCACACATGTTGGTGGCCTACTTGTCTACCTGGCCGGCTGGTTCCAGGTGTCTCGGTGATAGTGTGAACCGCTAATCTAAGACATGCATCACAAACAACACTACCTGGTTCAACCTGTGAGAAAGAACAAAAAACAATGTACTAATTGTTCAATGTCAGTGCGTTCAGTTCAATATAATTATTCACAAAAACTATGGAATGAATATACTTACAGCTAATGGTGTTATCCATGCCTGTATTAAACGACGTACTTCATCATTTTGCTCTGATACGACATTACGTCTCATCGCTGTAAGATCGAGATAGCAATTAACACAGTGTACGTTTCCATCCATTTTTAAATGTACACGGTGTAAGAGTCCAAAACAATAGCAGAGTCGTATAAAAAGCAGGTCCAGGTCCGTCGTCAAAAAGCCGAGTCGTCGTCAAGGCGGGTTCAATCTAAGTCGAGTTCGAAAAGGGGTAACGTGTGCAGAAGTAAAATCAAAATCCTTAAAAATGGCCAAAGTCGTCGTTATTATATCCTATTAAGTTATACTCAAGTCGCAAACGCAAAATGTGAATCGATCAATTCAAAACCACAATTCAACGGAAAAATGAAATGCAGTAATCAATATCAAACTGTCAGTAAGGCAAAGGACATGTTATCCATGCAGCCTACGATACTTTTTCTTATTTGAAAATAATTTTATTTTAATTAATATTGACATGCATATAATATTACTTTCATTAGATAAACGTTATAATTAGGTCGAATTATTCTAAATGAACGATAACTGTGCAATAATTCTATAAAATACTTCGATAAATTATTTGAAAATTCTTGTTTGGCTGAATGTCGATTACACATGTCAGATTAAACACAGTTGTCCATTAAAAAATAAGAATGAATTAGACGGATATCAAGCGAAATATTTTAAAGATCGTTATATTTTCCTCCTACGTTTACAAACTTGAGAATTATTCATTATGCATATTTAATTCTAATTAGAATTTAGGACTATTAGTAGTTTCCGTTCATTTCAAGCATTTTATGGGCGTTCCCCTTTCACCTGCTTCTCTCACAATTTTCGCTCATGAGCCGGTCCCACACATAAGTTTCTATAAAAACATGAAGGTAACACAAACTTGGGCGAACCTACGCAGGAAAAAATTAAGTTAGCGCGCTAAAAGCTTGCACTTTAGATGTAAAAGCTGAAAATTGTAAAAAGATTGGTTACCGAAAAACCTTTTCGTTAAATATTAGCGAAGCACTTCAGAGGCGCATAAAGGAATTTCTCTTTTACGGCTGCTTGCATCTTGTCGGAATATTGAAGCGCGCAGGGTAAGGTCGGGCGCGACTGACAGCGGGTCAAAATGACAGCGGAGAGATAAACAAAACTTGGTAGTAAAACATGAAACGATTCAATTTATTTCATTGTTAAATTATGTATTAGGCGTTGCCTATACTATTGTTAAAATAAATGGTTTTTACTTTTCGTTTTACTTCGCGAGTGTAATTATTTATTATAATGAAACCTTGAAAATATTAAAAGATTTATGGTAAGATTTCAGAATCCGTGGGTGGATGGACTAATAATACTATTCCCTTCCGTCGTCGGGCAAGCGACTTGCAAGAAGCGTTGAACTTGGCACCGTAATTGTGCCCCTAAAATAGCAACAGGCTCGCCACCTATTACATGGGACTAAATATAAAAGACAAAACGTGGGTGTATAGAATCTTGTGATAGGACCCCTCTGCTTACTCCTTCTTTGATTACAGGCGTGAGTATAATGTACATGTAAGATTTCAGTCAAATTTCTCACTGGTAAGAATGTTAACACATAATAATTTGTAATTATCCGAACAATTTTGCAACGAAAAATTTATGAATCAGGTAAAAAAATCTGTATTACATAATAAACAAACATTGCTGAAAATGCACCTTCACTACGTTTAAAGTGTAAAGTAGCAAAAGCTTATGTACTTTGTCAGTAAGAGGATATTGTAGAACGGTTGATACCGCGCAGTTTCACAGCATTTAAGAAATATAGGGACCCTGCTTGTTATAGTGTAAACAAAACGGGTATTACTCGTTTTGGTCGTCACTGAAAATTAGCGCTGATGGTGTTGCATGTTGGGAAAATTAGTTCCAATGCTGTCACAACACAGCATTATGCTGAGTGATGACCCATTCACATGTGAATGCGAAGCATTTCTGTATCTTTAGTCAACAATTTTTTTTTTTTATTCATATATTTCCAAAACACTTAACCTATTTTACAATTGGTTTTAGCCAATAACGAAAACCTCTCAGCGTTTATCTGTGTGCTGGCGAGCCGTTCAAATACATTTATATAGTGTAAGGTGTACTGTACACGGTGCTTGATAAGTATTTTTATTTAGTGGTACACCTTTTGGCATTACAGTGTGTATTGTGTCGATTAGCTTGCTGAATAAATTGATTTTCTTTCTTTTCTTCTTTCTTTTTGCTTATTCTATGATGTGTATAATAAGTTTTCAGCCTTTCATGAATTGGAATCTCAGTTATAAATGAAGGAATTGGGGGACTTATAACGTCACATCTGGTCAATCATATTTCGTTTCATACTCGTATTCGTAATCAGAACTGCACATCTAGTCGCAATTGCAAACTATGCATTCGCCAAGTGCAGCTTGAATGCAGTTAAGATATAGTCAGAGCAGCTGCGTGAGAACTACCGAGTGGATGACTTTGTGCAGTCCACTTGCAATAGGGTATTTGACTGAAAAAATCTAATTCGTCCGTCAGTTAGATTATCAAAAGATATTTGACCCGTATTTTTTCTTTAGTTACGTAAACCAAAATTGACGAAGATACGACACTTAAAATTGGCAAAACGTTACAAGCAAGTAACATTTTTACTTGCTTCTGACGTCGAAAGCCCCCCCCCCCCCTCACTATCAAGTTTTGATGCGTTTTATCTTTCCAAATATTCATAGACTTAACAAAAAAAAAAAACTTGTAGCATCAAGCATTTTTTCACAGCAGTCAACATGCCTGATTTCGAATTTGGAACGAAGTATTATGATTCCCCGAATGCGACTTTATTAGCCGCCCAGATTAGTTTCTTACCGCGTTATTGAAGTTTGATGCCTGCTACTTATGAGTGCGATTTCATAATAAACGCATTTGCATTTTTTTTTTCCTTTTACGCAGAGTTGGCTGTTTTGGTAAGGTAACTTCATAGCCTTACGGAATTTCCTGATTTTTTCCGCCAATTTCAATCCCGCTGCTCGCTCACCGTAAGACCTCGCGTTATTTGGTCGTTAGGGCCAGGCGCAGCACTCATTGACGGTGGCTTATTGCAGCTGCGTCGTCGTCTTTCGAACTTATTAAATTACGGGATATTGTTGTCTACGGCAATTTCGGTGCCGGCGGCGTCGGAATGAGCTCTTCTGCGGTATTAGTTTGAAGGCTTTCTGTTTTGGTCCTGCCGTTTAAAAGGAGGTGGAAATTGCTTCCTTGACTAGGCTTAAAAATGGTCAAATCTATACATAGTATAAAATCGTCATCAGTCATTAATTTTTTTTTGGAAAAAAGTAATTCCAACGCGTCTGAGAGACGATACTGATGCCAAAAATATAGTTTTTAGTTTTTTTGACTGTTTGTCTGTATGCATGTTTCAGCTTCACGCCAATGCTGCTGGACAGATCTTGTTGAAATTTGGCAGCCGCATCCGTTAAAGAGCGGGTCAGGTTATAGGGTATAAATTATCACGCTATTGAGTGTGGGTGATGAGCAGTAACCTTATATTTTCGTAGGCAAAGCCAGTTATTTAATGAAATATTTCTTTTTAGAGCCAAAACTATCTTTTGATAGAAAAACGGTCTGATAAAGGATGGTCGAGAGGGTGTCATTTGAAGTAAACAGCCTGGAATTGAGGGGGGCAATCAAACAGCTGGCGGATACTTAGCCAGTTTTAGCTAATGCTCCATTACCTCATTAGACTGTAACATATAGCCCCAAATAAGATGTTGACCAGACAGCTAGCCATTTCACATATAAATACCAAAGTGAATTTGTTTGTCTGTCTGTTACTTCTTCACGACTAAACTACTAAACAGATTTTTTAAGAAACGTGGCACAAAGTTTTCTTGAACCCTGGAGAAGATAATAGGATACTCAAAATAACGCCTGTATTCCCCGAAGAGTTGATAGCGGTGTACAGTACACGCATATTTCGCCGTTATGTTTAAGTGCCATCTAATAGGAGGCGATCCTATTGCCATCAACCGGGCACAAATCCAGACTCCGAGCTGCTACTGAGAAAATACATACGGAAAAACCCAATTACACTGTCCGACCTGGGGATCGAATCCAGGACCAAACGCTCAGCAGTCGCGCTTGCGATCACTAGACCAACGAGGCTTCTTATTGACATTAGGGCCCATCGCATCCAGATAAGGATGACTTTTGGGAATGTTTTATACCCTTAGAACCTTCATTGGTATTCTTTATTGTACATAAGAAAATTACAATATAAAAGCACAATTTAGTGAAGTCATGTACAACGGCGAACTCAAAAACGAGTTTTCTACCAGCAAACCTTTGAGTGATAGAGAGAGATTGATGATACGGCTGAGGGCAAACTCCAGTCCACAACTGTATTATTGATTTATGCTACAAAATATAATATACCTAAATAAACAAAGAAAAGGAAATGCACTTTAATTATAATCTTCAAAACGTTAACAGAAGGGCTGTGAAGTGAGTGATTTATTTATTTATTGATTTACACGGCTTCAGAAAGCAATTACATAAATCAAAGTTTAATAAGTACAAACATAAAACATAAACTTATAACAACAATTAAATACTATTGTTCTCACAAAAATGTAGGCACACAGCGATTAAATTGGCGAATTTGTTAGCGAATAGATCGTATTCCGGGTTGGCTTCCACGAGCTTATTTAGTGCGGTCAACACGCGCGGTACGGGAGACGCAGCACGAGCTGCAGCTAGACACGAAGGCACGTCTAGCAGTCGATGTTTTCTGGTGATGGAAGAGAGTTCCAAAAACGCACTGCACGAATAACAAAAGAACCATCATAACAGCTGGAAGTATGGCGCGGAGTATAAAGCAGAAGAGAAAGAGTGAGAGAGAGAGAAGTATTCTTTAAGTCAACAAAGAAAATACAGCTTTTAATATTTTGTAAGTCTCGTAAAAACGCTGCACTTACTAACAATGTAGGTACCTAATTTATGTGAAATAATACGAATACGAAATAAACGAAAAGCGGCCTGTGGTATTTAATAAACTTCGACCTCCCGCCACATGTGCCGCTACGTAAACTTTACAACAAATGTCTACGTTGCAGGCAATGTTTAACTCAAGTGCATCGAGGAACTTCCTAATTATATCGAACTTAGAACTTATTAGTGTACGTAGCTGACATCGTACGTAGGTTCAAGGTAAGTTAGTATAGTTTTAGTAAATTATGACTTTGGTATTAGGTGTTCCTTGCACTTTGATTATCAGCGAAAATGTTATTTAAGCTTTATGCACTATCATGTTCAAAAAACAAAATTGAACTTGGTATTGTAGAAAATTCTAGAATAACTAACAAAGTTCGGAGCATGAGACCGCTATGATTGATTGACAATAGGTAGACAATCTATGAAGGAGGTCGATTTTTTTTATGAACTGCTGATGATTTAGTAAAAAAATAAAATTAGAATTATTTCTGAGAACATAAATAAATATACCGGCGGCATTCATGATGAATATTCTAACTTTCTATAATTTTGAAGATGGACCTGCGTTAATGAGAGACGTTAAGCAAACTACAAGCTGGATTAAATTGCAGGGTAATTGTGTAACGTAACCATCATTACATCAATCATGACAGTTGATGTGTCAAAAACAATATTCATTTCGTGGTACAAAGCTGTAGAGAAGTCAGACTGTTAATACATACCTACGTTGCTATGGAAATCGTTGACCTGTCAAAATCAAAGCCATAGCGATTACGAGTGTGTTGTGTAATTAGAGTGTTGGACAATTAGTGTAATATTTTGATACCATGCGGTATCACTTAAACAAAATATATAAATCGTGTTTTAGTAATGATCCTCCTGTCCTGTCTTGCAGGGCCATTTTGTATCAATGATTACCACGGAAATAAAGAAAAAACATAATACGGTGTCAAAATATTACATAACTACCTATGTTCTAAATTTTTAGCGGCCGGGTAACGTATAAACGTTCAAAATTAAAATTGGTCCCGCCTTACCAGTGAACAGTTCTTTAATCAAGTGATGCTGCTGAATGATGCCGGTTACCATAAGTTATTGAGTTGCCATAATTGACCAATGCGCTCTTACTTTTCCAAAAATATACCATTAATCCCAAAGTCTCTCAACCATGCAGCAATGTTTAAATCACAGTCAGCAATAACATTTAAAACTAAAACTTAAGATTCGCAAAGGCGCTTGTAACACTAAAAGTTAGTATCTTGCACTAAAACTAAATGTTACATCTCTTACTTAGTCGTTTTATTAGATGTCTGAGAACTAAGTGGAGTCAGGGGCAAGTATTGTAGACTATTAATGTAAGTTTTATACGTGTAGTTGCAGTGTTATTTGCATGTTTATACCATGTTAATATGTTTGGTATATATTATAAATGAGATTGCAATACGGTTTTAAATGTATATACAAGGTTAGTCGGAAAGGGGGTACTAATCCGAAGCCCACTTATAGTATCGCTGATGACTGTTTGAAAGCAAGTGTTAAAATTTCAAAATTCGATATTTTTTTTTTCAAATAAAATGTTTTTTTTTTTTTTTTTTTTTAAATTCTTCATCCCTACTTTAGTTACAAATTCATAAAATGGTGCTTCTAATTCATGGCCCCAAATATGACCTAAAATGTAAACACAGCTGATCATAACTGGGGATAGATCGATTTTAGAGTTTTTTTTTTTGAGATTTTTGAACAGTTTCTTAAACTTTTCTTAGACTTTTGGGAAAAGTTGTAGAACAAAAGTTACTCATTAATATGGGTACTTTAACACCCTTTCGGATTAGTACCCCCTTTCTGACTAACCTTGTATAGTTGCTATGCAGTTTGCATTCAAGCATCTAGACAGTAATTATAATTTTATGTAAGTAACAAAATATTTCTTAATTATTGTCTGATATTAATAATTTCGTCATTAATACTTATATTTATAAGGAGTTTGATTGTAAATATTCTGGGTTCGAATCCTATCCAACTCATATTTAGCAAAGTTAGAGTTGCCACAATATAATGTTGTTGATGTATCATACAGTTTGTTAAATATCCAAATTAATGGTTATTAAATATAGAAAGAAAGAAAGAAAATACATTGTATTCAGCCAAGAATAACAGCGTAAATAATAATAAAAAAAACATAAAAGAATCAAACATATACATTTTCTGCTTTCGAGTATGTCCATGCCGAAGGAGTGTGGAAGGGAGAGTGGCAGCTGCCTCTTTCCCTCTCCGCTCCCTTTTTGGTCGCCATCACCTCTTCGCAGAAGGAGGCGACGGCTTCCCACGCACTCTCGCTCCCGATCATGGACAGAACCACGGCCGGAAGCGAGAGGTCACCACCGACTGCTGCGACTAGTTCGCGGCGCTGCGTCACCCACGCAGGACACACCTGCAGCGTGTGCAGCGCCGTGTCCTCGGGGCCGTCGACGCAGTGGTGACAACCGAGCGTCTGCTCCCGGCCTATGCGACATAGGTACTTCCCGAAACAGCTATGTCCCAAGAGTATCTGCGTCAGCCGGAAGTTGAGGGCGCCATGATGCCTCTCCAGCCACTCCTCTATCACGGGCCTTACCGCCGCTATCGCAGCGTGCCCTGCGCTGGGTTGCGCAAGTCGCTCCTTCCATTCGGCCTCTAGGATCTGGCAGAGCTCGCTCCGCTCAGCGCTGATTTTCAGTTGGTACCCTTGCAGTGACACACGGACGAAGGCATACCATTATACTCCTTAATTTTTCACACCACTTTATCACAATCCTAATATTATCGGCATTATCAACCAGTCGTTTCCCTAAACACTCGATTACCCAAACTGGCTGCAACATCCAAGCAAACCCGGTAGTCTGCCCATTGTACATTAATAATGAAAGTTTGCCTGCGACACAGTTCCCAGTCTTATTTGCTTACGTAATTAGTGCTTGAAGCTCTACGCCAGTGCAGGATCGTGTGTAGCAGGCCTTCTAGTTAGTGCACTAGTGTAAATTGTGAGAAATAAAGTTGGCGGCACACCATCAAAATTATTGTAAGTTAAAATGTAACAAGCCAAAATGCAATTTTATCATCACTAATTATTTATTTATTGTTTATGTTGAGGCAATTTATTTTCCAGTGTCTATATTAATTATATTTATCGTGTATCAAAACAGGGAAAATGTTACCAGGGCGCTTCACTTAAGTAACGAAATTCATGTTAACTTGACAGAGAAGGTGGAGAACGGGGGTTTCACGCTATTTAGTGATTATTGGTAGTAAATAGTTGTTCCTTAACAATGAGAAGCAATGTACTTACCGAATATATTACTTAGAACTAAGTATAAGGGAAAGCACTTTCCTGACATACAGGGTGCTTGCTATCTAGTTCAGGAGACAGAGGTCCTTTGTATTGAAACTTATTTGGTTCCTAATAAACGGTATTACTTTTTTTTCCTTTGTTTAACTATAAAAAAATCATAAATCAAATTCATAAACATCACAAAAACATTAAACAGGTTTGTCTGGATGATGAGACACTTTTGAGTTGTCTATAAATCAATACATGCACTATAAAAAAAACATCATGCACAGGTAAACCATAATATTGTTTATACTTGTTGACAAGAAGTGTGGACAAGAAAGAAAGTTAGTAGAAATGATGCTCAAGACCACAAGTGGACAGCGATAAGAGAAGTTCAGTTTACCGTTTATAACAGAATTACATTATGCTAAATATACTGCAGCGAACCAATATGTGTCGCAAGCTGAGGTCTAGGGCTGCTTAATTCAATGTATACGTATCCTATGCATAAAAAATATATAACTGTTAGGTCAATCCACATGAAAGAAGAGGAAGTGAACTAATTTGGAATATAGGGGCGAGGAACGAGCTGTTTACACTTTCATCCCTTAGAGCATGAATGCATTAAGGGTGCTTTTCCACCAGAGATGTGCTATGCAACGTTGCTAGGATGCGTTTGATATCCACCAATCATATTCATTGCTCCACATAGCATAGCACTGGTGGAAACTGATTCAACTAAGCTACGTTTTTTATATGGAAGGATGCGTGCTGTGGATGCGTGCTATGGAGACGAGCTATGGATGCGTGCTATGGATGGTCGCGAGTGGTGTAGCTATGCTCGCCGCTCCCCGTGCCTTCCCTATTGTCGATACGTCGCATAGCTCGAGATGCGCATCTTCCTCGCACAGCTACATAGTTTAGCATCAGTGGAAACGGCCACATAGTTTCGTAGCTTAACTTTTACATTCTCGCAGCATAGTTACATAGCACATCTCTGGTGGAAAGGCACCCTAACACACGCTTACATGAAGGAAAATTTACTATAATCCAATTTAATTGTGGCCAGTATTTATATTACTTAAGGGTGGCCAGTATAGCTACGCTGGACACGAACTCAAATATGGCCAAATAACTCAACTGTGGCCAACTCAGTGTACTACTTTTAGGATGATTGACTGCTTCAGGATCGAATATTATTTTACATCTACGATGCATGATGCACTGCCATTTTACTACCATATTTTTCCGTTATATTTTAATAAAACTTTTTATGCTATGTTAATACTGTAACACCGATAAACGGACGAGTCCATTATCGCTATACGGATTTTATACGCGATTGGGTTTTAAGTAAATTGTGTAGTTTGATTTACATTTTACGGTGGTGATGAAATTTCATGTCGTGAGTTGAACATTGAATGTTAAGCCAAGCACATACGAGTGACAGTCCTTGGCGTATATTACATTATTTGTTCATTTGTTTTTATTCGTGAAAATAAAACAGAACTGCATCGCATAACGCACACGACGGTCATTCTAAGTGTTTTATTTTGACGGACAAAAAGTACGCCGAGGACTGTCTGCGTCGGGCATAAAAATGTATTTTCTGTTTTTCATACTGCTTTTTTTATTATTTTGTTGACAAAATAGGTTTTTGTAGGTATTTTAATTATTGAGATTTGATATGATTTTTGATATGATTTTGATGACATTTAATCATGTCAATTGTTTTATAGTTTAGCTTCATTTTATCTTTTGTAAATGTGAGAACTTCGTGGACTTGCCTATACATATATTATAATTGTGTAAATTACTATTATTCATATTGTGTTTTCTTTTTTCATTTTGGTTTATTTTTGTACTCAAGACCTGGTCTACATTGTTCTTTCATACCTATCCTAAATCATAGTAATGTATTTACTGAAGTTGTTATAGATGTCCTTTTTTTAAAAGAGTAACCATGGAGTTTCTTGCCGGCTCTTCTCCATAGGAAACGACTAATTGGAACCGTGCACCTAAATTCGACTTTTCATAAGCGCCTGTATTGGTTTATGTGAAACATTTTTTTTTATTTGATTTGATTTTATTATGTAAATAAAGAAACTCCTTTCACAGCGGTGACTTGACCGTCAGCGTGCAGTTTGCCATGCATCGATTAGAATGCATCTTTAGCACATTACCCATAACATTTGCTTGGTGGAAAGATCTAAACGTCCCCCCTAGCTACCACCCTCACATTAAAGACGGGCGCCACGCAGTTTACTGTGTTCCGTCGTGTGTATGTGAGAGCAAGAGGGATATAGGGGAATTCCTCTATATCTCTGTTACTCAGATTCATCTGAATCTTAGACCCTGTCTGCGCTTACCAACAAACACACGACAAAGAATAAAAAAAACCTGTCAAGTGCGAGTCGGACTCGCGCACGAAGGGTTCCGTACCATTATCTATAAAGACGGCAAAAAAATGATGTCTGTTGTATGGGGGTCCCCCTTAAATATTCGTTTTATTTTAATTTAATTATTTATTTTTAAAGTGAATAATTATGTAACTAAATATTCTGTGAATATTTCAAGCGTCTACCTATTGCCGTTATCAATATCGAGCAAAAACGAGCAAAAAAATGACGTTTGTTGTATGGGGGCCCCCTTAAATATTTATTTTATTGTATTTTTTAGTATTTGTTGTTATAGCGGCAACAGAAATACATCATCTGTGAAAATTTCAACTGTTTTACTATCACGGTTCATGAGATACAGCCTGGTGACAGACGGACAGCGGAGTCTTAGTAATAGGGTCCCGTTTTGCCCTTTGGGCACGGAATCCTAAAAACGGCATGTTCTTTACATGCACATAACAACACAAGAACTATTTATATTTTGTTCAACAATCTATAGGATTTTCCGCGCGACCGCCTTTAGTAAATAATAATAATTCGGTAGAATCGAGTTTACAAATCGGCTTTTACTGTGTGGCAGCCGTGGGAGGGATTACAGGGATCACTGATCACCCATAAGCCTTTAGTTACACCGATATGCTGTTAACCTACACATATGGGACGTAAATGTGTGTGTTACACATATTGACATATTATTACACATGCTTATGAGCGTGTGTGCATATTCTGTACGAATAACAGACATCGTTTTGTGTGTGTGTATGAAATGAGCAGTGGTTGTGTGTGTGTATGTAATTGGATTTTAGTGTAAGTAATCGTGTTGTGTTTATTTCGCTTTGATTGGTTAGTGTAGCGAATTATGAGTGGTAATGTTTCTCAGAAGATAGGTGTCTTGAATATCAATAGGTTCACACTATTAATTAGTTAATAATACTAAGTTATTATATTTTGGTGAAGGAACTGTTTACTACTAAAGATAACCGTATGTTTGGAAAAGATGAAGGAAAACTACGCAGCAGCAAGACATGTGCAGCGCGACATAACTTTGTCGTAGCATTATCTCGTGTCAAGACAAGATAATGTATGGCTTATTTTGTCTCGGCACGCAATAATGCGACTACAAGTACATGTTAGTCCGGTTGAGAAGGATAAAAAAAGTTCTCAATGATAGACTAGGCCAGCATGGTGGACTAAGATCTAAACCATTCTCATTCTGAGAAGTGGAACGTGCTCTGCAGTAGCACAGTAAGCTGATTAGGTTTAGAAGAGGACTCTTTTTTTTCTCTTTTCTATGCCTAGCATATATGTAGGTACATATGAATGAAAGCACGGCGACATAGCTGGCGGGCAGGACTAGCGTGATATCGCTCTTTGCAATCAGTTAATTCGGGGCTCTAAAAAGACTTAGAAACGGTAAAGAAAGTTTTTATTGGTTTTTTTTTTGTTTTCTTCTTTAAACAATTCAGGGTTAATCTATGTCACTAGTAGATCATGCAGTTTGAAGGAATTACACGAATTCGTTTACACCCTGTATACAACCGACCAACATCAACCGTTGGGCAGTAGCGCGCCAGGCACAAGACCTGGTTGGACAATCCTCCCTTTTCGTTGAAGGAACACAATACCTCGTTCCTCCACAAAACCATGCAATAGGCATGTTGACAGCATCAATAAATTGCAAATCTAATTAGTCCGCCAGTTAGAGTTTTGAAAAATAATGGACACGTATTTTTTCTTTTGTTAAATCTATGAATATTTGGAAAGATAAAACGCAACAAAACTCGAGAGTGGGGGCTTGTGACGTCAGAAGCAAGTAAAACTTGTACTTGCTTGTGACGTTTTGCCAATTTTAAAAGTGTCGTATCTTCGTCAATTTTGGTTTACGTAACAAAAGAAAAAAATTTGGTCAAATATTTTTTGATAATCTAACTGACGGACTTATTAGATTTTTTCAGTCAAATATCCTATTTAAGGACCATTAATCGAATTGATGAGATGCAAAATCTACATATACCTCATCAAACATTTACGATGCCTGATTTGACTAATGGCTGCAAAGCTCAAACGTTGATTGCTTCGCGTTAACTCGGAAACTTGTGAAACGCAAATGAAGTAACTTTTAAATAAAATAAATACTCCTATTAGGTACGTGGATGTTGGCATTAAGTCCAATGAACAATAGGTATAATCAGTCCACTATTGTCCCACTGGACTTAAAGAATAGCACTACCCCATCTCTTCTCGTAGGTGTCGTAAAAGGCGACTGAGAGATTCTCTAGAGCAGAGGTTCTCAAACTTATTTCGCCTACCGCCCACTTTGAGAATCAATTATTTTTTAGTGCCCCCTATTTTTTTTACTTTACCACATTTTATCATTCAAAATCGTAATCTGTACTTTCACCGCTCTTTACCGCCCCCCTGTAGGCCTCTAGCGCCCACAAGGGGGCGTTATCGCCCACAAGGGCGCGTTATCACCCACTTTGAGAATGACTGCTCTAGAGGATGGGCAGCAGCGTTCTCTGACTACTTTAACAACAATACTGCGATCGCCAAGCGTGGCGATCACGGCAAACCCTCCCCCTTTTGGAGGAGGCCTATGCCCAGCAGTGGACGTCTTTCGGCTGAGTGATGATGATGACGACTGTCCCACTGCTGGGCCTCAGTTGACCACGCTAACCTGAATGCCATGGCGACAAAATTTTGCTGTCGATTTTTTTACGCGCTTATACGAGCCATACTTTCGTCTCGGGACGAGATAGTGCGACGACAAATTTATTAATTATGTCGCGGTGCTCATGTTAGCCGGCTGGTGTAGGTTACCGGGCTACAATCACAATGGAAAACGTTTTGAAGCCTTCTCAAATGTGCAGGTCTCCACACGATGTTTTTACTTCACTGTTAACCCAAGTGATAATCGAATTCTAATCGAAAGTCCAATTAAATATTAAAATAAAGAAAAAACGTAATTTTAAGTGAGAAACAAGCAACCGCCTGTCTCGTTGTGTGTTCTCTAGTGATCGCAAGCGCGACTGCTGAGCGTGAGGTCCTGGGTTCGCTCCTCAGATCTCAAAGTGTTATTGTATTTTTCCGTGCGGAATTTCTCAGTAGCAGCCCGGAATCTGGATTTGTGCCCGGTTGATGGCAATAGGCTCGCCCCCTATTGTATAGGACTTAAATATAACGGCGAAATGAGGGTGTACTATAAGCTACGTTTACACCAGTGCGCTTTCATGTTCATCTTGCGTCCTCGTCTAGCGCATGCCATAAGAGCGTTTACGCCGTTCGGAATTTCATACAATTTTTCAAGTCCTTATTTTTGATATGACTAAACCGATTTTAATGAAACTTCATACCCATCAGCAGGATACATAGGACTAAAAAGTTAGTAGAAAACATTTTCGAAAAATAGTGTTACAGTAAAATTAGACCGATTTTAAATTTTCCATACAAACAGAAATTTCTAATTATCTTTTTTTAAGTAAGACATTTCTAAAATGTTTTCTACTAACTTTTTAGACCTAAGTATCCTGCTTATGTGTGTGAAGTTTCATCAAAATCGGTTCAGTCATTACGAAAAACAAAGACTTGAAAATTTGTATGAAATGCCGTACGGCGTACACGCTCTTAATACTAGTTCGACAAAAGCGCATTCCCTAGCGCACGACAATCCGTCTATGGCAATCAATATTGAATGCGCTTGGCGCAAGAGGAATTGAAAGCGCAAGATGCACGTGAAAGCGCAAGATGCACGTGAAAGCGCACTGGTGTAAACATAGGGTTACCATTTCGAAATTTGAAAAGTTCGGACAAAAAGCTGGACATTTACCAAAAAGTCCGGACATTTCAAAAAAAGTCCCGACATTTTAGTCACAAAAAGAAATAATTGATTGTTTTAAATTGAGATGAGACTGATCAACTAGTTGTAGGTACAGTAGCGTTCATAAGTCCATTAGCAATCTCACAAAGCAATAGACTGACACTTTTGTTTGACTTACGACCTTCTTTAATTAGTTATTTCTATACTATAGGCACACACACACACACTCAATATTGTCTACAACTGATTGTAGTTCATAATTTCAATTATTTTAACAGATAGCATCCTGGCTTAGCGGTTAACGCATTCAGGTGCGTATCATGGCGATCCGTTGGTTCAGACCTCACGTGCGGTGACTTTTTGTAGTTTTAATAATTACTCGTAGTAGTTCGATAATGATTAGTTGTCGTCTCTTTCGTCTTGTGTAGTAAAGTTAGTAGGTAGACCACAAAAAACTAAATAAATTATTTCGATTTCTGTAAGGTAGACAGACGCAGTTACGACTCATCCAACTAAATCGAATAGAACGTTGTTCGTTGGGTGTTATTGTTGGTTTGTGACGTGTGAATCTATTAAAGTTTAAATATTTTCAATATGCAGGCAAATATAAATGTCGAAGCGAGGGCGAATATTATTGCACTGCGTAAAAGTGGATGCAATATAACACAAATATCTAATGAAACCGGACTGAGTGTGAGTGTTATGATTTAATTATTTTATTGGATAAAAAACTAAGGGCCATCAAAGATTATCAAAGATAACTATATTCGATCATTTATTTTAATATTTTTTTAAATAAAGTTTTAAAACCATGATGTTACAAAAGAAAAAGATTATAAATAACTTTAAAGTTTATTTATTTGGATTAATGAATGATGAATAACAATAATATGTGTAATAATTTTATTTTTAATAGTGTTTTGTTTCTAAATTATTAATAGCAAACTAATCAGTTTTAGTATTTTGCTTATGGATGCCTAACAGTATTCCTGTTTTTGTTTTAGAGAAATACTGTGAGTCGGTGGGTTAGGAGATATGAGGAGGAGGGAAGCCTTGCTAGTCGGGAGCGAAGTGGAAGGCCGGTGCTTATTAAAGAGGCGCAGCGACGTCACATGGTGAATGAATATGAAAGAAGTGGTTTCATACCAACGAGACATTTTGCTGAAGTATTCGACACATCATTACTGACTGTTCGCCGTGCACTCCACGCTGAAGGTTTGCATCACCGAAGACCAGCTAAAAAACCCTTTTTAACGGAAAAACATAAACAAAAACGTTTACGTTTCGCACAAGAATATTTAGACTTCGACTGGGCCACTACTATATTCACAGATGAAAAAACGTTTAAATCGAGCCAAAAGGGAAGACTTCATTTATGGCGTAAAGATAATACACGCTGGTGTGAAAAAAACATAGTTCCTAACACGGAATCAGGGCGAATCACGGTCAATATGTGGGGATGGATGAGTGCAGCAGGGCCAGGGGAACTTGTATTTATTCCTCCACGCGCCAATAGCGTCACTTATATGGAAGTATTAAATTACGTCATGCTACCTACTGTGCGTAACGTTTATCCAGCTGAAGAGATTATGGAGATATCTTTTGTCCAGGATAATTGTCCAATTCACCGGGCGGGCGCTGTGCGTGAGTGGTTTATCAGACACCCGGAGATAACTGTCATTCCATGGCCAGCCCGATCTCCTGACCTCAACCCTATAGAAAATCTATGGGGTTTGATGGTGCAAAGATGGGAAGCACGGGACGAGAGGTGTCTTGAGCAGTTAAAATCACATTGCATGGAGATATGGGAAAATATAAGAGGAACAGAAATATGTTTTAATCTCATAGGCTCCATGCGTCAACGTCTTCTTGACTGTATCGAGAATAATGGGGGATACACAAAATATTAAATGTTTTATTATAAAAAATTTAAATATGAATATTATATTACGCCATATTTTCCGTGATTATTTATGGATTAAAATGTGAGGTTTAGTTTCAATCTTCTTTTCGTAAAGAAAAAGAATACTTAAGCTATAACCTCAATAAGTCCTAATGAATAAGATTTGTTAACTTTGAGGTTTGAGATCACACGCAGTAAAATAAAAGTAGTATTACTGTGTAATTTAATTGTATTGTGACAACGAGTCCGCACTGGATATATGTATTTACGTGGGTAGATTTGCGTAGATTTGCTAGTTGTGGTTTATTAGAGTACCCACTATTTAAAACACAATATTGTTTTAATATTAAGATACAATATTTTAAGCCTGATTGTCATAGTTCACTGAGTAGCTACTTTACTTCAATGAATCGTTCTTTATGAGAAAATAAACTGTTTTAACTAGAAGTTTATTTATTTATATAAATATATATTATATATTAATTGTAGCAGTTTTTTAACTTTATGTAATTAATTAATTAAAATGAATGAACAATAAACATTTTTGTTTTGTTATCACTTAACACGCATTTTTTATTCTAAACCCTTTATTGCAATAACAATAATAAAAAGATAGCAATACTATCACCTAGGTAAATATTATTGTTGCAAACAAAAATAAAACATTGACAAAAAATGCATTACGAGATCAGAACCTAAACCGACACGCACCTAATTCCGACGCTTTACGCTTACCGCTAACGGTGCCTAGCAATTGTGTTCGAATTTTAGCAATCCTATGAACCGACCAAGCAAGATCATGCGTATGCTGCGTGTATAAAAAAAGCGACGGAAATATATTTTTGTTTCGTGTAGTGCGACGCGATGACAGTGTGTGAACTCTGTGGCTGTGGTATGCGTACTGTATCGAGACACCACTTACACATACAAACATACGGACTGCACCGCGTGTGTTCACAGCAATACAAACCTTAGCGTGCCAATGCACTTATGAACGTTTACTGTATATACACACATCAAAAGTGTCTAGGGATCAAGCATTTTTATGCGGATTTCTTGAGATTGAGATGTGGCTTTGTAATAAATTTATGATTTTATAAATTTATATGGATCCTTTTTGGTGCATTTCATAATTTGAATCAGGAACTGTGAATCAAATTCGAGTAAAAGATGAAAATCAGCTGTCAATATTTTCCCTATAAAAACATACAACGCATTGAAGACATTATTAGTGCTACTGTTTCCCTACTACTGATTAAAACTAACGTTATTATGGAGCGGCGACGTCATTTAAGCAGGGAAGAAATGCTCAGAGCCGTGGGAATGATAGAAGCTGGTTCCCGGCAACGTACTGTGGCTTTAGCTCTGAATACAAGTCAGAGTGTTATCAGTCGACTTTGGACACGTTACCGAAGCACTGGTACCGTGGCTGAGCGCCATGGAGGACGGTATCGCTGCACCACACGGAGACAAGACCGATACATTCAAATCTTAACTCGAAGAGCTCCAACAATAACCGCCATGATGTTAGCCGTGAGGCTTCATCACTCTTCAGGGAACTTAATTAGCGACCAAACAGTCAGAAACCGCTTGCATGAAGTGAACCTTCATTCCCGAAGACCGCTACGGGTACCACCTATAGCAATGCACAATCGTAGGATTCGATATCAATGGGCTCTTGGACACAGAAATTGGGCAGAAGAACAATGGCGTTTCGTGTGCTTTTCTGATGAGTCTCGTTTTGGTATGAGACCGGATACAAGACGTATACGACACTGGAGAACCCCTGGACGCCAACAGCGATTAAAATCCTGCCAGGAAGTCCATCCTTATAGTGGTGGAACCATCATGGTATGGGCGGGTATTTGGATCGGCGGAAGAACTGAGTTGATTTGGATCAGAGGCAACCTCAACGCTCAAATTTATGCTGAGATGATTGTATCAGACGTCATCGTTCCTCTACAAGCGCAAATCGGTCCCTTATTTCAGTTAATGCATGATAATGCACGACCGCACACCGCAAGAGTTGTAAGACAGACTCTCGTCGCAGCTAACATCAATGTCCTGCCCTGGCCTGCTCAGTCGCCAGACTTGAACCCGATTGAGCATGCATGGGATATGCTACAGAGAAGAGCTCTGCCGAATATGGAGGGTATCCAGTCGCAAGAAGACCTTTTTTTGTTGTTGCAACGAACATGGGCGGCCATTCCACAGCGTGATTTGGATGAACTCATTTTGAGTATGCCAAACCGATGTTCTTGTGTTGTTAGTGTTCGCGGTAGAAACACGGATTATTAATTGTTTAAGTTACCCAATAAAATTTTAAAGAAAACTGTTATTTCAGTCTTTTTTTCGAACTTTTGTGTTAGTGGTTCAAATGTCAAAAATCCCTTTATTAGGAAAATGGCAAATTTCTTTATTAATGCAAAGGTGACTTGGTTTATCGTTACTGTGACAAACGAAAACACTTTATTTGATGAATCCTTAAAGAAAATTTTAATTAATATCAATCAGGAGAAAAGTTATTGCAAAAATATATGTTGATCCCTAGACACTTTTGATGTGTGTAGTTTATTAAAGATTGAAGACTTATTATCGTTTTATTTTTAAGTAATTTAATGCGAAAATTAAACATTAATTCAATTTTTTCCATCTAAGCCAAAAATCCGGACAAATTAAAAAGCCGGACAAAGTCCGGATGAAAGGCTGAAAGTCCGGACATGTCCGGATAAATCCGGACGGATGGTAACCCTATGTAAACATACCAATACACCTCTACCCAACCCTTCATTTTTTTTTTTCTATTTGACTGCTGTAGGTCGTCCTAGGGGACCCCTTCTACGTAACCGGGCAGTTATTGGCGAGACCTGAAGGGTCTCCAGCCAATGGGGGGGAAGTAAAATACTTAACCTAAGCTAACTACTTGTACTACACTAACATCATGACTGCCTGCAACAACAGCACTAAGGGCGACCCCTAGTGGGACTCGGACCTCGGCTTAGGGCGTTGCTGGCGTGGACATAGGGGGGGGAGACAGCTTGATGAGGGCTGAATTATCGGTGTGAACCCAACCCTTCACGGAACACAAGCGTGATGTTATTTTGTGTTATAAAAGCAACCAATACATTCTAAGACCAAGGCGCCACACCACCTTATTAACTTCTAATTACTCCGCGCAAATTCCAAACCACACCAACAACATGCAACAAAACTTGTGTTCGCCTCCCTCCCACTTGACCTGGAACTAACACCAATTTGTTATACACGGCAACACAAGTGCAAACTGTCTCAGATGTGCATCAAAGTTGACTAAGTAAGGTCTTAATTAGCGAGACAAAGTTCGATAGGCTACTTACGTTAGGTCAGCTGTTCTTGGAAGCGTCTTAATTAAAATTTAGGTTCAGTTCGGAAATGTTCGATAGTTCGGAATTGATTGTTTTCAGGTGGGCTTGTTTCGTGGTATTTTGTGGGTAGTTGTAGTTTTTGTAACAATTACCTATTTTGTAGTGATGTTCCGACTATTCGGCAACTATTAATAGTAGTCGGCGACTATTCAGCAAAGAGCGCCGACTATCCGGCTTCTTTGTATGTATTTTTCAATAAAATGTATATAGGAGGAAATTCATTTTGGTAAAAAAATCCATACACGAGACTTTCTTTTTGATGTGATTAAATTTTAATTGAGCTCTTTCATTTTAATGAACAATAACAGTATTGTCTAAATTTTTTTACAAAAACACCGATCTGACCCTAGCAAAAGCAAAAATCAAGAAACAACGCGAAGTAAACAAAACATGTTCCGACATGCTCGCAGGCGGCGGTTGCGACTTGCGCGCGAATAAGCTGTAAACAATTCGTCACGGAAATTGCCGAAAACCCCCGAAACCGTAACCGGCTTGGCCGACCGATCGGCCGACTAGTCGGCCTCTTTATAACCTACTAATCGGCTAGTCGGCCAAAGTCATAGTCGACACATCTCTACTATTTTGGCATTGATCAAGTGGTCACGCTATCTTTTCAGCGAATAGCATAAGGAATTATACAAAGTGGGCTTGACATTATGTCAGTAAATGATACCACGTGTTCTATGATGTGTTCTAGTACCGTACACAAAAAAACAGTTTAGTAACTAGCACATTTTTTGTCGCATGATTTTTCAATTTCACTCATTCATGTAGATGAAGGGACGTTGAAGTGGAAACTTATGTTAACTATATCTGTTCTACACGTGTAAATAAAGATAATTTTGGTTTCAACGGGTCATAGATTTACATAATGTCGCGTAGAGATCTTAATATTCGTAAAATTATTAAATCGTACGAAAATTCCTTTGACTAAACTATTGAATGTACATGATTGATTATTTGTGTGCTATCACTTAATGTCGTAACGTCACCCCACTTTGTATATAGGATGTTAAACAATTCGAATTTTGTTTGGGAAAATAAAAAAAATATACGTGAATTTCAAAAAGTTATTCTACGAAAGTTCAATTTCCGATACCGAGTACCCCACAAACATTCTAGAGTATTTTTTTGTACATTCTATAGATTTAGTTATAGGTAAAAATAGATTCTTGACAATAATTTTCCATATTTATGATTAGTTACAGTTTACTCACGTGCATTTTTCTGGTTTGCTCGACTAGTTTCGGACCCAAACGGAGCCCTTAATCATGAGCTGATCACGCGGCGAGAAATGGAATGTTTGGAAAATCCCGAAAAATAAATGTAAGTATACCGTAACTAATCATAAGTAAATAAATATGAACGTGTCTCATGAAAAGTATAATACAATAATTTTTCAATGATGAAGAAACTGGTTTTCGTTCTTAACTAGTAATAAAACCACAGTACAATCGCTAATAAACAACAATCTAAGATAAGTGAGGATTGTTTGCTATGAATTCTACAAGTTTTTTTGTAAATTCCTTGCCCCAAATTACTTAGGTATAAACTATGTACAAACTTTTGTCAAACAAAGAAACAAGAAAAAAAACTGATCCCATATAATTTTGCTTGCATCGACTAGATATTGCGACATCACTTTCCCTTCAACATAATGCTACTTGCAACCAGAAAAGGCGTGACGAAGTGATTTCCATAAACACAGCAATCAGTTGTAATGGACAACGGAGGGTGGACTGTGCAATCATAAAGCATACGTGCAGCAACATACTATCAAAGTAGTTCATAGATAGTGAACTAAACTTTGATTCTAATACCGGTTCTAATATACGGTATCGCAGCAGTGTTTCGGCACATGTCGCAGAGATTATCATGTGCCGGATATAAGTACCGCACCATGTATAGTACTTGTGCGCAAATAAAATGCTGCGGCAGAAGTGTTGCAACATGTCTCTGGTACAAATTGCAGCACATGTATCGCAACAGGCACCTGGTAGACGAGTTTCGCGCAAAATGTATTGAAACTTGTTCCTGGTGTCCACGAGTTTCGCGCAACATGTATCGCAACTTGTGCCTGGTGTACACGAGTTTCGCGTAACATGTATCGTGAGTTGTACCTGGTGTCCACGAGTTTCGCGCAACATGTATCGCAACTTGTGCCTGGTGTACACGAGTTACGCGCAGCAAGTATTTGCAACATGCGCCTGGTGTATTCGAGTTTCGCGCAAGTTGTATCGCAACTTGTGCCTGGTGTACACGAGTTACGCGCAGCATGTATTGCGACATGTGCTGGTGTGGACGAGTTGCGCGAACATGTATCGCAACTAGTGCCTGGTGTGCACGAGTTTCGCGTAACATGTATCGCAAGCCTGGTGTAGACGAGTTTCGCGAACATGTATTGCAACTTATGCCTTGTGTAGTCGAGTTCCGCGAACATGTATCGCAATTTGTTCTTGGTGTTGACGAGTTTCGCACAACATGTATCGCAACTGGTGCTTGGTATACACGAGTTACACGCAGCATGTATTGCAACATGTGCTGGTGAAGTCGAGTTTCGCGCAACATGCGCCCGACTGAATTGTTGTCAACATACTGCGATCACGATTTGGGCTGCATTCGAAGAGCCTCCACAAGTAACGGTGCTTTGGTCCTTCCGGCACAGCCTGGGAAGTCAGCCCTGCTACGAACCTTGCTGACTGGCTACTCTTTTCATTGGGCTATTTTCATTTTTCATACAGCTCGTGCTATTAAGAGAGAAGAAGAAAATCGCGATCACCAATTCGTTTGCTGACCTTGGTAAATATGACGAAATCCCTAAGGCTATTAGAGACCCTTGTTCTGAAGTAAAAGGACAATCTTCACCACTTTCCCTTCAACCAGTAATTCTATATCTAACCAGAAAAGGCGTGACCGCCTGATTTCCATATACACAGCAATTCCGTGGTATCGGACAAGGGTGGGCGTGTATTGTGCAACCATTCAGCTTATGTAAAGCTTATACCTAGAGATTGTACTTATGGGTGTTACGGGTAGCCAACTAAAACGTTCAGCTAGCCAACTTGATACTTTTGTGAAAGAAAATGGCGACGTCAAAAGTGATAAAGTTAATAGAAATGAAGTTGATATTTTATCTTTTTTTTTCTATTATAACTTAAGTGAGACACATTCTTATTTATGATTAGTTACGGTTAACACACGTGCATTTTTCGGGATGGCCCTACTGTTGAATTCGCGAACTCGCCGTGTGCTCAGCTCATCTTTAAGGGCTCCGTTTGGGTCCAAAACTAGTCGGGCAATCCCGAAAAATGCACGTGAGTTAACCGTAACTAATCATAAAATCTTCTTGAAATTTTATTACATAAGCGTAGTGTAATGAGCCGATTACTTGTACCTCTGATGGGCACGGGCGTCTTCTCAGAATGAGAAGGGTTTAGGCCTTAGTTCACCACGCTGACCTGGTCTTCTTTATCGTTTTAATGTAAAAACCGGTTTGTCACAGCATTCAAATATAGACTGGGTATTTCCTCAAAGAAAAAATAAGTTGACAGTTGAAACGGCCGTGATATACAGAGAGACACAGAACTGTCACCATGAGAGTTCCGTTTTGACTTTCTAGCAAGGCTCGGAATCCGGATTAATTTTCAAACCGGTAAGACCATAAGTGCATAAGGAACTCAAAATTTCGGTTTCGATTTTGTTAGAGCGTTATTCTAAAATAAAGTTATTTTTAGGTTAGGTTTCTTTAACCGGTACTAACCGGTATGTCGTCCTTGAAATGTCTCTGGAAATTGTTATTAAAAAGTTGTTAACGCAGGTCGAGAGCTATCCATCGCGTTGAGATAAACCGTTTTATTTCGGTTATAAGACGGAATGATTATCGGTTTGGTTCTCAACGAAAACAATACGCGAAACCGTTTATTTACCGATATTTTTGCAACCGGTTCCGATAGTCTAAATTCATTGCTCAACAAAATATAACCGAGAATCCTCCATCCTAGTTTACAGTGTGTATCTATGTACCTTATCAAAGGTTACATAAGCGGTCATAGCCGGTAATCTAGCCCTCTTACCTAACCCCGGTTATGTCAGTTACCCGTTATATTGAGAGCTTGTTAGGGTTTCAATTTGGAAGTTCTGTTGTTCTATCCTTTGTCTTGTTTTTAATTGTACTATTAGTTGCTATGTTTTTCTAGATTTGATTTTTTGATAGCCTTTGGTTGTGTAACATAATTGTTATGTCTCCGCCATTAAGTCCGCCTCGATGTGCTGATGCTTTGGGCGATGTCCAGCAGTGGACGTCTTTCAGCTGAATGATGATGATGATGATTAAGTTCGCCTCTGTACAAATTTCATGCGAAAGTATAACTGAATAAATAATTTTCCGACTCTTTTTTAACACACGATGCAAAAAGAGGGTTGTTATAAGTTTGAAGTCTTTGTCTATCTGTTTGTGGCATCGTAGCTCCCAAACGGATGATCTGATTTCGTTATTTTATTTATATCTTTTTTGAGCAGTAATTTAGGACCTTTCCTTAGTCCATCGCTGATGATTCGACAAGTTCGTTAACGTCCACTGCTATAAAAAAAACCTCTAATAAACTGGCTTACCATATTCAAATTTGAAAAGTCCGGGCACAATGCCGAACAATCATTAAAAAAGTACAACAGCACACTGTACAATTGAATATATTTTTACTGTTTTTTTTTTCGGAAAATCTCTATAGTTCAAATGCAGTCCGACAAAGGTCGTTAAATAAAAAGTCCTGACAAAAAACCAGAACAAAAAACAGTAGGTGAAAAACATGTCCGAACATTTTAGTCGAATACTTATTTGGCTATTGTTTAATTTGCCAAATAAGTATTCGCACAACAGTATTTTTACACAGCGGAATGTAATGTTAATCCGACTCAGCGCACCTCGACTACACGTGGTCAGACTCTGTCCTACCCATCATCTGCCTAGCCTTTTCCCAACTATGTTGGGGTCGGCTTCCAGTCGAACCGGATGCAGCTGAATATCAGTATTTTACATGGAGCGACTGCCTATCAGACCTCCACAACCCAGTAACTGGGTAATAAGATAACTCTTGGTAAGACTGGTTGTCAGACTTTCTGGCTTCTGACCAACAGTAACGACTGTCAAAGATCTACAAATGACAGCCGGGACCAACGGCTTTACGTGCTTTCCGAGGCACGGAGGAAACTCGCTATGGTAAATGGTCACCCATCCACAGACCAACCTCGGCAAGCGTGGCTTAACCCGGAAGATCGGTCTATGCGGCTGTAATTATTTAGCCACGAGCTCCTCTCTGTCCTACCCATAGAATGTTATTTAAAAGCGTGGAGCTAGAAGCTCGCGAAGAAGGTCTTGAGTGGAACGAGTGCACGAGGCCGAAGCGCAGCGAGTGGGGAGAGGTAGCGAGCGAAGCGAGTCGGCGGCCTCCCGAGCGTAACGCTGGTCGAGTGTGCGAGCGAAGCGTAGGGGCGACAAAGCGAGTCTTCTGGCGGAGCAAACCCAGAAACACTTGCATGCTTGCTTGCTTTCTTGCTTGCATGATGGAAAAATGAGCCATCTAACAAGTGTAAAGTGGTCAATAATACAGTTGACCAATGAAACAGTGGCCAGGAGACTAGTCGGCGTAACAAAAAATACAAAACATAATTAGGGAATTTAATCATTCGGCGTTTTAATTATTCGGCTACCTGAAAAGTGGCGAATGGTTGTCGACCAGATAAGAATCGGCTAATAATATTTCGATATTCCAACAGAGAACCCCTTTTACGACCCCCCCCCCCTTTTTCCGTGAGAGGAAGACAAGGGGTAGTGCTATTCTTTACGTCCGGCACCACACGCCACCGCACGGCATTTTAAATCCTCCATATATTTTTTTAATGTTTCACAATTCACAACAAATTGAAATTGAGCTGCTGTCGTCTGCCTGCTTTATTATATCATATTTATACTCCATAATATTGTTATTTATTCCCGGCAAAACCAACGTTATTACGATCGTCGTAACATCCAAAATTGCTCGACGTTTAATTTTCACAACAGCAAATATATTGAGTCGTGCCACACGGCACGCATATAAAAATATTACGTAATAATTTTATGATCTTTATTACTGGTACATAAAGTTCAAAGCTGTATGCTTTCATTAATAATGAAAATGGAATTGGTATATATTGTTAAGGGTTTATTAAATGAAATATTATGACGTCCCTATACTTTTTTTATTTGATCAGGGAAATTCGGAAGTTGATAGTATCATACATTGTGTTAAAGCATTGAAAATGTCCACAGCTATCGGTCAACAGTAAGATACGATATACAGGTGAATTTTTCATGGATGGCCAAATCTAAAAGTATGAAGGGCAGGGAAGTAGTAGGAAATAGCTAAAAATACATAAATGAGTCTCGGGGCTGATTTTTATAAAAACTAAATATTTAGATATCTAAAAAAATTGCCGTAATCGAACCAGTTGACTTCGAAGAAAACTTAGCCTGTATTATAACGCCGTCCTATAGAGTCGCATATAAGGATCAAATTCTGAGAAGTAAGTAGTGTTAAATGGCAAAATAAATAAAAGTTTAATCAATAGTTCTAAATAATGCCTATTATTTTCAATACATAGACGGACTCGACGTCTCAAGGATATGGATAGAATGGCAAGGAATTGTATTTTCTTAAACACCATACTAATACTTACCTAGGGCACTTGTCCCACCGCCAACGATGAGCGAGAAGCGAGTAGAGCTAGAAACTAGAAACGAGTTGGCGAGCAGCGAGAAGCGAGTGTGTAGTTCCGATAGGTTTGTCGCTGGGCTATAAGCGAATGTGCGAGTGCGACGGGCGATTACTCGCACCACTCGCAAATGACCGCTGGTTGGTCTCTCGGCGTGAGTTCTGACTATCGCTGAGCGAGTATTATGTTTGATAGCTCTTGTCGCTCAGCGACAAACTAGTGGAGCGAGTCCTCGTCGGCAAATTTTCTTGAGTGTTTCTTGCTAGCCCCTGCCCACCCCTGCTCTAGACCTACCGATTTTAGTAGTGCGTAGTCAGTCGGTCAATTTTAGATTTTTATTAAGTAGAAGATAATAATTAATAACACTGCACCGTTAATACTATTTAACGTTCAAACTTTATGAGTAACATTAAAAATATATAAAAGTGCATTGAAACCAGGGTATTATTGAAGTGCAGTTTTATCGACATAGTTATTGGTGCTATCGTAAAGATAAGTGGGATTGGTTTGCTATTAGGATAACGTTTATTGAATGTATCGATTCATGCCTTTCAAGATAATAAAATAGTACAGGATTTGTAGATTGCATTGCATTGCACACTAGTGATGGGTAACTGGTCTATTTTAAACGAGTATGAGTGAGGACCTCATTTTACCTCGTGAGGCATCCCTCATCGATATATCATCGATCGCCATTTGTCTACAAACACTGATCATAGTTGGGAAAAGGCTTAGCAGATATTATAAAGTACTAGCTTTTGCCGGCAGCTTCGCTTGCGTGAAATGAACCCGTTAAGTGACGATTTTCCATACAAACTTTCATCCCTTATTTAACTCTTTTAGGGATTGAATTTCGAAAAATCCTTCCTTATTCCTTGTCTACATTATAAAGGGAACATCTGTGCAAAATTTCAGCATTCTAGGTCCAAGGGTTTGGGCTGGGCGTTGATGAGTCAGTCAGTCAGGACTTTTCTTTTTATTTATATAGATTTGTAGGGCCGGGATCGAACTCAGACCAACCTACATAGAAGGTAATTGTTCAACCGCATAGGGTATCATCACTCAACTTATTCATAGAACAACTAATGATTTATTCATAATTGCCTATTGAATATTATAATCAGTATTAGCTGATTATTACGCTCATTATTATAATCCACAATAGATTATCTAATTGGTCATCTCAAAGTGTTAATTGATTCTATATTAATTAATATTACAAGTGGTTCAGATCCAGTTCAATAGTATCCTTATGTATTATGCATGTTAAGACATAATCACTACATAGTATAAAACAAAGTCACTTCTCGCTGTCTGTCCCTATGTATGCTGAAATCTCTAAAACTACGCAACGGATTTTGATGCGGTTTTTTTTAATAGATAGAGTGATTCAAGAGGAAGGTTTATACAGGGTGTTAACGAATTCGTGTAATTCCTTAAAACTACAGATCTACTACTGGTGTAGATTGGCCCCGCACGGGATTTAGGCTGATTCAAAATAAAAAAATAATAGTCTTTTTTTTTCATGCGGTAGCGGCAATTGATCATATCTAAACCACCTAATAAGGATTCAGTAAAAGATGAGATTTTTTTTTCGCAATAAAAATTAATTTATTCGAGTGAACATTTCGATGCCACGCATAAAAGAACGAAAGTACGGCAACGCGGCTGGCGGGCACGACTAATGTGATATCGCTCTTTGCAGTCAGTTAACTCGGGACTCTAAAATATCTCAGAAATAGAAAACCAAGATTTTTTTTAGTTGATTTTCAAAAATACTCAATTAGGGTTACTCTGTCACCAGTAGATCACGCGGTTTGAAGGAATTACACGAATTCGTTAACACCCTGTATGTATAATACATTGCATCCGGGCGAAGCCAGTCGTCGGGGTCGCTAGTAAGGTATAAGATAAAACGGGCCGGTGTCCGCAACTCCACGTCTGAGCGCGTATTTTGCCTGACGGGTGGTAAGTATAATCACTCGATCCACCCTAACTCCTCGAAAAAGGCCAGCACACCCTTGATGTTGCTGGCGATTTCTTAGAGAGTACAATAAGGCCGACGTATCTTGGCGAGTCTGAAGTTAGCTGATCAGCTGCGCAGTCGACAATTTCGTTTCTAAAAGATTCATTGCGCAGCCAAACAACTAACTTCAGATTCGCTAAGATACGTCGGCCGTATTGTACCTGGGTTTCCGAAGTACTTGGCCCTGAATGTGGCGACCTCAGGGCAGTTTAGTAGCACGTGGGCTGTCGTCTCGTCCTCCTCCATGCATGCTCTGCACAGTGGGCTGTCTGGAACTCCAACGACAAAGAGGTGGTGTTTGTTAAAGGAACCATGGCCAGTGATGGCTGCTGTGACTGTACGCAGTTGTTGCTTTGACAGTCGGAATTGTTTAGACATACACGTGTCTTCTAAGGGTCCAAATACACTTCCGAGAGTTGCTTCCGGGAGCTGGATCCGACTATCTGATCGGATTCATGAAATACACGTACGATTCTCGTGTCCGATTTTTTCTGGACGACGACGACGCCCGGTCGATGCTTACGATTCTGACATCCGATCCGATAGTCTAATCGTACGTGTAATTCATGTTCAAACAAATGTATGACGCGGAGGCCTTCAGAACCGTCTATCGGAGGCAAGTATCGGACGTGTATTTGGGCTCTAATTATCTCTAATCTTTGGTTTTTATATTGTTACAATCATCAATAAATGACAGTTTGACAGTATGATTGTACATGGTTAGTATTGCTAAATTGCTATTAACTCTACGATGAAAATGAAGGAATTTTGTGCAAAGTGTACAAATTCATTGTAATATCACACTATAAAGTGTTCATAAAAAATATAATAATTTGTAATAAGATAACATCACGCCTGTATTCCTCAAAGGGTTGGCAGAGGTGTAAAGTACTCCCTCATTTCGCCGTTATATTTAAATCCCATGTTAAAGGGCGCCAGCCTATTGCCTTCGACCGGGCGCAAATCCAGACTCCGAATTGCTACTGAGAATTTCCACACAATTTTAAATAATAAAGTGAATTTAGAGTTTAGGTCAAACCAAAGTAAAGGGCTTCACCAAGTCTGGTGATTATGGTAATATTGCTTTACAACCATATTAGAGCGTTCTACGTCATTCTACAGGGTGAAATTGTAAACACTCGACAAACCAAAATGGGAGATTGTACTCATCACTATGAACAACTTTTACTATGCGACCAAACCTGAAATCGCGAAAAAAAAACAACTGTTCCCTATATTTATGTTCACATCCCTAGTCAAAATGTAGGGAACAGCTGTATTTTTTTTCGCGATTTAATTTTTGGTCCCATAGTAAAAGTTGTTCATAGTGATGAGTACAATCTCCCATTTCGGTTATATGCTATAACAAACAACATTCCACGATCACCAATAAAACCTCCAAGTCTGGTGATTAAGCTATATTTCTTCACGACCATAGACTGGTCCGGATGTTCATAATAAAGGCTGACTATTATACACATAATTTGAAACACGATTTCCGTAATATTATAATCTGTTACTCGAACCCAACGTATCAAGCACTTAATCTCCAAATATTAATTACATATAATACAGAATTTACTCCATAACACCGTAGTAGTTAACAATAAATAATTTACATACATATTATTAATTAATAATTTATCTGTCGCACTCGCAAAGCGACCCTTCCACCCTGAAGGATTAATAGTATAACACTACCAAATTGAAATGCAAACATTGGATACCAAAACTTGGTAGTACGGAGGTCCTCCGAAATTTTGTAGGATTACAATATCAATTTAGGTTGGATCAGAGCTGAAATTACGCAAATGCAAATAGAGATAGTGGTAACTGAAATAATTGATAAGGTTTTAGCCGACTGTTGTTTCAGGGTTGTAATGGTTAAATTGATAACGGACTTTGTACTTTGGGTTTTGAATAGCGGTTGGTGTCTCTTGGGAGAGATGTAATGTATTTTTTGGATAGTAAAATCTAATGTTCATTGTAAAATGTTAAAGCTGTATAAAGATTGTACTGTGTATTGTTTTAAAAAGGTATCTTAGATTTAATTGCTAGATTTGCTTAATTACGTCGTTGTTCTATGGTCACAAGCGCGTGTGATCTTGGGTTCGATCCCCAGGTCCGGTAAAAGTGTTATTGGGTTTTTCCGTGTGGAATTTCTCGATAACAGCCCGGAGTCTGGATTTGTGCTCGGTTGAAGGCAATAGGCTCGCCCTCTATTACATGGGACTTAAACATACCGGCGAAATGAGGTGAAAATGTGTACTATACACCTCAGCTCAACCCTTTGGATTCCCCAACAGGTGTTGTGTATTTTTTTGGATAGTAAAATCTAAATGTTCATTATAAAACGTTAAAGATCTATATATATTGTACAATCTATTGTTTTAAAAATATATTCTTGTAAGTTATTGCCAGCCCCTAGGACCTTGTTTTTCACAAGAGATTATTGGAATTCAAAACTTTGACATTGAACTTACGCACTTCAGCTATTGGGGTGAGATAACTAAGTAAAAGCCATAAAATGAAAAGCGTGTTGTAGGATTCAACCAGCACGCTTGGTGGTAGGATCTATACGGTCCGCCTGGCTAGCTACCATCCTCATAGTAAAATCAAGCAGTTTACTGTATTCCGTCGTGTGTATGTGAGAGCCAGAGGGGTATAGGATTATCCCTCTATAGGGTTATTGGTAAAAAACTAAAAATCTCTTAAGAGGTCATCGTACTCATAATTATGATTAATTTTTACTATGGTACAAAATATTGTATATGGTAAGCGTGAGGTCTTCGGTTCGATCCCCAGGTCCGGCAAAATTATTATTGGGTTTTCCGTGTGGAATTTGTTAATAGCAGCCCGGGGTCTAGATTTGTGCCCGGACTTAAAACACAGCGAAATGTGGGTGTACTATACACCTCTGCCCATCCCTTTGGGGAATGCAGGCGTGATGTTATCGACTTTTGCTGTTGACTGTATAAACAACAACAAAATCCAAAATATTCATTAACATTTTCGCCAACATTACCCGCACAATAGCAACATTAATCCTGATAGCATCACATTCTGCATAGTACCGATAAATCAATTTCACTATAAACTATCAATTAAAATAGTGGCTAAAACTATTAATCTCATTAGGCCCCGGGTACCAATTTGCATTAATAATAAGATAATGAACTGATCCAATTTGATGTTACGTTTAAATATATTGATGCATTTTGTAGCGTTGATAAATTAATTGGCGGTTAGATGTATTATGCAGTAATTGAGCAGAAAATAAATATACAGAGTGTATACGAGTTGCGTAATTCCTTAAAACCATGTTATCGCTGTCTGGTAACACTGGGTAAAGGAAGGTAGTCGTCGATATGGATCAACGCACCCGATGTTATAAAGGCGGTGGTCATTCGACGAAGCAGAGCATTCTGTGTTGATCAGCTGAAGAAGTCTGACCTTTTATATCATCTGACTTGCTTGTCCTTATTTTCTGATGTTGTATACTTGTGTGCTGGCGCTGCTGCAGTAGCTGCGGAGGCCCTCAAGCGGCGAAAATATAATAACTTTATTAGTAATTATATTTTTGACCCGTTTGGGGTTGAAAAACTCAGGCCATGGGGTCCGAGTGCCCAACTCTTATACGAAGATATGGCAAGGCGGCTGGTCAACACGTCCCGTGATCCGAAGGCTGGCCTCAACTTTGGTCAAAGGATTAGCATTGCCATACAACGTGGCAATGCTGCCAGCCTTTTGGGCACGTTACCAGTCAACAGTGATGCGGAGGAATATTTTGATGTCCTGTTTTAGTTTATAGTTTTCTTTATTTGTGTATACTTTTATTTGTAACTATGTAAATATTGTTTGTGTAAATGTTGTTTAACTGGGAGTAGTAATATCAATTCACCTGTGTAAATAAATATATTGTGATCTAGTTCATGTTCTAACTAACGCAAATATAAGTACTCTCAGTGGTATCTCTACCATCACTATGTTGGTTTTATTTACTACATTTACCTTGCTCGCAATCCTGATAAATTAGCTATAACTGAAATGATAGAAACACCCCTACACGATTATGTTTGTTATTGTGTCTTGGTCGAGAGTCTATGTTGGTTTTATTTACTACATTTACCTTGCTCGCAATCCTGATATATTAGCTATAACTGAAATGATAGAAACACCCCTACACGATTATGTTTGTTATTGTGTCTTTTTTCAACCACATGATCTATTGCTGGTATTGATAAAATCTGCACGAGATTTTGAATGATCAAAATTAAATATAAAAATATACGATGCTGCTCTCGAGCCGCCATTTTGAAAATAGTTTTTTATTTAATAGTATGGCACTTATACCGACAGCCAACCTGATAGTAACTGATTATCGCTGCCTTTAAACACCTACAATCCCAAGAGGATTCGTGATGCGTTGCCAATCTAGGAGACGAAGTTGAAAAGTCGGATGTGCTTGTTATTTCACCGGCACAGCATACCCTTCAAACCGGAACACAAGGAGCTTTATACTACCTACTACTTAACGAGCCTTAAAGTAAATCTACCTTCAAATCAGCAAAGTTTATTTAAGGCAATTTGATAGTTAAATATTGAAACAGTTAATAAATCCTAGAATTAACGATAGGATCGGTAATGAAGAGTGTTTTACGAGTATTTGATTAAATTAACTACGCTCTAGGGGTTCGCTGGACGCCGGTGCAATTATTATTGAAACTAAATCATTTTTGGAAATGATAATAAATTTTGTTTTATTGTTATAATAATTCAGTCACTCTTTTTTAGACTACTGAATACAACAATGCAACAAAATTTAATTTGTAAAATATTTAGGTGTTTCACTTTTTTATTAGGTCATTTTATTCATTATTAAGTATAATGAACTGAATACAACGAAAATGAATATTTTTCCGCTGAAATATTGTGTTATTGAAATACCTATATGAGTAGATAACAAAATGTTAATTAAATTGAACTGATAAACAATAACAACTGAATCTCAGATAATAGGAAGAATAAAATACTTAACGCTATAAAATGGTTAATTTCACAGTTTCTTTCCAAGTGCGCTATTAAGTTATTGGATTAAGGGCCGATTTTTCAATCGTCAGATAAATTTTATCCAAGGAATAAATATGACGGTTTGACAATTATTTTCTATACAAAAGCTGTCAAAAGGTCAAACTTATTCCCCAGATAAAAGTTATCGGACGATTGAAAAATCAGCCCTAAGTATGGTTTTTTTCATCAGTTTTATCAATCGTTTATTTAAGTAGTCTTATGACTGAAATTATACACATAAACCTTCCAAAAATCAATCTACTTAATCGTGAAAACCAGAACAAAGTCCGTTTAGTAGTTATGGAGAAAATGCTACACAGACTGACAGATATGTAGTGAAGTGATGATAAAACGAATAAAAGTTATAAAATGGTCTTAGACTGCACTCGCAATTGTTGTTACGTAAACCAAAATTGACTAAGATTCGACACTTTTAAAATTGGCAAAACGTCACAAGCAAGTAAAATTTTTACATGCTTCTGACGTCACAAGCCCCCAATCTCGAGTTTTGATGCGTTTTATCTTTCCAAATATTCATAGATTTAACAAAAGAAAAAATATGTGTCCATTATTTTTCAAAACTAACTGGCGGACTAATTAGATTTGCAATTTATTGATGCTGTCAACATGCCTATTGCCTTCACTAGCAACGAAGGAACTGTGTCATTCTGAACCCAGGAAACGAATGAAAACACATTTCTCAATACAAAAATGTAACTACGTAACTATTTCAGCGCTTCACAATGAAATCGATTTCCTTCACAAACAACTAGGAAAGACAAAGACCGTGTCTACATAAGTACACCCTAAGTAAAAACTTTTAATGGCAGCGGAAACTATAACTTAGACAAGTACATGGAAACTAGTTACAGTTGATATTGTACCTGAACGACATGTAGTTTGTGACAGGATACGAGTTTTAACAAATATTGTAAAGTTTGTTACATTATAGGAGAATTTTTAACAGAAAATGGATGGGTTATTTTTTGTATTTGTAGTGGAACGGACGAACTTAGGTGTTTAAAATTAAAATAAATTAACCTAAAATAAATGTTTCGTATAAATAATATATTATGTAAGCTGATGGTGTGTAGGGTGTTTTATGTTTAATTTTTATTTGTTGTTTTATTTTAGAAGGGGTATAATTATAATTTATTTTATTTTAATTACTTATGTATTATATATAAGTTTTAAAACTGGCATAATATCCGCACGTCATATAGGTGATCACTGATATTCAGCGCTGTGTTTGTGGTCCACGTCATAGCACAGCATTATGCTGAGTGCTCACTTTTTGTCGCAGTTGACCATTTTATTTTATTATTTTAATTCTTTTTTTTTACAATAATTATATGTCTCTGTGACAAATAAATATTTTTTATTTCTTCTTTCTTTTCTAACTTACAGGATTGGCCAGATATTGCAAAAGACCGGGAAAAATGGAAACAGGGAAGGGAGGCCTTTGCCCTGCAGTGGGACACAGCAGGCTGATAATCTAATCTAATCTAGTGGAACGGAACGTCGGTGTGATACCAGATGAAAAGAATAGCACTACCCCATCTCTTCTAGTGGGTGTCGTAAAAGGCGACTAAAGGATTCACTAGAAGATGGCCAGCAGCGTTCTCTGAGAACAACCATACTGCGATCACCAACCCGCCTGCTAAGCGTGGCGATTATGTCAAACCCCCCCAACATGGATGCTTGGGGGAGGCCTATGTCCAGCAGCGGACGTCTTTCGGTTGAATGCCCAATAACTGGATTGGCCCAATGACTGGATTGCGGAGGTCTTATGGCATTCGCTCCGTGTTAAAACTGGTATTTAGCCGCTACTGATTAGACTGGGGCCTAATTCTCCTAAAATAAATCTTGATAAATCACAACCGAACCAAGGCCGAACCGTTCATTCAGACAGTTCTCAATTTCAAAAGCTATCAAATTGTTTGACACAAAAAACAAAATCAATCATTTTGAAAGTTTTCGAAAACAAAAACTGACTGACGGTTGTGGTTCGATTGCGTTTGGCAACAATTTATTTTAGGAGAATTGGGCCCCTGGAATCTGATCCCAAAATAGTTGGGAAAAGGCTAGGTAGAACATCCACTTAGAGATACTCAGGTACCTCAGACAACACCTGGACAAAATTCTGGAAGCTTTTCCTAAACTGGGCATACAGCACTTCAACAAAAAAAGTTATCGCAATAAAGAATGACTGATTACATCACGTGTTCCAATTTCCACAAATAAACGAGTTGCACCGCGTCCATTGCGGCGTGGCCTAATAACGGTCACCCAATGCAGTTAGCAAGACGTGCATTGGACATGTTACTGAAGTTTATAGACGCCTGGAGTGATCGCCCCAATAATCATTATTGGTTCGCTCTCGATTTGATTGCAATTGAAGTAATCCCTTTGATCCCTTGTGTTGGTTGCATTGCAATGATGATTTGCTAAATCACACATCATAATACACTAGGCTTCGACATAAAGTACTACCCGAATATACAGGGTGTTTTGAAACTCAATGTCAAACCGGGAGCAAAATGATGGAGTGTATGTATTATTTCGACATTAATATTGTTTGACATTATTATTGTTTGTGTTGAATTTATTACCAAGCTATTGACTTTCTAAGATTTGTTTTGTCATTATAATGTAGGTATTGATTTGACATTTTACTCTAACTAATTAATTACTTCCAAATATTGTAATAATTGATATTAATTCTAACAATTTTGGATGATTCTGTATAATATAGTCAAGAATTTGCAAGTCGCGTTGCGGCAAAATGTATTTGGGTTTATATTCTACATTTTACTCCATCTGTAATGTACCTACATTTTACGAAAATAAAATTCTATTCTATTCTATGACTGTTTAGAAAAAAAAACTTTTTTAGTTTTTTCTTTTTCTTGTATCAAAGTTACCATGAATAAAATTATACCTCAATAATACCTACATACAATAACATCACACCTGTATTCGCCGAAGGGTTGGGCAGAGGTTTACAGTTCACTCTCATTTCACCGTTATATGTAAGTCCCGTGCAACGAGGGGCGAGCCTATTATCATTAACCGGGCACAAATCTAGATTCCGGGCTGCTACTGAGAAATTTCACTCGGAAAAATCCAACAGTACTTTGCCCAACCTGGGGATTGAAATCAGGACCTCACGCTCAATAATCGCGCTTGTGACCAACGAGGTAGTCCTCATAAAAGTATACACATCATCATTAAATATTTTTTTCTGAACGGTCATGAACTGCCTATCAATTTTGTTCCCGGCTTGATGTTAAGTTTTGGGACATCCTGTATGTAAGTACAGGGTTACGGGTTATTGGTCACGATCCCGTGGCGGCGTTGTAGGACAGGTTATTCACTATCTAATAACCCAGTAATGCTTTTTGCAAAGGTGAACCATTTCGCGACATTATGCTAAAGTTACGAATTAAGCAGGATAAAAAAAAAACTTACGCTATTTCTTAAGTTATTACACCAAATTTTGGTTTAGCAGTTGACATAAGAGAAGGTTTACCTGTAACGAAAAAGAAATTATAATTAATTATTTGCATAATATTAGTAACATTAATACAATCCTAGACGAGCTAAATACTCCAAACAAAACAGTATTCTACTCGCTCAAAACACTCGTAATCATAGCGATTACGAGTGTTTTGAGCAAATATAATTTTGACAGGTCAACAATTTCCATATCAACATCTGTATTAACAATCCGGCTTCTCCACAACTATGTACCACGCAGTGAATATTGTTGTATTGTCAAAATGAAAGCTATTGAAATTACGACGGTGATACGCAATTCGGAAACTGATCGCATAAAAATCTCGGTAAGTATAAGAGATCAAATATTTTTGAGCCGTTTGGGGTCGAAACACTTGCGCCGTGGGGTCCGAGTGCCCAACTCCTTTAAAGAGATGTTGCAAGGCGGGTAGTCGACACTTCCCGTGACCCGAAGGCTGGCCTCTACTTTGGTCAAAGGAACAGCATTGCCATACAACGTGGCAATGCTGCCAGCCTTCTGGGCACGTTACCAGTCGACAGCGATGCGGAGGAATATTTTGATGCCCTGTTTTACTAGGATATATTTTTCTTTATTTGTATTACTTTTATTTGTAATTATGTAAATTATTGTTTATGTATACAGGGTTAATTGAAAAACACCAACAACCTCTTGAGAGGTCATTGTACTCATCATTATGAACAACTTTTACTATGGGACCAAATCTGAAATGGCAATCGCAGTCCCATAGTAAAAGTTGTTCATAATGATGAGTACAATGCCCCTTTAAGGGGTTGTTGGTGTTTTTCAATTAACCCTGTATATTGTATGATAGGTATTTAATAAATAAATTGAAAGAAAAAAAAATTGGTCAAAACATTACTCATAAACAAAAATAACATTCATCACCAAAATAACTACATAACATCACCATCACCGTCCAAAATCCGTCTAACAAGTCAACATACAAGTCCACAACGGGCATTAATTCTTGTAAGCCCACAAACGACGGTAGAGGGCCTGATTTTAATCATGACGTCACATTTGAGGCCTCCAATTTTGTGAGATAGGCTCGTTGTATGGTAACCACGCTGCGGAGAGAATAGGATTATGTACAGGATAGGTACTTCAATGATTTTTATTTTCGTGGGTAAATAGAAAAAAAACTTTTATTTGCACGATAACTGAAAGTTAACAAAAAGTAAAAAATAAAAACGAAAACAACAAAAATAACAAAAATAAAAATTGGGAAAATATTCGTCTTATCCGAGCTAAACTTTAAATGTAGATATACTTTTATAAGTTTTTTTTAAACCTTTTGACCGTCCGTGGCGATTTCTGCCAGTCAACCTTTAGATGGACATGATTTGTAAGAAAAAAAGAGAAAAGTAGCGGTGTAACAATAAATAAGGAGAAATTAAATGAAGCACTCTAAATAAACCTTAAACTCAAATTAATAAATATTATATGCAATAAACATGTTATATATGAAGTATATATCACTGGATTGATGTAGGTTTTGGACAGAAATTCAATAGAAGTAATGTCAAAAACCTACATTGATCCAGAGATTTCGAATTGAGATCGGTTATTGGGATCATCCGTAAGAGGTTAAATGGAGGATGTAGACTTTAAAAATAGAAGTCCACGCAGTAATTGAATTGAATGAATAAGTTTTAGTAAACAAAACCATAAAAATATAAAGAAATTTTGTTTAGTCTGGAAAGATATCGGCTGAGAATACTATAAAAATAAGTTTTACTAGTTTTTGTTTCATTTCTAGAGTTGGAATACATACTAACAAAGTTAAATGCAGTTGTATCTAGATATATAAAGTCCTCTTAAATTGCTGAATCATAGTTGTCTTTAGTGAAAAGTTGCGATATTAGTTTTACATTCACGTGCGTATTTTATACATAACAATGGTTGATATACCAAAAACCCGAACGAAGCGCTTTAGTTCCACTTTCATTGTGAAAACCGCCAAACAGTGGAATGCGCTGCCCGAGTGGGTGTTCCCCGACAGCTACAATCTGGGTGTCTTCAAGTCACGAGTGAATCGGTTTCTTCTGGGCAAGCGTGCTCCATCGTAGACCGCATCATCGCTTAACATCAGGCGAGATGGCGGCCGAACGCAGGCCTAGTAATAGATAAAAAAAATAAAAACATTTTGTGTGTGATCTACAAAAATGTCCAACACCATCAGAATCTGGGCACACTCAGGCAAAGATGGCTCAACCAACGAAACCTATCAGAAATAGAAAATCTAAAACTTTATAGGTACATTTTTTCTTTCGTTTCTCTCATTGTCACCCTACATCCCGTACCCTCAGCGCTAATGTACTGAAATTTCGTTTGCCTGTGACTTTAAAGCGGCGACGAATGAAGCGATTTTTTTCAGTAAACTGTTATTGCTCGATGTAAGGCTAAAGCGCTTCAGCCGATTTTATCGCAAACGACTTCATGAGATCTGGTTATCTCTGTGATTGTTGGATAACAAGATTTTGTGAATTCAATTGAAATGTGGCAAGTGGTATTTTCATGGTTACGAGTATTTACTGAAGTGGTGTAATTTTGGTTTTATATTGGGTTTTACTGCTACGTTGCCTGTATTGTTAAAATGTTATACACTAATATTATAAATGTAAAAGTTGCGGATGTTTGTTACTGAATCACTCATAAACGCCTGAACGTATTTAGACGAAATTTTGCATACATTATAGATTATATCCTGGACTAACACATAGGATACTTGTTATCCGAGTATGTTAAATACGTACCCTAGGACACGAGTGAAATGGCGGGCAACAGCTAGTGTTGAATACATTTTGTGTGACATTTTGTTATCATATCGCCGTAAACGTCTATTAATAAACATGGGCTGACTCAAACATCGCTCCGATACACAATCATAAAGAATGCAAGATTATAACTTTTTTGACTCTTGTAATTCATTAATACTACCTATGGGCAGGCCTGTGTCTACCCACAATGTAGGTATGAAAACATGGCTTCACGCCGCGCCGCTGCAACTCCGGAGTGGAACAAAAAATAAAACCGAACCGAATGTTAGTGAGTGACCCAATCGAAATGTAATAACTTGAAGTGTCTGAGGTTCACGTCGGGATTGAACTAGTACCCTCTTGCATGGAAGGCAAGGGTTTAACCGTTAAGGTATCACAGATTAACACACTAATACACCTGGAACGTAATAGCACAGTGTACCTACTTACTACATACAGTGGGTCAACGCCCATACATTTGACAGGTCCTATGAAATGTCAAAATTGGTAACACTTGTCATAGGGTTGTCACATAAAACAAATTACACAAACTTTGTCAAACAAACGTCCAAATTAATTAACGTTTTATAGAAACAGTGACACACAAAAAGAAAACCACGCATGCGTAATTTTGACGATTGACAAAATAATGCAAAGGTATGTAGCAGCAATTTCGCCATCTTATCCTGGAATATTCTAACAATATTTAAAACTACAAATTTTGTCGAGGTTACAGTTGCAGTGGCTAACGCTTGGCGGGTAGGTAAGAGTCATAAATTATTCCCAAATCGAAGAAGGAGCCATAGAAAATTACTTATTATTCATGGTTATTACTTCTACGGTTTTCGTGGGTGCTGATGCTGGAAATAAAGCCTAAGTATTCCTCGATCATGTAGGGCGGTCAAAAAAATTATTTACCAGTTAAATGTAAATTGCCAGGTAAAACGTGGTCCCTATCTTAGTTTTTGAGAATGGAACTTGTTTTTGTAATCAGCGTTCCCGAAAATCATGAATTTGACAACCATCACGGCCAATTTGAAAATTTTCATGGCCGCCATCTTGAATATAGATTTTGACCTCATTTTCGTCATCAGCGTCTCCAAAAACCATGGAAATGACACCCATGATGGTTAAATTGAAATTTTTATTGCCGCCATCTTGGATTTCGATTTTGACCTCATTTTCGGCATCAGTACCCCCGAAAACCATGGAAATGACACCCATGACGACTAATTTGACATTTTTATTGCCGCCATCTTGGATTTCGATTTTGACCTCATTTTCGGCATCAGTACCCCCGAAAACCATGGAAATGACACCCATGACGACTAATTTGACATTTTTATTGCCGCCATCTTGGATTTCGATTTTGACCTCATTTTCGGCATCAGTACCCCCGAAAACCATGGAAATGACACCCATGACGACTAATTTGACATTTTTATTGCCGCCATCTTGGATTTCGATTTTGACCTTATTTTCGGCATCCGCACCCCAGAAAACCATGGATTTGACACCCATGACGACTAATTTACTAATTTTCATGGCCGCCATCTTGGATTTGGATTTTGACGTTATTTTCGGCATCAGTGACCCCGAAAACCTAGGAAATGACTTCCCACGAACAATCATTTGAAAATGTATGTGTGCCGCCATCTTGGATTAGTAAACAGACTTTATAATAAAATTCTCGTATAAGGTTCATACAACATACATACTATTAATAAATTAATATAATTTCTATGAACGATATCAATGATATTCGAAATCAAAAAGTGCGAGCCCTGGAATTTATGTCCCGAGTACGCAGTATGGCTACTCGGGACATAACCTCCGCCCCTTCACCCCGCAACCCCCCGCACGATTGCTCTGCGACAATGTCAACAATGTTCTACGTTGACCGACTGTAAGGAGTAAGATATAGGTAGACTGTGGTAATAGTATGTCTGATTCGAACCGGTCTTTAAAATCCTGAAGAGCATTTTGCTCTACAGAATTAGCCCCATATAAAGTGCCTAATAAACATCCCATATATCAACTAAGGGTGTGAACAGATTGGTATAGAATCACCATAATCTATCACATGCGATGGGCCGATCATTACGGCGACGGAATCAATCTTATGGGAAATGAGTCGTTTGTTCCAAATTGGGCGAGTTGATTCATATATCAGTATCTTACACATACTTTTCCAGTAGAGGGGAACATTTTTACGATGTCAATCAATAAGAAAGGATCATACAATTTACAAGGTTAAGCTATGCTTGCCACGGTCCGTCCGTGGATGGGTGACCACCCGATACACATCGAGACCCCTCCGTGCCTCGGACAGCACGTTAAACCGTCAGTTCCGGGTGTTATACGAATACCTATGATAGTCGTTACGGGTAGTCAGAAGCCCGAAAGTCTGACAACCGATCTAAATTTAGGATATCGGCATTGCCCAGTAACTGGATTGCGGAGGTCTGATGACAGTCAGTGTAGTGCTGGACTTAAAGAACAGCACTACCCCATCTCTTCCTGTGGGTGTCGTAAAAGGCGACTAAGGGATTCTCTAGAGGATGGGCAGCAGCGTTCTCTGAGTACTTTAACAGCCATACTGCGATTGCCAACCCACCTGCCAAGCATGGTGATTACGGCAAACCCCCCAACATTGTTTGGCAGTCGCTCCGTGTAAAATAATGATATTCAACCGCATCTGGTTAGACTGAAAATTACCCCAACATTGTTGGGAAAAGGCTAGACAGAATCAAAATCAATAAAATAAAGTGGAATGTTTAGAGGAAGGTGTCATTTAGCTTGAAAATACATATTTTTGCCCTTGGCTAGTAACGCTGCGTATAAAACATATTTCGTTTCAATTCGTAATCATAACTGCAAGTAAACCGCACATTCAGTCGCAACTATAAAATATGCAACTGCAAAAAGAGACATTTAAGGTCCAGAAAGTGACTAACTACCCACACTACTACTACTACGTGGTTCTGTAGTAGCATTTGCTTAATAGTAGCTGTTTTACGTTTTTTACAAATATGTGTAGGGTAAAACTCGGTAATACGCCCCAAGTGACAAAACGCCCCACCACTCCAGCACTCACACTATCAAAGCTGCGCCGCTCACAACTAGACGCGCGGAGACCCACTAGTAGGCGAACAACATGGCCGACGTGTGCACGTAGTTTGTGATGTCCGTTTAAAAAATATTGCAAAATCTGTATTTATTGGAGTGAAATAATTTGCGGTAAGTTTCTAAAAAATTCATATATATTGATACTTTTAGATTTTGTGTTATAATGATCCACACTATCGTAAAATAGATGAAATTACCTTTATACTTTTATTTTGTCGAACGTTATAACCTTGAATCTACTGCTTTGACCTCGGTGGGGCGTATTGAAAATCAAATTTGACAATATGCCCCTAAGTCAATTTACAAAACGCCCCAATATTTGAACTGTGTTAAAGTATTTTTTATCGCGTGTTATTATTTCAGATTATGTCTTGGAAGTATCAAAGAACAACGCTACGAGCATCATGGAGTGCAGACGACTTAGACAAAGCCATGCGCAGTGTACTTAGCAAAGAAATGGGTGTTAATGAAGTATCCAGAAGCTTTGGCTTTTATCTCGAACCCTAAGAAGACACATTTTATCGGGAAAATCAAAGGGCCCTCTTGGACGCAAACCAGTATTTTCTGTAGAACACGAAAAAAACTGGTTGCCCACATAAAGCAATTGGAGAAAGGTGGATTTGCCCCTGATAGAAAAGATGTTAAAGAAATGGCATTTCAACTTGCTAGGAAACTCAATATTAAAAATCCATTTTCATCAAGTTCAGCATCAGCTGTAAATGTTTGGTTTTCGGGATTCATGGCTCGCAACTCAGAATTAAGTCAGAGAAAATCAGAAGGCTTGTCAAGTGACAAGCCTTCTGATTTTCTCTGAGAAAAGGAAGGTAATTGCCGACAAAAAGAAGCCAGCAGCTGGAAAATTAAAGCAGACTAAGACCACAAAAATAACTAAACCTATCGAAGAAAAAGATGGTGATAAAAGAAACAAGAAAAAGGAGGTAAAAAGAAGCCAAAGAACGTGTCTGTCAAAAATAAGAAGAAGAAAAAAGTAAGCTATTCATCCTCTTCTGAAAGCAATGATGAAAATGAGGGCAGGGTAGATACTTCTGAAGAAGATATCTCAGACGAACATGACGACATTATCAGATGCGTGGAATGCACGGAAGATTACTATAATACAAAATCCACAGAAGATTGGATTCAATGCCTGTCTTGTTTAGCGTGGTTACATGAGTTTTGTACCATGTTTATTTAAAAAGTCTGATTTGATAAAGAGACTGAGTAACTGCCTCTTATTATCCTAAGTTAAGATTGAGAGTTAATTTTTGTCAAAACAATTGTTGTTATAGTTTAAAATATGCAAAAATATATGATTAATACACTGGGGCATTTTATAATAAGAGTGAGTCGTATTAGCCAACGATCACACTACAAAACGCCCCACCTAAGGTTTTTTTTAAATAATAAATAATATTGTTTCCTTAGTTCCTATTATCATTATTACTTGTGGTATTGTTGTTAAAATACTAAATATTGTTCCAAAATAAAAAGTTTGATTATATCTTGTAAGATTTTTTATTTATTACAATTTTAAAAAAAGTGGGGCGTTTTACCGAGTTTTACCCTAATTTATTTTGGTTTTTTAATTTTTCGGGTAATTTATTGTAAACTTTTATGGACATTACGAATGTGCTTGAAGAGTGGATTTGAAGTCGCGAGTTTGGTAGGTTTAGCCTATTCTTATGACGTAGTGAATACTGTAATTGTTTATCTTTGTAAAGAAATTTTGATGTTTTTTAACGAATTTGCAGATTTCCAGAATATAAATACAAGGTAAGGTTAGAATGTTTAGCTTTTGGAAGTGGGGTTTGCAACTGTCGGTATCTTCTATGTTTACTAATATTCTGATAAGTTTTTTTTGCATGGTGAAAAGAGTTGGTGAATCTGTGCTATTGCCCCATAATATTACGCCGTAACAAAGCCATGAGTAGGCGTATGCCTTATGCGTAGTAAGTACTCGTAGTTAGGGCAGTTTGGAGATTGGTGGATTTTTTTACTTCCCGGAGGGCATACTACTTTGGTAAGCGCACAAGGAAATGCGTCACGCCGACGTTAATGAATGAGCTACCCCCTAAGTTGATAGCATGTGTGAAATACAAATATCAACTTAAGAAAATCCTGAAAAAACAATATGCATCATTGTGTCCATAGACTTCTTCTTTTATTGTTTTTGTAGCTCTTCTCGTATTTTGCTTTAGTTGTTAGTAAAAATACTACTAATTTGTATTGAAAGGCGCAGAGTACGTATTACTATACTCGTATTACTAAATAAGTAACAACTAAAAGGTGGTGCGTGCGCTGCCGCTGCGCCACAATTCAATAGTTAAAAGTCCGTGCGCCACTACTTACAAGTACATACAACTGCAGTTATTATGCGACTGGCGCTAATAGATTATTTAATTGTCCTCTACTGTCTCAGTTTACAATTAGTAGTTCGTCGATTGTTATTCGAATAATTATGGTGAGGAACTACTAAATCGATAATCGAATGCGCAACAGTACAATTTTCGATTCAGTCGATTGTTTTTTTTTGCAACAATCGCCCATCGCTCGTTTAAAGGCAGCTTCATCCGTTCAAGAGCGAGTCAGGTTATAGGGTACAAATTATCACGCTATTGAGTGTGGATAATGAACAGTGTATCCTTATATTTGTATAGGCAAAGTCGCGAGTACAGCTAGTGTACAATATAAGACATAAATCAGTACATCTATCAAGTCTAAGATTGGCTGCGAACCATTATGGGTACCCATCAATCTTGGAAGCCTGAGTCGATTTGTTCAGCCAAATTACGAGTTTATTCTTTTGGCAAATTGCTCCTCAACCTTTGTTAGTACGAATAATCTAGTGAGAAACAGTGATTTATCAAAAATACTAAGAATCATATGTTGGCGTGTATTTGAATGGTAGGACCGAAGAACAAAGTACCTACAATATGTAGTTATATTCTGTAGATGAAATTGCTTCAATTACTGTATACACTAGCTTTTGCCTGCAGCTTCGCTTGCGTGAAATTTTGAACCCGTTAAGTGACGATTTTCCATACAAACTGTCATCCCCTAATTAACTCCCTTAGGGGTTGAATTTCGAAAAATCCTTCCTTATTCCTTGTCTACATTATAAAGGGCACCTCTGTGCAAAATTTCAGCTTTCTAGGTCTAAGGGTTTGGGCTGGGCGTTGGTGAGTCAGTCAATCAGTCAGTCAGGACTTTTCTTTTTATTTATACATAATATAGATAACTTCACGCCTGTATTCCCCGAAGGGTTCGACAGAAGTGTATAGTACACCTTCTTTTCGATATTATGTTTAAAGGTGTTCGGCGTCCACTCGTTGTCAGCAGGTGGTTCACGGGTGGACGCCGCGTTATCACCAGTAAACGTCGCGTGGTCAACCAGAGCAGTCGTTGGGAGTCCACTCGATGGCAGCGGGCGGTTCACTCGGGACTTGTGCGTTGGCAATGCGCAGCAACGCAAGGCAAGCATGCGAGCAGCGAGTTGTCACCGAGTGGTCAACTCGTCGTCCGCGCGTGGACGGCATACGCCCGAGGCGATCCTTTACTGCCCCACTGCTGGGCGTGGGCCTCTTCTCAGAATGAGAAGGATTTAGGCCCTAGTCTACCACACTGGCCTGGTGCGTTTTGGGGGACTATACACACCATCGAGAATCAATTCTGTTAAATTTTTATGGAGTTACTAGCTTTCGCCCGCAGCTTCGCTTGCGTGAAATTTTGAACCCGTTAAGTGACGATTTTCCATACAAACTTTCATCCCCTATTTAACTCCCTTAGGGGTTGAATTTCGAAAAACCCCTTCTTAGTGGATGAGTGGATGCCTACGTTACAAAAGGAACCTACTGTTAAAATTTCAACTTTCTAACCCCAGCGGTTTAGGCTGTGCGTTGATAGATCAGTCAGTCAGTCAGTCAGCTTCTCCTTTTATATGTATAGATGTCACGTTTGCAGATTTCCTCACGATGTTTTTCCTTCATTGTTAATGCAGTTGAGATTCAAATTCTGATCGGCACATAAATTCGAAAAGTCAGAGATGCGCCGGCTGGGATCGATCTCAGGCCCTCCAGCATGGAAGGAAAGCGTTCAATCGCTAGGCTATCACTGGTATTAGTTGGGATGTGGGTCAAATCTTGCAAGTCAATTTTGAAGCATTTAACGATGTCCAGTTAAACTGAAATTTCTGCACACACGGGTAATTCTGGTGACAATACAATATTATGGTATCACTGAGCTGGTCTGATGATGGAGCCGGGAGAAAACTCAACAATCAACTGGTGATCTGTTATGCAGGTTTTTTTTAGTTCAAGTACCAGTACAAATATGCAAATAGAATATCTAGCTTTAATTCCGCTGAACAAGATCGCTAGTTTGGATGCAGTATGCAGTATCCAAACTAGCGATCTTGTTCAGCGGAATTAAAGCTAGATATTCTATTTGCATTTTTGTACTGGTATTTGAACTAAAAAAAAAACCGTAAAAATATGTCATGGATTTCCGCAAAGTAACGCCTGATTCCATCATTTATCAAATACCAGTCTTTAACAGACTTTAGAAATACATAATATAAAAGTCAATAACCAATATGTTGCTTATTGTGCAGAAAAAATAAATAAAAAATTGAATTGAATCAAAATAATCACCAACCAGCGTGAGCTTGGGCTCATTTGAGAAAAAGAAAATAAAAGACGAAAGATAATCCGTTTATTAGCGCCTAAATGACGTACAAAAACAAAATAAAAAGAACTCTTGGGAAAATGAAATATGCGTCACTTCCGCGCAAAACGGCCATCGCTCAGCATAATGCTATGACACGTACAAAACAGAGCCACAGCGCTGGTTCGATTTTTTTGATGAGATTTCCTTGTTCAGGTGGTATTCAAGCTCTGATGATGGAGCCGGAAGATAGTCACAGGAACCCAACCATTAACTTTGAAAACCCTTCGAGTTTGGCCTTATTTGATATTTTTTTAGGTTCAAATAAAAACTCGCCGTCAATCATTTAAGAACCGTACAGGAATTAAACCGTAAAAGCAAATGATACTAGGTATTTTAATTTAATATTTAATTTTTTCTTAACAAAAAGCGCCTTCATCCTCTCTCCTATTAAAAAAATTACTTTGTTGTGCCCGACAGGGTCCATAATTGATTAGATGTTTTAACATACTAACTGTTATAATTATGTACATATTATGGAATGCAATAAAGTATTGAGCATTGAGTTAATCAAATACTGTCTTCGTATACTTAATTATTTCTTTTACTCTAACGCCACTATTATGTAAAGTCAATTCCTAAACGGCTCCCTAACATACATAATGCATGATAGTACCTATGCACTATGCATAAACTGCATAACACAAAACATTCCTTGAATGTCTGTCAATGACCTTGCATTGCTGACATGGTTTTAATAATCTATTACCTACTATTATCTTCATGTACCTTACTCATAGGTTTTATCTATAAGGCCTAAATCATTCTGAGAAGAGGCGCGGCCCAGCGGTGGGACCGTAAGTGCGTACACACATAGAAAGCGGGTTGCCGGCGTTGATCTGCTTGCGCTTGTCGGTGCTGGTCCGCGCAGTTAGTTGGCGCAGGTAGTCTCTATACTGTGTGGTGAACTAGCGCCGACATGCTCCGAACTTCGCCGACAAGTTCCGACCTACTCCGATCAGCGCTGGTAAGCCGTCCTTTGCTGCTGTATTTGCGCGAATTTGCTACTGATGAATTGCCTGCTTCTACCCGCTTCCTTTAAGTAGCGGTTACCTGCACGGACTAGTACCGATAAGCGTTGGTAGGCGCTGGTTACTTGCTTCCTTTATGTATGTATATTGGGCTGATTATGCTTTATATTATTCTCATAGGTCAGAAACCAGTGGTCAGTTAGCTATACCTACGCTAAATTCAAAATAGATTGTTTTAACTATCTTAAGATGATAGCCACCACCCGTCAGTACAACACTAAACAATAATTCAATTTAAATTCACCTCTGAGTAAAAGCGTCCCACTATTAATAACCCTGCATTGTTGCTGCCGGTCTATTTGATCCCTGACACGAAGGATCTATGTTAGGAGATGTGGTTTCCGCACTTAGTCCTTTAAGTGGACCATTGTACGTGGGCCATGGCGGCCATCATTCCAGCCAGCCCACCTCCTTCCAGAAGCAGATTAGGGCTCTCAGTCCGCTCAGAACATTTGCGAGTGATTTCGGTGCGCCAAGGGTTGCTTCTCGTATTTGGGTGACCCCTGTGCATTCCAGGAGCACGTGTGCGACCGTCTCTTCGGCCCCCATACATGCTCTGCACAGAGGGCTGTCCGTTATGCCTATCGTGTGGAAGTGTTTATTTAGTGAGCAGTGTCCGGTTATCGTTCCGGTCACCATTCGCAGGCTGCTCCTGTCCAGGCGCAGCAGGCGCCTTGTCAGTTTGCTATCCATTAGTGGCATGGCCTCCTTGGATTGCCTGCAGCCTGGGGTTGAAGTCCACCAGCTCTGTGCCTGTATGTGAGTAAACTCCTGGAGCCACCTGCGTAGTTGGTTGAAGGGGATGGGTACTATAGGTTCAGGGCCATAGGTCACCGTGCCAGATCCCCTCCTGGCCAGTTCGTCGGCTGCATCATTTCCTAGTGATCCACTGTGTCCTTTTATCCATTGCAGTGTTATTGTGTTGCGGTTTAATACCGATACACGTTCCAGTGCATTATGGCATTCTAGTATAAGTTTTGAAGTAATATGGTTCTTGTTCAGGGATTGAAGGACGGATGCGCTGTCGGAGAGTATACGGATATGGGTGTCCGTGACTTTCCTGGCTTCTATGGCATATGCCGCTTGGATGACGCCTACACATTCCGCCTGATAGACCGTGTTGAGTGCCCCTAGCGTTTTTGATATTTTTATGTTAAGGTCGTTCGAGAAGACTCCGGCTCCGGTGCCGGAGGCAGTTTTCGAACCATCAGTGTAAATTCTCATCTCTTTCGGGCCTGAGTAGTCACGTGATTCTTCCTCAAGCTGTATATTGTAGTGTTTCTGGAAGTTGTATGTCTTTTTGGTTCTGTCGGTGGGTGCTGCTATCATGGGTTGCCTTTTGATTGCTTCGTCTTTTATACGAATGTGTTTTATTCTGGAGTCACTTCCCAGGGTGCCGGCTATGCTGAGTCTGAGAGCGGCTATTGCTGCTTCCTCCCGTACGATAAGATGTAGCGGTGGCAGTCCCAGCATTGCTTGTAGAGCGGCGGTGGGTGCGGTTCTCATACAGCTCGTGATCGCTACGCAAGCGAACCGCTGCAGTTTTTCTAGTGTTTTTTGGGCCGTGCTATAGTCCGTTCTGGGCCACCAGACTAGGGAGCCGTATGTTATAATTGGTCGGATGACTGTGGTGTAAAGCCAGTGGGTGATCCTAGGACTAATGCCCCAGTTCCTGCCGAGTAGTCTCTTGCATTGCCATAAGGATATACTGGCCTTCGTGGTGATGTATTCAGTGTGCTTTGCCCAGTTCAGCTGCTTGTCCAAGTAGATGCCCAGGTACTTGGCCTCAGAAGCTAGGCTTAGAGTGGTTCCAAAGAATTGTGGTGGTTGTAGTCCCGCTAACTTCCTCTTTCTGGTGAAGAGGACAAGTTCGGTTTTGGTTGGATTCACTGTTAGTTGATATTCTTTGCACCAATCCTCTACTATTTTCAAAGCTTGGCGCATAAGGTTACATAATGTGCCTTCGTGGGTGCCGTTAATTATGATGGTTATGTCATCAGCATATCCCACGGTAAAGTAACCTCTGTCATTCAGTTGTTTTATGAGGCTGTTCACAACAAGATTCCACAGTAGCGGCGAGAGGACGCCTCCCTGAGGGCAGCCCTTCGCCACGACAGCTCTCGTTGTGTCATTTACTGTAACTTGTACAGCTCTCTGTTTGAGCATATTTGTGATCCAGCCCCCCAGCGTCGAGTCAACGCCGTGTCTTTCGAGGGCCGTGCTGATGCTGTGGAACATGGTTTTATCGAAGGCGCCCTCAATGTCAATGAGGACAGCCAGTGAGGAGCATTTGTGATCTATCGCACACTCGATCTTGGAAACCACACTATGCAGCGCGGATTCTGTTGATTTTCCTGTGGAGTATGCATGTTGTTGTTTGTGTAATGGCTTCCTGCAGAGAGGCCCGTCTCTGATGTGTCTGTCGCAGAGTCTCTCGAGGGTTTTCAGTAGAAAGGATGTTAGACTTATGGGTCTGTAGGCTTTGGGTTGTGTATAGTCACTTTTCCCGGGCTTGGGTATAAAAATGACTTTCACTTCACGCCATGCCAGTGGGATATATCTGTGTGCTATGCAGGCTCGATAGACTTCCTCCAGCCATGGCGTCACGGAGTCCGCACCCCATTGTAGTAGGGCTGGAAAGATGCCGTCTAGGCCTGCAGACTTGTATGGCTGGAAGGATTTGATCGCCCATTTCACTCGGTCTTCTGTTACTATGTTGTGGGCTCTAGACCAGTCTTGGTCAGTTGGAGCCCATCTTGGTTCATTTTCCCACGTCCTGTCCTCGAGGAGGTTACAGTCCGGGAAGTGTGTTTCTAGAAGGATCTTGCTGGTCTCATGATCCGTTAAGGTAAATGTGTTGTCTGGTTTTTTTAGCGCCCCGAGGGTACGATCCTGTTCGGTTGATAGGATTTTCCTCACTCGTGCGGCTTCACTGTTTGATTCTATAGATTCGCAGAATTTACGCCAGGCTAATCTTCTGGCGAAGACACGAAGGATCTGTTTTAACAGGGTTAAGATCACCTTCCGAAGTATTTCGTAATTAAACTATGGTTCCAAAAGTTAGATTTAGTTATGTTTATGCATTCTTTGATAGCAGGGTAATACAAATTTAAAAAAATGAATTACGACGATACTATAGGGTGTAAGTAAACGAATTCGTGTAATTCCTTCAAACCGCGTGATCTACTGGTGACACTGATTTGGTATGTCTAATTGTCTACACCCGTCCGTTTTCATGTTCATTTTGCGCTTTCAACTTTCAATTCCTCTTGCGTCAAGCGCATGCTATATTGATTGCCATAAGATGCATGCAGCTTATTGTCTACACCGGTGCGCCTCGGTCAGTCGTCAGTCGACATACAATAGAGGCATTAGCGTGCGCTAGGGGCATGCGCTTTTGTCGAACTAGTATTAAGGCATGCGCTATGGCGCTTCACGCATGCTTCAGACGAAGACGCAAGATGAACATGAAAGCGCACTGGTGTAGACATAGCTATAAAGAACCGTTCGGGGGAGGATTTATTCATAATCACCGCGCTTAGCCGATGGTCTGGCGATCGCAATTCTTCGCTACTAGTCTCCCCTTACAGTGCCAAAAGATGACGTATTGTAAGCAAAAACCACACGATACATTGCGCAAACAGTCAACGAAAAATCTCTGAAACGTTTTGAATACCACGAAACACCACACAAAAAAAAGAAGCACATTTTTTCTTTAAGCCACCCAACCCCCCAACGCGGCAGGGGTCATTCCGAGCACTCATTAACCAGATAGATGGCGCTGTCAGCATCCTCGCCCCATATATTTTAACAAGCCACGCTAATTTCCCATTTATTGTCCGTTCTCATATAAAATACGTTATTCGCTCGCAAAAATAAGAATTAATGATGATCTGATTACTCTTATTTTATTTCTTGTCATATTTTTGCTTCATAAATTACTTTTTCGTTGTTTTCTTTCTGTTGTGTGGTAATGTGATTTCGGTATTGAATCTGAGAATTGGGGGGATAGCGTCATCTGTGACTTATGATAGTTCATTTATGGTATTTATTAAATATATACGTACATTATAGATTCTGTAATTACCGCAATGACTCCAAAATGGGGTAAACCAGACTATAAAAGGGGTCAAAACGTCTCATTTTATAGTAATAAAGTCGCTGAGTAAACTATATTTTACTGCAACTCGTCATCCGTATTTTAATAAACTTTTAACCTACTCTGTATACTTACAAAGCGGAGTTTGAAACAGTACAGTCATAAAATGCAACTCTGTAAACCCTAATACGTTCAAAGCAATTTTGTCTTCAACAATATTCCCAGCAATTGCACTAATATTAATCCACTTCAACAAACATATTCCTCTTCAACAAACTTGCACTCACAAACGAAAACTCCAACAATTCACTTTACCAGCATTAATCATTCCAAAAGCAAGTTGTCCGCCATTTTTCGGAGCTTCGCAATCCGTTTTCCGTCGACACGAATAAAAGAAAAACTTGAACATAACTAACAAGACAATATCGACGCGCTTTCGACGAAAATACCCATCGCAGACAGGTTGTACGATAGATTATGACGTGCCCTATCGCGTTTAATAAAGCTGTGCTTTTTAGGGTTGAGTCCAAGTGGAGGGTAGTTCGTTTGTTATGAAAATACGAAGCAGTATTTGTTGTGAGCGAGTTTAGTTCGAGGAAATGTTTTGTAAGAGTTTTGTGAACTGAAATTGTGTTATGGTTGCCGTGTTTTATAAGTGAAGTAGTGTTTGGAGAATATTCAAAGTTATTTTACCGTCTATATTCTTGGACGTTCTCTTGGAGTTGTAGGAAAAAATGCTCTATAATATTGTTAGCGTGTTGGTTTAATAGGAAAAGGTTTGAAAAGAAAATGTCAATAACAGATAAGATTATTACAGAGCTGCAGCGTTTGTTGAAGTGTTGTAAGCTGCGTTTTTTATTATTTCTAGCATGATTAGTTTTGAGTTTTATAAACAGGCTTGTTTTTGTTGTGTTACTCCAATATTTTTAGAGTCAACCAAGTTTAACATATTTAGCTGCCAGCTCGAATTTTCTGTCAATCAATTTCTCTTTGCAGACCTTCGTTTATTAGCTATGACAAAACCGTTACATAATTATCGTAATCCTTTTTTTATCTTTGTAAAATCCTCAGCCGGGGGAAGGCGTAGAAAAACCCACGGTATTCCTTCTCCTGGCTTATGACCGGGGTGGCGGGATTCGCAGCTGCATGCATCGCAACGCAATGGCCTCTCCTTCTGTGAGGCCTTGCTCTACGTCTTCCTGAGAGGTGCGCCCGGGACGTGGCGCGCCTTTTTTTCGGGCCAGTTACTGGTCGGGCAACGGGTCTCTTTCCCCTAATCTGATACCCTCAGGCCACACACTAGGGTGGACGGAAGTCATCGCGCGCCCTCCGGCACCCGGTGCGTCTGGCGCGGGAAGGGAGAATGGCAGTCTCCTCTCTCTCCCTCTCCGCTGACTCCTTGGTCGCCATCACCTCCTCGCAAAAGGAGGCGACGATTTCAATTATTATCATCCTAGAAGTTTCTCAAGAGTGTCGAGGTAAACTTCTAGTATAACTTGATTTAGCTGAAGCTCAAAATATCAATATTTCTACGAAGGTCAGCTCAGCAACTCAATTTCTTAAGTGCGATAAATCTAACTACATAATACAAATCGCTTCCGCTACCTCTCCTGCCACATTCCTTCACGAACCGCTTCTTCTGTCGGCACCCTTCCACTTTCAATATCAATCTATATCAATAATCAAATCAGAGTGCCTCCACGGCGGGTAAATCAACTTTTTAACTTTGTTATTCCGCTGGTTTTGCTTAGCGGCACGTTCCAGGGTTCAAATTGGGATATTGAATGTTGAATCGACGTTTTGTCTTGGGAATATTTTGGTAGGAAACTGGGTTTGTGTGTTAGAGAGTTATGTTTTGTGTGTGATTTGTTTCTTTGATGGTGTAAAAGAATAGAGCACCCTCTCCAATAGGTGTCGTAAACGTTTGACGACACGTTTGGTGAAGTGGCTGAGCGAGATTCCTGTCCATCCAAAATTTAAGTGCTGGGCACTTGTCGGTGTAGCAATCTCCATCTTTCTCTATCCAGAGCCAATTCCTTCATTTCTCTGTATGTTATAATTTCTATCTTTTCCTTCAATTGATCTGTGTACTTTCTTCTTGGTCTACCTGGCTTTCTCTTTGCTTGTAATTTGCCTTCTATGATGTTAGTTATAAAGCTATCGTGTCGCAGTAAGCGACCAATCATTTTTCCCCTTCTTCTTTTTATATGTTCTAATTCTAGAACGATTCCTGTACGAAGTAAATATTTGTATGGCCTACAGATAGTTGTTTTGGGTCTGGGTGTTTTGCGTGTGAGATTTGACTCTGTAACCCACGATACAAGAGAAACCATAACCATAAAAATAAGGTGACTAAGGTATTAAGTCAAGTAGATTAACAGTAGCGTCGTAGCGTCCTACTGCAATCTGCTAACCTGCTAAGCCGCGACCACAAATCTGTCTGCCAAGCAAGCCAGGAAAATTTCCTGACTACTAGGTTTCCTCGGGATGTTTCCCTTGATCATAAGTCAGTGGTGTGGTGTCTAAGATTAACTTAAATAGTACACCTAACTTTGAAAAAGTCATAAAATGGTTTTGAACTTCCAGTCTACTAAGCCATACTCTTAAATGTAATAAAATATTTAAATCCATATGAAGACAACTATGAATAAAAAATGAATCCTCATTTCCCTTGGTCACGGCATCATGCGTGAGCGGCTGGAGCGATATCGAATTTTTTTTTTTGTTGTTTTCTTTATTGTCAGGAGAAGGTTTTTATGAAAGAAAATTTTGATATTAAAAAAAAACGAAATTATCTCGGTATGTCCATATTCTTCATTTGTTTACCGCATGCATGAAAATGGTTTTAACATTTTGTTACTATTTTGATTTTGTTTCTGAAGGTAGGTAGTAAGTAGGAAAAAAATAAACTTTAAAAAAAAGTAAAAACCGACTTCAAAGAAATACTAAAAGGAGTAAAATAATTACCATAACATAAAATTAACAGTTTCAGAAGTCGGTGGCTTCTATTTTCTTCAGTGTAGAGTTGCACCGACTTCTGAAACTGTTAATTTTATGTTATGGTAATTATTTTACTCCTTTTAGTATTTCTTTGAAGTCGGTTTTTACTTTTTTTAAAGTTTATTTTTTATTAAATACGTTTTAGTGTCATAATTTTAGCCCCCTCCTTCATAACCCTTCTTTTTGGCTTTGATGTAGTCGGGCATAAAAAGTCCTTTCAAATGATACCTTACACGATATAATGAAAACATTCCAAAGGGGGGGAAGGGGGGACACGCACCCCCTCCTCTTTTCAAGTAGTCAGTTCCCAACAACAAATATAAACAAAGCAATATTAGTAATTTAAGAATTTTGCTTTGATCCGATGAGGAGTCCCGTTCCATATCTCTGAAGTTCAAGGTCTAATCATAACAAAATTTAAATGGGACCAATCGGGAAGTATACCCTTTCGAACAAAGAAAGAATTTTTCAAATCGGTTCATAAATGACGGAGATATCAGGTAACACACATAAAAAATAAAAAAAATAAAAATACAACCGAATTGAGAACCTCCTCCTTTTTGAAGTCGGTTAAAAAGTGCATTGCAACGCATGCCGGGTAAAGCTAGTACATTATATTAATGAATTTAAACCTAAGATTTTAATAACTCATGAACATTTTATGCAAAATCTTATCCAATAAAAGATAAAAGGACAATTACGGGAACAAAAGAAAAATTACGCGAACAATAAAAATGTTAGCGTAAACTAATTACGACGTAACTCAAGAGTAATCTAATATATTTGGAGGCGGAACCCGAGTTAGGATGGCAACATTAGAAAGATGTTACGTTGTTATTAATGTAGCTATATTTTATAGCCAGTATTAGGGAGATTTGGGGAGCGTAGAAAAGAGGATTTTACAAAAAAACACCCTGGTTTACTTTTCATATTATCATCCCGTAAATGTAAAAGACACAATAACATAAACGTTCAGGGGTGATTCTATCATTACAAGCTAATATCGGTATGTCAGGATTGTGAGCAAGGTAAATATAGTAAATAAAACCAACATAGACTCTCCACCACTGAGAGTACTTGTATTTGACTTAGTGTTAGTAACATTCACAATATAATACATAAAATAAGGACAAGCTAGTCAGATATAAAAGGTCAGACTTCTTCAGCTGATCAACACGGAATGCTCCCGCTACGTTTTTTTTTTTTCTGTTCGTCTGGTTGTCGGTGGTCGTAGGGGACCCTTCCTACGTAACCAGGCAATTATTGGCGAGACCTGAAGGGTCTCCAGCCAATGGGGGGGAAGTAAAATACTTAACCTAAGCTAACTCCTTGTACTACACTAACATCATGACTACCTGCAACAACAACACTAAGGGCGATTCGTAGTGGGACTCAGACCTCAGCTTAGGGCGCTGCTGGCGTGGACATAGGGGGGGGGAGACAGCTTGATGAGGGCTGAATTATCGGTGTGATAGCGGAGTCTGAAGAGACGACCGGCTCTACGACGGCAGAGCTCGGTGGATCGTGACCGGCGGCGGTGGGACGTCGCGACGGGCCTCGTCGGCGAGGACGGTATGCCGGACGGCGGCGGACGTTGTGTAGTGTGTTGGTCGATTTACTCGCCTCCTGGAGGAGGGTAATTTCGACATCGGGATTTAAAAGTGTGTGCCTATGACGCTCCCGCTTCGTCGAATGACCACCGCCTTTATAACATCGGGTGCGTTGATCCATATCGACGACTACCTTCCTTTATCAACATTGCCCAGTGCTACCCGCTACCGCTAACATAAAAGAGAGTCTGAGGTCGATCAGAGCTTGCACTGACTTTCGAAATCAAGTTGAATGTTGATGGAGAACATCGTGATCGATTATCATGTAGTCCGTCAACCCCCACCCGGCCAGCGTAGAGAACTAAGGCCTAATTTATCCTTCTCATTTTGAGAAAAGCCCCATGTCCAGAAGTGGCACAGTAATGGGCTGATAATGAAGATGAGGTGCAAAGTACATCGTGTACTTTTAAATACTGTTGGATGTCTGTCTTGGTTGTCGCTGAAAACCAGCGCTGTGGTTCTGCTCTGTCCAATGCGCTGAGCGATGGCCGACTTCTTGAATATTACATAAATGTACAAGTCCGAGACGGGCTACAGACCGCAAACTGCAAAAGTAGTATCGCTTGCGGTGCGATCTGCGGCTGCGGTCTGCGGTTGCAGTTTTGCAGTCGCTGTCGGAATAGCACCTTTAAAGTGCACACCTTAAAGGCACTATTCCGATGGCGACTTGCGGTCTGCGGTTGCAGTCTGCAGTTTGCAGCCCGTCTCGGACTTGTACCTTAAGTATACGTATTTGGAAACGTTTTTATTTTGTTTCTTTTTTTATTTTAGTTTACTTATAGTTTCTTGGTGGATATGTGCATCACTTCAAGTATAAATCATTTTATTTACTTTCTTCAACGCATCATCTCTTAAGGTCGTTTAAATCGCAACACATCTTAAATACTTAGCGACATTTCTTTCTAGACAAGCATTCGTATATATGACGTAACTTTATCCCGTGTGGGCTAGAATATAAAACTTCCTCACCGCACGCTGGGAATAGACGCGTGTTGTAAGATTCAACAAAACCCGCTTGGTGGTAGGATCTATACGGTCCGCCTGGCTAGCTACTACCCTCACATTAAAGTCTGGCGCCCAGCAGTTTACTGTGTTCCGTCGGGTGTATGTGAGAGCCAGAGGGGGTATAGGGGAATCTTTATATCACTGTTACTTGGATTCGTGTGCTCCATTTTGGACCCTGTCTGCGTTTATCATCAGGTGAGACCCTAGTCAAGTGCCACCAAGTCAAATAATAATAAAAAAAATAAGCTTTTCACCGTATCATGCCAGCAATCTATTTATTTATTCCCAATAAGACGAAAGCGAGACTGGGTTTTATACGTGTATCTAGGTAATTTAATTCTGTTTCCTCCATAAATAAATAAAGGATATGGCACAGTCCTGATTTTGCCATTCATGGGATGAATTGGGCAATCTTTACTTCGGGTCAGTTTGACCCCAGCGATTGTGTGGGCGGGTCTTTTGTGACTTCGGCAGTCGACGGGTTGAACATTTCAATAGTTTGAAAGAATAGTGGAGTAAAAAATAAAATTATTTGAGTTATTTTATAAAAAAAATGTTTTTGTGTTTTGGCTTCCGTGATTGGTGATATGGTAAAAAGGATATTTCATATTTTGCATTCCATATTGTAAAAAAGATACAACGGCCTTAAAGCTAGGTACATAAATATGGACCCTGTACAGCAAAGTAGGAGACTGGGAGAGGGCTTTAATTTTACTAAGTAATTGGTATATAAAAGTAACAACATTTACAAAAAAAAAACTATTTAGTGAACCTTATTAATTGAAAATTTGTCATTTAGGTATTCATTATCATACCTACACACATACCCACACACTCACACAAACATGCACACAAACGCACACACATTCACACACACACACACACACAATCCCTCACCTAATTCTTCTTGATTTTTGTTCATCTTTTATTCTTTTTTATTAAAATTCTTTTTATTAAACTTGTTTTATCTAACTCTAGTTATCACAGTAATTATCTAAGCTCACTGTCCAGGCTTAGACGCTACTAATCTGTTCTCATTAAATGTCGCAACTCTGGCCCCTAAGATACAGGTTGTACCTAGTTTAGGGGTCAACGCCAAAATATGTGTAAAAATGATTAGTTACAGTTAAGCACTATGTTTTGTTAATCTTAAGAATGAATGTAACAAAGAACTGAATAAATTTATTATAAATTTATTATTATTATTAATAATAGCATTTAAATAATAAAAATTGTTGTAATTTATTTACGAAAGAATTAATTTTTTGCTTACATTTTTTTTTTTCGGGTACTGTAATATAAACTTTCATTGATGTCAATGAAAGTTTATATTATATTAGGGGCTAGGGCACTTGTTGAGTGCATTTTTAGCTTAGAGCTTGGTAGGTTTAGTCTATTTTTGTGACGTAATGTGTATCTTGACTGTATATTTTCTCGTGTAGTGTAAAAGTGTGGGTAGAGTTTCAACTTTTACTAAGGGCAAGCTCTGAATTCGTGAAATAAAATCAGCTTGTTCCATACATTTTCTTAAACAACATTAATTATTTTGTATGGAAAAGACATTTTTTTTAATGAATTACAACTTTTCTTTACTGTGGGAAAAAACGAATTCTCAGAATGGTGAGCAGAGGTCGTGGTTTTTGGATGTAAAGCGACTAACTAATCATGATGTATAATAACGAGTCTGGTTTAATTCGGATGTAAGCAGTATCGAACTCCGTTTGGCGTACCATCAAGATTGCTAATAAATCAGCTCGTAAACGTCCAATACAACAAACTAGTTTCGAACGTACATTTGTGGGTTGCAGCTAAAAATCAGCGTAAAAGTCACGGCACATTATACCAGCACAGCAACTGCACAGCTGCAGCACGGCGTCGTCGCCTCGAATTTAGGCTACGGCTAGCCGCCAGCGCGCTAACTACGTGTCGTCCGCGAGGCGCTAGCTTGCTGTCACCGCGAACATAGTAGTTATAGGGCATTTGTGAAAGAAGCGCGGGCGACGGCGCAACGACGTTGTTTCGCTGGCGATTCGGTGTCGGCGCGCCGTAAGCACGCGGTCCGCTCGCTTGCAGCGCGCTGGCTGCGAGTCGAGTTGTATGGTAGCGGCAAGCACGCTGACTGCTCACCGTTGGCTTTTTCATATTGACATTATGAAATATATCATACGACACACGATTTAATGCTCTAATTTGAATGACAAGTTAATTGCTGGGTTGTAGCGGTGCCGTTGCGGTGCCGGTATAATGTGCCGTGACCAAGTCGATTCTCCAACGATGACGCAAGTTGAAGCGACACGCGTCAGAACGATTATAGCATCGCACTGAATTGTACGAAGTCGCAAACAGCTGTAGTATAGACGCATGTCTCTGCAGCACGCATGCACTTGGCGGACTGTTCGTTTCGCTCCGACTTGCATCAACGCGGGAGAACCGCCTTAGGAGTTAGTACCCAGTACTGACATCTGACTTTAGAAATGCTGAGCTGATGGCCCTTTTGGTAGTTATTTTTTATCATTTTCATGTGTACATACGGCTACATATTAAGCTACACAGGTCCAGTATAAGCTGACCTCTCATTGTATGGAAAGGCTATGCAATGCGATATCAGCACATACTGGAAAATATGGCTTGATATACAAGGTGTAACATAAATAACGCACAACCTCTTAAGGAGTCACTGTACTCATCATTATGAACAACTTTTACTATGGGATCAAACCGGAAATCGCGAAAAAAAAAACTGCTGTTTCCTACATTTATATTCGCATAGCTAGTCAAAATGTAGGGAACAGCTGATTTTTTTTCGCGATTTCATGTTTGGTCCCATAGTAAAAGTTGTTCATAATGATGAGTACAGTGACCCTTTAAGAGGTTGTACACTTATTTATGTTACACCTTGTATATAAAACCAAATGGGCCAAATAAAAAAAATAACAGAGGTTTGTTCTCGAGAAAAAAAGGAGAAATGTTCCTTATCAAACTTGGACCGTAGAGCTTCTACTTTGATGATCTCTGTTCTATCATTGAGTTTCAAAGTAGCCCCCAATCGAGAAATCTTAAAATCGATTTTTTTACATAATCAGGGGTGTAGTTTAATATTTTTTATCTTTGCCATGTAACATCGCAGACACCTCTATACCGAATGGTAAAATAGGAAAACTGTCTATATTACCTATACAAGTAAATTAAAATTCATAAGTTCCACTTCCACCGAGATATATGACCAAATGCAATATTTTTAGTAACTATCTATGTCGCCCCTGTATTTGAAAGTAACCGCGGTTTACAAGTACTTATTGGTTATTGTACATACTACGTGCTAATAAAAACATTTTCTTTCTTTCAAACATGATTTTTAACAACAATAATTCTAATACAACGTAACCAAGAACTTATCACATGCTAATTATTCCACGCACGTTGTAAACGTCAGCCATGGATAATAAATTATTATTGTGTATAATTAGCGAACAATATACAACAATGCAATTATGTAATACAATTATAATCTTTAAACTACTTAACATAATCGTCACGCTGGTTGTCGAGCATAATTAAATTCTAATACAAAAAGGTAAATAGAAATTTCTAACATATACTAGTAACTTTCGTGTGACACATTCATATTTATGATTAGTTACGGTTTAATCAGTTTTTTTAACCTATACTGTCCCACTGCTGGGCAAATGCCTCCCCCAGTTGCATATTTCAAATTTTTAGTTCGATTCGCGACCTCGCCGCGTATTCAGCTCATGATTAAGGGCTCCGTTTGGGTCCGAAACTAGTCGGGCAATCCCGAAAAATGCACGTGAGTAAACTGTAACTAATCATAAGTATTACTTTTTCTGTTTGCTATATCTTTAGCGACGATCTGGTGAAGGTCGCGGGAATATTTGACTGCCTATTGTCTATCGGTATGAGTCTGTCATGCTCCTGCTGATGGTGGCGTTGTGCATCGGGTCGTTGAGTTCCCTGCAACATGGTTGAGCTGAACGACGCCGATGTATGCGTCATGCTTGTAAACGGGTGTTGTCTGTTGGGACTGGTCAGCTCGTAACTGCTATGGCAATCGTTTTAAAAGGCTAACTTACTTATTGCTTTTCATGTAGTTAACTGCATGTACACTAATCTGCATTGTTCTTACATTACTACAATGAAAATTGTCAAACTAATTACTTTTTTAAAAGAGTGTCCATGGAGTTTCTTGCCGGCTCTTCTCCAAGGACCTACTTCTTGGAACCGAGCACTTAGTGTTGACCTTTTGAAAGCACCAGTGATCTGGTCTACTTGAAATAAAAACTATTTGACTTTGACTTTGAATCCGTTGGATGAGAGAAGCTAAAGGTCGAAGTGGCGATGCTTTTGGGGGGCCTAGGTCCAGCAATCGGACGTCTTTCGGGTGAATGATGATTATATATTTAGCAAGTGTCGTTCATTACTTGTAACCTTTTTCTTTTGGTCTTGGGTTGAAGACTAGACATAAAGCAATCATAATAAATCTAAACATAAAACTAATTCTTTTTCCCAATAAAAGGACAATCTTTAGTCCAGCCTTTTCATTTGCGCTCGTACAAAATAAATAGTCGATACTGTCGTATTTCGATCACGAATCCCAGCCGTCAGACTAAGTATATTATCCCCTTTTATGACACTCGTAAACTCTCCCCCTTTCCCCTCTGCCCGTTAGTGGAGGGTAAGAAGTAAAAATGTATTGGTTTCTCTTATTTCGGGGAACTTATGTTGGATGTTCTGATTGTGGACGGACGGTAGTAAAATCGTGGTTGGTTACGGAATTAGTTTGGTAGGTAGGGTTTAGGAATCGTAGATAGTGAATAGAAGTTGATTGTTGGTTTTAAGAGTGCAGCCTTTTATTGCGTAATTGAAAGATTATCGGCAAATAGGGACCTTTTATGCAACGCGGATAATTTATCAAGGTGTATCCGAATTCCTTCAAACCTCGTGATAAAGATTGTCCCTGCATGGGTATTAATGGAGGCAGCAAAAAAAACATGGTGTTCTGAACGTGAGGCATTTAAATTATTATTAATACGTAAATTATTTTCTTTTGTTGCGGCTGATGCTGATAACTCCGTTATAGGAATGTCGGGAACGGAAAAAAAAGTAAAAATAAAAACCCAAGTGCTTAATGCTGACAGTCCTGCGATTGAGATCATTTTGTTAAGAACACGATCTCCGAAAAATCATATAGGGGTGAAGCAAAATCTACCAAAAAAAAACAGGAGGCATTTTAGCTCCCCGAATTAACTGACTGTACGCAGAGATACTGCGCTAGTCGTGCTCGCCGTCTATCTTGCCGTTCTATTCTTTTATGCGTGGCACTAAAATTTTATATCACATAAAACATTATTTTTTGCTTATTCTATTTTCAATCAAGCAAAACACTGTGCAGGGTTCATCTATACCAGTAATAGGTTATGTGGTATTTAGGAATTACACGAATTTGTTTACAGCTTGTATACGGTAGACTTTGACTTTCGACGCTTCAGACCAGCATCCTAATTGCGCAACACACTCGTAATCCCTATGGCTTTTGTTTTGATTGGGCAACAATTTCCATAGCAACGTATATTAACAATCTGACTTCTCCACAACTATGTAGAACGCAATGAATATTTGTTATTTTGTCAAAATCAAAGCCAAAGCGATTACAAGTGTTTTGCGCAATTAGGATGCAGGTGCTCGACTAGCCTCTGCCCCTTGCGGAATTTGTTCGAAAGAGTTACCGCGGCTCTGGAACGCAAAGAGCATTAGGAAGACGGATGGGTTTTAGTCAGTAAGGGTCTGACACTCCCTTCCGCTACGGCCACAGCAGAAGAAGTAATTTGATGATTTCAAACAAGGTCCTTGACTATCCTAGACGATTACAAGACCAACGTATATGCCATAATTTTTTGACAATTTTGATGTACAAAGGTACTTTAAGGCACCAAAAGGTTGTGCGTATTGACACATAAAATAAAAGTATTTTTTTTTCCTTTAGACAAATCAAATAGCTTCGAAGCAGTTTAATTTATTTGTATTAATATTCAAAAATGGAAGAAAATATCTGCGATCGCACTGCTGGTTTTTTTATCGTCTGTCTTTTTTGCGCTTCATGATGATGCGCCCTAATCTTATTACAATCTAGCCTTATTAGGCTAATGAGTAATTTCATTATAACTTAACTGTTAATGTGTATTTTACTAAGAATGTATCCATATAGCACCTTTCTTGTTGTCTAAAATATATCAAATCTAGTACGTTTCTAGATACGAGCTATTTCACCACATTAATTTAGATCTATAACAGACTGCTAGGCAAGCGGTTGCACACAGCCATCAATTTAACTACCCCACAAATATACCATTACAAATTGCCATACAATGTGATCTAATGTCAGTTTTACACATTGTAACCTTTACAATTCAATCCGGTATTTACGCCCCGATCAGATGGATAGTAAACTTTAAGTACACATTTATACGTACACTCTTACACCCTCATGGAGACTGTGTATTACAGTTTATGAGCGTCGTAAACACGGCTACAATATTGATGACACTTTTGTCTTTTGCTGATATTTTCATTTGAGTGTTTTAGGTGTTGTCGTTTATTTATTGTACACTAGCTTTTGTCCGTACTTCACACACACTGCAGTTAAGTGATGATTTTCCATACAAACTTTCATCCCCTATTTAACTCCTTTAGGGGTTGAATTTCGGAAAATCCTTCTTTAATCCTTGTCATCATCATCTGCCTAGCCTTTTCCCAACTATGTTGGGCTCGGCTTCCAGTCGAACCGGATGCAGCTGAATATCAGTATTTTACATGGAGCGACTGCCTACCAGACCTCCACAACCCAGTAACTGGGTAATACGATACTCTTGGTAAGACTGGTTGTCAGACTTTCTGGCTTCTGACCAACAGTAACGACTGACAAAGATCTACAAATGACAGCCGGGACCAACGGCTTTACGTGCTTTCCGAGGCACGGAGGAAACTCGCTATGGTAAATGGTCACCCATCCACAGACCAACCTCGGCAAGCGTGGCTTAACCCGGAAGATCGGTCTATGCGGCTGTAATTATTTAGCCACGAGCTCCTCTTCTTCTTTAATCCTTGTATACATTATAAAGGGAACCTCTGTGCAAAATTTCAGCTTTCTAGGTCCAAGGGTTTGGGCTGGGCGTTGATGAGTCAGTCAATCAGTCAGGCAGGACATTTCTTTTTATTTATTTAGATAGATGTTACGCTCATTGAGCGAAAAAACAGCTCATAATGCGTTTTGGTCACTGTATAACATCCACATTACGAAATACGTGTTATGGCTCTTGTAAATACGCTCACGACGCGTTGTGGCAATAACAGAAAGACCACATAGCAAAATTCGTGTTGTAGCTATGATGCTATACGACCACCACGCGTTTTAGCAATGAAGAAAAGCCATGACGCGCATGGAACCATTATTAGAATAGCATCCAAGCAGCCAGGGCTCCAAAGAAAGCAACCTCCTTACTATGCGTGCCGTGGTGTCAAAGAGCAGTGCTTACTGTATCAAGCCCTTAATCCAGCTGCTCAACTAGAGCCTCATGTGTTGATCGAGCCTCTTGGCTATTAGTTCATTCGCTGTAATGACTATCGGGACAATGACTGCTGAGTCAACATCCCACTTGTCGACAACCTCGAGTGTCAAATCGAGATGTTTGTTTTTTTTATCATTTTCGGTTTATGTAGGTGTTTTATTATTATGATACTGAATACTATGAAATGCCATAGGACGTTGTTTTAGCGTTGAGAGTTTTGGGAAAAACATAATTCCGGCATTGGAATTATGACCGACTTTTGAACGCAAAGTTGATTAAATATTTTTTTAATAAACGAATCAAAATGAGTTATTGTGTGTAGCAACCATCCCGCACCGAGCCAGCGTGGTGGAATGCCTAAAACCCTTCTCATTCTGAGAAGATGTCCAACAGTGGGACTGATTATGATTATGAATGATATTAGTTGACAACACATTTAGAGTGCGCGCAAGATAACTCTGCGCGCGACTGAGGGCGTGCTAAACGTTGCCGTGATCACAAAAGTTCAAATTACCGCTTTTTAAGCTTAACTTTTTTATCGCTTAACATAATTTTCCCGTTAAATATTCCTACAATCAGGTAGTTCTACTATCAAAATTGATAAAACGGCACACACTTTGGTGAACCATGATTAGTTCCGATTTCGGCCGCGCGCAGACTTATCTTGCACGCACTCTAATTGAGCTGCCTTTCAAAAACAAGGTAAGAATTCTGTTCTCCGAAAACAGGCATTAAAATAGATTCTACCACATTATCCTTATTTCATATTCGCATTAGTGTTACAAGTACCTTGTAGTTTTATGTATCAGCTGTTTACTTCTCACGGAACTTCCCCAACTTGCCCGGGGAAGGATTGGTATCGGATTACCTACTTTTGTCACTCGATCGCGAATAGAGGCAATTATTCGTTTCTGGGTTAAATTGTTCTTGTGAGTAGATACAAGGTGAGTGAGAGATTACTTTTATTTAGTGGACCAGCAGGTGTCACATAATATCACGCCACTATTCCCCGAACGGTTGGCAGAGGTATATAGTACACCCATTTCGCTGTTTTGTTTAAGTCACATGTAATAGCGGGCGAGTCTATTGCCATCAACCGGGCACAAATCCAGACTCCGGGCTGCTACTGAGGGACACACTTTGCCCAACTTGGGGAACGAACCCAGGACCTCACGCTCAGCAGTGACGCTTGCGACCACTAGACCAACGAGTTAGTCAGATGCAGATGTGTCAATCCTTATGATAGCTACGTCCTTACAAATTAACTAGCTTTCGCCCGCAGCTTCGCTTGCGTGTAATTTTGAACCCGTTAAGTGACGATTTTCCATAAAAATTTTCATCCCCTATTTAACTCCCTTAGGAGTTGAATTTCGAAATATCCCTTCTTAGTGGATGCCTACGTTACAAAAGGAACCTACTGTCAAAATTTCAACTTTCTAACCCCAGTGGTTTAGGCTGTGCGTTGATAGATAAGTCAGTCAGTCAGTCAACTTCTCCTTTTATTTATAATTAATAAGGATTGTTCGTTGGAGTTACAGGAGAAAGCCGTGGGTAGAAATGGATATTTACAGGCCATTGGTAGTTATGAAAAGAAAGCAGAAGAGAGTTTTTTATTCTTTGACTTGGTCGCGTTTCTTCCACTCGCATCTGACAGGGTCTAAGATGAAACACACGAATCCAAGTAACAGAGATATAGAGGGATTCACCTATACCCCTCTGGCTCTCACATACACACGACGGAATACAGTAATCTCCTTGGTGCCAGACTTTAATGTGAGGGTGGTAGCTAGCCAGACAGACCGTATAGATCCTGCCACCAAGCGTGCTGGGTTTTGTTGAATCTTACAACACGCGTCTATTCCCAGCGTGCGGTACGGAAGTTTTATGTCCTATTCCACTTCCAGCATAAGGGAGCCTGTCCACACCAGAGATGTGCTATGCAGCTATGCTGCGAGAATGTAAAAGCTAAGCTACGAAACTATGTGACCGTTTCCACTGATGCTAAACTATGTAGCTGTGCGAGAAAGATGCGCATCTCGAGCTATGCGACATATCGACAATAGGGAAGGCACGGGGAGCGGCGAGCATAGCTACACCACTCGCGACCATCCATAGCACGCATCCATAGCTCGTCTCCATAGCACGCATCCACAGCACGCATCCTTCCATATAAAAACGTAGCTTAGTTGAATCAGTTTCCACCAGTGCTATGCTTATGTGGACCAATGAATATGATTGGTGGATATCAAACGCATCCATAGCAACGTTGCATAGCACATCTCTGGTGGAACGGCAGGTACTAGATACTGCTAGACAATCGGTCATTTCCGTCTATTCCTATACATAAAGCATTGAACACACCAACATAGTCACCCAAATCTAAACCTAAATGCAGTCGACTGTGAAACCGCAAGTGCATGGTTTACGGCTTCAGTTTACGATCTGCGACAGTCTGTACCAGTTTACGACGGCGTCAGCAATAACCGACGGGAAGTCGTTTTAATGACGCGACTAGTCGCAGCGACTTAATGACGTCAGTAACAATCGTTAATGTGCACTGTGCTGAATGATTTCTGTTCTATGTGCGGCGTTTAGTAATTAGGTTTTTGTTTTGATGTGGTACTTATACAAGATTAGTCGGAAAGGGAGTACTAATCTGCAGGGCACTTAAAGTATCACTGATGATTGTTTAAAAGCAAGTGTTGAAATTTTAATATTAGATCATTTTTATTTCCATGAAAAAATATTTTTATTTTAGTACTAGCTTTCGTCCGCAGCTTCGCTTGCGTGAAATTTTGAACCCGTTAAGTGACGATTTTCCATGCAAACTTTCATCCCCTATTTAACTCCCTTAGGGGTTGAATTTCGAAAAATCCCGTCTTAGTGAATGGCTACGTTAGAAAAGGAACCTACTGTCAAAATTTCAACTTTCTAACCCCAGCGGTTTAGGCTGTGCGTTGATAGATCAGTCAGTCAGTCAGCTTCTCCTTTTATATGTATAGATTTTCAAAAATTCTTCATCTCGGCTTTAGTTAAGAATTCAGAAAATGAAACTTCCAATCCGTGACCATAAATATGACCTAAAATGTAAACATAGCCGATCATAGCTGAGGAAAAATCGATTTTAGCGTATTTTTACGGAAGAGTTATTATCAATTTAGCGTGGTTGCTAAGTCAAATGTTAAATACTACGCTTGTCGCTCATGCAGAGAATCAGAGAAAGGGGCTTTCTTACCATTTAACAAATTGAGCGCCGCGATTCACTCCCGTTCGCTCTATGGCAGGGCCGACGCGACCCTGCACCAGAGTGCGACGATTTGACATTTTTTTTTCAAAAATATTTCTTTTTATGAAACTCATTGCCTAAACAAAATTTGGGTGGTGATTAAAAAATCAGCCAGTACTTATATCTACTGTGGTATTAGTAAAACAATACACAACTACCTATCTCTTCGAGAACTATTCACATGTATCGCCTTTACAACTTTTGGGACACAAAAAGCACAATTTTAACCAATTTTCTTTTATTCTATCATCATGATCACACTCACTTCCAAAGGGAATTCATGTATGTATAAAATTTCTTTGTAACTACAATTAGTTATAACGACACACCTCAAAGGGACCGATAAACCTTATTTAGAAAACACATTAGCTACACTTCGACCGGTTAAACTAGCGTGTTAACTTACATTAACACATTTTATTGTAATAGTTAACCAGGAAATGAAGGACGAAACTATAAATTGTTATTTTTATAGTTCTGTGATGTTAATTTGTTGCTTTTACGATTAAAAGGGAAATTGAATTGATGACTTGTTGTGACATGTTGTAAGTTATTTGACTTATGCATACATTACTTAAAACTTAGTCGGAAAAGGTGTTAATTTTATTTTAATAAAATAAAATAAATTTTGTACTTCGAATTATTTCAGAAAGTCGACATCCCTGATTTAGTAACGAATTCTGAAAATCTAATCCGAGACCCCAAATATGACCTAAAATGTAATCGCAGCTGATCATAGGTGAGGATAGATAGATTTTAGCGTATTTATTACGTATTCTTTGAACAGCAATTATTTATCTGAAACTATTATGCATCTTTTCATACAAGAACGATAGACAAAGAGAGACCCGCCTTTAAAAAAACAATCATCAACAAGATCAATGCTTGATAATCTAGGATGTGGCTTTTACCTTTGAGAGTCTTATACTTAACCTAATACTTAAGGTATCCATCCTATAGTACCCACTAATAAGGAAAGGGAAGGTATCACTGTTTTTTAGACTCATTTCCAATCAATTAACACTTTAACACTATCGCAGTATAAAATTAGACAAAGTCAATCTCAAATTCGTTTTTTGCTAGTCTTAAATCCTGGTTGTAATGAACTAAAGCAGTGAACAGACAATAAATCCAAAAGACTGATTCGTAGGTCTAGTGGTCGCAAACGCGACTGCTGAGCTTGGGCTCCTGGGTTCCATCCCCAGGTCAGACAAAGAGTTATTGGGTTTTTCCCTGTGGAATTTCTCAGTAGCAGCTCGGACTCTGGATTCGTGTACGGTTGATGGCAATAGGCTCGCCCCCTATTATATGGGACTTAAAACAGCGAAATAAGGGTGAACTATACATCTCTGCCGAACCCTTTGAGGAATACAAGCGTGATGATGTGTTAATGTTACATCCAAAAGATGCTTCTGCTCTTACTATAAATCAAAACCAAAACTTCAGGAGTAAGCTTTAGTAACCCAATGTAAGACATACTTTTACAGATACCTTCTTTCTTGTTGTTCACGCACCACACAGTCGACTCTACCACAGCTAAAGCATTACCTCAACTTACTATAATCTCAAGAATTGAAACACTCACACAGACACGCTCTGTATACTGAGTAGTTTTTTGTTTTTGTATGGAACTGCATCCCGAAAATACCTTATTTGTCTTGTTGCAGTGCGTGTCTGTGTGAGTGTGTCAAATCGGACGATTGTAGGTAGTTGAAGTACTGCTTTAGCTTATATGTCTACTGTGACTCTACTCTCCGATCCTTCCTTATTTATTATTATAAATAATAAAACCTTCCGGATCCCGTTCTCTAGTTATCCAGGAGTGAAATATGTCGTTTGCACGACTTATCCGTGCCTTATTTGGCAAACAAGAAAGCCAGAACATTACGCCAACACAAATAGGTGCTTGCGCAAATATTCTACGCAAATACAGACCGACGAGGGAAATAAATAAAAGCGGGAAGCAAGTGAGAGATCGTTGGTGTATTGAAACTGGATGAGGCAAACTACGAAGACTTTTTACTCCACGGACAACATCATCTGCCTAGCCTTTTCCCAACTATGTTGGGGTTGGCTTCCAGTCGAACCGGATGCAGCTGAATATCAGTATTTTACATGGAGCGACTGCCTATCAGACCTCCACAACCCAGTAACTGGGTAATACGATACTCTTGGTAAGACTGGTTGTCAGACTTTCTGGCTTCTGACCAACAGTAACGACTGTCAAAGATCTACAAATGACAGCCGGGACCAACGGCTTTACGTGCTTTCCGAGGCACGGAGGAAACTCGCTATGGTAAATGGTCACCCATCCACAGACCAACAAAACAACTCAACCACAGAACAACTCGGCAAGCGTGGCCTAACCCGGAAGATCGGTCTATGCGGCTGTAATTATTTAGCCACGAGCTCCTTTTACTCCACGGACAACATACAATTGAAAAGAATCTATGTAGCGCTACGCCTTACCATCTAGGATCTATAACATAAAGGTACAAGTCCGAGACGGGCTGCAAACTGCAGACTGCAACCGCAGACCGCAAGTCGCCATCGGAATAGTGCCTTTAAGGTGTGCACTTTAAAGGTGTTATTCCGACAGCGACTGCAAACCGCAGCCGCAGATCGCACCGCAAGCGATACTACTGTTGCAGTTGGCGGTCTGCAGCCCATCTCGGACTTGTATCTTAACATCACATCACCCCTGTATTCCCCGAAACCCTTCTGTAGATTACCCTAATTTTGCTGTTATGTTTAAGTCCCATGTAATAGGGGGCGAGCCTATTGCTATCAGCCGGGCAAAACTCCAGAATTCCGGCTGCTACTGAGAAATTCCATAAAAAAACTCATAACACAGTGCCCGACCTAGGGACCTACCCATAACCTCACTCTCAGCAGTTGTGGCGACTACTAGACTAACGACGCAGACATTTTTTAGATATTTTTTGAAAATCCCTTTCATTATATATTCCTCCTGTATCGTGGATGCCTTTGCATACACACATCTCTGAATCATGCATAAAAACCAATATTAAGATATTGTTTTTTTCCACCATGGAATCTGTGGGTCATACAGATATTATTGGGAACAAATTTGGGATTTTAACCCCCGACAATCACTCACACGCTGCGGCAATCGACCCATCAAACGTCGTTTAACTCTTTTTTATCAAAAGTTTTATAAACAGGAGACCTAATAAAAAAAAATCGCCTCTGATCTAAAGAATTAATTGAACTGGACTGGGTATTCAGTACTTTTGGTCCTATCCGTACCATTTTTCCATCATTAATCTATCTCTAACTACGCTCACAACTGTGCTATAACTACACCCAAACCACATCCAGTTACTCTACACCGCAACAGGCATCAGGCCGTAAAATTTTGAGCAGTGGGGTCTACACGTAACGTTGTAAATAAGACTTTACAACTTTCACCCCCATCCCCTGCCCACGGGGGTGATTGTAAACCCTGTGACGCAATAGATAATTAATTGGAAGGTTGTTAGCCGTGAAGTTGGGTAATAGTCTTACATAATATGTACAGATTGTACAGTTGGCAAAGGTGTTTATTATACAGTTTCAAAATTGGTAATAATTTTAACAAATTTTTACAGTCTAGAAAATATTAAATGACTTGTTGATGTAATGGTTTTTAAATTATTATTAGATAATAAAATAATAGGACTGCATCGTGAGATTCTGGATTCGATCCCCAGACCGGACAAAGTTTTATTGGATTTTTCCGTGTGGATTTTTTCAGAAGCAGCACGGAGTCTTGATTTGTGCCCAAGTGATGGCAATTAGCTCTCCGCCTGTTACATGGGATAATTATACGATGCTTGTAATCTACTATAATATTTCAGAAAATACTGTAATTTTTAGCTTAAAGCGTAGTTCAGGCTACGCTATACTATTTCGCTATTAGGAAAGAATATTGCGTCATAAACTTTAACTACATAGCACGACATTCACACTATGCGCTATAACTCAAGCAGTCTACTATGTATAGCAAGTAATTTGATGGCAATCCATCATAAAGACGACGTGGTAGAAGTAAGGCGGGGCGGGGATCGGAGAATCGTACGATATAGCTCTGAGAATCGCTCTAGTTTATCGCGTACAGCAAGCCAATACTTTATAGCACAGCATTGTGTGAACGTGTCTATATAAAATTTATGCTGAGCGATATCGTTGTGCTATACATTATTTGCTATATGCTCTTAAAACACTCATTTCACTTTTGTGATCTGAAAGTACTGCACTCTCACTTTTCGCCACTTCTAAGGCCCCAAGATATTACTAACCCAAAGAATGTATTTCAAAGCACATCCAAGCTATCGCGTGCCGCTAAGCTGTTTTATTCAAGCATTATTACCTTATCACACTTAAATATTCCTTTCCGCTCAATTAATTTATTAAATTTTTTTTACTAAAAGTTTTAATAATGCCATAACACGTTGGTCCTTGGTTCCGGGTATTTTGAGGTTAAGTAGTTAGTTTAAGAAATCAGCTGTTAGTTTATAATAGGCGTGCTTGCACGAAGAGAGTTGTGGGCATAGAAGACGCGAGCATCATCGGATTATTGGTATATTAAGTGGCTGTCGAACGTGAAGGCCGTTTCCAAGGTCGAAAAAAGAGTGTAATTTAATAAAATTGTCCCGTAATCAGCTGCCTAATTTTACTAATACCTTTCCAAAAATAATAACAATGTAATTATAATTTAATTGTGTTGAATTTTAATTTAATAATGTCATAAAATTTAATAACAATTTAATTTCATTTGAATTTAGTTCAATCAGACTTACGATATTTGTTTATTTTTATCTGTTAATTTTATCACGTAATTTCAATACTTACTATTATTTACCAGTTTTTTTACCTTGTGCAATTATTTTATAATGATTTTGAATGAACAATTTGACGAAATGTATTATTTTTATTTTATTTTCTAATGTAATCTTATTTATTATGTAACAAATGATTTTTTTGCTAATATTTTAACTGTTTAAAAATTTAACGAACAGTTGATCACTTTATAATGAGAAAGTTGTGCATGCCTATAAGTGATGTATTTACACAGAATCAAAGACTTGTGTTACCTTTATAAATATGTCGTTGGTGTATCTTGTTTAATAAATAATGAAAAAATTCTGATGGAAAATTTTCAGTTACAGTCCCAGGAGTGGAATTGTACCCGATATCGTCCAATAGGCTTCTAGTGTCACTATAGGTGGCTGGACAGTATTTTGCGATACCAGCGATAGGTGTAGCCTATTCTAATGGGTTATCCCATCCCTGCCCATTATTCTAATTCAAAGTCTCATCACGTTGACCATTTTACTGGTGATTTCGAAAGGTCAACACTAGGTGCACGGTTCCAAGTAGTAGGTCCTTGGGAGAAGAGCAGTCAGGAAACAGTAAGGAAAAACTTAAAAAAAAATGGTTTAATAATTTTCGTTGGAGAACAATGCAACAATTGAATATTAAATCGTATATTTATTGAACCATATTAAATTCATGAGCATTTAAATATTTTTTTTGTATTATTTATTTTGGTGACAAATTCATAATTATAATTAGTTACGGTTTACTCACGGGCTATCCCGAAAAATGCATGCGAGTAAACTATAAATAAAAATAAATTAAAAAAAAAAACTGGCGATTTTGTTAACCCCTCCGTCCTCCAACTAAGTTTATGCATTTGTGCTAGAAGTGCGTTTACGTCAATTGTGCAACGGGCTAGGTCTAAAGTCACGACCATCGCCAGTTCAACGCCTCAGCTGTTGCGCTATTGCGCCAATCACATTCATACAAAAATACACTGATCTTTGCGCAAGAGATCGTGATCGTTTGTTTACACAGCTCTTTGGCCCCGATGAGCATATATTTTTATATCTCACCATTTAATAGACATGTTGCAGAGTAGTTTATGATTGCTATGTAATCCTTATTTATGATGGTAATTGTTTTAACGTGCAGTTTATTGCGTTCTTGATTCTGATCATTTATTGATGTACTGTTGAAAAGGCACTTGCGATTAATAGATTATAATATTATCCATTAATCGCAAAGTGAGCCGTTTCAATTGACGTAAGGGACATATACAGGGTGTAAACTAATTCGTGTAATTCATTCAAACCACATGATGTATTAATGATATAGATTAACCGCGCACGGGATTTACATTAATTAAAAATAAAAAATATAAACATTATTTTTTCATGCGGAGAGGTAAATCGTCGTATCTAAACCACCTAATAAGGATTCAATAAAAAAATAAGCAAAAACATATTCCGCAAAAAAAAATATTGTGATAGTACATTTCGATGCCACGCATAAATGAATGAAAGCACGGCGACACAGCTGACTAGCACGACTAGCGCGATATCGCTCCGTGCAGTTAGTTAACTCGAGGCGCTAAAATGACTAAGAAACAGAAAATCAGGTTGTTTTTATGAAAAAATATTTTTGCTGAAACTGAAAAAAAAAAGTTCTTGGCCAATCTGTGTCACTAGTTGATCACGCGTTTTGAAGGAATTACATGAATGAGAAATGTCCCTTACGCCAGTAATTTCCGTGTATTGCGTTCTTTATTTTGACGTGATATTGATTTACTGTTCTAAAGGCACTTGCAATAAATACACAGTGCTAGGTACGGGATTCTTCTCAGAATGAGAAGGGCCTGGCACGGGTTGGCGGAATACAAACTCCATCGAGAACTTTATGGAGCCCTCTTAGGTGTGCAGGTTTCCTCACGATGTTTTCTTTCACCGTTAACGTAAGTGATAATCAAATTCTGATCTGCACATAAATTCGAAAAGTCAGAGGTACGGGTCACGTTTAAACTCGCATCCTCCTGCGTGGAAGGGAACCGTTGAATCGCTAGGCTATCACTGCTTTTATGAATAATTAATTATATAATAGGTATCTATTAATTGACGTAAGGGACAAGAAAGTTTTTGTCCCTTTATTTACAATTTAGTAGATCGCAAGACTGACAACATTTAGTTTTGTGTAAGGAAAGCTCACACACTCAGATGACTACACGTGTCTTTGGGACCACTAAAATTACAATCGCTTGAACTCTACTCGTGCCGCACGTTACCACCTTGAATATAACTAACAAAAAAACATTAAAAAAATTAGAATCCGATAACGATCGTTTTAAATTAGCGTTGTAGGCACGTGCAAATCCGCGACGGTTGCGTAAGCAATCGCAGGCGCAACTGGTTGCATAATGCGAAGAAAATAACCGCTGACATTGGTACTACTTAGTGAAAGTATCGCCTACATATTTTACCATTCAAAATACGACCCTATTGTTTGTAACGCAAGGTGCAACTTCCTATAGCAGTGTTGTTGTATGCCACTTGCGATCGCGGTCAACGCGTTCTTTTTTCAAATCGTCAGTGATGTCACGTTGTGGGTTGACACTGGCCGATATAAAGTTCGACACAGATAAAAAAGGTTTCGGGTGTCGTAAATAAAATAAAAAAAGTTTGGATTGGTTATTGGGAATTCGGGAAATTCTAGTGTTGTGTACTGAAAAAAGATGCGTTGGACGCCTCTCCGCAATAAATGAATGAACGTTATGGACGTGAGGAGGCGTTGTATGCAAGCTGCAAGACGCCAAAAACAGCTTGTTCACGGTGTGAACGAAGTATAGAACGATGTTTGTACGTCTTGCGATTGATTATAATCTGCCTTATAGTAAACATAGACTCCGTTTGCAGAGGAGCGGTGCTTAGCGCGGCCCGTGATGCGGAGCGGTTAGCGGACAATACAAACATTATGACAATATATAGGACCCTTTTTATGGAGATGCATTCTTCCACGTGTCTTGTGTGTGTCTGTGACAGCGAGAGACCTCGCCCACGGCGAATTTTTGTAGCGATGCTGTCTCGCATGTGTATCGATACAGTCGCGATGCTGTCGCTGGCTGTGTACCTTCGCCCAGATTCTGTACGCGATTGTAGCGATGCAGAAGCGCGTTTACAAAACGCGCGACAGCATCGCTACAAAAAGTCGCCGTGGGCGAGATGCCTTAAGCCTCGTCCCCACTAGGAACATTTGTCGAGCGACATGTGTCCCCGGTGACATCGGGCGACGTGGGGCGATGTAGGGCGACATCGCCCGATGTCTCCGGGGACACATGTCGCTCGACAAATGTTCCTAGTGGGGACGAGGCTTTACGCTACGAAAAACGCGGTGGATTGCATGGCAGATCTCGCGTCTCCTGAGGAGAAGCAATAAATTTTATATCTATGACGAGAACACTTTTTCCAGTTCTTGGAAAATGCGAAACGACTGTTAATAAATAATATACTGTAATTATTTATTGATTAGTCAGCATTTCCGATACAGTAGTGAATTAATTTTGCATCTTAGATTGACTGTTAATTAATTATAGTTTTTACGTCTAGCAAATAAAAAGTGTAATGAACTAATTTAATCAGCAATTTAATTAAAACATAGTCTATTTTAATCAGTGAATCGTTTTAATTATTTTGTTTTTAGATTAAGAATACATTGAATGTTCAAGCGACTAATAAGTCTGTCAGTCTTTAGGAAACGATATCCAACGTGTCAACGGTTTCAAAATGCGTCGAACACCTAAAAAAATATGATACATGCATGCAAAATTGAGCGTTAGTGTTAGGAGAGAAAGTACTTATTCCGCTGTGCGTTTACACTCTTACAACATTTCGGTTCGGACACTCATTTTCGGTTCGGTTTTGTGTTTCACTCCGGAGGCACGAGCGACGCCGTAAAGGTTTTCATATCTAAACCGTGGAGTGACAGGTCTATCAATGATTAGCAGTAAATCCAATAAGACTGCCCATCGTAAATCTCTATTTTAATAGTAATGTTTCTTGTTAGTTTTGTGTACAATAAAGATAATTATATTATTAATAATCATCATTTTATAAGCCCGCACAGGTCCCTTGCTAAACACCACTTAATGATCGCTTCAGTCAAAGGTCGTAACAGACAATTGGCGTAATCACCACGCTATGTCAAACAGATTAGCGATCAATGTTCTTATTAGCACAAATAAGAATCCTATTACCGGCAGAGAAGGGTTGACCCATTATTGGACAGGAAGCCGCAAGTAATAAACGAATTTCTACTGAATTTTGATAACGTTGCGTACTAAAATAGTAAGTTTCGTAACAGGAAACATTATTTCCGCGTATTATTGAATAACAAACTTGTTTATAATATCGATCGATATACGAGTACATGTATTTATGCTTTCTCGGGTTTGAATGGAATATTATGAGATTATTTATACATAACACTGGTCAACAAAATTTTGTAACAAGAAAGATGCTTACTAATTTTGAATTACCTACCTATCCATATTCTAACACCATATTTATTTTGATCTACTTTCATCAGTACCCCAAGTGTGAGTTTTTTTCGTTAACTACTGTAGTTGCGTCACGACAAAAATGTATGAAAATTTAGGCGGTGGCTCTGGGCGCCCCGTTCAATTTACGCGCGAATATTAGTATTGAACGGGGCGCCTAGAGCCACCGCCTAAATTTTCATACATTTTTGTCGTGACGCAACTACAGTAGTTAACGAAAAAAACTCACACTTTGGGGTACAGGTCTCATTTTTGTGTTACAACTAGGTACTACCCACAAAATTCAAGATTAACCGCTTTTAAGTTTCACGTTCACATTCAGAGTATTTATTATTTGAAGAGCCTAGTTGTGTTTTCTGTTTTCCGAGATAAGTGATTCTTAAATAATGTCAAGAAAGTGTAAAAATCCTGACAAGTTTTATTACATTTGAGGCGTCATTACTTTTAAAACTCAGCCAAGAAATTTTACGCCATTATTAACTTAGTTATAAGAACATTATTTTAGCTTTGCCATTGGACAACAAGACAAAGAGTGAGTTCCACACATCCGTTGTGTAATACATGTGTGGGTCATCTCACTGGATGGGCGAAAAGATCTCTCTCTATGCCTTTTCTAAAATTATTTATTTAATTTCATGCAAGGGTATTATTTACATTTTTAAGCTAAATTAATACAAACTAAACTAAATCTAAAGTAAAAACAAAGAAAAATTGTATCCTACACTAAACTAAGAATATAAACTAAAGGAGTGCATCAAAATATTCCTCCGCATCGCTGTCCACTGGAAACGTGCCCAGAAGGCTGGCAGCGTTGCCACGTTGTATGGCAACGCTAATTCTCTGGCCGCAAAACAATCCAGCCCTCTGGTCACGTGAAGTGTCGACCAGTCTTTTTCCTATTTCCTTAAAAAGGAGACGCGCACTCGGACCCCATGACCCGAGCGTTTCCACCCCAAACGGCTCAAAGTCATAGTTTCCTACGATGTTGCTATATTTGCGCCGTTTGAGGGTCTCCGCAGCCGCAGCGGCAGCGCCAGCACAGCCCGCCGAGCTAGAAAGATGGGATGGAGCAAGGGTGTCGACACAAGTCGCGTCCCACACCAGAGGCCTACCCATCTTCCATGGCAACAACGTCATGCCGTCAGGTCTCTTGCCATCGTCGCGTACCAAGCCATTAGGCTCCAATACAGCTGGCACGCCGGCGGTGACAAGAGCGCGACGGATTATGTCGTTTAAGTTCGCGTGCCGTGCTATGCGACCTGCACTCCTGCAGCAAGACAGGTCATGGTGTCCGAGGCCGTTGACAGCTTCGCCGCAGTGGCACCGATGCGGAGCAACACAATGAGCACCTACGCGTAGGCATGTAGCGAGCCGAAAAACAATAGCTTCTATAATAATACATATAATAATTCTAAAATACATATAATGAAATCAAATTACAAAAAAACTCTTCGTATTTGGAACATTCTAATTTTATTTCTATTATCCTTATCCTTGTTCTAAACATAACTAGACAAAAGTTTTCATGTTACATACAAAAAGTGTTTTTTTGTTGACCAGAATTAGCCCCGTGGCTTAATAACAACTGCGAGGATCATACGATTTGCAAGGGTTGCCACGGTCAGTCTGCGGATGGGTGAGCGTTCGTTACACATTGAGAGCGCACGAGGCTTCCGAGGCACGAAGGGGCTGTGCCTCCGAGAGCACGTTAAGGCTGAGATCCACCAGAGCTGTGCTAAGCTGCGTAGCGAGGAATGTGTTTTGTAAACACCAATAGAATCACTTCATTTACCTAGCTTCGCTCTGCGCAGCTCTGGTGGATATGGGCTTAGTGGTGCGAGGTTTTTGTTCATACAAAACAAGCAAGAAATGCGAGCGAGGGTTGTGTTGCGAGGAATGTGTTACGAGGAATGTGTTGCTAGGAATTTGTATTATTCTCCCTCATATTCGAAAAGAGTCGGCTACCTATACACGCACCGCTCATTTGTACACATTAACACATTAGACATTACACATTCTTCGCACAGCTCTGGTGGATAGGGTCACATCGTTTCACATCCTCGCTACACATTTTCGCACTGCACATTTTCCTCGCACAGCTCTAGTGTCCCGGGTGTCATATAAATACCTATGCATATGCAATTCAACAATTTCAGTTTTTTTGTAGTAGATATTAAGATACCTGGGTATCCTGTGTACAAGGAGTACGCCAGAAGCAAAATAGAAGTTTTTTTTTTTTTTTAGAATGTTTCGTAAATATTTCAAGAAATACTATGTTTTGTTCCTAAGAATGCGAGTGCGTCCGCTTGGGTGCAGAAATAAATACTTTTGATTTCTTTCTTTCTCTTTTAAAATTGTGTAACCCAAATTATCCCACACACAGTACATTCTTTACTTCATCACGTTCGTCTTACTACATACAATACTAAATCGTGCAATACGCGATAAGCTTGTATAGTTAACAAAAGAAATAAGTATACAGGCAACATAATACATTCGTATTATCCCGTGTGTCATGTGGACAGGCAAGAATATAAAACTTCGTCACCGCATGCTGGCAATAGACGCGTGTTGTAAGATTCAACAAAACCCAGCACGCTTGGTGACAGGATCTTTACAGTTCGATTTGCTAGCTAAGTACTACCCTTATAGTAAGTCTGGCGTCAAGCAGTTCAATATGTGTTCCGTCGTGTGTATACTTATATGAGAGCCACAGGAGTATTTCTAAAGGAATTAAAAAAGAGATATGAGTGTGTTGTGTGGCAAATTCTTTGCCAACACTTGTCTGAGCGTGTTTTGTGTGTAACATGTTATTACACACATAATAACAATGAAATTTGCGTGCGTTGTTTGCCTGTTAACCTAACAGTTTTGTTGTCTGTACTGCTAGTAGCATCGATTAGTGATGAAACTCATTTTGTAATGGTGAGCCAAGGATTTGTTAATGTACCTACAATCTACATACTTCATACGTTTCTTCATGATAGAGGCAACAATATGTGGAAGTGGTAGTGTTAGCAATTCATGTGTGGAATCACGATTGTCTATTGCAGCCATGGAGTAAGATATGGCGTGATAATAGAAGCACATTGTTTATTTATTTATACTTTCACACAAAATTTGTACAGAGGCGGACTTAATGCCTTAAGAATTTTCTACCAGTCGATCTTAGTTAGGGTGATGCAGAGAAAACACGGAAACACAAACAAATTATTCTTTAACTTGGTCTTGTTAGACCCTGCTGACACCGGATGGCACGCGCAGACAGGTTTTAATATGGAGCTTACGAATCTAAGTGGCAAAGATATAGAGAGATTTTAATCTTTATCGCGAAAGCATTAGGTTCAAGGTTGACTGGGAAAATTTGACAGTTTCGGGTAGCTTGACCTGCTGGCGTCTGTACCTAGAGCATTTTATCGCAATTTTTTACAGATACTACATTTTTATTACCAGCACTGTATAAAAGAAGAATTAACAAAAATATTTTTAGTATATTACCAAATAGGTTATCACTGTATAAAATCTAAGCACCGACATAAACTCGTAAATAATTGCCAGCGCGCAAAAACAAGGCATTATGAAAAAATACATTGTGCAAAAAAAAAAACAACGACCAAAGAGTTATTGACACAGCTCATGTTTTCAAAATGGCGACCGGTATTGTCCCCTAATGGGGTTCCGTATTCCATTTTTGTATTGTTTTCTCTCATTCGCTGAAAATTTATAAGTCGTTAGCGAGTTGTTATTATCATTCCTTTATTGAGACAAAAAGTTATGTAGGGGCATTTTTTGTTCTGTTAATTTAATGTTTATTGGAGTAATGGGTTGTTTTCGGAATAAAAATTGAGTTTTATGAACAAATTCGAACGTTGGGATGATAAATGGTGCGGTTTATAAAGGGAGGAGTATTTTTTTAGTCTTTCAATTGTTTACTGTATTGCTGTTCGAATGTTTATCTAAAAACTACATAGTTATAATAGAAAGCCTATGCTTTCTATTATAACTATTTAATTGTCAAATGGCATATATACAGGATTTCCCAAAACTTAACGTCAAGCCGGGCATTAGTGAGAGGGTAGTTAATGAAAGAACAAAAAAAAAAGTTTTTTTACTTATTTTTTAAACACATTTAACTTTGCAGCTCAAAAAAGAACATACTTTTGTTTCTGAACTTTCCTAAACTTTCCTATCAATTGTTCCTGGCTGAACGTTATGTTTCAGGATATCTATATGTACCGGCTATGGCAGTAAATACATAGAAATGTTAGGTAATCTGTTCTATTGCCAATTGCCATAGACAAGATTTCGTATACTTTACTATGAAGCGAAATTTCGAAACTTATTCAAATTCATCTGACATTATCCACACATCCGCTTCCGAATCCGTTTCTACAAATTAAAATTAATAATTAAAGCCACGCTGTATAAAATATTTGACCTCCAACACTCGTCTACACTCCTACGACCATTGACACCGACCGAAAATCTTAAACGATTTTGGTTCAAGGATCAAGAGAATTCTCATTATTCTAACAACGTTACATCTGCATCTCATTTAACCAACTTTAGTCCTTATCTCCGCGGATTAAAGGTGGCAAGGAATGTGTTAATAAACTTGTGATTTTCGGTAATCGCTTCGGAAATGCTTCGAAGATTTCCACAGTGCGTTAACCTCAGGAGTTTGGATGTTACGTGTGAGGGGAAATCCAAGGTTTTCGGTTAAATTCGGTTCCGCTTCGTAACCTTTCGTGTAGTGTCTTTAGTAACTCCTTGTTAATGTTGCGTAATCGAGAACTTTCAAGGTTTCATAATTTTCCTTGATAATTTAAAATTTTAATGTAATTCAGCAGCGTATGCGGAGAAAATGTTCAGTACGACACAACTAAGATGTTATATCGATCTTCTTCTTCTCTCGTGTCAGCACGAGCTACACGAAAATAGCTCATGCCGTGGTGTAAAGATTAGCCAGTCAGTAAGATTGGTAGCGGGGGTGACTGCCCAGGGTGCTTTTTTTTTTATTAGACTGTAGGTGGTCCTAGGGGACCCTTCCTACGTAACCGGGCAGTTATTGGCGAGACCTGAAGGGTCTCCAGCCAATAACATCATGACTACCTGCAACAAAAGCACTAAGGGCGACCCGTAGTGGGACTCGGACCTCGGCTTAGGGCGTTGCTGGCGTGGACATAGGGGGGGAGACAGCTTGATGAGGGCTGAATTATCGGTGTGAGTGCCCAGGGTGCGCCAGATGTACATATTTATCGGCATTCATGGAGGCTCTTTTCATGCATGTTACATCGTTGTACCTGTATCATCGTTGTACCTGATCGAATAGCCAATAACAGTGGCTCATTTTCGCGCCATTCACACTTATTGCGTCAGTGCATGGTATTTCTTTATTGCAAGGGGCTGCCTAAGATTCAATAAAAAAAAAGACATCATGGTGCTCTTTACCTGAGTAATTTTAGCGCTTCGAGGTAACTAAATGCGCGGAGCGATATCGCCTTAGTCCTGTCCGCCAGCTGTGTCTGTCGCCGTGCTTTCATTCAATTAAGTGTGACATTGATTTTTTTCTATGACATAAAAAATATATTTTTGGAGTCTTTTTTTGTTTTTTTTTTATTTTATCCTTGTTGCGTCGTTTAGATACGATCACTTATCCCTATCTCAAGGCAAAAATATTTTTTTTAATTTATTATCCTAACTAATATTACAAATGCGAAAGTAAGTTTGTTTGTTTGTTACCTTTTCACGTCTGAACCACTGAACCGATCATCCTGAAATTTTGCATATACGTTGTCAAGTGTACAGAAACGGACATAGGGTACTTTTCATCCCGAAAAAAAGTACTGTTCCCAAAGCAAACAACAATAACGATAATAGATGGCGCCAGGTGTCTTTCGATGATTCGATTGAATTATATTATTATAGAAACTTTAGTAGTCTGTTAAGAGTTTTTTTGAGCTTAATTAACGCGAGCGAGGCCGCGGGCAAAAGCTAGTTTTTGATAATGCTAAATTCCATGCAGCGTTAATCTATACCTGAGGGATTACCATGATCTCTTAGAGCAGGAATGTTTTAATATTATTACGAGAGTGGGTAAGGGATGGCGCTAGAGAGCTGTCTAGCGCTGTCACTTTCCCACTCTCGTAATAATATTAAAACATTCCTGCTTTAACAGATCATGGTGTCCCCCCAGTAATCATGTGTATTACGGAATTACACGGATTCGTTTACAGCCTGTACATAATAAGTATTTAGGAAAAGGCTAGTTATAACGATTCCACTTTTATTAATGTAAGTACACACATACGGTACATAACATACCTACTCAAACTTCAAAATACCGTATTAGCACTACCTATTTAATTATTATGTGACGAGCTTACGTAATTGACGTGGCCTTCGTGTGAAAGCCAGCTCTCAATTAACCTGCGACTCTTGGGAACTCGTGCGGTGTCCGTGGCCTTGTGTGGTGCGAACATGTGTATTATGTGTAATTCACACTTTTTAAAGGTCAAGTATTGTGGGAAATGTGTTGTGGAGGAGATTTACAATGAAAAGCGTAGATTTTCCTTTTTAAATTAGGTATACACTATGTAACTGGAATAAGGCAAAACCTCAAACACCTCAGCTAGAATTTTCAGTTATAATCATAATACGTATAGGTACCTACATTGAAACTTGACTTTTTTTTAAACTTTGCCCCATTCTAGGATTTCTCGTGTATCGTAGGTGCGTATACAAACACCAACCTCACATACACAAACGCCCAGACCCGAAACAACTATCTGTAGGCCATACTAATTTTTGTCCGTGTGGGAATCGAACCCACGACCCGTAGGGCAGTAGCCAATCGCTCAGCCACTGCACCAAACGTGTTTATGTTTATGTGCTTCATCATCATTCAGCCGAAAGACGTCCACTGCTGGACATAGGCCTCCCCCAAAAGGGGGTAGGGGGTGGTTGCCGTAATTGCCCCGCTTGGCAGGCGGATTGGCGATCGCAGTATGGTTGTTAAAGTACTCAGAGAACGCTGCTGCCCATCCTCTAGAGAATCCCTTAGTCGTCTTTTACGACACCCACGGGAAGAGATGGGGTATTGCTATTCTTTAAGTCCGGCACTACATGAGACTATGTGCTTAAATATTATTTATATTGAAGCACATAAAAGTCATTCAAAGTTCATCACAAATTAAATTGAACCTCATTGATCGGTCCGAAGTGTAGATACTTTAATAAAGAAAAAGTTATTTTAAACGGTTTTTGTCTTAAGAGAACTGTACTTTAATAAAACTATTTGAATTGATTAGAGATCCACGTGCATAAAGCATGTCATTATAGTACTACTACTATTGTGGGTGCATGAAAAGAGCCTCCACGAGTGACGATACTTAAGTACGTCCGGCGCACCCTGGGCAGTCAGCCTCGCTACCAACCTTGCTGACTGGCTAATCTTTTCACCACAGCATCAGCTATTTTCGTATAGCTCGTGCTGACACGAGAGATGAATAGTACTACTAGAGGTCGCAAGCGTGGATGTCGTTTATCGCATATTCCTTATTTTTCGGGATAATATAATTCAATCATGATTCGAAAGAACGTGGCGCCATCTATTATCATAAGAACGTTATTGTTGTTTTCCTCGGGAACAGTACTTTTTTTCGGGATGAAAGGTACCCTATGTCCGTTTCTGTACACCTGACAACGTATATGCCAGGATGATCGGTTTAGCGGTTTAGGCGTGAAAGGGTAACAAACAAACTTACTTTCGCATTTATAATATTAGTTAATATTTTTAAGTTCATAATTGGATTTTTACGACATGAGTGTAGTTTTTTTTTTTTTTTTTAAATAAATAAATATTTTTGGGACATTTTTACACAGCACCATCTAGTCCCAAACTAAGCAGAGCTTGTACTATGGGTACTAGACAATGGATATAATACTTATATACTTTTTTTTTTTGTAAATACATACTTATAATACCTATGAAACACCCAGATCAACACAAACACTCATGTTCATCACATAAATATTTGTGATGTGTGGGAATCGAACCCACGACCTCGTGGTCAGCAGTCTGACACTCGAACCACTAGACCACAGACGTCGTCATATTATATGACAATTAGTAACAATGTGTGAACATCATCCGAATGATGAACCACCTCGCTCACAATCCATTCTAGTCATTAACGTCAATTTAATAAAGATTTGTTTTATTTACCACTTAGATTGAAAGTTACCAAACTACCTACAATTTATGCTAATAGTCAGTTTACCTGCATATATTTAAATTAATTTACACCGTGGTGTTATCGCCAATACCTGCGGACAAATAAATTAATAATATTACTAAATTGAAATGTATTTTGTTTTAATTATGATGTAAAGAAAAGTGCTGTGCGGTGTTTGGATGAATAAGGTTTTTACATAAACTCACCCCTGTATTCCCCGAAGGGTTGGCAGAGGTGTATACCTATAGTACACCCACATTTCGCCGTTATGTTTAAGTCCCATGTAATAGGGGGCGAGCCTATTGCCATAGACCGGGCACAAATCCAGACTCCGGGCTGCTACTGAGAAATTCCACACAGAAAAAACCCAATATCACTTTGCCCGACCTGGGAATCGAACCCAGGATCTTACGCTCAGCAGTCGCGCTTGCGACCACTAGACCAACGAGGCAGTCTTAGTCTAAAAAGGTTCTTATTTTGTTATAATTTGGGGAACAAGCAGACAAGGAACAAAGAGAGGCTTCTGGCTAATTAGCAACCGCGCGGATCATATTATGATTTGCAAGGTTAAGCTACGCTTGCCACGGTCAGTCTGTGGATGGGTGACCATTGGTTACATAATGAGACTCCTCCGTGCCTTGGACAGCACGTTAAACAGCCAGTCCAAGGTGTCATATGAATAGCTATGACAGTTGTTGCGGGTACTCAGAAGCTCGAAAGTCTAGACAACCGGTCTAATCTAAGGATATCGGCTTTGCCCAGTAACTGGGTTGCGGAGGTCTAATGGCAGTTGCTCCGTGTGAAATACTGGTATTCAGACGCATCTGTTTATACTGGAGGCTGTCCCCAACATAGTTAGGAGAAGGCTAGGCAGCGCGGTGGTCGGTGGTGACCTCTTGCTTCCGGCCGTGGTTCTATCCATGGTCGTGAGCGAGAGTGCGTGGGAAGCCGTCGCCTCCTTTTGCGAGGTGGTGATAGCGACCAAGGAGGGAGCAGAGAGGGAGCGAGAGGCGACGGCCACTCTCCCTTCCCGCGCCAGACGCACCGGGCGCCGTGGGAGGGCGCGCGACGATCTCTGGACACCCTAGTGTGTGGCCTGCGGGCGATGGGTTAGGGGACCACACGACCAGTAACAGGCCCGAGAAGGCGGCGCGCATGTGTTCCGTGTGTGCTTCTTCGGAGGACGACACGGACAGATGGAGAGGTCCGCCAGGGGCTGGCAACCGAGGCCTGCCGGGGTTGCGGTGCATGCAGCTGCGAATCCCGCGACCCCGGCCAAGGGTCAGGAGAAGGAACACTGTGGGTTTTTAGCCGGTAAGAGTCCGGCATAACCCTTCGCCTTCCCCAGGCGAAGGGTATCCATGAGGATTTTTAGACGATAAAAAAAGGGTTCAATTCTCCTAAAAGGCCAAACCGTTCATTCAGACAGTTTTTAATTTCAAAAGCTGTCAAATTGTTTAACAAAAAAACAAAATCAATAATTTTGACAGTTTTCATAAACAAAAACTGACTGACGGCCAGTTTCTTCAAACTCAAACTCAAAACTCGTTTATTCAAAGTAGACTAGTATTACTTAGTTCTTTTTGAACGTCATATACATAAGACTGCCCTCAAAGCGCCCACCCTTCACCGCTTCCTAGTGTTTATGCTGTGAAGAAGAAACGGCGCAACAAACTCCCCAGCAACACAGTTCAGTCTGTCAAGTCTTCGTCAAAAGTAACAGCCAAAGTCAAAGTATCGGTAAAAGAACAATGATCACTCGGCTAACATGCTTGGACTAGTAAAATCTAGCAAAACGTAACTTGATGAAACATAATGTCGTTTCATTCGCCTACATAAATATAACTAAGTACAGCCTTCAATATATTTTTAAAAGGTTGGAGAGACAAGATATTTTGCCACTTCCATTAACAGATTCAAAACGTGATGCAATTCCAAGTCCATTAAATGAATGCCAAGTCAACAAGAGTAGAAGATCAACCGGAGTCTGTAAGCAATGCAAAAATATAAAAAAAAGGGAAAATAATATAAAATCGCACAGAACACCAAAGAATATTGTAACAATAAGCGAGGAGAACACTGTCGTCGCCGAAACTACAACGACATGGTTACCATGGACACGGTCAGCGCAGAAAACCACAGATTAATTATTAGTAGCTAGCTACAGAGAACCGTCAATTTATTTTTACTTGTCAAGAATAGGGAGGGACGTAATCAATCGATTTATGACAGTATCGATTTTTAGATGTAAAATCATTAGTTTTTTATCTAATTCATGGCTTCATTAAAACAATTTACCACGAAGTAACATCAAATTCTATTAGCGGCTAGGCTTAGTATAATATTGATGTGAGTTTATACGGTTGACATTGCCTGGGATTTTATTTTGATTTATGAAATAAAATCATAATAGACTAGAAAAAGTATGGACTTCTCTAGTAACGTAAGTAATTACGGATGCGTTCGAAGTTAGATATTTTATACAGCGTTCTGATAAATAAAATAGTATTTTTAAAATAAGATTATCTATATTTCCCCATCTTTTAAAAATAAACGAAGATATCCAATAAATACACTAACAATGCACTAATATATTGGTGACAGTTTCATCTCGGGAACAATTTCTGTTTTTTCCTAGTCCAAAGTGTCCATTGTTCTTTGTTTCTTACAGTGAAGAAACTTTACCGTTACTTTGACTTTGGCTGTTACTTTTGATCTTACAGTGAAGAAACAAATTTTACCGTTACTTTGACTTTGGCTGTTACATTTGATGAAGAAACTGGCCATGAGGGTTGTGGTTCGTTTGCGTTTGGCAACAATTTTGATAGTCAAATTCAACCCAATTACAAATAACAATAGGTTGACTTATATTTGCTTAAGTAATGAATCTAATACATTAAGTCAATGTAACAGTACTCATAAACAAACACAAACTGTTAATATTAATTAAAAATTCACACAAAATGAGACTCATACGTCATCGTTAGGCGAATTAGCGAGACATGAGACAAATTAGCCCACACAGTATAATTTCAACCATAAACTATACTACATAGAGTTGAAACTGCGACGTTTGTAGTTTGTATTGTCATCTATTTCGTGTGACGTTCAATGAACTCTTTGTATTTAACAAATGTTATGTAAATTATTATTGTCATTGTAATGTTATTTACTTAGTAATAATGTCTTTGTGTGTATAATTAAAATTAAATTATATAGCTTTTCACCTGTCGAAATAATGTGGTAATAATATGTTAAACACGTGAGTAGTCTTAAGTACGGTTTATGTAAAAAGTTGCCAACGTTATAAATGCTTGTAATTTTATTAAACGTAATGTAATTTCGTAAAAAGATTGTTAAGATGTTTTCTCATATTCTTTACGAATGTAAAATACTATTTAAGAGGAGAGTCCTTAAGAAACACCTGAAAAGGCACTTACTGTTTTCGAAATTTCTATAAACTCTCCGCATGGAATTACGTAAAAAAAATAATGAAGAACCTTAATAGATGTGCCAACAGTTTCACCGCGAGATATTTGCGAAATCATCATTAATTTCGAGAAAAAAAAATGTTAAATTCCCTCAAAAACATCTAAATCGACCTTTTCTATTTGCAGAATTTACTTAATTTTAAAGAAATATATAAAAATCTATTTAGTTCAATCGTGACACGAAAGTATGAATAACACGTCTACCGTTTTATTATTTTAATAAATCAAACCAAATGAGAGTAATCTACGTCTCAACATTGTTAATTTTTTACGGAAATTGTTTTCCGTTCCCCATACATTTTAGTATGGAGCAATACTCTCCCGTAATTTGTTTTATAAAAGAGTACGCACGCGAAAAATTTTCAGTGCCATCCTAGAATTCAAGGTGACAGCACGTCCGTTTGTAATTCGAGCCGAGCTCTCAAAACATCTACGCACAAGGCATAAGGGTGGGTTGCGAGTGTCGTGACATGACTGCATTTTTTCACTCTTCGAACAATAAGACAGACGACTCGGACAGTAACCGAATTGACACATTTTAATTTCAATATTTTTTTCACTGAATATTCGGACACCATCAAATTATTGAAGCTTTTTAGTACAGTCAGATAAAAAAGTCTTAAAATGTGGCAAAAAAAGCGTTACCAAAACTATTTGTGACTTTAAGGTGGCATCTTTCGGTAATAAATAACTTTGTGGACTCACCACTTTGAACTGCACCAAATAAGTATTCTTCGAAACGCACGAACGATGAAATATAGAGAAGAGCATGAAGGATTCGTAGTGAATTTATATCAATAGACGTTTTAAAATTCAGCTGCCCTTATTGTTTATTTATTAAAACTACTAGGAAAGTAGAAATGAACTGCAACTAGGTGCTTAAGCGACTTAGCTCCGGTTTCTGAATTGAGAATTCTGGGATAAGCAGTACTTAAGTAACATTTGAGTACAGAATTGTCAAAAAAATGACGGATTTTAAAGCATTTTTTGACAACTCCGTACTCAAATACTACATAAGTATTGCTTATCTTGAATTTAATTCAGAAACCGGAGGTAAGTCGCTTAAGCACCTATACCCTAAATTCCTAACTCAGATAATTTATGTAAACAAAGGGGATAACAGATCAAAAAAATATTTTATTAATGGTAATTCACTGAAAATGCCGGACAAAGGGTTAGATTCTCTTTTATGTACTGATTTTAGAAATAATAATTTAAAAAATATCATACCGTAATTACTTTTATCAATTTTCAGTTTTCAACAAAGTTATTAAAAAAAGGAGATTTTCTGATATAAAGTATTTTATGATACTGGTAACACTGTAGGAGTACAAAACATTTTCTAATTTCGTTTAACAAAATGTCAAAGTTGTTTATTGTTTATCTTAGCGTCTTAACAATACATTCGTTTTCTTTTCCCGTTTTCGCTGCGTGTTTGTTAATTTTGTTATTGTGCTATAGTATCATCGTGTTAAGTTTTTCACCTTGTTGGTGTTTGTTATATTTCCTTGTTTTTGTTGAGTTCGTTTGTTAAGTTTTATTTGTTATTTGACAAATGGAGCCTCAGCCGGGGCCCTCGAAGGCAGCCGCCCCCGACTTTTTGTCGCCTGTTAAAAAGCGGCATCTATGAGTGCCACAGAAAAACTTATGGTGATGAATGCGTATAAGGACTGATTAAAGTGATTATAAGGCGCGTCTCCGACACACTACACAAGACATTGTTTGGCTACGGTATTTTGTTTGCATTGTTCTTAAAATTAACATGATTTTAAATGATTACTTAGTAAACCTTTAATGATAAAATGTTTTGTACCACTAACCTGTCACTTTGACAATGACATTTCTTTGTTTACATAAATTATCTGAATTCTGGAATTAGGGTATAGTTCCAATTCATTTCTGCTTTCCTGGTAGTTTTAATAAATAAACAACAGTTGAATTTTAAAACGTCTATCGATATAATTTATCACGAATCCTTCGTGCTCTTATGTTTCATCGTTGGTGGGTTTCAAGGAATACGACTGCCAAGGCGCGTATCATCTATGTATTAATCCGGTTAAAAACTGTTTTTTTATAACTATAGGCTGGGCGGAGGACGGATTTCCACAATTATTAAGGTATCGTTGAAAGTTTTTTTATCTGACTGTACAAAACAGCTTTTTTTATTGGTGTCCGAATCATCAGTGAAAAAAATATTAAAATCAAAATATGTCAATTTGGACACTGTGTCCGAATATATTGTGAATTTTATACAGGGTGGAATCGTTAAGTGTCAACAGGCGATTATTCCGTCAGTTTAGGAAATATTTCAGAACTTATGGCTAATATCAAAACTAGGGCGCCTAGTCACTAAAATAACATAAATATTTTTGATAAAATAACCGCCATGTATCGAGAATTTTGATTTTACCTACTTCCGTACATTTAGTATGACATTTTGTTCATGAGATATTCAAGAAGCTTATAATTTTTTTGCATTATTCATTCGAGCTAAATTGTTTACTGAATGACAGGATTAATAATAACTCGATAAAAAAAATGGATAATATTTCTTTCTTGTAATTGACAAAGTCGGCAACATTTTTTAATTAAACTTTTAATCAATTGAACTGGATGAAAACGAAAAATAATAAGTTACCAAGACTTGCCAATTTTGACGTTTGATAGCTTGTCAGCTAAAGGGTTCTCTATTTCTTGTTAATATATTTTTCTGCATATTATTACTATTTCAGATAGAAATGGGAAAACGTAAAGAAAATTACAAAAGTTTTATCTTGATTGTATGCTTCCGGAAATAACAGATTTAAGATTAGACAGTAAAATGGAAATAAATGAGTGCAATTAAAAAACGAGAATCTGAAAGAAAATCAAAGAAACGGAACAGCGAAAATGTTTTATCTGATGTCAGCAGCCCCAAGCGCAAGCAATAAATAAATGAATTAAAGAAAATAATTTTATCAAGCATTAATTTTTGTATGTAGGTACTAAGATGTACCTATAATTTTTTTATAATAAAATATAATTTTAAAATATCAAACTGAGAAAAAAATGTTACTATACCCAGTAATTGAGTTATATATATTAATTGTTTTTCATTACAAATCAATCACACATTATCTCGTTTTAATTTTTATGTTGGCTCTTATCTTCCCTCGCAATATTTACATACCCTAAAATATTCCCAAACAAAAATTATGTGTCATTATATTCGAAAATAGAAACACAGAAAATCGACAATAATATATTACAGTAATAATTATTCTAAGTTTAAATCTGTCAATGTCGATTACACTGTGACCCCACCCTTTGTTCACACCACCAATACTATGGGCACGCGTGCCTCCCGGTGCGGTGAATAAATAGCTAATACATTGCGCGTTTTTTGCAACATACTTACTAGTCCTTCAGAAGCGGACGCGCACTGAAGGTTTATTTAACCCGGCGCGCCACAAAATAAACCTTCGGTGCGCTTTTGTTTTTCGGTATGTGTACACTACATTGTGTGATGCAGCTGTATTAGTAGAAAATGTCGAAGTGTGGGTTGAAAAATAAGTTCTCACGCTCGCAAACCTTCCTCTTAATGTATTGTGTGAAATGTAATAAAAACTTGTGGAGAAACTTGGTGTGGTGTTCCTCCAACCAAAGGGAGGATCCTCCAACCAGGCGGAGTCTTGTGCCTGGCGGGCTACTGCCCACCAGTTGTTTTTTTTTTTTTTTTATTTATTACTGCAGTAGGTCGTCCTAGGGGACGGTTTCTACGTAACCGGGCAGTTATTGGCGAGACCTGAAGGGTCTCCAGCCAATGGGGGGAAGTAAAATACTTAACCTAAGCTAACTACTTGTACTACACTAACATCATGACTACCTGCAACAACAGCACTAAGGGCGACCCCTAGTGGGACTCGGACCTCGGCTTAGGGCGTTGCTGGCGTGGACATAGGGGGGGGGAGACAGCTTGATGAGGGCTGAATTATCGGGGTGACTGCGGAGTCTGAAGAGACGACCGGCTCTACGACGGGAGAGCCCACCAGTTGATGTTGGGAGGTTGTATATATACTATCTGCGTGTTAAATCTTGATTGCGCGATGTAGGATAGTTAGCTAGTTCGCATGTGGCGAGATAGATGCCGCCACATCACTCGCCCCCTGAGACCGGAGGTCGATCGTCTTGATGAGACAGCGGTCGTTGCGTCTTGAGAACTTGCCAGGGCCAGTGAGGGGTACAAACATTACTACGGCTACTTCGGTCCGTCAATATTTCTTCCGAATTGGAGACTCACGGATGACGGATAGAAATCGGATGACGGATGCCGGATGTAGTGCGTAAACAACCATACAAATAGTTCTATGGCTACTTCGGAACGTATTTTCACGGATTCGGATCGGATGCAGTGCGTAACCGCTGTAAAAGGTAGATTATTCAATTGTAGATAGAATTCTCTTTAAACCTTAAACGTAAATCTGCCGTACAGTGACAAATGCTGCTGAAAATTTGAGTTTTCAAACTTGGAATTGAATGGAAAACTAATAATAATCGATACAAAATTAAATAAATGATGCCTAATTGGAGAAGAAAAGCTAGGATATAGTTTGTCGAATGAAGCTTAATTTTCGATATATTTATTATTTATGGGAATTCACAAATCAAATAATCTCTAGAGTAACAAGTCATAAGGATGCGGCGTTGTAACTTTTGTCATACCTTGGTCATACTATGCCTCACTCGTCGTATGTCGTGTTTTGTTGAGGAGGTTCGTGAAGTGATAGGTTTTCTTATTCACTCACAAAATAATTTAAACGTTGCCGTTTCGATCTAAGGTACTGTTTACAAGGAAGTACTAAAGTTAATTGATTTATTTTGTTCCGAAAAATTATATAGTTAAATTGACTGAATTGGACTTATGTTAATATAACGTTATTGACTCATAATACCATCAGAATCTTTCAGGTACCTTGGGCCCACGGTATATATTTAAAGAACTAGCTTTCGCCCGCAGCTTCGCTTGCGTGAAATTTTGAACCCGTTAAGTGACAATTTTTCATACAAACTTCAATCGCCTATTTCACCCCCTTAGGGGTAGAATTTTCAAAAATCCTTTCTTAGTGGATGCCTACGTTACAAAAGGAACCTACTGTAAAAATTTCAAGTCTCTAACCCCAGCGGTTTAGGCTGTGCGTTGATAGATCAGTCAGTCAGTCAGCTTCTCCTTTTATATATATAGATAAACGAAAATTCAAGGTCTTCAAACTCCTTTGTATAATGATCATCAAGTACCTATTATCCACTAGAGTGTAGTACGTATTTCTGACTGAGTCTATTTCGGTGCGCACGCGCCGTCGCTTGTTTTTCCACTCCCAATTGCTATAAATAGTACGCATTTGATTTACTAAACATATGGCTAAGGCCGCTTGTACACTTGTGTAATAGTTTTTTTTATCTTTTGCGGCAGTATAACACCTTTATACCTCTACAAAAGATTAAAAAAAAACTGTAAAGAGGGTGATATTTCAGTATCCGTATGCTTGAAACTCAATAACGCATTTTTCTTTTTGAACGTCAAAAGTTCATAAGAAAGCTCCCAAAATCGCTCGCTTTTCCGCTGTTCTTATAAAATTCTTACGTTTTTTACGGTAGAAAAAAAACAGGGTGTCGGTATTAAACGGAAATGTTGTTTTTAATCAGGCTATGTTGGCAATTTATGTGCCTATAAAATATTGCAAAGGAAAAACAATAAAAATATTTACGACATCAGATACGTTTCCTAGAAATCGGCACTAAGTTTAAAAGTGAAATATCAATAAAATTGCATTCGAAATATTGGCAAAAAAAACAACTAGACGTAAGTACGTCTAAGTTTATTAATCAATAAGCTAATTTCGGTATTTATTTGAAGCAGGAAAACGTACTGGAAGCATTCAGATTTCTTTAATAATAGTATTCGATTGCAAAAACTGTCAAATTACTTGACAACCAAAACATAATCAAACATTTTGACAGTTACCGCGCGTCGTCCGAGGACGACACCGCTATTGTTTATCTATTGTGTCTATGTTAACGGTGATTGAATGATTAATAGAACCTACAGCTTTCGTTTACAAACACTGTCAAATTATTTGACAACCAACCTGTACCACCAACCAACATCAACCAACCAAATGTACGACTAAAGAAAACAGAAGGACTAGGCCAGGTTCTCTGCTTCAAAAAAATACCTGAATTAATCTTCAGTACAATGTATAAGTACCCTAACTAGTACAGTTGCTAACCACTCGAGATGTGAAGTGCGAAACTTTCGATAAATAAGTCTTTAGATGTGTGTCTGCTTAGATTCTGTAGGTACTTTATGCAGATATCATCATTATAATGAGAAATCTATACTTATAATAGAATCGTAATGATTCTTAAACCGTACCGTAAAATATTTTTGGAAAAAAGTATTTGCAACGCATCCTAAGAACGATACATCTGTATCGTTCGTTAGGCATCAGACTATAACGTTGTTTTAGAATTTTTGTCTGTTTCTACGTTTCAGCTTCACGCCAGTGCTACTTGATAGATCCAGTTGAAAGGGTTAAATAGCGGGTCAGGTTACAGGGTACAAATTATCACGCTATTGAGTGTGGCCGACAAGCTACCTTATGTTTCTGTAGGCAAAATCGTTGGTACAGCTACTGTTTATTATTTTGGACTTGCCAATTGTAGATTTGAATTAAATGAACACTGGAACATCTGACAAACTATATCACATTTCGCATTTCACTCTACGCCACAGATTACTTAAATAAAATAGACCGAAAGTTTGTTAAACTGTATGAAAATGTGTGTAATTTTTTTGTTCTAACTACCTACGTAACAAGAGCAATTTTGTGCTGGGTGAGCAGAAAATTACCTGTGCGGGGACGGGCTAGAAGATAAAACTACCCCACCTCAAACTGGAACTGCGTGTTATATGATTCAATAAAACCCAGCACGCTTGGTGGTAGGATCTGTACAGACGCCAGCGCATCAAGCTCCCCAAAACTGTCAAATTTTCGCAATCAACCTTGAACCTAATGCTTTTGCGATAAAGATGAAAATCTATTAAAGAAATTTGACAGATTGTACTAGCTTTAAGTGCTTACGTTCCGCCTGGCTAGCTACCACCCTCACACTAAAGTCCGGCGCCAAGCAGATTACGTATATTAGTGTATATGTGAGAGCCAGAGGAGTAAAGTGGCATCCCTCTCAATCTCTTCTATTTTTCTTGATTTGTGTGCTCCCTCTTATCTGCGCTTACCATCAGTTGCGACTAGGTTCAAATGTGACCAAGTCAAATAATAAAAAGTAAATAAGTCTTCATAGTGAGAGGTTGTGCATACATATCCTGCAACTATTCATGCATGTGGAGCCGGCAACGGTCGAAAGCGGACTGACTTAGCTGCGTAACGTGTCGGAGCATTGCTCCTACCGAATGCGACACGAAGTAGGTCAAATTACATTATCTATTTACCTCTATATCTGTCTACTAGTTTTGAAACAAAGCAACGATTCACATCAAAATACAATACACGTCAACAAACAGAAATAGATTTTTTTACTATAATAAACATAATTCGTGACACACGCCCTCCCCGAACGGCTAATTATATCGTGATTATGCGCGTTATTGGCAGCGGATCACGATATGATTGTAATAATAGGGCGATGCGCGATCGATGTCAGTATTATGTCGTTTGTGCAGGTTCGATGACCTGCATTGACGTGCTGTGCAGTTTAATTGTCTGTGTGTCTATGTTATTTAGTATTTAAAAGTTATGATTTGTTTGAACAACTACAGGTAATAATCGTTGAAGGCCCTATGGATGTTGGAACAGACGAGATGGGAACTTTTTTTTTCTTTTGGATTTGTTTAGATGTTTCTTGCGGATCATTTCTATGTAACCGGACAGTTATTGGTAAGACCTAAACGGTCTCGAGCTAATGGTGGGGAAGTAAAATACTTAACCTCAACTAAATACTTAGAGCCCTCGCAGACCACAGACTTTCTGTTGGTCGATAGTTTGGTCGGTTTATTAATCAGTATGAAGATGACATGTATGCAAGTGCGCACACTATAACGATTCGGAATCGGCCGATAAAAAAGCTTGATGGACTACACGATTGCCTTCAAACTGAACTGACTGTTTAGTTGGCCCAGTGTGGCACACTGAGTGTGCGCGCTAGCAGCCCTACCCGACCAAACTATCGGCCGATAAAAAGTCTTTGGTCTACGGGGGTTCTTATACTACACTAACATCATGACTAGCAACAAAAGCATTAAGGGCGACCCCTAGTGCGACTCGGACCTCGGCTTAGGGCGTTGCTGGCGCGGGGTGGGGGGAGACAGCTTGATGAGGGCTGAATTATTGGTGTGACTGCGGAGTCTGAAGAGACGACCGGCTCTACGATGGCAGAGCTCAGTAAATCATGACTGGACGAGATGGGAACCCAAAAAGCGCGTACTAAGATACCCCTCACAGAGACAAAGTTGGACTGTCCTATGTGCCTGTAATTACACCGGCACCAATAACCTTCGAATTGGAACACAGCAATGCTGTGACAGAAATAGGTATGGAGGTAGACTTCTCCGGACAAATTATTTCACAAGGAGCTCTAAAACGGTTTCACGGCAAAACATAGCGCCCAAATATGTTAACCTAACACCTTTATGTAAATACCTATGTTTTACAAACAAATACTCTGATTCTGATTCTCTACTACTCTTAATAGGCTCTCTAAATAGCGGCATCATCCCAAAGGATATACAGAGTGTAAAAAGATTCATCACATAGCCGAAATCTATGCACTCTGTACATCAAACTAAATTACATTGACCAAAAATAATTGCTAGGAAACGACTTTTATTTTTTGGCATAAAAAATACGCTTTTTTTTAGTAGCGCGCAATGTGTAGTTGTGGCGATGCCGCGCGTTTGCATGCGTGCAGCGGCCACACAGCTGGGAGTAGGCTTGTTGAAAAAATATCGATATATCGAAATATCGATATTTTTGATTCGATATATCGATATTTTTAGCCGATATATTTTAATTCGATACATCGATATATCGATACAAAATATTCAATATCGAAATCGTATCAAAAACGATATTTTTTTACAAATTTAATTTATTACCAGAATATTTTGCAGAATTCAAAGCCGTAAAAGATAAGAACGAACGGAAAAAAGGAACTGTGGTGTCTAGGACTAGCACTAGCTGCTGCAGCCCGTAACAATGCAGCTAATTTAGCCTCCCAAAGTAACAGAATGCCGGACGCGTTGAAGCAATTCCTAGATGCTCCAAATCTATCCCGTAAGGAAAACCCGATAAAATTTTGGATAGACACGAGACAATTTACCCCAGTTCTTTCGAATCTGGCACTTGAATAATTGACACCTACGGCTTCCTCTGTGCCTTCAGAGAGAATAGTTTCTGCCGTAAATCTAGCGGTTCCTAATAAATCTTCTTCTTCTCTCGTGTCAGCACGAGCTAAACAAAAATAGCTCATGCTGTGGTGAAAAGATTAGATAGTTATTATAGCAAGGTTGGTAGCGGGCCTGACTGCTCAAGGTGCGCCGGACGTACTGAATGAAGTATCGATTTTGCCTAATAAAAAGGAATAATGATTGAATTACTTTCGTTTTTATTAAGATTCTCATACATTAAAATAATGTGCACTTTTTATAAAAAAAACTATCACCTATTATAGAGCCAGACTGAACTAAATACATTATTATTTTAAAACCGAAAATCTCTGAAAATTTGACCGATATATCGATAGTTTTTCCTCGAAATATCGAGGTCGATATTGATATTTTAATAAATATCGATACATCGATATATCGATATTTTTTTTCACTTCCGACATCCCTAGCTGGGAGCCTACTCCCTAAGTCCGTCAACAAAGTTAGTCGCCCGTCCTTAAGTAGCCCGAAACGTAGAAGTGAACAAAACAAGTGTCAAGTTCAACTTTTCGGACGGGCAAAAACAGATCGGTAGTAGGGATAGCTGTCAAATCGTGTTGTCATTCATTCTTAGTTCGGGCGCCGAAATAATCGTATGTCCGTAGGTGATAGGGAGTAGGAAACGCTCGTAACTAAGGCCGAAACCACGGACTTCGTGCTTAGGGAGTAGACCCCCTGGGCCAAGGCGGTCGTGTGCGTTTGACATTCATTGCGTTTTTGTAACTTGAAATGCGTAATTTGTTAGGAAAAATTGAAATTTTTGATAATGTTTGTTTGGAAGAATGTTTAGTATTATGACTGGGAATTCGTTTTTGGAAAAAACTAAAAAAAAAATGTATACTTTGACCTTCAATATCTCCAAAACTATTTATTTCCCAGGTATGGTCTGGTAGAAAAAAATTATCCCAATGATGGGTAGAATATGTGGTTTTCGTTATCATTAAGGGTCTTTTTACACCCGATATGTGTAGAGATCAACTACGATAACATGGCACGCCCCTACAACATCTGTCGTCAATGTGTGTGTGTGTGTGTGTGTGTGTGTATGCCAACGAGTCACCATGTTTGTTTTTGATATTTAGTAGATTTAGAGCCCAAATACACGTCCGATACTTGCCTCCGATAGTCGGTTCCGATAGTCTGATCAGACTATCTGAAGGCCTCCGCGTCATACATTTGTATGAACATGAATTACACGTACGATCAGACTATCGGATCAGATGTCAGAATCGTAAGCATCGTCAGGGCGTCGTCGTCATCCAGAAAAAATCAGACACGAGAATCGTACGTGTATTTGATGAATCCGATCAGGTAAGTCGGATCCGGCTCCCGGAAGCAACTATCGAACGTGTATTTTGACCCTTAGTGCATAATTAAAGCGAATGAATGACACGTTGCACGTTGTAGTGACGATACTTATGTACGTCTGGCGCACCCTGGGCAGACAGCCTCGCTACCAACCTTGCTGATAGGCTAATCTTTTCACCACAGCATGAGCTATTCTATCTCACACATTTTTACTCGCAGTGTCAATGAGGACATGCTAGGAGGGGCATATATGCTATGTTAACGTAGGTAGTTGATCTCTAGGTTACTTTTTACACTATAGTCATCTCTATAGAATTCCATGGCAAACTACTCTATGTACTCATTACTTTTACAGTCACTTATAATTAATCTTCCAATTTGATTAGCTACATAAAGTAGTCAAACAACTCGTCTAGCGTTGTTGATTTCTGATTTCACGGGGTATTAATAACGGCGCCTGCGCAGCTGTAAAGTACTAGATGTTAAATGTAGACTAGTTAAACAGCTTTGGAAATTGGTTTGACGTAATATAAATAGATTAGTGGCACTTTAGCTGCGTTAAGTGTCAAACTGCAAATGGATTGAGTAATGCGTTATTATTGGTGTGCTAAAGGTATTTTAGCCTATTTCAGTCCCATCTGGTTATACTGGAAGCTAAACCAGCATAGTTGGGAAAGGCTAGATAGAAAAAAAATTAGCAAATTCAGGGTGTGAAAAAACCAGCCAAGTGCGTGTCGGGCCACGCGCAGTAATGGGGTTCCGTAGTTGCACAATAATGCGGGCTAAGAAGAGGGCTTAGTAATTTTTCAATGGAATTTCTACGAAATTTTTACTTTTCCGGTTGGTCGACTATTACTCGTAAACTTGCAAAGCCTACTTAGCTGTGATAGTTTTCCTTTTAACTTCGTTGTGTATACTACTACCGTGAATTTTTTCACATATCCAAAACTAGCCGTTTAGCTGGCAGGGGGGGGGGGGACACTTGACCCTAACAAAATGTGCACTTTAAAGTTTAATATTTCAGAAACGGATCCCTTAATCGAAAAATTGTAGTCACAAACCCACAATATTTTTGAAAGACCTACCCAACAACACCCTACATGACGGGGTAGACGAGAAAAAAAAAAACATCCCCACTTTAGATGTACAGGGCAATTCTCCTAAAGTAAATTGTTGCCAAACGCAATCGAGCCACAACCATCAGTCAGTTTTTGTTTTCGAAAACTTTCAAAATTGAATGATGATGATGAAGGAGCTTTGGCTTCGTGCCGGTTGTTTAAATTTTGTATCTTTTTTTTGATATTGTTCTGCCTGTGCGAGTCCTACAAAACTTTGCAGAAAACTGCTGGCTTATAAGTGTCACACAAAATGTAGACTAAATAAATAACAATAGGTAAGTAGTAGAGTTTAAGTGTAAGTAAATATTAAGTAAAGTTGAGACGGTATCACGATATTACTTCACAATGAACAAGTCGCGTTATTTTGATGTAACGACGTAGCAAATGTTATTTGGGGTCGGGTGCCACTGCGAGCGGATTAAAAAACGTTATGATTTTAATACTGGTTGGATATGCGGTCACCGATTAGATTATTTACTACTGTAAAGGTAGGATATAATAATACATGGCGACACTTTACACTAGACACTCATGTCGTAGTGTATACATCGCCGTTACACTGAGTTGTGCATGAGTTCTGGTTCAATTATAGTGTCGCAATTGCCTTGTGTCGAACGTCATTGTCACCGTGCGTATGTATACGTACAGTAAACGTTCATAAGTGCATTGGCACGCTAAGGTTTGTATTGCTGTGAACACACGCGGTGCAGTCCGTATGTTTGTATGTGTAAGTGGTGTCTCGATACAGTACGCATACCACAGCGCACAGCCACAGAGTTCACACACTGTCATCGCGTCGCACTACACGAAACAAAAATATATTTCCGTCGCTTTTATTATACACGCAGCATACGCATGATCTTGCTTGGTCGGTTCATAGGATTGCTAAAATTCGAATACAATTACTAGGCACCGATAGCGGTAAGCGTAAAGCGTCAGAATTAGGTGAGTGTCGGTTTAGGTTCTGATCTCGTGATGCATTTTTTGTTTTATTTTTGTTTGCAACAATAATATTTACCAAGGTGATAGTATTGCTATCTTTTTATTATTGTTATTGCAATAAAGGGTTTAGAATAAAAAATGCGTGTTAAGTGATAACAAAACAAAAATGTTTATTGTTCATTCATTTTAATTAATTAATTACATAAAGTTAAAAAACTGCTACAATTATTATATAATATATATTTATATAAATAATTATACTTCTAGTTAAAACAGTTAATTTCTCATACAGAACGATTCATTGAAGTAAAGTAGCTAATCAGTGAACTATGACAATCAGGCTTAAAATATTGTATCTTAGTATTAAAACAATATTGTGTTTTAAATAGCGGGTACTCTAATAAACCACAACTAGCAAATCTACGCAAATCTACCCACGTAAATATATCCAGTGCGGACTCGTTGTCACAATACAATTAAATTACACAGTAATACTACTTTTATTTTACTGCGAGTGATCTCAAACCTCAAAGTTAACAAATCTTATTCATTAGGACTTATTGAGGTTATAGCTTAAGTATTCTTTTTCTTTACGAAAAGAAGATTGAAACTAAACCTCACATTTTAATCCATAAATAATCACGGAAAATATGGCGTAATATAATATTCATATTTAATAATTTTATAATAAAACATTTAATATTTTGTGTATCCCCCATTATTCTCGATACAGTCAAGAAGACGTTGACGCATGGAGCCTATGAGATTAAAACGTATTTCTGTTCCTCTTATATTTTCCCATATCTCCATGCAATGTGATTTTAACTGCTCAAGACACCTCTCGTCCCGTGCTTCCCATCTTTGCACCATCAAACCCCATAGATTTTATATAGGGTTGAGGTCAGGAGATCGGGCTGGCCATGGAATGACAGTTATCTCCGGGTGTCTGATAAACCACTCACGCACAGTGCCCGCCCGGTGAATTGGACAATTATCCTGGACAAAAGATATCTCCATAATCTCTTCAGCTGGATAAACGTTACGCACAGTAGGTAGCATGACGTCATTTAATACTTCCATATAAGTGACGCTATTGGCGCGTGGAGGAATAAATACAAGTTCCCCTGGCCCTGCTGCACTCATCCATCCCCACATATTGACCGTGATTCGCCCTGATTCCGTGTTAGGAACTATGTTTTTTTCACACCAGCGTGTATTATCTTTACGCCATAAATGAAGTCTTCCCTTTTGGCTCGATTTAAACGTTTTTTCATCTGTGAATATAGTAGTGGCCCAGTCGAAGTCTAAATATTCTTGTGCGAAACGTAAACGTTTTTGTTTATGTTTTTCCGTTAAAAAGGGTTTTTTAGCTGGTCTTCGGTGATGCAAACCTTCAGCGTGGAGTGCACGGCGAACAGTCAGTAATGATGTGTCGAATACTTCAGCAAAATGTCTCGTTGGTATGAAACCACTTCTTTCATATTCATTCACCATGTGACGTCGCTGCGCCTCTTTAATAAGCACCGGCCTTCCACTTCGCTCCCGACTAGCAAGGCTTCCCTCCTCCTCATATCTCCTAACCCACCGACTCACAGTATTTCTCTAAAACAAAAAAAAGGAATACTGTTAGGCATCCATACGCAAAATACTAAAACTGATTAGTTTGCTATTAATAATTTAGAAACAAAACACTATTAAAAATAAAATTATTACACATATTATTGTTATTCATCATTCATTAATCCAAATAAATAAACTTTAAAGTTATTTATAATCTTTTTCTTTTGTAACATCATGATTTTAAAACTTTATTTAATAAAATATTAAAATAAATGATCGAATATAGTTATCTTTGATAATCTTTGATAGCCCTTAGTTTTTTATCCAATAAAATAATTAAATCATAACACTCACACTCAGTCCGGTTTCATTAGATATTTGTGTTATATTGCATCCACTTTTACGCAGTGCAATAATATTCGCCCTCGCTTCGATATTTATATTTGCCTGCATATTGAAAATATTTAAACTTTAATAGATTCACACGTCACAAACCAACAATAACACCCAACCAACAACGTTCTATTCGATTTAGTTAGATGAGTCGTAACTGCGTCTGTCTACCTTACAGAAATCGAAATAATTTATTTAGTTTTTTGTGGTCTACCTACTAACTTTACTACACAAGACGAAAGAGACAACAACTAATCATTTATCGAACTACTACGAGTAATTATTAATACTACAAAAAGTCACCGCACGTGAGGTCTGAACCAACGGATCGCCATGATACGCACCTGAATGCGTTAACCGCTAAGCCAGGATGCTATCTGTTAAAATAATTGAAATTATGAACTACAATCAGTTGTAGACAATATTGAGTGTGTGTGCCTATAGTATAGAAATTACTAATTAAAGAAGGTCGTAAGTCAAACAAAAGTGTCAGTCTATTGCTTTGTGAGATTGCTAATGGACTTATGAACGCTACTGTACTTTAAGGCAACATGTCCGCAAGTGTATATCGCTGCGATAGTCTCTCCGTGCCATCAAATTCAATATGCGGCAGGCGTTTGATAGAGACCACTGTTGTGCATTTCCATATTAATCATTCGCCGGCAACGTACAGCGGCACGCCGGATTCGGTCTACGGCGTTTCCGACAGACCACTACCTTCATAATATTGTCGTCGAATTATCTCGTACCCAGACAAGAAATTCTTATCTCGTCTCAAATTATCTCGCGCTGCGCATCTTAGCCTGGCTGGTGCATGTTGGCGGACTACAGACAATTTTGTATATCGCCGTGTTCCGCGCGCGATTGTCAGAAGGATGTGGGGCAAAACCCCTCAGAAGGAGAGGTCCACCAGGAGCTGTCGGACTCAGGCTTGCCGGGGTTACGGTGCACGCAGCTGCTAATCCCGCGACCGCGGCCATGGATCAAGAGGAGGAACACCGTGGGTTTTTTAATGGGTAATGGGGGGTTTACACGGGTCGATTTTAGCCGTGCCCTATAAGAGTCCGGAAAAAACCACAGTCAATATCAAAAACCTTTTTTATCTCTTTCTTGTTTGCTGTTTTCTTACAATGTTTTCATCCATTAACGCAAATATAATCAAATTCTGTCACCCCACTCTACGCCAAATCAAAACGTCCCAAAGTAAGCCTAATTAACTCGCTAACACTCGCACCTGAGTACAGGCTCGTCCAAGTTGTAGCGAGCATCGCACGTGTTTTGTATGGTACATATTTTACATGGAAGTTGGCAACACACATTAATCATTCCCTAACTTAGCGTACAGATGGCTAGAACTTCAACTGTTTTATGTACAATACTGAACTGATCTGGAATCGCGAAATAAAAATGGGGAATATATTGTTTTAATATGTTCAAAGTTCAACGATATGATTTAGTGTTTTGTGTGTCAAAGAAATATTGTGTTTTAGAGTACATAGCATGCAAAATGTGTCACACAACAGTCTAGAGACAGTCACGGGTGTTCGAAAGACAGGTTTGACTGAGAATTTGGAGTTTTTTTTCAACATAAAAAACGTTGCCCCTCTCTAGGATTTCTCCTGTATCGTGGGTGCGTTTACAGACACAAATTTTCACATGCACAAACGCCCAGATCCGAAACAACTATCTGTAGGCCATACAAATATTTGTTCCGTGCGGGAATCAAACCGACGACTCGTTACGCAAAAGCCAATCGCCCAGCCAACACACCAAACGTGTCGCCGTGTTTCTCACACAAGTTCAGTTGCGAAGGTCAGGTCTACCCACGTACCTATATCTGCCGCCAAGCAGCGTTGATGTCATCATCATCATCATTCAGCCGTAAGACGTGCACTGCTGGATATAGGCCTCCCCCAAAGGAGGGGTGGGGGTTACAGTAATCGCCGGGTTGGCAATCGCAGTGTGGTTGTTAAAGTATCTACTCAGAGAACGCTGCTGCACATCCTTTAAGAATTATATGATATAAATAATGATGAGAATGATTCTAACATCAGTATAAATAGTATTGTTAAGACGTTGTAAAGGTAATGACACCATACCTCGATAGATGGCGTTGGCGCGATTTTGAGTGCGCTATGGTTTCGTTACCGGCAAAATATAGGGCAAATTGATTTGTTGGATTAAAATGTTTTCTTAAGAATACCTGGTGGTTTTATTGATTGTGGCTCCCTCTAACAGTCCTACTGGGAATCCCTAGGAGTTTTTGGGACAAGTATGGGTGCCGGTGAAATTACCGGCACATGAGACTTTCCTACTTTGTATCTAAGGTTGACGTATCAGCAATGCTTTTCGTGTTGTAGGAGTAAATAGGCACTGATAACCAATTACGGGTAGGCTCAAGGCTTGTTTGCCAACGTATTACGTATTACATTTCAAAATATATATTTTACGTCGGTCGATATTAAATCCTTCCCCCGTTCTGTTCTCCCTAGCCTTTATCCCAACTATATTGGTGTCAGCTTCCAGTTTTACCAGATGCGGCTGAATACCAGTATTTTACACGGAGCGACTGCCATCCAAGGACTTTATATAGAACGTAGTACTTATTACTTCTATGCTGCCATCAGACCTCCGCAACCCAGTTACTGGGCAGTGCCGATGTCTTAAGATTAGCCCGTTTGTCTGACTTTCAGGCTTCTGACTACCCATAACGACTGTCATAGTCTCTTAATAAATATTAAAATTAATAGATTAGTTAGTTAATAAACTATTTGTATCCAGTGTTTTCATCATGATTACCCAACTCTAAATAGGATGGTATAATTCCTACTAATATTATAAATGCGAAAGTAACTCTGTCTGTTTGTGACGCTTTCACGCCAAAACCGCTGAACCGATTTTGATGAGACTTGGTACAGAGACAGTCTGGAACCTGGAGAAGGACATAAGCTGCTTTGGTCCCTAAAAATACGGAATACGCGATAAACGACATCCACGCGGGCGAGACCGCGAGCGACCTCTAGTCTCCAATAATCGCCTTTAACGATACCTACATATAGATAGCTGGTGGTATATTGGCTACCTGTGTCCCACGTCCTGTACCGACCAAGTTTGGTACGTGGATTTAAACAATATGAAACAAGTGTACGGGTGCGTACCTTCGCGTACCTTGATTTGCAAAAGCGTACCTCTTACCATTTACGTGAAAATGCCAATTTAATTTGGCGCGTACAGGACGAGCACGTTCTGTACGGACCAAATGATTTAATGATGATTGGTCTTTTGTTATGATATAAAACGGATGTACCTAGGATGTACTCCACATAACTACAATCGATATTTAATAACTATTTATAAAATGTATTGAAATATGCATTTGAAGTTGGCGCGTACAGGACGAGTTTCGGGTACAAAGCAAACCATGTGATACATAACAGAAATTGAGATGGAGGCTGAATGTACCTTTAATGTACTCCTCGAATCGTAGCTTTTTATGCCTGATAAATGTAAAATTCCCATAATAAAGACATTTAATTGAAAATGTAGTTGAAAATATAGACTTAAGAAAGCCTAGAATTGGCATATCTTATAAGAGTTTCGTAGTCAAACTAGGAACCCGTATGGTTTTCTGGTTTTCCGTCTGTACTGCCTGGTTATTATATATAATGACTTTTAAAATCTCTAAAGAACGTCTTAGGTTTATGTTGGTTAAGTTACGTGTCAACTTACAAACTTTCAAATATCGTCTTCATAGAAATTGATGACGAAACACCCATTCAACTTAACACTATTCCCAGTAATATCGTATTAAACAGTAAAATACATCGCTAATTAAGCGTCATTGATTAATTTTGACATAGACCATTACAGAGCCTTTTGTCAACGGGCTTCAAAATGGGAATGTTACGACGATATTATGTTCCCTAATAAAGTGACGGTAACAAAGAAAACTGTTATCCCACACTTGCTTATTTATCATACCTATACTGTAATGATCACAATTCATTGTTGTTTAAGAACTGCCGGTAAACTGGGTTTTTACGTACAAACGCTAGCACATAAAGCTTCTACAATCTGTCAAATTTCTTTAATGGATTTTCATCTTTATCGCAAAAACAGGTTCGGTTCAAGGTTGATTGGGAAAATGTTACAGTTTCGGGTAGCTTGATGTGCTGGCTTCTGTACTTTAAATCCCGGGATGACTTTAAATTTCTTTCAAATTTCAATTCCAAAATTCAACTTCAAAAATGTAAGCTGATTAACTTCAAATATACAGGCAGACAAGTGAGACCCAGACTGGTTGGTGTAAATATGTGATTATATGTTGATGCGATATGTTATATAGATTATTCTTCTGCCTTTAGCTTGTTTTTCTGTTGAGCAATATTTTTTATTTTCGGTTTAAGAACTGCGAGTTTTTGCATTTTAAAAATAAAAGTGGGGGTTTTATTTCTTTTTATGATCACACATTTTCTTTTCTTTTTTTTTGTACCTCGTCTCTTATGATATTTTTATAAAATTTTATTTTGTTTCATTACTAAATTATAGATGTAATAAATACCTCTCATAACTATTTTCTACCAACTTTTACAAGTCCACTATTTCTTATTTATCTTATTTTATTCTACAGCTATTTAATCATTTTCTATAATGCACGCTATCGAAAAGACTGAGTTCCAAATAACATGAAATCTCGCCACCTTTTTTACGAGATGTCACTTCTGCGACTTTAATAACTCTGTATCTAGAAGAAAAATGAAAATTATTATTTATAACTGTTAACATACATTTATCAGGCATGAAAAGCTACGATTCGAGGAGTACATTAAAGGTACATTCAGCCTCCATCTCAATTTCTGTTATGTATCACATGGTTTGCTTTGTACCCGAAACTCGTCCTGTACGCGCCAACTTTAAATGCATATTTCATTACATTTTATAAATAGTTATTAAATATCGATTGCAGTTATGTGGAGTACATCCTAGGTACATCCGTTTTATATCATAACAAAAGACCAATCATCGTTAAATCATTTGGTCCGTACAGAACGTGCTCGTTCTGTACGGACCAAATTAAATTGGCATTTTCACGTAAATGGTAAGAGGTACGCTTTTGCAAATCAAGGTACGCGAAGGTACGCACCCGTACACTTATTTCATATTGTTTAAATCCACGTACCAAACTTGGTCGGTACAGGACGTGGGACACGGCTACCTAGAATCATACTACCATGCAATCCAAGGCCGTACATAACCAACTTCATAACATATTCATAATAATTTAATACCATAAGTAGATTACGTCCGTTCATTTTGACGGCCGATAATACGCACATACCTATGACGTCATTCATTATAACCGTGATTTGATTGACAACAGTAACTAATATTGATTAACGTAATGAGAATTATAGGCGGATAATGTTTTGGATATTAATAGATACGTATATAAACTGAAGTAATAAATCTACTGAGGTGTACAGGGGAAAGATCCGTAGAAGATGGGCTCGTGGCTAATTAATTTGCAAGGTTAAGTGTAAGTTAGTTTAGGTAGGTAGTAAACAACGATTAACCCTTTGACTGCCATGTCAAAAAAGTAAAAGCGTGCTCTCGGCGCTAAGCTACGATTTCATCCTTTACCATTCAGTATCCAGAACCCGCCTCTCGAGTCCATTTACTATAGGGATTTGGTTTTGGGCAGTGAAAGGGTTAAGTCGTGACACTGGTGTGCTGGACACACTTTACTTTGTCATGTATACATGACTGCAGCGGTCAAAAGGTTAAGGAAGTTGAGTAGTCAGCAGCGTTCTCCAGTCTGCTAATAACGTTAACATGCTGTGATCACCAATCCACCTGCCTACCGTGGTGATGATGGCAGTTTCCTATCACCATTAATTGTAATGGTCACTTGGAGGCTTCTTTTCAGCAAAAGTAGACTTTCATAGACTGATGTGAGGGTATTTTTAGTGCACCTTTTACCAGTTAGTAGATCGCTAGATCATGGAGGGGGAGAGGGAGATCAAAGAAAACCGGCAAAGCGCGTGTCGGGCCACGCGCAATAATAGGGTTCAGTAGTTGCACAATAATCCGGACTAAGAAGAGGGCTTAGTAATTTTTCAATGGAATTTGTATGAAATTTTTACCCTCAAAAAAATATTTTCATGATTTTATTTTAACACTTTGTCGGCGTGATTTATATGTATATCCTTGCCAAATTATAGCTTTCTAGTACTAAGAGTCTCTGAGCTAAGCTGCGGACGGACGGACGGACATGGCGAAACTATAAGGGTTCCTTGTTGATTACGGTACGGTACGGATTGTGTTACAGAAGATATGAAAGAAAAAGGGAGTAGAAGATGAAGTGAGGGCTGACAGTGAAGAATGGAAGAGAAAAACATTGCGCTGACTCTAAATAACTTGGGAACAGGGCAAGAAGAAGAAGAGGATCGCAAGACCATTCCACCATTAGCATAATCAGCTCATTAATGTCCCACTGTTGGGCACAAGCCTCTTATCAGTATGAGAAAAGTTTAAGCCTTAGTCCACCATACTTCTTCTTCCCTCGTGACAGCACGAGCTATACGAAAATAGCTCATGCTGTGGTGAAAAGATTAGCCAGTCAGCAAGGTTGGTAGCGGGGTTGACTACCCAGGGTGCGCCGGACGTACTTAAGTATTCGTCACTCGTGGAGGCTCTTTTCATGCATCACGCTGGCCTGGTGGTGATTGGCGGACTACACACCACCTAGAACTTTTTAAAGTCCTCTCATGTGTGCAGATTTCCTCACGATATTTTCCTTCATAGTTAACGCAAGTCATAAGTCAGGAGGAGCTCATGGCTAAATAATTACAGCCGCATAGACCGATCTTCCGGGTTAAGCCACGCTTGCCGAGGTTGGTCTGTGGATGGGTGACCATTTACCATAGCGAGTTTCCTCCGTGCCTCGGAAAGCACGTAAAGCCGTTGGTCCCGGCTGTCATTTGTAGATCTTTGACAGTCGTTACTGTTGGTCAGAAGCCAGAAAGTTTGACAACCAGTCTTACCAAGAGTATCGTATTACCCAGTTACTGGGTTGTGGAGGTCTGATAAGCAGTCGCTCCATGTAAAATACTGATATTCAGCTGCATTCGGTTCGACTGGAAGCCGACCCCAACATAGTTGGGAAAAGGCTAGGCAGATGATGAGTTAACGCAAGTCATAGTCAAATTCTGATTCTGATCCCCCATTTGGTACTCCATATTCTCAAAAGCAAACATTTGCGAAGTTTCCCATGAAAACGATTATCGATGGGGTAACGTGTTCTATTGATATCTGAAATCCCATAGCTTTAAATGTCTTTTTGGTACGAAAGCCATGACAGTATGTGTCTTGTCATTGGGATATAAAAGTGCTTAGGCAGAAGATTGACATTAATGGTCGGTTAAATTATTTAGTTGCGTCGATACTACGTTTTAGGATTTGGTCGAATGAAATGAAAATGAAAAATATTTCTTTGGACACAGTACAAAGAAATACACCACCAGAAAGACACCACACCGACGTGTGGTGCCGTGTGGTGACGTAAAGAATAGCACTACACCATCTCTTCCCGTGGGTGTCGAAAAAGGCGACTAAGGGTTTCTCCAGAGGATGGGCAGCAGCGTTCTCTGAGTACTTTAACAACAATACTGCGATCGCCAACCCGCCTGCCAAGCGTGGCGATTACGGCAATCCCCTTCGTTTTGGGGGAGGCCTATGTCCAGCAGTGGACGTCTTTCGGCCGAATGATGATGATGATGACTTTTTTTAAGACTTTTTTTTCTCTTTCTAATTCATTTTAGTGCACCAAGTTAACTGACTGGTCGTGCCCGCCAGCTGTATCGCCGTTCATTCATATTTGTTTTATTTATACGTATACAACAATATGGTGTTTATATTATAAAAACAATATAGTTCTGAAATCGCCAACCCGTAGTGAGCAAGCGTGGCGATCAATGCTCGTTCTTTCTCTGTACGAGAAGAGGCCTTTGCCCAGCAGTGGGACAGCTACAGGCTAATAATTTTTTTTATATGTGTACTCGTATCATCATCATCTGCCTAGCCTTTTCCCAACTATGTTGGGGTCGGCTTCCAGTCGAACCGGATGCAGCTGAATATCAGTATTTTACATGGAGCGACTCAGACCTCCACAACCCAGTAACTGGGTAATACGATACTCTTGGTAAGACTGGTTGTCAGACTTTCTGGCTTCTGACCAACAGTAACGACTGTCAAAGATCTACAAATGACAGCCGGGACCAACGGCTTTACGTGCTTTCCGAGGCATGGAGGAAACTCGCTATGGTAAATGGTCACCCATCCACAGACCAACCTCGGCAAGCGTGGCTTAACCCGGAAGATCGGTCTATGCGGCTGTAATTATTTAGCCACGAGCTCCTGAGTATATGTATACTCGTATAATACATTAAAATGTAATATCAGATGCTTTTTTCTTATTTTTTATTCTTCTTCTCTCGTGTCTGCAAGAGCTATACGAAAACAGCTCATGGGCAGTCAGCTTCGCTACAGCATGAGCTGTTTTCCTATTTTTTATTGAATTCTCAATAGGTGTTTTAGATAAAATATGATCACATACACAAAACGCAAGAAATAAAGAAGATTTTTTATTTTTAAGCAATCTGAATCACGTGTGTGGTGTGTTTTTAAGGAATTTCACGAATTCGTTCACACCAAAGAACAAAGTAAATCAAATTAAATGTCAACATAATGATTGTGTTGATTTGATTTGATTGAACTTAGAAGCTAACACAATAATGCTAAGTTAACAGCTAACTAAATGCCAAGCTTAAGTACTTGGAAGTTCAGTAGAATCGGTTGTTCAATCGACATTGAAGGGTTTCAGATACTTTGATTGCATAAAACAATAGGTAAAGTTCATAATAAGAAACAATATTAATATTTAAACACTTTTTATTCACTACCAGATTTGTTAACTGCAAATAATCAACCGGAATTTCTAGCCTAAGCCAATTAATTCAAAATTACTACAATAAACTGCCTGACAAAACTGCACTCATAAAAATAAAACAGCAGTAAAAACCAAGCATTAAAACTACCAATTCAAAAATACCGAACAAAATAGTTCTCTCATTCAAGAATTACGAAAATTCCGACCGTAAAATCCGCTTAATCCGAATGAGAAAAAAATTAGAGCGTTTTCGGAGCTCGGAATTTCTTTCCGTTTTACCGCATAAATATTTACTGTGCGAACTAGAGTCAGTCCTGAAACATTCACAAGTAAATTGACAAGACAGAAGGAAATAAATAAAACAAATAGGTAGAACGAAAAAGGGTCAAACGACGCTTCTATTTTCATGTAAATGTTCTGCGTAGAGGTTAGGTGGCACTGCGAGATGGGATAAGCGAGTTTTTTGGTCTTATTCGCATTTAGTCCGCCGGGAAATTATAAGAAACTAGAGATTGCTCGCGGTTTCGCTCGCGTGGATTTCGTTTATCGCGAATTCCGCGTTTTTCGGTAGTTTAGTAAAAAGTAGCTCATGTCCTTCTCGAAAGTTTAATCTATCTCTGTACCAAATTTCATCAAATTTGGTGTAGCGGTTAAGCGTGAAAGCGTGACAGACAGACAGATAGTGTTACTTTCGCATTTATAATATTAGTAGGGATTTTTGTCAGAAAATTTCTGTGTACAGGGTCTAATACAAAATGTTTGAGCAGATTCGCGCATCAGAAATGCTGATAGCCGAGCTTAAAGTGAAGTGTGGCTCTATTCCTGTAGCTGATCATTTACATCGTCAGCATAATTAGCTCGTAACGGTCCAAATTAAGTTTTAGAAACGAAGCTAATCATACACAATTTTGGTGTACGTTAAACTATATTCTATTCTAATCAGTGCCAAGCTGAGTGAAGTCCGAAGCCGCTTATGTTACCACACACTCAGTCTATCTTCTTTTCTCGTATTTGCTTGAGCTTTGAGAATAGCTCATGCCGTGGTGAAAAGATTAGCCAGACAGCCAGGATGGTAGAGGCTAACTGTTTAGAGTGCGTCGGAGACACCACGAGTGACGATACTAAATTTGAATGCACCCCAACCTAAATAACGGACAACTATCAGAAAGTCTTGTTTCAAAAAGATCTGTAACCACACACGCTAAAAATGGTAAAGCTACATCCTCTCGCAAAACTCTTCAAATAGAGTATATATATACATACAAACAGTCTGTCACAAACTTTAAGCCTATCTGCCTATCTTGTCAAAGTTTTACGAGCTAAATACCCGATGCACTCAGGCACCAAAGTGCAAAAGGTGCACCCCTCTATGGTCAGAGCGAAACTACTGTTTTAAAATTGCTCTATAAATTGGTGCTATCATCATCTTGAAGCCCGATATGGATATAATTGGAACCGATGGCTACAATGATAGTTTTAACAGTAGCGATAAAATAAGAAACCTTTTATGGGTTCTCTACTCAGTCCGCTTATAAGTTTCTTCATTGTGGATACTTAGGACAATGTTTTTGAGCCGAATTATGGTGAAAAGGGGTTATTAGACATAATTGCAAAAAAAAAAACAATATTTTTTGGTGCTGTGTCTGTGAGTACAGCTCGAAGGGATAGGTGGAGCCAAAGACGGTATTTGGTTTTATGGTAGGGGTAAGCCAATCGCTCTTAATCGGGCATAATTTCGGCCCCGGGTACTGATGATTTATCTAGCAGAAACGGCCAAAAATACTTTTAGTGTCAAATTAAAATAGAGCCATCTCACGATTGATTTTTTGAAAACAAGCGTCATTGAATCCGCTCAGCCCTGCTCATTTCTCGCTCATCTTCTAACTGAACCTCGCCTTACCCGAGCACCTTAGAGTCTTCAATCTTTGATGTGTTGGGGTGGCTCCCCTGTCCCCCATCCCCCGTTAAGCAGTACAAAGGTGAGATAAAGTAAGATGTTTACAGTTCGATGAGGATTCGCGACTTTTTGTCCGGGGATGAAGAAGAAAAGAATACGTTAACGTTATACATATGTATGTGTTATTCTAGACATGTGGTGAGCGAAGTATTGTTTAATATTTATACGGAATTATTGTATTGTTGATGTTGTAGGTACTTTCTGGAAATATAACATATTCTACATGAAAAAGGTAGAAAGTGTTTGTTGATTATTATCATAACAGGTAGGTAAAATAATAATGTCTGGGTTAAAGTTTTTTTTAGTCTTCATTTAATTACAAGAGATTTTTGTATACAGTGTGTTATTACTTTTTCCATACAACTCAAAAAAAAATTTTTATTTGATTTGCATAAAAAGTCATAACAAAACACGCGAATTTCGGAAAGTTTTTCTACTAAAGTTGTTTAATTACCGATACTGAGTAACCTCTAAAAATTTTTAGAGTATTTTTTTTACATTCTGTATACATTTTATTGATGATGTCGTATTACGTGTCGATTGATGACGATAATATTATAATCAGCTTATACTGTCCCACTACTGGGCATAGGCCTCTTCTCAGAACGACGAGGGCTTGAAGCCTTAGCCCACCACGCTGTGCTTCTGTCAATGGCTATTTTGTAAGACATAATCATCCCATGACTGTCGGTGGGCTGCTGCTCAGAATGAGGAGGGCTTAAGGCCTTAGTCCAGCACGCTGGCCAGGTGCAGGATGGCGGAATACACACACCATCAAGAACTTTTTGGCGCGCTCTCAGGTGTGCAGGTTTCCTCACGATGTTTTCCTTCACCGTTAAAGCAAGTGATAATCAAATTCTGATTCACACATGATTTCGAAAACTCAGAGGTGTGGGCCGGGATCAAACTCAGACCTTCAAGGTTTGTCTATTAGTGTCTCTTAAAATGTTTCACGCATGTTAGCTTTCAAGGATATGAATTATTTTATTGAGCTGCGTGTAGATGGTCCTCGCGAACCGCTTATACGTAACCGGACAATTATTGGCGAGACCTGAAGGGTCTCCAGCCAACGAGGTGTAGTAAAATACTTAGGCTAAGCTAACTAGGTACAACTACTATAATATCATAACTATTAGCAATAGGGCGACTCCTAATGGGACTCAGACCTCGGCTTAGGGCCGAAGATTGAGAAGGAGACAGCTTGATGAGGGCTGAATACCGGTAGGTATGACTGCGGAGTCTGGAAAAACCATCGTTTCCACGAACGGGAGAGCTTGGTGGATCATGATTCAGGCCATATTAACTCAAAGACTTATTCTTGTAGAATATATGGAAGAATAATAGACCTGCCTCTACTTTTTGTACTTTTGTTGGTCTACTGGTCGCAAGCGCGACTGCTGAGTGTGAGGTCTTGAGTTTGATCCCCAGGTCACTCAAAGTATAATTGGGTTATCCACGTGGAATTTCTCAGTAGCAGCCCGGAGTCTGGTTTTGTGCCCGGTTGATGGCAATAGGCTCGTCCCTTAACATGGGATTTAAACATCACGGCTAAATGAGGGTGTACTACACACCTCTGCCCACCCCTTCGGGGAATACAGGCGGGTTGTTATGTAATAGAAACACAGAGATACCCAAGAACAATAAAATATGATAAATGTTTCGCACACACCATTATCCTACGGCTTCTATATTTCTTTTCTTTTAATCCTAGACTGTTTGTCTGGAACTTTACCTAAAAACTGACCCGTATGACCTTTATATACAATTTAGCAACATTTTCTCAAAAATAAAACAATTTTAGAAGTAGGTACGGTCTATGTAAGGGTATATTAATCGCTAAGTTCGTTGTTCGGGCCGTCTCAAGGACGAATGGCCGCGCGTCACACCGAAGCGTAATGTATGGCTTCGGTAGTCGTAAATAAATATAATCTTTTGTGTAATTAGGGATGTTTGTTTGCTCGTAAATATCTGCGTAAATTATCCGACTACGCTGTTATTCTACGTTGGCAGGGAAAGGAAGTTTGTTTTGCACATTATGGCATTAAAAAAAATATTAACAAAAACTGAAAAAAACACTTCTACGTACCTTTTAGTGGGCAGGACTCTACAGTATTACATATTGATTGTTATCAATTCAAAAGATCGCGATCGCCTATTGAACTAATATCGAAGAATGCAAGATTCCAATGGATGACACTGGCTTAAGACCGAAATAGATGGCGTCATGTTGAAACGAACAGTCCGAAGTAGGCTGAACGGAATGATCAGAAGTATAACAATAAGTTACATGTTTTGCCTAGCCTTTTCTCAACTGGGGTCAGCTTCCAGCCTAACCAGATGCGGCTGAAGGCTGAATACCAGTATTTAACAACAATAAAAGACAAATGGTTTTTAAAATAAAATACTAGACCGGTGTTACAATACGGTGTGACCTTCGGTCTAATTAAAGCATTGCCCACATTCGCACGTATAACATTTATTAGTGTTTTCTAGACTGCGTATTTTTTATTCTAGTCTTTACACATTCTTTGTATATCTATGTTTGCAGTCAAGGTTGAACAATGTCAAAATAACATACAATTATTAGTATAAGGCAGTTGTCTCACCGCCGGCGAGGAAGCGACTAACCATCGGCTATTTTCTCGCTCAAAAAACGTACAATAGATATACCTTCCGTGTAAACAAAAGAGATATATATATTAATAGTTGATCGCTCACTGTTAACACTGCCGGCGAGGACTCGCTCCACTAGTTTGTCGCTGAATGACAAGAGCTATCAAAGATAATACTCGCTCAGCGATACTTGCTCAGCGATGCTCCCTTGGCAGTCAGAACTAACGCCGAGAGACCAACCAGCGGTCATTTGCGAGTGGTGCAAGTAATCACCAGTCGCACTCGCACACTCGCTTATAGCCCAGCGACAAAACTATCGAAACTACACACTCGCTACTCGCCAACTCATTTCTAGTTTCTAGCTCTACTCGCTTCTCGCTCATCGTCGGCGGTGGGACAAGTGCCTAAGAGTCTGTACACCCTAGTTGCGGCTCTTGTATTAAGTCAGTTGTAATAGGTGGCGAGCCTACTGCCAATTTTCGAGTTACTTGCCCTGTGACGGAGGGGAATTGTGTGTATGTATTTTTAATCCGCCCCCCACGGACACCTTTTTAAGTGGTAGGTTGGTAAACAAGCCGAAGGCCGATATAGGCCCTCCAAGCATCGCCACATCGACCGGTCCTGTGCTTCTCGCATCCAGCGGGTTCCCGCGAACTTCACCAGGTAATCTATCCACGTTGTGGGAGGCCTACCCACGCTGCGCCTTCCGATACGCGGTCGCCACTCCAGAACGTTTCGGCCTCATAGTTACCTCGTAATTTGTCGATATCGGGGATAAAAAACCGGATTGGTAAAAGTTGTTTGATATTATCATGAATTAATCCCACATATTAAACATAGTAGAACAACTTACTCTTAGCCTACACAGCAGCAATTAACAAATAAAAAAACTTAACACGGTATTAAGTCACAATACTTGTAATCCAATGAATATGTATGACATTAAATCAAAAAAACATGTTAAACAAATTGAACAACACTTACATGTTCAATGTACATGTCAAGCACCTACTGGATATGTTTAATAATGCATTTAGATCTGGCGTCAAACATTTGCAATTGTAATCGAATGGATGGGTGGCTTGCATAATAGTGGAGTATAACGAGAAATCTTTTTCATGTACAACTGTGACAAGACATGTCTCACAGATTTTTCCAATTACAACACCCAATCTGTAAAAAATCTGTCACATCTTTTGTCACAATATGTGTCAAGACTGCTGGAATTGAGAAAATAGTACAATTTAGCTGTTGATTTATAATGGACTATCTTTTGCCCGCAGCTTCGCTTGCGTGAAGTTTTGAACCCCGTTAAGTGACGATTTTCCATACAAACTTTCATCTCCTATTTAACTCTCTTAGGGTTTGAATGTCGAAACATCCTTCCTTATTCCTTGTCTACATTATAAACGGAACCTCTGTGCAAAATTTCAGCTTTCTAGGTCCAAGGGTTTGGGCTGGGCATTGATGAGTCAGTCAGTCAGGACATTTTTTTTTTTGTTTTTTTTATAAATAATATTAATATTATTATGTAGATGTCGTGGTGGCCCGGAGGTTACAGCCCCGCGTGTTAAGCAACGGGTTGCTGGTTCAAATCCAGGCAAGTACCAATGTGACTTTTTCAATTGCATATGTACTTTCTTAGGTAATCTAAGACACCACTGACAAACGGTGAAGGAAAAACATCGTGAGGAAACCTGGACTTATGGTCTGAAATCGCCAACCCGCAGTGAGCAAGCGTGGTGATCAATGCTCGTTCCTTCTCTGTATGAGAAGAGGCCTTTGCCCAGCAGTGGGACAGTTACAGGCTAATATTTATTTAATTATTTTTATGTAGATAGTTTTTTTTTTTTTTTTTAAACTTTGCCCCACACTAAGATTTCTCTTGTATCGTGGGTGCGTTTACAAACACAAATCTCACAAACAAATGCCCAGACCCGAAAGAACCATCTGTAGGCCATACAAATTTTTGTTCCGTGTGGGAATCGAACCCACGACCCGTGGCGCAGAAGCCAATCGCTTAGCCACTGCACCAAACGTGTCGTCCAAATATTTAATAATATGTAGATAGATAGAAAAAAGAAGAGAGTGTGGCGTGCCAAGCGTGGCGATTATGGCAAACCCCCCCAACATTGCTTAGGACAGGCCTATGTCCAGCAGTGGACGTCATTCGGCTGAATGATGATGATGATGAAGAAGGGAGAAGAATTTGAAATTAATATTACATAAGGAAAGAATGAAGTTAATGTGATAAATAAGTCAAAGAAATGATGCTGTTTTTAAAAAAACACTCCATATCGAACCTATGGCAAAATCTTTGAACAATCTAGCTTTAGGTGATTTCTTATTATTTTTTTTTGGTTTGAATCGATTTATTTTATTTATGAAACTTTTATATTATACGCATTGATATGTGTTTTCGCAGTCAGCTGACCGGACGCTGCGATAAAATTCAAATTAATTATAATAACTGAGACATTTATAGGACGTCGTGTAAATGTTGTTTCCGTTTGACATCTGAGCAGTTAGGTCGATCGGACAAAGACTTTGTCTTGTTATGCATTTGTACATACATATATATAATAAACATTTATTTATCCTTCAGGTTGTCCCCTTCATGTAAAGTATTTCGGATCAAACTATAAGAGGATATGCACATAAGCAAGGAAACAGCTAATTTGCGTTTCATGGCCTTCAAATATTATGGAAAACATTTTCTAAAATTCATGGAAAATTAAAAAAAAAGGATAATACCCCCTTTCTGACTCATCTTGTATACACTTATATTGCACCCACGACAAACTCTAGAACGGAGAAAAGGTTTAAAAAACCCTTATCGAACAACCACCGGCAGTCCCTCATTTTCACGTCACTCACACTAATCGCATTAGCGTAAAGATCATTGTGAATTGCAGTAATAATAAACATTCGTGGTCTTGAAGTTCCACTCAGTTCATTAGTGATCGTTTTTACGAAGTTTGCCGATGCGAATTCTTAGTTCGGTCGTACTATGCTGTATTGCAAAAATCTATTAATGTGTCTTTTCCTGGTTTTTTTTTCCGAACCTATAACTATTTTTACTTATCATAGTTTCGGATTTGGCCCTGCCATCCTACCTTAAAAACATAGCGTAAGGACCAAATATCTTATGCCGCTTACCGCGCAAGATACGTTACGCAAAATACGCTTAAGAGTGGCTGTAGCTGCTGAAAATACGCCGAATATAGTTACCTTAACATCGATCGAACGTAAGATACAAAATTTCTGGGCCCTATAACGCTCGGACGACGTAAAATACGCGTGGTGAGGCCGCGCAAGAAAATTCGTATGTAGCGCCATGCGTACGCGTAAGGGTACCTTTCTACCAGAGTTATTCTATGCAGCTATGCTACGAGAATGTAAAAGCTAAGCTATGAAACTATGTGACAGTTTCCGCTGATACTAAGCTATGTAGCGGAGCGAGTAAGATGTGCTATGAAAATGCACCGCTGCAAGGTAGCTGTGCGAGGAAGATGCGCAGCTCAAAAGACAATAGGGAAGGCATCTGCACATAGCTACACTACTCGCGACCATCCATAGCACGCATCCATAGCACGCATCCACATCACACATCGTTCCATATAAAAAACGTAGCTTAGTTAAATCAATTTCCACCGGTGCTATGCTATGTGGACCAATGAATGTGATTGGTGGATATCAAACGCATCCATAGCAACGTTGCATAGCACATCTCTGGTGGAAAAGCAGCCTTACGAGCCGCGCAATATACGCTCAATGTGTCTGCAGACTAATGATAACGATCTAATCAATAGATCTTCCCGCTCATTTCCTGTCACTGAAGATAGATCAGACGCCCAATTCTCGTAATTAACAATGTTCAAAATATAGTTTCGATCTAGTCTTATTCTCATAAATATGACAAATGGTATTCTTGTTCGTTAACAAACAACGTCAAACGTGAGATTATATTGAAATGCGATTGAAAGTTGACTGAAGCCAAAATGGTATTCTAGTTACATTAAGGACCGAGCTATTTGGACTAGTTGGAATTCTCATTAATTTCTAGAATTTTAATGACTTGATATTGGTATGCCATTGGTAATAGATTTTAAGTTGACTGAAACCGGACCGAACTTTAAGTGTACCAGAATATCATTTTTTATTCAATTCATAATTTAATTTAATCTCAGTTCGGTCAACTTTCAGTCTTACTTCAAATTAATTACGAGAAATTGGGCTTCTGATATTTTGCGAGCGTAACCTACGGATTAAAGTTCAACTACGTGTAGACACAATCAAGTTCTAAGTACAAGTAAATAAATCGTCTCCCCTCCGACTATCAGTGTTATCGTATCAGAATAGTTTGTTTATAAACACAACACTTCAATGAGAGCGACTCAATTACTCGTCTCAATGAACTGTGTCTGAACTCGCGCCAAGTAATCTGCATTACAGTTTGTCAACTAGATTCGTTTCTTTTTGGTGACATACGGGTGTTAAGTTTATACAGCTGGTTGGGTTTGGTTTCTAAACGAATTTTATAAAATGTTTGGCCAGTTTTGAGTATTATTTATGACCTACGCAAATGTCGGGCTGATTGGTAGCGTCGTGTGTCGGGTCGTTGAGCTCCCGATAATAAGGTTGAGCTACACGGTGGCTGATGCATGCGTGCCGTCAGTTAGGACTGGTCAACTCAAACCTGCTATGGCTCTTTCCTCAAAAGGCCATTCCAGACGTTGCCCTATATTGTTACACTCACATAGTTTTATACTACAATGTCTGGACTTTAAAAGAGACCTTGACCTCTGAGTTTGTTTCGGCTTTACTTCTCAGAGCTAGTCAGATAGGAAATGCCGGTGCCATCTAATCTTAAAAAAAAAAAACATTACATTGACTTGTAAAAGTGTCTGTAACAGATTTATTTACAGAAATAAATATCATTTCATTTCATTTCATTTCACAAAGTTAGTCGGAAAGGGGGTACTAATCCGAAAAAGTGTTAAAGTACCCATAATAATGAATTACTTTTGTTCTACAACTTTCCCCAAAAATCAATAGTTTAAGAGAAATAGCTGTTCAAAAATTTCATAGAAAATACGATAAAATCTATCTATCCTCAGCTATGATCAGCTGTGATTACATTTTAGGTCACATTTGAGCCCACGGGTAAAGTAGCTCTATTTTCTGAATTCGTAACTAAAGTAGGTAGGGTCGAAATTATTTTGCATGGAAATAAAAAATACCGAATTTTGAAATTTTACCATTTCCTTTAAAACAGTCATCAGTGATACTATACATGGATTAGTACACCATTTTCGACTAACCTTGTATGCATGATATAAGTAATAAGTTTTTTTTGCATATCGATTACATCTCGGACATACCACAACAAAATTCTACATACTTTCCTAGAAACACTCGAAATCTAAAATTCAAGGACGCGTTTCGCGTACACGCTAAAAATATTATGAAGTGACACATTAACAAAGTAGTACAACATTAATAGTTTATTTTGCTCTGATTTCTAAATAAAATACTTTGTTGAGGTAGGTCCAGAGCCCAGATGTCACTCAGTTGCCCAATGAATGAGTTTGAACTGATGCCAAGTAATTTGTCTAGCGCGTTGTCGAACAGATTAGTTTTCTTTATTTGTTTACTAACACACTGACTTATCGTATTTGTCTGACCTTTATTCTGCTGTCTTGCTTGGTGGTTATGCCTGTGATTCCTAAGTCTTTCTGGAACTTTCTGGAACCACTGACACCGATAATTCAGCCCTCATCAAGCTGTCTCTCTCCCAATCTCTTGCTAGCAAAGCTCTAAGCCGAGGTCCGAGTCCAACTAGAGGTCGCCCTTAGTGCTGTTGTTGCTAGTAGTCATGATGTTAGTGTAGTATAAGTAGTTAGCTTCAGGTTGGGAAGGATGGGGTCAGCGAGAGATGTCGTGCGGTGTTCCACAGGGATTGGTCCTGGGGCCGCTCCTGTGGAACATCGAATGCGACTGGGTGCTTCGCGGTGCGTTCCTCCGCGGCGTCGGCGTGATTTGTTACGCCGATGACACTTTGGTCACGGCGCCGGGGGAAATGCACCGAGAGGCAGCCATATTGGCGACAGCTGGGGTTGCGCAGGTCGTTGCAAGGATCCGGCGGTTGGGTCTCGAGGTAGCCCTGCAGAAGTCTGAGGCTCTGTATTTCAGCGGGCACCGGAGGGGACCATCTTTTACTTCCCCATCAATTGCTACGTAAAAAAAATTATATGCGTTTAACAGTATTAAGTTTCATGTGATACCATTTAAGCGTAATGAACCTATTACTGTCCCACTGGGCTTGGGCCTTTCTCAGAACGAGAAGAGGTTAAGCCTTAGTCCACCACGGTGGCTTGGTGAATGTTGGCGGACTACACACACCATTGAGAACCTTTTAGAGCGCTATTCAGTCCATTTTGCAGCCCCTTACGATGTTTTCTTTCATCGTTAACGTGAGTGATAATCAAATTCTGATCCGCAGGTGAATTTGAAAAGTATTACGTGTGAGCTCGGATTTAACTCAAATCCCGCTGCATGGAAAACCAGTTTTTATGTGTCCTGTTATTAGGATTTTGGTACATTCCGGAAAAGCATTATACACGGAAACAAATTGGTACAGGCCGAAAAGTAGCTGATCAGTAGCCTTCATCAATGTACTCGTGTGCTAGGTTCACTTGTAAATATCATAATAGAACAAAATTGGATATGGTGCTAAGGTGAATATTTTTTGGCAAAATTACTGTTTAAAAAGTTTATTGTTTTCTTAGCAAAAAAAAAACGGTGAGGTAGCCTTCACTATATCCACATGCCAATTGGTTATCTCATTGAGTGTGGATTTGAACCTGAGCCAAGCAATCTACTGCTACGGATTGTCAACCAGATTTCTTTGTTTATTTATATCGACACATGAAATCTAAAAATAGAGACCCTATCCGAACTATTATTGGGTTGGGTTCTTTAAGGTAAATGGTTGTCGTACGAATAGCTATGTCAAGTAACTGGCAGTTTGAAGCCTTAAAGTCTAAGTGCGTATACACGTACAAAGCGGGTTGCCGGCGTCGATCTGCCAGCACTTGTCGATGCTGGTCAGCGCAGTTCGTCGGCGCAGGTAGTCTCTATACTGTGTGGCGAACCAACGCCGACAAGCTCCGAACTTCGCCGACAGGATCCGAATTGCTCCGATCAGTGCTGGTAGGCCGTCATTTGTTGCTGTATTTGCAAGGGAACAAGGCGTATTTTTGTTAAAAATGCCAGCCCCTGCTTCTACCCGCTTCCTTTATGTAGCGGTTACCTGCACGGACCAGTAATGTTAGGCGCTGGTGGGTCGGCGCGGCCCAGAACGTGGCCACTTGGACTGCGTTGTCACTGGCAACCATGAAGTCTTCCTACTTGCAGCTGTTAGGGCACGCACGGCATGATGTGAGATGGGCCATCGTATGGGTTGTACCGCACAAACAGCTCAAATGGGTACCATCACTGAATACCTACCTAAACATGTAGTCTTTGCTCCGACCGACCTGAGTTCGAAGTCTATTTAATGACAGTTCATAGAAAACCGAGATCTGAATCGGTTGACAGTTAATCTGCCTAGCCTTCTCCCAACTACGTTGAAATTAGTTGGGATCAGCTTCCAGTCTAACCAGATGCGGCTGTCAGACGTTCGATCTTCTGACTATCTGTAATGATTGTCATAGAATAGGAAGGATGGTAAGATTGAAAATGGAACCCATGACTGTTCAGCGTTCGCTGACACCTAAAATACAGGTCCAGGCCTAGTTTGAGGGTTAGAATCAGATTTGTGGCAATATATTCATGTGCTATTTTATTATGACTGTCTTGTAACATGTATTTTTAAGTGTCATTTTTTTATACTTAGTTGTCCCTGTGATACCTGGGACCGACGGTTGAACGTGCTCTTCGAGGCACCGAGTGGTCTCGGAACAAACCGCGGGTAAGCGCAACTTAACCATGCAAATCCTATGATCCACGCGGTTGTTAATTAACCACGAGCCTTCTGAATCGGTCGACAGCTGATTTATCGAAAGGTTCTGATTCGGGTGCTGGTTAGATGAAGAGCCGAAACCCGACATAGTTAGTAAAAGATTGATGTAGATAATGAAAGTCCAATAACCAGCTCCTTGGAAGAAACATCTATTGTTCCCGCCGTATTGTTCGCAGTCAAATTTATAGTTGCTACCTCTATGGGCACATGTACGAATCATTGAGCTAGGTCGATGACTTCGCCTTTAAGTGTCCAGGACGAAGAAAACAACCCTCTCTTTTCAAATTATTTAAAGTCAACTGTCACTTGAACTTTTCTCCGCTTCATGTCTGCTTGACGCGCTGTCAGCTCTCGCATCATTTTTTCGTTTATAGTCCGCTACTGTGTCTCAGAATTACCAGTGATTCAGGTATTACCGCTCGCGAGTGCAAAAAGCACATCGGGAGGCGCGCCTTTCCCATCGCGTAAATCGCGCTGTGCTCGTGCAAAGAACTTTGTGTAAAGACTCTCGCCATCCAGAAAAGCTGCCGTCTGCAGCATATAAAGGCGTTGCGAGTTGGCTGGTTTGCTGGTAAGTGCATGTGCTCGCTATTCGCATCCGCTCCGCATCTACATATTTTCCGTCCGCTTGCTCCACCATCTATTGTTTAAATAACCTAGATCAGAAGGACAGCTGTTTGTAAGGTATTCTAAAAGCGTAAGAGGTTTTTTCGATTTGTTTACATAAAAATGCTGGACCGGTCTCCTGAGTCAATTATGTTTGTCAATGAACGGCACGGGTTTGAATCCGTGCCAAGTAATCTAGCGTAATAGATTGTCAACTAGATTCGTTTCTTTACAACGGAACGACACACGGATCTATAGTTTGGCGAGCATGTTGGCTTGTTAACTGAATTTAACACATTTGGCTATCGAAATAACGACCATCGAATTTATAAATATACGATCAAAGTATTGTCAGACAACGAACTACTAGATGTCAATTAATATTTAGGAGTAGGGTGGGCAAAAGACAAAATGTCAAATCGTGAAAGTCGAATCGATTGGCGGATCTGAATTCGTGGTTGGGAGAAGTGCGATCCGTTAGTTGAAACTTCGTTCTTTAGATTTTGGGATTACGCCCCCAGAACCTTTTCGATAAATAGAACCTAAGCTAAGATAGGTCTAACCTATTCTGTTTTTTATCTCGTTTTCGTATACAATTCTCGTAACGAGAGAAAAAGAGATCACAAACCGAAAAAATGACTAATCGAATCTTTCTGAATCAAGGTGTGACTGAATATCAGTACTAACCAAAGGGAGAATCCTCCAACCAGGCGGAGTCTTATGCCTGGCGGGCTACTGCCCCAACGGTTAATGTTGGGTGGTTGTATATATACTATCTGCGTGTTAAATCATGATAGCGCGATGTAGGAACTATCATCTATGAGAGTTGTCGATATTGTCGCTATAGTCATCTACACCACCGGTATGTTGCGTAGTTCGCATGTGGCGTGATCGATGCCGCCACACTTCTGCAAAGAAGCAATATCGTTGTATTTATATTTTGTATGGTTTTAATTTATTGCCTCGTTGGTCCAGTGGTCGCAAGCACGACTGCTGAGCGAGAGGTCTTGGGTTCGATCCCCAGGTCAGGCAAAGTGATTTGGTTTTTCCTTGTGAAATTTCTCGGTAGCAGCCCGGAATCTGGAGTTGTGCCTGATTGATGGCCACTCGCCCTCTATTACATGGGACTCAAGGGTGTACTATACACCTCTGCCAATCCTTCGGGGAATACAGGCGTGATGTTATGTTATAAATGATGATAAGAAGCAAAGTGAAGTACACAGACGTAGATACAGAAAATAGAGCATATTATCTGGTATCGACAACACATTACTGCCACTTCAATGAGCGGATTATAGTGAACACAGCCATTTTATTATCATAACAACTAGATACTTAAAGTAGTATTGTAACATCTAGCCGATTGGAACATCACTTCTATACATACAGGATATAAACGTATTCGTGTAATTCCTTCAAACCGCGTGATCTACTGGTGACACTGATTGATCCTGCATAGGTTATTTTCAGAATCAACAAAAAACTTTTCATGAAACGCAACATGGTATTCTGTATGTGAGTTTTTAGTGTCATTATCCAAGTTAATTGACTGCGTGAATAGATATCGCGCTAGTCATGCTCGTCAGCTGTGTTGCCGTGCTTTCATTTCTTTATGCACGGAATCGAAATTTTATATAAAACCATTTAAAAAAAAAAAAAAAAAAAACTAAATCCCGTGCGGGTTTAATCTATACCATTATTAGATCATGTGGTTTCAAGGAATTACACGAATTCGTTTACACTCTGTATAATAAAATCGCAAATGGACCTACATATATTATAATCATAAACTGAAAGGAAATTGGAATTAATAAATTAATATTATGTAGGTATAGACTTTTTTCTTTAGTAATTTTTGGTGACTGTGTGTAGGTATCTTACAATTGTAATTTTAGTTGTGCCTATGAATTTTTTTGCCATGCCCGTGTTATCGGTAGCGGGTAGCACTGGGCAATGTTGACATGAGAGGGTAGTCGTCGATATGGATCGGCGCACCCGAGGTTATAAAGGCGGTGGTCATTCGACGAAGCGGGTGCATTCCGTGTTGATCAGTTGAAGAAGTCTGACCTTTTATATCTGATTAGCTTGTCCTTATTTTATGATCTTGTAATAATTGTGTAAAGTAATATATTGTGATCTAGTTTATGTTACTAATACTAACCCAAATACAAGTACTCTCAGTGGTGGAGAGTCTATGTTGGTTTTATTTACTGTGTTTACCTTGCTCGCAATCCTGACATACCAATATTAGCTATAACTGAAATGATAGAATCACCCCTGAACGATTATGTTATTGTGTCTTTTACACCCGCGACATCGACCGCCTGGAAGTCCGAAAACAATATAGAAAAGAAAGAAACAAAGAAAATACGTTTATTTGCAGTAAACATGACGCAAAATAGAAAATAAAACACAAAAGCAAAAAATAAGAAAGTTGAGGGAAACATGGTGTCACATCCACGCAAAATGGCTATCGCTCAGCATTATGCTGCGACCCTATGCAAGACAGAGCCCCAGCACTAGTTTTCAGCGACAGCCCAATATATTGTGTCGCAACAACTAAACAATGTACAGGTACTCCATTTTGAAATCTAATCACATTTATCTCCAAAAAGGTTACTGCTCATCACTCACACTCAATAGCGTGATAATTTGTACCCTATAACCTGACCCGCTCTTTAACGGATGCGGTTGCCAAATTTCAACTGGATCTGTCCAGTAGCACTGGTGTGAAGCTTAAATACATATAGACAAAAAATCTAAAAACTACATTTTTGGTATCAGTATCGTTCCTAGGATGCGTTGTTGTTACTTTTTCCAAAAAATATTTAATATACAAGATGTTACATAAATAAGTATACAACCTCATAAGGGGTCATCATAATGAACAACTTTTACTATGGGACCAAATATGAAATCGCGAAAAAAAATCTGCTGTTCCCTACAGTTATGTTTGCATAACTCGCCAAAATTTAGGGAACAGCAGATTTTTTTTTCGAGATTTAATGTTTGTTCCCATATAAAAGTTGTTCATAATGATGAGTACAGTGACTCCTTAAGATATATCCCCCTTAGATCTGTGGAGGCTTGTAATTAGCAATTTAGTTACATAATATTATTATTATGTTATTAGTCTGTAAGCCTACCAATGACTAAGAAAAAAAAAAATAAGAGGTTGTGTGTTAATTAAGTTACACCTTGTATAGTTGTAAAATCGATAAGATTTTATTAAAAAAAAAATACGAAAGAAGTGATGTTTTAAAAAAAAGTCGTGAGATATGCGCACAGTAACAACCTTTATATTGTTTTAATTTATAACAGTTAATCACTACCAAGACCTTCCACCTGGCCTACAAATGACCCTACAAACAAACAAATGAAGCAATAGCCTTTAAATCGGAATATGCATTGTTTACATTAATTAACAACAATAGGCTATAACAATTAAGTAGGTAGGCAGCTGTTACACTGACCTCATTGTTCACATGATTATGCATGAAGAAAATCACCTTCGTTTTAATATGTGCATGCATTCTTTAGTTACCACGTGTGCGGACGGGCTAGAATATAAAACTTCCTCATCGCTCGCTAAAGGTAACAAGTCCGAGACGGGCTGCAAACTGCAGAATGCATCCGCAGACCGCAACTCGCCGTCCGAATAATACCTTTAAGGTGCACACCTTAAAGGTAGTATTCCAACGGCGACCGCAAACTGCAACCGCAGATGACAAGCGACACTACAGGTTCATACAAATCAATGTGACTTGGGTCTGCGGTTGCAGTCTGCACTTTGCAGCCCGTCTCGGACTTGTACCTTAAAGGTCACAGCTCATTAGAGCCACCCGGCATCCGACCCGCATCGCCTCGCCTCGTACGGTTAGTGTTCTTTATGTATGAACTTGTATGGATGTGCGCTTACTACACCAACTCCGTAGCGTCACCGGATCGCCTCGAGCGTATGCCGTCCACGCGCGGACGACGAGTTGACTACTCGGTGACAACTCGCTGCTCGCATGCTTGCCTTGCGTTGCTGCGCATTGCCAAAGCACGAGTCCCGAGTGAACCGCGCGCTGCCATCGAGTGGACTCGTCCGACGACTCCTCTGGTTGACCACGCGACGTTTACTGGTGATAACGCGGCGTCCACCCGTGAACCACCTGCTGACAACGAGTGGACGCCGAGCGACGAATCGATGCGGGACGGGTGCCAGGTGGCTCTAATGAGCTGTGACCTTAACAATAGACGAGTGTTGTAAGATTCAACAAAACTCAGCACGCTTGGTGGTAGGATCAGTCCGCTTGGCAATACAATACAATACAATACTCTTTATTGTACACAAAATAAACAAGAAACATTATTTTAAAGTAGAAATGTACAATGGGCGGTCTTATCGCACTAGGCAATTTCTTCCAGACAACCTTTGGATGGACATGATTTGCAAGAAAAATACCACTCTATCTACCACCCTCACATTAAAGTCCGACGCCAAGCAGTTTACTGTTTTCCGTCGTGTATATATATGTGAGAGCCAGAAGAGTATAGGAGAATCTCTCTATATCTCTGTTATTTGGATTCGTGTGCTCCATCTTAGACCCTGTCTGCGCTTACCATCGGGTCGACTAAGTCAAATAATAAAAAAACCGGCCAAGGGCGAGTTGGACTTGCACACAAAGAGTTTCGTACCATTATCTATAAAAACGGCAAAAAAATCATGTTTGTTGTATGGAAGCCCCTTTATTTTATTCTGTTTGTTAGTATTTATGTTATAGCGGCAATAGAAATACATCCTCTGTGAAAATTTCAACTATCTAACTATCACGGTTCATGAGATACAGCCTGGTGACAGACGGACGGACAGCGGAGTCTTAGCAATAGGGTCCCGTTTTACCCTTTGGGTACTGAACCCTAAAAAAGGCATGTGTTTAACCGTTACGCTATCACTGTACTTCATCTTGGCAGGTCACGAAATTATTGAAAATACTGATAATTTGACATTCAATGACATTTGCATTCGAAAGCAGCGCCACTTTGAAGTTTCAAGTTAAACTGGACACTCTGAACACTTCATTCCACTCCATCACATTTCATATTAAGTGAATGTTCGGCCATTTTTGCTGTACCTCCCGTTATGTAGCCCTCGAGGGCTGTGGTATTAATGCGTCAGTGACGTGATGGGGCTAGATTAGGCCCATGAATATACTAGCTTGGGGAGTGGTCTAACTCGTAAGCGATAAAGAGATTGTAATTGATAAAAAAAGTTAGTTAAAAAATCAAAAAACCCGCCTGCATAAAAAGCGAATTAAAAAGATGTAAACAAGACTTACAATCATAACCAGTGATCGGAGTAGGTAGATTGAATTGGGGTTATTGATCCGAAACGTATATATTAATATGGACATTCCTCCGGAATTTCGTAATTTTCGGAAAATTTCGGAATTGGATGATTATTAAAAAAAAACGGAACTTAAAATGAGCAATATTATATTCTTAATTTTTTTTTTTTAACGGCACTCTTTCACTATTTGTCACAACCCAACGATCAATTAGAACAAAGGATCATGGGTGGTGCACTAACCGGTTATCAAAACAATGCATACGCTCGCCGACGACATGCCAGGTAGCTGACTCGTTTACTTCGGTTCGTAGAGTGCATAAAAATGTATTAATGCTTCGATCGGAATTCGATTGTTTTTATTATTCAACAGATAATTACTAAATTAATTTAGTTTTGATACCTTCCTTTAAATTCTGAATTGAGTAGTAATAATTTCACTAAAAACATTAACATTATTTAATTGAATCCGAAAATACCGGAATTACTTTCCGGAAAAATGGCTTATCCATGTTATTCTTTCTGTGTGCATTTATGATACAAGTACCAAAAATCAATCTACCTACTCCGATCACTGATCATAACATACATAACATAACGTCTAACTTACGTAGGTTTTTAAAAAATCATGCTATCAAATCGTCACATGCAGTCGGAGGCTACCTAAGATGTTATTCACAAACTGACTGACCAAAAAAACATAACCCTAAGGGAATAGCTGATATTTATTTCATTCTGAGTGCTTGTTTGTGTGGAATTTGTGTCTATAAACTCTAACCAAGGACATAGGAGAAAATGTTAGGATAAATACGCTTTCAATAGAAAATATCAAAACCACTATATTTTTCCATGTTATTTTCCAAGTATTTTTTTGTTTTCTATTTTCAGAGTCTGCCTATTTTATCTTACCGCATTTCTAGGTATTTTGTCAGGTGCCATGTCAACTCAACGTATTTCTATTGCTGTTTAAACTCCACAGTTATTAATATGAAAATAAAGACTTCGTAGAAGGATGTTACCAATGTAAATGTGAGTGCTTCTGTCTTGAATTCTTTAACTGTTTTATATGACATTCACGGGAAATTAAGAGTGGATTAGGAATAACTACGGGACTACACTATTCGATTGTCTCAGAGGTGCCGGACGCAAAGAATAGCACTACCCCATCTCTTCCCATGGGTGTCGTAAAAGGCGACTAAGGGATTCACTAGAGGATGGGCAGCAGCGTTCTGTGAGTATTTTAACAACCATACTGTGATCGCCAACCCGCCTGCCAAGCGAGGCGATTATGGCAAACCCCCCCTTTTGGGAGAGGCCTATGTCCAGCAGTGGACGTCTTTCGGCTGTTCGATGATGATGATGATAACACTATTCGATCTCAAAAATCTTAGAAATAACGAACAAAGTGTGAGCTACACGCATTTGGAGGGTCTTTAACGTGTTTTCCCCGTTTTCAATCATAAACAGCAATATCCTTGACTTTAATCGAGTTAAATTTAGAATCGCTTCCTCCCACACTTTGGACCACACAGAAAGGATTTGCGGCGTAAATTATTTTCTTTATACGAGACGAGGTATCTGTTGTAATTTGGCGATAAGCGGCCCTTGCGAGCTTGTTGGTTATTACGAGAGGAGGGGGTGATGAGCAGTATATTGTGTTGCTGATCGTTATGTTGGCAATATAATAGCATTGGCGTCTAGTATAATAAAAGTTTGTTGTCTATTTTTGCTTTGGTTTGTGATCAGTATAAACGTAGCATTATAAGCCCACAGCTATCTACTGCTATTTCACACACTATTTCATAGTTTACTGCGCCGATGGCGATGCTTAGAAGTGCAAATATTAGAAATTCTGTTAGTACATTTCCGTCCCGTACTGTTTGATATTTGTTCACATCATTATTAATTTAGTTTGTATCCTTGGTACCAAGATGTACTGGAAATCCTGAAATAGGGCCATCTCACACTACGCCAATCTTAATAGCGATCCTTAAATAGGGCCATCTTACTCTACCCCTATCTTACTGGCCATCCTTAAATAGGGCCATCTAACTGTACGCCTATCTTACGGGCCATCTTAGTCTACGCCTAACTTACTGGCCATCCTTAAACAGGGCCATCTAACTGTACGCCTATCTTACGGGCCATCTTACTCTACGCCTATCTTAAGGTGCCATCTTACTCTACGCCTATCTTACTGGCCATCCTTAAATAGGGCTATCTAACTGTACGTCTACCTTACGGGCCATCTTACTCTATGCCTATCTTACTGGCCATCGTTTTCGCCAACATCCACGGGAGGAGACAGGACGCCGTATTTATTTGCTGGAAACCAAAAAACATGATTCCCAGCCAAATGTTTATTTAATTCTAATATCACAGTCACATTAAATTCTAATCATTTTACTAATCTGGTTTCAATAAGTGGTTAGAATTAATTGATCAAATAATTTTGGTTTGATCACGAATATATTCAAATGATTTAATTATTCAGTAGTTGAATCTAACTCCGTAATTATGAATAACTCAATAATTGGTTAGAACATAAAATTTCAAATTGAATTTTGATCATCTATCATTAATTTATTAGCATTAGCACGATTAGATACATGTTTAATTATTATAAAAAAAATGATGTTAATAGTCGTTGATTACGATCGATTGCTAGAGGGCAAGGCGTGATCGTTTTCAAAATAAAGGGTTCCTATATCCAATGGACCGTTCTTGGTTAAAACTACGACTCGTGCATCTGTTGCAGCACAAATATTTTAGCGGAGGCTGCATAATTTAGCACAGCATGAGCAGACCCTGTCATCCGTAAGTAGTATCCGTAGTGTTCTTCTTTAAGTGCGCTGACACACTTTCAGTTAAAACTGTGCGATTTAAATGTCCAGTACGACTGTACAGATAAATCGCATAGTTAAAACTGAAGGTGGTTAGCGCTCTTTTTATAGGAGTGGTTGAATATGACGCTCTTTGCAAATACTAGCCCTATAAGGACCACCGAAGGCGCGGGCCTGCGGACGGCGAGCATTGGGTGGCTCGCCGTCCGATCAGAACCAGGCCCGAGTCGACGGCGCGTTGTGTTCCACGCGCGCCTCAAAGAGATGTCAGCATAGTAGACGGGGCCCGCTAGGGCCAGTGCCTGCCAGGGTTGCTAAATTTGTTCGAAAGAGTTACCGCGGCCCTGGAACGCAAAGGGCATTAGGAGGAACACGGATGGGTTTTAGTCAGTAAGAGTCTGACACTCCGTTCCGCTCCGCGCAGAGCGGAAGGAGTCATATGATGATTACCAATACATAAAAAAAACTATTAGGAAGCAAAAGATTACTTTGTTATAAGATGGATCTTTAACGCAATTTTGGAGAAGCCTATGTAGACCAGTGGACTGTATTGTGCTGAGTTGATTGATAGATTTCACGATTATTTGATTCCCGAAAATTAATAGGCCTTGAAACGTGACTCGTGTCAACAAAACATTTTTCGATCTTCTTTGATTCAAAAACTTGTCGGTTGCTTAAAATACAAGACCAATTCCTTCATTCGAACGAACAAAATACTTTCTCACTGACAACATATATTCGCACCGCAATTCCACCTCTTTATTACTTCTCTGTTTATTCTCCTCCATATTCCAACTCTACCGGCAACTGAATCGACTTCCAAGCTTGAAAATTTTATTCATCTCACTTGAACTACATCAGAGTTCCGAAGTCGGCGACTTTCGGCTTTCAATTTGGATAAAAGGGCCTTTGTTTGTGTTTAAACTTCGTGGAGTACGTTCTGAAATTTAAACATTGTGTCACGTGGTTCTAGTTACGTAGCGGTCGTGAGTTTGAGTCTGAGTTACATGGCGGGGAAGCTACAAAAATGCTTATGATTTTACGAAGCTATTTTTGTTTTATGAATAGATGTTTCCTTATTGATTTTTAATTATTGGGCTTCGTCTTTATGTAAGCAAATTTTTAGGTTATTTGTGAGCGCCAAATCCACAGTTTGATGGGGGATTTACATGGGTCAATTTTAGCCGTGCGGCAAGTCACCAGTCGCATTGCTTGTAAAAATCGAATTACCACCCCATTTACACCGGTCGACAAAAATCGCATGCGACTTATTCATTTTTAGCGGAACAATACAGCGCAAAACACACCTCATGCGGCGGGCGATCGCCTGCAACTGACCATTTACACGGTCGATTTTAGTCACCCGACGCATGCGGCTTCTCGCCGCATGGCACCCAATTTTGACGCTTGAGATTTTAGTCACTTGCGGCCTAGTCGAATTGTCATCTAGGCGGTCGATTTTCGCCCACGGCGATTTTTGTCGACCGGTGTAAATGTGGTGGCGATTCGATTTTTACAAACGATGCGACTGGTGACTTGCCGCACGGCTAAAATCGACCGTGTAAATCTCCCATTACTGAGCAAGTTGACTTGTGCAACCGACTTTAAAGCTGTGGACATACCAGCAGCCAGTCGATTTCTGCAAGTTTGACGAAATAAGCGAGCGATGGCGCTCTCTGTCTGCTGGCAGTTCCGCAGGTACGCACACAAAAGGCGCAGTATTCTCCTACTAGTCAAGCCATCTCACTGCTCATCGCCCTAATCGCTCAGCAACCAGGGGTGGATATTTTTATAACTAGGAGTCGCTATGGCCTGTGATTAATTTACCGGAAACATAGACACGAAAGATAAACAGTAGAAGCCGTCGCAAATACGACTAAAAAAAAATTGAACAGCAGAAGTTGGTCGATGGTTAACTTTTTCATAAAAATTGTTTTAGAGTCATCTAAGTACGCGTCTTACCTTCTATGTTTCATCAACTCAAGAGAAATCAATTTACCTGTAACAAAAAGTAAAAGATAAGTCTTCGTTTTGGTAAAATATCGTTTCTCTACTTTCAGATTTTTCTGTAAAGATTTACTTTATTAGAAAGATTTTTCTATACAGTACAGTTTATATAAAAGCCGATTACAAGTTTCCGAATTTCTGAATAAAATGAAAGAAAACATTTATTTTGCGTCTTAAACAAGAAATACATAAAACAAATAGGAAACGTAATCAAAAACTTTGGGAAAATATTTGTCACATGCATCGGCTATCGCTCAGCACTCTGTAATATGCATAAACTCACGCCTGTATTCCCTGATGGGTTGGGCAGAGTGTATAGTACACCCACATTTCGCCATTGTCTTTAAGTCCCATGTAATACGGGGCGAGCCTATTGCCATCAACCGGGCACAAATCCCGACTCCGGGCTGCTACTGAGAAATTCCACACAGAAAAACCCACTAACACTTTGCTTGACCTGGGGATCGAACATAGTGTGGAGAAATGTGATTCCTCCAACGAAAGGGGAGGATCCTCTAACCAGGCGGAGTCTTATGCCTGGCGGGCTACTGCCCTGGTGGTGGTGGAATGAGTACTAATTTAAGCGTGCACATAGCCTACGAATACCAAAGAATGTGGGTGACCGTCAGGATGGCTGGACCAAACGAGATATGTACATGAGACCATGGTGCACTGTTTAATACCTATTTGCTGAAGCTCCTATAAAAAGTTATGTAAAGTAACAACAAAATTAAAGTGGAACACAATAACTTATCATCACAGTTGTGAATATAGTGGGTAGTTTGAAATAAAAATAATCTATGATGCTTTTATTATTAACTCTTTATAGGAGCTTCTTAAAGTTGTGTAAAATATATGTTAAGGTAGCAAACAGGTAGTAAATATTTACATTAACAACGCGGTTAATATAATGCTAAAACTATGAGAACTTGGAAGTGGTCAGCCAACCTGCTGACGTCAGAATGGCGGAACACTTTATTTCTTTGATACATTTCTTAACGCAAAGGTAGTAAATATTTCATTATAGGTAGTAAATAGTAGCAAATAGGTATTAAACAGTGCACATGGTCTCATGTACATATATCGTTTGGTCCAGCCATCCTGACGGTCACGAATGTGGCTGGATATAGGCGTGATGTCATGTTGTAAAAATAAAGTACCTTTCGTTTAGCACAGGTCCCTTAAAACAGTTTTTAAACTAGTTCTCAAGTCAACCAGTTTAATATTCTTAAGAAAACCTAGCACGCTAAAAAAAAACTTAAGCGCCCCACATTTCCTACTAGATTAGCCTCAACAGGCATTTAAAATCACGAACAGCTGTTTATTACAACAAAATTACCTAAACACACTTGATTACGTTAGTCACTCAGTCGCCAACTAATTGAAAAATCGATTCGTTACGTAAAAAATTAACCTAGTCATACACGTGGATCTGGTCGTGTTTCCTTTACTTTTTTTAACATAATAAAGTTATATGTGTGACCTTCGTGCCGTGACGAATGGAGGTGCTTAAGGGTTGAGCAGAATTGTGCAATGGTTATCACTTGCGTTGACCGTGAAGGAAAACATCGTGGTTTGCACAACAGTGAGGGATTAAAAAAACAGTTTTTGATGGTGTGTAGTCCGCCACATCGCATCAGGCAAGCGTGGTGGACTAAGGCCTAAACCGTCTTATTATAAGAAGAGGACCATGCCTAGCAGTAGGGCATTATCATCACCTTAGAGTGAAAACCACGGCAATGCATTCGATTCATGTGGACTAAGTCGCGGACACAAGTACAAATACACAAAGTATAATTTTTTACTTGTTTTTTTTAAAGACGTGTTCATGAAACTTTCAAAATTCAAGGTTATTTTAATCATATCATGTAAAACGGAACGTCATGTTAAGGGAATAAAACAATATCGACACTTTTTTACTTTAAATTAAATTCCCTGTTCAAAAATCAAATCCCCGACGCGTAATGTCGTAAAAAAATATGAAAATATTACTGTAATATTTTGATCTTGATGCATGAGACTTTTTGGTACGACTTCTGGTCATTCTTCTGTGACAGCTCATATGTACGTCCGTCTATTTCTTATTTTAAAAGATGGCAATATCCTAAATTATTTCAGGTTGTGCACTACAGAATCGAGACTAGTAGGTATTTACTCCTCTACCTACCCTTACCAGTAAAATAGGCGTGATAGTAACTTCACTATACCTACACACAAAGCACCCATTCTCTACTTAAATTTTGGAGTTACGCAGGTGACATTGAGACTCCCTAACCGCTATCTAACGTAATTTGCATAGACGCGTCACCACTGCGGGTTCCGCCCGCAATGTCACCGGGTCACGACATTGTCAACCGAAGGTCTCACTGATCGGTTTTTAATACTTTTCCTGTCTGCATAACTAGGTTGGCGACTGTCTGTCTGCTTGTTTATAGAACTAACATACTCACGCCTGTAATCCCCAAAGAGGTTAGCAGAGCTGTTCTCCTATTGCAGGAGTCTTGTACAGCCACGTTATGCCTCTGGTGTCAAGTTCCATGTAATAGTTGGCAAGCCTTTTTTATGACGGCCTTCCTAAAGGTAAGTGATTACCGCCGGCTGTATATACCTACAACACCAAGAGCTGATGCGTTGCCAACCTTGATAGACAAAGTTGGAACTGTGGAAAGTGTGCCTGTAATTTCACCGTCACCCATATCCGTCAAACCGGAATGCAGTAATGCTGCTTAGCGGCAGAAATAAGAACGGAAGTAGTAGGTACTACCCCGGGCGAATTCTTTCACAAGGAACTATACAAATTTTTTCACAAGGAGATCTACTACTCTTGCCTTAGGCTTCTAGCCTATTGTCACTTTGCGGCACATATATAAGGTAATTCGAAAAGGGGGTACTAATCCACGGGCCACTTAAAGTATCACTGATAACTGTTTTAAAGCAAGTGTTAAAAACTCAAAATTAGTTTTTTTTTGTTTCCATGTGAAATGTTATTTATTCTAGTTTCTTAAAAAAAACAACTCTGCTGCATCAACTCGTATAGAAACGAATTCAGAAAATAGAGCTTTTAATCTTACTCAAAATATGATCTAAAATAATATAAACATAGCTGAGGGTAGATAGATTTTATTTTTTTATGAAATCTTTCAACAGCAATTTCTCTTAAACTATTGACTTTCAGGGAAAGTTGTAGTATAAAAGTTATTCATTATTATAGGAACTTTAATACTCTTTCAGATTAGTACCCCCTATGTTGTTAAGAGATGTGGTTTCCGCACTTAGTCCTTTAAGTGGACCATTGTACGTGGGCCATGGCGGCCATCATTCCAGCTAGCCCACTTCCTTCCAGAAGCAGATTAGGGCTCTCAGTCCGCTCAGAACATTTGCGAGTAATTTCGGTGCGCCAAGGGTTGTTTCTCGTATTTGGGTAACCCCTGTGCATTCCAGGAGCACGTGTGCGACCGTTTCTTTGGCCCCCATACATGCTCTGCACAGAGGGCTGTCCGTTATGCCTATCGCGTGGAAGTGTTTGTTTAGTGAGCAGTGTCCTTATCGTTCCAGTCACCATTCGCAGGCTGCTCCTGTCCAGGCGCAGCAGGCGCCTTATCAGTCTGGATTAGTACCCCCTTTCAGTGGCATAGCTACCGTATGGCTAGGCGAGGCAGTGCCCGAGAAGGCGGCGCGCCGTGTTCCACGCGCGCCTCTCAGGAGGACATGGGGCAAAGGGGTAAAGCCCCACAGAAGGAGAGGTCCGCCAGGGGCTGGCGGACCGAGACCTGCCGGGGTCGCGGTGCATGCAGCTGCGAATCCCGTGACCCAGGCCATCGGTCAGGAGAAGGAACATCGTGGGTTTTTAGCCGGTAATAAGCCGGTAAGAGTCCGGCATAACCCTTCGCCTTCCTCAGTATCCATGAGGATTTTCCCACGAAAAAAAAAGGCGGAGCTGTGCACCAGGACCCCCAAGCTCGAGGGGCCCCTCAGCCTCCATGAACGACATTCGAAAAAGTTATATATTATCCTAGTTGAATAAAGAATTTTTGACTAAATTTTTGGGCCCTAACCAACGAATTTTACGTGAAAGCGTGACAAACAAACAAATTTTTACATTTATAAGTTTGTATCTCTTTGGACATCACGGCTCATCTTCCATGCGGAAGACGTCCGGTCCTTTGGAAGGCATACACGGGGACACAGGTCCAACGCGCAGAGCGCAGAGGCCCCTTTGAGAACTTTAATCTAAAATGGGGTGGGGCACCAACCGGGGACTATCCACGGCTGCACTATTGGAGTACAGTCATGGACCGTCCCAGGTGGGTGCAAAACTATTGTGAAATATTGTAAAAATAAAACTGGTCTATGGGATGGGGTGTTTAATGGACTATTTAACTTCTATTGCCGTAAGAAAACGGCGCCTGCCTTTCAACATTTAAAATTGAAACCTGTTGGCAGACGGTGACTCGCCAGCTCACTAGCTGGGCCCCCTGAAAAGCCGCCAGTACATAGGCGAAAGGGGCAACAGACGTGTGAGCGGCTAGAGGTGTAGAGAGGTGTGGCCCCGGTTTCGCCGTCGCGGGTCTAAAAGACCCGGAGTGGGTTTCCCCGCTATTACGCCTTTAGACACTTCCACCCCCGAGCATATAGCTCTGGCGGCCCCCCTCTGGCCGGCCGATTAAGGCAAGACAGAGTTGAGAGTCCTGCGGGCACTCTTGGGGTTCCACTCCAGCCAGCCAATAAAGGCAAACTGGAGACGAGGCCCTGACCGACTCTCTGAGGCAATAAGGTACGCAGTGTACATTTATAATATTATTAGGAATTACGATTAAATAATTATCTGCTACGTTATACATAATGCTTACTAGTAAATAGCTTTGCTTTATTATGCCCTGCAGTGGGCGATAAGGAGCTAATGATGAAGTAGTTTTGCACCTTCAAAGTTTTTAGTTTAGTTTAAATAGGGCCCCAATTTCATTTTTGCCCCGGGGCCCTTGGTTACATAGTTACGCCACTGCCCCCTTTACAACTAACCTTGTATGTATAGTGCCAGGTTTTAAAACAAGGACGAATTCTCAATGTCATTTCTTATCTGTTTAAAACGTTCAACGAACAAAGTAACCTAATAAAAATCTAATTAATTACAACGTGCAAGCTTAGTACTTTACAGCAACATAATTAGTAATGTTAATAGCGTGTTACGTCATCACTCGCCTTGAGCAGTAGGGTAGTGTTATTGTTATGGGTCAGTACGTCCCTAGGTACTCGTGTCGGATTATTTATGTAGTTATCTTTGCGGAACATCCCTAGAGGTAGTATTTGGGTCGAGGATTTTTAGAAGGATGTAAGTTTACATCATCATACGTTAAGGGTAGGTAGGTATGAGCTTTGCTATACATGGCTTGTAATATGCTTTCGTTTATTTTGCCATGGTTGAAATTTTTATGTCACCAAAATTTTCTAAGGTTAATTTCCTATGGATGACGGAAAATTAACTCGACCAAACGGCTGGTACAGGTTTTTTTTCTAGGCGGGCGGCAGTGGACGGTTGCCCAAATTCTAGACAGGCAAGAAATTTCTTAAAGGTACAATTCCGTGCATCGCGGCCGATCGCAGCCGCGCGCGGTCGATCAAACTGTAGTGGACTCTGTTTTAGTCTCACTAGGAATGATTCTTCTAATTCTTTCATCTAATTCCTAAGACTTCCAGGCCTTTGACTGTCCAAATTCTGCTGTTCAAAATCGTTTTTTTTTTTCTTTTCAATTTGGGCAAATTTCAAACTGCCCGATGTCTTTTCGTATAAAAAAACTATCTACTTAATATAAATCACACCTTTTTCGAAGCTTTTTTTGCAAAAAATATATCTAAGAGCAACAGTTAAGCTGCTCGTAAACATATTTCAAAACAAAGCGACCATTTCTCTAACAATACGATTTACGAGTATGTTCCCAAGTTCATGGTCAAAAGAAATAACAAATAGGGCGATTAAACGACCGAAATAAACGCGAGACGCACGCGCCGACCTAATTACGTGATGGCAATGGATAGAGATTGGTTATGTCAGTTGATATTGACAGTTGCTATTGCCATTTAATGTCATGTGCATTAATGTTTAGTTTTAAAGATTGTTGATTGTAGTAAGATGTTGGGGGGTGTTTGTCTGTTTGTCCATTCTGCTAAGTTTTAGTAGCCCTTTGTGGCACTTAAGGATGAGAGCTTGAGGGAATTTGTTTAAAACAAAAAGAAAACACCTAGAAAAAGTCTTTTAAGCATTTAATTTTAAAAAAAAAAACAATACATTTTTGTATTACAACTTTCCCACCCACGTTCATATTTATGATTTTTTAGGGTTTACTCACGTGCACAATATATTTTTCAGGATTGCCCGATTAGTTTCAGACTTAAACGGAGCCTTTAATCCTAATCCTAACTAATATTATAAATGCGAAAGTAGGCTTCTTTATTTGTTACCTTTTCACGCCTAAACCACTGAACCAATCATCCTGAAATTTTGCATATACGTTGTCAGGTGTACAGAAACGGATATAGGGTACCTTTCATCCCGAAAAATAACTGTTCCTGAGGAATACAACAATAACGGTAATAGATGGCGCCACGAGTCTTTCGAATAATGATTGAATTATATTATTAAAGAAACTTTAGTAGTGTGTTAAGAGTTTTTTTAACGCGAGCGAAGCCGCGGGCTGTGGTTAGTTTCGGACTTAAACGGAGCCTTAAAACTAGTATGTAGCAAATAAAAAAAAAACATGTAAATAAAGTAGATTCGCTCAAATAATGGCGGTACATCGAAACGGCATGTAGGATTTTAATGTAATAAAGAAGGAGGAAGTTTTTTTTAAAATTAAAACGGAATTAAAATGGCTTATACTAATCTTCATCACTAGAAGACTAATAAAAATTAGCACCTGAGTTTATAAAAAAAATACAGCAGCGAACTCGCGGCGCCAATTTAGCGAAAGAACTTTTAGACGTAAATAATCATAAACTTAGAATACATTTTTAATAAAGCAACGTTCATAGTAAGATAAAAAGGAGTCTACGATAAAAAAGTTTTAGCAAAAACTACTTTCATTATTACTGGGTACGTATAAAAATAGTAATCGCACTAAGTACTGGGATCATCTCGAGTCCTTCACCTCTGAAGTTCAATTTTATTAACAAAAACTTTATACCTTTACAATTTGCAGTAAACTTAGACACTAAACGTTTTTGAAATTAGTTCCGTATTAAAGTTCCAATTGCCTTAGAGATGCACCAATAGCAATAGCATTTAATCAAATGCCAATTTACCTAATTAAAGCCCAGCTACACACGATTGCCTACGCAGAAATCCTTCGAACACGTAATAAAAGGAAAACCGGGGCCTATGACCCTACCACAATAAAAACTGCATGAAACCATCCGAGCTAAAATTGTAATGTCGACGCACTCGTCAGCTTGTGTGACCTTAAAGACACATCATCGAAATTCAACCTTATGCCCTTGAAATAAATCACATTACAAAATCACCACTCAATGCTTGTTACGCTCATTTGGAAACAAACGACAATCGCCATTGAAGTCCGCACTACATATTACACGGCGTAACTTAGCAATCATAATACACAGAATTGTACGTTAATGAGATATGAATAGAGTTGAGATTTGTTTGGGGTATCCTGCTCCTGTTCTTTCAGGCCTGGATAATGCCCTTTGTCGCTCGTTACAGTTTTTCATAATCGACCTATTTGCTTTTGAAATACCGTTCATTTTTCCTCACTGCTCTTGTTATATCTCGGACTGAAAACATCCCAAGCGGCGCCGCGCATTCCCAACCAAATCAGACTTTATTAGTATTACTTAAAGTTCATTCTACCTTGTTGGGGTTAAGTAGAAGTGTCTGCGGTGTCACGACATTGCATTCCAGGCGATGCGAATGACTCCGAGATGACAACGACCAGACAAGGGCAGCCAGTACTTACTCATGCAACGCATCGCGAGCCGGTGCGCGCATGTAAATAGGTTGAAAGTGATTTTTATAGCGCGATGTATCAGATGGAGGGTGAGCAGAGGTTGAGAGTTATTGGTTAATGGGGCAGATAAAAACGAATATTAGACTGTTTAGTTCGGCAAAAATATTGTGGGCGTCGTGGCTAATTGAGAACGGCGAAGATCATATGATTTGCAAGGTTAAGCTGCGCTTATCGCGGTCAGTCCGTGGATGGGTGACCATTTCTTGCACCTCCGTGCCGTCGATCCCGGGTGTCATACGAATACCTGACAATCGTTACGGGTAGTCACTAGCTCGAAGGTCTGATACCCGGTCTAACCTTAGGATATCGGCCTTGCCTAATAACTAGGTTGCGAAGGTCTGATGGCAGTCGCTCCGTGTAAAATAAAGGTATACAGAGACTGGAAGCTGACCCTAACATATTTGGGAATAGGCTAGGCAGTACAGTTGGGCAAGAATATCTTCATGGTGTGCTAATATCAAAACGGTAATATTAAAATCACCAATCTGTTTATTTTTACTTACAGCAGTGATACCCTAGCGGTTAAACCCTTGCCTTCCATGCTAGAAGGCCAAACTCGACTCTAGCTCTTCTATCTTTTCAAATTCATATGCTTATCAAAATGTGATTATCACTTGCATTAACAGTGAAGGAAAAACATTGTGAGGAAACCTGGCTAGCTGATAACCTGGCTCCTAAAATCCAAGTTGCAATTTTGCAGCTAGCTTGCAGTCCTAATGCAGTTTGTCTGAAAAGAACTTTACGTTAACGGTGAAGGAAAACCTCGTGAGGAAAACTGCATACCTGAGAGAGCTCCAAAAAGTTCTCGATGATGTGTGTAGTTTGTCAACCCGCACCACGCCGGTGTGGTGGAGTATTCTTCGCATTCTGAGAAGAGCAGTTCGTGCCAAGCAGTGGGGCAGTAATGAACTAACCCGCCAGGAAAAAAGAACCAGCCTGGTTGAAAGGTCTTTCCTTTTCGCTGGAGGACCATATCATACACATATTTATCCCGTGTGTGGACGGGCTAGAATATAAAACTTCCTCACCGCACGCTGGAAATAGACGCATGTTGTAACAATCAACAAAACCCAGCACGCTTGGTGGTAGGATCTGGCTAGCTTCACATTAAAGTCCGGCGCCAAGCAGTTTACTGTGTTCCGTTGTGTGTATGTGAGAGCCAGAGGGGCATAGGGGATTCCTCTATATCTCTGTTACTTGGATTCGTGTGCTCCATCTTAGACCCTGTCTGCGCAAACCATCAGGTGCGACGGGGGTGAAACGCGACCAAGTCATATAAATAAAAAAAGAAAAACAGCCCTCATCAAGCTCTCTCCCTCCCAATTTCGTGCTAAAGAAGACTCGTGCTAGAGAAGCCCTAAGGTCCGAGTCCCACTAGAGGTTGCCGCTAATAGTCATGATGTTGGTGTAGTATAAAAGTAGTTAGCTTAGGTTTAGTATTTTACTTCCCCTCAATTGGCTATGTAAAAACTATAGTTCCGCTATTTTATATGCGTTGAACAGTATTAAGTTTTATGTGATACAATTTAAGCGTAATGAACCTATTGCTGTTCCACTGTTGGGCTTGGGCCCAACTCCCCTATACGCCATAGGGGAATCCCTCTATATCTCTGTTACTTGGATTCGTGTGCTCCATCTTAGACCCTGTCTGCGCATCAGGTACAACGAGGGTCAAAAACAAAAAAAGACTTTTTTTATAATGCCTCGTTCTGTCACACTTCCTTCTTCATAGCAGCAACTTCTTGATCTCAATAGCCTTTAATAATTATATGGAGCGACATTTTGTATGATATATGTGTCTACTTCATGCAATGAATCATCCTCTGGCTGTTTGCCAAACAAGTACATGATGAACTAATTAATTACTAGAATAAAATAGTATGCTGCCTTAATTGATTGCAACTAGCTATAATAGGCATGGACAGGTACTCGTACGTGGAGCTCAAAACATTTAGAATGTTGCTTTTATTTTTGCCGTGCATGATCCACTGAGTTCTCTCGTCGTAGACCCGGTCGTTTTTTCAGACTACGCTGTCACACCCATAATTTAACCCTCATCAAGCTATCTCTCCCTCACTATTTCCCACCATCAACGCTCTAAGTCGACTTCTGAGTCCCACCAGGGGTCGCCCTTAGTGCTGTTGTTTCAGGTCGTCAAGAAAGAAAGAAGAAAGAAAGAAAATGCATTTATTTAGCACAGACTACAAAGGCACACAATATTAAGTAAACAAGAAAAAAAAAATTTGCAGGAAAGTGTACCTCACGGCTGCGCCAAAAAGGCTCAGTTCAGCAAAAATGCCAGACAACTAGTGCCTGACGCGAAGATGTTAGTGTAGTATGAGTAGTTAGCTTAGGTTAAGTATTTTACTTCCCCATTTTGGCTGGAGATCTTTCAAGTCTTGCCAATAACTGCCCGATTACGTAGAAATATCAACAAGGCGTCAAGTAGAAAAAAAAAAATTGTTAATGTACTACATAGTTTGACAAACAAGCCAGTGCCCCCCCCCCCCCCCCCCCCCCCCCTGATGGAAAATGGTTACCGCCGCCTATAAACATCTACAACACCGAGGGGATTGCTGATGCTTGGCCAACCTTAGAGACATGGTTGGAAAATCTCATGTGCCTGTAATTTCATCGGCACCCATACCCTTCAAACCGGAACACAACAATGCTGCTTGGCGGCAGAAATAGGTATGGTGATAGTGATTCCCCGGACAAGCACTTTTACAAGGAGCTCTACTGCTAAAGTTTTGTTCTACAGCTGCAGTAAGCACATTGTTCTGCAGCTGCAGTAAGCACATCGTTCTGCAGCTGCAGTAAGCACATTGTTCTGCAGCTGCAGTAAGCACATTGTTCTGCAGCTGCAGTAAGGACATTGTTCTGCAGCTGCAGTAAGCACATTGTTTGCGTGTAAGCTGCCTTTATGACTGCCAGTCTAGAATTGCACAGCCATGTTGGGGTCAGCTTCTAGCCTAACTAAATTCTGAAGTACTGGTGGATGCTGCTGTCCAAGGACCTGAAAAACCCTTTCTGCACTACCCAGCAAAAAACTAGGGCAGATTGAGTAATAGCAGAGCTCCCTGTGAAAGAGCTCATCCGGAGTGTTGTAAAAAACAAAATATAGATACTACTTGTGACAAACCTGTGAACAAAACTGCTATTGTCTATTCTTCTATTTGAATAAATTAGTCGTTCTAAATCTCTGTTGAAACACGTTGTTTTATTTTATCTATCACCTATCTAGTACTACCCTCAATCTGTCATTATTAAAATTCATCAAACTCCACATCATACTAAAATATCGAAACTCAATATCGAATGCAAATAGAATGCTTTTGCATTCAATATCCAATGTAAACTCCTTCTGTAAAACAGGATAACGACATTTATTCCTATTAACTTCTGTTACTTTGCAAAACGCAACTGCGAGATTCAATAAAGCGTATCTTAGTTGCCAACTTTGAAGCGAGAACTTCTCGATTCCCGTGCGGAATACTAAGTTATCTTGCTAGTAAAAACGAGTTTGTACAATTAGTAGCTGCCAAAGAATAGCTCCTCACCCCCCTTTCTAAGCGTGGGTGTAATAAAGGGAAGGGATTGTGTCAAGTAGTCTGCTGTGTGCAAATAATAATAAACTATGAGCACAGAATAATAACTAGTACTAGAAAGAAAAAAAAGAAAAAATATTTTATTCTACGCCCAAGTTGAGGTACAAAACTTACTTGAAAATAAACATAATTATTAAAACTAAGGTACATATGTATTTTAATAGTGTAATGATAATGAACTTAAATCTAAACATAAAATTAATCTAAACAAAAAAGTAACCCTTTCTAAAAAAAAAAAAAAATACTATGGTCCACATAGTATTATAGTCTATGCTTAGTACACTATCATATATCTACACCCGTGTGCTTTCATGTTCATCTTGCGCTTTCAACTTTCAATTCCTCTTGCGTCAAGCGCAGGCAATATTGATTGCCATAAGACTCGAACTAGTATTAAGGCATGCGCTATTGCATGCGCTATGGCGCTTCAGGCATGCGTCAGACGAAAGCGCAAGATGAACATGAAAGCGCACTGGTGTATCTACACCAGTGCGCTTTCATGTTCATCTCATACCAATAGATCTATAAGTCATAAATATGTGACAGTGTAATATAGACATAAGAATCATTTCCTCGTATAAAAGTATAACTATGGAGGTCATAATTAAATCGGATAAGAGATATGATCCTAGGTAATATATACAGGGTGTTAACGAATTCATGTAATTCCTTCCCAAGCAGCACACTTAGCTGTATAGTCTCTGGACAACAGAATTTTAGAAAACTCGAGGATGTATTGCTTTCTGTACAAGGGCTGTATATCCAGCTACACAGCTCTTATAATTCTAAATTTGGCCCCAAATTAACCAGCCCTGAGCATTATAGTAGCTTGTTAACAGCTGTCCAGAGCATTGTAAGAGCTGTACATGGGCTGTACAATGACTTAGACAGCCGTCAATAGGCCACCATCCAGCTCCTTTAATTCTCGTAGACAGCCAAAAGATGGTTTATGGCTTAGTAACGGTTATTGTTAAATCTACACAGAAATACTCGTAGCAACCAAAAACTATTTGTTCAGTGCAAGTGTTACGGCCATTTTCTGTGGACAAATAATAATTTCTAATTAAGTAATTTTTCACGTTTGTTTTTCGTATCTCTGTTGGTAAATTGTACTGCGGGTGCCACTTTACTGTTAATATATATAGGTGATATTATCAAATATTACACGCGCCATCGAAATAATATAGTTTTACTAAAAATATTATACAAAATAAATACGGTGTACGAATTATTCATGGATTTTTACTAAATTTTTTCCATTTAATGTGCATTATTATCTATTTGTAACAATTAAATAATGTGTTTTTACTTTAATAGCTCTCAAATATCATGAAAGTTTAACAGATATTAGTAGTTTTTTCATATGTAATCGGCTTATTTACATTAAAATGGCGTTAATTTGTTATCCAGCAATAATTCTAACTAAATTCCCTTGTCCGTCTCTTTTCTGTTCAATGGCCATATTTAAGTCTGTTAATCAGCAGAAAACTGTACGCTAGCTGTACAGTGGTTTACAGTTATTCTAACGACTGGTTAAAGAAGTAAAGTGAGAAGGGATCTCTATTAATAGAATATCATTTTGAGGTTATGACAAAATCGATGTTATCAGGGGGGCAATTCTCGTCTTAAAAGTCTATTTTAGATAAAAACTAGCGCTTTATGATTATTCGTAATGGATGTTAATTCCTTAGTTTTCAAGTATGCTGATGCTGAAGATAAGATCTGTAACGCGCGAGAATCGCTTCCCAGCTGATTGTCGTTTGTTAAGGTTCGATTTCGAAATGTATATCTCGACCGATACCAACTGTTCGAAGCAACTCGAACGGCTATTCGTATTTTCGCTCGAGAAAAGTTCTAATTCGACTTTTTTCTCGAATTCGTGATTAAGTCGAATACACGAGAATTGCCACCTGAGCATTACTAACCTATGTTTACTCTTCAATAATTCTAGAGGCTGTAAAATAGCTCATATTTACGCTATAAGCTTTGGAATTAAAGTGGAGTAACGCTACACTAATTTACAGATCAGGCAGTCATAAATGCTTTAAACTAGCCACTATTAAGCTCCTTGAGGTAGCATTATAATAGAATTAGTGTACACCATGAAAAAGCCGAGGGCAAAATTTGATTCTCTAATACAACTCACAGCTTAGAAGAGGGTGTGATTTTATCGCATTAAGCAGCCGTTCACAAGCTTTGGTCTTCTTAACCAGCTAGTGGCATTATACGTAGCCAAAGGCTTGACAATAGTTCTTTCAAATTCTACTAAAATGCATTTTGTTATTTTTTTCTCCATTGTACAGCCATTAGTCAGCTGTGCTGTTTAACAGTGTAGAGATTACCCCTCATACAGTCTCAAGAATCGTTTTATCCGTTAGTACAGCTGCATAAGAGCCTTTGACTGTAGTATAGCTTGTTTATGGATGTAATTTCCGCCAATGTGCTGCTTGGGTTCAAATCACGTGATCTACTGGTGACACAAATTAACCCTAAATGAGAATTTCAGAAAAAAAAAACAAAAAAATTCAAAATAATTTTTTTTTTCCATTTCAGTGTCATTTTAGAGCCTTGAGTTATCTGACTGCAAAGAGCGATATTGCGTTAGTCGTGCCTGCCAGCCGTGTTGCCGTACTTTCATTAATTTATGCGTGGCATCGAAATGATCACAGAAATAAATATTTTTTTGCAGAAAAAAGAATGTTATTTTTTTTAATGAATCCTCATTGGGGTGTTTAGATACGATTTGTAACAAAGCCGCATGAAAAAAAAAAGAATTTTATTTTTTTATTTTTAATCAAGCTAAATCCCGTGCGGGGCCTGTCTACACCTGTAGTAAGATCATGTGGTTTTAAAGAATTACACGAATTCGTTAACAGCCTGTATGATAGAGTCACATTCCCCATAGTTGTGGAGAGCTCGGATTGTTAATACATACGATGCTATGGAAATTGTTGACCTGTCAAAAAGTCATGACGATTAGATACTAGCGTTTTGCGCAATTAAGATGCTGCTCTTCGCCGCCACTCCGTCGGTGTGGACTAACCTTTTATACATCGTAAAATGTCCATACATTTTACGCCATCTTCATTGTCGTTATACATAGCTTAACTTTTTGAAGCGTTTATTATAAGGGATTTAAAGTTTAATAAGAAAACTTCTACACTGATTCCAGAATGAAAGAAAAATATTGACTCCATTTTATCATCTCATGAATGTTATAAAATCTGAACGAAATGGGTTAAGCTAACTGAAGAATTGTGGAGAACGGATCCGATATAAATTTGCTCTCCTTTCGATAAAATATTATTTAACTAGCTTTTGCCCGCAGCTTCGTTCGCGTTAATATAGAATTTGACAATCAACTCTTAACACACTACTAAAGTTTCTATAATAATATAATTCAATCATGATTCGAAAGACACGTGGCGCCATCTATCATCATAAGAACGTTATTGTTGTATTCTTCGGGAACAGTATTTTTTCGGGATGAAAGGTACCCTATGTCCGTTTCCGTAAACCACCATTAAAAAAAATTGCCAAATCCGTCCAGCCCTTCTCAAGTGATGTGTTTACCAACGAAAAGCATATTTTTTTATTTATATAGATCTCTTTGGGAATCACGGCTCATCTTCCTTGCGGAAGATGTCCGGTCCTTTGGCAGGCATACACGGGGACACAGGTAAAACGCGCAGAGGCCCCTTTGAGAACTTTAATCTAAAATGGGATGGGGCACCAACCGGGGACTATCCACGGCTGCACTATTGGAGTACAGTCATGGACCGTTCCAGGTGGGTGCTAAACTATTGTAAAATATGGTGAAAAATATTTGGTCTATGGGAAGGGGTGTTAGGTGGACTGAATAACTTCTATTGCCGGAAGAAAACGGCGTCTGCCTTTCAACATTTAAAATTGAAAACTTTATTTATATAGATTATTATTTCCAGTTTTTTTATATTCATAACATCTAAAATCCAACTCTCCGCACACAAAAAAAGGAGTTAAAACACCCAATAAATATAACGATAGTAAACGAGCGCCAAGTCTGACTATTCCCTTATCCTTTTGGCGTGGGTGTTCACGGTACTGATGGTTCATTGAAGTTTCACTTGCGCTGGACCACCGCCAAGTTCTCTGCGAGTTTTATACGTGCCACCCAAGATGAGGTTGGATATCGTTAATGCCGAATAAACGAGCCTCTGGCTTTAAAATTGATGTGGTTACATGATTTATTTTGGAAAAAGACTTTCACCTTACAAGGCTTATATAAGAGATACGAGATTTTCTCTTAGTCTGTCAAGGTATTTTGGCAAAGTGTGATTTGAGTCGTTTTTTTTTTCAAGACTTTAAAGTATGCTTCTACGTACTCGTATATAAATGCGTGAAGCGCAGTTCAGACTTTGCTAAAACATATAGATTAAGTATAGCAAATTAATATTGTATAGCACAACGATATCTCTCAGCATACATTTTATTATGGACACATTCACACAACGTTATGCTATAAAGTATGGGATTGCTCAACTTACTTTACTATACACACAGCGAAATAGTATACCGTAGTCTGAATTGCCCTTCAAGGATAAGTCATAGAACGTAAAAAAAAAACCAACAACTAATGTAGTGACCGCCTATCATAAGGTGTAAACACGGAAATCTAAATAGTAAGACAATACTCTGAATCTGAAAAAATACCCGCCATTGACGGATATCTGTAGAGTCAAAGTAGGTACTGAAAAGTTAAGTAATTATTTTCTCCAAAATCAATGCATCCCCATGACAGTTTATTTTCGTCTTGCATTTACGAGTTCTCGTTTTATGCATCATAACATTCGGAAGTCAAAAGTCAAACATTTATATTTCAAGTAGACGGAGCTTTCAAAAGGTCAACACTAGGGGTCGGTTCCAACTGTTCCAAGTAGTAGGTCCTATAGAGAAGAGCCGGCAAGAAACTCCATAGCCGGCAAGAAACTCCATAAACTCCGGAAATCGATTCGATAGTGAATGTAAAATAGAGGTTGCTAAATAAGTCTCAATTTTATTTATATACGTACTTGTATCTCATATCCTATAAAAGTTATTAAAGAATAAATTGCCCCATTCTGTAGTTTTATTTTGGACACAGTAATTTCATCATAAGGAGAAAGATTGCCGGCATAACAACCAGTAAAAGAATTATGATTCTGAGTGAAGTAAAACTAGGAATAATGTGATGATATTAAACGATAGCGTCGTGATAGCTATCGTGATGGTTAACTGCGAATGAAGCTAGGTGCAGAATGCAGCCATAATATTTTTGGAAGTAAAAATAGGATGGTTCTCTGTGGTATGAACTTTTCCTTTATTATTCATAAACGAAGTAGTAATCCTTACGTAATATTGTAAATACGATAGTAACTGTGTCTGAACTGAGTTTGATGAAAATTGGTACAGACATCAGCAGTGCAATTCTGTAAGAATCTCACCTCGATCGCGACTGTCAATTACACACTTGTCGTGACACAGCGTGGATAACAAAACTACGCGTTATTGATTATACTGTCGATTATCTGTGTGTTATTTGCTTCTGTTACCCATACTGTTACATTGTGGACATCGAGCTAACCGTCGATATTGAGGTGGGTTTCTTACAGAATGACACTACAGTGCAGTCTAGAATCCGGAAAAGGACATAAGTTACTTTTATCCCGAAAAACGCGGAACACGCGATAAACGACATCTAACGGGGGGGGGGGGGGGGGAGCCGCGGTCGCCGCACGCATTCGGGTGACGCACGCACGCGGGCACGAACTCGCATGACAGGAAACACGCACGCCGGTTGAAAGTACTACGCACCTGTCCTTTTTGAAGAACATCACCAACAACATCAATGTATGTTCCTTCTAGGGCGTCCTCTACTGGCGTTTCCACTGACGTTTGCCTTATAAATTCCTTTTGTTAATCGCCGTTCACTCAATCATCGTTAAGACTTTTCCTTCCCCACCATTGGCTGGAGACCCTTCAGGTCTCGCCAATAACTGTCCGGTTACATAGCAACGGTTCGCAAGAAGAATCTACAGCAGCCCAATAAAAAAAACAACATAAAAGCCTATAGCTTGATTATAACGCTGTAACCCCAGTTTCCTCATCCATTTTCCCATTCGTACCTCGACGCCCGCAATCAATAGCCCGTCAGTATGCAATGCGTCTACGTGTATGCAGTTTGCATATTAATGGCTCAATCTTAGATCTAGCCGTGACCGCTCGTTCCATTCTATTGTCTGACATTTGGGGGGGTGCGCGGTAATGAACTCGGTTTAGATACCTATGGTTGTAGGTATTCATTTTATTCTATAACTATTGGTACAGTTCGAACAACAACGTAATAGATCTGATATGAGGATTGCAAAAAAAAAAAAATACATAACCTGTACGCCTTCGATCTTAAAGAAAGTCGCCTTTTATTTATCTGAACATAGCGCACCATTGATAAAATAATTATTACTAGTGTTGACATTACTCCTAGTATTTTGACAGATGTCAAATCGGACCAGATTGTCACAACTGATATTGTCAGGAAGTTTTAGAAGAAGAAAGAGTATTCTTAGTTTAATTAAGGTTCCTAACAGCGATGCATGATGAAAGATCGTTAGCACTGGTTAATTGTTTGTCAGCATCATAATTATAGTTGGGTCCTGCTAAACGGAAACGATCCAACTGATGTTTTATTACTTTTGAGTAAGTGCAAAATACTTTTGAGTAAATGCAGTTTAAAAAGTGACAGCGAAAATAAAAATAGTACACAGTAATTTTTTGAAAATTAGTAGTGTAATAGAACATATCATAAAAAAAACATATGGATCTTTTACGCTAAATACTAAATTTTTGTTTGATTTTTGGTAATTGTGTACAAAAAAAATGATAATTAGGAGATACCTTTGGCACAGTAAAAGTTTTCTTAGGTAAATGTGATCAAACTTCTGGATCAGGATCTTTTTTGCATGGTTACCTACATAAAACTTGATTAGGAGATTATGGCTGTACATAACTCGATTTCAAATTAAATATTTCCTACTACGCTTATAAGAAGCATACCGTCCATAACAGAACAGATATCAAAAGAATTCTATAACCCAACTCCAAAACGGTTCAAACTCCAGTCAGCAACGGGAGTATAGATGAACGTTCGTTTGTGCCAGTGTTTGCAATTAGACGTTCCGATCGCACACATTTAACATTTCCGATGTCCCCGTAGTTTCCAAATTTTAGGATTTATACCTACGTTTAACTCCAGATAGTCTGAAATTTATTGAGGGGAACCAGTTGGACCAATAGTTGGCGAAATGTTGAAAATGTCTGTTATTTTCTGTTTGTAACTTTATTTGTGGTTTTAGCTTCAGAGATTTGTGGTGAAAGTGAGTTTTATGTGGATGTGTGTTTCTGGGAAAAGAAAAGAATAAGTACTCCGTTTCTTCTAGAGGGTACCCATCATAAAAGTCAAGAGGATGCGCATCAGCACCCTTCAAGGTGCTGATTATAATTGCTATTACAAATGACTTTGATATTATGATTATTACGTCAAAATAATTCTTTGTACTGGTCAAAAGGAGGCCTATTTTTTCGCATTGGATGTGAGCCTAGCGTTTGAACGCGTGCCTTTCAAACAGGAGGGTCTGAGTTCAATCCTGGTCCACATCTCTGAATTTTCGCATTTCGCGTAAGGGTCTAAATTGGGGCGCTCCAAGTCCAAGGAACAGAGATATAGATGGAGTCTCCTATACCCCAAGCGGCAAGAAGCTAAAAGGGGTAAGCAGAGGCGCTGTGAATCAACGCACAAGGATCTGCCACAGCGTTGTCCAGAGAAAGACACGTGCGATAAAGATGGCTTTGTCAGAGTAGAGAAGAAGAAGAGGAAGCCTTCTTATCGCAGCCATTGCGGTACTGCACAGAGCGGGCTGAACTTCCTGTTGCATCCTGCTGTACTAGTGACGCCACTGTACGTGTCCCGGTTGCATTACTCTACAAAGGTCGCGGAGATTGTAGAGTACATCAGTATCAAGACCAAGCTCAATCTGAGGGTCGAGCGGTTGGAGTCTCGCCACAGCGTGAATTTCAATTCGTTTGTGGTGATGGTGCCGACTGAGCATCTGTCGACCTTAACGAAGGAAGAATTTTGGCCGAGAGGTGTAGTGTTCTGGCGATTCCGAGGCCGGATACCCGACACCGCGCGACAGACGACGCCGACTTTACGTGTGAAATGGTTTTTAAGATAATTATATTGTTTATATATAGTATTTTATATTATTGTATTATATTGTAATATGTATTTTCTATGGGCCTTGATGCCTGAATTAAATAAATAAAATAAATATACCCTTCTGACATAAACACTGTGTTGTACGCGAAATTATGCTGTGTGTTTGCTGTTATTTTTAGTCAAGCCTTATTTGGCTCAGACCATCACGTAGTAACCAGAAGGCCGCCTTTCAGAAGCAGTCATGTTATTTAAGTTTTGATTCCCTTGACATCGCAGAAATAAAAACAACAATATACACTCCACATGTATTTTCACAGTTCATCCGTTCCATCATTTGTAACACCAACTAAAGCGACTACACACGAAGCAAGCAAACAGCAAAACAAACAAGGAAACAGCGTTTAAGTCACTAATTCATTGTGTAAACATCTTGTGTTGACCTGTTAGCAGATGCTAATAGACGCGTTCATTCACTCCTAGATATCGTACGTTCTATAATGAATGAATCATTCTCGTGTAGTACTATGGCAGAAGATTTATCTGCTTTTAAGATTTATGATTAAAGGGCGAATCAGAGTGCCGTTTGTATGTTTATAGGTTGATCGTCAATATAGTGATGGATGGGTACCCTCCTCGTGAATGAATGAATTAAAAGAATACTAGCTGCGCCCTCGCGGTTTGGTCTGCGTAAGTTTTTATTCTAGAAACCCTCGCGCAAGTGCCAACAACAACTGCACTAAATTTCAAGTTAATCTATCGACTACTTTTCTAGTTTTGCGGACACAAACACACGGACACTGATATCTTTATAGATAAAGAAGGAGTTTAAATTGAGATTGTGTGGAAAAATATTGAAAGTAGCGCCAGTGACAGAAAAGTTGAAAGGAAACCGTTTGTCATGAAACGCATGTGACGAAAAGAGTTATGAATATATATGTGGATGGATGGAGAGGAAGAGGGAGGCCAAAGATAAGATGGATGGATTGTGTGAATATGAAAGAGAAGGGAGTCAGTGATATCATAACGGTTGACAGGACGGAATGGAAGAAGAAAACGTGTTGCGCCAACCCCAAGTAACATGGGATAAGGGCAGGAAGATGATGATGATTGTGTGGAAAAATATGGAAGAGGCCTTTGCCCAACAGTGGGACAATACAGGTGTAGGGACACTGCTGACGCAATAGTTTTGTATACTCAGGCGCACTATTGTATTAGCGCGGCGCAGCAATCGTCTCCCCGCAATCGTACAGTTAGGTAGATGTAGTAAGTAGTTTATGGTAAATCATGTATTTACCAATTCCATTATACAAGGTTAGTCAGACAGAGGGTACTAATCCGAAAGGGTGTTAAGATACCCATAATAATGAATAACTTTTGTTCTACCACTTTCCCCAAAAGTCAATAGTTTAGGAGAAATAGCTGTTCAAAAATTACATAAAAAAATAGTCTAAATCTATCTATCCTCAGCTATGATCAGCTGTTTTTACATTTTAGGTCATATTTGGGGTCACGGATTAGAAGCTCCATTTTCTGAATTCGTATCTAAAACAGGGATAAAGAATTTAAAAAAAAACTAAAATAATAATAATTTACATGGAAATGAAAATGATCGAATTTTGAAATGGGGTTCGAACATTTTTCTATGGAAGCTGGCATAGGCCCCTGCCGCCATTTTCATTTTTTTTCCAAGTTGCGGCGCACGATGAGACTAACATATGTGGGTAGAAGACACTCAAACAAATAAAAAAAAAACAGAGATATGGTGCCCTAAAGTGTCACGTTACCGAGATATTGTACCGAGATAATCTTGAAAAAAAATCTTTAAGTCCAAATATCTCGGCAACGTGACACTTTAGGGCACCATATAATATCCCTGATATTTTTTGTTTGTCTTAGTGTCCTCTACCCATATATGTTAGTGTAATCGTGCGCCGCAACTTGAAAAAAAAAAACAAAATGGCAGCGGGGGGGCTATGCCACAAAGTTTCTATCCCCTTTAACACTTGCTTTAAAACCGTCATCAGTGATACTTTAAGTTGTCTGCGGATTAGTATCCCCTTTCCGACTAACCTTGTATATCCAACACAGGCTAAAATGGAATTTAAAGTAGATTTCCTATAACAGATGATCCTTGACCAATTTTTATCAGCGACAATAGGTTTTATTTCATATTCCATGATCGAAGTCCCGTGTGCTATAAATCCTACAAATCAGTGTAAATCTCGGCCGAGCTACCGACGTCAGCGTAACAATGGATTTGAAAAGAGAATCTGTGGGTGACCAACCAAAAATAGGTCAACTATGGAAATGGTTGACGACTACTGGACCAAGTTTTTCGTTTGTAGCCTCCCTAAAAACAATAATAGGTGCGATAAGCTATGTCTACACCAGTGGGCTTTCACTTTCATCTTGCGTCTTCGTCTGAAGCATGCGTGAAGCGCCATAGCGCATGCCTTAATACTAGTTCGACAAAAGCGCATGCCCCTAGCGCACGCTAATCCGTCTATTGTATGTCGACTGACGACTGACCGAGGCGCGCCGGTGTAGACGATAAGCTGCATGCGTCTTATGGCAATCAATATTGCATGCGCTTGACGCAAGAGGAATTGAAAGTTGAAAGCGCAAGATGAACATGAAAGTGCACGGGTGTAGACATACCAATAGGGTGTTAGAAAAGCGAGAGGAGTTCGTAACTAATTAAAAATTGCGTGGATCACACGATTTGTAAGGTTAAGCTGCGCTTGTCGCGGTCAGTCCGTGGATGGGTGACCGTTCGTCGTGTCTCGGAGTCAGTCCCGTCAGTCCCGGGTGTTATACGAATACCTATGACGTTACGGGTAGTCAGAAGCCCGAAAGTGACAACTGGTCTAAACTTAGGACATCAGCATTGGCCAGTACCTACCTGGGTTGCGGAGCTCATCGGAATCGATGGTTAAAATCTTTCGGGTACCTCGGGTCTACGTGTATACGCAGCGGTAATTTTCCATCAGATGGGCCATCGGCTTGTTTCCCAACCGAAAACATAAAACAACCTAACATAAACACGGTGAGTTAAATAAAACCTTTTAAAAATAAAAGACGATGTCCGCCCACCCTATAATCTCTTAATTGCTTCTTACGACACCCACGGGGATTGAGTGATCTATTTTTAACGAGAAGTACTCTTGAGAGTTCAAATCAGAGCCTTCCAGTTCTAACTATAGAAGGTACTTATAGATATTTTGTGAAGGACATTTTTTTTAAATCGTTTCCCCTCTCTTTTATTGCCCTCAGATTCTGAACAACTATCTGTAGCCCATACAGTTTTTTCCACGAGCAGTAGCGCAGTCAGCCATTCGCTCCACAGCTGCGCCAAACGTCATCATCATCATCATAATCTCCCTGCCTTTATCCCACTGTATATGGTATCAGCACAACATGTATTCCTCTATCATTCTCTTTTATCAGCCGTCATCTCAGCACTCACTCTTTTCTCACCCATATCATCCTTTACATGATCCAACTGCGCCAAACGTGTCGTTCAAAACTGTGTTCAAATGAGCTTTCAGTTTAACGAAGCACAGCTTGCGGATGCATTAAAAGAGACTCCACCATTGACGATCGGTGCAACCTGGGCAGTCAGCCTCGCTACCAATCTTGCTAACTGGTTAATCTATTCACCACGGAGTGAGCATTCTCAAATAGCTCGTAGTGACAAGAGAGACGAAGAAGTACATACGGCTAGTATTTTACATGGAGCAACTACCATATCTAATGTACGGAACTCAATAACTGGGTAATACCGAAAAAGATTGGACTAAATGTCTGATAATTTCGGGATTCAATCGTGTGACGATTAGGTCGACATTGCTTAGTTTGCTTTTTGAAGAACGGACGAATGAACGAAGAACGAACGAAGTGTCGATGTGGAAATACGAGTTACTCTTGAACAACTGCAAGACTCGTAAGTGCGATTATACCTGACACTTTGATTGACCAGCAGGGAGTTTTTACCAATTACACATCATTATCTAAAATACTAACCTATACTATCAGAGAAATCAAGTTAAAAAAAAAGAATCAAGGATCCTCTCAAGTCCAAATTAAGTTCCACGCACAAAAACCGATCACAAAGCTTCTTCGACTAAAGCCTTCAGTAAATATAATGAGAATCGCACCAACAGATATACTCCTGAAAAGGGTTCCTTTTTAATCAATTAAGTAGAAAAATCCTTAACACATGACGTCCGCACTCTAAAACCCTAAAGCGATTGGCGTGAGTGGCCAATCCCGGAAAATAGTTTTTGGTACAACTTGTAAGAGACGACGATTTTTATTCAATTACTTATTTATTTATTTACATGAATCGAACGGTACGTACAACTACTCTCACAATGTAACACAGTTTTTGAAACTAAATCAAGAATATTATATTAATACATGTTTTTACGATGCCACTTAAAAGAGGCATAATATGTTTAGCCTCTTCTCATAATGAGAAAGGTTTAGGCACTGGTTTACCACACTGGCCTGATGTAAGACTACTCACAGCATCTCGAACTTTTTTCAAGTCCTATTCTGTAGGTATCCTCGCATGAATTCGAAGTCAAAGATCCGGGCCGGGATTAAACCCAGACTCTCTGCCTATAAGGAAGGCAAGCCTTCAATTGCTAGGCTATCACTGTCTTTAAATGATACCTACATTTCATTAGTGACCACTTACGGCAACCAAAGCTGCGAGACTGGTCAATTTCGCAGCAATGCCAAAAATGCATTACCAAAGAAGGCGATTTCGAACCTTAATTCCGCTGTCGCTTCTATATTCAACCATTCTCATAGGTAAGAGCCGAACACTCGGACCTACAAGATTGCTTTTCGAGTGCCATTACCCAGTGTTCGCCCAAATGTGGGCCTTTTATTAAACGGCGTTTTATTTTACATCTATACATTCGCACATTCGTTGGTTCCGCCTTACAGATCTGAAGGAAGATTTTGGAAGTCATTTTTAAGTAGCCTTAATGGTGGTGATAGAAGAGTTTGGTTTGGTTGGGTCATCAAAAGGTTAACAACGGTTTGAGTTGAGGTTGAAGATATTTTTCCTTTGTACATATAAGTGAATAAAAATTCAGTAGTTCGGTTGGAGAAATCTCCCGCCAGCGTCGTCCTAAGTCCAGGTCCGAGTACCACTAAGGGTCGTCCATAGTGCTGTTGTTACTAGCAGTCATGATGTTAATGTAGTATACGTATACGTTGTTAGCTTAGGTAAAGTATTTTACTTCCTCCCCATTGGCTGGAGAACCTCAGATCTCACCAATAACTGACACGTTACGTAGAAATAGTCTGCAAGGACCAACTACATGCAGTTCATCAGAAAAGTAGTTTAGAGATAAAATTATGATAGACAGTGATCTATGTATAAAAAGACAAGACAAGAAACAAGTTTATTTTTATTCTGGCCGAGCAGTATATTTCCACTTAATCTAGTAGAACTTGTGATCATTATTACTTCACACTCATACACAAGGAATCTTCATTTGTTATGAGCACCATTTCCCTTCATTATTTTACTCATGTTGGAATCGAAATTGCACCCCAATGGGGGAGACGAAACCCCTCTCCCCATTCCGATCATCAAAATGCAATTACAGAAGAAATAACAAGCAGCCATAACGGTAATACTTTTCTTCCATCTCAAAGATTCAATATCTAAAGATTCAAGCTATCAGCTTCGAACAGATTACATTAAAGTGAGATTCTTATTGAACTGACGATAGCACTCCAAGTTAATTTATCTTGTGATAAATCTGAACCCTTTGCTTGACAAAACACTTCAGTAATAGTGTCGTGAAGACGTCTTCGAATTCCCGGGACGTTCCGATTTCCCGGAATTATACGAGATATTTCGCAGAATAATGGAATACGTCTTTGATCTAGTGTACTGATTTGCAACATCTTTTGGTCTCATGGGAATATAATATCTGTGATTACATTTTCGTATGTTTGTTTTCTGAGACTGAGCAAATTAATTTCATTTCTGGGTGTCATTGAGACCCTGTACAACAGTGAAGGTTTCGGGCTGATTTGATTAAGATCAATGTATCCATATCTTATTACCTTAAATTTCTGTTAATCAACTTTTTTGTTCATCGCATTTGTCACGATAGATATGCTTAATACCATCCATTGAGGAGATGCCATCAACAACAGCCTTCATTTTCATTTCCGCGTTGCTTTAATTAAATTTTCAGTAATCATCATTATTGAAACCCAAGTTGATACTTGGGTTTCAATTTTGATCCATCAAATCCATCTTAGTTTGTGCTAAGTGCTAAAATAATTACTCTAATAGACAATTGATATTAGTTCGCATGTATCGTAAACTTGGTCCGCAGTGTGAACTGTACGATAGCGTACAAGTTGTTATTATGACTACAAACCACGAACTAGCGGAGTAGGTAATTGATTTCTAGATTGTACTCGCATCTCTATGTAGTTAGTTGTTGTTTAGTTATCCCTACGGTATAAGCAATAAGCATGTTATTCTATTTCCTTTATATGTTTCCGTTTGGGCACGAATTAAACCAGCAAAACTGCATTATCTACTTTTATGCGTATCATAAAAAGTTGTCAATAAGGGTGCCAACCGAGGGGTCCAGAATATCTGGAGCAAGCAATGCTTATTCGGAAGGAAGATGAAGGGAAGATTTCTTTTTGAGGGAATTTTCGGCTGATATGCTTTTAGTCTGAGAAAAATGAAAAGATATGAGAAACATTTCTTGCTAAAGAAAATGTAAACACTTAAGCAAAACGGCCTGCCTGTTTATAGCAATATTCGGGGTAAATATAACATGGCAGAAAATATTGTCAAGAAATAAGTGAAATTGGCTTACACAGTTATAACCTCGGAGATCTAAATAATAAGACAACTATTTAGAATTCTGTGCTTATAACCTACCTTGCACTTTGACCTGCATTCCCGCATCAACAATTGACACGCTATTAAGCATTTCTAAGTCCCACAAAGGGAATATAAGCATGAATATGGAAGTGCTTACATCATCCCGGCATCCCGATCCCGGGAACAGACAACACTACTCGGGAATTAATTGAAAACGAACATTACCGTTCAAAGGAATAACAGAGCACTGTAAATATTAATATGAAACCTTTTGATCGCTCTGTGATGATTTCCTGATTGTTTTAGATTGTAGCTCGAATACATTTGTAGAAATTGAAAGGGGATGATATTTCGTTACATTTCCATTAATATGTTTGAAGATATTGATGAAATGATAATAGCGGATGTTTGAGAAGAAATGGGACTGCTCGCTAAAAGAGAATTTGCTTGAGGTTGATAATCATTCCATTCTCTTCTCATTAAATCACAATAATTTTGAACTTCCACGATCAGTGTTAAAATGAGTTATTACAAATTTCAAAGCCATCGTTAAGTATTTTAAAGGTGACCTAATTTCACAAGCTCTTAAAAATAGAAATACAAATAAACTCATCGCCTGGAAATTAAGACTCTCGTCTTAATTCGTTGGTTACAAAGTTCAAGCTGATAAAAGCGACTCAAAAAGCAACACAGTTCCCATAACTTCCGGCACCAAAGAAGAAGTCAATCATTTAAAATCCTATACTCCTATTTGTGAACCAAGAGGCAATATGCTTAAAAGAAAAGTAAAGAATTTTGCGTAAGGAATTATCCCTTCAAACGATGGTTAAGCATCCTCAGGTTTATCGAAGTTCAGCTCCAATTATTCCCTTTTGATGTCAAGTCCTTGTGCCAAGAGCCTTCGGCGAATTCGCGTGTTTAATGTGTTAAGTGCGTCGGTATTTCGGCTAAATGGATTTGGGAATAAGGAGCAGGGATTTCGGAATGTGTGTAATGCACTTAGTGATTTTGGATTGAATTGTTTTTTGGTGGATAAAGGTGAACAATTGTTCTAATTTTACTTCGATGTTTGTTTATGGATCGGCCTCTATCTTTAGATACTTGACAGAGAATATGTTCGTATAATTAAGTTTTTATTTTTTATTTTTTATAAAACTTTGCCCCACTCTAAGATTTCTCTTGTATCGTGGGTGCGTTTACAGACTTTACAGACACAAATCTCACATACACAAACGCCCGGACCCGAAACAACCATCTGTAGGCCATACAAATTTTTGTTCCGTGCGGGAATCGAACCCGCGACACGTAGCGCAGCAGTCAATCGCTTAGCCACTGCACCAAACGTGTCGTCATTTTTACTATTATTAATTAATGAAGTCTTTCGATATAAAAGTCGAAATATACATACGCTTTATCATTATTCAATTTTTATTAGGTCAATATCTTTAATTGCTGTGTTCAATAATACGACCTCTTTAATAACGACCTCTCCAATATATTACTTATTCCAAACGCTAAAAACGATTTATTACCTTTCTGTGTAATTTAATTTAAGTCTCCCTTTGCTCGTAAATTGCTTATAACTATTTCCACTTATCTGCTAGCTCAGACATCCAAGTTTATTTTATCTCCTTGTCCATATTACTAATTACATTCCGTTTGAAATTCGCTTGGGAAAAACTCTGCACGCAAAACAGCAAGTGCTCTTCAAACGACTTTGATCCCATTCTTGGAACTCTTTGGTGCCAAGGGTTGCTTATAAGCATACAGATTGACTATTAGCTCAGTAATTAGATGTAGGTACCTGGCTTTGATATGAGTTCAATTTGTTATGTATTCCATCGGTCTGATGGACTGACAACCTGAAAAAGGCAGCTGGGTGGAGAATTGGGCATTGTGGAGCAATTTGGGAAAGACCTGTGTCCAGCAGTGGACTGCGACGGGTTGATTTGATTAAGTTATTCATACTTGATAGTTTTCTTGTTCTCCCCATGATATACAACTTACCAAAGCCCTGTTCTGCATGATTCATAACATGAATCAAAGTGTAAATTCACATTTTTCCTATAAAATGAACTTCAGCAGTGTTCCTTTTATAAAACGAATCTTTTATAACAAAAATATCGGTCAATTAGCGACACCAATGAAAGTATAAATCGGAAGAGTTCACAAATATTGACAAGTTGTTTCCAATTGCTAAGCAATAAATTGGAAGCAAGGACTCGTTTTCTCCAAGTTTTTATAATTTACGGACTTTGAAGTAACATTATTTTGTAATATTCTTTCACAACCTGCTCTTAGAATTCTTGTTTTTTCTTCATGAAAATAAGTTATTTAATGATCTGAATACTTTGATACTATATTTATTTCTATTTTTATTATTCTTTACTTTCTTACTTTCTATTTTAATTAGGCCTTTTTTTAAATAATGAAGGTGGATGATAGATGTTAAACAACTACCATTACTTCTGAAAGCCCCTTTCTTTTTCTGCTTTTTACCTACACCATTTCTTCATCATCATCATCATCTTCCTGCTCTTATCCCAATATAGGTGGGGCCGGCACAACATGTATTTCTCTTCCATTCTCTTCTATCAGCTGTCATCTTAGTACTCACTCCTTTCTTACCCATATCATCCTTCACACAATCCATCCATCTCTTCTTTGGCTTACCTCTACTTGTACATCTACCCACACTGATATTTAATACTCTTCTGGTAACATGGCTTTTACCTACACCATTTGAATTTACAAAAGCTTTTTCGATGCGATGAACTATTTCACTTATTCTATTATCCTTGAAATAGACGCATGTGTCGCCCCACCAAGTTTCCCATGTTTTATGGTAATAGCTATTGTTGTTGGCAAAAGCAATGTGCTCGACTGAATATGATTCCTATGCATTCCACATACGTTTCCACATGCTTCTATACACAACAATTCGATTATACTAAAATTATTATTTGTTTTGAATCTATGAATAGCTAGCTCTAAACAGTTTGAACTTCATAAATTATGATATCATTTTTAAATTATGGTGGAGATCAGATTTAGAATTTAAATAATGCTGATACTTTATATCGAATCGCAATGGATTTATTTAAGTCTCCATGCCTAAAATAGATTCAACTCATTATTTACAACAAAGACAATCTTCATTCAACAAAAGAAACGTCGAAAGTCAATTTCTGTTAATTTGTTCCTCTGGACGATTGAAAGGGTATATTTAATAAAAGACAAAAATTGGAAATATCAACAAAACGTCAGGATCCAAAGATCCAAGGGGAACTGAAACAAACATTAATTCTCAGAGAGGAAATTTGATTGGGACTTGAATTTTATTAGGCAATTAAAATTCATAAAAAATGTTTCAAAAAGGACCTTTTTCATTTCGTAAATGGGGGACCCGTCGTTTCAATAATCTGTTGTTTCTGACGAATACTTTTGGAGAGCTGTGATGAATATATTTAATTAAAAAAAGGCGGCACCGATTTTATTATCCTGAATTTAAATGAAAAAAAAGGTTCCACTGCATTAGTCACGTCTCATAGCACATTAAATAAGACAATTTGGCATCGATCTTTATGGAATCGGTTTATACGTACGTGTATATGACAAAAATCTTGAGTAAAAATAATAGGATATTTTCTTTTTAATCTAAATCACCAAAACACGGATTCCTGTCTTAAACAGAAGTGTTGATACTTCAAAGGAGCTTCCTTATTCCCACCAAAAGAGTTTGAACAAAGGAATGAAATCCGAAAATTTTCGGAAAATATACCTCGTTTTAATCTCCATCCATTGTTGTGGATCCTCGTTAAGATCCGAGTCGGTTGGACAGAAGTAATTCACGACGTTCATTAGAGTAACGAACGTTCTATGTACACTTTATCGCTGGATTGAAATTATTCAGCCGCGTTACAGCGGTATCTGTGTTAGTTTAAGAAATTTAAATGAGAGCTTTTGAATGTGTTCAGAGTTTAGTATTGTTGAGAACGAGGTGTTTAGCTGGATAGATGCATTTTGTTTTAATACAATGTGACTTGATTTCGTTGACAAAAACACCTCTTTTTATGATTCCAGCTCCTAATGGCAGCCATTTTGATTTTTATTCACTTGCATTAACGGTAAAGACAAACATTATGAGGAAATTTGCACACCTGAGAAGGCTCCAAATAGTTCTCGAGCCCCAGAGCTTTAATTGGCTGATTATGCTATACCAGACATAACCTCCGAATCGCCTATTATGGCACCCACTACACGAGAAAAGTTGGCCTATTTAGGCACTTACATCAATTCTAAATTACCTTAAGATTCTATATAACCATGTTACCTTGTATAATAGATGCAAATTTTCTCCCTTTACCTCCAACTACGTCTAAATTGAAATTATACCTCGGAATTCGTGGAATTACTTCATATTCTACGCTTACTCTGCCATTATTGGATCACTAGAAATGTAACTAGTATTAAATCTTGAGTATTCTCCAGCTAATGGTTCGTTAGTTTCTTAGTGTTAGCGTCAAAGGTTGGATGGCTCTGGTGTAATTAGAATGAATTTGGAGTCATTTTAGTAGTCTTTAGCTTAAGTTGCAGTTTTAATAACGTTTTAGTGCTTGAAATCACTCCTGTGGATACGTAACGAATAACTTGGTTTGTGGTCTACTATTTCAGGGATAGTGTAATTAAGTGAGCCAGTTAGTTAGCACTACTGTGACTGTTAAGATAGGAGCAATAGGTTAAGGTTCTTCTTTTTCATATAAGGTTAGTCGGAAAGGAGGTACTAATCCGCAGGCCACTTCTATGTAGTATCATTGATGACTGTTTTACAGGAAGTGTTAAAATTCCAAATTTTTATTCCTTGGAAAATTATTATTAATTTAGTTTTTTGAAAAATTCTATATCAATGCTTAAGTTACGAATTTAGAAAATGGAGCTTCAAATCCATGACCCCACCCCACATATTACCTAAAATGTAAACACAGCTGATCATGGCCGAGGATAAATACTTTTTTACGTATTTTTATGAAATCTTTGAACAGCTATTTCTCTTAAACTAGGTATTGACTTTTGGAGAAAGTTGTAGAACAAAAGCTATTCATTGTTATAGGTACTTTAACATATTTTCAGATTAGTTAGATTTTCGACTAACCTTGCATAGCATGACTGGCTAGTCACTTTACATCCAAAAACCATGAACTCATCATCTTCATGACTGAACTCATCATGCTCATCATTCTGTACAACTTTTACTATGGAACAAACTCAATTTGTGAAAAACAAACACAGCTGTTTTTTTTTTGACGAATTCAGAGTTTTTCCTTATCACTTTTCTTTCGAAATTGTTTTACAAAAACCTTTATCGATGTTGTTATCTAATTATTTATTTAAATTAATCCAGTGTAAGCTAAACGTTTTCAAAATTTGTTATTAAGATCAGCTTTACGATTTAACCTTATATTGGATATTAGGGCTAAGAACCTGTTACCTTCATAAATTCCGGTGTACTTAACCGCATAGTTAAGACAGATGTTAAACTGTGATTAGAAACATACAGAATAGACGAGGTTGACGCGTGCGCGAGCGGTTTGTGATTATTAAAACGGTGCCGTGATTTAAAGTTATAATACTTATAATTCGGCTTTATAGCGGATTTTAGCTATGCTGCGAGAATGTAAAAGCTAAGCTACGAAACTATGTGACCGTTTCCACTGATGCTAAGCTATGTAGCTGTGCGAGGAAGATGCGCATCTCGAGTTATGCGACGTATCGACAATAGGGAAGGCACGGGGAGCGGCGGGCATAGCTACACCACTCGCGACCATCCATAGCACGCATCCATAGCTCGCATCCATAGCACGCATCCACATCATACATCCTTCCATATAAAAAACGCAGCTTAGTTGAATCAGTTTCCACCAGTGTTATGCTATGTGGACGAATTAATATGATTGGTGGATATCAAACGCATCCATAGCAACGTTGCATAGCACATCTCTGGTGGAAAAGCACCCTTAGTGTCGTGTTCACCAACATAATCCTCTGGTTAAACAACTGTTTATCTAAAATTTTAGTACTTTTTTCGAAGAAACCGTGGCTTAACCAATTCTAAATGCTTTACTTTATTAGTTAAGCAGCCGAATTGGTTATCATAATTATAGTGTGACTGGGTGTTATGGCGAACTTGGGAGAGGCCCATGTACAGTAGGTAGTGGACAGCGATAGGCTCACTTGGTGGCAATGACGGATCACCGTGTATTATTATGATGAACATTTTAATCATCAAAAACCACTCAAAAAATGATCGCTTCTTTAGTTACGAATGGAAGAGATTTAAACAGGAAATCATACAAATGGATTTTGTTCCCAAAAAATAATTAATTGTATTTTCTACGTCATTTTATTTTCACATATACATTCCCATTTGAAAGCTCCAATTCAACCCTAAAAACGTCGACCCTTTAAAAACCGCGTGTCCGCTCCTAACTCAGGCCCCTATATTTCCAAACTAGGAGAGATTTAGGTCGGGCACACTGCTCTAAATCGGAATTTATAATTAATTCATACCCTACCGACCTCCGTGGCAACACGTCGTAATAGAACATTTGCCCCGGGGAATGCTTGTTAGCTTTTAATTTATATTAAGTGACCCACGAAAACGCGATTTCATTACGAAATTGGATATTCAGATATTTACGACGTTTAAACCTGTTTGGTTGATTCCGGGAGATTTCGGTTAATGTGGTGCGGTAATGGAAAATAAATAGCATCTGCTTATCGCGCGCCAGAAGTGAAATGAGGAAAATGGGGCGAACTGTCGCTTGAACGAGCATTAATTTTGGATTCTGCAAAAAATGCTTGAACTCACTTGAACTTCTTATAGGGTTATGTCAAATTAACTAGTAAAAGGTTCACAGAATGACTAGGATCATTAATTGAACACATTCTAATAAATATTACAGTGGGTGCATTAAAAGAGCCTTCACGAGTTATGATATTTAAGGCGATAAGAGTAGTGAAAGTGGCGTCACTTCAGAAAAGAAAAAACATAATTTCTGTCAACACACAACATATTGAAATTTCGTGTGAACAACATTTTAGTCATGTGCTGTAGAAATTTTCGAACACCAAATATCAACACTAGAGCTTCTGGATTCGAAGTTTTAGCGATAAGTACCAAAAACGGCCGTTTTTAGCGTTCATTACTAAAACTTCTAACCTAGGATGTCAAGTGTTGTTTTGGTGTTCTTAAATTTCTACAACACTTTACTAAAATGTTGTACACACGAGATTTCAATACCTATGTTGTGTGTAGACAGAAATTATGTTTTTTTACTGAAGTGGCGCCACTTTCACGGCTCCAATCGCCTTAAGTACGTCCGGCGCATCCTGGGCAGTCAGCCCCGCTACCAACCTTGCTGACTGGCTAATCTTTTCACCATGAGCTGTACCAGCTCATAGCTCGTCTCGACACGACAGAAGATTCAAATAAAAAATACCTGTACTTGTTTTTATTAGACAAGAAAATAATTGCACGCTTTTTGTTACTGATTAGATAGGTATTTTATTATCTAATTAATTAAACTTCAGGTATTTCTATATAAAAGACGATGTAGAGACAAAAATTGAAAGGATTATGCTTAGGTGGTTTGGGCATGTTAAAAGAATGAGTGAACGGCGATTAACAAAAGGAATTTAAGACGGATGTCAATGGAAACTCCGATAGAGAACGCCCTAGAATGACATACATCGATGTTATTGGTGATGTTCTTAACAAAGAACAGGTGCGTAGTACTCTCAACCGGCGTGCATGTAGGTATGACAAGATGTATGAACGTGGATGAATTGAAAGGAGTATGTAAGGATCGTAGCATGTGGCGTTCTGCAGTTACTGCCTACCTCCATCGGAAAAAGGCGTGAGTTTATGTATTTTTAGGTAGGTATTTCTTTATTGAAATGTGTTCTATTAATGATGGTAATCTAGTTACTCTGAATAAATAAAACAAAAAAATACTTTGACCTACGCAAACGTAACTAATCGAATTGTGCTTCAATTTAGCGCCATTTTGAGCAACATATTTATAAAACAAATGAAATGCAGTCATTCATTTGTTTTGGAGCGCAGCGTTGTGTTCAAATAGTGTTTCTAACACGGTCTGTTAATTTAACACCTAGTATACTACGCTTGAATGCATCGCTACATGTATTCATACATGTCTCAATTTATTTCATTCTACGTATTTTGTATATTACTAAATTCATAGTCACCGTCCATTTGATAGAGACCGAAGCTTGCCTTGTTACTAGCATGATTTGCTAAGATCTTATGAGTTAAGGTGAATCTGATCAGTCGGCCGGCTAATTCATTTTTTTAGAGTGTTTAATATTTTACCTAAAATATGAATATCTTTAAGACGTAATTTTATAAATTGCGAAATCACTACATAGTATAAAACAAAGTCGCTTCTCGCTGTCTGTCCCTATGTATGCTTAGATCTTTAAAACTAAGCAACGGATTTTGATGCGGTTTTTTTTAATAGATAGAGTGATTCAAGAGGAAAGTTTATATGTATTGCGCCCGGGCGAAGCCGGGGCGGATCGCTAGTTTACCTTATAAAACGACATATTTTCGAACAGAAGAGAAATTGTTTTTATCATGGTCGCCAAAAATACAGTTTAATGTGTCGTTTTATAAGATAAATAAATCCACACATAAATACAATTCACCAATATTATATGTATTCGCCATTTATAAAATTACGCTTTAAAGACTGATGTGCATATTTCACATAAAATTATAAAAACTCTAAAAAAAATTAATTTCGCGGGTCGAGTGAACGCATTCAGCTTAAAATCTAATATAATTTCCACCAAAGAACGGTTGAAAAAGAATACAAATTAAAAGATTGGTAAAGTACATTAAAGTTCATTTTCAACTATTTTATTGTGCCTTGATATTCTAATCCTGAAGTCTAAGGTTTCTAGTTATTTCTGCTACGCATTATATATGTAGTATAGCTGATGTATATTGAGCAATAAACACAGGTTCTAATTGCGATGGTATAAGATTTAGTTTATTGGAGGGAGTGACGAGGGTCGCAATGATGGCGTTACCTTTATATCTATAGATACAGACAATTCATTATGGTGTGAGCTATGTTTAGATTGGTTCATTTTGATAGACACAAGACATTTTTGAGGTTATCATAAGAATTCGTACATTGCATTTGTAAGCGGAAATAAAGCACGTTATGTCGATTAATAAATGCCTGGTCGTTGGGTTTGCCATTTTTATTCAATAAGGTAATTATTTCAATATAGTTCATAGTTTTCATCAAAGCGCTAACATGTGATGAGGGTTGAGTTTATCTCAAGATATCGGTCTATTACACAAATAAAACCATTTTGGCCATTTTCTATGAGTGTATTGCTTATTAATGCTGACAAGAGTGTTTAGTACAAATATTGTACTTAATTGTATTTATGATTACTTACAGTTTACTCACGTGCGTTTTTCGGGATTGCCCGCCTAGTTTCGGACTCAAACGGAGCTCTTAATGAGCTGAGCACGCGGCGAGGTCGCGAGTCGAACTATTCGGACAATCCCGGAAAATGCACGTGAGTAAACCATAACTAATCATAAAATATGAATATGTCTTACGAAGTTATGATACAAAATTTGTATTATTTGAATATCATGGATTTCCGCAAAGTAACGCTTGATTCCATTATTTATCTTAGAGTGTCCTTAAGAATACTAGATCAAATGACTGATGAAGGTGAGGGATTTAATATTCTCTTTTAAAAAGTAAATACAAAATAGAATCAACTTTTTATCTTTTAGCTCTGTCTGTTGTTTGTTTTATGAATAAAAATAAATATAAAAGGAACCATCTTATCTACATAAAACCCTTTCCAAGAAACTCTGAGAGAAATATTCAAGAAACATGCATTTTTCATCTTCAGAACAACTTAGGTACTATTCTTAGAACACATTGCGTAAGATGGCGGTGTTACTTACATAACAGAAATATCAAGACTATTTCTTTGAAGACTAGGTAGAGTAGTGCTAATGTAGTTACATCCATATTTCGCTGAAGACGGTAATTAGTCGATTTTAGTCGATTGGCAAGTCGAGCCAATCAACATATATCATGATATTGCCATAATATTACTGCTACTGCTACTTTATATAGCCTTTATTTTGTATATACGAACCCATCACTGTTTATTGGAAAATGGCTGAATAAACTTATTTTTTATTATTATGTCCTTTATTCATTTTTATTCTTAAAAAAAGGGATGTCAACCGGCATCGGGAGCAGGGTCCAAGCTACCGTTGGTTAGGGCTCCAGAGACAGGAACCTCCTCACAATGCGCGCCGTGTCGAGAAGGACTGCTTTCTGTATTAGGCCCTTGATCCAGCCACCTAACGAGAGCCTCATGAGGTGTTGGATGAGGCTCTTGGCCATTAGGACTATCGGCACAAAACATGATATTCCCATATGCTTGGCAGACAGAATGGTGATCACAATATGTTGTTAATTGGAGACAAAAGGACGCTGACCTAAAACCTTAGTCGACCTGTGTAACACTCACAGGCGGAGAAGGGGTGGCCTGCAGTAATTGTCCACAGGAAAGAACTCCCCTGTGGACAATTTATTTTCTGTGGACCATTTCAATCGCCTTGCTGATACTGAGAATTTTCTAACAGAAACCCTGAAAATACTGCTCAAACCGAATATGACCTATGACGTCAAACGCTGCGGTTGCGCTTGCACGACTAGATCAAAAGCGTCATTATACAGGGTGTAAACGAATTCGTGTATTCTTGAAAACCACGTGATCTATTACTGGTATAGATTAACTTGCACGGGATTCAAATTGATTGATTATAAAAAATTAAATTCTTGTTTTCTTGTGGTAGGGGTAAGTGATCGTATCTAAACCACCACACAAAACACCACAGGTATCAATAAAAAAATAAGAAAAAAAATGCCTTGCTTTTCGATGCTTAGTATCAACGAAAGCACGGCGATACAGCTGTCGGGCACGACTAGCGCGATATCGCTCCGATCAGTCAGTTAACTGGTGGCGTTAAAATTACTCAAAAACAGAATACCGTTTATGAATTTTTCTTTTTCTTGAATCTGAAAAAACCCGATGCAAGGTGAATTTGTGTCACTAGATCATGAGGTTTGAAAGAATTACGCGGACTCGTTCAAACCCTGAATAACAGAAGAACAAGCAAAAAATATAGCACCAAAAATACCTGACCGAAATTTTATATTTCCGCCACACCAGCAAAATAAAAGAGAGCTCGTAATTGAGGGCATCACGACATTGTGCAATTTTCTACACACTGCAAGCCTTGCACACGTTGCAATTTCGGTGGCGCGAATGTCCGACAATACGTTACTTATGTAAATTCGTATAAAATTATTACTTTTGTTTAACATATTTTCCGTAATCGTTACGTTAATGTTATAAGTAAAAAAATTGCCTGCAGTGAATTAATAATAGTGACTGCATAATGTAATAGCGTAGCCGTTGAATGCTTGCCTTCCGTGTAAGAAAGCCAGAGTTCTAACCCATGTGAGGACTAGATTTTGATTATCACTTGCGGTAACGGTGAAGGAAAATATCGTGAGGAACATGCACAAATTAGAGGTCTTGAAAACACTGTTTTCGATGTTGTGTGCAGTACGCCAACCAGCACTAGGTCAGCGTAGTGGGAGCCTTAACCCTTCTCATTCTGAGAAGAGGCTCGTGCCCAGCAGTGGGACAGTAATGGGATGATTATGTTTGTATACGTTCAAAGCGTTTTGCGAACACATTCATTGTTCGCACAGTTAAGGAGCGGAATTCCCTGCCGGAGTCTGTGTTTCCTGATAGTTACAACCTTGGGGTCTTTAAGTCAAGAGTGAATAGGTTACTTCTAGGCAAGCGTGCTTCACCGTCGACCACATCATCGCTTACCATTAGGCGAGATAGTGGTCAAACGAGAGACAATCGCTAAATAAAAAAAAATGTTTTCTAATGTGTGTTTTTTTTTTTTTTTTTACATTTATTGTCATATCTGGGAGAACACATTCATCACGTTAAGATTCGTTTTGTTGTTTTTTTTTTTTCAAATCTTTTTATGACGGGATTTTTGCTTTTATTTTATTTATTGCAATAGCTTTTAAAATTTATTGCTGATGTGTGAATTGGTATTAGATAACTACTACCCACTACATTTACTTCGTGTTTTTCTATCCTCGTTTTTTTATATCCGTGGTATCTACGAATTTTAGTAAACTAAATTCGTAGATACCACGGATAGAAAAACACGAAATATGTGGATCCCGAATAATAATAATTAAGCCTGCCCCTGTTTACCTGATTATGGCAATACTCCTTACTCATTCGAAAGCTCATGTTTAACTTAGGAAGTTAACGAGCAGAGACCTAATTCTCCTAAAATAAATCTTGATAAATCACAACTGAACCATGGCCGAACCGTTCATTCAGACAGTTCTCAATTTCAAAAGCTATCAAATTGTTTGACACAAAAAACAAAATCAATCAATTTGAAAGTTTTCGAAAAAAAAAACTGACTGACGGTTGTGGTTCGGTTGCGTTTGGCAACAATTTATTTTAGGAGAATTAGGCCCCTGATGAGATGACAAAGTACACTCCGCTACAGTCTTCAACAAAACTTGTGGGTGCTGAAAATCAGTGTTAGGTGGTAGTACCTATAGTACTGCCATCTCTCAATAACCAAATAGGGTTGGTTGGTTAATGAGAGCATCGGCGCAAATGGCAATTTTACATTATAATGGATTCAGTGGCTTCAAAATTGTACAATCTTTTAAAGGGGATGGACTGTATTTCGAGTTAAAGGTTACCACCTGGTTCGGATGCAGAGGTTTCCAAATCAAGTTACGAAGTACCGTTAGTCCTGTAATTGAGTCACCTATTTGTAAATAACACAACAATTTAATCGTTCAGGGGTGATTCTATCATTACAGTTTTAGCTAATATCGTTATGTCAGGATTGCGAGCAAGGTAAACACAGTAAATAAAACCAACATAGACTCTCCACCACTGAGAGTACTTGTATTTGGGTTAATATTAGTAACATTAACTAGATCACAGTATATTACTTTACACAATTATTACAAGATCATAAAATAAGGACAAGCTAATCAGATATAAAAGGTCAGACTTCTTCAGCTGTTCAACACGGAATGCTCCCGCTTCGTCGAATGACCACCGCCTTTATAACCTCGGGTGGGCCGATCCATATCGACGACTACCCTCTCTTGTCAACATTGCCCAGTGCTACCCGCTACCGATAACACGGCCCTCCTGCAAAACACACGTCCTCGTGTGTTGGTGGTTGGTGGTCGACGCACCATCAACCCCATCGTCAAGATTGTGCATCAAGGCCTAACTTCAGTGACACCTTCGGACCTTAAACAGAAACAAATAATACAGTACACATCTCGGCCACACCTGATCACTCATCTTTGACCTCGTCATGTTACTCATGTCTTTGACCAAAGTAAAATGAAAAGCATCCAAAGAATGTTTGAATCGATTAGAGCTTGTTATCCCATCGACGGCCAACAAGCTCATCACCCATGACTTAAACTAGTTGATATTCATTCAGTATCAACCTAGTTCTATATTCGTTCATAACTTCTCGTATCAAACTTACTTACTTACAAACATCCACACATTAGATTTCAACATTTTCACAATAAAATACTATCTCAGATGCCTATTAGACAGTTCTACTTTGGTTAAACATCAAATTTTAGTTATTCAATAAATCATAATAGGTACATAAACACACAATCTCATTATACACAAATTCATAAAATCATTTAAATACATTTACAATATTTTTCAGGGCTAAATATCTCATTATAGTTTTTCACAAATTCATAATACATAAACACTTAAAATATTTCTTGGTTAAATATTTCAACGATTCACAAAGCCATAATACATAAACACTTAAAATATTTCATTCGTAAAAATCTCATACCTAATTATTCACAAAATCTCAACATAATATCTCAATAATTTACAAACTCATAGTACATTTAACACTTAAAATATTCCATGATTATAAATCTCAATTATTCACAATTCATTTTACCAACATATAAACACTTCAAACTCATAGTACGTTAAACACTTAAAATATTTCAAGATTAAATATCTCATTATTCATAAACTCATAGTACACCCTTAAAATAATTCACGATTATTATCTCATTATTATTCACAAAATCCTACATTCTTAAATATCTCAATTCTTCACGAAATCATAAAACAAACATCCTAAATGTTTCATGGTTAAATATCTTATAATCATTATTCACAGTATCATAGTACATAATTATAAACACTTAAAATATTATCTCAATTATTCCCAAAATCATAATACTTAAATTACCTTTAAAACTTTTCATGATCAAAATAATATCTCAATTATTCACAAACTCTTATTACAAAACTGACATGATGTTTTAAACATAACATTTCTATATTGCGCTAATAATCCAACCTTTTTACAACAATACAATACATATTAAACACATCTTTAACGAAAATAAGTCAAATTATTTTTTATTTAAAATAAATTTGACGAATTAATCTTTAACGGAAGTCATCATAGTAATTATCATCAATAATAAATACAATTTCCTGTTTTCGTCTACAAAAAATACATTTTAAACCATAAGTAATAATAACAAACTACTTTTTAATTTCAATAAACTATTTTGTACCATTCTACAACAAGAATTATAACAAAACCAATCAAAACAAATATCAATATTTTCAAAACTTTTTCAAAACATTAATTCAAAACAGAATCTCATTTTCACTGCATTTTCATTTATCAATTAATAGCATCACCCGCCTTGGATTTAGCCAACTCATTTGGCATCACCCGCCTGGGATCCTGCTTTATCAACATGGCATCACCCGCCTTGGATCTAGCCATATCATGGCATATCCCGCCTTGGTTCCAGCCCTATACCAATTGCTTCGCCACGTTAGAGTTTCAGTTTTCCCCAGGCGAAGCCTTTGGCCAACCCCGGCTGGCCAAACCGGGCGGTGCCAAAGATCAACCCTGGTTGCATCTCACCACAAACTCTAATACGACTTGCAATGTATTTTCCTACACGAATAAATACAGATGCCGTATTTATTTTCCACGAATAAATACAGATACCATCATATTTATTTTATACTAATAAACACAGATATCATCTCATTTATTTTACACGGATAAATACAGATAACATCTCTTTTATTTTACATGAATAAGCAAAGATATCATTTAATATTTATTTTACACGAATAAATAACCTCTCATATTATATTTCCTTCATCAAAATTCCTTCACACATAATTAATAAAATGGTTGTGACTCACCGGATTTATCACATTTTTTTGCTCTCACACTTCTCGCAATCGAATAATCAAGTTTTTGTCAGTCCGTCTACAGGGGATTTTTTTAGCAAAATATTTACATGTGGGTATACAATCATAATGTGGACTGGTTTTTTTCTTGTTCCACTTCTGATGTAAATAACACAACAATTTAATCGTTCAGGGGTGATTCTATCATTACAGTTTTAGCTAATATCGTTATGTCAGGATTGCGAGCAAGGTAAACACAGTAAATAAAACCAACATAGACTCTCCACCACTGAGAGTACTTGTATTTGGGTTAATATTAGTAACATTAACTAGATCACAGTATATTACTTTACACAATTATTACAAGATCATAAAATAAGGACAAGCTAATCAGATATAAAAGGTCAGACTTCTTCAGCTGTTCAACACGGAATGCTCCCGCTTCGTCGAATGACCACCGCCTTTATAACCTCGGGTGGGCCGATCCATATCGACGACTACCCTCTCTTGTCAACATTGCCCAGTGCTACCCGCTACCGATAACATATTGTAACTTGCTTTGTAATTGTGTATTTTTTTTGTGAAATAAATTTATTTATTATTATTATTTATATAAATGACGTTATGCAGAGCTGATGGCCCTTTTTCCACTCATTTTTATATTTTTTATGTGTATGTATTATTTATTGTACCCTATGCCAATAAATACCTATAAATTCATTCTACAGAAGTCGATAAAAAAAAAAAATCTACACTAATCATCTCATGATATAATTATTTGTCTTATCATAACACTATTCTTTAAAGAATTAACTTCGCTATCTCTTATTTGCGAATAAAAACGATAATTGGCAAGTTTCTATTCATAAAACTGTAATGAAACTGAGCAATAATCACTTTCGATGTTGACTGTTACTATTATCGTCGTAAAATGCGTTAGCTGCATGTTTCCGGCTTTTAACTGCGACGAGTAAGGAGGCAATAACACAATAAAACATCATCAATACAGCGACATCCGTTGACGATCTCTGATATTATCCGCCCATAGATCCGCCTAACATTAAAAACATAACATCACGCCTGAATTCAAACTCAAACCTCATTTATTCAAAATAGACTAGAATAACTTAGTTCTTTTTGAACGTCAAATTAACAATAGACAGGCCCCCAAAAAATCCCTCCCTTCACCGCTTCCTAGTGTTTATGCTGTGAAGAAGAAACGGCGCAACAAACTCCCCAGCAACACAGATCTGTCTGTCAGGTGAATAAATTAATTGACTCTATACAAAGCAAATCATATACTTATATATAGGTATAATAAGATTATGCATATAAAGGAAAAGTAATAATTAAAAATAAAAAAAAGTATAGTAAGTCTCCGAAAGGTTGGGCTGGTGTGTAGTAACCCTCATTTCACCGTTATGTTCAAGTCCCATGTAATAGGGGGCGTATTGCCATCAACCAAGCACAAATCCAGACTCCGGGCTGCTATTGAGAAATTCCATTCGGAAAAACCCAATAACTCTTTGTCCGACCTGGGTATCAAACCCAGGACCTCACGCTTGCGACCACTGGACTAACAAGGCATGGAAAAAAATCTAAATTCGTGAAAGAAATATCAGCTGTTGTATCCAAAATAATCAAAATTCGATAAAGAAATATCAGCTGTTGTATACAAAATAATCAAAATTCGATAAAGAAATATCAGCTGTTGTATACAAAATAATCAAAAATTCGATAAAGAAATATCAGCTGTTGTATACAAAATAATCAAAATTCGATAAAGAAATATTAGCTGTTGTATACAAAGTAATCGTTTGTGAAAGAAATATCAGCTGGTCTATTCAAAATAACCAATGTTGCACAACAAAATATATGGAACAGCTGTTTTATTTCAAGATATTATTCGCTTTACATCCAAAAACCACGAACTCTGCTCATCAAACTATCCAACTTTTACTGTAAGACAAACTCTGATAACCAGTCATGCTGTATTTTCGCTAAGTATTAATTGTCTAATTAATAATTAACTAATACTGCATAGTTTTTTTTCCAAATGACCTTTGTAAGCATCCAGTCATTTCCCAGCCTTTCTAATATCAAACATTTTCAGTAATGGTGAACGATGAGGGGTTCAAGCCAATTTTAAGGTCCCGGAAGAGTCCTTCTGAAGAGCTCTCAGAAAGGATCTACAGCGCCATTTGGATATGATATTTGCGTAGAGAAATCAGATCCTTATTTTTGAATCTTGCATAAATTTTTTGAAGTATTTTTCAGATGCCCCACTTTAACCCTTTTCAACGCAAGGTGAGTTTTTCTAGAAACGTTACCGTACAAAGAATATCAAATATTTTTAATAAACAAAACATGGAAAATATGGCAATTTTACCGATTTTATTGATGTTGTTTACGGTTTTTCGATAGCAGTTTACTACAATTTACGAAATGACTGCTGAGTTTTATATTACGACGATAGTTTAGCTAAAACAGCCATCTTATTACAAACTTTCAAAAAATTTAACACGCAATACTGCTAATTATTCTTAGTAAAACTTCCCAACATACCTCAATATTTATTGTAGACAAATCGGTTACTTTCTCGAAAAAAAACTTCAAAATTCGAACTTCAAACTCAACATAATAACATCACTTATCCAACACAATTATAAAAAAACAGTAAAACAACAAACACAGTAAAATTCAAAAAATCAATTCTATGGCACTTTTAAACGTACGATTATTCGAAATCCAAACGAACGTATCGCGTGGCGCGAAACAGTTCGTGCTAAGTCGCGCTCGGGTCGTACGTATACTGAGTCGCGATAACCGATTGCAGAGCCAGTGACGCGAACGCTCGCTTATCGATGATGCAATTTTACGATGTAGGTAGTTAAAATTGCATGGAATATAATTTTTAATATTTTGTTGTTTACCCGTTTTCGATTATGTGGAATTTCAAGGTGGTAACGACATAATAGGCTCGCTTAAGGATAACTTCATCGTTGCCAGAGGTGCCTTCGTTATCGACCTGCTTGCATATTGTAGTGAGCCAGGGCTGTTTTTCGCCGTGTAAAAAGCTGCAAACCTGCTGGAATAGGTCATTTCTTTCTGTAGGTAATCGAATAGTCAACTAATGGCCGATTCTTACTATTTACTGAGCGTTATTGGCTTAAATTAAGACTCTTGTATCTTAAACATTAATGAAGCAAAGACCGACACAGAAAGAGCTTTGCATAGTGGATGTACAGATGCTAGCAGGTCAAGTTACCCGAAACTGTCAAATTTTCCCAATCAACTTTGAACCTAATGCTTTCGTGATAAAGATGAAAATCAATTAAAGACATTTTACAGATTGTAGTTGGTTGCTGTGCTGGCGTTTGTACGTTAGTAATTTCACACATAAAATTAGTAGTATATTTAAATGGTCAGTTTAAAAATGAAAAATACTACCATTGGTAAGAAAAATGGTTAAGTAAATTTTGGCATAGGAATCGGGCCTATGTAATTACTTTAAGTAGGTAGAATATACGATGCAAGAGTCAAAATAATTTTCCGAAAATCTACCACATGTAAGTCTGTTAGAAACAAACTTCAAGTTGCAGGAACTCGGCGTATACACAGTAAGCGTATTTATAAACCAAAACTTTGTTCTGTTATGCTAGATGATTCACGCTTAATTAGTACATCACAGTTTGCAAGCTCAATAAACTGCTTCCCATACTTAGCGATATAAAAGAGCAGTAAGTGTGAAATCTCGAGTCATACGCATGTTGAGTTTTCGATAACAGATTGCAAAAATAGTGACGTGACGCTTCGCTTATCGATATCGGTGATGCAAGTTAAATGTATGCAATGCACTTTGAAGGCATGTTTCTATATTTTTTTATTGCTGTAGTTATTTATGTGCTGTAACTTAAAGTGTCGTCAAGGAATAAGCAATATATAACATAGCAAGCATGCGTTGAATGCGTTCTAGAAAATAAAATTTATGAAAACACCTACAGTTTTTTGGTTAATCCTCGTTACGTTAGCCTTTAGTGAATGGGAGACTACCGCTAGATAATTATGGGGTTTTGATGGATCCCTTAATCACCGCAGTAGCACTGTTATCATAATAATTATGTTGTTAATAGCGCACAGAATACTGCCGGCGCTCACTTTTTTAAAATGATAATTTTGCTGCCGCTGCAAGCATTATAAATTAGATTAGATATTATTTAATATATCTAACCTAGATCTTATAAATTCAACTGGATCAACTAGTCAACAAAATTCGCTTTCTTATGCGTCCAAATAGTACATAAATTCTGATGACATAATAAACAAGCAACTGCATATTACAAAACATTTCAAATCTTTATTTATAGCAAACACTTTACATAAATTTGCATATATTATGTGCGTTTTTATATTTAGTATGTTAATTAAATCCGGTAAATTGTTTAAATCAATATCAACAGGCGAAGAGTCTGCATCAACAACGATTCCAAATAATCGGTATTTACATATTATGAAGTAGGTATTTCTCTTTACAAAAACCGCTTGTAGATGGCTACCGCTCGCTCGTCAAAAGCTCCTTTGTAGATCGTTGCAACGCGTATTTGGAGAATAACACAATACTCATCTAATATGCATCAATATTTAGGTATAATAAATGACGTGCAAGCTTCTATACCGCTGCGCTACCTGCACTATTACGATATTTTGCGTTTTAAAGCGTTTTTGTCATCTTGTGATTTTTTTGGATTTTTTCTGTTTATTTACGAAATTAGAAAAATCGCAATGAACTTAACATTATTATTCCATTATAATAAAAATACACTTTAATGCTCGAAAAAAAGAGTTACAGGAAATTTCGGATTTTACAATACTTAAGAATGTCCGGCGCACCCTGGGCAGTCAGCCTCGCTACCGACCTTGCTGTCCGGCTAATCTTTTCACCACGGTATGAGCTTTTCTCAAATAGCTCGGTCGACACAAAAGAAGAAGATTGTAACCCACATTGTATCACAAAAAGAAAAATAATTCGATAAGCAGAATAAGATATAGGTACCGAGAAGTGATAAGAATGTTTTCCGGTTAATGTCTTTATCATTAGTACTTACATTATTTCTTACTAGCGACCCGCCCCGGCTTTGCACGTACACGTTTTATAGCTTAAAACCTTCCCCTTGAATTATTCTATCTATTAAAAAAAATCGCATCAAAATCCGTTAGGTAGTTTTAAAGATCTAAGCATACATAGGGACAGTCTGACAGCGGGAAGCGACTTTGTTTTATACTATTTCTTATATATCTACAAACACCTTGAAATTTATACAATATCAAACATATACATTGTATACAGCGTGGAAGGGACATCGTAACACAAACTTCGTGAAAAGGTTCCTCATAAAGCCTTAAATTAATTTACGTAAGTCATTAATATCACAAATGATAGGTTACAGATGTTGTCATTTTTAAGCGCGCAATGTACTGCGAATGCAAACAACGAGTCACAATCACAACCGCAAGCCATTACTCCGCTAACGCGGTACGGGCGCGCGGCGCGGCGCGGCGGCGGTACTGTCAGTACAGTGCCTACACGCATACGCACGCACACATCACAAGTCTGAGTTCGGCACGGAGTCGCGTTGCCGCACAACGCTTTTGTAAACGTGAAAAGTAGCATACCTACGTTTACACTACTGATAAAGAAATCACCTAACAAACACATTGATAAACCGAACTTGAAATTTAGTTCAATTGACTGATTGCTTACAACAAAAAACAAAACATTGCTCGTTCGCTCATAAAATAACATAAGTAGGTACCTACCTAATGATTCCGATGAGGTACCTACCTACCTACATGGCAATTAGTTGCAAACAAATTAACACTCACCTTAATCTCTCTTATTAGGAGTGAGGGACTCCTAATAAGATAGGGTTCAAAGTGGCCGCCACCAACTTGCTCACAAATCCTAGCGCGGCGCAGAGTTTCAGCGTGGACACGGGGCAATAAGGTGGGGTCTCGGACATACTCCGCACGGAGCGTCGCAAGCGATCTCGCATTTCTGCTGCCGTATTGCACTCCGTAACAAAGTCCCTATCTTGACCCCACAGACAAAAATCTAGTGGGGTCAAGTCTGGTGATCGCGCTGGCCAGGGTTGTGGATCGAACCTCCCAATCTACTGGTCACCAAAAGTCGCTGTAAGGTGTAAGGCTGTCGCACTGGAAGAGTCACGTGTGGGGGAGCGCCATCGTGTTGGTACCACGCATCCCGGAAGTGGGCCACCGGCATCTCTCTAGTTACGGGCACTAAACGTACGGTTACGACTGTTACGTATCCGAGGCATTTTCGTTCAAACACACACAGTACAACACAGACAAAAAAACAACTCTACTGATAATAACTAATACGCTCAAATCCAAAATCACGAAAAACAACACAACCGTTTACAATGAACGCAAATCGGAAACTGAACTGATCAAAAATCGGCGAAATTCAAAATTTTACTTCCTTTACAATTTCGCCGACAAGCCGTCATAGACTCGTAGGCACCTAGATCATGCACAGACCAATAAAATGATAGACTGTGCCAACGCATTAAGTTGTACTGACAAAATAAATTGCGAAAATGGATAGGGTTAAAATTTACTAAAGATCAGATTACATCGGTTAAACAAAGGTGTTAATGCAAAAACAAATGTTTACAACAAAAATTGCCTAAAAAAAAGGTTAATTACTAAAAAAACTTATTTTTTTACATTCAATTTATTAAAATTGATAACATTATTGGACATACTATCAGAGATCATTAATAATCCCAGATAAAAAGTCTAAATAAAAGTAGTCAATCTGATATTAATTTACGTAATAACGCATCTGTTAGATTCATAGGCACTGGCCGCTATAGCTTTGTCGATACCGCGCGTCGGCGCAGCGGCATGTCGGCTTCTTTGAGTGAGCGAGATAGCAGAAGATAGGCAGGAGCGCGCGCTCAGTGACTAGTTGCCTACACTGCCTACTTTGTTGCACTCACTTACTTTGTTGCGATAACCTCGGTTCGTGAACTTTACCAAAACAGCTGATCGGGAGCACTTTTTAAGTTTGATTTTCATTGCTGTTTTACGTGAAAATTGTGAAATAATAGTTTTTTTCTTTTTTATCGCATTGGGATGGAAAACAATAATGATTTTATACACTATAAATTAAAAAAAACTGCAAAAAAAATCGTAAAAATTAAGAAAAAAGCGACGAAAAATTCCAACGCTGGGGGATTCAGAATCATGTACTGGATCCATGGTACACGTATACATTACGATGTCCCTTCCACCCGGTATAAATATTCTCGACCACATTAATTACCAGTTGGTTATCGTTCAAGTTCAAGATTAATTAGGTACTTACACATCAAACAGTCATAAATCAAAAGTCAACTCGTATGATGATAAAATTACAATTTGTGATAGTACCTACGTCTTTAAATAAATAAACGTATTAATCAAGTTCTTCGACTTATAATTTGCAAAGTAAATATTTATAATTTTATTTGAGCAATAAGAATACATGTTTTTTTTTATTCTTACTCCAATACATGGACTTCACTAATAAATCGCAAAAAAACAAATGAAAGGTAAAAAAATATCCCTTTAAAAAAAATTATGGCACTCTAGAACAAAGTAATCAAAATGTGATTGAAATCAAAATATCGTTCATTCAAATTAGACTAGAAATCCTTCCTTCTAAAGTTCAGCAGTTTTAGGTCTAGAAATTCAGGTCTTAAAACCTTAGGAGAGACTTGTGTCCAACAGGATAACAATAGGCTCAAAACTATTCAGCCCTTTTCAATCTACTAGTACTCAGTGAATTGCAGTTGGCCGTTACGACACTTAAGGATAGTGACGGGATGACCTATTTAGCCCACATGTCGAGTGTTAGTAACTGATAAAATAAAATAGCCATCTTTCAATTAAGATTATGTAAACACCACGTGTGAAATCGATATCATCATCGATATCGCGGAGTCAACGGCCGAACAACAAATTTATTCACTTATAGACAATCTTATCTTAATAAGTCATGTTTACTTTTGATAAATAATAATCACGCTAAGTGGGTGATTGACCCATAACCAGACCAGTCTGTGTTGACCTGTATGTTTTATAAATACAAAGTCTAAGTAAAAAAAAATGCGTTAAAAAATACATCAATTGTATGACATTTTATTACTTAATGTCTCTATAGATTTGATTTAAAACAGACTACCTTTGGATGTAGCAAGAAGAAGTACTCCGGAGGAGTATTGTCACCAAGCAGGATTGCTAGGTTCCAGTGTAAGGGATATGGGTGCCCTTGAAAAGGACCTGTAGGTCCTACGCCAACAGGCAAGATGTAATGGTAGAGGATTTCTTAAATTCAAATAATTTAAACCTTATTTTACTACTTGCATTCGTTTAGCATACCGCAAGATGCTTCGTTGTGCCGCGATATACCGAAGCGTCCCGCGGTACGACAATTACCATTCCTAAAGGGTGATAATAAGGTTTAAAATTATTTGAGCTTAAAAAATCCCTTGCCGTGCCCCCTGCCCGTGGGCCTGGCCTTACATGTCCCGTGGGTATCCTGGGTAAGATAACTTTCCGTCAGACATTGGCGGTATTCGGTTCAATCTTAGATAACATTATTATTACACTGTGAACATCTGGTTGTAGAGTTCAAGAGGTCAGACTACTGACCGTTTGCGATTACAGAGATCAGAGTCTCGTCGTTTATTGAATGAAAGATAATTATGCCCGTGTACCTATTTGCAACAAAATTCAACTTGTAAATCGTAGCGCGTTAACTAAAACATCGATACTTTCGACAACTTCTATACCGTATATGGAGCAACACTATCGTAATACATTTGTCGATGTTACACTCATGCACAACATAATATATTTTAATATTCATAATGCATTTTTTATCGATAACATGAACTTATTATTAATAGTGCAAATGGCACTACATGACAGTTGCAGTAGCTGTGTGGTTTACCGGTAGGGAAATTACTTATTGGACATTGGTTTGAGGCTGGAAGGGAAATTTTTGGCTTAATAAGCTGATTTTCCACCAGATATGTGCTATGCAACGTTGCTATGGATGCTTTTGATATCCACCGATCATATTCATTAGTCCACATAGCATAGCACTGTTGGAAACTGCTTCAACTAAGCTACGTTTTTTATATGGAAGGATGCGTGGTGTGTATGCGTGCTATGGATGGTCGCGAGTGGTGTAGCTGTGTGCAGATAGATGCCTTCCTTATTGTCAATACATCGCATAGCTCGAGCTGCGCATCTTCCTCGCACAGCTACCTCGCGGCGGCGCATTTTCATAGCACATCTTACTCGCTCCGCTACATGGCTTAGCACCAGTGGAAACGGTCACATAGTTTCGTAGCTTAGCTTTTCCATTCTCGCAGCATAGCTGTATAGCACATCTCTGGTGGAAAGGCAACCTTATTGTGGTAAGTAGTGATAGTCTAGCGGTTGAACGGTCCTTCCATGCAGGACGGTTCGAGTTCGAATCCGGCCCGCACTTCTGACTTTTTGAATTCATATGAGGATCATAATTTGATTATCACTTGCGTTAACGGTGATGGAAAATATCATGAAGTCCCTCCTCTTCTGTAATTAAGTAATTTTATTGGTCTCCTTCAAAACTAGGACACCCCGACTCCAGCCGTGGTTTGTCGTGGTCATGGGATGACTACTGACACTAGGAACACTGATCAATTATATTACAATAACATATAAATTAAAAAAATTAAAAAACCCCCAACTCAAATAACAAAACTGCTGATGACCCTAAAACGGCTGAACCAATTTTGATAAAACATGTCTAAGAACCACCGGTAGAAAACCAGCTTTTAAATAAAAAAAACCGCACCTGAATCGGTTCATCCGTTTAAGAGCTACGGTGACACAGACAGACAGACACACAGACATACATAGCGGTCAAACTTATAACACTTTCTTCTTTTTAACCCCCAACACAAATAGAGGGGCTGTTTGTGTTGGGGGTTAAAAAGAAACAGCAGTCCCTCTCTGCAAAATCAGAAGAACTGCTGTGTATCCATTTCCTGTTAGTAACGCGGAACTTAACAAGAGCAGAAAATAAATGCAACATATATTCTAGTATTCATTTTCAAGCGTACCATGTTCACAGAAAGCATCCCACACAAAATGCGTTCTAAAATTCTTTCAAACTATCACATTTCATAATGCACCTCGAAAGTAGAGCGTGGAGACATCGAAATAATATCGATATACTTACCCAACAATCGGTATACATCGGGATCGAGTACTCGGTTCTTTCACAACTCGGTATGTCCACATAATGTAGTAATATTTCTAACGTTACACGTCTGAAGTGAACCCCAAGTGTGTACCAAATGTATTCTTAATGACGTTCGATGCACACCGACGGTATAAAAGTCGGCATCCACGAGTTTCTCAGGTACACGAAACGGAACAGTAATCCGTTTTTAAAATTCTTGAATTTTAAACTTTTTTGAATTTGAAATTGGAATCAGCAAACACGGTTTGAAGTTTTAAAATTGGAGCGTACATTATTCTTTGCTTCAGAGATTTTAATAATGTATTAGTAATGAAATGAAATGATTTATTTTGTAAGTTGGATATTATTTAAATCACTTTTGCAATTCGCTTTGTTTTTAAACTAGATGGCGTTGGCGTTTCCTATCTGACTACCTTTGAGAAGAAATGCCGAAACAAACTGAGGGGCCAAGGTCTTCTTTTAAAGCCCATCTTTAAGCCCGTTCTTCTTAAGGGATCAGTAGATTTACAGCTTATATGTATTTCATGAGTTATTTGAAGTTACGTTATCCAATTACGGGTTAAAGATCGCAAATTGATGGTGCACAAATAAGGGGTACATAGTCATCAATAAAACTATTAATCAAACGGAAACAGACTGAGATTTTATTTATGTAGGTACTCTTATAGGCTTAAAAATGTTTTTGATTTCTTTAAATTTTTGCCCCTCTCTTGTAATAATCTGGTTTCGTGGGTGCGTTTACAGACAAATCTTCGCGTGCACAAACACGCAGAACCGAAAGAACCGAAAAAAATATATGTCAAGCTCTCCTCTGCACTAATTATGTCGTCAAACGTGGTGTTGCTTGGGGTAATAATCGATTTTATCGCTTTTTTCCAGACAACAGTTTAATCTAATAATCGATCTGTGTAAATTAAGATTCGCAGTCATGCTCACTAGGTAAACCAATGAAGCGAATAATTCTTACATCTGAATAAATTTTAATATCACCTGAATATGTTTTCGAATGCACACCAATTCTACTTCGAATACAGAACATTCATTTAAATTTATCGACATTTAAACGACGAACGCGAAAACATGGCTACCACACGTTCATAATAAATTCTTACGAGCAGAGCGCCACCTATCGCTTAATGTAAGAACTTACACTAGTGCCAAGTATTCAGGAAGACTGTTCATCAATTATTCTATTTGCAAAGCACGTGAGTTGGATGTTCTATGTTCCTATTTTAAACTGCTTGTATGCTAGTGTGATGACTAGGGATGTCATCTTTTAGTTAAGGTATGGTCCATACCGTATGGGTGACATCACTCATTAAAAAGTGCAGGCAACGAGCAGTAAGTAGGCTAAGGCTGAAGTCAGACGAGCGTAATTTACACGGATCAAAATGAGTCGGCATAATTCTTTAGTAGGATTTACTTACTTACTAAATCCTTCTAAAAAATTACGCCGACTCATTTTGAGCCGCGTAAAAACGCTCGTCTAGCTTCAGCCTAATTCACGTAATTTTATTACGCGCCATTCAAGTTGCAGAGACTTTGCGGTTAAGTTCACGGGAGCGTATCTGACACCGATCACCGATTAAAAGAATACAAAAAGCGTTGTTTTGTTGTAGCGTTATTGCACTGCAACTGAATTTCTTTAGTTAGGTGAATTGGCCTACACCAGTTTGATAGAGTACAGATATTTTACGTACGCGTACGTAAGCGCGTGGTACGCGGAATTGGGGTGCATAATAAGAGCCTTATGGGGCTCCTCGACGATAGGTACAATTCGATACAATCTTATTGGGGGCTGTGAAGTGAGCTGTGAGCGCACTTACTGCCACACCGCGCGTTGGAGGCCGCGGGTTGCGGGCGGGTCGCGGGCGTGTGTGCTCCGGCCCGCCAACCCCGTGACGCCCCGCTGACACCCGACTCGCGTCAACTTCACAGCCTCCAATTAAATTGAGTCCTACTATATTTAAGTACGTCCGGCACTCACTAGGGAGTCAGCCCTGCTACCAACCTTGCTAACTGGCTAATCTTTTCACCACGGCATGAGCTATTCTCTTATAGCTCGTGCTGATACGACAGAAGAATTGCTGGGAATTGGTGGGGTAATGTTCCCTACTTATTTCAAGCAAGTAGGTGTCGATTAAGTTTCTTGATGAACCTGTTTTGCTATAAAATAGAAGACGGCCGAGCAGTAGTGGACACCAATATGATGAGAAATATATGTATGATTTACTTGGAAGAAAGTTCATACAACTCAACAAGAGTAGTAGAGCTCCTTGTGAAAGAGTTCGTTCGGGGAAGTACTACCTCCATTCCGATTTCTGCCGCAAGCAGCATTGGGGTTGTCCATTAATCACGTCATGCTTTTTAGCAATCATTACGCCCCTCTCTCCCCCTGATGATACGTGTTGTGGTTTAATAATCCCCCCCCCCCCCCCAAATCACGTGTATGTTTTTGGTAAAAAGTATCTTAAATTTCGGAAAATGGGTAATATCTACATAATTTAATTCAGGAAAATTATCACCGTGATAAAAATGTCCAGACAGACATGACAAGAGATGCAGGTCAATGAAAAAAAAAATACATGTGATATCTCACTACACCCCCGCTCCCCCCATAAGATATTTCGTGATTTTTCCGAACCCCCCTCCCCCCACCCCTTTCGAGCCTCAGGTGATTAATGGAAGATCCCATTGCTATGTTTCGGTTTGAAGGGTATGCGTGTCGAAGACTTTCCAACTTTGTCTCTAAAATCGGCGACGAATCATAAAAAAACTCATTTAATCCCAAAAGCACTGATTTTGATCTAGATAAGTGCATTGCTAGGGAAATATTATCCTATCTTTTCCACCCCGAAATTTAACAGGCGGCTTACCTACTTATACTCGGCGGATAGGTAGCATCGTCCAATACACAAAATAAGGTCATACGCGAAAACTTGATTTCCCTAAGGTTGCAGAAAATCAGACTGCGCCGTTTTCTACGTATGATTGCAAATATTATATTACAAAATTTTCATAAAATCATTATATTCTTCCAACTGCGTTGGATATGGCTGTATTTCCGAAGGGTTGGGCAGAGGCATATAATACACCCTTATTTCGCCGTTATGTTTAAGTACTATGTAATAATTATGTGGCGAGCCTATTGCCATCAACCAGGCACAAATCTAGACTTCGGGCTGCTCCTGAGAAATTCCACACGGAAAATTTTGCCCAACCTAGGGATCCAACCCAAGACCCCATGCTCAGCAGTCGCGTTTGCGACCACTAGACCAAGGAGCCACTGATTTGTAAGAAGCATTTTATACAAAGTGTACCTAACATATTTCCAAATTAAATCATAAAAGAGTTTGTTTTAAATCGACTGTGTAATCGATTTCAGCAATTTTAAATAGGGGTATCTTTTTTAGGAGCTTATTAAATATCTATCCTTCAATCAAGATAAAGAAAATTAAGACTTATACCAATGCAATTAGGCTGAATTTTGAACGCAATTAACAATTTTAATAATTTCTCAAGCAACATTTTAAGTATTGTATTGTGCTTTTAACTTATTAGTCTAATTATCGTCTGTTATTTCTGTTACACATTGTATATTGTTGGGGTAGTTTATAAGGGAGCTAATCCAATAACTTGGCTAACACGCCGACACGCCTGATGCATTATTTATAGAAGTACAAACTTATTGGAAACACCGGCTGACACAACGTGTAGGCGTTACGGGCTCAGCAGGAGAGTAGGTGAAATGAGGTGAATTGTTTATATAAAAAAATAACATCTGCAAATACAGGGTGTTAACGAATTTGTGTAATTCCTTCAAACCACGTGATCTACTGGTGACAGAGATTAAGCCTAAAGAGGAGTTTTTGAAAATCAACTAAAAAAAATAAAAAACTTGCTTTTCTATTTCTGAGTAATTTTAGAGCGCCGAGTTAACTGACTGCAAAGAGCGATATCGTGTTAGTCGTGCCCGCCAGCCGTTTCGCCGAGCTTTCATTCATTTACACTGGGCAACGAAACGAGCAATGAAAAAAAAAAATTTGCAAAAAATTTTTTCTTGTTTGTTTACTGAATCCATATTAAGTGGTATAAAAATTAAGAATTTAATTTTTATTTTTAATCAACCTAAATCCCGTGCGTGGCTAGACTACACCAGTAGTAGATCATGTGGTTTTAAGGAATCACACAATTCGTTTCCAGCCTGTATAGTCGGAACTTGAAGACATTTTTCCGAAGAAATTTTTCCGAAGATTTTTTTCTAGAATCTAGACATTGACTACCTCGTTGATCTAATAGTCGCAAGCGCGACTGCTGAGCTTGAGGTTCTGGGTTCGATCCCCAGGTCGGGCAAAGTGTTATTGGGTTTTTCTGTTAGAGATTTCTCAGTAGTAGCCCGGAGTCTGTATTTGTGCCCAAGGCGCCTACTCTCTAAGTCCGTCAACGAAGTTAGTCGCCCAACCGAAAATAGCCCGAAACGTAGGAATGAACAAAACAAGTGTCAAGTTCAACTTTTCGGACGAGCAAAAACACATCGGTAGTACGGACAACTGTCAAATCGTGTTGTCATTCATTCTTAGTTCGGGCCCCAAAATAATCGTATGTCCGCAGGTGACTAAGGCCGAAACCACGGACTTCGTGCTTAGAGAGTAGACCCCCAGTTGATGGCAATAGGTTCGCCCCATATTACATGTGACTTAAACATAACAGCGAAATGAGGGTGTACTTTACATCTCTGCCCAACCCTAAGGGATACACGCGTAATGTTATGTTAGATACTATTGTAAAATGGTGCAAAGTATCTACTCAATGCAACATGCTCTCAACCTTAAATAATTTCCCTTCTTCCAGATTCATGCATCTTTCCATACATGTGCGTCTTTCACTCATCTTTCCACTCGACTGAACTCCCGGAACAAACCTTTCTCAACCCTTTTCAACTGTTTCTATACGCAAATATAGTGGACAAGAATAAGATACTCGTAGTATGGAATAACTTATTTAAGATCCTACTTTGTTTTCCAAAGACGTTGTTAGAAGTGTTGTTGTTGTTGATAATGGAGTCGATCCTATGGTGCGGCTACTTAAATAAAAATATTGCCCTTTTATTAACAGGCAAAATAAGAATGAGACAGTTTTTTTTTCGTGCTGTCGTACTCTGCCGGGTGGTAATTTGAGATGGGGCATGAAGGGCAGTTACCGCAACCATTGTATCTACAGGAAAACGTTCTAAGAAGACCACCTTTAACTTTTGGAATAATAGGGAATATGCATGTCATTATTTTTTTCTCTTAATCAATAAAGCACAGAAATAACCTAAGAAAAGCATTAAAAGTCAAATGTTACTATTGTTTGTTGCTCAAAACAATTATTTAACTTCAACAATTTTCTTCTACAGTTCAAACAGCCTTTATTGTCGCGGCCATAATGTGACGTCATAATCCATGATACTGCTTTGTTTACATCTTTTTTTAGCCAAAAATCATTAAAATTAAGTTATTTCTTGTGCTTTATTCAAGCAGAAATCGCACTTACTAACTTACCTCAGTGAGAAATCAACAGTTTGCTAAGAAAAGATTATTTAAAGATTTATTCACATGGATTTTGATGTCACTTCTGGCATTTTCGAAGACGAAGCGTTTCGAGATTGCGTTCCGTTCCACAAAAAAAAACGTAACATAAAATAATGAATTGCAAAATAAATAATGCGTTATAAAACTAAAAAAAATGCAATTTGTTTCTTGACTCCTGTACAATATACAGGGCGTCCCACGACTTTGCCACATGGAGGGGAAGTACCTTAAATATTGTAGATAGAAAAATTTACTGAATGAAGACTTCATTTTGATTTTAAAAACAATACGAACTGCGTTCAAAGAATTTTAAATAATCACCTGTCTGAACCGGGAATCGAACCCGCTAAATGTGAAAACAAAAAAACCTGTAATTTTATTGTACTAATCGAAAGACTCGATCAGATACATTTATTTCTTCTAAATAACATAGCATCTAAAATAAAAGGAACACCATGAAATTTAACATTTAAATTGAAAAAATGTTCAAAATAATGAATAGCATTTTCTCTATGTCGTGCTTACAACAACTGAATTTAAGTACTACTTTCTGCTTTATTACTATTTCGAAGTATTATTACAAATATTCACCTTGAAAAAATAAATAAATCAACGGTAAGCGAGATTATTAAGAGAGTTACAATTTGTATACAATACGAAGAGACACATTTTGAGCATTTAATCAATTAAATTGATTGTAAGTTGCACAGTTAAACGTGTCTTGTTATTTCAAATAAATATTAAATTTCATGGTGTTCCTTTTATTTTAGATGCTATGTTATTTAGAAGAAATACATGTATCTGATCGAGCCTTTCGATTAGTACAATAAAATTACAGTTTTTTTTGTTTTCACATTTAGCGGGTTCGATTCCCGGTTCAGACAAGTGATTATTTAAAATTCTTTGAATGCAGTTCGTATTGTTTTTAAAATAAAAATGAAGTCTTCATTCAGTAATTTTTTCTATCTACAGTATTTAAGGTACTTCCCCTCCATGTGGCAAAGTCGTGGGACGCCCTGTATATTTAAATAGTGAAAGAGTTTTGAATTACATGCATATTCCCTATTTCAATCGGCACTCATAGATTTTGAAAAAAAAAGTACAGTGTTCGATAAAAGGGGCAGTTTTTACAAAACATTTTTATGATGGCAATCGATCCTATTTCCCATAAGGATCAAAAGACTTGTCCGGATTAACTGAGGTTGGAGTACTAGAAACGTAAAAAAGCGCAAAAAAAACTCACTTGTGGTGGGTAAGTTATAAGGGCAGCTACCTTAATCGTTATGGCTACAGGAAAATGTTCTTACGAGACAGTTCATAATTTTTGAAAATATTTCGAACGGCCATCAAATACATTACGATGTTTTCCACACTCTAAGTCAATGAATACGCTTACGACTATCTATCTAGGATAATCTACCGATTAACTGCTAATACCTAAAACTCCTAAATAAATTTAAATTTATTCGTCCCACACTCACACGCAGCTTACTAAAGGCACAGCTTACTTAATAGTTTCGTAAGTACAGGACACTTCTGCGTTGCGTCACATACTCACATCTCATTATCCTTACCTAATCTCATTTACCATCCTTTACAAATAAATAATATATTCTAACATCGAATAAGAAAAAAAAAACATTTCAATTGGGTCAGCTTCCAGTCTAACCAGATGCAGCTTCTTCTTCTTCTCTCGAATCAGCACGAGCTATACGAAAATAGCTCATGCTGTGGTGAAAAGATTAGCCAGTCAGCAAGGTTGGTAGCGGGGCTGACTGCCCAGGGTGCGCCGGACGTACTTAAGTATCGTCACTCGTGGAGTCTCTTTTCATGCATCCCGTAACATACGGTAAAAGTTGGTTATTGTAAAATCTGAAATTGCCTGTAACTCTTTTTTCGATTATTAAAGTATGTTTTTATTACAATGGCTTAATAAGCTTAGTTCATTGCGATTTTGCTAATTTCGTAAATAAACAGAAAAAAACACAAATTGTGATTGAAGTTCTAAATAACGAAAATGCTATAAAACGCAAAATATCGTAATAGTGCATTACGATAATGTTCGATGGGGGCTGTGTAGTACTGTAATTACTAATTATAGACACAATAGATAAACAATGGCGGCCGTACCGTTTTCGGTACCCTTGGGCGGAACACGTTAAGTATCGTCACTCGTGGAGGCTCTTTTCATGCACCCCCCAGAAGCAACTGAAAACCAGTATTTTACACGGAGCGATTGCTATCAGACATCCGCAACCCAGTTACTGAGAAATACCGATATCCTAAGGTTATATTGGTTGTCAGACTTTGGGGCTTCTGACTACCCGTACCGACTGCTATAGGTATTCGTATGACACCTGGTACCAACAGTTGAACGTGCCCTTCGAGGCAACGATAGTCCAAACATGGAAAGACAGCCGTTAAAAAAAAACTTAATTAACTTCTAAAAATATGTTCTCGAACTGTAGAGTCATTGTTTTCCGGAGCAACTTCATTCCAGATATTTTCCAATTCCTTAACTTCCTACTATGTAACGACCCCCACTTCCTCGTTAATCTCGTCAACTTATCCCATCTTATCTCCCCACACGCTTTCCGCTTTAAAACACCTCTATCCAAAAAGCATCATTTTCTGAAAAAGATTTTAAAAAGAACGTAATCTCTTCACAAAGTTCCACTCATTGAAGCACTTAAAACTGTGTATAGAAACATTATAACAACAGGGTGGAGCAAGTCAGTTTAAAACTTAATAAAAGCGTAGTTTAGCGTCCCTGTTAACTGTAACTCGACGGACATAGTACACAGAGAGGTTAACTAGAGGTTATGTTAGCATAGGATTAGCGGGTACAAAAGGGTCCTTTGGGTTGAACTGACAAAGTAAGTGTGATTGGGATAGCCGAGGAACGCATACATAATCAGCCTGTCCTACTGTCTGGCACCCGTACTTAGTCCACCACGCTGGCGTGTTGCGGGTTGTCGGACTATACACACCATCTAGAACTGTTCTTTTTTGAGAACACAACAATCAAAATCAATTGCTTGGTGGTGGGATCTATACGGTCGGCCTGGCTAGCTACCGCCCTCTCATTAAAGTCTGGCGCCAAGCAGTTTACTGTGTTCCGTCGTGTGTATGTGAGAGCCAGAGGGGTATAGGGGAATCCCTCTATGTCTCTGTTACTTGGATTCATGTGCTCTATCTTAGACCCTGTCTACGCTTACCACCAGGTGTGATGAGGGTAAAATGCGACTAAGTCAAGCAATAAAAAAAAACCTCTCTCTCTTTTCCTGTTGGTATCGTAAAAGGCGATTAGAGGACTATGTGAAGAGGAGAAGCAGCGACACCCTCTTCTTCTGCACTGACTAAATTGTGTGGCTCGTCAATCATCGTGTTTCCGAATTAGAACGAATTATGCGACCAATCAAGTGAGCTGTCCGGAATTGATCCAAAGAGGACGGAGCCGGAGTTATACAACATGGCTGACTAGTCATAGTACATCCTAAAACCAAGAACGCTGCTCATCATTCTGTACAACTTTTACTAAGTTTAAATTTTACTTTCGTTTATTCAATTCATATAATAAAATTGTATAAATAAAGCTGTAGACTAAACTATAATTTGCATGCCACTGTGCTGGCGAAACGAGATGATCAAATTTTTTGATGCTAAGAACCTGTACTAATCTTGTTTCTTGCAAATAAATCTTTCTTTCTTTCTTTCTTATGAGACAAACTCTGAATTCCTAAAAAACGAATCACATGTTCCATACATTTTGTTAAGCAACATTTATCATTTTATACGAAACAGCAGATTTTTTTTCACGAGTTCATCCTTTGTCCCGTACTCATCGTCCTTATTTTCATTTATTTCTAAAAGGAACACCCCTTTTCATCTAAGCAGCAATTATTAACGAAAATTCCTTGACAAAATTACAACTTTAGGATTTTCCGTCGAGGGTATAACCATTAATTTCACTTAATTTGAAAGAGCTTAATTGCGCGGTCGCGTTGCATACATAATGTCATTAGCAACGTGTCATGGCGACCGCATCCTATCACCGACGGCTTGATTTGTTTTTTATGATATAATTTTCAGGTTTCGTCATGATGTGGCCAAGTATACTAGGAGCTACTTCTGTTAGTCAAGTCTTAAGATTAGATTCAGTTAGTGCGAGTTTCGAGAAAAACTTGAAATCAGTCATCAACGCGTAATGCCTTTGGAATTCAACATTCTAGCGCTGTAGATCTGCTCTGTTCATGTGCCACAGCAATTATGCTGAGTGATGGTTGATTTGACTGCCTCGTCGGTCTGTGATTGCTTAGCGTGAAGTCATGGTTTCGATCCCCAGGTCGGACAAAGTGTTATAGAGCTTTTCCGTGTGTTTGTCAGTAACGAACCGGGGTCTGGATTAATGCCCGATTCATGGCAATAAGCTCACTCCCCCTTACATGGGACTTAAACATGGCGAAGTGTGGGTGTACTATGCAGCTCTGTCCAACCTTTCGCGGAATACAGATATTATGGATGTGACGCATATTCGCCCAATTTTTTTTTTGTTTCACTCTTTGTGCACTTTTTTTTCTTTTTCTTTCTATTAGCAGCTCTTTCTAGGTTGTCAAAAATCAGTTACCATATAACCCAGAGTAGCGAGTTTCGTCTTGAGTAGTGCTCACCTTCGGGCCCAGACCTCTGTCGTTTCTGGCAACGGATTGACTGTACATTTCTGAGGAAGACTGCGACTTCTATTCCCACAATCAACTCCACGAACTATCACCTCATCTTATGCATTTGACGGTAATTGTGCCATTGACACACACACAGATAAGGAGCTCGTTGGCTACGGTCCATGTTTCTTACACCTACGTTGGGACGATTTCAAATCTATAGATACATTCTGAGGAACGAGTATGTGCATATCTGTCTGTATGCTTGGATTGCCAGGCTGTTTTAATATCTATATATTTAATTGTTTCTCTTGGTTGCGTTTTACCCTAGTCCCACCTGATGGTAACCGCAGTCAGGGTCTAAGATGGAGCACACGAATCCGAGTAACACAGATACAGAGGAATTCCCTTATGCCCCTCTGGCTCTCACATACACACGACGGAACACAGTAAACTGTTTCCCAGACTTCAATGTGAGGGTGGAAGCTAGCCAGGTGGACCGTACAGATCCTACTACCAAGTGTGCTGGGTTATGATGAATCTTACAACACTCGTCTATTCTAAGAATGCGGTGAGGAAGTTTTTTGTTCTAGCCCGTCCCCACACGGGGAAAATCTCACAATAAGAGCGTTTTTCTACCGCCGCCGTCACTGAGAAACGAGATTATTTTGGACTGAGTTCGGAACGACGTGACGGCGATCGTGTGTCCACCGCGACCCATCTCGGTGGTTCCCAACATAAGACAAAAATCCGTGCACCGGCGCCGTCAATCTCGGATGTAGTGGACAAGAGCAGATGCGTTTTGTATTGCCAGCATTTCTGTCCGTCACGATCTCGGCGGAGTTCTAGCGGTAGCGCCGAACTACTCACAATCTCGGTGGCCGAGATGACGGCGCTCGGATGACGGACGTGCGGTGGACACGCAGCCATAGTAATGTATGTATCGCTACTTCGGCAACGTCATCTCGTTCTTGATGACGGTGACGGTGAACAAACGGCCTAACTCGTATCTCTCAATGTAAATTAATTTTGTAAAATATATTGCTATTTTTAAAAGCATGCAGTATCACTTAACTCTTAAAATGTTAATTCATAAAGAAGAAAATTGAGTTTGAAGATTGGTTAACATACATAACTATAACCTAACCTCACAAAATCGAGTTAAAACGTAATTCGTTTACATAAAACCGCTCCTGTTCCCGCTCCTTTCATCACAATGGTCTCTCTCTTACCCTTCGCAACAATTGCATTTAGAAACCCATTTTGTGTAATGCAGCTCTTGTTATTTGCATAGAAATTTTCACCAAAGCTTCAGATTATAATATTATTTAGCTTGCCGTGTGTAGTATAAGGAAATGACTTTCAGGAAAGTGTTTTCATTATAGAGGTATTTACCTAGTTTGTTGATTTTATTTAAATGATCTGTGTTTATATATGTTTATGTTCCCTTAATCGATAGGAACACATTATTGACCTATGTTTACGTTTTTACATATCGCAATGAGGGATATAAAACCTTGTACGGACTAAGCGTTCCAATGTACACGTAGTCGGTTACGCGTACACAGGAACGCTTAGTCCGTATAAGGCTTTACACTATCACATATCTATGATCATAGATCTATGAGTCATAGATATGACAATGTAATATAGACATATGAATCATTTCGCCATACAAAGATTTGACTCTAGAGTTAATTTAAGAGATATGATCCTAGATTTCTGATAGTGTAATAGTCCCCGTACCACCTATGCGGAAAAGCGGCTGTTTTCAGGGATCCTTTAAATTATCGATTCAAAAGTGCAGTTGTAAAAATGTTCATTGCTATTTAGATATACCAACTCACTATTTCTTATCTTTTATTGCAGATATCTCAAGATTGCAAGTATAAAACAAAGTCGCTTCCCGCTGTCTGTCTGTCCCTATGTACCTATGCTTAGATCTTTAAAACTACGCAACGGATTTTGATGCAGTTTTTTTTAATAGATAGAGTGATTCAAGAGGAAGGTTTTAAGCTATAAAACGTACACGTGCGAAGCCGGGGCGGGTCGCTAGTATAATAATAATTGCTTATGCCCAGTTGCTGTAGCCAAAAACGAATCGTTTTGCATAGCAATGCATTGATGAAAATGCATTTTTATTTCCTAATTGGCCATATAATAGATTCGTAAGCTAATTTTACCTGTGATAGCTACTAACGTATGGGACGGTGTACTATGCATCAAATATGAAAACAGTTGCAATAAAATACATAGTTATTAATGCCCCACGTTGGGCGCCAGTGTCACACTTAGCGGGTTAAGGGTGGCTTGAGGAGTCAAGCTTTAACGAGCTTATGCACATAAAATCAGAAAGCCACTAAGAAATTTAGCAGGAGTGTACTTACAGTAGAATAGTGAAAACACTTTTAACCATACAATATATACATATTTTAATCAGCAATTACAGATAAGTTTACAGGATGTGGTTCTAGAAGATACGATACGAGAAGTCCAGAGTCTTCAGGTGTAGTAGTAGTACTTAACTAGCGGCTGCTGAGGTGCGAGAGAGGACGAACTTACTTTACTTTCTATTGGACTGCTGTAGGTGGTCCGTTTCTACGTAACCGGGCAGTTATTGGCGAGACCTGAAGGGTCTCCAGCCAACAGAGGGAGGGGGAGAGTAAAATACTTAACCTAAGCTAACTACTTGTACTACACTAACATCATGACTACCTGCAACAACAGCAATAAGGGCGACCCCTAGTGGGACTCAGACCTCGGCTTAGAGCGTTGCTGGCGGGGACTTAGGGGGGGGGGGGGGAGACAGCTTGATGAGAGCTGAATTATCGGTGTGACTGCGGAGTCTGAAGAGACGACCGGCTCTACGACGGGAGAGCTTGGTGGATCGTGAGTGTCGACGGTGGGACGTCGCGTCGGGCCTCGTCGGCGAGGACGGTATGCCGGACGGCGGCGGACGTTGCGTAGTGTGCTAGAGGACAAACTGCAGCGTACAGCCTTTTATAGGCTCACCCCGCCAGTCGCCACCACTACCACTGTCACATAATGTTTATAACTTTTTAATACTTGTACTTGATTGAGTTTTTCCGTGTGGAATTTCTCAGTAGCAGCCTGGAGTCTGGATTTGTGCCCGGTTGATGGCAATAGGCTCGCCACCTATATCATGGGACTTAAACTAAGAGATCTTCCAAGCTTTTAATATTTAAATAAAAAGTTTTTGAATTACTTTATTATTTAATGGGTAATTTAAAACAAAACTGTTTAGATTTATAGCTTAGGCCATAATTCCCAGATTTACAATCTTTTTAAATTAAAAATATATAAGAAAGATTCTTTGTGAGGTATACCTTTTCGGTTTGAAAATTCTTTGCTACTAGTGAAGTATGTTCGAACTTAGTTTCTCGCAAAGTTTTGCTTGGAGAAAAAGCTTCCCTCTTAAAGGAAAAATTAGTTAGGAGTGAAAAATGTTTTTACAAAAGAGAATTTAGTGTAGATAAGATACGAAGGCCAAAAGAAGACCTAGACGTTTAAACTGTTACCGTAAGTTGGAGCGACACGCGTCAGAACGATTTAAGCATCGCACTGAGTCGTACAGAGTCGCACAGACGCACGTCTCTGAAGTACAATCAACCAAAGAGACAAGTATACAGGCAACTAATTATATTCGTATTTTGACGGAGTTATACGTGTGTTGAGTGGTCAAGTTTTTGCCATCTCTTGTCTAGGGCTTGATTCACCTAACTACACTTGCGACAATTTAAGAAGTCTGATGATTTTGAAAGGTAACACACCTTTCAAAATACTAGGAGTAATGTCAACACTAATAATAATTACTCCAATGCGTGGTTTTTAGTTAAATTGTATCATGGGTGCTATGTACAGATATTTTAAAAAGGCGACTTTCTTTATATCGAAGGCGTACAACTTCTGTACACATTTATTTTGTGCTTTAAAACAAACGTCAAATCGGCCCTCTTACGTTGTCCGAGCTGTAAATAAGTTCAGTTGCAGTTATGTTTCGATCAAAACAACGCTTTCTCGTCGTGATCTCTTAATAGGCGATCGCTGTCAGATATACTCGTGTAAACTTAATTGCAGCGTCACTGTAACTTGATTAGCGTGTTATGAAATTACGTGAATTAGCCTACTGAGCGTGTCTAGCATATAAAAAGTTATTAAGAACACATTTAAAATGACAGTTACTTGCGTAGTGTATTGATAACCGTTATTTGTCTGTATACCTAACACTTTTGTTGACTGTACGCACGCGGTTGTTATCGCTCCGACTTGCGTCAACTTGAAGGAACTGCCTTCCTGGACCCTACAAGGAGATGGAGGAGATTATTATCCTCTTTTTTCACGTTGGGTTACCCTCGTAGACTCCTTGAGGAAGCCAGGGAATTATATTGGACTCTTTCCAACTAGAACCATCTTCGAGGGACCTATGGCCGGGATTGTGGGATTCTCCGGTAGGTTTTGATCCTCCCGCCCTTGGTCAACCCTTCCCACTGTCAGGCTTTGCCCCACGTTCTTCTGGGAGGTGTTCGCGGAACAAGACGAAACGAGACTGTCATAAAAAAAACAACAACAAAAATATCGATAAATTATTCTCATCTCTAAAGCAAAAAATATAAAACCCTGCATACTTTCTTAACTCATCTTCTATTTGTTTTTACACCTGTTTGCACCCTCATTTGAAGGGAAGTCTATCCCCATAGAATGTTTTCATTAAACTTTGTTAATTTACGCCTTTCTTCCACCCCTATCCGTCGGGGATGGATGCCGTTCCCAAATTATTTTGTCCTTAATAGAATGAAAAGGCTTCTTAAAAGATCTTCCGGAAATTGGCTCTTTTATCGTTAGGGGCTCATTTTTGTAATTTTTATTTGAGATTAATATTTGATTGACGGGGTTGTACAAAAAATTAGCATTAAGGGTTGGGAAAATTCTTAAAAGTAAACAAAAATTATCGATAAATTTGGAAGGATTATTTTCTAAGAAACTCAACTTTAATTTTCACCTAACGTGGTTTCATGCTGGTAATTATCTACTTGCCAGCTTAGTCTGTCACCCGTATAATATTAAGACGAGCACTAACTTCCTAGCATAGTACTTATAAAATACCTACCTAAGTACGTTGCCCCAATATATTGCGTTGAGCTCGGAAGCTTATGTATATAGACGTTATTAATGCCTTTAGGAAACACGCGTGCTTGAACGGTTGTCTGGTAGGATGTATCAATACTAGGGATGAGGCATGTTATGAAATATCGATATATTTTTAACAAAATAATATTCAGGTGGGCTGAAGTAGATTGTGATTGGCTGAGTTGCCAGTTATTTTTTAACACTGTTTAAATGCAATTTTCTTTCCATTTTTACAGTATTTAAATTAATTCACTGTCTTAATTATTTTTTTCGAAGTTTACACCTGAGACCTGTGAGTTTATGATTTTGTATACGAAACGCGTAAGTCCTCAGCCAGTTTATTTAACAGACATTCACAATTTTACTGTTTCCTAACCTTCAAGTTATTGATAGAAATATAGTTATATCTTAGAAAGGGTTTTAAGTCAAGTGTTTAAATGTTAATAGGTCGCTTACTTAATACTCGAACAATATTATAAAGGTCGTTATTTTACTGTGTGGGTAGTATTACTAAAGTACTTAGGTATATCATATCTATCATCTAGAGACAATCATTTTGTAACTTAAAACTGTAAAACATCATAAACTAAATAAATATTTGCACAAATGGCTATTTCTCATCTTTCTACAATTGTCAGCCGTAGTTCGAATGCAGTTAGTTACCAGCAGAAAAACGATATTTTTCTTATTATTTCTACGGAAAATAATAACGTTCTTCACTTAGAGAGATGATACGTCAAAAAATCACTGAACGTTCAGCCACAAACAAAATTAAAACCCACGATCTCCCATTACATCGATATCGACACACCACATCTTCCCATCACTAAAGCAGCATGTCTTGCAAGATTGGCCCGGGGTTATACCGGCACTAGATGCACTGACTTCATACCTACGACGTAGCCTGCACCTTGTTTCACCGGAAAACCCAGGATTACGGATACGTAAGCAGAATTTCGTAGTGTTGGGAAAATAACTATTAAAGGGAAGCCAAGCATTTGATGACTTCGTAGAGAAGGTATTTAGTAGGTGTACCTACTGGAAGCTTATTGTTAGTTATGTGTCTTTCTTGAAATTTTGGTCGAAACTTAGATAATAGGCTTACCTATATGACGGGCGGGTAGTTTGGGTAAATTGGTATGTGTAAGTTAAATAAATACTCAATGAACATAGTGCAAGATAATGATGTGTGGGTGAAATATGTTAGTTTTTGAAATTATGACGGCAAAACTTACATTGTGTACCAAAGTTTGGGCAAAGAGTTATTGAGTTTTTCTGTTAGGAAATTCTTAGTAGCATCCCGGAGTTAGGAAATATACTCAAAAACTATATCAATAGGTTCGCGATTCATTATACGGAATTTCACATTAAGTACTTTAACAAAAAAGAGAAACCGACTTCACGAGTAAAATAATTACCATACCTCAGAAGTTGGAGCTAATCCATGTTGAAACTGTTAATTTTATAATTATTTTACTCTATTCAGTTTTTTAAAAGTCGGTTTATATTTTTATTTTTAATTTCTTTTATTTTTCGATTTAGAGTGGCATATACAGTATACAAGCTTAGTTTTAGTATATACTAAACCTGAAACTAGTTTGTTCAGAATCACTAGGAGAATCGATTGACATATTTTTTAAACCACTTTTTTTTTTCTTAAATTTCAATTTTGTTTCAGTCGTTTTCTACCCATAACAGTTGACGGGAATAGACACCTTGAGGCTTATTGAGACGGTCCTCTCGGTCAGTTTCCGTGTATTAGACAACCCTTGCATAGCACATCTCAGGCATTTCACACTTTTTTAGGGAACTTAACGCGACATAAACTAAGGTGTAACTTGGAGATTTACTAAAAAAAACACATATTCAGGCAGTTCTGATGAAAATCTTGTGGGGTGTCTCGGTTTTCGTATAAAGTAAAAATAAGGTTGTATACTCGTAGATATGATTACAGAAATCACGAGTGATTTGCTATTATCCATTGGAGTTCCATTATTATCTCCGAAGGTCTTGATCAGATCTTCAACAAATTAAAATAGGACCACATCGGGAGAATAATTATTATTTCAGAAAATAAAACATGGAAATCGGTTCACAATTGGTGACGATATCGTTGAAAAACCAAAAAAAATACACTTTCAAAAAGACCTTCTTTTTTTGAAGTCTTAAAAACATTGTTAACATTGAAGTGTGGGTTTATCACATGGTCTGCATACCCGACATACGAGCCATAATTTAATACACAATTTCGGTAAAAAAAAGTTAAAAACCGAACACTTTACATACTTTCCTATGCTGTCGTAATGTTTTCGTTTCTTCTCGCAACAATGAAGATTACTCAAAGCCTTATAAAGGGCTCCTAAATGCGTTTAGCGATTTACCCGCCTCAAGTTTAAACGAGCTTCACAATGAATTGTCTTTTTTATTACGAAATATTATACTTTGAATAGCGTAGGCCCTTAACTGTGTTTATGTTGTGTGAAAAAATATTAAATAATGTATTATGTAAAAACATTACTTAAAATTGGTGACAAAAATATTTGATTGCGTTTTACTTTTGTTTAACATTCCTAATGACACACGAATTCGTTTACATCAGGATGTAAACGAATTCGTATAGTTCCTTAAAACCACATGATCCACAGACTAGATAGGGATACAATCAGACGGCGCACTCCCTAACAAAAAAATGGACATTTTGCTTATCTGTGGACCTCATTCCTAGGCTCGCAAATTTTTTACTTTTTAATTGTGGGCGTATCAGTTTTCGATAAACTAACATGAACACAAGTCTTTTAAGCTCATATTCGTGTAGACTCGAAAACTGGTCTTTTGAGCTCTATATTTTTGCTGTACGTAGCTCCTTATTAATTTACTAGTTCTTGTTGTATTTCAGGAAGAGGAATATTATAATAAACAAAGAAAAGACAATGCATTTTGTTACTGTAAAATATATTTATTTTTTAATTTTACAACTTACTAAACCAAGCCGTGTAGGATAAAGTGGCTGGTACTGTTTTACTGTCCAATGCAGTTCTTTACCTAAAACAAAGTAAATCACCGTTATTAAATTATTAATACCTTTAAAGATAGACGAGTGGAAAGAAGTGTAGATACCAGTTAAAAAAATACAATATATGTCATGGTTGTTTGATGATTTGTTTGTATTGCTAGTGGACACTTATCGCAAATATTTACATGAAGTTGCCATGAAAAGTAATGCTGTTATTTTGCATTGAATGTTGAAAGTTTTATAATAATATCATTAGAGACCATGGCATTGCAACTGACTAAAACTATTGGTTCTCATGACTCAAGGTTTTAGTCTGCAGTAATTAAATACATAAATACCTTCATCTATTTGATTTTTTCAGGAACCAAGTGTTGATCATTTAATTTATGAAGCAATCTCACATTATTGTGACTGCAGTCCTTTGTATACATCCACTATGTTACTCCATTTGGTGATTATTATGTTTTACGTTCTTTGTGAGGAAATTATTTCGAATTCCTTTTATCCGGTAAGGTGGGGCGTAGATTATATTTAATGAATCACCATTCATTACAATGACATCATCTGGAAGAAGAAAAAAGATTAATTAATTATGTTTTTTCCATTATGTACAGTATTTTACATAACTATGTTCCTGCACATGCTTCTTATTCACACATAATTGCATCTTGAACTTTATTTAAGTTTATGTTCAATTATTAAGACTTTTAGTTAAAAATACAAATAATGGTTGGTTGTAGTTTATTATTCACTCTTACACACATTAGTAGGTAGCACTCACCACCAATTATTTCACTAGCATCAGTTTAGTCACTCCGTCCTCCAGCAGACTTTTCATTGATGATTGAAAGACCGAGCTTTATCACGGAGCTATTGGTAGTCCTTCCTGCATTGGAAACTTTTGAGTTCTGCATTGTAAATTAAGTTGTTGCAGTTGTTGAAAAGTCAAGCCCTGTGAATGTTCCAACTTGATGCACTTTATGCACAGTTCTGTTTCAAAAAAACATGACGGCCTTTCCACTTCTCTGACAACCCACAGCACATCACTTATTGCACATAATTGCGGCTTTTCAAGGTATATTACAGTAAGAACATTTAGAGAATACGTAAATAAATAAATTTTAGTTTATTTCGGTAATGTTAGTTTGACAGATCAGCCCATAGACTTCATAGAATAGAGGTAAACGTGACGTCATAGCATCACGTAGGCGTCAAAGGGGCGGAGTATGACTCAGAGGGGATGAGGTAGTTGTCAGAGTCCAGAAAAGAGCCATAGAGACGACGGTCGAAAATTTTTCTTCGCAGTGAACCCCCCGTGACATGATCTTACTACTGGTGTAGACTGACCGGTCAGTCGGTGTCACCAGGGGGCTTACCATGTCCCCTTATGAAAACGTTCAAATGCCAGCCAGTCAATTTCCGTTCAAAAGCAGGCCTGCTTCTGAATCGCTAAAAATCGTACCATGACAGTACTAAAGGTGAACGATTATTGAACCAAGTTGAACGGAAGTTCACGGTAGGAAAAGAGGAAGCAAAAAAAAAAGGTCCTTGGATTTCGTAAACGTCAACGTAGCAGGCCTGCCGCAGGCTTGCTCTAATGATGTCATAGTACAAAAAAGCAGGGCAGTTCAACTTCCAGGCAACTTCTGTCCTGCTTTAAGAGGTCATATTAAGCCCGCAGTTATGCAATTTGAAGGAACTACACGAGTTCTTTTTCACCCTGTACGTATATCTAGTGAATCCGCTAAAATCCGTCTTCAAGCTGTTCTCATTAAAAAAATAAGTACCTAGACTAGACATATTAAGACCCGCTTGCACAACGATTCGCTAAATACATTTAGTGCTAAACATAAGTATCTAAAATATCACTGTATTAAAGTCAATTGTTTGAAGTTGATAGAGACAGAATGATGTTTTAATGATGTTTAGCACTTATAGTAAGTTGTGTTAAAAATGGGTTTAAGACTATTAATTTTAGCACACTGCCTACCCAAGTATGGTGAAAATGATGAAAAACCAACGTTTTGAAAAGTCATAAAAAGTACTTATGTAAGTAGAATAAAATTTAGTTACAATTACCATGATTGAGCTTTTTTAGCGACAAAGACAATTTTGTGCATACCATCGAATACGCAGTCAAAGGTTTCTGCGCAATCACAAAGAACCAATTGCCCTAATACCCAACTGGGGTAACTTGCTACACAATCCATAATACATGTTTCCCTTTCATCCCAAATTCCCCGAAAAAAATCCACATTTCCCCATAAAAAATCCCCTAACACAATCGCACAGATCATCCTTCCAAATTTGAAACACGATACATTCCCATTAAGGACTCCGGCTTCGCTGCTAATGGCGGCCATTTTAGCAAAAGTACATGCAACATTAACGTTTATTTAGATTTCAAATTAAGAACACCTGTTGAACTGCCCGGAGTTCGGACGAACGTACAGATAATTTGTTTATTTAATGTAAATTGCATCTTCCGTTTACAAGTTTGAACAGGACGGTTGCCTAATGAAGTGCTTTGAACGGTGACGTTTTTAACACCTGTTTGTTGAATGGTTATAAATATTTATGGGGTTTGGACGTTTGAATGGTTTAATGAGGGTCTGAAATCTTATGACTGTCGGATAATGGGGTGATTTGATGGAGATTGAAACATTAGGTACATAATGTTTGTCTGTAAAGTTAATTAGAGTTGGATGGAGTTATTAATCTGCCTAGCCTTTTCCCAACTGTGTTCGGATCAGCTTCCAGTCTAATCAGATGCGGCTGAATACCAGTATTTTACATGGAGCGACTGCCAGCAGACCGATGCCGATATCCTAAGGTTAGACCGGTTGTGAGACTTTCGGGCTTCTGACTACCCGTAACGACTGTAATAGGTATTTGTAGGACACCCGGGACCGACAGTTTAACATGTTCCCCGAAGCACAAAGGAGTCTCGATTAGTGTTGCAAAAAAACAGTTTTTTTTTTCTGGAGCATGTAATTTTTCAAGAATACAGAATCCAATATTGATAAGGCAGTTTCCGTCAAAGATTAATACTTAAACAGTTCATATTAGAGTTTTTGTTTATTTATAAACCTACAATACCTTTTTGGTGGAATATATTAAAATTGCGCACGGGGAATAAGACTAGTGTAGGTGGTGGCACTGATACTGAAAGTGATACTGATATTGACACAGAGGAAGACTACATTTTTGTTGAATTGATTCATCAGTACTTAATTGGATTTGTAATTTTATTAAAATTAGAAAACACATCAATAAAACATTTAATTTCCTATCGATTTTTTTTTCTGAAAAATAAAAACAAATTTAGGAAAAATAAAGGGTACTAAGTTTTTTTCAACATTGTGAAAAAAACAAAGTCGTTTTTTTTCATGTTACATCACTAGTCTCGATGTGTAACGAATGGTCACCCATCCACTGACTGACCGTGGCAAGCGCATGGATAGAGGAATTAGATTTTAATGTAGATACGGATATATATTTCCCTGTGTCATGAAAGTGGAGTATTTTATCAGGGAAACAGGGTGGAAACATTCACTTATGTACTGATAACATGATATTGCGGTCAGCGCCACTAGCGAGGCGTATCGATTATGACAATGCTCGCTACAAACGTTTGTTGTGGCTGTTCATGGGAAAAGCCGATATTTAGTATAGCCAATACAGTTGTGTTGTTTATTTTGTGATATAGGTATCAAAAGAGCAATTACTGTTTAATTGAATACTAACACAATATTTTAGCTGGTATGAAAATTGTTGTGCAGGAAATAAAATGCAATACGGGAAATTGACTTTTTTTTATTACTACATTCGAAAGTATTACAAAAATATGAAGCAACAATGAAAAAAACAATGAAATATTTAATATAATGCCCAAGTTTTAAACAATTTAAAAAAAAATTACGAGACTGAGACAACATTACTTAAAAATTACGTCATACCTTAACATCATAGTGACTTGACATCACTCTGTACAATATCCGTTTCGTGTGTGTGACAAGGACATAAAATGCCCCCTCCAGAAATTTCAAAAGCGTGTATCTCCTGTATTTTTTCAACGTTTTTTTATTTTTTCACTTATCGTGTTCTTTCTATACTTTCTTTAAGATAATACCAAATTGTTGTACATTTTTAATAGTAGTGCATGAAAAGAGCCTCCACGAGTGACGATACATATGTCCGGCGCACCCTGGGCAGTCAGCCCCCTACCAACCTTGCTGACTGGCTAATCTTTTGACCACGGCATGAGCTATTCTCGTATAGCTTGTGCCGACACGATATAAGAAGAAGAATAGTAGTCAAATATCCTATTATGTATGTCGGCAGAAATGAAAATTTTGATATTTATTTCAAAGCCTTGTAAGAAAATTAATATGCGTACATCACCATCAAAAAAATGTTAAATCATTTGGTAAATGCTGCAACAAATGTACAATTTCTTTTATGAATACCATAACTCCCAAGGAACAAATTGTCTACAATTTCTATTACAAGCGATGACAAATGAAATCACAACAATTACACTTCCCTTGCGATGCTGCAGATCAAAAGAAATTGCTTTACCCGACGACAAACATTCATTGTGCCGTTTTAAAATCGTGTCTTTTTGACGGAAATAAGGAGAATGAGACGCCCCCAGACATTTTGAGGCGAGTTCCTTCAGTAATTTCGAGCTTTGCTGGCCTGAATTTATCTTCGTACCTTCCATTGATGAAGGGTGAAACGACTTTGATGTGGTAGATTTATTTGAAAAAATATCTTTTACTTGTTTCAAAAGAAGTTTTGAAATATGAATAATTTAAACCCCAATTGGGCAGTGTTGTAAAATATTCTTATTCTTAATTGTGCACAAGAAAATTACAATAATAAAATTACAATTTAGTGAAGTCATGTACAAAGGCGAACTTAACTCAAAAATAAGTTTTCTAACAGCAAACCTTTGTGTGATAGAGAGAGAATATACACTTGGGAGCAAATAAATCGAGCCACTCCTTTTTTCACGTGTCCTGGTTATTAGTTTTGGTTTCATGAATTATTTAGAATTCTATACAATATGTCATTTAAAAGTTTATTAAATAATCTTTATAATCAGGGTAAATTATAGAATGATAACCGTTTTGAATGATAATTTATTGGTTCATAAAGAAAAACAGTAATTTTGATAGAAAATTGGGTAAGGTTAAAACAGTCCAGAAAAAAACAGTTAAAAACAAAAATATTGCAACAATAACACTACAATATGGGTATAAGTAACAAAAACCCACAATTTAACCTTTTCTTATTGAAGTGCAATCAAAATGTCATAAGCAAATTAAATGGGATAATTTTATTCTACCCTTTAATTTTTAATTTAAAATCAAAAGTTGACAAAAATCTACCCTCATTGTAAAGGTTATCAAATAACCTTTTAGGCGATACCTATATGTTTAGAATTGATCTGTTCCGTGATAACAAAAATAATAACCATTATACGTGAAACACAGAAGTGGCTCGATTTATTTGCTCCCAAGTGTATATTATTATTTTAATCATACCTGCTTGGTACAGTCATGTACTACCCCAACCAAAAACAGAAATATCCGAATGTAAATTTGAATTTCTAAGCGCACATAAATGTATGATGAACACGAAATAAACAACAAATAATAGTTACTTTCTATGTTAATTCAATTTAAAGCAAATAAAATGTTGCTAGTAAAATATATTGACATTTTACATGGAAATTAGTTGAGAAATGAGATTTTATTTCTCAAGGCAAATAAGAAAATGTAAAAAGAAAATCTAAATGATATTTTGGATGTCAAAGATAACAATGCAACGGTAATTTATTTTTATCAAGTCTAGCTGTTGGAATATTTGACAACATAGTTATTTTTCTTCGAGCAAGCTTAGCTTTTATCTCAACGAGAAAAATGTCGATGACTTTGAAAGTCTAGACAAGACGTTGAAAAAATTATCTTTTGAAGTTCATCTTTGCGTACTTATCGTCATATTTTTACGAAATGTAGGATGTTTTTTTTTATATGGAGTAAATTTTAAAATGAAGACCTATTTTTTACTAGTTTTTTTTTTATTATTTAATTTATAATATTATGTAAACATAACATAATTTAATAGATAAATACACAATTGTTATTAAAATTAATAATTTAAATAAATCTAAAATATAAATTAATTAAAGCCCTCCACATCCGCATTGCAATGCTTGTAAAAGGCCGCTAAGTAGTAAGTACACTAAAATGTAATGTAACACCTATTATGTACACTTAATAAGCAATAAATCTTTGAATCTATTAAAATATTCATGAGAATTATTGGTCGGATTTTCTGTGCAAATACGTTCGTAAATCGAGACGGAGAAAACTTTTCATACTTTATCATGAACTGAAGTTGAAAGAATATTTAAATAAAAGCTGTTTCAATTGAATTGAAGAATTGTACATTATAACTAGCTTAATATGTACAAAGCTTAAAGAAAGCCTGCATTATAATGTAGGTAAGTACTAGAATCAAACACATGGACTTATTGTCTAGTACAAAATTCAAGAAAAAACTGTCTAAAGTTTACATACACCACCAGAGCGCGCACCAAGGCACGCCGCCATATAAACTTAGAAATAATAACAAACTAATTTAAATCCTATGTCGTCATGACAATGCCTCATTTAGCTTTTCACCATACGACGATTCGACTGCATCCATTGACGTAAATTAGTCTTTTTTTTTCGTGTCTTAGTCTACATTCGGTTCTGATATTTTTGAGCTCTGACCCGGGGTCCATGTGTGTGCTAAGTCAATGACTATCTATATAAATAAAAAGAACAGTCCTGGCTGACTGACTGACTCATCAACGCCCAGCCCAAACCCTTGGACCTAGAAAGCTAAAATTTTGCACAATGGTTCCCTTTATAATGTAGACAAAGAATAAGACAGGATTTTTCGTGTGAACACGGGCATTTAAAAAGAATAGCGGCCGTCAAACAAAAAAACGAATCGTGAAAAAGAGGATTCTAAAAAAAAAAGAACTAATCGTCTTCGTGTGAATGAGTACTAAGGGAGTTAAATAGGGGATGAAAGGTTGTATGGAAAATCGACACATAATGGGTTCAAAATTTCACGCAAGCGAAGCTGCGGGCAAAAGCTAGTAATAAATAAAATGCACTTTACACGGAAAATAAAAATAAGTATCAACAATAAAGAAAAACTAGAAAACATAAAAGAATTCAAACCAACAACACTCATATTACAAATAAAACATAATACCTACATCCAATCCAAAGAGCAATTCCTTGATAATCACGAGAGCCAATAAATGACCGGCCACCCGAGAAAATGTCATTTCAATTCATCGTTCGAATGCAATGACATTAACGGGAATGACTCGGAGTGGTCACGAGTCCGTATGAAAAGGACGATCCTTTCGGCGATATGTTTTTAAAGATTATTTTTATCGACCAATGTCTTTTGAGCAGAGATTTTATTCGAATTTTATTTTAGTTTGGTTTGTTTTTTAAATTTGGAAAATGTGACATGGAATGTTACGAGAAGTTCCTAAGGTCTATCTATTCATACACGAAATATTTTAAGGAATACATCTATAGGTGGTAAAGAAGCCATAGACAACCGTTTTTTTTTTATTAAATTATTACGCGATTATTATAATTGTAATAATGCTTGAGAAATTTTGAAAAAAAAAATGTTCGCTTCAGTGACAATAAATACTACGTACACACGGCTACACATCAAGCTATACAAAACCAGTTTATCTTGGCGTCGCTTTGTATAATTTTTTCGCAAAGTAACGGTCAGCTTATACTGGTTTTGCATAGCTTGAAGTGTAGCCGTGTGTACAAACTAACGCGAACGTAATGGATGTTGAAAAATGAGCCAGTATTTGTTATGTGTATCAAGTAAATTTGAATTATTTAATAAAAAAAAGTTTTACTTAGTTTTTTTTTTTAATTTATGTAGGTTTTTTACCGCCTATAGATGTATCCCCTAAAATATTTCGTGTATGAATAGATGGACCTTATATATTTTGTAAAAATAGCCAAACGTTGTGTTGAATTATGGTGGATTACTATAAGGTTTAAGTTTTTAAGTCTCGTGTAGTGCCGGATTTAAAGAATAGCACTACCCCATCTCTTCCCGTGGGTGTCGTAAAAGGCGACTAAGGGATTGTCTAGAGGATGGGCAGCAGCGTTCTCTGAGTACTTTAACAACCATACAGCGATCGCCAACCGTGGCCGCCTGCCAAGCGTGGCGATTATGGAAAACCCCCCCGCTTTTGGGGGAGACTTTTGTCCAGCAGTGGACATCTTACGACGAACTCAGATCCTCTAACGTGGTAAGCAAACGTTCAACCTTTAGGCTATCAGTTTTTGTGATCCTAACCTTGGTTGAATACACTCTAACGTACCTTGATGGAGATATTTTGAATTTTTGATATTTTTGAGAGGCTTAGAGTGAAAACTTAGTTTTCGGGAATGCATTTGGTCATTGTACGGTTCCTGTGGGCTTTCACGTGGATGAAGTCGCAGGCAAAAGCTAGTCAATTATATTTATTACAAATTTTATATACCCAATAAAGGCTTAATTTCAGTGCCTACAAAATAATTTTGGATAGAGCAGCTCTTTTTAACCGACTTCAAAAGGAGGAGGATCTCAACTCGTCTGTTTTTTTTTTTGTGTGTTTGTTACGCGATATCTCCCCCAATTATGAATGGATTTTGATGATTCTTTTTTGTTTGGTAGGCCATACTTCAGAGGTGGTCCCATATAAATTTTATTGAAATTGTTTCAGCACTTTTTGAAAAAATCAACAAAAACAAAAAAATATACACAAATCGTATATAGACGACGTACTAGTTGTAGTGCTGGTCCGAGAATTTGTACACTATTATAATTGTAATTTGTGGCACTAAAAATTATAAAATAAAAAAACTTTAAAAAAGTAAAACCGACTTCAAAAAAAAACTAAACGGAGTAAAATAATTATCGTTTAATAAAACTACCAGTTTCAGAAGTCGGTGTTCTACGCTGAAACAAATTGAATGCACCGACTTCTGAAACTGGTAGTTTTATTAAACGATAATTATTTTACTCCGTTTAGTTTTTTTTTGAAGTCGGTTTTTACTTTTTTAAAGTTTTTTTTATTTATTATTATAGTACCTTTAATTACGTCGTGATAAAATAACCAAATTACATTCCCGAGGTTTCCACTCTACGGGTCAATTCATACTACCGCAGAGTCGAAGCGCATCGAAGCGTCAAATTCTTCACAATTAAAGCGAAGTTGCACGCTTTTACATTTAGTAGTCAGTTTCCGATTCCGACTGACGAGTGACGACGTGTTGGTTCGCGTAACAGGCGCTTGGGTACGCGCGAACGCGCGCGTATCAATCAGCATTGGTCGCGCTCAGACGCGCGTATTCCGTCGAATGCGCGCGAATTCACTCGTATTTTTTATCTCAGAAGAAATATGTGCATTACGTTGTGGAGACAAGGGTGAATTTGGTATGTTAAGTTTCAGATTAACGCTTCGACGAGTTTCGACTCTGCGCTACTATAAATTGACCATAAGGCGACGATATGCACGTCTTTAGCTTTTAGCTTTAACAGATAAATCAACAAGAAACCTAGCCTTATTCCGTCCAATCCATCACAATAAAAGGAAAATCAGTGACGTAATCGTCAAATTGGCTCTAAAAGTCTCTTAATCCTAATATCGATCAGGCATTGTGCCGGAGATGGGGCTCCGTACAAAACGGGTGGGTGCCGAGATGAAAGGGCTGGGAGAAATGGCAATATTCGATTGACATGCGATAGTGAGGGCGATAGGGTGAGGACGAATTGCTTATTTCTTAACGCTTTTTTACTTTAAGGTCGTGTTTTTTAAAGTTTTTATTTCATTTAGTTTTCGGTAGTTTAACCCTAAGTTGACTAATGCCCGCTTGTACAACGAGTCACTAAACACATTTAGTGCTAAATATATTTAAAATGTCAATGTATTTTAGTCAATTTGTTTGAAGTTGATAGAGATAGACTGATGTTTTAATTGTGTTTAGCATTAAATATTAATTATGTTGTATTTAGTGAACTTTCGTGTAAGTGCATTTAAATATCTCATCATATTAGCTGATATAGCAAAGATTGCTAAAAAGCATATTTTTCTATTTTTACTCCTATGGGAGTTTATTTCTTACATTTACCTGCATTATTTTCATAGCATTAATTTGTCATACTGACTTTTTTGGAACTGTGCACTTAGTTTTGACGTTTTAAAAGTATCTATAATCTGGTCTTAGTTGTACGTAGTACTTATTACTTCTATGTTTGAAATAAAGAACTTTGACTTAGACTATAAAAAAGTTTTGAAGATGTGTACATAAAAGATTTTCAAGCTTTATACAGGGTGTTAACGAATTCGTGTAATTCCTTCAAACCACATGATCTATTAATGGTATAGATTAACCCCGCACGGGATTTAGATTTATTAAAAATAAAAAAAAGTTTCTGTTTTCCCATTTTTTTTTTTGTGATAGAAAATTTCGATGCCATGCATAAATGAATGAAGGCATGGCGACACAGCTGATGGGCACGACTAGCGCGATATCGCTCCACGCAGTCAGTTCACTTGGGACGCTAAAATTACTCAGATACAGAATACCATGGCTCATTTTTTGAAAACTTTTTTTTGTTGATTCTGAAAAAAACCTATGCAGGGTCAATCAGTTCCACCAGCAGATCACGCGGTTTGAAGGAATTACACGATTTCGTTAACACCCTGTATAAAACTTATAAATCCATTTGGGTCATAACACTCACGATCATTTTAAGCGTTTTCGGTTTGTAAAATGATTTCGGAAAACGTTTTCATAAAGGATTCAAGAAAATAGAAGTTAAATATCAGGGTTTCAGTAAGATTACGACTAATTAAGCTGTATCCATCACAGTTTAGATACTTGTATCACTCCACTATTTCGTACATGCACGCTTCGTTTATCTTTATGTTGCAGTTCTTTCACTCAATTACTTAAAAAATAACTTGAAACATACCTTAAAACAGCCAAACTGGAACCTGAAACAAAAATACACAACCATTATAAAAATGACCGACTTCTTTGACCACAAAAAGCTGTACTTAATAACGTCAAGCGTTTAATACTTATTCTGTAGCGAGTTAGCGAAATAGGACCACATTGTAAGAAAATACAAAAGGCCAATAACTTAAAATTCGTAAAAAGGAATCACCTGTGTATCGTTTCACATCAGAAATGATCGTCACTAGTCTGGGATCGACACAAACTCCTCGTACATCGTCTAGATAATAAATAATACATTTTTAATTATTAAAAACATAAAAAAGCTTAAAGCAGTTTTTTTGTGACAATTTTCGAGATACAGAGTTTTACAGAGACATTACCATCATATCATACCATATTGTAGATGGTCACATTTCAGCACAAAAAAGCATGACCAAAAAATGAAACCTTTAATTTTAAAAACAATATTAGTCCTGTAACTCATTAAAAGTTATACAATGAGCTTAAAAGTAGCCCAAAAATTTGGTATAACAAAAACATCTGTATGTCTTCAGAATTTCTAGGGACAACATTTTCCACGTTTTAGCTCGTAACTCAAAATTGCGTTTATTCACTTAAGTTTTAGAAATCGGACTACAGTTTTCTTGTACAATTTTCTTTTATATTTGTTCAAGACTGTTTTTTTTAAAATTCTTTTTCTGTTTTTCTTTCGTGAGACACGTTCATATTTAAGATTAGTTACGGTTTGCTCACGTGCATTTTTCGGGATTGCCCGACTAGTTCGACTCTCGACCTCGCCGCGTGTACAGCTCATGATTAAGGGCTCCGTTTGGATTCGAAACTAATCGGGCAATCCCGAAAAATGCTAGTGAGTAAACTGTAACTAACCATAATATGTCTTTCTTTGCAGCCGAATAAACATATTTCGTTCTTTCTTTTTATAGGTGCGTGTAAGTGACATTATTGTATAATAATACGGACTGGTCCTTCGGTACTCATCTGTTTAGTGCCAGTATACATCAGAGTAGGTCGTTTATCACCGTGACAGATCATCCCGAGCTCTTAGAGATCCAGAATGACAAATGCTACGGTCAGGTAAAAAGGTTCCATGTTTCTTATATTTCACTTAACTGCTTCCTGATGACGGAAGAAAGTGCCTTAAGGCCTTATTACTCAAGAAGCATTTAACGTTCGTTTTCGGTTCTTTGAATCATTATTTTTATACACGGTGTAGACGAATTCGTGAAATTCCTTCAAACCACGTGATCTACTGGTGACACTGATTGACCCTGCATACGTTTTTTTCGGAATCAACAAAAAAAAGGTTTCAAATAATGAACCATGGTATTCTGTATCTGAGTCATTTTAGCGTCCCAAGTTAATTGCGTGAAGCGATATCGCGCTAGTCGTGCCCATCAGCTGTGTTGCCGTATCTTCATTCATTTATGCATGGTAGTATCGAATTATTCAATCACATAAAAAATATTTGGGCAAAAAAAAAGTTTATTTTCATTTTCAATCAATCTAAATCCCGTGCGGGGTTAATCTATACCATTAATAGATCATGTGGTTTGAAGGAATTATACGAATTCGTTAACACCCTGTATACTAATGTTTCTGTTTTGACTGCCTCGTTGCTCTAGTGGCCGCAACGGCGACTGTTGAGCGTGAGGTCCTTGTTTCGATCCTCAAGTCGGGCTAAGTGTTATTGGGTTTTTCCGTGTGGAATTTCTCAGAAGCAGCCCGAAGTGTAGATTTGTGCCCGGTTGATGGCAATAGGCTCGCCTCATATTACATGGTAGTTATCGATACAGGGTGTTAACGAATTCGTGTAATTCCTTAAAACCACATGATCTACTATTGATGTAGATAGGCCCAGCAGGCAGATTTAGCTTGATTAAAAATAAAAAAATAAAAATCTTTTTTTTCGACTGATCTACTAATGCGATATCGCTCTTTGCAGTCAGATAACTCTAGGCTCTAAAATGACTCAGAAATAGAAAATCATTTTTTTATTTTTTGTTTGATTTTCAGATATTTCCATATAGGTTTAATCTGTGTCACCAGTAAATCACGTGGTTTGAAGGAATTACAAGAGTTCGTTAACACCCTGTATATAAGGGCGGAATGAGGGTATGCTTATACACCTCTACACAACCGTTCGGAGAATAGCGTGATATTATGTATGTTATGTAAAGTTTCTACTCTATTATTGGTTTGTAAGGCACAAATCTGACAGACAAATTCACAGACAAAAAAATATTTTAGACGGAGTAATCCGTGCGGGGCTCGAACCTGGAACCTATTTCGCGAAAAGCAAAGCTCTTAACCACTCCATCAATCGTATCGTCAAATAAAATGCACAAGGTTAGTCAGAAAAGGGGTACCAATCCGAAAGAGTATTAAAGTACCCTTAATAATGAGTAACTTTTGTTTTACAACTTTCTCCAAAAGTCAATAGTTTAAGAGAAATAGCTGTTCAAAAATTACATAAAAAATATGCTGAAATCCATCTATCCTCAGCTATGATCAACTGTGTTTACATTTTCGGTCATATTTGGGGTCACAAATTAGTAGCTCCTTTTTCTGAATTCGTAACTAAAGTAGGGACGAAGAATTTTTGAAAAAACTTGAATAAAAAATATTTTACGTGGAAATAAATATTATCTTGAAATTTTAACTATAAAACCGTCATCAGTGATACTTTAAGCGGCCTGCGGATTAATATCCCCTTTCCGACTAACCTTGTATAGAAATATTTAAAAATGTAGATTATAAGATTTTAAATGAATAAAGGAAATAATAATACTATAGATTCGTTTCGGTTTATTCACACGTGGATTTTTAAGGATTATTCGACTCGCGATCTCGCTGCGTGTTCAGCTCATGATTAAGAGCTCCGTTTGAGTCCGAAACCGACGAAAGTGAGCCGTAACTCAACATAAATAGTCATCATGTTGCTAAAACGTCCTACACGCTTTGTTCTAGCTGCGCTATGAATGTTACATCAAGCATGGCGTCGTAAATTTAAACGTCTATTACCGCATCGACGCATGTCCTGCGTACATTCATCTGCAATTTAACGCAGTGCGATTTTTCTGAAACATGCATCACCGGCCGCGTTTTGACGCAATGCGACGTCAAGCCCAACTAGGACAGAGGGTAAGTTAGTCGGGCTGTCACAGTCGGGTAAATTGTCGACTGTCAGTCCACATAAAACTGGAAAGTCGCCATTTGATGGATGATGTAAGGCACTTGATGGTTAACGTACGATTCTGGCACTCGACCAAAACACGCTAGTAGAATAAGGTGTACCTATATTAAATCTTTTTTTTTGTGATAGCGTAAGATTTTAAACGCCTAAGTATACAGGTGGCGATTGAGGTAGCTGCCCTTAGGTATTACTACTCCATCTCAAATAAGAGTTTTGCGATTTCTGACTTTTCTAGTACTCCAACCTCAGTTGGTCCGGAAGAGTCTTTTGATTCTTATGGGAAATGGGATCGATTGGCATCACAAAACAGTTTTGTGAAAACAGCCCTTTTTCTCGCTTACTGGGCTTTTTTTTTCAAAATCTGTGAATGACGATTGAAATTATCCCAAAAGTTAGGGATGGTCTTCTAAGAACGTTTTCCTGTAGCTACAATAGTTAAGGTAGCTGCCCTTCATGCCCCATCTCAAATTACCACCCTGCATAAGACCTTAATCGACTTTAAGGTATCGTTTATGGAGACGCGGACATTGGCCCGCAGTATGTTGCATTTCAAAAAGAAAGAAAAAGAAAAGATTGAAAAAATTATTTACCATTTATGCTTTCATACAGTAACAGAAATACATCACGCCTGTATTCTCTGAAGGGTTGGGCAGAACACCCTTACTTTGGTGTTATGTTTACGTCTCATATAATAGGGGGCGAGTATATTGCCATCAACCGGGTGCAAATCCAGTGGAAAAATCCAATAACACTTTGCCCGACCTGGGAAATGAATCCAAGACCTCACGCTCAACAGTCGCGCTTGCGATCACTACACCAATGAGACAGTCACAGAAATACAAAAGGCTAACTCGTGGTGCGGGCCCTACTTGCGGGGGGAGGGACTCGTGCATTATGCAAATATCAGCACTTTTGTTGCGGGCTCTTATTTGTTCTGGGCTTTTTTTTCTGTTAGACTGCTGTAGATGGTCCTAGTGGACCGTTTCTACGTAACCGGGCAGTTATTGGCAAGACCTGAAGGGTCTCCAGCCAATGGGGGGAAGTAAATACTTAACCTAAGCTAACTACTTGTACTAGGTACACTAACATCATGACTACCTGCAACAACAGCACTAAGGGTGACCCCTAGTGGGACTCGGACCTCGGCTTAGGGCGTTGCTGACGGGCACTTAGGGAGGGGGGGGGGAGACAGCTTGATGAGGGCTGAATTATCGGTGTGACTGTTGTTTTGGGCCCCTAGGCTGCAGCCTATGTAGCCTGTGCTTAAATTGCTGTCAATCATATCAATGGCCTACCTGATTGTAATTGCTGCCGCATACGCCTTTAGTCGGAAAGGGGGTTCTAATCCACGGGCCACTTAAAGTATCACTGATGACTGTTTTAAAGCAAGTGTTATTTCAAAATTCGATAATTTTGATTACCATACAAAATTATTTTAAGTTTAGTTTTTTAAAAATTCTTTATCCCTTCTTTAGTTACAATTTCAGAAAACGGAGCTTCTATCCGTGACTCTAAATTTTGACCTAAAATGTAAATACCTGATCATAGCTGAGTATAGATAGATTTTAGCGTATTTTTTTGAAATCTTGAAACAGCCTACATCACCAAGCCTAGATACAACGTTTAAGTGTCTAAACATACTATGCCGAAGATACGCGACCGAAGTTCGGCATGATTACGCCTGTAATGCTATTTGAATTACTGATGACACATTATGCCGAAATTACGTCGCGTTATAGCGCACAGCCGAATTTCGGCTGGGCGTAAGTTCAGCGACAATTCGGCGGCAACGTATTCTGTAGAGCACACATTATCCGCAACCGAAGTTCGGTTAGATTGCCGATGAAGATCCGAGGCGGGTAGCAGCGGGAGGCAGGCATGTTCGTGCCCCGCGTGTAAGTTCAGCACTTATGGTGTGTCATATCAGCCGAATACGTCGGAACATAAAATTAGCCGCGGAACTTCGGTCGCGTATCTTCGGCATAGTGTGTTTGGACACAAAAACTCTCATGTGTCTGTAATTCAAACCGGAACACAGTACATGCATGTATTTACAAGACCTTTCAACTTGAAAAGTCCGTTGACCTTTAAAGGAAAAATCTCCGCTCAGTATATCAAAGCAGTGTCACATTAGATCCGAGTCGTACCCACATTTTGATTGACGTGACGTCCACGAGATAACCTGAGGGTCGTCCCGCATATATATTACTTCGGCAATCCATCCCCTCTTACTTTGTACCGTTTGATATGTTATTCACATTCAAATTTGGACCGTGTTAATTTAGATCGAAGTTCTTGCGTTCGATTTAGATTCGTTTTAGACTGAAATGGGTGCTTTAGTTGGTATATTTAACCTATTTTTACAAGATTTAAGAGTTTTATTTGAAACTAGCTTTTGCCAGCGGCTTCGTTCCCGTTAATTAAGCTCAAAAAACTCTTAACACTCTACTAAAGTTTCTACAATAATATAATTCAATCGTGATTCGAAAAACACGTGGCGCCATCTATGAAATTTATTGTTGTTTTCCTCGGGAACAGTACTTTTTTTCGGGATCAAAGGTGCCATATATCCGTTTCTGTACACCTGACAACGTATATGCAAAATTTCAGGATGATCGGTTCAGCGGTTTAGGCGTGAAAAGGTAACAAACAAACAAACTTACGTTCACACAGTATTATATACTGTTAAGAAACGGAGGGACTCGTTATCAACCGCTCGAATCATATTATTTGCAAGGTTAAGCTGCGCTTACCGCGGTCAGTCCTTAGATGGGTGACCATTCGTTACAAATCGAGTCCCGGACCAGAACTGGGCATTAGTCGGTAAAGAGTATAAAATAAACAGAAAAAAAATAAGCTGGCGCCTCTAACACAAGGGCTGTAGGTATTCATCATCAGAAAACAGTGCATGATTAATCCACTCTGTCTTCTGTCTTTAAGAACTTCAGAATATCAATACCATTAAATACAAACAGAAACGAATAACTAACCTAACATAAAAATTATACTTCCCATTCTTCCTCTGCAGTACATAACTCACAATAAAAACACAGTAAACGCGAAACGGAATTAATACACGCGTTATTTCCTTTACCCACTAAACCATAATAATTCCCAATTCCGTGTACAAAGGGCGCATTATCTAAGGGCCATTTAAAAAAAGGAGCCGCCCCACTAAATTCACTTTACTTCGCAATAAGGGAAAGTCCTTTTGTTGTGGTGTGAAAACGTGTATCTGGCATTGGATAGGAGTGGCGTGAACTTCGAGATTATTTTTTTGATGAGGTTCTTTTATTTGTGTAGGGAATAGTAGAGTTATTGTTGGCGAGAGGGTAGTTTCGGCTCTGTAAAAAGTCATTAGATATTGCGTTATAATATTGTATTTATTTATTTCACAGTTTTTGTTAACCTACCCTTTTCCCAGGGGTCAGCTTCCAGTTAAACTGAATGCGAGAGAATACTACATACTATTTTACACGGAGCGATTGCTATCAGACCTCCGTAACCCATTTACTGGGCACTGTCGATATCCTAACGTTAGACCGCTTGTCAGACTTTCGGGCTAGGTATTCTTATGACACCCGGGATCAACCGTTTAACCTCAAAACCGCGTCGTTATGAGGTCAAAAATAAATCAAATTCTGGGAAACTGTTTTTGATCAAGGATTGAAGCTACTCTTATTTGTTTTCCGTAAAACGGCATCTGACGATGCCTCGAGATCATTTTGAGAGTATAATCTTTGCCGAAGAACAAATAACACTAACGTTAAGGTATTCAACTACTACTACTACGAATTTTGTGACGACTTTTTGTACTCTGAAAAAAAACCAAAACAACGTACGAAAAAGTCTGTTAAAAGTTGCTAAAAATTTTGTCAGATACCGCGTCACGCCGCACGAGAGTCGTTCATTGAATTCAATTTTTGCCCCTCGAAAGCTTTCAATGCCTCGATCGCTGGTAACAAAAGAAAATAAATAGTGGACCTTGAACACTTCATATCTAATTCTGGACGCCGTCCGATTTACATTTCCGATTTTTTTTTCGTTCTAGGTATTCCCGATTTCCGCCGGAACTGGACAATGGTAATGAGGCACTGACCAGTTCCATATTTTCAATTTATAGCCTCACTGTAGGAGCACCATAGGATTATACAGGGTTAATTGAAAAACACCAACAATCTCTTAGTGTCTAAGCTACCTAACTATGCCGAAGATACGCGACGGAAGTTCGGCATGATTACGCCTATAATGCTTTTTAAATTACCCGCGACACACCAGGCTGAAATTACGTCGCGTTTTACCTATATAAAAAACATAGACGCCGAAGTTCGGTCGCGTAATGTCGGCATGGTGTGGCGCCGCACTTAAGGGGTCATTTTACTCATCATTATGAACAACTTTTACTAAGGGATAAAATCTGAAATCGCGAAAAAAACAGTTGTTCCCTACATTTTGACGAGCTAAGCGAACATAAATGTAGGAAACAGCTGTTTTTTTTTTCGCGATTTCAGATTTGGTCCTTTATTAAAAGTTGTTCATAATGATGAGTACAATGACCTCTTAAGAGGTTGTCGGTGTTTTTCAATTAACCCTGTATACATATGATGTCTTGATGAGTGTTTAGTTTTATCTCTGGAAAAAAGGTTAGAACTCAAAAGGTTGGTATTTTGTACTTGCGAGTACCAAAAAGTTTTCTTTAGTTTACCCCAACAACACGCTATTTTAGCGGTCCAAATAATCTGGTATATTTCCTGGAATCCAAACAATTCAAGCTAAAAACAGCCCTACACCATTATTAGTAATCGAACCTATTATTTATCAAATAGACCTCTAATTACCAGGGTTGATACTATCGCTATTACAACACTACGTACTAAGCAATTGTGGCTGGATCCTTGAGAACCATTCACTCGATCTCAGCTACTCAGATTGCCGCCGTTACGAAACCTACAACTGGGCCAAGTACGCTTCCTTTCGACCAATCTATTCATAGATACGTTCGTGTAAATGTGCGTTACCAATACTTGTAATTGTATCCGAAATGCCTTCCGAAAGTGGAGACAATGGTGGAATTTTGAAAGTAGGTGCTGGATACAAAAGAACAATGTAAGTTTGCTTCCGATGACATTGGGGTGTGATGTCATCGGTACCCATAGCCGTGACAACTTCAGTTGCTATCATAGAAAGTGATTGCTAAGGAGGCTTCAAGTGGGGTGCGGATTGTAGCAAGGTCTGCTAAAACCGTTCCTCGGGAGGAGTAGATGTCTAATGGGCAGCAGAAGAACGAGGAACAGTTTGCCGCAGTCCAGAGCTGAATAAATACTCCTTTGTCAATATAACATAACATCAAGCCTGCATTCCCCGAAAAGTTGGGCAGAGGTGTATAGTACATCATCATTTCGCACTTATGTGTAAGTTCTATATAATAGGGAGCGAGTATATTGCCATGAACCATTAAAATCCAGACTCCGGGCTGCTATTGTGAAATTTCGCCCGGAAAAACCCAATCACATTTTGCCCAACCTAGGTTTTGAACCCAGGATTTCACACGCTCAGCAGTTGCGCTTGCGACCACTAGACCAATGAGGCAGTCAAGGCTCTTTGTCAAATATATTAAATCAAAATGGCGAGTATTCAAAATAGGCTAAAGCCAATTACCACTTTCAGACAGATCTCCTAAGAATATCCACCCTTCACAAACATAGACACCACGTTCTGCGAGCAGCTAGGTGATGGCAGGTACAGTTCTGTCATCTGTCTGAAGTATTTTGCCTGCCAACTTAGCTAGTTATCCAACCATTTATTAATATTCCCTATACCTCAGAATCTAATATCGTCGTTGGTAACCCGAAGGCTCTCCAGAGACCACAAGCTTGCCGGTTCAATATTAATTGAAATGGTTGAATATTCGGATCCATTGAGGCGATTATCCAATATGTTAGTGCTCGAACAGTTAAACATGATACTTCTGATTGGACCCCTTAAAGGCGGAATTTCTGGAAGCCATTTGACGTTAGACTAACTAGACCGAACACACACAACGATAGTTGAAGCGTTAATCAAGGAAATGTGTTAGTGAGACTCGAGTCTCCAAGTTGGTCTACGTCTTGGTTAAACGACAAAAGCGATAAAGCGATGTGACGCTTTGTGATGTACAGAGTGAGAGGAAGCAACAATAGCGTTCTGAAGGTTTTTGCAAATAGGTTAGAAGGGCCTACAATGGATAGGTTTATCAAGCTACATGTTGGACATGGGGCTTGGGGCTTGATAAGTCTTCCTGTGATTGTGAGGTGTTTGTTCTGTGTAATTGTGTTTGTGTGTCTAATTGTTCAACTTACATAGTTCCTAAGAAATTATAATACTAACACGCTATGGGCCTTTGATGTTCGACAATAAAAACTTTTTATTTATTTATTTATTTTGTCAAAATATTAAACAGCAGCTGTTACTTGTACTGATGTAGTGATGTCGCAGCATAAATTTGGCGACACTCTCCTCTTTCAGTGGAGGTGATAAAAGGCAACTAAGGTATTAAGTCAACAGAAGAGGCTGCAGCGCTTGTCAATCCGTCTGCCAAGCGTGACCATTTAATGTAGCTATCATCTGAAGGCCATGTTCAGCATTGGGCACTCTTTTTTTTCTCTCGTGTCAGCACTAGCGGTACGAAAATAGCTCATGCTGTGGTGAAAAGATTAGCCAGTCAGCAAGGTTGGTAGCGGGGCTGACTGTCCAGGGTGCGCCGGACGTACTTAAGTATCGTCACTCGTGGAGGCGCTTTTCATGCACCCCATGTCACCCGACTAGAGGAAAAGCTGTTCCTACCATAGCCTATGTAGTCGTAAATACCAGTACACTATAAAATGTGACGCAGTGTGAATTTATCTATACATTATACCTATGACCAGTAGTGGATTGCGATGAGCTTAACCAATATGCTCTGCGTGGCTTTCAATTGTGTTTCACATGTCGTGTGTTACGTAATTGCGGCGCTTCGATCGCATTGGTCGCTCATCCAGGACGATTGTTAGATCGTTAACCGGATTACCAAAGTTGTGATGGACCGTACTCATGTCTTCTGCATTCAATTTCATGTGACATGACACCTATTTCATTTTATTTTTCTTGCGAAATTCCTCTTGGATGCCCTTCGCTCGGGGAAGGCGAAGGGTTATGCCGGACTCTTACCTGCTAAAAACAAACGGTGTTCCTTCTCCTGACCCTAGGTCGTCATGCGTCTGGCGCCGGAAGGGAGAGTGGCAGCCGCCTCTCTCTCCCTCTCTGCACTCTCCTTGGTCAACTCCTCGTAAAAGGAGGTGACGGATTCCCACGCACTCTCGCTCCCGACCATGGGCAGAACCACGGCCGGAAGCGAGAATGTAATATGACCATTTAAGCCATAGTCAGATTTTGTGTGACAATTGATATCTGTTCTTAGTCTTCAATGCTAAGTGACTAGGGCTGTGATCATCAGACCGCTTGTTAAGCATGGATACTACGATGTAATCTGCATTTTTCGCACAGGCTATGTTCAAAAGCAGTCAATAAGCTGAATAGCGGAGTAGCCGAGAAGGAGGTTGATTGAAAAAGGACTCAATGGTTCCGAGTCCAAAAATGTTTTTAATGAAAAGGCAAATAAAGATAAAGAATCATTTATTTGGACACAGCACAAAGAAACACAACAGACAAAAAGTGTGATATAAATAAAAAAGTCTTGGGTATGTGTCTCACGGCTGGACCAAAAAGGTGTCCAGATCAGCTTAATGTCAAGCACTATAAGTACTTGATGCTGGTTTTCGCCTGGACCCTTATGCTTATTAATAAGATCCATTATCTATTTCATGATACATTGTTTTAGTTTGATAGAGTGAATGCACACTGACCTTCGAGTTTTCACAGTACTATGTTATCGGTACACGGATGAATGGATAAATCTCTGATATGATACCCTAGTGGCCTTTATACGATATTCACGGGAGAGATTATGCATATTCTAGCGTCCCGTACGATATTTAGCGTTCTAATAAGTTCTACACAAACATCTTGATTCTGAGCTTGGTCATCATGGTAATATTTCCTCAAGACGTAAGTGCAATTTAACGGTTTATGAGAAAACTTGTGTCTGGCTTATTGAAGACAATCATGATGATGAGTAATCTAGGAGTAAAATAAAAGTAAAAATAATATATCACCACCATTCCAGATTTTTCGTAAATATGTTACAATTGACTCATAGTTATCTACCTATTGGATTATCTTTCCAAATGCAACAGAATATCTTTTATTGTTTCTAGTAATGACGTTGCATACTATGACTTAACGATTTCACAATCTACAACAAAGCTAATAAAAGCCATTAATTTTGATATCTTAAAACCACTAATAACTCATAACGAATCGTATAAGGTCATTTTCAAACGTTTTTATTCACTATATGCACCTACCGTGATTGATGCCAACATAATGTCAAGTATGCAATCACAATGCAATTTTAACATTAATGGGTTAAGGTGACTATTAGAATGCCAGCCAGCTAATGCAACTAATACAAGAATGCAATTTTTGAAATAAGAATTCTTATTTTACGTGTATATTTATGACTTGGAATAACAGGACCTGAATAGTTTGCTAATGTTGGTATAATGAGTTTTAATGGAGCTGTAATAATTTAGCTTATTATGGATTTGAATTGAGAAGTTAGATTACTAGATGAACTCAGTCTGTCGCTATTTAGATCTGCACATGTATACATCTTGTCCTTCCTTTGATTCCCAAGGTCAGGCAAAACGTAATCTGATTTAGAAAAATCATAGCCAATCCTTTCTCTTCGTGAGATGACAGAGAATGAAATAGAAAGCAGAGAGCATGGGATTTGAATTATCCTGGTGATGGGGTCGCTGACTTGCCTCCCAATACATTAGGATCTTCAAATACGATAATATTTGTAACCAGGCATGTTTTTTTATTTGTTACTCTTATGTGAGTTAATTTCTTACATTAACCTGCATTTTTGTCATTCTATTTCTCACACGAATGTAATGGAATTGTCATGAACTACTATTTTGAAAAGACAATTCATTGAGTTTCTTGCCGGCTCTTCTCCATAGAACCTACCTTTTGGAACCGTGCACCTAGCTTTGTTTGACGTTTTAAAAGTGCCTGTAATCTGGTCTATTTGAAATAAAAAACTTGGACTTTGACTTTGAAAACGTATATTCACTCTCTGCATAACCATTGGAAACACAAACGTGATTTAGTACAACAATAAATGTTCTTTTAAAATCCTCATAATTGCAAATGTCCGAAAACAATGCTTCAATAAAGTCCCCAATTTTATCACAGTATTTAAATTTTTCATTCACACCAGTATGCAATGAAAAATTCGATAATTCATCGTTTTCAATTTTCGTTCGCAAAGAGATTTCGTTCACTGATACCGATGATTGATTTAGCTCGTCTCCATTCCTATTAGTAGTTTTATCGTTCATTCGTTTGGTTCGAAATTTGAATGCTCCAAATGGGATTGCCGTTCGGAATGATTCGTGGACGGTTGCGTTTGCATGTAATATTTTTTTAACGTAACTGAATTTATGCTGGATTTTTTCAGGTAGGTTTTTCTTCAAAGTAGAACCTCAGCAATTACATTTTTATAATGTTCGTTTCAAATCCTCTATCAACAATCGTACTGGCAAATGTGCTGGAGAAGGTAACAGTTTATGGTGCTTCCTTGTGTTTTTAAAGTCTAGCAGGGCAATAGCGTAACGTAACCAACATCAATCATGACAGTTGTTGTGCCCAAAACGATATTCATTGCGTGGCACACAGTTGTGGAGAAGTCAGATTGTTGATACATACGTTGCTATGGAAATTTTTGACCTGTCAATATCAAAGCCATAGCGATTACGAGTATGTTACGCAATTGAAATGCAGGACCCATTCCTATCATTGGTGTAAATATATTTAATAAGGTCAAAAAGGTTAACACTGTTACAGGGATTATAATGTGCAAAGACATTGAAAGCACAAAAAAATAAAGAGACCAGGATGTTGAAAGACCTACATAGCAGTGGCGAAGGCTCCATACAACTCGATTCCTATCGGCTTCCCTTTCGAAATATGGCAAATAATAGTATTTATTATTTTCAATTATCATTTAAACAAATAATTGGTCAGGCTTCCCTTTTAAGAAAATTCACCCTTCGCCACTGCTACATAGGTACATATCAGCCCACATACATATCAGCCCATTACTGTCCCACTGCTGGGCATGAACCTCTCCACAGAATGAAAAAGGTTTAGGACATAAAAACCTACATACCTATCCAATGTCATACTACACGATCAAAATCATAAGCACCTAAATAAAACACTATCAGAACTCGAATCGGTTCAAAAATTTGGTAACAGATAAAAACCTGTCTTGATAAAGAATTTAATACAGAATCAAACGAGTCTGAAGAATGTCGTGTATTCTGTTCCCTCTCGTTTTCTATAGAATCCCCGCCCTTTCCCTTTTGTTGGCAACCGGTCCACTCCTGCGCGTGTTCGAAGTACGACTGGCTTGCGATTTGAGGAATTCCTTTTTTGATTTTGGAATGATGAATCGAATTAGTATGGTAGTTAATTGAATTTTGATAATTTGTTCCTTCTTAAGGAACTAAAGTGGCAATAATTTAGTTTTTTTTTAATTTATTATTTAACATTATATCTACTAATGACCGATTCGTATGATTTACCGAGCGTTATTGGTTAAAATTAAAACCCTTGTATCCATACCAATAATAAAGTAAAGACCGGGGTTTTACAGGTAACAGGTAAAATTAGCTTACGAGTATTCTTTAAGGTGTTAAAAAATCAACTCTAAGAATTTTGTGGGGTTACTTGGTATCGAAATTTGAACAACTTTCGTTCTACAACTTTTCGAAATTCGCTAATATTTTCTATGCCCATCCAAATCAATTAAAATATTTTTTTGATTTATATGGAAAGTTATAAAAAAAATACGCGGATTTCGAAAAGTTTTAGAAAGAAAGTTGTTCAATTTTCGATACCGAGTAACCCCACAAAATTCTTAGAGTTGATTTTTAACACCTTGTATAACTATGCCAAGTTTGGTAATGAAAAATGCTAACTATTGGTAAACCGACTCGTTTTTGGCCATAGGAAACGGGCATAAGAAAGCAAAATTAAATTAAATAACTGTCGTATAAATTACAATACATTTAGGATCGGGATATTAAAAAACAAAACAAAGAGAAACAATATTGCAGTATTTTATAAAATACACTAGCCTTAAAGTAATTTATATTTGCCAATCAATAAAAAAGTCCACATATTGCCCTACAAATCAACTGTCATAAAGTATTACAACCATCGACTCTTACGCACCTACACACGTGTGTGTGAGTGCAGCGGAACGCAGTCGAGGAATGCGCCCCATCCCGTCAGACCTGTGAGACGAGGTCCACTGGACCTTGTGGAAACTGATGCAAATATTACGCTTTTAACATCATGTTATTAGTGGCACGATTTAGTGGGTGATGTAAAAATTTGGTGTAAGCATTACATATAATTATTTTCAGCATCATTCATGTCTGATAACCAGGATGTAAACGAATTCATGTAATAGATTGAAAAGGAGATTTTCAGATAAAACAAAAAACATAATGCAAAAAAGTAAAATATGATGTTCTTTCTGTTTTTGAATAATTTTAGCGTCCGTGTTAACTGACTGCGCGAAGGAACATCGCGCTAGTCGTGCCCGCCAGCTATGTCGCCGTGCTTTCATTGATTTGTGAGTGGAATCAAAATATTCCATTGCATACAAAGCAAAAAAAAACTGGTTATTTTTTTTATTGAAATCGTGATTCAGATACGATACTACTAGCGCAAGAAAAAAGTTTCTGATTGATGCAATTGGTCTGCATGTGCAGTCTACTTGCAGTTATGGTAACGAATACGATAATGAATAGCAGCCATAGGTATTTCGTTTCATATTCACCAGGGGCCCAATTCTCCTAAAATAAATCTTGATAAATCACAACCGAACCAAGGCCGAACCGTTCATTCAGACAGTTCTCAATTTCAAAAGCTGTCGAATTGTTTGACACAAAAAAACAAAATCAATCATTTTGAAAGCTTTCGAAAACAAAAACTGACTGACGGTTGTGGTTCGATTGCGTTTGGCAACAATTTATTTTAGGAGAATTAGGCCCCAGGTACGATATTAATAGCCCCTCTCGCCTTCCATCTGAAAGTTTGGGCCCATTTGCTGAAACTAGTTACTCTGCTAGTTTGCACTCCATACTTTGTACATAAATTCAGCTGAATAGTTCCATCAAATGTTGTACAAAAATCAGAAGCATAGAAATAAGTGCACAGATAAATTCAAATTACTGAAACTTCATCATCTGTCAACTGTTGAACAAAATGTAAAAGCCCAAAGGAAAAATATATTTTTATTTCACGAAGGAGAAAAGTCGTCAGTAGCAAGAATAGCCGTCAAAATCTATTGAGAAGTTTACGTGGTTTTCCTAAACAAACAATTCTTTACGATATAGGCTGCCTACTAAACTAGGCTTAAATTGAAACTTGCCCATAAAACACCTTTTGAATACAAAGTATCTAATGGATATTTTTGAGTTGATCTAGACTCTAGATTCTAGAGTGAAAAGTAAAGATAAAGTGTATCAGCTTGTCATATGCCAAATAGTGTGTTTAATAGAATTTCGTCATTTCTGTTCAGTCCAGTGAGAGTTGAGAGTTCAAAAAACGCAAATTCTAGAACATATACAGGTTGAAATTGTAAACAGTCGACAAACCGAAATGGGAGATTGTAATCATCACTATGAACAACTTTTACTATGAGAACAAAAGTGAAATCGCGAAAAAAAAAATCTGCTGTTCCCTACATTTTGACGAGTTATGCGAACATAAATGTATGGAAAAGCTGTGTTTTTTTGCGATTTCAGTTTTGGTCCCATAGTAAAAGTTGTTCATAGTGATGAATACAATCTCCCATTTAAGTTTGTCGACTGATTACAATTTCACCTTGTAGAAAGAAAAAAGGGGGGAAATGATTGGTCACTTACTGCGACACGACAGATTTATAACCAATATAGGGTACATTAGAGGCAAAGAGAAAACGAGGTAGACCAAGAAGAACGTACACTTATCAACTGAAGGAGAAGACGTGAAAGAAGGAGAAGTGAAGGACTTGACTTTGGATAGAGAAAAATGGAGATTGCTACACCGACAAGTGTCAGCACTTAAATAGACGCAGTGGGTTCAAAGCAGATACCGTAGCAGTTGAACGCTTACAGCGATTACGCACTGCATCCGATCCGCATCCGTGAAAATAAGAATATACTTAAAAAACTCGGACCGAATTCGGATATTGCTTTGCGCACTGCATCTGATCCGAATACGTGAAAATACGAATCTAGAGTCTAAAAAACTCGGATCGAATTCGGATATCGCTTACGCACTTATCTGATCTCGGATCCAAATTCAAAAAATTCAGGGGCCATCTTTGGCATATCCATTTGTGGTCCGATTTGAATCCGAGGTAATGCGAAAGCGTTCATACAAACAGTACTACGTCTACTTCGGTTCGTCAATATTTCTTCCGAATTGGAAACTCACGGGTAACATAGAGAAATCGGATGACGGAAGATCTAGTGCGTAAACTACCATACAAATAGTTCTATGACTACTCCGTAACGTATTTTCTCGGATTCGGATCGGATGCAGTGCGTAACCGCTCTTAGGATCTAATTTGGATACCAACCTAGGCTTTTCAAATTCATGTGCGGATTAGAACTTGAATATTACTTGCGTTAACATTTTGAGGATACCTGCACACAGACGACCAAAAAAATAACATAATGTTTAGTGATACAATACTCTATAATGTACACAAAACAAACAAGAAACATTACTACAAAAACAGAGATGTACAATGGGCGGTCTTATTGCATAAGATGATTTCTATCAGACGACCTTTCTTTCTTCTCACAGCACCAGGTCTAAACTATTCTTATTCTGAGAAAAAGCCTGTGCCCAGCTGGGACAGTAATAGCCTGAAGCATAGACTTAAAATACCTCGTCTTATTCAAGTATATATTATCTTCCATTTGAATTCTTGGAACATTCACGCCTAAATACCAAGTCCCTTATTTCTACAAAAAATTCGGACTACCCACACATTGTATTATAAAAGTCGGTTTGACCCACTAAACTGCGTATTTTACCCTCCAAAACTGAAAGATTAATGCTTAGATTTCACGGGATTTTACCTCGTATAATTCTGAGTGATTTTTTCTACGTTTTCGTTTCCTTAGGGACGTCGGCTTTTCTTAGGCCGATTTAGTAACAGTTCTGGCGGATTGTACATCTATTATGGTGTTGTATGGCACGTGGATAAGCTGTGTAGCTTTTCTTAGAAGGTGAGCAGTGTTTTAGAGTAAATTAATAGTTGAACTAGACCGCACTTTGATCCTAGAGAGCCAGGCCATCACTAACTGAATTGCTTCTTAGTAGGGACCATTTTTCTTTTATTGTTTTCGTTTTAGCCCCTATTAAGAGTTTCAAGAGTAGTAGATCTCCTTTTGAAAGAGTTTGTCCGGGGATGTACTACCTCCATAACTATTTCTATTTAAAGGGTGCTGATGAACCCACAGGCACATGAGACTTTCCAACTTTTTCTCTAATGTCCAGGATAGGAGGACGAGGCTAGTTTATTTAAGCTAGGATAGCAAGCTAGTGCTAGTCAGCTAGCAAGTAAGTAACTCTGGCTTCCTGTATAAAGAACTAGCTTCATTACTAGGCCAGTAAGCTATTGAGAAAGATAGTAATATCCTATCGTCTCAAGCTAGGATAGTTTAATAGGATGGGGTTCTTTTTTTTGAGCTACTAGCGCCCCAGTCCACTGATTTTACTACCCTGGTGTAATAACTTGGTCTGGCCGGCGAAGTTAGTAATTTCCAGGTATCATGTAAACTGCTCTACCATGTGCTAAGTCAGGACAGTAAGCCAGGATAGGATACGGGATAGCTAGCTTACTATCCTAGCTTTTAGAAACTAGCCTCGTGTATCCCGGGCATAATAAGGTAGGCAACGCATCAGCAATCATCTTGGTGGGTGTATAAAGGCAGCGATAACCAACAGGTGAGCAAATGGCTTGTTTGCCAAATTACAACAAAACCTATTATAAGGTTTAGGAAGGTCATACTTAATTGCTTTTGCAACAGCAAATCTGCAGCCTCTAGCTCAGAAATTGGAACGATCACTAGGCCAATCAAATATTTACTACACTACAGCTAATCATGGCATAAAAGGCAAGCTGTTCAAAACATTCATTCAATTTTAATCTCCATGGCAAACTTACACCATAATAATCAGCCATACTCCTCATATCACTTGAACAAACCCATTGTTCGTCGCTCAATGCTCAGTTCAATGACATCGACGCAGCTTTATTAACGTAATTACCGTGCCGTACATCCCGGACAGTTCATTCACTCGTAATCATTCGATCGCTGTATGAATCGCAAATGTGTAGGTACGAGTTGTCAATATTATTTAGTGTCACTTAGAGCGGTTAGAGCGGTTATGCACTGCATCCGATCCGAATCCGTGATAATAAAGTTATAAAAAACTCGGACCGAAATCGGATATTGCTTTTCGCACCGCATCCGATCCGAATTCGTGAAAATACGAATCTAAGGTCTAAAACACTCTGACCTAAATCGGATATCGCTTACGGACTAGTTCGATCTCGGATCCAAATCCAAGCTATTCAGGGGCCATCTTTGGCATATGTCCGATTTGAATCCGAGATAATACGAAAGCGTTCATACAAACAGTACTAGGGCTATTTCGGTCCGTCAATATTTCTTCCGAATTGGTGACTCACGGATGACGTGGACGTGGGGCAAGGCCCCATAGAAGGATAGATCCGCCAGGAGCTGGCGGACCGAGGCCTGCCGGGGTTGCGGTACATGCAGCTGCGAATCCCGCGACCCCGGCCAAAGATTAGGAGAAGAAACACCGTGGGTTTTGAGCCGATAAGTATATCCATGAATATTTTACCACGAAGATATGTTGGCCACACTTCTGCCTACCTCTTCAAAAGAGTGTGAAGTTTAAATTAACGACATTTTTCCTTCTCGCATGTGTAATAAAAAATAAAGCAATACGTATGTATGTTACGCAATACTCTCATTTGCGTGAACATTGTTACAATTCCTGGCTACGGAGGCGTGAAAAGAATTTTTGAGAGAATTGTTTCACTGAATTCCCTTGTAATAATGAAGCATAATATTACGATTACGAAGCAAATATGATTCGGTCTTTGAAGTGCTGGGTATAGTTGTGATATAAAAGGTAGTAAGAGAAATATACTTTGTGTATAATAAAAATAAATACTTAGAATGGAGACAAAACGAATAAAAAATCTTTGAATGCGAGGGTTTATCGTTCGTTCTGATATACCGAGTGTTTACAGAATTCGTTAGAATATAATAGAATATTCTTTATTGTAGACATACAGGCTGAAAACGAATTCCGTATAACCCTATGATCCCGTTACTACCAAATAAGGTTTCAATAAAAAAACTAAACATTTTGTGAAAAAATAATTTTATGGAATAGAATATTTCGATCCCTCGCATAAATGAATGAAAGCACGGCGTCACAGTTGGCGGGCAAGACAAGCGCGATATCGCTCTGCGCAGTCAGTTAATCCGGGGCACTAAAATGATTCAGAAACAGAATTCGTTTTTATCCTGTACTAGCTGTACCCGGCATGCGTTGCAATGCCACATTAAGAAAAAAAGTGTTTAGTTTTAAAATCTGTTTAATGAAGTGCATTTGGATACACAATATTTTTGATTTGACACCCGAATTTACCGTACTGATGGGATGAACATCGACTCCCTAATTACAAATTATGGTTTAAACCAAGACTAAGTAAACCCAGGTTTAAAATATACCCATCACTTTCTTATGTCATATAACAAAAAAAGACAGGGCTATTTTAAAACCTAGGTTTGTCTTGGACCATCTTTTGTAATAAGGGGGCGAATGTTTGACAGGTAGGAACAGTTTGTATGGGAAAATTAAATTTATGTTTTTACTATTTTCCTCGCGATTTTCCCATATTTTTTCACCACTTAAACCTTCCCTGAACTTCTACAAATATTTCAAAACCAAAATTAGCCAAATCGGTCCAGCCGTTATCGAGTTTTAGCGAGACTAACGAACAGCAATTCATTTTTATATAACAGAGATGTTAATGCATTCTGGTACGAAACAGTACAATTCATATTCAATCTGCAAAGACAATCTTCGCTTAGAAGGTCAGAGTAATGGATTAGTTGACCTACAGACAACCCGATTTCGGAGACAGATAATTTAAGCAGATCAGTTCTGAAGATTGGGTACGTCAATAAAACTCTTAGAAATTAATTGAATAGAGGCCGAAATCTATTAACATAACTATACCAAACAGTTCATTACTGAAAGTACCAAAAAAATAACTTCTAATAATACAAACATTGAATTTCATATTCATTCAATATCATTCGATTCGTTCGTTCATTCCCCGCGCTTTTATCGAGTTGAGCCACTTTTGCATAACCGCGATTTAATTCATAAATTGACCGAATGATTTCTCTGTGCACCTCACTGAAATTAAATCATTTTATTTTTCAATTAATTTTAATTTCATGTTGTCATTGTTAATTTGTTTGAGTGCATTGTTTTTCAGTGAGTCCTTTTTATTTATTAAAGTTTATTTGCGATGTAAAATTGGTCATTCGAGATGTGCGTTTTTGGAGTATACCGTAAAATGTTTCAGTATAAATTGGTTATTATTAACGTATTTTTGTTTGTTTATTGCGCCTAATGGACTGAATTTTATGCGATATCCATAAAGGATTTACCGCATAAATATTGTACAAATTATGTTATGTATTGCTTGTTCAGTATCAAAAATGTGTATACATAAAATATAGTGTTTGTGACAGTTTGTGTTGTGAGTGAATATAAATAAATACAGAAGAATTGGTTAAGATAAATCGGTACATTGGTCTAGGTACAAAATAGAGCTGCGGACTTGGAGATACTTTATTCAATCGAGTCAGGTACAACCTACAATTGAATGTTAAGAAAAACTGTTACAAAAACTTTTAGTTATCCCCATAGATTGAGACTCAGTATAAAATTGTAACAGGCATAGGACGAATGACAGACAGAATATCACCACGCTGTTGGCAGACAGTTGGTAATCTCTGTTGAGTGTACAACGGAATTTCGACGCACAAAATATCGATAAATGCTAATGAAAAATAATACCTATATTGTGACGAGTTATGCGAACATAAATTTAGGGAACAGCTGATTTTTTTCGCGATTTCTGGTTTGGTCCCATAGTAAAAGTTATTCATAATGATGAGTACAACGACCCCTTAAGAGGTTGTTGGTGTTTTACAAATAACCCTGTATAGCCTCTTTAAATTAACCTTTAATGTCAATTAAGCAAAAAATATCTTTGCCCTGTAAATTTTTTGCGAGAGACCGACCGACCTTATGAAAAAGTAATGTGCATGCAATTATAGACCTTAGAGTGGTAAACATTTGAAATCCGCGACTGTACCTATACGGATACAATTTCCGTATTCCGTTTTATCCGAAATGAAACTCTAAAACCTGAATAATACAAAATGAAAATGCTAAATGACCGCAAAGCTATTGACTGCGAGTTAGCCGGCCGGCTATAACGATCACTTTGATCACTCAAACGGCAACTTGCCACTAAACATGTTTACCACCAGTTTTCAACTATTTTGTTTAATGTTTATTTTGGTTTTATTCAGAACTCGTCATGAGGGTTTGTGTGGACTGTATTTGCAGTTATTTAGTTTTACAATGAGGGATTTTGAAGTGTTTTAGTTCTAGGAAATACTAAAATGACTCCCCGATTTATTTTTGTATTCTTACTTAAAATGATTTTAGAAAAACTATTCGGAAGTTGTATGTTTAGATTTTTATGTGTACGGTACGATATTATTATTCATCATCATCATCATTCAGCCGAAAAACGTCTACTGCTGGACATGGGCCTCCCCCAAAAGGGGGGTTTGCCGTAATCGCCACGCTTGGCAGGCGGGTTGTCGATCGCAGTATGGTTGTTAAAGTACTCAGAGAACGCTGCTGCCCATACTATAGTGAATCACTTAGTCGCCTTTACGACACCCACGGGAAGAGATCGGGTAGTGCCATTCTTTAAGTCCGGCACTACACGAGACTTACGCGATATTATTATTATTTTGTGTAAAATTAACATGTTTTTTAATTCTCGTGCCGCGCAGGTGAACATTATTTTTGTAATATTTTTCATGTAAGTATAAAATAATATAATTTATAAGTATTACCAACGTGTTCTTGTTTAAATATTTTTATATGTCATAAACTGCCCTTTATTCGTTCTCCCAACCAAGTCTATCCAAAAGTTGTCTTGTTAGGATCGCTAGTTAATAGCAGGTTGTACTTATTTTGTCTGTATTCAAAGTGTACAATACAGAATAGTGATTTTATTTTGTTTTTTATAGAAATATTGATTAAAAATAAATGTGATTACTATCTTAGTAAACAAAATGAATTACCAGATTAAACTAACTTTCAGCAGTACCTATAGCAAACCTAGAACTTTAACCGGTCAATTGTAGCGGTCACTGGGACGCAGTGGACGTATATGGACTGATATAATAATTAATAAAAACATTTAGGTTAGGTTGCTAAAAAAACTACAGTAGTACGCACGGCGACATATCAAGTTAAATTTCCAGTGTAAGCTGACCCCGCATTGTATAGACTTCCGATACAACGAGAGGTCAGCTTATACTGGAAATGATAGCTTCATAGATTGCTGTGTGTACCATTACGAAACCAAGCATAATACATTAGTCAAGTTACGCAAAAAACGCTGTCTAACCGCAAATAAATCACACAAATGGACGCTTTATTTATATGAAAATATGTTTGAATGTAAACCATATCAATTTTTAGGAAATATGTTCATATTATAGGCTGGTATCCTAGTTTTGTACCGTGTGGTGCCACACATAAAGAATAGCACTACCCCATCTCTTCCGATGGGTGTCGTAAAAGGCAACTAAGGGATTCACTAGAGGATGGGCAGCAGCGTTCTCTGAGTACATTAACAACCATACTGCGATCGCCAACCCTCCTGCCAAGCGTGGCGATTATGGCGAACCCTCCCCCCCCAACATGATCGATGTGGCGATGCTTCGAGGAGGCCTATTTCCAGCAGTAAACGTCTTTCGGCTGAATGTTTAGTTTTATCAAGTACTATAGACAGGCCCTGGCTTCGTTCACGTTTTTCACAAAAATACTGCTGGAGAACAAATGAAGATCTGTTTTTCCAGAAGCTTTACTTTAGCTAACTTAATTTATTATTTACGATCATGGACCTATAGGTATGTAGGTAGTATCCTACTGAAGTTTTTAGGCCCTCATACCACCATTGGCTGGAAACCCTTCAGGTCTCGCCAATAACTACCCGATTAGGTAAGTAGAAAGGGTTCGGAAGGAAAACAGAGAGAAAGAAAAAAAAATTTTTTTTTGCCTTTTCGTTTCATGTTTTGGATCCTGTATCTTCGGCTCTTTTTGACAGAAGCCAAACGTATGATTGTACTTTGTTTATTAAGCGACAGCCATCGACGCTTTGCCGGCTGTCGCCGATGCGTCGACGACTACCGGCGGCAGGTGGTGTTGGCTGCAGTGGTATCTGCCATTGGCAAAGTGCCGCTCGTCTGTAAGAACCCGAAAGCATAGTGCCGCTCGTCTGTAAGAGCCCTTAACTGCACCGACATTAACCATCGATCGACTGCGCAGTTCACTTGCAGTCGTCGTGCAGAGCTAACACTGCACGCCGACTGCAGGCTAGCTGCACGTTTATCATACCGTCCTCACGCAGTTAGACCGACTGCAATAGAACTGCATTTGAACTGCACAGTAGCTTCTCAGTGTCCGTTTCCCTGCGCAGTCAGTTGACGGTCTTCTTCTCTCGTGTCAGCACGAGCTATACGAAAATAGCTTATGCTGTGGTGAAAAGATTAGCCAGTCAGCAAGGTTGGTAGCGAGGCTGACTGCCCAGGGTGCGCCGGATGTACTTAAGTATCGTCACTCATGGAGGCTCTTTTCATGCACCCCTTTGACGGTTACGATGCACTTACATCAACTGCATCTAAACTGCAATTTTGCAGATAGCTTGCAGTCCAAATACAGCTCGTCTGAATCGATCCTTCAACACTAAAGCAAAAGCACAGTTTCATTGAAGATTAGCAGCGATTGGCATTGTACAAAAGAGCTATCAACACCAATGACCCATCATGTTTGTGGATTTAACAGTAATCGTAATTGGTTTCGCTTGACATTTAAGATATAAATAAGAGGGGTAATAGAAGCCTTGATTGCCATTCTAGTGATTGAAATAATTGGTGTCTCGCGCATCTGCAAACATTACAACCGCTTATTACTTCAATCAAAGTTATTAACTCTAGGTGAATCATAAAAATAATTCAAATAACAATTTGATTGCAGTTTTTTCAATTTAACTTTTTTGTCTCATAGCATAGCCTAGCCTTTTCCCAACTATGTTGGGGCCGGCTTCCAGTCGAACCGGATGCAGCTGAATATCAGTATTTTACATGGAGCGACTGCCTATCAGACCTCCACAACCCAGTAACTGGGTAATACAATACTCTTGGTAAGACTGGTTGTCAGACTTTCTGGCTTCTGACCAACAGTAACGACTGTCAAAGATCTACAAATGACAGCCGGGACCAACGGCTTTACGTGCTTTCCGAGGCACGGAGGAAACTCGCTATGGTAAATGGTCACCCATCCACAGACCAACCTCGGCAAGCGTGGCTTAACCCGGAAGATCGGTCTATGCGGCTGTAATTATTTAGCCACGAGCTCCTCTTCTTTTGTCCCATATAGCATAAAGCCCATATAATCAAAATATGATTCTCGAAAATCGTCAAAAAATCTTATTAAGATTATGAACGCGAAAGTCTCTGTCTGTCTGCTACCTAATCACGAATAAACTACTGAACCGATTTTGATGAAACTTGGTACAGAGATAGTCTGGAACCTGGAGAAAAACATAGGCTACTTTTTTTCGAAAAACGCGGAATACGCGATAAACGACATACCTGCGTGTATACGAAGGCCAAGCCGCTGGCGACCTCTAGTTTACATAATAATGTCTGCAATTTATTTTTCGGCACAGACTACAACAATACACAATATCAACAAACCAGAAAAAACAGTTAAAAAGTAAAAACCGAACCAAATTCCATTTAAAAAAATAATATTAAAAATCCTATCAACCAGCTGCGTTCCACAGATACCGAATAGCGTTCATTCGTTCACTCTCCATTGGTTGGATGCGCTCAAAGGTTCATTCGATCGTTCAATTCAGCAGTTCAATATAGATGTTGCGTACTTTCAATGGTCGACCATTGTAGTGACTTCTTGTTGAGTGAAACCATTCAAAACCGTTCTGAACTTATAAGAGATCTTCCTTTCTCATATGCGACGTTCAGAATTGGGTCAACTTTTATATCAAAATAATAAACGTAGTATTTTACAGTCGTATGGTGAAATAAGAACGGCAACAGCTCACGATTCGTTGAAGGAAATGGTCGAAAACGAACTACAACCGTCAGTTTTTGTTTACGAAAAATGTCAAAATGACTGGTTTTGTTTTTTGTGTCAAACAATTTGACAGTTTTTGAAATTGAAAACTGTCTGAATGAACGGTTCGGCCTTAGTTCGTTTGCGATTTATCAAGATTTCTTTTAGGAGAATTGGGCTCCTTTGCTCGATATAATGTGATCGTAACTTGTCAAGTTGTTAACATATTGATACCTATTTATAATTAGGTACTTACGGTTTACTCACGTGCATTTTTCGGGATTGCCCGACTAGTTTCGGACCCAAACGGAGCCCTTAATCATGAGCTGATCACGCGGCGAGGTCGCGAGTCGAACTTGAAAGTGCACGTGGGTAAACCGTAACTAACCATAAATGTGAATGTGTCTCACGATACTTACTTTTAACCATTTACTTTTTTAAGAAGAGTGTCTATGGAGTTTCTTACCGGTTCTTCTCCAAAGGACCTACTACTTGGAACCGAGCACCTAGTGTTGACCTTTTGAAAGCACCAGTGATCTGGTCTACTTGAAATTAAAACTATTTGACTTTGACTTTATTTGACTTAGTTATAATAGAAAAATATTACAATTTACAAACTTTACAAGAGAGTGGTTTAAAGTTCGTTTACGATGAAGAACTTAGGCTTAGGACCTTAATTTACATACCGCCTAAGAGACAAAAAGTATGGCGCACAATCATGAGACTTAGATTGATCAATAGACCAATTGACGCAGAAAAGAAGACGATTCCAACGATATTTATAAGTCCATTTCGCACAAAATTTCTTGTCCCTTCTTGGCTGTTAGGAATCGAATTATACATTACTAAGTAGCTTTTGCCCGCGGCTTTTTTCGCGTTAATTTAGGATTCGACAGTCAACTTTTAACACAGTAGTGTGTTAGTAAATTTTCAATAATAATATAATTCAATCATGATTCGAAAGACACCTGGCGCCATCTATTAACGTTATTGTTGTTTTCCTCGGCAACAGTACTTTTTTCGGGATGAAAGGTACCCTATGTCCGTTTCTGCACACCTGACAGTGTATATGCAAAATTTCAGGATGATCGGTTCAGTGGTTTCGGCGTGAAAAGGTAACAAACAAACAAACTTACTTTAGCATTTATAATATTAGTTAGGATAATATTTAAGTTTCAAAATCAATACTTTCATCGTTTGGAAGTTCTAATACCAATTTTAATCAAAACTAAGCTAAGACAACATAATTAGATAAACTAAGTTAGACAAACATTTTATTTTATCAAGAATTCCATTTATTTATTTCCACAATCTCATGTATTAAGCAACTTCATCTACTGAGCAATAATTACGTAACATGCAAAACTAAGCAAATGCTTTTAGAAATTCTAATTGCGACGAAATGCTGTCGTAATCGACAATTAAAATTAACAGAGTCACACTGCTTTGTACAGTCACGAGCACTAATATGTAGGTATAAATGTGGCGAAATTCAAGTGATTTTCTCCCTAAATACCGATTGAATTTACGAAATATTTTAAATCCATACAGGGTGAAATTGTAAACAGTCGACAAACGGAAATGGGAGATTGTACTCATCACTAACAACTATTACCATGGGATTAAACCGGAAATCGCGAAAAAAAATCTGCTGTTCCCTACATTTTGATGAGTTATGCGAACATAAATGTAGGGAACATCTGTTTTTTTTTTCGCGATTTCCCATAGTAAAAAAATAGTAGTGTGGTCCCATAGTAAAAGTTGTTCATAGTGATGAGTACAATCTCCCATTTCGGTTTGTCGAGTGTTTACAATTTCAACCCATATATTCGTCTGCATTCGTTGGTAGATACTATGTAAACAATATTTCAAGCTTTCCATTACAACTCCTTCGTTATTGCAGTTCATAATTTCACTACGTGTATACACGTTGATGCTTGTGACTGTACGTAACATATCATCACGCCTGTATTCCCCGAAGAGTTGGGCAGAGGTGTATAGTACATCCTCATTTCGCCGTTATATTTAAGTCCCATGTAATAGGGGGCGAGCCTATTGCCATAGATCGGACACAAATCCAGACTCCGAGCTGCTACTGAGAAATTCCACACGGTAAACCCTAATAACACTTTGCCCGACCTTGGGATCGAACCTAGGACCTCAGGCTCAACAGTCGCGCTTGCAACCGCTAGACCAACGAGGCAGTCATACCTCCAGTTTCTGTATTGAGGATTCTAGGATAAGCAGTACTTAAGTAACATTAATTTGAGTACGGAGTTGTCAAAAAATTGACGGATTTAAAGCATTTTTTTTTACAACTCTGTGCTCAAATACTACATAAGTATTGCTTATCCCGAATTCTCAATTCAGAAACCGGAGGTCAGTCAGTAAGAAGTTTAAGTCTTTCTTTACTTTTAAAATCATACGCACTCCTGCCCGCTCTGTGGCATCTTCAAGGCCATTCCATTCTTTTCAAAAGAAAACAGTCACCTGTTGACCAATTCAAGTTTTTATTCAAAAGAGGTTAAACTCAACAGTTCATTATACACAATAGCCACTTATCTTCTGTGAACCCTCCTAAGTTCAACCAAGTTCAAGGGTATGGGACCTTGCGAATGACCTTCGATGACGTGGCGACATCTGGTTGTAAACTAGGGAATCATGACGCGTGTCCGTACACTGAAATGATTATGATGTGCGAATTTTATGGAGTGGCGAGCGCCATCTATGATGGTAAATTGGAATTAATGGCACTAGGGTTTTATCTGAATTTAGTTGTTTTTTTTATTATTGCGTTTCGTTATAAGTAACGTTCATCTAATGTCTCCATCGTTGAAACTACTATAGCATTAATTTATTACTTCGCTACACAAAACAAATAAACAAATTGTCTACCAAAAGATTTAGAAACAAAAATAAAAAAAAAACGAATCAAAACGGGATTCTGTTTATTTTCCGTATTCACCTCAAAAATCTAAATTAACGACTAGAATTAATACTGTTTTCATATCTAAAATAATGATTTCATACGGAATATACTAATTGCTTATTAAGTAATTGAAATTTTAGTAAATATAGTAACATTTGCCTTGCTTTTTCAAGTATGTTGGGGTCGGTTTTCAGTCTAACCAGATGCGGCTGAATTTCAGTATTGCTTAGAAACATAACCTCATTATCAATTGTGTTAACGGCGTAGGAAAATATTTTGAGGAAACCTGCACATTTGAAAGAGTTACAAAAAAAAGGCTTCGATAGTGTGTGTAGTCTGGCAACCCGTTGCAAGCCAGCATGGTGGGCTAAGGCCTAAAGCCTTCTCATTCTGAGAAGAGACCCACGCTCAGCAGTGGGACAGTAACATTCTCCAGACTATTGTTTTGTGTAGGCCAAATGGCACTCACTCATTAGAAAAATACTGCGTAGGGTATATTGCGGACGCCTAGAACAAACTACGGCCTGCATACTATTCTGTATGAAGGAGCACAGCTTTATAACAAACTGCCTCGAAATGTAAAAGATCAAAAGTCAATGATTACTTTCAAAAAATGTCTAAAGAAACTTATTTTAAAGGATTCAAAACTGTACATTGTCTTCAGGTACTGTATCTATCTAACCTATTCTTGTTGTGTAGCCGCTGCGTCACCATAGGTAATTTAACTTTTTCTCATGCAAGTGAATATAATTCTTTTTGAGAAAATAAATTTCTTAAACCTTATATCAAAATACATTTTCCATACAAAACCAGAACGCCCCATCATATCAACAGAAGTGCTTTCGCTATCAACGTATAGAATATTATGTAAATATACATTATCTGTGCGATAACAAATAGTCATAGTACCGGTTTGTGTATTGATTTTATGCTTTTAGATTAACTTTATCACAAAAGTTTTTATAGTAAAAGGGATTTCCTTATTGGTTTAGATTATGTGATTTTAAATGTGTATTTTTGCAACAAGCATGCAAAACACGGGAGTTAAAATTGACGCGTGTTATTGCAGTTGTTAGCCAAGCAAATGAATACATATCAAAAACAAAATTAAAATAACGTTAATTCAAAAATAAGCCAATTAGCTTTCCGAACGTCGACAATAGATACATCCCCCAAAAACGCCCGCCCTTCACCATAGGCATATAAATAGCAAGGCATTCGTAATATCAAGGAGGCTACAGAGGAATATTGCTTGGTAAACAGATACCTAAGTGGTGGGGTATGCATTTGTCCGGCCCTGCTTATCTCTGTGTAAACATAATCAGCCCATAACTATCCCACTGCTGGGCAAAATACTGAAATTCAGCCGCATCTGGTTAAACTGAAAGCCGAGTTGAGCATAGTTAAAGTTGTCCAGGCCTTTGTTCTCCAAAGCGGGCCCCGTGCATTGCCGAAATACACATATCATCGAGATCTTTTGGTGCCCTCTTAGATGTCATCATCATCATGATTCAGTCGAATGACGTCCACTACTGCCTCACCCAAATAATGTTGGGGGGTTTGCCATAATCGCCACGCTCGGCAGGCGGGTTGGTGATCGCAATATGGTTGTTAAAGTACTCAGAGAACGATGCTGCCCATCCTCTAGTGAATCACTTAGTCGCCTTTTACGACACCCACGGAAAGAGATGGGGTGATGCTATTCTTTACGTACGGCACCACACGGATGATGTCTCTCAGATATGTTCACCGTTAATGCAAGTGATAATCAAATGATTCACACATGAACTCGAAAAGTCAGAGGTGCGGGCCGGGATCAAGCTCAGACCGTCCTACATAGAAGGTAAACGTTCAACCGCTATACTATCGCTGCCTAACTTCAAAAGTTGATCAATCTGTGCGGCGACCAACAAGTCCTGTGGAACGAATCATCATCAACATCTCCTTGCCCATATCCCACTCTAGATGTGGTCGACACAACATGTATTCCTCTTCCATTCTCCTATATCAGCCGTCATCTCGTACTCTCTCCGTTCTTACCCATATCATCCTTCACACAATCCATCCATCTTCTCTTTGGCCTACCTCCACTGAGGAATGTTTACAATTATTATATGCTGACATTGTTAATATCATTTTCATGACGTCATGATTATAAACGGTTCTAATTACCTATTAAACGCCACCTTTCATCTCGCCTAAATTACTTGGAAGTATGATGCGAAAACTTTGAGCATCACGTGTTTATTATAGGGAAATGACGTCATTAGCAAGGCTTTATGGTGTTGTCTTGAATGATGAAGAAGATGGAGAATCGGGTGTTATGACATATTGAAAGATCATCGGCAGTAAAGAGTTTTCCGTTTCTATGTAATCGGGCACTTATTGGTGAGACCTGAAGGGTCTCCAGCCAATAGGGGGGAAGTATATACTTAACCTAAACTAACTACTTATACTACACTAACATCATGACTATTAGCAACAACAGCGCTAAGGGCGATCCCTAGTATGACTCGGACCTCGGCTCTGGGCGTTGCTGGCGGCAGATACTTTGATGAGGGCTGAATTATCTATGACTGGGCAGTAAAGAGTATTTTTGGACAGGGTTTTAAATGATCAATACGAGACACAGATTTTGGGCTAAATAGAACAATCTGTTCCTAATTCTCTTCCTACAAGTGTAAGAAGCGAATTGCATATTATATCCAGACGATTATATCAGCTGTTAAAGCATATAATGTTTAATGCTTACTCAATACGTGACTGTTGGCTCCGTAAGGTGAACAGGCATAACTACCAGTAATTAATCTTACATGTCAGCATACATTACTGCAATGTAGTTGTCATTCAATTGTGTCGCAACGTTGACTGGCGCTTGCGCAGTGAACGAACAATACGGTGACGGTGATGCAGACATCCGATGTCTATACAAGAGAATTGAGGATTTGTGTTACGAGTTCGTATAACATTATATTTGTGATAATGTGAGGTGACTTACATAGATTTTAATGATAGGTACCAGAAGGCAAAGAGAAAATCAGGTAGACTAAGGAGAAAGTACACAGATCAATTGGAGGGAAAGACCGAAGTGATGACATACAGAGAAGTAAAGGAATTGACTCTGGATAGAGAAAGATGGAGATTGCTACACCAATGTGCGGGTTGTCTATTGTTTACCCGAAGATTATATACCATAATCATCATATTCCCGAATTTAATTTACACGAATTTCATTTGCCCGAATGTTTTGTTTGCCCTAAAAGACATATGACATACTTTTAATTGCCCGAACCTTAGATACCATAAGATACGAGTACCATACGTCTTGTTTTTCATATTTTTAATTGCCATAATAATTATTAGACATAATATTTAAACGCCATAATGATTATTAGACATAATATTTAAATGCCATAATAATTATTAGACAATAACTCAAATGGCACCTAACCAAACTACTTCTGGGTGGTTTATAAAAAAATAACCACGAAGGGGATGGCGGGGTCGTTTGAGCGAGCGAAGCGAGCGAATCGACCCCGCCATCCCCTTCTAACCTAACCTATCCGAGTCGGGGTGCCCTAAAGTCCCGATTGCATCCCGTTTCTCCTGATATAACAACCGTTACGCACCCAATGTCGATGGCAAATGATGTTATGGCATATGATAATTATGGCATGTGATAATTAGGGCATGTGATAATTAGGGCTTACAATGATTATGACAAATGATGTTATGGCAAGTGACTTTATGGGAAACAAAGCTTCTAGCACGTGACTAATATAGCAAATAAGAGTAGGGCAAATGAATATTACGTCATATAATATTATGGCTGTTGACTATTATGGCAAATGATATTAAGGCAAATAAAATTCGGGCAAACGGCGGTATACCCAATGTGCGCCCAGCACTTGAACTTTGGATGGATGACCATAATGGGGTATCAAGAGGCTTAGGGAAAAGCAGATGACCACAGGTTAACACATCAAGTTAACAGTAAGTTCAAAGGTTGTTTATTAATTACCCTGATAGGAGAGTACCCTAAAGGTGAAAATTTACATAGTGTTAGTGAAGCTTATATTTACCAGATTAAGATCAAAAATTGAAGTGTATGGAACTTAAATACATTCTGAATTTTGAATGGTCAAAAAGAGTGTTATTGGTTAAAATTAAGACTCTTGTATCTTTACCAATAATGAAGCACAGTCCCTAACTTTGTGTAGTACAGCCTCCCAGACATGAGTAGCTATCACTGGTAAAATTAATTTACGAGTCTATTTATATTTCCAGTGTCGTAAACAAAAATGCTACCATTGGTAAGTAAAACGATCTTTGACCATAGCACGGGCATAAGCTAATAAAAGATATGAAACAAGTTAAAAGAACTGTTAGTGTTTTGCTATGAAATGATTAGACTACAGCGATTGTGACTTCATTAATCCCAAGCTTTTTATTGAGACAAATTTTACCTTCAGATTGCAATATCACGATTGAGTCGAACACCAGAAAATCTAAACAGCAACCAACACAAAACGTAAGCACACAATAACGTTTTAACATCGCACAGACATCGTTCTCACAATAACACCAATGATTAATGAAGTCGGCCATTTCTGGGAAGCTTTCTAATTTATCCATAACGCCGACTTTTTGATGCGAGCTCGTAAACTACAGGCTAACAAGGTTTCGTAGCTGACTAAGTGAGTACATTGACGTGGTAAAATGTTCGTGAAAAAATTCTGGTATATCATCGGGGAGATTAATTGGTTCACTAAAAGCGAGAGGATTCAGTACATTGTCTTCTATGGCTTTAGCAGTCTACTGCTGAACTAGTCACAACGATGGTCAAGCTCGTTCGTAAGCACAGAGCTTGGTGGCGTGGAGTGAGGACTTATTCAGAATGCCACATGGTGAGAAAATCGAAATGGTGTGAGGGGCTCGAGGTTGATTATGATTTGCAAGGTTAAGCTACGCTTGCTGCGGTCAGTCCGTGGATGGGTGACCATTCGTTACACATCGAGACTCCTCCGTGTCTCGGAGAGAACGTTAAACCATCGATCTAGGGTGTCAGAAGCTCGAAATTCAGCCTTAGGATATCGTCCCAATAACTGGGTTGCGGAGTCAGATGTCAGTCGCTCCGTGTGAAGAAATATAGTTATTCAGAGGCGTCTGGTTAGACTGGAAGCTGATTCCAGCATAGATGGGAAAAGGCTAAGCAGAATAAATCGAAACGGTGCCTAGTGACCATCTCTATTTTTTCCAATCTGACCACTGTTAATGGGAGATAACGACATCCTTTGGCTAGACCAATTATGAGGCTTCAGCGCCCCAAGTATGAGTTTTTTTGTTAACTGCTGTAGTTGCGTCACGCCAAAAATGTATGGAAATTTAAGCAGCGCCTCTAGCGGCGAATAGCGTGACTAAAAACGCGAGTGCGATTGGTTTGACACTTATCATAGGAAACTATTCGTAACGGAAACATGTAATAAACTACCCAACTCATATTTGTGGTTATGATCATCTGTTAGGACTTTCGATATTTGTATGACAGCCAAAGGCTTCACCATGTCTAAGACAGTTTAAAATTTACCTTGCAATGAAGCTGAGTAGCCATTGTCGGTTTTGCTCCTATTCAGAATGTTTGAATATGATTGTGTTGTTTACCTGTAACAAAAAATACAAATTTTAATTTTAACATTAAACATCGCTCATGCCTCTTATTCCCCAAAGGGTTGAGCAGAGGTGTATAGTATAAGTACACCCTCATTTCGCCGTTATGTTTAAGTCCCATGTAACAGGGGACAAGCCTATTGCCATCAACCGGGCATAAGTCCAGACTTCGGGCTGCTACTGAGAAATTCCACAGGGAAAAACCCAAGAACACTTTGACCAACCTGGGGTTCGAACCCAGGACCTCACGCTCAGCAGTCGTGCTTCTGACCACTAGACCACCGAGACAGGGGGTCTACTCCCTAAGCACGAAGTCCGTGGTTTCGGCCTTAGTTACGAGCGTTTCCTACTACTCCCTATCACCTACGGATATACGATTATTTCGGGGCCCGAACTAAGAATGAATGACAACGCGATTTGACAGTTGTCCCTACTACCGATGTGTTTTTGCCCGTCCGAAAAGTTGAACTTGACACTTGTTTTGTTCACTCCTACGTTTCGGGCTACTTTCGGACGGGCGACTAACTTCGTTGACGGACTTAGGGAGTAGGCCCCCAGTCAACAGATTATGGTCCTTAAATCCCCAAAAAGATGAGAAAACTTTATATACAAGAGAGTTACAAAATATACTTCCGAAAAAAACAATTTCTTTGCAAATATGAAACAAAAATAGACCTATATATTTTTCAAGCGTTTCCTTTCTCTAGAAACTTAGTTAGCTATTTACTATAATGCATGTAAAATGTGTTTTTATACAAACAACTTGGCGCTGGCGGTCCCATTTTATGGCACCACATAAAAATAAATAGGCATTTTACATGAAGTAAACGTGCACACCTATTGTGGAAGATGTTACAGAATAATCGACCCTATTTTACAAGGAAATATAGTCTATTTTTCTGTGATTTGGAATAAAATAGAAAATTAATTTTGAATATGACAGGACCGGATTAGGTAGGAGGTGCATAACATTTTTTTGTTTATACAAATATTTTTTTGTCTTCATCCTTGAATGTAAGAAAACGAAATATGTAAGCTGTTATACTTTTAAGATTTAATGAAGAAGCGTCCTACATACAGCTCCCTTAAACAAAGGTTAACTGTGCCTGCAAGCGGTATACCTCACATTTATCCACAACAAGGATTTGACAACTGACATACCCCAGATTGATGATGTGAGTCAGATGACTGACTTTGGAATGACGCAGTCATCAACTTTATACCATGGTTACTAAGCATAGCATAATCAGCTCTTTACTGCTTAACCCTTTACCTCCGGACACATGCCGCTGAAGGCTTTTGCGTATCTCATGAAAAACGTGAATTCACCAAACTGCGAGATTTGCGGAAAGATTGAGGATGTGCAACACCTTTTAGTGGAGTGTGTCAGGAATGAAACTACAAGGGATGAAATAATTAAGGAACTAGGTAAATATAAATAGGTTAGACTTAGGTGTATTTCATAAATTTCTAGCAAGACCTATGTCGCGCGAGGCTATGATGATTTATGCGTTAGTTAGTTTTTAAAGATAGGTATGCTTGTAAATTGTGATTATCTACATATTTGTTTTTTTTGTGTGATATTGTTTAAGATTAGGTTTATGATGGAACTGACATGAAATGTGTTCAAAAGTTCCAAATAAATAAAGAAAAAAAAAACCCTTTACCACTGCTGGGTACGGGCCTCTCCTCAGAATGAGAAGTGTTTAGGCTAACTAAGGCTAGTTAGAAGGGTTTAAGCGTCAAGAAATTTATGGAGCCCTCTTAGGTGTGTAGGTTTCCTCACGATGTTTTCCTTCACCGTTAACGTCAGTGATAATCAAATTCTGTTCTGCACATGAATTCGAAAAGTCAGAGTTGTGGGTTGGGTTTGAATTTGAACTCTCCTGCATGGAAGGCAACTGTTTAACCGCTAGGCTATCACTGCTTATTGATTACTAAAGGCCAACTCCTACGATTTTACGAGCGTTATTGGTTAAAATAAAGACTCTTATATTTTACCAATAATTAAGTAAAGGCCCCATAACTGCATAGTAGACCCTCCCATTCGTTAAAGCTATCGCACTTAAAATTAACTGACGAGCCTATTTATATGCCAATTTCGGCAATTAATAATGCTACCATTGGTGTGCACAACGATTCGTTTCAGTCCAAAGGAACCGCCCGGTTCCCATGCCCACAAGACATGTCATTATCATTTTCCTTTTCTTTGAGCTATTCTCATATAGGTCGCTGACCAGAGGTGGACTAGCAATCTTGGCCGCCGTAGGCCGTGTAGTACCATCCGCTCTAAGTCGTGTAGTACCAGCCACCCCTTTCTCGTCTCCATTGCTGAGCTAAGATTTTTTTTCCACGCTTGGCCTCCCTAGGCCCGGGCCTAGTCGGCCTTATGGGTAGTCCGCCTCTGTCGCTGACACGAGAGAAGATTTTCCTTTTAAGAGAATGGTCTGCTATTAGCTATTGATGATAATGATAATGACTAAGCCCTAAGTATCATAATGTTCACACGAATACTCATTTACATCAAAGCCTATAAATTATTTTCGACCCAAATCATACATGACATTATTTATTGACATCCATTATGTCAGAATGACATAGCTGAACACATAAATGTTGTTCAACTAATCATAACTGCTATAGTAATCATAAATTTATTTCAAATGACTAATTTTACCACATATTTACGTTCTAAACTGACAGTTTGAGCTATAAAGTGGAGGGTTAATAGTCTTTATGTAATTTTACATGTGCATATTGACACGCCATTCAAATGAAGTTATCAAATTTTAGTTCACATGCAAGACTTAGTTTTTAGCCATGGAAAATAATTTAAAGTCATTCGGTCCCCGTTGAAGAATAGGTAACTTACTTAAATGTAGGTTTTTATTGGAAAATACACCGTCATGAAACAAGCAAACACCTATTTTACGAAGTAGTAGCGCATTATCACGGTTTTTAGTCTAATGCCAGGAACCCTACTCGAGAGTTCACTCTAAGTGCAAAACTAATGCCGAGGACCCTCCTGGAAGGTCCACTAGCAATATGTATGGCGGCATGGCGTATGAGCTCTATGAAAAGTGTGGTGGACTTCAATGTGTTAAAATTAGTTTAATTTAACCGGTAACGCCACGCCGTAGTCCCAAGACGATACCTGCCATTGTTTATCTATCTGGTCTATAATTACAGTACTTGAGTAATTAATTCGGCAACCGGTATGTAATCGTGAAATCCTAGTTAGATTGTCAATTTTTGTTTTTTTTAATACAGTTGCCAATTTCAAATAAAATCAAGCAATCAACGAATTAAAATATTGTTTCTCTCTTTTTATATACTCTCATTTCTCTAACGGTTTAGAGCCAAAACTGCCGATGTTCTTTTATGGTCTGGATCGACGAGAGTCGTTTTAAACAGTAGACGAATCATATCCGAAACAAAATATTCCTAATTACATGACTACATTTTAACAGGCTTGAGCAGGCTTCGAATTCCGTACCCAAATATAAATTGTATTAAGTACATACAATACATGGAATAACAGCAAAAACTAAAATTATGTAAGATAGTAGATAGACGTGTTGAGATAACAGTTTCTTGTAACACTTAATTGTCAAAAAATATCTTAATGTCAATCTCAAACAGATCAGTATCGTTCTTGGAAAAGTCATTTCAAAATAGAAATTAAGTCGAATCTAGTTCGTAATCGTTGTCAGAACATCTGGATGAAAAAAGCAGCTAAGACTGGTTTAAGGTGAATAATCAAGAATTGACCCAAACCTAACTTCGGGAAGACGTATTTCCAGCAATAGACTATGGATGGCTTTTAAATCGTAGTCAAAGTCTAATCATTTAATTGTGGCCACAGGTTAATAACATATGTTACTTTTAATTATATACAAAGTTAGTCAAAAAGCGGGTAATAATCCGCGGGCCGCATAAAGTGTCACTAATGACTGTTTTCGATAATTTTTATTTCCAGAAATCATTTTTAATTTAGTTTTTCAAAAATTCTTCATTTAGTTATGAATTCAGAAAATGGAGCTTATCCATGACCCCAAACATAACCTAAAATGACAGCTAAGGATAGATACATTTTAGCGTATTTTTTATGAAATCTTTGAACAGCTATTTCTCTTAAATTAGTCAATAGTGACTATTGGGAAAAGTTGTGCGTAAAAAGTTATTAATTATTATGGGTACTTTAACACCCTTTCGGATTAGTACCCCTTAATCTTGTATAATACTGTTCCGTTGTCTTGTTTATTACGCATATAGTAATAATAACAATGAAACCTCACCATAATTATGTTGACATAGAATTAGGTACTAAAATGTTACAAATTTTAATATTTTGGTATCGTTTAAGAAATCTTGGATCGTGTAGTGTAGATTTGTCAATCAAAAAAATTTGTTTTATTTCTGCTAAAAGTGTCAATACGTGTGTTTAAAATATTTTAAGCCAGTATAGGCATTGATTATGTATCTCGATATCTATTTATATCTCCTTGAAAAAACACCGTTACGTCCTAATTCCATACACCATTTTAAATGAACGTTGCACCCACAACCGTACTGAGTACGGTCCCTTCACCAAAGGTCTAGTAAATCACATTACATGCCGGACATTCGACCAACGCGGAACCCAGACAACTATGGAAGATCACGACTTGGTCACAGGTCAATCTTGAATCACGATGTCGTCTGCACCACCTGTTAGGCAATTTTCAACTTTATTGTTAAGGCAAAAGATTGGTTATAGTTTAAGAGAGGTGCGCATATGAAAGTTGAGAAAGTAGTGTGTAATAATTAGCTGGTATATTTGGATTAGAGTTGAAAATTCATTGATTGTTGTCTAAAATGACCTAAGGGGTAAAATGTCGAGAGAACTTACAAAAACCTTAGAACAACTTAGGTTTATTCTGAGTTTTTTTACGAACTTTCAATTTGAATAAAAATATTGAAACATTAAGGCTTACTTGCACGATAACTCACGAAATACAATTAACACTAAATATAATTAAAACATCACGTATCAACTGCAAAAAAATTTACTGAAATACAATGACATTTTAAGGGGGTGTTTCGCCAACTTATCATTAACTGTTCATTAAGCTAATTCGATCTCGAAACTTTTCAATAGCCTATTAATACATTTCACCACACATCAAAAGTGATGATAACAAGTTTATTGAACAAATAAATTTCATATTTCTAGGTCACATTTAGCTTATTTGGTCAATATTTACGGACTACATTATTGATAGGTTGGTGAAATAAACCTTTTTTTTTAATTCCCCCTATCGCTCGCTTGCACGGCAACTCAGTAAATACAATTAACACTAAATATAATTAAAATGTCATTCTGTCTCTATCAACTTCAAACAATTAAATGAAACACATTTGAAATATGTTCAGCAGTAAATTAATTCAATAAGTCGTTGTGTAAGCAGGCCTCAGACAAAATGCCTTGATCTTACTCTCTACTTGCTGATGATCACGATTATGAAACGAAATATAATTCACCAAACGCGGCGTTGTCCCCCGGGTCTGTAACACTCAACCGTATAACACAGTTTCACCTCTAGAGTAAAAAAACTAAAGAAAACCGAACCGAAATTTAATAAAACAATAAATAAATAATTAAAAATAATAAAAGGTTTATTACGGAACAATAACACAAGACTAACTAAAACAAGTAAAACGATGATAGCTGCAAAAATATAAACTGTAGCGCAGCTAACAACACCCTTTTCCAGATACAGAATAAAAGCATGAACATTGCCCAATTTCGCTTGTGCGGAATTATTTTTTTCTAAGAATTTAACGCATTAGTTCGGTATCGAGATATTAGTATCTAGTACTTACTGTCTATTAAACTCAAAACTCGTTTATTCAAAATAGAGTAGAATTACATAGTTCTTTTTGAACGTCAGTTTTACATAAGACTGCCTCCAAAAACCCGTCACCCTATTATTTTCTGGGATCAGTCTCGATTTGTACAAGCATCCCTGCAGAAAAAAAAATATTACCTACTTGTTACCACACTATGCAAGTAGTTCTCATAAAGTAAAATAAAGTCACGCTGATGAACAAAGGTATTCTTTGCAACAAGAAAGTATTGTCTCACAAAGAAAGGCGTAGCTATCGCTAGCGTAATGATATGCAAACTGATGTCGCGCCAAAACTTTTTTTTTTGTAAAACTTCTCTTTTCCGTATCTATTCTTTACTTTTTTGATTGTAGAAAAATATTTTTTTTACTAGACTTGCCGTGCTTATATGAAAATTTTAGTAAAATAAAGTTATTGTTAGTGGTATTCAAATAGGTATATCCGGCTGAAAAAGAAGAAAAACATTTTTTTGTAAGCTACACAAATAAATTCGAAATATTCCAAGAATTATTCGTATACTTAACAAAGAAGAAATGTTTTTTTTCTATTTTGTATCAAAATTAGCGAGCATTTTTAATTCACAAACAAAAAGCATTTTTCTGTTCAATGAAAAATTACATAAATTCAGCGACACTAACTACTACGTATTACTGACATTTATACAAGGAAAAAGTTTTTTTTTTTGAATTTTTAATCTTTTCATTAAATTATAAAATATTAAACAAAATAAATTGCAAAAAACATTTGTATTCCGTCTTTTAATTGTTTAAGGAAGGATAAAATCCACAAAACCGCAGTGGGTGGTGGTAAAAAAAGCATAAATATTTTGTGGGTCAAACATTGCAGAATACTCCAGGTTCCTATTAGCAGCGTTGCTAAAGGGCTCTTGAGCCACTCGCCTATAATGAGGCAGCTATGTTCTTACTTGTTATGTGCACCTAGTACATCTCTGTGTATCGCTACACTATGCTAAGTCCGATTTTACTAACATTTTACAGCAGAAAAATAACTAATTCTTTTTTTTAGTCCAGTGCGCTTAGAAACTTCAAACACGCGGTGGTATTGTGTCCCAAATAAATGTAGATACATACGTAACGCCTGGATTCCCCGAGGGTTGGGCAGAGGTGTATAGTACACCCTAATTTGATTAAGTCCCATGTGAGGGCGAGCCTATTCCCATCAACCGGGCACAGATCCAGACTCTGGGCTGCTACTGAGTAATTCCACACGAAAAAACCCAATATCACTTTGCCCAGAGAACCCAGGACCTCACGCTCAGCAGTCGCACTTGCGACCACTAGACCAATGAGGCAGTCTAATAAATGTATATCAAATTATAAACTAATAAAAATAGATATAGAATCTGCCAAATTAAAAAAAAATGTAGAAGATATTATTTGTTTGTAACTAAGTATTAATTACTAAAATAAAACCACAAAAAATCTTTAACGTGAAAATGCAATAAAAAAATTGAATGATTCATAAAATAATTTACCGACTCCATTGTGAAAATTGATTCATTTGGCATTACAAAATGCATTATGCACAAACGTATCTGTATTTTCTGTGTACAAAAATGAAAGTCAAGTGAATTAAAAACGAATATTAGGTAGGTACTCTCTAGAGGATGGGCAGCAGCGTTCTCTGAGTACTTTAACAACCTTAATGCGATCGCCAACCCGCCTGCCAAGCGTGGCGATTATGGCAACCCCCCCCCCCCCCCCCCCCCTTTTATGGCTGAATGATGGTGATGATGATTAGGTACTCTTTGGTTCATGAGGCTTTTGGGTTTTGGAAAATGATAATTTCGAATCTTGAAGCAGTAAAAGCTAAACGACGGGCTAAGGAGAGACTGCCATCAGACCTCTGCAACCCAGTTAGGAACTGGGCAATGCCGATATTCTAAACTTAGACCGGTTGTCAGACTTTCGGCCTTTTGAGTACCCGTAACGACAGTATAGGTATTCGTATAACACCAGGGACCGTCGGCTTAACGTGCTCTGTAAAGCTCGAAGGGGTCTCGATTTATAACGGTCACCCATCCAAGGACTGACCGCAACAAGCGCAGCTTAACCTTGCAAATCGTTCATTAAGCGCGAGCCCCGAGGGGCTATAGAGAGTATTTATATGAACACCACTTCTCATAATAGGTACTAGCATATTTAGCGAAGTCGAAGGTATTAATAGCATTACTAGCAATAATGCAACACACATTGTTTGGAGAGTAAACCACCTAATCCTTGTATCGGACTTAACGATGATACATTGGCCAGCAACATTATTGCTAGAATTCTAAATTCGATCTATTAGACCTTATGACGTCATTGAACAACTAGTAGCATGGCCGCACATCTCTGCCTCACCTTTGGTGCAACAGGCGTGATAGCAATTCTATGTTAAAAGTAAAACGCCGGGCCTGCCTCAACATAACACTGATAGGGCAAGGGCATCGGACGGGCAGAGCGTGAGTGCAATAGTAACCAAATACTAAGTTATTTGTGTGATAGAGGAGACGGCGCCGCGGCGGTAAGCTTTATGCCTATACCCAGAAATAGCTCAATGAAATAAAATACTGGAGGAATATTAAATTGAATAGAGTTGAACTGAGATCGTGATGTTCTAGACTGCCTCGTGCCTCGTTGGTGATGTCCTAAATACAATCTCTAGGTCGGGCAAAGTGTTATTGCGTGGAATTTGTCAGCAGCAGCTCGGAGTCTGGATTTGTGCCCGGTTGATGGCAATAGGTTCGCCCCCTATTACTTGGGACTTAAACATAACGGAGAAATGAGGGTGTACTATATACTTCTGCGCCCAACCCTTCGGGGAATACAGGCGTGATATTACCATGACATTTTGTACGGGACAGACAAAAAAAAAACTGTTCCTATTACTGACAATGCAAAGTCACCAGACTGAATTATGGGTAATAAAAATAAAACAATAATTATGCTAATCTCACAGAAGAGTGATTGATGATTGAGAACTTACAATCAGTCGTTCAGAATAGATGATTACCTAAGTAGATTTTTTAAGTTTATTAAATCGTATTTACGCAGATACCCATGAAATAGGTCAAGATTACACAATCTTCCATGACTCTGTTCCATAATCAAGTTGCGTTAGTTGAGCCATTGAACGAACGAATGAACGAGAGATTATCGGTCCTACCTCAATATTATACTGATAAGGCAAGGGCATTCGGCGAGACAGGCAAATGGTGAATGCAACGGTATTCAAATACAGTTATGTCATAGAGAAATACTAAGGGACTATAAATATTTATGGATACCTACAGATTTCACTAGATAAGAACGTGACATTAATTTTAACTCGGATAATAATGTTCAATTAACTGGTTTTCGGTCCCGTAGACAATGATCGTACATCAGTTTTACAAATTTAATAAACAACTGAAATTCTTTTTATAATTACTATTCCGTTTTCAACGTACAGTGAGTTTCTCTAGAAAAGGTTACCATACTAAGAATATCAAATATAAAAAAAACATTGATTCTATAGCTATTTAACGGTTTTTGATGATGTCGTTTACGTTTTTTCTATAGCAGACTTTTACGGCTACAATTTACGAATTGACAACTATGTCAGAACTCTTCTTTCGTTGAACAGAGAATACATGATCGTCTGATTTTTAAGGGAGAATATTTTGACATTTTCTGTTTCAAATAAAAAAAAACTGCTAACTGTCATAATCATCATATACTAACCTGCTTACTAACATTAAGATAACTATGTATACAGAACTACATTTTCCTTCCATTCAAAAGATACGAACTCATACCACAATCTTATCCACTCCATATAACCGGCCACTATTATCCTCACAGAGTCATTCAAACCAATACGCCGCAATATAACCTACTTGGAGCATCTGTTATTATATTCTATGCGATTCTTGACCCCGCTCGTGACCAGAGAACGTTGCACTCCGCTCAATTGGACGATGCGTGTAGGTATAATATATGTAGGTATGTATGTATAGCAGTTCCGTATCTACGTGGGAGTTGGTCTATAGTCTATGTTATATTATTATTTGTAATTGGTGTAGTAGCGATTTATGTTGGTGTAATTATGAGGTTATTACTGAAGTCGTGAGTGTATGTGTGCGGGTATGATTGATCGGTATTAACATTGCACGGTTTTACTCTAGTCATGGGAACTAAATGTTAAAGATAATAATATAATAAGTCTGCTGATTATTTTTTAGTAAAGAGAATATCTAACAATAAATTTCTATTTATGATATAAATTAAATATTTTACATTTGCTAGAACCATATTACTTGCTACTCTTGTCCAGTCCCGGGATGATTAATGATTATAACTCTCAAAATACCTACAGAAGCAGTTAAATCCTAAGATAACGTTGCAACTACACAAAGATTAAACCAGCTCTATATCATAAAACTCTTAAATCAAGCTACTAGCTTACTTTATTTCATTAAGTGCTCACTCCATTCCCGATCAGATATAAATCTAGGTACAGGTTTCAGAACAAAAACTAACCAACATAAACTACAATTTCTAGTTTGTTTACGTCCGGGCAAAGATTGCACAACCGAGTTGCTTCCAATTGGTCTGGTGAAATTTCCTAGAACGTACTGTTGGAGAAAATTAACATTGCTGTGGTAGAATTTATATACTATTCTTGTTATTTTCTTATAATTTTGTTAGTTCCGAGTTTTGGGTCATGAAAATGCTCTGTTTTCGCTTGTGACTATTGTAGATCCAGCAGGTGTAGCATGACCAGCGTAGACAAGTTTTGTCGACAAAAGAATAGACAAAATGACATTGTTTATAACTCATTTTGTCTGCAATGCAAAATTCTCTAGCCTCTCTGAGTAACAATATCTGGCAATAATTTAGATTTAGGCGTTAGAGTGTTAACGAACACACATGATGCTTAGCGCACTACATTTAAATATAATCTACATGTCCTGGCCTTTTCCCAAATATGTTGGGTTCAGCTTCCAGTCTAACCAGATGCGTCTGTATACCAGTATTTTACACGGAGCGACTGCTATCAGACCTCCGCAACCCAGTACTGGGAAATGCCGATATCCTAAAGTTAGACCGGTATATACATATATCCTAAATATAATCTATAAGTTGACCCTAAAATCAATCTTGGAGCAATGATAATATTATGTTTATCAATCGACAAATATAAACCAAAGCTACAATTATCAATAAAATGATTCCATCGACTGTACTTACATTGTGTAACATCTTCGGACCAATATTGGACAACAAAATTTTAGCTTCCCCTCTAGGCTAGGGGATTTTATTTTCATTCACTACTACCCTTATGAAATCCTTGCTTTGTGGTCTCACATTTTTATTCTTTGCTTGTTTGCCGTTGGCTTCTTCTTTATTAAGGCCCTTTGTGTTGCTTATTATACTTGCTATTTGTAACGCATTCGAATGGATTATTTGGTCTTATTGTGTGATTGGTTTTGAACACAATTCGAGTGAAGTAGCTTCTTGTGTGGTGTAGTCTCTGGCTTTGATTATGCTTCTTCATCTCTTTACTTGTGCACCGTAAAGAAATGATTGAGAAAGAAGTAATGTCTTAACTTAATGTCATCTTATTTATTGTTACACCGCGAGCTACCCCTCTCTATTTTCTTGCAAATCATGTTCATCCAAAGGTTGTCTAACAGAAATAACCTAGTGCGATAAGCCCGCCACTTGTACATCTCTATTTTTATAGTAATGTTTCTTGTTTGTTTTGTGTAAAATAAAGAGTATTGTATTGAAGTATTTACGATGAAGGTCAGCAGCATTATATCCCTCCTGTTAAATAATAACACCCAATACCCACATCATTATTATTTATTTTACTTTAATTAAAACGGTCTTAGATAAATTACAATAATTAAAGACAGGAAGAAGAAGGGAATAGAAGAAGATAATTAAAGAAAGGAAGAAGCAGGGTAACAGAAGAAGATACATACAAAGAAAGGGAAAAAAAAAGAAATTAGAAACACCCCTTTCCTAAATCCCTTACAATGCTTCTGACAGTATATTCTTTTACTCATTCATGATGCATTCCTCTCACAGTATTCCAGGCATTCTGACAAAACATGTATTTATACATTTTTGTTTTCCAAAGTGTTGCAGAGTTTATAAGACAATATGGTCTTGCAAATTCATCACTTTCTTCACTACGAGTAAAACTAGAAATTTGCAAATTCACTGGGGACCATACCGATATCCTAAGATTGTCATCCTTTGGGCTAATAATTCTTCCTGCTCTCTATTGTGTTTCTTTAGGTACGTAATCTAAATCATTTCAACAATTATTACATCGCATGATTTAATTTAGTTGCAGTAAGCTGACAACTACAAGTCTACAACAGTTGTGCGAGTGCGACCCACGTGGCGGAGTGCAGTTTCCTCACCGACCGGTTCACCCACACAGACCACCGTCGCATTGCAAGCGAGATTTAAGTACGTTGTTAAGAAATTAGATTAATAGGCAAGTTGAATTGGAACTATTGGAAGGAACTACTGGTGCAACTAAACTTTATTAACAATTTCTTCTTGCTTTACTATTGTTTCTTTATAATCTTTATAATGGTGACTTTTCAAGTAATAGTCTAAGTCCAGAGCTTCAAATAAATATTATAAGAAGAGATTTGGGAAAAGATACCGAAATAATTGTCTAAAGAGCAAATTGTTAACTTATTACTGCATTTTAAAACGTCAAAACTAGGTGCACGTTTCCAAAAGGTAGGTTATGGTGATATTACACGGTTCACTTCTGCCTTTCAATTTGGATGAAGCAACCAAATTGAACCATGTAAACATAAAGGTGAATCATTCAATATCATTGATCAATAGCATATGCTTTCTTTTTTGCACCTTTCAACCAAAGTGAATCAATTTGGTTGAACCGTGTAATATCACCATTACAGTAGTGTGAGAAATATAAGGAGAATTATAATGCAGGTTAACGTAAGAAATAAACTCACATAAGATTAGCAAATAGAAAATTATGCCTTTTAAGATTGCCATAACAGTTAAGGGCTGACTAGTCCCGACAGACAGCACCCGTTCACGAGCATGATGTGTACATCCGCATCGTTTAGCTCAACCATATAGGGTGAACCAGAACTAGAATCAAGTCTTGAAATTATAATGATGAATCAAACTTTTTTTTGAACCAGAATTCTCATAATTTGATAAAACAGTAGTGAAGAGTCACTAGAATATAAGCAGTTCACAAAAAGCGAATCGCAAGATCCTATTCAATTTCTCATTATTAATTTCTAACAGGATCCTCTCCGCTAACACTGACACCACACCCTCTATTGCATAACCCTTACCGTTTGAACCCGCTATAATTATTGTATAGTTATAGTCATTACGCAAGCATGACCTAACTTCACCCTACGTTTTATAGTTTCCATGGCTTTCCCATGAGGTGATAACATGAAGTTATTGACCTACTTCTGTAGCCTGTTAATGGTATTGGTTCTAGGAATTGTTGCTTGCGGCGTTGGGTATGCGAGGTTATTGAAAATGCTACTTTTTTATCATTACAAGTAACATATTTTTGTTCTTGTGGAAACACCTACAGGATCCCATACAAATTAACGACAAACTTGTCTAGTTTGTATGGTAAGATGATTTTTTATTTTCAAGGAATTGCAGTACGTTCAATCCATGAAGACGCGCCCCACTCTTTGTCTTAAAGACATTACGCACTGTCGACTGGTTGCCTGAGACTTGGTCTCTCGGTGACCAAAACATAAGCATAGTCACCCGGGCGACCGGCGACCAAGTGCGTAAACACCTATTTAAAGCATGGAAAGTCACAGTCGCGCTCGACCAAGTCACCGGCGACCAGTCGACAGTGCGTAATGGCTCTTAGAGCCACTACGCATTATAGACTGGTCGCTGGAGAGTTGGTTTCTCGGCGACCAAAACATATGCATAGTCGCCCGGGCGACCGGCGACTAAGTGCATAAACACCTATTTAAACTATAAAAAGTCACAGTCGCCATCGACCAAGTCTCCGGCGAACAAAACATAAGCATAGTCGCCCGGGCGACCGGCGATCAGGTGCGTAAACACCTATTTAAACTATAGAAAGTCACAGTCGCCGTCGACCAAGTCTACGGCGACCAGTCGACAGTGCGTAATGGCTCTAAATCGCTACAGTGCAAAAGTGTCCATTATAAATTGCTATTGTGTTAGTTCTTTTTGGTTTACTGCCTCGGTCTAGTGATCGCAAGCGCGGCTACTGAGCGTGAGGTCCTGGGTTCGATCCCCAGGTCGGGCAAAGTGATGTTGGGTTTTTCCGTGTGGAACTTCTCAGTAGGAACCCGGGAGTCTGGATTTGTGCCCCATTGATGGTGACAGGCTTGCCCCCTATAAAATTGGACTTAAACGTAACAGCAAAATGAAGGTGTATTATGCGTATACACGTAGAAAACGGGTTGCCGGCGCCGAGTTAGTCTCTATACTGTGTGGCGAACCAGCGCCGACAAGCTCCGATCTACGCCGAAAAATTCCAACCTGCTCCGATCAGCGCTGGTAAGCCGTCATTTGTTGCTGTATTTGCAAGGGAACAAGGCGTACTTTTGTTAGAAAATGCCAGCCCCTGCTTCTACCCGCTTCCTTTATGTAGCGGTTTCCTGCACGGACCAGTACCGATAACCGCTGGTAGATCGGCGCTGGTTACCTGCTTCCTTTATGTATACGCCCTTATACGCCTCTGCCCAACTCTTCGGGATACAGGCGTGATGTTATGGTATAATACAATTCCTCGGTATCTCCAATTTCTCGGCTTTCGTGAAATATTTCCTATTGACCTTCATTGAATTCTTACGAAATAATTAACATTCTAGGCTTTTCCCAACTTATTGGGGACGGCTTTCAGATGATAAATATCAGTATTTTACACGGAGTGACTGCCATCAGGTCTCCACAACCCAATTAGGTACTGGGCAATGCCGATATCCTAAGTTTAGACTAGTTGTCAGACTTCTGGGTTCCTGACTATCCGTAACGACTGTCACAGGTATTCGTACTCCCGGGAATGACGGCATAACTAGTAGGGAAATCAACCAACTCTCAATCTATAACTACAATAACATGGTATTAATACATAATGTTTTAAAACAAACATGTTTTGATTCAAACCTACCGTTATTACTATAAACCGCAGTATTGTTTATTTAGCAAAATCACAGCAAGTTTTGTTCCAGTAAAGTACAGCCAAGCAAACAATAGCGCAAGCCTGAATCACAAGCCAGCTGCTCCGTTGCGCAGTGTGATTTATGCGTCGCTACTAAGATTATAGAAATTGGAGAGATATGTCACTGACTAAGAGCGCAGCCATACGATGCGTTGCCGCTGCGTTGCGACGCTTGAGCAGTGATGCTGCGTCGCCTTACATATAAATTACAGTAGCATGACCTACGGTGCGTCAGGCTTGATTTACACAGAGTAAGTAACGCGGCATCTTACGTAGGCGGTTCAAAGCGACGCGAATTGCGAAGCGATCCGTTGCGGTGACACGCGAATTCAATGCGATGCGGTGCGAAGCGGCGGCTTTGTCCTACGAGCTCGCGAACCGCCCGCCGCGCGCCGCCGTCATTCAGTAGCACTGTACGGCACCGCATCCAGTTCGCGCGAAAATATCAAGCCAACTGATCGCGTTCGCTTCGCTTCGCACCGCATTCCCCGTGCGTTTGGTCACGTAGGCCACTTCAATAGGTATCGACTGTTTGTTGCTTTCGCGTCGCTTCTAGATCGCTCACGTAGAATGCCGCGTTACTGACTCCAAACTCGAGATAAGTCAGTGCTGACCCGATATTTACCTAGTGTACATTGATTTGGAGTCAGTACAGCGTTGTCGCGATCTTCTTCTTCTTCTTCCTGCCCTTATCCCATGTTACTTGGGCTCGACGCAACACGTTTCTTCTTCCATTCCGTCGTGTCACCCGTCATAATATCACTGACTCCCTTCTCTTTCATATCATTCTTCACACAATCCATCCATCTTTTCTTTGGCCTCCCTCTTCCTCTCCATCCATCCACATTTATATTCATAACTCTTTTGGTCACATGCGTTTCATCCCTTCTCTTCACATGCCCATACCAAGACAAACGACGTTGAAAGGGAACCGCCTTTCAACTTTTCTGTCACTGGCGCTACTTTCTGTCGCAATCAATTTACATTATAAAAATATCGGCTCAGCATTGACTTGTCTCGAGTTTGGAGTCAGTTACTTACCCTGTGTAAATCAGGCTTTACTCTCACATTTACACGAGTAGGTAAGCACAGAAAACTGCTTGGTGCTGGGCTTTAATGTGTGACTGGTAGATAGCCAGGCAAATGATATGAATGGATTAACCAATCCATTGCATGTGCTGGATTTTGTTGAATCTTACAACATGCGTCTATTCCCAGGGTGCGGAGAGGAAGTTTTATATTCTAGCCTGGCCCCCCACGAAGATTACTAATTGCTAAAGACTAAAACTATACCTACTATCATTCTAAAAAGTTTAACTAACTTAGTGCTTACTTGCTTGGTCACTTGCTTAGTAACTTAGTGCTGTGCAATAATTATATAGGGTGTAAACGAATTCGTGTAATTCCTTAAAACCACGTGATCGGTGACAAAGATTAAGCCTAAAGGGTTATATTTGAAAATCAACTAAAAAACAATTCTTAAAGAATTCTTGAATTTCTATTTCCGAATCATTTTAGAGCCCCGAGGTAACTGACTGCAAAAAGCGATATCGCGTTAGTCGTGCCCTTCATCTGTGTCACCGTGCTTTCATTAATTTATGCAAGGCATCGAAATGTTCCGTCACAATTATTTTTTTTTGCAAAAGATTTGTTTCTTCTTTTTTACTAAATCCTTATTATGTGGTTTAGATACGATCACTTACCACAACCGCATGAAAAAAAAGGATTTTATTTTTATTCATGCTAAATCCTGTGCGGAGCCAATCTACACGTAGATCATGTAATTTTAAGGAATTACACGAATTCGTTTACACCCTGTATACCTAGAAATACATAGTTTCTGTAAACACATTTGGTATAATAATTATTATGGTCTCAATTGCCACACGATTGGCCTATCTGTTGCTATTCTATAATCTAAGGTAATACAGTATGGCAGTATAACAATAACCGGTTCCTATCGTGTTTTGCACTAACGCGGCCGATTGATACGACAGTTTCGCAATGTTAGGCAAATTAGAATGTGCAGTTTGGAATTGTGCGCCCGCCTCGAATTCAGTATTTGTCTATGTGCTTTTCGATTTAATTAATTCGAATACGTTGCAATATACATTATTGTACATACTGCCCCCGTGTGGGGACGGGCTAGAGTATAAAACTTCCTCACCACACACTAGGAATAGACGCGTGTTGTAAGATTTAACAAAACCCAGCACGCTTAGTACTCGTAGTAGGATCTATACGGTCCGCATGGCTACCTACCACCCTCATATTAATTGACGACACGTTTGGTGCAGTGGCTAAGCGATCGACTGCTGCGCTGCGTGTCGCGGGTTCGATTCCCACACGAAACAAAAATTTTGTATGGCCTACAGATAGTTGTTCCGGTTCTGGGCGTTTGCGTATGTGAGATTTGTGGCTGTTAACGCACCCACGATACAAGAGAAATCTTAGTGTGGGGCAACGTTTTCTTTAAAAGATAAGATTAAATTCAGGCGCCAAGCAGTTTACTGTGTTCCGTAGAGTGTACACACATCAAAAAAAGTTTGCGATCACTAGCATAAGCTGACATAATTTATTTTATTGAACGTTATCAAGAAAAATTCTTTGATGTGTGTTTTCTTGATAAAGAAAACTCGTGTCTAAAGAATCTAAAAAGAAGAAGAAATCATAATATAATCTACCGTAACAAAAAAGATTTCGATTTTTCAAAGTGATCCCAAACTTTTTTTGATGTGTGTATGTGAAAGCCAGAGGGTAATAGCGAAAACCCTCTATATCTCTGTTACCTGGATTAGTGTGCTCCATCTTAGACCCTGTCTGCGTTTACCATCCACTGCGACTAGGATGAAAAGCTCAAAAAATAAAAAAAAACTATTGCCCTATGACGGGCACAATCATAACCCCTGGCCGCCTGGGGACTGGGGACTTCTTCTTTTCTCGTGTTGGACCTATGCTCATACCGTGTTGAACAGTTCAGTCACTCAGCAAGGTTGGTAGCGGGGCTGACTGCCCAGAGTGAGCTCGACGCACTTAGATATAATAACTCGTGAAGGCTATTTTAATGTACATACCCACCCTAAAGCGCCATTTACACGGAGATAGTTTCTCGAAGCGAGACTCGGTCTGTCTTTGTTTTTCTCTACGACGAAAACAGAGATAGCATGAGACTCGCTTCGAGAAACTATCTCCGTGTAAATGACCCATGATGGATATCCTAACAGAAAACCCATTGCTAGTAATTTTTTAAACCCTTGTACGGAAATAGGAAGAGTCGAAACGCAATCCAACAGTTATTTGCTAAAATAAACCAGCCAGTTTAAAAACTCTAATAAATCGTCAAAACGCGACATGAAATTGTTTTAAATAGCGTGCAACTGAAATTGAACCCGGCTGTAATGTTATCGTTAGGGAAATCGTTAAAATTGCTATCAAATTTTTATTTTAAAGCATAATACCACAGCGCAATAGAATATTATAGTAGCTCAAATTTGTATGATAACATTTTATTCCCCCTTTTTTCTTGCCCCATATCGTTCTGAGAAGCGCGGTCGAAAACATGGCGCTCTGCCTTCTCGAGTCTATAACTGGCGAGCGACGTACCCCCAAACCCACCGTCCGCATGCTAAACTTACCCTACACCGAGTGTGTTATTTTGCACCACAGGTTGGTGTTTACCCATGCATTGCTGGGTTTTGGGGGCTGAGTCACCCTCGTCCGTGGGAAGGCACCCTTAGTTCGAAACCCCACACGTGGTCCCCGGGGTGGTGCCAATCAGGTGACAATCATTCGCTTGTAGGATCTTTACGGTCCGCCTGGCTAGCTACCACCCTCACATTAAAGTCCGGCGCCAAGCAGTTTACTGTGTTCCGTCGTGTGTATGTGAGAGCCAGAGGGGTATAGGGTAATACTTGGATTCGTGTGATTCATCTTAGACCCTGTCTTGTCTTGTCGCTTACCATCAGATGCGACGAGGGTCAAATGCGACAAAGGCAAGAAATAAAAAAATAAAAAAGTCTGGGTGTCCAGAAGAAAATGTGGAATAGGAGATCATATTTCCTCTTCAATATTATATAATGATCGGGCTATCCTCATTAGTATACAAATTATCTCAATTTTTAGAATATTTATGTTTTACATAACAAATTGAATTGAAAAAAAATGTACTTAATTTTTTCTGCTTATTAATGTAAAAAATACCTTGACTATTCACAATCAAAGTGGAAAAATTTAAATCTATTTTCTAGCTTTATGGTAACATTTTTTCCTTTGGACCACTCGATCCGGGATATCTTGTACCTATAGTAGATAACAAATCTTCCCTTTGCTTCTTCCAAAACTTTTAAGCATTCTTGTCCACATCTTCCCTAAAGCATCCTCTACATATTTACCTTCAAAATTAATGCCACACTTACTGTAACTTCTTCACAGTCATTATCAACATACTAAATGTTTACGACAAACATACCCGGTGTGGACTATAGGTACCCATAAATTCGATCGTAAAACATTTTATATATTTCAAGTGCTATTAGATCGCGGTACCGTGTTTCATGGGCTGTTTGAAAATGTTCAATAGGATATTAGAGTTAAATAGATAACGCACGTTGACCTACTTTGCGTGCCATTTGGTAAGAGCAACGCTCCTAATTGTTACGCTGATAAGTCAGTTCCTTCTCGACCGTTTGCGTTACCGCACGCGCGAATGATTGCAGGATGCTTGTACGTCTACTTTTATTATTCATTTTGCCGTCAAGTGGCATTCCTGTGTTCCGGTTTGAAGGGTTATGGGCGTCGGTGAAATTACAAGCACATGAGATTTTCCAACTTTGTCGCTAAGGTTCGCAACGCGTCAGCAATCTTGTTGGTGTTGTAGGTGTATACGAGTATAGGCGACTGTGACCACTTCCCGTAAGGTGGGCTGTCGGTTTGTGTATCCTATTACATTAAATAAAACCCAACAAGAAAATATTGTATCATGCTTTTCCGTTTTTTTTTTTGGCTTTTTCCGTAGTCGGCATTATTTTTTTCAATAAAAACATTGCCTATGATATTCTTATTGTAAAGACGGATCAATGGACACCACATTTGTCAAAATCGGATCAGTAGTTTTTGAGCTACGATCGAACATCCATACATAAACACATACATACATAGACTCATAACCTTTCCTTTTCTTAAACTCATTACCCTTTCTTTTCCGTAATCGGGTAATAAATACATACATACACTATTAACTTCGTCACCCTCCCATTTCTGTAGTCAGATAAAAAAACGCTCGGTAATCCACAAGAATCGGGCGTTAGTTAGAAAAATCTAGAATATACAGGCTGTTAACGAATTTGTGTAATTCCTTCAAACCACACGATCTACTAATGGTATAGATTAATCCCGCACGGGATTTAGATTGATTAAAAATAAAAACTTTTTTCTCACTGATATTTTATTTATTTGATTAAAAAATTCGATGCCTTGCATAAATGAATGATGGCACGGCGACACAGCTGACGGGCACGAGTAGCACGATATCGCTCCACGCAGTCAGTTAACTTAGGACGTTAAAATTACTCAGATACAGAATACGATAGTAAATTTTTTGAAAACTTTTTTTTTGTTGATTTTGAAAAATGCCTATGCTGAGTCAATCACTGTCACTAGTAGATCACGCGGTTTGAAGGAATTACACGAATTCGTTAATACCCTGTAGAAGGAGGAAAACAAAAACCTAGACGAACTAACAGCGATTCTCAATGACTAGTCTACCTATAAATAGCGATATGTCGTAATACGTAATAGCTAGACCGCTGTCAGTGACCGGCCAGAGGATGTTACAGTCACGTCTTTAGTATTAAAATATTATTACTAGGCTGGCTGGTGTATGCCTTCCTGCTTGTGGCTCATGACTATAATTAAGAAAATATTCGTGGAGATGTATGAACTGTACTTACTTTATTAGGGTTCTGTAACTACCTAAAGGGCGCCAACGGGATCTTATTGCTAAGCCTACACCGTCTGCCTGTCCGTCTGTTTATCACAGGGCTGTATTTTTCTAACCGTAATAGGTAGCTAGTTGAAATTTTCACAGAACATGTGTTACTATATCTTCTATCAATAAAAAGAATAATCAGATTAGAGCGTCTCACAATGAGAGTTGATATCACTGTTCCGCATGACGAGAACCTTGTGAAAGCAGAGAAAGATAAAGAAATTAAATATCAAGACTTGGCACACGAGGTTGTCGGGGATGTTGATTCAGCAATCATTGTGGCGATAGTCAAGAGCCTAGCCTTTTTTTGTGTGTATGTAAATATTTAAAAATGTAATTTTAGATGTGTATTTTAATGAATAAAGGAAGAAATAATAATAAGTCTAAACCCAAAGGGGATTATATAATAAACCTCGAAAAAATGCATTTATTAAACTTTTTTGTTCCTTCTCTATCGTAAAAACAGTAATACATACAATCGTGAAACTTTGTATGATTGTAGTGCATACTCTAGAGTTAAATAAAAAATAATAAAAACAGTTATTTCACATACATATGTGGTGGTACGGAGCCTTTAGTACGCAAGTCCGACTCGCACTTAGCTGTTTTTTTATTGGTGGCCAAACACGCATTGGAGTCATCACCAGCTGATGCTTCTGCTAAACTATGATAGCTTTCAGTTTTACCAGATGTGGCAAAGATTATCATCATCATCATCTGCCTAGCCTTTTCCCAACTATGTTGGGGTCGGCTTCCAGTCGAACCGAATGCAGCTGAATATCAGTATTTTACATGGAGCGACTGCCTATCAGACCTCCACAACCCAGTAACTGGGTAATACGATACTCTTGGTAAGACTGGTTGTCAGACTTTCTGGCTTCTGACCAACAGTAACGACTGTCAAAGATCTACAAATGACAGCCGGGACCAACGGCTTTACGTGCTTTCCGAGGCACGGAGGAAACTCGCTATGGTAAATGGTCACCCGTCCACAGACCAACCTCGGCAAGCGTGGCTTAACCCGGAAGATCGGTCTATGCGGCTGTAATTATTTAGCCACGAGCTCCTCTGTGGCAAAGATTATCATTTTAATATTTGATTGAGTTTCATCTGCATCTGACTTTCATCACCTCATTACTGGGTGATTATAGTAATTTCATTGTGTTTCGAGTTTTTGGCTACCGACTATCCTTTACCTGTCACAAGAGACAAACGCCCTGACGTGCTGTCTGATCAATGGAAGGATCTAGATTTATGATCGGCAAGTTTCCCATGGCGAGCAGTGTTTTATCAAAATAGAATAGAAATATTTATTTGCATAGAATGCAGATATTATAATGAATGCCATCCATAAATAATGCAAAGTTATTGCATTCTTTATTTCTTGGTATATTTTTTCTCATATGAGTATAAAGCCCATTAAAAAATTCTATACGAGTTAACGGAGGCACATAAAACATTTGAACATCTACATTTGCGAGCAATGAATTCGGGTCACCAACATTAATTTAATATCTCGGAAACTAAAAATGATAGCTATTTTAAATAAAAAGTGTTTTATACAAACTGTCCCAAAAAATAGTGTCATGTGGAAGTCCAGAGCTAGGACATGCTTAGAGGTTCCCGAATCACTCCCATGTATGTTCCGCGATTTTTTGTAGTTTTCGAGTTATAATTTTTTCATGTAGGTATTTTAACCAAACTCTGACTTTTGATCATAGTGTCATAGTTGAGAAACATGTTTTTTTTTAATTAGTTTGTCTCTTCGACTAATTTAGAAAATAGAAAAACCATTCATGCCACTATGATTAAAAATGTTATTCAAGTCACAGTTTAGTTAAAACATGAAAATAAATCTACCTCTAAGGATGCTCTACCTCTGGACTTCCGCTAGACACTACTTTTTGGGACACCTTGTATACTATATTTAATACTACTAAAACAAAATTTCTTAAAATACAGTGTGTAAACGAATTCGTATAATTCCTTCAAACCACATGATCTGTTAATGGTATAGATTAACCCCGCACGGGATTTAAATTGCTTAAAAAGTTAAAGTTTATTTTTAAATATTTTTTTCCCAAATTTTTTTTTTATGTAATAGAAAATTTCGATTCCATGCATAAATTAATGAAGGCACGGCGACACAGCTAACGGACACGGATGCTAAAATTAGACAGATACAGAATACCATGTTTCATTTTTTGTAAACTTTTTTTTGTTGATTCTAAAATAAACCTATGCAGGGTCAATCAGTGTCATTAGAGGTTTGAAGGAATTACACGAATTAAACTCCCTTCCTATAAAATACTTTTAATTTGAATAAGCATTTTTAATTTCCCCGTTTAGGTGTTCCGGTTTCATTGCTCCCAATTGTAGATCAATCTGTCTTCCTGCCAACTTATTTCCCTCATCGTATATAAAACAATAGTTTAACCACAATATCTATATCTATCTATTTCTCAAGAGGTCATCACACTGTATAATAGCCATAATTTAAATTACACTCGGCGAATGATGTCATTTCCCACTATGTGCATTGTATGGGGGTTACGTCATCGGCTCGGCGCGGAAAGGAAATAGTTATTATATAAACACGTGGATTTTATTTATATGTGTAAATGTCAGGTGATTGGGTATGCATCAATTGGAATTTAATACCTACATTTGTTTAAATATATGATATATTATGATGATACGATTTTAGGGATTCGTGGCTAATTTTCGCGGATCATATGATTTTCAAGGTTAAGCCGCGCTTGCCGCGGTCAGTCTGTGGATGGGTGACCATTCGTTACACATCGCCTTGGAGAGGACGTTAAACCGGCGGTCCTGGGTGTCATACAAATACCTATAACAATCGATACGGGTAGTCAGAAGTTCGGAAGTGTGGCAACCATTCTAACCTTAGGATATCGTCATAGCCCAGTAACTGGGTAGCGGAGGTCTGATGGCAATGGCAGTCATCATCATCATTCAGCCGAAAGACGTCCACTGCTGGACATAGGCCTCCCCCAAGCCATGTTGGGAAGCGTTTGCCATAATCGCCACGCTTGGCAGGCGGGTTTGCGATCGCAGTAGTATGGTTGTTAAAGTACTCAGAGAACGCTGCTGCCCATCCTCTAGAGAATCCCTTAGTCGCCTTTTACGACACCCACGAGAAGAGATGGGGTAGTGCTATTCTTTACGTCCGGCACCTGTTAGACTGGAAGCTGACCCCAATACAGTTAGGAAAAAGCTTGGCAAACATACAAGGTTAGTCGGAAAGGGGGAACTAATCCGAAAGGGTGTTAAAGTGCACATAATAATGAATAACTTTTGTTCTACCACTTTCCCTAAAAGTCAGTAGTTTAAGAGAAATAGCTCTTCAAAGAGTTCATAAAAATACGCTAAAATCTATATAACCTCAGTCATGATCAGCTGTGTTTACATTGTAGGTCATATTTGGGATCACGGATTGGATTTTCTGAATTCGTAACTAAAGCAGGAATGAATAATTTTTAAAGAGACTAAAATAAAAATCATTATTCCGCGACCACTTACTTAAAGTATCACTGATCACTGTTTTAAAGCAAGTGTTATATTTTCAAAATTCGATAATTTTTAATTCCACGCTTAGATTTTCAGACTAAAATTACGCCAAGTTTCCATAGTGGATGGCATAATGGCATAACCTCATGTTTGCAATACCTACTTATACCTATTCCAAAATAGGCTCAACCGAGTTTTATTTATTTATACTCCACGTGCTTGTCTAAATTTACATTCTTAATAAACTGGATCTATGTAATAGCCCCAACTTTTTATAATTTACGTGTGAATTTAAATTTGCCCTTGACAGTGGAAATTGAGATACAAAGCAAAAAGAATAATACAGAAGGCTAATTTCGAATAACTACGCCAGAATAGTCACTTAATTTCGATAAAACGGAACAATCTCGAACTACGCTTTGTAGTCACTCATCATCATCTGCCTAGCCTTTTCCCAACTATGTTGGGGTCGGCTTCCAGTCGAACCGGATGCAGCTGAATATCAGTATTTTACATGAAGCGACTGCCTATCAGACCTCCACAACCCAGTAACTGGGTAATACGATACTCTTGGTAAGACTGGTTGTCAGACTTTCTGGCTTCTGACCAACAGTAACGACTGTCAAAGATCTACAAATGACAGCCGGGACCAACGGCTTTACGTGCTTTCCGAGGCACGGAGGAAACTCGCTATGGTAAATGGTCACCCATCCACAGACCAACCTCGGCAAGCGTGGCTTAACCCGGAAGATCGGTCTATGCGGCTGTAATTATATAGCCACGAGCTCCTCCGCTTTGTAGTCGCTCATTGCAGAATAATGCAGAGTACACATCTAGCTGACGAAGGCCAACAAACGCTAATGAACGTTGGTCACTTGTTAAATTTGACCAAAGTTTGTATTGAACGAATCAGGTTGTATGCGGTTTTGAGCGATATCGCGCCCCGTTCGTCTATTCGTTAGAGAGGTATGTACGCCGCATTAACCACCGCACACCCTTGGGACACCCTTGAGAGTGCGGCGGTATTGGATGTATGAGAGTGTGCTAAAATGCAGATTTATTTATTAATTTACTTAGAAATTGGTTGATTAGCACAAAATCTATTTTATACTAAAATAACAAACCGATTTAAGCGACGCTGCCAAGACGAATCAGGAAATGGACACAATTTTTTTTTTGTAATCCTCATCGATTTTTTGCGTTTTGTGTAAAGTGGACCTTTTGTATCTATTATTGTGCTTGTCAAAAGTAATTTGACGGTCGTTAACATTATTTCACACTTCACTGTCAAATGTTACGTGTACTCACACGTTAGATCCTCTTTGTGTTGACGTGAGATCAATATGTACTAAGTTATTTTCTAACACTTGTCATTATTCAAACATGGGGTGCATGAAAAGAGCCTCCACGAGTGACGATACATAAGTATGACCGGCGCACCCTGGGCAGTCAGCCCCGCTACCATCCTTGCTGACTGGCTAATCTTTTCACCACGGCATGAGCTATTCTCGTATAGCTCGTGCCGACACGATAGAAAAAGAAGATTCAAACACTTATTCAATTCAGTTTCAACGTTGGTTCCCAGCAAACAACAGACCACCCCTTTGCTTCCCGTGGGTCTCATATTAGAAGAATTATGGAATATATCTTAAGAACAGGCAACAACATTGTCTTGCGCATTTGAAACTTACTTCGATCACTAATCCATTTGCCAAGAGGTGATCATGACAATGTCTGTCACGACCACAGATTTAGAGTTAAATAGATAACGCAATTACCTGGTTTGCATGCTATTTGGTAGGAGCAATGCTCTTACATGTTACGCTGATAAGTCAGTTCCCTCTCGACCGTATCACTGCGAACACGCGTGCGAGTCCTGCGGAATGTTTACTTCCCAAAACTAAATTGCCTCGGTAAGTAGGGCGTTGGAACAAAAAGCCGTGACATGCTTGTTTTCATTAAATGTGACAAAGTTGTGTTATCGATTTGACTCAATACTTTTGGTCTCGTCGCATACTTGTAGAGATCCATTGGAGTACCAGTGTTATGAAAAATACGCTACCAAGGGAGGATGATATGAGTAAGAAAGGAGTGAATACTGAGATGACGGCTGATATAGCTTAGGAGAATAGAGGAGGATTACATGTCGTGGCGACCCCACCTAGTGTGTGGTAAGGGTAGAAAGATGATGATGGTGATGATTGGTGGGTTCCCTGGAACCTCATTAACGTCGTATGTGTATGTCTATTAACTAACCTCATTACGATTAGCTTTCTTTTTTTTTCTTTTTTTATTACTATCGTTACTCTCAAGATATCTTTATCTTAATATACAGTGATTTTCTTTGTAATGTGTTTTGATGACAATTAACCATGTCACTTGTTTTATATAGTTAGCGTCCTTTTACCTTTTGTAAATGTGAGAGCTTTATAGACTTGCTAGATACCTATTTAATTTGTGATCATATTTTTTCATTTTGTTTTTTTGTGTGGTTCCTGCTCTTAAGTCTACTTTGCTCTCTCATAACTATTCTAAGCTATAACTGTACCCACTCAAATTGTTAAAGATATGGATTTTAAAAGAGTACCCATGGAGTTTTTTGCCGGCTCTTCTCCATAGGAAACGACTAATTGGAACCGTGCACCTAAATTCGACTTTTCATAAGCGCCTGTAATGGTTTATGTGAAATAAAAAACTTTTGATTTTGATTGGTAGCATTGGCAAGAGGCATAGTTTCAACTAATAGCGGTTGATTAGTTTGGAATTGGGCAATAGTATAACAAGGATCTACTTACGAATAAAAATAATACTGATGAATAAGACATATTGAATCACCTAAAAACCAACATTCCTAAAGCATTCTATCATAAAGATCAATAAAAAAGAAATTCAATAGAATAATCTAGAATTGTAGACGTTTATAAATCCCAATCTTAGCACACTTTTCTTTTCAAGTCCATTGAAAATGCAAATTCCATTTTCAGAGAGGAGAATAGTCTCGCTTAGAAAATTGTTGAAAAACGTTTCGAAAGGATTTCGTAAAAGGTCTGTAGTAAGAAGAAACATTGTTTTTTGAGACCTAAATCCAAGTTGGTCTGTGTAAGCAGATTAGGATCGGTTTAGGTTGGATAAAACTTATAAAATATAGACCTAAGCTTGAATGATAAAAGTAGGTTTAAATACTTTCACACTTTGCGATTTTCTATTAACTATAATAGTATCAGGCTTTAAATTTCCTACTGCAGGACAATGGACCCTTCTCATATACAAGTTTAGTTTTAGTATACACTAAACCTGAAACTAGTTTGTTCAGAATCACCAGGAGAATCGACTGACATAGTTTTTACACCACATTATATTTTTCCTTTTTTTTTCATAAATTTCAATTCTCTTTCAATAGGTTTCTACGCATAACAGTGGACGTGAATAGACACCTTGAAGCTTGAGATGGTCCTCTGGTCAGTTTCCGTGTATTAGACAACCCCTGCATAGCACATCTCAGGCATTTCACATTTTACTAGGGAACTTAACGCGACATAAACTAAGGTGTAGCTTGATGATTTATAAAAATAAAACACACATTCCATTCTGATGAAAATCTTGTTGGAGTGTCTCGGTTTGTGTATATGCTAAAAATAAAGTTGTAGAGAAGGAACGAGCTCTGATCACCACGCTTCACTCCGTGTTGGCGATTTCAGACCATTATAAGACCAAGTTTCCTCACGATGTTTTCCTTCACCGTATGCCAGTGATGTATTAGATTAACTAAGAAAGTACATACGACATTAGAAAGGTCACATTGGTACATGCCTGGGTTTGAACCCGCAAGTCGGTGCTCAACAAGCAGGTTCATAACCTCTGGGCCATCACGACTTCTACATTGTTGAAATATTATAGCTGACGCACGCATGGCTTACGTGGTACGTCGCTAAAGATCATAAGCTCTTCTATAAAATTGGTTGTACAAGGTTAGTCAGAAAGGGGGTACTAATCCGAAAGGGTGTTAAAGTACCCATAATACTGAGTAACTTTTGTTCTACAACTTTTCCCAAAACTCAATAGTTTAAGAGAAACAGTTGTTCAAAAATCTCAAAAAAAAAACTCTAAAATCTGTCTATCCCAAGTTATGATCAGCTGTGTTTACATTTTAGGTCACATTTGGAGTCATGAATTAGAAGCCCCATTTTCTGAATTTGGAACTAAAGCAGGGATGAAGAATTTTTGAAAAAACTTAAATAAAAATCATTTTATTTGGAAATAAAAAAATATCGAATTTTGAAATTTTAACACTTACTTGCTTTCAAACAGTCATCAGCGTTAATATGAGTGGGCTTCAGATTAGTACCCCCTTTCCGACTAACCTTGTATAATTCAAATATTATAGCTGACTCACGCATGGCTCACGTGGTATACGTCTCTAAAGATCCTATGCTTTACTATAAAATTGGTTCTATAGTTTATTCGTGATGAAGTAACCAACAACTTTTTTCATTCTTGTCTCCTTTCAGTATTCTAATCCTTTCTCATTCTGAGAAGAGGATCGTGCCCAGCAATGGCTAATTGTGCTTATGCCACCTTGCTGGCCTAATGTGGTTTGGCGGATGACACACACCATCGAGAAGTTTTTGGAGACCTTTCTCTTCACCATTAACGCAAGTGTAAATCAAATTCTGATTAGCACATAAATTCGAAAAGTCAGAAGTGCGGACCGGGGTCCAACTCAAACCCTTCTGGAAGGTAAGTGTTAAACCTCTATCTGTTCTTCTTTTTCTTCTTCTCTCGTGTCAGTTCTCGCTATACGAAAACAGCTCATGCTGTGGTGAAAAGATTAGCCAGTCAGCAAGGTTGGTAGCGGGGCTGACTGCCCAGGGTGCGCCGGACGTACTGAAGTATCGTCACTCGTGGAGGCTCTTTTCATGCACCCCCTTTTTTTGCTGTATTATTATGGACTGATAAGTTGTCTAAAATACTAGAAATAATCCTTTTATTTATTAAAACGATAGGTCAACTTATAGTCAATTCAAAATCGACATTTTACTTCGGAATAACTCGAATAGAGCTGAAAATTGGTACAGTCCTTGAATACATATTGACAAATAAAATGTCAAAAATCCCGACCGATTCCACTTCTGCTAAAGGAGGCTCTTCACTCGTGGAGGCTCTTTTCATGCACCCCTATACAGGCTATCACTGCTTTTTTATCTCCTTTTTTCAATCGTTATTAAACTCATTATGCATTCACCAACTATTTGCATAACAACTACCTACGAGTACTTCTATCTATCGCCTAACAAAACCACTCTGCATCGCCATTACGCAAATCCTCTCAAATCCAGCCTAACTAAAACGCACTCGAATCGAATTCCAGTCTAGTATCGACAATAGGAGTAATCTTAACATATACGTCGGTATCGACAGGTATTCGCATATCCGAGATTGCATCCCCAGATCCCTCGAGAGTCACTCAACTCGGTTCTAGGTAGTACTGCATATCTACTGGTTAATTCTGGATTCACCTGAATCTGATGTGGGATATGATTTATTAAAAGTCGGGATTTATGAATCTGAATTTTTATTTGTTAAACATAGATGATACGTCTAAGGCGTTATGGCGTTTCCCCCAGCGAAAGTGGCGCCACTTCAGAAAAAAAAGCATAATTTCTGTCAACACACAGCATATTGAAATTTCGTAGGTACGTACAACATTTTAGTCAAGTATTGTAGAAATTTTCGAACACCAAATATTAACACGAGAGCTTCTGGATTCGAGGTTTTAGCGGTAAGTACCAAAAACGGCCGTTTTTAGCACTAATTACTAAAACTTCTAACTTAGGATGTCAAGTGTTGTTTTCTGGTGTTCTCAAATTTCTACAACACTTAACTAAAATGTTGTACGTACGAAATTTCAATATGTTGTGTGTGCCCGCAATTGTGGGCATCGTAAAAGGTGACTAAGGGAATTAATAGTCCATGACATATTATGTTATCAAGAGGGTAGGTAGCAGCGTCCATGTGTTTACTAATAGCAACTTATTGCGATCAACGATTCGTTAGCCAAGCGTGGTGATTATGGAAATATTTCCCTTATTCATATTCTCTTATTCATAACTTCTTGTATTAATATTTTCTTATTTATATAGTTTTGTTTACATTCTCTTATTCAAATTCTCTTATTCGAAATTCTTTTATTAATATCTCTTATTCATATTCTGTTCTTCTTCTTTCGTGTCAGCACCAGCTATACAAGAATAGCTCATGCCGTGGTAAAAAGATTAACCAGTCAGCAAGGTTTGGTAGCGGGGCTGAATGCCCAGAGTGCGCCGGACGTACTTAAGTATCGTCACTCGTGGAGGCTCTTTTAATGCACCCCAATTCTCTTATTATTAATTATTCTCTTATTGATCGTGAATATAAGATACCGTGTGATTAGAAGTTTGACAGCTGATTCAGCTCGCCACAATGATTTAGTTAAAACTCAATTTACAATTTAAAACACTGGACTGGATTCGTGTAATTGGTACAACATTTTATCTTAATTATCGTGAGAGAATACCGTCGGTTCTATCAATGAATTTATTTATAAAATGTATCCTTGAAGATAAAATAGGGCTTCCTTTAGTAATAAAGAAACAATGAACGGATCGTTAGTCTTCATTGAAATCTTTCATAGAAAATTGTATTTGCAATTATTTTGTAGAGAAATAAGATATTTTTACATTTATACAACTTGTAACATAATTAACGTAAACCCTGAAAATACAGTTTGTTATGAATCGGCAACGGAATCGATTTCAGCCATTTTTAATAGGTTTTTTTTTGTGGAAAGTTCTTCTTAGGTTTTTCTTTAAAATAAAAAGCTAGCCATCATTGATACAGATCATGTACCGTCAAAATCAAAACTAAATGATGATTGTACTTTCAAAAATGTTTTATGTTTTTTTCCTTAATTTTATAACAGAATACGAGTTTTATTCAAATTAATTTAAATATTAATATTTTAAATATTAAGTAGGTACATTACATGCAATTATAATTGAATTTGTTGGGGAGTTTGTTGCGTCGTTTCTTCTTCACAGCATAAACACTAGGAAGCGGTGAAGGATGGGCGGTTTTGGGGCCTGTTTTATGTAAAATTTACGTTCAAAAAGAACTTAGTAATTCTAGTACATCGTAACTAATATTAAAAATGCGAAAGTAAGTTTGTTTGTTTGTTACCTTTTCACGCTTAAACCACTAAACCGATCATCCTGAAATTTTGCATATACATCGTCAGGTGTACAGAAACGGACATATGGTACCTTTCATCCCGAAAAAAAGTATTGTTCCCGAGGAAAACAACAATAACGTTCATAGATGGTGCCACGTGTGTTTCGAATCACGATTGAATTATATTATTATAGAAACTTTAGTAGTGTGTTAAGAATTTTTTGAGCTTATTTAACGCCAGCGAAGCCGCGGGCAAAATCTAGTTTTGAATAAATGAGTTTTGGAGTTGAATTCAAACTTTGAAATAAGGCATTACTTTTACTGTTGATTGTACTTGCTCATAAGCGCTTTTTCAGTTAAACTGAGCGCATTCTGAAAACGCTCGACAAAACGCTACAATAAGAACAATTTTCTCACCAATTTCCAAGAGATCTCTTGGGCTTTAAGTCTTTTATAGGAAACTCAAAGGCGGTCAGTATTAAGAACAATTATGTCTAGTATTTGCTTTCCATAAACGGCTACGTCGGCTAACCGATTCTCTAGGTGAAGTTTAATAGAGATCTAAAGTGGCTACTGAAACTATCTCTAGTAGGAATTAGCATTAAGTTTATCTACAAGGCTAGTTGGAAAGGGGGTACTAATCCGCAGGCCACTTAAAATATCACTGACTTCAAAGCAAAATGATCTTTATTTTAGTTGTTTCAAAAATTATTTATCTTTGCTTTAGTAACGAATTAAAAAAACCGGCCAAATGCGAGTCGGACTCGCGTACGAAGGGTTCCGTACCACTATCTATAAAAACGGCAAAAAAATCACGTTTGTTGTATAGGAGCCCCCTTAAATATCTACGAGTATTTTATTCTGTTTTTGAGTATTTGTTGTTATAGCGGCAACAGAAATACATAATCTGTGAAAATTTCAACTGTCTAACTATTACGGTTCATGAGATACAGCCTGGTGACAGACGGACGAACGGACAGCGGAGTCTTAGTAAAGGGTCCCGTTTTACCCTTTGGGTACGGAACCCTAAAAATGGAGCTTCTGATCCGTGTTCGTGACCCCGAATATAATCTAAAATGTAAACACAGCTGATCATAGCTGAGGATAGATAGATTTTAGCGTATTTTTATGAAATCTTTGAATAGCTATTTCTCTTAAACTGTTGACAAAAGCATTATTATGAGTACTTTCACACTCTTTCGGATTAGTACCCCTTTTCGATTAACCTTGTATAGAAAGATTTAGTGATTAGTTGTAGTTTGCATGAGAAGCAAGTTGTCACGACCGATATCAATAGATTCTGTGAAATAAAAAATACACATACCTAACATAACATCACGTCTGTATTCTCCGAAGGGTTGGGCAGAGGTGTTTACGTCACAAACTACAATAACAATAGTGTCTACAACCAGAACGTCGTCTATACAGGTAATTCATTTTCAAACTACATATAATATGAAAAAAAGCTACTCAACCAAACTTAATGAAATTCATAAGATAAACATAATAAATTCATCCACCCTGAAGACCATAGCAGGGAGATAGATACGACTCTTCTTTGTTGAATGCCGTTGTTCAAAGATGCATGACGAACAATTAACTGGTAACTAAATTTTTTTTTCTTTTTTTATTAACAGAACTTTCTGTCTCTTTTTAATAACCAACTATGGATGTTACTTATCCGAAATCAAGTTTTTTTTATTTTAATGTTTAATTTATTTATTTATAAGCGTGCGGAACACGCTCGAATTGGAACTCGAGAGTATTCCGCACCAAATAAAAAAAGTACTTACTCAAATCGGTCCTCAATTCTCGGAGAAAACGGTCTATATACATTAAAAAAGAAAGGCATCGAAATGAAGACCTCGTTTTCGAAGTCGATTAAAAATATAGTAAATCTCTCAGCATATTTTGATTTTTAAACACATCAGAAAAAAAATCCCAAGTAAAAGCTCCTCAATAACACTCGAACCTATAAAGTAGAAGCGCGTAGTGTCATCCTACCTGACAATCCAATTCCATCTCAACCTGATCGTCTCGAGGGGTTTACCCGCAGGCATCCAGAAATCCGGACTATTCAATGTCCATACTTATTCTGTACCTAACGTATTGCGAAGATTTGCGAAGATTGGAGAATCTTATTTGGCAACGATTGCCTTTTGTGTGGCATTTTAGGTGTTTTCTGTGTCGTTTGATATATTGTTGCGTTTTTGGCGAGTTTTGTTAGCAGCAATGGTAGAGTGCGCGCAAGATAAGTCTGCGCGCGGCCGAAATCGGAACTAATCATGGTCCACCAAAGTGTGTGCCGTTTTATCAATTTTGATAGTAGAACTGCCTGATTGTAGGAATATTTAACGGGAAAATTATGTTAAGCGATAAAAAAGTTAAGCTTAAAAAGCGGTAATTTGAACTTTTGCGATCATGGAAACGTTTAGCACGCCCTCAGTCGCGCGCAGAGTTATCTTGCGCGCACTCTAGGATGGTGCTGTCCGCGCCATCTAGTGACTGATAGGTGCAACTATTCGTCGTTTTTCACGACCGTGGTAGTTTTTTTTTTTTAATTCTATTTTATTATAAACCTTGATGAATTATTTAAAATATACTAAATGCTTGAAACATCCCGATTGTTGAAACATACGATACAACTGATTGTTCGGAGCCGTTTGAAAAGTAAATAATTAGACGTACTAAATTAAAAGTAGAAGTAGTATAGTGATAGTTAAGCTCTGTGCTAGAGTTCGTTGGGAAAAGTACGACCACCATACTTATTTCTGTTGCCAAACAGCATCGCTGTGTTCCGGTTTGAAGGTTATGGAACTTATGGATGCCGGTGAAATTACGGATTTCTAAGGCTGGCAACGCTATCTTCGGAACTTATAAAATTTTAACGTGTTAATAATACTCATACAAGTCTACAACTACTTTATTGTTTTTTTATAATTAAAAAACATATTCAAATGCGAAAAACTAAGCGAGAGACGCATCCGATACTTGTATCCGATAGTCTGATTAGACTATCGGAAAATCTCCATGTCATACATTTGTTTGAACAGATGCGAATATAGCACGACTATCGGATCGTACGTCAGAATCGGAAGCGTCGCCTTGAGACGAGAAAAAATCGGATACGGGAATCGTACATACGTTTGGTGAATCTGAACCAAGTCAGGGGGCCTACTCCCTAAGTCCGTTAACGAAGATAGTCGCCCGTCCGAAAGTAGCCCGAAACGTAGGAGTGAACAAAACAAGTGTCAAGTTCAATTTTTCGGACGGGCAAAAACACATCGGTAGTAGGGACAACTGTCAAATTGTGTTGTCATTCATTCTTATTTCGGGCCCCGAAATAATCGTATGTCTATAGGTGATAGGGAGTAGGAAACGCTCGTAACTAAGGCCGAAACCACAGACTTCGTGCTTAGGGAGTAGACTCCCAGATTCGGAAGCGTCGCCCTAAAACCAAAAAAAATCGGACACGGAAATCGTACGTATTTTTGGTGAATCCAATCCGATAGTCTGTTCAGACAATCGGAGCCAAGAATTGGAAATCTATTCTCTCGCTTAGGAAAATTATTTTACCTGTAAAAGTTCCGTTATCACGCACATCAGGCAGTATAGTATTACAACACCAATTACAGCCCCTAACAGGCTGTTAGTGGAAACCGTCTAATAAGTATTGTTATACAACGGTTTATAAATTGTTAGGTTATTGAACTAAACCGAGGTGTTTTAATTTCAAAAATGTTAGCCTGGGTATAAATCGCAGCGATATTGTAAAAGCACCTATAATATGTATTATATCATTTATAACTTATGCGAAATTATAATAAACTGAATTATAGTACTCGTAAGTATATACAAGTTTAGTTTTAGTATACACTAAATCTGAAGCCTAGTGATTCTGAACAAACTAGTTCAGAATCACTAGGAGACAGTGGCGAAGGGTGAATTTTCTTAAAGGGAAGCCGGACCAAAAAATAGTTACCTTGCTCAAGTGTGATGCGTGAATTCCAGTAACTACTCGTTTCGAAAGGTAAGCCGATAGGAATCGAGTTGTATGGAGCCTTTGCCACTGCTAGGAGAATCAATTGGCATAGTTTTTATACCACGTTAAATCTTTTTTTTTATATCTTTCTCTTAAATTTTTTATTTGTGAAATAAAAAACTTTTTATATTTTTAATCAATTTAAATCCCGTGAGGGGTTAATCTATACTATTAATAGATCATGTAGTTCGAAGGAATTACACGAATTCGTTTACACCTGTATATTTAAAACTACACAAATCAAAAAAACTATTATTTACAACACTTAATCCGATCCAATTCCCTGTAAAACCTTACTGAAACCTCTTTGAAATGAAAACTTCCTTACCGTTGATTAAAAATAAAACGTCGCACTAAGGTGGCTTTGCCATGTCCTCTCTAACTACATTTTATCCGAGAGCAATCCCTCGGGTGGCAGGCTCTCGAAGTGGATCGAATCCACTACATAGAGGACAGATAGATCCCTCTGTTTATTTGCGCTCACAATGTGTATTATTTCCCTGATGTATCGTTGGTATAGTCTGGGCTGAATCAGTTTGAAAAAAACAATCTTTTTGAATCTTTTTATCTAAATCTGATATTAAAAATTAAGTTATAGTATAAATCAAATCAAAAAAGATGTTTTAAGTTGTATAAATTTTTGGGCTAACTTTGAAAGTTTACTAAATAAAAATAATGTTATAGTTCGTTCGAATATGTTATTCTATTCATTTGTTACTATGGGAACAAAGCTGTAGGACAGTAGATATACAAGGTTAGTCAGAAAGGGGGTACTAATCCGAAAGAGTGTTAAAGTAACTATAATAATGAGTAACTTTTGTTCTACCACTTTCCCCAAAAGTCAATAGTTTAAGAAAGTTTAAAAATTACAAAAAAAAAAATATGCTAAAATCTATCTATCCTCAGCTATGTTTACATTTTAGGTCACATTTGGGGTCACGAATTATAAACTTTATTTTCTGAATTCGTAACTAAACTAGGTTCGAAGAATTTTTGAAAAAACTAAAATACATATTATTTTACATGGAAATAAAAATTATTGATTTTTGAAATTTTAACACTTGCTTTAAAACCGTCATCAGTGATACATTAAGTGGCCTGCAGATTAGTACCCCATTTCCGACTAACCTTGTATAAGCTAAATACTGATTTTTGAATGACTGATTTTGATTATAGTAAGTTGAGGTACTGACCTCAACTTACTATAATCGCCTGAGTTGACACACTCACACAGACACGCACTGTATACTGAGTACAATGCACTCTTTTCAGTGTACTCTATGACAGCCGTGACTAACTGCATTGTGAAGCTCACTTAGAAGTCTTGTTGCAGTGCGTTTCTGTGTGTGTTAATTCAGGCGATAATAGGTAGTTGCTGCTTTAGTTTATATTTTACTGTGACTGTAGGGTCATTCTCCGCCAAGTAACATAAGTTCGTCATTTTTGATAAAGATAACAGGGATGTAATAAAATTAATTGATTTTTATACAGGGAAACATCATCATGAATACTTGATTGACTTTGACGACACGTTTGGTGCAGTGGCTAAGCGATTGACTGCTGCGCTGCGTGTCGCGGGTTCGATTCCCGCACGGAACAAAAATTTGTACGGCCTACAGATGGTTGTTTCGGATCTGGGCGTTTGTGTATGTGAGATTTGTGTCTGTAAACGCACCCACGATACAAGAGAAATCTTAGTGTGGGGCAACGATTTTTTTAATAAATAAAAAAAAAAACTTTTATTAGGCCTCTGAAGTTTAAGTACCTAGGTACATTGTACTAGTTATATTTCCAATTGTATTCTGCTTATGTAGATTTTTGATATATTTTTGTGGCAATTTTAATATATTTTTTTCTTTAGAGAACACTAAAAGACACTTTTATCAAATTGGTTTGGGTCATACTTTAGGTTGGTTTGCGCTAGACTGAACTAAGAGCTATTAATTTTTTGAAGGGATCAAAGATGATAAGATTATAATAAAACTTTTCCAAAAAAGGTCTCAATAGAGAGATTTCTAGTCTCCATTTCTAGTAGTCCAAGGTTCCAATTCGTATTAGAAACGGATTTTTTCCCCGATACGGGTCATACACCCGCATGTACAAACGTATGAAGTCTCACAGTGTGCTCGAATGCACTGCTTTGAATACGGCTCTGTGATTGGTCGCCGAAATAAAGGCATACAATCACAGACCCGTATTTAACGTTTGAGCATCTTACTTCATACATAGGACGAGTTCATTAGTGGAATGTGGATGATTTATTTATACAAGGTTAGTCGGAAAGGGGGTACAAATCTGCGGGCCACTTCAGAAAAAAAAGCATTATTTCTGTCAACACACAACATATTGAAATTTTGTACGTACAACATTTTATTCAAGTGTTGTAGAAATTTTCGAACACCAAAAAACAACACCTGACATCCTATGTTAGAAGTTTTAGTAATTAATGCTAAAAACGGCCGTTTTTGGTACTTATCGCTAAAACTTCGAATCCAGAAGCTCTAGTATTGATATTTGGTGTTCGACAATTTCTACAAAACTTGACTAAAATGTTGACAACGCAAGTTGGCAACTCTTTCGGTGGGGAAGGGCCTTAAAGTATCACTAATGACTGTTTTAAAGCAAAATGACAAAATTTGATAATGTTTACTTGAATGCAAAAATATTTTCATTTGAATGCAAACGTACAGTTTTTTCAAAAATCCTTCATCCTTACTTTGGTTGCGAATTCAAAAAATGAAGCTAAATTGTAAACACAGCAGATCATAGCTGAAAATAGATAGATTTTAGCGTATTTTTTATGAAATTTTTGTACAACTATTTATCTTAAAATATTGATTTTTGGGGAAAGTTTTAGAACAAAAGTCATTCATTATTATGAGTACTTTAACACTCTTTCGGATTAGTACCTACCTGATCTACACACATACATAAACTCACGCCTTTTTCCCATGGGTGTAGGCAGAAACTGTAGAACGCCACATGTTACATACTCCTTTCGCTTCGTCCACTTTCATACATCTTGTCATAATCGCATGTCAGTTGCGAGTACTACGCACCTGTCCTTTGTTAAGAACATCACCAATAACATCGATGTGTGTCCTTCTAGGGCATACTCTACCGGCGTTTCCACTGACATCTGCCTTATAAATTCCTTTTGTTAATAGCCGTTCACTCAGTCTCTCAAAATTACCAAACTACCTGGTATCTTAGGACTAAATAGGGTATTTACCTTTCTATGTGGTTAAAGGCATATTTTAGTGAGAGTATAGTTCAACTTCCAGTAAAGGGCAGTTTAGACTACGCTATAATATAATTTTATTAGCATATTATAAAACAAATATTGTATAGCTCAACGATATCGCTCAGTATATATTTTATATGGTCACGTTGACTCAACGCTTTGCTATAAAGTATTCGTGATACAGTTTTATACTAGTACGAGGAGATAGGGCGGATCAGTCCAAAGACAACCAAACCATTTGTATAATCTATCATTTCACACTCTCCAACTGTTGACCTGCCTAAATTTTATTGTCAAAATAATTTTTAACGATTTTGACTATCCTGGGTTTATTATTAAGTTACTCTGTATGGTTGTCTCACATTCATGAATAAAGATTATTATTATTGGCGATCAACTTGAATTTCAGAGCTATATAGTACGATTCACCTGCCCCCTCCCCCCCCCCCCCCGCCTCACTTCTAGCCCGTCCGTCATCCAACGGATCGCCGTCAAATAACTTGCTATATATAGCAGACCGGCTCGCGATGTAGCGTATAGTGTGAGCGTTACGCTATATAGCTTACGACACAATAAGCTATACTATATAGCGAAATAGTATAGCGTAGTTGGAACTGCGTTTAAGAACTAAGAACAAGAAAATGCAAAGCATCGTATGTAATAACGGAATTTTGTAGACTAAACATTTTTATCGTCGCATATTACCATTCGCCTCATAAAGCATTTGTTAAGTCAAACTTAAGTAAAACCGTGTGAAGGTATGCATGTGAAATGTAAGTAATAAACAATTCTATGCGTATGAAAACACCACATTAAAATTCCAACAAAAATCGTCACGTGAATGTACGAAATAATGCCGTTTCCATAAGTTACATAATCGTAATACAAAAACCGCCCAATTGCGAGTCGCACTCGCGTACGAAGGATTCCATATCATTATCTATTCTGTTTTGTAGTATGTGTTGTTATAGCGGCAACAGAAATACATCATCTGTGAAAATTTCAACTGTGTAACTATCACGGTTCAAGAGATGCAGCCTGGTGACAGACGGACAGACGGACAGACAGCGGAGTCTTAATAATAGGGTCCCGTTTTACCCTTTGGGTACGGAATCCTAAAAAGAAGTACATTCATAATACGCTAAATAAATTCGATCTCAATTTCTAATGTGATTTTTTTGTCGCGTACTTACGCGTATGACATCAGAATAAGTTACATTTGTGTAACCCAACTTGTTAAAAGTCGGCTCTCTAGGTAATATATCATTTGTTTACAAAGGCAAATGAGCATTTGTAAATGTAAATAGCATTTTAATGTCAAGTGTATTGTTGTTTAATCATGTAGTTGTCTTATTATAATGTTGCTGTCAATTCTTTTGTTTAATACTAATATAATTTACTTGCAATAGTACATGTCGTAAATGATAAATTATATTTATTTCTGTAAGTAAATAAATTTGTTACAGACACTTTTACTTTGTTACTCACAGGTCTGCGGTCAAGACTACATTGTTCTCTCATATCTATCCTAAATCATAGTAGAGTATCTGTATCTACTGAAGTTGTTAAAGATATCCTTTTTTTAAAAAAGTAACCATGGAGTTTCTTGCCAGCTCTTCTCCATAGAAAACGACTAATTGGAACCGTGCACCTAAATTCGACTTTTCATAAGCGCCTGTATTGGTTTATGTGATTTTTTTTTTATTTGATTTGATTTACAAGTCAATTTTATGTTTGTTTAAGACTAGATGGCGCCGGCCTTTCCTATTTGACTATGGAAAATATTGATACCATTTTGCAGAGAATTGAATACTTTACAACTTTGTTTAAACTGTTATGACAATAACACTTACCGTTTATGAAATATTTACGAATAACCGATTTATTTTACGGTTGACTTTGAATAACTTTTTTGCAGAAGTGGGATCGGTGAGGACTTTTGACACTTTATTTGTCAACTAGTTTTTACCCGCAGCTTCGCTTGCGTGAAATTTTAAACCCGCGTTTAACCCCTTTTCAGGATTTTTTAGTTGTAAAATCCAAAAAAACCCTGGAATAAGGATTTTCATACAAACGTCAACAACTCATTTCACCCGTTTAGGGGTGTAATTTCTAAAAACGCTCAAACACGTGTGCATTTATTTCTAACCAGAAACCTTATAATTTAAGTTCATGCTTCTTACTTCAAAAATGACGAACTTACATACAAACTTAAACACCCTATTTTACCCCCTTAGGGGTTGAATTTCGAGAAATCCCTTCTTATTGGATGCCTACGTTACAAAAGGAACCTACTGTCAAAATTTCAAGTTTCTAACACCAGCGGTTTAGGCTGTGCGTTGATAGATCAGTCAGTCAGTCAGTCAGCTTCTCCTTTTATACAAGGTTAGTCAGAAAGGGGGTACTAATCCGAAAGGGTGTTAAAGTACACATAATAATGAATAACTTTTGTTCTACAACTTTTCCCAAAACTCAATAATTTAAGAGAAACAGTTGTTCAAAAATCTCAAAAAAAATCTCTAAAACCTATCTATCCCCAGTTATGATCAGCTGTGTTTACATTTTAGGTCATATTTGGAGTCATGAATTAGGAGCACCATTTTCTGAATTTGTAACTAAAGCAGAGACGAAGAATTTTTGAAAAAACTAAAATAAAAATCATTTTATTTGGAAAAAAAAATATCGAATTTTAATATTCTAACACTTGTTTTCAAACAGTCATCAGCGATACTATAAGTGGGCTTCGGATTAGTACCCCCTTTCCGACTAACCTTGTATATATAGATATGTATTCAAGGACTGTACCAATTTTCAGCTCTATTCGAGTTATTTCGAAGTAAAATGTATATTTTGACTTGACTACAAGTTCACTTGGACTGCCTCGTTGGTCTAGTGGTCGCAAACGCGACTACTGAGCGTGAGGTCCTGGGTTCGATTCCCAGGTCGAACAAAGTGTTATTGGGTTTTTCCGTGTGGAATTTCTTAGTTAGTAGCAGCCCGGAGTCTAGATTTGTGTCCGGTCGATGGCAATAGGCTCGCCCCCTATTACATGGGACGTAAAACATAACGGCAAAATGTGGATGTACTAACACCTCTGCCAACCCTTCGGGGATCACAGGCGTGATGTTGTTAGGTTTCTTTAGATTTAAAACAATTTCATCCAAATACAGATTTAAAGTAAGCTGAGCTGTTGTTTTAAAAGACATAAGGATTCTTTCTGAAATTTGAGGCAACTTATCAGTCCTTAATCCAGCAAAATACTTCAGAAACTAAGTGTAGCTTTAATAAAGGATAAGGAACTGCAGAACTGTACCCTATCCCACGAGACAGGAGACATTTTATCTAAAATTTATTAGTCATTAAATTAACAAAGGATGGCTATTCGTTGCGAACAACATTCTTTCGCGGCCATTTTAGCTTTTAATTGTTGACTCGCTTTTAAAGTATTTGTAGTTTAGTGCTAAAGTTTATGGTTTTTTTTTTTTTTTTTTTTTTTTTTCTATTGGACTGCTGTAGGTCGTCCTAGGGGACGGTTTCTACGTAACCGGGCAGTTATTGGCGAGACCTGAAGGGTCTCCAGCCAATGGGGGGGAAGTAAAATACTTAACCTAAGCTAACTACTTGTACTACACTAACATCATGACTACCTGCAACAACAGCACTAAGGGCGACCCCTAGTGGGACTCGGACCTCGGCTTAGGGCGTTGCTGGCGTGGACATAGGGGGGGGAGACAGCTTGATGAGGGCTGAATTATCGGTGTGACTGCGGAGTCTGAAGAGACGACCGGCTCTACGACGGGAGAGCTCGGTGGATCGTGACCGGCGGCGGTGGGACGTCGCGACGGGCCTCGTCGGCGAGGACGGTATGCCGGACGGCGGCGGACGTTGTGTAGTATGCTGGTCGATTTACTCGCCTCCTGGAGGAGGGTTATTTCGTCGTCGGGTTCTAAAAGTGTGTGCCTGGGACGGCGAACTTTACTTATGAGAGAGGGACTGTAGTCGGCCGCTACGGCGACTAGGGGGTTCGGATGGCGGGGGGCATTGTCGAAGTAACGCTTGGAAATGCGTTTGAGGTATTGCCTGATGGTTGGCATTTTTAGATCGAGATGGAGTTGGACGTTACGCATGAACCACGGGGCAGCCGCGGCTCTGCGCAACACTCGATTCTGGAGGGTTTGGAAGGAATTGAAGCGACAAGGCTTAACGTGTGCGAACACGACGCTAGCGTAAGTCAAGATGGGGCGGATGCACGTCACGTAGATTCTCAGCTTATTTCTAAGTGACAATTTACTGCGCGCTCTAAGGATGGGGTGGAGGCGACCGACAGCGAAAGCGGCGCGAGCGCGCACCGCTTTGATATGGTCTCGGAAACTCAGATGGTGGTCGAGGATAACCCCCAGGTATTTGGCTTTCATCTCCCAAGGGATCTGTTTGCCGAACATGAGGACAGGACGGATGTGGGTGTGGGAATCACCGTGTCTCTCGAAAAGAACGGCTGCGCTCTTTTCGGGATTCACCTCTATTCTCCATTTCCGGAACCAGACCCCGAGGGTGTTGGCTGCGGTTTGAAGGGTTCGAGAGATGCTATCGAGACTCCTACCGGAATAGTAGATAGCCGTGTCGTCGGCGAAGAGAGCCAACTTGGCCAAGCCACGTTTGGGAATGTCGCTGGTGTACAGCGTGAACAGAAGGGGCGATAGCACGGAGCCCTGAGGGACGCCGGCGCGAATGGGGTGAGGGGACGAGAGGGTGCCTTCTAGGCGATAGCGGAAGGAGCGATCCGACAGAAAGTCTCGAATGATGAGCACGAGACGGTCCGGCACGTTGAATTGGTACAGTTTGTATAATAAACCGTTGTGCCAGACCTTGTCGAAGGCTTTCGCTACGTCGAAGAAGAGCATGCCCGTTTTGTACGAGCGCATAAAACGGGAGCTAATGTGTTCGACTATGCGGTGCAATTGTCGAATGCAACAGTGCTGGGTTCGAAAACCGAACTGTTCGTCGGGGATGAGTTTACGGGAGTCAGCGAAATCTTTTAAACGGATATAAATGAGACGCTCATAGATTTTCCCAAATACATTGAGAAGGCTGATGGGGCGGTAACTAGTGGGCTCACTCTTGGGTTTGCCGGGTTTGGGGATACCGATAACGGTGGCTTGTTTCCAAGCTTGCGGAAAGATGTTATTACTCAGAGCGCCATTGAAGATGGCGGTCATGAGGACTATGAGCGGGGCGGAAAAGTGTTTGATCACCTTATTGGTGACACCGTCTGAGCCGGGGGCTTTCCTAGGTTTGAGATTCCTCACTATCGTGTGGACCTCGTCTACGGTGATGGGGGGTAAGGGATCGTCGGGGTCTTCATCGGGAGGGAGGGAGGCCCTACGTTCGACCTCGCGATCCACCTTGGAAAGATGGACCGGGTCTGCGGGTTGGGTGCTGGGAGTACATTGGGCTTCTAGACTGTCGGCTAGACATTCGGACTTTTCGTCATCTTCAAAGGCCGGCCTTTGGTTCGGACGATTGAGAGGGGGAGTTGAAGCTACACAATCGGATTTTAGATTTCGTTGTAATTGCCAGAAGGCCAGATGGGATGGCTCTAAGTCGCTCAACATCTTGTCCCAGCGGGCTTCCCGAACCTCCCGTACACGTTTCTTTACAGCACGCTGTAGAGAACGCATATGGGCGCGGTTAGCTTCGCAGGGAAAAGTGTCATAGGCACGGATGGATGCGTTCTTCTCCGTCAGCAGTTCACGCACATCGTCCGGCAGCTTCCAGCGGTGTTCGTCCACCGCTGGAACCTGCCGTGAACACTCGTTCACCACGGACTGTACGTGACTGGTAAGGGAGTCGATCGCGCCCAGCGTGTCGGCAATCGTAACGATATCATCGGGGATGGAATCTAAGTGAACGGACGAGGAAGACTTGAGGCGCTCCTCTAGTTTACCCCAGTCCGTGACAGTTTTGGTCGGGGCGGGTTGTCCAGGATCCGGGGGACCACCCCGGGGACCTAGGTGAAGGACTACGGGGCGGTGATCGGAGTCTAGCTCTTCATGCGTCTCTATAGAGCGTAGACCGAGGTTTACGTTCTTTAGAAGCGCTATGTCAAGGACATCGGGCTGATGGTCAGGGTTATGGGGGTTAAAGTTTATGGTGATTTTGTTTGTGTTATATAGGAAGCAATGTACAGTAAAATGGGGTTTTGAAACCACGGGGCTAATTGGAATTCAACAAAAATGTGTTTCTTAAAATATTATGGCTAAAGGTGCTATGTTCTTACGATTTCAATGTTATTGTATATGTATACTAGAGGTCACTCACGGATTCGCCCGCGTGGATATCGTTTATCGCGTATTCCGTATTGGCATAATATAATTAAATCATGATTCGAAAGACACGTGGCGCCATCTATTATCATAAGAACGTTATTGTTGTTTTCCTCGGGAACAGTACTTTTTTTCGGGATGAAAGGTACCCTATGTCCGTTTCTGTACACCTGACAATGACAACGCAGATGCAAAATTTCAGGATGATCGGTTCAGTGGTTTAGGCGTGAAAAGGTAACAGACAAACATACTTTCTCATTACCATGTTCTTGCCAATTAGCCCCGTGCTTTTCAAATAGCCACATTTTACCAGTATTGGATTTTCAGGTACCTATTTTGTGTGAAAAACTATTCATTCATTTGAAACATTTTTCATTTGTGGCTATATTTTAATGCTTATGGCTATATTTTAATAGTTAGTAGGTATTTAGTTTACCGCGGCCCTGGAACGCAAAGGGCATTAGAAGGAACACGGATGGGTGATGATTTCCAATCCATTAAAAAAAAAAAAGGTACTTAGTTTCTCAATAATTTATAAGAAAAGACCATCTATGCTCTACTTCCTTACAGTATTATTAGTAATGTAGAGCCTAGTATAGTGGTAACAAATAGGTATTAAAACTTCTAAGCGATGAATATTATAATTATTATCTAATGCATGGTGGCCCGGAGTTTACAAACCCGCTTATTAAACACCGGGTTGCGTGTTCAAAGTTTCAAACCCAAGTTTGTACCAATGTGACTTTTTTAATGTCATATGTACTTTATTAGAATCTGGCCTGACATACGGTGAAGGGAAATGTCGCGAGGAAAGTCTGAAATCTCTAACCCGCAGTGAGCAAACGTGGTGATCAATGCTCGTTCCTTCTATGTGTGAGAAGAGGCCTTTGCCCAGCAGTGGGATAGTTATAGGCTGGTTTATTTTATCTAATCTATAACTAAGTACAGATATTTATGTTCTGTAGTGTCAATGGCTCTCAAAAAGTATAGGGAACAAAATCAAACACATCGAAGTCAGTTTGACAAACTTGCTATAATAATAAAGTGAAGATTTTTGTCTAAACGCACCCACGATAGAGGAGAAATCCTAGGGAGAGACATAGTTGTTTTTAAAAAAACAAAACAGTGCTGGAAAGAAATACGAATTTAGGTTTTTCCCCGTGTGGGGATGGGCTAGAATACAAAACTACCTGATCGCACGCTGGGAATAGACGAGTGTTGTAAGATTCAACAAAACCCAGCACGCTTGGTGGTAGGATCTATACGGTCCGCCTGGGTAGCTACCACCCTCACATTAAAGTCGCCGGACTTTATTATATATATATTATACGGCCAAGCAGTTTACTGTGTTCCGTCGTGTGTATGTGATAGCCAGAGGGGTATAGGGGAATCCCTCTATATCTCTGTTACTTGGATTCGTGTGCTTCATCTTAGACCCTGTCTGCGCTTACCATCAGGTGCGATGAGGCTAAAAGGCGACGAAGAAAAGAAAAAAAAAAGATTCGTAGTATTAAAATAGAAATAACGATTAAATAACGTTATGTGGAATACTATTATTATCTTCAATAACGTTGCTCAATGTCACAGGAAGTAAAGCATACCTATTTATATATTATTTCTATTATAGGTAATAAGAAAAAAAGTTATATTAATGTAAAATATTCCAGTTTAACTAAATAATTCATGTTTAATTATAGCATCAATATATGCATAATTTCCAAGCAAATGAATGTAAAAAAAATTTTAAACATAAAAATTGCCATTTATGATTTAATTACGGTTCGACTCGTGACCTCGCCGCGTGATCAGCTCATGATTAAGGGCTCCGTTTGGGACCGAAACTAGTCAGGCAATCCCGAAAAATGCATGTGAGTAAACCGTAACTAATCATAAATATGAATGTGTCTCACGAAAGTTATAAAACAAAAATTGTCGTTTTTAGGGCTCCGTACCCAAAGTGTAAAACGGGACCCTATTACTAAGACTCCGCTGTATGTCCGCCTGTCCGTCCGCCTGTCCGTCTGTCACCATGCTGTGTCTCATGAATTGTAATAGTTAGACAGTTGAAATTTTCACAGATGATGTATTTCTGTTGCCGCTATAACAACAATACTAAAAAACGGAATAAAATAAATATTTACCCATACAACAAACGTGATTTTTTTTGCCGTTTTTATAGATAATGGTACGGAACCCTTCGTGCGCGAGTCCGACTCGCACTTGGCCGGTTTTTATTTTCCAATCTTAGTTTCTCATGTTTTTTGTAAAAGGCTGGCCTTCACTATAGTCCAAAAAAAAAGTATTAATACATATATTTTCATTAATTACGCTATCAACAATTAACTAAACCTAATACTAATCAAAAGAGACACAAAACGAACGCAATAAATCATAACATTCATACACACACACACACACACACACACACATGTACGCGACTAATCCGAGGCGCCACGTTCAAACCGGTCTAGCAATACGTTCAACCAGACCACGGTCTACATAGCGACCGGTCGCGATTTAGCGACGCGCACGCAACTCGTTGCGTAACAACCGTCTGATTGGTCGACATGCCGTTAACACTGTGACACACGGTTCAAAGGGGCAGACCACTTGCACGGTCAGTGACATTTTGTTTGATATTGTGGAAACCAAGTCCCTTTTTTTTTCTATCGGATTCCTGTAGATGGTCCTTGGAGACCCCTTCTACGTAACCGGGCAGTCGTTGGCGAGACCTGAAGGGTCTCCAGCCAATGAGGGGGAAGTAAAATACTTAACCTAAGCTAACTACTTGTACTACACTAACATCATGACTACCTGCAACAACAGCACTAAGGGTGACCCCTGGTGGGACTCGGACCTCGGCTTAGGGCGTTGCTGGCGGGGGCTTGGGGGGGGAGACAGCTTCTCATGAAGCTGTCTCCCCTGATGATGATGATGAGGGCTGAATTATTGGTGTGACTGCGGAGTCTGAAGAGACGACCGGCTTTACGACGGAGAGCTTGGTGGATCGTGACCGGCGGAAACCAAGCCCCCCCATTCAGACTCTTCTTGTAGCAAGAGAAAAAGAGATAACAAATCGAATTGACGACAACTGACTTAATTAACGAGTCATTCTGAATTAGGGCCAAAGCCCTAATTCTTGTTTTTCCAACCTTACGGTAGAACATAATTAAGTACCTACTGTTTTCTTTATGGCTATAGAAACGTGAACTACTTATTTATTTATTATTTAATTTGTGGCGGCATCTATCACGCCACGTGCGAACTTCGCAACACACCGGTAGTATAGCAGACTACACCGACAATAACGACAACTCTCAAAGTTGACGCCATGACAGTTCCTACATCGCGGTATCAAGATTTAACATGCAGATAGTCTTATATACAACCGCCCAACATCAACCGTTGGGCAGTAGCCCGAAAGGCATAGGACTCCGTTAGACTAGTTAGATAGTCCGTACGACTTCGTTTTTTTGTCATCAGGGGGCGCCACTGCGAACAGGGGTAAAAAAATAATTACAAAACTGTTAAATTCCTTGCGATTTTCCGTCATAATAATAACAATTTGATAAATAATTTTATTTCAGACCAATACTTCAGTCTAAATATCTGTTTTAATAAAAGTTCTCACCTCGGTCTACGGTGGCGGCTCCTAGCGGATTTTCAGCCTCAACTTGGTGCCCATATACCGCTTTTACAAAAAGAAAACTTTGTAAAAATTGAAGGGCATTATAATTTTGGCAATTCAAATAAGTCTTGATATTATTAAATTCAAAATTGATTATCATAGATTGATATTCACATCCAATATGTTGCCCCATATGTAGTTCCAGTGCCAGAAATCTACAATTCAAGTATGTACTGGCATAAACCTATGACTAATTTTCAACTGCAGCCTAATCCTAGCATAACGAATAGAATAGCCTAGAAATATCTAAAGTCGTTCGTTCGTACTATTGGCAAAGATAATCTCGTATCTCGTGACAATCTTTCCATCGCATGCGCATATAAACATGTACATAAACCGGTTCTACATGTGGCCGATGACTCTCTCACGCGCATGTTATTGCATAACGACCGGTTAATTGGCACGCCATGCCCGCCCGAGGCACACTGCCCGGTAGATAGGCGAACAATTTGCGAGGTCTGTTGTACTTAAATGTATATAGTTTTGAGTAGGTAGAAAGCTGTTGTGCAGTAGTGGACCTGAAATGTTTACCACCTTAAGGTCTATAATTGCTTGCACAAAACTTTTTCATAAGGTCGCTCGCTCTCAAAGAATTGCCAGTGCAAAGATATTTTTTTCTTAATTGACATACAATACGGCCGACGTATCTTGGCCAGTTTGAAGTTAGCTGATTAGCTGCGCAGTAGACAGTTTCGTTTCTAAAAGATTCATTGCGCAGCCAAGCAACTACCTTCAAGCCTCGTCCCCACTAGGAACATTTGTCGAGCGACATGTGTCCCCGGTGACATCGGGCGATGTCGGGCGACATCGGACGACATCGCCGCGACATTGTTGAAACTGTTCCTTGTCGCACAGTCGATGAAGAGTAGTGATAGAAGCCTCGTCCCCACTAGGAACATTTGTCGAGCGACATGTGTCACCGGTGACATCGGGCGACGTGGGGCGATGTAGGGCGACATCGCCCGATGTCTCCGGGGACACATGTCGCTCGACAAATGTTCCTAGTGGGGACGAGGCTTTAGACTCGCCAAGATACGTCGGCCGTATTGTAAGAAGTTTAATTTAAAGAGGATACTAGGTAGCATGGAAAAAGAAATCAAACTATTTAGTAAATTCAATCTAATTTGCCTAACTAACTTTTGACTGGACACACATACCTAAAAAGGAGTTCATGACATCAAAAAGTGTGTTTAAGGTGGATTTGGGTCTTATACAGTGATTTAAGCCCAACATCAGACACCGCCAAAAAATTGTGTCACTTGCTGACAGTCATCTTCAATAAGTTTATTTGTTTAAGTATTTGATTTTAGGATCATATTGTTATAAGGTATGATGGAGTCATTTCCGTATTGGATAAAAACCCAAGACAAAAAAAAAACTTCCTGATTAATTTCGATTTCTTTGCCTTAAAACACACTTACACTTCTTCTGAAGTGCTTTTGGTATCAATATCGCAATCATCACATTCACCCAACAAGTTCGCCAACAAGCTCGTCTCCGCTCGCCGTTCTTAACGCCCGTGGATCTCGCATCGTAGTCGCGTGCGCGCGCGCACGTGTGTCATGCCGTGACGCCGATAACTCGCTTCAACACTTTCTTTGTTTTAGCGTAAACGCACGGCGAATACAACACCGAGTTCGTATGCTCAAAACATTGATAAGAGTTTCTGATTTCTTGTGTAGAAATCTTGTTTCGACTGTCGAAATTTCGAATGAAAGTTTTTTAAGAAAACGATTGATTTAACTGGGCTGTGCGTTGCGTGTTTGTCTTTTTGAGCTGAGGGTCGTGTGCTCGATCCATTTTATCGTCAGTGAAGTTCTAACAGTGCGTAAGTCATTTTGTGACTGTTTTGAGATTTAACACTGCGAAAGTATTACTTGAAATGGAAAATATTATTAGGATTTTCAAAGGTTTAATTTAAATCATCAAAGAGTTCATTTGTAATGATATGGAATTAAAAACAATATTGCGTTCAGCGTAAGTTACGTTCATTTTAAATAGTTATTTTATCTCTTGTAAAGTAGCCATTTTTGACTTCCGCACTGTTAGAACTTCAGCATTCAGTGACGATGTTTCTCTTTTTTAATAGTTCTTCCACTATAGCTGATATTTCATAAAAGATTACAGCAAATATTACATTTAACAGGCACGTGGCTAATTAACAACCGCTTGGGTCATACAATTTGCAAGGTTAAGCTACGCTTGCCGCGGTCAGTCTGTGGATGGGTGACCGTTCATTACACAACGACATCCGTCCGTGCCTCGGAGAGCACGTAAAGCCGTCGGTCCCAGGTGTCATACGAATACCTATAACAGTCGTTACGGGTAGTCAGAAGCACGAAAGTCTGACAACCGGTCTAACCTTAGGATATCGGCTTTGCCCAGTAACTGGGTTGTGGAGGTCATGATGGCAGTCGCTCCGTGTAAATTACTGTATTAAGCCGCATCTGTCTAGACTGGAAACTGAACGCAACAGAGTTGGGAAAAGGGTAGGAAAAACAAATATTAAAGAAACAAATCACCCTACATTTAATGCACGAACGTCCAAGGCATGTTGACATCACATCGATAATTCAGCCCTCATCAAGCTGTCTCCCCCCCACCTAAGCCCCCGCCAGCAACGCCCTAAGCTGAGGTCCGAGTCTCACTAGGGGTCGCCCTTAGTGCTGTTGTTGCAGGTGGTCATGATGTTAGTGTAGTATAAGTAGTTAGCTTAGGTTAAGGATTTTACTCCCCCCTCCATTGGCTGGAGACCCTTCAGGCCGCGCCAATAACTGCCCGGTTACGTAGAAATGGTCCCTTAGGACCACCTACAGCAGACCAGTACAAAAAAAAGCATGTTGACAGCATCAATAAATTGCAAATCTAATTAGTCCGCCAGTTAGAGTTTCGAAAAACAATGGACACGTATTTTTTCTTTTGTTAAATCTATAAATATTTGGAAAGATAAAACGCATCAAAACTCGAGAGTGGGGGCTTGTAACGTCAGAAGCAAATAAAAATTGTACTTGCTTATGACGTTTTGCCAATTTTAAAAGTGTCGTATCTTCGTCAATTTTGGTTTACGTAACAAAATAAAAAATTACGGGTAAAATATTTTTTGATAATCTAACTGACGGACTACTTAATTAGGACTTTTCAGTCAAATACCCTATTATCGTCCGACTAAATAACAATTTCAGCACACAATTTATTACCAAACAAAATAGCTTACACATAAAATATGCATGCATAACTCGGTTAATGATTTTAAGTGAAATTTAAGTTATCGCGTTAATTGTTAAACAGAGCGTGGTTTACATAACCTCAAGGTCGGTTACGATTACTTACGATTGTCCATTATGAAGCCACACGTGGATTAAGACAATGAATATCATTCCATTATTATTACATTCGTAAAGGGAAATGCTTTGTCATTAATCTTAAGAGATGGTATTCAACATTTTTAATGACACGAACTGGTTAGTCATCCCTAAGGGGTAAGCAAAGGTGTACAATCGTACGCCCACATTTCTCTGGTGATGGTTTCGATCCCATGTATTATTGCCATTTACGGCAATAGTCATCATCTGCCTAGCCTTTTCCCAACTATGTTGGGGTCGGCTTCCAGTCGAACCGGATGCAGCTGAATATCAGTATTTTACATGGAGCGACTGCCTATCAGACCTCCACAACCCAGTAACTGGGTAAGACTGGTTGTCAGGCTTTCTGGCTTCTGACCAACAGTAACGACTGTCAAAGATCTACAAATGACAGCCGGGACCAACGGCTTTACGTGCTTTCCGAGGCACGGAGGAAACTCGCTATGGTAAATGGTCACCCATCCAGAGACCAACCTCGGCAAGCGTGGCTTAACCCGGAAGATCGGTCTATGCGGCTGTAATTATTTAGCCACGAGCTCCTCATTAATGGCAATAGTATGAGTATGAATGTCGATGGCTATAGGAGTAGGGGAAGACCAAAGAAACGATGGATGGAATGTGTGAATGATGATATGGTTAGAAAGGGGGTGACTACCGAGATGACGACTAATAGAGAAGTATGGAAGAAAAAGACATGTTGCGCCGATCCCAAATAAATTGGGATAAGGGCAGGAGAATGATGATGTATTATTGCCATTTATGAAATGAACTCAGAGCAAGCCTGTGTCGCTTCTTTTTTATTTTACTTGTTCGCGTTTGGCTCTGGTCATACTTGATGGTAAGCGAAGACAGGGTCCCAGATGGAGCACACGAATTCAAGTAACACAGATATAGAGGGATTCCCCTATACCCCTCTGGCTCTCACATACACACGACGGAACACAGTAAACTGCTTGGCGCCGGACTTTAATGTGAGGGTGGTAGTTAGCCAGGCGAACCGTTCAGATCATACCACCAAGCGCGCTGGGTTTTGTTGAATATTACAACGCGCGATTATTCCCAGCGTGCGGTCAGGAAGTTTTTTATATTCTAGCTCGTTCCCACGCGTGACAACAAGGGTTTTTGTACCTATTACTGCATATTTATTATTCTGTGCTAGAGGTGCTCCTGAGAGTTTCTTTCTGTGCCGGGATTTGGATTTAAGATCATACGTTCGTCAGTCGTACTTGCAGCCACTAGCTATACCAATCCCTGGCACAGTGATTTACTTTCGTACAGAAAACTAAAGTAGCGCATATCTCGCGGAAGCTGTCTGCTAGTAAACCGCCGTAAGCTTGGCCCTTCCGATGGTCTGCGGGACGCGGGAAGAGAATGATTCGACCAATAAGCAAGTCCGCTCTTATCTATCGCTGTTGGCGGTCAACAGACGATTGGCTACTCGTTCCCTTCCATGTTCAGCAGACGCTTACGGCAGCGGCGGTTTTAACGGCGACAAAAGTTGGTTTTTATTAATAGCCAGTGCTATTTATAAAAACCAAACAAAAATAAGTCTTATCAGTTCTTATAAGGGCCGATTTTTCAATCGTCAGATATATTTTATCTAAGGAATGAATATGACGGTTTGACATATTTTCAATACAAAAGCTGTCAAAACGTCGAACTTATTCCCCAGATAAAAATTATCTGTCGGTTGAAAAATCTGCCCTAAGACGAGCTGAGTGATTTACCAATTCTGCAATACTGTATTTTACCCCAGTTCTCATTAACTGTTAATAGTCCGGTCAAATTAGACATTTCAAAGTGCAATAATTCGCATAGAGCTGAAAATTGGTACGAATGTTCGGAACACCATTATAAATCAAATGTAAAAAGTCCCCAGCGATCCCACACTTGCAAAAAAAAATATCCAAGGTCAAAGTTCGCAAATATGGGTTTTTTGCGTTTTTTAGCCAAACGGTAAGTTTTATGATAAAAATAGGTCAGATAAAAATTATAGATTACGCAATTTTCTATAAGAATTGTCTACAATTTTTCTCCTAAACATCACCGATTCTGAGATATATTGGTTGAAAAAGTTGTATTCTTTATCACTGATATCGTACGACTCCTCTTCTGATGGCGATTAACATGTACCAGTTGTCAAGGTCAGTCGTGCTCCAATGTTGAATCACCATCAGAAGAGGATTCGTACAATATCAGTGAGGAGACATCTGATACATCGCTGTTAGACCAATTTACTTACACCCAGCAGGAAGAAGAAGAACAAGCAGAAGAAGAAGTACAAGAAGACGAACAAGAAGAAGAGGAAGCAGAATTATCAGATGATTATGAATGAGACGGATAATTCGACCTATTTTTTTAGAATTCATACGGCTTTCATCATTTCCAATAGTACCAGTTTTTATATATTTTGAATTAGTATTGAATTAAACAGGATCACAATAGATTGTGGGATAGGTCTATTGGAGAAACCACGTTAAAAAAACGCGCCAAGTACACTACCATCCAGGTGGCGTGGAAACGCATATTAAAAGAATACAACTTTTTCAACCATTATATCTCAGAAACGGTGACGTTTAGGAGAAAAATTGTAGACAATTCTTATAGAGAATTGCATAATCTATAATTTTTGTCTGATCTATTTTTATCATAAAACTTACCGTTTGGCCAAAAACCGCAAAAAACCCATATTTGCGAACTTTGACCTTGAATATTTTTTTTTGCAAGTGTGGGATCGCTGGGGACTTTTTACATTTGATTTATAATGGTGTTCCGAACATTCGTACCAATTTTCAGCTCTATGCGAATTTCTGTTAACCTACCCCTATGTTTTGAGCTAACTTGACCGGACTATAAACCTAATTGATATTAAAATCGTAACATACATATAGAGTTCCAGTTATCGTAAACTAGTTTACCGTTTCCGATTGCTAACCAGTTTCAATGAATTCATTTACGTGTAATGATAGGCTATATACCATACACCATGTTTTTTTGCACTTAAGAAAATAAACGACTGATAACTGTATCCAGTAAGGTCCATTAAAATTTTCATAAAAACGATAGCATTTTATGACGATTTCGGTACCACTCGGTGATTAAATAGAGGACGTTATCAACAACTGATGTACTGTATTTAAGTGGAATAAATAATCCCTACGATCCAAATCGTAAACCTAACTAATACCTATTATAAATGCGAAAGTAAGTTTGTTTGTTACCTTTTCACGCCTAAACCACTGAACCGATTATCCTGAAATTGTGCATATATTTATTTATTTATTGCACAATGTAGTTTACAGAAAACTTATAGAATAGGTTATTCCAAATATACATAGACCCTGATAGGGTGTTGCAAGGTATACAATAATATAGTTTATATATATACGTTGTCAGGTGTACTAGAGGCCTACTCCCTAAATCTGTCAACGAAGTTAGTTGCCCGTCCGAAAGTAACCTGAAACGTAGGAGTGAACAAAACAAGTGTCAAGTTCAACTTTTCGGAGGGGCAAAAACACATCGATAGTAGGGACAACTGTCAAATTGTGTTGTTATTCATTCTCAGTTCGGGCCCCGAAATAATCGTATGTCCGTAAGTGATAGGGACTAGGAAACGCTCGTAACTAAGGCCGAAACCACAGACTTCGGTAGACCCCCAAAAACGGACATAGGGTACCTTTCATCCCGAAAAAAAGTACTGTTCCCGAGGAAAACAACAATAACGTTAAAGATTATATGGACGATAAAAATGCTTGGAATTGAGCTGCTCGCTCTCATCACAGAAAAATCATTGTAATTCTTTTGTAACTCTTATTTTGACATTTTGCATGATTGATTATTATTATTGTTGAATATTTTTTTTTACTTTGACATTTTGATGAATAATTATTCAATTAATAATATGTTGATATTATTTTAATTTAATTTTATTTTTTTATTGTGAATGTGAGTACCGTGTAGGCTAGTATCCTACTGGAATTTCATAAGTGTTTGGCGGTTTTGAGTGTTTTTTGTGACCTACGCAAATGTCTTGCTGATTGGTGGCGTCGTGCGTCGGGTCGTTGAGCTCCCTAAAATAAGGTTGAGCTACACGATGGCTGATGCATGCGTACCGTCAGTTTAGACAGGTCGACTCAAAGCTGTTTGGCTCTTTCCTCAAAAGACCATTCCAGACGTTGCCCTACATTGTTACACTCGCATAGTTTTGATACTTACTACAATGTCTGGACTTTAAAAGAGACGTTGACCTCTGAGTTTGTTTCGGCTTTTCTTCTCAGAGCGAGTCAGATAGGAAATGCCGGCTCCATCTAGTCTTAAAAAAACATATAAAATTGACTTGTAAAAGTGTCTGTAACAGATTTATTTACAGAAATAAATATCATTTATCATTTATCATTTAACGTTCATAGATGGCGCCACGTGTCTTTCGAATCATGATTGAAATAAGTTATACTGAAAAATACGGAATACGCGATAAAAGACAACCACGCGAGCGAAGTCGCGAGCGACCTTTAGTTATAGATACAAAAAAATACAAAATAGTTTATTGTGAGTTTTAAAAAAATTGCAATACATAAAACGTGTTTGAAGCCTCCCTAGGCAAACAATGCCTGTATTAGGAGGCTCCGCTCCTTCACATCATTGTCGTACACTTATACTAACTAGAGTTAATACAGTGCACTGCGACCTTAAGTGTAAATATGCAATGTTAGTAACTATATTTTTCTGTGTATAGCTTATATTTACTAATATGAAGAAAATTAAAGAAGAAATAAGTAAAAATATGTGAGTAATATCAAATATCATATCATGATCAATAGCGTAAAAATGAAATGGAAGGGAAATAAATGTTTTTAAACTAAATTTCGAACACATTCCACTATAAAACACTAGCTTTTGCCCGCAGCTTTGCTCGCGTTAATTTAGAATTTGACAATCAACTCTTAACACACTACTAAAGTTTCTATAATATCATAATTCAATCGTGATCCGAAAGACACGTGGCGCCATTTATGAACGTTATTGTTGTTTTCCTAGGGAACACTACTTTTTTTCGTACTTTTTAGTGGGGATGAAAGGTACCTTGAGTCCGGTTCTGTACAGAAGCGGACTTAAGGTACCTTTCATCCCTATATCCTGGCGTTGTCAGGTCACAACGTATGTGCAAAATTTCAGAATGATTGGTTCAGTGGTTTAGGTAGGATATAGACAGAAGTGAAATAAAAAAAACTCAAGCTATAGCAATCCGATGCTGTGAACCGGATACTTTCAAGTTGAGTAAATAAAGAAAACAATACAATTTTAAACGCTGTACACATTGCATTAAAATACGCCGTGATAATTTCACCAAACAATCTTTTCGAGGCAATTATATTTATTCAAATTGTTAGATGGTCAAAGATATTCGTTTTGGCATTCTCAGCACGTACCGATGGGGAAGTCTGTAAAAATGGCCGAAAATACGTCGCTCTTACTCTTGAATGTGTAATGAAGATGTTAAAAAAGGTCTTTTCTCTGCTTAGAGACACACTTTTTCCTTAAAAAGGATTTTATGGGGACTCTGTTACTTCGAAAGACACGTAGTAGTGAAATAAGACATGGAAAGTTGTGACCAACTTATATGTAGATGGGTTTCGACCTATTTAAAAGAAACTTATTATTACAAATGGAGCTATACATGTTGGGATGACTCCGTGTGGGGACGGACTAGACGCGTCGCCCGACCAGTAGCAGGCCCGAGACGGCGGCGCGCAGTGTTCCGTGCGCGCCTCTCAGGAGGTTTCGGGGTCAAGGCCTCACAGAAGGAGAGGTCCGCCAAGGGCTGGCGGACCGAGGCCTGCTGGGGTTGCGGTGCATGCAGCTGCGAATCCCGCGACCCTGGCCAAGGGTCAGGAGAAGGAACACCGTGGGTTTTTAGCCGGTAAGAGTCCGGCATACCCATGAGGATTTTCCAAAGAAAAAAAAAAGTGGACGTACTAGAATATAAAACTTTCTCGGCGCACTCTGGGAACAGACGCGTGTTGTAATATTCAACAAAACGCAGTATGCTTGGTGGTAGGATCTATACGGTCCGCATGACTAGCTACCACCTGAACATTTAAGTCCGGCGCAAAGCAGTTTTCTGTGTTCCGTCATGTGTATGTGAGAGCCAGAGGGATATGGAATTCTTCTATACTTGGATACGTCCGAACTTTCCATCATAGTGCGTATGCACGTAGAAAGCGAGTTGCCAGCGCCGATCTGTCAGCGCTTGTCGGTGCTGGTCCGCGCAGTTAGTCGGCGCAGGTAGTCTCTATACTGTGTGGCGAACCAGCGCCGACAAGCTTCGAACTGCGCCGACAAGCTCCGACCTGCTCCGATCGGCGCTGGTAAGCCGTAATTTGTTGCTGTAATTGCGCGAATTTGTATTTGGAACAAGGCGTATTTTTGATTAAAAATGTCAGTGTAGCGGTTACCTGCACGGACCAACACCGATAAGCACTGGTAGGTCGGCGCAGGTAACCTGCTTCCTTTATGTATACGCCCTTAGACCCTGTCGACTACCCTAGTCATAAAATAAAGGATAACAAAAAACAAATGTGAGACGAAATGTCGAAATGACTTTGTCCTAGGTGGGCAGCACATGCATTGCGTTGCATCGCCGTGTCGACGTGTCTTAGCAGCTGCGTTGTAATACAATCTATAAAGTATTTGATGAGTAAGAGTAAATTTAAATTTCTGCCACACTCAGACCGTTAGATGCACTGCTCACGTAGGCCACTGCGCGTACAGTACAACAATGCGTTCAGGAGTTTCGTAGTTGTACTGTGTTAAATGAGGCGCGAACCGATGACTTCTACGCAATTATAAGAAAACAGAGTGATTCGCTACTAAATCGTCTACTAGGCGGCATGAACAGAATCCTGAATGTATTGCCCGAGCGGTGGGACTTGCCCATGTTGCAGAGGAGGATGCAGCTACATGTCAGCGCCTCCCCAAATGTTATTTTAATGTAATTTTTTTTGTATGAATTCTTGTCTGAAATAAATGAAAAATAATAATATAAGGTATACGCCTATTATACTGGCGGCTTTTCAGGGGGCCCAGCTAGTGAGCTGGCGAGTCACCGTCTGCCCAAACTTTTCAATTTTAAACTTGAAAGGCAGACGCCGTTTTCTTCCGGCAATAGAAGTCATCCAGTCCACTTAACACCCATAGACCACATATTTTTCATCATATTTTAGAATATTCGTGCACCCACCTGGAACGGTCCATGACTGTACTCCAATAGTGCAGCCGTGGATAGTTCCCAGTTGGTGCCCCATCCCATTTTAGATTAAAGTTCTCAAAAAGGCCTCTGCGCGTTGGACCTGTGTCCCCCGTATGCCTTCCAAAGGACCGGACATCTTCCGCACTGAAGATGAGCCGTGATTGTTAATAGAAGGTATAGCGTTTGTTATTTTCGCAACGCGGTCTTCGACGCAATGCAATGCACTGCGCTACTCGGCGAGGACGTAGGGTAAGAGTATTTCTCGTAATAGACCAAGCTAAAGAAAATGAATAACAAATTGGACATTTCAGTACAACAACAAAACAGCCACAGCGAAAACCAATTGCGAGTCTTTTTGGTGGAATTCGCAGCATATTTTTTTAACTGTTTTCAGTACGTCTGGTATTTTGGCACCGGTGCGGTTCCCACCCCCGGTCCGTTACTGAGCGGCAGTTAACACGTCCAGACGAGTTCCTTTTTTGTTTTCCATGAAGAATATGTGTTGGATTATTTTGTACGTTTGTGTGTTTTTTCGACATATGTAGGGGAGATTAGTCCAAAACCGGGCATGTGGGTAAAACCGGGACAAGGCAGTATAGCCTCTTAAACGTTTCAAATTTAGGCGCGCGTTCGCTAGCTGCTTTTGGCGACCCTGATCAGTTTGTCAACAAACTTTCAGTGGCATCGGTGCGTGCTTGACAACAATAAATAAGAAAAACGCTTTTATGGTCAATTGATAGAATAGAATAGAATAGAATATACTTTATTGTACACCAAAATTGTAACACAGCTCTTATACAATATCATATATTGAAGGGTACAATGGCGGTCTTATCGCTGATAGCGATATCTACCAGACAACCTTTGGATGAACAAGGAGACAATGAATAAGATAGAGGGGGTAGTCCGTGGTGTACTGCTGCAAAATACATACTACACACAATACATAGACATAATACTTACATACAAAACTATACATATATATTGTATATATACATATGTTATATAATTATGTGATAAGGAAAAACAAGGTAGGTTGATGATGAGGTATTAAAATCATGAAGAAATAGAAGTGTGTTGAGCGAAGAAATGATCTTTGACTAATTTTTTAAAAGAATCCAGTGACTGAGCTTGTCTCACTGGCATCGGCAACGCATTCCATAAACGTACAGCCTGGACTGTAAACGATTTGTCAAAGAATTTGGTAGAATGCGAGGGCATCGAAAGTCTAAAATTTTCCGGTGATCTTAAGTCTCTAGTATGAGTGTCATGAAGGAACTTAAAACGTTCTTTGAGATAAGAAGGGGTTGCGGGATTGAACAGAACACTGTAAAGCATTGATAAGATATGAGCATTCCGGCGAAGGCGGATTGGCAGCCACTTGAGCATAATGCGAAATTCTGAAATATGATCATATTTGCGTAAACCAAATATGAATCGGATGCAAAAGTTTTGGAGTCGCTCAAGCTTATCTAGCTGCACTTCAGTAAGATCAGGATAGCTGACATCGGCATAGTCAAGGATTGGAAGAAGAAGGGATTGCGCGAGCGCAGTTTTAGTGGCAGTTGGCAGAAAATTGCGCAATCTCCGTAAAGACCCCGCTGACGCAAACAATTTGCGGCTTACTTCTTGCAACTGAGGACCCCAAGAAAACTCTTTGTCTACATAAATACCCAGGTCTTTCACAGAATCGCTGAAAGGAATTGTCGAACCATCAAAAACAATCTGGGGAAGCTGTGACCAGTCAATTTTCGAGCGTAGTCTAGGGCTGCCGACAACAATGACTTGAGTCTTCGCAGGGTTAACCTTTAAGCCATGAGCCATACTCCAGTCAGAAATACGTGCTAAATCCTTATTCACCATATTAACAGCCTCAGCCAACTCGTCTACAGGTGCTTGTGAATAAATTTGCAGATCATCAGCATAAAGGTGGTAGGATGAGAGAAGTTCATTGGAAATAGAATTTATAAATATTGCGAAAAGAAGAGGAGAGAGGACGCCCCCCTGTGGTACGCCGGCAGAAGTATCACAACATGAAGAGACGGACTCTTCAATGCGAACACGTTGTCGGCGGCCACACAGGTAACTACGAAACCAATCAATCACCGTTGGAGATATGTTAAGAGAGCAAAGTATGCCGAGCAGGATATCGAAATCGACGGTGTTAAAAGCATTACTGAAATCTAATAAGGAAAGAACCGTCAGATTTCCATTTTCCATACCCAATCTAATATCGTCAGTAATGTTAACAAGAGCTGTGGAAGTACTATGTCCTGAACGAAACCCGGATTGGAAGGAATTAAGGAGATTGTTTTTGCATAGAAAGGCACTAAGCTGGTTATGGATGAGACGTTCTAGGACTTTGGATAGGAATGGTAGGATGGAGATTGGTCGGTACTCAGAAAAGGTAATAGAATTACACTTTTTTGGCAAAGGGGTAATTTGGGCTTCTTTCCATAAAGAAGGAAAGACACCAGAGGATATGGAATAATTGAGAATATGGCAAATAACTGGGAGAATTTCGTCAAGGACAGGGAGTATCATTTTGCGGCTGACACAGTCGCTTCCAACAGCATTGGACGTGATAGATGCTATGCTCTTTTTAACATCACAAGCAGAGAATTGATTAAAATTAAATTGATCTAATATTCTTTGGAATTAAAAAGTGTACTTTAAACTCGCGAAGGAGCGATGCATGGTGCAATGTCTTAAATGTAAGAACTGGGCCCTTGAAGGCTGTACGGGTTGGGAACCCGAAGATCTTGATGAGTTTCATTTCTACCACTGTTAAGGGCCAAAATCGGGTTTATGATGTGGATATACGCGGTTTTGGATAAGGGGTGGGGCAAAATCGTAAAAACATAACTTTTATAATATTGATTATTTTTTGTTACTTAGAATTAAGAATAAAGTGTTAGCGACACTACAATTTAATCGTTAAGGAGTGAATCTATCATTACAGTTATCGCTAATATTGGTATGTCAGGATTGTGAGCAAGGTGAATGTAGTAAATAAAACCAACATAGACTCTCCACCACTGAGAGTACTTGTATTTGGGTTAGTGTTAGTAACATGAACTAGATCACAATATAATTTAAAAAAAAAAAAAAAAAACTTTCGATAATTACTACAAGTTATTACAAGATCATAAAATAAGGACAAGCTAGTCAGATATAAAAGGTCAGACTTCTTCAGCTGATCTACACAGAATACTCTAGACGAGTGTTCCGTCGTACGGTCCAAGAAGCAATCCCCCGGGCGCACCGAGCGAGCCGGTCTCCTCCCTCCAACGGGCAGTGGTGGTCCGATGTTGAAGTCACGGTAAGTTAGGCAGCGGACAACAGATGGCGCTCACTCGACGAAGTTCCCGACAAAAGTGATTTCAAGTGCTAAATATGTGATTTATAAACTTAACTAAATATAGCTTATTAAAATTGATTTAATTTTCTTCAAACTTGTGTTTTATTGAATTTTTGCCTTCGCGTCCCAGTTCTACCCCACTTTCCTATACTCGATTTTGCGTCCAAGCGGTCGAGGAGTCAACATATCCTGAGAATGCCCCGTGGAGGGGCGAAACACGTGTCGTATTGGTTTGGTTGCATTATTTTTTCACTCTTTCTGCATGTGCATATACTTGTGGGCGGGAGGGTGGTGCTGCATACTGCATCCAAACTAGCGATCTTCTTTGGCGGCATTAAAGGTTTGAATTTTATTTGCGTATTTGTTAGATATGTACTAGCAAATGTTTTTACGACAATAATATTTGGGATATTGCCCGTTGTCCACCTGGTTCTGTCCACCTAGATGGACCAAGAGATATTTTTTTGGTCGTGTTCTTCCTTGGTGGACGTAATATTTAGACCACCAGCAACGTCCCTTATATTTCTGTAGAATTCAACGTTTGGGAGTGTAGTGATGACGTCCTTATTGCCAAGCAAACGACTTACTACTACTTACTAGCTAGTGGACTATTCTAGCTTCATTTATTTTCTTCTTTCTTTATGTTAACCGTTCGCCACACAAAAAGCGGGGTGCGAGCGAAACTTGACGAAGCGACGATAGCCGCATTTGATGTGACATGTTTCTTAAGCTGGCTTCCCACGGTGCGTGGTATCATCCGTAAAATCACGCACCTTCGGAAGCCACACTATGAGGGTGCTTGATGTGGATACAGTGCATCGCCCCGCACGCGTCTGCGTTACCACGAACGAGTCTCTTCCCATGGTGCGTCGGTATCACGCACCGTGGGAAGAAAGCATTAGTAATCTCTTCTTCTGCTTCTATAGTATCGGTGTGAGCTATACGAGAATAGCTCATGCCATGGTGAAAAGATTTGATAGTCAGCAAGGTCGATTGCGGGGCTGACTGCCCCAGGGTGCGCTGGATATGCCTACTTAAGTATCGTCACTTGTGGGACCTCTTTCATTGCACCCTAATCTATTGAATACAACTCAAGCGGGATTGCCGACGACACACCCTGTTGGCTAAGTCACCTTACTAAAGAAATTCAGTTGTAGTTAAGTTTCGATCAAAACAACGCTTTTCGTATTCTCTTAATCGGCTATCACTGTCGATACGATCGCGTGTACTTAACTGCAGCGTCACTGCAACTTGAGCGGCGCGTCAGGAAATACGTGAATTAGCCTATTACTGTTCGCACATGGCATTTTATCCCGTGCAGCTCCAACACAATGGACTCGAATATAAAACTTCCTCACCGCACGCTGGGAATAGACGCGTGTTGTAAGATTCAACAAAACCCAGCACGCTTGGTGGTAGGATCTAGGTATACGGTCCGCCTGGCTAGCTACCACCCTCACATTAAAGTCTGGCGCCAAGCAGTTTACTGTGTTCCGTCGTGTGTATGTGAGAGCCAGAGGGGTATTGAGGAATCTCTCTATATGTCTGTTACTTGGATTCGTGTGCTCCGTATTAGACCCTGTCTGCGGTTACCATCACGTGCGACTAGGGTCAAGCGAACAAAGACAAATAATAAAAAAAGAGCATTTGGTGTGACGAACGCTTTAAGGGTATTAGCGAGAATAATGTCTTCATCGTTTCTTTGAGCTTATTTCTAGTTACTTGTTATAAATCAATAAGAAACAGTGGGTGGTAGGTAATAACATTAATTAAGTTACTTACTGTCTAATGTCGCCTTATGACCTCTAGTGCGACGCCAGAGCTTAGGTTATCGTAATAACTGACCTGGAACAAACAAAAAAAAAATTAACGTTAGCAATTTATATATTTTTATTTCTCTCATTTGTTTTAATACAAAGGCTAATTAAAATCTTCGAGGTTAAGCTACGCATGCCTCGGTCAGTCTATGGATGGGTGACCGTTCGTTACACTTCGAGACCCCTCCGTGCCTCGGAGAGCATGTTAAGCCGTCGGTCCCGGGTGTCATACAAATACTTATTACAGACGCTACGGGTAGTCAGAAGCCCGAAAGTCTGACTACTTTTCTAACCTTACGATATCAGTATTTGCCGGGGTTGCGGTACATGCAGCTGCGAATCCCGCGACCCTGGCCAAGGGTCAGAAGAAACACCGTGGGTTTTTAGCCGGTAAGAGTCCGGCATAACCCTTCGCCTTCCCCGGGCGAAGGGTATCCATGGGATTTTGAAGGAAAAAAAAAAGTCGGTATTGCCCAGTAAATGGGTTGCGGAATTCTGATAGCAGACGTTCCGCGTACAATACTGGTAGTCAGCTGCATCTAGATAGAGTGGCAGTTAACCCCAACATAGTTGGAATAAGGCTAGGCTTTAATAGAAAGGACGAGCAAAGGCTAAAAAGGCCAATTAAAAACATCAATATTATGATCTGCGAGGTTAATCTCCGGTTTCTGAATTGAGTATTCTAGAATAAGCAGTACTTAAGTAACATTTTAGTACGGAGTTGTCAAAAAAATGACGGGTTTTAAAGCATTTTTTTGACAACTCCGTACTCAAACACTACATAAGTATTGCTTATCCTGAATTCTCAATTCAGAAACCGGAGGTATGGTGTGCTTGCTGCTGTCAGTCAGTTCACGGATGGGTGACCGTTCGTAACACATCGAGATGTTATACCGTTGATCCTGAGTTACATTCGAATACCCACGACGAACAGGTATGAAAGAATAAATAAAAATAATCTAATACATTAATCCCTTATGTAACATTGTTGTGCTAACAACGATGTCACATCACATATTTTTTACATCAACAACGTCATACGTAGGGTGAAGGTACCTGTTGACTGTAGCGTGCCACAGAATTATTACCGATATCCCGCCATTTTGAATCTAAGTGTGGATGTGGTATAGTTTTATTTGACACGTAGTAATATAAGTCACGTTATTGGCTCGCCAATTTGTCCTGGTTTTAAATGCGTTTCGCACGCAATCCTGGGTTTGGTTTTCATTGAATAATTGTAATGCATTACTGTGTTATTGGATTAGAATAGATGAAATGGGAAATATACACTCACCGGCATAATTAGCGGAACGTTTTTATTTTTTCCATTTTTTTATTATATGGTAGGTACTGCTATTGCTATGACGATGTTTTTATTCAAAAGAACCTTCAATTAGGACTTGCATGTTGAAGAAAAATTTGGTTTTCCTAAGCGATTAGAGGTAAATTAGGCCCAGTTTTGATTTTACAAAGATTTTGCCCTTTTGTGTTTTTGATCGGAACTTTGTTTTATTTAAGTACTGGTGGTTTGGCCTTAGTGTATTCATTGCATTAGGAGAATAAACATCACGTAGAAGCTGAAAAAAGTAATTTACCTGCGACAAAAGCTACGAGGGATGTTACAGTGATCGATGAAAGTCAAACCTATCGTGCAGTAACTTAAGCACGGGGTGTATCGATATTAGTCATTCCTCGCAATGTCCATCGGTACCAGCAGACAGGACGTTTTGTTAGAAGATGAGAATAATGCAGAAATCAAGGAAAAAGCGCCGCTGATGATTGGTTTATGACAGTTCGAATCGGTAAAGGCGCTGAAAAATTGGCCCAATGCTGCTATTCGGACCTGTAGCATCCTGAAGGTGGTCCGTATTTTGTTTGTAAGTATGCGGAAAGAAAGACGACGTCTCATTGAAGGTAATCTGATGTCTAACGCGACTACTGAATGTCCAAAACGTGCTGTAGGTCATCGCGTAGTGAAATTAAGTTTTGCTCAATAACACTGAGATCGGACTAAGGAGTTAGAAAGAGATTTTTTCTCAGGGGCAAGCTGTTTTGTGATATATATTTTTTGGATGAGAGGCATAGAATATGAATACGTCAAGGGAATCGCTTTGAACTGTCAAATTTTACAGGAATGTGCCTTATACTGGAGGCTCCAGTAATGGTTTGGGGTGTCATTTGTTTTGAAGCACACACGGAGTTAGGCATTATTGAAGGAGGCTTACTGGCTGCTTATTTTTGCAGGATAGACATCTCAGAACCTCATGCGATGCCACTTGACAAATTATCATTCAAGAAAAACAAAATATACACGATTATGTGTGGCCGGAATGTGTATTCGCGGTCCGCAATTTCATATAAGATGTTGTAATTACCCACCAGCGTGGGTCAACGTGGACCCCGGACATGAGTCCAATAGAATATGACTTAGCCTTGACGGGAAATAGGGTTAGAGAAAAAAATCCAGACACCCAGAAACATTAGAGGATTAAAAAGTGTTTCATGGGAGCATGGGGACAATTTGCCTTAAGTAAAGATAATGGATAAAAAAATTTGATGGAAAAACATGTCATAATACTGATACGAACCCTAGCAGTATAGAAACGGTGATAAAACAAACAAAAAAGTAAAATAAATAGCAAATTAATTATTCCAAAAAATATGCGCCGAAAGTTACAAAATGGATATTTTAGCAAATTGAAGATTTAAATTGCCAAATTCAATTAAATGATTATTGATTATTTGTTCTTTTAATGCACTTAACCCTAATTATAAAATATTTAAACAAAAACATTAATGTACAATACAAAATTATGGAAAAAACACGGTTTTTTGTTGCGTTCCGCTAATTATGCCGGTGAGTGTATTTTGAACTACGCACTACGGTGTTTGATGGTGAAATTATCTACGTAATAGTATTTGTTAATCTTCTTCTTTGTCGTTCCCTCACTAATGAGGATTGTGACCGCAAATGATTTTTCTCCATTTGTTTCTGTCCTGCGCCAGTTCAATAGATCGTTGTAGAGTTTCTCCTATTGCCTCTATAATACTTTTACACCATCGTGTTGGAATTCGGCCCCTGGAGCGCTTCCCCTGCATCTGTCCCACGATCAACTGCTTCTCCAACTCATGCATATGTGATTGCATGTCCATGTATTAGCCACGAGGCCCCCAAGAAGTATCAATGGTATAAACATAAATTCTAAAATTTAATGTTGAACTTATCGTTCACCCTCGCAATTATTATCACATAGCCTTTCCCCAACTATTTTTGGGTTGCCGTCCAGTCTAACAAAAATACACGCAAAATTCCAAAAAAAAAACGTTTCTGGTTTTGTTATTTCCAAACACGGCTATTTCCCAGCCTTCCAATCAACAAATGAGTCACCAATCCATTTAAAATGAAAGCTGATTTGAATACAAATCCTCCCTTTACCCTTTGTAAACTTTGTTGTTTACGTAAATAACTGTAAACATCTTCTAACAGAAGATTATTCAGTAAATAAACGTTAATTAATTAGTTCGTTCAGAAGGAATTATGACGAGCATTTGTTAAACAAAATTAATGCCGTTAACGAAATACTTGATGACTTTAATTAATTTATAATGGATATTTATCAGAATGAGTCTAGACAAAGGTATAGAAATCAAAGACTTTTATAGGATATTTTTAATAAACTAAAAAAAAACATTTTTGTTGGAATTTCCACCTATAGATAGGTGCTTCTGCCCTATGAAAGACTATTAATTTTATCATTCCATTTCCTGCTTTAATTAAGCATTTAGCAGTAAGCTTTAGGTAGGGTTACCACCTGTCCAGATTTGTCTAGGTATATATGTCCACGATATCAGCCTTCCGGACTATGTCCAGCTAAGTAATTTGTCTGGATTTTTAACTTACATGGAAATAAATTGAATGAGTGTCTGTTCTTTTTTTGGAATGTCCGGACTTTATAAAAAATGCCCGGACTTTTTGAGAAGCGTCCAGCTTTTTGCCAGGACTTTTCAAATTTCGAAATGGTAGCCTAGCCGTAGGGAGCGTTCTCCTGTACGCTTAGTAACAACCAACTGAGATCACTAATGCGTCTGCCAAGGGTGGTGATTTTGATCATTTTTCTTTATACCGTCCATTGCAGTGGGGGTGGCCGTTGTTTAGGAATGGATGTTTATAGGCTGACATGATGTCGATGATGTGGGTAGTCGTGAACTACGATAGCGTGATGATGGTGATGATGATTCTGTATATTATAAATGTGAAAGACTGAATGTTTGTGAGTTCTGAATTGGGATGTTCGTTAATCAATCACGCCTTAACGGCTACATGGATTTGAATGAAATTTGGCAGAAAGATAGACCATGGCCTGGATTGGGACTTACGATACTTTTTATCCGGGTACATGAAGTAGTTTCCCTTGGATGTGAGTGAAATCGCGAGCAACAGTTAGTAACATTATATTTTTCTAGAGGTTCAATAAGAATAAGGAACATAATTAATTATAGTTTCTCTACTTACATAACAACAAAGAAATTGATCTCTACTTTTATTAAGTGCCTACAAAAATTCTCCAACAATAACTACGCATTTTTCCTAACAATATTAATTAAGAACTCAATTGTAGCGTGTAAAAATACACAATTTCTAAGAACGTCTGGTCTAAATAAAGACTCAATTAGCCCATTAAGCCCACTCGTGGCCTTGATGTGAATGTGAATTTAATATTGGGCGTTGGATTACAATGAATTGATTTTTCTGTGTGTTAACTTCCTATTTGTAACTTGTAACCGAATTTGAACGTTACAGTAGGCTATTCATTCATTCACGTAATTTCATGACACGTCGTTCAAATTGTAGTGACGCTGCAGTACAAGAGGGAAATCACGAGTATAATCATTACTCGTTGCATTATTGTGTTAAACTCATCCTATCAAAGCATTAGGCTTAAGGTCATGGCACATTATACCGGCACCGCAACTGTACAGCTGCAGTACGGCCTCGCCTCGAATTTAGCCTACGGCTAACCGCCAGCGCGCTAACTACGCGTTGTCCGCGAGGTGCAAGCTCGCAGTCCGCGTGCTGGGGCCCAGTTCTCCTAAAATAAATTGTTGCCAAACGCAATCGAACCACAACCGTCAGTCAGTTTTTGTTTTCGAAAACTTTCAAAATGATTGATTTTGTGTTTTGTATTAAACAATTCGACAGCTTTTGAAATTGAGAACTGTCTGAATGAACGGTTCGGTTGTATTTATCAAAATTGATTTTAGGAGAATTAGGCCCCTGGTCACGCGTCACGGAGGGGTCTTGACGTTTAACGAACAGTCACCCATCCACGGAATGACCGCGGCAAGCGTAGCTTAACCTCGCAAACCGTATGATCTGCACGGTTGATACTAAGCTACGAGCTATATTATTGATATTTATAACAGGAACTGAGTCATCATTATCATATTCCTGCCCTTATCCCATGTTACTTGGGGTCGGCGCAACACGTTTTCTTCTTTCATTCCGTCCTGTCAACCGTCATGATATCACTGACTCCCTTCTCTTTCATATTCACACAATCCATCCATCTTTTCTTTGGCCTCCCTCTTCCTCTCCATCCATCCACATTTATATTCATAACTCTTTTGGTCACATGCGTTTCATCTCTCCTCTTCACATGCCCATACCAAGACAAACGGTTCCCTTTCAACTTTTCTGTCACGGGCGCTACTTTCAAACTTCCTCTATTATACTCATTCCTGACTTTACCCATTCTGGTCAGTCCACACATCCATCTCAACATTCTCATCTCCGCTACATGCAATCTTTTTTCATCCGTATTCTTCAGTTCTTCATAACAGGAGCTAAGTATATTGATAAAAAAATTTAGTCACATTTTTACCCGACTACGGCGAAGCCAAAAAAAGGAAGGTGGCCACAGCTCTACCTTGACCATTTTTGTACCTATGCATTTTTGGATTTCTATTTGAATTATTTTCTTGTTTCGTCCTTTTTAGACCCCTTTTTTACGTAGTCGGGTTATAGTTTTTTTAACTTAATTTTTTATTGAGTAAAATTGTACCTTTAAGTTAACATTTAACTCAAAGGAATAACTTATTACAGTTATTTCCCTCGTTCAAAGTTAATATTATTTTGCTTCTTTATTACTAAGTCTTCAAAGTATATGAGAAACGTTAATGCTGATATTATTGCTTCCTTTTTAATTAACTTTTAAACCAATATACCTGAAACATTATTACAAGGAAATAATTAAGATAAATTAATTGCTTTATACACACGATCAGATAAAAATATAGAGTACCTATTAAAGATTAGATTAAGAACGCCTCGTTGGTTTAGTGATCGCAAGCGCGACTGCAGAGCGTGAGTTCCTGGGTTGGATCGCCAGGTCGGGCAAAGTGTTGTTGGGTTTTTCCGTGTGGGATTTGTCAGGAGCAGCCCGAGGGCTGGACTTGCGCCCGGTTGATGGCAATAGGCTCACCCCCTATTACATGGGACTTAAACATAACGGCGAAATGAGAGTGTACAACAAGAGTGTGCAACCTCTGCCCAACCCCTTTGGGGAATGTAGGCGTGATGTTATGTCTGTTAAAAGGTGTAATACATTATTTTACGTAAGTATACTATTACTTCTAGAATCTTCTTTGAATACATTATTAAAACCGCGGAAATAACAGGACGAACTTCATGTCTCTAAAATTTGGAATTAATTATTGTTTTTTTTTAATTATTTGTCTTGGTCGTGCTTGACCCTCGTCGCACCTACTGGTAAGCGCAGACAGGGTCTAAGATGAAGCGCGCGAATCCAAGTAACAGAGATCTAAAGAGATTCTCCTATACCTCTCTGGCTCTCACATACACACGACGGAACACAGTAAACTGCTTGGCGCCGGACTTTAATGTGAGGGTGGTAGCTAGCCAGGCGGACCGTATAGATCCTACCACCAAGCAAAATATTACAAAAGATGGTTATACAAAACCAAAATTAAGGCAAATCCAGATTTATTATACAGCATGACTGGTTAGATACTTTACATCCGAAAACCATGAAGTCTGCTCATCATTCTGTACAACTTTAATCATCATCTGCCTAGCCTTTTCCCAACTATGTTGGGGTCGGCTTCCAGTCAAACCGGATGCAGCTGAATATCAGTATTTTACATGGAGCGACTGCCTATCAGACCTCCACAACCCAGTAACTGGGTAATACGATACTCTTGGTAAGACTGGTTGTCAGACTTTCTGGCTTCTGACCAACAGTAACGACTGTCAAAGATCTACAAATGACAGCCGGGACCAACGGCTTTACGTGCTTTCCGGGGCACGGAGGAAACTCGCACTTACCATAGTAAATGGTCACCCATCCACAGACCAACCTCGGCAAGCGTGGCTTAACCCGGAACATCGGTCTATGCGGCTGTAATTATTTAGCCACGAGCACCTCTTTTCTGTACAACTTTAATATGGGACAAATAAGAATTCGTAAAAAAACAGACATTCCTTACATTTTGCCAAGCAACATTGACTATTTTGTGTGGAACAGCAGATTCTTTTTCACGAATTCAGAGTTGGTTCCATAGTAAAAGTTGTACAGAATAACACTGTTCATGGTTTTCGGGTAAAAGTTACTAACCATTCATGCTATACCCATTACTTTCTAACGTCAAAGAACGAACAAGGATCCCCATCCTTGGTATAAAACCCGAATTTTAAAATAGACCCCTATTTTAAAACCAGGATTTTAAAATAGCCCCCTATTTTAAAATCAAATCAAATCAAATCAAAAGTTTTTATTTCACATAAACCATTACAGGCGCTTATGAAAAGTCGAATTTAGGTGCACGGTTCCAATTAGTCGTTTCCTATGGAGAAGAGCCGGCAAGAAACTCCATGGTTACTCTTTTAAAATCCATATCTTTAACAATTTGAGTGGGTACAGTTATGACTTAGAATAGTTATGAGACAGCAAAGTAGACTTAAGAGCAGGAACCACACAAAAAAGCAAAATGAAAAGTATGGTCAGAAATTAACTAGGTATCCAGGCATCTAGCAAGTCTACAAAGCTCTCACATTTACAAAAAGTAAAAGGACGCTAAACTATATAAAACAACTGACATGGTTAATTGTCATCAAAATAGATTACAAAGAAAATCACTGTATAATAAGATAAAGATATCTTGAGAGTAACGTTAGTAATAAAATAAAATAAAGCTAATCGTAATGAAGTTAGTTAATAGACATAGGTACACTTACACACATAATCAAATACACACACACATAATCCGGGTTTTATACCATATCTCCTAATTATAGAGATTCTTTATAGCATAATATGAATCAACAATTTTCAATATTAATGAAACACCGTTTCATCATCATAAAATAATATTAATAACATGTTATAATCACATAATTTTATTACCTATCAAATTACTAAACAAACAGGTAGATAATAAATATATTCTTATAATAATAACGATTTATACAGCATTCATAAATGTTTTTTAATTTTGTAAAATCATCGCAAATAGGTTTCTAGCGATGGATGATTCTCTCTCTCTTTATTAGGATTAAGTACCAAAATGATAAAAAAGCAACGAAGTACGTTTTATATTTGAAATTTGGAATAGTTTTAAATAATGTTTGTCTATCTATTGTATACTGTTTTTGAGGCGGTCGATGAATTTCACTAAATAACTTTTTAACCGACTTCAAAACGGAGGAGGTTCTCAATTCGTCTGAATGTTTTTTTTTTTTTTTGTATGTTTGTTACGCGATATCTCCTCCAATTATGAATAGATTTTCATGATTCTTTTTTTGTTTGGTAGATCATACTTCAGAGATGGTCCCATATAAATTTTATCGAAATAGATTCAGCGCTTTTTGAAATAATAAACAAAAACAAAAAAAAATATACTTAGATGACGTTTTCGTTTGTGGTTCCCTTATGCAAAAGTTTTGATAAGGACTTTCAATCTGTTATAACTAGGTATATGCTCTAAGAGCCGTCATGATAATTATACATTAATTCTTAAAGAAAACTACTTAATTGTAGGAAAGATTACGCAATCGTGTCATTTAAATTTGTAGTCTTAAACCGTGTAATTTATGGCACTAAAACGTATATAATAAATAACTTTAAATAAAAGTAAAAACCGACTTCAAAACAAAAACTAAAAAGAGTAAAATAATTACCAAAATATAAAATTAACAGTTTCAGAAGTCGGTGCAATTCTACACTGAAACAAATAAAAGCCACCGACTTCTGAAACTGTTAATTTTATATTTTGGTAATTATTTTACTTTTTTTAGTTTTTGTTTTGAAGTCGGTTTTTACTTTTATTTAAAGTTATTTATTAAACGTTTAAGAGGAGCTCGTGGCTAAATAATTACAGCCGCATAGGCCGATCTTCCGGGTTAAGCCACGCTTGCCGACGTTGGTCTGTGGATGGGGACCATTTACCATAGCGAGTTTCCTCCGTGCCTCGGAAAGCACGTAAAGCCGTTGGTCCCGGCTGTCATTTGTAGATCTTTGACAGTCCTTACTGTTGGTCAGAAGCCAGAAAGTCTGACAACCAGTCTTACCAAGAGTATCGTATTACCCAGTTACTGGGTTGTGGAGGTCTGATAGGCAGTCGCTCCATGTAAAATACTGATATTCAGCTGCATCCGGTTCGACTGGAAGCCGACCCCAACATAGTTGGGGAAAGGCTAGGCAGATGATGATGAACTTTTTAAACGTTTCCTTCCAAGGTACGGAACCCGGTCCGGAACACAGAAGGTGCGAGAGACCGACTTGCATTTGCCCGGTTTTTTTTACCGCCAAGTCAAATATAAAAGAACGAAATCTTTTTTTTTTTTTCTTACACTCTTGTAAAAACGGAGGAAAAAATCGTTATAATATTCACCAAAATTTACAAAAAAAATCACGACCTTTTAAACCAGATAGCAGCTTAGGATAGGTCTTTATCAACAACAATGAGGTCGACATTAGGTCGACGTGAGTTTATCGGCCGACAACCAACCCCTTCACCCTATCAACGGAAAGTGATAAATCCAGTTCTGCGTGTATTATCGCTTGTAAAATGGCCGCGACATAATATTATGAAGAAAAGTAATGGAGTAGTAACACAGTTTTTTATTTCAAAGTTTGTTTGCTTGCATGCAAAGAAATGCTGTAATATTGTGTGTATGCAATTATTCTAATAAACTCACGCCTGTATTCCCAGTAGGGTTGACAGAGGTACCTCTCGCTTCCGGCCGTGGTTCTATCCATGGTCGGGAGCGAGAGTGCGTGGGAGGTCGTCGCCTCCTTTTGCGAGGAGGTGATGGCGACCAAGGAGGGAGCGGAGAGGGAGAGAGAGGCGACTGCCACTCTCCCTTCCCGCGCCAGACGCACCGGGCGCCGCCGGAGGGCGCGAGACGACCTCCGGCCACCCTAGTGTGTGGCCTGCGGGCGGCGGATTAGGGGACCCGTCGCCCGACCAGTAACAGGCCCGAGAAGGCGACGCGCTGTGTTCCATGCGCGCCTCTCAGAAGGACGTGGGGCTAAGCCCCACAGAAGGAGAGGTCCGCCAGGAGCTGGCGGACCTCTCCTTGCGAGGACCTGAGCGAGGCCTGCCGGGGTCGCGGTGCATGCAGCTGCGGATCCCGTGACCCCGGCCATAGGTCAGGAGAAGGAACACCGTGGGTTTTTAGCCGGTAAGAATCCGGCATAATCCTTCGCCTTCCCCGGGCGGAGGGTATCCATGAGGAATTTCCCAGGAAAAAAAAAATTGTTGACATGGGTGTATACTGTATAGTACACCCACATTTCGCTACTATGTTTACTCCCCATGTAATAGGGGGCGAGCCTGTTACCATTGACCGGGCACAAATCCAGACTCAGGGCTGCTACTGACAAATTCCATACGGAAAAACCCAATAACACTTTACCCGACCCGTGGATCGAACCCAGGACCTCACGCTCAGCAGTCACGCTTGCAACCGCTAGACCAACGGGGCAGTCAAGAATAATACGCACCTATCCTTTTTGATAAAAATCTCCAATAATATCGATATAATTATGTCATTCTAGGGCGTCCTCTACCGCCGTTTTCACTGACTTCATTATCATTAACAGCCTATTAAACTGTATCAACTAAACTGTCTTTAAACCCCTTAATTTATGCATGAGAAAAACGTAAAGAATAGGAACAAAGATCTGACAAATTAATTGCAGTTCCATTGCTGCACGTTTCTAGCATAATTCGAGAATGAATGGAACTAGCGGAGCGATGTAAGTAGAGTAAGTACCTATGTAAATTATACATAGTTTCCTGATACGGAAGACCAGGGATCAGACGTAATTCATATTAAAATAGTTCTTTGATAAATTCTTGCTAGTATTTCTTTTTGTTAAAAGTAAAATAAAGTTGAAATAGTGCTGAAACATTTCTTAAAACCATTTGATGCGAACGAGTCTATCAAAAAAATACTTAAAAAACTATCTTCAGTTTTCTTAAAGACGGTACAAAATAAAAAAAAATTGAGGAGAATAAACAATTCACAAATATGCGATTACAACAATCGCGAGTGATTTTCTGTTATCCATTGAAGACTTCCATTGTGTATCTCCAAAGGTCTTCATCGGCTCTTCACCAGTTGAGGAGAGTACTTTTCAAACAAAAATAAACGTTAAAATCGGTTCACAATAGGCGACGAAATCGCTGAAAAAATAATTAAAAATATACGTCAAAATGAGAACCTTCTGTTTTTTTAGAATTCGGTTAATAAAAAAGAAATAGCCATAATCGCTGCGCTTGGCAGTGAGAATGGTGACCGCAGTTATTCTTATTTTTTTTAAATATTGCATCTCTCAACACATTAGCACTCAGGAGAACTCTAATTGGGGTGCATCACGAAGGGGTGCATGAAAAGAGCCTCCACGAGTGACGATACTTAAGTACATCCGGCGCACCCTGGGCCGTCAGCCCCGCTACCAACCTTGCTGACTGGCTAATCTTTACACCACAGCATGAGCTATTTTCGTATAGGTCGTGCTGACACGAGAGAAGAAGAGGAGAACGCTGGTCATCCTCGCTAGACGAAGACGATAGCCGCCTTTTTATTGCACCCACGGGAGGGTAGGAGGTGGCCTATTCTTTTTCGGAAATCAAACGATTCAAACTTAAGGGCCCCTGAGATGGTCAAACCTTACGTGTTTGATCAAATCGTTTGATGCTGGTTTAAAGGTTCGTCAAACGATACTGCGCATTTTAGATCTGTACGCCGCCGTCATTACTAGTGACGTAATAGCATTGAAGTAAATGCACCGTCAGCGCGTCAGTATGACGTTGTGATGACGTGGTTTCAAAATCTTCATCTGCCTATTTTTGCACTCTGCCTTGCTCTACGAAATCTATTGCAAAACTGAACCGATCCGTCGTGAAAACGATCAAACGACGCGTCAAACATAACAAAAATATGCATTTTCGTGAAACAAGTTTCAAACCCGTGAATATTTGATAAACCTATCAAACCAGTACCTAAACTATCAAAACGGTTTGATTCAAACTAGAATCTTTTTTGAATCAAACTTTGACAGTCTCGGGGCACCTCGTAAACGGTTAAACATGTTTATCAAATTTTAAGTTTTGTTTGTACGGGTTCTTCAAACACGATAGCACACTTTCAAGCTTGCTTGACAAACTCGCTGTTCATCTAATTTTCTCTCAAACTCTGTTTGACATACACGTAAATGTTGACAAATTATTTGATCATGCACCGGGTGCTATAAAGACCTTCAATCTTTCGTATCGATAGGTGAGCCATTTCAATTGAATTATAATTACATATTATGTTTGATAACAGATCATTATTTGTTTTTATCAATCGGATGTGGTGCCATTGTCTTAATATTTTGCCTTTGATCCGTTATATTTTTGTTATGCTGTTGTCACTTCATTGTCAGGCTTCCGTTCTGAAATATCAACTACCTAACACGGATATAAGCAACACCTGGACGATTCTTAATATAATAATAACCGGTAGTGTGGGAAAAAATTGTATGAAGACAGGTACAGTCCGACATGGCTCTAAATCAGGAGTGGGCAGACTATGGCCCGCGAACAAACTCTGGCCCGCAAAGGGTACGCCAACTCTCCATCTTAGGCGCCATCCACGAGCGAGTGAATCGCGGCAATATTCTCGCCGTTTCATCAAATTCAATACTAACTATCGCCGCGATAAAATCGCCGTGTGGAGACACGTTCTAAGAGAGTGTATAGAAATACGTGGCACGACGATAATATCGCCGTGATTCTCTCGCTCGTGGAGACGGCCTCTTAGAGCCATGTATGACCATAACAAAAATACGTTATTTTTTGAGCCAATAATGTTAGTTTTGGCTGAACAAAATGCACGTTTTTTTTGGAATTCTGTACCCCTGTAAAAATACTTGCGATTTTCTGGCCCCTGACGAAAAAAGCTTGCTCATCCCTGCTTTAAATGACCGAGGATGACAGGCGCTGCTTGTGCAGAAAGATGTCAAAGCCTATCAAATCTATTAATATTTCGTGTTAGTTCTCTATTTCGCCATGTTTATTTAGATCTCCTATCGGCGATTGCTGTCAGAAACGCCCGCGTGGACTTAACTGCAGTGTCACTGCAACTTGATCGGCACGTCATGAAATTATGTGAATAACGCGGCGTCCTACGTAAGCGATCTAGATGCGACGCGAAGCGGCGCGGTGTGACGCGTAAACAACAAATAGTCGATACCTATTGAAGTGGCCTATGTGACCAAACGCAAGTGAAGTGCGGTGCGGCGCGGCGCGAAGCGAAGCGAACGCGATCAGTTGCTTGATATTTTCGCGCGATCTGGATGCGGTGCTGTACAGTGCTACTGAATGGCGGCGGCGAGCGGCTCGCGAGCTCGTAGGACAAAGCCAGCGGTTCGCGAGCTCATAGGACAAAGCCGCCGCTTCGCACCGTATCGCATTGAATTCGCCGCATCGGATCGCTTCGCAATTCGCGTTCGGTTTGAATCGCCTACGTAAGACGCCGCGTTAGCCCCCAATAAGTTTGTAGTTGCGTTTTGAGCATAGTTGGCAGGGCTGGCAGACAGTGAAAATAACTATCTAACAAATATACCTTCATAACACATTATCTTGTATCATTGACAAAATATTAGATGATCCTTTGACCGTCTTATGCCCGGTTCCCATTGCTAAAAGCAAATCGTTTTGCTTACCATGGCAATCGTAGTAGGTATATTTTATTGCCAAACTAAACATATATATAGACCAGTAAGCTAATTTTATCTTTGATAGCTAGTATAGCACATTGGAAAGTCTAGTATGCAAAGCTGTGGAGTCTCTACTTCATTATTGGTATTTTAACCAGTAACGCTCAGTTAATCAAAGGAGTCGGCTATAATGCAATCGCCATCAATTCTCAAAAATATGACTAACGAACCAATCTAAAGGATCTAGATACTTCTACGCTGAACACTAGTCATAGACACGAAAAGAAAACAAATGACATTAGTCATTAGCTCATCGAATCATGCGCAGCTGTCCGGCGTTATTGTTTAAAGTTGTTACGGGGCGGAGGTTAATCATGTCTTTCCTGTACGGAATTGTATTGCTACACCGAGTCTTCTTGTTAAAAATACATTTGGACTTATTTAAGAGTTATCTATTTCTTTAACCCACGGAGCAAATACAAAGACGAGATGTTGTAATTTGATTTTCCGATAATAGAAAGAAAGAAAGAAAATTATTTATTCTGGATTCACACCGGCAGTTCATTATCATCTGCCTAGCCTTTTCCCAGCTATGTTGGGGTCGGCTTCCAGTCGAAACGGATGCAGCTGAATATCAGTATTTTACATGGAGCGACTGCCTATCAGACCTCCACAACCCAGTAACTGGGTAATACGATACTCTTGGTAAGACTGGTTGTCAGACTTTCTGGCTTCTGACCAACAGTAACGACTGTCAAAGATCTACAAATGACAGCCGGGACCAACGGCTTTACGTGCTTTCCGAGGCACGGAGGAAACTCGCTATGGTAAATGGTCACCCATCCACAGACCAACCTCGGCAAGCGTAGCTTTACCCGGAAGATCGGTCTATGCGGCTGTAATTATTTAGCCACGAGCTCCACACCTTAGGACTCACACCGGCAGTTACAGAAACAAAATCAGTATACAAAAAAAAAAGGATAAAATTTTAAACTACCTGCACGAGGCCAAAAAAGGCTCCTATCTTAGCATAATACTGCGACATTTAAAAAAAAAACAAAATGTCACACGATGCATGACATATCACGGGGCGAGGGGAACGTTACACCCCGTCGACTTCTATATTTTCCATCTAGCGATGAAAAAGAAAAACTAAAAGCTTCGGATATCATAGATATCACTAACACGTAATTTAGTCATATTACGCTAGATGTCTCTACTGTCACAAATATAATAAACTACGCATAAAATTATTGTGAATCGTGATGCCATCCATGGCATCCCCGCACCTGGGGGCCTACTCCCTAAGTCCGTCAACGAAGTAAGTCACCCGTTCGAAAGTAGCCCGAAACGTAGGAGTGAACAAAACAAGTGTCAAGTTCAACTTTTCGGACGGGCAAAAACACATCGGTAGTAGGGACAACTGTCAAATTGTGTTGTCATTCATTCTTAGTTCGGGCCTCGAAATAATCGTATGTCCGTAGGTGATAGGGAATAGGAAACGCTCGTAACTAAGTCCGAAACCACGGACTTCGTGCTTAGGGAGTAGACCCGCTGGTTAGACTGGAAGCTGACTCAGAGTTGGGAAAAGGCTAGGCAGATAGATGGACTTTGTGCGTATACAGGAGTTTTCTATTCAGTAATTAGTGTATGGCCCTTTAACATTGAATTAATGAGATTTATTTCGCATATAAAATCATAATTCACTAAACCGAGAAATCAAAACCTCTCTCATACATAAAACATAATTTATTCCACCTTTCATCTTAAGAGATAGAACATTCAAATTAGACTCACGAAAATAGACACAAATTACGATTTACATATAAATCATACGCGAGAAAGTATATTGTCACGTTACACAAGTGTGACAAAATGCCTTGTGACATAAATTATATGCCCACTGTCACATTACGTCAAGAATTCTTGGTAATAATGGTGATGAGCTTTCTCCAACGTGTTACAAATTTTCTCACGGTTTTGGAGCAAATCAGGGGCAATACATCACTACATAGTATAAAACAAAGTCGCTTCCCGCTGTCTGTCTCTGTAATTGTATGCTTAGATGTTTAAAACTACGCAACGGATTTTGATGCGGTTTTTTTAATAGATAGAGTGATTCAAGAGGAAGGTTTTAAGCTATAAAACGTACACATGCGAAGCCAGGGCGGGTCACTAGTACTCTATATTTTACTCCTTATAGTTATTTGATGTTTTTTTAATGTAATAGTAGGTACTCGTGCCGATGGCCCACCTGATGATAAGTGGTTACCGGCGCCTACAAACACCTGCAAAACCAAGAAGATTGCTGATGTGATACCAATCTCAAAGATAAAGTTAGACACTATATTTTTTTATCATCATCATCATTCAGCCGAAAGACGTCCACTACTGGACATAGGCCTCCCCCAAAAGGGGGGGGGGGGTTGCCGAAATCACCACGCTTGGCAGGCGGGTTGGCGATCGCAGTATGGTTGTTAAAGTACTCAGAGAACGCTGCTGCCCATTCTCTAGTAGATCCCTTAGTCGCCTTCTACGACACCCATTGGAAGAGATGGGGTGGTGCTATTCTTTAAGTCCGGCACTACACGAAACTTCTTTTTCACGATTTTTTTTATAATTCCTGCCTATTTTGTGTAGTGGTCTCAATCGCGACTGCTGAGCGTGAGGTCTTAAGTTCTATCCCTCAAGTCGGGCCAAGTGTTATTGGAGTTTTTCATGTGGAATTTCTCGGTACCAGCCCGATTCGTGCCCGGTTGATGGCAATAGGTTCGACCTTTATTACATGGGACTTAAACATAACGGCGAAATGAGGGTGTACCATTCGCCTCTGCTCAAACCTTCGAGGAATACAGGCGTGATATTAAATTTAAATTAAATAACACAAAATTGTGATTTTGCACGTAGGAGCTGACTTTGCCCAGTAAAGACTTGAATACACTGAGTAGATGAAGATTAAACAAATACGTATGAGTACATAACGGTACCGATCTGTTGTGCACAAACTAAACTTAATTAAGGCTATTGCCATCTTTTTCACTCTCATAAAATGAGAAAGAGACGGTCGTAAATAGGAGCTGTCAAATTGAATTGAAATAAACCCTACTAATTTAGACGACACGTCAGAACATGTCAACTAAAAACATGGTGAAGTTCAAGACGGAAACTCGTTTGACACCTCTAACTTAGTTCTTATCTATCACTGTCCTTTTCTCGCGCTATCAAGAAAAAGACAGCAATTCTCTAATTATAGTTTAGTTGGTAAACGAGAGAATCGTTACCATTATCTATTGTAATTTATATTGTCTCTCTTTATCGATTGCTACGTCATAACGGAATCGAGCCCGACAAAGGACTGGCTAGGTCAGTTCGAGGACATGAGGTCAAATGAGTAAACTGTTTATCAGTAACTATCATCAAGCTAACAACTTTGTACAAACAAAGTAGTTGGCAGACACTTCAGTGAAGTGACTGTTATTTTTAACCGACTTCAAAAAGGAGGAGGTTCTCAATTCGGATGTTTGTATTTTTTTTATATATTTTCTGTCATAACTCCGTCATAAAGACAGATTAGCAAAATTCTTTTTTTGTTTGAAAGAGTATTCTCCCGAAATGGCCCCAATTAAAGGACAATGGGACAAAATGTATGGACCCCGTCCCCACCCTTGTAGCACTATAGAGTGAGTTTGAATGAATGAACGAACGAGTGAATAGTCGAGAATGAGTGAAGGAATGAATAAAATCGGTTTGAAATAAAATAAAAATGATATTTAATTTTTATTATTTCCTCATTTTAAATAAATTATTGACTGAAAAATAAATGATAGAATGAGTCATTATATTCAAAATAAACCGTTTATAAAGTCAATGAATCAAAAACTCTTAAATGAAGAGTATTATAATTTGCCCGAACATGAGGACGGGACGGATGTGGGTGTGGGAATCACCGTATCTCTCGAAAAGAACGGCTGCGCTCTTTTCGGGATTCTCCTCTATTCTCCATTTCCGGAACCAGACCCCGACGGCGCTAGCTGCGGTTTGAAGGGTTCGAGTGATACTGTCGAGACTCCTACCGGAAAAGTACATGGCCGTGTCGTCGGCGAAGAGAGCCAACTTGGCGAATCCACATTTGAGAATGTCGCTGGTATACAGCGTGAACAGAAGGGGCGATATCACTACACAACTCCGGCGCGGATAGGGCGAGGAGACGAGAAGGTGCCTTCTAGGCGATAGCGGAAGGAGCGATCCGACAGAAAGTCTCGAATGATGAGCACGAGACTGTACGAGTTTGTATAATAAACCGTTGTGCCAGTTCTTGTCGAAGGCTTTTGCTACGTCGAAGAATAGCATGCCCGTTTTGTACGAGCGCATGAAGCGGGAGCGACTATGCGGTGCAATTGTCGACTGCGACAGTGCTTGGTTCGAAAACCGAACTGTTCGTCGGGGATGCAATTCTGAGTACGATGCGCAGCTAATGTAAACCCTGTCGGGTGATATTACGTTTGAAAATGGTAACCGCTGCCTAGGGCCGCGCGCCGCGTCTCGCCTCTGGACGCGTGCGCCTCTCGTTATCTCTTTCCCACATTGAACTATTGTTACACTAGCTTTGGAGCTCTTCAAATAATCCCTTATCACTTACTAAAATAATTATATTCATATTGAAGTAATAATATACTTAAGCATTTTTTAAAGGTAATTTTTGTTACTTTCATGCTAAATAACTATTAAACTATACATTTTACAGATGAGCTGTCGTACAATAAAATTAAGAGATTAATAAGTTCTTTCATATACAACAGGTAAGAAAGTGCTACACTACTGGGGACGTTTTGTCCCATTGTCCTTTGGTGAAGATCTTATGAAGACCCTCGGAGTTTGATAATGGAACTTTTCAATGGATAACACCTAATTACCCGGGATTGCTGTAATTGCATGTTTGTGTATTGTTTATGTCACCAAAAATAGAAAAATAAATTAACTTTAAAAAAAAAAGTAAAAACCGACTTCAAAAAAAACTAAAAAGAGTAAAATAACTATCATATTATAAAACTAACAGTTTCAGAAGTCGGGGCCTTCAATAAGGTTCAGTGTAAAATTGCACTGACTTCTAAAACTGTTAGTTTTATATATGGTAATTATTATAATTATATATTATAATTATTGATTAATTTTATTTAATTTGTCATGATTTGTTAGAAGTTTTAAGAAGTTAAGCTGCGCTTGGTGCTGTCAGTCCGTGGATGAGTGACCATCCTTTACTCATCGAGACCCATCCGTCCTTCAGAAAGCACGTTAAACCGTAGCGATGGTTCACTTAATGGTAAGTGCTTACCGCCGCTTAAACAAGGTATAACATAAATAACGCACAACCTCTTAAGGGGTCACTGTACTCATCATTATAAACAACTTTTACTATGCGACCAAAACTGAAATCGCGAAAAAAAATCAGCTGTTCCCTAAATTTATGTTCGCATAACTCGTCAAAATTGTCAATTTTGTCTTATAAAAAAACCTAGTCAAATACAAGACAACGTTATTGTAGCCGATGGACCAACAGCTCGTCACGTTTGACATAATTAAAACAGATTCGCGTCTGACAAAGAACACTCTAGGTCGGGGCAAGGACGCGAGGTCACGAGGACAAACTGTTTATTATACATGTAGGGTTCCTTGTGCTAATGTTATTATAACCATAAGTTTATGGTTATAATGATGTGTAGAGTAGACAGAAATAGTATTGTGAAGGGGCTATGATGGTAAGGGCTTTGATATCCTAAGAGCAGTTACGCACTGCATCCGAACCGGATCCGTGAAAATACGGATAAAAAAAACTCGGACCGAATTTGGATATTGCTTTTCGCACTGCATCCGATCCGAATTCGTGAAAATATGGAACAAGAGTCTATAAATCTCGGATCGAATTCGGATATTGCATAGCACTAATTCGATCTCTGATCCAAATCCAAGCAATTCAGGGGCTATCTTTGGCATTATGTCCGATTTGAATCCGAGGTAACGCGAAAGCGTTCATACAAACAGTACTACGGCTACTTCGGTCCGTCAATATTTCTTTCCAATTGAAGACGGAGAGAAGTCGAATGACGGAAGTCGAATCTAGTGCGTAAACTACTACATATACAAATAGTTCTATGACTACTTCGGATCGTATTTTCACGGATTCGGATCAGATGCAGTGCGTAACCGCTCTGAGTATAGAAGAATTTATGACCAATGTTGTTATAGATCATCTTACCTCTCGATACTCGATATTCTCTACAGAGGTCAAGCATTCCGGACAGTACAATACTGTGGCGGCATCTATCCACGCCACATGCGAACTACGCAACACACCGACGGTGTAGACGACTACAGCGACAATAACGACAACTCTCTGTGACAGTTCCTACATCGCGCTATCATGATTTAACACGTCGATTGTATGTATACAACTGCCCAACATTAACCGTTGTGCAGTAGCCCGCCAGGCACAAGACTCCGCCTGGTTGGAGATTCCTCCCTTTGTTTGGAGGAACTCCACACCTCGTTCCTCGGTTCCACCACCTGTACCCCTGATCTGTCACCTTAGGGGGACAAACAGGAATAAAAAGTTCGATTTGTCTCTTATCGATAAGGGGACAGATCGAACTAATTATTTCCGGTCTGTCCCTCTGCTGTTTTTTAGGGACAAATGGGAATAAAAAGTTTATATCTATCCCATCGCCACCATAGGGACAGATCGAACATTTTATTCCTATCTGTCCCCCAAATGAAAAATTAAAGTAGAAAAATAAACATATTCAGCCAATGTTTTAAATTGGTAAAGGAAACTAATATTTTATGCTCTTATAAAAAAAAATGCATGTTCTTGGTCTATGTTTACGCATTGTTCCTGAAGGCCAAGTAATTAAAAATGTTCAAAATATAGTTTCGATCTAGTCTCAATCTCATAAACGGCAAATGGTATTCTTGTTCGTTAAAAAGCAACGTCAAACGTGAGATTATATTAAAATGAGATTGAAAGTTGACTGAAGCCAAAAGGGTATTCTGGTTACATTATGTACTGAGCCATTTTGACAAGTTGGAATTCTTATTTATTTCTAGAATTTTAGTCTGACTGTTGATATCGGTATCCTATCGGTAATAGATTTTAAGTTGGCTGAATTGACATTATATCGAGATAGACTGAGATGATACTGAAACCGGACCGAACTAAGTGTACCAGAGTACCATTTTTTATTCAATTCATAATTTAATCTCAGTTCGGTCAACCTTCTGTCATAGGGCGAGGCCACAACACTGCGTTGCGGTGTCGTATCGCAAAAACGACGTCGCACAGCAATACACAGTTACAGTTTACGCTTCGTAGATTTTTACGATGCGACGCCGCAACGCAGTGTTGTGGCCTCACCCTTACTTCAAATTAATTACGAGAATTGGGCTTCTGTTAATACAGATGACTTAATGTTTTTAAATTGTTTTCGTAACCGAAATGGTAATGTTGACATATTTTTAAGCAAATGAAGGCGAAGGACGTCCAAGGTTATTCGAGGACGCAAGGTCACTAAACACGAATTATATATTCGGGTTCCGTATACGTAGAGACCAAATAAAACGTTGTTGACGTCATGAATTTGCTTGTTTGAATATTTTTGTTTTATAACGTTGTTAGTGTTGCGCAGTTGACAGATTTAATTTAATAAGTGGGAACTTAACTCCATTACGTTCCCGCTTGTAGACGTGAGTTGCTGTCTAAGAGCTTGTTTATGGTGGTGCGGAGCGTTGAGCGGGGCGTTAAGCGGACAATTCAAACATAAATATGACGATGTATTAGAGCGCTTATGAGTTGGGACTTATTTTTGAGTTGTATTCGATGTAATGAATAGTTCCGTGTGGTGCCGGACGTAAAGAATATCACTACCCCATCTCTTCCCGTGGGTGTCGTAAAAGGCGACTAAGGGATTCACTAGAGGATGTGCAGCAGCGTTCTCTGAGTACTTTAACAACCATATTGCGATCGCCAACCCGCCTGCCAAGCGTGGCAATTATGGCAACCCCCCCCCCCCTTATTGGGGGAGGCCTATGTCCAGCAGTGGACATCTTTCAGCTGAATCATCATCGATGTAACGTATGTAATAGTACGCGGCGAAAGGTCCGATAGCTAAGATTAGGTTTTGAAATTATTTCTTTATGCATCCAATTTTTTTGTAGGCATTAGGTATTTAATAAAGATAAAAAAAACTCACTCTTATACAAGGCCGGCCCTACCATTGGGCGAACGGGAGTGAATCAGGGTGCTCAGTTTCATTAACCACAGTGCAAGGCAGTTTAAATGATAAGAGAGCCCTTTCACTTATTCAGTGCATGCGCAACAAGTGTAGTATTTAACATTTATTTGAGTAACCACGCTGAATTGATCGTTCTTTCAGGAGAATAATTTTACTGTCATTTGACCTAAATACCTTTTTTTTTCATTGAATGATTATGTTCCTTTTGGATTGGCAGAAATAACATTTCGGATTGATGTGTGGAGTCAATGGAAGCTAGTGCAAGTAATCGCCAACTCCCAAAAAACTCTCGTATTTTATAATTGGACTAAAAATATTTGCAAACTTACGAAATACTTAAATTCAAATACTTTTTCTTTTTTAGAAATCGAAAGTACGGAACCATTTCGCAATCACCTCGTATCTCATCCGTGTCGTGTTTTGAATGGCCGAGTTACTACGAGCGGACCCGAAGTCCATTGTTTAGATTTTGATTTATATTCAAATGATGCCACTTCGCTAGAACTTTGACTTTTTTGTTTAGATTTCTGGAAATTACTGGAGGAAGGAAATAGATTTAGATAATATGTGAGATCATCAATTTTGGAAATCAGAACACGTTTTGGCGGGGACAGTATTAAGTCCAATAAGGTGAGCATCAATTTTAAGCCCTTCTCAGTCTGAGAAGAGGCCCATGCCCAGCAGTGGGATGGTAATGGGCTGATTATGTATATGTATGTGTATGTATGTACAGTACAATCTACATAGATGGTACTGTAGCGCATCGTATTCCACCCTGGCTTCTCACGTGGACGTGGGCCAAAGTCCCACAAAAAGGAGGGATCAGCGAAACCCAATGGCAGACCAAGACTTCGTGGGGTTTGCGGTGAATGCAATATCAAACCTTGCGATCCCGGAAGAACATTGTGGTGGTTTTTAATTATTACTAGCTGTACCCGGCAAGCGTTGCAATGCGCTTTTTCCTACTTACTACCTACCTACTACTTAACTACCTTCAGAAACAAAATCAAAATAGTAACAAAAAGTTAAAATCATTTTCATGCAAGCGGTAAACAAATGAAGAATATGGACATACTGAGATAATTTCGTTTTTTTAAAATATCAAATATTTGCTGTGCGTGATGGGTTCGATCCCCAGATCGGGCAGTGTTATTTGGTTTAGGTCCTCACTTCCTGTGTAGTAGCCCGGAATCTGGCTTTGTGCCCGGTTGATGGCAATAGCCTCGCCCACTATTACATGGAACTTAGGCATAAAGGCGAAATGAGGGTGTACTATACACCTCTGCCACTTCGGGGAATACAGGAATACAGGTGATGTCATTTTATTATATTAGTTTCACTAATATATTTTTACAGTAATTGCATTATCCGTACATACACTTGAAGTCAGAGGTTCGAGCCAAGATCGAAATCAGAAACCCTTCTGTATGGAAGGCAACCGTTCAACCACTAGGCTATCACTGCTTTTTTAACCGACTTCAAAAAGAAGGAGGTTCTCAATTCGTCTGAATGTTTTTTTTCGCCAAAATCCATTCATAATTGGCATCTCCGCCAATTATGAATGGATTTTGATTATTCTTTTTTGTTTGGTAAGCCATACTTCAGAGGTGTGGTCCCATATAAATTTTATCGAAATTGATTCAGCGCTTTTTGAAAAAATCAACAAAAGCAAAAAATATAATACTTAGATGACGTTTTGGTTTGTGGTTCCCTGCAACAAATGTTTTGATGAGGACTTTCAATCTCTGTTTTAACCGTCATCACAGAAACATTAGTCAAGAACAAAGAAGATTGTATGGATGTATTTGTAAGGAGCCGTCATGATAATTATACATTACTCTTTTTAGTTTTTTTTGAGTCGGTTTTTACTTTTATTTATTTGCAGTAAAATCTACCACCTAATAATTATCCAATCACACAAGTATACATTTCCATACATATTAAATCATTATTCATTACAGTATAATTAACTGGTAACATAATTACAATGTGTTACTATTTTTGATTGACGCACAGACTGACAGATCGCGATAATGAATTAGGGCTTCCGCTGTCGAGTTGACGATAATTATATCTATTGTTTGAATTATACGTTATTGTTTCTATATATGTATGAAACTAGAGGTCACTCGCGGTTTCGCTCGCGTGGATATCGTTCATCGCGTATTCCGTATTTTTCGGGATAATATAATTCAATCATGATTCGAGGGGTGCATGAAAAGAGCCTCCACGAGTGACGATACTTAAGTACGTCCGGCGTACCCTGGGCAGTCAGCCCCGCTACCAACCTTGCTGACTGGCTAATCTTTTCACCACAGCATGACCTATTTTCGTATAGCTCGTGCTGACACGAGAGAAGAAGATCATGATTCGAAAGACATGTGGCGCCATCTATATATATCATAAGAAAGTTATTGTTGTTTTTCTCGGGAACAGTACTTTTTTTCGGGATGAAAGGTACCCTATGTCCGTTTCTGTACACCTGACAACGTATATGCAAATTTTCAGGATGATCGGTTCAGTAGTTTAGGCGTGAAAAGGTAACAAACAAACTTACTTTCGCATTGTAGTAGTAATGTAGTTAGTAATTACTAACTACACTACTACTACTACTAGTAATTACTAACTACACTACTACTACTACTAGTAATTACTAACTATGCTGACTCTTACTCGTTTAAGCACTTTATTATTGTTGTTATGTATTAGGTATTGAATGCTCTACACATTCTTTACAACTGGTGTAGCAGACGTGCTCAGGAGATCCTGGGGTCGTCTGTTACATTACAGTTTGGCGCATAATATTAGTAAGATGTCAGATTTATGGGGTATTTCAACAACATATCAATAATGTAGTCCGTAATGTAACTATTGACCAGATAAGCTAAATGTGACTTAGAAATATGACATTTATTTGTTCAATAATCTTGTCATTATCACTGTTGTTAAGTGGTGAAATGCAAATTTTAGCTATTGAAAAGTTTAGAGACCGAATTATCTTAATGAACAGGTAATGATAGGTTGATGAAATACCGTCTTAGGGAAGTTGTATAGTGCTTCTTCGTTACATGCCAGCGTTGCGAGCACAGATCTTTTTATCGAGTTGATTCGAGAAATTTATCTATTCTAAACGTCAAATTTGACATAAGATATAGATAAAACGACAACAGTTGTCATTTTATCTATATCTTATGTCAAATTTGACATTTATAATAGATAAATTTCTCGAATCGACTCGATAAAAGATCCGTGCTCGCACCGCTCTGTGCAGATAAAATAAATTTAATTTGAATACCAACATTTCGTAAAACAAATAAATAATTTACATCCTCCCAACTCGAATAACACTTGGCTGGACACATTTTAATGGTGTTTAATATAGGAATGAACAATGCTCACGAATATTACGTAGCATACAGTCAACAGCAGCTGAACAATAGTGGAGATTCGTTAGTGATACGTAAGCGGGAACTCCTACTAGAAGAACTCGAAAATTCGAGTTATGTACTTTTGTAACAAACATTTTAAAATGTATTAAATAATTTAATCGAAGTGCAAATTAGAGATTGAGGTTACAAAAAAAGATAAAAAAAATAAAATCCGATTTATAAAAAAAACTGAAATGTGTAAAATAATTACCATTATTATAAAATTAAGTTTCAGAAGTCGGTCTAATCTACGCTGAAACAAATTCAAGGCACCGACTTATGAAACTGATAATTTTATACACCGTGGGCCCGAGGTACCCGAAAGATTTTAACCACGCCTTTCTGATGCTATTAAGAGCCAATGTTATATCAACGAAAGTCCAATTCAGTCAAGTTTTTAATTTGTTTTTCGGTACTTAATAAATCAATTAACTTTAGTACTTCCTTGTAAACAATACCTTAGGTTGAACTGGCAACATTTATAAATTATCGTGTGAGTGGATAAGAAACTTCTCAACTCGCAACCCTCTCCGACAAATAAGACCTACGGCGAGAGGGGTATGGTATGACAAAAGTCGCAACACTGCGTTCATAGGACTTGTTACCATAGATATTTATCGATTTGTGAGTTTCCGTAAATTATGAATATTTCAAAAATTAAGCTTTATTCAACAAGCTATTGCCTAGCTTTTCTTCTCCAATTAGGCATCGGAATCGATGGTTAAAATCTTTCGGGTACCTCGGACCCACGGTGTACCTATATGGTATTTTTTACCCCTTTCAGTTTTTCTTTGAAGTTGGTTTTTACTTTTTTTTAAGTTTTTTATTTGATACTTTTTAGTGCTAACAATTATAATATTATACAAATTCGTGGACCACTACGACAACTAAAACATCATCTATTGTTTAAATAATTAATTGCCATATTGTATTTAAAAAAAAACTACTCTTATGGGGCCAACTCGAAATGATCCCGCACTAAATAAAAAAAAAGAATTACTCAAATCGGTCCACAAACCTCGGAGAAATCGGTGTAAATAAATAATAAAAAATGAAATAAAGATACGCATCGAATTCATAACCACCTCCTTTTCGAACTCGATTAATAAAGAAATGCATGCAATGTTATGAAAATCATTAAAAATCAAACATGGTCAGAATCGTTACTAAATGAACTCGAAAATTGGAGTTAATTTTGGGGACATATCAATAATACCTTATTATAAGAAACCTGTTGGTATCACTCCCCTCGCTTGAAAATATTGTTAATTTTAATTATTGTGGTGGATGCTTTGACTACATAATTTTTAATTACCTTTTGAGTTAATATATTATACATATAGATGATGTTCGTTGGTTATCCTGCGTGCTTTGTGAACAGGGAACAAAATATATTAAAAAGATTTTAAAAATCACCATTTAGTCTTTCATTGTACCCAAATTGTATTGTGTCCTGCAATTGCTAGGGTTAAAGTGATGGTCACAATAATAGTTGTATTATTAATTTATTTGTTGGGGTTGGGGTCATGATTTTTTTTTTTTTTTATTTACTTTAATTAAAACGGTCTTAGACCAATTAAAATAATTGAAGATAGTAATAGAAGACGATACATACAATACAAGGGAAAGAAAATAAAAAAAATATTCTAATAGTTCTAATAAACTCTTTCATAAATCCCGTACAATGCTTGTGACAGTATATTCTTTCACTCGTTCATGATGCATTCCTCTCGCAGTACTCCAGACATTCCGACAAAATCTCCCTCCATTCATCCGCAAACCTAACAAAATTCGGTCTGGCGTCCAGGAGTCCAATGCCCATTGAGCGCGGTGAGACTTCGCGAGATCATACACATAATTTAATCGTAATGATGCTAAAACTGTACATTAAATATTTTTGGTAAAAGTAAGAGCAATGCATCCTAGGAACGATACTAATGCCAAAAATGTAGTTTTTGGAATTTTTGTCTGTTTGTATGTTCGATCTTCACACCAGTCCTACTGGACTGATCCAGTAAAATTTGGCAGCCACATACGTTAAAGAGCGGGTCAGGTTATAGGGCTATGGTTACATAGGCAAAGCCGCGGGTAGGTACAGCTAATAAAACGAAATACACGCACACACAAATATGAAGTAAATTATGGTCTTAAAAAATTGCTAGTAGAAATGATATTGCCATTTCGTCAACACGAACTCGATCTTTCGAGTTCCGATCCTCATCGAGATCTCTTAGTAAAGAGTTATGTGCATACCATTGCTGTTGAACAATACTGTATGGCGCTTTGTTCCCAGCTCCGATAGACAAGTAGTATGTACATATACGTAGAAGCCCGAAATGGTGGTGTTGCAAGTTTATGGTGAACACTTATGGGGGTGGACAGAACTCCACGTGTATGTATGAACAATTGGTTGAGGTAATTGTTATTATATAGAAATGTTAACGGTAAGATACTGTTATGTTCTTGTCATAGAGAATAGTGAGGATTGGAATCCGTGTCTTCATTAAGAGGAGAGTCAACATCATTAGGTACTATAATTTCACCCAATTTCATGTGTGTACTATGGACACTCGCACTGTACATTGTACTTGTTTTTCTGTCCTTATCAAGGTTTCAAGGACAGCTTGTATACTTATCTTAATGTAATTTTAATGAAGTTATTATCCTTTATTGTAAACGAGTTTTTATCTTGTTAATAGGTCAGTGTTATTTGTTCGAGTAATTTTACAAAAATGTTGTAATATTTAACTTGTTCTGTTCTGCATAGCCTTTTCCCAACTATGTTAAGGTCAACTTTTCAACGTTGTATAGGAGCCCCCTTAAATATTTATTTTATTCTCTTTTTTAGTATTTGTTGTTATAGCGGCAACAGAAATACCTACATCATCTGTGAAAATTTCAACTGTCTAACTATCACGGTTCATGAGATACAGCCTGGTGACAGACGGACGGACGGACAGCAGTCTTTTTAATAGGGTCCCGTTTTATCCTTTGGGTACGGAACCCTAAAAATGGGGGTATGGCCTGATACGTGTACCTCTAAGAATGCTCTTTCTCTGGAGTTCCGCTTGACACTATTTTTTGGAACAACTTGTATAACTACAATTAAAAAACTCCCCTCCGTTGCTGGGCAAGCGAATCGTAAGACCAGACCAAGTAACTCAAACTGGTTACAACCAGTCTACTTTCGAGACATTTTTTCACGCAGAACGGGACAGACGGTTGATATTGACCGCGTTTTAAACGCAAGGTTAACAATTCTACGTTTACAAGGACATCGGTTGTTAAAAGAAACCAATTCGACATTACATTACGTAATATTACTTTTTTTGTAGACGATCTGTAGAACAAATTGTTATAAAAACATCAGGCACGTATCAAAAACGATAGTGTTTATTTTTTAAATCTTTTCTTCCCTCTAGGATTTCTCCTGTATCGTGTGTGCATTTACAGACACTTAACTTCACATGCACAAATACCCAACCAACTATCGGTACCTAAGCCATACAAATATTTGTTCCGTGCGGGAATCGAACCCAGGACCCGTAGCGCAGAAGCCAATTACTCAGCTACTGCACTAAACGTGTCGTCAAAATAATAAGTCACATCATGTAAATGCAAGAGGAGCTCGTGGCTAAATAATTACAGCCGCATAGACCGATCTTCCGGGTTAAGCCACGCTTGCCGAGGTTGGTCTGTGGATGGGTGACCATTTACCGTAGCGAGTTTCCTCCGTGCCTCGGAAAGCACGTAAAGCCGTTGGTCCCGGCTGTCATTTGTAGATCTTTGACAGTCGTTACTGTTGGTCAGAAGCCAGAAAGTCTGACAACCAGTCTTACCAAGAGTATCGTATTACCCAGTTACTGGGTTGTGGAGGTCTGATAGGCAGTCGCTACATGTAAAATACTGACATTCAGCTGCATCCGGTTCGACTGGAAGCCGACCCCCACATAGTTGGGAAAAGGCTAGGCAGATGATGATGATCATGTAAATGAAGGCAATCTTAGGACCATTAAACATGTAAAATTACAAATTACGAAATGCTACTAAAACACATTATAGTCTATCTTATCTAACAAATGCAGTATCACACGCTGTGGCTACACCAGAGAAAACTAAGAGATTTTGCTGAAATAATTTAGCATGTCATGGCTTCACACCATCATTGATCATCATCATTATCAGTGGATCTACTAAGAGATCTTTCTTACACACGAGCGGCATGTTCCCAACGACAGAGGTAACTGCAGCCGTCGACGCGCGTCGGCGGCAGCAGTCGACCTATAGCGACACTTGCAGTTGTTGCCGCTGCCGCTGATCTTCGAAGTTGAAATGTCGACGGCTGCCGTCGACGTGTCAACGGAAGCCGTCGACGCGTCGACGGCTGCAGTTACCTCTGCCGTTGGGAACATGCCGCTCGTGTGTAAGCGCTCTAACAGAAACTTTTATCAATGTCAACTGAATCGTCCATTCAGGCAGTTTTCGTTTACTAAAACTGTCAAAATGTTTGGTTTTGATTTTGTTGTCAAACAATTTGATAGTTTTTGTCTGAATAAACGATTAAGTTGCAATTGATAAACGTTTCTGTTAGAGTGCGCGCAAGATAACTCTGCGCGCGAGCGAGGGCGTGCTAAACGTTGTCGTGATCGCAAAAGTTCAAATTACCGCTTTTTAAGCTTAACTTTTTTATCACTAAACATTATTTTTCCGTTAAATATTCCTACAATCAGGTAGTTCTACTATCAAAATTGATAAAACGGCACACACTTTGGTGGACCATGATTAGTTTCGATTTCGGCCGCGCGCAGACTTATCTTGCGCGCACTCTAGTAGAACTGGGCTGAAGTTTAGTAAACGAAGGCCCATGCTCACTGCTCTAAGAGGCCGCTAAAAAAACTGGTACGGCTGAATATTATTACTATACTACAATCATCACATAACGGCAAATGGATAGGTGTTCGCAGTACAGTAATACGACCAATTATGCGACCAATAAAGTGACCTAACCGGAATTGATACAAAGAGGACGAAGCCGGAGTTATATTATAAAGACGTACAAACTCAGATCAATAACTCGGTGCCCGCATAGTTTTAAGGTAGACAGAGTCTAAGCATAATTTACTCAAGATCAGAAACGCAAAGATTGCCGAGTCGCGGTAGGTAGGTATTACCATAATTGACAAAGATGATCATCATCTCTCTCCCACACTTGAGGTCGGCACAACATGTATTCCTCTTCTATTCTCCTCTGACAGTCGTCATCTCAGGGGGTTTACCATGACCTCATGAAAACGTTCAAATGCCAGCCAGTCAACTTCCGTTCAAAAGCAGGCCTGCTTCTGAATTGCTAAAAATCGTACCATGACAGTACTAAACGTTAACGACTATTGAGTAAAGTAAACAATGTTGATTAAGCTCGTAAACAGTAACTTTTTCAAGATCGCTTATTTCGACATTACAGCCGCTCAATAGACGCTCTACTGCTGTCAAATAACATGTCATGGTATGAAAACTCCATACAAAAAAAAAAGGTGAACAGATTTCGTAAACGTCAACGTAGCAGGCCTGCTACAGGCCTGCTCTAACGATGTCATGGTACAAAAAAGCAGGGCAGTTCAACTTCTAGGCAACTTCTGTCCTACTTTAAGAGGTCATAGTAAGCCCCCAGTGCTCACTCCTTTCTTACCCATATACCCCGTCACACAATCTATCCATCTTTTCTTTCCTCTATATGACTTTCTTCCCTCCGCATAACATGTCTAAAACACCCTAACCTATTACTCCTCAACTTTCAGTCACTGGCGCTACTTTCAAACTTCCTCATACTCATTCCTTATCTTATCCATTCTTGTCACTCACATCCTTCTCAAAGTTGCATTTCCGCTGCATGCACTCATGATTGACCATAATTGGCAAACATACTTCTTTTTAAATAATCTTTTAGTGGCCCAATCCCACAGCGAGAAAGGCGGTGCCAGAAATCACATGGAGTCTGCTTTCAAACTCAAACTTTTTATTGCATTCATGTGTACATAATAGAATTTAGTATAACAATACGGTCAATCAATATGTCCTGACCTTCGCACCCTTGTTTATTATATCGACGTCCTCTAATCAAAGCAAGATGCTGATTGAATAAGACCTCTTTATGGAAGGTCGTGTCATGTCAGCGAGTGATGCCAAGCATTTAGTCATCGTAAATTGGACGCTTCCTATAATAAATAGTTGATGAGATCTTATTGGTATGCGCAACATCTACAATGTAATGTTATACCGTAATATGGGATGTTATATCCTAAGTTTCGAAACTGATCTTCAAGTTTTTTTAACCCATTTCGAAAAGGAGGTAATCAGTTCCAAAGCATTTTTTTTTAAATATTTGGTCTCCGATTTGTGGACCGATTGGAGTTTTTTTTTTGTTTTCTCGGTATAGTAGTGGTCCACGAATTTCTACACTATTGTTGTTATAATTTGTGGCACAAAATAGTATTAAAGAAAGAAAACTTTTAAAAAAATGAGCGTGACGCTTGCAACAATGAACAAAACTGTCATTAACAAAAAATAAGTCAAATTCGACTTAAAAAAACTGAAAGGAATAGAATAATAATTGATGGGATGAAACCACTTTTAACAATGTCGCAAAAATGGGAAAAAGTGTGTTGGCATCAAAGTGGGGTTCGAACGTACGATCTCTCGTTCTCGTTCGCTCGAATATTTTACCAAATGAGTCTTTGGAAATTAAATTGAAGCTCTACATAACATGAAAGGTATCATTTAATGGTACAAAAGTTTAGAATACAACATTATAATATTTAAACTTAATTATAAATTTTTACGGAAAGTTATGAAAATCGTCTCTACATAATATCTGTCAACCCCTGCCAATTATCGAGAAATAATGATTAGGTATACAAAACATTAGAATAATAAACAACGTCTATAACTATTTTATAAACAAACCTCTTAAACAAAAGATTATTAACCCACGTATTTACAAACATTACAATAAAAGAATAAATAAACAATTGTCATAACAATTTTATAAATAAATTCTACCGCTATTTAAATACAAAAGATGGTCGAAATATTTAATAACCCATGTATTTACAACGATTACACAAAACGTTGGAATGAAAGAATAAATTAACAACATCATAACTATTAAATTAACAATTTTGTACATAAACTCTATCCTTTTTTAAACACAATAGATGGTCGAAATAAAACAGGTTCTAACCCCGGAGATTTTCTTTAAACGACTCTGAAAAGTGTCTTAACTATTTTATTTATAAATAATCTCTTCCCCTTTTTAAATACAAAAGATGGTCGAACAAAAACTCAGGTTCTAATAGCCCCAGAGATGTTTATTACTGAGTAACGGCGCACCGTGCACGCGGAATGAACGGCGCATTAAATAAATCTTTGAAACCTTTGAATTTTGATATCGACATTATTAAAACCAAAGTAGAATAAACGAAACACTAAACACGCGCGTACGTCAACTTTCCCGCGTGCACTAAGGACAGGTATCGACGGTAAAGCCGCATACTAAAAAGATACAATTTTAAATCTGGGTTACCTTAGTCCAAAAAGGAAGTCAAATCTTCTACAGCAGTGGGGTTGAGGACCATATTCCTCCGTGTTACAGTGAGCCCCGTCTTACTGGTGACTCTATCAACTTGGGTCGCAATGACCTTTCACATTGGCTTTAATGCCTACCGGACGACATGACGCCGTATTACAATTGCCACAAGGGCTAACCACTCGGACTCGATCGCCGAGACGCAGACTCGGCTGCGTGCATAATCCACAATAGCTTTTCCTCATTAGCTTATTGCTTCATCAACCAGGGATAAGATTAGAACAGCCTTACCCCTGACTACTGTCTCACTGTGTAGAAACGGACTCCCCGTGTGAGCTGTGCGAAATACCTTATACATGCTACACGGCAAGAAAACTTTGATAGTGCGATGCGAGATTTTCTCAATTTCTGACTAAACTATTGACAAATATGTTAATACTATATTTTTCCTGTACACTACAATCAATTTAGAATATATTGGCATATTTTAAAATAATAAATATTGATGTTTTGATAATATTTTTTGGCGGGAAAGGGATGGGTGTATACGGCTCGCCCCGTCAGCGACAAAGATAGCAAACATCACACGTATAGAAGTAGCCACAGTGCTGCCATCTCTTATCAGAATATAAAACTACGCATCCCTTACGACGTGACCTAAATAGTATTTTTTTGATAACACATGGCAATTGTGTATGTAAAAAAAGTTTTTTGCAGTCTAATTAATAACCTAATATTCTAAGTAATTAACTAAATGTAATCAGTATTTTTTAATTTAAGAAAATGTAACGAAATCTATTATCTAAAAACAGTCAAATAATAATTTATTACCTACTATATTGCTATTAAAATCCTTATTGATATGGTGATAATGTGAGGTAAGCAGGATTCAAGGATCTACGATGCGGCGACGCTTGGAACTAAAATATATTTTTGTATTTTTATGAAGAATCAGTGATCAGATATACGCAGATAAGATAAAATAATCGTTATCTAGTATCAATGCATTGTTTTGATACAGATTTTGCTACATGCCTGTTGTCGATACGTTTTTAAATTATTGCATTGCATTGACAACTACATATGATAGAGTCATCTAATTTAGTTCTCGTTATAACTGCATTTAGATTTTTATAATGTTTTGTATTTGATATCTATTGTAATACCTATATATTTAATTATTTGTAACTCAAACAACCTTACAAACATCAGCGGAGGCATTCACATTTTTTTTTATAAATGCTTACAATGTGTTTAATCTGAATAATCAGGTCACAATAAGAAACATAAAAATCTTTTAACACATTTCCGATTGCTGTTTAGGAAATGTACAGAATTCCTAGGAAGTGAGTATGATAAAATTGATTTCACACATTTCCCATCGATTTTAGGCATAGAATTCCTAGGAAATGTATAATTTCCTAGGAATTCTATACAATGACGGATTACATACATTTCCGTTAACATATATATGTATTTTATGTAATTTATATTTGTCTTACGAATTCGTAGTGTATTCAGTTCAAATTTTTCAACCTTTCTTTTCTTGACCCAATGGCTGAGTAGTAGTGCATGCCATAAGGCATTAAGTCCGCCTTTTGTACCCCCATAGTGTACAGAAGTATAAATAAATAAATAAAATAGAGTCACGGAAAATGTTCTAATTATAATTTTTTATTTGATATACTTACATTATAATATCTTTTTATTTTATTATTTGTATTTATGTAACTTATATTTATCTTATCAATTCAGTCTTATCAATACTATATTCAGTTCGAAATTGTCAACTCATTTTTATTTATTTTTTGCTGTACCTATTACGATGCTTTTCTTTTTAACCCAAAGGTTGACTGGTAGAAAATGCCTTATGGCATTAAGTCCGCCTTATGTACCACCATAGTGCATAGAAGAATCAATAAATAAATAATTCTTTAATAAATTATAGTGACAGTGGCTTCTATCAAAGCACTCTTTCCCGTAATGATGTTTCTACTTAGCTTATGTTTTAATAAGGTAATAGATTAGTCTTATTGAGAGTTTATCAGCTTCAATATTTTGAAGTTAAACATTCATTAGACATTGTATTTTTTTTGTTTCTTTTTCTTCTTCCTTGTATTAAAAAAAATATTTTTCTTCGACCAATCGTTTTAAGACATTACTTAGGTAAACATCATTTTAGAAAATACTTAAAAAATGAATCTTAGTAACAATTTAGATTTTTTATTATGTGACTTGGTCGCGTTTCACCCTAGTCGGACCAGATGGTAAGCGCAGACAGGGTCTAAGATGGAGCACACAAATCCAAGTAACAGAGATATAGAGAGATTCCCGGATTCCCCTATACTCCACTGGCTCTCACATACACACGACGGAACACAGTAAACTGCTTGACAGACTTTAATGTGAGGGTGATAGCTAGCCAAGTAGACCGTATAGATCCTACCACCAAGCGTGCTGGGTTTCGTTGAATCTTACAACACGCGTCTATTCCCAGAGTGCGGTGAGGAAGTTTTATATTCTAGCGTGTCCTCACATCGCTCCACATCTAAAATTAACGAGATGTCAAGCTATACAGGGCGTCCCACGACTTTGCCACATGGAGGGGAAGTACCTTAAATACTGTAGATAGAAAAATTTACTGAATGAAGACTTCATTTTTATTTTAAAAACAATGCTAACTGCATTCAAAGAATTTTAAATAATCACCTGTCTGATCCGGGAATCGAACCCGCTAAATGTGAATACAAAAAAAAACTGTAATTTAATTGTACTAATCGAAAGGCTCGATCAGATACATTTATTTCTTCTAAATAACATAGCATCTAAAATAAAAGGTACACCATGAAATTTAACATTTATTTGAAATCGTATGACACGTATAACTGTGCAACTTACAAACAATTATGCTCAAAATGTTGTGTCTCTTCCTATTGTATACAAATTGTAGGTAACTCTTTTAATAATCTCGATTACCGTTGATTTACTTATTTTTTCATGGTGAATATTTGAAATATTACTTTGAAATAGTAATAAAGCAGAAAGTAGTAACTACGTACAAGTCAGTTGTTATAAGCAAGACATACAGAAAATGCTATTCATTATTCTGAACAAAATTTTAAATTAAATGTTAGTGTTCCTTTTATTTTAGATGCTATGTTATTTCTAAGAAATAAATGTATCTGAGCGAGCCTTTCGATCAGTACAATAAAATTACAGTTTTTTTTTGTATTCACATTTAGCGAGTTCGATTCCCGGTTCAGACAGGTGATTACTTAAAATTCTTTGAATGCAGTTCGTATTGTTTTTAAAATAAAAATGAAGTCTTCATTCAGTATTTTTTTCTATCTACAGTATTTAAGGTCTTCCCCTCCATGTGGCAGTCGTGGGACGCCCTGTATAGGGTGACTGGTAATTAGTGACCGATACTTTGTTATGTGTTTGTACTCATGATAACAAACATTTTTCCCAAAGAAACAATAATTTTAAAACAAAAAAAAATATTTCCATATTAAGAACCGCGTCCATTCCGTAACGGTTATTAATAAATTTTAAATGAAAAAAAAAAAATGTTTCTTTGGGAAAGTTGTTTGTTATCATGAGTACAATCATGTGGTAAAGTATCGGTCACTAATTACTAGTCACCGTATATATATTTAGATAATAGGTTAATTAATCATCATCATATCAGCCTATTGCCATCCACTGTTGAACGTAGGCCTCCCCCAAAGATCGCCAACCATCCCGGTCTTGGGCAGCCGGCATCCATCCGCTGCCAGCCATCTTCTTCAAATCGTCGGTCAATTGTGCCGCAGGACGTCCCACACTACGTTTGCCCAAACACGGTCTCCACTCTAACACGTGTCTGCTCCATCTACCATCTGTTCGTCTGTAGACGTGGCCGGCCCACTTCCTCTGCGTGCTAATTCTACGCGCAATGTCGGTGACATACTTAATTAATAGGTAGGTATATTTAATTACTCACTCGCTAGTAACTACTTGCGACGTCTAGAATTGAAATTGCTATTTTTATCTTTTGCATGCTTTCGACGACACGTTTGGTGCAGTGGCTAAGCGATTGGCTTCTGCGCTACGGGTCGTGGGTTCGATTCCCACACGGAACAAAAATTTGTATGGCCTACAGATGGTTGTTTCGGGTCTGGGCGTTTGTTTGTGAGATTTGTGTCTGTAAACGCACCCACGATACAAGAGAAATCTTAGTGTGGGGCAATGTTTTTAAAAAAAAAACAAAAACCTACCTACCCCTACTGAAGTTTGTAGATAACACTTTATGGTGCAGCGGTGAAGCGTCTTATTAAAGGTCTGGGATTCGATTTTCTTTAGGAATTAATTTTTTGTAAAAAACATCTGCTTTAACAAAGATTATTAATATATTTGGTACAAATATATTTATGTTCAGAGTGAAGCCCTAAAAATGCTAGTTCTAACAAAAGTGCAATTTATAAACGACTCGAATAGCGTAGCGTTGCAGCGTAACATTCGCAGCTCCGCCGTCTCTACACATTGTAGGTTCGATTCCCACACAGAACAAATATTTATTCACCTAACAAAAATGTTTTCCGTACGGGGTTCAAACTCGCGACCTCACTATCGCCAGTCTAACGTCTTATTGCCCCCACATGTACAGTCAGCATCATATCGGAACGGACCGACGGTTCAAAATGATCTGAACAACTAAGAAAATTAAACTATACCTCAATGATACAAGGGGTGTTTCAGAATGAACACAACGCACCACAACTGTCATTCTGAAAAGAATTTTATCGCATCGAGATAAAGTTTAATTTCTTTAGTTATTTAGGTAATTACGAACAGTCTGGTCGTCCCGATATACAGGATGTAAACGAATTCGTGTAATTCCTTCAAACCACATGATCTATTAATGGTATAGATTAACCCCGCACGGGATTTAGATTGATTAAAAACAAAAACAAGCTTTTTTTTTCGAATAAAAAATTGTATGAGATAGAAAATTTCGATGCCATGCTTAAATGAATGAAGGAACGGTGACACAGCTGACGGTAGCGAATAGCGCGATATCGCTCCACGCAGTCAGTTAACTCGGGACGCTAAAATTACTCAGATACAGAATACCATGGTTAATTTTTTGAAAACTTTTTTTTGTTAATTCTGAAAAAAACCTATGCAGGGTCAATCAGTGTCACCAGTAGATCACGCGGTTTGAAGGAATTACGCGAATTCGTTTGCATCCTGTATATCTCTATTACTTGGATTTGTGTGCTCTATACAAGGTGTTTTTTTTGATATCCCATAACTCTAGGGTATGATGGAGACCGTATCAAAGAACCAAATGGCATATGAATTATTCTTCAATCATCTTTTTTTTTTGTTTTCATTTTTCATACAAAATAATTCGACAAAGTCACGATTATTAATGTAACACACCCTGACGTGAAATATGACAACGTCGCATTTTCTTAGCTTTAAATATGAATGATTGGTTTGAATAAAAATTAATTACTCTTGTTTATCAATGCAACTTAGATACCTATAATTTAATTATGATTGATTATATCTTCGAAACTATGCATTTTTGGACCACCTATTCTAGGAGATTTTGTTTTCTTTTTACTAAAATAATATAACCCTAGAGTTATGGGATATCAAAAAACACACGTTGCATTAGACCACTTCTGCGCTTATCAATAGGTGTGATTAGGGTCATCCGTGAACAAGAAAAATGATAAAAAAAACCCTCAAAAATCACAAAAAGGAGTCAAATTTTCTACTTCAGTGGGGTGGAGAGCCTTGTGCCTCCATTTACCATGTCCCGACGTACTGAGACTTGTTCTCAACTGGTCATTATGACCTTCACACTTTGGCTTGAATGCCGTATTACATGCCCACAATGGGTACTAATTGCCACAGACTTGGCTGCGTTACATATTCACAATAGCTTCCCTCTATAGCGTATTGCTTCAACTGAGGGTAGATTTAGAACAGCCCTACCCCAAACTGTTTCACTGTGTAGAAACGGACTCCTCAAATCTCACGTGAGAAATTTTGTATTTATGCTATGCGGCGAGAAAACTTTGATAGCGCGATTCAGGACTGCATTGTTCGAGGTGTGAGTGCAAAAAAAGGGTCGACTGGTCCACCCCATATTATTGTATTATGCAGTAATGACGGTCAGTTGTCACGGTAAATGGGAGCTTGGATAACTGCTCTAAGGGTGGTAAGTTCAAAACAAATAAAAGGTACGAATGCTCTTTTTGAATTTCTTACTTCAAAAAAAGAAAGATTACTTTAGTTGTTATCAGAGAGCGGAACCTTATGGCAAAAGAATTGAAAGGTGATAAAGATGGATCATTATTTTTTATCGAGTATTCAAGCTATCGATACTGTTTAGTTATAAACTTTATTGTTAATTAACTTAACAAATACTTTTAATTGTTATTCTTTACACATAACTGGGGCCTCATTCTTCTAAAATAAATTGTTGCCAAACGCAATCGAACCACAACCGTCAGTCAGTTTTTGTTTTCGAAAACATTCAAAATGATTGATTTTGTTTTTTGTGTCAAACAATTTGATAGCTTTTGAAATTAAGAACTGTCTGAATGAACGGTTCGGCCTTGGTTCGGTTGTGATTTAACAAGATTTATTTTAGGAGAATTATGCCCCTGATCTTTAATGACACATAAATAAAACGTTGACTTATCTATCAAAAAATTCTGATAACTACCACGACTCGGGAAGTTTACCCTATAGACACTATTATGATATTTGATCTCTTTTGATTACGGTACAAAAATTACTTAGTACGGTACAGAAACATTAATTACATCATAATTCTTGACATTTCAAATTTGAAATTTCGTGTTGATCTATCATTTTGTTTTTCTAAAAGATTGCTAATGTGTCTGTCCGCCCATCTGTATTCTCAGCTGTCAAAAAGTATTGATAGCTTGAATACACTAACTAGTAATTATTTGAATCCCTCCAATTAATTTCATTGTTTATAAGACGTATACAAACATAATTATGTAGGTACAGTTAAACAAACACTTTAGTTTTAACCTTTTTGTCGCTTGTGTCGCATTTACGCGACAAATATTTCCGTGCCCCTACCGCCTGTGTCGTATTTCTGCGACAGAAAACCTGCATGGTTTTTTTGTTGTACAATACGATTGCACCTCCCTATTTATTGTAGGTAATTAGGTATTATTATCGTCTGTGTGGTTCCGGACGTAAAGAATCGCACCACCCTATCTCTTCCAATGAGTGTCGTAAAAGGCGACTAAGGGTGAGTTGCACCATATGTCCGGTTAAAGTAAAAATTAAAGTCAAATTTAACAGTAACAGTAACGCTAACTTTAACCGTTGTACCGACATGGGTTGCACCATCGTATTCTGTAGCATAGTTAAAGTTACCAGGGTTACAAGTCTAATGACGCCTAATTTACCCCAAACTCGTTGCGGGAAACAATTTGTGACATGGCAATACTCCACGTAACGTAAAAATGTCGATGTCAAATCATTCATCGCTAATGTCAAGCTATAAATAAGAGCGAAATTTGAAATTTTATTTGAAGATCAATTTTCTGAAAACTTTAATAATACTTAAATTACTTACTTAAACTTTAATAATAATTAAATTACTTAAACTTTAATAATAATTAAATTACTTAAACTTCAATAATAATTAAATGACTTAAAATATATGAACATAATAATTTATAATTTAATAATTAATAAATTAAGCTTAGCTAGCTTATTAGGGGTAGCTTGGACCCTGTTCCCGATGCCGGTGGGCTACTATTTTTTATATTTTTAAGCGTTTTTTTTATTGAAACTTTTATGTGTAAATACCTAATAAGTTAGAAAAAAATAATAAACGAATAAAACTAATATTAAAACTTATTAATTGAAATACATAATTATAGTACACCTACTAATTGCAATATTATAAAAATATTATTTTAATTTGAATAATAAATAAACAATGATAATAAATAATTTAATATAGCCAATAAATAGATAAACTTACACATATTGTATTAAGAGAATAAACAAATAAGTGATATGTAACATGTTTTTAATAACTAAATGTATCAGAAATAATTTACATATTTATAATAATAAAAATTATTAAAGCGCTCTTCCTCTCTCCTACATATTATGTACCTACCTATCTAAACTTTTGCTGTGCCCGATAGGGTCCATAATTGTTTCTATATTTAATGCTTACCACCTATATGACTGTGTACATTATGGATTGCAATAAAGAATTGAAATTGAAATTAAATTGTATCGACATTCGGCATTGTAAATAAAGTATTACACTACGGGAAAACCTGGACGTAAGCTTGCTCACCGACATTCCAACAAAGTAAATCTATGAGTTGCGTGTTATTTTTTGCACTATTACTTTTGAAAACATCTGTTGAATTTAACGTTAACTATAGCGCTAACCGGTCGAACTTGGGCGGTTACGGTTAGCGTCAAGTTGTGACGTCATTTTCACCATTGTCAAAATGGTGCAACCATTTTTTACCTAACCGATACTTTGACTGAACAGTTATTGTTAAAGTAAGATCGTGCAACCCACCCTAAGGGTGAGTTGCACCATATGTCCGGTTAAAGTAAAAATTAAAGTCAAATTTAACAGTAACAGTAACGCTAACTTTAACCGTTGTACCGACATGGGTTGCACGGTCGTATTCTGTAGCATAGTTAAAGTTACCAGGGTTACAAGTCTAATAACGCCTAATTTACCCCAAACTCGTTGCGGGAAACAATTTGTGACATGGCAATACTCCACGTAACGTAAAAATGGCGATGTCAAATCATTCATCGCTAATGTCAAGCTATAAATAAGAGCGAAATTTGAAATTTTATTTGAAGATCAATTTTCTGAAAACTTTAATAATAATTAAATTACTTAAACTTCAATAATAATTAAATGACTTAAAATATATGAACATAATAATTTAATAATTAATAAATTAAGCTTAGCTAGCTTATTAGGGGTAGCTTGGACCCTATTCCCGATGCCGGTGGGCTACTATTTTTTATATTTTTAAATGTTTTTTTTTTTATTGAAACTTTTAAGTGTAAATACCTAATAAGTTAGAAAAAAATAATAAACGAATAAAACTAATATTAAAACTTATTAATTGAAATACATAATTATATTAAGTACACCTACTAATTGCAATATTATAAAAATATTAAATTAATTTGAATAATAATAAATAAACAATGATAATAAATAATTGAATATAGCCAATAAATAGATAAACTTACACATATTGTATTAAGAGAATAAACAAATAAGTGATATGTAACATGTTTATAATAACTAAATGTATCAGAAATAATTTACATATTTATAATAATAAAAATTATTAAAGCGCTCTTCCTCTCTCCTACATATTATGTACCTATCTAAACTTTTGCTGTGCCCGATAGGGTCCATAATTGTTTCTATATTTAATGCTTACCACCTATATGACTGTGTACATTATGGATTGCAATAAAGAATTGAAATTGAAATTAAATTGTATCGACATTCGGCATTGTAAATAAAGTATTACACTACGGGAAAACCTGGACGTAAGCTTGCTCACCGACATTCCAACAAAGTAAATCTATGAGTTGCGTGTTATTTTTTGCACTATTACTTTTGAAAACATCTGTTATTGAATTTAACGTTAACTATAGCGCTAACCGGTCGAACTTGGGCGGTTACGGTTAGCGTCAAGTTGTGACGTCATTTTCACCATTGTCAAAATGGTGCAACCATTTTTTACCTAACCGATACTTTGACTGAACAGTTATTGTTAAAGTAAGATCGTGCAACCCACCCTAAGTGATTCACTAGAGGATGGGCAGCAGCGTTCTTTGAGTACTTTAACAACCATACTGCGATCGCCAACCCGCCTGCCAAGCGTGGCGATTATTAGAACCCCCCCCCCCTCCCCCTTTACTGGGGGAGGCCTATGTCCAGCAGTGGACATCTTTCGACTGAATGGTGATGATGATGATGACTATTTTATCGATTCGTAGTCGGGCGCTAGAGGCACGGCAATTGATATTTAGCCAAGCGCTTAAAAGGTTAAACACAAGGTTACTATTGAATTTTATTAATTTCCAATTATTTTTATTTGAAATTGAAATTAATTAGATTTTTTGACATTGTATTTCTGATATGATGACATTGTATTTATTTTTATATTGTGATTTGTATTTATTTCGTGTTGCTATAATTGTAATTTAATATGGGAGAACCTGAAATAAATGGATTTTGATTTTTGATTTGATTTTAAACACTCTATAAGATATATCTTGAATCCTGGGTGTTTGTTGACGCAAATCTTCACAAGTATAAACAGTACTTGTAACGATTTGTGAGCTTCCCCAAATCCCAAACAATTAATACTCTATACGAGTACGTATACTATACAAATATTTATTCTGTATTGTGCGAGGAGCTACCGCGCCAATCGAATAGTAACTTCAGGTAGCTGGTTCGATCCTCGCAACGGGAATACTTTTGTACGATTTATAAATTGTTTCGAGTTTTTGTATTCGATTTGTAAATATGACGATATTTATGTGGTAATAAAATTTAAATAAACATCGGGTACTGTGCTCAAGTTCTTTTTCAACAGAGTTCGAAAAGGAAGTTATCAATTGGGTGCGTTTTTTTTAATGTACATCGATTCCTCCGAGATTTGTGAACCAATAATTTGTGTAATTATTATTTTTATTTGGTGCGGTATACTCTCGAGTTGGGTCGTTACCCTTATGAATTTCACATAGTTTGATTTAGTAGTTTTTTTAAATAATATTATTAGTAGTTTGAAAATGAATTACTTAAACAAGGTGTAACTTAAATAACGCACAACCTCTTAAGGAGTCACTGTACTCATCATTATGAACAACTTTTACTACGGGACCAAAATGGAATCGCGAAAAAAAAATCAGCTCTTCCCTACATTTATGTTCGCATAACTCGTCAAAATGTAGGGAACAGCTGATTTTTTTTCGCGATTTCGGTTTTGGTCCCATAGTAAAAGACGATCGCAGTCATCATCATCTGCCTAGCCTTTTCCCAACTATGTTGGGGTCGGCTTCCAGTCGAACCGGATGCAGCTGAATATCAGTATTTTACATGGAGCGACTGCCTATCAGACCTCCACAACCCAATAACTGGGTAATACGATACTCTTGGTAAGACTGGTTGTCAGACTTTCTGGCTTCTGACCAACAGTGACGACTGTCAAAGATCTACAAATGACAGCCGGGACCAACGGCTTTACGTGCTTTCCGAGGCACGGAGGAAACTCGCTATGGTAAATGGTCACCCATCCACAGACCAACCTCGGTAAGCGTGGCTTAACCCGGAAGATCGGTCTATGCGGCTGTAATTATTTAGCCACGAGCTCCTCCGAAAAGACGATCGCAGTATGGTTGTTAAAATACTCAGAGAATGCTGCTGCCCGTCTTCTAGTGAATCCTTTAGTCGCCTTTTACGACACCCACGTGAAGAGGTGAGATAGTGCTATTCTTTACGTCCGGCACCACACGGATAACGTAACGGCAAAATGAGGGTGTATATACATCTCTGCCCTACCTTTCAGGGAATACAGGCGTAATGATATGTTATGAAGTTAAAAAAGATAATTTGTTTTGTGTGTGGATTGAACTTACAATATTGAGCGTAGTAAGTCGACAGCGTCATAGTTTCTTCACAAATGCAAGGTTAGTCGTAAAGGTGGTACTAATTTGTGGACCACTTAAAGTATCACTGATGACTGTTTTAAAGCAAGTGTTAAAATTTCAAAATTCGATAAATTTTATTTCCATGAATAATTATATTTATTTTAGTTTTTTCAAAAAATCTTCATCCCTGCTTTAGTAACGAATTCAGAAAATAGAGCTTCTATTCCGTCACTCCAAATATGACTTAAAATTAAAACACAGCACACATAAGCATAAGATAGACAGATTTTAGCGTATTTTTATGAAATCTTTGAACAGCTATTTCTTTTAAAATATTAACTTTTTGGGAAAGTGGTAGGAGAATAGTTATTCATTATTATGGGTACTTTAACACCCTTTCGGATTAGTATCCCCTTTCCGACTAACCTTGTATAAGGGATGGACCAGTTTGACCCTTTTATTGTATTCGAAATTCGAACAATGCAGTCCTGAATCGCGCTAGCAAAGTTTTCTCGCCGCGTAGCATAAATACAATATTTCGCACGTGTTATATGAGGAGTCCGTTTCTACACAGTGAAACAGTTTGGGGTAGGGCTGTTCTAAATCTACCCTCAGTTGAAGCAATACGCTATAGAGGGAAGCTATTGTGAATATGTAACGCAGCCAAGTCTGTGGCAATTAGTACCCATTGTGGGCAAGTAATACGGCATTCAAGCCAATGTGTAAAGGTCATAAAGACCATGTGATAAGTCTCAGTACGTCGGGACATATGTATAAACGGAGGCACAAGGCTCTCCACCCCACTGAAGTAGAAGATTTGATCCCTTTTTTGTGATTAGCAGAGATCGGAATAGGTGGAGTATATTTACCTAAACTTCGAGGAAGGAAGTAACATAGAGTGGATAATACCTCCTCTAAAATCCTATAATAATCATAATGACGTTTTAATCCCGGGATTTAAAAATCACGAATTATTTTTTGGACTTTATTTATAACGTATATATATTGAACAAAACTACCCCTATACATCAATCTTCTTACGAAATGTGTAAAAAACAGATGACACTCTTTCTTAACAACAAAAACTACGACGACACTGAATATTTGCTTTCTTCACTATCGTAGCGATTTTTGTCCAAACTCCATATCTAAACTTAACCTATTTCACCTCTGTCTACACTCACACCACACTCACACCACTCTTAAACATACAAAACACACACACATAATTACACTTTTCACCCCTCATAACAGATGGCAAACCTAACTTGTATTTTAATATCACTGTCCTAGACAGTCTCTTTTAAATTTTAAATTCACAAATCCTGTCATGGGAATCCGGTTGGCGTACCTTAATACAGGTTACTATGTAACCTAGCTAGGACGCCACAGCCATCCTTGATTTTGTTATTTGTTAAAACTATTTGTTGTAACTGTAACAGATTGTACCACACTTTTTTTTTTTAAATAAAAATTTTTTATTATTATTATATTATGAAAAATCATATGACATTTTTTAGGGTTCCGCACTATGTAAAATGTAAAACAATGTATGGAAAATAAAGGTCTATAATTTAATACTACGGAAATTGGTTACGTTTGAAGTATGTGACATCTTCTTTTCTTCTCTTCTTCAAAATCTACTGAAACAATTAATTGAAAAATATAATATGGTGTAACGGCGGCGGTGACCAGCAACTTCATCGTCGGCTCCTATCGAAGTGAACGAAGATAAGAGATCAGCGCATTATATTCCGATTGGTTTGGGGTGCTACGTGAGTTCTTCCATCGGCCAGCTAATACTGCGATCGGCAATAGCTCGATATTCAAGCGGATTGAACCATATGTTGTGGACAACACAATATTTGAATCGGGTACGCAGAAAATCAGCTGTTCCCTACATTTATGTTCGCATAACTCGTCAAAATGTAGGGAACAGCTGATTTTTTTTTCGCGATTTCATGTTTGTTCCCATAGTAAAAGTTGTTCATAATGATGAGTAAAATTACCCCTTAAGAGGTTGTGCGTTATTTATGTTACAGTTGTATCATCATCATCATCTGCCTAGCCTTTTCCCAACTATGTTGGGGTCGGCTTCCAGTCGAACCGGATGCAGCTGAATATCAGTATTTTACATGGAGCGACTGCCTATCAGACCTCCACAGCCCAGTAACTGGGTAATACGATACTCTTGGTAAGACTGGTTGTCAGACTTTCTGGCTTCTGACCAACAGTAACGACTGTCAAAGATCTACAAATGACAGCCGGGACCAACGGCTTTACGTGATTTCCGAGGCACGGACGAAACTCGCTATGGTAAATGGTCACCCATCCACAGACCAACGTCGGCAAGCGTGGCTTAACCTGGAAGATCGGTCTATGCGGCTGTAATTATTTAGCCACGAGCTCCTCGATGTTACAGTTGTATAAGTAAATATAGTTGACTAGCTTTTGCCCGCGACTTCGTCCGCTTGAAAGTCCACAGAAACCGTGCAATGACCGAATGCATTCCCGAGATTTTCACTCCCAGGCGACGATACCTATTTCTGCCGCTAAGCAGCGGTGCTGCATGACATGATACTGCTATTGATTCAAACATACTTTTTCCAATAAATACTTACATAAGCCCGTTTTATTCTAAGTTACACAAATATCGACTTTAAGTACAAGCGAACTAAGTTGACTTTAGAATGATATAAATAATTATAAAGATCATAAAACAATTTTAGTTTCTATAGAAATTTAACTATGTAACATTGAATTAAGGTTTGTATTCCAAAAGCATGTTAATTCTTTTAAAATGACTTGGTAATTTGTGACAATGTATAATTTTTGTATCATAACTTTCGTGAGACACATTCATATTTATGATTATTTACGGTTTACTCACGTGCATTTTTCGGGATTGCCCGACTAGTTTCGGACCCAAACGGAGCCCTTAATCATGAGCTGCACACGCGGCGACTCAGTTCAACACGCGACTTAGCCACGTGTTCATGATTAAGGGCTCCGATTGGGTCCGAAACTAGTCCGGCAATCACGAAAAATGCACGCAAATAATTCTATAAAAATTCTATAAAAACCTTAGTTTGTATTCCAAAAGCATGTTAATTCTTTTAAAATGACTTGAATAAACAAACAACTGGGTAGAACATTTACGAGTATAACATTCATTATTTTTTAATTATCTTTGTAATTAATTAGTGTACTAATTAAGCTAAGTAGTACTTGTTAGTAATAGAAGATAAAATTATTTTCAACAGTTTCTCATTCCTAATTTTTATTTACACATTATCTAAGATCTACAGGGTGTAAACGAATACGTGTAGGTAATTCCTTCAAGCCGAACCGAACCTAAAAGTATTTTTTTAAACAATTAAAAAAAACGGAAAGAAAAGTTGAATTTCTATTTCTGAGTCATTTTCGATCACCGAGTTAACTGACTGCAAAGAGCGATATCGCGCTAGTCGTGCCCACCAACTGTGTCGCCGTGCTATCATTCGTTTATGCGTGGCATCTAAATGTTAACCAAGAGAAAAAATATTTTTGTACAAAAAAAAATTGCTTATTTTTTTTTCGATTTCTCTTCCGTCAAGCGCATGCAATATTGATTGCCATAAGACGCATACAGCTTATCGTCTACACCGGTGCGCCTCGGTCAGTCGTCAAGATGCAAGATGGACGCGTGTGAACTTGTAGCTATCTGTGCGGTATATTTAGACGGATTAGCGTGCGTGCTAGTATTAAAGCATGCGCTATGGCGCTTCACGCATGCTTCAGACGAAAACGCAAGATGAACATGAAAGCGCACTGGTGTAGACATACCATAGTTATTATTATGTAAGGATAATTAAATGAATAATATTTTGTGACATGGTATGATTTTAATAATAATTTGTGACAATGTATAATTTTTGTATCATAACTGTCGTGAGACACATTCATATTTATGATTATTTACGGTTTACTCACGTGCATTTTTCGGGATTGCCCGACTAGTTTCGGACCCAAACGGAGGCCTTAATCATGAGCTGAACACGCGGCGACTCAGTTCAACACGCGACCTAGCCACGTGTTCATGATTAAGGGCTCCGATTGGGTCCGAAACTAGTCCGGCAATCACGAAAAATGCACGCAAATAATTCTATTAAAATTTTTACTTTTGCGATCTAGAAACTCTTCGCGTCGCGAGACGAACTGACCTCGCCGCGTGTTCAGCTCACGGAGCCCTTAATCATGTACCCTATCGTTTCAATATGGACTTTTTACGTTTTTACATAAACATACATACAACAAATATACTGTTTCCTTATCAAACGTTCTGGTACCCTGAAATTTTATTTACCATCGATTTTACATAACACATTCCAATTTAAGCCTTATCGTGAAAGCAATAGGAATCATAGGAACGTAATGTTTTACTTTTCGGGCGCTATGGTAAGGTGTGCTGTAATAAATTGTGTTATTTTCCTGTTTCGTTATGTTTTCAAATGAAAACATGTGATTGAAATATTAATAGCTCTAGTTTACGCTGTTTTTTTATTTATTTTGAAACTAGTGCAGTTATCCAAAGCCTTTTAGGGTGCCTTTCCACCAGAGATTTGCAATGCAGCTATGCTGCGAGAATGTAAAAGCTAAGCTACGAAACCATGTGACCTATGCTAAGTTATGTAGCTGTGCGAGGAAGATGCGGAAGATGTGCATCTCGAGCTATGCACATAGGCATAGCTACACCACTCGCGACCATCCATAGCACGTATCCATAGCTCGCAACCACAGCACGCATCCACATCACACATCCTTCCGTATAAAAAATTTAGCTTAGCTGAATCAGTTTCCACCAGTGCTATGCCATGTGGACCAATGAATATGATTGGTGGATATCAAAAGCATCCATAGCAACGTTGCATAGCACATCTCTGGTGGAAAAGCACCCTTAGCCTTTCCACTAAAGATGTGCGAGTTAGCTAAGCGGTGAACGAGGCTTAAGGCTGCTTTTCCTCAAGAGATGTGTGCTACGGATGCGTTTCAAACCAGCCATTAAGATCGTTTTATTTCACGAACCCTGACGCATGTTTGAAAATACAGGCAACAATTGACGCTCAAAATGTTCTGCAACATTGCCAGATGACGCAGAACATGACTGAAAGAATTAGTATGTCATCATTTTGTTGCACGTTGTCACTAATGATGTTCCTAGATGTTGCGGTAAATGTTATACTTAACACTAAAACTCACGGTTCGCCAGAAAATATCTTGTTTGGATCTTCTTTTTATAATTCTTCGACTTGGTCAAGTTTCACTTTACCATTAGGTACGACACCTGATAGTAAGCGCAGACAGCTAAGTTGAAGCACACGAATTCAAGTAACAGGCATATAGAGGGATTCTCCTATACCCTTCTGGCTCTCACATAAAGACAACGGTACACAGTAAACTGCTTGGCGCCGGACATTAATGTGAGGGTGGTAGCTAGCCAGGCGGCCCGTATAGATCCTACCACCAAGCGTGCTGGGTTTTGTTGAATCTTACAACACGCGTCTATACCCAGCATCTTTTTTTTCCTATTGTACTTCTGTAGATGGTCCTAGGGGACCGTTTATACGTAAACGGGAATTTATTGGCGAGACCTGAAGGGTCTCCAGACAATGGGGGGAAGTAAAATACTTAACCTAAGCTAACTACTTGTACTACACTAACATCATGACTACCTGCAACAACAGCACTAAGGGCGACCCCTAGTGGGACTCGTACCTCGGCTTAGGGCGTTGCTGGCGGGGACTTAGGGGGAGAGACAGCTTGATGAGGGCTGAATTATCGGTGTGACTATTCCCAGCATGCGGTGAGGAAGTTTTATATTCTAGCCCGTCCCCACACGGAGTCCCATGACATGATGGTGGTAAGGGGATCTTTCTTTTCTTATATCTATCGTTCTAGAGGTGAACGTTAAGGAACTCAAATGTCAGTAAGACCAAGATAACCCAAGCAACACGTTTGTACCTTGAAAGTCGGGTACTTACCTAGAATGTTCAACCTTTCAGACTAAACAGAAAAACGGCCCAATCCGTACATATAGCTCCTCCTTAGTGGGTCCGGTTTATTGGCTATAAATGCACAAGCCCACTTAAGGAAGAGGTCAGAGTAGGGAATGGGGTGTGGTACAATTTGAAGGAGAAAGCGATACTTGAAAGAATTTCTTCAAAGAATTACTTTTTCGAGGGACGAGAGAAATATTTTGTTAACAGCATATCAACAGGCCTGTCCACAAATGCCTTGCATTAACTACGTTGCCCGCATGTTGGATGAGCGTGGTCAGTACTAGGTGATCACATATCAAAATCTCCTGAATCGATGATACTGCTGTCTGATGTGATTGACCGTACCATACAGTTTTCTATAACTTGCTCATCCCGTCGCAAGATTGAAAAACAGAGGAAAAAAGCACTATTACACCAGTTGATATTCGTACTGCTAAGGAGATCATTCAAGCTCTATACATTTTTGGGCTAGTTCTGAAAGTGCCCAACAAAAATAATGTTATATTCCGGTAGAATATGTTATTCTCTTCATTTATTACTAAGGCACCGAAGCGGTAGGGTCATTCTCCACCAAGTTACATGAGTTCGAAAAAACAAGTGATGTAAGAAAATTATTTGATTTTCATACAGGGAAACATCATCATGAACATGTTATATTAGGTCTCTGAAGTTTATGTTCATTGTACTAGTTATATTTGCAATAAAATGCTGCTTTTATTTCATTTAGTTACTGTAGTGGTGGATACCGTGTCCTAAAACTTCTTTACAACAATCCGTAAACAAAAGTGTTTAAAAAAGCAATCGGCTGTAGGTAGGGTCATTCTCTGTTCTCTGTTACACGAGTTCGAAAAATATGTTTTACACTATTTTTTATCCAACTGCACTAAAGCAAAGGCAGGATTATGTTTTTCGAGCGTATCTATGTACGTACTCGTATATGGGATTCTTTATACTCTCGTACCATCTCAAAGGCTGGATGGATTTTAATGAATGAAGTATCATTAGATTCGTCTTAATCCCGACAGTGACATCTTTTTAGTACGCTTTTACCTAATGCCTGGTTACAAGCCCGTTTTTTTTTTAGTTTTTTGGTAATCGTTAACAGTCTGATATCTATCTCAGAGGTATGAGTGACAGAGATGAAGCTCTACAAAGACAAAGCTAGCTGATATATGTTCGTAAAGATCAATGTGTAACATTTATTTCTAGGTACTGTACAAGTAATGGCTAGAGGTAGAATACTTGTGAGGTCAAGTAGGAAAACCGTGGGCCTAGTTTAGGGGTGGGCAAACATTTCTCATCAAGGGCCAAAAAAACGAGTTAATCTAATGGGGGCCAAAATTTCTGTACATTGATTTATGTCGACGCAAACACATCACACAATCAACACGTATCTACTTTTTATTCTAGACTATTCGAAAGGTTCCTACGACTACGGGTGTTGGCGGGCCGGATCAAAGTGTTTCGAGGGCCGTACTTTGCCTATCACTGGCCTAGTTAATCTTGCCACGCTTTCTCTCATGCCTTGAACCGCCCCGTTCCCAATAAATTAGTGCAGCAACCCCCTGACCGGCACTTAAAGGCAGACTTACGGTTATAGTACACTTAGATGCTCCGGCTCCCAACATTTTTTTCATAATAATGGACTCTCACTAACACGCTCTTAAGGTTTAAAATACCTTATTTGCGTACCTACGCTTCTATTATTTTCCTTGAATTTCCCAAGAATGTTGGGGTCGGCTTCCAGTCTATTCAGATGCGGCTGAATATTAGTATTTTGTAGGTACATGATGAATGCCATCTGACTTTCACATTCCAACTAATAGGCGATACCAATCCTAAGGTAAGGGGGTATACTATACATAAAGGAAGCAGGTAACCAGCGCCGACCTACCAGCGCTTATCGGGACTGGTTCGTGCAGATAACCGCTACATAAAGGAAGCGGGTAGAAGCAGGGGCTGCCATTTTGTAACAAAAATACGCCTTGTTCCCTTGCAAATACAGCAACAAATGACGACTTACCAGCGCTGATCGGAGTAGGTCGGAACTTGTCGGCGAAGTTCGGAGCTTGTCGGCGCTGGTTCGCCACTCAATATAGAGACTACTGCGCCGACTAACTGCGCGGACCAGCACCGACAAGCGCTGGCAGATCGGCGCCGGCAACCCGCTTTCTACGTGTATATGCACTTACAAAAGACCAATCGCTTTTACTCACCATGCTGTACAATCGGACCATCCTTTTACTCAATCAATCTGCCTAGCCTTTCCCCAACTATGTTGGGGTCGGCTTCCAGTCGAACCGGATGCAGCTGAATATCAGTATTTTACATGGAGCGACTTCCTATCAGACCTCCACAACCCAGTAACTGGGTAATACGATACTCTTGGTAAGACTGGTTGTCAGACTTTCTGGCTTCTGACCAACAGTAACGACTGTCAAAGATCTACAAATGACAGCCGGGACTAACGGCTTTACGTGCTTTCCGAGGCACGGAGGAAACTCGCTATGTTAAATGGTCACCCATCCACAGACCAACCTCGGCAAGCGTGGCTTAACCCGAAAGATCGGTCTATGCGGCTGTAATTATTTAGCCACGAGCTCCTCCTCCTCCTTTTACTATGCAAAACAAAATTATTTTCTAATACATTTTTTAAATTTCTGTACACGGATAAAATAGCAGGCCTAAACGCTACGCCTACGAACACGGCAATTGAAAGAATACAATTGCCAGCTGGAAATGAGCGGATGGCTGTGAGAGCGAAAAAAAAAGAAACATTGACGCGACAGACAGAAAAGAGTATAGGGTTGTCTGACTGAGAAAATGAGTTCCGAAGGAGTCCGAATGCATTAGATTACTTGTAGCGAAACGTGGTTTTCTTATTTTATTTATTTACTAGCAATCAGCCACACGTTGTCGCTCAGGTGCATTTTGTAGCACAAAACCTTCGAGAAAAAATTACATAAATTAAGATGAAAACCGTTTCAAAGTCCATTGAATAGTTTAAAAGAAGTATGCGGACAAAAAGATAGACGGAAAAAGCAACTTCAATTTATACTACTTACACACAAAATACTAACCTTCGGTTTCTGAATTAAGAATTCGAGATATGCAATACTTAGATAGTGTTTGAGTACAGGGTTGTCAAAAAAATGCTTTAAAATCCGTCATTTTTTTGACAACTCCGTACTCAAATGTTACATAAGTACTGCTTATCCTGGATTTCTCAATTCAGAAACCGGAGATTAGGAATGTAAGGTACCGAGGCACTGTTAATTTCTTTAAGAAATATTTGCAAGAAGAGAACATAAAATAAGTGTACTTTTATTTTATTGTTGTTTTGAACTTAGTAGTTTACAGGTGTAGGCGCTTTGATGCCTACTATCCTAACCAATATTGTAAATGCGAAAATAAGTTTGTTTGTTACCTTTTCACGCCTAAACCACTGAACCGATACTCCTGAAATTTTGCATATACGTTGCCAGGTATACAGAAACGGACAAAGGGTACCTTTCATTCCGAAAAAAAGTACTGTTCCCGAGAAAAACAACAATAACGTTCTTATAATAGTTCTAATAGATGGCGCCACGTGTCTTTCGAATCATGATTGAATTATATTATCCCGAAAAATACGGAATACGCGATGAACGGCATCTATGCGGACGAATCCGCGAGCAACCTCTAGTTTCATATACATATTTTATATACTCAATATTTTATTGCTTTCCATAATGTTTTACAAGTTTTACAAAGTTTTTTGATCATCGTGAGGCTTTTGAATACAGCAAAAGTAGGAGAGATAAAGACAGCTTAAACAAAGTAACATTCGAATTGACTTTATATGTACTAAATTATTTGCATATATCCTTTTCTGGTCAAAAATAAAAGTAACTACTGGATTTTACAGCCTTATCGAGGCCTATTTTCTAAACCCTTTCAAAAAGGCTTAACGATTTCAGATATAAAAACTTTCTCAACATCTATCTGGCTACAAAAAAACCAAAAGTCTTTCCTATCGCAGAAGTTCTTAATAAAATTTACGAGCGTGCAACCCTAGAGTGACAGGTGAAGGGGTACCAAACATGGGGAAATATTGCAGGACACATTCGCAATGGCAGTGATTGGTTTTCGGGATTTCGACGATGGATACAGAGAAATTCCTTTTCGACACTTTGTTGGGATGCGTAGCCGTATTTAGCGCGTTACAGACTACGCTATAATATACAGGGTGTAAAAAGACCCATCACATAGCCAAAATCTACGCACTCTGTACATCAAACTAAATGATATTGACCTAAAATAATTGCTGGGAAACGACTTTTATTTTTTGGCATAAAAAAACTCTGTTTTTTGTAGCGCGCAATGTAATGCACGTAACCGATTGTGCCTGTGTGTTGTGTAGCGGTTACACAGCTGAGCCAAGGCGGTCGTGTGCGTTTGATATTCATTGCGTTTTTGTAACTTCAAATGCGTAATTTGTTAGGAAGAATTGCAATTTTTGATAATATTTGTTTGGAAGAAAGTTTAATATTAAGACTTGGAATTCGTTTTTGGAAAAAACTAAAAAAAAATGTATACTTTGAACTTCAATATCTCCAAAACCAATGATTTTCCAGGTATGGTCTAGTAGTAAAAAATGATCCCAAGATGGGTAGAATATGTGGTTCTCGTTATCGTTAAGGGTCTTTTTACGCCCGTTATAGCATAATACCAAATATTGTATAGCACAACAGTATCGCTCAGCATACATTATATATGGACGCGTTCACACAACGCTATGCTATAAATTATTGACTAGCTGTACGCGATAAACTTGAGCGATTCTTAGAGTTACATCGTAAGATTCTCCGGTCCCCGCCCCGCCTCACTTCTACCCAGTCCGTCGCCCGATAGATGGCCGTCAAATAACTTGCTATACATAGTAGACCGGCTTGCGATATAGCGTATAGTGTGAACGTCATGATATACAGAATGACTGGTGAGACACTAACGATCTCTTAAGAGGTCATTGTACTCATCATTATGAACAACTTTTACTAGGTATATCATCATCAGTCACAAATAATATTAAATCTAAAACTTCCTAGTCTTTAACTTTATTACGAGTATAAAGGTAATTAACAAAATTGAAATTATTTTATATTAATTTGCATGCCGCTGTGCCGGCGAAACATGCTGATCTGTACCTGCATTATTTTAAGACCCATGTACCTACCGTGTTTCTCGCAAATAAGTTTCTATTCTATTCTATTCTATAAGACACAAACCGAAATCGCGAAAAAAAAATCAGCTGTTCCCTACATTTCGCTGCTTTGCATGAATAACGACACAATCCAAAATGTTCAAATTAGATAAGGAGAAAGCGGAATCCAAAATAGCCCTATTTCTTTGCGAATAAAACTCACATTCATATCAGCAAGAATTACGAAGTGGCATCACAAAATGTCATTTGCCATTGATTTTACATTTTGTCGCCATTTTTTTCAAAAATCTCTCTTCAAAAGGCTCTCCTCTAAAATAAGCTTTTTTAATTGTCATTATTCATACAAAGCAGCGATTTGTGTTCGCATTACTCGTCAAAATCGTATCCATGGGGAATTCACCACAAAAAAAAAAAGATTAGAAAGGTTGTCAGACTTTTGGGCTTCTGACTACCCGTGGCGATTGTCACAGGTATTCTTATGACACCCGGGACCGACGGCTTAATGGAGGGGTCTCGATGTGCAACGAATAGTTACCCATCAACGCACTGGCCGCAACAAGCGCAGCTTAACCTCGTAACTACAAGCCTCTCGGTAACCTACGTAGAAACGGTCTGCAAGGAAAAAAAGTTTCATCATCATCATCATTCAGCCGAAAGACGTCCACTGCTGGACATAGGCCACTCCCAAGCATCACCACATCCATGTTGAGGGGCGTTTGCCATAATCACCACGCTTGGCAGGCGGGTTGGCGATCGCAGTACGGTTGTTAAAGTACTCAGAGAACGCTGCTGCCCATCCTCTAGTGAATCACTTAGTCGCCTTCTACGAGACCCATGGGAATAGATGGGGTAGTGCTATTCTTTACGTCCGTGCAAATGTTTATTGCCAAGAGACTTATAGAAAAATAATTCCACAAACACTGTCCCTATTCTTGAAATACTCGTAAGAAAAACAACAAAAGAGAAAGTGTTTTGTAACTCCTATCTAAACAAAAAAATAAGCTCTGAAGTATTCACAAGAAAAATATGAAGAAAAGAGAATATTGTAAACGAAAGCAATTCCATAAATAATCATGAGATAGAAAAACCTTATAAAAATACAAGGTGCTCCATATTCTAATTTTAGCTATCAAGTGTTTGATATTTAGGCTAAAACGTGCTAAAACTTTCCTGGAGAAAAGAGTCTTCGAGAATTATGAAGGCTATTAATTTTACTTAAGACTTTATACTTGAAGATTTATTAAGAGCTTATTGATGATTTACTCTATCCTACTATCCTAGTACTTAATATTACAAATGTGAAAGTTTGGATGTTTGTGAGTTTTTTAATTTGAATATTTGTTAATCAATCACAGCTTAACGGCTGAAGGGATTTCGATGAAATTTGGCACACAGGTACACCGTTACCTGGATTAGGACATAGAATACTTTTATCCGGATAGTACGTTCTTTTAGGATAATTATTCAGTTAGTACTAAGCTTTGGCAATAGATGGCGTTAACTTAAAATCCGCGCAGATGAAGTCGCGGGTGTCAGCTTTATTTATGGACGTTTATTTTTGGTATAGAGGTGGCTGCTGAGTTAAGCTGCCTTATTGCTTGCTATGTGGGCGTCATAAGTGGATAGAAAAGCTTGAACATTAGGAATAAATAAAGATTTTGAAAATACAAAAGCATCAACCTGTATTTAGCCTTGAGTTTTTCAAAGTATATTACAATCAGCTTACAGTCTAACCAGATGAGACTGAATACAGGGAAACAAGAAAGAATACAAATTTATTTGTAGGTATATTGACGTAACGTACATAAGTAAAAATTACCTAACAAACAGTAAAAGTAAAACGAAACCAACAAAAAACAAAAAAATTAATTAGGAAAATATGCGTCACATCGCTCACACATACAATTGGCCATCGCTCAGCAAATTGCATTGCTGGTACAAATGCACAGAGAAATGCCAGTATTTTACACGAAGTAACTGCCACCTCACCTCCGCACTCGGTAACTCATTTACTAAGGAATACCTGTACTCTAATACCGGCTTCCCACGGTGCGTGATGGCGCGCACCGCGACACACGAGCTCGCACCGACGCACCATGGGAAGTCCGTGGTAACGCGGACGCGTGCGGAGCGATGCGCCGTATCCACATCACACACCCTCATAATGTGGCTTCCCACGGTGCGTGATTTTACGGATGATACCACGCACAGCCGGTGCGCGGTACCACGCACCGTGGGAAGCCAGCTTAATAACATCAAACTATGACTACCTGTCAACCAGCCATTTCCATAATTACTTTGGCAATACATTAAAAGAACGACCCAATAGCTTAGATTATATCCATTCCTATTTCTGACATTGCAAGATGTGTCAAATACAATTGGCAGAATCATAACCCATGGATAATGCAAGGTAGTGACAGCAACATCACGTGACTGACCGGTATTATGTCATAGCTACTGATAAACCAATAAGCTTCAGCTTATGTTTATAAACTTTGTTCTTATTGGTGGAAAAATATCTCAAAATTCCGTAACAACAGCATCACAATCGCGCAAAACACTCGTAATCGCTACGACTTTGATTTTGACAATACATCAATATTCATTGCGTTGCGGAGAAGTCGGATTGTTAATACATACGTTGCTATGGAAATTGTTGACCTGTCAAAATCAAAGCCATAGCGGTTATGAGTGTGTTGCTCAATTAAAATGCTGGTTATCGTCGGAAAAGAATACCTAGTATTATAATACCATGCTGCTGCCCATATTTCTTGATAGGTCTTATATCGTTCGCAGGATGAAATGGATTAGCCGGAAACACACATCAAACAAGCACTTGAAACTTCAAGCTTTCTCATAACCGGATCTGCGGTTTCAGACGTATCGGGTATTACATAAAACATGAATCCAATCACGTAACTCTATTGATTCTAGTTACTAAGTAAAGCATATAGAACCTGGTACTTCTCGGGAATCTCTACGTATGATGTGGAGAGTTGGTTACCTGCAAACAAAGACAAACTATTAATATCGAAGTTACTTTGAATATTATTCAAGTAGTTTAACAGCAAACTGTTTGAATAAAGGTATAATCTGCTAATTGGATTTTCTATAATGATGGGGATTTAATTGTCTTAAGTGATAAAGACAAGTAAACAGATAGACAAATAGAGGTATTCTATCTGACGAAGTCGGGTGAATTATTACAATTTCAACCTTATATCAAAGACATAAAAGTTACAACACCCGCCTTCGTGAGATAGAAAGACTATACCGACATGGTCTTATGCAAAGAGATTTAAAAAGTTGAGAGAAAAGTCTGTTGGAATTATAATGATTCATTGTATGATGTAAAGAAAACGTTTGAAAACATTCCAAAGGAAAAAGAAAGAAGTAATGTAGCAAACGTAGTTCCAAAAAACAATGAAGCGTTTGCTAAAAACAATATTCTTTTAAATATTTGAGAGAGAGATGGATAAAATACACGTTATTGTACGAAAATATTCAGATGAAAGTACAATAGGTACAATCTTTTAATCTAAGCTGACCTTGGAACTACATTAGTGGTACAATTTAGTGCTTTGATTTATTATTTAAAGCTTCCAAGAAAACCTAGACTAACAAATGAAATTTAGAGAGCAAGAGGATTTCGCATTTTGGGGTAAAGTAGCTACATACAATTTAATGTATAGTTTTACGATCCATTGTATATTTCGAATTCTAAAAACCACTTTGATAGTCTATTTAACAAGAATATTCATTTCTAAGTACAAGACAATTTCTAAGTAAGTAGTATAACAATAACAACATACAGAGAAGTGAAAGGATTTACATCGGATACAAATGATGGAGATTGATATCATCATCATCGTTCAGCCGAAAGTCGTTCACTGCTGGACATAGGCCTCCCCAAGGAGATTGCTACACTGATAAGTATTTAGTACTTACTTCACTTATGGACGGATGATATTATTTATAATACCACTCATAACATGCAAATATGATTTATAAATAAGAATACTTTTGAATGAAAGACTTCTAAAAAAACAATTATTTTTTTCTCTTATCTCGACTATGGTAGCCTCAAAGGTACCTTCCAATATATCGATATCAGGGAACAGCTATACAATTCCACCGGTACGGACTCCTAGAACAGAAGAATCTATGTCGCTCCCAAATCTCCCAATCAATCTCTACCAAAGATAGCATCAACCGAAACGAAAGACCTTCTCAAAAACACACATCCCATAAACTCGTCAACAGCTATCATATACATCTAATTAAAATCCAAATAATTATGCAAAATTAAAGTACAAACCAGTAAGTTATAAAGGAACTAAAGCCACTAAAAGATTCTCGTTAAACGATGCGACAACAGAAAACGTTGGAACGTATTACACAGTACAGACAAAAGACGATGGTAAAAAATAAAAAAATCTGTTTGAATGGCGAAAAGGAAGAAATTGAAACCGAATTTCCTGTGAAGACTGGAAAAGAATAAAAACATCAGATACGCCACTAAAGAGTGTTCCGACGACGTCCACGTCTGAAACAATTTGGAATTGGAAAAACCGTTTGCAGTTCGAAATGGAAATAGCGTTTTGGAAGTCCGGACTTGACAATTTTCTAGACCAGAAAATAGAATCGATGTAACTTTAAGTATAAAATCTTTATTGTGATAGATCTATACATATAAAAGGAGAAACTGACTGACTGACTAATCTATCAACGCTCAGCCTAAACCGCTGGGGTTTAAAACTTGAAATGTTGACGGTAGGTTTATTTTATGACGTAGGCATCCACTAAGAAAGGATTTTTGAAAATTATACCAGGGTGAAATAGGAGATTATCCGTAATTTTTTAAGTAAGAAGCACGAAATTAAGCATTAAGGTTTTCGGTTAGAAATAATATGTACACGTTGAGCATTTTTTGAAATTCTATCCCTAAGGGGGTGAAATAAGTGTTGAAAGTTTGTATGGGAAATCTGATACTTTTGAAGTAAGAAGAATGGAATTTAATATTGAGGCTTCTGGTTAGAAATAATCATACACGTATTTGAGGGTTTTTGGAAATTCTTCCCTAAAGGGGTGAAATAGGGGATTTCATGCAAGCGAAGCTGCGGGAAAACGCTAGTATTTAAATAAGGACCTAGTTTCTTCATGACATGGGATACAACCGTAAATTCCATAGCAAATCGTAAAAGTTGGATTATCTTTATGAGCAGTTTATGATTTTGCTTTTATGTTGGTGGTGGTATTTTATTTCTGTATAGCGTTGCTGAAAAGAAACCGATTTCTTTTGTTCCTCTATTTTTTAAATTTATTGATGCACATGAATATGCTTAGGCTCAGAATACAGAAAGTACCAGAAGCTGTGATAGCGCCTAATACTGAAGCATCAAAAACTACTCTTAAACGGAGTAGTTTGATGCGTAGTCGATCAGTTACTATGGGGACGTCATAACGACTACATGTATTTACCGGTGTCAAATTAAATTATATTATGCAGTTTTGTGTCGTTCCAACCTATAAAAATGCAGCGGGGCTAAAAACAAAACAGGATGGGATCACATTTCACGTTTAAGTAGCACATTCAGATATCGTCTTATTTAATTAATCAATAAATTGTTCAGTTTGTAATTGTCATAGGGAATGATGCGTCCATATTGTTAGTGTTGTCAGTATAAGAGTTTTGATTTTCCCTTCTTTTTATTATTACCTACTGAGGGCTTAAATTAAACGTTTTTTTATTTTTTTATCTAAAACGTGTTTTATTCCTATTAGACCTTCTCTATTTCTTGAGATTATCAGGTACAGTCAGCGTCAAAATCAAAATCCAAGATGGCGACTGTGAAATGTTACAAAATATTTATATATTTTGTAACATTTCACATGTATTTATATATATAGAAGTTCAGTGAAAATAGAGAATAAATAACATTATAAGTACTCAGAAATTAATACAAAAACAAAAAAGTGGTTATTACTCTTGAAAATATCGTTGATTACAAATTCCGTAGTCATACACAGTTCTACCAACCTTAAATAAGTTGAGCGCGTTCCAGTTCAACAATATATAGTGAACTTTAGCGACTTAACGTATCCATACACACGATACGATCTGCATGCTGCGTTCCAGTAAAACAATTGGATAACTCTTAGCATTACTGCTATGGAATGATAATATTGCCTTAATAAGTTTTATCAACGAATATTTAAAATGGATTCCAGTAATAATGTCACTTTTCGCAAAAAAGTACATAGAATGGAAGACTCCTCTGAATCACTGCCAAATATGGATGAAAGTTTTTTATCCTCTGTGTCTAATCGACTGGCTAGCTTACCTGATCTCTCAACTATAAGATATGAAGAAAGAGACGAATTAAACAAGCTAATTGATTTAAATGATAATTTAAAAATACAGCTTCAGAGTGCCCATGATGAAATTAGCAAATTGTTACTCGAAAATACCTGTCTTAAAGATACAATTGCAAAAATGGAATGCAAAATTCAGAATTTAATGAAAATTTGCTCTACGACAAAAGGCGAAAGTGTCATAAAGTCACGTCGAAAATATCTACACCAAACTCCTAAGCTAAGTATTGATACAATAAAATCCACCATTAATAAAACTGATAATCGTTCTAATCAGTTGTGTGCACCTAAACTGGACGATCGAACCATAAATGAACCCGGTGTTTTCAAAAACACACCTGAAAATAATGGAGCACTGAAACCAATAATAATTAATGAACCAACACAAACCAAGATTCCTTCAGATAAGCAAATTATCATATTAGGAACCCAGCAATGCGTTGGTCTTGCTGCGAAACTGATAAATACCAGGAAATACACGAAATATGAAAAATACAAGATATCAGCATATACAAAACCATTTGCTACATCTCAAGAAGTTTTAAAACTATGTGAAAATATGACCCTAAAAGAAAGTGATAAACTAATTCTATGTGTCGGTGAAAATGACGTAAACCCTAATATGATAACAATTGAATTATCTACTGTCTTAAAAAGGTTCTATGATAGATCAGTAATAGTATTAGGTGTAAATAGAAATAAGTATCTAAATGAACATATGTTGAATAAAAATGTCAAATTGTTATGTAACAATTTCATAAAAACTAGTTTTATAAATGCTAATATTCATACTCACGATAGGTATTATTTTTGCAGACAAATTAATTTTGCTATTGATAGTGTAGACTATGAAGATATGTATCTCAATTTTCGCAACAGCAGGTTGATTCTTAATATGCGACGATCGCGTAATGATCTCAAAAAAAAAGTACCTGAAACCCCTTTAATAAATGGTACTAAAATGAAACAGAAAACAATATTAGACTATTTCTCAAAAAATAATAATAGCACGGGACCAAAATCTTGTAACATAACAGCAATAGCTCGAAAATTGTTTGATAGCCCAAACGTATCACCGAATCTTTATCCTCCTCTTGGTAAAGAAACTGATTTTTTTCGAGAATAATGATGTTAAAGTAACTTTATTTCATCAAAATATTGCAGGGATACTCGGTAAATCTGACCTACTGCATATATCATTAACCGAGTTAGCTAAAGATAATCATAATGTTAGTATTGTCTGTCTCAGCGAGACTTTTCTTAAATCGGGTGATGAACTTAATCTACACCTTGAACACTACCGGTTGATTGATTGGTACTCCAGACCAAATAAGAGACGTGGCGGCGTATGCATTTTATGTAAGCATGATCTGGTATGTTCAAAGTTTCTTTTGTTAAAAGAACTAGCTACTGAACTATGTTTTGAATATTGCGGCATCGAAGTCCCTATATTTAATTGTATAATTATATGCATTTACAGAACTCCAAATTCTAATCCTTATAAATTTCTTAATAACTTGGAAATGCTTATGGCCCAACTACGAAATAGATGTAAAAAGAAAATAATAGTAACTGGTGATTTTAATATTAATTTACTTAAAGATTCGAAAGCACGTGATGAATACCTACGAATAATTCAGAACTACGGTTTCTACACACATGTAAATGAACCTACAAGATTAGACGCGTGTCTTGACCAGATGGTAAGTAACTTTCCCGAAGCTACTACCAAGATACATCATTTAGGTTTATCAGACCACAGTGGCCAAACCCTAACATTTACTGCTAAAAATAAACCACAACCTAAAAAACTACTATTTATGTATAAACGCGATTTTGAAAGAGGTAATTTAAATAAATTTAAAGAGTGCCTTTCGAGTTTATCATGGCAATGGGTCCTAAGTGAATCTGATGTAAATAAAGCATTTGAAATGTTTCATGAGACACTTATCTTATTTTTTGAATTATGTTTGCCGATATATAAAATAAAAATTAAAAATAAAATCAAAGAGGACTCATGGATAACTAGGGGACTAAAAATATCATGTAAAGCTAGAAGGAAACTACGGTACTGTTACTACACGAAAAAAAATAACCACATTAAAAGGACATATCAAAAATACTCTAAAATCCTAAAACAGTGTATCTATAATGCACGGAAATTAAATAACATACAACATATTATGAAATCCAAAAACATCTGCAAAGCCACATGGGATGTTGTTAAAAAAACTCAAAATACACACATAAATGATAATGACTATGTCAATAAAATTATTGTAGAAAATAAAATACTAATTGATCCGAAAGACATCTCCAATTCATTTAATAATTATTTCATAAATCTTACCAATGATAATGCTACAAACTTTAAAACCAAATCTAATAACATCAAAAGCTTAGACGCGACAATATTTTTATATCCAACTTCAAGACGTGAAATATATAAAACAATTATGTCACTTAATTCCACAAACTCTGTGGGTTATGATAATTTTCCTACTAACGTACTAAAAGAAAATGCAATATCACTTACAGATGTTCTATGTCATCTCATAAATTTGTCTTTCTTAAAAGGAACATTCCCAGACTTACTAAAAGTGTCTGTTATTAAACCTATCTTTAAAAAAGGTGACAAAACTCTTCTTAGCAACTATAGGCCAATTGCTTTGATACCCATCATAGCCAAAGTCTTCGAAAAGGTAATGCACCAACGACTGGTAACTTTTTTAAATAAATTTGATATTTTAAAAAGAGAACAAAATGGTTTCCAAAAGGGCAAATCAACAACTCTTGCGGCTTTTAACGTCATTCACAAAGTAACTGAATCCATTGATAAAAATATACGTACAGCAGTCATATTTTTCGACATGAGTAAAGCCTTTGACTTCGTTCCTCATGATGAATTGCTGACTAAATGTGAAAAGTATGGTCTTCGAGGTGCAGCTAACAATTGGCTTGAGAGCTACCTCAAAGGCAGAAAGCAATACGTTGACCTAACTAATATCAATAAAGACAGAGAAGAGTGTCATTATAAATCTGCCCTCCTACCAAATGCTGTAGGAGTTCCTCAGGGTAGTATACTAGGACCATTATTGTTTCTGATATTTATAAATGACTTACCAGATGTGACTCCACATACATGTACACTCTTTGCGGATGATATATCGGTTATCATAGCAGAATCTGACAGAAGTAACCACAATGAAGATATAAATAAATGTATTGATGATATCACTCTATGGTTAGAAAATAACAATTTAAAAGTGAATGCTGATAAAACCAGATATATGCAGTTTTACAATAGAAAGCCTAGCAAAAACAACCTTAAAGTTGTTTGTAAGGGACAGGAAATCATTGAAACCAATGAAGTTACCTTTCTGGGCATGGTTTTAGATAACCAATGTCGATGGGGTCCTCATATTAAAAAGGTGTGCACTAGGATCAATAGGTTTGCCTTTGCACTCTGGCGATTAACTAAAATAGCTAGCCAAAACGTCGCTCTTCAAGCATATCACGGATACGTTGCATCTATAATTAGGTATGGTATCTTGATATGGGGAAACTCGGTCGAAATTAATAGAGTCTTTATTTCTCAAAAACAATGTATTCGAGCAATTGCTGGAGTATCGCCTCTAACATCTTGTCGAACTCTGTTCCCTAAATTTAAGCTACTTACTGTTACTTCCCTATACATACTGGAGTGCTGTAATTTTGTAAAAGCTCATCCAGACTTATTTAATAAATGGAGCGATCATTGCAATTTTAACACAAGGTATCCTGACCGCCTCATATTACCTAATATTAAAACCGAACTTTATCGCCGAAACTGCTATCCTATGGCCATTAAAATCTATAATAAGTTGCCTGAATGCTATAGAATTCTCCCAATCAAACTATTTAAATCCCGTCTACGTACTTTGCTACTAAACAAAGCCTTTTATTCCTTAAGTGAGTACATGAATGCGAAATTATAAAAATAAACCTGTGTTTTGGTGTTCCTATTTTCTAAAAGGAATATTAAAAATTACTTTTTATATTTAAGAACATTGTAACAAAACAAAAAATATATGGTAAGCAAGTGTATTAGTATTGTAGTAATTATAAAATAAACAGAAGTATAAAGTATGATCTCGAAATATAGTAAATTAAGTATCCTAATATTTACCAATCTGTAATATTGCATGCTGTAAAACAGCCAAATGTGTGAAACATATATATTCTAATGTAACAACATACCTACCATGTTTGACGCAATAAATGATTATTATTATGATTATTATTATTATTATTATGCGTTAAGGGTGTCGTTTCCGCGGTTTTCGGGAGCGCTGAAGATGAAAATCAGGTCAAAGTAGAAATCCAAGATGGCGGCTGCAAAATTTTACAAAATATGCGTCATGGGTGTCGTGTCCGTGGTTTTCGGGGGTGCTGATGATGAAAATGAGGTCAACGTCAAAATCCAAGATGGCGGTTGTAAAATTTTACAAAATATGCGCCATGTATGTCGTGTCCGTGGTTTTCGGGGGCGCTGATGACGAAAATGAGGTCGAAGTAAAAATCCAAGATGGTGGTTGCGAAATTTTACAAAATATGCGTCACGGGTTTCGAGTCCGTGGTTTTCGGGGGCGCTGATGACGAAAATGAGGTCGAAGTAAAAATCCAAGATGGCTGTTGCGAAATTTTACAAAATATGCGTCATGGGTTTGGAGTCCGTGATTTTCGGGGGCGCTGATGACGAAAATGAGGTCGAAGTCAAAATCCAAGATGGCGGCTGTGAAATTTTACAAAATAAGCGTCATGGGTGTCGTTTCCATAGTTTCCGGGGGTGCTGATGACGAAAATGAGCTCAAAATCAAAATCCGAGATGGCGGCTGCGAAATTTTACAAAATAAGTATACGTCATGGGCAAAATCTTACAGCCGTCATCTTGGATATTGACTTAGACCTCATTTTCGTCACCAGCACCTGAAAACCACGGAAACGACACCCATGACGCGTATTTTGTAGATTTTCACAGCCTCCATACAAATCCATGTAAAGAATACGAACCGCACGAGGCGAGGCAGTGCGAGTCGGGTGCCGGGTGGGTCTAATGAGCCTTTAATGTAACCTTTAGATTGAATAATAATTTCAAAAAAAAAACCTTTTTTTATTTCATTGAAAATTTCGATGCCATGCATAAATTAATGAAGGCATGACAACACAGCTGACGGGCACGACTAGCTTGATATCGCTCCACGCAGTCAGTTAACTTGGAACGCTAAAATTACTCAGAAACAGAGTACCACGGTTCATTTTTTGAAAACTTTTTTTTTTATTCTGAAAAAATCCCATGCAGAGTCAATCAGTGTCAGATCACGCGGTTTGAAGGAATTACATGAATTCGTTAAGACCCTGTAGTTTTGTTTGGATCATTTTGAACAGTCTGTTCGTCCCTATATATTTGACGCTGACTGTACCTACTCAGATATAAAATATTGCCTTTATAGAAAAGCACAATTTTGATTTTATTATTATCTTACCTCCAATACTCAACGTTTTCCCCAAAAACGGGTAAACAATGTCTGAGCTAGCAACATTACGCGGGTGGGAAGTGAGACGGGCGCGGGACGCATGCTTTGATTTTGGACACAGCGTACGGCTTGCAATTACTGTTGAACGCGGATTCTGTTTCTTTCTGTATTCTGAGTGCTTAGGTTATCAACTTATCATTTACATTTGGAAAAATTTAAAATCAAGCAAGTATAAGCTATACTTTTAATAAGTAGTTTATACAAATTATTCAAAAGATGTATGGATTGCATGGTTTCTGTATTAATAACATTAATAATAAACGTACTTTAGTGATGTCCGGAAATCGGGAAAAATTTTCCGAAAAAAAAATTTGTCGTAGGGAATTCTCCACTTTTTGTCTCTGTTCTTTGAAGTTTAGGTAAATTAGCTCACCCTTTTCCGATCACTGGTTATGTCATACAAAATTTAAATGGTACGCATATAAAATGGAAGGCGATACAGCTGACGGGCACGACTAGCTTGATATCGCTTCACGCAGTCAGTTAACTCACGGCGCTAAACTGACTCACGAAGAATAAAATGATTTTTTTAGAAATGTATTATTGTTGAAACTGAAAAAGTCCGATGCGGGGTCAATTTGTGTCACCAGTAGATTACGAGGTTTCAAACCTCGTAGTCTATATTTTTATAGAGGGTGTAAACGAATTACGTATACGAATTCTGTTACATTCTTACTCAATGTTATATTCTAAACTCTGTAAGCGCAACCTCACACTAAATTGTTTTAGAACAAGACTGTGCTTTTCTAGTTCCGCCGTTCTCTGGAATTGAACTGCATTGTCTTAAACTATGTTCAGTTACACAGCTGAGATAGAAGCCTGAAATTGAGTTTTTCATTGCAGTATTTTATCTTTGGTTAAGAATAATATTTATTTGTTGAAACATGTTAACATTTAGGTGTAAGGTGAATTTATTAGACTGACATTTTTTGCCATGAACATGGCATACAAAATCTGGGTGACTCAACGTACAAACAATTATTAAATTAATTGAATTATGCAAGTACATAAATTAGACATTATCATTAACATCTAATATTTTATCATACAATATTTATATAACTACAAATAAAAGTAATATAAATAAAGAAAAATATATCCTAATAAAACTATAAACTAAAATAGAATATAAAAATATTCCTCCGCATCGCTGTCGACTGGTAACGTGCCCAGAAGGCTGGCAGCATTGCCACGTTGTATGGCGATGCTAATTCTTTAACCAAAGTAGAGGCCAGCCTATCATTAACATTATTTCCAGTAAAACTATCATAATTAAAATTATTTTCAGTAAAATCATTATCAGTAATAATTGGTTAGGTATGTATTGCTTGTATTTCATTACATGGTATTACCATTGATGCTTACATTTACACAAGTAAACTCTAGTCGTGTTCTGTGAATTATCGTAGTAGATTTTCAAATAGTTTCATGTGTAGCTCTATCCACTGCCCCTCATTTCAATCCACCTTAACTATCGAATCTCTACTTACTCGACGGATCGTGACAATATATGTATATCTAACCTTATCCCAACTATGTTGGGGTTATCTTCCAGTCTAACCAGATTCGGCTGAATACCAGTATTTTACACGAAGCGACTACCGTCAGACCTCCGCAACCCAGTTACTGGACAATACCGGTATCCTGAGTTTAGACCGGTTTTTGAGGCTTTCGGGCTTCTGACTACCCGTAACGACTGTCATAGGTATTCGTATAACACCCGGGACAGGTTTGACGTGCTCTCTGAGGCACGAAGGACTCTCGCCATGTAAAGAACGGTCACCCATCCACGGAATGACCGCGGCAAGCGTAGCTTAACCTCGCAAATCGTATTATCTGCCCGGTTAGTAATTACCTCCTCCCACACACATGGGATAGTGACAATATACTCATTAAATTACTGGTTCTCTCTGGTGCTTTCATCACGTCACTCGAACGAAGGTTGTTGCTGAAAATCAACGCTGTTGGCATTAGGTTCGTCCGAAGTCACAGCATAATGCTGAGCAACGACCTAAATTTTTGCGCACCATGCGACGCGTAAATTCAACATGTATAAATGATTGTTGTATTGTTATTATAATTAATGAGCCTAGGTAACCCATGCACCATAGACTGTAAATAGTAGCCATAGATTGTTTTGTTGTATTTTTATTGTTAACTTTTTTTGTGTTTTTGTTACCAGGTTATTAAATGTTTAAAAAGTGTAAAATTTTGATATGTAGTACCTAATCAGTATTTAATTTCAAGAAATATTATATTTTTTATATACGTGTGCGTCCGCTTGGGCGGAAAATAAATACTTTTTCTTTCTTCTTTCTTTCAATATCAAACCTGAAAATTGATTATCAGTACAAAGCAATCTAGTAAAATCATAGCAATTAAACCTGGAACGTATTCGCCCAAAAGTAGCAAGACTGCACATTTTCGTGCAAAATGGCGAACGGGCATGCACTGAAACATGTCTTTGTCAGATAGGGTTTTCAGAAAAAGTTTTCAAAGGCCAGCCGTTGGAGCGCGGGTAGCTTGCAGTTGTGAGTCGGCTTGGTCATTTTTGGCGCACCTTTTTAATCTTGGTGGAAGCGAGGCTCACTCTATTGTGAATTACGCTTAACTTCTTGCAGATTTTTGTGTATGGGGCGATTTAATGGACTGCTCTAGTGAGCTTGTTCATGCGTATAATGTGTTTTTAAAGGTTGTTTATTATTATCGTTATAGTAGCTTCTTTGGAGATTAAAAACATATTCACCTGTGAGGATCCATTTCACTCCGTAAGTTGTTTATTTTATTCTTACGTAAGAAATAATCTATAAAAAAATATCTTACTACATACATACTTAAACTCACGCCTTTTCCCCATGGGGGCAGGCAGACACTGTAGAACGCCACATGCTACGATCCTTACATACTCCTTTCGCTTCGTCCACGGTCATACATCTTGTCATACACGCACGCCGGTTGAAAGTTCTACGCACCTGTCCTTTTTGGAAAGCATCACCAATGACATCGATGTATGTCCTTCTAGGGCGTACTCTACTGTCGTTTTCACTGACACCCGTCTTATTAGTAGTCTTTTGTTAATTGCTGTTCATTCATTCTTTCAACATGACCCAACCACCTAAGCATACTACTTTTCGGAATTTCAGCTCAGTACAATAAAAATGATTAATCTAGAAGTTTCAACCGTCCGTAACCTAATCGAGTTCACATTCAAAGTTACAAACTTAAAATACACAAACAATTTTCAACAAACAAAATTCAGTCCCAATTAACTGTGTAAATATTTTAGAAAAAGCGACACGAGCGGTGCCGACTGGATTCAAAGCCAAAACAATTATCAAGGAAAAATTAACTTTCGAGAAAGTTCTACGAAAAATAATGAAGGGTTTCCCACTGTAGGGGTGGGTTACATAAATAATTGTTGTCGAATGAGTGAAGCTTTTTTAGGGATTAATTTGGAGAAGCCCCTGTATTTTTCTGTTTTTGATATCGACCTTGAAAGTTCTTGAGAACAAAGTATTGGAGTTAATTGTTAGAATTTTTCGAGACGACGAAGCCTAATGAATGTTTTTGCGCCTTACTCGAGGCGGATACTGACCCAATAAAATGTTAATGAGGTTTCTAGAGTAGAGAGATACTTTAAAGCTGAACAAAGTTTACCTTTAAAATACAGGAAACACCATAATATCACGCTTGTATTCACCGAAGGATTGGCAGAGGTGTATAGTACACCCTCATTTCGCAGTTATGTTTAATTCTCATGTAATAGAGTGGCGAGCCTATTACCATCAACCAGGCACATTGCTCGGACAACGGATGGCCGATGGGGCCGAAAGGTTCTGGAGTGGCGAGCGCGTACTGGAAGGCGCAGCCGCAGCACGGGTAGGTTGGACACAAGGTGAACCAATGACCTGGTGAAGGTCGCGGGAATCCGCTGGATGCGAGAAGCACAGGACCGGTCGATGTGGCCATGCTTCAGAGAGGCCTATGTCTAACAGTGGACGTCTTTCGGCTGAATAATGATGATAACTAATGATAATGAATGATAAAAAAATGAATAATGATGTAAATTAAATCATATTATTTATCTATTTTTAATAATAATTGTTTGCTGCACCGAACGACGTCATTACGTCGGCGCCTACTGTCGCTGTAAACCAGCGCTGGGACTCTGTCTTCCATAGGGTCGCAGCATAATGCTGAGCGATAGCCGTTTTGCGTGGATATGACGCATGTTTCCCTCAACTTTCTTATTTTTTGGTTTTTGTGTTTATTTTCTTTTTACGTCATGTTTACCGCAAATAAACGTATTTTCTTTCTTTCTTCTTTCTATGAGGGCACAAATCCAGACACCGGGCTGCTACTGAGAAATTCCACACGGAAAAATTCAATAACACTGACCAACCTGATGGAAGCTAGAATCTCTCGCTCAGCAGTCGTGAGTAAATAAAAGAAATAAAACTCAAAAACCAACCATGACTCGCCAAAAGCTGCCATATTGTTCCATTTGCCGGAACACGTAGTATAATTTCAGAACGAAAACTTTTGAAAACCTGCCCAATTCGGACTGGCTGCACGAATTTATACAAAAGGGAACACTGGGTACCTCTAACTTCTCGTTTTTACTATAACTGGAGTTTAAACGAGGTTAATGCTGGTCCAACGTTATTTTGACGTGAACCGAAACTTTTTGCCCACTTGGCTTATGTCAAAGAGTAGCTCGGACTAAACGTAGCTCAAGCTATTAAAGTAAACAACAATATATACGTATGTACGTAATGTTGGTTATGAGAGCGAAATATTAGAGTACATTAAAAAGTTATGTATTTAAATGAAAATGTACTGTAATGGTATCTTTTAAAGCTAAAGCCACTTCTAATTATCAGATTTAAGTTTCGTTTTTAAAAAAACTTTTACAGTTGTAGCATGAGCACCGTAAACGAGGGTTTTGTCGCCGGAAAAATAGGTCTAAAGCTTCAAACACCAAAGCCACTTCGAATTATCAGATTATAGTTTCTTTTTAAATAAACGTCGAGCATGCTTAACCACCGCAAACAAGGGTTTTGTCGACGGAAGAATGGACTTTTAAAGCCATATAAATAAATAAATATTTTTGGGACATTTTTTACACAGCACTCCCAAACTAAGCAGAGCTTGTACTATGGGTACTAGACAATGGATATAATAATACTTAAATACTTTTTTTTGTAAATACATACTTATAATACATAAGAAACACCCAGACCAACATAAACACTTATGTTTATCACATGAACATAAGTGTTTGTTATGTCCTGTGGGAATCGAACCCACGACCTCGTGATCAGCAGTCCGACACTCGAACCAGTAGACCACAGACATCGACAAAGAATCAATCAATCAAAAAAATCAAGAAAATATAAACTCTAAAGCTACTTCTAATTATCAGATTATAGTTTTGTTTTGCAGCATGACGACTGGAAACAAGGGTTTTATCGACGGAAGAATAGACTTAAACACAAAAACCACTTTGACTTATCAGATTATAATTTCGTTTTAAAATAAACGTGCACCCGTGGCGCCTGAATTTCAACTTTCCATACATGTATTTATTGTGATGCGTGAAACACGCATGAAAAGGTGAACTGCGAGCGCCACGCATGCGGGTGACGCACGCACGCGGGCACGAACCCGCATGACAGGAAAAAGGCCCTAAAGGTGTTTTTAGTGTCATGCGGATTTCGTCACACATGCGGATTTGACCCGCATTCGTGGCACCTGAATTTCGCCTTTCCATACACGTGTTTATTATGATGCGTGATCCACTCACGAAAAGGTGAATTGTGATCGGCGGGTTTGACCCGCATGCGTGACGAAATCCGCATGACACTACAAACACCCTAATCGTTTATCGTGCGTATTTTGTGAGCTTTCAGCTCTTAAATAGCCCACAGTAAGCCAAAAACTATGACCTAGCGTCAGACTAAAGTTTTTCTTTACCATCATTTTCTTTAACGACACATTTTTGAATACGCAATAACACACGATATAAACATACACCATCGAATTATCGTAGTCCAAAATCCAACTCTATTTATTCCACCTTACAACTACTTATCCTAAAAACAGTTTCAAAATACCTCCTCGTACAGTAAACATTTCACCTAACAAAGGTGACGTGACGTCAGTGAAGATCTCAATATAAATGTAAAGTTACTCTTGGGTAGGGTTACCATTTCGAAATTTGAAAAGTCCTGACAAAAAGCTGGACATTTGCCAGAAAGTCCAGACATTTAAAAAAAAGTCCAGCCATTTTGGTCACAAAATTAAATAATTGTTTGTGTTAAATTGAGATGAGACTGATTAACTACACTTGGGAGCAAATAAATCGAGACACTCCTTTTTCACGTGTCGTGGTTATTAGTTTTGGTTTCATGAATTATGTAATTCTATTGTAAAGATTATCAAATAACATTTTAGGCGATATAATGTTTAGAATTGATCTGTTCCATAATACTAAAAATAATGACAATTATAGTTAAACTAGTTGTATATAGTTTAATACAGATTGAAGACTGATTTAATACTTATGTTTTATGTTTATGTATTTTTATTTCTTATTCTTCTTATCTCGTGTCAGCACGAGCTATACGAAAATAGCTCATTCTATTATGCAATGCTATTTAAAGCGTAAATGAAACGTTCATTCAAAATGTTTTCATCTGACAAAAATCCGGACTAATTCCGGATGAAAGGCCGAAAGTCCGGATGAACGGCCGAAAGTCCGGAAATATCTGGAAAAATCCGGACGGATGGTAACCCTACTCTTGGGGTGGCAACAAGACGTTTTTAGAAGACAAATTGACAATCAGCAGGTGGGTTTAAATGTCTATTACGTGAATTTACGTCGCTTGTCAATCCCCGTCAGGGTCACGAAGACCTTTGAATTTTCTTGGAAAGTCCTTTTGAGGTCAACATTTACGAGGTAAATGTGTCGCTGAATTAGGCTGGTTTGAGAGTTAATGAAAAGTAGCTAGCTGTTGCCTGTGGTTGTACTCGCTTTCTAGGAGAACTACTTCTTTTGCGATAAATGATTTTTATTTCTACAGGGTGTAAACGAATTCGAGTAATTCCTTCAATCAAAATCATCTATTAATAGTATAGATTAACCGCGGGATTCAGATTGATTAAAAATAAATATAAACTGTTTTACCATTTTTTTTTTTTGTAATTTTGATCCGATGCATAAATTAATAAAGGCACGGCGACACAGCTGACGGGCACAACTAGCAAAATATCGCTCCACGCAGTCAGTTAACTTGGAACGCTAAAATTACTCAGATACAGAATGCGATGGATCATTTTTTCGAATTATTTTTTGTTGGTTTTTAAAAAAACTTGTGCAGCGTCAATCAGTGTCACCAGTAGATCACGCGGTTTGAAGGAATTACACGAATTCGTTTACACCCTGTATAAATAAAACTGTTAGAGACACTTTTATCAATTTCATGTTTTTTTAAGACTAGATGGCGCCGGCTTTTCTTATATGACTAACTCTGAGAAGAAAAGCCAGAACAAACTCAGAGGTCAAGGTATCTTTTAGAGTCCAAACATTGTGGTCTAAAAAGTATGCGAGTGTAACAATGTAGGACAACGTCTAGAATGGCTTTTTGAGGAAAGAGCAGGTTTGAGATGATCTGTTTCAACTGATGGCACGCATGCATCAACCACCGTGTCATCATCATCATCATTCAGCCGAAAAACGTCCACTGCTGGACATAGGCCTTCCCCAAAAGGGGGAGAGGCTTGCCATAATCGCCACGCTTGGCAGGCGAGTTGGCGATCGCAGTATGGTTGTTAAAATACTCAGAGAACGCTGCTGCCCATCCTCTAGAGAATCCCTTAGTCGCCTTTTACGACACCCACGGGAAGAGATAGGTGTAGGCAACTCATTTTAATTTAAGTTAGGTAATAATATAAACAGGTGATTTTAAGTGTATTTCATTCGAACGTGGAGTGGCAACGCCGCGCGTCGCATATTTGTCGTCTTTCTGTCTCACAAGGGCGCGTAAATCATTGCAATATGAACCTTATGCAGTTGTAATAAAAGTCACACGGCGTGCTCTCGTGAGATAGGTAGGCACGCGCGTCGCCCGACGGCAATACCGCCTTTCTTGAGGCCAGTCGCGTCGCTTCGCGCCGTTCCCGCGACGTTTGGCTAGTCAGTCCGTAAAAATTACATGTCGCACGCGGGCGTCGTCACTTGCCACCGATTTTCCCGCCTAAATTAAGTTTTCAGTTATTAAGCCTAATTTGAATCCATGTACCTATGAAGTGTGTGATAATTGTGAGTTAATAAACGATTTTACGGTAACTTTGCCATTGTGTTTCAATCCCGCGCCCTTACAATAGGGTAGTGCTATTCTTTAAGTCCGGCACTACACGAGACCACCGTGTAGCTCAACCTTATCTAAGGATGCGTAAATAAAAGTATCCTATGTATTAATCCAGGACATGGTCTATTTACGTGCCAAATTACATCCAAAACCGTTTAGCCGTTTATGCATAAATGAGTGACAAACACCCTAACATCTTCACTATACACGTTTATAATATTAGTGTTACTCACAGAAATCTTAATAATAATTGCCTTATTATTAAGATTTCTGTGGTGTTACTATATTGCCTTTCTCTATTCTGTGTGATTCTCGACAAAGAAAGCTTACTCTCACTCATTTTAAATAATAGTCTATCGATTTGTGAAATCATCTATAACCGCCACACGTGTATTAAAAGAGTAGACAGAGATATTATATTGGACAAACTGTTTGCCAATGAAGGAATTAGTTCAATAATGAGAGGGGTGATCACTGCGATCACTAATCTTTCTTACAAAAGTGGTGATAATGGCAATTTCCATTTAAACCATTCGTTAGGAGGCCCATGTTCAGCACGGTTATCCCATTACAAAACCTAGTAAGGGCTTAAAACGAAATTTTACAGGAGAGCGCATAAACGTTAAATCGGTCATCCTTTGAAAAGTATTTATGTTAGGTAAAACCATGTGGTTTAAGTGATTACTAGGTTTTAAAATGATCAGATGCAGTGAATGGCACTTACTAGGTATCGATGCTTCAATATATCTGCTTTATTATGTGAGTTTTCAACGCTGTTTTTATATTTGGTAGAGACTTTCTAGGTTAGCAAGATTATGCAATAAAACGATTTTTGTAAAAAGTATCCCTTACTAGGTTTTGAAATTTAACGGGCTTATATAATATGATCATGAGAGGGGTGAGCCTAACGCCGGTCATCAAGCGCAATTCCCAAAATCCGACAATAATTCCGTGGCATTCCATTTAGCGCACCAATTTAGAGAGCACCAAAACCAATAGTAATCCTGTTCCTATTCGTGTGATTCAAATTGATGTTCTAAATGGAATCCTTCTTTCCTAATAGAAACACCCAATCATTAAATGGCCAAAAATAGTTTCTCTCGATTCCCATTTACTTTGTTAAAATAAGCAAAAAGATAGAGAAAGGTAATATCCTAAGGTGTATTAATTAATTAGACAAAACAAGACTCTCTCGTTACATTTCATTGACACAAGTACTTTTACTAATATACTTTCTGTAAGAGAAAATCTGAGGTTTCAGTACAAATTAGTCCTTTGAGTCGAGTTAGTAATTTTCTATCTTTGTCGAGTTAACTATTTTCTTTAGGAGTTGTAAAAGAAATGTTTCTATTAGATGCTTAGTCTGTATTGAGAAAACCACGAGAGAAAAGGCTGAAAGTTTCTCTAAGCGAGTTGATTAACATTTGTAAGGTTAAGCTGCACTGGTCGCGGTCATTCAGTGGATGGGTGACCATTCTTTACACATCAAGTCTTCTCCGTGCCTCGGAGAGTAGTTAAACCCTCGGTCCCGGGTCGTCGATTACGGGTAGTCAGAAGCCCGAAAGTCTGACAAACGGTTTAATCTTGGGATATCGGCATTGCCTAGTAACTGGGTTGCGGAGGTCTGATGGCAGTCGCTCCGTGTAAAATACTGGTATTCAGCCGCATCTGGTGAAACTGGAATCTGACCCCAACATAGTTGGAAAAAGAATAGGCAGAACAATAGTTTCTCATGTTGTTTCTGATTTCACTGCCGAAAAAGACCAAGTCGGAACGAATATCGCTTCAAGAATCTATCCTCATGTAAATGAGCTTTTAAAATTGTCTTCTTTCACTCTAATGCGACGAAATGTCATTTAGTCTATTCTTCCGTAGACAAAACTCTTGTCTACGGTGGTCATACTTAGGCTTGCCAACCGTCCCGCGAGAGCCGGGTCGTCCCGTTTCTAGAGCTTTAGAGGAAGCGTCCCGCGAAAGACGTGTGCGGGACGCCAATTGTCCCGTTTTATCGTACCTACGACTAAACCTTCTGGCAGAAGTCGGAATTTAGTGAACGCACGTTTTTTTAGCTAGAAGAGTGCTGATCGCGACCGCGTGTCACGTCGAACGAACGCAAAAATAATTTCTTCGCCTCCCTATACTTTGATAGTTGGGTCCCGCTTTTTTTTGCCATGTCCCGCATTTTGATTGCCAAAGTCCCGGTAAATTCATACATAAAGGTTGGCAAGCCTAGTCATACTATGCCTACAGGACAAGGTAAATATCAAATTGGTAAGAAGACATATTTTTTGCGAACCATTGAATAATTGACTTATCTCTTTGTTTTGCCAGTACTTTGTCCTCGAAACTTCACTAACTTAAGTTTGGCAACTTCAGATAACATCACCAACAATGGCGGACCAAATAAAGAAATTGTCGTTTCCTTTCGCGATACAATGATATATTATTTAGCATACAATACTGCGTGCAACACAGATTGTTGTGTTGGCAAACGGCCTGTATTTAATATGTCCCAATTTTCGAGAGTTGAACCTAAAAAACAAGGAGAAACAAAAAAAAAAACACTGTCATCATCATTCTGAGCAGTCTATCCATTGTTGGCTATAGGCAGTGATAGTATCATCATCAGCCTATTGCCATCCATTGCTGAACGTAGACCTCCCCCAGAGATCGCCAACCATCCCGGTCTTGGGCAGCCGGCATCCATCCACTGCCAGCCATCTTCTTAAAATCGTCGGTCCATTGTGCCACAGGGCGTCCCACACTACGTTTGCCTAAACGCGGTTTCTTTCTTTATTATCTCTAATGCTTCAGCCGCATCTGCGTCTATCGTCACAAAGCTTCGCGCCATGATACGATACACGCAGATGTGACCGGCATTATCGGCTATCGTCGCGAAAATTCGGGCTGCGTGTGCGTTATCGCGCGGGTGGCGGTACATTAAAGGGTTTTAGCGCGCTAACATATCGCGCTGCGTGGTCAGATTTGCGTTGTTCATTTTGGCCGTCGTTTTCGATCAGTTCAGACGCGTGCTTGAATTTCTCCATAATTATGAAGCTGAGCCCATCAATGGGATCCAAAAAATATGAATCACAAAAAAAAAAACATTTGGTGGCCAACGCATGGCGTCGTTTGAAAAGTAATTTGAGTTACGACAACTCAACGAGTATTGAAGAAAAAGAGGGATTATTTGATGGCGTATTATAAAATTCATCTCGTCGTCGTCCATAGTTAAACGTTTGGAAATGATTTCGGCCATCTTGGATTATTGCACGATAGTTCACGCAAAATATCGAAGCCGCTAATATGACCACAGCTTTTATCGCGATAATTTTTAGTGTCAAAGCGGACGAAGCTTCGGTACGCATTACTTCGGGACGATACACGCAGATGCGGCCGAAGCATAAGATTGGCAACGCATCAGTAATCTTAGTGTTGTAGGTGTATTACTCGTACAAGGGGAGGTAACCATTTTCCATAAGGTAATCCGTCGGACTTTTTGCCAATATATTACATGAAGAAACAGACTGCCTCGTTGGTCCAGTGGGCGCAGGCGCAACTGCTGAGTGTGACGTCCTGGGTTCAATCCCCAGGTCGAGCAAAGTGTTATTGGGTTTATTAGTTGGAATTTCTCAGTAGCAGCCCGGAGTCTCCATTTGTGCTCAGTTGATGGCAATAATCTCGCCCCCTATTACATGAAATCTAAACATAACGGCAAAATGAGGGTGTACCCACCACCCACCTCTGCCCAATTATTTAAGGAATACAGGCGTGATGTTCTGATATGTTACATACAGAAAATCTGGCATATACAACGTTATTTTTAGTATATACTAAAACCGAGACACCCCAACAAGATTTTCATCAGAACTGCCTGAATATGTGTTTTTTTTAATAAATCTCCAATTTACACCGTAGTTTATGTCGCGTTAAGTTCCCTAGTAAAGTGTGAAATGCCTGAGATGTGCTATGCAGGGGTTGTCTAATACACGAAAACTGACTGAGCGGACCATCTCAAGCTTCAAGGTGTCTATTCCCGTCAACTGTTATGGGTAGAAACCTACTGAAACAAAATTGAAATTTATGAAAAAAAAAAATTAAAAATATTATGTTGTGTAAAAAATATGTCAATAGATTCTCCTAGTGATTCTGAACAAACTAGTTTCAGGTTTAGTATATACTAAAACTAAGCTTGTATATTATAAAAAACTCAAGAAAAAGAAAGACAAAGAAAGGAAAAAAAGAACAACCAACAAGTAGGTACAATAACTTAAGTTAAGACACTTACATAACGACCTACAAATGCAGCATATTAGATTTGGCAATACTGGCTACTTGGCAGACTTCCACTGTCTGTCTGCTAAGCACTAATGCGTGAATGAGCTGTAAACCATTGTTTATAACCGAGGCTTTCAAGAGTTATGACTTTACACGTTTATTGTAGATGCATCGCAAGTGGAAGGGAGTTTGCATAAAGATACAGGTTTTGCGGTCCCTACTAGGTCGGTGCAGGAGAAACAAACAAAAACCCGTCCGGCATACCGTCCTCGCCGACGAGGCCCGTCGCGACGTCCCACCGCCGCCGGTCACAATCCACCGAGCTCTCCCGTCGTAGAGCCAGTCATCTCTTCAGATTCCGGAGTCACACCGATAATTCAGCCCTCATCAAGCTGTCTCGCCCCCCCCAAGCCCCCGCTGGCAACGCCCTAAGCCGAGGTCCGAGTCCCACTAGGGGTCACCCTTAGTGCTGTTGTTGCAGGTAGTCATGATGCTACTGTAGTACAAGTACTTAGTTAGCTTAGGTTAAGTATTTTACTTCCGCCTCCCCCCCCCCCCCCCCCCCCATTGGCTGGAGACCCTTCAGGTCTCGCCAATAAGTGCCCGGTTACGTAGAAACCGTCCCCTAGGACGACCTACAGCAGTATAATAGAAAAAAATAAAAAAAAAACCTGCTCAGTTTTTTCCCAACTTGGGGTCAACTGTGCTTGCTACGGTCAGTCCGTGGATGGGTGAACATTCACTACACGTCGAGATTCCTCAGTGCCTTGAAGCGCACGTTAAACAGCCGGTCCCGGATGTCATACGAATACCTATGACAGTGGTTACGGATAGTTAGAAACTCCGAAAGTCTGACAATCGGTCTAACCTTAGAATATCGACATTGCCCAGTAACTGGGTTGCGGAGGTCTGATGGCAGTCGCTCTGTGTAAAATACTGGCATTTAGCCGCATCTGGTTAGACTGAAAGCTGGGGGCCTACTCCCTAAGCACGAAGTCCGTGGTTTCAGCCGAAGTTACGAGCGTTTCCTACTCCCTATCACCTACGAACATACGATTATTTCGGGGCCCGAACTAAGAATGAATGACAACACGATTTGAAAATTGTCTCTATTATCGATGTGTTTTCGACCATCCGAAAAGTTGAGCTTGACACTTGTTTTGTTCACTCCTACGTTTCGGGCTACTTTCGGATGGGCGACCAACTTCGTTGACGGACTTAAGGAGTAGGCCCCCTGACCCCAATATAGTTGCGAAAAGGCAACAGAACATCATTTATCCGCGCTGAGAACTTGCTTCTTTATGCAAGCACCCGAAGAGTAGATACAATGGAGAGAGCTGTAGGTGTAAGGCTATTTAGACTATTCTACTTAAAAGATCGATCAAATATATTCTAAGACGGCAACATGAAATTGACGATAGTATATGTGAAAGCGCGCAATATCTATCTTTCGCAAACGTAACCCTCAATTGCGCGCGGTGCACCCAAAACGCGACCTGAAGATGGCAGGGCTACAACTATTTAATTTGAGGTCGATTTTACCAACATCGTATAACTTTTATCTAAGGAATAAATTTTACGTTTTTGGAGATTTTGTATGGAAATTCTCTCAGACTTATTCCTCAGACAAAAATTATCCGACGTTGGTAATATCGGGCCTCAGCCATAGTTATCCTAATATCAAATATTGTGGCTGAATATACACCCCTGTTGGACAAAGTGAAACGTGTAAATTTACACGTCATACATACAAAAATAATGAAAATGAAATGTAAAAAAACATGTGATCGAAAGGTTACGTTATCCATCAATATTGAGAATCTGGGAGAACGAATTAAGAATGCAATATTACTCTCCATCGCCTGGTAAGTGAGTCGTAAGAGGCTACGAACCTGGCACCATAATTGTGCCCGGAAAATGGCTATAGGGTCGCAACCCGTTACATGGGACTTAATACTAGAGGAGAAACGTGGGTGCACAGACACCTGTAATAGGAGAACACCTCTCCTTACCCTTTCGAGGATTATAGGCGTGAGTATATGTATCATTTCCTTAACATTTTCTTTCCTTGATGACCGAACAATTTAATCAGGAGGACAAATAAAAAAATATATATAAAGAAAAAACAAATCAACTCTCTTTTGACCATGAAGCAATACAGCTATAATATATATAAGCAGATTACTTTCTATAGATAAACTTATACTAAAAGCTTCATTTACTTCCTTTATGAACGTCCTTTATGAAAACATGGCACGAAGGACCGAAATCGAATTCTCAAGGACTGGTCCTATGCCATCACAAATTAACGAAGAAATCTTGAATGAAAAGGGATTTCGGGTAATTTTTCCCATCACACCTTTTCCCCGGACCAATTTATAGGGATAAAGTGATCAGGAAATTCTATAAAGAGATATAGTGCGGATTGAAAATGTAATATACATTAATTTTAGTAGTTTAGGAAAGGTGCTAGAACCTTCCTTGCATAAAATAGTAGTTTTGTTTGTACCAAGAGAAGTGTATTGTGAAATAAACACAAACATTATGTCATTTACGGTCTAAAACCCTTCTCATTCTGAGAAGAGGCTCGTGTCCAGTAGTGGGACAGTAATCGACTGATTATGTACTTGAAATGACATCATAATTTCATCATCTTCCTGCAGTTATCCCATGTTACTTGGGGTCAACGCAACACGTCTTCTTCTTCCATTCCGTCCTGTCAACCGTAATGATATCACTGACTCCCTTCTCTTTCATATCATTCTTCACACAATCCATCCATCTTTTCTTTGTCCTCCCTCTTTCTCTCCATCCATCCACATTCATAACTCTTTTGATCACAAGCGTTTCATACCTTCTCTTCACATGCCTATATCAAGACAAAGGGTTCCCTTTCAACTTTTCTGTCACCGGCGCTACTTTCAAACTTCCTCTAATATTTTCCTGACCTTATCCATTCTGGTCAGTCCACACATCCATTTCAACATTCTCATCTCCGCTACATGCAATATTTTTTCATCCGTCTTCTTCACGGCCCAACATTCCGATCCATACTATCTGATCCGTACTTAAAATGACAATATCATGTGTATTTTACTTCCTAAATAATGAATCAAAATTCAAAAAGCGAATTTGAATTTAAAAAAGCAAAATTGCACTTTCGGGGCATATTTCTCGAAAATTATATTTTAATACCACCGAATGATTGCCAATAATTCACCTTTGAAACAATAAACTTTTTTCCACTATGATGTTATTAGTACAGTATCCACAGCATGTTGAAAAACACCACCTGCTCAAAAACCCTTAAACTAACTAAACTAAAACATAATTTATAACTTACAAAACACCTTTACTCTGCCACTGAAAAAAGGTTGGCATAAAAGCAATTTCACTTAAGATGGGAAAATTTAAAAAACTCCAGTCTAATTTATGTAAAAGTTGGTTTTTAATTACATGCTACTAAGTACTACGGTTCTCATCAAAACTTCAGTGGCCGACTTTTCTATTATGCAACTCTGGGCTGCTCCGGGAATTTAGTTTTTAAATCCTAGAACAAAGACGTGCAGGTTTTTTAGGGTTAAAACGTACTTATTGTAAGCGTTCGCATTGACTTAGCGAGTTCACATGCAACTTTTCTTCCGTGGTTCGGTTCGTTCCTTATTCTAGGCAACGCTATTTTTAGTATATACAAAAACCGAGACATACCAAAAAGATTTTCATCGAAACTGTCTAAATAGAATAGAATATACTTTATTGTATACCAAAATTGTAACAGCTCTTAAACAATATTATACATGATATGTTGTTTTAATAAATCTCGTTAAATTCCCCAGTAGAGTACGAAATGCGTGAGATGCAAAACGCTACGAGAGATTTTAGTTTTAGACTGCTAGTTTTGATTTTATTTAACATAACATCACGCCTGTATTCCTCGAAGGGTTGGGTAGAGGTGTAGTACACCCTCATTTCGCCGTTACGTTTGAAATAGGGAGCGAGCCTATTGCCTTCATCAGCATCATCATCATTCATCCGAAAGACGTCCACTGCTGGAGATAAGCCTCCCCCAAGCATCACCACTCCATGCTGGGGGGGTTTGCCATAATCGCCACGCTTGGCAGGCGGGTTGGCGATCGCAGTATGGTTGTTAAAATATTCAGAGAACGCTGATGCCCGTCCTCCAGTGAGTCCCTTAGTCGCCTTTTACGACACCCATGGGAAGAGATGGGATAGTGCTATTCTTTACGTCCGGCACCACACGGATCAACCAGGCACAATACCAGACTCTGAACTGCTACTGAGAAATTCCATACGGGAAAATACAATATCACTCTACCTGGGGATCCATAGTACCACTCCCCTTCGGATACCTACGCACCCTGGTAAGGAAACGCACCAGAGACCAACACAACGAGTTATGGATAAACCATGGCGAATGCAGGCAGGCCAAGGAGGCGCTTCCCGCCATTGAGGGTCGTCTCACTAAAAAAGCCCTCCGGCTGTCTAGGCTACAACTGCGTACAGTCACAGCAGCCATCACAGGCCATGGTTCATTTAACAAACACCTCTTTGTCATTGGAGTTACAGACAGCCCACTGTGCAGAGCATGCATGGAGGAGGACGAGACGGCAGCCCACGTGCTACTAAACTGCCCTGAGGTCGCCACATACAGGGTCAAGTACTTCGGAAACCCAGGTACTCTCCGAGAGATCACCAGTAACATCAAGGGTGTGCTAGCCTTCTTCGAGGAGTTAGGGTGGATTGAGTAACTATACTTACCACCCATCACGCAAAATACGCGCTTAGACGTGGAGTTGCGGATACCAGCCCATTATACCTTATACCTGGGGATCGAACTCAGGATCTCACGCTCAACAATCGCGTTTGCGACCACTAGACCAACGAAACATTCATTTATACATAAACATTTTGATATCGTCGATCAAAAACTAGCTTCTAGTTTTCCCCGCAACAAAACAGGGTGAAACTACTTTCCATGCCGTCAAAATCGGTGACAAGATAGAAGTACACCTTGATACAATGCCCATTTTGGGCAACGCTTATCTTGAACATTTCGCCTCACAATATCTTGTAGACGAGGTCATCATTACAAGGTTAACCTACATACTTTGTGACAAATACCTAAAGGGCCCTGCGGAACTTTGATAAGCTGGAGCGACAACCGACGTACTTATGATGGTTGTGGCTCAAGCGATGAGATTATGGCGGGAGGTATTTAGGAAGATGAAAGTAAAACTGAACACAATATCTAAATAAGTTATGTGAATCTATTTGTACATAGGCATAATAACTATGAATATTAAATGATGGAATCAGGCGTTACCAATCGAATCTATCGAATAATCGAATTCGCGTCCTAGCGGTCGAGGAGTCAAACATATCCTGAGGATGCCCCGTGCAGGGGCGAAACACGTGTCACGTATTGGTTTGGTTGCATGTTGCATTATTTTTTCACTCTTTCTGCATGTGCATATATTTGTGGGCTACGGTGGTGCTGCATATTGCATCCAAACTAGCGATATTGTTCAGCGAAATTAAAGCTAGATATTGTATTTGCATATTTGTACTAATATTGTTAAGATTTGTTGTTCTTATTAAAAAATACGAGAGAGATTATTCTGATTCGAGTGATCGTATTTTGGAAGAAAGAGAAAAAAATGTTTTTTTTAACTGAGACTATTATTAATAGTGTTAGTAATTTTGTGGTAACTTTTTTTTGTATTTTTTTTTCCCTTTACTAGGAATTTCACCTCTATGGGGTGCGTTCTCAGTCACAAATTTCACATGCACAAGCACCGAGACACGGAACAACAATCACTGAGCCATACAAATATTTGTATACCGGAATCGGTACCGCAACCTACAGAACGCAAGAAGCGCAGAACTTAAGCAATATCTCATCCATTTTGCCGAAAGAGCCGCCTAATCATCGTCTCTATCCTCTACCTTACACATTTAACCGATGATGTATAAGCCCTATTTAATAATGGCCTAGCCCAGTGCCATTTTACCGTACACAATTCTCATCTCCTGGCTGCTGATGAAAATTATACCATTCTCATCTCCAACCTGGTGTTTAAATTTTTCCAGCAGATAAACCAAGTTCATAGTCGATACTGTTAAAAAACAATCTTCGTCATGCAATTGAGTATTTCCTGTCCCAATATAAACGCTAGACGCCAGCTAATTGACCTATCCGTCATCTGGCCGGATGCGTAATGAGCGATTCACGGAACTAATGATAGCTCTAGATGGATAACTCGATGAAAAGTGACATCATAACCAAGACTATGAAATGTGTTCAACATAGTTCTTCGGGTACATTAGCAATAAGATTTTTATGGTATATCCACCGGCGTACAGAGCACGTGCGCTTAGCGTGCAGCAGTGAACTACTGCAAATTAAATGCTCACATCACTTTCCGTTAACACACGTGTATGAAGTCAACATGCCACAAGCTGTGTATACAGTATTATAAAAATCTTTCAATCATCTGCCTAGCCTTTTCCCAACTATGTTGGGGTCGGCTTCCAGTCGAACCGGATGCAGCTGAATATCAGTATTTTACATGGAGCGACTGCCTATCAGACCTCCACAACCCAATAACTGGGTAATACGATACTCTTGGTAAGACTGGTTGTCAGACTTTCTGGCTTCTGACCAACAGTAACGACTGTCAAAGATCTACAAATGACAGCCGGGACCAACGGCTTTACGTGCTTTCCGAGGCACGGAGGAAACTCGCTATGGTAAATGGTCACCCATCCACAGACCAACCTCGGCAAGCGTGGCTTAACCCGGAAGATCGGTCTATGCGGCTGTAATTATTTAGCCACGAGCTCCTCTATTATAAAAATCCTTCAATAATGTATTGAAAAATAATAATTAAAAAAACAACTCTTGCAAGTCAATTGAGTGTCTCAGCAATGAATAATCCACCTTCACTTTTTCCTTTAGCGACGCAAAAGGCGACTTCATAATGTCACGAGATTTAGCAGCATCCACTTTTGGGTAAATAACCACGTTCCAATATGCAAACAATTGCTAATGCTTGTGGCATTCCCTACGGCCTCGTTTATACCGACGCGTTTTCTACCGCGTACTGTTCATTGTATACAACTACGATTCACGCCTTCAACTAAGTCTTCATAAACGCTCTAGTACGTCATCATAATTATGTCTCAATTGTCCGCTTTACACCCCAAATCACGCTTCGAGCTATGCTGCGCGTCTCTTTAAACGAGGCCTTACAATCATTTATTATAGTGATCTGATGACATGTTAGATGCATTGGCTAAGCGATTGGCTTCAGCACTACAGATCGGGGGCTCGATTCCCGCACGAAACAAATAATTGTATGGCCTACAGATATTTGTGTGCGTGTGAAGATTTGTGTTTGTAAATGCACCCACTATAGAGAAGATAAACAAAGAAGAAGCAAGATGAAAAAAAAAGTCTATGAGGTCTTGGTTAATGTGATGACAAATATAGGCTAGAATAAAAAATATCCGTTCTTGTATAACCGCTAGTCGCTCATACCTTGTGCCCCATCCGTCATTACAGCGCGTGCGTAATGAGCGATTCGCAGAACCGACCCATTGATAGTTCTATTTGGACAACACAATGAGTTAGAACTTGTTACGTGTTCTACTTGTTAGATTAGTACCTTTAGCTTTGTTTTAGTGGAATTACTTTCCTTTTGTTTTCCAAAAATAAACTGTACCTATGAGCACAATTCCATTTATTCTTAGCCCAGTCTCTACCAAAGCGGAGATGTACGGAGATGTCCGAAGTGGAGACGAGAAGAGATGTGTTTCAGCTAGGGTGTATCCACCGAAACTGTGCGGAGATGCGTACTGGCTAGACTGTAGCGGAGATGTGTGCTGGGTAGGGTGGAGATGTGCGCTGACTAGAGCGGAACTCAGCTGCGTGATGTGAACGCACAGTTTAGTCTCCGCTGCGCGCCGGCGTCAGCTTGCGAGGCAAAGCTCACATCTCCGCCTTGTACCGCGGCTCAGCTCAATTACAGCGAGGAACAGCTCACATCTCCGCTTCCATCGCGCCATACAAATATGATACATCTCCGCTCAGTAGTATCCACTTAAGCCGAGTGGAGACGAGGTGTGAATAACGAAATTCTATTGGTTTTTTAAAACACATCTCCGCTCGTCTCGTGTCCGCTTTGGAGGAGTCCGGGCCTGATAGCTTAAAAGTTAAACGCTTGCCTTGCATACAGGAGGGTCTAACTTCGATACCGGTCTGTACATCTGACATTTCTTACGTGCCTCTACAGGGTGTTAACGAATTCGTATAATTCCTTCAAACCACGTGAGTTATTAATGGTATAGATTAAACCCGCACGGGATTTAGCTTGATTACAAAAAAAAAAAAAATATTTTCATTTTTTTTTTTAAATATTTCTCAACATTTCGATGCCATGCACAAATGAATGAAGGCACGGCGACACAGCTGACAGGTAGGATTAGCGCGATATCGCTCTACGCAGTCAGTTAACTCGGGACGCTAAAATTACTCGGATACAGAATACCATGTTTCATTTTTTGAAAACTTTTTTTTTGTTGGTTCTGAAAAAAACCTATGCAGGGTCAATCAGCCAGCCAGTAGATCATGCAGTTTGAAGGAATTACACGAATTCGTTAACACCCTATACACATTCGCCATATTTTGGCACCTGTTAAGAGTGCCTTTTCACCAGAGATGTGCTATGCAATGATGCTATAGATGCGTTTAATATCCACCAATCATATTCATTGGTCCACATAGCATAGCACTGGTGGAAACAGATTCAACTAAGCTACGTTTTATATGGAAGGATGCGTGCTGTGGACGCGTGCTGTGGACGATTGCTGTGGACGCGTGCTGTGGACGCGTGCTGTGGACGCGTGCTGCGGACGCGTGCTGTGGACGCGTGCTGTGGACGCGTGCTGTGGACGCGTGCTGTGGACGCGTGCTGTGGACGCGTGCTATGGACGCGTGCTATGGATGCGTGCTATGGATGGTCGCGAGTGGTGTAGCTATGCTCCCCGTGCCTTCCCTATCAATACGTCGTATAGCTCGAGCAGCGCATCATCTACATAGAATGCTCTCTTCGTCGAATGGCCACTGCCTTTATAACATCGGGTAGGTTGATCCATATAGACGACTACCTTCCTTGTCAACATTGCCCAGCGCTACACGCTACCGATAACAATAATAATCACGATATATTTACCTACTATCCTCACTTAGAAGTTCCGAAACAACGCAAAAACTTATAATGTAAGTTCAGAAGAAATTCTCTCCAAAATATAATCCTGGAGACCCGAAGAAATTCAAGGTCCTGTAAGCAATTGTCTGAGATAAAGAAGGGTCTTAGAACTTATCTACGTAAGTGTCTTTTCGCCCTACCCGTATTAACCGTCACAATGTGCGACGAATTATAATAACTTTGTTACGTACTTCGCTGCTATCATTGTTTTATGCGATTTTTTTGAGTAAAATAAAACTATTTCAAATAATAACATGGATTTTTGTGAGACACATTCATTTATACAGTAATTTCTTGTAATTGCTTCGAACGGCGTGATCTACTGGTGATACTGATTGACCCTGCATAGGTTTTTTTCAGAACCAACAAAAAAAAATTTTTTATAAACCGAAACATAGTATTCTATTCTGAGTAATTTTAGCGTCCTAGTTAACTGACTGCGTGGAGCGATATCGCGCTAGTCGTGCCCGCCAGCTGTGTCGCCGCGCTTTCATTCATTCGGAAATAGACTATTAGAATAGACTATTTTGACGACACGTTTGGTGCAGTGGCTAAGCGATTGGCTTCTGCGCTACGGGTCGTGGGTTCGATTCCCACACGGAACAAAAATTTGTATGGCCTACAGATGGTTGTTTCGGGTCTGGGCGTTTGTTTGTGAGATTTGTGTCTGTAAACGCACCCACGATACAAGAGAAATCTTAGTGTGGGGCAAAGTTTAAAAAAAAATTAAAAAAAATTTACTTTTAATCTATCTAAATCCCAAAGGGTAAAACGGGACCCTATTACTAAGACTCCGCTATCCGTCCGTCCGTCTGTCACCAGGCTATATCTCATGAACCGTGATAGTTAGACAGTTGAAATTTTCACATATGATGTATTTCTATTGCCGCTACAACAAAAAATACTAAAAAACAGAATAAAATAAATATTTAAGGGGCTCCCATACAACAAACGTGATTTTTTGCCGCTGTCCGTCCGTCCGTCTGTCACCAGGCTGTATCTCATGAACCGTGATAGTTAGACAGTTCAAATTTTCACAGATGATGTATTTTTGTTGTCGCTATAACAAAAAATACTAAAAAACAGAATAAAATAAATATTTAAGGGGCTCCCATACAACAAGCGTGATTTTTTTGCCGTTTTTATAGATAATGGTGCGGAACCCTTCGTGGTTTTTCTCCCCTAGGTGGTTTAGTTATGAATTAGAAGGACTTGAAACAATTCTTCTGCAAGTTAATCAATGCCCGTAACAGATCATGTGGTTTTAAGGAATTATACAAATTCTTTTACAACTTGTATCTACCATCTCACTCAAGACTGTTTTATTATGGACATTTAAAAGTAATATCTTATGTATGCGTTAAACACGTAAAAGAACCGCTATCAGTCTGCCAAGAAGACGTGAAGCCTACAGTCTAACTGTCATATCAAGTTAGCATATTTTTTTCTGTACAAGAAAAATGTTTGCTACACATTTTATCTTGTTATGTTGTATCTCGTGCAAAGACGATAAAACTTTTTTCTTAAATAAGTATTATAATATAATAGTTTGGTACATTATCAAACAAACTAAAACGGTTGGTTCTGGGGTAAAATTACTTCTTTTTTTATAAAAACTTTCTTTATACAAGTTTAGTTTTAGTATACACTAAACCTGAAACTATTTTGTTCAGAATCACCAGGAGAATCGATTGACATAGTTTTTACACCACGTTATATTTTTCCTTTTTTTTTTCATAAATTTCAATTCTCTTTCAATAGGTTTCTACGCATAACAGTGGACGGGAATAGACACCTTGAGGCTTGAGACAGTCCGCTCGGTCAGTTTCCGTGTATTAGACCACCCCTGCATAGCACATCTCAGGCTACTAGGCCTTTTACTAGGGAACTTAACGTAACATAATCCAAGGTGCAACATGAAGGATTTTTTTAAAAAAAAAGACACATTCCAAGTTCTGATGAAAATCTTGTTGGAGTGTCTCGGTTTTTGTATATACTAAAAATAAAATTGCATATAAATTGCAGAAACGTTTTGAGCAATATTCTTCATCTTTACCACCAAAAGGCAACACACAAAGTCCCCGCTCTGAGTATCTCATGCAGACAGACAAAACTTATAAGGTTTTAAAAACCTTATATCCTAGCAAACCCACCCATCCAATAACCAACCTTACTGTCCGCTTAACTAACACCCATACCAAAATTCTCACTTCCTTATTAACACACCCAAAATAACCAAAGGTTTATTAATATTAATTAAATAACCCTTTGATCGGCCGACGGATCTCATCTCAAAGGACCGTGTACAGTTAAGATTACATTCTATCCTTAACTGATATTAACAGTAGATTAGGACGGGCGTTTTAGGGTTAAGTAGAGTTAGTAAACGATACTCTTGCTTAACACTTAGAGTGTTTTGGGTCGTTGAGACCCAGATTGGGAGGATGCAACGTATTTTAAAGCGTTGATTGTAAATTGCTTATTTATAAAGTAGCTATGTAAGTATTTCCAGCCCCCTGATTCACCCGGCTATCGTAGGCGCGGGCCTGCGAACTGTGAGCGTTATGGGAGATTTACACGAGTCGATTTTAACGCTATATATATATATAGCGCTTGTAAAAATCGAATCGCCACCCCATTTACACCGGTCGACAAAAATCGCATGCGACTTGTTTATTTCTAGCGGAATAACACAGCGCAAAACACACCTCAACCTCATGCGGCGGGCGATCGCCTGCAACTGACCATTTACACGGTCGATTTTAGTCACCCGCCACATGCGGCTTGTCGCCGCACGGCAAAAGTCGGATGACACCCAACTTTGGGGCTAGCGATTTTAGTCACTTGCGGCCTAGTCGAATTGTCATTTAGACGATCGTGTAAATCCCCTATTAGTCTGACCGCATGTTTATTCTGCCTATCTTTTTCCCAACTATGTCGGGGATCAGTTTCCAGTCTAGGTAGATGCTGCTGAATACCATTATTTCACTCGGAGCGACTGCCATCAAGCCTCCGCATTCCAGTTACTGGACAATACCGATATCCTAAAGTTCCGTGCTTCTAACTACCCGTAAAGACTGTCATAGGTGTTTGTATAACACCCGGGACCGACGGTTTAACGTGCTCTCCGAGGTACTGAGAGGTCTAGTGTAAGGAACGGTCACACCCATCCACGGATTGACCGCGGCACGTGCAGCTTAACCTCGCAAAACGTATGATCCGTGCAGATGCTAATTAGCCACGACAAAACTTTTTGAACATAGCTCAATAGTTTCTAGAATCCTATATCCAATAAGCAATCACAAAACACAACCATATTTTATGGTATATCTACACCAGTGCGCTTTCATGTTCATCTTGCGCTTTCAACTTTCAATTCCTGTCGCGTCAAGCACATGCAATATTGATTGCCACAAGACGCATGCAGCTTATCGTATATACCGGTGCGCCTTGGTCAGTCGTCAGTCGACATGTAATAGACGTAGTAGCGTGCGCTAGGGCATGCGTTTTTGTCGAACTAGTATTAAGGCATGCCCTATTTCATGCGCTATGGCGCTTCACGCATGCCTCAGACGAAGACGCAAGATGAACATTTATTTATTTATTTTACTTTAATAACAACGGTGTTGGACCAATTACAGTAATTAGAAATAGAGAAATGAAACATAAAAACATAGTAGAATAGACTTCTTTCATGAATCTCTCTCGCAATGCTTCAGAGATACTAATAAAATCTTCTTCCAAACATCCGCAAACAGAAACATGAAAGCGCACTGGTGTATAGCTTTTGAACAATTTTATTTATACTTGTAACAATCTAATGGGTCCGATTTGACATCTGTCAAAATACTAGGAGTAATGTCAACACTAGTAATAATGACTCCAATGCGTGGCGTTTATTTTCATTTTATCATGAGTGCGCTACGTTAAGATAAATAAAAAGGCGACTTTCTTAAGATCGAAGGCGTACAACGTCTGTACACATTAATTTTTTGGTTTTATGCAAACGCCAAATCGGACGTATTACATTGTCCGAACTGTAACCGTACTTCTAAACCATGCGATGTTCCTATTTCTAGATTCAAACCCGCAACTCCGAACCCACAAACTAGAAATTCTACTGCACTACATACCTTAAACAACTTTATTATGCTATACACGCCATCATTTGCATCCCCCACAACGACTTTTAATAATAAGAGGTCGGGCTGAACAAATAGTCGGCGGTTGTCTGAAAAATGATGCGCCGCCATGTTTGTTTGTTAAATGTGCGGAACCTGGCGTTATAAATGAGCGGAGGGTTAGGGTTCCGTTCAAAGACAAAACTTTTGACCTTTTGAAAGGAGTGGGAGAATGATTTTTGGATTTTGGAAGGTGGGAAATCTGTTTAATAATAAATTCGGTTTGAGATGTGGTCGGTATCCTCATCTTAGAATGAGAAGGGTTGGCCTTAGTCGACCACGCTGCCTGGTGCGGGTTGATGAACTCATCAGGGGTGGTTCCCATTTGTTCCATGGAACATGACGTCATCGGAAAAAATTAGACAATTTTTTCTCGTTTGATTCCATAGAACATATAATATTTTAATTTCCATTTGTTCTACGGAAAATGACTATTTATTTTTTAGTAGCCCGTGGCTTCGATCGCGTTAATTTTTAATAAAAAAAACTCTTAACATACTACTAAAGTTTCTTTAATAATATAATTCAATTATGATTCGAATGACACGTGGCGCCATCTATTATCGTTATTGTTGTTTTCCTCGGGACCAGTATTTTTTTTCGGGATGAAAGGTACCCTATGTCCGTTTCTGTACTCCTGACAACGTATATTCAACATTTCAGCATGATCGGTTCGGTCGGTGGTTTAGGCGTGAAAAACAAACAATCTTACTTTCGCATTTATAATATTAGTTAGGATTAAGATAATTAGGATAGGATTATTTCTAAATATTTATTTTAGACACATAGATGTCAATAAAATAATTAAATAATTTTATTATTCCTATAGTAGAGAAGGAGGGAAGTTGGTTTGATATAATTATCAGATCACACAGCAACGCAAAAAGAAATGCAGATTATAAAAAAAAAAAATAAGATCTAAACAAGATTATTTTAATTTTTTACATAACTACTTATCTACAAAGACCAATTGAAAAAACCAAAGTAATTTCAATAACAATGTAACAACAAAATCTCATCCCCTTAACACACCCTTATAATAAATGAGGGTGGGTTCGGAGTTTACATTTCATTTCTAACAATCTAATTCCGGTGAAATCCGAAGGATCACGTAATTTACTCGGAAGGGTTTAGTTGACTAATGGGAATCATGCGTATATGGAAGGACCGAGTTAGTGATAGGTGATTGTGTCAGGGGAATTTGAGTTAGTCGTTCATAACTAAATAAAAGAGGTATATCTTTTGTTTGTATTTTTTGTCTATTCTGGTAAAGTCTGGTAAGTAATTTACTAATACTACCTATTTTTAAAGTAAGGATCACGTAATTTACTCGGAAGGGTTTAGTTGACTAATGGGAATCATGCGTAGACCAAGTTAGTAATATGTCATTCAGTCAGCGGAATTTGAATTAGTCGTTTAAAACTAAATCAAGTAAGTATATGTTTTGTTTGTATTTTTTGTCTATTCTGGTAAAATCTGGATAATTATGTACGAATTCCGCCTATTTTTAAAGTAATGATCACGTAATTTACTCGGAAGGGTTTACTTGACTAATGGGAATCATGCGTAGACCAAGTTAGTAATATTTGATGGGAATTTGAGTAAGTCGTTTATAACTAAATCAAAGAGATTCACATTTTGTTAGTTCGTAGAGTTAAAATATATTGAGCGTTAAATTATTACAATAGACAAGTAATAAAAAAAGTATATAAAAAGTTTGAGCTAACCTGTTCCAACTGACGGCACGCATGCATCACTCACCGTGTAGCCAACCTCATTTTAGGGAAGGCAAAGCCGCTAAACAAATGACATTACCTGGAACAATGCAAAGCAAAACAGTCATTACTCAGGCAACCAAGCACAAAGATATACGTCTTATTGATGCGCTACCCTACCGTAATCTACCCCTACCTCACCACTGTAGGGTTACCTGTACAATAAAATCGTACAATTTGTTGTAACTTTTATGGTTGCCTCTGTTTGGCTTCTATATTTATTGATTTCGTTTTGTAAGACATTATTTGCGTTCCAATGTAGCTGTATTTAAATGTCGTCCATTGCAATTACTTCGATAAGTAGTTAATAAGCATAATAATATCGATGAATAAATTGTTGTGTGTATGTGAGAGCCAGAGGGGTATAGGGCAATCCCTCTATATCTCTGTTACTTGGATTCGTGTGCTCCATCTTAGACACTCTGCGCTTACCATCAGGTAACTACAGGTACGCACGGCTACAGATCAAGCTATACATTTCCAGTATAAGCTGATCTTGCATTGTATAGGTGTTTCTTAGAATGAGAGGTCAGTGTAAACTGGAAATTTATAGCTTGATGTGTAGCCGTGTGTACTAGGATCAAACACTACCAAGTCAAATAAAATATAAAAACTTTTATTTTTATTTCGATTGAACTATTCCTGTACAGCTTGTAATGATACGAGCGATGAAAAATAAAAGATATGTCTTGGACACGGACTAGAAAAAAAAGATTGGATAAAAAGAACGACGAAGGCTGAATTTACCATAGAAATAACAGACAAGAAGAGAGAGAGAGAGAAATAACGAATCGTTTAAGTGGTTTACATTACTCATTTAAAAAAAAGATACATAAAACGATTCAGTTTTCAAACTGTAGGCTAATTCGTACAGTTTTCATTTACTTACGAAAAAAAAATAGTAAAATTTTTTGTTTTGTTTTTGTTGTCAAAAGATTTGACAGTTTTTGTAAGTGAAAGCTATACTGTTAAAGAAACATGAAATAGCAAAGAACACTTCAAAGAAAAAAAACATAATTAGCCTACTCCAAACCCAAAACTATAACTATATAAATTATAAAAATTTTATCGATACAAAACCGTATGAAAAGCCAAGGTGTTGTCCTACCTATACTATAGTGTAAATTGCCACTTTTTCACCGTAACAGCCCTGAAGAAGGCAATATCCCTGTATATTTCATAGCAAGTAACTGTGCACATTCCTCTATGCGTTTGAGTTATGACCGCACTTTATTTATTTGTGGCGCGAAAACGCTTCTCAAGAAATATTTGTTTCCTTTATGTTGTCCCACCTGATGTAAGTCATGTTTAGGAAATATTGCTTTTATGTATTTGTAGGGCTTGCTAGTATATGATTTTACGTAACATACATCACGCGTGTATTCCCCGAAGGGTTGGGCAGAAGTGTGTGGAGAAACTTGGTGTGGTGTTCCTCCAACCAAAGGGAGGATCCTCCAACCACGCGGAGTCTTGTGCCAGGCGGGCTACTGCCCACCAGTTGATGTTGGGAGGTTGTATATATACTATCTGCGTGTTAAATCTTGATATCGCGATATAGGCATGAATAGTTCGCATGTGGCGTGGATAGATGCCGCCACAAGTGTATAGAACACCCTCATTTCTATTTCCTTTTCTTCCTTTTTTATATTCCTTTTTAGTATATCCTATCACTTGTAAATTCATATTATTTATCTATTTTTAATAATAATTGTTTGCTGCACCGAACGACGTCATACGTCGGCGCCGGCTGTCGCTGAAAACCAGCGCTGGGGCTCTGTCTTGCATAGGGTCGCAGCATAATGCTGAGCAATAGCCGTTTTGCGTGGATGTGTTTCCCTCAACCTTCTTATTTTTTGGTTTTTGTGTTTTATTTGATTTTTGCGTCATGTTTACCGCAAATAAACGTATTTTCTTTCTTTTATGTTTAACCCTTTGTAGGGCAGATTTTACATTAAGCCACATATGAAACCACAATTACTTGGCGTCACTGGCAATCATGCTAAATTCATGTTGGTGCTCGCGTTTGTACGCTGTGCCCGTTTAAGGTCGATGCGTTTTAAGCATAAGGGTGATCGATCATTCTTACAATATTTTCGATGCAATCGACATTAATTTCTCAATCACCGTAAACGGTTACGGTGTGAGTTATCTTGAAAATATACACACATCAAAAAAAGTTTGCGATCACTTTGAAAAATTATGTAGCCTTTTTGAAGCCGAATTTTCTAATCGGTATTCAAAGCGACAATTATCATGATAAATATACAGGGTGTAAAAAGACCCATCACATAGCCGAAATCTACGCACTCTGTACATCAAACTAAATTACATGGACCAAAAATAATTGCTGGGAAACGACTTTTATTTTTTGGCATGAAAAAAACGCTTTTTTTTGTAGCGCGTAAATTATGGTTGTGGCGATGCCGCGCGTTTGCATGCGTGCAGCGGCCACACAGCCGAGCCAAGGCGGTCGTGTGCGTTTGATATTCTTTGCGTTTTTGTAACTTCAAATGCGTAATTTGTCAGGAAAAATTAAAAATTTTGATAATGTTTGTATGGAAGAAAGTTTTGTATTATGACTTGGAAATCGTTTCTGGAAAAAACTAAAAAAAAAATGTGTACTTCAAAGTACACATTTTTTTTTAGTTTTTTCCTTCAATATCTCCAAAACCAATGATTTCCCAGGTATGGTTTGTTCGAAAAAAATGATGCCAATGATGGGTAGAATACGTGGTTTTCGTTATCGTTAAGGGTCTTTTTACACCCGATAGATTGATAGTTATCTAGATAAATATAAATCAGATTTCAGTTGGACTTTGAATTCGGAATCTTCATATACATAATTATGCTAGTGATCGCAAACTTTTTGTGATGTGTGTATAGTTAGAATAAACTTAGGTATCATAATACGTAAGCCCGTAAACATAGATAAACAATAGACACAATAGATAAACAATAGCGGCGGCAGATCGGTGTGCCACCCGGTACGACACCGGTTAAAGTCAGACTAGCGGAGTGGTTACAAGCGCTGTAAATTAATACAATTTCTTTTCTGCCCCATAAAGGGTTAAGTCCCATGTAATAGGGGGCGAGCCTATTGCCATGCCTCGCTCAGCAGTCGCGCTTGCGACCACTAAACCAACGAGGCAGTTTTTAGTCTTTTATTTATTTTAAGTCCCATGTAATAGAGGGAGAGTCTATTGTCACGCTACGCTCAGCAGTCACGCTTGCGACGACCAACGACGCAGTTTTTAGTCTTTTATTTTTATTTTAAGTCCCATGTAATAGGGGGAGAGTCTATTGCCATGCCACGCTCAGCAGTCGCGCTTGCGATGACCAACGAGGCAGTTTTTAGTCTTTTATTTATTCTAAGTCCCATGTAATAGAGGGAGAGTCTATTGTCACGCTACGCTCAGCAGTCACGCTTGCGACGACCAACGAGGCAGTTTTTAGTCTTTTATTTATTTTAAGTCCCATGTAATAGAGGGAGAGTCTATTGTCACGCTACGCTCAGCAGTCACGCTTGCGATGACCAACGAGGCAGTTTTTAGTCTTTTATTTATTTTAAGTCCCATATAATAGGGGGAGAGTCTATTGTCACGCTACGCTCAGCAGTCACGCTTGCGACGACCAACGAGGCAGTTTTTAGTCTTTTATTTATTTGGTTAAATTGTAGGTATAATGGATTTTACGCGTTCGCCACACCAAACAAGGGGCGCGCACGGTTCGTGTCGTCGGCGGGCCTGCGTGATTTGTATTCAAGGGAGTACATGCGTCTCTTTCTTATTATACAGGTTGTAAACAAATTCGTGTAATTCCTTCAAACCGCGTTATCTACTGGTGACACAGATTGACCCTGCATAGGTTTTTTTCCGAAAAAACAAAAAAAAAGTTTTAAAAAATGTACCAATGTATTCTGTATCTGAGTAATTTTAGCGTCCCAAGTTAACAGACTGCGTGGAGCGATATCGCTAGTCGTGCCCGTCAGCTGTGTCGCCGTGCCTTCATTCATTTATGCATGGCATCGAAATTTTGAGTCACATAAAATGTTTTTTGGGAAAAAAAAACTTTTATTTTTATTTTTAATCAATCTAAATCCCGTGCGGGGTTAATCTATACCATTAATAGATCATATGGTTTGAAGGAAGTACGCAAATTCGTTTAGGTACACAATGTATGATGGTGAAAATGATGAAAATAGCCCAAATTAAGTTTAATTTGTGAACAATAGAATAGGCACCACTGTCGATGGACTGAAGAATAGTATCGACACTCATCTGCCTAGCCTTTTCCCAACCTTAATGTGGTCTACCAACGCAACCAGATGCGACTTAATTTAGTAGCTATAATAACGATAGCATTCAATATTCATCAACAGCATTACGTAATCCGTACTATCGGTATCGATTTTCTCGATATCACAATGCAATTCTGAATACTAAAACGTGAATATATCAGGGATCGGTGACTAAATCAAGAGGAGCACTTAAGCCGTTTGAGAGATCGTCCCAATCACGTGAAATCCCGCACACACAAGATTGGGTGAGATCCGTCTTTAAGACAGGTTTCAGCGTTAGCGGGATTTAGTCTGTATCATGGTTGTGTAGTACGTATGTACTGCTTTTGTGACGTCATTGATATCGCAACAGCAGATATTTACTGGTTCTGCCTACTCTTTTCCCACTTATGTCGGGGTCAACTTCCAGTTTAAGCTGCGACTGAATACTAATAGGACAGTCTACCTATATCTTACTCCTTACATTCGGTCAACGTAAAACATTGTCGCAGAGCAATCGTGCGGGGGGTTGCGGGGTGAAGGAGCGGGGGTTATGTCCCGAGTAGCCATACTGCATACTTGGGACATAACCTCCGCCCCTACATAATTTTGACATTTCATAGGACCTGTCAAATGTATGGGCGTTGACTCACTGTATGTAGTAAGTAGGTACATTGTGCTAATAGTATTTTACACGGAGCGACTGACATCGCACCTCCGCAACCCAATTACTGGGCAATGCCGATATCCTAAGATTAGACCGGTTGTCAGGCTTTCGGGCTTCTGAATTCCGAATATTACATTTTCTGAAATCGTAACAAAATCAAGATTCTCGATTTAGAATAAAAATAGCAATTTTGTATTTTTGTTTGGTAATAAACTCTTTTGAAAATTTTACGCTTGCTGTAAAACAATTACCAGTAACAATTTCAATTGCGCGCGGCTTATTATTGCTTTTTCCGAATAAAATTGTCATTATGTCACCATCCCATCTGTTTTCCCCGACTAGACAAGAATGTGCTGCTATTAAGCGATATCATCTGCCTAGCCTTTTCACAACTATGTTGGGGTCGGCTTCCAGTCGAACCGGATGCAGCTGAATATCAGTATTTTACATGGAGCGACTGCCTATCAGACCTCCACAACCCAGTAACTGGGTAATACGATACTCTTGGTAAGATTGGTTGTCAGACTTTCTGGCTTCTGACCAACAGTAACGACTGTCAAAGATCTACAAATGACAGACGGGACCAACGGCTTTACGTGCTTTCCGAGGCACGGAGGAAACTCGCTATGGTAAATGGTCACCCATCCACAGACCAACCTCGGCAAGCGTGGCTTAACCCGGAAGATCGGTCTATGCGGCTGTAATTATTTAGCCACGAGCTCCTCTGCTATTAAGCGATAGTAGTTTAATATTCCACCTAATGAGGAGCGAGTCTACCATCAATTACCCGAAAACATAACCTACCAACCTTACCAAAAACATTTTAAAAATAATCTGACCTGGGAATCTTACGTAGGCTCGGAAGCCGCACTTGGAGGAAATCTTGTGAAAATATACCGAGCAGTAATTTTTCCCATCATACAGCAAAAAAAGTCAATAAATCATTTTCCCGCGCACAATCGCACCATATCCTTGGATTAGAGCCTGCGGTTTTTAGGGAAATAATTTACGTATCCCTTACAAGCAGACATCTTCTTAAGGTGAGCTCGAGATAAGAAAACGTTACATAATGAAGGCCTTTTCGCTGAATTGTAAGAAAGGATTAGTGATGTTCTTGTGTATCGATGAAACAAAAATAATCGATTTGTATTTTGAAATTTAAATGGATAAGTCTGCAGACACATTTTTTTTATTCTTTATTTCTTAGTCACAGTAAATAAATAACATCTTAAATAGAGACTGGTGTCTGAGATAGGTAAAACGTGTGTTACAGATAATCAGCACACTGATTAAACTGTCGTATTTTAATATGTCAATGCCCGTTATTAGGTTTTCTCCTGTATTGTGAGTGTATATACTGACGCAAATTTCACATGCGCAAACAAAAAGAATCAGAACAAATATTATAAGTGTAAATAGACAATCGCTTATAGCGTGAAATAAGTCGGAATAACCATCTAAGTTGGCAGTCCAAATAGATATATATCAAATAGGTATGTAACAATGGGCAGTAGCGACACTGTGGAAGAATTTGCATTGAATGTGAGCACATTCGATTAGTTTTAGCATCAGTTGTCGGCGATTTAATTGCTTTTCGATAGCTAGACGCCGTGACTGAACACTTCACTCCGCACACATTCAAGCACTAGTTGCAACGATTAAGTGAGCTTCTGATATGTTCGGAACGCGCCTTAGTGCCCGATGCAATTGCTAAAACGCGCGATTTTGATGGCACGATCGAACGCAGAAGGCCGCAAAATCATCGATCACTGATGCTAAAAGTATCGTGTCTACGGTGACTCTAAGCCAGGGGTCGGCAAACTTTTTTCATCAAGGGCAAAAAAACCGAGTCAATCTTATGGAGGCCAGAATTTTCATGAATGCCTACGTAGTTTTCATGGTTAAAGAATATTGTTATATTAAAAAAATCATAGGCTTTTCAGTCGGTCTCACAGTAGGACATTGACGGCGTACAATAATAATTATTTTCGAGACTATTCAAAATATTCCTACGACTACGGTTATTGGCGGGCCAGATCGAAACGGTTCGTGGGCCGGAACTGGCTCGCAGGCCGTACTTTGCCCATCACTGCTCTAAGCGCAATTTCTTTTTTTTTTAAATAGGCTTAAGATACTCTTAACGCATCAACATATTTTCCCTAAAGACAACATTAATCCCTTAAAAAAACTCAATGTCTTTTTACCTTTTTATCGACACTTTCACTTCTCTACAATAAAATCGCGAGTTACGCAACAGGGTAACCGGCGCCGGGCCCGGACCTAGTATATCAATCATCCCCTGAAATATTATGACGTAATCCGAGAAGCCAATAAGTGGATCCAGGAATTGTTTGTCTTATACCTCAAGGTGATCCTCGAATCAGATGTGAAAGATTTTTGGTCGAGGCTTTGAGATTTAGAAGAGATTTTGTTTTGATTTGATAATGTTCGTTTTGAGAAATAAAGTCAGTAATAGGGGATTTACTCGGGTCGATTTTAGCCGTCGCATCGCTTGTAAAAATGGAATCGTCATCCCATTTACACCGGTCGACAACAATCGCATGCGACTTGTTCATTTCTAGCGGAACAACACAGCGCAAAAAACACCTCATGCGGCGTGCGATCGCCTGCAACTGACCATTTACACGGGCGATTTTAGTCACCCGTCGCATGCGGCTTGTCGCTGCACGGCAAAAGTCGAATGGCACCCAACTTTGGGGCGTGCGATTTTAGTCACTTGCAGCTTAGTCGAATTGTCATTTAGACCAGTGTAATCCCCTATATCAGTCGCTGTATGAAAAAACGTTTTGCTCTGCATTGAGACAATTACAGGGTAGTATTCGACTTTAAGGTACTATTCTGAACCGAGCTGCCAACTACAACTGCAGCACGTGCAGACGCCAACGGCTGCTGCAGCGGCGCTTGAAAGCCATTTCATATAACTACATACAAACCAGTAGTGCAGCTGCGGCCGACTTCATGCAGTCACTGCACGTGCTGTCGGCAGTTGCAGTTGGCAGCTCGATTCGGAATAGTACCTTTATTCGTCGTACATACTCGTATAATAAATAATATTTTTAAATACACGTCTTAAAAACACGAATACAGCATTACTGGTTAGTTACTTTACAAAAACAAAATAATCAATGGTGCTTAACAAAATGTGTGTTAGCAGCATTTTTTTCCACTAATCCAGAGTTTGGCACATAGTAGATAAAAGTTGTTCAGAATGATGAGCAGAGTTCATGGTTTTCGGATGTAAAGTGACTAACCAGTTATGCAGCATGCCTAAAAATATAGTATATATGTTACGGCTAATAGCCGAAGTGCGGCTACACCTAGTTTTAGCCGGGTACAACTAGGTGCAACCAGTAGCAGTTGGGTAGAACTAGGTGTAGCTTAAATCGACGGAGCCCCGCTGCGCGGGGCTCCTATTTCTGTCTGCAGGGTTTAAAGTAACCTAACACGAAGGGGATGACAGGGGCTTCGTTCGCTTGCTTCGCTCGCTCACTCTAGCCCCCGTCATCCCCTTCGAACCTAACCTATCCGTGTCGGGGTTCCCCTTAACCACCGGTGTACGGGTACACCTAGTTCTAGCCACTATGATGAAGGCTAAACCTAGTTCTAACCGAAGATAAGTAGGATGCATCTAAGTTTAACCACATGTGGCCAGCTGCACCTAGTTGTACCCGGCTAAAACTAGGTGTAGCCGCACTTCGGCTATTAGCCGCCGTAACATATATAAGGTCTATCTATTCTTAAACGAAATATTTTAAGGGATACATCTATAGGCGGTAAAGAAGCCAAAGACAATTGAAAAAACTTTTTTTTTTAAGTATATTTTACGTAATTATTATAATTGTAATTATGCTTGAGAAATGTTGCATAAATTTTAAAAAAATTGCCCGCTTCATTGACAATAAACACTACGTAGAAACTAGCGTAATGGATGTTGGAAATAGTAATGAGCCAGTATTTGATACGTGTATCAAGTAAATTTAAATTATTTAATTTAAAAAAATATACTTAGTTTTTCTTTTTTTTAAATTTATATGGCTTCTTTACCACCTACAGATGTATCCCTTAAAATATTTCGTGTATGAATAGGTAGACCTTATATAATAGTATGTATAATAGTAGCCCACCGGCAGGCATCGGGAACAGGGTCCAAGCTGCCGGCAGTCAGGGTTTCAGAGAAAGGAATCTCCTCACTATGCGTACCGTATCAAGGAGTACCGCTTTTTGTATCAAGCCCTTGATCCAGCCGCCTAACAAGAGCTTCATAATCGTAAGGTGTAGATCGAGGCTCTTGGCTATTAAGCCATTCGTCATAACGACTATTGGGATAGTGACTGCTGAGTCCACATTCCGCACAACGACAACCTCGAGTGCTAAATCAAGCTATTTTAGTTGTTTATTATTATGTGTATTATACACCATCGTGGTGCACAGCAGCACGTGACCACTACGTGCTACTGTCTTCCCCAGGTCCACTTGTTAGACACTTCGAGTCCCTACCCTTAACGCCCACGAAGGCTAATTTGACCTATAGTACACCCACACCTCGCCGATGACGGAGTTAGATCCCAAAACGATGGGAGCGAGTCATTTGTCCATTGTAAATGTCAGTAGATACAAATAACATTGACACCCACACGTACCTACCTAAAATAAAGGCTACTCATAAAAACATAAGAACATTGACTTATAAACTCTTCAATGTAAAGCTTGAAGTGTATTTGTGATGACAAGCTAGGCGAAGCGAGGCGCTAGCGAAACTATTACAGATCTTGTACTCTGCTTACATGAGTTTTGTATCATATATTTCGTGAGATAAAGATAAAAGATAAAGATCAAGAATCATTTATTTGGACACAGCACAAAGAGACAGAACACATAAAAAGTGTGATATAATAAAAAGTATTGGACATGTGTCTTCACGCCTGGACCAAAAAGGTGTCCAGATCAGCTTATGTCAAGCACTTTATGTACTTGACGCTGGTTTTCGTCTGGAACTTTTGTGCTCCACGGATGTCAGTCAGCGGTCATGCCCGTTCACTGTTCACACAGATACATTCATATTTATTTTTTTCGGGATTGCCAGCTCACGATTAAGGGTTCCGTTTGGGTCCGAAACTAGTCGGACAATCCCGGAAAATGTACGTGAGTAACCCGTAACTAATCACAAATATCTGCTATTTAATTTGGTAAACAAGACGGAGACAAATTAATCTCAGCTAAATGAATATTCCAAGGAAGTATAGTATAGTTTCAAATTGTACAAGAGTCTAGATACAACTCTGAATGTATCTTAAAGTTTTTATTTTATATCAATTAGTTTGCCAATTAACTGCCATCAGACATCCGCAACACAGTTACTGGGCAATGCCGATATAGTAAGGTTAGACCGGTTGTCGGAATTTCGGGCTTCTGACTACCCGCAAAGACTGTCACAGGTATTCGTAAAATACCCGAGACCGACGACGTAACATGCTCTCCGAGACACGTAGGGGTACTATTCGTCCTTATTATCTTCTATTTAAAAAATGCCTTCTTCCGCAAAATGTAAGCATAAACAAGTAAAAGCAATCACCGGCTTCCTGAAAAGGACAATGCTCATGGATGTATGGAGTCCCGTACCATGCTGCATCACAGTCAAACTTTGTTTTTTATAGACTACACTTATCATATTAACTCCTACAAAAGTTCTTTTTGTAAACAAAACGCGAGTTTCGGAGATTTTAGAAATAATCTAAATAACGTGACAATTTGGACGTCATACACGATTTATTATAACTCTAAAAAACAGCAATCCGCATCTATTGCATTCTACATCTCTATGACCGGCTGTGAACGGCCAATTAACCATAGATAAAAAATGATAATCGTTTAAATAAAAACTGTAATCTATTCTAGTTGTTTTTAATTAATGTAGAATCGGCAAAATATATTTTTTTACATGTTTTTTGTAAGATGTGATCATGACACTTTCAAAATTCAAGGTTATAGTAATCATAAATCATGTGAAACGGAACGCCATGTAAAGGGGATAAAACAATATCAACACTTTTTTAGTTTAAATTAAATTCCCTGTTCAAAAATCAAATCCCCGACGCGTAATGTCGTAAAAAATTATGAAAATAATTACTATAATATTTTGATCTTGATGCATGAGACGTTTTGGTACCACTTTTGGTCATTCTCCTTTCATCAAATCTAGTTTGTTCATAAACAAAATATATACGCACAACAAAAACAAAGCTTATATTGTAAGTAGGGCTTTATCTAACGGTTATTTTGCACAACACGAAAGGCTTCGCCATACCAAACGCGGGGCGGGAGCGGGTAGCGTCGCTGGCGTGCCTGCTGAGTTATATTCAAGGGATACTATGTAGCATGTTACACCAAAATTCTCCAAATGCGAGCTGCCGTCGACACAAACCGCTGGCGCCTCGTGCTTCTAGGGTTTCTAATCGTACTATAATATAATACCATTGTACTGTATTTCGAGTTTGCGTAGGTACTATACAGAATGTGTCGCAAATAGTGGTCCAACGTTAAGGGGTCAACACACCGTGTATTCAGCTATCACATACCACAATTTGAACCATTTTTTACCATAGGTCTCAGAATTAGTTTTTTTATTTTTATTAAAATTTACTCTTCGTTTTACTAATTTAGCTGTAATTTCAACCCAATACATTATTTTCCTATTTTGTTTTTTGTTTATAACTGCTGAATACATGTGCTATCATATGCAAGTAATTTTTAATTTTTAGGTAATTTTATCAAAAAAAAACTATCAGTTAAAAAAAACTAAGTGTGGTATGTGATTGCTGAATATATCGCGTATCGACCCCTTAACGTTGGACCACTATTTACGACACACCCTATATATTTCAGTTGGATGGATCAATCTTTATTTTGCAACACCGAAACTAATAAAAAACTAACCCCCTAACTTTGTAATTTATGAACGCAACAAACATACCTTTGTCTGTTTTACTCTTACTATAAAATACTATATTTTTTTGAAGTTTATTATATGTTTTATAGCTTATTCTGAAAAATAGTAAATCATCCGAAAAAATGTTGGCAACCGTATGCTGCCCACATTGGCCACATTAAACGCGTTCTAATCGCGGTCCCGTCGCTATCACGCGGTCTTCGTGACGTCTCCCACGCTACTCACGCTCCGTTCACGCCCCGCTTTCGGTGTGGCGGACACGTTAAAGTTCAAGCAGGTCATCAGTGTTCGGTCAAATCGATTCATCATTCAAGCTAAACAATGACCTCCGCGGACAGTGAATGGATGGATGATCGCATATATGATTAATGCTGAATTCAATTGTAATTAGTTATCAGTATAAGGCGTGGCTTAAGACAGGCGTATAAATGTTTTGCCCACGTGAGTTAGAAAGATAGAATCATAATATTTCTCTGTTAGAAAAGGTTACTATTGCACTATTTAGTGGCAGACTGCCAAACTATTATTTCTTGAAGTAAAACAGCCTTTTAAGCAATAATATACTGAAGCTGGTTTTCACCAACATTATTTCTGTGGTTAAACAACCGTTTACTGGAAATACGTACTTATCAGACTTTTTTATCTTCTCTTCTCTCGTGTCAGCACGAGCTATACGAAAATAGCTCATGCTGTGGTGAAAAGATTAGCCCGTCAGCAAGGTTGGTAGCGGGGTTAACTGTCCAGGGTGCGCCGGACGTACTGAAGTATCGTCACTCGTGATGGCTCTTTTCATGCACCCACTTTTTTATGAAGTCGGTAATTACTTTTTTTTTATTTTATACTATTTCGTGATACAAATAAGAAAGAAATCATTTGAAAACTACTAATACTCGTAATATTGTACAAAAAAACTACTCAACCGATCTTCATGAAATTCATGTGGGAATAATACAAGAGTTCATTCAAAAAACATGACAGGTCAAAATATCATCATCATTATTCAGTCGAAAGATGTCCACTGCTGGACAAAAGGCCTCCCCAAAGTTGTTGTTAAAGTACTCAGAGAACGCTGCTGCCCATCCTCTAGTGAATGCCTTAGTTGCCTTTTACGACACCCACGGGAAGAGATGGGGTAGTGCTATTTACACGAAACGGTCAAAATAGTAATTAAAAAATTTAACTTAAAAAGGCAATTAATAAGTTGTGTTGCACTTTTCAGCTTAACACAACGAGCCTCCGTCTCCGTGAGGAAACATCCACATCCCGGAACCCAGCATCAATTACATACAACCCAGAAACATCCATTCTACATACCCATTCTTTCCCCTACTATAACAACTCATTTACATTCTAAATTGTTACAAAACTCTCGCAAGTTCCCCGGGGAATTATTTAGGCTCACTTTATAAAATTCTTAGCGTCTTCATGTAGATTAATATACCCCAGTAATTATAGAAGTTTTGACGAAGCGACAGACTAGAATATTAATAATCGGGGCATGAATCACGCGTTTTGGGCATAAAATAATAAAGACAGAAGGCCTACAAGCAAAAATGCGTTAGAACGGTGCGGTTCCGCAACGCAAAAGTCCACAGTGAATGTAATTGTGGCTTAACTTTTGTGTTGCTCTTAACAATGCTATTTGAAGCTCGGTTATGAATAGTATAGATAAATCAGAACAGTCCCTAAGATACCACCCGCAACTGCCGTATATACAACAATCCCTAAATTGCTCACCAAGATTACACTATCTGCACTTATAAAAAACAGAAAACTGTCTACACACATGCTCAATAACAAAGTCAAAGTCAAATAGTTTTTATTTCAAGTAGATCAGATCACTGGTGCTTTCAAAAGGTCAACACTAGGTGCTCGGTTCCAAGAAGTAGGTCCTTTGGAGAAGAGCCGGCAAGAAACTCCATAGCATAACAGCTGTACATGCTGCCTAAATAATATCATTTATACCAGCAGCAGCATCTATGACATAAATCCTTGGAAGCCTCTTAGTCACTGCGAACTACCCACACTCCTCAAATCCCGTGCGGACTCGCTAGAATATAAAACGCCCTTACCGCACGTTTAGAATAGACGCGTGTTGTAAGATTCAACAAAACTCAGCACGCTTGGTGGTAGGATAGTACGGTCCGCCTGGCTAGCTACCACCCTCACATTAAAGTCCGGCGCCAAGCAGTTCACTGTGTGCGCGTTGTTCAGAACGGAACTTCTATTCCTCCCTTTATAGTGTATCTATCAAGGCTACTCCTAATTTTATGGCTCATTTACATCGTTTGTTTAAGGCGTTTGGTTTTGCGTGACTAATTCGGGATCGGAGACAATGGTAGCATTTAGTTAAGGGCTTTTCTCTGAAAATTAACAGTAAAACTGTTTGGAAATGTACGTAATTGAATTTTAGAACAACAGTGTAGTTTTAGGATTAGGTAGAAAGTATTTGCATAGGAAATTATTTTTAAGTTTTGCTCCGACGCAAAGAGAGGTTTTATAAGTTTGAACACTTTGAACACTGTCTGTTTATGTATCTGTCTGTGGCACCGTAGTTCCCAAACAGAAGAACTGATTTCAATGCATTTTTTTAAGCAGGTCTTCTCGTAATTTTTCTTAGCTATATTTGATAGTTAATCACTTCAGTCATTTTAATGTCGATGTATTTATAATTAATAATGTAAGTTTTATGACATAAGCAAAGGTATGCCTTGAATTTATTAATTTAATTGACAATTATTCGTTTATTACTAGCCAATGATCTTTTTTAACTTAACCTTTACACTTGGTTTGTAAACCAAAAAAAAAGCTATTCACAGAAAAAAATCCTACTATATTTCAAATTAGTAGGTAAGTTTCGTTTGCTGCTAGTGACAAAAATAAAATAAATATAAAACTTTAAATAAAAGTGAAAACCGACTTAAAAAAAAAACTAAAAAGAGTGAAGTAATTAGCATGATAGAAAATTATCAGTTTTAGAAGTCGGTGGCTTTTATTTGTTTCAGAGTAAAATTGCACCGACTTCTGAAACTGTTAATTTTATATCATGCTAATTATTTCACTCTTTTTAGGTTTTTTTGAAGTCAGTTTTTACTTTTATTTAAAGTTTTTTATTAAATACGTTTTAGTGTCATAAATTACACGGTTTAAGACTTTAAATTTAAATGACACGGTTGCGTAATCTTTCCAACAACTAGATAATTTGCTTTAAGAATAGGTATTAATGCCTATTGTTTTTATTGTTTGTATTTATTTTTGTTTACCAGTATATTATGTACAATAAAGAGTATAATAAATAAATAAATAATGTATAATTATCATGACAGTTCCTTACAAATACATACAAACTTCTTTGTTATTGGCTAATGTTTCTGTGACAGTTAAAACTGAAAGTTCTCATCAAAACTTTTGCTTAAAGGTGCTCCCACACCGGTGTTAAAAATGTTTACAAACATTAGTTAACATTTTCTAAACAAACATAAATAAAAAAATATCTGCAAAAATCTATTGAAACATTATCTAATAATCTATATTAGACAAATTAGATTCATTATTATCTGATATTTTTATCTTTTCCTAACATTTGTTAGTGTTAGAAAATGTTTGTAAACATTTTTAACAGCAGTGTGGGAGCACCATAAGGGAACCACAAACGAAAGCGTCATCTAAGTATATTTGTTTTTGTTTTTGTTGATTATAACAAAAAGCGCTGAATCTATTTCGATAAAATTTATATGGGACCACCTCTGAAGTATGATCTACCAAACAAAAAAAGAATCATCAAAATTCATTCATAACTGGAGGAGATACCGCGTAACAAACACAAAAAAATAAACAAAAAAACATTCAGACGAATTGAGAATCTCCTCCTTTTTGAAGCCGGTTAAAAACGTATCAATCTGGTTATACAACCTTATTTTTACTTTATACGAAAACCGAGACACCCCAACAAGATTTTCATCAGAACTGCCTGAATGTGTTTTTTTAGTAAATCTCCAAGTTTACACCTTAGTTTATGTCGCGTTAAGTTCCCTAAAAAAGTGTGAAATGCCTGAGATGTGCTGTGCAGGGGTTGTCTAATACACGGAAACTGACCGAGCGGACCGTCTCAAGCCTCAAGGTGTCTATTCCCGTCAACTGTTATGGGTAGAAAATTACTGAAACGAAATTGAAATTTACGAAAAAAAAAAACGTCTGTAAATAAATTGTCAATCGATTCTCCTAGTGATTCTGAACAAACTAGTTTCAGGTTTAGTATGTACTAAAACTAAGCTTGTATTTCAGTGCCGAGCAACCGCCCTCGTGACCAGACTCTAGCCTCGCCTCATATTACGCTAATAACAGAGCACCCTATTCCCCACAAAACCACCATGGAAATATTCCCCATGAACACTGCACCCTCGCCTTTGACAGTCGTAGTTAACTAGATTATCATTGTGCTGTACCGATGGCGGCTGGACAGAGCCTCCAGGCTTTCAACACGTTATTGAGTTAAGTTCCAACGTTTCTGTGCTGTCCGCTTTAATTTTGTTACGTTTGATTTTAGAGATCCGTGGGTGAGATGGAAAAACGGCGTGTTAAGTGATGGGAAATTTTATGTAGGTCCGAATATTTTTTTTATGCGTAGTATATTATGTGTAATTGTATAAAACCAGCTTCAGGGACTTGTTTTCTGGCATTAATGCTGAACTGAGCCTGTTGGCGCAGCCTCTGGACACAAAGCACTACTTATATACAGGGTGTTAACGAATTCGTGTAATTCCTTAAAACCACATGATCTACTACTGATGTAGACAGGCCCCGCACGGGATTTAGCTTGATTAAAAAAATAAAATTACTATTTTTTCATGCGGCTTTGTTACCGATCGTATCTAAACCACCTAATAAGGATTCAGTAAAAAAATAAGATTATTTTTTTTGCCTTAAAAATGTTTTATTTTTGTGAACATTTCGATGCCACGCATAAATTAATGAAAGCACGGCGACACGGCTGGCAGGCACGACTAATGCGATATCGCTCTTTGCAGTCAGATAACCCAAGACTCTAAAATGACTCAGAAATAGAAAACAAAGATTTTTTTTTGAATTTTTTTTTAGTTGATTTTCAAAAATTGTCATTTAGGGTTAATCTGTGTCATCAGTAGATTACGTGGTTTGAAGGAATTACACGAATTCGTTAACACCCTGTATAGGGTGACTGGTAATTAGTGACCTATACTTTAACACATGATTGTACTCATGATAACAAACAACTTTCCCTAAGAAACATTATTTATAAAACAAAAAAATAATATTTCCATATTACGAGCCGCGTCCATTCCGTAACGGTTTACTAATAAATTTTAAATGAGAAAAATAAAATAAAAATAATGTTTCTTTGTGAAAGTTGTTTGTTATCATGAGTACAATCATGTGTTCAAGGATCGGTCACTAATTACCAGTCACCCTATATATTTATATAAGATTAGATTTTGTTTGATTGTGCCTTGATTTTTTATGTTTTGTGCCAAATAAACTTATTCATTTATTCTTTTAAAATCACGCATTTTTTTGTTTTTAAAATTGTTTTAATTTCTATGTTACATTTCCAGAAGATAGAGATAAAGATAGAAAACATCATCATCATCATTCAGCCCAAAGATGTCCACTGCTGGACATAGTCCTCCCCCAAGCATCGTCACATCGCCCGGTCCTGTGCTTCTCGCATCCAGCGGTTTCCCGCGACCTTCACCAGAAACATAGTCATGATTTATTTTTGTCAAAATTCAATTGGTGCTCCTTGGATTTAACTTTTTTAAATTCAATCCTTTTCAAAATCAAAAGCGTAGAACTAAAGTCCCTCTTGCGCGTAAATATTGGGAAGCTGTACGGAACTCAGCTCAAATAATCCGATTCAGTTAGAACTTTTTATATAGATATTCGATTCAATATACGCCAATATTGATGTTGGTAAATCCCCAGGGATATCCATATAGTTAGGGGATTCTGTAAAAATCCAGTGATTCGTCCAATCACAGGACTTTTACTAACACAGAATTTTCTATTTCGTTGCCCCTACTTGACAAATATACTGGAATTGTTGGAATATGGAAGATTTTTACTGAAAAATATTCTATTTTTCTATACCTTTGGGAGTATTTTTGATTGTGGATATTGTATGTGTTAGGGATTTTGAAATGGGGTGGGTAGCATTCACATATAATAACATTTTACTGCATAAAGATTTAAAGATTGATGCTCATATCCTAAGGTTAGACCGGTTGTCAAACTTTCTGACTTCTGACTACCCCTTACGACTGTCATAGGTATTCTTAAGACACCCGGGACCGACGGTTTAACGTGCTTTCCGAAGCACGGAAGAAGTCCCGATTTGTAACGAACGGTCACCCATCCACAGACTGACCGCGGCAAAAGCAGCTTAACCTTGAAAATACAAACGAAACCCTCACTTAACCAAAGCAGTGACCAGTAAAAATTCACGTTTTCTTAACACAAATATACCCAAGGCCGATCGAAATCAGTGTCAACAAGTGACGTCACTAATTAAGAATCCAAACGAGCAGTTGCATACAAATATAGTCAGTAAATAAAAGCAAGGCGACAAATTGAGACTAAGTCGTAACGAGGTCGAGTAAAGTCAGGTTACACAATGTTACTCATGCGGACGAATGAAATTTCTTTCACTCAGTCATTCATTCATTCGTTTGTGGTATAGGGATGGCAGTTATACTTTTTCTTTAACTAATACTTAACTTTTTTAGTAATAACTTATTTACAAAATAAAGTACAGTTACACCACTAGTTAATAATTAAGTCTTATACTTTAATTACAATAATACCAAAGGTATATCTAGATTACTAAGATTATAAATAATTTACACATACTGAAAATAGTTAGACGGGCTTATATCTAACTAACGTCTTGCCCGAGCTAGGTTTATTCAAACCTGTGTTTCGGAGTTCTTTAAATTGTATGTTTGCTATTTGGTCAGTGGATAAGAATAGGTTTGTTTATTTTCCCATTACTAAATTTAAAATGTCACTTACGGGATATCTTCCGTGATTATTTATTGGTTTGAGTTCCCGATATTTCGACGCTGTTGCAAGCGCCATGATCGCGGGTTGACTGGAGATTGCGGGTGGATGAAAATAAATTGTTAGGAGCAGACAAATCTGTCTACCCTCTTTCTTTGTCTCTTGCTACGCGCACTACTGGAACTCGACACTAAGTCACGGCAAAACACACTCACAGTATCAACAAGTTTTTTGGAGTCTTTATAACGATGCCGGCTGCCATTTATGAGCATGTTCATAACTGGATTCCACGTATTTGACAATTTGAAGCCATCCTCTCGATTGAAATTCTTGTGTTTTCTTATTTCAATTGCTTCTCTTGTCAGCCTTGGTATGTAATGTTTGTCCGTGGACAAAATACTCGGCTTGTGAATCCCAATCACTGGATTGAATTTCACAAGCCGAGTATTTTGTCCACGGATAAACATTACATACCAAGGCTGACAAGAGAAGCAATTGAAATAAGAAAACACAAGAATTTCAATCGAGAGGATGGCTTCAAATTGTCAAGTACGTGGAATCCAGTTATGAACATGCTCATAAATGGCAGCCGGCATCGTTATAAAGACTCCAAAAAACTTGTTGATACTGTGAGTGTGTTTTGCCGTGACTTAGTGTCGAGTTCCAGTAGTGCGCGTAGCAAGAGACAAAGAAAGAGGGTAGACAGATTTGTCTGCTCCTAACAATTTATTTTCATCCACCCGCAATCTCCAGTCAACCCGCGATCATGGCGCTTGCAACAGCGTCGAAATATCGGGAACTCAAACCAATAAATAATCACGGAAGATATCCCGTAAGTGACATTTTAAATTTAGAGACTAACCGTGAAAGCTTAAAACAGTGTTTCCCATTACTGTTATTCTTACTGGATATTGGATCCGATGGGTTAGCACCGGTTTATTATTACCTAACATTTTGTACAACTTTTACTATGACAAAAGCAGAAATCGCGAAAAAAAAACAGCTGTTATACTAAATAATCAATGTTGCTTAACAAAATGTATGGAAAAGAAGTTTTTTTTTTCACGAATTCTGTTTTTGTACCATAGAAGAAGCTGTACAGAATGATGAGCAGAGTTCATCGTTTTCGGAGGTAAAGTGGATGAAAGTGTAAAAGTCATGCTGTATAAAATCACACATGCATCAATTTAATTCTTACAACATTCGACAGCCCTGCCCAACGTCATTCACTCAGCGAAAGCGAAAGTCGTTACGCGGTCACGTCTCTATTTTGAGGGACATAATTTAAAATTCGAATGTGGTTTTGTGTATCACTATATAACGTCAAAAGCCAGTAGGACATTTATTTTAAAACTGGTTCTATCTAGCATGAAGTAGAATCGAAAGTGATGTACAGAAAATTTTGGGATCCTTTTACTTTTTCTTTTAAAGAAAGTCTTTTATTTCGATTGTGATCTAGCATTACACAATATAAACGTCTTGGAAGAGTCTAATGTGTAGCCAAGCCAGCTGTGGACGGTAATTGCCTGGCATTATCGAATTAGCGGTAAGAGGCGAAACGGCAAGATGTGTTTTTAATCAATCATTATTGATTGCACATGACATGGTTTGTGAAGGGTCTGGCAGGGGTGTTCTTACACCGAGAAGGCCGCGCAGTGTTCCGTGCGCGCCTCTCAGGACGACATGGGGCTAGGTTTCACAGTAAGAGAGGTTCGCCAGGGGCTGGCGGACCGAGGCCTGCCGGGGTTGCGGTGCATGCAGCTGCGAATCCCGCGATCCCGGTACACACTTAATTCACTCATTACAGTACTGTGTCCCATATCAGAAATGATGAGATCTGCAAGAGAACTTAGGTAACCAACATAGCTTGAATAATTTCCAAACTTAAGTGGCAGTGGGAGGAACACATTGCTCGCAGAACGGATGGCCGATGGGACCGAAAGGTTCTGGAGTGGCGACTACGTACCGGAAGGCGCAGCGTGGTTAGGCCTTTCACAAGGTTGACCGATGATCTGGTGAAGGTCGCGAGAATCCGCTGGATGCGAGAAGCACAGGATCGGTCGGTGTGGCGATGCTTGGGAGAGGCCTATGTCCAGCAGTGGACGTCTTTCGGCTGAATGATGATGATCCCATATCATAAAACGAAGGCCATATCAGGCCAGCACGGTGGATTAAGGGCTTAACCCGTCTCATTATGTAAAGAGGCCCGTGTCCAACAGTGAGACAGTGGGATGACTAAGTTATAAGTAATAACATAACATAGCAGCCATTCCACCTTTTAGCTATTACAACTGGCGAGGTGTAAGCTGAGCTTTGCAATTGTGTGAGTGCACATAGAATCGATTGACAAAAAGCAGTATAAACCGGTTTAAACCAAGCAAAGGACGCGTCTGCATTCATTTTCACAAAAATGCAAAGCTCAGCTTAGTAGGCCTCTCGGTCGGTACTTTCTAAGAATTATCTCACAAAAAAAACTTTATTATATTGTATTTGTCTGACATTAAAACCGAGAGATGAGGCAGTGGTGTCTCAAAAAGTAGTGTCAAGCGGAATCCAGAAGTAGAGCATCGTTAAAGGTACCCAAATCACCCACATATATGTTCCGTGATTTTTGTAGTTTTCGGGTTATGATTTCTTTTCATTTTTTAACCAAACTCTGACTTAAAAGATATTTTTGATCATAGTGACGTGCATGGTTTTCTTTTTCAAAATTAGATGAATGGAGAATGGAAGTTAAAAAAATGCGTATGAATAGTCGAGATTACCATTTCTATAATCACAAATGTCATCAAAGTCAGAGTTTGGTTAAAATACATCAAACAATTATAAATCGAAAACTTGTGTGATTTGGGTACCTACCTCTAAGGATTTTCTACCTCTGGACTTCAGCTTGACACTATTTTTTGCGACATTAAGTATATTGTCTATCTAATCAATGTTTTTTTTTATTCATATCAGTTCTTAGTAGTAGTATCATAGTCTAACAGCCACAGTGAGAACTCAATAACAATAATGATTTTATTATATTGTATCCTTTTAGGGTTCCATACCCAAAGGGTAAAACGGGACCCTATTACTAAGACTCCGCTGTCCGTCCGTCCGTCTGTCACCAGGCTGTATCTCATGAACCGTGATAGTTAGACAGTTGAAATTTTCACAGATGATGTATTTCTGTTGCCGCTATAACAACAAATACTAAAACAAGGAATAAAATAAATATTTAAGGGGGCTCCCATACAACAAAAAAATATTTTTTTGCCGTTTTTATGGATACTGGTACGGAAACGTTCGTGCGCGAGTCCGACTCGCAACTGGCCGGTTTTTTATTTTAATATGACATAAATAAAAAATAATGGACACAATGTAAGGAATGTGACGTTTTACAAGAATAACTACCAATTAGTTATGTACTTTCTATAGGTGTGAATAATGTGGCGATAATTATGATGCATAAATTAGTAAGCACGTTATATTATAGGTAACTCGGAGAAGGATAATTTAAAACGGAACATTTAAAACATACGACATTTTGGCAATTATGTGGTACTCGTAATCACACTCAAACAACATTTATAAATTATCGTGTGAGTGGATACGAAACTTCTCACTCCACAACCCTCCCCGACAAATAAAACATACAGCGAGAGGGGTAGGTATATGGTATGACAAAAGTCGCAACGCCGCGTTCATAGGACTAGTTACCATAGATATTTTTCGATTTGTGAATTTCCGTAAATAATGAATGTTTCGAAAATTAAGCTTTATTCAAAAAACTATATCGTAGCTTTTCTTCTCCAATTAGGCATCGGAATCGCAGGTTAAAATCTTTCGGGTACCTCGGGCCCACGGTGTATATTGATAACATAAAGATAATCGAATTAACCTTCTGCTTATTCCTATTTTAACGACTTCAAATTGACGCAACAGTGATGCGACTTCGACGTAACTTTGACGTAACACAGGACACGTAATGGCTCACTGTAATTGACTATCTTGATCTAATTGTCACAAGTAGGAAGCGTGCATGTGGGTTAGATGCAATGTGATGCACTGTCGGTTTGTCGTGTCATCTACGTATTGGAATAGGCCAATAAAGATCTTCCTGAGGTATGTTAAGAGGCAGTCTATGAATTGTTTGTTTTTTATTAAGGTTACGGCACATTATACCGGCACAGCAACTGCACAGCTACAGCACGGCGTCGCCTCGAATTTACGCTACGGTTAGGGCCAGGCCACACGGTGCGGTGCGGCTCCGGCGCGGCGCGTGAGCGACCAATCAGCGGGCACACGAGTGACGTCACCCCGCTCGTACGGCCCGCCGATTCGTCGCTCAGGCGCCGCGCCGGAGCCGCACCGCACCGTGTGGCCTGGTCCTTAGCCGCCAGCGCGCTAACTACGCGTTGTCCGCGAGGTGCAAGCTCGCAGTCCACACGCCGGCCGCGAGGTGCAAGCTCGCAGTCCGCGCACCGCCGCGCCGGCCGCGAGGTGCAAGCTTGCTGTCACCGCGAACATAATTGTTGTATGGCATTTGTGATTGAACACGCCTAGGACTTGCACGTTTTCATAATGTGTTTCACGACGTTTTTTCGCTGGCGATTTGAAACTACAGCATTAAATATTCTACGTGATTAGACACGTATTTTATAACTAGCTTTTGCCAGCGGCTTCGCTCGCGTTAATTAAGCTCAAAAAAACTCTTAACACACTACTAAAGTTTCTATAATAATATAATTCAATCATGATTCGAGAGACACGTGGCGCCATCTATTCTCGTTATTGTTGATTTCCCCGGGAACAGTACTTTTTTTCGGGATGAAAAGTACCCTATGTCCGTTTCTGTACACCTGACAACGTATATACAAATTTTCAGGATGATCGGTTCTGTGGTTTAGGCGTGAAAAGGTAACAAACAAACAAACTTACTTTCGCATTTACAATATTAGTTAGGAAATTAGGATTAGGATGGAACACTATTCTATCTCCCGTCGAGCTAACATGCACACGCGAGATAATTCGACGAAAAATTATCTCGCGATGCGTATGTAAGGTAAGCGGTTTCTGGAAGTTTGGATCATTTCAATCTGTAGTTATATCTCATGTCAACGAAAGTGAGATGAGACGAGATTTGATATTTGATCATCCTCTCAAAAACCCATAAATCAGTGTACTTTAAAAAGAGCTTAAAAGTTAGCATGTTTATCGGAAATATACGAATCCAACTCTTTGACGGTGCATATTAAAGACCAACCCGTTATTTTCAACTTTGACAAAATATGGCAGTCGTTTGTGCGCTTGTGAAAACATACGAAATATCGGCGTACGCGTTCAGCAGTAATAAATATTTTATTAATAATTTATTTGGTCTCGTTGAATTAATTAAGTATCTGAGCTAGAAATACACTGGATAAGTTTTTTATGTCATATTTAGATACTTTCTTAATTTATGACACCACTGACATACGGTGAAGGAAGGAAAACATCAACGGTCTGAAATCGCCAACATGCAGTGAGCAAGCGCGGTGATCAATGCTCGTTCCTTCTCTGTATGAGAAGAGGCCTTTACAGTTACAGGCTAATACTATTACTATGTAATATAATAAAAAATAAAAGTTTATTACGGAACAATAACACAAGACTAAGTACAACAAGTAAAACGATGATAGCTGCAAAATTATAAACTGTAGCGCAGCTATCAACACCCTTTTCCAGATACAGAATGGTATGACGTTCCATGCGAAAAAATAAAAAAGAAGAAAAAAAATGCCTAATAGGTAGGCAAACAGGCCGACAGTCCACTTACCGTCGCCTTTATACACTTACACCAAGGGGATTGCTGATGAGTTGTCAACCTTAGAGACAAAGTTATAAAGTCTCATATGCTTGTAATTTCACCGGCACCCATTCTCTTCAAACCAGAACAGCAATGCTGCTTGACAGCAGAAATAGGTACGATGGTACTACCCTAGACGAACTCTTAGGAGCTCTACTGCTACTAATGTAGGTATTTTTAAACGTACCCTGGTTAGTAAGACAACTGAGAGAGTTCATATATTTCTTGATGTTGAATGGCATTCTAGATTTCTAGTGGTCATGACTCCAAGTCGTGGCTATTACACTATGATTATCATCTTACGTTTAGTACTTACTTATCTTTTTGAAGGGGTCAATATTAAGTAATTTAATTTACTAAGTTTATTTATTTGTCTTAAAAAGGAATACCTACCTGCATTATACATAATAATATTAGCATTTACTTATTCTCATGCAAGTTAACTTTTGACAGTAATTAATTACACTTTGATTAGACTTTCGTTTATTGGTTTTGCCGTACGTAACGTGCCTCCAAGATTGATGATACTGAAGTACCTACGTTCGGCGCCAGAGGCAGTCAGCCTCGCTACCAACCTTGCTGACTGGCTAATCTTTACACCACAGCATGAGCTTTTCTCATATAGCTCGTGCTGAAGAGAAGAAAGAAAGGAAAATTGACTATCCTTGGACAAATTCGACGCACATAACTAAAATAGACAATATTAGAACGTAGCCAAAAGCCCAGTTTTTAAACTACTAAGAAGCAAACGCTTTTCTTTCTTTTTTCTTTTATTAAGAAACGTTGCCCCTCACTAGGATTTCTCCTGTATCGTGGGACAACGCCTAGAGCCGAAACAACTATATGTAGGCCATACAAATTTTTGTTCCGTGTGGGAATAGAAGCCACGACTTTTGGTGCAGAAACCAATCGCTCAGCCACTGCACCAAACTTGTCGTCTAGCGTGACATACTAACGTGCATGTTTCGGGATTACTCGACTAGTTTTGGGCTCAAACTCATCACTTAATTAGGAGTTCTTCACGTGACCATCGCAGAACGAACCATTTATTTTCGTTGAATCCCAATTTTAGATCCTATTTTTTAGGTATTAACGATGGGTCCCATTTGCTATTTCCATTGAATCCCATGTTATAACAACATGTGTATTTTTCAGAAGAAAAGTGATTTATCTATAGCAAACATTTTAAAAAGCAGCGTGTGTTCGGCCCACCGACTATTAAATGATTGAATGAATGAAAGACAGAAGAAACATGATTGAATGACTCCTTCAAAATTATTTAAATAAAACACGATCGGGCCCGCGTCAATTCTATCCCCATATGTTTCCAACCGAAGCTTAAGGCAAAGTTAGAAAATTTCCAAACTCAAACGTAAACTTGTGTACACTTGAGTAAATAAAGGTATATGTGTTACCTCACTTTAGACTGAGTTTGTTGTGAGTTTACAAACATACTCTTATCGAGGCAACTGAGTAACCTTTGTTTCTTGAGTAAACTTATGAGTGAACTGGATTAGATGAGCTGTATGTTGTGGTTTGTATTGAAATAACATTTTATGATGTTTATTAGCCTTAGGGTTGTAACAAAAGTTACCTCTTTGGATTTAAAAAGTACTGCAGGCTGATTTAGGATTTTTTGTAGCAGGAAACGTGCCGGATATTTGCAGGGATTTTTAAGGCCCTGAGCAGATGACTTTTTGTCCGATGGACTGCCGCGGACAATAATGAACGTGGATGGCAGTTGTTGCTAGTGAAGACACTTGAGTTCTTATGACAACTAAGGACGAAAACACCGTAGTGTGCGTTGAGTCCGTGCCGAATTCCGCGACGGGCAACAACTACCACCCTCTTTCATTCTTATCCGCGGCAGTCCGTCTGACAAAAAGCCTGTCGTCTGCTGAGGGCCTTATAGTACAGTTTACATTTACAAAAACTGTCAAACTGTTTGACAACAAAAACTTAACCTAACATTTTGACAGTTTTCTTCAACGAAATGAGGGTGTTTACCCACCTCGAGGGTGTTTCACCTCGGCCCAAACCCTTTTTTTTTACCTTTGTAAAATCCTCATGGATACCCTTCGCCTGGGGAAGGCGAAGGGTTATGCCGGACTCTTACCGGCTAAAAAACCACGGTGTTCCTTCTCCTGACCCTTGGCGGGGATCGCGGGATTCGCAGCTGCATGCACCGCAACTCGGTCAGGCTTCGGTCCGCCAGGTGCTGGCGGACCTCTCCTTCTGTGGGGCCTTGCCCCACGTCCTCCTGAGAGGCTTTTTCGGGACTGTTACTGGTCGGGCGATGGGTACCTCGGCCCAACCCCTCGGGGAATACACTTACACGTTAAAAATCTGTCGCTAAATGTCAGGCTATTGACAGATCACGCTGCAGGCGTGCCCTGCGTGGGCGACGCAGCGCCGTGAACTAGTGGCGGCAGTCGGTGGTGACCTCTCGCTTCCGGCCGTGGTTCTGTCCATGGTCGGGAGCGAGAGTGCGTGGGAAGCCGTCACCTCCTTTTGCGAGGTGGTGATGGCAACCAAGGAGGGAGCGGAGAGGGAGAGAGAGGCGACGGCCACTCTCCCTTCCCGCGCCAGACGCACCGGGCGTCGCCGGAGGGCGCGCGACGATCTCCGGCCACCCTAGTGTGTGGCCTGCGGGCGACGGGTTAGGGGACCCGTCGCCCGACCAGTAACAGGCCCGAGAAGGCGGCGCGCATTGTTCCGTGCGCGCCTCTCAGGAGGACGTGGGGCAAGGCCCCACAGAAGGAGAGGTCCGCCAGGGGCTGGCGGACCGAGGCCTGCCGGGGTTGCGGCGCATGCAGCTGCGAATCCCGTGACCCCGGCCAAGGGTCAGGAGAAGGAACACCGTGGGTTTTTAGCCGGTAAGAGTCCGGCATAACCCTCCGCCATCCCCGGGCGAAGGGTATCCATGAGGATTTTCCCACGATAAAAAAAAAAAAAAAAAAAAGGCTATTGACAGATGTAGCCTAATCTTAACGTGTTGCATTTCTCTTTGATACCCACCACCCTGGTGAAAGAAGTTTACGTCGACCTTTTACTGGCTAAAAGCACCACGGTATTCCTCGGACCACTAATGGCCAAGGTCGCGGGATTTACCATTGTATTCACCAAAACCCCGGCAGAATAAGGTCCAACCTGCCGTTCAATGGGAAAGCCATAACCTATTTGAATCAAAGTAGTGGTAGAAAGAGGTTTTTAAAACATATGTAGTGTTTATGAAAATTCAACATTTGAAAATGATAACGATTACGATACGAATGGGTCACCCAATTGTTAAAACATGCAAATAATTAACAATTCATAATTCCCAGTAATACACGATAAATACAAGCAAACAATACACTCTAATCTCGTAAGTTAATGTTTGTTGATATCAAAGAGCCGCTTGATAGCGGTTTGTTTTAACCAAAGACTTGTCAATAAAACACTTGGGTTTGCAACTGAGTCAATTTGCTTTAGAATTTAGATCGAAATTAATTATACGAGAAATACATAGTTATACTTTAAGAAAATATTTTAAAATTTATCATGCTTTGTACCTTTTTTAACCGACTTCAAAAGGACGAGGTTCTCAATTCGGATGTTTTTTTTTTTATGTGTGTTCTGGCATAACTCCCTCATATGTAGATGGATTTGCAAAATTGTTTTTTGTTTGAAAGAGTGTTTTCCCGAGCTGGTCCCATTTAAATTTGGTGAAGATCTGATGAAGACTCTCGGAGACTGACAAAGGAACTTTTCAATGGATAACATCAAATTACCTGGTATTGCTGTAATTACATGTTTTGTATTGTACTTAAAATAGAAAAATAAAAATAACTTAAAAAAGTAAAAACCGACTTCAAAAAAACGAAAAAGGGTAAAATAATTACCATATTATAAAGCTAACAGTTTCAGAAGTCGGTGCCTTCAATTTGGTTCAGTGTGAAATATGATAATCATTTTACTCTATTTAGTTTTTTTTGAAGTCGGTTTTTACTTTTTTTTTTACGTTATTTTTTTATCAATTCGTGTTAAGCTGCGCTTGCCCCGGTCAGTCCATGGACGGGTGACCGTTCGTTAAACATCGAGACGCCTCCGTGCCTCGGGGTGCACGATAAACCGTAGGTCCCGGCTGCCATACGAATACCTATGACAGCCGTTACGGGTAGTCAGAAGCCCGAAAGTCGGACAACTGGTCCAACCTTAGGATATCGGCATTGCCCAGTAACTGGGTTGCGGAGGTCTGATGGCAGTCTCTCCGTGTAAAATACTGATAGTGAGCCGCATCTGCATGTGTCGCATAGGCCGGGAGCAGACGCCCGGATGTCACCACTGCGTCGACTGCCCGGAAGACACGGCGCTGCACACGTTGTAGGAGTGCCGTGCGTGGGCGACGCAGCGCCGTGAACTAGTCGCGGTGATCGGTGGTGACCTCTCGCTTCCGGCCGTGGTTCTGTCCATGGTCGGGAGCGAGAGTGCGTGGGAAGCCGTCACCTCCTTTTGTGAGGTGGTGATGGCGACCAAGGAGGGAGCGGAGAGGGAGAGAGAGGCGACGGCCACTCTCCCTTCCCGCGCCAGACGCACCGGGTGCCGCCGGAGGGCGCGCGACGATCTCCGGCCACCCTAGTGTGTGGCCTGCGGGCATCGGGTTAGGGGACCCGTCGCCCGACCAGTAACAGACCCGAGAAGGCGGTGCGCATGTGTTCCGTGCGCGCCTCTCAGGAGGACGTGGGACAAGGCCCCACAGAAGGAGAGGTCCGCCAGGGGCTGGTGGACCGAGGCCTGCCGGGGTTGCGGTGCATGCAGCTGCGAATCCCGTGACCCCAGCCAAGGGTCAGGAGAAGGAACACCGTGGGTTTTTAGCCGGTAAGAGTCCGGCATAACCCTTCGCCTTCCCCAGGCGAAGGGTATCCATGAGGATTTGACCCACGATAAAAAAAAAGGTTATGCCTTCAAAATTGAGTCCCCTTAGTCACTTCTCAACCTTAAATAGTCGATATAACCTGTGCTTAACGATTGATGACACAATTACCTAACGTGCAAGCGAGAGGTCCGATCAAATGATTTATGACCACATTAATGGGCAGTTTAACTAATATAAGCATCTTAAACACATTTTGAAGGCACGGGAAGTAGGTAATAAACAATTGGGTTTACTTCGCAATAGTTCAGTATTGTAACTGCCAAGTAACGGTCAGTTAACTTCAGTTAATAAACCTATAACTGTTTACTGACGGAGACGAAACTCATAAGAATAGTTTCTCAAGGAAATCATAAAACCTAAAAATGTTTAGTGTTGGAGAAAGACTTCCCAATGAATTATCACCAAGAATCTTGTCGATAGTATTTATATTAATCGTATCGAAAATATTCACAAGACATTTTTAAGGTACATTCAATATAGATCAAAACATATTTACCTAACTATTTCAGTCGATGCAGAAAATGTCACATTCTTCCTCTATTTGAGCGGAGAAAAATGGCAGATATGGCCTTCCTGTTTGGCTTAGCTAATGGTTCAACTGACTGTTGGACAAAATTGGGCTTCGTGTGCCATCAGCATAGTTAAGGAAACATCAACTTTTGCATGTTCCTTCTGTACGATGTACTTATCGACAAAACTCGTTTACGGTAAAAGCTAGTAGAACATACAACTCGGTGTGTCAAAGTGTCGATAGCTATTTGGTGATTGCAGTGGGATTTTATTTGCGTACAGTGCGGCAGACCGTTGGACAATGCTATCAAAGCCACGGAGAAGACATATTGTGAAATACAGTGCACCTTAACAAGAAGTACCGTGTGGTGCCGGACGTAAAGAAACTACCCCATCTCTTCCCATGGGTGTCGTAAAAGGCGACTAAGGGATTCGCTAGAGGACGGGCAGCAGCGTTCTCTGAATACTTTAACAACCGTACTGCGATCACCAACCCAGCCAAGCGTGGCAATTATGGCAAACCCCCCCAACATGGCTTGGGGGAGGCCTGGAGGAGTCCAGCAGTGGACGTATTTCGGCTGAATGATGATGATGATGACAAGAAATATAGCATAGGGATGCAAGAAAAGAGTCTCCACGAGTAATCGGCGCACCATACTTCAAACTTCAAACTTCAAAACTCATTTATTCAAAATAGACTAGAATTACTTAGTTCTTTTTGAACGTCAGAATTATATACATCAAAGACAGCCCCAAAAAGCGCCCTCCCTTCACCGCTTCCTAGTGTTTTTGCTGTGAAGAAGAAACGGCGCAACAAACTCCCCAGCAACACATATCTGTCTGTCAAGTGAATAAATTAATTGAGTCTATACAAAGCAAAAGGTAATATTAATTACAATAGTGAAATATGCAAAATGCGGATTATAGAAAAGTATAAGTAATACAATTCTGGTTGAATTGTAACAAAATTACCTAAAATTATCTAAACAACATAGATAATTCAACATATTATAGGTACACATAATTGTATACACTCAATATATTTAATTCAATACAATCATATTACAATAATGTGAGAATAATGTAGGTAATTGTCAGAAGTACATGAATAATAATGAAAAAGTGCCTAACAACTGCCATAGTAAGTATGAGCCGACCAGTCCCGACAGACAGCACCCGTTCACGAGCATGACGAGTGCACCAGCGTCGCTTAACTCAACCATATTGTAGGGAACTTGACGACCCGATACACAACGCCACCGTCAGCAGGACATTTTAGTGAGCATGACAGACTCAAGCCACCAGGCAACGGGCAGGTTTATGTAGGAGTAAGCACCTACAGTAAAACGTAGTAAACAATAATGGCTACATGATACTCACATTTTACATTTGATAATGCTTAAATACTAAATAGATCGTTGCCAGGGGCAATACTAAAAGTAAAACTGATAAATATCAGAATATATTACATTGTAAACAATAAATGTTACATGTCCTAAAATAAAAGTTATATAATAACTATGATACAATATATAATGAGTAGGTAACAAAAATGATACCTACAGTGAAATATTAAATACATATAAGTGAAAATTTACATTTAGACTGCCAGTTAAGGAGTGCCAGTGGGTCGCTGTGTGCAGTTGGGAATCGTATTCCAGACATTTTTATCTTCAATGTACTGGTTTATGCTATAATATGCTCTTGACATTAAGATACGCTTTACTAAGGACTTGAATTTCATGTAAGGCAATTCAGTGATACAAGGTGGAATTTTATTATAGAATCTAATACTGTTTCCCAAAAATGACTTACTAGTTTTACGAAGTCTAAAACCAGGCACCACAAGTTTGTGCTTATTTCGAGTGTTCAGGCTGTGTGTATCGCTGTTTTTACTATAGTTCGATATGTTTTTACGAATGTACAGGATATTCTGGTAAATGTACAGAGATGGTAAGGTAAGTATATTTATGTCCTTAAATCTTTCGCGAAGAGACTCTCGAGAACTTAGATTATAAATGGCTCGAACTGCTCGTTTCTGCAGTATGAAAAGTGTCTCGACATCAGCAGCTGACCCCCACAGTAAAATGCCGTAAGACATAATACTGTGAAAGTATGCGAAATACACCATCCTAGCTGTAGTCACATTAGTGAGCTGCCTTATTCTTCGAACAGCAAAAGCAGCGGAACTAAGTTTGCCCGCAGTTGCCTCTATATGAGGCCCCCATTGTAATTTAGGGTCTACTGTGATACCTAAAAAGACAGTTGAGGGAACCAGATCTAACCTTTTTCCGTCCAGAACTATATTTGCATTAATAGAAGCTACATTCGGTAAAGAGAATTTAATACACTTGGTTTTCCCTGCATTTAAAAGAAGATTGTTAGCAGAAAACCAGTTAGAGATTAAATTTAAAGTGTTATTAGGCTCTATAAGATCCCTGTCTTTTCTATTTACTTTAAATATTAATGATGTGTCATCAGCAAATAAGACTATATTTGACATGTTATTATCCTTCATCATGTACGGAAGGTCATTAATATATACTAGAAACAAGAATGGACCAAGAATTGATCCTTGGGGTACGCCCATTCTGACTCGTGAGCCTGTAGAGATGACATCACCGATAGCCACCTTTTGTTCCCGATTTGACAAGTAAGACGTCACAAGATCGATAGATCTACCTCGGATTCCGTAGTATTTCAATTTTAGGGTGAGTGTGCGGTGATCCACGCAGTCAAATGCCTTAGAAAGGTCACAAAACACACCTAAAGCATCCTGTGCCCCCTCCCAGGCCCCCAGTATGGTTTTAATTAAAGTGGATCCAGCATCCTCTGTAGATCTTCCCCTCGTAAAGCCAAACTGTTTGTCATGTAATATTTTATTTTTATTAAAGTGGGTAAGCATTTGATTTAGGATTAATTTTTCGAAAATTTTGCTTAGGGCTGGGAGTATTGATATCGGCCTATAGTTGGACGCGTTATTTGAGCAACCTGCTTTAAAAATGGGTATGATTTTACTGGTTTTCATAAGATCGGGAAATATGCCTTCTGTAATGCAAGAGTTAAAGATTTTTGCCAGCATTGGGGCGATCTCGGTAATTATTGCCTCCACAGCTTTAGTTGATAATCCCCAAAGGTCTTCAGTTTTTTTTATTGTTATATTTTTGAAAGTTTGTATTATGTCAGTCGGATTTACAAAATTAAAATTAAAATCAGCTACCTGCATGTCTACGTTTTCTTTTAAAAATATCTCCGCCGATACTGGTGACGATGGAAGATATTTCGTCGTCTCTAATGGTATATTAGTAAAATAGTTATCTAAGAAATTAGCGACTACATTCCTGTCTGAAACTATTTCGTCATTTATTTTTAAGCTAATAGTGTTGTCTTTTAACCCACGATTGCCAGTTTCTGTATTGATTATCTTCCACGTCGTTTTTATTTTATTATCTGATTTACTAATTTGATTACTTATGTAGGCTGCTTTAGCCTGTATACAAACTTTTTTGAAAAGCTTAGAATAATTTCTAACATAATTATGAAAGTCTACATTGGGTGTGTACGATTTTTTATCATATAATTCGTATAAGACATCCCTACTTCGCCTTATACCCTTGGTTGCCCAAACACTGAACCGTAATTTATTAGTTATATTAACTTTTTTTATTTTGCAAGCCTTATGAAATTCGGTACTTATCGCATTAAATAATGTATGGTACATTTTATTGGGGTTGTCAGAATGTGTTTTTATTGTATTTAATTCGCATTCAACATTTTTCCTAAATACTTCTAGACATTTTTTTGTCAGGGGCCTACATTCTATTATTTTCCTACATCTAATGGAGTGACTATTACATTTTATTAATTGACATTTATGGTCCGAACGGACTCCACTAATAAGGCTCTTTTCTGTTATTTTAAAGTTTGTTATAATATTATCAATACATGTAGCTGTGGTGGGTGTCACTCTAGTCGGCTCAGAGAAGATGCACTTTAAATTAAACGATTTAAATAAGGACAAAAAGTTACGTTTATCGGTGGTGTCTAACAGAATGTCTACATTAAAATCCCCACATACTAAAAGTTTCTTGTTTATTTTTATTTTCCTAAGAGCATCTTCCATAGTTAATAGAAATTGAGAGGTACATGAGGATGGAGGCCTATAGACACATAAAATAACAAATTCCTCAGTTTCTGCACATGCCAGCTCACACACTCGTTCAACAGATATGTTGCGTATATCTAAACGCTCTTTACATTTTAGGTGATTTCTCACTAGAATTAGAGTTCCCCCACCTTCTGCTGACACCCTATTGAACGAACTGGCTACCTTAAAATTAGCTACACTAAACAACATTGAATTTGCCTTTAACCATGTCTCTGTAAGACATAAGATATCTACATTGTAATTTTCACTCAACAACTCAACGTCTAAAATTTTGCCAGAGAAGCGGTTAATATTTTGGTGTGTCAATATTAAATAATGACTATCACTCTCTGTTGTCAGACAATTGAGTTTAAATTATTATTTAAAGTAACCATCTGATTATTAGTACTATTACTAATTATGGTGGATGTAAGAGAGAACTTCGTCATATTACTTATGACCGAGTTAATATTATAGGCTAATAAAGTAGCAATATGTCGCCTAGGTTTCTTAGGCAGATACACAGAGTCTCCGTTCATATGTAGTTTACCAACAAAAGCATTGGTGTCAAAAAATATGAACTTGTCACTATGGCGACTTACTAAGAAGTGTATATGCATGTTTAGCGTATGGACATAATCATTTTGTTTGTCTGACAGATGGTCAAGATAGGGAAATGCACATAATATTATCTTATTACAGACCAAGTTTAACATTGAGGTAACACTGTCGGTGATATCTTTTTTCCTAACGTTTAAGCTATTGCCTACAAGTAATGTTAAATTAGTATTTTGTGTAAATATATTTGACATAAGTGATGATATTATTTGCCTGTAGGATGACCCAGGCATACAGTGATTTTGTGAAGAGTGACACAGGCTGTTGCTTAACAATTCCCCAAAACCTTTGCCTATGTTATCAGAATACATTATAGATTGCCAACAATCATTATTCCTATTTGAATTGATATTACTACTTATGTTTACTGCTTGAGATGTATTCACAGTTAAGATGTCACTAATATTCCCGGACTGAGGTAAGTCCTTCAACATCACTGGTGGGGGGGAGCTTTTACAGTGTGAATTGCTCATACACGTACACACATTGTTGTTGTCAGTCAATAAGTCCAGTCTGTCTGCATTATACTTGCACATGTCAACTAAATGGTTTGCAGCAAGTATATGTTCCTCAATTTGTTTTTGTGAGGTCATATATTTATTATATAAAGAGCTGAGCGACTCTTCCAGGATTTTAATCTCAGATTGTAAACGCTGAGTGTCAATTTCATATATATTTTTACTGTCCTCAATTTTAATTTGATAATTTTTAAGTTTATTTACTAAAGCAACACGTTCTTTCCTTAATTCAATATTATTACAGAAGTGCTTTTGTTTTCTTTTTAGGCGTTGACATTTCTTTATGATTTTATTAATTTTTACATATTTTTTAATTGTATTGTGACTAGTCTTATTAATAAATTTTTGACTTACTAAGGAAACCTGATCTGTAAGATCAATGGTAACTAAAGACTGATCTGACTGAAAGTTAGAGTTGGGACAGACTAGTTCTTTAAATAGGTTTTGGGTTGCAACCGACTGTATACATTCTTTGTCCTGCTGTAAGCTTTTTATTTGTAAATTTGCACAAAGTAATTCATCCTCTAGGTCCCTAACTTTCCGCAATGCCTCCTCATACAAATCACTACATTGGCTAAAACCGTCCGTCACCACCTGAAGTTTGTCCCGTTCGTCAACAACGTCCAGGTATTGTTGATGTAGGACTGCTAGCTCCCTTTTCAAGCCTGTATTCTTGTCAACAATTGACTTCACTTCCTCCTCACTTTCCTCTCTCTCCTGTAGGAGCTGTTGACATTGGCTGTGGGAGGTTTTCAGTTGATTGAGGGCCGCATTTAACTTGTGCTCCATGTCTAGGGCAGTAGCTTTACGGGTTAGCATAGGCATGTTGTGAGGACTGGTTACTGAAAGTGGAAATATAGAAAAAGTGAGAACAATAAAAATTCTAGTAGAGAAAACAGATGAAAATGGGAAGAAAATGAAATAAGAAGGGTTCAAAATAACTATGTATATCAGTTAATAATATGGGGGCTTATGAATAGAAAAGAAAATGAAAATTATTCTGAAATCATATTATTATGACTTATTGAGGGTACCTAAATTGTCAAGACTAAAATTATACTGTTAATTAATTCTTAGTGCAAAGCAATATCAACACTAGTTACACAGAACAATATTGATTTTCACCACACCTATTAAATCAAAAAGGAAGTCTTTGTTAAATTGATATTTTATAAACTTCGATTTCCACCTACTTGTCAAAAAAGTGTTAAAAAATAATTAATTGTGCCTGCACTGTGAATAAACTCTGTATGTATTTTTAACAGGGTTGTATTACAGGGCCTAAATGAGTGTTGATGAATATATTAAAAGACATATAATAATAAACAATACTCCCTGCTTTAGTCCAAAGTTCAATCAGCTGTTGAGAGGTTACCGGCTACGGTGAGTAACCAAACACTGTGTTATAGTGCAGATAATCAAAGGAAAACAATAGTCCTGGAGATTTATAATGTCTTGATAGATTTTATCACAAGATTACTCGATTTAAACACTTAATTACAATAATATAAATTTTTAAAATACGAAGCTAATATTTGACATGTCACTTGAACAGTGTTGCCAGTCGAAAAAAAAAAAAAAAGGCATAGGTAGTCAGCCCCGCTATCAGTACCGCTGACTGGCTAATCTTTTCACCACAGCATGAGCTATTCCCAAATAGCTCGTGTCGAAACGAGAGAACAAGATAGCCAGAAAGTACATTCGATAAAAACTGAAATCATCGATATAGCAAGATTAAGTGGCAGTGGGCTGGTCTTGTCTGCCAAAAAACCGACAGTAGCTAGAGCAGATGAGTCCTTGAGTGTTTACTACAATACTATACTATTGTAAACTAGATCGTCCTATACAATTTGCAGTGTCTACTGCAATGATCATCGACTTATAACTAAATGGCTTATTGTTGGCACTGACATCAGGGGGCAAATTGGAGGAATTTTAATGCATAGACAACTACCACCCGTCGTCTCAGGACGACACTTAATTGTCTTATCTATTGTGTCTATAATTACCGTGCTTGAGGTTTTAACCCTAGTCGCACCTGATGATAAGCGCAGACAGGGTCTAAGATGGAGCATACGAATCTAAGTAACAAAGATACGGAGGGATTCCCTTACCCCTCTGGCTCTCACATACACACGACGGAAAACAATAAACTGCCTGACTGACTTTAATGCGAGAGTAGTAGGTATAACCAGGTGGACCAAATAAATCCTACCACCAAACTATATTGCGTTATTGCCAACCTTGAGCGAGTAGACTTTGGAGAGCTTTCTTCGTCTTCCACATCCATTAAGCTAAGCAGCTAGGGTACAATGGATGCGGAAGTCGAAGCTCCAAGTATTCCGACGCAAATCGACCAAAATTGGAGAGGCCTGCAGCTGATTTTAATTGATAATACATATAGTATCCCTAATATAGACAGAAACGAGAATAACTAAAAAGGCAACAACCATTTGCATTCGAAGTCGAAACCCCGATGACGTCACCACACCATACAAACCGCTTTACAATGTACATGCGTTAACAAAACTAAATCAGATAACGAAATTAGTCCAACAGCGTGTCATATCAGTTGGAATACAATGCGTGCACATAAATTATTCAAGCCAGTTCCTTCATAAGCGTTCGACAAAGTTCATGCAACCGGTTTTGAATGTGTTACACTCGAGACTGTGTTTGGACACTGTGTTCGTTGCGTAATGTGAGGGGTAGTTTTCGACTATTGGATGTGTTACTTTCAGTAGTATGTGTTTGGGTGATAATTATTGTAGGCACGACTGCGTTCAAGCTATGTATTCCAGTTTGAGCTGATCTCGCATTGTATAGGTCTTCCGTACAATGAGAGGTCAGATTATATTGGATATGATAGCTAGATATGTAGCCGAGTGTACCTGATTTTATGTTTAACGGGGTGTTTATTTTTCCCTTATGGTGATTGTTTGCATCTTCTTCTCAGCGTTAAAGGCAGACCTGGTACCTCCGGAAAAACGAACGCCGCAGTTTCGGATCGAAAGGAAACAACGACGAACATCGCACTTATACGATCAAAGTATTGTCAAACACTTGGGAGTAGGGTGAACGAAAGACAAATTGTCAAATCGCGAAAATCGAATCGATCATCGGATCCGAAACACTTTCGTTGTTCTAAACCGAGCGATCCGTCAGCCGAAACTTCGTATCCATTTTCGGATTTTGATTTTTTATATAAACAAATTCGGACATACAACCCCGAAATTAAGTAAAAAAACTAGCAAGAGCTTGTTTGTATTGGGAAGTAAATAATCTAGTGCTGGCGATAGAATACTGAAAATGTTCCTTACCATAAGACCCTAGTTTATATTCACAACTCATCCCTTTTCTTAATACAAACTACATAAACAAACGTTTTAAAAGTCGGCTAATAACAGCAACACGGTGTTTCAGCTGGAACACACAGGATGCATCGCCTCGCAGGTCGTTAACCCCGGTTCACGGCAGTTTGATCCGGTTCACGCGGTCAGGGTTGAAGTTTCAGATGTTTGCGCATGTGCGTTGTGTTTCTATGTATTACCGGGCTTATGATGTAGAAAATGATGAATGTATTCTTACTGTTTGAGGAAAAAGGAAATAACATCACGCCTGTACTCCCCTAAGGGCTGGGCAAAGGTAGTAGAAATAAAGGGGATAGAACCTTCGTGGCATAGCCCACCCGATGCCATTTTGTTTTTTTTTCCAAGTTGCGGCGCACGATTACACTAACATATATGGGTAGAGGACACTTAGACAAACAAAAAATATCAGGGATATGGTGCCCTAAAGTGTCACGTTGCGGAGATATTTGGACTTAAAGATTTTTTTTCAAGATTGCTTCGCACTTTGTAACTGGTAAATATGGATAGAGAAAACTGAAACAAACAAAAAATATTCAGAGCTATGGTGCCCTAAAGTGTCACGTTGCCGAGATATTGTATCGAGATAATCTTGAAAAAAAATCTTTGAGTCCAAATATCTCGGCAACGTGACACTTTAGGGCACTATATCTCTGAATATTTTTTGTTTGTTTGAGTGTCCTCTACCCATATATGTTAGTCTCATCGTGCGCCGCAACTTGGAAAAAAAATGAAGCGGCGGCAGGGGCCTATGCCAGCTTCCATAGAACAATGTTCGAACCACTTTCATTTTCCATGGAAATAAAAACTATCGAATTTTGAAATTTTAACACTTGCTATAAAACCGTCATCAGTGATACTTTAAGTGGCCTGCGGATTAGTACCCCCTTTCCGACTAACCTTGTACCCATATCTACTGTGCCTTGGCTGTTGTGTCCACACCTACTCGTTCGCGATTGTTCGTTAGCGAACAACGAATTAACTTATTCATAATGATAATGAATTAAATTCAATTACATATAGCTTACCTACTTTTTTATAATCAACCAAATATAATAAAATACCTCAATCACGAAACAACCAAAAACATTAATTTAAACTATCGCTCCAATTAATACCAGAAGTCAGTTAAACCTACCAAACCCTCTGGCTGCTAATAATAAACAATACGCAAGATATTTGGGTCAAATCGGCTGATTATGTAGGTACCGACCAGATGGCAAACCATTGTTGCGAAATAACACGGTGAGAGGTTCCGTGAACGACGGAAGCCGACAAGGACTGGCAGAAAATCTGACTGTGTAATAGAATATCTTGAAGTTTGTGGATTTCTGTATAATATCGGCCACCAGTGAAAACCTCGATAAAGCCAAAAGCAAAATTTTACAGGAGACGGAAAAAACCGTTCACTGTGTTTTTATTTTATTGTAAACCGGAGGTCGCCCGCGGCTTCGCCTGCGTCGATTTCGTTTATCGCGTGGTATTTTGATACCAATAATTATAAAATTAGCTTATGTCCTTCTCCAGGTGCCAGACTATCTCTGTACCAAGTTTCATCAAAATCGGTTTCGTGGTTTAGGCGTGAAAGCGTCACAGACAAAAAGAGTTACTTTCGCATTTATAAAGGCGGATACAGACTTTGCGAGGCATGCGCCGCGAACTGTGCACAACGAATGCCTCGCAAGGTGTGTACCTTCATATTTGTAGCGAGGCATGTGCTACGCACTTGCGAGGGCGAGCCAACGTATGTTGGCAAACGCTTCAAGATCAAAGCGCCTCAGTGCGAGCATAACATTAGTTGTGGACGTAGTCGCGCATGCACGTTCGAAATATGCGCCGCGTACAATATCCACCCACTCCTCGACTGAGAAAATGAAACTGCGCCTGTGCGTAGCACATGCCTCGCCACAAACATGAAGACAGACAAACGAAGCATTTGCTTCGCACGCGATGGCTCGACCCGAGCATATGTTGGTATATTTTTTCGACACGCACGCCTGTATCAGAGGCATTCGTTGTGCGCCGTTCGTGGCGCATGCCTCGCAAAGTGTGTATCCACCTTAATATTAGTAGGGATGAACCATTACCTAATAAATGAAGTAATTAATATTTGAACATGAATTCTCGATAGGTGTCAAATGCGAATTACGAACGGAAATTACGGAAAAAATAGGAATTTTGTTGTTAAATATGAGGTTATCAGCAAATAAACAAGTGCATTATTCCTAATCAACTTCTTTATTTGCATTCAAATTGAACTCGAGCCAGTCTAAAATATGGGTTGCGAGGTTTTTATACTAAATATGACACAAAACGTGTTTGAGCAAAATTACTATTTTTCACTTCAAAATTACGAGGTTGTCACTGGCCGCCGACGATAACATGACATAATCATTACTGTTCCACTGACCGTGGAATTACTGTTCCGCTTGGTGCCTGAGGTAAAGAATAACATTACCCCATCTCTTCCCATGGGTGTCGTAAAAGGCGACTAAGCGATTCACTAGAGGATGGGCAGCAGCGCTCTCTGAGTACTTTAACAACCATACTGCGATCGCCAACCCGCCTGGCAAGCGTGGCGATTATGGAACCTCCCTCGCCCCAACACGGCTTGGGGAGGCCTATGTCCAGCAGTGGACGTCTTTCAGCTGAACGATGATTCCACTGACACGGGCCTCTTCTCAGAATTAAAACCCCCGTATTACAAAAGATGGTCTAAGAAAAACCTAGGTTTTAAAATAGCCCCGTCTTTTTTTGTTATATAACATAAAAAAGCGATGGGTATATTTGAAACCTGGTTTTACCTTAGTTTTGGTATAAACCATCTTTTGAATTAAGGGGGAAAGAGTTTAAGGCTTAGTCCGCCACGCTGGCCTAATTTTTTTAAGACCTTTCTGCTGTCCTTGTTTTCACACGATGCTTTTTTTTAGATACAATTATGATTTAGATTTCTGTATGAATATTTGCAATTATGGTTTTAGTATTTAAAGCAGTGTTTCCCAAAGTATGGACCCACCAGTAGGGGTCGCGACCTAGAGAAGTAGCAGTGCTACGCACCTGTATTTTTTGAAGAACATCACCAATAACATCGATGTACGAGTATGTCCTTCTAGGGCGTCCTCTACCAGCGTTTCCACCACCACCAATTCCTTTTGTTAATCGCCAAACCATGACCAAACCACCTAAGCATACTCGTTTAAATTTTAGTCACTACATCAACGACGTCATAATAGGCAACTTGAATATTTATTTCTATCAAAATAACCTCCCAATACTTTCTTATCTTCTACTTCACAGGAATCGCACGAAACACTATGTTTTATTTTCTTAGAAGACCATTTGAAGCAAAGACATATTTCGCGCAGTGCCAACCTACAAGGCTTCAACATAATACAACACTCTGAAAATACATTGAACCACAGATAATTATGAATTATGTTATGTTTCAGAGAGTACCTATTGTTGATAACAATAGACGAACTAAACTAGCAAAGTTTGAGCAACTTTTGCTAATCACTACGCTGGTGTTGCTGGCAACACAAAGAGATTAAACTCATTCATCTTTTATGTTAGTTTGGGAGATTTTCATAATTATGAAGATGAAAGAAACTGCTTTGTAAGCTAAGGTTTAGCTGGCTCCTGTACATACTGGAAATAAAGAAAAAGAAAGATTTTATTTTCGCGCCAACTAAAGATAATTAAATAATATAAAAATATTAACCTATGACTGTCTACTACAAGGCAAAGGCTTCATATCATACAGAGAAAGAACGAGCATTGATCACCACACTTGCTCACTACGGGTTGGCGATTTGATACCATTAAGTCCATGTTTCCTTACGATGTTTTCCTTCACCGTATGTCAGTGGCGACTTAGTGTCCAAACTATGCCGAAGGTACGCGACCGAAGTTCCGCGGCTGATTTTATGTTCCGACGTATTCGGCTGATATGACACACCTTAAGTGCCGAACTTACGAGGCAGAAATTCAGTTGCGCAACTTTGCAAACACAACGGGCGCTGCTCCCGCCCCGGATCTTCGTCGGCAATGGAACCGAACTTCGGTTGCGTATAATGTGTGCTCTACAGAATACGTTGCCGCTGAACTTACGCCCGACCGAAGTTCGGCTGTACGCTATAACGCAACGTAATTACGGCATAATGTGTCGTCAATAATTCAAATAGCATTGCAGGCGTAATCATGCCGAATTTCGGTAGCGTACCTTCGGTTTAGATACTTAGATTAACTAAAAAAGTACGTACCTATGACACTGAAAAAGTCACATTGTCGATCGATTCCGTTTCTTATCACGTTTTGCTCGTACACAAATCGAGAAAACAAATCAGATCAGTTTGAATATAATCGAAAAAGTTTTGAATCGGGGGACTGTAGTTATTATCAATGCAGTTATAAACAGCAAAATGTCTAGGACAAACACCTGGACCCGGAACAAATGCTATAGGTTACCTATACTGATATTTGTTTCGTGAGAAGATGGAATCCGCGATTCTTAGCATTGAAAACCAATGAAATATTTAATCAAATGCCCAATTTATAAATGACTAGCTTCGCGGCTAGCCCGCGGCTTCGCTCGCGCTCGATTTAATCACTGATGAATGATTCGAAAGACACGTGTCGTCATCTATTATCGTTATTGTTGTTTTCCTCGGGAACAGTACTTTTTTTCGGGATGAAAGGTACCCTATGTCCGTCTCTGTCCACCTGACAACGTGTATGCAAAATTTCAGGATGATCGGTTCAGTGGTTTAGGCGTGAAAAGGTAACAAACAAACAAACTTACTTTCGCATTTATAATATTAGTTAGGATACACCGTGTTCTTTTTATATTTTCGATAAAAAAATAACACTAAATTGTTACACATTTTTAATCGTAATCAAATAACCCTACAATTAGCTGCGTCAATAGAACGTTGATAATGTGTAAATGATACCTATTATTAGGTAATCGGTTAAAACTGTTATGTATTTAAAACATCGATACATGATTTATTTCTCATATAGATGGTCTAGTATGATTCAAATGCGTCAACAAGACCGGTCGCACATTACGAGAAATTTCTGACGCGCGACTCTTCTCATACATTTTCTATTAGACCATTTAGACCCCGCACACTGCCAGAATCTGCCGGATCCGGCAGTCTGCTGGCTCTAGTACAAAATGTATGAGCAGAGTCGCGCGTCAGAAATTTTCTGGCAGAAATTTCTCATAATGTGCAGCCAGGCTAAATGTATTTGGAATATTATTTCTTATTTCATTCTGTTTTTAAATAATTATATTCGTGACTAAAGTAGTAAAGTTAATAATATGTACGGGTTATAAAATGTTCATCACAAAATTCGTTTTTATTATAAGTAATCGTCATCAATTTGTAAAGCACGACAAAAACATAATCGTTCCATCAGAAGAGAGCACGGATGAAACGACAATCACTAAGTAAAGGTGACGCCACATTACGTGACTATCGTTGTTAAAACGTTTCTTAAATTGTTACAATCACTCTATCATCAAATAAGTACTCATGATAATAATTCTAATTTTAATTCCATTCATAAACCGCGAAGGCTACGTTAAACCACAATCTAAGGTTTTGTGCAAATTGTACAACCGAGATCACTCCGACGCGACATCAACACGATCAGATAACGCTAAGAAAATAAATTTTAATTAGATTATGACGCGAAATTGGTAACTGATTTATTTTTACTCTCAGATTAATACGTGACACATCAATCTTAGCCTGTCAATGGGTCTATAGGTTAATAGATCCGTTGATTCAGAATTGTTTTACATGTTGTGTTTTTATAATCCTCAATCCGCATAAGTTTACAGTTATAATTAATTTATGTTTTTTTTATTTTTAAAGACTCAATAAATTTATTCACCTGACATACAGAACTGTTGCTGAGGAGTTTGTTGCGTAGTTTCTTCTTTACAGCATAAACACTAGGAAGCGGTAAAGGGCGGGCGCTTTTGGGGGCTGTTTTTTGTAACATGGCGTTCAAAGAAAACTAAGCAATTCTAGTCCATTTTGAATAAATGAGTTTTGAGGTTTTGATAGTCCTCACCTAAATAGTAATTAAAATTAATTAATAAAATGATATCAATGACGATGTATCTTGACAAAAATACTGGCCATATAGAAACAACAATAGGTATCTTTTCAAGAATCGACATAGAAAATTGTCGATAAAATCAGCTTCGGGCCATAATGTGGCCACGGTCTAACAATACATTCTAATGCAAATTAACCTTAATGAAGCCGTCATCTGGATGGCCTGAACATAAATTACTTGCAATGACAATATTTTAGCACCGAAGTCACGACATGTGAATCATAGTAATAGTGAATTGGTAATTGCTGTACTATCTAGTTTGGGACTTAATTTTTAAACAGATCATTATGTACAACTTTTACTATGAGACAAAAGGAGGAATTTGTGGAAAAAAAAACTGCTTTCCATACATTTTGTTAGTGCGTATACACGTAGAAAGTGGGTTGACGAGCGCTTGTCGGTGCTGGTGCGCGCAGTTAGTCTGCGCAGGTAGTCTCTATACTGTGTGGCGAACCAGCGCCGACAAGCTCCGAACGTCGCCGATAAGTTCCGACCTGCTCCGATCAGCGCTGGTAAGCCGTCATTTGTTGCTGTATTTGCAAGGGAACAAGGCGTATTTTTGTTAAAAATGCCTGACCCTGCTTCTACCCGCTTCCTTTATGTAGCGGTTACCTGCACGGACCAGTACCGATAAGCGCTGGTAGGTCGGCGCTGGTTACCTGCTTCCTTTATGAATACGCACTTATGACTGAATATGATAAAGCAATGAGAGTGACTCTTTATCATGAGCGAGGAGACTGCGCTACATTGATAGAAACAGATGTATGAGTTGTAGTTATAACCAATAACGGTCGGTAATATATAGGAACCCGGCCATGTAGTGCACGGTAGCCAGGTGTGGTCGGGTCATGCGCATGGACCAGGCGTAAACAAACCATTTTGTTCTCAGTACCGATAAGGCGCGGTTATCTTTAACCAACCAATGTAAATTGTGTCGTTTGGAATGTTGGGATGTAAGAATATTATGTGTTTATACATATAAAGATTAGAAGGAGGAGCTCGTGGCTAAATAATTACAGCCGCATAGACCGATCTTCCGGGTTAAGCCACGCTTGCCGAGGTTGGTCTGTGGATGGGTGACCATTTACCATAGCGAGTTTCCTCCGTGCCTCGGAAAGCACGTAAAGCCGTTGGTCCCGGCTGTCATTTGTGGATCTTTGACAGTCGTTACTGTTGGTCAGAAGCCAGAAAGTCTGACAACCAGTCTTACCAAGAGTATCGTATTACCCAGTTACTGGGTTGTGGAGGTCTGATAGGCAGTCGCTCCATGTAAAATACTGATATTCAGCTGCATCCGGTTCGACTGGAAGCCGACCCCAACATAGTTGGGAAAAGGCTAGGCAGATGATGACATATAAAGATTGTTATGATTTTAATTGATAATCTTTTTCAAGGTTAGTCGTATAGGGGGTACTAATTCGCAGGCCACTTAAAGTATCGCTGATGATTGTTTTAAAGCTAGTGTTCAACATTCGATAATTTTTATTTCCATTCAAAATGATTTTTGTTTTAGATTTTCAAAAATTGATCATTCGATCTTTAGTTACGAATTCAGAAAATATAGGTTCTAACTCGTTACCCAAAATATGACCTAAAATGTAAACACAGCTGATCATTACTATGGATGGATAGATTTTAGCGTATTTTTTTAATTGTTCACACTGCCTCGTTGGTCTTGTGTTCGCAAGCGCGACTTCTCAGCATGAGGTCCTGGGTTATATCCCTAGGACTGACAAAATGTTCAGTTTTTTCCGTGTGGAATTTTTCAGTAGCAGCCCGACGTCTGGCATCCGGCGTCAACTTAAACATAACGGCATAATGAGGGTGTACTCTACACCTCTGTCTAACCCTTCGGGAAATACAAGCGTGATGATATGTTATTTTTAACACCAACATAATATGATTATACCAATAAAAAATAAACAAAAGAGTGCATTTAGCGCAAGGCTGTGAAACCAGGACGGAAACTCACGATTACCTCCGAAGTTGCTCGTATGGCGTGCACTGTTATTAACCGATGTTTACATGGATTTGCCTTGTTACTAGTACTTATTATATACTTGGTTAGTAGTTTAATATACACTCCGGAGCAATGCTTTCGAAGTGCTTAATTTTTGCCCTAAAGGTTGACTGGTAGAGAATGGTAATGGCATTAAGTCAACCTTGTGTACCATTAATGTACGTGAAGTTTGAATAAATAAATAAATCCGGGTCACCAACATAAACCTTAATATCTCGGAAATTAATAATGCTAGCTTATTCCAATAAATAGTATTTTATAGACTATTTAAGAAGTTTTATTAATTTTATTTGAGTAGGTCGTATTAAATAGTCTATAAAATTATTATTTTATTTGAACAGGTAGTATAAAATAGTCTATAAAATTATTATTTTATTTAAGTAGGTAATATGAAATCTATATCTATAAATATCTATATCTATAAGGAGAAGCTGACTGACTGACTGACTGATCTATCAACGCACAGCCTAAACCGCTGCGGTTAGAAATTTTAAATTTTGACAGTAGGTACCTTTTGTGACGTAGGCATCCACTAAGAAAGGATTTTTCGAAATTCAACCCCTAAGGGGGTGAAATAGGGGATTTAAGTTTGTATGTAAGTTCGTCATTTCTGAAGTAAGACGCATGAAATTAAATATTAAGGTTTCTGGTTAGAAATAAAGCTAAACGTGTTTCAGCGTTTTTGAAAATTCAACCCTTAAGGGGGTGAAATAAGTGTTGAAAGTTTGTATGAGAAATCTGTTAGTTTTGAAGTAAGAAGCATGGAATTAAAAATGTAGGCTCTTGGTGAGAAATAAATATACACACACGTGTTTGAGGGTTTTTGGAAATTCTACCCGAAAGTGGTGAAATAAAGGATGAAAGATTTTTTAGGTTTTTAACTGCAATTTCACGCAAGCGGAGCTGCGGGCAAAAGCTAGTAGTCTAAAAAATTGTAATTTTTGAAAAAAATAGTCTATAATATTATATTTTTTTAAAAAGCTATCATTCTTCTCTTCAAACAACTTCTGAATCTTCAACTGAATCATTTTTAGATAACTCAGTTGAAGATTCAGAAGTTGTTTGCAACGGCTACAGTGTTCTTCGGCGTGATCGAAGTACGCCTTGCGGTGGTGTAATGCTTCTGGCTCGAGCAGGTATTCACATGACGCGACGACCAGATCTTGAGACGGACCATGGTGAAGACTTATGGGTGTCATTCCCCTTGTTTGGCCGCCCAGTATTTGTATGTGTTGTGTATATCAAGCCAAGTGCCACCGATGATGTTTATATGACTTGGTTCTGTAAGGTTGAGAGTTTTATAAATAATGTTAAGGGAAATGTGATAATATTAGGTGACTTAAATTTAAATAGTGCCTCTGTGGCTGTGAACAACTATTATTGTTATTTCCTTTCATTTTGTGGTTTGACTGAGAAGAATGTAGTTGAGAATTCACACGGAGGTATGTTGGATGTTATCTTGGTTCAAGAGAGCGTTGGAGCGTGTGTGGCTGCGTCTGAAGGTATGGTACCACCAGATCTTTACCATCCCCCTCTAGGTATAAAAATCAATATCGACGTAGCTTTGCACAACAACTCGATGATACCCAGTAACATTGATCGATTTAAGGACTGGAACTTTAACAAGTGTGATTATGTACTTCTTAACACTTTATTATCCGAGGAATCGTGGACATCTGTGATTCAGGCAACCGATATAGCCAATAGTGTGAATTGTTTTTATGAAATAGTTTACAAAATCTTTGATCAGTGTATGCCCAAAAAACAAAGAAGTAAAATTAGCCGTAAATGTTATCCGGTCTGGTTCACTCACGACATAATTAAGGACTTGATATATAAAATTAAACTTCACGAAACTTGGAAGCGTTCTAATTGTTTAAAGGATTTTGAGTTGTTTTCTGAATTAAGAAGAAATCTAAAGCAACGTATCTCCACTGCTTATAAATCCTATTTGCAACGCATTGAAAATAATATTAAAATAAATCCGAAACAATTTTGGCAGCACATTTCAAGTCTGCGATGTAAGGGCGGCTTTCAGTCTACTGTCATCCACCAAGGGCAAGCTTTATCCGGTGTCGAGGCTGCTAATGCATTTGCAGATTACTTCTCCAGCGTATTCCTTCCTGATTTCCCCGAGCTAAATGCAAACCGAATAAGTGCCCGCGAATCAAACGCTAACAGCAATTATATTAACATAGTTCAAATTTCAGCAGAAGACGTTGAACGTAGCATTAATAAACTTAGACTCAGTAGTTCGGCTGGACCAGATAATATCTCATCTTTGGTATTAAAGTGTTTAAAGGTATATTTTACTGAACCTCTCTGCCACATTTATAATTTGGCTTTGAGTACGGGTAATTATCCATCCCAGTGGAAAGTCTCGAGGGTTACTCCCATACCTAAAAAGGGAGTTAAAGCATCTGTCGAGGATTTTCGACCTATTGCGATTCTTTCGTCACCTGCAAAAGTTTTTGAGCATATATTGCATAAAGAGATTCACAGACAAGTTAACAGATACATATGCAATGAACAACACGGCTTTCGCATCAAAAGATCCGTGAATACTAACCTTATAACCTTGGCTGATTATATCTCTACATGTGCTGACCGAGGCCGGCAGGTGGACGTCTTATATTTCGATTTCCAAAAGGCGTTCGATAGAATCAATAATGACATATTGTTAGACAAGTTAAGTGCCATAGGTTTCGCTCCCAGTCTCCTTCTGTTGATCTCAGATTATCTTCGTGATCGCCAGCAGTATGTGCGGCTAGGCTTGTACAATTCCCGATCATATGACACGCGTTCAGGAGTAAGTCAGGGGTCCATATTAGGACCTTTGTTATTCCTTATAATGGTTAATGACATTCCACAAGTACTGAATCATTCCAAGTGCTTACTTTATGCTGACGATTTAAAATTGTACTCTGAGATACAATCCCAGTCAGACTGCGTGGCACTTCAACAGGATATTGATGCTATAAGTGAATGGTCTGTAATTAATAAAATGGAATTCAATCCTTCTAAGTGTTGTGTACTGAGTTTTAGTCGTTCGCGAAATCCTATACACTATAGCTATAGCATAAATGACGTTGAAATAGCCAGAGTAATGACGGTCAAAGATCTTGGTGTAATTTTTGATCACAAACTCACCTTCCACGAGCACATTACTTCTGTGGCCAAAGATTCATTCAGGCGGCTAGGATTTATTCTTAGAAATTGTCGTGAGTTTACTAACCATCAAGTTATCAGACTCCTTTATAGCACACTTGTTAGAAGTAAACTTGATTGTAGCTCTTGCTTGTGGAATCCTCATGAGAAATCGTACACACTTATGTTGGAAAAAGTACAAAAAGCATTTTTAAGATACTTCTACAAACGTAAGTTTGGATATTATCCGTATCTATATCCGACTAGATTTTTGCTGGGTTGTTTGGGCTTTAATTCACTCCAAGTCAGGCGAGCCTTCGACCAACTTGTAACTGCTTGCAAAATTATACACGGAGCCATTGACGCACCTAATTTGCATGGTGAGCTGTGTGTCTTTTTTGTACCTGACAACTATTGCCGGGCAAGACGGCATAATTCGTTTGCGCAGCCGCGTTGTCGCACGATTGCGCGATCTATGTCACCCATTCCAAGGATGCTAAATGCACTCAACGCTCTCCTGGAATCGAATCCTTCACTGGATCTATTTGCTGATGAATGGAAGGTGATATTGTTGGAATGCTTGGTGTATTGCGAGAAGACTGAGTGAAAGGGTTAATATTTTAGATTCTATTATCTGTTATATTAATTAATTTCAGTACTTATGTTATGTGTAACTATCAGTGTAATTGGCTTTATGTCGTTCTGATTTTTAAATAAATAAATAAATAAATTCTTAGTTTCCGACATATTAAGGTTTATGTTGGTGAGCCGGATTCATTGCTCTCAATTGGAGATGAGGAGACAGTGTATGCAGTAGTTAATTCTTTGGAGCAGACCTTTATATAATAAGACCTGTATTATTTAACCTTAGAGTGCAAATAAATATTTTGAGTTTGAGTTTGACTCCTTGAGTGGAGACAGCGAATCAGCACACGCAGCGTAGGATGCCCCCTAGCCAGATGGATCGAAAACCTGAAGAAGATACCTGGGTTGGACTGGATGCGGAAGGCAGAAGACCGAGTGTTGTGGCTGATCAATGTTGTCAATTCTCATGTCAACGAATGTGACTTGCCGAACACTGACAACCAACACATCACTTGACATGAGACAGCTGATTGGTTAAGTTTTGATCAGCCTTTCAGAAAACTGGAAGAGTGTTTGTGTTGATTATGTATGTGAGACACGTGCCTGTAAATGCACTCACAATACAGCAGTGCGAGCACGGATCTTTTTGACATAAGATATAGATAAAACGACAGAAGTTGTCGTTTTATCTATATCTCATGTCAAATTTGACGTTTAGAATAGATAAATTTCTCGAATCGACTCGAGAAAAGATCCGTGCTCGCACGGCAGGAGAGGCTGCCGTTGATATGGTGGTCGCAAGTACGACTGCTGAGCTTCAGGTCCTGGGTTCGATACTCAGGTCAGTCAAAGTGTTATTGGGGTTTTCCGTGTGGAATTTCTCAGTAGCAGCTTGGAGTCTGGATTTGTGCCCGGTGGATGGCAATAGGCTCGCCCCCTATAACATGGGACTTAAACATAACGGCGATTTTCGGATGTACTGTACGCCCCTGCCCCACCCTTCGGGGAATAACTGCGTGATGTTATGTTATGATAATACAGAAGAAATCGTAGAACGAACCATAGTTAAAATAAAACTTTTCCGCATAATTTTTTCAGCAAACTGAATTACTCCCCAAGTAGCAGATCTCAACAAACCAGCTGTCATTTACAATGAAATCAGCACTGACATTTAAATTATAAGGCACTGTTAAATTGTAGAATGACTCAGCGTCTAGTCTAAGCTATCTAAATCTGTGAATGGAAAGCGTTGTAAAAGTTCTAGCCATTAGTTTCGACAAAAAAAACTCAAACTACAATTAATACCTACCTACTTTTATTTGTTTCCGTTTATTCATTTGGGGTCAGCTTTCATTCTCACCAGATGCGGCTGAATACCAGTATTTTACACGGAGCGACTGCCATCAGACCTCCGCAACCCAGCTAGGCAATGCCAATATACTAAGGCTAGACCGGATGTCAGATCGGGGTTCAGACTACCGGTAACGACTATCATAAATGTTTTTAAACTTTCGCGATTTGTACACATTATAAAAATATTGAATCGGGTCTTCTGGCGTAACAAACTTTAAGAGGCACAAAATACCTTTTATCCCGACGTTTCGGCCGAATTTCACCGGCCGTGGTCACGGGTAGACTGAAGTGGCGGAGCAGTTGTCATCTTCGTGAAGCAAGGGCATTTTCATCTACCCTCACTTGATCTTGATTTTTTATAAAGTTATCGTCGGTACTTCGACACACCACACTAACGACGTCTTTACACTCGCCTAAACCGTCCCGTTGACGATAACACTTGCGGATGACCGGATTCCATGATGTTGATAGTTTGTATCCATCTTCCCGATTGAAATTCTTGTATTTCTTAATTTCAATCGATTCACGTACAATTCTGGGATAATAGTGACAATCGGTGGAGAGGATTTTTGGACTATGTAATTCTATCCAGTGATTGGAACCGGACTCCAGAAGAGACGGGACGGTTTAGGCGAGTGTAAAGACGTCGTTAGTGTGGTGTGTCGAAGTACCGACGATAACTTTATAAAAAATCAAGATCAAGTGAGGGTAGATGAAAATGTCCTTGCTTCACGAAGATGACAACTGCTCCGCCACTTCAGTCTACCCGTGACCACGGCCGGTGAAATTCGGCCGAAACGTCGGGATAAAAGGTATTTTGTGCCTCTTAAAGTTTGTTACGCGAGAAGACCCGATTCAATATTTTTTTATAACGACTATCATAATTAGGTTCCTACCTAGTCCAAGGGAGTCCTCTCCCGGGACCGACGGTTTAACATGCTCTCCGAGGTACGGAGGGGTCTCGATGTGTAACGAATGGTCACCCATCCACGGATAGACCGCGGCAAGCGTAGCTTAACCTTGCAAATCATACGATACGCTTAGTTGTTAATTAGCCACGAGCACCACTAATCCAACAATATGAAAGTATTTTACTTTTTATTTAGCAAAGTATAATCTTGCAAAGACTAGAGAACTGTTATCGGTAGCGGGTAGCACTGGGCAATGTTGACAAAGGAAGGTAGTCGTCAATATGAATCAACCTACCTGATGTTATAAAGGCGGTGGTCATTCGACGAAGCGGGCCATTCTGTGTTCATCAGCTGAAGATATCTGACTAGCTTGTCCTTATTTTATGATCTTGTAATAATTGTGTAAAGTATTATATTGTGATCTAGTTCATGTTACTAACACTAACCCAAATACAAGTACTCTCAGTGGTGGAGAGTCTATGTTGGTTTTATTTACTAGGTACATTTCGGCTGTCCCATTTCAAAATCTAGTAAGGGACACTTTTTACAAAAACCGTTTTATTGCATAATCTTGCTAACCTATAAAGTATCTACCAAATACAAAAACACCAGCGTTGAAAACTGACATTATAAGAACATAAATTTCAGCATACCTAGTAAGTGACATCTGATCATTTTAAAACCTAGTAAGTCACTTTAACCACTTGGTTTTACTTAACATGATTACTTTTCAAAGGCTGATCGATTTAACGTTTATGCGCTCTCCTGTGAAATTTCGTTTTAAGCCCTTACTAGGTTTTGAAATGGGACAGCCGATTTACCTTGCTCGCAATCCTGACGTATCGATATTAGCTATAACTGTAATGATAGAATCACCCCTAAACGATAATGTAGTTGTGTCTGTTACAGAACATAGATTGCCTACAATATGGCATAATCAGGTAAATCTACCAACAAATTGATGGGTTTCTGTAACCTCCCGGGTTAACCAAGCAGACTTCCCGCGATTGTAAGTAAGACATCTGGCAAGTGAAGGGCGGAAGCATGGAATTTAGTTTCATGGCTCACCTTACATACATCCATGCTAGTTATTGCGCATTCAAAATGAAAAGTGTCAAGATTATTTTAGTACCTAGATATCATGTAATAACAAGGTTAGTTGGAAAGGTAATTGTACCCAGAAAACGTTTAAGAAACTATACCACATTCACAGGAGCTTGAGACAAAATGTAAACAAAATACTACCCACCAGTGGCGAAGGCTCCATACAACTCGATTCCTATCGGCTTCCCTTTCGAAACGAGTAGTTACTGGAATTCACGCATCACATTTGAGCAAGGTAAGCATTTTTTGGTCCGGCTTCCCTTTTAAGAAAATGCACCCATCGCCACTGCTACCCACTCTAAAATTATCGCTATTGTATTTCTTGTAATTGACACCTCCGAACAAACGAATTATATGAAAAGTGGGTAGTTGTTTGTTGACATTTTATCTCATGCTTTAATGAATATGGTGTAGGCATCGTTTCGATACGTTCCCTGCTATAGTAGCAAATCGCGTTTTACGTAAGGCTGAACCTGGAACTATATCCTAAGGTAGGCAGCGGTCTTTCATATATAAACAGCCCACTGCTGGGCGTGGGCCTCTTCTCAGAATTAGAAGGGCTTAGGCCTTAGTCCACCACGCTGGCCTGATGCAGGTAGGCCAACTACACTATCGAGAAATTTTTCGAGCTCTCTCAGATGTGCAGGTTTCCTCACGATGATTTCCCTCAGTGTTAACGCAAGATAGTAAAATTTTGATCCGCACATGAATTTGAAAAGGACATTCATTCTGCGCTAGATAACAACTAACTTAACCGCTAGCGGCCCGCCTGACGATCTGGATCGTCAGTGTTTATCTATTGTGTCTATAATTACAGTACTACACAGGTTAAAATTAAATAACGTGAGTAATTGGCCATAAGTGTCACCGGTAGTTCAAGCAGCAATGATATTCTCCAAAGCGTCACAAAACGGATTGATATTTTTACTTGCTCTTTGGCGGAATTCGAAACGGTGACACTTAATTATTTGTCATGTGTGTGTGTGTGTTTTTTTTGTATTAAGTATAACCTTTGAGACACATTCATATTTATGATTAGTTACGGTTTACTCACGTGCCTTTTTCGGGATTGTCCGACTAGTTTCGGACCCAAACTCGACTCGCGACGTCGCCTCGTGATCAGCTCATGTTTAAGGGCTCCATTTGGGTCCGAAACTAGTCGGGCAATCCCGAAAAATGCACGTGAGTAAACCGTAATTAATCATAAATATGACATTACATTGTTGTGTTGGGTAGAAGCCTGTAATAACAATAGGGTAATTGACTGAAAAAATCTAATTAGTCCATCAGTTAGATTATCAAAAAATATTTGACCCGTATTTTTTCTTTTGTTACGTAAACCAACATTGACGAAGTTAAGACACTTTTAAAATTGGCAAAACGTCACAAGCAAGTACAATTTTTACTTGCTTCTGACGTCACTAGGACGTCACTCTCGAGTTTTGATGCGTTTTATCCTTTCTTTCCAAATAGAAAGAAAGAAAGAAAATACATTTATTTAACACAGACCAGAAGGCACACAGTACAAAACAAAACATAAGAAAAAACAAAAAAAGAAATTAGCAGGGAAGTGTGCCTCACGGCTGCGCCAAAAAGGTCCAGTTCAGCAAAAGATGCCAGACAACTAGTGCCCGACGCTGGTTTTCAACTGGACCTGATGTGTGAGGTGACGGGTGTAAGTGTACTGCAACGTGTGTCTATAAACTTAGATAAAATAAAATAAATCGTGTAAATATTCATAGATTTAACAAAAGAAAAAATACGTGTCCATTATTTTTCAAAACTAACTGGCGGACTACCTAGTTAGATTTGCAATTTACTGATGCTGTCAACATGCCTATTATAGCTAATGAAAGAAAGTAAGAAACTAAATAAATGAATAATTATTCGCCACTTTCGCTTTTAACATTGCTACAATATACACCAACGTTTATACTACAATCACTAAACATTCTCATATATACCGGAATAAAACAGAAAAAAAGTAATTCACACGATGTAGAAAAGCGAAAGGCAACTTTGACCGCACATTCGGCACAGTTGGGTAACAATCTAACAGTACACCGACATTTTAATTATTAGAACGTTACTACAATCGTAGTCTGAATTAATTGAACTAAACAAGAAATGAATTAAAATGAACAAGAACTGATCAGTGGCGTGCCTTCCATACAAGCCGAAAAGCCCGGCTTAATATCAGGAATGCGAGAATAATAAAAAAAAAACAAAAAAAAAACTCCTGTAAAGTAGTATTGAATCATCATGTCTCATAACATAACAACTGAGCCCCTAGCACGAGTTTTTGCTAAATCGTGTAGTTAACGTTATCGTTTCGTTTGCGACAAATTTTGTATGCCAATTTTACTAGCGCCACGTGTGCGTATTTGGAACTAAACACTCCATAGCACAAGTTGTTGACAACCGCTTTCGTATCGAGTTCGAATAGTTACGGTTACGTAAATTGACGTAAATGCGCTAAATGTATGAGAATCGGTAGCACGAGTTTTCATTTTGACATTACGTTTCGAGTTTCGGTCGACACGAATACGGAAACCGTCTCACTGACTTTTTCTTAGTGAGAAAGCTAACCTACAAAAGTATTTACCACCATTTACCAGTGTTATTGTCTTAAAATGATAAATAATGGCACAAAGAGGAAGACACGACGGCTATTACTATGTTGCCTTCCGTTTAATTAGGCTAGGACAAGAAAAGAAGACGTGAATTGAGGTTGGTACAACTTATTTTATGTTTACAAACACAAGCAATAATTTCTTTTTGTAAACCATTTTTGTAACATATTGTATGTAACTCTTTCTTTTCTTCTTATTACAGCTTGATTGAACAACGGATTCGTGTTGGTAATATGACGGATCCATTAGACATTAATGAGAGGGAGTTTAAAAACAGATACAGGCTAAGCAAACAAGCTTTTAAATTCTTTTGCAACGAACTACGTTGCAAAAGTGGTCTCAAGTCGTCCCAAAGGATAACTTTGGAGCATAAGGTACCAAATTATATTTTATTAAAACTGCGATAGAATTATTGCAATATACTAATATATGTTTACAACTTTCAGGTGTTAAATGTGCTTTATTATTTTATGCCATGGGTTCATACCAACGCATAGTTGGTATGGGCAAGAACTTGGGGCAAACTACCGTCAGTAAAGATGTTTCTGAAGTTACTGAAGCCCACCACCCAGCAGTGGCTAACACTTTATTAAGTTTCCTATTTCAAGGGCAGATAGAGACTTAAAGCAAAGTGTGCACGACAGCATAATAAATGAATCAGGTACAAGCAGTAACACTAATAACTTAGCGGCCTACACTCAACCTCATTGTAAATAGAATAATGTTACTATCCAGTTTTTAGCTGATAAGAATGGGTCCTTTCGTTTAGGTTACCTAGGTTATAAGTATTTTTTATGTGTAATTTATATGGAAATAGTAGTTATTTAGGTGTTAATTACTTGATTCATAGTTAGATTACTTGTTAATTAGACTCCTTGACATGTATATAACAAGGCACAATGTAAATCACGATACATACCATGATAAGCAACAAAATATGTAGATAACAAAGTAAATATAAATTTAAATGTTAAGTTTCCTCCTCGCACTTTGGAGGTGATAACTTCGGCTCTGGGAAGGTTAAGATTGATATCATGGTATGCATCAGTTAAACTACGAACCATACTAACCCCCTGTGAAGACGGGATGAATGTAACCATAATAGTTTACAAGGTTACAGGGATTAAAAAAGGTAAACAAACCATGATAAAAATAGGAAATAATATTTTATTATTGTAAATGTGTTTTGGGGCATATACCTAATTAGCATAGTAGACCTTAGGCTAAGTGTAGATAAGCAATTTGAAGACAAAGGTATTGTCATTGCCACAATATTTAAATTATTTAATTTCAATATAGTAGGTAGGCTGCACTTGTAGTACATAATATGTAAATTGATTGAATTTTTCAGATTTTTTAGAAACTTTGGAATTCCAGGGTCTGTGGCTGCATAGATGGATCCCTTAACCACATATTCAGGCCAAAAAAGGAAGTGGAACATCTTTTTTATTGTCAAAAGCATTTTCATTCCCTGAATGTGCAAGTTGTAAGTTTATAAACTTTCAAATATTGTTGTTGACTGTACTATCCACAATAATTAAGATTTAAAATATATGTATATTTTCCAACAGGTTTGTGATAGTGATTGCAAAATCCTAAATGTCAATCCCAAAATATGGTGGAGCAACGCACAACACTTTTATTTGGGAAAATAGCCAGGTCAACACATACATGCAGCAATTGCAATAATATATAATAATAACAATGAGCAAGTGTAGTTATTAGGTGTGTAATATTTAATATTGTGTACATTTACTGAAATATTGTAATTTCACTGGAAACTAGATTAAATAAGGCTTATTTGTTACAGGTGATTCTGGGTACCTACAAAGACCTTGGATGCTGACACCTATCCTGAATGCAATTGAAGGAAGCCCTGAAGCCAATTATACTTCTCTTGTTGTATGTTACACAACCTAGATCTTCAATTTGCAGTTCCTGACCCAGATGGATATGACCCAAATGATTTAGTGATGGAAACACCCAAAGCCTCTTCTTCTACACAGCAAGATGCCACCAGCATCTGATGACCTAATAAGATGTTGAGTGCTAAGGGCCTTACTTATTAGTAGGATAAGGATTTGATTTGTTTCTGTTGAATACAGATGTAAATCTATAAATAACAGAAAAAAATCAAATCCTCCAAAATCTCCTTGATAAGATAGTACTTAATATTGTTTTTTGAAAAATATTTAATGTACTGACAATGTAAATTATTGTTACTATATTTTTTACATTACACTAACCTACATTGTTTTTACATAGTTTTAAGCACTACATTGTAACAATACTCGATTATACATGAAATTATTTTAAAAGACTATTCATGGAGTTTCTTGTCAGCTCTTCTCCATAGGACCTACTTTTTGGAACCATGCAACTAAATTGTCGAAACGTTTTCCAAGTGCAAGTACTGCCTATTCGAAATAAAAAACTTTTATTTGAATTATGTTGTAAATAAGATAGTACAAAATAAAAAAACTGTTTTGATTAAAAAAATATTTTTATTTAACACACAACACCTGTATTCCCCGAAGGGCCAAGCAGAGGTGACTAATCTTAATTATTATGAATCTTCTCTCTCCATTTTAGGCATATCACACTCTCTATTGTTTTCCCTGACATTATTCTCCATTCTTACAAAAATCTCTTCTACACTCTTCATTTGCTTCTTTCTTTTTTGCTGCTGCATTCGTTGTGAACGATTGACCTGGCTGGTGGTTGGCCTAGGCGACGTATGACTGAGTGTACCATGTCTAGGTGGTGCTGTTGTTCTGTAAAACTAGTACGGGGAACGTTCCACTCTTCATCACCTGTTGGCAAAAGAAGTTGTATATTACCTAAGTCCAATTTAAAAGATTGTAAAATTAAATGTAACAAAGATGATGCCTGATTTGAGCAATGCAGTAGAGAAGAGTAGACATTGATCATATTGAATCTAGTTTTTTTTTTTAAATATTATTCTGGATAGGTGCATACCAATTATATGAGCGTCTGTGATTGCCGCCACGGCCATGTCACCATAAGCAGATGCTGCAGCTCCTGTCGCAACCTGTCACATAGAAATTAATATTGTTACATAATAATAAAAACTAATAATGTGGTGCATAGGGCAGATTTAATCATTTATTTATTTACTGTTTTCTGTGACTTCATTCACATACAACCTACCAACCCCCATTTCATCCTCTTAGGGGTGGGTTTTTATTGAATGCTTTCTTATTGGATGCCTACACCCTATAAGGAACCTAACTGCCAAATTTAAGGACTAAGTAGTTTAAGTGGTGTAAGGGAGGGGCTCGTGGCTAATTAACAACCGTGTGGATCATATGATTTGCAAGATTAAGCTGCGCTTGCCACAGTTAGTCCGTGGTTGCGTGACCATTGATTACACATTGAGACCCTTCCGTGCATCGGAGAGCATGTTAAGCTATCGGTCCCGGGTGCTATCAGAATAATATTGTTGTCATCACGTAGGTACTCACTTTCCTTCACTTATCTTCCGATGCTGTCTTGCCCTCTCCTTCACTGTTTAATATGGTAGTGAGCTCCTTCCAACATTCACTGCACCATTGGCGTCCTCGGGGCCCGAAGAGAGTATTGAAAAGTCTCCATTTCTAAAAAAAAAACACCTATTGTAGTGACTATGTAAGCCTGGTTTTGAATTAACATTTATTTTCTATATTCCTATTACTAGTAATGATTAATTGTGTTTGTTGTTTCCTTATTTTCTTCCTATCAATGTAGGTACAATAAAGTATTTCTATATAACTATTATTGAATAGGTAATAATACTTGAAATGATAAAATTGATACTTGAAAATAATTCTTGACTTCATTTGACGCACTACCTATGTTGAGGTAAATGAATTCTAGCATGAATGTATATTGAGGAACTTACTTTTCAATTAATAGGCTCGTCTCTCTGATAAATGTGGGATTTATAAATAGTATGGGTTTATGTGAAATATGGGTGAATAACGTGATGTACTTACTTTTTCATACATTCCACCATTAGGAGGAATTGGGTGTAACTCGTGCTTGTCGAGGTTTTTGTAATAAAACGAACACAATAACACAACTAAAGATTTGATCGAATTAATATTGTTTATTTACATTTTTCTACAACCAAGGTCAAACATAAACGTCACTGACGGGACCGTTCGAAAGATCGAAATCAAACGACAAAAATTGACAAAATCCGACAAAATATTAATAACATAACTTCACGCCTTATTCCCCGAAGGGTTGGCAGAGGTGTATAGTATACACCCACGTTTCGCCGTTATGTTTAGGTCCCATGTAATACAAAATATTAATATTTTAACATTTTACTAAACTTTACTTTTTCTTTATTTGGATTCGGAACGCACCATTCACTCCAAACCATTCCATTCGCTAGTGGATGCTCGGCCTATATTAACTATAGTAGAACTATCGAGTATATTGTTTTCACGATAAGAAGATTAAAATGACACATGTCAATAGGAGTTGCTAGACATGTGACTGTAGTCGATTCAACTATCGATAAAATTTGTAAAATTTCAGCGAGAATTTGACAAATTATTGTAATGTGATTTTATGTACATTTCAAATACTTGTGATTTAAGTAATTAGGATTAAGTCAATTAGCATGCATATCTTCAACAATAGACGATTACGTGCTGATGTGATTATGAATCCAGCAGGTATGGGATGAATGAACATAAATGTTTATTTATCACCAATAATAAGCCCAGTAGCCGGGTCGCGAAAAAGAGGTTTATCTTGCGAAAGGTTCGTCGGTCCTGAATTTTGGATGTGTTATGTTAGGTGTTTTTTGATGAAAAGCCCATAAACAGACACACAGACAGAGAGAGAAATAGACAGCCAAACAGAAAGACAGACATGGGCTTCAAACCTATAAAATACCTCTGATCTTGAGGCGGGAATGAAAAATAAGAATTTAATTTTCTACAAAATTGATGTGAATAATTTTTGGCATAAAACCCATAAGGAGTTATTTAATAAAAACTCATTTTTGAGTTCTTTAACCCAAGATGGCACAGCGCGCCGAGGTCACTCAAGGTACAAAATTTGTTATTTTTATAAGAACACATATCCGTATCACGTATCCAAAATTTAGGACTGACCGACCTTTTGCAAGGCAACTGGGCTATGATGAGCCTTATTTTAATTATTCAATCAACTGAGCCTATCGTCTATAATTATTACGATAGTCAAAATGTTCATTCTGTTAATATAAATTTATCGAAATTATTTTATCGATACGCACGTCTCTGGCAACTGGTACCATCTGACGCAAGTTTGAAAACGCGTCGGAGTTTTTTCAAAATCATTTATGTATTATATAATTATGGCGTTAAACACTTATAACTATATTGTTTCTATGTTTCTGATTTTAAAACAACTTCTTGGGTAAGGCTTTATTAATATTTTAAATTGTTTTAATACTTTTTGAATTAAATTGTCATACACAAGCGCCATTACAATTTATTTTCATGTCATGAACTGACATCTGCCAAATTAATCAACTTACCGTGAAAGCAATATAGTAATAGTAACGAGCTAACGTAAGACGTTTTTATGAACTCATGCTGCCGAAATACTTTACTATAGTATCGACTTCGTTTGCGTCTGGTAAAAACGTTACGATAACTACTCGATTTTGCTAAAAACTCATGCTAGGGGCTCTGATACCTACTGTAATAAATAAAATGTTTAAACTCCGCGCGCAATACAGCGAGCCTCCGTGACCTCCGTGTGTTGCTAAGTTGCCAGGTTTACATAAACAAAATTTTTCGCGTCGCGCCTCGGCCGGCCTACGTAACGTTGCCAAACCGCCTGCAAGATCTTGCATTACGGTCGCACGCGCTGGCTTCTTACGCGGCTTAAGTCTTCTGTCACTTTTCCTTCAATCTCATTCATAAATTGCATAGAGATATATAAGTAAATATACATAAGTGCACATAATTTGTTCGCAAAAATAAGCCGGGCTTATGACTCTGTTAGTTTAACGAAATTGAACATTACGGTAGTGTGTTTAGAAGTGCAATTTGTGTGGCATGCGTGTTTAGGCACATAGATGCCGCGATGTTTGTATTTCGATAGAAATGATACAATTTCAAATTAGTTCACATTTTGTTTTGAGCGATATTGGAGCATTTTTTTGACGCGATATATATTTTTTCAGTTTCTGTGATTTAAAGTATTGTGTAACTTTTATTCGTTTGTTTTAACGTTTGTGATTAAGTTTCTTTGTGATTTGCCTTTCTTTTTATGATGAATTCGGAAATAATTGTTCCTTGTGTGAAGTTGTGTGTGATGGATTGAAGTGTGTGCAATCGTTACTCGGGAAGGTAAATACTTTGAATTTTGCAGACAAATACCGTTTTATTACTTCACCTGAACCTACTCCTGATTTGAGTATTTCTAGTAAATCAAAGTCACAATAGGCATTTTCATAGATCGGCTTACAAAACTCTTTGGATTGTATGTACTTGTATTGTGTTGGTTGCTCTCATTTAAAGAAATTATTCTGCAACACCAGTTGCATATTTTTCTCTAATGATACGAACGCCTGGAATACATCAGGTCACGATGATTTGAATAACTTATCTGGTGCCAGGATTAATTGGTCTAAACAAATAGAACGAAACAACAAACGGCTTTTATCAAAGCTACCGAATGATAGATATGTCTGTAAATCTATCTAGTGATACCATGCCTTCAGTGTGCTTTGTTGTTTATCATCAGCAGTAGTAAAGAAGCGAAGAATGAAGAGTTAACACGGCTGTTTACATCGAAAGTAATTATAAATTGTTTTTAAACTTTTGCGATTTGTGCACATCATAAAAATATAGATCGGGTCTATTATAAATTAACAATATTTTTTTCAACATTATAAACATTGCGTAATTATACTCATCAATTATTTCTGAGCCATCTATTGGCGGCGACGGGCGATTGTGTCATTTTTCCCGTCGAACTCGAAGCGCGCAAAAAAGCACCTGTAATGCTCATAGATGGCTCTTAAACCAAAATGTATGTGATTTTGCAAAATCACACAATTGTATTATTTGCACTCTATTTATTATTAGGGTGAAAATAATAGTTGTGTGATTTCGCAAAATAACGAATTTTGACAAATTTTACAGGGTTTTTTTTTCTAAAAATCTATCGGGCTTGCCCTAACTTTGAACCCTAGGCACGCCACTGGAACTGATCTGAAACGAATGAGATATGACCGGATTTGGTATCACTATTTTTTGCGTACCTGCAAGGTATGTTTGGAAAGTTTTTGTATTATCTGCAAAGATATACAGGGTGTAAATGAATTCGTGTAATTCCTTCAAACCGCGTGATCTACTGTTGACACAGATTGAGCATAAATGTTATATTTTTGAAAAATCAACAAAAAAAAAAGGAAGAACTTGGTGTTCTATTTCTAAGTTATTTTAGCGCCCCGAGTGACTGCAAAGAGCGATATCGCGCTAATTGTGCCAGCCAGTTGTGTCGCCGTGCTTTCATTCATATAGGCATGGCATCAATTCGATACCACAAAATAATGTTTTTTTTTTTTGTAAAAACATTAGTATTTTTTTATTCTAACCTTATTAGGTGGTTTAGATACGATCACTTACCCCTATCAAAGACAAAAAAGAATTTTATTTTTTTCAATCTAAATTCTGTGCGGTGTCAACACTACACTATATTGCTTTCACGGTAACTTGATTAATTTGGCAGATGTCAGTTCATGACATGAAAATAAATTGTAATGGCGCTTATGTATGACAATTTAATTCAACAAGTATTAAATCAATTTAAAATATTAGTAAAGCGTTACCCAAAAGGTTGTTTTAAAATCAGAAACATAGAAACAATATAGTTATATGTGTTTAACGCCATAATTATATATTACATAAATGATTTTGAAAAAACCCCGACGCGTTTTCAAACTTGCGTCAGATGGTACCAGTTGCCAGAGACGTGCGTATCGATAAAATAATTTCGATAAATTTATAATATAACAGAATGAATATTTTGACTATCGTAATAATTATAGACGAAAGGCTCAGTTGATTGAATAATTAAAATAAGGCTCATTATAGTCCAGTTGCCTTGCAAAAGGTCGGTCAGTCCTAAATTTTGGATACGTGTTATGGATATGTGTTCTTATAAAATTACAAATTTTGTATCTTGAGTGACCTCGGCGCGCTCTGCCATCTTGGGTTAAAGAACCCAAAAATGAGTTTTTATTAAATAACTCCTTATGGGTTTTATGCCAAAAATTATTCACATCAATTTTGTAGAAAATTAAATTCTTATTTTTCATTCCCGACTCAAAATCAGAGGTATTTTATAGGTTTGAAGCCCATGTCTGTCTTTCTGTTTGGCTGTCTATTTCTCTCTCTGTCTGTGTGTCTGTTTGTGGGCTTTTCATAAAAACACCTAACATAACACATCCAAAATTCAGGACCGACGAACCTTTCGCAAGATAAACCTCTGTTTCGCGACCCGGCTACTGGGCTTATTATTGGTGATAAGTAAATAAACATTTATTTTCACTCATCCCATACCTGCTGGATTCATTATCGCATCAGCACGTAATCGTCTGTTGTTAAAGATATGCATGCTAATTGACTTAATCCTAATTACTTAAATCACAAGTATTTGAAATGTACATAAAATCACATTACAATAATTTGTCAAATTCTCGCTGAAATTTTACAAATTTTATCGATAGTTGAATCGACTACAGTCACATGTCTAGCAACTCCTATTGACATGTGTCATTTTAATCTTCTTATCGTGAAAACAATATAGTAGTGATCATGTGTGGTTTTAAGGAATTACACGAATTCGTTTACACCCTGTATAGTGCGAGTCTCCATAATGTGCACATTATACATGAAATTGGATGAAACTAGACATAATTTTACAGACGGGAAAAATAGTAAAAAAAACTTGATTTTATAGACTTAAACTTTTTTATTGTAATTTTGTAACCAAGTGAGTACCTATATCATGTTAAAACTGTTATGATTTTAAATAACAGGCAATGACGATGAAATACAAATTACCACAAAACAATTACCGTCATTTAAAAATAAGGAAGAATTTACGGAAAATCGGACTTGTGACATTGTCTTTCTCGATACCTAATTGATTGTTAAACAGAAAAACAATTTTTATTTTTCCCGAGCGACGATAAAATTATGTCCAGTTTCACTCAATTACATATTATTACGTGCACTTTACGGAGACTTACACTGTATTATCTATTTACCTTTCGTTTTCTAGAGAAAAGAAACGTATGTAAATATGGGATCGGCCGCACTGCGCTCTTGATGCTCTCGCTACCAAGCTGCTGTACCGAGCCAGTAGATGTCTAGCATGTAGTGTCTTAGCGCTAGACCGGCGCCGCGCATGTGTTCCGTGCGCGCCTCTCAGGAGGACGTGGGGCAAGGCCCCACAGGAGGACGTGGGGCAAGGCCCCACAGAAGAAGTCCGCCAGGGGCTGGCGGACCGAGGCATTCTGGGGTTGCGGTGCATGCAGCTGCGAATCCCGCGACCCCGGCCAAGGGTCACGAGAAGGAACATCGTGGGTTTTTAGCCGGTAAGAGTCCGGCATAACCCTTCGCCTTTCCCGGGTGAAGGGTATCTATGAGGATATTCCCATGATAAAAAAAAGAAATCTCCAAACTACGGCCCACGAGCACCACGAGGATTGGTGGTGCTCATCAAAACTATAGTATGTTGGTAAGATGAACTAACTAGGCTACTACTGAAGTGGAATTGTCATGAACTACTAAGTATTTTAAAAAAGTAATCATTTCTTCCAGTTGGTCCAGTTGGTTCCAGTATTCAGTGGAGTTTCTTGCCGGCTCTTCTCCATAGAACCTGCCTTTTGGAACCGTACACCGAGTTTTGACGTTTTAAAAGTGCTTGAAATCTGGTCTATTTGAAATAAAAAACTTTAAATTTGACTTTCTTTTACAGTTCACATTTTGTTACGAAGCATGTAATGGTGGTGCTCAACAAAACCACAGTATGTTGGTATCATGAACTAACTAAGCCTTATCTCCTTGGAACTTAGTGCAGGAGTTAGTGTGGCTCTTAGTGTGGCGCCACACCATGCCGAAATTACGCGACCGAACTTCGGCATCTATGTTTTTGCATGGGTGAGACGCGACGTAATTTCAGCCTGGTGTGTCGCGGCTAATTTAAAAAGCATTGCAGGCGTAATCACGCCGAACTTCAGTCGCATATCTTCGGCATAGTGTGTTTAGACACTTACACTGAGTTGCAAGAAAGATACCATTAGGTGATCATTAACTAATCCGTCATTAAGAATAATGTTTCCATTAAATTAATGGCTATTGCATGAACACTAATTAGGTCGTAGTTTGTTCTTCATTTACTAATTATCATATATTGCAATCATGAGGAGTTTGACACATCAAAAATTAATTTTATGGATAGTTAACCATTCCATTAAATCTAGCTTCTTGCAATGGACAGAAGAGGTTAATGGAGCATTAACATTCTAATGAGAGCATTAAAATTTAATGGACCTTTCTTGCAACTGAGTGTTAGTCTAAAAAGTTTAGAGACGAGTGCGCTAGAATCTAGGTGCTTAGCCAGGCGCCTTAAAAAAATGAGTTGTCAAATGTATGTAGCTGGCGTTGACATTTTGACAGCTCTTTTTGGGATGCAGTTCCCAGGCTGCTAAATTGAGAGATGTTTATCGGGTCTTACAATTTCTTTCACAGTTCGCTTATAACGAAGCATGTAATCGTGCACATGCTAGGTGCACGTGCAAGAAATCGGAGCACGCTGCAGTTGCGCGAACCATTACGTCACTGAGACATTCACCCGTGGTAACGACCGCTGACATCGCGGGAGGGTGAGCAGGAGTCTAAGTTATAATCCACTTTAGTTCAAGATGAGTTTGGCATGTGAAATATTTATGGTAGCAACATTCTACAATATGCTTGATTTAGATCAGTCTTCCCTCAATTTAAGAGACAATCTTCATTGGAGACATTTGAGCCTAATTTTGACTTATTTTGATTTTTGACTGCCTCGTTGGTCTAGGGCAGGGGTTCCCAACCTTTTCTTGGTCAGGGACCACTTTTATATTATTCTTGTTAGCAGGGACCACTATGTAGGTATAATAAAAATAAACTGTAATAATCAAACTGAAACTTTAATTAAAAACTCAATAGGAAATTATTTAAAACATTCGCGGACCATATTTTGGCTTCTGCGGACCACTGGTGATCCACGGACCACTGGTTGGGAACCATTGGTCTAGGGGTTGCAAGCGCGACGGCTGAGCGTGAGGCCTTGGGTTCTATCCCCAGATCGGGCAAAGTGTTATTGGATTTTTCCATGTAGAATTTCTCAGTAGCTGCCCGAAATCTGGATTTACCTATGCCCGGTTGATGGCAATAGACTCGCTCCTTATTTTATGGGACTCAAACATAACGACAATACCGGCAAAACCCAATAACACTGCCCGACCTGGGGATCGAACCTAAGACCTCACGCTCAGTAGTTAAATGCAATAATTCTTACTTTAAAAAAATAAAACAATGTTGCCTTTATGTAAAAGCTACTTTTAATATTTGAAGTACGTTCCTTCCCTTACCCATTGATTTGGGACTTTGGATACCCGGTATAATACATGTATTAAAGCAAAGGAAATCATATTGAAGTTCCTAACAGTGAAAGATGGATCCATCCATGGTGATAACATCAGTAACATCGTCATCATTAACATTTTTTTTAAATCTTTGTCTTACTCCCGTTTGACCCCTATTCGCACGTGACGGTAAGTCCAGACAAGGTCTAAGATAGAGCACACGAATCTAAGTAATAGAGAGAGGGATGCCATTACAACCCTCTGGCTCTCACATACACACGACGGAACACAGTAAACTACTTGGCACCAGACTTTAATATTCAGGTGCCACCCAGCAGTGGCGAAGGCTCCATACAACTCGATTCCTATCGGCTTCCCTTTCTAAATATGGCAAATACTAAGTAGTATCTATTATTTTCAATTATCATTTAAACACTTGAGCAAGGTAAGTATTTTTTGGTCCGGCTTCCCTTTTAAGAAAATTCACCCTTCGCCACTGCTACCCAGTTAGACCGTATAGGTCCTACCAGCAAGCATGCGGTGAGGAAGTTTTAAGGTACTATTCCGAATAGAGCTGCCAATTGCAACTGCCTACAGCACGTGCAGCGGCTAGAAGTGAAACTGGTGTGGCGAGTGTCGTGCGTGGTGCGACTTCATGCAGTCCCTGCACGTGCTGTCGGCAGTTGCCGTTGGCAGCTCAGTTCGAAATCGTACCTTTATAGTCTAGCCCAGGGGTGGGCAAACAACGGCCCACCAACTTTTAGAGTAAGAGTGAATCGCTAGAACAAATAGCCGTACTTATTTATTTGAGTCAAAAGTGTTCGTTTTGGCATGATAAAATGCATTTATTCTTTTCAATTCTGGCCCCCTTCAAAATGTTTTGCGTTCTTCTAGTCCCTGATGAAAAATGTTTGGCCACTCCTGGTCCAGACGAGATAAAAATGCGATGGTTAAGGACTTCATTAGTGTCATCATCATCTGCCTAGCCTTTTCCCAACTACGTTAGGGTCGGCTTCCAGTCGAACCGGATGCAGCTGAATATCAGTATTTTACATGGAGCGACTGCCTATCAGACCTCCACAACCCAATAACTGGGTAATACGATACTCTTGGTAAGACTGGTTGTCAGACTTTCTGGCTTCTGACCAACAGTAACGACTGTCAAAGATCTACAAATGACAGCCGGGACCAACGGCTTTACGTGCTTTCCGAGGCACGGAGGAAACTCGCTATGGTAAATGGTCACCCATCCACAGACCAACCTCGGCAAGCGTGGCTTAACCCGGAAGATCGGTCTATGCGGCTGTAATTATTTAGCCACGAGCTCCTCTCTAGAAAGGACTTCATTAGTTTATCTGTTCTAATTTAAAGTTAAGTAGGTATGTACATTTGATAGTTCTAGTTTGTTATCACTTTGTAACTCTCTGGTTACGGAAGTAGTAACATTTATCTGCTTTTTTTCCTGTTTAAAATATATTTTATGCTACTTCCAAATAATGAAGAATTGAGGCCAATTACATTTTTTGTACGTACAAGTATAGGTATTCTATTTCCTCTGTCCATTGACAAAAGTTCATTAACGATCTGTTTTTTTTTCACTCTTCTTCATAATCGCGCAATAATCTTATGGAAATGCAATACAGGGTGTCCTGATATTTAACGTGAAACCGGGAACAAATAATAGGGCAGTTTATGAGTGTTCAATTTTTGTTTTTTTAATCGTTTTCGAGATTTTATACATCATTGAAAATCGACAATTTCTTTTCTGTATTATCTCGAAGGAAAACAATTTAAAAAAGAACTGTTCAATTATAAACTGCCCTATCATTTGTGCTTGACGTTGAGTTTTAGAACAACTAGCTTTCTGCATGCTGTTTCACTAGCGTGGACGTTGAATCAACAATAATATTTTTTTTTTTTGCAAAATTCCTTACAATATTGTTATACATTACCACACGTTTACTCCTTATCTAATTCTGGAAAATTATCCTAAGAGGACAAAAAAAATGTGGACATCCAAAGACGCTCAAACATGTGTATGTTTATTTCTAACCAGCCAGGCTACATAATGCATAACGCGAGATAATTTTGTCGATGCGTTATCTCGTGCCGAGACGAGATAAGCTATATTAAGTTATCACGACATGAGATAATTTGATTTGCAAAATTATCTCGCGCTGCGCATAATAGGCTAGATGAAGCCTTAATATTTAATACCATGCTTCTAACTTCAAAAGTACCAGATTATCACACTCGTTTTAGTTCCCAGTGTTTACAGGAATACACTAAAGATAGATTGTCTTTCTTATTACTTACGTTTATAAACCACCTAAAGATAGATCGTGTCTTTCTTAATACCTACTTATAAGTTTATTAATTCAGTTATGTTTAAAGTAAGTATGTAAATACTTACTTAAGAGGGCTATCGCATTTTGTCTCCTGCCTCGCTCGCACAGGACCATATTTTTAAGAATGTTAAATTAAAAGATGCATTTTTTAATAATGTATTCAATGGGCTCCCTTTAAAATAATATTAATTTGATAGGTAATTATTAAAAACACATTACTATCGTGTTCCCTAATAAACTCAGCTCAATAATTATTATGATCCGTTTTTGAGATAAGTTTAATAAATGTCACAATAAAAATGTTTTTAATAATTATACGTATTAAACTAATATTATTTTAAAGGGAGCCCATTGAATACATTATTAAAAAATGCATCTTTTAATTTAACATTCTTAAAAAATATGGTCCTGTGCGAGCGAGAGAGGTGAGAAAATGCGATAGCCCTCTTAACTATCGTATAGTCAAACATCTGTTACTTTGCATAAGTTGATATGCATTGGAGGTTGCCCAACATGCAATATTACAACACAAGGCAAACATTTTGTATCCATACACTTCGAAGAACAGGGTTATACGTATGCAGTTACCTTATCATCAACAGCTTAATTTAGTCCACTACTGGGCTTGTAGCTCTTCCCTAAAAGATGGTACAGACACCAGCACATAAAGCTACTACAATCTGTCAATTTTTTTTAATAGATTTTCATCTTTATCGCAAAAGCATTAGGTTCAAGGTTGATTGAGAAAATTTGACCGCTTCAGGTAACTTGATGTACATACAGTATGATTTTATTCGATATTTTGTATATCGATGGCTCCTATGCCTTAGGGCCAAAGTAGCATTTTTGTAAATATTTTTTTTTATAATATGTAGGTACAAGCCTACATGTTGTAATGTACCGTTCTTTTAAAAGTCCATGTGCAAGGGGCTACCAGCTGATAATGACGTTGTTATCAATCCCAATGTTAAACGTATTTATAAAGGCATAAGGTTCTGTATACAATAACAAATCGAAAGTTGAATGACAGAGCTCGCTCTATTATAAAACCGTCATAACACGAAATATGTCACCGAAAACGCATTGTTACTATAGGAAAACAAATGTCGAGACGAGGATAAAGCTGAAATATTGCCCGTAAAGGTGTTATTTTTAGTACAGGTTCGTAATACTTAACCTAAATGTTATATAATAAATGATCAGTCTATAAAAACGTAGTACCTATAAACATTATGATTGAACGCAATTTCCAACTATAACTTACCTTATGACGACAGTCGAGGATCGATAGCACACGTGTCGCACCTCAGTCGCCGGTAGGCAAGCAAAACAGAAGAGATATAACAAAACAAACAAACAAAAAAACAAAAACACACGAAAACAATAAGATTTCCTCTCAGTCAACTGTCACTTAACAGAAGTACACGATAACATACACACACAGAATTTCGGACACCCGGCGTTTTCCCGGTCAAAATAAACCAGCATAAACGTAAAATAACCAAAAACATAAACTCCTGACGTAAAGTAAACGTGTTTTTTAACGTTTCGATGAACAAATTGATTGTTTTGAACGTAAAACACAGGTATAATGTTGATATTTTTATGATTGCAACGAGTTTTAGTATGAAGAGCGCGCGTCACACCAGTGCATACGTCGGCGGCGCGGCCTACACTGACTGAACTGAACAGAACGTAGCGACGTAGCCAGAGAAAAAACAAACTAGCTCGAACTGTGCCTCTTTGGACGCAGCTGGAAAACTATATCTGTCTCCGTCTAGCACACTGTGTTTAAACCATTTTCCCGCTTAGCAACGTGTCGTTGCGGACTTTAGTGGTAGCCTTAGTCATCAGTGTCTCCGACTGTTGTTCCCTATTATATGTACATCCCGATAAGTGCCTGTTTTATAAACATGGCACTCCTTACTTAGCGTGTACGCTGAACGTACTTACTGAATGACTGTGTCAGTTTCACGTAGGTACGTTGAAGGTACTATCAAATTAATATAGGTATCGTTTCTTAGATCAGATTTCAGGACATCGTTTTCCACAGACTTATGTATCTGATAGAGCGTTTATCAATTTGTCATCAGTTCTTTCCCTAATGGGTCTGACGACAGACTGCTGGTGTAATACATCTTGGATAACGGTTTTAAAACATAGTTTTTTTGATAATTTTTTTAATGAACCAGCACACACATTGAAAATGTAAAAGTGAAAATATATTATAAGGGCAGTGTAGTGTAGTGTCGTGTGGTGCCGGAGTCTCGTGCAGTGCCGGATTTAAAGAATAGCACTACCCCATCTCTTCCCTCGGGGACGGTAATGTTATTACCGTGCCTCGGGTGTCGTAAAAGGCGACTAAGGGATTCTCTAGAGGATGGGCAGCAGCGTTCTCTGAGTATTTTAACAACCATACTGCGATCGCCAACCTGCCTGCCAAGCGTGGCGATTACGCAAACTCCCCCTTTTGGGGGAGGCCTATGTCCAGCAGTAGACGTCTTTCGACTGAGTGATGATGTGCAGTGTCGTAGCTCTAGGGTCATGAGCGCCTAACACAAGGATCAAATTTCGCGTCACTCAAAAAACACGCTAAATAAAAAAAGGCAATTTAATTAAGAATTTTGTAAAAATGAAGGCTGGGACGACTTTATATGATTGTAGCTCTCAAAATCCAGACTTAGTTATTTCATTTGCAATCAACATCATATATTTTAACGCCTATCTCTCACAGAGAACATGCTTGAGCGAGAGGTGAATAAAGACAACAATAGCAACACCGCCATTTTGAATCCTATTCTTTGAGTCATTGTCATTTTCGAATTACTATCGACATCTTCAGATAACTAAAATTACATAATCTTAAACCAGGGATACACAGAGTTATTAGGACTAGGAACCACTTGGGCAGACTATCCTCTGGTTTCTGATTTGAGAATTCGGGATAAGCAAATACTTAAGTAACATTTGAGTACAAAGTTATCAAAAAAATGCTTTAAAACCCGTAATTTTTTTGACAACTCCATATTCAAATGTAACTTACAGTATTTGCATATCCCGAATTCTCAAATCAGAAACCGGAGGTTAGAGTTAAAGGCGGGCCACCACAATAAACAATAACCAAAAAGTTAAACTGTAGTTTACTGAAAGAATAAAGCGTACATAAATTTTTCATTCGCATAAAAACTTTGATTTGCTGGAAGGCCGCACGTATATTGACGGAGAGCTACATGCGGCCCGCGGGCCGTGCACAGAGCACGGCTTTAGACCATCACCATGTATATTAACTTCCGCGTCTAGCATTATCAGCTCATAACTGTCCCGCTAGGCACGGGCCCATTCTCAGAATGAGAAGGGTTTAGGGCTTAGGGTGCCTTTCCACTAGAGATGTGCTATGCAGCTATGCTGCGATGATGTAAAAGCTAAGCTACGAAACTATATGACCGTTTCCACTGATGCTAAGCTATGTAGCTGTGCGAGGAAGATGCGCATTTCTAGCTATGCGACGTATCGACAATAGGGAAGACACGAGGAGCGGCGAGCATAGCTACACCACTCGCGACCATCCATAGTACACATCCACATTACACATCCTTCTATTTAAAAAAACGTAGCTTAGTTGAATCAGTTTCCACCAGTGCTATGCTATGTGAACCAATGAATATGATTGGTGGATATCAAACGCATCCATATCAACGTTGCATAGCACATCTCTGGTGGAAAAGCACCCTTAGTCTATCATGCTGGCCTGTCGGGCTAGCGTGCGCAGCGCGAGATAATTTTGTCGTAGCATTATCTTGGATAAGCTCTACGTTATCTCGTCTCGGCACGACAAAATCCGACAAAAAGGCCCGTGCCCAGTTGGACAGTAATTGAGGCTGATTATTGTGTATGTAGGAATTAATATCACCCTTTGAAACGAAAGTACAGAAATCGAAGGGTTTCCATTCGTTTGTATTCTTGGGTCTACTTTCACGTAATAAGATTATACGTTTTGTAACATTTCCTCGCTAAATGGAAATGGCGGAAAATCCTTAGCTTCCTTCCTAAGCCAGATAAAGGTTGAGCATTTTATTATCTTCGACCATTCTAGCCGAGAAATCGAGAAAGGCTGGAAGCTTTTGAAATCTGGTGCTGGCGTTGGATGGAAAGAGTGTTATGGACAGAAACAGTAACTAATGAAGAGATTCTAAGTAGAGTCAAAGAGAAAAAGCATTATTTTGTTATTACTTGACTTGATTGCGTTGGACCCTCGTCGCACCTGATGGTAAGCGCAGCGCAGACAGGGTCTAGGATGGAGCACACGAATCCAAGTAACAGGGATATAGAGGGATTATAGAAAGAAGAAGGGGGGAAAATGATTGGTCACTTACTGCTACTAAGTTAACGGTGGAGTAAGTGGTGAGCTGCAGCCGGTCGGGGGCTGAGCCCAAGGTGAGGGCCGGCGTAGATAGCCCTGGAAGCCCGTAGAATGTTCCGAAGCGACCTGCTGGCACAGACCGATGTGACGTCAGGAACAACGAGTGATGATACTTAAGTACGTCCGGTTCACCCTGGGCAGTCAGCCCCGCAATTAACGTTGCTGACTGGCTAATCTTTTCACCATGGCATGATCTATTCTCATATAGCTCGTGGCGACGACGATTATAACATTAAACATACAAAAGGTGCAAATGGGTGCATGAAAAGAGCCTCCATGATTGACGAAACTTAAGTACGTCCGGCACACCTTGGGCAGTCTGTGAGCCCCATTGACAAACTTGCTGAGTGGCCAATCTCTTCACCACCACGGCATGAGCTAGTCTCATAAAAGAGCGGTTGCGCACTGCATCCGATCCGCATCTGTAAAAATAAGTTCCGAAGTAGTCATAGAATTATTTGTATGGTAATTTACGCACTAGATTCGACTTTCGTCATCCGATTTCTCTCCGTCATCCTTGAGTCTCCAATTCGGAAGAAATATTGACAGACCGAAGTAGCCGTAGTACTGTTTGTATGAACGCTTTCGCATTACCTCAGATTCAAATCGGACATATACGTAGATATGCCAAATGGTATGTCTACACCAGTGCGCTTTCATATTCATCTTGCGCTTTCAACTTTCAATTCCTCTTGCGTCTAGCGCACGCAATATTGATTGCCGTAAGATGCATGCAGCTTATCGTCTACACCGGTGCGCTTCGGTCAGTCGTCAGTCGACATACGAGTACAATCGACTGATTAGCATGCGCTAGGGGCATGCGCTTTAGTCGAACTAGTATTAAGGCATGTGCTATGGCGCTTCACGCATGCTTCAGACGAAGACGCAAGATGAACATGAAAGCGCACTGGTGTAGACATAGCTAAAGATAGCCCCTGAATTGCTCGGATTTGGAGGAAGCAATATCCGAATTCGGTCCAAGTTTTTTAGACTCTAGATCCGTATTTTCACGAATTTGAATCGGATGCAGTGCGAAAAGCAATATCCGAATTCGGTCCAAGTTTTTGCATCCGTATTTTCACGAATTCGGATCGGGGGGTCTACTCCCTAAGCACGAAGTCCGTGGTTTCGGCCTTAGTTACGAGGGTTTACTACTCCCTATCACCTACGAACATACGATTATTTCGGGGCCCGAACTAAGAATGAATGACAACACGATTTGACAGTTGTCCCTACTATCGATGTGTTTTTGTCCGTCCGAAAAATTGAACTTGACACTTGTTTTGTTCATTTATACGTTTCGGGCTACTTTCGGGCGGGCGACTAACTTCGTTGACGGACTAAGAGCGATTACGCACTGCATCCGATCCGAATCCGTGAAAATACGGATGTAAAAAACTCGGACCGAATTCGGATATTGCTTTACGCACTGCATCCGATCCGAATCCGTGAAAATTTCGGACCGAATTCGGATGTTGCTTACGCACTATTCCGATCTCTGATCCAAATTCAAACAATTCATTCTACTTCGGTCCGTCAATTGTTCTTCCGAATTAGAAACTCACGGATGACGGAAATAAATCAGATGACGGATGCCGGATGTAGTGCGTAAACTACCATACAAATAGTACTACGGCTACTTCGGTCCGTCAATTGTTCTTCCGAATTAGAAACTCACGGATGACGGATAGAAATCGGATTACGGATGCCGGATGTAGTGCGTAATCTACCATACAAATAGTTCTATGGCTACTTCGGAACGTATTTTCACGGATTCGGATCGGATGCAGTGCGTAACCGCTGTTAGGAAGTAGGCCCCCGGATGTAGTGCGTAACCGCTCTAACTCGTGCTAACACGACAGAAGAAGACTATAATATTATGTATGTTAAGGTTAAGGTATTTATCTATGGGCCTTTGTCGCCTGAAATAAATAAATAAATAACTATGGGATAGGATATACCCATTCAACACTCTACGTAGACCGATAGATGACTGGACGCAATGAGTTGTTATGTGCTGCATTGAGCACAATCGCGTCTTTGCCGCTTTTAGTAGCTATATGCTACAAAAACCGGGAAAACGCGATTTTGTCGTAACACTTGTCATTTAAAAGAAAAAACAAAGTAAAAACGCGACATCTCATCATCATGCACGGTCGTTTGGGAGAAATTGCTATAAGCTTTATGACCGTTGTTTGTACTGTTCCTTATTATGTGTATTCCTTCTGTTTTATTTCTTTTAGTGTACAATGTATATCTATCATCTAGCTTCAATTCTTTGCGATCAAATTGACGGATTCACATCATTTTTACGTATAACAGCGGCTACTCACTGCATCTGATCCGGTTCCGTGAAAATACGGCTATAAAAAACTCAGATCGAATTAATATATTGCTTTTCGCACTGCATCCGATACGAATTCGTGAAAATATGGATCCAGAGTCTAAAAAACTCGGACCGAATTCGGATATTGCTTACGCACTAATCCGATCTCTGATCCAAATCAAAGCAATTCAGGGGCCATCTTTGGCATATTATGTACGATTTGAATCCGAGGTAATGCGTAAGCGTTCATACCAACAGTACTACGGCAACTTTGGTCCGTCAATATTTTTTCAGAATTGGAGACTCACGGATCACGGAGAGAAATCGGATGACGGAAGTCGGATCTAGTGCGTAAACTACGATACAAATACTTCTATGACTACTTCGGAAGGTATTTTCACTGATTTGGATCGGATGCAGTGATTAACCGCTCTTATACTTGTGAAATCTGCTCATTAAAGCACGACTGAAATTTTTGATTTGATGTGTCTACTACCTAAGTTAGACATTATTTTTATTTACGTTTTTATCAGGGGACACGGCAGTGCCCCGTCAACATCGAGCACGCACCGTCGTCCACATTTTTCTTGAAGCAACTCGAGGCACTTTTAAGATACCTATATCTTTGTAACAGATGACAGAGAAAGCTTGAAAATTGTGTTAAACAGAGTAAGTACTAAATGTACTTTTCATTGATGAATATTTTTGTATTATAACTGTCGTGAGACACATTCAGATTTATGATTAGTTACGGTTTACTCACGTGCATTTTTCGGAATTTCCCGACTAGTTTCGGACCCAAACGGGACTCTTAAACATGAGCTGAACACGCGGTGAGGTCGCGAGTCGAACTCATGAATAAGGGCTCCGTTTGGGTCCGAAACTAGTCGAGCAATCCCGAAAAATGCACGTGAGTAAACCGTAACTTATCATAAATATTGAAATATGTTTTTCGGACTTAGTAGTAACACAGCATGTGCATTACTGTGATGCAAGATAGCTTATTAATTTTATAAACAAATCTGTGCCACGATAAACAAGTAGTCTAGTATATCCTTATGATGCGTGATTGCCAAGTCCGAAAACTATCTTTGTAAATGAAATGCCCGACTTGGCTCTACATCAGGGGCCTACTCCCTAAGTCCGTCAACGAAGTTAGTCGCCCGGCCGAAAGTAGCCCGAAACGTAGGAGTGAACAAAACAAGTGTCAAGTTCAACTTTTCGGACGGGCAAAAACACATTGGTAGTAGGGACAACTGTCAAATCGTGTTGTCATTCATTCTTAGTTCGGGCCCCAAAATAATCGTATGTCCGTATGTAATAGGGAGTAGGAAACACTCGTAACTAAGGCCGAAACCACGGACTTCGTGCTTAGGGAGTAGATCCCCAGATCTCAGAACTTTTCACGGCAAGAGTCGCGGGACGTGGCTTTTTTTACATGAATGTTTTTGATGAGATTTACGGTTTACATTAATGGATAGAAATCTAATCTAACTAAATCTGCACGCAGTGAGCAAGCGTGGTGATCAATGCTCGTTTCTTCTCTGTATGAGGAGAGGAGTTTGCCCTGCAGTCGGACAGTTAGACGCTGGGTCTATATTCTCTATGACATTAAAGAAAAACACGCAATCAACACGACCACTCCGACCTGGGCCCTTATTCCCGACAGGATCGAGTTTAGCATCGAGTCGTAGTGTCAATTCTTACTCTTGAAATCGACAAACGCGCACAATTTTGCACCAGCTTTAATAAAAATTAACGACTGTTTTTGATATTTGTTAGTTTTAAATCAAACCTCAGCACGGTCGTGCAGTTTTGTCGATTTCAAGAGTAAGAATTGATACTAAGTCGACTCGATTTAAAACTCGATCCTGTCGGTAGTAAGCCTGCTGCTCCGATCAGCTCTGGTAAGCCGTCATTTGTTGCTGTATTTGTATTTGGAACAAGGCGTATTTTTGTTAAAAAATGCAAGCCCCTGCTTCTACCCGCTTCCTTTATGTAGCGGGTACCTGCACGGACCAGTACCGATAAGCACTGGTAGGTCGGCGGTGGTTACCTGCTTCGTTTATGTATCCGCCCTTATAATTTGCACCCGGTCTATGTAACCATTACAGACAAATTGACCTTCCTATACTTGCCATGAAGTCAAAATAATTAAACGTCTTTATAACACAGACCGATAATTGTTGACATTAGGGGACTATGATGTAGGTGATGATGATGACATATTATTATTTAAACACGTGTTGACGTGACTCACTGTTGACTTCGACGGCGCATACAAAAAACTAGTTACACGATGATATGAAGCATTGTTATTATACAGCCTGGTTAGTCGATTTATATCCGAAAATCATGAACATCTATATATGCTCATCATTCTAACTCTAAATTCGTGAAATGAAATCAGTAGTGTCATTCTGTAAGAAACCCACCTCAATATCGACGGTTAGGTCGATATCCATAATGTCACAGTATGGATAATAGAAGCAAATAACACACAGATATCGACAGTATAATTAATAACGCGTAGTTTTGTTATCCACGCTGTGTCACGACAAGTGTCTAATTGACAGTCGCGATCGAGATGTGATTCTTACAGAATTGCACTGCAGGAGAGCTAATAACACCGGGATTGGTAAAACATATAAGTACAGGTTGAAATTGTAAACACTCGACAAACCGAAATGGGAGCTTGATGAACAACTTTTACTATGGGACCAAACATGAAATCGCGAAAAAAAAAACATAGTATGTTCCCTACATTTATGTTCGCATAACTCGTCAAAACGTAGGGGACAGCAGATTATTTTTTTGCGATTTCTGGTTTGGTCCCATAATAAAAGTTGTTCATAGTGATGAGTACAATCTCCCATTTCGGTTTGTCGAGTGTTTACAATTTCAACCTTTATTTAGTTAATTATTTTTTTATTTCTTTGCCACGGTTAATTACATACAAAATGTTAACTTTATTAGTAATTATATTTTCGAGCCGTTTGGAGTCGAAACACTCGGGCCGTGGGGTCCGAGTGCCCAATTCTTATACAGAGATATTGCAAGGCGGCTGGTCGACACGACTCGTGACCCGAAGGGTGGCCTCTACTTTGGTCAAAGGATTAGCATTGCCATACAACGTGGCAATGCTGCCAACCTATAAGGAACTGTGGCACAATACTTTCAAGGGTTTCCAGAGAGAAAAGCCAAAACTATTTTTTTTATTTGGGTTTCTATAGTGTAAAAATGAAATATGTTTGGTTAAACACATTTCATTATCGTAATCACGCGTTAACGCAAGTGATAATCAAATTCTAATCCTAAAATGAGTTCGAAAAGTTAGAAGTGCGGGCCGGATTCGAACTTAGACTATCACTGCTTCAAGGTTCAATATTCAATGTTAAAAAAATCAATCACTGCATTTCAGGCTCGTGATCGTGCTAGTTATTTAGCACGCTTGGCTATGCCTACCTACTTATATCTATTGTTCGAACATTAGATGATTCAACAGCAGCACCCTGCAGGTAAAATATCAAATGCATTAAAATTGCTTTAATTGGCAAATAGCGAATAGTATAATAGCTGGTTGCGGTTAAGCAGTCCTTGGGCAGCCGCTCACCGGCCTTACTCGGATCACGAACTATTGTATTTAGGATGGAGCTATGAAATACGCGGGGTGAATGGAAACATTTTTTTCGAGGAGAAAATCCTTTGATGTTCTCCCTGGGGCGGGATTTGACACTATTTACTCGCTAAACCCACCCCGGTACCGTCCGCGAGGCCTATGTTGAGCTTTGCATTTGTGTGAGAATGAATGCAGATGCGTCCTTTGCTTGGTTTAAACCGGTTTATACCTACAGCTTTTTGGCAATCGATTTTACAGGATGTTAACGAATTCGTGTAATTCCTTAAAACCATATTATCTACTAAGTACTGGTGTAGAATGGCCCCGCACGGGATTTAGAATGATTAAAAATAAAAAAATAAAAATCTTTTTTTTTCATGCGGTAGCGGTAATTGGTCATATCTAAACCACTAAGATCATCATATCTAAGAAATCAGTAAAAAAAATTTTTTTTTTTGCATTTTTTTATCTGATCCTTTCGAAGCCACACGTAAATTAATTAAAGTACGGCGACACGGCTGGCGGGTACGACTAACGCGATATCGCTCTTTGCAGTCAGATAACTCGAGGCTCTAAAATGACTCAGAAATAGAAAATCAAGTTTTTTTTAAATATTTTTTTCAGTTGGATTTCAAAAATACCTATTCTGTGTCACCAGTAGATCACGCGGTTTGAAGGAATTACACGAATTCATTAACACCGTGTATGTGCACTCACACAAATGCAAAGCTCAGCTTACGCCTCGCCAGTTGTAGCCATCTTCCGATCTGCGGTGGAAAGCAGCGATGGCTCTCGAGGCATGACTCTAGTCTCGAAATTATCAAATTATTGCCTTGTGATGGTTATCAATCAATTATTAATTTAATTATACTTCTATGCACTATCGTGGTACATAAGGCGGACTTAATGCCATAAGGCACTTTGTACCAGTCAACTTTTGGTTTAAAAATAAATACATCGAAATAGGTAAAGAAAAAAAACTTGAGTTGATAATTTTGTACTGAATTGACTACAAATACGAAATCAGCTTCTGCATACCACTGCAGGACATTACCCTTTACACAACAGATATTTTGTGGAATTATCAATGGTCATTGGAGCAAACGAGTCCTTGGGTAGAGACCATGAATCGACAAACGCAGTGTGGTAATTCCCTAGCTAGCCACATAGCCGGAAGACGCCATTGCATCACCTAAAGCAAAGCTAAAGAAAATCAGCGCTGTTGGTGTTGCATGGTGAGAAAATTATTCCCAATGCTGCCACAACACAGCATTAAGTATGCTGAGTGATAACCAGTGATCGGAAAAGGGTGAGCTAATTTACCTAAACTTCAAAGAACAGAGACAAAAACTGGAGACTTCCTTACTACAATTTTTTTTTTTCGGGAGAATTTTCTCGGAGATCGTCTTTCATTTGTTTTCAAAAAATAAAAGACAATCTCCTTTTTTAAAAACAACAAACAATCTCTTTTTTAAAAACAATGAAAAACGTGTCATCTGGTTTTGTAACAATTTTGGGAAACAAAAATAGGAAACGAATTTAATTGTTTTCTGTACTGTTAACATTAATATTAAATGTACTTTAGTGATATCCCGAAACCCGGAATAATTTTCACGAAAAAAAATATTGTCGTAAGGAAGTCTCCACTTTTTCTCTCTGTTCTTTGAAGTTTAGGTAAATTAGCTCACCCTTTTCCGATCACTGGTGATAACCCATTCACATGCGAATGCGACGCATTTCTGTATTTTTAGTAATACATATAATAATAGTACCTAATAGTTTAAGGTGCACGGTGCTTGTTAAGTATTCTTTTTCTATCGTGTCGGCACGAACTATACGAGAATAGCTTATTAGCCAGTCTGCAAGGTTGGTAGCAGGGCTGACCGCCCAGGGTGCGCCGGGCGTAGCTACTTAAGTATCGTCACTCGTGGAGGCTTTTTTCACGCACCCCCGTACCCCGTGTGAGTTTTTTACGTTACTACTCGTACTGTAGTTGCGTCACGCTGAAAATGTCAAACAAATTTTTAGTTACGCTATTCGCCGCTAGAGGCGCTGCCTAAATTTTCACACATTTTTGGCGTGACGCGAGTAGTAACGTAAAAAAACTCACACTTGGGGTACTGTTATGTATTTGTTAAGTATTTTCATTTAGGTAGCTCTAACACCTTTTGGCATTATATTATGTATTGTGTCGATTTTCATGCTGAATAATTTGATTTTCTGTCGTTCTAGATGGACCTGTGACCTGAAAAAGTAGCCGAGATAGACTGGATTTGACGTAGGTTTTGAAATAAATTTTTAGATTTGAAAAGCAGTTTTATTTTGGTCGTGTGAAATCAAAGGTCACTTTTAGCAACTATTGAGCAAACGAAAAAATTTAAAATTAAGCAACTCTGCCGTAGAAAATTGCCGCCTTTGGAACTACATCGAGATTCTCTGTCGATTATAGCAAATAATATGGGCATGTCGGGTACTCGTATGTCAAACAAGCAGTTTATTTTGAATATTTTTAAATATTCTGCATCGTTAACTCAAAAGTGCCAAAAAGTTAGATTGCCACCTTTGATTCTATGCGACTCCTGCACAATCTGTTTTCGAGGCCCAACCTCCAATGAATAGTACAACTTTAGTCGTACCTACTGAAAAACCTAAGCTATTTGGTATGTCTACAGTCTAGGAAGTTAAAATTCCTTTGTTTACCGCGTGCTCGCTCCAAATGCTTGTTAATATTTAACGTAGGTACATACCACAAGCTATTTACATCAAGCGCGCTTTATTTATTCGAAAATGTTTTTAATACAAGCTGTTTTTTTTTTCACCATCCAATTTTTTTTTAAGGGAATACAAGTGTATTCAATAAAAGAAATGATTTTTGAAAAAAAATGGTAGTATCGAACCTAACCTATCCGTGTCGGGGTAAGGAAATGTATATTTTCGCCCACTCAGTATATTTTTCGCCCAAGTTAGTATTTAATTCGGACACTTGGAATTTTAGTTGCTAGCTTAGATTAACTGTTTCCCACTGCTAGTAGCTCATTTTACGAATTTTAATCATTCATAATTATCGCCAGTTAAGTTAATTTTTCGCAAATATATTTTAATGCCGCTCGGTTTAGTATTAAAGTATCTCAATAACAGTCTTTATTTATTCGCCCGATTAATAATTCCCAAAAAAAATAGGCACGTCCTCTCTCTCTGATGCAGGGTCGGCCCTACCATAGGGCGAACGGGAGTGAATCGATGCGATCTTACTAGATGCGGCTGAATACAAGTATTGTACATGAAGCGACTGCCGTCAGACCGCCGTAACCTAGTTAGGTACTAGACAATGCCGATATCCTGAGAGCGATTACGCACTTCATCCGATCCGAATTCGTGAAAATACGGATATAAAAAACTCGGACCGAATTCGGATATTGCTTTACGCACTGCATCCGATCCGAATCCGTGAAAATACCGATCTAGAGTAAAAATCTCGGACCGAATTCGGATGTTGCTTACGCACTATTCCGATCTCTGATTCAAATTCAAATAATTCAGTACTACGGCTACTTCGATCCGTCAAATTGTTCTTCCGAATTAGAAACTCACGGATGACGGATAGAAATCGGATGACGGATGCCGGATGTAGTGCGTAAACCACCATACAAATAGTTCTATGGCTACTTTGGGACGTATTTTCACGGATTCGAATCGGATGCAATGCGTAACCGCTGTAAGTATAGACCGGTTGTCAGACTTTCGGGCTTTTGACTACCCGTAACGACTGTAATAGGTATTCGTGTAACACCCAGGATTGAAGCTTAAAGTGCTCTCAGAGGTACGGAGGGGTCTTGATGTGTAACGAACGGTCACCCATCCGAGGACTGACCGTGGCAAGCGCAGCTTAACCCTGTAAATGACTCGCGCGGTTTTTAATTAGCAAAATGCGCCTCTAAAATTAATATTCAGCTTATACGAAGTTAAATTACGTTATTCTCAAAATATACGAGTAAAAGCTAGATATTTTACTTTTTCTGAATCACTGAACTTAGAAAACAGTCGGAAACTTGACACAATTCAACTTGTATTGTCACAAATTCACCCCACTTCGAAGCGCCTGTCCAATTTGTAATAGCAATGATCATTCACTCGTCGACAAGCTGTGTTTGCTATAAAAGTTGGATATTGTTAGGAAAATGTTCGAAAGATTTTTATTTATCTGTGTTGTGCTCTAGTATCGTACCATTACGCTATTCTAGTGCAGTCGTAAGCAGCGTTTTGATGTCTCAGTTTGTTATCTCACTCCGAGAATCAGATAAAACAAGTCAACAAACCGATTCGGTCTACAATGGACTTAGTAAAACGTTCTGAATCCGGGAACAGCATCCTAATTGTGTAACACGTAATCGCCAAAGCTTTAATTTTGACAATAGCACAACTGTTATCGAGAAGACGGATTGTTAGAAAAAAAGAAGGAAAGAAAACTACAAAAACCAAAGTAGTTGCGATTGTAAGTATGTTTCGCAATTAGGGTGTTATTGTCAGCAACAGTGCTTAATTTTTATTCATACTTTTATGCGTAATAGTGATGTCTACATAATACAGAATGAAATGAAACGAAATTAAGTAAGTACATACATACATAAACTCACGTCTTTTTCCCATGGGGGTAGGCAGAAACTGTAGAACGCCACATGCTACGATCCCTACATAGGTACTCCATTCGCTTCGTCCACGGTCATACATTTTGTCTTATACGCACGCCGGTTGAAAGTACTACACATCTGTCCTTTTTGAAGAACATCACCAATAACATCAATGTATGTCCTTCTAGGGCGTCCTCTACTGGCGTTTCCACTGACATTCGCCTTTTAAATTCCTTTTTAACCGACTTCAAAAAGGAGGAGGTTCTCAATTCGGCTGCATTGTTTTATTTTTTTTATGTGTGTTACCTCATATGTCCGTCATTTATGAACCGATTTGAAAAATTATTTTTTTGTTCGAAAGGGTATACTTTCCGATTGGTCCCATTTAAATTTTGTTATGATTAGACCATGAACTTCAGAGATATGAAACGGAACTCCTATTCGGATCAAAGCAAAATTCTCAAATTACTAATATTGGTGATATTGCTTTGTTTATATTTGTTGTTGGGAACTGACTACTGGAAAAGAGGAGGGGGTGCGTGTCCCCCCTGCCCCCCCTTTGGAATGTTTTCATTATATCGTGTAAGGTATCATTTGAAAGGACTTTTTATGCCCGACTACGTCAAAGCCAAAAAGAAGGGTTATGAAGGAGGGGGTGAAAATTATGACACTAAAACTTATTTAATAAAAAATAAAACTTTTAAAAAAAGTAAAAACCGACTTCAAAGAAATACTAAAAGAAGTAAAATAATTACCATAATATAAAATTAACAGTTTCAGAAGTCGGTGCAACTCTACACTGAAGCAAATAGAAGCCACCGACTTCTGAAACTGTTAATTTTATATTATGGTAATTATTTTACTCCTTTTAGTATTTCTTTGAAGTCGGTTTTTACTTTTTTTAACGTTTATTTTGTTAATCGTCGTTCACTCAATCTTTCGACATGCCCAAACCAGCGAAGCATATTCCTTTAAATTTATGTCACTACATCATCTTTTAAACCGCAACTTTGTCTTATCACATCATTCTTCAATCTATCATTAGGTAAGTATCTATTCTGTAAATTGGATATTTTAAAATCACTGTTACAAGTCGTTTTTTTTTTTAAACTAAGTAACTGTTTCGGCGTTTCCTATCTGATTATCTCTGAGAAGAAAGGTCAAAACAAACCCAGGGCCCACATTTTTCCTGTAGCAAACTTTTTGTGGGGACAATGCAGAGCAACGCCTAGATCGACCTTTTGAGGAAAGTTCCAAAGCGATTTGAGTGGACTTGTCCCAACAGATAGCATGCATATATCAGCCATCATGTACCTCATATGTTATCGGCAGCGGGTAGTACTAGGCAATGTTGACAAAGGAAGGTCGTCGTCGTTAAGGATCAACCTATCCGATGTTATAAAGGCGGTGGTCATTCGACGAAGCGGGGCATTCTGTGTTCATCAGCTGAAGAAGTCTGACCTTTTATATCTGACTAGCTTGTCCTTATTTTATGATCTTGTGATAATTTTGTAAAGTGTCATGTTGTGATCAAAATACATGTCCGATAGTTGCTTCTGTGAGCCGGATCCGACTATCTGATCGGATTCATCAAACACACGTACGATTCTCGTGTCCGATTTTTTCTGGACGACGACGACGCCTGGACGATGCTTACGATTCTGATATCCGATCCGATAGTCTGATCGTACGTATAATTCATGTTCAAACAAATGTATGACCCGGAGGCCTTCAGATAGTCTGATTAGACTATCGGAACCGACTATCGGAGGCAAGTATCGGACGTGTATTTGGGCTCTAACACCAACCCAAATACAAGTACTCTCAGTGGTGGAGAGTCTACGTTGGTTTTATTTACTACATTTACTTTGCACGCAATTCTGACATACTGATATTAGATATAACTGTAGTGATAGAATTATCCCTGAACGATTATGTTGTTATGTCATTTACATATACTACCATTAGTCATTTTCTACGGATCGATACGTGTAGCAGCCATTTTGCCACTCCAATACCTATGCTTTCAATTTATTAGCTTCACTTACTAAAAGCGAAAGCGTAATACATGATGTATTAGCAACTAAGCGATACAAACATGGTACATTAGGGTTAAACTAACCGCAGCGCCATGAGAGCCAATGAAAATGGTTTACAATACACACCTGATAAATATTTAATAGATATGTACTTAACTGTAATATCAAGCGGTGAACTTTCGTTCAGGCGCGAATTTGGAACTTCAGAGACTATTCATAATTTAAATTAATAATATATGCCTGACTTTACTGGCTGTCAATCATAAAACTCTAGGTTTGAACATAAGTTAGGACAACTCGTCAATCACATCGAGGGGTAACGGGCTATTTGGTTTAAGCGACATTTTGGGTGGTAGTGAGTTATATATATATTTGGAATCAGCGAATTGTTCTCATTACAAATATTTATATATAACTCAATATCACCCAAAATGTCGCTTAAACCAAATAGCCCGTTACCCCTCGACATGCATTTTTCGGGATTGCCCGACTTGTTTCGGACCAAAACGGAGCCCTTAATCATGAACTGAACACTCGACGAGATCGTGAGTCGAACACTAGTCGGACAATCCAAAAAATTCACGTGAGTAAACCGTAACTAATCATAAATATGAATGTGTCTCATGAAAGTTATAATACAAAAATTGACATTGGGTTTAAGCGCCAGTTAATAGAGAATTACAGAGCTAAAATTCCGCTAGTATACATTTTACCCAGAAATATCCCACACTAAAGCCCTAATATACTTCTCTATCATATTATGATAGATAAGTCAAACAGTATATTGTATAAATATATTTTCTTACAAAACAGTTTAAAAATAAATAGGATCAGCGCCTGTTAAAATTGCGAACGCAAAATAATACACTCCTGCCTTATCTTTCAGGTATCACAGGCGTGAAATCCATTTAACAAAATCTTATAAACTGGACCTACTAATGCTCCCAATTCACTCATCAATTAGGGCAACAGTAGCCTATGTATCAAATCGCAGAAGCTACTGAAACCTACCCCTATTTGAAACAAAAATTAACGAATGTTTAAACGACTATAAAAAAAACTCTCACGACCTGCCATTCAAACGACTTCGGTACGTCCGTCCGTAAAACCTAATACCGTCATCGTTATCAGAAAACGGTTTTAGGGTGCCTAAATCCATCCCAGGTAACAAGCTAGTGTAATACCTCTAACTAACACAAACGGTGCGGCCGCCTGATCGAAAACTGCGGTCCGCTACACAGCACGGAATTAGCCGCAAATGAACGCACCGGCCGTGTTACCGTAGCCTGCTTTGTAATGTCTGAACAACAATGCTTGTTTACTGCCTTTAGCTAAACGGAAATAGCTTCAAAGCTAAATTAAATAGGGGGTAAACGATTTAGAAAATCTACTGTATATAAACTGTGTTCCGTCGTGTGTATGTGTGCCAGAGGGGTATAGGGGAATCCGTATAGAAGGTTAGTCGGAAAGGGGGTACGAATTCAAAACGGTGTTAAAGTACCCATAATAATGAAAAACTTTTGTTGTACAACATTCCCCAAAAGTCAATAGTTTAAGAGAAATGTCTGTTCCAAAATTTCATAAAAATACGCTTAAGTTTATCTATTCTCAGCTATGATCAGCTGTGTTTACTTTTTAGGTCACATTTGGGGTCACAAATTAGGAGCTCCATTTTCTGAATTCGCAACTAAAACTGGGAAGAAGAATTTTTCAAAAACGAAATTACTTAATAATCATTTTGTATGGGCATAAAAATTATTGAATTTTGAAATTTTTAACACTTGCTTTAAAACAGTTATCAGTTATACTATAAGTGGCCCGCGGATGAGTACCCCCTATCCGACGAACCTTATATATCTCTGTTACTTGGATTCGCGTGCGCCATCTTAGACCCTATCTACGTTTACCATCAGGTACGAAGGTCAAACGCTAACAAATCAAATAATTACTTAAATAAAAAACTGCTTGTCTATAATGTTACTTCGCTAGCCAGGCGGACCGTATAGATCCTACCACCAAGCGTGCTGGGTTTTGTTGAATCTTACAACACGCGTCTACTCCCAGCGTGCCGCGAAGAAGTTTTATTTTCTAGTTCGTCCCCACATGGGATAAAACCAAGCCACAGTATATAATATGCTAAAGCAGTACCTACTTCAACTACCTACAATCGTCCGAATTGAGACACTGACACAGACAAGCACTGCAACAAGACTTCTAAGCTATCATCAGAGTACAGTCATTCAGGGCTGTCATAGAGTACCTACCTGACAAAGAGTGCATTATGCTCAGCATACAGTGCGTGTCTGTGTGAGTGTGTAAATTCAGGCGATTATAGTAAGTTGAGGTACAACTGGCAAGGCGTAAGCTGAGCTTAGCATCTGTGTGAGTGCACATAGAATAAATTGCAAAAAAGCAGTATAAACCGGTTTAAACTAAGCAAAGGACGCGACTGCATTCATTCTCACACAAATGCAAATCTCTGCTTACGCCTCGTAGACGGTACTGCTTTAGCTTCTACATCTTTATATACATATTCTTGGAGTTTCTTGCCGGCTCTTCTCCATGCAACCTACCTTTTGAAAACGTGCACCTAGTTTTGACGCTTTAAAAGTGCCTGTAATCTAGTCTATTTGAAATCAAAAACTTTGACTTTGACTATCTACTGTGAACAAGCTACACAAGCGCCATAGTTTCAAAAACGGCCCGGTTGCTCACGTATCAAACCCCCTACAGGTTAACAACCCTATTTCGCCTGCACCTGGTCAAAACAAGCAAGCAACAGACTAGTTTAGCAACGTCGGAACTCATTCACATTAATTTGCAAAGTTAAGGTGTATCACGGAAGCAACCCTGTGCCTAGGGTTGTCAGTAAGTAGTTCGTTGGACAAGTGGTTCAAGTACCTGTTGTGAACATACACTTTGCCTTAACATAAATACTCGCAACATGCGTGTGTGAAAGCACTACCGGGCTCGTTAATAAAAATAAAAAAAAGTTTGAATGTTTGGATGTTCGTTACTCAATCATTCATAAATGGCTGAACGGATTTGTATGAAATTTGGCAACAGACAGATCATTTTTTTGAATTAACACGTTGGGTACTTTTTATCCGTGTAAATGAAGAAGTTTTACCAGGATGCGAGTAAAACAGCTAGTATTGATATAACTCTTGTTGTATGCATAAGGTACAGTAAAAGAATGTGAAGTATGACATGTATACGATTGTAAAGTAGTTTTAATTTGATCTCCATTTCACTTCTTTATTTATTTATGTAGATACCTACTCTTTATTGTACATAATACACAGGTAAAAAAAAAGGAATGCAAAAATGTACACAATAATAATGTTTGCAACGGGCGGTCTTATCACACAAGACGATCTCTTCCAGACAACTTTAGGATGGACTGACTTACCCCATCTTTAAATGTCAACAATCACACACTGACGTTACTTACATAAAAAAACCATGTGATGTTCGTTAGTTTCAAGTCGATAATTTTAACAGGTATTTGAGAACGTTTTGACATACAGACAAATAGCGGAATCTTTCTGTACCTAATTGATTTATTGTTATTACCTTTTGGTACGAAATAGTCAACATAAAAATCTGTCAAGTAATTCTGATACGCGACAACCCTACCCACCAGTTTGACGTACACTATTTTATTAATATTTACACGCAGGGTTGCCTTAACGTGTTTCATTAAAGCTGCTGCGGCGTCACATTTAATGACACATCCGCATGAACTATGTTGCTTGATAGTTAGTCAAGTTTAGTGCTTTGACAACCTTGTTGAGCCTTTGAGAGAGATGATACACGTATTTGACAGAAAAGAAGCAACGACGGTTTGAAGAAGACAGTAAACTACTTAGATATGGAAGGCAAAGAGTATTGTGGTGAAATTTGGGAGAGCCCTATGTCCAGCAGTCGACTGTGATACGGTGAGTTGATTTATATATCGATTAATTAAGTATTAGGTCCAGTACCTATATAAATGTATGTATAAGATTTTGTTTTATAGATTTTACGCCTGTGATACCCGAAAGATAAGGCAGGGGAGTGTTATTTTGCGTTCGCAATTTTAACAGGCGCTTTATTTCCTTACACTTAAACTGTATATCGTAGAAAAGTTTTGACCTTAGTCTGGGATATACAACGTGTTACATAATTCCCCTTAAAAAAGAAAATGTCAATCAACTACCTAGTCTTTTATGGTTGTTGTCATTTACCTCTCAGAGGAAATTAAGTAAGAATGTAAATAACTTTCTGTGTAGTCTACTCTTTACTTTTATGTTTTCAGGGTTGCGTTTCAGTGATGATTTTATTTTATGATTTGTCCAATTTTTTTTTGGGTCTCACTTATATTTTAAAATATTGCCAATAGACTCTTTACAAGGGACCTTTTAATCCCCTTTCGGCTTTAGGGGTATTTTTGTAACACGTTGTATAGTCTGTTATTTGCCAATTCCTATGATTTACCGAGCATTATCTTATCTAATATTATTAAAGCGAAGTAAAGTTTGTTTGTTACCTTTTCACGCCTAAACCACTGAACCGATCATCCTGAAATTTTCCATATTATACGTTGTCAGGCGTACAGAAACGGACTTGTAGTACCTTTCATCCCGAAAAAAAGTACCTACTGTTCCCGAGGAAAACAAAAATAACGACAATAGATGGCGCCACATGTCTTTCGAATCATGATTTAATTACTATCCAGAAAAATACGGAATACGCGATAAACGACATCCAGGCGGGCGAAGCCGCGAGTGACCTCTAGTTGATTATAATTTAGACTCTTGTTCCTTTCCCAATAATGAAGCAAAACCCCCATAGCTTTGCATGGCAGACCCTCCCATATGTTAGTAGCTATCACAGGTATTTTAATGTGAGACTGGGTAATATTAGAATGTAGAATGTTTTTGAATTTTGAATTGTATTGAATGTTTTTAATTTGTAATGTTTTAATATTTGTTTAGTTTTATTATTTTCTATAATTTATTGTATTATGAATGTGTTCATTTTATAATTTTAATGAACGTATCTTTATTTATATAATTTCAAACACAATGTGAATTGTTCCTGATTAAATTGAAATGAAAAAATTAAATTGAGTCACTAAAAAATGCTACCAGTGGTAAGCAAAACGTTTCGTTTTTGGTTATAGGAATCCAGCATAAATAGTCAATTCTAACTCCCCATTATACCAACGTCAGATAGCATTTATCTGAGGAATGAATAAGACGTTTTGGCAGAATTTGATTTCCACACGGATCTGCGCTTGCCGCGGTCAGTCCGTGGATGGGTAACCGTTCATGAAACATCGAGATCCCTCCGCGCCTCGGAGAGCACGTTAAACCGTCGGTCCCGAGTGTCATACGACTACGAGTAGGTACCTATGACAGTCGTAACTGGTAGTCAGAAGCCCGAAACTCTGTCACCTGTTTCGATATTGACATTACTCAGTAATTGGATTGCGGAGATCTGATGGCAGTCGCTATTTGTAAAATACAGGTATTCAGCCGCATCTGGTTAGACTGGAATCTGACCCCAATTATGTTGGGAAAGGGCTAGACAGACACTGAGTTAGACGTTTTGACAGACTTTCTATACAAAAGCTGTCAAAATTCATCAGACAAAAGTTATCCGACACTTCTTCTTCTTCTCTCGTATCAGCACGAGCTATACAAAAATAGCTCATACTGTGGTGTAAAGATTAGCCAGTCAGTAAGGTTGGTAGCGGGACTGACTGCCCAGGGTGCGCCGGACGTACTGAAGTATCGTCACTCGTGGAAGCTCTTTTCATGCATCCCTGGAGGCTCTTTTCATGCACCCCAGTTCCTCTAGGATGCGAATGAAACTGCGGACTGGTTGGTTACATAACAATTATAAACTCCCCATCATTTGTTCCCGGCTTAACGTGGGTTTTGGGATAACCCGTATAGCATTTTCATCAGATTATTGTGCGCTTATGAAGAGTGAAATAAAACAAATCATTAATGAACTCTCACAATGGACAGAGGAAATAGAATAAATATAGGTACTAAAGTCACCAAAGAAGGTTATTGACCTCAATTCTTCATTATTTTAAAATGGTATAAAATAAATTTTAAACAGAAAAATAAAGCAGATAAATGTTACTACTTCCGTAACCAGAGAGTTACAAAGTGATAACAAACTAGAACTGTCAAACGTACATGTCTACTTCATTTCATGCACTCCCCGGTTTTATCCGTCTCTTAATCAGCCAAATAAACTACTTTCTGGTTTCTGGTTAATTTTGTAATACTAACTACTCAGATTGACGTCTATCTTATCCACCTGGCTTATACCTCAGTTGTCTTTACGACATAGGTATACCTACGGCTAGAAATGACGTAGGCTATTCTTAGCCGGGCATCACAGAACGGAAATTGTTTTAGAATTCGAGATAAGCAATACTTATGTAATACTTGAGTACGGAGTTATCAAAAAAATGCTTTATAATCCGTCATTTTTTTGACAACTCTGTAGGTACTAAAATGTTATTAAGTAGGTACCTACTGCTAGAATTCTCAATTCAGAAACCGGAGGTAAGTATCGGATAGACTTAACAACTTTAGTAGAACAGTTTTTGGGAATACGCAAAAAATAAATGTCAATGCAAAATTATAGGAAGGGCGCTGCGAATTTCATAGAATTAAAGAAATACGCGATTTTTCGAAAGTCATGTTGTTTATCCGATACCGAGTAACCCCACAAAGTTCTTAGAGCAAATTTTTCAACACCCTATACAGGGTGTATCTGAATTCGTGTAATTCCTTCAAACCGGGTGATCTACTGGTGACACTGACTGTACCTGCATGGGATTTTTTTCAGAACCAACAATAAACTACATATTAATATACCTACATGATTTTCTGTTTCCGAGACAATTTAGCTCCCCGAGGTAACTGACAGCGCGGAGCGTTATGTACCATTTCCACCAACCGAGCCACGCAGGAGCGCAGCGCAGAGCATCGCAGTGGATGCTCGAGCATGCGTGCGTAGCCAACCGCGTCCGCCCGACGGCTACAATCTGCTGGAACCCGGGCGCAAGCGCGCGCGTGTTCGCGTATCCGCTATCGCAGTCAATTTCTACCTGCGGTGTGGCCGATTGGAGCCGACCGGACACGATGACAGCCGAGCGCCGCCGTCCACGTACGCCAGCAGCCGACCGGCTACCGCAGCATACTCGAGGAGCCGACCGATTTCCGCGGCATACGCGCGGATCTAACCGAGTTCCAAGCAGTGTAAATTCCATGCAAACATGAAACTTAACTATTGTATAGAAGCCTGAATATCCTTTAGCACAGTGTGAAATGCGCTCCGGCGCGGCCCGTTTGGTGGAAATCGTACATAAGTCGTGCCTGTCAGCTGTAGTAATGGGTAACTCGTCTATTTTAAACGAGGATCAGGGAGGACCTCTTTATACCTCGTGAGGTACTTCTTAGGCACGCCTCATTTGAGGAGAGGATAGGTGAGAGAGACTGGTGAGTGGCGGGCTCGCTTGTTGTGTGCTGCCGCTTGCCGTTTCGCTGCGTGAGGGAACTCGCTCATTAGTCAGATACACACTCGCGCTTATAGGGGATTTACACGGATCGATTTTCACCGCACGGCTAGGCCGCATGGCGAAAAGACAATTCGACTAGGCCGCAAGTGACTAAAATCGCAAGCCCCACAGTTGGGTGCCATCCCATCCGACTTTTGCCGTGCGGCGACAAGCCGCATGCGGCGGGTGACTAAAATCGACCGTGTAAATGGTCAGTTGCACGCGATCGCCCGCCGCATGAGGTGTGTTTTGCGCTGTGTTGTTCCGCTAGAAATGAACAAGTCGTATGCGATTTTAGTCGACCGGTGTAAATGGGGTGGCGATTCGATTTTTACAAGCGATGCGACTGGTGACTTGTTGCACGGCTAAAATCGACCCGTGTAAATCCCCCATTATACCAATAATAAATTGAAGAATTAGATGAGGTGGTTCAAAGTTGAAATACGAGTAACTCCCTCATTTTATAGTTTGAGGAAATCAAACGAGGTAAATCACGAGTGAGGGACACATCAGTATCAGCTGTGTCACCATGCTTTTATTTATTTATGCGTGGCATTGAAATGTTCTATATCAAAAAAAAAAATAGAAAGGTACGATCACTTACTCCTACAGCAAGAAAAAAAAAATATTTTGTCTAAATCCCGAGCCTGGTTAATCCACACCAGTAATAGATCATGTGGCTTTAAGGAATTACACGAATTCGTTTACACCCTGTACAGAGGTACGGAAATTGCATCTATGCAGTCGAGGCTGTCATTTGCAAGGTGCACGTACATCCACATACGAGTGTAAGAAGCAATATGCTGTCACTTCAAAGTCGTCATTGTATTGGATAGTTGGAAGGCAAGATTTACAGATATCTTGCTCTCTATTACCTTTAGGGGACAGTAGAGGAGGTACAAAGTTCAACAGCGGATATAAACGGGCTGAAGTACTACTATGTTGGGGTAGCTTCCATTATAACGAGATGCGACTGAATTTAATTTAATATTTTACACGGAGCGACTGCCGTCATACCTCCGCAATCCGGTTACTGTTCAATGCCGATCCTAAGATTAGTTGTTGTCAGGTTGTCAGGCTTTCGGGCTTCTGACTACTCGTAACGACCGTCATACATAGGTATTCGTATAACACCCTTGAAAATCGTGTGATCCGCGCGTTTGTTAATTAGCTAGGAGGCCCTCATAATTAGGTGTGGGCCGTGGTCATCAGCATCCTATGTGAGCGATCTAGAAGAGACGCAAAGTTGCCTTGATATTTGCGCGCGAACTGGATGCGTTGCCGTACAGTGCTACTGAATGACAGCGGCGCACGGAGGGCGGTTCGCGAGCTCGTAGGACAAAGCCGCCGCTTCGCACCGCATCGCATTGAATTGGACTTGTCGCCAGCGACAAATCCGTCGGTTGGGCCCGCGTGTGAATGGTGGCATTAAGACCCGCCTGGTTGGAGGATCCTCCTTATTCGTTGGAAGAACATCATAGGTACCTCTTTCCTCCATACTAGTAATGACGTAATTAGGAAAAAAAAAACAGCACCTCTGCCAGTGCATCAGGATCTCAAGACATTAATTTGGTACGGAACTAACCGCGGTACAAGGGTACTGGGCTGGCAACACTCCAACCTAATATATGCTGCTGTGGTTAGCAACACCGGGTTAATGTTAACCAGCGATTAATGGCCTTAGACGTTTTACTTTACAACATTTGGTTAGAAAGTGCAAGATTAAAATAATAGAATGGATAACAATAGAAATGAGTATACACCTTCCCCCTTATTACAAAAGATGGTCTAAGAAAAACATAGGTTTTAAAATAGCCCCGTCTCTTTTTGTTATATGACATAAGAAAGTGATGGGTATATTTTAAACCTGGGTTTACCTTAGTCTTGGTTTAAACCATCTTTTGTAATAAGGGGGCTTGGGTTCAAGGTAGGTATCTACCCGAAAGATTTTAACCATCTTTTCCGATGCCTAATTGGAGACGAAAAGCTAGGAAATAGTTTGTCGAAGAATGCTTAATTTTCGAGATATTCGTTATTTATGGAAATTCACAAGCCGAAAAATATCTAGGGTAACAAGCGCTATGGACGCAGCGTTGCGACCTTTGTTATACTTTGGTCATACCATATCCCACTCGCCTTATTTCGTGTTTTGACGGAGGTTCATTAAGTGAGAAGTTTTCTTATCCACTTACATGATAATTTAAACGTTTCCACCTCGACCTAAGGTATTGTTTACAAGGAAGTAATAGAGTTAATTGATTTATTTTGTTCTGAAAAACAAAATAGTTAAATTGACTGAATTGGACATAAGTTGATATGGCATTATTGACTCACAATACCATCAGAAAGGCGTGGCTAAAATCTTTCGAGTACTTCGGGCCCACGGTGTATTAGAGGAAGTTTGAAAGTGGCGCCTGTGACAGAAAAGTTGAAAGGGAACCGATTATCTTGATATGAACATGTGATGAGGAGGGACGAAAAGCATGTGACTAAGAGAGTGACGAATATAAATGTTGATGGATGGAGGGGAAGAGGGAGACCAAAGAAAAGATGGATGGATTGTGTGAGAGATGAGATGAATGAAAAGGGAGTAAATGATAGCGGCACGAATAATGGGAAAGAATGGAAGATGGAAACATTTTGCACTGACCCCAAGTAAGGGCGTATACATAAAGTAGGGATGCACAGACTTATTAGCACTAGGGGCAACTTGGGCAGACTATGAGCTAAAAGCATTAAAAAACAACCAAAAAAAGGTGAAATAAAGGTAACTGAAAAAATATAATGTACATTATTATTAAATTCGCATGAAAGTGTTTAATTCGCAAGCGCATGGCGGGCCGTACTTACATTGACAGAGGGCCGCATGCGGCCCGCGAGCCGCGGTCTGTGCATCTCTGACTTAAAGGAACTTGCAGGTAACGCCGACCTGCCAGCGCTTGTCGGTACTAGTCCGTGCAGGTAACCGCTGCATAAAGGAAGCGGGCAGAAGCAGGGGCTGGCATTTTTAACAAAAATACGCCTTATTCCCTTGCAAATACAGCAACAAATGACGGCTTACCAGCACTGATCGGAGCAGGTCGGAACTTGTCGGCGCAGTTCGGAACTTGCTGGCGCTGGTTCGGCACACATTATACAGACTACCTGCGCTGGCTAACTGCGCGGACCAGCACCGACAAGCGCTGACAGATCGGCGCTGGCAACCCGCTTTCTACGTTTTGGGATAAGGGTAGGTAGAAGAAGGTTAGTAAGTGCAAGCTAAAATATGTAGGAAAATAAAACTGGGTTGCGAGAAGACACCATCACATACGAATCGTTTCATTTGTATTATAAATGGCTGTATTTGGTAAAGCTTGTAAAAAGACTCGTAAGCCAATTTACCTGCGAACGGTGCGACTCTAGTTAAGGAAAAAAAGATATGCTACGCTAGAGACTGCTTACTAAAGATACACCAAGTTTATTTTATAAAATATTTTGGGAAAAACGTCGACGGTTTTTTGGAAATTGATGCACCGCAATACAGGGGCCCAATTCTCCTAAAATAAATATTGATAAATCACAACCGAACCAAGGCCGAACCGTTCATTCAGACAGTTCTCAATTTCAAAAGCTGTCGAATTGTTTGACACAAAAAACAAAATCAATCATTTTGAAAGTTTTCGAAAACAAAAACTGACTGACGGTTGTGGTTCGATTGCGTTTGGCAACAATTTATTTTAGGAGAATTAGGCCCCCGGTTGTAAACTAATTCGTGTAGTTCCTTTAAACCACGTGATCGTCTGGTGACACAGATCGACTCTGAATTGGTATGTCTACACCAGTGCGCTTTCACGTTCATCTTGCGCTTTCAACGTTCAATTCCTCTTGCGTCAAGCGCATGCAATATTGATTGCCTTAAGACGCATGCAGCTTATCGTCTACACCGGTGCGCCTCGGTCAGTCGTGAAGATGGACGCATGTGAACTTGTAGCTATCTGTGCGGCATGTTTAGATGGATTAGCGTGCGCTAGGGTCATGCGTTTTTGTCGAACTAGTATTAAGGCATGTGCTATGGCGCTTCACGCATGCTTCAGACGAAGTCACAAGATGAACATGAAAGCGCACTACGCGTGTAGGTAGACATAGCTAATGGGATTTTTCCAGATTCAACAAAAAAGAAAAAGAAAACAGTGTTTTGTTTTTGAGTCATTTTAGCCCTGCATAAGTAGTGCCCTGGGTTAACTGACTGCGCATAGCGATATCGCACTAGTCCTTCCCGCCAGCTATGTCCCGCTGTGCTTTTAATCATCTAAGCGGCATTAAAATGTTCTATCACATAAAATTATTTTTTGTCATCCTCTCGGTTGTTAATTAGCCACAAGTCCCTCATTTTGTGATCAGTACAGAATTAATTTAAACAATACTTGCATGTAGCTGATATATTTTTTTGCTCTACAGGATGGGTAAAAAATCGTGGATCAAACGAGACAAGGCGATAGTTGGGGTTATTTGCAGCATTTTTTTGGTAGTAAATTTTTTTACAGTAAAGTTCTATTGTTAGAAATAATTTTTCGTGAGACTTAAAAGATATTGAAAAAAGTGCCAATACTCATAAAGTCATAAATAATGGTACCCAGTGTCATAAAAGCACTTTCAAGCAACACCATTTATTGTTTCAAAATGGTATCCATTTTACTCTAATTGCCTATGTATTACAAATTTTGGTATTTTCTTTAAAAATACGCTCAAATTGTCATAAATTTTAAGGAGATCAAGTTATCGCTCTGCCACAGATATATTTTTACTGCAACTAACCTCAACTATCGCGCTGTTTCGTTTGATCCACGATTTTTGACCCAAATTCAAGCCTTTTACTAGCCACATCTCAAAACAGAGACGTACTCGTATATGGTCAAGTAAAACTACCTATACGTCAGTCAGACCGACGCGACGCCGAGGACGAATGCATCGCTGCGGTCGGCCGCGCCGTCAACGTCAAAGTACGAACCTCGGCCTTTGTGTCCGTGACAACGCACTGACTGACTGGCTCCGTGCCTGAATGTGATTCTGGAGTGATTTAATTGTTACTCTACAGGATAGGAGTGGGTTGTAACAGGTAAAATCTCGTGTCTGTTACGCCTAGGGTTACCATTTATAAAATTGAAAAGTCCTGACAAAAAGCCTGACATTTCAATAAAAGTCCGGACATTTTAGTCACAAAATGCAAACACGAAGATTTATTGTTTGATCTCGTTATACCCTTTTCACCTTAAGTTGATTAGTGACGTTTCTCTACAAAACGTTACCATACAAAGAATATCAAATATTTTTAAAAAACAAAGCATTGATAATATAGCTATTTTACGGTTTTTGATGATGTCGTTTACGTTTTTTCGATAGCAGTCTCCTTACGGCTACAATTTACGAAATGACCGAGCTGTCAGAACTCATCTTTGAGTGAACAGAATATAAGTTGATTGTTAAAGATTTATATTTTGTTTTTAGATGAATGAGAAGTTAATAAAGATTAAAAAGTTATTTGATATTATATGTTAGTTTCATTACTCGTATTCCATCTAAGCCAAAAAATCCGAACAAATTAAAGAGCCGGACAAAGTCCGGACAAAAGTCTAGAAGTCCGGACATGTCCGGACAAATCCGGACGGATGGTAACCCTAGTTACGCCCGTTTCTGGGGCCCAATTCTCCTAAAATAAATTGTTGCCAAACGCAATCGAACCACAACCGTCAGTCAGTTTTTGTTTTCGAAAACTTTCAAAATGATTGATTTTGTTTTTTGTGTCAAACAATTTGATAGCTTTTGAAATTGAGAACTGTCTGAATGAACGGTTCGGCCTTGGTTCAGTTGTGATTTATTTTAGGAGAATTGGGCCCCTGTTCCGCGTAAATAACAGGTCCTATTACAAAATAATAATCTGTTATTTCATACTATGTGGGAACAAACTATTGTGTGTTCTCTGTTACCACAGATACAAACCTTTAACCTATTTACTGTAACAGCTGTTCTTAGATGGTACACGTAACACGTTGGTACTTCTCTTTCTAACCAAGGTGTTAAACCTATGCGAGAAAAGGAAAGGGCTTGTGACAAATGTAACAGGGTGTCACAATGTAACACGTAACATGTTTTATCTTATTCTAACTAAGGTAACTCTCATAAGCATGAATAGAGAAAAGCTTGTGACTGTCGTAGGTATATTTTCGTGTATGTCGGATTTTGTATCTCGTGGAACAGGAACTGTTTTTTCAGTTAGTTTGTCACAGTTATGTACGATTTCGCGACGGAGCGCATTTCACACTGTGCTAAAGGAAATTCAGGCTTCTATACAATAGTTAAGTTTCATGTTAGCGTGGAATTTACACTGCTTGGAACTTGGATAGATCCGCGCGTATGCCGCGGCAGCCGGTCGGCTGCGCTCAGACGCCGCAGCAGCCGGTCGGCTCCTCGCGTACGTGGACGGTGGCGCTCGGCTGTCGTCGCGTCCGGTCGGCTCCGCTCGGCCACACCGCAGGTAGAAACTGACTGCGATAGCGGATTCACGAGCATGCGCGCGCATGCACCCGGGTTCCAGCAGATTAGCCGTCGGGCGGACGCGGTTGGCTACTGGCGCGTGCTCGAGCATCCATTGCGACGCGCTGCGCTGCGCTCCTGCGTGGCCCGGTTGGTGGAAATCGTACATTATAGTCTGTGATTTTATGATACCTGTTATATTTAGCTGTTACGATAAATACGTCTCACTCCTACTAAAGGATGTAAATGAATTCGTGCAATTCCTTCAAACCGCGTGATCTACTGGTGACACAGATTAACCCTGCATGGATTTTTTTCAGATTCAACAAAATAGTATTCAAGATGAAAACATGGTGTCAGTTTTTGAGTAATTTTAGCGACGCGAGTAAAGCGTTATCGCGTTAGTTGTGCCCGCTAGCTGTGTCTCGTGTTTTCATTCATGTATGCGTGGCATCGAAATGAGATGACACATAAATAATCCTTATTAGGTGGTTTAGATACGACCACTTACTGCTACCGGAAGAAAAAACATTATTTTTTTGTTTTATTTTAGAATTTTCAAACATAGGCTTTTTGCGTCGGTCTTGCCTTTAAGCAGATTATGCCCGATGTCTATACCTTACCGATTATTATTGGTAAACACTAATAGTCTCCACAACCCAACAACTGGCTAATGTCGATACCTATCCGAAGGTTAGACCGGTTGTCAGACTTTCAGGCTTCTGACTACACGTAAAGGTGTGTACGGACTAAGCGTTCCAATGTACGCATAGTCGGTTAACGCGTACGCAGGAACGCTTAGTAATAGTATGGAAGTGCCTGTCTTAAGCCTTGTACGGACTAAGCGTTCCTGCGTACGCGTAACCGACTACGCGTACCAATGTACGCGCTGTCCGTACACACCTTTACAACTGTGCTGTGCTGTGCAAGGCTTTATGACACTCGGGACCGACGGTTTAGCGTATTGTTTGAAGCATGGACGGATCTCCATGTGTAACGAATGGTCACCCATCCACGGATTGACCGCGGCAAGAGCAGCTTAACCTTGCAAATCGTATAATCGGCGCGTACGATTCCTTCCTAGGTACTCTATTACTAGTAATCATAATAAATTCCTTCCAGAACATTTAATATAGAACATTCAGAGACTAATGCAGGTAGGTACCTAAGTGAAGTTCAGCGCGTGACCTCACGTCGAGAGCAGTAGTGCACCATTTTGTGGGTAACTGTACCAATGTACTTTATGCTGAAATTGTGTTCACGGTTGTACGGATGTGAATAGTGAATACGTGTGTAGTACCTGATAAATTTTAGAGCCGAGGACAGTGTTGCCGTTCTAGCGACTTTGTTGGTAGAACTAGGGGATTTTATGAACTTTAAGAGCGGTTACGCACTGCTTCCGATCTGGATCCGTGAAAATACGGATATACAAAACTAGGATCGAATTCGGATATTTTATATTGCAGGTACGAAAAGTATAATTATTCACTATCATCGCATACAATTTTAAAAACGCAAATGCAATTATTTTTTTATTCAATCGATTTGCATTCATCGATGTGTCCCATCTCTAACATTTTTGCAATATGACATAACTTTTGAAGAACGTCGTAGTTAATAAGATTTATTTTATATTTTAAGACTATGAATCAGTAAGAGTTATTTTAGTTTTCAAGCTGTATATAAGTAATATTTTGAATTATACAATAACCATTGTACCTACTTAAAAAAAATGTTATCATGCTAGATATGAATGATTTTTCGTGTGCCATTATAAATCACACGTTCGACGTAACTACAAAGCTAAGTCGTCACTTTTGCTGACATCTGTCATTCTAAAGCTATATTTTAAAGCTAAGATCAAGTATGTAACTAGATGGAACATTTTTAAAACGAAAAATTTGCTCTAGTTCATCTCTTCACTCTAATGAGAGACGATCCGAGGGAAAAAGAGACGAACTTACTGTCATGCGTGTACACGTCAAACGAAATGAAGCTTAAATGAGTTGAAGATCCTGAATGCATTTTATATATGATTAGAGATGAGGCAGAATAATCAAGGGACGGTATCGATACATTAAATATTTATTTCCTTAAAATTGAATAATTAATGACTTTCGAATTTGAAACGTTTTTGCAGCGACGTGACTATTCAAAAACGCCTTTCAAAATGTAAAAATTCCTTTCTTAAAATACGTAATTAATTTAACTAAAAAATCACTTAAACTAAATACAGTTTACAATAGAACCAAGAATGCATACGACGTGAATGATGATAATTGACCAACGGCGTATCGTAGTCGGCGTATCGTTTTAACGGTTAGCAGACTGGAGCAGTGGTGGTCCAGAAGTAACGGCGCCAGCGCCACGGTTACCATGGAGTTTCTTGTCGGCTCATCTCCATAGGACTTACTTTTTGGAACCGTGCAACTAAATTGTCGAGACATTTCCTAAATGCATGTACACTGCTTATTAGAAATAAAAAAAAACGTTGAATTTGAGTTGTAGGTCGCGGGTTCGAACCCAGGCAGGCACGCACTGTGTAATTTGTTTTGTCACTTCTCTTAAAACTGTAAAGGAAAACGGCATGTCCAAGATCCGTGTCATCCATCAATCCACATTGGGGCTGTGCAGTGTATTACAGCCCAATCCCCTCTTTCTAGAGAGGAGGCCTGTGACCCCGCAGTGTTGTGCTTATGCTTAGAAGACGTGTGACGTAACACTTAAGCTCACATTTTGATGTTGCTTATGTGTGGGTTACATACCACTGGAATTTGCTATATGCATAGGTATCTACTTACCTACTCAATCACTCTTCTATATTTAGAGGACTGGGCTATAACAAAGGTGAGTACAAATTAAAACAGATAGCATTTGATCAAACACGTTTATTCCAAAATAATAAGAAACATTTTAAAATATATAAATTACATTACAATGAGCAATCTTCAACTTCAAAGAACCCGTGCCTCGGAGAGCACGTAAGGGCCAAAACACACTTAGCGTATCTTGCGCCATGTACTGCGCGAGATACGCGACGCAAAATACGCTTATGTATCGCGTTAGCCGCTAAATCTGTTCCCAACATAGTTGGGAAAGGCAGAATTGAAAGTCAAATTCAAGGAATAATATTGTAGTCACAGTGGTCAAATACTTGAATAACCCTATAATTATGTAGTGGTTGTCCATGCAATTCAAATATTCGAGTATTCGCCTCATTTTACTGTTCGAATAGTAAGAGCTAAGGTATTCGAGTTTTTTTAAGTAATGGTTTGCCATGTAATATTCGACCGCAAGAACGCTTTAAGACACGCGCCTACGCGTATCCAATCACTTGGCAGGGGTTGCATCAAGGGGGATGCTAACTAAACTAATTTATCCTCATTTTAACGGACTGCAACCTACTCCGACCAGATCGGTTAGGTAAAGTTAGAACTACGACGACTCGGCTGTCAGCGGTGGCTGGCGAGCGGTAGTTTCGACCTGGTCGTAGATTACTTATGTAAGGCACCCCGACCGAATCGGTTAAATTAGGTTAAAACAAACGCGTCACACAAACGCGCGCGAGTTTAACTATGCCCTTTTACTGGGAGAGCTATAGAAGCATGGGGCAGAAGCGTCGTCGTTCTCTTCTTCAAGAAGAGCGAAGACTTTATTGAAGAATTATAAATTTCGCTTCTGAGCCATGTCTAAAAGTTGTTTTCGAGAGTTGTTATAAATCGTTTCGAGCAAAGATTCGATGAATTTCAACCACCGAAGCAGGTCGGGTTTGGAAAAAGATATGGCACCATAGACCACCGCTTTCATCTGTCATTATCAATAAGTACGTCTGTCTCCTGTTTGTAAATTCATCACGCAAAATCTAAAGATCACCATTTACAAAACAATACAAAACAAAATAGTCCGGTCAAGTTAGCTCAAAAAATAGGGGTAGGTTAACAGAAATTCGCATAGAGCTGAAAATTGGTACGAATGTTTGGAACACCATTATAAATCAAATGTAAAAAGTCCCCGGCGATCCCACATTTGCAAAAAAAAATATTCAAGGTCAAAGTTCGCAAATATGGTTTTTTGCGTTTTTTAGCCAAACGGTAAGTTTTATGATAAAAATAGGTCAGACAAAAATTATAGATTATTCAATTCTCTATAAAAATTGTCTACAATTTTTCTCCTAAACGTCACCGTTTCTGAGATATAATGGTTGAAAAAGTTGTATTCTATAGAATATGCGTTTCCACGCCACCTGGCAGCTAGTGTACTTGGCGCGTTTTTTTAACGTGGTTTCTCCAATAGGCCTATCCCACAATCTATTGTGATCCTGTTTAATTCAATACTAATTCAAAATATATAAAAACTGGTACTATTGGAAATGATGAAAGCCGTATGAATTCTAAAAAATTAGGTCAAATTATCCGTCTCATTCATAATCATCTGATAATTCTGCTTCCTCTTCTTCTTGTTCGTCTTCTTGTACTTCTTCTTCTGCTTGTTCTTCTTCTTCCTGCTGGGTGTAAGTAAATTGGTCTAACAGCGATGTATCAGATGTCTCCTCACTGATATTGTACGAATCCTCTTCTGATGGTGATTCAACATTGGAGCATGACTGACCTTGACAACTGGTACATGTCAATCGCCATCAGAAGAGGTTTCGTACGATATCAGTGATAAAGAATACAACTTTTTCAACCATTATACCTCAGAATCGGTGATGTTTAGGAGAAAAATTGTAGACAATTCTTATAGAAAATTGCACAATCTATAATTTTTGTCTGACCTATTTTTATCATAAAACTTACCATTTGGCTAAAAAACGCAAAAAACCCATATTTGCGAACTTTGACCTTGAATATTTTTTTTTGCAAGTGTGGCATCGCTGGGGACTTTTTACATTTGATTTATAATGGTGTTCCGAACATTCGTACCAATTTTCAGCTCTATGCGAATTATTGCACTTTGAAATGTCTAATTTGACCGGACTAAAAATCCATGATTTTGTTAATGGTGGTAATAACATTAATATTGTAGTCTTTTATCTTTGTTTTGTTAGAAATAATTTCAAAACTTTTATTACGTATTTACAATTTACGGCTTTTACACTGTTTTTAAAAAACTATTTGATTTTTGATTTTGGCCTCCAATAACTAGCTGACCCTAACTCATTAATTAAGTAAATTATACAAATCATTCTACCAACTTAGAAATCTTAGGGCCAAAACATACTTAGCGTATCTTGCGCAGTACGCGGCGCAAGATACGCGACGCACGCGTAAGTGTGGCTGTAGCCGCTGAAAATACGCCGAATATACTTAGTTAACTTTACATCGCTCGAAACATTACTCGTTCTAGGCCCCGTTAGGCTCGGCTTATCAACGTACAACGCGCGCGGTATGGTCGCGCAAAAGAATTTGTATTTATACGCGTAATGCGACGAATCATGAGCTGCGCCAGATACGTTCAGTGTGTCTGCAGCCTTATAACTATTTTGTTAAATTGAAGTTAATACTTAAGATATTGATATAATTGAATTATTCTACAACCTTAAACCTAATAAATAATAACATAGCTTACAAAACAAAATGTACTATACTTATACATATAAATATTAATTGAATTCCATGTAAAATAAACGTATGATCACTATAATTATGTACCTTTGATATTGATTGTTCTGGAAATATAGTGGGTACGGCATCACTACGTAGAGTTCTTTTTTTGTAACCTTCACGGTAGCAATCCACTCTAAAATGGAGTGAACATAATTTTGAGTACTGTGAAGGAGTCCAATTTTGTCTTCAAAGATTACGTACCCACTTATATCTGATTTTTGGTTCCAAAGGAAATCTAAAAAAAAACATTATATAATTACATTATAAATTATATAAATGTTGTATAATGATGTTCGCACTTATACCTAACTATATTTCTACTATTATCTTAAGCATTCACTTATAAATAGAAATATTTAAAGTGAACATCTATAGCGACTGAGAAAAATATCGATATTGTGGAGCTTCCCTACTTGTGCGAGTAAAGGTAGATGATCTGCCAAAAACTCTTTGTAAAATACAACAATGTTATTTCTTGAATAAACTACGTTGTATATGCTTACTGAAACTTGATAAAACTTTTAGTGATTACTAATACTAAACGTAAATGGCTTAAAACGGCATTTGGGAACAGTCTTTTCGTAAAAATGAGTGTCGATAACTTACCTATGGAAAGATAACTTGCTATTATTTTCACTTAGAACACTCATACGGCTCTTACAGCCGACTGCAACACAAGCCATATTTAATGGGGCAAGCAATAAACACACTCACTCAGGTCACAATGGCACCAAAACAAGAATAATTCGATGAAAACTATGTAAGAGCTTGGTATAGTGCATTATACCAAGCCGACTCGCAATTGTAAATTTTGACGTTTAAGACGGAGTCAAAATTTTATGGTTATCTCTTTTTTCTTAATTCTTAATTGCCATTTGAACAAAAGAGACAAAAAGTAGAATGAAATTCATTTTAAAAAGGTTCCGTCTAGTTCACATACTTTGTCTAAGTTTTAAAGACTATAGGTACCTACTACTTACGTAGGTTGCGCTTACCTACTTGCAAATGTTTAAAATTATTGTAAATGTAGATTGCGTTCTTTATTGTTCAATCAACCATCTTTAAAATGCAATATCCTTCTGTCCTACAGCTTGTCTGTTCGCTTATAACATGAGTTCTACTGGAACGGATTCGTCATTTGGTGTGCATTTTGCTTTTCACACTTCGCCAGTTCTTTTAAACGAGTCATCAAATAGGCATAAGTATGTATTCATGGGGTTCTCTAAAAGCCGGCGCCCCTGATTGTATGTCATGGATTTCTGCAAAGTAACGCCTGATTCTTTTATTTAGCACCCATTTTCTTTGAAACGCCAAATTGCTTAGTAGCGCTAGCAGGAAAAAATGCAATCCATTGTGCCAAAACGAGTTAGCATTATTATTACGGGTTTTCTTAACCCATAAACATATTTTACAAGGCTTTCAGCGATGGAAATGGCCATAATTGCCACAATTATGGCGGACCCGGTCGGGGCCTTAAAAATGTAATGGGGTATCGCCAAATCTGACCTGTTGATTTTTTATGGTGGTGTATGGTTTTTTAACAAGGGTTTCGCAGGGTGTAATACGTTTTTAAAACGTTGTAACACGTTTTTTTATATATGTATACTTCTATGCACTATGGTGGTACTTCTATGCACATAAGGATGACATAATGCCGCAAGGCATTCTCTACCAGTCAACCTTTTTTTATACAGGGTGTCCCTGGAAGTATGGATCATATCCAATAGCGTGGCGTGGGCAATGTCATTTCCAAACTTTTAACCAAGAGAATGTCGGTGAAATTTTTTGCGGTTCAAAAGTTATGACCAATTATTGTTTTTTTTTTCAATCACTTCGCGTAAAAAAAATCATAAAAAAAACTATCAGAGCTATCATTTTTTTTCAGGACTTTGGCGAACAGTAGGCCTTTCTTGTGACAATACTTTTATGCAGCTAGAAAACATGGTGTTCAATAAGAAAAAACTAAACTTTTACTGCAAAGGCTTTTTTGGTCTGGCAAAATTTTTATTGAAGTTTTTACTACTACAAGTTTTGAAATGACCTTACCCAAGCCCCTATTCGATTCGATCCATACTTCCAGGAACATATTCTTAGCATTTAATTCGGTCGCGTTTCACCCTAGTCGACACACCTGATGTAAGCGCAGACAAGGTTTAAGTTAAAGCACACGAATCCAAGTACCAGAGAGATATAGAGGGACTAGCTTTCGCCCGCAGCTTCGCTTGCGTGAAATTTTGAACCCGTTAAGTGACGATTTTCCATACAAACTTTCATCCCCTATTTAACTCCCTTAGGGATTGAATTTCGAAAAATCCCTTCTTAGTGGATGCCTACGTTACATAAGGAACCTACTGTCAAAATTTCAACTTTCTAACCCCAGCGGTTTAGGCTGTGCGTTGATAGATCAGTCAGTCAGCTTCTCCTTTTATATGTATAGATTCCCGATGGACTCGGTAAATTGTTTGGCGCCGGAATTTAATGTTGAGGTGGTAGCTAGCCAGGCGGACTGCATAGAATATAGATCCTACCACTAAGCGTGCTGGATTTTGTTGAATCTTACAACACCCGTCTATTCAAAGCGTACGGTTTCTAATTATGTCCAGTGTGGGGACAAAATTAGAAACCGCATGCTTTATTATATTCACAGAACAGATAAAGAGGTTAGAAAGGAAATAGTTCCTGATTTGTATTAGAACGCGTGTCGCCGCTTTTCTCCCACTCTTTAACTCTACTACAAGCAAGAGCCCAATACGTACGCGCATTACGCACACAAATAAACCACACATACATAGATTTCGAGTTTGCTATTAGTTGTCACACTAACGCAAATACTGCGTTCGACGTACACTCACACACGCGCAAATTCAAATTTATTTCTCATACATGTTACGGCGACCAAAAGGTCGATTACTTATATCGATAAAATTACTGTAATTTTGTTACATTAAGGGCCGATTTTTCAATCCTCAGATAAAATGCCTGATAACTACCTGACGAATAAAGTTATTTGGCTGTTTAACTGCCTGATAATTGTTTGTCAAATTTTCAATTGCCATTTATCTCACGAATTACTATCTGACCGATTTCATTGGCAACGCTAACTTCAGGGAGGTGAGATAAATAAATGGCATAAACGAACGTTAGAGCAGGCCAGACTATTTCAATTACCTGCACAGAGTCTAGAGTACATTAATTACCTGTATGGCAAAAATGACACTGTCAGACTATCTTCCTGTCATGTCGTGTTATATATTTTGATTGTAAATCAATATTATAATGTATTTATATGTTTATTACAATGGAATCAAAAAAATAGAGAGCGTTCGTCGAATTTTAATAGTGCTGTAATTCAATTCCTCATAAGTTTAATCGAAAAATACAAACACGTTATAGAAATAAGAAGACCGATGCGGTGACGAATAAAGACAAAGAAAAGGATCTGCATGGAGAAAAACTGAGAGCTCATTAAATTCAGGTGGAATCGCAACCAGTGTTTTTTCATGGAATACATTAAAACTTAAGTCATCTGCCTAGCCTTTTCCCAACTATGTTGGGGTCGGCTTCCAGTCGAACCATCCGGTTTGGGCCATTTTGTTTTGCATTGTACTAAATAAAAGATTTAAGCGGAGTTTAATAGTAAAGCTGTTATTGCAGGTAGATAGTAAAATAGTTCTTTTAAGGGCTGTTTTCAATCGCCAGATAACCTTTATCTGAGGAATAAGTTTGACTTTTTTAACAGCTTTTGTATAGAAAATATGTACAACCGTCATATTAATTCCTCAGAAGCAAGTTACGTGTCTGACAGTTGAAAAATCAGCATTCAGTCTAAAGAAACAGCTGTAGCTAGATCAGAACGGTTTTCAAAGAGGGTGCAACCAAAGACTATAATTAAATCATCTTTTAAGAATTATTGTGACTATCATCATCTGCCTAGCCTTTTCCCAACTATATTAGGGTCGGCTTCCAGTCGAACCGGATGCAGCTGAATATCAGTATTTTACATGGAGCGACTGCCTATCAGACCTCCACAACCCAGTAACCGGGTAATACGATACTCTTGGTAAGACTGGTTGTCAGACTTTCTGGCTTCTGACCAACAGTAACGACTGTCAAAGATCTACAAATGACAGCCGGGACCAACGGCTTTACGTGCTTTCCGAGGCACGGAGGAAACTCGCTATGGTAAATGGTCACCCATCCACAGACCAACCTCGGCAAGCGTGGCTTAACCCCGAAGATCGGTCTATGCGGCTGTAATTATTTAGCCACGAGCTCCTAAGTATGAGGGAATTAAAAAAGTACCAAAAAAAGTCCTCTATGTCGACAGGAAATGTACAGAACCGAAGCCCGAAAGTCTGACTACCAGTTCCACCGAGAGCTATCGTGTTATCTACCAACTGGGTGATGGAGGTCAGATAGGCAGTCGCTTCATATAAAATACTGGTATTCGACTGCATCCAGTCAGACTGGCAGACGATCCCAAATTCCCAACATAGTTCGCTAGGAAGATTTACACTATCAATTACTACAGCTCTGTTATGTAGCCATGAACCCATTTCACAGTATTTTTTTGTATAATAAACGATTGAAAACTTAACCTTTGTTTGATGCTTGATTTTATCCTCTACCATTATTTATAAGTAAATATTGCACAGACTCTAAAAGTCTGAATTGGCGATGGAATTCTTTTGAATCTCACACTGTAAAATGATTAGGCATGTTTTTTTTTTGTATCATGCCTTTATCCTCATTGATTCCTTCCGCCCGGGAAAGGCGAAGGGTTATGTATGCCGGACTCTCACTAGCTAAAAACCTACGGTGTGCCTTCTCCTGACCTATGGCCGGGGTCGTGGCATCCCCGGCAGGCCTCGGTCCGCCAGCCCCTGTCGGACCTCTCCTTCTGTGGGGCTTCGTTCCACGTCCTTCTGAGAGGCGCGCACGGAATACTGCGCGCCGCCTTCTCGGGCCTGTTACTGGTCGGGCGTCAGGTCCAATAACCCGCCACCCGCAGGCCACACACTAGGGTGGCCGGAGAACGTCGCGCGCCCTCCGGCGGAAAATGATTGGGCCTGGATGTGACAATTTTTACTTTCCTTCCTGGATTTATGAATTCATTTATCAGAGCTTCTTGCTCAATTATTGCCAAATCATCAGTGCTACCAAATAATATAGTCAAAGTCAAAGTCAAAGTTTTCAAAGTCAAAGTTTTTTATTTCAAATAGACCAGATTACAGGCACTTTTAAAACGTCAAAACTAGGTGCACGGTTCCAAAAGGTAGGTTCTATGGAGAAGAGCCGGCAAGAAACTCCATGAATACTCTTTTTAAAATAGTAGATCATGACTATTCATGACAATTCCATTACAGTATACATCCATTTTACTTTGATGAAAACGCAAACCCAAGAATTGTCTAGTAAAATTATATTTTTTGTTTACATCATCAGTCACCGAATAAAACTATCTACTGAATAAGCGGTTATCTGGCCGTCAAAGGGAAAAATAAAGTTATTCCTCAGGTAGTCAAATTATTCGTCGAATAAAGCCTATCTGACGATTGAAAAAATAATTTTTTTGCTATCTGTTGAATAAATGCTATTTGTCTGTTTAACTGAGGATTGAAAAATCGGCCCTAAGTTTTGCAATTTTTCGCTCTAATTTTGAGACCCTCGAACGGGGTACGAATAGTGTGAACTTCCTCAACACATATAAATAATAATGTCAAATTAAGGGGAACATCCGATATAGCCGTGAAATTCAAATTTTCTTTAGTTTTTTGCTAATTGCAGGTCTGTTTTACGTCATAATTATGTTGTTTGCACCCGTAACGATACTAAGTTTGCTAAAAATAATCAATAAAATCATGTCAATTATTATGAATCATCATCGTAATGCACATGTTTTTTTCGGAAACAATTCTATTTTCGAGCATCGTAAACCTAGAAAAGTAGGTATACTTACGACTTTCATATTGAATATATTATTGAGTAACCGTTACCGGCGCAAATCGCATTTTGAATAGTATAAACGTAAATATAAGCTACAATTTGCAAAAAACTAAAGAAATTTTGAATTTCACGGCCATATTTATGTTTTCCTGTAGGCGTAACATAATATAATTTAATTAATTTAATTTGAATAACCCTGTGAATTTTAATTGCATAATTTTCTGCAAAATGTTAAGAACAAATTGTGCTACATTTAATAGGTATCCATTCAATTCTATCAGTTGTCTCAATCCAGTTTTCTTTTGTCTGGACCTGTTGGAAACCTAAAAATAAAATTTAAAATATAATTCGTGGCAATAAACAAAGTTATTTTAATTATAATATTACTGATAATAATCATTTGTAGATATACACACATATTTAATACCGATATTGTTTACAACTTGGTACAACACTATCGATACGTATGGATTTCGCTGAATGAAAACAATTGCTCGCTGCAATCGACTTTCGCATTGATAAAAGATAAAGATAAAGATAAAGAATCATTGAACGCAATACATTGCGCTGTCGCTCACGTAGTACAAGATGGTACCCATGTATTGCAAGCAATGTATAATTTTGCATCTGTGTGCGATTGTATCGTTTTTTTCTACAAATTACATAATACTATTGCAATAATTACAAATATCACTGATATTATAAGGTTTTTGGACATGCCGGTGAAAAGAAATCCCTTCTCTGGCTACACTACTCAACTAGCTTCTTTTCCATCACGTTATAATTATGCAAGACGGCATAATTCTTTTTTTTCGCGGATCTCCGTACGCTGTCACAATAAGAGCGCGACTGTTGACCGGTAAAACAAATTTTGGTTGACATATGAGCGTCTGCTCATATGTGCGGCGCGCCTGCCCCGCCCACAAGGCCCTTCTAACGTCTTTTATCTGTTCTGTGATTATATTAGTTTAAATATTGGTGCCGATTCTGTTTTGGACAAACTAAACCTAATTTAGGCTATTGCCACAGAATAGTACAGAAGCACCACTTCGCGCAACAATTAATAGAAATAGCGACTCTTGCTACAAAGCAACAAAGTGCAATTCAGCTCGCATAAGCGCTCAGTACCTAACGCTATATTCACCTAAACGTTGCCGCTCTCTTCTAACGCGCAACTCTGTCGCTGTCTGGCGCGGAGAGACGCGCTAGCTGTGGCGCTAGGGTTGTCGGCTTGCCGCTGCTACTATACGTCTATCTACCTACTTGACCACGGAATCTATCTTTATGTTTGATGCGTATGATTACACGGTCAATTAGGTAGATAGTCTAGATAGACAATGAATATTAAAATTCGTCATTTGTAATTTACAAATAACCTTCAATCTTTAGGCTACCTCTTTGTTTAACATTCCTCATTAACTTACATTAATAATATTTTCATATTTTGCAATAATTAAAATGTTCGTAGAACAAAAACATCAAAAATTCTGGTTGTTTACATTTTCACTATTGTTGCGGACGGCAAGCCTAACTTCAACTAAGACGTAAACAAGGTCATAAAATACGTCACAATGTATAGAACAAGATGACCACTAGCTATAGACAGTGGACCATATAGCCACAGCTAGCTACAGCAAAGCCAACATTTTAAGAAAATATAATGGTAAATGAACATTACCGGGGGGTTACACCATACACTACTTGTGCCACCCTAAATGGTACCTAAGCAGGTGCATCCGCCGGCATTTTGGTCGGCACTCATTCTACGCTCCAGGAACCTATACGAAGAACTGAACCCTGAACCCCTGAAGCCCAGCAGCCCTGAAGCCCTGAAGAAAGAAGAACGTATAATCGATTCGTATTAGAATGAGTGCAAAAGTTTTTAGTGTAAATAATATAAGTTTGTTTGAATAAATACGGCAAGTGCCTTTCACCAAGTTAATTGTTTTACTGGTTGTCCTCTACAGCCAGTCGTTGTGGTCCTACGAAGCCGGATCGAAGAATCAGTTAAGAAGATTTGAAGATCCAAGAACAGGGTGCCAGGTGCTCAAGATTGTTGGTGTCAGGGGTTCAAGATTGTTGCTGTCAGGGGTTCAAGATTGTTCCTGTGTACGTGCCGGGCGTACAAGATTGTTCCTGTGGAGGTGCCGGGCGTACAAGAACTGTTCCTGTGGAGGTGCCGGGCGTACAAGATTGTTCCTGTGGAGGTGCCGGGTGTTTCAAGACTGTCGTCGTTGATACATTCCTATTTCTTTAAGCGGGTGGACCGCGGCTCTGTGTCTCTAACCACCTAACGGTGTCAAACGGTTAGAGGCCAGAGTTAACGCCGATCAAGGCGGTGTGGTATTGTGCGATACCACCGGTTCGTCAAGAACGCCTTTTTCAAGGCGCGAACCGAACTAGTACACTACGCCGGTAAGGTCGTGTGTGGTGTGGGGGCCGGACTGTAGGCACTGCCGAAGGGGCTGGGTATTTCCCACCGGTCCCCGAGCGCCCCACAGTACGCACGATCCTCTGCTGGGTAGATCCTACCTGTCCAATCCTGCACGTATCCATCCCTGGCGGAGCGTATCCTGGTTAACCCCGGACCCTCCAAGAGGACTGATAGGGCTGTTAGGGCTGTTAGGGGGCGTCAAATGCCGAAGATGCCGACTACAAGGAGCCAAGCAGCCGAGGACAAGACAGCAAGAGTGTATGAAGATCCCCCCGCGTCCCCGTCCGCACAAGCATCCGCGTCCGCATCCGTGTCCGCACCGACCGGTACCACGTCGCGCGCGCATACCGAACCGAACCCCCGCGTGCCCGCGTTACCCGCACAGACAAGAATAGACGCCAGCATAGCCGCAATGACGTCACGCGCCGCCGCCGCCGCAGCCGCTGCCGCCGCGCCTGACACAAGAGAAGAGAGGAGATCGAGAGCGCCGTCCGTGCGCTCTCAGAGATCGACTGCCAGCGCTGTTGCTCGAATACGACAAGCAGAATTCGAAGCCCAGGAACGTCTAGCCGAAATTCAAAGGAAGGAGCTGCAATTGGAAGCGGCCCTTATCAAGAAAAGGCTAGCTTTGGACGTAGCCACTATACGGGAGGAGACAGACCGTGAAAGCGTCATCGCCCGTGAGACAATAGAAGTGGACAATCGAATCGCTGATTGGCTGAAGAACGCTCAGTCCAGAGGGGATGAACTACCCCACATGACGCCATATGAAGAGATGTCATCTGCAGTCCGCGCCTCGGCCCTGTGCGAACCACGGGGGGAGCGTACCGAGCGCGCACCGCAGACCGAACGGCATCGCGAAAATGACGACAACAGAGCAAGATATCAGCGCGAGAACGAAGGGCAGCGATCACACCACTCTTTTTATAAATATGCACCGCCGCCGAGGCAAGAACAAAGAGGAGTTACGATCGAGACTCCGAGACGCAGAGATAGATCACCTACGCCGGGACGATCACGAGAGCGAGGAATAGATAGATTAGCCGAGGTGTTAGAACGAATGGTTATAAAACGCCCGCCGCCCAGACAAGCGCAAGAACTGCCCATCTTCAGCGGTGCTCCGAACGAGTGGCTACTATTCCGAGCAGCGATGCGTGATTCAACCAAAATGTATGGCTATACACAAGCCGAGAACCTAGCGCGTCTACGAACATGTGTAAGAGGCGAAGCAAGAGAATTAGTAGCCGCCTTGTTGTATACAGCTGCCGACCCCGCAATCATAATGCAGACACTTGAACAATATTACGGCCGCCCAGAGATTATTATTGATAAAACGTTGAACGATATAAAGAAGTTACAGCGACCCGGACCAACGGCTAGTGAACTAAATACGTTTGCAATACGACTTCAAAACATAGTCAGCGTACTCACTTGTATAGATGAGAAAGGGTACCTACAGAATCCTATGTTGGCTCGTCAAGTGACCGAGAAGTTAAGTCCGCATATTAGAGCGAGATGGTGCGACTACGCAGAAGAGTACGGAAGCAGGAGCGAGCCAGAGATTGTCACTCTGTCTCGCTTCCTCATGAGAGAGGCTGATCGCGCCATACGTTTTTCCTACTCGTCTGCAGCAACTGGAACAAAGGAGCCAACACGTAGTCCGCCAGCAGCTAGACCTAGCTACGGATCGCCTAAAGGCCTAGAAGGCAGGAAGCGAGGCGCAGCTGCTTACGCTGCAACTGAAAACGATAGCGAGAAGATGTGTCTGTGTTGCGGGGCCGAACACGATACAGTAAAATGTAGAAAGTTGGAAGCGATGACGGTACCACAGAGATGGGAATGGGCAAAGGAAGCGCGCGTATGCTTTCGTTGCCTGGGTAGCCGTCATCGTCGGATGAATTGCACTGCCAAGAAGTGTGGTGTAAACGAGTGTCGCCATCTACATCACGTGTTGTTGCACGGAACGCAGCAAACCGCGCTAGGAGGCGAACAACAAAATAACGTAGTCACCGCGTCGGCTCACGCCGTAATGTCAACTGGCGCGGTGCTATTGAAAATATGCCCCGTGATAATTCGAGGGCCCGATGGACTGGAAGTGGAGACTCACGCCTTACTCGATGAAGGATCTACGATTACTCTGATCGACGAGGAAATCGCTAGAAAAGTGAACGCGCATGGAACGAAATGCGCACTGCGATTGCACGGATTAACGGCAACGCGGCAGGAACCAGAGAGTCAGAGCGTGGCATTGGAGATAAGGGGAGCACGATCAAGCTTCCATCCGATACAGGCGCGAACCATCAAAAGTCTCAACATTACCAGTCAAGCGATCGCAGCTGAGTGTTTGAACTATAAACACCTACAACAGCTACCACGGAACGAGGTCTGCTATGGAGAAGCACGACCGCGCATACTATTAGGCGCAGATCATTGGCACCTAATAGTATCGCGAAAGCTCCTGACCGGAGCAAGGAACGAACCGGCCGCATCACTAACAGAGCTAGGATGGGTAGTGCACGGTACGGTGCCACGAACTATAGTGGCGAAGGAAGACCCAATAGATGGCGCCACAGTGCTACACGTACGTGCGCCTAAGCATAGAGTACGTTTAAAATATTTTGATGATTGGGTTGGCAATGTCGCATCAGAAGAGATCGACGCACTCACGATCGAAGAAGTGCAGCCCATCCACGAGCAAGCCGGCTTTGAACTCGCCGAGTGTAATTTGAATCCACCACACTTGCTCGCGAATATCCTAGAACAGGATAGGGCTAACGCCCCGAAGGAACTAGATGCGAACGCACACCCGTATGGCAAGACGCTGGGTGTGATGTGTTTGCCAGAAACCGAAGCGACCTATCAGAGTGACGCTAAGACGGCATCACAATTGATAAGGAACGACTCCGCGAGATATACACCGTATGTTGCGCATCGGCTGAGCAAAATAAGCGAACTAACCCCCGCTGAACGATGGCGCTGGGTACCGACCGCTCAGAACGTAGCTGATGACGTCACTCGACACGGAAAAACGAGTCTTTCACGACACGATCGATGGTTCAATGGACCGGCCTTCTTGCGCGAACCGGAAGAACAGTGGCCACAAGAAATGAACCAGCGTGAAGACGAAATAGTAGCCCATACTAAAGAAGAAGAGAACGTTATGAACATAAAACGATTCTCTTCATTTGATCGAGCGTTGCGTGCCATGGCGAACGTGTTGCTCTTTATAGATAAATGTCGTAAACGCGCGACAACAATAGACGTGCGTCATCTCAAAGAAGCCGAACTAACGCTTATACGAGAGGCGCAACGCGACAGTTTCTCTGAAGAAATCAAAAGATTAACGTCAGGGAAGAACGTAGAGAAGTCGAGCCGGCTCAGCAAGCTAGACCCGGTATACGAAGAGAACGTAATTCGACTGAACGGGCGAATTGACGCAGCCAATGTACCAGAGTACAGAAAGAGGCCACCGATCTTAGACGGCAGGCATCCGCTTGCACGCCTACTTATAAAACGTGAACACGTCACAAATGGACATGCTGGCCGAGAGCACGTAGTAAACAACCTGCGACAGCGATACTGGATAATAAGATTACGAACTAGCGTGCGCATCGTACTGAATGAATGCATTATGTGTCGCATGCGACGGAAATCACCGCCTATACCGGTGAAAGGAAATTTACCCAGTGAAAGGCTTGATGCATACGCTCGCCCTTTTACGCGCTGCGGTGTCGATTGTTTCGGTCCCATGACAATAACCATAGGAAGACGTAGAGAAAAACGTTGGGGCATGTTATTCAAGTGTTTGGTGACTAGAGCCGTGCACATAGAATTGCTGCCTAGCCTCAGTACGGATAGTGCGATAATGGCACTAAGAAGAATGGCCGCGCGTCGCGGTTGGCCACAAACAATAATGTCAGACAACGGCACGAACTTTCGCGGTGCTGACGTCGAGCTAAAAAACGCCTACAAGGAATGGGCGTCTGAACTTAAAGATTACGCGCTCAATAAAGGAATTGAGTGGCGTTTTATCGACCCTGGTGCACCTAACCAGAGGGGAGCCTGGGAGCGGCTCATACGTAGCGTAAAAACGGCGCTCGCGGTAATACTAAAGGAGCGCATGCCAAAGGAAGAAACTTTGACAACCGTTATGGCTGAAGTAGAGAATATATTGAACTCGCGACCGCTCACTCACGTGTCTGTAAACCCAGAAGAAGCAGAAGCGTTAACCCCCAATCATTTCCTGCTGGGGTCAGCATCGGGGCTACCGGTCACTGGAACGTGTGACGTAGCTGATAAGCGCGCTTGGCGAGCAGCACAAGCGCTGGCAGATCGATTCTGGGCTAGATGGATGAACGAATATTTACCTACACTAACACCGCGCGGTGACGTCAGACATAGTCGCGCAGAACAAATAGCGGAAGGCGATGTCGTCATAATCGCTGACGGCTTACTACCGCGGAACGTGTGGCCGCGGGGCCTTGTTGTGCGCGCGATATTCGGTCCTGATGGCGTGGTACGAAGTGCGGATGTGCGGACGCGGGGCGGCATATTTAGAAGGCCAGTGAGAAGGCTTATCGTCCTCGACCATATAGAAGAAGAAGCTCGCGAGGCTACGCTGGGGGGAGACTGTTGCGGACGGCAAGCCTAACTTCAACTAAGACGTAAACAAGGTCATAAAATACGTCACAATGTATAGAACAAGATGACCACTAGCTATAGACAGTGGACCATATAGCCACAGCTAGCTATAGCAAAGCCAACATTTTAAGAAAATATAATGGTAAATGAACATTACCGGGGGGTTACACCATACACTACTTGTGCCACCCTAAATGGTACCTAAGCAGGTGCATCCGCCGGCATTTTGGTCGGCACTCATTCTACGCTCCAGGAACCTATACGAAGAACTGAACCCTGAACCCCTGAAGCCCAGCAGCCCTGAAGCCCTGAAGAAAGAAGAACGTATAATCGATTCGTATTAGAATGAGTGCAAAAGTTTTTAGTGTAAATAATATAAGTTTGTTTGAATAAATACGGCAAGTGCCTTTCACCAAGTTAATTGTTTTACTGGTTGTCCTCTACAACTATACTAATTCTTAATTATCTCCTAAACGCGTTGACCGATTTGCATGATTCAAACGGATATAATGGTTTTAGACCTCGATCTTTCATTTGACACCAAAATCGTTAAGTTATCTCAACAAATAAAAATCACATTTTCAAGTTGCGCTCGTAATTATGTAAATCAATATAATCAAAAATTAAACGTTAAAACTACGGTTCTATATGACTGTACCTACTTGTTACCTAATTAACTTGCAGATGGGGTTTAGTTGCCGACATAATGCACATGAAAACGAAGTTTTATATCGTTTTTAAATTAATTTGAACTTATTTTTCCTCATCTGCAGGTAATGAAAAAAATTACACTCTGTCGTCTCCGTATTTCGACACACATCCATCAAATGAGCAATGTTTCAGACCAGCAATTCTTGTTGCTCACTAAACTTATTTAAAATAATAGGTACACACGCGCGCGCGCGCGAGCGTTGACAGCCCACTGGCGAGGTGGCGGCGTCTCCACGCGAAATTGTAGGCACTCATTGCTGTAGGTACGGCCGAGTGGTGGAGGCCTGCTATTGCCATCCTTTTCACTCTAATAAAATAAGAAAGATACATACGTAAATAAGAGCTGTCAAATTTAGTTGAACTAAAAGTTCCATACGGTAAATGGGCGTTTTATTCGGACCTGTGACCCACCAGCGACCACTAACGAAACTAGTCGCAGTATGTTAAAGACCATGAATACTACCCAATGAGATGAGTCGCATTCCTCAAAAAAAAGTAAAAAAAAAGTATGGGAAGCTTTTATTTCCATATCCTTCTAAATTTATAAAATGCTTACAAAAATGCACAAAGATCTTCCTAAAAAGGTACAAGAATGTTTAGGAGCTTTTCTATCTTGTTCCTGGCAGTTTTTTGAACCCCATAACTTTTTTCCCCCATACATTTGGATTAAAATAAATACATTCCGTGAAATGTTAACCCTAAACCTTCAAAACAAACCATATTTCATTAATGGACGCGGACTTTTGAGGTACCGGATCAAAAATGCCCAATGACCTTTAAACGACATTTAAAACGTGTCGACTAAAAACATGGTGAAGTTCAAGGCGTAAACTAATTTGACATCTCTAACTTAGTTGTCGTCTATTACCGTCCTTTTCTCGCGCTATCTGTTAGTAAAAGATAGCAATTCTCTAATTTTAGTTTAGTTGGTGAACAAGAGAATCGGCACCATTGTATATGTTTTTTTTTTAATTGTCATATGATAATTTGGAGAAAATAATTGTTATTAAGTTACTTCAAGAGGAAGGACATCAGCATCCTCTTGTCTCCTTCTTCTTCTCTCGTGTCAGAACGAGCTAGAGAATAGCTCATGCCGTGGTGAAAAGATTAGCCAGTCAGCAAGGTTGGTCGCAGAGCTGCTGACGCCCAGGGTGCGCCGAACGTACTTAAGTATCATCACTCGTGGAGGCTCTTTTCATACACCCCCTCTTGTCTGCTAATAACAACAGACTGCTACAACCAATCTAACTGCAAAATGTGGTGATTACGGCAATTTCCCCTTTGCTCGTTCATTGTAATGGTCATTAGGACGTTCATATTCAGCGGTGGACTGACTGATATGGTGATAGTGACTTGTCATTTGACGTATGCTGTAGGATTACACCTTTTCCATCATCATTCACTTTACACATTTTACCTCCTTTTTACGTACTATAATCTACTATAAACCTCTTTTTCTAACAAAGGCCACATTTTTGGAACACACTCCATACTCAAATTCAAAGAAACTCGAAAAGTAAAATGCAAAGTGTATTTGCGTAGGGATTCTAAAAGCAACCATGAAAGGGTGCGGACTGTTGCACGGCTGAACTACCGGCACTCCGCCGAGAGAACCACTACTGAGCCTCCGGCACTGCTACACGGCTGAACTACCAGCACTCCGTCTGGTTGAGGAGTTACTGAGCCTGCGGCACTGCTGACCTACCAGCACACCGCCTAGACGCTGTACTGCTGAGTCTCCGGCGCTCCGACCTACTGGAGGAAGTCACCGCACTGCTAACCTTCCAGCACTTCGCCTCACTTCGTGCTCACCTTACCGGGCTTCCGGGAGTTGTGTGTTCCATCAGTTACCATTTTATTTACGTGTGCCTTTCATCCAGTTACCATTTTACTTACGTGTGACGTTCATCCCATAATTATTGACTTAGTGTTTTTTACCATATTATAAAGTTGTCTTGTTTTAAGTGTTTTCCTTGTTTGTCCGACTAGGGGAAGGTAGGAATCACTAATAGCATCTCATATCCCTTTGTCTGGTGTGGCAGACGTGCTCAGGAGATCCGAGGGCCGTCTGCTACTTTACAATGCCTTACAATGTGCGATGAAGAATCGAAGGTTCTCCCAACGGTCAAACTTATATATGTTTGATAACTGTGTGGAGAAACTAGGTGTAGTGTTGCTCCAACCAATGGGAGGATTCTCCAACTAGGCGGAGTCTTATGCCTGGCGGGCTTCTGCCCAACGGTTAAAGTTGGGCAGTTGTATAATATACTATCTGCGTGTTAAAATCATGATAGCGCGATGTAGGAACTGTCATCTATGAGAGTTGTCGATATTGTCGCTGTAGTCGTCTACACCGCCGGTATGTTGCGTAGTTTGCATGTGGCGTGATAGATGCCGCCACAACTGTATTTTAAATGTACCTTTTTTAATTTTTTTTACTGGTATTTTAGCAGCACAGTATATCCTCATGCTGCGTGAGTGCCTAGTCCGAAAATCTATATAATATAAAACTCTCACGCTGGCTGACTAACAGACAACGCACAGCTTAAACTGGTGGTGAGAAGCATGAAATTTTACATATGAGTCCATACATAAAGTAGGTGAGCACTAAGAAAGGATTTTTGAAAATTCATCCCTAAAGGAGTTTAATTGCGAATGAAAGTTTGTATGGAAGTACGACATTTTTAATGGGAAATTTCATCGAGCACACAGGTAGTATCCTAAAGCCTTGTACGGATTAAGCCTTCCAATGTACGCGTAATCTAGGTATGTTGAATACGCGTACAGGTGTAGTTGAATACGTGTACAGGGCACTATGCATTGCTGGATTATGAACGCGTGGTGACAAGTCGAGAGTCGGCCAGCCAGTATCCGCCCTAAGGTTGGTGGAACATTGGGATCTGGGTTCATACAAAACGTTTTGAGTTTCTACATACTGGAGCCGACTGACGACGACTCGCCGCGAGGTGGGAGTCGACACGCGTGCTCAAATTGTATACGCGTACTGCAAGTACGGAACTATCGTTCCTGGGTACGCGTAACCGACTACGCGTACATTGGAACGCATAGTCCGTACAAGGCTTTATAAATGAAAATTCTGAGATCTCGTGTAGGTACAACTAAGTCTTTAGGTACTTGGCTCTCCCTACATGAGAATTCCGGCCTTTTATTGCAAGAGTGTTGAGACTTGGCCTTTTTAACATGAATGTTTTTGCTCAGATTTTTGTTTTTAGCAACTAATTGAATGGCATTGGTTTTATAAATTAAAAGTTACTTAGTTTATATTTTTGTAAGGTGTTCCTGTTTTAGAGATTGTTCGGACGTTTTGTCAGAACCACTTGAACAGACTATTAACTTGGCGTACACTCTCGGTGACCTACTAGGCAATGATTTACGTCCGTTACGTCACGAGCTCCAAGTTTGGCGGTTAGGGTTTGAATTTTAATCAGAATTACACTTGTCCCGTTCATATAACGCCCGAGTGACGGGTGAAGGTATAGTCGCTTTTAAAGCGAGGAATTTAGAAAAATAGAATAGAAAATTAGAATTTCTGTTCAAAAAGTCCTTGAAATATAAATCCCAATAGTATGAAGTCAGATAGGAAAATTGTGGTGCGTAGAAAGAGTATCCACAGGTACTTATGTACGTCCACACATATTTATGTACGTCCGGCGCACCACGGTCAGTCAGGCCCGCGAACATTTTTTTTCACCACGGCATTAGCTATGCTTATACAAGGTTAGTCGGAAAGGGGGTACTAATCCGAAAGGGTGTTAAAGTACCCATAATAATGAATAACTTTTGTTCTACAACTTTCCCCAAAAGTCAATAGTTTAAGAGAAATAGAGGTTCAAAGATCTCAAAAAAAAAAACCCTAAAATCTATCTATCCTCAGTTATGATCAGCTGTGTTTACATTTTAGGTCATATTTGGGGTAATGAATAAGAAACACCATTTTAAAAATTTGTAACTAAAGCAGGGACGAAGAATTTTTGAAAAAACTAAAATAACAAAATAATTTTGCGTGAAAATAAAAATTACCGAATTTTGAAATTTTAACACTTGCTTCAAGCAGTCATCAGTGATACTTTAAGTGGCCTTCGGATTAGTACCCCCTTTCTGACTAACCTTGTATAGCTCGGGCCGACCCGAGAGTAGAAGCAGATAGGAGAACTCTAGATACCCATCTTCTTGACATTAGCTTCTAACAATAACCGCGAGTGGTGCAAAATATATTGCAAAAAAAAAACTGTGATAAAACATTTTGATGCCACGCATAAATGAATGAAAGCACGGCGATACAGCTGGTAGGCAGGACTAGCACGATATCGCTCCACGCAGTCAGTTCACCCAGGGCGCTGAAATGACATAGAAAGAGAAAACCATTTAAAAAAAACGTAAGTCTTAAAAAATCTCATGCAGGGTCAGTCTAAGTGATCGTATCTAAACCATTCTATTAGGTTCAAATAAAAAGAAGCATACAAAAGTTTTGCAAAAATATAATTTTGTTGCCACGTACACACGGCTACAGACCAAGCTATACATTTCCAGATCTCGCATTGTATAGGATTTCCTTACAATGAGAGGTCAGTGTAAACTGGATTTGCATAGCCGTGTGTACCTATATAAATGAATGAAAGCACGGCGACACAGTTGGCAGGCCCGACAAGCTTCGTGCAGTCAGTTAAATTGACTCAAAAACAGAACACCATGTTTTCCCTTTGTTTTTTTTTTGTTGTTATTGATTCAATCCCGTGCACGGTCTCTGTCACCAGGATCATGCAGTTTGAAGCGATTAAACGAATTCGGATACAGAAAGTATTACCTCCTTTATCTGACTTTCTATTACAATCCGTGAATAGGTTAGGGAAGATTAAACCTAAATGTGGTGTAGATGAGGTGGTTCCGTGTAGTGCCGGACGTAAAGAATACACTACCCTAACTATCCCGACTAAGGGATTCACTAGAGGATGGGCGGCAACGTCCTCTGAGTATTTTAACAACCATATTGCGATCGCCAACCCGCCTGCCAAGCGTGGCGATTATGGCAAACCCCCCCTATTGGGGGAGGCCTATGTCCAGCAGTGGACGTCTTTCGGCTTCTTCTCTTCTCTCGTGTCAGCACGAGCTATTACAAAAATAGCTCATGCTGTGGTGTAAAGATTAACCAGTCAGCAAGGTTGGTAGCGGGGCTGACTGCCCAGAATGCGCCGGACGTACTTAAGTATCGTCACTCGTGGAGGCTCTCTTCATGCACCCCTAAAGTCTAAATAAGTAAGTAAGTCTTTCGGCTGCATCATCATCATCAAACCTAAATGAACGTCAAAGGTCCTGAGATAATCCTATATTCCGCTATCACTGGGACCCTACATTAATACCGCAGGGCTACCTCTCAATGGCATTTGTGGTCCGTTTTGCCGCGCGACCAATTTGTCCGTCCAACGCCGGCCGCGGTTTTGCGTCCGTTTGTGAATATTGAAAACTTAATCATTAACGCCCATTTCAGCTGAATTGTTCGCAAATTTGTTAGTTTGGGATACGCCTTCAATAGTTTATGGTGTAATTAGAAAGTTATTTTGGTGTGAAAATTTTGTTTGTGGATCGAAGTGTTTTTAGCTTCCAAGCGATTGTTAGCAGTTCTTAGTTTAAGGTATAATTAAGTAGGATAGTGCGTTGGGGTATATCCGGATAACAGGTAAATTCGGTCAAATGGATTTACCGTAGAATGCGATGATATTTTTTGTTGTTGGCAAGAATAGAGTGCGACGTCATTTTTCTGCCCCTGACTTCAGTCCGCGTCGTAATATTTTGATGACACATTCTGCGGCAAATTAATTTGAACGAATTTACCCCTTATTCGGAATTACCCCAACAAACTTTATATCAAAATGGCGTGTGGATCCTCAGCCAAATTTTGACCAACCCATTTCTTTCACTGGATACCCTAATTTGTGGTGGAAATTAGTATTCACCTACCTGAAAAACAATAATAATATCACAGTCTGTTAGGCCTCGTTCAGGGCGACGCAGGGCGTTGTGCGGCGCGTTGTGCGTTTTCTCCGTATCGAATACAAATACAAACATATGCTACTGTGTAGTTCAGTTTATGAAAACGCGGAGCGTCATGCGGTGCGTGGGGAATGCAGCTTCCGCTTTTGGCAGTCTTCTTTGGACATCTCATACTGCAGACGTGTCGTCGTTACAATGGAGTATGATTTCATCGACATATTACTAGAAGATAATTGCAACATACAACAAGCTCGCTCGCCTTTGATGCCAAAAACAAACTGACACACGCGTATGCGGCGGACGACGCGACGGTGGCAGCCGCGTCAAACGCGAAGGCGGCCACCGCATGCCCCGCGGCGTATAGCGCTACATGAACGCTCTCATACATTCCCATGTTTGATAACACCGCGCGACGCGACGCCCGACGCGCCGCGTAACGCCCCGCGTGTTCCTGAACATGGCCTTGGCGAAAGGTTATTTACGGCGACAGGACCAATTCTATAATCAAAATCGTTGTCAATTTTCTAAGTACAATTCACACCGATAAATTCCGCCCACATCAAGCTGTCTCCCCCCAATCATCCGCCAGCAACGCCCTAAGCTGAGGTCCGAGTCCCACCAATCGCCCTTAGAGCTGTTGTGGCTAGTTTTTATGATGTTAGTGTAGTATAAGTAATTAGCTTAGGTTAAGTATTTTAGTTCCCCCCATTGGCTGGAGACCCTTCATCGTTCAGCCGAAAGACGTCCACTGCTGGACATAGGCCTCCTCCAAGCATCGGCACATTCCATGTTGGGCGTGGGTTCTGCCATAATCGCCACGCTTGGCAGGCGGGTTGGCAATCACAGTATGGTTGTTAAAGTACTCAGAGAACGCTGCTGCTCATCCTCTAGTGAATCCCTTAGTCGCTTTATACGACACACATGGGAACAGATGGAGTAGTGCTATTCTTTACGTCTGACGCCACACCGACAACGGGAGACTCTTCAGATCTCTCCAATAACTGCTCGGTTACGTAGAAACGAAGGTCTGCAAGGACCATCAACAAACACTCCAATAAAATAAAATGAGAACCTATTCACCAATAATCATAGTTATTCACAAGCACGAAGAAAGATTTTTCTTTAAAAATCTGAATTGCTGTCGCATTCATAGTCATCGACAACAAAGAAATCGCAAAATAGAAATTTTTCCCGACATTTCAAACTTTATTTTGTTCCTGCACTGTTCAACGACATACAAAAGATGTCTTCGTTCAATTTAGTACGTAACTCGCGTAGTTACGTTACAGTCACGGTGACACATCAAGTTTGTGTGAGCCACCCCACACGTGGGCGTGGGATGCTACTTGGGAATACTGTTGACTCATCGTTTTCGGAGAATGGGGTTGCTGTGCTCGAAAGTTTTGGTACAATCTTTATCGTCAGCGATATTTGGCGTTTACGATACAAAGAGCAGCGGCAAAAAGGATAGTTTTTTTTATTTAATTTCCTAATAGAATGTTTGTCGGAGGTGATTACAACATGCACGAAGTCCCCCCTACCTGACAACTGGTAAACTTTAAACAAGAGTGTATAGAAATCTTTTGGGTGCACTCGTTCCATCGTAGACTTCATCAATCGCTTTCCATTACGCGAGATCGAGGTGAAGAACGGACACTATTATGAAAATAAAATTGTTTTAAGTATTAATTTATTATTAATTTAATTTGTGATTTGTTAAGGAGAATTTTAGTACACTAAATTTTTCTATGTGCATGTGGTTATACAGGCTGACAATGAATTTGAGATCGAGCCATATAGAAAAAAACATTACTAAGTACTAGGTTTATGGATGGGGCAGTAAAGTCTACCTTAAACTCTCAATCACCGTAATTATAGACACAATAGATAAGACAATTAAGTGTCGTCCTGGGGCGACGGGCGGTACGCAACCGATTAAACTGCATTAACAGCACTAAAGGGATTAACAGACATTAAAAAAAAATGGTACAGTCAGCGATAAATGATAATCTATATTTTTTTTTGTTATTGTCGACAAAAAACTAAAAAAAATAGATTTTCCGTAAATGCGTCCTGTTTTTTAAATGATGGTATTTTTTTTGGAGTGTATTGCATTGATCGTCATTGCCTGTTATTTATAATCATTACTATTTTTATTTTAGCGTGATAAATCACTTGGTTAAAAAGTTACAACGTTTTCTAGTTTTTAGCGAAAAAAGTTAATTTCTATTAAATAAAGATTTTTTATTTTTCCCCTCTTTTATATTGTCTAGTTTCGTCCAATTGCATATTATGTGCACTCTATTGAAACTTGAACTGTATGAATACAGTATGTTAACTAACGAAAAGCGTTCCCAGCAATACTATAACGTCCGTACATACTTACTAAAAAAAAATCACAAAAAAAAAACTACAAGACAAAACCTAAAAACAACGCTTGCCGTACATGCACACTTGTCTATCAATTTGGGAAACAAGGCAGCATCGCATTTAACCTATCTACGCCACTATTGTGGTCTTAAACAGGCCGTTCCGAATTGTTTTAGAGCGATTACGCACTGCATCCGATCCGAATCCGTGAAAATACGTTCCGAAGTAGCCATAGAACTATTTGTATGGTAGTTTACGCACTACATCCGGCATCCGTCATCCGAATTCTATCCGTCATCCGTCATCGGAAGAAATATTGACGGACCGAAGTAGCCGTACTAATGTTTGTATGAACGCTTTCGCACTACCTCGGATTCAAATCGGACGCCAAATGGATATGCCAAAGATGGCCCCTGAATTGTTTGAATTTGGATCAGAGATCGGAATAGTGCGTAAGCAACATCCGAATTCGGTCCGAGATTTTTACTCTAGATCGGCCGGCATTTTCACGGATTCGGATCGGATGCAGTGCGTAATCGCTCTTACTTTTTTTTTAAACCAATGTTTTTTGCTTCTTTTTGTGTTTTCATATTTTTATTAATTAATGATGTAGATCAACGGGTTTAAGGGAACGCCCTCTTATTTAACATACTGTATAAATAATAACAATTATGGAGAGGTTTTCCTGTTTTACTCGACCTTAATACATTTTTCACCTACTTAGCTGGCAACACCACTCCTTTCCAAGATGACTCAGACCTTCAAAAAAACTATGCGTAGGTAAGTCTTGAGTGACGTAAATTGGATGAGCAAATTAAGCAAGTAAACGATGTTTTTTTACTATTTGGCTATTTTCAACGTAAACATTCCTTATTTCCATTAGGAATTTTACGTCAGAGCGTTATGTCGGAGAGCACGTTAATCCGTCAGTCCCGGGTGTCATACGAATAGACATTTGACAGTCGTTACGGGTATTCAGTAGCCCAAAAGTCTGACAACCAGTCTAAATAACGATATCGGCATTACCCAATACCTGGGCTGCAGAGGAAAGTTCTTTTTTTTTTTTTTCTTGATGTCTTCTGGCACTTCTTTAAACCTACCAATTACATACGTACATAAACTCACGCCTTTTTCCTATGGGAGTAGGCAGAAATTGTAGAACGCCACATGCTACACATCATGGTCGTACCTTCAGCTAGGACCACCTTGCTGGCCAAAACCCCTCTGACTCGAGCAATTCACACCATCAATTACATTCATATCGAGAGAGTCGAAATTGATATATTTACGTGTCACTGGGGTGAATTCGCAAAAGTACTATTGTTTACACTGTGTTACAAACAATGATCTCGAGATTGTATTTGGTGCTTTAATTTTAATTTTGTGTGTGACTTGACTATTTTATTAGGTTACAGACCTGTAATGATAGTTATAGGCATTTAAATAAATAAATGCTACGATCCTTACATACTCTTTTCGCTTCGTCCACGGTCATACACTTGTCATACACGCATGCCGGTTGAAAGTACTACGCACCTGTCCTTTTTGAAGAACATCACCAATAACATCGATGTATATATATCCTTTTAGGGCGTCCCCTACCCACCGATTATTCATTCATTCATTAATTGAACAACACCTCTCCCACCGCTCCACTCTCTAAGTCCAAATGCCAGATTCTATTTCAAACCATTTCCATTTCAAACCATTTAAAAAGAAACTCCTAAAAACCGACGTCTATTAAATTTATTCATAAATTTTACGAATTAGAATAATATTTCGTTTAGTTTACTGGAGTTAATTAATTAGATAGAAATCTTTTCAGCGTCGAGTCTCTGGGTCCTTTCAGTGACTGCCCGATTTGATATTGAGGGTCTTTATACTTGATATGACCTGTGACATTGCTTGAATTAATTTAAGGAATATAACTATATAAATTAACTTTTAAGTAATAGTTCCCACTTAAATTAATAGTTTGCAATTTAATTTTAATACTTCTAACTTTAAAAGTTTTCTTTCAAAATAATAGTTCGCAATATAATTTTAATGGTTCTAACTTTACAGTCTCCCACAATCCCTACTACTCGTAATATTATAAATTCGAAAGTAACTCTGTTTTTCTGTCTGTTACGCTTTCACGCCTTAACCGCTGAAACGATTTTGATGAACTTTGGTACAGAGATAGTCTGGAACATGGAGAAGGACATAGGCTACTTTTATCCCAAAAAATACGGAATATGCGATAAACGGAACCCACGCGGGCGAAGCCGCGAGCGTCTTATAGTAAGAAATAAAATGACAAACAAATAGCTGATGAGTGTTATAGCGGGGGCACACGATGCGTTGCGGCGCCGCATCGCAAAGATTTCACCGTATCAGCGGGCACACGAGCGGTGCGGCGCTGCAACGTTGTTATGTCGCAGCGGCGCCGTAGCAAAAAAATCGTAGAGAAAAAAAATCGAAACGAGCGAGCGTGTGTCCTTCCTTGGGACGCATAAACAACTGAGCGGTGCCGCTCTGACGTCGCAACGCATTCACCCCTCCCCGCCTCGTCTCGGTGGTTGCAAGTCCGGTGCGGCGCCGGAGCGCATCGTGTGACATGCCACAGATATTTCTATGTAAGATGACGCAGCGACACCGCTCCGGCGCCGCACCGCCTCCGCAACGCATCGTGTGCCCCCGCCCTTAGGTTATGTTAGAACTGTGACCACTAATCGCACGAGCCGAGCGAGCGAAGCAAGCGATGCCGCGGTAGCGTCCGGTGAGTACCAGAAACGATTCACTTCACCGATCACTTTCCACCATCCGTTTAATGGGTGCGTTCAGAACCAAATGATTATTGATTGATTATAGTGCGAACCCTTAAGTACCCTTTCAGAGTGGAGACTGGCGCGGATGCTAGCGCGGGCGCGTGTAAATCAAAATGTATGTAGACGCCAGTTGCATTCACAGTGCTCCCGCGAACCGCGCGTCTGCATGAGGTCGCAGGTGGCGCGGGTGTTTCTGATGGCTCAGTCCACCCGTATCGTTCACAGTGATACAGCGTCTGTTAGGTGACAGCGCGTGTAGTTCTAAACCATTTTAATTCACCCGCCGAAGCGTCGTGCGACAGCTCGTTCGGCACCAAGACCCAAGCGCCCGCGCTCGCCCCCGCATCCGCTAGTGCAGTCTGATTGACCACTAATTTTGTAGTGGAAAGCATCAATTTGAAGTGTGCCTAACATTTTTTGTTGTTATTTTCTTTAATTTGAATGTGCTTTTAAATATATCCCTTAATTTAATACGATAGGTCCAAATTCTCACTTGTAATTTATGACATAACTTTCTCATAATTATTTCTAACCTATGTTTTATATAGAACACTGTAAATATTTGACAACTAGCTTTTGACCGCAGCTTCGCTTGCGTAAAATTTTGAACCCGTTAAGTGACGATTTTTCATACAAACTTTCATCCCCTATTTAACTCCCTTAGGGGTTGAATTTCGAAAAATCCTTTCTAATTCCTTGTCTACATTATAAACGGAACCTCTGTACAAAATTTCAGGGTTTGGGCTGGGCGTTGATGAGTCAGTCAATCAGTCAGTCAGTCAGGACCTTTCTTTTTATTTATATAGACAGATAAAGTTATTATTGTGTGCTTGTTGAGTCATCAAAACTTGTTATCAGAAAATAATTGGGAAAAGGCTTTGACTCATCTGGGAAACTCCAAAATGAATCATAGCTGACGAATTTCCACGGAACGTTCTAGTCTTTGTTAGCCAACTATGGTTGTCAGACTTTCGAACTTCTAATTGCCTGTCGAACATGTCGCTACGTTAACTAGCCGTAATATACGAGAATTTATATAAAAATTCAGTTTAAATGTACGAAAACTGACAAAAAAAAAAACTTGTGTTTTGTACCACTTTTAAGCCAATGATTTGGAAAAACTGAAATGAAGTGAAATTATTTATTGTGCAAATTGGATATTTAAGGCTTGTTTCATACACCTCAACAACAAGTGGGGGGACACTAATTTGTATGAACAGTTTATCTCACACGGACCACAACTTGTCGCCAAATTGAACCGTGTGGGCGATACCGACCACATCGCAACCACCAGCGACACCGCGCACTAAGGGCCAAAACTGCGTTAAGCGGACGCCCGCGCGGTTCCATACAAAAGTGCTCCGCCGCGGGAACACGCGCGCACCCGTCGTGGGGAGGCGGGCCCCGCGCACGCGCAACGGTTCCCGCCTCCGCCGGGGCACGCGCGTGTATTCAATAAACGGGCTTACTGGCTGTTGTATTTTTTTTGCTAGTCGTCGTTTTGCTGTGTCATAATATACTAAGCTCTACATCGACACGACTGTACATGCACACCGTTAAAATTGAACTAGCGACACTGCGTAATTAAAATAATCCAGTCTCCGCGAAGGGTACCCGCGACGGGGACCGCTGCGTCCCCACTGAGTCCACGCGTGTCCTCACGCGACGGGTGCCCGTCGCGGGCGCCCGCTTAACGCAGTTTTGACCCTAAAAGCCGGCCACCTCGCAAACACAACGTTGCGTCGACGAAACGGAACCGCGCGCACGCGGGAAGCCGGAGTCGATCTGTCTGTCTGCAAACACTAGCTATAAAGTAACCACATCGCAACTACTAGCGACAACGCAACCATGTCGACATTTTGTAGTTATTACAACGCAACTGCAAGAAGCTGCAGCAACACTAGTCACACGTAACCACTACTTGACCAGTTTTTGTCACTGCGATACGAAAGCTAGATGGTGCTGGCGTTTTCTGTCTAATTACCTCTGAGACGAAAAGCCGAGGCAAACTCAGGAGTCAAGGTGTCTTTTATAGTCCACACATATTATATGCAGCAAAAATTTGTGCGTGGATGATGCAGAACAACACCTGGACTGGCTTTTTGTGGAAAGTTCCAGAGCAGGAGAGGACCTGTCCCAAAAGATGGCACGCATGCATCAGCCATCGTGTAGCTCAATCCTATCTTAAGGTACAAGTCCGAGACGGGCTGCAGACCGCAAACTGCAAATGTATCGCTTGCGGTGCGATCTGCGGCTGCGGTCTGCGGTTGCAGTTTTGCAGTCGCTGTCGGAATAGCACCTTTAAAGTGCACACCTTAAAGGCGCTATTCCGATGGCGACTTGCGGTTGCAGTTTGCAGCCCGTCTCGGACTTGTACCTTTAGGGTTAAATACATACTCACGCCTGTAATTATTGAAGGGGTAAGCAGGGGTCTGCTCCTATTATAGGATTCTGTACGCCCACGTTTCGCCTCATGTATTAATTTTCATGTAATAGGTAGCGAATCTATTGCCAAGCCTGGTGCCATGTTCATGATCCTCTTACGACTCACGTATGGCGACGGAGGGATATAGTATTTTTAATCCGTCCCACCAAATCCAAATAAATTTTTTGCCTAGCCTTTTCCCAACCATGTTGAAGTCAGCTTCCAGTCTAACCAGTGGGCCTACTCCCTAAGTCCGTCAACGAAGTTAGTTACCCGTCCGAAAGTAGCCTGAAACGTAGGAGTGAACAAAACAAGTGTCAAGTTCAACTTTTCGGACGGGCAAAAACACATCGGTAGTAGGGACAACTGTCAAATCGTGTTGTCATTCATTCTTAGTTCGGGCCCCGAAATAATCGTATATCCGTAGATGATGGGGAGTAGGTAACGCTCGTAACTAAGGCCGAAATCACGGACTTCGTGCTTAGGGAGTAGACCCCCAGATGCGGGTGAATACCAGTATTTTACACGATACGACTGCCATCAGGCCTCCGCAAATCATTTACTGAGCAATGCCGATATCCTAAGGTTAGACCGGTTGTCAGGCTTTCGGGCTTCTTCTTACTTGTAACGACCGTCATAGGTATTCATATGACAACCGGAACTGATGGCTTAACGTGCTTTTCGAGGTACGAGGGGTTTCGATGTCTAAAGAACGGTTGCTAACTCACAAGATGAACGCGGCAAGCGTTAATTTATTACTTAGATAACGTTGTTAGTTAGTCATAAGCCTCTCGCATAGACAAAAAAAAAAGAAACAAAATCTATTCTATTTAAAATAGGCCTCAAATCATACCAAAGCTAAATTAAATCCAGCTCAGCCTAAACTAATCAAAATCTCCAATTTAACAACCGCAAATATGAATAAACTCATAAATATTGATAAGTGCGTATTAATTAAAACTGTATAAATTTTCATTAGGATTCCTGGCCAAGTTTTACCTTGCCTATTAATTAAACATTGGGACAACGAAAGCGTATCTTGGACAAAACTTTAGGAATTAAGAACGCAATATAAATTAGTGAAAACGAATTATTGTTGCGAACAAGGAAACAATTTTAGCTTTGAATTAATCAAGAAACATTTTCTGGTATTTGTGGATACCAATTTGTGGTATCACTTAGAGTTATTAACATTCTTTTGGCGTATTAATTAGGAAAGCGTTTTAAATACGGTTTTGTTTACGAAATCAAATAATTTTTACAATTTATCTACAATTAATTTCACAAAACATATTTACATAATTACAAACATGTACAATTATAAATATCAAATAAAAGCGCACTTTGGCGTCGAGTAACTCCCCTACCTTGCTGTCATTAATTAATGTTTAATACTTACCAGTAATAAAATTTAGACCTGGTTCGCAAGGAAGCTATTTTTAAATCGAAAATATTCCTAAGAAGGCAGTGAACACAATAATGAAGAAGATAAATCGTGCCAACTCCAAATGCATTTGGATAAGGCAGGAGTGTGTTGTTTCGCTTCCGGACGTGTGTCTGTCCATGGCTCCCCAGAGTGCGAGGAGGTGATGGCCATCAAGGAGGCAGCGGAGAGGGATGCAGAAGCGTCTACTTCTCTCCCCCTTCCCGCAGCAGACGCACTGGGCGCCGGAGGGCGCGCGACTATCTCTGGCCACCGTAGACAATGTCCTGTGGGCAGCGGGCTTGGAGCCCGTTACCATACCACTTACAGGCGCGCCGCGTTCCGCACGCACCTCTCAGAAGGTCTTGGGGCAATGGGGCAGGGCCCCACAAAAAGAGGGACAAGACAAGATCTGTCGGGGTTGCGGTGCATGCTATAGCGAATCCCGTAACCCCGGCCATAGGTCAGAAGGGGGACAGCCATGGATTTTTAGCTGGTAAGAGTCCGGCACAAACCTTCACCATGCCTAGGGCGAAGGGTACCCAGGAGGATTTTCCCAAGATATAAAAGAAGGAGCATTTTATTGATTTAGCAACCAGAATTATACTAGAGTTATGGCTATTTTCACGCGTAAACAAAAACCACTTTTTAACAGCACTATCCTAACATACCATTAAAGATAACAACTTCATTTGATTTTCTGTTCTTTTCTGAGAAACCCGCCTAACGGAAAACAACTTTCCTGTGAGATATATCAAGTGCAATGGCTCCTCATATTCAAGCGGAAATTGAAAAGCTTACAAGCACCATTAAACAACCCCTTTTTCTAAATTGGCTTTTGTAACTTACGCGACTCAATAAACAGTTGATATATTCAGTAATAGGAACATAAAAGTACGAGGAAAATGGTGAAAAAGGTTAAAATGAATTTATTTAATCGAACACGGAAAAATGCAGACGTGTTCTTTTGATTATAAAAATCATTATTTTCTGAGTATTTTTTGTGACCTAAGCAAATGCCCGGCTGATTGGTGACGTCATGCGTCGAGTCGTTGAGCTCCCTAAAATAAGGTTGAGCTACACGATGTCTGATGCAGGCGTGCCGTCAATTAGGACTTGCCAACTCAAACCTGCTACGGCTCTTTCCTCAAAAGGCCATTCCATACGTTCCCCTACATTGTTAAACTCGCATCCAGATTTTAAAAGAGACCTCTGATTTTGTTTCGGCTTTTCTTATCAGAGCTAGTCAAATAGGAAATTCTGGTGCCATTTAGTCTTAAAAAACCATTACATTGACTTGTAAAAGTGTCTGTAACATATTTATTTACAGAAATAAATATAATTTATCAATAATGTATCATCATCATCATCATCATTCAGACGAAAAACGTCCACTGCTGGACACAGGCCTGCTCCAAGTATCGCCACATCGAGCGTTCCTGAGCTTCTCTCATCCAGCGGATTCCCGCAACCTTCACCAGGTCCTCGGTCCTCATTTTCTTTCAATTGTTTATTGCGCTGGTGTATAACAAGACCAATCTTCAGTGTTCAATAATTATTTACGAGCTAAAACATACATATCGTTTTTTTTACTAAATTACTACTACAAATAAAACATACTAAAATAAACATGCTATGTATTTCAAAAATCGGTACCAGTCCGATACCGAACACCCATCGCTAGTCATTCGGTTTTCGAGCCGTCCGTCTCTCCAAATCGAAAATCACTCATATGTGTTGTCACGAACTCATGACCGCAGTTTGTAGTGGTCTGTGAGGACTGAGTAGGCTCACGTTCAGCAGTGGACGTACACCGTCTAGTATTTGGATCTATTATAAGATAAACTGTTATAATATTTGAATTTTATATATAGAATTACGACATCCAATATAAAGTGCTGATCAGTCTTTAGTTGTTTACTTCAATAATATCCTTCATTGTCAATTTGCAGCTATTAGAAATTGCATCAAACGCTGTTTTAATTAGCATTTTGATCTGCTCTCGTTCTTTCTATCCGATGATATAGACTTCGATGTGGACATATTTCTATAAATATTTTGTGATTAATTTTTAAATTTAACTCACTTTTGGAATAAAAAGTCTCCATTATCCCACCCCGTAACAGAACACTCAAATAGTCCATGTAAAATAATCGGTAGCATTGATACCGAAAACTCAAACCATGAATGTTCCCATCCCTAGTCATTGAATTTTCGAGCCGTCACTCCGAATACCGGCTCACACAAACGCAATTATAACACTGTTGTATAACTGCTATAACAACGTTATAGGTAACAATGCTGTATAACAACATTAGAATTTGCATTTTGATTGAACGCGAATTTAGCTAAATACAGTTTGTTCTGAGTATTTGATTTAAGCGTTGTATAATGTTTGTAAATGGCGAGATTATTTGTTTGTAATTTAAGGCCATTCGTGTAGCTTTTATTTATGTAAGGTAAATGTAAACACATTTTGGATTATAAGCAAATTGTGTTCTAATCAAAATGTTTGATCAAGTTGTCCCTTTTTTATATATGTATTGTCCGATAACATAGGGTTCAACTACGATGTGGTCTGCGAGCGGCGGGTTAGGGGGGACCCGTCGCCCGACCAGTAAAAGGCCCGAGAAGGCGGCGCGCTGTGTTCCACGCGCGCCTCTCAGGAGGACGTCGGGCAAAGCCCCACAGAAGGAGAGGTCCGCCAGCCCCTGGCGGACCGAGGCCTGCCGGGGTCGCGGTGCATGCAGCTGCGAATCCCGTGACCCCGGCCATAGGTCAGGAGAAGGAACACCGTGGGTTTTTAGCCGGTAAGAGTCCGGTCCGGCATAACCCTTCGCCTTCTCCGGGCGCAGGGTATCCATGAATAGTCCATGAGAAATTCACCACGAAAAAAAAGGGTTCAACTACGATACACATGGCACACCCCTTCATTGAAACTGCAAATAAAAATGTGTGAGAAAGAATATTTACAACGCATCATTCGTTCAACGCAGATGTGTGCATAGTCATACTGCAACTGTGGGACAAAAACATGGATCAGTCGCTCGACAGATTTGACGCTGCTAATTAACAGTATGGTACCGTTTGGAGGTTTGTATGAATGATACACGTGCGCCTTGTCGAGCGGTCACTTTAATTATGCACTAGTCGAGCAATAAATCTATTAAATATCAAACACAAACATGGTGACTCGTTGGCTTATGCACACAGATTGAAAAATATTGTTTTATTTAATCGCCTTTGTATCGTCCTACCTTGTCAGGTACACACATTCATATAGATATTTTATTTATTTATCTTTCAGCAGAAGTTTTAAAACAACTAAAAAAAACACAAGAACTGAATGCTCTCTCTAATCTCAAAGACGACTAACTTAAATAGAGTTTTCATCATTCCGAGTTATCTTCGAATATTTACTTTATCCAAACCACATAGAGTCGATTTTACATATTCCTGATCAAAACCACAACATTACTATTCCTTCTCGACATAGTATAAAACAAAGTCGCTTCCCGCCGTCTGTTCGCTTCGATCTTTTAAACTACGCAACGGATTTTGATGCGGTTTTCATCAATAGACAGAATCATTCAGGGTGCTATCCATCGATCGATTGTCGATCGATGCCATCGATCAGCGTCGATTGGTTGAGATAAAGTGATCATGAACCATCGATCTATCATCGATCGACCGTTGATCCATCAACGATCAATTGGTGTAGATCACCAACTGATCATTGCAATGCATATATTTTAAATGATGGATGAACATCTTCACAATCCTCATTTGTACTCATCGTTGATCCTTCTAACCGTAGGCTCCGGTGGATGGTGTCGGATAAAGAAAATGCAATCGTACACTCAATTAGATTATAATCCTAACAGTTATAATTACAGTAAATAGGCAAGCCAATTTAACAAGCTACGTATCATAGAACACGAGATGGTTCAGTCGACCGCCCGCCATATAGTACCCTGACATTGAATACTGAAGCATAGAAGTAATAAGTACTGTGTATAAAGTCCTTGTAATGAAGTCACTACTCGATGGTGCGCGCGTCACTAACTCCATCGAACGCCAACCAGATGGCGTTGGTGTCCTGGATACGACTCGATTGCGACATACATATACACCCCCTTGAAGGTGCCACGACACCAATCGATCGATGACGGATCGATGGTTCATGATCACTTTATCCCAACCAATCGACGTTGATCGATCGACAATCGATTGATTGGTATGGTAGTACGCTTAAACGCGGAATACGCGATAAACGACATCCACGCGGGCAAAGCCGCTGGCGGCTCTAGTATTCAATATAGTGAATAAGTTTGACGTCGAATCTACAGGAAATAGATCTACGCGGCAATGGCCGCTGTTTCCGGCTGAAAGTGATCCCGCGGCCGGCCATATCCGGTGGATGGGCGCTCTGTTATGTGCCTCACTTCCGGTATGAGCGATGGGTTACTTTGTATTCGGTTTTTCATGACTCTATCCAGCCCTACCTGGGTCGGTTTTATTTATTGGTTTGTTTGAATAAGGGCTGGTGTGGCTCTTTGATGTTTTTTTGGGTGACGTGGTCAGAATTAATAAAATTGTAATAGAGGATGTTAACGAATTCGTGTAATTCCTTCAAACCGCGTGATCTACTGGTGACACAGATTAACCCTAAATGGGTATATTGAACATCAAGTAAGAATAATTTTCAAAATAGTATCTTGATTTTCTATTCCGGAGTCATTTTAGAGCCCCGAGTTAACTGACTGCAAATAGCGATATCGCGTTAGTCGTGCCCGCCAGCCGCGTCGCCGTGCTTCCATTAATTTAAGCGTGGAATCGAAATGTTCACTCAAATAAAACTAACATTTTGCAAAAAAGAACTTGTTTTTTAACTGAATACTTATAAGGTCGTTTAGATACGATCACTTACACCTACCGCATGAAAAAAAAAGAATTTTGTTTCTTTATTTTTAATCAAGCTAATTCTCGTGTGGGGCCAATCTACACCAGTAGTAGATCATGTGTTTTTAAAGGTACTATTTCGAACCGAGCTGCCAACTGCAACTGCCGACTGCACGTGCAGCGACTGCATGAAGTCGGCCGCAGCTGCATTACTGGTTTGTATGTATTTATATGAAATGGCTTCCAAGCGCCGCTGCAGCAGTACGTACAGTCGCCGTCGGCTGCTGCAGTTGGCAGCTCGGTTCGAAATAGTACCTTAAGGATATTGCACGGATTCGTTTACACCCTGTTTACTCGTAGCTTTTTATTAAAAAAGCAGGAGCAATAGGACTCGTAACTACTTCTATCGAACGTACGATCTGTGAGGTTTGCCGTGGTCATTCCATGCATCGGTGGTGAACCTCGGAAGCTACATTAAACTGTCGGTCATGGTTCATTTAACAAACACCTCTTTGTCATTGGAGTTACAGGCAGCCCACTGTGCAGAGCATGCATGGAGGAGGACGAGACGGCAGCCCGCGTGCTACTAAACTGCCCTGAGGTCGCCACATACAGGGCCAAATACTTCGGAAACCCAGGTACTCTCCGAGAGATCACCAGTAACATCAAGGGTGTGCTGGCCTTTTTCGAGGAGTTAGGGTGGATCGAGTAACTATACTTACCACCCATCACGCAAAATACGCGCTTAGACGTGGAGTAGCGGATACCAGCCCGTTATACCTTATACCTTAACTGTCGGTCGCACGTGTCATACGAATACCTATAGTATGACAGTCGTTACGGTTAGTAAGAAGCCCGAAGGTCTTGTGGCGGCATCTATCACGCCACATGCGAACTATTCAAGCCTACATCGCGCTATCACGATTTAACACCGTAAACACCGTTATCCTTGAAACCAGTGGTTTGGTTTCATTTATAGAATGTAAAATTAATGAAAAATATCAAACTTTTTTTTTATAAAATTTAAATTTTTCCACGAAAGCATTTCACCCCACGCGCGAGGGCAACAAGCTACGGTAGGGGGCGCGGGGAACTTGCCGCGTGGCCCGACGCACGGCCCCGCACTGTTCGCTACTACAGTCAGTCAGCTGTCTCGATAGCGAGTGCGTGTAGGCCGCGTCGTAGCGCCGCCGCGCCGCTCATTTCTCGCGCGTGTATACTATTATTTTTTTTACTCGGTCCTATGTTTTTTTGTTCACGTCAACTACCCACGGTTTGAGTGATAACGGTGTTTACCCTTACATGCTGTAGTATTATACAACCTTCCAACATCAACTGTTGGGCAGTAGCCAGCCAGGCACAAGACTCCGCCTGGTTGGAGGATCTTCTCTTTGGTTGAACACCACACACCGTTCCTCTATAGTATCACAACCTTAGGTATATCAGCATTGCCCAGTAACTGGGTTGCGGAGTTCTGAGGGCAGTCGCTCCGTGTAAAATACTGGTATTTAGCCGCATCTGGTTAACTGAAGGCTGGCCCCGACATAGTTGGGAAAGGCTATGCAGGAATAACCTAGTATATTTTATACAAGTTTAGTTTTAGTATACACTAAACCTGAAAACAGTTTGTTCAGAATCATTAGGAGAATCGATTGGCATAGTTTTTTTACGTTAAAACTTGTTTTTTTTTTCATAAATTTCAGTTTTGTTTCAGTAGGTTTCTACTCTTAACAGTTGACGGGAATAGACACCTTGAGGCTTGAGACGGTCCTCTCGGTCAGTTTCCGTGTATTAGACAACCCCTGCATAGCACATATCAGGCATTTCACACTTTTTTAGGGAACTTAACGCGACATAAACTAAGGTGTAAATTGGAGATTTACTAAAAAAAACACATATTTAGGCAGTTCTGATGAAAATCTTGTTGGAGTGTCTCGGTTTTCGTATAAAGTAAAAATAAGGTTGTATATACAACCTCCCAACATCAACTGTTGGGCAGTAGCCCGCCAGGCACAAGACTCCGCCTGGTTGGAGGATCCTCCCTTTGGTTGGAGGAACACCACACCCCGTTTCTCCACAGTCTCACAGCCTTTGGTATATCAGCATTGCCCAGTAACTGGGTTGCGGAGTTCTGAAGGCAGTCGCTCCGTGTAAAATACTGGTATTTAGCCGCATCTGGTTAACTGAAGGCTGGCCCCGACATAGTTGGGAAAGGCTATGCAGGAATAACCTAGTATATTTTATACAAGTTTAGTTTTAGTATAGACTAAACCTGAAACTAGTTTGTTCAGAATCACTAGGAGAATCATTTGGCATAGTTTTTTACGTTAAATCATGTTTTTTTTTTCAGTTTTGTTTCAATACTTTTCTGTATAACAGTGGACGGGAACATACACCTTGAGGCTTGAGACGGTCCGCTCGGTCAGTTTCCGTGTATTAGACAACCCCTGCATAGCACATCTCACACATTTCACACTACTGGGGAACTTAACGCAACATAAACTAAGGGTCAATTTCACCGATCGTCTCCAAAACTACGTTCAGTAAAACAGCGTTTACACTAACTGGGTTTAATATCAAGATTTGATCTCGGTTAAAATCAATTGCATTTCCCAGAGCAAAACGGCCGTTCCGTTGATCGCGTTTACGAAAACCGAGTTTATGATATTTCAGAACGGCAACATCGCGTTGCGTTTTGTCCTTGTACCGAAATTTGACAAAAAGTTTGCATTATTCGTGTAAAATAATAATAACAACAATCTGCCAACAAATTTCAAATTTAAACTTGAAAGGCAGACGCCGTTTTCTTCCGGCAATAGAGGTTAACAGATCCATTAAACACTCCTTCCCATAGACCAGATATTTTTCACCACATTTTACAATAGTCTTGCACCCACTTGGGACGGTCCATGACTGTACTCCAATAGTGCAGCCGTGGATAGTCCCCGGTTGGTGCCCCATCCCATTTTAGATTAAAGTTCTCAAAGGGGCCTCTGCGCGTTGGACCTGTGTCCCCGTGTATGCCTTCCAAAGGACCGGACATCTTCCGCAAGGAAGATGAGCCGTGAATTCAGACGAGATAAGCTGGCAACACTCGGAGCCAAACGTTATAAAAATTTTCATCTCATAATATAATTTAATAAACCGAAATATTTTAAACGGAAAAACGTTTATCATACCTAAAAAGGTACACAATAGCACCATAAACTTCGTAAAGCTTATAAACAAACAATAATGCCAAATAACACAATAGAAAAGTATAATAAACTAAAGGACAAAGTTGACACATGTCAACTATAAACGAAAATGATGATGAAGTTATGACGAACAAATAGCGAAAAAAATAATGCTCACTCGAGCCAGAACCAGAGAAGCACGCCCACCACCCCCGGACTCGCCGCTCAGCTCCGCCTCGCAGCCGCCGGAATCCAGCCCCACCGTGAGTGCTGTGACACCGGCCGCCGCAGTTGCGTCGAGCTCGAGCGACGAGTACTTCTCTCCGCCGACGTCGCCAACACCTGTACGTCGGCAGGGGAGACGCCGGCCGCCGAATAGCTTGGGACCTAGGGGCCCCCCGGCCCCGAGCCGGGTCCTCGCTACCGGTGGTTGTGTGCAGCGCATGAAATGGACTCAAAGTATAAACGAGAACGTCATGCGCGCATATTACGGGTCTACAGAGGGGGGAACTAACCTCGCTGCGTACCGTGTTAGGATGCTGACTCTGTTTCAGGAACTTGAACCAGCCATTAACGTCTCGGCCCAACGATTATCGGATCAGGTGCGCGTTATCCAACGCAATCATAGATTGGACGACGCCGCACTTGATAGGCTTCACTTAGAGGTACAGAACAGCCGTGTCACCCCTGTCCCCTCACAAACCGCGGTACACCATATTAATATCAATGTAGTCCCGCCGCGGTCCGATTGTGTAGATGGGGATGTGGATGACAGGGCTGTTACAGTAAGTAGCCAATACAACGACCGATTGAGGAGTGCATTGGAGGATGCGATTCGGGAGTATAGAGCTAATCCCGAATTACGGCCACGATTACCACGCTTGCCTATGCACAATAAAAACAGGGCGCTGGTGTGTGCCTTGGATTCGCTGCTTTCTAGCTATTTTGAGAGCAGCGAAGATCTCGTCGATACACACTCAATCCTGTACTGTACGGCTGTTGCGGCATGTCGTGTAGCCAACGTCAAATTTAATAATAGTGAACGAGCTACACGACCTAAACCAGCCATACCAGCCTGGCAGTGCAGGATTGAGCGTCGTATCGACGGGGCCAGGGCACTCATCGGCAAGCTAATCTGCTTCAGGGAGGGCAATACTCGACCAAGAGTGATGCGCTTTGTGAGGCGGGCATTCTCGGGGACTGGTATCAGTCCTCGAGAATATATGTCCCAAGTCACAGAGCGCATCGACTTCCTGAAGCAGAAAGTTTGTGCATGGGCAAGCCGTATTCGTAGGTATAAACGCCGCGTGGAGCGATATGCTCAGAATCACATGTTCCAATGCGACCAAAGGTGGGTGTATAGAGCTTGGGAGCGACCTGACCAAGGAGTGAGTGATGGGCGCCTGCCGGATGATGATGCCATGAGCTCATTCTGGCGCAGCATCTGGTCGGTCCCCGTCACTCACACCGAGGGTGACTGGACGCGGGATATTGAGCGAGCGTGTGAGCCAATAGGAGAAATGGGGGAAATTTTAATTAGCCCCCAAGACGTAGCCAGTGCGGCCCGTCCGCTGCCTAACTGGAAATCTCCAGGGCCGGATGGGCTGCACAACTTTTGGATAAAATGGCTACGTAGCTCACACGCTCGCTTGGCGTCCCAATTCCAGTCGTCCTTAGAGTCTGGGTCGCTTCCACAGTTCCTTACAACAGGAGTTACCCACCTGCTCCATAAATCAGGTAGTACCGCGGAACCCAAGAACTATAGACCGATCACATGTTTGCCGACGGTCTATAAGCTTCTTACGTCCATTTTGAGAACCAAAATTAACACTCATGTAGAAAATAATTCGATAATGTCCCCTTCTCAAAATGGATGTAGGAATGGGTCCCGCGGTACTAAGGAGCTACTCCTCATTGATATGGCCATTAGCCAACAGGTTCGTCGCTCCCGAAAGAATCTGTCGACATGCTGGATAGATTACAAGAAGGCCTACGACTCGGTGCCACATACATGGCTCATGAGGGTGCTAGAGCTGTATAAAATAAACACAACTTTACGCACCTTCTTGACGTCATGTATGAGGCAATGGAGGACGGTCCTTCGCTATCCAGGGTGTCGACCGATTCTGGGGAGCGGTGAACCGATTAGTATTGAGCGGGGAATATTCCAGGGCGACAGTCTGAGCCCACTATGGTTTTGTTTAGCCTTGAACCCTCTTAGCACATTGCTGGAGGGGTCAGGGCTAGGCTATCCACTGCGGAGAGGAGGCCAGGTAGTATCCCACCTTCTCTACATGGATGACCTAAAGCTCTTTGCCCCCACCAAATTGCAACTGGTGGAGTTACTGAAGGTAACTGAAACTTTCAGTAATTCTATCAGGATGGAATTTGGTGTGGACAAATGTGCAGTCATGCATGTTAGACGAGGGGGGATTATGGAATCCGAGGGACTACAACTATCGGATTCCATACACCTCAGGTCGCTCTCCGCAAACAACACCTACAAATACCTAGGTATGTCGGAGGGGCTGGGCATCAGTGAGGCCGACATGAAACAATCGTTGAGGGAGCGTTTCTTTGGCCGCCTGAAAAAAGTTTTAAAAAGTCTTTTGTCGGGCGGAAACAAGGTGCGCGCCTTCAACGGGTGGGTCATGCCGGTCTTGATGTACTCCTTCGGCATACTGAAGTGGACTCAGACTGAACTAGATGCTCTGGATAGGAGAGTCCGGACTCTGCTGACCGCAAATCGGATGCATCACCCGCGATCGTCAGTAATGAGGCTGTACATCCCGCGAAAGTGTGGGGGTCGAGGCTTATTAAATGCTAAGACCCTCCACAATCGTGAGGTGTGCAGCCTCAGGGAATATTTCCTACATGCCGACGCGGGGATGCACCGAGATGTGGTCGCAGTAGATAAAGGACTCACCCCACTCAACTTGGCTAAAGAGAACTGGCGCAAGCCTGTGGTACTCAGTACTAATGACCGCAGGGAGGTATGGCAGAGCAAGGAGCTACACGGACGATTCTACCGGGCCCTCCATGGGCCCGACGTAGACTTCCTAGCGTCCGTGTCCTGGCTACGGTTCGGTGACCTATTTGGGGAAACCGAAGGTTTTGTCTGTGCGATTATGGATGAAGTTATCATGACGAATAACTACCGGAAGTATATTGTGAAGGACGGGACGGTTGACATATGTCGGGCATGCCACTGTCCGGGCGAGTCCCTAAGGCATATTATTTCCGGTTGTTCTCGTCTTGCTAACGGCGAGTACTTGCATAGACATAACCAAGTGGCCAGGATTATCCATCAGCAACTTGCTTTGAAATATAACCTTGTGGAATCGGAGGTACCGTACTACAAGTATGTGCCCGACCCAGTTCTCGAAAATGGTCATATCACCTTGTATTGGGATCGATCTATCATCACTGACAGGACTATTGTCGCCAATAAACCTGATATAGTGGTGATAGATCGATCAGAACGCCGCACAATGATTGTTGATGTTACCATCCCGCATGATGAAAACCTCGTGAAAGCTGAGAAAGACAAACAAATCAAATATCTTGACTTAGCGCACGAGGTTGTCAACATGTGGGATGTGGATTCGGCAACCATTGTGCCGATAGTCGTAACGGCCAATGGCCTAATGGCCAAGAGCCTCGACCAACACCTCAAGAGGCTCTCGTTAGGTGGCTGGATCAAAGGCCTGATACAGAAAGCAGTCCTCCTCGATACGGCGCGTATTGTGAGGAGGTTCCTGTCTCTGGAGCCCTAACCACCGGTAGCTTGGACCCTGCTCCCGATGCCGGTGGACCTCTATTTTTATATTTTTAAATGTATTTCTTTCTTTTTTTCGTTTTTATAGAATTATATTTAAAAATGTAAACGTAAGAATGAAAATGAATAAAGGCGATAATAATAATAATTTATTTCATCAAAAACAACAATGTTAACATATACATACGAACATTTGTAGGTACACTTGACTAAATGCTAGTTAACAAAACAGGAAGGTGTTGCAACCAGAACCCTTGCTAAGTTATGAAAATAACTTGTATTAAGGGCGCTGGTTCAAGCCCTTGACATAAATTGGATGATCAAAAAAATTGCAGACAGAACAAGCGTGAGTTTAAGTAAAGTTAACATCAACATATTTGCAAAGACCGAAGTAAGGATTTATTTGTTTTTGAAAAGTTCGTATAATTTGTAAAAAATACGTGTAACAAAACTTATTCCCCTGGCTGTCAATATTAATGTCATGTCAACTTGGTAAAGTGAGGTTAATTATATTATTGTTTGTTTTGCGCTGGTGTATTTCTCTAATTTGTAGTGCACGTAATTTGTGGAATTTTCTTTAAAACACAAACGTAAACTCTTCTCATTATGTAACTCAAAATATTCGTACTTATGCGTTGATGTGAATAGTATCTACCAATGCACATTTTAAGAAGTTGACATCAGGGGCCCAATTCTCCTAAAATAAATTGTTGCCAAACGCAATCGAACCACAACCGTCAGTCAGTTTTTGTTTTTGAAAACTTTCAAAATGATTGATTTTGTTTTTTGTGTCAAACAATTCGACAGCTTTTGAAATTGAGAACTGTCTGAATGAACGGTTCGGCCTTGGTTCGGTTGAGATTTATCAAGATTTATTTTAGGAGAATTAGGCCCCTGGTCCGCAGGTCAGTTTTTGGGTGTGCCAGATGTCCCTTAACCCAGCCTTTTGAAAGCGCGCGGAATGTCGAATACATAATCGCGTTTAAGATCGCTAAACGGTCAAAATTGGGCGTTTAGTACAGTAACTGCGTTTAGCACTAAACTAGATTAAATACTGTCGGTGAAATGCCAAAACAAATCTTAAACTTAGATTAAAATTAAATCGCCGTTTATGCTCCGTTGATCGCGTTTTATTTGATCGGTGAAAGTGGCTCTAAGGTATAACTTGGAGATTTATAAAAAAACAATAGATACTCCGGTAATTCTGATTAAAATATTGTTGTGGTGTGTCGGTTTTTGTGTATACTAAAAGTAGTGTTGTTGTTTAAAAATATAGATTTTTCCCTTCAGTTAAACTTGCATTCGAAGAGTAAACGCCATCAACTTAAACTATACCGTTTGAAGATCATGTCACATCAAAATGTTAACAAAAATTGTAAAGTTGAGAGCTAACGTCTTATTATTTCGCAGAATCATACGAAAATAGACATGTGAAATCTGAGAGCATCGCTAGGGACGTCTGCATGTGTGGCCATGAAAATAAATTAGAGATATGTTATACCTAAAGGCTGATTTACACGAGGATAGTATCTGAAGCGAGACTCGTTCTGTCTTTGTCTTTCTCCACGATGAAAACAGAGGTAGCATGAAACTCGCTTCGAGGAACTATCTCCGTGTTAGAGTCAAAATACACGTCCGATAGTTGCTTCCTTGAGCCGGATCCGACTATCTCATCGAATTCATGAAATACACGTACGATTCTCGTGTCCGATTTTTTCTGTACTACGACGACGCTCGGACGATGCTTACGATTCTGACATCCGATCCGATAGTCTGATCGTACGTGTAATTCATGTTCAAACAAATGTATGACGCGGAAACCTTCAGATAGTCTGATCAGACTATCGGAACCGACTATCGGAGGCAAGTATCGGACGTGTATTTGGGCTCTTAAGGCCTATCCGCACACAACAGTGCTGGCACAGTGCCGACACGTGCCGATCAGCAACGTATCGATCAGTGTCAGTGAAATATGATATTGTACCATACATTTTGTATGACGCTACCCGTACTCGTCAGTGACAGTAACGTTTCGGCGAATGTCGGCGCAGCACTGACATCACTGAACGTCACTGTCACTGACGAGTACGGGTAGCGTCATACAAAATGTATGGTACAATATCATATTTCACTGACACTGATCGATACGTTGCTGATCGGCACGTGTCGGCACTGTGCCGGCACTGTTGTATGCGGATAGGCCTTTAATGAGCCTCAATAGTGACTACTGATTTTCAAAGATGCAGTTCATGTGAAAGTCGGCTAAGCGTTAGACGCACAAAAATTGGCTGAAGACCCTTCAGGTCTCGCCAATAACTGCCCGGTTGCCGGGTGCCCGGCAAAAGAAAAAAAAACGCGCAATACACAGGACTTGTCGTCGTCGGCCAGTGTGTTTGTATTCACGGGATTACTATGCAGCATGTGACGAAGAGCGTTTAAGTCGGTCATACGAATACCTATGACAGTCGTTACTGGTAGTCAAAAGCCCGAAAGTGACAACCGGTCTAATCTTATTAAATCGGCATTACCTAATAACTGGGTTGTGGAGGTCTGACGGCAGTCGCTCCGTGTAAAATACTGGTAGTCAGCCACATCTGGTTAGACTGGAAGCTGACCCCAACATAGTTGGGAAAAACTAGACAGAAAAAAAACACAAGTGAAAATAAAATTTTGATCCGCACATTAATTCGAAAAGTCAGAGGGAGAGTCACATGGCTCACCGCGATCGGCTATCATTGATAATCTACTGGCTCACTATACTGGCTTTATTACTGTTCTCGTGTTCAACAGACTTCTTCCGCTGCCTTCCTAGCCCACACTTAAAGGCATTCCAGCATCCTGAGGCACTCCCTACAAGTTCCATTGTGATATTAGACGGGATGACTCTAAGTAAATTGGTTTAGACGAAATTCTGAAGCGTCCCCTTAAGTACGTTGTGTTACTCCATTTGATTTTATTTATTTAAATTGTGCATACTTACTTACAGTTCTAAGAATTATGGCATTATCTTTATGGTTGAGTTGTCAATGTCCGATATGAGGTTGTGAGTTCTATTTCCTGATCGGGTAGGCAAGGCGTTGTTATAGGTAAATTGCCGTAAACTTAGCCCTCTGATGGTCTGCGGGATGCGGGAGGGGACGAGTAGCCAATTGCCTGTTGGTCGCCAGCAGCGATAGATAACAGCAGACTGACTATTGATCAAATCATTCCCCTCCCGCGTTCCGCAAACCATCCGGAGGGCCAAGCTTACAGCGGTTTAGGTATAGTTTTTTTTTTTTTCAAAATATTACCTTTTTCCTTCTTGATTTGAAATAATATATTTGGTAACGATAGACCCAACACTTATCATATCAGGACCTAGGACCGTCAATGGTATATTTTTTTGACACACTTTCTATCGGAATTTCCTGATGGAAAATGGTTACTGCCGCCTAGAAACACGCTAAGACAATTGCTGATGCGTTGCCAACCTTGTGGACAAAGTTGCTTATTCACGTGTGTCTGTAATTTCTGAATGGAGGGAATAAGACGAACACCTCTTTATCTCTACATTTGGGAAAGTTAGAGGATCGACGTCAAATACTGTAAGGTGTTAATGCGTGTATAAGACGAAGCTACTAGTCGTTTTAGAAAAAAGAAAGAAAACAGGTTTATTTGCGTCTTAAGGTAATGCACACAACACAACCACCAAAAAATCTGTGTATATAAAAATGAATTCCTATTTCCCTTGGTCACGGCATAACGCGTGAGCGGCTGGAAAGATTTCGAATTTTTTTTTGTTGTGTTCGTAATCGTCAGCAGAAGGTCCTTATGCAAGAAAATTTAGATATTTAAAATTAAAAAACTATAACCCGACTACGTAATAATGTGCTCGCCAATACCTTTATTTTGATACCAAACACGTGATGATTATCTCAATTTTATTTTTTTTGAGGATAGAATTTTAGGTTTAAATTCCGTCATATAAAATATTGATAAAATTTATGTAGCCTATGTTACCCGGGCTATTATTACAAATCTATTGACACCTCATTCATTAAAATCGGTTCAGTAGTTTATGCGCTACAGTGGAACATACAAACATACATACAAACATACTTACATACATACATACATAGACTCTCACAAAAGTTTGATGACTTCCAGCCACCGGAGCAGGCCGGGTTTCGGAAAGGCTACAGCACCGTGGACCACATACACACCCTCAGGCAAATTATCCAAAAGACCGAGGAATACAATCAGCCTCTGTGCCTTGCGTATGTGGATTACGAGAAAGCCTTCGACACCGTCGAGACCTGGGCTGTGCTGGACTCCATGCAGAGATGCCTCGTTGACTGCCGATACGTCGAGGTGCTGAGGTGTCTGTATAAGGCCGCAACAATGACCGTCCAAGTACAAGAAAGGAGCACAAAACCAATCCAACTGCGCCGAGGAGTAAGACAGGGAGACGTTATCTCTCCGAAACTGTTTACAAGCGCGTTGGAGGACATTTTCAAGACGCTCAACTGGAAAGGACGGGGTATAAACATCAACGGTCAGTACATCTCGCACCTACGATTTGCGGATGACATTGTCATCATGGCAGAGTCTCTGCAGGATCTGGAGGTGATGCTAAACGGCCTAGGCGATTCTTCAAGACAGGTGGGCCTCGGGATGAACATAGATAAGACCAAAGTCATGTACAATGGTCATGTCTTCCCGAGACCCGTAGTCGTAAATGGCGCTATTCTCGAGGTTGTGCAAGAGTACATATACCTTGGCCAAACTATACAACTGGGGCGGCACAACTTCGAGAAAGAGGCGAGCAGAAGAATACGCTTGGGCTGGGCGGCATTCGGGAAGCTACGTAATATCTTTAAATCGTCGATCCCACAATCCCTTAAGACCAGGGTCTTTAACCAGTGCGTCCTACCCGTAATGACTTACGGAGCCGAAACGTGGACACTCACCGTGGGCCTGGTCCACAAATTTAAGGTTGCTCAGCGTGCTATGGAGAGAGCGATGCTCGGGGTTTCTCTGGTGGATAGAATTCGCAATGAAGTCATTCGCCAGAGAACTAAAGTCACCGACATTGCGCGTAGAATTAGCACGCTGAAGTGGAAGTGGGCCGGCCATGTCTGCAGACGAACAGATGGTAGATGGAGCAGACACGTGTTAGAGTGGAGACCGCGTTTGGGCAAACGTAGTGTGGGACGCCCTGCGGCACGATGGACCGACGATTTGAAAAAGGTGGCTGGCAGCGGATGGATGCGGGCTGCCCAAGACCGGGATGGTTGGCGATCTTTGGGGGAGGCCTACGTTCAGCAGTGGACGGCAATAGGCTGATATGATGATGATGATACATAGACTGCCAAAATCATTAGCCTTCCTTTTGGCTTCGCCGTAGTCGGGTAAAAAACGAAATTATCTCAGTAAGTATGTCCATATTCTTCATTTGTTTACCGCATTCATGAAAATGGTTTAGGACGTACCCAACTTTTTGTTACTATTTTCATTTTGTTTCTGAAGGTATGTAGTAGGTAAGTAGTAGGATAGGTAGTAAGTAAGAAAATGTGCATTGCAACGCATGCCGGGTACAGCTAGTAACAAATAAAAGTGAAAGCAAATAAAGTTAAAATTAATTGGGAAAATAATTATGCGTCATATCCGAGCAAATCGGCCATCGCTCAGTATATTTATATGTTTTGATAAAATGCCCTTACGGACTAACATGCGCAGAGCGAGATAGTTTTGAATTATTCCACTTTGCCCCACCAGCCGCCCCACTGGTGGGGCAAAGTGGAATAATTCTAATTTTGGAGTGGAATTTGCCCCACCAAATTTAATTAGTTGGGCAGGGTTGGCACTGGAATTTGTGTAAGTAAGAATGCTAGTATTTTATATTTTTTTGGAAAGAAATGTATATCTAAGTAAAATGTAAACTTGTGACTTAGTACCTACATAGGTAGTGTTTTTAGATAAAAGTACAAAAATAATTGTTTGAATTTTTTATTTACTTTTTGTTTCTGGAAGGAAAGTAGGAAGTACTTAGAGGTAAAATTTTAAAGCGTGTACTTCAACCATTAGTGAGCTAAGTAGTATCGCATAAGCAGCTACTTCCAGTTCATTTCTGTTTTCCTGGTAGTTATATAGGACATGACAGTTATAGGTAAGATAAAGGACAGTTTTAATTTAGACTTCTATCGATATAGTGAATAATAATAACAAATACTTTATATTCATCTTTGTCAGAACATACTATAAGACTTATAGTATGTTCTGTGCCGAAAAACATAAGCTTATTCTATACCAAAACCACGATCACACATCAAATATAAAATAAATACATATCCCAATACTGTTGTAGCAATATTAACTAACACTACACAAGCTTGGACCTGTTGCTCAAACATTTACGTCAAGTCCAGAGTCCAGGAGAGTAATCCAGAAGTCATGCGCTTGTACGTCTGAATTATGGACCGTAGCTGTGGACGCCGCGGGCTTGGGGTACGCACTCGGTTGGGTAAACGCGGTGGTTTAAAGAAGACAGAAATAAAAGGACCAAAATATAGTTTTTTAGCAAAAAAACAAGAGACGCAATTTACAAAAAAAAAAAACTATATTTAAATATCGCTACAATATATATATTTTTTTCTATTGTACTGCTGTAGATGGTCCTAGGGGACCGTTTCTACGTAACTGGGCAATTATTGGCGAGACCTGAAGGATCTCCAGCCTATGGGGTGGAAGTAAAATACTTAACCTACGCTAACTACTTGTACTACACTAACATCATGACTACCTGCAACAACAGCACTAAGGGCGACCCCTAGTGGGACTCGGACCTCGGCTTAGGGCGTTGCTTGCGTGGACTTAGGGGGGGGGAGACAGCTTGATGAGGGCTGAATTATCGGTGTGATAAAAAATGTTATAAATATAAATCGTGTACATCGCATCATCTGTCGCATCGTTTAGACGAGTGGCTGTGCGGATCTATGTATTTATTTTTTATCCGAACTGTATAATCCGCCGCCCTTAGCCAAAAGCACTCCACCAGTCGGGCTGTCCCATGCTTGAGACTTAGTTTCTTCTCTACTTGGCAGGCATCTTCAATCAATACTATGTCTACCAGTCTACTTTTGGATTTGAGCCTCTCTCAGGCCAGTACCTAGTTTTCCGTTTCGTGTTTCACTTAACAGTTAAAGCGTTGTATTGCCGGTCAAAAGATCTTAAGTGCGAACCTCACTCTTGGCTTGATAAGTTTGAAGAAAGAGAATAATAGCTATACTTTTGAGCCAGCAACGCACATTGCTAATTATGATATCTTCAGTTAAGGTTTAATAACATTTTAATCAGATTTAACTATATTATGAAATCTTTTTGCGTGATGGCTATCCAAGATCCCATATTTACTTGTATTATTTAACCTCTCTGTACGTTAACGATCGCAGAAAGTGACAATAAGGAAGCTGTTCATAGAATAGCCGAGTAAGAATCGCAGCGTCTTCCAAACCCAGTGCGTGAACACTTAATGTTTCACACGATAGCCTGCCTGGTGCGTGGTAACATATTCATAGCGTCACCGGACCTTTTATGGTGCTTGCTAACTGGTTGGAATTTCATATTACGATACAGTTTGGCTTGTTTTGTGAAAAGTTTGCGATATTAATTGTTAAAGACTGCTTGCACAAGGACTCACTAAATGCATTTAGCGGTAAACATATATACAGTACCTATGTAAAATAACAGAGAGTGTTCCTTTAAACCCATCTACATCATTAAAATCTTAATATAAAAAATAAGCAAAAAATAAATAAATTAATAAATACGGAACAGCAGCCTGTTTAAAACCAAAATAGTAGCGTAGATAGGTTATAATGTGTTATGTTGCCGTGTTTCCCAAATTGATAGACAAGTGCGCATGTTTGACAAGTGTGTAAAGCTAGCGCGCACGGGTAACTTTTGTCACCGTGACTATTTCATCACTCTTATAAAATCGCGCACAAAATGCCGTAACCGAGTGCCTTTATGTATATTTTTCATCCAATAAATTAATTTAAAACATTAGTTACTTAGTTCAACGTATCACTAACAAAGCACTCAGATAGCCAAGGTTGCTCGGCAGAAGTTTCCTTTAATTTGAGAAAAAATTCTACCAACTTCACTTTCCAACTTTTCACTACAATATGAATACAACTTGAACTACAAGCTGACATCAATCTATTAATAAAAAATCACCGAACAAAAGTCCATTTTGATGTTTTCAGTCATGTTTTTTGGCTTCCTAAAAAGGCCCTAAACTTTACATGGGCACAAACTGTGCGCATGTGGCCCGAACTGTGCCTGAGGGCCCCAAACTCTGTGCTCAAGGGCCTCAAACTCTGTATGCCCATGGACCCTTGCATGGCCTAAGCGGGCCCTGCGGACGGCAGCACTGGCTTGTGCAGCCACGAATATGTTCTTATTTTTATATCTTTGTGGTGAGATTCGGATAAAGCGATTTATCCGCGATTCGAGGAGTGTGTTGATATGTTGCTATAACCGAAAAATCTATTGGTTTATGTGTCGTCCCGTCGCTCGACCAGTAACAGGCCCGAGAAGGTGGTGCTCATGTGTTCCGTGCGCGCCTCTCAGGAGGACATGGGGCAAAGCCCCACAGAAGGAGAGGTCCGCCAGAGGCTGGAGGGCCGAGGCCTGTCGGGGTAGCGGTGCATGCAGCTGCGAATCCCGCGACCCCGGCCAAGGGTCAGGAGAAGGAACTCCGTGGATTTTTAGCCGGTAAGAGTTCGGCATAACCCTTCGCCTTCCCCAGGCGAAGGGTATCCATGAGGATGTTCCCGCGATAAAAAAAGGTTAGTCGGAAAGAGAGTACCAATCCGCGGGCCACTTAAAGAATTACTTATGACTGTTTTAATGCAAAACACACTGAAAACGCATTCACGCGCAGTGTTTTCAGTGTGTTGCACTATGCGTGTTTTCTATACAAATACAGATACTTGCAAACAACATAAGAACAAGCACTCTCGCGCTATGCTGCGTGATGCGGTGCAGTGTGAGAATCGCCTTAAGATTTCGAAATTCGTTAGGTAATTTTTATTTCAATGCAAAATGTTTTTTTTTTCAGCAATTCTTCTTCCCTACTTTAGTTACGAATTCAGAAGATGGCGCTTCTATTCCTTGACCCTAAATATGACCTAAAATGTAAGCACAGCTAGTTGATCATAGCCACAGTAGATATAAGCCAAAGCAGTTCCTTAACTACATAGAATCGTCTGAATTGACACACACAGACACGCACTGCAACAAGAACTATAAGTGAGCTTCACAATGCAGTCAGTCACGGCTGTCATAGAGTAGGTACATTACAAAGATTATAATTATTCTCAGTATACAGTGCGTGTATGTGTGAGTGTGTCAATTTAGGCGATTATAGGTAGTTGAGGTAACGGATTAATAAATAACTTTAAATAAAAGTAAAAACCGATTTCAAAAAAAACCTAAAAAGAGTAAAATAGGTAATTACCATAATTTAAAATTAACAGTTTCACAAGTCGGTGCAATTCTACACTGAAACAAATAAAAGCCACCTACTTCTGAAACTGTTAATTTTATATTATGGTACGTAATTATTTTACTCTTTTTAGTTTTTTTTGAAGTCGGTTTTTACTTTTATTTAAAGTGTTTTTTACGAAATCTTCGAACAGCTAATTCTCTGATAATATTAACTTTTGGGGAGGTTGGTGAAACAAAAGCTATACATTATTATGGGTACTTTAACACTCTTTCGGACTAACCTTGTATATTATGTAAAAAACTTTCAACCGTCACTAAAACATAAAAGACACTAAAGAAAATGGAGTCAACAAAAGAACTGCACTTTGAACAGATAAAATTATGAATCCATTCAGAGATTCTCGTTCAAAGTGCTCATTATGTTTGACAATCCAAGTGAAGATAAGAGACTCTATAAAAAAATGTACCCATTGACAAGTTAGGTAACCTTCGCACGGCACATTCTTCGGAGATTTGATCGTCTGAGCGCACACACATAAAAGTTGTAAAAATGATAACGCGTTCTAGGGACTGTATTTTGGAGTTATGCGATTCTGTGTGAGTCGAACACGATTTGAAATGTAGGTATGTTTTAGAGTTAGCACTTGGTTTTTGGTTTAAGAATTGTGTTGGTTGTCAGACCTCGTTGGTGAGCGTCAGGAGGTAGATATTCGGAGAAGTGGGATTTAGAAGTATTTTTCTATAACATCCATGTATTCCAGTTCCGTATGGTGTCGGACGTAAAGAATAGCACTACCCTATCTCTTTCCATGGGTGTCGTAAAAGGCGACTCAGGGATTCACTAGAGGATGGGCAGCAGCGTTCTCTGAGTACTTTAAAAACCATACTGCGATCGCCAACCCGCCTGCCAAACGTGGCGATTATGCCAAACCCCCTACCAACATGGCTTGAGGGAGGCCTATGTCCAGCGACGGACGTCTTTCGGCTTCATTTTATGTTTAATTATTTTTTTTGTTTGACTTCTTGTCCTTCAACCTTACGAACCGTTGCTACGTAACCGGGCAGTTATTGGCAAGACCGGTAGCCCAAGTGTGAGTTGGGTAGTTTACTACACATTTCCGTAACGAATAGTTTACCATGATAAGTGTCAAACAAATTTTTAGTCACGCTATTCGCCGCTAGAGGCTCTGCCTAAATTTTCATACATTTTTGGCGTGACGCAACTACAGTAGTAACATAAAAAACTCTAACTCGTACTTAATGGTATCCAGCGAATGGATTTTATAAAATTGCTATTCAGCTATTAATTGTAACACAAAAATATAAAAATTAAGATATTTTGTCATAGCTGTGATGTTATAGATGTGAAAGTTCGATTGTTTTCATAGTGAGAGAGCCTTGACTCACGATTAGGTGAGTCACAAATATTTAGGAAATTTTCGGTAAATACCCTTCCAATGTGCTCGACGACACGTTTGGTGCAGTGGCTAAGCGATTGGCTTCTGCGCTACGGGTCGTGGGTTCGATTCCCACACGGAACAAAAATTTGTATGGCCTACAGATGGTTGTTTCGGGTCTGGGCGTTTGTTTGTGAGATTTGTGTCTGTAAACGCACCCACGATACAAGAGAAATCTTAGTGTGGGGCAACGTTTTTAAACGTTTTAAAAAAAAACAAAAAAAATGAGTCATGCCTATAGTTACTATTAGCTTCAACCCTTCTTATTGGAAACATTTATTATGTATAGTAGGTATATAGTTTTTATCTACGTATTTCCTTTGCCTATTTTGATTATTCTAATTTTGTCATGAACTTTTCTAATATTTCGACTACAAATAAAATTTAAAAGATTTTTCTAAACGAAATAAACGTTCCTTTCAAAATAACATTTGGGTATTCTTTTTTCGACTAGTGTGAGCAATTCGCCCCTTTACAGCGAGCGACGTGTAGAATATGCAACGTAGTGAGTTTCCGTGTGAACGGGCTCGCTCAAAAGATGGCCGAGCATGACGTCACAGATTTATGCTCCAAAGATTCGCGACGATGAAATTCAACGAATTGAGTATGTGTGTTAATTTTCTGTTAAAATTTTGAATTCAATGTGTTATTATTTACTTTTATAAAACAGTTTACATATGTTTTACATTTGCGCAATTTCAAGATAAATGCAATTCGTAGCATACGTGCTTTTTTGTCATGGGAATAAGCGGAAATAGAATGCCAATGGCTACTATCGTTAACCGGTAACGTCCCGCTGTCGTCCCAGGACGATACCTGCCATTGTTTATCTATTGTATCCTAATTACAGTAAAATCAATAAAATCTCCTTCCTATAAACACAGATAAAAATCGAACTACGTATACAAAAGTTGTGATTGTTTCTGAAATCAATTTCTATACAGCGTAATAAAGTAACAATTTTGCGGCGTATTTCCGAGTTGCATGCCACAGTTACAAACTGTATTGAAACTGCTAACTACACAGTAACTGTTTAATAATAACTATCCTGTTTGCTATACGTTACGGTGGGAAATTGAGTTGGCAGTTTCATGAGGTAGGGGAAAATTACAGAGTTAAAATACACGCTCTTGGCGTTTGCATAAACATAATCAGCTCGTTAATCCCAGGGACGGGATAGAATATAAAACTTACTCACCGCACACTGGGAATAGACGCGTGTTATAAGATTCAACAAAACCCAGCACGCTTGGTGGTAGGATCTATACGGTCCGCCTGGTGTGACGGTGGTAGTGGTGGCGACTGGCGGGATGCGCCTATAAAAGGGCCGCCGACGCTGCACTTCATCCTCTCCCCCCCCCCCCCCCAATTGGCTGGAGACCCTTCAAGTCTCGCCAATCTAGGATCACCTACAACAGTCCAATAGAAAAAAAAGAAAAAAAACTTCGTCCTCTCTCGCGCCTCAGCAACCGCTAGTTAAGTCAACTTACACCTACACCTGAAAACCCTGGAGTCCTCGTATTGTCCGTATTGTCATAGAACCACGCCTTGTATCTTAATTTGTAACAATTGTAAAATATACCTATATATTGTATGGTTAAAAGTGTTTTCATTACTCTGCGCTTACCATTAGGTGCGACTAAAAGGTCCAACTGGTCCACTGCTGGGTCCAGGCCTTTTAGAATGAGAAAGGTTTAGGCCTTAATCGCCCACGCTGGCCTGATGCGATGCCTACACACATCATTGAAAACTTTATGGAGGTGTGCAGGTTTCCTCACGATATTTTCCTTCAGTGCACGTTTTTTTGACGTTTACTATAATTTGGTTTATCTACACCAGTGCGCTTTCATGTTCATCTTGCACTTTCAATTCCTCTTGCGTCAAGCGCATGCAATATTGATTGCCATAAGACGCATGCAGCTTATCGTCTACACCGGTGCGCCTCGGTCAGTCGTCAGTCGACATACAATAGACGGATTAGCGTGCGCTAGGGGCATGCGCTTTTGTCGAACTAGTATTAAGGCATGAGCTATTGCATGCGCTATGGCGCTTCACGCATGCTTCAGACGAAGACGCAAGATGAACATGAAAGCGCACTGACATTTTCATCAGTTTTGCACGACTTTATAAATTTCAGAAAAAATATCTCAACGTACAAAATAAATGTTAAGCTTGTCGATTATCTTTTTCTTTGTGGATGTTCCTTCTATTCTTGGAAATAAGATTGACTGCTTAATCATTTTTAAGCAGTCCTTTCAACTATATTGTAACAGTTAAATGGCGTGGACTCGCGTCCTAATCGGCTACACTGGGAGTTAAATTTTATCAAGGTAGTATTGCTCCTTGCGAAAGTGTTAAAGGTACTACTAGCATACCTTCCATCAAGCAGTATTGCTTATTCCGGCAAATTTACAGGCACAAGAGACTTTCCAACTTCGCCTCTAAGTTGTAGGTGTGTGGCGGCATCTATCTCGCCACATGCGAACTATCCTACATCGCGCAATCAAGATTTAACACGCAGATAGTATATATACAACCTCCCAACATCAACCGTTGGGCAGTAGCCCGCCAGGCACAAGACTCCGCCTGGTTGGAGGATCCTCCCTTTGGTTGGAGGAACACCACACCAAGTTTCTCCACAGGTGTATATTGAGGAGGTAACCACTTTCCATCAGGTGAGCCGTTGCCGCGTTGGCTTGCTTCCCAACTTATAACATAAAATCTTGAAACCGTAACGTGACCGTACCTGTCTTTAAAGAATACAGGTGTGAATAATAGTATTCGCGGTCTACATTAAGGACTGCATGAAAAGAGCCTCCACGAGTGACGATACATAAGTACGTCCGGCGCACCCTGGACTGTCGGCCCCGCTACCAACCTTGCTGACTGGCTAATCTTTTCACCACGGCATGAGCTATTCTCGTATTGCCGACACGATAGAAGAAGCAGATTAAGGACTTATCTCTTCTTAAGGTGACTTTCCACTGTGTGTTATATTACGGATGATACCACGCACATCCGACGACTATGGACAGCCACGCACTGCACCGAGGCTTTTCGCTAGGTGCGTGTCCGTCTGTGTGGGTGCGTGATTTGAAGAAATATATTGGCATTTTGGAATGACAAAATATTGTCATTCCAAAATGCCAAGTAAAAGAGAACATGCACCGTGCTCGCACGACACCTTTGAAGTTACCGACTCGTGACGGACACGACGCACAGCTACGCACGTGTGTGCGTTACCACGGACGAGTTTCTTCCCATGGTGCGCCGGTGCGAGCTCGTGCGTCGTAGGAAGCCACCTTCTTAATATTATTATACCTCCTCAAAAACGTTGCTCTTTAACATATTATTCATAAATATTTTAAAAACAAAAGCCTTCGTTCTAATTTTAAATTCATATATTTTTTATGCAGCTGTTGCTTGTCAAACTTTTTAACAGCCTGTCTGTCTGATATTCTTTGTTGAATATTTTCTATTTTATTTTATGTTGCATAGTCGGATTTCGTGCATGTATTATTTAGCACACCATGCTGGAGTGTTAAATAATACATACCTACTAGCTTTTTTCCAAATATGTTGAGGTCGCTGCTAGTCTGACCAGCCTGCTGTTTTTTTATTTGATAATAGGCCTGCATTTGACCGCCATCTCGCCTGATGTTAAGCGATGATGCGGTCTACGATGGAGCACGCTTGCCCAGAAGAAACCGATTCACTCTGGACTTGAAGACACCCAGATTGTAGCTGTCGAGGAACACCCACTCGGGCAGCACATTCCACTGTTTGGCGGTTTTCACAATGGAAGTGGAATCAAAGCGCTTCGTTCGGGTTTTTGGTATATCAACCATGAACCGATCGCACTTTTTCGTGGAGGACAGGAGGGAATTAGATCATGCAGATATGAAGTACACTCTCCGAAATGTATCCGATAAAAAACCGATAGACTAGCAACTTTGCACCGTTGCTCAAGACTCAGATTCATGATTCAGAATAATTTGATTAGTCAGTTGTCGAATAATTCGATAAGCTATCTCTGTTACTCTCGTTACGAGAATCGAAGATGGAATGAGATGACAAACCGAATCGGTCGACAGCTGCTTATCGAAAAGGTTCTGAATCGGGGGACAGATGCGCCAGCATAGAGCGACAGCTGTATCTGGCTTTTGCTGTGCTGGGAGATATAGCATAGGTTATTACAGGGTACTAAGTCTGCCCTCACATGTTACTATGCCCAAATCCTAGACATAGCCGCCAGCCCCCAATTAATCGTGATCAGCTGGTATTTTTGTTTATAATTTCATTGTCGCGGTTGAGGGGCTCGTAGTTAATTAACAGCCGCGCGGATACCATTTGCAAGGTTAAGTTGCATTTGCCGCGATCAGTCCGTGGATGGGTGAACAGAGCACGTTAAGCCGTCGGTCCCGAGTGTTACACGAATACCTATGACAGTTGACGGGTAATGAGAAGCCCGAAAGTCTATCAAACCGGTCTAATGTTAAGATATCAGCATTGCCGCATGCCGCAGCATTGATGCAGTGCCGCCATAACTTTGCTATAAATGTGACCGCGTCATGAAATTATCTACCTAGCCTTTTCCCAACTATGTTGGGGTCAGCTTCTATTCTAACCAGATGCAGCTGAATACCAGTATTTTACACAGAGCGACTGCAATCAGACCTCCGCAACCCAGTTACTTGGCAATGTCAAATTATCCTAAGCTTAACCGGCTGTCAGACTTTCGACTTTCCATCTCATCTGCCTAGCCTTTTCCCAACTATGTTGGGGTCGGCTTCCAGTCGAACCGGATGCAGCTGAATATCAGTATTTTACATGGAGCGACTGCCTATCAGACCTCCACAACCCAGTAACTGGGTGATACGATACTCTTGGTAAGACTGGTTGTCAGACTTTCTGGCTTCTGACCAACAGTAACGACTGTCAAAGATCTACAAATGACAGCCGGGACCAACGGCTTTACGTGCTTTCCGAGGCACGGAGGAAACTCGCTATGGTAAATGGTCACCCATCCACAGACCAACCTCGGCAAGCGTGGCTTAACCCGGAAGATCGGTCTATGCGGCTGTAATTATTTAGCCACGAGCTCCTCTTTCGACTTTCCATCTATCCTTCTAATTTTTTCTTAGCACAGCGATATCCCTCCACCCCCGCATACATTTTATATGGACACGTTCACATAACGCTATACTATAAAGTAGTGGCTTGCTATACGCGATAAACTTGACCGATTCTCAGAGCTATATCGTACGATTCTCCGGTACCCGCCCCGCCTCACTTCTACCCCGTCTGTCGTCTGACGGATCGCCGTCAAATAACTTGCTATGCATATTAGACTGGCTTGCGATATAGCGTAGAACATAGTTATACTTTAAGTCGCAATATGCTTTACTTTCTCTTCTTCTTATGATTCCTGTATCTGAAGATGTATAGGGTATATCCAGGATATCCCTCGATTTATCCAACATTGTTTGTACTAGGTATGGTAGGATACTATAAATTGGAAATGAGAAGAGAAGTAGCATTGGCCTCATATTTGTTTAAAGTGTTGAGAGGGAAAACAAATAATCCAGCTATTTTAAGGGAACTTTGGCTATGTGTGCCGGACGATTACGTGGGGCGGCGGCGGCGGCCGCAGCTGCTGATGGTACCCAGCGCGCGTACCAACTTGCTGCAACGGGCGCCGCTGACGCGAGCCATACGCACGCTCAACGCGGTAGCTGAACAAATTGATTTATTATCTTGTACATTGAGCGAGTTCACAAGGGCTACTTACTGGTTAACAAGTTATTGTGTAATTTAGTTGTTATTTAGTGTTTATATTCTATTGTTAAATTTAGCTTTTCTATCGCATTAGGTTTAACTACCTGTTATGATAGACGTAAGTTTGGATGTAAATAAATAAATAAATAAATAAACTTTATAGCAAAATAGTATAGCGTAGTCTAAAAGGCGCTTAAAAGATATAAAAAGATAGGTACTTTATCTTTTCCATCAACTCCTAGATGCTTGCACAACAAATCCACTTTGAAATTTAAAACAATTTTACATAACATAATAGTGTTTCACTCATTCTTATGTAAATGTTTGTAACGACCATTTTAAAGTTATAATTTATTCAAGAAATTGCTTTAGAGCGAACTTTGTAAACTTGGGGCGGTGTCTTTGAAGTTGTCGTAAGTGGTTCAACTTCAGTACTTGAAGATTTATGAATATCTATCGTGTACAGGTCTAGTAAGAGTGAGTTTGTATAATTATTAAGGGCCTACCAAATGAGATAATTTTGTATCTGTCTATATCTATAAGTTATATGTAAAAAAAAAACTATAACAATATGGTGGGCAGACACGCTATAACTTTTTTTTTAACTGACTTCAGAAAGGTGGAGGTTATTTATATTCATTTTATTCTGTTTTTTAGTATTTGTTGATAAAGCGGCAACAGAAATACATCATCTGTGAAAATTGTAACTGTGTAACTATCACGGTTCATGAGATACAGCCTGTTGACAGACGGACAGACAGACGGACAGCGGAGTCTTAGTAATAGGGTCCCCGTTTTACCCTTTGGGTACGGAACCCTAAAAAGATGACAATATTTTTTTGCGGTATCATAAGTCCTGTATCTGAAACAGCGACAAACACAGCAACTCTCCCTGCCATTGACCCTGATCGATCGCTGCAACAAATAGCCTAGCTCATAACAAATTCAGAGCCCTATTTACAGGTTTCCATTCAGGTATTCGAAGTACTTTCACTCAACCAGAAATAGATAGCTATGTTTATTTTAGATAACTTTCCGTGCGCCGGACATGTTCTATTGGATGTTACGAAGTGGAAAGGGCTTGTTTTTCTAGGTTTTTAATAGACCTTAATATTTTAATTGCATAGATTAACAACCGCACGGTCTGGGAGGTTAAGCTGCGCTTGTCGTGGTTATTCCATGGATAGGTGACTATGCAAGGAGGTAATGGCGACCAAGGAGGGAGTGGAGAGAGAGAGAGAGGCAGCTGCCACTCTTTCTTCCCGCGCCAGACGCACCGGGCGCCGGAGGCCGCGCCACGACCTCCAGCCACCCTACTTTACCCTAGTGTGTGGCCTGCGGGCTGCGGCCGCTGGGTTAGAGGACCCACCACCCGATCAGTAACAGGCCCGAATCGGCGGCGTGACGTGTTCCACGCGCGCCTCTCAGCAAGACGTGGGGCTAGGCCCCACAAAGGAGAGGTCCGCCAGGGGCTGGCGGACCGAGATCTGCCGGGGTTGCGGTGCACGCTTTGCGAATCCCGCGACCCCGGCCCACGGTCAAGTGATGGAACATCGTGGTGGTTTTAGCCGGTAAGAGTCCGGCACACCCCCCCGTCTTCTCCAGACGGGGGATAACCCATGAGGATTTCCACAAGCAAAAAAAAAATGGATAGCTGACTATTCGTTTCACATCGAGATCTTCTCGGAGAACACATGAAACCGCCGGTCCCAGGTGTCATATCAATATTTTTGTCAGTTGTTACAGGAAATGAAATTATTAATTACCTAAAAGCCCTAGAAGGACATACATCGATGTTATTGGTGATGTCGAAAAGGACAGGTGCGTAGTACTCTCAACCAGCGTGCGTGTATGACAAGAAGTATGAATGTAGACGAAGCAAAAGGAGTATGTGAGTTTAGCATGTGGCATTCTGCAGTTTCGGAGAAAAAGGCGCGAGTTTATGTATGTATGTAAATGACCTACTAGCCCTTCCAAAACAAACAAATCAATACCAATACAAATGCATTTCCAAAACAACCGGATGTAGGTGTCGCTGCAGAGCGCCACCGGAACATGTGTGCCGGAAGTAATTCTTGACAACTGCCCACTGAACCGGAAGTGGACGGATTTCAGCTGCATGCGCTCGAATGGGACTCAGACGCGGACGCGAAATTGTGTTTTCAGACTTTCAGGAGTGAATGTCTGAATGGAGTTGGTTATGAATAGTCGAATAATTATATAGAGCAATGTTCTATTTAATTACAAGATACGTTTTTTTTTAAAATAAACTTTGCCCAGGTCTGAGCACCGTAGGTTAGGATGGACAGGATACACATGTCGACGAGTTTGCGCTTGAGGGAGATCGGTAGATCTCCCTTCATTCACGTCTTCATTAGTCCCGCCTTGGGGTTTGCCAAATAGCAATGGAGCGCAGTATTTTATGCGTCAAAAGAACAGACAGAATACGGAACAGCACACTGCGGTCCAAAACGGGGATAATAGACGTAGGATTGGGCGGGTGGCGTCCGCCGCATGCATAATGACCGCAGGGCAAGAGCCTCCACACAATGGGTGCCTGAAAGGGGACGCCGCCGCCGCGATCGGCCCAGAAAGAGGTGGCGAGATGACCTAGACGTGTACCGCGAGGGCTGGTTTGAGGTAGCGTAGGAAAAGAGTACATGGAAGGACTTGGGGGAGCCCTTTGCCCAGCAGAGGGATAGTACAGGTTAAAAAAAAAGTAAAACTTTGCCCTGCACTAGGATTTCTCCTGTATCGTGGGTGCGTTTTACAAACACAAATCTCACATACACAAACACCCAGACCCAAAACAACTATCTGTAGGCCATACAAATTTTTGTTCCGTGTAGGCGTCGAACCCACGACCCGTAGTGCAGAAGCCAATCGCTTAGCCACTGCACCAAACGTATTGTCACTCTCTTTAAGCTTATGTTACGGAACTGGGCTGGCCACGTCTGCCGCATGTCGCACGAGATAGACTAAGCGTATGCTGAGACGCAGGTGACGCAGGTGCACGCTCTCTGGATGATTAGTAATATCATACAAACAAGGTTCACAACGCACTAATTCAATTAAATATTCTGTCGTTGCAATAAAATTCGAATTAGCGGTAAAAAACACAATCATGTCGACATGCATGCATCGCGCAGAAATCTGTGCCGGCACTACAACGAGGCGCAGAGCAGGGCAGACGCATGTCTGCGTCGCACGTGTCTGCGCCGCAGCGTACGCAGCTCTTAGTACGTTCATATATTACAAAATCTGTACTGTGCTGCGCTTCCGGTAGGAGTCTCGATAGCATCTCTCGAACCCTTCAAACCGCAGCCGACGCCCTTGGGGTCTGGTTCCGGAAATGGAGAATAGAGGTGAATCCCGAAAAGAGCGCAGCCGTTCTTTTCGAGAGACACGGTGATTCCCACACCCACATCCGTCCCGTCCTCATGTTCGGCAAACAGATCCCTTGGGAGATGAAAGCCAAATACCTGGGGGTTATCCTAGACCACCATCTGAGTTTCCGAGACCACATCAAAGCGGTGCGCGCTCGCGCCGGTTTCGCTGTCGGTCGCCTCCACCCCATCCTTAGAGCACGCAGTAAATTGTCACTTAGAAATAAGCTGAGAATCTACGTGACGTGCATCCGCCCCATCTTGACTTACGCTAGCGTCGTGTTCGCACACGTTAAGCCTTGTCGTTTCAAATCCTTTCAAACCCTCCAGAATCGAGTGTTGCGCAGAGCCGCGGCTGCCCCGTGGTTCATGCGTAACGTCCAACTCCACCTCGATCTAAAAATGCCAACCATCAGGCAATACCTCAAACGCATTTCCAAGCGTTACTTCGACACTGCCCCTCTCCATCCGAACTCCCTAGTTGCCGCAGCGGCCGACTACAGTCCCTCTCTCATAAGTAAAGTTCGCCGCCCCAGGCACACACTTTTAGAACCCGATGACGAAATAACCCTCCTCCAGGAGGCGAGTAAATCGACCAGCACAATACACAACGTCCGCCGCCGTCCGGCATATCGTCCTCGCCGACGAGGCCCGTCGCGACGTCCCACCGCCGCCGGTCACGATCCACCGAGCTCTCCCGTCGTAGAGCCGGTCGTCTCTTCAGACTCCGCAGTCACACCGATAATTCAGCCCTCATCAAGCTGTCTCCCCCCCTATGTCCACGCCAGCAACGCCCTAAGCCGAGGTCCGAGTCCCACTAGGGGTCGCCCTTAGTGCTGTTGTTGCAGGTAGTCATGATGTTAGTGTAGTACAAGTAGTTAGCTTAGGTTAAGTATTTTACTTCCCCCCCATTGGCTGGAGACCCTTTAGGTCACGCCAATAACTGCCCGGTTACGTAGAAACCGTCCCCTAGGACGACCTACAGCAGTCAAATAGAAAAAAAAAAAAAAAAAAAAAAAAAAAAAAAAACTGTGCTGCGCTGCGTCACCTGCCTACGTCTCAGCATACGCTTAGCCATATGGGCATAACTCACCACTGAGTGGGACTCACACCTCAGACCAAATAAAAAACCAAAACAGAACGCTGCGAACAATACAGTGAAGCATGCCAAAACTACACCTCCGCTCTGTACATACACGCACACATTTACAACATTTTTCAATCAACCTACAATCAAACTCACTAAGTGCACACATGTTTACGAAACCGGCCTCACCTCACTGTTGACAGCGCTCTGTCTTGGTTTTTATTTGGTCTGAGGCCCACACAACGTTAGCCGTATTTCAGAGTGGAGGCGGGCGCGAGTGCTAGCGCGTGCGCGTGTAAATCAAATGTATGTAGACGCCAGTTGCATTCACAGTGCGCCCGCGAGACGCGCGCCTGTATGAGGCGGGCGCGGGCGCGGTGGCGTGGGTGTTTCTAATGGCTCAGTCCGGTCGTATCATTCACAGTAATATAGCGTCTGTTAACGACAAAACACACACGCACGCTACGATAGCTCGTTCGGCACTACTGTGAACACGCAGACGCCAAGACCCGAGCGCCCGCGCCCGCCCCCGCACCCCTTGTGCAGACTGATTGACCACTTCGACGAGACGTCGCGGCAGACCCAGAAGGAGATGGTGGAACGAGTTAAAACTTAGTGGAAGGATTGGCCGCAGAAATCATTAAACTAACAGGAGTGGAGGGAGGGTAGGGATGCTTTTGACTTGCAGTGGGATGATCAGGGGCTCTACTACCCAAGCATAAAGTCCGTGACTTCGGCCTTAGTTACGAGCATTTCCTACTCCCTATCTCCTACGGATATACGATTATTTCGGGGTCCGAACTAAGAATGAATGACAACACGATTTGACAGTTGTCCTTACTACCGATACTACCGATGTGTTTTTGCCCGTCCGAAAGGTTGGACTTGACACTTGTTTTGTTTACTTCTACGTTTCGGGTGACTAATTTCGTTGATGGACTTACTTAGGGAGTAGGCCCCCAGGGTTGAATAAAAAAAAAACAAAAAAAAGCTCTTTAAGGGAGTCATTACTTTAATAACCTTCTGTAAAGTCGTGTTTTTTAGCTGCGAAAGCATTCTATTGGTGTTTACACCAGTGCGCTTTCATGTTCATCTTGCGCTTTCGTCTGACGCATGCCTGAAGCGCCATAGCGCATGTTCGAGTCTTATGGCAATCAATATTGCATGCACTTGACGCAAGAGGTATTTAAAGTAGAAAGCGCAAGATGAACATGAAAGCGCACGGGTGTAGACATACCATATAGGTTGCGTAAGCGTGCAGAGCTGAATCAATGCTAAAATGCAAAAGCATGCGTACGCAAGTTCGTACAAAGCTCATTATCTATGACTTTGTTCTACCTAACCTTTTCCCAACTATGTTAGGGTCAGCTTCCAGTCTAACCAGATGCGGCAGAATACCAGCATCTTACACGGAGCGACTGACATCAGACCTCCGCAACCCAGTTACTGGGCAATGCCGATTGCAAAGGTTAGTCTGGTTGCCAGTCTTTCAGGCTTCTGACTTCCAGTAACAATTGTCATACGAGTATTTGTCAATTGTCGTATGAGGGGGCTTACTCCCTAAGTCCGTCAACGAAGTCAGTCGCCCGCCCGAAAGTAGCCCAAAACGTAGGAGTGAACAAAACAAGTGTCAAGTTCAACTTTTCGGACGGGCAAAAACACATTGGTAGTAGGGACAACTGTCAAATCATGTTGTCATTCATTCTTAGTTCGGGCTCCGAAATAATCGTATGTCCGTAGGTGATAGGGAGTAGGAAACGCTCGTAATTAAGGCTGGAACCACGGACTTCGTGATTAGGGAGTAGACCCCGAGACCCGGGACCGACGGCTTAACGTGCTCTCCAAGACACGGAGGGATAGCGATAGCGAGGGATAACGAATGCTCATCCATCCATGAACTGACCGCGTCAAGAGATGCTTAACCTCACAAATCATACGATCTGCGCGGTTGTTAATTAGCACGAGCTGCTCCACTTTATATGAGTGAAATGCGAATTTATTTAATTAATCACAAAATCAATAGCTCTTAATTACAATTTCTCGCATGAACGAGCCTTACAACCAATTATGAATTTACAATTTGGTAGCTTTATTTAGTTCATGTAACAACATTGAACTGATAAGTGTGTTTAGGCTCTAACTACATTTGTGAAGATGATGACTTGTTCCTCATGACTGATTTGTCGCAAGAAAAGCGGGACCGAATTATCGTTCGATTCCCAATTCAGGCAAACTGTTTGGTCTGCAATTGTATCCAATAAATGGCAATAGGATTGTGGAGGAACGAAGTATGGTGTTCCTCTAACAAAAGAGGGAGGATCCTCAAACCAGACGTGTAGCTATGGGTATTATTTGTCGTAAGAGGCAATAAGAGATTTCGTCAATATGGTGGGCAGAAATGTACTCCTATCGACTAATAGCAACCAATTGCTATCGTGGTTGATTATGGCAATTTCCTCTTTGACTGTTCATTGTAGAGGTCGTTTAGATGATCATGTACAGGGATGAGGTTTGGTGTTCCCCCAACGAAAAGGGAGAATCCTACAACAAGGCGGGTCTTACGCATGGCGGGCTACTGCTCAATGGTTGATGTTGGGCGGATGTATACGCTATCTGCGTGTCACATTTTGAAATTTCGATGTAGGATCTATCGTAACGTCATCTATGAGAGTTGTCGTTACTGTCATTGTTGTCTGCTACACCTGTGCAGTGTTGCGTAGTTTGCATGTGGCATGATAGCTATCGCCACCGTATTACATTGGACATTTATAGAACACCTCTGTCTTATTATTTAATATTATATGAACGATAAAGACATCTGCTCTATATAAAAAAAAAAAACAGAATTGCTTCAAGTACCAACTTTTATTTGAAGAAAACATATTTATACTTCTTCGTTGCAAGCTAGTTGTGCGGACATCCAACTTTCCTCGCGTGCTGACTAAAATACATAGCCTGGTTATCATACAGGCTTCACAGATCTCGAACTGTCCGTGACAAGTCTCATGAAAATGCATGTCGACCAGTGACGACGTCGTACCGTGCTCTTCTAGGCACGCAAATGGATTTCAATGTGTAAATTGCAATCACCCATTCCACGAAATTCCACACGAAAAAACCCAATAACACTTTACGCTGGGAATCGAACCCAAAAACGCACGCACAGCAGTTGCGCTTACGACTACTAGACTATGGAGGCAGTCCGACTTCTCGTAATATGTCACTGATACAAGTTGTGACACATGTATAGCAACATGTCACACCGGCGACTTGGTGCGAGATAGATCTAACTACCTAATACTGCTATGCTATCATGTATAGGTATACCATTTCAAAATTTTAAAAGTCCTGACAAAAAGCTGGACGTTTGTCAAAAACTCCGGACATTATAGTCACAAAATGAATTAATTGATTGTTTTAAGTTGAGATGACACTGATTAACTAGTTGTATGTAGTTTAAAAAGATTGGAGACTGATTGCATACTTATAATATGTTTTATTTTTAAGTAATATAATGCGAAAATTAAACATTCATTAAAAAAACCATATAAAAGCAAAAATTCGGACAAATTGAAAAGCCGGGCAAATTCCGGATGGAGGGTTGAAAGTCCGGACATATCCGGATAAATCCGGACGGATGGTAACCCTAATCATGTATCGCTTTCAAATCAACACAACCCCAATTTTCATAATACAGATACACATCAACACATAAGACGACTACTACCAGTATTATCAACACTATAAAAAAGTAATGCATCGTAAAACTTTTTCTGTCGCCATATTGGTCTCTATTGCCACGCAGCAAAAATATTTACAAAAGTTCAAGTCAGTGCAATGTTCTGCAAGATAGCGGAATACTTCTGACCGTTGCCGGTAGTGTTGCCAGATCCGTTATTCCAAACTAGCTTTTGCCCGCGGCGTCGCTCGCGTTAATTAAGCTCAAAAAACTCTTAACACACTGCTAAAGTTTCTATAATAATGGTGATTCGAAAGACACGTGGCGCCATCTATGAACGTTATTGTTGTTTTCCACGGGAACAGTAATTTTTGTCGGGATGAAAGGTACCCTATGTCCGTTTCTGTACACCTGACAACGTATATGCAAAATTTCCGGATGATCGGTTCAGTGGTTTAGTCGTGAAAAGGTAACAAACAAACAAACTTATGTACTTTCGCATTTATAATATTAGTTTGGATACCGGGACTTAAAGAAAATTTTTTATCAACTTGAAAAATGGCTGTGATTTAATTTTTTCTAGCATGTTGTATGTGGGTGAATAAATTCCACAAAATTAATAAAAAAAGTCGCAACTGTTCACCTGGGTGATTTAATTCCAAGGTGAACAAAGGAGACCAAATATGTCGCACTAATTCACCTGGGTGATATTGTCAGGTGAAATAAATCCTAGGTGAATTAAAGACACTAAAAATTCCACTTTGTTCACCCAGGTGATATCACCCAGGTGAACAAAGTGGAATAAACCAATGTATGATGAGTGCATCATTAATGATTAACGGAATGCTGTGATTGAATAAAAGAGAGGTATGTGTGCGAGGGAGAAAGAAAACTTGCGTGACGATTGTAACGGTGGTTATCTGTGTTTACAAAATTTAATTAATTTCCACCATTACCGTACCATACAGCACCTTATAATCAAATAAATATTTTTATTGTTGTCGTGACTGGAATCGTTCGGTTTTATCTGAGATTGCGTATGCGTCGCCGCGGAAATTTTTATACATGTCGTAGTATTTATACATGTCGTTGTAGTCATGCATTGGCATTGCATAGGACATTTTAATTGTTTTACAATAAATGATGATGATAACTAAAGAAAAGAGTGAAATAAAATTAGCATGATATAACATTAACAGTTTCAGAAGTCGGTGCAATTCTACACTGAAACAAATAAAAGCCACCGACTTCTGAAGCTGTTAATTTTATATCATGCTAATTATTTCACTCTTTTTTTATTTTTATATAAAGTTTTTTATATTATTATCCTCGTATTATTCTCATGGATACCCTTTGCCCGGGAGTGGCGAGGAGTTATGCTGGACTCTTACCGGCTGAAAACCCACGGTGTTCCTTCTCCTGACCCATGGCCGGGGTCGCGGGATTCGCAGCTGCATGCACCACAACCCCTGGCGGACCTCTCCTTCTGTGGGGCCTTGCCCCACGTCCTCCTGAGACGCGCGCACGGAACACATGCGCGCCGCCTTCTCGGGCCTGTTACTGGTCGTGAGACGGGTCCCCTAAACCTTCGCCCGTAGGCCACACACAAGGGTGGCACCCCAACAAATCTAACAAAATACCAGTGCCCCCCCCGAAAAATGTGGAATAATACTTCTGTACTATCTGTTGTGGCATCACTATGACTTTCTTTCAAATCTTTGAAGAGATTTAACACGTTTATTGCATGAAATAAAAGTAGATACGATGTACGCGTTCTATTTCCGCGTGGTTTATGGTTTAAATAGTATGGTCCAGTTGTAAAACTGTTACTTTGTACTGTACAAAGAGAATTGGAAGAAGATAAGTGCACCTAACCTAACAAGCGTACCGAGAGATAATTTTTCCGTTTAAGAACGCATATTGAGCCGTCTAATTATATTTTTCTTGTTTGTTCTCTCTGTAGAGCTTGGCATTTGTTTTCAGCTGCAGTTGGGGTGACTAATCAACATTGAGCTATGTTGCGATGTACTGTGCTATGCTCTATTTAGTCAATTCGCTCCTCTTAGATTAGAAAGGCTCGCATCCACTAGGCTCGCCAAGTCGAGTCGAATCGAATCGAAGAAATTCGCCTCTTATATATTTAGTATGAAACTGCGTCCATTAGCGACGAGCCGTGGCGCACCGAATCGAGTCGCTCGCGCGCATTGCTCGACATGCGAATTTCTTCGCCGATGCGTTTCGATTCGACTCGGCGCGTCTCAGTCGACGCGGGGAAGCGGACAAGTAAGTCTAGCAAATCTTCAAATATTTCGTAGGATAAACGAAAAAAAAAATTGCCTGTAACTGTCCCACTGCTGGGCAAAGGCCTCTTCTCATACAGAGAAGGAACGAGCATTGATCGCCACGCTTGCTCATTGCGGGTTGGCGATTTCAGACCATAAGTCAGGTTTCCTCACGATGTTTTCCTTCACCGTTTGTCAGTGGTGTCTTAGATTAACTAAGAAAGTACATATGAAATTGAAAAAGTCACATTGGTACTTGTCTGGATTTGAACCAGCAACCCGGTGCTTAACAAGCGGGGCTGTAACCTCCGGGCCACCACGACCTCTCTTTCGACCTCAAACGAAAATATTGAAAAAAAATTACAGGGTCCTTTTTGAAGTCTGGATATAGTTGAGGAAATTCGCCGTAGTTTCTTTTCATATTAATGTCGTATACCCAGTATTTTGGAGCACACCGTTTCTTTTTCTCATATTCTCCTCTTCTTCATAAAAAAAGTATTTGAAATAAAACATTTCTTCATCCGAGCTGTCCATCATGCAAAAACAACCTACTTCGTTGAAGAGTTGCGATGAATGAACGATTCGATTCGTCTGAGATGGACGCACAAGGAATAAATGCGACTCGACTCGACTCACTTCGATGCGACGCGTTTCGGCTGTAGTCGAGCCAGGCTATGAGGAATCAAACAGCGCTTTGATTAAAACATCAACAACACTCTTCACCGCACTGCCCACCCGCTCGGTCTATCAGGTACACGCGCAGCTCAAAGTTGTTTGTGAAGAAAACATAGCACTGGAAAGTTAGCTTAAATAAGCACAGCACAGCTCAGCATAGCTCATTGTTGATTAGTCGCCCTTAGGGTGCTTTTCTACCAGAGATATGCTATGCAGCTATGCTGCGAGAATGTAAAAGCTAAGCTACGAAACTATGTGACCGTTTCCACTGATGCTAAGCTAGGTAGCGGAGCGAGTAAGATGTGCTATGAAAATGCGCCTACTGTAGGTACACTGCTCTGCACATAGCTACATCACTCGCGACCATCCATATCACGCATCCATACGGCTGTCCAATTTCAAAACCTAGTTTCTGACTTTTTTTTACAACGAGTGTTTTTGCATTTGTAGACCGTATGGATGTCTTTAAGGTGTGCTTGAATGCTTGAGAAACGTTCTAGAATTCAAACTAGTTTTTAAAACAGATCCTATGTACGGTCAACCAAAAAGGTATTCCAGAGACACATTAATTACAAACGTCAATTACTCAGAAACCATCACCAACTTTGCTTAAACAATAGGAGCGTCAACAGCTAATTCCGCGTTACCCTCACAGGTCGTATATCTATGCTGTCTGTACTAGTACAGTCAGCACCGTCTGAAAGGCAATTACAACACGTAGAAGCTTCACCAGAGAACTTCGATAATGGCCCCTACTAATTGGGATCTATATAGAGTTGGATAATACCGTTACGTTTATTTTTACTTAAGTAATGGTATAAAATTCAATTAAAAGAGCAGGTTTCAATTTATTTAATTCGTCACATTGTACAAATATTATTATTTTATAAAGCTTTACTGCGTTACAATAGCAAATTCAATATACAATTTCTAGAAACATCCACGTGGTGTTTAGTAAGTTTGCATCTTGTTGCGAAACATTGTTTAATAGTAAATATATGGACAAACTGACAACGTGTATGTTTTGGATGTAATTTTTTTGTGATTTATCAACGTTATAAAACATAACATCACGCCTGTATTCCCTGAACGGATGGGCAGAGGTGCACGATCATTTCGCCTTCATGTACGTTCTATGTAATAGAGGGCGAGCCTATTGTTATTGACTCCGGGCTGCTACTGAGAAATTCCACACGGAGAAATCCAATAACATTTTGCCTGAAGTGAGGATCGTACCGAAGAGCTCACGCTCAGTAGTCGCGCTTGCGCCCACTAAATTAGTAGAATTTACCCCCAGAGCAATAATGATGGAACGAGACGCCGCGCCATAGCAAAATATCTTTAACCGAATATGATTTCACTGGAAGCTGATCCCTCTAGGATAGACTGCGTGCCGTCTGTTGGGACAGGTCCTCTCAAATTGCTCTGGAACTTTCATCTAAAGACCATTCCAGGCGTTGCTCTGCATTGTCCTCACACGAATTACTACTGAAAATAAGTCTGGACTTTAAAAGAGACCTTGACCACTTTTTTTTTAAGTGTGTGCAATCAGCAAATCACTTCTTCCGCTCTGGGCGGAGCGGAAGGGAGTGTCAGACTCTTACTAACTAAAACCCATCCGTGTTCCTCCTAATGCCCTTTGCGTTCCGCAAAGGGCATTAGGAGGCCCTAGTTCCCTAGCGGGCCCCGTCTACTAAGCTGACATCTCTTTGAGGCGCGAGTGGAATACAACGCGCCGTCGACCCGGGCCTTGTTCTGATCGGACGGCGAGCCACCCAACGCTCGCCGTCCGCAGGCCCGCACCTACGGTGGCCGGGGATCGCCCTGCGACTCCCGACGCCCAGGGCAACCTTGACCCCTGAGTTTGTTTCGGTCTCAGCGGTAGTCAGATAAGAAACAGCGACGCCATCTATCTCTAAAAAACAAACCGACATGTAAAACTTTTTAAATATCCATTTTGGAGAATAAATAATTTCACTTCATTTCGATTTGTGGCGGCATCTATCACGCCACATGCGACCTATTACAAGCCTACATCGCGATATCAAGATTTAACACGCAGATAGTATATATACAACCTCCCAACATCAACTGTTGGGCAGTAGCCCACCAGGCACCAGACTCCGCCTGGTTGGAGGATCCTCCCTTTGGTTGGAGGAACACCACACCTGGTTCCTCCACAGATTCTAAAAGTATATTCTGAAGGGTGATTTAACATCTCTGTATATTCAAGCCAACATGTTCCTCTCTCCATCGAGCATCTATAGCACCAAGTTGTACATAATTTTTCAACAAGTTCTAACTAATTAGACCTCCACAACCCGTGGCCCCGGCCAATTATTCTTAGTTTAAACCTCTGAAGGCGAGATGCCGATAACTGCGAAGATTTTCCACTATTTTTTATGGTCTCATTGCTCTGAGGTACGAGCTTCTTAAATTAGTTTCTGGACTTGGGAATTTTTCTTTTAAAAATTGTTTAAAGAATTGGAATTGAATGATGAAGTAGTATTATATTTTACTGTACAGCTGTTTTGGAATTGTACGTCGATAGGGTAGCAAGTTAACTGGATTTTTTAAACAAAACCAAAGAATTAAAAGGAATATCATAGCCGAATCACTCTATAAATATCATCGAGCAATGATCAACGTGGTCGTAATTATGTACCTAAGCTCTCAAGTAGGTACATTACCTATGACCAACTTTTTTGGGAGGAAATGATTAAATGTAAAATTATTTTGAGAGTAAAGCCAACCCATCATTTAAAAAACAAAAATTGACCTTCGGATTCAGTAAAAAAAATCGATGTTTTTTTTAAAAATTATTTATTTTATCATAGGTATCTAAGTAATACATAGTCCACACAAAGTATCATCGCCAAACTGCTAAGCAGTTTGTAGGCGTTCTGCTCTTTTACAGTTCTAAACTTATACTACCTAATAAACACATCATCTTAATTACATCTATATTATTTTAATAATCTAAAAAAAGTTATTAAGAGGTCATTAATTCCTTAATAACTCTATTCAGCTTCATTTTACATTTAATTCTCTCACTATCTCTTAACAACGGGTATTCATTACACAAACTTGTGTGTGTAACCAATGTGTGTATGTCTGCCAAACCGCACTAAGACAGTGTGGTGAACTAAGGTCTGTAACGAAACGTTACATGACTAATCATGTTTTATTAATTGATGTAGTTCAAAAACCTTAAAACTAAATTAATTAATTAAAATCTATTCTTAAAACTAAATCTAAATAATAACAATTTTAACTAAACTAATATTTAAAAATAAAGGAACACACATTTACAATAAATTAATGTTCGTTCTTTGAGTATAGTAGGTATGCATTTCCGAACGCGCAGCGCATCTAGTTGTGTGGGGAGTTTTTTCATAGCCTTATAAGGTGATACGTTTGCGCAGCTCGGGGCAGCTAGCGTCGTGTTCGCACACGTTAAGCCTTGTCGTTTCAAATCCTTCCAAACCCTCCAGAATCAAGTGTTGCGCAGAGCCGCGGCTGCCCCGTGGTTCATGCGTAACGTCCAACTCCATCTCGATCTAAAAATGCCAACCATCAGGCAATACCTCAAACGCATTTCCAAGCGTTACTTCGACAATGCCCCCCGCCATCCGAACCCCCTAGTCGCCGCAGCGGCCGACTACAGTCCCTCTCTCATAAGTAAAGTTCGCCGTCCCAGGCACACACTTTTAGAACCCGACGACGAAATAACCCTCCTCCAGGAGGCGAGTAAATCGACCAGCACACTACACAACGTCCGCCGCCGTCCGGCATACCGTCCTCGCCGACGAGGCCCGTCGCGACGTCCCACCGCCGCCGGTCACGATCCACCGAGCTCTCCCGTCGCGTCGTAGAGCCGGTCGTCTCTTCAGACTCCGCAGTCACACCGATAATTCAGCCCTCATCAAGCTGTCTCCCCCCCCCTATGTCCACGCCAGCAACGCCCTAAGCCGAGGTCCGAGTCCCACTAGGGGTCGCCCTTAGTGCTGTTGTTGCAGGTAGTCATGATGTTAGTGTAGTACAAGTAGTTAGCTTAGGTTAAGTATTTTACTTCCCCCATTGGCTGGAGACCCTTCAGGTCTCGCCAATAACTGCCCGGTTACGTAGAAACCGTCCCCTAGGACGACCTACAGCAATACAATAGAAAAAAAAAAAAAAAGCAGCTCGGGGCAGTCGCTACTAAGCTGAACCTGAGTACACGTATCAGTATTCCGAAATCGCGTCCCGTTGAAGCGCCCTAGCCGAGACGGACGTAATAAGTTTAAATTAGTACATAATAAGTAGTACTTAATTAAAAGTGAAAGTTTTAAATTCCCGAATTCGGGTAAGTTTTGAATAGCACACAAATAATTACTAACATAATATCATCTCATGATTACTAATTACTTTTCTGTGTACCTGCGTGTAATTCTATTTGTTCACATTGTGTTTTTTTAACAGCATTTAAATCATTCAGTTCAATATGGAACCGCTATTTAGATGCAATAATTTATTAAGTTGCTAATAATGCTTCATCATGCAATTCTGTTTTCTTTTACCTTCATATAAAAAAAAAAAACTTTAAAAAAAAGTAAAAACCGACTTCAAAGAAATACTAAAAGGAGTAAAATAATTACCATAATATAAAATTAACAGTTTCAGAAGTCGGTGGCTTCTATTTGCTTCAGTGTAGAGTTGCACCGACTTCTGAAACTGTTAATTTTATATTATGGTAATTATTTTACTCCTTTTAGTATTTCTTTGAAGTCGGTTTTTACTTTTTTTTAAAGTTTATTTTTTATTTAATACGTTTTAGTGTCATAATTTTAACCCCCTCCTTCATAACCCTTCTTTTTGGCTTTGACGTAGTCGGGCATAAAAAGTCCTTTCCAATGATACCTTACACGATATAATGAAAACTTCCAAAGGGGGAGAGGGGAGGACACGCACCCCCTCCTCTTTTCAAGTAGTCAGTTCCCAACAGCAAATATAAACAAAGCAATATTAGTAATTTGAGAATTTTGCTTTGATCCGATGAGGAGTTCCGTTCCATATCTCTGAAGTTCATGGTCTGATCATAACAAAATTTAAATGGGACCAATCGGGAAGTATACCCTTTCGAACAAAAAAAGAATTTTTCAAATCGGTTCATAAATGACGGAGATATGAGGTAACACACATAACAAATAAAAAAAAAAAAAATAAAAAAAAAAATACAACCGAATTGAGAACCTCCTCCTTTTTGAAGTCGGTTAAAAAATTAATAATAATGTAATATTTTTAAATTCTTAACGTTGCTTATGTTTAACGTTTATTTCAAATTTAGTTTTTTTACCCGACTGCGGATAACCCAAAGGAGGGTAATGTTTTACGCCTTTCATTTCTTTTTTTTCTCAAGCTTGTTTTTTCTCAATATCCTTATATCCTTATACTTATGTCGGTGCTACCTACCCCAGAACGGAATATTAATATAAAAATAGTAATGAACTGGAACGGTGGTTTCCAGGAACTACGGCCAGGTTAATACTGCCCGATTAACCTTCATCGTACAAGATTACGGCATACGGCGAAGATACATCATCCGTGGCGCGCTGAGCAAGTCGCCCGGCTGCACCTTCCCGCCATACTCGCCGCGCCATCGTGCATCATCGGCCACCCACCATCTCCGGCCTGGGAGGACTGCTGCCGAATTTCTGCAGGGAAGTCCCTTTCACTGCAGGTGTGACAACAGACGGCCGTAAACCCACGACCTTACAAATTTGTGTGCCTCCGCATAGTCGCCATTCAATTTTATTATACGTTTTTTTATTATTGAACACCCTCGTTTTTTTATTTATTTAAACACCGTCCTAGTAAATGACGATAAAACGGGTGGAGGTTACAGGTCAAATACTCAATTTTGCTCGATAAATTACAAGAATCAGCCACTAGTCAACACTACCCAATCCCATACAAAATTCACTTCACACATCGTTTTCATACATTCAATTCGCAACAGTACCCCGCTACGAGAATAGAAACGCATGAAACTTTCATGTACCGCACTGTTTGTGAGCCTTTCAGCAGTTCAAACAAACCACGGGATTATTCGGAGATTACATTTCAAGATTGCCTATTGATTTTCAATGAGATTTATAGTGGGGGTTTGCGTCTAGGAAAGTTTTAGTAGGTAATAAAATATTAAGAAATCGACTTTTCTGATGAGGTTACTAGCATGTGGAATATGGATTGAACAATAGTTGAGTCGGTACTCGTGTCAGTGGTTTGATAGTAGAGGCTATCAATTTTATTTTCTTTATTTAATGCGCCTTGTCGATAATGCGAAAATGTCACCCATGTAAAAGACACAACAACATAATCGTTTAGGGGTGATTCTATCATTACCAGTTATAGCTAATATTAGGATTGCAAGCAAGGTAAATGTAGTAAATAAAACCAACATAGACTCTCCACCACTGAGAGTACTTGTATTTGGATTAGTGTTAGTAACATGAACTAGATACTTTACACAATTATTACAAGATCATAAAATAAGGACAAGCTAGTCGGATATAAAAGGTCAGACTTCTTCAGCTGTTCAGCGCCGGTCACGATCCACCGAGCTCTCCCGTCGTAGAGCCGGTCGTCTCTTCAGACTCCGCAGTCATAATGATAATTCAGCCCTCATCAAGCTGCTCCCCCCCCCCCCTCCCCCCTAAGTCCCCGCCAGCAATGCCCTAAGCCGAGGTCCGAGTCCCACTAGGGGTCGCCCTTAGTGCTGTTGTTGCAGGTAGTCATGATGTTAGTGTAGTACAAGTAGTTAGCCTAGGTTAAGTATTTTACTCACCCCCCCATCTGCCCGGTTACGTAGAAATGGTCCCCTAGGACAACCTACAGTAGACCAATAGAAAAAAAAAGCTTTTCAGCACCTAATGCTCCCGCTTCGTCGAATGACCACCGCCTTTATAACATCGGGTGCGTTGATCCATATCGACGACTACCTTCTTTTGTCAACATTGCCCAGTGCTACCCGCTACCGATAACATCATCATCATCCTCCTGCTCTTATCTCAACTTAACGTACTTTCTTCCATATTTAACGTACTTCTGATTTAACTTGTCATGCTGCAAATGTTTTGGCTAAGTTTTATGAACAGCCGCCTGCCTGATGTCAACCCTCCTTGGGAATGCTTTTGTTGGTGTTGCTTGTTAGATCAGGGGCCCAGTTCTCCTAAAATAAATCGTGATAAATCACAACCGAACCAAGGCCGAACCGTTCATTCAGACAGTTCTCAATTTCAAAAGCGTTTGACACAAAAAACAAAATCAATAATTTTGAAAGTTTTCGAAAACAAAAACTGACTGGCGGTTGTGGTTCGATTGCGTTTGGCAACAATTTATTTTAGGAGAATTGGGCCCCAGTTACTCATATGAAATCAATAATCACTAACGTCAGTATACTTACACGAAAATTTTGGCTAAGACGTTGAACATTATAAATAAAAACTCAATGGAAAACTGCCTATCACTGCTCCACGATTCATTTTTACCTCTTTTACATAAATTTTAAATACCTCTGGACTTCCGCTTGACCCTATTTTTTGGGACACCTTGTATAAAAATAAATTATAATATTCAAAATAGAATATAATAAAAGTAATAATTTAAAACTGTTCCCCGTGCGCAATCGATTTTTACCGTTACTACACTGCCGAAGTAATGAAAACGCAACGCAATTGATTATTTCCTACATAACATTTAGTCGATAATCGAAATGTACGCGAGTTTAACGTTTCTTACGATTTCTGTGAGTGAATTTTATTTTTATTTTTAACCTTAAATTTTACTTGAATAAAAAAAAATTAGATATAATGTATCTCTATCTGTGAGTATTTATAGGCTTGAAGGGATTTTAACCAGTGAAAGGCTAAGGTATCTAGTTTATGTTAAAAATGTTTAACAACGATTACTAATCAATTCCAAACCGTGATGATTGATTTAAAACTAACAAATTAAATTTAAAATTAAATCAGGCGGTATTGCTACAAAAATTTTGTGCTCTCCATTCCGAATCGGAGAAAACATATTATAAGTATAATCAGCCAATTACTGTCCCACTGCTGGGCGTGGGCCCCTTCTCAGAATGAGAAGAGTTTAGGCCTAAGGCCCGGACTCCACCAAAGCGGAGATGTGCGGAGATGTCTCGTAAACAACCAATAGTAATTCGTTTTGAGTTGAAGCTAAGCGGAGAGATTTCAAAATAACGCAATCCTATTGGTTGATCGAGACATCTCCGCACATCTCCGCTTTGGTGGAGTCCGGGCCTTAGTCTACCACGCTGGTGGACTACACACGCCATCGAGAGCTGTTCTTTAGGGATCCTTGCCTAAAAGGGTGCACCGGGACCCTATACTATGCCTACGCCGTAAGCCTTAGCCTATGTCATTGATAGCCTCACTTTTTTTTCCAGAGGCACTGTACATACACATACACTGATCATCGGAAAACTAAAAACTGAAGATGCCTCTGCATTCCACAAGATTCTTTGATCATTCCTACACTGTCCAGGCCATACGCTTGTGGAATGCACTACCTGTGTCTGTGAGGCGTGCTCAGTCATTGTTTTCCTTCAAAAGAATGGTGAAGGAACATTATCTTGCCGTCTAGTAGTTTTTTTTAAATTGTCTATATGTATTTAAATATTGTGTTAACTTATTTGAGTATGTATATATATATATACGTTTAAGATATGTTTAAATATTTTTGTGTTATATTATGTATTTATATTTAGTTATTTGGTTAATTCCCGATTTTTATTAGGTATATTTGTACGCTGCAAACTGCCTTTATATTTTTCTTAGCATTTTTTTCCATCCAATGGTTGTCTGGAAGAAATCGCTTTAAGCGATAAGACCGCCATTTGTACTGTTCTTAATTATGTGTATTCCTTCTGTTTTATTTCTTTTAGTGTACAATAAAGTATATCTATCTATCTATCTACATAGGACTTGAAAGGTCAAGAATTTGTTCAACTGTTCCAATACCTTGTTCGGATTGCTCCGGCGGTCTAGTGGTCGCAAGGGCGACTACTGAGCGTGAGGTCCTGAATTGTTAGGGCGCGTTCCCACTATGTCGTAACGATTAAATTATCGTTGGACGACTGTCGTCTCTAGCTGTTCCCAATAATACTTTTTCTTTCTTTCTTTTTTTAAAAAAACGTTGCCCCACACTAAGATTTCTCTTGTATCGTGGGTGCGTTTACAGACACAAATCTCACAAACAAACGCCCAGACCCGGAACAACCATCTGTAGGCCATACAAATGTTTGTTCCGTGTGGGAATCGAACCCACGACCCGTAGCGCAGAAGCCAATCGCTTAGCCACTGCACCAAACGTGTCGTCAAACACGTTATGACAAACATACGATTGTTTGTCGTCAATTTTTTTTTATCGTTTATCGACTAATGTATTTAGCTGTTTCCATTGGATCGCGATGTCATTTTATCGTTTCACGGCAGTCGCTTTGTCGTTAAAAAAACGTGTGTGTGACACACACACACGTTTTTTTGTAAACGACGAGACGATATTTTTATCGTGGCTACGATAGATTTGCGGTCACGATTTAGTCGTAATGATTTTATATCGTTTTACGACTGTCGTGCCAGCCGTTCCCACTGTCATGACAATCTGTTGTCACTGCAATAAATGTTGTAGACGACAGTAAATCGTGTCGTTAAACATATAAGCCACGACACTTAAAACTACACGATTATCTGCCGTCACGACAAAGTAGGAACGCGCCCTTATTGGGTTTTCCGTGTGAGATTTCTCAGGTTTTAGTCGATACCAGTCTGACAAAACCCTCGAGTTGCCTAGGGTGGTCGTCGATTTCCCCACAAACAAATAAATCACAGGTGTTTCCAAATTTGAAATTTTTAGTTTACTTAAATCTCTGTTTACCCCCTCGCTGGATCAAAGATATGATAGTTTATGTTATTTTTACAAGCACGATCATCTTATTCAAAATTAATTATAACTGTAACACGACTTATAAATGATTCCTATATGTAATGTATTAAACATACCTACATTGATTTTCACTCTATAACAACAATATTTTATTTTCAGCTATTCACTCTTGCGCACACAAAAGTACTGGACGAAGATATGTTATTGTATTGGAGAAGAAGTAAGTATTCTATTTCTTATTGCATTAGGTTTATTTTTATACTATCATCATCATCATCATTATTCAGCCGAAAGACGTCCACTGCTGGACATAGGCCTCCCCCAAGCATCGCCACTTTGTGCTATCCATGTTGGGGATTTGCCATAATCGCCACGCTTGGCAGGCGTTTTGGCGATCGCAGTATGTTGTTAAAATACTCAGAAAATGCTGCTGCCCGTCCTCTAGTGAATCCCTTAGTCGCCTTTTACGACACCCATGGGAAGAGATGGGGTAGTGCTATTCTTTACGTCCAGCATCACACGGCACCTTATACTGTAGCTTTATTTTATTAGTAAGTAGAGTTCCCCGTCCGAAAGTAGCCCGAAACGTAGGAGTGAACAAAACACGTGTCAAGTTCAACTTTTCGGACGCGCAAAAACACATCGATAGTAGGGACAACTTCTGAATCGTGTTGTCATTCATTCTTAGTTCGGGCCTCGAAATAATCATATGTCGTAGGTGATAGGGAGTAGGAAACGCTCGTAACTAAGGCCGAAACCACGGACTTCGTGGTTAGAGAATAGACCAGTATTTTACACGTGGCGACTGCCATCAGACCTCGACAACCAAGTTACTGGGCAATGCCTAAGGTTAGACCCGTTGTCAAACTTTCTGACTCCCCGTAACGAATGACATAGGTATTTGTGTGACACCCGGGACCGAAGAAGGTCGAATGGGGCCTCTGAATGGGGTCCAGTAGGTACTTTTTACAATTGGGTCTAATCTTGAAGGTCCAGTGGGTACTGTACCAGCTAGACGTGCTCTCCGAGGCACGATTATTCGGACACATTTTACTGTCATAGGACAAAAACAACTTTTCTTTTCTTCGAAAATAATACAGAAAAAGATGTCGTTTTATTAAGTTAATTAGTACAATGCAATGATAGGTACATTAAATGATGTACCGTGGAACGGGGTTACTTTGATCAATTTTTTAGCTTCATGTATTTGTATCTTATTTATTTTCGCTTTTAGCTGCTACGTCATAAATATTTTATATAGACTGAAGTAACTGAGATATATAAAACCGCATAGATTAGATAAAAAAAACCACAGAGCATAGTTTTCGATAAAAAAGGAGAATTATTCCTTATCAAAGTCGGACCGTAGGCCTTTGGCCGTAGGACTTGACTGAATTTAATTCTAATATTAAGAACCTAAACATCTCTTGCGATGTGCCTCTTTTAGACTTACATACGAGATAGTTCCTGAAAGGTCGATAAGAGTGAAACCTGCACGAGAAGATTCGGTTGAACGTATCATTATGAACGATAGGAAAAGCCCGGGTTATGACGGGATACGTGCTAAAGATATTAAGTGTACTTCAGCTAAACTTATCCCAGTTATAACACATTTAATCAATTGCTGCTTGCAGACTGGTACATATCCCGACCTTTTAAAAATAGGGGTGATACGTCCAATACACAAAAAGGGCTCACGTGATGACGTCAATAATTATCGTCCAATCACTATATTGTCTTGTATAGATAAGATCTTAGAACGTTACATTGGTAATGAGATAAACAACTTCTTGCAAACACACGGAATAATCAACAACAAACAATATGGTTTTCAGAAAAATAAGAGTACGACAGAATTATTACGAGAATTCACTGATGAAGTCAATAAACAGTTAAATGATAAAAAACATGTATTGACACTTTTTATAGATTTTAGCAAAACATTCGATATGCTCCGTTGTGATACACTTTTTGACAAGTTGTCACAAAATGGAATACAAGGGCCACTATTAGAATTATTAAAAAACTATCACACAAACAGATACAATACGGATAAAATTCAAAATGAGTATAGTACAAAGCTTCCATCTACGCAAGGAACGGCCCAGGGTTCAATTATCGGTCCGACAGAGTACTTACTTTATGTTTATGATATGAGTAATGCTATAAATTCAGGTTCTGTATACCAATTCGCAGACGACACGTGCATATTGGTCGCTAGTAAAAACATCCATGACGCGGAGGTATCCTTACAACGTAACTTCGACCAAATGTGTAAATGGGCTCATGACGTAGGATTAGTAATAAACGCAACAAAAACAAAAATTGTTCACATACATTCATCACACAATAAATGCTCAAGGCTCAAGGCAAATGTGTTCGTGTGCTATAACTGTAGGTATAGTGACCTACAGTTATAGCACACGAACACACTTGCCTACATAGGTCGCCAAAGACTTGCAAGTGCTCGATATTACAAGTAGTCGATAAACACATGTATATATATCGGTCTAATGGTCGATAGCCGATTCTGCTGGGGACCGCACAAGGATTACGTATGCAACAAACTGAGGTCTATTCTAGGTAAGCTTGGTATACTTAAATATAAACTGCCTTACAAAACGCTTAGAATGTTATATATGGCCCTAGCAGACTCGGTTATCAACTATGGACTCAGCAGCTATGGGAGAACTTATCATACGTACCTAACAGATATATATACGCTACAACTAAGAATATTAAAAGTAATTACGCCAAAACATATAAAAAAGAAATTCAGAAACAGTGACGAAGATCTCTTTAAATACTGTAATGTTATGAATGTGTTCAATAAAGTTGAATTTTTTACTCTTGCGGAAGTCAATAGACCTGACCTGCTAACCGAAAGAACCAGACCTGACTTTCTGAGAACGATACCACTTAAAAATAAATATATTCTACCAACATTTAATAATGTGTACGGGATGAGGGTTTGGATTATTTAGTACCTTTTTTTCTTAATAAACTTCCAGAAGACCTGCAAACGTTATACAAAACGAGCTCGAAAAGTTACAAGTACAAATCAAAGCGTTTCCTTACACAAAATTTCTCTTAATGTATTGTTTTCATCATTACATGGTTAGTTGAATGTATTATTGTAGTAACCAACTAACAATTTTTCTGTTTTTTGTGAAATGTATTTGAACGGCTCGCCGACACACAGATAAACCCTGAGAGGTTTTCGTTGTGCGGCTACAAACAATTGTAAAATAGTTTAAGTATTTTGGAAATAAATAAAAAAAAAAAAACTTTGATAATCCCTGTTTTATCATTCAGGCCCCAATTAGGACTCGAATTTTGCACAAAATCAGGGGTGTGATTTAGTATTTTTTATCTTCGCCATCTAACTTCGCAGATACCTCTATACCATATGGTAAATAAAAAATAAACTTTAAAAAAAAGTAAAAACCGACTTCAAAGAAATACTAAAAGGAGTAAAATAATTACCATAATATAAAATTAACAGTTTCAGAAGTCGGTGGCTTCTATTTGCTTCAGTGTAGAGTTGCACCGACTTCTGAAACTGTTAATTTTATATTATGGTAATTATTTTAATCCTTTTAGTATTTCTTTGAAGTCGGTTTTTACTTTTTTTTAAAGTTTATTTAATACGTTTTAGTGTCATAATTTTAACCCCCTCCTTCATAACCCTTCTTTTTGGCATTGACGTAGTCGGGCATAAAAAGTCCTTTCAAATGATACCTTACACGATATAATGAAAACATTCCAAAGGGGGGGAGGGGGGGGGACACGCACCCCCTCCTCTTTTCAAGTAGTTAGTTCCCAACAACAAATATAAACAAAGCAATATTAGTAATTTGAGAATTTTGCTTTGATCCGATGAGGAGTTCCGTTCCATATTTCTGAAGTTCATGGTTTAATCATAACAAAATTTAAATGGGACCAATCGGGAAGTATACCCTTTCGAACAAAAAAAGATTTTTTCAAATCGGTTCATAAATGACGGAGATATGAGGTAACAAACATAAAAAAAAAAAAAAAAAAAAAAAAAAAACAACCGAATTGAGAACCTCCTCCTTTTTGAAGTCGGTTAAATAGGAAAACTGTCAATGTTGCCTATACAGATAAGTTAAAATGCATAAATTCCATTTTCACAGAAATATAATTATGACCAAATGCAATATTTTAGTAACTATCAATGTTGCCTCTTGATATCAAAGTAACCCCAATCGCTGGTACGTCTTAAAGATGTAAATATTTTGGGTAAAATATAAAAAACTCTAAAAAAATTAAATTGTGCAGGCATATTGATCGCATTCACCTTAAGGAATGGAATTACTATCGTGTCGTTGTAAAATAGACCAAATAGTAAATTTCCTTGAGTCAGTGATATGCTCTGCGACCTCAGTCGTAATTCGAGTGAAAAGGATAAATGTAGACCAAAGTAATCGAGTGCACTGTTCTACCCCCAGATTATAGAAATTAGAGATAGGCTAAAGAAACGTGGTGCTTTTGACCAGGATATGCTCAAAATGATCCAATACTACAACACTGTTCAACGAAATATAAGTCCTGTCATTTCGTGAATTGTAGCCGTAAAGCTGTCTACACAAGTGCGCTTTCATGTTTAAAGACGCAAGTCTTTATAATAAAAAAATTTAATAATAAAAAAAAATTGTTCTCTCTACACAAAGGTTTGCTTACAATTTAACTAGGGTTTCTGTTTTCTCGACATATTTTTTTTCTCGGGTCTCGAGAATTCTCGAGCCCGATTTCTCGGGTTTCTCGGGTCTTTCGAGAAATTTTTAAAAACCTTAAAAAATCAGCTGTCGCCCGTTTTCTGGGGTACTTTTGAAAGTAGTTTATCTGTTAATAGCGCTATTATTTCGATAAACTGACTCATTGCGTTTCTGGACACCCCAGTCAGAAGATAATACTAGTTCAAACTTCAGATAACTTATTTTTCCGGTTTCTGAGGTACTCCTAAACGTAGTTTATCTATTCTACCGCTATTGGTTCGATAAACTGACACATTGCGTTTCTGGACACCCCAGTCAGAAGATGATCTTAGTTCAAACTTCAGATAACTTATTTTTCTGGTTTCTGAGGTACTCCTAACCGTAGTTTATCTATTCTACCGCTATTGGTTCAATAAACTGACACATTGCGTGTCTGGACACCCCAGTCAGAAGATGATCTTAGTTCAAACTTCAGTTAACTTGACTGACTAATTTGGGGCGTTAATCAGTTCCAGAACTTTATTTGTCGTTTTATATCATATTAAGAGCATTTGGAGTTTTATTATTAGTATTTTATTTTGGATAGTGACAAAACTCCCAGCGAAATGAACTCGAGTAGTTCATCGGAGTCTGATTTGGAAGTGCTGGAGGCAATTTCAAATATATCAGGGGCCTAATTCTCCTAAAATAAATCTTGATAAATCACAACCGAACCAAGGCCGAACCGTTCATTCAGACAGTTCTCAATTTCAAAAGCTATCAAATTGTTTGACACAAAAAACAAAATCAATCATTTTGAAAGTTTTCGAAAACAAAAACTGACTAACGGTTGTGGTTCGATTGCGTTTGACAGCAATTTATTTTAGGAGAATTGGGCCCCTGTACCAATAAAAAGGCATCGAAGAAATCCATCCGAAATGTTCACGGATGAAGAAGTTAACATGAGATATCATTGTAACAAGGGGACTATGATGTATATACCTTTGTGAAATAACTAACCCTGCCCTAGAACCCATTCATTTACACCACAAATAGGTACGTTAGCCTAGTTTTTTTTTTTCAGATTTAAATATACTTTACTGCCCAATATTATAAATTACAATAAAAATTAAAATCCTAGTTATTTTGTTTTAATAGTTTTATTGTGTTGTTGCTTGTTGCTATGATTAAAAATAACAAAGAGAAAATATTGTGATTTAAATTTTATATTATATGTAATGTAATGGTTCGTTTTAAAATCATTGCATATACCAGAGAAGATTTTCATTTAAACGTGGGGCCTAACTGCAAAAAAATAGTTTAAGGCGAGAAAAGTATATTTAGCTGGGCTTTAAAAAGAGACCTCATCTAGTGGTCAATTTACAAACTTACTTGTTGTTTGGATAGTTATCTAGTCGTCGATTTTGTAATCAGACACCCAACAATAGATGAAAGGAGTTTATCTTACAATTAATTTTTATTTGATGTTTTACGTCACATTATAATATAATAAGAGTACTTAGAGTATATTATGTGTCTGTTCGCTTGCCTCGCTTATTCGAGCCTCGTAAGGAGAACGATAAGAAGCCAAAATGCAAAGATTACGTAACTTTTAAGCCAATTTTACAGTAATAAAAGAAAATCTTTGATTTCTCGAGTTCTCGAATTCTCGAGGTATTTTTTCTCGTCTCGAAGTTGGCATGATTTCTCGACATTTCTCGACTCGAGAATTCTCGAGCAGAAACCCTAAATTTAACATAACTAACTTAACAAATAAGTAGGTAGGAAGCTCCTATGCGAGAGACTGGAGTCCGTACTAGGGAGACCCTGTGTTACGGATCGCCAGGCCCTCACCCTAAATACTAAGTTTTTACACAAGTTACATGTTGCTAGAAAGCAAAAGACTACAATACATAATTTAAATAACATGAAAGACGAACAAAATGGAAGAAAAGTGGTTCTATGCGTATGGGTTGCGGCTGTGAGCGTTTCTGAGTTTCATTTGTTAGTGGACGTTTGAATGTCTGATTTATATGTGTGACATGTATGGTTGTTGTTGTATTTGTATGTTTGGGGATTATTTATTTCATTTCTTTATCTGAGGCATGCGTGAAGCGCCATAGGTCATGCAATAGCGCATGCCTTAATAATAGTTCGACAAATATTGGCGTGTCTACACCCGTGCGCTTTCATGTTCATCTTGCGCTTTCAACTTTCAATTCCTCTTGCGTCAAGCGCATGCAATATTGATTGCCATAAGACTCGAACTAGTATTAAGGCATGCGCTATGGCGCTTCCGGCATGCGTCAGACGAAAGCGCAAGATGAACATGAAAGCACATTGATGTAGACATAGCATATTATGATGGCAATCAATAGTCTTGAAGAGAAATGTCAGGGCTCACAGGTGAACATACCTTTTTTAAATAATGTGCGTGGTATCCCGAAACTCAATGTCAAATTGAGAACAAATATTAAGACAATCTATAAAAGTTCAGAAAAAATATGTAGTTCTTCTCTCGTGTCAGTACGAGCTATTCAAAAATAGCTAATTCTGTTGTGAAAAGATTAGCCAGTCGGCAAGGTTGGTAGCGGGGATGACTGCCCAGGGTGCGCCGGACGTACTGAAATATCGCACTAGTGGAGCCTCTTTTTATGCACGCCAAGTTTAAGTCCTCCAGAAATATTAGGGACATTACCGGTCTACTTGTTCTGTCCACGAAGGAGGAACACGACCAAAAAACATGTCATGGTCCATCTAGGTGGACAGAACCAGATGGACAACAGGCAATATCCCAAATATTATTCCGTTTATTCATTTTAAACATACATACAAATTATATTTTTAAATATCTTAAAAAAAAACACAATATACATTTAAAAATATAAAAAATAGTAGCCCACCGGTATCGGGAATAGGGTCCAAGCCGCCGGCAGTCAGGGCTCCAGAGAAAGGAACCTCATCACTATGCGTGCCGTGTCAAGGAGTACTGCTTTCTGTATCAAGCCCTTGATCCAGCCGCCCAACGAGAGCCTCATGAGGTGTTGGTCGAGGCTCTTGGCTATTAGGCCATTCGCCGTAACGACTATCGGTACAATGACTGCTGAGTCCACATCCCACATGCCGACAACCTCATGTGCTAAATCAAGATATTTTATTTGTTTGTCTTTTTCAGCTTTCACAAGGTTCTCGTCATGAGGAACCGTGATATCAACAATCATTGTGCGGCGCTCTGCTCGATCTGTTATCACTATATCAGGCTTATTGGCAACAATAGTCCTGTCAGTGATAATAGATCGATCCCAGTACAATGTGGCATGACCATTCTCGAGAACTGGGTCGGGCACATAGCTGTAGTACGGTACTTCCGATTCGACAAGGTTATATTTCAAAGCAAGTTGCTGATGAATAATCCTGGCCACCAGGTTGTGTCTGTGCAAGTATTCACCGTTGGCAAGACGAGAACAACCGGAAATAATGTGTCGGATAGATTCTCCCGGACGGTGGCATGCCCGACAGATGTCAACCGTGCCATCCTTCACACAAATATTATTATTGTTAAAAAAATTGTAGTAAAAGTTGGATTTATGAGATAAAATTTTATGGCTTATTATTTTCCAGGTGACTAATAACTTAAAAGGCGACTAAGTGTTTGCAACTAATAAAATGAGACGAGGACCTATAAATAATGACTTGGCGACTAATATAATGACTTGGCGACTAATAATGTTAGCAGGGTGGTTAAGGGGAATCCCGACATGGATAGGTTAGGTTCGAAGGGGATGACGGGGGCTAGAGTGAGCGAGCGAAGCGAGCGAACGAAGCCCCCGTCATCCCCTTCGTGTTAGGTTACTTTAAACCCTGCAGACAGAAATAGGAGCCCCGCCCAGCGGGGCTCCGTCGACTTAAGCTCCTTCACTGTAGCTGCCAACCTATTATTTTTGCTACCCATTTTAATTATTTTTAAAACCCCCTGCCTGCTTAAAATGCTACTTCACTGTAGCTGCTAACCTATTATTTTTGCTACCCATTTTAATTATTTTTAAAACCCTAAATCAGATTAGTTTGTCGCCGCGTTAAATACATGCCAAATTTTATTCATGGTAACTTTGAAACTTGAATACCTTAATTATTTTTATTTATTTTTCTGAACAGCCATTAGCTGCTCTATAATATGTTCCTAAGAATCCTAAGATCCTAAGAAGTCTCATGCTGCACTATCACTTTAACAATTAGTGACAGCACGAAATTAACGACAACTTAAAATTGAGGAGCGTTTGAATGTTTGGCCAAGAGTTCCTTTAAGCGTTTTGAACTTCACCAACATCATAAAACGAATACCATATCCAATGTTCTGTAATCTTTGGTGCTACTAGAGTTAGTGTAAGTTTTACGGTTTATCTTAACACTTGTATGCATGTATGCCAAGGTTTACTAACACGTTTCAGTGTAACATTATGAAATACAGCGTATTTTCATATAGTCACGCTTCTTTTATGTGGCAAGGTAAACAGACTTATTATGAACGATAGTGCAGGACTAGGTAACAGTACGACACAACAAATAAGTTACATCGATGTACCTGATCGAACAACCAATGGCAGTCGCTCATTTTTGAACCAATCACACACTTATCAGTCAGCGTGAAGATCATTTTTCCTGCAGTAGGTACTAATAAACATTCGTGGTCTTGAAGTCGCACTCAGTTCAGAAGTGATCAGTTTTACGTAAGTGGTGTCGTAAGTCGTAATGTACTTGCCTTTTAGTCGTGTGTAATTTCATCAATTGTTTAAAGTCTACAATGATGTCATCTAATAAAAGACACAGATTTTGTGTAGTTGTAACTTATTTCAACTTTGTTTAACCCGTTGTATGCCGGAACGTGGATCCACGCGAGCCACAATGAAATTTCTGTTGTGTCTATGATTGCGACATACGAGTGGTTAATGAAGGTTAAATATAATTTCGGTCTTTGAAAGCAAACTTTTAATCACATACGAAGTATTTTATGATGCGTTCTACGAGCGTACACAAACAATCATTCATGAATGTCTATTTTAATAATTTAGTCACAGGATTTTTCTTTAATTTACACGTGATGAGTATCAAAATGCCGTGGAAATACTTTCCTTGCGAATTATGTGCGGTGTAAGAAGAGGATGCCCTAGAATATGTACAATACATCGATGTTATTGGTAAAGTTCTTCAAAAAGGATAGGAGCGTAGTACTCTCAACCGACGTGCGTGAATGAAGAGATGTATGAATGTGGACGAAGCGAAAAGAGTATGTAACGATCGTAGAATGTGGCATCTAGAATTTCTAGGTAGAAACTGTAGAACGCCACATTCTACGATCCCTTACCTTATGATACGAGAGAGTAGGTACCCTCATGGGAAAAAGGCGTGAATTTCTGTATGTGTAAATATTAATACACGACGACACGTTTGGTGCAGTGGCTAAGCGATTGGCTTCTGCGCCACGGGTCGTGGGTTCGATTCCCACACGGAACAAAAATTTGTATGGCCTACAGATGGTTGTTTCGGGTCTGGGCGTTTGTTTGTGAGATTTGTGTCTGTAAACGCACCCACGATACAAGAGAAATCTTAGTGCGGGGCAACGTATTTAAAAAAAAAAAAAAAACTCTACGCGAAGTTCTATGAATTTGTGACCTGTTTAAACTAAAATGTTCAATAACTACACGAGTAGAATAGATAAATTTGGCCTAAGTTTCCACTTCAACGACCCTGCACCTAGAGAAATGAGTGAAATTGAAAAAATCTTGTTTAAACTTATCAGTTTTTTTATGTACCTACTAGAATGCATCATAGTTTTTTTTAAATAATAGGTTGAAAAATCGACGACCCATCGGTAAGTGGTTACTGCCGCGTATATACACCTACAACACCAAAAGACAAAGTTGGAAAGTCTCAAGTTAATGAATTTTCACCAAAACCCATTTAATTTAAATCGGGACACAACAATCTGCTTAGCGGCAGGAATAGAAAAAAGAGAACGAACTCCTTCACAAGGAGCTCTATTACTCTTAAAAAGTCGATAGTCATAGTAATAGTATCGTGGTAACATTTAATTTCATTACGTCAACCCCATTTTATATAGCTACGTTTACACCAGTGCGCTTTCATGTTCATCTTGCGTCTTCGTCTGAAGCATGCGTGAAGCGCCATAGCGCATACCTTAATACTAGTTCGACAAAAGCGCATGCCCCTAGCGCACGCTAATCCATCTATTGTATGTCGACTGACCGATGCGCACCGGTGTAAACGATAAGCTGCATGCGTCTTATGGCTATCAATATGGCATGCGCTTGACGCAAGAGGAATCGAAAGTTGAAAGCGCAAGATGAACATGAAAGCGCACGGATGTAGACATATCATATAGAGTGTAAACGAATTCGTGTAATTACTTAAAACAACATGATTTACTACTGGTGTAGATTGGCACCGCATAGGATTTAGCTTAAGGTTTTAAGGCTATAAGGATTAAATATAAAAAGCAAAATAAATGTTTGCAAAAAGAAATTATTATGTTATAGAAAATATCGATGCCACGCATAAATGAATGAAAACACGGTGACACAGCTAGCGGGCACGCGATATCACCCTTTGCAATCAGTTAACTCGGGGCTCTAAAATTATTCAGAAACAGAAAACCACGTTTTTATTGAAAAATTATTTTCGTTTGTTTTAAAAAAAACATTTTGTTTTAATCCGTGTCACCAGTAGATCACGCGATTTGAAGGAATAACACGGATGCGTTTACACCTTATGGAAACTTTGTTCTCTAGATCAGTGGAAGCGGTTATTTCACTTATCAAAACGCTATTTCACTTATTTTCAGAACAAAGAAACTAAAATATGTTTCAATTGTTCATAGGTGATTCAGCGAATTGCAAGCCGTTCACGACATATTTGATGGGCTGCAACAAATGCGTGTGCAGTGCCGACGGGACAGCTTTCTGCACGCGAATGGCTTGCTTCAGGTCACCTAGATTCCTTACGGGTACGGTATTCTAGATTTTAAGTAACCATTTTTCGACAGAAAACCAAAGTAGTCGATACCACAGGATAAGCAAGCTGAAGTGGCAATAGACCAGCCATACCTGCAATACCGATGACCGTTGGATAGAAGTAAAAAAAAAAAGTAAAAAAGTTTATTGACAATATAAATGAACAAACCTAACACACAAATCCCAACAATCCTGTGATTTGTGTCTACTAATTAATACAAGAATATAATTACATAATATGTCGTTATAAATACCTGTGTACGTTATGCGGTTGTTTGAGCTTGAGGATGCCCTCAGGCTAGGTTAGAGTGACTATCTACACAAGGCGACTGGTAGGAGCTGGATGAGAGAAACTGCGGATCTAGCTCAGTGGTGTGCACTTGGAGAGGCTTTGGTCTAACAGTAGCAGTCTACTGTTAGACCAAACTACTCCAGTTTGAACTCTTATGTAGGTAAATGATATTTAATACCTACTGACTTTCGAAGAATCAACATTGTCATCAATCAGCCTGTAGACTGCTACAGGCTGATGACAATGTTGATTCTTCGAAAGTCAGTAGGTATTAAATATCCTTTACCTACATAAGAGTTCAAACTGGAGTAAAAATCAGAAACAACGGTCTCAAATTGTTCCAAATACTAATAGGATTTTTGACTCCAAACAAGCGTTGAGCTTCGTCATAATAATCCTACTAATCCTATTTCCTACTATACTACTAATATCAAATCTACAGCTACTAATTTGTTAATATTTACAGACGATTTATTTAATAATATGGATCAACAAAGTCAAATGGATGCGATGTACACTGACTTACGAAAAGCCTTCCACAAGGTAGACCATGAGCTGCTTCTTACTAAAATTGCATATAACGGTATACCGTATACGCGGCGATTTGCTTCGCTGGTTTTCGTCTCATATCAAAAAGGTCTCAAAATAGTTGTAGTTTCACTCTTTAACAACTACTGTAACATCAGGCGTACCCCAGGGCTCGATTCTGGGACCCCTTTTATTTATTTTGTTCATAAATGACATCGGTGAATGTTTCAATAGCTTAAAATTCTGACTTTATGCCGATGATCTAAAAATCTTCAAAGTTATAAAAAAGCTACAGATTTACGAGTATGTCTGCTCCAGGAAGATTTAGATGGATTTTCTGATTATTGTACAAAAAAAAAAATTACTTAAGTATTCCCAAATGTTTAACAATATCAGTTACAAAAAATAAAAACGTTATTAATAACAGTAATAATTTGAATAAAGTAACTTTATTAAAGGTTTCTTTGGTTTGAGATTTTGGGGCACTGCTGGATAAACTTCATTTTGATCAGCATATTAAAAACATTATCAATAACGCTTATTGTATGTATGGGTTCGTTATAAGATCTACTACTGAGTTTCGGCGTGCAAGCACTTATTCTCATCTTTATAAATCACTAGTTAGATTCCATCTCGAGTACACTGTGGTAGTGTAGAACCCGTAAGACACGGCACGGCACAAGCTGGCAGAGTGTGCCGCTTAGGAGGAGCCGAGCCGTGCCTTAATCTCAGGAGTAGGCTGTGACCTGTCGCTGCCGGCCGTGGTCGAGTAGATGGTTGGCAGCGAGGAGTCCTGGGATGCGGTGGTGTCCTTCTGCGACACGATCATGTCGCAGAAAGAGGATGCGGAAAGGGAGAGGGAGATCACCTCCACTCACCCGGCCCGCAGCAGACGCACCGGGCGTCGAAAGAGGGCGGACAATGCCCTCTTCCAGCACTCTAAATGGGTCCAGGTCCTCACACATCAGGACCCGAGGCGGCGGCGCGAAGTGTTCGAAGCGCACCCTTCTTAGACATCACGGAGGGAGTCTAACACCTCACTCCCTCCGCTAACCCGAGGAGGCCCGCAGAGGCGGGCCGGCACCAGTCAGGGGTTGCGGAAGTATCGTACGTTCCCCCGACCCCCGGCGCAGCCGTGAGATGAAACACCGGGGTGGATTTTTATTCACTAAGAGTCTGACAGACCCCTCCGCCCAACCCAGGGCGGAGGACAACCACGAGAATTTTCAAAAAGGATCAAAACAAAAAAGTTGTATAACCCGTGCTATAACAGATACGTAGATTGGCTCGAAAATGTACAGCGCAAGTTTCTTAGATCGATGTATTACCGATGCTTTCGTGGCTTTTCAACGTATGATGATTTGCTTAAAAGCTATAATCTTTTGGGCCTAAAGTCTAGAAGATTATAATCTGGAAATAACTATGCCTGAATTAGGACATAGAATACTTTTTGTCCTGGTAAACGAAGTAGTTCCTTTAGGATGCAAGTGGAACTGCGGGCAACAGCTAGTAAATAATAAGTCCTATTTCATTTTTGATTTGATTAATGATTCTACTGATTTGCTTCATATGCTTTAAGTACTACAAATACTTGAAGATACGAGGTATTTTTGAATTATTTAGACTAATTCATATTCATATTTATGATTAGTTACGGTTTACTCGCGTGCACTTTTTGAGATTGCCCGACTAGTTTCGGACCCAAATGTAGCCCTTGATCATGAGATGAACACACAGGTTGCGAGTCTTACTGACTGATTACTAGTCGGGCAATCCTGAAAAATGCACGTGAGTAAATCGTAAATAAATAATCATAATACGAGTTAGCCTTTTTTTAATTATATGACTTGGTCGCATTTGGCCAAACTGGTTGATACTTGATGGTAGGCGCAGACAGGGTTTGGTCTAAGATGTTGCACACGAATCCAAGTAACAGAGATATGGAGGAATTCCCTTTTACCGCTCTGGCTCTTACATACCACGGAACACAGTGAACTGTTGTCGCTGGACTTTAATGTTCAGGTGGTAGCTAGCCAGGCGGAATATATACATTCTACTACCAAGCATGCTGGGTTTTATTGAATCTTACAACACGCGTCTATTCCTAGCGTGTGGTAAGAGTTTTGTATTCTAGCCCGTCCCCACACGGAGGAACTCATTTTTCGCTAGGAATCACAAACTTTTAAAATTGTTTCAGATGAATCGAAAAACACGCCCGTTGATCGACCGGACGCGGACACCGACGCGGACCCCTCATTAGAATAATACATATGCAACAAAAAAAAGATTATTGAATAAAGTTTTTATTTTAACAAACTTTTAAGTTTGTTTTTTTTATTCACCTGAGTGAGTGTTCTGGTTCTCTATGGCACGCAAATAACGCGTAACCCAACAGGAACGCTGGAGTTAATTTAAAATTTAAATATAGAAAAAAAAGTTTTTTTTTATAATTTCTAAAGAAGATAGGTTGAGACTAAGGGCCTGTTTCACGGTGTCTGAGTAGCCACTACTCACCGAATAAATTCAAAAATGGAACAGAATTTGTATGAAATTATCTGCCAAGTAATACCTAGAACGGGAACTTACTTGGAGGTGGTGAAGCAGGCGCTAATTATGAAAATATGATGTCAAGACAGTAATAGAATCATGTAGGGGTACAGTTACAGCTAAGATTGGTCTGTCATGATTGAGAGTATGGTAAATAGAGTAAATAAAACCAACATAGACTCCTAACCACTGAGAGTACTTATATTTGGGTTAGTGGGAACTAATATGAACTAGGTCATAATACTTATAAAAAATTACACATGTAAATATAAATTATGTCTATGAATGTGCGTAATAAGAGTAGAGAAAGACGGTGGATAGATAGTGTGAAAGATGAAATCGCTAGAAACGGAGTGACATACATACATGCACAGAAGAAGACATGCTGCGCCGATCCTAAATAAGTTGGGATAAGGGCAGGATTGATAGGATGATGATTACACAAGATCAGAAAATAAGAACAAGGTAGTCAGATAGAAAAGGTCAGACTTCTTCGGCTGATCGACATAGAATGCCTCGTTTCATCGAACGACAACCGCCCTTATAACATCGGGTGCGCTGATCCATATCGACGACCACCCTCCCCTACCAAAATTGCCTAGTGTTACCAGCTACCGACAACAGGCAAATGGTCGCCGCGACTGCGCTAGCATACCCGTTCTGCCTAGCTTTAATAACCGACTTCAAAAAGAAGGAGGTTCTCAATTCGTCTGAATGTTTTTTTCCCATCTATGTTGGGATTGTCGTCTAATCAGATGCGACTGAATACCACTACTTTACACGAAGCGGCAGCCATCAGACTTTGGCCCGGCTACACGCTCCGTCTTGCCTGTACAGTCGAAAACTGCGCAGTTATGACTGTACAAAAAGACGGAATACCGTATAGCGGCCACACGTGCAGGTAAGCTCGTGCAAACTGGATTGTGCAAACCTCAATCGAGTTAAAAATACCTTCGAATAACTTCTTACGTCACTCATTGTTGACTCCTGTAACACAGGTACCACCTAGCTCAGGAGTCAGGGCTTCAAATTAAAATGTAACACCTTCTTTTTATGTCAATAAAACTTTTTATTATTATCTTGTATCTCTTTGGACATCACGGCTCATCTTCCGTGCGAAAGATGTCCGGTCCTTTGGAAGGCATACACGGGGACACAGGTCCAACGCGCAGAGGCCCCTTTGAGAGCTTTAATCTAAAATGGGGTGGGGCACCAACCCGGGACTATCCACGGCTGCACTATTGGAGTACAGTCATGGACCGTCCCAGGTGGGTGCAAGACTATTGTAAAATATGGTGAAAAATATCTGGTCTATGGGAAGGGGTGTTAGGTGGACTAGATAACTTCTATTGCCGGAAGAAAACGGCGTCTGCCTTTCAACATTAAAAATTGAAGTGTTGGCAGACGGTGACTCGCCAGCTCACTAGCTGGGCCCCCTGAAAAGCCGCCAGTACATAGGCGAAGGGGGCAACAGACGTGTGAGCGGCTAGAGGTGTAGAGAGGTGTGGCCCCGGTTTCGCCGTCGCGGGTCTAAGAGACCCGGAGTGGGTTTCCCCGCTATTACGCCTTTAGACACTTCCACCCCCGAGCATATAGCTCTGGCGGCCCCCCTCTGGACGGCCGATAAAGGCAAGCAAGAGTTGAGAGTCCTACGGGCACTCTTGGGCTTCCACCCCAGCCAGCCAATAAAGGCAACCTGGAGACGAGGCCCTGACCGACTCTCTGAGGCAATAAGGTACGCAGTGTCGCCACTCACCAACAGCTCGCCACTCACCAACAGCTCGCCACAAGCTGCCCTGCGGTTTGTAAGCTTATTATTATTATTTGTATCTCTTAGGACATCACGGCTCATCTTCCGTGCGGAAGATGTCCGGTCCTTTGGAAGGCATACACGGGGACACAGGTCCAACGCGCAGAGGCCCCTTTGAGAGCTTTAATCTAATTATTATTATTATTGTGTCGTCGAAAATAAATTTGCCGGACTGAAGCGCGGCTTGAATAACCGGCCACATGCTGCTGTCCAGGACTGCGCAGTCCAATCATCAGCATGTCAACGATTGCGCAAGCCGCGCTTTCGGGCCTGCGCGAGCTGCCGTCTAGCCGTCCACACGTGCGATCTTACCTGCGCAAACTATAGTTTGTGCAGGCATGCTCGCAGGCAAGACGGAGCGTGTAGCCGGGGCTTTATGTAAGTGGATCGATTGTTTTGAATGGGTCGATGACCTGTTCTGGTATTAGCGCCATCTAGGAACTTTGACAGTGAATTTTTAACACCACTGTTTTCATCAGTTCTTATACAGATGTTATTGATGTTATCACGTTGATCAATGCCATCTAGCGGTGAATTGGACATTGTACATACTTTTTCTAGATCCTGGTTTTTATTATCTGTATTCAAAACTACTGTTCGACCTTATCTATATTCGTACATACGTCAAAGCGAGCTATGATGTCAGATTCAAATGTATTGTTTGATTTCCGGTTCATCTTATTTCGTTCGGTCGTTTCGTTTGTTACTCATTAGATCAGAGTATTTTATATGTAAATGTCAAATTTGTTGTTCAGTGAGATATTTACGATTATAAGATTATCAATTTCATTGTGTGTACTTGCCAGGTCGCTTTTGAATTTAATTATCTCATCCGTGAAGTCATCGTTATCACTATCGTACCTCGTGGTTATATCAGGTAAACTGTGTCTTCTTATACAAGGTTAGTCGGATAGGGGGTACTAATCTGAAAGGGTGTTAAAGTACCCATAATAATGAATAACTTTTATTCTACAACTTTCCCCAAAATTCAATAGTTTAAGAGAAATAGCTGATCAAAGGTTTTATAAAAAAATACGCTTAAATCTATCTGTACTCAGTTATGATCAGCTGTGTTTACATTTTTCTATAATGTTTGTAAACAAACATTAGGTACTAAATACATTTTGAAAATTAAATAAATTTTGAAATTTTAAAACTTGTTTTTAAACTGTCAACAATGATACTTTATGTGGCCTGCGTATTAGTAAACCCTTTCCGACTATCCTTGTATTCAAAAGTGAGTGTGATGATCCAAATGAAAGATTAATTAAATCGTTAGGCTATTGTTTCATTACGACGAATCATCCTTCATCCATTAGGTTTTATAACAACTTGTTATTATATTTATACCAGAAAATAAATATTGTTTAAATGCAATTTCTACGATCAAGAGATTAGAAAATCTCCAGTAGCGAAACAGATTACATGTTAGCATAACCACGGTAATATTATTAGATATCTAACATTACCGTGGCATAACTCACAAAAAAAAAACAAGCATTATGGTTTCGAACGGGCAGGCTAGTTGCACGCACTAACCGCATGTATAGTTCAAAACAAGGCCATCGAAGCTATTTTTGTATGCGAAATTAATATCAATTTTAACAAAAACAGTACATATCTATATGAATCGCGCCGTTGTTGTTAATTAGCCATGAGCAAGGTTAATCTGCGCTTGCCGCGGTCAGTCCGTGGATAGGTGACCGTTCGTTACACTTCGAGATCCCTCCATGTCTCGAAGAGCTTGTTAAACTATCCAGGGTGTCATACGAATACCTATGACAGTCGTTACGGGTAGTCAGAAGCCCGAAAGTTTGACAACAAGTCTAACCTTAGTATATCAGCATAGCCCAGTAGCTGGGTTCCGGAGGTGCCATCAGGCAGTCGCTCTGTGTAAAATACTGGTATTCAGCTGCATCTGGGTAGACTGGAAGCTGACACAAACATACACACATCAAAAAAAGTTTGCGATCACTTTGAAAAATTATCTGGCCTTTTTGAAGCCGAATTTTCTAATCGGGATTCAAAGCGATAATTGTCATGATAAATATAGATTGATAGTTATCTAGATAAATATAAATCAGATTTCAGTTGGACTTTGAATTCGGAATCTTCACATACATAATTAAGCTAGTGATCGCAAACTTTTTTTGATGTATGTAGTTGTGAGAAGGCAAGATACACTTCAAGAAAAACAGTAAGCGACAGTTAGTTCAAATATATACATATAAAAGGAGAAGCTGACTGACTGATTGATCTATCAACGCACAGCCAAAACCGCTGGTGTTAGAAAGTTGAAATTTTGACAATAGGTAGGTTCCTTTTGTAACGTAGGCATCCACTAAGAAGGGATTTTTCGAAATTCAACCCCTAAATGAGTTAAATAGGGGATGAAAGTTTGTATGGAAAATCGTCACTTAACGGGTTCAAAATTTCACGCAAGCAAAGCTGCGGACGAAAGCTAGTATAAGAATATATCAAAGTTTTTATTCATTAACTAGCTATGCCCGTGGCTTTGCTCACGTGAACAATATGTCCAGCATCATTTTGTCGCAATAAAAACAGAAAGTGATGTAGGTATTCTTATGAAAGATCCTGGCGCAGTTTTTATGTGCTGAGAACCCAGGTGGATTTTGATTCTTAAGTGTCCGATATATGCCACGCCTTGCCATGTAGAGTAGATTTTCTACTCAAAAAACGCACCTTTTCTAAATCTACAAACTGTTGTTTTATTCTAAAATGATAATAAATGTTAATTTAAATAGTGTCACTTAACACTACTTCCTTCACTACATTGTTTATTTATATTCTTAATCTTAAAACACTTGTTATTTTGAAATTTTGTACTGGATATTGGATAATAGTCACTTCAGTTTAAAACGTCAGCTTTTTGTTGTTTTAACTGGGATGACCTTTTTAACAGTTTAACACCATTTACAAAGTAATTGATGCGATATTATATTATTATTATTTATGAAGTTATGTTTTGCGGCTCGGCAATCATCGTGTTTCCGAATTTGTATGATCTATGCGATCAATTAAGTGACCTATCAGGAATTGATCCAAACAGGACAAAGCTGGAGTAATGTAATTTTATAGACGCACAAAAAGAAACATTGTTGTCGGAATGTTGGGCCGTAAAGAAGACGGATGAAAAAAAATTGCATGTAGCGGAGATGAGAATGTTGAGACGGATGTGTGGAGTGACCAAAATGGATAAGGTCAGGAATGAGTATACATATAAGAGGAAGTTTGAAAGTAGCGCCAGTGGCAGAAAAGTTGAAAGGGAACCGTTTATCTTGGTATGGGCATGTGAAGAGGAGGGATGAAACGCATGTGACGAAAAAAGCTATGGATATAAATGTGGATGGATGGAGAGGAAGAGGGAGGCCAAAGAAAATATGAATGGATTGTGTGAAGAATAATACGAAAGAGAAGGGAGTCAGTGATATCATGACGGTTGAAAGGATGGAATGGAAGAAGAAAACGTGTTGCGCCGACCTCAATTAACATGGGATAAGGGCAGGAAGATGATGATACAAAGAAAGATTGTCTTGGTTGTATAATTTGTACAAATTCGGAAACACGAACGTTGCAGAAGCGCGTATACTGGGGTCCAATTCTCTTACAATAAATCTTGATAAATCGCAACCGTACTAAGGCCGAACTGTTCAATTTAAAAAACTGTCAAATCGTTTGACACAAAAAACAAAACCAATCATTTTGACAGTTTTTGTAAACAAAAAACTGACTGACGGTTGGTTTGCGTTTGGCAACAATTTTGTTTGTGAATTGGTCCCCAGTATGTACAGCCGCGGACTCGAAATGTTTATCACATTTCAAATTCGATTCTTTGACACACTGTGCGCAATAAGGTTCAAGATGTCATATCTTTGCCAGCGACCGAGCGACCTTATGAAAAAGTAACGTGCAAGCAATTATAGACCTTAGAGTAGTAAACATTTCAAGTCCGCGACCGTACGACGTTACTTCTACATAAAATATTCATTTATTTCTGAAAGCATTCATTTTTGTTATAATCGATCTAGTGTTAATGTTCATTTAATAATAAGATTATTTTGACGCCAGTATTTGTTTGTCAATATTAAATAAACACTATCTAATCTGAAAAATAACATAATGCGTTGTTATCAATTTAGATAAATGATTACCAATAAATATATTACAACTAAATAACACTAATATCCTGCAGTTTACCCAAACACACCATCATGGCACAATACAATTTTGAAGGTGACATCGAAAATATAACCGAACGCCAACTGGAATTCATTAACAAGGTGATCGTAGAACAAGGATTCAAAGACAGCAAAATTACCTTCGAGCCTGTTGGCATTGACGGTGACAATTATGTGGCAATGGTAAAAAGAATCAAGATAGAGGGAGAAAATGGAAATTTGTCATTAATCGCCAAAATAGCACCAACGTACGAAATTCTTCGTACGCGCATGAACATTAACGCTATGTTCAATAATGAGCATGTAATGTATACAAAGGTCTTGCCAAAGATGGTACAACTACAGAAAGACGCAGAAGTACCAGAAGAAGAACATCTAAGATTTGCAAAATGTTATGGAACTTTTACTGAAGAACCTAACGAAGTCATCTTGCTAGAAGACTTGAAGACATCAGACTTTGTTATGATGGACAGATTTGAATCGCTAACGAATGAGTGTGTTAAAAGTGTATTGAAAGATGTCGGTATATTTCATTCACTTTCTTACGTGTTGAAGAGGAAGGAACCGGAAACATACAACTATTTCAAAGACGGTTTGGTAGACACCTGGAAAGACATGGAAAATGACAAAGAGGCGATGCTTTTTTTCCAACAGATTGAGGATAAGTCTGTTGCAGCTCTTGATGATCCAGAGCATAAGAACATATTGAGGCATAAAGTGAGTGATGCTTTCACACGAGCAGCTAAAATGATAAAACTTGAAGATGGTAACAAATATTCAGTTATTCAACAAGGCGATGCCTGGATCAACAATATTTTGTTTAGGTTTGAGGCAAGTATTTTTGGTAATATCGTTTTTAATTTACTTATACAGCATGAGAGGTTAGTCACTTTACATCCGAATACCGGGGACAAATAATAAATAATTGAAAAAAAAACTGCCGTTCCATACATTTTGTTTATCAATATTGTTTATTTTGTACGGAACAGCAGATTTTTTTTCACAAATTTAGATTTTGTCCCATAGTAAAAGTTGTACAGAATGATGAACAAAGTTCACAGTTTTCGGATGTGAAGAGTCTAATCAGTCATGCTGTATAGAAAGGTACGTACACAGGGTGACACTGACATTCGACACACGGCAATCGCGACACTGAAATTAAAGCCAAACTCATGCGGAACTCAGTGTAACGGCGATGTACACACTACGGCATTCGGTGTCGACACTGAGTGTCTAGTGTAAAGTGTCGCCGTGTATCCTTACCTTTAGTATTAATTACATTTCTTATCATAAAAAAAATAGACTACACATAGTTATGTACTTTTGGTAATATGTAATTTGTTAGTCAAAGCACGTTACGCAAAGGTTTTTTTATTTTATTACTTGTTCGTATCAAATTCGCTTCGGCATCTATTTAATTCATATCCAGTTTATCCAAATACCGCTTCATTTCCTAAGGTATACTTAATGATTCTTTTTTTTTCTTTGATAAAGAATACATTAAATTAAAAAAAAAACAACTACGACATCTTCAAATTACATAACTAGAATAGAAACTCTGACGTTTGCATTCGGGTCACTAAAGAACTGTGCCATAATAATGTATCTTGTATTTACAAATCCATTGAGATAAGCTATAATAACAAAGGACCCTTGGTATAAGATCATTATTTACAAGTCTGTTGTAAGTAATCCATGTCTTGTTCAGAATCAATTGGTATTTCTCTGAACGATATCTAAGGTTTGTTTTTCGAGAAAAATATCGAAGCTAGCTTTACAGTAAGGACGCAGTATATTATAGTACCTACGACACGTTTCAGAACATCGATGTACCTAATCGAGCAACCAATGGCAATCGCTCATTCCCGCGCCACTTACTCTTATTGCGTCAGCGTACAGACATTTTTTTTTATTGCAGTAGGTACTAATAAACATTCGTGGCCTTGAAGTCGCACTCAGTTCGGGAGTGATCGGTTTTGAGAAGATTGCCGATGCGACTTCCTAGATGTGTCGTACTGTACGCACGGCTACAGATCAAGCTATACATTTCCAGTTTATGCTGATCTCGCATTGTATAAGATTTCCTTACAATGAGAGGTCAGTGTAAACTGGAAACATATAGCTTGAAGTGTAGTGTGTACCTAATAGTTAAAGATAGTTGTTTTCTCACTTTATCAATTTAGTTAATATCAGACTTTTTTTATTTTATTTCGTTTCTATATGTAGGTATACAATATATTGCACAAAAAATATCGTGATTATAGATCTAAAATAGTTAAGACCAAAAAAATGCATTTGAATTTAATCAATGTTAACAATTCAAAATTGTAACGAACACATACCTACATCACTATTGATAACAAAGTCAACATTTATAAATATATCGTTTAATCCATGTTTATCAGCCACGTGCCCTGATATAAAATAATTAAATAATTTAATGCTGTACTTATGAGTAATGTAAAATAACGTGGATCATAAATATGATAATTGCACAGCAACAAAAAGATTATCTGTACAAACTTTCCCCTGTATAGTCACGTACTTGGATTTTCTAAATACAGTCTGATATAGATCTAAATAAATGTGGCGAAATAGAGAACTAACATGAAATGTACTGGAAATAACATCTTCCTTCACAAGCTGCGCCACCATAGACGTTCATTTAAATCCATATCGAACTGAACCCACAAATGATTTAATTTTATAATGTGTTCCTAGTGATGACCTTAAAATAGGTCAATATTTGCTTATAGTACAAAGATAAAATGGAGCAAACTAAAATTATAAATGAGAAAGTTTGTAAATATGGATGAAAGCATTTTACTCAATTTCACATAAACGGTTGAACAAATTTAGATGAAATTTGGCACACGGAGAGAACAAGTTCTGGATTAAGACAAAATACTTTTTATTCGGGTACATGAAGTAGCTTCCCCAGAATGCAAGGGAAACCGCGGGCAACAGCTACAACTGGCGAGGCGTAAGCTGAGCTTTGCATTTGTGTGAGTGCACATAGAATCGATTGCCAAAAAGCAGAATAAACTGGTTTAAACCAAGCAAAGGACGCGTCTGCATTCATTCTCACACAAATGCAACGTTCAGCTTAGGCCTCGTGGACGGTACCTAGTTCCTATTAAAATAATCTGTGATATATTAAGGCAGGTCGTTAATTAGACCTTGACTAAGATAAAGAAAATCCTGCCGATAGTCTTACTAAGCAACACGTAACTAGATTGTACTGCAGACTGATAAAAGACATCGATAGCATTCACACAGTCATTTTCAAAGATACAAAAAAGCTTTTTCATTACAAGAAACTATTTTTACTTTCAGGATGGCGCGCTTAAAGAGTCAGTCATGATTGACTACCAACTATCGAAGAACAACAACCCAGTTTGCGACCTTCTCTACATGATCTTCAATTGTACACACCATGAGACTAGAGTCAAACATTTCAATGACTGGATAGACTATTACTACTCAGAATTAGACAAGTCCTTGTCAATGTTTGGTCTTAAAGCCGCCTTTGTTTACCCAAGAGATCAACTGGATGCAGATATGAAAAGATATGGCAAATTAATGTTTGGTTTATGTGTAGTACTTGTTAATATCCTCACAGTAAAATCAGAAGATGCTGGTAAAATGAAGGAAGCTATAGAGCATGTTGGTAGCGATGAAATGATGGAGAGTATGAATATACTTGCTAATTCTGACAATGAATCTGCAATGCGTTTTAAGACTAGACTTATTGGACTTATCGAAAGCTACACTCAGTTTGGTTTGTTGTGATGAGATTGCAAATTCTGTGTTACTGTTTTACTTCAAATTCCAGTCAAATGTTTTACTAGCTTTAACGAATAAGATTTGAATAAATTGTTTTTTTTTCTAGCATTTCAATTTATTTTGAGGTACATTGTGGAGCTATATGTTATTATGATCGTCGCCATACCACGCCTCACCATATTTAGTGGTTGGAGCTGCATACTGGTGGTGATTTGGACTTCACAACTGTTCTTACAGCGGTCTAGTAGGAATCCCAAGCTTAACAATGAGCGTTCAAGGTGATGATGTTATAAGAAAACATATTATATACTAAGTATAATAAAATTAATATAATTCCTAAAATAATTGTCGATTTTTTTTAACACCCTAGTAGTTTAAGACTGAGGGCTAATTTACATTAGTCACTTTCGATGCCTAACTTGGAAGAATTATCCAAAGTGACAAGTACAGATTGCCTTTTGCTATTGATATATAACCAGACTCTAAAACTTCAAAGACAAAGGTTCTGCCTAGATTTTTCCCAGCTATGTTGGGGTCAACTTCCAGTCTAACCAGATGCGGCTGAATATCAGTGTTTTAGACGGAGCGACTGCCTTCAGATCTCCTCAGCCCAGCTACTAAGCAATGCCGATATCAAAGATCAAGGTATATATATTTTTGATAAAACAAACCTTCATTATACGGTGAAAATGTAGTGACAAGTCTAAATATTAACATTTCGGCGAACGTCGTAGAATGCAGTGCAAAATGGCAGTCATCAAGAATTTCGATGAAAATGTGTAAGCAGAAAACCATTTACTCTTCACCTTCACTGTGGATGGTTCATCTTTAGTACACTTTAGTTAAACTTCTATTCTTATAGCTAGTTTTGAAGTAACTAAAATTAGAGAGAATTCTAAAATCTTCGATTTTTTTTAAATAATTGCTTAAGTATTTAAATCTTTTATCACTTTTTCTGTGTATTGGATGCTATTGCTTATTCATCTACCATCAAGTATTTAAATTCTTTATTGCGGTTATCGCCTCTTATAAGACGATATGGATTAATTAGAAAAGGCAAACCCAATTTTTAGCAAGCATTCGGAGACACTTGGTATAATTATTGATGATCGCCAGGAAATATCTCCTCGTCGCAAAAGTAAAAAAGGATAGATTTATGATAAAATAATTTTATTTTACCATTACATAGACTAAATTCCATGAATTTACAATAAACCAAATTCTTTGAAACTGTCAATAAGACCTACAAGTTTATTTTTAAGTCGAACCATAGTTTCAACTTGTACGTCTTGCACTGACATTTTATCCCTTACTGCGTCCATATCATTGTTCTTCATAGCTTCCATCATTGCACCAGCTTCTTTCGAATCTCTCGTCAGAACATTAGTTAAAATTAGACTCATACCGAAGATGAATTTTCCGTATCTTTTCATGTCTGCGTCTAACTGGTCTCGAGGGTACATGAAGTTAGCTTTAAGGCCAAAGTTCGACAAGGATTTCTCCAGTTCTGAGTGGTAATAATCTATCCATTCGTAAAAGTTCTTAGACCTGGTCTCATAGTCTGTGCAGTTAAAGATCATGTAGAGGATATCAGCTACAGGGCTGCTGTTTTTCGACACTTGATAGTCAATCATGATTGATTGTACTAATTTATCTTCCTGAAAAAAAGAACATCAATAAGTAAGCGAAATAACTTCAATTGTTTGAGTTACGAGTTATTAAAGTGTGTATATAGAATGTGATTATACTTGTTACATTAATCAGGTTCCATCTATCTGCAGTAACAGCCTAGCCGTTTAAAGCTTGCCTTCCATGCAAGAGAATCTGAGTTTGATACCAGCCCGCACCTCTGACTGATTATGATCCCGCCTACCATACACTATATTAACTCATTTTATGGTTTATTTTTATTTAATAATTTATGTACACACAATGAATAACAGATAATTTATCAGGACCATAGCGTACAAAGGAAAGGCTTATTTAAAAAAAAATCTCTTCCAGCTGACCTTTGAGAGGAGAATTTAGAACAAGAAATGTAGACAATAGTGTGTGAAAATAAAAGAAACAAAAATATACAGACACAAAGAACCACATAAATACAAAAAGAATAAAAATATGTATATAAAAAAACTTACAAAAAATGCATAAAAAACAATAAACATACATATATATTAAGATACTGTGAAGTTTTAAGTATAGTGATGCATAAAAATACTTGCCTCGAATTTGAACATTATATTGTTCGTCCAAGCATCACCTTGTTGAATAACTGAATGTTTATTGTTATATTCATATTTCGATAACTTCAAAGCAATTTTTGAGACATCCATTATTTTATTTTTAATTGCACTTTTATGACTATCGTCGTCGAGGACTGATATAAGATCGTTTTCCACATATTGCATGTGTGCCTCAAATGCATCGTTGTCACCCATTATAGACCACATGTCCTTCAGTTTGTGTTTGAATAGATCAAAAGTCTCCGGTTCTTGTTTCTTCAAGGCATAAGAAAGAGAATGGAGCGTAGCAAAGTCTTTTAATACGCTTTTAACACATTCATCCGAAAGGGACTCAAATTTGTTCAACATAACGAAGTCTGATACTTTCAGGTCTTCCAGAAGTATAATTTCGTTAGGGGCTTCATTAAGAGATCCGTAACATTTTGCGTATCTTAGTTGCTCTTCTTCTGGTACACCCGCGGCTTTCTGCAGCTGAACTAGCTTTGGTAACACCTCCGTATACATTATATGTTCATTCGTGAACATGAGAGCGGTGTTCACGGTCTGACGAATTACTTCGAGCGCTGGTGCAACTTTGGCAATAATTTTCAAGCTCCCATTATCACCTTCTAAGGTTATCCTCTTCACGTTTGCAACGAAATTATCACCGGCTTGACCAACAGGTTCGAAAAACACTTTATTAGCTTTAAAATCTTGTTCCAATATCACTTTATTTATGAATTCCAGTTGGCACTCACTTATTGTGTCAAAATCTCCTTCGAAATTGTATTGTGCCATGGTTGCAGTTGCATTAGATACTAGAACAAAGTTTTATTTTCCTTAAATTTATATGTAATACTATTATCTGTATCTTGGTGATTACTGTTTGGTCGATGTCTTTGAGATTAGATAATGTTTCGTATTATTCCGTTTATTCACATTAAATACATACAAAATTACATTTTAAATATTTCGATAGAAAAAATACTATAAAAATATAGAAGCCCACCGGCATCGGAAGAAGGGGTCCAAGCTACCAGTGGCCAGGGCCTCAGAGAGGGGAACTTCCTAAAAATGCGCGCCGTGACGAGAAGTACCGCTTTCTGTATCAGGCCCTTGATTCAGCTGCCCAACGAGAGCCTCTTTAGATATTAGTCGAGGCTCTTGTCTATTAAACCATTGGCCGTAACGACTATTGGTACAATGACTGCTGAATCAACATCCCATTTTTTTTAATTTTTTTTTTCGTGGGAAAATCCTCATGGATCCCCTTCGCCCTGGGAAGGCGGAGGGGTATGCCGGACTCTTACCGGCTAAAAACCCACGGTGTTCCTTCTCCTGACCCTTGGCCGAGGTCGCGAGATTCGCAGCTGCATGCACCGCGACCCCGGCAGGCCTCGGTCCGCCAACCCCTGGCGGACCTCTTCTTCTGTGGGGCCTTGCCCCACGTCCTCTTGAGAGGCGCGCACGGAACACAGCGCGCCGCCTTCTCGGGCCTGTTACTGGTCGGGCGACGGGTCCCCTAACCCGCCGCCCGCAGGCCACACACTACGGTGGCCGGAGATCGTCGCGCGCCCTCCGGCGCCCGGTGCGTCTAGCGCGGGAAGGGAGAGTGGCAGCTGCCTCTCTCTCCCTCTCCGCTCCCTCCTTGGTCGCCATCACCTCCTCGCAGAAGGAGGCGACGGCTTCCCACGCACTCTCGCTCCCGACCATAGATAGAACCACGGCCGGAAGCGAGAGGTCACCACCGACCGCCGCGACTAGTTCGCGGCGTTGCGTCGCCCACGCAGGACATGCCTGCAGCGTGTGCAGCGCCGTGTCCTCGGGGCAGTCGACGCAGTGGTGACAACCGGGCGTCTGCTCCCGGCCTATGCGACACAGGTACTTCCCGAAACAACCATGTCCCGAGAGTACCTGCGTCAGCCGGAAGCTGAGGGCGCCGTGACGCCTCTCCAGCCACTCCTCCATTACGGGCCTTACCGCCGCTATTGCGGCGTGCCCTGCGCTGGGTCGCGCAAGTCGCTCCTTCCATTCCGCCACTAGGATCTGGCGGAGTTCGCTCCGCTCAGGCGCCTCCTCGCGCTGACGATATCTCAGCGCGAGGGCCCTTGCCTCCAGATCCCAGGGCATCGATCCGGCTAGGAGGCTCCCCGCTTCGAAGGAGATCGTGCGGTATCCCCTTATCACCCTGACGGCCATCGCGCGCTGCGGTCTCCGCAGGATTGCAACGTTGCGGGCCGTCAGAATCAACATCCCACATCTAACATCTGACAACCCCATGTGCCAAGTCTTGATATTTAATTTCTTTATCTTTCTCGGCTTTCACGAGGTTCTCGTCATGTGGAACAGTGATATCAACAATCATTGTGAGACGCTCTGCTCAATCTATCACCACTGTGTCAGGCCTATTGGCAACCGGCAACCGCAAGCGGCACGCCGTATTGCGGCTGAACGCAAGTGCGTTTTAAGAAACGCGGTCGACGACTCAGTCGTCGTCAATCACGCTGCTCTATGGTTCCGTATGGCCACTCCCCTCTGGGTCAGCGGTGACCGCGTTGCTCTATTGTAGTGACCAAATCAGGAATTAACTATTTATTAGCACATCTTTACCTAATTCGCATTTTGTAATGTAAGTACTCTTCATCTTCGCTGTTTATAATTCATCCTTGATAACATGCACTTTTAGCAAGCTCTTACCCTTATAGTTTTGAATCGAATGCAAAGTAGCTTGTCCTTGGAGGAACAAATTGAGAATACAATTCTTTTCCGTCGCTGGGCAAGCGAGTCGTAAGAGACGATGAACCTGATACCATCATTGTGCCCGAAAATTGATAATAGGCTCGCCACAATATGTACTTATTAAAAGAGGCAAAACGTGGGTATACAAACTTCTGTAATAGGAGAACAATTCTGCATACCCCTTGGGGGATTACAGGCGTAAGTATATCGACGCTTGACATGCAATATTTACCAGGCGACATGTTGGCAACTTTACACTAGAGCAATATAAAGTTTTTTTTTTTAAAAAAAGTCGTAGAATATCGCCTATTTGTCATAACTACTTGATTCCAACGAATTTTAAACTCAATTTAAAGGCTTAATAAACTGTCATTTAAAGATTATGAACTTTCTCAATATGTTATGAAATAGTGTCGGTTAGTAATAATTTCATCAAAATCCCAAACAGGTAAAAGTTACTTACCGACAACAAAATTTAATTATCAAAGAAGTAAAATTAACTAAACACCATTATTTTATAATTGTGTTTGGAGATAAAATTTAAATTAAAAGTTTAAAAAAAAACCACAACGCAAAAAAACGAGCTTTTAAAAAGTCAAAAATAATACCTATCGTTGAGCCATCAAATTCTATTGAGTAACCTATATACAAGGTTAGTCAGAAAGAGGGTACTAATCCGAAAGGGTGTTAAAGTACACATAATAATGAATAACTTTTGTTCTACAACTTTTCCCAAAAGTCAATAGTTTAAGAGAAAGAGTTGTTCAAAAATCTCAAAAAAAAATCTCTAAAATCTATGTATCTCCAGTTATGATCAGCTGTGTTTACATTTTAGGTCATATTTGGGGTCATGAGTTAGAAGCACCATTTTCTGAATTTGTAACTAAAGCAGGGATGAAGAATTCTTGAAAAAACTAAAAGCAAAATCATTTTATTTGAAAAAAATAATATCGAATTTTGATATTTTAACACTTGCTTTCAAACAGTCATCAGCGATACTATAAGTGGGCTTCGGATTAGTACCCCCTTTCCGACTAACCTTGTATACATATTTTAATTATAGAAATTGATGGATGGCATGATAAAGTTTGCTCGTTGAAATGGCGCTATAATGTCGCGGTACAAGAGTATGACCAATCGACGGAGAATTTTTTGCTGATTTCAATGATGTATATGTTACGGCTAAAAGCCAGATGGCGGTTACACCTAGATTTAGCCGGGTAGAACTAGGTGCAACCAGTAGCAGTTAGTTAGAACTAGGTGTAGCTGTAAAAACAAATGAAAAACTTAAGTGGACGTTTGTAATTGTTTGGCTTTCCAAAGCAGATTCGACAGAGCCCTATTTCTGCCTGCAGGGTTTAAAGTAACCTCACCTAACCTGTCCGTGTCGGGACTCCCTTAACCACCGGTGTGCGGCTGCACCTTATTCTACGCGCTATGATGAAGGCTAAACCTAGTTCTAACCGAAGATAAGTAGGATACATCTAAGTTTAATGGCATGTGGTCGGCTGCACCTAGTTGTACCCGGCTAATACTAGGTGTAGCCGCACTTCGGCTATTTATGTATGTAGCCACTCTCCAAGTTATGAAAATTTCAAGGATTTATTTTTTTTGTTGCTAGATTTCTTTGTGTTGTATGCTGTTGCTTATCCACCCAACACCAACTGTATAAAACCTTAATTGCAGTCATCGTCTCTTAAAAGAAAATATTAATTAATGAAAAAAGGAAAACCTTTAGCGTACGATACTTGATATAATTGAGGATCACACGCCGTCGCCGTCACCAGGAAATATCTTCTCATCGTAAAAGTAAGAAAGGACAGATTGACATCAAAAATACTTTAATTTTACCATTACCTACTTCGACTAAACTCCATGAATTTACAATAAACGAAATTCTTTATAACTATCAATAAGACCTTGAACTCTCTTCTTAATACGAACCGTAGTTTCATCTTGCAAGTCTGTCACTTTCATTTGTTCCATTACTGCGGTTAAATCAGTGATCTTCATAGCTTCTAGCACTTCACCAACTTCCTTCGAATCTCTCGTCAGAATATTAGTTATAAGTAGACTCATGCCCAAGATCAACTTGCCGTATCTTTTCAAGTCTGTGTCTAACTGGTCTCGAGGGTAAATGAAGTTGGCTTCAAGGCCAAAGTTCGACAAGGATTTGTCCAATTCTGAGTGGTAATAGTCTATCCAGTCGTAAAAGTTCTTAGACCTGGTCTCATAGTCTGTACAGTTAAAGATCATGAAGAGGATATCAGCTGCCGGGCTGCTGTTCTTCGAGCCTTGATAGTCAATCATGATTGATTGTAGTAATTTATCTCCCTGAAAAGAAAAATATCAATAAGTAAGCGAAATAATATTAATTGTTTGAGGCATGAATAATTAAAGTGTGTGTATGTATAGTGATGAGTGTGATAACACGTGTTACATTAATCAAGTTCCGCCTATCTGCAGTAATAGCCAAGCAGTTGAACGCTTGCCTTCCATGCAAGAGAATCTGAGTTCGAAACCGGCCCGCACCTCTGACTTTTCAAGTTCATACGAGTATCAGAATTTGATAATCACTTACGTTACGGGGAAAGAATACACCACGAGGAAAGGAGCACATTAAAGAGAGCTTAAGTTCTGAAGGTGTACCTGTGTAGTCTGCACAAGCATAGCATTAAGTTCTGAAGGTGTATGTAGTCTTTCAATCCAAACTATCTCCATGATTCCGAACTTTTCGATAAGTCGTGGTTAGTCAGGGGGTTGGCCAGCGTTGTAGACTTAACTTAACCTAAACCAGTGTCATTTTGAGAAGACGGCCATGCCAAGCAATGCGACAGTAATTATAATGGATAATCCATAATTAATTAACTAATACTGAATTACTTTATCAAGGTACTTTGTATCGTGTATATGCATAAAAACACTTGCCTCGAATTTGAACATTATATTGTTCGTCCAAGCATCACCTTGTTGAATAACTGAATGTTTATTATTATATTCATACTTCGATAACTTCGTAGCAAGTTTTGGTATATCCGCTATTTTATTTATAATTACACTTTTATGACTATCATCGTCGAGGACTGATGCGATATTGTTTTCAAGGAGATTCCCGTATGCTTGAAATTCATCGGTACCAGCCATTATTGACCACATGTCCATCAGTTTGTCTTTGAAGAGATCAAAAGTTTTTGGTTCTTGTTCCTTCAACGCATATGAAAGAGAATGGAGTATAGCAAAGTCTTTTAACATGCTTTTAACGCATTCATCCGAAAGGGACTCATATTTATTCAACATGGTATAATCTGCTACTTTTAGGTCTTCTAGAAGTATAACTTCGTTAGGGGCTTCGTTTAGAGATCCGTAACATTTTGCGTATCTTAGTTGCTCTTTTTCTGGGACTCCCGCGGCTTTCTGCAGCTGATTCAACTTTGGTAACACCTCTGTATACATTATATGCTCATTCATGAACAGGAGAGCGGTGTTCATGGTCTGACGAGTTGCTTCGTGCCCTGGTGCAACTTTGATAACCATTTTCAAGCTCTCATTATCACCTTCTAATGTTATCCTCTTCACGTTTGCAGCGAAATTGTCACCGACCTGACCAATTGGCTCGAAAATCACTTTGTTTGCTTTTACATCTTGTTCTAATATCACTTTATTGATGAATTCTAGTTGACGTTCGGTTATTGTTCCAATATCTCCCTCAAAATTGTATTGTGCCATGGTTGCTTACGATACTAGAACAAAGTATTATTTTCCTTAAATTTATATACAATACTTTTATCTGTATCTTGGTAATTACTGATTGTTCGTTTTCTTTGAGATTAGATAATGCTTCTTATTATTCCGTTTATTCACTTTAACCCTAGAAAAATAATCATATTTAGATGTATGTAAAAGATAATCACGCGTAAAATTGACGCGTGGCCTTTTATTGGCTTATTTTATATAATATACTATTATGATGAATCAAATCTAGTGGGTATTCTTTTTATTACCCATTAATGAAACAACTAATGTAATATTTATGTACTTAATGCAATTTATTATATAAAACTGATCAAAAACTATATACTTCTTCAAAACTCAAATAAATTATCAGAATAATTAAATAGTAATTCAAATACTCAGTAATTTGCCATTTGTACCTACAGACAAAGTAAATGAGAGATAAAAGAATCTTTTTATTTTAAATCAGTAGGTATTAAACAGTTTTGGCATAATATGGCCAATCTGCAGAGCAACCGGATTTGAAAGCTGATGGTTAAGTCTGTAATGCAGTCTGTTCTTCCTCAAAATGTTTTTCTCCACTTGGTATTGGCTTCTCCACTATCCCGTCGTCCATTGAAGCATCTTTTATGTAGATCTGCACGTCATCTTCGGTCTCGTGGCTATGCATTTCACCCATAGAAATTATATCTATGATTTCACCCCTAGGTGTTTTCACCAACAAAATCGTCATGAGGCTCTAAAAGAGCGGCTAAGATTGGGTTTTCATCTAAGTTTCGGCTCCCTGTTACAGCGTTGTTTCGTTATGGAACCTATAAGTATACTATAATATAAGAAAACAAAATAAACGTCACGAAAAGTCATAAAATGAAAAGAAGTTTAAAATTTCAAAAGTCACGTAAAAGATAATCATGCGTAAATTTTACTCGCACAGTCGAAAAATTTCAAAATTGGTGAGACTTACCTCCGTGATACTTGCATCTTGCAGAAGCTTCGTGCAACGAGAGAGATGTCTGAAACGCACAACGCGTAATTCGCAATATTGAGAAAATTAGAGCAATATTTCGTTCTTTTTACGTAATTTTTACGCAGACTATCTAGGGTTAAATACATATAAAATTGCATTTTTAAATATTTCCATAAAAATAAAACATTAAAAAATATGAAAATGCTATCTTTTGCACGCAGCTTCGCTTGCGTGATTTTTTTTCATATCAACTTTACCACCCTTTCTTGCCCTCATATGGACTGTATTTTGGAAAATCCCAAGATAGGTCATTTATTATTTCCTACAAAAATGACATGTAAAATTTTTCGGCTATTCCACTTGTCAACCCAGCCATCCCACCTCGGTGGGATGACAAGTGTTTTTTTTCCACTATTCCTTCCCAGTGTAGATAAGTGGAACATTCATTTCGAATCTTCCCTCCTAGAATAAAATAAAATTTAAAATAAAATAAAATACAAGGATGGATGGGTGGAACATACATTTCGAATATTCCCTCCAAGAACAAGAATTCAAGGATGATGCATAAAAATGTATGGACGGTGTCCTATATAAAGTTTTGGTTTTGACCAACAAACATAAAAGTAGTATCGATGTAGTGTTGAGTAGGACATACAAGAGGCAGTACATTTGTCCCGTACATGACGTCAAAATGTAAGAGCGGCTCAACATTTAAAAGTGTACTACTTCAACTTTTATGTCGCGGTAGTCGCATTACTCGTTACTCTCGGTAAGTAAACTGTAGGGTGAGACAGAGAGGGAACGAGGCACATGCTACAATAGCACGTCATTGTCAGTGTGTCAATGTCAGTGGACATTACGCAACCGCGACTCGACTCGCCGCAGTAACGTCAAATGTCATATTCGTACTCGTTACTTCAATCGTATCACCGAGCTTCAGTACGCCTCGCCTCATTTGAAGTAGTACATTGTACTGGCTCAGAGCAAAAAAGAGGCTACTCTTACAAACTCTTTTTCAAGTCATGTCCTAGGTCCTACCCAACACTATATCGATGTATTTGGAATAACCGACTATTAAGCGGTTGCGTACCGCCCGTCGTCCCAGGACGACACTTAACTGTCTTATCTATTGTGTCTATAATTACCGTGCTTGAGGTTTTACTGTTAGGGCTATATTTCACCGGGACACCATGGCGGCGCAACCAGTCGCCGCTACCAACAAAATGTATACAGCTCTATAGAGAGTTACTCACCTGGTGTCCGTTTGGTTGCGCAACCAATTTGGTAGCGAGACCAACTCGGACGCGTGCACAGAATGTTACTGGTTGCGCCGCCACGCTGGTCGCGCCACCACTAATTACTATAGCGCTGTATGGTGTCTCACTCACTCGGCCGCCAGTCTGGCTGCCAGTGACGCCCCCACCTCATTGCATGCAACACGTGTGCACTGTTATGTTTTGTCAACGGTACTCATCAAAGGACCTCACGGACATCCTCACATAGCTAAAAAACTTATCCGGATATTTTCTTAGATCGTCGTATATGTTGACGAATTGTCCTTTCTTACAGCGATCGGCTAAATAAGGATGAACCCACCACTGTTTCGTTTTTCTCTTGAACTCTCTTTTCCTACGTACATACAGCAGTAGTGCTATCTCTTCGAGGTCCATTTTGATACTGTCTCAGTGTGGTGTGGCGACTCTGGTGTCTGTGGTGTCTAGTTTGGTAGCTTACGGACACCACGGTGGCGCAACTGGTTGCGCCGCCATGGTGTCCCGGTGAAATATAGCCCTTATAGCCAATTTCAGTTAAGAAGCTCCGGGGATTTTTAATTGACGTTAAAAAAAGTGACAAGTTTTAACCCTAAGCTTGTCAAGTGCGTGTGTGTGAGTGGAATTATTTGTCATCCATACTCGTACATCAAAATATAACGTTTTTATGTCGTTTTTACATTGAAGGTTGCTGCCTCACCCCAGTGACGGTCAGGCGCTGGTATCAAGTAGTTGTGCCGAGAGGAGTAAAACTTCGTTGCTAGATGACTCACGTCATCCGCGCGACCAATAAAGTTAGTATTTTTTCCTATAAACTTGCTGATGAAATAATGAATTATGCTTAATTTTTAGATAGTGTAGTATCACCTTCATGATCGTCATCTTTCACCTACTGGCCATTTTTATATTTTATATTTTTTTTGATAATGACAGATAGGGATTCTAATTGGGACTTGGGATTTGTTTTACACCATGACGATGGAAGTAAATTTTGATAAACGTACTATTTAATTTGATTATTGTCTGTTTATGTAAATAATATACAAAGATCTAAAAACAACTGGCCGTTTAATTATACATATGTGGTATGCCATCACATCAACCATTCCCTGTACACTGCTCCCTGCATCACCTGCTTCTACGTGGGCTAGGAGGACTTATCTTATGTGAGCATGATGTGAGCTGGACAACCTGAGCAGCCACATACTATCCAAGAACCTGCGCTCCCATGGTACCAAAGTGAGATGCATTCCGGTGCCCGAGGGTAACCCCTTCTTCCTTCTGTTACACTTCGTCTCCTGCTACACATACGAGATCGGCGATCGGACCGGCTGTCGTCTACGTCTACTAATGACTATGACTAAATGCTACAGCCGGTCTGTTTGCTGCCGCCGGTTTCTATCAGATGGCTGTGTGGGCCATCGACGGACGCCGTAACGACAAGAAGGAACTCGCTGACTACTCCAAGGGACGTGACGCAGTCCTGCCTCTTATTCTATAAGCATCTTATTGTTGTTATGTACTAGGTATGGAATGCCCTACACATTCTGTACAACTGGTGTAGCAGACGTGCTCTCAGGAGATCCTAGGGCCGTCTGTTACATTACAGTTTGGCGCCCAACATTGTCTGAACCCCTCCCTTTCCTCTAAATTCAAAAATAATTCAGCTACGAATTGTATAGTTTGGATGTTCATTCGGCCTCTATTATCTCTATTTGTACTCTATTTTTACTCTTTTCCCTCTCTCCTAACCCTCTGTTAAGATTTATTTGTCTTTTCAGAGATATTGTGTTGCATTCTGGTGAGCCTCCGTACCCTACGTTCTACGTTTTATCTTGCATTATTAAACGGGAATATGTAAGGTGTCTGTTAATATTTTTGCTGTAGATGATTATGCTTTCTACCTTGTTGGTTGGTTGTAGTAAACCCAAGTTGTAGCTTAGCTAGCCTAGTTAATTGCGTCTACCGCAATATTCTTATAAAAATAAATTCTTCTATCGTTATCGCTACTCACTATTAGGAATATTTGTGTGGTTTTATTTCTGTGTAGAACGGTTATCTTACCTAAATATTTCGTTCATACTTACGATTCGTACGTTTAATTTAGTTTTACGGATTTAAAATACTGAATTATTTTCCTATAAAATAATTCAACATTATTTATTTTAGAATATTGACATATAATATGTCAACATGTCAACGTGAATATGTCATATTATATTGACGTATTTATTTTTCTTTTGAGTTTGACAACTTTATGGTTAATTGCGAACTCTTTTGATCTTTTAAGTTGGAATTAAACCTTCTTAAGGATTTTTTTGTTTAATTCTAAAAACTTACTTGCACGTACGAATATTTTTCGAACTATTTTTCGAATCGCCTTGTACTTACAATATACTTCAAACATTACTCGAACGTAGTACACTCTTCATACTCTTACAACATTAAATTACTACTACTACTCCTACTGATAATTACTAACTACTCTACTACTACTAGTAATTACTAACTACACTACTACTACTAGTAATTACTAACTACTCTACTATTACTAGTAATTACTAACTACTCTACTACTACTAGTAATTACTAACTACACTACTAGTAATTACTAACTACACTACACTACTACACTACTACTACTACTAACATTGAATAGTACTACATTCATCACTTCACGATGAAACGAGTTAGAAGAAGTTATTTTTAAACTTGGGTTTGCATACTTTTTACTGTTTACTTAATTTTTTTTTTTTTGATAACTTTCTATTCACCTTACTTGTTCACAAACAGGAATGCAGCACCATAATCTGTACCATTTGTACTTCCTATCTGTCATTTGTATTCTTTATTAATTCGTTATGTTTTTAAATTGTATATTCTGTTTTTCTATATTGTTTTTTTTTATAATACTGTACTGTAATCATCTCATTTCATTTCATTATTGGGAACTATTTGGTTTTTTTTTTACATCACGTGGCTATCATCCCCATTCTTTTTTTTTCTCTTTACTATCTTTCCCTCCTTATCTACTATATTCTCTTCTAAGCGGTGCGGGTAATGACACCCTAAAAATAAGCCTTCATTATCTATAATCTATTCTCTTCTATGCGGTGCGGGTAATGACACCCTAAAAATAAGCCTTCATTATCTATTATTTATCTCTTATCTATTCTCTTGTATGCGGTGCGGGTAATGACACCCTAAAAATAAGCCTTCATTATCTATAATCTTTCTTTGGGTTTTCTAAGTGGTGCGGGTTATGACACCCTAAAAATAAGCCTTCATTATCTCATAATATATCCTTGTGGAGTATGTGCCATTGATCTCAAAGTAGTCGTGAGCCATATCCCCTTCCTCTGTTAGTGTGAGTGCTTGATTATTTTGATAGAATGATGAATGCATGTGTCAAGGTAATATATTCCTAACCTCAAAATTTATAGATTGAAAAAAAATTGTTTTTCTAAGTAAAAAATTTTTTTTTTCCGGGTTTTTGGGGTAATGTAGTATCACCTTCATGATCGTCATCTTTCACCTACTGGCCATTTTTATATTTTATATTTTTTTTGATAATGACAGATAGGGATTCTAATTGGGACTTGGGATTTGTTTTACACCATGACGATGGAAGTAAATTTTGATAAACGTACTATTTAATTTGATTATTGTCTGTTTATGTAAATAATATACAAAGATCTAAAAACAACTGGCCGTTTAATTATACATATGTGGTATGCCATCACATCAACCATTCCCTGTACACTGCTCCCTGCATCACCTGCTTCTACGTGGGCTAGGAGGACTTATCTTATGTGAGCATGATGTGAGCTGGACAACCTGAGCAGCCACATACTATCCAAGAACCTGCGCTCCCATGGTACCAAAGTGAGATGCATTCCGGTGCCCGAGGGTAACCCCTTCTTCCTTCTGTTACACTTCGTCTCCTGCTACACATACGAGATCGGCGATCGGACCGGCTGTCGTCTACGTCTACTAATGACTATGACTAAATGCTACAGCCGGTCTGTTTGCTGCCGCCGGTTTCTATCAGATGGCTGTGTGGGCCATCGACGGACGCCGTAACGACAAGAAGGAACTCGCTGACTACTCCAAGGGACGTGACGCAGTCCTGCCTCTTATTCTATAAGCATCTTATTGTTGTTATGTACTAGGTATGGAATGCCCTACACATTCTGTACAACTGGTGTAGCAGACGTGCTCTCAGGAGATCCTAGGGCCGTCTGTTACATTACAATAGATAAGCCATGTTTTGGTATTTTATTCGTATGTTTGACTTATATTAAGTTGTTGGCCTTTTTAGTTGTTTTCATGTTGTAAAATTACCATCACAGATAGAAAATGATAAGCCCGAAAGAATTGCATATTGTAAGTTAGCTTGAGGAGAAATATGCATAATAATATGATTGCTTCGAAAGAGACTGGTCCTGATGACGAAGAGCTGGACCAAGTTGAAGAACAGCCAGAAATTAAACTGAGATCTGTGATTATTTAGAAGATCAAAGAGAATCATCCAGTACAAGTTCAGATTCAGATTCGGGCGATACAGGTGGCGATAACAAGATTTCTTTAATAATTTTCCAAAAAATTACTTGCCGTTATCACAATACATGTGCATACATGTTTTAATAGTCATGTGTGATGAAAGCTTTAATTTGGTTAAAACTTGTTCCAAATTAAATAATGTGATTTTTTTAAACCAAATGACACATTTATGATGAAAGGAGGTGGCCAACTTTTTAAGGGACCATTACCCCACTATCGAAATACATGTACACAAAAAATAATTACTTCATTTCAAAGCGTTTGACCTCAAGACTTACAATATGGAAACAAAAAGCGCCTAGAGGTCCTGTATTTTTTTTAAAAGGCAGCTTTTCTTACTGTACTATAACTTGAATGTCAGGTGTTATTTATTGTTAACATTGAAATAAATATTGTTTAGAAACCTTCAGAAAACGTAGGTATTATACCTATGTTCCAAGTTATCCCGATTAGTTTTTAGTAGTTTTGATACTAAACTGCTACTTAATACCAACTACTACCATATATCTGCTGAAATTAAATTAAAGGATTTTTATATCACCTGTATTTCACAATATGTTATCCCGACGCTCAGAATTCCATGATGTTACAATTTGCAATAATCGGCTAAATTATTATTATTTTAATTTTAAGTAGGCACTCAACACGTTTGATAAATATATAATGCATGTTGTGCTTACCTGTAAGAAATTGGTACACTAGTCTGTAAGTCCATTGAATGTATCTCATATCCTTCATATCTTTATATTAGAGTATTCAATTGTTGGTGAGCCAAATAAATAAAATAAAAAATCATATTTCTCATCGAACCTAGCTAAAGCACAATTGACACAATTCACAATTATTAAAAGATGTGAAAATCAGTTTTCAATTCAAATAATATCTATCGTTACAGATCGTTACCGAAAATGTCGAATAGATGATACACACAGATGACATAGATAAAAAATATAAAAATAACAGGTATTTAAAATACCAGATAACATTTGTTCCTTTCAGTAACTGTTATCTGTTAGTATAAATAACATTCACGACGCGGTTGACAGAACGTCCTGTTAAATAACGATGTTTTTGTCTCATTCTTACTGACGACATATAACCTTGCTAAAAAGATGTACCTAAATAGTCTAAAAATATATACAGGGTGGTAATTTGAGATGGGGCATGAAGCGCAGCTCCCTTAACCATTGTAGCTACAAGAAAACGTTCTTATGAGACCACCCCTAACTTTTGGAATAATTTCTATTTGCATTCACAGATTTTGAAAAAAATTTACAGTCAGCGAGAAAAGGGGCAGTTTTCAGAAAACATTTTAATGATGCCAATCGATCCTATTTCCCTTAAGGATCAAAACACTCTTCCGGACCATTTGAGGTTGGAGTACTAGAAACGTCAGAAATATTTGGAACTGCATTCATAGATATGGGTTTTATTTCGGTACGAATGTAACTTTGATGATGATGATTTCTGACGTTCTAGTACTCTAATATCAGTGAGTCCAGAAGAGTATTTTGATCTTTATAAGAAAATTGATCGATTGGCACCATAAAAATATTTTGTGAGAACTGACAATTTATTTGGTGACTGTACCAATATTCTTTATTTTCAATAACTTTGAATGCAGTTCGAAATAATGTCAAAAATTATGGACAGTCTCCTATCAACATTTTCCTGTAGCCACAACGATTAAGGTTAGCCCTTATAACTACCCTATCTCAAATAGTTTTTTTTTGCGATTTCTGACGTTTCTTGTACTCCAACCTCAATTGGTCCGGAAGAATCTTTTGATCCTTATGAGAGATAGGATCGATTGGCATCATAAAAATGTTTTCTGAAAACTGCTCCTTTTTTCGCTGACTGTACATATTTTTCAAAATCTGTGAATGCAAATAGAAATTATTCCAAAAGTTAGGGGTGGTCTCATAAGAACGTTTTCCTATAGCTACAATGGTTAAGGTAGCTGCCCTTCATGCCCCATCTCAAATTATCACCCTGTATAACCTACCAAGGTTCATAAGAAGCAATATGGTATAAAAATGTATGTCTCCTTTATTTGGTCACGTAATCTGTGTCACGGTTATTTATTCGGATACATTGATACCATTTTTCGAAATAAACGTTTATAGATTCAGTAAATAAGAAAAATACATCACAGTAGTTCACAAATTAATAGACTAACGTAATTGTAATAAAATACGAATATTGTATGATTAAAAGTTTTAAAATATTCATCCATATTATAAAATGATCAGATAACTTGTCACCTTATCAGTGGTACTAATCGGTAGCTAGTACAAAAATACTAGGCTAGACAGATATTTATATTGTTTTCACGATAAGAAGATTAAAATGACACATGTCAATAGGAGTCGCTAGACATGTGACTGTAGTCGATTCAACTATCGATAAAATTTGTAAAATTTCAGCGAGAATTTGACAAATTATTGTAATGTGATTTTATGTACATTTCAAATACTTGTGATTTAAGTAATTAGGATTAAGTCAATTAGCACGTATATCTTCAACAATAGACGATAACGTGCTGATGTGATAATGAATCCAGCAGGTATGGGATGAGTGAAAATAAATGTTTATTTATCACCAAAAGCCCAGTAACCGGGTCGCGAAAAAGAGGTTTATCTTGCGAAAGGTTCGTCGGTCCTGAATTTTGGATGTGTTATGTAAGGTGTTTTTATGAAAAGCCCACAAACAGACACACAGACAGAGAGAGAAATAGACAGCCAAACAGAAAGACAGACAGGGGCTTCAAACCTATAAAATACCTCTGATTTTGAGTCGGGAATGAAAAATAAGAATTTAATTTTGTACAAAATTGATGTGAATAATTTTTGGCATAAAACCCATAAGGAGTTATTTAATAAAAACTAATTTTTGGGTTCTTTATCCCAAGATGGCAGAGCGCGCCGAGGTCACTCAAGGTACAAAATTTGTAATTTTTATAAGAACACATATCCATACCACGTATCCAAAATTTAGGACTGACCGACCTTTTGCAAGGCAACTGGGCCATAGTGAGCCTTATTTTAATTATTCAATCAACTGAGCCTATCGTCTATAATTATTACGATAGTCAAAATATTCATTCTGTTAATATATAAATTTATCGAAATTATTTTATCGATACGCACGTCTCTGGCAACTGGTACCATCTGACGCAAGTTTGAAAACGCGTCGGGGTTTTGTCAAAATCATTTATGTAATATATAATTATGGCGTTAAACACATATAACTATATTGTTTCTATGTTTCTGATTTTAAAACAACCTTTTGGGTAACGCTTTATTAATATTTTAAATTGATGTAGTACTTGTTGAATTAAATTGTCATACACAAGCGCCATTACAATTTATTTTCATGCCATGAACTGACATCTGCCAAATTAATCAAGTTACCGTGAAAGCAATATAGTACTGTTTTTTATATAACAGAGATAACAAGTATTATTGACCTGTTATTACAACCAACCTCTAAGTCAGCCCGCCGAAATCATGCTGGCCATTTACATTTTTTTTTCTTTTTTTAATGCTTTTTTATTCTTATGACATTTTCACTGTCAGAAGGTAATTATTAGTGCTGGGCTCGCCCGGTCGCAAACGTGTAAATCGATTGTTCTATGTAATTAATTGATTAATTAATAATAACGATAATTGTTTAATTTTTCTATTACAAGTTACAAAGTAGGTACCGTTGCAGTTTTCATAAACTTATTTTAATATTCTAATGCAAGTCACTAGTTATTTTATCCTTAAAGGTTTTGTCAGTAGTTCCCAACTGCAAAACAAAAAAAGCAAAACTGTAGCTTGAGAACCTGGGTAAGTAGTAGCATCTTGAATAGTTGTTTGTGTTCCTTTCGATAAAGTCTATTTATGAGAGAAAAAAATAATGGTGTGGTTGGCGCAGCGGTTGAGCGGTCTTTTGGGGAGTTACGTGTCGCGGGTTTGATTATTTGATTCCCGGACTGATCAAATATCTGTATGGTCTACAGACACATAATGGTTTCCGGGTTTGGTGTTTTTGCAAATGACTATTTGTGTTTGTAAACGCGCTCACGATAAATAACGTATTTAAATAAAAAGGGGAAACGTATTTTTAGAAAGCTTGTCATCCTAAGTAATTTTTGAAAGAAAAAAATAAACAAATCTTAAACTGTGAAAAATTAAATGACATTAAATGTACTTAATAATCCTGAGTTATTAGGTAGGTACCTACTTAATTATTATTTGTCAATTTAATTAATAACAAGATACGAAAAATATTAATAATAATAGGTATATTAAATGGCTTATTTACGTTTACTTGAATGTTATCGATCCATGTGAGTTGTACAATAGGCATAACGATTTTTTTACTGAAATCGATTATCACAAAATGAACAGCCCTTAGAGTTTATAAGAAATTCAAATGTCATCCATCAATAATACATAATGGCCGACGGGCGGAAAATATAAATATACTATCTTATTATCTTCATCATAATTTCCAGGACTTGTACAGAAAAAATGAAAAATAGGTCTTACAATAATATGTAAAGAACGTTTTATCATTGATTACTTTACTTTGTACAAGTTCAGTTTCAATTATAAGTGCGTTATCGACTATCTGGGGCAGATGTTGGCCACCTCCTTTCCAAATAATTAAAGAAACAGTTTTTATTTCATATATTTTATGTTATTGTTTGTAAGAGATGTCAAAGATCAACGCTGAATACGATTTACGTATTTCTTTAGAGCCCAAATACACGTCCGATACTTGCCTCCGATAGTCGGTTCCGATAGTCTGATCAGACTATCTTAAGGCTTCCGCGTCACAAATTTGTTTGAACATGAATTACACGTACGATCAGACTATCGGATCGGATGTCAGAATTGTAAGCATCGTCCGGGCGTCGTCGTCGTCCAGAAAAAAATCGGACATGAGAATCGTACGTGTATTTCATGAATCCGATCAGATAGTCGGATCCGGCTCCCGGAAGCAACTATCGGACGGGTATTTTGACCGTTAGTCCTTAATTCGTATTCAAAGAGGGATGACCAGTGTCATCCGCGTGACCACTCACGTTCCATTACAGAGCGCGTTACGAGAGCATTAAAGTATAGTTCCGTTGTCTTCAACCATTGTTTGAATTGTTTGGAGAACGAATCCTATCATCCTATCCTATCATATCCGAAAGATCCTCAAATACCATACCACAAAGTTCGTTTTTCAATTGCTCAAGAACAGCTTTTCATTTTGTTTGTTTTTAGAGCTAACTGATTGAAATCTTATTATACTTTAGTACACCGAGTATACTACGAGGTATATCTCTGAAACTAATTAATTGATCTCTTAGCTAATCTGAAGTCGGTTAAAATTAAGCGTTAAAATGACGCGGAGTTTTTATTTATTCTACATGATATACACGCAGATATATAAATTGGTTGTTTTACTATAACTTACGTTGTTCAGACCATGGTTTACAAGCATTCTATAGCATAAAAAAATATTAATAAAATAATTACTAGGCGTTCTTAAAAGTCTGATGTTGCTCAAACGTGTTCAAACATTAACCGTAACATTAAAGTACTCATCGCGGCAATAGATGTAAAGTTCCCGACATATAACTTGAACCATCATGGCGCCGGCGCCGACTGCGCAGGTCTCATATCTGACTTGTGTGGTTTTTTGTTTTAAGACCAATGACGTTTTTTCTATTTCATTCTATTGAATGGTAGTAGACCATGTCTGAACAACGTTACGCACTTTCATGTTGGTTTCACTCTAGTAAAACAATCAATTAAATGTCAGCGTGTATATACCTATTCAAAATCAACATTATTTCCATTGTTTGCTTTATTAATCAATAAACATTTATTTTTGGTGGCAATTTATTCCTACATTTAATACTAAATTATTGTCCCATTTTTTCCTGTTTTCCGAGGTTCACCCGATGTTTTGACCTTTTAGGTCATGTTTTTTTTACGTTACAAGATCTTTCGATTGAGATTAACTTAACTCTGTTGGAAAATATAAATATTTAGGATGCTATTCAGCGATAGATGGCGTGGAATTGTTATTATTTTACATATAGGTATACCTATTTAAAATCAATATTATTTCCATTATTAAATTAATAAATCAATAAAAAGTTATATTTGGTAGCAATTTTCCTGGTTCACTAAAGTTTCACCAAAACTCCATTGACAAATTTTCATCTTACAACAAACGTTTCGTATACTATTTATTTCGCAAACAACTTATTCCGCAAATGTTTTATTTTAAAAACACTTGTTTTACAAAAAAAAAATTTGGCAAACACTTCTTTTAACAAATGCATCAGATGTTATTTAATATAATGTATAATCATTAAATGATTTATAATGCAATTTTATAAAATTAAACTCATATTAGTGAGTTTAATATAATGTATAATCATTAAGTGATTTATAACGCAATTTTATAAAATTAAACTCACATTAGTGAGTTTAATTTTATAAAATTGCGTTATAATAAGTCAATATGTGTAATGTCTTTATTTCAAACGAGGTTTTATGAGATAAAATGAAAAAAATAAAGAATTGTTTGTCAAATAATATCTTAATAAATAAAAGTTTATCAGATAATTATGTTGCTAAGTGCAATTAAGATTACTGCAGATTATTTGATAAACTTTCTGCTGTAAAATGATGACATGACAAATAATGTTTTTGCCAATCGTTGTCAAGTAAAAATTTGTGAATTAATTTTTGGTGAATTGACGGTCACCAATTTTCCTACATTTAACACTAAATTATTTTCCCCTTTTTTCCTGTTTTCCGAGGTTCACCCGGGGTTTTGACATTTTTGATCATTTTTTTTCTACGTAACATGAGCTTTCGTTTGAGGTACATCTTAACTCTGTTGGAAAATATTGATATTTAGGATACTATTCAGCGTTAAATGACGTGGAATTTTACTATTTAACATATTATATACCTATTTAAAATCAATATTAGGTCCTTAAATGTGAAAATGGCTGACGTGAATGGTAAATTCACGAAGCAAATTCCAATTTATGTGCCCTGCAGCTAGGTTTCTGCTCCAAAGGGGGCTGTGAGGCTGCCGTACACGCGCTATCCACCTAAATTAATAGTAATGAAGGTGACGACATCCTTAAGGTTGACTTAAAGAATGCCTTCAATTCTGTAAACAGGGACACCTTGTTGTCAGAAGTCAAAAAGGAAATACTCGTTTACAGTTTTCTTTGGCAATTTTACAGATTTCCCTCCAAATTACTAAGGACAATCTTTTGAAATCTGCAGTTGGCTGCCAACAAGGTGACCCTCCTGGGCCATTTATTTTTAGTCCAGCCATCCACCCCATTATACAAAAACTAAATTCTAAATTCAACGTTTATTTATATGATGGATCCCTAGGAGGTGATGTAGACACGGTTCTTAAAGTTTTCAACTTCCTAAAACAACAATTCAAATCAATCGGCTTGGACCTTAAAATCGGCCTGTACCCCTCAAAATGCGTTTTTTTTTCTTTTTGACAACATTGACAGACAATCGACATTACAAAAATTCAATGCAATTGCCCCAAACATCAAAATGCTCGAAAAAAGTTCTCTAAACCTCTTACAGTCCCCAATTTTCGAAGAATCTTTTTCATCCTTCACAGAAGTAAAAATTAAAAAAGTTGTGATATTTCGGAAAGACTTTTTAAATTTAACTTACATTCGGCATTCACCTTGATAAGATACTGTTGTTTTGGTTCCAAATTCATATATGTACTCTTATGAAAGCAGTTGCAACTTTTAGAAAGAATAGACCAAATTATACGAAACACGGTAACGTTCATTTTAAATGTGGCCCTGAATAACCGATCTTGGATCGAAGCCACAATACCCATTCGATTTGGTGGGCTTGGCGTTTGCAAAATTTCCAGTATAAATTTACCGGCGTTCCTGTTCTCGGTCAACAGTACAGAAAAGTTAACCAGGAAAATGATGTCATGCTTATTAACTAAAAAAACTGTTATTCCCCATTCCACCCCTTAAGGATAGAATTTCCAATCTTGAAACCCTTAAACACATGTATGTTTGTATCAAACCAGAAGCCTAAATAATTCCATGTTTCTTACTTCAAAAGTACCAGATTTCTCATACAAACTTTCAACCCTTATTTCACCCCATTAGGGACTGAATTTACAAAAACGCTGTAACCCGTACACATTTATTTCTAATTACTTCAAAAATGACGGACTTGCATACAAACTTTAATCCCCCTTTTCACCCCCTTATTGACTGAATTTCGAGAAATCCCTTCTTAGTGGATGTTCACGTCACAAAAGGAGCATACTGTCTAAATTTCATATTTCCAGTTTCAGTGGTTTAGGCTCTGCGTTGATGAATCAGTCAGTCAGTCAATCAGTCAGTCCAGGACCTTTCTCTTTATAGGTGTACTACGAGCAAGCTACTCTCAAAATGAAAAATTTCAGTAAACCATTTTGTTTTTTCCTGATTTCTGTGTGTTGGATGCTTTGTTTATCCACCCAATATCAAGTGTTTAATTAAATTCATCATTACGGTCATCGCCTCTTAAAAATAAAGTTTCAGAAGTCGGTGGCTTATATTTGTTTCAGTGTAGAGTTGCACCGACTCCTGAAACTGTTAATTTTATATTATGTTAATTATTTTACTCCTTTTAGTTTTTCTTTGAAGTCGGTTTTTTACTTTTTTAAAGTTTATTTTTTATTAAATACGTTTTAGTGCCATAATTTAACTCTTCATAACCCTTCTTTTTGGATTGGACGTAGTCGGGCATAAAAATCCCTTTCAAATGATACCTTACACGATATAATGAAAACATTTCAAAGGGGGGAGGGGAACACGCACCCCCTCCTCTTTCCCAGTAGTAAGTTCCCAACAACAAATACAAACAAAGCAATATTAGTAATGTAAGAATTTTGCTTTTATCCGATGAGGAGTTCCGTTCTATATCTCTGAAGTTCATGGTCTAATCATAACAAAATGTAAATGGGACTAATCGGGAAATATACCCTTTTGAACAGTTTTTTTTTTCAGATCGGTTCATAAATGAAGTAGATGTGAGGTAACAAACATAAAAAAAGACATACAGCCGAATTGAAGTCGGTTAAGAAGGCAAACCCACTTTTAAGTAAACCTTTAGCATACGAAGACACTTGGTATAGTTGAAGATCACCCACCATCGCCAGGAAATATCTCAACATTGTAAGAGTAAGAAAGAATAGATTCTTATCAAAAATAATTTAATTTTATCATTCTATCGACTAAATACTATGAATTTAAAATAAATCAAATTCTTTATAACTATCAATAAGACCTTGAAGTCTCTTCTTAATACGAACCGTAGTTTCATCTTGCAAGTCTGTCACTTTCATTTGTTCCATTACTGCGGTTAAATCAGTGTTCTTCAAAGCTTCAAGCATCTCACCAGCTTCTTTTGAATCTCTCGTCAGAATATTAGTTATAAGTAGACTCATGCCGAAGATCAACTTTCCGTATCTTTTCAAGTCTGTGTCTAACTGGTCTCGAGGGTAAATGAAGTTGGCTTCAAGGCCAAAGTTCGACAAGGATTTGTCCAATTCTGAGTGGTAATAGTCTATCCAGTCGTAAAAGTTCTTAGACCTGGTCTCATAGTCTGTACAGTTAAAGATCATGAAGAGGATATCAGCTGCCGGGCTGCTGTTCTTCGAGCCTTGATAGTCAATCATGATTGATTGTAGTAATTTATCTCCCTGAAAAGAAAAATATCAATAAGTAAGCGAAATAATTTTAATTGTTTGAGGCATGAATAATTAAAGTGTGTGTATGTATAGTGATGAGTGTGATAACAGTAATAGCCAAGCAGTTGAACGTTTGCCTTCCATGCAAGAGAATCTGAGTTCGAAACCGGCCCGCACCTCTGACTTTTCAAGTTCATACGCGTATCAGAATTTGATAATCACTTACGTTACGGGGAAAGAATACACCACGAGGAAAGAAGCACATTAAAGAGAGCTTAAGTTCTGAAGGTGTACCTATGTAGTCTGCATAAGCATAGCATTAAGTTCTGAAGGTGCATGTAGTCTTTCAATCCAAACTATCTCCATGATTCCAAACTTTTCGATAAGTCGTGGTGAGTCAGGGGGTTGGCCAGCATCGTAGACTTAACTTAACCTAAACCAGTGTCATTTCGAGAAGACGGCGAATTAACTAATACTGAATTACTTTATCAAGGTACTTTGTATCGTGTATATGCATAAAAACACTTGCCTCGAATTTGAACATTATATTGTTCGTCCAAGCATCACCTTGTTGAATAACTGAATGTTTATTATTATATTCATACTTCGATAACTTCGTAGCAAGTTTTGGTATATCCGCTATTTTATTTATAATTACACTTTTATGACTATCATCGTCAAGGACTGATGCGATATTGTTTTCAAGGTGATGCCCGTATGCTTGAAATTCATCAATACCAGCTATTACTAACCACATGTCCATCAGTTTGTCTTTGAAGAGATCAAAAGTTTTTGGTTCTTGTTTCTTCAACGCATAAGAAAGAGAATGGAGTATAGCAAAGTCTTTTAACATGCTTTTAACACATTCATCCGAAAGGGACTCATATTTGTTCAACATAACGAAGTCTAATACTTTCAGGTCTTCTAGAAGTATAACTTCGTTAGGGGCTTCGTTTAGAGATCCGTAACATTTTGCGTATCTTAGTTGCTCTTTTTCTGGGACTCCCGCGGCTTTCTGCAGCTGATTCAACTTTGGTAACACCTCTGTATACATTATATGCTCATTCATGAACAGGATAGCGGTGTTCATGGTCTGACGAATTACTTCGTGCCCTGGTGCAACTTTGACAACCATTTTCAAGCTCTCATTATCACCTTCTAAGGTTATCCTCTTCACGTTTGCAACGAAAATGTCACCGACCTGACCAACTGGCTCGAAAATCACTTTGTTTGCTTTTACATCTTGTTCTAATATCACTTTATTGATGAATTCTAGTTGACGTTCGTTTATTGTTCCAATATCTCCCTCAAAATTGTATTGTGCCATGGTTGCTTACGATACTAGAACAAAGTATTATTTTCTTTTAATTTATATGCAATATTTTTATCTGTATCTTGGTGATTACTGATTGTTCGTTTTCTTTGAGATTAGATAATGCTTCTTATTAATCCGTTTATTCACTTTAAATACATATAAAATTGCATTTTTAAATATTTCCATAAAAATAAAACATTAAAAAATATGAAAATACTATTTTTTGCCCGCTTGCGTGATTTTTTTTCACATCAACTTTACCACCCTTTCTTGCCCTCTTAGGGACTGAATTTTGGAAAATCCCAAGATAGATCATTTATTATTTCCTACAAAAATGGCATGTAAAATTTTTCGGCTATTCCACTTGCCCCACCCAGCCATCCCACCTCGGGGGGATGACAAGTGTTTTTTTTTTCCACTATTCCTTCCCAGTGTGGATAAGTGGAACATTCATTTCGAATCTTCCCTCCTAGAATAAAATAAAATTTAAAATAAAATAAAATACAAGGATGTATGGGTGGAACATACATTTCGAATATTCCCTCCAAGAACAAGAATTCAAGGATGATGCATAAAAATGTATGGACGGTGTCCTATATAAAGTTTTGACCAACAAACATAAGAGTAGTATCGATGTGTTTGGAATAACCTACTAATAACCGGTTGCGTACCGCCCGTCGTCCCAGGACGACACTTAACTGTCTTATCTATTGTGTCTATAATTACCGTGCTTGAGGTTTTACTGTTATAGCCAATTTCAGTTAAAAAGCTCGGGGGATTTTTAATTGACGTTAAAAAAAGTGACAAGTTTTAACCATAATGGTATACTTAGATTATGATATAAAAACTTGTCAAGTGCGTGTGTGTGAGTGGAATACTTTAGTGCACCGAGTATACTACGAGGTATATCTCTGAAACTAATTGATCTCTTTGCTAATCTGAAGCGTTAAAATGACGCGTAATTTTTATTTATTCTACATGATATACACGCTGATATATAAATTGGTTGTTTTAGTATAACTTACGTTGTTCAAACCATGGTTTACAAGCATTCTATAGCATAAAAAATATTAAAAAAATAATTACTAGGCGTTCTTAAAAGTCTGATGTTGCTCAAACGTGTTCAAACATTAACCGTAACATTAAAGTACTCATCGCGGCAATCGCGGTAAAGTTCCCGACATATAACTTGAACCATCATGGCGCCGACTGCGCAGGTCTCATATCTGACTTGTATGGTTTTTTGTTTTAAGACCAATGACGTTTTTTTATTTCATTCTATTGAATGGTAGTAGACCATGTGTGAACAACGTTTCGCACCTTCATGTCGGTTTCATTCTAGTAAAACAATCAATTAAATGTCAGCGGGTATATACCTATTTAAAATCAACATTATTTCCATTGTTTGCTTAATTAATCAATAAAAAGTTATTTTTGGTGGTAATTCATTTCTAGATTTAATCCTAAATTATTGTCCCCTTTTTCCTGTTTTCCGAGGTTCACCCGATGTTTTGACCTTTTAAGCCATTTTTTTTTCTATGTTACAAGATCTTTTATTGAGATATATCTTAACTCTGTTAGAAAATATTAATATTTAGGATGCTATTAAGCGTTAAATGGCGTGGAATTGTTATTATTTTACATATAGGTATACCTATTTAAAATCAATATTACTTCCATTATTAAATTAATGAATCAATAAAAGTTATATTTGGTAGCAATTTTCCTGGTTCACTAAAGTTTCACCAAAACTCCATTGACAAATTTTCATCTTACAACAAACGTTTCGTATACTATTTATTTCGCAAACAACTTATTTCGCAAATGTTTTATTTTAAAAACACTTGTTTTATTAAAAAATATTTGGCAAACACTTCTTTTATCAAATGCATCAGATGATATTTAATATAATGTATAATCATTAAATGATTTATAACGCTTAGTTTAATTTTATAAAATTGCGTTCTAATAAGTCAATATGTGTAATGTCTTTATTTCAAACGTTGTTTTATGAGATAAAATGAAAAAAAAAAAATTGTTTGTCAAATAATATCTTAATAAATAAAAGTTTATCAGATAATTATGTTGCTAAGTGCAATTAAGATTACTGCAGATTATTTGATAAACTTTTTGTTGTAAAATGATGACATGACAAATAATGTTTTTGCCAATCGTTGCTTGTCAAGCAAAAATTTGTGAATTATTTTTTGGTGAACTGACAGGTCACGAATTTTCCTACATTTAACAATAAATTATTGTTCCCTTTTTTCCTGTTTTCCGAGGTTCACCCTAGGTTTTGACATTTTTGACAAATTTTTTTCTACGTAACATGAGCTTTCGGTTGAGGTATATCTTAACTCTGTTGGAATAGTAGATTGTATCACAAGGGAGCAAAATAATATTTTTACGGCGAGGGCGCTTTTTTGAATCCAGAGCGAAGTGAGGGATGCTAGAGTAGAATCCCGAGCGTAGCGAGGGATTCAAAGTACATCGCCCGAGTCAAAAAAAAATTTGCGCCCGAGTGATACACTCTACTTTTCATCACCCACTATGAGAAAATTAAAAGCGCCTCATATTTTATTGTAATATTATTATTTAATAAAACAGAGTAACAACTTAATTGAAATTAAATAGTATCTAATAATAAAACAACTAAAAACTTATATTTACATTTGAGACATTTTCGCAATTATGAAATTAATTTAACGCGCGCTAGCGCTGCGTTCTCATTCTTTATTATTAATTTATTTTTCATAATCAGCAGGCGCGCGGCGCCGGCGGCGCGACTGTGGGCCGTCGTACTAGCCAGTCTTCAAACAATACCTATTTGCGTTCGATTTCTTTGGCGCTGAACACTAAGATGTTCCAAATTCAAAAAGTGCGCGGCAAAGATAATTGCGGCGCACTTATTTAATAAAGAGGATTAAAAACTCATTCCTGCCCGCTAAAAGTTTCTTATAGAAAACACCACCTTCGGGCGCACTTAAAGGCCAAGTCGTCCTTTTCGAATAGGTGGGATGAAACATATTAATATTTAGGATGATTCAGCGTTAAATGACGTAGAATTTGTATTACTTTACATGTTATATACCTATTTAAAATTAATATTACTTAAATGTAAAAGTGGCTGACGTAAACGGTAAATTCATGAAGCAAATCCCAAATTAAGATTTGAAAATGTTTGTAAATAATTCATGTGATAAAAACGGCAAGAAATATTAATGTAGTTACAAATCTGTGCTACAATTCTTAACAACGAATAAAAAAACAAAGATATATTTTATTGGATACCGCTTCCAGTAATCAATATGTTATAGACAAACAATTTCTACGTAAGAAGATTACATTCGGAAAATCTGTTCTAGATTTTATTCATTATTAGCTGTGCCCGCGACTCCGTCCGCGTGGAAGTCGAGACGACTGTGAGTGCTCATTCACATGAAGACGATTCGTTTTTTTTACGTTATAAGTATACTACCAGCAAGCTACTCTCAAATTTATGAAAAAATTCAGGAAACCATTTTGTTTTTTCCTGATTTCTGTGTGTTGTATGCTTTGTTTATCCACCTAATACCAAGTGTTTAAATTCATCATTACGGTCATCGCCTCTTATAAAACAATATTCATTAAAGAAAAAAGGCACACCCACTTTTAAGTAAACCTTTAGCATACGAAGACACTTGGTATAGTTGAGGATCACACGCCGTCGCCAGGAAATATCTCATCATTATAAGAGTAAGAAAGAATAGATTGATATCAAAAATAATTTAATTTTACCATTATATCGACTAAATACTTTCAATTCACAATAAACCAAATTCTTTGTAACTATCAATAAGTCCTTCAAGTCTCTTCTTAATACGAACTGTAGTTTCAGTTTGCAAATCTGTCACTTTCATTTGTTCCATTACTGCAGTTAAATCAGTGCTCTTCATAGCTTCTAGCATCTCACCAGCTTCTTTCGAATCTCTCGTTAGAGCATTAGTTAAAAGTAGACTCATGCCGAAGATCAACTTTCCGTATCTTTTCAAGTCTGCGTCTAACTGGTCCCGAGGGTAAATGAAATTGGCTTTAAGGCTATAGTTCGACAAGGATTTGTCCAATTCTGAGTGGTAATAGTCTATCCAGTCGTAAAAGTTCTTAGACCTGGTCTCATGGTCTGTGCAGCTAAAGATCATGTAGAGGATATCAGCTACAGGGCTGCTGTTTTTCGAAAGTTGATAGTCAATCATGATTGATTGTAGTAATTTGTCCCCCTGGAAAGAAAAAGATCAATAAGTAAGCGAAATAATTTTAATTGTTTGAGGCATGAATAATTAAAGTGTGTGTATGTATAGTGATGAGTGTGATAACACGTGTTACATTAATCAGGTTCCGCCTATCTGCAGTAATAGCCAAGCGGTTGAACGCTTGCCTTCTATGCAAGAGGATCTGAGTTCTCTCTGACTTTTCAAATTCATACGCGGATCAGAATTTGAAAATCACTTGCGTTACGGGAAAGAAAAACATTATGAAGAAAGAAGCACATTAAAGAGCGCTTAAGTTCTGAAGGTGTTTGTAGTCCTTTAACTCACACCATCCCCTGATTCCGAACTTTTTGAAAAGTCGTGGTAAGTCAGGGGGTTAGCCAGAGTTGTAGACTAAAGGTAACCTAAATCAGTCTCATTCTGAGTAGACGCCCGCGCCAAGCAACGCGACTGTAATGGGCTGATTATCCTTAATTAACTAACCAATATGTATTCATAAAACCACTTGCCTCGAATTTGAACATTATATTGTTCGTCCAAGCATCACCTTGTTGAATAACTGATTGTTTATTATTATATTCATACTTCATTAACTTCAAAGCAATTTTTGGCATATCCACTATTTTATTTTTAATTACACTTTTCTGACTATCATCATCGAGGACTGATTCAATATCTTTTTCAAGATGTTGCATGTGTCCTGTAAATGCATCGATACCAGCCATTATTGACCACATGTCTTTCAGTTTGTCTTTGAAAAGATCAAAAGTTTCTGGTTCTTGTTTCTTCAATGCATAAGAAAGAGAATGGAATATAGCAAAGTCTTTTAATATGCTTTTAACACATTCATCCGAAAGGGACTCATATTTGTTCAACATAACGAAGTCTGATACTTTCAGGTCTTCTAGGAGTATAACTTCGTTAGGGGCTTCATTTAGAGATCCGTAACATTTTGCGTATCTTAATCGCTCTTCTTCTGGGACTCCCGCGGCTTTCTGCAGCTGATCCAGCTTTGGTAACACCTCTGTATACATTATATGCTCATTCGTGAACAGGAGAGCGGTGTTCGTGGTCTGACGAATTACTTCGTGCGCTGGTGCAACTTTGACAACCATTTTCAAGCTCTCATTATCACCTTCTAAGGTTATCCTCTTCACGTTTGCGATGAAATTGTCACCGACCTGACCAACTGGCTCGAAAATCACTTTGTTTGCTTTTACATCTTGTTCTAATATCACTTTATTGATGAATTCCAGTTGACGTTCGTTTATTGCTCCAATATCTCCCTCAAAATTGTATTGTGCCATGGTTACTTACGATACTAAAACAAAGTATAATTTTCCTTTAATTTATATGTAATACTTTTACTCGTATCTCTATCCTTTTGATTACTGTTTGCCTGGTGTTTATATGATTAGATAGTGTTTCTTTATTGCTAAAGTAGGTACTATTGGTATTAGTAACCACATCAGAAATAAACAACTTATCTTTACCTAATTCGCATTTTGTAATAGCAAGTACGGTTTTATTTATTTGTTATCATAATTATGTGTTCGGTCTTATTTCGGCAAATGGCGATAGTATCTCCCCCACACACACGGATCTCAATACAGTCATCGGCAAACGTAGTGATTGTGTTAATAATTTGAAAGTCTATATTGATATACAGGGTGTTAACGAATTCGTGTAATTCCTTAAAACCACGTGATCTACTACTGGTGTAGACAGGCCCCTCACGGGATTTAGCTTAATTAAAAATAAAATTCTTTTTTTTCATGCGGCTTTGTCATCGATCATATCTAAACCATCTAATAAGGATTCGGTAAAAAAATAAGTTTTTTTTTTTGCAAAAAATTCAATTTATTTGTGTGAACATTTCGATGCCACGCATAAATTAATGAAAGTACGGCGACACGGCTGGCAGGAACGACTAACGCGATATCGTTCTTTGGAGTCAGATAACTCAAGGCTCTAAAAAGACTCGGAAATTGAAAACCAAAAATTTTTTTTGTTTTTTTATGTCATTTTCGGAAATTCCCATTTAGGGTTAATCTGTGTCACCAGTAGATCACGCGGTTTGAAGGAATTACACGATTTCGTTAACACCCTGTATATCTTATAAAAGTCTAATCGCGTAAAAACTTAAAAAGGCACTAAATACCTTTTTTATCCCGACGTTTCGGCCGAATTACACCGGCCGTGATCACGGGTAGACTGAAGTTGCGGAGCAGTTTTAGGCGAGTGTAAAGACGTCGTTAGTGTAGTGTGTCGAAGTACCGACGATAACTTAATAAAATAAAATAAAAATCAAGATCGAGTGAGGGTAGATGAAAATACTTTTGCTTCACGAAGATGACAACTGCTCCGCAACTTCAGTCTACCCGTGACCACGGCTGGTGTAATTCGGCCGAAACGTGGGGATAAACAGGTTTTTAGTGCCTTTTTAAGTTTTTACGCGATTAGACCCGAATCTGTATTTTTATAATGTGTACAAATCGCGAAAGTTTAAAAACCCTGTATATCGTCTCTAAAACAAAGTTATATTTTTAAACCCGCAAAAATCTACTGATGACGGGAACGAATCCATCTGCCAAGCATTTAGCTTTTAGGATTGGTGCCCGCACTATGTTTTTATTAGTGTAGAGGAGTAGACTGTTCTACTCATCCTCTTGACATACCTAATTACTATTCTTTTTTTCTTTTTAATTATATTTTTGACCAACCTCAAAAATAAATGGTACAGCCAATGCGTTCAACTTCAAAACGAATGTATTCAAAATAGAATAGAATTGTTTAGTTCTTTGTGGCCGTCAATGTTACAAAAAACAGGCCTCAAAAATCCCTTCACCGTTTCCTAGTGGTTATGCTGTGAAGAAGAAACGGCGCAACAAACTCCCCAGCAACACAGATCTGTCTGTCAAGTCAATAAATTAACTGATTCTATACACAAAAACAAAGGGTAATATCATTGACTTAGAATAAGTATGGACCTCGGGTCATCGCTCAAAAATGTCCGAACCGAAAGAGAGTTAAAACACGATGAATTTGAAAAGAGCTACAATTGCGCGCGTCATTCTTCTTTTGGGCGAACAAGCAGCTACACCTCAATGTCACATGTCAACAATGCCGTTCTGTGTAGTGAGATCGTGTAAAAACTACTCAAAAAAGTGAAAAAAGTTGATGGTGTATCATATTTTCAGTAGGTATATTATTGTTTTACAATTTTAAAGTATTATTTTGTTAAGGAACATTGTATTTTACTTAAAATTTAATTAATTGCAAGAGCAAAACACACAATAATCCAACTAAACAAAAAGTATCTTATTTTCCTTCTTTTATTTGACCAATTATGTCAACTTCATTTGGTTGGATTACCATAAGAAACTTGACATATTTGACAGAATTTAGAACAAATATTCCAAAGAGTCGTTATTTTTACACGATGTTTTTTTGTATTGCGATTTTAAACCAATTGCAATTTGTTTTGTTCTATTTATTTAAACAAGTTATTTTTAAACTTTCATTGCATGCAAACATATTATGTACGAAAATATGTATGTTGTCCTTCCGTTTCAAAATTGTATTGGTTTTTCGGTCACTACCAAGTTTCCGATCGAGCTGAAATTTTGCAGGTAGGTATGTGCATCTTAGATCATTAAAATGTCATTGAACTAATTTGATGATGGAGCCAAAGATTAGGCAGGCACAGGAACAAATGGTAGGCTCGTCGAGTTTCAGCTCATGTATTTTGTCATTATAAGCACTTTTCATTACATAAATAATGACGTAGGTCCGATGGTAGAGCCGGAAAACGGGCTCTGGAACTTCCTAATGGCAAATAGTGGACACGTGACGTTTGGGCTCGTTTGTTTAGTTATCATAAACTCTTTTAAATACACCTGACAAAAGATTGTTTCATTCAAAAAAAAATATGCCTCTGATTTGTTTCAGTTTTCCTCGAGATCAATTAGATGATGATGATGCTGATGCTGATGGTGATACTTCACCAAAGGAAGCGAAATCGCGTTTAAGAAAATGACGATGTTGTAATTTTGCAAGAAATGTTCCATGCTCTTTCAGTTGGATTAAATATTTAGCGATCGCAATAAATAGGTATAACTAATAATAAAATCTTTTAAAAATTAAGGTTGCTCTATTACTCCTATGTTCTCCAAATTTTCGTTTAACATTAGATGAAGTTTCGAAATTTGAAAAATTGAGCAGTGCTGTCATGTTTTCGTATGGTAAAAATTGTTGCAAGCAAAATTAGGCATTATGAGAACGACATAGGATTTCGTCCATCGTAAATGAGCTTGTTGGTATTTCTAAGTTTATAGTATGTCAATTCGTTGTCCATACTTATTCTAAGTCAATGGGTAATATTAATTACATTAATTAATAGTAGATTGTTGCATCGAGCGCAAAGTGAGCTATTAATGCACGAGTGTTATGTTGGTGGTAGCAAGGTGCGTAATCTACTTTTCGTTCAACTACCAATCTACCTACCGTGATAAAATATAACGATAAGATCAAATTAATGAAAACAAAGTTAACCCGCGACTTTTGCGGCAAACGGTTACTAACAATTTAATTTGCAGCTGTTTTTATACTTTCTGGAGTTGAATTCATGTCGCTATCGCTGTCTATTTGATTCATTTCCATTTTTTAAAACTTTTCTTGCTAATTATGAAGTATCAAAGTTTTACAACCGTACAAAATGCGCGCCATTTGTTTTTTTTTTTCACCAAGTCGGTTTTATTCAGCCGATTTTTATTTTCAGCCAGTATCTCTTTGATCTAATGCATACATGTAATATTAAACTTAATTGGAGACATAAATCTTTATGGTAAAATATCAAAATACAAAATAATAAAAAAATAACTTAAAAAAAAAGTAAAAACCGACTTCAAAGAAACACTAAAAGGAGTAAAATAATTACCATATTATAAAATTAACAGTTTCAGAAGTCGGTGGCTTCTATTTGCTTCAGTGTAGAGTTGCACCGACATCTGAAACTGTTAATTTTATATTATGGTAATTATTTTACTCCTTTTAGTGTTTCTTTGAAGTCGGTTTTTACTTTTTTTTAAAGTTATTTTTTTATTAAATACGTTTTAGTGTCATAATTTTAACCCCCTCCTTCATAACCCTTCTTTTTGGCTTTGACGTAGTCGGGCATAAAAAGTGCTTTCAAATGATACCTTACACGATATAATGAAAACATTCCAAAGGGGGGAGGGGGGACACGCACCCCCTCCTCTTTTCCAGTAGTCAGTTCCCAACAACAAATATAAACAAAGCAATATTAGTAATTTGAGAATTTTGCTTTGATCCGATGAGGAGTTCCGTTCCATATCTCTGAAGTTCATGGTCTAATCATAACAAAATTTATATGGGACCAATCGGGAAGTATACCCTTGCGAACAAAAAAAGATTTTTTCAAATCGGTTCATAATGACGGAGATATGAGGTAACAAACATAAAAAAAAAATATAAAAAAAAAAATACAACCGAATTGAGAACCTCGTCCTTTTTGAAGTCGGTTAAAAAACAGTGCATTAATGAGATTTCATAAAACATTTCTGCACTGTTTTGGTTCTAAGCAAAAAAGTCGTCCTTTGTGATCCGTTTTGTAGTGATTAATGATAACATTACTACGTAGTTGAAAGAAAATTTTAATTGAGTATGATAAATAAAGTATTTACCTAGAACAATTCTGGATGAATGAAGACGTTGCTGATACACACAAAACAAATAGGCTATTTTTAAAATAAGGCGACGACACTAAACGATTTTTATGAACCTATTGACTACGATACCTATAATGTTGTATCCTTTCGTAAATAAACAGTTCAAATATAGTGGCCGGAGTCGTCCCGCAAATGTGTGAACAAAAACATGTTCTGAGAATAAATCGTGGCGTGATCCGAGGTGGCCTTGAAATTTAAAATAAACACTTTTTATGTATTACGTGTATTGAGTAGGTACACATGGCTAATCAAGCTACACAATTCCAAAATGAGCTGATCTAGCATTGTATAGGCTTTCCGTACAATGACAGGTCAGCTTCTACTGGTAACGATATGTAGTATGTGCAATAATTATACTGATAAATTCGGAAACGTAAACAATTTATAGATTAGATTTCGCAGATTATAGATTAATTTTGAGAATATCTGCTTAGTAATAATTATTTAGCCGCGATCAAACAAATATTTAAAAGTGACTCATAAATTGTATTAATAATTGTAATTGCTTTTCCAAGAAATTTATTAAAGTAATAGATGCGTGTTTTAATTGTTTGTAGAACTTTATCTATATATTTTTAGATTATTTTTTCAATTTTCCTGTTTTGTAGGAAAATTCAAGTGATGTTGCCTTAAATTTACAGTGAAGTGCTTAGGATCTAGACATAGCTTTAAAACGTAATTGCCTCAAAATGAACCGAAGAACATACAGGATCCAAAAACCTGTCCATCTTTTTTTGGCCTCTTCTAGTTAATTAATTTAAAACTTTACACAAGTAAAACAAAAAATACAGGTAGCGATGTTATATCCATCGAATACATACGCTCAAGGTATTATTATTTTGTCATTAATTTTCGTGCGTCGCAAATAACAAAATTATCTCTCATAAGATGATAGATGTTAAAATTTAATTAAACCAATTCTGATATAATTACAAAGATGAAAGCATCAACCTTAACTGCTACATAATGGCCAAGATACACAGTGCCTTACACTGCGTTGCGTCAAAGATTTTCCGTAGCTTTTCCGTAAAGGTGCGTACGAATTAGAGGCAGCCTCAGGTTGAGGCACGCACGGCTCGCCAATTTGCTCAAATTCGTGCGTGGCTCGCACTCAGTGTGCGAGCACGACGCGCGAGCCACTCAGAGTCAGTTTTTTGGCCGTGCTCAAAGGTGCCTCGGTGCGCATGCCTCGCGTAATGTGGACGTGTATTCGAGCATATTTCTATACAAAAAGTTATCAAGTGTGGCTCGTCGCGAGCACGTTGCCTCAACGTACAAACCGAATGCGCAACTGAGCAGGCTCGCCGCACGCATTGCGCGCGGCGAGGCTGCCTCGGGCTGAGCGGCTCTAATTCGTACGCACCTTTACGCACGCATCGCACAGTATGCCATGGTCAAAGTTAACGGCAATTTTTTTTTTTATTATACTGCCCTACCAAAAAACGACTTTACTGCCGCGTTCCAAAGTGTAGATTCCTATGTAGAAGAACGGGCAATAAACTCCGCTCCGCTTTTTCATTAAATAGTTACAAAAAGTTGTTAATAATAATAATAATAAACCCCTCTGGGAAACGCGTTACCTCACTATGAGATTAACGTAAAACCGGAGGGAACATTAGACTAGCTTTCAACAACCCCATCATATAATAAAAAATGTATCATGAGGTCTACTGAAAAGCTTACAAACCGCAGGGCAGCTTGTGGCGAGCTGTTGGTGAGTGGCGACACTGCGTACCTTATTGCCTCAGAGAGTCGGTCAGGGCCTCGTCTCCAGTTTGCCTTTATTGGCTGGCTGGAGTGGAACCCCAAGAGTGCCCGCAGGACTCTCAACTCTGGCTTGCCTTTATCGGCCGTCCAGAGGGAGGCCGCCAGAGCTATATGCTCGGGGGTGGAAGTGTCTAAAGGCGTAATAGCGGGGAAACCCACTCCGGGTCTTTTAGACCCGCGACGGCGAAACCGGGGCCACACCTCTCTACACCCCTAGCCGCTCACACGTTTGTTGCCCCCTTCGCCTATGTACTGGCGGCTTTTCAGGGGGCCCAGCTAGTGAGCTGGCGAGTCACCGTCTGCCAACAAAATTCAACCTCAAACTTGAAAGGCAGACGCCGTTTTCTTCCGGCAATAGAAGTTAAACAGTCCATTAAACACCCCCTCCCATAGAACAATTTTATTTTTAGCATGTTTTACAATAGTTTTGCACCCACCGGGGACGGTCCATGACTGTACTCCAATAGTGCAGCCGTGGATAGTCCCCGGTTGGTGCCCCATCCCATTTTAGATTAAAGTTCTCAAAGGGGCCTCTGCGCGTTGGACCTGTGTCCCCGTGTATGCCTTCCAAAGGACCGGACATCTTCCGCACGGAAGATGAGCCGTGATCTCAAAGAGATACAAGAATAATAATAATAACCCCCCTCTGGGAAAGGCGTTACCTCATCATGAGATTAACGTAAAACCGGAGGGAACATTAGACTAGCTTTTTACAACCCCATCATATAATAAAAAATGTATCATGAGGTCTACTGAAAAGCTTACAAACCGCAGGGCAGCTTGTGGCGAGCTGTTGGTGAGTGGCGACACTGCGTACCTTATTGCCTCAGAGAGTCGGTCAGGGCCTCATCTCCAGTTTGCCTTTATTGGCTGGCTGGAGTGGAGCCCCAAGAGTGCCCGCAGGACTCTCAACTCTGGCTTGCCTTTATCGGCCGGCCAGAGGGGGGTCGCCAGAGCTATATGCTCGGGGGTGGAAGTGTCTAAAGGCGTAATAACGGGGAAACCCACTCCGGGTCTCTTAGACCCGCGACGGCGAAACCGGGGCCACACCTCTCTACACATCTAGCCGCTCACACGTCTGTTGCCCCCTTCGCCTATGTACTGGCGGCTTTTCAGGGGGCCCAGCTAGTGAGCTGGCGAGTCACCGTCTGCCAATATATTTCAAATTTAAGCTTGAAAGGCAGACGCCGTTTTCTTCCGGCAATAGAAGTTATCCAGTCCATTTAACACCCCCTCCCATAGACCAGTTTTATTTTTACCATACTTCACAATAGTTTTGCGCCCACCTGGGACGGTCCATGACTGTACTCCAGTAAAGCAGCCGTGGATAGTCCCGGGTTGGTGCCCCACCCCATTTTAGATTAAAGTTCTCAAAGGGACCTCTGCGCGTTGGACCTGTGTCCCCGTGTATGCCTTCCAAAAGACCGGACATCTTCCGCACGGAAGATGAGCCGTGAATAGAGATACAAAATAATAATAATAACGTCTGTTGCCCCCTTCGCCTATGTACTGGCGGCTTTTCAGGGGGCCCAGCTAGTGAGCTGGCGAGTCACCGTCTGCCAATATACTTCAATTTTAAATGTTGAAAGGCAGACGCTGTTTTCTTCCGGCAATAGAAGTTATCCAGTCCATTTAACACCCCCTCCCATAGACTAGTTTTATTTTTACCATATTTCACAATAGTTTTGCGCCCACCTGGGACGGTCCATGACTGTACTCCAATAGTGCAGCCGTGGATAGTCCCCGGTTGGTGCCCCACCCCATTTTAGATTAAAGCTCTCAAAGGGGCCTCTGCGCGTTGGACCTGTGTCCCCGTGTATGCCTTCCAAAGGACCGGACATCTTCCACACGGAAGATGAGCCGTGATGTCCAAAGAGATACAAATAATAATAATATCCTTTATTTCAGGCAACTTGGCCCATAGAAAACTAATACATAAATAACAAAAGCAATACATAATTATAAACTAATACATAATATTATAAAACTACTGTACACGAAGTGACGGCGTCGTGTTGCGCTGCGTGGTGTCGCGTAGCCTTCCACGTGCGTGTTAAGTGTGATCAACTACAATAAAATGGCACGCCCCTCCAACATCTGTCTTCAATGTGTGTGTGGATATGTCAACGAGTCACCATGTTTGTGTTTGATATTAAGGGGACTACAGGAGCTAAAAGCATGTTTTGTATTGCCTAAGGCTGTCCTGAGTTCCTGAGTGACGGCGCACGGACGTATTGCGGATTGCGGAGCTTTACCGTAGATACCTGTCCTTATTGCACGCGGAAAAGTTGACGCGTACGCGCGTGTTTAGCGTTTCGTTTATTTTACTTTTGTTTTAATAACGTCTATATCAAAATTCAAACGTTTCGAACATTTATTTAATGCGCCGTTCATTCCGCCTGCGCGGTGCGCCGTCACTCAGGACGCACACTTAAAGTATATGATCCGTAGCAGTTAAAAAACAAAACAGAAAAATATGTGATATTCTACAGGATATATGCTAGTTCGATAGTGTATTGAAAACATAATGCTACTTTGACGACAAATACGAAAATCATAAAGATACCTCTAAACATTTCTTTTAACGATTAAAAACCATGCTAATATACAGGCAATCAATCTGATTATTTGTCAAATTATTCTTCAAGCAACATAGTAACGTAATAGTGTTGTAATTTTTTAGTCCAATCAATAGATTTTTTGTAAATCGCGTATTCTTATTTCTGAGAATAATACGTACGCATGTGTGCGTAAACGCCTGTGTACCGACAGTGCTGCTATACGCTAAAGTGTAAATGTGTGCGTGCGTCACTCAAGGTCACTTAGCTCTTGTAGTAGTCTTAAGTAGATTTGTTGCTCGACTAGTGCATAATTAAAGTGACCGCTCGACAATTACGCATTTTAAATGTTCTTTCTCACACATTTTTGTCGATCTCTACCTACAATTCATGCAAGTGGGTTGCAGTCACATCCAGTCAGCAGTTGCACTGACTACATCCTAATTGCCTTCAAGGTGCATTTGATAGTTGCAGTTACGACTGAAACGAAATATTATATTTCATCAACTGCAGCATTATTAGCCTCACAGTCCCAACTGACGGCGCCCGTTTACGAACATGACGCACATGAAATGATCTGATTCAAAACACGTAAATGTACATACAATAGTTGATAATAATCAGATATCGTAATCGTATTCGTTGCAACTTAAAACGTAGTCAGTACCTAGACACTATAAAATGGTACGTGCCACGTCTGATTTATCGATATTTGTACCGGATCTTGCATACTCTGACTTGCAGAATTATAATTACATTGACCTCTACGAAGGCGAATGTTCCTTCTTATCAATTTATTAACGTATTACCAAATGAAATCAGTTATTACTTTATTATTCAACAGCGCAGCGATAGCACATGATAATAAATACAAAATATAGGTCTTTTCTGTCTCTACCTAAACAGTCGTCATCGGCCAAACCTGTTACCAACTATGTTGTTGTCGACTCCTTTATCAACAATGTTGTTGTCGACTCCTTTATCAACAATGTTGTTGTCAGCTGCCTTACCAACAATCTTGTTGTCAGCTGCCTTACCAACAATCTTGTTGTCAGCTGCCTTACCAACAATGTTGTTGTCAACTGCCTTACCAACAATGTTGTTGTCAGCTGCCTTACCAACAATGTTGTTGTCAGCTGCCTTACCAACATTGTTGTTGTCAGCTGCCTTACCAACATTGTTGTTGTCAGCTGCCTTACCAACATTGTTGTTGTCAGCTGCCTTACCCACAATGTTGTTGTCAGCTACCTTACCAACAATGTTGTTGTCAGCTGCCTTACCAACAATGTTGTTGGCAGCTCTTTTACCGACAGTGTTACTGTCGGCTCCTTTACCAATAATGTTGTTGTCAGCTCCCTTACCAACAATGTTGCGGTCGGCTCCTTTACCGTTGATAGCAGTGCGATGCGCGGTCGAGTACGGACGTATTTGTGCTGCTCGTTACGAATATTATATTCGCGTATTGCGCGGCTATAGCCGCTGCCCGATTTTTGTCGCTATGAGTTCCCAACCGCTCATAGCCAACGAGCTGCTGGCATTCATTAAACATGCCATCGACTACATGGACGAGGTCAGCATCTTGCAAATCTGCAAGTCTGGCTTCAAAGAAAAGGAGATCAGCAGTGCCAAGTTGTTGCTCTTTCAAACGCTCGGCAAAGTTAGATAGATAGATAGATAAGATAGATAAGACATTTATTTGGCACATACAAAAAACACAACACACAAAAGCACAATTACATAAAACAATACTAGAAGATAGAAATATTAAAATAAAAAACATGTTAAAATTAAAAGACAATAGGGTATCTGACTACTATTGAAAATGTACAACAATTTGGTATTATTTTAAAGAAAGTGTAGAAAAAAAAACAACAGTCAGATACCCCATTATAACAATCTGTGGCAGTAGTGTCAAACTACCTACCGACATAAAAAACAATCGATAAGAAAATAAAAAAATTCAAAGTGCGGTGTGTGTCTCCAAGTTGACCAGATGCCGTCCCGTCGGAGGGATGGTGGCGAGAAGAGTGTCCAGGACATCATCACAATGATGAAGAACACGGACCCAGATGACGTGCCCGCTTTCGTGGCGATGGAGCTGCATAAGCTGCCCCCCGTCACGTTCGACCACGTCGACGTCACCAGGCTGCTGAAGGATATAACGTTCCTAAAAGCGAGCCTGGCCGAGGTACAGTCCAAGCTGGAGGTGTCGAATAACACCATCTGCGTGCCGAAGTAGGGTTGTTGCCCAACGCTGTTTCGGTAAGTAGGTCACCTGACGCCTCTAACGTGAACATTCGTCGCGGGGCGCAAAACGCTTCCATCGGCAGTTTTGAGTCGGCGAGCTCTACTGCGTCACTAGCTGCCGATATTGCATGCGTTGCATCGTGCTCCGCCGCCGTCGTTGCTTCAACACCGGTGGAAGTAATGAGTCATGTAGGTACGTCGACCCCTAAACGTGCCTACGCTGCTATCGTCGCCACACGTAAACCTGCTATGTCGCAAACAAAACGGCAAGCAGAGAAAACAAAAGGGGGTAAGCAGAGCTGTACGGAGTCTGTCAACAAGGACGAGAAACAGCAAGGTCCAGTTAAGGGCTCGTGTGATAAGGACGGCTTCATAAAAGTGGAGAAGAAGAAGAGGAAGAAGCCTCCTTGTCGGAACCAGTGCGGTACTGCGCTGTCAGGACCCAACATGCTGCTGCGTCCAGCAATACCTTCGACGCAGCTTTACGTGTCCAGACTGCATCACTCCACGAAGGTTGAGGAGGTTGTGGAGTATGTGCAAGTAAAGACTAACTGGACTCTAAGGGTCGTGGAGTTGGAGTCGCGCCACAACACAAATTTCAAGTCGTTCGTGGTGCGAGTCCCGACTAATCATGCGGAGACTTTCCTCAAGGAAGAGTTTTGGCCGAAGGGTGTCGTGTATCGACGATTTCGTGGAAGGCTACGCGACACCACGCAGCGCAACACGACGCCGTCACTTCGTGTACAGTAGTTTTATAATATTATGTATTAGTTTATAATTATGTATTGCTTTTGTTATTTATGTATTAGTTTTCTATGGGCCAAGTTGCCTGAAATAAAGGATATTATTATTATTTACCAACAATGTTGGTGTCGGCTCCCTTACCAACAATGTTGGTGTCGGCTCCTTTACCAACAATGTTGTTGTCAGCTCCCTTACCAACAATGTTGTTGTCAGCTCCCTTACCAACTATGTTGTTGGCAGCTCCTTTACCAACAATGTTGCTGTCGGTTCTCTTACCAACAATGTTGTTGTCATTTGCCTTACTAACAGTGTTGCTGTCGGCTCCCTTACCAAAAATGTTGTTGTCAGTTCCCTTACCAACAATGTTGTTGGCAGCTCCTTTAGCAATAATGTAGTTGTCTGTTCCCTTACCAACAATGTTGCTGTCGCCTCCTTTACCAATAATTTTTTACTTTGACATTTTGATATATAATTATTCAATTCAATTATTCAATGTTGTTGTCAGCTGCCTTACCAACAGTGTTGCTGTCGGCTCCTTTACCAACAATGTTGCTGTCGGCTCCGTTATCAACAATGTTGATGTCAGCTGCCTTACCAACAACGTTGTTGTCAGCTGTCTTACCAACAATATTGCTGTCGGCTCCTTTACCAAAAATGTTGTTGGCAGCTCTTTTACCAACAATGTTGCTGTCGGTTTCCTTACCAACAATGTTGCTGTCGCCTCCTTTACCAATAATGTGTTTGTCGCCTTCCTTAGCAAAAATATTGCTGTCGGCTTCCAGTCCAACCAATCGCAACTGCATCTAGTCGCATCTGATGATAAGCGCAGACAGGGTCTAAGATGGAGCATTTTCTCTAACAAAGGGATTCCACTATACTCTTCAGGTTCTCTCATACACGATGGAACATAGTAAACTGCTTGACTTTATAATGAGGATGGTAGCTAGACAGATGGACCATATATAGATCGTAACACCAAGCATGCTGGGTTTTGTTGAATCTTACAATACGAGTCTATTTACAGCGTGCAGTGAGGAAGTTTTATTTATATTCTAGCCCGTTCTCAACACGGAATAAATATCAGTATTTTACACGAAGAAACTTCCATCCATGTGGGCTACATTTGGGGTTCCATAAAAACTGATGGCCTAAAATTAAACTGCTTTTACAATTATCCGTCACTTAGCTGATCGTAATTACTGTGATAGATAGTCAAATGTCATATGACCTTTGGGGGGCTTATTACACTATCATTTATCTAGGATCATAGATCTATGAGTCATAGATATATGATAATGTAACATAGACATTTGAATCATTTCCTCATACAAAGATATGACTCTAGAGGTCAAATAAGACATATGATCCTATATATAATATGATCCTAGATATATGATAATGTAATAGCCCCCTTGCCCCCTTTTCAGAATCTTTTCGATAAGCAGTTGTCGACCGATTCTGTTTGTTATCTCGTTTCATCTACAATTCTCGTAACGAGAGAAAAAGAGAGGTTACCGAATCGTTCGACAACTGACTTATCAAATCAGGGGCTGCTTGCTTCGGAGACCCACTGGTCTCAATTGTTATGCAAATATGGCTGTCAGTTGTCAGTATTACAAGAAGTTAGAATACTGGAATTCAAAAACTGGAATATACAGGCTGTAAGGGTAAACACCGTTATCCTTGAAACCAGTGGTTTGGTTTCATTTATAGAACGTAAAATCAATGAAAAATAACAAACTTTTTTTTTATAATATTTCATTTTTCCACGAACGCATTTCACCCTACGCGCGGGGGCAACAAGCTACGGTAAAGGGCGCGGGGAACTCGCCGCGTGGCCCGACGCACGGCCCCGCACATTTCGCTACCCCAGTCAGTCAGCTGTTTCGCTAGCGAGTGCGTGTACGCCGCGTCGTAGCGCCGCCGCGACGCTCATTTCTCGCGCGTGTATACTATTTTTTTTACTCGGTCTTATGTTTATGTGTTCATGTCAACTACCCATGGTTTGAGTGATAACGGTGTTTACCCTTACATGCTGTATATTTGCCTCACAAATTTTTCATGAAAAATATTATTATTGCCTTTATTCTTATCTATGTGTATCGTAGGACGATTCACGTGAAGGCCGGCCGGCGATAGAGGTAACAAAAACAAACGAACATTGATGCTGCACAACAACTAATTCAATCGGATAGCAAAACTACGTGTCAGTAAATTCATACAAAACTGAAAATTGGCATGAGCCAAGTGCAAAATATTTTGCACGTACACCTGAACGTTTGGAAGCTTTATTTGAGATTGATACCGTACTAGTTAACGAAAGTTATAAAACAACAACGAGTGGAGTTGTGTGATGAAACTTTTGCCAATGGTTTCAAAGAATAAAAAAGTGTTTATTCTCAAGGATAAATAGGATAATACTTTGAAAGACAGAAAAAACAATATAAACATTATTTGTGTTTTACTTTATCAGAATCCAGAAACTTTCAGTATGGCCCAAGTAATAATATGTAAATTAAACATAACACAACAAATTTTCCTCGCCCTTTCCTCTCAAAATCAACATGAAAATAAGAAATATCCGCTTTGTCGTTCGCAACAACTTAAAAGGGATAGAATTCGCAATTTTTGGCGCAAACCCCGTTGGTACCCTTGGGTGCAATCCTTTGATTTATACATTGGGGATGTTGCCTTTCTCTTCCTGTTTATTGTATTATCCATTACAGAGTTTGTGTTTGTAGGATGGTGGAATTCACTAGTGTGTGGATCTCGAGTTTCGATTTTGGCGTTGCGTACCAAAAGACCTGTGGCGGCATCTATCACGCCACATGTGAACTACGCAGCACACCGGTTGTTTAGACGACTACAGCGACAATCTCGACAACTCTCATAAATGACAGTGCCTACATTGCGCTGTCATTATTTAACACGCAGATAGTATATGTACAACCTCCCAACATCAACCGTTGGGCCAGCACAATACACAACGTCCGCCGCCGTCCGGCATACCGTCCTCGCCGACGAGGCCCGTCGCGACGTCCCACCGCCGCCGGTCACGATCCACCGAGCTCTCCCGACGTAGAGCCGGTCGTCTCTTCAGACTCCGCAGTCACACCGATAATTCAGACCTCATCAAGCTGTCTCCCCCCCCCCCCCCCCCTAAGCCCCTGCCAGCAACGCCCTAAGCCGAGGTCTGAGTCCCACTAGGGGTCGCCCTTAGTGCTGTTGTTACAGGTAGTCATGATGTTAGTGTAGTACAAGTAGTTAACTTAGATTAAGTATTTTACCCCCCCCCCCCCACCCATTGGCTGGAGACCCTTCAGGTCTCGCCAATAACTATCCGGTTACGTAGAAACGGTCCCGTAGGACCATCTACGGAAGTCAAATAGCAGTAGCCACCAGTAGATCCTCCAACCAGGCATACGACTCCGCCTGGTTGGAGGATCTTCCGTTTGGTTGGAGGAATACTATACCTGGTTCCTCGACATACCTTTTTACGACACCCATGGGAAGAGATGGGATAGTGCTATTCTTTACATCCGGCACCACACGGATGACAGTTGCCCTGCTATTCTTTAAAATCAGAGATAGCATATTTTGCTACAATCACGAATTTTTCTAAATGAGTCAGTGATCTCATTTCAGCTCACTCGCTGCCTCCCATCCGCTGAATTTCATTTCTAAGGCACATATCACGAAATCTACGGGAACAACGGAAATCCTTTTTTTCTTTGTCATGCAATAATATATTTTTCAATTTTTATGACATCTTCTAAACAAAAGAACCCATGACCGTTTTCCTTGACAATAAATACAGTTATTTTATTTCATGCCTGTGTCGAACGTAATCCTGTTCAAAGACCGGGGGCAGTCTCAGGGGTGGCTCCAAATCATATCTGAGAAATTTCTGCAGGGAGTTGCTTTCTTATCCTGTTTTTTGTAGAATCTTATGTATGAAATATAAATACACACTATGTTATCATACCGAAAATTTAACGACATGTTAAATACTAATTCTATCACCGAAAATAACTTTTTCTACTTCATGACTCATAAGCAGATATCGGAATAGGTAGAGTATATTTACCTAAATTTTGAGGAAGGAAGTAACATAGAGTGGATAATACCTCCTCTAAAATCCCGGAATAATTATAATTACGTTTTAATCCCGGGATTTAAAAGTCACGAATTATTTATTGGACTTTATTTATAGTTACAAATTATGTATTTGTAGAATCATATAACATTTTTTAGGGTTCCGTACTATGTAAAATGTAAAACAATGTATGTAGTATGTAAAACAAAACTCTTTAATTTAATACTTTTAGTACGGAACCTCGTTTTAGGTGCCCGTGTTTTTGCCGAAGTATTTTATATCGAATTTCATTCCGCCGACAACTATTCGCCGAGCGACGTAATGTTTGGCGAAGCAATTTTTACTCTAATTTGATTTCGCCGAATGATTAATTATAGCCACCATAACTATTTGGCCAAAAAAACATTCAGAAATTTTGTTTTAGTCGAATACTTATTTGGCCATTGTTTAAACTTTCAATCAATGTAATTATAGACACAATAGATAAGACAATTAAGTGTCGTCCTGGGACGACGGGCGGTACGCAACCAGTTAATGTGCCAAATAAGTATTCGCACAACATTATTTTCACAACATGGAATGTAATGTTTATCCGACTACACGTGGTCAGACTCTGTCCTACCCCTAGAGTGTTATTTAAAAGCGTGGAGCCAGAAGCTCGCGAAGGAGGTCCTGAATGGAACGAGTGCACGAGGCCGAAGCGCAGCGAGGGGGGGGAGGTGGCGAACGGACGAACGAACGAGGAGCGTAGCGCTGGTCAAGTGTGCGAGCGAAGCGAAGGGGCGACAAAGCGAGTCTACTAGCGGAGCAAACCCAGAAACACTTGCATGCTTACTTGCTTGCATAATGGAAAAATGAGCCATCTAACAAGTGTAAAGTGGCCAATAATACAGTTGACTAATGAAACAGTGGCCAGCAGACTAGTCAGCGTAACCAAAAGTTACAAAACATAATTAGGGACTTTAATCATTCGGCGTTTTAATTATTCGGCGAAATGAAAAGTGGGGAAAGGTTTTCGGCCAGTTATGAATCGGCTAATAATATTTCGAGATTCCAACAGAGAACCCCTCGTGAGGTACTCATGAGGCACCCTTCATTCGAGGAGAGGATAGGTGAGAGAGACTGATGAGCGACGGGCTCGCGTGTACGCTCCCGCTTGCCGCTTCGCTGGGTGAGGGAAGGAGAAAAAGGGCGCCAAGTGCGCGAACGAACGAACACTCCTCATCACATATTTGCATCCCTATCACTTATAAACTCACTCGCTCATCAGAGAAAAACTCGCGCTTATACAAATAATAAATTGAGGAAGTAGATGAGGTGGTTCAAAGTTGAAATACGGGTAAGGCTGCGTTCACATATGTTTTTCGGCGCGAATGCACGCGCCTGTCAGAGTATGTAGAATTGTTATAATTAAAGCTTTTATATTATATTACGTTTATTGTGTTTCTTGTTTCTTTTTAATTGTGAAATAAATAGTATTTTGTATTGAATAAACATTGCCACAGATCATAACTTTCGTTCGGAAATCATGACCCATGGTTGTCTGTTCGTTTAGAAATGCTTTTAAAAGTAAAAAGAAACAAGAAACACATTAAACGTAATATAATATAAAAAGCTTTAATTATTACAATTCTACATACTCTGACACGCGCGTCCCGTAAGAGTCGCTCCCTCCTCAGAAACTTTGGAATTTAATAGTTAGTCCCTTGTCTTAAAGTACATTTTTTATCAGTGTAAAGTACACGCGCACGCTCAGCGCCCGAATAGCTATTGCGTAGGACACGCGTCGCAATAGCGCAGCACCCGCGCCGCCTCCACCCTTCCGGCTAGGATTGCAAACGCAATTTGAGATCTAATGATGTGTCATAAGACTCAAATTATATACAACAAATTTTAAAGCGAGTTAGAAGCGGGCGCTGACGCGCGTGCCGTGTGCTTAGCGGGCGCTCGTCGTCTAAACGCGCCTTAAGAGCTCTTACACACCACGTTTTTTTCAGGCGCCGTCGACGCGCGTTTCGCTATAGCGCGTTGTCGGCGCTGCTAAACTTGAAATAGGCAGATTACTTGCGATTGCATCGCTGAAAACTCACGAGAAACGAGCTACAGACGCGCGTGAGCAACTCTCCTTGCACAGTAAAACGCGTGTAGCACGCGCGCGAAGGAGCGTGTATCGCGCTACAGACGCGCGTGAGCAACTCCGACTGATTAAAACGCGCTGTACGTATGTGTTTGCAGCTAAAGAGACACGCTGACAGCGCATCTGTATCGATGTAACTCCGCGCTTCAAGCGTGTCGACAGCTCGCGAAAAAGTCGTCGTCTGCATACTACAATTTTATGAACGTGTGAATAGGTAAATTGGTTGCGATAATATCGCGTTTGCAGCGCGTTATAGTTGCGCGAGACGTGCGTTGACAGCGCCTGAAAAAAACGTGGTGTGTAAGAGCCCTTACTCCCTCATTTTACTTTTTGAAGAACTCAAACGAGGTAACTCCCGAGTGAGTGGCACATTACTATTTCACATCAACATTTCGTGCAAAATTAATTGAAGAGCATATTTTAGTTCCGGGTGAATTTTAAACAAAAACAAAATAAGTAAAATATTTTGTGAAGTCAAGTTACCTTCAAAGTATCCTAACATATTATTTACCTAACAATCTTTTACCCGACATAAAGGCTGTTCTATAAAACAAAAACTACGAGAAGACTGGACTATAATCGGGTACTACACCCTAGAGTCCAATGCGTTGTCCGATCGACAAACTTAACTTTACTGTCGGCAAACTAATTTGTATTGTAATTAAAGTCGTATCACGTTGTAATAAGGTGTATTGTATTGTTTCATGAAAGAAGATGTATCGTATGTTTTGTGTGATGAAGGTGCATCGCACATATAAAAGGTATTGTAAAAGTAAAGTCACCATTTATTTAGAAATTTACGGATTGATCCTATTTATTTTAAAATAATGTAATGATACACTAAAGCCTGAGGCGTCATCCTAATAGGCGGGCGATGGCACGATTGTGCAATGCGATGTTGCGAATGTACAATCATATATCTTAATGTATGAAATAAAATGGTGTTTTTACAATTTTGAGTAAAACAATTTGGTTCTAATAAACCACTGTAAAAGTGTCAATTAAAAAAACATTACTAACATTAAGATATTTGATTGAGTAGTCGCCCCAACGCATCGCACGATTGCACGATCTCCCACCTGTTAGGACAACGCCTGAGCCAATGTTCTGGCTGGTCCACTCCGATCACACACCGGTCGTGATCAACCTAGCTTTCCCGTCATTGAGCTGGTCGTCTCTTCAGATTCCGTAGTCACACTAATAATTCAGCCCTCATCAAGCTGTCTCCCTCGCAATCTCCCGTCAACAACGCCCTAAACCGAGAGCCTCCTCCTCTAGGAGTCGCTTTTAGTGCTGTTGTTGCTAGTAGTCATGATTTTTTCATTTTTCAAAGTTTTAAGAGGTAATATACAAAACTCAGGTATACTATCAGAAATAGGGTTTAATATACCGGATAGATACGTGGAGCGGCGGCACAGGCCGCAGCTGCTGGGGCCCATTTTCCTAAAATAAATCTTGATAAATCACAACCGAACCAAGGCCGAACCGTTCATTCAGACAGTTCTCAATTTCAAAAGCTGTCGAATTGCTTGACACAAAAAACAAAATCTATCTTTTTGAAAGTTTTCGAAAACAAAAACTGACTGACGGTTGTGGTTCGTTTGCGTTTGGCAACAATTTATTTTAGGAGAATTAGGCCCCTGGTGGTGTCTAGTGCGCGCACTAACCTACTGGGGCGCGCACCGCTGACTCGTGCGCTGCGCACTCACAACACGGTGGCGGATGCCATAGACATATTCACCTGTACACTGGGTGAGTTCACAAGGGCCACGTACTGTGTAAGGTATAGTTAAGTATATTTTAAGTGACTTTGTCGCATTAGATTTATTATCTGTAATGGCAAAGGAAACACGTCTTGTGAAATAAATAAATAAATGATGTTAGTGTAGTATAAGTAGTTAGATTAGGTTAAATATTTTACTTCCCGCATTGGCTGGAGACCCTTCAGGTCTCGCCAATAACTGTCCGGTTACGTAGTAGCGGTCCGCAAGGACAATTTACAAGAAGTCCAACAAAAAGAAAAAAACTCTGATCGCAGCATTACCTAGATGTGCGCTGTTAGCGTTTCGCAAACGCACTGCATCTGCATTTGTTGTGAGCAAGCCATTATAATGAATTCAGTGTTAAAAGAGCCACCTTTTTTTTCTACTGGACTGCTGTTGGTGCTCCTAGGGGACCATTTCTACGTAACCGGGCAGTTATTGGCGAGACCTGAAGGGTCTTCAGCCAATGGGGGGGGAAGTAAAATACTTAACCTAAGCTAACTACTTGTACTACACTAACATCATGACTACCTGCAACAACAGCACTAAGGGCGACCCCTAGTGGGACTCGGACCTCGGCTTAGGGTGTTGCTGGCGGGGGCTTAGGGGGGAGGAGACAGCTTGATGAGGCCGAATTATCGGTGTGAAAAAAGAGCCTCCACGAGGGACGATACTCAAGAACACCTGGCGCGCTCTGGGCAGTCAGCCTCACTACCAACTTTGCACTGGCATTTTGTAATAAGATGCTAATCTGTTCACCTTTTTGTATCAATAGATTTTGTTTTTTAGAGCTTTCGTGTCCAATAGAGTTAAAATGCATACAAGTGCACGAATGCTGACGCTTACACTTGCAAATAGTGAATATGTGTGTCCGAAACCGTGTACTTTTTTGCAAATTGATGCTCGTTGATCCCTTATGACTAGAGCTTTTCATCGTAGTCAAGCTCCTTGTAAATATTTTGTCCGGGGAAGTATAGTATTTCCGCCGCCAAGCAGCGTTGCTCTGTTCCGGCTCGAAGGGTTTGCGTGCCGGTGAAATTACAGGTAGGTATATGAGCCTATCCGACTGTCTTTAAGGTCGGTATTGTATCGAAAATCCCCTTGGTGTTGTAGGCGGTGGTAACCACTTTCCACTATACTACTTTTTCCACTATACTTATTGGCAAACAAGCCAGCGACCTACCAATACTTGAGCCATTACAAACGTGCATACTGAGTCATAAATAATTTTCATCGGACCTTTCACTCGCACTTATAGGCCTTATGGAACTGCCCTGGTGTTGTGTTTAACAGTAAAAAAGGCTTTGTCGATAGTTGATAGAAGATAATGAGGGAGAGGTTAAGAAAATAATGAAAATATTGTTTAGGCCGAGCGGCATCCCTTTATCGATAACGACTTGCGCAGCATTGTCACATTGCTTTAACGTAAAGATTTGTGACTCAGTTCGCACGTTTGTAATGGCTCAAGTATTGGTAGGTCGCTGGCTTGTTTGCCAATACAGCATGTAAGGTTAACACCGTTATCACTCAAACCATGGGTAGTTGACTTAAATATAAAAATAAAAAACCGAGTAAAAAATGAATAAAAAATTTACGCGTGAGAAATAAGCGGCGCGGCGGCGCTATGACGTGGCGTACACACACTCGCTAACGAGACAGCTGACTGACTGTGCGGGGCCGTGCGTCGGGCCACGCGGCAAGTTCCCCGCGCCCCCTCCCGTAGCTTGTTGCCCCCGCGCATAGGGTGAAATGCTTTTGAGGAAAAATGAAAATTTTATAAAAAAAAGTTTGTTATTTTTCATTGATTTTACGTTCTATAAATGAAACCAAACCACGGGTTTCAAGGATAACGGTGTTTACCTTTACAGCCTGTTTAATAAAATTGACAGCCATCCGTGAAGGAACAAAAGTAAACTTCATGTCCTAAGTTACAACTGTTTATGGTCACTCTACATAAGACTATTTGAGTTACAGCCTTTCAGGCATTATGTTCTGTACAGTTGTTCGGGGAACAGTGTTGACCTGTAAAATATGGGTGGCTTAGTTACAGCGTTTATGGATGCTAGACTAACATTACTTTGAGTTTAATCTTAGAGGTACACGCTATTACAGGTCTAAGTGATATTTTTACTTTCTTTCAGAAACTGATATTTATCAGTTAGCATGCTATCAAATGTCTATCTCCAAAGCTTATGGCGCATGCTACACGTTCAATATTTATCATGGTATTTGGATCGCAATCCTGGATTCCTGTACTGACTGTGTTAGGGTCAAAATACACGTCCGATAGTTGCTTCCGGGAGCCGGATCCGAATCTCGGATTCATGAAATACACGTACGATTCTCGTGTCCGATTTTTTCTGGACGACGACGACGCCCGGACGATGCTTACGATTCTGACATCCGATCCGATAGTCTGATCGTACGTGTAATTCATGTTCAAACAAATTAGATAGTCTGATCAGACTATCGGAACCGACTATCGGAGGCAAGTATCGGACGTGTATTTGGGCTCTAAACCCTCAATAAATATCACGATACAGGATCATGATCCAAATATCGCGATAAATGTTGGGGCCTGTTACACTATACATATTATCACGCGATATCGCGATCCTGTATCGAAGAAATATTGACGGTATTGATAGTATCGCAATAATATTGACACGAATCCGGATGTTCTTAAAATCTGCGACTCAGGAGGCGTGGGTTCAATAATATTGACAGTGCGAACGCGCTGTACCGTGAGGAGGTCAGGAACAAAAAGTGTTATTTACACTTTTCATTTTTGTACAAAAATCGAGAAAAGCTATTTATGAGTAGGCCTGTTTACTATATAAATGTGACTTTTTGATCGAAATGCAATTTGCAGATGCACGACTATTTGAAACAAATATGTTCAGAAATCGATAATAATATGGACTTTGAGTCCAGTGAGAAAAAAAAGACGCGTCGATTCAAAAGTGTAAAAGACAATGTTTGATCCCAAGCTCCTCCTGTTTAATACAACGATACTATACTGGTTTCGTTTTAAAATCATTTTTTTTTTACCCAACGCCTTCCCCTTTTATTCATTTTAAACGAATACACAATAATTATCCTCTACGAACTCAAACCAATAATGTCAATAATATTGGCAGTTTGAAACCCTATCTTCAATACTGCCATGATAATAACATTACGATTCTAGGACCACGATACGGTATTGATATTGCGACATGCCCCATTGCGAATATAGCATGCGCCTACGCTGACAGTAACTGCCACGAAGCTCGATCTGACATAGCGTTGCGTCTTAATTCTGCGACGTGTGCTCAGGAAATTAGTACGTTAAGACGAAGATGCAACTCACCGTGTTTTATAGCCGTTGCCGCATATTTTCCTACAGCAAACTATAACAGATTTTCCTGAAATACAAACCTAATTACACTTTGTTCGACATTCTCACAATGGCAGACGCGCTGGGTACATTAATATCCAATAGCAAAAGCAGTGAATATTTTGGTTGGTCCTTAGAGACTTCCAATTCTATCGTACTTAACTATACCTACTTCATTTATACAAACATGGCATTAGCCATGTTAGCTAAAAGCTAGGAAGACCATTAGGTCTTCCTAGCTTTTTCCCAACTATGTTGGGATCAGTTTCCAGTTTAACCAGATGCTGCTGAATACCAGTATTTTACACGGAGTCACTGCCATCAGATCATCGCAATCTGGGCAATGCCAATATCCGGGCTTCGACGATTTCGGGCTTCTGACTGCCCGTAATGACTGTCATAGTTATTCTCCGAGGTATGGAGGAGTCACGACGTGTAACGTACAGTCACCCATCCATGGACTGACCGCGGCAATTGCAGCTTAACCTTGGAAATCGTATCATCTGCGCGGTTGTTAATTAGCCACGAGCCCCTCTATAAATATAGCTAATAAAGGCATGAATATATTTTGATGACCCCAGCTAGAAAGAAGCAATAACGTAGTTGATATTTACAGTTTTCCATGCCTTTTACGAGATTTTTATGATCCGTACGAGAATAGGTCTTACCATGGCCGAAAGCACGTATGGGCAACGTACGGGCCATATCCGGCCCGCCTCGGTTTTTGGACTGGCCCACGAAATTTTTGCGACGGGGACAAAACATGAAATCGCTAACAAAAAAAAACAGCTGTTCCCACATTTTGACGAGTTATGCGAACATAAATGTAGGGAACAGCTGATTTTTTTTTCACGTTTTCGTTTTTGGTCCCATAGTAAAAGTTGTTCATAATGATGAGCACAGTACAGTAACCCCTTATGAGGTTGTGCGTTATTCATATTACACCTTGTATATACTCGTGGAAACTCTATTAATGCATCCCGGTGTCAACTTATTAGGCATGATGTTGGTACAAAATACCTTCAGGAGCAATGAATTCGGGTCACCAGCATAAACCTTAATATCTCGGAAAACGTTGTTAGCCTTTTGAACGCCGATGACGGATATTACCACGTATACAGGGTGTTGACGAATTCGTGTAATTCCTTAAAACCACATGATCTACTACTGGTGTAGACAGCCCCCGCACGGGATTTAGCTTGATTAAAAATAAAAAAAAATAAAAATTATTTTTTCATGCGGCTTTGTTACCGATCGTGTCTAAACCACCTAATAAGGATTCAGTAAAAAAATAAGAACTTATTTTTTTGCAAAAAAAGTATTTTATTTGTGTGAATATTTCGATACCACGCATAAATTAATGAAAGCACGGCGACACGGCTGGCAGGCACGACTAACGCGATATCGCTCTTTGCAGTCAGATAACTCAAGGCTCAAAAATGACTCAGAAATAGAAAACCAAAAATTTTTTGCAAAATTTTTTTTTCTTGGTTTTGTAAAAATTCCCATTTAGGGTTAATCTGTGACACCAGTAGATCACGTGGTTTGAAGGAATTACACGAATTCATTAACACCCTGTAGAATAAAAGTAGATATATAAATGTAACTAGAGGTCGCTCGCACTCTCCCGCGTAGTTGCCGTTTATCGTGTATTCCGTATTTTTTAGCCTATGTCCTTCTCCAGGTTCCAGACTATCTCTGTACCAAGTTTCATCAAAATCGGTTCAGCGGTTTAGGCGTGAAAGCGTTACAGAGAGACAAACTTTTCTTTTTTTTTCTGTTGGACTGCTGTAGATGGTCCTAGGGGACCGTTTCTATGTAACCGGGCAGTTATTGGCGAGACCTGAAGGGTCTCCAGCCAATGGGGGGAAGTAAAATACTTAACCTAAGCTAACTACTTGTACTACACTTACATCATGACTACCTGCAACAACAGCACTAAGGGCGACCCCTAGTGGGACTCGGACCTCGGCTTAGGGCGTTACTGGCGGGGACTTAGGAGGGGGGAGACAGCTTGATGAGAGCTGAATTAGTATCGATGTGACTGCAGAGTCTGAAGAGACGACCGGCTCTACGACGGGAGAGCTCGGTGGATCGTGACCGGAACAGACAGACTGAGTTACTTTCGCTTTTATTATATTGATAGGGATTAATGTTTTTTTTACTTCCAAGTCTAAAAACCTCATCTTGGCATATTTTTTGTACGTAATGAATGATAGTATTAGTCTATAAGTTAAGCTTAGCACTAACTTTACATTTATGTCTGACTCTGAAAAACGAGGTGTGTGTTATGGTTTTGAAAACTTAGCGCTCAAAAGGTTAAACACTGTTTTGTTTATATTGGTGACCCGTATTCAGTGCTCAGTTCGCACTCTATTTGTACTTTAACAGAAATCTATTCCTCCTAGTTTAGACACTTGTACCCGACTTCGTTCACACTATATTTGGGCTACAATTTGCTCTCTCGTATACATCTTACGCGTGAAAGTTTCTAGTAAAATCCCTCATTTCACCATCAATTGAATTTGTACTCTATTTATTTGTTGCTAAAGTTAGTTTTCGAATGGTAGCGTTCAGAAATGTTCAGCTGCGAGTATGTTATATGCCTCGAAGTAAGAAATTTCATTTGAGACGATTTCGCGATTCCCCCACTTGTTTCCCCGAGGACAGACCGTTGATTTATCAGGGAGAATTCTCGCTTTTTTATTCGAAAAAAAATTGTTTCGCGCTTCGTCTCGTATGAATATTTGGGTGATGTGTTGTAAAATTAAAACTCGTTACGATTTTGAATTGTGGAGTTCTTCGTTGCGGTCAGAATTTGATTATCACTTGCGTTAATGGTGAAGAAAAGATCGTGAGGAAACCAGCATAACTGAGAAGGTTGCAAAAAAGTTTTCGATGGTGTGTGTAGTAGGGTTTTCGCCCCGGGTACCCGGAACCGGGAATTCCCGGGAATTTGGGGATTTTAGGACCCGGGAATTATTTAGCGGGAATCCCGGGTACCCGGGAATTATTTGAAATGAAGAAATGGTGATGAAAAATGAAGGGTCTGCGAACGCTTCCGAACATTTTAGAGCATTTTCAGACAGACAGACATTGCACTGCGTGGCGTGAACTTACAATGGGGTAAACGTATCGTGATGTCAGCACACCGTACTGTTGTCTCTGTCTAGTAAACAAATTCTAAAAGCTTGTTTTTTTTTGTAAATTTTTCATTTGTAGAAACTATTCACAATGCTTATCTTTTGTGTAATTTCGAGATTTATAATGAAAATATACAGGGTGTAAACGAATTCGTGTAATTCCTTCAAACAGCGTGATCTACTGGTCACAGATAAACCCTAAATGATTTTTATTTTAAATACAAAATAGTTTAGTTTAAAAAAAAAACTGTTTTCGAGCCCTTTTTGCGCCCCGAGTTAACCGACTGCAAAGAACGATTTCGTGCTAGTCGTGCTAGCCAGCTGTGTCACCGTGCTTTCATTCATTGATGAATGGCGTCGAAATGTTCCTACGAATAAAATTTTAATTCAGCAATTTTTTTTGTACCTTTTTAGCTGTTTAAGTTTCGATCACATAAGTATCGCTACCGCAAGAAAAAAAACTTTATTTTTATTTTTAATCAAGCTAAATCCCGTGCTCGGCCATTCTACACCAGTAGTAGATCATGTGGTTTTAAGGTATTACACGAATTTGGTAACACCCTTTATAGTTATTTACCCTATTGTTATTCCGTAATATTTTGCCATATTATATGAAGAGAAGACTTTTTTTTCATTAAAGAAACTCGCGATGTCACACAATAAATGACTGTAACTGTTCCTATACAACGTTATTTTTACTTTATACGAAAACCGAGACACCCCAACAAGATTTTCATCAGAACTGCCTCAATAATTATGTGTTTTTCTTTAGTAAATCTCCAAGTTACACCTTAGTTTATGTCGCGTTAAGTTCCCTAAAAAAGTGTGAAATGCCTGAGATGTGCTATGCAGGGGTTGTCTAATACACGGAAACTGACCGAGCGGACCATTTCAAGCCTCAAGGTGTCTATTCCCGTCAATTGTTATGGGTAGAAACCTACTGAAACAAAATTGAAAATTATGAAAAAAAAAAAAAAATATGTGGTGTAAAAAATATGTCAATCGATTCTCCTAGTGATTCTGAACAAACTAGTTTCAGGTTTCGTATATACTAAAACTAACCTTGTATAGTTAAATTTTTTAAATACGTCTAAGATTTTTTATTTTAATAAGAAAACTCGATTGGTATGTTAGACAATTTATCAATTTATCATGTTTAAAGTACTTACACAAGTTTAATGTTGAAATATACGAGAAAAACTATATTTATACAAAAAACATGAAAATTCCCGGGTACCCGGGAATTCCCGGGAATTATGAGAAAAAATTCCCGATTCCCGGGAACTCAAATAGGCCGGGAACGCGAAAACCCTAGTGTGTAGTCCGCTAACTCATACTAGAGATGGGTAACTAGTCGAAATTCCAATAACATAGCTAGCCGGCTATTTGAGGTGAAATAGCCAGCTGGCTAGCCAGCTATTTGGCTATTGAATAAATGGCTCACTAACCAACTAGCGCCAGCGGCGGCGTAGCTAAACTAGTTAGGCGATTCCAGTTCGATCCTCAACGCGGCAATAAGTTTAGATGACAATAATAAGTGTATTGTCATGATTTCGTTTTTTTAAGTAATTTCTTTCCGTTTTTATTCCTGTGGTTTTTACTAAAAAAACAAGCTTTCGGCTAGAATTGGACGTAGTTAGTCCAGCAGCTACTCAGCTATCGGCTACCGGGGCGGCTGCAAGCAAAACGTAGTTGTTTTAGGGTGCTAATTAAATAGACTTCTTTTTAATAGCATTATTCGCCTCTAAGAATCTACATTGGCTTCTAAATTACTAAGTCAGCCACAATTAACGAGCGTCTGAATGATACTATCTTAGCCACTAGTTATCTTCTATATAAGCCACTGTTCGTCACCCACTTTCATTTTCACAATAAAAACAAATGAAAAACAAAAAGAGTCGACGGAGCCCCGCTGCGCGCGGCTCCTATTTCTGTCTGCAGGGTTTAAAGTAACCTAACACGAAGGGGATGACGGGGGCTTCGTTCGCTCGCTTTGCTCGCTCACTCTACCCCCCGTCATCCCCTTCGAACCTAACCTATCCGTGTCGGGGCGCCCAATAATTTAGTTGGCGTTGTAAAAAAGTCGAATTAGTTTATTAGAGGTTATCTCATTTTCCCGTTGCTTAGTTATAAAATGAGAAGTTTGGTCACGTGGCCAATAAATAAATTTGTGGCTTGATTTATTATTTCTCGTTGTTTTATACTCTGTGGTGCCTTCCCGCTGTGCCGCAAACGTGTCGGATATTCAAGCTACTCTAACTAGTCAGTAGCCAATAGCTAGTTATCGCGTTGACTGATATCATAGCCGTGGCTATTTTTTAAATAGTCGCTATTTGGCTAGTTATTAGAATAGCCTACCCATCTCTAACTCACACCAGGCCAAGTGGACTAATGCCTGGACCCTTCTCATTCTAAGAAGAAGCCCGTGTCCAGCAGTGTTTCTTTGTCGCGACCTTGTGTCGTAAATAAAACTATAAAATCGATCACTAACACACTGTTTTGAATGCATCTTCTTTGAATAATTGCGCAAGAATGTAGAGGAGGTATAAATTAATTATAACACAGTTTTCATGTAGGATGCGCAATACATTTTTTTAATCAAAATGTACTAATCCGCGGGCCATTTAAAGTATCATTAGCGACGAATGACTGCTTTAAAGCAAGTGTTAAAAGAAAATTCAATATTTTTTTCCATGCGAAATGATTTTAAATTAGTTTTTTTTTTTACGAATTCCTTTAGTTACGAATTCAGAAATAGGAGCTTCTAATCTGTGACCCCAATATGACCTAAAATGTAAACACAGCTGATAGCTGAGGATAAGATTTACTTGTATTTATCATAAACTATTGATTTTTAAGTGTCGTGGTGGCCCGGAGGTTACAGACCCGCTTGTAGCACCGGGTTGTGGGTTCAAACCCAGCCATGTACCAATGTGACTTACTTTTTCAATGTCATATGTACTTTCTTAGTTAATCTAAGACACCACTGACATACGGTGAAGGAAAACATCGTGAGGAAACCTGGACTTAATGTTCTGAAATCGCCAACCCGCAGTGAGCAAGCGTGGTGATCAATGCTCGTTCCTTCTGAGTATGAGAAGAGGCCTTTGCCCAGCAGTGGGACAGTTACAGGCTAATTTTTATTTTATTGATTTTTGAGGAAAGTTGTAGATCAAAAGTTATTCATTATTATGAGTATTGGTCCAGCCGTGAGACACATACTCAAGACTTTTTTATTTGTATCACATTTTTACCTGTTGTGTCTCTTTGTACTGTGTCCAAATAAATGATTCTTTATCTTTATCTTACTTTAACACCCCTTTGGAGTAGTATCCCCTTTCCGACTAACCCGGTACATCCACGGAAGTTCGGAGAGGCTATGTACAAGGCGGCCAAGATTAAATAGGCCGTCCTGTATCCAACCACCGGTGACGTAACTCGTGCTGACCTATGTTAACAATTATATAGCGAACTCAAACGCCACTAGCAACCCTAATGTTGTATGCGCTTAACTGTCGGCCCGCTAAGTCAGCGGGTAGAGAAGCGCGGCTGTGCCATTTCAAAAGCTAACTAATTTTGTAATGTAACAGACGGCTCTAGGATCTCTTGAGCACGTCTGCTACACCAGTTATAAAGAATGGTGTAGAGCATTCTATACCTAATACATATAAGTAACAATAATAAAATGCTTATAGAATAAGAGACAGGATAGCTTTACGTCCCTTGGGGTAGTCAGCGAGTTCCTTCTTGTAGTTTCGGTGTTCGCCAATGGCCCACACAGCCATTTGGAAGAAACCGGCGGCAGCAAACAGTCCGGCTGGAGCGCATCCAGTCATGACGGTAGCTGACAGCCAGGAACCAATCCCGTAAGTGTAGTTAGGGCAGGAGACGAAGTTGAAAAGAAGGGAGAAGGGGTTACCATCGGGCACCGGAATGCATCTCACTTTGGTACCATGGGAACGCAGGTTCTTCGACAGAATGTGGACTGAATGTGGGCTCAGGTTGTCCAGCTCACACGAGACCTCCGAGTCCAACGTAAAAGCAGATGTTATATGGAGCAGTGTATAGTTGATGTGACACATTTCACAAATTGAAACAGCCAATAGGTTTGTATATTATTTAAACATAGATCAGACAATAATCTAAGCACTTGTAAAAATTCCTCCATCTCCAATCCATTGTAAAAACCAAAATCCAAAAATCTAAATTCAAATCAAAACCATAGTGGTATAAAAAAGTATAACATCAATAGCAAAAAGGTTAAATGACGATGATGATGGTGATACTACAATTTCAAAACGAAATTTTACAGGAGAGCGCATAAACGTAAAATCGGTCAGCCTTTGAAAAGTATTTTTGTTAGGTAAAACCATGTGGTTAAAGTGACTTACTAGGTTTTAAAATTATCAGAGGCAGTGAATGGCACTTACTAGGCATCGATGCTTAAATATAATCTGCTTATTATTTGAGTTTTCAACGCTGGTGTTTTTGTATTTGGTAGAGACTTTCTAGGTGAGCAAGATTATGCAATAAAAAGATTTTTGTAAAAAGTGTCCCCTAATAGGTTTTGAAATGGGACAACCGAGCGGGTAACATTTTTTTTTTCTTGTCCCTCTTTTGATTTCTCCTGTACCGTGGGTGCTTTTACAAAGACAAACCTCACATGCATTAACGCCAAGACACGGAACAGCTATACATAGAACACAAATAATTGATACGTAGGCGAATCGAACCTACGATATGTAGCCAGTAGTCTGTCGCTCAGCGACATGACCAACCGTGCCGTCAAAATTATGTCACTCGCTTCGCTTATAACCCCTTGATTTTGGAAATTAGTTTTTAAATAGAAGTTCCATTTTCTGAGGCTCGACCTGCCTGGATTGCGGTGTATGCAGCTGCGAACCCAGCGACCCTGGCCAAAGATCAGGAGAAGGAACACCATGGGTTTTAGCCAGTAACGCGGCATCCTACGTGAGCGATCTAGAAGCGACGCGGCGCTACTTGAAAACAGCAAACAGTCGATACCTATTGAAGTGGCCTAACGCGATCAGTTGGCTTGATATTTTCGCGCGAACTGGGGCCTAATTCTCCTAAAATAAATCTTGATAAATCACAACCGAACCAAGGCCGAACCGTTCATTCAGACAGTTCTCAATTTCAGAAGCTGTCGAATTGTTTGACACAAAAAACAAAATCAAACATTTTGAAAGTTTTCGAAAACAAAAACTGACTGACGGTTGTGGTTCGATTGCGTTTGGCAACAATTTATTTTAGGAGAATTGGGCCCTAGATAATGATAAAATAGACATTGATTGTGGCTCTGCTGGAGAGCATACTCTCTAGCAGAGCCACACAGAACGTGCACTCAGGAAAGATAAACGCCACTGTTTTTTACCGGAAATGAGGTTTTAAATAGAACTTCCATTTTCTGAGGCTGAGGCCTGCCGGGGTTGCGGTGTATGCAGCTGCGAATCCTGCGACCCTGGCCAAAGATCAGGAGAAGGAACACCGTGGGTTTTAGCCAGTAATGCGGCATCCTACGTGAGCGATCTAGAAGAGACGCGAAGCGGCGCGGCGCGACGCGAAAACAACAAACAGTCGATACCTATTGAAGTGGCCTAACGCGATCAGTTGGCTTGATGTTTTCGCGCGAACTGGGGCCTAATTCTAAAATAAATCTTGATAAATCACAACCGAACCAAGGCCGAACCGTTCATTCAGACAGTTCTCAATTTCAGAAGCTGTCGAATTGTTTGACACAAAAAACAAAATCAAACATTTTGAAAGTTTTCGAAAACAAAAACTGACTGACGGTTGTGGTTCGATTGCGTTTGGCAACAATTTATTTTAGGAGAATTGGGCCCCTGGATGCGGTGCCGTACAGTGCTACTGAATGAAGGCGGTGCGCGGCGGGCGGTTCGCAAGCTCGTAGGACAAAGCCACCGCTTCGCACCGCATCGCTTCGCAATTCGCGTCGCTTTGAACCGCCTACGTACAAGAGTCCGGCCTTAAACCTTCGCTTTCCTCGGGCGGCGGGTATCTATGAGGATTACCCACGATAAAAAAAAGGTTACCTGTTCTTAATTAAATGGCGTTTCTCAAAGTTACTTGATATCATTAATAGAACTCATTCAAGCGTGCACGTTCTTCGCTACTATAGTATCTTGTTATTTAATTAGCAAAAGTTTAAGTATTTCATTACTTGAATCCTGTAAAGTTTTCCCAATTAATTTTATGTAAACCTGTATAATCTACCAAAAGGCTTGTATGTTAATTAATTGTAGTAACGTAAGATCATGTAGTTGATAGGAAAGTTATTCAAAGTATCGTGTAGATTTTTTTTTTACACGTTACCTTTCATCATCCTCACATCACATGTCATACAGTTATGTGAACCGCATGGAACATGATTCGATGGTAATAAAGCTGAGGGACAATTAACTTTTAATATTTAATTTCAAAAGACTTCTCTCGTGTCAGCACGAGCTAAACAAAAATAGCTCATGCTGTGGTGAAAAGATTAGCCAGTCAGCAAGGTTGGTAGCGGGGCTGACTGCCCAAGGTGCGCCGGACGTACTTAAGTATCGTCACTCGTGGAGGCTCTTTTCATGCACCCCTATAATATTATATTTTCGATTTATAATTTCAAAAGTGAATTAATATTAAAAACGAAATTATGTCATGTTTACAAGGGACGCGTTTTGATGCTTCATTATAACAAAAGTAAAGAAACTTTCTATTATGTAATGAATAAATGATGTTGACACTATGGTCTTAAATCAATGTTCATTGTGTTGTTCACATAATTAATACTTATTTGTGGAATACCTTCTCCTTAATTTTTAGTTAATCTAAGACGCCACTGACATACGGTGAAGGAAAACATCGTGAGGAAACCTGGACTTATGGTCTGAAATCGCCAACACGCAGTGAGCAAGCGTGGTGATCAATGCTCGTTCCTTCTCTGTATGAGAAGAGGCCTTTGCCCAGCTGTGGGACAGTTACAGGCTAATATTTATTTATTTTTATTTTATTTATTGTGGAATACCCTATACAAAGTTGTATGAAAATATCAAGAAAAGTAGTAGTGTCGGGAACTTCGTGGAGTGAGCGCCATCTGTTGTCCGCCACCTAACTAACCGTGACGTCAACATCGGACCACCACTGCCCGTTGGAGGGAGGAGACCGGCTCGCTCGCTGCGCCCGGCGGACTGCTTCTTGGACCGTACGACGGAACACTCGTCTAGAGTATTCTGTGTAGATCAGCTGAAGAAGTCTGACCTTTTATATCTCACTAACTTGTCCTTATTTTATGATCTTGTAATAATTATCTAAAGTATTATATTGTGATCTAGTTCATGTTACTAACACTAACCCAAATACAAGTACCTACTCTCAGTGGTGGAGAGTCTATGTTGGTTTTATTTACTACATTTACCTTGCTCACAATCCTGACATACCAATATTAGCGATAACTGTAATGATAGAACCACTCCTTAACGATTAAATTGTAGTGTCGCTAACAGTAGTTTACACAAAATCACATAAACAAGCTGCTCATATTTCTCAATAGCAAACACTATGGAAATTCTCAACAGTTTTTATCTATCGCAATAATGTGTTTATACTTGGCCTTCGCGTGATCCAACTGAAATATGCATAATTAGCCTTTCGATAATTTACCGGAACTTAATCAGCTATAAAAAAACTGTTTCTTTAGCACGCTGCGGCGTTTATTTGTTTTATTTTTAGTAACACAATATGACTGTGAAGGTCTAGTTTACAATTGTTGAGAATTGTTATAAAAAGATCAAGGGTTTTTGAAGAAACAGAAAATAAAAATTCACACATTAGAAATAGTATGTAAGCAACAAATCTCATTATCTTCATTCAGCCGAAAGACGTCCACTGCTGGACAAAAACCTCCCCCAAGTATTGCCACAAAATTACTGGCCCTGTGCTTCTCGCATCCAGCGGATTCCCATCTTCACCAGGTCATCGGTCCACCTTGTGGGAGGCCTTCCGGAACGCGGTCGCCACTCCAGAACCTTTCGGCCCATTGGCCATCTGTTCTGCGAGCAATGAAAAATCTAGTAAGAATATAAACTAGGAAAATATGTACCTATTTTTAAAAAATCAAAAAAAAAAAACTATTTCAAGGTAGACTTGTTGGGTTAATACAGAACTGAAACTCAAACAAAAAATATAAATACATAAATATTATAATTGAGGTCATGATCAAAAACTCACATAATTATCCACTTTTGACACTTTCATTTTATTTGTTCTTATTCGACTCCAAATGATAAAATTCACCATTTTGAAAAATATGTTTGATCAAAACAGCACGTATCCCTCAGTGAAACGTAAACTATTTCAAGAGTTAACGTTCAAAACCACCACAAATCCTACTGTAAAATTATAAAAAACTAAAGTCTCTTTTGATCCTAACCTCCTCAATTGTTATGACAATAAAAATACACCACATTCACTTAGACAGAAAATATTTGTGACGGATGAAAATCATCATCGCCACCTCAGATTATAAAACAGAAGGCAGATAGAGTGACAGGAACAACGTGAGTGCGGCCAAAAAAGCAAATACAAATTCAAAAGCGAATACAATCTCGAGTCAGTATGACACGAAGCGCCGCATTGTTAGGACGTCATCGATAATTTTAATATTTATGATAGTAATGCCATCTTGCGTTTATAAACATTGCAAAAACTGTTCCTAAAAACAAAATAAAGAAGATGGAGTATCTTTTCATAGGTTTTATTGATTATTTATCTATTTGGATATTATTTTACGTGATTATTATTAGTGACATCTTGGAACACAAATCCTTAACAAAAATCATTCGGTGTTGCTTGTTTATATTGAAACCATTTACCCCCTAAGTTAGGAAATAAGTAAAGAATACAGGAATAACGATTTACAAAAATATTTATTTCGATTATAGTGTTTTATTTATCGCGTTTTTTGGTTGGTATGTTTGTAGGTATGTGTGTCCGTTTGTATGTGTCTTCTTAACTAAAACTACTTAATGTATTGTCTGTCTCTAATAATAATCATGTACGTCAGTCGATTTGCCAACATAAAGTAAATATAGCTATCAAAAACATAATTACAACCATTCACGACTATACTAAATGACTGCCATAAATCCACAAAATATTTCTATTTATCATCTTCTATTCTGTAATCTGAGATTAGTAAATTTCTAAAGTAGGTACTTGCATTAAAATACAATCTGACTCAACGGCAGATATTCACTTTATATACATACGTATAACTCTGTATGTATCTGCATTTTTCGGAGACAGTAAATTGTTTATTTAATATAATGAAATATTATGGGAATTTTGTCATTATCATGGCAACCGTACACGCACAAAGAGGCAACGTGTTCTTATAGTGCTGTCATGCACACATGTCTACAGACGTGCCTCACATTATGGTTCAGTACAGTCTATCTGCCTTTTGTTTTATAATCTGAGATCGCCACAAATAGATCTAGGGAGGAATATGTTGGGAGAAAAGGGAAATTAATTATGAGAGGGATCTTAAATTTAAGAAGACGGCTATACAAGTTGAGAGGTGGGACGTTATTCAAAGTTAGTGATCCAAAGTACCTTCTTCCAACCCGCACTATTAGATTTACTATAGTAACATTATTTTGCTTTGAACTATCAAGTTAATGCATTGAATTAAAATTCCAACTACATATAAATGGAATGCCCCCGTACAGGTACTTAACCGCTAATTTAGAAGCCCCACGTTATATCATTTCGGTCTCACGTCACTTACCGGTCGTGTCCATGCGCTAACTCTCACGGGAACATTAACCAGACCGTACATAGTTAAAGCTATCAATTTAATGTTACATGTAAGGTAACGGTGCGTATTGTCACGCAAATTATCTCTATTTACATTGACTTTATTTAAAGTCCAATAGAATGATGAATAACGATCGATAATACAGGTCTTCATATAAAAAAAAACTGTTGTTGTTCGTAATTGTAAACTTGATCTGTAACAAAGATATAAGGGTCTTAAAAGTGCATTGAAGAAGGGCCTGTCCACATCTCCACTTCACGACGTCGTCAACGTGGAACGGTAACGCGACACGATGCGTTGACATAACGTGCAAATTTACGTTACCGTATCGTACAAATGCACGTCAGGATCATTGTTAGATTTATCGTTGACCATGTAGATCCTGAATTTTAATAAGAGAAACAGTAAGGTCTGCCTCTGCCTGACTACCTCGTTGGTCTAGTGGTCGCAAGCGCGACTGCTGAGCGTGAGGTCTTGGGTTCGATCCCCAGGTCGGGCAAAGTGTTATTAGGTTTTTCCGTGTGAAATTTCTCAGTAGCAGCTCGGAGTCTGGATTTGTGCCCGGTTGATGGCAATAGGCTCGCCCCCTATTACATGGGACTTAAACATAACGGCGAAACGTGGGTGTACTATACACCTCTGCCAACCCTTCGAGGAATAAGGCGTGAAGTTATGTAGAAACAGTAAGGTATGGTTTTAAAGCATCGAAGCACATAGACGGCGACTAACTCGTGGGCGTGGAGAGCGCGGGCGGAGCGCATATACGTGTGCGCTTGCGGCTAGAGGTGGAACGTGTTACGATAATTATTAGTAAATTTCCACGTTATGTCAACGCATCGTGCCACGTTCCACGTTGACGACGTTGTGACGTGGAGATGTGGACAGGCCCTTATTTCGAGAAAAGGGTACACAGCCGTGCTCGACGTCAGCAAGGACACTTCCGGGCCCCCTGATATCTTTCCATTCCTGTCCCCTTGCTTAAGATTTCTCTTGAGAACTATTGACTAAAGGCATTCCCAATCGTCAACAATAAAGTTCATATTGTTATTCTTTTTATTGATAGTCGTGGTGGCCCGGAGGTTACAGACCCGCTTGTTAAGCACCGGGTTGCGGGTTCAAACCCAGGCATGTACCAATGTGACTTTTTCAATTTCATATGTACTTTCTTAGTTAATCTAAGACGCCACTGACATACGGTGAAGGAAAACATCGTGAGGAAACCTGGACTTTAATGGTCTGAAATCGCCAACCCGCAATGAGCAAGCGTGGTGATCAATGCTCGTTCCTTCTCTGTATGAGAAGAGGCCTTTGCCCAGCAGTGGGACAGTTACAGGCTAATATTTATATTTTATTTTTATTGTTATTCTTTACATCTCTATTCGGAACTTTACCTGACAGTACAAAACTCTGTTCTAAATTGATTTTCGTTTATTTTAAATTTTCTGCCGTAGAATTTTATTCCTCGTCGCTTAATTGATTTGTTGTTTTTTATATTTATTTATTATCTAACTAGCTGTACCCGGCATGCGTTGCAATGCACTTTTTTCTATTACTACCTACCTACTACTTACCTACTACCTACCTTCAGAAACAAAATCAAAATAGTAACAAAAAGTTAAAACCATTTTCATACATAATAATATGGCATTAAGTCCGCCTCTGTACTAATTTTGTGCGAAAGAATAAATAAATAAATACATGTTGTAAACAAATGTACTGATATAATTTAGTTTTTTTTAAATATCAAAATTTTCGTTTGTATGAACCTTCTCCTGACAAATAAGAAAACAAAAAAAAAAAAAAAGGCGAAATCGGTCCAGCCGCTCACGCGTGATGCCGTAACCAAGGGAAATAGGAATTCATTTTTATATACATAGATTACTGGGACCACCTCGGGTGAATACTCGTTCAAACAGAAAAAAAAACATTAAAATCGGTTCACAATTGGCGAAAATAGCGCGGAATAAAAAAAACGTACACGCCGAACTGAGAATTTCCTCTTTTTTTAGGTCAGTTAAAAAGGCAAATCAACAACATAACAAAATTATAGAAATCATAATGTTCTTAAGTTACAAATAATTCTAGAACAACCCGTTTTAATACATAAATTATATCAAATCACATAATTAATGAAGTGAAAAATCGAAGAGATCCCAATTCAACGACTAATGTGTATTCATAAAATTCAAATCGTAAAATAATCCCTTTATTTTCACATAATTTCACACTTGCTTAACCCTGTGGATGCGAAGTATTGGCACGCGCCACCCCATGTCCCTTTTTCCCAACCCAAACTCTTCCCCACTTTAAATCGTTCCGTGGGAAAAGTCCGTTGTAAATTCTGTGAGAATGGGAAAATAATTAATGGTAAATTTTATTTAGAGATTATTCAAATTTTGGTGAATGTATTATTTGTAGATGGTCGTGTGTTAAATATTTCATTGATTAATTTTGAATGAGAACTTTTTTTGTAATAAAATACCTAACTTCAACACCACATGGACGTTAGTTTTGAGTCAAGTTGGCGTGTGAGATTCCAATTGCAATGGAATAGGTCGAAAAGACATGTTTAAAAAAAACGAATTATAAAAAAAATTATTAAGAACATTCCTACTATAATAGAGACAATCAGTTTGTTCATCTTTCAATAATACACTTAACCCTGGAAATGAGAGGTATTGGCACGCGCCACCCCACGTTCTCACCCGGAGTCTTCCCACCGGAAATCGTCCCGTGTGAACCGCAAACGACTTTTATCATAAAAGATCGTTAGAAATTCATGAGAACGGACGATGATTTAATTTTTATAATTATATTAAGGTAATATTTTGGTAACTAGAAGCCTACTGCAGACAATTTACAGCAACTATAAATAAGTCACAATAAATATACTTTCAGAAAATTTCCCATTGTTCGGCTCAAATCAGTGGTGATCTATGCAAGCGCGAAATGGAATATAAAGTAAGGCTGTCTCATAAAATAAATCTAAGATATTCTTAATAACATCTCGGAGTTCGTATTTATTTATGTCCGGCTGTTAAGACTTTGTGGGTTAAGATTTTTTAGGTTTTATTACTTTTTGAAATTTAGAACATAAATTTAGTTGCATAACTGCATACGCAGCCCCTAAATTCCCACAGAGATCTCTTTCTGGTGAGAACTGAAGTAATGTCGTGTGAAATGCCAACGGATTTCGCATAAACGGTAATTTATTTCCGTAACAATAAAAGGTATGAATAATAAGGATCTTGAATTGTAGTTGTTTTTTTATAAAATATAACATAACATAAACTCACGCCTGCATTTCCTGAAGGGTTGGCAGAGGTGTATAGTACACCCACATTTCGCCGTTTATGTTTACGTTCTATGTAATAGGGGGCGAGCCTATTGCCATCGACCGGGCACAAATCCAGACTCCGGTCGGTGAGAAATTCCACACGGAAAAACCCAGTGACACTGCCCGACCTGGGGATCGAACCCAGGACCTCACGCTCAGCAGTCGCGCTTGCGACCACTAGACCAACGAGGCAGTAATTATGAAATATAATTGTTAATATTAACGAATTGTGGCAGCGGTTTTTTTTTTCGTGCCTTCTAGCAGAGCAATAAATAGGTCTTGTGACATAAACTACGTATTTTAATACTAACAATGCGAATAATATAAGCAATTAAATCTGATTACTTCTTTGATAACTTCAATTAAGATGACAGAGCAACCCTGTTTATTTGTTTTGAGTATGACAGCCACTTAACCCTTTAAACGCGACCAGTATTGGCACGCGCCACCCTAATTTCCCACCATGAGCGACGTCTCGTTCCAGTGGGAACTAAAATCGTCTCGTGTGAAATGCCAACGGATTTTAACGTATGAATTTTAATGGAACGTGGGAATATGAAATGAAAAAAAAGAGAACTTTTAAGAGATTTTACGTTAATTTTGACAAAAATTAAGTAATAAATTACTAATGGATTTTGTTGATTAAAATATTTTGGTCACGGTTTTTACTTTGGTATTAGTGCTTACTTATATTTAAATATAAGAATACCAACTTTAAAATTTTATTTTTCATTATGTAAATGCCTAAATAAAAAACTGCTTCTTTTGACTGACTTACCTCCGGTTTCTGAATTAGGAATTCTAGGATAAGCAGTACTTAAGTACAAAAAACTAGTCTAGTCTAAAAAACAGTAGTCTCTGGGGATTAAATGCAAAATCGTTATATGAGGAGCTATTTTTCATCATATTAGCACCTTGACACATATATGCACGTACCCAAGTACTGGTTCCAGTGGGAACTTAACTTGTTCCGTATAAAATGCCAAAGGATTAATTTAACATTAGGAAAGTTTGTTGCAATTACGCTGAGAATTTAAAATGGGGTGGACGGAGTGACGTGAAGTTTGATTTTGGGACAAAAAAAAACAGAAAAAAAATAGTTTTTGATTAAGTACTGATGTGTTTCATTTTGTGTTTTTAATTATGTTTTTATGCCTAATCTTTTTTACAAATGATCATAAGAATGGAAATCGCACTCTAAAATGTGCTGGATAATAATATGTCCAATAATACGATCAAAGTTAAATTCTGTTAAAATAGGTGCTAATATATTTTTTAAGTATATTTTCTTGTAGTTTGACTTTTTTATATATGCTATTCAGGTATTCTTATTTTTTTTCACCACACATCGTTATGAATTGCACTTTAAAATTATGCTGAATAATAATAATATTTTTTTTAAACTACCCAACTGTCAACTGTGTCCAGATTTAAAAATAAATCATTATGAATAAATCTCAGAGTAGCTACTTAGCAGCCACTTAACCCTGCTACTGCGCTATGACAATAAACTGGCCCGTGCCACCCCAAGTTCCCACATCCTATTCCAGTGAGAACTGACATATTCACGTGTGAAACACCAACGGATTTTGGGATGTCCGTTGAAATTATCGTGGGACCACGATCAGGAAGAATAAATTAAAGTTCATACAACGGACTTTTTTTTAAAGCAGTTTTATTTTTATATGGTAACTAAATCGAGGGAGTTTTTTCTTTAACACAGCTTTTTTACTTTTTGTTACCTAAACTCACGCCTGTATTACCCAAAGGATTGGCAGAGGTGTATAGTACACCCACATTTTGCCGTTATGTTTACGTCGCATGTAATAGGGGGCGAACCTATTGCCATCGACCGGGCACAAATTCAGACTCCGGGCTAATACTGAAAAATTCCATACGGAAAAACCCAATAACACTGCCCGACCTGGGGATCGAACCCAGGCTCAGCAGTCGCGCTTGCGACCGCTAGACCAGCGAGGCAGTCTTACTTTTTATTCTCAAGGTAAAAAGAGGATACGATCTAAAAATAAAAAAAGTGTTCTGTTGTAAAAAGTAGGCCGTATACCACATGTACTTTTCCGGGTTTCCTATATTTCTGTCAAACACTTGAGTTAGTTTGACAGTTTAATCTTCTAAACGCCGATTTTTCAATCATCAGATAACTTTTTACCTGATGAAAACATATGGCGGTTTGACATATTCTTAACAAAAGCTGTCAAAACGTTAAAATTATTTCTCAAATAAAAGTAATCTAACGATTGAAAAATCGGCTCTAGACGTTTTAACAAAACAGATAGATAAACATTATTAATTTATAACACTACTAGCGACCCGCCTCAGCTTCGGACGGGTGCAATGTATTATACATACAAACCTTCCTCTTGAATCACTCTATCTATTTAAAAAACCGCAACAAAATCCGTTGCGTAGTTTTAAAGATCTAAGCTTACATAGGGACAGACAGCGGGAAGCGACTTTGTTTTATACTATGTAGTGATTATTGGCTAGCAATCTATTGACGCACCGTCTTCGATCAATAATCCTCTAGATTCCCGATGAGCGCTTCAGAAATGGCCACAAAAATAAGACCACGAAAAATTGTGTGGTCTTATTTCAAATTAGTACGGTCCAACCATAGCCAACATTAAGACGTCAAAATGCCGCAATGCGTGGTTAAAAATAGTAAAAATAACCACCGTAATATCAAGATTTTTGATGGAATATCTTTCTTTCAGTGAGTTTATGCCAACAAGTGTTTTCTTTTGAAGTATAAATAGAATTAAACAACAAAAAATTAAATATTAAGAGTAAAATGATTGTTTGACCAATGTTGCGATAGCGCCAACTGTTGGGCAAAACATTGGTTGTTTATAATAATTATCCGATTCCAAGACTACGTCTAGTTCAAAAATAGAGTAAGCATCAATTACCTACATTGTATTTTCAACTTTATTTTTTAGCCGATAAGTTTAATTTCAGAATAAAATATTTATGTTTTTATTTAAAAATGACTTTTTATTTTCGAGCGACTTTGCTTGTACCTATTCTCCGATGGCAATGGGTCTTAAAGATAAATGTATCGCAAACGTAGTTGAACTTTATTTTGGGAGTATTAATGTTTATAACAAACCGAAGTTGTTTATATTTTAAAGCCTTTATCTACAATTCGTTGTAAGAATACAAATGTTTATGTGAGTGTAACCGTGGCCACTTGAGCGATGTGTTTTTGTTTGTGATCCTTTATCTAGACTATTATTGATCGAAGCGCACCGTAAATATTCTATCCATAAAAAAAACTATTCAAATAAAACTATAACCAAACAATGTTCAAGAGCAAATACCTACAGATTGCTATCAAATTACTACAGAACGAATTTCATAGCTACTTAACCCGTCAACCACGACCCATTTTGGCACGCACCACATTTTTCCCACCACAAAACTTTCCAGTGGGAACCGATGGAGTCCCGTGTGAAACATCAACGAATTTTGTGATAAAATGTCCGTTGAAATTTGCGTGAGAATTAAAACCATACGAACCGAGATGTGGCGATTTAAATGCATAAAAGTTTTTAGTAATTTGTGTGTTTTTGTGTTCAAAGTAATATGAGAAAATTATGAAAGGAATTCATACTAAATAAAAAATAAAATGTTAAAAAAAATCATGGATATGCAGGCCGCTCCGAAACGTTTTCTAAGGAAGGTAGAATAGATTTCGGTCATCTTATTGACGTACAAAATTATTATTTTCTAAATATTGAGATTTAAACCAGTATACTTCTGCGTATCGATAAAATTCTGTATAATTATTCAAGGTTACGATAAGTCTAAAGACACCAATTGATTCCGCCTATAGCCAATTACATAGCTAAATTAATTCCAAAACTAATATAATTATTAAATAAAATTCACCTGTACTCAAATAATTTCACCCCTAATTAACCCTGTGGATGCGACAAGTATCGCCACGCGTCACAGTGGGTATTGCCGTTACCCCAAATTCTCACCCCAATTTATTTCCAGTGAGAACGTACGGGGTCTCGTGGGAATTATAAACGAATTTCACAAAAAATGTTTAGGTGTCGGTGAGAATCAGGACAAAGATCAATTGATGAAGGCATCATTTGCGATTAAAAGTTTTTTTTTCTTTCAATAAACGTGTCTAGAGTATATTTCGTATACCTTAACTAGCTTTCTTTACTTTTTTTTATATGTTGTTTGTTTGAATTTGTGTAAGGTATGCTTAAAAATTCGGACGCCATAGTGATGATTTCTATTGCACAGGTACATAATCATGAAAACGGAAAAATACAAAAAAAAACCTTATTTCGCAGCTAATTAATCCTGCGTATGCAACAAGGATCGGCAATCGTCACGGCATTACCCCACAATCTGACACAGATAAGAAACTTAAAAATTAAAACTATTTTTAACGTTACGGTGAGAAAGACGAAGCATGCATCGTTTGTCTATACTTAGCTACTGTGATAATTAATTTATCACGATAAATATTATGCTATAATATTTCTATTATATTTGTTCTTTACATGATTATCTTCTAAATATTTAAATATAAAAAAGCAATTCAAAATATTGTTTTACTTCTCCTGACCTCAAATTAACCCTGAAACGCGATACCCTACATTGCCACCCTGATTTATTTCCTGTGAATCTACGGGTCTCGTGTGAACGGGTAACGAACTTTACAAAAAAAGTTGATGAAGTTACCGTTACGTTACATAATGAATAATGAAAGAGGAAACATTTTTTTAAATCGTTATAACTTACTACTTCACTGCGATATCATATCAATTACTTTTAATTTATTCTCATACCAATAAATCCTACACAAGGCATTAGCCACAAAGGCATTTTAAAAGTAAAGAAAAAAAAGTTGTCTTCACTGATAATAACTGACATAAAACCTTCTTAAGTTCATAATAGTACTTATTATTATGTCAAAATTCACACGTATTAGTTACCGCGCTAAAAGCCACAATATGGCCACGTGCGGTGCAGCCCCTTGTTCCCACCCCATTTTATTTCCAGTGAGAACTGACGAGATCTCGTGTGAACTATAAACGGATTTTATGAAAAAAAGTTCGTTCAAGTTACGTGAGAATGATAATAGAGATCAAATCAGGATGAAGGATTTCTTTCACCCTTCCTCTTTTTAAATACATGCAGAACTTTTAGTCTGAATTCTTTTAATTTCTTATGTTGTGTTTTGTGCTAGTTACAATTGATAAACTATTTTATTTGGTTTCATAGTTGATTGCAGGCAACTCGGTTCTCGTGTAGTGCCAGACTTAAAGAATAGCACTACTCCATCTCTTTCTGCGGGTGTCGTAAAAGGCGACTAAGGGATTCTCTAGAGGATAGGCAGCAGCGTTCTCTGAGTACTCTAGCAACCATACTGCGATCGCCAACCCGCCTGTCAAGCGTGGCGATTACGGCATACCACCCTTTTGGGGAGGCCTATGTCCAGCAGTTGATGTCTTTCGGCTGAATGATGATGATGATGATGAGAGGGTTACACCGAGATGATTCGCTAGGTGTTCACCTGTTTTCTGATGATATCGAAGTCCGGTATATATATCTAGGTGTTAAGTGTAAACCTGGTGTGATTTGCCTTTACTTATTTATTGATATTTCTTGTATTACAATTATACAAGGTTAGTCGGAAAGGGGGTACTAATCCGCAGGCCACTTAAAGAATCATTAATGACTGTCTTAAAGCAAGTGTTAAAATTTCAAAATTCGGTAAATTTTTTTTCAATGCAACATTATTTTTATTTTTTCAAAAGTTCTTCATCCACGCTTTAGTTACAAATTCAGAAAATGGCGCTTCTAATTCATGACCCCAAATATGGCCTAAAATGTAAACACAGCTGATCATAACTGGCTATAGATAGATTTTAGAGCTTTTTTTTTGTGATCTAGATCACCTATTTCTCTTAAACTTTTGGAAAAAAGTTGTAGAACAAAAGTTATTCATTATCATGGGTACTTTAACCCCTTTTCGGATTAGCACCCCCTTTCTGACTAACCTTGTACTTCATAGCTAATAATGATTTCCAATTCAATGGTACACGTAGCCATTGTGATAACCAACTAGGTGTTCCTTTTTGGGATTTGCTTGACCTTGCACGTGATTACGTATTCTTGACAAAAACATTCCTAATCCTCCAATTATTTCCAAATTTGAATAAACACATACCCACTTAACCCCATGAACGCCACGTGCCTTCCGAGATTCCCACCAAAATCTCGTGTGAACCAAAACGGATTTTATTTATTAAAAAGTTGGTAAAAAATACCGTGAGAAGAAGGAAGGGACAAAGGAATTGACTTGCTACCTGCTTTTACTACTACTTCAAGATTTTTATAATTTAATCACCTTGACTCTATCATTAGCAATTCATGTTTCAACCAAAAAACACCACAGGTAAAGAAAACCATACTCAAATAAAACTGTTTGTTCTCAACAACACAACAATAAAATTAAATACAAAATTAACTTCTTAAAAAATACGACCTCATAAACCACGTAGCAACGTAATAAAAACTTACCGAAATAATTACAAACGTGGCACTGTTGCCATAAAAAGCAATGGAAACTACTTTGTAAACGCTAGTTAAACAAACACCATCGCATTCTCATGGCAACGGCAGCAACCCCATGGTTTCCCATAGCGCTCGACCTATTGTGATAAAAATTGTCACGACACCTTTGGCACGCGACCATGTTGCCCTTGTACTTACGGGCCACAGGATAAGCGGTAATAAAAAGCTACAGGTAGCATTTGTAAGGTTACAATTTTTATTATGAACTAGAGACCCGCCCCGGCTTCGCACATGTATGTTTTATAACTTAAAACCTTCCTCTTGAATCACTCTATCTATTAAAAAAACCGCATCAAAATCCGTTGCGTAGTTTTAAAGATCTATGCATACATAGGGACAGACAGCAGGAAGCGACTTTATTTTATACTATGTAGTGATTTTTAATACTATTATATGTATAAAAAAATACGACTTTTCCCATGTGTTTGTTGTTCTAGATAGACGTTAAATAGATTGAATAAAAAGTATTTAGCTTTAAAAATACCTTAAATAAGTTTTTATTAATGAATTCACGATCGAAAATATCTAATAATCTTGCAAGATTACGTTCGACGATCTATTTATCTATAGCAAAATTTAGTTTACAGAAAACTTATAGAATAGTTATTCCAAACATACATAGACCCTGTATAACTTTCGTGAGACACATTCATATTTATGATTAGTTACGGTTTACTCACGTTCATTTTTCGGGATTGCCCGACTAGTTTCGGACCCAAACGGAGCCGAACTATAATTAACATCACATGAAAATTATATATCTATAAAAATACATATTTAATTTTCTACAATACTATAAGAAAGAGAAGTATCCAAATTCCTAACTACGTAATTCACTTATCGCTTATTCAGAGGCCCGAATAACGATCCCTTAAAACTGTCCCACGCTATCCGTCCTAAAGTGCAGTTCGCAAGAGAACCACAAACCATGGTTACGGAAAGATGGTGTTTTGTCCAAAAAACTTAATGGTATCCTGGGAAAATATTTGTAGTACGTAGCAAAAACAGGTTAATATGTTCTAGGACTAATTTTGACAGGATGTTTTGTTGAGAATTAAAAGTGTTTAAAAATATTTTGAAACAGTTTTTGGATTTCTGCTTTATTATGTTTGATTCTGAAAATATGCGCTAAATATGTGACTGGGACAAACTAAACTTCGGTATAGCTACGTAATGTTTTTTTATTGGGAATATAAAGTTGGGAATTGACATATTAAGAGGAGAGAGTTTTTGAAAATAGGCATGTTGACAGCATCAATAAATTGCAAATCTAATTAGTCCGCCAGTTAGAGTTTTGAAAAATAATGGATACGTATTTTTTCTTTTGTTACATCTATTCTTATTTGGAAAGATAAAACGCATCAAAACTCGAGATTGGGGGCTTGTGACGTCAGAAGCAAGTAAAAATTGTACTTGCTTGCGACGTTTTGCCAATTTTAAAAGTGTCGTATCTTCGTCAATTTTGGTTTACGTAACAAAAGAAAAAATATGGGTCAAATATTTTTTGATAATCTAACTGACGGATTATTTAGATTTTTTCAGTCAAATACCCTATTATAGGCAATTTTATTTTCAATTCGTCTAGAATTGTCCCATACTTATACTTTGTTTATCATTCGCATTTTGCATAGTTTAATTGTTATAACAAATATTACCTTTTGCTATTTATAGACTCAATTAATTTATTTACTTGACAGACAGATATGTGTTGCTGGAGAGTTTCTTACGCCGTTTCTTCTTCACAGCAAAAACACTAGGAACCGGTGAAGGGCGGGTGCTTTTGGGGGATGTCTTATATGTAACATTGGCGTTTAAACTTAACTATGTAATTCTAGTCTATTTTGAATAAATGAGAATCGAAGCAAAAAAGACAAAGTTGCGGTTTAAAAGATGATGTAGTGACAAAAATTGAAAGGAGTATGCTTCGGTGGTTTGGACATTTTGAAAGATTGAGTGAAAGACAATTAACAAAAGGAATTTATAAGGCGAATGTCAGTGGAAACGCCAGTAGAGGACGCCCTAGAAGAACATACATTGATGTTATTGGTGATGTTCTTCAAAAAGGACAGGTGCGTAGTACTTTCAACCGGCGTGCGTGTATGACAAGATGTATAACCGTGGACGAAGCGAAAGGAGTATGTAAGGATCGTAGCATGTGGCGTTCTACAGTCTCTGCCTACCCCCATGGGAAAAAGGCGTGAATTTATGTATGTATGTATAAGTGAGAATCGAAGCCATGAAGTTTTAGAAAAAAAAGTATCCGAAGATCTTGCAGCAATTTTGACTGGTATCTAAGTAACAGTAGTCGATATTATTTTCTAAACTACAAAGTAACGCAGCTAAACCAGAGTTACACCGGCACCGCCCGCATTTTAAGTTCTTTAACCCTCCAATCACCGGCGTCACCGATAACATATTCAACAAGGTGAGGTAAATTATAATATCAAGATAATTATACCGTCAGACCCAACATTACTATAATTATGACCCCATGACGTGTGTATTTACATACCAAAGTAACAACATTGTCGGGACCTGGCACGCGACCTGACCCTAATTTTATATCCCGTGAAATCAACTTATGAATAGGGTGACTATAAAAAGACTTAAGGCGATTTATTTCTCGGTGTAACTGTTTTTAATCCAGTTTTTTTCTTGTTGAGAATAATTTTACATCCGTAACAAGTTTTTTTCTTTGATTTTTTTATTCTGCTGTAACTTATAGTAGCAGTTAATAAACATAATCATTTTTAAAGAGACTGTCTGCGCGCCTATCGACTTTGCAATAACAACGTGTAACTCGCGCAACTACTTTATTAATTTTATTTCGAGTGTTTTTTTTTATAATTTTTGATACCGATAAGACCATTATATACGAAATTCATTGTAATATATTGTATATTCCAAAATTCAAATTTATATCAAAAAGATTCGAGGTTTTGTTTATTTCAAGACTTCCATCTGTCCGATGCAAGACTGATACTGAAAATAGATTTACTACAACTTGTATTTATTGTCCTTGTAAATTACAAATAAGTTCTTCAAAGCCCATTATTAGTACCCAATTAATTGCATAGGTACATCAGACAACTGGAAAAAATTACAGTATTTTATTCTGGACAAAACATTCCACTAGAATTATAAAATATTAATGTTTTCATAACGTAATATTTTATTCAAGATCTGTGTTAGAAATAAACATACAATGCCAGTCCCACAAAAATCTTATTTATGGACACCATACCCTGCTTAAGATGGCAAACCAAAAAGCACATGAAAAAAAAAAGATTACAATTTTTTGTAACATTTCACACGGGAAGTGGAGTGGTTGTATGGGAATAAACATTTTATGGGAACCTTGAGTACCATAAAGTTTACTGTGTAAGATTAATATCTAAAATAGATCTCGGTCATTTTGGCACCCCTTTGGGAATGTGAACTAGGTTTTTTAAGTACTTAGATTATTATTGTCCTTGACTGATATGATTTTATTATATTGGGGTGTAGATTTTCTCATAGTTGCTTTAAATGGAATGCAGTTTGTAATTTTTTTTTGGTTGCTTGTTAATTTACTTCAGGTGAACAGTGAGACCGCGCTTCGGATGGGTCAGAAAGCAAAGTTTGTCACTGTACAATTTGTCTTGAATTAACAACTCTGTTGGTAAGTTATAAAAACATTTGAGATATAGACGCACTGCAGATTTTGCATTTTAAGTTATTGTCGCTTAAATATTATTGGTAGAACCCTTAACTCTTAACAGGGCAATGGCAATATATTTGCCACCAATTTTTTTTGCGAGATATCGCGGATTCCTCCTTGTTATATCTTGATTTTAATCCTGTCATTTTTTATTATTTAATTTAAATAAAAATTACACTTTTTTTTATTTTACACACAACTGCCAATTTGTATGTTTTATTTACTTTTCCTAAAATCTTAGCTCTTTATAGGGTTAAAAGGAGAAAGTGAGGTTTTATTGTTTTTTAAAAATACAGGAGTCTTTGTAAAAACGCGTCACAGTGTTAACCCGTCAGCGGTCACGGGGTATCATAGTATCAACGTTTTCATTCTGGGGTCGTGTGCTACGAGCCGGAAATCCATAACAAAGCGATAACTTCAATGTACTGAACCAAACGTGCGTGACTCGAAACTTTTACAGTGTTTTGTAACGAATTTAGAAATATATTTAGTAGAAATGTTAGCGTTGTAGTTTGTTTTTTGAATTAAGTAAACATTTTCCCCCTTATTACAAAAGATGGTTTAAACCAAGACTAAGGTAAACCCAGGTTTAAAATATACCCATCACTTTCTTATGTCACATAACAAAAAGAGACGGAGCTATTTTAAAACCTAGGTTTTTCTTAGACCATCTTTTGTAATAAGGCGGTTTAGGTTTTCTATGGAAATTTCTGCCATCCTCGTTTTTCATTCTGACTGTTTCGTTGGTCTAGTGGTCGCAAGCGCGACTGCAGAGCGTGAAGTCTCAGGTTCGATCCCCAGGTCGTCCAAAGTGTTATCTCTGGATTTGTGCAAGGTTGATTGCAATAGGCTCACCCTCTATTACATTGGACTTAAACATAACGGCGAAATGTGGGTGTACCATACACCTCTGCCAACCCTTCGGGGAATACAGCCGTGAGTTTATGAGTTACTAGCTTTTACCCGCAGCTTCGCTTGCGTGAAATTTTGAACCCGTTAAGTGACGATTTTTCATAGAAACTTTCATCCCCTATTTAACTCCCTTAGGGGTTGAATTTCGAAAAATCCTTCCTTATTCCTTGTAGATGTAGTCATTATAAAGGTAACCTGTGTGCAAAATTTCAGCTTTCTAGGTCCAAGGGTTTGGGCTGGGCGTTGATGAGTCAGTCAATCAGTCAGTCAGGACTTTTCTTTTTATTTATATTTATGAGTTATAAATTAAGTAGACAATTTAGGTTTATTATGGCAAATTACTCGTTTTTTTTTATGATATAATCCTGTCGACTTCTGCAATCTAAAAGGACCTTCAAATTCCTAGCCTTTCTTTCTTATATTTTATATTATATAAAAAGTCTGTCAAAAGAATATTTTCCCTGGAGGTACATATAACAATTGAACTCCTTCGTTTGTCTTTTATTTGTCTACAAATCAAATATTCCGGGAATATATTGTGCGTTCTTTCGCGTGTGAGCCGCGTGTGGCACATGGGAATTTTTATTAACAGTCCCGTCGGCGGACGGGGGTTAACGTGTCTATTACGTGCGTGGTCGTAGGTATGTCAGAATTGAAGTTTTTTTCTATAATATCAGCCTAATACCTTGATGGGAAAAGTAAAAATCTTGAAATTTTTGTATTTTTTTAACAAAATAATATTACTATTTTCTTTGCTCAATTTTTGTTGTTGTTATTTTATTCTTTATAATAGGAAACTGTATTAGATACCCACTAGGTTGCAAACCAAAACAGATCTTCAACAACTTGAAGATATTCTAAAGCCTTACCTTTAATTACGTAACGCTTTAAATTAGATAAGTATACAGAAAGGATTTTTTTTAGTGTATTTTTATCGAAAAATCGTCATTTAAAAAAAACAGACTGGCTACAATTCCGACAAAAGCAAACATTATCATGCTCCAATACTTCCGTAATACCTACAGTAAATATACTCATGGCAGGGACGGAAAAAGCCATAAAAATTACATTCCCATGACGAGCCAATTCACATAGGTAACAGCGGCATCCCATGGGAATCCTGCGACCTTGTCAGTTGACCTCACAATATGATAACACCACGGTTTAGGGCAAAAAAATTAATGGGGCTAGGGTTTCACAAGCAGGTAGGTATTTTGGTGTGAATATTTTATGGGTTAGATGTGAGATAATGTTATTGTGTTGAAATTAACATATGTAGTACCTATGGCAATAAAATATATATGTTGTGGTAATAATATTAAGGCGAAATATAATAGTAATTTTACTGTAATTTAAAATTAAAAGTTGCATAAAAAAACTAATAATCGAAACGCTAGCTGAAGGGTTGACAAATTTAATTAAATTAAAGACAATGTACAATTTATTATAACATTAGACAAAACATAACCTGAATTAATACAAACACAAAATTAAGAATTGAAAATATGTAGTATTGATAATATTGTTACACTCGCATAGTTTTTGATACTACAATGTCTGGACTTTAAAAGAGACCTTGACCTCTGAGTTTGTTTCGGCTTTTCTTTTAAGAGCTAGTTAGATAGGAAATGCCGGCGCCATCTAATCTTAAAAAAAACATATAAAATTGACTTGTAAAAGTGTCTGTAACAGATTTATTTAGAGAAATAAATATCATTTATCATTAAGAAACGGAAGGATTTTTTTAGATGCAGTGGCCTAATCCCTCCATAAAATTATTTCGCGATCAATGCACTAGAGGGTGTCAAACTAATTCAGACGTTACCCTACGAAAATATATTCAAACATGCCTGTAATTGATTAATATTAAACGTTAAACCCTCCAATACTCGCCCTTCGGCACGTGCCGGTTCCCCTCAAAAGCCACAAATGTTCCCACAAAATTTCCATTCTCACGTGAAAAATTCACTGTGGGAATCGTAGTAACCACACTGTATCAATCATCGGGGTGTACGAATTTAGACTTTAGATTGATAACAATAAGGTCGTTTTAGGAGTAAAAATGATAACGCACTATTTGCAATTTTTTGCATGATGCAAGGCTATGTGTGTCGGTTATTGACAAAATGTCGTACAAATGTCGACTGTTATCTGATTTTTTTGATGTCGCAAATATATTCTAGAGATAAATCTATGGGAACTTCCTTGCATGAGATAAAAATATTATTCGCTCAGTAAATTCTAATATGACCTGAAAATTTAAAGTAAAAAAGCAATATTACAATTTTTTAAATAGCCTGTCCTTTATTCGAAAACATCAAATTACAGTATTCGCTAAATAACATTATTTTCTTTACACAAAATAAAATATTTTTTTAGGTATATCATTTATTTCAACCAGAAGCAAAACCTTAACTTGGCATTCGGTGGGTTAAAATTAGGTCATGTCCAAAAATCTTCGGTATTTTTTAAATATAACAAACAAAATAGAAACTAAAAAAAAAATAGCAACTTTTTTTTTCGTAATATCGCACCTTCAAAACGACAATGACGCAAGTGTGAAAACATAATTTTCGAGAAAAACGCTTTACATTTTTTTTTTTCTAGTTTCACAGAAATATTTGTTTTGGAATGATATTTATTATCCGGTCAACCGTCGCACTGCCACACTGGCATATTGTAATAAATGTTTGGTTCTCACGAGTATACTTCAAGTTCACACGCCCCAATGACTGGCCCATCACGACCTTCAACTAACACTAGCGTAACCGATGGATACGCAGGTACTTTTTTTCCTTTTAATTATTATTTCTGTCTAAATCGGTAATTTATTTTATTTTCTTTCTAAATTTTGTAACAGGCCAGTTATTTACTAATTGTGAAAACGTGATAATCTGTTATACAGCCGCATCGGGCTAGACTGCAAGCCTGCCGTAACATTATTGAATAAAGGTTAGACTGATGACCAAACAGTAGAATAAATATCATGATGAGCTGATAAGTAGATACAATATGTTACAGGCTTTTTACACGTCTTCACCTGTTAATAACCCTGTACATCCACGTTTACTAATTGACTCGGCAAGGATAATAATTTTGGCATTATACTACAATTATTGTTGGCTTTTTTTGGTATGCTTTTTTATTATTGGTGACACGATTTTTGCATTTTTTTTGGTTTGGTGGGCTGCTGCGCTATGGGTCGGGGAACAAATATTGCATGGCCTATAGATAGTTTTTCCGGATCTAGGTGATTGTGCATGTGAATTATATGTGTCTGTTAACACACCCACAACACCGGAGTTATAAGAGAGGGGGGGGGAGAGGGCAAAGGGTTAGTAAAAATAAAAAAAAGTTGTACCGGTTGTCTGGAAGAAATTGCTTTAAGCGATAAGACCGCCATTTGTACTGTTCTTAATTACGTGTATTCCTTCTGTTTTATTTCTTTTAGTGTACAATAAAGTATATGCAATTATGTATCTACCGTAAATGGTTTTTTTTTTATTCTTAGGGCCTTTTTTACCAACTTGAGACCACTTTTATCCAAGAAATAAGTATGAAGTTCTGACAGCCTGCGGATAGAAAGCTGTCAAAACATAAAATCTATTCCTCAGATAAAATCTCCCTCATATCTGATGTTGATAAAATCGGATCTTAGAACAAATACTGCAATCCTATAAAATACAAAACAAAGCTAGTCTATATTAATTACCCCACTATCCCTCTTAGTTAATTGTCGTGAGTGATCGACTAGTTCTCACGGGCAGGCAAGTTCACACGCCCCAGTAACTGGCCCGTCGCGGCCTTGACTCCAGTCAACTGCGGTAGTACAATGAACCTTAAGTTCAGCTTTTAATTAATTAATTTAATGTATTTTTGTTTACTGATATCGTTATAATTAATGACTTTTTTTAATGTGTTGAGGATCGATTTTCTACCTAAATACATGCGACTGTACACCAATATAATGAAGATCGTATTTTTTAAATTTTATCGCATTCTTATACCTTTTAAAATATGATTGTTCAACAATTGGTCCACGACCATAGTCTTCATTGCAAACTTAAACTTACTTACTCTATTATTAACTTAACCCTTAATCAGACAAAAGGCATATATTTGCAACCAACTTTTTAGGAAAATGTCACGAAAGCCTCCTTGTTATGTTTTTATTTTCAAACCTGGCATTTTTTTCCAATTTTATTAAAGAGAAAAAAAAAGTTTTTCTTTTTTTTGATATTTTAACAAAATTTACAAATTGTTTGTTGTTTATATTATTTCTTAAAACGTAATGCGCAATTAAGTGTTAAATTATGCAGACTAATATTAATAACCACTTTTACAAAAAAAAAACCGTTTATAAAATCACAATCTTTACAAAATTGCTAGTCTGAAAAATTTCTAAAAATATCCTTTAATTTAATGTATCTCGTAACTTAAGGGTAACCTGAATGATCGTCCGTTTCTCACGAGTTGACGGCAAGTTCCCACGCCCGCACTGGCTTATCACGACCTCGACCTTGGACGCGATAGTACAATGAATGGACTCTTCTTAACATTTTTTATTTTGATAAAACATTTTTTTAACCAAGTGTTTCTTTGTGTTCTAATCATTGAATGTATGTGAAAATAAGTAGGGGCATGTGCTCCACCCGTGGACAATTTCCAGAATTTGACAAAAAACTATTTTTTAAAAAAAAACCTCATACTTTTATCATGAAATTATTTATCGTAGGGCTTCATAACTAATCAACTCTTAATAATTATCAGTCTCCAATGCGATGGCGAAAATATTTGCTCAGAAAATTAAAGATTTTCAAAAACCCTTATTTTGTCCCTAGGTACAACGTACAAATGTACCTATGGACAGCACAAATGTACTTATGGACGGTAATGTACCTGTAGACAAGCATTTAATATTGCAAAAAAAACTGGTTTTCGTAGCAATAATTCTGGAAAACGTTGTCGATAACATCGAAACCATCCTATACCAGCCATTTTGTATTGATGCCAGCTTTTAAGAGTATTTCATTTATTTTTTGCACAGAAAACTGTTAGACAAGTTCCCGGACTTGTTTGGAATCTAGACCCATATGCACGTAGGCTGCTTTTTTTAAATATTCACGTAACATCATTTCTTCATGCTCTCCAAACACCTTTTTTACATCATTCTTCAATAATATAACGATACATCTATCTAATAATTAATCTATAGTTTTTCATTGAGATAATGATCTCATGATAATATTTGTTGAGTTGAAAATATTTCAAAATGATATATTTTGGTATTTTGTATTTTTCAGACACCCTACGATCTAAACATCCACTTTTGACTTCTATAACTGCTTCGGAGAGAGTGTCTGGACGTATTTTATCCTGTTTCACTCCGGTTTTACTACGAGGCACTGAAAAAAAACCAAGACAAATGTAGTAATTTGTCTGTGTAAATTACTGTCCACAGGTGCAACCGATATTATGTACCTATGGACAGTCCACAGGTACATTCATTCCCCCGTCCACAGGTACAAATATTAAGACATAACCTAGAAAGGGTTAAATCTTTCTACAGAGCATTAACATAATCGCAGAATGGTCCTAATTTCAATGAAAAACAACGAAGTTCTGTAAATCATCTACAATTATACTTCTAGTTTAAGTTATCTCACAGAAAAACACTTTGAAAATGTACAAAAAAACTTACTTTTTCAAATAAAAATGTTTAACAGCACATAACAACAGATTTATCACTGACAGCTTAGTGACAGTTAGTCAGTGTTGCCATTTGTCAAAAAAAGTTCACGAATGCGTTCTAACTACGAATTTACGCCGTTTGGTTTTTGAAATATTGGTAGTGTCCATAGGTAAAGCCGTCCATAGGTACAACACTTGACCCTACAGACTACAGATTAGTATTTTGAGTGTAACTCGATAAAATTACTATACTGCCCTGGATTTGATGTAATTATAGGTCAATCAGAATACCTTTGCCCACTAGTAGTGGTTATAAGTTTGAAAATAAAAACCTTCTCTCGTGTCTGCACGAGCTATACGAGAACTTGAGAACAGCTTATCCCGTGGAGAAAAGATTAACCAGTCAGCAAGATTGGTCTCGAGGCTGACTGCCCAGAGTGCGCCGGACGTATTTAAGTATCGTCACTCGTGGAGGCTCTATAAGCATGAATGTGCTAGATACGATTTAAATAAGAAAAAAGTCCTGATATAAAAGTTTCACTTCCAAATATAATTTCAATTTACACGTTACATTTACGCAGACAAATGATCGATGAGCTTTAACGAACTTACTCACACTAACTCATCTAAATGGTGACCTTGACAGCTGCCAGGACATGCCGCTGTAGGGTTGGATCTAACTAAAGTATTTATGTATTTTTATTTTGTTATTTATAGATAAAAAAATGTTAATGGAATATTAGTAAGTCTGAATAATGATACGCCGAAAATCATACTATCGAGATATTGAACTAAAAAAGACTAAGTAACTAACTTACTAAAGTAAAAGTAGTGCGCGAAAAACAGGAAAAATATTGTTAATCTAGATTTTTTAAATGAACCGTACTAGACTTAGCCTTGTGCTAACCGTCAGCATTTTTCATCTTCATATTTATGATTAATTACAGTTTACTCACGACCATTTTTCGGGATTGCCCGACTAGTTTCGCGAGTCTATCTCGCGACCTCGCCGCGTGTTCAGCTTATGATTAAGGGCTCCGTTTGGGTCCAAAACTAGTCGGGCAATCCCGAAAAATGCACGTGATTAATAATTAATCATAAATATGAATGTGTCTCACGAAAGTTATAATACTAACAATGTTCTTTTTAAAGAAAAGTAGCTTATACTAAAGATTAAAGAAGAGTCAGGACTTATACTCTTATAACTATAACTCAGGCTATCACAGTCCGTAGCTGGAAATTGATATTTATTACACAACCCTCGCCTAAAAACGGACACAACGAAAGCACATTGAACACACACAATGAATAGAAACTCCTAGGTTCCCTAACAAAAACTAGCGCTTTAATCAGTGTATTTTCTAGTTAAATAACCCAAATACAGATAAATGATCGGTGTAGCACTGGAGCGAGTCCGCACGCCCCAGTGGCTCATCTATACGGTGACCTTGACCTTGTCCGAGGACTTCGCAGTCGACGGGTTGGATTTTATATAAAAAATATTTTTATTCAGTAAAAAATTGGTTGGATTTTTTGCTTTTGTTTTTATGTTCTTAATTTGATTTTGTTAACATGACGTCTGTATTTCCCAAAGGGTTGGGCAGAGGAGTATACTGTATAGTACACCCTCATCATCATCATCATTCAGCCGTAAGGCGTCCACTGCTGGACATTCTAACCTATGTTTACTTATTATTACACTGCTGTTTGTTGTCCCTAAATAAATAGGCCTCCCCAAGCCATGTTGGGGGTTTTGCCATAATCACCACGCTTGGCAGGCGGGTTGGCGATCGCGGTACGGTTGTTCAAATACTCAGAGAACGCTGCCGCCCATCCTCTAGTAAATCCCTTAGTCGCCTTTTACGACACCCATGGGAAGAGATGGGGTAGTGCTATTCTTTACGTCCGGCACCACACGGTACAAATGCACCCTCATTTCGGCGTTATGTCTAAGTCCTATGTAATAGGGGGCGAGCCTATTGCCATCAACCGGGCACAAATACAGGATCCGGGCTGCTGCTGAGAAATTTCTCACGGAAGAACCTAATAATACTTTGCCCCAAAAAATATCCAAAGAGAGACGAAAGACGTCTACTGCTGGACATAGGCCTCCCCCAAGCATCGCCACATCAACCGGTCCTGTGCTTCTCGTATCTAGCGGATTCCCGCGACCTTCACCAGATCATCGGTCCACCTTGTGGGAGGCCTACCCACGCTGCGTCTTCCGGTACGCGGTCGACACTCCAGAACATTTCGGCCCCATCGGCCATCCGTTCTGCGAGCAATGTGCCCCGCCCACTGCCACTTAAGATTGGCAATTCTTTGAGCTATGTGGGTTAGGTACCTTGGTTCTCCTGCGGATCTCATCATTTCTGATATGATCACGCAGGGTAACTCCGAGCATAGCCCTCTCCATTGCCCTTTGGGTGATCTTGAGCCTTCTTATGAGGCCCATTGTGAACGACCACACCACGTCTCGTTTTCACAATGGGATCACGGCCCATGGGACCACGGCAAACATCTATTACATTGCTTTAAAATTTCCAACACATGAATAAAAAAAAGGCAAATACAAGGTTAGTCGGAAAAGAGCTACGTACAAATCCGTAGGCCACCCACTTAAAGTATCACTAATGACGGTTTTAAAGCAAGTGTTAAACAAAATTCGATATTTTTTATTTCCATGTAATATAATTTTTATTTCAGTTTTTTTCAAAAATTCTTCGTCCCTACTTTAGTCACGAATTCAGAAAATGGAGCTTCTAATTCGTGACCTCAAATATGACCTAAAATGTAAACACAGCTGATCATAGCTAAGGATAGATAGATTTTAGCATATTTTTCATGTAATTTTTGAACATCTATCTTTCTTAAACTATAGACTTTTTGGGAAAGTGATGGAATAAAAGTTAGTCATTATCTTCTCTCGTATCAGCACCAGCTATACGAAAATAGCTCATGCTGTCTTGAAAAGATTAGCCAGTCAGCAAGGTTGGTAGCGGGGCTGACTGCACAGGGTGCGCCGGACGTACTAAAGTATCGTCACTCGTGGAGGCTCTTTTCATGCACCCCCATTCAGTTATTATTATGGGTACTTTAACACCCTTTCGGATTAGTACCCCCGTTCTAACTTGCTATTTAACTAACTAACCTTTTATTTTCTCACACCTAAAAACTTTTTAAACGCCTTTTATTTAACGCTACACTTTTCCTTCCACTAGATATCTTACAACATTTAAATTTACGCACAGCAAAAAATGTACACCCCGTGTAGTTATTTCCCACGCATTCAAAGTCACACGGTCACGCGTGAAAGTGATACAGTCGGAAAAAACGTTGCAAAAAACGTTTCTCACGCTAATTTGAACCTTAAATTAACGTAAAAAGGACTATTAAGTAACGAGTTAGTTGCAAAAAAAATGGTGGTGTTTTAACAGAAATTCTCACGGCATTTTTAGTGGGAGCAAAAAAGGTTTAGACTAGTCTCTATATATAGAGGGTTGATACATTTTGTAAAGCATTTGGCTGTCGTCCGTCGCAGGTACACGTTAGGTCGTTTTACTAAGAGGTTACGTTACGGTCCGTTTACAAGGTAGGTCACGTGCTTTGACGTGTTAAAAGGTCCTTTGTTTTGCTAGAATTTATTTAGATTTTTTTCGAAAGTGAGTTGAACTGGTGTTGCACAAAACGGCTGTCCCATTTCAAAACCTAGTAAGGGCTTAAAACGAAATTTTACAGGAGAGCTCATAAACTTTAAATCGGTAAGCCTTTGAAAATTATTCATGTTAAGTAAAACCATGTGGTTAAAATGTCTTACTAGGTTTTAAAATGATCAGAGGCAGTGAATGACACTTACTAGGTATCGATGCTTAAATACATATAGGTATCTGCTTATTATGTGAGTTTTCAACGCTGGTGTTTTTGTATTTGGAAGAAAATTCCTAGGTTAGCAAGATTATGCAATAAAACGATTTTTGTAAAAGGTGTCGCTTACTAGGTTTTGAAATGGGACAACCGAAAACGCCTATGTAATTTTCGCGAGCAAATTTAATTTTCTTCTTTCCGCACGCTACTTGCTAATGTGTCGTGCAACAATGATTAATTAGTAGAGGTCACCAGCAGCTTCGCCCGCGTGGATGTCGTTTATTGCGTAGATATTTCGTGCTTTTCGATATAAAAGTAGCCTATGTCCTTCTCCAGGTTCCAGACTATCTCTGTACCAAATTTCATCAAAATCGGTTAAGCGGTTTAGGCGTGAAAGCGTAACAGACAAACAGACAGAGTTACTTTTGCGTTGGGATTATTTTCTTACGGCACCTTCATGTTTTTTCTTCTTGCATCGCTTGTGGAATCTGGATTGCAAGTTACGTTGGTAGTTCTCGAGTTTTATTTAAATTAACCAACCAAACCCAAAGCTGGAAATGAGAATCACTCTGAACAGCGTTTTTTTTTTATATTTGTTTGTTTTCCGTGATAAGTATAGCAGAATTTCGAGCCGGATTAGTAGGTATTGTGTTGGCAGTGAATGAAGGATTAAGATGAAGAGGTCTTCAATTCGCAAAGCTAATGCTGAAACCAATTAAAAAGTTTCTTAGTCTGAACGCTAATACCGGATGTAAGGGAACCGTCCTGTAAAGACTATCTAACAAGTGTTATTAATTTTATTTGAGTAGTATTAAATATTTATATAATGCAGTATAATATGCTATGCACGCGGTTGTGGCTAACCAGTCGATGTCCAAAAACGCATGGCTGGCTGTCCATAATGGTGTATTGGTAGTATTGGTACCAACGCTTATGTATGGAAGTGAATGTTGGTCTTCGAAGAAGAGTCATGAAAGTAGTATAAATGCCGTGGAAATGCGTTCCTTGCGAAGTATGTGCGGTGAATGATAAATTGAAGAACGATGTGATAAGACAAAGTTGCAGTTTAAAAGATGATGTAGTGACAAAAATTGAAAGGAGTATGCTTCGGTGGTTTAGGCATGTTGAAAGATTGAGTGAACAGCGATTAACAAAAGGAATTTATAAGGCGAATGTCAGTGGAAACGCCAGTAGAGGACGCCGTAGAAGGACATACATTGATGTTATCGGTGATGTTCTTCAAAAAGGACAGGTGCGTAGTACTTTCAACCGGCGTGCGTGTATGACAAGATGTATGACCGTGGACGAAGCGAAAGGAGTATGTAAGGATTGTAGCATATGGCGTTCTACAGTTTCTGCCTACCACCATGGGAAAAATGCGTGAGTTTATGTGTATATTAAATAATCTTTAAAATACATTTTATTTGAATAAGCTATAGTTCTTAGTTTTCAAGGTATTGAGGTGTATGCTGGTAAACCGGATTCAGTTCTCCCGAATGTATACCAGTTCCTATAACTACTTGTAATTTCTGTTGTAAAAGTGAAATTTTTTTTAGTGAACTTAAAAATGTATTAATTATCTGTCAAATCTCATGTCTAGTGATGTACAGCCGCGGACTCGAAATGTCTAACAGATTTCAAATTTGATTCCCTGACATACTGTGCGCAATTAGGTTCAAGATGTCTTATCAACAATACATTAGTATTAGTTTTTAAAATTGTGAAGCGTCGATTCTATCAAAAAGGCTATTAACCACTTTTTGATGTCATGAACTCCTTTTTAGGTATGTGTCTAGTCAAAAGTTGTATACCTAGAGCTAATTTGATTGAATTTACTAAATGGGTTGATTTCTTTTTCTATACTACCTAGTAGGTATGTAGCCTCTTTACATTAACATTTTTATGTCAATTAAGAAAAAAATATCTTTGCCCTGTCAATTCTTCGTCACGCAGTTGCACTGAGTACATCCTAATTGCCTTCAAGGTGCATTTGGTAGTCGCATAGTTTACAGCTGCGACTGGATGAGCAGTCCACTTGCAGTTACGATCATGAATATCAAACAAAGTATAATTCAGTTCATCCTAACTTCCTATCCTAACTTATTATAAATGCGAAAGTAAGTTTGTTTGTTACCTTTTCGAGCCTAAACCACTGAACCGATCATCCTGAAATTTTGCATATACGTTGTCAGGTATACAGAAACGGACATAGGGTACCTTTCATCCCAATAAAAAGTACTGTTTCCGAGGAAAACAACAATAACGTTAATAGTATTATATTGTTATGGAAACTTTAGTAGTGTGTTAAGAGTTGATTGTCAAATTCTAAATTAACGCGAGCGAAGCTTCGGGCAATAAGCTAGTTAGAAAATAAAGCTTTTCATTTGGTGGATCGTGACGTCGGCTAGTTTGCTATTAAGAAAACTATAGGTGCAATAAGAGCATTCTTAAATAAACACGAAGCCGTTTGTAGCGTAAGGTATACTAATTTATTTCCTTCGGAACAGCTATCCCAGTAACTAAAACTAAAAGAAAACACTAACGTAGATTAATGAGTTTAACTCTCAGGTTCAAAAATTAAATGGAAGTCTATTTATTTAGCTAATTATACAGCCACGCTTTTTATTTTCAGAACATTCGTTATTTTGTAATGTATGAGAATGGAGAGCTTGTTGAAAATATTTTTGTGTATGAATTGGAAGGAAAATAGATGTGACAACTGGATCTTTCTATTACTCCATATTTCATAATGTGCAGCGGTGTAGTTTCGTGATGGTGGGTGCCGATGAGGTGCTGGTATGTGGGTGCCGGGGAAGAATAAATAAAACGGCAGAGAAGTAGATTTCTCGTGTGTATTGGACCACTGTCACAGTTGGAAGGGAAGTTGTTGCCACAATTAAATAATAAAATAAATAAAATAAAAAATCATTTATTTCAGGTAATAATTAATAACCCATAGTGCACACAAAATGACAACAATTAAAATCAAGATTAAATCAAGTTAAATTAAATTAAATTGAATCAAATCAAATAAAATAAAAAAAAAATACGTATTACAAATCAAATCAAAATTAACATTACTTATTCCATTATTCATTTAAATTAATAGAATTATTGATAACAAATCTATTACAAATCACAAATATTAAAATTTTAATTAAATAAAATTCTATTAATTCAGATAACCTGATCCATAAAATCTGATTAAAATTAACAATATTCACACAATTATATTTACGTTTACATTTTAATGTTGGTGTTGCAAATAAATAATTTAAATATCCAACACATAGCTCCTGATTTAAAATATTATACAGACTCTTTAAAAAATACCTAAGTATTTTTTGGGGTTGCTCGCTATCGGAAATTCATCAACTTCCGTAGAACAACTTTTCGAAATGTGCGTTTTTTACTTAGAAAACAAATCAAAGAAACAAATTATTTCATCTATAACCGCAAAAAAATATTCTTAGAGTTAATTTTTTACCCTATACACCATCGATATCAATTCCGCAATTTTGATTGTTGTATAATTTTTTGTTCTCCTCTCGTGTGAAAAATGACTACTTATCAGAAAAGAAAGATTGAACAAAGCGGAGAAGATTAAAATGAAAATCCAAGTAAAAGTCGAGATTTTATATAACCCTTCGGAAAACTAGAGATTCAATTTAAATGGCCTAACTTTAAGTAAATAGAGTCCTAAAAACATAATATAAAAATTGCAATCTCCCAAACACTGAAATGAATAATTCACAAGTAACATCGTTATTTTTTACCATCACCCCGTTATTAATACTTCATTTTCCCACCCAGGTTCCTCGTCACGATCTTAACGGTAAAAAATAACGATAAAAATAAGCAAACTGTCGCTGCCGAGTTGTTTGCAGTGTACTCCGCGTCCAATGCTGTACAATTGCAAGAGAAATATTGCCACGGCATAATGAAAGACTGTAATGGATTGTGATTTTAACGTGTTTGCAGGGGTCCATAATAGATGGCGTTGGTGTCAGTTCTGGGATTCTGTTCTGTATGCTTACAGACTTATGACTCGTTTTGAGGCTTGGGTCACAAATCCGCTGGTCCTGCCAACTACATGCAGTCACAGCACAGCATTATTCAGAGTAATGAGAGAGCGGAATCTTATGGCAAAACAATTGAAAGGTGATAGAGATGGGCCATTATTTTTATCGAGTATTCAAGCGATCGACACTTTTTAGTTATGAACTTTATTGTTAACTAGCTTTCGCCCGCAGCTTCGCTTGCGTAAAATTTTGAACCCGTTAAGTGACGATTTTCCATACAAACTTTCATCCCCTATTTAACTCCCTCAGGGGTTGAATTTCGAAAAACCCCTTCTTAGTGGATGCCTACGTTACAAAAGGAACCTACTGTCAAAATTTCAAGTTTCTAACCCCAGCGGTTTAGGCTGTGCGTTGATAGATCAGTCAGTCAGTCAGTCAGCTTCTCCTTTTACCCCTAAATTAAATTCACCAGAAAAAATTTAAGGGTACATACGGAAGCGGTATACTTATTGAAATGTAAAATCATTAATATAATTTATTTAAATCTAACAAAGTTATTTACTTTTGTTTGATCCTGAAAATATGAATAATTTTATGCACATAATACTCTAATACTAGAAATACTACGTCAACGACACGGACTATCAATGAAATTCATCCCACCGCGCGTAAGCTACACACATCATGCACCATTATACGCTTGTGTGAGTCATGCGTCAGTCAGCTATACCGGTATGTAATGCGTGCGAGCGAGTCGATAGCGCGAAATCCGTGCAACACACACACAGAAATGCTTTCTCCCTCACTCCACTCCACGTATTTAAAAAGTTAGAATTTGTTCTGAGACAATGGGGATTTGAATTTGAAGGGATTAGCTAACAGTGATTAGGATCAGCTGATAAGGATTGAAATCAGCTGATAAGGGTGGTAATTTACAGTGTTATTAAAAACTTACAGTTCAGCAATTTTTCAAAATGGCCACCGCCCTTTGTTATCAACACACAAGCGAGCACTTTTTAAAAGATAGTTATTTAATGATATTAGAACATCACTTTGCCCTTTTACTTCGAGTTGTTTTAAAAGTTTGCGACTATCGGGCTCACTCACGTACACTCTCCGTTTGATTTCACTTCACATGTAAAAATCCATGGGTGTGAGGTCAGGCGGCACGCGGGCCAGGCAATTAGGCCGCCGCAGCCTGTCCACCGACTCCCGAACTCCTCGGTTAGGTACTTTCGCTCCGACCTATCTAGATAAGATTCACCTGCGTGCCGGCCTTTTATGAAGTATTAACACAAAGGGTACTCTCGAGACGTGAACTGATGATCGTATGAAGCCATCGTAGTTATCAATTTAATAACAGATGTTAACAGGTAATACGTATTGCGCGCTCGCGTAAACTTAATAACCTCTCTGTTGCGTTCTGAGGAGACGGGTTCGGTGGAGAGGGCGCGATGCAGTCTGCTTTGACCTTAGTTTACCGAATATTAAGCCTATTTAGTATTCATCAACACAACATGTAATTACGTATACAACAAAAACCGGGTACGCGGTAACGAGAGGTTGCGCTTGCACCGCGCGTCACGCAACTTGACCTAATTACTGCGGGCGGCCGACTGCGGCGGGCGGCGGGCGACACGCGCACGCGCCGGTGTGGGTGGGGGCGAGGGTGGTGCGGGAGCCAGACTAGTTGGCGCCGTCCGTCTCGTGCGCAGCCTATGTACTGCGCGGGCTTTTTTTTGAATGAATAGATAAAAGGGTTGCGTGTGTGCGTGCGCGTACGAATATCATTGTCAATGTGATTGAACTTTCTTACCAATTATTGATGTTTTTGAAGTACAGTTTTCAAACAAAATAATTTTCTTTGTTTTTTCTCTTTATATGTTCTATTACAGTAACTGACCATGCCCTTAAATTTTTTCTGATGAATTAAATTTAGTAGTGTATATATAGATTAACTTAAGAAATACTTTTAATTTTTAAATAAATTGCCTTATCTATCAAAAAATTCTGATAACTACCACGACTCGGGAAGTTTACCCTATAGCACAGAATAAATATAAGGACACTATTATGATATTTGATCTCTTTTGATTACGGTACTATAGCACGGTAATCAAAATGCAAAATTAATAACGTCATAATTATTTCAATTTGACATTTCGTGTTGAACTATTATTTTGTGTTTCTAAAAAATGGCTAATACGTCTGTCCGCCCGTCTGTATTCTCAGCTGTTAAAAAGTATCGATATAAAAATACTCGATAAAAAATAATGACCCATCTCTATCACCTTTCATGTTTTGCCATAAGATTCCGCTCCCTGGTACCCGCACCCATTAACATGCGATTTTGGATTTTGGCTATTTGCGTATTGAATAAATGGATTTTTTTTTCTGTCTTTCTTCTACACAGACACTAATCTTCACTTGCACGTTCTTTCACATTTTTCCACTCTGTGTGAATTGCGTCCAAATTAAGGTGCATTGGGGTAATCTACCTACTGATACGGGGAAAGTAGATTCAATTGGATTTGCCGCAGAATGTATCAGAAAAATATTACGACGCGGACTGAAGTGGGAGCAAAATAAAATGGCGTCACACTCCTGTTGCCAACAATTAAAATATCGCCACGTTCTACGGCAAATCCATTTGATCGAACTTAACTTTTATGCATACTTACCCCAACGCACCGAACCGATTTCATAAGTCAATAAGCAAAGTAGGGATTTTTCTACCCGTACCTACCCCTTCAACCCTCCAAATCCTAACTATCCTAATCCTAACTTAATATTGTAAATGCGAAAGTAAGTTTGTTTGTTTGTTTGTTACCTTTTCACGCCTAAACCACTGAACCGATCATCCTAAAATTTTGCATATACAAGGTTAGTCGGAAAGGGGGTACTAATCCGCAAGCCACTTAAAGTATCACTGATGACGGTTTCAATGCAAGTGTTAAAATTACAAAATTCGAGAATTTTTATTTCCATGAAAAATATTTTTAATTTTAGTTTTTTCAGAAATTCTTCGTCCCTACTTTACTTACGAATTCAGAAAATGGAGCTTCTAATTTCTGACCCCAAATATGACCTAAAATGTCAACACAGTTGATCATAGCTGAGGATAGATGAATTTTAGCATATTTTTTTTGGAATTTTTGAACAGCTTTTTCTCTTAAACTATTGACTTTTGGAGAAAGTAGTAGAACAAAAGTTACTCATTATTATGAGTACTTTAACACCCTTTCGGATTAGTACCCCCTTTCCGACTAACCTTGTACGTTGTCAGGTGTACAGAAACGGACGTAGGTTACCTTTCATCCCGAAAAAAAGTACTGTTCCCGAGGAAAACAACAATATCGTTCTTATGATAATAGATGGCGCCAAGTGCCTTTCGAATCATGATTGAATTATATTATTCCGAAAAATACGGAATACGCCATAAACGACAAAAACGCGGGTGGAGCCGCGAACGACATCTAGTGTTTTAATAAAAGCCAGAAATTGAACTTGAAACAATACAAAAGAGGGAAACTTGAAGTGTTGTATTATATATTCATTATCTTGATAATATCACTTCAAAATTCCAATCAGTCGAGATTGCTGTGTTAATTTAAAAGCAGTTTTACCTTTAGGTAGGGTTACAATCATAAAATTTTACTCCGGACTTTTTGGGTTTTTATTTTCAGTATTATTGCATTTTTTTTTTGCTATGTTAGTTATTTACCAGTGTAGTTAATACAGTGAAACCTGTTTAACTGGGATTTCAAGGGACCTAGATTTTTTTATCACTGGAGGCTTTTCATTTACCCAGTTTCCCAAATAGGCAGGTTAATATGACAGTTGTCTTATTTATAGAAAGTCCCACTATGAGAGGTCAAAATATACTATTTATCATATAAAGAGGTGGAAAGGTTTAAAAAAAAAATACATATTTTATGTTGCACAATTGAACGGAAATGGCAGAAATTAGACTTTTTGTAAGCAAACGTGTCATAACTTGTCTAAACCTGATAAAATATCTCACATATACGGGTTATTGAGCTACGAAGCCGCAATTGTAGAGGAAAACATCATTTAACTCATTTATTTTCACATAAAATAGGGTACATTATGGTCTTAAGGTATTACAGTGTACAGGCATCGAAAACCGAACCTTGAATGTTTCTTTACATAATATCAAAACTAGAATCAATCCATTCATTTCCTTTTGCTACTAGATATTACGTCGAAAAATAGGACTTATCCGCTAACTCACGAGAATATAGACACCCTACAATCAGAAGGACCTCCAAAAGACAGAGAGCTTTTTCAATAACGTACAGAGGGTCCATAAATTAAGGTATCCAAGAAAATCCACTCAAAAAAGAAAAGTGAATTCCGTCACTCTTCGCAATGATTAAAGTTGAAGATGGGCAATGTTCATCCAGCCTAATGACATTGACAATCTAAACGATAAGTAATTTAAAATGAAAGTGATAAACGCTTTGGATTTTGCTTTTAGTTCAAGATCCTAGTGTCTTTCGGAATTTTCTTTTTTTGGCAACAGGTTCGCTCTAGGCATGGTTTTGACAAAATTAGACTATACACCCATACCTCTTTTTTTTGTGTGGAAACCTCATCGATTCCCTCTTCCCTGGAGGGGTTATGCCAGACTCTTGCCGGCTAAAACCCCACGATTTTTCTCGTCTAGATCTATGGCCAGGATCGCAGGATTCGCTGCTGCATGCGCCTAAACCCTGGCAGGTTTACCCATACCTACCTCTTAGGGAAATACAGGCCTTGTACGATATTATTCTTTTCTTAATCATGTCTCAATATACAGACGTGTAACCAATCAATAAAGCTAAATAAATTCTAGTTCAGAAAACCTATTACTTAATTGAGATTTTTTATAACAAGACAAAGCGATCCTGGGTATTCAATTTATTACATTGCGTCGAAGAAGCTACCAATTCAAATAATCTAAAATAAAATCATTTTATATCCATGCAAGGTTAGTCGGAAAGGGGGTGCTAATCCACGGACAACTTAAAGTATCACTGATGACTGTTTTATGGAAGTCTTAAATTGCAATATTCAATATTTTTATTTTAGTTCTATTTAAATATTCTTCATCCCTGCTTGACTTACGAATTCAGAAAATGGAACTCCAATCCGTTATCCCAAATATAACCTCAAATGTAAACACAGCTCATCATAACTGAGGATAGATAGATTTTAGCGTACTTTTCATGAAACCTTTGTGCAACTGTTTCTCTTAAACTATTGACTTTTAGGGATAATTATAGAACAAAACTTATTCATTATTATGGGTACTTTAAACATCCTTTTGAATTTGTACTCCATTTCCGAATAACCTTGTATAGTTAGAATAAACCTTTATTTCTATAACATTTCTAGGTAAACCGAATCATAGCCGCAAGCGAGCTAGAAATTTTGTCTAAAACCTTGCGTCGCTTCATAAACAAGAAAGTTACATACATACTGTATAACATTTCAAAAATATGACAACAAGGTAGCGTAAATTTTGTCCCCGTCCCTGTTAAAGAGTATTATTCAAATCCAAAGTCAGAACGAAAGAAAATGTCCAATAAAAATGCAAAGAGAACGGCACCTATTCTTTCTTCTTTACTAACTAAATAGCGGAGGTAGGGACGTGGTCTTATTGAGAGCGGGGAGTTTTGTCTTAAGTGGTGGCTACAAATACAAGGTGTAAACGAATTCGTATAATTCCTTCAAACCGCGTGATCTACTTGTGACACAGATTAACCCTGAATGGGTATTTTTGAAAAACAATTTAAAAAAAAGTTCAAAATAAAATTTTGGTTTTCTATTTCTGAGTAATTTTAGAGCCCTGAGTTAATTGAGTGCAAAGAGCGATATCGCGTTAGTCGTGCCCGCCAGCCGAGTCGTCGTGCTTTCATTCATTTAAGCATGGCATTGAAATGTTCACACAAATAAAATCTTTATTTTGGAACAAAAAAAAAACTTTTTTTTTTTACCGAATCCTTATTAGGTGGTTTAGACACGATCACTTACAACTACCGAATGTAAAAAAAAGATTTTTTATTTTTAATTAATTCCCATGCGGGGCATCTACACCAATCATGTGGTTTTAAGGAATTACACGAATTCGTTTACGGCCTGTAGATTAGGTATTATTATTTTAGTAAAAACATAACATCACGTCTGTATTCCCCGCAGGGTTAGGCAGAGATGTATATTAACCCTCATTTTGCCTTTATGTTTAAGTCCCATATAACCTATTACATCGCCCCCTAGGGCGAGCCTATTGTTTAAGTAAAAAAACCTACAAATATTTCTTGCAAGTTCGTGTTTGTGCATTTGGCGTTTGTGTCTGTAAAATTGGGCCCTTAAGTTGTGGCTGTCAAAATGCGCGGTGCACCGCGTGCGTGATTTTAATTCGCGGTTTGATTCGCGGATTAATTCGCGTAATTAAAACGTCGATATCTCTTATGCTACGATAGCTAGCTCTCTACAAGTTACGTCGTTGGAATCGTTATTCAATTACCTATCCGATGATATATGTATTAGTATAATTAGACTTACAATGTATTAGCAATTTTCGTGTATTTTTCCGTTTAGGGAAATTTTCGCATTTTTTTGCGAAAATTATATTTTTCATAATAAAACTAAACTATTATTTAACAAAACTATTGTTTTATTTGCATAAATACACCTTATTCCACACTAATAAAACAAAAGAACAGTACTCGAAACAAATATTTATGATACTACAAGCTTATCAGTTAAGTGCCGACAGCTGTGGGTGGGCCGTTGTAAACAAAAAAAAAGGTCGGCTTACGACTTGTATTTGGAGAAGTGTTTATGCGAAGTGGCTTGGGTTTTTTGTTTATACTAATGGGTGGTCCATATACTTATCGTAAACAACAGTCTCGGCTGTTATAATTGTTTAGTTAATTAGTAACGACTAACCAAAACAAACACGGGAACACGAGGAGCGCAAAACACTCTCTCAAACAATGGGTCACAGATCAAATTATGTTGACTAAATGGAAAATACAAAGTTACATTCTACATTTTGAAGATATTTACGAATTGATTAAGCACAAAAAAAGGTATGCTGCCTAACAAATACGTAAAGATAATCAACAATCAAATTGATCAATTTTACGAAAAATTCCACCCCTTGGGGGCCTCTTGATAATAAAAAAATGTGATTTTTTGATTTTTTGAAAAAAATACAGTATAATGCCTATTTATCAATAAGACGATACATATAAACATTATTAATGTATTTTATTCAGTTAATTAGTAAAAAAACTTACCGATAATGTTGCGATGACCGCCGCGGCAGGCACCGGCGGCCGACTCAACGGCTTTTTCATTTCGCAATTTTGCATATTAATTGTTGTCCAATTCACATTATGATTATTAATTTATGATTAGCACATACACAGACACGTTCTAGCACAAAAACACACACAAAAACACTTATTTTTTCACAAAATTAACACGACACAACATAACATGACTATTTACGGCGACAAAAAAATGGCGGACTAACGCGGCACCTTTTTTATTTTTCTTATTACTTGTCAACCGTACATTTTAAAGCTTTGACACATGGGCTTTTTATATTGCCTGATATTCTAGTTGCATCCGAAAAAATTTTAGCGTGTCAAACACAACTTTACTTTGCCAAATTTGGTAAGGAACACGACGCGCCTAAATTGATCACGTCGTGACCAACCACGCACGTGGCGACTTTTTTTTTGGTCATGACCTGATATTTAAACCTCAAGGAAAAACACTAGCAACCAGGAAGTCTGACTACCGATATAATGTAGGATCACCTTTTTCATCATCATCCTCATATGTCATTTCACCGTCTTTCTATTGATATGAAACCTTTTTTATCACAGGCCACACATCTTTTTCGAACACTTTATATTCAAATTTGAAAAGCTCTCGGAAAAGAAGCAAAGGTTAAGGTAGTTAGATAGGTGTCACTCTATATAAAATAGTACTTACTGCATCCTGTTAAGATTGATGAACATAGAAAATGGCTAAACTAATGATGGCTATTCCAATTACGTATACTTACTCAATTGTACATTTATAAAGGGATACATCAAATTAACCTGATTACTAAAACTCCTCAACTTTAGTCATGTAATTAGTAGAGATGGGCCGAACATGGATTTCACCGAATACGAACATTCGGCCGAATATTCGGTAAAACTTTTACCGAACCGAATATTCGGCCGAATATTCGGCATAATTGATTCCCTAAAGTCAATACAAGTCTGAATGCGTTTACGAAAAGCGCGCGGATGGGCGTTTTAAGTAGATTTACCTTCATGTAACTTAAACAAAAAGTTAATAAAAATGTGAATTCTTAAGGTTATGTTCCTGTATTATTATATTCGATTTGGTGTCTTATAAAGATCTCATATTTGTCTTAGTATGTCACTAATATTTATAATAGAGTAACTCTGTTTGTTTAGGGGTAATTGATTGATCTCTCAAATGAATACCTATAAAAATGCAATTAATTCTTTCTCTTAAAAAAAACTTTATTGGTTTAATACTTTTAACGTTTAAACTTTAAAGTTTATAAGACAATAACTGTTTATTTTCAATAAGTAAATAATTTTTGCCACTTTAAGTAGAAACTAGAAGTATGATTATCATATCTGCTGAAATGTTGTAATTTAATCATGCAATTCTTTCTTACATTATAGACCTAATTATAATAACATATATTATTTTATTATAAAGAGTTCACTGTAGCTTAATAATCCCAAAATAGCTACATACTTATATTTGGTTTTTAATAACCATCTTTTTATCTGTTGTTATTGGAAATAAAACTATAGTGCCGACAAAAACATGTAAATTACTTACCTCATAAACATAACCCATTTTACACTCAACTCATACTCAGTCATACACGGCTCAATACAGTAAAAATACTTTGAGTACCACTTTGCCGAACGTTCGGTGATGTAGCCGAAAATTCGGCCGAATACGAATATTCGGTAAACCTGCCGAATATGCCGAATAACGAATATAAAACGAATATTCGGCCCATCCCTAGTAATTAGATAACGAAATACCCTATTAAATACAATATCGAAGAGTGCGCACGTACTCAATACTCAATACTCAATTTTTTATTGCATTCCATATGTTACAGAGATGGTAATAAAATATAGATACAATATGGACCCTGTCGGGCACGCAAAAATTTAGGAGAGAGGAAGAGGGCTGCATAGCAATTTAATCAAATTAATATTATTATAAATATCGTAAATTATTAGTGTGTTACATTCTGTATATAATGTTATATGTGTAAATTAATATTTATTTTTATTGTTTAGGTTGCCATTTCATAACGATAGGTCATTATCATGTCATAAAAAAAGTATTTTTAGAAGTATTTGTATGTATGTCATTGTATGTATTAATGAAATTATGTATTTAAATAGATTAATTGTAAGTATATTATATTAGATTAATTGTGTATTTAAATTATATATTTTTTATTTATTTTAATTAAGTAGATACATTATTTATTTATTTATTCATATTTATACAAGAATTACTGTGTTCCATTTATTATATTATTTTTATAATAATTTGTTTTTGATAAAGTAATTTCATTTTGCAATCGTTTTATCATCTAGAAATTCCTTTACTGTGTAATATGTCTTGGATTCTAGAAATCGCTTCAATTTATTTATAAATATGTGTGTTTTGCTTATTTCTCTAATTTCATTTGGCAGTTTATTATAGATTGTAATGGACATAATTAAGGGGCTGGTTGAGTGCATTTTGATTCGGGATTGAGGTTTGTTTATTTTGTTTTTGTTATGTCTAAAAGTGTATCTTTTTTGTGTCTCTTCGCAACTGGTGTAGTAATCTTGATGTGTTTTGACAAATTTACATAATTCTAAAATATATAAACAAGGAAGTGTGAGTATTTTATGTTTTTGGAAGTGTGGTTTACAGCTGTCTGTTTGTTCTATGTTTGTTATTATTCTGATTAACTTTTTTTGTAGGATAAATATGGTTTGTGAGTCTGTACTGTTACCCCACAGCATGACCCCATAGCTGAGCCATGCTTGTGCATATGCATAGTAAGTAACAAGTGCAGTTTGGAGGTTAGTAGTTTTTTTAATTTCGCGTAAGGCGTATGAGAATTTTGATAGTTTGGCTCTTATTTTCTGTATGTGGGATTTCCAATTTATGTGGGTATCTATAGATAAACCAAGTAGAGTAAATTCGTTGACTTGTTCTATTTTTGTGTTATTAAACATGAAATTTAGTTTTAATGGGGACTTTTGATGGGGATGAAATGTTATTAATTTAGTTTTTGTAAAGTTAATTTCAAGATTATGATTGTCCATCCAGTTTACAGCTGTAGAGAGAAGAGAGTTTAATTTGGCGTTTATATTGTCATTAGGTTGGCATGTGGTAAGCAAAGAGATATCGTCTGCGAAGAGAACACAAGGTCCGTTTATAGTTTTAGGAAGGTCGTTTATGTATATTAGGAACAAAAGGCAACCTACTACACTACCTTGGGGAATTGACGCATTTACTGGTTTACTGTCTGATCTTATTTTAGTTATTTCGTTTGTGTTATGATCGAAGAATTCAATTTCTACCTGTTGTATCCTATCCTTCAGATATGAAGCAAACCATTCATGAGCTTTTCCCCGTATTCCTATCCCATGTAGCTTGTCTAATAAAATCTTAAATTTCACCTTGTCATAGGCTTTGGTCATATCAAGCAGCATACCTACAGCGTAGTTTTTGTTATTTATAATAGTTAGAGCCTCTTGTACGTATTTGTAGACTGCTAACGTTGTGGACCTGTTTTTACGGAAACCGTTTTGGCTGTCGTCAAGTATGTTATATTTTTCGCAAAATGAGTAGACGCGGTCACACATAGCCTTCTCAAAGATTTTAGACGCAGTTGGTAACAGTGCTATAGGGCGATAATTGTTAGGGTCGGTTTTAGAGTTTTTCTTGTGTATGGGTTTTACCAGAGCGTGTTTAAGTTGATTGGGAAAGGTTCCTTCTTCAAATGATTTGTTAATTAACTTATAAAATGGTAGAGTCAGTTCATCTGCACATTGTTTAAGTAGAAATGGGGGAAGTTCGTCTACTCCATAGCTCTTTTTATTTCGCAGTTCTTTGATTATTCTGTTTATTTCGTAGGGATCAACAGGAGTGAGAAACATGGTGTTTTCTGTTGGGCACATCACGGGGGCTCCTTTTGCTAGAGAGGTTTTTTCCCCAATAGAAGCAAAGAAGTCATTGAAAATATTAGCAATTTTCTTAGGTTCAGTTATTACCTTATTATTTTGGAGTAATTTTATGTTAGCTTTTTCGTTTTTTATTGATTTATTTGTTCTTTCATTTATTATACTCCACATGGTTTTGACTTTATTACTTGACTTTTTTACTTTGTTAATAAATTGTAGTTTTTTTGCTGTATTTATGGATTGCTTTAGAATTTTTTCGTATTTTTTATAATATTTCGATAATATGGGATTGTTTGTTTTAATGGTCAGTATTTTGAGTAGTCTTTTATTTTTGCAGGATAATCTAATACCTTTAGTTAGCCAGTATTTTTTATATGTCGTTTTTATTTTTATTTGTTGCGGGGGAATGCACTCGTTTAGAATTTTATTTAATGTATTATTAAACGCAGAGTAGTTTTCATCTATGCTTTGATTTGATTGAATTATTTCATTCCAATTTTGATTCTTTAGTTCAGATTTAAAGTGTTCTACATTTTGGGAGCTATATAATCGTTTTTTTGTGAACCAGTTAGTTTTTTTATTGCTGTCGCTAAGCAGTTTCATGTGAAAGATGGTCGCACAGTGGTCAGAGAAACCTAGTTCTTCAACAGTGGTATAAGTGTTTATATTATTAAAATTTGTGAAAATTAAATCTAAACAAGTTGAGGTAGTTTGTGAGATACGTGTGGGGACTTTGATGTGTTGAATGAATTTATGTTCCAGCATTAGATCTAAGAACAGATTAGTTTTTAAGCAACTGTCTAGGATATTTATATTTAGATCTCCTCCTAGTATCACGTTATATTTTAAGTATTTATTATTAATATAAAATAACATTTCTTTCAATTTGCGAGTAAAGACTTCCTCCTCTCTTCTATTCCAATAAATAGTAACTATAAGTAGATTTTCCTTAGGTAGTTCTATTGCACACAATTCTATACAATACTCAACAGACATATTACTAATATCACAATTTTCTTTGTATTCGAGATGATTTTGTAACAGGATACAGACGCCACCGCCTCCTCGAGTACGGCGACAGTAGGATGCTGCCATTTTGTAGCCGCTGAACTGAAGATGACTCAGTTTTTCCGGTGATAGCCAAGTCTCACTTAGGCATATAGCGTTATAGATGTTTTTTTCATGGATGAAGGCTTCAAGTAGATGTTGTTTATTATAGATGCTTTGTATGTTTTGGTAGAGGATTTTAAAATGTTGTTCTGTAGTTTCGAAAGGTATGATTTTTATTAAATTCGTTGTTAATTGGTTTGTTATATTGTGTAGTGAGGGTTGTTTCTTCGTTTTGCAATTGTTCGTTTGAGTTGCTTTTACGGTATGTCGTCTCTGTCTCTCTGGTCGTCTTCTCATTTGTTAAAAATCGTTTCCCATCTATAAATAATTTATTATTTCGTATTACTGCATAATATCCATTTCTCCTTGCTCTTAGCATTTCCTCACGCATTAACTTTCTTTCGTTTCGTGCATTTTCATTTAAAAATTCTGAGACATGTATGTTAGTTCCTTGGAAGTAGTGGCTGTTTTCAATTATATATCTAGACATATTTTTGCTTAGGAGCTCAACAATTAGGGGTCTGATTTTCGTGGTTAGTCTTCCTATACGTTTTGTTTCTTCTATGTATCCGCTTAGGTCTATATGCAGTATTTCATAAAACATTTCAATTAATCTGTTTTGTAGTTCGTTGTCAGACTCGTTGTAGTATTCGGAGAAGCCATATATTACTATTTTCTTGTATTCGTTTTCAGTTTCCTTAACTTCTGTAGTTGGTGGTCTAAATTTCATACTTTTTATTTCATTTTTCAGGGTTTCATTTTCATCACTTAGCTTTTTAATTTTTATGTTTATTTCTTCTAGTTCCTGAGTTTTTTTATCGTTTTGTTTATGTAAGAAATCAGTTTTCCCTTCAATATCCTGTTTGAGTTTTGTGATTGCTTTATTTATTTCAACTTCAATTGTATTCTGCAGTTCTAATATTATTAATTTATTGTTTTCCTTTAGACGCTGTATTATAATTTCGCTCAAATTTTCAACAGAGATGGACGATGATATACCCGCGTTCATATTGAAGTTAATATCTGAATCTTCTTGATGAATCGTATCGCCAAGTAGGCATGAGTCATCTGATATTGAGCTATCATTGTTGAAAATTGTAGTCTTCTTTCTAATGGTGACGTTATTGTTGCTAGTATTTTCGAGGGGGGAATTAGGGGCATTTGTTTTTTTTGCAGTCCTGAAGTCTTAAAGGTGTGTCTATATTGCCGGTTTTTGGAGCCTTGCAGCGGCATGCCTGACATTGCCATGTTTTTTTATGTTCTGGCGTCATGCTCTTGAAGAGATCAATGCTTAAGTTTGAACATTGTAGATCATATTTATCTTGACAATAATAACAGACAAGCGTTTCCATGTCCGGTGGGGTTTGTTTACATCCTGCACACACAATCATAGATGACATCTTGAAATATTTATAATAGCGCCCTCTAGTGTGTAATGTCGTTGAATTTGATAAGTAGTTGAGTGTTGATAGCTCAAGCGATAGTGTTTTCGTTAGTTGTCGCTAGATAGAGCTGTTGCGAATGCAGAATGTAAACAGAATGTAGTAAACTATAACTTCTGTCACTGTTAAGTTCTTATCTTTCCACTTTTATATATTTTTTATTACGATAGAAGCACTATTTCTATTTTTAAGGATAAAAATACACGGAGCTAATGTTTACTTGCGCACTGCAGCGCCCTCTCTCCTACGTAATAGGTATCTTGTCATCTAATTATCTAAAGTTGAGATATTTTTTTATTTCAATATGTTCTATTAACGCTACCTAGTAAGGCTGTGAAGTTTCGCCAGTTTATTTGAAGTAATCCTATTTACTCCAAAACTAATAATAATGAGGCTATCAAGAGCAGGGGGTCTACCTCTACTCCCTAAGCACGAATCCGTGGTTTCGGCCTTAGTTACGAGCGTTTCCTACTCCCTATCACCTACGGTTATACGATAATTTCGGGGTCCGAACTAAGAATTAATGACAACACGATTTGACAGTAGTTCCTACTACCCATGTGTTTTTGCCCGTTCGAAAAGTTGAACTTGAAACTTGTTTTGTTCACTCCTACGTTTCGGGCTACTTTCTGACGGGCGACTAATTTCGTTGACAGACTTACGGAGTAGGCCCCCAGGGTCCAAGCTGCTGGTGGTAATGGCTCCAGAGTCAGGAACCTCCTCACAATACGCGCCGTGTCGAGGAGGACTGCTTTCTGTATCAGGTCCTTGATCCAGCTACCTAACGAGAGCCTCATGAGGTGTTGGTCGAGGCTATTTGCTATTAGGCCATTGGCCGTTACGATTATCAGCACAATGGTTGCCAAAGAATGGATAAAGGAGTAATGAGGCCTTGACTACCGGTAGCTGGAGTTCCCGATGCCCCGGTGGGCTACTATTTTTAAAAATTTGTTTTATAAAAATGAAAAGTAGCAATATGTAACAAAAACCCTGTTATTCCTTTTAGGGACGTATACATATACCTACAAGCACAACAATGATGAAATTATAATTTAAAAAAATTAAGCATTGACTAGTCGAGAGGTCAAAATCAAATAACTATTTAAATCGACACATTCAAAAAAATGTTTACATTATCTGATCTTACAAGTACATCTTCATTTCGCTAAATAGCCTACGAGCTCGGCGTCTTTCTTTAAACATTACAAATATTAATAATTTAATATTTATTTTACTTCATTATTTTTGTTGAACAGTTTTTCATAAATGACTTGCTATATTACTTATGTATACCGATTCTTAACACGTAGGTAGAAAGAACAACTGGGTTTTTGTTACATATTGTATAATAAGATGAATAAACAGAATAATAATGATAATAATTATCCTTTCTGATCAGCCGAGTTAAGCGAACACTTTGACGAGCTAAGCGAACATAAATGTAGGGAACAGCTGTTTTTTTTCGCGATTTCAGATTTGGTCCCATAGTAAAAGTTGTTCATAATGATGAGTTCAATGACCCCTTAAGAGGTTGTTGTTGTTTTTCAATTAACCCTGTATATTGACAAAAAACCAATAAAAAATCGCCGACAGTATCGCCTCGACCTATTCGCATCAGTTCTCTTTTCCATTTCTATTGGCGATTCAAGTAGCGCGGTAATTGCGTTGCGACACTACTTACGGGAGTTCGTTATACTAAATATCTTTCACACCTTTGTTTTCCTTAAGATGCTGATCTAATTATGTATCGGAACTGGAATTACTTACACTATTAAGTAAGTACTTACAAGATTGCTATTGGTACTACTTGAACTTTTTTTTATTCTGATTTTTCTTGCTCTCGCTTGACCCTAGTCGCACCTGATGGTAAGCGTAGACAAGGTCTAAGATGGAACACACGAATCCAAGTAATAGAGATATAGAGAGATTCTCCAATACCCCCTCTGTCTCTCACATACTCACGACGGAACACAGTAGACTGCTTGGCGCCGGACTTTAATGTTCAGGTGGTAGCTAGCCAGGCGGACCGTAATCCTAGCACCAAGAGTGCTGGCCGATTCGGGAACTTTATGAAGCCAGTGCGCCTGAAATAAGTGTATTAGCATGATTGTGAGTTTCGACAATTCTAAATTTTTATTGGATTCAGTCTGTTTTTTTTTTTGTTTGCAGATAATAATTTTATTATTATGCAGTGGCGTAGCTACCGTATGGGTAGGCGGGGCAGTGCAACGGGGCCCCCAAGCTCGAGGGCCCCTCGGCCTCCATAAACGACGTTCGAAAAAGTTATACAATATCCTAGTTGAATAAAGAATTTTTGACTGTAACTTTTTGGCCCATAACCAACGACTTTTACGTGAAAGCGTGACAAAGAAACAAACTTTCACATTTATAATATTATTAGAAATTACGATTAAATAATTATCTGCTGCGTTATACATAATACTTACTAGTAAATAGCTTTGCTTTATTATGCCCTGCAGTGCGCGATAAGGAGCTGATGATGAAGTAGTTTTGCACCTTGAAAGTATTTAGTTTAGTTTAAATAGGGCCCCAATTTCATTTTTGCCCCGGGGCCCTTGGTTACATAGCTACGCCACTGTTACTACGTGAATTATAATTACCTACAACATAATTTAGTTACCACAAATCAAGACCAAGATCTATATTTTATTACACCTTTAAAATCAAATATCAGATAATATTTTTATTGTGTAGGTAAATGACAGGATATCAAATCGGGGAAAAAACTAAAATGATAAAACTATTCTTCACGGGAAACTACGAAAGTATGAACAATAATAATAGTCTGTCAGAGTGACAATTTATCTTATTTTATTTAAGTATGCATACACACGTTGCAGCATAAAACTGACTTACATCCGTCACCTCACACTTCAGGTCCAGTTGAAAACCAGCGTCAGGCACTAGTTGTCCGGCATTTTTGCTGAACTGGGCCTTTTTGGCGCAGCCGTGAGACATACTTTCCTGCTAATTTCTTTTTTTTGTTTTTTTCTGCTTTATTTTATATGTATTGTGTGTCTTTTTAGTCTGTGCTAAATAAATGTACCTAGGTATTTTCTTTCTTTCTTTCAGAAAATACAAAAAAAAGAATTAAATATGGAATATCCCTATCCACCTGAAAATTATCCACACCTCACCTGTATAAAACTAAAATCAATTAATTAAATACATTTCTATTTTATTTTATTGAGATATAAACATTCCATTTAAACTATTTCTGAGTTGATTAAAAAACTAAGTCAACATGTTAACACAAATGTTCGCGGCGAAATAAACAATGAAACATGCTCGGTTGAAGTATGTAGGTAACGTAAATTATTATAATTATGATAATACACGTATTATTTTCTTCTTCTATTATACGTTAGTAATATAATACCTAATCACTTTTTTGTAGGTACATGTGCTCTTGTAACCAAATTGAAATATTTTCTATCTTTTAACAGTGATACAAAATTAGCTAGCGTTTAAAATATAATAAAAATTAATAGTCACATTTTAACAGAAAAAAATATGAAATTGAAAAGAAATCGAAGTGGTAAAACTTTAGGTCCCACCGAGATTTGAACTCGGATCGTTGGATTCAGAGTCCAAAGTGCTAACCATTACACCATGGGACCGCTGAGCGAAGCGTCGAAACAAGCGATCATAAACCAAGTGGAACGTAGTACGCATGACTTTACTGCTGTACCGTCCCTTTCTTACACGTGCGTCTATCTCTTTCTAGCGGCGGGCCATCACCTTTCTATGTAGAATTTGTGCTATCAATAGAATTGATATTCTAGGTTGTTACTGCATAAAGAATGAGTACTAAGTACCTATGTTTGTTTACAAATCGTTATTTTAAGAAGTAGGTACAGATGTTTGATCTTTAAATAGTACTTTCTACGGATTTTCTCATAGCGATGGTCGCCATTTTGAATCTATCGAACCATTTTATAATATAAAATGATGTGCGACTGTTTTAAAAGTACGTACCTGCACTACATGTTATTCCGAAATGAATGAACAATGTATTGAATCAGACTAACGATCTGCCTATTCTTTATAATGAAAAACATGTTTTGTGTATTTATTTAAACTCATTATTTATTCACCTGTAAATTATGAGGTAAATACGTCATAAGTACTTGATACGTCAATGATGAAAGAAAAAAGTTTCATTGTAATTTCAATCCCATGTAACTATTTATACACGTTGACGAATAACGCCCGGTTCTAATGGACAACAACGAAACGTTTTGCTTACAAATAGTACTTAGCATTTTTCATTGCGAAACTGGGCATACCTAATAATATTATATGATTTATATATACAACACGTAACAATAAATATACAGGATGGGTCAAAAATCGTGGATCAAACGAAACAGGGCGATAGTTGGGGTTATTTGCAGTAAAAAATATCTATGTGACAGAGCCCTAACTTGATCTCCTTAAAAGTTTTTTTAAGAAAATACTTTTTTTTAAATAAATAAGCAATTTGAGTAAAATAGGTACCTATTTTAAAACAATAAATGGTGTTAAGTTGCTTGAAAGTACTTTTATGACAGTGGGTATCATGATTTATGAGTATTGGCACTTTTTTCAATATCTTTTAAGTCTCACGATAAATTATTTGTTACTGTAATAAAAAAAATGTAGATACTACCAAAAAAATGCTGCAAATAACCCCAACAATTGCCCTGTTTCTGCATCTGCTTCTGCATCTTTTGCATCTTTCCCTACGTTCGTGTATTACAAAATCTGCTCTACCCTGCGCTGCGTGCACCTACGTCACCTGCGTCTCAGCCACGAAGCAATATTTGCTTCGTAGTCTCAGCATACGCTTAGCCTAATTGTGGTGTCATATGTGGCTTAATGTATAATCTGTCAAATAAAGGGTTAAAAAATATGAAAAACTAGAGGTCCATCGCGGCTTCACCCGCGTAGATGTCGTATTCCGTATTTTTCGGGATAATATAATTCAATCATGATTCGAAAAACACGTGTCGCCATCTATGATCATAAGAAAGTTGTTGTTGTTTTCCTGTGTTTCGGGATGAAAGCTAGCCTATGTCCGTTTCTGTACACCTGAAAACGTATATGAAAAATTTCAGAATGATCGTTTCAGTGGCCTACAAGTTCGTAGTTGACTGCATACAGCAGCAACAGACGACGTGTCGCTCCGACATTACTGGTTTCTATGTATTACCTTCCGCAACTAGCTACACGTCGCTCAACTACACGTCGCACGACCGCAGACGACGTGTCGTCCGACCGCAGGTCAAGTGTCAAAGACGTTGCAGCGACGACACGTAGAAGCTTTCCCAAAAAATGACGCTCCGACGTGTCGCTGTGACATGTCGCAACGACTCGTCGTCTGCTGCTGCTGTATGCAGTCGGCTAGGCTCCGAAGCTTAATACCAGAATCGCTAAATACCAGATTCGCAAATTACCAGACTCTCAAAACACCGGATTCGCCATATACCAGATAAGCAAAATACCAGAAACACAAAATACCAAAAGTACAGTCCTAAACAATTGAGTTCTGTTTATAGACTATCCTGTGTTAGTAAACATTTCTTCGATAGATAAATGAGATCGTCAGATAAAAAAGGTCGTGACTTAATTATAAACTGCACTGGCCACTTTTGCTTTGATATATGAGATGATGATGTTCTGCAAAATACCAGAAACGCAAAATAAGGGCCTGCGCCCACTGGCGGGATGGCAAGGCAAAGAATTGATTAAATTCAAATAATTTTAAACCTTATTTTAATTACTTTAGCACTTGTATTTGCTTAGCATACCGCAGGATGCTTCGTCGTGCCGCAGCATGCCGAACCATCCCGCGGTACGGTAATTATGAGTTCTAAAGCGTATAAATAAGGTTTAAACTTATTTGAGCTTAAAAAATCCCTTGTCGTGCCTGCCCGCCAGTGGGCGCAGGGCCTAACAGAATTTGTACAGATGAAAACATATTTAATTTATAAGTATATAATATATAAGTATATTACATTAGTGATTGTGAGTTTTATACTTTAGTCTTTACTAACTTTTGTTTTCAGCTGTACAAAATCTGTTATTTTGCGTTTCTGGTATTTTGCATATCTGGTATATGGCAAATCCGGTGTTTTGCGAGTCTGGTAATTTGCGAATCTGGTATTTAGCGATTCTGGTATTAAGCGTCGGAGCCCCGTAAAAAAATCGTGTGAGCTTGTACACGACACGGCAAACCACCAGCCGATACTGATTTATATCCATTTTGCAACACAAAATCAGCGTTGGAAAGCTGTCATGCAATAATTGCCCGTCGCGAAAACATCCGGTGCCGTTAACAAACTCTCATAGACTGTCATACAACACTAATGTAAATCAAACCGTGCGCAAAAGAGGAGTAGCCACGGTGCATACGGCGGGGCAGGCGTGCCGTTGGGCCGCCGTGTCCGTCAACAAACTTCTATAGTAGTCCATACAACATTAATGATCGTGCCTACACACGGCTAACTAACCGTAGGTTTTTACGGCGAAAAAACGTGTGTGAACAAGAGGCCTTAGGCCGGTTTTAGGCCGGTTTTAGTGCTTGACCGACCGTCGGTGCGTACGTCGGTGCGTACGTCGGTCGCGCTTGTCATTTGTATGAAAATTCACAAGTCGTGACAGTGCTCGACCGACAGTACGCACGCGTATATTGCTACGCACTGCGTACGAGGACCGTCGGTCAAGCGCGTCCGCATGCGTGCCGTCGGTCGACCGACGCGCTATGGATACATATTAACGCGTTCAGTGCTACACCGACCGGAGGACCGACCGTACGGATGCGCGTATCATCGTAAAAAGAATGAAACCTACTAGTTCAAAACTTCAATAATATTGTTTGATTTTATTGGTATCATTACCTTTTAATGATTTAAGTACCTAATTTTGATCAAACATGGCATATATTGACACCGAACGCCTAATTACCGAAGTTCGACTTCGTGAACTTCTGTGGGACAAAGGCCACGTGTTATACAAAGACCGTGATGCCAAGTTAAAGGCATGGGAAGAAGTTTATACAGCTTTGTGTTCAAATTGTGGTATCTACGTCTTCTGTTCCTTATACGTTTACGAAGATAGTAAGCAGCAATTAAACAATTTGTAAACGCGTTCATTTCGTGTACGTGTTTGTGACTGTACCAGTCCGGCCAGTTTGGTTGGTCAGGAGAGCACTGAACGTTAAAAACTGACGATCGGTTATGCGTATCGTCAGGAATGATGGTACGCACCGACGGTCGGTCAAGCACTAAAACCGGCCTTAGTGCTTGACCGACCGTCGGTGCGTACGTCGGTCGCGCTTGTCATTTGTATGAAAATTCACAAGTCGTGACAGTGCTCGACCGACGGTACGCACGCGTATATTGCTACGCACTGCGTACGAGGACCGTCGGTCAAGCGCGTCCGCATGCGTGCCGTCGGTCGACCGACGCGCTATGGATACATATTAACGCGTTCAGTGCTACACCGATCGGTGGACCGACCGTACGGATGCGCGTATCATCGTAAAAAGAATGAATCCTACTAGTTCAAAACTTCAATAATATTGTTTGATTTTATTGGTATCATTACCTTTTAATGATTTAAGTACCTAATTTTGATCAAACATGGCATATATTGACGCCAAACGCCTAATTACCGAAGTTCGACTTCGTGAACTTCTGTGGGACAAAGGCCACGTGTTATACAAAGACCGTATTGCCAAGTTAAAGGCATGGGAAGAAGTTTGTACAGCTTTGTGTTCAAATTGTGGTATCTACGTCTTCTGTTCCTTATACGTTTACGAAGATAGTAAGCAGCAATTAAACAATTTGTAAACGCGTTCATTTCGTGTACGTGTTTGTGACTGTACCAGTCCGGCCAGTTTGGTTGGTCAGGAGAGCACTGAACGTTAAAAACTGACGATCGGTTATGCGTATCGTCAGGAACGATGGTACGCACCGACGGTCGGTCGAGCACTAAAACCGGCCTTAGGCCTGAAAGGGCAACAAACAAACAAACTTACTTTCGCATTTAAAATATTAGTTACGATTAGGATAATAGTTCACAAGTTCATGGCTTGATACAACCTACAACTAATTGCCACTTGCTTCCTAGTGAGGAAGGATCATTAACTAAGCCATCAGCACGTCCTAGACCAATTTGTAGCCTAGTAAATGCATCTACCCTCTTAATGTAAGGCGATTAACAGGATTCCGTTCGCTGTAGCCTGAACTTTAATTCCATTATAGATTTTTATTTTAGCCTTTAGTGCTCTTAGGGAATAATGGTCCTGCGGATTTCTCTTAAAGGAATTAAAAGAATTTAACATCGTTTTCCAGATTTCTTTAAAAGCTTTTTTTTGCTTAGACTGGGTTTATGTATTATTAAGCATCAGATCATTTTTTTTGGACTAATATCGGAAGTCATTTAAAGGGCGGAGCACACCAGATGCGTGGCGTGACGTGCTGCGTGCACGCACCAGTTGTAATGTATGAAACTGTAAGAAAGATGCCAGACCAGATGCGTGACGTGTACACGTGCGTGACCCACGCACGCAGAGCCGCAGCTACTCACAAACCGAGTGCACGCGCGTGCATAGCGGAACGGCAACGTCGCACACGCGTCTGCAGTGACGACGTTGTATTATATGGCGCTCCTTGTTAGATGCCAGACCGGGCACGCACGCACACGCATCGGTCATTGCTGCTGAATACAGTTTACGAGTGTTTTTTTCGCAATGGAGATAATTTTAAAGGAAAAACTTATAGAAAGAGTTCGCAAATATGAGTGTCTCTAGAACACCAAACATAAACCCCCTTATTACAAAAGATGGTTAAACCAAGACTAAGGTAAACCCAGGTTTAAAATATACCCATCACTTTCTTATGTCATATAACAAAAAGAGACGGGGCTACTCTAAAACCAGGGTTTTTCTTAGACCATCTTTTGTAATAAGGGGGTACAAAAATAAAAGTTATAAATTATTATTATGGGAGAGAATGGGGACAATAATACCAATAAAAACGATCTTCATAAGAATCAAGCTCCCGGCATAGTTTATGATATTCACTGCATTTCTCTCTTCTATTATTAATATTATGGACCCAAAGTCTCTTTGTAGCAGCAGAAGATGCTTGGCATAGTAGCAACAATAACGCTTCTTCATCAGAAGAACTGCTCTTGTCTAACATATTTTCGCCAAATGCTCTCAACTCAATATGGCTACTGACAAGGTGGCTCGCACGCGCGTGCAGCAGTTACTTGCGTGACGTGATGCGTGCGCGCGCGACGTGTGCTGCACCGGTCTTGGCCGGTGTGACAGTGCTCGCACGCGCGTGTGCACGTCACGTCGCACGTCACGCCACGCCACGCATCCGGTGTGACCCGGCCTTAAAAGTATGTTTTGAAAAAATGTAATGCCTTAGAGCCTATGCAAATGACGTCTTTTCTACGCGCCGTCGACGCGCGTTTCAATACTCCATACTATTGTTTACGTTGTGTTACAAACAATGATCTTGAGATGTATTTGGTGCTCTAATTTTAGTTTTGTGTGTGACTTGGCTATTGCATTAGGTTATAGACCTGTAATGATAGTATAAGGCATTTAAATAAATAAATTAAATAAAAATAAATGATCTCGTTTTTTATGTATGGGGTTTGATAAAAACGCGCGTCGAGACGGTGCGTTGAAAAGACGTCATGTGCAAAGACTCTTATGGCTAATTCCTATTCTTTACCGAACATCATCATTCTCCGACCCTTATCCATACTGACCTAACATAACCTAACGGCCTAAACTAACCTAATCCTGACATTTAGAGGACAGTTGGTGCCCGACAGACTGCTGTTTAATCTCTACGCGAGGATTATGCAATCAATTGCACTTAATGGGCCACCTGCGTGCTTGTAGAGATTTTTCAGAAATCGCTTTTGTCAGTATTATAAGACTTTTTACGATAACTTCTGAATATTTTTTGTACGTCTATACCTCGTTGGATAGCTGATTAAATAAGGATGTTTTTCTTGCATTTTGTACATTTAGTTTCATAGTAAATTTTTGAGATAAATATCATTGTTTAACGTGTACCTCGACGATTTTCTAATTCACCTAATTAACTTTTAATGATTACTTTCAATTGGATAGTAATTTTGAACATTTAAGGCCCTGCGCAGACGACAGACTATCCGTGACGCACTTTTTAGTCTGTGAAAATAGAACCTATGCAATTATATGCAGTAACGCACACGACGCGCAAAAAGTCCGGCGCACAAAAAATCCGTGTAATTCGGGCAGACCGCACCGCGCCGCGGCGCGCCGCTCCGCACAAAAAGTGTGTGAAAAAAATTGAACGTTTGCTTCAACGCGCGCTAACGCAGACGGCGCACACTTTAGTCGGCAATCTGCATTTGCTAGGGGTGGACGTAACGCACGCGATCTATTATCATGGCGCCAGAGGTCGATGTAACTATGTTAATTCAAGAAATACAAAACAGACCAGCAATTTATGATACTTCTAAGGCAGAAGGCACCTCCTCATTGTTGTTTCTGAATGAGTCAAAGCAGGTCTCAAAATAAATAGCAACTCATCAAATGTAGTAACAGACATATTATAAAATTTGAAAAAATTTGCCGGATGTTGTTTCAGAATTGAATGTTTAGTATGGAACTGTCCCTTCAGTAATCTTTCCGAAAGTATAGGATGTACCCAAAATTCTCTATTTCTTCTTCTTTTTCTGTACTTCATGTTCATGTACAAAATAATACTTCGCGATCTCTGCACGATTTCCATAGCGTCTACGTCGCTACAGCTCTGCCGACAAAATGATCGAAGATGTGCGTCGTGTGCGTTGAGTCTGTGAAAAATCCGCGACCGACTTTTTGCGCGCCATGCAGACTTTTTGTGCGCCGCAGACTCGATCGCACAAAAAGTGTGCCGTCTGCGCAGGGCCTAAATATGCCGAAAGCTTTGTAAAAGTATCAACTACAAGCTAATATGTACAACTAATAGTACAAGTAATAGTATGGAGGTATTGTCTTAAGCCTTGCACGAACTAAGCGTTCCTGCGCACGCGTAACCGACTACGCGTACCAATGTACGCGCTGTCCGTACACACCTTTAGTCCGTACCTGCAGTAACGCGTACACAAAGGGGACGTGAACGCTCAATTATCCTGTACGCGTATTCAACATACCTAGATGACGCGTACATTGGAACGCTTAGTCCGTACAAGGCTTAAGATTCGAAACATATGGCGTTTTGCAGTTTCTTCTTCCCATGGGAAAAAGGCGTAAGTTTATGTACAGCCGGGGACTTGAAGTGTTTATCAGATTTCAAATTCGATTCCTTCTCACACTGTGTGCAATAAGGTTTAAGATGTCATATCAACTTACATAAGTAGGTATAAGTATTACTTTTTAAAATTGTGAAGCGTCGATTATAGGGAAAAGGTAAAACCACGTTTTGATGTAATGAACTCCTTTTTGGATGTGTCTAGTCAAAAGTTGTATACTTAGTGCGAATATGATTGAATTTATCTTTTTCTGTGCTACCTAGTGGATATCCTCTTAAAATCAACCTTTTTTATGTTAATTAAGAAAAAAAATATCTTTGCCATGTCAATTATTTGCGAGCTACCAAACGACCTTATGAAAACGTAATGTGCAAGCAATTATAGACCTTAGGGTGGTAAAAATTTCAAATCCGCGACTTTATGTATGTATTTTCGAAGTCAGGTATGTATGTACGAGTATACCACTTCTTCAATTCACACAGCACTCAAATTGCAAATTCCCAATACGGAGTCCCCACTGCAAGCTACAAACGAGGCTAAATTAATCGCCTCATAGCTCGGCACTCGCTTTGTCGTTCAACTGAACCGCAAATTGATGGCAACCGATTGCCATTAATTTGAACAATTAACGTTTAGTTTGTCACACCGACGTGTAATAACCATCTCTCGTTATCCCTGAAGGGGGTTACAGCATTGCAGATATAGCCTCTCCAGCTGTAACTGATGTTGAGAATAAGAGCCCAAATACACGTCCGATAGTCGGTTCCGTTAGTCTGATCAGACTATCTGAAGGCCTCCGCGTCATAAATTTGTTTGAACATAAATTACACGTACGATCAGACTATCGGATCGGATGTCAGAATCGTAAGCATCGTTCGGGCGTCATCGTCGCGGCGTCGTCCAGAAAAAATCTGACCCGAGAATCGTACGTGTATTTCATGAATCCGATCAGATAGTCGGATCCGGCTCCCAGAAGCAACTATCGGACGTGTATTTTGACCCTTACGCTTCCAGAGGTCGAGACATGATATTTGACTGAAAAAATCTAATTAGTCCGTCAGTTAGATTATCAAAAAAATATTTGACCCGTATTTTTTCTTGTGACATTTTTAAGATTGGCAAAACGTCACAAGCAAGTACAATTTTTACTTCCTTCTGACGTCACAAGTCCCCACTCACGAGTTTTGATGCGTTTTATCTTTCCAAACATTCATAGATTTAAGTGCTATTCATTCTGCAAAAGAAAAAATACGTGCCCATTATTTTTCAAAACTCTAACTGGCGGACTAATTAGATTTGCAATTTATTGATGCTGTCAACATGCCTATTGTGTGGAATATATTTAACTAAGTTATCAAATATATTTATTGTAAGACAGTGGTTACTGGGTGTTGTTGCGAGGAAATAAAGTGTGCGATTTCACTGCTTGGACTTGTTAGACGTACAATATTGTAGAGTTAAAATTAAGTATTAAATGCTAGTCGACACTTCCCGTGACCCGAAGGCTGGCCTCTACTTTGGTCAAAGGATTAGCATTGCCATACAACGTGGCATTGCTGCCAACCTTCTGGGCACGTTACCAGTCGACAGCGATGCAGAGGAATATTTTGATGCCGTATTTTAGTTTATAGTGTTAAAAGGATCTTTATTTGTAAACACTTTTATTTGTAATTATGTAAATATTGGTTTGCAAAATAATAATATCTTAGAAGAGTTTTATGGAGTGGAGACTGTGGTCGATGGAACCAGATGCGAGTTAGAGGAATCCGTAGATGACGCAGCTAGCTGATATGAATTTGATAAAAATGCCAGAAAACAGTCAGGCATGGAGAAAAATTATAATACAATTTTTGTTCTGGTACTTTAATATGTCGGTTACCCTAGTTCTCCTGCGGATCTCATAATTTCACATAGCTCCTCTATTTATTCGTTACTTTTTAAAACAAGAGAGTTCTGCAAGCAGAGTAAAGCTAAGAGCCATTACGCACTGTCGACTGGTCGCCGGAGACCTTGGTCGACGGCGACTGTGACTTTCAATAGTTTAAATAGGAGTTTACGCACTTGGTCCCCGGTCGCCCGGGCGACTATGCTTATGTTTTGGTCGCCGAGAGACCAAGTCTCCGGCAACCAGTCGACAGTGCGTAATGGCTCTCATACGTCATACTGTCACAAGTTTAGTTATTATCAAAAACAATGAGCCACTATAAGAAATAGTTGTATTGTTACAGAACCGTGACACAGACAACCTTTTAGTTGGATCGGACCAGTTTTAGACAGAAATTCTATTCCATCGTAGTTGGGATAAGGACTTGTTCAATTTAGGTGCTCCACAAAGAACAGACTCATGGTTCGTTTGTGATAGATTAAACGTATCATTGCTGTTTAGTTTGGTCTGGGTCTGAAATAAACGGGTGTCATACTAAACGATGAGAATTATGAATTGTAAAGTGAGGCAATTTAAGTTTATATTATTTTAAACCAGTAATATTTTTAGTGGCCTTTAATATGATAAAATTATTTATTTATTTATTTTCACTTAAATAAAAATGCGAGTACAGTAACGGTCTTTAAATTGGACCCAATGATTGAACTTTGAGTGATTCGATTTCTTCCAGGTAACCCAAGGATGGAATAGAACTATAATACCACAGTCTACCTATATCTTACTCCTTACAGTCGCTCAACGTAGAACATTGTCGTAGAGCAATCGTGCGGGGGGTTGCGGGGTGAAGGGAGCGGAGGTTATGTCCCGAGTAGCCATACTGTATACTTGGGACATAACCTCTGCCCCTACATAATTTTGACATTTCATAGAACCTGTCAAATGTATGGGCGTTAACCCACTGTATGTAGTAAGTAGGTACACTGTGATATTACTATATAATATATACTATAGGAACTGGAGAAGATATAGAGCAGTCAATGGCGAACAAAGATATAAATATCATACTAAATTTAAAGAGGCTCTCGTTGGGCGGCTGGATGAAGGGCCTGATACAGAAAGCGGTACTTCTCGACATGGCGCGTATTATTATGGTAGATCCATACAGGCCGGCGGCTCTGCCGGCTTGACCATAAGCAAAGCAAGCAAGGCAAGTGCCGCCGGTAGGCGCCGGCAAGCGCGGCTCTGAATCGATATTCGCAGTTATCAAAAACAAACGACACACTAATTGAAAGCCGCGAACGAACTGTCCCCCCGCTGCCGGCAGCCTCGGCGGCCTCGGCGGCAACATGGCCGCCGCCTTTGTTGCGACTGAAGCTGGCGACCAGACCAGCGGCACGGCCGCCGGGCTTTGTGGATCCATCTTTAGGAAGTTCCTCTCTCTGAAGCTTTAACCGCCGATAGCTTGGACCCTATTCTCGATGCCGGTTGGCTACTACATTTTTTATAGAAATATTTAAAAATGATATTTTATATTTATCTAAATGAATAAACGAATATTAACAGTCCCTACCAGACCGGTTTTGCGACCACCAAACAATTTTCCCAAAGCAGTGGCAGTGGTTATTAACACTCGTTTTGAAGAAGACTTTGACTACCAGTGGTAAAGTGACTAGAACTAAAAAGTAGAATAGAATATATTTTATTGTACACCAAAATTGTAAAACAGCTCTTATACAATATCATACAATATATAGACACAATAAGTAGTCATCATTTAGCCGAAAGAAGTCCAGTGCTGGACGTAGGCCTAATCGCCACGAGCAGGCGCCGCAGGCGGGTTGGTGATCGCAGTATGGTTGTTAAAGTACTCAGAGAACGCTGCTGCCTATACTCTAGAGAATCACCCACGAGAAGAGATGGGTAGTGCTATTCTTTAAGTCCGGCACTATACGAGACTAAAATAAAAAAAGTAGTAAATCTACATAAAACAGATCCCAATCCAATACCTTTAGCCGTATTTGAAGGAACGGTCTTCTCTTCACTTTTTATCAAACAAAGCTGTAAGCCTCCCTGAAAACAATTTCAGAAAATGTTTTCAGACTCCGCCCAATTCTCAATTTCTCATTACAACTTCCTGTTACCGTAATGACTCGGGCCCCGCTGAACGAAACTTATTTTTTATCATTTGGTACCAAAAAGTTTGAATGTTCCTCGTCCGAAACCATAAGTCCCATATTATGGGGACTGTTTGAGTTTCAGCTTGGTTCAGGAGCAAACAAGTCATGTGACAGAACGATACAGAAGTATAAGTATAGAAAATAGAAGATGTCCATCATAGTCTTGTCACGGCTCTTACAAAATAGGAGATTGAAACGTCAATGCATATGGGATTTAACAAGCTGTCGCCTACAGGCTCCTTATGAGAGGCAGAGTCTTCACTGGAAGAACAGACCATGCACGCCATAATAGCACAGAAATAATCTGCTAATACATTGAAAAGCTGATTGAAAGTTTTTTTTTAGCCTTTTCTGTTCCACTGCTTGACAAAGGCCTCCCCCAAGTCCTGCCACGTACTCTTTTCCTGCGCCACCTCAAACCAGCCCTCGCGGTATGCTTCTAGGTCATCTCGCCATCTCTTTCTGGGCCGATCGCGGCGGCGCCGTCCCCCTTCAGGCACCCATTGTGTGCAGACTCTTGCCCAGCGGTTATTATGCATGCGGCTGACGTGATTATTAAATAAAAAAAAAAAAATAAGGGAAACGTAACGAACCAGAAATAACAAACTGTGTGTTCTTGGGATGTGTAATAGTACACTGGCTTTTTTTAATCGGATGAAGCTAAATTTTTTATACAAATGTGATAATTTAGGTTTAAAACGAACATTTCAAGAATATTTATGAAACCACTGGAGATGGCATGATCAACTATGATCAAACATACGTAAAACCATTTTTTTTTAATTCCATTCTTACCTCTTAACCCAGTCGAATTGTTCAAAGTAACACTGAAGGTGCTCAAACCACTACAAATGCTAATTCATACCAGCTCGTAAATATCTAGTGCTAAACCTATGTTAAGTTATGTTAAGGCTTGTGCCTTCGATGCAAAATGTTTGTAAGGGATTTTTTTTTTAATCTACACTACACGCTCAGAATCAGATTAGTGATTATAGTAAATTTGTTAGTGACGCACAAGAAGAGGCTACTCCATCCTCTTGTCTTGATAATCTCTTAAACGCTTTATGCAAACCTACCGGAATGAGAGCGGCTTTTTTTTTCAGGAAACCAAACCATTACATTGAGGGTGCCTTTATACCAGAGATGTGCTATGCAGCTATGCTGCAAGAATGTAAAAGCTAAGCTACGAAACTATGTGACCGTTTCCACTGATGCTAAGTTATGTAGCGGAGCGAGTAAGATGTGCTATGAAAATGCGCCGCCGCAAGGTAGCTATGCGAGGAAGATGCGCAGCTCGAGCTATGCGACGTATCGACAATAGGGAAGGCACGGGGAGCAGTGGCGCGGTGCTCTGCACATAGCTACACCACTCGCGACCATCCATAGCACGCATCAATAGCACGCATCCAAAGCACGCATCCTTCTATATAAAAACGTAGCTTAGCTGAATCAGTTTCCACCAGTGCTATACTACATATGTGGACCAACGAACATGATTGGTGGATATCAAACGCATCCATAGCAACGTTGCATAGCACATCTCTGGTGGAAAGGCACCCTTATGCTGTCACTATTAATGAACACAAAATGAAACATTTTAAACCACTGCAATCGTGGAACGCACGCTCAATATTTATTTCATTTGTCTATGCAGACCTTCAAGAAACTCTTTATAGAATGAACCTTTTGTAGCATGAATCTACTTGGCGAACAAGTCCAAAGATAATCAATTTTTGTCGTGAAAAGTTTTAATAGTGTCGCTAAGTTAATCTTTCTTTCTCCATTGTAATCACAAAGGAAGCTGAATAATGTGGTATGGTGTAGAAAGTTCTTTTGTCATCAGCAGAGTAGGTCTCTGGGTTCATCAGGGAATTATGTAACTTTACTGATAGCGAGTCTATGATTTTATTAAATAAAATGATAGGTAATGTGGGCAATTTGCTCACCTACCTACCTACCAGCGCTTATCGGTACTGGTCCGTGCAGGTAACAGCTACATAAAGGAAGCCAGTAGAAACAGGGGCCGGCATTTTTTAACAAAAATACGCGTTGCTCCCTTGAAAATACAGCAACAAATGACGGCCTACCAGCGCTGATCGGAGCAGGTCGGAACTTGTCGGCGAAGTTCGGAGCTTGTCGGCGCTGGTTTGCCACACAGTATAGAGACTACCTGTGCCACTGCTCGGACCAGCACCGACCAGCGCTGGAGATCGGCGCCGGCAACCCGCTTTCTACATGTATACGTACTTAGAATTAAATCGTTTAAGCATAAGCATAATTAGCCCATTATTGTCCCACTGCTGGGAGAAGGCCGGGTTTAGACCGGGGATGCACAGACTTATTACGACTAGGAGCCACTCGGATGGAGATGTGGTGACCCACCTTTAGTTCATGATTTGAGCTAACGGCCTCCCACACTTAAAAACAACCAAAAAATTTGAAATAAAGTTTACTGGCGGGCGGGGCACGTTGCTTGCAGAACGGATGGCCGATGAGGCCGAAAGGTTCAGGAGTGGCGACCGCGTACCAGAAGGCGCAGCGTGTGTAGGTCTCCTACAAGGTGGACCGATGACCAGGTGAACGTCGCGGGAATCCGCTGGATGCGAGGAGTACAGGATCGGTCGATGTGGCGGTGCTTGGTAGAAGCTTAAGTCCAGCAGTGGACGTCTTTTGGCTGAATGATGATAATGGCGGGCCGGACGTATATTGACGGAGGACCGCTGTCTGTGCATCCCTGGGTTAGACCATAGTTCACCACGCTGGCCTGATGCGGTTTGGCGAACTGCACACACCATCGAGAACTTTCTGGAGCCCTCTGTGGTACGCAGGTTTTTTCACGATGTATTCCTTCACCGTGAACGCAAGTGATAATAAAATTCTGATGACATAAATTTGAAAAGTCAGAGGCGCGGATTGATATTGAACTCTGATACTCCAGCATAGAAGGCAACTATTCAACCGCTTAGCTATCACTGTTTGACTAGTTTAATCTAAGTTTTAAAAAGGAAATTTCCTCCGTGAAGAGGGTACTATAGACACCGGTGCTAGTTAAATTATACCTCCCATGCACTGTAAAAATCATATTTCTTAATCTTTTAAACACTGATGCCGGTTATTTCCAAGTGGATCTTTATAAATAAAAAGAAAACTCCTGACTGACTGACGCCCAGCTCATCAACGCCCAGCTCAAACCATTAGACCTAGAAAGCTGAAAATTTGCAAAGAGGTTTCCTTTATAACGTAGATAAGGAATAAGGAAGGCTTTTTCGAAATTCAACCCCTAAGGGAGTTAAATAGGGGATGAAAGTTTGTATGGAAAATTGTCACATATTGGGTTCCAAATTTTATGCAAGCGAAGCTGCGGGCAAAAGCTAGTATAGAATAAAAGTAGATATATTGCAATTAAAGTTCTTTAACTTCCAAGTCAAAAAAAATATCATCTTAGCATATTTTTTGTACGTAATGATAGTATTAGTCGATAAGTTAAGCTCGGCACTAACTTTTTATTCAAATTTGACTCAGAAAAACTAAATCGCGTAGAGCGTGTGTTATGTTTATGAAAGATTGGCGTTAAAAAGGTTAAACGTTTCTACATACTAATCTTATTTATTATATATTATTCATGTAGTAAGTAATCACTAATCTCCTGACCTTCATAAAGCATCGCCTTTTCCCAACTATGAATTTCCAGTTTAACAAGATGTATCTGAATAATTAGTACTTCACTTAATCTTTATTGAATCTAAAGTCGTATCAGCATAGACGCCGAGATCTGTAGCTTTAAGTCTAAAGGTCATGGCACATTATACCGGCACAGCAACTGCACAGCTGCAGCACGGCGTCGCCTCGAATTTAGGCTGCGGCTAGCCGACAGCGCGCTAACAACGCATCGTCCGCGAGGTGCAAGCTCGCAGTCCGCGCGCCGGCCGCGAGGTGCAAGCTTGCTGTCACCGCGAACACAATTGTTATATGGCGTTTGTGATTGAACACGCCTAGGGCTTGCACGTTTTTATAATGTGTTTCACGACGTTGCTTCGCTGGCGACTCCGAGTCGGCGCGCCGTAAGCACGCAGTCGGCACGCTGTAAGCACGCGATCCACTCGCTTGCAACGCGCTGGCTGCGAGTCGAGTTGTGTGGTAGCGGCAAGCGCGCTGACTGCACGCCGTTGGCTATTTCATATTGATATTATGAAATACGACATACGATTTAATGCTCTAATTTGAATGACAAATTAATTGCTGGGTTGGAGCGGTGCCGTTGCGGTGCCGGTATAGTGTGCCATGTCCTTAAAACACGGACAATTTAAACCGTTCAAGACTTTCTTCTTAACATTTTAATAAAACAAGAACAGAAGACATTACGTAAGCGGCTTAGATAACAAAAAAGGAATCCCCCCCCCCCCCCCTTAATCCCGAACCACTATTTGCGAATGCTAATAAAAACAGTTCTTTTCAGACGCTTTCGAATTTAAATAAAAGTAAATTTACGCCCCCACATTAATCTGTATTCCCGCTTAAGTCAACCGATTACTCTTTTCGCCACACTGTTGAAAAATTTCCTCAAAATTTCCTCTAAAATAAGTGCTAAAAGTTAGTCGGTTTGGATGTTGGACTATCTGCCATAATCAACATTCTAACCATTTTCACAGATATATTTCGATCAGCATGACTAGATGATATATGTGGTGACAAGATAATAATATATTATTATATTTATACATACATACATAAACTCACGCCTTTTTCCCATGGGGATAGGCAGAAACTGTAGAAAACCACATGCTACGATCCTAACATACTCCTTTCGCTTCGTTCACGTTCATACATCTTGTCAACGCACCTGTTCTTTTTGAAGAACATCACCAATAACATTGATGCATGTCCTTCTAGGGCAGGGGTTTTCAAAGTGGGGTGCGCGCCCCTCACGCGGGGCGTAGAGACCTGCAAAGGGGGGCGCGGGCAACCTGTGTGTGTGTTTAGTCAAGGACCTTATTTATAGATTAACAGGAAACGTCCGTAGGTAGGCAGAGAAATATTGACGTAGTTCTAAACAAATGGACCAAGGGTACAAAATTCAGGAAAAAAGTGTTCCGAGTTTATTTACATCACCAGAGATCGCGCTAAGTCGTATCGTCATATCAAATAACAAATACCAACGAACTAATTTAAATCCTATGTCGTCACCACAATGAATAGGTTTTTTTCGTACCTGATCGTAACCTAAAATTATTTGGGAAGGGGGGCGCGGATTTTTTTTTTTTTTTTTGTTAGAAAGTGTGCGCGTCATAAGTAAGTTAGGGAACCCCTGTTCTAGGGCGTCCTCTACTAGCGTTTTCACTGACATCCGCCTTATAAATTCCTTTTGTTAATCGCTGTTCACTCATTCTTTCAAAATTACCAAACCACTTAGGCATACTCCTTTCAATTTTTGTCACTACATCATACAGGGTGGAATCGTTAAGTGTCAACAGGCGATTATTCTGTCAGTTTAGAAAATATTTCAGAACTTATGGCTAATATCAAAACTAGGCCGCTTAGTAACTAAAATAACATAAATATTTTTGAAAAAATAACCGCCATATACCGAGAATTTTGATTTTACCTACTTCCGTACATTTAGTATGACATTTTTGTTCATGAGATATTCAAGAAGCTTATAATTTTTGTGCACATTTTATTTTCGAGCGATTTTTTTTACTGAATGACAGGATTAATAATAACTCAATAAAAAAAATGGATAATATTTCTTTCTTGTACCTACTTGACAAAGTCGGCAACATTTTTATTTAAACTTTTAATCAATTGAACTGGCTGAAAACGAAAACTAACAAGTTACTAAAAAAAAACTACGGAATAAGCTTTGAGATCCAAATTAAAAAAATAATGTTCTTATGGATTTTTTATTTAATAAAAAAAAACACCTACTTAATGCCTATTCCTTTAAAGTGTAGGCAGTGGAGTTCTTTTATACAGCCACAAGTTCGTTATGACAGTTTTTAGAGCCATGTAGTACGGAATATTGTCATTGAACTATTAGTATTTTTATAAGTAAAACAAACTGGTTGCAATATTATTATTATTTCTTAGACATGAAAATAATAGGCTATCACATTAAGTAGGCAATCTTTAACTACAAAATCTGTCTGTTTTCTGTTCGAAATCCTGAGTTAGATTTAGGTAGTGCTCAGGAATCTGGTGATATGAAGCTTTATTACAGAGATGACTAAGATAGACTGAATTCGAGAAGTCTAACTCCGCCGCCATATTAACAGTAAGGAAGAGAGAGATTACGTAGGTATGATTGGTATGATCAGTTGTAAGAAATTCTCATGCTAAATGTATGGAGGGAGCGAAAAACAAAATTTTCAATATCTGGCTTTTATTTTTCCTGAAGTTATTTATATTATTTTATTCTCCACGTAGCCTAGTTTTAATAATAGCCTAAACTTTTTAAATATCTCTTAAATGGACGAAAAAATCGGCTGTTGACACTTAACGATTCCACCCTGTATATGTATATTTCATACATAATTCAAAATATGTATATATTATGTAATAGCAGCCTGCAGTCTGGATCTGTGCCCCGCTGATGGCAATAGGCTCGCCCCTATTGTAATAGGGCAAGACTGCCTTGTCAGTCTAGTGGTCGCAAGCGTGACTCCTGGGTTCGATCCCCAGGTCGACCAAAATGTTTTTGAGTTTTTCCGTGTCCAATTTCTCAGTAGCAGCCCGGAGTCTGGATGGCCTGCTTATAGGCTTGCCCTCTATTGGGACTTAATACACGCGTGATAATATGTTTAAGATATGTTATTTTTTGTAATAGGTTGGCAAAGAAGCCGACGGCCTACCTGGCAGTAAGTGGTTACCGTTGCCTATACAAGGTTAGTCGGAAAGGGGGTACTAATCCGAAGCCCACTTATAGTACCGCTGATGACTGTTTGAAAGCAAGTGTTAAAATTTCAAAATTCGATATTTTTTTTTCCAAATAAAATGATTTTTATTTTTGTTTTTCCAAAAATTCTTCATCCCTGCTTTAGTTAAAAATTCAGAAAATGTTGCTTCTAATTCATGACCCCAAATATGACCTAAAATGTAAACACAGCCGATCATAACTGGGGATAGATAGATTTTAGAGATTTTTTTTGAGATTTTTGAACAACTGTTTCTCTTAAACTATTGACTTTTGGGAAAAGTTGTAGAACAAAAGTTACTCATTATTATGTGTACTTTAACACCCTTTCGGATTAGTACCCCCTTTCTGACTAACCTTGTATATACACCTACAACACCAAGAGTATTCCTGATATGTTGCGAACCTTAGAGACACAGTTGAAAAGTCTTATGTGCTTGTAATTTCACCGGCATCCGTACCTTTCAAACCAGAACACAGTAATGCTGTTTAGTGGCAAAAATAGATATGGAGATTGTTCGACTTGCTCGGTGGAGATAAATAAAAGTGGACTGTATATGAAATAGGTTTGGTGTATTGCCGTTTGCATATAACTTTTAAACTGTCCCGGACAAACATAAATTAGTTAACTATCGAATATCAGTGTCGTCCGTCGCGGTGGGCTCTGGGAAAGCGCCGGCAGAACCCGCGCTGAACCGTCGTCGCTCGCTCGCCGACGACGATGACGCGGAGGTCGGTCACGCCGTCTGCGCGTGCCGTCTGCGTGGTTTTTGGGTGCGATTCCCAACAGAGATAGTACTTCCCCGTACGAACTGTTTCACAAGGAACTGCACTAGGTACTCTTAAAATTAATAATTTCTTCTTTCCATTGGTCAGGGTCGTTTAAACCTTGACTAGATGCGACTGAATTTGAATTATCACAATCCGTCGTATGACCCCTGCAACCCTACAGCTTATGTAGGATTACTACTATTCCAAAGTTAAATTCCTAATATAATTTTAACAGGGTAAAGCAGTTTCTTTAAATTTTTAAGGGTATTGATGGTTACTTAATTTCATGGCTATCCAGAATCGAGAATAAAATGGGCATGAAAAAAAGAACAGATTCTTTCTAATAGTCCTGAGACGGGAGCTATTTCACACTCAATCAACCTCTGTACTCCCTATATCAAAGGGTAGAAGCAAGCCAGTAACAGGCCTGAGAAGACGGCGCGCAGTATTCCGCGCGCGCCTCTCAGCCACAGTAGGAGAGGTCTGCCGGGGTCGCGGTGCATGCAGCTACTAATCCCACGACCGCGACCAAGGGTCAGGAGAAGGAACACCGTGGGTATTTAGCCGGTAAGAGTCCGGCATAACCCTACACCTTCCCTGGGCGAAGGGTATCCACGAGGATTTTAACACGATAAAAAAGGGGTAGATGCAAATCTTCCATTTAAATAAACGTAAAAAAATAACTTTAATCATTAATCCATACTGACCCAAATTTAACGCACCGACTCCTGAAACCGTTAATTTTATAACATGGTACGGTCAGCATCAAAAGTAGCTGAACATTTGAGTTTTTAAACTTGGCATTAATTAGAAAACGAATTGTTTTAAAACAAAAAGTTTAATAGATACCTAGAGCTGCTAGATATAGCTCTAAGTATGCCTTACATTTTTTGCTTCCTACCAATTAGTTATCTAATTAATGCAAAGTTTAAAAACTCAAATGTTCAGCTACTTTTGATGCTGACCGTACCGACCTAATTATTTTACTCTTTTCAGTTTTCTTAAAGTCAGTTTTTCCTTCTTTTATAAAAGTTATTTTTGTTTTCTATTTTGAGTGGAATAAATATGCTGTTATCCATTGTAGAGTTCCATTGTCTATCTCCGAAGGTCTTCACAAATCTTCACCAAATTTAAATGGTACCACCTCGGGAGAGTACTCTTTAAAACAATAAAGAATCATTAAAATCGGTTCACAGTTAGCGACAATATCCACATCGAATTGAGTCTTCCTCCTTTTTTTGGAAGTCGGTTAAAGAGGACAAAAATTAAAGAGATTTTTAGACGTTAAAATTTCAGACTACCCGTTTCGACAGCCATGACACAATCTGTTTTCGAGCTTAAATCGGGCTATTACTCTTTTCGCCACAGAGTAGAAAAAGTCCCAACTAAGTGCTTTCAGTAAGTGGATTTGGCAAAGGCCGAGACTATCCGTACTGAATCATTTTATACTGGAACGAAGCGGTTGGAACCGGTTATATCCGGTTATTAAGTACCCAAATTACGGCGCTTGAACCGTTGATATATTTCTGTTGATTTATTGAAGTTTATAGAGCTTTCAACGTATGCTTTCGTTTGGGATTTTGCATGCTGCAAGATGAAGACGTACTTTAACATTTTTCTGGTTCCGGTGAATAACATAATATCACGCCTCATTTTTTTATTCTTATTTATATTATTTATTCATCATTCGTCAGGGCTCGTGACTAAATAATTACAGCCGCATAGACCGATCTTCCGGGTTAAGCCACGCTTGCCGAGGTTGGTCTGTGGATGGGTGACCATTTACCATAGTGAGTTTCCTCCGTGCCTCGGAAAGCACGTAAAGCCGTTGGTCCCGGCTGTCATTTGTAGATCTTTGACAGTCGTTACTGTTGGTCAGAAGCCAGAAAGTCTGACAACCAGTCTTACCAAGAGTATCGTATTACCCAGTTACTGGGTTGTGGAGGTCTGATAGGCAGTCGCTCCATGTAAAATACTGATATTCAGCTGCATCCGGTTCGACTGGAAGCCGGCCCCAACATAGTTGGGAAAAGGCTAGGCAGATGATGATGATTCATCATTCGTCAAGGCACACTATTAGACCTCTGGGGTCTATCTTAGCACGCCATGGCCTGAGAGTTGATCAACGCGCCATTACACAGTCTTTAAATATTAAGTTATATTACAATCGAGTTTATGTAGTATTTTTTCAGTTTGCGCTTTATGTTTTTATTGTTCAATGAGCCTCTAACATCTAAAGGTATTTGGTAAGGTGGTTGGCCTGTATTCGCCGAAGATGAGGGCAAAGGTGTATAGTACACCCTCATTTCGCCGTTATGTTTAAGTACATATAATAGGAGGCGAACCTATTGCCATCAACCAAGCACAAATCCAGACTCCGGGCTACTACTGAGAAATTCCACACGGAAAACTTCAATAACACTTTGCCCGACCTGGGGATCGAACCCAAGACCTCACGCTCAGCAATCACGCTTGCGACCACTAGGCCAAATTCGAAATTCAAACAAAGCCCTTAAACATGAGCTGAACAAGCGGCGAAGTCGCCATTCGAACTGTTTAGGGCCTTTTTTCTGTGACGCGGGCTCGTGCCCGCATGCGTGCGTCAACCGCACCCGTGGCGCCTGAATGCCACCTTTTCATACATGTATTACTAATAAGGGGCGTGGCCTAACAGTTTTGTTAGCAAAATTGGCGCTGCGGACCCGGCTAACATTGTTTGCTAACCGAATAGGGGCGTGGCCTAACAGTTTTGTTAGCAAAATCTTCGCTGCGAATCCGGCTAACATTGTTTGCTAACCGAATAGGGGCGTGGCCTAACAGTTTTGTTAACAAAATTGGTATTGCGGATCCGGCTTAACATTGTTTGCTAACCGAATAGGGGCGTGGCCTAACAGTTTTGTTAACAAAATTGGTATTGCGGATCCGGCTTAACATTGTTTGCTAACCGAATAGGGGCGTGGCCTAACAGTTTTGTTAGCAAAATCTTCGCTGCGAATCCGGCTAACATTGTTTGCTAACCGAATAGGGGCGTGGCCTAACAGTTTTGTTAACAAAATTGGTATTGCGGATCCGGCTTAACATTGTTTGCTAACCGAATAGGGGCGTGGCCTAACAGTTTTGTTAACAAAATTGGTATTGCGGATCCGGCTTAACATTGTTTGCTAACCGAATAGGGGCGTGGCCTAACAGTTTTGTTAACAAAATTGGCGCTGCGGATCCGGCCTAACATTGTTTGCTAACCGAATAGGGGCGTGGCCTAACAGTTTTGTTAACAAAATTGGCGCTGCGGACCCGGCTTAACATTGTTTGCTAACCGAATAGGGGCGTGGCCTAACAGTTTTGTTAACAAAATTGGCACTGCGGATCCGGCTTAACATTGTTTGCTAACCGAATAGGGGCGTGGCCTAACAGTTTTGTTAACAAAATTGGTATTGCGGATCCGGCTTAACATTGTTTGCTAACCGAATAGGGGCGTGGCCTAACAGTTTTGTTAACAAAATTGGCATTGCGGATCCGGCTTAACATTGTTTGCTAACCGAATAGGGGCGTGGCCTAACAGTTTTGTTTGCAAAAACACAATAACATATTAGAAAATTGACGCTGCGGACCCTGCTTAAGGTTTAAAATAATTTTAGCTTAAAAAACCCCTTGCCATGTCATCCCGCGACTGTGTGCAGGGCCTTAAACTTTCAAATCTGCGCCTTTGTTAGCTAACCACGAACTCCTCCAACTAAAGCTACTACAAAATGTATAACATAAATCGAACTACATTTTAATATACAATGAAGATAAAATAATTAATGCAAACACCGTCTTAGTGCAAGTCCGGTGCGACTGGATCATTTGCGTAATCCCCGGCGATTATGCGCAGTCGTCTTTGCACTTTGACACACCACAACCGTTATGACGTAGCCTCTGACCGGAGGATACAGAAATGAGGTTAGGGTTCGAACAGACTATTGGCTGAATTTAAATTGTTTGTTGGGCACGTTTACACTTCACATCAGCCCCTAGATATTCAACACTGAGTAGAAGTTTCTTATTGGATACCTGCAATGCAAAGTTGTGAAGAAATTTTCAAGAATCACGCTTCGTTTTTTTATTACGGACTGCTTGGTGAGGGCTGAATTATCGGTGTGACTGCAGAGTCTGAAGAGACGACTCTACGACGGGAAAGCTCGGTGGATCGTGACCGGCGGTGGGATGTCGCAATGTGCCTCGCCGACGAGTCGGTAAGCCGGACGGTGGATTACGCTTCGTAAAGGCTTTAGTCAGTACTGGGTAATTAAAATTCCAACACAAGCTGCATACCTGAGTACCTACTGCGTGTTATTAGCTCCTAGGCAAAAGCTTATTGATCTATTGATACTGAGAAAAAGAGCATTTGAAGTGTGTCCTATTGGGATTGCATAACATGCTGCAGATGGTATTCATCTACATTAATTTAGTATTAAAAAGCACATAACAACGCTAAGCAGAATTGTTCCGGTTTGAAGGCTATGGGTGCCGGTTAAATTACAGGCATATGGGTCTTTCCAACTTTGTCTCTAAGATTGGCAACACATCAGCAATCTTCTTGGTGTTATAGGCGGCAGTAATCTACCTTCAGGTGGGCCGTCGGCTTTTTTGCCAAAAAATTATCTTTTTTCAATAAATATTTTGAGGACTGTCAGACAACGCACCCGCAGCTTACAGGGTGCAAGCCTACACTACCTGAAAATGATTCTAAAAAAAACACCTCTGAACCGCAAGTAGTCTCGTGTACCCTCGGCCTTAATTGTGCAGGCTTCATCGTACTGGCTTAGACCTCAGAGCCTCGCTTGCAAGGCATTAATAAATCCTGGATTAATATTCCGTTCTGAACCATCTTACAGGATTACGTTGCAAGCTTCTTACAAGAATAAAATCGGTCAAGCAGGAAGGATCAGCCGAAGGAAATAAAATGAGAGTTTTGTCTAGATGTTTAAAATACGTTGGACGTTGAAAAATGGACCTTAAATTAACAGTGTGTCAGTTTAAGATCCTGTATTTATCTGGCTCTCCAGTGGCTATATTTGATCGATGTATTGTGTTGGAGTTATTATACGCAGTGTGGATCGGTCTTGGACGACAATTGCTTCTTTTTTTTCAAGGCATTGTTTTACTTTTTGTGACTATGGAAGCCTCATACGTACCCTGTCGGTGTTGACATCAGAAGGCCAATACTCGTAATTAAAAATGTTAAAAATATAGTTTCGATCTAGTCTCAATCTAGTCTCAATCTCATAAATATGACAAATGGTCTTCTTGTTCGTTAACCAACAACGTCAAACGTGAGATTATACTGAAATGAGCTCGAAATGAAATTGAAAGTTGACCGAAGCCAAAATGGTATTCTGGTAACATTATGAACTGAGCCATTTTGACAAGTTGGTATTCTCATTTATTTCTAGAATTTTAGTCTGTGACTGTTGATAACTATCGATAGGTACGCTAACGGTAATAGATTTTAAGTTAACTGAATTGACATTATATCGAGATAGACTGAGATGATACTGACACCGGACCGAATTTTAAGTGTACCAGAATATCATTTTTTATTCAATTCATAATATAATCTCAGTTCGGTCACCCTTTGTAACCAACCCTTACTCTAATTACCCCTTTTTTTTCACACATAGTAAATCAACAAGAGATGATTATGGCTAACACTCTAATTACGTTAAATCCATTGTAGGTACTATATTGTGAATGAATGGAATCACTGATTAGAAAACCCTTAACCTTTTTATTTATAACATAAATTACATTGTGTCACCAAAATTCTGAATAGCTTGCATTGTACAACATTGTAAATGAATAGAATCATTGATGAGAAAACCCCTTGACCGCTCTCTGCTTTTTGTAACAGTTTGATTTATTATTAAAACACAAATATTCTAAAATAATATACCATTGTACTGCATTGTTAATGAATAGAATCATTGATTAGAAAAACCCTTGATCACTCTCTACTTTTGGTAACAGTTTGATGTATTATTAAAACAAAAATATTTTAAATAACTTACCATTGTACTATATTGTAAGTACTCAATTGTGAATGAATGAAATCACTAATTAGAAAACCTTTGACCGCGCTCTGTTCGTGGTAACAGTTGATTCATTATTAAAACACAAATGTTACGTTAAATAACCACTTTATTGTATTCTAAGTTGTATACATGTAAGCTTTACCAAACTTTAATTAAATCAGTTATTATATCAGACTCCGTGTGTTTCACTTGTGTTCCACAAGCCCCGAATCAGTACGCCTGTAACACCTTCAGTCTGACTTCAAATTAATTACGAGAATTGGGCTTCAGGGAACCGCTATACAATTCCACCGGCATTGACACTAATGTAAATATTGCGTCCAATGCCCAACGTCAACCCTCGCTGACTCAGTTTTTTGACAAGACAAGACAACAAAAACAACACAAAAGAAAAGAAAAGAAGACAAGAGAAGGTGAGGGAAATGAAGGGCGACCACCTTGGAGCCAACGCCACGCACCACCACACATTGCATTGGTACAGCATTCTCTGTGAGTGACGGCGCCTGTCCGACGTCTTTTATGGTTCCGTTCCCAAAGTGTAAAACCGGACCCTATTACTAAGACTCCGCTGTCCGTCTGTCACCAGGCTGTATCTCATGAACCGTGATAGTTAGATAGTTAGACAGTTGAAATTTTCACAGATGATGTATTTCTGTTGCCGCTATTCCAACAAATACTAAAAAAACAAAATAAATATTTAAGGGGGCTCCCATACAACAAACGTGATTTTTTTGCCGTTTTTATAGATAATGGTACGGAACTCTTCGTGCGCGAGTCCGACTCGCACTTGGCCGGTTTTTTGTCTTTTCTCTTGAAAATGATTTCATAATTTTGTGTTTATGGTCAAAATGACTACGCCCGCGACGGATTAAACAAATGAAAAAGTATTGGAATTTATCAAATTGAATCAGGTAGAAGCAGCATTGGAAATCCTATCCTAACTAATATTAAAAATGCGAAAGTATGTTTGTTTGTTACCTTTTCACGCCTAAACCACTGAACCGATCATCCTGAAATTTTGCATATACGTTTTCAGGTGTACAGAAACGGACATAGGGTACCTTTCATCCCGAAAAAAAGTACTGTTACCGAGAACAACAACAATAACGTTAATAGATGGCGCCACGTGTCTTTAAAATATGTTACTATAGAAACTTTAGTAGTGTGTTAAGAGTTGATTGTCAAATTCTAAATTAACGAGAGCGAAGCTGCGGGCCAAAGCTAGTCAACCAATAAATCTAAATTTACTTGTAGGTACCATGCGGGATCCAATCCAATTCTTTAAGTAATCATGTTGTACTTTCCAAGTTATATTGTCCAAATTATCCTAAAGCACACAATCTACCCGCCAAGAACGAAGAACCGACGCCAAAATTTGGCTCATACATTTTAAGCTCCAGTTAATAATTTTCAATGAAGAGAATATATAACATTTAAGCGCTTCATATATTAAGCAGCACTTCAAGAGTAGCTATATAAATCGTTGAGCCAGGCGCAGGCATGTCCGAGGCTTTGCCAAATATTCTCTAAACTGCGGGGATAACACGTTAGCTGAAGATGTGAACTTATTTGATGGATGGGATTAAAATTGAAACTACACACATCACAAGTTTTTTTTGGACTACTAATAGTTTCCTAGCATAGGTCCTCATAATTTAAAAAGGAACAGTTTTTGAATTTCGATTAAATATTGAAAAGACAACCGATTGTTTATTTTAAGCAATAAAAACATGTAATAACTTCTATTTTTATCAGTTTGTCACTTTTTAATGTCAGTGAGATCATTTCACAATTTGCAAAAATCGCTAAAAGTATTTATTGCAAAAGCAGCGGTACTTCGTAAGTCTAAATATAGGAAAACCTAATCAATTTTAATAAGATAAAAAAACACCTTATCATTAACATTTTTGACGTGTGTACTTTAGTAGTAAGGTGATTGGTAAAGGAGGTCTTGATTTCGTCCCTTAGCTACAAGCCTTAGCACACACTATAGTGACTACATAAGTGTCGCAGATATTATTGTGACGCATGAAGCAATCCAACATTGAACCCTCTCAATGGGCCTGGCATCCAAACTTCCTGAATAGGGGGGGCACCTAATTCAGCAGAAACGATTTTTAAATAATTATTTCACTTGGTCGATTTGACCCTAGTAGTCACACCAGCTGGTAAGCGCAGACAGGATTTAAGATGTAGCACTTGAATTCTAGTAACACAGATATAGAGAGAATTCCCTATACTCCTCTGGCTCTCATATAAACACGACGCGACGGAACACAGTAAACTGCTTAGCGCCGGAATTTAATGTGAGGGTGGTAGCTAGCACTGCGGACCTTTTATATTCTAGCCCGCCCCACACGGAAAAATCGTAGAATAAGTATGGTAGTAGTACTTCAGCCGTCGCCTCCTTTTGCGAGGAGGTGATGGTGACCTATGGATGGCGAATAGAGTGGTGTATAAAAACTTCTCCCAATGGTTTCAAAGAATCAAAAAAAAATATAAATGGTCAGGGAAAATACTTTGAAAAACAGTGAATGCAATATTAACATTATAAGTAATTCACTTTATCAGAATCCAGAACCTTTTAGTATGACCTAAATAAAACCTACAATTCGCCCATGACGTGATCTCATACGATAATGGCTTGAGAATAAGAGAATTCTTTCCTCCACAATTGGACCCAATTCTTTATTTAAACAGAAACATAAATACAATTTAGCACATAACAAATGGATACAAAGAGCCTGTACGTTGAACATCCACAATAACTACACTACGGAATAAGAAGTGTGTCGGATGCCTGGATGTCGAGCTATGCCCGATATCAAATATTTGTTGGCTATCTAGCTGTACAACGCTCAAGTCCTGCGATGGTCTTAATGTGGATGTCGCTTTAAAATACAGTTTTAACCAAAGAAAATATAACGTGTGTCGTACTATGGTTTACACTCGGCCTTTCTACAGCGGCAGTACATATACTTGTCTAACCTCATGTACAACAAAATTAATGAACTGATCAAAGTTCATTTAGTCACCTACGCAAAATGTAAAACCTTATTACACAAATGGTTACTTGCCCTAAACTGCGAAGACACTGAAAAAATCTTAACTATTCTAAAATAAAATAACTAGCATCAAACACATAGGTACGCAACCTCCCATGCTCGCATATATATACACACGCACGCACACATCCGCCACACACACGCAACATACACGCGTACACACCCCATACACACACCCACACACCTGCATACTAACACTCTCAAATCTTTATGCTTACTTAATGTCAATCCAAAATAATTATGTCAAGATATATATAACTTAGATAGGGAAGGTGGCCCCCAAGATACAGGTTAACCTAGTTTGGGGATCAACGTTCATACGATTTTGTAAAAAATACTTATTTGGAAATAAACGAAACGATTATTATTAACCAGGAGTGTATTTTGAGAAAGAGTAGACATGATCAATGGATGCCTCATGGTTACTGCGTGTGCTTATGTGCTATGTAGCCCAGTCGCCAGGCAGTTTTTGCTTGCAAAAGGTCCGTCAGTCCTGAATTTTGGAATGTGGTATGTTTAGGTGTACTTAAGAAAATATCAAATTTTCGACCTTGAGTGACCTCGGCGCGCTCCGCCATCTTGGTTTAAAGACAATCATCTGTAGCTTTTTTCCAACAATTTGCACTTATTTTTTCTGAAAAATATTCAATGTACAGATTTTACTTCGTTACGATTTTATTAAATGTATAGATTATTATAAGCTAAGTTTGGTCGAAATCGGTTCAGCCGTTGCAAAATTATTAGCTGTTTTCTCAGGTTAGGTAGGTGTGCATTGCCAGGGTTTGCGGAAGTATCGTTAGTTCCCGTGACCCCCGGCACAGGTGTGAGATGGAACACCGGGGTGGTTTTAGTCAGTAAGAGTCTGACAGACCCCACCGCCCACCCCAGGGCGGAGAACATCCATGAGGATTTCCAAAAAGAAAAAAATATGTAGCTAAATTATATTGTATAAGAGCTATGTTACAATTTTGGTGTACAATAAAGTATATTCTATTCTATTCTATTCTATTCTAGGTGTGCATTGCACGGCGTTGCAGCCGTTGCAAGATCATGGAACTTAATTTACGGACCTTTTGCAAGTGAAACCCCCTTTTTTGCGACCTGGTGACTGGACTGAAGGGTTCATGAAAAGAGCCATCACGAGTGAGGATACTTAGTCGGGCTGGGTTGATAATTTTGGGAAGAAGTGTTTTGAGATTTTATAAGTAAATATTACGGGGGTGAATGAAAAGAGCCTCCACGAGTGACGATACTTAAGTACGTCCGGCGTACCCTGGGCAGTCAGCGCCGCGACCAACCTTGCTGACTGGATACCCTTTTCACTACGATTGGGACCTTGGGGTCCGCTTCCAGTCTAGTCAGTTATAGGCACAATAGATAAACAATGGCACCGACAAACGGTTACGTATCATAATACCTAAGTTTATCTATACTAATATTATAAAGAGGTAGAATTTGTTTGTTTGTTTGTTTGTATGTAGGAGGTAATCTCCGGAACTACACATCCGATTTCAAAAATTCTTTCACCAACAGGAAGCAACGTTATCCCTGAGTGCTATAGGCTATATTTTGGGATCAAAAAATTATAAATTAACGCGAGCGAAGCCGCGAGCAAAAGCTAGTTATAACTATTTTCAAGATAACTACGGTTGATTCACATATGTTCATAATGCATATTGGTCGACTCAACTACTGTTTAACTTACCTAATCTTGATTAAACTAAAATTAATTGCACTACCGAACGATTAATCTAATGATCTTTTAAGATATTGGATATTTCAACTATGTATGAAATACCTAATGGACGACTCGCCTACAGTTTATTAATACTGAGCGCTTTTAACTTTTAACAAACACCTTTACTTTTCTTTAATGTTTTAAGTTCAACTTAATGACCTAATTATATGTAAATAAACTATGATTCAAAGATTTTTGTGTTTTCTTAACTTTATTTTTAACGGATAATTAGACAATGGTGAAAACATTTCTGCGAGCAACTTGGAAATAGCGCTCGCCGGCCGCTCCCGCGGCACCGCTCGCTTCGCTCGCTCGGCTCGCGCGCGGTTGGTCACAGTTCTAACCTAACCTAACTTATTTCACTCAGTTCAAAATGATGAATCATACAATCTGCCTGCGACTAGATAATTAGACAATGGTAAAAACATTTCTGCGGCAGATTGTATGATTCGTCATTTTGAACTGGGTGAAATAGGTTAGGTTAGGTTAGAACTGTGACAAACCGCGCGTGAGCCGAGCGAGCGAAGCGAGCGGTGCCGCGGCAGCGGCCGGCGAGCGCTACTTCCAAGTTGCTCGCAGAAATGTTGTCACATATACAAAATCACCAGTAAGACAAACACAAGACCACTGATAAATCAACAGTAGGTGAATCGTCCGTTAGTTTAATCAACGTTAGGTGAATTAATTGTAGTCGAATAAACCGTAGATGAATTCTCCATTATGGATTTCGTCCATTAGTTATTACAAAAATAGGTGAAATGATCTTTAGGTGTTTTAAACGGTAGGTCTTTTGACCGTAGTTAACTTGAAAATAGTGGGAACAAACTTAGGTATTATGATACGTAACCCGACAAACCGGTTCGTCGGTCGGGCCGCTAGCGGTTAATAACGTGCTGTCTGAGGCATGGAGCAGCCTCGATGTATATAAGAAACACAAGCATAACCTACCCTTACAGCCCGTTCCCACTTGTCGGCTGTCGGGCCCGGATTTTAATCGGATTTGCAGTGGCAGAGCATTTTATTTGAAGCTATTCACACTTGTTTGACACCAATTCTGTGCCGGCGCCGAGAGCAAATGTCGGATGTTTTGCCAGCCCTCTACGCCCGGAAAAAAATCGTGTCGGGTCTCGCTCGCCTATATAAGTAAGTATGACGCTGTTCACATTTATCGGATGTCGGGGCCGACAACCCTCTCCACGCTACCCCTTGTTGCTCATGCTCGCTGATATTCGAGCCAATAGATCGTTTAATCAAGTTATTGACATCCTAAAAAATTTAAAAACGTAATTTCGTCACTTCTCAATTCTGAAGTTCTGAAATGTTCCCAAACTAAATCTTTCTCTCAGTGCACCCAATATTTTCTTTCTTTAGCTGTCTTTATTCGTTTTCTTCTCAAATAATTATACATCACAACAAGAACTTCGCCGACGTCCATCGTGTACAGTCGCCTCGCGTATAGTGTTAAAAATTGGCACCAAGTTCGGATTATTCCGATCTGTCCCCCTGATCTGTCCCCTCGTCGGTAACAGGGGAACAGATCGAAACTTTTTATTTCTATTTGTCCCCCTAAAGAACAGCAGGGGACAGACCAGAAGTAATTCGTTCAATCTGTCCGTTCGTCTTGGTGACAGGGGAACAGATCGATTTTTTTATTCCTGATTGGCCCCCCGAAGAGGACAGATCAGGGGGACAAATCGGAATATTGCCCAACTTCGACCGTGGCCGACAACCGATTATAGTTACCGGCACAAATCTTGAGCGCTGACCTTGATGCGCAGTAGCAGTATCGCATACAAAATCAACTACTGCGCAACAAGGTCAGCGCTCAAGATCCGTGCCGGTAACTATACTGTGAACAGAGGCGTCGACACCCGATTAAAATCCGGGCCCGACAAGTGGAAACGGGCTGTTAATCGTATGATTCGCGCGGGTGTTATTTAGCCACAAGCTCCTCCTCTGTTAAAGTTTCTATATGATCACAAATCCGCTCGCCAAACGCAATTGATGATGACTTTAAAATTCAAAGTCGGACTCAACAAATATTTAATTTACAGTCGATCACATCCACACAAAGCCAACATTGACGGCATTCAGTATTCTGAAAATGTAAAACAAGCTGTTTGGTGTAAATGTTTCAGCAGTGAGCGAGGTGCGCCGCTGAATTTCACTTATTCACTATTTTCATAAAGGCCTGTACATTTTGGTGTAAGGGTAAACTTTGTACATGGATTTTCGAGGCAATTAAAACTGCTGCAGTACACGATACCCTTATGCTATCAACAATACGTTGAGGCAAGCGCTATGTTATGATCAATCAATATAATCCCATAACCCTTCTGCAATTTTATCAACCATTAATAAGGGTTACAATACCGTTGGCTTCCGCCGTTTATACACCGTCGGCGTCGTGCGCTGTGAGAATGCTGAATTAACTTTCGCGCAGCATTTAAGCGACGCACAGCGTTTACCCAGTTGCAGCGTCAACGCAGGTATGCTGTGCTCACACTTGACGAACGTTTATCCGTAAGACTCGTGTATCTTTACACTTGCACCATATATGCAGCATAATCTTTCTCCTTAACGTAGCGTCTCCTAAACCTCCTTTTCCCCCTCTCTCTCTTCTTTCTCGTTTTTTTCTTTTCTTTTTGTTCTCTGTCTTTCACAAGGCTTTCGCAGAGACAGATAACTGCAGTCGGCGATCGCCAGTGCAGTCTATGACACTTTAAGGCTGGCGGCCACTAGGCTCGCCGAGTCGAGTCGAATAGAATGGCAATAATTCGCCTCCTACACATTTACTATAAAACTGCGTCGATCAGCGACGAGCCGAGACGCGCCGAGACGCGCCGAGACGCGCCGAGTCGCATAACTCGCGCGCATCGCTTGTCACGCGAATTTCTGTTTTAACGACTTGCGATTACTGACCGTTTCGCCTCGATTCGTCTTCACACGGAACAAATGCGACTCGACTCGATTCGACGCGTTTTGGCTGCAGTCGACGCCAGCCTTTACACCACCTCAAAGATGTTTTTTTTTTTCTATTGCTCTCCTTGATGGTCCTTGCGTACCTTTCCTCCGTCACCGAGCAGTTATTGGCGTGACCTGAAGGCCAGCCAATGGGTGAAAGTAAAATACTTGAACTTTTTTTATCCTTTTTCATACCTCCGCTCGGTGAGGGCAGAGTGTTATGCCGGACTCTTATTTGCTGAAATCCACGGAGTTCCTTCTCCTCACCAATGATGCGGTGGCGGGTTTTGCAGTTGCATGCACCGCAAACCCGGTTGCCTTCGGAAGCTAACTACTCACATTACACTAACATCATGACTGCTAGCGACAACAGCACTAAGGGCGACTTTGGTGGGACTCGGACCTCGGCTTAGGACGTTGCTGGCGGGAGATTGGAAGACAGCTTGATGAGGGCTGAATTATCGGTGTGACGGCGAAGTCTGGGGGCCTACTCCCTAAGTCCGTCAACGAAGTTAGTCGCCTGTCCGAAAGTAGCCCGAAACGTAGAAGTGAACAAAACAAGTGTCAAGTTCAACTTTTCGGACGGGCAGAAACACATCCGTCGGTAGTAAGGACAACTGTCAAATCGTGTTGTCATTCATTCTTAGTTCGGGCCCCGAAATAATCGTATGTCCGTAGGCGATAGGGAGTAGCCTAGGAATCGCTCGTAACTAAGGCCGAAACTACGGACTTCGTGCTTAGGGAGTAGACCTCCTGAAGCGACCGGCTCTACGACGGAAGAGCTAGGTCGATCATTAAGCCTCGTCTAAAAGAAGTGATATCACTATTTGTGACCAAACATCTATTCATCGTCTACCAAAACATAACACTGTGTATACAACTTTAGATAGCTACGTGCCTTAAGTAAACAAGCTTCACATATCCACCAAGATGAATGCCCCACAGTTATGAAATAGTAATCCTGTAGCCTCCGCTTTTATTTGTTTCACATTCTAGACATTTTTGTGCTGTGAAATAGTAAAAGCTATTCGCGGCCAGCTGGATGTGACGTCAAACAAAACGATATTAAAGATCAGAGCTACCGAAACGTAGCTAATAAGTCTGATTTGATCTTTCAATGAAACTGTAAAATAAATAAGTACAGAGATTACACTTCTCTGATCTTTAAAAGCCACCTTTTTTAGAATTCTGTACCCAAAAGGTGCCGATGGGATCCTACTACTAAGCCTACATCATCTGTCCGTGTGTCTGTAACAAAGCGGTCTGTATCTTTTAAACCGTAATATGTAGCCAGTTGAAATTTCTACAGAATGTGCTTGCGTCTATCATGGCAAATAATAAAAAAAATAAACCAGAAGTTTTTTTTTCTTTCGTTTATTTAAAGTGGTCGTATCTAAACCACCAAAAAAGGATAAAAAAACCAGCAAAATATATTTTGTATTTTATTTTATTTTGTTGAGTATTCGATGCCTAATCACCGTGTACAGGATTTTTTAAATTACAGTGATACTACACATGTCATGATGGCTGGGTAAAAAGGCCGAAGGCTGGCCTCTACTTTGGTCAAAGGATTAGCATTGCCATACAACGTGGCAATGCTGCCAGCCTTCTGGGCATGTTACCAGTTGACAGCGATGAGGAGGAATATTTTTATGCCCTATTTTAGTTTATAGTTTTATTAGGATTTTTTTCTGTATTGTATATACTTGGATTTGTAATCATGTAAATATTGTTTGTTATTATTGTACCAATAATTACGACTAGCTAGTCCGGAAGGTACGCTACAAAGTAACGATTTTAGCATTAAACATTTATATTTGTAATGTGTTCTATTAACGATATCCAATAAGCTTACAGTTGATTTGCGATAAGTTACCTTATTAATTCACGACTGTTCGTTATAGCCGTCAACGAATTGCATATTCACGGGATAATTAATTAATTAAAGTATATAATAATGAAATAACTTAGAAAGATTTTTCTTTCTAAATTTTTTATTTTAGACTTGAAAGAGAAAAATTATGTTTCTGCATTTTGTTGTATATTAGATTATGTTTGCCAAGGGTATCTTCGTTAGGCTTCAAAGGGAGTGTCGCCAAACATATAAAATTTGATCTTGCTGCTCATTGACGAAAAATAAAATTCAAGACTCGTAGCAAAGTTTGATACCTTTTTTAACTTGTTTAGCTTAGTACTTATTAATTAAAAATGCCTTAAATATTGTGTTTCGCAGGTCCGCTGTTCATTATAAAAAACAAACTCAGCCAATCGCAGTTAACTATTGGGCATAGATTCTGGTTGCGCTGATTCGATAATATTTAGTTTGTTGGTAAACATGATTTAGTTTATTTGGGTTTGCACTTCCCATATTCCCATTCCTCTCCCGCACATTACCTCTCGTACGCGTGCAAGCGAGAACGCTACACGCAGTGGCGCCACTCCGCGTATTATCGACGCAACGAATTCGAAAATCAGAATGGCCGAACTACCGCGCTCGTGACAAGTGCCGCTCCGCGCAAATTCTCAGGAAAAATGTGAAACTCGATCGAATCTCTGTTGTGTCGTCCCCGCAAGCCTCCCCATGGATAAATAAGGTATTGTGCACCCTCATTTTCCACAGACTGCTTCTTTTTCACACTTTTTCCTTGCAGTTTGTTTCGTCGTCGTCCATATTGCAAACCCAAACTTTTGTTTCGCAAATGTAACTCTCGCGCATCCAGATTCAAAAGAGGGGTACAACTGCGTAATCACTGCATCAGCAGGCAGGTTGAGGGGACCGTATCAGCCATTTTAATAATATATCGTCTGTATGGGCTCAAAAGAGTATCCTAATCCTAACTAATATTATAAATGCGAAAGTAAGTTTGTTTTTTTGTTACTTTTTCACGCCTAAACCACTGAACGTACGTAAAGAGAACGTACGCGCACTCAAAGCGGCAACACTTATTCAGAACTTCTGTGATAGAAAAATAAAAATAGTAGTGTTTCACGTTGTGTATTACGATCACACTTAGTGCTACTGTTATATTAATAAAGTGATCAAGTTTTTACGGTGTTACAGAGTGAATCATAAAGAATAATCAAAGATAGAACGAAATTATAAAATTTTTGTTCGATTTAACAGTGAAGTTATAAAGCGTTTGACTTTTCGCGTAAGTGACTCAAATTGCACGGCGCTTGCGACCTTTCGGCCGCGAGCTTGTAAGCGAGCAACAGTGAATACATTTGTCAGCTGTTTGATCTACCTGCGTTTGTTGATAAATTGAATATATCTAGTACTTGCAATTGCATCGGCTCGATCGCTATGTCTTCGCCCACTAGTGACCAGGTAGAAAAATGTGTTGGATGCAAAAATGCACTACCAGACGGGGAACAAATGAGCTGCTCGTTATGCAAATCTAAGTATGATTTACTGTGCGCGAATATAACTGCCGAGCGCTTCCAGCTAATGGATAGTAAATATAAATGTACTTGGCGGTGCCCAGAGTGTCATAGTAAACAACCAAAAGCCGGTAATACTGATACACCTATAAGGTCTGCGGCTACCATCGCTGAGGTACCCATCGGTTTCGCTGCCCCGAATGAGTTGGACGAATCCTATAATATAACGTACCGCCGTAAACCTGTGAAACTTATTAGGCCTGAGGCTGTGATGCAACCTAATGACGACCTATGTGATTTAAATCCGTCAGATGTTGTTCCTGCACAAGAAATAGGCTTGTTCTGGGGTGAATTGCGAGCCGTTCGCTTAGAAATGAGTAACCTTAGAAATACACTGGTAGACGTAACAGCCGTCATTCACAAAAATAATGAACGGATGGACGCACTTGAAGCTAGAATGGATACATTGGAGGGCAAGATCAATGTGAGAGATCGATCTGATATCGAAGCCTTAGAGGGGAAAATAGTGCAACTTAATCAGGACCTGCAGGATCGGGAGCAAGACTTGCTATCCAACGATATTGAGATTGCCGGTATACCGGAGATAGCGGGTGAAGGTATCACCCATGTAGTGCTCTCAGTGGCCGCCAAGCTGGGCGTTGAGTTGGAGGAACGCGACATTGTGGATGCAGGGCGCGTGGGCCTGCAGCGCGCGCTCGTAGAGGGAGGACCTGCCCCGCGGCCGCGCAGCATTGCTGTGCGACTGACGCGCCGTACGCGCCGCGACGCGCTGCTAACCGCGGCTCGAGTCAGGCGTGGAGCCACTACCGAGGGTATGGGTTTTGCTGCGCTGCCATGCCGATTTTATGTGAACGAAAGACTTACAAAACTAAACAGAAGGTTATTCCAAATGGCTCGGGAGGCTGCCGGACGCGCCAAATGGCGCTTCGTGTGGACCCGAGGTGGTAAAATCTATGCCAAACAAGAGAATGGATCAAAACGTCATCGACTTCGTTCTGTGACCGACCTTAAGGAGGTTTTTGGCGATGGCGCCGTTGGTTCCGAAACATAGTGGCACAGTTAACATTGAATTTCTCGGTAGTTGCGAAACCTTTTGTTTACCTTTCATTATCCTATTGTAACTTTATTGCAATGTATATCGTTGTATTTATGTTGTTCTTCTTCTACCTTAACATAATAATTTGTCAGATGAGACTGTTTTTAAATGGATCACATTGTATACTGTTTTTCATAACTTTAGTTATTTGTAATGTTTATGGATGTATTTATGGGCTTAAGACTGATACACATGACCGCTACAGCTTGCGTATAATGTTTTTGAATAATTTATACTGTTATAAATGACTCGTTCTAAGAATTACTTTTTGAAATTGGGACTACTTAATGCACGATCTTTAAACACTGGACAGGATGAACTTTTAGCTAGTTTTGATAGATACAAGCCAGATATATTGGCTTTAAATGAAACCTGGATTAGAGCGGGTGAAGAAAAACTTGCGCCCCAAGTGCCCGGCTATATACTGAAACATAAACCTCGACCGAGGGATGCGCGCGGTGGTGGTGTCGGCTTTTACGTGAAAAAGGGGTTACGGGTACGAATTAAGCAGCATCCCGAATCACCACTTGAGCAACTATGGTTGGAGTTAACGCTGCCTGGCAGGGGACGCCTCATGATTGGTACAGCGTATAGACCGGAGTCTGTATCGGTGGGTATAGCAGTCGACGCTCTAAGTGAATCGGTGAGTGTTTTTTCGTATTGCAAGCACTTATTTTTGCTGACCGACTTCAATGTTGACCTATTAAAACCTAACAAGGCATCAGCTCGTGAAGTTCTCACTTTTCTATCTCAACACAGTCTAGAAGTTCTTGTGCAACAAGCTACACGGGTAAATGATTGTGTGGCATCTCTTTTAGACCTTATAATAACAGACTCTCCTGGACTGTGTAAAAGTGTGAATATTCACCACAACCCCGCCCTTAGTGATCACGCGATGGTGATATCGGAGTTATGTATTGAGAAACCTAAAGACATACCTAAATATTCTTTTAAGCGGTCGTTAGACAGGATTGACCAAGGAATGTTCTCTGCCGACCTTCAAAGTATCCCGTGGTGTGACATATTGGATGCATCTATAAATATTGATGAGCAAAATCAACTCTTCAATGAAAGGATGCTAGGGCTATTTAATACGCATGCACCAATAAAACGTAATAAAGTGTACACTATGTCTACACCCTGGATAACCAGCAATGTTAAACTGATGATGACTCTTCGGGACAAAGCTTTAGATAAAGCGCGGAAATCTGGTAATGACATACACATGGCTTACTACAGAGGTCTCAGAAACTATGTTATTGGGGCCATTGATAGGGAAAAAAAAGCATATTTTACTTTTTTTGTTAATAATACTAAAGCTAAGCCCAAACAGATGTGGGATCACTTGAAACGTACATGTCCACTTGGAAATAATGCACATATTCAAGCTACAGTACCACAACATCTTAGTGATCCTGACAAAATCAATGACTTCTTTCTAGACGTACCAGGAACAGACACTGTCGAAAGTCAAACAATTAGTTTTTTTAAGGATAATAAATTATCAGACCGTGTATTTCACATCAATACGATTACACAGGCAGAGGTATCAAAGATTATATTTAGTATCAACACTAAAGCAACTAGACATGACACTATCTCAGTAGACATGATTAAGATGACTCTTCCCATCACGTTGCCAGCCATAACAGAAATCGTTAATCATTCAATACGGTCTAAGATATTCCCTAAATCTTGGAAATTAGCTAGAATCAAACCTATTCCTAAGAGTTCCAAAGTAGAGGTATATAAATATTTAAGACCAATTAGTATTTTACCCGTTCTGTCTAAAATCCTGGAAAGGGTTGTCTGTACACAGCTCACTGAGTTCTTGGAGAGTGAAGGTATCCTACCTGACGTGCAGTCGGGCTTTCGTAGTGGTTTCGGCACTGCAACGGCACTGGCTCATGTTAGCGATGATATAATAGCGGCATCAGACGACGGTATGTGTAGTGTACTGGTTCTATTGGACTTCTCGAGGGCATTCGATTGTCTCAATATAGATCTGCTCTTAGCCAAGCTGTCATACTACGGCATGTCTAGTGAATCCTGTGACTGGTTTCGCTCATTTTTATCAAATAGGAGTCAATATGTTGAAATCGAAACGGAACGTGGCGAATTAGTCAAATCCAAAGTTAAGCAGATATATAAGGGAACACCTCAAGGGTCTATTTTAAGTCCTATTCTTTTCATTCTTTTCACTGCAGATCTTCCCAAACATATTAAAAACTGTAAAATACACTTGTACGCAGATGACACGCAACTATATTACTCATTTAAGCCTGAACATGCGGTAGATGCAGTGAAAATGATAAATGAAGATTTAAATACTATTTCAAATTGGGCCAATAAAAACACACTAAATTTGAACCCATCCAAAACCAAATATATGCTGCTAGGGAGTAAGTCACAATGTAGTAAAACCGCTTCACAGGCATTTCACATTGAAGTCGATGGCCAAGTTCTACAAAGAGTCGATAGTGCAGTTAACTTGGGTTTAACTATGGATAGGGAATTACGTTACATCGAACATGTAAATAGTAAAATAAAGAATGCCTTTTACCGGTTAAAAACTCTGTACAGTATTAGGAAGTATCTCACGGAACCGATTAGAAAAACGCTCGTGGAGTGTATTGTCCTATCGCAGTTTAATTACTGCGACACTGTTTATGGACCTCGGCTCTACGAAACGACGAAGAAGGCTATACAGCGCGTGCAAAATGCCTGCGCACGCTTCTGCTACAATGTTCCAAAGCGAGCTCATATAACACCATACTTAAATGAGAAAAACACTCTTAAGATGGAAGCACGTAGGAAATTGCACTTGACATGCCTGGTGCACAAAATTGCCTTGAAGAAAAGGCCTAAATATTTGTTTGACAAATTTGAATGGGTGAGGGATATCCAAGAGAGAAACACACGAAGAAGGGAGGCAAATAATTTAGTTATACCAGCTCATAAAACGGCACACTTCAAAGGAAGTTTTAAATACGCGGCCTCCAAAATATGGAATGACTTGCCTCCTCCCCTACGCCAAAGTATGTCCCAAATGACTTTGAAAAAACATATTTCGAGAGAACTTTTGTGCATTCAAAAATTACAACAGCGGCCTTGTGTATCTGTTAGCCATTTTATGTGCAGTTTTTTGTATTGAGTCTGGCCATGTGCCCTGTACTGTGGGTCACATTCACATTTTCTTGGTACCATTATGTTATGATTGTTGCTGTACCTACTTTTGAGATAATTGTGTTTAATTTATTTTTTTGTTATCTTTATTTTTGGTTTGTTTGCTTATTTGCGTATTGCATGAAGTGCGCGTATAATATATTATGTTGATACAAAAATGGCAGGGACCAGCTGAAAATCAGTGCTGTGCTGTACTTACGCACAGCGAATACTGAGCTGGATTCCTTGCCACACACCGATTATATCTTTTAAATGTGTTGCATTACTGTTTTATATTATATCTTGTGTGTGTGGCAAAATAAATGGTTTAAATGGTTTAAATGAACCGATTATCCTGAAATTTTGCATATGCGTTGTCAGGTATACAGAAACGGACATAAGGTACCTTTCATCCCGAAAAAAAATACTATTCCCGAGGAAAACAACAATAACGTTCATAGATGGCGCCACGTGTCTTTCGAATCACAATTGAATTTTAATAATATAGAAACTTTAGTAGTGTGTTAAGAGTTTTTTTGAGCTTAATTAACGCGAGCGAAGCCGCGGGCAAAAGGTAATCAACCATAATAGCAAAAAGGATTTTTAAAATGGTGTCCTTAGAACGGAAGCTCATCGCAATAAAAATATCACAAAAGACATCAAACAGTGCATAAACACGAGTTGCACGAGAAAAACATTCCAAATGTTTTATTCAGAACTAAAAAACAAAGTGCTATAAAAATACACTTCACAATTTTCATAATCTAGGTCCTTCCGGTAGCACTTCTATTTTCGCGAAAGCAGTCTAAAAGAGCGAAAGGAAGTATATTTTATTTAAAAAACCTCTTGACATCAAAAATAAGCTTTCAGACAACATTTATTTCGCAAATTTTACATATCTGCAGTTAACAAGACAGAATTCGCGATAACAGAACACTTTGAAACACGGAGTTTTTTTTACCTCCTCTACAGTTTTTAAAATTCCCTCTGCGTTAAAGATTGCATTTTTCATCAACTACCCAAACAAGATAGGAGTGCACGTCTGGCAGCTTTAGAACCTTTATTTTTCAAACTTTTAGAGATCCTTATACTGTGCGCTGTCCGAATTTTTAATTACCAAACCCAATCCTGAACTGCGGAGCTGAGTTTTTGAGGAAAACAAAATGTGTTTTGATCTGGTATACGTTAACGTAGAAGGTTGCTTGTTTTTTCAGGGAATGGTAACGTAGTCGATGTATGGAGGCTGATGAAAACCGGGAAAAGTCCCCGAGTCGAAAAGCGGACTAGAGCCACAGCTAGGATTAATCAAGCCAGGTGGAAAATGAAAAATAGACAAGTTTCCCCCCGGAAACCGAAAGTTGTTGCTTTGTGCCCTGAATCGTGAACCTGTGAAGTATCATTTTACTATGCAAGAAAATGTTGCTCTCATGTGCAAATGTTAGTTTTATACAAGGTTAATCGGAAAGGGGCTAATAATCCGTGGGCCACTTAAAATATCACTGATGACTGTTTATAAGAAAGTGTTAAAATTTCTAAATTCGATAATTTTTATTTTCATTCAGGTAAAATGATTATTATTTTAGATTTTACAAAAAACCTTCATCCCTTCTTAAAATATGAATTCAGAAAATAGATCTTCTAACCCGTGACCCCAAATATGACCTAAAATGTAAACACAGCTGATCATAGCTAAGGATAGGTAGATTTTAGCGTATTTTTAATGAAATCTTTGAATAGCTATATCTAACTATTGACTTTTGGGGAAAGTGGTAGAACAAAAGTTATTCATTGTTGTGGGTACTTTAACACTCTATTGGATTAGTACCCCTTTTCCGAATAACCTTGTAGACTAACTTTTCTCCCCGAAACCAGAGGTTTTTGCTTCATGCTACAAAAGTAAAGTAGTAAAGTATAATTTTTCTATTCAAGAAATTCTTGTTTTCAATTCAATTTGCCCAGCAGTGGGACAGTACAGGCTAATAATAAATAAATAAATAAATTTAAGGATTTCTGGATGGTTTTTAGTGATAGTTAGAGAAAATTACAAACAGCTCGCATAGGACCCACATGAGACTTAAATTATAGTCACAAGCGAGAGGGTTGAATACACAGTAAAACGATCGTTTTCATTCCGTGGTGTAGTGACTCCATTTGGGATAACAGACATACATGCGATGCGAATGCATATCGCCCGAATGACGTAAGAAAGAAGAAAGAAAGAAAGAAAATACATTTATTTAACACAGACCAAAAGGCACACAGTACAAAACTAAACATAAGAAAAACAAAAAAAGAAATTAGCAGGGAAGTGTGCCTCACGGCTGCGCCAAAAAGGTCCAGTTCAGCAAAAAATGCCCGACAACTAGTGCCCGACGCTGGTTTTCAACTGGACGTAAATATTTTCATATAAATAAAGATGGCCGATTTTATTTTGACGACGTATATTTCCCATAACATTTATGTGGAGGGCCCACATGAATGCGATGCTAAATGCGAAATTTACTCTTTCACATACATATAAACTTGTATGGGTTTCAGTAGTCCCTGGATGGGTGTCCGTTAGGTACACATTTACCGCTAGAAACCCCTCCGTGTCTCGGAGAGCACGTTAAGCCGTCGGTCCCGGGTGTCATACAAATACCTTTAACAGTCGTTACGGGTAGTCAGAAGCCGAAAGTTGACAACCGGTCTAACCTTAGGATATCAATATTGCCCAGTAACTGGGTTTCGGTGGTTTGATGGCATTCGCTCGTGGCTAAATAATTACAGCCGCATAGACCGATCTTCCGGGTTAAGCCACGCTTGCCTAGGTTGGTCTGTGGATGGGTGACCATTTACCATAGCGAGTTTCCTCCGTGCCTCGGAAAGCACGTAAAGCCGTTGGTCCCGGCTGTCATTTGTAGATCTTTACAGTCGTTACTGTTGGTCAGAAGCCAGAAAGTCTGACAACCAGTCTTACCAAGAGTATCGTATTACCCAGTTACTGGGTTGTGGAGGTCTGATAGGCAGTCGCTCCATATAAAATACTGATATTCAGATGCATCCGGTTCGACTGGAAGCTGACCCCAACATAGTTGGGGAAAAGGCTAGGCAGATGATGATGGCATTCGCTCCACGTAAAATACTGGTACTCAGCCGCATCTGTGCCTGTAGACAATGGCAAACGATGATCGCTAGAGAATAGATTCGCCAATTAAATGTATGGAAATGACATAACAGATCGCTTGACCGGTCGAAAGCTTATGTCAATCCAGTAAGTACATCTTTCTATTCTCTAGCGATCATCGATTGCCATTTGTCTACAGGCACTGGTTAAACTAGAACCTGACTCCAACGTAGTTGGGAAAAGGCTAAGCAGAACATAAAGAAAATGTGATTCTTCTTGAAGCCGATTTTTACTTCTTTAGTATCTTAAGTGCCACCGTTTTTTGAGGGCTAGCTTCATGATTATTTATGATTATTTACGGTTTACTCACGTGCATTTTTCGGGATTGCCTGACTAGTTTCGGACCCAAACGGAGCCCTTAATCATGAGCTGAACACGCGGCGAGGTCGCGAGACGAACTGGCGCTGCAGCGCGCCGCGTAGCGTTGCGCCCGCGACGAGAGGGGCGCGCTCTGTGTCGGTATTGCTCGTGCGTCTTCGTCACTTGTCGTGTCCGGGTTGATACATGAAATAGTACCGGTGCATGCCGCGCTAACTGTGTCGCACTCCAGACTTAACTTACTTTTATATGAAGTAGACTTCAGAGCTGGTTTCCAGGCAGGCGGCAGTGTCCAACCACCGTCTCTATTGAAGTTCGGATGACGGCTGATTTCGATGGCTTCACGTACTTTTCGCGGCACGAAATATTTCTCCTTCGCTAGTACGGAAGCCTTATCGAAACGTATAAAGTGAGCCGTGCCCGTGTTACAGACGTGTTCTGCAACTGCCGACCTCTTGCTGTCCATACTCTTCATACTACTTGGTCGGCAGTTGCAGAACACGTCAACGAAACTAGTCGGGCAATCCCGAAAAATGCACGTGAGTAAACCGTAAATAATCATAAATATGAATGTGTCTCACGAAAGTTATAATACAAAAATAGCTTCATGATCACCAACATTTAGGTACCAATTACTTTTTTGGAGCGGGTCGTGGGCCACCCCAGACCCAAGGCCCTCCAGGGCCCAATTTTTCTCAAATAAATCTTGATAAATTGCTACAGAACCAAAGCCGAACAAAACCAATCATTTTGACAGTTTTCGCAAACAAAAACTGATTGACGGTTGTGGTTTGTTACAGTATGGCAACAATTTTGTTAGTCGAATTGGTCTGCTGGTCTAGCCAAAAAACTGGTTTTTACTACGACTGAGTCAGACTGAATAAAAGAAATTAATAATTTTCCTATAATCAAATAAGTAACGCTACGGTACAAAAGAAATTAATTTGTATGTTATCAACTCGATGGGTGCTTGTCTTAATTAATGGTATTTAATGATATTATTGGACATTAGGTAAATGTAATTATATTTTTTTATTTCTATGATTTTGTTGCACACGTAAGTTTTACCGTAATATACGACAATTACAAACGACATTTCGACGGAATATTATAAAGTGTTATTCCGTTTAATATACGACAAACATATAATACGGTATTTGACTAAGTATTATCTTTTTCATTACAAATCTTGAAATTATTACAAAAATAATAAGCAACGGTGAAAAAATCAATGCAATATTAAATAAAGGCATGTATTCAACGCGGCGACAAACTAATCTGATTTAGGGTTTTAAAAATAATTAAAATGGGTAGCAAAAATAATAGGTTGGCAGCTACAGTGAAGTAGCATTTTAAGTATAAAGTAGCAGCTTTATTTTTAGTTGTAAGCTTTGTTTAAATTTAAATTGGCAGTGATCTTTTGGTTTTTCTTTTTAAACTAGGTGGAGCTTAAGTCGACGGAGCCCCGCTGTGCGGGGCTCCTATTTCTGTCTGCAGGGTTTAAAGTAACCTACCACGAAGGGGATGACGGAGGCTAGAGTGAGCGAGCGAAGCGAGCGAACGAAGCCCCCGTCATCCCCTTCGACGAACGAAGGGGATGACGGGGGCTTCGTTCGCTCGCTTCGCTCGCTCACTCTAGCCTCCGTCATCCCCTTCGAACCTAACCTATCCATGTCGGGATTCCCCTTAACCACCCTGCTAACATTATTAGTCGCCAAGTCATTATTTATAGCTCCTCGCTTCATTTTATTAGTTGCAAACACTTAGTCGCCTTTTAAGTTATTAGTCACCTGGAAAATAATAAGCCTTAAATAAAATGCCCAAGTTATGAACGATTTAAAATTGTTTACAAGACAGAGACAACACTACTAACATATCGACGGCAGCAAAGAACAAACGGTTATCTACAAAATCACTAGTTTTCAGGAGAGCGTTTTTAACGCGAAAATGTGATAACTTCTACAAGAACAAAGCTAGCTTCTTCAAATTTGAAATAGTTAATTAATTCGGCATTTCGAACAAAATAATGAAGGTCAATTAACTGTTTTTTTTTTCTTTTTCGAAATACGGCATATGTCTTTTTCTACTTCGCACAAAATAAATAACTAACTGAGTCAACTGCCATATGTTCGCTTCTACGTAGGACTTTGTAATTCCTGATTCTCAAATAATTTTACTAATATGAGGAGATAGTGCTATTATATTTTATAATATTTATCTAACTACGACAATAAGTAAAGGGTAACTATGATTGACACTAAAATATTGTAGTTGTCTCAAATTACTTCGTAATTCTAAAGGTTCGGATATTGATGTTGCAGATAATTTACTATTAATATGATGAGCTTTTGGAGTTCAAGAAAAGAATTAAGTTATTCTTAGTAAGTGATTCTTTTTTAATCATCGTAATCATATTACAAAGTAACAAAAATGCAATATTTGCAGAGAAAATAACATTTCTAAGGAGTTACTATCTTCAAAAACAATTAAATAATCAAATCTTATACAAGTTATTATCACACAAAAGCACAGCAAAGGATCAAAGGAATTGAACCCGTGTTAATACACGTAAGTAAAGGTTATTTTATCACAATAATCAAACTTACTAAACAAAAAATAATTTCTTCGTAATCTTTTCTTCAAGAAATAATCAAATTTCAAACTACGTTATTGAAGGTTTTTGTTGTATAAAATGAACAATTGGCAGTCTGTTTTTCTACCGTAGGTCGTTGATGATAGCGTCGGCAAGTGTTATTTAACGATTTTGGCGGTATTTGGATGTGCTTTATCACGCATAAGTTGAAATAAAGCACCTAACTGGGTCCGCAAAGAAATGACAATATCCGAAACAATTATTTCAGCGTAAATCTGTGCATTGAGATTGCCTCTGATTTAAATCAGTTCGGTTCTTCCACCGATTCAAATACTCGGCCATATCATTATTGTTCCACGTTTTTAGCATCTTGAGGTCCACCAATACCGTATACCGTATACATCTAGTATCTGGTCTCATGTCAAAGCGAAATTCATCAGAAAAACACTCATAACGCCACTTTTCTTCTGCCCAATTTCTATGTTCACGAGCCCATTGTGAATGGGCCCTTCGATTGCAGGGCTCAATTGGTGGCACTCGTAGCGGCCTTCGGAAACGGATATTAACTTCGTGCAAACGATTTCTAATAGTTTCATCGCTTATTAACAACCCTGAAGAGCGATGAAGCCTTTGAATACTCTTGCACAGCATGAGAAAAATAAAATTATATTTCATTGAATAATGTATTTAGATGTCTTTATTTTTTATTGTACTGTGCGTTCAGAAGTCCACGAAAACGCGCCCCACTCCTTTTTGTTGTCGGTAGCCGCGTGGTGCTTAAGCATACATTTCTTATTATTATCTTATTTTAGTTTCCGTGCCCCGGAGAGCACGTTAAGCCGTCGGTCCCGGGTGTATACAAATACTTGTGATAGTCATTACGGGTAGTCAGAAGTCCGAAAATCTGACAACCGGTCTAACCTTAGGATATCAGCATTGCCCAGCAACTGGGTTTCGGAGGTCTGATGACAGTCGCTCCGTGTAAAATACTGGTATTCAGCCACACTGGTTAGACTAAAAGCTGACCCCAACATAGTTGGGAAAAGGCTAGGTGGAACGAAGAGCGATAAACCCTCGTAATTAACATCATCGCACTAATTTTAGGATTCTATCGAGCAGTGATTTGTATGTTAAGATCTTGTCTACCTGTGGTAATGCGAGTTCGTCCTCCATGGCGCTCAGCTACGCTGCCAGTGATATGGTAGTGTGTCCAGAAGTGACTTATTATACTCTGCGTAGTGCCCAGAGCGATGGCCACAGTACGTTGCCGAGAGCCAGCTTCCAACATTCCTACGGCTCTGATCGTTTTTTCTCAACTCAAGTGACGTCTTCTATCCATATAAGCATTCATGTATAATTATCATTCGTATATATCTGACTCAGAAGTGTGGTAGAAATGGTACCGATTTTGTCTCAAAACCGTTGCAGGATTTTATAGGAAAACGACTTGAAAGAAGATTTTCAAGTTTTAATCGAAATTCAAAAACTTTTATTTTTTTATATTATGAAGAGGTAGCTAAGAAACTATGAGGAGTCCAAAAAATCAATTTAAGAACTTGCAGTAATTCGCTAAAATGTGCTTGATTCATAGACTTTTTTGATGTATGTATTATGAAATGTAAATTAACAAAATTGAGGTTGTAGAAATAATTAAGTATGCAAGTTTAAAAAAGTCAACTGCCCCGCCGCCCATGACAAAACGGTCATGTAACTGATGTCTTTGTTTATGGCCTGCGACGCGCCGAATCGCACGACGTACACACGGACAATTGTAGATGTCCGTGTGTACTTCGTTACTTTGTAAAAAAAGGTGTAGTTGTCTTTAAATACGCGACAAAACAAGAAGAAAAAATGAGATTTTGTACGAAAAAAAAATATCACTAGATAAAATAAAGAATTCTGAATTCAATTCTGTAAAAAAGTGAATTTCGCAAAAATGCAGTTGTCTTTTTGTTCTTTGCTGCCGTCGATATGACGTCATACCTTAAAAACTTCGTAGTGACTTGACATCACTCTGTACAATATCCGTTTCGTGTGACAAGGACAGAAAATGCTTTAACAAATTTGGAAAGCGTGTACTTCTTCAATTGTTTCATCGATTTTATTTATTTTTGCACATACCGAATCATTCTAATATCATCTAATGAGTAGTAATTACAAAACAGTAATTTATATGGCAATTAAAGCTTATACGATCCAGCCTCCTTATTCAGAACCTTTTCGTAAAGCAGTTGTCGACCGTTTCGGTTTATTATCTCGTTCCGTCTACGATTCTCGCAACGAGAGAAAAAGAGATAGCAATTTTAACAAAACTGTTAAAATTGCAATTGAAACACAGCTGCACCACGGCTATTCGACCGTTATCTCTACTATGTTAGTCGGAAGGGGGGTACTAATTCGCAGGCCACATATAGTATCACTGTTGACCGTTTTAAAGAAAGTGTTTAAAATTCGATAATTTTAATTTTCTTACAAGATGACTTTTATTTTAGTTTTTGCAAAAATTCTTTATGTCACCTTTAGTTACGAATTCAAAAAATGAAGCTTCTAATTTGTGTTACCAAATATGATCTAACATGTAAACACAGCTGATCATAGCTAAGGATAGATATATTTTAGCGTATTTTTTATGAACAGCAATTTCTCTTAAACCCTTGACTTTTGACGAAAGTTGTAGAACAAAAGTTATTCATTATTACGGATAATTTAACACCCTTTCGAATTAGTACCCCCTTTCCGACTAACCTTGTATAAGAAAAAAGTCAAACGGCCGCGGTTCAGCTACGATTCGATTGCGATTTTAAACAATTTTGTTAATAGAATTAGCCTCTATAACTGCTAATCTCTAAACGATACCAACATGATAATATAAATTACTGTTTTCTTAACACCTCAGTAAGCCACTACAAATAATAGGTACTGTGATGCAATGAGCAATATGTGTTTCAATTAATTTTTCATTTTTTTTAATTAGTTCCATTTAAAATCTTCATGGTATTTAATCAGAATCGTTCATTTTTTGCCGATCATGTTGAGGATTCTGTGGCTCATAGTGTGGGTAAGTAATTTAATTAATTAATACATAAAACTAATTAATCCCAGTAATCCACAGTACTAATAACACATTATTAATTTGGATTATGCATAATTATACAACGTGTACCAGAAGACCGAAATAATACTTTACTTAAGAGGTACCTTACAAACTTTTTTATTTTCTTGGTATAATTCTCCTTGAAACCCTCCGCCCGAGGAAGGCGAAAGATTATGCCAGACTCTTACCACCTAAAAAACCATGGTGTTCCTTCTCCTGACCTGTGGCCAGGGTCACGGGATTCGCAGTTGCATGCACAGTAACCCCGGTAGGCCTCGGTCCGCCAAGCCCTGGCGGACCTCTTCGTCTGTGAGGCCTTGTCCCACGTCCTCTTGGGAGGAGCACGCAAAACATGGTGTCCCGCCTTCTCTGGCCTGTTACTGGTCGGGCGACGGATTAGTGCCAAACCCCTGACAGTATTTGAGTAACCCACAGCGAGAATTTCCACCAAAAACATTCAAACACAACCTAAAAACCAGTTGGAAAGGTGAATAAACACGATTCAATAGGGTACAGATCGGCTGTCCCATTTCAAGACCTAGTAAGGGCTTAAAACTAAATTTTACAGGAGAGCGCAAAAACGTAAAATCGGTCAGCCTTTGAAAAATATTTATGTTAGGTAAAACCATGTGGTTCAAGTGACTTACTAGGGTTTAAAATAATCAGAGGCAGTGAATGGAACTTACTAGGTATCGATGCTTAAATATATCTGCTTATTATGTGAGTTTTCATCGCTGTTGTTTTTGTATTTGGTAGAGACTTTCTAGGTTAGCAAGACTACGCAATAAAACGAATTTTGTAAAAGGTTTTGAAATGGGACAGCCGAGATGTGTCATTTCATTTTACCTACTAAATACCTAGTTTCAGAAAATAATTGTCTCGTGATAATTGTTGATAGAAGTAGTTTAAAAAAAAATGCTTCTTTGTATTCAATACTCTTACAGGTGATTCTCTACTTGATATACATACATATCCTATATTATTTTTTCAGACTTTTGTGACACGTTGTATTTTTTTTTTCAAAACATCCATAGCGTATTTGAGTGCGCGAGCGCATCTCGCGCCCCTGATCAAAGGGAGTAGGAGGAACGGAGAAAGGAAGTGAAATGATTTTAATCGGTAGAAGTCCGACATAACTCTTCGTCTTCCCCATGTGGATAGTATCAAAGAGGAAATCTTCAGGTTTAAAAAAAAAACAATTTTCTCCGGTGACGCTACTGCATTTACGTTGGCGAGTGACCCATATGGTATGTCTACACCAGCGCGCTTTCATGTTCATCTTGCGCTTTCAACTTTCAATTCCTCTTGCGTCAAGCGCATGCAATAATGATTGCCATAAGACGCATGCAGCTTATCGTCTACACCGGTGCGCCTCGGGCAGTCGTCAGTCGACATACAATAGACGGATTAGAACTAGTATTAAAGCATGCGCTATGGCGTTTCACGCATGCTTCAGACGAAAACGCAAGATGAACATGAAAACGCACTGGTATAGACATAGCTATACGTTTTTACGTTCCATAATTCCACGTTAAGTGCACTAAAGAGTAGTAGAGCTCCTTGTAAAAGTTCGTCCAGAGAAGTATTCCCTCCATACATATTTCTGCTGCTAAGCAGCATTGATGTGTTCCAGGGGCCCAATTCTCCTAAAATAAATTGTTGCCAAACGCAATCGAACCACAACCGTCAGTCAGTTTTTGTTTTCGAAAACTTTCAAAATGATTGATTTTGTTTTTTGTGTCAAAAAATTTGATAGCTTTTGCAATTGAGAACTGTCTGAATAAACGGTTCGGCCTTGGTTCGGTTGTGATTTATCAAGATTTATTTTACGAGAATTAGGCCCCAGTTTGAAGGGTATTGGTGCCGGTGAAATTATACAAGGTTAGTCGGAAAGGGGATACTAATTTGAAAGGCCGTATCTATTATAATGAATAACTTTTTTTCTACAACTTTCCCCAAAAGTCAATAGTTGAAGAAAAATAGCTGTTCAAAAATCTCTGTAAAAAATCGTTAAAATCTACCTATCCTCAGCTATGATCAGCTGTGTTTACATTTTAGGTCACATTTGGGGTCACGAATTAGAAGCTCTATCTTCTGAATTCGTAACTAAAGTGAAGACGAAGAATTTTTGAAGAAAACTAAAATAAAAATATGTTGCATGGAAATAAAAACTATCGAATTTTGAAATTTTAACACTTGCTTTAAAACCGTCATCAGTGATACTTTAAGTGGCCTGCGGATTAGTACCCCCTTTCCGACTAACCTTGTATACAAGGTTAGTTTTAGTATATACTAAACCTGAAACTAGTTTGTTCAGAATCACTAGGAGAATCGATTAACATATTTTTTAAACGACATTTTTTTTTCATAAATTTCAATTTTGTTTCAGTAGTTTTCTACCCATAACGGTTGACGAGAATAGACACCTTGAGGCTTGAGACGGTCCTCTCGGTCAGTTTCCGTGTATTAGACAACCCCTGCATAGCACATCTCAGGCATTTCACACTTTTTTAAGGAACTTAACGCGACAGAAACTAAGGTGTAACTTGGAGATTTGCTAAAAAAAACACATATTCAGGCAGTTCTGATGAAAATCTTGTTGGGGTGTCGCGGTTTTTGTATAAAGTAAAAATAACGTTGTATACTGCTGTATTTCAGGTCACAGTTGGTGAGACATTTTACGATGACTATAACTGGTACACCACAGAAGATGGTAAGAATTACGCTCATCGCTCATTTCACGCATTTAATATTCCGTGTGGTGCCGGACATAAATAAATAGCACTACCCCATCTCTTACCATAGGTAGGTCTCGTAAAAGGCCCACACGTTTCCGTATAATTCAAAAAAAAATATTTTTTGATTTGTCTGGAAAGTAATACAAAAATACGCAAATATCATAATAATAATAAATAAATCTTTATTGTACAAATAAATTTACATTTGGCACTAGCTTCCACACTAGGATTCCCTGTGTCGTGGAAGCTAGGCGAAACCACTACATAAAATATCCATATTAACAAAATACAATAATACAATACAATATAAAACTTACAAAACTAACAAAAATACTATACTTAAACAATAAAATATTAACACTAAATCACACGAGGAGTCGGCGTCGTGTGTCGCGCGGTGTCTGGTAGCCGGCCCCGAAATCGTCGGAACGCTACACCTCTCGGCCAAAATTCCTCCTTCATGAACGTCGACAGCTGTTCAGTCGGCACTCTCACCACAAAGGAATTGAAATTCACATTGTGGCGAGACTCCACCCGTTCGACCCTCAGGGTGGAATTGGTCTTCACTCGGATGTACTCTATGATTTATGTTAGTGTTACTGATTATGAAGGAACTAGGTAAACGTGGAAAATTGCCAGACTACGTGGCTATCCAGTATATAGTGCAAGGCATCGTAGATATTGAAGTAAATAAGATGATGTTATATGGTGTCACGACTTACACGGACCTGAAAGAAAAACTAAAGTTGTACACATTGTTCAAGAAGAATTCTGCTAAAGATAACCCACGTAGTAAGCTGCCTAACAACACGCAGAATAGTGTTTATAGTAAGAGAAGCTTCGCTACAGTTACACGATGTTTCAGCTGTGGGGAAAAGAATCATATGTCGGAAACTTGTCCTCATCAGTCGCAAGGGAAAAAATGTTTCCACTGCAATGGCTTCGGTCATATCTCTCCAAATTGTCCATTGAAGAAAATGGCAAGTTCGGATTTGGATTTGAAACAAACGGCAGCACATACGTCATCATCGGGCGTTCGGCAGACTTCGGCCACGCTCGGAGGACACGAACAATTTTCGAACGTTGGCACAACTGCTGAACAACGAAGACCGGCCAATCAGATCTCGAAACAAGCATTCTTCAATTTAATGCAAGAGGGCGCCACCAGCAGCGCGAATGCGAACGAACAGAACGATGTTCAAGGCGATGTTTACATAGCGACGACCGACGTGAATACAAGCGCGAGTGATCCGTGTTACGATGTTGGCAGTATGAAACCCCAGAGCAGCGCAGCGATTGGCTATAATAACAGCGGCCATGTCGTTGACAGTTACTATGGTTACAATGTAAACAAACAAAGCGGATTGCCGAAAGATGATTTGATAAACCCTAATTATGAGTGGTTGCAAGATGTTGCATGTTTTTCTCGTTCTGTTGATTGTGTAGATCACATCAGTAATCCAGCTGTAGAAGAAGAAGTAACAAGGTTAGTTACAAATTATAGTCCGCAAGAAACCAAGGAAGCTGCAATAGAATTAAAAAATGTACTCAAAGATGACTTACCTGTATCTCAGCGGCCACGACGTATCTCATTTAAGGAGCAGGAGGATGGGGATCAACAAATCCAAGAATGGCTTGATGAAGGTGGTGTAGTGATAACGTCACCAGGGAAAACAGATACTGTTGCAAAATACCCTGAGCCTCAAAACTTGAAACAACTGCACAGTTTCATAGGACTTTGTTCCGATTTCAGAAAATTTATAGCTAGGTTTGCTGAGATAGCGCAACCTATAACGAATATGCTGAAGAGAGCTAAACAGCAAATATTGGAAGTACAACAGGAAAATAGGAAGAACTATGATAAGCATAGGAAAGAAAATAGGAAGTATCAGAAGAGGGAGTTAGTTGCTGTAAAACGAACTCGGCTTGGGCCAGGGCTTAAGCTCAAACCTAAATGTTTGTGAACAATTAGTCACCTTCTAAAGAAAATGTTTGTTTAAAGTTGTATTTTTTCAATTTTATGATGTTGTAACTTTAATGTAAGACTGAGCCTAATGTGTTATGTAGTACTTGAGGTGATTGATATTTTTATGTGTGTGTGTGAATGATAATATGCGAAATGTTATGTCTGAGGACAGACAACTATGCAGGATGACCGAGTGTGGAATGTACGAATTATGAAGGCAATGGAACGCATGTACAGGTGTGAGTGAGAGGTGTATGAGTGTGAAAGAGAGAGGGAATAAATGATTAAGATTACGAATGAGTTAAGAAAGGGAACGTGGTGGGTCAGAAGATGAACGATGTACGACGAGTTATGTGTTAGAGTTTGCTTTTATGTTTTTTTTTCCTTGTAACACAAAAATATACAATTTGTTCACGAAACCTCCATTTCATTTCGCACCCTGATCCCACAAACTTGGGATCAGGCCTCCTGGGCCTTTGTAGAGTAATGTAGCCGAGACACGTATAGCAGCGTCGTTGGTACAGCAGGACGCAGCAGGTGATTCGGTCCGGTCAATGCGGTACCACACTGGTTCCGAGAAGTGGGCTTTCTCTTCTTCTTCTCGACTTTGGTAAAGCCCTCCTTATCGCACTTTTCCTTTTCGGAACCCTGTCGGAAATCAATACCGAGTAAGCCCACAAAATTCTTAGAGATGATTTTTTAACTAAAGCCGCAAGCAGTTGAATCGCACCCTTACGATGCGGGCTCTTTAATGATAACGATAATTAGTTTGTATTTGTCATGTTTTTGTTGATTTTTTTCAGAGATTGTGAAAAGGTCAGGATGTGCAACAGGAAACGTGCGTAGAGTAGATTCTTGTAATAGTTGCATCTGCCGCAAAGGCGAGTGGTTCTGCGAGAATAAAGAATGTGGGGATCCGTTTGGCGGACGTACGTAATACCTATATCCTACCTAACCTACCTAGATTCGTCTTCTTTTCGTGTCAGTATACGAATTCTAATTTTCTTCGATCAATATAAAGCGACCTGGAGGCAAATTCCACTAACAAATTTTTTGCCAACCGCAAACAAACCACAACCGTCAGTCAGTTGTTGTTTTTACAGATACGTAATCCAAAATTTAAACGCAGTTTTGCCTATTACCATACCTTTCAAAATCACTACCGATTGATAAACTTAAAATAGGATTTAAAATCACATTCTCCCATAGTTGCAACTTCCTGGAAAAGGTCTTTTGAGTCCTGTGATCGCTAACCCTTTTTTTTTAAATCCTCATGGGTATCTAAGATTAAGGGACTCTTACCGGCTAAAAACTCACGGTGTTCCTTCGCCTGACCTACGACCGGGGTCGCGGGGGTGTATCCCACTATTTCTATTAGGTATTTCTATTGATAGAAATACTGGGCCTGATTCAGACTGAGTGTCCCACTATTTCTATTGCTCTCGGCTGCGACAAAAAAAACGCTGCATCACCTCTTATGACGGCGTGCACATAGAAACTATTTATTTATTTGATAATTATTATTATTGGTTTACAGATTATTAATTTGTTCTCCATTTATTTATTTTAAATACCGAGAAATCGTGTTTTAATTTTAATCTATTCATTAAAAGTGGTAAACTTTTCAAATAACATAACTGCGTTTTTTTGTCGCAATAGAAATAATGGGATTATAATTTGTAAAAAACGCTGGTCCCACTTTTTCTATTTTGTATTTCCATGGAAATAGTGGGATACACCCGGTCGCGGGATTCGCAGCTGCATGCACCGCAACCCCGGCAGGCCTCGGTCCGCCAGCCCCTGGCGGACCTCTCCTCCTGTGGGGCGTCATCGCAACACCTAAGGGGTGAGAGATTATGGCGTATTACGCCAGTAACCACAGGTTACGATTACGCAATGTCAAATTGTGTAAAATGGATATTCTCATTCCAGTATCTTTATCTCATCAACAAGAGCTGGACGCTGACTGTGAGGTAGGGCAACAGAAAAAATTCAAATGTCACCAATGTGTCTGTCATGATATTGGTTGGAGATGTACACAGTTGCAAAAAAGGAGATGCAGAATGCGTTCAGGCGATGGTACGTATAATATAAATTGTTTGAAGTACTCGCAACAGGACACCAGACTTGGCTAGTGTGAGTACTCGTCCGCACGTGCTATTTGAACTTGTTGACAGGATTGACCAATCAGCATGTAGAGCGACTGCGCGTGCAGTGTGAGTCTTTACTCACACGGTTGCAAAGCTCGTATCTTTAGCCAATAAAAAAATTCGCTCCAAGTGTTGGATCGAAACTCGACTCAACTCGACTAAACGAGCATAGCTCGTGCCGTAGTAAAAATATCAGCCAGTCAGGGAGGTTGGTAGCTGGGCTGACTGCTCAGGCTCTCCCGGATGTACAGACGCCAGCATATCAAGCTATCCGAAACTGTCAAATTTTCCTAATCAACCTTGAACCTAATGCGTTTGCGATTAAGATGAAAATCTATTAAAGTTTTACAGATTGTAGTAGCTTTATGTGCTGGCGTCTGTTCTTAAGCTTAGAGCAACGCGGTCGACGTCGTATCGTTGGAAGTAGCCGTATGAAACATTTCCCCTCTGTCACGTCGCTTAGGCCCCATTTGACAGTTCGTGTCAAATGGGGCCCATTTTGTTTTATTTTTAATGTGTGAATGTCGTAGCTACAATATAGAATGCATGTGTGAGACTTTTTTGTATTGAAAGAGACCGCTATGGCCACTCCTGACTGAGTTGTCGACCACGTTGCTCTAAGTACTTAAGTATCGTTACTCGATGATGTTCTTTTAACAGGTTCACTGTCCAGACACAATGCACTTGTTCATATGTGATTCACGGGACAGGGAAAGGGTTTAATGCACCCTACCGTGACTCAAGTAAAGAAACACGAATAAAAAAAACATAACTGACAGTATTTTTTTTAAGTTCTGATCTTCTTCTCTCGTGTCAGCATGAGCTATACGAAAATAGATCATGCTATGTTGTAAAGATTAGCCAGTCAGCAAGGTTGGTAGCAGGGCTAACTGCCCAGGGTGCGCCGGATGTACTTAAGTATCGTCACTCGTGGAGGCTCTTTTCATGCACCCCAAAGTTCTGATTTAAATGATATATCACATACGGATGGCAGAATATTTACCATCCAAATTGCAGCAGACTTAACAGTCACTTATATTACATAACTTTTTACAGAAAAGTTGTACAAGCCAGCTTGCAAGGAAGGAACCGGACGTAAAATAGACTCTTGTAATTATTGTCTATGTCTGAACGGACAAGAGGTTTGCACAAAGAAGCTCTGTGCACATAGCTATGTAGGTGCGTTTATTTTTTTCTCTGCTCAGCTAAAGTTTCACCTCAAGGAGGTAATGTTCACCCACAGTGTGAACAGGTAATCTGTGCTAAGGTAACGTTGTTGATTACTACTCATCATTAGTCTAGGAATTGAGTACTGATTGAGTCTCAAAAACCTTGCTAATTCAACCTGAGAAACCGATCGATCTAGAGTCATCAAAACAACTATATGAATTAATTGACGTCTCATCTAGTGCCGTGGTTGAGCGATAGGTTTTTGCACTTCGAGTGTTCGATTTCAGCGTGGAACAAATATTTGTATGGCCTACAGTTGTTCCAGATCCGAATGATGGTCAGATCTACGACATAAAAGAAAATAAAGAGTAGGGTACCGATATAAAAAAACGAGTCATCACTACATAGTATAAAACAAAGTCGCTTTCCGCTGTCTGTCCCTATGTATGCTTAGATCTTTAAAACTACGCAACGGACTTTAATGCGTTTTTTTTAATGGATAAAGTGATTCAAGAGGAAGGTTTTAAGATAAAAAACGTACTCGTGCAAAGCCGGGGCGGGTCGCTAGTTGATAATAAAAATCATTTCTTAATCATAACGTAACTTTATTTTCTTTTTCTAGGTTTATTAAGGAGTCATCATCATCCAAGAGAATGTCATCGCTTTGAAACTAAATATGATGATTGTAATCATTGCGAATGCCGTGTTGCTCACTGGTTATGCACAAAGAAAAATTGTAACGCTCCAGCGTCAGAAATTGGAGACGGGGATATAGAATCAGGGTCAGGTGAAAAACGTACGTATTATAATAATAATAATAATAATTTACCCCCTCTGGGAAAGGCGTCACCTCATCATGAGATTAACGTAAAACCGGAGGGAACATTAGACTAGCTTTCTACAACCCCATCATATAATAAAAAATGTATCATGAGGTCTACTGAAAAGCTTACAAACCGCAGGGCAGCTTGTGGCGAGCTGTTGGTGAGTGGCGACACTGCGTACCTTATTGCCTCAGAGAGTCGGTCAGGGCCTCGTCTCCAGTTTGCCTTTATTGGCTGGCTGGAGTGGAACCCCAAGAGTGCCCGCAGGATTCTCAACTCTGTCTTGCCTTTATCGGCCGGCCAGAGGGAGGCCGCCAGAGCTATATGCTCGGGGGTGGAAGTGTCTAAAGGCGTAATAGCGGGGAAACCCACTCCGGGTCTCTTAGACCCGCGACGGCGAAACCGGGGCCACACCTCTCTACACCTCTAGCCGCTCACACGTCTGTTGCCCCCTTCGCCTATGTACTGGCGGCTTTTCAGGGGGCCCAGCTAGTGAGCTGGCGAGTCACCGTCTGCCAATATATTTCAAATTTAAGCTTGAAAGGCAGACGCCGTTTTCTTCCGGCAATAGAAGTTATCCAGTCCATTTAACACCCCCTCCCATAAACCAGTTTTATTTTTACCATATTTCACAATAGTTTTGCACCCACCTGGGACGGTCCATGACTGTACTCCAATAGTGCAGCCGTGGATAGTCCCGGGTTGGTGCCCCACCCCATTTTAGATTAAAGCTCTCAAAGGGGCCTCTGCGCGTTGGACCTGTGTCCCCGTGTATGCCTTCCAAAGGACCGGACATTTTCCGCACGGAAGATGAGCCGTGATGTCCAAAGAGATACAAATAATAATAAAATTCTTTATTGGCACAAAAACAACAAGTAGGTACATGGAATTACAAAACTTAAATAGGTACAAAAAAAAACAAAATTATAATGTTCAGCTGGTACTTAATATAGGTTACCCTGTGCTATAAGTACCAGCAACCTTCCAGTTTCACAAATCAAACTCATAAATATCTTTGGTTACAATACGAAAGTAAACCTACTTAGATTATATATTTTATGAAGTTAGTTAATAAAATAAAATTCATGCTAAGGATTTAGTAAACCTGTTATATTACTATACGGGATGTAAGGGAGTGTGGTGTATCTACATAATTATTATGTATGTATCTACATAATATATGCGTTGCGTGTATGTAGTGTGTGTGTGTGTGAGAGCGTGTGTATGTGTGAGAGGGAGTGGGTGTATGTGTGTGTGTGACGGTTGAGCTTGAAAGTTTGCTATCTGCGTGAGATTATTATTTGTTGTATGTATCAATTATAGCTCCTTATGTCACTAGACGCATTAGTTTTTCGGTGTCGTCATAAGAGAGGTTTTGTAACCATTTTATTACTTTTTTCTTACAGTGATATTTGTTATTTGAATCTACATCTATGTCTTTACTGATTTTGGTATAAATGAATCGTCCGAGGAAGTAGTAAAACCGTTCGCTGAAAGTGGTCCTATGTCTATGAGCTGGCGGAAGCCTTAACGTACGCATTTTTCGTCGCAAAAATGATGATGATGTCCCGTTTGTTTTGCGTATTGAATGCTGCTTTAATATGGTTTGTAGAATGAACAACTGCCGTACTGTCAGTACTTCGCAGTATTCATACAGATCTTTTGTGGAAAAGCGGTATGGTTTAAAAGTACTCACTTTTAGGACGGCTCTCTGTGCCCGCTCAAGCTTTATCATATATGACTTACAGGCCCCACCCCAAGATAGAATACAGTACCCCAACAGCGATTGACACAAGGCGTAGTATATGTTCTTTATAACTGTTGGTTTTGCCACATGCCTCAAGTGTTTAAAAATAAATATAAGCTTCCGAGTTCTCCCCGTTAGTAGGTCAATGTGCGGTGCGAAGTTCAATTTGTCGTCTATGATTACACCCAAATACTTTATACTAGTGACATAATTTAACCTGGGACACGTGCATGTTAAATTAGTGCCAGTTATGTGGTTATGAGCAGTAATAAATCGCACAGTATTTGGTTTATTCGACTTTTTAATACTAAATTGAATAATTTTAGTTTTATCAACATTGAGAGATAAAGTGTTATCTGCTAACCATTCAGTTACTATATTGAATCCGATTTGTGCCGCATCGAAGACCCGGTCCCACGTCTCACCTGTAAAAATAAGTGCGGTATCGTCCGCAAAAGCTAGTAATTTTCCATCGGTAATTTCTAGTTTGCACATGTCATTTACATAAACTAGGAAAAGCGTGGGCCCTAGTATACTTCCCTGCGGCACACCGAATTCAATAGGAAGCTCTTTACTGATGTACTCATTGATCTTTACGCACTGTGTCCTGCCAGTCAAATAGCTTTCAAAGAGTTTTAATTGCCGGTCTCTTACACCAATGCGCTCCAATTTAACAATCAGTTTGGGGATGGAGACCGTATCGAAGGCTTTGGCCAGGTCTAAAAAGATAGCAACACTCTTCATACCTTTATCCAAAGCCTGCACAATATGGTTAGTTAGTTCAAAAACTGCATCATTTGTGGACCTGTTGTTTCTAAAGCCATATTGACCATTCGAAAGAATTTTGTTATCTTCCAAGTACTTCTTAAGGCGATTGTTCATTAATCTTTCCAGGACTTTAGACAAGCAAGGCAAGACTGAAATTGGCCTATAGTTATTTACACGATCTGCATCCCCTGCTTTATGTATAGGATGAATCAGGGCTTTTTTGAACAGGTCGGGAAATACACCCGCTTTTATACACAAATTAAATATAAATGTCAATGGTCGCACAAACAATCTCCTATACCGCTTAATTACATTCGATGAAATACCGTCAACGCCTATTGCACAATCACTACGCAATGTTAGAATCAAGCGGTCCACTTCCGACTCATCAGTTTCCAACAGAACTAGTGACTTAGATGAAAGATTTATAGATGTCTTATTAATCGTGCTGGTACCACCATCAAACGTTCTAGCTACCTCCTCAGCTATGTTTTTCCCGGCATTAACAAAAAACTTATTTACTTCCTCAATAGACTCTTCATTAGAACGTTTTATCAAAAGATTGATTGAAAGAAGAAAGAAGAAAGATTGATATTGATTTAAAAATTGTGTTGAAGGATTTAAGTGGCTGCATGACACTGCAATAGCGCTACACAATGAAATATCAATCGCAGTAGATAACCCTATTGATGTTTTCTCTATGAAATTCGTGTCAAACAAACAGACAAACAATCCCTACCAAATAATAAGCATTACGTTTATCTATACAAGGTTAGTCGGAAAGGGGGTACTAATCCGAAAGGATGTTAAAATACCCATTACAATGAACAACTTTTGTCCTACAACTTTCCCCAAAAGTTTAAGAGAAATAGCTGTTCAAGACTTCATAAAAAATACGTTAAAATCTATCTATCTTCAGATACGATCAGCTGTGTTTGCATTTTAGGTCATATTTAGGGTCACGGCTTAGAAGCTCCTTTTTCTGAATTCGTAACTAAAGCAGGGATCAAGATTTTTTGAAAAAACTAATATAAAATTCGTTTTACATTGAAACAAAAATTATCGAATTTTGAAATTTTAACAGATTCTTCAAAACAGTCATCAGTGATACAATAAATAGCCTTCGGATTAATACGCCCTTTCCGACTAACCTTGTATAATAAAATCGTAACGATGCTAAATCTGTACATTTAATATTTTCGGAAAAAAGTAAGTGAACGCATCCTTGGAATGATACTGATTTTAGCCAAAAAATAGTTTTTTTGTCTGTTTGTATGTTTGAGCTTCACTTCAGTGCTACTAAACAGATCCAGCTGTAATTTGGCAGTCGCAACAGTTAAAGAGCGGGTCAGGTTATAGGGTACAACTACTATCACTATCACGCTACTGAGTGTGGGTGATGAGCAATAACCTTGCCTTGATAAGATTAAAAAAGTGGACTACATAAAATACGTTCATTGTTAATGATAGCACCAAATGATACCCCTAGGGGTGTGGTTGCCAAAAGGATTTGTTAATGACACCACCGTAATGTTGGGATGCCACAGTTAGTAATAATATAATATGAGAGTTAGTTTACACATACTCGTTGTTGCCCTAGTACCTTTTTGGCAACCACACCCCTGGGGGTACCATATGGTGGTGTCATTAACAATGAACGATAAAATATACATTATTTAGTTGTTGTGACACAATGTTGTTTTCCGACTTCCGCGCCGACGAAGTCGCGGGCACAGCTAGTTCTTAATAAAATATTTAGACTTAAATGTAGCACTGAGGCGCTGACCGCTTCGCATTTGGTGTTTCATATTCGCTGTAGGCTGTGAGAGGACTTTACATCCAGTCGCAACTTCCAAAAATGCAGCCTACATGCAATTATTTAAGATGCAGTCAGTGCAACTGCGTAACAACAGCCGACTGGACATGCTGCCCACTTGCGGTTGAATATGGGGTATGGTTCGCTAGGTGTGACGTTGTTGGCCCCCCTTTTTTTTATTTATCGTCTGAAAATCCTCATGGATACCTCATGGATGGTTATGCCGGACTAAAAACCGACGGTGTTCCTTCTCCTGACCCTTGGCCGGGGTCGCTGGATTCGTAGCTGCATGCACCGCAACCCCAGCAGGTCTCGGTCCGCCAGCCCCTGGCGGACCTCTGCTTCTGTGGGGCCTTGCCCCACAGAAGCAGAGGCGCGCACGGAACACATGCGCGCCGCCTTCTCGGGTTGTTGGCCCCCTAGTCAACTTAAAAATGTATAGTTGTAGTCTCTAATATTCAATTTATAATCAATATCATGCATACTTCTAATTTGTGTTATTGCTACGTAACTCAAACTGTGAAAAATGTGTCTTATTAGTACGTGTATTGATATAATTATGCTGTTGGCAGGCCATGTGAATTCCTATGTAAATAGTGTCAAGTGCTAATACCTAGTATACCTATTATTTAAGAAAAAACTATATAGCACCTGCAATTCAGTACTTGTAATCAGGGAGACAGGGAGTTTTTAAAAATGTACCGTCATAATTAAAGCAACGCTTTTGATTTAAACCATTTTATGGTTAAATAAAATTTGTTTGTTACAGCTTGGTACTTGGAACCTTGTAAGGAATGGCAGCAGCGTAGAATAGATTCATGTAATAGGTGCTTCTGCAAAAATAATCAATGGTACTGCCGAAATAGAGTATGTAAGCATCCTAAACCTTTCATAAATGTTAATAATATTGAAGATCCTAAGATTACTAAGATTATTGAGCATCATAGACACCCAGAGGTTCCTGATAGTACTGACCATCATAAACATCCGAAGGATCCTGATAGTACCGACCATCATAGATATCCGGAGGTTCCAGATAGTGCTGACCATCATAGACATCCGGAGATTTTAGATAGTACTGACCATCATAGACATCCGGAGGTTCCAGATAGTACTGAACATCATAAACATCCGACGGATCCTGATAGTACTGACCATCATAAACATCCGAAGGATCATGATAGTACTCACCATTATAAACATCCGAAGGATCCTCATGGTACTCACCATCATAGACATCCGGAGGTTCCAGATAGTACTGACCATCATAAACATCCGAAGGATCCTGATAGTACTCACCATCATAGACATCACAAAGATCCTCATAGTACTCACCATCAACATGGTAGTACTGAGCATCATCATAGACATTCGACAGCTTCTGATGGTACTGGTCATCATGAACATTCGAAGGATTTTACTTGGCATCGTGTGCATGCGAAGTTGCTTGTAAAGAATACTGAGAATGATGAACATCGTAAGATTCCAGATGGTACTGAGAATTATGAAAATCCAAACAATCAAGACATCATAGAGAAGGAAAATGATTATGATAATATAGATGGAGACTATAATATTGAAGGTCTTGAAAAACGTACGTAATATTATCATTTTATTACTTGTTGTTGATGGGCGTGCGATGATTTGGTACTTTTGCATATAATTTGACAGACAGCTTGTCAATCGACAATCGAATTCTTATTAATAATATCTTATTCGATTTATCATCAGCGTACACAGCTGCATCTGTACATGTAGACAAAATCAATTCACACAGTTGAGACCATATCGTGTCACCCCGTAAAAGCCCACCGCAGAACATGGACCTCTAATTAGACAGCTAAAATGTACATGACATTGCAGTAATCACCATGATTAGCAAACAGGTCGATGATTGCAATACATTACAACGATTAAAAAAAAGTTGAAGAATAATTGGTGATCTAAAAATCTGAAACCGGGCGCATGCAACAAATGCAACAAAACAATTATTAAACTTCAACAATTTTCCTCTACAGTCCAAACATTCTTTATTGTCGCGGCCTTATTGTGACGTCATAATTTACGATACCGTTTTGTTTAGATCTCTTTTTTAGTCACAAATCATATAATTTTTTATTTCTTGTGCTTTATTCAAGCAGAAATCATTTACTAACAGCACTTACTAACTTACCTCAGTGAGAAATCAAACAGTTTGCTAAGAAACGATTATTTAAAGATTTATTTACATGGATTTTTAGGTCACTGCCGACATTTTCGAAGACGACGCGATTCGAGATTGCGTTCCGTTCCACAAAAAAAACGTAACATAAAATGATGAATTGTGGTGGAACATTAAACATCCTAATTGACTTCACGGTCACATTACATGACTTTTTACATGAAAGTTACACATGCCAGGAATCAGACGTAAAATAGACTCCTGTAATTATTGTCTTTGTCTGAACGAAGAGGTTTGCACAAAGAGAGTTTGTGAACGTAGCTATGTAGGTGCGACAATTTTTTTTATAGTCATCAAAACAACCATACTAATTAACCGCTAATGTCCCAGCGCCACCGGTCAGCGGCGGCATCCATTGTTTATCTATTATGTCGCTGAAACTGGTTCTTAATGGGTTAATCCCCTTCTGAGGATCTCCCACCTGGGCATGGGTTGCCTTGGCTGACCTGCAAGTCTCTAAATAGACTTCGGACTTAGGTTGGTCGAAGCAAGGAAAACCTATTCAGGTGGAAATTTGCGGGTAACTCAAACCTTGAGTGTAAATGTGGTGCCGTTCCGCAAACTATGGCGCACTTAACATCATGCTCCGCCTGCCCTGTTATCTGTACGCCACAAGAACTAATGGACGCTACGGATAGTGCTAAACTCATTGCTGAGTTCTGGGCCATCACGGTGTAGATTGTCATCGACACGCTATGATGAAGAATGGGTTAATTGACGGCTCTTCTGGCTGAGCGATTGGCTTTTTCACTACGGGTGTTTAATTGCGGCAAGGAACGAATATTTGTATGGCCTACAGTTGTTTCGGGTCTGGATGATGAACACACCTATGACAAAAGAGAAAATTAACTGTGGGATACCGATATAAAAACAATTTCATTGACAATGAAAATAATTTCTTAATCGTAACGTAAGTCTATTTTCTTTTTCTAGATGTCTTAAGGCGTCGAAGAGAATGTGCATCATGGGAAACTAAATATATTGATTGTAATCATTGCGAATGCAATGTTTTTCGTTGGGTATGCACAAGGAAAATATGTGACTCTACAAAATCACCAACACAAAACGAAATAGAATTAGGGTCAGAAGAAAATGATAATTGTACGTAATAATCGTTTTAAAGATTTTAGTTTCAATACACGTCAGTAGTCTTGCCCCTCCCTTTGGCAAGCCGTGACTAAATTCTTATGTAAATTGTAGCCGTAGAGAACGGCTAGTGTCCTATTCATTTAAGAACAAAATTCTGTAAAGGACCTGAAATTCGGTGTTGTCAGGGAGTCAATTTTTTTTAAGATACCTTCCTTATTAAAGCCGTGCTTTAGATTTTAGCCACCAGATGATTAAATAAAATCTTTGTTTGTTACAGATTGGTACTTAAAACCTTGTAAAAGATTTGGAAAGCGCAAAATAGATTCGTGTAATAGATGTGTCTGCCTGAATGAACAATGGTACTGTCGAAACCAAGTTTGTAAACCTGAAAATACTGAACATCATAAACATCCGAAGGTTCCTGACAGTTTTGAGCATGAGATACATCCGAAGGTTCCTGATAGTACGGAACATCATAGACATCCAAAGCATCCTGACAGTACGGAGCATCATAAACATCCAAAGCATCCTAACAGTACGGAGCATCATAAACATCCAAAGCATCCTGATAGTACTGAGCATGATAGACATCCGAAGGTTCCTGATAGTACGGAACATCATAGACATCCAAAGCATCCTGACAATAAGGAGCATCATAAACATCCGAAGGTTCCTGATAGTACTGACCATCCGAAGGTTCCTGATAGTTCGGAGCATTATAAACATCCAAAGCATCTTGACAGTACGGAGTATCATAAACATCCGAAGGTTCCTGACAGTTCTGAGCATCATAAACATCCAAAGCATCCTGATAGTACTGAGCAACATAGACATCCGAAGGTTTCTGATAGTACTGAGCATGATATACATCCGAAGGTTCCTGATAGTACGGAACATCATAGACATCCAAAGGATCATGATAGTACTCACCATCATAAACATCCGAAGGATCCTCATGGTACTCACCATCATAGACATCCGGAGGTTCCAGATAGTACCGACCATCACAGACATCCGGACGTTCCAGATAGTACTGACCATCCGAAGGTTCCTGATAGTTTGGAGCATCATAAACATCCAAAGCATCCTGATAGTACTGAGCATCATAGACATCCGAAGGTTCCTCACAGTACGGAGCATCATAGACATCCGGAGGTTTATGGCAGTACTGTACATCCGGCTTTTTATGATAGTACTGAAAATCAGGATCGTGCACATGAGATGTTGTATAAAAAGAATACTGAGAATCGTAGATATCCAATGATTCCAGATAGTACTAAGAATAATGTTTATCAAAAGATTCATAGCATTATTGAGAAGACACACGATTACGATTATGGTGATAAAGACTATAACTTTGAAAATGTTGTAAAACGTACGTAGTATTTTAGTACTTTTTGTTGACATAAGCCCCTTTTAATGCGCGTGCGATGATTTTATCACAATTGGGTGGTGTTACTTTTGCATATAATTTGACAGACAGCTCGTCGATCGACAAAAGAGATTGACAAATTCTTATTGTCAATAGTCCGGTCAAATTAGCCCAAAAAATTCGCATAGAGCTGAAAATTGGTACGAATGTTCAGAACACACATTATAAATGAAATGTAAAATGTCCCCATCGATCCCACACTTGCAAAAAAAACATTCAAGGTCAAAGTTCGCAAATATGGGTTTTTGTGTTTTTTAGCCAAACGGTAAGTTTTATGATAAAAATAGATCAGACAAAAATTGTAGATTATGCATATCTACTTATTTTTGTCATAAAACTTACCGTTTGGCTAAAAAACGCAAAAAACCCATATTTGCGAACTTTGACCTTGAATATATTTTTTTTGCAAGTGTGGGGTCGATGGGGACTTTTTACGTTTCATTTGTAATGGTGTTCCGAACATTCGTGCCAATTTTCAGCTCTATGCGAATTTTTGCACTTTGAAATGTCTACTTTGACCGGACTACAAGTCACGTCTTATTGGATTTATCATCTGCATATACAGCCGCATCTATACATGTAGACAATGTCAATTCACACAGTTGAGACATCATGTCATCCCATAAACGACCACTCCTCCACATGGGTCACTAATTAGACCGCTGCAATGTGCGTGATGGAATATTGCAATAATCACCATGATTGTCAAACAGATCGATGATAGCACAGTCAATAGAATATTTGACATTTTTTTTTTTGTATAATAGCTTTCGTGAGACACATTCATATTTATGCTTATTTTATATTATTTATACGTGAGTAAACCGTAAATAATCATAAATAATTGATTTTCTATTGGAAATCTCGAAACTATTACAAAAATAATAAGCAACAGTGACAAAAACAATGAAATATTTGATAAAACGCCTTTGACAGAGACAACACTACTACCTTTGATGTCCTACCTTAAAAACTTCATAGTGACTTGACATTATTGTGTACAATATCTGTTTCGCGTGACAAGGACAGAAAACGATGTCTCCTCAATAAACTTCGAAAGCATGTACAGATCAATTTAAATATTCTATCTCACACTTCTTTAGTTGCAGTATCAATGAAGGGGCGTGCTATGTTATTAAATCGTATTTGATCTCTGTCTCCTCTATTTTTTCATCGTTTTTTTTTTCACATCACGTTTTATTATACTTTCAACTATTATTATATGTATTAATACTAAATTGTTACCTATACATTTTTAATACTAGTCAAGTACCTTATTGTTTTCTAAAAATGTAAACCGCGCGCATGCTCAGCGCAGTTGGGTTACGTCTTTAAGATAATCGCTCTTTAGGCTAAGCGTATGCTGAGACGCAAGTGACGCAGGTGCACGCAGCGCAGCGCAGAGCAGATTTTGTAATGCATGAACGTACTAAGAGCTGCGTACGCTGCGGCACAGACGCGTGCGACGCAGACATGCGTCTGCCCTCGTTGTAGTGCCGACACAGATTTCTGCGCGACGCGTGCATGTCGACATGTGTTTTTTACCGCTAATTCGAATTTTATTGCAATGACAGAACATTTAATTGAATTAGCGCATTGTGAACCTTGTTTGTATGATACTAATCATCCAGACTATTAAAAAAAAAAAACGTTCATCAATTCGAACACGTCTATTCTTTGTACTAGTTAAAACTCGCATGTGTCTTCGAGCTGCGTTGCCGCATGCGGTCGTGGCCTATGTCTGCCTCGCCTGCCTTGCCCTACAAAATCTGTACTGTGCTGCGCTGCGTCACCTGCATCCTAGCATACCTTAATGTTAACATGGAAGATATGTTTTTTTTTTTGTTAAAATAAACAGTACATTTGGACGGAACACAATGCGTAAGAGGAACGGAGCGTAAAATAGATTCTTGTAATAGTTGCCTCTGCCTCAACAGACAGTGGTACTGCGAGGATAAAGAATGTTTGGACCAGTTTGACGGACGTACGTAACACCTATATCTAATTATTAGTTTACAGTGTAGATCCCGGTGACTAATAGAACACCCCTTCTCCACGTGCGGGTGTCATAAAAAGCAACTAAGGAATCATGTAGAGAGAATGGGCGGGAAGAAGCGTCCTTCTCTCTACTAAAATTATTCCTCCTCCTCCTCTCGTGTCAGCACGAGCTATACGAAAACAGCTCATGCTGTGATGAAAAGATTAGCCAGTCAGCAAGGTTGGTAGCGGGGTTGACTGCCCAGGGTGCGCCGGACGTACTGAAGTATCGTCACTCGAGGAGGCTCTTTCTATGCACCCCACTAAACCACTAAAATTATTGTGTACGGATTACGCGTTTTCATGCTTAAAGTATGGAATTGCCTGAAATAGTGTGCCTAGTTAAAAAAATGCTGTTGTACGCCTGCATCATCATCAGCATTCAGCCGAAAGAAGTCCACTACTGGATATAGACCTCCCCCAAGTATCACCACATCAACCGATCCTGTGCTTTTCGCATCCAGCGGATTTCTACGACCTTCAACAGGTCATCGGTCCAGCTCGTAGGGACCTCGTACATATGCTACGTGTTCCGGTACGCGGTCGCCACCCCAGAACCTTTCGCCCCCATCGGCCATCCGTACTGCGAGCAATGTGCCCCGCACACTGCCGCTTAAGTTTGGCAATTCTTTGGGCTATGTGCTACCGATTGATCAAGTCAAGGTGGGGTTTAAAACCAAGGAATATTTTCCGTTAGTCACAATTTCTTCAAAAAGCTTTTCCCCCTTATTACAAAAGATGGTCTAAGAAAAACCTAGGTTTTGTAATAGCCCCGTCTCTTTTTGTTATATGACATAAGAATGTGATGGGTATATTTTAAACCTGGGTTTACCTTAGTCTTGGTTTAAACCATCTTTTGTAATAAGGGAGTTTGTTCTGTGGTCGCAACACTCGAGGCGGGAGAGAGGCTGATGTATTCTTTGCGAGTAACCACAGACTACGATTACGTTATGTCAAATTATGTAAAATGGATGTTTCTCATTCCAGTACCTTTAATTAATCAACGTAGTCTGCCCCCTGACTGTAAGGCAGGAATGAAGAAAAAATTCAAATGTTATAACTGTTTTTGTTCGTCTGCTGATGGTTGGAAATGTAGGTTAAAAAGAAAAAAAAGTTGCGGATACAGCCGAACTCAAGACGATCGTAAGTATAATAAAAAACAACGTGAGGAAACTAAGACTTCTGGTCCGAAATTTGTCACGCATTGCGCACGCGTAGTGATCAATGCTCATTCCTTTCTTGTATGGGAAGGGGCCTTTGCCCCACAGTGAGACAATAGGGAATACGCATGTATTTTTTTTCTCTTAATCTACAGGGTGTTAACGAGTTCGTGTAATTCCTTCAAACTACATGATCGATTCAATGGTATAGATTATTAACCCCGCCCGAGATTTAGATTGATTGAAAATAAAAATAAACTTTTTTTTTCCCAATATTTTTTGTGATAAAAAAATTCTTGCCTTGCATAAATGAATGAAGTCACGGCGACACAGCTGACGGGCACGACTAGCGCGATATCACTCCACGCAGTCAGTTAACTTCGGACGCTAAAATTACTCAGATACAGAATACCATGGTTCATTTTTTGAAAACTTTTTTTTGTTCATTCAGAAAAAAAACCTATGCAGGGTTAATCAGTGTCACCAGTAGATCACGCGGTTTGAAGGAATTGCACATTAATATAAACCCAAAAAAGTATTAAAAGTCAAATATTACTATTGTTTGTTGCTCAAAACAATTATTAAACTTCAACATTTTTTTACAGTTCAAACATTATTCCACGATACTGCTTTGTTTACATCTCTTTTTTAGTCGCAAATCATATAAATTAAATTATTTCTTGTGCTTTATTCAAGCAGAAATCGCACTTACTAACTTACCTAAGTGAGAAATTAAACAGTTTGCTAAGAAAAGATTATTTAAAGATTTATTCACGTGGATTTTGATGTCACTTCCAGCATTTTCGAAAACGACGCGTTTCGTGATTGCGTTCCGTTCCATAAAATAATGAATTGTAAAATAATTAAGGCGTTAAAAATGTAAAAAAAATGCAATTAATGTCTTGAATCCTGTACAATATTGATAAAAATGATGAAAGAGTTTTGAATTACATGCATATTCCCTATTACAAGCTGGTATTACTACTATTCTTTTTCTCACGTGTCGACACGAGCTATACGAAAATAGCTCATAGTACAACAATCAATAATAAAAAAGCACACACCATAATATAAATTACTATTATTACTCACTGGTCTGTGGTCAGGACAACATGTTTCTCTCATAACTATCCTAAATCATAGTACTGTATTCACTGAAATTGTTAAAGATATTATTTTTAAAAGAATAACCTTTGAGTTTTCTGCCGGCTCTTCTCCCTAGGAAACGACTAATTGGAACCGTTCACCTAAATTTGACTTTTCACAAGCGCTACTAGCTTACTAGATTTTGTGAAATAATAAAACTTAAAAAAAAAAAGTAAAAACCGACTTCAAAAAAAAACTAAAAAGAGTAAAATAATTACGATATTATAAAACTAACAGTTTTAGAAGTCGGTGCAATTTTATACTGAACCTAATTGAAAGCACCGACTTCTGAAACTGTTAGTTTTATAATATGGTAATTATTTTATGCTTTTTAGTTTTTTTTGAAGTCGGTTTTTACTTTTTTTTTAAAGTTATGTTATTTTTCTATTTTTAGTGGTATAAACAATACACAAACATGCAATTACAGCAATCTCGGGTAATTTGCTGTTATCCATCGAAGAGTTCCATTGTCAATCTCCGAGGGTCTTCATCAGATCTTCACCAAATTTAAAGGGGTCCATTTTGGAAGAATACTCTTTCAAACAAAAAAAGAATTTTGCAAATCCGTCTATCCAACGTTGTTTTAGTATATACAAAAACCGAGACACCCCAACAAGATTTTCATCAGAACTGCCTGAATATGTGTTTTTTTTTAGTAAATCTCCAAGTTACACCTTAGTTTATGTCGCGTTAAGTTCCCTAAAAAAGTGTGAAATGCCTGAGATGTGCTATGCAGGGATTGTTTAATACACGGAAACTGATCGAGAGGACCGTCTCAAGCCTCAAGGTGTCTATTCCCGTCAACTGTTACGGGTAGAAAACTACTGAAACAAAATTGAAATTTAAGAAAAAAAATGTATAAAAATACACACATCAAAAAAAGTTTGCGATCACTAGCATAATTATGTATGTGAAGATTCCGAATTAAAAGTCCAACTGAAATCTGATTTATATTTATCTAGATAACTTTCAATCTACAGATATCATGATAATTATCGCTTTGAATCCCGATTAGAAAATTCGGCTTCAAAAAGGCTACATAATTTTTCAAAGTGATCGCAAACTTTTTTTGATGTGTGTATGTCAATCGATTCTCCTAGTGATTCTGAACAAACTAGTTTCAGGTTTAGTATATACTAAAACTAAGCTTGAATATGAAGGAGTCATGCCCGAACGTACATAAAAAAAAATACAAACATCCGAAATGAGAACCTCCTCCTTTTTGAAGTCGGTAATTTTTTTTTTCAGTTATTTTGCGCAGCAATGATACGCAGCAGAATCACGAATGTGAGATCGGACAAAGACGTCGCTTTGGTCTTTGTAACTATTGTTGGTGCACTTACGATCGAAAGTGGTTATGCTCCAATCACTCATGCCCCGATGTGTTACGAGTTAGACGTACGTATTTTTATCTTTTTTCCATCTTTACTAATTTCTTTCATACATCAAATACGCGGGAGATCAAAAAAGAACACAATTAAAGTCATTTATACAGGGTGTCCCAAAAAGTAGTGTCAAGCGGAAGTCCAAAGGTAGAGCACCCTTAGAGGTACCCGAATCACCCCAATGTATGTTCAACTATGTTACCTTGTGACTGCGAAACGCACAAATGCATCGATCCTGACTCAGCTCCGAATAAAAACTCGCTTGTACACCTTATGCCGACAACACATTCTTTCATACTTTGGCCAATAAAAACTTTGGTAAATTGCTGATGCTTCATCAGGCTCATACGACTTGGGTCAAAATACACGTCCGATAGTTGCTTCCGGGAGCCGGATCCGATTATCTGATCGGATTCATGAAATACACGTACGATTCTCGTGTCAGATTTTTTCTGGACGACGACGACACCCGGACGATGCTTACGATTCTGTCATCCGATCCGATAGTCTGATCGTACGTGTAATTCATGTTCATACAAATGCATGATGCGGAGGCCTTCAGATAGTCTGATCAGACTATTGGAACCGACTACCGGAGGCAAGTATCGGACGTGTATTTGGGCTCGGTGCCACAGCTTAATAATAAACATTTAACGTCTACTCACTAGCGGATAAAACGTGCTGTTTACACACTTTGTGTTACAATTATTAATTACTAAAACAACTATCATAAATGAACAATTTACCTTTCGTTCAAAGTACAGCGTGCGAAAGAGATAAGTATGCAGGCAATTTACATTTGAGTGAGTGTGCAGCTTGGCAAAGTCTAAGGGGTATTTTTCCAACCTATCATAAACTGTTCATTAAGCTAATTCGGTCTCTAAACTTTTCAATAGCTAACATTTGCATTTCACCAACATATCAATAGTAAAAATGACAAGATTGAAAACATAAATGTTATATTTATAGGTCACATTTAGCTTATCTGGTGAATAGTTTTAGACTACATAATTGATATGTTGGTGAAATACCTCCTTAGGCCTCATTTACGAAGACGCGGGGCGTCGCGCGTCGCGTGCGGCGTGGCGTCTCGCGGCGCGTCCTACGATTTTTCTGTTTACGGAGCGGCGGCGCGTGCAGCGGCCCGCATCATCACACGCGCAAACACAAACATATGGCAATGTACGATGTTGTTTATGAAGATGCGACGCGTGCAACGCCGCGGGCCCCGCCGCGGTTGACGCTACGTTTTACAGTGGACGTAGCATTGCAGGAATAGCTGGTCGCAATGCTGCGTGCGCCACCGCGATAAACGTCGCGTGCGATGCGGCGATACCATCCGTGAGCTCCACCTGCATTTCAAGCAAACGCGTGTAAAATCGCTTCTCCGTAAACGCTCTCATACAACGCCATATGTTTCAATTCAGTGCGGGCCGCGAAGGACAACGCGACGCGCGACGCCCCACGTCTCCGTAAATGAGGCCTTAGTCAAGTTAATTTTAATAAAACAGTTTTTGTGCACACAGTATCAATGACAGTCGCCTGCATACTACATAGACTTGTTTACCTGCATACTTAACATTTTTGCCGTATACGTTAGTATTAATTGATATCGTTGACCTGTACCAATAATTTCTTTATTATAGGCTATAAAAGAACCACTACCAAATGCGTGGAAGGAGATATAATTAGGTTGAATGATGGCTGCAACTACTGCGTCTGCCAAAACGGCCAAGAATTTTGTACGGATCGGGCGTGCTTAGTGGATGGTATGTAATTTACACTCTTGGCCTCTGATCATTTAGCTCAGTATTTCTCAAAGTGGGCGATAACGCCCCCTTGTGGGCGCTAGAGGCCTACAGGGGGGCGGTAAAGGGTGGTAAAAGTAATAATTGCGATTTTGATTTTTAAGATGCGCTAAGGTATACATTTAGGGGGCGCTAGAAAATAATTGATTCTCAAAGTGGGCGGTAGACGAAATAAGTTTGAGAACCTCTGATTCAGCTCCACAGACGTCCAGTGCTGATGATGAGCCTCCCAATGCATTCTCATTGTGAAAATTTCTATAATCACTGCACTTACCAGACGCATTGATGATCGCAGTATGTTGTTGATTCCTTAAGATACATATAAGATCCATCTATTCATACACGAAATATTTTAAGGGATACATCTATAGGTGGTAAAGAAATCACATAAATTAAAAAAAAAACTAGGTATATTTTTTTTAAATTACCTAAATAATTTTAATTTATTTGATACACATAACAAACACTGGCTCATTACTATTTTCAACATCCATTACGATAGTTTCTACGTAGTATTTATTGTCATTGAAGCGGCATTTTTTTTCAAAATGCGAAATGTCTCTCAAGCATGAATAACATTATAATAATTAAGTAAAATACTATTTTTTTTTTCGCTTCTCTATTGCTTCTTTACCACTTATAGATGTATCCCTTAAAATACACTTGGGAGCAAAGAAATCGAGCCACTCCTTTTTTCACATGTCCTGGTAATTAGTTTTGGTTTCATGAATTATATGATTCAAAATACAAAAACCTACCCTCATTGTAAAGGTTATCAAATAACCTTTTAGGCGATATATGTTTAGAATTGATCTGTTCCATAATACCAAAAATAATAACAATTATACCTACGTGAAAAATAGAAGTGGCTCGATTTATTTGCTCCCAAGTATATTTCGTGTATGAATAGATGGACCTTATATATGAGTGGAAAGATTTCTCTGTTTTGCATGAAGTAGAAACAAAATGGATTTTTAAGAGTAATATCAAAAGTTCTTACCAATATCTCACTCAGACCCTTACTATCATCCACAGACCTTTCCGCTACGGAACAGATAACTGGTTGTAACGATGGAGAGGTTACTTCTGCAAGAGATAGATGCAACTTGTGCGTTTGTTTACAAGGAAAAGTAACTTGCACAAAGAAAGATTGTTCTAGTAAAGGACGGGTTGGTAAGTACATAAAGCTTAGGGCATCACGCTCATCATAGGATTTACGCGTTTATGTTATCATGGCTATGCAGGGTAGTATGGAAGCGCCTCAAACGGAATCATACTCTGAATTCAAGCTGAAACTGTGTGCTGGTAGATGCAACCAATGAGCTAACATCATTGGATGCAACAGAATGCTTGTTTAATGTTACCCTTTAAAATAGAAAATATTAGCACTTAAAATATATTGTATACGTCGACGATTTCAATAATTTTTGATTAGAGTAACTCAATTGATTACTACTGGTGGTGAGTGAACGCCGTGACGTCACATGATTGACTGGAATGAGTTGAACGAGTGACTGAACGAGAGCGGAACCGTTTTTGGCGTCATTCTGTATCGAGCTATCGAACGAGGCGGACGCACAAAACGAGACCGTTGATTCACCTATTGCCGAATAGGTCTATTGTTAATTTTAATTTATTTTGTTCGTGAATACATCGAGTTTGTGATTTGTACATTGGTGGATTTATTTGCCTGAGACCTACACAATGAACCCAGTTCCCAGGGACTCAGGAGTCAACGATGACACCGCTAAACCATCGCTTACGCTGACATGTAAATAGCAAATATTCCGGCTCACTCCACCCTAAACTTAATTTCAAGCCAATTTGTTTAAAAAGTAATTTAAAAAAAATACTTTTTTCATTTTAATTTGCTTCTTTTTATTTTTTAGGAAAGTATTCGCAAGGTCAATATTATCTGTATAAAAGTAATCGAAAACCAACTAATTATGCATCCAGATTTAAAAAGCAAAAACTGATGCAGGGAAGTAAACAAAAATGCATCCCTGGAAAATATTATATACCGGAAGACGATAACGATAAATGCCCCAATAATTGTATCTGTGATACACACGAACTTCTATGCACGCACAGAAAATGTAATGGCAGGGACGACGAAATAGGTACGTTGTTACACACCATTATTATCGAACCTGCGGCAACAACAACACCACTTACAACTTTTCGTGCAGAAGACAAATTTAAGAGAAGGATTCAGCACAAAATCATGTATCGTGATTTATCTATTAAGGTGGGTTCAGACCAAACGAATGTAGAGCTAGAGCTAGAACAAAAACACAGAGCGCCGTTGTTTGTTTCTTTTTTGGTGTAAACGACAATTCGTTTTCATCATTTACACCAAAAGAATACCAACGAGCAAGAATACGAAACAAACAAGAACTGAAATTATTGCACATGCGTGCTCTAGAGATGTTTAAATCGGGCGAGTGAGCATTCTTAGACCATTCTTCAAACGAAAGAATGATCTGTCTCTGTTTACAGTGGTTCTTAACCGGTGGTCCACGGACCACTGCTGGTCCCTCGAAGCATCCCAAGTGGTCCGAGGAGCCATCCTAGCCAAAAAGCCCAGAGGCAATTTCTTTACCAAAACTTCGAGACATTGCTATTCGTTACCTAACTTTATTTTCATCGACATAAATAAATCTATGTGAGCAGGGGTTCTCGGCGCATCTGATTATTAGAAACAAGCACCGAAATCGGTTGGATGCCACCGCCGTTATGCGTTTGGCTTTGAGTAGCACTGAACCAAGGATTCAGAAGTTAGTAAAAAGTATGCAATCACAAAAATCGCATTAAAATCTGTAACTGTAATGTGAATAATTTACCGTAAAGAAAATTAAAATACTGAGGGCTTTAAATAACGTTATGCGTGTTTAATTAATAGATAAATTAGAACAACCCTCCATTTATTTACATTTAGGTACTTTATATTAAGTACAAACTAATTAACCAACTTGGTGGTCCATGGCAAGACCGAAATTTTGTCAAATGATCCCTCATGACTATAAGGTTGAGAACCACTAAATTCCTTTGGTGTACTACACCAAAAGAATTTGATGGAGTGGGGATAGAAGAGCATTCGCTCGTTTGCTCTAAACTCACCTTAAGATAGAAGACAAGTTTTGAAAAAAACCTTAAATGCAATAGAAGTTTTTAAGAGACTTTTTTATTCAGATACTCATATATTTCGCGAAATAGCTTCAAAAGTTAATAATACGTCTCCGCCTTTAACTTAACAACCATTTCATTAAAAAATCTACCAAAAAATCGAGATGGAGCAAGCAACAAACTTTTTGCGACTTATTAATGCAAGTTAAATTAAAAAAACTTGCTAAACTGACTTGCACAGCGCAGCTTGCTTCAATAACTATAATTTAAGGTGGTAGTATATTCAGCGCTTTAATATGACTTAAACATGGTGTCCTTGATTGCCTTAGCCCCATTATCTTGGCTGCACAAACCACACAAACACAGGAACGCGAAGCAACTCTTAAAGCAAGAAATCTGTGTTGAGAATCAGGCGCTACCATCCGATGATCCCTGTAACTCCTGCATATGTTTAAATGGAAGAAAAGTTTGTACCATCATCGCTTGTGCTGACGTTGATGATTCTTACGAAGGTTAGTTCTTTTTATTTTACACTATCTACCTGCGTTTTTACTCGTTCGACCTTTGCCTAAATATGTCATCACTGCGTCTTCGTGGTCTACCATTAATTTGGCCTTTTTTGTTTCATCCACTCAATTATTCTCTTCGTCCAATTGACAATCAGTGATATGATATTAGTGTGATTAAAATGTGGAAACGATTTTACTCTTTCTCTCTTTTTAAATCATTTACGCCGGAAACGTCCAGTAACCGAAGTGTGAGTTTTTTTACGTCACTACTGTAGTTGCGTCACGCCAAAAATGTATGAAAATTTAGGCAGAGCCTCTAGCGGCGAATAGCGTGACTAAAAATTTGCTTGACATTTTTGGCGTGACGCAACTACAGTAGTAACGTAAAAAACTCACACTTGGGGTACAGTGCTAAATATGGATATTGGAAATACTTCTGTCTCGCGTTTGCACGAGATTTACAAAAATACAAAGAGGTATAGGGGAATTCCTCTGTATCTCCGTTACTTGGATTCGTGTGGTCCATCTTACGCGTTTAAATCAGGTAGGACTAAAAAAAATAGGTCTTGCCGACACTAGAGAAGCGCGAAAGTTTTTGACTGTACACACATAATTCATTTATTTATTTACTTTAATTAAAACGGTCTTAGACCAATTAAGTGATAGAAGACGATACATACAATACATGGGCAAGAAACTGAAAATTTAAGAAGTATTCTAATAAACTCTTTCATAAATCCCTTACAATACTTCCGACCTTCATTGTTTTTCTCTTCATTATTTGACTTGTTCGCGTTTCACTCTAGTCGCACCTGATGGTAAACGCAGACAAGGTCTAAGATGGAGCACACGAATCCAAGTAACAGAGATATATTGGGTTTCCCCTATACCCCTCTGGCTCTCACATACACACGACGGAACACAGTAAACTGCTTATCGCTGGACTTTAATGTGAGGGTGGTAGCTAGCCAGGCGTATCGTATTGATCCCACCACCAAGCGTGCTGGGTTTTGTTGAATCTTATTTACAACACACGGCTATTCCCACTTGCATTAAGGAAGTTTTATATTCTAGCCCGTCCCCACACGGAATAACATCTATACTTACTATACTATACTATATATACCTAACTGACATTCACGCGGGCGAAGTCGCGGGCAAAAGCTAGTATTTTATATTTTGATACTAATCTCTTTTTTTTCAGCAAATTTATTAAATAAAGGAAGTAAGGGAAACAAAGGGAACATGGAGAGGAAGAAGAGTGGATCTTTTTGTGAACCATTTACGTTCTTTAGTCCCGATAATAATAGATTTTGTAGAAATTGTTTCTGTTTACATAACGGTCTCGCATTATGTTTACTGAACTTGTGCAAATATTCGAAGGGTAAGTAAATACATAAATGTATATTTTTAGTTACACAAGCAGGGTCGGCAAAGGGGTACTAGTCCACGGGTTATTTAAAATATCACTGATAACTGTTCTAAAACAAGAATTAAAATTTCAAAATTTTTATTTCCTTCCAAAATTATATTTAGGTATTTTAGTTTTTTTTAAATTGTTCATCTTTGCTAAAGTACCCATAATAATGAATAACTTTTGTTCTACAACTTTCCCCAAAAGTCAATAAGTAGTTCAAAGATTTCATAAAAAATACGCTAAAATCTATCTATCCTCAGCTATGATCAGCTGTGTTTACATTTTTGGTCGTATTTGGGGTCATGGATTAGAAACTTCGTTTTCTGAATTCATAACTGAAGCAGGGATGAAGATTTTTTGAAAAAACTAAAATACTAATCATTTTGTATGGAAATAAAAATGTATCGAATTTTGAAATTTTAATTAGGTATACAAGGTTAGTCAGAAAGGAGGTACTAATCCGAAAGGGTGTTAAAGTACCCATAATAATGAGTAACTTTTGTTCTACCACTTTCCCCAAAAGTCGTAGTACTTTAAGAGAAGTAGCTGTTCAAAAATTACCTAAAAAATATGCTAAAATCTATCTATCCTCAGCTAGGATCAGCTGTGTTTACATTTTAGGTCATATTTGGGGTCAAGAATTAGAAGCTGCATTTTCTGAATTCGTAACTAAAGTGGGGCCGAAGAGTTTGTGAAAAAACTAAAATAAGAATTATTTTACATAGAAATAAAAATTATCGAATTTTGAAATTTTAACACTTGTTTTTAAAACCGTCATCAGTGATACTCTAAGAAGCCTGCGGATTAGTACCCCCTTTCCGACTAGCCTTGTCTATACGTTTGAAGCCTATTTTTCACCCACGACGCAAAAAGAAGGATGTTTTATAAGTTTGAAACATAAGTCTGTATGTATTTAAGTCTGTACGGTTGTCTGTTTGCCTTTATTATGTCTGTGTATCTGTTTGTGGCAATGTAATTCCGAAACGGATGAACTATTTAGTTCGTTTTTTTTTTGCTCGAAAGCTGGCTTAATCAGTATAATTATAAGCTACGTTTGATGGAAATCGGTTCAGCCGTTGCAAAATTATCAGGCAAAATTTTTTGAATGGGTGAAAAATAGGCTTCAAACGTACAACACCTCTCTTTGTGAGTCGGAAATGAAAAATGCTTGAAAATGGCGTTTTTTGCCTAGTTTAAAGTGCATTATATCGTAAAATATTAGCTATAGAAAAAATACTTCAGGCAGGAATTGTAGGGAATTTAATTGTCTACAAAATTGGTCGGATCTATTTTTGGCGTAAAGCCCATAGGTAAGGAGTTATTTAATAAAAACTCATTTTTGGGGTCTTTAATCCAAAATGGCGGAGCGCGCCGAGGTCACTCAAGATCAAAAACTTATATTTTTCATAAAACCACCTAAACATATCACATAATTATCCAAAATTCAGGACTGACGGACCTTTTGCGAGGTAAAACCCCTTTTTGTGACCTGGCGACTAGGCTATATTGGAGACGTAAATAACTAGCACAATTAGCTGAGCCACTATTTATAACATGTATTAGAAATATACACTATGTTCTCATAAACAAACACAAAAAAAAGAAATTTTATGAGATCATTTAATATTTTTCCTTTTTTTTCAGATATCCCCCAGCACTTACCTAGTGGTAAGTTGTCATTTATATATATTTTTTTTTCACTTTATGCTACTAACAACTATCTTAAAGAATACTAATATTAGATGATAAAATAACCAACAAAAATAAATAAAATACAATATTAAGCTAAAATACAATTACACAGCAATTCTTTCTTTTTACAAATAACGTTGCCACACACTAGGATTTCTCCTGAATCATGGATGCGTTTACAGACACAAATCAAATTGAATGTTGAATCAATTGAAGATTTTTATTCAAATAAATATACTTACATTTGGCACTACCTTCCACACTAAGATTCCCTGTTTTGTGGAAGCTAGGCGAAACTACTACACCCATGGATAAATACCTTAACCTTGGAGTGCATGAAAAGAGCCTCCATGAGTGACGATACTTAAGTACGTCCGGCGCACCCTGGGCAGTCAGCCTCGCTACCAACCTTGCTGACTGGCTAATCTTTACACCACAGCATGAGTTATTTTCGTATAGCTCATACTGAAACGACAGAAGAATACCCTAACCTAAACATACATAAATATCAAAAGGTAAAATCGTCGAAATTACTAAAAATTACGTTCTATTTCAGGGGAATTGAACGAAATATGCAGACCGGGAGAGATAGGGTATCCGACTAAGTGTATCACCTGCACGTGCTCAGACGCAGGCAGATGGACATGCACCCGAGAAGAATTGGCACTTTGTAATGGTAAGATTCATCACGTCAGCCGCATGCTTAACGACCAATGGGCAAGAGTATCAACACAATGGGTGCTTGAAGATAGACAGCGCCATAGAGGTCGGCCCAAAAAGAGTTGGCGTCATGACCTGGACATCGGAAAGGCAAGTTTGAGGTGACGCAGGGAAAAAGTACATGGAAGAACTTGGAGAAAGCCTTTGCCCGGCAGTAGGACAGTTAAGGCAGACAAAAAAAAAAGTTATGACTTGGTAACACACGTTGAAATAATCTTATAAACCCTCGCTAGTTCTGTCAGCTTCTTCCATCGTGTCGATACGGGCTACAGCCAGCCTCCTGGAAAGAATAATGTAATGTGGAAGTGTGGGATTTCACTGCGCTAAATACCCCCAGTAGCCATCTCGAGCACCATAAATGGGCTCCGGGGACAAAATTATTCTTCCGGAACTCCTCTTGTGCTACGCCTATAAGCCAAGGAGTTATTGCACACTCAGTTACTGATATTAGCATTGATATTTCCAGAAAGGGACTGTGATGAAAAAGACGAGTTCCAGATGGGATTCTTCCCATATTACGCTGGTTGCAAGTGTTCAATAAAGGAGTGGTTTTGTTCGATACAGACCGAGACGTGCAGAGGTACGTAAACTAGGCTTTTTAAATGTAGACTTAGACTTAAATCCTATTGTTACGAGAGACGGTTTAAATATCTTAGAATATTGGCATTGCTCAGTAACTGGGTTGCGGAGGTCTTATGGCAATCGTTCTGTGTAAAATACTAGGCAGAACAAACGAACGAGAGATGGTTTAAACCAAGACTCCCACAAACTATCTGAAATAAATGGATTTCCAAACATAATTTCAAATCTGTACCTTCTGTGCCTGATAGAAACCAATCTCACTTTATCCTACGTTTAAACAGCTGTTTATTTTCTATTTCAGATTACAGTAAGTAAACCTATTTCTTCTTCTTTGAAGTTTACGTCTGCAACAATATTATCCAGAGAAGAGCCGGAGACAGCGACTTACCTTGCAGTGTCAGCAAATCTTAGCAGTACTAGTAAGGTAGCTGTCGATGGACTTTTGCAGGTAAGTTCTGGAGCAGCAGCAAATAGCAGTGATCGTCTAGCGATAACGCTTACCTTACATGCAGGAGGGTCTCAGTTCATCCAGGCCTCTGACTTTTCGAATTCATGTGCGGATCACAATTTGTTTATTTATTAATACTTTCGCACGAAATTTGTACAGCGGCCTTGTTGTGGAGAATGCCGTAGGCATTTTCAACCAGTCGACCTTAGAGTGGTGCAGAGAAAACATGGTAAAAACGTTATGTGATTATCACTTTAACGACAAAGGAAATTTTGCTGTCTTCAATATTTAAAGTACTTTCTCTCCAGGTGTCGTACATTTTTTCTGCCCTGTCCACCAAAATCAGAACCTTTTCTGAAACCAATTCAATTTCTATCTCGTTTCGTCTGCAATTCTTGTAACGAGAGAAAAACAGATAGCAAACCGAATTGTTCGACAACTGACTTATCAAATCGTTTTGAATTACGGGGGTGCATTATTATTGGCGAAAAGGACGTAGGACCTACTTCACCTCATCCTCCTGCCAAAGAAAAGAGGACGATGGCTTATTCTTGGCCAAGAACATACGGCTAATCTGTCATCATCACCACGGCATAGGAAAAACAAATGGAAGTACCACGCAGTTATCGCGCGTGTCACAATTAAGGTACAAGTCCGAGGCGGGCTGCAAACTACAGACCGCAACCGCAGACCGCAAGTCGCCATCGGAATAGCGCCTTTAAGGTGTGCACTTTAAAGGTGCTATTCCGAGAGCGACTGCAAAACTGCAACCGCAGACCGCAGCCGCAGATTGCACGGCAAGCGATACTACTTTTGCAGTTTGCGTTCTGCAGCCCGTCTCGGACTTGTACTTTTATCTGGAGAACCGCAACACTGGCTCACGCAATTACCAACTTTCTGTGACACGATGTCTCGAACTCATACATAAAAAATTTGAATCACGCCCTGTTACACAATTGTAACTTGTAAAAATGATAGCAGGATGAAAATGTATCTCACAGAGGTGTACAAAACATAAAACTTTGATAGCTATCAATATAATTTTATGTCAGTTTGGTGACACTGGTTCCCGTACTAACGCGGCGTCTTACGTAGGCGGTTCAAAGCGACGTGAATTGCGAAGCGATCCGATGCGGTGACACGCGAATTCAATGCGATGCGGTGCGATGCGGCGGCTTTGTCCTACGAGCTCGCGAACCGCCCGCCGCGCGCCGCCGTCTTTCAGTAGCACTGTGCGGCACCGCATCCAGTTCGCGCGAAAATATCAAGCCAACTGATCGCGTTCGCTTCGATCCGCGCCGCGCCGCACTGCACTCCACGTGCGTTTGGTCACGTAGACCACTTCAATAGGTATCGACTGTTTGTTGTTTTCGCGTCGCGCCGCGCCGCGCCTCTTCGCGTCGCTTCTAGATCGCTCACGTAGGATACCGCGTAAGGAAGTATAAGGGCAGTTCCACTTGTTTTCTCCATTAAGTGAAAGGGTTTAAAAAATATTAATCTATGAATATATTTCCAGGTAATGCTACGTGCCCATTAGGTGCTTTTATCCACAACCCGAGACAGCAATGCAGCATATGTCTCTGTGGGGGGTACGAGGAAGGCTCACACATGTGCTTCACTGAGGCCAAGTGCGTTCGCCAAGTACTCAGCCACTTGAAAGATTAGACTAGCAATAAAGAACGATTTATTTGTATTTTTGAATGTTAATATCAATCTCAATAAATCAATAATTGTTTTTTAAAAAAAGCATTTTACTTAGCAACAATGCTTTCTAGCATTTTTCATGACAGACTGGCTTTTGCCCGCGGCTTCGTTTGCGTTAATTTAGAATTTCACAATCAACACATTGCTAAAGTTTCTATAATAATATAATTCAGTATTCCTCGGGAACGGTACTTTTTTTCGAGATGAAAGGTTCCCTATGTCTGTTTCTGTACACCTGACAACGTATAAAATATGTAAAATTTCAAGATGATCGGTTCAGTGGTTTAGGCGTGAAAAGGTAACAAACAAACAAACTTACTTTCGCATTTAATATATTAGTTAGGATTATATAAGATACAAGCTTTTGCCCGCAGCTTCGCTTGCGTGAAATTTTGAACCCATTAAGTGACGATTTTCCATACAAACTTTCATCCCCTATTTAACTCCCTTACGGGTTGAATTTCGAAAAATCATTCCTTACTCCTTGTCTACATTATAGGTAAAGGGAACCTCTGTGCAAAATTTCAGCTTTCTAGGTCCAAATGTTTGGGCTGGGCGTTGATGAGTCAGTCAATCAGTCAGTCAGGACTTTTCTTTTTATTTATATAGATTCGAATTTATGATATACGAAAATGTTTCTAGACAAAGAATACTTATGTTAATAAAAACCTCAACTAATTTATACAGGGCTTGAACGAATTCGTCTAATTAGACGTCAATTATAGACCATAAAACATGTAATATAATTAATTATAGAATTAGACGTAATCAGGGAATCATGTGATCTATTGCTGGTATAGACTGACACCTCATGGGATTTAGCTTCAATGAAAATAAAAATAAAAATCTTGCGGTTGTGGTAAGTGATCGTACCTAAACCACTTAATATTCCACTTATCAAATATCTTTGTCCAATATCGATGTCCAATATTTGATCCTTTTCTTTGAAGTTCCTAATTAAAATCATCCAATTTCTTTGATCAAATGCACAATTTCTTTGATCAAACGAACATGGACAAAGATATTTGATAAGTGGAATACCAGCTTAATGGTAAGGATACACGACGACACAAACTCGACACTCAGTTTCGACACCGAGTGTCCTGTTGTGTACATCGCTATTACACTGAGTTGCGCGTAAGGTGTGGGTCAGTTATACACAGAGCTCGTACAACGCTCTACGAGTCCAATATAACAATGCGTTCCGGGCAACGACCATATAGCCCATAGATGCCTAATGCTTGATCTAATGCACCAAACCAATTCTGTCAACAAGCTGAGGTACGGGGAAGCGGAGAACTGCGTTCTGATTGGCCCTTCTAAGTTAATTACGTCTCACTAGGGATGAGACAGGTTTAAATAAAAAACTAAAGTATCGATATTCTTTTTAAATAATCACTCAATGATATGTCTGTATGGCTGTATGGTCGTTGGTTCCGGGTAATGCTGGGGTTGCCGCGCTTCTGTAGGGCGTCAGGGATGTTCGCGGACGCACGCGTTCTAGATTTCCGCTCGCTGCTACGTCTGCGAATCGCATCACTGAGGCGTCTCGGGTGCGCGACAGCCCCAACAGCCTCGTGGCAACTGTAGCCGGCAGCGTCGATGGCCAAATAATTTGTCACTGTATGGCGGCACACAGACCGTCATTCAGACTTATGTTATAAAAAGTTTTTATTTAACGTGTTTTAGTTAGTAGGTAAGTTTGTTTACACATTGATATGGATCTCTGGTCTGATAATAAAGATTATTATTATTATACCTATATTATATTTATATAAGCTCGGGTTTAATTTCAGTGTCGCGATTGCATTGTGTCGAATGTCAGTGTGACCGTGTATATGTAACCTAAGGTTTTAATAAAATGTGATAGTATATTTCGATGCCACGATATAATAAATGAAAGCACGGCGACGCAGCTGGCGGGCACGACTAGCGCGATATAGCTCCGTGCAGCCAGAAACAGAAAACCAGATTCTTTATCTAAGTCTTTTATCTTTAGTGTTTTTTTTTTTGCTGAATCTCTTTAAAATTAATGCAATGTACCTATGTGTAATCTGTGTCACCAGTAGATCACGCGGTTTGAAGGAATTACACAAATCCGTTTACAGCCTGTGTAATCAATCAGCAAATTGTTTTTTGATAGTTTTTTTTTTTCATATTATTCGTAAATAAAGTTCCATCTTTTGTTGCTGTTTGCTAAATTATTTGAATGAAACTTCAGGCACTCTGAGTCAAGTCTCAAAAATGCATGTGACTATTCCTTAAACGCTTATTACATTTGGCTGAATTAAGACGTCTTAATTCAGAAGGGCAAATTAGAAGCTTCTGATCACACTGTCCTAAATTTAGTCAGTGTGACCATTTGTGGCAGATTTCTACCATTTTGGCAGATTTCGCTCCAAAATTTTATCTGTGGCAGATCCTGCTGACGATTCACAAAAGTGGCAGATTTCGGCAGATTTAAATGATTTCATGACAATTCACATTACATAATTTGAATTATCTTTTTTAAAAGTATACAGTACATCAGGTTTTATATATGTATAATGAGATTACATATGATTTTTTCGAACTGGCAACTTCTGTTTCATGGCCAAATTATACGGGGATTTCCCGCTTATTTAAACAAGTGCTTCAGATGATTATGTACTGTAATCAAACTGGAATACTTCTTTATTGATTTGGTTTCCAAGAGACTTGTTAGAATCAGGTGGAAGTAGCGCCACCAGCACAATTTTGAGTGTAGACAAATTTTGGGGAGCGATTGGAAAAATCCTGGACGCGAATGGGGCTACGGGCTACAAAATATCCAAATCCAAATATTACAAATTTCGCGAAAGCATTATTATGTTTGCCGATGTCCAACGCTTTGTGCGAAAGAATCTTCTGTCTGGTGAATTTAAACAAAACAAAAATAAAGAATAGGTTCCTAAATCAACATGTGTCAGCTTTAATTACAACAAAAGACACGGCGACTGTGTCTCCTACATAACCAACTAAAAACATGATCAAAAAGATGTCGTCAAAATCTATGTATACCGAAAATTTGAAGGCAAATGCGGATACGTAGAGTAAGTAGTGTATAAGTATAATAACGCATAAGAAAACTTAAATATTTTTATTGATTAAAGAAATTTCATTGAATTCATTGTGTATTTTTTTCAGTTTCCTTAAAGGCATATTTTTGGCATTTTTGGCGCAAAGTGTGGCAGATTTTGGCAAATTTTTTGCCCAGTCTGTGGCAGATTCGCCATTTATAAGATGGTCACACTTTAGTTACTGAATCAGTTGCCAGTTAAAGCGCGACGGAGTCGGACGTGTCGTGTGCGAGGATGGCTCCAGTATTATCCAGACACCAAAAAATTGGCCTTTGCCTAGCCCTGGCCTTTATTGTAGCCGATTCGTCTATATTTTATATAAACTCAGTAGCACTTGGAAGCCCTCATTTCGTACATTTTTGTTCAGGAAATTTTTGTCATTTTTGTCCCAAAGATAGGGCATATCTTTATACAGCTCTAAAATATTGAGCATATCTTCTATTTCTTTCGTCATTTCGTAGGTACCCACGCTGCGCACCGCACTCGCACTACACTTTTTTATTCGGGAATACAAAATAAAACTATACGTCCTCACGCATCGACAGAAACTCAAAGGGGGGGGGGGGGTGACGTACTTGACGTAGGCGATAATTTTTCGCAAATACAAAAATCACATATTAATACCACAGTGTACCTACTTACTACATACAGTGGGTCAACGCCCATACATTTGACAGGTCCTATGAAATGTCAAAATTGGTAACACTTGTCATAGGGTTGTCACATAAAACAAATTACACAAACTTTGTCAAACAAACGTCCAAATTAATTAACGTTTTATAGAAACAGTGACACGCAAAAAGAAAACCACGCATGCGTAATTTTGACGATTGACAAAATAATGCAAAGGTATGTAGCAGCAATTTCGCCATCTTATCCTGGAATTTTCTAACAATATTTAAAACTAAAAATTTTGTCGAGGTTACAGTCGCAGTGACTAACGCTTGCGGGGGTAGTTAAGAGTCATAAAATATTCCCAAATCCAAGAAGGAGCCATAGAAAATTACTTATTATTCATGGTTATTACTTCTATGGTTTTCGTGGATGCTGATGCTGGAAATAAAGTCTAAGTATTCCTCGATCATATACGGCGGTCAAAAAAAATTATCTGTTAAATGTAATTTGCCAGGTAAAACGTGGTCCCTATCTTGGTGTTTGAGAATGGATCTTGTTTTTGTAATCAGCGTCCCCGAAAATCATGGATTTGACACCCATGACGGTTAATTTGAAAATTTTCATGTCCGCCATCTTGAATATAGTTTTTGACCTCATTTTCGTCATCAGCATCCACGAAAACCATGGAAATGACACCCATGGTGGTTAAATTGAAATTTTAAAAGCCGCCATCTTGGAAATGGATTTTGACCTCATTTTCAACATCAGTACCCCCGAAAACCATGGAAATGACACCCATGACGACTAATTTGACATTTTTACTGCCACCATCTTGGATTTCGATTTTGACTTCATTTTCGGCATTCGCACCCCAGGAAACAATGGATTTGACACCCATGACCACTAATTTACTAATTTTCATGGCTGCCATCTTGGATTTGGATTTTGACGTTATTTTGGCATCAGTGACCCCGAAAACCATGAAATTAACACCCATGATGATTAGATGAAAATTGTTATGGCCGCCATCTTGGATTTGGATTTTGACGTTATTTTCGGCATCAGTGACCCCGAAAACCGTGGAAATGACTTCCCACGAACAATCATTTGAAAATGTATGTATGCCGCCATCTTGGATTAGTAAACAGACTTTATAATAAAATTATCGTAATAGGTACAACATACATACAATTAATATAATTTCTATGAACGATGTCAATCAAATTCGAAATCAAAAAGTGCGAGCCCTGGAATTTATGTCCCGAGTAGGTATGCAGTATGGCTACTCGGGACATAACCTTCGCTCCTTCACCCCGCAACCCCCCGCACGATTGCTCTGCGACAATGTTCTACGTTGACCGACTGTAAGGAGTTAGATTTAAGTAGACTGTGTTAATACCATGCAAAAATCTACAAAGAATCTCGCGAGAGGGCTCTCTATTCCCATATATTACTATACTCTTTGGTCAAAATAAAACAATAAAACCTCACGCAGCGACGGAAGTTAGTAACTAAATGCGATTACACCTTCCTACATGCGTTTCTAAATAAGCTTCTAAATGATTTAGTCAGTCAGAAACCATCCTTGCTACTGAATTTAGGATCCTAGGTTGCTAATTGCGATTACACTTGACTTAATTCAGTAACGACTGAATTAAGACGTCTTAATTCAGCCAAATGTAATAAGCACTTTAGCTAGATCTTAAACATCATGGGATTACCTTTGTTACTAATTTTCCTTTAGTGGGCCGATCCCGGCGGCACTGCAATGCCGGGCCGACCCGTGACGGGAGTGGAGCGAGCCCCGAACATCCCGTCAGTTTACAAAAATCAGTTTAATATACTGGTCCCTCAGTGAGGGAACTTTCAGATATTAAGCTGAAAAGAACAGATACTACACTTTGATCTTAGCCAAAAGGCCGAGAAGCGATACCTGACAAACCGAAATCGAGGAGCGTCATTCAGTCGCGGAGAATTTTAACACCGCGATTCAGAAATGAGCCTCAAATGCACAACGCCATCTATTGAGAATAGTTGTAAACTAAATTCCACACGTATGTGAACCATGCTGTGATATAAAATGAGCTGAGACGGTCTTTAATGGTCACTTAGGGCAAATTTAATTTAAAAAACGAATTTATTTAGAAAATAAACAGAACTACTATTCAAAACACCAATGACCACAAAATTTTGTAGTGTCAATATTTCGTTATGCACCAAAATGGAGGGCACGATATGAAAGTACAAATAATGTACATTGGTTTGATTCCTTACAAGAGCTCCAACTGTGTATAAAAATGATGTTTTCGTGGAGATTCTGTTGGAGAGCATACTCCATAACCACTCCAAATGAATGATTATTAAAGAAAGGGTACTAATTAAACAGACTTCTTTTTAATAGCATTATTTGCCTCTAAAAATCTACATTGGCTTCTAAATTGCTAAGTCAGCCACAATTAACGAGCGTCTGAATGATACTATCTTAGCCACTAGTTATCTTCTATATAAGCCACTGTTCGTCACCCACTTTCATTTTCACAATAAAAACAAATGAAAAACAAAAAGAGTCGACGGAGCCCCGCTGCGCGCGGCTCCTATTTCTGTCTGCAGGGTTTAAAGTAACCTAACACGAACCTATCCGTGTCGGGGTGCCCAAAAATTTAGTTGGCGTTGTAAAAAAGTCGAATTAGTTTATTAGAGGTTATCTCATTTTCCCGTTGCTTAGTTATAAAATGAGAAGTTTGGTCACGTGGCCAATAAATAAATTTGTGGCTTGAATTATTATTTCTCTTAAAGAAATTATTTACAAAGTGGGTAACGGTGAGCTTATTTAGTCTTTTGCTTCCTTGATTAATTTATAATTAGTACAATATTGTACTACCTTAGTAAGTTTTCCAAAAAGCACGGTGTATTATTACAGTTACCTACAGTATAATATCAATTAGTTCCTGTCAGCTCGTAGCTGGCAATGTTGGCATCACTCATGCCACCTGCGCCCGTATTATTAAACTGGTGAAATTGTACCACCTCATTCCGTAACACCTGGCCGAATCATACTTGTTAATTTGGCTCGTTAAAATATAATTTTAGTACCGAATTAGCATTTTTAAAAGTGGTATTTATTATGATTTATTTTCGTTGGATCCCAGTTTTGAATCCCAGTTTAATATTTTTGGTGTTGGATCCCACAAAAAATTATTATGTATTTCCGTTGAATCCCAAATTCTAAAAATGCAAGAGAATTAAGTTTTACTGTCGTTGAATCCCAAAAACTATTTCCGTTGGATCCCAAATGCTTAAAAAAATCTGAATGCGGGTACTTCCAACTACAAAATTGTTTATAATAAAATGAGGGTATACACAGCCTTGAACGTCCACCCGTGCGATCTTCGAAACGCACCAACGATGAAACAGAGAAGAGCATGAAAGGATACGTATTAAATGATATCGAGAGGTTTTAAAATTCAACTGTCCTAATTGTTAATTTATTAAAACTACCAAGAAATGAACTGGAGCTGTGCTTAAGCAACTTACTACTTAGCTCAATAATCTTAAAATACAGGTTTTGAAATTGAATCGTATGTTGTTTTGAAAAGTACCAGGGTGACAAAAATGAACAATAAACATGCGCCTAAACGATCTCACTAAGTTGTGCACCAACGATTAAACACAAAGATGAATATAAAGTATTCGTTATTATTCACTATATCGATAGAAGTCTAAATTAAAACTGCCCTTTATCTTACCTGTAACTGTCATGTCCTATTCCTATACTACCAGGAAAACAGAAATGAACTGGAAGTAGCTGCTTATGCGATACTACTTAGCTCACTAAAGGTTGAAGTATAATACACGCTTTAAAATTTTACCTTTAAGTACTTCCTACTTTCCTTCCAGAAACAAAAAGTAAATAAAAAAATACAAACAATTATTTTTGTACTTTTATTTAAAATCACTACCTATGTACTAAGTCACAAGTTTACATTTTACTATGCATTTCTTTCCAAAAAAATATAAAATACTAGCATAGGTACTTACTTACACAAATTCCAGTGCTAACCCTGCCCACTAAAATTAAATTTGGTGGGGCAGATTCCACTCCAAAATTAGAATTATTCAACTTTGCCCCACCAGTGGGGCGGCTGGTGGGGCAAAGTGGAATAATTCAAAATAAGCGGTTATACCAAATTTCAGCTCAATCGGTTAAGATAACTGATTTAAAATTTAGTTGCAAGATTCCACCCGGACAAACATACATACATACATTGCAAGTTAAATAAAAGCTTGTAAAAAGTTGACCTGACCTATGTCTTTGTGTGCAAATAAAGTATGAATTCATTCATGTTTCTTGTGTCTTTCATTCATTCAATCATGTTTCTTCTGTCTTTCATTCATTCAATCATTTAATAGTCGGTGGGCCGAACACACGCTGCTTTTTAAAATGTTTGATAAAGATAAATCACTTTTCTTCTGAAAAGTACACATCATGTTGTTATAACACGGGATTCAATGGAAATAGCAAATGGGACCCATCGATAATACCTAAAAAATGGGATCAAAAATTGGGATTCAACGAAAATAAATGTTTGGTTTAAAAAAATATTTTCTTCTGTTTCAATGCTTGAAGAAATAAGATTTTTATTGTATCTCGTCTAAATTCACGGCTCATCTTCCTTGCGGAAGATGTCCGGTCCTTTGGAAGGCATACACGGGGACACAGGTCCAACGCGCAGAGGCCCCTTTGAGAACTTTAATCTAAAATGGGGTGGGGCACCAACCGGGGACTATCCACGGCTGCACTATTGCAGTATAGTCATGGACCGTCCCAGGTGGGTGCAAGACTATTGTAAAATATGGTGGAAAATATCTGGTCTATGGGAAGGGGTGTTAGGTGGACTAGATAACTTCTATTGCCGGAAGAAAACGGCGTCTGCCTTTCAACATTTAAAATTGAAAAGTGTTGGCAGACGGTGACTCGCCAGCTCACTAGCTGGGCCCCCTGAAAATCCGCCAGTACATAGGTGAAGGGGGCAACAAACGTGTGAGCGGCTAGGGGTGTAGAGAGGTGTGGCCCCGGTTTCGCCGTCGCGGGTCTAAAAGACCCGGAGTGGGTTTCCCCGCTATTACGCCTTTGGACACTTCCACCCCCGAGCATATAGCTCTGGCGGCCCCCCTCTGGCCGGCCGATAAAGGCAAGACAGAGCTGAGAATCCTGCGGGCACTCTTGGGGTTCCACTCCAGCCAGCCAGTAAAGGCAAACTGGAGACGAGGCCCTGACCGACTCTCTGAGGCAATAAGGTACGCAGTGTCGCCACTCACCAACAGCTCGCCACAAGCTGCCCTGCGGTTTGTAAGCTTTTCAGTAGACCTCATGATACATTTTTTATTATATGATGGGGTTGTAGAAAGCTAGTCTAATGTTCCCTCCGGTTTTACGTTAATCTCATGATGAGGTAACGCCTTTCCCAGAGGGGTAAGATTTTTATTTATTATTAAATCGGATGTGTTAATAGTCTGGAAAAAAATTTGGGTATGATAGATGAACGGAGTAGAATGTCTACAACATAGTTTTTTTTTCATTTGCCGTTATCAAATATCTATCAATAAGTACTACCTACTAATTTGAAGTAAACTTTCATACTAAAACAATAAAAATAGAAATTTTGAAATAATTATATAGATTAAATAATTATCTACATTCAAATCCTAAGCACCTGCGTATGATTTTCATTTCGATATAAGGTATCTATTGATATATCAATCCCATTCTCAGTAAATGAAAAATAAAAATGTATATTCCAAAGTCTACTCCGTTTACTTATTAAACCCATTTTTTTCCAGATGGTAAAAATCATCCGATCCGACCTATGTATTTTTCTGTGGTATGAACTATATTGCAACCAGGTGGAGGATTATTACCAGCAGCGGGCTGCAATTGGCTGAATTGATTGATTGACTGGCGTTAATTTTCGATAATTGGTCTCAATCCAATCGACTTTGCACGCAGGTTGGTCGCTGCAGACTTAATATACAGGGTTACAGGGAAAGTCGTACTGAATACTCGTATTAAAGGACGTTATTATTCAGGTCATTTCTGATGGATTTGATTCGGTAATATGGTATCCGAAACTTAACCGATATGGTGATATTGAATTTTAAAGATATTTTTTATGTTGTGTAGTACAACACTTGGGCTTATTTAAATAACATTTTTTTAAGATTTTATGAACATACCTAATAGATGTTATACCTTTTTAAATAGCTAAAGAGACGTAGAAGTTTTTAAAATTATTTGCATAATACGTTCCATACATTTTTGTATGTTAAAAACACTTAGTGAAAATTCTTTAATTCTAACTGTTGTCGAGCAGTCTTTTTAAGCTGTTAGTAGTAGGTTCAATTTTTGTTAATCATTTTTATTAATTAACATCTCTAACAAGATACAAAAAAACGGACCCTGGGAGCTCTAATCCCAAAAAAAGCCAAAAAATAAAGGGTTTTTTAAAAATATCTTTAATATTCAAAATCTCCAGATTATTGAGATTATTGAGGTCTTCGAAAGTGGATCCTAATAGTATTAAAACCTTGTAGATTGTTATTAGATCTAAACTACAAGGTTAGTCGGAGAGGGGGTACTAATCCGCGAGCTACTTAAAGTATCACTATCACTGATGACTAGAGATCGGAATAGGTAGAATATATTTACCTAAACTTCGAGGATGGAAGTAACATAGAGTGGGTAAAACTACGAATTTATAAAATGGAGCTTCTAATCCGTAACCCCAAATGTGACCTAAAATGTAAATACGGCTGATCATATCAGAGGATAGGTAGATTTAGCGTATTTCTTATGAAATCTTTAAACAGCTTATTTCTCTTACACTATTGACTTTTGAGGAAAGTTGTAAAACAAAAGTTATTCATTATTATGGGTACTTTTACACTCTTTTGAATTAGTACCGCCTTTCCGACTAATCTTATATTTCTATTTACTCAAAAATATGAACCATCGCATCTAGTATTAAGGTCGTAGGAAGAGGATCCTAATGGCGATAAAAACTTGTAGATTCTTATCAGACCCTGAACTATAAAGTAAATTAATGTTGGTTACACAACTACGACCCCAATGATGAAAACCACCCATCTTTTCCACAAGCTCAAAGCCAGGCCACACGGGCCAATTTATCTGCGTTTTGCCATTATATTTATCACTGTGCACTAAAAATATATTTGGTAGTAAGCGCCGCAATGCGTTTCCCACTGCTGCTGTCGTGTCGTCGGCTGGGCAAAAATTTATATTTATTTGTTACATCTGCTACCGTTTGCTCAACTAGCTATTGTCGCACGGGTTCACTCTATATTTAACTTATTGTGTTAGCAAAATTCCTAAGTAATGCAGCCGAAGCAGTGATAGCCCAGCGGTCGCTTGCCTTCCATGTATGAGGGTCTGAATTCGATCCCGGCCCGCACCTCTGGGGGCGAATTCAAAAAACAAAATTGTAGCCAAATGCAAACGAACCACAACCGTCACTCAGTTTTTGTTTACGATAACTGTCAAAATTATGGGTTTTGTTTTTTGTGTCAAACAATTTGACAGCTTTTAAAACTGAAAACTGTCTGAATAAACGGTTCGTCCATGGTTCGGTTGCGATTTATCAAGATTTATTTTAAGAGAATTGGGCCCCTGGTGGGAGGGTCTAAGTTTGATCTCCTCTGACTTTTCTAATTCATATCAGAAGTCAATTATCATTTGCATTAGCGGTAAAGGAAGGAAGGAGGCATCTTGAGGAAGCCTGCACAATGAAGAGGGATTTTAAAAGTTCTCGATGGTTTGTGAAGTCTACCAACCCACACCAGTCCAGCGTGGGGGACTAACGGGGATCTCAGAATACCACGCGCCACGATCCGGTACGCGGAGCAACGCATCAACGCGCGCGTCGCCTGAGGCGCAGATCATACGGACTGCAACCACGCGCGTCGATGCGTTGTCAATGTGTTGTACTATGCATGTTTTATATACAAACTGAAGTATTTACGGGCAACGTTAAAAAACGCAGCCCCGCGTACCGGAGCGTGGCGCGTGGTAATGGGAGATCCGCCTAAGGCTCAATAACACCGCCGCGGAATGGAATGGAAGCGACGAAATTGTACATAGTATAATGAACATTGTGTCAATTGTATAAAGTACAAACTAAATACGAGCCAAAAAAGGTCGCGGAAGAAGCGCGACCTTTTTTGAGTCGTAATATATTTATTTGGGTCGTACGATTATTAAGCCGTCGATCCCGGGTGTCATACGAATACCTATGACAGTCATTACGGGTAGTCAGAAGCTCTAAGGTCTGACAACCGGTCTAACCTAAGGATATCGGCATTGCCCAGTAACTGGGTTGCGGAGGTCTGATGGCAGTGGCTCCGTGTAAATACTGATATTCAGCTGCATCTGGTTGGACTAGAAGCTGACCCCAACATACCTAGTAAAGGCTAGGCAGAACACAACATCTTATCTTGGTGTCGTGCAGTATTAAGGGCTGTAAAAGACATAGTGTAGCACTGTGATGTGATGCTTGAATGAAAGGGAGTATATCGGTTACGCGATCGCACCGCCTATTGGATTCTCTGACATCAGGGTAGTAGGAGTGAGGCGTATTTATCGTAACAGCTATTTAAAACAGGTGTCTTATAATAACAGACTGTAACTGTGACAAACAAACTGAAAAAGCAATTCCTGTTCTACGAACTAACAAAATCCCCTATAAGACAGTCACAAGCTTTTCTCTATTCATGCTTATGACAGTTACCTTAGAATAAGATAAAAAATATTACTGTTACTCTGTTATATTCTGTGTGTTAAAGCCGTCACAAGCTCTTTCCTTTTCTCGTATAGGTTTAACACCTTAGAAAGAGAAGTCCTTTTTTTTTTTTTTTTTTTTTTTATCGTGGGAAAATCCTCATGGATACCCTTCGCCCGGGGATGGCGAAGGGTTATGCCGGACTCTTACCGGCTAAAAACCCACGGTGTTCCTTCTCCTGACCCTTGGCCGGGGTCACGGGATTCGCAGCTGCATGCGCCGCAACCCCGGCAGGCCTCGGTCCGCCAGCCCCTGGCGGACCTCTCCTTCTGTGGGGCCTTGCCCCACGTCCTCCTGAGAGGCGCGCACGGAACAATGCGCGCCGCCTTCTCGGGCCTGTTACTGGTCGGGCGACGGGTCCCCTAACCCGTCGCCCGCAGGCCACACACTAGGGTGGCCGGAGATCGTCGCGCGCCCTCCGGCGGCGCCCGGTGCGTCTGGCGCGGGAAGGGAGAGTGGCCGTCGCCTCTCTCTCCCTCTCCGCTCCCTCCTTGGTTGCCATCACCACCTCGCAAAAGGAGGTGACGGCTTCCCACGCACTCTCGCTCCCGACCATGGACAGAACCACGGCTGGAAGCGAGAGGTCACCACCGACTGCCGCCACTAGTTCACGGCGCTGCGTCGCCCACGCAGGGCACGCCTGCAGCGTGTGCAGCTCCGTGTCCTCAGGGCAGTCGATGCAGTGGTGACATCCGGGCGTCTGCTCACGGCCTATACGACACAGGTACTTCCCGAAACATCCATGTCCCGAGAGCACCTGCGTCAGCCGGAAGCTGAGGGCGCCATGCCGCCTCTCCAGCCACTCCTCCATAACGGGTCTTACGGCCGCTATTGCAGCGTGCCCTGCGCTGGGTTGCGCAAGTCGTTCTCTCCACTCGGCCACTAGGATCTGGCGGAGCTCACTCCGCTCAGGCGCCTCCTCGCGCTGACGATATCTCAGCGCGAGGGCCCTCGCCTCCAGATCCCAGGGCATCGATCCGGCTAAGAGGCTCCCCGCTTCGAAGGAGATCGTACGGTACCCCCTTATCACCCTGACGGCCATCGCCCGCTGCGGTCTCCGCAGGATTGCGACATTGCGGGCCGTCAGGGTGTCTGCCCATATTGGCGCCCCATATAGGGCCATGGACCGTACGATCCCCGCGTAGAGCCTCCGGCAGGAGGCGTTGGGCCCCCCCAGATTGGGCAGCAGCCGCGACAACGCAGCCGCGGTGCCCATCAATTTTGGCATCAGCTGCCGAAAGTGAGGCCAAAAGTTCCATCGGCCGTCGAGGACAATTCCTAGGTACTTCATCGTCGACTCGACGCCGATGCGGACGCCCCCCACTACGATGTGGGATCCCGAGGGTGGTCCCTTCCGGGGCCCGTGGAAACACAGGGCCTCGGACTTCTGCAAGGCCACCTCGAGACCCAACCGCCGGATCCTTGCGACGACCTGCGCAACCCCAGCTGTCGCTAGTATGGCTGCCTCGCGATGCGTTCTCCCCCGCGCCGTGACCAGCGTGTCGTCGGCGTAACAAGTCACGCCGACACCGCGGAGGAAGGCTGTTGCTGTTACAGTAAACAGGTTAAACGTTGCCATTTGTGGTAACAGAGAGGACACAATAGTTTGTTCCCACATAGTCTGAAATAACAGACTGTTATTTTGGAACTGCTATTTACGTGTAACAGGAACAGGCGTAACAGATACGTGATTTTACCTGTTACAACCCACTCGTACTGGATAGGAGACGAATGATACACAAAATTTTACTGACATTATTGTTACATTTGCGTTTGCTAGCCATGCCGCCAAAATAGACAAAGCGTTCATAGATAAAATTATTTCAACAGACAACGAGACAAAAACTGAAAATTTTATATACGAGTAGTTTTGCACTGCATTCGAGCAAGAATTAAACATTCATTTTTATTACGTTTCAAGGGAACACGGCCAAAGCAACGGCTTTTATTTTGCAGGCTTGCAATATTTTATTTATAAAAGTTGCTACCGCCATTGCCCATTGGCCACCTCGTTAGTAAATTAAACTCGCTTGGCTCACTTACCTTTGTTTGAATTTCCTTTGTGAAAATATGTATTTTATTGTTAGTTGCGATTTTAAACGCAGTATGTGACAATTTTGACAATCTCATGCTCAGTTCCTAATTTATTTATGAATCCATGTTTATTTCCATGACCAATTGTGATTTTTGTCGTAATCATTAATCATAGGAGCCAATTGTGTTCCTTTTTATATTATAACTTTTGTGAGACACATTTATATTTATGATTAGCTACGGTTTACTCTCGTGCGTTTTTTCGGGATTACCCAGACTCGCTACTTCGCCGCGTGTTCAGCTCATAATTAAGGGCTCCGTTTGTGTCCGAAACTAGTCGGGCAATCCCGAACAATGCACGTAAGTAAACCATTATAATTAATTATAAATATTCCTTTTTTTATTCAACATCATTCGAACTCTTCTTTCTTCTCTGAATAATTAATTTATAGTGCGAACTATAAAATTGTTCAGAGAAAACTTTTTTCGATAACGGTAAGAAAGTCCACTATCCGCTATAGGCTTCCCTCAAAGACCATTACAAAGATATACTTGTTCCGCTTTTGCCTATTTGCCGAGATTACTAATTTCCAAAATAAATTATAGCCTATATGTTGCCCAGACTTAATACCTATACAACAAAAGAAAAATCATTCAAATCCGTCCAGTAGCTTCGAAGATTAGCGTGTACAAACAAACAGACAAACAGACACACAGACAAACAGACAGACTTTTATTTTTGGATTCGTGCTCTATTACTGTTTCTAAACCCTCCTCAACTATTGTTTTTTTAATATATTCAATGTACAGACACCGTTTTTTTACTGTTTTATTATATGTATATATAGATATAGATGTATAGATAATCTTCTTCTTATATTAAAGGTCTCCATTTATTTATTTATTTAATACTTCAATGCACAGTGGTGGTTCATAAGACGGACTTAATGCCATAAGGCATTCTCTACCAGTAAATTTTTGGGTCAAAGAGAAAAGCATCGAAGAGGTACATTTTTATTTTTTATTTTTAAGGATCTTTGCGAATTAGTTATTAACATTATTATACAAAATTAAATGTAATTAATACCACAGGATAGGGTCATCCAAATTGTTTACAATATTACCTAATCATCATTGCCTATCGATTGGTTTTTATTTAAAACGATCCCGCAATTTTCTTTGTTGTTATGGTATGGAGAAATGTCAAACCAATATTTCGCCGTTGCAAACACGGACAGCAGGGGCCCTATTCTACTAAAATAAATTGTTGCCAAACGCAATCGAACCACAACCGTCAGTCAGTTTTTGTTTTCGAAAACTTTCAAAATGATTGATTTTGTTTTTTGTGTTAAACAATTTGATAGCTTTTGAAATTGAGAACTGTCGGAATGAACGGTTCGGCTTTGGTTCGGTTGTGATTTATCAAGATTTATTTTAGGAGAATTGGGCCCCAGGTCACGGACATTAAATGGGCGACTATCCTAATGCTCTATTGATATTGATGGAATTTTTTAAATGCCTAAGTTGTAAGCGTTTCTAAATTATTTACTAGATGTGATTGTCTGCTGACGTAAACTGACGTCAATACATTAACACCCATTGATTACGTCGACTAGTAGAACATGTCACTGTATAAATAAACTATAATTATACTAATCAAAGTTAACGCTATTGTAACTCCACACCACGCAGTACAATGTCCGTTTCACACGACAAAGGGAATTAAATGCACCCTCCAAAACGTTCAAAAGCCTGTAAGTAGCTCCTTAATTATTTTTAAACATCACGCCTTTATTCCCCGTAGGGTTGGCAAGAGCTGTATAGTACACCCTCATTTTGCCGTTATGATTATCATCATCATCATCATTCAGCCGTAAGACGTCCACTGCTGGACATAGGCCTCCCCCAATCATCGCCACATTGACCGGTCCTGTGCTTCTCGCAACCAACGGATTCTTCGACCTTCACCAGATCATCGGTCCACCTTGTGGGAGGCCTACTCACGCTGCGTCTTCCAGTACGCGGTCGCCACTTCAGAACCTTCGGCCCCATCGGCCATCCGTTCTGCGAGCAATGTGCCCCACCGACTTCCACTTATGTTTGGCAAGTCTTCGAGCTATGTCGATTACTTTGGTTTTCCTGCGGAACTCATCATTTCTGATATGATCACGCAGGGTAACTCCGAGCATAGCCCTCTCCATTGCCCTTTGGGTGACCTGGAGCCTTCTTATGAGACCCACTGTGAGCGACCACGTTTCAGTGCCGTATGTAATCACTGGCAACACGCACTGGTCAAAGACTTTCGTCTTGAGACACTGCGGTAGTTGATTAAAATAAAAAAAATAAAAATTTCTTTATTGACATTTTTCGTACATACAATTATTTGAAATCCCTGGCCCCTGAGCTAGTATAATACTGTATTACAGGAGCCAGTGTATTCCCTTTATAATAGTTACACAGTAATGCCAACAGCAAAATCAGCAGAAACAAGAAGACATTTTTTTTTTTTAAATAAATTACAATTTAAATACGGACGTGCAATTTAGACTATGTAAGTGTTTGCGTGTGTGTACATGAGTGTGGGTGTGTGTGTATGTGTGAGCGTGTGTGTGTGTGTGTGCGTGCGTGTGTATGATTAAGTCCCATGTAATAGGAGGTAAGCCTATTGACATCAACCCTCGCACAAATTCAGACTCCGAGCTGTTACTGAGAATATCCACACGGAAAAACCAAATAACACTTTGCCCGACGTGAGGATCAAACCAAGGACCTCACGCTCAGCGATCAGCGCTTGCGACTTCTAAACCAACGTGGCGGTCATGGGATAGTAATGGGCTGTTTATGGTTACTATCTATCTATCTTGCTTATTATCTGTATATCTCTAGCTATAACTACAGGGTGAAATTGTAAACACTCGATAAACCGAAATGGGAGATTGTACTCATCACTATGAACAATTTTTACTATGGGACCAATCTTTTCTAAACTTTTACAATGGGAATCGCGAAAAAAAACAGCTGTTCCCTACATTTTGAAGAGTTATGCGAACATAAATGTAGGGAACGTCTGTTTTTTTTTCGCGTTTTCCGGTTAGATCCCATAGTAAAAGTTGTTCATAGTGATGAGTGCAATCTCCCATTTCGGTTTGTCGAGTGTTTACAATTTCAACCTGTATACTGTACATAGTGTTGGCCCAAAATCAAACATCTCCTAGCCTTTATCATTTCAATTAGTTCTTACCCAAAGCGTCGGCGAATAGTTTCAAGCGACTTAATCTATACTTCCTAGACATCTAGTTAGGCGCACTGTCAACTAAGTTAGCTCTCAGAGGAGCCGCCACTTCCCCAACTCTTGAAAACATCTAATTGGTCTTAAACTTGAGAGACGGGACGTAATTTGGGATGTTAGTTCCTAAAACACTGTCTTAAGAATTACTAACTTATGATTGGATAGCGTCAGACTATCTCCTGGATCTATACTCGCAAGTGCGGCTATCGAGGTCCTCGGGTTCGATTCCCGGGTCAGTATTAGGTATTGCTGCATGGTAGGTTAGGTACTGCTCTTTCCTTAAAAGGCCATTCCATACGTTGCCCTACATTGTTAGGGTGCCTTCCGCCAGAGATGTGCTATGCATGCAATTTGTATGTACACACATGTTTAAGCGAATAAAGTTATCTTATCTTATCTTATCTTATGCAGCAGCTATGCTGCGAGAATGTAAAAGCTAAGCTACGAAACTATGTGACCGTTTCCACTGATGCTAAGCTATGTAGCTGTGCGAGAAAGATGCGCAGCTCGAGGTATGCGTCATATCGACAATAGGGAAGGCATCTGCACATAGCTACACCACTCGCGACCATCCGTAGCTCGCATCCATAGCTCGCATCCATAGCAAGCATCCACAGCACGCATCCTTCCATATTAAAAACGTAGCTTAGTTGAATCAGTTTCTGTGTGGACCAATGAATATGATTGATGGATATCAAACGCATCCATAGCAACGTTGCATAAATCGCATCTCTGGTGGAAAAGCACCCCTACTACACTCTCATAGTTTTATACCACTATGTCTAGACTTTAAAAGAGACCTTGACCTCTGAGTTTGTTTAGGCTTTTCTTCTCAGAGCTAGTCAGAGAGGAAATGCCAGCGCCATCTAGTCTTAAAAAAAACATTACATTGACTTGTAAAAGTGTCTGTTACAGATTTATTTACAGAAATAAAAATCATTTCCGTAGTTTTTTTTTTCCTTTATTCATTTTTAAACATATAATAAATAGCATTTTTAAATATTTCATAACAAAAAAAAAAAAAAATGGTATCCCATCGGCATCGGGAACAGGGTCCAAGCTGCGGGCAGTCAGGGCTCCAGAGAAAGGAACCTCCTCACTATGCGTGCCGTGTCAAGGAGTACTGCTTTCCGTATCAAGCCCTTGATCCAGCCGCCCAACGAGAGCCTCATGAGATGTTAATCGAGGCTCTTGACTAATAGGCCATTCGCCGAAACGACCATCGGAACAATGATTGCTGAGTTCACATCCCACATGCCGATTTTTTTTTATTATTACTTTACTTGGTCGCGTTTGACCCTCGGCGCACCTGATGGTAAACGCAGACAGGGTCTAAGATGGAGCACACGAATCCAAGTAACAGAGATATAGAGAGATTCCCCTATACCCCTCTGTCTCTCACATACACACGACGGAACACAGTAAACTGCTTGGCGCCGGACTTTAATGTGAGGGTGGTAGCTAGCCAGGCGAACCGTATAGATCTTACCAACAAGCAAGTATTGAGGCATCAAGCTCAGTATACAATTCACCTCCGCCGACATGACGTGTTGCATATTTAAGTATGACGTCATGTCTTAACATGTTCTTGTACAAACATGTCTCACTAATCACCGCTTATTGTTCGCTTAGCTCAGACTGAGTCAATATTCACTATGTATGTACTACGACATGTGAACATATATAATTAGAATACGCTTATCGCTGAACACCTGATTACGGCTTAGTGGTATAAGGATTAGGTATTAAATTTCACGAATCGCGGTATATTAATCTCATCTGCCTAGCCTTTTCCCAACTATGTTGGGGTCGGCTTCCAGTCGAACCGGATGCAGCTGAATATCAGTATTTTACATGGAGCGACTGCCTATCAGACCTCCACAACCCAGTAACTGGGTAATACGATACTCTTGGTAAGACTGGTTGTCAGACTTTCTGGCTTTTGACCAACAGTAACGACTGTCAAAGATCTACAAATGACAGCCGGGACCAACGGCTTTACGTGCTTTCCGAGGCACGGAGGAAACTCGCTATAGTAAATGGTCACCCATCCACAGACCAACCTCGGCAAGCGTGGCTTAACCGGGAAGATCGGTCTATGCGGCTGTAATTATTTAGCCACGAGCTCCTCAATTCGCGGTATATTAATATGAAGGTACTATTCCGAACTGAGCTGCCAACGGCAATTGCCGACAGCACGTGCAGCGGCTAGAGGTGACGCCGGTGTGGCGAGTGTCGTGCGTGGTGCGATTTCATGGAGTCGCTGCACGTGCTGTCGGCAATTGCCGTTGGCAGCTCAGTTCGGAATAGTACCTTTAGGGTCTTCACACACGCTGCCCTATGCTTCATTCGTTTATACAAGGTTAAAGGGAAAGGGGGTACTAATCCACGGACCACTTAAACTATCACTGATGACTTTAAAAACAAGTTGTAAAATTTCAAATTCGATAATTTTTATTTCGAAATAAAATCTATTTATTTTAGGTTTTTCAAAAATGCTTCATCCCTGCTTTAGTTACGGATTCAGAAAATGGAGTTTCTAATCCGTGACCCCAAATATGACCTAAAATGTTAACACATCTGATCATAGCTGAGGAAAGATAGAAATTAGCATATTTTTATGAAATCTTTGAACAGCTATTTCTCTTAAACTATTGACTTTTGGGGAAACTTGTAGAACAAAAGTGATTCATTATTATGGCTACGTTAGCACACTTAGCACCGTTTCAAATTATCCTTGTATTTATTCAGAAGTCTAAGTATCTCTTACAGTACAATTTTCTATCCCTCTTCCACGAGGAACAAAAAGTAGCTTTTTCTGTCAAATCAAAGCAAAGAATGACGCATTTACAGCAAAATTACGTTTCAAGAAACATTGAGTTTTAATTTTCGTTGTACGATAAACGAACATGATTCTTACAGAAAGTAATTTGTTTCCATAATTACTGCTATCGAGATGACTGCAGGTGGTTCGATCTATCTACGATTAACCGTGACCGTGGACAAGGTGTAGAACTAGTGGCCGTTCGGTATGCCAAGATCATCCCCATTGCCATTTGCCCAGTGTGGGGACGGGCTAGACCTCCTCACCGCACGCTGGGAATTAACGCGTGTTAATTCCCAGATACGACAATGCCCAGCACGCTTGGTGGTTGGATCTAGTGATGGGTAAAAGTACAAGACCGAGACGGGCTGCAAACTGCAGACTGCAACCGCAGACCGCAACTAGCCGTCCGAATAACACCTTTAAGATGCACACCTTAAGGTGTAAGGTGTTATTCCAATGGGGACCGTAAACTGCAACCGCAGATGACAGCAGCAGACAAGCGACACTACTGGTTCATACAAACCAATGTGACTTGCGGTCTGCGGTTGCAGTCTGCAGTTTGCAGCCCGTCTTGCACCTTAACTCATCTATTTTAAACGACTATGAGGGAGTTGCTCCGTGTGGTGCCGGACGTAAAGAATAGCACTACCCCATCTCTTCCCATGGGTATCGTAAAAGGCGACTAATCGATTCACTAGAGGATGGGCAGCAGCATTCTCTGAGTACTTTAACAACCATACTGCTATCGCCAAACCGCCAAGCGTGGCGATTATGGCAAACCCCCCCCAACATGGCTTGGAGGAGGCCTATGTCCAGCAGTGGACGTCTTTTGGCTGAATGATGATGAGGGAGGACGTCATATTACCTCGTGAGGTACTCACGAGGCACCCTTCATTCAAGGTGAGGATTGCTGAGACAGAGTGGTGAGCGGTGGGCTCGCTTGTGCGCTACCGCGTACCGCCTCTCTGGTGAGGGAAAGAGAGAGAAGAAGGCCGTCGATTGCGCGAACGAACGGACACTCCTCTCCTCATCAAATATTTGCACCCCCCATCACTTACTCATTCGCTCATCAGTCTAACACTCGTGCTTATACAAATAATAAATTGAGGAATTAGATGAGGTGGTTCACAGTTGAAATACGAGTAACTCACTCATTTTTAGGATTCCGTACCCAAAGGGTAAATCGGGACCCTATTACTAAGACTCCGCTGTCCGTCCGTCTGTCCGTCTGTCACCAGGCTGTATCTCATGAACCGTGATAGTTAGACAGTTGAAATTTTCACAGATGATGTATTTCTGTTGCCGCTATAACAACAAATACTACAAAACAGAATAAAATAAATATTTAAGGGGGCTCCTATACAACAAACGTGTTTTTTTTGCGTTTTTATAGATAATGGTACGGAACCCTTCTAGGAGGAGCTCGTGGCTAAATAATTACAGCCGCATAGACCGATCTTCTGGGTTAAGCCACGCTTGCCGAGGTTGGTCTGTGGATGGGTGACCATTTACTATAGCGAGTTTCCTCCATGCCTCGGAAAGCACGTAAAGCCGTTGGTCCCGGCTGTCATTTGTAGATCTTTGACAGTCGTTACTGTTGGTCAGAAGCCAGAAAGTCTGACAACCAGTCTTACCAAGAGTATCGAATTATCCAGTTACTGGGTTGTGGAGGTCTGATAGGCAGTCGCTCCATGTAAAATACTGATATTCAGCTGCATCCGGTTCGACTGGAAGCCGACCCCAACATAGTTGGGAAAAGGCTAGGCAGATGATGGTACGGAACCCTTCGTGCTCGAGTCCGACTCGCACGTGGCCGGTTTTTCATTTTGAGGAACTCAAAAGAGGTATCCACGAGTGAGGGGCACATCACTAGTAGAATCTTTACGGTCCGCCTGGCTAGCTACCACCCTCACATTAAAGTTCGGCACCAAGCAGTTTACTGTGTTCCGTCGTGTGTATGTGAGAGCCAGAGAGGTACAGGGGAATCCCTCTATATCTCTGTTAATTGGATTCCCTGCGACTACAGTCAAACGGGACCAAGTCGCATTAAAATATAGGTATAATTTTTATCCAGCAGCCAAAAGTTAACTAGTTAGAAGAAAAATTGAATTCCTTTCAGAATTATACCCAGTCTTTGTTCAAAGAGATATATTATTTATTTAAAATTATTAAAATAAATCCGCCCGTAGTTTGCTGAAACATAAAATTCTTGAACAAAGAGGCGCAGTAACAACTGGTCTTGTGTGGCCATTAAAACAGCGGCAAGGCTACCTTTTTATTAGACCTTGAAGTTGGCAAACAAGTCGACGGCCCGCCTGATGGTAAGTGGTGACCGCCGCCTCTACAACTTTATTTTTTGTAAATACAGAAACCGAGACACTCCAACAAGATTTTCATCAGAACTGCCTGAATGTGTGTTTTTTTAATAAATCTCGAAGTTACACCTTAGTTTATGTCGCGTTAAGTTCCATATTTTAATATGGAACTTAACGCGACATAAACTAACACTTTAGTGTGAAATGCCTGACATGTGCTATGCATGGGTTGTCTAATACGCGGAAACTGCCCGAGTGGATCATCTCAAGCCTCACGGTGTCTATTCTCGTCCACTGTTATGCGTAGAAACCTATTGAAAGAGAAGTGAAATTTATGAAAAAAAAAGGAAAAATATAATGTGGTGTAAAAACTATGTCAATCGATTCTCCTGGTGATTCTGAACAAACTAGTTTCAGGTTTAGTGTATACTAAAACTAAACTTGTATACACCTACAACATCAAGAGGCTTGCTGAAGCATCGCCAACCTTACAGACAAAGTTGGAAAGTCTCATGTGCTGCATACCGGCACTCATACCCATCAGACCGGAACACAGCAATGCTGCTTAGCCGCAGAAATAAGTATGACGGTAGTACTTCCTCGGAAGAGCTTTTTCACAAGGAGCTCTACAACTATGTCCTGTTTAACTTATAACGTTTTTGTGAGAACAGTTTTCTTACGGCTACAATTTACGAAACTCCCGCTATGTAAGGACTCATCTTACGTTGGACAGAGTATAGTCAACGTTTTAGACATTTTTGAGCACAAGATGGCGCCGGCGTTCCCTATTTTCCCTAATTTGAAATGAAAAGTTATTGTTGGCTGTTAAGCCTGATTTACACAGGGTAAGTAACTGACTCCAAACTCGAGACAAGTCAGTGCTGACCCGATATTTACCTAGTGTAAATTTATCGCGATAGCGCTGTACTGACTCCAAATCAATTTACACTAGGTAAATATCGGGTCAGCACTCACTTGTCTCGAGTTTGGAGTCAGTTACTTACCCTGTGTAAATCAGACCTTAGTTGTGTTAGTTGGCTGCTTCGTTGGTCTATTGGTCGCAAGCTCGACTGCTGAGCGTGAATTCCTGGGTTCGATCCCCAGGTCGGGCAAAGTGTTATTAGGTTTTTCCGTGTGGAATTTCTCAGTAGCAGCCTGGAGTCTGGATTTGTGCCCGGTTGATGGTAATAGCCTCGCCCCCTGTAACGGCGAAATGAGGGTGTACTATAAACATCAGTCCAATCCTTCGGGGAATAAAGGTGTGATATTATGTTGTGAAAAATTATTCTTTCGCTGTTTTCGTGGCCCCATCCCCAAAGCGGCAGTTAATAAATTATTTATAGACGGTGTCGCCGGCTTATCTGGCTTCGTGCGATTCCTCACTGTTCACTCCAAAGACTTATTTTTTCAGCCATAACAAATCCTTTTCTATGTATAAAAAGTGATTTTACAGAGATAATTAGCCTCGCAGTTCGTCTTTTTAGTTGAGTTGCGGAGTTTTAATGGATTTCGCCTATCCCTGAAATACTGAAATTTAGACTACCTGGTTAGACTAGATACCGATATTTAACGGTTTGGGAAAAGGTGAGACAGGTGAAATGAGGTGATCTATAAAGTTCACGCTGAAGACTATGGACCATGGTTTTTGAAAGAGTTGCTGGTAATTTTATTTATGACTAGTTACGGTAAACTGACGTGCATTTTTCGCGATTTCCCGACTAGTTTCGGCCGCGGGATCTACTAGTGACACAGATTTTGAAATTGTGTATTACTCATTAAGTAATTAGTTTCTAAATTATTATTAAGTGGTCCATTTCGTCCGATGCAACAAAACGTTGCCATATTTAAATACTATAATTATTTCACACAGTTTTAGGTTCTTCGTAATTAATTGCGTATTTATTTATTTTTTCTTATATTGAATTTATCTATATCTTTATACTTGCTGCACCGGTGGACGTCATCATGTCAACGTCGGCTTTCGCTGAAAACCAGCGCTGTGGCTCTGTCTCGTACGTGAGTCATAGCATTATGCTGAGCGATGCCCGTTTTGCGCGGATGTGACGCATATTTTTCCTGATAGTTTCTTTTTGATTTTGTGTATAGTTTATTTTTTATTTTTGTGCGTCATTTTGGCGCGAATAAATAATTTTTCTTTCTTCTTATCTTTTTCAGATTGACCAAGCACTGTTTTTTTTCAGTTTCAGCAAAAATATTTTTCCATAAAAATATCCTGATTTTCTGTTTGTGAGTCATTTTAGCGCCCCGAGTTAACTGACTACACTGAAATATTATATGACAGAAATTTTTTTGCAAAAATATTTTTGCTTATTTTTTTATTGAAACCTTATTATGTGGTTGAGTTAAGATGACTTACTCCGACCGCATGAAAAAAAATGTTTTATTTTTAATCAATCTAAATCCCATGCGGTGTTCTATCATTAATAGATCATGTGGTTTGAAGGAATTACACGAATTTGTTTACACCCAGCATACACCTAAAACACCAAGAAGATTCTGATGCATTGCCAACCATGGAGACAAAGTTGGAAAATCTCATGTGCCTGTAATTTCACCGACACCCACCCTTCAAACCAGAACACAGTAATGTTGCTTGGCGGCAGATATAGGTATGATGGTACCTAATACTTCCCGGGACGAGCTTTTTTACAAGGAGCTCTACTACCATGTCCTGCTGATGGTGGCGTTGTGGGTTACGTTGTTAAGCTCCCTAAAAATGTTGGGTTGAGCTTGAACATGACTCTTTTTTTTAGCGGTATTGTCACGTTTATCCACTATCTCGCCTGATGTTAAGCGATGATGTGGTCGACGGGGAAGCAAGCTTGCTTAGAAATAACCTATTCACTCTTGAATTAAAGACCCCAAGGTTGTAACTATCAGGAAACACAGACCCCGGCAGGGAATTCCACTCCTTAGCTGTGCGAACGCTTTGTACGTGGTGCGATGTCCACCAAGTACCGATGGCGCATTGACGTACGTCTGGTAGTCCGATGATGGAAAGGGCCAGGTGGGATCAAATTGTGTAGTTCCATCTCTCTCTCTCTCGTGTTTGCACGAGACATTCGAGAATAGCTCATGCTGTGGTTAAAAGATTAACCGGTCAGCAAGGCTCGAAGCGGGGCTGACTGAGGTTAGGCTGGAAGCGGGGCTGACTCAGGTTGCGCCGGACATACGTAAGTATCATCAATAGAATCGTCTATAAACAACACGAACTGATGCCCCAAGTGTCAGGACAGGTTGACTTCAAAATTAATTGACGTTGCCCTACACTGTTCTCATATAACTGTGTTTACAACTATTAATGTTTTTAAAACAGACTATAGTTTTCCAAGTAGGTTTTTCTTGACAAACACGAACAGTATCTCATAAATGAATTTACAATTAGTTGTATTACTCATTCTTTATTCATCCTTTCATTCACTTATTATAAGTATATTTCCAAAGTCTAAAATTCTTGAATTAGGCCGGCGAGAAAGTCGATAATCCTTTTCAGTATGCAGTCAGATAAAGTCGGCTACGTCTGTTTCAGCTGGTACATCGAAGACAGCAAAAACCAATAACTCCATCACACATATTGCTTTTGTGTTCAAGTGTCACAACTTTAAATGGGTGCCGACGCTATGCACATGCGCGCAGATGTCTCGAATCCGAAATGCACTTTAGAACTATGCGATAAAGTTAGGACCAAACAACTAAACGAAAATAATATGATGTATTCAGAAACAGTTTCCATCAAAAGTAACAATTTGAGTCCTACCTTTAGTTTCTTTGTTTGTCGAGTCCCCGTTTGCAATCACAAAGTAGATCCCACGGGGAGACAGGATTATCTTCAGCTTAAGCTGCGACTGGAACCAAGTAAAGTTGGGGTCCCATTATCAGGGAAATAAAGGCGACCTAAGATGCATTTAGACAAACTAGGCCAAGAATCGGCATGGCCCGAAGAATTGCCAAACTTAAGTGGAAGTAGGTGGGGCACATTGCTCGCGGAACGGACGGCCAATGGGGCTGAAAGGCTCTGGCGACCACGTACCGGAAAGCACAGAGTGGTTAGACTCCCACAAGGTGGACCGATGACGTGGTGAAGGTCGCGGGAATCCGCTGGATGCGAGAAGCACAAGACCGGTCGATGTAGCGATGCTTGGGGGAGGCCTATGTCCAGCAGTGGACGTCTTTCGGCTAAATGATGAGGCTAAAATGGCGGTCTGTAATTTCTATTCAGTAAATGGTATTTCAGTGTTCAGGTGGAGCAGATTTATAAGCGGAAAAGGGACGGCAGTCGCCTGCCACCAGTTTTGTCACCAGCTTTGCTCGCAGACAAAGACTGACGTGTTTAATCAGGCTATATTAGATGAATATTCAGCATTAGGCGTCGCGTCACTCTGGCAAAGCGGACACGCGATCGTGAGATGCGATGAAACAAATGCTCTATCAAATAATGTTCATATAACCTCGTGGATGGTACCCTGGTGTGTCCTCATGGCGGTCGGACTTTCTCGGCTTAAATAGGTTACATCAGCCAAATGAGAGTAAAACATCCATGCTCTTAAATTTTAACGCCGTAGCCGAAATTGGCTTCGGGCCTACGGACGGCAAGCGTTGGGTGGCTCGCCGTCCGATCAGAACCAGGCCCGGGTCGAAGACGCGTTGTGTTCCACACGCGCCTCAAAGAGATGTTAGCTTAGTAGATGGGGCCCGCTAAGGCCAGTGCCTGCCAGGGTTGCGGAATTTGTTCGAAAGAGTTACCGCTGCCCTGGAACGCAAAGGGCATTAGGAGGAACGCGGATGGGTTTTAGTCAGTAAGAGTCTGACACTCCCTTCCGCTCCGCCAAGAGCGGAAGGAGTCATATTATGATGAGAATTCATCCAAAAAAAAAAAGCCCAAATTGGCTTGGTGGGAAAGAGAGAGATCTTAATATTTGTGATATTATCTCATTAAAACTTTTACGATGGCTTGGTAGACCAAAATGTTTTATTAAAAATCGTAGAAACACCGATTGATCTCATACATTAAGATATTTGTTTGAGCATTTGCATTTGTACGATCGTATGATCGCGCGGCCACATGCCGTGTAGGAGGATTCCTTAAGACCTATGTTTCGATGGCCAAGCGCACGTTGTGGAGTATGCAAATCGAAAGGATTGCTCTTCAGAAAATGACATGCAATTATGAACACTATCGATACATCTCAGAGATAATTTAAAATAGCCGCCTTCTTATTAAGCCTTTAGTGTCAATACTGCACTGTAGTTGATTTTCTCTTCCTTTTCTCTATGCTTCCCGAACGTGTGATGCGTTAAATAAAAGTTCATTTTGTATTTCATTAAAAACTCGTTTAATTTCACAACGAACAACAATACGTTTCCAGTTTCCACTTTCCTTCCTTTCCTTTGGTGTTGCAGTTTTGCTTCTATCTGCACAGACATGCTCCATCAAATCTCAATTGAACATTCCAGACAGTCATATTACTCGCTATCATTATAACCCTACGTTTACCTACAGAATTTGACTTTGTAAGACTTCAATAATACTTTACCGAGTGTACTGTTGTTTCATAAATCTCAGACGAATCCGAATCTTATGTAAAATTGTTTTGTAGCGTCTCTGCACTTTGTACATATTTGTCATACGAGTATTACCATACAGTGTATGTTTGACAAGCTAGGCAGATGTGATTGGTTAGGCATCAGAATTTATAAATGGGTATTGAAAATATGTTAGCATACTCTCAGTCCTTTTTTTTGTATATAATATCATTGCTCTCAGTAACAATATTCGTTCTATGTTCTATGACACTTTTTATCCCGTGACTGAAAGTGGGTGCATGAAAAGAGCCTCCACGAGTGACGATACTTAAGTATGTCCGGCGCACTCTGGGCAGTCAGCCCCGCTACCAACCTTGCTGACTGTCTCCCACTCTGATCTTTTCATCACAGCATGAGCTATTTTCGTATAGCTCATGCTGACACGAGAGAAGAAGAATCCCGTGACTATCGAGAACTTTTTTTTGAAGCTCTCTTTCGTGTCCAGATTTCCTCACGATGTTTTTCCTTTACCGAAAACGCAAGTGATAATTAAATTCTGATTTGCACATGAATACGAAAAGTCAGAAATACGTGTCGGGCTCCAACTCAGATCCAGTGTCGTAGCTGGGATCATGAACGCCCACGCCAAGGACCAAATTATGCGCTTCCAAAAATGAATGTTGTTAAAAATTAAGGCAGTAACGATTTTATGAACCAGTGTGGTACCGCAGTGACAGGACCGAACCACCTGCTGCGTCCTGCTTTACCAACGACGCTGCTATACGTGTCTCGGCTATATTACTCTACAAAAGCCCAGGAGATTGTAGAGTGAAGACCAATTCCACCCTGAGGGTCGAACGGTTGGAGTCTCGCCACAATGTGAATTTCAATTCCTTTGTGGTGAGAGTGCCGACTGAACATCTGTCGACGTTCATGAAGGAGGAATTTTGGCCGAAAGGTGTGGCGTTCCGACGATTTTGCGGCCGGCTACCAAACTCCTTGTGTGAATTAGTGTTTATATTTTATTGTTTATATATAGTATTTTTATGTTAGTCGTAAGTTTTATATTGTATTGTATTAATGTATTTTTATGTAGTGGTTTCGCCTAGCTTCCACGACACAGGGAATCTTAGTGTGGAAGCTAGTGCCAAATGTAAGTTTATTTGTTCAATAAAGATTTATTTATTATTATTTTGTATCTGATGTTTGTAGCTCTCAATCTCCAGACATAATTCATTTACATCTAAATCAACATCATAATATAACGCAAGATCTGCTGCGTATTTTTTCAGTTATAGTTTGTATTGAGCGGCCTAATTTGCGTACCTCTAGGTCCTGCGTCTCTGGCAGCCGTCCCTATGACCAGTCCCTAGACATAACACTGCTCAGATCTTCATGAAAAGGCAAGCATTCAATAAGCAATCATTGGGGTCAGAATACAAGAAATGAAATCCCAAGTTTCCACTGTTTAAAATCCATCTTTACAATGTACCTACAGCGGATAATAAAATCATTTGTAGACACTCCATCGCTATAAACGTAATGGTCACATGTTCTAAGCGATCATAAAACGATACATAGTATTTAAGAGTCCATCGCTGGCTTTACTCGTGTTTGTTGCTTTACTGCAAATGATGAGAGGGCGTTGAACGATAGCTATGCGTTGTGGTCGCTAAACTAGCGTTAATCCCTACTAATCCTAACTATCCTAACTTCCTGTCCTAATCCTAACTAATATTATAAATGCGAAAGTAATTTTGTTTGTTTGTTTGTTACCTTTTCACGCCTAAACCATTGAACCGATCATCCTGAAATTTTACATATACGTTGTCAGGTGTACAGAAACGGACATAGAGTACCTTTCACCCTGAAAAAAAGTACTATTCCCGAGGAAAACAACAATAACAATAATAGATGGCGCCACGTGTCTTTCGAATCATGATTGAATTATACAAGGTTAGTCGGAAAGGGGGTACTAATCCGAAGCCCACTTATAGTATCGCTGATGACTGTTTGAAAGCAAGTGTTAAAATTCCAAAATTCGATATATTTTTTGTTCCAAATAAAATGATTTTTATTTTAGTTTTTTCAAAAATTCTTCATGCTTTAGTTACAAATTCAGAAAATGGTGCTTCTAATTCATGACCCCAAATATGACCTAAAATGTAAACACAGCTGATCATAACTGGGGATAGATAGATATTAGAGATATTTTTTTGAGATTTTAAAACAACTGTTTCTCTTAAACTATTGAGTTTTGGGAAAAGTTGTAGAACAAAAGTTATTCATTATTATGTGTACTTTAACACCCTTTCGGATTAGTACCCCCTTTCTGACTAACCTTGTATTATTATAGAAACTTTAGTAGTGTGTTAAGAGTTGATTGTCAAATTCTAAATTAACGCGTGCGAAGCCGCGGGCAAAAGCTGTCTGGTCTCATGGCAGTCGCTCCGTGTAAAATACTGGTATTCAGCCACATCTGGTTGGACTTAAAGCTGACCCCAACACAGGGGCCTAATTCTCCTAAAATAAATCTTGATAAATCACAACCGAACCAAGGCCGAACAGTTCATTCAGACAGTCCTCAATTTCAAAAGCTATCAAATTGTTTGACACAAAAAAACAAAATCAATCATTTTGAAAGTTTTCGTAAACAAAAACTGACTGACGGTTGTGGTTCGATTGCGTTTAGCAACAATTTATTTTAGGAGAATTAGGCCCCAGTTGGGAAAAGAATAGGCAGAACAATTTTGAATGTAGCCCGCTATCTTAAGGGCCCACCTGTCAACTTCTTGCAGTCACTTTGGTATCCGGAACAACGTTACTCTGTTGCATTTTGACGTTTTACAGTTTCAAATGTAACGTAGATATACCATTTTGGTAAGATGTGCACTGCATATTAAACAGTAGATACCATACTTATAATCTATCTTCATCCTTGTCCTTCGTATCAGCGCGAGGTATACTGCGAGGCACTGCCGTGATGTAAAGATTAGCCAGTCAGCAAGGTTCGTAGCGGGGCTGACTGCCCAGAATGCGCCGGACGTACTTAAGTTATCATCATTCAGCTGAACGACATCCGCTGCTGGATAAAAGCTTGTCCAAAGCATGGTCATATCGACCGGTCCTGTGCTTGTTGTATCCAGGGGATTCCTGCGATCTTCACCAGGTCATCGGTCCACCTGGCCTACTCACACTGCGTCTTCGTGGCGACGGACTTAGGCAGTTGTCTCACCGCCGGCGAAGAAACGACTAACTATTTTCTCGCTCAAGGAACAAACAATTATACATTCCGTGTAAACAAAAGAGATGTATATATTAATAGTTTAACGGCGAGGACTGGCTCCACTAGTTTGACGCTGAGCAACAAGAGCTATCAAAGATAATTCTCGCTCAGCGATACTTGCTCAACGATTTTAAAAAGAAGAGAAGATTTCTCAGACTGCATCAAAAATGGGTATTTCTCTAAGAAAAATGTCCCTAATATTTTTAAAACAATCTACCTATTACTGTTGGTCATTTCTGAATAATTATTTATGACGTAAATATCCACTTTTTAACCGACTTAAAAAAGGAGGAGGTTCTCAATTCGGTTGTATTTTTTTTTTATTTTATTTTTATGTTTGTTACCTCATATCTCCGTCATTTATGAACCGATACTTCCCGATTGGTCCCATATAAATTTTGTTATGATTAGACCATGAACTTCAGAGATATGGAACGGAACTCCTCATCGGATCAAAGCAAAATTCTCAAATTACTAATATTGCTTTGTTTATATTTGTTGTTGGGAACTGACTACTGGAAAAGAGGAGGGGGTGCGTGTCCCGTCCCCCCCCCCTTTGGGAAATGTTTTCATTATGTCGTGTAAGGTATCATTTGAAAGGACTTTTTATGCCCGACTACGTCAAAGCCAAAAAGAAGGGTTATGAAGGAGGGGGTTAAAATTATGACACTAAAACGTATTTAATAAAAAATAAACTTTAATTTAAAAAAGTAAAAACCGACTTCAAAGAAATACTAAAAGGAGTAAAATAATTACCATATAAAATTAACAGTTTCAGAAGTCGGTGCAACTCTACACTGAAGCAAATAGAAGCCACCAACTTCTGAAACTGTTAATTTTATATTATGGTAATTATTTTACTCCTTTTAGTATTTCTTTGAAGTCGGTTTTTACTTTTTTTAAAGTTTATTTTTGATCAAACAGTCCTCAATTGTACCCTAACCGAATGCAATTTGACAAAAAAATAAACATCTTTTCGAGTCTTTTATCTGAAATTGCAATTAAAAATTAAAATATTGTTCAAATCAAATCAAAATTTCCAATTGTATTCTACGAGTACGTTTGTAGATTTTTTGTTACAACACGTGACTTTACACATTTATTCTTTTAAATAAATCACCAAAAGATTGTATTCAAATTGTTTTGGACTTCACATAGTTTTCCTTCATCATCATCAGCTGGTGTAGTGCCGGAATTAAATAATAGCACTACCCCATCTCTTCCCGTGGGTGTCGTTAAAGGCGACAAATGGATTCTCTGGAGGATGGGCAGCAGCGTTCTCTGAGTACTTTAACAACCATATTGCGATCGCCAACCCGCCTGCCAAGCGTGGCGATTACGGCAAACCCGTCCCCTTTTGGGGGAGGCCTATGTCCAGCAGTGGACGTCTTTTGGCTGGATGATGATCATCAGCTCATTACTGTCCCACTGCTGGGCATGAGCCTCTTCTCAGAATGAGAAGGATTTAGTACCTAGTCCTCCACGCTGGCCTGGTGGGGGTTGGCGAACTACACACACCATCGAGAACTTGACATTGAATCGCAATTATTAATTATTAATTACTAACATAGGCTTAAGTTTCTATACTAATACAAATGTATTATTATAATATATATGTTAGTTTGTAAAGTATATATCTATGGGCCTAAGTAGCCTGATAATAAAGAATTTTATTATTTATTATTATTTGTATCTCGCTTAAATTCACGGCTCATCTTCCGTGCGGAAGACGTCCGGTCCTTTGGAAGGCATACACGGGGACACAGGTCCAACGCGCAGAGGCCCCTTTGAGAACTTCAATCTAAACTTTATTCTATTAATACCTTCGCAAGGCTGTAAAATGTGAGGACCATACAGCATCTAGTGTTACACTTTCATTCTTAATATTTGACTGCCTATTGTCTATCGGTATGAGTCTGTCATGCTCACTGAAATGTCCTGCTGATGGTGGCGTTGTGCATCGGGTCATTGAGTTCCTTTAACATGGTTGAGCTGAGCGACGCCGATGTATGTGTCATGCTCGTGAACGGGTGCTGTCTGTTGGGACTGGTCAGCTCGTAACTGCTATAGCAATCGTTTTAAAAGGCTAACTTTCTCATTGCTTTTCATGTTGTTAACTGCATGTACACGAATCTGCATTGTTCTTACATTACTACAATGAAAATTGTCAAACCACTTACTTTTTTAAAAGAGTGTCCATGGAGTTTCTTGCCAGCTCTTCTCCAAAGGACCTACTTCTTGGAACTGAGCACCTAGTGTTGACTTTTTAACCGACTTCAAAAAGGAGGAGGTTCTCAATTCGGTTGTATTTTTTTTTACTTTATTTTTTTATGTTTGTTACCTCATATCTCCGTCATTTGACGACATTTTGGACGACACGTTTGGTGCAGTGGCTAAGCGATTGGCTTCTGCGCCACGGGTCGTGGGTTCGATTCCCACACGGAACAAAAATTTGTATGGCCTACAGATGGTTGTTCCGGGTCTGGGCGTTTGTTTGTGAGATTTGTGTCTGTAAACGCACCCACGATACAAGAGAAATCTTAGTGTGGGGCAACGTTTTAAAAAAAAAAAAAAAAAATTATGAACCGATTTGAAAAATTCTTTTTTTGTTCGAATGGGTATACTTCCCGATTGGTCCCATATAAATTTTGTTATGATTAGACCATGAACTTCAGAGATATGGAACGGAACTCCTCATCGGATCAAAGCAAAATTCTCAAATTACTAATATTGCTTTGTTTATGTTTGTTGTTGGGAACTGACTACTGGAAAAGAGGAGGGGTGCGTGTCCCCCCCTCCCCCCTTTGGAATGTTTTCATTAGATCGTATCATTTGAAAGGACTTTTTATGCCCGACTACGTCAAAGCCAAAAAGAAGGGTTATGAAGGAGGGGGTTAAAATTATGACACTAAAACGTATTTAATAAAAAATAAACTTTAAAAAAAAGTGAAAACCGACTTCAAAGAAATACTAAAAGGAGTGAAATAATTACCATAATATAAAATTAACAGTTTCAGAAGTCGGTGCAACTCTACACTGAAGCAAATAGAAGCCACCGACTTCTGAAACTGTTAATTTTATATTATGGTAATTATTTTACTCCTTTTAGTATTTCTTTGAAGTCGGTTTTTACTTTTTTTTAAAGTTTATTTTTGAAAGCACCAGTGATCTGGTCTACTTGACATAAAAACTATTTGACTTTGACTTTGAAACTGTTGGTTTTCTTTTTACATTTCTATTATCCTATTACCTTCTTTTTTAGGGTTCCGTGCCCAAAAGGTAACACGGAACCTTATTACTAAGACTCCGCTGTCCGTCCGTCCGTCTGTCACCAGGCTGTATCTCACGAACCGTCATAGTTAGACAGTTGAAATTTTCATAGGTGGTGTATTTTTGTTCCCGCTATAACAACAAATACTAAAAAACAGAATAAAATAAATATTTAAGGGGGCTCCCATACAACAAACGTGATTTTTTTGCCGCTGTCCGTCCGTCCGTTTATCACCAGGCGGTATCTCATGAACCGTGATAGTTAGACAGTTGAAATTTTCACAGATGATGTATTTCTGTTGCCGCTGTAACAACAAATACTAAAAAACAGAATAAAATAAATATTTAAGGGGGCTCCCATACAACAAACGCCGTTTTTGCCGTTTTTATAGATAATGGTACGAAACCCTTCGTGCCCGAGTCCGACTCGCACTTGGCCGGTTTTTTGTGTTTTTTTTTCGGTTCGTGCTGTGATGGATAGATAAAAAATTACAGAAGTATACAATTTCTGAATCAATCAACATTATACTTTCGCTGAAAGAAGTTGAATTTTTGTATGTTTTTTTTATTTTTTATTGACGTCACAAACCTAATACCTACCATAATACTTATCGTGTGTTAGCTCAGTATATATAACCTTCTGAGAGCCTTATTTACCTAACAAATGACGTTAGAACAAAAAAAAACATCTTAATTTCACATTGTATGTAAAATAAAGAAAATTTACGATAATGCTCGCACAAAACAAACAGATAGACAAACGATTCAATTAAAATCTAAATTGAAGTTTATATACAAACTTAAATATGTACTTGAAAAAACAATAACCATTCAAACTTCAACCTTAAGTTCTAACCAATAAGAGTGAGAAGAATTGATTTTGGTACGAAAATTAAAGTTGTATAGTTCACAAATTGACAGTATTTGTTCAGATGCGGTTTATTTTCTATCATTGTTGTGCTATGTATATATACTAGCTCAGTATTGACATTTTCGTGTATAGTATATACCGATTGGTCCCATACAGACCTGCAAAATGCTGCCTATCGTACTGGTTTTACTCGTCGCTACAGTAAGTGATTTTATTATATTTTTATTAATGAGGCTGGTTTTTAAAAAAAATTTACATGTTTGAAAATTTAAAATGCCTTAATATGTATGCAGTTTTGCCCTGTGTGAAAAGTTTTAAATAAAAATGTTTGATTCTGTGTCAATCATTTTTAATAAATATGCCAAAATTTAAAATGCCTAAATATGTATGCAGTTATGCAAAGCGTGAAAAAAAAAAATGCAGTGCTACTCAAGGGTACGTTTCCAATTCCATTCTATCAGAATACTACAGCGTTGAGTAACAAAAATTCAAACTTCCATTTTGAGAATTATAGTGAGATTTATTAGAGGGTGTTTAAAGACTAAATGGTTGGGCAGTTAAAATAGTAACTCCGTGTAAAAATAGTAATATTCAGCCGCATGTAGTTATATGTATTGGAAGCGGACAAGCGATTAGTCGCTTTACATTCGAAAACCATGAACTATACTCATCATTCTGTACTTACAACTTTTACTATGGGACAAACTCCAAACTCCAATTCGTGAAAAAAACTCTGCTGTTCCATACATTTTCTTCAACTATATTGATTGCTTTGTCTGTAACAGCAATTTTTTTAAATATATTTATTGCTTGTCCCCTAATAAAAGTTGTACAAAATGATAAATATAGTTCATGGTTTTCGGATTTAAAGCAACTAACCAGGGGCCCAATTCTCCTAACACAAATTGTTGCCAAACGCAATCGAACCACAACCGTCAGTCAGTTTTTGTTTTCGAAAACTTTCAAAATGATTGATTTTGTTTTTTGTGTCAAACAATTCGACAGCTTTTGAAATTGAGAACTGTCTGAATGAACGGTTCGGCCTTGGTTCGGTTGTGATTTATCAAGATTTATTTTAGGAGAATTAGGCCCCAGGGGGCCAATTCTATAAACAGAAACTTTTATCAATTGCAACTGAATCGTTCATTCAGACAGTTTTCGTTTACGATAACTGTCAAAATGTTTGGTTTTGTTCTTGTTGTCAAACAATTTGATAGTTTTTGTAAACGAAAACTGTCTGAATAAACGATTCACTTGCAATTGATAAAAGTTTCTGTTAGTAGAATTGGGCTCCAGTCATGCTGTATATCGGAATAGCTAGGCTGATGACTGACTTAATTTCTTTAAAAAACTCTCTCAACCCTTCTAAGTGTGCAAATACTTTTGATATCAATCTGTCTTTCCTATGATAAAGAAATTGGACCGGTCCATGGTTAAACCCGCTCCACACCAAAGAACATACCTGAAAAGCGCCTTCAGTCAAAGTACTCAATACGCATACACCGTAAAATAGACGGATTCATGTAGAAACACCATGCGATTTGTTTTTTTTAGGATTTTTTGCAGTTCAATCCGAACTTGTTAAAGAAACTGACAACTCATTGTCAGTGGATTTTTATTCTTTTCATCATGAAATATTCAGATTTTTATATTCGTTTCAGTAGACTAAATAAAGGATTTACTCAGCCTTTAAAAGTTCAATGCTTGCCGTAGGCATAATTCCAAGTTCTTTAATCATAGAAACTCGCTTCACATACAGGTGTCATAAAAATCAATGTCAAGCCGCAAACAAATGATAAGGATTGTTCAGATGTTTTTTTTTTTGCTTTTTTTTCGGGTTTTAAAGTTACCATTAATATTATTCCATTACCTCATAATCTGACTCTTAATAGTGTATTTATTTTAGTTTTTTTTTCTGATCTTTCGTAAACTTTGTCGTTTATTCCCGGCTTCAACTTAAACTTCAAAACCCTGAATTTGAATTTTGAATAACTAATACAGTTCTTTAAATGGTTAGACACCAGAATTATCTTAGTTCAGGAAAATGGCCATGCAATCACTAGCGAGAGAGCATGCAAAATCTCAGTTACAACGAAATATTTGGTCACCCCAGATTTCCATGAATAAATGTATGGAGCGCGTGAGTCAGGCAAGTCCCAAGTGGGTCCCACTGAGCATAATATATTGAAATCAAGTATTGTAAATTATGGATCATTCCAGATTATAATAAAGTGCCTGAAATTGTAATACGACAACTACTTAGATCTAATATGATTGTTTAATTTGAATAATATGGAGATGCTGGTATTGAGAAGTTTGTAAATGAAAATAGAGACATAGAGGGCCCAATTCTTCAAATAAAAGAAAGATTCTTAAAAAAAATCTTTTAAGATATCTTGAAAAATCGCAACCGGACCAAAGCCGAACCGTTCATTCAGACTGTTGGGGTATGATGCCCAAGAGTGTTTATGTTACTTAAATGTTTTGTTGACTTGTAAGTTCTGTTATGTTACTGTAATTGTTAATAGACTTGTAAGGTTTACGAATGTAAAATGAGTAGACGAATGATTCCCTTGATGGATTTATTGCTACTAAAATATAATTACAAAATTACATGTTATGTATGTTACAGAAATGCATACTAAACAATATCGATATGCATATTATGTGAGTGTGACTTACAAACTACTGCAAAGGTCAATGTACGGCGTAGCTCGTACACAGACCGTTTTCGTTTTCAAAATCTATCAAATTGTTTGACACAAAAAAACAAAACCAATCGTTTTGTCAGTTTTCGTAAACAAAAACTGACTGACAATTGTTCGTTTGCATTTGGCAAAAATTTTGTTAGTCGAATTGGACCACATTGCAATAGTAAACGGGTCAGGGGGTCTACTCCCTAAGCACGAAGTCCGTGGTTTCGGCCTTAGTTACGAGCGTTTCCTCCTCCCTATCACCTACGGACACACGATTATTTCGGGGCCCGAACTAAGAATGAATGACAACACGATTTGACAGTTGTCCCTACTACCGATGTGTTTTTGCCCGTCCGAAAAGTTGAACTTGACACTTGTTTTGTTCACTTCTACGTTTCGGGCTACTTTCGGACGGGCGAGTACCTTCGTTGACGGACTTAGGGTCTAGGTCCCCAGACTCGCGATCGTTGGGTTTTGAATTTGAATTTAGTTTTAGTTTCAACCTTGTGCAGAAATTCGATTTGTCCTAGCTGAACGTAGGACCACTAGTCACTAGACGAATAAATTCGTTTAATTAACCTTCTATGATAGTATTTGAAATCAAAGAAAACATAATTATATCTTCAAAGGTGCTCCTCGCTAATTGTTCAGTTTAATTATGCTCACATTAATTATATTTAGTCTAGACGGTAATTAACAGATGTGAATCAAAATGTTTTAATTGTGCTAGCAGGTCACTTTGACACTAAAAGTAACGGTTTATTAAGTAAAGTTTTAATTATATTTGAAGGGTCTCGTTAGTGTTTCTGATAGATTTTTTTAAAGTAAAAAATCTTTTGTGCAAATATACAGGGTGTAAACGAATTCGTGTAATGCTTTAAAACCGCGTGATCTACTGGTGACACAGATTAACCCAAAATGGGTTTTTTGGAAAAAAAAGAAAATTGAAAAAAAAACTTGTTTTCCTATTTCCGAGTCATTTTAGAGCCCCGAGTTAACTGACTGCAAAAAACGATATCGCGCTAGTCATGTCCGCCAGCTGTGTCGCCGTGCTTTCATTTATTTAAGCGTGACATAGAACAATAAAGAAAAAAAAATGCATCATTTTTTTTGCCTCTTTCTTTGTTATTGAATTATTATGAGATGGTTTAAATACGATCACTTAACCATACCGAAAGATTCATGCGCAATTTACTATAATATGATAATTATGATGACGTTATTTTTAATATTTCTTCCACAGAGTGCTATCGCTGCCCCCAGCGTTGGTCTAAACATCAGATCTTTTAACGAAGTGGCTCCACTACCAAACAATGGCAACCCCATCTCAGCGTGAGTACAAACATCATCATATCACCCTGTATACGACTACTACTAAAAATAACTATAACATTAAAAACACGACTGCTCAAAAAATACTAATGACTAAAAAATTATTAAAGACAATTTTTTTTTTTTTTATGTGTAACATAATTCGTCACCCTCCCCGCTAACTGTCGTATCTAGCAATTGATTATTTTTCAGTAGTTGCGTTAGCTGTGGCTTTATTAATTAATTAATAACTTTTTTATGTTGCTCTTGGCTTACTCTTGGCTTGGTTAGTAGTTGCCCTAAAGCCCTAAGGTATCTATTTATTTATTTCTATTCATTTGAAGCAGATACGTCACTCTGTGAGAATTTCTCTGAAAAATTATCAATTGCTAGTTACGACAGCTAGCGCGGAGGGTGACAAATTTACGGTGTTCTACAATATTTTTGGAATCTACTCATCAACTTCTCTATCATGGGCATACACATAATCAGTTTTTTTTTTTCTTTTTCTTTTTTTTCTTCTTGTACGGTCAGCAACAAAAGTAGCTGAACATTAGAGTTTTTAAACTTGGCATTAATTAGAAAACTAATTGTTTTAAAAACAAAAATTTTAATAGATACCTAGAGCTGCTAGATACAGCTCTAAGTATGTCTGAAAGTTTTTATTTCCTATCAATTAATTATCTAATTAATGGAAACTTTAAAAACTCAAATGTTCAGCTACTTTTGTTGCTGACCGTACCACAGCTACTCCATTAATTTTAAAGTTTTCACTAGCGTATGTTACCCGCAGTAATGCAAGGATTCCAACGATACCACATTCATCTAAATCGATTCAGGCGTTTAGAATTTATGGTGGACTAAAGAAACACACATATGAACCCTGAAAACATAACACTCCTTTTTTGGGCAGTCGTGTAAAAAGCAGTGATAGCCTAGCTGTTTAACGGTGGCCTTCTATTGGTATGTCTACACCAGTGCGCTTTCATGTTCATCTTGCGCTTTCAACTTTCAATTCCTCTTGCGTCAAGCGCATGCAATATTGATTGCCATAAGACGCATGCAGCTTATCGTCTACACCGGTGCGCCTCGGTCAGCCGTCAGTCGACATACAACAGATGGATTAGCGTGCGCTAGAGGCATGCGCTTTTGTCGAACTAGTATTAAGGCATGCGCTATGGCGCTTCACGCATGCCTCAGACAAAGACGCAAGATGAACATGAAAACGCACTGGTGTAAACATAGCTGTAGGTCTAAGTTCGATCTGATTTCATATAATTATGTGCGGATTAGAATTTGAAGAAGGAAAAATATCACGAGGAAACCGGCACATCTGAAAGGGCTCCAGAAAGTTCTCGATGTTGTATGTAGTCCGCCAATCTGCACTAGGCCTTCGTGGTGCACTAAGGTCTACACCCTACTCATTCTGAGACGACTTCCCATTCCAGGCCCAGCAAGACTGTAATGGGTTGATAATGCTTACCATGGACGCAAAAATGCGCCAAAATAGTCTTGGGAAAATATTGACATCAAATCACTAGGCAAAAGGATTGTAATGGCGACTTAATCCCCCTTATTACAAAAGATGGTTTAAACCAAGACTAAGGTAAACCCAGGTTTAAAATATACCCATCACTTTCTTATGTCATATAAGAAAAAGAGACGGGGCTATACTAAAACCTAGGTTTTTCTTAGACCATCTTTTGTAATAAGGGGGAATATGTTTATTTTAGGCTTAGAGAAACGCGGTCGTTGAAGTCATCGGTGGCCACGTTGCTACACTCCATAATCCCCTCTCACCCTCGACATCCCTTCATTGTCTTTTGTGACATCCTGCCACTTTTGTGTATTACCCGAAGATCACTTGAGCGGATTATATGCCGAAGTCAGAGAACCATGCGTTATTTATTGTACAAGTCAAGAGAGGCCTATGGCAAGGAGTAGACAAAGATACGCTCAGTAGTTGTCCCGGGCCTGGAGTTGTTCTGGAGAGAGGGTTGCCTCTTTAACGTAGGTCCTATAACCGCTGTTGACGACTGGATTATAAGACAGACTGTCTAACCTGATGTTTACCGTTTCAGTTACTTAACCGACCAAGCTTCCTCGATTTTTGATGGCGGAGACACCACCCCTAACCAGCTGATTACGCAAAACATCATCAATGATATCGCAAACCTGCCTGATGCCTCAAGCCAGGCACTGGCCCTCGGCCAGACTGTCGCGGTGCTTGGCTCACTCGCCACTGGCGTCCCTGGAGATGCATGCGCAGAAGCTAACGTAAGTAGATCTAGGTTGAAGGCCGCTGAGACATGTTAATGCAGCTGATCAAATGATAGAGATCCAAACGAAAGCTCTCATCTGCTAAAAACACCTTAAGCCCTGTTTATTTTCGCCATATATTATTTGGAGACATACCATCAGCCCTGGATTTCATAGAAACATCGGAGCCAGTGGCTACTAGCAATCAGAAATCTGGAAAGTAAGATAACCTTAAAATCCAGGATACCAGTATCCCTACTAGTTGGGGGCAGATGTCAGATGCAGGTGCTCCGTTTAAAACATTGGTATTTGATGGCACTTACTTAGCAGCAAATACTTACAAGCTCCAGAAAAACTAAGATGATGGTAGTAATACACATTGTCTTCTTCTTAGCGTGTTAATGGCAATTTGAATTGTGTCAGCTCAGAACTTAGCTATGAGCACTGCATTTTCTCCTCGTGAGTTTCCCTAGCGTGCAGGCCTCAAGGCAAGCAGGACATGACATGTAGATGTGGGGCTGTTTCGCAAACGATGGGGCACTTAACAAGGAAAACCTGATCAGAGGATACATCGACAACTCCAACCTGGAGTGTAGACTCCACCTGAGTCCGAAGTCAATTTAAAGATGACATTATGTGTTCTCTTTCACAATGGAGGAGCTCGTGGCTAAATAATTACAGCCGCATAGACCGATCTTCCGGGTTAAACTACGCTTGCCGAGGTTGGTCTGTGGATGGGTGACCATTTACCATAGCGAGTTTCCTCCGTGCCTCGGAAAGCACGTAAAGCCGTTGGTCCCGGCTGTCATTTGTAGATCTTTGACAGTCGTTACTGTTGGTCAGAAGCCAGAAAGTCTGACAACCAGTCTTACCAAGAGTATCGTATTACCCAGTTACTGGTTTGTGGAGGTCTGATAGGCAGTCGCTCCATGTAAAATACTGATATTCAGCTGCATCCGGTTCGACTGGAAGCCGACCCCAACATAGTTGGGAAAAGGCTAGGCAGATGATGATGATTATGTGTTCTCTTTCAGGTGATCAACGCATACGCCACCGCTGTTAGCTCTGGTAACTTCAATGGCTTTCGCTCCGCACTCTACAATTACATCCAAAGCCTAGTCTCCAGCTTCGACCTGATCGTTCAGCTCTCTAACAATCCAAACGGAGTACGATTCTCGGTAAGGTTTTTTTACTTGTTTTTTCTTTTTTTAATGAATGTACCAAATGAAGGGGCTCGTGGCTAATGATTTGCAAGGCTGCACTTGCCGCGGTCAGCCGTTCCGTTCGTTACACATTTGAATTTCGATTTCACATAATTGAAGGTTTACCTATATTATTATAATACATCATTAACAACCAATTGTGGCCTTAATACCTATAACCTCTTCTTATTCTAAGAAGAGTTAGGTGTAATTAATTGACTCTGAGACACAGGAAAAGGAATTTATTATTAATCACAATAACGAAATTATACAAATTGCGGATGATAAACAAAGTATAGAACAATTGTAGATGAATTGAAAACAAAACTATCTATAAGTATCTAAATAATTTAGATAATTCAATATAAATAATATAGAAACACATAATACATTGGAATACAGAATCAACATCATAACATCATATTAAATCTCTCTAAACATAAAACTCACGGTCGTCCACCGCATCGGTACTATCTTACAGTTGCATACAAAACACACACGGATAGTTGATGACTTGCAAACGCAATGCATACGTAATGGAATGTCCATCATAAATCATAGGAAGCCCATTCATCACGACCTTCCAATACTGTCCATCGTCTAAACAATTGCGACCACAATCGATTGGTATTGATATAAATGATTTTCCTCTCGCGTTTTCGATATATGATTAATTGTCAATGCATTGACAGAACTACTTTGAGGTGAAATATTGCTTTTGAGTCGAACGATTTAGGGGGAAAAGCGAATCATGATTCGATTTATAAGGAACTATTACAACGAGAGCGAAGCGTTTTCCAATAGGTACTCTCGGGACCAATGAATCCGCTTCACCAACATAAACCTAAATATCTTTGAAATTAAGAATTATAGCTTATTCAAATAAAACGTTTTTTTTTATACAGTGTGTCGTAAATAGTGGTCCAACATTAAGGGGTCGATACGCGATATATTCAGCTATCACATACAAAAGTTTTTTTTTTTTTCGAAAAAATTAACCAATAATTAAACATTATTTGCATATTGATAGCACATGTATTCAACAGTTATAAACAAAATATGAAAATAATGTATTGGGTTGAAATTACCTACAGCTAAATTAGTAAAACGAAGAGTTAATTTTAATAAATATAAAAAATAAATAATTCAGAGGCCTATGGTAAAAATGGTTCAAATTGTGGTATGTGATAGCTGAATACACGGTGTGTCGACACCGCAACCCCGCGGACTACCCTACCACTTTATCATTCACTAGCTTTTGCTCGCGGCTTCGCTCCCGTTAATTTACGGATCCCTAATTTTTTGATCCCAAAATATAGCCTATAGCACTCAGGGATAACGTAGCTTCCTATTGGTGAAAGAATTTTTGAAATCGGATGAGTAATTTCGGAGATTACCTCCTACATACAAACAAACAAACAAACAAACAAATTCTACCTCTTTATAATATTAGTATAGATGATATCTGTCCATCCTAGGATTGTCTATAAAAGATCGCGGAAAGCGATAAGACCGCCTATTATACAAAACCATGTAGAAAGTCCTTCTGTATTTATTTTAGTAAACAAAAAAGAGAAATAGTCATCGAAATTACAAGTTTACGGTTCATTCAATAAATACTGTTCAAGTATGTCTTCTGTTAAAATTAATCAATCGTATATTTACTATTCACAGATAATACTTCCAATAACACTGAGTGGTCTCGATAACACTTGATTCTACATGATAACAGTACTGACTATATAATGTACTTTACATTCCATCCTCTTCTAGAACTTCATAGTATGCTATATCCCTTGAACGGAATACGGATTTTTCCAGATAAATTTAAGATTCAATTTGTCCCCAGACTGGACCCCGTGGCAACTGCAAAGCAGGAGGCAGAATCTACCAATTCGAAGCAGCTTGGGACTCAATCCTCAACAACGCCAGCCCCAAACAGGCTAGGTAAGTAGATGACCACATCACGAGTGATGATACTTAGTACGACAGCCCCGCTACCAACCTTGCTGACTGACTAATCTTTTCACCACAACATGAGCTATTCTCATAAAGCTCGTGCTGACACGAGAGAAGAAGAAACCAATGAAATTCTCCTGTCGGAAATAGAAATATATAATTTATTTATTTACACTTTCGCACAACATGTGTACAGAGGTGGACTTAATGCATTATAGGGGATTTACACGGGTCGATTTTCGCCGATGACAATTCGACTAGGCCGCAAGTGACTAAAATCGCAAGCCCCAAAGTTGGGTGCCATCCGACTTTTGCCGTGCGGCGATAAGCCGCATGCGGCGGGTGACTAAAATCGACCGTGTAAATGGTCAGTTGCAGGCGATCGCCCGCCGCATGAGGTGTGTTTTGCGCTGTGTTGTTCCGCTAGAAATGAACAAGTCGCATGCGATTTTTGTCGACCGGTGTAAATGGGGTGGCGATTCGATTTTTACAAGCGATGCGACTGGTGACTTGCCGCACGGCTAAAATCCACCCGTGCAAATCCCCCATTAAGCATTTTCTACCAGTCGAATTTAGAGTGATGCAGAGAAAACATGGTAGGTGTACTAAAAAAGAGCTATGTGATGAGATACGTTATTAAAAATACAGCGCTGAGATGATTCTGTCAATGCCTTGTGAAGACGTTCTTCTAGCCCCTGATGAAAAAAGTCTCCCCACCCCTGGGCTATATGGATCCTGGACCCATTCTTTGCCAGAAACACATGGTTGAAAACCAGTTCTACATTTTCCATCTTGTCCAACCGTGTCGTATGTTCCAGCCTGATCAACGAGGAGTACTGCTCAGCCAAGCGGCTGTACGAAGCCTTCACCGTCCGCAGCAACAATGTAGGAGCTGCCTTCACTGCAGCCTCCCTGCCACCAGTCGCCAACCTCTTCAAGCAGACTAGCGTGCCAGTCAGCAGAGTAAGGATAGACTCTATTTCAAATAGACTCCAACTAGAATCCGACGTGTATTCTAAACCGTTTCCAAAAGTTACAAAGTTTAATATAAGTCCACCACACTTTTCATAGAGCTCATACGCCATGCCGCCATACTTATGCTTAGTGACCTTCCAGGGTCCTCGGCATTACGTTTGCGCTAAGAGTGAACCCTCGAGGAGGGTTATTGGTGGGTTTAGAGCCATAAAACACGCTACTACGTGGTAAAATAGTGTTTTCAGGGGGTCCTGTCGGTGTATTTTCGAAAAAAAACCTACACTTAAAATGAGCCCGCCAGGAGGGCACCCGGCATCGCGAATGCGACTAGAGGGTGCCCTGCTATAGGGCACTCGGCACTGGACTTGTTAAAATAATTAATGGAAGTAGGCGTTACTTTGCAGAAATCCATGACATATTGCATGTTGCATATATTCGCGGGCGGAAGGGCATAATGCATCCAAGCTAGCGATTTAGATTGGTAGAATAAAAACTATATCTTGTAATTGCATATTATATATACAGTTTTAGAGAAAAAGCTGTTCAATACTTCATAAAATGCTAAAATATATCTACCATCAGCTTTGGCGTCACGGATTAGTAACTCCATTTTATCAAGTCGTAGCTAAAATCAGGGTAGTTGATTTTTTGGAAAGAAAAATGAATGAATTTACAAATTTTTAAATTTCTGGACACAGTTAATTCGCCTGCCGTAGGTACTAACGTACGCAGTCTCGCCCCATACATAGGATTTAATTACAATAGTAAAACAAGGGTGTACTATACACCTCTGCCCAACCATTCGGGGAATACAGGCGTGATAATATGATGTTATATTAATATTGATTATTAATTCCAGTTTTTGGGAGCCATCGCTACAGGAGGAAACCCAGGAAGATTCGCTGATGCCGCCAGACAGGCTCTGTTGAGCGCCGTTACTAACAGCAAATTCTAGACTATACCACTATATAATCTACAATTCTAATGTCGCATTCATATATATTGTTATACTATACACAAACAAATAACCTAACTGCTATCTATTTATGTATATAATATACATTCACGAGTCATATAAAGTTCGCTCCAGAACGGTTGACAAAACACAGTAAAATTTATTTTTATATATAAATATACGTTGATATTATAACACAAAGGACTTGGCTTTTTATTTTTTTGGTAACGAGTTTTTTTTTAATAAAGATGTATCCAATTCAATGAATTTTTATTGTTTAATTTTTACGATATTTCCTTTTTTGGGTTCCGTACCCAAAAGATGCCCACGGGACCCTATAACTAACCCTTCGCTTTCTATTCGTCTGTCATAAGGGCATCGGTAGGGCAACGAAGTAGCCAGTTGAAATTTGCAAAGATTATGTGTCGTTGTGGCATGAATCTTGACCAATACAAAAAACCAAATCCCGAAAGTTATGAAAGTTTTTTTTTTTATTTAGTTATTTTTCAAGCATTTTTTAATAATAATAACCTTTATTTCAGGCAACTTGGCTCATAGAAAATTAATACATAAATAATAAAAACAATACATAATTATAAACTATTACATAATATTATAAAACTTCACTTAAACGCTGTCGTTGTGCGATCGTGTGGCACTTGTCCGCGGAAGCGACGGAACACCACTCCCTCCGGCCAAAAGTTCTCCTCCATGACGAGGTGCAGAAGACACTTTGGTACTCGCACCACAAACGCCTTGAAGTTGCTGGTACGGTTTCCTTTATGCTCAAGGAACTCGCAATTTACTGGTTTTTTTTATTTTGGCCATAATTTAGAACGAACCAATGAGCTTGAGCATAAGATGAATGATATCAAATGATCGTGAAATACAGTAACCAAACGTGTCACGAATCTAAGTCAAAAGAGCGCAAAAGTACGCTTCAATGAGCTGTGTCTGACTTACAAGTAGGGCGGGAAGGCTTCCAATGACTATTCCCAGCGATGAAACGTATGAGACTGTCGTAGGATCACCCTCGGGGATTGCATCTTGAACGAAGACTTTCGTCATAGAACGAATGTCGAAGACATTGGTAGGGCATACCGATAATTCAGCCCTTGCCAAGCTGTCTCCCCCTCAACCCCGCAACGCCAAAGCCAGCAACGCCCTTAGCCGAGGTCCGGGTCCCACTGGGGGTAGGGTTGCCATTTAGAAATTTGAAAAGTCCTGACAAAAAACCTGACATTTCAATAAAAGTCCGGACATTTTTGTCACAAAATGCAAACATTGGGTATATTAGCTTAGTTACAGTGATATGGTAGGCATGGTAGCAGACGCTCGCGAGAGGAGGGAGGTTGCACGGTGTGGGTATCAGTTTTATTACTCGTATTCCATCTAAGCCAAAAAATCCGGACAAATTAAAGAGCCGGACAAAGTCCGGACATGTCCGGACAAATCCGGACGGATGGTAACCCTAACTGGGGGTCGCCCTTAGTACTGTTATTGCAGGTAGTCATGATGTTAGTTTAGTATAAGTAGTTAGCTTAGGTCAAGTATTTTACTTCCCCACCATTGGCTGGAGACCCTTCAGGTCTCGGCAATAACTGCCCGATTACGTAAAAACGGTTCGTGAGGACAATCTACAGCAGTCCAATAGAAAAAAAAACATCGGTATGGGAATGACGAGGTGAAGTGGTACTGTTTCGGATGCTCGGTGCAACCACGCAGCAGACCGATGAACAGACGAGAACTATTATAAAACTAACGAAAGCAACTATTATAAATGTGACAAAAGCGACGCTGTTAGCGGGCCAGGGGCCCAATTCTCCTAAAATAAATTGTTGCCAAACGCAATCGAACCACAACCGTCAGTCAGTTTTTGTTTTCGAAAACTTTCAAAATGATTGATTTTGTTTTTTGTGCCAAACAATTTGATTGCTTTTGAAATTGAGAACTGTCTGAATAAACGGTTCGGCCTTGGTTCGGTTGTGATTTATCAAGATTTATTTTAGGAGAATTAGGCCCCCGATAAGTTTTCGGGAGTGTATTAGTTGAAATGGCCTACAGGCATCCCGTCGATTAACAAAACTAAAATATGATAAAGTTAAAACTAGTTCTTTAATAACAATAATTTAACACTGTTTTGGTATATGTCCGGGCACCGAAAATCAAAAGTGGTTCCAATTGTGCCCAATAAAATATCGAACACAACGGCTAACCGATATTAATAAAATGTTTCCCTATTCATTACCAATATTCTGAATATAATTTAAGGAAAATTCAGTCAAAACACACATACACGTAATGTTAATACTAGCTGTGCCCGCGACTCCATCCGCGTGGAAGTCGAAAACTAATATTGGTGCCAGTTCTGTTATGGACAAACTAAACTTAATTTAGACTATTGCCATCTTTTTCACTCTAATAAAATAAGAAAGAGACATACGTAAATAAGAGCTGTCAAATTTAGCTGAACTAAAAGTTCCATACAAATTTAGACGACATTAAAAACGTGTCGACTAAAAACACGGTGAAGTTCAAGGCGTAAACTAATTTGACATATCTAACTTAGTTGTTGTCTATCACCGTCCTTTCCTCGCGCTATCTGTTAGTAAAAGATAGCAATTCTCTAATTTTAGTGTACTTGGTGAACAAGAGAATCGGTACCATTGTGTCGCAATAACTAAACAAACTTCTTCTTGATAACTTTAAATTCTAATATCTTTTGATTGGGCGAACCGATTACGATGAAACAAAAACTAAATGTTACTTTGAGATACGAACAATATTTATTTATAAAAGTTAAACGCATTGAATTAGTACTTTTTACGTGATGCGTGCATAAACAAACCGATAAACAGACAAAAAATCCAAAAATTATTGAAATGGATTCTATTGGAAAGAATAACCTTTAACCCCCACAATTTTTATTTAAAACTAGCTAAACCGGCGAACTTCGTACCGCCATTTTTTTTTGTTAAAAAAAAATATGTTCGATTTTTTAACATTTTCTTACCAAACCTTGTCCTGACAATAACGAACACACAAAACTAACACAAAAATAACAATTTAGTGCAGTCGTTCGGAAGTTATGCGCGTACATACATTTCGGCGATTCATATTTCGATGCCTCCCACGTAAGTTGCTGTAAGCCACAAATTGCATTTTTGTGTTTTTCACGTAAAAGTGTAAAATTTTATGTATTATTATCTGTTCCTGTAAAAATATATATCGTTTTTCAATATTTTTATATTTGGAACAGGAAATATAAATAAAATTAGACACTTTTCCATGAAAAAACAAAAATGCAATTTGTGGCTTACGACAACTTACGTGGGAGGCATCGATTTATTCATATAGATATTACCAATGTACAGACACGCCAAGTCTACAGATTTACTATTATGTATAGATATATAATTATTAATATTTTTGTCCTGACTCAGTGGCCAGTCAACACAGGATACTGTTGTATATAACTTCTATTAGTACTAGTATGATGTGCATTTTGTAAAACAAACATGAAATTAATATTTTTTGTGTGGTTAAAACTGTCCATTTTACATTTATGTTTGTCTGATAGTGGATATTACTGTGGAGGTAACTATTTCTATTATTTTAACTGTATTATTCAAGGTTAGTTCAAGCGCGGATCCGACCTTCAAATTAGGTTATTGTCACATCAGTGGCTGTAGGCAAATGGCAATCAATGATCGCTAGAGAATAGAAACGATAATGAGATGTACTGCGGTGCGAGCACGGTTCTTTCAATCGAGTCGAGTTGAGAGTTGTATCTATTCTAAACGTCAAATTTGACATAAGATAAGGTAAAATGACAACTGTTGTCGTTTTATCAATGTCTCGTGTCAAATTTGACTTTTAAAATAGATAAATTTCTCGAATCGATTCGATAAAAAGATCCATGCTCGCACCGCTGGATTGACATAAGCTTTCGACTGGTCAAGCGATCTGTTATGTCATTTCCATACATTTAATTGGCGTATCTATTCTCTGGCGATCGTCGACTGCCATTTGTCTACAGACGCTGGTCGGAGTCACAGTCAAAATTTAGAGTGGTTACGCACTGCATCCGACCCGAATCCGAGAAAATACGTTCCGAAGTAGTCATAGAACTATTTATGTGGTAGTTTACGGACTAGATCCGACTTCCGTCATCCGATTTCTCTCCGTGATCCGTGAGTTTCCAATTCGGAAGAAATATTGACAGACCGAAGTAGCCGTAATACTGTTTATATGAACGCTTTCGCATTACCTCGTATTCAAATCGGACATATGCCAAAGATGGCCCCTGAATTGTTTGAATTTGGATCAGAGATCGGATGAGTGCGTAAGCGATATCCGAATTCGGTCCGAGTTTTTTAGACTCCAGATTCGTATTTTCACGTATTCGGATCGGATGCAGTGTGCAAAGCAATATCCGAATTCGGTCCGAGTTTTTTATATTCCCATTTTCACGGATCCGGATCGGATGCAGTGCGAAATCGTTGATAAGCTATACAGTTACCGGACAAACGAATTAAAAACATTATGGAATAACTCTCTGCCTAGCCTTTTCCCAACTATGTTGAAGTCGGCTTCCAGTCTAACCAGATGCGGCCAAATACCAGTATTTTACACGGAGCGACTGTCATCAGACCTCCGCAACTTTAAGTTTAGACCAGTTGTCATACTTTCGGGCTTTAGACTACCCGTAACGACTGTCATAGGTATTCGTATGACACTCGGGTCCGGTAGAATAACGTAATGTCATGTTATCCGTGTGGGGATGGGCTATAATAATAAAACTTCCACACCGCACGCTGGGAATAGACGCCTGCTGTAAGCCACAACAAAACCCAGCACGCTAGGTGGTAGTATCTACGGTCCGCCTGGCTAGCTACAACCCTCACATTAAAGTCCGGCGCCAAGAAGTTTACCGTGTTCCGTCGTGTGTATGTGAGAATCAGAGGGGTATAGGGGTATGTCCCTCTACAGGGTGTAAACGAATTCGTTTAATTCCTTCAAACCGCGTGATCTACTGGGGCCCAATTCTCCTAAAATAAATTGTTGCCAAACGCAATCGAACCACAACCGTCAGTCAGTTTTTGTTTTCGAAAGCTTTCAAAATGATTGATTTTGTTTTTTGTGTCAAACAATTTGATAGCTTTTGAAATTGAGAACTGTCGGAATGAACGGTTCGGCCTTGGTTCGGTTGTGATTTATCAAGATTTATTTTAGGAGAATTAGGCCCCTGGTGACACTAATTGACCCTGCATAGGTTTTTTTCAGAATAAACAATAAAAAGTTTTCAAAAAATGAACGATGGTATTATGAATCTGAGTAATTTTAACATCTCAAGTAAACTGACTGCGTAGAATGATATCGCGCTAGTCGTGCCTGTCAGCGTGCTTTATTCATTTATACATTTCATCGAAATTTTCTATCACAAAATTTTTATTTGGTAAATAAAGTTTTATTTTTAATCAATCTAAATCCCATGCGGGATTACACGAATTCGTTTACACCCTGTATATCTCTGTTACTCGAATTTATGTGCGCCATCTTAGACCCTGTTTGCGTTTACCATCAGGTGCGACAAGGAACAAAGGTGACTGAGTCAAAAATAAATAAACGAGAATAGCTCGAGCCGTGGTAAAAAAAATAGCCAGTCAGCAAGGATGGTAGCGGGGCTGACTGCCCAGGGGGCGCCGGACGTACAAATATCGTCACTTGTGGAGGCTCTTGAACCAATACCCTTGCCTCTGACCAAATTTAACAAGGATTGAGCGGAGATAAAGGTGCCGATTCTCTTGTTCACCAACTAAAGTAAAATTAGAGAATTGCTATCTTTTAGCGCATTCAGATAGCGCAAGAAAAGGACGGTGATAGACAACAACTAAGTTCGATATGTCATATTAGTTTACGCCTTGAACTTCACCGTGTTTTTAGTCGACACGTTTTAAATGTCGTCTTTTGTACAGAAAATTTAGTTCAACTAAATTTGACAGCTCTTATTGTCGTACGTCTCTTTCTTATTGTATCATAGTGAAAAAGATGGCAATAGCCTAAATTAAGTTTAGTTTGACCATTACTGAATCGGCACCTAAGATACGTTTATTTTTATTACAGATGCATTCAAAGAAACAGCAAACGATGTTATCTTGCTTCAATCAGCTCGACCGATCCACGTGCGATTGAACAAAGAGTTTATAAAGAAATGTGGTGATTTTTATAAGATACGCACTGTTGAAAGTGACGCTGGAGTCAATGCCACTATACTACAAACAGAGAATAATTTGTAAGTACTTACAGTATCTACAACATGTTACAGGAATATTTAACACAAACACCCCAATTAGAATGTTCAGTTATAATCATAATACATACACTGAAATTTTACTTTTATGTGCTTTATTGTTTATTTAAGAAAATAGTATTACTTTTTCACTGACATAATGCTCAATTTTATTTACCATAATTCAAAAAATTATTAGTAAAAGTAGGTTTAAAAAAAACACTTAAATAAAAATGGTTTAAATCAATTCAGTAGCCGATTCTTAACAAGCTACTTTCAGGGTTTGTATTTATTATGTTACACGTTGTATTACCTATGTGTACCAGGTGTAAGGGACGGTGTACCGAAAACTGAAACAGTGAATTCAGCCTATTATCATATATTATTCTGAATTGAAAATAAGTGGAAATTTTGCTCAGAATTTTCCGACTTTTCCGATTTTTCTTTTCACAAATTTTACATTTCTCTGCTGTAAAATAAGCAATCCTATTAAGAGACACAGCACGTTGCAAAAATAAAATGTATTTTTTTTATTTTATTTTATTTATTTATTGGTTGGCCAACAATTGTTTACACTAAAAACATTTACATAAAGGCAATTGGTTATCCTTATCAAAAGCAGCCACCGTACTATGCGTGGGTTTGCGGGCGAGGAGAAGCAAAATTAAAGTCTTTGATATCAATTACAAGTCGTACTTTGACAAACACAAATAAAATGATGCACAAAGATAGACGACGTTCCACCGAGTACGTGGGGCGCGAGCGCACATGCATCCAATCCCAATCACTTTTGTTATGTTCATAATGATCACCATTAATAATCAACACCGGGGTTTTGCTCGATAGCTCTGACGTTATCTGTCTAGCTTTTTGCGGGCCGCCTCCCCAGTCCTCGGTGTTACGTCAAATCGACATTGACCGCTGTCATCTGGTAGATGTCATTCGTCCAGGAATCAATTAAGTTTGGCGTCGTCAAGCCAATTCTCTCGACGCGCCGTCATACATATTTAAAAACAAAACATTAAACTTTTATAAGTGCAACAATTACTTACAAATCGTTATATTAATTATCCCATCTTGATTGGCTTAAGGTTCATAAAAGCATAAACTGTGTTGAATTCCTACTAAAGCAAACATGTTGCTTTTTTCTATTCATTTTGTTCCGTGGTTCTTATTTGTCTTATATTATACTAGCTTTTGCCCGCAGCTTCGCTTGCGTGAAATTTTGAACCCGTTAAGTGACGATTTTCCATACAAACGTTCATCCCCTATTTCTCCCTCTTAGGGGTAGAATTTCCAAAAATCCTTTCTTAGCGGACGTCTACTAACTATAAACTACCTCCCTGCCAAATTTCATCTTCATACGTCTAGCGGTTTTCGATATTTCGTGATGAGTGAGTGACCTTTCGCTTTTATATATTTAGATTAAATCTTATATTATATTAAATAGAGTAAATGGTATGCACCAGTCGAGCAATAAATCTACTAAATATCAAACACACACATGGTGACTTCTTGGTATAAATGCATACATACATTAAAGACAGATGCTGGAGACACGTGCCATATTATCATAGTAGATGTCTACAAAGATTACTTACGATTAAAACTAACAAAACTCATATTCATAAAGTACCCTCCATTTTCAGACACGTCATTAATTTATACGCTCATGATTACTCAGAATTCAGCAGTGAGGAAGTAGAACAGACCCTCGTGTATGCTGGTGATATAAACGATTTAGCTGAAGCAAAATGTGTCGCAACCAACGAAACCAATCAAGAATATAACTGTGAGGAAAAAGCAAAACTTATGAGTATATCAGCATCAGAAATCAACTCTAAAGATCTCTACCACTTTGTAGAACAAATTCAAATTATAGATGGCGAAATATATACAAGAGACCATTGTTCTACGGTTATCCAAAATACGGAAGATCTGAAGACAGTCCTACTTTGCCTGGAGTCAAACCACTACGATATAGATGTTAATATTGAACCTTTAAAACTGCAAATATCTACAACAGCTAACTGCAGAAGTGATATAGAAAAGTATAATAACAATTTCCTTGCAGTGTTAGCTCCTAGACCATTCAAAATGCATTTTGAATATTCAGTTCCAGTAGTATTCTATGATACTCCATATATGTTTCCAGAATTCAAGACATATTTTCCGAATTCGATGACTATGGTACCGTGGCAACTGTTAAAGTACGTTTTTTTAACGTTTATGAAGAACGTGGGTTGGCAAAGAGTGGTGATCGTGTCAGACGATTCAGTGTATAGCATGGCATTTGAAAAAGAATTGACTACGTTGTTTAATAAGGAGCGTATAGTGTACACGGTGGCACGGTGCGAAGAGGCCGTATGTAACGCGGAAAAGGTAATTTTCTGTCAGATATTTTTGATATTAAAGGACATCTGACAAAATGGACCAAAAAGTAAAGTACCCGGCCAAAGAAAATTAAGCATATACTATGATAGAAAATGACAACCTAAACATTTTTTTAAATGACGTCATTCCTCTAAGTCTGATATCTGAGACACTACATAAGGTTAAAATGTTACATTTCAGTCAAAACTAAAAAGAATTTGTAAGTGAAAAACATGTGCCAAACGTTACTTGTTATTTGTTTTAGAGGCAGGTAGCCATGAAGGCCGAAAGATTACATGCCTGCGTGACTACCCTGCTTTTTAATTATCCATGCAACTTCAGTTTCATCGGACGGCTATCCTATCTCCAGTGTTGTTATCGTATCGTCGTATCTTAATACGCTATACATATAGCGTATTAGTATACTATAGTATAAATGTATTTTACTTACAAACATTAAGATATAGTACTGTTAGTAAATATCTTAACGCTTAAATTCTTTATTTTTTTTCACTAACATCGAACATTTTAACCTTATGTATTGACTCAGATATCAGACCTAGAGGAATGACGTAGTAGTAAAAAATGTTTAGGTAGTCGCGTACTATCATAATATGCACATACTTTTCTTTGGCCGGCTACTTTGGATTTTGGTCCAAAAATGTATGAAGCTTGTCAGGTCTCCTTTGCGCTAAGTAATAGTCTTATTTTATGGAACGTATATGCCAAGAATCGTGAACATCTTATGAAACATGGTTTTATAAATAATAGGGTATTTAACTATATTACCTATTAGAAATCTCGTAACTGTTTCAAAAATATTATAAGCAACAGTGAAAAACCAATGAAATATTTAGGTAATAAAATGCTCAAGTTATAAACGATAAAGAATTAATCACAAGACAGAGACAACACTACTACCAAATGACGTCATACCTTAAAAACTTCATAGTGACTTGACATCACTCTGTACAATATCCATTTTGCGTGATAAGGACAGAAAATACCTCCTCAAGAAACTTCGAAAACGTATCTTCTCTATTTTGTCATCGATTTTATCCTGTACTTTCAATACTTTATACAGGGTGTAAACGAATTCGTATAATTCCTACAAACCGCGTGATCTACTGGTGACACTGATTGACCCTGCATAGGTTTTTTTAAGAATCAACAAAAAAAGTTAAAAAAAAATTAACCATGGTATTCTGTATCTGAGTAATTTTAGCGTCCCAAGTTAACTGACTGCGTGGAGCGATATCGTGCTAGTCGTGCCCGACTACTGTGTCGCCATGCCTTCATTCATTTATGCATGGCATCGAAATTTTCTAGCACATAAAAAAAATATTTGGGAAAATAGTTTTTTTTTAATTTTTTAATCAATCTAAATCCCATGCGGGTTTAATCTATACCATTAATAGATCATGTGGTTTGAAGGAATTACACTAATTCGTTAACACCCTGTATAAAAGAATACTAAATTTTTGTAAATTTTTAAAAGTAGTCAAATTCCCTATTATGTTTCCCGTATTCCCAGCAAACTTTTCGTTCCGTACATCATCATAGAATCTATGACATAGATCAACAATTTAAATGTTGTTAATGAAAATTCTGCATGCTAAACCAATGTAATAATTTAGTCACAGTTGTAAGCTAAAGCAGTACCTCAACTTACTATAATCGCCTGAATTGACACACGCACACAGACACGCACTGTATACTGAGTATAATGTACTCTTTGCTTAGAATAAGTACTAAAACTTATTCTAAGACTCTTTGTAATGTACTCTATGACAGCCGTGACTGACTGCATTGTGAAGCTCGCTTAGAGGTAGTGTTGCCAGATGTCCCGATTTGCGCGGGACGTCCCGATTTTCAGGAGTCTGGGGACGCGTCCCGATTTGTACCTGATCGGGACGCTAAATGTCCCGATTAATCAAAAAATGAAAAAAAAATCATAAAAATAATGTATATTTACGCTACGTAATTTTTTTTAACACGGAACGCCATTTATTGGCTTTGGAGTACGATTTTATTTTATAATTTCTACTAGTCTAGCAAGACTGATAACTTGTTATGTAACATTAAATAGACTTAAAACCCCTTGTTTTTTTTTGTTTACTGTCTGGACGATCTGCAACCCTAAATCCCGATTTTTTGACCTCATATACCGATTTACAACAAATCGGACCTGGCAACACTACTTAGAGGTCTTGTTGCAGTGCGTGTCTGTATGAGTGTTCGGACGATTGTAGGTAGTTGAAGTACTGCTTTAGCTTAGATATACAGTATGTCCAACAACAACTATTCTAGAACACAAATACACTATACAATAGGGCCCAATCCACTTCCATTTTTTGTTGAGATATTCTGTACGTGTGAACAAAAAAGTCATATCTCTCAAAGTTTTGGTCCTACTGAGATAAAAGTAGGCTTATTCGGAGTGCAACAATATTTTCTATAGTTTACATTACGATACAATGGGTTCACATTTTCATAACTTTAAGATAGAGAATATCTCAACAAAAAAGCAAAATTGCTGCCAAATAGCGGGGTAGTGGATTGGACCCTAGTGTGTAGTGTATTTGTGTACTACACACATCAAAAGTGTCTAGGGATCAAGCATTTTTATGCGGATTTCTTGAGATTGAGATGTGGCTTTGTAATAAATTTATGATTTTATAAATTTATATGGATCCTTTTTGGTGCATTTCATAATTTGAATCAGGAACTGTGAATCAAATTCGAGTAAAAGATGAAAATCAGCTGTCAATATTTTCCCTATAAAAACATACAACGCATTGAAGACATTATGGCTTAGGGGGCTTTTCGGACACAAAAAATCTCGGCTATGGCCGAGTTTCCTATTTTTAAATTTTGATGTCGGAAATTCGCCCGAATATTTTTGTGCATGTTGCCGAGTTTACACCTTTTATAAATCGTAGTAGTACATTCGGCCAAATAAGATTTCGTATAAATTCGTTATCCTAACGACGATATATTTATATCTGAGGTAGTAAATAAAATTGAGCGTAGTTATCAATAAATTATACAATATACGAAACTGTACAGAAATATCATATATGATATAAAGTATCAAAATATGGGGTATTCCTCGAAACGCACCAACGATGAAACAGAGAAGAGCATGAAAGAATACGAATTAAATTATATCGATAGATGTTTTAATTCAGCTGTCCTCCTCTTTGTTTATTTATTAAAACTACCAGGAAAGCAGAAATGAACTGGAGCTAGGTGCTTAAGCAACTTACTACTTAGCTCAATAATGTAAAATACAGGTTTTGAAATTGAATCGTTTGTTGTTTTGAAAAGTACCAGGGTGACAGAAAAGAACAAAAAATATGCGCCTAAACGATCTCACTAAGTTGTGCACCAACGATTAAACACAAAGATGAATATAAAATATTCGTTATTATTCACTATATCGATAGAAGTCTAAATTAAAACTGTCCTATAACTTTCATGTCCTACGAGTATAACTACCAGGAAAACAGAAATGAACTGGAAGTAGCTGCTTAAGCGATACTACTTAGCTCACTAATGGTTGAAGTACACGCTTTAAAATTTTACCTTTAAGTACTTCCTACTTTCCTTCCAGAAACAAAAAGTAAATGAATAAATTCAAACAAGTATTTTTGTACTTTTAGTCCAACGTTACCAGCCCTGTTTACATTTTACTTATTTCTTTCCAAAAAAATATAAAATACTAGCATACTTACTTACACAAATTCCAGTGCCAACCCTGCCCCACTAATAAAATTTGGTGGGGCAAATTCCACTCCAAAATTAGATTTTTTCCACTTTGCCCCACCAACGGGGCGGCTGGTGGGGCAAAGTGGAATAATTCGTTATTTCACTATCAATTAAAGAATCGTAAAAAAAAAGTTTCGTATATTATATAATTTATTGATAACTACGCTCAATTTTATTTACTAACTCAGATATAAATATATCGTCGTAAAGATAAAGAATTTATACGAAATCTTATTTGGCCGAATGTACTACTACGATTTATAAAAGGTGTAAACTCGGCAACATGCACAAAAATATTCGGGCGAATTTCCGACATCAAAATTTAAAAATAGGAAACTCGGCCATAGCCGAGATTTTTTGTGTCCGAAAAGCCCCCTAAGCCGACATTATTAGTGCTACTGTTTCCCTACTACTGATTAAAACCAACGTTATTATGGAGCGGCGACGTCATTTAAGCAGGGAAGAAATGCTCAGAGCCGTGGGAATGATAGAAGCTGGTTCCCGGCAACGTACTGTGGCTTTAGCTCTGAATACAAGTCAGAGTGTTATCAGTCGACTTTGGACACGTTACCGAAGCACTGGTACCGTGGCTGAGCGCCATGGAGGACGGTATCGCTGCACCACACGGAGACAAGACCGATACATTCAAATCTTAACTCGAAGAGCTCCAACAATAACCGCCATGATGTTAGCCGTGAGGCTTCATCACTCTTCAGGGAACTTAATTAGCGACCAAACAGTCAGAAATCGCTTGCATGAAGTGAACCTTCATTCCCGAAGATCGCTACGGGTACCACCTATAGCAATGCACAATCGTAGGATTCGATATCAATGGGCTCTTGGACACAGAAATTGGGCAGAAGAACAATGGCGTTTCGTGTGCTTTTCTGATGAGTCTCGTTTTGGTATGAGACCGGATACAAGACGTATACGACACTGGAGAACCCCTGGACGCCAACAGCGATTAAAATCCTGCCAGGAAGTCCATCCTTATAGTGGTGGAACCATCATGGTATGGGCGGGTATTTGGATCGGCGGAAGAACTGAGTTGATTTGGATCAGAGGCAACCTCAACGCTCAAATTTATGCTGAGACGATTGTATCAGACGTCATCGTTCCTCTACAAGCGCAAATCGGTCCCTTATTTCAGTTAATGCATGATAATGCACGACCGCACACCGCAAGAGTTGTAAGACAGACTCTCGCCGCAGCTAACATCAATGTCCTGCCCTGGCCTGCTCAGTCGCCAGACTTGAACCCGATTGAGCATGCATGGGATATGCTACAGAGAAGAGCTCTGCCGAATATGGAGGGTATCCAGTCGCAAGATGACCTTTTTTTGTTGTTGCAACGAACATGGGCGGCCATTCCACAGCGTGATTTGGATGAACTCATTTTGAGTATGCCAAACCGATGTTCTTGTGTTGTTAGTGTTCGCGGTAGAAACACGGATTATTAATTGTTTAAGTTACCCAATAAAATTTTAAAGAAAACTGTTATTTCAGTCTTTTTTTCGAACTTTTGTGTTAGTGGTTCAAATGTCAAAAATCCCTTTATTAGGAAAATGGCAAATTTCTTTATTAATGCAAAGGTGACTTGGTTTATCGTTACTGTGACAAACGAAAACACTTTATTTGATGAATCCTTAAAGAAAATTTTAATTAATATCAATCAGGAGAAAAGTTATTGCAAAAATATATGTTGATCCCTAGACACTTTTGATGTGTGTAGAATAGTTGCTATATAAGTACCTAAAATATCGCTAGTCGATGACCGGACACATTGTATCCTGTGATTTAGTCCAAACATTATGATAGCGTTCCGTGTGGTGCTGGACGTAAAGAATAGCACTACCCCATATGGGTGTCGTAAAAGGGGACTAAGGGATTCACTAGAGGATGGGCAGCAGCGTTCTCTAACGCGACGTCTTACGTAGGCGGTTTAAAGCGACGCGCGAAGCGATGCGATGCGGTGACACGCGATGCGGTGCGAAGCGGCGGCTTTGTCCTACGAGCTCGCGGACCGCTCGCCGCGCGCCGCCGTCATTCAGTAGCACTGTACGGAACCGCATCCAGTTCGCGTGAAAATATCAAGCCAACTGACAGCGTTCGCTTCGCGCCGCGCGCGCTGCACCGCACTCCACGTGCGTTTGGTCACGTAGGCCACTTCAATAGGTATCGACTGTTTGTTGTTTTCGCGTCGCGCCGCGCCACTTCGCGTCGCTTGTAGATCGCTCACGTAGGATGACGCGTAAGTGCTTTGACAACCATACTGCGATCGCTAACCCGCCTGCCAAGCGTAGCGATTATGGCAAACCTCCCCAACATGGCTTAGGGGAGGCCTATGTCCAGCAGTGGACTTCTTTCGGCTGAATGATGATGATGATTATGATAGCATTGTTCAAATCCATGGTTTTACTTGCAGATAAGCACATCTCTCGCAAAAGTTAGAGCATACATTGTTATTGCTAACGTTGAAGCAGACAATGCCAGACGCATGGTTCAATATAATAGGGCGGTGAAGGTATGGTTGGTGAGGGACATGGTACTAATGAACCAGGTATGTACTAGACTAATTTTTTTATTACTAATATTTTCTTACACTTTGTCTCCAAACTACAACTTCACTGACGGATCTGTCTTCATCGATATGGACTTGTCATCAGAAAATTGTTTTATATGGGTGATTCATTTGGAGGTACTTTTTTCAAAACTTAAAAAAATAGTAATAAAACAAATTTATCGGATTATATTTAGTATCATACAAAAGAACCATTCTTGACATTTATTTTTTAACGAATAATTCATTCAAATGTTATCCGTAACTGCGGTTAACGTGGTCCATTCCGCAGTTCTAATTTTCGATGACGCGTCCGAGCATTTCGAGTGGTATTTGATGAATAACGCGAGTAATGTTGGCTTCCAGTTGTTCAATCGTACGCAGCTTATCAATATAGACTTTGGACTTTACATAGCCCCAAAGGAAAAAGTCTAGGAATGTGATATCACAGGATCTAGGCGGCCAACTGACCGATCCGAAGCGCGAAATTAACTGTTCACCCAATTGTTTTCGCAATAAAGCCATGGTTTTACGTGCTGTGGCACCGTGTTGTTAGTACCAAACGTCCTGAAGATCACGGGCTTCAAATTCAGGAAACAAATAGTCCGTTGTCATGGCACGATAATCAAACGAAAATACGTCATCGAAAATTGGAACTTCAGAATGGACCATGATAGCCGCAGTTACGGACAACATTTGAAAGAAATATTCTTTAAAAAATAAATGTCAAGAATGGTTCTTTTGTATGATAATAAAGATAATCCGATATATCGGGTGTAAAAAGACCCTTAACGATAACGAAAACCACATATTCTACCCATCATTGGGATCATTTTTTTCTACCAGACCATACCTGGGAAACCATTGGTTTTCGAGATATTGAAGGTCAAAGTATACTTTTTTTTAGTTTTTTCCAAAAACGTATGCTAAGTGATAATACTAAACTTTCTACCAAACAACCATATCAAAATTTGCAATTTTTCCTCACAAATTACGCATTTGAAGTTACAAAAACGCAACGAATATCAAACGTACACGACCGCCTTGGCTCAGCTGTGTGGCCGCTGCACGCATGCAAACGCGTGGCATCGCCACAACCACACATTGCGCGCTACAACCAAAAGCGTTTTTTTTATACCAAAAAATAAAAGTCGTTTCCCAGCAATTATTTTTGGTCAATGTAGTTTAGTTTGATGTACAGAGTGCGTAGATTTCGGCTATGTGATGGGTCTTTTTACACCCTGTATTTGTTTTTTCATTATTTTTTTTGTTTTGAAAAAGGTACCTCTAAATGAATCACCCGTTAGATAGGAGTCTTTTATGTTCCTGTTTTGATAAATCCTTTATCTTTTATCTACGTCGGTCTGCATAGCCTTTTCTTTCTTTTTTTTTATTATTTGTCTTGGTCACGTTTAACCCTCGTCGCACCTGATGATAAGCGCAGACTGGGTCTAAGTAGTAGTAAGTCAAGTAACAGAGATATAAGTAGAGAGATTCCCCTATACCCCCCTGGCTCTCACATACACACGACGGAACACAGTAAACTTTTTGGCGGCGAACTTTAATGTGAGGGTGGTAGCTAGCCAGGCCGACCGTAAAGATTCTACCACCATGAAAAGATGCGACTGAATACCAGTATTTTACACGGAGCGACTGCCATCAGACCTTCGCAACCCAGTTACTGGGCAATGCCGATATCCTAAGGTTAGACCAGGAGTCAGACTTTCGGGCTTCTGACTGCCCGTAGCGACTGTCATAGGTATTCGTAGGACACCCGGGACCGACGGCTTAACGTGCTCTCCGAGGCACATATTTTTATATAGGGTGTAAACGAATTCGTATAATTCCTTAAAACTACATGGTCTAGGTACACACGGCTACACTTCAAGCTATACATAACCAGTATAAGCTGACCGTTACTTGTGCGAAAAGATTATACAAAGCGACGTCAAGATAAACTGGTTTTGTATAGCTTGATGTGTAGCCGTGTGTACTACTGGTGTAGATAGGCCCCGCGCGAGATTTGGCTTGATTAAAAATATAAAAATGTATATTTTTTTTCATGCGGTTTGTGTAAGTGGTCGTATCTAAACCACCTAACCTAATAAGAGCGATTACGCACTGCATCCGATCCGAATCTGTGAAAATACGAATATAAAAACTCGGACCGAATTCGGATATTGCTTTACGCACTGCATCCGATCCGAATCCGTGAAAATACCGATCTAGAGTAAAAATCTCGGACCGAATTCGGATGTTGCTTACGCACTATTCCGATCTCTGATTCAAATTCAAACAATTCAGGGGCCATCTTTGGCATATCCGTTTGGCGTCTCATTTGAATCCGAGGTAATGCGAAAGCGTTCATACAAACAGTACTACGGCTACTTCGGTCCGTCAATTGTTCTTCCGAATTAGATACTCACGGATGACGGATAGAAATCGGATGACGGATGCCGGATGTAGTGCGTACTAGTCGCGCGCAGAAGGTTTGCCGATGACTGCGCCTCCCACTTCCCCGACCGCTACCCGCGCTCGTCTGAATCGTACCGACCATCGACGCGTGACGTCATGAGGCCATCGGCAAACCTTCTCCGCGCGACTTATAAACTACCATACAAATAGTTCCATGGCTACTTCGGAACGTATTTTCACGGATTCGGATCGGATGCAGTGCGTAATCGCTTTAAAGATTCAGTAAAAAAAAAGAAATATTTATTTTGCAAAAAAAAATATTTTATGTGAGTGAACATTTCGATGCCACTCATATATGAATGAAATCACGGCTGGCGTGCACGACTAATGTGATATCGCTCTATGCAGTCAGTCAACTCGGGGCTCTAAAACGATTCAGAAATAGAAAACCAAGAATTTATTGTTTTTTTTTTCAGTTGGTTTTCAAAAATACCCATTTAGGATTAATCTGTGTCACCATTAAATCAAGTGGTTTGAAGGAATTACACGAATTCGTTTACATCCTGTATACAGGCTGTAAGGGTGAACACCGTTATCCTTGAAACCAGTGGTTTGGTTTCATTTATAGAATGTAAAATCAATGAAAAATAACAAACTTTTTTTTTTAAATTTTCATTTTTCCTCAAAAGCATTTCACCCTATGCGCGGGGGCAACAAGCTACGGGAGGGGGCGCGCGGAACTCGCCGCGTGGCCCGACGCACGGCCCCGCACAGTTTGCTACCCCAGTCAGTCAGCTGTTTTGTTAGCGAGTGTGTTGAAGCCGCGTCGTAGCGCCGCCGCGCCGCTCATTTCTCGCGCGTATATTTTTTTATTTTTTTTACTCGGTCCTATATTTTTATGTTTAAGTCAACTACCCATGGTTTGAGTGATAACGGTATTTACCCTTACATGCTGTCGTTTAGATATTTTTTTATCTACGTATGTTTTGTTTATTATTATATTTATAACTAGGTTTTATTTTTTAGGAAGATGTGTTCTGCTTTACGTTGGGTTCAGCAGAACACCATCCCAACGAGTGCAAGTTACATGACAAAGTTTTGGATGGTATCAGCAGTATTACCCAGGCATACAATAAAATAACATTTATGGATTTCGCATTGAGCAAAAAAAAGTTTTACAGGTAATTATTGTTTTGTTCTTATATTTGTAACTTTAGCTAAACGAGAATAAGGCTTGTTCCACACGTACCACAACTACACAACGACCACAACCACACCACAACAACAACACGTGCTGCCGTCCTATGTCTAAAAGACTGTAAAGTGACATTTTGACAAATTTGAGCTTTATCTTCTTATATATTATTATTATGTATATAAAGAGACTGGTACTGACTGACATTTCATTCATCAACGCAGAGCCTAAACCACTAAAGCTGGAAATATGAAATTTGGACAGTAGGTTCCTTACGTGACGAAAACATCCACTAAGAAGGGATTTCTCGAAATTCAACCCCTAAGGGGGTGAAAAGGGTGATTAACGTTTGTATGCAAGTCCGTCATTTTTGAAGTAAGAAGCATGAAATTAAGTATTAAGGTTTCTGGTTAGGAGTAAATGTACATGTGTTTAAGCGTTTTTCGAAATTCAACCCCTAAAGGGGTGAAATAAGTGTTGTAAGTTTGTATGAAAAATCTGATACTTTTGAAGTAAGAAGCATGGAATTAAATATTTAGGTTACTGGTCAGAAATAAACATACACGTGTTTCAGGGTTGTTGGAAATTCTACCCCTAAGGGGGTGAAATAAGTGTTGTAAGTTTGTATGAGAAATCTGTTACTTTTGAAGTAAGAAGCATGGAATTCAATATTTAGGTAACTGGTCAGAAATAAATGTATACGTGTTTCAGGGTTTATGGAAATTCAACCCCTAAGGGGGTGAAATAAGTGTTGTAAGTTTGTATGACAAATCTGGTACTTTTGAAGTAAGAAGCATGGAATTCAATATTTAGGTTACTGGTCAGAAATAAACCTGCACGGGTTTCAGGGTTTTTGGAAATTCTACCCCTAAGGGGTGAAATAGGGGATAAAAGATTCTACGAAGTTAAAAGTATGAAATCAAATGAATGAAGGCTTTCTGGCTAGGTATAAATACATGCTTTTGAACGTTTTTGTAAATTCTACCCCTAGGGCGTGAAATAGGAGGTGAAAGTTTTCTTGAAGTTAAGAGCATGAAATTAAATAATAGGGTTTCTGGTTAGAAATCAATGTACACGTGTTTGAGCGTGTTTGTAAATGAAATCCCTAAGGTGGTGAAATAATAAGGGTAGAAAGTTTGTGTGAGAAATCTGGTACTTTGTGGTACGAAGCAATACACGTGTTTACGCGTTTTTGGAAAGACTACTCCTAAGGAGTGAAATAGAGATGAAAGGTTTTCTGAAGTAAAAAGCATGCAATCAAATAATAGAGTTTCTGCGGGGAAATAAACATACACGTGTTTGATGTTTTTTGGAAATTCTACCTCTAAGAGGGTGAAATAATAAGAGTTGAAAGTTTGATTGAGAAATCTGCTACTTTTGAAGTAAGAAGCATGGAATTAAATATGTAGGCTTCTGGTTAGAAGTAAACACACGTTTGAGGGCTTTTGGACATTCTTCCCCTAAGTGATAAAATAAGGGATGAAAGTTTTTTCATAGTTAAAAGCATGATATGAAATAATTGGGTTTCTGGTTAGAAATAAATGTACTTACTTAAGATTGAGCATTTTTTTACAAATTCAACCTTTAAGGAGGTGAAATAAGGGTTGCAAGTTTTGTGAAAAATCTGGTACTTTTAAAGCAATAAAGGGAGAAACTGACTGAATGGCTGATGGATCTATCAACGCAAAGCCTAAACCGCTGGGGTTAGAAACTTGAAATGTTCAATTTAGGTACATCTAATATGGGTTGTTAACGTTTGTATGAAAACCCTTATTCCATGGGATTATTAACTTAAAATTTGGCACAAAAACTGTTCAAAGTAAGTAATAAAAGGCAGATTTTTTGATTTTATACCTTCATTTAAAAAGGGCTTAAAGAGCGTTTAAAATTTCACGCAAGCGAAGCTGCGGGCAACAGCTAGTTAGTATATAAAACTCAAAAAGCGCAACATTTTCTCTATCGCTCAGTCTGGTCCGTATTTTTCCATCATTTGTCAATTACGAGATCCAGAGAGTTTTAATGAAACATTACCATATAATACCGTACCATACCATATTGCAGGTGGTCAAATATCAGTACAAAAAAGCATGACACAAAAACTTTAATTTTAAAAACTGTATTAGTCCTGTAACTCATTAAAAGTTATACAATGAGCTTAAAGTAGCCCAATAATTTGTTATAATCAAAAACATCTGTATGTCTTCAGAATTTCTAGGGACAACACTTTCGACGTTTTTGCTCATAACTCAAAACTAAGTTTAGTCACTTAACGGCCTTTTAGACATGAGACGGCAGCGTGGGGGTGTACTAATTTGTATGAAAATAAATACAGTTTAATACACACGGACCACATTTTGCCGCCAAATTCAATCGTGTGGGCGATACCGACCACATCGCAACCACAACGCCACCACCAGCGATACCGCGCACTAGCGGCCGGCCACCTCTTAAACAGAACGTTGCGTCGACGCAACGACACCGCGCGCGCGCCCTCTCACTAGCCACAACGTAACCACATCGATGTTTTGTAGTTACCACAACATAACTGCAAGAAGCTGCAGCGACACTACACACGTAACCACTGTTTGACCACTTTTTGTCGCTAGGATGTGATGTGGTGTGGTTTTGATACGTGTGATTTCTCCCTAAGTGTCTAAACATACTATGGCAAAGATACGCGACCGAAGTTCGGCATGATTACGCCTATAATGCTATTTGAATTACTGAAATTCGGGTCGATTGCCAACGAAGATCAGGGGCGCCGCGTGTCCGCCCGTTGTGTTTATCAGGTCCGGTCAACTTTGTATGGGGCGATACTATTATACCTATTGGAGATTGTTCTGTGATGCCAGCAATTGTAAAGTATGATGATAAACCTAAATTAATAGGTCTGTCATCATACGCGTATGGCAACACTGGTCTGTGTGACGTAGCCACGGTCCGCAAGCGCCATCTACAAGCGACCCAATAGAAAATGAAATAAATGATGGATGGGAGCTGAAACCCCGTTGCTCATAAGTAAAGTTCGCCGTCACAGGCACACACTTTTAGAGCCAAATAACGAAATTACCCTCCTCCAGGAGGCGATTGCCGAAGTCCGAATCCCACAAGCGGTCGCCCTGAGTGCTGTTGTTGCAAACAGTCACGATGTTAAGAGTAGTACAAGTAGTTAGCTTAGGTTAAGATTTTACTCCCCCCCCCCCCCCCATTGGCTGGAGACCCATCACGTCTCGCCAATAACTGCCCGGTTACGTAGAAACGGTCACCTAGGACCATCTTCACATTTAGTACAAACATTAGCTTAGTTGTTAGGGTTTCCAGAAATACTGGAGATGTGTATTATACCATCAGGTTCAAAGAAATTCTACAAAAAGGTTTGTTTGATCACAAAGAGAGTTTGAGATGGCACTACAACCACCGTACGTATTGTAGTAGGTGTCTTGATGACATTTAACAACCATATTATATTTCCAGAAAATTTGGAAAGCTATTGAAGAAAACCAGAAAACCGCAATCTATAGGTTTTGTGTACAAAGGATGGAATGAAGTATCAAAAATGCACGTTAACGTCACCGGCGCCGAAGAGATCAGTTTCACGAATCCATATAAGAACTCTCTCACACCTATCGATGGACCGCGTTGTTTGTCAAGGAGCTTCGACTATTTCAATACTTGTGAAGACATCTCAATTCTCATTTTTATGTTCGTCATTATCCTTTTCTTCACCACGTTACTTTTGATCACTTGTTACTTTCACAAGACCTCGCCATTTCACGACATAAGATATCACAATTTTTAGATTAGTATAGCTTTGAATTTTTTTTATTTATTGTGTTCGTTGCTTCGCCAAATGGTGTTGTTAGAAAATGTTTAGATTACCACTTGGAATGAAACTAGCATAACGGCAGAATTTCGCGGTTATTTATATACATATACATTTTTCATTATTTTCAACACTCCATCACTTATAGTTTTACCATGATTCCCTATTGGAGCCACAACGATATCAGAAGCTCTTCAAAATAGTTGTGATTGTTTTGAATTATTTACAAAGCAGAAGGAGGTACTGTAGCCTCTATTATCACAATTATATATTTACCCTATCAATGCGAAGCTAAAAGGAAGTATTATGAATTTAAACGTCGATATATTTCTTTTAAAGGTTGACTGGTAGAGAATGCCTTATGGCATTAAGTCCGCCTTATGTACCACCATAGTGCATAGAAGTATAAATAAATAAAATAAATAAATATAATTATGTGGTAAATTCTTTATATTATAAAAATAAAATCCGAGTCGGTTTAGCTATGCGATCGATGCTTTTGTCACGTTTCTAGATTTAAAAGACAATGGTGCCAATTTTCTTGTTCACCAACTAAACTAAAATTAGAGAATTGCTATATTTTACTAACAGACAGCGCGAGAAAAGGGCGATGATAAATGAAAAGGGCGGTGATAAATAAAAACTAAGTTAGAGATGTCAAATTAGTTTACGCCTTGAACTACACCGTGTTTTTAGTCGACACGTTTTAAATGTCGTCTAAATACGTATGGAAATTTTTGTTCAACTAAATTAAACGATTGTTCCCAACGAGTCACACTGTAACGTGTCACAGTGTGACTCGTTGGGAAAATTTTTGAATAAAAATCTCAACCAGTCACACTGTTACTAGACAGGACAACTTTTTATCGTTTGTTCTCTCTCTCGTAACTCGTTGGGAACAATCGAAATTAGACAGTTCTTATTTATGTCCATCTCTTTCTTATTTTATCAGAGTGAAAAAGATGGCAATAGCCTAAATTAAGTTCGGTTTGTGCACAACAGAGTCAACATCAAGATTATATTAAATAAAAGTCCAAGTCGTTTACCCGAGGTTTTTAATCAGTTCCTTGAGATACCTAATGTCTTTCTTATCATGCAGTGTCTCGTCGTCATCGATGTTGTCAGGTGTTGCAGTAGTTCGGGGAGGGTGCTCTTGGCCAGGTAGCTCGAATATAAAACCTCGAATCTGGCCAGTTGTAAAAAAAAGGCTGTACAAAGTGAAATTGATAGGTATACAATGTGTTAGGTACTGAACTACCGAAATGGACATGTTAAGCACTTAATATAATCGAAATACCCCACCTCAATTATTTCATTACAAAATTATTTCAATTATTGACTAAACTCATAAAAAATCATAGTGAAAAGAACTGAAAAGCATAAAACGGTATATCAACGACCTCTTTTTGGCAGTAGATCAGAATATGAATAACTAACTAAAAAAGCAGAGAGTGCCTAAGACGCCGGCGACGGCACCCAAAACTAACGCCATTGGCACTACATTATTGCCGACAGCCGAGATTAAAAACATCGGCTGCCGGCACCCAAAATGGACACCGGCGGCGGTAATAGGTTGTTTGGTAGGTATGTTAGTTGAAAGGTAGGTTCGATTTTGGGCCAAACACTGTAATTTGTCTTCTAACTGACTAATTTCAAGAGCGTGCAAAGCGAACTCGGTAATTTGGGGCACCCCGACACGGATAGGTTAGGTTCGAAGGGGATTCCTTCGTGTTAGGTTACTTTAAACCCTGCAGACAGGAAATAGGAGCCCCGCTCAGCAGCGCTCCGTCGACTCTGCTCTAGAAACCCAAACAAGCTTACAAACATCCCCTTAAGTTTTATATTTGTTTTTATTGTGAAAATGAAAGTGGGTGACGAATAATCGTCTCATGAAGAGTTTGAAGAGGCCTTGAAGGTGTAAAAAACAGTGGATGTAGTCGGCGCGGTGCCGGCAGCTAATTTGGTACCTGGCGCCGGCACTCGTAATGGCAACCGGCGCCGGCAGCGGAGGCACTTCCAAAAAAGTATTTGCATTTCATAACTTTTTATTAATTTACGTGCTTTTTGAGTTAAGTTAATAACGGGAGTAGAATGATGCCTTCTTTTAGTTTATAGTTTTACACTTTATACAAGTAATTTTTATTTGCCAGTCAATAACTGAGATCACTTTTTAAATTGAAGACTACTACTACATTAATGGGCAGATCAAAAATTAAATGTGGTATGGCTGCCAATCGGAGAGGCCGTCCTCTCCTGGTTAATTGCTGGTAACCTCTTGGTTGGTATTATAAAATTCATATTTTTTTCGTTTAAGTGTGTAACATGTAGTAGAATTATTATCGGTAGGTCAATACCTAATACAGTTTGCTTTGTGGAAATTGACAGGACGGACGACAATCGTAATTCGAGACTTCAGCGCACCGCAGCATAACACTCGTATGTGGCGATGCCAGATTCGTTTTTCCAAATAACCAGACTTATTTTTTTTTAAAACGAGACTGGCAAAGTTATCTGCATGTTGACTTTCTAATATCTACCGCGCCAAATTGGCTATTTGGATGAAAAAGCAGGATTTAGGCGTCCCGCTCAGCGTGCTGGCGGGAAACGTCCTAAGAAGACTGAAAAACAGGACGTCCCGCCAAAAGAGAGACATCTGGCAAAATTGGAAGTCGCTGGCTTAAATTAAAAAAACGTCTGTGGCGACATCTATCACGCCACATGGGAACTACGCAACACGACTGTGATGTAGCAGACTACAGCGACAATAACGACAACTCTCAAAATGAACGCTATGACAGCTCCTACATCGCGATATCAAGATGTGACGCACGAATAGCACATACGTGGGCCACACTGAAAGTTTCTGGAATGGGCCACTTGTGTTAAAGATATTAAAAAAGTAATTGCTATTTTAAAAAATATAACTCTTTGGCTGTAGAATACATTTTACTTTTTACATCTATCATTTGTTTTTTCTTTGTGGCGCCAATTTGAAAATTGCGTGTTGACCTAAAAATGGATTTAAGTCGAGAAAATTTTCGATGTATAATTTTCTATGATTTTCGCTGTGGTTTAAGTCAACATAAAAAGTTGCCAAAGACTTAAATTAGCATTTGGTGATGAAGTCCCATCTCGTAGCTCTGTGTTATTCTGGTATAATGAATTCAAACGTGGACGTATTCATCTCCAAGATGATTTTCGTGAAGGTCCGCCGGCGACAGCGGTAACAGAAACTAACATTGATACTGCAGCTACAACTAATTCAATTAGATAAAAATATTACATGTCAGCAAATTTGTACATCATTGAACATTGCTATGAGAAAAGTGCAAAATATTTTGCAAGTACATCTGAACGTTCAGAAGCGTTCTTCGAGATGGACACCGCATATTTTAATGAAAGTTCAAAAACGACAGCGAGTAGAGTGATGTGATAAAATTTTCCCAATGGTTTCAAAGATTGAAAAAGTGTATAAATTGTCTGGGAAAAATTACTTTGAAAAACAGTGAACACAATATAAATATTACAAGTGTTTTACTTTATGAGAATCAAGAAACTTTCAGTGTGACCTATGTACAACCGCCCAACATTAACCGTTGGGCAGTAACCCGCCAGGCATAAGACCCGCTTGGTTGGAGGATCCTCTCTTTTCGTTGGAGGAACACCGTACCTCGTACCTCGTTCCTCCACATGTCAATAAAACTTCATATTAATAAATTATACAGAATATTGATACAATTGTCATCTTAATACCTTTTGATTGACGGCTCTTAAGTTCTGTAGCAATTTTAGTGCGGACCTCTTTTCAGTTGGATGCGAGATTTGATACAGTCGTATTGCCCTGTGGAACTGCACAATATTACATAATATTAATATTAGTTTACCAAGAAATCTTTAACAATATATCGTGTGCTTACACCTAGCGGCCCCCACACCATAACTGAGCACGGGTGGTTTAGGGAACTACTTAGTTCTGTATTTGTTCTATCGGATCTCACCTGAAATTTTATTTGTCCCGCAACCGATGAACGCAACGAATCCTCCAGCGAGCGGACTCATTTTATTTTGGGACGCGTATGGTCATACAGTGTATGTTTATCTGTAGTATCTATTCAGTTATATACAATTTTATTACAATATATATTTTGTCTACTTTCACTTAAACTGTGAATTTTATTTATCATATCTAACTATACATATGAAAATATAGAACCCTTATTCCAAATTTTTTGAGAATACGCGGCCGAAAATAAAATGAGTCTCCGCTGGCTGGAGGTTTGATTCGGCTCAATTATTTAAGAAATTAAGCGTAATAGAAAATACGTTTACATTAAAACGAGAAGAGTGTAACTAGAACTAAAGTTTGAGACTAATCTGAGGACTATCAACCGCCTGTTAAAGAAGTAGCCCGCTGGCTGGAGGTCAACGTCAAACGCAGCTATTACAAGAAATGACGGGAAACAAATTAACCCTTTCAAGGGCAATGGCAATATATTTGCCACCACGGTTTTTGGGACATGTTGAGAAACCCTTCCTATTATTTTTTTTTCAAAAAAAACCTGACATTTTTTACTATTTTCTCTAATAAAAAATACAAATGATACTTAAAAAATGTTTTTCTTCATTAAATTTTTTATTTTCTTAAGAAATTGTCAAATTGTTAGTTATTTACTTTTCCTAAAATGTACTGCCCGTTAAAGGTTAAACAGGTAGAATTTCCGATGAAACAAATATAAAATTAATTTCCTGAACCAGCCGCTCTCTGTAACAGTGTGGGGGGCGCTAGGTTAAGCACACCAATACACAATGATTTCACGAACTTCCAATCGACAAACTCCATACAAAGCATTAGCAACAAAGTGCAATCAAATGGCGAGGGCGTAGCGAAAACGTTTTTGAACATGCTTGCTCCCTCGCATTCGCTTTTCCGTTTTAATTCGTTACGCTTCCAAACAACAAGGAATATTTATTTAATTGAGTCTGTACTGTCGCGTGGAATAACATGGCACATGGCGAAATTCAAAAAAGATTTCCTTCTAAAATAATAATATCTTTTAAAATTATTGATACATTATACACATAGTTTCTACAAATACATTCTACGAATTATGGTTTCTAATATTTCATAATTACAATATTTTCTCTAAAAGAAATTCGCTTTTTAAAATACGGCCCGCGGGCCAATTCCGGCCAGCGAAGGGTTTAATCTGGCCCGCCAACCCTCGCTTTTAGAAAAAGAGTGTATGGCCATAACAAATAGCCGTAATTAATTGACCCAAAGTTTTTAGTTTTTTGGCATAACAGAATGTATTTTTTTTGGAATTCGTACCCCCCCCCCCCCTTTTTTTTTTGTAAAATCCTCATCGATACCCGGACTATGCCGGACTCTTAGCGGCTAAAAACCCGCGGTGTTCCTTCTCCTGACCCTTGGCCGGGTTTGCGGGATTCGCAACTCCATGCACCGCAACCCCGGCAGGCCTCGGTCCGCCAGCCCCTGGCGGACCTCTCCTTCTGTGGGGCCAATTCGTACCCCCTGCAAAATGTCTTGCGTTTTTCTGGCCCCTTATGAAAAAAGTTTATTCACCTCTGCTTTTAAGTGCTAATAATTGACTTACGCGCTCTAAAAGACACCAAGTGTCCCGATACTGTTGGAGGAAGACGAGAGGAGTAAGTACAGCGGCGTAGAATCCAGCCTCACGGTCCAACATATCTTCACTATCAGACATGCCGTAGATCGTCCCTCGAAACTTGTGGAGAAACGCCGTGTTTGTGTGGTCTTTGTCGAAGCTGAAAAAGCAAGTCACAAGAGGATGACGTCATACTTGTAATTATGGTATGACATTAAAGGTAGTCTCTCCCTGTGACAGCTAGCGTTGGAGATCAACTACGATAAAATGGCACACATTGACACTACAAGTAAAATGTCAACTCGTTATTCGTTCAGCGGGCTCTACACTCGCCCGCGAACCGCGGCCGTGTTCTAGGGGTTCTAGTAGTTCTAGAGGTTACTCTTTAAGTTCTACAGCCTATGCATAAATCCAGTTGTCAACATGTTCACGCTAGACACGGAAATTATAATGGTTTGAATCGGGTGGGATACTCAACTTCAAAAACCAAAACATCAACAATCAAAATATCAACACCATATAATCAACAGTTACATTTTTCAATGAATCAGAATAACATTAGCTTAAAACATAAACGGTTCAAAATGTCAACACTTCAGATGAGCAACGAATCTGAATGTCACTGATTTATAACGTAAATTGTTCACTTAATCAACACTTTAAAAAATCAATGTTTAACAAAATATCGTGAAATATTCAGTCATAACATAATATTCGTCGCAGACATTGTTAAATGCTGCAATCATAAGCAAATAGTTTAATAGCTGTCTAAACGTCTCTGGAACAAGAAATCATATTTATATTGTTATGGGATGCACATACGAGTACAAGGAAATAAACCTATAATATTAATTACCTATTATTTAATTATAAATGTAATTTGTGTAATGCAATGCAAAAGTGTTGATCAAGTGAACAATTTACGTTATAAATCAGTGACATTCAGATTCGTTGCTCATCTGAAGTGTTGACATTTTGAACCGTTTGTGTTTTTAGCGAATGTTATTCTGATTCATTGAAAAATTAAACTGTTTATTATATTGTGTTGATATTTTGATTGTTGATGTTTTGGTTTTTGAAGTTGAGTATCCCACCCGCCTGAATCAAAATCAAGTCATCAATCATGAATTAATCAAAATTAGTATAGTGTCATCGCAAAAAAAAACAATAATTTACATCTATTTAGTACTTTAGACGTTTACGGAAAAGATATAACATACAGTGAGACAGCATGCCTACGTGCCATATCACAAGTCATTATTATCAATCAGTAGTAGTTCCAAACATAGATACGAAGCAAATTCGGACATTTAGGTATTTCTTTGTTACTCTAGACAGTTCCGGGGAACCCCCAAACATAAACGCAACTGCGAAGCCCAAAAATAAAACAACCTTGACACCGTCAGCGGTCGCTGTTTGAACAAAAAATAAAACGAAAATAAGTCCAGAAGGTCCAAACCGTACAAGTTCAAGGAGTCCAAATATGTTACGTTAGCCAAAATGATATTATAGAAAATGGATGTTAGAACAAACGAATGTTACGAGTATATTCAATAAAATTATGTCAATCGCTGTTATGTCTAATGTTTATTATAAATCATGACATTCATGAAACTAATAACGTTTAAATAGACCAAAATTAAATGTTATTTATTATAAGAAACTAGCTTCTGTCCGCAGCTTCACTTGCGTGAAATTTTGAACCCGTTAAGTGACGATTTTCCATACAAACTTTCATCCCCTATTTAACTCCCTTAGGGGTTGAATTTCGAAAAATCCCTTCTTCGTGGATGCCTACGTTACAAAACGAACCTACTGTCAAAATTTCAACTTTCTAACCCCAGCGGTTTAGGCTGTGCGTTGATAGATCAGTCAATCAGTCAGTCAGCTTCTCCTTTTATATGTATAGATCATGACATTCATGAAACGTTATTAACATTAAAATAGACCAAAATTAAATGTTATTTATTATAAGAAATGAAGCGCACCCGCGCTGCCGCACTCTACCGTTGAGCTACGTGGATATACATATGCTATCTACTTACATATAAATGTTTGTCAAGTATTTTGTCCGCAAACCAGCGCTGCCGTCCTACGTCTAAAAGACCGTATAAAGTGACCTTTTATCAAATTTGCGTTTTATAAACTACGTAAAAGCGCAACATTTTCTGTATCGACCAGTCTGGTCCGTATTTTTCTATCATTAGTCAATTACAATCTCGTAATTAACCGTAGTCTGGGGGTGCATGAAAAGAGCCTCCACGAGTGACGATACTCAAGTACGTCCGGCGCACCCTGGGCAGTCAGTCCCGCTACCAACCTTGCTGACTGGCTAATCTTTTCACCACAGCACGAGCTGTTTTTGTATAGTTCGTGCTGACACGAGAGAAGAAGAAGAAGAAGACCGTAGTCTGGATCTCCAGAGACTTATTTATTCTGTGCTTTTACTGAGACATTACCATATAATACCATACCATAACATATTGTAGATGGTCAAATTTCAGTACAAAAAAAGCATGACATAAAAACAAAAATTTAATTTTAAAAACTGTATTAGTCCTGTAACTCATTAAAAGTTATACAATGAGCTTAAAGTAGCCCAATAATTTGGTATAATCAAAAACATCTGTATGTCTTCAGAATTTCTAGGGACAACACTTTCGACGGTTTTGCTCATAACTCAAAATTATGTTTAGTCACTTAACGGCCTTTTAGATTTAGGACGCCAGAGCATTAATTATATCAATACACATGTACTTACTAAGGCAGAATCGCGTAAAACCGTCTCACGATGTCTTTCGCTGAAGGTCGAACGCTTGCGCATGCTAACTCACTGTCGGGTTTCTTGTCCTGTTGCGAATGTCTAAATATCCAACGTTCTTCTTGGAAATCATCATCCAACTCCACGTCTACGCATAAAGCCGGCCACTGAAAATGTAAAAAGGATTCCTCTTATAATCCTATTCTATTTATATTATGTGCATGTGATGTAAAGAATAGCACTACCCCATCTCTTCCAGTGGGTGTCGTAAAAGGCGACTAAGGGATTCACTAGAGGATGGGCAGCAGCGTTCTCTGAGTATTTTAACAACCATACTGCGATCGCCAACCCGCCTGCCAAGCGAGGCGATTATAGCAAACCCCCCCCCCCCCTTATTGGGGGAGGCCTATGTCCAGCACTGGACGTCGTTGGGCTGAATGATGACTTATAGGTATTATTGAAAGTTTATGTAGAGGGATAGCTGTTTGTCACATAATCACAGAATAGTAACAGAAGCAACACTTCGCGCAACAATTAATAGAAATAGCGACTCTTGCTACAAAGCAACAAAGTGCAATTCAGCTCGCATAAGCGCTCAGTACCTAACGCTATATTCACCTAAACGTTGCCGCTCTCTTCTAATGCGCAACTCTGTCGCTGTCTGGCGCGGAGTGACGCGCTAGCTGTGGCGCTAGGGTTTTCGGCTTGCCGCTGCTACTATACGTCTATCTACCTACTTGACCACAGAATCTATCTTTATGTTTGATGCGTATGATTACACGTTCAATTAGGTAGATAGACAATGAATATTAAAGTTCGTCATTTGTAATTTACAAATAACCTTCAATCTTTAGGCTACCTCTTTGTTTAACATTCCTCATTAACTTACATTAATAATATTTTCATATTTTGCAATAATTAAAATGTTCGTAGAACAAAAACATCAAAAATTCTGGTTGTTTACATTTTCACTATACTAATTCTTAATTATCTCCTAAACGCGTAGACTGATTTGCATGATTCAAACGGATATAATGGTTTTAGACTTCGATCTTTCATTTGACACCAAAATCGTTAAATTATCTCAACAAATAAAAAAACACATTTTCAAGTTGCGCTCGTAATTATAATATGTAAATCAATGTAATCAAACAATAAACGTTAAAACTACGGTTCTATATGACTGTACCTACTTGTTACCTAATTATCTTGTAGATGGGGTTTAGTTGCCGATATAATGCACATGAAAACGAAGTTTTATCATCGTTTTCAAATTAATTTGAACTTATTTTTCCTCATCTGCAGGTAATGAAAAAAATGACACTCTGTCGTCTCCGTATTTCGACACACATCCATCAAATGAGCAATGTTTTAGACCAGCCATTCTTGTTGCTCACTAAACTTATTTAAAATAATAGGTACGCACGCGCGCGCGCGAGCGTTGACAGCCCACTGGCGAGGTGGCGGCGTCTCCACGCGAAATTGTAGGCACTTATCGCTGTAGGTACGGCCGAGTGGTGGAGGCCTGACACAATCCTTACTAATAATACAAATGCGAAAGTAACTCTGTCTTTTACCTCATCATGACTAAACTACTGAACCGATTTTGATGAAACTTAGTACAGAGATATTCTCGAACTTAAAGAACTACTTGAGGCAACTTTTATCCCAAAAAAACGCGGGATACGCGATAAACCAAATCCACGCGGGCGAAGCTGCAAGCGACCCCTAGTTATTCATAAACGGCTGAACGGATTTTGATGAAATTTGGCACACAGATAGGTTATGTCCTGGATTAATACATAGGATACTTTTTATCCGGGTATATGAATTAGTTTCCCTAAAATGTGAGTGAAACCGCTGATCATCATCATAAACTTTCAGCAGATCTTCGGCCTCCTAATAGACTGTTATGGAGCAGACGAATTCACCATAGAACTTCGTCACAATCACCACATATAGTATATGAATTGGTGATTACCGTTTAGAATGCGCTTAGGCAGCTAATACTGCCCATCTGACCTTAATCACCTTTTATAATAATGGGAAGAGTGAGAGTAAAATATTCTCCATCGATGGCAGCAGCCAGTCTTTTGATCAACTCAGGATATCGTATTTCACTGCTGGATATAGGCATTGTCCGGTGTAGCACTCAATCATTAACACGTTCAGTGCCGGGTGCGCTCCAGGAAGGCACCATCTAGTCGCATTAGCGATGTCAGGTGCCCTCAAGGAGGGCTCATTTTAAATGTAGGATTTTCTTAGAAAAACACCGTCATAATACAAGTAACAAGACTCCCTGAAAACACTCGGCTGTCCCATTTCAAAACCTAGTAAGGGAGTGTCCCTTTTACAAAAATCGTTCTATTGCATAATCTTGCTAACCTAGAAAGTCTCTACCAAAAACAAAAACACTAGCGTTGAAAACTCACATATAAGCAGATATATTTAAGCATCGATCTAGTAAGTGCCTTTCACTGCCTCTGATCATTTTAAAACTTAGTAAGTCACTTTAAACACATAGTTTTACCTAACATAAATACTTTTCAAAGGCTGACTGATTTAACGTTTATGCGCTCTCCTGTAAAATTTCGTTTTAAGCCCTTACTAGGTTTTGAAATGGGACAGCCACACTATTTCACTACGTAATCGCGTGTTATATGACATGATTTTGCACCTCATGCCAAGAACCCTCCTCAAGGGTTCACTCTTAGCACAAACGTATGCCGAGGACCCTCCTGGAATGTCGGCGGCATGGCGTATGAGCTTGAAGTGTGGTGGACTCGAATGCGTTAAAATCGTCAGTTCGTTTGGAACACGCTGAGTTTCCAGTTCGCGGTTTACAATCAAGGACGTGCCTGCTCCAACGGCCATTGATCCTTTGGGGCTGTCTCCACGAGCGAGAGAATCGCGGCGATATTATCGTCGTGCCACGTATTTCTATACACTCTCTTAGAACGTGTCTACACACGGCGATGTTATCGCGGCGAGATGGTTGGTATTGAATTTGATGGCACGGCGAGAATATCGCCGGGATTCACTCGCTCGTGGTGATGGCCCCTTTGACTTACAGCCGACGGCTTTTTGATTAGCATGCTATGCAAGCTATATCGATACCGATTCTTCAGTTAATCTCACTCTGTACTCACCACAAATCCTAACCAAAGCAAAACGTGACATAAATTCGGTGCCATCTCCGTTTTCTTCTATGATTCATGTTAGTTTGTGTTTCAAAATAAACATGTCGCATTTACAATATACATAATATAATATATATAATTTACTCCATGTTTCTACTTGATATTTTGATGACATATGACTTAGTATGTCAAGTTGACAACATGGATATTAATAAACAATGAATAAAAAAGGTTTAGGTTGATATCGGAACTTGGTGCTCAATTTTCATCATAAAAAAACCGGCTACGTGCGTAAATAGACGTACCTTCGATAAACAAAACTTGGAGCGCGCAATTAGAGTAAAGGTCAATGTCCTGTCAATGTAACTGATTGCACAATAGTTACAAAGTTTTCATAATAAACAGCTTAATTTAGCTGTAATTATCAATCAATTCAATAATAATCAGCCTGTCCCACTGCTGGGCATGAGCCTGTTCTCAGATAGTCCATCACGCATCCCTGGTATCGGTTGACACCATCGAGATCTTTCTATATGCAAGATATAACATAAATAAGTTTTCAACCTCTTAAGAGGTCACTGTATTCATCATTATGAACAACTTTTACATGAAACACATGAAAACGCGAAAAAAGTCAGCTGTTCAATACATTTTAACGATTTATGCGAACATTAATGTAACAGCTGTTTTTTTTCGCTATTTCAGGTTTTGTCCCGTAGTAAAAGTTGTTCATAATGATGAGTACAGAGTACAGTGACCCCTTAAGTGGCTGTACACTTATTTATGTTAAACCTTGTAAACTTTTTTTATCAGTAAAATAACTCAAGTCGCTACTGATATTTTACATACTTAAAATAATTCCATAATACTCAAAAACATTCTGTAAATTATCATGGAATAGGCCTGTCTGAGGCAAAATAGCAATGTGCAATAATCGCACACAATTGCAATTATACTCACACAGACAAACAATATAATCAACATGGTATCAATAAAGTTTGCCAGCAACAAAATAATATCTTTACTATGGTAGTTATTATAAATACGAGATGTATTTAGATTAAATAAATCTATAAGTAAAGCTGCAGAAAATCAAAACTGGGCAGTGCTAATTCGCAATACCATTTTGTAAATATGACTATTATAGCTGTGCTATAATCATGATCTTACTGCGGTGCTAAATCAAAAAAGAAGAATGTTGACCCTATATGCATGACAGTTCTGTTTGATAGACTTTTTGCTTTGAGCCCCTCCACCGTTTGTTTAAATAACTAGCTATAAGAGAGTGGAATATCAAGTACCTACCTACCTGGTCACGATCCACCGAGCTCTCCCGTCGTAGAGCCGGTCGTCTCTTCAGACTCCGCAGTCACACCGATAATTCAGCCCTCATCAAGCTGTTTCACCTCCCTAAGCCCCCGCCAGCTACGCCCTAAGCCGAGGTCCGAGTCCCACTAAGGGTCGCCCTTAGTGCTGTTGTTGCAGGTAGTAATGATGTTAGTATAGGTAGTACAAGTAGTTAGCTTAAGTTAAGTATTTTACTTCCCCCCCCTTCAGGTCTCTTGAAACCCTTCAGGTCTCGCCAATAACTGCCCGGTTACGAAGAAGGGGTCACCAAGGAACATCTACAGCAGTCAAACAATAAAAAAAAGTTCATGTATAGAGTGTACAGCATAGTAGCTGTACACTCTTTACAGTAGTGAAGTACAGGGATCCTACGAAGAAGTTATGCCAAAATGTAGAGCTACCCGTTACATAATAGTATGTTTGTGTGTCAAAGTTCAATAAAATACCACAGACTTAAGAGAATTAGCTTTAAGATTATTTCGTGTACAATTTTTTTTAACTCAACTCAAAACTCATTTATTCAAAATAGACTAGAATTACTTAGTTCTTTTTGAACGTTAGTTTTACAATATTATAGACATCCCACAAAAAGCCCTCCCTTCACCGCTTCCTAGTGTTTTTGCTGTGAAGAAGAAACGGCGCAACAAACTCCCCAGCAACACAGATATGTCTGTCAAGTGAATAAAATGATTGACTCTATACAACAAAAATCATCATATTTTTTACAATAATAAAATTATGCAAGTACAGGTAAAAACAAATTAAAAATAAAGTATATAAATCAATTCTGTATGAATTGTGTTAAATCATAATCGTATCTAACTAATATAGATACATCATAAACCTACATCAATTAAAAAATATTGTGTACCCCAAATGGGCTGATTGATGTCTCTAACATTATAATAATATTATATGATTGTATAACAACTGTAACTACTCAATCTGAAACAATAAAGTCTACTTTAGTACTTTACACTGCAATAACTAAGGTCCTATGTAAACATTATTCATTGTATCCTCAAAATAATATTCAAATTAAAACTTTCTACTTTTATAAGCATGAATATATTATATTCACAGCATTATTGCTGTTAGTTAAAGCCCGTACCAAAATAATAACAATAATAAGCATTTTTTCTCATTATCACAGTAAATAAATAATATCTTAAATAGAGACTGGTGTCTGAGATAAGTAAAACCTGTGTTACAGATTACCAAAATACAATAAATGAAAATGAAATAAAGGACTGGTAACACTGAGCGTTGTTACTGCATGTGTGGATACGAGAACACTCAAGCGCACGATACCAGACGCTTAGTCATCGCCCGCGCACCCGGTATGCGCGACGAGTTGCGAACTGGCTTAATAAATCGCAACCAGCCGCAGTGTGAGTGTGTGTTTGTGATAATACGTGACTGATAACTAAAAATAATATAAAGAGCTGTGATAATAATGTATACCGCGTCTAAATATAAAGACACTTTGCAGTGACTGTTATTGATTTCTATAAAACTCTACTGTAATCAAAATAAAATGGAAATCAGTGAAGATAAACTCATCAAAAATGGACTCATGTTTATATATGTGCGCCAAAACAAACCGAGTGCAGTAAAAATTGTGAACATCGAGAATATATTAAACGACGGTGCCGATATCAACTTTCCAGACGCTAACAACAAAAACAACACTCTCTTACACATCGCAGCCCAAAAGGATGATAAAGAGATTGTGCAATTTCTTTTAAGTAAAGGTGCCCTTTTATTGTATAATTTAGACAACAAAACACCAATTCATATAGCACAAGAAAACAATACAGTTGTTGGAAAAGAAATAGTGAGTATTTTAACTGATTATGGGAAATACGTGCCTTGCATCAATGTCTCAAGGTCCAGAAAACATCAAATAGAATTGAACAGGAATCACTCAACCTCCCAATGTAATACCCCCGAAACCCCGGAAGGAATTCTCTATCCAAAACGAGCTGGCACTTCAGGTGTAAGCGGTCAATTCTACGAAACTAAGCTGTTGAGCTTAGTCCTGCACAGAGCACTACATGATAAGGTAATTGAAGAATGTTATTTAGCAGCTAACATTAGAGACATTGGAGACTTTGATGACGTCTGCTTTCGATTTAAAATGCAAGAGAATGGCGAAACAAAACATGTTGTGTGTTTTACGCAAGCTAAACACAGAGAAGACCCTGATAAAGCAAAACTTACTGTTGCTAGTGTTAGAAGCCCCTCGGGACAATTTAGTTTATCGAAATATTTCGACAGCTTTTTAAGAATTAAGCAGAAGTTTTCAACAAAATCAAAAACCAGTGATCCCATGTTCGAAGGTGAATTCAATGAGATTGATTGCTATTTTATTTTGTACACACCACTTAAAGAAAGTTTTGATAGAAAACTTACCGGAAATAAACCAGTTTGCCAAAAACTTCATGATTTTATATACACGGGTGAAAAGGAGGAAGTTTTTCAATTTGATTATGAAACCAGTGACATCAATTTTTTGACGAAGTTTATGCAACAAGAACGGATTAAGGTCATAGGAAAGGTATTTTTATCCTTCATATTGTCTAATAAAACTAAGGATATAATGACTAACGACTTAATTCAGATTTACCACCCAGCCCTTGCTCAGAACGTCATTAAACTTTTTAAAGATAAAGATCCAAATTACTTTAATGGAACATTTCGTAAAGAATTTTTTGATTCTGATGACGAGCTTTTAATCACCTTAAAAGAAACACTTTACAAAGAAATAGTATTTACAAGAACCAAAAAAACAGGACTTTCAAAAGAAGAAATCAAAGACAGAATTGAAGAAATTGTAAAAAACCCAACAGCTCAAACTATTAGCATGTTGATAGGAGAGGTTATATTCTTTGATGATAAAACTAATAAACTCTGCCTTGATATTGATAAAATACCACGAAAAAAATATAAATCGGAGGACATTCGCGACATAAAAAATAATTTGCAAAAAGTTCAAGTAACACTAGCAGTGGTGAATGATGCTATTGATATAACCGGTAAGGCTAAACTAAAATTACTTTCTTTCCAACTACCATATACTTTTGGCAACTCTGACTTTCCATCTAACTTAAAAGACGAACAAGTGCCAACAGACAGATTAGAATTCCTTGCTAAGAAATTTCATGAATTGATAAAAGAAAAGAAGCAGCACTTAGACGAAGAACGAATAAAAAATAATGGAAATGAAATTGTATATCCAATAGAAATTAACATAAGTAATCATAATGTTGGTCCACAAAAAATACTAGAACTTAGTCATCTAAATACCAAAGGAATTGGTGGTACAGTGGGAAATCTGTTGCAGTTTGACACACGAAGCCAGACGTTTACATTTAATAATAATGAAGAATCACTAGGAAAAAATGCAAAATACATGCTCGAAGAAATAAAAAAATTAACAAAAGATGACTTGACCAATTACAAGATTAAAGTCAAAATGAATAACTTCCCAAGAAGTTGTTTTAATGCTAATCAAAATGACAATAGCCTAGCAAAAGAATTTTTAAGCAAATTATGGTTTTACACAAACCAAGCTAAGGAAGAAACAGTAGAAAGCATTCTCAAAAACGAAATAGATGCTCACTATAATGCAAATAAAAATCAGAACCAATTTCTGTTTCGTGTTCATTCCGACGCAATTTTTCTAAGATTTCATGATGAAATACAAAAATGGTGGAAAGCGCAATCACAGGCCCGTTACCTGACTAAAACAGATACTATTTTTGAAGAAGCTAAAAAAGATATAATAGACAGCCCAGTGGTAACGGTACTAAATGTTATGTTTATAAGAACACTCAAAATGTTCGATGTTGAATTTGACGTTGATGTAATAAATTCTATGAACTTGGATAAGATGATTGAGAATAAAAAAATACTGAATATACTCTCTGATGCTGTTATTTTAAGCGCGGCTAAAATAATGCAATTAATTAAATTTCAAACCAATTACACTTTTATAAATTTAGATTATGTGCATATACTTCCAGAGAACGATTACAGTAAAATGATGGATGAACTCAAAGAAATGAAAGCAGTCACCTTAGTCATAATTTGTGAGACGTCTGTAGATGAACAGCTGCAAGATACTTTACACAAAATAATAACGATTTACAATGGGAAAATAATCATTATCACAGACAAATCATTGCAAGAAATAACTTTTCAAAATCAGGACTATGTTGCTTTCAAAGATGAAAACGTTAATTTAAATGATTTGAATACTAAATCACAGGCAAAAATTCTTAAAGAATTGTCAGTAAACTATCAAGGAAAAGAAGTAACATTAAATACAATAATAGACGATAACTCAAAATCTTTAATACATGCAAAGTTATTATGGTCACTATTAAACAAAAACAAAATAGAGATAGGACAAAAGCTTGATTCAAATAAATATGATGAAATAAAAGATTACTATATTAATAGAAATTTAATTCGGGAAGAAGAGGAATATGAAGTAAATACTTTGAATGATATTGACGATAAAATTGTCTTGATAACATCGAAACCTTGCATGGGAAAGACTATTCTTCTAACTCATTTATCCTTAAAAACTAAGAAAAACGATCCACAGCCATGGATTGTCCGAATAAACCTGTCAGCTAATAGCAAAGATTTTGCAGAGTGGCCACATATAAATATACATGTGACAAATATAATGAGATTCCTGTGTAAAGCAGCACTTAAGAAAACAGATAACATTAATAAGATTAATTTTATCGACGTCACCGATGAAACTATTGATATTAATAGTGACAATTTGGAAGACGTTTCTTTCGAATTAGAGTGGTTCATTCACTTTTATAATCGTGGTAAAGTCATATTTTTATTTGATGGATTTGATAGAATTGTCCCACACCATACAAAAGAGGGGATCGAATTATTTATGGCACTAAAACGAGCGAATAAACGAATGTGGATAACAAGTAATTGCTACGTTATCAATATATTGGAGCGGAAATTAGGGCCCCCATACAAGCTCGATGGACTGTCGACGATACAGCAAGAAAGCTTTCTGAAAAGATTCTGGAAAACAAACTTAAAGCTCGAAAAGCTAAACCATCAACAGTTTAACAATATTAGTTTATTTTTTAATTTCATAATGAAAACTTTCAATGCTAAAACCGATGCCTTTACTCAAGAACGACCTATGATTCCTTTACTAAGTATACCGCTGCACATCATATATCTCACGGCAGCCGAATACTTTAAAAATGAGATCAATAACCTTTCACCGAGATTTCTTCGTGAAACAATTCAAAAGAAATGGAGGCTAAATTCATATACAGCCATGGATCGCTTCCTACGAAGACCAGATGAAGAAGAATCATTAGAGTTGGCAGGAACGCCTTTACATATGTACATAGCTGCAAATTATTTTGAAATACAGATAAAAGATAAATTTGAATTGCATCTTAATAAAGATGAAATTATTAGTAAATCAAATGTATACCTAAACACAATAACTACATACGAGCGATTTCTTAAATGTAATATAAAAGATATTTGTGAAATAGAAAACAGAAATATTGCGCAAGCACAAGACAAAGCACGGGACGATTTTTTTGAAACTCATAAAAAATTAGCTTTGTATGCGATATGTAAGGAAAGCGATATATCCAAACTACTCACAGAACCCGAAATACGTGAGGTAAAAAACATAATAAAAAGGGTTGAATCAGGTGAAATAAAGACTCATCTTATAGACTGTATCGTCGACGATATACCAAGATTCTACAACTTAATATTTGCCGAATATTTTATTGTTGAATTCGCCACAGATATGGTCAAACAAGCGTTCCGCGGGAACATAAAACAAATACACTTAGAGTCGATGTGGAATTTTATAGTGAATGGAATGATCATGCTCTGTCCTCCTGGAGTTCGAAACGCTTTCAACTACAAATTAAAATATGACCCAGAATTAGCAGAAGCGGCAAGTAGCGAGAATTGTGACAAGATTATATTTGAATTAATGTTAAAACAAAACAAAAAAGCTGAAATAACCGGCTGTGATACTGAAAGTTCATTAAATATTGCTATAAATGAGGGCTTAGTAAACGTAACAAATCTCTTGTTGAGAGGTGCTCGTCGGTACGTAAATAAAGAAAATGTAGATGGATTTGTGAGTGTCCTTAAAAGTGGTGCATTTCTAGCAGCGGCAGCGAATCCGTCTTGGAAAGAGCTGACAGACAATGTGTTACACTGCATCAAAGATGTGGATGGTGAACAATTAATGGAAATCGTAAATTCAAACCAAATGGAAGGTGTGGCGCAGTCACTTACCAGCCTATGCAACAGCACAGAATTCGGAAAGAACTTGCATCAGAAGATAAAGAAGGATGTTTGTGAACCAATAAGGAAGTTTACGGAAGACGTAGTAGAATTAAGTTCGAACAACGAAAATTTGACTTCTCTATTGGAACTGTTGCCATACCACCTTCCTGGTATCGTCAACTCGCTGTTTGGTAAGAAGTAACCATAATCAATCAGTACAATATCTGCAAACAGATAGGGTCCTTGGGACAATTTAACAACACCTTATACTTACAAGGTTTAGTCGAAAAGGGGGGATCCACGGGCCACTTAAAGTATCGCTGATGACTGTTTTAAAGAAAGTGTTAAAAAAAAACGACATTTTTTATTTACATGTAAAATGATCATTCTTTTAGTTTTTTCAAAAATTCTTCATCCCCCTTTAGTTACGAATTCAGATAATGGAGCTTCTTATCCGCGACCCATTAGCTGAAGATAGATAGATTTTAACACATTTTTTTATGAAATCTTTGAACAACTAGATCTCTTAAAAAATTTACTTTTGGGAAAAGTTGTAGAAAAAAAGTAAGTCATTATCATGGGTGCCTTAACACCCTTTCCGATTAACCTTGTTCAACGAAACTTTAAGTATTTTTCACTTTATGTCTGGAATTCAGGATGTAAGTCGTCACGTACACACGGCTACATATCAAGCTATCAATTTCCAGTATAAGCTGACCTCTCATTGTACTGAAAGTCTATACAATTCGAGATCAGCTAATACTGGAATTCTAGCTAGGTATAGTAATTTTATACATATTAAATTGAATGCCTAGTTATGTGCAGTTTCATACACTACTTTCTCTAAGCAATTAAATTAAAAAACAAAGTTAAAACAAAAACAACATTATGGCGCCCAAACCCAACAGCCAGCCCACTGAGCATGCGTGTGCTCGCACGCGCATTCGTCCTAGCGCGCGATGTCACAGACAACGTGAAGCTGCTAAAAAAATTGAATTGAAAACTTCTTAGTCGGTCCGAAATGTACTTTAATCTTTAATAGAAAAAAATTTATTTTAAAGCATTATTTTGTTAATGAGTACTTTAATAAAACTTTTTAAATCGAGATGCACGTGAATAAAGAAAATGCTCATTATTTGAATTAGTAATTTGTAACTTCATGACATGAGTGTAGATTAAAGTTTTTTAAATGCTTTTGTTTTTAAAAATCTGTTTTTCGTTGGTAGTGTTACATATAACTACGTCATGTGTAAGGTGCTAATTATTTTTAAGATAATAAGAGGAAAACAGCGACAAATAATATTCCTATTATTTAATAGTATTAACACAATCAGTAATAGTTGTTTATGTTCTCACAACTAAGAGGTTTCTCATAATATTACTCAAGTACATATTGTTTATTTCGAAATGTCAAAATAAAAAGTTGTCGCCAAGATTAAAGTAAGTCATGTTATTTAATAAGCCTTTTTTATTTATTTATAAATAACAAAAGTAAAACTTGCAATCTATAAATAAATAAAAATAATCTTTTTATGTTTAAGACTGGGTCTAAAATGTGTCACATCATAATCATAAATAAGTTTAGAAAATTCAAAATATTTTTGTTAACTATAACTTTTATTTTTTAATAGTATTTTATGTGTAACTTCAACATCAATAAATTGTATAGCGTTTAAGTTTTACTTTTTAAGTTTTATTTGTCAAAACTTAGGAAAAGTTACTTACAGGTTTATTTTTTAATATTATTAAGTATGTAGAATTGAAAATGTTTTTGGCGACGAATAAATTCTTAGAGGAACAGTAAAGTACTTAATTATGAATATCTGCGTATATGCTTCCTCTTTGTTTAAGGATATTACTTGCAAATATTAATTAGGACTTACAGGAAATACTCGAGTAACTTATTTTTTTTATGTTGTAGTGCTAGTCACAAAAATATAACTTACAGATATTGCAATCCATGAAGACGCCCCACTCTTTTAGGGGGCGTTCAAGTATTAGGTACGTAACGCAATTTTTGAAGATTTTTGACCCTCCCTCCCCCCCCCCCCCATGTAACGCGTCGTAACGTTTTTCTGTACCCCCTCCCACTCTCTAAACGTTACGTAACACCCTGCATTTTTTTGGCACAGTTGCGCTGGCAAGTCAGCATAAGAGCCTTCACAGCTTGAGAATAGCTGATGATGCAAATCTCTCTCTTTCGAGGACATTACAGTATGAACTGACTTTAACAACACTCACTACAGCAATATGCTTCTGTTTGCGTAAACACTTAACGAATACTGAACGAAAATAAAACAAAAATGACGTACAATAGTGTTGCTTAAAAATCGATAGTCAATCGATTAATCGATAGTACTTCAACTATCGATTGTCTGAAGAAAGGTATCGATATATCTTTTACCAATAGGAAGCTACGTTATCCCTGAGTGCTATCCTAATCCTAACTAATATTATAAATGCGAAAGTAAGTTTGTTTGTTACATTTCACGCCTAAACCACTGAACAGATCATGCTGAAATTTGTCATATACGTTGTGAGTTGTACAGTAACGGACATAGAGTACCTTTCATCCCGAAAAAAGTACGGTTCCCGAGGAAAACAAAAATATAGATAATATGTAGGTGGCGCCACGTGTCTTTAATAATAAATAAAAATAAAATCATTTATTTCAGACAGTAAAAGTCCATATACAAGGCAGGGTTGTTAGTAACACGAATTTTGCTTATAACTAATGTTAGTAATTAAACAGTACAAAGAGGAACCTAGACACAGTCTAGCCCTGCACAGTAGGCTCATCGGTCTCGCAACACATGGAGTTCAGTGAACCTACTGAGCAGAACAGTATCGGTTCTCTCGCCAATCATCCTTAGGACGCTATTCGGGCTCCCCCGTACTCGTCGCACCACTGACGCAACTTTTTTACGCATAATTGCATAGAAGTCATCTACGCTGGCGTCAGTAAACATGCCGGATGCACTGCAATATCGAGGGAGCCGAAACAGAGCCCTGAACACATTATTATATTGGATGCGCAAGGCATTGTAGGCTTTTTGTGTAAAGTTTGCCCACAGGCCGCTCGTGTAGAACGTCTGGCAGAACGCCTTGAACATCGTTATTTTAACAGGAGCAGTACACCGAGCGAACCTGCGTGCCAACATATTACCGCGCACCGACAATGCCCTGCGCTCCCTCTCAATATCTAATTCGTCACTCAAATTCTCAGTTACAACGTGTCCCAGATATTTAAACTGTGCAACACGACTTAGAGGTACACCATTAAGTAGTATAGGTGGTATAAAGACATTGTTTTTATTTTTATATTTAAATAACATGAACTCACTTTTACTTTCATTGTACCTCAGGCCATGTTCCATAACATAAACCTCACACACCTTTAACAGCTGTCTGAGACCCCCAATTGAGGGGCTCAACAGCACCATATCATCAGCATAACTCAAATTATTGACACATACGTCATCAATATGGCATCCAACATGCATGCTGCTGAGCTCCTCAATCAGATGGTTAACATAAATATTAAAGAGACGTGGCGAAGTCAGCCCCCCCTGCCTGACACCACACTCTAAAGAATATTCATCTGAGTATACATTTCCCCACCTTACTATATTAAGCTGCTGACTGTACCAGTAGGCGAGGATATTCACAAGATCGGCTGGGACACCTGCACCTCTTAGCTTTGTCCAAAGCTTATTATATGACACAAGATCAAAAGCTTTGGACAAATCCAAGAAGCACGCATATACTGGAGTTTGCCTTTTTACGTAATAATCAACAGTGTGTTTCAGAGATAGTATTGCACTTTCAGTTGACAATCCCTCTCTGAAACCGAACTGTGTATCCTGCAATGTTACAAAACAATCAAGTTTTCTATCCAATAACCCATCAAACACTTTTGCGATTATAGTAGCTAAAGAAATCGGCCTATAATTACTTCTATCAGATATATCAGCAGTGACATTTTTAACTATTGGCACAACCACTGTTCTCATAAGATTAGATGGTAAATATGAGTGCCGTATACAAAAAGTGTAAAACATGGCTAACACCCTATACAGGTGAACTCCCCCATGCTGCAAGTGCTCGACACTGAGTCCCTCATGACCTGGTGACTTCCCTCTTTTCATATTTTTAACAATGTCAGCCACATCCTTACTTGAAAATCCAATAGGCTTTGCTACTGGGCGACGTTCAGTATCAGACACCGACAGCAAGGAAGATCTCACCTGAAAATGATCCTTAAACGAATTTGCAATCATTTTAGCATCACTGATGCCCTCAACGCACACGAGCAGACTAGCCTTACCATTTAAACGCTTAGTGCCCTTCCAGAACTTATTAAATTTCTTAGCAGAATGTTGTGAGGCAAGTATATCCATTTTTATCTGTTCCTGGTTGTTCTGACAGTACTTTAAGCGAGACTTGAAAACTCGTCGACTTTCACACATTTGATCATACAAGGATCCACTAACTGGTTTACCACCTAAGACATACAATTGATAGTCCAGTCTAGCCTGTCCGTGGGCGTCTCTGACATGCTTGTTCCAGCCATGGACACACTTAACATTAGACGGCTTCCTAGGTAAGAGACTGCGACTGTCTGCCGAGGCCTGACTTAATATATTAACAATATTGCTATATAAGTTATCAATTACAGATCTGTGTTTTATGTTTTGACACATACTATCAGCACATTCACGGAGTTCATCAGGAAACATAATTTTTCTGAAGTTATTATTACACATTTCATGATATTTCTGAATTTCTTCTAATTCTCTTACACCCCATACAATATTATTATTACGTGTATAATTGTGAACTTCTACTTTAGCTTTAATTACTTCTAAGTTACAAGTCACCTGTAAAGGGAAATGATCTGACCAATATACATCATTGAGAACCATAACATTCACCACAGACTGCCATGCTGATTTGGTTACCACGCAGTGGTCCAACCATCGCTTACACCCATATACTTCACTTTGAAAAGTATATGTTTCAGATGACATACCTAATTTGACTAGATCGGCACATATCCAGTCATTTTCCTCACAAAAATCCAGAAGTTCACTACAAAACGGAGCATTAGGATGTGCATTGAAATCCCCTAACATAAATACTACTTCGACACTATTGTCTTGTATAATTGCATTCAACTCACCCAAACACTGAGTAAATTGGAATCATGATTGAATTATGCTATTAAAGAAATTTTAGTAGTGTGTTAAGATTTTTTTATTATAAATTTACGCTAGCGAAGCCGCTGGCAAAAGCTAGTTATACTTATAAAAGTCTCGAAAACTATCGATTAACTATTGATGTATCGATATTTTTTTTAAAAACAATCGATACTCTCGGAATCTCAAACAATCGATGTTTAAGCAACACTGACGTACAATACAGTCGAGGGATTCCCCGTAAACCATAAACGAAAAGGGTTGCCAACTTAGAAGATATTAATTCCCTTGTTATTTATTTAAATAAAAATAACAATGTTACGTAATGCGTTGTTCGAACTCCCCCTCCCGCCCCTGTAACTCATCGTAACGTTTACCTCCCCCCAAATTACGTTACGTAATACTTGAACGCCCCCTTATCTAAAATAATAAAAAATAAGAAACTTCATTGAAAATAGAAAACACATAATATACCTACTTATCATAACCTATAGTACAATTTCTATGAGAGTACAGTGTGCGTGTGATCAGTTGATTTGTGTTGGTCAAGGAAGTTTTTGTTTCCAAAAGACGTTCTATACATAGTAATGATTCCTTAGAATGATATTTTTGCGTCGAAATAGTTATCCAGTGCTTTGTTGAACACTAACGTCTAAACTAGGCCGGGCCTGTATCTAAAGTGCATAAGAGTGAAGCCACACTGCTCCGTTGCGATGCGTTGCGACGTCGCAGCGCTAGATTTGGACCAATCTATAGATTCCAAATGTAGAGCGCTGCGACGCGGCGACGGCGACGACGGCGACGGCGACGATTGGTTCAAATCTAGCGCTTCGACGTCGCAACGCAACGCAACGGAGCAGTGTACCTTCACGCTAAGTGTGCATTACAAATTGCTTTTGTGTTAGGTCTATCGCCACATTGGCTGGAGACCCTTCAGATCTCGCCCAGTTACATAGAAACGGTCCGCAAAGAGCATCAACAAGCAGCCAAAGTAAAAAAAAAGCCACATAATACTTAGATGTGTGCGTACCAGCGTTGCCAGTTTTTTTTTTTTTGGCAAAGCGGGATTTTTAAACTTTTTGAGATAAAAAGGCGGGGTTTTTTCGTCGAAAGCGGGACATAGTAAAAAAACGTATATAATCAGTAGGTTTTAAATAGGTACTTATCTTTTTATTTGAGTTTTAAATTGTGTTTACATGACAATATATGTATAGCAAAAATAGCCCCAGAAACAGTATTTTAATGAAAATACGTTACTTTAACAATAACTGTGTGGTTTACTCTATAGATAGGCAATTGAGTCTTCAGAGGAATAAAATTATAATCCCCGAAAAGCGGGACTGAGCTTGTCCCGCGGACATTTAATTTTGATTTCAAAATCGGGACGTCTGGCAACACTGGTGGGTACGCATCACGCGGTTACCTCTCACAAAAAGAGTGGGGCGCGTCTTCGCGAATTGAACGCAGTTTATCAGAGGCCCAATTCTCGTACCTAATTAATTTGAAGTAAGACGGAACTGAGATTAAATTATGAATTGAATAAAAAATTGTATTCTGGTACACTTAAAGTTCGGTCCGGTTTCAGTATCATCTCAGTCTATCTCGATATAATTTCAATTCAGTCAACTTAAAATATATTACCGATAGCATACCGCATATATGTTACAAGTACAAGGCATTAAGTCCGCCTCTGTACTAATTTTGTGCGAAAGAATAAATAAATAAATACCGATATCAACAGTCATAGGCTAAAATTATAGAAATAAATGAGAATTCCAACTTGTCAAAATGGCTCAGTACATAATGTAACCAGAATACCCTTTTGGCTTCGGTCAACTTTCAAGCTCATTTCAATATAATCTCACGTTTGACGTTGTTTGTTAAAGAACAAGAATACCATTTGTCATATTTGTGAGATCAAGACTAGATCGAAACTATATTTTGAACATTTTAGAATTAACCTTCAGATTTGTTGCGTCAGAAAGCTAGAGAACTTAAAATTACGGTTAAAGATATTTATTTTCTCAAAAGATTACAGAATCACTTACAGAGAAAATAACAGTATTATTTACAAAAATATTAAGCCGATAAGCGTACTTGTTAGTAAGTAATATTTGTAAAGTAGGGTAGCCGCGTAAAAAGTGTTCATCCAATTTTTATTATAGTACCGCATATAGTGACTGCAGGTAAAATAACGAGTATGAACGGATACAATGTTTATTAAGGCCTAGCACACAGTGATTGTTGAGTTAGAATGCATGTTTTTACTTTGTTAACAGATAATGTTAGGTTAATACTACGATGACTGCTTTAGTGACTAATGCATTATAGCGTGTAATGTTTAATGTATATATATATACTTATTATGTGCATTTTAGTAATAATATAGGTACATATATATAAATATACAATTTTTTTAAAATTTATATTAACAATTTTATATAAAACTGCCTTAATTAAAATTGCCTGTTTTTAATTTATATTAACAATAAAATAAATAATGTAAGTAGTATAGCTGTTTGCTGTATTAGATATTTAAGTATATGTCTTTTTCTTTTTATGTTTTGTAACTATTTAGTTACATTTATTTACATATTGTTAAGTTTGAGTGTGTAGATCAAGATAAGTAAACATTTTGTAATTACATTAAGTAAGGTGTTACAGTTAATTAAGCTCAATAAAAAGTAAGTGGGAATAGTGTAGATTAGTTATTTTACAGTCGATTACATATCATTAATCCATTCAGTATATCAATGAAAAATCCTTTAAAATGTGGCTTTTCAACAGCTTTTTAAAAGTAAATAGGGTTTTAGCATCCTTTATATCTTTTGGCAATTTATTGTAGTGTTGGGCACCTTCATATAGAATACTCTTCTTCCCGTAATTTGTCCTCGGTGTAGTTAAGCAAATGTTATTTGCCTGTCTAGTCATACGTTTGTGGTGTTCTATCCTTTTTGTGAAAGTAATTTGTGAGTGTGTATCTTTAGTTAAGATCTTTCTTACTAGAATGCAGATATTATATTTATGTGTTTGAGCAAGGTTCATTAGTTTTGTTTCTGTATAGATTTTGATTGTGGGTGAAAATTAGTTCATCAAAATTAAATGTTTTAAAGACCTGTGAGATGTATGGTAGAATAGAGGATGCACAGCATGTGTTGGTGGAATGTGTCCGATATACAAATAAGCGAAAGGCACTTCTCGATTCCATGAAATTGTCGTCAATGGATGTTGGAGTGTTTCATAGTCTTTTAGCAAAGCCTCTCTGAAGCTGCACAAATTTTATATACCTTTTTATTAGTTAAGAAATTATATTAAGCTCATACATTTTTGTGTTATGATAAGTTTAAGTTTAAATTTAAGCTGTAAGGTGCAATTTTGTAAAAGTACGATGGGATTGACATCGTCACATAATGTGTACAAAAATCTCTTAAAAATAAAAGAGATATAAAAAAAGACCTTGTAATCTATACATATAATAAATCTGTAGACATGGCGTGTCTGTACATAGCAAATATTTTGAAAAAAACTGGTTGGGGAGTTAAACGATAACCAATAGAACTCATTTTTAACATTTTTGGAATTTTTGTCTGTTTGTCTGTTTGTCTGTTTATCTGTTTGTCTGTTTGTCTGTTTATCTGTTTGTTTGTTCAAGCATCACGTAAAAACAACTGATCCAATGTTATTGACTTTTATAAATAAATATTGTGCTTATCTCCAAGTAACATATGTTTTTTGTTTCATCGCAATCGGTTCTCGCAATCAAAAGTTATGCGAATTTTAAGTTTTCTAGAAGAAGAACTTAGCGTGTATTTGTGTATACCATTTCTTTTCAATAGATGGCGTTACGTGTATCAAATCACGTTGTGAGGAAATATATTACAACGAATATATTACTATTCTCAGTCTACAAAAGGTCTATTGAAATGCTATCCGAAGAAGGTACTAACTAAGCTTTTATAAAAAAAACGAAGATATCGTTATTTAAAATTTATTAGGTACTAATCTATCTGAATGGCGGTGGAAGAGAAATACACTCAATTTCATAAGTGAGTATAGGTATTCTTAATTGTTAATTGTGCAAGGCAATACGATAGATTAATTTGAAATACTCATATATTTAATTGTTAATACTTAAATAAATACTTGTATATACGTATTTATAAATCTATATACTATTAATAGAATTCAAAGTGCACTTTGTCTGTAATTAAATATTTTCTCAAAATTTCGATTGGGGGTTCTATACTATCGATACAGAAACCAAAACATTTTTTTTTGGAATTATTGTCTGTCTGTCTTTCCGTCCGGCATCACGTAAAATCCCGTGGATGGATTTTGATGGGACTTTCGCTGATGTGTTGCCTAAAGGGCGTCAATTTTGCTTTTACATATACTGTTACGCTATTGTTCATAGGAGCCGAGCAGCGGAACATTATTTCTACATACTGCGAAGTATAAAGCTTAATATTTGGATCGTAAAATCGCGTGAATCGATTTTGATGGACCTGCGCTTATGCTGGTATATAAACTATCACGCTATTGCTCATAGATGCCGAGCAACGGAACATTATTTCCATATAGTGCGAAGTGTAAGCTGTAGACAGAAACAAGTGCTGCAGTGAACGGTAAAAAAATACACATTTTGTAAAAAATTTGGAATGTTTTTATATATTTTATTTTGTTCATTGTTGTCAGAACTATAATACAAAGCCTGTCATCACCCTTTTATTAAGTTTATTTAAGCCTTAGGTAATGTCCCAAAACATATGGCCATGAAGGGAAAGTACTTTAAATATTAAAAATTGCAAATTTCACTCAAAGGAGACTTCATTTTATTTTTAAAAGTAAGAAATATTTGCCTTTACCTACTGATTTTTTTGCCTGAACCGGGAATCAAACTGACAAAGCTATACCATCTGGTGGCACCTGTTGATAATATCTTTATGGTCAATAATCAGGATCAAATCTCTCCAACAAACACTGTCTTAAATTGAACGAAGTGGAAAAAATAAGAACTACTTAACAACAATTAATAAGTGCTTGAATTTAAATGTACCTAAGTTAGTCAATTTTCGTTATATGGTCTTCCATCAATTTCAGACACAATGTTTATTGGAGCGATTTAATCCGTATTATTGATCCTATCGATTGGTGAAATAAAAATACAGACGATAATTTTTCGCATTTGGGTTGGTTCGATTTCCAGATCAAACTTTTTAAAATCTTTGAAAGCAGTACCTATTTCTAACTTATAAAAATAAAATGAAGTCTTTTATAGGTGGAATTTTTATATATTTAAAGTACTTTCCTATTCCACACCTCGAATGAAATCATTTTAAACACTGCACTGCGTAAAATGATTTGATTTAGTTCTCCGATTGTAACTACATAGATGGCGTTGTAGCCATTTTTGTATCGCGATATTCAATTATAATCCATATTAGCAAGGAAATGTATGGAAATAAGCAACACGTTTTTAGTATTATGGTTTTATGAACCTTTACGGTCAATCAAGAAGAGCTGAAACTCTACCTAAAGAAATGATTTAAAAGATACAAGCGCTTTGGTGGGACACCTTTGTTTATTATTATAATAAATGGAACACTATAAATTATTTAGTTGCTGCGACACAATGTTTTTTTCCGAGTTCCACGCGGACGGAGTCGCGGGCACAGCTAGTACTTACATATTTGTATTCAGGGTGGCGATTTGAGATGGGCAGTAAGGGCAGATCCTTATGAGAAGTAGGATCGATTGGCATCATGTTTTTTTTTTTTGTGAAAACTGCCCTTTTTCTCGTGGTTTGTTTTTTTCAAACTTTGTAACTGCAGAGCAAAATATTTACAAAAAATATGTTCAGTTCCCTAAGAACGTTTTCCTGCAGCTATAACGGGTAAGGTGGCCGCCCTTACTACCCAATCTCAAATTACCAGCCTGTTAGATTTGTTATTAAAATTCATTGGCGATCTCATTAAGGTTTGTAGTTTGTAATAATAATATGAAATCGAAAGATTATTGAGTTGTCTTACAAATTACAACTTAAGTTTCAGTCATTTAATAAGACTGTAATTATATGCGTTTTACGTAACAAATTCGTAGTTTTTTTTTCTACCAAACAAAAACATTACACACGCACTCACTGAACAAACGAATCCTTTATAACATGTCACAGAAATAACGCAAACACTTCCGATTCCGAGTCCTACTAGGGGTCGCCCTTAGTGCTGTTGTTGCTAGTAGTCATGATGTTAGTGTAGTATAAATAGTTAGCTTAGGTTAAGTATTTTACTTCCCCCCCCCCCCCCCCATTGGCTGGAGACCCTTCGAGTCTCGCCAATAACTGCCCGGTTACATAGAAGGGATCTACAGAACACCAATAGGAAAAAAAACGCTTAAAACACTCAATAACCCTAATTAAAATATTTAGATAAAATCATAATACATACACTGACCCCCTTATTACAAAAGATGGTCTAAGAAAAACCTAGGTTTTAAAATAGCCCCATCTCTTTTTTTTAAATGACATAAGAAAGCGATGAGTAAACCTGGGTTTACCTTAGTCTTGGTTTAAACCATATTTTGTAATAAGTGGGTGAAAGTTTACTTTTATGTGCTTGAATATTGTTAATTTATGAAAATAGAATTACTTTTTCGTTGTTTACGGCGTTTCAAATTTAATATTATGTCCTTGGTATAAGGCTTAATTTTCTTTATCTCAATCAAAAGAATAATTTGTAAAAAGCACGTTTAAAAAATTACGCATGTAAAAAATGGCTGAAATCAATTCAGTAGCCGTTTCTGGACAAACTACTTTCAGAGTTTGCGTATATTATGTTACACGTTGTATACGAGTCATGATTTTGCCATAAACACGAATGCTTGTCCTAATTAACGATGGCGCAACGATTTGCGCTTTAGATTTAGATCCCGCTTCCAATCTGTCAATCAGTGGAATGGCTTAACAATAATTTATTAACATTAAACACATCTAAGACCAACTTTATTTGTTTTCACAAGACTGCGACAACGGCTCCTCCACCTGACCTAAAGTTAGTGGTGCATACGTGTAGCTCAACACTCAACTCTTTACATACAATTTGCACATGTAAGAAAATAATCAAAGTGAACCACACAAAGTACTTAGGGGTCATCATAGACGAAAAACTTAACTTTAGCAAGCATATTGCGGCTACATCTGCAAGGGTAAGAAAGATAATTCATGTGATGAAACAGCTAAGAGATGTAGCACCAATAGGCTTGCTGAAGACAGTTTATCTCACATTATGCCAGTCAGTTTTGTCATACTGTATCCTGGCCTGGGGTGGCACTGCTCCTACTCACCTAATTGATTTAGAGAGATCTCAGCGCGCGGTTCTCAAGACAATGATCAAAAAACCACTACGATTTCCAACCGTTCTCCTTTTCGAAGAAACACAATTACCTAGTGTAAGGAGATTGTACATCCTAAAAATTGCTCTTTTAACTCATAAGGAAGTACTCAACTCTGACGACTACGAGGATATGGCTGGGAAGCGTATTTTCAAGCTCCCTCTTCCACCCATCAAAACAACATTTGCAAAAAGATTCTGCGCCTATATGAAACCATTGATACTTAACAACATAAATAAAATATGTAGCCTTAGAAACCTATCAGTTCGTGAAGCGAAAGCAAAAATACTTAAAGAATTATTAACTTGGACTTACGATAAAACGGAGGATTTTTTGAGACATTTACTGTAAACCATTTGATCTCATAGTTTATTAACTAATTTCTAAGAATAAATATTATAACATTATTATTAAGCACATTTTAAGCCCATACTTATGATACCTATATACATATATTATACCTTGTAATTGTAATAGTGATATTTGCTAAACAAAATAGTTTTTTATTTTATTTATTTTATTTTAATATTTAAATTGTTAATAATTGTGGAAAACTAGAATAAAGTTTCCTGCGGGACAGGCCTAGCCTAGTGCAGGAAATCTTTGCTAATATTATCAACATGCCCTCAACTATAGTAATAAATTAAATATTACAACCCTAGTTTTAACCCTGTAAAAGAACATGTAAAACATCTGACAATAAAGAATTTATTATTATTATCTCGTCTGAATTCACGGCTCATCTTCCTTGCGGAAGATGTCCGGTCCTTTGGAAGGCATACACGGGGACACAGGTCCAACGCGCAGAGGCCCCTTTGAGAACTTTAATCTAAAATGGGATGGGGCACCAACCGGGGACTATCCACGGCTGCACTATTGGAGTACAGTCATGGACCGTCCCAAGTGGGTGCAAGACTATTGTAAAATGTGGTGAAAAATATCTGGTCTATGGGAAGGGGTGTTTAATTATTATTATTATTATTATAATCTAACCAGATGCGGCTGTATGCAATGTATACAGGGTGTTAACGAAATCGTGTAATTTCTTCAAACCGCGTGATCTACTGGTGACAAAGATTAACCCTAAATGGAAATATTCGAAACCCAACCAAAAAAAAATTGCATTTTTTTTTTTGGTTTTCTGTCTGAATCTTTTTAGAGCCTTGATTTATCTGACTGCAAAGAGTGATATCGCGTTAGTCGTTCCTGCCAGCCGTGTCGCCGTGCTTTCATTAATTTATGCGTGGCATCGAAATGTTCACACAAATAAAATTATTTTTTTGCAAAAAAAAAACTTATTTTTTTACTGAATCCTTATTAGGTGGTTTAGATACGATCAGTAACAAAGCCGCATGAAAAAAAAAAAAAAAAATTTTAATCAAGCTAAATCCCTTGCGGGGCCTGTCTACACCAGTAGTAGATCATGTGGTTTTAAAGAATTACACGAATTCGTTAACACCCTGTATGCAATGCAAATGTATATTATATTTACATTCTTGTTCTGCCTAGCCTTATCCCAACTATGTTGGGGTCAACTTCTAGTCTAACCAGTTGCAGCTGAATACCAGTATTTTACACGGAGCGACTGCCATCAGACCTTCGCAACCCAGTTACTGAACAATACCGATATCCTAGGTTAAACCGGTTGTCAGACTTTCGGGCTTCTGACTACCCGTAACGACTGTCACAGGTACTCGTGTGACACCTGAAACCGACGGCTTCACGTGATCTCCGAAGCACGGAAGGGTCTCGATGTGTAACGAACGGTCACCCATCCACGGACTGTACGCGGCAAGCGTAGCTTAACCTTGCAAATCGTATCATCCGCGCTGTTGTTTATTAGCCCCTCAGTTATTATTTATATAAAATATAATTATTGCATACAAAGTTAAATTGCACCGGTCGTATGTCATGAGCTATAAAGGTTCGACTTCGACTACATGCAACGACTTGAATGTGCAAACTTGTGCAAACGTTTGCACAAACAGTACCTATTAATGATACTGCTGTATACCGTTTTGCCCTCTTAACGCACAGGGTTACTTGTGCAAATTAGAATTTGTGCAAATAAGATTGAGCTGACTGCCTCGTTGGTCTAGTGGGCGCAAGCGCGACTGCTGAGTGTGAGGTCTTGGATACGATCCCCAGGTCGGACAAAGTGTTATTGGGTTTTTCTGTGTGGAATTTCTCAGTTAACAGCCCGGAATCTGGTTTCGTGCCCGGTTGATGGCAGTAGCGTGTACGCGGACCATATCTAATTTCAGAACAGTGACGAGAATTTCAAAGCAATGATTTCAGAACAAATTTATTTTGACATTTCTGTCATGACAAAATGTCTCGTGGAATCAAAATAATTTTAACCTAACAGTGCAAAATTACAGTGACATGTATTTAAAATGATCTCTCTAATAATACCAGTCGTGTTTTTATGGGCTACGGTAAGTTATGTATACCCTTTTATTATTAACGATGCTTTCTATCTTTTGGATATACTTCAAGTGAGCCGAGTGGTTCCCTCGGCAAAAATCTATATATAAAGCGCTAGGCCACCTTTTCTCTTTAACTGGGTAAATAGTGACTGTTCACGACACCCACGAAAGCAGGGGTTTCTTTTAGCCATGAACCACACGAAACTATTTCCTACTAACATAATATGTAGTTATCAACCTCCCTTAGCCAGCGTACGATAGTTTAATTTTCCGCATCATAAAATGGGTCCGTTATAAGATTCCGAGTGTGGGTTGTCTTTATTGTCACTATATCATGTTGCTGGGCCTAATGGGGCCGAACGGGCCTGTGGTTCATTATTCGGTTAAATTATTTAGCAGTGATAACCTAGCGGTTCCTATTTAAACGCTTGCCTTCTGTTCTGAAGGGCACGAGTTCGATACCTGCTTGAATATCAGATTTTTCTAATTCAAATCATTATCACTTACGTTAACGGTGAAGGAAATCATCGTGAGAAAATGAGAGAGGACTTTGAGATAAAGTTCTCGATGTTGTGTGTAGTCCGTGAACCCTTCTCTTTCTGAAAAGAAGCCCGTGCCCAACAGTGGGAAAGTAATGGTGATAAGCTATGACCAGCAGGGCAATTGCGTAACATAACCAACATCAATCATGACAGTTCATGTGTCAAAAACAATATTCATTACGTGGCCTACGGCGACTGCACTGCTGCTGCCGTAGCCAATTCGTAAGCCATTTCATATAACTACATACAAACCAGTAGTGCAGCTGCGGCCGACTTCATGCAGACGCTGCACGTGCTGTCAGCAGTTGCAGTTGGCAGCTCGATTCGGAATAGTATCTTAAAATTAGACCGGTTGACAGATTTTCGGGCTTCTGACTACCCGTAAAGACTGTCATAGATATTCGTATGACACCCGGGACCGACGGTTAATGCTCTCCGAGGCACGGAGGGGTCTCGATGTGTAACGAACGCTCACCCATCCACGGACTGACCGCGGCAAGTGCAGCTTAACCTTGCAAATCGTATGACCAGTGTGGTTGTTAATTAGGCACGAGCCACTCAAATGTTGAAATGTCTGAATCAAAGCTACTGCAATTGGGAGTGACTTTCGCACTAGATGATACCGTCCGCGAGGCCTAAGCTGAGCTTTGCATTTGTGTGAGAATGAATGAAGAGGGTTTAAACCGGTTTATACCTATTTTATATTATAAGGGGTGCATGAAAGAGCCTCCACGAGTGGCGATACTTCAGTACGTCCGGCCCACCCTGGGCAGTCAGCCCCGCTACCAACCTTGCTGACTGGCTAATCTTTTCACCACAGCATGAGCTATTTTCGTATAGCTCGTGCTGGCACGAGAGAGAGAAGAGACCGGTTTATAGGTACTGCTTTTTGGCAATCGATTCTATGTGCACTCACACAAATGCAAAGCTCAGCTTACGCCTCGCCAGTTGTACCCTTTATAGAGTTCGCCCAACACCTGCGTTTGCATTAATGGATATTGTCAATTTTTTTGGACGCAAACAATACCCGTTGTTTCTTTATGTATCGAATATTTTATGATGCAATAAAATTTTGACTTTTATTACCTTCGCTGCTACTGGGAGAAAAGTAGAGAAAACTGGTCGGAAACCAAAGCTTTTGTACCTATTTCCGGCCGCCAAAAGTACCTTTGACAAACTAATTGGAAGTGATCGAATCATTCACTTAGAGCCATAGGCGTACATAAGGGTGGGGCTGGATGGGCCATCCCCGCCCCAGGAAGTTGGGTTCCTGATCCGAAAAATTATAGGCTGGAAACTTAAATAAATTCACACAAAAAAATATAATATAAAATTAACAGTTTCAAAGTCGGTGGCTTCTATTTGTTTCAGTGTAGAATTATATCGACTTCTGAAACTGTTAATCTTATGTAATGGTAATTATTTTACTCCTTTTAGTTTAGTTTTTTTGAAGTCGGTTTTTACTTTTTTGAAAGTTTTTTTTATTATACTAGCTTATATTTATGATATTTATATACTAGCTTAGTTTTATTACTTATACACTAAACCTGAAACTAGTTTGTTCAGAATCACTAGGAGAATCGATTGACATATTTTTTACACCATATTTTTTTTTCTCTTTTTTTCATAAATTTCAATTTTGTTTCAGTAGGTTTCTACCCATAACAGTTGACGGGAATAGACACCTTGAGGCTTGAGATGGTCCGCTCGGTCAGTTTCCGTGTATTAGACAAACCCTGCATAGCACATCTCAGGCATTTCACACTTTACTGGGGAACTTAATGCGACATAAACTACGGTGTAACTTGGAGATTTATTTAAAAAAACACATATTCAGGCAGTTCTGATGAAAATTTTGTTGGGTGTCTCGGTTTTTGTATATACTAAAAATAACGTTGTATACGTTTTAGTGCCATAAATTACACTCCCTCCTCTTCATAAACCTTCTTTTTGGCTTTGACGTAGTCGGGTATAAAAAGCCCTTTCAAATGATACCTTACACGATATAATTCAAACATTCCAAGAGGAGGTCGGGGTTTGACGCACCCTTTCCTCTTTTGCAGTAGTCAGTTACCAACAACACATATACAAGGTCAGTCAGAAAGGGGGTACTAATCCGAAAGGGTGTTAAAGTACCCATAATAATGAGTAACTTTTGTTCTACAACTTTCCCCAAAGGTCAATAGTTTATGAGAAATAGCTGTTCAAACATTACATAAAAAATACGCTAAAATCTATCTATCCTCAGCTATGATCAGCTGTGTTTACATTTTAGGTCATATTTGGGGTCACGGATTAGAAGTTCCATTTTCTGAATTCGTAACTAAAATAGGAACGAAGAATTTTTGAAAAAACTAAAATAAAAATGATTTTACATTGAAATAAAAATTATCGAATTTTGAAATTTTAACACTTGCTTTAAAACCGTCATCAGTGATACTACGAGTATAAGTAAGTGTAAGTGGCCTGCGGATTAGTACCCCCTTTCCGACTAACCTTGTATACAAAGCAATATTAGTTATTTGAGAATTTTGTTTTGATCCGATGAGGAGTTCCGTTCCATATCTCTGAAGTTCATGGTCTCACCCGGGGCCGATATCACGGAGAGGTCTCGATGTGTAATGAACGGTCACCCATCCACGGACTGACCGCGTCAAGTGCAGCTTAACCTTGCAAATCGTATGATCCATGCGGTTGATAATTAGCCACGAGCTCCTCTAATACATTCGGACAATAAATTGTGTTAATAAAAAGTTTTCAGTCAAAAATTTCGGTTTAGTCTTATCTCTTCCCCTTCCCATCTCTTCCCAGTTCCCCTCTTACGTTTCTTAGAGATGGGATTTTTTTGAAGAGATGGGAAGGGAAAGAGATGGGAAGGGAAAGAGATGGGACTAAACCGTGCGTTTATTAGTTACATTTGTAGTTATAAACGCACGGTTTAGTCCCATCTCTTCCCCTTCCCATCTCTTCCCCTGTGCGTTTATAACTACAAAAAATTCCCATCTCTAAGAAACGTAAGAGGGGAAGAGATGGGACTAAACCAAACGGACAGGGGAACAGATGGGAAGGGGAAGAGATGGGACTAAACAAAAATTTCGGTACCTACAGCGATACCTAGCTATCTACCACACATGTAAAGGATATAGGGGAAGCCCCTTAGTCGCTATCTAACCGTTATCTAAGCGCGACATTTATTACAGTGATAAATACACATTAAAATAAACTGAACGTACCGATAACTCAATTTCGTTGGTGAATAATGTTTAGTTTTAACGTCAATTTAATAATAAAGCGCATAATGTATGTCCACAAGAAGTTTTTTAAAGCGTGTTCCAAACAAATATAAAAAAATGTAATTGGGGCAAGTTAGGTACGAAAATTCGGAATTTTAGCAGAGATTGCCACTTGTTTACTTTTTTTTCAAAATAGCGCTATGTCATTAAATAATTTATTTACTTTGCAAACATGGATAATTGGTACAAAGATGTTTTCATGTTATTGTGAAACGCGGTTTGAAGGAATTACACGAATTTGTTTACATCCTGTATCTCTACTGGAGATATTACTAATCTACTGGTGACAGAATAAACTCAAATGGGGTCTAGAGAAAATAAATTTTAAAAAATGATAAAAGAAAGTTTGTTTTCTATTTCTGAGTAATTTTAGAGCCCCGAGTTAACTGACTGCAAAGAGCGATATCGCGATAGTAGTGCCCGCCAGCTATGTCGCCGTGTTTTCATTCGTTTATGCGTAGCATCGAAATGAACAATCACATAAAAGATGAAAAATGCAAAAATACAGGGTGTTAACGAATTCGTGTAATTCCTTCAAACCACGTGATCTACTGGTGACACTGATTGACCCTGCGTAGGTTTTTAGCAGAACGAAAAAAATAAATTTTCAAAAAATGAACCTGAGTATTCTGTATCTCAGTAATTTTAGCGTCCCAAGTTAACTGACTGCGTGGAGCGATATTGCGCTAGTCGTGCCCTTCAGCTGTGTCGCCGTGCCTTCAGTCATTTATGTATAACATCGAAATTTTGTATCACATAAAAAATGTATTTGGGAAAAAAAAAGTTTATTTTTATTTTCAATCAATCAAAATCCCGTGCGGGGTTAATCTATACCATTAATAGATCATGTGGTTTGAAGGAATTACACGAATTCGTTTACACCCTGTATATTTTTGTTTATTTTTTTATTGCATCCGTATTACGTGCTTTAGATACGATCACTTACCCTTACCGCAAGAAAAAAAAGGATTTAGATTTTTTTACTTTTAATCTTTCTAAATCCCATGCGGGGTCCATCTACATACACCAGTTGTTAGATCATGTATGTGGTTTCAAGGAATTACACGAATTCGTTTACATCCTGTATAGTCATGCCATGTTCTACCGTCACATGGACATGCAAATCGAATTCAATTAAAAATTACATTCACCCGGCGAACTTCGAACCGCCATTTTTTTTCGTGAATATATTCCTGTTCGGTTTTTTTTAAAATTTTCTTTTAATACAAACCTTGTCCTGACATTATCTAACACACAAAAAAAAATCCAATTTGGTGCAGTCGTTCGGAATTTATGTGCGTACATACATTTCGGCGATTCATTTTTATATAAAAAATATACATATACTATAGATAACAATAAGAACTTCTAATTATACCAAATACAAATTAATATTCCAAAATAATGTCCACACAAGGATTTATCAAATTCAAATAATTTTAAACCTTATTTCAATAACTTTAGCACTTGTATTTGCTTAGCATACCGCGGGATACTTCGTCGTGCCGTGGCATGCCGAAGCATTCCGCGGTAACCGTACCGCTACGTACGCTTTAGAACTCATAATTACCGAATTATGAGTTCTAAAGCGTATAAATAAAGTTTAAAATTATTTGAGCTTAAAAAATCCCTTGCCATGCCTTCCCGCCACTGCTGCACTGGGCGCAGGCCCTTAATATTGACGGACGGAACCCTCTCAGAAAAATTGTAACGTTTCACTTTTACGTAACACAGAATATTTCGAAACTCATTTATACTGTCATTCGACTTTTATAAAGAAGAGCGAATTGAAAAAGTTTGTTTGAGATTTTATTCGAGTTTTTTTTAACGGAGCATTTTTTACTTTTTTATAGGTACACAAACGTAGACATAGTAATTCTTTACAGATGTCTTACGAGTCTGTGATGACTTTGTGTTCTTATTAATTAATGTTATGTCATTAAGTTTTAGGTACTTAACATGGAGTAAATACCCGATGTTAATTACGTGACTCATAGTCAGTCAGATCCTTACAGATCACTCTCGTAGGTAAAATCTTTTGTCACTGATTATGGATGGATGTTGATAGGGCCAGTCTTTATTTACTATTTATAATAAAATACTCCTCAATCAGCTACTTACCTGGTTTCCAGTCCAGTTGGTGAGTTGTCAAAACTGCAAAAAAATATAAACTTCGGTGGGCGCCTTTGAGACACAAACGGAAAGAGATCGGGTGGTTTATTGAACCCACTGCAATGTCATTTCATCAGCTTTTTTTTCTTCTCTTCTTTTCTTTATACAAGGTGTAACATAAATAACGCACAACTTCTGAAGGGGTCACTGTACTCATCATTATGAACAGCATTTACTATGGGACCAAACACGAAATCGCGAAAAAAAATGCTGTTCCCTACATTGCGTGCTTTATTTATGTTACACCTTGTATAAGTACAATTTAAATTAACTTTTCCCGTTCCGTGTGGTGCCGGACGTTAAGAATAGTACTATCCCATCTCTTCTCATGGGTGTCGTAAAACGCGACTAAGGGATTCACTAGAGGATGGGCAGCAGCGTTCTCTGAGTACTTTAACAAGTTCCCTGTGTAGCTAGGATTATGGGTAACAATGTCTTTGTCTATTGTAACAACATAGTGTTCTGTCCAGGTCATTGGGGCCCCATTATCCTAATGTGCCCAGGGCCTCCAATAGGTTAAAGACGACCCTGATTATACACCTCCGCCCAAACCTTAGGGGAATGTTATGCTATTATAATAATATCTATTGTATTCCTAAAATTTTAGTGCAAAGCCCAAGATTATTATTATCGTCCTCAAAATGCCTCAAAATCGACACTGTCTGGGATAGCAGCCTACAGGTCAGCGTTGACGCTAGACTGGTTGGCAGCCGAAGACGTGAGGCAGCGCGAGCTTGCGGCGGCCTTCGAGACAGAGCCTTCTGCTCCGTCGAGGAGCCTCTCGACTGAATGCATCGGGTACGCACGACCAGCTTCAGGGAAAGTGGCGAGGCTGATGCTGGAGCTTCTGAAGTAAGGCTAAGTATTCTACGTTCTTTGATAATTTGATTTGCATTGAGTTACCAGTAGCACTGCCGTTCTGTGTAAATTCCGTCGAAGAAGGAATAACCACCTTCTCTCCATCCGTGGGTGTAGTAAACGGCTAAATATAGGACTGACATGCTTTTGTGAAATTATGTCAATCCCATATGAAATGATACCTCGCTCATTAGTTCATCATTCACCCAAAAAACGTCCACTGCTAGACAAAGGTCTCCATAGCCACATCGACTGGTCCTGTGCTTCTCGCATCCAGCGAATGCCCGCGACCTTCACCGGGTCTCGGTGCTATCTACACGTCGTAGGTCGTAGATTGCTCTATGAGAGTCACCTGATTTTAATCCATCGTAGACGAGGTCCTTGAGAAGGATTTCAATTTATAATTATAAAGCCTCTCACTCATGGGCGTAGCCAGAGCAGGGCAGGAGCAGGGTTAAATGCTTTATAAAGTATTGTGTTTTGCCTATCTTAACACCGAGATTATCTTCACATTTGGGGAGTTACCCGTGAAACAAAGACATGACGTCATGGACGGATTGTAATGTCGCTAATTCAAAGATATGAAGTGATTGAAGTTTATGCTCTTTGGGTGTGTCAATGAGTCATTATATTCCTTGTCTTTTAGGAATCTGGAAGGCGATGAAGGCACAATAGTAACGGACCTCATCCAAGCTCTGATTCGAACTAAGATGCTGGTCGAAACATCAATGTTGGACTCGGAACCAGACTTGGAATCTCTGGTGAAGACTCCAGGAGTGATGATGGGAGAACCACACACCACGTTCCCACGGATCCTCGCTATGACCTGGATGACAGTCACCGATCCTGTCACCATCAAAAAATTTGGGTGGTGCCCTATTAATAGGGTACTTTTTAATATGACACCTTTCTTTGTAGCTGAGTAGGCGCCCAATTTCAAGCGTTGGAAGTTTATGACCTGGGTTAGTTAACAGATTGGTGACACAAGTAAGCTGTTAGCACCCAAAAAGGATGCTAATGCCCATCGTCTTGATATAATCCTACATCATCATTCAGCCGAAAGACCATGTTGCGGGTTTGCCATAAACGCTACGCTAGGCAGGCGGGTTGGCGATCGCAGTATGGTTGTTAAAGTACTCAGAGAACGCTGCTGCCCATCCTCTAGTGAATCCCTTAGTCGCCTTTTACGACATCCAAGGGAAGAGATGGGGTAGTGCTACTCTTTACATCCGTCACCACACTGATAATCCTAGGACATAATTCAAAGTTACATATTTCTCTTCTTTTTGTTAAAATCTGGGGTGCATTAACGGCCGAAACCAATAATCGATTTCAATTCAAAATCCCTGGATTGATGTTGGTTTTAGACAATATTTCTATTGATGTTGATTCTGCTGAGCGTGAGGTGAAGGCCTAGGTTCGATTCCTAGGTCGGGCCAAGTGTTTTAGGTTTTTCCTTGTGGAATTTCTCAGTAGTAGCCTGGAGTCTGGATTTGATGGCAATAGGCTCGCCCCGTGTCCCCATGGGACTTAAATCCTAACGGCGAAATCAGGGTGTACTTATTACACCTCTGTTCAAACCTTCGGGGAATACAGATACGATGTTATGTTATGTTTTATTGATGTTCTGTTATTGGTTGTGGCCATAAAAGAGCCTACCCGACTTATGACGATACTTAACCACGTCCGACGGATCCTGGGCAGTCAGCCCCGCTACAAACCTTTCTGACTTTTTTTTTGTGTATAGCCTCAATTAGTTTATTCATCTGACAGACAGATCTGTGTTGCTGGGGTGTTTGTTGCACCGTTTCTTCTTCACAGCATAAACACTAGGAAGCGGTGCCCGGGCGTTTTTGGGGGATGTCTTTTGTAACATTGACATTCAAAAAGAACTTTAGTCTCTTCTGTCTAACCTTTTCCGAACTATGTTGGGATCAGCTTCCAGTCTAATCAAATGCGGCTGAATACCAGTATTTTACACGGAGCGACTGCCATCAGACCACCGTAACCCAGTTACAGGGCAATGCGGAATATCCTAAGGTTAGACCGGTTGTCAGACTTTGGGGCGTATGACTTTAATACGGGTTGCAGACCAAGAGCTAAGATAAGTTAGTTTAGCGTAGCTCGCATAGCTGACGCAGTTTTTCATACTTGTTTGCAAACTGCAAACTATGCAAACTAAGCTATGTGAGCTAACTAAAATATGCGCAGCTAAGTTAGTTGTGTATGCCGATGCACAGCTATGCGAGCTAAGCTAAGCCCCTCCCGCTTATCCTGCACCCGTTCGCACTTCCTTCGCCAGTGCTGTCCAATGTCTTGTGTCGTGCGCACGGTCGTTTTGTACCGAATACGGAGCAATTTATTGAAGTTGTAAAAACAATTTCCTTTAAGTACTTACTATGGAACACAGAGTCGAAGGATTATCACAACTTAAATAAAAAGTATGGAATGAAGGTATGGAAAAGAATACTGACTTAGCTTTCGCTTAGTTTTTGGTGTGCACGGGACATATTCTTAGTTTATCTTAGCTTAGTTTAGCTAAGCTGGCTTGGTACAGCTTCGGAATAGCTTAGTTTTCGGTCTGCAACCCGCTTAATAGCTGACTGAAAGTAACGACTATCATAGGTATTTGTATGGCACCCGGGACCGACGGTATGACGTGCCTTCCGAGGCACGTTAACTAAGTAATTTTATACTATTCTAACTGTTATTATATATGCGAAAGTAAGTTTGTAAGTTACCTTTTCACGCCTAAACCACTGAACCGATCATCCTGAAATTTTGCGTATAGGTTGTCAGGTGTACAGAAACGGATATAGAGTACCATTCATCCCGAAAAAAAGTACTGTTCCCGAAGAAAACAACAATAATGATAATAGATGGTGCCACGTGTCTTTCGAATCATGATTGAAATTATTATAGAAAATTTAAGTGTGTTAAGAGTTGATTTTCAAATTCTAAATTAACGCGAGCGAAGCCGCGGGCAAAAACTAGTTTTGAATAGGTAAATGAGTTTTGAAGAAGTTGAAGTATGACTGGGTAATCCTTGCATGAAAGCATGAGCTATTCTCGTAGAGCTCGTGTCGACACGAAAGAAAATCTGAATCTGACAAGCGTGGGTGCAAGCCACAGGACTTCAAAAACTTCAGACCTGTAAAAAATGCTGTTGACGTTTCCAATACAAAAAACATCAACCCTCATCTACTTACGTTACGTCATCAGGTGATCAAGTACTTAGCCATGAACAGGCCCACCGCGATAGCGAATCAGATGAGAGCTTTGGAGCCAATCATAGCCAGAGCCCGCTTCATAATGGAGGAGTTCATACAACATGTTACACCACTCAATATGTATCAGAAGAAGCTGCCTGAAATGCCAACAGACAAGGTAAGGGTCAGTAATCGGCTTTGGAACATAGCCTATACAGGATGTCCCAAAAAGTAGTGTTAAGCGGAAGTCCAGCGGTAGAGCACCCTTACCTCCGGTTTCTGAATTGAGAATTCGGGATAAGCAATACTTAAGTAGTATTTGAGTACGGAGTTGTCAAAAAATGCTTTAAAATCCGTAATTTTTTTACAACTCCATAAACAAATGTTATACCTAGTACTGCTTATCCTAGAATTCTCAATTCAGAAACCGGTGGTTAGAGGTACACGAAGCACTCCCATGTATGTTCCGCGATTTTTGTACTTTTCGAGTTATGATTTCTATTCATTTTTTAACCAAATTCCGACTTTAATAAAAATTTTGATCATAGTGACGTGAAGAGTTTTTTTTTCTAATTTAGACGCACAGAGAATCTATTTTTTTTAAAAACACGCATCTTTCTCAACTGTTCATGACAATAAGATCAAAAATGTCTTGTCATGAAACAAAACATAACTCGAAAACTATAAAAATCGCAGAACATACATGGGGGTAATTCGGGTACATCTAAGGATGCTCTACGTTTGGACTTCCACTTGACACTATTTTTAGGACACTTGTATAAAATAATAATTATTAGTCGGATTACTGTCGGGAATGAGTGATATTTCGAAAGGGTATTAATTAAAGTAGAGTCCCCGTCGCGAGAAGCTATAAATTTTGTAAACACACCTTTAGGGGTTCGCAACCTTTGGAACAAATAAAAAAAAACAGTTTTGTAATGATTTTTATTTTTATATAATGGTTTTTATTTTATTTATATAATAATAAATAAAAATCTACGAAAACAACACAAACAAACTGAAACGCATTCAAAACTCAAATGACAGCATTGACAGCGTCAGTGTGAACTTACTTCAAAATGGCGGGCCAAAAGTTGACGTTCCATGAGTCAGACACGTTCCGGTACCACAAAACATTAGACGATAGCGCTATATATCGCTAAAATATAACCCGACTAAGTGAAATTGCTCGTTAGTTTCGTATTACACGTATGTAACTTTGAGTTGATTGAATTTGGGATTATTTGTTGTTGATTGAATTGTCGCTACGTAACTTTGTAGAAGTTCTTTATTTACAAAATTTATAGCTTCTCGTGACGGGGACCTTAGGTACCTATTGTAAAAGACACAACAACATAATCGTTCAGGGGTGTTTCTATCATTACAGTTATAGCTAATATCAGTATGTCAGGATTGAGAGCAAGGTAAATATAGTAAATAAAACCAACATAGACTCTCCACCATTGAGAGTACATACTTGTATTTGGGTTAGTGTTAGTAACATGAACTAGATCACAATATAGTACTTTACACAATTATTACAAGATCATAAAATAAGGGCAATCTAGACAGATATAAAATATCAGACTTCTTCAGCTGATCAACACAGAATGCTCCCGCTTCGTCGAAAGACCACCGCCTTTATGTCATCGGGTGCGTTGACCCATATCGACGACTACCTTCCTTTGTCAACATTGCCCAGTGCTACCCGCTACCGATAACACTATCATTATGAATAACTTTTGTTTTACAACTTTCCGCAAAAATCAATAGTTTTAATGAAATAGCAGCCCTCCCATTCAGAACCTTTTCGATAAGCAGTCGTCGACCGATTCAGTTTGTTATCTCGTTAATCTTCGCAAGCGTGCAGACTGCAGACCCTTAATTTTTCATTGTTTTTTTTTTTAACTTATTGTGTTTTTGTAACAAAATTGACATTCAAACTATGGAAAACGATTATCACAAATAATTCCCGGATACCCGGGATTCCCGCCCAATGGTTCCCGGGTACAAAAATCCCCGGAATTCCCGGTTCCGGGTACCTGGGGCAAAAACCCTAGTCCTCACTTACGAGGTTCTAAACTAAAATTTATCTCTTTTTTTCAGCCGGAATCATCACCACAAACAATGCCACCATTACCCCCACAGAAACCGCGAGCATCTCCGAAAAGACCTTCACGGACTCCAGGGACGGTTAGTTTCTACTAATTACTAAGTGTTAGAGGAGTACTTAAAAGCCTCTACATGTGGCCATAGGTACACTGGCGAGGCGTAAACTGAGCTATGCATATGTGTGAGTGCACATAGAATCGATTGCCAATAAAATTACTTTAAAAATAAAAGAAAAACCGACTTCAAAAAAACTAATAAAAAAACTTTAAAAAAAGTTAAAACCGACTTCAAAAAAAAACTAAACGGAGTAAAATAATTATCATTTAATAAAACTATCAGTTTCAGAAGTCAGTGCCTTCAATTTGGTTCAGCGTGGATTAGCACCGACTTCTGAAACTGATAGTTTTATTAAATGATAATTATTTTACTCCGTTTAGTTTTTTTTTGAAGTCGGTTTTAACTTTTTTTAAAGTTTTTTTATTTTATACTTTTTAGTGCCACAAATTACAATTACAATAGTGTACAAATTCTCGGACCAGCACTACAACTAGAACGTCGTCCACATACGATTTGTGTACTTTTTCTGTTGTTTTTATTGATTTTTCCAAAAGTGCTGCGCCAATTTCAATAACATTTATATGGGACCACCTCTGAAGTATGGGCTACCAAACAAAAAAAGAATCATCAAAATCCATTCATAATTGGGGGAGATATCGCGTAACAAACATACAAAAAAAAAAAAAAAAAAAAAAAACATTCAGACGAATTGAGAACCTCCTCCTTTTTGAAGTCGGTTGAAAAAAAGAGTAAATAATTACCATATTATAAAATTAACAGTTTCAGAAGTCAGTGCCTTCAATTTTGTTCAGAGTGGATTAGCACCGACTTCTGAAACTGTTAATTTTATAATATGTTAATTATTTACTCCTCTTTTTTAGTGTCTTTGAAGTCTGTTTATTTTTTATTTTTAAAGTAATTTAATTTTTCTGTTTTAAGTGGCATAAACACTACATAAACATGCAATTACAGCAATCGCGGGTAATTTGCTGTTATCCATTGAAGAGTTCCATTGCCAATCTCCGAGGGTCGTCATCAGATCTTCACCAAATTTAAATGGGACCACCTCGGGAGAATACTCTTTCAAACCAAAAATCGCTTCAAGTGTGCCTATAAAATTTGAAGAGTTCCCTCGATTTCTCCAGGATCCCATCATCAGATTCTGACCTGATGACCATGAGACCACCTGGGAAGTATACTCTTTCAAACAAAATAAGAATTTTCCAAATCGGTCCAGGCGTCTTTGAGTAATCGTTGAATATACATAAAAAAAGATTCCGACGAATTGATAACGTCCTCCGTTTTTTGAAGTCGGTTAAAAAGCAGTATAAACCAGTTTAAACCAAGCAAAGGACGCGTCTGCATTCATTCTCACACAAATGCAAAGTTGAGCTTAAGCCTCGCGGACGGTACTTAGTTTAGGTACCTATGTACCTGGGGATCGAACGCAGGACCTCGCGCTCAGCAGTCGCCCTTGCGACCACTAGACCAACGAGGCCATAAATCATTTATATAAGATACTAAGGGCCCTCGCCCACGGGCAACTTTTTGTAGCGATGCAGTCGCGATGCTCTCGCGCGTAGCATCGATACAGACGCGAAGCAGTCACTAGCTGTATGCCCGCGCCCACGGGACCAGATTCGGTCGCGATGCAAACGCGATTCGGTCGCGATGCAAACGCGATTCGGGTGCGATGCAGTTACGATACAAAAATACCTTGGATCAGTACAGTTGCAAGATGGACTCCGTTGAGGCAACATTAGTCACGTTGTCTTTGGTGCTGCTTTTACGTAAGCAGCCGAAGCGTAGGCAACGGAAGCAGCGTCAATATTGGATGCATCCATTTAATACCCAGAGATTAATTTGTGGACATCATGTAACAACATTCAAACAACTCAAAAATTATGATCTTAAATTCAAAAGTTGTTATAGAATGTCATATTCGACGATTTGTGAATTGCTTTCGTTTGTATCGATACAATCGCGATGCAGTAGCGCGTTAGTAGCGCGACGCGGTCGCGCGTTTGTATCGATACAATCGCGATGCAGTAGCGCGTTAGTAGCGCGACGCGGTCGCGCGTTTGTATCGATACAATCGCGATGCAGTAGCGCGTTGCAAATGCGACTAACACGCGTTAGAAGTGATGCTGTCGCGCGTTTGCTAAACGCGCGACTGCATCGCTACAAAAAGTCGCCGTGGGCGAGGGGCCTAAGCTGTACCCGGCATGCGTTGCAATGCACTTTTTCCTACTTACTACCTACCTATTACTTACCTACTATCTACCTTACATCAGCAAGGCATTTTAGTGAAAATTACAACTTTGTTGAACTCCCCTTTTTTTTTCTTTTTTTCTTATCTTCGGAAAATCCTCTTGGATTCCCTTCGCCTGGGGAAGGCGAAGGGTTATGCCGGACTCTTACTGGCTAAAACCCACGGTGTTCCTTCTCCTGACCCTTGGCCGGGGTCACGGGATTCGCAGCTGCATGCACCGCGACCCCGGCAGGCCTCGGTACGCCAGCCATTGGTGTGGTCAGTGGGTCCTTGCCCCACGTCCTCCTGAGAGGCGCGCACGGAACACATGCGCGCCGCCTTCTCGGGCCTGTTACTGGTCGGGCGACGGGTTTGTTGAACTCCCCTAGCAACACCCATCGAGAGGCGTATTATTATCATTGTCCTACGTAATTAACCCCAGGTCCGTGCAGTCCACGTGGCGTTAGCACAAGTAGAGACGACGCCGCTGTTGGAAGACGACCCAGTGCGGGACGTCATCAGCGCTGATGAAACCATCGTCGATGCCCACTCCCCGCAGAGCTTTTGCAGGCCCCAACCACTTGCCTATCTCACAACCAATGCGCTTGTGTTGTACGTAATAAACATTTTTTGAAGTTTGTAGTGTTTTTTTATTTCTTTTTTAATTGTAGTCACGTAACCATCAAGTCACTGATCAGTCACTTCAGAAATATAATTTACTAGTTTAAGCCCGCGGCTTCGCTCGCGTTAAAAAAACTCATAACACACTACTAAAGTTTCTATAATAATACATAATAATCATATAATTCAATCATGATTCGAAAGACACGTGGCGCCATCTATATCGTTATTGTTGTTTTCCTTGGGAACAGTACTTTTTTTCGGGATGAAAGGTACGCTATATGTCCGTCTGTGTACACCTGATATGTGTGCATGTACCTTTAGGCGCTTGATCCCGCCAGTGATTTTCTCGAAGGCGAGCGCGGTGAAATCCTACCGGTGCACGAAATTTCTTTGATATTTTTTTCGGAAAAGATATAAGGTTATTAAAAAATACAGAAAACCATCACATTTGGTATAACATTGAGAACAAATAGGTAGGTACAAAAAAATGGACACTTAATTTAAGAGAAACAGAAAATATTTCCGATTCTGTTGTACACAACTAAACTTGATTTAGGCTATTGTCATCTTTTTCACTCTTATAAAATAAGGAAGAGACGGACGTAAATAAGAGCTGACAAAATTAGCTGAACTAAAATTTCCATACTTTAGACGACACGTACAAACAGAACGTGTAGACAAAAAACACGGTGAAGTTCAAGCATTGATAAAATAATCTTTAAGTCACTCGATCGGTCTGCGCTAACCCAGGTTCGGAGTAACGGCGTAATTAAATAAGATTGTCCCATAAAGGTAGGCATGAACAAGCGTAAATAGAAATATAATATAATTTTCCAAGTGTTTGCTACTTTGTTTATCAGCAGCAACCAAATGTCCTTGGCACTTATTACGAAACAAATTCTAATAATAATTATGCATTAGTCGCATCCGTTCATTGATTACTAACAAAAGGAATCATATTTTATTGTTTTTAAAAGTAAATTCAAGTTTTTTGACTAGGTACCTATACCCATTTCACCGTAAGGTGAGTCCTGACGTGTCTCTACAAAACGTTACCAAACAGAAGAGCAAAAAAAATCTTAACGAAATTGAGTCATCTGTTTCGGATTTACGGTGCCACAAACAGACAGACAGACTAACAGACAGCCATAGAGACAGACGGACAAACTTACAGACATACAGACATAACATAGAGTTCAAACTTATAAAACATCCTTCTTGCGTCGTAGGTTAAAAATAGGCTTCAAACGTATAACACCTCTCTTTTTGAGTCGGATAAGAAAAGTAAAAGATGCTTAGAAATTTTATATTTTGCCTACTTTAAAGCACAATATGTCGTAAATTAATAGCTATAGAAAAAAATACTTAGGCAAGAATTGTCGGATTTTCTACAAAATTGGTCTGAATAATTTTTGGCGTAAAACCCATCTAAAATGAGTTATGTAACAAACATACAAACGCCATCTAGTGTAACTTATCCAAAGCACTACGATGAGCGGCTTCATAAACAAGAAGACAACAACTACAAACGATATCTGTGGACAAGTGATGCCATCTACAATCTTCGCGTCAAACCATCTGCGCCAGCGCCACCCGGCTAGTTATCTGAATCACAACTACAGACGACTACATGTAGATATTGTGCACACATACAAGCATCAACCTTTATAAGCAGAGCTGTCTTCGAACAAATCATCATTCGATCATTCGATTAGCTAGAGGAACAGAGTTCGGTAGCCACGCAGCCAATTCTGAACCTTAGTACGACTGATTCCTGTTCGATAGCCTAGCAGTCTTCAGGAATTAGCCAGCTAGGGGAGGTCTGAAGGGCGATAGCCACGCAGTCCCTTTCATCCCTCCACTTAGGGTTGCTACTTGATATATTTATATGAATCATTGTAACGTGTAACATAGTGTAAGTTGCCAATAAATTATCATCAAGTTCAACGGGGCTTTAATTTCACAACCAGCAACCCTACAGTTACTGAATAAAAACTCTTTTTTGGGGTCTTTAATCCAAGATGGCGGAGCGCACCGAGATCACTGAAGGTCGAAAACTTGAAATTTTCATAAGAACACCCTAAACATAACACATATCCAAAACTCAGGACTGATGGACCTTTTGCATGGTAAACCCGTTTTTTGCGACCAGGCGATTGGGCTATACAAATTACGAAATGACCGCTATGTCAGGACTCTTCGTTTAAATAAAAAACAGATTATATATCTAAAATATAATTTATTTCATTTTCCATGTAAAATTAATACTTACATACTAGGTATTTGGGATTTTATCATACACGCAATTGCTCAAGACATAAATAATTGTTAAACACATAAAGCACCATATTTGTACAGACAGTGGCTAATAATATCACATTAAAATGAATCATAACTTCGTTCACATTTATCAACTGCAACTGCCAGATGCAGTTTAAAGGCAGTTAAGATGCAGTCAGTGTAACTGAGTGACAACTGCTGACTGGAAGTGCAGTACACTTGCAGTTCAGATGCAGTACAAATGTTCTGCCTATCCTTTTCCCAACTATGTCGTGGTCAGATGCGGCTGAATACCAGTATTTTACACGGAGCGACTGCGATCAGACATCCGCAACCCAGTTATTGGGCAATGTCGATATCCTAAGGTTGGACCGGTTGTCAGACCTTCGGGCTTCTGACTACCCGTAACGACTGTCATATATATGCTGAGTTGGTGACCCTTTCGGCGTGGGCATGCTCGACAGCATAAAATATGTGTTTCTTTTATGTTTTTGTTTTTATTCTTTATTGTTTATGCTGTTATTGTGTCCTTAGCTGAATAAATTTGTTTTCTTTCTTTCTTCTTTCATAGGTATTCGTATGACACCCGGGACTGACGGATTAACATGCTCTCCGAGGCATAGAGAGCCGCATGGAACGACATATTATGATGCACCATATGTGACGTTATGTTCATTATTAATTAGAAAGGGTTCAAAGATTTTTACAGGTTTTATTATCTACTATTACAAAGGCAGTCACATAAATATATTAGTTATAAATAGAGTACAAATATAGTTCATAATAACTGTTCACTTGGTCGGATTAGGCAGTTTGAAAGCTAAATACTTTTTAACACGTCATTGTAATTCTTTCCTCTAACACTTCTTTTTCCCCAACACCTCCCCGTCTCCCAGAACGCAGCAGTAGGCCTGGCAGTAACTGCCGTGCCGAGATTGTCTTAGCTCAGCCCTGACAATGATTACTCACACACACAACACGTGTGCGGACAGGCCGTGCTCCTGTAGTGGTAGTAGGCAATTATATAAGTTTGTTTGTATGGAGTGTCGGAGGTGTGGTTTGACGCTTTAGCGATTTGAATAGCCAGATTATTATTAGTTACTTTACACATAATTTCAATACATACATAAATCATCTAATAAACGTTTGTTCTTTCCCTTCTATACAATCATGCAGAATATAACTACACCCGATTTATTTTATTCTAGCAATATAAACCAGGGATTAGCTACAATGCGCAAAGTATATCTAAGCTGCTATAGGGAACTTTAGTCTACTTAATTTGGTATATCGTTGCTTTTGCAAGCAGCGTTGTCATGAACTGATAGAATACACTGTACTCTGTTTAGATATTTAAATAAACTTAAACGAACATGATATGTCGTATTATCTAAATATGCATAAAAAAAAACTGTAAATTGCTACTTACAAATGAATTATCCATAATTTTAGAAGATCAAGTATGTGACTTTTATAAAATATTTCATATATTTTGTATAAAAGGCACATCAGGATTTTACAGGTTTACATTTATATAAATACATAAACGAACAGAATAAAGGCGCACTGTTTATCATGATAAATAAATAAATAAAATTATCGTAACACGTTGTACTTCTAGATTCACTATTCCGTGGTTTATATTGTTGATACGTTTAAATTAAATCAGGTTTAATGTTTTAGCCGCATAGACAAGAGAGCCTGTGACTTGCGTCATCTTGTCTATGGTAGGGCAGTCGTTTACATGCCGTTGTATGCTGGCCCGCCGCCACCTTCCGGGACAACCCAGTTGATGTTCTGAGATGGGTCCTTGATGTCACACGTCTTGCCTGGAAATTGAACAAATCGATATACTTTGCGTGAATATTATTACTATAACACTGACTAAAATTGTTTATGCGAAAGTTTCATCATCATCATCATTCAGCCGAAAGACGTCCACTGCTGGACATAGGCCTCCCCTAAGCATCGCCACATCTACCCGTCGTGTTCTTTTAGCACCCCTGACACGCCGTTACCTAGACATTACCGTGACCAGGGATAGCAGAGCGGCCGGGCTTTGGGGCCGTTTTTTCTTTGTACTACCCATGTTGGGAGGGTTTGCCATTCTTAATCGCCACGCTTGCAGGGCGAGTTGACGATCGCAGTATGGTTGTTAAAGTACTCAGAGAACGCTGCTGCCCATCCTCTAGTGAATGCAAATGTTTAGATGTTTGTCACTCTAATGTTTCGTTTTACGACGCAGTCGACGTGTCCTAGCAGCTGCTTTGTAAGACAGTCTTTATAGCATTTGATGAGTAAATTCAAATTTCTGCCGCAGTCAAACCGCTAAAAACAAACTATAAGCGCCGCTCTGTTAGATGCATTGCTCACGTAGGCCTCTAGTATAGAAGGTATATCGTTTGTTATTTTCGCGACGCGATGCTCGACGCAATGCGACGGACTGCGCTTGCCAGCTAGGACGAAGGGTAAAGGCAATGTCAGATTTCTAATTGTGACCATCTTTCATGAGCTGAAGGCGAATGTATGGCCGTAGTTGCTATTTTTGGCGAACTGTGGCCGAAATTAAAGGTTCGGTCGGACCCTATCATCTACGCCCTCGAATAGACCATCTCAAGTAACTCTTTAAGCTGGAAGAGGTCTAAAATGAAAAAGGTAGCACTTACAATGTATGCAGTTTTGAGCGTTAATTTGCAGACGCTGTCCGTCACCGGTCTCCATCGGCACGAATTCGTAAACACCTGCAATTACAAATAAGTTGTATGGTGGGTCGATACTATTGTGCACAAACTAAACTTAATTTAGGCAATTGTCATCTTTTTCACTGTGATAAAACCAGATAGAGTGTATGTATGAGCTGTCAAAGGACAATGGGACAAAATGTATGGACTCCGTCCCCACCCTTGTAGCACTATAGAGTGAGTTTGAATGAGTGAACGAACGAATGAATAGTCGAGAATGAGTGAAGGAATGAATGAAATCGGTTTGAAATAAAATAAAAATGATATTTTTTTTTTATTATTTCCTCATTTTAAATCGATTGGTTGAAAAATAAATGCTATACTGGCTTAAAGAAGGAGTCATTATATTCAAAATGAACGGTTTATAAATTCAATGAATCAAAAACTCCTAAATGAAGAGTATTATAATTTGCCCGAACATAAGGACGGTGTGGGAATCACTGTATCTCTCGAAAAGAACGGCTGCGCTCTTTTCGGGATTCACCTCTATTCTCCATTTCCGGAACCAGACCCCGACGCTGCTAGCTGCGGTTTGAAGGATTCGGGTGATACTGTCGAGACTCCTACCGGAAAAGTAGATGGCCGTGTCGTCGGCGAAGAGAGCCAACTTGGCGAATCCACATTTGGGAATGTCGCTGGTATACAGCGTGAACAGAAGGGGCGATATCACTACACGACTCCGGCGCGGATAGGGCGAGGAGACGACAAGGTGCCTTTTAGGCGATAGCGGAAGGAGCGATCCGACAGAAAGTCTCGAATGATGAGCACGAGACTGTACGAGTTTGTATAATAAACCGTTGTGCCAGTTCTTGTCGAAGGCTTTTGCTACGTCGAAGAATAGCATGCCCGTTTTGTACGAGCGCATGAAGCGGGAGCGACTATGCGGTGCAATTGTCGACTGCAACAGTGCTTGGTTCGAAAACCGAACTGTTCGTCGGGGATGCAATTCTGAGTACGATGCGCAGGTAATGTAAACCCTGTCGGGTGATATTACGTTTGAAAATGGTAACCGCTGCCTAGGGCCGCGCGCCGCGTCTCGCCTCTGGACGCGTGCGCCTCTCGTTATCTCTTTCCCACATTGAACTAATGTTACACTAGCTTTGGAGCTCTTCAAATAACCCCTTATCACTAACTAAAATAATTATATTCATATTGAAGTAATAATATAAGCATTTTTTAAGGTAATTTTTATGTTACTTTCATGCTAAATAACTATTAAACTATACATTTTACAGATGAGCTGTCATACAATAAAATGAAGAGATTAATAAGGTCTTTCATATACAATAGGTAAGAAAGTGCTACACTACTGGGGACGTTTTGTCCCATTGTCCTTTGATTGAACTAAAATTTCCATACTAAGGAGATTGGCAGGTTTCGGCTAGAACTCCTACAGAAATAAATAGTACATGAAAAATTGACATATACAGGATGTCCCGAAATTCAACGTCAAGCGGGTACCAGGCGAGAGGCCAGGTTATACCAGTTCTGGCAAAAATCAGAAAAAAACCAAGTCACTTAGTTAAGTGATAATAGGCATATTTTTGAAAACATTAAAAATCGCCACGTTCGACCACATCTTTAAACTTACTAGTTTAGGTAATGTTTTTTAAGACTAGATGGCGCCGGCTTTTCCTGTCTGACTTGCTCTGAAAAGAAAGGCCGAACCAAACTCAGCGGTCAAAGTCTCTTTTAAAGTCCAGACATTGTGGTATAAAACTATGCGATTGTAACAATGTAGTGCAACGTTTGGAATGGCCTTTTGAGGAAAGAGCCATAGCAGGTTTGAGTTGACCTGTCTCAACTGACGACACGCAAGCATCAGACATCGTGTTATTACTGACCTGCTGGACAGAACCTCGCTTCCGGTCCATCGAAGATGCCTAAGTTCTGTTTGACTGGCACTGTGTCGTCCTTGAGGGTCAAATGTGCTGGCTGATCGGCCTCGTGGTTCGTGCCTGAAAATTAAAGTCAATCATTAAACATCTGGTATGGGGAAGACGTGTTCTTGAGTGGAGACCAATCGGCAAGTGTGGGACGCCTTCGAGACTAGGTGGAGTGACGATCTTCGCAAGGTGTAGCAGCTGGATGAGAGATGCCGAAGATCGAGTTCAGTGGCGGGCTATTGGAGAGGCCTATGTCCAGGAGTGGACTGCTATGGGCTAATAGTGTAAACATTTCTCTATCATCTGAAGCTCAGTGTGTCTGTAGTATAGAATAATTTATACTTAAAATGTGATATGCTCTGTTGGCTTTAAGAATATACTTATTTATAATACTATACTTTGGCCCTAATTCTATCTGAGTACTGCAAAATGAAAACGCGTTAATGACAGTCGTGCTTTTCTTGAAAATTACGTAATTTTAGTCAAATGTTATGCGCATGAGTCTAGCGTAAGTTTATATTTACAACAAAAAAAAAATACTCAGTCACACACACACAAAACCACTGCACACACTTCTCTAACTACACATACACGCAGTACACACTCAACTTCACTCCCACCCTGATACTAACCATACTAACTAAAAAACTTACAACTACGATCAATAAGCTTTGAAAAAAAATGTTAACATGTTCTAACTTGCATACCGTTTGTACGAGTACATAACATAATTTGTTAAATTTAAATGGAGGAGTCCTGGTGACCTGAAATACATGCCTTGAGCCTAGTTTAGGCACCAGTCTCCCACAGTATAATGCCCCTCCTATATGTCACCGTACACTTTGCCCTAATTCTATCTGAGTACTACAAAATGAAAACGCGTTAATGACAGACGTGCTTTTCTTAAAAATTGCGTAATTTTTGTAATTGTTAAGCGCATGAGTCTAACGTAAGTTTATATTTTTTAACGTACTACATATCGCTGGTTTATTAAAAATGTATTTTAGACATTAAATCAAGTTACCTGTAAGAGCTACTGAAGACAGCAGATCGAAGGTGATGACGTTATCCGGCTTGGGGTACTCAATCGGCTGGCATTCTTTAGCTGGCTTCAGCCTTGCGTGATCAGCACCTGCAAGTTAACACGAGTGACGATACTTAAGTACGTTAGGCGCACCCTGGGCAGTCACCCAACCGCTATAACCTGATCGACTGGCTGAATTTTGACCAAGGATAAAGCAGACAACACGCAAAGAACCACATACTCAAACGCTACTCAGTTTTTAGTTGCCGCACTTGCCGCTAATTTCGTGTTGTCACTATCACTTCGCCATAAAGTGATAGTGACAGCATGAGATTTACCTCCGGTTTCTGAATTGAGAATTCGGGATAAGCAAATACTTAAGTAGTATTTGAGTACGGAGTTGTCAAAAAATGCTTTAAAATCCGTAAATTTTTTGACATCTACGGAGATGTCAATTGTATGCCGTTAAGTACGGACTTAACGGCATACAATTGACTACTGTTTGAGAATTTGGCCAAAAGAAAAAAAACCGGCTTCATTATACAAAAGTGTCAAGTGATTTTGATGACACATCTTCATTGTAGCAAAATATTAGCATCAAATATATCGGTACGAACAGACTGTACAAAATGATCTGAACAACTAAGAAAATTAAACTATATCTGAATGATACAAGGCTTGTTTCAGAATTAACTCAGTCCACGACAGCTGTCATTCTGACAAGAATTTTATCCCATTGAAATAAAGTTTTATTTCTATATCTGATTAGGTAATTATGAACAGTCTGTTCGTCCCGATATATTTGATGCTGTCTGGACGGTACTATAGTGTTCTTTTACGCAGTAATATGATATTAACTGACCTCCGTGGCTGAGTGTCCAAGGTTCCTTGCCTCGCACCAGTGTACTGAATGCGGAGTACGCGACGCCCCCGTATAGTCCCAGTGACGTGTGGAATGACGGCCTGCAGTTACGTACTTGCTGAAATAGATACACATACGTATACTAACTACTTATATTACAGGAGTATGTACACCCACGTTTTTCGGACACAATAGGCATGTTGACAGCATCAATAAATTGCAAATCTAATTAGTCCGCCAGTTAGAGCGATTACGCACTGCATCCGATCCGAATCCATGAAAATACGGATACAAAAAACTCGGACCGAATTCAGATATTGCTTTACGCACTGCATCCGATCCGAATCCGTGAAAATACCGATCTAGAGTAAAAATCTCGGACCGAATTCGGATGTTGATTACGCACTATTCCGATCTCTGATTCAAATTCAAACAATTCAGGGGCCATCTTTGGCATATCCGTTTGGCGTCTGATTTGAATCCGAGGTAATGCGAAAGCGTTCATACAAACAGTACTACGGCTACTTCGGTCCGTAAATTTTTCTTCCGAATTAGAAACTCACGGATGACGCATAGAAATCGGATGACGGATGCCGGATGTAGTGTGTAAACTACCATACAAATAGTTCTATGGCTACTTCGGAACGTATTTTCACACATTCGGATCGGATGCAGTGCGTAACCGCTGTTAGAGTTTTCAAAAATGATGGACACGTACTTTTTCTTTTGTTATATCTATGAATATTTGGAACGATAAAACGCATCAAAACTCGAGAGTGGGGGCTTGTGACGTCAGAAGCAAGTAAAAATTGTACTTGTGACGTTATGCCAATTTTAAAAGTGTCGTACCTTCGTCAATTTTGTTTTACGTAACAGAAGAAAAAATACGCATCAAATATTTTTTGATAATCTAACTGACGGACTAATTCGATTTTTTCAGTCAAATACCCTATTATGGTACCCGGAAAATGGCAGGTTTTATTTACAAAAACAATTTTATTGGTTTGTTTTAATGTCACGAAAGTTGTTCCCGAAAGTTTTATTTAATCAAAGTTTTAAGATGCTTAGTACACTCTGGGTGACTGCACGCCTCGTAAGGTCAGTCACATAAATGAAGGCTACAGGCAAAGAACAGGGAATGTCCTAATGAATAGATTTTGAGAAAAACGCAATTATAAGTTTAGAATTAGAAGTATGTAATTTTTATTGAGATCTTTGTATGAGGGAACTTTTACTTAAAATCAATTAAATGTTTTATATTTTTATAATTTTGTTGTTGATACTGGACTTTTTAGTTAAAAAACATTTATAATTAAAAATTAAAATTGTGTTATTCCCTGTTCTTTGCCTGTCCCCTTCAAATAGTATAACATGCAATATGCATTCATGCAGCCCATATTGACAAGCTACATTGTTCACACTATTTCAAACCAGCATTTAATTTTGCTCATTCATCATCAATCTCTCTGTGCTACGAGTATACTTTCCATTTTTTCTCTAAACACTTTCATATAGGCCTGAATCTAAAAGGATTTTTAAAAGGGGTGTGCAGAGTGCCTTTTTCCGCCCTCTAGGCAATTTTTTCCAGACCAATATAATTATGGTCGAACATCGCGTGTGAAGAGAGGAGGGCATTACACAGGTTTTTTATATTGTACTGAGCTTGTTACACGCAATGCGATGTACGACGAAAACGGTTTATGAACCGGGACCAAAATAGTAGTCAGCGAGACGAGACTGGCTGGTGCCTGGCCGTTCCTCAATCTTAGTCCCCGGGGAGAGTGCCCCCTCCCCCTAGATCCAGGTCTACCTTCATATCGTCGCCCGGGAGTGAAAACCTCGAGAATGCATTTGGTCATTGCACGGTTCCTGTGGGCTTTCACGCGGACGAATTCGCAGGCAAAAGCTAGTCAATTGTATTTATTAAGGATGTTATATACCCAATAAAGGGTAGTTTCAGTGCCTATAAACTAATTTCACATAGAGCGGCTCTCTTATAAGATATAGTACCTATACGTCGTGATAAAATAAAAATGACCAAATTGCATTTCCGAGGTTTTCACTCCCGGGCGACGATATAGCAGTAAATACGGTGTCCCCTTGTTTCGCAGCCAGAAATTTCATAGAATTTCGTTTCCCAGAAAATGTTTCATATAATATTTGGTCCTTGTATTTTATTTCGAATATTTTTGTTTCAAAGAATATTTACTTGAACGAAAAATATTTCACAGAAACACAATTCAATGAATTTTTAATCACATTTTTTTGTTTACCAAACTTATCAAACAGTAGAATTCTTTTTTAAAGAATATTGTTTGTTCACACCTCGACACGGATAAGTTAGGTTCAAAGGGGATGACGGGGGCTAAAGTGAGCGAGCAAAGCGAATGAACGAAGCCCCCGTCATCCCCTTCGTGTTAGGTTACTTTAAACCCTGCAGACAGAAATAGGAGCCCCTCCCAGCGGGGCTCCGTCGACCTTGGTCCCAGAATCTATTTTTGGTGTAGATATTTGGTTGGTAGTGTGTCACTCGATAAAATGTTTTTCTTGGTAAAAGTTTCATATTAACTGAACAATATGAGGATAAAGAATATTTGATTTGGTATGATATGATTATTCTAACATTAAATTTTATGTGAAACAAAAATCAATGATTTAAAAATCTTCAAAGTAAGTATTCTGCGTATTGATTTATTCTATGAAACGAAAATCTGAGATTTTTTTTATGTGAAACGAAATTCTATAAAACTATTAATAGCTATAAAACAACGTACAACCAGTAAATACGCTTGCAGTCCTTAGATAACGACCGATTCAAAACAATATTAATATTTCCATTGTTACCAGACCAACTAGAAAACCAATATAAATGACAATAATACCTTCAATTCTTTGTAAACAAAGGAGTTTTTCAGTTTCTCTTCGTATTCTGTGGGCACGACTCCCTTGTCGTGTGTCGCCTCTCCGGATATGATAAGGTCCATCGCCGCTTCCGCCGCCAACATACCTGTGGTTATTAATAATAATTTATTAATGTTTTATTTCCGTAAGTTCGTCTTGGATCCCAGACAGCCGGAAATGATAATGCAGCGATCTTAAAACGCTAATGTTTTAGGATTGACAATGTTTTTATGTTACAAAAAAGACTACTAACAATGAGGGCAAAATTACATATCATTTAGCCGAATTCGGTTGCATATGGTATTGCCCGAATTCGGGTAAAGTCATTAATTTGGACATCCGAATTGGGGCAAACAACAAACGAGCAAGACTAAGTGTAATTGCACCATGAGAACAGTAGTTTTATGGCAACAAGAAAAGTTTTGATATTTGTTCTTGGATTTTGTAGAATTTTTGGCAGCCATTTTTTTCAGCTATTTATTCTTCTGCAAATAATTGCAATAGGGCACGGTCAGTATAACTTTCTAAATGTAAGGTTTGACACATACCACTCTTCATAGCGTTGTGCGTGCCCTTGATGCGCGGCACGTTGAGGTACCCCGCGGAGTCCCCCGCCAGCACTCCGCCCGGGAACACCGGCACGGGCAGGCACTGCCAGCCGCCCTCCACCAGCGCGCGGGCGCCGTATGCCACGCGGGAACCGCCTGCAGTACACATACATACCACTCTTCATAGCGTTGTGCGTGCCCTTGATGCGCGGCACGTTGAGGTACCCCGCGGAGTCCCCCGCCAGCACTCCGCCCGGGAACACCGGCACGGGCAGGCACTGCCAGCCGCCCTCCACCAGCGCGCGGGCGCCGTATGCCACGCGGGAACCGCCTGCAGTACACATACATACCACTCTTCATAGCGTTGTGCGTGCCCTTGATGCGCGGCACGTTGAGGTACCCCGCGGAGTCCCCCGCCAGCACTCCGCCCGGGAACACCGGCACGGGCAGGCACTGCCAGCCGCCCTCCACCAGCGCGCGGGCGCCGTATGCCACGCGGGAACCGCCTGCAGTACACATACATACCACTCTTCATAGCGTTGTGCGTGCCCTTGATGCGCGGCACGTTGAGGTACCCCGCGGAGTCCCCCGCCAGCACTCCGCCCGGGAACACCGGCACGGGCAGGCACTGCCAGCCGCCCTCCACCAGCGCGCGGGCGCCGTATGCCACGCGGGAACCGCCTGCAGTACACATACATACCACTCTTCATAGCGTTGTGCGTGCCCTTGATGCGCGGCACGTTGAGGTACCCCGCGGAGTCCCCCGCCAGCACTCCGCCCGGGAACACCGGCACGGGCAGGCACTGCCAGCCGCCCTCCACCAGCGCGCGGGCGCCGTATGCCACGCGGGAACCGCCTGCAGTACACATACCATTACTTACTCTGGGTCACTCTAGATCAGGGTTACTCAAAGTGGAGTACGTGAACCCCTAGGGGTTCACCATTGACGGCAGGGGTTCGCGACAAGATATAAAAAAAAATCAAAACATTGACTCCATTTGCGACAAGAAACAAGCACACCTATCACATTAATATTTATTGAAATAAACATTTATTTTTTCCCATTTAGGGCTGATTTTTCAATCGTCAGATAACTTTTATCTGGGGAATAAGTTTGTCGTTTTGATAGCTTTTGTATAGAAAATATGTCAAACCGTCATATTTATTCCTTGGATAAAATTTACCTGACGATTTAAAAATCGGCCCTTAATGAAATAAAAACCTTATTTTCTTAAACAGCCAATTTAATTTTTTCCTTTGGGGGGGAGGAGGACTTAATTAGTTAGGGTTCACTGTCACCTGCCGGGGTTGCGGTGCATGCAGCTGCGAATCCCGTGACCCTGGCCAAGGGTCAGGAGTAGGAACACCGTGGGTTTTTAGCCAGTAAGAGTCCGGCATAACCCTTCGCCCCGGGGCGAAGGATATCCATGAGGATTTTCCCACGATAAAAAAAAAAGGTTCGCTGTCACCTGGTAACTTTAACAGGGGTTCGTGGAGCCGAAAGTTTGAGAAACCCTGCTCTAGATAAACTGCAAGCATACGTTTCTAGTATTCGGACTATCACGATACTTCACGATAGTACGAATAGACATCGGAATCACAGTCGTTACCAGTAGTCAAAAGCCCAAAAGTCTGACCACCGGCCTAAACTTAGGATATCGCCATTGCCCAGTTACTGAATTACGGAGGTCTAATGGAGGCTTAATGCCGGTCTAAAAGTTATACCGTCTAAAATATTGGTATTCAGCTGCATGTGGATAGACTGGAAACTAACCCCAACATTGTTGGCAAAAGGGTAGACAGAACAAGAACAACATTTTTATTTACCTTCAAACATAGGCTTTATATAGGGATGCAGTTTGAACCTCTGGAACTCCCGGAATGGACTGAGGTAAGGGTTGGTGTAGTCCAGGCCGACTACGAAGCCCGCGGCCACCAGGGGTGCTTCGCCCTCCGCCACATTGAGGTGGTAAATAAAGGAGCCTCCGTACGTGTTCTTGTCTAATGGCCAGCCGATTGTATGCTCCACGAGACCGGGTTTGTGATTCTAAGAGAACAATCAAATATTAATCTTACTGTTGAAGATCCCGAGTGAAAAGGTACAAGGTCAACACAACGCTTTTCATATTCTATTAATAGACGATCACTCTGCACTTAACTGCAGCGTCACTGCAATCTGATCGACGCGTCATGTAAATTACGTTAATTATAACAGCCTACAGCTTTTCCAAACTTCATCCTGCATCTGCCTGATTTTAAAACACATTTTTTAAAATATGGGACGAACTGTTGTCAGACAGGTGAATGGACTCCTGTTTTACCTGTTACATCCGCTCGGACTTAAAAAAACATATTGGTTTATAGTATATTTCAGACTGACCTCTGGTGTCACTTCCCACAATTCCTTGAGCCCAATACCATATGACTGAGGTTCGCTCTTCTCTCTCAAATTGTATTTATTTGAGATCATTTTTGTTAGATGACCGTGACAACCTGTAATTAGAAGAAACTGTGACAACAAATGAAACCAATCTACCTTAGCATGCCTCTAAATCGTTAGTTTATTATATCGCCTCTTCAGATGAAAAGTGTAAAATCTGAGAATTTACTAATTTTACAAGAGAACGTTTTCGTGTCTCGTGTAGTGCCGGACGTAAAGAATAGCACTACCCCATCTCTTCCCATGGGTGTCGTAAAAGGCGAGTAAGGGATTATCTAGAGCATGGCCAGCAGCGTTCTCTGAGTACTTTAACAACCATACTGCGATCGTCAACCCGCCTGCCAAGCGTGGCAATTACGGCAAACCCTACCTTTTGGGGGAGGCCTATGTCCAACAGTGGACGTCTTTCGGCTAATTTCAACAGTTAATAAAATCCCGCCAATGTAAAACTAACCATTAGATCTCTCAGCGGCGAATTTTAGAACTGGTTTTGTCACCATTCAAGAGATAGATGATACTTAGCATGTCTGTACATTTAACTCTATTTTGTAAAACTTTTGAGATTATACACTTTTCATGCGAAGAAGCGATAATTATGTTAATTGTTATGTAATGAATAGTTGGGTAGCTTTCACTCTGTGTGTATAAGCGCCAAACTTCTTGGCGGTGTAAATTTAGCGCCAAATGAGAATCAAGCAGTCAAAAAGTAATGCGCATAGGCAGGTAGTATGCGCTTGGAATCCACCGACGGACTGCGATAAAGTTGATCGATAAAACGAACCTTCAGTGAAGATGGTGATCTTGGAATGGAACTCCATGCCTCGTTCAAACATGTCCTTGGGGCTGCCGTCCTTGGCGATGCCGACGTCACCTGTTGCAACACCCTTCAGAGACCCGTCATCACGGTATAGCAAATCTGCGCCCGCGCAGCCTGGCCATATCTAAATAAATAATATGTATTTACTATTAAGGTTCTATAATATAGTCGCAACTAACTAGAACCTTAACCATGCCGTATTTTTACCCTTAGTTAAAAGGGGTATAAGTCCTATACCTTTTATAAAGGACTTGTACCCTTTTTACCCTACTTACTAACTTTTTACCCGAGTGAAAAAGGGTATAAGTCCTATACCTTTTAGAAGGACCATTTTTCACTAGGGGCACAGATTTTATGTCAAATCTGTTTTGATTCAACAGAAATTTTAGTACCCTTACTTGCCCTTACCTGCCCCAAGGCTGTTTTTCCATGGGCATGAAAAATACCCTTTTGAGATTCTGCTTATGTATAAAATCTTATACACATCCTTACATCCTTAAAATATCAATGGGACTTAAAGTATAGTAGCCACATATGCCAATACGAGAATATAAATGACGTTTTTTTATTCTAACTTAAACAACTATCAACTTTAAGAACAAGTTAAACTAAGTTGAATTCAGGATGACCTAGGACCAAGGATATGGGAAAGGTTTTAAAATAATTATATTGTAAGTTGCAATAGAAATTGAACTATGCATAATGGATTTAAGGTTTCTAATCCTGAAGCATGTTAATTCTAAATTGAAAATGGCTGGTATCTTGTTTACATTCTTGGCAAAATTCCTCTCACCACCTCGGTCATTGTAATGATCCATTTGGAGGCCCACTTTCAGATGTAGATGTCAACGACCTGATATGTTGATAATGACATTCTTACCTCAGCACCAGCTGCCTCCGCTTGCTCTGACAGCCATCTCACAAGATGACCCAGACGCACTACGTAGTTCCCGTGGTTGTAGTTAGGTAATCCTGTGAACAAGAATTGCGTAAGTACGTACATAATTTGTGACCAGCATAAGCTTTGGGATCAACATGGCAGAGATATATTTCCGTTAGTGAACTGTAATGAGCTGAGTCGATTTATTAAGGAAGGGTTTCGCTTTTTAGGGGAACTGCTTCATGTACCCGAATAAAAAGTATTCTATGTATTAATCCAGGACATGGTCTGTGTGCCTTCAAATCATAATGTCATTAAAATGTAGTGTGATTTACAAGGGGTCCGTGACAATCATCTTTGATCACCTAAAAGTCCGACATTACGTTGAAAAAGGTTCAGAAAGGCTGGTTTTCTTAGCAGCTAATACAAAGTGTGGTAACTTTATGGAAATAAACCAACTTCAGTGTATCTTTTTTGTGGCATATAATGGTTTAATATTAAACACAAGATGCAGCATTTTGCATTCTGTTTCAATTTGCTTGCATTGCTGTGCGTTTATTAACTATTGATTGACTTTAATTGCAAAAAGACACAGTTCATTTATTAGTAGTACAATAACGATATACACGACATAGATGTGTTTGTCATCTCTATAGTGTTTTTAGTTGTGTTGTTAGATGACGGACGTGCGGTGGACACGCAGCCATAGTAATGTATCGCTATTTCGTATCGCTATTTCGGCAACGTGATCTCGTTCTCGGTGACGGCGGCGGTAGACAAACCGCATCATTTTGAGAAAAAACCTGTGCCCAACTGTGGAACTATAATAGGCTGATTATGCTATTATGCTAACTAAGTCTTAAAGTCAAGTACTTACCAGGAAATACAGGTATGGGTATCCTGCCACTCGCAGTGAGTAGACCAAACTTGTCAGATGTCACCGGTGTGTTCATGGGCGCGCCCTTCTCTTTCCAGTCAGGTATCAGTTCGTTCAGGGCTATCGGGTCCACACAGGCACCAGACAATATGTGCCCACCAACTTCTGCTGCTTTCTCCAAAAGAGTCACTCTTACTTCCTGAAATGTAATAGTGAAACTTACATTAATACAACTTAGGATACCCTTTCATTATGATTTTAAGGGGAGAAGACACTGACCCACGCAGCCATATTTAATTTACATAGAAATGGGAATAGTTTAGATGTTATTTTAATGTTCAAAAGAATATTTCTGTTATTCTATTTCAGGCATGGCCACACTTTTTTCATCAAGGGCAACTTACCCGATTCCAATCTATATAATATCTGCCAGAATTTATTTACATTGCCTAATGTCGACATAAACACAACATAAGTATCTACTTATTTTGGAAACTATTCAAAAGGTTTCTACAACCGTGGTTGTTCGCAGGCCAAATCAAAACGGTTCGCGGGCCATAGCTGACCTGCGGGCCGTAGTTTGTTTGTAGTTTGGCCATAGCTGTTCCAGACCTGTTCCTGTTTTGGAATCTTAGGAGATTAATAATTTCGTTTTATGGCAGGATAATCAACTATTGTTCATAGAGTGACAAAAACTTACAGCTCCCTTTTCCTCAGCGATCTGGCGTGCTCTGATGGCAGCCGCCATACCAGCTGGGCCCCCTCCAATGATGAGGATATCTGTCTCCTCTGCGACTCTCTCCATACTGATATCTAGACATAAAGAATAAAATTAACTTAATTTTAATAAAGAAACATAAATATTAATGTGTATTATTTGTTTCTTTAGACATTCCTCTCCATTTAGACATTTGTTTCTTCCCCAAAGGAAAACCTAGTGTGTGAAACCCCGAAAATAACTTAATAGGTAGGTATAGTGATATTTAGATTTTCTGGATCACTTACTGATAAAGGTCATCCAGAGAAAAAAATTATAATAGAAAATTTACTTTTAGCACATCATTTGAAACAGAGATAGCCTAGTGGTTTAACAATTGCCTTCCCTGTGGGAAAGTCAGAGTTCAATCACGGCCCTTACCTCTCACTTTTTGAATTCTTAAGCAGATCAGGACTTAATTATTTGTTGCGTTAACAGAGAAGGAAAAATATCATGAGGATAGCTCCACACCTAAGTGGGCTCTTAAAAGTTTTTGATGGTGTGAGTCAGTGGCGAAGGCTTCATACAACTCGATTCCTATCGGCTTCCCTTTCGAAACGAGTAGTTACTGGAATTCACGCATCACACTTAAGCAAGGTAAACATTTTTTGGTCCGGCTTCCCTTTTAAGAAAATTCACCCTTCGTCACTTTGATAACCAGCCAATGTGGTGGAAGGCCTAAACCTTACTCATTCTGAGAAAAAGCTTGTGCCCAGTAATGGGCAAGAATAATTTTGAATTATCTTATGCAGCACCAACATAAAAATAAAGGGTCTGTAAAAAAATATTGCACCACAGCATGCAATTTTTTTTTATAGATCGCTTCTTATTTTCAATGCCATACGCACGCTCAACGCAGTAGCTGAGCAAATTGATTTGATGTCTTGTACATTAAGCGAGTTCAGGTTAACATGTTATGGTGTAATTTAGTTGTATATTTACATTGTTAAATTTAGCTTATCTATCGCCACAGTCTACCTATATCTTACTCCTTACAGTCGGTCAACGTAGAACATTGTCACAGAGCAATCGTGCGGGGAGTTGCGGGGTGAAGGAGCGGAGGTTATGTCCCGAGTAGCCATACTGCATACTCGGGACATAACCTCCGCCCATACATAATTTTGACATTTCATAGGACCTGTCAAATGTATGGGCGTTGACCCACTGTATGTAGTAAGTAAGTACACTGTGCTATCGCATTAGGTTTACCTACTACCTGTAATGATAGGCGTAAGTTTGGATGTACATAAATAAATAAATATAATTTTGAATATGGGATAATAGAGGTCTAGATAGCCAAAGAACTGACCAGGGACCATCATTCTTCAATTCTGATATGGCCTTAAGGGCTAGTGAAAATTACACATCAAACATGATCTAAGTTTTATAGCGTTTCCATTAGAAAAATTTGGCAACTTATCAACAAGGAAATAAAGCCATTTCATTGTTTGTTTCATCAATGCCAGATATGTGGGAGTGGGAGATAAGATAATTTGAATTTAATGTGAGTTGCTGCCATGTGGACAAGCATTATAATGAAGTTTAGGTACCTACCCAATTTAAGGTATGTTATACATTGGAAATGAAACAAATCGTAGAGGGAGACTTTGAATAGACAAAAGTTATGTTGTAAGTAATTTATTATACCAAAGCCCAATGATAGAATATGGTAATCATAATGTGTACCTAATGTTTTTGATAAGTTTATTTTTCAATTGATAATGATAATGAATTGTTCCTATCAAGGTCGGGTGACGTGAATTTTGTTGATATTATGATCTCGAGGTTATCACGTACCTTTCCATCTTGGGTCCTTATCTCTGGGGTGTATGGTGTAATGTGTAGTTATCTTGGGGTAGGCATCCGAATATAACCTCCTTGTGGCCTTAGTTAGCCTCCCCACTGAAAGTTTTAAAAAGAAATTGTCAAAAACACAACCAAAACAAACTGAGTGAACTTTGAACTTTTATATTTAGCAGCTTTATTGCATAACATTGTGCACCAAGTTCTTTTTATAGGTGTTTTTACTACTTGTACGTATTGAAACAATTAAATTAGGTGTCCTAAATACCAGATAATACTTATAAATATCCAAAACCAACTCACGAACAGCTGATAGCAACGTCACTTAAAACAACTTTTTAACCTTAAAACTTTAAGGAATTATCAATGAATAAATTCAAAGTACATTATTTAATTTCATTTGGTACACAATTTAGGATATAAACATGTAGATTTTAATTTTAAAAGTATTTTATTTACCCTGACGAGACGAACTAACAAGTGCCGCCGCCATGTTTGAAAACAATCTGCTGCGCTCCGATTCAAAGAACAAAGTCCAATTTTACCATCATTCTTGATTTTATAAATTCCACAAATTGTATTCGTCCCATTTTATTTATACGGGACACGTATAGTTTTACAAAAGTTATTATGTCATATAAATCAAATCTATTCATAAAAATTGTATTTAATATTTAAAAAAGAAAATTACAAAATTCACAGGAATACGGAACGTAACAACTTCTAAGCGGGAAATTTGAATTGAAGACATTGGCAATGGCAAGTTCAACATTTAAAAAACATTATATAAGTAGAGTCGCAACTCGTTTATTTATAGTGTTTTTATACTTGTAAAAAATATGTGTGCAGTACGTATTTACTTACTTTTTAACTTTTAGCACAATTTAATATCAATCAGAATTATTGAATGATTTCAAATTATTTTTCCGATTGTCTTTGTTGCTCCATGATAATGATCTTGTCAAAATACTTGCAAAACTTAAGTCTTCATCCTTGTCTCCCACTATCAAATACGACGGCGACGGTCGGCTGCCAGTCCACCAAGTTGCGACCTTGCAGGTAAGCATTAGCAGGAGTCATAGATATTTTTTACAGGTTTATTTTTAATCCACTGCGGCGAAGCCCAAAAGGAGGGTACTATTTTCCAAGTGTTTTCTGTATTACTTAACTCCTTTTAGGAAGTATGGAAAAAAATTGCTAATCTTTGGAAGGAAGGAGAGTGGTTTGATTAAATACCCAAGAAATAAAACACTAAAATACATTTAGAAATTAATCTCTTTATTTAAAAAGCTTAGTAATAAGTTACATAGAAGCGTAAATATTAAAGAACGGCTTGAATTACTTCACTGGTTTCATTTGCCACAAGCCGTCGTTGAGATAGTGGCAGTTTTCAATGCCCACGCCTTTATTCACCTTCGCTCTGAAAAGTAAAGATAAGTATTAGGTCCCAAGAAACATTTATCATGATAATTTTTCACAGCTTGTATCTGTCCCACTGCAGGGCAAAGCCTACTTTCTTCTCTTGTTTAGAAGAGGCCTACGTCGTCTTAAACAGAGAAGGAACAAGCATTGATCACCACACAACGCTTGCTCACGGGTTCGCGATTTCAGACAATAAGTCCAGGTTTCCTCACGATTTTTTCCTCCACGATATGTCAGTGGTGTCTTAGATTAACTAAAAAAATAAATGACATTGATAAAGTCAGATTGGTGTTGACTTGGGTGGGCTTTGAATCCGCAAGTCCGGTGCTAAACAAGCGGATCCATAACCTCCGGGCATTATCATTTTTTTTGCTTGGTGGTAGGATCTTTACGGTCCGCCTGTCTAGCTACCACCCTCACATTAAAGTCCGGCGCCAAACAGTTTACTGTGTTCCGTCGTGTGTATGTGAGAGCCAGAGGGATATAGGGGAATCCTTCTATATCTCTATTTATATACTTGGGAGCAAATAAATCGAGCCTCGAGCGAGTTTTTTTTTTTTTTAAACGTTGCCCCACACAAAGATTTCTCTTGTATCGTGGGTGCGTTTACAGACACAAATCTCACAAACAAACGCCCAGACCCGAAACAACCATCTGTTGGCGTCTGTCGGCCATACAAATTTTTGTTCCGTGTGGGAATCGAACCCACGACCCGTGGCGCAGAAGCCAATCGCTTAGCCACTGCACCAAACGTGTCGTCGTATACTAAACTTAATTGTTATTATTTTTGGTATTATGGAACAGATCAATTCTAAACTGATACCTATCTCCTAAAAGGTTATTTGATAACCTGTACAACGAGGGTAGTTTTTTGTATTTTGAATTATATAATCATGAAACCAAAACGAATAACCAGCCCACGTGAAAAAAGGAGTAGCTCGATTTCTTTGCTCCCAAGTGTAGTTGGATCCCGGGACATTGGGTACGTTGCGGGGTTTTGGATCAATGAAATTCATACGGATGTGACAAAAACATTTATTTAGAGTGCCTTTCCACTGTAGATGTGCTATACAGCTATGCTGCGAGAATGAAAAGCTAAGTTACGAAACTTTGTGACCGTTTCCACTGTTGCTAAGCTATGTAGCGGAGCGAGTAAGATGTGCTATGAAAATGCGCCGTCGCAAGGTAGCTGTGTGAGGAAGATGCGCAGCTCGAGCTATGCGACGTATCAACAATAGGGAAGGCACGGGGCACATAGCTACACCACTCGCGACCATCCATCGCATCCATAGCACGCATCCACAGCACGCATCCTTCCATATAAAAACGTAGCTTAGTTGAATCAGTTTCCACTAGTGCTATGCTATGTAGACCAATGAATATGATTGGTGGATATCAAACGCATCCATAGCAACGTTGCATAGCACATCTAATCGCAACTGTCAAATGCAGCTTGAAGGCAATAAGGATGTAGTCAGTGCAACTGCCGACTGGATGTGCAGTCCAGTTGCAGTTATAATTGAAACGAAATATGACTCACCAAATGTGATGTTATTAAACCCCCTGGACCTTACCGTTTGCCTCATTTTAATCCTGCAGAGCGCAGGTGGTCGTGCATAACAAAGGAAAGGAATCTCAGGAAAGAGCTCCGCACTCACATTGTGCTTAAGACGAGTCTATTGGTTCAAAGTCAACGTTTTTTATTTCAAGTACACCAAATTACAGGTGCTTTTTTAACTCATTGAAAACCAATTTCAGAGGCACAATAGATAAACAATAGATGCCGCCGCTGATCGGTGGCGCTGGGACATCAGAGGTTAAAACATCAAAACTAGGTGCACGGTTCAAAAAGGTAGGTGTTATGGAGAAGAACCGGCAAGAAATTCCATGGATACTCTTTTTATTCTACCACAGTAGTATGAGAAAAATAGTATGAGAGTGAAAGTTAGATTGTTTCTTCAGCGGCCAACAATCTGCCAGCCAAGGAGCCAAAACTGAGTCCACAATCGGTTGCCATTAGCACCATTATGGCCGTAGCCAAGATTTTATCCAGGGTGAGGACAATGCAGCTTAGTCCAACAGTAAATAATTATTCTTTCACTAAATCTGGTAGAGCAGAATGGAGTTATAGGACAAGTTTTCCCAAGCACACCTCTGAGTCCCAAATATGTATAGCCGGGCATTGGTTTGCCTATTTTAGTACATACGGGGGTAGAGTTGCAAGCTTGTTGTAAGTTGGGGCAAGCGCCCCTCCAGCCCCACTCTGGATACGGCTATGATCACTATATTTATCAAACAGATTGATGATTGCATATGTTTGCTATCAGTAGAGAGGAGGATGCTGCTACACATTCTTTTACGAGACCCACGAGTGAGGAAGAGTTGGCGTATCGTTTGTTGAAAAAAAAGTTAATAATTACATGTCATCAGTAGATAGAGCAGTACATCCGACAGCCAGAGCGTGTTCCTTCCCTTCAGCCATCACGGCCACCACCTGACCCTTATCCACGCCGCTCATCCGGGCCCCTGGTGACGTCAGACCGGGGCACATGATGTTGGCACCACTGAGCACGAAGCGAATGGCGCCCTTGTCAACTTGCTGCATCGGCAGGAAGAATGGGTCTGAAAACATAAAGGGAACAATTAAAAATATATTTAGAAAGATAGGTGACCCCAAAATAGATAAAGAAGATAATTCTTTATAAAAATTTAATTAGGCACCTATCCCAATTCTGCAGGCTTTTTATACACAGCCACTTTCAATTTAGAATGAATATGCTATGCTAATAGAAACATTAATTCCATGACAGATAATTCAATTTCTGTTGCCACTGCAACAAAAAATGTTGAATGACCTTTTCAATAGTATTTGTCATTCTGAAATCAACTTAGTTCACATGCTTTTAAAGTTGACATTTGTGTAAGTTCAAATGTGTTTCTAGTTTCATATTAGCTTTAGAATAGACTACTTGACTTTTTGAGAAAATAGGCGTTCAGCTTTGCCTTTCTACACTAAATTGTCTGTAAAAAAGAAAGTCTGTTACATGCAACACGATTGCTAAGAGAACAGCGGGTTTACTATGTGCCTTTCGCTCACACGGAACGTGCGTGAGTGAGATGCATATATTTGCCATTTCCAATCCCATCCTAATAGTTTTACTTACATTTATGCAGGAGCTTCAAGGTAGGCATCCAGGGTCCCTCGCGCTGACGGAAGAACAGCAGCTCCCCAGCACTGTTCACCATTATTTCGATGTGGTCGTGACTGAAAATTTAAATGAACAACGATGAAATTAGTTTAGGCGAGCTGGGTTTCTGGTTAGCATTCAGCACAGTTAGTGCCTGTGCTAGTAGAGAGAATTTCTAATACCTACTTCGCAATAGATTGAGAGAGAAAATGCTTTAAAATATCCTGGTTTCGGATGATAATAACTATAATAATTCTTGAAGTTCAAATCAAATCTAAATCTTTATTTGTGAACATAGGTCGAAGGTAGAAGACACATTTTAGGATCGGCTTTGTCCTACCATTTATTTATTACTAGTACCTTTAGTACCCAGAATGCGTTGCAATGCACTTTTTCCTACTTACTACCTACCTACTACTCTACTACCTACCTTCAGAAACAAAATCAAAATAGTAACAAAAAGTTAAAACCATTTTCATGCATGTGGTAAACAAATGAAGATTATGGACATACTGAGATAATTTGTTTTTTTTTAAATATCAAAATTTTCTTTCATAAGAACCTTCTCCTGACAATTACGAACACAGCAAAAAAAATACCTATTTAATTAGATTATAGATTATTTATTTACATACTCTTTACTGTACACCAAAAGAAAAATGCAAGCACAGTTACAGTTTTAAAAATAGGTACAATAGGCCTACAAATAATAAATATGTATAAATATTATAATAGGTAGGTATACAAATGATTTCGTATGAAGCAAAGTGAAGAATATAATTAGGCATGGTCCAGAGCTACACACATCAAAAGTGTCTAGGGATCAACATATATTTTTGCAATAACTTTTCTCCTGATTGATATTAATTAAAATTTTCTTTAAGGATTCATCAAATAAAGTGTTTTCGTTTGTCACAGTAACGATAAACCAAGTCACCTTTGCATTAATAAAGAAATTTGCCATTTTCCTAATAAAGGGATTTTTGACATTTGAACCACTAACACAAAAGTTCGAAAAAAAGACTGAAATAACAGTTTTCTTTAAAATTTTATTGGGTAACTTAAACAATTAATAATCCGTGTTTCTACCGCGAACACTAACAACACAAGAACATCGGTTTGGCATACTCAAAATGAGTTCATCCAAATCACGCTGTGGAATGGCCGCCCATGTTCGTTGCAACAACAAAAAAAGGTCTTCTTGCGACTGGATACCCTCCATATTCGGCAGAGCTCTTCTCTGTAGCATATCCCATGCATGCTCAATCGGGTTCAAGTCTGGCGACTGAGCAGGCCAGGGCAGGACATTGATGTTAGCTGCGGCGAGAGTCTGTCTTACAACTCTTGCGGTGTGCGGTCGTGCATTATCATGCATTAACTGAAATAAGGGACCGATTTGCGCTTGTAGAGGAACGATGACGTCTGATACAATCGTCTCAGCATAAATTTGAGCGTTGAGGTTGCCTCTGATCCAAATCAACTCAGTTCTTCCGCCGATCCAAATACCCGCCCATACCATGATGGTTCCACCACTATAAGGATGGACTTCCTGGCAGGATTTTAATCGCTGTTGGCGTCCAGGGGTTCTCCAGTGTCGTATACGTCTTGTATCCGGTCTCATACCAAAACGAGACTCATCAGAAAAGCACACGAAACGCCATTGTTCTTCTGCCCAATTTCTGTGTCCAAGAGCCCATTGATATCGAATCCTACGATTGTGCATTTCTATAGGTGGTACCCGTAGCGGTCTTCGGGAATGAAGGTTCACTTCATGCAAGCGGTTTCTGACTGTTTGGTCGCTAATTAAGTTCCCTGAAGAGTGATGAAGCCTCACGGCTAACATCATGGCGGTTATTGTTGGAGCTCTTCGAGTTAAGATTTGAATGTATCGGTCTTGTCTCCGTGTGGTGCAGCGATACCGTCCTTCATGGCGCTCAGCCACGGTACCAGTGCTTCGGTAACGTGTCCAAAGTCGACTGATAACACTCTGACTTGTATTCAGAGCTAAAGCCACAGTACGTTGCCGGGAACCAGCTTCTATCATTCCCACGGCTCTGAGCATTTCTTCCCTGCTTAAATGACGTCGCCGCTCCATAATAACGTTGGTTTTAATCAGTAGTAGGGAAACAGTAGCACTAATAATGTCTTCAATGCGTTGTATGTTTTTATAGGGAAAATATTGACAGCTGATTTTCATCTTTTACTCGAATTTGATTCACAGTTCCTGATTCAAATTATGAAATGCACCAAAAAGGATCCATATAAATTTATAAAATCATAAATTTATTACAAAGCCACATCTCAATCTCAAGAAATCCGCATAAAAATGCTTGATCCCTAGACACTTTTGATGTGTGTATTTAGGATTCTAATCTAATTCTTAAATAATTAGGTACCTATATTTTAATAGCAAAGAAATTTAAAATAACTAGACGGTTGCTTACTTTAGACCTTTTATCTTTTATTCTAAGTACAAAGGATCTTATTAGATTCGTTTATATTCTAGAATAATAGAATCAACTGTATAAACTTAATTAGGTTAGTATAAGTTTTACCTACCATTTAACGATTCTGAAAGTATCCTTCTTGGGTAGAACTTGGTCGATGTAGTTGTCCAAGTGTGGGTACAGCTCCAACAGACGTGCCCGGATGCCCTTCTGCACCGAAGACTTCAGCTGCTGCACGCCTGATATGCTTTCCTTCTCATCGAATCTGAAATAAGAGAGATAGAAGATTTTAAATACTGAGACTTCACAAAGGTTTTCCTATAAACCTATAGGACTAAGAAGTGTTCTTATTGTTGCTAATATTTTTTTTAGATTTCGACAATGTTCAACATAATAATGATCACACTTGTATTCCCCGAAGAGTTGGGCAGAGGTGTATAGTATAACCTCGTTTCGCAGTTATGTTTAAGTCCCATGTCATTCCTATTCCTCATAGGGGGCGAGCCTATTGCCATCAACATTATTCATTCATCATCATTCCTTTAACTATAGGCACCTAGCCTAAGTATATTTATATGTAGGAAGCATTCGTGTTTGTATTGCGCCTGTTTCAGTCTCGAGATGTTTTTTATGTACCTAGATCTATATATTCTCCTTCTTATAGTAATGACAAATCTACCGTCATTCAGTAACCAGACCGTAAAATTTTCGATTCGATTAAACTTCCAATAGTAAAGAGGACAAAATAAATGTTTTAAATTAAGGTAGCAACATTAGTAATTGATATTCCATTACGGAGTCCGTACTCCATTTATACCGACGCGAAAATACCTAATTGAGTTTGATATCTTAGGACCGAGTGCAAAGCATTATATCTCTAGCTTGAATATAATACAGCCCATAATTGCTTGCATGGCTTTGACCGATATACTGACGATTGCTAAATAACGTACCACGAATCGTTATTACTCTAGTACATGCAAGAAATGATAGGTTTTAAAACTGTAGAATAAGTAATGGTCCAGTCGATAAGTTTTATGACTCAAAATCAAGACATTTTTAGCCTACACCAAGTGACGTAGGTACAACTATAGTTATTACTTTGAGAATTATGCCTAGCTGTGACGCGTAACGTTGAGGGGGCCAATTTGACTAACAAAATTGTTCCCAAACGCAAACGTGTGGTACCGTTACAGCGGTTACGCACTGCATCCGATCCGAATCCGAGAAAATACGTTCCGAAGTAGCCATAGAACTATTTGTATGGTAGTTTACGCACTCCATCCGTCATCCGATTTCTATCCGTCATCCGTGAGTTTCTAATTCGGAAGAAAAATTGACGGACCGAAGTAGCCGTAGTACTGTTTGTATGAACGCTTTCGCATTACCTCGGATTCAAATCAGACGCCAAACGGATATGCCAAAGATGGCCCCTGAATTGTTTGAATTTGAATCAGAGATCGGAATAGTGCGTAAGCAACATCCAAATTCGGTCCGAGATTTTTACTCTAGATCGATATTTTCACAGATTCGGATCGGATGCAGTGCGTAAAGCAATATCCGAATTCGGTCCGAGTTTTTATATCCGTATTTTCACGGATTCGGATCGGATGCAGTGCGTAATCGCTCTTAGTCAGTTTTTGTTTACGACAACTTTACTGTCAATATGATTGGTTTTGTTTTTTGTGTCAAACAATTTGACAGCTTTTGAAATTGAAAACTGTCTGAATGAACGGTTCGGCCTTGGTTCAGTTGCGATTTGTCAAGATTTATTTTTGGAGAATTGGGCCCCAGACTAAAGAATAGTACTAATCTTTGAGCTTCCTCTTAGGGTGTTACCACACCAATCGATCGATCGTCGATCGAGGCCATTCATCGATGGTAGAATGGATTAGTCGACGTCGATCGATAGTTTCTACTACACCAATCGATCGAAAAAATTCGACCGATGTCGTTCGATGGCATCGATCGACGATCGATCGATTGGTGTGTTAACAACTTTATGCTTTAGGTACCTATAGTATAGGTCAACGCGGCCACCAATGACTGAGACGTTGTAAGACTTATAAACTTTATGGTAAGATTAGTCGCGCGTCGCAATCGTATGTCGCTCGTCAGTAGCAAGAAGTTTCGTTTCAAGTATTACTGGGTCATTGCACTGCCCCAGTTTGGACACACTGCTACCGCTTTCTTAGGTTACCTGCACACGTGGGGTCAAAGACCTCACTACCAACGCCTTGTGTGAATTTTATGAACATGTGGAAATTACAGGAGGTTTTCCGTGTTCGTGTATTCAAGTGGAAATCTGAATATCTATGATATTCCCTCAGTTGCCTTTTGAGAAACCACGTGAAATATTGAGGAGGCCTATTCTTTGAGAATCTGTTTCGCTGTTTTGAAGGAGAAATAAGACCTATTTTAGAGTTAAAAGTCAATTAAGTTGACTGCCTTGTTGGTCTAGGGGTCGCAAGCGCGACTGCTGTGTGTGAGGACGAAACGGGGGTGTACTAGATATAAACCTCTCCCCAACCCTTCGGGGACTACAGACGTGACGTTATGTTAGGTAGGTATATTAAAAGTTAACAGAATTTAGTCTGTTGTTTGTCATGTGTTCCGATTGATATTAGACCACAATTATCCCAGGGGTCACCAATGGAAGACCAAAGATTATAAAAAGGGTGGCTCCGAACGGTGACCAGATAACTTGACACTGAACACTGCAAACCCAACATACGCCGATAGAGCGTATCAGTATACGCCTATCGGCAATGCTATTGCAGTGGACTTCGAGAGGCTAAGATGATGAAATGCTTCCAATTGTGAACTACTAGCTTTTGCCAGCGGCTTCGATCGCGTTAATTTAGAATTTGACAACAAAACTTAAAAAAAAACTCTTAACACACTACTAAAGTTTCTATATTAATACAGGGTGTTTGGCAGAACGTTGAACATACGAAAATGGTGGATAGGTGGGGTCATCTGCTACTTACTCAGTCCTAATTTACTTGGCCCTGGCCCCCTGATCTTTTTTTTTTAATGCAAGTTGAAATTATGATTGGGTGCTAATTAAACAGACTTCTTTTTAATAGCATTATTCGCCTCTAAAAATCTACATTGGCTTCTAAATTACTAAGTCAGCCACAATTAACGAGCGTCTGAATGATACTATCTTAGCCACTAGTTATCTTCTATATAAGCCACTGTTCGTCACCCACTTTCATTTTCACAATAAAAACAAATGAAAAACAAAAAGAGTCGACGGAGCCCCGCTGCGCGCGGCTCCTATTTCTGTCTGCAGGGTTTAAAGTAACCTAACACGAAGGGGATGACGGGGGCTTCGTTCGCTCGCTTTGCTCGCTCACTCTACCCCCGTCATCCCCTTCGAACCTAACCTATCCGTGTCGGGGTGCCCAAAAATTTAGTTGGCGTTGTAAAAATTCGAATTAGTTTATTAGAGGTTATCTCATTTTCCCGTTGCTTAGTTATAAAATGAGAAGTTTGGTCCCGTGGCCAATAAATAAATTTGTGGCTTGATTTATTATTTCTCATTAAGATTTAAGTATTTTTTACATCTTTCTGTAAGTTTGAGGACTCATAACTTTTTTTCTAGCTAACATCTGAATAAAGCAATAATTTTATAAGATCCTGCCAACATTAAAGATTAAAAGTTAAGAAAGTGGTGAAACTAGAAGCAAGCAAAAAAATTTTTTTTTAAATATCAAGGTGTCCAGGGCCACGTAAATTAGGGCTGAGTAAGTAGCAGATGACCCCACCTATCCACCATTTTCGTATGTACAACGTTCTGCCAAACACCCTGTATAATTCAATCATGATTCGAAAGACATGTGGCGTCATCTATAATCATAAAAACATTATTGTTTTCCTCGGGAACAGTACTTTTTTTCGGGATAAAAGGTACCTACCCTATGTCCGTTTCTGTACACCAGGGGGGTTACCATGGTCTGATAAAGCAGGAATGTTTTAATATTATTACGAGAGTGGGAAAGTGACAGCACTAGACAGCTCTCTAGCGCCATCTCTTACCCACTCTCGTAATAATATTAAAACATTCCTGCTATAACAGAACATGGTAACCCCCCTGACCACGTAAGTATATGCAAAATTTCAGGATGATCGGTTCAGTGGTTTAGGCGTGAAAAGGTAACAAACATACAAACTTACTTTCGCATTTATATTATTAGTTAGGATATAAATTATTTATGAAAACAAGGAACATCTTCAAAGTATCGCAAGGTCGTATTTATCAGAAAAACATGTTTGGAATATAAATATCTTATCATCCAATATTACGAAAAATTCAATCGTAATACAAGTTTATTTATGCTGTACTAAAGTAGGCCATCTATTGTTTCCGACAAACAATGACATTGATCATCTGCGTAATAAACTGATTATCTGTGCCAATATTTATTATTATGCCAGAAAAAAATTGCCTCAAAAAACCTGCGTATGTCGGCAACCGGTGAAAACCTCGTAAATAATAATTTTGTCAAACACGTTAATGTCATATTTAGCAAGAAAAGCTCGCAACCCATATTTTAGACTAGCCCGAGTTCAATTTGAATGCAAATAAAGAAGTTAATTACGAATAATGCACCTGTTTATCTGCTGGTAATCCCGTATTTAACGACAAAATTCCTAATAATTTCCAAGAAAACTTCGTAATTCGCATTTGTCACCTTTCGAGAACTCATGTTCAAATGTTAATTACATGATTTAGTAGGTAATGGTTCATCACTGCATAGTATAAAACGAAGTCGCTTCCCGCTGTCTGTCCCTATGTAGGTATTCTAGGTATCCTTAGATCTTTAAAACTACGCAACGGATTTTGATGCGGTTTTTTTAAATAGATAGAGTGATTCAAGAGGAAGGTTTTAAGCTATAAAACGTACACGTGCGAAGCCGGGGCGGGTCGCTAGTTTATAATAAAACAACAAAAAAACACAGTGAACGGTTATTTCTGTCTCCTGTAAAATTTTGCTTTTGGCAATAATGAGGTTTTCACTGGTGGCCGACGATATGTACTCGCGACCTTTTCGCATAGTTATTTCCTCCCCGTCACAAGTCGAATTCCCGAATATTCTTCCTTGTTACGTCACGTCATTACGACCCTTTTACTGTCCTCAAGTATATGACAGAAATGATTTAGATAAGCTTTTTGGCCTGGCTTATAAGTTATTCTGTGTTTTGGCCTTGATAATTGTGAATCAGTCCACTCAATCAATCGACTTTGGTGTTTTTATAAAGATTTTGGGAAAATGCAGCAATGAATTGCGTGAGACTTTTTTCAACCCAGTAATTTTGCCTGCACATACGTGTACGATCCAGACGTTCTGAACCCAACCCATTCTGCCAAGGGTGTTAAAGAATAAGAAGTAAGTTAAGTACCCTATACCGTACACTCGAGGCACTAATATAAACCTTAATATCTCGGGAACTAAGAATACTAGCTTATTCAAATAAAACATATTTTATAGACTATTTAAGAAGTTTTATTAATTTTATTTTAGTAGTATTACCGAGTTTACTATACTACTCTTTGTTAAGAAGAATTTTGCTGAAGTGTGTAAGGCAGTAAGTGCAATAACGTGAATTTGAATTTCTATACAGGTTGAAATTGTAAACACTCGACAAACCGAAATGCGAGATTGTACTCATCATTATGAACAACTTTTACTATGGGACCAAACATGAAATCGCGAAAAAAAAACAGCTGTTCCCTACATTTATGTTCGCGTAACTCGTCAATATATAGGGAACAGCTGATTTTTTTTCGCGATTTCAGCTTTGTTCTCATAGTAAAAGTTGTTCATAGTGATGAGTACAATCTCCAATTTCGGTTTGTCGCGTGTTTACAATTTCACCCTGTACACATATGTTTTTATCTGCTTTAGGTACCTACTGGTTTAATATTTATGTTGGATGCAAAGATCAGACCACAACTAACCAATAACATATTTCTTCTAAATGACTGTAATATTCAGATAATACGTGACAAGTTTCATATTCCATTCCTTAACAGCGAATTGAACAATAAAATGTTTTTCTTTCAACTACGCAGTAATGTTATCATTAATCGCTACAAAACCGATCACAAAATACGTATTTTCTGCTTAGAAGCAAAACAGTGCAGAAATGTTGTATGAAATCTCATTACTGCACTGCAAACAGTGCAGAAATGTTGTATGAAATTTCATTACTGCACTGTTTTTCATTAGTGCAGTTTTTTATTTTTTATTTAGATATAAATTTACCACAGAGGTTTAATGTCTCCCGTTAAGTTTAATGTTAAATGTATACATTCTTATGCATTAGATCAAAAAGATACTGGCTGAAAATAAAAATCGGCTGAATAAAACCGAGTTGGTGAAAAAAAAAAAAACAAATGGCGCGCATTTTGTACCATTGTAAAACTTTGGTAATTCTTATTTAGCAAGAAAAGTTTTAAAAAATGGAAATAGATAGCGATATGAATTCAAGTCCAGAAAGTATAAAAACAGCTGCAAATGATATTGTTAATAACCTTTTGCCGCAAAAGTCGCAGGATAACCTTGTTTTTAGTAACTTGAGTTTTTATTTTGAGTAGGTATATTTTATCACGGTAGGTAAATTGGTAGTTGAAAGAAAAGTAGATTACGCACCTTGCTGAAGTGAGTGATTAATGCACTCGTGCTAATTTAGTGCCCTCGCTTGCGCTCGGGCACCAACATAACACTCGTGCATAAATGACTCACTTTGCGCTCGGTGCAACAATCTACTATTATTACGGTACATTAAACGTAATATTTTTTCTAAACACGTCTGTGGTCGCTTATGGCCGACAGTACATCACTGTTTCTATTTATGTTGACATACAACACATTACAAGCACTCCATAACTTTCTACAATTCGCAACGCTAATGGGTAAGTCAAAATTGTAAAGGATTGACAGCTAACAAACATCACATAAGCAATAAGCCAGATTATGTTATCTCCGAACGTCTGGGAAGAAAGAAGTAACGAAGAAAGAAAGTAGGAGAAATAAAAATTACTTATTTATATTAGACTCGCACAGACAGTTGCAGAAATAAAACAATACCTATACAAAAAAATGATAGAAATTTAATCAACTGCACGAGGCCAAAAATCCAATCTCAGAATAACGCTCCGACATTTAAAAAAAAAAAAAAATGCCGCATCGCTGGTTTTCAAATAGGACCGTTGTGGGCAATAACGATACAAACAAAGTGTAGATATTGATTCTTTCATATTCCATCTACCCTCGAGTCTCCAAAGCTACGACTGGACACAATTAATTCATCATGAATCCAATGATATTCAATTTTGCCAAATTATTATAGTAACCAGGTGACCCGAATGCCACTTTGTAGACATCCTAATCTTCCCTGACCACGGTCCGCTAGACGCCGTAATTTTCAACGAATCGGGGTTTCTGGCACTTTTATAGCTTTGCTCTAAATGACGTTGTAATTCGAAGAAGGAATCCCATAAATCTATAAACAAAAAGGTTAAATAAGGTCGACGGTCGTCATCATAATAGTAGGCTTCTGAACCTGGGAGCGGGCCTAAGGTGGTAGGAGGAACCCCGTGTTGGTTTTAAGCGCTAAATCCACTAGTAAGTTTTTTTGCTTAAGGTATTCTTGCAGATGTCGAGTTACTGTGGATGTGTCTACACTTTGAAAGCCAGTTGCAGAAGTCATTTGCGCAGTGAAACTTGCTAATGGATTTGGCAGTTTGGAGTCCGATATAACCCTTCGTCTTGTCCAGGAGGAGGAGTATCCATAAGGATTTCTACACTTCTAAAAAGCTACAGCTGGACATGGACCACCTTGTTAATTATAATAAACGGTCAAGAGGGAATTTCGCCATCTTCACCGCTCACCAGTCACCACGTTTAGGTACTAAACGGATTGGTGAAAGTGCTGCTGTACATCCGCGTAAAATAAACCTGTACCGTTATCTTTGAAGACGCCATCCACAAGCTCTAAGCATCTTAATTTTTTACGAGTCTAACAAAGAAATTGCATTTAATCTACTTTCACCGAGCTGTTACTGGATGTTCAAGAACGCGTCGTTCCGAGAGTTGAATGTAATTTCACCTTTCTGCGAAAACTTGACATGTAAGTAGATGTTATTAAGTTTGTCTTGACAAGATGGTTACGTAAAAAAACGCCCCACTTTTCTCAGTATCGTGACTGCTATACCATATACAAATTCCATGTAAAAATATTTAGACAGACATGAAACATTTGTAAGTTAAATAAATATTAGTTTCGACTCGAATTCGCGTCGTCCTTGAGCATAGAAGTTTAAGCCCGGCCGCATATTATCAGAAACATTCTGACGCGCGACTCTGCTGTTACATTTTATACAAGACCCCGAAAACTGTCAGAGATTGTCGGATCCGACAGCCTACTGGCTCTAGTCCAAAATGTACTCTTAGAAGGTAGCCGAGTTTTCTGATAATAATTTACCAGTCTAACTTCTCCATACAGTTCAACGCGGAGGCTTGGTGTCCCAAGCTGTCTTCAAAACCGTCAATCACTGTCCCGAGCTACCTTTAAAAACAGTCAATGTCAAACTCTTGTTAAACCTTCGAATGAATTAGATAGTTATACCACAGTCTACCTATATTTTACTCCTTACAGTAGAACATTGTCGCAGAGCAATCGTGCGGGGGGTTGCGGGGTGAAAGGGCGGAAGTTATGTCCCAAGTAGCCATACTGCATACTTGGGACATAAACTCCGCCCCTACATAATTTTGACATTTCATACGACCTGTCAAATGTATGGGCGTTGACCCATTGTATGTAGTAAGTAGGTACACTGTGGTTATACTGTGACTACACTATTACGTCATCGAACTATTTCTAATCCTGCATCCATCCCTAGTTTCGGTCAGGGTTATTGCTTTTCGGGGGAATTCTGTCCATAGAAATAAGATCTAGAAACGCCATCGTAAAGAAACCATATAATCTTAACACTAGACATTTATCGCTGTATTAACTTAAGGTGGTACCCTTGTCGTAGGCCGTAGGTACCTAGGTACACATGCAGCCATACAGCGTCAAAGACGGTCAAAGACCCCAGGTGTGTCGGGGCATAAACTTTTATACTGAGCTATCACTTACAAGGTCTGAAAGGTTATCTATGTAGGTAATCAAATCAATAGTTTTATCGTAACAGCTAGAACGTTTAGGATAATATTAATGCTACTATAGCGCTTTTTAAGCGTAACACGCGATGAACTAGTCTAGAATTCTAGATACTTAATCTATTTTTGACCTAAATGACGCAGTGCTTCGATATTCTGTGTATTCAATAGTTGAATTCCCGAATCAGAACATATACAAGGTTAGTCGGAAAGGGGGTAGATGCTAATACGTGGGCCACTTAAAGTATCACTGAAGATTGTTTTAATGCAAGAAACTTTTAAAATTTTATAATTCAATGAAAAAAAACATGCAAATTATTTTTATTTTAGTTTTTTTTTAGTTAAGTACAAATTGTAGAACAAACGTTATTCATTATTATGGGTAATTTAACACCCTTTCGGATTAGTACCCCCTTTCTGATTAACCTTGTATAGAGTCTTATAAATATTTGTTTAGTTTCAATCTTCGTGTATTTAATAACACTCACAACAGGGAATCTCGGTTTCATGGTGCGTTTTAATATGACTAACATTAAATCAATAAGTATTGTATACGGTTTTCCTCTTTTGATCTAAAGGAAAACGGGCGAATAGATGTTTGTAGCAGTTATTGAGTAAACACAACTTATTTACTAAACACACAGTATTTATGTCTAGTAGGTATATTTGGGCAGTTCATGGCTGCGCGCTCACGCTGTTTGCAAAGGCAAACTTTACAACAATGTCAAATTCAGTCCTAGTGCGTTGGGGTAATTTCGGCTAGGATAAATTCGGTCAAATGGATTTACCGTAGGATCTGGGTGCCAATCCTACTAACAGAAATGTTGATCAATCGCAATCGAACCGAATCCAAATAGTTTTATCCTGACAGTTTTCGTTTACAAAAACTGGTTAGAGTGCGCGCAAGATAACTCTGCGCGCGACTGAGGGCGTGCTAAACGTTGCCATGGTCGCAAAAGTTCAAATTACCGCTTTTAAAGCTTAACTTTTTTATCGCTAAACATAATTTTCCCGTTAAATATTCCTACAATCAGGTAGTTCTACTATCAAAATTGATAAAACGGCACACACTTTGGTGGACCATGATTAGTTCCGATTTCGGCCGCGCGCAGACTTATCTTGCGCGCACTCTAATATTGTTAGACAATAAAAACAATGACAGTTTTCGTAAATGAAAACGGACGGACGATTGTGGTTTGTTTGCGGTTATGCAGTAATTTTGTTAGTGGAATTGGGCCCCAGATGATAGTTTTTGATTGTTGGCAAGAATTAAGTGGGACATCATTTTTCTGCCCCTCACTTCAGTCCGCGTCGTAATATTTTGACGACACATTCTGCAGCAAATTCGTTTGAACGAATTTACCCCATAAACGGAATTACCCCAACAAACCCTCCATTTTAATGTAATTCCCTGTTTCATCGTGTGCCAAGATAAGTATAACTACTTGGCGTACTATACAATGCTACGAAGTTTGTTTAAACAGGTGTTATGCTTCATTTACTACCTACACGTATAAGTCATGACCTATATGACTGCTAAGTGTGAATGTTGCCTATAAAAACTTGAAAACTCACTGTATGTCGAAAGCCGAACTTCCCACATTAACTTCACAAATACAAAAACACTTTATATTAGATCTTATGTCGTACGAAATAAAGATCAAAGATTAAATTAGAATGGGTGAGACGAAGGAAGGTGTATGTTTGTTGTATTTGTCGGTCGCTATTCGCAGTAAACTCGTTTTATTCGTATAATTATGATAATTGTACACAATATGCATATTGCCTTATCAAACTAAGGTTAACTGTGGGGTTAACAGTCACCTAGCGTATTGCAGTGTGCATTGGTCTTCTATTTTTTTTTGGCTTATTATTTTCCAGGTGACTAATAACTTAAAAGGCGACTAAGTGTTTGCAACTAATAAAATGAGGCGAGGAGCTATAAATAATGACTTGGCGACTAATATAATGACTTGGCGACTAATAATGTTAGCAGGGTGGTTAAGGGGAATCCCGACATGGATAGGTTAGGTTCGAAGGGGATGACGGGGGCTAGAGTGAGCGAGCGAAGCGAGCGAACGAAGCCCCCGTCATCCCCTTCGTGTTAGGTTACTTTAAACCCTGCAGACAGAAATAGGAGCCCCCCACAGCGGGGCTCCGTCGACTTAAGCTAAATAAATAAATAAATAAACTTTTATTTAATAACTTATTTACAAAATAAAGTACAGTTACACCACAAGTTAATAATTAAGTCTTAGCTTTAATTACAAGAATACCAAAGATATATCTAGATTACTAAGATTATAAATAATTTAAACATACTGAAAATAGTTAGACGGGCTTTATATCTAACTAGCGTCACGCCCGAGCTAGGTTTATACAAACCTGTGTTTCAGGCCATCACTTTACGGCTGATTATAATAAAAGGGACAAAAACATTACATTATGTATGACATATAAAAATATGTTTCTACTGACTAAACTCCTCCTACTCCTTCACTGTAGCTGCCAACCTATTATTTTTGCTACCCATTTTAATTATTTTTAAAACCCCCTGCCTGCTTAAAATGCTACTTCACTGTAGGTGCCAACCTATTATTTTTGCTACCCATTTTAATTATTTTTAAAACCCTAAATCAGATTAGTTTGTCGCCGCGTTAAATACCTACATGCCTTTTTTTTTATTAAAATCAACTGAATAGCAAATTACAACATGACATAATATCACGCCTGTACTTCCCAGAGGGTGATCAGAGGTGTATAGTACATCCTAATTTAGCCTTCATTAAGTCCCTTTTAATAGGGGGCGAGCCTATTGCCATCAACCGGGCACAAATCCAGATTCTGGCTTGTACTATTTATTCTGTGCTCTGGGCTGCTACTAGGGTTTTCGGATTCCCGGCCTATTTGAGTTCCCGGGAATCGGGAATTTTTCCGCTTAATTCCCGGGAATTCCCGGGTACCCGGGAATTTTCATGTTTTTTGTATAAATAGGAATGGTTTTTCTCGTATATTTCAACATTAAACTTGTGTAAGTACTTTAAAAATGATAAATTGATAAATTGTCTAACATACCAATTAACTTTTGTTATTAAAATAAAAAATCTTACACTTAAGTATTTAAAAAATTGAACTAGGAACTGTTAGTCATTTATTGTGCGATGTCGAAAGTTTCTTTAATGAAAAAAAGTCTGCTCTTCTATGTGATCGAAACATAACCAGCTAACAAGGTACAAATAAAAATTGCAAAATTAAAAAAAAAATTGTTGGACCGATCGACGCCACTCATCAATGAATGAAAGCACGGTGACACAGCTGGCTAACACGACTAGCACGAAATCGTTCTTTGCAGTTGGTTAACTCGGGGCGCAAAAAGGGCTCGAAAACAGAACTTTTTTTTTTAAATAAACTATTTTGTACTTGAAATAAAAACCATTTAGGGTTAATCTGTGACCAGTAGATTACGCTGTTTGAAGGAATTACACGAATTCGTTTACATCCTGTATATTTTCATTATAAATCTCGAAATTACACAAAAGGTAAGCATTGTGAATAGTTTCTACAAATGAAACATTTACAAAAAAAATTGAAGCGTTAGAATTTGTTTACTAGACAGAGGCAACAGTACTGTGTGCTGACATCACGATACATTTACCCCATTCTAAGTTCACACCAGTACGCAGTACAATGTCCGTTTCACGCGAGAGAGACAGAAAATGTTCTAAAATCTTCGGAAGCGTGCAGATCCTTAATTTTTCATCGTCATTTCTTTATTTTAAATAATTCCCGGGTACCCGGGATTCCCGCCAAATAATTCCCGGGTCTTAATATCCCCAAATTCCCGGGAATTCCCGGTTCCGGGTACCCGGGGCGAAAACCCTAGCTGCTACTGAGAAATTCCACACAGAAAAACTCAATAACACTGCCCGACCTGGGGATCGTACCTAGGACCTCACGGTAAGCAGTCGCGCTTGCGACCACTAGACCAACGAGGCATTTCAAATAAATGAGAGAGCAAATAATATATTCCTAAAATGCCATCTTGTACCCAAAGAGCCAAGCCTGTTTGCCGGAGGCTAATCCAAGTCTATATAGATACTGAAGGTTAAGATTAGGGTATCGCAAATAAATATCAAGGTTATCGTGAATAACTCCAATGAATCATAATCTCACGTAGATCTCTTTGTAGGTACTGAAAAAATGCGACCTTTTGGACTTTGGTTGTAAAGCTCGCTCAGGCGACAACCCTCAAGTAGTCAAGTACAACACCATGATAGCTAGTTACCACAATATAGCTACATATTATATGAACAGAAGATCAACTCTACATAACAATTTTTATACAATGCGCTAATTCAAGCTTACGTACAAAGATATCGATTGAAAACAGAATCTTTTTTCTGCAGACAAGATAATTATTACATGACTTAACTCGTCTTGAGACAAGATACTAAGACACGACATAATTTTGTCGTAGCAAGCACAGAATAAACAAGCTTAGTTTTAGTATAAGTATATACTAAACCTGAAACTAGTTTGTTCAGAATCACTAGGAGAATCGATTGACATATTTTTTACACATACTTTTTTTCATATATTTCAATTTTGTTTCAATAGGTTTCTATCCATAACAGTTGACGGGAATAGACACCTTGAGGCTTGAGATGGTCCGCTCGGTCAGTTTCCGTGACAAGCCCTGCATAGCACATCTCAGGCATTTCACACTTTACTAGGGAACTTAACGCGACATAAACTACGGTGTAACTTGGAGATATATTAAAAAAAAACACATATTCAGGCAGTTCTGATGAAAACCTTGTTAGAGTGTATCGGTTATGTAAATACTGAAAATAACTTTGTATAATAGTACTAGACGTAAGACAAAATTATTTCGCACTGCGCATTCCGTTAAACATAAGAAACGCAGCTACTCGCGTTATTTACCAGGCTTTTGTTTTTCTTTTGGACTGTTAGGACCATCCAGTCCTTGCGGACTGTTTCTACGAAACCAACCGAGCAGGAGCCCAATTCTACCAACAGAAACTATTTTATAAATTGCAACTGAATCTGAATTCAGAAAGTTTTCATTTAAGTACAAAAACTATCAAATTGTTTGACAACAAAAACAAAACCAAACATTTAAACGAAAACTATCTGAATGAATGATTCAGTTGCAATTGATAAAAGTTTCTGTTAGTTGAACTGGCCCCCAGTTATTGGTGATAAAGTAATATACATAACCTAAGCTAATTACTTATACTACACTAACATCATGACTACAAGCAACAACAGCACTAAGGGCGACCCCTAGTGGGACTCGGACCTAGGCTTAAGGTGTTGCCGGCGGGGGATTAGGTTTGATGAGGGCTGAATTATTATCATTGTGACTGCAGATTCTGAAGAAACGACCGGGTCTACGACGGGAGAGCTCGGTGGATCGTGACCGGATTTACCCGGCATAAGTCGCACGTCGTCTTTACCTACCGCCTGGTAAATGTCGTTTTCTTTCCTCCCATAAATTATCTTTTTCATAACTGCACTTATAGTGTAATATTACTATTGATAGGAGTTGTAATTCTGTATCACCCTTACTTTGAATTGATGCGTCCAATGTCATCTGTCACGTGTTTCACAGCTCACGTTTTTACAAACAAACCTGTCTCCGATCTCTGCATTATAATATATCCATTGATCATTTCATTCCCTATATTTTACGCCTAATTCTTTCCGCTGCAGCAATGTAAAGACAAAAATAGGTGTTGGAGATAACTTCATTTTTGACGGTACGTAGCACGTGGCAGTATTCGTTCTTTTAATAGTTATAGATACATACAGGGTGCTCAGTTTAACATAGCATTCCATGGCGGCGCTGTTTGCGACGACGCCACGGGACGCAAAGATAAGTCGAATTAGGTACATAATAATTCAGTGTGTACTGTATATAATATGCACTGACGAAAATGGGTGAAACTAGATCACAATTTACAGGCAAAAACAAATGGAAAAAAAAAAACACCAAAACTTTTTTTTTTTACTTAATTACTTTTATTTCGTTTAAATAAAAACAGTAATGATGGCTAAGAAATGATGTTACATAGCAAATAAAAAGCAAACCCTAAACAGTCATTAAGTTAAAAAACAGGTTTCTTTGAAGAAATTTAGAATTTTTTGTATAATCTTTTTAATAAAATGTATTTTTTTTTTTTTTTTTATCTATAAATTGTGTTTTAGTGTCACCCATTTTCGTCTGTATAATTTATTCAGGGATAGACTGTATAACCTTACTTCTCTCTCACCGTCTGCCTAAATATACGTACCGGAAACAATTTACTAACACGATGTATAAATAAACTGTAAGGTGGAACGTTTGTACACGCTGTTCGACCGTATTATTGCGATTGTGTTTTTATTTCAAAGATATCTGACATAATTAACCTTTGCAGTCGATATCAGAAGTCTTAACACGTGATAATCATGCGTCATACACAGTAATTATTAGTTTTACTTAGCGCTTAGGTAACTGACCATCTGTTTAGAATAGAATAGAAATTTATTTGCGAGAAACACGGTAGGTAGGTACATGGGTCAAAATAATGCAGGTATAATATTAATAATTTTGTTAATTATCTTTATACTCGTAATATAGACTAGGAAGTTTTAGATTTAATATTATATAAGACTGAATTAATTAAATTACCTATAATGTTTTAAACATTATGCTAAGACACAACTTTGTAGCTATTATTATTTTTATGATCTAAAAATTCGTGAATTGTATAAAAACACCTGTCCAAGAGCCAATTATGTAAATGTTTGCTAAATTTTCTAAGAGGTTCTCTGAGTGATTGAGGGATTTTATTAAGAGTATCATGTAACTTTTTTTTTTATGAAGTGTTTAGGGCCATTGCAATAAAACAAGTTTTGAAATAATAAGGTGCTCCCACACCGGTGTTCAGGAAAGATGGAAACAGGGGCCAATTCTACTAAAAAAATGTTGCCAAACGCAAACGAGCCACAACCGTCAGTCAGTTTTTGTTTACGAAAACTGTCAAAGTGATTGGTTTTGTTTTTTGTGTCAAACAATTTGACAACTTTTGAAAACGAAAACTGTCGATAAACGGTTCGGCCTTGGTTCGGTTGCGATTTATCAAGATTTCTTTTAGGACAATTGGGCCTAGGGCCTAAATTTCCAGTTTTGTAGCAAAAGTATTAGGTAAATCGTCAGTGAAGTTCTAACAGTGCGGAAGTCAAAAATGGCTACTTTACAATAGAGTAAAAAAACTATTTATAACAAGCGTAACCTACGCTGAATGCAATATTGTTTTTAATTATCATTACAAATAAACTCTTTGTTGAATTAATAAAACTTTGAAAATCCTAATAACCTTTTTCATTTCAAGTAATATTGTGGCTTTCTCAGTGTTGTCTGTTTTTGTCACAAAATGACTTACGCACTGTTGAACTTCACTGACGAAATGTTTTGTTGAAAAATGTTCACAATCATTCGTTAACAGTTATAAACTGTTTACATTACTGTTTGAAATTAGGAAGCTAAGGATTGTATCTGAAATATTTTTAGAAGTATTGAAACGTTTAGAAACATCACAATTTTTTTTTCTCACACCGTTTGTCTCTAAATGTTGACAAACGTTTGTGAATACGAGTGTGGGAACACCATTATAACATAAAGAAAAAAACCATAAGGAAAAGGATGAACTTGAAATATCCGCAATAATATTCGTTTTATTACAACAATGTAAACAGAGAAGACGTGGAAACTTGGCGTAATTTTGCAACACATATTTATCTAGGATTGCCATTTTTTCCAATCCCGAAAAATGCACGTGAGTAAACCGTAATTAATCTATAAGTACATATAAAAGGAGAAGCTGACTGACTGACTGACTGATCTATCAACGCATAGCCTAAACCGCTGGGGTTAGAAAGTTTAAATTTTGACAGTAGGTTCCTTTTGTAACGTAGGCATCCACTAAGAAGGGATTTTTCGAAATTCAACCACTAAGGGAGTTAAATAGGGGATGAAAGTTTGTATGGAAAATTGTCACTTAACGGGTTCAAAATTTCATGCAAGCGAAGCTGCGGGCGAAAGCTAGTCATAAATATGAATGTATCTCACAAAAGATAAAATAATAAAAGCCTAAAGTTCGTTTCAAAATCCCTGAGACAGAATTGACATGCGCGAAACGTAAAATTTGAAAAAAATGTTCCTAAAAACAAGTTTCACATTTTCGCCTGTCAATTTATTTTATCTCAGAGATTTTGAAACGGGCTTTATTTGTGTTTATCACACAATATTTCCATACAAAACGTCATTTAGCAGGAAAGAGAAACCAAAAGTATGGCCAAGTGCACCATTATAACACAAAACAAACCACATAATTTTCGCAGTTGTCTGTGACAAAATACAAGACCGGTTAGATTTTAGAAAGCTGTCATAATTTACTGTCATCATAGACGTCATAGACAATCCAGTGATCTTTGTCGTGTAGTTTCAGCATAGAATTGTCTCCTCATACGTGATGTAAAAGGCGACTAACGGATAATGTCAAGATGATAGACAGAATGACGGAAGTATCCTGTTGTGTCCCTATTAACAACATACAGTAGGTGGGACTACGGCATAAGTTATGTGCCTTGGCGAACGTCGTGTTTCCGAGTTATGTGTCCTACCAATTAAGTGACATATCCTGAATTGATCCGAAGAGGAAGAAGCGGAAGTTAATTATAATAATAAAGACATTCACCCCATCCCATTTTAGATAAAAGTTCTCAAAGGGGCCTCTGCGCGTTGGACCTGTGTCCCCCGTATGCCTTCCAAAGGACCGGACATCTTCCGCACGGAAGATGAGCCGTGATTCCGAAAAAAGACACTCAAAGAAAAATTGCCCGGGTTGTATAATTCTTACAAATTCGGAAACACGACGATAGCCGACGCGCATCACTTAAGCGCCATTTAGATGGAGAGAGTTTCTCGAAGCGAGACTAGTTCTGTCATTGTTTTTCTCTACGACGAAAACAGAGATAGCATGAGACTCGCTTCGAGAAACTATCCCCGTGTAAATGAGCCTTTATGTCGTACGTAGTATTGTATTACGATCACGTTTCCGTTTGCCAATCGTGGTGATCAGTGCCGTAACCGTAACTAGGGCAGTGCCAGGCAGTGATGCCAGACGTCCTGCTTTTGGCTGGACGTCACGTTTTTCAGCCTTGTCAGGACGCGTTCCGCTCAAGGTACTGGCGGAAAATTCCGCTATCTCATTTAAGTAGGTAGGACAAGAGCGCGGTAATTTAAAAAGAATCTGTCAGCGAAGAAGGGAGTGCAAGAGACGAGCGAGCGGCAGGTGATGAGCAACTGTGCGACACGCGGTTTCTACGTCCCGATTTTTCCGTCCCAATCCCGCTTTTTTTTCATTAATGTCCCGTAATTTGAAAAAAAACGGATCTGGCAAAAACCAGCGGTGCGGCGAGCGCAGACCCTAAGGACCCCAGAAATCTTGGTCATTTCTCTGTGTTAGACCATTTTAAAGAGGACGCAGCAATATAAACCCACCACGGGTGTACAAAAAGCTAGTTACGAGTGTTACGACACTTTTGAGATTACGTGATTTGATGATTACAGCAATTTTTTGACATGTTTAACAGGCGACGTATACTAATATGATGTTTCATCAGTAAAGACGTACGTTATAGAGACAACAGCGTCATTTGAGTTAAAAATATTAGCTCATTCCGATAAACAACATTAAAGTTATTCCGTGTCGCGTCTGGGATTTGTGTAAGCTATAAAAATTTACTACTCTTTGATGCAGTGTTTACTAATTCGAGTTACGAGTTGAGTATAGCGATAAAGCAGGGCGTTTTTTTCTAGGATGTCAATATTAAAATCGACTTAAAAAAAACTAAAAATAATAAAAAAATACCATATTATACAATTAACAGTTTCAGAAATCGGTGCTAATTCACGCAGAACCAAATTGAAGGTACCTACAGCACACAACAACTAAATAAAATTTCTCAATCGGCGACATACATAAAAATAACATTCGCGTGGAATATACTGCTGGAATAACTGCAATAGAGTTATCTTTTTAACCGACTTCAAAAAAGAAAAAGGCCTTTTTTAAAGTAATTTAAAAAGTTAACTCTATTGGGGAATTCCCGAAACTGCGGGGAATTTCAAACCAATCGGGTAATCTTTGGGGAGGGAGAGAAAATGTGGGGATTTTAAAATTTTACCTATAAGGCACTATTTATCTATGCATCTACTTAAAAATGTTTATGAAGCTTATTATATTCACACATTCTGGTAGTAGATTTTACAATTTATTTTATGGCAACATTATTGGCACCCAATAGGTAATCGCGGGAATCCCCGTTTATTCCGGCGCGACAAGGATGATAGTACTTTGCAACAAACGTTTAGAGATGACCGTATCTCTGTTTGCCATTTGCAAACGTTTCATTTGGCAACTTTCATCAAATCTACATAAAATATTCGTAAGTAAGTAGGTGTAACATGTAATTGATAGTTATTGATTTGTGTCAAAATATGTTTTATTTTTTGATGAAAATGTGTGGGCAATTTCTTGGGGTTTCCAGGTTTTCCTCTTCACAGATTCGGGAAGTTTGGCCAAGGTTTGTGGGTAATTTACGACATTAGCATTGGCAGCACTGCTATCAAGTAAATAATAGACAACACAGACACACATAAAAGTGAACATTATTCATACTTACCTATAAACAACAGGTAATGGGTTCAAGAACATTCCAAAACATTCCAATAAAATATTCCAAGCGCATGCCTTTTAAAATATCGGCTGAAAGAGCCTTTTATCATATTTATCAAAGATAGCCATTTATAAAAGTATGTGTAAAAAGAAAATAGGTTTTCTTTAGAAAAAATAAAACACTATTGGAAATTCTTAGCAGCAAGCCCTGTTATATAAACAAATAATGAAACACGTATTACCTATAAGATTTTTTAAAACAACCTTAAGTAATAAAGGGTGCATCGGGGTATTGAAATGTTTATTGGAAAATCTGGAAAATCAAGATAAACCAAAGACGAACCGTTCCTTCAGACAGTTCTCGTTTGAAAAAGCTGTCAAATTGTTTGACACAAAAAACAAAATCAATCATTTTGTCAATTTTCGTAAACAAAAACTGACCGACGACGGTTGCGGTTCGTTTGCGTTTGGCAACAACTTTGTTAGTTGAATTGGGCCCCAGATTCCCTTGTTTACATATATGGACATGGTAAATGATAAACTAAGGTAGATCAACTTGATCCCCTCTGTTTAAAGTCAACCAAAGTTTATATCCGAAATCCACGCGAACGAAGTCGCGGGCAAAAGCTATTAGCGAAAGCTATTAGAATTATAAATAAAAACCGGCCAAGTGCGAGTCGGACTCGCGCACAAAGGGTTCCGTACCATTATCTATAAAAACGGCAAAAAAATCACGTTTGTTGTATGGGAGCCCCCTTAAATATTTATTTTATTCTGTTTTTTAGTATTTGTTGTTATAACGGCAACAGAAATACATCATCTGTGAAAATGTCAACTGTCTAACTATCACGGTTCATGAGATACAGCCTGGTGACAGACGGACAGACGCACCAACAGCAGAGTCTTAGTAATAGGGTCCCGTTTTACCCTTTGGGTACAGAACCCTAATAAAATTAATGAAGCAAAGGTCACAACAGCTCACTATTCTCTGAGCGCACAGGCACAGAATAAATAGTACAAGTAGCACAGGGACCACACCGGGGATCGCATGTTTTCCAACCACGAAAGTGATTCGGATCTGACCACGAAGCAAATATAAAGTTGTTGTTGTTTTATTTGCTTCGTCTATCTGACGATCGCTTCGATTTGTCTTTCGTTCACCCTACTCCCAAATGTTAATTACATCTAGTAGTTCGTTGTTTGACAATACTTTGATCATATATTTATAAGTTTGATGTTTATCATTGTTTCGTTTAGATCTGAAAGTTCGACGTTAAAAATTAAGGCAGTACCTACCTAACCTTTTATCTGATATTTGTGGCTCTCAATCCAAGACACAATTTACTATTTTAACGCGAGATCTGTTGCGATTTTTTTTGTTTATGTTTGAGTATGTATTGAACAGCCTTATTTACTCCCCTCTAGGTCCTTGATAGAATGAAAAGCCAGGCGGATTAATATGAGTAAACAATTTAATTACATTGATAATTATAACAGCGATGCGTTCTTACACACCATAGACGCACGAGAGAGAGTATTAAACAATTGATACATCATTAAGGAGTATTAAAGCGTGTAGGCGTCCATATCGTCGCTCGGAAGTGAAAATCTCGGTAATGCAATTTGGTCATTATTATTTTATCACGTTTAGGTACTATATCTTATAGAAAGAGAGCCGCTCTATGTAAAATTAGTTTTTAGACACTGAAATTAGCCTTCATTGGGTACTTATACAAGGTTAGTCGGAAAGGGGGTACTAATCCGAAGCCCACTTATAGTATCGCTGATGACTGTTTGAAAGCAAGTGTTAAAACAAAATTCGATATATTTTTTTCCAAATAAAATGATTTTTATTTTAGTTTTTTCAAAAATTCTTCATCCCTGCTTGAGTTACAAATTCAGAAAATGGTGCTTCTAATTCATGACCCCCGAAATATGACCTAAAATGTAAACACAGCTGATCAGCATAGATAGTTATTAGTTTTTTTTTTGAGATTTTTGCACAACTGTTTCTCTTAAACTATTGAGTTTTGGGAAAAGTTGTAGAACAAAAGTTATTCATTATTATGTGTACTTTAACACCCTTTCGGATTAGTACCCCCTTTTTGACTAACCTTGTATAAACAATTTCGTTATTGTTGTTAGTATTGACCTCCTGCATGTGTGCGTATCTAACTGTACTCACACAATCTCAATAAATTATGGTAAGTACGCGGATGTATTTGAAACTTTTGACCTATTTATACCTCTGTTATCACATCACGTGTTATTTGATTACATTGTGTGGTATCTTTCCAATCCTAATCACATTGTAATTAATTATTGGTTATAGTGTCATTCACCCATATTTGTGGGTTACCTACTCTTGAAAATCGCCTTTGGAATTATAACATAACATCACGCCTGTATTCATTGAAGGGTTTGGCAGAGATGTGTACACCACCCTCATTTCGCCGTTATCTTTAAGTCCCATGTAATATGGGGCGAGCCTATTGCCTTCAACCGGGCACAAATCCAGACTCCAAGCTGCTACCGAGAAATTTCACACGGAAAAACCCAATAACATTTTGCCCGACCTGGGGGTCGAACGCAAGACCTCACGCTCAGCAGTCGCTTGCGACCACTAGACCAACGAGGCAGTCTTAAAATTATTTATTTAATAAACCTTATTATTCAGATTACTTACATACACATTATGCATTGTCAATTCGTACTTATGAATACATGATTTGCGCCATATTGAGCGTTTATTGAATGAATGAATTAAAATTACGATTTAAATTGTGTATTGTGTACGTTTTTTCATATATTCGCATTGTTCTCGGCTTTTTTGAAATCAACAGTGCGAGCACGGATCTTTTATCGAGTCGATTCGAGAAATTTATCTATTCTAAACGTCAAATTTGACATAAGATATAGATAAAATGACAACTGCTGTCTTTTTAACTGTATGTTATGTCAAATTTGACGTTTAGAGTAGATAAATTTCTCGAATCGACTCGATAAAAGATCCGTGCTCGCGTGGCAGAATTGGATTGAGATCGGAATTATATTAAAAAGTAACCCTCGTCGTCCTACTTCTTTTCCAAACTATGTTGGGGTCAGCTTCCAGTCTAACCAGATGCGGCTGAATACCAGTATTTTACACGGAGCGATTGCCATCAGACCTCCGCAACCCAGTTACTGGGCAATGCCAATATCCTAAGGTTAGACCGGTTGTCAGACTTTCGAGTTTCTGACTACCCGTAACGACTGTCATAGGTTCTTATGACACCCGGGACAGACGATTTTAACGTGCTCTCAGTACGGAGGAATCTCGATGTGTAACGAACAGTCACCCATCCGCAGACTGACCGCGGCAAGCGCAGCTTAACATCGCAAATCGTATGAACGGCACGGTTGTTAATTAGCCACGACCTTATATTAAAGAGTAACCCTACTGGTAGTAAACTGGTGCTAACCGCGAAAAAACACGTCGGTCAAATCCTGTGGCTAATCCTGTTAGGTAATTACCATGATTTTTTTATTAGTTACCCCATGGTAATTACCAACTGATGTTTTTGCTATCTCTACCTTCCTTTACACAGAATAGTAATCAAATAGAGTGGTAGGTACAACTCTGGCTAGGGTTTTATTGGCCGATTGGTAATGACACGAAGAAAAATAACGTACCTCCACCGATTGGTGACAATTCTGGCGACACAACCCGTTATTTCGCACCACGCACGACACTCGCCACACCAGCGTCACCTCTAGCCGCCCGTGCTGTCGGCAGTTGCAGTAGGCAGCTCGATTCGGAATAGTGCCCTTACACTGACGCAATAAGTGCGAGTGACGCGAAAATGAGCGCCTGCCATTGGTTATTCGATCAGGGGGCTAATTCACGTTTGCATGACGCGCCGATCAAGCTGCAGTGATGCTGCAATTAAGTCCAAGCGAGCGTATCTGACAACGATCGCCGATAAGAGAATACGAAAAGGTTGTTTTGATCTAAACTTAACTGCAACTACACATCATCTGAAGTTCGTCAGTAAGGCTCAATTTACACCGCCGCGGAATGGAATGGAAGCGACTTTTTGCAACGAAATTGTACATACTGACATAGCATAATGGACTTTATGTCAATTGTATAAAGTACAAACTAAATACGAACCAAAAAAGGTCGCGCGTCTTCCGGGGAATCCTCGCGCATTCTCGAGAATTCCCCTAGCAACTGTCGGCGCCGTCTGTGGAATCCGCGGGAAGTGGCGCGAACGAGGAGTCGGTCGGGACGATCACAGTAGTACGGTGATGATGATTCGCTGGAATGTGCGGGAATTCTCGAGCGTTCCTGCGAATTCGCGCGCTTTCTAGCGTCATGAGGCGAAATTGACGCTTCCATTCCATTCCGCGGCGGTGTAACTGAGCCTAAGATGAACGTTTCTTTAGTTAAATGCACGTTTTCCATCCATTTGTTCTATTCTGTGTTTTTATACTACCGGATTAATGGAAGCCCTATTATTTCCCGTAAGCAGTCATCAAGGACAGCAAATGCACTGTGGTCAATTTAATTATTCACTACGTCGATACGTAAGTACTTTTCCATCATGCGTCACAATGTGAGAAGTTACCTTGCCATGATTATGTCAGTCGTTGCGTATGTTTATAGTCAATTATTAACACATGCTACGATGTGGGTTTCTAGTCGATATTTTCCTTGAGTGTTCAAGGCGTTCTATAACATCCCGGAGATTGCTGAAAACGAGTCTCTGTTACCTATACACGTAATCGAATTCGTGTAATTCCTTCAAATCACGTAATCTACTGGTGACACTGATTGACCTTGCATAGGTTTTTATAAGAATCAACAAAAAAAGTTTTCAAAAAATTAACCATGATATTCTGTAAGTATCTGAGTAATTTTAGCGTCCCAAGTTAACTGACTGCGTGGACCGATATCGCACTAGTCGTGCCCGTCAGCTGTGTCGCCGCGCCTTCATTAATTTGTGCATGTCATCAAAATTTTCTAACACATAAAAATTTTATTTGGAAAAAAAAAAGTTTATTTTTATTTTTAATCAATCTAAATCCCGTGCGGGGTTAATCTATACTATTAATAGATCATGTGGTTTGAAGGAATTACACGAATTCGTTTACACCCTGTAGATTAACCCCACACCGGATTTGGCTTGATTCAAAATAAAAATATCTTTTTCTTCTTGCGGTAGTTGTAAGTGATTGTATCTTAACCACCAAATACCTATGATGCAATAAAAAAAATTTTGCAATACAAAAATTTTGTGTGAAAAATCATTTCGATGCCACGCATAAAGAAATGAAACCACGGCAACTAAGCTAGCGGGTTCGAACAGCGCGATATCGCTCCGCGCAGTCAACTGGGAACGATAAAATTATTCAAAAACATAACACCATGTTTTCTTTTAGTTTTTTTGTTGAATCTTACAAAATCCCATGCAGCGTCAATCTGTGTCAGGACTAGATCACGCGGTTTGAAGTAATTACACAAATTCATTTACATCCTTTATACCTACCGCTACTAACGACGCTGGGAGGTAATGCCAAAATTATACTAGGTATTTTAACTCCAAGTAAACAAGAGAACACGCCCGGCAGTCAAGAAGAAAGTCCAAACATTAGAATACAAAAACAATCTATTATAAACGCGACAGACCTTGAACTACATACATCGATCCAACGCGCAGTACCGCTGTCACATAACATAACACATATATTTATTTGCGGAGTATCACAAAATACAGAAGAACAAGTCTGCACAAAACCATACGAATGCTCACGAACGCTTATACATTCCATCATTTCCCTGAGCCGAGAGCAAACAATAGAGCTTTTAACTGGTCTTGCTGATTTTGCTGGAATAGAGGGAGACCCTTCTGTTGGTATAGCAAGAATTGCAATTCGACAATGCATATTTTATGCCACGGATTTTTGTACTAATCGAATCATTCGTACAAAAATCGTCAATTCCGTGTCCTTCGGTGTCGTCTGACACGACACGGAATTGACAATTTTACGACACACGACGATAAATCTCCCAGAGCTTGATTACACGACACTATATCAAAAAAAAAGAAGATTCGGTTCAAGGCTGTTCCGTTTAACCCATCGTATCAATTATTCGTGTTTCTCAACAAGCGGGCCTTCCAAACCTTCTCATTTTGCGCTACTGCGCTGCGCACTTATCTCAGTCAGCGGGAGGCGACGCGTGACGTCGGTGACGCGGAAAAACATATAATTCTTATACACTTACAAACTGTTCACTGCTCTGGTATCTATTTTAGTTTGACACTTGGATGTTTGGTTCACAACTTCCTAAGACTTCCTACGTACAGCGGCGGACTCGAAATGTTTATCAGATTTCAAATTCGATTCCTTCTCACACTGTGCGCAATAAGGTTCAAGTTGTCATATCAACTTACATAAGTATTAGTTTTAAAAATTGTGAAGCGTCAATTCTAGCAAAAAGGCCATTTTTTGATGTTATGAACTCCTTTTTAGGTATGTCTGTCTAAAACAAAAGTTGTAAAGAGCGAACTTGATTGAATTTACTAAATAGGTTGATTTCTTTTTCTATGCTACCTAGTATATAGCCGCTTTAAATTAACCTTTTAATTTAAATTAAGAAAAAAAATATCTTTGCCGTGTCAATTCTTTCAGAGCCATCGAGCAACCTTATGAAAAAGTAATGTGCAAGCAATTATAGACCATAGGGTGATAAAAATTGCAAGTCCGCGACTGTACCTACAGTTGGCAAAAACAAACCGTTTTATCGCTACACTCAAGAACAACCGCAAGTAACAGGAAATTGCATTGCAATCACCCAAATTAACTACGCTAATTTTCCTTGTTTGCAACAAAACAAACGTTAATATCGTGCGGCGTGCCTGATCCCGAACGAGTAAGTAGTGATGTATGTTTCGTCATACAACGGTAGTTCGCCGACGATTTGGTAATTTTACATCTTGTTATGTGTGACGCAACTTGGGAGAGGCTTCGTCAAGCAGTTGACTGTTATAGGTTCTTATGACAGACGCCAGTCTGACGACATTACCAAAATCCATACCGTACCTACCGCTTGAAGATGATTGCTACATGTAACTTGTAAACAATCCAAGATACATTCAACTACTGAGCTAGAATAACTCGTCGGTTCAAAAGTAAACTAGCCAATCTGCAAATGTCAAGTAATTGTTGTTAAGGAGGTAGAAATGTAATGAAAAAAATGTTACTGTAAATCAGGTTTTTTACGTATTTTCACAAGCAAGTAAATATTTTCGTAATTATCAAATCTCTTTAGGGTTATACCAATAAAACAACTGATTTATTACTAGGGACGAAGTTAATGCAGATACAGATTGGTGTATTTATCAGATACTTTAAGTCAAAACTGCCAATATTTCAGATTGGCTAGTTTACCGTGTTGTACCGAATTATCTTCCAAATTCGATCAGCCACCAGACGGTCTATCTACATTCCAACGTTTACATGGATAATATTGGTGGGATACCTAAGACTCGGATTAGTGAAAAGCAGTTAATTATGTTAACGACCAAGTTGAAGGACAGAATTGGGTCAGTATGTTACTAGTACAAGATAATCTAATAATCTTAGCCAAGCCTGCTTTATTTGGGCATTTTACCGATATTGTTTTATGATGTGGCAATGGTCTTACCATGTCTGTCTAAAAAGCCAGAGCAAACAAAGGAATTGTCGAGCGACAGCCAGATTAAGCCTGCAAGCCAATTTCTACTAACAGAATTGATTTAAAATCGGAATTGAACCACAGCTGAACCACAGCTGAACCACAGCCGTTTGACCGTTATATACAAGGTGTAACATAAATAACGCACAACCTCTTAAGGGGTCACTGTACTCATCATTATGAACAACTTTTACTAAAAAACAGCTGTTCCCTACATTTATGTTCGCATAACTCGTCAAAATGTAGGGAATTGCCAATAGACTCTTTACAAGGGACCTTTTAATCCCCTTTCGGCTTTAGGGGTATTTTTGTAACACGTTGTATAACAGGCGGTTATCACTTATCAGGTGGGCCGTCGCCGTCGGCTTGTTTGACAAACTATTACGTAAAAATAGAAGATGTCGAAAGCTGGTAGAGCTGTTTGATTGCGAAATCCTGAAGCTAATGTAAGAAAGGTAAGAAATTACCGTCTTCTGTGCTTATATTAGCTATGATTTCTTTTTTTAAATAAATATCTTATCTGTTCTGTGTGTATGACGGTTAGGCGTTTCTTTCAAATTAAAATGTTTGCGGGAGTCATTTGAATGTAAAGTGTCGACCAACTCAGAAGTTCCTATATTCCATGTGAGACTATTATGAATATTCATTTATTATTTTTTGCACCTTTTCTACCTTTCTGGATTTATGTCGGTACTTCGCCGGTTTTGACAAAGGTTGGATTATGAAGAACAAATGGCACCTGATGTAACCCTATTTTTTTTCTGGATTGTTGATAAAACTGTTTGTATGGGGTACGGATAGGGTCACCAGACGACAGGAATTTTCCTGCCATATCCGGAATTTTGACCCTCTGTCAGGGAAACAGGAAAAATCAGTTTATGTTAGGATTTTTTCAATTGATAGATGCAAAGGTGTGTGTGTACCTATATTTTTTTTAGTCTTTTTTGCCCTATTTTGAAAATCTCGCTACCTTTACATATCAAATACAACGTTCAGACAAAATGTCAGAAAATTTACTGAAAACTCAGGGAAATTGTCAGGAAATCTCGTTATTTGATCTGGTAACCCTAGGTATGGATGAACTTCCATCTTACCTAATTGCTACAAATTATGACAAAATGATCCCAACATTTATTCTTAATACGCTTGACAGATTTCTTCATGAGGTTACACCCCTGCAGGGTTACCACATAGGCACATAGCAACCTTTAGTTGTTTTGAGATTAGATTTTATCTACCTCATTAGTCTAGTTGTGGTTCGATCCCCAGATCGGATAAAGTGTTATTGTGTTTTCCGTGTGAAAGGAGAATGCTCATGAAGTATGAAAAAAAACAGGCTTGGCGCAAATGAAACGTATCTTTACGTAGCATTTAATTTCACATTTACACTAAAAAACCGGCCAAGTGCGAGTCGGATTCGCGCACAAAGGGTTCCGTACCAATCTATAAAAACGGCAAAAAAATCACGTTTGTTGTATGGGAGCCCCCTTAAATATTTATTCTATTCTGTTGTTTAGTATTTGTTGTTATAGCGGCAACAGAAATACATCATCTCTGTGAAAATTTCAACTGTCGAACTATTACGGTTCATGAGATACAGCCTGGTGACAGACGGACGGACAGCGGAGTCTCAGTAATAGGGTCCCGTTTTACCCTTTGGGTACGGAACCCTAAAAACCCAGGCTTGGCGCAAATGAAACGTATCTCTACGTAGAGATGGGTAACTAGCCGAAATTCCAATAACTTAGCTAGCCGGCTATTCGTGGTGAAATAGCCAGCTAGCTAGCCAGCTATTTAGTTATTTCGCTATTGAATAACTGGCTCACTAACCGACTAGCGGTTGCGGCGGCGTAGCTAAACTAGCTAGGCGATTCGAGTTCGATCCTCACTGCGGCAATAAGTTTAGACGATAATAATAAGTTTGTTGTTATGATTTCGTTCTTATTGATACTTTTTTTTAGATATTCCTTCCTTCTTTATTCGTATGGTTTTTACTAAAATAACAAGCTTTCGGCTAGAATTGGACGTAGTTACTCCGGCTACTCCGGCTAGCCAGCTACTCAGCTATCGGCTACCGGAGCGGCTGCAAACAAAACGTAGTTGTTTTATACTCTGTGGTGCAGTTCCCGCTGTGCCATAAAGTTGTCGGTTATTCTAGCTACTCTAGCTAGCCAGTAGCCAATAGCTAGTTATCGTGTTGACGGATATCATAGCCGTGGCTATTTTTTGAATAGCCGCTATTTAGCTAGTTATTAGAATAGCTACCCATCTCTATCTCTACGTGGCGTTTCATTTCACATTTATACTAAAAAATTGATATAGGTACATTCCGTTTGTGCCAAGCCTGGGTTTTTTTTTAGCACTGTCCTTTCTCAGTAGCTGCCCTATATCTGGATTTGTGCCCGGTTGATGGCAATAGGTAGGTATGCCGAAAGGAAGGTGTAAAATGTATAGGGTTTCTGTTTTCTCGACATATTTTTTTTCTCGGGTTTCGAGAATTCTCGAGCCCAATTTCTCGGGTTTCTCGGGTCTTTCGAGAAATTTTTAAAAACCTTATAAAATCAGCTTACGCCCGTTTTCTGGGGTACTTTTGAACGTAATTTATCTGTTCAATAGCGCTATTATTTCGATAAATTCACTCATTGCGTTTCTGGACACCCCACTCAGAAGATAATCCTAGTTCAAACTTCAGATAACTTATTTTTCCGGTTTCTGAGGTACTACTAACCGTAGTTTATCTATTCTACTGTTATCGGTTCGATAAACTAACACATTGCGTTTCTGGACACCCCAGTCAGAAGATGATCTTACTTAGCTCAAACTTCAGTTAACTTGACTGAACAATTTGGGGTGTTAATCGGTTCCAGAACTTTATTTGTCGTTTTATTATATCATAATACAACAAGAGTATTTGGAGTTATATTATTAGTATTTTATTTTGGATAGTGAGTTTTGGACTCCCAGCGAAATGGACTTGAGTAGTTCATCGGAGTCTAATTTGGAAGTGCTGGAGGCTATCTCAAATATATTAGTACCAAAAAAAAGGCATCGAAAAATTCATCCGAAATGTTCACGCGTGAAGAGTTTAACAAGAGATATCATTTTAACATGGGCACTATGATATACATAATTATACCTTTGTGAAATAACCAATCCTGCCCTAGAACCTATTAATTTTTTATACCACAAATAGTCTAGAATTTTTTTTTTCAGATTATTAAACTTTACTGCCCAATATTATAAATTACAATAAAAAGTTAAAAACCTACTTATTTTGTTTTAATAGTTTTATTGTGTTGTTGCCATGATTAAAATTAACAATTTATATTTATATTTTATGTATGTAATGGTTCGTTTAAAAATCATTGCATATGATTTTTAAACGAACGTTGTTAAAACCAGAGGAGATTTTCATTTAAACTTGGGGCTTATCTGCAAAAAGATGTAAAGTTTAAGGCGAGAAAAGTATGTTTAGCTGGGCTTTAAAAAGAGACCCCATCTAGTGGTCAATTTACAAACATACTTATTGTTTGGATAGTTATCTAGTCGTCGATTATGTATTCAGAAACCCAACAATAGATGAACGGAGTTTATCTTACAGTTAATTTTTATTTGACGTTTTTTGTCACATTATAATAAGAGTGAGTATTTGGAGTTGTAGCTATATTATGTGTTTGTTTGCTTGCCTCGCTTACTCGTGTCTCGTAAGGAGAACGATCAGAAGCCAGAATGCAAAGATTACGTAACTTTTAAGCCAATTTTACAGTAATAAAAGAATTAATCTTTGATTTCTCGAGTTCTCGAATTCTCGAGGTATTTTTTCTCGTCTCGAAGTTTGCATGATTTCTCGACATTTCTCGAGTCGAGAATTCTCGAGCAGAAACCCTAAAAATGTACTACCCACCTCTGCCCAACCCTTCGGGAAATACAGGCGTGGCTGTTATGTTAGATTTGGTAGGATTAATTTGAAATAAAAACCCACGTTAAGCTATGTCTACACCAGTGCGCTTTCATTTTCATCTTGCGTCTTCGTCTGAGGCATGCGTGAAGCGCCATAGCGCATGCAATAGCGCATGCCTTAATACTAGTTCGACAAAAGCGCATGCCCCTAGCGCACGCTAATCCGTCTATTGTACGTCGACTGACGACTGATCGAGGCGCACCAGTGTAGACGATAAGCTGCATGCGTCTTATGGCAATCAATATAGCATGCGCTTGACGCAAGAGGAATTGAAAGTTGAAAGCGCAAGATGAACATGTAAGCACACTGGTGTAGACATACCATTACATCCTTAGGTACACTCGGCCTAAAACGTGGTATAAGTGCCTACCACCCTAAGATTGAAATTCGTTTGCACGTCAGAAAACAATAAGGTCGATTTTCACTTGCAAAAATTATCTGACAACAACCTTAGCGATATTTTCATTTGATAGGAACTGTTGTCAAAACTGGTAAACCATTTGGCCCACCGTACTACGTAATCTTATATATAAAGAGACTGGTACTGACTGACATTTCATTCATCAACGCAGAGCCTAAACCACTAAAGCTAGAAATATGAAATTTGGACAGTAGGTTCCTTACATGACAAAAACATCCACTAAGAAGGGATTTCTCGAAATTCAACCCCTAAGGGGGTGAAAAAGGTGATTAACGTTTGTATGCAAGTCCGTCATTTTTGAAGTAAGAAGCATGAAATTAAGTATTAAGCTTTTTGGTTAGGAGTAAATGTACACGTGTTTGAGCGTTTTTGTAAATTCAACCCCTAAAGGGGTGAAATAAGTATTGTAAGTTTGTATGAAAAATCTAATACTTTTGAAGTAAGAAGCTTGGAATTCAGTATTTAGGTTACTGGTCAGAAATAAACATATACGTGTTTCAGGGTTTTTGGAAATTCTACCCCTAAGAAAATAAGTGTTGTAAGTTTGTATGAGAAATCTGTTTTTTTTTATTTTATACCTTCCTTTAAAAAGGGCTTAAAGAGCGTTTAAAATTTCACGCAAGCGAAGCTGCGGGCAACAGCTAGTACCTACATAAAAATCAACTTAATGTGAAAAACAGACGTAATAGCAAAGATATTATATTTTATGTATTTGTTATTCAGCGTAATCTTGATAACGTAGTGACGCAGATTAAGTACTACGAAGTATACAAGTTTGTATTTTTTTTTATAATAAAAACTTTACTTTTTACTTTAAGGTCATTAAACCGTTAAAATATCTATGAAAATACTTGTAGCTAGAATTGAATATTTTTTGAAAGCTAGATTTTTAAGTAAGTACTACAATTAGTTTTTACATAGAAAACCCAAAAGTTTCAAAATGTACAGTATGGCTGTCTAGTACAATTGAGCAAGAAAGAAGGTAAATAGCGACTCAAAGTTAGCAGTTGAGTAACGCCATTACAATAATTAAACACTTGACATTCAGGTCATTACGTCATACAACTCGAACAAACCGAGAACCATTATAAAACACCTACAGAACTCTCTATGCTAACGCGTTAGAGTTCAAAATATACAAAAAATCCGGCAAAGGTAACTTTGTCAGTCCCGTAACACTATGATCCTCCTTACTGTTCAAGGACTTTTGAATCTATGTGTAAAACGCTAGACTGAAACGTAAATATGTCTGGGTTAGACTGATTTACAGACGAAAATAAAACCAATTGGTGGCGCAGTTCTGTATGTGCAGGGTTTGTGCTGATGACGTAAAGGGCAACTAATTGATGATAATAACTTGTCTAGGCAGAAGCAGTCTAGGTAAGTACTATCACAAATCACAGATGAATACTCTAAACCTTTTTTTTTTCTTTATCTTTGGGAAATCCTTCCGCTCTGGTAGAGATGGAAAAAACGGCTTAATTTTTATAAGCGTTTAAACGTTGTACTTTTTAAAATAAGCGCGCTTAAAAAAAAGCTTTTTCGTTTAAACGCTTTTTCGTTTAAACGTTGAAGTATACGCGTGAAATTGTTACGTTGTGACGACAACGAAAAGCGCAAAGCGTTCTGTCTGCTTAATGCGGATTTCGTTGTCGTTTAATTTAATTTATAATTTAGTTTTAAATGATGTTTTAAATTTGTTGTTGTGGTTTTGAACGATAAATTTTTCTTGCAAATATTGCATTCTGCAACTTTGTCGTCCTGGTTACGTGCAAAATACTCCCACACGAGTACATTACTGTTTTTCGACATGATTAAAAAAACTAACACTAAATGTTACATGTACAAAACTTAAATTGATATTTATAAACTTTGAAATTAAATAAACAAACGTGACAAACACACAACCACACCGACAAACAAGCAAGCAAGCCCACCGCAGTCCGTGCACCAAAATTAACGCGCACTTACCCCCACAGTGAAAAGCGTACTAGACTTTCGTTTAAACGTAAACGAAAAAAGCGTCTGATTAACCAACTCAATTAAAAATTATAGTGTGCAACGCTTTTTGGTCGCATATTAAACGAATGAGGTGCTGTCTCTAGTGACAAAAGCTTTGAAACATTTGATACTGTCACGTGCTTCATAAGCGTGCTCATAGATGGCGTGCATCTTTGTTTAATGAGAAACTTGAAACGTCGTCTGCCGAAAAAGCGTGATCACTTTTTTAAGTGAAAAGCGTATAACGCTTAAACTTTTAAGCGTGCTTACATGCTTATAATTTTAAGCGCGCTTAAATAAGCGCTTTTCGTTTAAACGTCCATCTCTACGCTCTGGGCGGAGCGAAAGGGAGTGTCAGACTCTTACTGACTAAAACCCATCCGTGTTCCTCCTAATGCCCTTTGCGTTCCAGGGCCGCGGTAACTCTTTCGAATAAATTCCGCAACCAACAAATTCCGCAACCGAATACTCTAAACCTACTACACGCTTTTCACCGTAAGGTAAATCCTGATGTTTCACTACAAAACGTTGACAACATAACTATTTTTAAAAAATAAAACAAGTTTTGTATGTATAGCTATTTTACGGTTTTTGATGACGTCGTTTACGGTTTTCGATAGCAGTCTCCTTACAGCTACAATTTACGAAATAACCGATTTGACAGGACTCATCTCTCATTGAAAAGAATATAAGGTCCGATGTTAACAATGTCAGATAGCTTTTATCTGTCCTCAGATTCTAAAACGTATAACTTATTCCTATAAGTTATACGTTTTAGGGCCGATTTTTCAATCATTAGATACCTAACTAATTTTACAAGGAGTAAATATGACAGTTTGACATAATTTTCTATACAATGGCCATCAAAACGTCGATCTTACTCCCTAGATAAAAGTTATCTGACGATTGAAAAAGCAGCCCATAACAGAATTTCTGTACAAACCTGTCAAAACATAAAGCTATCCGACGCGCGACGTTGCTAACATCGGCTCTAAGAAGTCTAAAAAATAATACCATCACTATGAATTTGAATAACATTTTGTCCTCAATAGATTCTACTAAAGTCCATGGTTTTAATCCTATGTTCAGCAGTGGACGTATCTAGACTTATGTGATGATAGCTATTTCCAAAAACATTAGTTGAATGAAGCGAATTATGGACAGGTCCTTATTAAACGCTGGATGGAAAGTACCATACGAGCCGCCATGAATGACGATACTTCAGTGCGTCGGGCGTACCCTGTACGTCAGCCCTGCTACCAACATTGCTTTAAGGCTGGTCTTTTCATTACGGCATGATCTATTCTCGTATAACTCGTGCCATGGGCGTAGCCAGGATTTCGTCCAGGGTCAGGCAAAGCAGCTTAGTCAAACAGTAAATGTTTATCTTTTCATTAAATCTGGAAGTGCAGAATAGGTTCATGGAGCAATTTTGCCCATGCCCACCACTTTGAGGCCGAAATAACCGGGAATTGGTCCGCCTATTTGAGTAGAAATTACATGTGTGTCGACCGATGTGGACCGCACAAAGAAGTGTCGGGCGTCAGCCGTCTAGATGGGCTGACGACAATGTAAAAGAAGTTGGGAAAAACTGGATGATGTGAATGCTTAACACCTAGAAGAATGGCGTGTAAATAAGCTTACTCAGCATTGGGTGATAAAGGCTGAGAAAGAAGAGGAAGGAGACATGTATTGTGTGCCGAGTTGATTGAATCTAGAATATTTATCTATTCTTCCTTGGGCCAGGGCAGGCAAGGGCCCCATCAACCCTGGCTATGCCCATGGCTCGTGCCAAGTGTAGAGGAGAAGCAATTGGACGTAAAAATATTTTTGTAATAAGTAGGTAAAGCGGCTACTAAAATAAGGAAAAATCAATCGTTAGTTAAGCATTTACTAATGAATTTGACTCACTTAATTTTCCATTTACGCAAACATTCTAAGCGAATTCCAATAAAAATTCAAAGTATCATTAACATATCTTTTTACATTCTTTATTCAGATCAAATTCAATTGGGTAATTAAATCTAATGGCGAATTGTTGTATCCTAAAAAAATATCTCATTAATGGTTTTAGACGTTTTACAGCTAATGATTACCCAAATAAAGTAATTATAAGTGTACAACAATGATATACAAAAGATTCAACAGAATAATAAATCATTAAATATGTTCTGGGAAACGAAAAAGTTTTATTGTTATGTATTTACGATGTTATCGTAATGTTCTTTTATGCGATTGTAATAGGTAATAACAAACTAATGATAATATTATTTACGTACAATATTATAGCAGACAGAACATGGTCACAAATTCCTTATTTAAATTCAATGTCAACGAAGTTACATTAGTAAGCATTCCTTGATCGCGATTAGCACTTTGAGCAATTACGTTATAATGCCACGCTTGAACCATGTTTCAAACATAGACTTTTTGCGTCCGTCTTCTCGTTAAAATATTTCACAACATCCGTAAATTTTAGCTACAGTAGCGTGGTTTAACCTTTTGACCGCCACGGACGTTTCTGGACGTCAAACTATTGAACTGTAAAAAAGTGGTGTTTTCGACGTGCCATTGCCATGCCGTCGGAGGCGTCGCCGCGTCGTGAGCACGTTTTAATTTGACGTGCATAGTCGTCCGTGGCAGTCAAAAGGTTGAGCATTTCAAGGAACAATGAAAATCATATTTTTAAGGCTACCATCAGTCACCCTAGCTCTACTATGTATAGGTGCAATGAGCTGTCATAACTACTTCGGCCTTTCTTTTCGTCTATTATGGTTCCGGCTTGCTCAAAGTACTCGTAAGAAACAGCTGATCCGTACAATATTTTAATTTTCTTCCAGATATTAAGAGCCCAACTTTCGGTTTTATTATGTCGGGTTTTACAATAGGCGACAATATCGGCGAACAAAAAAAAATACAGGACGAAATGAGAAATCTTCTCATTTTTTTTAAGTAGGTTAAGAAGAGCTGCGATTAATAGGAAACGCCTTTAAAAACCAAAGCGCCAGTTTATCACATCAATAAGTCGATAGCATACAAAGTGGTGTCATAAAAATATTTGGCACACGGTAAGGTCCGAAATCTTTGTAAACATGTAGTAAACTGTGCCAAACAGCCAAACACGAGACCGAGGCCCAAAGTGAAAGTATATTATGTAAGCGGCTATATACAGAGTGGAACTTTGAAATTACACAATATATCAAGCCTTCTTGCATATGATAATTGGAGCATCGCACGCTACAATATAATAAAATAGATGTTGTACATTGTACAACTCTTGCGGAATACCGACAAAAAATTGCTCAATAATTCTCGAAACCCCGGATTCAGAACCTTTTCGATACTAAGTCGTGGACCGATTTGGTCTGTTATCTCGTTCCGTCTACGATTCTCGTAACGAGAGAGAAAGAGATAGCATACCGAATAGTGCGACAACTGACTAATGGCCGATTCCTATGATTTACCGAGCATTATTGGTTAAAATTTATATTACCAACTAGCTTTTGCCCGCGGCTTCGCTCGCGTTAATTAGCTCAAAAAAACTTCACACACTACTAAAGTTTCTATAATAATATAATTCAATCGTGATTCGAAAGAATCGTTATTGTTGTTTTCCTCGGGAACAATACTTTTTCGGGATGAAAGGTACCCTATGTCCGTTTCTGTACACCTGATAACGTAAATGAAAAATTTCCGAATAATCGGTTCAGTGGTTTAGGCGTGAAAAGGTAACAAACAAACTTTCTTTCGCATTAATTATAATATTAGTTAGGAAGTTAGGATAATGAAGCAAAGATCATATCTTTGCACAGTAGACCCTCCCATTCTTTAGTAGCTATCGCACTTATAATTAGTTTTGGGCGTCTATTTATGTGCTAAGTTTGGCAATGAAAAATGCTACTATTGGTAGGCAATACGATTCGTTTTTAGCCATAGGAACCGGGCATACTTGAATGTTGCTGAATCAGGGGGCTGGCCCCGTTTATGTAGACGCGGACGTATGCGCGTGTTGCGGCGCGGATTCTCCATATATGCAGAGGTGATTCGTGACGCGTATGCAAAGCTTACAGTGGTGTAGGCGTGGTTGCTTGCGTACCTACTCCGTTATAGAACGCAACGGTATAAGCAGCTGATTCTGCGTAATCAGTCCGTAGGCGACGCTTTCTTCTTCTGGTGCCACTCTAATTACTGAAGTTTAGCTACCAATTCCGAATATTTCTCCTTGACATTTGCGAGATGGAACAGCTCAACAGCACTCGTGGCTCCGATCGAGGCGACGCCAGTCTTGTTTAAACATCATATGAGTTTGCTGGCCTTTCTCTAGGAGATGGATCGAATAAAATTGATGCCCACCCGCACGCAAAATACGGCTTTGTCGTGGAGTTGCAGAAAACTGCCTGCTAAACCATACCATACCATATTAACATTGACCGTGCCTTACCGCGAGCACTGCTGTAGACTCCACCGAGTACTCCGCGCGTACTCCGTAAGAATCAAAGAACAAAACACGCCGAAAATCGACCATAAAAATACATCATCATTTTACAGGCTGGTAATTTCAGATGGGGCACTAAGAGCAGCTACCATCACCGTTGTAGCTTCCGGAAAACGTTGTTAGGAAACTGTCCATATTTTCACTGACTGCCTATATCACGGTGTCACAGTGTATATTTAATTTATTATTTATTGTTCGCTTTAGGCCCCGCATCATGCGCCGCGCTAAGTTTAGCGTCTGTGTATCCATAAGCGAAGCATCAGAGGGTATATCAAAAGGTAGGTAGTACTCTGCAACATCTCCTTGACCGCCAAGCATGGTGTGAATTCGTATAAATATTCTCCAACGTCACCACCGTTCAGTGTTGCTGTCTATTAAGATAGGAGGCGTCATGTTTAGCTCTGGTCGTTAGGTTGAATTACTAGGTTTTCTGTTATGTTTACTAATTTGATTGATAGAAACTTCATTTCTTTACCAGCAGAGATAATGCGACGAGAGAATTATACCGCGCTGTGCATGTTCAGTTCGCAGAGATGGTTCTGAAAATGGATTTTTTTGACCATCCTTTGCAGGCTCTAGATGAAGTCACGTCACTTCCAGTAATTTGTCGCGAGTGAATAATGAATGGGACAATTTTAAAAGTGAACGTTTGAAGTGTTTTGAAATCCTTTTTATATCTGATACTTCTGACCCTATGGGTCGTCTAGGGAATCAAAACAAGTCGTAAGTAAAAGGTCACTTCAACGTCATTGATACGTCAGAGGTTAAAAAAGTAAAAAGTCGCTTATTTAAGATTTCAAACTTATAAAGAATTCACCAGAAACTAACTCTCGGGTGAAGTAAAGTTATATTACGAATATAATGTAGTTTTTCTTGTTAAAATACTGGAAGCTTTAAAGCGCAGTTCAGACTACGCTATAATGTACAGGGTGTAAACGAATTCGTATAATTCCTTCAAACCGCGTGATCTACTGGTGACACTGATTGACCCTACATAGGTTTTTTTCAGAATCAAAAATGTTTTTTTTTTCAAATAAAGTAAATTCTTTTTCTGTATCTAAGTAATTTTAGCGCCCCGAGTTAACTGACTGAGTGGAGCGATATCGAGCGAGTCATGCCCGTCAGCTGTATCGTCGTGCCTTCATTCATTTATGCAAGGCATCGAAATTTTGTATCACATAAAAAAAATTGGGAAAAAAAAGTTTATTTTTATTTTTAATCAATCTAAATCCCGTGCGGGTTAATCTATACCAATATTAATTAGGCTGTGAAATAGTATAGCCTAGTCTGAATTGCGCTTCAAATATAACGTTAATGATATAGCAAAGAATGTTTTTAATAGCATTACTGAATTAAACACAAGATAACAATTTATAATTATCATAATGAGAACTTATACTTGTTGTATTACTACTTTGCTTGTGTATTTATTTTATAACTTTTCATATACATATATGTTTATTTAATTAATTTAATGCTTTAAAATATTCATAAAATGCTAATTTGCGAACGAGCCACGTAACAACTCACTTTTTATTTTGTTAAGAGCACTACCACAGAATAAATAGTACAAGTAACTACTACCAATTCGGTAGGTGTGTAGTGTTTTTTTTTGGTTTTTTTTTTTTTCTTAAAAATTAGGCTATTTTAAGACACTAATTTAAATATTTTAGTTTACTACGCGGTAGTTTTTTTTTAAACCTTTGCTAGTGATTTAGTGATGACGTCACGTCGTAGGTGAAGAGTTATAATGTTGATTTCTTTTACAACATCTGGAGTTAGAGAGTTCGTTTTTAGTCTTTGTGGTTAAAAAGTTGACACGTTGCGTTGATTAAAATTGACATTCAGAAACTTTTTTTAAATTGAAGACTGAACCGAACGTATTTAGCCCATTCCGTCGAATCTGTAGCGAAATTTAGAGGTCAAATAGATCAAGCGAATTCGTGTATTTATGTAAAAATAAGCACCATCTTATAATTTTAAGAGGATGAGAGGTTTTGGAATCAGCTTAATTATGTTAATTTTTACTTTACACCGAATTTGCGAAATGACGACGTCTTTCGGTAAAACATTGGCTATAAGCCGGGATTAGCATGACGCTAGCCTGAATTTGAAAGAGTGATCCTAAGACTAAATACAAATAAAATGCTGTATAGTAAGCAAGAAGGATTGTGATGCAAAATCTACGCGTTCTTGCAGTAGGTGACGTGAGAAGCGACTTTGAGACGTATATTATGGGACGCTAATATTAGTAGGTAGTTACCTACTTACATACCTATACAGTAAACGAATTCGAGTAATTCCTTATGTGATAGAACATTTCGATGCCACGCATAAATGAATAAAATGATGGCGACACAGCCGGCGGGCACGACTAACGCGATACCGCTCCACGCAGTCAGTTTAACTTGGGGCGCTAAAATGATTCAGAAAGAGAACACCATGTTTTCTTTTTGAAAAAAATTGTTTTGTTGAATTTGAAAAAAAACCATGCAAGGTCAATCTGTGTTTCCATAGATACTGTATAATCCATCTGTAAATATGTATCACTACATAGTATAAAACAAAGTCGCTTCCTGCTGTCTGTTTGTCCCTATGTACCTATGCTTAGATCTTTAAAACTACGCAACGGATTTTGATGCGGTTTTTTTTAATAGATAGAGTGATTCAAGAGGAAGGTTATACGCTATAAAACGTATACGTGCAAAGCCGGGGCGGGTCGCTATTCTGTATAAATATGAATCCCATATAACCATTCTAGGAAACTCACGTCACTAAATATGTAAAGAAACTATCTGAATTATTCGACACAACCAAAATAAAACGTAGTAACCTTAAAGATTCACATATTTGCAAAAGTTTTAGACTCGGTCACCTCGTATTCTCGACATCCTTCATATTTTATTACATAAGTTTACGTATATTTACATCGATAAAAAGTTTTATTAACTTCCGTACCAGTAGTTCCGATGTCATTTGAATATATTAAAACACACAAACGCAAGGATTCAAATTATAATCCCTACTTCCCTACTAATACTAAACTTATTATAAATGCGAAAGTAACTCTGTATGTCTGTGACGCTTTCACGCCTAAACCGCTGAACCGATTTTGATGAAACTTGATACAGAGATAGTCTGGAACCGGAAGAAGTACATAAGCTAATTTTATCCCGAAAATACGAAATATCTACGCGATTAACGACATCCACGCGGGCGAAGCTGCGGGCGACCTCTAATTAAATACAAGGTTAGTCAGAAAGGGGGTACTAATCCGAAAGGGTGTTAAAGTACACATAATAATGAATAACTTTTGTTCTACTAAACTTTTGTTTTCCCAAAACTCAATAGTTAAAGAGAAACAGTTGTTCAAAAATCTCTAAAATCTATCTATCCCCAGTTATGATCAGCTGTGTTTACATTTTAGGTCATAATTGGGGTCATGAATTAGAAGCACCATTTTCTGAATTTGTAACTAAAGCAGGGATGAAAATTTTTTGGAAAAAACTAAAATAAAAATAATTTTATTTGGAAAAAAATATATCGAATTTTGAAATTTTAACACTTGCTTTCAAACAGTCATCAGCGATACTATAAGTGGGCTTCGGATTAAGACCCCCTTTCCGACTAACCTTGTATAATATACAGGCTGTAAACGATGTTCGTGTGATTCCTTCAAACCGCTTGATGTACTGGTGACACAGATTGACCATACATAGGTTTATGTCGGAATCAACAAAAAAGTTTTCAAATAAGAAACAAGTGCGAGTCGGACTCGCGAACGAACAGCGGAACCCCGTACCATTATCTATAAAAACGGCAAATAAATCACGTTTGTTGTATGGGAGCCCCCTTAAATATTTATTTTATTCTGTTTTAGTATTTGTTGTTATAGTGGCAACAGAAATACATCATCTGTAAAAATTTCAACTGTCTAACGAACTGTTTATAGAGATAATGGTACGGAACCCTTCGTGAACATTGAAAGAAAGAACATTGTATCGAACATTAGCCAACGATCTAATCTGAACCGGCCAATCTTATGTTCATATTCACACTTAACCGTAACATACATTACCTTCTAGTAATCAAAATTAAGGAGAGGCAAATTATATTTTACAAACAACAGTTTTGCGGCTCTGTCACCTTCCTGACGATTTCTAAGGGGTTCATAAATTAAGCCAGCTGAGAAAGATTACACTTCTTACATGTTACGGTTAAAGATAGGGTCTAGCATTCTCTCGCATGTGAGAAGTTCATTTGATTGATGAACTGATGACGCTGCTCTCATTCCAAGCGTGATATAGCGAATTCCTGGTTGTACGCAATGCGTCTAACCTCTGCCATTAGGGAATGATAAGGTGTTATCAGTTCATAAAGAAGGCCTGTTGCACTTTATCTTATGCATTTTTCCCCTCTTGTATCATAGACGGAGAAATATTAGCCTTTTCCCAACTATGTTGGTTTCAGCTTCCAGTCTAACCAGGGGTACTCCCTAAGCACGAAGTCACTTGTTTCGGCCTTAGTTACGAGCGTTTCCTACTCCCTATCACCTACGGACATACGATCATTTCGGGGCCCGAACTAAGAATGAATGACATCAAGATTTGACAGTTGTCCCTACTACCAATGTGTTTTTGCCCGTCCGAAAAGTTGAACTTGACACTTGTTTTGTTCACTCCTACGTTTCGGGCTACATTCGGGCGGGCGACTAACTTTGTTGACGGACTTAGGAAGTAGGCCCCCAGACGCGGCTGAATAACAGTATTTTACACGGAGCGACTGCCATCAGACCTCCACAATCCAGTTACAGCGCAAATGCCGATATTCTAAAGTTAGATTTGTTGTAAGACTTTCGGGCTTCTGATTACCCATAACGACTATCATTGGTAAGTAAAACATCCGGGTCCGACGATTTAGCATGCTCTCCGAGGCACGGTCACCCATCACAAGTTTATAGTAAGTACTATAATCTTGTTATTCATCCCACTAACAATTGCCACGTTACCCAACTAATCAACAAGGGATATAATAAATCCAGCGACGCTATCGCAAACAGAGAATTTCAATCTACATTCCATTAATAAGAAAGATCCCTTTTGTTGACGTAACAGAAATTGCGCAATGGATCTCGAACGCCCGTCGTTGTTAGCTCCCTTGATCTAGTTAGGAGGTCCTCTGAAGGTCACATCCTAATTCAAAGCTATTGACTTTGATGTTCTAGGTAGGTACTCGTCAACTAGCAGTTCCTGCATAACAATTGAGGAGGAAGGATGACTGAGCACCTTTTGTATGAAAAATTACTGTAGTAAAGGGAATGGCAAACGCTTTTGTAGTAAGGATGCGCGATACTTACGTTTGTATCGATACTGCGGATCGATCCGGATCGCAACTATGCGATACGATTCTAGGATCGTATCGAATGGTTTCGATCCTCGAAATATCGAATCGTATCGTATCGTACTTAATAATTCTACGAGCAGGGCCATTTTACTCAGCGCTGACGGGGGGGGGGGGGTGTTACGGCGATTTATTTAATAATATACCTAATTAAATTGACTGATCATACAATCAACACAATATGATACGATCCACTTCTTCCGATACAGGGGGTCTACTCCCTAAGCACGAAGTCCGTGGTTTCGGCCTTAGTTACGAGTGTTTCCTACTCCCTATCACCTACGGACATACGATTATTTCGGGGCCCGAACTAAAAATGAATGACAACACGATTTGACAGTTGTCCCTCCTACCGATGTGTTTTTTCCCGTCCGAAAAGTTGAACTTGACACTTGTTTTGTTCACTCCTACGTTTCGGGCTACTTTCGGAAGGGCGACTAACTTCGTTGACGGACTTAGGGAGTAGGCCCCCAGGTACTTTTGTATCGATTCAAGAAAGTATCATATTCGTTTGTATCAATCCAAAATATCGAAGTATCATATCATGTTGCATCGATACTGTAAAGTACCGGATCGTGCATCACTATTTTGTTGGCTTATCCAATCTTTGAAGTATTTGCCGATCGTATTATGTAAGATCCGGTCCGGAAGACGCGGCTTTCTCAAGGATAAAGTAGGTGTGTACTTAGATAGGTGAAGGGTTAAAGTTAGAAATGAACAATGGTGTGATTTCTGTAGGGCAAAGACTAAATTGGACTAAAATTATTATTATACTGTGTTCAGGGATGGAAGAGACTTGAACAAATACGAGTACTACCCAACTTTACAATTTTCGCTATTCTGTTTCGTGTTACATCCTTATACCTTTTTAACCGACTTCAAAAAGGAGGAGGTTCTCAATTCGTCTGAATGTTTTTTTTTTTTTTTGTATGTTTGTTACGCGATATCTCCTCCAATTATGAATGGATTTTGATGATTCTTTTTTTGTTTGGAGGATCATACTTCAGAGGTGGTCCCATATAAATTTTATCGAAATAGATTCAGCGCTTTTTGAAATAATCAACAAAAACAAAAAAAAAATACTTAGATGACGTTTTCGTTTGTGGTTCCCTTATGCAAAAGTTTTGATAAGGACTTTCAATCTCTGTTTTAACTGTGATCACAGAAACATTAGCCAAGAACAAAGAAGTTTGTATGTGTTTGTAGGGAGTCGTCATGATAATTATACATTAATTCTTAAAGAAAAAAAACTACTTAATTGTAGGAAAGATTACGCAATCGTGTCATTTAAATTTGTAGTCTTAAACCGTGTAATTTATGGCACTAAAACGTATATAATAAATAACTTTAAATAAAAGTAAAAACCGACTTCAAAACAAAAACTAAAAAGAGTAAAATAATTACCAAAATATAAAATTAACAGTTTCAGAAGTCGGTGCAATTCTACACTGAAACAAATAAAAGCCACCGACTTCTGAAACTGTTAATTTTATTTTTATTCTTTCTTTTTTCTTATATTTATTCACAGTAAGGTGAGTCCCGCTCCCGACGTTTCTCTACAAAACGTTGCTATACAAAGAATATGAAATATTTTTTTTTAAAAACAAAACATTTTGTTATTATATAGCTGTTTTACGGTTTTTGATGATGTCGTTTACGTTTTTAGGGTTCTGTACCAAAAGGGTAAAACGGGCCCCTATTACTAAGACTCCGCTGTCCGTCCGTCCGTCACCAGGCTGTATCTCATGAACCGTGATAGTTAGACAGTTAAAATTTTCACAGATGATGTATTTCTGTTGCCGCTATAACAACAAATACGAAAAAACAGAATAAAATAAAGATTTAAGGGGGCTCCCGTACAACAAACGTGATTTTTTTGCCGTTTTTATAGATAACTAGAGGTCGCCAGCGGCTCCGCCCGCGTGGATTTCGTTTATCGCGTATTCCGCGTTTTTCTCTACTATAATATACATGTATTATACATACAGGCTGTTAACGAATTCGTGTAATTCCTTCAAACCACGTGATCTACTAGTGACACAGATTAACCCTAAAAGGGAATTTTTGAAAATCAACTAAAAAAAAATTCAAAAAGAAATCTTGGTTTTCTATTTCTGAGTCATTTTAGAGCCTTGAGTTATCTGACTGCAAAGAACGATATCGCGTTAGTCCTGCCTGCCAGCAGTGTCGCCGTACTTTCATTAATTTATGCGTGGCATCGAAATGTTCACAAAAATAAAACATTTCTTTTGCAAAAAAAAAACTTCTTTTTTTACTGAATCCTTATTAGGTGGTTTAGATACGATCGGTAACAAAGCCGCATGAAAAAACAATAATTTTATTTTTTATTTTTAATCAATCTAAATCCCGTGCGGGGCCTGTCTACATCAGTAGTAGAGCATGTGGTTTTAAGGAATTACACGAATTCGGTAACACCCTGTATAAACCTTCCTCTTGAATCACTCTATCTATTAAAAAAAAACGAATCAAAATCCGTTGCGTAATTTTAAAGATCTAAGCATACATAGGGACAGACAGCGGGAATCGACTTTGTTTTATTCTATGTAGTGATGGTATGGAACCCTTCGTACGCGAGTCCGACTCGCACTTGGCCGGTTTTTTCGTTACGTTTAAATACAATTTACGGACTCATCTTTCGTTGAACAGAGTATAACAAAGGAATAATTTGAAAAATAGGTACCGTAGTTGTATTTAAAGTTTAATAAGGTACTTATCTTTCTCTTACTATAAGTATTTTACTTACAGATCGCCGGAGCTATCAAATTAATTTTAACTAAAACTTCCAAACTTACTACGCTTCAGAATTTTCCTTTTAAAACTATGCTGAAGTCGTTCAACAATTTTGACAGCTCAATATTTTTACCGTCTCCATCTTATTTTAGCAAAAGAAAACTTACAAATTCAGAACGACATAGATTATTTCACAAAGGTTAGGTGTAACTAGCCAGGAAGCGAATGGCGCATTGCCAAATTGTTTTTGGACATATGCAATTAAAATATGTTTGTGTATTGCGTCCGCGCCTCGCGTAGCTCTTGATTGCCTAGCAATTTAAAACGTGTCGTACATTTTTATTAAAATACATTATGTATATAAAGTGGGGATGACGATACAACAATAAATGACACCACGTGTTCTATGATGTGTTCTAGTACCGTACACAAAAAATCTGTTACTTCCAAGCACATTTTTTGTCGCATGATTTTTCAATTTCACTCATTCATGTAGAATTAGATGAAGGGACGTTGAAGTGGAATAACTATATCTGTTCTACACGTGTAAATAAAGATAATTTTGGTTTAAACGGGTCATAGATTTACATAACTTCGCGTTGAGATCTTGATATTCGTAAAATTATCGTATGAAAATTCCTGTGACTAAACTATTGAATATATATGATTGATTATAATTTGTGTTCGGTCGTAAAACTCATCATAGAATACGTGGTAAGTATCATTTAATGTTGTATCGTCATCCCCACTTTATAAATAAAACGTTACCGGAGATGCATGTTTTATTTGTTACATATTATTATTAAGTATTAATTGACCAATTAACACAGCCAATCGTATTTTACAGTTGTTAAACGACTCTCCACAAAAACAGTAGTTATCTATAGGTACCTCGTTATCTATAGAAGCTCGTGGCTAATTAATAACCGCATACCTAGATCATAAAATTTGAAAGATTAAGCTGCACTTGCCGCGGTCAGTCCTTGGATGGGTGACCATACGTTACACATCGAGACCCCGTGGCTCGGAGAGCACGTTAAGCCGTCGGTCCCGCCCGGGTGTCATACGAATACCTATGGCAATCGTTACGGGTAGTCAGAAGCCCGAAAGTCTGCTTGGGATATCGGCATTGCCCAGTAACTGAGTTGCGGAGGTCTGATGGCAGTCGCTCCGGGTAAAATATTGGTGTTCAGCCGCTTCTGGTTAGACTAGAAGCTAACCCCAACATGATTGGGAAAAGGCTAGAGAAAACTATCTATAGGTATGGAGCAGTGGAGCGAGCCAAGAGCGTGGTCCCTTCATGGCAAACGGGAGCATCTAACGTAGTCGGACACCGGGACGACCTGTAATATTATTTATTACTAGCAGTGCCCGCGACTCCGTTCGCGTGGAAGTCGGAAAACAACACTGTGTTGCAGCAACTAAATAATGTATACGGGGTGAAATTGTAAACACTCGACAAACCGAAATGGGAGATTGTACTCATCACTATGAACAACTTTTACTATGGGACCAAACCGGAAATCGCGAAAAAAAAACAGATGTTCCCTACATTTATGTTCGCATAACTCGACAAAATGTAGGGAACAGCAGATTTTTTTCTCGCAATTTCCGGTTTGGTCCCATACTAAGGCACCTCGCGCACTAGACGGCCACGACCACGACCAGTGGCCGCAACGATCAGATTATTGTTGCGGCTAAGTACGCGACGTTTATATGGTTTCTTTAGTTAATCTGATCGTTGCGGCCACTGGTCGTGGTCGTGGCCGTCTAGTGCGCGAGGTGCCTAAAAGTTGTTCATAGTGATGAGTACAATTTCCCATTTCGGTTTGTCGAGTGTTTACAATTTCACCCTGTATGTACTCAATTTATTAAAATAATAGACGAAAGTGGCCCACCAGGGCACTAATATATTTTGAACCATTTCTTCAAGTAGAGTTTCAGCTCATCTTAATTGACCGTTAAGCTCCAACCGTTAAGGTTCATAAAACCTATTATTTCTATACATTTCTTTGCTGAAATGGATTATAATTGTATATTGAGATTTATTGTGAATTATTAAAATTAATTAATAGTATAGATGTGACCCAGCTCACCGGTCGACTACAATTATTTAAACACGAATTTATCCCTCGCTAAACTAAATTTTTAGGCACAACATTAGATTCCGCGTCGTCCGAAAATAGAATTTTGTAAAACTGGGTCGATCCGATATCTGCACAAATCGGATCCGTACCGATATTTCAAGCCGTCTCCTTTATACCCCAGACTTTTTTTAAATACACACCAACACAAAAATATAGGTACACTGAATCCATCAAAGCATTTTTTATCATGCACTAAAACGCATTAAGTTTTTATCTCAAAAAATAATGAGTTAATGACACAGATTATTCAGGAAACTACAGATAGCATAAAATGTGTATCCCTTTATAGATAAGGATTTCCGTGTTATACAATTTTATGTGTTTTTATACTTTTTATCCTTATCATGTAATGTTTTTTTAATAAATTTTCTTAGTAAAACATGAATCATTATAACGGACCGACAGAGGGCAGGGTAATAAACAACTGGACAGCAAATTAAACATCCGGGTCCAGTAACCAACGCTACCAATAAGAAAGAGGCAGCCCTGACGTTAACCATATATTATGCTCTTTGCCTTGAGATCAGCCGGTGACGTCACGATTCACCGAGCTCTCCCGTCGTAGATAGAGCCGGTCGTCTCTTCAGACTCCGCAGTTACACCGATAACTCAGCCCTCATCAAGCTGTCTTCCTCCCCAATCCCCCGCTAGCAACGCCCTGAGCCGAGGTCCGAGTCCCACTAGGGGTCGCCTTTAGTGCTCTTGTTGCTAGTAGTCATGATATTAGTTATAAGTAGTTAGCTTAGGTTAAGTATTTTACTTCCCCACCATTGGCTGGAGACCCTTCAGGTCTCGCCAATAACTGCTAGGTTACGTAGAAATGGAAGGACAATATAAAGCAAACCAATAGGAAAAAAGCCTTGATTTCACTATAACACGCTTGCTGAGCCAAGTACTTACGGGTTATTTATCTCTTATTTAAAAAAAGGCCTATGTCAAACAATAGATTACGATAGTCGCGGTAAATAATAATGATAAAAGAAACAATAAAACAAAAACAAATTCTAACTCCAATGCGAAATATATCGATCGATCCGTTATGGTTCCCCCCACAGGAATCTACATAAAATAGGTACTCTATACAAATAAGTCAAATACACACACCATAGACTCTCTCATGAGTGTCTCTCATGAAAGATATCGAAAAGAAAATTGACAGTTCTCTCAAAACATTTTAATGATGCCAATCGATTAATTTTCTTACAAGGATGAAAATACTCTTCCAGATCCACTAAGGTTAGATCACTAAAAACGTCAAAAACAAAAATACACAACATTTAGTTCAAAGTCGTGAATTAGTACCTACCCCCTTTCCGACTAAGCTTGTATTACTACCCCATCAGAAATAAGTTTTTTGCGACTTTTGACATTTCTAGTACTCCAACCTCAGTTGTTCCGGAGTCTTTTGATCCTTATGGGAAATAGGATCGATTGGCATCATGAAAATGTTTTGTGAAAACTATCCTTTTTCTCGCCGACTACTTTTTTTCAAAATCTGTGAATGCAGTTAGAAATTATTCCAAAAATTAAGGGTGGTTTCCTAAGAATGTTTTTCTGTAGCTACCAGTGGCGAAGGCTCCATACAACTCGATTCCTATCGGCTTCCCTTTCGAAACGAATAGTTACTGGAAATCACGCATCACACTTGAGCAAGGTAAGCATTTTTTGGTCCGGCTTCCCTTTTAAGAAACTTCACCCTACGCCACTGGTAGCTACAATGGTTAAGGTAGCTGCCCTTCAGGCCCCATCTCAAATTATCATCCTGTATAGCTGTGTGTACGGCGCAGCGGCAAGAACGCTCCTATTCCGATAGGAGCGCTCTTGCCTCCAATTAATTTAAATTGCATCTCAGTTTGGGGAGTGAAGTTTCTGTACGTAGTACTATTTAATATTCTGTGCCAATCTTCCGTTATATTATCTGCTAGTTCTAGCCCGCGGTTTCGCTCTCATCCTCTGGGAACTACATCATTTACCTAGATAAAAAGTATCCTATGTCCTAATCCAGATCATGGTATACATGTGTGACAAATATAATTCAAATCTGTACAGCCGTTAATGCGTGATTGATTAACAAACATCCAAATTCACAAACTCACGAACATACAAACTTTCACGTCTATAAAGTCATAATAATTTGCCCATTCCTGTCCCACTGCTGGGCAAGGGTCTTTGCTCAGAATAAGAAGGGTTAGGCCTTAGTCCACTACGCTGGCCTGGCGCAGATTGATGGACTACACATCGAGAATTTGATGGAGCCCTCTCAGATGTACCGGTTTCCTCACGATATTTTCCTTCACCGTTAATATTATAGTAGGATACGATAATAGGTTTAATAGCTACGAAAGCCCCTTATCGACTTAATGGCTTCCATAATTTAATTTAAGCAACTTCGATATATTATTAATGCCTTCTATCTCCTTGTATTTTGCGTTTATTCATCAAGTATACATACATATTATTTCTATATAAAATAAAAAAAAACATTTAAAAATATAAAAAAGTAGCTCACCGGCATCGGGAACAGGGTCCAAGCAACCGGTGGCCAGGGCATCAGAGAAAGGAACTTCCTAACAATACGCGCCGTGTCCAGAAGTACCGCTTTCTGAATCAAACCCTTGATCCAGCTGTCTAACGAGAGCCTCATCAGATGTTGGTCGAGGCTTTTGGCTCTTAATCCATTGGCTGTACTATCGTTATTATCGGCACAACGACTGCTGAGTCAACATCCCACATATCCACAACCTCGTGTGCCAAATCGCTATCTCCCTTATTATTACGCTTCCAGTTCCACGTAAGACAATAAGTAATAAGATGCAGCTGCGCGCTAATGCTATCTAGTTTGACAACTATTGTCTCAACTACAATAATAATAGAATTGTTGTTATGTTAACCTATTTCCTAGACATTTCCGCGACAATAGAACTAAGAAGAGTGATAATGCCATATTTCGAAAGGGAAGCCGATTGGAATCGAGTTGTATGGAGCCTTCGCCACTGGTAGGTACTTAAATGAGGTTCTTCATTGATTAGTACCTAAGTATTAAGGCGATTACAGCCGCGAAAATGGCGCCAGTTCGAAAAAAAAACATTATTTCTGTCAACACACAACTTATTGTTTCGTACGTACATACCTACAGCTGTAGAAATTTTCGAACATCAAAAAACAACACTTGACTCATGGACGTACAAAAAAGATCGGACAGATTTTCGCTAACAAAAAACTGTGTCACTCAGAGTCAGTCAGTTTGCTGTACGTACAGGCTGGCACGCACACATTCACAAAAAAAGTCAGTCATTACACGCGTAAACGTCAACAGAGTCGGGACAAAAAGCGGCAAAAAAAATTAAAATATAGCATGTCTTGTGTGGTGAAATGGTGTAAAAACCGTAGTGATCGGAAGAAAAAAAATCCAGGAATCACGTTTCATAGGTCAATGAATAATTCAATCACTTAATTCCCAATTGTATACAATAAAATCAATGTATTCACCAGAAGAAAAGAATCTGTCACAAGGCCAGTGTTGTCAATATTCACGTGTGCAAATTACCCTAAATATGGGAAATTTATAGTTTTTTGTTCAATTCAATTTATTTATTACTAGGTATTTTATTTATATATTTTTTTACTAGATTTCCTAAAGAAAATGAAGTATGGAGAAATAATTGGATTAAAAAAATGAGAAATTGTAACGGTGAAAACGATTGAATTCCAAACAAATACAGTGTCATTTGCAGTCTACATTTTGAAGCTAACGAGATATATAATACAACTAAAGGAGGACTCCGGTGTGTTGTTACATATGCAGTACCTCAAAATGTAAATTAACAATCTAAGCTAACATGGCATTTATTTTGCAGATATTTTCATAGGGAGATTTGGTTCTTACCATTAACCTTTTCAAATGGCACGGTATAATTCTGCCGACATTTCCAAGAAATTTGTCTGCCAACCTGTATTTGTCTTAAAATAAAATGATCAAAAATGGGTAAATTTGGCTAACATGACAACCCTAAATTCATTCACACTTAGATAGCCGCCGCCATTACGGGACACAGTTTTGTCTTAGCGGGAGTTCCGTCCGATCTTTTTTGTACGTCCATGACTTGACTTAATAGGTTAGAAGTTTTAGTAATTAATGCTAAAACGGCCGTTTTTGGTACTTATCGCTAAAACTTCGAATCCAGAAGCTCTAATGTTGATATTTGGTGTTCGATTTCTACAACACTTGACTAAAATGTTGTACGTACGAAATTTCAATATGTTGTGTGTTGACAGAAATAATATTTTTTTCTGCAGTGCCACTTTCGCAGCTGTAATCGCCTTAAACAATTTCTTTACATACAATAACAGATATCTTTTATCATATAAAATAACACACTTATCTCAGATATTTCCTTATCAACAAGACCTATTTTTTATTACTTGATAGATGGTACAATTTCGCAGCATGTATGAGAAAAAGAAAATATTTCGATCTATAGTCGGTGCCATTGTATAATAATGTTTCACCAGGTATTCTCTTCCCGTGACAGCTGCTAGGTCACGTGACTTGCTTCTATAAAGAAGCAAGATTCAACTAGTCACTTTATACAGTTTTCTTTTTTAACTAAATAGATGAATAACACGAAATAGCAAATAATTAGGCTAGTTAGCAATTTATTTTATATTAATGATGAATTAAAAATCTACTTAATTGTGTTGAAGATGTTAAAAAATGGCAGCACCGATCGTCAGTGTCGGACTGGCCATAGAGTTAGGGTGGCGTTTGCACCCAGGCCCTAGAGTCCGCGGGCCCTCATCCCGGCTGAAAGCCTGCGTAGGCGAATTAAAATATCCTCGATTGGCTAGTTTTAGTTATATTATAAGTTATTTATTTATTTAAAAATCAGAGCGACATAAAGCAATTGGCTTGATAGTTATACATAAAATAGGTACGGTACTAAAATTACTTGATATAACAGAAAAAAAAATTAATAGTTTTAAATTTTAATTAATTGGAACTTTTTTCATAAAAATGTATGTCTTTGAAAATAAACACTTCCAAAAACTCTTACCTATTTCATTATTGTCATTTAGTTTGTTGGTTGACATAAAGGTGGTATTTAATGATCTGCGCTGATTCAAGGCGGGCGGCGCGCGGCGGGCCCAGTCATAATGCCACCCGGGCCCCTTAGGCCCAGTCCGACCCTGCTGATCGTGACATTCTCGCTCGACGTAGTCTTGGCCCATTGCGGGAAGAGAATACCTGGTATTATTATACCATGGTCGGGAGCATGTAAACAACAGACGGAGGCGCTAATTGGAATAAAACAAATGATTTATCATGACGTAAGTAGTTTGTTTACATTTTGTGTCATGATTTAGTGAATAGGGTTTACATTATTGTTCATACAACAAGATGCGAGTTCGTAACACAGTTTGCACAACATAATTGTCTAGCTAGTTATTATTTTTAATTAGGTAAGTAGGTTTAGTTTGTTTTCATTCATGAGAAAGTTATTAACACTGACTGTACCCAGTGGCGGACTAACCCTGGCGGAGGCCAGGGGGGGGGGGCTATTAACACGGAGGCCCCCCGCCAGTGGCGTAGCTATATGGGAAAGGGCTCTGGCCTCTGGCGCAGTAAGTAAATTAAGCCCCCTGAGTGCCCCTGACCAGTGTTACGTCCTATTGACTTGACTGATCGGTGACCTGACGGTGACGTTACAGGGGTCCTACTTAAGTCCGTCAACGAAGATAGTCGCCCGTCCGAAAGTAGCCCGAAATGTAGGAGTGAACAAAACAAGTATCAATTTCAACTTTTCGGACGGGCAAAAACACATCGGTAGTAGGGACAACTGTCAAATCGTGTTGTCATTCATTCTTAGTTCGGGCCCCGAAAGAATCGTATGTCCGTAGGTGATAGGGAGTAGGAAACACTCGTAACCACGGACTTCGTGCTTAGGGAGTAGACTCCATGATGTGTGCGAGTGTAGCTACCTACCCTTATTTGGGATTTGACTGAGGGTAGGACTTCTCGAGATTTGGAGGTCCCCTTAGACCCAATGCCCGGGGCAGTCCGTCCCCGCCGCCCCCTTAGTCCGCCACTGACTATACCTATTATTTTCAGACTCACTATAACTTTCTACAAATAAAAAGGCGAGAGTTTTATAAAAGAAAGTAATAGGCAGTGAAGCGCTCCGAAAAAAACATACTGTGGTGACTCATCAAGGTTAAGGATAGGACGCGCTGTCAACACTAAGAACGGCCTTTGCCCCACCCCGGGGATACATTTGGCCTTATTATAAGTCAAATAGATCAATACGACTATATTGCCTCATTGGAATAGTCAGAGCACGCACATTGGATCTTATGAGGACCTAGAATCGATCTCTAGGTCACAATAAGTAGACAAAAACATTTGACGAGTGTTTAACATATATATATATGTTTTAGTTATAGGTATTTGAGTTTATTTTTAATATCGTATCACATCACATATGTTTTCTCTGCATCACCCTAAAGTCGACTGGTAGAAAAAGCCTAAGGCATATCCGCCATTGTAGGTACTAATTTTGAGTACTTATAAATAAATAAATAAAATAACCAAATGGCTGAATAAAGTAAACAGTTACCTCAATAGTATCAATGTAAGTAACAGAGTTGGAATTTTGCCCGGTATTAAGATCTTCACGCATAAAACCTATTACCGTAATGCTGGTAATACCGTCATTTTCAAAGTATGGATAATTATGTTAGCAGTTGAGTACTGCCGTAACGCCACTCTGCGTTATTCATAATGTATTTCTATCTTCTAAACTTGTAGTCTATTCCATCATCATCATTCAGCCGAAAGACGCCCACTACTGGACATAGCCTCACCCAATCATCGCCACATACACCGGTTCTGTGCTTCTCGCATCCGCAGGAGAACCAGAGTAACCGACCGACATAGCCCGAAGAATTGAGTTAAGTGGCCGAAAGGTTTTGGAGTGGCAACCGCGTACCGGAAGACGCAACGTGGGTAGGCCCCCCACGAGGTGGGCCGATGACCTGTGAGAAAGATCGCGGGAATCCACTGGATGTGAGAAGTATTTAGTCTATTTATGAAACGGTAATTCTAAAGGCATTAAGCGCTGTTCAGACTACGCTTGGCATATTGCAAATGTTGTATAACTCAACGATATCGCTCAGTATACCTACATTGGGCACGTTCACACAACGCAATGCTCTAAAGTATTGGCTTGCTGTACGCGATAAACTTGAGCGATTCTCAGAGCTATAATGTACGATTCTCCGGTTCCTGCCCCGCCTCACTTCTATCCCGTCCTTCGCCCGACGGATCACCGTCAAATAAATTGCTATACATAGTAGATCTGCTTGCGTGTTTGCGACATAGCGTATAATGTGAACGTCATGCTATATAGTTAAAGCTTACGGCGTAAAATACTTTACTGTATAGCGATAAAGTATAGCGTAGTCTGAACTGCGTTTTATTGAAACGTCATCGCGTCAATGCCTTGCTCTATCCAACGAAAGTACATATTGTAAGGATTCTTCACTCTGTATAAAAAAAGGTAAACGTCACACGTTTATATGCTTTTCATAAAAGACAATAGACATTATTATTCTTCTCAATATACCGGTTTTACAACACAGCTATAAGCGATATCACCTTCGAAGTAAGAGCTGAGCAATTTCGTATCTTCGCAATAAAATTACGTACTACCCACATTAACGATCGAGTTTATAGCTTTTGAACACATTGCACCATCTACCCTACACTTCAGTTCAACGTTTATTTCTCAATTGACTTTGAATCAGTCGATCGTAGTTTACTATCGGGTACTCTCTCAATTTGGGCCTCTCTGGAGTTACACAGCTCTCGGTCCTCAATTTAAGTATTGGATGACGAACGACCATACATACATTGATTCATCGTTTTTAGGGTTCCGTACACAAAGGGTAAAACGGGAGCCTATTACTAAGACTCCGCTGTCCGTCCGTCTGTCCATCTGTCCGTCTGTCACCAGGCTGTATCTCATGAACCTTGATAGTGTTAGCGTGATAGACTGATAGTGTTAGACAGTTGAAATTTTCACAGATGATGTATTTCTGTTGCCGCTATAACAACAAACACTAAAAAACAGAATAAAATATATAAGGCTCCCATACAACAAACGCGATTTTGTTACCATTTTATAGATAACTAGCTTTCGCCCGCAACTTCGCTTGCGTGAAATTTTGAACCCGTTAAGTGACGATTTTCCATGCAAACTTTCATCCCCTATTTAACTCCCTTAGGGGTTGAATTTCGAAAAATCCCTTCTTAGTGGATGCCTACGTTACAAAAGGAACCTACTGTCAAAATTTCAACTTTCTAACCCCAGCGGTTTAGGCTGTGCGTTGATAGATCAGTCAGTCAGTCAGCTTCTCCTTTTATATGGTATAGATGGTACGGAACCCTTCGTGCACGAGTCCGACTCGCACTTGGCCGGTTTTTACAGCATGTAACAGGAATACCGCAAACACTCAAACGCCAATTAGAATATTCAGTTATAATCATAATACATACACTGAAATTTTACTTTTATGTGTTTCTTCTTCTCTCGTGTCAGCACGAGCTGTACGAAAATAGCTCATGCCGTGGTGAAAAGATTAGCCAGTCAACAAGGTTGGTAGCGAGGCTGACTGCCCAGAGTGGACCGGACGTATTGAAGCATCGTCACTCGTGGAGGGTCTTACGTGGAGCACTTTCATGTATTTAAATATGGTTTATACAAGGTGTAACATAAATAACGCACAACTTCTTTAGGGATCATTGTACTCATCATTATGAGCAACTTTTACTTTGGGACCAAAGTTGAAATCGCGAAAAAATAATCTGCTGTTCCCTACATTTTGACGAGTTATGCGAACATAAATATATGGAACATCTGATTTTTTTTCGCGATTTCAGCTTTGGTCCCATAGTAAAAGTTGTTCATACTTTTTCATTGTTAACTGCATTTAAAATTATATTATTGTCTTTGACGTTCACATAAGGCTCAATTTTATTTACCTCAATTAAAATATTGATGAGTCGGTTGAAAAACACGGTTAAAAAATGTACACATTAAAAATGGCTGAAGTCGATTCAGTAGCCGATTCTTAACAAACAACTTTCAGCGTTTGCGTTAATTATATTACACGTTGTATATCATGTAGCAACATTCTCAGAAGAATATCGATACCACTGTTTGAGTTCCGCAGATAATAATATTATAATATAACATCACGCCTGTATTCCCCAAGGGGTTGGGCAGAGGTGTGTATAGAACACCCACATTTTTCCGTTATGTTTAAGTCCCATGTAATAGGGGGCGAGCCTATTGCCATCAACCAGGCACAATTCCAGACTCCGGGCTGCTACTGAGAAATTCCACACGGAAAATCCCAATAACATTTTGTCCGACCTGGGGTTCGAACCCAAGATCTCACGCTCAGCGCTCGCGATTGCATCCACTAGACCAACGAGGCAGTGAAATAATATTGATGATATGATATAATAATACTTATATGATGCTGAGTTGGCAACCCATTCAGTACCTATGGGCATTCCGACAGCACACATTTTAATTGTTTCTGTTGAATCTACAGTAAAACATTCTTTTCATAACGGACAGGCCATATTTTAAGAAAATATTTTGCTCCATTTATACATTTTGAAAAAAAACGTACATTCACCGAGAAAAAGGACAATTTTCACATAACATGATTATGATGCCAATCGACCCTATTTGCCATAAGTAATTACTGTAATTAGACTAGGTTTTTTTTTTTAGGAAAAGGAAAAAATACACGCGACCCCAATCGCCATCATCGGCCAATGTGTAAAAACATTATTCTCTATATTTTATGTAACGCTAGCATTTATCACGCACGTGTTGATAAGCCGATGTCACTACACTGATAAACGGACAGGAAAACGTGACAGGGTTCAGTTTGTAATATACATCGATTTTTATTTATAATATTTTTTGTAGGGTAAGTCGGATTTACCTTACTTATGCAGTATTGTACGACAAACAATAGGGTTTCCTAGTAAGAAACGTGAGTAATAATGATAATTGATAACATAGTCTCTTTTCGTTAAAAACTTCGATCAGATAGTACCTATAACACTGACAGCCACTGACTGACTTATTGATTAAACATAACTGTTTTGACAAACACGGAAATGTATGTAGAAATCAATTCAATACAATACGATAGCAATAATAACATAGTTTCTTTTCGATAAAAACTTGGATCAGATTATTGATTTGACCCACTGACTGATTGACTAAACAAAACTTTTTTTAACAAACACGGAAATGTTGATAAATCAATTCAATACAATACGATACTAAAGTTGCCGTCTGATTTCAAAAAGACCGATAAGTCACATTTTGTCAAATTATACAAGGTTAGTCGGAAAGGGGGTACTAATCCGAAGCCCACTTATAGTATCGCTGATGACTGTTTGAAAGCAAGTGTTAAAATTTCAAAATTCGAAATTTTTTTTTTCCATATTAAATGATTTTTATTTTAGTTTTTTCAAAAATTCTTCATACCTGCTTTAGTTACAAATTCAGAAAATGGTGCTTCTAATTCATGACCCCAAATATGACCTAAAATGTAAACACAGCTGATCATAACTGGGGATAGATAGATTTTAGAGATTTTTTTTTGAGATTTTTGAACAACTGTTTCTCTTAAACTATTGACTTTTGGGAAAAGTTGTAGAACAAAAGTTATTCATTATTATGGGTACTTTAACACCTTTTCGGATTAGTACCCCCTTTCTGACTAACCTTGTATACTACATAAAAGCGTACATTAATATTGTAGATGGTCATATTTCAGTACAGAAAAGTATGACTAGAAAACAAAAACTTTAATTTTAATATAACTCATTAAAAATTATAGCTTAAAAGTAGCCCAATAATTTGTTATAACAAAAACATCTGTATATCTTCAGAGATTCTAGGGACACCAATTTCCACGTTTTTGCTCGTAACTCAAAATTACGTTTATTCACTACGGACGGCAGAAAGGTTAGCCAAACAGTTTCTAATAGGTCAAAGATTGTAACATGTTTTGTAGAGGAAAAGTACCTACTTGCATTTAATGACGTTACTACATTATTGATTAGTTTGTTTATAAACACCTCGGTCGTTCGTCCTGATTCTCTATGGGATAACCAATCAATACCGAAATAGTTTGGACCATGAAATTTAGCCGCTCGATAAAACGAAGAATGCCGAATATGCCTTCTCATTAGTTCGGCAGTAATAAGCTCGGAGTGAAATACCTCTCCTACACTTTTAACGCTAATAGGGGATTTACACGGGTCGATTTTGACCGCGCGCCAAAAACGCACCGTCTAAATTCGACTAGCCCGCAAGTGACTAAAATCGCAAGCCCCAAATTTGGGTGCCATCCGACTTTTGCCGTGCGGCGACAAGCCGCATGCGGCGGGTAACTAAAATCGACCGTGTAAATGGTCAGTTGCAGGCGATCGCCCGCTGCATGAAGTGTGTTTTGCGCTGTGTTGTTCCGCTAGAAATGACCAAATCGCATGCGATTTTTGTCGACCGAAACTCGACCGTGTAAATCCCCCATTAGAGTTGATTCCTAAGTCGGGTCAAGTGTAATTGAGGATTTTTGTGACCAGTTCTGTTCTACCTAGCCTTTTCCCAACAATGTTGGTGTCACCTTCTAGTCTAAACAGATGCGGCCGAATACACGTATTTTACACAGAGCGACTGCCATCGGACTCTGCAGCCAAGATTGGGCAATGCCGACATCCTTAGCATAGACCGGTTGTCAGACTTTCGGGCTTCTGACTACCCTTAACGACTGTCATAGTTTAACGCGCTCTCCGAGGCACGAACAGTCACTCATCTACGGACTGATCGCAGCAAGCGCAGTTTAACCTTGCAAATGATTATGATCCGCGCGGTTGTTAATTAGCCACGAGGCGTATTTTTGTGACCAGTAATAAGCTAATAGATATTTAAGGTCACAGCTTATTAGAGCCACCGCCTCGCCTCGTGCGGTTAGTATTCTTTATATGAACTTGTATGGATGTGCGCTCACTACATCAACTTCGTAGCGTCACCGGATCGCCTCTGGCGTATGCCGTCCACGCGTGGACGAGTTGACCACTCGGTGACAACTCGCTGCTCGCATGCTTGCCTTGCGTTGCTGCGCATTGCCAACGCACAAGTCTCGAGTGAACCGCGCGCAAACATCGAGTGGACTTCTCCAACGACTCCTCTGGTTGACTACGCGACGTTTACTAGTGATAACGCGGCGTCCACCCGTGAACCACCTGCTGACAATGAGTAGACGCCGAGCGACGAGGCGATGCGGGTCAGGTGCCGGGTGGCTCTAATGAGCTGTGACCTTTACTTTGTAACGGTAGTGTGACCACTAAATGACCTGTAAATTGCTGTCAGGTGGTCCCCTTCTACATTGGAAGGAGATTAAGAACTAACACTATCATCGGCGATATTATACACTCTTCTGTTCTGTCTGTACAATAATACCCTTGCGTCCGGTAATAACTGAAATGACGACATGAAATACGAACCCACGGAATTAGGATTAGGACCGCTTACTTTCACAGGCCTCTTAATCCGTAAGAAGGCCGAATAATAAAGACGAAACTGCTTGTTTAAAAAGACAAATATTTTTTCAAGGATTTTGCGAACGACGCAAAATGATTAAATGCTGCTTTAGCATTGACATTTACTGTGTATTTTTAATTTTAATTAATAATTCAAAAACTATTTGTACAGGTTGTACTGGACACAAAAAGTCGTTTTTTTTTTTCAATTTTTATTTAGATGGTCCTTGCGGACCGTTTCTACTTAGCGTGTCAGTTGTTGGCGTGACATGAAAGGTCTCCAGCCAACGGGGGCGAAGTAAAATACTTAAGGCGGTTCCCCCACCGAAAGTGGCGCCACTTCAGAAAAAATGCATTATTTCTGTCAACACACAACATATTGAAATTTCGTACGTACAACATTTTAGTCAAGTGTTGTAGAAATTTTCGAACACCAAATATCAACACTAGAGCTTCTGGATTCGAAGTTTTAGCGATAAGTACTAAAAACGGCCGTTTTTAGCATTAATTACTAAAACTTCTAACCTAGGATGTCAAGTGTTGTTTTTTGGTGTTCTTAAATTTCTACAACACTTGACTAAAATGTTGTACGTACGAAATTTCAATATGTTGCGTGTTGACAGAAATTATGCTTTTTTATCTGCAGTAGCGCCACTTTCGCTTTTGTTACTTCGCCCCCGTTGGATGGAGACCCTACGTAAGCGGACTACTTATACTACACTAACATCATGACTACTAGCAACAGCAGCACTAAGGGACCCCTAATGGGACTCGGACCTCGGCTTAAGACGTTGCTAAGATTGGGGGACAGACAGCTTGATGAGGTCTGAATTATTGGCGTGAAATCGAATATTTGCGATCGCACTTAATGTGGATGTTATGTCAAATGATTCATATACCTAAAGTCCCCGTCGCGAGAAGCTATAAATTTTGTAAACACACATTCAGGGGTTCGCAACCTTTGGAACAAATAAAAAAAAAACAGTTTTGTAATGATTTTTATATAATGGTTTTTATTTTATGTATATAATAATAAATAATAATCTACGAAAACAACACAAACAAACTGAAACGCATTCAAAACTCAAATGACAGCATTGACAGCGTCAGTGTGAACTTACTTCAAAATGGCGGGCCAAATGTTGACGTTCCATGAGTCAGACACGTTCCGGTACCACAAAACATTAGACGATAGCGCTATAAATCGCTAAAATATAACCCGACTAAGTGAAATTGCTCGTTAGTTTCGTATTACACGTATGTAACTTTGAGTTGATTGAATTTGGGATTATTTGTTGTTGATTGAATTGTCGCTACGTAACTTTGTAGAAGTTCTTTATTTACAAAATTTATAGCTTCTCGTGACGGGGACTTTATCTGATAAGATAGTACATTATCATTCAATAACAAAGATATGTATTAACTTTACAATAATTTTGTAATAAAAAGTCACGTGCACAAATGGATAAGATTCCCAGCGATCTAAGAATAGGCCACAGAGTACATTTTATATAAGTAATATGATATGAATAGCCTGTCTGCCATCACAAGCAATTTACAAGATTATAGTAACAGTATACTTTTGAGTACGACGCAAATTGCAACAAGAGACCCTGGCAAATTATCGCGCTGTTCAAACGTACTAGAAATACGATAACACTGTAAGGCTACATAAAGTTTTATCGCATAAAAGTATTAGGTACCTACACTTACTGGTAAAAATACGAGTCACAAACAAATCCAGTGTATGCCGTAGTCCTAGTGAAAACCGGGCTTTATACGAGCCTAAAATGCAGTTAAATGATTTTTATTATTATAAAATATGGATTCGCCCCCTATTACATGGGACTTAAACATAATAACGAAATCAGGGTGTACTATACACTTCTACCCAACCCTTTAGGGAATATAGGCGTGATGTTATGAATTATTGTAATATAATATTGAAGCTTCAGATCGTCCGCGTATAAACTAATTAATCTTTTGACCGCGTTTTTCATCAGTTGCCCCTCTAGCGCCCAGCTTCATAAATCGGCAAAATAATAACTACTATGAAAAGAATATTATAAACATGTTATGTCAATAAATGAATACATTTTAAACACAGTTTTTTTGTCGTATTTATCCGACATGGGCGAAATGGGAACATTTTTTTTGTCGGAGATATCCGACTTGGGCGGTTAAAGGGTTAAACCTACTTGGGTTCAATATTCTAGTAACATGTATGATAATAATAAAGTAAGACCTACAATAAAAAAAATTGCACTTTTCATTACGATTTACCATTCGTAGAAAAAAATCTGCAAACAATGGCCATCTCGGACAAAATTGGTCAAGTAAGGACGACCCGTGAATGCCACACCCACATAAAATACGATTAGACCATGACATTGGAAGGTCAACAAGATCGCGTATTATTGCATATTCCAAACTCAGACGTTTTTATCCACAATGTCCATAATTCTACACATCCGGAGCTCTAAAAGGACTGTCCTACGAATTTTATAAGCATGGCGGTCCTAATCAGGGAATTTATCGATCTAATGACCATTAAAAGTTTCAAAAACAATTTTCCTTCGTCCTTGCCAAGTCTTAAACTTTTGTAATCTCTTGTTGTCGCTCGCTAAGAAATTATTTAATAAACGACTAAGATGAATGGACGGGTAGTTCGATTTTTTTTGTGGCTTGTTTCTGCCAGCTTTATCACAACCGTTTATTTTATGATTTGTGATCCAAACAGGGCAGAATATAGTTCTGTTGTTGCGTTAGAAAATTCTTTCTATTGTCTGGTAGTATGAGTCTGTCATGCTCACTTAAATGTCATGCTGATGGTGGCGTTGTATATCCGGTCGTTGGGTTCCCTACAATATGGTTGAGCTGAGCGATGCGGATGTGCACGTCATGCTCGTGAACGGATGCTGTCAGTCGGGACTCGTTAGCCCTTAACTGCTATGGCAATCCTAGAAGGCATATTTTTCTATTTTTTACTCTTGTGTGAGTTTTTTTCTTACATTAACCTGCATTATTCTCATTCTATTTCTCACGCTACTGTAATAGAATTGTCATTAACTAAAAAGAGAGAGTTTCTTGCCGGCTCTTCTCCATGGAACCTACCTTTTGGAACCGTGCGTCTAGTTTTGACATTTTAAAAGTACCTGAAATCTCTCTCTCTTTCTATTTGAAATAAAAAACTTTAACTTTGACTCGGTTACAATACAAGAATGTATTTGTTCCCGATAAAAGAGAATATGTCTCCCGGCCGCAATCACAATTGACCTAATTCTCTCATGGGCGAACGTCGTGGGAGTACGTTTAACGTAATATACACTTCTGATTTCTGTTTACCCTCAGAGCATAAAAACCGTGAATTTATTGCTTGCAAAACAGCTATCATTCACGTGTTTCAAAAAGACAAGACATAAATTTTATCAAATTAGGCAAAACGTTATCTTAAAACGTGATTTTTTAAGTATTAACATTAATCAATTTATTAAACAATATAGTTGGTAGCTTTACTCAGATTATTTCGAAATAATAAACAACTCTTTATCGGCGATTTCGCTGAATTTATTTACAGACATAGATATCACCTAATTACGTTGTAAATATGAGTTCATAGTCCACTGCTGCAAATAAACTCACAATAAAACCAGCTTACCTCATAAACTGACCGATGTGCGATGTGTAATAATGCTTATAATAAATAACCACGCTGAGAACAATATAGTCCAGCTCTGAAGATCTCATCTAGCTAATAATATCATAATCTCTGACGTCATCAACTGGAGGACAGAGGGTAATCATGGCCACACTTAAAGGACGTCTGACAAGGAGGCCACACAATGGTGCCTATTCTATTGCACGTCAACTAAACTAAAAATATTGCTCTTTCAAAAATAGGCAAAAAAAATAATATGGAAACAGAAAAAAAAAGACAAAATCAAATCATATGATGTGTGTTCATAAATTTTAAAATATAAAGTTTGTTTTTTTTTTGTTTTTAGTTTCGGTGTTGCAAAATAAAGATTGATCCAGTCAACAAGAATATAGTAGGTATTTTTGCGTACTACACAGGTTGTATACGAATTCGTCTAATTCCTTAAAACCACATGATGCATGATCCACTATTGGTGTAGATTGACTCCGCAGGGAATTTTGCATGATTAAAAATAAAAATATTTTCATGCTACGGATAAGTGAGTTTCTAAATTAAAGACAAAGGTTTAAAAAAAAATACTAAAAATTTGATTGGTGTCCCAACTAGCAAAAGCGCTATATAACGAATGATTTATATGGTAATAACTCTTGTACATGTTTTATAACAGCATCAGTTTTACAACTGTCTTTATAAAAGCATGTTTTAAGTGTTTTTTGCTAATATGGTATATCGGTCTTATCACCTTGTCTTACATACGTTTATATAACCAATATATATGTCCCTTATAAAGCATTGGACATATAGAAGCATTAGTATGGCTTTTCAGACATATAATAATTTAGCCTTGTAGTCGCATTGGCTTCAAACTATTTGTAAAATTAATAGGGCTATTATAAAACCTATTCCCTTATAATATCTATTTGAACGCAGCTTAAAAGCTAATACAAAAAGGCAAGTTACATAGCTTCTCTAAATGAATAAAGTGTTGACTGCACCTCTATGTAACAGGTACAAGAACTTTATTCTTATACGTATGCTTGACATTGCCTTTACATAAGTTTATCGTCAGCAGCGACTCCGTCCAGGGTAGAGATGAAAGAGAATATTATGGGTTCCGTAGAATATAATAGAATAAATATTTAATTTTATTTCTTCTTTATTTTTATTTCTTCAGTAAACAATTTGTGGAAATCGTCCTTTGTCAAGAAACGGTCCATAGGTATCCATATTAGGTACTGTCTGGGTTCTGTAGAATAAAAAAGAGTGCAAAGTAGTAGATATTCACAAAAAGTTATTAGAAAGAATAATAGAGACTGGACCCTAAAATCTTTCAATATGGTTGAGTATATTTGTACTAGCCTGCTACAATAAGGGTACATGACTTTTAAATGATTTATAAAAACATTTGATTTGCTAATCCTTCTTATAGTAGCAATTTACGGGAACTCACAAAAGTAAAATAGTTTTTAAAATTAAAAAAAGATAAAATTAACGAGGCGCATTAAAATTTTTCCATTAAACTTACCCACATTTCTCACAAATCTGCTTTTCCACATAAACTTCCAGTACAAAATACGAAAAAAGAGCGATGTGGTCAATGTCTAGCTGTAATGGAGGCAATTAATATATTTTATAAATCACGTATTGAGGCAATAAAATCATGAACTTCTCATATTCGTATTGCGTTTGCTACAATACGAGAAATTGCTCTTATAGCCGTATTTTGTTAGCGGTTATAAGGGTAATTTGTTACATACGAGCAAATGTCTTGCCTATTTATAGTTAACCAGCCGTATAATATGCCTTTACATGGCGAGTGTAAGGTGGATTAGCTTATTATATGCTAACTATAAAATCACTACAAGGTTTTATTCCTTATAATTTGTGCCCAAACGCAATCTTATTAGCGTTAATATGGCCTTTATAAAATATATTTTTTTGGCTTTAATGACGTTTATAGAGCAAATTTTTGCTACTTGGGGTGACACCTACAACATATCGATGCCTCACATAAATTAATTAAAATTAAAGCATGGCGACACAGATATCGCTCTTTGCAGTCAGTTAACTCGGGGCGCTCAAATGGCCCAGAAATAAAAGATCAAGTTTTTTTTAGTTTTCTCTTTTGTAGCTATAGCAAATTCGTTTCCATCCTGTATATTTCTCCAACCTGGAATACAATACTATATTATATTATGGCCCGGTTGGCAACCCTTATTTGAACCCTACCTCGGTCCCCATTTAGAATACGAACAGAACAACTTAAAAGTACTTCGATTTTAGTTGTACTGGTTGTACCTACGAAGTAAAATACATGTAGAAACCATAGTAATTATACATTATGCCAAGCAAGCAAGTTTAGTGCTGCACGTCATATTAAAAACAACTCGAAACATTTACATACTAACTGCTACCAAGCAGTAATCGACCGATGAATACTAATTATAATGTAGGTAGTACACCTAATTACCTAGCATTACAAAATACATAGAACCTAACCTACAAATACATTGGCTTATAGGAATAAAAAGTACCTATTTAATTATTACCTAGTATAGTAAGACTTCGTGGTATTCCTATTATTGTTGTATGGTCAGCATCAAATATATCGGGACGAACAGACTGTTCAAAATGATCTGAACAACTAAGAAAATTATACTATACTTACTAGCTTTTGCCCGCAGTGTCGCTTGCGTGAAATTTTGAACCCGTTAAGTGACGATTTTCCATACAAACTTTCGAAAAATCCTTCCTTATTCCTTGTCTACATTATAAAGGAAACTTTTGTGCAAACTTTCAGCTTTCTATGTCCAAGGGTTTGGGCTGGGCGTTGATGAGTCAGTCAATCAGTCAGTCAGTCAGGACTTTTCTTTTTATTTATACAGATTTTAATGATACGAGAGGTGTTTCAGAATGAACACGGCACACGACAACTGTCATGTCAAAGGCCACCATTCACACGCGCATCCGTCCGCCGGATTTGTCGCTGGCGACAAATCCGCAAACAAATCTGCGTGTGAATGTTAAGGCCGCCATTCACACCCGCGCCCATCCGCCGGATTTGTCGCTGGTGACAAGTCCGCGGACGGACAAATCTGCGTGTGAATATTAGGTATGGTTCGCGGTTGATGCGACACCTCCAGTATTGACGGATCCGTTAAAAACGATCGTGGAAATACGGATGTTCTGTGTAAACGAGCCCTTACATAGGAACCAACATAACATCACGCCACGCCTGTATTTCCCGAAGGGTTGGGCAGAGGTATACATATAGTACACCCTCATTTCACCGTTTATTTAAGTCCCATGTAACAGGAGGCGAACCTATTGCCATCAACCGGGCACAAATTCAGACTCCGGGCTGCTACTGAGAAATTCCACACGAAAAAACCAAATAACACTTTGCCCGAACTGGGAATCAAACCCAGGACCTTACGCACAGCAGTCGCGTCTGCTTCCACTAGACCAGTCTTTCTCAAAGTGGGCGATAACGCCCCCTTGTGGGCGCTAGAGACCTACAGGGGGCGGTAAAGGGCGGTAAAAGTAATGATTGAGATTGTGATTCTTAAGATGTGGTAAAGTTCCATTTAGGAGGCGCTAGAAAATAATTGGTTCTCAAAGTGGGCTGTAGAAGAAATAAGTTTGAGAACCTCTGCACTACACCAACGAGGCAGACATGGGAACCAAATAATATTGAAATTAGCAAGCTATGGTATGACGTACTCAACTAAAAGATGGGCATTTAAAACTTTCCCACTTTTTTTGCCAAACGCCCTTGTCAGAGGTAAATCACGCGACACCATGGAGCCTGTTATTTTCAGCCCATAAATAAAAGTACCCGATAAAATTCAAATCACCTGCCCTTGCCGCACCTACTCTCGACCTTATGGCTTATGGTTCAAGGACACGAGTAATCGATAGACACGCTTTTATGATTCCAAGTTAAAAGTTCTTAAAAAAAGTTTTTCCTACATAACCTAAGCCTTATGCTTGTACTTATATGGCTCAATTTACATCGCCGCGGAATGTAATGGAAGCGTCAATTTCGCCTCATGACGCTAGAAGGCGCGCAAATACGCGGGAATGCTCGAGAATTCCCGCACATTCCAGCGAATCATCATCATAAACGCTTGGCACCGCACTACTGTGACCGTCCCGACCGACTCCCCGTTTGCGCCACTTCCCGCGGATTCCACAGACGGCGCCGGCAGCAGCTAGGGGAATTCTCGAGAATGCGCGAGGATTCCCCGGAAGACGTGCGACCTTTTTTGGCTCGTATTTAGTTTGTACTTTATACAATTGTCATAAAGTTCATTATGCTATACAATTTCCTTGCAAAAAGTCGCTTCCATTCCATTCCGCGGCGGTGTAAATTGAGCTTACTAGCGAGATTGTAATACTTAAATCGTTTATCTGCGTGAGGTCCTGGGTTCGGTTCCCAGTGCAGGCAAAGTGGTATTGGGTTTTAGCGTGTGGAATTTGTCAGTAGCAGCCCGGATTCTCGATTTGTGCCCGGTTGATGGCAATAGGCTTGCACCCTATTACATGGGACTTAAACATAACGGCGAAATTTAATGAGGGTGTGCTATACACCTCTGCCCAACCCTGCAAGGATTACAGGCGTGATGTTAAGTTAAATCTAAAATCAATAAGTAGTTACTTAGATGGTGAGAAATATGATCGAGTGACATTAATTCGTTTTATTATACTTAATTACGCTATACGCAAGAGTTATTATATTACAGCGGCTTTAATAATATCACTGCGAATATAATTAAATAAAGATGTTTCAGAAATACTTGCAACGGAAATCGAAACAGTTTTATGTAAGGACGTCAAAGGGTTCTGGAATAAATTTTCGATAATAGTTTCTCCTAGCGAGTTTGACTTGCGACCTCGCTGTTTGTTCAACTCATGATTAAGGGCTCCGTTTGGGTCCGAAACTAGTCAATCCCGAAAAATGCACGTGAGTAAACTGTAACTAACCATAAATATAAATGTGTCTCACGAATGTTATAATCAGTGATCGGAAAAAGCTCAGATTATAAAACAGAAGGCAGATAGAGTGACAGGAACAACGTGAGTGCGGCCAAAAAAGCAAATACAAATTCAAAAGCGAATACAATCTCGAGTCAGTATGACACGAAGCGCCGCATTGTTAGGACGTCATCGATAATTTTAATATTTATGATAGTAATGCCATCTTGCGTTTATAAACATTGCAAAAACTGTTCCTAAAAACAAAATAAAGAAGATGGAGTATCTTTTCATAGGTTTTATTGATTATTTATCTATTTGGATATTATTTTACGTGATTATTATTAGTGACATCTTGGAACACAAAACCTTAACAAAAATCATTCGGTGTTGCTTGTTTATATTGAAACCATTTACCCCCTAAGTTAGGAAATAAGTAAAGAATACAGGAATAACGATTTACAAAAATATTTATTTCGATTATAGTGTTTTATTTATCGCGTTTTTTGGTTGGTAGGTATGTTTGTAGGTATGTGTGTCCGTTTGTATGTGTCTTCGTAACTAAAACTACTTAATGTATTGTCTGTCTCTAATAATAATCATGTACGTCAGTCGATTTGCCAACATAAAGTAAATATAGCTATCAAAAACATAATTGACGACGTCTGTGGTCTAGTGGTTCGATTCCCACACATCACAAATATTTATGTGATGAACATGAGTGTTTGTGTTGGTCTGGGTGTTTCTTATGTATTATAAGTATGTATTTACAAAAAAAAAGTATTTATGTATTATATCCATTGTCTAGTACCCACAGTACAAGCTCTGCTTAGTTTGGGACTAGATGGTGCTGTGTAAAAAATGTCCCAAAAATATTTATTTATTTATTTAATTACAACCATTCACGACTATACTAAATGACTGCCATAAATCCACAAAATATTTCTATTTATCATCTTCTATTCTGTAATCTGAGATTAGTAAATTTCTAAAGTAGGTACTTGCATTAAAATACAATCTGACTCAACGACAGAGATTCACTTTATATACATAATTATGTATAACTCTGTATGTATCTGCATTTTTCGGAGACAGTAAATTGTTTATTTAATATAATGAAATATTATGGGAATTTTGTCATTATCATGGCAACCGTACACGCACAAAGAGGCAACGTGTTCTTATAGTGCTGTCAGGCACACATGTCTACAGACGTGCCTCACATTATGGTTCAGTACAGTCTATCTGCCTTTTGTTTTATAATCTGAGGGAAAAAGGTGAGCTAATTTACCTAAACTTCAAAGAACACAGACAAAAACTGGAGACTTCCTTACGACAACATTTTTTTTCGAGAAAAACAATTGTCACAAAACCAGTAGACACGTTTTATATTGTTTTCAAAAAATAAAAGACAATCTCCTTTTTTAAAAAACAATAATAAATCTCTTTTTTGAAAACAAATAAAAAACGTGTCTACTGTTTTTGTGTTAATTTTGGGAAACAAAAACAGGAAACGAATTCAATTGTTTTCTTTATTAACAACATTAATATTAAATGTACTTTAGTGATGTCTCGAAACCCGAGACAATTTTACCGAAAAAAATGCAGTCGTAAGGAAGTCTCCACTTTTTGTTTTTGTTCTTTGAAGTCTATGTAAATTAGCTCACCCTTTTCCGATCACTGCTGATCACATTATGGTTCCGTAATCGATTTATTTGCTTGAATTGATTCCTTTGGAACTGTCTTGTCAGACGATTACGTTGGCGAAAGGTTACGTCGCCGCGTCGTCAGTGACAAGATCTTCATTAAAAGATTCTGATGTCAAAACATTTATAGACGAACCGTTCTGTCAGTAAACAATTCAAGTGAGAATCGATTGTCGAGTATTGATTAGTGTTTTACTATCTTCTTTATTGGAGCAACATGATTGATGACGCATTATAATAATACTACATAAAGGACGCCCGCGGGTTCGCCCACGTACACGGATACCTATCGTTTATCACGTTTTTCGGGATAAAAGTAACTTAGCCATGTAATTCTCCGGGTTCCAGACTATTTCTGTACAAAGTTTCGTCAAAATCGGTTCGGTAGTTTAGTAGTCGTGATGAGGTGTCAAACAGAGTTACGTTCGCATTTATAATATTAATGAACTAGAGGTTGCTCGCAGCTTCGCCCGCGTGGATATCGTTTATCGCGTATTTGCGGTTTTCGAGATAAAAGTAGCCTATGGCCTTCTTTGGGTTCCAGACTATTACTGTACCAAGATTCATCAAAATCGGTTCAGCGGTTTAGGCGTGAAAGTGTAACAGACAGACAGAGTAACTTTCGCATTTAAACTTAATATTATAAGTAGGGACATACCTAGTAAGGTGATGCCTACTAAAATCGATAACCAAGGCGTAGATTGACTGTTTTTCAAATGCTTTGATAAAGGACACGCAAAGGTCATTCAGGCTTGTCCAGTGTTTACTTTCATAATAGGCAGGTAACTACGCACTAGCAAGGGTAAAGCTTTACACTACCGTACCCGATTTTTAGGGCCCGGTTTAAAGAGTCCCAACCGAAAACCGAAGAGAGCGGGCGCCCTAAATGTTATTAGACATCAGATTGAAGAGTTAGGCGATTAAGACACGGCACCGCACACCGCCGCGGTAGGCGGTGAAGCGGATCTCAAGTCGCATTGGTCTCTAAGAAATCCGTTGATGCCTAACACACGTACACAGACAGACCGCGCGGTCGGGCGGTCTGTGTGCGTGTCGCCGTATCGCCATATTCGCCATAGGCCTGAATTACATAGAATCGGCATAAGGCGCAGGCGCGTCGCTTTCATACATTTTGTTCAAAAAATATTTGAAGCGGCACAACTAAATGTATGAAAATCGACGCGCCTGCGCCGCGCCTGCACCTTAAGCCTTTTCTATGTAAGTAATTCAAGGCGTAGGGACCCTAAAAATCGGGTAATGTAATAAGATACATACAGCAGCAGACAACTGTTCCATATAAAATAAACAAAGTTGCTTAAGAAAATGTATGGAACAGCAGACTTTTGCACGAATACATAATTTGTCCCATAGTAAAAGTTGGACAGAATGATAAGCACAGTTCATGGTTTTCGGACGTCAAGAGCCTAACCAGGGAGTCTACTCCCTAAGCACGAAGTCCGTGGTTTCGGCCTTAGTTACGAGCGTTTCCTACTCCCTATCACCTACGGACATACGATACGATTATTTCGGGGCCCGAACTAAGAATGAATGACAGCAAGATTTGACAGTTGTCCCTACTACCAATGCGTTTTTGCCCGTCCGAAAAGTTGAACTTGACACTTGTTTTGTTCACTCCTACGTTTCGGGCTACTTTCGGACGGGCGACTAACTTCGTTGACGGACTTAGGTAGTAGGCCTCCAGTCATGCTGTAGAGGTAATTTATTAATCTTTGATGTAATTACGTAACCGTAATGATTAAGTGAACGAGTCCACTGATAGATAGTTAGGAACACAATGCAACTCGGCGCTAAAATTAATGGCTGTGTATGTTGACCGTGTAGGACTACCTCACCTATTGTCATAAACACAACGTACACTTGGCAAACGGATTGCTTATCGCTGTAGGTACTTATGTTATTAATATTACGGGGTAGAGTGCGTTCCATGAAAGAAGTCTCTTCTACGCTATGTTGGCACCACTGACTTTTCTTTTTTTTTTTTCCTATTACACTGCTGTAGGTCGTCCTAGGGGACGGTTTCTACGTAACCGGGCAGTTATAGGCGTGACCTGAAGGGTCTCCAGCCAATGGGGGGGAAGTAAAATACTTAACCTAAGCTAACTACTTGTACTACACTAACATCATGACTACCTGCAACAACAGCACTAAGGGCGACCCCTAGTGGGACTCGGACCTCGGCTTAGGGCGTTGCTGGCGTGGACATAGGGGGGGGAGACAGCTTGATGAGGGCTGAATTATCGGTGTGACTGCGGAGTCTGAAGAGACGACCGGCTCTACGACGGGAGAGCTCGGTGGATCGTGACCGGCGGCGGTGGGACGTCGCGACGGGCCTCGTCGGCGAGGACGATATGCCGGACGGCGGCGGACGTTGTGTAGTGTGCTGGTCGATTTACTCGCCTCCTGGAGGAGGGTTATTTCGTCATCGGGTTCTAAAAGTGTGTGCCTGGGACGGCGAACTTTACTTATGAGAGAGGGACTGTAGTCGGCCGCTGCGGCGACTAGGGGGTTCGGATGGAGGGGGGCCTGACTTTTCATTGTTTCGGACGCTTTTATACCTAATGAGAAATCAGTGGTACCAACATAGCGCCGAAGAGACTTCTTTGGTGAAATGCGCTCTATTACCTACACATAACCAATATTTCATACAAGAGGACGCCATTCAACCTACTTCTTGATATAATCGCTTAATCATCTGTCTATTTTTATTTGTGAAACGGCAATAAATGTAAACGTTCATCAATTAAAACTGATGTCCAATGAACGTGTGATAGAACATTTAAATTATCGAATAGGCTCAAATAATTAGGTCACAACCACAGATATTATCTGTGGTCACAGCATAGGAGGATCTATTAGTTTAATAAATGTAGACATTTAATTCCCGGTTCCTATGACTTAAAAAAAACCGGCCAAGTGCGTGTCGGGCCACGGCAGTAATAGGGTTCCGTAGTTGCACAATAATACGGACTAAGAAGAGGGCTTAGTAATTTTTCAATGGAATTTGTACGAAATTTTTACTTTTCCGGTTGGTCGACTATTACTCGTAAACTTGTAAAGCCTACTTAGCTGTGATAGTTTTTCTTTTAACTTCGTTGTGTATACTACTACCGTGATTATTTTCACATATCCAAAACTAGCCATCCGTGCCAAATTATAGCTTTCTAGTACTAAGAGTCTCTGAGATAAGCTGCGGACGGACGGACATGGCGAAACTATTTCCTTGTTGACTACGGAACCCTAAAAACGAATCGTTTTGCTTACCAACAGTAGCATTTTTTTTCCTTTTTTTGTTTGAATCAAAATTTCGATGCCACACATGAATGAATAATAAGCACGGCGACACAGCTGGCGGGCAAGACTAGTGCGATATTTATCGCTCTTTGCAGCCAGACATCTCATAGGGCTCTAAAATTACTCAGAAATAGAAAATCAAGTTTTTTTTTTTTTTGTAATTTTATTACTTGCTTTTTACGCTGTCCGTCTGTCTGTCCGTTTGTCACCAGGCTGTATCTCATGAACCGTGATAGTTAGGCAGTTGAAATTTTCACAGATGATGTATTTCTGTTGCCGCTATAACAACAAATACTAAAAAACAGAATAAGTAAAATAAATATTTAAGGTGGCTCGCATACAACAAACGTGATTTTTTTTGCTCGATATTGATAACGGCTACAAGTAGACGCTTGAAATATTCACAGAATATTTAGTTATATATTCACTTTAAAAATAAATAATTAAATTGAAATAAAACAAATATTTAAGGGGGACTCCCATACAACAGACATGTTTTTTTTGCCGTTTTTATAGATAATGGTACGGAACCCTTCGTGCGCGAGTCCGACTCGCACTTGGCCGGTTTTTTAACAAAACCATGTTGGGTTCATGACGCGGTTTGAAGGAATTACATAAATTCGTTTACAACCTGCAGATAGTCTCGTAACCTAATCTTATGTGCGATATCTACGTACTTCAGGGAGGGTCTTCTACACAAAGCTATGGAGTCTTTGTTTTTATTATTTATAAAGATACGAATTACAAGAGTCTTAATTTTAACCGATAACGCTCGATAAATCATAGGAATTGGCCATTAATCGATGATAATTAGTAGAATACGGGAGAGCATTAGTAGAACATTAAATTATAAAAAGGTACGTACATGTGTTTCTATCTAATTAGCGGTATTATTTAAAACTTGTTATTTCAACTAATTAGTAGTATTTTTCAGTGTTGGTAGGTGATTAGCATTTCACAATAGGCTGCATTTAATACAATAGGTACTTACACACATAAATTAATGGCAGCAATTTCTTTTTAAGTGGGCAATTAATATCTACTCTCGGAGTGTGGCTCAAAGTACACAATGATGGAATATCTACTTTTGTTTCAGAGATGATTCAATTTTCGCACCGGGACTTAATAATTTTATTATACAGGGTGGTAATTTCAGATGGCAAGTAAGGGCAGCTACCTTAACCGTTGTAGGTACAGGAAAACTTTCTTAGGAGACTGTCCATTTTTTTTTTATATTTTGCTCTCGTTTAAGGTAACTGCCATTATTACTGCCTGATCTCAAATTACCACCCTGTATTAGCATAATCATTCCATAACGCGGAGGGTTTTAGGCAAAGAGAATAAAACCAAGTCTTTGGTTTTAGGTATTAATCCAGCACCCCAGCCTGGTGCTGGCTGGCCACTACACACCATTGAGAACAAGTTTCCTCAGGATGTTTTCTTTCACCGTTAACGCAAGTCATAATCAAATTCTAATCCGCACATGAATTCAATAGTCAGAGGTGCGGGTTGGGTGGTCTGGGCGACCAGCGTGGAAGGCAATCGTTCAACCGTTAGGCGATCACAGCCTGTTTTTATTATGTAATGTAGGTATTATTTTCGTTTATTCATCTTTTAACGGTATTATTTAAAAAATATAACAACTACAGAAAAAAAACTATCTAAAATAGTAGCCCACGGGCATCGGGAACAGGGTCCAAGCTGCCGGTGATCAGGGCCTTAGAGGAACCTCCTAACTATACGCGCCGTGTCCAGAAGTACCGCTTTCTGTATCAAGCCCTTGATCGCCACCTAACGAGAGCCTCTTTAGGTGCTGGTTGAGGCTCTAGGCAAATAAGCCATTCGCCGCAACGACTATCGGCACAACGACTGCTGAGTCAATATTGTAATGTAGGTATTTATTATTAGAGCAAAGCGGGCTGTCGACAATTCAATCGTCATAGGTGGCCGTGTTGCTTTACTTAAGTTTTTATTTATCAAAATTTAAGAATGTTATTGACTTTTGACCCGCAAAACCCGAATCCACCACAGACAACCGCAATGGAGGGCAAATGTATAGCGTTAAAAGCACCAATATTATCAATTAGGTCGTCAAATTAACGGTTAAGATGCGCTATTCCTATTTAATTTTGATTGAAACAATTCCCTACTGTCACGATTTCAAAATAGATCTTCCCGGATGTTAGATTCGTCCGGTGCATCTATTTTGGTTTGAAAACTTTTGTATCTTTATTCTGTTCACCCAAAGATGATTCCTGACATACCGGTCATTTCGTAAATTGTAGCCGTAAAGAGACTGCTACCGAAAAAACGTAAACGACGTCATCAAAACCCGTAAAATCGCTATATTATCCACGTTTCGTTTTAAAAACATATTTGATATTCTTTGTATGATAAACTGATCATTTTGTAGAGAAAAGACAGGAAAAGGGTAAAGGAGCCTTAAAGTTAGCTATGAATAAATAGAAATTTCGGTTACCAAAAACAAAGCATTTTAGAGTAGGTAGTTACGACCGATCGAGTGTCAATAATCGACAGTAAATTTCGTCGGCCTAGGCTAAGTAAACTAATTAAAACAAATTCGAGGTACTTACCTACTTATTGCTGAGATAGATTTACAAAGCAAACACGCGAAGAAGCCTTACAGGTTTTGAATAGCCAGGGTTATCAACCATCAGGTTCTTAACTCAGCCACCAAAGAAAACGAAATTAGGAAGATATTATTATGCGTGATGGTGACAATTGCTTGTAAGATATCTAATAGCTAACATTAAGCCAACTGCCTGGAAGTTGTAGTAAAGGTATAGGTACGCATTTACAGAAAAGGTCATCCATGTAAACAAGGATCGCAATGCGACATTTTATTTTTTGTTCCGTGATATCCCGCGGTCGGGTCATAAATGCGAAGCTGGAAAGTTGGCAGCCCTAGCTATGACGCAAACGTTTTTAGCATTTGTAGGTAGGTATGATAAGTAATCCTATCATGACGTCGTTCGTAGTCAGTTTCAGAAAACATAATGGAGTATGAAGTACGGTACATCTTTTTACTCCCAAATCTTGTTTGGTTGCATAAACGAAACACATTATCGGTTTTATTTTAATTTTTATTGCATAATTTTTATCCCACCAAAAACAAGTACTTAATCAACAAATGTCACAAGAACAGTAAAAGCATAATTATTTTTGCAATTCAAGAAAACATGTTTTTAACAAAATAATGCTACAGAAGATAGACAACTTTTATGATTAGAAATAGAGCTTTGTGTGGTCTGTTCCGAGACTACATAAGAAAATATTAACAGAAACAATTAAATCTCATCAAAAAGAAAATAACGATATCTAAGTAATGTCATTCACGAGTCATGTCATGCATGAGCTCAAAAATTAACACCACTTTCAATTTCAAATTAACACATTTGGTGTGAAAAATATTGTCTTTTTCCTCAGTCCAATCCCGACTTAGTTGTTTGATATGCCAATAATGCTCAGAATTTTTGTTCAAACTAGGATTTTAAATTTATTCAGAGAAAGCAGCATTACATCAATAGGTAGGTACTTATGTTTTATTTTATAATTATGTAAGACATTGTCTTTACGATATCTTTATGAGATTTTTTCTATAGGTATTTATCATATCAACATTTCTACTTACATAATTTTAAGCTTTTCAATCCAACATATCAATATAAATGTACTTTTCAAGACAATAGAGCTCAATTTGCAATATACATCACAAAATCTTTTTATTCTTTTTTTTTACATTTTCTGTCTCATAAAATCTTTACACTTATGAACACTTATAACAATTTAGAATATACTTTGAATTAATTTATGTTAAATTTATAAAACTAATGCAGACCACAGTTTAATGACGTACTATGTTGGTGATAATGCCCAGAAAAATATGTAAATGTTTAATAAAAACAATCAGAAAATAAAGTATTTTAACATTATTTTGAAACAATATTGGAATGTCAGACTGCAATTACTTAAAACTTACAAAAAACCAATACACTTATAAGTACACCATTAAAAAAATATTTTTCAATTGTTAATTACATCTAATTACAATTTACATCTTTTAATTGCCATGATGTACTCATTTGTGCAAAATTGGTGTGGACCAGTTATGAAATTGGGAGTTGTGATATACTAATGATTATTACAGTACTAAACCAGTTAGTTAATACAAATAAATGCTTCTAAAGGCATCTAATGAAATTAATGTTAATGAAAGACAATGTGAGATTCTATGCAACACACACACAAGTGTTTAAATCTGTAATTATTAATAGTGATGGAGAGATAGATAGGAACTTTAATAATGAATAAGATTGAAATAATTGGCTAAGTAAGGAGCTGTCAAAGAGATGTCAATAGGTACTATTGAGACAATGAAAACACATTCTTAAACCCATCCACTTGCTTATTGCATAATTCAATGATTGATTAACAGCCAAGTATCATCTCCATTTTATGTTTTTGATAAAAAACTGTATAATTAAGACAAAGTATTAAATAATGTTATGTACATAATGGAAGAACAGTGAAGGGCATACATGTGGTCCAAACTATGTCTATGCTACTTAACACTGGTCTTAAAATTTAGTGCAAAGAACAAGACAATAAGTAAACAAAACATAAATTAAGTACACTATAACCATCTTAACACAGCATGATTCAAGAAAATAATTGTTAATATAAAAACTTGCTTAAAAGTGACTTGTTTTTTTTTTATGTGCTGTACCTTTCGCAAACTGTGTAACTAGAAGTACTAAACAATAACTACTAATGCGCTAATACTAATTTTAAAAATAAATAAACAAGTAACTATGACATATGTTTATTATTTAGTAACCCCTTTCATTTTACTCCCCGTGTGAACCTGAAGCCAGTTTTTTTTTCAGCCTCTCAAGTATTAACAATACCTGTCAGCACAGTGATGTTATCAGCACAATTTGCCATGTTATAAAATTTACAAAAATTCGTAGTTTATATGTTTAAAAAATATACAGTGAAGCTATCGAATGTTTGTATTTCTACTTAAATTTATCTATGGTCTACTATCACATTTGGTATAGGGAGGGGCTAGAATGCGATTGATGATGGAGGCATAGAACATTCCCCTACTGTCACACGGTACGATGCTAGTTCACTGATACCGTGGTAGTGCACAAACGCAGCCACAATCACAAGTACATGGAATATTTGGTGGGACTGGAACCAGATGTCACACTTCCCTGGGAACCAACGCTCAGGCACTCTGAGTGCGTAGAACATAGCTCCTAGTATGTACAACAAGCCCATCAGCACCAACCAGCCCAGAGATGCTTTACTAACTTGACTGAACCAACCTTCAGTAATGCCATAATGGATTGCAGGCACTATACCTGACAGACCAAAACCCATAAACACTCCCGCTCGAAGAGGTCGCAAGCGAGGCTCCGAGAACCGATCCCAGAGAGACACTATAATAGACAGTATTCCTAAAACAACCACTACAGATAAGTATATTATTTTCGGTCTGTAATGGCAGTAGAAACTATAATACAACCATGGAACGAATGAGCCCATAATTAGTAAGGCAATTCCACAGTAATCCAACTTAGAAAACAATTTCCCGACCATCTCCGAATGGCAGTAGAGGGTGTGGTATGCAAATGAGAAGCCAAGGCACACTATGGCACCTATAAAGAACACTCCAAATATCATCTTCTCCTGCATCTGAATCTCGATGGAGGGGCGCGTCAAGAAATAGATCGCCACGCCGATGAAGGCCACGCAGCCAAGCAGATGGGTCCAAATGTTGCCTGTTTCCGTGTGAATGCGGAATATAGACGCGAAACATGCGCTGAAAGATGGCAAGGGAGGCCTGTGTCCTTTGTGGAGGTAATCGTTGTCTTGTAGCCAGCGCGGCAGGTGTCGGAAGTGGCACACGTTCCAGGATGCCTCCCACACTTTGCGGACAAACTCCTCAGCTTGTTCGGCCGCATTATGTGCCAACGCACCAAGGTCAATTTCGTCGGAGAGCACGCCCGCTTTCAACACTTCCGCCATCTCGGCGTCGAGCAGATGCTGGTCCTCGGGCGTAGACGGCAAAGGACATCCATCTTCTTCCTCTGCGAGTACCTCGTCGAGTTCGTCCATCTGAGAGGCCAAGCTCTCCGCTTCGGGATCCCATCCTTGGCGTCTCCGCAGCCCGTCCGACGACGCGCTGCGGGACCCCGTATCAGAATCCGATTCCCACATCGCGCCGTCAAAATTCACCCGAACATGTAAAAACGGCAACCATTAGTCGCCACGACCTTTGTTAGCTGTACACGGACAGTTATTCGTTAGAAATCCAGTTACGTCACGGAAAAGGTGCACGATGCACGAGAAGTCTTTGCACGCTTTTGTTTCGAATCGTTCGCAGAAAGGATTTGTCGATCAAAATATAACTGTTCGACTATGATCACAAAAATTTAAAGCGTTAAAAAACCGTCGAAAATCACTAACGCACAGGACAATCAAATATGAACAGCTGCAAAGAACTGAATCAACTGAACTAATGAACGAACATTTCCGAGCCATTCTCGATTTTTTACGGAACGAAATCTATCTTTCTCTGTCTAACTCATAATCATTTCGCGTGTTTCGCACTTTCGATGCAAACGTCACGACTTTTGCAGTGATGTGAACGAAATAGAAGAAAACCGTATATTTTTTAAATCGAGTACAACTCGAATGTAATTCTCGATGACTTAGCTTATACGTAACGGCAATAATTAGCGCAAGTTTACCTTTAATTAGCTAATTTGTTTTCAGGAAATATTTAGTTAAGCGAACGTGTCGAGTTTGTATGGGAACTATGTTTTTTCAGGTATTACCAAAACTCATGTAATACAAGCTGTTTTACCTTTAATAAAATTATTTAAAAAGAAGCCAAGATCATGCTAATGTATTTTATATTTTTATATTACGATAACAATGGACGCACCGTCAGGATTATTTCCAGGGAGGTGCATCTGCATCTATACATTATACCATCTAATAAGATATTATTTATAACAGTGCATTCTTTTCTTATAAGTATAGGTAGGGTATATAAAATTAGGCATCAAGGTTATGTCGTACTACATGTGAACTACTGTCATATCTAAACAATAATATATAATGTAGTCTTGCACCCACTTGGGACGGTCCATGACTGTACTCTAATAATGCAGCCGTGGATAGTCCCCGGTTGGTGCCCCACCCCATTTTAGATTAAAGTTCTCAAAAGGACCTCTGCGCGTTGGACCTGTGTCCCCGTGTAAGCCTTCCAAAGGATCGGACATTTTCCGCACGGAAGATGAGCCGTGAATACAGAGAGATATATAGTGTAAAGTTTACTAAAAGAGATAAATAAAAACTTAAATTCTTTCTATGTATTTTCTTCCAAGACGGGGAGTTCAAATGCGCCCCCTTGCACCCTCCTCTCGATCGAAGCCCATGACAATAACCCTGTATTAAAAGTATTGGCACATGGGAGAGGAAGCCTATACCAAGCAGTGGCTCGATATGGGCTTATGATCATGATCTATAAAATGAGCAGTGAAAGAAAGTAAAAAGTAGTTGAGATAAACTTCACCCTTGGCAGACAGATTGCTGAATGCAGTTTGTTGTTATTAGCAGACCAGAGGACGCTGTTGTTTATCTTCTTGACGTAACAGTGTCCTTTTACGACACCCACGGATAGACTTTTCCATGAACCATACGGAACATAATAATTATCCATTTGCATAATCGATTTAAATTGATAACCGCATATGATCGCAAACAACGCGATACATCCCTACGATAACACATACTGAATCCTGATTGGTTGGCTACAATAATACGTCAATAATTCAACCATTTGACATTACTGAATGAATGAAGTTCTAACCTCTTCTAGGAACTAAAAAACATTTCAGTGGTCATCCATAATATTTTATACAAAACTTAATATAAAAACTCAATTTTACTTACTTCTTAAACATGTTGCAAGTTGTTGTTATAAACCAAGAACACTAAAAACACACTCTGCTATGAATGACACTATAAAGTTGATCATGAACAAGTCACTTCTAGGTTCAATGTATTTTACCCAATAAACATGAAGCACGCTGCTGGTATTGTTGTGCTATTGGCTACAATCTTTTGCCGGTTTTTTACTCTTTGCTTGGCAAATTACAATCGGATACAAACCCTTAAAACATGATTTATACACAAATAAAAATATTTATAGTCGAAGCATAAAACGGACGTGAAATATGCGAAACAAAATAAAGTTTTATGACAAAAAACTGAAATCTGATTGAATTGACTTTAAATCCGTATTTAGGTACCTCTGAAAGATTTTTTTTTATGTTGGAGAATTATTTATTGTTAATTAATTATTAATTAAGAATTATTTATTAGAGAAAATACATTTTACCTTTAGTAATTTACATTGCATTACATGTTTCGTGTGTGTATCTGACCTAAGTTGTTAACACGACAGTCGATGTTTTTGATAGAGTGCGCGCACGATAAGTCTGCGCGCGGCCGAAATCGGAACTAATCATGGTCCACCAAAGTGTGTGCCGTTTTATTAAATTTGATAGTAGAAATACCTGATTGTAGGAATATTTAACGGGAAAATTATGTTTAGCGATGAAAAGTTAAGCTTAAAAAGCGGTAATTTGAACTTTTGCGATCATGGCAACGTTTAGCACGCCCTCAGTCGCGCGCAGAGTTATCTTGCGCGCACTCTACCCATAGAAGTATTATGTACTACGTTGATACCTAGTTGTCAGTTGATACACTGGTTGTCAATTGTCATTCATTAATGTCAACTCAATTGTCAAACAAATGCATGTGATGTAAAGTTAAAAAGTTTAACCCCAAAAACTATTTTACTATTAATTTATAATACGAAGGATTCTTCCCATGAACAATGGCTACGTTGTTGGAGGTTTTGGTGACAAGTGATTCGAATAATACATTATGGACTAACGCCGTGTGGGACCCGCATACCGGCACCAGTCTGATAACTTATAAAGGAGGTGGAACAGCGGAAAATAAAACACTTACATTTGTCGGAAATGATTATGTAGCAGCTGTAGAGAAAACAAAGCCAGTATTACATATATGGCCTTTGAATTCCTATCAAACGGTCCAAGGCATACGTTTTATTCTGCCAGGTAAAGCAACCGCCTTCGCCGTGTCACGCGATGGAACATTCATAGTAGCAGGCATTGAGGAAAAAATATATTTATGGCAAACAGCGTCTGGCAACCTACTGACGATCATAAACAGACACTATCAAAAAGTTGTCATGTTAAAATTTACACCAGATGGGCGCTATTTCGTATCAGCAGCTGATGATGGGATGGTAATGGTTTGGTCACTAGCCACGGTTTCCGCTCACCCTGAAGTCGACCTAGTGTCACAAACATCTGCTGGTCAGCATGACCCGGTATACATATTTTCTGACCACTCTTTACCTGTTACCGATCTGTGTATTAGTAAGACGGGTATGCACGGTCGCTTATGTACAGTATCTAGTGACAGGACATGCAAAATCTATGATTTGTCATCCGGAGAAATGTTATTGAATCTAGTTTTTGATGTTCCTCTATCCTCTATTACAATGGATGTTTTAGAGTTGAGTATATTTGTTGGAACAACGGAAGGCAAAATCCATAGATTTAGCCTCACTAATCCTCCAAGAAACAGAGACTTGTTAGTTAACACTGAGAGTCACTGTTCCACATTCTCGTCTCACACTAAAGCTGTGAACTGTCTGTCGGTGTCACTTGACGGTGAAACTCTCATGTCAGGTTCAAATGACGAACAAGTAATTCTATGGCATATACCTAGTAAACAGCCAGTGAGAATAATAAGACACAAAGGACCTGTGACAAATGCATTCTTCACTGTGAACTACCCAGCTATTTACAAACAAGAATTCTCTCCTAGCATCATTCTGCACAGTTTAGAAAGAACATTGGAAAAAGATGCAGATGAAATTACAGAGATGGAAATACTTATGAAGAAGAAAATTAGTTTTTGGCCAGAGCAACACGGAGAAATTGAAGAGAACACAACATCAAAAGAATTGGAGAATGAGTTCAAGTTTAAAGAAGAAGGACTATACAACGAACTGAAAAAATTGAAAAAAATCAACTCAAATATGTATACAGTTGCTTTTGATAAAGCTTTTGATTATGTGCCTGTAGCTGTTAATAATGCCAACAAAAATAAGAAGAAGAAGAAAAAGAAGTCTGTTGAATAAATATTTTTTAAACTTTATTGTTGTTTTTTTTTTTTTTTAAATTCTCCTTTTTTTTGTATAGTATGTATAACAGGCAATATGTAGCTAATTGTTTCTTCATCATCATTCAGCCGAAAGACGTCCACTGCTGGACATAGGCCTCCCGCAAGCATCGCCACACCGACCGATCCTGTTCTCGCATCCAGCGGTTTTTCGCGACCTTCACCTTCATTGTTTAATATAATTAATTACCTGCAATACTTTTTAGAGCAGCGACACAAAGTTCGGTCGGCAGCTGATCCTTACGTGTAGTGTAGGTTATGGTGTAGGTCACATACTACGCCGATGTTCCGCAGCCAAACATGCGATCATTCGTCATTCACATTTTAAAATTACCCGCAACACCATGCGGAAATTACGCACGTGGCAAGTTGCTAAAATAATGGTGCTCCCACACTGCTGAGTTAAAAAATGTAACAAAAAAACTAAAAATTTAAAAGTTGTCGTGTGCGAGCACCAAAAACATCGCACGAGTAATGTCGCTGTGATTTAGCTGCGTACTTTCAGCATGATGAACCGCTCGCTTTACAATTTTTTGCAACGTTATGACAACGTTTAAAATTACGGTCCCGTAATGATAGGTCGCTTACAACCTTTACAAAATGCTTCGTTACAGCCGAAACAAGCAAGCAACGTAAGATCAGGCGTCGAATTTCAGTGGCGTCATGTTTATTATACCATGGTAGATAGCGTCAGTTCGGCGTGGTGATAAATTAACAAGATGTATTCTATGGCGAGAGACAGTCATTTATGTCTATTCTAGAGTAGGTTTTCCAAGTCATCCCACAATAACCGAAGCGGGCTCAGCTGGAGCCGACCAGGGAGGTTACCATGATCTCTTAGGCTGAGATCTATAGATCCAACTTGGACTTAGCTTAGACTTTGCTCAGACTTTACTCACGCAATACTTTGCTAAGTGTATGCTTAGCATAATCTTAGATTTGGAATTTATAGACGTATCACGTTGAGACTATGCTGAGCTTATGCTAAGCATACGCTAAGACGGTCGATGTCAAAATGCAAGTTATTGTTTCGTTTCAAGCATTACATTCTTGATTTTTCTTTATAAATGTTTAACAATAATAAGTAATAATAACATGTAAATAATCTAGAACTACGCTCATATTTCTTCTATGTATTATTATTATAAGAATAAGCAGAAATTGGCATGCTTATAAGAGTTTTTTTTTTTTTTATAAACGAACACAATATTATATTCATTGAAACGGATCGCATCGTTTTGACATCTGCAATTTGTCGAAAAAAAGTAACTTTTAATTCATTTTTATACATTTTAAACTTAGAAAAACTTGTTTTATGTGATGTTATACTACCTAATTGTTTTTATCTTAACTAATTCAGAATTAGTTATCAACATCAAGGAAATCTTCCCTAATCTGGTATTACTGAGTTGAGTCTGGTCACTTTATAATACTAAAAAATTAAAAAGTTGTGTAAATATAATAATGGTAAAGTAAATTACGGACCATTATTTTTTGTTAGGATAGTAGTAACCTAAGTATTTGCTAAGTCGTCGATTTTGTGAACTTAGACTTTGCTAAGCATTTGCTAAGCACGCACTCAGATGAATTCAAAGACGGCTCTATAAATACTGACTTTGTCATAAGTCTAAAGTAAAGTCTGAGCAAAGTCCAAGTTGGGTCTATAGATCTCAGCCTTAGAGCTGTTTGTTTTAATATTATTACGAGAGTGGGTAAGAGATGGCGCTAGAGACCTGTCTAGCGCTGTCATTTTCCCACTCTCGGAATAATATTAAAACATTCCTGCTCTAAAAGATCATGGTAACCCCCAGCCAATGAACACTCAGAGGGATATTACCAAAACCACCATGCTTGGAGCTCGTAGTATGTTTATTATTGAAGAAAGAAGGAAGGGCCTTCCCCTCCTCTTAACACCCTAAGTTGCCATTTATTTCGCGCTACGTACCTATAGGCGGAGAAGAGGTGGCCTATTCCTTGCCGGGAACCGCCCCGTATATGTGTTCATCAACGGATGCTCTTAGTCAACCTGTATAGTCCGGTCCTAAAATAAAGGTAATAACTCAAGTTCTTTCTCAGGGTTACGGGTTGTCAAATAAGTAGCTTAAGCAGTAATCTTATTTTTATTTTCGTTTATCAAATCGTTTTAAGACATCTGTGATCATGAATCATCGGTGTGTGGCCCATTTAGGAATCTTAGAGCATACCTATAGATCTCTTTGTAAACTTTGTAGTTGGGTCCGTCCGGGTCCGGTGGCCCATGTGTTGCAAAGGTTGCAAATCCTGTTAGTTACGTTCTCTGTTGCAAATAGTTAAAATGTATCATAATGTTCTAAAACCATAATCTGTCGAAAAATAAGTCGAGAATACATAGAATATCACCCTATTTTTTAAAATTATTCAGTGTGTGCTTTATAGTGATTTGCAGTGTAAAAAACATAGAAGTAATAAGTACTACGTACAACTGGAATGAGTACTTGTCGATTTCTGCGAATCACGTGAGATAGGTATAAGTGGACGCCTTGTCACTTTCTAACACAAGGGTAACCATATGGCAGACTTATGGTGTAATAAGTCCTGCCTAGTATTACCAAATATTGTATGTCCTTTAAAGCATTACAATATCTTTATACCGCAAGTTAACTAAACCAATCGGAAAAAGATATAACCATAATTAGCAATGTCTTCTAACATTTACACGATTATTGTACATACTGTAATGTAACAGACGGCCCTAGGATCTCCTGAGAGCACGTCTGCTACACCAGTTGTAAAGAATGTGTAGAGCATTCAATACCTAGTACATAAATAATAAAAATAGAAACGGCTAGAGGATAAGAGGCGGGACTGCGTCACGTCCCTTGGAGTAGTCAGCGAGTTCCTTCCTGTACTCCCAGCGTTCGTCGATGGCCCACACAGCCATCCGACGGAAACCGGCGGCAGCAAACAGACCGGCTGCAGCATCCAGTCATAGTCCCAGTAGCAGACGCAGACGCCAGCAGGTCCGATCGCCGCGCGTATTGACGGCTAGATACACGGCGAGAGTGCTTAGGCAGCACAGTCCCAGCGTCGTGCAGGCACATCTTGGGTTACAGGCTATCTATGAGAAGACAGACCTGTACGAGACGTCGTCATGAGAGACGGACACACAATAGTAAGCTCCCCCAGGCAAATATTGTGTTTCAAGGTGGGTTGCTGTGGCAATTGTAATACGGCGTCATGTCGTCCGGTTTCTGTCAAATGGCTGTGTGGGCCATTGGCGAACGCCGTAACTTCAAGAAGGGACGTAAAGCTATGCTGACTCTTACTCACTTAAGCACTTTATTATTGTTGTTATACTAGGTATTGAATGCTCTACACATTCTTTACAACTGGTGTAGCAGACGTGCTCAGGAGACCCTGGGGCCGTCTGTTACATTACAATACTACTCCTTTTTTGTTTAGGTACATTTTGTAATTATATTCAGATGTTAGGCTGGGACTATAGGTCGCCGCGCCGCCGCTCCTATTTGGGTCAGGGGGCTTACTATGACCTCTTAAAGCAGGGCAGAAGTTGCCTGGAAGTTGAACTGCCCTGCGTTTTTGTACTATGTCATCGTTAAAGCAGGCTTGTAGCAGGCCTGCTAAGTTGACGTTTACGAAATCCGTTCACCTTTTTTTTTGTATAGAGTTTTCATACCATGACGTGTTATTTGATAGCAGCAGAGCGTATATTGAGCGGCTGTAATGTCAAAATAAGCGATCTTGAAAAAGTTAATATTTACGAGCTTATTCAACATTGTTTTTGTTATTAGAGGTAAACTGTTGTGAGGACCCACTTAAAATTTGGTCGATAAGACTTTCTAAACTTGATACTTTGTATAAAAATTACAAGTGTTTATTAGATCACACTTTTTATTGTTTTTGTAAATGTGTGACGAGTACGAGATATTTGAATATTTAGAGAGTAAATATCGTATGGAGAAAAAGCGACGGCGTCGCATTAGGGAAATAAATAACCCATTCGAAATTGATGAAAGGAAATTTATAAACCAATATAGGTACCTATTGCAATATTATATGCAATTTATTTAAGGTTATTTAAAAATTCCCACAGGTGAAGCAGTTTGGTCATACTAACACGACGGCGACGTCTTGTTTGTGTTTCACTAAAAATAAAAGCATCACATTTTACATACATTTTAATAAAAAAAACTGAGACTATGTGCCTAGATTTAATTCGATATTTTGATAAAGGTAAGTAAACGAACGTACGACATTGTTGAAACAGGATTCACAATAAAGTATGAAGTCACAACGAAATGCTAGTTTACAATTTCATTGACAACTTCGATCGACTAACTGTGATACAGATATCAGAATGATGACAGAATATCACGCTGCGGAAACAAATTTACCTAAAAAAACACTTAAAACTGCATTAACTAAAGTATTTAATAACTACATCTATGTCAAGTGGGGAACAAAACAACTCGAGATGTTTTTTAAATTTACGCGCTAAAAAAAGTTGACAAAACTAATCCACGTTGGTACGAGTACGTTCATAACCACGTTGTTTCTTTTATTTAGAGTCACAAAGGTCTTTTGAACGTGGAACTTTTGCTTTTTAGAGCTATTAAATAATGTATCATAGTCAGTGGTTATACATAATCTTAGATACAACGTGTACTCACCAAAAAAACATGTTTTTATTATTTTCAAAAAAGCGGTAAATTGCTAATCAATTTTATTTAGATTTTTGAACGTTTTCTATTACAAAGACATAGACATCACAGCAGGCCACAGACAAGCATTACCGTTCAATAGTCGTTCACCTTTAGTACTGTCATGGTACGATTTTTAGCGATTCAGAAGCAGGCCTGCTTTTGAACGGATATTGACTGGCTGGCATTTGAACGTTTTCTTAAGCCGTCATGGTAAGCCTCCAGTTCACATATAAGTAACAACGCCGATTTCGACTAGCCCCATACTCACAGATACTTTGCAGTGTACATGGCAGCGGTAGCTGATGAATGCCTTGATTTAAATTTGAAAATGAGTATCATTGCGGTCTTAGAGTTACAATAATAAAAATCTTTGAAAAAAATCCCTTATTAGACATTTAGATTTTGTATGTACTGCTACTAGAAGTATCATGGTCACCCTAACGGTAAGAAAATTCAAGTAATGAAAAACCCTTTCTGTGAAAAGATATTCCACAGTCCGGGTAATATTCGCTTTTGCAAGCATTTACAACGCAAATTCCAAATTAATTGTGTAATAAATCCAATTATTAATTTTTTTTAATTCAAATTATCGTTTTACGTCAATGCAAATGGGGTTATTAGCATTTGTATTTTTTTTACTACCATTGAGAAGAAGCTAAATAGAAAAGCCCAAACCGAGTTCTCTTATCTTCATTACGAGTCAGATAGAGAGAATACCTAGATTTTTTTTGTTAAATTAGTAATAAAATATTTATTATACCAATCAAATTGTTTAATTTATAATATTTATTAAGTCAACTGCTGATCAGACGGGAGCATGTAACGAACGGTCACCTATTTACATTTTGTAATGATTAAAATCCTATATAGATTGATGCCATGGGAATCACTAAAAAGAAAACTGATACTATATCAGAAAACACATAATGTCACGAGAATAAAAGATACATAATAACTATAATACAATATATGAGTAGGTAAAAAAAAAGATACCTACAGTGAAATACTTAATTAAGCAGCCAAATATGGAGTGCCAGTGGGTCGCAGTGTGCAGTTGTGAATCGTATTCCAGACATTTTTATCTTCAATGTACTGGTTTATGTTATAATATGCTCTTGGCATAGAGGTACGCTTTACTAAAGACTTGAATTTCATGTAAGGCAATTCAGTATGACAAGATGGAATTTTATTATAGAACCTAATATAGGGGCCTAATTCTCCTAAAATAAATCTTGATAAATCACAACCGAACCAAGGCCGAACCGTTCATTCAGACAGTTCTCAATTTCAAAAGCTATCAAATTGTTTGACACAAAAAACAAAATCAATCATTTTGAAAGTTTTCCTTACTTTACCTTACTTTGTTCCCACTTTCATTTTACTATTCACAATGTTACCAACTTTTTGTAAATATTTGATGCAAAAGAGTAACCATGGAGTTTACTGCCCGTTTTAATCCGTAGGAATCACACACTTTGGAACGCGGCAGTAACTTCTTTTTTTTCCTCGACGGTTCAAAAGTGTCTTTATATGGTCTAATTGAAATAAATGCGTTGACTTAATATCAAGCTGTCAAAAAACTATAGATAAAAGCACATTATATGAAAATCGCCTCCTGGCCTTACGTTGACGAAAAAAAGTCCTCTTGCAACGAATCGTTGACGAACAAAAGTTCAGATAGTTGTATCGCGTCTCTTGGGATAAATTAAGATGAAAAAAGTTGGTTTATGAATTTGTACATTTAGTTCAAAAATTCTACTAATTTAGTAATATGCATTTTCTATTTACGTGACAACACACAGTGTGTATTAGACAGGGACACAAGGTACAATTATTGCTATCTCAAGTGTACCGTTATGTTTTCCAAGCCATATTATGTCTTATGTTATGCACATAAAGTCTATTTTAGATAATATAAATTGCCAAGACTTCAGTCCAGTTGTATATAAAGTCCTTGGTAAAAAATCACTACTTTTAGTAATTAATCATGTAATTTTTAGTTTACTCGATTATCATTTAACATTAATGTCAGATTTATGTAACAAAAAAATATTTTGAAGACTTTATTGAATTTATTTGAAATTACTAAAACATTTTTAGTAAGTTTTAATTTTATGTCAAAACAGTGCTCAACACTGCCCTGCCCACCACTATTGAAAGAAAACTGGAAAACTGTCAAAACGTCATCTACCGTTCTCTCAATCAACGCATTTCAATTTTCTGTTTCAAAAAACGCCCGATATTTTTTTTAATGTCATCAAAACTTTACAAAATGCGCTGAAATAGCAAACCATTATCCGATAGTAAAGTTACGAGTATGCTTTTATGACGAGCCTCATCGATAAGGTGAGCCGACGTATATATTACAATTGTTCGTTGTAAAAATAAACTGTTCGCTCGCTGCGTTTTGCGTCACAAACAAAACAGTAAAATGTTTACGATTTTCAGGAGACGATATGTCGAAGGCTGTAATTATACCGGAGTGTAATAAAGACATCGGGGGTATGAAAGAAGAGATATCATTGTCGCCGCCTGAAAAACGAGACAGTGCAAAAGGGGGTTTGTTTAGTAGGTTGCTGCGCCTTGACACGCTGAGCAAGAAGAATGCGCCCGAGAGCCCGACGGCCGCGGAACCACCGACTACCTATTATGGAGTGTACATACCCAGTGAAATTAAAAAAGGACCTGATGAAGGTATTTAAGTGTGATTACTATAATTTTTTGCCACCTGTTCTGTCTTTGTTATGTTCTCCAGTGTAATATGAGTGCAATTTAATGTTAAACCTTTAGGAGAGAGACAGTCTATTATGTTTTTGTAAATCTCACAGAGATGATCTTTTTATACTCTTACATTCTTAAAACAGAATATTTATCTTAGAATTGAGTGAATTACCAAGTACAATATTTTGAGCTCAGATTGTTTCTAACAGTCTACAATTTATATAACAAAACACAAAGGATTGCACAACTATATTTGGCTATATAGTTTTTATTATCCTGGTTGAGTGAAAATGATAATGCAAACAATAACCTTGTTAACTTAAAGAATGTCAACAACTTTTTTTGCAAACATTTTATTTGAGAGACATTCATAAAAGAAAAACAATTTGAAAAAAAAAGCAAGGAGACATAGTAGTCTCTTTTTTATTTTTTTCTTGCTGATTGTATTTACAATAACAATAATATAGTTAATCCTACTTTTTGCAAATAACCTCTATTGTTTACACTTAACTCTTATCATTATCATATCAGCAAGATAAGTTGATGTGGGTCAATAGAACTGCTGTTACCTTCCGCAATCTTATTATCTTTCTATTGCCTTTGCAAATCATAAATGTATACTAATATTATAAAGAGGTAGAATTTGTTTGTTTGTTTGTTTGTTTGTTTGTATGTAGGAGGTAATCTCCGAAATTACTCATCCGATTTCAAAAATTCTTTCACCAATAGGAAGCTACGTTATCCCTGAGTGCTATAGGCTATATTTTGGGATCAAAAAATTAGGGATCCGTAAATTAACGGGAGCGAAGCCGCGAGCAAAAGCTAGTGTTTAATATTTACATGGATTATTTATGAAGGCTGTGTGATTTCTGGCATACACCCCCTCTGTTTCCTCATAGGAGTTGTAAATGACAGTTAATGCCGGAGTATAACACTGTAATAGCTAGCCATACACGCACGGATTTGACTGACAGGTGCATCTCGGATCCGATCCGTGATTTTGCTACACACATACAGATTTGCCCACCGTAATTCAGTCAAATCAGTCTCAGCGACTAAAAAACGAACTTTACTGTACTTATTGATACCATATTATCAAGATAATACATAAATAATAATATGCATTCACATTTATGTGATATGCAGAAATGTATAATATAAATTGGTTCCATATAGCTCTTGGATTGAATTTTAAATGTTAATGAAGTTTTGTGTTGCCTTTTTAAGAGTTATGGTTTCTTAAAAAACACAATAACTTGTAAATATATCTTGCGGAACAGATGCTCAACCAGAGTCGGTCCGATCATATAGGTGAACTAGGCAATGGCTTAGGGCGCTCGATTTGGGGGGCCGCATGGCGAAGGTACGGGATAGATGATTGAGTGCAATTCACGCCAGCCGCGAAATTTTTGTTTCAAGGGGTTTCATTTCAGTTATTTGCCTAGGGTTCCGAGTTTGCTTAGGCCAGCGCTGGGCTCAGCACAGACTCGGAAAATCATGATTATTAATTACTTCCTTGAGCTAATGACAGTCAATTGGTGTCTCCTACAAGGCCTAATGGACCTACAGTCACAGACTTGAAATGTTTACCACCCTAAAGTCTAAAATTGCTTGCACATTACTTTTTCGTATGGTTGATATGACATATTTGAAATGACATCTTAAACCTCATAGCGCACAGTGTGAGAAGGAATCGACTTTGAAATCTGATAAACATTTCGAGTCCGCGACCATACATTCTTTGCAATGTAAGATGAATCCTGACACAGCAGTTATTATTATTAATTATAGCTGCAATGAGACTGCTATCGAAAAAAAAAATTACATCATCAAAAATGATTATCCGTGTTTTGTTTTTTTATTATATTTTTTGTTCTTCTTATGGTAACTTTTTGTAGAGAAAATTCAGGGCACACCTTATGGTGTAAAGGGTATAGTCACTGTTCAGAGCACCTCCAAGACTCAGAGCAATGAGCGGTGGTGGCAAATACTGAATTGAGTAGGTAATCGCGTAAAAGATAAAATTATTTTCATTGATTTCTCTTATCTAAATTAGTTTACAACTATCTAAATTAGTCGTGTTTAACCTTTTCATCAACCAGCCCTATGACCTATTCACGAGTATAATCACGAGGAAATAAAGTGCAATATACTTAGTGTTTAAATACTAAACACTGGTTAGACTAGAAGCTGACGCCAACATAGTTGGGAAAAGGCTAGGCAGAATATTAGTGTGATCGTCATAGGCCTCTCCCAAGTTGTGATTCAAATGTTGAATTTATATTTTTTTTTGTTTTAGAAGCACTGCATGTATACACGAATAAGTCAGAGGCTCTGGAGCTGGTGCGAAGATACAAGTCTGCAAGGTTCAAGGCGTTCAGGACCCGACAGGATGCCTTGTCCTTTGCACTGCGCGGTGCCGAACCTACTGATAATCCTGACGGGAACGATAGTTGTGAGTTTTACTACATTATGTCCATATATTATTACTTTATTACGTACTATTCAAAATAATTTCTAGGTCTACTAAAAGTCTACCGCAATGTAATTTAGTAACAGCTTAGATTTGGGCCCGACCATTTGACCCTAATTACGCGATCAATTCAATACTTGATACAAACAATAAATTAAGATCCCAAAAGTCAACAAGCCAACTTCTTTCAAACTGAGAACGCGCATCTCTGTATTTGACGTTAGCCTCCCGAGCTGCATACTGCATCTCGGGACGTGAGCCCCGCCTCTCGAGTTAAGTTGTGTCTTGGATTAAACATAAGAAATTAAAGTTCGGATTAAGATAATAGTTCAAGTGGCAACACCAAAAATACTCGAAACTAAAATATCTGAAAGTATATAAAATAGAAAATAAACATAACATCATATTACATAAACTGACATTTTACTTTTATGTGAGTTATGTGCTTAAATATTGTTTATTCAAGAAAATTGTATTATTTTTCACTGTCAATTCAACTGGATTTAAAATTGGCTTGACATAAGGCTCATTTTTTTCTTTATCTAAATACTGACAGATAAACAGAAGGTTTTAAAAAAATAGACATTGTGAATGGCTGAAATCGATTCAGTTATTTTATCAGTTTAATTCTTAACAAACTACTTTCATCATTATCATCATTCAGCCGAAAGACGTCCACTGCTGGACGTAGGCCTTCCCCAAATGGGGGGGGGGGGGGGGGGGGGGGGGTTCGCCGTAATCGGCACGCTTGGCGCCGGGTTGGCGATCGCAGTATGGTTGTTAAAGTACTCAGAGGACGCTGCTACCCATCCTCTAGCTAGAGCATGGGTCGGCAACCTGTTGTTGTAAGAAGACGTGGAGACTAGTGCAGGCCGCACTTGGGCTATTTGAAGTAGTAGTTCTCGCTCCCTTTCACTTTGTTGTGTATGATATCGTCTGTCACGTGCGTTGAGGCGAGAATCATGCGGGCCGCATGCAGCCTGCGGGCCGCTAATTGCCGACCGCTGCTCTAGAGAGTCCTTAGTCGCCTTTTACGACACCCACGGGAAGAGATGGGGTAGTGCTATTCTTTAAGTCCGGCACTACACCTACTTTCAGGGTTTGCGTTTATCATGTTACACGTTGTATATCAACTCTTTAACGAACTGTGTTTCGTGTGTCGATAAAAACAACTAAAAAGATCAATGACCGTGTTATCTAAAGACGCTTGTGTTTTACTTCGCTTCCTCGTTTTATCACACAATCGTTGGCCGCAATCAGTTCCCAATTGATATTAGTGCTATGACTTTTAGAGTCGACTGTTTGACCTCTTTATAGACGTATCAAACCAGTGCCGTATAGGGCGGGGCAAGTAGAGCTCGTGTCCTGAGCGCCATTCAAATGGGGTCGCCAAATTTGCAAATTAAACTGACATTATAATTAACACATTCGAGTCTACCACACTTTTCAGAGAGCTCATACGCCATCCCGCCATATATATTGCTAGTGGACCTTCCAGGAGGTCCTCGGCATTACGTTTGCGCTAAGACTGAACCCTCGAGGAACCCTTCCTGGCATTAGGTTAAAAACCTTGAAAATTACGCTACTACGTCGTGAAATTGGTGTTTGATTGTTTCTTGACGGTGAATTTTCCAAGGAAAACCTGCATTTATAATGAGCCCTCCACGAGGGCATCCGGAATGGCGAATGCGACTACAGGGTGCCCTCGTGTGATAATTCAAATTATCACGCAATTCTTACGATTTTCTGACTTGAAGCCCTCTGAGACTACTTTTAGTGTATATGTTTAATTTTATATCATCATCATCATTCAGCCGAAAGACGTCCATTGCTGGACATAGGCCTCCCCCAAGCATCGCCACATCGACCGGTCCTGTGCTTCTCGCAAATTTGTGTTATCCATGTTGGGGGGTTTTGCCATAATCGCCACGCTTGGCAGGCGGGTTGGCGATCGCAGTATGGTTGTTAAAGTACTCAGAGAACGCTGCTGCCCATCCTCTAGTGAATCCCTTAGTAGCCTTCTACGACACCCATCGGAAGAGATGGCGTAGTGCTATTCTTTACGTCAGGCACCACACGGTACTTTAGTCGGTAGGCGGTAGGTAGTTTAGGTCGGGTAGATGAGAAAAAAAAAACATTTCTACTTAACGATTACAGGAGGAACCGAATAAACAAAAAAACATGATTTTTTTGTACCACTTTGTCGGCGTGATTAATATACCAGCTGTTATCGAATTCGTATAATTCCTTCAAACCACGTGATCTACTATTGACGCAGGTTAACGCTAAATGGGAATTTTTGAAAATCAACTAAAAAAATAATTTAAATAAAATCTTGGTTTTCTATTTCTGAGTCATTTTAGAGTCTTGAGTTATCTGACTGCAAAGAGCGATATCGCGTTAGTCGTGCCTGCCAGCCGTGTCGCCGTGCTTTCATTAATTTATGCGTGGTATCGAAATGTTCACACAAATAAAACTTTTTTTTGCAAAAAAATAAATTCTTTTTTTTTTTACTGAATCCTTATTAGGTGGTTTAAATACGATCGGTAACAAAGCCGCATGAATTTTTTTATTTTTAATCAAGCTAAACCCCGTGCGGGGCCTGTCTACATCAGTAGTAGAGATCGTATAGGGGGCGCAGGCTCACAGACAACACAGTTCAGTCACAGTTTTGCAATCACTTGGGCAACGTCTTTGATGTCGGGCGATGACACCGGCCGTGTAGGCGTTGCACAACTGTATGGATTATAAAATTGTGACTAAACTGTGTTGTCTGCGAGTCTCCGCCCGAGTAGGTATACGCTTAGCCTTGTTGTTCTCATCATGCCCGATGTCAGGGATGTCTGACTACAGAAGTTCAGTTGCAGTTTAGTTTTGATCAAAACAACGCTTTTCGCATTCTCTTAGCTGTTGCAAAAAATCAGCTGTTCCCTACATTTATGTTCGCATAACTCGTCAAAATGTAGGGAACAGCTGATTTTTTTTTCGCGATTTCATGTTTGGTCCCGTAGTAAAAGTTGTTCATAATGATGAGTACAGTGACCCCTTAAGATGTTGTGCCTTATTTATGTTACCCCTTGTAGAAAAAGTGGGTACGGCCTATTCTTCGCCCGGTACCAAACAGTCAATATTGTTTACTACCATAAATCTACTAAATCATGTACCTATTACTGGCAAAACAATCCATCTTATCAAGCCAAATATACTACACCGAAGAGGAAAGTGATTGCTCTCCGTGCCAAATTCTTCTCAGTTATATTTTGACCACAGTCCAAAAGTAGCTTTATTTCGTAATTTGTAATGACTAATTTCGCGTGTTTTCTGAGATTTCCGGTTGTATGAACTGGTGAAAATATTTGGGCTTGGTTTTGTGGTTTTATACTATACATTGATATTAGCCATGAGTCTTTGTGGTTCCTAAATTAGATTAGAGCTAAAAATAGTCGGTATCCGTATCGTAGGTGGCGTGATGGTGGGATTCATTCAAGGATAAACAGTGCAGATGTGTAATATGTTGTGATATGAATCGTTCACGGCTTTATCGCACGCCGTGCTAAGTGATACTAAAATAGTGATATTATGATTTGCTTCTTTGGGCTTTAATCGATTCTTAAATCGAGTGTATCCTATAATATGATAATTATGCATTAAATCCGATATAATTACATTTTAATTTAATGATCGCTAGTTCGACAAAGAGGAGCCACCTGCTTTTTTCATGGGTTTTGTCCAAGGCAACTAAGGGCTATGACTATGTCAAGAATCATGCATACATAGCTCACGCCTGTTTTTGTTAGCCGTTGATTAGTAGGCCTACCCAATTTTATCAGCAAGCCTATTTTGACCCGACTGCGCGAAAGGCGTTTCTTATGTTTTTTTTTATTCCTTTTGTAGCAACAATAGCCAATCCCTAAGGCTGGGCTTATACTTACCGGTCTAGTCAGATTCTTCGTTACAGCCCATTGCTTGCTTAGTTCACTTTCAACCTGTGGGCACACCCGCAGATAGTCGACTTTTGTAAATTTTATGTTTTTTTCAGTTCATTTACGGCTTGATACGCAAAATTATGTGTGTGTCAAGAATACTGCCGTCATAAGAAAAAAGGACGTAATTGCACAAAACGAAGTAACCGAAAGTAAACGGAGTAAGATAATAACTTAAGATCGGAAATCGGTTACTTCGTTTTGTGTAATTATTTTACGTCCTTTTTTCTTATGACGGCAGAATAGGCCACCCTGCTCTCATCTGTGGTTAACGTAAAAAGCGAGTAGAGATTACGCCAAGAAGATGGGCTGCAGTTCTCTTGTCTGCTTATAATAAACTATTATTTGATTTGAAAAATCATATATCGTTTTTTAGGGTTCCGTACTATGTAAAATGTAAAACAATGTAATGTAATGTGTAAAACAAAGCTCTTTAATTTAACACTTTTAGTACGGAACCCTAAAAATGTTATACGATTCTTCAAATAAATAATTTGTAACTAGTAAGTTAAGTCCAATAAATAATTCGTGATATTTAAATCCCGGGATTAAAACGTAATTACATTATTCCGGGATTTTAGAGGAGGTATTATCCACTCTATGTTACTTCCTTCCTCGAAGTTTAGGTAAATATTCTCTAACTATTCCGATCTCTGATTTTCACCAATACTTCAGGCAAGTGTGATGATTATGTAAATTTACCCTTTGACCGGTCATAGTGGCGGTCATTGGGTGGCCCAATTTTAGCCGTGGGTTTTTACGGGCTGAGAACGCAACATTCGACACTCTAATTATAATATCGGAGTGGATTGAGTAATGCGTATGCGCTCAATATTAAACATTGGACTTGAAGATTAATGCATAAGAACCTGCCTATCTATGCCTAGTACATTTTGTCACAATGCCAGCTTAGGATGGCCGCACACGGGCCACTTAGTGACCGGGACAGATTGTGAAGGGTAGGCGAATATTGCCTATTGTACTATTGACATTAAAACGGCCGTTTTTTTATCTTGTCGGCTCGACCTGTACGAAAATAGCTCATGCTGTGGTGAAAAGATTAGCCAGTCAGCAAGGTTGGTAGCGGGGCTGACTGCCCAGGGTGCGCCGGACGTACTGAAGTATCGTCACTCGAGGAGCCTCTTTTTATGCACCCTTAAGTTTCATTGTAAACTGAATTTAAAATTCAGTCTAAGTGCCTTGACTTAAGGCTCAATTTTCTTTATCTCAATTAAAATATTGATAAGAAAAAGGTACGTTTTAAAAAAAATACACAAAAAAATAGGTATGGCTGAAAGTGATTCAGTAGCCGATTCTTAAACTACTTGCAGGGTTTGCGTTCATTATGTCACAATTGTATACGGCCAAGGGCTAATTTTTCAATCGACAGATAACTTTAATCTGAGGAATAATTTTGACGTTTAGACATCTTTTGTATAGAAAAATCGGCCCTTAAACCAAAAACTAATCTCAAACCAAAATCTCTGGATTTATGTAGGCTTTTTCATTACCTTCATTGAATTTCTGTCAATCCAGGTATATCAGTTATTGGTTTCATTCGTTACTTTTCCATCTGCGGTCAGCCTTAATGCTTATTATACGATTATCACAGTAACCTAATTTCCTTGATCGACACAGCCATTTGCGCGGCAAAAGAAAACATTGACGCGCTAATGTTTTTTTTTTTCTCATTTCGAACGGTGAGGCATGCGTCACTGTTTATGATTCCTCTTGTTTGTTTACAATGAGATATAATAAATCGATTTTGATATGATACATTTCGTGAGAAGAAAGAAAGTATTATCATATAAACATTTTGTAAGTGGTTCTTAAATGTTGTAAAAGTATTATTGTTATACGATGAAGTTTTAAATCAAAAAGGAGACATTTTTTTTGATAGGCTCACTAAAAAATTGTGGCGTACCTATAGTAATGAAATGCATGTTGGTTTATTCCTTATAATTTCTAGATTGCAGTGGTAATATTAGCAAACCTTTATGTAACCGGAATACTGTGAAATACGACAGTCAAAACATGACTCTCGCGTTAGGTCATTGTTATATACACACGGTTATATAAAGATTATTAGGATTTTTATTTTTTCTTTCCCTTGTTTTGTATGTATCGTCTTCTATTACTATCTTTAATTATTGTAATTGTCTAAGACCGTTTTAATTAAAGTAAATAAATAAATTAATGTGTGGGCTGGCTGACGCACTATAGTCTACTTCAATAACTTGCTTTTGAGGGGCTCGTGGCCAATTAACAACCGCGCGAACCATACCATTTGCAAGGTTAAGCTACGCTTGCCGCGGTCAGTCCGTGGATGGATGACCGTTCGTTACACATCGAGACCCCTCCGTGCCTTGGAGAGCACGTTAAGCCATCGTTCCCGGGTGTTATACGAATACCAACGACAGTCGTTACGGGTAGTCAGAAGCCCGAAATTCTGAGAACCAATCTAACCTTAGGATATCGGCATTGCCCAGTAACTGGGTTACGGAGGTCTGATGGCAGTCGCTCCGTGTAAAATACTGGTATTCAGCCGCATCTGGTTAGACTGGAAACTGACCCAATACAGCCCGTAAACGAATTCGTGTAATTGCTTCAAACCGCGTGATCTACTGGTGACACTGACCCTGCATAGGTTTTTTTCAGAATGAACAAAAAAATGTTTTCAATAAATGAACCATGATATTCTGTATCTGAGTAATTTTAGCGTCCCAAGTTAACCGAATGCGTGGAGCGATATCGCGCTAGTCGTGCCCGTCAGCTGTGTCGCCATGCCTTCATTCATTTATGCATGGCATCGAAATTTTCTATCACATAAAATTTTTATTTGGGAAAAAAAAAGTTTATTTTTATTTTCAATCAATCTAAATAACGTGCGTGGTTAATCTATACCATTAATGGATCATGTGGTTTGAAGGAATTACACGAATTCGTTAACACCCTGTATGTTTGAGAAAAAGCTAGGCAGGTAGATAATAGTTTTAAGTAATTTTAAACATAATATACTTATCTACTTCAGTAGAAGTTTATTACCCTGTGAATCTAAAAAAAACTACAATTGAATGTATGACAATCGCTATTTAATAACTTGTATTTGAATCCGGTTTTTTAACAATTACGCATTGTTCGCGTAAAATTGACGACACGTTTGGTGCAGTGGCTAAGCGATTGGCTTCTGCGCTACGGGTCGTGGGTTCGATTCCCACACGGAACAAAAATTTGTATGGCCTACAGATGGTTGTTTCGGGTCTGGGCGTTTGTTTGTGAGATTTGTGTCTGTAAACGCACCCACGATACAAGAGAAATCTTAGTGTGGGGCAACGTTTTTAAAAAAAAAAAAAAAAAAATTAACACAATACGTACATTAGTAAACATACACACAGCTTATACTGGCAATGTATAGCATGATATGTAGTCGTGGGTACAACTTAATGTATTTCTGTTGCCTCTATAACAACAAATACTAAAAAACAGAATAAAATAAATATTTAAGGGGGCTCCCATACTTACTACAGACATGATTTTTTTGCCGTTTTTATAGATAATGGTACGGAACCCTTCTTGCGCGAGTCCGACTCGCACTTGGCCGGTTTTTATTTAAATGTAATACACGCAATTCATAAAAAGTTATAATTTTTAATACTATAAGGTGAAAAGCAGCTTTTTCGAAATATTTTACTTTTTTTGCTATAAAAACGTAAAGATGCTGTTCAAGCAAGGAAAAAGTTATCCGATGTGTGTATGGAGAAGATGACTGTATTAACAGAATGCCAGTGCCAAAACTGGTTTGCGAAATTTCGATCTGGCAATTTTGATATTATAAACGCACCACGTTCTGGAAGTCCAGTTGAACTGATTAAGACACAATAAAGGCATTAATTGATGCAAACCGGCAAATAACAACTCGTGAGATCACTGAGAGATAAAATTTATCGAATTTGATCGTTCAAGATCATTTGAAACTCCCAATCTTAGGCAAAGCTCGACTTAACCGGTTGCGTACCGCCCGTCGCGTCGTCGCAGGACGACACTTAATTGTCTTATCTATTGTGTCTATAATTACGGTGATTGAGAGTTGAAAATTCAATGAAATCCGAACGAAATTACTTTCCGAAGGACCTATTAAAAAGCCAAAAAAGCGATATTAACCAAATTTTTTTTCTAGTTTTTTTTCGACATCTTGTTGTCTCGTTTCACTCATTTTTGTCTGTGTACATTATCCATGGACACACTGTATAAATATTAGATCCGTACAATGGTAAATACGCGGTCGTATCGCTAAAAGCAAATTCTTTAGATAAACCATTGAATGGACACTAACAAAAGAAATAGCCATGGTCAGAACTGGAGTTCTCTAATCGTTTATCTTTTAGTTCGAGGTCACACGAAAACCTATCTTTAATGATAATTACGGACACGGCAACCATTACTTTCGCTTTCAGTCAAATTACAGGCGTCCTACATATTTGTGGATCGAAAGTAGCGGCGTCTAGGTCAACGGTCTCATTACCTATCCACGTAGTGACTAGTTACTATGTAAGGGATAGCCTAACCTTTTAAATGTTATTTTGTTCGAAAGCTTACAATACAATACTCTTTATTTGTACACAAAATAAACAAAAAACATTACTATAAAAATAGAGATGTACAATGGGCGGTCTTATCGCACTAGGCGATTTCTTCCAGACAACCTTTGGATGGACATGAAGTGCAAGAAAAAAGAGAGGGGTAGTTCTCGGTGTAACAATATATAAGGAGACATTAAATTAAGTACTTTAAATAAACCTAAAAACACAAATAAATAAATATTATACATATACAATAAACATAGTTTACGCTTGGTTGTTATTTTATCTTGTACAAAAATTCGTCTAGAATCGTTTTCCACATGTCAACTTAAGGTCATGCTCAGGTCGAATGCAAATGCTGCAAATAGGGGTCCCACAAGGTGAACTGATGGCCTGGTGAAGGTCGCGGGAATCCGTTGACGAGAAGCTCAGGACTGGTCGATGTGGCGATGCTTGGAGGCCTGTCCAGCCGTGGACGTCTTTTGGCTGAATGATGATGGTGATGATGATGATGATGCTGCAAAAATTCTATCATTGATCTTCTGAAGAATAGGGTATTTAACTACTATTAAAAAAATATACAATCATTTAGTATTATTTTATAGAAAATATAGAAAGGTATATACGTGAAAAAAAAAAACGTTGAAAAAATAGATCTCCTCTACACCTCTACACACACGCTTTAGAAGTTTGCTGCAGGTGGCATTTTCTGTCCTTGTCACGCGAAACGGATGACTTGAAGTTTTTAAGGTATGACCTTAATGGTAGGAGTGTTGTCTCTGTCTTGTGAACAATTTTAAATCGTTTCTAACATAAGCATTTGATTGAATATTTCATTTGTTTTTAGGGTTCCGTACCCAAAGGGTAAAATGGGACCCTATTACTAAGACTCCGCTGTCCGTCTGTCACCAGGCTGTATCTCATGAACCGTGATAGTTAGACAGTTGATATTTCACTGATGATGTATTTCTATTGCCGCTATAACAACAAATACTAAAAAACAGAATAGATAATGGTACGGAACCCTTCGTGCGCGAGTCCGACTCGCACTTGGCCGGTTTTACTGTTGCTTATTATTATTGGAACAGATAGGAGATTTGTAATAAAAAAAAAATACAAAACCCTTATTTTAAACGAAGATTTTGATGCCTTGACACGCTAAAATTAGTAGCCCACATTATAAGCATCCTCAATAGCGATAGGCTTGCCTCGAATACCGTGACACAACTAGAGCTGTGTAAGTAAACAGACTTAACAAGGGGGTTGTTGCCGTCCGAAAAAACACGAAACATTAAAAAATTCTTATCGTTGTAAGCGAAAAACGTGAAAAAAGAAAGTAATTGTAAGTTTCAGCTCATTGCTTCAGCTAACGAGCTGCTCTGTTTTTGTTTGAAACAATGCCGTTTTCAAGGATGCGTTTTTATTTTACCAATACTTTTGTCATTGTAAACTTAATACCTACTTGTCAGGAAAAAAAAAGTATTTTTACTGACTTCGAAAAAAAGGACGTTATGATACGATGCGTATCTTTTCTTTTTTAATTCATGTTCAATGTAATTTGTTGCAATAAAATCCATTAATAAAATAACTGAAAGAAGTAAAATAATTACCAAAATATAAAATTGACAGTTTCATAAGTCGGTGCCTTCAATTTGTTTCAGCGTAGATTAGCACTGACTTCTGAAACTGTTAATTTTATATTATGGTAATATATGAAATCGCGAAAAAAAAAACAGCTATTCCCTACATTTTGACGAGTTATGCGAACATTAATGTAGGGAACAGCAATTTTTTTTGTTTGCGATTTCAGGTTTGTTCCCATAGTAAAAGTTGTTCATAATGATGAGTACAGTGACCCCTTAAGAGGTTGTGCGTTATTTATGTTACACCTTGTATAACTCCTATCAATTTTTTTTTAAACATTTTTTAATCTTTTTTCGATATTTTACTTTGTACCTAGAGTAGACAAGGACACCAGAAAAAATTAATAACACGCACATGAAACAGCTTAAATACCTTTTAAACCCGAGGAATTTTAATACAGAATGATATAATAATTAATACATCGATCGGTGGCTAGTCGTGTGTGACACCAACTAATTAAAACTTATTTAAACTAGGCAAGCTATAACGGCCAACGGTTTTATTACCGCATTAACACGCCAACTATTTTTTGTGTCACGCAAAACACCTCGGAATTTCTTCCCGTTAGTAACAGTTGATATAATATGGTTCTAGCTATGAAAATTCGTCCCTGTCATTCTTTGGATGTTGTACAGGGCTTCTTAGGGATATCAAGAGGTTGAGGATCTCCGGCCACTCTAGTATGTGGCCAGCGGGCGACATTAGGGGACCCGTCGCCCGACCAGTAACAGGCTCCAGAAGGCGGCGCGCATGTGTTCCGTGCGCGCCTCTCAGGAGGACGTGGGGCAAGGCCCCACAGAAGGAGAGGTCTGCCAGGGACTGGCGGACCGAGGCCTGCCGGGGTTGCAGTGCATGCAGCTGCGAATCCCGTGACCCCGGCCAAGGGTCAGGAGAAGGAACACCGTGGGTTTTTAGCCGGTAAGAGTCCGGCATAACCCTTCGCCTTCCCCGGGCGAAGGGTATCCAAGAGGAAATTCCCACGATAAAAAAAAGGCCTAAGTATCAAGAGGTTGCGCAGAAGTCTTCTCATAACCACTAAAATAAACGATCGTGAGAATGAATTGCAGAAAGAAACTACGGTTGGCAAGCGGATTTCTGATCCAAGTGTACAATTTTGGCTCAAGAGTATAATTATTTCTTTTCTCTTCACGTATATTCTCTAGTTGCCTCTTCTGACACCCGCGTGACACGGTGGATCTTTGCGGTCCACCTGGCTATCTACCACCCATGTATTAAAGTCCGGCACCAAGCAGTTTACTGTGTTCCATCATGTGCGTTAGTGCCAGACGGTTATAGGGGAGTCCCCTTATATCTTTACTACTTGGATTCCTGTACTCTATCGTAGTCGCTGCCTGCTCTTACTATATGCGACGCGACCAAGATAAAAAACAAAAAAATTAAAATTGTGTAGGTACGACTAAAGTAACAAAATAAACCTCCTTTGTAATTTTTCAGCGCTGATGGGGGAGAAACCTTACCCGTTCAAAGCTCCATCGCCACAAGACATGGTGGCGTTGAGGAAGGCGATTGAAGCGGGCCTCGCCAGCACCGTTCGCGACAGAGTGTGGGACAACCCGAGGTTCCTCGTCAGCAGTGGTAACACACCAGCTATTATGCAGGTACCTTTAGAATCCATCATCATTTGAAGCACAGAGAATCAGTATATAGGTGTAGGAACGCGTATTCTATAACTTATTAATTTACGGGAGTTTAATCTACAAAGACGCCGCACTCCTTTTTGTGAGAGGTAGCCGAGTGGTGCGTTTGCGCACATCTCTTATTATTATCCTATATGTATTAGTGTGTGTATGCACACATCTAACTTTTGTGTGGCGATAGTTTTTTTTTTCTCTCTTGGTCTGCTTTAGGTGGTCCTAGGGGACCATTTCCACGTAACCGGGCAGTTTATTGGCGAGACCTGAAGAGTCTCCAGCCAATTGGCGATAGAATTAACACAATAGCTATTTATAATGCACACTTTTGCACTGTAGCGATTTAGACAGAAAGTGGGTCCGCGTCTACGTGGATTGAACGCATAAACTCCGTAGTTTCGCGAAATTACTAGATCTGTTCAGTAAGATCGTACAATGAAACTGCCAGTTTTCGCGATGTTCTTTTTATTATGGCTCAAGTATAATTTCTGTTGTATCTCAGCAAGGTCAAAATTCATTATTTTCATTATCATATTATCAAAAGCGCCATCGGTTCTTAGTTAATATACCAAAAACCCGAACGAAGCGCTTTGATTCCACTTTCATTGTGAAAACTGCCAAGCAGTGGAATGCGCTGCCCGAGTGGGTGTTCCCCGACAGCTACAATCTGGGTGTCTTCAAGTCACGAGTGAATCGGTTTCTTCTGGGCAAGCGTGCTCCATCGTAGACCGCATCATCGCTTAACATCAGGCGAGATGGCGGCCAAACGCAGGACTAGTAATAAATAAAAAAATAGTTTTAACAAAGTGTCGATCCGATTTCATTAGACACGTTTTTTTTAATGCCAGTTTATTTCGATGTTTCACTACATGACATTGGTCTAACCACCTTACTGTCACCTTGGTAAATCATTGGTATTTTCGTCACAAACGAGGTTGATAAGCGTTAATGACTAAAACTAAGTCAGACAAGTGTTATCGATTTTTCCTGTTAGGTAATTTGGTTTGTAATTGGATCTGATATAGACTTGCCCTGCTTACGTAAATTAATTCATTTAAGGTGAATACGATCATTCGGTCCACTTTTATTTTATTATTTTAGTTAAAACATCTAGTACATGAGCCAGATAGTATATTTTGTCAGTCATTTCCTCTCAAGCGATAACTCGTGGAATGCTTCAGAGAGTTGTATTATGCAGCATGGTGAACGTCAGTTGCCGCTCCGTGGGTGTGTGGGGCAGCGGCAGCCCCTCAAACACGTCAAAAAAAAAATGTTTTCAGTCATTTCCTCCCGACTGAAATTTTGTTAAATGATAGTTAACGGAATTATTCGAAGATAAAAAAAAGTCAGCTGGCCGTACCGTGGTGGATTATACGTCAGCTGGTCACATGAACATGCAAAAAAAAATTTTTCGTTCAGTGATTTCCTCTCACTTGAAAATCTGTCAGATGATAGGTCTGTCAGGCCCACCCACGGAGCGGCAGCTGACGTTCACCATGCTGCATAATACAACTCTCTGAAGCATTCTACGAGTTATCGCTTGAGAGGAAATTGGTCCGGAAAACCTGTTGCTGGCTCACGGGCTAATCTTTAAGGCGTAATTTTATAAATTGCTACTACCTATTCTTGCATTGTATTTGTGTGTGGATTTGTCTACCTTATTTTAACTGTATTTTTGTCGAACAAAAGAAAAGTTGTTGTTACTATGGTCGACAAAAAAACAGTAAAATGTGTCGTTTTATAAGGTAAATAAATCTACACATAAATACAATGCAATTATAGATATTCGCAATTAATAAAGAAGCTCATATTTGACATAAAATATTTAAAAAATTAAACCGTTCCTTCTCTGTATGTGAAGAGACATTTGCTTTGCAGTAACTTAAATTAATTATGTTAGTAAACTTACTAGTGCTTTATCCATAGTATGTCTATTATACCATATTATATTCTCGATGGTGTGTGAAGTCCGCGAACTCGGGCCAGGGGGCCTACTCCCTAAGTCCGTCAACGAAGTCAGTCGCCCGTCCGAAAGTAGCCCGAAACGTAGGAGTGAACAAAACAAGTGTCAAGTTCAACTTTTCGGACGGGCAAATACACATCGGTAGTAAGGACAACTGTCACATCGTGTTGCCATTCATTCTTAGTTCGGGCTCCGAAATAATCGAATGTCCGTAAGTGATAGGGAGCAGGAAACGCTCGTAACTAAGGCCGAAACAACGGATTTCGTGCTTAGGGAGTAGACCCTCAGCCCCGTTTCAGAACCTTTTCGGTAAGCAGTTGTTGACCAGTAGGCCTAGCACGAATGTTGTGATGTATGGTAACGTAAACGTACCGTTAACGCGAGTGAATTTTGAATTGGAAATACTTGTTTCGCACATAATATTTAATCGCATTGAAAACTTTATTCATATCTTTGTATGATACAAATTGTGGTTGTCGCATAAATTTAAACTAAAATGCTATAGAATAGTTGTATTTTCGATTCAAAATTCACTCACATTAACGTTACGTTTACGCTACTTACTATACGTGAAAATATTCTTGCTAGGCCTACAGTTCGGTTTGTTATCCCGTTCCGTCTACGTTTCTCGTATCGAGAGAAAAAGAGATAGCATACCGAATCGTTCGACAACTGACTAATCGAATCGTTCTTTTCTTTCTTTCCTTTTTATTCTGAGAAGATAAATAATATTGCAAAATTGGTATAAATACATACAACAATTGTTTACAACACAACTTGTTTAACATTATTTAAATGACTTGAGACGTGGATCAAGTGCTCAATGACAAAATTAGCATTCAATTGATCCGACGCAGTTACTTGACAAGATGGTTAATGACACACATACCTGTACATATAATTAAGTATCGAGTATTGAAATTGTTTGTTTTTATACGACAAAGTCACATTGTATTTTTTTTTTTATTAAATTTTGTTTTTCTTAACTTTCTAAAGCGGTAAATCTATTAGAAAATTGAATTTGCACAAGTTGTTAACCCTTTGAATGCCGATAACGGATATTTTCTTTAACTTCCAAGTCTAAAAAACCTCATCTTGGCATATTTTTTGTACGTATTTATAGTACAGTCACCATCAAATATATTTATTTATTTAATACTTCAATGCCAATGGTGGTACATAAGGCGGACTTAATGACACAAGGCATTCTCTACCAGTCAACGTTTGGGTCAAACAGAACATATACAAGGTGTAACATAAATAAAGCACAACCTCTTAAGGGGTACTCATCATTATGAACAACGTTTACTATGGGACCAAAACAGAAATTGCGAAAAAAAAACAACTGTTCCCTACATTTATTTTCGCTTAACTCGTCAAAATGTAGGGAACCGCAGTTTTTTTTTTTTCGCGATTTCATTTTTCAAGCTGTCGTGTCTCCGTAAGCGACCAATCATTTTCCCCTTCTTTCTAAGATAGAAACTAACTTATAGCCTCTGAAAAACTGCCTGACATACGACATGTATTGTGTTATGCCACTCCCAAGCTGAATTTCGACAAATCGTTCTACGACAAGATTTTACTTCGACACTATGGAACTCCGACATTACGCTATTCTGATAATTATGGAACTTCGAAACCTAATTTGGGGCACCCCGACACGGATAGGTTAGATTCGAAGGGGATGACGGGGGCTAGAGCGAGCGAGCAAAGCAAGCGAACGAAGCCCCTGACATCCACTTAGTGTTAGGTTACTTTAAACCCCAGTGTTCCATAATTGTCGGAGCAGCGTAATGTTGGAGTTCCACTGTGTCGAAGTAAAATATTGTTGTAGAACGATTTGTCGAAATTCAGTTTGGTAGTCGTGTTATGGTCTTGAAAGCTTGGCGTTCAAACGTTAAAGCAAGTGCTTACTTACCTGTTTAAACTGAAAGCAAGTTTTGTTAAAACTTTCGGTAAGTCAGGTGATTTGGTAAAACTTCAACTCTCTACAATGAAAGTCGGTTGCAGAAGTCAACTTAGCTAGTGCATTACATCTCGACCCACACTATTAAGTAAAATTATATCAAAATTGCTTCCGTGTTGGGGTTTACCTCACAATTATATCATAGTCATATCAATTTGTAGCCTTCTTCCTTCTACCTCCATAATGGACGAGCGCACAGTACTACGACATAAGTTATGCGACCCGAAAATCTTTATTTATTATTTAATCATTTATGTACACACAACACTTAATATAAGATAATGAATCAGGACCGTAGCGTGCAAAGGCACTTAGCATCTTCGTGTTTGACTGCCTCGTTATTATAGTGGTCGCAAGCGCGACTGCTGGGCGTGAAGTTCTGGCTTATAACGGCTAAATCTGCCCAACTCTTCGGGGAATACAGGCTTGTTGTTATGTTATGTAACAAGTTTGGAAAATTGATTCCGTTTATATGCTTTTATTATCACACAGGAGAATGCCTATCTGTCAATCGCCGTTGGCGGCACCTACGGCCCAAGAGCCTATGTGGCTTATATCCTTTAAGAACCGCACTGCAACCTAGTGTACAGTCGCGGACTTGAACCCCCTTATTACAAACGATGGTTTAAGAAAAACCTAGGTTTTAAAATAGCCCCGTCTCTTTTTTTAAATGACATAAGAAAGTGATGGGTATATTTTAAACCTGGGTTTACCTTAGTCTTGGTTTAAACCATATTTTGTAATAAGGGGGAGAATGTTTACCACCCTAAGGTCTATAATTGCTTGCACATTACTTTTTCATAAGGTCGATATGACATAAGTTGATATGACATCTTAGGCGTGAATTACACAGAAGCGGCGTAAGGTGCAGACGCGGCGCAAGCGCGTTGCTTTAATACATTTTTTGCGAAAAAGATTTGAAGCGGCACGACAAAACGTATGAAAGCGACGCGCCTGCGCCGTATCTGCACCTTATGCCTTTTCTGTGTAATTCACGCTTTAAACCTTATTGCGCACAGTGTGATAAGGAATCGAATTTGAAATCTGATAAACATTTCGAGTCCGCGATCGTACATATTCTATTCAGCCTAGCATTTTCCCAACTATGTTGCGGTCACCTTTCAGTCTAACCAAATGCGGTTCAATACACGTACTTATGTCCTTCCAGCAAATTCAAAACACGTAACAGTACGTTTAAAATGTGTTCTCCAAAGCACAGAGGGGACTCGATCCGTTATAAACGGTCACCCATCCACGGACTGACCGCGGCAACAGCTGCAGATCGTACAATTTGTGAGGTTAATCTCCTATCGATTCTTAGCCGAGTACTTAATAATATTTTTAATTTCAGGAGGGCTCTCGATACAACGCGATGCACGTAGCAGCAAAATCTATGAATGCAGACATTTGTAATCTAATATTGACAACGGTTGGCAATCCGCTGTTTGTGCAGACTTTATACGGAATGGATGCTGACGCTGACTCTTGTAAGGTAAGAAAAAAGAGACTTTTTAAACCAGTTGCAATTACTTAGTGCCAAAGTTTTGCTGGAAACCAAGTTTTTTTTTGTAGTGGGTTGGCAAACAAGCCGTCGGCCCACATGATGGCCATCTGAGGCATTTACTACCGCCTATAAACACCTACAACAGCAAGATGGTTGCTTGTGCGTTGCCTACTTTAGACAAACTTGGAAAGTGTCATGTACCTGTATAATTTCGTTTGCACTTTAAACCGGAACACAGGAAAACTGCTTGGTGGTAGAAATAAGTATGGTACCTAGTACTTCTCCGAACGAACTTTTTCACAAAGAGTTTAACCACTACTTACGTGTAACATGGATTGAGTAGAAGATATCTATACTAATATTATAAAGAGGTACAATTTGTTTGTTTGTATGTAGGAGGTAATCTCCGAAACTACTCATCCGATTTCAAAAATTCGTTGACCAATAGGAAGCTACGTTATCCTTGAGTGCTATAGGCTATATTTAAGGATCAAAACATTATAAATTAACGCGAGCGAAGCCGTGAGCAAAAGGTAGTGTTTTATAAAATTTGTTTTATAAAAGTTTTGCTAATACACCACCTAATGTGTCCCAACACTAGATCATTGATGTAGAACGTTTTTAATCTCATACCGGCCTCAGCCATCTTTCTATTCGCAAATTAATCATATCTATCTAAACTTGTATATTATATACTCAGGAGTTCGCAAGCATACTCGTGGACCGTTACCTGAACACTCCAGACAAGGCGATCAATGAGACGCCGCTTCACTTCGCGGCCAAGTTTGGCGCAGAACACGTGGTGGACCTGTTGACGTCATTCCCGCAGTGCAATCGCAGTGCAGTCAACAAGTACGGCGAACAGGCGAAAGATGTAAGTCACCTCATACTGTTATCGTTTGGTTATGCTCATTGATGAACGTAGGCCTGTGTTTTTGATCTGTTCAACTTCGTATGATGCACTTTTTATTACAAAACCTTTGGCATTAAAATTGATGACTGAAATGATTATCACGAAACAGCTAAGAACGGGATAAAAAAAAGCACGCAAACAAAAAAAAAAACAATAAAATCGGTACGTCCGTCTGGAAGCTTGACGACACGTTTGGTGCAGTGGCTAAGCGATTGGCTTCTGCGCTACGGGTTGTGGATTCGATTCCCACACGGAACAAAAATTTGTATGGCCTACAGATGGTTGTTTCGGGTCTGGGTGTTTGTGTATGTGAGATTTGTGTCTGTAAACGCACCCACGATACAAGAGAAATCTTAAACAGACAAACAAATGGTTCAAATAAATTGGTCATCGTTGAATTATGGTGTGCCGTGCAGTTAATTTATTTAATTTTGCTTCCTCTTCTAGCATTTTCAACTTTGGCAAATAGTTTTGGAATTTTACTTAATTTATTTATTCACATTTATGTAACTTTGAATGATAGATTGAGGAATGATGTGATAAGACAAAGTTGCGGTTTAAAAGATGATGTAGTGACAAAAGTTTAAAGGAGTATGCTTCGGTGGTTTGGTTATGTTGAAAGAATGACTGAACGGCGATTAACAAAAGGAATTTACAAGGTGTATGTCAGTGGAAACGTCAGTAGAGGACGCCCTAGAAGAACATACATCGATGTCATTGGTGATGTTCTTCAAAAAGGACAGGTGCGTAGTACTTTCAACCGGCGTGCGTGTATGACAAGATCTATGACCGTGGACGAAGCTAAAAGAGTATGTAAGGATCGTAGCTTGTAAAGTTCGACAGTTTCTACCTACCTCCATGGGAAAAAGGCGTGAGTTTATGTATGTATGTTTATTTATACACAGATAATCTGCAAGCGAGCAACAAACAGCGACGTCGGCGTAGCAAGTCGCATCGCGTGCATGCTACAAGAGCGGTACTACGTGCCCGTACTACACACGGAGGACGGCAGCGGCGTGCCCACTATAGGACGAGCCTTCACACCTGCCGTGCCGCCCGTAAGTACAGCTCATGTTAGCTTGGTTTTTGTTTTGGTTAAAGTTTTTGGGTATACAACGTGTAGTTTCTACAGGCGTCAATATATTTGCGGGTGTACTCTGCTTTGCCCGTTAAAGCTCTGAGTATTCAACTTACCAGCTCTAATTTCCTGTATTGTGTTTCACGTGTAGAGTTAAAAGTTGACTTACTTTGCGTGGCATTCAGTAAGCGCAACCCTTCTACTTGTAAGTGTTACGCTGCTTAGTCAGTTCCCTTTCGACAGTTTTCGTTTCTGCAAGTGTGAATAGTTGTAGAATTCGAGCGCAATGTTTACTTCATACCACTAAATTACCCTCGTTATGCAGACAGTTGGAAAAAATGCAATATTTATGTAACTTAATATCCGTGATTTCAAGTAAGATGTTTCTGGAGTTTCCATAAAACAATCATAATTATGATCAATGCCAATTCTTGAAAGAACAAAATGTAGTTATTTCATATTTTATCGATGTACCGGCACGAAGGGTTCACAAAGTTTTTTGTATGGTACGTGTCATCTTGACAATGAAATCCTTTCCCCACAGGAAATAAACCGGGACCCGTTATCACCGCGCTACGAGATCCGCGCATACGCGGGTCCCATGGAGGCGCGCGCGGCGGAGCTGTTCCGTCGTCGCTGGAAGACCCCGCCGCGCGCGGCAGCGGCGCCGCCCGCGGCGGGCGAGCCGCGCGTGCCGTGTGCGCCGCGCGTGCCACACTCGCAGTACACGGTGCAGACGCCGGCCCCGCCCGCCAGCCCCAAGCCGCAAGCGTTCCGTCTCAAGGAGCTTACTAAAGGACTTGAGACTGTTGGCAGGTTGGTACAATACAATCTTACTTATAGTTCTAGGTAAACGATAATGTAATGTGACGCAATGCGAAATACTGTCATAAAAAAACCGTAAAGAGAACAGCTTCTACGAAGACCGATACGATGCAATGAGCACGATTTTTTTGCAACTTAGGCCTGAATCTACGTTAAACGGGCGTCGACTTAGGGCACCCTGTTGTATGTCTACGCGCATGGTCACGCGGGTGTGCTCCGTGGGATCGCGGCGGTTCGTCGCGGGTACCCTGGCCCCATATGGCAGGGTGACACTGCACTTCCACAATCGCTCTTTCTGTATCTGCCCGCGCAAGTCCCCGCAGCGGTGCACTTTTGTATGAACCCGCGCCCGCTTAATGCAGTTTCAGGCCTTATTGTGTGTGAAAAATAATTTGATCGGTTAGACAATCAGCAGGGCTATTAGCACCAGGTTTGGTGAAAGATATTTCATTTCATATTCGTAATCATAACTACAAGTAGACTGCACAATGCACATCCAGTCGCATCTGTAAACTATGCAACTGCCAAGAGCAGCTTGAAGGCAATTAGAGTGTAGTCAGTGTAACTGCGTGACAACTGCCGACTGGATGTGCAGCTTACTTGCAGTTATGATTGCGAATATGAAACTAAATATGTTTCACCAAAAGTGGCGTTAGTACCCAGCCCCCCTGTTACTCAAAATCTCGTGCATTAAGTAGTAAAAATTGTATCATTAAGAATAACTTTCGTTTCAGGAATTTAGCGGAACAAATGAAGGTGGGCTGGAAAGAGTACTGGCCGTTCTTAGACACGTTCACCGACCTCCGCACGCCCGAAGGCCTCACTCTCTTAGAGAACTATCTCAAGGGCAAGTACGAGAGTGCCTGCTCCTTCGCATACAGCGACAGCTGCGCGCAGTCCCACGTTCCCGACGACTTCTCCCTCTCAAGAATAAGCCTCTCCATAACCTCGCAAAGCCCTTCCAAAGACTCCACTCTAAGCCCCATGTCCGAACTCTGCGTCGCCATGAATTCCTGCAAAATATCCTCCGAAAGACCCCCTCACTGGAGGAAAACTGATCCCTTAAGACAAAGGCTGTGCAGACAACCTGGACCGAAAGTGGTGAACGGGGACGCGCCGACCGTCATCAACCACACAGTCAGCCAACTACTCTGCATAGAACGAACCTGCCAAGTGTTCGCCAAACGGATAGCTGACGCCCTAACATTCTCCCTCACAGCGGAGCCCGAAACCGCCGGCGACTCGCTCAAATCCGAATCGAAGCACCTACAACACACAATATTCACATACATGGACGACGAAAGATTTCAGAAGATAGATTTCGCTTTAATTCACTCAAGACTGGCACAATTAGTTGTATATAAATTGAGGCAGCAGACGAAGGATCTGGATGACGTCAACCATTTGTTAGAGTTCTTGATTAAGCTTCGATGTCCGAACGACGATATATTTAGTTCAGATGACGAACGAAAACCGACTTACAGGTGCCCGAGCAGAGTTAAAATGACTCATGTAATTGACGGTCATGTCAGGTGTTTAGCTAGTTTTATATGCGAGGAATTGACGGAAGGAGAAGTGCTCAAAGCCCCGGCGATGTCAGAGATAGAGTGTACGGAGTTGTGGCAGAGAGCGTCTAAGTGTAGGTGTGATTGGAAGATCGAAGTGTTCGAACGAAATAGTAAGAAGAACGCATCGTTTAGGAAGAATAGATCTATATTATCAACTAGTCCGAAAAGCGAGAGTTTTATTAGAAGACTGACATTTGATCATGATATTGGTAAGTTATATTTTTGTTTTAAAATGTTTCAATTTTATATTCCTTGTTATAAGCTCTTAAACGTCCTCTGTCTATACTGTGGGCCTAAAAGAATATATTTGTCTACTATTAAAACTGTACACCAATTTAATATTATTTTAAAGAAAGGATAGAAAGAACACGAAATGTGAAAAATAAATTTAATAAAACCTTAAAACAAGTAGTAATGGGTGGATGAAAGTGGGTGCTATCTTTTATTGTTGACGTTTCTAAAGTACTTATCTATTTTCTCTACTCTACTTATACAAGGTGTAACATAAATAACGCACAACCTCTTAGGCGCTATCTCTACGAGCGAGTGAATCGCGGCGATATTTTCGCCGTGCCATCAAATTCAATACCAACTATCGCCGCGATAACATCGCCGTGTGTAGACACGTTCTAAGAGAGTGTATAGAAATACGTGGCACGACGATAATATCGCCGCGATTCTCTCGCTCGTGGAGACGGCCCCTTAAGTGGTCACTGTACTCATCACTATGAACAACTTTTACTATGGGACGAAACAAGAAATCGCGAAAAAAAAACCAGCTGTTCCCTACATTTTGACGAGTTACGCGAACATAAATGTAGGGAACAGCTGATTTATTTTTCGCGATTTCACATTTTATCCCTTAATAAAAGTTGTTCATGTCATAATGATGAGTACAGTGTTCCCTTAGGAGGTTGTGCGTTATTTATGTTGCACCTTGTATATTAAATATTTCTTTTACAATATTCACTTTATGAGAAAAGAAAATAAACTTAATTGATAATATAGTAAAGAGTATTTAAATTAACTGCGTTATAATCTGCGTTGAACGAATGATGCGTTGTAAATATACTTTCTCACATTTTTACTTGCAGTGTCAATGCATGCTATGCATCGTGGCTATGTTATCTAGGTGTGCTACGTTATCGTAGTTGATTTATAGCTTAGTTTATTATTTAAATGTGTTCTAATTAATGATACTTAACCCCTGTGAAGTTTCGCCAGTTAACTCAAAGTAACAGTGTATTTAAATCATGATTCTGTTCAAGGCGACGGAAAGCTGCAACACAGCGAGTGTGACCGTCCGGTGAGCGTGAACTCTCCGGCCGGCGACAGCGGGGCCGCGCTTTATACTGTAGATACTGCCAAGTGCCAAGTGGTCAACGCTGAGGTAAGTACTCACTATTTTTATTATACACTAGCTTTTGCACGCACCTTCGCTTGCGTGAAATATTGAACCCGTTAAGTGACGATTTTCCATACAAACTTTCATCCCTTATTTAACTCCCTTAGGGGTTGAATTTCGCAAAATCCTTCCTTAATCCTTGTCTACATTATAAAGGGAAACTCTGCAAAATTTCAGCTTTCTAGGTCTAAGGGTTTGGGCTGGGCGCTGATGTGTCAGTCAGTCAGTCAGGACTTTTCTTTTTATTTATATAGATAAACTCACTCACAAAAGAGGTAAGCAGAAGTGTTCTCCTATTATAGGAGTCTGTACAACACCCACGTTTCACCTCTGTAGGCTAACCTCCGGTTTCTGAATTGAGAATTCGGGATAAGCAATACTTAAGTAGTATTTGAGTAAGGAGTTGTCAAAAAAATGCTTTGAAATCCGTCATATTTAGGATTCCGTACCCAAAGGGAAAAACGGGACCCTATTACTAAGACTCTGCTGTCCGTCCGTCCGTCTGTTACCAGGCTATATCTCATGAACCGTGATAGTTAGTCAGTTGAAATTTTCACAGATGATGTATTTCTGTTGCCGCAATAACAACAAATACTAAAAAAAAATTACTAAAAAACAGAAAATAAATATTAAAGGTCCCATAAGTACAACAAACGTCATTTTTTTGCCGTTTTTATAGATAATGGTACGGAACACTTCGTGCGCGAGTCCGACACGCACTTGGACGGTTTTTTTGACAACTCCGTACTCAAATGTTACTTGAGTACTGCTTATCCTATAATTCTCAATTCAGAAACTGGAGGTAATTCAAGTAATGTCATGACGCGCCTATCAAGTTGCAGTGACGCTGCAGTTAAGTTCATGCGAGCGTATCTGACAGCGATCGCCTATAAATAGGATACGAAAAGCGTTATTTTGATAAACACTTAGCTGCAACTGAATTTCTTTAATTAGTTGAAATAAGCTCCGGGTATTAAGTACCATGTAATAGATGGTGAACCCAATTATGGTGATAGGTTCGTCTCTGAGGACTCGCTTGCCCGGGGACGGAAGGCCTAGCTTTGCTAAGTCTATGTGTGCACGGACTAAAACAATACCTGCTGTGACCATTGTGTGTGAGCTGCGCTGTGCAAGACTACCTTAGTTTTTTGGGTTATAACAAAATGAGTGAACGGCGATTACAAAAGGAATTTATAAGGCGGATGTCTGTGAAAACCCCAGGAGAGGACGCCCTAGACATACATCGATGTTATTGGTGATGTTCTTCAAAAAAGACAGGTGCGTAGTACAATACGACCGACGTATCTTGGCGAGTCTGAAGTTAGTTGTTGGGCTGCGCAATTAATCTTTTAGAAACGAAAGTTTGTAACAAGATGTATGAACGTGGATGAAGCGAAACGAGTATGTAAGAATAATAGCTTGTGGCGTTCTGCCTACCCCCATGGGAAAAAGGCGTGAGTTTATGTATGTTTGTCTTCATAAAAAATATCTGCCCCCCCTCCCCCCGCTGACTTCGGCCGTAACTGATTTACCGCAGTCATTAGCAAAAGTTTAGTGTATTCAAGTACTACTTCTGTTTTATTCAGCAGATATCAGACGACGAATCAGTGACGTCGTGCACCTCGGAGGACGAAGCGTTCCTCACGGCCTCCGAGCAGTCGGAGCGGGAGGACGACGACATGGCGGAGGCTAGCGACACTGCCAAGGCGGAGCCCTTCATATACGGGTGAGTACCTACCCTAGTATGTGTATAAAATCAGGTCAATAATCTCCAAAGACGTAGAGAAGCGCCAGCACACAGTTATAGCACAGTCTACCTATATTTTACTCCTTACAGTCGGTCAATGTAGAACATTGTCGCAGAGCAATCGTGCGGGGGGTTGCGAGGTGAAGGGGCAGAGGTTATGTCCCGGGTAGCCATACTGCATACTTGGGACATAACTTCCGCCCCTACATAATTTTGACATTTCATAGGACCTGTCAAATGTATGGGCGTTGACCCACTGTATGTAGTAAGTAGGTACATTGTGGTTATGGTGTCCTACCGCCCTTCCCGCTTAGTAGACGGTTCTGGTGTCCTGCTAGCTGTACCGTGTGGGGCTGCAGGTAAGTGAAGTCTAGTGTTGTACAGTACGCGTAAAACAACTTTGCCTCTCTGAATTGAGGAAAACAACGCTCAAAGCCTGTTTTCAGAGCGGTACACTTATTTTACTAATACCAAATAATTTTGCCGCCCTGCAGAGAGGAACAGAACGATCAAAGCCTGGTTTTAGAGCAGCGAAGTTATTTTACGCGTACTGTACACAGTCCTTACGCTGGAGAAGATTTTAAACCCCCATTTATGTCCGTGTTGTTACGGCAAAGAACCACACTAACATTTTGTTTTATAGTTACCCACCTTTCAGTTCATAATATTTGTAGATTATGTTTAATCATTTTAATGTATTGCTCAGTATGTTTACTATAATTTAATGTTTATGTACATTTCTCAATAAGTGAATTTTTGTAAATTCTTGTGAGAAATAAAGTTCTTCTTAACCGTATGTTAATATGGGACGAGCCTATGGGCAAGCATAATGCCAAAGCTCTGGCTACGACTAGAAACTTTCCAAGCGAAGGAATCCATAACACTGCCTGACTTCTGGGTAGCTTGAACCCTGTCGTTCGGCTACAATTTTTGTATATAATTTTATGAGTAATAAAATAATAAATACGAAATTGTTTAATTTGTTATTTGTCAGGGAGGAACCGTCAAAAATGGATCGTCTTGTATACGACGCGTTGTATCAGTGCCAAATATGTCCCGAGCAGTACCCCAATGTGTACCGTTGGCGACACAGCATCGCACTCTACCCGCCCGAGCAGAGAGACAAGTTAGTACTACACTTTGTTTTCATATTACGCTTATTCTTTGCTTCGTATGAAGATTCTTGCCCGCTCATTTCCATAGAACAAATAATTTGGAATCTTGTATCGTGAACCTAAATTTCACATGTTTCATAAGTGCCTATGAACGTCTCATATTTAAAACTAGCTTTTGCCTACGACTTCGTCCGTGTGTGTGGAGTTTGGATATAAAATTTCATCGACTTTACTTTTAGGTGAAGTTTTGAAAAATCCTTTTCTCTTCATTATAAACATGTAATTTTCAGATGGCAGCCCGCGCCGTCTTTGGAAGACAGCGTGTGTGTGAGCATGTCAATAGGTGCGGCCAGTCCTATGTCCGCCAGCATGGCCTCAGTGGGCGCCAGTGTGTGTACAGCTATGGGCGCCAGCAGCCCGGGCGTCAGAGCTGCTCGAGCTGCCGCGCGCTGCTCCACGCCCAACAAGGAGAGGGACGACAGAGCACCGCCGCTGCAGGTAACGTGTTTACTACTTATTAAACACATCTTCTGTGTATTAATATAATACTTGTTGCTTAAATAACCTATGGATCCCAGGCTTGGCCTTTGACAAACATTCAAAAGTCCTAACTCAAGGTCTGCCAACGTGCTATGGAGCGCAGCATTCTAGGCGTCAAGCTAACAGACCATGTACGCAACACCACACTGTACTCCAAAACAAAAATTGCTGACGTTGCTCAAAAAGCCGCTAAGCTGAAGTGGGCCTGAGCCGGCCACGTGTGCCGCATGACCAATGAGCTGTAGGACAAAATAACCACCTGACACAGCCAGAAGTCGTCGCGGCAGACCTCGAAGAAGATGGCGGGACGAGCTGGACAAAACCAACAACTAGTGGTCCACTTTGACTCTGGATCGAAGCAACTGGAAGTCATGTGGAGAGGCCTTTGCCCAGCAGTGGGATGACGCAGGCTAGAAGAAGAATACGTTTTGCTAAAATAGGAGGTATTACTGGTTGTCACCGGCCGCAGAGCCAACTTCTATTAGGCCTAAAATGCCAATCACCGTCATTACGTATTTAAGTCAGTCAGTGGAATGATTATCCTACCATTCAGAGCCTCGCCAGCAAGTCACATAAGCCATACATGGCACACATATCACACGCATGAGGTAATATCACGACAAAATTACGGCGCGCGGTGCATATTAGCCGGGCAGATTATGGTGACGATTTGGGAAACATGAAACCACGCCCTTCTATATGAGCAACTAAATGACTGCGCGACATTGTGTTGACGAAGCTTGAAGCCATTTATAACGTACAATTCTTGCCGGCTTTTCTCCGTAGGATCAACTTTTTGGAATCGTGCAACAATATAATCAACGTTTCTTAATCCACTGCGTACACATCTAGCCACCTAACAGAGCCCGATACCTTTGATAATTAGATAACATTTGGAACAATAGCGTTGAAAGCCGAATAAAGTTTGGTTAAATTCAACAACTGACGAACGTTGACTGGCCTTTGTTGGCTAGATGTGTATGCTGCATAAGAGCATGTAATGTGCCTATTTGAAATGAAAAAACAATATATTTTGAACTGTGTAATTATTGTCCTGTATTCAGGTGTCGACATGGTTGCGTGTGACGGGTCCCAACTCCCCGCGCTCGGCGCTGGCCGTCAAGAACGTGAACCACAACGTGAGCTTCGGCTTCTGAGACACGTGCTTACTGCAGTCAGCTTTACAACATGTGGCCTTTATCAAATTATATATTATTGTCATAAATGTTACATTATTAATTTTGCAAATTTTGTGGTTAAATAACAGTGGAAATCTCAATAGAATAGAATGTGTGAGATTCGAGCGTTGCAGTCGTAACTTCTTATTGTCGGATAAAGTGATAACTGGTCACTTTACTGTCCATTTGAATAATATTTCAAGCAATTAATAATAATATTATCGAGAAACAAGATTTTAAATTAATTAAATAGAAATGAATAATTTCATAGAAAAAAAGACATTTCTTTAATTGCCTTTGAAATCGTAAGTGGAGTTATTTGTTTATAACACTTGTCAACTTTTTCCTCTATATCGATTCTAGGGCAGCAAAAAGATGAAAAAAAAATGATTTGTAATCTATCAAAATAATGCAGCATATTTCTTTCAGGGATGTATTTAAAAGAACTTTAACATTAATGAAAATAAAAAGGATTAAACAAAGCACACTTAGAAAAAATGCTTTCCAATACAAAATTAATGGTTCGCACTATAATCAATAAAAAACCATTTGTTTCTGAACGCACCCATTAAACAAATGGTGGAAAGTGATTGGCGAAGCAAATCGTTTGTGACTATCGCTGGTCGCTGGCGCAGCTCCGCTCGCGTGGTACCGCTCACGTCGCTCGCTCCGTTTGTGCGTTGAGTGGTCACAGTTCTAACAGAACCTACCTTTCAGCTACCTGTTTTTCATTTTTATCTTATTGCCCGGAGACTTTGAAGTTAGAAGCATTAAAATTATAGTGCAAACTATTATTTTTAAAGAAGTCTTTTAAAGTCAGAAGTATTAAAATAAAAGTGCAAACTATAAATTTTAAAGTTCATTTATATACATTCCTGAGTCCTACCAATTACAAAAACCGTTAAAACTTTAAACGGTTATTAATAATAAGTTTATTTACTGTAATACCGTATTTTTATAAAACTAACAAGTTATAGTAAACGCATAATTTTAGTGTCTCGGTATTCCTCGTTTCGATTTCACTCTGTGACAAAATGTAAATTAGTTAATTTTATTATTGAATATAATTCGATAACTAGTGATTGAATGTTTATTCTATGATTATTTTTGAATTGGAGAATGTTTATATATTTTGTTTATTTTGTCTGTGGTAATGTGAATTGGCGCAGTACTATACTACTTTTAGTTCATAGTCATTTGGTTAAGAAATGAAACTTAATTATTTAATGTAAATTTTATGTGACATAAGAAACGCATATTATATGAAAAGAGTGATCCTCTATTTACTGTTTAAAATATACAAAGTGTATTGAACTAAAATATTAAATATAAAGAAAATAATAAAAACTAAATAAATGACGTAGTTCACGCACTTTGAATAAAGGGTCATCTTTTTTAACATCACAATTGATGATAGGTTAAGGAAACCAACTGACATTACTTAATAAATAGACTATATTGAAGCTGATATTTTCAATTCCTCATTTATGACTGCGAAGCAGTTCAGTGCAGCTGACGTATGCAATTTACGTTTATTTTGAAGACGTGAACGTGACTTGTAAACCTGTCAACGAATAATTGTTAATTCTAATACACAATATACTTTAATAGTTCATGAGCCCTGGTTTATCATATTATAATTTGTTGTAATAAAAAGTATAGATAATATAATCTTTAAATCGTTAAATATTATATTTCTATGCATAAGATGTTATAAATATTATATTCAATATATGAAGAGTTCCGTTGGCATAATCTGACTTTTACGTATCTCATTATCTGCTTTAGATAAATTAGTTGTTAGCCTTTTAACACAAATGCTTACATTTTCATGACGTTTTATGAATGTCTTAAAATAATATATTTAAAGTTTTTCTGGAAAAATTTAGATAAATGACTAATTATTTCGATTCCCATTTGTTTAATATTTGTTTGGTTTTAATATGATTCGTTATGAAAACGCAAGAGTTGTGTATAATTTACAAAATAATATTTAATGTTCTATAGTTGCATTTGTTCATTATGTCCTGTGTTATATGACAATAAAGTTGTTTCACTGCGTTGATTAGCATTTAATGTAGTTAGGTTGCGACGTCGGAACTCTGTGTATGCCAAAAGCTGGGAGTTGTTATTAGTACGTCTGCGAATGTTTGTACTTTTATATTTGAAAGATACGAGAAATTGGTAAATAAAATGTATGTTTTATATGATATAATGTTTTGATTCACGTAGACGATAGATAAATAAATTATGACTGGTTCTTTTTACTGTTGTTTTTATTTATTACTGGTATAAATATAATACATTAAGTACAGAGAAATTTTGACATTTGAACTCCATAAAACCGTAAATCGTGTCGATGTAAATTAACGTAAATTTTTTGACGCAGTACGTTGCTTTGCGTGGTTTACTTACAACGGAAATTTACACGCTCTGTTGCATACAATTTCAAGCTGAAACTGTCAACAAAAAAGAATCAATGCTTTTAGCACGGACTGGGCAAGTTGAAAACATAAACAACATAATGTAATGAATACCGCTAAGACAGTTTACGAGTCCCAAAAGGGATCGTCTTCGGACGTCTTGGGCAGAGATATGTGTGTGTTATTCTCGTAATCTGAACGACTGTTATCCACATCCACGTCAGCTGAAAAGTTGTCCAGATACTCCCCTTTCTCGTACTCGCTAATGGAATCTTCTAGAACGTCTTTGGAAAGTTCTAGTTGCATTTGGACACTTGAGATGTGATTGTTTGGGTCGGCGTGGAATATTGCGTCGAGGACATCGTTTCTGGTGAGATGCGCCGCTTGCTCGGGTGACTCACTCCTCTTGGGGCGGTCAGAAGACTTGACAGAAACTGTTTCGTCTTCTAAACTCTTTGGGGCGCTGCGTTTGGGGCTCACAAGGATGGTCATCTGTGTGGGGGTCACTTCGCGGGGGGCTTCGACTTCCGCGAGAGGCACTTCTCCCGCATTCATAGAACTTTGTACGACGACTAACATTTCTTGCATGTGCGACTTTATTTCGTTAACTTCGCTAATGCTTTCCACTTCTACTCTCAGCGTGTTTTCATCTGTAGCCTTTGCCGCCGGTGTGTGACTAGGTTGGTACTCCACCATAATTTCAGAGTTGGGGTTTATAATGTTGTTATTTGGTAAATTATATATTTTAGTTATATTCTGTTTCAATATTTCTAGCTGCTGTTGGTTGTGTTTCACTGTTCGTAGTGTGTCGTGTCGAACGGTAGTTTTGTATTCAAAGTCATGTTTTTCATCAACGCTGTTGTTCTCAGAGTTTACACTTTTGGGGCGTAACTTTGATTCGCTGTCATCTCGTTTTGTCTGTCGTGCGGAAGTGTATAGCTTTCTGAATTCCGTGAGCGGTGTTTCCAAGTAGTTATCGTGGGTGTCGATGTGGTCTTGTTCGTCGTTTTTGCTGGAGTAAGGTTCGTGGTTCGATTTGACAGTCTCGGTTGTAGGTTTGTTCCTGAAATGCGTCTCTCCGATGTCGAACGTCTTTTTGAAATCGCGGAGGTATTTATCGAAATCAGTTCGCACAGTTTTCTGCAGGTCTGTCAATTCTGCTTGTACGTCATAATTGGTGGATTCCTCCAGTTTATTTAACGATCGGCTTCGTTTCACGTCTGCAACAAAACATGTTAATAGTAGCATTTTATTGTGTGTCCTTATGGTATGTAATATTTCCCGCGATCGTAGCATGGGGCTGTAAGTACTAAGGTAAAATACTAGCAAGCATCAGATATTCTTCAAATAATTTAACAGATAGCTTTATCAATCAATAAAATTGATCATTTATCTTTAGAAAGTTTATGCATTAATTATTTAACAGAGTAAGGGCCCGTTGTTTGATCAGTAGTTAAGTGTACTAGTAGTTAAAATGCGTTGGTTAAACTAACCATTGGTTAAAAATGACAAAATACCGTTGTTTGATCAATAGTTAAACTTACCAGTAGTTAAAATCATTGACTATTTGTTAAAAATTTAACCACGCATGGGCCGAGTGGTTAACTTTAACCATTAGTTAATAGAAAGCTTTTTGCATTGTGTGACATGACGACTGACGGGATTGAAATAAAAAAATGAACAATAATATAGCAAGATATTTTGAAGATTCTGTAAGCTCGTTGGCGACGAAATTATTGTGAACTATTTATATTAATTATTTTTTTATAATATACACAGGGTGTAAACGAATTCGTGTAATTCCTTCAAACCACTTGATCTATTTACTGGTGACACAGATTAACCCTAAATGTTTTTTTTTAAATAAAAAAAAAAAAAAACTATTTCGTGTTGTTTTAGATCCCGAGCATTTTTTTTAATATTGCTAAATTTCCCTTATTCTCTCTTTGTTTTCCATATTTCCTAAAATTGTTTATCTTAAAAAGTATTTAGTAATAGTTCAGTTTATTCAATTTTCTAACTTAATACCTACATTTTCAAATATTTCTATGAAAAACAAAAAACATTTAAAAATATACAAAATTGTAGCCCACCGGCATCGGCGAACAGGGTCCAAGCTGTTATTGCTTTATTAACTTCTTTATTACCAAGATATGACAATAACGAAAATAAATTAACAGTTAACACATTCTTTCACGGCATTTGACTTATTGTTAACCGGAACAAAACATTCCCCATAGAAATCTTTAGTCTCTCATGCTTACTATAGTAAAAAAACTGTTAACTATAGTAACATATAACGATTGTTAAAAATATTTTCAAACAACGTATTTCTACTTTAACGATTTGTTAGGCCTTAACTATTGTTAGTTGACTAATAGTTAAATTAACTATTAGTCATTTTTAACTATGTATCAAACAACCGGCCCTAAGGGCCCGTTGTTTGATCAGTAGTTAAGTGTACTATTAGTTAAAATGTGTTGGTTAAACTAACCATTGGTTAAAAATGACAAAATACTGTTGTTTGATCAATAGTTAAACTTACCCGTAGTTAAAATCATTGACTATTTGTTAAAAATTTAACCACGCATGGGCCGAGTGGTTAACTGTAACCATTAGTTAATAGAAAGCTTTTTGCATTGTGTGACATGACGACTGACGGGATTGAAATAAAAAAATGAACTATAATCTAGCAAGATATTTTGAAGATTCAGTAAGCTCGTTGACGACGAAATTATTGTGAACTATTTATATTAATTATTTTTTTATAATATACACAGGGTGTAAACGAATTCGTGTAATTCCTTCAAACCACTTGATCTATTTACTGGTGACACAGATTAACCCTAAATGTTTTTTTAAACAAATTTAAAAAAAAAAACTATTTCGTGTTGTTTTAGATCCCGAGCATTTTTTTTTATATTGCTAAATTTCCCTTATTCTCTCTTTGTTTTCCATATTTCCTAAAATTGTTTATCTTAAAAAGTATTTAGTAATAGTTCCGTTTATTCAATTTTCTAACTTATTATCTACATTTTTAAATATTTCTATAAAAAACAAAAAACATTTAAAAATATACAAAATAGTAGCCCACCGGCATCGGCGAATAGGGTCCAAGCTGTTATTGCTTTATTAACTTCTTTATTACCAAGATATGACAATAACGAAAATAAATTAACAGTTAATACATTCTTTCACGGCATTTGACGTATTGTAACCGGAACAAAACATTCCCCATAGAAATCTTTAGTCTCCCATGCTTACTATAGTAACAAAACTGTTAACTATAGTAACATATAACGATTGTTAAAAATATTTTCAAACAACGTATTTCTACTTTAACGATTGGTTAGGCCTTAACTATTGTTAGTTGACTAATAGTTAAATTAACTATTAGTCATTTTTAACTATGTATCAAACAACCGGCCCTAAGGGTGAGTAATCAACATTGAGCGATGCTGCGCTTAGTTAAGCTAACTTTCTAGTGCTATGTTTTTTCTACAAACAACTTTGAGCTGCGCGAGTACCCGATCGATGGAAGACCGAGCGGGTGGGCAGTGCGGTGAGGAGCGAGTACAGCACGAATCGAATGATCCTTGCTATGTTTTAACATACCTATTCGACTCCACCACACTTTTCATGGAGCTCATATGCCATGCCGCTATACATATTGCTAGTGGACCTTCCAGTAGGTTCCTCGGCATTACGTTTGCGCTAAGAGTAAACCTTCCAGGAGGGTTCTTGGCATTAGGTTAAAAACCGTGAAAAATACGCTACTACCTCGTTAAATAGGTGTTTGCTTGTTTCATGACGGTGATTTTCCAAGAAAAACCTACATTTAAAGTGAGCCCTCCACGAGGGCACTCGGCATCCCAAATGCGACTCTAGGGTGCCCTCCTGGTGGTACCCGGCTATGAATGTGTTAAACAAAGCGCAGCGCAGCACGTTTTGTTTATTTCCTCGTTATAATAAAAGCCTCGCCAAAGGACCAAGTACACGGCGAGAGCGGAGCTGCTGGAATCGCGCCGCAATGTCAACTTCAGGGCATTCGTGGTACGAGTACCAACTTGTCTTCTGCACCTCGTCATGGAAGAGGACTTTTGGCCGCAGGGAGTGGTGTTTCGTCGCTTCCGCGGACACTTGTCCGCGGAAGCGACGGAACTTGCCACACGATTGCACAGCGGATGGCATAGTGCGCAAGTCAAGTGTTTTTACTAACATAGGCTTAAGTTTTATTACTAACATGAACTGTATTATTTAATGTATATATGTTAGTTTGTAAGGTATGTATCTATGGGCCAAAGTTGCCTGAAAATAAATGAGTTTATTATTATTATATTATTATAATATAAGAGGAGCGAATTGACTAAATAGAGCACAGCACAGCGCAGCATAGCTCAACGTTGATTAGTCAACCTAAAACTAACCCAGCGTCGTAGTAAGGTCCCTCGCGTTCCTCTCGAGGCGCAGCTGTGACTGCTTGCGTCGGAAGTCGAGGTAGGACTTCTCGACGGCCTCGGCCTCTATCTCCAGCTTGCGCAGGCGCATCTTAGCCTCGCGGAGGATTGAGTTGGGACTCTTGTCGCGCGCCGCCGGAGGAGTGCCTCTTACACTGTCTTTACTGGAATATTTAAATTAAGTTACACCAGTCCCGTGATTCAGAATCTTTTCGATAAGCAGTTGTCACCCGATTCGATTTATTATCTCGTTCCTCGCTACGCGGCTACGTTTCTCGTAACTAGAAAAAAACAGCTTACCAAATTGTTCAACAACTGATTAATCAAATTGTTCTGAATCAGGGACGCTGAAAGAGTGAAACAGAGTTTAACTATTTATATTATTATACACCTAGAAATAGCTGTATGTCATGTGAGTGTCATCATGCGAAAGTGCGCGCATTGAATATAGAATGTTGTCGTAGCCTGCAAGCTCGCATCGGTTCGAGTTGTGCCCAATAACAGCCATTACAGGCGTGTTGGCTGTGTACAAAACTTTTAAATATCAGATTTCAATCATCAATTTAGCACAGTGGATGGTTGGACACAGACCTCCCACAAAATTCCCATGTTTGCTCGAACCTTATGCGCGAAATCCACTAGCAAGTTTTATTGCAGCAAGAGCTCGCTTATTTCAAAACTTGCAGAAGTGTACTTGCTACGGGTGTGTCCACAGTTTGAAAGGCACAAGTCAATTTGCGCAATAATACTTGCTAGTGTATTTGAAGGTTAATTCTTACTTACTTTCGCAGTTTCTCCTTAGCCTCTTTGAGCATGGACATGGGGCTCTTCCTCTTGTTCCAGTTAATTTCCAAGGTCAACGCTGGTCGCGAATGCTGCTGGACTCTATCACTACAACCAAGATATCATTAATGTTTTTTAATCAACTATCTTTTAACTAATACCTACATTTTTTGTTAACCTAAATTTTAACTATCATCGTCATTACTAGCACTCTTGTTTGTTTTGTTTTCTGATAGCTAATATTGCACATGCTGTAATTCTTCTGTCCTAAACCGGAGGTTACAACCTCCGGTTTCTGAATTGAGAATTCTAGTATATGCAGTACTTAGCAACATTTAAGTACGGAGTTATCAAAAAAATGACGGATATTAAAGCATTTTTTTGACAACTCCGTACCCAAATCTATATACATATAATAAATCTGTAGACATGGCGTGTCTGTACATAGCAAATATTTTGAAAAAACCTGGTTGGGATGTTAAAGTATAACCAATAGAACCCATTTTTAACATTTTTGGAATTTTTGTCTGTTTGTCTGTTTATCTGTTTGTCTGTTTATCTGTTTGTTTGTTCAAGCATCACGTAAAAACAACTGATCCAATGTTGTTGACTTTTATAAATAAATATTGTGCTTATCTCCAAGTAACATATGTTTTTTGTTTCATCGCAATCGGTTCACGCAATCAAAAGTTATGCGAATTTTAAGTTTTCTAGAAGAACTTAGCATGTATTTGTGTATACTTACCATTTCTTTTCAATAGATGGCGTTACGTGTATCAAATCACGTTGTGAGGAAATATAATCAACGAATATATTACTATTCTCAGTCTACGAAAGGTAAAACTAAGCCTAAACTAAGCCTTTATAAAAAAAAAAGAAGATAATGTTATTTAAAATTTATTAGGTACCTATCTATCTGAATGGCAGTGGAAGAGAAATACATTCAATTTCATAAGCGAGTGTAGGTATTCTAAATTTTTAATTGTGCAAGGCAATACGATAGATTAATTTTTTTTTTTTTTTTTTTTTTTTTTTTTTTTTTTTTTTTTTTTTTTTTTTTTTTTATAAAAATTTGAAATACTCATATATTTTATTATGAATACTTAAATACGTATTCATAAATCTATTTACTATTAATAAAATTCAAAGTGCACTTTGTCTGTAATTAAGAATTTTTCCAAAATTTCGATTCGGTGGTACTATACTATCGATACAGAAACCATAACATTTTTTTTTGAATTATTGTGTCTGTTTGTCTTTCCGTCCGGACATCACGTAAAATCCCGTGGATGGATTTTGATGGGACTTTCGCTGATGTGTTGCGTAAAGAGCGATAATTTTGCTGGTACATATATCATCACGCTATTGTTCATAGGAGCCGAGCAGCGGTACATTATTTCCACATACTGCGAAGTATAAGCTTAATATTCGGATCGTAAAATCGCGTGAATCGATTTTGATGGGCCTGCGCTTATTTTGGTATATAAACTATCACGCTATTGCTCATAGATGCCGAGCAACGGAACATTATTTCCATATACTGCGTAGTATAACTTGTAGACAGAAGTAAGTGCTGCAGTGAACGGTCGCTGGCTCAGTGTCCTGCATTAAAACCTCACTTTAAAAAAATACACTTTTTGTAATTTTTTTGGAATGTTTTATATATTTTATTTTGTTCATTGTTGTCAGAACTATTCAAAGCCTGGCATCGCCGTTTTATTAAGTTTATTTAAGCCTTAGGTAATGTCCCAAAACACATAGCCATGAAGGGAAAGTACTTTAAATATTAAAAATTGCAAATTTCACTCAAAGGTGACTTCATTTTATTTTTAAAAGTAAGAAATATTGCCTGTACTGATTTTTTTGCCTGAACCGGGAATCAAACTGACAAACCTATACCATCTGGTGGCACCTGTTGATAATATCTTTATGGTCAATAATCAGGATCAAATCTCTCCAACAAACACACTGTCTTAAATTGAACGAAGTGGAAAAAATAAGAACTACTTAACAACAATTAATAAGTGCTTGAATTTAAATGTACCTAAGTTAGTCAATTTTCGTTTTATGGTCTTCCATCAATTTCAGACACACTGTTTATTGGAGCGATTTGATGCGTATTATTGATCCTATCGATTGGTGAAATAAAAATACAGAATTTTTTTCGCATTTGGGTTGGTTCGATTTCCAGATCAAACTTTTTGAAATCTTTGAAAGCAGTACCTATTTCTAACTTATAAAAATAAAATTAAGTCTTCTATTATAGGTGATTTTTTTTACATATTTAAAGTACTTTCCTATTCCACACCTCGAATGAAATCATTTTATTGACTGCACTGCGTAAAATATTTTGATTTAGTTCGCCGATTGTGACTAGATGGCGTTGTAGCCATTTTTGTATCGCCATAAGGTTTCGTTACATTATCACAATAAATATCAATATTCAATTATAATCCATTTTAGCAAGGAAATGTATGGAAATAAGCAACGCGTTTTTAGTATTATGGTTATATGAACCTTTACGGTCAATCAAGAAGAGCTGAAACTTTACCTAAAGAAATGGTTTAAAAGATATAAGTAATGTTGGGCGTTATAACATATAACAGCTAATATAATTCATTATACATTTCTAATATTCTAACCATTATTTATTTGCAACAAAGACTGCTCAGAATACAGAAAGTACAGAAGCCGGGATCGCGCCTAATACTGAAGCATCAAAAACTACTCTTAAACAGAGTAGTTTGACGCGCAGACGATCAGTTACTATGGGGACGTCATAACGACTACATGTATTTACCGGTGTCAAATTAAATTAAATTATGCAGTTTTGTGTCGTTCGAACCTATAAAAATGCAGCGGGGCTAAAAACAAAACAGGATGGGATCACATTTCACGTTTAAGTAGCACATTCAGATATCGTCTTATTTAATTAATCAATAAATTGTTCAGTTTGTAATTGTCATAGGGAATGATGCGTCCATATTGTTAGTGTTGTCAGTATAAGAGTTTTGATTTTCCCTTCTTTTTATTACCTACTGAGGGCTTAAATTAAACGTTTTTTTATCTAAAACGTGTTTTATTCCTATTAGACCTTCTCTATTTCTTGAGATTATCAGGTACAGTCAGCGTCAAATAGGTATATCGCGACGAACAGACTGTTCATCATTACCTAAACAGCTAAAGAAATTAAACTTTATCTAAATGGGATTCTTGTCAGAATGCCAGTTGACCTGTCCTACGTTCATTCTGAAACGGCCCTTGTTTCATTGACATAATTATACAGGATGTAAACGAATTCGCGTAATTCCTTCAAACCACATAATCTATTAATGGTATAGATTAACCCCGCACGGGATTTAAGGTTACAGCTCATTAGAACCACGCAGGACCCGACCCGCACCGCCTCATCGCTCGGCGTCCACTCGTTGTCAGCAGGTGGTCCACGGGTGGACGCCGCGTTATCACTAGTAAACGTCGCGTGGTCAACCAGAGGACCTCGCGTGGTCATCGAGTGGACATCGCGTGGTCAACCAGTGGACCTCACGTAGTCAACGAGTGGAAATCGCGGGGTCCACGAATTTCCGAGTAGTCTGCCAGGGATCTGGTACATTTACGCGAAAGACACTTGCGCGATTCCATTTGCGCGACTACACATTATGCGCGAATAGACTGTTACGCAAACCCAGTTGCGCGACCGATACTTGCGCGACTGAATTTGCCGAGAAAGACATTGCGCGTATACACTTCCGCAAAAGGACATGTTATCGGTAGCGGGTAGCACTGGGCAATGTTGACAAGAGAGGGTAGTCGTCGATATGGATCGGCCCACCCGAGGTTATAAAGGCGGTGGTCATTCGACGAAGCAGGAGCATTCCGTGTTGAACAGCTGAAGAAGTCTGACCTTTTATATCTGATTAGCTTGTCCTTATTTTATGATCTTGTAATAATTGTGTAAAGTAATATACTGTGATCTAGTTAATGTTACTAATATTAACCCAAATACAAGTACTCTCAGTGGTGGAGAGTCTATGTTGGTTTTATTTACTGTGTTTACCTTGCTCGCAATCCTGACATACCGATATTAGCTAAAACTGTAATGATAGAATCACCCCTGAACGATTATATTGTTGTGTCTTTTACATCAGAAGTGGAACAAGAAAAAACCAGTCCACATTATGATTGTATACCCACATGCAAATTATTTGCTTTGTGTCCGGACTGACAAAAACTTGATTGACATTACAATGGTGAGAAGTGTGAGAACGAAAAAAATGTGATAAATCCGGTGAGTCACAACCATTTTATTATGTGTGAAGGAATTTTGATGAAGGAAATATAATATGAGAGGTTATTTATTCGTGTAAAATAAATATTAAATGATATCTTTGCTTATTCATGTAAAATAAAAGAGATGTTATCTGTATTTATCCGTGTAAAATAAATGAGATGATATCTGTGTTTATTAGTATAAAATAAATATGATGGTATCTGTATTTATTCGTGGAAAATAAATACGGCATCTGTATTTATTCGTGTAGGAAAATACATTGCAAGTCGTATTAGAGTTTGTGGTGAGATGCAACCAGGGTTGATCTTTGGCACCGCCCGGTTTGGCCAGCCGGGGTTGGCCAAAGGCTTCGCCTGGGGAAAACTGAAACTCTAACGTGGCGAAGCAATTGTTATAGGGCTGGAACCAAGGCGGGATATGCCATGATATGGCTAGATCCAAGGCGGGTGATGCCATGTTGATAAAGCAGGATCCCAGACGGGTGATGCCAAATGAGTTGGCTAAATCCAAGGCGGGTGATGCTATTAATTGATAAATGAAAATGCAGTGAAAATGAGATTCTGTTTTGAATTAATGTTTTGAAAAAGTTTTGAAAATATTGATATTTGTTTTGATTGGTTTTGTTATAATTCTTGTTGTAGAATGGTGCAAAATAGTTGATTGAAATTAAAAAGTAGTTTGTTATTATTACATGGTTTAAAATGTATTTTTGTAGACGAAAACAGGAAATTGTATTTATTATTGACGATAATTATTATGACGGCTTCCGTTAAAGATTAATTTGTCAAATTCATTTTTAAATAAGAAATAATTTGACTTATTTTCGTTAAAGATGTGTTTAATATGTATTGTATTGTTGTAAAAAGGTTGGATTATTAGCGCAATATAGAAATGTTATGTTTAAAACATCATGTCAGTTTTGTAATAAGAGTTTGTGAATAATTGAAATATTATTTTGATCATGAAAAGTTTTAAAGGTTATTAATTGAAGTATTATGATTTTGGGAATAATTGAGATAATATTTTAAGTGTTTATAATTATGTACTATGATACTGTGAATAATGATTAAAGATTTAAAGATATTTAACCATGAAACATTTAGGATGTTTGTTTTATGATTTTGTGAAGAATTGAGATATTTAAGAATGTAGGATTTTGTGAATAATAATGAGATAATGAATCGTGAATTATTTTAATCGTTGTTATGTACTATGAGTTTATGAATAATGAGATAGGTATTTAATCTTGAAATATTTTAAGTGTTTAACGTACTATGAGTTTGAAGTGTTTATATGCTGGTACAATGAATTGTGAATAATTGAGATATATAATCATGGAATATTTTAAGTGTTAATGTACTATGAGTTTGTAAATTATTGAGATATTATGTTCTGATTTTGTGAATAATTATGAGATTTTTACGAATGAAATATTTTAAGTGTTTATGTATTATGGCTTTGTGAATCGTTGAAATATTTAACCAAGAAATATTTTAAGTGTGTATTATGAATTTGTGAAAAACTATAATGAGATATTTAGCCCTGAAAAATATTGTAAATGTATTTAAATGATTTTATGAATTTGTGTATGATGAGATTGTGTGTTTATGTACCTATTATGATTTATTGAATAACTAAAATTTGATGTTTAACCAAAGTAGAACTGTCTAATAGGCATCTGAGATAGTATTTTATGAAAATGTTGGAAATCTAATGTGTGGATGTTTGTAAGATGTTGATACGAGAAGTTATGAACGAATATAGAACTAGGTTGATACTGAATGAATATCAACTAGTTTAAGTCATGGGTGATGAGCTTGTTGGCCGTCGATGGGATAACAAGCTCTAATCGATTCAAACATTCTTTGGATGCTCTTCATTTTACTTTGGTCAAAGACATGAGTAACATGACGAGGTCAAAGATGAGTGATCAGGTGTGGCCGAGATGTGTACTGTATTATTTGTTTCTGTTTAAGGTCCAGAGGTGTCACTGAAGTCAGGCCTTGATGTACAATCTTGACGATGGGGTTGATGGTGCGTCAACCACCAACCACCAACACACGAGGACGTGTGTTTTGCAGGAGGGCCGTGTTATCGGTAGCGGGTAGCACTGGGCAATGTTGACAAGAGAGGGTAGTCGTCGATATGGATCGGCCCACCCGAGGTTATAAAGGCGGTGGTCATTCGACGAAGCAGGAGCATTCCGTGTTGAACAGCTGAAGAAGTCTGACCTTTTATATCTGATTAGCTTGTCCTTATTTTATGATCTTGTAATAATTGTGTAAAGTAATATACTGTGATCTAGTTAATGTTACTAATATTAACCCAAATACAAGTACTCTCAGTGGTGGAGAGTCTATGTTGGTTTTATTTACTGTGTTTACCTTGCTCGCAATCCTGACATACCGATATTAGCTAAAACTGTAATGATAGAATCACCCCTGAACGATTATATTGTTGTGTCTTTTACAGACATTTGCGCGATATTTATTTCGCAAAGGACATTGGGCAAAATCCGAGAAACGAGATTCCATACCGTCACGCCTGTATTCTTCGAAGGGTAGGACAGAGGTGTATACTAAGTATGTATATTAAAAACTCATTAATCACTACGTTCATAAAGGCTAGTTTAAGTTGGTTAAAGTTATATTATCTCACACGTTTCCCCTCCAGAGGGTGGGGGAGGTCAAAATCAAAATCCAAGATGGCGACTGTGAAATGTTACAAAATATGCGTTATGGGTGTCGTTTCCGCGGTTTTCGGGAGCGCTGAAGATGAAAATCAAGTCAAAGTAGAAATCCAAGATGGCGGTTGTGTAATTTTACAAAATATGCGCCATGTATGTCGTGTCCGTGGTTTTCGGGGGCGCTGATGACGAAAATGAGGTCGAAGTCAAAATCCAAGATGGCTGTTGCGAAATTTTACAAAATATGCGTCATGGATTTCGAGTCCGTGGTTTTCGGGGGCGCTGATGACGAAAATGAGGTCGAAGTCAAAATCCAAGATGGCTGTTGCGAAATTTTACAAAATATGCGTTATGGGTTTCGAGTCCGTGGTTTTCGGGGGCGCTGATGACGAAAATGAGGTCGAAGTCAAAATCCAAGATGGCGGCAGTGAAATTTTACAAAATAAGCGTCATGGGTGTCGGTTCCATAGTTTCCGGGGGTGCTGATGACGAAAATGAGCTCAAAATCAAAATCCGAGATGGCGGCTGCGAAATTTTACAAAATAAGTATGCGTCATGGGCAAAATCTTACAGCCGTCATCTTGGATATTGACTTCGACCTCATTTTCGTCACCAGCGCCCCTGAAAACCACGGAAACGACACCCATGACGCATATTTTGTAGGATTTCACAGCCGCCACGTTACGGAGTTGATGTAGTGAGCGCACATCCATACAAATTCATATAAAGAATACGAACCGCACGAGGCGAGGCAGTGCGGGTCGGGTGCCGGGTGGTTTTAATGAGCTTTAACCTTTAGATTGAATAAAAATTTAGAAAAAAACCCCTTTTTTATTTCATTGAAAATTTCGATGCCATGCATAAATTACTGAAGGAACGGCAACACAGCTGACGGGCACGACTAGCCTGATATCGCTCCACGCAGTCAGTTAACTTGGAACGCTAAAATTACTCAGATACAGAATACCATGGTTCATTTTTTGAAAACTTTTTTTTTTTATTCTGAAAAAAATCCCATGCAGGGTCAATCAGTGTCAGATCACGCGGTTTGAAGGAATTACATGAATTCGTTAACACCCTGTAGTTTTGTTCGGATCATTTTGAACAGTCTGTTCGTCCCTATATATTTGACGCTGACTGTACCTACTCAGATATAAAATATTGCCTATATAGAAAAGCACAATTTTGATTTTATTATTATCTTACCTCCAATACTCAACGTTTTCCCCAAAAACGGGTAAACAATGTCTGAGCTAGCAACATTACGCGGGTGGGAAGTGAGACGGGCGCGGGACGCATGCTTTGATTTTGGACACAGCGTACGGCTTGCAATTACTGTTCAACGCGGATTCTAGTTCTTTCTGTATTCTAAGCAAAGACTGTTATAATATATATTATTGTCTATAAGGTAGTAGTCGCCCGCCACTCGCGTCGAGTCGTTAAGTCGGCCGAAAGAGTCACACAATTATGAACTTTATCTCACAAATAACAAGAGCAAATTTTTACCACCGTTAAAATAACATAAATATTTATATAATATTAGTGTGAACTTGTTTCATATTACTGGCAAAATAATATTGTCGTACTTTACATCGTATTAAAGCGTCACACAATTATGAACGTTAACTCACAAGTAACAAGAGCAAATTTTTATTACCGTTAAAATAATTTTATATTAGTGTAAACTTAGTTTCATATTACTGCAAGTCTTCTGCTCTATTGATAATTAGTGTTCCTTCAATACAATACAATATATATTACAACAGTTAAAAACAACAGTTTGAAAATTATAATATAATGTATAATGCATTAGGAAAATACAGGGTGTTAACGAATTCGTGTAATTCCTTCAAACCGCGTGACCTACTGGTGACACTGATTGACCCTGTATAGATTTTTTTCCGAATCAACAAAAAAAGTTTTCAAAAAATTAACCATAGTATTCTGTATCTGAGTAATTTTAGCGTCCCAAGTTAACTGACTGTATGGAGCGATATCGGACTAGTCGTGCCCGTCAGCTGTGCCGCCGTGCCTTCATTCATTTATACATAGCATCGAAATTTTTATCACAAAAAAAAATATTTGGGAAAATAAAACTTTATTTTTATTTTTAATCAATCTAAATCCCTTGCAGGGTTAATCTATACCATTAATAGATCGTGTAGTTTGAAGGAATTACACGAATTCGTTAACACCCTGTATATCAGTTACGCCCAACATTAGATATAAGTGTCTTGGTGGGACACCTTTGTCTATTATTATAATAAATGGAATACATATACACTATTTAGTTGCTGCGACACAATGTTGTTTTCCGAGTTCCATGCGGACGGAGTCGCGGGCACAGCTAGTACCACATAAGTTGCTTATCCCGAATTCTCAATTTAGAAACCGGAGGTATATATCCTATGTTACGATATTACCTGCTCATTTACTTGTAAAGATTTGTAATTGGCACAGGACAATCTATATTTCTTGATGTTATTTGGCTGTAAATCTACCTTATGTTCACAAGGCCTCATTGAGGACGCGTAATAAGTCATATTGGCTACATGCAGACAATTAGAACAAGTTAGAACAATCCAGATCTTTGTGACCGCGTATTGCTGCTGTCAAGCGACACGTTCCACTCACGATGGTGGCCGACGGCAAAATTACCGAATGAAAACCAACCCTATTTCTACATAGTTAAGTTTAATCTCAAACAATGATAGCCAAGCAGTTGAACGCTTGCATTTCATGCACGAGTGGTACTGTGCCGCGTACTTACTATAAATGGACTACCATATAAACTTACCGTATGGACTGGTACGTGTTACTGTCTGGCTGAAGGCAGCACGATACCAGAGGCAAGCGTAGCCCGCTGTTGCCTGCACCTAGTAAATCATTCACATTAACATATTCTGGTAACGAATAAGCCAATCTCTTCTCAAGGGACGCTGAGACATTATTAGTGGTAGCGAACGATATGATCTAATTACACTACTAGTTTAAACAATTAAAAAAAATTCTAAACGACTTATTAATAGGCTAAAATCTAGTCTAAGTTCATGTCATGATTTAGATAAAAAAAGATGTTCGCCGGGTCCTCGGTCAATCTTTGGATTAGGTAGAAACTCAACGAAAGACATGCAAAAAATAAAGAATTGTATTATGACAAGAGGATGGACAGCAACCAATCAGGAAATTAAAATGACGCTTATATTTAGACAACAAATGCGGCCCGCGCGCCCCTGACCCATCAGTGCAGCGGCCTGTACTGTACTGTACTGTACTGTACACTACACACAACACATTGTACATACCAATAGCGAGACGCTCGCGGAGCGGCGAGGTGGCTCGCTTGCTGACGCCGGCCAGCGGCCCCCCTCCCGCGCGACTGCGGCCCGCGCGCCCCTGACCCATCAGTGCAGCGGCCTGTACTGTACTGTACTGTACACTACACACAACACATTGTACATACCAATAGCGAGACGCTCGCGGAGCGGCGAGGTGGCTCGCTTGCTGACGCCGGCCAGCGGCCCCCCTCCCGCGCGACTGCGGCCCGCGCGCCCCTGACCCATCAGTGCAGCGGCCTGTACTGTACTGTACTGTACTGTACACTACACACAACACATTGTACATACCAATAGCGAGACGCTCGCGGAGCGGCGAGGTGGCTCGCTTGCTGACGCCGGCCAGCGGCCCCCCTCCCGCGCGACTGCGGCCCGCGCGCCCCTGACCCATCAGTGCAGCGGCCTGTACTGTACTGTACTGTACTGTACACTACACACAACACATTGTACATACCAATAGCGAGACGCTCGCGGAGCGGCGAGGTGGCTCGCTTGCTGACGCCGGCCAGCGGCCCCCCTCCCGCGCGACTGCGGCCCGCGCGCCCCTGACCCATCAGTGCAGCGGCCTGTACTGTACTGTACTGTACTGTACACTACACACAACACATTGTACATACCAATAGCGAGACGCTCGCGGAGCGGCGAGGTGGCTCGCTTGCTGACGCCGGCCAGCGGCCCCCCTCCCGCGCGACTGCGGCCCGCGCGCCCCTGACCCATCAGTGCAGCGGCCTGTACTGTACTGTACTGTACTGTACTGTACACTACACACAACACATTGTACATACCAATAGCGAGACGCTCGCGGAGCGGCGAGGTGGCTCGCTTGCTGACGCCGGCCAGCGGCCCCCCTCCCGCGCGACTGCGGCCCGCGCGCCCCTGACCCATCAGTGCAGCGGCCTGTACTGTACTGTACTGTACACTACACACAACACATTGTACATACCAATAGCGAGACGCTCGCGGAGCGGCGAGGTGGCTCGCTTGCTGACGCCGGCCAGCGGCCCCCCTCCCGCGCGACTGCGGCCCGCGCGCCCCTGACCCATCAGTGCAGCGGCCTGTACTGTACTGTACTGTACTGTACACTACACACAACACATTGTACATACCAATAGCGAGACGCTCGCGGAGCGGCGAGGTGGCTCGCTTGCTGACGCCGGCCAGCGGCCCCCCTCCCGCGCGACTGCGGCCCGCGCGCCCCTGACCCATCAGTGCAGCGGCCTGTACTGTACTGTACTGTACTGTACACTACACACAACACATTGTACATACCAATAGCGAGACGCTCGCGGAGCGGCGAGGTGGCTCGCTTGCTGACGCCGGCCAGCGGCCCCCCTCCCGCGCGACTGCGGCCCGCGCGCCCCTGACCCATCAGTGCAGCGGCCTGTACTGTACTGTACTGTACACTACACACAACACATTGTACATACCAATAGCGAGACGCTCGCGGAGCGGCGAGGTGGCTCGCTTGCTGACGCCGGCCAGCGGCCCCCCTCCCGCGCGACTGCGGCCCGCGCGCCCCTGACCCATCAGTGCAGCGGCCTGTACTGTACTGTACTGTACACTACACACAACACATTGTACATACCAATAGCGAGACGCTCGCGGAGCGGCGAGGTGGCTCGCTTGCTGACGCCGGCCAGCGGCCCCCCTCCCGCGCGACTGCGGCCCGCGCGCCCCTGACCCATCAGTGCAGCGGCCTGTACTGTACTGTACTGTACTGTACACTACACACAACACATTGTACATACCAATAGCGAGACGCTCGCGGAGCGGCGAGGTGGCTCGCTTGCTGACGCCGGCCAGCGGCCCCCCTCCCGCGCGACTGCGGCCCGCGCGCCCCTGACCCATCAGTGCAGCGGCCTGTACTGTACTGTACTGTACTGTACACTACACACAACACATTGTACATACCAATAGCGAGACGCTCGCGGAGCGGCGAGGTGGCTCGCTTGCTGACGCCGGCCAGCGGCCCCCCTCCCGCGCGACTGCGGCCCGCGCGCCCCTGACCCATCAGTGCAGCGGCCTGTACTGTACTGTACTGTACTGTACACTACACACAACACATTGTACATACCAATAGCGAGACGCTCGCGGAGCGGCGAGGTGGCTCGCTTGCTGACGCCGGCCAGCGGCCCCCCTCCCGCGCGACTGCGGCCCGCGCGCCCCTGACCCATCAGTGCAGCGGCCTGTACTGTACTGTACTGTACACTACACACAACACATTGTACATACCAATAGCGAGACGCTCGCGGAGCGGCGAGGTGGCTCGCTTGCTGACGCCGGCCAGCGGCCCCCCTCCCGCGCGACTGCGGCCCGCGCGCCCCTGACCCATCAGTGCAGCGGCCTGTACTGTACTGTACTGTACTGTACACTACACACAACACATTGTACATACCAATAGCGAGACGCTCGCGGAGCGGCGAGGTGGCTCGCTTGCTGACGCCGGCCAGCGGCCCCCCTCCCGCGCGACTGCGGCCCGCGCGCCCCTGACCCATCAGTGCAGCGGCCTGTACTGTACTGTACTGTACTGTACACTACACACAACACATTGTACATACCAATAGCGAGACGCTCGCGGAGCGGCGAGGTGGCTCGCTTGCTGACGCCGGCCAGCGGCCCCCCTCCCGCGCGACTGCGGCCCGCGCGCCCCTGACCCATCAGTGCAGCGGCCTGTACTGTACTGTACTGTACTGTACACTACACACAACACATTGTACATACCAATAGCGAGACGCTCGCGGAGCGGCGAGGTGGCTCGCTTGCTGACGCCGGCCAGCGGCCCCCCTCCCGCGCGACTGCGGCCCGCGCGCCCCTGACCCATCAGTGCAGCGGCCTGTACTGTACTGTACTGTACTGTACACTACACACAACACATTGTACATACCAATAGCGAGACGCTCGCGGAGCGGCGAGGTGGCTCGCTTGCTGACGCCGGCCAGCGGCCCCCCTCCCGCGCGACTGCGGCCCGCGCGCCCCTGACCCATCAGTGCAGCGGCCTGTACTGTACTGTACTGTACTGTACACTACACACAACACATTGTACATACCAATAGCGAGACGCTCGCGGAGCGGCGAGGTGGCTCGCTTGCTGACGCCGGCCAGCGGCCCCCCTCCCGCGCGACTGCGGCCCGCGCGCCCCTGACCCATCAGCGGCCTGTACACACAAGAGGTTTAGGAATTTCAAAATTAATTATCTATGGAGTTTATCGTTTACAAAAAGTTGTCAGTAGACTATTCTTTGAAGAATCCAGTTCTCTATGTACTCAGCTGTTGTTTAACTAGGCTCTGACAATAGCGGAATAACCATCCAACTTTTAGGAGGGGTAACTCAGCTGTCGCAAACCTAACTAAGCAGTGTACCTTCTAGCGTTTCCATGTCTGTCCCGGAGCACTCCGATGAAGGGCAGCGTGTCTCCGGGCACCAGTATCCTGGGCTGAGCGTTGCTGAACATGCTCAACTCTTCGCCGGCGCCTTTCCGCCAGCCCACATTTAGAGTGTTAGCGCTGGCACTTGTGTTCACGCTGGGAATGAGGAGAATAAGTAAGTACAGTTAAATAGATATGAGCGGTACTGTGGTGTGAGTGCATCAACTTTTTGCGTGATCCCTTTCTAGAAGTGGGTGTCTTAGGCCCATATTTATAAAAACTTTCAACATGGCAGCCTGGATGACAACGACCGAATCAACGGACTTATCGAAAAGTTTGAATCAGCCCCCTAATAAGGGAACGAGCTGATATGGAGTCGTACATAATCCACGTAACGCTTAATGCTCCCTACCTTCCCCTTTAGATTGAAGTCCCAAGGGGCCATGATCTAATTAGCTCATACCGACGTACTGTAGTCTTGATGAGCAACATCAGTTCGGCCCACTGCCGCGGGTCAGATAGTTTGGAGATCCCTGGATTACACCATGCACACATTACGGCATTACGGCTTAGTTTATTTTTAATGTGTTTTGTTTACAATCCGACCGACCCATCCGATGGTAAGTGGTTTCCGCCGCCTATATGCACCAACAACACCAAGGTTGCTGATACGTTACCAACCATAGAGGCAAACTTAGAAAGTCTCATGTTTCTGTAATTTCATTGTTTTCTCAGTTTTTAGGGTTCCGTACCCAAAGGTAAAACGGGACCCTATTACTAAGACTCCGCTGTCCGTCCGTCTGTCACCAGGCTGTATCTCATGAACCGTGATAGTTAGACAGTTGAAATTTTCACAGATGATGTATTTCTGTTGCCGCTATAACAACAAATACTAAAAAACAGAATAAAATTAATATTTAAGGGGGCTCCCATACAACAGACATGATTTTTTTGTCGTTTTTATAGATTATGGTACGGAACCCTTCGTGCACGAGTTCAACTCGCACTTGGGCGGTTTTTTGTGTTTGACTGTCGGATATGGCTTGTTGTTCGCTGTAAGCTAACCCTATAATACTAACCTGTAGCGATTCTGTATGGACGCCATAGCCGCGGGGGAGGCAGAGCCAGCGGGAGCGGTGTGCGGACGAGTCGGGCGCTGCGGAGCAACGACTACAATAGTATACTGGACAAAGATAGGCAACTCCGCTATATTTCATGTTTGATATTTGGAGCGCCATCTGGAGGTCAGCACCCAGAAACTAGTTTGTAATTTTTGGCATTATAGCTATACAGGTGGAGGCGTTAATTCACAGGCGATTATTTTGTTATTTTTACAGATATTGAAAAACTGTTCGCTAGTAGCAAAACTAGATTACCTACGGAATCAAATAAAAAAAAGATTATAGTGTAATTTTGTTCCATAGGGAACCTTGTTTTGATAAAGATGAAGTAATCGCCTGTTGACACTCAACGTTTCCGACCTGTGTATCGGTAGGTTGATAATAAAGGAACCTACGTAGCTAGCCTATATAGTACAATAAGGCCAACGTATCTTGGCGAGTCTGAAGTTAGTTGTTTGGCTGCGCAATGAATCTTTTAGAAACGAAATTGTCTACTGCACAGCTAATCAGTTAACTTCAGACTCGCCGAGATACGTCGGCCGTATTGTATATTGTATAGCATATTTATTCTAGTGAAGCGCTGAAACTAAGAAATTTGATAATTGGCAAATCATTGCCGATAGCAAAGGTTTTTTTTATTAGAAAATTAATAACTTATACGCCAATTAGGTACCTATAACAAATTCCTCGTTTAAGCGACTTAAAACAAAGGAGTTCGTAAAGCGACACAGCAACATGAAGGAACAGAAGCTCGACTCGACGCAAATGCACATACTTACGAAACAAAATAAACAATTTATTGCAAAAGAATTGGCACGACCAGCATGCACTTCGGCGCAGTCATTTGCAATGTTTTGCGAAAAAAAATGGTGCGGTTCGAAATATCTTTTTAAATATAAAATTATGTGCGTCTCCCAGACAAATACTTATTTTAAAATAACTTCCATTATTGTAATAAAATATTTTAGTATAGCAATACTATATTTGATAATCAATTGTTTAAGGGGTGCTTGTACACTAGTGTTGGGTAGGACATGACTTGAAAAAGAGTTTGTAAGAGTAGCCTCTTTTTTGCTCTGAGCCAGTACAATGTACTACTTCAAATGAGGCGAGGCGTACTGAAGCTCGGTGATACGATTGAAGTAACGAGTACGAATATGACATTTGACGTTACTGCGGCGAGTCGAGTCCATAGACATAATAAATAATATAGACATGAAACGTTCTACTATATAAAAAATAGTTATGCTAATGTGAGGAAAATCGGCGCCAATATCAAAAAAATACTGCCATCTCTTTCTAACTTTTTTAATTTTGCATATGTAAAAAAGGATAGTAGTATTTTGACAGCTACCGTAATGGCAACCCGTCATTTCTGGCGACATTAAAATACCTAAGTGCGGCCGGTCGCCATTTTATTTTCTCGCTGTTTGTTATTATCTAAGGGTACGTCGACTGTCAAATCCGTTCGAGCTGTGGTTATAATTTGTTGATTTTTGGAGTAAATAGCAGTTTTATTACGCTTAAACTTGGTTTTATTGTGGGAATCGTCGATAGCAAGATGCCGAATTGCAATATAATCGGATGTGGCATCAAAAGAAGCGGAAAACACCCAAACATAACTTTGCACTGTACGTATTCTGAAAAATGTTTAGATTTAGATAATGCTGGTTTTATTGTTGAAGACTTTCAACAGTAAAGCATTCATAATTTTCGTTTTTACTTTATTTTCAAGATTTGTACTTCAATAAATCATTTTGTTGATGTTTTGTTGTTATTGAAGAGTCAAGTGATAGAGTAGTGCATTTAGACATTGTTTTGTTTATCGATAATGCTATTTTATGCTCCTTTTTAGTTTTATGTTTTACTTTTAAGGCTGCCTACTAGAAAAGGTAAAAGAAAACTTTGGTTGGAATCCATCGGAGTTGAAAATTTAAGGACGACAACAAAAAACATTTTTATTTGTTCTCTTCATTTCGAAGAATCGTGTTTCAACCGAACACTGGGTAAAATAACATTACGTGACGATGCTTTACCCTGAAGAAACCTACTGGTAAGTAATATTATATACATAAATGATCTCTTTGAAAGAAATAAAAGATAAATGGTTCTTTTATTAGACGATAGAACGGCTTTAGAATGTAAAAATAAAAACAATTATGAAAATGATATTAATGATTCGCTATTTAATATTATAAATTGGATAAATGATAATGAATAAACGAGATAATAATTTATTGTTTCCAAAATATTTTCACATTTTAAAATATAATTAAACAAATGTCTATATTACTCGTGATTGATACTTATGAAGATTATAATAATAAAATGACTTGGAAACCATATAGCAGAAATTTGTAAACAATTAAGTAAATCTGCATATGCACTGCATCAGCTATCAAAAAATGTAAACACTAGTAACAGCATATCACAGATCAGAAACCTCAATTCTATGTTACAGTGTTATTTTTACGTGACAATCGACTGATAGGCAGCTTATATTTAAGATGCAAAAACATTGTTTTAGGTCAATGTGTTCTCTAAAAACAACACATGTACCGTTTTTTTTAATCTTTAGAATTGCCTCTTGCGTCAAAACTGCATTGTTTGTGAGGATATTATTTTTAAAATTGTCCACAGTTGTTCAAGCATAATATTCTAAAGCATATTTACGCATAATTATATTAAACCATTATTTTTATAAACATAATTCATACGCATAATAAGTAACTCCTAAAATGCTAGACACTACGTGTACTATACCGTTATAGTTAATGAAATTTGTAGGTATGGTTCGGTAGGGTGTTTTATTCTACATTATCTAAAAATAGAATTTACAAGCCAAAGAACACCGGCGAACTCCCAAACAAATTTTTGTTGGCATTTTTTTTTGCGTCTTCCTTTGAAAAATATGTAAAAGTATAGAGTTTGAATTTCTGAACAGGTTTGTCTTCAGCTATACTTTTGTAGGAAGTCAGGAATTAAAGATATTTCAGTTTGAAGTTTTAGAGGTTATGTCTTGTGAACAACAGACTAATCGAAAAAGAAATATAGAAATACCTACTTACTTACTACATTTGTATTCTGATGCAGAAGTGTATTTCCTAAGTATATTTATCCAACACGTATAGCCAAGCATTTTATGGAACTTGACCTAAGATTTATATTACATGGCAACATTAAAAGTATATAAGTTTTTAAACTGACATGGTCACTAACACAATCATTAGAACTTAACAAGAAACTCACAATAAATAATAAACATGGTAAATAGCCGGTTTTAAGTTCTAATGATTAAAAGTATAGCTTGGCCCATAGACATAGAGCATAGACTGAGCATTAACTAAACGAAATTGACCACTTAGAAAGAGAGTAAAACAATTATATAACCCATCTATCTCTTTTCTTATATACATAGACCTAAATAATGTCTATGGTAATGTAAAGGAAAGAGGTAGATAGGTCATATAATTGTTTTTCTCTCTTTCTAGAGAGTGGTCAATATCATACAGATAAGGCTGGCATAATCGTTCAACGATGAAAGCCTCTTTCCAAACAATAAAGATTAAAAAAAAAACATACAGATAATTCTCAGTCCATCCTCTATGTCTATGAGCTTAGCCAAAAGTCATGAAGTCAAGCCAGAAAAAAAAAACTAAGCCATTATTATTTATTATCGTCAATTGCTTTAGTACTTATTCTAAGTCGTCAATTATCTAGTCAATTTAAGCTCTCAATTATAACGATTTTTTTCCCAGACTTTGATAGGCCATATGATTGATTTGATAAAACTTAGTAAATTATTTCATAGGTATCTATTACGGTGACATACGTAGACGCTTAATAATTTCATCAACAATTTCCTCGCCGGTGTTCTTTGTACTAACGGGTCTTAAAAAAAATTAACCCTAACCTAACCAGTTGTCGTTTATGGATGGCCTAGCTACGCTCGGAAAACAAAACTAGTCTCAACAATAATTAGCCCAACATAAATTGTATGGCAAAGTATTATTATGGAAAAAAGGGATCCCTTTCTTACCATCATTATTAATTTACCGAATTTGATCTCATAGATTGATTTGAGACTGGGTGGGAGATATCACTTGCTTGTTTTTAATATCTGTAAAGCTTAATTTTATTTTATTTGATTTCAGGTCCACACAGAAATGATAAAGAAATTAAAGAACAAGTGTCAAAATCAGTTAAAGAAAATAAAGAGAATGAGAATATTAGAAGAAAGACAAAAAGAATTACTCATTTTAGTAATATTATTAATATGAAATATACATGAATTTAAGATTCAAATATAATGCGAAGAAATATTCTGAAAGAATTTCATACAGAAATTACTTGAACAAAATAATATTATTTAGAAATGAATAACTTTGATTTATTTTATAATATTAAATACTTTATTATAATTATTGTTGATTTTTTATTAAAACCCACAATCATCTGCATGTTCGAAGAGGTTTGTAAACAAAAAAGGGTTGGAAACATTAATATAAAAAATATTAATTATGGTGGTTCCGCCTGTGAAATCATATTTTCATAAAATTTTTGTAAATTGCAGCTTTGTATGTCGTAAACATGTTGATAAAAATGTGATAAGCGATAAAAATTTAATTGGTATTCAATTATAATCTTTAATGAAAAATAATAATATACTACACAGGATAAAGTTTTATACAGACCCTTGACGGAACCACCTTATGTAACAGTAAAAAGAAACCATGTGGACAACAGCAAATCAAGCAAGAAAGGTCTCCTCTGTTTTAGAGCTCAGGGCGACGACGAATCCGTCGCCGCGCCGCCACCGTGTCATGACGCATGACTGTGAATAGGCCCTAAGGGCCTTTTCGCTGTCATGCGGGTTCGACCCCGCGTGCGAGCGTCACCCGCATGCGTGGCGCCCGCAGTTTACCTTTTCGTTCGTGTTTCACGCATCACATTATATACATCTTTGAAAAGGTGAAATTCAGGCACCACGGGTGCGGGTGATACACGCATGTGGGCACGAACGCGCATGGCACTGAAAAGGCCCTTATAGGTATATGCGACGTTGCCACCAAGACATATGGCCGTTGCCACAACGCCAAGCATAGGTACTATTGACCGCTAACATATGTGGTCAGCAATGTAATTATATACCTAAATCAAGAGCTGGACTGGACATAACGACAAAACCAATTTGCCGTGTGTCCGGTCTAGACAGTTATGCGATTACTGATTCTAGTGATCATACGGTCGCGAGTTATACTTTAATCAACATATAATTAAATACTGTATTCCAAATTGCAAAAAACGAAAGAAAATTTGAATTTCGGAAACTACGGTCATAGTAAGAAAACAATTACAACAATTAAAAGTGGTATGTACAATTATGTAGGTACCATGATAATAGAAAAACATTATTATAAAGTTTTATCGATGTCATTTTTTAAAAACATCGATAGGGCCTACTCTAGTAACCGCCATTTTATTTTCTCAGCAAAGTTTAGGTATACACGTTTTTTTTGTAGGTATGCCAAGTCCATAGATTTCCTTATGTCGATGGTCGAGTCGCGGTCGCGTAATGTCCACTGACATTGACACACTGACAATGACGTGCTATTGTAGCATGTGCCTCTTAGAATAAGTACTAAAGCATAGAAGCCGCCTCAGTACTTGAAAAACGTACAGGGGCATCTGTCAAATAAGAGCAATTTCGAGATTTTGAGCCAAAGCCTAGCTACCAAATTAAATTGCCCGCCACTAGTACCCCCTGTCAGACGGCAACGACATTTTTAATTTTATCGTATAATACTTGTGTCAGTGGCGCGGTGATTTGAAAAAATATTTTAGTCTAGAATTTATATTTAATTAATTGTGTTTTGTATATGTGCACATTGTTCTTATAAATAAGAGTGTGCGCTACGTCCTGAATAGTAAAAAAATGTAAATCTCGCAAGGGATGTACAAAAAATCAAAGTGAAAATATCAGTTTCCACAAGTACGTAGTATTTTTATGTTTATTCATAGATTTTCCTTTAAATATATTTCATTATACATTAAATAAGTAAAATAAAGACATTACCTTTTAGAAGAAGTAAAATAAATAAGTATAAACTATCTAAATCTTATCTATTTATCAATATGAATATTCGCCAAAGAAATTATTAAAGGGGTGCGAAAATTGTATCGATAAATCTATCGACAACGTGATTTTTGTGTTAGGTTTAATTAATTAGGTATTTATACTTTTTTTTTTCATTTAAGTTTCCCTGTGACGAATATTTTCGAAATAAATTGATTGCCGTGGTAGCTCACGAAATTGGTTGGGTTCCAAGAAAGCACCACAGAATTTGCTCCAGCCATTTCTGGCAAATGGCGGAGACTGAAGGAGGACTCTATACCAACATTATACCTTCAATCTAAATTTAAAAGCCTAAGTTCTTATTGAATTGCATGTCTACAGGAAATAAAAGAATTCGAGTAATTTCTTTAAAAAAAATTGGGACAGATTAACCCCGCACTGGATTTAGCTTGATTGAAAATAAAAAAATTAAAATCTTTTTTTTCTTGCAACATTACGTTCGACATCTTCTTTCGGCCATTCATACAATAGACTATTTCAGATAATATTTCATTGTCTTGTTTATCTTTCAAATAAATGCTGTTAATACAGTCGTAATCTTCAAGCCTGATAGATTAGGAGAACAGTGAATCTAAACAAAATTAACGTATTAAATAAACGATGATTAACTTACTTCTCAATCAGTTTGCATTTGGTGCCACTAAATTTTACACCTCTTTACCGTAATTATCTTTAAAATCTTGTATTTTTAGGGATGCCATTTTTTTATAGATAGACTGATTCAAGAGGAAGGTTTTAAGCTATTAAACGTACACGTGCGAAGCCGGGGCGGGTCGCTAGTTATATATAAAACAATCATTATTTTGTTTAAAATTTCCAGCGCCTCGAAATAGACAACTTACCTGAGACCACGTGGCGCCGTTCTAGTGACAGAAAAAAACGTGCATGTCCAAGTACATTACAAGGAATACTCAATAATAATGTATTTAACTTTTGTGAAGCTTTTAATAATTGCAAATGAAATAATAGACATTTATACTTAAACGATGACTTTATTTATTGATATCGATAATAACAGGACCAGTCGAAATGATGATGCTCGGGAGAGGCCTATGTCCAGCAGTGGGCATCTTTCGGCTGAATAATAATGTTATTATGACTTTACTTTTGTCATTATAACTTTCTAAGAAGTAAGTATTTAAATGTACTATGGCAATATCCGGCATGGCTGTTATTTGGTTAACACAATCATAGTCACCTTCTTTCGGTCTTACAATACCACTTCAGATATTTCGTAATATACATTATACGATGACTTTATTTTATCGATAGCTATAGTCTAATAGTGTGAATACCCTCATCCCTAGTCTCTGTACAAAAGGTTACAAAATTAATTTTTACGGCCTGTCAAAAGTTTATCTTTCCCGCTCTGACAACAGCGAGTCCGCCATATGAGTAAATAGCATGGCTATATTTTGATTCATGTATGCTAAGTAGCGCTCCTTCTATGCTTTAGTACTTATTCTAAGATGTGCCTCGTTCCCTCTCTGTCTCACCCTACAGTTTACTTACCGAGAGTAACGAGTAATGCGACTACCGCGACATAAAAGTTGAAGTAGTACACTTTTAAATGTTGAGCCGCTCTTACATTTTGACGTCATGTACGGGACAAATGTACTGCCTCTTGTATGTCCTACTCAACACTATTGTACACAGCAACACTATTGTACACAGAGGGCGCTGTTTCAAAAAAAAAGTTAAATTTTCTAAGTTACCGTAGCACGCTGCGGAGGAACGCTGCCCGATAAGTGCTCAATGTGGGAGCGTTGCTGTAACAATGTTAATAGTTCTGTAAATATCCAATCAAACACAAAGTCTTAAGACATTCCAGTGAAGTGAGCCTCAATATGATTGGTAAATATTATAATTTGTGGATTAGGTGCCGCGGCATGATCATTAGTCTCACTGAGAAGTACTGGTGAGGCGTAAGCTGAGCTTTGCATTTGTGTGAGTGCACATAGAGTCGATTGCCGGAAAGCAGTATAAACCGGTTGAAACCAAGCAAAGGTCGCGTCTGCATTCATTCTCACACAAATGAAAAGCTCAGCTTACGCCTCGCGAACGGTAGGGCCTGTCCACATCTCCAAGTCACGACGTCGTCAACGTGGAACGGTGCAGTAACGTGGCACGGTGCGTTTACGTAACGTGCAAATTTACGTTACCGTATCGTAACACGTTCCGCCTCTAGCCGCAAGCGTACACGTATATGCGCTCCGCCCGTGCTCTCCACGCCCACGTGTTAGTCGCCGTCTACGTGCTCTGATGCTTTAAAACCATACCTTACTGTTTCTCTTATTAAAATTCAGATTCTACATGGTCAACGATAAATCTAACAATGATCCTGACGTGCATTTTTACGATACGGTAACGTAAATTTGCACGTTACGTCAACGCACCGTGCCACGTCACCGCACCGTTCCACGTTGACGACGTCGTGACGTGGAGATGAAGACAGGCCTGTAGGCAGCGCTCTATCGCTATTTATAACTAACCTTTGTATTATAAGTTTCGTGAGTCACATTCATATTTATGATTAATAAGATAATCATAAACATTTGTATTGCGACGCAGCACTGCCTAAAAAAAATGCTCTGCCCCAAGGTATTAAGCTACGTTTCCATTATACAAGTAACTAGTAGTTGGAATTCAATGTAATGGCAACTTGCATGCAAGCTAATGTTTCCATTACGCAAACTATTTCTAACTTTCACCTTGTGGGTATGCTTTTTGCATAATGGAAACGCGGCTTTACGCTCGTCATCCACGCTTGCACGCACGAGAGAGGCAGCATTCTAAATTACTAAAATGAAGAACAAAACGACAATTTATTACGGTCTCGACTTCGCTCTTGGTATATCTTTTCTAAGCTTGTTTAAACAACAATTTTGCCACGTACCTGTCTAGCATATGCCTTGAGTTGCTCATTCTCTTCCCGGAGCCGATTAATGAGGTCACGGCCTCGCTCGAGCTCAAGACTGGCGGCGGCCGTGTCACCAGCCTCGCTTGAACCCGACGACCGACTGCGCTCTCGGCTCTGCTCGTGGTAAAGCTCGTCAAAGTTCGACTGATGGGAAATAGACAATGTTAAATACAACAGGATTTCAAGCTTGGATCTTAGTTAGTGCTTTGCTTAGTCAATCTGAACGTGGCCGCGAGGGTAAGTTTTTGCCAGTCTATGTGAAAACGAGTGATAGCCTAGCGGTTGAAGTTCAATCCCGGTTTTGACTATTCGAATTCGTGTGTAGATCAGAATTTAATGATCACTTGCGATAACGGTGAAGGACCGGCTTCTCCAGGGTGAAGGGTATCTATGAGGATTAACTCGGGTTAAAACAAAAGCTCATTTAACACCTTCACACCGCCAATGTGCCATTTTTGCACCGCATATGTGTTTAAAAAAATATACATTTCATTGCGTTCAAGGCGTTGTGTATCGCTAATGCACACGGTTTTCATACTTTGTGAAACCGACTTTTGTGAAACGGAAAAAAAAAACTTTTTATCTAGAAAAAAGAGTCCAGTCTGGGCGAAACTTTTCGTGTATTTGAGTTTAGGGTACAACTTCAAAAAAATATGAAAATTTGAATCTAAGTAACTGAAAAAAATGTGAAATGGACAATCATGCTTAGCAGTGAATAATGTTGGGCGTTATAACATATAACAGCTAATATAATTCATTATACATTTCTAATATTCTAACCATTATTTATTTGCAACAAAGACTGTTATAATATATATTATTGTCTATATGTAGTAGTCGCCCGCCACTCGCGTCGAGTCGTTAAGTCGGCCGAAAGCGTCACACAATTATGAACTTTAACCCACAAATAACAAGAGCAAATTTTTACCACCGTTAAAATAACATAAATATTTATATAATATTAGTGTGAACTTGTTTCATATTACAGGCAAAATAATGTTGTCGTACTTTACATCGTATTAAAGCGTCACACAATTATGAACTTTAACTTACAAGTAACAAGAGCAAATTTTTATTACCTTTTATTTTATTATAATAGTGTAAACTTAGTTTCATATTACTGCAAGTCTTCTGCTCTATTGATAAAATTAGTGTTCCTTCAATACAATACAATATAATATATATTACAACAGTTAAAAACAACAGTTTGAAAATTATAATATAATGTATAATGCATTAGGAAAATATATCAGTTACGCCCAACATTAGCAGTGAAGGTGTTATGGTATGTCTAGTGTCTACACCAGTGCGCTTGCGCTGACGTCGAACTAGTATTAAGGCATGCGCTATGGGGCTTCAGGCATGCGTCAGACGAAGACGCAAGATGAACATGAAAGCGCACTGGTGTAGACATATCTTTAAGGTTATTCACATAGATTGAAAGTTAATAACCACATTGTCCCTACCACTTAGAGAGTGATTGAGCTTAGAATACATACCCGACTAAAATTAACATTCTTCTTCTTAAAATCATTGATAACTTGATTCGTTTTAACTCTGTCGTCTAAATCATCACTCTTAGAACATTTCTCAAGGCCCTGACTATTATTCAAGGCCAAACTACTCTTGGAAGTCACTTCAATTGGATCTGTAACCGTACCTCTTTCTATAACACACTTAGGTGTTAATTTAGAAGATTCGATATACTTCTTTAGTATCGCTAATTCGTCTTTCAAAAGGTCATAATGTGAATGGATCGCCGTAATTTCTTCACTATCAGTATTGTGAGCTTTAATAACTTTGCTGCTACTTTCTTTCAAGTTTTCGAGTTCGGATCTCTCCCTCGTGATGTTGTCTCGCTCTTTCTTCATGGATTCAATGTGGCCTTCTAAGATCGTGAGCTCGTTGGATACCTGTGATCGCATTTCTTCGCCGCGTTTCTTTAGAATCTGTTCTGCTTCGGCCAGTTGGGTTTTTAGACTGTCTTCCTGCGAAAAAAATGTGCTACGTGCAGATATCAAGATAAATGGTTGTCTAGTTGAAATTGTAAGCTGTTCTGGGATTGTTTTAAATCTATACTGACTAACCTGGGAAGTAGAATGTACTCGCTGCTTATAATCTAAATATATAAAAGCGAAAGGTCACTCACTCACTCATCACGAAATATCGAAAACCGCAAGACGTATGAAGATGAAATTTGGCAGGGAGGTAGTCTATAGTTAGTAGACGACCGCTAAGAAAGGATTTTTGTAAATTCTACCCCTAAGGGGGTGAAATAGGGGATGAAAGTTTGTATGGAAAATCGTCACTTAACGGATTCAAAATTTTACGCAAGCGAAGCTGCGGGCAAAAGCTAGTCCTGGATAAAATTTCGTGAGACACATTCATATTTAAGATTAGTAAAGCCCACCATTCACTACACGAGCCTCGCGCCGCACGTCGTACAAATCCGTGGACAAATCCGTGCACGTACACACATGCACGGATTTGTCCGGCGCGGCGCTATCGTCTTCAGAAGGCGAGCGCCAGATTTGTCCGCGAGCCGCATGCCGAACCGCGAACCATAACATTCACACGCAGATTTGTCCGCGGACCTGTCGCCAGCGACAAATCCGGCGGATGGGCGCGCGTGTGAATGGTGGCCTTTACGGTTTACTCACGGGCATTTCTTCGGGATTGCCGTTTGACAGTTCGACTCGCGATCTCGCCTCGTGATCATCTTATGATTAAGGGCTCCGTTTGGGTCCTAAACTAGTCGGGTAATTTCGAAAAATGCACCCGGGTTAAGCGTAACTAATCATAGATATTTGAGCGATAATTTGTTTAGTTACCTTAACAGAGAGGCGCTGCGTCTCAACGCGTACGTTGTGCATCGCGCGCGACATGTTTTCGTGCTGGTCGCGCAGTGCACGTGCCAGCCCCCATAGGAACTTCTTCTTTTGTTGCACGTTATGCTCTAATTCTGCCTCGCGAGCCTTAAACGTCTGTTCCATCTAGATAGGAAAATTATTGAAATACAATTGCAGTCCAAGACTTTCCCCAAAAATGCGGTAGGTAGTGGTCATGTGCCACCATTTGCACTAGACTGCGAAGGTATAGAGGTAGGCAAAACAGTATTTTCTGGGATATGTCTCACAGGCGTAGCATGAGAGGGACTCTGTCAATCTTTTCATCTCACGAAGACGCGTGAATCATTGCAATATGAAGCTTATGTCTTTGTAATAAAAGTCACATGACGCGTCTTTGTGAAGTAAACAGACTCTAGCATTACTTAGTCCTCGGAGTCTCCTATCGTGCTGAAAATATCAGGGGGGTTTTGATGAGGTAAATATCCCACAATCCGCTGTTTTACCCCCCCGAAGATGACAGCCTAATGAAGTTTCCACCTCGTGTCAAGTGAAGTCCCAAAATAAATATTTTTTCTTTCATTTGTATTTATAATGACAACTACGTTACCTCATCCCGTTTCTTCTGCAGCTTCAGCGCATGGGACGCCATCGATCGTTTCACCTTCTTCTCTTCTTCAACTTTTACCATTTCCACCTCCATTTCGTACACTGTCTTCAACTGTTGTAACATCTACAAATAACGATGCTGTATTAATAACATGATGTGGGAGGCGAATGCTATGTTCAAGCCGTCGTTATTTGTTTTTGAAACATTTTGCTTTAACAACACGTTACTTAACTAGTCTCTAGCTAGACGATCAAAAATGCTTGTCGGAATTATTTAAGGTTATTATACAATTTTAGTTGTAATAGAAATCGAACTATAACATAAACATAACATCACGCCTGTATTTGAAGAGATGGGCAGAGGTGTATAAGTACACCCCCAGTTCGCCGTTATGATTAAGTCCCATAAAATAGGGGGTCGGGAACAATTCGGGCTGCTACTGAAAAATTCCACACGGAAAAACCAAAGAACACTGCCTGACCTTGGGATCGAACCCAGGACCTCACGCTCAGCAGTCGCGCTTGCGACCACTAGACCAACGAGGCAGTCTGAAAACTAAATCTCGAGTAAATTGAACTACCAGCGATTGGGGTTACTTTGATATCAAGGGGCGACATTGATAGTTACTAAAAATATTGCATTTGGTCATATATCTCTGTAAAAATGGAATTTATGCATTTTAACTTAACTGTATAGGCAACATTGACAGTTTTCCTACTTTACCATACGGTATAGAGGTGTCTGCGAAGTTAGATTAGGTGTTGGCGAAGATAAAAAATACTAAATCATACCCCTAATTATGTACAAAATTCAAGTCCTAATTGGGTCTACTTTGACACTGAATGATAAAACAGGGATTATCAAAGTAAAAGCCTACAGTTCGACTTTGATAAGGAACATTTCTCCTTTTTTTATCAAAAACTATGCTCTGTAGTTTTTTTTATCTATTCTATGTGATTGTATATATCTCAGTTAATTGAGTCTATATAAAATATTTTTGATGTACCTAGCAGCTAAAAGCGAAAATAAATAAGATACATACATGAAGCTCAAAAAATTGATCAAATTAACTCCGGTTTCTAATTCTAAATGACGCTGACGTTTACGTATGTGTGCATAGCTGTATATTCTAAAACATATTCTTATTAACAACGAACTGATAATACGCTAAATAAATTCACAAAATGAAATACATATCAACACAGGTGGATTGAAATGAAATAATATACTAATAATATTAAAGACCTCATCAATGAGGCTCTTCTCCATAACGCTGATAGTCTTTACAAGGTTCTCCGTGTTGGAAGAGTTGATGTTAGGACTCTCTTTAACATTCTGCAAGAAAACCAGTTTTAAATGTCTTTTTTACAATTGAAAATCTACTACACTTTGGATTGGAAAAGAATACACGTTATTTATTATCCCAATATAGAAGTGAAGGTGATCTTCTCTTCCTCGAAACCATACGACTAACAAGATACCTAAGTTCGTTATAGCACACGCGCAGGTTATATGACAAAATTAAGCATTCATCACCTACCTTAGCCAAATATTTCTTCTTGTTCTTGTATTGGTCTTTAAGGTTATATGTTCTGTTCTGACACGTCTTACAAAATATATAGTGCTTGCATTTCTCCGTCAAAGACATGTTCTTACTATGTGTATTTTTATTATCTTCGCTGTCCAAACTCTTTGGATTAAAAAAAGATTCTTCTGAGGATACTGAAAAAAACAAACAAAACAAAATTATCATCAAAGAGATAGACAGACTTTTTTGATATGCTTTTGCAGATTTCTTATCGATCGACAATAACCAACTCGAGCAAGTGCGTAGATAATTTTACAGAATAACTCTGTAACACTGGCCGAGCTGGGATACGGAACCCAGGTGGTCCTGGGTTAACACAACCATGCTCATGCTCAGCAGTTCTTTGGACCTTTCCAAATTGGTATTTTGGTATTGGTGTATTGGACCTCCAATACACCACGGGAGGGGCGCATCATTATGGTTAAGGCGATCCCTACCTACACCTATAACGGAAATGAACTTCCCGAGTTTAAGACCCATTACGCACTGTCGACTGGTCAACTAGAGCCAGGAGACCAAGCCGAGCGTAGTGTTTCTTGTATATTCGTGAAGAATGGACGTCGAAGAAGCTATTATTGCAATAGTAGCGTTATTAATTATATAGAAAAGATGGAAGAGAGTATTGGGTATCTTGATTGGAATATTGGTCACTGGATAAATCCCAAATAGCTTTTCGGAATTCTATTTCTAATATTAATTTCTTTGTATCGAAAGCCTGAGCCATTTTTGTGCGCGACGTCCAGTCGTCTCGACAGTTGCTCGCAGTGTGAACGCTTCCATTTGAACCAGTGCTTCTATTGGTCGACGGCGACCAGCAGTCGCTTATGCGTCGCGTCGCCACTGCGCGGCGAGTCGCCCGGGCGACTGGCGACCAAGTACGTAAACACCTATTTAAACTATAGAAAGTCACAGTCGACCAAGTCTCCGGCGACCAGTCGACAGTGCGTAATGACTAATTCCAAGGTCAGTCAAAGTGACCTCTCGCTCTGAGTCACGCTCAGCCCCCGGATTCAAAATGATTCGACTCGAGTTGTCGAACGATTCGGTAAGCTATCTCTCGTTCCGAGAATCGTACACGGAGCGAGATAGCAAACCGAATCGACCACTGCTTATCGAAAAGGTTCTGAATCGGGGAGCAGAGCCGTAGTTATCCCATGAATAAGGGGGGCCCAAGCAAGAAGGTAAAGGGCCCTTAGATCTTGTGCTGCTTGGGACCTCAGAGCCTCCAGTTATGTCCCTGGATTTGTGGTCAAGCTTATGACCACTAGAAGAATGAAGGTTAGATAACAGGACAGTAATGCTGCTTATAATGACTGCAGACCTCATTGTAAAAGAGCTCGTCTGCGGAAGTACCACCACCATACCTATTTCTATCGCCAAGCAGCATTACTGAGTTCCTGTTTGAAGAGTGCGTGAAATTACAGGCACACGAGACCTTCCAACTTTATCTCTAAGGTTGGCAACGAATCAGCAATCCTCTTGGTGTTGTAGGTAGACGGCGGTAACCACTTTCCATAAGGTGGGCCGTCGGCTTGTTTGCCAAAAAACAAATATAACTACTTACCTTGTTCGACACCCACACCCTCTTTGTACGTGGGCATACACTTTAGTATGCATAGTAATAAGGGACTTTGTTGATCGTTCCTATACATTTCTACTATGTTCGATGCATATTCAGAATCACATTGCAGTCCTGGAAAGAGATAGCAGTTAATACAGCAACAATTTTGTATCCAATGCTCTAATTATTGACGATAGCCTTAGTCCAACGATAGGGCAAAGGAGTTGGTGACCGCACGACCTCCATCCATAGTCACCCGACTATAAATAGATGTTACCTCCCTATCTGCCCAACAGTGTGTCGGGATAGGCTGAGTCCTAATGACTAAGACGAGCGCGTGTCTGGCTCCATCAAAACTCATACATTTTGCAGTAGAAATGCATCAGAAATCTTGCTAATAAAGACCCTATGAAAGTTGCCATATTTCATTAATACAAAATTCTGACTGGAAGGGGCTTCGTTAAGATCATCAACTTCATATGTTTTGCAAGTTTAATGGTATGTGTACAACAGTGCGCTTTCATATTCATCTTGCGCTTTCAACTTTCAATTCCTCTTGCATCAAGCGCATGCAATATTGATTGCCATAAGACGCATGCAGCTTATCGTCTTCACTGGTGCGCCTCGGTCAGTCGTCAGTCGACATACAATAGACGGATTAGCGTGCGCTAGGGGCATCCGCTTTTGTCGAACCAGTATTAAAGCATGTGCTATTGCATGCGCTATGGCGCTTCACGCATGCTTCAGACGAAGACGCAAGATTAACATGAAAGCGCACTGGTGTAGACATAGCTTAAGTTACGCTTGCCACGGTCAATCCGTGGATGGATGACCATTTGTTGCACATCGAGACCCCCTCGTGCCTCTGAGAGCAAATTAAACCGTCAGTCCCGGGTGTCACACGAATACCTATGACAGTCCTAACGGATAATCAGAAGACCAAAAGTTGACAACCTGTCTAACCTTAGGATATCGGCATTGCTCAGTAAATGGGGTGCGGAGGTCTGATGACAGTCGCTCTTTGTAAAATAGAGGTATGCAGTCGCTCCTTGTAAAATAGAGGTATTCAGCCGCATCTGGTTAAACTGGATGCTGACCCCGACATTGTTGGGAAAAGGGTAGGCAGAACAAAATTTTGACCATAACTGCACATTATACTCGGGTAACGTGGATGCTGGCAATGTTCAATATTGACGGGTTTCTACGAGATGCCAAAGATCAGTTTGCGTCCGTCCCCGTTTTTGAGGGGTTAGGCCGAAGAGAATTTTGGTGGTAGTATTCAGCTAATGCTTTCAGGGTCACCATTATTTTCTTCGGCCTCTTCGAATCCTCGCGTTTGAGTAGCTAACGTCAGATCATCTGCATATATGAAACGCTTCCAAGAGGAAAAGCTAGGCTGGTCGTTGATATAGATATTGAAGAGAGTGGGTGCCAGCACACTTCCGTGTGTAAGCTCATTCTTCTATGTACTTCACATACTCTTGTCTTGTTTCAGATGGACTTGTAATTGACGGTTATTTAAGATTTCTTAGTATACGCACAAAACCTGGGTCAAGAGTGAGTTTTCTCTTAAGCTAGGTACTAGAATTATTACTATTCTGAGACCTAAGCTCCCGATGTATACGCCCTCCCCCCCGCTCTTGCCCGGGCAAGGGCGGAAACACAATTCTGTAACCATAACTTACCTAAATAATTAAGAATGGACCAAACATCGCTGTCTTTGAACCTCATGTCCGTGTGGTCATCGTCGCTTCTCTGCAACAATGCCTTGGCGAACCCAAACACCATGTTAGCCAACGGTATTTCAGACATGAACACAGAAAAACTGTAACTGAACTCCTGAAAAAAAAAATGAGAAATTGTATTAGTAAATAGGCCAAAGACAACTGCAAAGCGGCAATAGTCCATCAGCTAAGGGCGTTTTCTATCTTTGTACACGAAGTAAAGCGCTCCGCATGCGGCCGACCGTTTGTTACTAGAATGTACTAAACGGAAGGTTTTGAATGAAAAAACGCTTGCGGATGAAAACGTGATGTGAGATATTTGTATTTTCAAACCTATTTCTACTAATGATATTTCCGAAAAAGAAGGGATAAACAAAACCGACTTCAAGAAACTGGAAAGCATCAAATGACGGCCATTTAATAAAATTTGCATTTTTCTGAAGTCAGTGCTGTGCCAAGCACCTAAAGAAGAATTGAATGTAATTGTAGGCACCGACTCCAGAAAATGTTAATTTTTATTATATTATTTGATGCTTCTCAGTTTCATTGAAGTTGGTTTATTTAATATTTATTTTATTTTTCTGTTTTGAGTGGACTATACAATAACGTAGCTACCTGTAAGACAAATGATTCAATTGTCAGTTCTAATATGACTACCCAATCACGATAGGTGTGCTGTTTGTTGTTGAGTAGTTGCATTCTCTATCTCCGAAATGCTTCATAAGGTTAAAATTAATATGGGACCTTCTCGCAAGTATACTCATATTATGAAATATGTATGGCAATAATGTTGTAGATGAATGCATGTGGAAATAGCAAAAACAAGTTTATAGATAGGTAGTAGGATAACTATAGGTACCACTATCAAGTATAAGCTCCACTAGATTGGAAGAAGTGTTACAGGTACATGCCAGAGGGCTGGCTTTGCAGACAGAACCGGCCTTGCCTTCATGGCAACTATAGACATTATGGATCCTAAAACCTTATTTTTAAAGGATTTGTTGAGATTATGATAGCCCTTTATGATACTAAGTTAAGAAGAGTAACTTACTAAGCGTAGCAGATATTCAGCTATTAGGATATTAAGTGCTTGAGATGTGAGCTCAAGGCGTTGTGTAAAATTCTTCTGACATGCAGGAGGATCACCTGAAAAAGATAATAAAATGATTATTTGCCGAGCTTACACATTGTATTACCAGTGGCCAGCCAGTCACATGCATGCAGCCCAAGAGGAGACTTGGTGCAACCCGCAAGATTCTCGCCACAACATACTTCATAGAGGATATCATACACAACGCAGTGAAAGGGAGCGAGAACTACAACTGACATAAATTATGGCCATACATAAAATAGTTAACACTCTTACAACAAAAGGTTGCCGACCCATGGTATACATATACTGTAGCTAGTTACACCTTATATCACGAGAAAATATTTAGAAGGAATACACATAAAAATGAACAGTATGAACGCTTTCAGACAACCATTGGATGGAAGGAATCAATAGAAAAATTAATGTGGGATAGTTTGAAGTATGATGTGCCCTAACAGGCATATTACAGTAGGGGTTCTGGGGTGGTCTTTCAAGAGGACATGGTGCCCTCTGCTGTTGGTGATCACCAGGTGGTTTTAGTGCAGTAGGAATCCCACGCTCCCCAGTCTTATCCATGAAGGCCTGAATGAGTCTTTATATTCAAGGAGGACTACTATGCACGGCAGACTAACATTTGTTTCATTATTCTGAGCCCTCTGACTCTTTCTTTAAGCGCTTGGCATGTATGCAGGAAAAGGACAGAGGGCTTCCAATAATGCTATCTCATGGGTACGGCTACTTTTGGGTATTTCAGTAAAATATTTTGAACTTTATATGAACAGAATACCATTCATTATTGAAGTTCCTTAATTTGTCTGTACTCATTCCAGTTTTGAATAGTTCCTTGTTTATACTCAACTTATGACATCTGGGTTGGCAAGAAGTTGACCCTAACATACTTATGAGAGTAAGGCTGGTGACCACCAACCTAGATTCTCTGGTTAAACTACTGTTTATTCAGAAAATGTAATAGAATTACAAGTAAATGACTGCTTAACTAGACAAATTTTGTGAACTATGATGACTGACAATATCGTATTGGCATAAATATCAACGATTGGAAGCAGTGGAATTATATATTGTTAAATGAAAACAAAAACTTTAAGAAGAATCTTGTCTAAAAGAATTTCCCTCAATTTGTGTTCAGCACCTACTTAATTTTGGTTTGTAATGACCATTGGCTTCTAATACACGGCTTGTAATCGGCCCAATGATATTCCAATATCAATTCAAAATTTTAAGATGTAGAAAATAGATACCTACCTATACAAAAAAGAAAACAATAAAACAAAATCATAACATTCAGAACAAGGACAAAAGATTGGTTTGTTTTTATGCAAAAGAGACAAGCATTTGATAATGTTTAAAATGTTGCGTTTTTAACGGTGGAATGGCGACCAGCCGGGACCAGAAAGAAATGAAAAGTAAAAGATTTTTTCAAATGATTCTTACCAGTTTGAGCATTTTTCAATACATTTACAATATGACCACGTAAGTAAGCCCTTAAATCGTTAAGAATACCATTCTTTTCAAACAATTCGTATATGAATGATTGAAAATTCTCCGAAGACTCGGTATTCATCACATTTTGAGTGTCTTCAACAACAGGCGGAAATTCTTTCGTCACGCCACTCTCCATTTTATTATTTTATCTTTTTTATACTGTCTCGAATCAAAAATTGTGTCTACATTCTAATTTTATGACAAATAATTTAACAATTCACTGGAAATTTCAAACTTCCCAAACACAGATTTTTGACGTTTGTTGTTTTGTTGACATTTCCGGTTGATTGGACGACAAATGAAAAATTTATTAATAATGATTTCATAAAATACGTTTTAAATGCATTTATGTTGTGTAAAATAATTCACATATAATATTAAAATAAAGTTTTTTTCAAAACTGTAGTATAATTTAATACGTCTGCATATTCAGCATATTATACCAGAATTGTGGAAACAATACACGTATTTTGACACATTTTCCATCTGTCCCTGTGGCGCAGAGGATAGCGCGTTGGACTTCTAATCCAAAGGTCGTGGGTTCGATCCCCACCAGGGATGTGTAACATTTCTTTTTTCATTCTGTTAATGCAAAGTTTATTTGTATCATTTTTCAGAAAAAAATAAACAAATTCTAGGTGTTACGAATATAAATAAGTTTTATCATATCAATGTTTTACTTGTGACGGTGCTTGGGGGAGGCATTTATGTCCAGCAGTGGACGTCTTTCGGCTGAATGATGATGAATGTTTTACTTTACCAGACAACAGCATCCATTGAAATGTCGTATCTTTTCAACTTACATATTTGGAACTTTCGGTATAATTTGCAACAATAATAGATAAACAGGCTGACGAATCACTGAAAGGATGTTAGGTGTAAGAATCGAGATAAAAATTATCACCATATTCGGGCTAAGTAGTAAGTAAGCCCAACTATCATGCAGGAGGCACGAGATACGTAAAGGATGATGTAAAGAATAGCGTAGTGTGAGGTATTCCTGCTTATTTATTTAGGTAAGTACTTGATTTCTTCACATTTCGACTGTTATAGACCAATAATCATAAACCGACCGGCATCCAACTCAAATGAGTATAGTAACTCCAACTCTTTCACAGAGTACCTACAACTATGCTTGACCCTCAAGTAAGATGACATCCGGCGGACGTTGCCAGAGTCATGGTAATATAATCCAGAGTCCATCTCCAGACTCCAGACCCTATTTTTAACTATAGCATCTTTTGCTCTAGGCAGAATCGAAGAAGAATAAGCTGCGCAAAAAAGAGGAGACAAATTGGGGGCGCTACTAGTCATACATTATAAAATTCAGACTAATATCTTCTTTAGTATAACTTTGGATAGTCTTGTTCATTTTTAATCAGTTTGAGCGTTTTTTAATTCGCATTTTATCTCTTGATGAAACCATTGATTCTTTTGACAATGGGTCAATGGATAAAACATAAAACACAACCCAGACATTAATTCATGCATGCAGAATTTGCACATTGTATCCCTAACTAGTCTGTGCTTTGCACTATGCAGACTTTTTTCTTTAGTTTAGTACAGCGCCATCTACCCGTCGTAAAACATTTCATAATTCCTATCAATTTTCTCAGTCAATCAGAATGTATTTTTATATTTTTTTCTATCTATAAAACATCAAATAATACCCATACCATTTGAAATAAATTGTAAAATATTACAAAGCTACAAATAAGATATTATTTGTAGCTTTATAATATTTAATAAAATAAACATAAAACTTGAGTACACATCGTAATAGGAATGCAATGATGTAGAATAAAAAAATGACAGTGTTGACGTTGACAATGACAGAATGACAGCAGATAAACATGGTCAGGGTGATTCAGGGTGAGGCGAAGCAAAACAAAGTCACTAAAAAAGCTTTTCTTCATTAAAAGTAATATTTTCTATTTAACCAACAATCATGAGGCGTCGAGCGGGAGTAGGTGCGATACAAAAGCAAAGGTTAGAACAAGAAAAATACAGGGAAAAGGGTTCAGAGATCCAAGAAAATCAGTTTCAACAAATGGCTAAACAACTGGAAGTGTTCAGGGATAATTTAGAAGAATTCGCGACAAAGCACAAGAGTGAGATAAAGAAGAACGCTCAGTTCAGGAGGCAGTTCCAGGAGATGTGCGCTGCGATCGGTGTGGATCCTTTAGCGTCGGGAAAGGGGTTCTGGTCTGTGTTAGGTTTGTACTTAATATTCTTGGTTCCCTTGATTTAAAATAATTTAAATCCTATTAAAGCTAGATAGCAAACGATGTGATTTTTTTTTAAATTTAGTGCTTCACTTTGACAACACAGGTTGTAAAAAAATGACTGACAGATTTTTAAAGCTAACTCAAGTTTCCTGGTTAAACCTGAAGCTATTCCATTTTACTAACCCTCATGAAGTTATACCTATCCTTGTCATTTCTATGCCAATGAATAGATAATGGCAATAGACTTAAAGCCATATTAGTTGAACAATCTTTAACCATTGTTAATAAGTAAGGGTGTTTTTACTTGGCAAACAGTCTACTGTAACAAGTTAGGATAGAACATAACATGTACATGTAAGAACATAAGAACCCACAACAGATATTTTTAACCCCTGATGCAAAAGAGGATTTTTATAAGTTTGTACCCTTTATCTGCATGTGTACCATCTGTGTCACCATAGCTCCCAAATGAATGAACCAATCTCAATGTGTTTTTTGTTTGAAAGGTTGTCGATCTGGTTGTTTTGTTGTGTTTGATGTTGACTACTTTAGCCATTTCTATGTGGGAGTACTATCAATTTGAATTTTTCTTTGACAATAGTGTATTCCTTAAACTGCTAGCAATGAATGATTAGTTTCAGTTTACTCATATGCATTTTTATGAACTTTGAACTGACTGACTGACTGAACTGGTTTGGCGTAAAACCTCGCTGCATGTCCAGCTCATGTTTGGGGGCTTCCTTTTGGTCCGAAACTAGTTAGGCAATCCCGAAAAATGCATGTGTGTAAACTGTAAATAATCATAAATATAAATGTGGCTCATGAAAGTTATAATACAAAAAGCTAGCAATTGTTACTTTTGAATTTAAAATTTAGATATCTTATTTTGCATTACAGGTATTGGTGACTTTTACTATGAAATAGGAGTACAAATAGTAGAGGTGTGTTTGGCCACCAATTATAAGAATGGCGGGCTCATAACTTTAGAGGAACTACGCACAAGGCTCATAGCAGCCCGAGGCAAGGCTAAAAAACACCAGGAAATAACCAACGAAGATCTGTTGGCTGCAGTTAAAAAACTTAAGATATTTGGCAATGGGTGAGTGTTTAAGTTATGATTCTAATTGTGAGCAACCTATACTAGCTGTGGGTTGCAGGTAGGGTGGTGCCGTGCTCTATTATAGAGTATTGTACTCTAATTTCATGTAGACATACTTTATAGTCTTTTTTTTTATGGATGGGAAATCATCATAATATGACTCTTTCCGCTCTGGGCGGAGCGGAAGGGAGTGTCAGACTCTTACTGACTAAAACCCATCCGTGTTCCTTCTAATGCCCTTTGCGTTCCAGGGGCGCGGTAACTCTTTCGAATAAATTCCGCAACCCTGGCAGATACTTATACTCTACGACAGTAATAAAGTACGCTAAAATACTATTTTTACTGGACACTATTCTCATTTGATTATCATCTTACTAGTTTGAACTTTTTTGGCATACTTTTATTACTCTACGGTCTTCTAAGCCAAGCATCTAAAGCAGAAATTAAAAGTACTCTTTTTTTAAACATCATACTTTATTTTTACTATCCCAAAACACAAATGTACTCTTATTATTCCAAAAAAAGGTGGCAACCCTAGTTGCAGGCCCAATTGATTGATTGAAATTATCAAGAAAACCACACTTTCAATTCGTGTACAAGGGCCACTGGCCAAGGCGTGTCTTTATAAGCCATCAGAAAATAACCTTTTATTATAACCCTCCAGAATCGAGTGTTGCGCAGAGCCGCGGCTGCCCCGTGGTTCATGCGCAACGTCCAACTCCATCTCGATCTAAAAATGCCAACCATCAGGCAATACCTCAAACGCATTTCCAAGCGTTACTTCGACACTGCCCCCCGCCATCCGAACCCCCTAGTCGCCGCAGCGGCCGACTACAGTCCCTCTCTCATAAGTAAAGTTCGCCGTCCCAGGCACACACTTTTAGAACCCGATGACGAAATTACCCTCCTCCAGGAGGCGAGTAAATCGACCAGCACACTACACAACGTCCGCCGCCGTCCGGCATACCGTCCTCGCCGACGAGGCCCGTCGCGACGTCCTACCGCCGCCGGTCACGATCCACCGAGTTCTCCCGACGTAGAGCCGGTCGTCTCTTCAGACTCCGCAGTCACACCGATAATTCAGCCCTCATCAAGCTGTCTCCCCCCCCCCCCCCCCCCCCCTATGTCCACGCCAGCAACGCCCTAAGCCGAGGTCCGAGTCCCACTAGGGGTCGCCCTTAGTGCTGTTGTTGCAGGTAGTCATGATGTTAGTGTAGTACAAGTAGTTAGCTTAGGTTAAGTATTTTACGGCCGTCTCCACGAGCGAGAGAGAGGAGACGGCCCCTAAGGGGCAAATTCGACATTGTAGTATCACCTTCACAGTCATTCACCTACCTACTGGCCATTTTTATATTTTATACTTTTTTTTGATAATGACAGATAGGAAGTACAAATAGTACAGATTATGGTGCTGCATTCTTGTATGTAAGTAAGACGACTTGAAAGTTATCAAAAAAAAAAAATTGTAAGTTAACAGTAAAAAGTATGCAATCCCAAGTTTAAAAATAACTTCTTCTAACTCGTTTCATCGTGAAGTGATGAATGTAGTACTATTCAATGTTAGTAGTAGTAGAAGTGTAGTAGTGTAGAGTAGGTATTATCAAAAAAAAGTATAAAATATAAAAATGGCCAGTAGGTAGGTGAATGACTGTGAAGGTGATACTACAACATGTTGGAACAGGCTGAACAGGACAAGCTGTTCCATACATTTTTGTACCAGTATAATTTTTTCACGAATTCATAGTTTTTCCCATAGGCAAAGTTGTTTAGAACGATAAGCAAAGTTTATGGTTTTCAGATGTAACCTAACCTAACCAATCATGTTGTATAATTTAATGAAAGTTTCTGTGTTTTTGTATGGTCAACTGGTCAGTACCGTAGTGGATCGGCGGGGGAGGCACCCGTGCCCCTCTTGAATCCATCCTTGTCGCTAAAGTACTCCAAGTTTACATTAGTAATAATAACAAGATCAAACTAACAGACCACATAATTATTACAGGTTCACAGTGGTACCTATAACCAAAGGCAAATGGTTGGTTCAGTCAATTCCTGGTGAGCTGAACTTGGATCAAACCCTGGTGTTGCAGAAAGCGAGCACCTTGGGCACTGCTTGGGTGTCCATCAGTATCCTCACCAATGATTTGGGGTAAGGGCTACCATATTAAATAATATGTAACTTTCATTTTTTTCGTTTTTGGTGTGTGGTATCCACATACCAAGCCAAGTGAAGCCACCTGAAAGAGAACGTTAGACAGTAACGTCTTTCTCTGTCTTAACAACAACATATATGGTGATCACTAAAGCCGGGTCCGCAGCGCCAATTTACTAACATGTTATTGTGTTTTTGCGAACAAAAATGTTAGGCCACGCCCCTATTCGGTTAGCAAACAATGTTAAGCCGGGTTCGCAGCGCCAATTTTGCTAACAAAACTGTTAGGCCACGCCCCTATTCGGTTAGCAAACAATGTTATCGTGTTTGCAAACACGAAAACACGGCGCTGCGGACCCGGCTTAACATAATTAGTTTGCCAATACTGGTGATTATAGCATCATTTCCTAACAACCATTAATTTTACTTTAATGTATTACACATTGAAACCCCACTGTGCTTCAGAGAGCATGTTAAACCGTCAGTCCTGGGTGTCATACGACTATCTTTGACAGTTGTTACAAGAAGTTCGAAAGTCTGACAACTGAATTTGAAGTAAGACTGCATGTTGACTGAACTGAGATTAAATTATGAATTGAATAAAAATGGTATTCTGGTATTCTTAAAGTTCGGTTCGGTTTCAGTATCATTTCAGTATATCTCGTTATAATGTCAATTCAGTCAAATTAAAATCTATTACCGATAGCTTACCGATAGCATACCGATATCAACAGGCATAGACTAAAATTCTAGAAATAAATGAGAATTTCAACTTGTCAAAATGGCTCAGTACATAATGTAACCAGAATACCCTTTTGGCTTTAGTCAACTTTCAATCTCATTTCAATATAATCTCACGTTTGACGTTGTTTGTTAACGAACAAGAATACCATTTGTCATATTTATGAGATTGAGACTAGACTGAGACTAAATCGAAACTATATTTCCAACATTTTCAATTACGAGAATTGGCCTTCAGGTCTAACCTTATAGCAGTTGCTCCATATAAAATGGTATTCAGCTGCATCTGGTTAGACTGGAAGCTGACCCCAAAATAGTTGGGAATTCTACTTTAACACGTTCAGTGCCGGGAGCTCTCCAGGAGGTCACCCTGTAGTCGCATACGCCACGCCGGGTGCCCTCGTGGAGGGCTCATTTTAATGTACTTAGGTTTTTCTTGGAAATTGCACCGTCATGAAAGAAGCGAACATCTATTTTTCGACGTAGTAGCATATTTTTACGGTTTTTAACCTAATGCCTGGAACACTCCTCGAGGGTTCACTCTTAGCGCAAACGTAATGCCGTGGACCCTCCTAGAAGGTCCATGAAGGCTCTCTGAAAAGTGTGGTGGACTCGAATGTGTTAAGCAAGGCCATATTGGATGACTATGGGTTGATATATTGATACACTCTACTTCTTCTCTCGAGAAAACACTTCCCTAGTTCAGTCAGCTCCATTGGCTGACTGCCCAGGTTGCGCCAGACGTATTTGAGTATCGTCTCTCGTGGATGCTATATAGATTATCTGTTGCTCGCCAACATTTAAGCCAAAGATTTTTTCAAATAATGATGATTGTAATCATTTGTAAGTGCTCAATTATTTACTTAGTGTATTGCAAAGTCTGTTCCAGGCTGGTTTCACTATCATATTAATAATGATTATTTCCAATATTCCAGTTGGACCGAAACAAGAGCTGAGAATGCATTAAACCACATGGTGAAAGAAGGCCTCGCTTGGATAGACTCCCAGGACAGCAGAGAGATGATGTATTGGTTCCCAAGTATGTTCTCCGAGTGTGTTGCAGCGTGATTTACCATTTTAAGTGTTACCGTCAAGTGATAAGAGTTGTATTGTGATCTATCTATTTTAATGTTGAAAATATACACATCGAACAAATTATTGGCATTTCGTGATTTTGAAACAAGCAGAAAATATCCAGAATACTGTGGTAAGTTTTTATTTCTTACTAGAAGTCGGTCGCGGCCTCACCCGCGGTGATGTCGTTTATCGCGTATTCCGTGTTTTTCGGGATAAAAGTAGCCTGTGTCCTTCTCCAGGTTCCAGACTATCTCTGTACCAAGTTTCATCAAAATCGGTTCAGTAGTTTAGTCGTGACTAGGTAATAGACAGACAGAGTTACTTTCGCATTTATAATATTAGTAAGGATTATGTATGTCAAAAGTAGTTTGAAGAAAGTAATAAAAGACAACATTATTATGTACTATAATATAATTATTTATATTGCACTGAGGTATCTCTCTTAAACTAATATTGAAGGAAAACATTTCATGGAGGTAGCACAACTAGGGATGTGGCATTTCTCTGCTTATTCCTAAGGGGTAAATAGTCACAGTGATTTAGTTTTGATAGACGCAATAAGTAGCAGATGTAAATACCAAAGGTACGAGTTCGTAGCCGACTGCAAACAGCAGCAGCAGACGACGTGTCGCTCCGATACTACTGGTTTCTATGTATTTCTATGAAATACCTTCCGCAGCTAGCGACACGTCGCTCGACCGCAGACGACGTGACGTCTGATCGCAGATCAGTAGTGTCAAAGAAGCTGCAGCGACGTCAAGTTGCATCTTTCTCAAAAAATGACTAAATAACTTTGCCCCTCTGAAGTGAGGAACAGAACGCTCAAAGCCTGTTTTCAGAGCGGCAAAGTTATTTTACTAGTACTAAATAACTTTGCCCCTCTGAAGTGAAGAATAGAACGCTCAAAGCCTGTTTTCAGAGCGGCAAAGTTATTTTATTAGTACCAAATAACGTTGCCCCTCTAAAATGAGGAATAGAACGCTCAAAGCCTGTTTTCAGAGCGGCAAAGTTATTTTACTAGTGCCAAATAACTTTGCCCCTCTGAAGTAAGGAATAGAACGCTTAAAGCCTGTTTTCAGACCGGCAAACTTATTTTACGAACACCAAATAACTTTGCCCCTCTGAAGTGAGGAACAGAGCGCTTATAGCCTGTTTTCATACCGGCAAAGTTATTTTACAAGTACTGGTATGTGGCTTAAAAAATTGCTGGTGCAACATTAGCTGTTGCTGTCCTCTGAAGAGCCGATATAAGGCAGTTTTAACTTAGATCGTAGTTCATTGTTCTCCTTCTCCATTTCTCCAAGCTTCTTCTTTAATTTCTCTGTCATCTCTAAATAGGACTCTTTCCACCTGTAAAATATTATTATTCATCATGGTAGATGGTAAACAACTAATGGGTTGGGTATGGAGTTTTTTGCTGGCTGGCTTCATAGGATCAACTTTTTGGAACAGTGCAATTAAATTCATAATAGCCTAAGGCCGCACTATGATTAACCTCTAGGGCGCTTAACCATCGCGGTTGAAGTATCTTTGCCATTTAGTGCGTTTAATAACCGCTATAGCGTTCGGTTGTATTGATTTCTTTGAATCACAAAATCATGCGGGTATAATACGCCCGCAGTTAACCGTAGTGCAGCGTTAGGTATAACGTTTCATAAGTGCTTGTAAATTCCTATCTATCTTCTAAATAAATACAAATTAAATGCTGTTTGTTGGAAAGCGCATCACTTGAGAATGGCTGGAATGAATTGACGTTTAAAAAAAAAACTATCTCCCTAATTAGGTTTCTATGGAGAGAAAAATTGGAAAAGTTAGCCCGGAAAACTAAATTTTATTTATTCTATGGGATTTTTGGACAGGACAACGTTTGACGAGTCAGCTAGTTCGAAATTAAAAACTTCGAACTTGAATTAGGTAGGTACTGCATGGCCTGCGGGCGCTGGGTTAGAGGACCCAACACCCGATCAGTAACAGGCCCGAGTAGGCGGCGCGACGTGTTCCACGCGCGCCTCTCAGCAGGACGTGGGGCTAGGCCCCACAAAGGAGAGGTCCGCCAGGGGCTGGCGTACCGAGGCCTGCCGGGGTCGCGGTGCATGCAGCTGCGAATCCCGCGACCCCGGCCCACGGTCAAGTGATGGAACATCGTGGTGGTTTTAGTCGGTAAGAGTCCGGCACACCCCCCCGTCTTCACCAGACGGGGGATAACACCACGCAAAAAAAAAAATGTAGGTACTGCATATCCTCAAAAAGTGGCATTGTTTCTGAATCTCGGATTTACTAAAACCGTGTTTAAAGTTCGCATTATGTAGGCAGAAGTATAAAAGTTTGCCAGCATAAAATTATAGTAGCTAAACGAAATAATTGCCAGTCTTACAAAGAGAGTGACGAATAGAAACAAAAAATAAATTACTTTCTACTGAGCTCCATTTGGTTTTCTAAATGTTTGTTCAATTCTGTAACCTCCTCTTCTTTTGTAGTCACCATTCTGAAAGATCAAAGAATTATTGGTTGACCAATTTTTAAGACTGACCTTACAACAAAAGCTTGAGGATTATTTTTTATTTTTCTTTTGTTCTGCTTGTCTATGGTCCCTGCGGACCATTCTACGTAACTGGGCAGTTATTGGCGAGAACTGAAGGGTCTCCAGCCAATGGGGGGAAGTAAAATACTTAACCTAAGGTTACTACTCATACTATACTAACATTGTGACTACTAGCAACAACAGCACTAAGGGCGACCCCTCGTGAGGCTCGGAACTCGGCTTAGGCCGTTTGTCCACCGCCGCCGTCACCGAGAACGAGATGACGTTGCCGAAGTAGCGATACATACATTACTATGGCTGCGTGTCCACCGCACGTCCGTCATCTGAGCGCCGTCATCTCGGCCACCGAGATTGTGATCCGAAGGAATTCTAGCTGTTTTATTTTTTGAGCAATTTCCGGCCCGTAGCGGTTTGCAATAACTGTTTTTAAACTTTCGCGATTTGTACACATTATAAAAATACAGATTCGGGTCTAGTCGCGTAAAAACTTAAAAAGGCACTAAATACCTTTTTTTATCCCGACGTTTCGGCCGAATTACACCGGCCGTGGTCACAAAATAAAATAAAAATCAAGATCGAGTGAGGGTAGATGAAAATACTTTTGCTTCACGAAGATGACAACTGCTCCGCAACTTCAGTCTACCCGTGACCACGGGCGGCCGGTGTAATTCGGCCGAAACGTCGGGATAAAAAAAGGTATTTAGTGCCTTTTTAAGTTTTTACGCGATTAGACCCGAATCTGTATTTTATAATATTGTCCACTAAATCCGAGATTGACGACGCTAGTGCACGGATTTCTGTCTTATGTTGGGAACCACCGAGATCGGTCGTGGTTCGCGGTGGACACACGATCGCCGTCACGTCGCGTCGTCCCGAACTCGGTCCGAAATAATCTCGTTTCTCGGTGACGGCGGCGGTGGACAAACGCTCTTAGGGCGTTGCTAGCGGGTGATTGGGAGGGAGACAGCTTGATAAGGGCTGAATTATCGGTGTGAAGAAACACAAGGTTTGTTCTTCTCATCATCATTCTCCTGCCCTTATCCCAATTTATTTGGGGTCGGCGCAACATGTCTTTTTCTTCCATACTTCTCTATTAGTCGTCATCTCGGTAGTCACCCCCTTTCTAACCTTCTAGCGAATAGGAAAGGTCGAACGTAGTCGAAGAAAGAAAATGTTTCAAGATCTTTCCTTTACGCTGGCGGAACACAACGCCTCTTTTCTTCGTATTTAATATGTTTTTTTACATACTTTTGGCTAAGTTCCGTCCTAGAAGCTAGCATATTTTGTAGTTTATTGACCATCTCGTGAGTTTCGTCCAAGGACTTCTGGAGATGTTCCACTTGCAATCTGGAATTTGGGAAAAATGAGCTATAACTTTGTATTTATTGATTAATATAGAAGCTTTCAGCATTTTATTGTTAGACCTTCCCTATGTAGTTTTGTCTAAAATGAAAACAAGTTATTTTCGACATTATTTATTGTCTTACAAAATTAAAGGTGCGACCAGTGATGGGCTAACTCCAGCCCGCGAACCGTTTTGAATTTGATCCGGCCCGCTAACAACCGTAGTCGTTGGAACCTTTCGAATAGTCTCGAAAATAAATGAAGATACGATGGCGATGGCGTTATGCTTAGTGAAAGAAATCCTGGCCACCAAAAGATTGACTCGTTTTGACCCTTGATGAGAAAAACTTGACTAGGTACCTCTGGTTTAGACTCTAGAGGAATATACAAGGTTAGTCAGAAAGGGCGTACTAATCCGAAAGGGTGTTGAAGTACCCATAATAATGAGTAACTTTTGTTCTACCACTTTCCCCAAAACTCAATAGTTTAAGAGAAATAGCTGTTCAAAAATTACAAAAAAAATATGCTAAAATCTGTCTATCTTCAGCTATGATCAGCTGTGTTTACATTTTAGGTCATATTTGGGGTCACGAATTAAAAGCTCCATTTTCTGAGTTCGTAACTAAAGTAGGGACGAAGAATTTTTGAAAAAAATAAAATAAAAATAATTTTACATGGAAATAAAAATTATCGAATTTTGAGATTTTAACACTTGCTTTAAAACCGTCATCAGTGATACTTTAAGTGGCCTGCGGATTAGTACCTACCTCCTTTCTGACTGACCTTGTATTTTCATTTGATCGAATGCTCTCCAAATTAAACCTCACCTCAGTTCATCGCACTGCGTCTTCAATAGTTTCTCCTCCCAATCTCTTCGCTTGGTCTCCCTCGCGTGAGCGTCCTGTATTCTTTGCACATCTATCGCGAGACATTGCTTCTCACAAACCAACTGGATGTTACGCCTCTCTGATGATACCTGAATGGAATATTCAATTGACGTCAAAACAGAGATAGCTCAAATTAGAGCTATTGATTAAAACCAGCCCTAAACTCCTAGGCCCAGACGCGTATTAAGGAACCGTTGTGGTATTCAGAACCGGAGCGATCTGTACCACTCAATGGTTTATAATGTATTTTCTCCCGAAACCTTTGCGTGGTACAGAGCTCGGCAGTTCTGTATTGCACAATGGTTTTGGGCTGAAATCGCTGACAATCTAGCCAAAAACCATTGTAGAGTCCAGATCGACGCATTAAAATTAACAAACAATGGTTTCTTGATACGCGGCCCAGACCATAAGCATCCGGAATCTTCCCGCTCCGTGTATAAACGTCCCTAGATAAGCCCGGATTCTAATTGTTCGTTTTCATCTATTGGGTATCACGTTGGGTTTCCGCTATGATTTTTTTAGACGCTTGATTAGCTCAGCGGGCCGCACAGTATGTTACATTGGGCCGCATGCGGCCCGACCACAGATTGAGCATGAATAGATTCGCCTGATACCTGATGAATATTTTTATTTAAAATCCTAAAGAAGAAACAAGCTTCTTAGAAATATTGGTAGAAAGATTTGATTTACCAATTCTTGGAACATGGCTTCAAGTCGTTTTTCTGCAAGAGCGAGTTTGGGGTCTACTGACTCCAAGTTATCCTTTTGCTGTTTTAAATAACTCTCGTTTGTTGCCAGTAGTATTTTGTTTTCTCTGAAAGGAGAAGTTACCTATTAACACGATATGTAATATTGAACCTAAGGCAATGTACAAATCGAACAATCGGAAATATGTATAAAGAGGGCCTGACTTGGATACACTTAGGCTCACTGGGCGTATCTTGCGCGGCTCTTGTTTCGTCGCATTACGTGTACCTAGTACCTATGCATGGCGCTTCATACAAAGTCTCCAGCGCCGCCTAAACACGCGTATTTTACGTCCCTACGTCAAGCATAATAGGACCTAGAAGTTTCGTGCGAGCACATTACTGCGCAAGATAGGAAATATTCCGATCTGTCCCCTCGTCGGTAACAGGGTAACAGATCGAAACTTTTATTTCTATTTGTCCCCCTAAAAAACAACAGGGGACTGACCAGAAATAATTCGTTCGATCTGTCCGTTCGTCTTGGTGACAGGGGAACAGATCGATTTTTTTATTCCTGATTGGCCCTCCGAAGGGGACAGATCAGGGGGACAGACCGGAATATTCCGCAAGATACGCTAAGTATTAAGCCCTTATTATCTTGCGGTTGCAGATGCATGCAGAAGAGATCATTCCGTGTGACATATTGTTGTTTAGATGAACTTGATAAGGCCAGAAGCCGATATCAAAATTGTAGGCTGATTAGAAGGTATACCTTAAAGTTTTATTCAGAAGCAGCCCTTTCTCCACTAACTCAGCGTCCAAGTTTCTGATATGATGCAGCATATCCGCTACTTTTTCGTTGTACTTCTCTTTAACTTCATCCATTTCTTTCCTGCACGAGGTTTCTATTTCGTGCCTTATGCTAGATAGGGTGTGTTTTAGTTGCGCGACTTCTCCTGCAAATTATTCCGAAAAGATTAGATCACATTCATCTTTATTTTGGTCAGAGGAAGTGAGACTTTAATACGTGAGGACCGATCAAATAACTGGGATTTTCTAGGATAATTTTCAGCAAGGTTCTGATATAAAACAGAAAACAAAAACTTACTAGTTAATTCTTGTATAGTTTTGCAAGCCTCATTCTTCTGTTTTGATACCACGTCGTAAAGCTGTAACGCTTCTGCAACCTGCACAAGCAAAGAAAACTCAGACTTTTTTTTTTTTTTTTTTTTTTGTTTTTTTTTTTTTTGTTTTTTTTTTTTTTTAAAAACGTTGCCCCACACTAAGATTTCTCTTGTATCGTGGGTGCGTTTACAGACATAAATCTCACAAACAAACGCCCAGACCCGAAACAACCGTCTGTAGGCCATACAAATTTTTGTTCCGTGTGGGAATCGAACCCACGACCCGTAGCGCAGAAGCCAATCGCTTAGCCACTGCACCAAACGTGTCGTCAAATTACTTGCTTCAATATTATGCAGTGAAACTCAAACTGAGTCAGTGCGGCCCGAAAAACTGCCTTTTGCGGCCCAATAAGCTTGGACGTGGAGTTTGAACATAGACCATAGTATGATGAGAGCATTCGGGGGATGAGTTTAAGCTGTGTAAGAGGCCTACACAAAATCCCGTTTCTTCAACGTTAACGTCTGTGGAAAGATCAAATTGTATGGAAATGCCATTTGCTCGAAGAACAGGGATTTTGCCTAGGCTTCTAGGAAGGTACAAGTTGCTGGTAAACTGTATTGGATTTATTCGTTGATAAACTGCTCAAAATCAAGCCAGTATAATAGTTCCGTTTTTTGACAGTTATGGATTTATCAATAGATTGAAGTTGCGTTTATATGGACCCTACGTTTTGTAAGAAGCACATGACATAAATCGTAAGTAGGACTTACCTTTGATTTAGCTTCCGCCTCCCTCTTAACTTTCTCCACGCATTCCTTCTGACATAAAACCAACTGTGCCTTCAAATCTTCGCTATTCTTCTTCTCCACTGCCAAATTTACTTTATACTCTTCTAAATCCTTTGTGACATCACTCAACTTCACTTCTAACTCTTTGCCTCTCTCTTTATATGACGCTATTTCTTTCTCTCTGCTTTTGAGGTCATTTTCTAAAATATTGTACTTCGTTTGTAAGTCCTTATGTTTATTTTCTAATTCGATGTAGTCAGTTAAAGCTGTTTCGAGTTTTAGTTCGAAATCTCTTCTTTCTTCGGTCGTGCTCTGTGAAATACTTTTACTTTCATCTATGTCGACTCATGGATTTATTACCATAAGGTGCTTGCATAAGGAAGTGGGTTCCCAGTACAGGGGGCCTGCCTGCTCCCTAAGTCCGTCAACGAAGTTCGAAGCCCGTCCGAACGTAGCCCGAAACGTAGGAGTGAACAAAATATGTGTCAAGTTCAACTTTTCGGACGGGCAAAAACACATCGGGAGATTCGGGAGTAGGGACAACTGTCAAATCGTGTTGTTATTCATTCTTAGTTCGGGCCCCGAAATAATCGTAAGTATGTCCGTAGGTGATAGGGAGTAGGAAACGCTCGCAACTAAGGCCGAAACCACGGACTTCGTGCTTAGGGAGTAGACCCCCAGGCAAGTCGGTATGAGTCGGGACAGACCGGTGCGGTGTGGGTAAAGAACGCCCCGTGTTATCTTATGCACTTAGACATAAAGAAACAGGTCAGATGTTGTCGGTACCGACTATCTGGACTGGATCATACGTTTAAGGTTTAATTTACTGGTTTCTTTATGTAGGTTGACCTGCACCGATCAGTACCGGTCTGCACCGATCAGTACCGGTCTGCACCGTCAAATCGGGACCGGTAAACCTTTTTCTTTATGCAAGCACCTATAGTCTAGGAACGCAGTCTATCACTGTCGCAGTACAATACTAGCAACAGGTACAGTTCGAAAAAAGAAAACGTCTGCTGTCATTACTATTACAGCACTGCATCAAATCCGGATCCGTAAAAATACGGATATAAAAACTCGGCCCGAATTCGGATATTGCTTTTCGCACTGCATCCGATCCGAATTCGTGAAAATAAGGATCTAGAGTCTAAAAATCTCGGACCGAATTCGGATATTGCTTACGCACTAATCCGATCTCTGATCCAAATCCAAGCAATTCAAGGGTCATCTTTGGCATTTGTCCGATTTGAATCCGAGGTAATGCGAAAGCGTTCAAACAAACAGTTCTACGACTACCTCGGTCCGTCAATATTTCTTCCGGATTGGAGACTCACGGATAACGGAGAGAAATCGGATAACGGAGAGAAATCGGATGACGGAAGTCGGATCTAGTGCGTAAACTACCATACAAATAGTTCTATGACTACTTCGGAACGTATTTTCACGGATTCGGATCGGATGCAATGCGTAACCGCTCTTATTATGGTACATCATATTACGTGGGATCACTACGCTAGCTGGTGACGCTGCTCATAACCAGCCTCGAGTATTTAAGATAGCAAGTTACTTTTCAACAAGGTTGATACTGCAAACTGTACTTTTGTGTTCTGGGGGGTTACCATGATCTGTTATAGCAGGAATGTTTTTGATATTAAGTATTACGAGAGTGCGAAAGTGACAGCGCTAGACAGCTCGCTAGCGCCATCTCTTACCCACTCTCGTAATAATATTAAAACATTCCTGCTATAACAGATCATGGTAAACCCCCTGTTCCGTTTGCAAAGGGTGGTGATAACGGCAAAATTATCTTAGACCGAAAACGCACTGCAGGCGCCTAGCTTAGCGCCTAGTGTCTAGCGACTTCCACTTATAGCAGTTTGGTAGCGAGAGCACCAAGCGTGCAGTGCGGCCGGTCCCGTATATTTACATGCGTTTCTTTTCTTTATGCGTTTTGCTAGACACTAGGCGTCAAGCTAGACACCCGCCCGTGCGTTTCGCCCTTACGGCCGGTTACTGTAATGATCTATTAGGAGGCCAACGTTCAGCAGTGTTAAACGGTCTTCTGATAGTTGTTCAATAATACACTGAATTCATATTATGTCTGAAATATAAATTAATACCATAATACCTACCTGCCTTCCTCTATTGTCGTAACTCTGATAAGTTTTCAATTCATTTTCCAGCGCGTCTATTGTTTTTTGCGATGTTTGCCACAGCACGTGTAGTGAGTCTCTTTCCTGGAATTGCGATTAAGTAAGTAGTAGTTGGAGTTTAAACACGTTATGTGGCAGTGGGCTGCCTATGTCTGTTGAAGGACTGATGGCAGTTGAAGCAGAAAGGTCTATTTACATAACGTGGCCATTATTTTTTTTCCTCAGAACGGGACGCCTTCAAATTTTGATATGAATGAAACACATACTCAAGGTAAACAAGTAGGTACCTATAATTGAAAAAAAATTGGTCAAATCTTATATATAAAAAGAGACTGGTACTGACTGACATTTCATTCATCAACGCAGAGCCTAAACCACTAAAGCTGGAAATATGAAATTTGGACAGTAGGTTCCTAACGTGACGAAAACATCCACTAAGAAGGGATTTCTCGAAATTCAACCCCTAAGGGGGTGAAAAGGGTGATTAACGTTTGTATGCAAGTCCGTCATTTTTGAAGTAGGAAGCATGAAATTAAGTGTTAAGGTTTTTGTTTAGGAGTAAACGTACACGTGTTTGAGCGATTTTGGAAATTCAATCCCTAAGGGGGTGAAATAAGTGTTGTAAGTTTGTATGAGAAATCTGGTACTTTTGAAGTAAGAAGCATGAAATTCAACATTTAGGTTACTGGTCAGAAATAAACGAACACATGTTTCAGGATTTTTGGAAATTCAACCCCTAAGGGGGTGAAATAAGTGTTGTAAGTTTGTATGAGAAATCTGTTACTTTTGAAGTAAGAAGCATGGAATTAAGTATTTCGGCTTCTGGTTAGATATAAATAAACACGTATTTAAGCGTTTTTGGAAATTATACCCCTAGGATAAAAGTTTTTATGAAGTTAAAAGCATGAAATCAAGTGATAGGTTTTCTGGCTAGGTATAAATACACGTTTTTAAACGTTTTTGTAAATTCTACCCCTAGGGGGTGAAATTGGAGGTGAAAGTTTTCTTGAAGTTAAAAGCATGAAATTAAATAATAGGGTTTCGGATTAATAATAAATGACCGTGTGTGAGCGTTTTTGTAAATTAAACCCCTAAGGGGGTAAAATAGCGGATGAAAGTTTATACATATAAAAGGAGAAGCTGACTGACTGACTGACTGATCTATCAACGCACAGCCTAAACCGCTGGGGTTAGAAACTTGAAATTTTCACAGTAGGTTCCTTTTGTAACGTAGGCATCCACTAAGTAGGGATTTTTCGAAATTCAACCCCTAAGGGAACTCCCTTACTAAATAGGGGATGAAATTTTGTATGGAAAATCGTCACTTAACGGGGTCAAAATTTCACGCAAGCGAAGCTGCGGGCGAAAGCTAGTGTATACATATAAAAGGAGAAGCTGACTGACTGACTGATCTATCAACGCACAGCCTAAACCGCTAGGGTTAGAAAGTTGAAATTTTGACAGTAGGTTCCTTTTGTTACGTAGGCATCCACTAAGAAAGGATTTTTCGAAATTCAACCCCTAAGGGAGTTAAATAGGGGATGAAAGTTTGTATGGAAAATCGTCACTTAACGGGTTCAAAATTTCACGCAAGCGAAGCTGCGGGCGAAAGCTAGTGTATAATAGTAGGCTGGATGCGGTAAATGTAGAACCAAGTATTGTGACGCTACTATGGAGAGTAGTTATTTAGGAATGTATGTAAGTAGTCGGTGTTCATCCCTAGTTAAGTCGAGTAGTATATCTGTATGTTACAGAGGCTAAACTGCTGAACGAACTGTGGTGAATTTCGGCAGAGTGGTAGGTTGAGTCCAGGAAATGGACGTCTTCTTCCTGCCCTGTTCCCAAGTTACTTGGGGTCGGCGCAATATGTTTTTCTCTTCCATTCTTCCCTGTCAGCCGTCACCTCAACATTTACTCCTTTTTCCTTCATATCCTCCCAACACAATCTATCCATCTTTTCTTTGGTCTCCCTCTCCCGCTCCGTCCAAAATGAACAATGGATATTTATCATCTCGCAAAATTAAAGGGAGAAACTTTTTTTTCCCTTTGTGTCCTGTTTAAGGTCCTTGGCGACCCCTTCTACGTAACCGGGCAGTTATTGGCGAGACCTGAAGAGTCTCCAGCCAATGGGCGGGGAAGGGGGGGGGGGGGGGAGTAGAATACTTAACCTAAGCTAACTACTTGTACTACACTAACATCATGACTACCTGCAACAACAGCACTAAGGGCGACCCCTAGTGGGACTCGGACCTCGGCTTAATTGGTGGGGGCTTGGGGGGGGGAGACAGCTTGATGAGGGCTGAATTATCGGTGTGAACAGGCAGTGCCGCGGGCGTAGCTACTTTTATAAGAAAAGTGTTGTAATAAAACCAAGACCTTACCTTAGCAAGCAAAGAGACTTGTTTTTTCAGCTCCTCCAACTCCTTGCTGTGGTCCTGGTTGCTGCTAGCTTGCCTGGCATTGTCCAGTTTCTCTTTCAGCAGCATCCCCACTTGTTGTGACAGCTTCTGATTGTCAGAGATCAATGATCTTATTTCTTCCTCTACTACGGTTTGGTTTTGCTGTAAATTTACACGTTTATTAGTGACGTATTTAGTAAGTAAAGATAAAGTGACAAAAAAAATTTGGGCCACAGTTATATAAAGTCTGATAAATACACAGATATTAAATACGTTAAACCAACAAGGGCTAAGGGCGCACTATAACGTTCTGGCGTCAGCTTATTAGGGCGTTGCTGGGAAATGCATGGTGAAATTAATTGCCGAGTTTACTCGTTCCATACAAGAACCAAAGCTATTGTAGAAATATGTACGTGTACTATAAATAAAAACAGGTGCTTTCATAAGGTTTGTTAAATACTAATAGTTATAAATTACCCTGTAAAAATCTACTTCTGATTGAAGTGCATCCAAAGTAGTATTTTCCATAATATTTGTATCTTATGAGAATAATTGCAATAAAGGCAATATGAACAGATAAAATATTTATCACTTGCACATATTTAATAACAACATCATAAATTATATTAAAACTTAATAATCTTTGATAACTTTTTGGGACCACGTTTTGTTTACATTTCGCGCCCCGGAAACGTCATCATTGGTTTCTAGGCAACGGAACTGCTACGTTCGGAAAAATAAAAGTCTTAATTACCTACGTAGAGTTTTCTCTTTAATACATTTTATTTATTCTTAGAGCATATACCTATATTTATTAGACCTTCGTACGAGTTAGGGACACCTCTAACATGAAATATAAACTGATGCAACTAATGTTTCTCAACGAAATTCCAGTTTTCCTCAATGTCAAAATGAGAACTGTCAAATTGACGTCCGCGAAAATCGAAAATTACGACTCACGGATTTTTAGATGTTTTGAGAAATCCTTCAGAAATGGAATATATTTTAGAAGTATGGTTTTGAATTGAACTAGAATAATTTTATAATGTCAAGGTTTGTGTTGTTTTGTAATATTTCGTAGATTTGTTTGTGTGCGTAAAACGTAACCGTTTATAATCAGGTTTTTGATGAGGTGTTTTGATTTCTTGTTTTCAATCATTTCAGCTTATATTTCGATATCGGTAGCGAACAGTGGCCGCTGGTGTATGATGATAACTATAATGTGTCGTTTATGGGTTTGGAAAAGCTGCATGTATTCGATTCTAAGAAATGGCGCAACATAATTCAGGTAGAGTTTTATCACGTCCCATGTTTTGATGTTTTTAATTTACTGTGCTTAGATACCCTACCCTTACAAACACTGGATATAACATAGAAAACTTTAATGTTAAGAGTACGTACATACCTACCTAATCGTGATTATCAATTAACTAATTATTTCATTACATTTAGTGCGGTGGCTGAGCGATTGGCACCTGCGTTTTGACTCGTGGGTTCGATTCCCGCACGAAACAAATATTTGTATAGCCTGCAGGTAGTTGTTCTGGGTCTGGGCGTGAAGATTTGTGTTTATTTATGACTAATTGTGTAGGTATTGGAAACCATATCTTCAAAGTTTAAGATACATTAGTAAGTCCAAAACGAGAGAACAAAAAGTACACTGCAACAGGCTGTTGAAAATGATGATTTTTATAGACATATTTAAAAATGTAAATTTATAAATGTATTAAATGAATAAACAATAATTATTATGATGGTCATATTTACAGCATTTGAAAGATGCAGAATTCATAACGGATGAACATTTAGTGAAACCGCTAGAAGCACAAAAAAGTGATCTACTTACTGTGCATACCAAGAAATATCTGAAGTCCTTGAAAGTGAGTTACAATCATTTTATTAATTTAAAATTTATAGTTACTTTATTTATTTATAGTTACAAATTATTGATTTGAAAAATCATATAACATTTTTTAGGGTTCTGTACTATGTAAAATGTAAAACAATGTATGTAATATGTAAAACAAAGCTCTTTAATTTAATACTTTTAGTACGGAACCCTAAAAATTGTTATACGACTTTTCAAATGAATAATTTGTAACTATAAATAAAGTCCAATAAATAATTCGTGATTTTAAATCCCGGGATTAAAATGTCATTATAATTATTCCGGGATTTTAGAGGAGATATTATCCACTCTATGTTACTTCCTTCCTCGAAGTTTAGGTAAATATACTCTACCTATTCCAATGTCTGATTATAATACATGAAATCCTGAAAAAATTGTATCAATTTGAATTAATTAACCAACTTTCCTTGCTGACCATACCGATTCTCCTTATTGTCATTTACTGGGCTTTTTATACTTTGATGGCTATATCGTAATAATGTTTTCGTTGTCAGTGGAGCACTAAAGTAGCAGTCATCGCAGAAGTGCCAGTGATTGCCTGTCTTCCAAACGCACTGGTGCAGTATGCATATTTGAAACCTATGAGGTAATGTCGCCATAGCTTTTACTTTTTTTACATAATTGGCCAATTACTGTCACACTGCTGGCCCTTTTCTCAGAGCGAAACGGCCTTTCCTCCTGCTCTGTATTGAGAATTCGGGATAAGCGATACTTAAGTAGTATTTGAGTATGGAGTTGTCACAAAAATGCTTTGAAATCTGTAATTTTTTTGACAACTCCGTACTCAAATGTTACTTAAGTACTGCTTATCCTACAATTCTCAATTCAGAAACCGGAGGTTAGACCGTCACGCTTTCCTGGTCGGTGGACTACATACACCATCAATAACTTTTTTGAAGCCCCATTTATTCATGTTTGCTCACGATGTTTTTCTTCAAATCAAATCAAATCATTTATTTCTTTGCAAACATGGGTAAAAGATACATAGATGTTTTTCTTAAAAAATAGCTCTCCATATTTTACCGTCATATGGGTATGCAAATCAAAATCTTCACCGTTAATACGAATGATAGTCAGAATTTGATCCTGATTATTTACTTTCTTATTTCTTTTTTATTTCCTCTGCTACACATTGAAAGACTGTTGAAACAGCTTTTCTGTAACTTTTGCTATTTAGATTTTAATTTACTTGATTAATTAGATAATTTTTATTTCCATACATAATGATTTTTATTCTAGTTTTTTCAATAGCTCACCTCTGCTGTATTTACGAATTCAATAAAATGGAGCTTCTAATCCGTGACACTAAATATGACCTAAAATGTAAACACAGTTCATCACAGCTGAGGATAGATAGATTTTAGCGTATTTTTATGAAATATTTGAACAGCTATTTCTCTTATACTATTGATTTTTGTGTAAGGTTGTAGAACAAAAGTTATTCATTATTATGGGTTCTTTAACTCCCTTTCCGACTAACCTTGTATATAAAAAACTATTAAAATGATTTGGTTATACCATTACAGACTTCAAACCGGAGGTTCAGTCCTCGCCGGCAAGTTAGCGTTAGAGCGCGGCTGGGCGATCAACGTGGGCGGTGGTTTCCACCACTGCAGCGGAAGCAAGGGCGGTGGCTTCTGTCCCTACGCGGACATCACGCTGCTCATCCGCTCCCTCTTCATTCACCACTTAATACAGAAGGCCATGATCGTCGACTTGGATGCTCATCAGGTAATATACCACTGCTGATGACTGAGCATAGTCTGCGTGCAAGAGGTCAAGACCGTCGAGGACAAGACCGTTTAATATACGGCCAAAATAATGGCTGAAAACATAAGACATCCAATTCCGTATGTAAAGTTTTTTTTCGGTATTTTTTATATTTTTTACTAAATATTAGTTTATTTTAAGAAACTAATTTGAATATTATTGTTTTCTACTACTTATTTTTTTATACATAATTATGTATATTTTAAAAGTTTTTCTAGTGATGACGTCACGCGATAGGAGTAAGAGTGCAAATCCTTTGCCGGGTACGATAGACAAAGAAACCAATTCTTTGTCTACGCCAAGTACAGAAAAAGTAAAAGTAGGTATAGTATGTACCATAAATGATGTTTTATACAGGGTGAAATTATAATCACTATGAACAACTTTTACTACAAGAACAAACCTGAAATCGCGAAAAAGAAATCTGCTGTTCCCTACATTTTGACGATTATGCGAACATAAATGTAGGGAACAGCTGTTTTTTTTTCGCGATTTCATTTTTGGTCCAATAGTAAAAGTTGTTCATAGTGATGAGTACAATCTCCCATTTCGGTTTGTCGAGTGTTTACAATTTCACCCTGTATACAAACAAATAACAACGACTATTCGTAACAATTTCGTGATACGTCACGAAATAGGAAGAGAGCTTAAATAGATGTCAAGTGAATTCATGCATTTTTGCTAAAATAAACACCACAAGAGCTAAAAAATGCAAAATATGGTTTACCAAACTAAAACCTTGAAATGGTTTTGAATCAGCATAGGTTAACTTTTAATTTACATACCGAATTGTTATGTAAGCTAGCTGTACCCGCGGCTTTGCCTACGGAAACAAGGTTACTGTTCATCACCCACACTCAATATTGACGACACGATTGGTGCAGTGGCTGAGCGATTGGCTTCTGGTCGTGGATTCGATGCCTGCACAGAACAAAAATTTGTATGCCCTACAGACAGTTGTTTCGGGTCTGGGCGTTTGAGTATGTAAGATGGGAGTGTAAAAAAAAAAGAAAAGCCTTACAACCTGACCCGCTCTTTAATGGATGAAGTTTAAATCTGTCCAGTAGCACTGGCATGACAAAAATTCTATGAACTAAATTTTTGGCATCATCCTAGGATGCGTTGCACTTACTTTTTTCCAAAAATATTTTATGTACAGTTTTGACGATTTTATTATACGGTGTGGGTATGATAATACGATAATAAATGATACCACGTATTCTATGATGGGTTTTAAGACTGGATACAATTAATCAATCATGTACAAATTATGTATCTTGAAAATTTCTATGCCATGCATAATTTAGTGAAGGCACGGCGACACAGTTGACGGGCACGACTAGCGCGATATCGCTCCAGGCAGTCAGTTAACTTGGGACGCTAAAATTACTTAGATACAGAATACCATGGTTCATATTTTGAAAACTTTTTTTTGTTGATTCTGAATAAAACCTTTGCAGGGTCAATCAGTGTCACCAGTAGATCACGCGGTTTGAAGGAATTACACGAATTCTTTTACACCCTGTATACCTATTTACGCCTATTTATATTTATTTTATGTCTTTCTAGGGCAATGGATACGAACACGACTTCCTAGGTGATACCGAGGTTTACATAATGGACGTGTATAATAAGAACATATATCCTAACGACAAGAAGGCTAAGCAGGCCATCAGGAGGAAGGTTGAGCTCGGCAACAAGGTTGAAGATATGGAGTACATGCTCAAGTTGAGACTGTAAGCTTGTATTCAATGATTAACAATATTTTTCTTAAATCAATAAAAGGTAGCCGTCATTCCCCCCTGAGTCCTGACCTTAGTTAAAAGCATGCCAAGTAAATTAATTTAATGTTATATTTAAATTAGTCCAATTTCTGAAATACTCCATATAACCAAAAACCGTTTTTACCGGAATTTTTCATCTTAAGGTAAAAACTATGGGCCATTTGAAAATAAAAATATTTTTTATAATAGTCAAATGAAGCCGTTTCGTATGGTACCACACATGACCTCATTTTAAAATTTTAACCCCCACATTGTAAGGTGTGACCATATTGCAGTGAAAAAAATAAAACAATTCTTTCAATTGCAACATAGATGGACAAACATTATTTTAAAACTATTCCAAATTTTAAGTCGATAGTATTAGTAGTTCCTGCACTAAGCGGCAGTGACAGACAGATGGACGAACGAAGTTCTACTATAAGGGTTCCATTTTTACCATTTTGGTACGGAGTCCTAAAAACATCTAGAACTAATTAAGTGCAATGGCTGATAACCCTCAATTCTCGTTAAATATAATCGCTTGTTTCTGTATTTGAATTATACTTACGCAACGATTTCAGAACCTCAATTACGAGTATTTACCCCAGTTTAGTTAGCGCTACGATACGGTTTTTTAATTGTCTTTGACTAGACTTTAAGGCTGAGCAGCCACCAGAGCTGTGCTAAGCTGCGTAGCGAGGAATGTGTTTTGTAAGCACCAATAGAATCACTTCATTTACCTAGCTTCCCTCTGCGCAGCTCTGGTGGATATGGGCTTAGCGGAGCGAGGTTTTTGTTCATACAAAACAAACGAGAAATACGAGCGAGGGATGTGTTGCGAGGAATGTGTTGCCAGGAATGTGTGCGAGGATTTGAAAATATGCGCCTACCAGTCAGTCAATAGATGGTGTTTGGAAGAGGTAGATGATCATTTGTACACACACATTCCTCGCACAGCTCTGGTGGAAAGGGTCACACCGTTTCACATCCTCGCTACACATTTTTGCACCGCACATTTTTCTCGCACAGCTCTGGTGGATGTCCATTCTTAAAGGCTTATAGGGTTTTCATGATTTTCGGATGTAAAGCGACTTGTCAGTTATGCTGTATAATTGCTTATTTGTGATTACAGAAATTTAAAAGCAGCTCTAAAAGAGTTCAAGCCAGATATCTTGGTGTACAACGCTGGTACAGATGTATTGGACACCGACCCGCTCGGAAACATGAGACTTAGCGAATTTGTAAGTTGCTCTATTTAGATGATTATCAGTTATCATTATTTATTAGCTAAAATATAGATAAAATATAATATACAGGGTGTAAACTAATTCGTGTAATTCCTTCAATCTACTGGTGACACAGCTTAACCCAAATTATTTTTTATTTAATTTTCTAAAATACCCATACTTCAGAAACGCAAATATAAAAAAAGAAGTAAAAAAAAGAACTTGGTTTTCTACCTCTGAGTCATTTTGGAGCCCCGAGTTAATTGACTCTTGCTCTAAAAAGGACAGTTGGGGGGCTGGATTAAAACACTTTGCGGGCCGGAATTGACCCGTGCGCTGTAGTTTTTCCACCCCTGGTAAAGATCTTCTCTGGTCACTAGCGTGGCTGCCAAGCGTAATGTTTTCCGTTTGATGTACCCAGACTGGGCAGTTTCACTGTATATTTCTGTTAGGAAACTCTAAGTACCAAACTGATGATTGAAATTGTACCTTTTTCAGCTGTGTTACCGTGCTTTCATTAATTTATCGCAACGAAAGGACCAATCCAGAACAAAAAAAAAATTTTTTTTTCTTGTTTTTTTATTTAATCCATTGTTGGGTTAGATTCGACCACTTAACCCAATTGCAAGAAAAGAAAAAGTTTTTTTTAAATTTTTAATTATCTAATTCCCGTGCGGGGTCAATATACACTAGTAGTAGATCAATGGTTTTAAGGAATTACACGAATACGTTTACACCCTGTATTAACCTTGTTGGTATGTATCATAGTAAATAATGCCCCAGTACACACGCGTGGAGTTAAGTTTACAACTGTGCTCGATAGATGGCGTTGTGCATATGACGCTTATTTCTGAATCGCGGTGTTAAGATTCTCCGCGACTGAATGACCCTCCTCGATTTCGTTATGTTAGGTATCGCTTCTCGGCCTTTTGGCTAAGATCAAAGTGTAGTATCTGTTCTTTTCAGCTTAATATCTGAAAGTTCCCTCACTGAGGGACCAGTATATTAAACTGATTTTTGTAAACTGACGGGATGTTCGGGGCTCGCTCCACTCCCGTCACGGGTCGGCCCGGCATTGCAGTGCCGCCGGGATCGGCCCACATTATTACATTTGATACCCAAGTAGGGAATCAAGGGACACCTTAAGTTCTACAGGTGCAATCCGTTGGGTGACTTGTGGATTCGATGTAAAAGCTTTTATATCTATCTAAAAAGCTGTGTTGATGCATACAATATCTATGACCGTGTCGCCGTCATCACGTGTAGTGAGAAGCCCGAAGGTCTGACAACTGGTCTTACTGGAAATCGACCCCTACATTATTGGGAACAGGCTCGACAAAACCTGTTGTTATTAAACAATGTGTAACACAATACAAGCAAACCCTGAAACTAAACTACTTTCACGGTTAATTAAGAATGGGCTACTGAATCGATTTCAGCCATTATAGTACTTTTTTTTTAAATGTGCTTTTTACTAATCTGTCTTAATTGAATAAAGAAAATTGAGCCTTATGTTGTAAAGCCATAAGACTCAATTTTAAATGCAGTTAACTATGAAAAAGTAATACTATTTAATTCCTTAAATATTTAAGCACATAAAAATAAAATTTCAATTCAATTATGTATTATGATTATATCTGAATATTCTAATTGGAGTCTTTGAGTGTGCGTTATTCCTGTTACATGTTGTATTTCACTCTTGCCACAATGTATTAGTCTCTCTTTATGATATCCTAGGAATTAATTAATAAAACGGAAACCATCTTGTGAATATACATGGTTAGTCAGAAAGAGGGTACTAAACCGCAGGCCACTTAAAGTATCACTGATGACCAGTGATCGGAAAAGGTGAGCTAATTTACCTAAACTTCAAAGAACAGAGACAAAAAGTGGAGACTTCCTTACGACAACTTATTTTTCGGGAGATTTTCTCGGAGATTGTCTATCATTTGTTTTCAAAAAATAAAAGACAATCTCCTTTTTTGAAAACAATAAACAATCTCTTTTTGAAAACAATGAAAAACGTGTCATCTGGTTTTGTGACAATTTTGGGAAACAAAAATAGGAAACGAATTTAATTGTTTTCTGTACTGTTAACATTAATATTAAATGTACTTTAGTGATGTCCCGAAACCCGGAATAATTTTCACGAAAAAAAATGTTGTCGTAAGGAAGTCTCCAGTTTTTGTCTCTGTTCTTTGAAGTTTAGGTAAATTAGCTCACCTTTTTCCGATCACTGCTGATGACTGTTTAAAACAAGTGTTATTTGATAATTTTTATTTCCATTCTAAATGTTTTTTTTTTAGTTTTAACAACAAATCAGAAAATGCAGATTCTTTGCCCTTCTGTTTCTCCTTAACTATTGACTTTTGGGAAAAGTTGTGGAACAAAAGTTGTTGAGTTTTTTTTTTCATTGTTGTGAGTACTTTAACATCCTTTCGGTTCCCCCTTTCCGACTAACCTTGTATATTTAAATATTTTATTATTTTCAGGGCATAGTGAAGAGAGACGAATTCGTTTTTGAAATTTGCAAAAAGAAAAAAATTCCAATCGTAATGCTTACAAGCGGCGGCTACTTGAGAAAATCGGCGCGCATCATCGCAGACTCCATCATGAACCTACACCGCAAGGGACTTATTAGTACCCAAAGTAGGGAAAGTAGTCAGGTGACGGTCACTGACACAGATTAGGAGAGATCATGTGCAAGGTAAAGGGTACAGAATAAACAGCACGAATTCGTGTAATTCCTTCAAACTACATGATTTATCAATGGTATAGATTAAGCCCGCATGGGATTTAGATTGATTAAAAATTAAACATAAACTTTTTTCTTCCCAAATATTTTTTTATGTCAGAAAATTTCGATGCCATGAATAAATGAATGAAGGCACGGCGACACAGCTGACGGGCACGACTAGCGCAATATCGCTCCACGCAGTCAGTTAATTTGGGACACGGTAAAATTACTCAGATACAGAATACCATGGTACATTTTTTGAAAACTTTTTTGTTGATTCTGAAAAATACCTATGCAGGGTCAATCAGTGTCACCAGTAGATCACGCGGTTTGAAGGAATTACACGAATTCGTTAACACCCTGTATATAAGCTAAAGCAGTACTTCAACTACCTACAATCGTCCGTATTGACACACTCACACAGACACGCACTGCAACAAGACTTCGTAAATTCGGAATACAGTCACATACAAAAAGTACATTACACTTACTATGCAGTGCGTGTCTGTGTGTGTGTGTTAATTCAGGTGATTATAGAGTATAAGTTGAGGTACTGCTTTAGCTTATATATCTACGGTGGAAAGGGAGCTCGCATACGGGCCACACCACAAGCTGCGAATTAACTTTTTTCCATACATTCTCAAGGACTCGCCGCGTAGAATTCGAAATGTGTGGAAACCATAGAGTAACGCGGTCACCGATGACTCTGAGGGGGGTCACGGAACATTTCTCCACTGTCTACTCACTTATGCCCAAACTAACAAATTGGGGATAAGACAAAAAAGTCGCAAAGAGCTGTGTAATGTAATATAAGTTAACGATAAATCATTGGTCAAAAAACTGTCGAAACTTCGCATTTTGGTTATTAAGTATCGGAAGTACTGGAATAGCTTTAATGTAGATACCCTTAATAAACCTCAATACTGAGCAAAAATATTATTTACATAATCTGCGAAAAAATCGCATCCAAAATGTTAATTTTAAATTATGTTATAACGTTTTTTTTAATTAATTTTTAACCGCAATGTCACCATAAATATTTGCCATGAGAATTATATGAAGAGTAATTTACTGATACCTATCAAATTAATTTTCGCCTAGACAAACATTTTGTTACACTTTAATTTTCCCAAATTCATCGATTGCTTTATCGACAGATGAGTTTTCTTATGGCTTGGGTGTCAATGAGATTTTGGTTTATTTATTTTTAATGTGGTAATGTCGTAGCTACAATGTTGGTAGAATGCATAATATGTGTGGGATTTCCCGCCGCAAAATATGACAGGATTTTTTTTTGTATTGAAAGAGCACGCTACACAAAAGGCAAGTCTAGGCGTTGCTCTGCATTGTCCCCACACACATTTTGCTACAGAAAATATGTCTGGACTTTAAAAGAGATCTCTCGGCGTGTTCAGCTCATGATTAAGGGCTCCGTTTGGGTCCGAAACAAGTCGGGCAATCCCAAAAAATGCACGTGAGTAAACCGTTAATAATTATAAATATGAATGTGTCTCACGAAAGTTATAATACAAAAATTTCAAAGAGACGTTGACTCCTGAGTTTTTTAGGTTTTTCTTCTCAGAGGTAGTCAGATAAGACACGCTGACGACATCTAGCTTAAAAAAAACAAACCGACATGTAAAAATGATTTTTAAATATCCGATTTGCAGAATAAATAAGTTAATTTAATTATGGCCTCTCCAGACTGAGTCTTCGACCGCGTTGCTCTAAGGTGGAACCAGCTAGTGACTGAGGCTATTGGCCCGTGTGAGGATGGCCTAGTAATCATCATTATATTTCGCACAAGCACTGCCATGACAGTTGCCATCGAAAACAAGCAATAGGACGCGAAACCACACCCCTCAAGAATTTTATGAGTGGGGTCACTCCTCATAGTAAGTACACTATTAGATTTATTCCACTTTGTTCATCTAGATTATTATCACCTGGGTGAACGAAGTGGAATAAACTTTATTATACATACATATAAGTACTGTACAGTCGGGGACTTGAAATGTTTACCACCCTAAGGTCTATAATTGCTTGCACATTACTTTTCATAAGGTCAATATGACATAAGTTGATATGGCATCATAAACCTTATTGCACACAGTGTGATAAGGAATCGAATTTGAAATCTGATAAACACTTCAAGTCCGCGACCGTACATGCTGATTACTCCACACTTCCTTCTTTGTCAGTCAGTAATATGGACTTAAGTAATTAAATCAAGTTTAATTATGTCTGAGTATTCATGTATTCGATTTGAAATTATGTATTGAAGTTACTACCTACATAGTTTGTCTATTAAATTATTATAAAATTACATCATATAGGGATCTTTTCAAATTGTGGTGTCATAAGTTGTTTTTGAGTGCATAAAGCCGTTTATTGTAGTAGTCAAAAACTCCCCTTTACATGTTGATCTGTATCCGTGCCTTAAAAGGAGGTGACTATATGACCGATATTGAACAAGAATCAATAAAAAAACAATACTTGTAAACAAAAAACCCCCGCTGTCGCGCGTGACACAAAAACGACGCGTTCATTTATCAACCATAAAAAATGGTAGAATTTAACGAGGTGAACGAGTCGCTGGTGACTTATTCTCCAAGTTGTTCGGGGCACTTCGGGATTTATTCTAAAACTCTCGCTAAAGTTTCTAAGTGAATATTTGGTGATCTTCTCTCGTGTCAGCACGAGCTATACGAAAATAGCTGGTGTTCAGTGATCGGGCATAATAAAACTCACTAACATAGGTATTTAAGTGGACTGTATTTCTAGCACAATGTACTAACATTAATGTTGTTAATTATAAAAGAGAAAAATGGTAAACCGCACCATGGCTGCGGTCCACAGATAATCAAACGTGTAATATTAGTGTTGCTACATTAATAATTAAATTTAACTTAAATAATATCAGTTCATATCAAAATATGAACGAGATTCGTACAGCTGGTGATTAAATAACCGTAGAATTGGATATGTATTTTTAGAATGATCTAGCACACTTTAAACATTTACTTTAGAAATATGGCACGGTTACAGATCAACACCTTGTATAATGTTTGTTGAATGTTTAGAAATAAACGTTCTATAAGAGTTTTGAATCTAAATCCGTCTTAGGTTTAGACACTAAGGGCGAGATTCACAGACCGCACTTAAAATAACTTTGAATATGAACCTTATTCTTTTAACATTATGTTCGTCTCCGATTTGAAAGGTCCCGCCTAAGGATATTGATCCCAGATTTTGAATCTGCTAGAAGTTATTTAGAATTAAATTCTACAAAGTGGAATATGAAGTCACTCTTCTAATTTTGATCTCAATACCAAGTGCCAACTATTAATTATAAGCAAATTAAATTTGCTATTTTGTTGTAATTATTATTTTGTAGTACATAGTTACCTATCAGTATTAATGTGATGTGATTATAATATTTATATTTATGTATGTTGCTTAAAAGTTTATATTTCTAATAAATACAATTTTCCACCTATAGTTGTTGTTTTAACAAGAAGATAAACTTCTTCCTCCTAGCCTTTTCCCAACTATGTTGGGGAAAAGTCTTCCAGTCTAACCAGATGAATACCTGTATTTTACATGGAGCGACTGTCATCAGACCTCCGCAACACAGTAAGGCCGCGTTTCCACTGACGCGGAGCTGGGCGGAGAGGAGCGGTGAAGAGCGGTGAAAAGTGGTCAGTGTTTCCACTGAAGCGGAGCTGGGCGGAGAGGAGCGGAGCTGGGCGGAGAGAACATCAGAGAGATCAATGAACTTCTCATCCATTTTGATACGTATGCACCTAGTGACGTAACGAAACTGCACGCGAGTCACGCACCGCCCCGCTCCGCACCGCTCCGTACCGCCCCGCTGTCCTCCGCTCTGCACCCCAATGCTCGCTGTCCCCCGCACTGCACCGCCTCGATGTATGAATATCCGCTCAGCTCTGCTCCACCCCGCTCGTACTGTTTCCATTGAAGCGGAGCGGAGATTTCAAGCATAGTCATTGGTCAATTTGTGCACCGCTAAGCTCCTCTCCGCCCAGCTCCGCGTCAGTGGAAACGCGGCCTTACGGTCATCTTGCGCTTTCAAGTTTCAATTCCTCTTGCGTCAAGCGCATGCAATTTTGATTGCGATATGACGCATGCAGCTTATCGTCTACACCGTTACATACTTGATCTTAGAGGGTCATGCGCTTTTGTTGAACTAGTATCAAGGCATGCGCTATGGCGCTTCACGCATGCTTCAGACGAAAATGCAAGATGAACATGAAAGCGCACTGGTGTAGATATAGCTTACGGTTGTTTTAGCTTTATGTTCACTGAAAGAATATAAGTATCAGAAATTAGTTTTTTGAAATAATTTCATTTCTTGGTCATAAATTGCCCATATGAACTGCCTCGTTGGTCTATTGTTCGCAAGCGCGATTGTTCAGCATGAGGTCCTGGTTTCAATTTCAGATCTGGCAGTGTTATTGGGTTTTTTCCTTATGTAATGTCTCAGTAGCAGCCCGGAGTCTGAATTTGTGCCCGGTTGCTAGCAATAGGCTCGCTCCTTATTACTTGGGACGTTGGGACTTTTAAAGACGGATACTGACTTTGCGAGGCATGCGCCGCGAACGGCGCACAACGAATGCCTCGCAAGGTGTGTACCTTCATATTCGTGGCGAGGCATGTGCTACGCACGTGCATGTCCATTTCAACCGCGCGGCCAAGTCATAAAATTTGCGAGGGCGAGCCGATGCTGTATGATACACCTCTGCTCAACCCTTTCGGGGAATACAGACGTGATGTTATTAGGTAAAACGTTACGTATAAAACGTGGTAAAACGTAAACGTTAGAAAAAAAAACCTTGCCTGTCTTAGGGGCACGGGATAATAGAAATCAAACAAACTCATAATAAGATACTAAAACATGTTTATTTTATCATAACATGAAATTAACCAATAAACACTATTTTTGCAAAACAATTTTAAAAGACTCGTCTGATATCTTTGTGCACGATTAAAATTAAAATATTTCGCACAGTGCATAAAAACTAATTTCAGAGTGTCCTTTTATGTATTTCTAGCAAAAATGTGCTGTACATAAGTATATAAAAAAAAAAAAACATGAATGGTTTAAACGTTGATATGATAATACAATTTCGACATAAATGATACACTATAAAATAATAATAAATATATTCAGTGGGAATACCAAATAGGTACATTTCATTTGGACCACATACATCAGTGGGATCCAATGCACCATAATAGGCGTAATTAATTGGAGATATTATATGCAATAAAAAACAAGTAACAAATGCTATATAATCCTACTAATATTAAACGTGAAAGTTTAGATGTTTGTGAGTTTGTGAATTTGAATGTTTATTAATCAATAACGCCTTGACGGCTAACCAGGGGGCCTATTCTACCTAAATCGTTCATTCAGACAGGTTTCGTTTACGAAAACTTTCAAAATGTTTGGTTTTGTTCTTGTTGTCAAACAATTTGATAGTTTTTGTAAACGAAAACTGTCTGAATAAACGATTCAGTTGCAATTGATAAAAGTTTCTGTTAGTAGAATTGGGCTCCAGATTTGGATGAAATTTGGCACACAGGTGGACCATGACCTGGATTAGGACATCTAATAGTTAATAAATGCGTGATATGTATTTAGTTCAGTCTTTACCATAAGGACACGTGGGGCAGCCCAGGGCCCCCGACCTGATGGGGCCCCGAAATGCTGTAACCCAGGCTCTATGTATTTTTCATTCAATAAATAAAAAAACACAGGGTTTCTAAGTTCAATACATCCTTCACGTTTTTTTGCTTTCTAAAAGGGCCCCAAACTGTGTGCCCAAGGGCCTTATGGCCTAAGACAGCCCGTTATGTATTGAAAAACAAAATAAAGAAACAGAAAATATTATATTGAGTGCATTCATCATATTGACATATGCACCAAAGAATGACTTGTGTGTGTTTGTGTGTGTGTTAGTGTGTATGTGTGTGTGCACCCCAACACCAGAAGACGCTTGGATCCAAACGAATCGTTTTATCTGGTGGTAGTATTGAACTGCGCGTAGTAGGCGTCTGTCGGTGTATTGTTGTACACCACTTCTTTGAAGTATTTCTCCTTTTCCTTTTGTTGTAACGCCATGAGTTGGTTCTCTTCCATCGTTTGGCGGGCGATATCTCTGTGGGCGTAATAGGAAGTTTATTATTATTATATCAGGGGGTCTACTAATTTAAATAAATTACATACAATTTTCATCCCACCGACACCCTATTGAAATTTCATTACGATTGTGACAGATTAGATATTCTGCTAAAACTTCAATGTTTTCCATTGAAGTAATAGTTCAAGTCTGAAACCGGTCTAACATGAGGATATCGACATTGCTCAGTAACTGGGTCGCGGAGGTCTGATGGCAGTAGCTCCGTGTAAAACACTGGTATTCAGCAGTATCTGGTTAGACTAGAAGTAGGGGGAGAAGGTTCGGCAGAACATTTGTACCTCGAACATCTATTGCGAAACGCCTACACAAAGTTCAGGCGGCCAAGATAAAATACACGTATTGTAAGTTCGTAAGTATATAATTCGGTAGTGCATACCTTCTCTTTCTCTCGTCGGCTATGTCCGCCGTTGCTACTGCGCGTTGAATGGACTTGGCTAAGGCTTGCCATTCGGCTTCCATCTTGTCGAGAGCATCGCGTTTCGCCTGAAAAACATAGGATACTGGTACCGAATCTGTTGTGCACAAACTAATCTTAAAGGCTATTGCCATCTTCTTCTCTCATGAAATAAGAAAGAGACTGACGTTAATAAGATCTGTCAAAAGTTGGACTAAAACTTCCATACAAATTAGAAGACACATGTGGACTAAGAACACGTTGAAGTTCAAGACGTAAACTAATTGGACATCTCTAACTTAGATAGTTCTTATTTATCTCCGTCCTTTTCTCACGCTGTCTGCTAGTAAAAGATAGCATTTGTCTAATTTTAGTTTAGTTGATGAACAAGAAAATCTGCACAATTGTAGACTTATTTTCGTTTCAGGTAAAAAACTGAATCAGCATTGCTTTTTTCTGAAACGCACGTAGTGCACCTCGTACCAGACCGAAGCTGTGACGAGGATGGGATAACCAACTCACCTTCTAAATAACCTACAACCAGACCGCTGATAGATACCAGCTTTACCGTTACAAGAGGGTTGCTCTGCGATCACCTATCCGCTATCTGTAACTGTCCCACTTCGGGGCAAAAGCCTCTTCTACCTAATACAGAGAAGGATCGCGAATTGATCACCACGCTTGTTCAAAGCGTGATGGCGATTTCAGACCATTTAGTCCGAGTTTCCTCACGATGTTTTCCTTCAACTTATGTCGGTGGTGTCTTAGATCAACTAAACTAAACATCATAACATAATCAGTCCATTACTGTCCCACTGCTGGGCACGGGCCTCTTCTCAGAATGAGAAAGGTACAGGCCTTAGTCCACCACGCTGGTCTGGTGCGGGTTGGTAGACTACATCGAGAATATTTTTGTTTATTTTCCCGCAAACCTTCGTTTATCAATCGCGTCTATAAATACAAACTCTTAGCCAAGGGACAATTTTGAATTTTCAGGTATAACTCCTATTATTATGTCCGGTTTCTCCTCCAGTTCTTTCAAGTCCATGTGGTGCAGGACGTAAAGAATAGCACTACCCCATCTCTTCCCGTGGGTGTCGTAAAAGGCGACTAAGGGATTCACTAGAGGATGGGCAGCGTTCTCTGAGTATTTTAACAACCATATTGCGATCGCCAACCCGCCTGCCAAGCGTGGCGATTATGGCAAACCCCCCCTATTGGGAGAGGCCTATGTCCAGCAGTGGACGTCTTTCGGCTGAATGATGCTGATGATTATGCCCGGCATTGAACTGCAATAAGCTGTTGGTGAATTGTCGTTAATGCTTGACAGAAAATACCTTCCTGATACTAATAAGTTGGTTCTCCAACAAAATGATATGGTGTTTTACTATACCTTAGAAGCTGCCATTTGCTCCTTCTGCGCGGCGTAGAACTTCTTCAGCTCTTCTTGGTTCATACCCTTGTACATGAAGCCGATCGCTCTGGAAATTATCAGACATCAACAATAACTTCCTAATCATAACACGCTTTGTTTCGATCGGTATGAGCAAGATAAACAAAAGATTTTACGCGATGCATACGGCTCAAAACTGTTCAATGTGAAAATCTGGGCCTACGCCCAGTTGTGGACATCATCTTCTCTGTACGAGCGACACGAGAATAGCTCAAGTCGTGGTGATAAGATTTGTCAGTAGCAAGGTTAGTAGGGGGGCTGACTGTCCACGGTGCGCCGGACGTATTTAGTATCGTCACTCGTAGAGGCTCTTTAAATGCCTTTGTGGACATCGAAAGGCCTATACGATAAAGCGATTTATCCGAGTACCTTAAGGGGTAAGAATAATATTTTTTTTACAGATTTCCCTTGTCTGGCTTGCGCCGTCGCAGTTCCGAGTATGGATGGTGTACGAAGCAATGCTAAATCACAACGCCCAAAATATACGATGTAGAACATCGAATTTCTATAGAACTTTCCGGAATATTTTATGGATGACTCATGAATCTGTGCACTGCCAATTTGAGTAACTGGTGATGATATCTGGGTCCTTAGCTATGGGCTATTACATGGGCATAGCCAGGGTGTGGCGGATGGAGCCCTTGCCCCAACCTGGAACAGGGAAGATTAGGCAAATAGTCCCTAGATTCAACTCGTTACTCATGTCTATGTCTATCTGTCCTATACTTATTTGGGCCAGAACTTGGGTAAAATTGCCAAATTCCACTTCCAGATTTAGTGAAGAGACAAATATTTACTGTTTGTCTGAGTTGCTTTGCCCTACCCTGGACAAAATCCTGGCAACGCCCATGGGCTATTGTCGATTAACCTCCGGTTTCTGAATTGAGGATTCTAGGATAAGCAGTACTTAAGTAACATTTGAGTACGTAGTTGTCAAAAAAATGACGGATTTTAAAGCATTTTTTTGACAACTCCGTACTCAAATACTACTTATGTATTGCTTATTTCGAATTCTCAATTCAGAAACCGGAGGTAAGTATCCGCTTTTTGATTATAAGTAATTTTAAAAGATATCATGCAGACCTGTTTTTCCCGAGCGCGCTCTTGGCCACATCAGGGTTTTCAGTGAGCATGTCGGATGTCAGATTGTTGTACATTTCAGCGGTGTTGTCAGCTTCCTCTTGTTCCTTAAATACCTGTTCCAGCTGCTTCTTTTCTGCGGCCTAATCACAAAGATTATTGAGTTAATGCCAAATACTCCAACGCTACTCAATTTTATGTTGCTGTTAATTTCGTGCTGTCTTCGCCTTAGCTCGGCCGCAGATTATTAGAAATTTCTATTGAATCAGAAAATTTCACACACAAAGCGACCAACATTTTTTTTTACATTCCTTGACTGTTTTTAAATCACTTCTTCTGATGTGTTTTTTTTATAAATTTTTTTGCAAAAATGCAAATACAATATTTAGCTTTAATTCCGCTGAACAAGATCGCTAGTTTGGATGCAGTATGCAGCACCACCCTCCCGCCCACAAATATATGCACATGCAGAAAGAGTGAAATAATAATGCAACATGCAACCAAATCAATACACGACACGTGTTTCGCCCCTGCACGGGGCATCCTCAGGATATGTTGACTCCTCGACCGCTAGGACGCGAATCAAGTGTTTTTTTTTTGTAGAATCAGACATTTCCAAGAAAACATTAAATTTTTTTCGTTAACCCTGAGTTACAAAGTAGGTGTCCTAAAATATAATGTAGAGAAATGTAGTTTCTATGATCCTTAGTAACTTTGATCTTGACATCTCTGCCACCTTCAGAGAAAAACTGAATAAACCGATAAACTACAAATAAAATATATTTTTTCTTGGAAATGTCTTATTCTACAAAAAAATCACATCAGAAGAAGTGATTTAGAGCGAGCCAAGCCAAGGTATCTAAAATAACTCAGATCAAAATTTCAAGTTTGATCGCTATGCCCATAATTTTGTCAAATGGGACCAGTGTGTGACGGATTATCAGTCTCCAGCTCATTTTCACGGTAACTACAAGCAATACTTACTTCTTGCTGGAGGCGTGTGTCCAGCAGTGGACTGGAATAAATATGCAAAATAGACTCACCAGAGCTTCGTTATACTTGAGGTTAGCTTGTCCGAGTCTGTAGCGACATTCTCGCTCCATCTTGTCCAGATCACCGGCACGTTCGTCACGTGCTTTTATCGCCATCTTTGAATAGATTATTATTCTATTAGTAAAATAAATCTTTTTTTTAATTATATTTATTTATAAATGTACAACAGTACACGTTGTAATTGAAACGGTTTAAAAGGGATGAATGAAAAAAGAAGTTACTAACTCGGAAGATTAAAATAAAATAGTTATTAAAAATATGTATTATGAGTAAACAATTATACTTCACCAACCTTTCTCTCAAAGACACACTCTTCACGGCACACATCAACATAATTCAGCAGAATGACGTCCACTGCTGGACATAGGCCTCCCCCAAACAATGTTGGGGTGGTTTGCCATAATCGCCACGCTATATACATATACTGGGCATCGTGGTTTCAAGAACCGATAGTTGTAGCCCAGATGGGACGAGACCTTCAGTAACCAAGGTAGGCAGCTAGACAGAAGGTAACCAACTCTGATGAGATTCCGTCTAAATAAATATTTTTACAGATCATACTCCAAGTGTGGTGTTTAAGATGATGCTCTTTTTTATATAGATGGTAGCGTCCTGTCTCAAAGGCCAGGTCAACCGCGATCTCGCCTGATGGAAAGCGATTTATGAGGTCTGCGATGGAACGAGCGCACCCAGAAGATGCCTATTCACTCTTGAAGCTTAACGGATTATAGGTAGTGAGGGACATTGACGCTGGCAAGGAGTTCCACACCTCGTCTGTGAGCACAATGAAGGATGAGGAGAAGCACTTAGTACGACATGTCGGGATATCAACCAACCCAGCGGATGGTAATCTGCAGTACGCCGGGAAATCCGGTCGTAGAAGTCTAAAGTTCACGTTGAAGGCTTTAATTCCAATAGGCTTTTACAAGCTTACGAAAAGGCTCCAAATACACTTATGGAGTTACTATCACTATTTAAAAGAAAAAATAGTAGAAAGGTACCATGTAAGCGGCTTCGGCCTTCTTCCTCTCTTCTTGGGCTGCCTTACGCTCCTGCACCTGCTGTTCCAACCAGGAGTTCTTCTGCACCGCCATCATCTTCTTACGTTCCTCGTAATCCAAGTCCTCGCCTTCGAATCTGTTCACATTACAAGGGTATAAAAACCTACTGAAAGGACAGTTCACCCCTAAGGGTGGATTAAGTGCTTACTCGATGGTGAGGGCATACAATCAGCGTTGAAGGTACGCGCCTAGCGTCGGTCGTGAATGTGTGTTCAGTTCTTAGCTGACAGCGAATTTAATTGGACGTGTACCTGTACGATTTTTTTGGAATTATATTACGGACTTGTTACGATGGGTCACTGGTACGCATATGCCTTCGTAACGCGCCCTAAATCTTAGGCAGAGGTGAAAACACTTCGAGTTCTTAAAACATGTTAAAAGGGGAAAGACATACTTCTGTGCGCTGGACAGGCCGACTGGATCTCCATCGGTGGCCCTCGGTGGCAGCTGTTTCTTGAGCACCTCAGGGTCATTGAGGTCATACTCTCGCCTGTCTTCGAACCGCTGGTACTGATGACGGAACGAGTCGATTTCCACGCCGATACGCCGACGCTCCTAAAGAGAGGTTACATTATGATCTGTGTCAGGCAATAACCGTTCAATAGCGTATTGAAACTTCAAATAGTCTACCCAGATTTGAACATCACGTCAAGAACGGTATTGATAACCACCATCGGACCACGTTTTTGATGCCGACCATAACCCTCATCTCGGAAACGTATACTTTTCGGATTGAACTTGCTCTAATTGGCGAGTCTCTGAGTTTGACGACTCACATATTATGGAAAAAATGTCGGTAATGGTTAGGACCTCCCCTATTGAGAGAGCCCTAATGCCCGGTTCCTATGACCAAAAACTAATCGTTTTGCTTACCAATAATAGCATTTTCCATTGTCAAACTTGGCACATACATAGACTCGTAAGTTAATTTTACCTGTGATAGCTAACGAAAGTAACTCTGTTACGGTGGATCCACACAGCCCGGCGGCACTGCCGGCGGCTTGACCATAGGCAAGTGCCGCCGGTAGGCGCCGGCAAGCGCGGCTCTGAATCGATATTCGCAGTTATCAAAAACAAACGACCTAGCACTCTAATTGAAAGCCGCGATCGAACTGTCTCCCCGCTGCCGGCGGCTTCGGCTTTGTTGCGACTGCCGCTCACAAAGCCGGCGGTCAGGCCGGCGGCTCATGCCGCCGGGCTGTGTGGATCCACCATTACGCTTTCACGCCCAAACCACTAAAACGATATTAATGAAAATTGGTACAGAGCTAGTCTGGAACCCGAAGAAGTACATAGGCTACTTTTATCGTGAAAACCGCGTAATTAAACGCGATAAACAACATCCAAGCGGGCGAAGCTGTGGGCGACCTCTAGTACTCCATAAATCATCATAGGAATCGGCCATAAGTCTAGTAGAAGACTCGTCAGCTTGTTGATACATACCTCTTCCTCCCTAGCTTCGAGCACCTTTGCGAGATTGCTGTCTTTGATCATTTGAGCGGCGAACGCCAGGTCCTTACGCTTCTGCTCATCCTGTTCTGCTCTCTTCTCGGCTATCTGGCGCTCCAGGAATGGGACGTCCACCTAGAAACAGATTCTAAGCATATTCCATTTCACAAATTCGCTTATATATATCCTCAAATGCCACAAGCATTTGAGGATATATAAGCGAAGTTGTTATCCGCCGGTGACACGTTATTCCCTCTCAGTCATATTACGATGGACAATATTGGGTTCACTTAAAGACATACAGTTGTAGAGAATGTCTCAACAAAAAAATCTAAATGTCTGTCAAATAGCGGGGAAGTGGATTGGCCCTTTTTTTTTTTTTTTTTTTTTTTTTTCGTGGGAAAATCCTCATGGATGCCCTTCGCCCGGGGAGAGCGAAGGGGTTTACTTCAGCTATACAAGGTGTAACATAAATAACGCACAACCTCTTAAGGGGTCACTGTACTCATCATTATGAACAACATTTACTATGGGACCAAAGCTGAAATAGCAAAAAAAAACAACTGTTCCCTACATTTATGTTCGCGTAACTCGTCAAAATGGAGGTTGTGCGTTACTTATGTTACACCTTGTATACAACTACCTGCTTAATCGATAACGGTGTGATGTTCTACGTTCCATGAAATAGAGGAAGCGCCTCTTAATAGCTTTATCCATTCGAGGAATCGACCCTATGACCTCAAACTCACCAAACTCGGTACAAATATTTTGTGTTAAGTGGTTTTACGTTAACTCCTCGTTTACTTCTGCTATATTTAAAACATGTTCTTTTATGTTATATGTAAGCTAACTAGCCGACGGCTCTGATGGTAAGTGGTTACTGCCGCCTATACAAGGTGTAACATAAATAACGCACAACTTCTTAAGGGGTTACTGTACTCATCATTATGAACAACTTTTACTATGGGAACAAACCTGAAATCGCGAAAAAAAAATCAGTTGTTCCCTACATTTATGTTCGCATAACTCGTCGAAATGTAGGGAACAGCTGATTTTTTTTTCGCGATTTCACGTGTATGCGACTACAGGGTCCTGGAGGGCACCCTGTAGTCGCCATGAAACGCCACGAAACCACGGGTGCCCTCGTGGAGGGCTCATTTTAAATGCAGGTTTTTCTTGGAAAATTCACCGTCATGAAACAAGCACCTATTTTACGACGTAGTAGCGTATTTTTCAAGGTTTTTAACCCAGTGCCAGGAACCCTTCTCGAGGGTTCACTCTTAGCGCAAACGTAATGTCGAGGACCCTCCTGGAAGGTCCACTAGCAATATGTATGGCGGGATGGGGTATGAGCTTTATGAAAAGTGTGGTGGACTCGAATGTGTTAAAGCGACGTTTATAGGTACATTTTTTAAATAAAAAAATAATAAAAAAATTGCAGTCTTTTAAGCCTAAAAAATCGCATCCAGCCAACTTACCCCAATTTTTCTGTTTCTAGCATTGAAGATTCTGGATCTCCTTTCAAGCTCACATTGTCTCCTCCTTTCTCTATTTTGAGCCTCCTTCCGATCTCGTTCGTTGGAGATATGTAATTTCAACATCTTTATAACTCGGTAATCTACCAAAATACTCTAAAAACTTGAACACAAAAATTGAAATCGAAAACTCCGCGTTGGCGAAATAATAAAGCGCGTTACTATGGCAACAGGGCAACAGTTATTTTTTTATAAAATGGGGCGGTATTGATTTTATTTCGTTGTGGTTCGAGAGGGTTCGAGTAAGCAATGGATATAAGGAGGTTCAAGTTGTTCGGCACAGGATCAAAAATCTTAAGGTATGTCCACATTTGTAGCATTTTGGCGTATCGTATATGGTCCTGTCCACATCTCCACGTCACGACGTCGTCGACGTGGAACGGTGCGGTAACGGTAACGTAACGTGCAAATGTACGTTACCGTATCATAACACTTTCCGCCTCTAGCCTCAAGCGTACACGTATATGCGGTACGCCCGCGCTCTCTACGCCCGCGAGTTACACGCCATCTACGTGCTCCGATGCTTTAACAGGTTCGCTGCCACCCACAGGATAGAAATTCATTCGAAAGGCCAAATATGTTTACAGTACTTAAATATCCAGCACGCACCTGTGCGTGCTCGGCACTGGGAATGAAATTTCCATTACCAGTGCCGAACAACGCACGGGTGCGTTATCAGTTTATTGCAAGATTTTTGTTAATTACGAATAAAACACATTCATTTATTTACGAGTAGTTTTTATTAGTTACTACTTGCTTATCGCTAATGAAATAAACTTCAAAATAAACATCAAAAAGTTTAAACTTGAAAATAAACATTTAAAAGACGTCCTCCGAATCGTCATCGTACAGCGTCTCCTCTATATCACTGTCATTCAGAGTCGTAAACACTTGTTTTCGCCGCCTTTTCGACCCAGAAGGGCCTTCTCCACAGTCCATTTTTATTATTTTTTATTAGCACGTAAAAACAAAACCGTTCAAGATACCAAAAAACCACAAACACGTAACGAATTTTTAAAATTTCAAGCACAGTGCCGCTTTAAATACAACGTACCAAGCCGTATGCCTGCACTGCACTGATTCTTCAAACTTTACTAGGCGCGAACACGCACCGGTGCGTGTTCGGCCCCCCACTTCGGCAGTGCCCCTCGCACCGGTGCGTGGGTGGCAGCGAACCTGTTAAAACCATACCTTACTGTTTCTCTTATTAAAATTCAGGATCTACATGGTCAACGATAAATCTAACAATAATTCTGACGTGCATGTTTACGGTACGGTAACGTAAATTTCCACGTTACGTCAACGCACCGTGCCGTGTCACCGCATGTTACAGGCGTACTGATTCGGGGCTTGTGGAACACAAGTGAAACACACGGAGTCTGATGTAATAACTGATTTAATTAAAATTTGGTAAAGCTTATATACAACTTAGAATACAATAAAAGTGGTTATTTAACGTAACGTCTGTGTTTTAATAATGAATCAACTGTTACCAAGAGTAAAGAGCGATCAAGGGTTTTTCTAATCAATGATTCTATTCATTAACAATGCAGTACAATGGTATATTATTTTAGAATATTTGTGTTTTAATAATAAATCAAACTATTACAAAAAGTAGAGAGCGGTCAAGGGGTTTTCTAGTCAATGATTCCATTCATTTACAATGTTGTACAATGCAAGCTATTTAGAATTTTGGTGACACAATGTAATTGTTGTTATAAATAAAAAGTTAAGAGTTTTCTAATCAGTGATTCCATTCATTCACGATATAGTACAATGGATTTATTGTATTTAGAGTGTTAGTCATAATCATCTCTTGTTGATTTACTATGTGTGAAAAAAAAGGGGTAATTAGAGTAAGGGTTAGTTACACGCACCGTCCACGTTGACGACGTCGTGACGTGGAGATGTGGACGGGCCGTAACTCCGTCGCGTGGCATTGACGTGTATCGTGATCGCTGGTTAAGGTACGTCCACATTTGAATGTGTGTTTGTCCTAACCAGCGATCATGATACATGTCGGTGCCACGCGACGGAGATACGATACGCCAAAATGCTACAAAGTGGACATACCTTTAAGCGGTCCCTTGACGGTAACGCGGCATGACATGCCTTGCGTGCTGTCATACATGCATGATCGTTTAATTGTATCGATTGATGCGAATACATACAAACTATCAATAAGCTATGCATGACAGCACTTAAGGCATGTCATGCCGCATTACCGTCTAGGGACAGCCTTAGAGCAACGTGGTCGAAATAGTTGGGAGTAGCCATACGGAGCACTTCCCATTTTTTTTTTCTTTGGAATATCCTCATTGATGCCCTTCACCCGGGGAAGGCGGAGGGGTATGCCGGACTCTTACCGGCTAAAAATCCACGGTGTTCCTGCTCCTGGCCCTTGGCCGGGGTCGAAGGATTCGCAGCTAAATGCATCGCAACCCCGGCAGGCCTCGGTCCGCCAGCTCCTGGCGGACCTCCTCCTCTGTGGGGCCTTGCCCCATGTCCTACTGAGAGGCGCGCACGGAACACTGCGCGCCGCCTTCTCGGGCCTGGGGTTCTACTCCCTAAGCACGAAGTCCGTGGTTTTGGCCTTAGTTACGAGCGTTTCCTACTCCCTATCACCTACGGACATACGATTATTTCGGGGCCCGAACTAAGAATGAATGACAACACGATTTGACAGTTGTTCCTACTACCGATGTGTTTTTGCCCGTCCGAAAAGTTGAACTTGACACTTGTTTTGTTCACTTCTTCGTTTCGGGCTACTTTCGGACGGGCGACTAACTTCGTTGACGGACTTAGGGGGTAGGCCCCCTGTTACTGATCGGGCGACGGGTACGGAGCATTTCCCCTCTGTTAACTCGCTTAAGCCCCATTTGACAGATCGTGTCAAATCGGGCCTAATTTTGTTTTATTTTTACTGTGTGAATGTCGTAGCTACAGTGTAGAATGAAGATTCTAAAGGATGTCTTATAAATGAATGCAATAATGAATTTTATGGTGCAGCCAAGGCCATAACTCATGTGTCGTAAAGATTAAAAGATTTTATGCTGTTTTATGTTCTAAAAAAATGGGTTTCAGCGAAAAAGATTTTACGTTTTATGGACTGGATACACTGACCTCTATTAATGCCCAGTTTACATTAACCCAGTCCAGCGATTCAACCTAGCGTTGGATTTCAAATTCAAGAACACCACACTCGCATTTTGCTACATTGGAGTTGCAGCGGATCGGTTAGGGGGATGTTACACTATGATAGTGTGTACAAGGTGTACTTAAATAACGCACAACCTCTTAACTTTTACTATGGGACCAAACTTTAAATCGCGAGAAAAAATCAACTGTACCCTACATTAATGTTCGCATAACTCGTCAAAATGTAGGGAAAAGCTGATTTTTTTTTCGCGATTTCGTTTTTGGTCACATAGTAAAAGTTGTTCATAATGATGAGTACAGTGACCCCTTAAGAGGTTGTGCGTTATTTATGTTACACCTTGTATATCTGTAAGTAGATATCATATTTATATGCTTAAAGAATCATAGAAATATGACAATGTAATATAGACATGAATCATTTCGTTATACACAGAACAGATAATTATGACTCTAGAGGTCGTATGAGATATGATCCTATAAATGATCCTATACAAGGTTAGTCAGAAAGGGGGCACTAATCCGAAAGGGTGTTAATATACACATAATAATGAATAACTTTTGTTCTACAACTTTTTCCAAAACTCAATAGTTTAAGAGAAACGGCTGTTCAAAAATCTTAAAAAAAAACTCTAAAATCTATCCATCCCCAGTTATGATGAGCTGTGTTTACATTTTAGGTCATATTTGGGGTCATGAATTAGAAGCACCATTTTCTGAATAAAGCAGGGATGAAGAATTTTTGAAAAAACTAAAATAAAAATCAATTTATTTGGAAAAAAAAAATATCGAATTTTGAAATTTTAACACTTGCTTTCAAACAGTCATCAGCGATACTACAAGTGGGCTTCGGATTAGTACCCCCTTTCCGACTAACCTTGTAGAGTCATAGAAATATGACAATGTAATATAGACATGAATCATTTCGTCATACACAGAACAGATAATTATGACTCTGGAGGTCACATAAGAGACATGATCCTAGATATACATATTATGATAGTGTAATATCCCAATACGAGAGGCTTTTTTGTAAGTGGTAAATCGGACAGCGCGGTGTGATTCTAGACAAAGTTCAAAGTTCTCCGTCTCTACAATATGACACCTATTCCATAAAAGGCACGCCAGGGTTATGTACAACAGGAAGATAGGTAGTAGATTCCTCCTTCCTGACAAGATGCGAACAGATTTGTTTGCAAGCGTTTGGCTCTCCGTCGGAGAGTGGGAACCTCAGAGCCTCATCGGTACGGTAGGAGGAGTATGACTGGGGGCTTACCATAACCTCTTATGAAAACGCTCAAATGCCAGCCAGTCAACTTCCGTTCAAAATCGCTAAAAATCCTACCATGACAGTACTAAAGGTGAACGACTATTGAATCAAGTTGAACGGTAATGCTTGTTCATGGTACGAAAAGTCTATACAAAAAAAAGGTGAACGGAATTCGTAAACGTCAACGTAGCAGGCCTGCTCTAACGATGTCATAGTACAACAAAGCAGGGCAGTTCAACTTCCAGGCAACTTCTGTCCTGCTTTAAGAGGTCATAGTAAGCCCCCTGTACTCTGCATTCATGTAAGGTTGAAATTCAGGGAAATTATGTCTTGTTCTTCCTCTTGTTATCTCATTACATTTTGAAAGAGACTCCACGAGTGACAATACAGGGGCATACTGGGCAGTCGGCTACCAACCTCGCTGACTGACTAATCTTTTCACCACGGCACAGAGGCGTAGCGGGCCCCGGGGCAAAAATGAAATTGAGGCCCTATTTAAACTAAACTAAATATTTTGAAGGTGCAAAAGTACTTCATTCATCAGCTCCTTATCGCTCACTGCAGGGCATAATAAAGCAAAGCAATTTACTAGTAACCATTAAGTATAAGCGTTAAAACGCACTAGCGGCCAGCCGCAATACGGCGTGCCGCTTGCGGTTGGCCGCACATTGATTTTTACATGAAACCGCATGATCTCAACGCACTGATTTCCGGCTAGCCGTCGTGCGCCAGTGCGTTTAGATCATGCGGTTTCATGTAAAAATCGATGTGCGGCCAACCGCAAGCGGCACGCCGCTAGTGCGTTTTAAGGCTAACGCAGCAGATAGTTATTTAATCGTAATTTCCTAATGAATAAAGGAAATTATAAATGTGAAAGTTTGTTTATCACGCTTTCACGTAAAAGTCGTTGTTTAGGGGCCAAAAAGTTACAGTCAAAAATTCTTTATTCAACTAGGATACTGTATGACTTTTACGAACGTCGTTCATGGAGGCCGAGCCCCTCGAGCTTGGGGGGCCCGATGCACTGCCCCGCCTAGCCATACCGTAGCTACGCCACTGCCACGTCATAAGCTATTCTCGTATAGCTCGTGTCGACACGAGAACGAAGGAGTACACTCTATGTGTTTAGCTTAACGGTAATTTTACTTCAATTATAAGATAGGTATCTCATGGACTGCATAGAATATTTCTGTGCCCTTATCTTGTAAAGGATATCCGACAGACATTAATGTTATTAATAAGTTACTTTTGAAAGGAGAGATTTATATTTCCACACCATTCATTTCCTCCAATTTATTTTTAATACTTAATAAATTATGTTAGGATGTTTTAAAATTATTCTATTAAAAATACATACATACCGGTCAAAATCATAACCTTCCTTTTTGCTTCGGCTTAGTCGGGTAATAAATATACCAAAAAAAATCTTTAGACTGCTCGATTTGAGCAGTGGCTGAGGGATCGGTTTCTGCAGTCGTGGGTTCGACTCCCGCACGGAATAAATTTAGATTTGTAGGTATGGTCTGCAGATAGTTGTACGGGTGTTTGTGCCTGTAAATTATTACAGGAGAAATCCTAGTGTGAGGCAACATTTTTTTAAAACAAAGAAAGAAATCCGTTAACGTATTGGTGATCAAACATTTAGACGTCGCGTCGGCGACGACGAAATGTCTATTAGATTCTAATTAGAATTTAAAAAGATTTTTTTTTTCGTTCAGTCATAGAAGTAATAAGTACTACGCGTTCAGTAGGTACATCAGTGGCGAATGCTCCATACAACTCGATTCCTATCGGCTTCCCTTTCGAAACGAGTAGTTACTGGAATTCACGCATCACACTTGAGCAAGGTAAGCATTTTTTGTTCCGGCTTCCCTTTTAAGAAAATTCATCCTTCGCCACTGAGGTACATTATGGAGTAACATAAAAAAATACCATTTTCAAAATTGAATATTGGTAGAGAATATTTTTTTACGGCTAGCAACACGGACTGCGGACAACGTGAGGTATACGTCGCAATTGTCGGCCCACTCGCCGCGTAGATTAGAATTCACTCAGTGCACGCCACACCGCTATCGGACGAGGTTGTAACGTGTTCGCGGGTAAAACGCTGTATTACATGTGTGTACTATAACGTATTTACACACGTATTTTTTTAGTGTTACAAAATACAAATAAATAAAAGTGCTGTGCTTATTAATTATATTTTTTACTGTGTAATGTGACGGAGTTATGACAAGTGTTTTGAAAAAATCTAGAGGCACTAAAGGTAAATCTGAATCCATGCAAGAGGATCTGCCTGCGAGATGGGGGGAAGTCTCCCGCGAAAATAAGTCGGAGGACGTTGCTAAATTGATAAAATGCATTGATGACAACATTATTGGAAAAGGGAATTCGTTTTGTGGACCTTTTGGCAGGAGAAAAGGTAAGATTTTCTACTTATTTCTTTGATAATGGAACGTTACGTTCAAAACTGTTGCTGCAGTTTTTTTTGCATGCCTTTTTTATTGTAAATTTTAATAATGCCAATGTTTTGACAGGCATTGATTACGTGAATAGAATATTCTGACATTTCAATGGAAGTACAAATGGTATTGTGCGCAAATATACAATACTTCTGACGGTTTTTTATTTAAATGGGTTTTTGTGACTGTCGTATGATTTTAATGTATTGTAAACAATTCACATTGAATATTCAAACGAATTAGCATTACTTATATCATGATTTTAAAACGATGCCAACGATGAACATTGCTATACAAAGTCTATAAATAGAAAAACATATGTTGTGTTAGCCGGTAATAGCCGGCAGCTCGTAAAACTGTTATTTCAACGATCAAGGCTGAAATCATTATACCATTTTTTAGATTGGTATGGATATTTAAAAAAGAATGCCTATCTAGTTTAATATCATTTCATTCTGATAAATGAAATAATCGCTAGACAAGGCATTCATGTAGTAGGTACGAGATCTTCTTTTAAGTTGCTAACTGGTCTAACAGATAACAGTGACGGTAATTCAAATATCAAAATATGCAAAAGATAGGTCTGTAAGTAATAGAATAATTTACAATTTAACCCCCTGGAATTTGACCGCACTCTTACTATTTAACTTCGTTCCTGTTTCATTAAGTACACGAAATAGATTTTGATTAAAAAGCAATGCCAGGAATTTAATAAAAAAATATTTAAATACTGCATACGTAAATAAATTTCTCAAAGCCTTTTGAATCGCGCGCACTTAGACCTGCAACGAATCGATTTAGCTTTTGCAAATTGTACCGTGATTTAACCAATTGAAATGCTTAGCATTCCAAGTTGTTTTTTTGTTCTTTAGTTAGATAACAGGTATGTTGTTATTTTTTATTAGAAATATCTTTAGTAAAATATCAGCCAGTTTACCAGTCAACAGTGGTGTTTTGGTTAGTCAAAATTATTACGAACTACAAGACTCCTTGGAGACATAAAATACTGATATGACGCTATTCCGGCTGATATGCGAGCCAACAACGTTGAGACTTTGGGATAAGGCATGTTAATGTGAATATTCGGAATGTTTTAACGTCACAAAGGAGCTACATCACTGCTAAAACTATTATTATGTTGCTCTCTAAAGGCACAATTACATTTGGTGTACCATCTTAACATCTTGTAGTAACAGATGCTAACTGGCATAATAACATGGTACAATCAGATTACAAAAGTTATGTTTGCTCTATCAACAGCTGCAATGCTTTTGGAAGTTTTCCTCATCGCTTTGACGCAGGTAGCCCAAACAATTTCCTTTTAAAGTGTTACAATAATATATTAATTAATTAAACACATCATTAGCTATTTGCTCTATATGTAATGTATACACGTGTCCTCCCCATGTTTATAGAGTGTGATTATTTGTGTCATGTCGGATGTGGGCGCCAAAATTTTGTTTCGCTGTGCCGTCCTTCATCAATTTGGCACGATCAATTACAGGCCATCAATAATTGTCACTTCGATTATTTGGAAATACGTGATGGAAAACATCGTAAATAGATTGTTTAATAGCGTTTATTAGTATTGATTTATTTATATACGGAGTGATATTAATGTTTGCGCGGTTTAGCATTCAAAAAATAAGAGCATTTCAAATTTTGCTATTGATTTTAGCACGACGCGACGGCGACACGTTAACTTCACTAGCATTGCGTTCAATGACATAATATGATATCTGATTTTAAGTTATATCGGACTGACTCGGTTAAATTTGACCTTATATAAATCAAATCCTTTTCTGTATCCACCGATTTTACATAACAATATTAGTTCAAGAGCAAAATCAAACAAATTGTGTCAAATTTTCCTCAATTTGTCCAATCGTCTTTTAAGTTAAAAAAAAATCTCGACGTTTTTATATTGCGTGTTGGTAATCATAACTTTTTTCCTCGTAAAATGTGGAGGAAAACACTCCAGTGAAAGGTGTTCACCCAAAACAGGTTTTGGAGGTCGTCTGAAGAGACGGGAGCAAAAACCTGGACGTTTTCTTTTTATGGTCATGCCGGACGCACATATTTACGGCGCGGTTAGTTATTCGATCAATTTGGTGTATTACTTACTTGGCTTCAACTACAGTGTTAACTTCTGGTGTTATCAGTTCGAATACTAAGAGATTATTGATGTCTTAAGGTCATTTTGATAATGTGCTCTTAGTCTGAAAACAGGCCAGATGATTTAAGTATATGTATGCTAAAGTACCTACTTAATCGCTTTTTTAATTTCTGTATTCATCTATTGGTGACTACACCATAGTAAAAAAATCTAAAACTTTTAATTAGATTTTCAACAAAACATTTTTCAATAAAACTAAGTTCAATTGATTGAAATTCCTAATAAATCTAGAATGTAGGTCATGCCTTACCCCTGATAAACGAGCAAATTCGTATTCATTTTGTTTGTGTCTATGTATTAATGTTTTTGAAATGCAAACGACACTACAAACTAGTACAAAGTCAACAAATAGTAATAATTTACATTTTTAATGTTGACTAAGTGCATGGGATGTTAGTGTCATGTTACAGACAAATACAGAAGTGCATATTAAACTAATTGAATGCTTTGTGAGTGCGGAAGTGGGTGCAACGATATGCGGCTAACGCGGCGCAGGCGCATGCAATACCGACCACGTTTCTAGTCACGTGTAGTCTTGCGTTAGTCATTTGTCACCACGCTGAATACAACTCACTTACTCACTCGTATTTCTGCATTCAACAAATGGTAGTGTCAAGGGCTATTTATAATAAAAGCTTTTGTTTTGTAATACTAGGATTTACTAAGGGCCTCCCTACACTGATTGACGTGGAAACGGCTTTTATGACCGACGTTTATGACCGGGAGAAAATAAAATACGATGTCTGCAACACAACAGCCGTGTCTATGGTTTTGTTTTACCGGGATAAACCATTTCCGTGTAGAGTCGTCGAACAGTGTGGGGACACCTTCAGTCTTTTGTTTGATATGTATGACTCTATTGACTTTATACTAATTTTAATGTTATGCGTGACGTTTACAAATCCGTTTAGTTCGTAAACAAATAACACCATATATTTTTTATTAATAACTTTGGCCATCCACGGGGACAAGCACGTCTTAATTCTTTGAACAAAAACACTGATTGATTTGAACATTATTCCAAGCTTTGTAATTTAAACCCATGATATGTTTACACATTTCAAAATACATGTGCGTAAAATACCTTTTAGAACAAAACATACCAATATAATTAATTAGGTATACTTGTGTAGCATGGTGCTAATAAATCACGTGTTAAATGACAATGTCTAAGTCATCTCTTGCCATAAATCAAAGCCCTTGTCTTTTGTTGTAAGGACAAAACGCACGTTGAATGCGATGAGCAGACATTTGCGACACACGTCAGTTGAAGACTGGATTAGCATGAAAATTAAGGACGTTAGTACATGTCACACGCGTACTAGATTTCACTGCCAGCAGTTTGTAATAAGATAGAAAAACCGATTATAAGATGTCTGATTGATATGAAACGTAATTATGTTATAAATCTCAAAAACAACACAGTCTATTGCGATTTGTTTTCGTTCTGAAGAAAATGTTTCTCGATATTGTAACAAATAAATATCTACTAGTAGTAGGTATTTGTCTAGTAATATATTTCTATGTATTATTGAAAGTTTAAGCAAAATAAGTAATGGTCAATAACTGGGTGATTCACCCTACGCATTATTTTTTCATTTTAAATCAGTCTGCAATAAATATTCAGTTTATTCCATTCTATTAATATTCAAATAGAAGATTTAAATATTGTGAGATAAATATAATCTCATAATATCTCATCAGATATTAAAAATATACTTACCAAGAATCTATCAGTAGATTTTGATTTTAAAGGCTCATTGATTCGATATTTACATTATTTATCGCATTTTCCTATCGTTCATAAAGTTATATGACATAACTTTATTCGGATTTATACATTCAAGCCGGCAACAGCAGTGCAATTTTGTAAGAATCTCACCTCGATCGCGACTGTCAATTAGGCACTTGTCGTGACACAGCGTGGAAGGCGTGGATAACAAAACCACGGCTACGCGTTATTGATTATACTGTCGATTATCTGTGTGCTATTTGCTTCTATTATCCATACTGTGACATTATGGATATCGAGTTAACCGTCGATATTGAGGTGGGTTTCTTACAGAATGACACTACAGCAGTGATAGCGGTTGCTCGAGTTTGAAACCGGCCCGCACGTGTGTCTTTTCGAATTCATGTGTGGATTAGAATTTAATTATCATTAGCGTTAACGGTGAAGGAAAACATCGTGAGGAAACCTGGGGCCTAATTCTCCTAAAATAAATTGTTGCCAAACGCAATCGAACCACAACCGTCAGTCAGTTTTTGTTTTCGAAAACTTTCAAAATGATTGATTTTATTTTTTGTGTCAAACAATTTGATAGCTTTTGAAATTGAGAACTGTCTGAATGGACGGTTCGGCCTTGGTTCGGTTGTGATTTATCAAGATTTATTTTAGGAGAATTAGGCCCCTGCACAGCAGAAAGGGGTTCATGAAGTAACGTAAAAAACTCACACTTGGGGTGTACAGGTCTCGATGGTGTGTGTATTCCGCCAACCTGCATCAGGCCAGCGTGGTGGAGCAAGGCTTAATACCTTCTTTTTCTGAGAAGAGGTCAGTGTCCACTGCTGGGACATTAATGAGCTGATTATGTTACGTTGTACACACGTTAGTTTATTAGTTATTTATTCAATAACTAAATTAGTGTGCGTACTAATTAACTAGTTGAGAAAACTGTATTCAAAAGGATATTTTTTTTACGGAATCCAATATACACTTGTACAGTCTTCGACGATCTCATTTATATGTGACTAGCGACCCGCCCCGGCTTTGCACGTGTACGTTTTATAGCTTAAAACCTTCCTCTTGAATCACTCTATCTATTAAAAAAACCACATCAAAATCCGTTGCGTAGTTTTAAAGATCTAAACATACATAGGGACAGACAGCGGGAAGCGACTTTGTTTTATACTATATAGTGATACCAAGAGGGTTTTTGTAGTGAATAAATGCTCTCGAATAATAATTGTAAGTAGACACCCAGATAGAACTTTCTTACTTCGTTTTCTAATAGGGTAACCACCTCAGAAGTATTCTTTTATAGGCGCAGTATTATGGGAATAGGAAGCCCTAAAGAACAGCGTTTTCTCTCTAAATATTGCACCAATACATAAACAAACGTTAATTGGAATTATTACATAAATTCTCTTAACTAACGTTATCTTAAAATGGCCATATTTCACTTAAGTTACCTATATCAAAACAAAATCTAAATCGGCATTAATTAGCAATTTATTGGCGTGACACTTCCTGTAAATAAAATTGTTACGTCATTTTGTTGGCAACACTGGCACAGCTATAAATCTTTGGAATATGACTGAAATTAAGTTGCGTCAGTATCTAAATCGATTGTAAGTACACACATCAAAAGTGTCTAGGGATCAACATATATTTTTGCAATAACTTTTCTCCTGATTGATATTAATTAAAATTTTCTTTAAGGATTCATCAAATAAAGTGTTTTCGTTTGTCACAGTAACGATAAACCAAGTCACCTTTGCATTAATAAAGAAATTTGCCATTTTCCTAATAAAGGGATTTTTGACATTTGAACCACTAACACAAAAGTTCGAAAAAAAGACTGAAATAACAGTTCTCTTTAAAATTTTATTGGGTAACTTAAACAATTAATAATCCGTGTTTCTACCGCGAACACTAACAACACAAGAACATCGGTTTGGCATACTCAAAATGAGTTCATCCAAATCACGCTGTGGAATGGCCGCCCATGTTCGTTGCAACAACAAAAAAAGGTCTTCTTGCGACTGGATACCCTCCATATTCGGCAGAGCTCTTCTCTGTAGCATATCCCATGCATGCTCAATCGGGTTCAAGTCTGGCGACTGAGCAGGCCAGGGCAGGACATTGATGTTAGCTGCGGCGAGAGTCTGTCTTACAACTCTTGCGGTGTGCGGTCGTGCATTATCATGCATTAACTGAAATAAGGGACCGATTTGCGCTTGTAGAGGAACGATGACGTCTGATACAATCGTCTCAGCATAAATTTGAGCGTTGAGGTTGCCTCTGATCCAAATCAACTCAGTTCTTCCGCCGATCCAAATACCCGCCCATACCATGATGGTTCCACCACTATAAGGATGGACTTCCTGGCAGGATTTTAATCGCTGTTGGCGTCCAGGGGTTCTCCAGTGTCGTATACGTCTTGTATCCGGTCTCATACCAAAACGAGACTCATCAGAAAAGCACACGAAACGCCATTGTTCTTCTGCCCAATTTCTGTGTCCAAGAGCCCATTGATATCGAATCCTACGATTGTGCATTGCTATAGGTGGTACCCGTAGCGGTCTTCGGGAATGAAGGTTCACTTCATGCAAGCGGTTTCTGACTGTTTGGTCGCTAATTAAGTTCCCTGAAGAGTGATGAAGCCTCACGGCTAACATCATGGCGGTTATTGTTGGAGCTCTTCGAGTTAAGATTTGAATGTATCGGTCTTGTCTCCGTGTGGTGCAGCGATACCGTCCTCCATGGCGCTCAGCCACGGTACCAGTGCTTCGGTAACGTGTCCAAAGTCGACTGATAACACTCTGACTTGTATTCAGAGCTAAAGCCACAGTACGTTGCCGGGAACCAGCTTCTATCATTCCCACGGCTCTGAGCATTTCTTCCCTGCTTAAATGACGTCGCCGCTCCATAATAACGTTGGTTTTAATCAGTAGTAGGGAAACAGTAGCACTAATAATGTCTTCAATGCGTTGTATGTTTTTATAGGGAAAATATTGACAGCTGATTTTCATCTTTTACTCGAATTTGATTCACAGTTCCTGATTCAAATTATGAAATGCACCAAAAAGGATCCATATAAATTTATAAAATCATAAATTTATTACAAAGCCACATCTCAATCTCAAGAAATCCGCATAAAAATGCTTGATCCCTAGACACTTTTGATGTGTGTATTTATTGCCCTCGCTAGGTAAAGTCTAGTACTCTGAAAGGAAAATACAACCTAGAATATGTCAAAAGTGCGACGAATGCAGGTTCCTATGGCCAAAAACGAATCGTTTTGCTTATCAATAGTAGAATTTTTCATCAGCAGCTATTACAAGTAAAATTAGCTCACGAGTCTATTCTTCTTCTTCTTAGCGTGTCGACGACAATATACACCGTGTCGGCCCAGAACTCAGCAATGAGTTTAGCACTATCCGTAGCGTCCATTAGGTCTTGTGGCGTACAGGTGACAGGGCAGGGGGGCATGATGTTAAGTGCGCCATAGTTTGCGGAACGGCACCACATTTACACTCCGGGTTTGAGTTATCCGCAAATCTGCACCTGAGCAGGTTTTCTTTGCTTCGACCAACCTGAATCCGAAGTCTATTTAGAGACTTCCAGGTCAGCCAAGGCAACTCATGCCCAGGTGGGAGATCTTCGGAAGGGGCAACAAACGGAGTGGGTAGAGAAGCCTTGTCTCGCCACAACTGGACTCTTGCCTGTGAACGTTCGCCAGTGAGTGGGAGGACACGCTGTGCAAAACTGTTACGGCTCTTAAGTCCTTGCCGAACGGGGATGTTGTAGTGCAGAGGGTGACGCGTATCGCTTTCTATTTTGGTCCTTTCGCTAGAGCTAGCTACTGCTCTACAAACTTCTGGTGGCGCCATTCCTGCCAGTGGATACAGTATTTGTACCGGGGTCGGTTTGAGGCAACCAGTGATAATACGAGTCTTGTTTGGCAATGAAAAATGCTACTATCAGTTCGCAAAATGATTCGTTTTTGGCCATAGGAACCGGGCATAAATGACACTACCTTTAGATAAATCATTCATCTTCTTCTCACGTGTCTGCTGGTGAAAAGATTAGCTAGGGAGCGACCGAAGTTGGTAGCAAGGCTGACTACCCAGGGTGCGCCGGACGTACTTAAGGATCGACATTCGTCGAGACTTTTTTAATGCACCCTTCTTCCTTCAAGTAGCGCCCTAAAGCTGCGTCTAAGCTAAGCTAGGCGAGCCGAGCATGACCGGAGCCATTCTGTTCTCAGCGTCAAGTGTGCACGTACAATAAGCCACAAACAAATTATTTTGCGCGACGCAAATTCCTTTGTGTTCTTCAAAAACCGACAATTAGCGGAACGATGTCGAGCGCGACCCAAACGCTCACTCGTTCAAGGCTCCTAAGTCCGTCTACGCTACGCGATTTTGTGTTCCACTTGAGCCCTGCTCGTGCTCGGCTCGCCTAGTGTAGACGCAGCTTAATAAACTCGCAAGATAATGCCAGACACACTGGACTATATTTTAAATGAGTTTTCAATGCCACAGGTAGAAATAATAATGTTTTATGTACAGTCATAGGTTCAGGGTCCTAGAAACTAGTCTCTGCGGCCTGCTATCGCGATACAACGGCCTTATCTGCTAGTTCTTGGTTGACCTTGCTTCTAGCTCGTTAATGTATGTAGTACTGATATTATTACTAGCTACATTGCAAGGAAATGTCATAAATCTATGTGTCTGCATTTTAAATGGAGTAGGACCTACAAAGTGTACTATATCGATTAAGGCGATTCACACACTGCACCGCATCACGCAGCGTAGCGCGGGAGTGCGTGTTCTTACGTTGTTTGCAAGTATTTGTATAGAAAACACTCATAGTGCAACACACTGAAAACGCATTCACGCGCAGTATTTTCAGTGTGTTGCACTATGCGTGTTTTCTATACAAATACAGATACTTGCAAACAACATAAGAACACGCACTCCCGCGCTACGCTGCGTGATACGGTGCAGCGTGCGAATCGCCTTAGAGATAAGAATGATAAGGAAAACGATTAATTTAAATGTTCTGTCGCTTACCTAAGCATTTTGGGCTGATCCTTGATACTGCTTTAGCTAAAATGAATCAAGCCTGGGTAGATCAGAGCTAGCTCCAAAATCAAAATCATTTTAATAGTTTAAAACATTTCGCTCATATGCGACAAGAACGTGTTAAGTCCGAAAACCGGATTTTTCAGATAACGCCTTTATTCAAAACTTTCAAAGGCGTTTTTTGAAAAATCCGGTTTGCGGACTTAACACGTTCTTGTCGCGTATGAGCGATTTGTTAGAAGTTAAAGAATAATAATATATAAATAAAGGGCAAGATTATAAAACTTCCTTACCGCACGCTGGGAATAGAGCGTGTTGTAAGATTCAACAAAACCCAGCATGCTTGGTGGTGGGATCTATACGGTCCGCCTGGCTAGCTACCACCCTCACATTAAAGTCCGGCGCCAAGCAGTTTACTGTGTTCCGTCGTGTGTACGTGAGAGGCAGAGGAGAGGTATAGGGTAATCTTATTAGACTGTTTCTAAAAATCAATTGGAAAGAATATATTTTTTATGTAAACGTAGACGGATACAGAACAAAGATATTATAAATGATAACTCGTATACTCGTTTTTGTTAGGCTAGTTTTAAGAGGTTGATAAATAAAAAACTGGTCTATCTCGTTTACTCACGTTTTTACGTTAATGATAATATAAATAGAAAATAATGTATGTTAATATTTTGTGGACGAAAATATACATATTTATGATACGTGAAATGGTGATATACCTACTCAACAACGCTTGAAGAAGTTTTGTGTTGATGAAAGAATATTGTATGGTGTTAAAAAATCCAATCCGGAATCACTTGGGATGACGGTTTCGATTCTGTAAACTTCCTAAAAGTGTAAATTGTAATAGATGATTTCTTCTCTTATTGGCAAGCTGTTCGATCGAGCTCAAGTGAAAAGATAGTCAGTCAGCAAGGTTGGTACTGTTGTAATCCTAACTAATCCTAATCGTAACTTCCTAATCCTAACTTCCTAACTATCCTAATCCTAACTTCCTAATCCTAATCCTAACTTCAATACTATAAATGCGAAAGTAAATTTGTTTGTTTGTTTGGTACCTTTTTACGCCTAAACCACAGAACCGATCATGCTGAAATTTTTAATACACATTATCAGTTGTACAGAAACGGACTTAGGGTACCTGTCATCCAGAAAAAAAGTACTGTTCCCGAGGAAAACAACAATAACGTTCATAGATAGCGCCACGTGTCTTTTGAATCACGACTGAATAATATTATTGTAGCACCTTTATTAGTGTGTTAAGAGTTTTCTTGAGCTTAATTAACGTGAGCGTAGCCGTGGGCAAAAGCTAGGTTTAAATAAAAGACAAGTATTGGCCAAATACTCAAACGCTACTCAGTTTTAAGTTGCCTTTAATTTTGTGCTGTCACTTCGCCTAAAAAATACAGTTACAGCACGAGACTTAATCCCTACTAATATTATAAATGCGAAACTAACTCTGTCCGTCTGTCTTTTACGTATTCACGCCTAAACCACTGAACCGATTTTGACAAAACTTGGTACAGAGATAGTCTGGAACCTGCAGAAGGACATAGGCTACTTTTATCCCGAAAAGTACGCAATACTCGATAAACGACATCCTCGCGGGTGAAGCCGCGAGCGACCTCTAGTTTAAAATAAAAGTTAAGTAATGGCGAATATTCAAATTTGATTCAATTTTAAGTTTCCGTTAAGTTTCTTTCGGCTACTGTCACTTTAAGGCGAAGTTGAAGTAAGTTTTCAAATTGAGTATCGTTTGAAGAGTACTTAGACATAAGCTTTATTAAGAGCATATACCGCTTAACACTGTTCTAACGCGTGAGATTGTAATTTTTTTAATCCCTTACCATTCCTCTTCTTTTAACAGGCGTCGACCCTTAGTCTTAACTTCAACAGCCCTTTTTTATGGATGGGAAATCATCATATGAATCCTTCCGGTCTGGGCGGAGCGGAAGGGAGTGTCAGACTCTTACTGACTAAAACCTATCCGTGTTCCTCCTAATGCCCTTTGCGTTCCAGGGCCGCGGTAACTCTTTTGAACAAATTCCGCGACCCTAGCGGGCCCCATCTACTAAAAACTAGCGTTGACACCTTGACGAAATCATAGCAGAGCATAGCGTGTGGCATAATAAACCACCTTGTACATTAAAGCTTGTTTAGTTAATGTATGAAAATGTATGTAACGTAACTTTTCACACACAATACATGGTATCAACACGTGACTTCATACAATTATCGCACGCGTCAACTAAATAACAGATTAGTTGTCATTGTTTACGTTTTACTTGTATTATTTAATGTGTAGACAATATGGCGGCCTGATAAGTGCTTTAATTGATAACTATTGTTGTTTTTGGTTGGCTTGATTGCAGAATGATTACTTTAAATGGTTTTGATAAAAGTTGAGGATGTTTTTTTTGCGTGTGGTATTGATATCTGTCTATCAGCTAGAACCGTGGCCCCGAGGTACCCGAAAGACTTTAACTGCGTATTTCTGATGGTATTATGAGTCAATAATGTTATGTCAACATACTTAAGTCCAATTCAGTCAATTTAACTATTTTGTTTTTCGGAACAAAATAGATCAATTAACGTTAGTACCTACTTCCTTGTTAACAATACCTTAGGTAGACACTGGCAATGTTTAAATTATCGTGTGAGTGGATAAGAAAATTTCTCACTTCACGAACCTCCGACAAAACACGATAGGTCCGGCGAGCGGGATATGATATACCTAACCAAGGTTTGACAAAAGTCGCAACGCCAAGTTCATAGGGCTTGTTAACCTAGAGATTGTTCGACTTGTGAATAAAGATAAAGAATCATTTATTTGGACACAGCACAAAGAGACAGAATAAATAAAAAGTGTGATACAAATAAAAAAAGTCTTGGATAGGTATGTTTCACGGCTGGACCAAAAAAGTGTCCAGATCAGCTTAATGTCAACCACTATAAGTACTTGACGCTGGTTTTCGAAATAAATAATGAATATCTCGAAAATTAAGCTTTGTTCTACATCCTAGCTTTTCTTCTCCAATTAGGCATCGGAATCGATGATTAAAATGTTTCGGGTACCTCAGAACCATGGTGTTTAATGAGTAAATTCGGCCTCTAAGAACAATAATTGACTATCTACAAAAACATGTCTTGGTACATAGCTGTTTATTCTTTCTAATTAAGCTAAAAACTTTCATAACATCGCAGGGGCCACTAATGTTAATGACTCTTGTAATTATGTTTCATGGGTCAGATGAAGTCGCTCCATTTAAAATGCTGATTATCATTTGCTTCTGCTAAGATTAGGCACCGACCTCAACATTTAACACTAACCTCCGGTTACTGAATTGTGAATTCGAGGATAAGCAGTACTTAAGTATAACATTTGAGTACGAAGTTGTCAGAAAAATGCTTTATAATCCGTTATCCGACAACTCCGTACTCAAACACTACTTATGTATTGCTTATCCCCAATTCTCAATTCAGAAACCGGAGGTATGTTGATGATGAAGTACAATCAACATTAAAAGTAAGTGTGATGATGGTGTATAGTTCAAAAAGGTTTTATGAATGAATACTAGCTAATCTATAATATAAAAATGAATCGCAAAATGTGTTGGTAAGCGCATAACTCAACAACGCCTGGACCGATTTCGCTAATTTTTTTTTTGTTTTGTTCGTAATTGACAGGAGAAGGTTCTTATGAAAGAAAATTTTGATATTTAAAAAAAAAAAATTATATCAGTATATCCATATTCTTAATCTGTTTAGGTAGTAGGTAGGTAGTAGGTAGGTAGTAGGTAGGTAGTAGGTAGGTAGTAGGTAGGTAGTAGGTAGGTAGTAGGTAGGTAGTAGGTAGGTAGTAGGTAGGTAGTAGGTAGGTAGTAGGTAGGTAGTAGGTAGGTAGTAGGTAGGTAGTAGGTAGGTAGTAGGTAGGTAGTAGGTAGGTAGTAGGTAGGTAGTAGGTAGGTAGTAGGTAGGTAGTAGGTAGGTAGTAGGTAGGTAGTAGGTAGGTAGTAGGTAGGTAGTAGGTAGGTAGTAGGTAGGTAGTAGGTAGGTAGTAGGTAGGTAGTAGGTAGGTAGTAGGTAGGTAGTAGGTAGGTAGTAGGTAGGTAGTAGGTAGGTAGTAGGTAGGTAGTAGGTAGGTAGTAGGTAGGTAGTAGGTAGGTAGTAGGTAGGAAAAAGTGCATTGCAACGCATGCGGGTACAGCTAGTAATAAATATACTTTATAGATTTATAGATGATACTTTAAAGACTTAATATGAAAGAATAAAATGATAAGCTTCAAAGATAATTTATTTTAAAACTAGCTGTGCCCGCGACTCCGTCCGCGTGGAACTCGGAAAACAACATTGTGTCGCAGCAACTACTTATATGTTTTCCATTTATTATAATAATAGACAAAGGTGTCCCACCAAGGCACTTATATCTTTTAAACCATTACTTTAGGTAGAATTTCAGCTCTTCTTGATTGACCGTAAAGGTTCATATAACCATAATACTAAAAACGCGTTGCTTATTTCCATACATTTCCTTGCTAAAATGGATTATAATTGAATATTGATATTTATTGTGATAATGTAACGAAACCTTATGGCGATACAAAAATGGCAAAATATTTTACGCAGTGCAGTCTATAAAATGATTTCATTCGAGGTGTGGAATAGGAAAGTACTTTAAATATATAAAAATTTCACCTATAGAAGACTTCATTTTATTTTTATAAGTTAGAAATAGGTACTGCTTTCAAAGATTTCAAAAAGTTTGATCTGGAAATCGAACCAACCCAAATGCGAAAAAATATCATCTGTATTTTTATTTCACCAATCGATAGGATCAATAATACGGATTAAATCGCTCCAATAAACATTGCGTCTGAAATTGATGGAAGACCATAAAACGAAAATTGACTAACTTAGGTACCGTGGAATGGGGTTTCATTGATCAATTTCGAAATTCAAATGGCCATATTTTCTAAAATATTAACGAAAAAAAAACGAAAAAAAAATCAGAATATCGGTTTTTACTGTACAATCGATACAATGAATTAGATTTATTTTTTAATGACTAATATGTCGAAGAAAAATATAAATGTGAGTGATCAATGTTAAACCGTAAGTGGGGTACTTTGATACCCCCTATTTTTTTCACGGAAACTAAAAGTAACCCTTTTAAGCGACACTTTTTCTAAAGAACGAAAAAAATCGGTCAAGTGCAAAAAAAGTTATTACATTTTTAAGAGTTTGGGGGTGACATTGATCAAGGCAATAAAAATAACTTTTCAAAAAAAAACAATTTTATTATCAATTCTTTATTATACTCCATGGTACTTATTGAAAACCATAAGATCTTCTGCAACAGCTGTTACAGCTCGCTCCAACACCTCATCATTAAAATTTCGATAGGCGCGAGCGTCTGAACGCTTTGTATGGGTACTTGGCAGAGCGCTGAAAGTAAAAAAAAGTATATAAAGCAGTCATCATTGAAAACATATTGATAGTTTATGTTAAAAATGGCAGAAACAGCAAAATTGCTAGGTTTGGGTGAGATTGAACAATGATCAAAGAAACCCCATGCCTATGATCAATGACACCCCGCAAAAAAGAAAAACCGTCAGTGAACGAAATTTTTGAGGTTAGAATACAAAGCATGACGTCTTTCTCAAGCTAAGTAAACACTTATCAACATAAACTAAAAAAAATTCTAGCACCTTTCATATCCAATCCAGTACCCGTAAAGTTATTTAAGCCTTTGAAATAGTTCAAATGCAATACTCACAGTTTTTTATGAAAATCTCCAATATCGATCCGTTTGTACGTGCAGCGCTTGGGCATTGACAAACAGTGACATTCAGTGATGCACACCCAAGAATTAAAATCGTACGCTTGCGTTTAGAAAAGGAGAAATTTCGGTTTTAAAAAATTATTAAGTTTTTATCAAAGTCACCCCGTGAATCAAAGTAACCCCATTCCACGGTACATTTAAATTCAAGCACTTATTAATTATTGTTGTTAAGTAGTTCTTATTTTTTCCACTTCGTTCAATTTAAGACATTGTGTTTGTTGGAGAGATTTGATCCTGATTACTGACCATAAAGATATTATCAACAGGTGCCACCAGATGGTCATGGCTGGCAGATGGCTTTGTCAGTTTGATTCCCGGTTCAGGCAAAAAAAATCAGTAAAGGCAATATTTCTTACTTTTAAAATATAAAATGAAGTCACCTTTGAGTAAAATTTGCAATTTTTAATATTTAAAGTACTTTCCCTTCATGGCTATGTGTTTTGGGACATTACCTAAAGCTTAAATAAACTTAATAAAACGGCGACGACAGTTTGAATAGTTCTGACAACAATGAACAAAATAAAACATATAAAAACATTCCAAAAAATTACAAAAAGTGTATTTTTTTAAAGTGAGCTTTTAACGCAGGACACTGAGCCAGCGACCGTTCACTGCAGTACTTACTTCTGTCTACAGCTTATACTACGCAGTGTATGGAAATAATATTCCGTTGCTCGGCATCTATGAGCAATAGCGTGATAGTTTATATACCAGCATAAGCGCAGGCCCATCAAAATCGATTCACGCGATTTTACGATCCGAATATTAAGCTTATACTTCGCAGTATGTGGAAATAATGTTCCGCTGAACGGCTCCTATGAACAATAGCGTGATGATATATGTACCAGCAAAATTGTCGCTCTTTAGCTCTTTACGCAACACATCAGCGAAAGTCCCATCAAAATCCATCCACGGGATTTTACGTGATGTCCGGACGGAGAGACAGACACAATAATAAAAAAAAAATGTTATGGTTTCTGTATCGATAGTATAGTACCACCGAATCGAAATTTTGGAAAAACATTTAATTACAGACAAAGTGCACTTTGAATTTTATTAATAGTAAATAGATTTATAAATACGTATTTAAGTATTCATAATAAAATATATGAGTATGTCAAATTAATCCATCGTATAGACTTGCACAATTAAAAAATTAGAATACCTACACTCGCTTATGAAATTGAATGTATTTTTCTTCCACTGCCATTGAGATAGATAGGTGCCTAATACATTTTAAATAACATTATCTTCGTTTTTTTTATAAAAGCTTAGTTAGTACCTTCCGTAGACTGAGAATAGTAATATATTCGTTGATTACATTTCCTCAAAACGTGATTTGATACACGTAACGCCATCTATTGAAAAGAAATGGTATACACAAATACATGCTAAGTTCTTCTAGAAAACTTAAAATTCGCATAACTTTTGATTGCGTGAACTGATTGCGATGAAACAAAAAACATATGTTACTTGGAGATAAGCACAATATTTATTAATAAAAGTCAACAACATTGGACCAGTTGTTTTTACGTGATGCTTGAACAAACAAACAGATAAACAGATAAACAGACAAACAGACAAACAGACAAACAGATAAACAGACAAACAGACAAAAATTCCAAAAATGTTAAAAATGGGTTCTATTGGTTATAGTTTAACATCCCAACCAGGTTTTTTCAAAATATTTGCTATGTACAGACACGCCATGTCTACAGATTTATTATATGTATAGATTTCGAAATATTCATCTACTATCACAGTTGACTGTAGTAATCTCTCTATCTATGCTGAGTATAATAATTACATCTAGAATGGTACAGAAGGGGAAATTTTAAATATGAGTACCGGCTACTTATAAATATATATTGGTGTTGGGTTGGGTTATATATAAATGGGGCGTTTCACAGACTGGTTTGGCATCTCAAGGGGTGTTAGACAGGGTTGTGTAGCGTCACCATGGCTGTTCAACCTATACATGGATAGTTGTTTGACAGATTTAAAAGGGAGTGATTGTGGATTGAAAATGAATGAGTTGCCTGTCAAATGTCTTCTCTACGCAGATGATCAAGTTCTGCTTGCATCATCAGTGGAAGGGTTGCAAGACATGGTAACTGTGATGAACGAAGCATATAAGAGGAAAGGGATGAAAATTAATATAAGTAAGACGAAAGTAATGGTTTTTGAAAGAGATGCAGATGTATCTGGGCGTAAGGTAAAGATTGGAGATGAAAGTATTGAACAGGTGAATGAGTTTGTTTATTTGGGAAGTATGTTTACAAGAGATGGTAAGATTGATGAAGATGTGGAAAGGAGAGCAAATGCGGGAAATAAAGTGAATGGTGCTATGCATGCGGTTGTGGCTAACCAGTCGATGTCCAAAAAGGCACGGCTGGCTGTCCATAATGGTGTACTGGTACCAACGCTTATGTATGGAAGTGAATGTTGGTCTTGGAAGAAGAGTCATGAAAGTAGAATAAATGCCGTGGAAATGCGTTCCTTGCGAAGTATGTGCGGTGTAACTTTGAATGATAGAGTGAGGAATGATGTGATAAGACAAAGTTGCGGTTTAAAAGATGATGTAGTGACAAAAATTGAAAGGGGTATGCTTCGGTGGTTTGGGCATGTTGAAAGATTGAGTGAACGGCGATTAACAAAAGGAATTTATAAGGCGAATGTCAGTGGAAACGCCAGTAGAGGACGCCCTAGAAGGACATACATTGATGTTATTGGTGATGTTCTTCAAAAAGGACAGGTGCGTAGTACTTTCAACCGGCGTGCGTGTATGACAAGATGTATGACCGTGGACGAAGCGAAAGGAGTATGTAAGGATCGTAGCATGTGGCGTTCTACAGTTTCTGCCTACCCCCATGGGAAAAAGGCGTGAGTGTATGTATGTATGAGTACCGGCTACTTATAAATATATAGATACTTCCACTGATGTTATATTTGTACATATACATATATCATAGATTTCCGGAGAGTAACGCCTGATTCCATTATTTAACTTCTACTGAGCTAAAATACCTCATAAAGTACCTGTCATATAAAACTGATGTTAGTATCTATCTGACTAGAAAATTGCAGGGGTGCATAAACGATTGGCTGCGAGCCCATTATGTGAATAACATACTTAACCTTGTACTTTATCGATCCTCGCTACATGGAGGAGACAGTAAGCTAGTGATACACTGTTTTTCTTTCATCTTCCACGCCGCTGTTGCTAAGTTATTTTTACTGGATTGCAGGGAAATGGGTGCCCGCTTGCATCTCTTGACCAACATTACGTAAAGAGAAGTGTTGTAGTTCATGAGTAATTACCAAAGGTAAATGCTGCGCTTCTCCTCTTTATCTAATTACCAGTCAACCCTCACGACACGCTTTTTCATCCTGTCGAAATCCTCATGGATACCCATCGCCGTGGGTAGGTGAAGGGTTATGCCAGACTCTTACCTGCTAAAACCACACAGTAGGTATTCCTTCTTTTGATTTTTCCCGGAGTAACCCCGGCAGAACCCTTACGACACCCTGCTTGTCAGCTAGGCTATCGTAAATAACTCATACATTATGTCGTCTCGGCACGAGATAATGAGACAACAAAACTATGTCGCCCTGCGTATATTATATCGGCAGGAGAAGTAATAATCTTATCTATTCCTAATAAAGATAAAATGATGTACATATTAAAATAAAAATCTGGGCAAAAATGACCAAGAACGAATTAACCCAAAGGCTTAAGGAAAACCCAGTTAATTACACATTATGACAGTCGTACTATTTAGCCTATCGATAGTACACGCTTACGGCTACGAGTTGGTCTGACAGCACATACATAATTGATCGAAAACCGGTCGGAACGAAGGTCGGGTTGCGCAAACATTGCTATAAATATTTACATAGAAACGGATCGAATCAAATAAATGATAAATAGGTAAAGGTAAAGGGCAGAGGCTAGCCGACGTCCCAATTTAAGTATTTAGAGAACTTCGTTAAAAAAGAACATAATCTGATCTGGAAATCTCGATTGTAAATCTGGCACATGAATGTATTGATAAAGATAAAGGTAGGAACAAGGAACTATCCACGAAAAAAGTTGATGAATTGTGTAGCGGGGTGTATCCGATCCTGGGCTCGATGAACGCATGCGCTCTGCGCTGTCATGGGTTGCCAAATGTCAAGACTTCAAGAGTGGCGGAGTGCATTTCCTGACGTTTTCAGAAGCGTCATTGTTTGTATGAATGTCGTGTGCATAGTTATAATAAAGTTTTACACCGCCAACTAAACTCTTATCATTGAACCGACTCACCCCGACTATATCTTTTCTTCTTCTTTTCTCGTGTCAGTACGAGGTATATAAGAATAGCTCATGTCGTCGTGAAAGATTAGTCAGTCAGCAAAGTTGGTCAGACGGTTGACTGCCTAGGGTGCGTCAATCACTCGTGGAGGCTCTTTTCGTGCATCCTACTCCTATGCATCATAAAACGTGATAAATTTAAAAAAAAATAGGAAATCAATGATTTCGATTACCATTATGGAATATAGGACTGTTTTAATTGCTTTCTGCACGTTGACCTGTAGCTAACATTGGTCAATTTAAACTGTACGATCAGCAAAGGAAATTGTATGTTCAAATTGTAGGTTCCTTCAAAACGGTTGGCTGCTTCGTTGGTCTAATGGTCACAAGTGCGACTGCTGAGCTTGAGGTCCTGGGTGCGATCCCCAGGTCCGGCAAATTGTTATTGTGGTTTTCTGTGAGGAATTTCTGAGTGGCAGCCCGGAGTCTGGATTTGTGTCCGGTCGATGGCAATAGGCTTGCCCCCTATTACATGAGACTTAAACATAACGGTGAAATGAGGGTGTACTATACACGTCTGCCCAACCCTTTAAGCAATATAGGCGTGGCGTTATGTTAAAATACGGTTTTAATAAAATTATTACCTACTGTGAATATCATATACCTATTGAAGTGAAATTACTTAGTTTATTGGATTACACCTGGCGTGTTTCATATGTGTTTTCTCTGTGGTTTTCTGCCTCGACTCGAGCATTCTCGGTCTACCCGCAAGCGTGGAAACATCTCGAAAATTTCTCGAAACTTCGGAAAATGTTAAATGTTTGCAGAGCGACGAGATGTCACCAGTTTACGGAATATCTAGAGCACACTAATTTTGTTCAAGGTTTGTGAAACTTAAATTACATTTAGCATTATTGTAATCAAGGTTGTCAAAGTGGTTTCTAAGGCAAGTTGGTAATTACCGTACCGTACCGTTGCTGGTTCAATCTCTAAAATAAAAAATTGATTGCGTCTCTAAAATTTCAAAAATAAATAATTTCAAAACTGCTTGGTTAAAATCGAGGCCAAAATAAAAATAGGTTTATTTACACTCCTTCTTTTCGAAATAAAAATACGGAACACAACTACTTAATATCAATAAAATAAAATGCACCAGAAAACACCAAATAATTTAATAATGGACATCATCCCTGCTACTTACAAAAAATTTACCTAAGCTTATCTATTTTTAACACTCATATAACCAGAAGCAAATAATTTAATAACCTAATGCTCGTCTGCACTAAACTCGGCTAAGGCAGAGCTTAACTAAGAAACTATTAAACCAAGTCTATCCTAAACATCAAATTCTACTGCACCAGATTACGTTAAGTTACTCCGACGTTTGAGGTTACCTACGTGAATTAAAGAGTGAATGAGCGAGATAATTATATGAGATAGAGCGGGAGAAATGCTATCTTTGACGTTTTGCTGTTTCGTCATTTGGTAAGCTGTTGAGACTCGGAAAATTGGTGGCATAAAGTTAGGACATGTCCTAAGCATTTAGGCAGCTTAAGGTTGAGGGAACGCATTTTTATGGCTAAGTGCGTACTAGAGAGTTAAGCATGAAATTAGGCGTTGTCTAGTTAGACGGGCAGAGCTACCGACGAATTGACATCCGCAACCCAGTTACTGGGCAATGCCGATATCCTAAGGTTAGACCGGCCGTCAGACTTTCAGGCTTCTGACTACCCGTAAAGACTGTCACAGATATTCGTATAACACCCGGCACCGACGGTTTACCGTGCTCTCCGAGACATGGAGGGGTCTCGAATTTCAACAAATGGTCACCTATCCACGGACTGACCGCGGCAAGCGCTGCTTCACCTTGCAAATCATATAATCTGCACGGTTGTTAAGTTGCCACGAGCCTCTCCCTCATGAAGACCTAATTCTGGCAGTCTAGAGAAGTTTTTGAGAAAAATTACAAAAGAAGAAACTCAATTTCTTCACCAATCTCATTCTTCTTCTCTCGTGTCAGTAAGAGCTATACGAAAACAGCTCATGCTGTGGTGAAAAGATTAGCCAGTCGGCAAGGTTGGTAGCGGGGCTGACTGCCCAGAGTGCGCCGGACATACCTACTTAAGTATCGTCACTCGTGGAGGCTCTTTTCATGCACCAATCTCATTTATTAGCAGCGACATATTTCTCTCAAAGTGTTTCACACAGCGAACAGGAAATATAACGTTATAAACTGTTGCATACTGCTCACTGCTTATACATTATACAAGTACAGTAGTTACAAAGAATAATTATAGCATTTTGCAAGTTCTCAATGCCGGTAATTTAATTTAACCAGGTATTATTAAGCCACATTCAACTGTAACTGTCGACATTTTTAAAGTTAACTATAGGTCATTAGGTTAATGGTTAGAGGTTTAATATGGTGAAAAGACGATATAGTATAGAGCCTATTGCAGATAAATGTTGAACGGAAGAGCCTCCACGAGTGACGATATTTAAGTACGTCCGGCGCACCCTGGGCGGGCAGTCAGCCTCGCTGACGAACTTTTTTTTATCGGCTTAAAATCCTCTTGAATACCCTTCGCCCGGGGAAGGGGAAGGGTTATGCCCGACTCTTACCGGCTTAAAACCCAAAGCGTTTCTTTTCCTGACTTTTAGCCTACTCTGTGTATGTAGCTGCATGCACCGCACCCCTGGCAGGCCCCGGTCCTCCAATCCCTGGTGGACTCTCCTTCTGCTTCTGTGGAACCTTGCCTCACGTCCTCCCGAGAGGTGCGCACAGAACACGGCGCGCTGCCTTCTCGGGCTTGTTACTGGTCGGGCGACGGGTCTCCTAACTCGCCGCCCGCAGTCCACACACTTGGTTGGTGCCGCGCTACCAACCTTGCCGACTGGCTAATGTTTTCACCACGGTATGAGCTTATTAGTATAGCTCGTGCCGATACAAAAGAAGGAAGGAAGCTCTCATAGAAATGAAGCTAAAGTCTATCTATCCATGAACAATTGAGCATAGACCTATCTCGTACCGCGAAAATTATCACCGCCATAGTATTTAGTCGGGAGCCGACTTCAGTTCTAACTATAATCAGTACTAGGTTTTTAACCGACTTCAAAAAGGAGGAGGTTCTCAATACGGTTGTTTTTTATGTTTGTTACCTCCGAACTCCGTCATTTATGAACCGATTTGAAAAAAAAACTTTTTTTGTTCGAAGGGGTATACTTTCCGATTGGTCCCATTTAAATTTTGTTATGATTAGACCATGAACTTCAGAGATATGGAAGGGAACTCCTCATCGGATGAAAGCAAATTTCTCAAATTACTAATATTGCTTTGTTTATATTTGTTGTTGGGAACTGACTACTGGAAAAGAGGAGGGGGTGCGTGTCGTTAAATTTATGGCACTAAAATGTATTAAAAAAAAATTAACTTAAAAAAAAAGTAAAAACCGACTTCAAAGAAAAACTAAAAGGAGTAAAATAATTACCATAATACGAAATTAACAGTTTCAGAAGTCGGTGCAACTATACACTGAAACAAATAGAAGCCACCGACTTCTGAAACTGTTAATTTTATATTATGGTAATTATTTTACTCCTTTTAGTTTTTCTTTGAAGTCGGGTTTTACTTTTTTTTTAAGTTTATTTTTTATGTCTAATTATATTAAATTATATGTCTTACTAACACACTATTGTAGGCAATTGTAGGATATAATATTCGTGGGAGCGCTTCATAATTCTGACTTTATGAAGGCTCTTCGTTAAAACGTTCAATTGGATACCAATTAGCTAGGTTATTGCTCTTAACAGTTTTTTTAAAGATTACCGTTGCGTGACTTATTGCAATATTCATTAACTCTTAACTACGATTAATGAGAATTGATAATAGGCTCTGTAGTTCAATGGTTACGATTACGACCTTAACGTTGAAAGTTCACGTTGAATCATTGGGCTATTGTCTTCGTCGGTATCGGTCACGAGGTTCTGACTCACTCACAACAGTCGATCAACTTACACCGTTGAACCTTGTAGTATACACACGAGATCATTTGATAGTGATGTGTTATTGGGCTCGAGACAGTGTCTCCCATCATTATCCACCAGTCTCGTGACCACATGCAGAACTTAAGTCGGCCATAGCAAAGACAGTCTCAATCAATGGGGGTTTATACACGCGTTAGATCTTCAGTGTGTGTGTGTGCAGCGTCTCTTCACAGACAATGGTTTATCTTGCGTCACATGCTTGTCACATGCACACGTGAGGATCTAAAGCTTGCGTCAGTAACGTGGTTCGTGTTGCTTTTGGACAAAACGACTTTTTTTTAGGCCTTGTCTTTCTAAGAAGATGTACAAACAAACTGAATCTCATTATCTTTGTAGCTATAAGGTAATCTGCTTTACAACGTTCAATTTTGGGGACTTTCTGGCTATTATTCGCTTTGAAATGTACAGTGTACATTCAAGAAGAGGTGTTCTTCTTCTTTAATACAAAAGGTATCAAGTTTTCTCTTTGATTAATGCTTAAAGAGCCGATTAGTAATTCGAGAAAAGAAGAGATTGTTTACTTGTGTTGAAAGATTTAAGGAGTTGGGTAGGAAGTTCGGTTAACACACTTCTTAAATCGTCCGTAATAGGCTTAAAGGCCTACGATTTCAGTCAGTCATTATGCTTATTAGACTAATTGGATTTAAATTAAGTATGAAGTTCAGTGATACCTGAAAAATCTTTCAGTCGGCTATTGCAAGAGCTGGCAAGAGGGAGAAGGTAAAGCGTCTCGTCCACGATGGATTAAAATCACCTAATGTGACTCTTGTGGAACAATCTACGACATTTACGTAGTACCAAGACTAGCCTAGCTAGGGCATGCCTCAGTCTATACATATAGTCTACAATAGACACGGTCGGAGATCGACGTGATGACGCAATCTCTACGTGTACGTAAATGCGAGAGAATAATAAGACTATCACAGAGCCCCGTAGTTCTATTGCTCTATCATTAACGAGATGCTTAAAGATAAATATTAAAATAGAGAAGGTAAATATTAAAATGGAGAAGGTAAATATTAAAATAGAGAAGGTAACTATTAAAATAGAGAAGGTAAATATTAAAATCAACTCTTGATTCGAAAGCTATGTTCAACAAAAAAAACCTATGCAATTTAGATAAAAGTAACTGATAGTCCAGTTGTAGAACACTATAATATGGCAGACTGATAATTTCCTTAATAAATGACCGGTGCTGCGTAAATACAGAGCTATTATCGACTATGGTGGCTATAATATACTATGCTCTAATCAAAAATTAATATCTGTACGCCATTACCGACCGTTAATATTGAGTTCGATGACCTTACCTCCCGGCGACGTACAGTCTGGCAAATTGTAGGGTTTTTATCTATGTTATGTGTATTTGTAGTAAACTAATTATTAAGTTACTTTGTCGGTGTTTTTAATTGAGATATTTTTAAATTATTTTTATGTTAGTGTCACGGGTCACAGCACAAATAGATCGAAAAGATAATTACACTCGGGAGCAATCATTCCGGGTCACCAACATAAACCTTAATATTTCGGAAACTAAGATTGATAGCTTATTCAAATGAAAAGTATTTTATAGACTATACAGGTTGAAATGGTAAACACTCGACAAATCAAAATGAGAGATTGTAAAAAAAAACTGCTGTTCCCTACATTTTGAAGAGTTATGCGAACATAAATGTAGGGAACATCTGTTTTTTTTCGCGATTTCCGGTTTGATCCCATAGTAAATGTTGTTCATAGTGATGAGTACAATCTCCCATTTCGGTTTGTCGAGTGTTTACAATTTCAACCTGTATAATACGGCTCAAATAAAATTAATAAAAAATCTTAAAAAGTCTATAAAATACTTTTTATTTGAATAAGCTAGCATTCTTAGCTTCCGAGATATTAACGTTCATGTTGGTAAACCCGCGGATTCATGCGGTCACGTGTATATTATAAAGACAAATCTATCAAAGTCTAGAGCGTCGGCGTGAACGTATTATATGTTCCAAGGGATCGGTTCCATCAACAAATTTTGCAGTAAAAGTTTTGTAAAACTACATCATATCAGCTTGTATCTACTGCTAAACATGGGCTTTCGAAAAGACTTCTACAATCATGGCTACAATAGCGTGGAGCATACATTTTGGTGATCTTAGCAGGAGAAACCACTACCCAACGAGTATACACAGTTTTTTAGCCGACATACACGACGCCCACGGGAAAGAAAGAGAGAGAGATAGAATTGTCAATAAAACATGCGCATGATTAATAAAATGGCATAATTATACAAGGTGTAACTTAAATAACGCACAAGGGGTCACTGTATTCATCATTATGAACAACTTTTACTATGGGACGAAATACGGATTCGCGAAAAAAAATCTGCTCTTCCCTACATTTTGACGAGTTATGCGAACATAAATGTAGGGAACAGCTGTTTTTTTTTCGCGATTTCATGTTTTATCCCATAGTAAAAGTTGTTCATAATGATGAGTACAGTGACCCCTTAAGAGGCGGTGCGTTATTGAAGTTACACCTTGTTTACAATGACAATATATCATTTTGTCTATTCTTCAGTCCACAAAACTCTTGTTTACTGATGACCACAGCTCCGTCTGCTAATACGTCAGTCTTCTCTGTAAAACTTACGCGTCATCCTATGTGAGCGATCTACAAGCGACGCGAAGCGGCGCGGCGCGATGCGAAAACAACAAACAGTCGATACCTATTGAAGTGGCCTACGTGACCAAACGCACGTGGAGTGCGGTGCGGCGCGGCGCGGCACGGCGCGAAGTGAACGGTGTCAGTTGGCTTGATATTTTCACGCGAACTGAATGCGGTGCCGTACAGTGCTGCTGAATGACAGCGGCGCGCGGCGAGCGGTCTGCGAGCTCGTAGGACAAAGCCGCCGCTTCGCACCACATCGCGTGTCACCGCATCGCATCGCTTCGCAATTTGCGTCGCTTTAAACCGCCTACGTAAGACGTCGCGATAGCAACAATCACTCTATTTTGAACATAGTTGGTCAAAATTTTAGCTTTTTATCAAGAGCGGCAACGTCGGAATTACGTAGAGATAAGTTGTGAACGAGTAACAAGTTTTTGGTTATCGGGAAAGGTAAACAATGTTTATCATATTTTTTTGCTATAAATATGATGTAATGTGTTCTCGGATTTGGAATAAACTTATGATAATAAACGCTAGTAAGAAGGAACACTCTTGTAAAATTTCGTTGGTTCGGGGTATAGATTATTGGATTATTTATTGAATTTCATGCCTGGAATTGGTTGAGTGCTTGTTCAGCTTGATAAATGGTGGTAGGTATGCCACATGACAAGGGTCATGAATTCATGATATCAAAATTCCAAAATTCTAGGTAATGATAAATTATACATCACTCCTGTATTCCCCGAAGGGTTAGCAGAGGTGTATAGTATACCCTCATAGGAAATGTACAAGTTGTAACTTAAATAACGCACAACCTCTTAAGGGGTCACTGTACTCATCATTATGAACAACTTTTACTATGGGACCAAAGCTGAAATCGCGAAAAAAAAACAGCTGTTCCCTACATTGTCCTGTTCGCATAACTCGTCAAAATGTAGAGAACTGCAGATTTTTTTTTCACGATTTCTGGTCCCATAGTAAAAGTTGTTCATAATGATGAGTACAGTGACCCCAGAGGTTGTGCGTTATTTAAGTTACACCTTGTATATCCAGTTTATTGCCAACAACCGGGAACAAACCCAGACTCCGGGCTGCTATTGCAAAATTCCACACGAAAAGGTCAATAACACGACCCCAGGACCCAGGACCTCACGCTCAGAAGTCGCGCCTGGGACCGCTAGACCAATGAGGCAGTGGTAATGAGACGGGTTTAGACCGTATTCCACCACGCTGGTCTGGTTGTCGGTTGGCGAAATGAAATGAAATCGTTTATTCTGCAAATTGGATATTTAAAAATCACTTTTACATGTCGGTTTGTTTTTTTAAAGCTAGATGTCGTCGGCGTTTCCTATCTGACTACCTCTGAGAAGAAAGGCGGACTACATACACCATAGAGAATTTTATGGAGCCCTCTCAGGTGTGCAGGTTTCCTCACGATGTTTTCCTTTACCGTTAACGCAAGTGATCATCAAATCTTGATATCTCCTTAGTCCACAAGAATCTGAACTGCTGGTTATAAATGTTATTAATTACGGGGTATCCTGCGCGTAAGCGACAAACGCGATGCGATGCGACGCCAGGCGACACAACGCGATGAAAATACACGTGAAGTCTCGTCTCGCCGCAGACTGCTACATAGGCCGCCAGCAGAGAATGCCATTGTTTTGATCGCGTTCGCAGTATCGCGTCGCCTCGCGTTTGTCGCTTACGCAAGATACCCCGTTATGCCTGTAACCATCCTCTGACTTCTGCGTTCTTCTTTTGTTTAAACCAGATTTCTCAATGTTTCGCTTTTGTCGCCTCTACCGGCTGCTTTGATGATAGTAATAAATCAATGTTTTCAATTTTATTAGGTCACACGTTTAAAATGGTTTAAAAAAATACTGTACCTACCTAAAATGATCAGCTTTCAACACCACTACACTTAATTTGTCAAAACAGTCAAATAACTGTTTCCTGACGCGGTCATTAAAAAAAACGTTCATTAATAAGTTCAGTACTCTAGGCGTCAAGCCGTCTGTCTCTTCATCACTATAAATAAATACCGTTTTTTGCCAAGTGGACGAAAAAAACAGTAATTAAAACTGACATGTCGGTAGGTATTGTATGTCAGATCGAACGTGAGGTTGTTGAACTACGCACTGGCACAAAACAAGAATGTGTAGAAGTCCCACTCACAAAGTAGCTACAGTTTAAGAATGAATGAAGACGGTTTGCTTTTAAAAGAAAACAAAGTAAAAAGGATTGAAGGCGAACAAAAAAAAAATGCTCATAAATTAACGGAGTTGTGTTGTGTATGTGCACAGAAAGCCATCTGAAATTGCATGTAGATCAAATCACGGTAAATGCACTCCAATCGTATGGCGGTTGCAGCCTTTGAGTGTAAATGCAAATACGTGCAGTTTGTCTCACACCTTTCAGAGTACATACTAAGTACAATATGTACAATTATTCCTCCTGGAGAAAATCCGAAGAAGACTGGTCGACACTTACGTGACCGGACGGCTGGCTTGTTTTTTGGTCAAGGAATGTTGGTTGCTATTCAACGTGGCATCGCTGCCAGTCTTCTGGACACGCTTTCAGTCGACAGCGATGCGGAGGAATATTTTGATGCCCTCCTCTACTTTATACTAGGATATATTTTTCTTTATTTGTATGTATAAGTAGTAAGTTAGAAAAGATTTATATTGTAGATACATACTACATGTGCTATTTTTGGTCTCTGTTTTTACTCCAAATGCAGTATTACTTGCTTACTTGAGGGAAAATGGAAGACCTATTAACCATGACAATGTTAGACTGTAAGCTTCCTTGTCATGTGCGTGTGCTCGTTATAGCGCATTGTTAGAAGTAGAACTTCTGTACTTATTTATTATGTACGAGTCCAGTGTACTAGTCCAGTAATTCGGTTCAATTGTTAGGTTGATGCCCTGTTTGTATATCCTGTTGGTAACGAAGGGCACGGGCGAACCAATCGAGTGAATGCATAGGAAATTATATGAACGTCTTCCTTACAATGTACTTGTAAGTACTGTCAGGTACACAAGTAGGAAAATTGTGTTTAATGGACAGCTTATTGTGCATGTTAAGTGTTCTTTGTTTTCCGAATTCCGGTGATCAATAGTTTTTGTCGTCGAAATGATTCCTGCCGTGCAAGCACGGATCTTTTGTCGAGTCGATTCGAGAAATGTGTCTATTCTAAATGTCGAATTTGACACAAGATATACAAGGTGTAACATAAATAGCGCACAAACTCATAAGAGGTATACTCATCATTATGAACAACTTTTGCTATGGGACAAAAACTGAAATCGCAAAAAAAAACAGCTGTTCCCTACATTTATGTTCGCATATCTCGTCAAAATTTAGGGAACAGCTGTTTTTTTTTCGCGATTTCCTTTTTGGTCCCATAGTAAAAGTTGTTCACAATGATGAGTACAGTGACCCCTTAAGCGGTTGTGCGTTATTTATGTTACACCTTGTAGATAAAACGTCAGCAGTTGTCATTTTATCTATATCTTATGTCAAATTTGACGTTTAGAATAGATATATTTCTCGAATCGACTCGATAAAAGGATCCGTGCTCACACCGGTGCTGAGATCGATCGTATCTGCATAACGCATGGTGAAGGATAAAAAAAAACTTAATATTTTTGAACCTGCTAGAAGGGCTCGTGGCTAATTAACAACCGCGCGGGTCATACAATTTGCAAGGTTAAGCTGCGCTTGCCGCGGTCTGTCCGTGGATGGATGACGGTTCGTTACAAGAGCACGTTAAGCCGTCGGTTTTGGGTGTCACACGAATACCTATGACAGTCGTTATAGGATCTGACAACCAGTCTAACCTTTGGATATCGGCATTGCCCAGTAACGGGGTGGCGGAGGTCTGATGGCAGTATTCAGCCGCATCTAGTTAGACTGGAAGCTGATCCCAACACAGTTGAAAAAAGGCTAGGCGGAACGAACGATCCTTGAACCTGCCATTAAAAATTATCAAAGTTTCTGAATTTATTTCCATCAAATATCTTTACTCAAAAGTGTTTAATAGTAAGGCTAGTGTCGTATGGTTCTATAATTAAACTAGCTTTCGCCCGCAGCTTCGCTTGCGTGAAATTTTGAACCCGTTAAGTGACGATTTTCCATACAAACTTTCATCCCCTATTTAACTCCCTCAGGGGTTGAATTTCGAAAAATCCCTTCTTAGTGGATGCCTACGTTACAAAAGGAACCTACTGTCAAAATTTCAACTTTCTAACCCCAGCGGTTTAGGCTGTGCGTTGATAGATCAGTCAGTCAGTCAGTCAGCTTCTCCTTTTATATGTATATATACTCATATTCAAATACCACAAATAATCCTAAGTATACATAACGAGAGTTCAAGAATTCAGACATATTTTGTTAAACATGAATCCCAAAACTTGCCAAAGTTAATATTTTGATTAAACTATTGAATACTTGTATAAACAACTTTGTAAAATGCGAATATGGTAAGAAAATTAGGGAACATGCAAAAGATCTGACTTGCTATAATTTTTGTCCCAAGTATGTTCTGTAATCAGTCGGCTATCAGTATTTTACAAGTAGCAGTGATCCCCACAATTCAATCACTGAGGGATACCGTGATCCCTAGATTTGTCACCAGACGTGTTCCCTTCTAACGACGCGGCGACGAGCGAGCACGTCGCGGCGTCGTTCCCTATTTTAATACGTTTAAGATCTACTGTCATAAATATATTTATAAATGTAGAGTACGACGTTCTCTCTGAAATATAAAATAGAATACGTGTATTAGAGTCGAGTTCGCCCGGACGTTAAGGATTCAGGTTGCGGGTTCGAACCCAGGAAAGTACCAATGTGACTCTTTTAATATCATTCGACGCTTGAAAGGCAATATTTACCAAGCGACATGTTGGCAATTTTACACTAGAGCATTTTAAAGTTTTTAAAATAATCGCCTATTTGTCTACTTGATTCCAACGAATTTTAAATGCAGTTTAATGGCATAATAAAACTGACATTTAAAGATTATGAACTTAAATAAAACTTTAAATTGCTCTAGTGTAAAGTTGCCAATATGTCGCTTGGTAATTTTTGCCTTTCAAGCGTCGATAAGTACTTCCTTAGTTGATCTAAAACACCACTGACATATGGTGAAAGAAATCATCGTGCGGACACCTGCACTTTATAGTCTGAAATCGCCGATCCGTGAGCAACCGTTGTCATTAATGCTCATCTTTATCTGTATGAGAAGAGACCTTTGCCCTGTAGTGAACCAGTTACAGGTTGATCCTATTAATTTATTATTACTGCAAGAAATTCGAACGTTACCCTTTCTGTATAAAAAACTGTAGTGGCAAGTTCGTGCGTCAACCTCTTGGCCCAGTTATCTACGTCACCTGATAATTAGCAGTTTGAGATCAAATCTCTTAAGTCTTTGAAGATAATAGTTTGCTTTTTCGAAATCATTTGAGGAAAATATGTAATTTAGGTCGCTGTTTAATTTCTTTAGAACATGAGTGCGTGTTGTTTTGAGTGATTTTGGTTGACTTTTTCCTGTTCTTAGGAAACTATTTTAGATTTTTCACAGTTTGAGCCGAATGGCTAAGGCTAAGAACTATAAAGCTATAGACTTTGCTCAGACTTTACTTTCGAGTTTAGTCAAAAGTCGATATTTACTTATACATGGTGTTCCTGGAAGTGTGGATCAAATCGAATAGGGGCGTGGGTAGTGTCATTTCCAAACTTTTTAACCCTGAGAATGTCGGTGCTATTTTTTACGGTGAAAAAAATCATAAAAACAACTAAAATCATAAAAAAAGCTATCAGAGCTATCATTTTTTTTTCAGGAATTTGGCGAACAGTAGGCCTTTCTTCTGGTAATACTTTTACACAGCTAGAAAACTTATGTTCAATAAGAAAAAACGTTTACTGCAAAAGATTTTTTCGTCTAGCAAAAATTTTACTCAAGTTTTTACTACTACAAGTTTTGAAATGACATTGCCCACGCCCCTATTCGATTTGATCCATACTTCCAGGGACACCCTGTATAACAATCTTCGAATCCGTCTAAGTGCGTGCTTAGCAAATGCTTAAGTCCACAAAATCGACGACATACCAACAACTTGGACTATAAGTCAAATAAAATTATGGTTCATTCATAACAGTCCATTTTACGTAAGTCAAGTCTAAGTACGCTTTATACATCTCAGCCTAGACTATTCGCCTAGTCCACCAAAGCCCTACTTGTTACATTTCTATTCTACACTGTATACTTAGGTACTGTAGAAAATTCAGGGAAGCAAAGATAAACAACTATTACTTACAGACTTTAGACTAAATATTATCGCTATTGTGTTTCTTGTAATTGACACCTCCTTACAAAGGAGTTATTTGAAAAGTGGGTAGAGGTACGTTTACATTTAATCTTTTGCTTCCATGAATAAGGTATTATTAAGTAGAAACCCGCTCCGACGCCGGCGCCGGTCGATAACGTTTAATAGCTCAAAACCTTTCGGAAGAAATAATCTAAATTAAGATGAAAACCGCATCAAAATCCATTGACTGTTAACACGTTCAGTGCCGGGTGTCCTCCAGGAGGGCACCCTGAAGTCGCATTAGCCATGCCGGTGCCCTCGTGGCGGGCTCATTTTAAGTGTAGGGTTTTCTTGGAAAATTCACCGTCATGAATCAAGGAAACACCTATTTTACGACGTAGTAGCGTATTTTTCACGGTTTTTAACCTAATGCCAGGAACCCCTCGAGGGTTCACTCTTAGCGCAAACGTAATGCCGAGGACCCTCCTGGAAGGTCCACTAACCATATGTATGGCGGGATGGCAAATGAGCTCTATGAAAAGTGTAGTGGACTCGAATGTGTTAATCCAGAGATGAGTCCCGACAGCTCGCTCATTCCGTAAATTGTAGCCGTAAAGAGACTGCTATCGAAAAAAAGTAAACGACATCATCAAAAACCGTAAAATAGCAATATTATCCATGTTTTGTTTTTTAAAAATATTTGTTATTCGCGTGGAACGTTTTTGAGAGAAACGTCAGGAATCAATTTACGGAGAAATGGGTACAGTTTTTTTAATATTTATAATAAGTAAGCAGATAACTAAATAGACAGACGTGAAAAGCGAGTTCAATTTATACTATTTAGAGACTAGAGAGTAAAGAAGAGAACACGGTATCTTTGAGATAATTTTACTTGAGATTTTCGATATTTCTTTAGATTCCTGACAAAATCAATTACTTTCCTTGCTCCGTATTTAAGATTCCAAAGTTATACAAATAAAGGGTTCTGTTGTTATTGTAACTCAAGTCTTGTTTACTCTGTAAAGGTGGTTGACGCAAATACCAATAATACAATTTGAATTTCAGCAAAACTTTGTGCGACCCATTAGAATAAATATGAAAATGGTAAACGAAACAACTGGGTTAGTGGAGATAAGAATTGCAATTGTAGAGATTGTATTATTTGTAGATATTATTACTTAAATAAATATGAATTCGTTATTCTCTCCAATAACATTGCAGTACCTCTTCAATCTTAATAATAACGTACAAGTACAGACAGCAAAACAGTTAGGTATACAGTACGATAATTATTCACCTTACTAAAAAAGTTCAGTTGCAGTTAAGTTTCGATCAAAACAAAGCTTTTCGTATTCTCTTAATAGGCGACCGATGTTAGATACGCTCACGTGAACATAACTGCAGCGTCACTGCAATTTGATCGACGCTTCATGAAATTACGTGAATTAGTCTACAGGCAAACAATGGATATCAATGCACTAAGCAGGCAATTATCATTGTTATTGTGAGCGTAATAACTTTTTATACGTAAGACTTGCTCAGACAAGCGATGGTAAAAACTTGGCTACTGAACACACGCATAGCTCTGTTAAATTGCGAGTGTTATTTGTTGTCTGTATACTTATATTTTTGGTTAAATGTTTTTAAACTTTCGCGGTTTGTACACATTATTAAAAATATAGATTGGATATACCTACTCGCGTAAAAAACATTAAGAGGCACAAAATACCTTTTATCCCGACGTTTCGGCCGAATTGCACCGGCCGTAGTCACGGGTAGACTGAAGTGGCGGAGCAGTTGTCATCTTCGTGAAGCAAGGATATTTTCATCTACCCTCACTCGATCTTGATTTTTTATTAAGTTATCGTCTTCGTGTGTCGAAGTACCGACGATAACCTAATAAAAAATTAAGATTGAGTGAGGGTAGGTATTTTGTGTATCTTTTTGGTTGACTGTACATTACGATTATTTGTCTTTAAGGCTGTTCACTTCACCACAGCCATATTGCTATAAGTGCAAGAGTACTGGCTCTTCAGTCCAGACTACAAGTCCAGACCAGACTATAGATACCTTCTTTTTGGGAGCAATGCACTGTGATAAGTATGTTGTCGATGTCAGTTGACTCAGGAATTTAGAATCAGATTTACCTGGGACAGGATGATGGTGCTAATAAAAATAAGTATAATATTCAGTAGAAGAGCAGCTCCTTGTGAAAGAATTTTCCCGGGGAAGTACCACCTCCTATACACCTAATTCTGCCGCCAAGCAACATTGCAGTGTCCCGGTTTGAAGGGTACGGGTGCCGGTGAAATTACAGGCACATGAGACTGCACCTTTGTCTCTAGTGTTAGCAACGCTTCAGCAACAGATACTCTTGGGGTTTTACGTATATATAGTATAGAAGGCGGTTATCATATCACTAACCATCAGGTAGGCAGTCGGCAGTCTGCCAAATTTTTGCATAAAAAATAATATTATAATCGTTTCGTTCATATCTGCTTGCAGTATCGCAGCTGTAGACTTAAGTATGAATGTCAAGGATAGAAATCTAAAGCTAAACCCTCGTTATTTTTCTTATTTTGGTCTTGGCTTCACAATCAGTCGACTAGTTGACATTACAAATAAAACTACTGGTTATTTCATTGTCAATGGCTAACCTTTCTATCAATTATAAGGTTACTTGTTCGTCTACCAAGTTAGTGAAGGATAGCTATCGCTTCTTCACTCGTAGGTGACTATGTTAAGAGGAGATCAGCACTGCAGCGTAGCCTTCTGCTAATAAAGGCATAGATACTGCTATCAGCATCATGTTTCCCAATTTCAATTTTTATTTATACTCTGTCTTAGCCGCCATCTTTTTCTGTGTGATCTAGTACGCTCTATAATGCTCCGTGTAGCATGACAGAACTATCACTTCGCATCAGGAAACTTCGTAAAACCGATATCTTCTGAACTGAGTGTGACTTCACCGAGAATGTTTATTAGTACGGTGAAAAATGATATTTACGCAGACGTGAGGGCGCGAAAATGAGCGACTGTCATTGTTTGTTCGATCATGTACATCGATGTAACTTATAAGTTGCGTTGTACTGTAACAATTAAGTATATTGTTTCATGGTAAAATATTGTTTTCCATCATACTAAAACGCTTTCAGGGCTTCTAATATCCGTTCATATGGCAATACAATAGTCGGACATTAATTTAATATGATAGATTATGATGTTGCTTAAAAGTACTATAAGTTCTCTTTAGCAGCATTTTGAGGATACTTGTTTGAGGAAATATCATAGTTTTATAGGTCATACGCAGTTTGTTTTGAAATGTTTCAGTGTTTGCTGTTCCAACCTACATTTAGGATTGGCACGCTCGCAAAACAAGTGTTTTTATTTTATTTATGTGAATACTCGCATTTGTTACTACACTGTAATAATACAAATTAATCTTTATTGTGTTGAAATTAAATTAACATGTACTATGATAAAACCCGGAGACAAATTCTACTGAATCACGTCCATTCGACCGTTATCTTTTATAAGGAAAAAGACAAACAGCAGTGGTTCAGCTGCAGTTCGGTTGCGATTTTTAACAATTTAAATTGTATTATTGTTTAATAGTATTATTAGTAGTATTGGCCTCGTTACCTTGAACAGCTTCTACAGCTTCCTATTAAATATTATCCGGATCGATATTTGCAAAAAGGTGCATGGAAAGAGCCTCCACGAGTGATGATTCTGGTCCCTCAGCCTCGCTATCAACCTTGCTGACTGGCTAATCTTTTCACCACGGAATGAATATTCTCGTATAATTCGTGCTGACACGAAGAAGAACTAAAAATATGATTGAGGCTGCCATATTTACCCCCCGGCGAACAAATTTTTTATCGTAATATAACAGCTTTAGTATTCAAGAAGAAGCTGCACACATGGAAAAACATGTCCAGATGTCATTTAATTATTTGATTTTGCAGAAGAAGTGTGCAGCAACATAGATTTGTTGATAAAGTAAATGAAGGGCACTCGGTGACGGATGTGTAAAATACTAGATGATAATCGACTTGATTGATTGCACACTCCGTACTGCATGATGCTATCAGATCAGGAAGGCGTGAGTAATAGTCATCATTCAGTTCAATGGATTAAAAGTTTGTAAAAATTGTACATAATATAAAATTATCCTCCTGACCGCCTCTGTTTTTAGCCGTTTTGAAGTGGATAGATTTTAAACCGGTTGCGTACCGCCCGTCATCCCAGGACGACACTTAATTGTCTTATCTATTGTGTCTATAATTACCGAGCTTGAGGTTTTAATGCGAATTTTACGTAGGGCTTCTTTAAGTGCTAAAAATCCACTAGCAAAGTTGCACAAGTTAACTAACCATGTTCTTGCTAACCCTAACACTCTAGGTAAGTTTTGTTAAAACCTTACACGGGAGCTTGCGGCAAGTCAGACAAGTCGATAAAACTTCCAGAAGTTGACTAGCAAGACTGCAAGTGTGTCTACAGTGAAAGTCTGTTGCAGAAGGTGCAAGTGGAATTAGCGCTATGCGCAATAGACACCTATAGAACATTGACATCACAGTCGAGACGGGCGGTCTGGTCAGAAACCCAAAAGTCTGACGACCGGTCTAGCCTCAGGATATCCTCCAATGACTAGACAGCGTCGATCGATAGTCTCACTGTAAAATAATCGTATTCAGCTGTATCTAGTTAGATTAGAAGACGACCTCAACATTATAGGCAAAGGATAGACTGATGCTGATTCATGTAAAGCCGCTAGATAATAAAAGCACTATCAAAATAACATTTAACTTTAGTACAAACTGCTTACATAATACACTGTACATCGATTACCCTATTTCCCTAGATATAGACAAACTGTCACCCCGGAACGGCGAGCGATGACGTTTGGCACAAACAACCGGTCGCGGTCGCTATACGGAGCGACCGGTTGTAAACAATTGTGACCTATTTAACAAACACTTCTCTCTATGCATTTCCAAGAATGTTTGTAACGAGCTAATGTATTGAAATGTGATAGTTTATTAGTGTAGAGTATTCCTTTGTTTTTGTTGCTGTTAAAAACTAATTAGTGTTTCTACGATGGATCCTGAGTTGATTTGGAATGATGGAATCGGTTGTCTTTAACCCTCTTACGAGAAATGGTTTGAATTTAAACCAACACTAAAGTAAGCCCAGATTTAAAATATACCCATCGCTTTCTAACGTCATATAGCAAAAAGAGATACGGCTATTTTAAAATCTGTATTTAACTTAGACCAAATAAGGGTAGAACTTTTAGGCCCCATACAATAACATCGCTAGAAGATGCTTTGTTAATTTTGGAGAAAAAAGTTAAGAATGGCAAGATTATGTGACTAAGCAAAGAAACGTTTGGTGCTGTTAAGGAAAATGTAAGAGCTAAACAATAGATGTCAACCAAACAAATTAGAGAGAAAGATACTGCTGAAAGGCGGACTAGGGCAAACTCCCCAGATTGTGCTAGACAAGAGAAGGCTGCCAAGTAATTAAAACGTAGGCATGACAATAACGAAAATTCTGATTACTAATACGTTTTATTGTTCTTCGTACAACATCATTAAAAGCTTCCGCTAATAATTTAGTTTTTACATCAAATCATATAGGTTATTGGCATAGCTGACAACTCACAAAGTTCGGGGAACCTTCTGGCAAGATGTAATTATTATGTCATAGTAAATTACTATACGTTTTCCTTTTGTTTATGCCAAGATCTGAGCAAGTTTTCCACGACCTACACTAATGCTGTAGACCTCATTTGTAGCTTTTTGATGGCTGTTTTCAATACGCAATACAAAAATAAGTTTAATGTGCATAGCGCATAAAATATATTTGTAGTGGTTTAGGTGCAAAATACGTTTATAAATAACTGCTCTGAGTCAAACCAATCAGAGAATAGAAGGAAGTATTAAAACGGTAGGTCATTTAAAAAATTGATGCTTTAGAATATATTTGAGAAGATTTGGCTTTGTATGGTGCAATATAAGAAATATGTTCTGCCTAGCCGTTTCCCAAATACGTTGGGTTTAGCTTCCAGTCTAACCAGGGGGCCTACTCCCTAAGTCCGTCAACGAAGTTAGTCGCCCGTCCGAAAGTAACTCGAAACGTAGGAGTGAACAAAACAAGAGTCAAGTTCAACTTTTCGGACGGGCAAAGACACATCGGTAGTAGGGACAACTGTCAAATCGTGTTGTCATTCATTCATAGTTCGGGCCCCGAAATAATCGTATGTCCGTAGGCGATAGGGAGTAGGAAACGCTCGCAACTAAGGCCGAAACCACGGACTTCGTGCTTAGGGAGTAAATCCCCAGATGCGGCTGAATACCAGTATTTTACACGGAATGACTGCCGTGAGACCTCCGCAACCCATTTACTGCGCAATGCCGATATCCTACGATTAGACCGGTTATCAGACTTTCGGGCTTCTGACTACTCGCAACGATTGTCATAGATATTTGCATGACACCCAGGACCGACGGCTTAACCTGCTATCCGAGGCACGGAGAGGTGACATGTAACGATCAGCGTGGTTATTAATTAGCCACGAGCCACTTTAATAGCAATAAGAGGGTCTCAAAAAAACTACTTTAGACTATATAAACAAAAGAGAGAACAGGAAATTCTACAACCTGAATGAAGGCTAAAGATTTATTCTCACGTCAACTTCAATTAACTACATTAAAATGTGCATTTAAAGTATTCTAGTAACCGCTTGTAATGCAGAAGGAACTAGTTAATCTATCGTTTAATTGACCGTTGACAGATGGTCCTTGTCTATGGCTGTCGGCTCTACAAAGAGAAGTAACTGCATTGCTGTAATATTGCGGAAGATAATGTTACTATACATGAAGGTAGAAATCAAGGTCTTTTAATGTCGTCTGATGAAATATCTAGCGTAACTCCTATATAGGAAATACGGAAGATTTGATGATAAAATAATGAATGAGGTAGAAATAATTCTAGTTCATGATTCATTTGAGAATGACGTTGACAAAAAAAAAAACTAATTGTGTTAATTTGACGAGATACAGTACAGAGGAGCTCGTGGCTAAATAATTACAGCCGCATAGACCGATCTTCCGGGTTAAGCCACGCTTGCCGAGGTTGGTCTGTAGATGGGTGACCAATTTACCATAGCGAGTTTCCTCCGTGCCTCGGAAAGCACGTAAAGCCGTTGGTCCCGACTGTCATTTGTAGATCTTTGACAGTCGTTACTGTTGGTCAGAAGCCAGAAAGTCTGACAACCAGTCTTACCAAGAGTATCGTATTACCCAGTTACTGGGTTGTGGAGGTCTGATAGGCAGTCGCTCCATGTAAAATACTGATATTCAGCTGCATCCGGTTCGACTGGAAGCCGACCCCAACATACTTGGGAAAAGGCTAGGCAGATGATGATGATGATTCATTTGAGAATGACGTTGACAAAAAGAAAACTAATTGTGTTAATTTGACGAGATACAGTACAGAGAATCGGTGAGTAATAATACTCGTAGATATAAATTTCTTAGAAATTAAGAATTTCCAAATGTGAGGAATCTTTTTATCAGCGTCGAGGAGTTGGTTTGAGAACTTTATAAATAATAATGTTATGTAGTTTATTACAAAGTTAAGCAAAGTACTTAATAATAACATTTTAGAATTGGTTGGGTTTTAGGTTGGGTTGTGCTAATATAATATTAGTTAGGATAAATGCGAAATTAAGTTTGGTTGTTTGTTACCTTTTCACGTCTAAACCACTGAACCGATTATGCTGAAATTGTGCATATACGTTGTTAGGTGTACAGAAACGGACACATGGTATCTTTCATCCCGAAAAAAGTACTGTTCCCGAGGAAAACAACAATAACGTTTATAGATGGCGCCACGTGTCTTTCGAATCACGATTGAATTTATATTATTATAGCATCTTTAGTAGTGTGTTAAGAGTTCTTTTAAGCTTAATTAACGCGAGCCGCGGGCAAAAGCTAGTTGTAGATGTTTCTAGAAATTAATACACTTACATTTTTTTCTAGGTAGGTAACATGATAAACAGCGAGTTGATGGGAAAATCCCTACAATTATCCAATTATTGTGGTTAGAGAGAACGTTTTCTTTCCACTATTTTATAAAGTATTTAATTGTGGATATCGTGCAAGCGTTAATTAATTGTTTTCATATTATTTCATACAGCATAAATAATATTTAAAAAAAATAGGTTTCACGTTCATTCCATTTAGTGTACTAATTTGAAAAGCAACAATTCTAACTCACCAATTTGAAGAGCACCAATTAAAATCTCACCAATTTGAAGAGCACCAATTAAAATCTCACCGATTTGAAGAGCACCAATTAAAATCACACCAATAGTATTCCTATTGCAATTGGTGTGATTCGAATTCGTGCTCTTAAAATTGTTGCGCTTAATGGAATGTTAAAAAAAGTATTTTTATAGCCACAGGAAAGAAAGAAAACGAAAGAACATACTTCGTTACTTTAAAAACTTAAAAATATGTTGGGTGTTTCTGTTTTCAACCCGCATTTTCTACTGACGAGATAAAATTAACAGTAATCCTTTCAGTTTGAACCTTCTGAAACGGAAAAAAATACTCATGGCTAGAAAATATGGGTTAATAAAATAAAAAAAACCGACTGCATAAAAGCGAACTAAAAATATGCAAACAAGATAAAATAACTAAAAAACGTAGGTTTTCAAAAAATCATGCTATCAAATCATAACATGTATTCGGAGGTTGAAGAGACTGTTACTGATCAATCAACTCTTTGGTGTGGAAATACTCATATTTACATGGGTCCAACATACCTAAATATTGAAAATAAGTACTTCGTTTATAATTATTAATAAGTAGGAACTATCTGAAAGTATTCAAACACTACACAAAATAGTAAACAGTCATTAATAAGTTATTTTACCTTTCATTTTGTTATACAGACTCGAAATATACAGAAATAAATTAATGTTTATATTAGTATCATACATTAATTATTTATATTTTTTGTTGCAGGTAATTAACATCACTGTTTATAACAACTCGTTGATAACGCGTGTAAGTATACCAAGAATTGTGTAAAAAATATATTCCTGAAGCCGAGTCTACACTCAGCCGCGATGCGAACGCATAAGCTATTAAACACATTGTCATGCGTGGCTACTATACTCTACAGCGATTTTTAGAGCACAGTGTAGTCATATACGTGAATTTAATCCATTTGTGTTAATAAAGGGAGGGCTTTTTGGGGGATGTCTATATTGTAAAACCGACGTTCAAAAAGAACTAAGTAATTCTAGTCTATTTTGAATAAATGAGTTTTGAGTTTGAGTTTGAATCGCTTATGTATCGCAGTTCGCGCCGCGACTAATTATAGCCTCAGCCTAAGAGCGATTACGCACTCCATCCGATCCGAATCCGTGAAAATACGTTCCGAAGTAGCCATAGAACTATTTGTATGGTAGTTTACGCACTACATCCGGCATCCGTCATCCGATTTCTATCCGTCATCCGTGAGTCTCCAATTCGGAAGAAATATTGACGGACCGAAGTAGCCGTAGTAATGTTTGTTTGAACGCTTTCGCACTACCTCGGATTCAAATCGGACGCCAAATGGATATGCCAAAGATGGCCCCTGAATTGTTTGAATTTGGATCAGAGATCGGAATAGTGCGTAAGCAACATCCGAATTCGGTCCGAGATTTTTACTCTAGATCGGTATTGTCACGGATTCGGATCGGATGCAGTGCGTAAAGCAATATCCGAATTCGGTCCGAGTTTTTATATCCGTATTTTCACGGATTCGGATCGGATGCAGTGCGTAATCGCTCTAAGAGGTAAAAAACGGAGCGGACTCGGAAGTGATAATATTGCCATTATTACGGTTACCAATACCTACACCTTAAATTGTTGTCAAATATTATCTGCTGCATACGGATGGGTTTAGCCATGGTTTGGTTGTGATGTAACGATCTATAGGCGAAAGCTATCATGTTTCTCACATCGTGGGCATCCTACGAGTACCACACAGTTCTGTCGTTTTCAGGAGGCCTATTACACTATCAAAATTGTTGCCAAACCGCAAACGAACCAGAACCGTAAGTCACAACTGACGACAGAAATAAAAAATGTTTGTAAACGAAAACATTCGCATGAGCGGACGAAATTGACAAAGCACGAATTTGGGTTGTTTTCGGAATTGCTCCCTGGGGTCCAATTCTGCAACCATCAGAGTAAAACTAGCATGAATTTGAAAAACAACTCCATATTTAAACAGAAATGTATCTCATAAGTGGGTTAAGTAAATACGCAAGCAACTTATTTACTCGCATTGTTTACAGAAAGTGATTTAGAAAAGATAATAAAAAGTGGAATATGTCAGTTTGTTTGACTGCGCTAGTTCTATTCCTAAAGCGTTGAATACACAAGCAAATTAAAATGTGCAAGTTCAACCCTGCAACCGACTTGCACTTTGGACACACTCGCAGCAAGTATAGTTTTATGGACTTGCTGGACTTTCGCAAGCTGCCTGTGAAATTTTTAACAAAACTTGCTTTTGTAAATTAATGTTTTTAATTTAATTTGAAATTAACTCTTTTTGGTAACGATGACATGTTTCTTTACGGTTTTTTTTATTATGTCTCAGGGATGGTCTTACGTAATTATTCGCAGCGTTCATATACCTATTGTTACCTCTCGTATCAGCATTACGTAATCCACTACGCTATTTGAGGCCTCCCTCTGGGTTACTAATTAAGGAGAAATAATATGAACTTTACGACAAAAAATATTTTTCTAATTAATATCACTAAACCTTTAATTTTAGTTTTAAATAATCCCGACATCGAAATGTCTGAAATATCATCAAACATACCTAATAAAAACTATTCAGATTAAATCAGTTTCCAAATAAAACAGCGGCATTTAAATCGGTTCATACGTTTTGGAGCTACGATGCTACAGACAGACAAACAGACAGGTAAAGGGCTCAAACTTATAACACCCCCTTTTTGCGTGGAGATAAAATTGTCCTTAGTATGTGGCAATGCACCTCGTAAAATCTTTATTATTTGCTCAGATATCGTTGCATATGTAAACCAGTGGCTCCCAAAAAAGTATGGACCTCGGTCGCGATCCACGGAGCTCTCCCGTCGTAGAGCCGGTCGTCTCTTCAGACTCCGTAGTCACACCGATAATTCAGCCGTCATCAAGCTGTCTCCCCCCCCACCCCCTAAATCCCCGCCAGCAACGCCCTATGCCGAGGTCCGAGTCCCACTAGGGGTCGCCCTTAGTGCTGTTGTTGCAGGTATGATGTTAGTGTAGTACAAGTAGTTAGCTTAGGTTAAGTATTATACTTCCCCCCCCCCCCTCCCCCATTGGCTGGAGACCCTTCAAGTCTCGCCAATAACTGCCGCTTACGTAGAAACGGTCCCCTAGGACCATCTACAGCAGTCCAACAGAAAAAAAACAAAGTATGGGACCAACCTCTTGCCTAGCAATAAGAAGAAACAGCAGACACGGCTCGGCCGACGTGTTGTGAGTGTCGTGCTATCAGTTTTATGGCACACCCAAATTCCGGATGTGAGTTGAGACCAATACCTTAGGAAAGACTGATCTAGGTAAACTGTAAAAATAAAAGCAGAATTATGTTTCTGACAAAAACTGTGTATTATTGTGTAAAGTTTATTCTCATGCACATTGCACCAGTATAATTTTTAAAAGTATATTACTCACTTGCTAACACAACGGACGTGACATGCAAAGGCTCTCTTCTATTATGAGCTTTTATTAAATTATAGTGTAACAGGATACCTACTTAAGTTATAAAAGCACCGCTACTCTTCATAATATTATTACGACATAGAAAATGTTACTATACAAGGTTAGTCGGAAAGGGGGTACTAATCCGAAAGGGTGTTAAAGTACCCATACCTAATAATAAATAACTTTTGTTCTACAACTTTCCCCAAAAGTCAAGAAATAGCTGGTAAAAAATCTCAAAAAACATCGCTAAAATCTAACTATCCTCAGTTATGATCAACTGCGTTTACATTTTAGGTCATATTTGGGGTCACAAATTAGTAGCACCATTTTCTGAATTCGTAACTAAATAAGGGACGAAGAATTTTTGAAAAAACTAAAATGAAAATAATTTTACATGAAAATCAAAATTATCGAATAACACTTGCTTTAAAATCGTCATCAGTGATTCTTTAAGTGGTCTGCGGATTAGTACCCCCTTTCCAACTAACCTTGTATACAAAAATAAGTAGATTTATTATGTTGTAGATGTGCCAAAAATTACTGTTCAAAAGTACAACCAAATTGGTTTAATTCGGAGATAGCTATCTCTCTCACTCTCATACTTCGTCCGTATGTTCGTCTTACTCATTACAGATATTAGTGAAAATAATGCAGGATCGAATTTTAAACGCCGCCATTTTGCGTATTTAAAGTATAAAATATCATTAGACATGATACCTACATGTTGTCGCGACGACGAACACCATATTTGGTAGGATTACACTACCGTATAACCTACTTATTGTTTTAATTCTTAAATAGGATTGCTATAATCACTTTAACCGCAGAATTAATATCAATCGTGCGGTTTTCATAATGAAGTAGTAAAGACACTTTATCCTTTGTGTTATTTACTAACTTTTTATTGTTTATCTTCTCTCGTGTCAGCACGAGCTATACGAAAATAGGTCATGCTGTGGTGAAAAGATTAGCCAGTCAGCAAGGTTGGCAGCGGGGCTGACTGCCCAGGGTGCGCCGGACGTACTGAAGTATCGTCACTCGTGGAGGCTCTTTTCATGCACCCCCTTGTTTATCAAGTTTAACTATTTGATTGTTTATCCAATTGCCTAACTTTAGTTACAAGAGAGGTCAAGAGATCGGTTCTGAAGGCTAATTCACCTAACTAAAGAAGTTCAGTTGCAGTGCAGTTGTAGTTAAGTTTCGATCAAAACAACGCTATTCGTATTCTCTTAATAGCGACCGCTGCCAAATACGCTCGCGAGAACTTAGTTGCAGCGTCACTCCAACTTGATTGGCGCGAAATTATGTGAATTAGCCTACTGCTTCTTGAAATACTATAAGCAAATCCTCAATCTTCTACCAGTAGAAGCAGATATATCTGATGAACAATTCAGATATTGTTTCGTACGCCATCAGTACTCATACGAATGGCTTGAATAACTTTAAGAAAAAAGTTTTACGTAAAAGAAAGTATAGTGAACTATTATTCAATCCCAGTTGGCTGACAAATTGGATTACCATACCTATCTTATACCATATGCCGTTACATTTTCCACGTAATACCAACCTTGCACTTATAGGTACATCATAATCCTACGTGATTGGCTCAGGGCTACGGATGAGGCGTGATCGCTCACTGTCTGATCACTACACAGACCGGCTAGTTAACGAACTTGCCGGTTCTAATTAGGGAGTTATAAGATAAATAGATAGTGGTGATGATTTTAATGAAATTTTAATTTTTTGTTTGGTTATTTATTGCTTCCAATTTATTTAAATCCTTTAATCATCTAATAAACACATATAATTACATTTTTAAATATTTCTATATAAAAAAAAAAACATTTAAAAATATACAAAATAGTAGCCCACCGGCATCGGGAACAAGGTTCAAGCTACCGGTGGTAATGGCCTCAGAGAGAGGAACTTCTTGACAATACGCGCCGTCCGCCGTCCAGAAGTACCGCTTTCTGCACCAGGCCCTTGATCCAGCTGTCCAACGAGAGCCTCTTTAGACGTTGGTCGAGGCTCTTGGCTATTAAACCATTGGCCGTAACGACTATCGGCACAATGATTGCTGAATCAACATCCCACATGGCGACTACCTCGTGTGCTAAGTCTTGATATTTAATTTCTTTATCTTTCTTTAAATTATTATTACATAACATCACGCCTGTATTCCCTGAAGGGTTTGGAAGAGGTGTATAGAACACCCGCATTTCTCCATTATGTTTAAGTCCCATGTAATAGGGGGCGAGCCTGAATCCTGACTCAGGGCTGCTACTGAGAAATTCCAGACTGCCTCGTTTGTCTAGTGGTTGTAAGCGCGACTGCTGAGCGTGAGGTCCTGGGTTCGATCCCCAGGTCGGGCAAAGTGTTATTAAGTTTTTCGGTTTAAATTATTATCTAGTCTAATTGTCAAGTGTTATCAAAGATAGTTTTCGATACGAATCATTTTGCTAGGTGGAGGATGCCAGTTCTAATTCCACCGTATGCACTATCCTGTACCTCTAGTAGGAGTTTGCTGGTTTATTCAGGATAATTATAAGCTACGTTTGATGGAAATCGGTTCAGCCGTTGCAGCAAAATTATCAGCTCTTTTACAGTTAGGTTAGGTACCAAATTCACTTCCGTGACCGTACAACGACTGCAATGCCGTGCAATGCACAAAAACTCATTTTTGGGGTTTTAATCCAAGATGGCCGAGCGGGTCACTCAAGGTCGAAAACTTGAATTTTTCATAAAAACACCTAAACATATCCAATATTCAGGACTGACGTGAGCTATTGACGTATAGCTCGTGCCGACCTTAGAATAATAACGTATTCTAAGGTCGGCACCTTAGAATACGTTATTATGCGTCTTGCAAAAGGTCCGTAAGTCCTTCTTCTATAGTGTCGGCACACTATAGAAGAAGGACTTACGGACCTTTTGCAAGGTAAAACTCCCTGGCGATTGGGCTAATATGCTTTATATTCTAGAGTAGTCTGAACTGCGTTTAATCTTCAAAAACAAGAAGCAATAAAGAGTCCTAAATTCCTAATACATGGCGAATATCACATAGAATCTAATATCATGGGTAGTAAGCATAACGTATTTTAGTATGGCAATGTATTCCTAAAATAGCTGTTATCTCCTTAATATATCAGATAGAATTGTTTCATACAATTCCCTATTATATTTAGTTGGCGGCTGTCTAACATTTGACGTGCATAGGACCGAATAATGGAGCTTATAGGAGCGAGCTTTACTTTGAAGTTGAACACAAAGCACGCTTGGACAATATACTGTGTTGTTATCATACGTACATTGATTGACTATAATGTTGACATTTTCATAATAATTATTATTTAGTTATGATTATAGTAACCAAGCTCTGCAAAAGGGAATTGGTCTCTGCGAATCCTAATTTAAGGCGATCATTATTTCTTCTTAAAAAGAGCCTCTACTAATGCCGATACTGAAGAACATCCAGCGCACCCTGGGCTGTTAGCCCCACTACCAACCGTGGTGACTGACCATACTTCCACGGAATGAGCTAATCTCATATAGGTTGTGCCGACATGACAGAACAAAGCGTCCTTGTCCTTAGGCATGTAAAGCTGACGTTCAATTAGAGGATATTTTATGGGCTTCCTTACAACCAATATTCGACGTTTTAAGAAGGACACTATCCATCTTCATCTTATGCTTTGGGTGCACTTTGTGCCAAATGAGCAATTTTACACCGCATCAAAAAGAAAATCCATACATAATGAAAAGTAAATTTTGACCTTTCCGTCTTAAGTCTTAGATTCCAATGATTAACGTTAATATAAGAAAACATTAAGTAGTGCTTACTAACCGTAGGCACTTGATTCTAGGTAAGCGCTGATGTATTTCAATACACGGATACCTTACACCGTTTCCATTGCAACTCGATTAGACGAATCAGTTGCTTGGACATAAGGACAAGCCTTTGAGGGTAAAATCTTTATCTGTTGAACGATGTTATCCATTGCGATAATTTAAGCCTGGTCATCTTTATAATCATTCTAAACTTTTCAGGACATCCATTTATTTTTAAATCAATTCTAGACAAATACTTCTTATGTAACGACTTCTGTTTCCGAGGACAAGGCTAAACCTATAGGGGCAGAGGCGATGACCAATATTTCAAAATGAGAACGTAATAGTCATACCACTCCAAACACTCCAGTCATGCCTCAAAACCACGACAATTTTCAAAGCCTAAATTAAAAAAATATAAATATTCCAAGTATTTAAGATTATTCGTAGAAGCGGTCTTTAAGAACTTTTGGTGTACATTTATGTGGTGCTGATAACAGCGGTAATCTGAACTATACACGTATCTAATCGTTGATTGCGAAAGGCGATTGATAAAAATAGAATGAACTTGATCGCGGTCATACAATTCAAGATCGTTTCTGGTATGACAATGTTGATGGCAATGAGAGATATTCCTGTGAAAGTGTCATGTGTTTGTGCAGTAACTATTGTAGCATTTACATTGTTACGTTTTTTTTCCTAGTTTTATTTGAGTCAGTATTTAGGTAAGACATTTGTTTTTGATTATTTTTTGGAAGTACAATACCTACAGAAAAAGTGCCATTCAGGCTTTCACAGAGCAAGAACTATTAGTTATTGACGAAAAGTTTGAAATTTCAAATGAGACATATATTGGAAAGCAAGATGCTGTGTCAGAATATTCAATTGGTAGTGTTTGGCTGCGTAAGCGTTATATGGGACATGCCAACTCTTCTCTGAAAGTATTAATCATTTATCTATTTGAATCAATATATCCGATAATGCTTACCACCGTAACATCTGATACAAACAACATTCCTACGAAGGCACGTCATGCATTGTAAGCAGAAAATTATCAAAATAAACGCCTAAGAAGCAATGGAAACCCACCAGATATGGCCAGGCCTCAGGTACAGGTCTCAATTGATCGGTAAGCGATTTATAATGACTCCTTACTGGGAAACTATTGGCTAAATCATTATACCGGGGATTATAGTGCACCGACGATATTATACGCATGGATTTTGTTGGTAATGTTAATGATTTGAGAATTAGGGATTGTAGAATAAACAATTATATTTTTATATATGAGACTCTCAATTAGAGAGGACAAGTTAGATCTTTCAGTTGGATATACTTCTTTGTTGCGCAAAGTCTGTCTGAAGTTATTTGTTGGGCTTCGAGTACTTTCAACTTTGACCGAGATTTAAAAGATATTATTTTTCTTTCGACCTTCCATTTTTAACCGACTTCAAAAAGGAGGAGGTTCTCAATTCGTCTGAATGTTTTTTTTTTTTTTTTTTTGTATGTTTGTTACGCGATATCTCCTCCAATTATGAATGGATTTTGATGATTCTTTTTTTGTTTGGTAGATCATACTTCAGAGGTGGTCCCATATAAATTTTATCGAAATAGATTCAGCGCTTTTTGAAATAAGCAATAAAAACAAAAAAAAAAAATACTTAGATGACGTTTTCGTTTGTGGTTCCCTTATGCAAAAGTTTTGATAAGGACTTTCAATCTCTGTTTTAACTGTTATCACAGAAACATTAGCCAAGAACAAATAAGTTTGTATGTGTTTGTAAGGAGCCGTCATGATAATTATACATTAATTCTTAAAGACAACTACTTAATTGTAGGAAAGATTACGCAATCGTGTCATTTAAGTCATAAACCGTGTAATTTATGGCACTAAAAGGTATTTAATAAATAACTTTAAATAAAAGTAAAAACCGACTTCAAAACAAAAACTAAAAAGAGTAAAATAATTACCAAGATATAAATTTAACAGTTTCAGAAGTCGGTGCAATTCTACACTGAAACAAATAAAAGCCACCGACTTCTGAAACTGTTAATTTTATATCTTGGTAATTATTTTACTCTTTTTAGTTTTTGTTTTGAAGTCGGTTTTTACTTTTATTTAAAGTTATTTTTAGGGTTCCATAATCTACAAGCAGCCCTTATAGTTTCGCCATGTCCGTCCGTCTGTCCGTCGGCAGCTTAGCTCAGGGACTCTTAGTACTAGAAAGCTATAATTTGGCATGGATATATTAATTACGCCGACAAAGTGGTAAAATAAAAAAAAATTGAATGCCTCCTTTTCACGTAATGTGGGGATGTTTTTTTTTCCTCTTCCCCATGGTGTGGGGTATTGTTGGGTAGGCCTTTCAAAAGTATTGCGGGTTTGTGAAACAATTTTTCGATTAAGGGATCCGTTTCTGAAATATTAAGCTTTAAAGTGCTAATTTTTGTTAGAGTCAAGTATCCCCCGCCCTGCCAGCTAAACGGTTAGTTTTGGATATGTGAAAAAAATCACGGTAGTAGTATATACAACAAAGTTAAAATCAAAACTATCACAGCTAAGTAGACTTTACAAGTTTACGAGTAATAGTCGAACAACTTAAAGATGTATTTGGAAAAGTAAAAATTTCGTACAAATTTCATTGAAAAATTACTAAGCCCTCTTCTTAGTGCAACTACGGAACCCTATGTATGCACGTAGGCCGATACGCACTTGGCCGGTTTTTTGTTTAGATTTTAGTATTACATGTAGTTAGTACCTGTCGTCTGTAAACATAAAAATACCAATGCTTTTAAAATTTAGGTTACTAGAAGGTCCTATAACTAAAACCTTAAATTCTATGGTCACTAGATATAAATTACAAGTTATACCAAAATATTTAGCAAACCCCACCTTGTTGTATAATATTTCAGATGCTCAATCCTCCGATGCATCAATTTCTTGATCGTAAAACACTGTTGAGGTACGAAGCAGCCTTATCATCGTTGTTCACACATTTGCCATCAATTTACGTGTACGTCTGTTGTCTCAGGAGGATAAATTTGGACATGTCTCATTAACACCATTTCGTACGATGTATTTTGGACATTGGGGGAAGTTTTTTACAAAGATATATATAAAGAATGATATGTTGCCTGGATTTGTAACGGAGTGTTATGTGCATCATATTAGTCCATTATGCTCTGAGCCCCCCGTAATCACCATGTCCAGCTGAATTGATGATAGTCGTTACGTTATTAATAAACAGATGGGTTGTGCTGCTCTTATTATTTCACTTCAAGTGTTCACCTTTTAGTTTATTTGGAAAACAATAAGCAGATTTTGGATTTTTCGTATTAGTAGTCCATTTACGTGTATTCGAAGTTTGATATAGAGCACTTCGGGGTTGTTGTTGGAGTTCTAAACTCCTAGAACTTTGTCTAGTAGTTCAACAGGTACACTTGGAGTACTTCAAACCGAGACTAGTTCAGAGTCAGACCGACAAAACTAAAATAGTTAAACCTTGGGTTCTCTTAGTATTCCTTACTTTGTGGTTGAGTAGATGAGTGTTACAATTTGTACAAGTGAGCCAAGGACACAGTGCGCGAATACTTGCGCACGAAAATAATTGCGAACAGATGCTCATTATAACTTTATTATATTTACGAAGACCGAATGTTGTTGTGAATTCCTAGACTGAGAAATAACTGAAGATTTGTTTTTGCATAACCATCAGAACTTGGTTGTTGATAAGCTCTTAAACCTTAACGGCTGCAAATCAACCTTGATTAGCAACTCTCTCCAAACTATGGCCGTGTTCTTCTTCTTCTTTATATAACTTCCAGTGTTGAAAATCTGGATCCTAATCACCGTTACGAGGAATGGTCATAGGGATATTACCATAATAATTGCACAAAAAATTACTGGATACTGAAATGCAATCCAGAACGAATTGTTTAAGGTACCTTGAAAGAAAAATAAAACCTGTAGGAGTACCTACACAGCTATCTGCATGACTAACACGGCCGAAGCATATATGTATATAAGGACAGAACTATAGTAAACACTGCGATAAATCATTTTCCAATCACGTTCTTAACCAATAAACCGCGACATGAAAATTTTCAATGCGTAATCCCAACGAAATAGCCGATAAGTTGTATGCGCGTGCGCTGAAACGTGTGCGGTTATCTGAGATTTACGATTCTGTTTACTACGAGCATTCGACAAGGAGTACTGTGAGTATCAGGTGTGTCAATGGGGTAATGTTCATTCACACGTGGGTAAACTTCATTTAAACGATCATTTACGCGGTTTCCGTATTTTCCCAGGGCATATCGCGTGATCTGAGTAAGAATGTTTATATAAACTTTAATGTTATCAAGGAATTTGTTTGACAGTGTTCTGGATTCGGGTCTTAAACGTTGCCCCCAAAGTTTTAAATACAGGTTTTCCGCGAACTACTTACAAACATAATGCATTTTGTCTCGTCTTACAAAATGTTATTGTTCACTGCGACGATTGTGAACTGACCTATATTAAATTTTCCGCTGGCTCTTCGACATGATTCATACATTGTCCTCGTATCTGACGAAGACCACAAGATGTGCCACAAGACCGATATTACATCCAGTTCGTTCTAAGAAGTGCCAATAATGTTGCGAACTTGCGATCATAACGTCCCGTATAAAATGTTAACGGTATCACCATGGGAGTACCGCAAGGCATCCGCTTGGGACCCTTTTTGTTTACACTTTACGATATCGGATAACGTGTGGCGTAGTAACCTAAAGAATGCACAACAGAAAACTAGTGAAATTCAACGCCTCTGTTTACGTGGAACGCCATGTAATATCAACATAATTGAGCCGACACGTGGACTCCGAACGTGAATGACCGGCGACTTTTAGGCATCGCGTTACCTCGTATTTTGTTTATACAATAGAAGGTGCTGCTACTATTTCGTTATTCCCTTTAATACCTACCAATTTGCATTAATACTGTTATTGTAGGCATTAAATTACACTTTCGAGTGTTTTCTGAAGCGGTTCACGTGGTTATTCTTAGGCAAACATTACTTCAAACATATTTATGACCTACCTCAAATGCTTTGGAGAATTTCCCATTGTTTCCGGCTATGTTGCTGTTTACCGTTTGATGGCTTGGCAGGTATAAAGGTGTTTTAAAATTATTGGCACTTATCAAGGTCGAAAACAATAGATTGGCGTCTGTTATTGTGCGTAGTTTTATGCGCTGAAAATTTTACGGTTAGCCTTGGCTTGTTTATCGTTTAGTTAGCAAATTCTCTTGAGAATTTTAATACCTTCTTATATAATCCATTTAATACCTACCCAATGTTTGCTACAATATTGTTTATAACACCATTTCTTATTCACAACTGTTGTGCATTACTGGTATTGTGAATTATTGGTATTGTGTTTATGAAACGATCCAGTATATTTCCATTATAAGTTTAAACAGTATTTAAATATTGACTGTTATTCGATTTTGAAGAATGAATGTTTAAAAACTGTATGTTAACTTAGTTACAAAAAATATCGTATAAGTTCATTTGAGATTTGTTTGACAAGGCAATATTTGTGAATGGACAATATAAATGTTGTTTTGTGAGTCGGAATGACTTTACAATTGTAATAACAATAGACATTGTTGTCTTTAGCCATGCCTTTCTCTTTCTATCTTAGACTCTTGTAATTTGTGCGTGTCAATGTTGATGTTGAAGATAATTTTTGTGAAGAATTTGCATAACGGATTAGTCATGAGTGTTAACATAAAATTCATGCTGTCTCATGTAGATTTTCGCATTTATATTTCAAATCTCAGAAATAATACTATCTAAATAATGATATCTGTTGTTTTTAAATGTGGCAATTTGGTAATAAAAGAAAAATTCATCGCAAGAGTGTAATTATCAGCTTGATATGCTATGTAAGTGTTAACTAAATGAAAATTGACGGAATGCACAATTGTTTTGTCACGGTTTTCAATTAGTGACGGGTCAGTGAACAGAAATATTAAAATCATCCTACAAAGCAAATTTTTATCAGCTGACTATTACAATTTTATTATTACACAATAGGTAGAACTTTATCAGCAATAGAATTATACATAGTTTCAAATAGCATTAGTAGAAGAGGTTTTAGGAACCGTTTTCACAAGACTTGAGGCATACCAAGACATCCATTATAGTCACATAAGTTTATCCCTCATACGAAACGTAACTAAACCAAGCCCATTGTTTTCATAGCCAACAAGAATAAGACGATGCGTTTGTTTGGTCTATAAACTGATCGTTCAACCAATTTGGGAAAGCGGAAAATCACCCGAGTGAGTGTTGGCGCCAGATGGACGGCTGCCAGCCTTTCACTGAGGATTATGGTAACTTTGAAACGTGAATGAGACTTTAGGATTGTTAACTTGACACATATTAGTGGAAGAATCACTGCAACGGACGTCAAAGAAGTATCTGAGTTTAGTTACGACTTTGATGATGGCATTATTCAAACTTATTACGAAGTTATTGGGTCTATTTTAAGGACTGGATGGTCTTTATATAAGCAAAAATCTTTTATGAGCATTTTAGCTTGACGGCTAAAAGCTGTTTGAGTTAGTTGAATTTTCATGTTAAACATTAGTAGTAGTTGTCTAAATATTGAATAGAATCTTTATTTTGTATTGTTTAAGTTTTAAAGTGGATTTACGAGGCAATCAGAATTTAATTAATCTTAAGTGCAAAGTTGTACCCGAAGCTTAACTTACTTTACTACAAACCAGCAAAATGTTTTATCGAATTTTGCCTATGGCCAGGCTTAGCAACACATCAATTTATTAGAATGAAGAAGCAATGCCTACAATACTTTGTATTTGTCGATCAATATAGTATAGAAAGAAGGTACCGAGCAAATATTGTATTGACCTAGTTCTATTTTCAGTTGTGCTTTGATCCTTTGGACTTTGTATAACATTTGGGTTATAATAAATGAAGCGGCATTTCCCTTTAGAAACAGTATCTGGAGGAATTTAGATAAAGCAAGGAACATCTTTTTGAAATATTTGAAGCCAACCCAAAACCTGACTATCACAAAATTCACTCAAACAACCATGCAATTTACATGGGAAATATTTTTACTTTTTAGTGTTAAACATATATCTATCATGTACGAACTAAAAACGTTTTCCGCTTTATTTATTTTTACAGTAGAATAAAAACAGAACTGACACACAAAACCAAGTGATATATTGTCCACTATTTTTAATTTAATGGCGTATAGCTTACAAATTTCCTGCTATACATTCTTAAAAGCAGTATTTTCCATCTGTCTGTTCTAATTTCGTGTATCGAAGTAAACTGACCATAAAAATCCACATCAGACAACCAGAACAATCCCGTATTTCATGTTGCGGTCCGATTAGTCTCGCAGTTGGACTAATTCCAGATTTTATGTCATAAAGTATTTAGATGATACTGGAATTAGTATAAAATTATCATTAGGCACGTAAAACATATCAACAAACAAATTAAATATGACACCTTCTATTTTGATTTTAGATAAATTTAGATAATTCCCGAGAAAGACGTCGATCTTACAAAATCTATTTTTTACCTTCCTTAAGTGTCAGAATAAGTAAAAACGAGAGAGTGAATTTGGAAAACAGAAACAAATAAAGACTTTAATTGAACATCAGACTAATTTGGCTTTTCTGGTAATAATAACGTACATAAAATTGTGAAAGCAATTGAAGGACATTCATTAAACGAAGCTTAATAATTTCCCTTTCCTTAACAACAATAATTACATTTTCATGAATTAACGGTTTTATCGCATTGCCTTTGATATTAAACAAAAGCTTTTATTCCTTTGTGCTGAGCTGCTATTCCGGCATGCTGAAGGAAGCCGAATGGTCATGACACATTAATTTGGGCCACATTTTCAAAAGACCTTTAAGATAAACTGTTTAATTTCCAATTTATTATCGGATGTATATTAATTGAGATTTTAATAAAATGCTAACAGCATTTCTTTCTGTTATTGACAAAGATATGAAATAAAACTGTAGATAATTTCTGTCCTTTTGCATTTTCGTTGTTATCTTTTAAGGTTAATACGTTTTAGATAAAGGTTTCTTTTGTAGGTGCAGTATCAGGGCCAGATTTATCTTCCAAAACATTCCAAAGGCTACGTAGATATGACAAAATAAATCTTCATTTGACCTTCATTCAGGATACCAAGGAGTTATTAATACGAAACCGAATTACAAACAACAATTCCCAGTAATTTTTGAAACAAAACCGCTACATAGTTTCAGTAAAATATTAATACTTGAGGAGTAAACATTGTAACAGTAACTGCAAAGTTATTTAACAATGTCGGAACTGCGCACATACAATTCGTAATATTATGGACCAAAACAAACAAAATTGCGTAGCAGGAAGTATTTCCCAGGACCGTCGTCCTTGGTCGGTGCCAAGGGGAGTGATAAAGATGGAGGCATATAATAGAAAGGGAAGGGCAGAAAACAAGAGTGACCCTGAACGTAAGCATGGCCTCGTCCCGGGTGGATCAATAATAAGGGACAAAGGATAACGTTCTAACGCAAGTCAAATGGAAACCAGTTTGGGAATACTTTACGTAATGAAGGTCACACAAGATGATGTTTACGGAAACAATTTAAAGATTTTTGAGATTTTTGGAATCTCCAAATAAGTTATTTAAAAGTTTGTTTGAGCTTTCCAATAGGTCAGTCAGTACTTTAGTCTTTAGGTCGTTCTACCCTAGGAGTCAAAGTACTAGTGACCTTGACCTAAGCTTACTTTATGAATGAAACATTGTGAGATTTAGTTGCAAAATATTCATTGAAGGCTTTTTTATTTGGATATAAAGCTTTCCCATGTGCTTACAGAGCTCGTGGTTGTGGATAAGCAGAGGAACAGCTATCTTCAACCGCATATTTGGTTTTTACAGTATCATCGTGACTGTTTTACCATATTATCGATACATTAGAGAAATACCAACAATTGTGTTCACTGTTTATAGACTTATCAATCATACAAGTCTACTATAGCAATATTTTCTTCTTCTCTGCTCTTATTCACGTTCGCTAGATTATATGGATTACTTTATTCCTCTTAAATCTTTATAACAGTCTGAAGTAAAATTATCCTTGTTTATAAAAGCATATAGTTCAGTTTCTATTTGATGTTCTACAATATGTTGTCTAGTTCTTAACTCAGTTTGAAACTATTATTTATTCTGTACCTCAGTATCTCTACGTCAAACAGATCTTGAACTCGCGCCTGTATTTATAGGTTGTTTTATGTTTCACCCACTCATACGCCTACTAGAAATACTAAAAAGGTTGAATACCAAAGAGGAAAACATAATGAAATATCGATTTATGGAATGCGAACCTACTTGGATATGTTTTATAACCTGATTTTATATCCGGTGCGCCAATATTATGATAACTACCATGTATTGAATTTGCATGAGATATTTATACTATGTGGATGATTGTATCGAGGTATGTAGTAAGTGAATGCTCTACAAGAAAAAGTGCTGCTATTAACATCGCGGTATAAGAGCTATTAGAATTTATATTAGATTTGGTTCAACCGAAAACTACAACAGATAGTATCAGTTTTCTAATTAGGAAAACGGTATTGTTTTCGTAAGTTCGCTAAACTAAACACTATTTTTGCAGCTATTTCTTACTTGTGCGAGAGATAATTATACGTTTTTTCGTACTAGGGGTACTACTGTGTGCTTTCCCCGTGACGAGAAGACCACTCCTTCTCTACCCGTGGGTGTGGTTGAAGGTGAGTTACGAGCACCACGAGGCTATAATGTAGGTGACTCATGGAATGCGTGTCCCAAGTTTAGCAGTAGACTAAATAGGTTAAAATGACGATGCTGTGGTAAGTGCTAGGATTTACCATGAAAATAATAATCAATTTCTATAGGATTATAAATCTAGTGACGTAGCTACTACGTATATTGTTTGCAAGTCAAAGTGACCATTTCAACCGACATTCGCGCCAATTAGTTGCAAATTTTCCGCTAATTAAATGCCTTGTATTTACGATACGCATTCATTGAAATCGTTGATAACCATTAATTTAGTCGCACAATAAACAATGACCACGTCGCAATGCTTTCGGAAGGTGAACGTTGGCATGCGACATGCCTTAACATTCTGATACATACTTACAAATAAAAATAAACTGTTTGGACATGCGCATTTGTGCAAAGAGTGGCTGGTGTCCAATAGTTAGGACAGGGATTGTCATTCGAACATCGAAATACAGTATGTAAACTAACGAACGGCGTTCCCATTAACCAGGAATACTATAGCGTTCGCACAAACTAAAAAAAAAGATACGTAAAAGTAACGCTTACAGCGGCTACGCACTACATCCGGCATCCGTCATCCGTGAGTCTCCAATTCGGAAGAAATATTGACGGACCGAAGTAGTCGTAGTAATGTTTGTATGAACGCTTTCGCACTACCTCGGATTCAAATCGGACGCCAAATGGATATGCCAAAGATGGCCCCTGAATTGTTTGAATTTGGATCAGAGATCGGATAAGTGCGTAAGCGATATCCGAATTCGGTCCGAGATTTTTAATCTAGATTGGTATTTTCACGGATTTGATCGGATGCAGTGCGTAAATCAATATCCGAATTCCGTCCGAGTTTTTTATATCCGTATTTTCACGGATTCGGATCGGATGCAGTGCGTAATCGCTCTTACTGTACATGCGCACTTGTATATCGGTGTGGAAAACACGGCAACATTGCAATTAACCTATCTACGCTACTATTATACTTTTAAACAGGCCGTTCCGAATTGTTTTTAATTTTATTTGTTTTTCGGATATTTTTTTGCTTATTTTTATTTTAATGTATTATTGATGTAGATGTAGGCTTTAAGGGAGCGCCCTCTGTTATTTTACGTACTGTATGTATACAGGGTGTAAAAAGACCCATCACATAGCCGAAATCTACGCACTCTGTACATCAAACTAAACTACATTGACCAAAAATAATTGCTGGGAAACGACTTTTATTATTTGGCACAAAAAAAATGCTTTTTTTGTAGCGCGCAATGTGTGGTTGTGGCGATGACGCGCGTTTGCATGCGTGCAGCGGCCACACAGCTGAGCCAAGGGGGTCGTGTGCGTTTGATATTCGTTGCGTTTTTGTAACTTCAAATGCGTAATTTGTGAGGAAAAATTTAAAATTTTGCTAAGTTTGTTTGGAATAAAGTTTAGTATTATCACTTAGAATACGTTTTTGGAAAAAACTAAAAAAAAATGTTAGTTTTGACCTTCAATACCTATCTACAAAACCAATGGTTTCCCAGGTATGGTCTGGTAGAAAAAATGATCCCAATGATGGGTAGAATATGTGGTTTTCGTTATCGTTAAGGGTCTTTTTACACCCGATATTTTTAATGGGTATGTTATAGAAACTAAATGAACGCGAGTAAAGTTGGCACCTACATTCGCTGTAGCCTCTAAATTCATCTCACGTTATCTACTCGTGGCAGGTACACAGACTATATACAGCTTGTTCCTGGAAGCCAGCAATCGACTTCACTTTGAGAATCTATTCCGTTTGGGATTATCTTGACTTTTGCTAGCCTCTTAAAAGAACTTTGTTTTATTTTTATACATTTTGTACGTGTTTCGTGTTTGTAATTGACTTCGATTGATAAATCTTGAAGATTCATAGACTGGTTTACAAGTCTATCGAGTACTTAGCTCATGATTTCTACTCCCTCTCTTTCTGAAACTTCTTGAATTGATAGTTCAGGAGTTTTTTCACCTAAAGCTGTAGCTTTAGCATAATAATTTGATATGGAAAATGAAAAAAATATTAGAAAATTAAAGAGCAACTCCCAAACCTTAACATCATATTCCATCAAAAATCCTAATCATAAAAAATATAATTAGTAGGCTGAATAACAAAAATTCATGGCTAAACACTCCATAAAAGTGTTTTGAACATTTGGTCACCGCTCCGTAACGACCCCGCTATCTAAATTGGCCAAATTGATAAAAACCAGTTTGTTTTCCATTCCATTCATACATTTCATACAATTAATTTATTCTACACGTTTGTAGGTCTCGGTCGTTATCGTATTACGTAAACCATTTGTGATTGTAATAATCTGCTTATTATATTTGATGGCAGATAACAACACTTTAATATTGCAAAAGGTGTTATTGCTCAGGTGGACCAACTGCAGGAATATATCTAAAACAACAACCCATGTAGGACGATCTCCTCAAATCTTATTTAAATAAACTTATGCTAATTTTATAACGAGTAAAGCAAATCTGTTGAAGGTTTGTTAGCTTTCAACTAAAAAAAATAAACGTTTGTTTTATCTGTAGCCGATCCGATCATCATTATTGACTTGAATAGTCTGTGGAAACTTCCTACATCGGATTACAAATAAACAGCTGCGATACTTTAAATAGTGATTAACATTACTATAAATACGATACGATGACCATCATCACACGAGGTTTTTACAAAAATAACGTAGTTTTTGGACGCAGCAGTTTGTGTCACCTGTCACGTCATTATTTTATCGATTGAGTTAAAAATGTTAAAGACACGAGACTGAAAAGATTTACACGAAAATGGTACGCAACATGCTTCATCTGAAAATTCTAATAATTATGTAACATTGAAAAATTAACCAACGTTTACGATAACAAAGCCATACAATCGAGCGTTTGAAAAAAGTTCAAACGTTAAGTTTTCAAATTGAGTAGGCGGCCATTGTTGCCACTGTCAACAGAGCAATAAAGACTCCACGACTCCACGTGCCACGTGTTTGGCATAAATACCGCGAGCCAAGGTTACCACGATTTGTGAAGAACCGAACTCGTTCCCCGGAACAAAACTAGAAATCGAATTTCGAACCACTGCGGTGTCTGCGGTTCTAAATTCGAATTTTATGTACGAGTTAATCTTGTTACGTCATATTAGAGGGAATATTATAGCAATGGCCGCCATAAAATATTTATTAACTGATAATTTTGCTATTTGATTTGTATTTTTTAAATTCTTTTATTTTGTGTCTAGACGAAAGAATATGGTTGAAATGCCTAATGTTATAATTTTATGCCATAAAGTTTATATAACCAAATTAAATAGTATAGTATAGTTTCCTACCTATTTGATAAATTCAATCTATTTGAATTTCAAATTTCTGAAACAGCGTTTTATTTATAAATTCAAATCGATGACTCATGCTTCATGAACTTTGATTGTAAGACAGCAAACAAAGTCAGGCAAAAACAGAACAGATGTTTCTACAACTATCACCGATTATCAAAAGATTTGCGACGCAAAATGGCGGGCCACCTATTCTACATAACATGGGTCTTGTTATAAACATGCAGGTGCTCGGAATAAGGATAACAATTGAAGTAAACAATACCTACATAAATTATACTTTGTTTGATATTCAATTGGATAAAATCTTTTCCTGAGTGAAAACATACCCTATGTATAATACAAATAAAGAAAACTTCCTCATGTTACGATGTGGTTTTAAGATTTAGATATGAATCTTAGAAGAAAAAAAATAAAACCGTAATCTAAGGATCTACAAATATTTTGATACAAGTAATTATAATAGTACACGCTGTATAACATGTATTTTTTATTATTTTACGATGCAGAGGCTTGCAAGTTGGTTTCACAAAAAAACCTGAAAAGCAATCTTTTAAATGCCCCACAACGGATATTTCGAGGCCCTAAAATAATGTATTTTTTGAATTTCGAATGTGCAGAGTTAACTTTGTTTCCATAGGTACCTACTTTAGACGCGTGTTGTACCACAGCAGCCTAAAAAATCGCAATATCTTTCAGTTAAACAATATTCATTTCTTTGATCAATTGTTAAATGAAAACTATCGCGATTAAGAGTGTGTTACGCAATAGGGCTACCCGGTACCGGTACTCCCGACTAAACTGCGCCTTCGCGGAGGCGATAAAGTACCTATATTTTTATTTTTAAACCGCTCACCATGGTCTGGGTGTATATTATGCCACTACACGTGTGCCTGATATGTACGATCAATAACGTGATGTCATGGTCAAGTGTTTTGTTCTGCTTCTGCGAGGGTTAATGTCAATGTACATTTCAGGCTGTACAGGTGAATATCTTTGCCATAAAGTTCATTAATTTCAGTTTTACTCATAATTTTCTTTATGGAACAGATCTTTTGAATTGACAGTTGTTATTTTTTATTTTAGTGGATTAAAAATTGTTAAAATTGGCGTTCAAAATATCAACAGTCTCATAGGCACGTGGCGCATGTTAAATATTTTTGCGAATGTTAAACAAACACCCACGATGTGATGTGTATTTCAGATGGCAATTTGTTTATGTAAATCAAATAAATAATAACTTTAAAGAGATTTTATTCGAAATATTTTTGTTTTTGATATTTGTAGTGAATTTTCAATGACTAAATTCATATGAATGGGTATGTAGGTATATGTATGTATAAATGTAATATCTATTTTTATTATGATACTTACACATATACACATTATACAATGTAAAGCATTTATTTTATGTTAATTTAAATTATTTTAAATATTTTTTATTTGTCTTTCCTATTATGTCTATAATTACAGTACTACACAGGTTAATAATCTAAATTCAACTCTTTATATTAGTACTAAGCACAGATTCAGGTACAACACTATTTTTTATCTATAATATTGTAATTGTGATAACGAAGTGCCGTATTATATAGCAACAACTAATACCATAATATATCCCTTATTACATAAGTCTCGTATCGTAATATCATACAAGTGTTTGTTCTTGTTCCGATCAAGGCCTCTCGGTTATTTTCGCCTCGGATCGCGAATCATGACGATCGTCGACTCGACTCGAAAAATAGTGATTTACACTTCATTACTAGCACGTGCTAAAGTCGTCTTTAGTTTATCAGGTTACTTGGTTTTATTACCATTGAATGGAGAACTATGATTTAGTTATGCCTACATAATTGTTGCATCGTATGACATAACATTTAGTTTAAGTTTGTTTAGCCAAGTATCAAAGTTAATATTAATTTACTACTGTTATATAATGTTTTTGGTGTTTATTTTAGTAATACAAGCTGTATTATCGTATCGGTATCTAAAATAACCATAATAGAATACATTCCATTTTTATTAAATTTAGTCCTGATTTTTTTTTACGATACTTACATGATTATTCCTGACCCCCCTCGGTAAGAAAAATGACTAAAATATTAATTGTTAAAATAAATTTGCTAAAAGACAAATTTATTGTCAAATTACAATAAATTGTATAGGACAAAAATATAGACTCGTGTAGTAAATAGTGTACCTTTTGGGCCTCATTTGTTTGAGGATTCCGGCGACTGGGACCGCAATAAACTGGGACCGCGGTCCCAGTTGACGGATCCATTTAATTTTAATATTTTTCTTCCGGCGACTGGGACCACCAATAAATCAATACCAAAACAGTACAGTCATACGAAAAAATGTTCAAAGTAAAAACACTGTGACTCAAAAATATCACTTCTACATATAAATATCATTTAATTATCCTAGACATGAACTTATTCCTGCGCTAGTAATAGATTAAGGCGTTTTAGTAATAGATCGTTTTAGTAATAGATTAAGGCGAAATATTTTTAACTCCGTTTTTTTATTTATTTCCAATAATTTATCCTTACAATTTTTATTACATAACATTTCTTATATGTTTTATAATTATTTAAAACAATAACATTTTACATTTCTATGTTAAATAAAAACTTTGTAGAACACAAACTTCAAAAAATGTACTTCAGTATATCAATGACTTCAGTACATTTTCTCTTTATAATTTCTCTTATATCTTTGGAACTATATCAAACGGAATATTTAGTTTAGACATAACCCTACGCTTTGAGATCAGAATTATTAAAATTTCTCCATAAACAAAAAAACACATTTTCAACTTACATAATACAGTACGTTGATTATTTTTATTATGATTTACGTGTATATTTAAATTGTATTTTAACATTATTAAGGCTGATTTTGTGATAGATTTACTTACTTGTTGTTAATTGTTGATTATTGCTAACATGATTTATGTTTATGTTTTATTACGTACATTTTAAATATAAGGAACGATAGTCAAAGGGTATTTTTTCATATCATATTCTATGAATAAATGTTATTTTTGTATCAAAGAGTTTTTTCTTTAATTATTAATTTGAAAACTTTTTCGTTTGACTGTACAGTTTTGACTTGAACAATAGATTTTAGTACTGATTTATTGGTGGTCCCAGTCGCCGGAAGAAAAATATTAAAATAAAATGGATCCGTCAACTGGGACCGCGGTCCCAGTTAATTGCGGTCCCAGTCGCCGGAATCCTCATTTGTTTGAGCCTATTTTAGTACACACGGGTACATATATGTACCCGTGTGTACTAAAATGGGCAAACTACAAATAACCAGTATAAACTGACCTCTCATTGTACAGAAAATCTTTACAATACGAGATTAGCTCATTCTGGAAATGTAAAGCTTGTTATGTAGCCGTACCACAGCGATTTGATAAAAATAACAATCAATTTGATCTTTGCTCACGTTGCTTATTACATAATAACCTCAAAATAACTAACACTTGTTTTATCTAATCATAATCCTACTATCATCTCAATTTAGATTGTTTTAGTCGATATCGAAAGTCTAAATTCGACTATTTATCGAGATTACGTGTTGTGTCACGAAACTAAAATATTCCTAATTCATTTTGTAATGTAACAGACGGCCCCAAGGATCTCCTGAGAGCACGTCTGCTACACCAGTTGTAAAGAATGTGTAGAGCATTCTATACCTAGTAGTGTACTTAACAATAATAAGATGCTTATAGAATAAGAGGCAGGACTGCGTCACGTCCTTTGGAGTAGTCAGCGAGTTCCTTCTTGTCGTTACGGCGTCCGTCGATGGCCCACACAGCCATCTGATAGAAACCGGCGGCAGCAAACAGACCGGCTGTAGCATTTAGTCATAGTCATTAGTAGACGTAGACGACAGCCGGTCCGATCGCCGATCTCGTATGTGTAGCAGGAGACGAAGTGAAAAGAAGGGGTCACCCTCGGGCACCGGAACGCATCTCACCCCGGTACCACGGGAGCGCAGGTTCCCGGATAGGTGGTGGAGGCTCAGGCCGTCCAGCCCCCCGGAGTCCCATGTAAAGGCAGGTGTTGCTTAGAGCAGTGTATAGGGAATGGTTGATGTGATGGCATACCACATATAATTAAACGGTCACTCACACGGATTTAAATTTATAATATTTATATCAATATAATATAATAAACAGTAAATCATAGTATCAAAAATCACCATGGTGTAAAACAAATCAAAGTCCAGTCTCATTTCAAATCCCTATCTGTCATTATTCAAAAAAAGTATAAAATATAAAAATGGCCAGTAGGTAGGTGAATGACTATGAAGAAGGTGATACTACATTACCCCAAAAACCCGGAAAAAAAAAATTTTTTACTTAGAAAAACAATTTTTTTTTCAATCTGTAAATTTTGAGGTTAGGAATATATTACCTTGCCACATGCATTCATCATTCTATCAAACAATCAAGCACTCACACTAACAGAGGGAGGGGATATGGCTCACGACTACTTTGAGATCAATGGCACATACTCCACAAGGATATATTTGAGATAATGGAGGCTTATTTTTAGGGTGTCATAACCCGCACCGCTTAGAAAACCCAAAGAAAGATAATAGATAATGAAGGCTTATTTTTAGGGTGTCATTACCCGCACCGCATAGAAGAGAATAGATAAGAGATAATGAGGGCTTATTTTTAGGGTGTCATTACCCGCACCGCTTAGAAGAGAATATAGGACACCTCAGGGGAGTTAGGTAGGTCTCCTAGCCTGGGTAGATCCTAATATCCCAAGGGTGTGTATCACCCTTAAGATTAAGATAAAAAAAGGATCCCAAGGGTGTGTATCACCCTTAAGATTAAGATAAAAAAAAGGATCCCAAGGGTGTGTAGCACCCTTAAGACTAAAGTAATAGTCAAGGTAGAAAAGGAAGGAAAGATAGTAAAGAGAAAGGAAAAAAAGGATGGGGATGACAGTCAAGTGATGTAAAAAAAAGCCAAATAGTTCCCAATAATGAAATGAGATGAGATGAGATAGGTACAGCAATGTAAAAAAAACAGACTATAGAAAAACAGAATATGCAATTTAAAAACATATCTAATTAATAAAAAAAAATACAAAGGACAGATAGGAAGTACAAATGGAACAGATTATGGTGCTGCATTCTTGTATGTAAGTAAGACGACTTGAAAGTTATCAAAAAAAAAAAATTGAAGTAAAAGTATGTAAACCCAAGTTTAAAAATAATTTTATCTAACTCGTTTCATCGCGAGTAGTGATGAATGTAGTACTATTCAATGTTAGTAGTAGTAGTAGTGTAGTAGTGTAGTTAGTAATTACTAGTAGTGTAGTTAGTAATTACTAGTAGTAGTAGTGTAGTTAGTAATTACTAGTAGTAGTAGAGTAGTTAGTAATTACTAGTAGAGTAGTTAGTAATTACTAGTAGAGTAGTTAGTAATTACTAGTACAGTAATTAGTAATTACTAGTAGAGTAATGTTGTCAGAGTATGAAGAGTGTACTACGTTCGAAGTAATGTTTGACGTATATTGTAAGTACAAGGCGAGTCGAAAAATAGTTCGAAAAAATATTCGTACGTGCAAGTAAGTTTTTAGAATTAAAAAAAATCTTTAAGAAGGTTTAATTCCAACTTAAAAGATCAAAAGAGTTCGCAATTAACCATAAAGTTGTCAAACTCAAAAGAAAAATAAATACGTCAATATAATATGACATATTCACGTTGACATATTATATGTCAATATTCTAAAATAAATAATGAGTTATTTTTATAAGAAAATAACTCAGTATTTTAATTCTGTAAAACTTTAAATGAACGTACGAATCGTTAGTATGAACGAAATATGTTGGTAAGGTTCTACACAGAAATAAAATCACACAAATTTAATTCCTAATAGTGTGTAGCGATAACGATTGAAGAATTTATTTTTATAAGAATATTGCGGTAGACGCAATTAAGTAGACTAGCTAAGCTACAACTTGGGTTTACTACAACCAACCAACAAGGTAGAAAGCATAATCATCTACAGCAAAAATGTTAAGTCACCTTACAGAATAGCAAGATGAAACGTAGAGCGTAGAGTATGTAGGCTCACCAGAATGCAACACAATATCTCTGAAAAGACAAATAAATATTAACAGAGAGTTAGGAGGGGAGGGAAAAGAGTAAAAATAGAGATAATAGAGGCCGAATGAATATCCAAAACTATACAATTCGTAGCTGAATTATTTTAGAATTTAGAGGAAAGGGAGGGGTTCAGACAAAGTTGGGCGCCAAACTGTAATGTAACAGACGGCCCCAAGGATCTCCTGAGAGCACGTCTGCTACACCAGTTGTAAAGAATGTGTAGAGCATTCTATACCTAGTAGTGTACTTAACAATAATAAGATGCTTATAGAATAAGAGGCAGGACTGCGTCACGTCCTTTGGAGTAGTCAGCGAGTTCCTTCTTGTCGTTACGGCGTCCGTCGATGGCCCACACAGCCATCTGATAGAAACCGGCGGCAGCAAACAGACCGGCTGTAGCATTTAGTCATAGTCATTAGTAGACGTAGACGACAGCCGGTCCGATCGCCGATCTCGTATGTGTAGCAGGAGACGAAGTGAAAAGAAGGGGTCACCCTCGGGCACCGGAACGCATCTCACCCCGGTACCACGGGAGCGCAGGTTCCCGGATAGGTGGTGGAGGCTCAGGCCGTCCAGCCCCCCGGAGTCCCATGTAAAGGCAGGTGTTGCTTAGAGCAGTGTATAGGGAATGGTTGATGTGATGGCATACCACATATAATTAAACGGTCACTCACACGGATTTAAATTTATAATATTTATATCAATATAATATAATAAACAGTAAATCATAGTATCAAAAATCACCATGGTGTAAAACAAATCAAAGTCCAGTCTCATTTCAAATCCCTATCTGTCATTATTCAAAAAAAGTATAAAATATAAAAATGGCCAGTAGGTAGGTGAATGACTATGAAGAAGGTGATACTACAATTTTAGTCTAACAATACAGTCCGCGAGGTTTAAGCTGAGCTTTGTATTTGTGTGAGAATGAATGCAGACGCGCCCTTTGCTTGGTTTAAACCGGTTTTTACTGCTTTTTGGCAATCGGTTCTATGTGCACTCACACAAATGCAAAGCTCAGCTTAGGCCTCGCGGACTGTACCTACCTTTGTTTTACTTCTATTGCCAACGTTGGAGGTTAAGGTTGGTGCACTGTGACCAATGTTGGGCATGCTTCATCGTCCATCACAGTGTTTGTAAACAAGAGGATTGAAATAGTTGAAAAATATCGATAAACGTTCGAACTTGAAACGTGAGACGTGACTAACAACACAGAACGGCTAGTACCGATTCTGTTGCGTAATATTACTAATCTTAACTAAAAATAGTGCTGTCTTCTATTAGCAGGCAAAACAAGACAGAGATGGAACATTTTTAGAGCTGTCAAACTAGTTTACTTGGTGAACATCACCGTGTTTTTACGCGGCAGAATTATGCTAAGATGTCGAAAATTTGGATATTTTATACAAATATGCAAATACAATATTTAGTTTTAATTCCGCCAAACTAGATCGCTAGTTTGAATGCAGTATGTAGCACCATCCTCCCGCCGAAAAATATATGCACATGTAGGACTGAAAAGAATATTCCATTTGCATTTTGCATTTTTTCGCTCCTTCCAAACCTATTCAGATTCAGTATTTGCAATTTTCATGGCATGAATTTCCGCAAAGTAACACCTGATTCCATAAAATGTCTGGATATTTTAGTTCTACCTAATTTGAGAGCTTTAATATTCATCCATCTCTTTTTTGTTTTAACTGCTCAACACAATCGGGCATACAGTGTAGCCACATGTCTATTTTTTAATCCCAGACATTGAGTTATATGTACTATCCCAGATAGTAATTTGACAAGCACAATAATGTGAAACTTGAAAATTTTAGAAACATTATTTGACATGTTTGTTTGTGCCTTTCAAATTAGGTAGGTACTATCTGGGATTAGAAAATAGACTATAGCCATGACTAAATACATATATTGGACAGCTTTCTGTCCAATAACATTAAATAAGGATGCCTAGAACTGTTACGTTATTAATCCCTTTAATAGAGTTTCCTTAACATTACGAAGCATGTCAAGCGTATTGTATGTAAGTCCCAGTAAAAATACCCAGTCTCATATAATAATTTTCATCTTCACCGAGTTTCCTTTTGTGGATTTTGTCTAAGCAGTCAATTACAACGGGTGGCTGAATTCCAGGATCTAGAATGATTTATCTAAGGGATTTTAGTATAGTAGCTCTTTCACGGTTAGTGCTTCGGTTTTATACACTCGGGAGGAATGAATCCGGGGCACTAACATAAATCTTAATATCTCGGTAACTAAGAATAATAGCTTATTCAAATAAAAAGTATTTTATAGGCTATTTAATAGTACTCAAATAAAATTAATAAAAAATTTGAAATATGGATTTATTTGTGTTATAATATTTATTTATACCTAGTTATTTTGTTGATTCCTGATTTTTATTAGATTATAAATATTTGTACACACGGCTACACTTCAAGCTATACAAAACCAGTATAAGCTGACCGTTACTTGTGCGAAAAGATTATACAAAGCGACGCCAAGATAAACTGGTTTTGTATAGCTTGATGTGTAGCCGTGTGTACGCTACAAATTGCCCTTTATATTTGTCTTAACAATTCTTTCCATCCAATGGTTGTCTGGAAGAAATTGCTTTAAGCGATAAGACCGCCTTTTGTACTGTTCTTGATTACGTGTATTCCTTCTGTTTTATTTCTTTTAGTGTACAATAAAATATATCTATCTTAAATAGCCTGTAAAATACCATTATTTGAATACGCTAGCATTCTTAGTTTCCGAGATATTAAGGTTTTGTTAGTGACACGGATTCGTTGCCGAATGAAATAATATGGCGCTCGGAGTCGTCTCCACGTTTTGTCGTCTCCTGTTGTGTCGTGTACTGTAGAAAAACGACTTTACCCTTGCGACACAGATACCAGGTGTAAGGGACGGTGTACCGAAAACTGAAACAGTGAATTCAGCCTATTATCATATATTATTCTGAATTAAAAATAATTGGAAATGTTGCTCGGAATTTTCCGACTTTTCCGATTTTTCTTTTCAAGATTTTACATTTCTCTGCTGTAAAATAAGCAATCCTATTAGGACACACAGCACATTGCACAAAAAAAAGTATTTTTTTATAAATCAGAAAATTCGAAAGATTTCGTTGACATTTTCCACGGATTTTCAATTCAAAATAATGAACTAAATTCAGTGTGTAAATTTTTGGTAACCTGTCCTTTACACCCAGTTTATTTACCTGTGAAAACACTTATTGAAATACAGTAAAACATAGACAAATTAGCAATTTCCAGTAAATTCGGAAAATTCCGAGAAAAAAACCAACTTATTTTCGATTCAGAATAATGGTCTGAATTCACTGTTTCAGTTTTTGGTACACCGTCCCTTACACCCAGTATAGGCCCGTCCATAACAGATTTCCTATTCTTGACAAATATATTCTGCTTGTTATCCCAAGTTAGTTCGGGTTGGCGCAATATGTTTTCTTCTTCCATTCTTCCCTATTAGCCGTCCTGCTATCATTTAAGCTATGTCTACACCAGTGCGCTTTCATGTTCATCTTGCGTCTTCGTCTGAGGCATGCGTGAAGCCCCAAAGCGCATGCCTTAATACTAGTTCGACAAAAGCGCATGCCCCTAGCGCACGCTAATCCGTCTATTGTATGTCGACTGACAACTGACCGAGGCGCACCGGTGTTAAGCTGCATGCGTCTTATGGCAATCAATATTGCATGCGTTTGATGCAAGAGAAATTGAAAGTTGAAAGCGCAAGATGAACTCATGTTAAACGCACTGCTGTAGACATACCATTACTCCCTTTTCATTCATATCATTTCTCACACAAACCATCCATATTTTCTTTGTTCTCCCTCTTCCCCATCCATCAACATTAACATTCATCACTCTCTTAGTCACATGCTTTTAGTCCCTCCTTGACAAATATTGTAACCACAATAATATAAAATAATACATACATATTTGCGCATGTATTTGTCGCACCCATTTACTTAGCACCGCTTTACCTAGCTTGTTATCTTTATATAAACATTGACACAGCCAATGAAATGTACTTAGTTTTTAGTTATACTATAACCGACGTTCTACAAAGAATTATTGTTGATAAGAATTTACTTTGTTTGCAAGAGGCTTTTTGTTATTTGTTAGGTTTAAATGTATAAGACAATAAACCAGTTTTTTTTTGTTATGAACACTTATTTCCTACACATCATTATCTGCATCCAAATTGCGTATCACATTCGTAATTTCAATAGCTTTCATTTTGACAGTACAACAATATTCATTGCGTGGTTACATAGTTGCGGAGAAGTCTGATTGTTCATACATACGTTGCTATGGAAATTGATGACTTGTCAAAACGAGTGTTTTGTTGTGAATGTCAACAGTTGAGCATGAGTTTTCTTTATTTTTTCAAGTCTCGAATTGATTATCACTTGCGATAACGGTGAAAACATTGTGAGATCTGCACACCTGAGAGGGCTCCAAAAAGTTCTCTATGGTGTGCGTAGTCCACCAACTGGCGCCAGGTCAGCGTGGTGGATTAACTCATTGAAAACCAGTTACAGAGACACAATGGATAGGTAAACAATAGATGCCGCCGCTGATCGGTGCGCTGGAACATTAGCGGTTAAAGGTACAAGTCCGAGACGGGCTGCAAACTGCAGACTGCAACCGCAGACCGCAAGTCGCCGTCGGAATAGCGCCTTTAAGATGTGCACATTAAAGGTGCTATTCCGACAGCGACTGCAAAACTGCAACCGCAGACCGCAGCTGCAGATCGCACCGCAAGCGAATACTACTTTTGTAGCTTGCGGTCTGCAGCCCGTCTCGGACTTGTACTGCTTGTACCTTAAGGTTTAATCTTCTCATTCTGAGAAGAAGCCCGTGCCCAACAGTGGGACCGCAAAAAGCTGGTTGCTTGAGCAAAAGCTTTAGTCTAATTAAAGTAACTCCTATACTTCCTGATACTTCCTAACGGTACAAGCTAGGTTTCAGTATCTAATCGTGCGTACTAGGCATAAAACCTGGTCTTATCTCCGTTGATTACCAGTTCAATGTATTTAGCAATACCTATAAAGGAAGCCGTAAAACTAACCGTTGTACAACTCTTCATTATTTTTCCTGATTCACTCTGACATCGCATAAGATTTGCTATACATTATACAAGGTTAGTCAGAAAGGAGGTACGAATCCACGGGCCACTTAATTGAAGACTGTTTTAAACCTAGTGTAAAAATTTCAAAATTCGATAATTTTTATTTCACCATGCGCAATAATAATTCAAAAATACTTCATCCCTGCTTTAGTTACGAATTCAGGAAATGGAGCTTCTAATCCATGACCCCAAATATAACCGAAAATGTAAACACAGCTGACCATAACTGAGGATAGATAGATTTTAGCGTATTTATTATGAATTCAAAGATTTCATAATAAATACGACTTTTGGGGAAAGTTTTACAACAAAAGTTATTCATTATTATGGGTAATTTAACACCCTTTCGGATTAGTACCCCCTTTCCGACTAGCGTTGTATATTCTATCGAGTACCATTTATTGTATACGATAGTAGTTGTAGGTATAAATTGTACTTATGGCACGTGTATGTACCGACCTTGATGTATAGTGTAAACAGATCATATTAACGAGCAGACAATTACCAATACATACCTATAAGTTCTATAACTACTACATAAAGTCTCTTCGAAAGTTATATGCGAATAGTCTGCTACATGCAAAACAGTTTATCATGATAGCCCCTATCTAATCTCTGACAAACACTTGAGACGTCTCATTCAAACTCAACTGTGGAACGGTTTGCCATTATAAGTGGGTGGTATTGAGTGAACGCGAGATTACTGTTCGTGGATAGCTTATTTAGGATATTTGAAGTTTTTCAAGCAAGTGATTAAGGTAAAAAAAACAAACTAATCCAATGTATACAACGTAGGTATGTGGTGTATGCAATGTAACGCGTAACAAATGTGTTTCTAATCATTTACTTTCATAGAAAATGTTTGTATTTTCTGCCTCTGTTGTTTTGACGACACGTTTGGTGTAGTGGCCGAGCAATTGGCTTCTGCGCTCCGGGTCGTGTAATTTGGGTTATTCAAAGTCAAAGTCAAATAGTTTTTATTTCAAGTAGACCAGATCCCTGGTGCTTTCAAAAGGTCAACACTAGGGGCTCGGCTATTTAAAAGCGAAATGGAACTACTAATGCAGTACCTACAAAAGCATGCCAAAGAAATGCCTAAAGAAACCCGAAAAGCCACGCTAAATCGATGGAGGGTTTAATGGCAATCAGCGACCGACATTTTTGATTAACAATGTACCGATTTACCACCGTGGTTTCGAGTGGGTCAGAAATATTTCAGGGTATCTCTCGTTTTGTTTTTTAATTGTTTTATTTCAATTTTAGGTAGTTTCTTTAACAAGCTTATAAACACAATGTCCTGCTCTTCGTGGTCCTGCTGCATAAATAACAATTTAGGGTTTTTTTAACGAGATTTATGAATTAATGAAGTAAGACTGCCTCGTTAGTCTAGTGGTTGCAAGTTCGACTGAGCGTCGGGTCCTTGGTTCAATCTCCAGGTCGGGCAAAGCGTTATGGGTTTCCCGTGTGGAATTTCTCAGTAGCTCGTAGTCTGGATTTGTGCCCGGTTGATGGCAATGGGCTAAGCCCCTATTACATGGAGACTTAACATAGCGGCGCAATGAGGGCATTCCATACACCTCTGCCCAACCTTACGGGGAATACAGGCATGATGTTATGTAATGTTATAAACTATTAACCCTTATTTTTATAAGTTATAAGGTTTTAAGAAAAAGTAAATAACAAATAATTTGTCAATTTTGTAGAAATAATCAAACAATAAAAAATATCATTTTTATTTTCTATTCAAAAAAGTAGTAAAAAGAAAGATATTTATAAGGTTTATAAATAAAAATACACATTATTACAAGGAGGTTTTCGCGACATCTTCCAAAAAAGTTGGTGGGAAAAATATTCCCTCTAACTGTAAAAGGGTTAATACATCTCGTTTTTCATTTACAAGGAGGTCATTTATAATTTTCCTAAAAGCAGTATTGCAATTAGCATCAATGTTAACTGTTGCTTACTGCTGACGTAATGCTAAACACCTCGTGTATGCTATTTAATGCACAAGTGTGAAATGCCGTCGATAATTAACACTGTTAATCAACATCTCTTGATCTTCCGTTTAAACAAAGTTGTTTAGTTCAAGCATGTTTGCTACTTCTGATTTATTTATCTCAGCGTAGAATCGGGAAACGGAATGTTTTTGAAGGGCATTTCGATAATTCGTTTAAATTTTGTATCTTTCTGCTTTAGGCTACCCGGCTAAAGTTATTATAAGTTTTATTCATAGTTTTTTTTATTACTAACTAAGAAACGCATTTTGTTCTAATAAACTTCTCACAGAAAAGTTAAAGAGTCAAAGTTAAAGTTTTTGGGGCGTCATTTGATGTAGCTAGTCTGCAGGTCTAGACAACTCCATACTTTGCTACATAAAGTCAGCTGAACAGTTCTAAAATATGGAGTGCAGAATTGCAGAGGAGTCATATCAAATAGACCCCTGATTTACAGATACATTTAAATACATTATAAAAGTAACAAATAGAAAAATATGCCTCATACGATTGCCATAGCAGTTAGAAGCTTATCAATCCCAACAGACGGCATTCGTTCATGAGCAAGAAGTGCACATGAGAACTTTCTGGATGTTAATATCTACTATTATAGATAATTAAATCACGGAAACCATAATCATTACTATTGACGTAAACCATGACTATTATAGTTTTAATAAACCACATTGTTATCTATAAATACACGAGTCCGTTTTACCGTAAATTAAATGCAATAACAGAAGCTACATCACTACATAGTTACGATTATTTTACGATTTAAAACGACCACACAAGCTATCGATGTCCAATAAATCCTGGCCCTTCATGGTGGCGCTGCTTGCTAGGGCCAATTTAAATTTAATGTCAAATTTAGAACATTCTAATTTAGTTCCGTATGTTACAACGGGTCAGGGTAAACTGGGCGTTAGACACACCGTAGTGTGGCACAAATCATGCGCGTGACAGCTGATCTCCGTACTAGCCATGCAAACACACAGATTAAATATTATTTGCTTACACTGAGCCTTTATGCCTTTGCCAGGTACATACTTAAGACAAACACGTGTTTCCTGTATAATGTTTTAGAAATTATGTGTAACACAATCACTCTCAATGTATGTTTTAATTTTGCAATTGTAATTCTAATTTGTCACGTTGGGTCTGAATTGCAGGCGTAATAGATGCATTTATTACCTACTTAGGTTTAGCGAAACATCGCGCCTGGATTCTCCAAAGGGTTGGGCAGAGGTGTCATAACTCAACAATTAATAACAGTAGTTAATATTTGCTTCAAACATTAATCACTGGGGCAGTGTAAACTGCAAGGTCTAATAGTGCGCACTGACATTGAGCAGGTTACTGCATTTTAATGTCAGTTAACTGTACAGGGAAGTAGTAGTAATTAAACTAAAGCAATAAACCATAGAGATTATACAGATGATGATTGCGAATTACGAGGTTTGCAGACTATGGGAACAGACCCTAACACTAGCGATGCGAATTTGCAATGTCGAAATCTGTTGTCGATGCACAGAATAGTAAGCCGAGAGAGCCTCCACGACTGACGATACTTCAGTACGTCCGGCGCACCCTGGGCAGTCAGCCTCGCTACCATCCTTGCTGACTGGATAATCTTTTCACCACGGCATGAGTTATTCCTCTAAAGTTCGTGCCGACACGATAGAAGAAGAAGAAGAATAGTAAGTACACCAACATAAACCGAAATATCTCGAAAACTAAGAATGATAACTTATTCAAATAAAAAGTATTTTATGGACTATTTAAGAAGTTAAAGAAGTGTCTATTCTATTGATGAATTATAAATTAATACAAAAGTCGAAAGTAACATAATTTTATTGACTTGTAATGATTATAAATTTACTTGACATTTGTTTTTAATTTTTTTTTTTTTTTAAATATTATATTATTCTTTTTATTTAACCTGGTTTTAATGAAATTGGATAATTGTAATGATTTAAATATGAATTGCATACGTGTTTCTCGTATATTTAGTTAAGTATAGAAATTCAGACACGATGTAAAAATCGTTATTGAATAAATGAATTGAAGTTTTATTAGTTTCATTTGAGTAGTATTAAATAATCTATAAAATATATTTTTTTTGAATAAGCTATCACTCTTATTAGTTTCTAAGATATTAAGTTTTATTTTGGGTACCCGGGTTCATAGCTTCCGAGTGTAGATTTGAAACAAGAATTACAAAGCTGTTTTATGTTCTAAGAAAGAAGATTAAAACTATGATTGAATCCTATAGGAACTTCCCATATATCTCAGAAGCTAAATCCACTAGGAAATCGTTACATTGAGCAAGATATTGAAGCAAATGCTTGTTTAGTCTGTCAAAGTTCTAGAAGTCGACTTGCTGTGGACGTGTCCACAGTGAAAGTCGATTATGAAGTCAAATTGTGCAATTTAACTTATTGGATTTAGCAATTAAGGAAGGTAAACTACTTTGATTATGGTAAATCAAAGAGTCTGATCAACATGAAAATTTTACACCTTGGAATCTAGATAAGGTAACAGCTTCCGAAAGTTAGAGAATAAGCGGTGATTATTCGAAAAACTTTAAAAATAACATAAATTAAAAATTTAAAAAAATCCCAACGCAAATAACAAAACAGCTGATGACCCTGAAATGGCTGAACCGATTTTGATTAAACATATCTAAAAACCACCGCTAGAAAACCAGCTTTTAAATTAAAACAAACCGCACCTAAATCGGTTCACCCGTTTAAGAGCTATGGTGCCATAGATAGACACACAGACAGACAGACACACAGACACACGTAGCGGTCAAATTTATAACACCCCTCTTTTTGCGTCGGGGGTTAAAATAAGAACATCATTATCATCATCCCAAAGTTAAGAATACAGATGTTTAAAACTTCAATTATATTAATGGAAAATCAAACTAGGTATACCACTGCTGCTAAGCAATAAGACAAGAATAAAAACAATCTAAAACTAATATTAATGTTAACAACGAAGGAGAACAATGATTTGTTTAAAAAATTTAAGGAAATTTGAATACTGGATTGATGAGCTATCGACCGGTTAAGCGATCTTTAATGTCATTCTCTTAATTATGTTTAATTAGCGTATCTGTTGTCTGGCGATCGAAAATTGTAATGTTGTCTAGACCTCACAGATCTTAACCAAACCATAACGTTCTTAATCTCATATTTTATGACTTAATGAGGTATTTTTACATGACTATACAGTGTAGGTAAACGAATTCGTGTAATTCCTTCAAACCACGTGATCTACTGTTGACATAAATGAACCCTAAAGAGGTATTTTTAAAAATCAACTAAAAAAAATTCAAAAAAGAAACTTAGTTTTCTATTTCCCAGTCATTTTAGAGCCCCGAATTAACTGACTGCAAAGAGCGATATCGCGTTAGTCGTGCACGTCAGTCGTGTTCACGTGCTTTCCATTCATTTATGCGTGGCATCGAAAAGTTCACTCAAACAAAAAAATATTTTTGCACAAAAAAAATTTTTTTTTTTTACTGAATCCTTATTACGTGGTTTAGATACGACCACTTACCACAACCGCATGAAAAAAAAAAGAATTAAATTTTTAATCAAGCTAAATTTTTAATCAAGCTATCCCTTGCCGGGCTATTCTACACGTGGTTTTAAGGAATTACACGAATTCGTTAACACCCTGTAGTTCGAGTATCAATCATTATTTTTGGAACTTCAAATACACAACACACAAGCTAACTGAAAATGTAATACTCAAACATACTGTAGGCGAAGTAATTACGTACTATTTAAATACAATCCGAGTTCGTTAGTTTTAACTCAGAGAGGTAAATATTGACACTGCATGCAAATTAACTGGCGCCTCGCGTATTTGCGGAAAATTTGACACAAAGCCTTGAAACTATTGCTACATAATTTATTATTATTCCTGTGTAATATTAATGAGCTATTCGTAATTTATATTCGTGAAGGCTTGTATGAGTTTTTGTCTGTTTACTATATTTCTTAGTTTATTTATTTATTTATTTATTTAAACTTTATGCAACAAAAAAGTACAAAGGCGGACTTAATGCCTTAGGCATTCTCTACCAGTCAACCAAAGGTGGTGAAGAGATATCAAGGCAGGTGCAAATTATTGTACGACAGTAAAACGAGAACAATTGAGATTAAAAAAAAAAAAAAAGAACTCAAAGCAATTACAAGTTACTTAGTTATATGTAATTTACTGGAAAATTTATGGTACAGTAGTGCTTCAGCGTTAGAATTTAAGTACTCTTTCAGAGTGGAGGCGGGCGCGGATGCTAGCGCGGGCGCGTGTAAATCAAAATTTATGTGGACGCCAGTTGCATTCACAGTGCTCCCGCGAGCCGCGCGTCTGCATGAGGCGGTCACGGACGCGGGTGGCGCGTAGTGATGTTCAAATCCGCTATAAACTGTAGACGTGTTGTAAACTATAAAATATATTCATATAGTCTGTTATTTTATACGCTATCATTATAACGCGGTGTTACAAAACTCGGGCGCAGTCTGAACGCGGAGACGCTATAATTTTATTTAACAACACGCTAAACGAACTTGATTATGCGCGGTAAATGTTATCTCGCAACGCGCTGTACACTAAAGAATATAATAAAATAATATTTCATTCCCTTACGTGCTATTGCTAGTCGCTACGCTATCTTGCTTCTCTTTCTGGCCCCGCTATGCGCGTTTAGACTTTTATTCGTTGAGTAGGTTGAGGCGTTATAATATAGCGTGAAGTCAGAGCCGCTATAGCAAACGCTATACGCTATGTACACATAGTCTGTTATATTTTGGCGCTATACGTTTTATTAACCACCACTAGTGGCGCAGGTATTTCTAATGGCTCAGTCCGCCCGTATCGTTCTCAGTGATATAGTCTGTAAGGTGACTGCGCGTGTGGTTCTAAACCATTTTGATTCACCCGCCGAAGCGTCGTACGATAGCTCGTTTGGCTCTACTGTGAACACGCAGACGCCAAGACCTAAGCGCCCGCGCCCGCTCCCGCCCCTGCATCGCTAGTGCAGTCTGATTGACCACTAAAACTCTTGTGAAAGAGTTTGTAGTACGCACGGCTACAGATCAAGCTATACATTTCCAGTATATGCTGATATCACATTGTATAGGATTTCCTTACCTTTCGTGTGTACCACCACCCTTCCTATTTCTGTCGCCAAGCAGCATTGTTATGTTCTGGTCTGAAGGCATGGGTACCTACCGGTGAAATTACAGCCACCTATTAGACTTTCCAACTTTTTCTCTAAGGTTGGCAACAAATTAGCAATCCTCTCGGTATTGTAGGTGTATACAAGAGCAAACACTTTCCATCGAGTGGACCATTGGCCCGTTTGCCAACATGTTACATCAAAAATATTAGCAATATTTTTTTACTTATTCCTAGATTTGTTTGTTATACTATCGGAGTCAAATGTTGTGCGTTGAAATGGCGCTGCTTATGCGTGTAATTGTTGCTTACAAGCAGCGCCATTTTAACGTACATTAATGAAGAGTTTCTAAAAGAAAATACATGTAACTTTTTAGCGGAAAATAGTATTAAGTTTACTCGTCTAACAAGCGGTCAATTGAAAAGTGAATTGATTAATCTCAAACAAATTAAAAACATGACTTAACTCCAAGGGAAAACCGCTCAACAGAACAAAAAAAAAACAATAGGTCTGCTTCATAAACAAAACATTTATACCACAATGCGGTAACGCACTAGGTATATTACGTTCATAACATTCAATCATAAAATGGCGGCCAGTGCAATGAATGCAGAACTTATGCGTGATGCGATACGTGACTACGATAGTAAAGTAGTTAAAGTAAAGTCAACCTTACTTTAACGCGGCGTTAACGGTTAAGTGCACATGGCTTTTATATAGTTGTGCAGTTTTGTCGCAGACATTGCGTAACGGGTGCTGGTAGTCGTGCTTACGTAATATTTTGGTCTTTTAAAAGACTAGCTGAGCTAGAATTTGTACTAAAATTGTTCAGACTAACGCAACGTTTGGCAGAATTTATAAAATTGCACTATTTTGGCTAGTCTAATTCATTTACTCTTTTTATAAGGCCGGTACCTCACTCTCATTAATTCTTTGCTACAACTCCATCTTCCTCTATCCAGAGCCAATTCCTTTGCGTCTCTGTATGGTGTTCTCTGTATGGCCTCTCAGCCGAAATCGGCATAGATGACATCATCATCACTTCCGTCTTTTCCTTCAATTGATCTGTGTACTTTCTGTGTTTTTTATTAAACAACTCGCTGCTTTGCATGAATAACCACACAATACAAAATGTTCATACTTGATAAGATGACAGCGGAATCCAAAATAGCCCTTATTGTTTCGGGAATAAAACTTACATTCATATCGTCAAGAATTACGAAGTAGCATTACAAAATGCCATTGCCATTGCTTTAATTTCTGGCGCCATTTTTCTTCAACAATGTGATCTTAAAAGGCTCTCCTCTAAAATAAGCTTTTTTTAATTGTGTCATTATTTATCCAAAGCAGTGAACTGTTTACCAAAATTTCTAGTAAATTTTAGAAGGTTTGTTTAACCAGAGAACTATTGTTGGCCAACACGAGCCTTTGTCAATATTTTCTCGAAATGCACTGATCGGAATTTGATTACCACTTTCTCACTCTTGAGGCACAGGCTGTTGCTCAGCAGTGGGACTGTTATGGGCTGATTATGAATTTACAGTCTTCGTATTGATCCTTGTATTTGGTTAGGTAATTTCGCTGACCAAACGGTAGACCATAGAGCTCTCTACTCTAGCCCTCTCACTCTGATAATGCGGCGGGGATGCCGTATTCTCCTCTGTTTACTGGCTATCGATAAAGTCAGTATAAACTAGTAAAAGTGATGGAAAGTAAACAAATATTAAACGTGCGCAAGCGCCGTTATCTATGAAAACTTTCCGAGATGTGCTTTATTGTATCAGGTGTCGATAAAACAAGATAATTTGCTTAGATAAATCAAATGGATCCATTGACATTCAATTGGGTAGAGGTGACATTTGTTTGCTTATTCTAGGGAAAAGTCTTAAGTGAACGGTCTTGGTAAGATTATTTGACGTAGTTTAAGATTTGACGTTCTGACTGGCAAAGATTATTCGTCGTACAGTCTCAAACTTAGAGCAACGCGGTCGTTTTACTTCAACCGCGTTGCTTTTTGGTCTCAAAAGTACATAAAAATCTTCCGTAAACAAAATCTGTACGTCACACAAATATCCTTTCTGATGCTTTTAATGTGAAGTTTACTAAATATGTAGTGCAAATCCTACTGGTAACGCTGCCAGTCTTCTGGGCAAAATCCAGATGACAGTGGTTCGTAGTTTCGACGCTAAATACGCTTTTAAATGGTTTTATTTTTTTCAATATATTTTTGTATCTATTTTGTATATTTACATAGTAAGTTAGTTAAATAGTTTAGATTAATATTAATTATAAATATTCAAATAAATATATTAAACAGAGTGTTAAAAATTTACTCAAAGAATTTTGTGGGGTTACTCGGTATCGGAAATTGAACAATTTTCGTGGAACAACATTTCGAAACTCACGTATTTTTGTATAAATCAGAAAGAAATAAAAAAAAAAGTTTTATACAATAGTAAAAGGTAAATTATACAAATAATAAAGTTCCTGAAAGTAATAAAATCATAACCGGTTTCGCTATTGATAACATGTTGTGAACTCAAAAATATATCGTGTGTCAGGGCACTTAAAGAATAGCCAATTAAAAGGCAAGTAGAATTAATCAGTAGAAAACAATTGACACGCGACTTCCTTATGTTTATTGTTATCCGTATTTGCATTGAAGTTTTGTTTACGTTTTCTTGATACTAATCATTAATTAGTAACTGGCAAATTGACAGTAGGAAAATTTTCTGTTGATAATGATATCTGATTGATTTGATAATATGCAAAGAGATCAGATAATCGCCAACAGATAATTGTCAATCGTTCATGCTTCATCTATCTTAGGATCTTCTATGTTCAATTTCCAAAAATTTTAGGCCTTTTAATCTTTATGATTCGTTACTGTTTACTCATGTACATTTTTTAGGATTTCGACTAGTTACGGACCCAAACGGAGCCCTTAATCATGAGCTGAACACGCGGCAAGGTCGCAAGTCAAACTCGCAACTTTTTAACCTTCTTTTTCCTGATAGCAATACCATGAAATCTATAGAGCCACCCAAAGTAGAATTTGAATTACCAAAAAAAAAGGTTCGCATTAAAACTAAGTTGATATGAAGTTGGTTAACAACAGAAAAATCCAGTAGCTAGAGGTTCTGATTTAGATTCAAACATAACCTTCAGTTGACTATTCACTATAACATGGCCGATTTCTATAATTTACCGATAGTTATAAGTTAAAATTGAGACTTGTATGTTGACCAATATGAAGCAAAAACCTCATAGATTTGCATAGTAGACCTTCCCATAATTTAGATAGCTAAGTATCACAACTAAAAATAATTTAAGAGTATTTTTATGTGCCCACTTTGACAATAAAGAACGCTACCATTGGTAAGCAAAACGACTCGTTTTTGCATATAGGAACATAACTAGTTTTCATTATAGTTCTATTGTTTTACGAACGTTCGGTATTTTCCTTGTTCGTCACGTTATCTCGTTGTAATTGAAAACGTACTCAAATGGGTCACGACTCACGCGCATATTATCGCACATGCTCGTGTTATGTGGATATTGTTTATTATTTAATTACACTGGCTGTGCACTGACCGGTGTCTGGAATATGGCCTAGTGATACAGTTATCTGTAGTGTCAAATATTATGTGAGAGATACGCTAATTTACAATTGATACGTGTTGAATTTTCATACGAAATAATAATATTCGTGTAATTTTAAAAATCACAAAGATAGCGTTACGACAGCTGGTAAAGCGAGCACAGAGTTCGGGACGAACATTATGTGCCTAAAGGCCGATTTACACGAGGATAGTTTCTCGGAGCGAGGCTCGTTCTGTCGTTGTCTTTTTCTACAGTAAAAACAGATTATAGCATGAGACTCGCTTCGAGAAAATATCTCCGTGTAAATGAGCCTTAACCATTGATATATTAAAAAACCCTTTTTTAATATATCAATGACCTTAACGCAGATTTTAGCAGGCGATTGACGTAACGTAACAATCACGTCCCGAATGTTACATTACGATAAGATACTCAGATGGGTTGTAGTTATATTAAAACACCGCGTTTACAAATTTCGTTTCATATTAGCCCACTTGCAGTTATGATTACGAATATGAAATGAAATATTCTTCATTAAACGCAGCGTTATTAGTCTCCCAGATCAGTCGCTACCTTTAGATTACGCATTATCACATAGATCAGAATTCTTACTTAAAAAAATTGCATTAAAACCAACCTTGAAAAACGCTTCTATTTGTGATACAGACTGTAATTTATTAAATTACTAGCTGTACTCTGCATGCTTTGCAATGCACTTTTTCCTACTTACTACCTACCTACTACATACCTTCAGAAACGAAATCAAAATAGTAACAAAAAGTTAAAACCATTTTCATTTCATGCGGTAAACAAATGAAGAATATGGACATACTGAGATAATTTCGTTTTTTTTTTAAATATCAATATTTTTTATTTTCTTATGAACCTTCTCCTGACAATTACGAATAAAACAAAAAAAAAATTGCGAAATTGGTCCAGCTGCTCACGCGTGATGCCGTGAGGAAGGGAAATAGGGATTCATTTTTATATACACTTGGGAGCAAAGAAATCGAGCCACTCCTTTTTTCACGTGGACTGGTTATTAGTTTTTATGAATTATACAATTCTAAGTTGACAAAAAACGACCCTCATTGTAAAGGTTATCAAATAACCTTTTAGGCGATATATGTTTAGAATTGATCTGTTCCATAATACCAAAAATAATAACAATTACGTATATGTGAAAAATAGAAGTGGCTCGTTTTATTTGCTCCCAAGTATATACCTATAGATTATATACTATGTCTACCCTAACATATAATAGAGAGCAAAAGAGTGGATTTGATAAGTAGGTAGACTTCTCGCTCGACGCTATCCCGATCACATAAACTTCTAGACGCAACTGCAAACTTTGTTCTATATTACGCAGAGCCTTCAAGTTTCAATAAACTAAACATTAGAAAAATGTATGTACATAAACTGATATAAATATCATGTAAACTTATAAGGCTAAGTGAATTAGCATTCACTGGGGGCTGTTATCGATGGTATCTATAACAAAGCTTTGTCGTTGTTGGCAATGCCAGACGGTCTGACATTGACTCCGGAGGTCGGCGACCCCTCACTTTGGCCGGTTTTCGGGACCCCACATGAGAGACAAGGGAGACGTGTAATTACTGTGTATTATTGAATATGTGAAAGATTAATGAACATGAAGAATTACTTTGATCATATCCAAAATATCGACGACGTTATCAATATTAAACTACGTCACAACGAAAGATGGGTCCTGACATAGCGGATATTTCGTATATTCTTCCATTGATAGCCCAATTTTTACTCTATCGTGTTTACGAGTATGGAAGTATTCTTATCTCAATTCGGGTCGACTGACGGTTTACTGTGGAATGCTTTAGATTAATAATTATAATATTCATGACATTAAATTAAAATTTTCATTGTTACGGTCCAATAATTTATCGTGGAATATTATAATTAATTATAGTTTGTAATAATTATGTAATTTCTAGAGTGTTATGCTATTCTAATTTATTGTTAAAAACATACAACTAATAAATGATTAGTTTACTGACGTGCATTTTTCGGAATTTCCCGACTAATTTCGGACCCAAACGGAGCCCTTAATCATGAGCTGATCATGCGGCGAGGCTGAGGATGATTAAGGGCTCCGTTTGGGTCCGAAATTAGTCGGGAAATTCCGAAAAATGCACGTGAGTAAACTGTTAGTAATCATAAATCTGAATGTGTCTTACGAAAATTGTAATACAACATATAACTAAGTACATAATTTAGAATAAAAATGCAAGAACACAGTATATTATTAGCTTAAGGAAAACTGTAGATTGTAATTTACATGTTAAGTTATAGGTTAGTAGTACTATATCAAAACTTAAGACAAATTACAGTCGCAGCTAATTCCAATCTATTATGGTATGGTAATGCAACTGTTATGCGTTTTAATTAATGTTAATAGCAATATTAACACGGTTTGTGTAGTTTTCCTAACACTTAGACATCATTATGTCGACAGTAAAACATACATACAACCCTAATAGCTTGTATTAGCCTAATATCCTTACTAATAAACGTAGCTTTAAACACAAAACAAATTATTATCGTTAAACTGATGTTATTCCAACAACGATAGTCTACTCACGTTAATAAAACCGCGACGTACTACCCTTTCCCCTTAAGTTGATTCCTGAAGTTTCTCTAAAAAAACGTTACCATACAAGAAACGTTACATACCATAAAAATATCAAATATTTATAAAAATCAACACATGTTTAGTATAGGTATTTTACGGTTTTTCATTATGTCGTTTACGTTTTTTCTATATCAGTCTCCTACTACGGCTACAATTTACGAAATGAACGAGCTGTTGAGACTCATCTTTCGTTAAACAGAGTCTAACTCATTGAATGCTACATATTAGTTGAATAAAGTTTTACGTGTGAATTTAGAAATAAACTATTGACCTGCCCCGACTTCGAACGGTCACTTGCTTGAGGGTTTTTCCATCAAATATTTGATTATTTCGACTTTCTTAACAAAATCATGAGAGCTCAACTAATATAAAAAACAAGTTTATAAATTACTAGCGACCCGCCCCGGCTTCGCACGGGTGCAATGTATTATACATAAAAACCTTCTTGAATCATTCTGTCTATTGATGAAAACCGCATCATAATCCGTTGCGTAGTTTAACCGGTAAAGCCCCGCCGTCGTCCCAGGACGACACCTGCCATTGTTTATCTATTGTGTCTATAATTACAGTACTTGAGTAATTAAAATAAAATTAATAACAGTCCATCTGTCGTTTTAAATTCAATTGACTTATCGAGTACTGTAATTATAGACACAATAGATAAACAACCATGGCACTGACGATCCGGATCGTCGGTCGGGCCGCTAGCGGTTAAAAGATCTAAGCGTACAGACGGTGGGAAGCGACTTTGTTTTATATTATGTACTCTCTACAGATAAATCTTCCCCGAAAAACAATCCGTCTAATCGTCAAAACCGTAACAAAATTCGTTCAGTAGTAACGGAGAAAATCACGCACAAACAGACGCGGTGGGAGACTCTGTTTTATAATTTACATAGTATACAAACGATACTCTTCATTACAAAGTTGGTACATATAACTAAATCCTCATTCTTTTTGTCCAACAGTGGTCTACTGCGACTACAATGGTTCTGGTCGCGCGCTACAATGGATAGAGGACTACGTGGCAAGGGATGTCCTGCCTACACACGCCACAAGATGCACCGGCCTGTCCTACACTTCAGGACAGAGCGAGTTATACAGGTAACTGTCTCCATAACTGCTTAGATTACTGATGGACACAGGTCTTTTATCAACGGAAGGACATGTTCCTACCATAGAATAACCACCAACGCAACCTGGTCCCAACCCTCACTGGTGGCGCTTTGTCCAGCGCACGCTGCTATGCGCAGTATAACACCACAAACTTGGTATCGTGATGTCCGTGGTTTTCGTCAACTCACATACACAACAAAAAGTTAACACTTTTGAGCCGTACAAATATCATTTCCGTGTGAAAAGATATGTGTACGGCATGAGCTATTCTCGTATTGCTCGTGTCTAGACGAGATAAGAGAATCACCAAATTGGTCTATAGGTAAACTGGAAAGTTCTTTACCGTGATACCTACTGTTTTCCGTAAGAGGTTTTGTCATGAAAATGAGATGTAGCATTATTCATTTGTGTTATAGGTATATGAGTTATTACAATACTGATAGCCGATAAGCCGATGATCCTTACTGAACCCACGTCAAGAGACGACACAACTATCATTATTTTAGCAATACTTGCGCACTACGCGTGCGTCTGCAATGATGCCAGACGTGACTCAACAGCCAATCTGTTCTCGACCTTATCTAAGACGTGACAGGTTGCTGTCTCATTGTCTATGGCATCACAATAACCCGTATACAGGTGGAATAATCGTCAATAGATTGAGATGTGTTTAAGATATTAAATAGATTGTGAACGACACTCAATGCATCGAATTTTCTTCTAACGTTGATTACCATGAAATGTGCAAAATGTGTTTTATAATTACATATTAATTGTTTCGTTGGTCTAGTGGCCGCAAGAGCAACTGCTGAGCGTGAGGTCTTGGGTTTGATCCCCAGCTCGGGAAAAGTGTTATTGAGTTTCTCCGTGTGTAATTTCTCAATACCAGCCCGGAGTCTGGATTTGTGCTCGGCTGATGGCAATGGGCTCGCCCCCTATTAAACGGGACTTGAATGTAACGGCGAAATGAGGGTGAACATATAAACCTCTCACACCTCTGCCTAACCCTTCGGGGAATACAGGCGTGATGTTATGTTAGTTTAGTTTGTTTGAGAGAGTATTTGATGTTTATCATTTTTGTCCACAGATCAGAATCGAAGTCAATAATCAGAAGCTTGGTGGGTGCCTGTCCTGAAGATGTGGCCGTGGTGGGAGCGACACTGGTGCGGTTCCTTAGGGCGCTCCGTCCCCAAGGGGTGGTGCTCTTTGTGTCCTCGAGGGAAACTGAAACCAATATCGCGCCATGGAGGGAATATGACACACAGGTAAGGAAACCACGTTGTGTTTCTAAAATTGGAAGACTACGGTCCTTTTTTCAAGTCAAATGAAAATATTCGCTTTTCCAAATAGGTGCTTTTTGAAAACCGAAGATCAGAAACTATTGCAGGGTGACTGATGATGTTGATAAGTGCTTTTCAATTGTAGCAGAAAACCTTTTTTTACCTGTGGAAATTTTAATGGATATTTCCTGCCCTGGGGAAGACTTAAGGTCAACCTGTTACCGGCTAAAACCCTATGGTTCCTCCTTCGGACCTATGGCCGGGTGTCGTGGGATTTACTGCTGCATGCACCACATCTCCGGTGGAAGCAGCAACTCTGCCGATAAAGGTTTTGCAAAGTGAGATTCCAGGGTACCAAAGTAGGTACTTAAGTTCCCTAACTATCGTAACCTCAAGAAATGTAGATACAGATTTTCACAAAGAATACTTCTACAAACCAGGTACAACTTTCCGAATAATTTAAACAATTATAAAAGCCAGACATACTACAATAATAAATTCCAGAACAAGGGAAAGTTTAATTGCTCCATGTTAAAACAATAGACCTCTACAATTTCGTTAAAGTTAGTACACCGAGGACAATAATCTAATTGATGGTCAGGACGTTATATGAAAAGTTTTTGGAAAATAAATTAATTTAAAAGTGTCTGAATGGTTTATGGTTTTGTGTTATAAAACATAAATACAACTCTAGGTGTTGTAAAAGGTGACAGATAAATATTAGATAGTTAAATATCAGCGAATGTTAGTGGAAACGCCAGTAGAAGACGCTCTAGAAAGACATAAAGTTTGATTTTTGCACTTATACTAGTATACGTAGGACCCGTCGATATATCGATGTTGTTGGTCATTTTCTTCAAAAAGTACAGGTGCGTAGTATTCTCACGGCGTGCGTGTATGATAGGATGGTTGAACGTGAATGAAGCGAAAGGAGTATGTAAGGATCGTAGCATGTGGCGTACTAGAGTTTCTGCATACCCTCCATTTGAAAAGGCGTGAGTTTATGTATGTATCGATGTATGTAATCGATAGACTATCACAGTGCACTGCTGGACGAAGAAAAAGATTTATTTTCCTGTATCCATGGTATACAGGTCAATGACAAAGACAAACGATAGTAGTGTTATCCTCTTGTCCCCTAATCTTCTAGTCACTTTCTTGCCCCAATTTCTGAAAGGTTCAAGATCAACGCAAAAAGTGACTTATGAGCTGTCAAATCTCAATTCCAGACGACCTTTCAGGGTTACACTCGCATAGTTTTTATACCACAATGTCTGGACTTTAAAACAGACCTTGACCTCTGAGTTTGTTTCGGCATTTCTTCTCAGAGATAGTCGGATAGGAAATGCCGGCGCCATCCAGTCTTAAAAAAACCTATATAAAATTGACTTCTAAGTGTCTGTAACAGATTTATGTACAGAAAAGTATGTGATCAATCTTTTCTAGTCCGTGGTGATCAATTAATCACATTACTAGTTGTCATGAGCTTCGACCACAGATTTGATAAATCAACCGTTCAAAAACCAGGGGTTAGAAAGTGACTTCGGGTCTATCCAAAGAAAGAGAAAAGTTAGTTCTCTTCTTTGACCGGAATTCGGCATAATGACAATTTCCCTGCAAATTGTTCAGCAAACGTTTACCTCCGGTCTCCAGGTACTTACGTTGCCACGTGTACGTATAATTGCAGGTAGTTAATATGTTATGAATGTTAGCTACACGTGCATTCGAAAGGTGCTGACACACCCAGTTTTACTTTCCTCGTGAAGGATATCAAATATCATACCAGCTTTTACGTTCCATCACGATGAAAAAGTCCTGGAATCCTGGAAATGTTGTCATTACATCATCATCATTAAGCCGAAAGACGTCCACTGCTGGACATAGGCCTCCCCCAATAAGGGGGGGGGGGGAGGGTTTGCCACAATCGCCACGCTTGGTAGGCAGGTTGGCGATCGCAGTATGGTTATTAAAATACTCAGAGAACGCTGCTGCCCATCCTCTAGTAAATGCCTTAGTCGTCGCCCATGGAAAGAGATGGGGTACCTAGTACTATTCTTTACGTCCGGCACTACATGGACAAGTATGGACTACATGGACGTCATTACAAAACATAACATAATCAGTCCATTACTGTCCCACTGCTGGACACGGGGCTCTTCTCAAAATGAGAAGGGCTTAGGCCTTAGTCCATCACGCTGGCCTGATGCGGGTTGGTGAACTACACACACCATTGAGGACTTTATGGAGCCATCTCAGGTGTGCAGGTTTCCTCACGATGTTTTCCTTCACCATTAAAACAAGTTATAATCAAATTCTAAACGTTGTCATTCATCATCATCATTCAACCGAAAGACGTCCATTGCTGGACATAGGCCTCGCCCAACGTTGTCATTACAAGCTTTTATTTAACCACAACGTTTTTCTTGGAAACTTGACATTACTCGTATGTTAGCGTTCTATAGAAACATAAGGAAGCATCCTATGTAAAACTCTAGTCTACTTTTAGGCTAACCAGCCAGATGCTCTAAATCTATCTTCTAGCCTTTCCCCAACTATGTTGGGCTCAGCTTCGAGTCTAACCATAGGAGCTGAATACCGGTATTTTACACGGAGTGACTGCCATAAGAGCTCCGCAACCCAGTTACTGGGTAATGACGATTTCGTAAGGTTAGACCGGTTGTCTTACTTTCGGGCTTCTTACTACCCGTAACGACTGTCATAGGTATTCGTATGACGCCCCAGAACGTCGGTTTAACGGTTTAGTCCCATCTCTTCCACTTCCCATCTCTTCCCCTATTACGTTTCTTAGCGATGGGAATTTTTTGTACTTATAAACACACAGGAGAAGAGATGGGAAGGGGAAGAGATAGGACTAAACCGGTTTAACCTGCTCTCCGAGGCACGAAGGGCTCTCCATGTGTAATGAATGGTCACCCATCCACAGACTGACGGTGGTCAGCGTTGCTTAACCTCGCAAATTGTAAGATCGGCGCTTGTAAATTGGCCACGAGACACTCCAGATGTACCAGATGCTCTAAATATTAGAATTAAATGTCCAGTAAGGAAATGTTTTGGTGACATAATAGCAGTGTGTGTCTTTCAGTCATATACGTTCGCATGTCAGTTATCGCTAGTTGGCGCTAATTCAATGAGGCTACCGATCGCCATACGTTAGTCGTACATGTCCAGAATTCATTATTAATTGCTAACTGACTGAATTCGAGGAGAGGGTATGTTTTTCTACTGTTTGGCACCTAGCTAACAGCACCTGATGTTAAGGTTTCGGTTAAATTATCTTTACTTTTAGTTTTTGTATCACTAGTCCTAGGGCAAAATTTACATGTCGATCATAAGAACTGTCACATTGTATGGATTTGAGTGTTGGGACACCAAGGTTAAGGGTAAAATGAGGAACATGCAGCGGAGATGCGAATGTTGAAATGAATGTGTGGAGTGACAACAATGGACAAGATAAGGAAAGAGTATGTCAGAGGAAGTTTAAAAGTAGCAGTAGTAATAGATTAGCGTGATATGGACATGTTATGCGGAGGGAAGAAAGTCATGTCACTAGAAGAGTGTTAAATATGACTGTGGATGGTGACAAGTAGAGGTAGGCCAAAGAAAGCATGGATGAATTGTGTGAAGAATGATTTGGGAAAGAAATGAATGAGTACTGAGATGACGGCTGATAGAGGAGAATGGAAGAGTACCACATGTTGTGCCGACCCTATCTAGAGTGGAATAAGGGCAGGGAGATGATGTGTCACTAGTCCTGTCAATTTTGTTTTTGTTTTAATCAATCGAAGAAACGTGCTGTTATGTCCAGTAGGCGTAGCCACTTGTATGTAGGCAATTTAAAACTATTAAACTTTAGCCTTATTTTCCGTACGATACTCTCCTCTTGGGCTTTGGCTTTGAGTACTGAGCTGACGGCTGGTTAAGGAGAATAGAACAGGAACACATGTTGTACCGGCCCCACCTAGGGTGAGATAAGTGAATGGAGATGATGATGATCTTTCCTTGGGTTTTGTAAGAGAGGATTTGGAGACATAACAGATATGGTTGAGCAGCATTTCAGTATCCACTTGTAGCAATTATTTCATTCTTGAATAAGCAATAAACCTGTCATGCGTCGTATTTTTACCGCAAGCCAATATTCTATGGCTAGATTTCCACTTCATAAATATTATTTATTCCAACAGCAATAACTGCAAAACGTCCAAACATTTCCACTCGTATTTACGAAGCGACGTGACATTTGCCGAGTCCACCTCAGTACACATTACCAGCAGTACTACTATTTTATCGCCATGCAGCTAAACGCATTACGAACGGTAAGGCCGAATCCCGATAACACGGCCTTCGGTTACGTAACGGAAGCGTGGCGTTTTATAATTTTTGCATACAATGAAAATATACGGACGTTCAACGTGGGCGCCGCCGCGACGTTATACATAATGCTTTTAATAACTTGAAGACGTTTCAGAGGGTTATTTTATTTGTATTTTATAGGTTGTTTGCATGCTGCGTAGTTTCTTGTTTTTTTATGTAATTCTCTGATGCGTGCATAAAATTGAATGGCATGCCTATGATCTCGAATGTTTTGGCAGAATTGTATTGTAGGTGGCAGAAGTTTTTCATGCGATAGGTCAAGAATAGCGAATAGCTTTTTAGCGATCATAAATTGTAATGCGAGGGCGCGAGCTTGCACTTTGACTGTTTCTAAAACCATGCTTGTTAAGATGGCCACTATACCCTTTTCAACGTAAGGTGAGTCCTGGAGTTTTTCTACAAAACGTTACTGTTCAAAGAATAACAAATATTTAAAAAAAACATAACATGCCTATTATAGCTGCTTTACGGTATTTGGTGATGTTGTTTACGTTTTTTCGATAGCAGTCTCCTTACGACTATAATTTACGGAATGACCGCTATGTCAGGACGCATCTTTCTGTTAAACAAAGTATAGGCAATTTATTGTGTCGTTAGTCCGTATGAGCTTTTTAAATATGTTGAACGTTCGTTCATTGAAACAAATAGATTTTATAATAAAAAAACGTCTTTAAAATGTTTACTATATAATTTATCACATTGAAGTTAATCTAACCATATTTCCAAGATTTGAAGAAATCAGTTTCTCACGTCAACGCACAACCCAAACTCCCGTGTGTTTCAATACTACGCAGAGCGCAAACGCACTCAATGCGTTGCGCTTTACGACCGGCAAATTCCTGCAGTTTATCAACAGCACCATGTTTACATGATTTTTACACGTGACCTGTGCAGTATACTGCATTTGTTCCTAGCCTTGGACTATTTCTGAAGCCGGTTAGGCCTAGAAAGCTAAGCCTATAGCGAGCAGGTAGTTGCAAGGTCTAGTATTCCAGTCGCAGAAGGTCAATGTGTGTTGGAGGAAGTTAGAAAACAAGCTATTCTACAATATTTAACTTTATTTCTGTAGTCAACTTCAAATCTCTAGGAGTTAGTGTGTTGTGGGTGTATAATGTAAATCAATGTCATGCACTTGACCTTTTACTCATAAAAAGTCTATAACTAGAAGGTTCTGTGACTCTGATTCTGTGTCGTTTTTCTGTATAGAAAAAAGGGATGACCAATCAAAAAACGCGTTGAAATCACGGACTAGAAAAAAAAGAAGGACTCCGCGCCACGTGTATCGAAAGTGAAGCACTTTATGTATGCCGGACCGTTTGTACAAACATGCTTCACGCACACATTTACATCATACGGTGCCGACTGGCCGCCATTACGCGGCACCGCGCCGTCATTGTAGGTACTGTTTACGTCAAGTAATAAAATAAAATAATGCCTTCTTGTGTTGTGAAATGATTTAAAAATAATTCTACATCCCAGAAAAAGTGTCAAGGAATAACATTCACAAGTAAGACACTTATTTAACCTGTTGATTTATTGTATTTTTGACATTTTAAAATCATTACTATTGGAACACAAAACCTCAAAAGACATAGAAGTGCTGTCGGAAAATAAATGGGTAATTTTCCCGAGAGATTGGGTAATCCATTTTTTTGTGTTCTTTGTGAGTTTTTTGCAAGTATTGAATATGATTATTTTTATAGATTTCCTACAGCAAATCAACCATGGAATAATGATTGGATTAAAATAATAAGAGCCTGCAGAGATGAAGAACATTGAATTCCGTCGAAAACGTTTTTCTTGTCACTCATACAAAATAAATACTTAATTTTAAGTTTTAACTAAGTATATGTTTGTAATTTCAATCAAATAATGTAAGCGGACTTCTTATATGGCTTCATTTAAAGAAATGAAACTTTCAAAATATAAAAAAAAAATGGGGAAATTTTCATTTATCTGGTATCCCTCAAATCACGCACACATAGATCGGTACGGTGCTTCACTTTTGATATGCGTGGCGCGGAGTCCTTCTTTTTTTTCTAGTCCGTGGTTGAAATATTTATTTTCATTTTTACTACGATTTGCGATTGATCATTGATGTATTTAAGCATCAGTAGAATTGATCAGGATATCAAACGCCTTAGTTTTCCCACGTCCAATTTAGGACTGCTGAGACTGAATAAACGTAGTTGATGATTGATTATACAGCTTTTCGTTCTAGTAGTACTAGTTCTTATCTACGACTTTCCTCATACCAAACTTACGAGAAATTAGACAAGCGACTAGTTTTAGGGAAACCTCGTCGTAGCGACGGCTGCCTTACTTCTCACGGAGTTGGAAAATCAATTAAATCGTGCGATTCAATGAAAGCACCTACAGGTATTCTATTCTAGTTACCGTACCGTAAAATTCATTATGAACGACTGAACATATTAACAATGCGTTAAGTTTTTTAACTTAATCTATACATATAAAAGGAGAAGCTGACTGACTGACTGATCTATCAACGCACAGACTAAACCGCTGGGATTAGAAAGTTGAAATTTTGACATTATGTTCCTTTTCTAACGTAGGCATCCACTAAAAGGGATTTTTCGAAATTCAATCCCTAAGGGAGTTAAATAGGGAATTAAAGTTTGTACTTATGGAAAATCGTCACTTAACGGGTTCAAAATTTCACGCAAGCGAAGCTGTGGGCGAAAGCTAGTATCTTATATTCAATGAAAATAGGTACTACCTTTGATTTCTTAATATTAGCAGCATAAGCATAAGGTCGTCCATTGTTGCAGTGGAAATTTTCCGTGGCGATCCAAAGCCATTGTTTCCTTGCATGAAACCACAACAATATCAACGAGGTGTTACCATGACAACGCCTACGTTGATCGAACCACAGTAAAAATATAAGCTAAAGCAGTACTTCAACTACCTACAATCGTCCGAATTGATACACTCACACAGACACGCACTGCAACAAGCCTTCTAAGTTATCATCGGAATACAGTCAGTCACGGCTGTCATAGAGTAAATGACAAAGAGTGCATAATACTCAGTATACAGTGCATGTCTGTGTGGGGGTGCATGAAAAGAGCCTCCGAGAGTGACGATACATAAGTATGTCCAGCGCACCCTGGGCAGTCAGCCTCGCTACCAACCTTGCTGACTGGCTAATCTTTTCACCACGGCATGAGCTATTCTCGTATAGCTCGTGCCGACACGATAGAAGAAGAAGAAGTGCATGTCTGTATGAGTATGTCAATTCAGGCGATTATTGTAAGTTGAGGTACTGCTTTAGCTTAAATATGAACTGTATCATAGCTCTCATTCCTCGGTTTAACTTAAAACCATGCCTGGGTATATCGGTCGAAACTATCTATCCTACTTTATCATTGGATTAAGCTTTGTTTTTATTTTCTGGCTTTCCATACCTCGATTTCATTTCTGTTATGTAATTATCATAGTGTTTCCGTGTGAGGGTCTGTTTTTAGACTGCCTCCTTTCTGTTTGGACGTGTGTATCTTTTGCGGTGAAATTGTTGGCTGTCATGCCATACTTATTTCTGTTTTTTTATTTTTATTCTTTGGTTTGATCGCCTTTGTTCCTAGTAGTACCTGATAGTAAGTGCAGGTAGATTCTATGATGATTCCCCTATACATCTCTGGCTCTCACATACACATGACGGAAGCCAGTAAACTGCTTGGCGCCGGACTTTAATGTGAAGGATGGTAGCTAGCAGTCAGGCAGACCGCAAAGATCCTACTACCACACGTGCTAGGTTTTGTTGAATCTCTACAACACGCGTCAATTTCTTCCTGAGATTATTGTTTTTTTCTCTCATCTCATTAGTAGATACATTTCTAATGTACTCTCTATGCCAATGTATTACATCACGGCTGTATTAAGGGTTAGGTTGTCAAATGTTTCTTCACTTTTTTGGTGAACTATCTTACCATTATCAGCAATGCCATTAATTTTAGCGGTATTAATAGCAGTAACATCATTACATCTAGATTGATTTTTCACGCCAATTATCGCGCTAGGTATTTACCGTGGTATTTAGTCACACGTCAAGGAAGTGATTTGATTTTTAACGTCAAAACGTTGACGTTAATGCTTGCGAACACATTAACGATCGTGTTTATTTTTATAATGCAGATGGTGTTTTTCTTAATCGATTTCTCGTTTACTTTCATACATACAACAAGAATTTTGATGTGTGATTTTGTATTCAGTATCATAACTTCGCGAGAACTTCAAAATTTATCCACTATTTCGGACGTCAAGCAATTCGAAAGATTGCGTAGCTTCTAGATTTAGGTTGACTACCTATCTAACGAATTTTGGTTATAATTTGTGGATACCATGCTCGGCAATGGCAGATTATTCATGTAAATGAGTACCCTCCTAACGTACGTTACTATACATAGAAATTGAAGATTTTACAATCATAGCACGATCGTCTGGCTAAGCGTCTGTTTTGAAGTAACCACCTTACCAAGATAAACTAATGACTAATCCTCCACAACATTTACATAAAAGTAATAAAACTTTATCGCGTGTTATGTTATTACAATAATGTTTTAATAATAATCAACTGCAATAAAACTTATATGATCATTAAAGTCACACTCACATCTCTGTCAATGGTCAAGTTTACCTAACATATTGTTTGCCAACGTGATCATTTTATTACAGACACTATAGTTCATTTTATTAGCATCATTTTACAATGTAAATAAAGCAATGTTGAGTTGTTTTATGTTTAAAAGGTTTACGATCAAACAGAGCATACTTGGCATTGTGTTAATTTTCACTGTATTTTACTGCGGCAGTTATGTCAACAATAGTCTTGCCTTGATTGGCATAAAGTCTAAGATCGACCGACGACGTCTTGCTTACCGCAGTGTGTATTGTTTTGTGTGCTACTCGTAAGTTCATTGTCTGAATATGTGTCATAGATAGTTTTGTGAACACTGTCTCGTAATTTTCCGTGTGACTAAGACTATAAATCAACTGTAGCCTGTAGCATTCCCATTCCTTTGTCAAATGTAATATTTCAGAGGATCTAACCCAAAATATTTATAGTTAATATCCTATGTCTTACGAATGATCTGTTGGTGTATTGCGGGTTTAAGAAAATGTACTAGAATAAAAACTCCGGGAATTTCGTGCTCTGTTTGTGTTTCAGTTTTTTCATGCTTAATTACTACATTTGAAACAGACAAATTGCTTGGTTTGTGAAGAAAAATATTGTTAGAGATCGAATAAAGACTAACAATGTCTGGAACTGGAATTTGTTATTGAAATACTTTACTGAACGTTTGATTTATTATAAATCATGAATTTATTCATAGTTTTAAAGGAAAATATACTTCGTAGTTACACAAGATTTATATTTCATAATGTTTGAAAGTCAGGAAAGTTGAGCTGTGAATCGTTATGTAACATTATTTGGTTGTATGATGCGAGAAGGCGGTGATTTCTTTTCCTTTTTTCTTCTTTCCTTAAGAGCGTTTTTTCAAATATACGAATTCGTGTAATTCCTTCAAACCGCGTGATCTACTAGTGACACAGATTAACCCTATACGGGTTTTATTGAAAAAGACAAAAAATTAAATAAACTTGATTTTCTATTTCCAAGTCATTTTAGAGCTTCGAGTTAACTGACTGCAAAGAGCGACATCGTGCTAATCGTGCCCGCCAAGTGTGTCGCCGTACTTTCATTCATTTATGCGTGGCATTGAAAAGTTCACTCAAAGAAAAAATATTTTTGTAAAAACAATGTTTGCTTATTTTTATCGAATCCTTATTTGGTGGTTTAGATAAGATAAAATGCCAGGACAGTAAGAAAAAAAAACATTTTTAATCGAGCTAAATGCCGTGCCGGGTCAATCTATAGGTACAAGTAGTAGATCATGTGGTTTTAATTAAGGAATTACACGAATTAGTTTACATCCTGTATGATATACGTTACAATTTTGCCAAAATAAACTAGCTACCCATTGATCGCTTTTGTATTCTTCCTTAAATTTCGGTAAACGTCGTTCTGAATTGACCTGTGTTCTCCATTCCGAATACCCTTTTTGCTTTACAAACTGCATACTGTTGCCAAAACCTTAACTTTAGGCAGGTCAAGCGGTCATTCACCAAAATTTTGTCATTTATGGAAATATGAGTTTTTACGATCAAATACGTATTCTTGATCTCTCCGCTTGCTAATGCTCACAAGCGAGCCCTAACAATAGTCCGGAAACCCGTTAGTATCAAGATTATTCTTCCTTAGGTCATTTCCTGTTCTTTATTATATCTAGCACCGTTCCTTCCTCATTTCATTCATAACGCTTACTGTTACAGAAACATACAAAAGTGAACAATACTGTACATTACAAAGTTTAGTAGTCCCTATTTTGTCCTTGTCGTTCTATGGTGATGACGTCATGCCACGGTCATGGGGGTGTGCGTAGTAAGTGGCGTGTCTATGGGTCCTTAACGCACCTTGTTTACTGCTGAGCCCAACAATGACATCATATCCTACTGGTACTTGCGTTTTTTTTGTGGTATGTGTCGAGAATTTTTATTTATGCGTTGTTTTGGTACTATCTTACTTCCTGTATTATTTCGATGGTGTGGTTATAATAATGGTGGGTTTTTAGACTACGCGCAAGATTAAATGTGTCGCAGTAACATGGATATAGTTGTTTATTCATATTCTTGGTAATATGATCGGAATCGGAAGATGCTTATAAGAAAATGTTTCATAAGCATCCCTAGCAAATATTCCTGATGAAATGCTTATAAATCGAACGATGCGTTCATGTTACTGTTGCTATGGAGATGCTTATAGAAATCTTCCGGTATATGATCATATCGCTAGAAATATGATCATAAAAGGCTATTACCATGCCACTGCGATAAATACATTGATGACAAGTGAATTTAGTCAAAGTATAATCGTGGAACTAAAACTTCCTAGGCAGAAGGATGAAGGCCCATATTGTGGACCAATTCGATATTACAAATGCATTTTCTTTAGCTTTTGTTCTTGCTGCTTACAATATAGAATTTTAAAAGTTATCCAACTTTGAGATTGAGATGTTAAAAGCAACTTCATTTAAATTCTCAGCGTGTTGAGTCGCTTAAGCTTTGTCGTTGTAAATATGTTCGGCTGTAAGATTGTGCTTAATTGAGTCTGTACGAGTAATTTGTCTATCCTTAACGAGCCTAGGATAATCATTATCACCAGCCCGTGAAGGTCCAGCTGAACTTAGGCATTTGGGAATATTGCTAAATATCAATGCTGGCAATCGCATTATGTTGTTACCAGTCTCCTGGCATTCCCCTCCTTAAGGACCCAAAGTATTAAGTAATTTGCTAGCACGAAGTTTTATGCTTCCAAAAGTTAATATGGAAACAGTGTTAATTCTCGTATAAGTTGTCAAGATATTACACATATTATTGATGGGTTTTCCAACCATCCTTTTAAAATAATGTTTCTGTTTAATTCTTATTGTTGTTCAGCTATTTTTTGTTTGCGCGAATTCTAAGAAGAACATTGTTTGCATGTTTAGTCGTTTCAACTTTAATGGTACGTTTTGTTATAACTTACGGTTATGTTATGGCTCAAATTACATGTTCTTGTTTGTGATGGCATTTTGTTTTTGACATTAAAATAATTTGCTTGTTATATTGCTTTAATTAAGCTTTTTTGGGAGACATGCTATCCAAAGTTTAATTTATACTCCAACAAAATTAGACTGTACTGTTTGTGTGATACCTACCTTCGCAGCTCAGTCTATTCGTAGTTAAAATCTCTTAGGTTTTCAATCTCACCAACCTTTAGTATTATCTTACTTCATGATATCATCATCATCCTTATCCACTACCCTTGACAAATGTACGTGATCATAGAAAGTTGTGGTGGACAAAAACGACACTACCCAACCTCTTCAAATAGATAGAATCTTAGTCTTCTTTACGACACTTTCAGATGGCCTCTTCAAATCCTCTTATAGTACACAACAACTCTGCTTACTATGTTCTATTTTTCTATACGATAGCAACATATAAGTATGACCTGTCAGTCCACTGAGTAGGTTTCATTATTAATCTATCGCATCAGTTCGTATTAGCATCGTCAGTAATCTTATAAGTGCTGTAATGTACTGCGTTAAGTGCCTGGACGTCGCTCTATCGTAATTTGCGTCTTAATAATGAACTCCATTTGTTACACGCGATCTTATAACTACAGGTTGTCTTATCGCGTTATGTTATAAATTTTTTATTTTACAATAAATGCCATTTTGATTACTCTAATGATACAAAACTATTCTATCTTGTGAAGAAATCTCATAAATAAATTATTGCTAATTATATTTGGGAGTTGGTGATCGACTAATGGGTCCCACACATGTAAGATTTATTTGCTCTAGCTTGCGTGATGCCGTACTGACTAGATACCTGCAAACATTTTTTTCATGCGTTTATTTCCCTACTTGTAATTATAAGCCTAAACTTGGTTAACCGCTAATGTCCCAACGGCGACATCTATTGTTTATCTATTGTGCCCTTGAAACTGGTTTTCAATGTGTTAATCACCAACTCATAACAACCCATAAGCATTTTGGTCGGTGAGAGCAACAGGATCCAAAAGACCAGGATCCACTGATCAGGTATTTAACCTACCCTTGGATTTTACATAACCTACGTGTGTAGTTTTAGGAAAATTCATATTAGAAAACAACGATACATCATACAACAGTATTGCAATAAAATACCTTTTTTATACGTCTGGACGATTAGCCGACATGCAGAATAAGGGATTTCAATAGTACTTACCTTTTTGAATTGTTTTTCTGCTTCAAGCTTTATAAGGTTACTTAAAGGTCAAATGTTCTCAAGTATTTTATTCACGAAGCTTGTCGACCCAGTTCTTTTTAATTCCTTAGCACACTTGTAATCGTTTTAACACCCTTGTAAAATTTATCAAGCGTTTAGGAACTTTTACTAGTTGTTAGCATTTTGACCTAGAACATATTTGAGCGCATTTCACTTTTGGAATTGGACGTAAGTTATTGTGTGTATTTTATGTTTGTATGAGGGAATGTACATGGCTCATACTTGGGTGGGGTAGTAGATGGTGTTGTACACTTTTCAAAATAAAGAGAGTCCTGGATAAAATATACGAAGCATATCAATTATATATATTTTTTTATAGCTAGCTAGCTAGTATTTATATAACTATTTTACGGTTCTTGATGATGTCGTTTACGTTTTTTTCGATAGCAGTCTCCTTACGGCTACAATTTATGAAATGACTTCTATGTCAGGACTCATCTTTCGGAACAGAGTATAGGAAGCCTTGTTGATGCAATTTGCATATTATGTCTAATTAAATAGGGATAGAATACGAATTTGTTCACATACATTTTTGATAAATATGGTTATAATTTTATACCCATATATATATATCATTGAGATTTCAGTACCTACAATAAATAGTGCATACATACATAAACTCACGCCTTTTCCCATGGCGGTAGGCAGATGGAAACAAATTGCAAAATGCTAGTAGATCTTATATAACCACAAAAATAGAATAGAAAAACATTAATTAAATATGAAACATAATACACAATACACATATAACATAATACAGCAACAATAAAAAGAGTAAAAAAAGAAAAACAAAGAAATACAAACAAGGAGCTTAACAAGCATAAGCGTTGAGCTTGCTCATACCGAAAGAGTTATCAAATCAGCATTTGCGCTGGTTTTCAGTTGGCATACCGGCAAATACTTGTAGGTTCTCTGATTAAATTGCACTCAATGGTTGCGAAGCCTTAGATTATCTACTTTGTTAGATTTTCACACCATACGCGTATAGTAAGTAGCTGAAATATTCTTCGTCGAAATAACTTTAAATCAATAAACAATTCTAATAGATTCATTGATTAAAATAGAATATTCGTAAATCACTGACAGTAAGACATCTTAGTTTATGTGTGTTGTTAAATAAATTGTTTATAGCGTATTGCCATTTGCATAGTTACTAATCTTATTACCTTACTGGAAAGCCAGGACTCGTTGTCAGCATTTACATATCAAGGAATTTTATTAATGTAGACACATAGTGATAGTTTTATTTCTTTGTAGATAGGTAAGGTTGGACAAAACTCAAAAGATTATCAATGATCTTTATCATTCTAGTGATTCCTGTTGAAATATTTGGGGATTTTAGTATCTGGTTTTACGCAAAGTGACGACTGCATGATAGCACCCACCCTTTCGAAATAGATCTTTCAATATCTTTAGTATGATCTATATTTAAGTCCCAAATTCTAAATCAATTCTAATTTTAATATTCATTGTTATAGGTCATCAAAATCCCAGAAACAAAAGAAGGCTACATAGACCTGAACAACTTGGAACAGAGGCTGCAACAAAACTCTACTTCTGGCATGAGAATGATTGGCTTCTTCCCAGCGGCTTCCAAACTGACAGGAGTCCTAGCTGACGATGTTGCTACCACTCTCCTCCTACACCAATATGGAGCTTGGTCATTTTGGGACTATACGCTGGTTGCGCCATCTTCTGCTGTAGATATGAATCCCACGTTCCCTGGAGTAGACGAAGAAATGGTGAAGAAAGATGCTCTGTTCTTCAACTGTGAGAAGTTTGTCGGAGGAGTCCAGGGACCCAGTGTTGTTATTGTGAAGAAAGCTGTGTTCAGTGATACACCAATATATTCAGAGGATGTTGAGGTACGTACATTATTTGAAAATATTTTGTAAACCTGAACTAAAAGTCGAGGTATTCAAATCCATATAGAAATATGTATTTGATGAAAAAGCTTCAAAGACGAGATGGTTACAAATCTGTTAGGAGTACCAGAATACAATACTATGTTATTTTAATACTTCAGTTTTAGGAGAACTTTTGCAAAATAAGATATTTTCATTCACGATGAGTTTCTTAAAAGTTCCTCATGTCTTCGGTTACGTAAGAAGTATAGTGGAACAAAATTGAATGAGTTAAATATGCATGAGCTCATGATGCAAACTTACCGTCTGTAGCTCGGCGAGAAGTTTCATTGAATACTAAATTCTTATCTATTTGCCTGTTTGCAATTTGTTCAAGTCACTTTGCAAAATCGTTTATTACAACAGTTAACAGTATTTCTTGCAGAAGTATTTTTATGGTTCTTGCTACATTTAAAGTATTTTGCTAAATTGTTACGATGGTATAAGACGGCCTCATGGTAGAAGAATGTCAAGGTCAAGACAAACTATTTCAGATTTTCCTTGGTAACCGTCAATTGTCCTAAAAATATTAAAGAGTATTTTGAGGAAACTTACTGCTATCAATTTTCGTCTCGCAAAAATCGTAGTTTCAAGTAGAAACATTTCCGAAAATATTTGGATTTATATGCTGTAAAGTAAGATTATTATATTTTCTGTAATGTTGTTGTTTTCAACAGGTATTGAGCGAGAAGATCGAAGAGTTAAAGTCAACGGAGGGTGTGAGAGCTGCTTTGGTGATGCAATTAAGAGACGCTGTCGGCCTTCAGACCATCGTCGAGAGGCAGGACAATATTAGCAGGTAAGATTAAGATAAAGATTCTCTGACTAGATAGTGGACGAGAGTAGGCGGCACATGGCGAGTAGGAAGACCGACAGCAAGAGAGGACGTTGACATATTTTTTTTCGAAATTTTCTGTACATCTTTTTAAACGACTGTCCTGCAGTGTGTTGACAAAAGTTACGAGTGATGATGATGATGATAATGAAGATAAAGACTATAAAGATGCTTTTGATGCGACATGTGTGTTTAAATACCATGAAAAAAAAAACACATAGACCGCTACAAAGTCAAACGGAAACAACTTTCGGTTCAAGTAATGTTATTTTATTTGGGTAGCAAAAAATGAATTAATAATTTACTGTTAGTCGAATTACTGTAACCGCAATTACGAGTCTCTTATTTACTCATTTTTTTTATTGATCATCGTACACGTTTATGATCATACGAGTTTTTTGTCTTCTATTTGAAATATCTGTTGTTGCTAGGGACCGAAATGAGATATAGAGTCAAAAAACCGCACCAGATAATGGAATTAAAATCAGTTAGAATTTGAATATGAATTTAATAAAAACAACATTCCTGATTTATGTTTTGTACAAAATCAAATAAGCACCTAATAAGCATTAACGGATAATATTTGTCGATATTGTTTCTGTATCGTTCAGAATCAGAATTTCGATTCTAGTTGGAGCGTGCCTTTATTCTTACATCATATTCTTTTTAAAAATAGAATTTCCGCACCAAGGATTTTTCTTGAGGCACTCTCGGTAAGCTGGGCACGTGTCACTTCAATAACAATTTCATTTCGCTTAACGAAGTTGCTTGGAACATTGATCAACGACACCATGTGATAAGATTTTCTGTAATAGCCAACGAACATAAAAAAGGTCAGTTATTGGAAGCACGTAGCCCATGTTTGTATTGTGGATTTTAAAGGATTTATACAGGAAAGCGAAATTAAATTTTGTGTTTTAACACTGACTTTGTTATATTTCCAGCTGATTCTTTATTTTGTTTAATTCTTATTAGATGACACGAGAATCTGTGATACAGGAAAACTAATAATGTTACATTCATTTCGGAATTTTAACCTGTAGTTAAAACAACAAAATTGCATAACAGCGTACATTTAAAGTTCCAAACATAGTTCAGCTAAAAACACATTTAAACTTTGTAGAGAATACACGAATATTTTTTAATTTAATTTCTGAAATGTCATACGGCCATTACGGTGGCCATGTTTGTTTTATCGTTTTCGTTCGACTATAGAGAGGCAAGGCAAGGGAAAATTACTGTGCAGCCAGGTTCATAGTGTCAACTCATATAGATTTTGTTTACAAGCGGAACGCAAACATTGACTGTTGTTATTTATTGCACAGATTGATACGCTGGGAGTCTGTAAACATTTCGTTAGTAAATGGAATATTTGTAAAAGAGATTTGTTTGGAAAAGTATACATTTTATATTTACTTGTAGTTTGTAGCGTACCTTTGGGAAATTTTGTTCGTATAACAGACAGGGTCCATTAAACATTTATGGTCTATTGAGATACTATTTTGAAAACTAGTTTAGCTCTCGTTGAATGTTATTATAATTAGGATGGAAATAAATGAAATTCTGACATTAACGCTCTGCAGGAATGTTTTAGCTGAAACTTTAATTAATAATACCATTGAATGCGAAATATTTCATTTATTATCAAGTTCAAAATGTAATTCAACATGAACAAGCAGATAAAGCATTATAATCGTATAGGTAATGTTAATATGTACGGGAATATATTTACTTCTGCATTCCCAGGGCAACATGGAAGTAATATAATGCAAGGTTTATACCACAATACGCGACAAATAGGTAGTCAACAATACGTTAATAAAATTAACTCGCGTTCTTGAGTTATTCAGTTGAGTGGCGTTAATACTCAGCTATAAAACCATTCTGAATTGAAGGCTCCTTGGCATTGAACGAGGCTTATAGCCACACACATATACCTAACTTTGTACATCATTTCGGGGTTCTATTAGGGTGTGGGTTGCTCCCCCACTAGATAGAAAGTCAAAGGGACGTGTCGAATGCAAGCCACTATGCCTTTCATTATAAAATCAATAAGTGAGGCTTGTGTCCAGTAGTGGAAGATTTTCGAAGTGATGCCGATGAGAGTCATAAACGGACTCGTAAGTAGTGCGTTAAATACACTCACTGAAATACTACTATCTACATTTTGATACAAAGTTTTAGATCAAATCTGTCTATTTGCAAGATCATCTCCAAAATCCTACTATTATATCCTACTCATATTGTAAACGTGACAATTTGGATGATAATGAGTTTGTGGATATGGGTGCTTTTGCTAAGCAATCACGCCTTAACAGCTGAACAGATTTTGATGAAATTTGGCACAGAGGTAGACCATGATCTGGATTAGGTAATAGAATACTTTTTATTTGGATAAATGAAGTAGTTCCTCTGGGATACGAGTGAAACTGCGGACAACAGTTTTCACTAACAATTTTCGCAGACAATTTATAGATATCTCCTGCAGAACGACAAATCCAAAGTTCAAAGCCCCAGCGACAAGGGACAAAGACCTGCCCGTCTGTACAATAGCAACAACTAGTGCCTTCTGTAACTTTATCTGTCCATTCGTTATAACTTCGTCTGTATCTGTCTTAGGTTAACATTGCTTTTATCTTCCAACTCGATCAACTAAGTTAGGGTTTTAGATTTTAACTTCGTCCTTTGATCAAAATGTTTGCAAATATTCAATGAATTATAAATCTGTACTTTTTGACAATAATTTAAAAGCTTTTAATAAATACTAAATGCAAATTCATTTTAAAATGTTTTCTAAACCTAAAACGACATTGGGTGCCGGATGCTATAATTCCAACAATATATCAGCGAGACCAGAATAACTAAAATTTATTTCGTTTTTAGACACCTTAAATCCCGGTCACGTGTAGGTATTCATTTGTTTTTAATTCATAACCCCAACGACGTCTACAGTTTGACCATGGACCTCTGTTTCCATAACCGATTTATGATCGCAGTATGTACACGGGGATTCCGTTGCCAATATAGTTTTATAGTTAGCTCTTGATATAGTCATAACATAACACATGATGTTGCTGTTCATCCTAGAGAAATAATTCTAACAGAATTGTCGAGAAAGTGATTGACTGTTCTATTCGTAAGTCAGACCACAAAGAGAATCAATGAATAGCTAATGAATAGTATGCAGAGTGTCAATGTTCATTGTTAAGAACATAACTTTATAATTTTATGGGGTTGTTTGTTTGTCTATACTGTATATATTAACATACACTTATCTAGTAAATATTAATTATTCAAATGATTGTACAATGGAAGATTTAGATTATTATACAATGTGAGATAGGCGCCATGCGCCATTGATGGAATTTAAGATTCGCAATGTCAAGGTCTTTTCAAAGAAGATGAGTATTTAAATAATTATACACTTTTGCTTTTGTGAGTTCTCTTAGTATTAGGGGCTTTGAGTATTCTATTCAGATCTTATCAAGGTAACAAGATCCGCTGTTAAACAAGTTTATGAGCATCTTTATATTTTCGAAATAGGTATTACAGGTTTATTTGTAACCTAACCTCTACAATAAACGTTACCTAAATAAATGCAAAGTCGGGTAGTTTCGCTAGTGCATTATTTCATGAGCGCGGAAGGCGCCGACCGCGTCGTAGACAAGCTCGTGCGTCACCCATGCTGAGTGGCACCCTATAACTATTTATGATGTCGCACTTAAGTAGGGAAACCGGGAATTACGTTGAAGTTTCTTTGCTACTCTTGCATCTTCTGCACTTTTGAGACAAAATATAGAACATATCTGTAGAGTCACTACTTACTTCAAATTAACTGGCGAAGCTTCAGGAAATTAATTAGTAGGTAGGTATCATTAATAGAACACATTCAATAAAAATCTGTGAAGTTTTCCAGTAAATTTGAAGTAGCCTCTGTATAGATATCATGCAGCAGCTCTTGTGTTATAATAGCAGCAAGAATCTTGTGTTATAATAGTATCCTATACATTTTATTTTGGTAAGATTACAAAGTATTGTTCTTCCTTCCAATTAAGCTTAGTATGCTTGTACTTAGTATCCACAAGGGACCGCTTCTGTTTCTTGCTCTCTACATCCTAAGTATTATATAATGTTTCGCTCCCGGAAAATTAAAGACAAATAGTTACTGCAACTGTGTGGTTTGGCACTATTCCCATTACAAGCTAGACTAGCAACTTTACCGCAGTTTTATTTCGTATCGACTTCCGGGACTCGATGATATACATCGTAAATTATTTCGGTAACTTTTCACATATAAAATAACTTCTAGACACGGTTTCTTTCGGCTTGATTATAATTTATGAGCATTTGATATGGGATATTTGTATAAATCTCTAATGACACAATTATTCATAACATTTTTCCAACGTTCTTTGATCAAAGACCGATTTTTTAAATCTTTTATGTTTTTCTAGGTCTTGTACATACATATCTAACAGTCAGATGGTCAATTTTCATTACGCTATTAAAAACCTTTAGTCAATTCTCCTGTTGCTTGCAAACTGCCGCACTAGCATCAAATTCTAAAACTATTTAATAACTAAAAATCACAAATGTACTCTTTAGTCTAATGGTGAAAGATAATTGTGTAATCTATCTCTGCGTGCGTAGTAAAATAATCCTACAATTATCTGCCAACTGCCTCTGCCAAACATAACAAATCGTTGGCCCCAAGATAGTTCCTTGTGGCATTCCATGGGGAATACTCTACAGTAGCTATTAAGATAAGAAGACATACGTCTATTCCCAATGACGCAAGTATTTGATGTGCGAACAATACTGCTCTGTTCCTACAAACAACCATTCGCGTTTGTATTAGTTGAAATGTTATTCAACATTTAAACTTTATTTATTGATGTTTGTTTTGAAGTTTCATGTGCTTGATGAATGAGAATGCTTATGTTGCTCAACAATCATGTGATACTGTGTCATGTTATTATCTAGTTGCGATATCCATGGTATTGTCTGTGTTCTTTTAACTAATATTATTACTTCCGCATATCACAGTTCTGTTACATAACTTACTATCCCAGGCAAAAGCGTGACTTTAGATGCCAAAATAGAACACAGATATATTAATAGTTCTGCTTAACTAATATGTTTTACTGCTTCCGTCAAATCATTCGCTGTTACAGTCACAATAAGAATACCTAATAAAAACACGAAATGCACATTGGTTAAGATATATAAAAGCCATAAATGACGACAAGTCATCAATGTCCTTGGGTTTTAAGTCAGTAACAATCCTTTTAATTAACGATTCTCATCACAAAAGGCTTAATCAAATGTATGAATGTGTCAAACAATGTTGGCGCAGAATCGAGTCTTGCCAAACTTATTCAGTTGCACGTACGAGTATCACTTTTTTAATGCTTGGCGCCTTCTCAATTTCACGTGACCCATTCGTCTTTAGGTGTTGCAGTATATTGAACGGTGTCATACAGTATTTGCCTGGTATGTTGCTACACAGTTTGGATTCTTTGAGCAGAAAGTTGTTACCAGAGACATTCTAAAAAATTGTAAAAGATATGGTTTCTTGTCTCGTGTAGTGCCGGACTTAAAGAATAGCACTACCCCGTCTCTTCCCGAGAGTGTCGTAAAAGCCGACTAAAGTATTCTCTAGAGGATGGGCAGCAGCGTTCTCTGAGTACTTTAAAACCATACTGCAATCGCCAACCCGCCTGCCAAGCGTGGCGATTACGGCAACCCTCCCCCCTTTTGGGGGAGGTCTATGTCCAGCAGTGGACGTCTTTCGGCTGAATGATGATAATGATGATGGTTTCTTAAGTAACTCGCCGACTATTTTGGGTAAATCTTGTTCATTTCACATCACAAGTCTCTGTTACATATATATCGTTTTGCAGCCAATAGAAAACAATAAGCTATACAATACAAGTGTACAGCTATACAATACAAATAGAAATCTAACCTGATTTCCATTACATAACAAAATATTCATGAATATGTGAATACATCAACGGTTTCCGTATTAAAAACCTCATTTTCTTCGGAACACCAGAGGAAGCGAAGCCGGATGACCAAATTCTTCTCTTCCTAATACAGTATTGAACGTTTTCCGAAGGGAAGAACCAATTGACTGAACATTTGCCACTAATTTCCTACCCAATTCCGTTCCTAGAATCAATCAACTGCCGGAATAAGGCTGAATTGTTATGGCTGTTATTATAACCCCCTAGTGATGTAATTTGGTCTTATCAATAGCTAGAATTGTTATCATACGTTTTTCTATTAGGCGATTTAACGACTTGATTATAAGAAGCTCCACATTCAGTATTTTGTTCAGTTACTTCTACATTATACCTATTACTACCGATAAATGTTGTGTTTAGTAATGTTAATTACATTTTAACATGTATTCGATTTATTATTTCACATAACAAGATGTTAATTGAATTTATTTTAAAGTAATAATATGATACGATTTTCATTGTCTTGAAGTTTCTTTATACCGTATAGGAGAATCTTGAAACAGTATAACTTCGTGTTTTAGAGCTTATTTATACCGGGTGTTAACGAAATCGTGTAATTCCTTCAAACCACGTGATCTACTGGTGACACAGATTAACCCTAAATGGGAATTGAAAATCAACCAAAAAAAATAATTGAAAAAAAAAATTGGTTTTCAATTTCTGAGTCTTTTTAGAGCCTTGAGTTATCTGACTGCAAAGAGCGATATCGCGTTAGTCGTTCCTGCCAGCCGTGTCGCCGTACTTTCATTAATTTATGCGTGGGATCGAAATGATCAAAAAAAAAATTGTTGCAAAAAAATAAGAATTTTTTTCTGAATCCTTATAAACCACCTAGGTTTAGATACGATCGGTAACAAAGCCGCATGAAAAAAAAGAATTTTATTTTTTAATAAGCTAAATCCCATGCGGGGCCTGTCTACACCAGTAGTAGATCATGTGGTTTTAAGGAATTACACGAATTCGTTAACACTCTGTATAACTGATGAAGTCAAAGGTCAAACCGTCAGTTTTTATTGATCGACATCATTGATCCCCAAAATCAAACATAATCTCTGGGATAGTTTAATTTCGGCCGAAATTAGGAAAGCCGTAATGATAACCAAACAAAGACTAACGGTAATTAAAACGTGTCAAAGACAAATCAAACAAATAATAAAGCATCATAATTACACAAGGCAATCGTCTCGAATTCGCATTTCCGCAAATGTCCACGTACGAGCGTGACTCTGGCATCGAATCCGGGTCATTGCAGCGCTGCCCTCGAAAGCCGGTAAATGGGTCAGAGGAACTGGACGACTGAAATAGAACAAGTTGCTATGTGGCGAGCTGCGTTCGTGTCATCGGTGAATTATAAAGAGAAATGGCTTTAGTTCGTTCATTGTCGTAAATTTAATTGGAAATGACAAAATGAAATTGGTCAAGCCCAGCGTTGTTTTTCATAAAATTTCCTCAATTAGTAAAACCAAGATTACTTCAAGTATTAGTGACACGCACTCTACTTAATAAATTTAATTATTGCTTGGAAGCTTTACGATAAACGAAATGTACAATTTTTTTGAAGAAATTCTTAACTCTTCCCTCTACCTTTTTCGTCACAGTAAAACATTTTTTCTTTCTTTATTATTATGTGTAGACTTTTATACCTAAAGTCATTGACCCATAGGACGAAAACGTGAGCTGTTATTGGCGAAAGTACTCGTAACTTTATTATCATCCCACACAAGAGTCGCAACAAGTTCATGAACAATTTACGCTGTATTTACGAATGATTCCATTTGTCAAGGATAGGTTGGCAACTGTCATAACTTTGCATTATTACCGCCTTTAAACTTCACTACGTCATTGCTATATTTAACTGCACATATTATTGCTTCTTTCCTACACATTTCCGGTGTGTGCTGCTTGAATTTTTATTGTTAAGGAAAATAGTGCAGTTTTTATTGTTTTAAGTTCTTTGGCTAGCCTTTTATGTTTTCATTTCAAAGTCTATTTGAACATCCGTCGCTTCCGTTAGTGCAATCTTTATTATTTTCATTTCTTTGGCTAGCCTTTTATATTTTCGAATCGACGTCGCTTCCGTTTTCCATCTCTGACTTCTACAATCTTCCATTTTTCTTCTCTTTCATTCGATCATTTAAAAATACTCGCAAGATAATTTTATCTGTTCAACCTGATTACATAAAGAATGGGATTGAAAATGGCAGCCTTGCTATTGTTGTCGTTATTTACATCTCGCTCATGCTCGGTCTGTGTGAGCGAAAGGCAAATAGTGAACCCGCCATTTTCAATTTCATTATTTAAGTAAAAGTGTTGTAAAACGAAGCACTTCGCCATGCAAACAACGCACAGCACAGATAGTCCTAATTTTAACCAATATCCGTCGGCGGCTCTAACGATAGTCACGGAAGTGACAGGCTCAGTCCATCTGTAGCCGAAAGTAATGGAAGCACTTTTTTACATTCTTATTTATCTTTTGACTGATGTTATTCTATAAATTATTTAATTCCTTAACGCTACCCACACGTCTTATCAATGAGAGCTTGTCCATACATCTAGAAACTTCCTAACATCTAAAGGTCAGTCAAACGCATGACGTAAGCGCACAGTACTGTTTAGGGTTATTTTACTGAGAAATCTAACAATGTCATCTCTGTTCCTTGATATTCCATCCACGTGTATGCGTGATAACATCGTACTGCAAAAACCTGAGCGACCTGTGTTGTGAAGGTCATATAAAGTCTCGTGCTGCGTTAAACTAGATTAAATAATGTTTACTTAATCATACAGAGCCCACAATAAAGATTCCTTATACTAGGTTACATAATGTTACACACTAATCGCACTATCAGTCAGATTCGAATCACTCTGTAACTGAAGAGAAGAGCCGTTGGTATCTAACCTGGGGGTCTACTTCCGACAGCTTCAAGTTCCAAATCAATGGAATTTCATTCGAACAAAATAGTATTTGCGGAAATTGAACCGCAAAAAGATAAGCTACTGCGTCAATGGAATCTCACTATTGTAGTCTTGCTAAGAATAGAAGCGAGAGTGCGTGAAGTATTCCTTATAATAAGCCTGAAAAGCGGGAAACTATAATGTATGATGAATGAGAAAAAAATGGGTCAAATGCATTGATATTTCTTGCTCATTCAGTGTTTTTTGCAGTTGAACGCTTGCCTTCAAGAGGGTCCGATTTCGAACATGGCCCGCACCTCTGGCTTTTTGAATTCTTATGTTTATCGCTTGCGTTAACGATGAAGGAGACCTGCACCCCTGAGAAAAGTCCATAGTTCTCGATGGTGTGTGTGGGCCGCCAACACGCACTAGGTCAGCGTGGTGGACTAAGACATAAACTCTTCTCATTTTGAGAAGAAGCTGGTTCCCAGCAGTGGAACAGAAATGGGCTGAATATCATACTCAGTATTTTTAAAGCAATTCCATTGTACCTATGTTTGTCCCACTATAAGCCATATTGATGTAGCAGTTAACGCTTTCAACATGTCACAATATTATTTTTAAATGTCATTACTTTGTTTTCGCCACGGAAATGACATCAAAATTTTACGGACAATGACCTCTTATAGCATGTCAGATATCAGTTATGTATGATAGAATTATATGATGACATTTCGTATATCAAAGAAAAAACATAAAAAAACATGTAACAAGAAAATGATTTCATATGATTCACGACTCACATGTTCGGTTATCTAATCTAATTCGTAATAAAACTGCCTGTTTTTAGAACGGAGACGTATTCTAATTCTTAATGAGTCCAAAGCTATAAAGTCTGTTCTATATGCCTGGGACGATGAACCCAATTGTATAACACGGCGACATCTATTTTTCAGACTGTTTTGATATAAAAATATTGTTTTTAAATTACTTTTTTAGTCGTGCAGGAAGAAAATTACCTCGAACAATAAATTATTAGTAATCATGGCATTGGTACGTGTTGGGTTATATTCTATCCATAAGTTCAAAATAAAACACACACAAACAGATGCACACACACGCACACATACACCAACCACACACACAAACACGCACCGACTAGCTGGTTCTTATTTTGCTTATTTTGATTGTTCTTATAATAAAATTGGGAGAAGATACTGACTTCTGTAATACAGGTCAAAAGTTTTATACGTCTTGTACAATATATCTATAATAATATGTTATCAATAAAAATAAATAAATCGAGACCACAAAAGAGTTATGATTTAAATAGATCAAGCACTTTAAATTCTTATGTAATTCTTGTATGATAATTTGCGGTGTTTAATCGTATCAAGTCCAAAGTTCACTCCTTAAGGAAAACAATACACATGCATTTAAAACACGGTTGCAAATATATCATAAATACATACAATTAATTATTTCCGCCATGTTGTACACTATATGAAGAAAAAAATCATTTTCCTTATTTGTAGGCAAGGCCTATGTCCAGCAGTGGACTGTTTTAGGCTGATGATGATGATTATGAAGGGAAATTGTTTTTTTTGTGAGCTCCATAATTTTTCATTCGTGTCGCATTTTACGTTCTCAGATGCAAAAGCAATAAATACTTGCGTAGTAAATAAAAAGAAAATAAGGGGATTATACCCGTTTTTGGTAAATACATTGTCAAAAACAACACTACATTATTTGTGTAGTAGTTATCCGCTTTAAGTGTTCATAATTTTTGTCAAAGGCTCTAAAAATGCAGAATGTTTGCAAAAATAAATACTTAAGTCTAATTTGAGGCTAGCCCGCGTAGATTATGATCATATATTGTCCCCAATATTTCAAAATATTCACTAAAAGTTAACTATTGTAACGATGTCTTCCTTAACAACGATATTTTTTTAATTCTTTACCTTGTTCACGATTTACCCTTGTCTCACCTGAAGCTAAACGCAGACAGGGCCTTAGATGGAGCTCACGAATCCAAGTAACAAAGATATAGAGGGACTCCCCTATACCTTACTGGGTCTCACATACACACTACGGATAGGGTTACCAGATCAAATAATGAGATTTCCTGGCAATGTCCCTGACTTTTCAGGAAATTTCCTGACATTTTGTCTGAATGTGAAGACAGGGTGGATTAGAAAAAAGGAGATAATAAAAAAACAGCTAGGCTATTAATAACGAAAAGATTTTTTTTTTCTCTTACAATTTCAAAAAAACCTGACAATTACCATTTTTCCCTGACAAAGGGCCTAAATACCGGACAAGTCAGGAAAATTCCTGTCATCTGGTAACCCTAACTACGGAGCACAGTAAACAGCTTGGCACCGGACTTTAATGTGAGGGTGGTAGCTAGCCAGGCGGACCGTATAGATCCTACCACCAAGTGTGCTGGGTTTTGTTGGATCTCAGCGTGCGGTGAGGGAGTTTTACATTCTAGTCCGTCCAAAAATGCCTGCTCTTTACCGATTTTTTTGGTTCTCCATGCAACAGCATGGACCTTCTGTTTCTGTATTATTTATTTCACAGTATCAATGCCAAACGGATCGTAACTCGTAACGCTCGTAACTGGAAGCGTGTACAATTGTGTCTGTTTGTTCCGCCGCGTGTTTAACTTGAGCGGCGCCTGCGCACGTTCGTTACAGTTTATTTTCGTAACAGTTACAATTGTTTAGTAATTGCTTGGAAAATAATTTTATTAAGTTTTCTGACGGTTTTGCAATGAAAACTCGCCTCTGAGGAAATTTCCGAATTTGCCGATATTTGGCGTTTTTCTATTTAACTTTTGGTCTTGATTCCAGGTCTGTGATGAACTATAGGCTAAGAAAGTCTGTGGGTTGTATTGGCTATCCATATTAATATTATAAATGCAAAAGCAGCTCTGTCTGTCCGTTTCTTACTTCTTCACGAGTAAACTATTGAACCGACTTTGATGAAACTTGGAACACGGAAAAGGACATAGGCTATAATTGTCCCAAAAAACTCGGAATACGCGATAAACGTTATCCACGCAGGCGACCTCTAGTGTTAGGTACATAAATGACACTGACTCTTAGATTTTCAGAATCTCGCCATACTTCAAAGTTCTTTAAAATGGATACAAATTCTAGAAATCAAGGTTATACATTTGTATCTCGTCTCTAATAAAAAAACAGAGGAGTAGTGGGTAGTAGAGCTGTCCTCTTTAATAATCTTGTTTCAAACACGAACGACATAGACACATGTACAACAAAATTGTCAGTAAACAATTTTATCCCCAGCCTACAAAGAGCTATAGATATATCAGATTGAAGGGTAGTAAATAGGGGCTGAGCAAACGATGATGTAGGCTGTTTGTATGGTGTTCGTTTCACTGCCATTACCGCGACATTGTGTGATCGAGTGGCCACTATGACTCATACGTAGTCTGCTGTACATATGTTTTGATGGTTTACGAGTGTAAACGCAGTAATGTGTTTGGTAAATACATCGTTTGTACGATATTGTTTTTGATGAGTTATTACTTGTTGGTACAAAAATTGCTTACGATCTCTGCGCTAGTCTTTGGATGCAAATCTACATCATAAAACTTCTTCTTCTCTCTTGTCACGTGGTAGAAAGACTAGGCTGTCAGCAAGGTTGGTAGAGGAGCTGACTTTCCAAAGTGCGCCGGACGTACTTAAGTCTCGTCACTTCTGAAGGTTTTTTTATTGCTTCCCCTACATGACTCATCTATGTGGTTAGAGCTGGTTTGATGACATCTCGTATGGGTATTATAAGTAGGATTATATCACATGAATGTTCAGCAACATTACCATCTATATAGAGATATATCTGAAACGCTATTATGACGACATTGGAACTTCAAAATTCATTTATTCAAAATAGACTAGAATTACATACCTAGTTTAGTTCTTTTTGAACGTCAATATTACAAAATACCTCTTTCTAGTCTTTATTATGCTGTGAAGAAGAAGCGGCGCAACAAACTCCGCAGCAACACAGATTTCTCTGTCTATCATTAAAGACTATCACAACAATATTGATCTTAGGGGATAATACCCGAGAACCTTTTCTGTACCAATCTTTTGCAATGGTCAAGGTCGATGATCAGCAGATGTTCAATATTTTATTGTTATTTGGATGTAGGTTGTTCCGGGTTTTACTAGTATCACTGACCATGACCGATCTATTTCGTTCACTGCCTTATATAGGAATCTTTAATGCCATCTCGGTATCTTTTTAGCGCAGTTCTCTATTGCATTTTGAATTGCGAAATAAACTGCGTTCCAAAATTCTGGCAGAAAACTAAAATTACCTAAACAACTTCGCAATATATCTTTAATATTTCTTCCGTGTTGGTCAAGAAATAGATATGCGTGCGTGTATCAGCTGATAGACACGGAAGATGTAGGCGTCAAATATTATATTCATGAAGAGTTATTTTATGAGCGCCGTCAAAAGCTGGGAAATATTCACTAATACCCTCGAAACACTCCTATCTACACAGGAGGATGCTGTTGATAAGTAGATAGAATATGCTTTATTGTATACCATAACAATAGCAAAAAACAGAAACAATGTAAATAAAGTGTACAATGGTGGTCTTATCGCTAATAGCGTTATCTTCCAAACAACCTTTCGATGGACTAGGAAGACGTGAAAGATAGATCATAGGGGCAGCCCGTGGTGCACTACTGCATAATGTTTACTCCCTATACCGAATGGTACTGAGCAGCATGCATCCAATGATGACTCCTTTTTTCTTTTTTATTATTTGACTTCGTCGCGTTGGCCCTAGTCGCATCTGATGGTGAGCGCAGACAGGGTCTAAGATGGAGCACACAAATCCAAGTAACAGATATATAGAGGGATTCCCCTATACCCCTCTGGCTCTCACATACACACGACGGAACGCAGTAAACTGCTTGGCGCTTGGCGACGCCTGGCGACTTTAATATGAGGGTGGTAGCTAGCCAAGTGGACCGTGTAGATCCTACCTCCAACCATACTGGGTTTTGTTGAATCTTACAACACGTGTCTATTACCAGAGTGCGGTGAGGAATTTTATATTCTAGCCCAAGATAAAAGAAAAATCCACACATTGTACTTTTTTCAATAATTCCTTAATCTCTGTATATCTCAAAAGAAAACAGAATCATAAAGCATAAAACAGAATATTATATAACTCATAATAAAAGGTAACTCCCCACTCTCGGGCGCCGGAACGGCTAGTAAGCTAACACCGAAATGTTGGTAACAAGGTTTATGTGGGTAAACATCTATTACTAGTTGGCTCGGTGTACCCTTCCTAGGTAGATCCCAAATCTCGTAGGGTTGCCATTAAAAATACTGAAAAGCTGGAACTGTTCTAAACCACACATTCTACCTCGGAAGCCAAATGGAATAGATCTTTATAAATAATGAGGTATGGGTGGTGGATGTTTATGATATTGGAAAGGTTGAGAGGTGGAAAAGGCTAGCAATGAGCATAGCAGTGGCTAAAGAATCCAGCTTTTGGAAGAAGCTTACTCGAGTAGTGGAGTGAAATCCAAACCACCGGTGTAAAATGACTAGCCCACCAAAGTCACCGGTCAAGTCAGTCGGCCAGATAGGTGACTTTCAAGGAATAGTTATAAGTTCCACCTAGCCTTTTCCCAATTAGGTTGGGGTCAGATTCCAGCCTAACCAAATGCGGCTGAAGACCAGTATTTTACACGCAGTGACTGCCATTAGACCTCCGCAACCCGTTACTGGGTAATGCGAATATCCTAAGGTTAGACCGGTTGTCGGACTTTCTGGCACCTGTAACGACTGTCATAGGTATTCGTATGACACCAGAGACCGACGGCTTAAAGTGCTCTCCGAGGCACGGAGGGGTCTCGATATGTAACAAACCGTCACACATCCACCGCAAGCGCAGCTTAACTTTTCAATGATCTGCGCGGTTGTTATTTAGCCTCTCAACGATCTCTGCCTAGCCTTTTCCCAACTATGTTGGGGTCGGCTTCCAGTCGAACCGGATGCAGCTGAATATCAGTATTTTACATGGAGCGACTGCCTATCAGACCTCCACAACCCAGTAACTGGGTAATACGATACTCTTGGTAAGACTGGTTGTCAGACTTTCTGGCTTCTGACCAACAGTAACGACTGTCAAAGATCTACAAATGACAGCCGGGACCAACGGCTTTACGTGCTTTCCGAGGCACGGAGGAAACTCGCTATGGTAAATGGTCACCCATCCACAGACCAACCTCGGCAAGCGTGGCTTAACCCGGAAGATCGGTCTATGCGGCTGTAATTATTTAGCCACGAGCTCCTCAATTTAGCCTCTCAACGAATAGTCATAAATTTTCTTGTACAGGATGTCCAGCTGTGGACTGCAATAGAGACTTCTAAACCTAATAAGACAGCCCTATCCGTAGCATCGTAAATGCTAAGTTTATTGGCTCGGTGCGAGGCCATTCGCAATGTACTGTTTCGTTGGTAAGTCGATGTGGGCCAATTGTTTACGTGCTGCTGGTGTTTAAACTGAAATATTACGCTGTTTTTCTTCGCGAATTCTGAATGGAGTTAATTTTATGTGTGAATCATGGTAGCTAAATATAAATTTCATTTATGTCTTTAATTCATTTCAAAGTTCAATACAACTTTGTGGAGTGTAGGAATACACCTTGCCTGTCATATTTGGTGAAATTTTGTTTCTGTTCAGTTAATAAACTAGATCTTTTTAATCTACGTTCAGAAAAGATAAAGCAGAAGTTTTTCATAGTTTTATTTTGAATTTGGGACAAATTAGTATCCATATATCATTGTTATCTGACAAAGTTGATTTTGATGGGAGCTATCTTATCAAAATCAGCGTATCCTATCGCTTGCTCATGATTAGATGTATATCGAAAACCTTTTATTATACCTAGCTTGCTACTGTATTTGAATCTATCATCATCACATTTTAATATGAATGAGATTGCTCATTTAAATGTGTGGAAGAATACATAACGCCCTACTTCTGCCCCGATTTGAATACAAATGGAGTATAAGTAATATGGGGTGCGTCAGCGTACAGTGCCTTTGTCGTCCAACGTCATCGACGACGAACCAATTCAATAGCAAAATCCGATTTTGCTATATTTCCTGAGAACGAACGTGGGGCTTCAGCCAATTCTTCAGAAAAATATCTTGTCATTTATCATTTTTGGGCAAAGATAGGTGATAAACCGAGCAACTTGTTGATATAATCCATGGAATGTTTTAATTTAGCTAAGTGACCTATCTTTCAAACAAAAAAAGTAAAGATATAGGCATACATGAACAGGGTTTTAATAAAATAAGTAATTATTAGTTTAATAAATTCAATTTTATAAATGAAAATGTAGAAGCCATTAACCGATCGATAGCTTGTCTTAAAGACTAATATTATAACGTAGAAGTCCTTATACACAAACTTTGATACTTAACCTCAAAGAAATATTACTCTGATTTGAATTCACATGCAAAAATTACCAATTGTGATATTATCTAACTACAGAACGTGGTTAAGTAAAGACTGGGGGCTTAAAGTTTTGCCATTAAGCGTTTGGCAAGTATCCAGAAAGATATGGTGGTGTCTCGGGATTCGTACAGTCGACTGTTTTACCTCATCTGATAGTTTTATTTCTTCTTCGACCTCGTTTTCTTACTTTAAAGTCTTATTTTTTGGGTTATGTATACTCTTAGTATTGGATCCCGATGTTATTGTTGCTGGCATTCAAAAACTTGGATGGTTTTAATGTTTTCTTGAAATTATACGCCATAGTACTCTTTTTAAAACGTTGTTGTTGAATTTAAAATATATGTCGTAGTTATATTTGTCTTTGACAATTTGTAAATCTCTTGTAATGGGAAAGTATTTTTATTAAATTGAAAAAGCCATCTTTAGAGGAAGAAATGTATTTACTAAGATCAAGGCAAGACCTGAATGGCACGTTTATTTGTTCTATTATAAGATATGTACGTGTCCTAGTTTCGGACAGTTTAAGTATTGTCCTACATAACTTGGCATCAGAACTGATTGTCAAATTGTCCATAAAATGACCGTTATTTACCGATCTCGTATTACTTCTTTCTTTTGTTTTAAATGGATGTCGTAAACTTGTCTATGTCGAATATAATATTTATCGCCTGTTTTCCTGCATCTAACCTAGATAGAAGTCTAAACATAAAAGAAAAGTTTAGTCGTTTACGAACGAAAATAAATCATGTTTTATCGAATTTTAGTCCAAAAAATCTTTCAGTTTCATTATTTATACTGTTTCCCATTTTAGCTTCAATAAAATATAATTATATTCCAACAAAACATGCGGTATTTTGAATTCAAATCGAGGTGATAGTTCATTCAGTTCAAGGTCGATTGCCTCTTCTATATTTAGTGCATCAATGAGCTGTATTAATTCCAGTCAGGTTATACTTCCCCGGTGTACTTCCGCCTCCTGTCAATCAATAAGTACATCAATACCGTCGCTATCAGTACCTATTGTACCAATTTCCTACTCATTGACGTCAAACAGACAGTCTTTCTATGCAATTATAAGAACGCAGAGGTATGAAATTAAAATTGTTATACATTTGGCTCGGTTGGTAAAAACAGTTATTACTTTGAGCTTTATTAACGTTATGTTTTAAACATTCATAGATTGGATGCAACAGAATAATCTGATAAAGGAAATGATTAAAGAATGATAATAGAGAAGCTAATTATCTCAGTTTCGGACTTCGCTGTAAGATTCGATGTACGTGATGGACTGCCTCTTTGGTATAGTGGGCGCATTATTTGTGCCCGATTGATGGCAATAGGCTCGCCCCCTATTACATGGGACCGGCGAAATGAGGGTTTATTATACACCTCTGCCCAACATTTCGGGGAATACACGGATGTTATCGTTATGTCATGGACGCTTAGTTATAATTTTTCTATAAGCTAAAATTCTTGTTAACACTATTTGTGAAGGTCAAAAATATCTCAATTAGAAACTTACAACTACAAAAGCAGTAGATGAATAAAATAATTACTATCCACGTTTTGATTTACAAACAAAAATAGCTGATATCAAAGAACTGCCCTACATTTGTTATAAAACCGACATGGCAACAGTAAAATCTACGAGTTGCCTTATTGATTTCTACCTTTTATTGCTGCGGTCCCGCTGTGAGGCCTTGGCATGGCAATTTATGTGTTAATTGACGGCTTATGCAGATATAATTAATGTACAGTTCGTACTTAGTGATTTCTACCTACCAATCGACGGATTGGCTGATCGGTCGAACTCGTAACTGCGTTAGACACCACGTAATCCCTTGACTTAATTAGTCGTAAAACACGAGTGATGATGTTGTTATAAGATTGTATTATTGTTTCTGAGATTTACGGCGTGCTAGTGTCACGTTTACGTGTCATGTGTTAGTCTAGAAGGTGTATGAATAGATTCTGGACCGATTTGTCAGATAGATATGAATAGAATGAATCTGATCAACATTCTTTCAGAATTTGTTCTTATAATTGAAGAGTACATCAAAAGTACATATACTATTTACATTTTCTTTTTTGTTCTGTCTCGGTAGAATTTATAATTCGAATCCATTTCCGATCTCAGTCTGCACCAAAAGTGGATATTTCTCCATGAAAAATCTCCCTAAAATTCAGAATTTTTGTCAAAACAAGCTTTTTACCACAAAAAAGTAATCCGACCGTTACTTTTAGTTTTTGATCTTTTCTGAAATACTTATACTTTATGATGTAAATAGCCACTTTTGATTTGACACTCCTCAATTCGAGTACAATTTGATATAATTTCTGGCTACAAATATTGGGAATTCAATAACATGAAGCGACAACAGAACCCTTGTAAAGCCGATATAATTCAATTTAATGTTAACTTACGTATACAGAAATTGCAAATATGTATTCAGACAATACGCCTACGACAGACAGATACTCAAAGACAGAAACCAAATATTTGTGTCCTAATCTCGAACATCTTTTGTTTCAGACAAGTTCTCTCTCACATAAAGAACATACCGGAGCTAATACTTCTTGGGAACGTGTCTCCTACAGTCAGAAGACTTCCAATCTTCTCCCTGATGGTGAAACATCCACGAGGGACCTTCCTCCACCACAACTTTATCTGCGCAGTCCTGAATGACGTTTTCGGCATCCAAGCTAGGGGAGGACTTTCTAGCAATCTCAACTACGGCTCTGATGTACTCGGGATTGACAGCCAACTGCTAAGAGAATACGAGAAATTGTTAGATGTCGAGGCGTGAGTAATAAAATAACTATAAAATTAAACTAATCTGTTCAAGACCTGATATATTGAGAGAAAATAAATAATACTGGATAATTCAGGTGGTAACAAGCGCATCTGGTTAAAACTTACTAAGTAACATGAAAAAATTAAACATCGTATGGTTCTAGAGTGCGTTCTAAAAAAGGAGTTCCCTGGGCGCTATGTTGGCACCACTGATTTTTCATTATCATAGACATTAGCGTTCGAAATAATGAAAAGTGAGTGGTGCCGACATAGCGTAGAAGGGACTTCTTTTGTAGAACGCACCTTACTATAGTCTTCTTTTTCTGTCGCCTGTTGTCTCACAATAAACAGCTGTGCTTATTCGTTCAATTTTAATTTGTGAATTCGTTGGATAAATACCAATGATTGGTTTGTAACCAATCATTAGTATTTATCCAACGAATTCATTTATTGGCATACACATTGATAACATCTTGAACGCCGACTTATTTTTAGACGCACAAACATTTGGGCACTGTACGCTTTTATTACGCAAATCTGTTAATTGTATCTCAAGGCCGAATAATTTGCACGCCCATAAAATATCAACACGTTTGTTTTTATCATTGGAATTTATTTTACAGCCAGAAAGAAATCGCTCGAGTGCGAAAATTGAGTGACGTGAAGTCGCCAGAAGTACCCATCTACAATGAGCACTTAAGACCTGGATTCTGCAGAGTTTCTTTACCATTTTTCACGTCAGATTCTGAACTGGCGTTTGTTTTGGAAGCGCTGAAGATGGTTGCTACAGAAGGGTGGAAAATTTTGCCGCAGTACGTGGTTAACCCTGAAACTGGGCAATGGAGACATCATACGTGTGCAGTACTCAGGGATAGAAAGTCTTTGCATTCGTTAAGGTTCAATGATGGAAAGATGACTGCTCATGAGAGAAGAGTTTCTGGTCAGTATTCGCCTTTGTTGAGTCATTTTGTGGCATTAGTCGGGCCATTGGTAATTAATTGTATCAATTTTAATTACAGGTCCTGGCATATTCCCCCAAACATACACCGAGACTCTGCAAACAGCCAGGAATCTATTCAACAGAGCAAGAAAACTAGCAATGAAGTGCTCAACGGCTGAGCCAGAATACGGTTTCAACCCACGCATAGACTATCTCAGATGGTTTATGCTTCCCAAAGAAGCCCATGACCTTCTCCTAGGTCGATCAGCAAATGTCAAACACATTGTGCCATTTGACCCATCAGGGTACACGGGAGCAAGAAAGAGCCTTAATCACAACAGGTCTTCCATTACTTCGTCGCCTATTTTAGGATCTTCGCCAAGGCATTACAGTCTGTCAGCCATAGACGACTGCCAAATATTTAGACTGAAACAGAAACAAAAATTCTACACAAGAGAATCAAGTCTTAGGGAAACGCATAAGGAAGAATCAGAAACGCCACTTCCAGTACACTTTGCTGTTGGGGAATCTGTATCGCCATTACGGCTGATACCTCAAAATCAAAAGCCTCTGCTTATCAGATCGAGGTGCTACAGTTTGGGTTCTGATAGTCCTCCAGGAGCATTAAGCGCACAAACAAAAATGAACTTGGGCTTAAAAGAAACCAGCCCGAACAATGTTATTGAAAAATTAAGCTTTTGTAATTGCGGAAGTCAAACAGATCTCCAGTCGCTAGACGACCCAATGATCTCACCCGAAAAGTCGTTCCCCTACAGTACACAGAGCAGTACTTCAGCATCTGACTGCAGCCAAGTAGGCAGAACATCGCCAACTACATCATTAAATTCTCAAACTTCAGAGGATATTCAGGCTTACGTCAAAGAAATGACCAGAGAAATAGCAACAGAAATAAAATCAGAGATTCGTGAAGTCATATCCAAAGTCGACGATATCTTAGAGAATTCAGACTTGCTCGAACAGTCCAATCTTAGTATGAACTCAATATCTAGTCAGAGCGATAAGAATTCAGTATCAGTCATAGATGTAGCTGAGTACCTAATGGGCATGTCGAGGGAGATGGCTTCGGAAGTGAAACACGAGATTCGCGAAATGGTCAATCAGGTTGATGAAATGATTTCACCTGATTACACGTCTTGTTCTCGGAAGAGTTCCCCACCACAGACCGGAAGACAAAGAATCGGTTCTGGACCAGAATTAGGTCTGGATCTCAAAAAGGCGACGTCATGTTTACGGAAATGTCCCACGAGTCCTATCCTGCCTATTCAGTATGATGAAGATGACAGTCGTTACTGCAAACGGTCTCCAACGGGAAATTCTCCAAAGTCAGCTCAATGCACACCTTCACATGAGGCTTCAGGACCTAACAGTATCTCCTTCAATTCAAGTGAGACATCAACACCCGACACGATAATCCAAGTGGTCACAACTCAGAATTCGCCAACTATGCCCAAATCTTTGAGTTCAAACAAATTGTCGGACGACGAAGCGAGTTGTACTGATGTCGCGTGCAGACATTGCTGTATCAAGAAAAACTGGTGCCAAAATCCTTCAGTGAGTTCGCAAGACAGCGGGATCAACATGACTTTCACAGAAACGGATTCATTTTTAGAATTCGGTAAGTTATAAAACATGCTAATTTCATCATTTCTCTGATAAACAGATCCCGGACGTAATCGATCTGCTAACTGGTCTCAATAAATTCATTGTTCACGTTTTGTTATTCGAGACGTTGACACCGAACAATTCAATGTCAATAGATTTTTATTAGTGAAAATATTTATCGTTTCTGGTGCCTAGCAGATTGTGACTAATTCTTGAAAAATGCGGAATCTTGTGATGATATCGCTGTTAGATACCATATCAGAGTAGGCAAAACATTTGCTTTTAACTGGGCACATTTCCAACCCCAGAATTATAGCTGATAGTTTGTCCTAGGTATCGGAGTCGGTATATTTACCAACAAATAATAAATTGACGAACTTCTCCAGATCCATCGGGGAAATGCAGAAAGCTACAGGGCAGACTACGGATATGCCAGAAGCACGAGAAGAGCGAAGTGCCAGACATTATCGAGGGAGTGCCGGTGTGTTCGGGAGACCACGTGCGTCAGACCAAGAGACAAGACGCTACGGACTCTGGCAGAGTCGTGTTTGCAGAAGATCCTGAAAGAGAAATTAGGTGAGCGGAGAATTTCGTTTATTCTTGACACGATTGCTTATTCGATTAACAGTAACTTTATTGGAATACATCTCCACCTTCAAGTTTTTCACCCTCTGTACAAACGAACTAGGCTGGTCAAAGATACTAGGTACTTATTGAAGTGATGTCAACAATTAATTTTATAGCAAACAAGACAAAGAAACGTGAGTCAATAATGATGAGATGATTGTCACAATAGTATGATATAATACGACAGTATTATCGACAATAAGATCGGACCTTATAGGAAATTCCATGTTGTTAATAATTTTAGTAAGGGTTGCATTACCCAGAAACTAGTACGAAGGTCATTAAACTAGTTGCTAGAACCAACGACGACTTGGCAAGATCTTAATGAAGTTTAAATTCAATCTAAAATGGCCACGGCCGGCCACAGGTGAAGTTTTGGCAATAAATCAAAGCATGTCGTCCAAGCATCTCATATTTCACTGAAATAATATTTCATCCTGACAGCCAGTTGTTACTTTTAATGCGAATGTTAAAATTATCGTGTAAAAAGTTAATGAACCATACTTGTTTGGGCAATATTTCGTTTTGACATATTTTTTTTACTAAATTTACTAAAAAAAACATGATGATTGTTGTTCTTTAGCTTTTTCTGACTGTTTGATGTTGGAATTGCATATTTTACGGAGAATGTATCATATGTAGCTTAAGACAACACACAATTGTAGTGAACAACAAAATAATTTCGTATTTATGATTAGTTACGGTTTACTCACATACATTTTTCGGGATTTCCCGACTAGTTAAAATGCACGTGAGGAAACCGTAACTAATCAAATCTTAAGTACGAATTTGTCTCACCAAAATAATATAAAATAATTACGCGCGCAACGTTTGCAGTGCGGCCATTGTCACTGAACACGTAATTTCATTGATCCCAAGTTCAGATACTCACGTGCCATAGTGTTTCTGTTGCATAATAGAAGTAGAAATCAGTAATTTGATATTTGCCATACAACCCTTCCTCAATTCATCATTCAAATCAACATCACCACATCAATCCGCAAGCATCCACAGCTGCCTCCCAGTAATCAGCCTATTATTGCCGCAACGTTCGGCACGAACCTCTTCTCAAAATGAGAAGGTTTTATGGCCTTAGTCCACCACGCTGGCCTGCTGAACATATACCCTTCTGGGATGCAGGTCTCACGAGGTTGTCCGTCATCTTTAACTCAAGTGATAATCAAATTCTGATCTAAGCCTCCAATTAGACCGATGCAATGAACTTTCAGTGAATGATGCCATATATCACCTAAACCGATTGGGTATTCAATACTTTATAAGTGCATAGGATGGTGCTCTGCTTCTGCCCATTGGCAAAATCCTCCTTTAACTTACCAATTACTGGAAACTTACACACAAAAGATAAACAATGGAAGCCGCCGTAAATACGCGGCGTTGTTCATTAAGAGGTTACCAGGGTATAATTTGGAGCTTTTCTTTCGGATTTTTATTCGGATTCTTTACAAGGCCGGCCACCATACCAAGACTATTCTATTCTTCATAATGATACTAAACAAACTATTCCTAATGATACTAACCTACGGTCTAACCCATTGTTCTAGGGCCACAACGACAGTTGTAGACTCAAAGCGTTGCAGCCGTTCGTCTAACGCATCGTCCAGCTGCTCGGATCGAAGTTCTCGATCTAGCGGCTATGGCACCGACCAGAGGACGCACGACGAACGGTATTATGATAGGAGGTTAGTTTCTCATATTGCATACTACAGCCATAATATATCATGATTCATTTTACAATAAAGTGTTATGAATAGTCTAAGATTGATTCTTGGATCCCTTTCTCCCGCGGGTCACCAGGGACGACGAAAAAGAAATTGTGTGAAGAGAATGAACAGCAGCGTCATCCTATGCACTAAAATCAACATACTTCGACCTTCAGTCCGCATACCAAGTTTAGTGATGATGGTAAAATTCCCTCACATCCTTTCATTGGAATGGTCTAATAGGAAATCCAGGTTCAGCACCTTGAAACTCCGAAAATAAACAAGTTTAAAACAAAATTATGTTTCCTCCAGTGAGTTGGAATGTCGCACGTTCAAGCCCCATTGGGAGGAAGAGCGTGAAGAACGGGAAGACAGCAGCGCTTGCAGCGACGCATCTCTGACTGACCTGACCTTGGACGATGACAGCAACTGGCACTGTCCGCCAAGAGCCGTATGGAAACCTACTGTTGAGGTACGTACACTTCTGAACATTGAGATTTTTAGCAGGATGAGCAACTGTGTCCACTTGCATCATTATAAGATCCAAGAGCTGTTGAGCTGCAGATGCTGATAAAAAGAACTAGAACTGTGGAAAAAAAGTACCCGTTGCGGTATCATTGACAAGTCTCTAGACAATAGCTATGTTCAAAGGAACATTGACTTATCAAGTATTTGCTTACAGGCGATCCACGAGTACAATATGATTCGTCCTGGAGACAAGGTGCTGATCTGTCTATCAGGAGGCAGCGCCTCCATCGCACTCTTACACACCATGCACCAGTACCAGCTCTACTGCAGAGCCAAGGGCACACACTTCAGTATTGGTGAGGATATATCTAATCTTTTAACCTATCACATTAGTCCATTCTGATTAACTATATCTCAAAATTTGTGGTTTTCCTAGAGGATTCCCCACATTTTTGGCAGAGGTCCAGTGATGATTACAGTATTGCCACGTTAAGCAAGCAGGTTGATGACCACAAAATCAGTTTTTCATTTTTTAAAGCCTCGCCTATCAGCGGTATACCCAATACTGTATTAATATCTATGTCCAAATAGATAGTCTCTTAGGGTACAAGTATATGGTATAATTATATCATCTTTAGCTTCCAAGGCATCGAAAGTCAATTTCTAAAATCCTCGATAATGTCCTAATAAGATACATGTCTCTTGCAGGTGCTCTGTTCGTTCACGAGCCGAGTTCACAAGTAGACCCGCTGCATCTGATGGCCTACTGCAGAACCCTCGGCGTCAAGTTCATTTACGAAGACAAGTTTGAAGAGGATGAACCAGAAAGTGAGTAAACGTTCACTACTGAACATATAATGGGGCTGGAATTGTAACAACAAATGGTGAAAAGGGAAATTGCCATATCTAATCACCATGTTTCGTAGTAGGATTGACGACCGCAGTTTTTTCTCATCTGCCCATCCTCTTGATGTAATCTCTCATCGACGGCAAGGGGTGGCTTATTCATTGCCAGAAACTACACGGAACTTACCTACTCATCACTTGTCGCAGTGCTTGGAACTGTCACCAATAGAAAGTGCTAAAAGCTTTTGATTCTCCCACAGAATTTTGCTTCCTTATCTTAAGTACACTGTTTTTTTCCCTCAGACACCATCTGCACGAGTCCATGGCACCTTGCAGCGGAAGCCACGCGCTGGTCGTGCCGTAGCACCCGCAAGCGTGTGATTTCTACGGCCGTAGCGCACGGCTACGGCGTAGCGGCGCTGGCGCAGCACCTGGACCGCGCTGCGACGGCCTTCATAGCGGCCGCTCTGCACGCCGGCACGCTGAGAAGCTTGCGACCACATTATACTCTGCGGTAAGTCAAAATAGATTCAATTTTTAAACATCATTGAACTATCTGCGACTGGAAGCTATGAGTTTACATCATCATCATAATTAGCTTTTTAACTTCTACTGATGAAATTTGACTTTTCATAAGAGTAACCACCTCATATCATCTTGTCATATCAAGTTCCATTACCCATGTCACGGATTCTTGTTCGGTATCTATTTTAAACTACCAATAACCATACAATGATGTTTGTTAACAGTGACCACGACATCCGCATAATTCGCCCGTTCATATACGTGCGTGAGCGCGCCCTGGCCGCGTTCGCATGCGCGCGCAGCCTGCCCGACTTCTGCGTTCCCGGTGACGTCACACTCTCGCCGCCAAACAGCCCTGTGCACAGCGATGACAGCGGAGACAATAGGTAAGGAATAACGATATACCAGTTTTATCTGACAAAGTGCTGGCTGGCTGTTTGGCCATGTTATCTCCGCTACAGGGATATAACGTTCACAAAATGTCTTAATTCAAATATGTCTTGAAAAAGATCTTGTTAGTACATAGTACCTGCAATGCTAAAGCATGGTCTGCTAAACTTCATAGACGAGGCATGCCATAACTGAGTGAAGAAGAACCGAAAGGCGGCCCACAAGTCACGTCTTTCCAACAACAAATTAATTTATCAATAATTTCTAATAAAATATTCTCGTTACTTCCAGCAAAGACATTGTCATGGACCGCTCAGGCTCCGAACCGTGCAGCTCTTCAGAGAAGCGACCTGTACTGCCAAAACGCGATGAAATGCGTGACAACACACTCGCCGAATCTCTGTCTGGACCTTTAGAAAGTGCTCGCGATCTTCTAGCCTGCCAGGAGAGACTGTACCCGTACCTGTTCACCAGCCTCAAGAGTGCGTTACGTCCTCTTTTTAATGGCAGGTTAGTTTATATAGGTCATCATATCAGCCCATTACTGTGCCACTGTTGGGCATGGACCTCTTCTCAGAATGAGAAAGGTTTAGACCATAGTCCACCACTCTGGCCTGGTGTGGGGTGGTGAACTACACACCATCGAGAACATTATGAAGCCCTCTCAGGTGTGCAGGTTTCCTCACGATGTTTTTCTTCACCTTTTACGGAAGTGGTAATAAATTTATGATCCGCACATGAATTCGTTTAACCGCTAGGCTATCATAGTTTTCAGCATCATCGTCAACAGCTCACATCACAGAAACAAGTGTCGACAGTTTATTGCAATCTACTGCTGGAGACAGTTTTTTTACCAAGCACGATTCGGGGCAAGCGGAATAGTCAGTCCTCTAAGTGTGCGTCCTGAGTGACGGCGCACGGGCGTATTGCGGATTGCGGAGCGACTTTACCGTGACTTTACCGTCGATACCTGTCCTTAGTGCACGTGGGAAAGTTGACGCGTACACGCGTGTTTAGTGTCTCGTTTATTTTACTTTGGTTTTAATAATGTCGATATCAAAATTAAAACGTTTCGAACATTTATTTAATGCGCCGTTCATTCCGCCTGCGCGGTGCGCCGTCACTCAGGACGCACACTAACACAGTTGCCATCTTTGCCAAACTGTTGGCTGGCTTTGTGTATTCCTACTGTTTATTTCTTTTAGTGTACAATAAAGTATATCTATCTATCTATCTATCTATCTAAAGCCGTCCTCAGACAATTGCCAGATCCTCATTGTTCAGTTATGCTAATACAAATTTCCAGTACCTATTACTAATGCAACGCACCTGAACCTAATTTCTTAATCTGTTGTGGATTGCGAATCTTATCCACTGGTATTCTTAAAAATGAAGTGCCTAAATTCGCAGAATGATCCGAATGCCTCCGATGATATAGTAGCTTTTATTTGACGAAGAACCAACATCATCCATCTTGAGAAAACAATTATTATGTCTAGAAGCATTATGTATGTAAACAAAGGCCTCTCTCAAGTCACACCGCAACATCCAATTCTTTGTTTCCTAAATCTACAAGCATTTATACTAAATGACTTTTTTATTTACAGAGACATGAATAAAGACCAGAAGGAGCAACGCCACAGAAAGAAGTCAGTGATCCAGATGCGGAACGGAGCTCCCGTGTACGATTCCGATGAGGACAGCGAGGAGGAACTGGTGCCATAGGTGACTGCCGCCTGCCGCAGCTGTCTGCCGCCCATGCAAGGATGCAAAGTGCTGTAAGCCAGTACCAGATGCTGAAAATGTATGCCAACTGGACGTGCAATACTGTCAGATGACGTGCACGTTGTTGAAGATACCAACCATCGTAAATGTAAGGCATTTTATAAGTCCACGGCTTAGAAACAAATGAAGTGCTAGAGAAGAAATAAATGTCTGCAATTGAACAGTCGGCCTCGCATTAAGCAGCGTGGAACTGATTTGCGACCGTCGCATCGATATATGCAATGTATGTATACGCCCGCATATCAGCCCTTCATTTAGTTATTACTCCGTGAAAGAGGAAAGCAGCAGCTGTGGGCAGAAGACAGTCACCAAGAAGTGAATTCTAGCTGTCAAAATTAGATGGCTTATGAATATTACCAGCCATCATACATGGTGGCTCGCCATTTGCGGCTGCCAACGGCCATTGGTGTTGCCAGCCGCCAAATATAGATGTGTTCCAGGTGTGATAGGATGCCAATCTTGTAGGTGGATATAATTCACCGCGTGTATGCTATTTAATGCCATTCGGCAATGTTTTTTGGTAGTGTGTATGTGTTAGAAGTCGGCTCGTGATTACTCAGTGATCGTTTTACTTGTGATCAATGCATGTTATTGTGTACTATGGATTTTTGTGGCTCTAAAAATAAGGAATCAATTTGTTCGTCATAGACTTAGAATTGATTTTAATGTTACAATTTACATCGACTAAACCGTTTGAAAGGTTTTTTTTATCTGTTGCTGTCATGGGCAACAGAATTGCTAACGTCAAAATATTCTTTATTTTAGATGTTCGAATCGGGTTCCTTCTATTTGGCAGAATCTTGATACTCCGATTTTTATTTGGCATAACTCACATGGCATAATCTTATTTAATCGAATATTTTCAAGGCATAAAAATTATTTAGCATAACTTTTGTTTGGCAGAATATTTACGTGTCCGAATTTACAATGGCATACTTTTATCTTGGCAGAATTTTGTTTCGCATAATTACCTTTGCCATAATTAATATTATGCATAATTTTGTTTAGCATAACATTTATTTAGAGATACGATTATTTGGTATGGGTGCATACAAGCATACAAAGTGTCATAAAAAGTCAATACGTTGTGCTGCAAAATTTTGTGACAGAAACGAATCGCTGCGAAACCGACTTTACGCAGTCTTGTCTGCCCTACCCCTAGAGTGTAATTTAAACCCGCGTAGGCGCCGCCCAAAGCCCGCAGCGCCGGAGCCGTGACAGAAACAATGCTTGCTGCATGTTGCATGCCTGCTTGCATGCTGCATGTTGCATGCAGCATGCATGCAGCATAAAGCAGCAAAAAATCAGTTCTGCCTTTTAATGACTATCGATATAAAATGTATGCCAAAAGACGATTCTGACTGTGAATTTTCTGCGATATGATGTTTCTGCTTTTTAATTATTATGGATGTAAACATTATGCCTAAAGATGATTCTGACTAACAAAATTATGAGTTTTGAATGTATGACAACTGAGTGTATGCGAAATGATTTTCTGCGAAATGAAGTTTATGCTATCCGTTGTTATACAAAACAATATTATGACGTAAAAAGTTCTGCTATAAAAGGCAGACCCGTTCGAATCTTGGCAAGGCCTAACTATGTTTTATATGTTTACGGTGTAATATTTTTACTGGTGATTGTTAGAGAGGATTTTAAAGTAATTTAGAGCCACTAAAATACCAGCGTATAGTTCAGCGTATAGCGTATGTTCTAGTTAGTAAGTTAGTGAGGGCGCTTAAACTTTGATTTGACGTTAGTTCAGAGCTGCCATGTTAATAATATTTTGTTACTAAAAAGGTACGATTTTTTTATTCTAACGTATAACTGTGGAATTGAAAACAAAGTGCATTTGTTACAGTCTGTTATTGTAATTAAGAAATATATTTTTCAATGTTGTTGTATGAATTGAGATTGTATGAAAACGAAACTTATATTGTATAACGAGGTCTATTTATTCGGTTGAAGAGAGTTTAATAAATATATCCAAGTGTTTATTATATACTGATTTTATTTTAGGTACAGTTATGTGCCGAAGTAGATCCTATAAAAACTATTTTGTGGAACGTAGTTGATATAATATTGAATATAAAAGATTGAATTATACAAGTTTACAAAGTAGCAAGTATCAAAGCTGTTATTTGTACAAACTTAGTAGTTGTAGTTTATTACGCTTTTTATAAAGATATTAATTTGCTTACCGCAACAGTGTTGCCTGTATTTGTTCATTTTATTGAGAAGTTCTACTTACATTTTTCTACAACGAGAGTGTGATTGTTTATTTTTGTAGTAACATCAGCAATCACTTTCCGTCAACATTACCCTCCTTTTGTCTGTGTAGTCGGGTAATAAGGAATATGGCTGTTGATGTGAGACTGAATTGTGGATGTTGAGAACTCATTTTTCTATTTTTTCATTTAAGTTTTTCTTATGATATATTTTTGCATTGTTAAGTGATTATTTTTAGATATTTTGTATTGCTCTTGTATGCAACTGTAGGATTAAGAGAGATTCCTAATTTTAGGATACAAATAGGAGATAAGCGTGAGTTATAATAATCTTGAAACATCAAGTCCCATTAACTGCTTCCATGATATAATTATTGTATTCATATACATATTGTCGTATGAAATAAAAATATGTTTTAATGAAATTTCGTCTTTTAATTTCGATAACAAATTCCTTGTAGGTAAATGAAATCTTGCCAAAATAACTTTAGAGTAAGTAGATAATTCTTCAAAGAATAGTATTATGATAAATTTAGACAAACAATTAACTCCTGAGACAGTTAATTTTGAAATTCCAATTTACTTATTGACTTGATTTTGCTACGGATTGCACTAAAAAAATAAGTGTTTTATTAAAGACTGAGATACGGAATGCGAGTCACTTCTCAGAAAAATAGGCTCAATTTACACCGCCGCGAAATAGGAATGGAAGCGATGAAATTGTACATAGCATAATGAACTAAACATGACATAAAGTTAATTGTGCTATGTACAATTTCGTCGCTTCCATTCCATTCCGCTGCGGTGTAAATTGAACCTTAAGGTCCATTTTTATATTGGATATTTTTTAACGATGACAGATCAGGGATTTGAACTGGGACTTGACTTTGAGAGATTGTTTTTTTGACGCCATGGTAAAAGATGACGATCATGAAGGTGATACTACATTAGTGATAATATCAGCCTTCATAGCTGGTAGCTGCTGCCTTAGCACTATCACGTTCAAGTGAAGTACAAGCAAGTAGTGCAAACCTTAGTATCTCGGAAACTAAGAATGATAGATTATTCGAATAAAAAGTATTTTATTGAATATTTAAGACTACTCAAATAAAAGTAAAAAAAAAGTAAAAAGATTTTTATTTCATCTAACATTGGTGTGCGTTCGCGCAGCGGAATGTTGTTGAATTTAAAGATTTTAATTATGCAGATCTTTAGTGTATGACGTCGTATAATTGTGTATGGTAAAAAAAAATTTGTGCACGCAGCCATTGTGGAGAAATTCACCAAAAACTGATTCCGCTGGGCGAACGTTGTCCTGGCGGAACTTTTTTCAATCCATAGACTTTAGAAGAAAGGAGATGTGTCCAAAAATTAGTGTGTATTTGTGTGTTATTGTGTATGTATGAATAAAATTAGTGCATGCATAAACTTCGGAGAAATTCAAGTTTCCGCCACGCGAACGTTTGGCCATTAGCTAGTTTTCATATAAAGCGCTTACATAGAGAGCTGTAGATTTTTACATACGTTGTTTTGAATTTGTTTATATTTGTTTAAAAAACAGATTTAGAAAAAATCATAGGGCTTAAAAGATAAAAATATAAACGTAAAATACGCTTATTAGGTCTTAGTTCTTAAGGTATGTACTTTAGGGTCTAGATTTTCACGTTTATACAAACCTTGTAAGTGTCTGCAACATGTTGCCAAGTATCAATGATGTTCCGTTAGTAATTAAAGAGTTATAGGACAATTTACCATGAATAGCTCACTGTTTACAAAGCAGTCAAATATCACGACGTTCTAAAGGAATTGCATGGTAAAATGTATGCCAATAATTCGTGTATTCATTCAACTATTCACATGGAAAATTTCATGTCATTAAATTCAGTAATTAAAGAAAAATAATTATAATACTGACGAAGCATTGAAAACCTACATAACCCGACCAAGTTCGGATAGCTACAAAAAAGCGGCCGTGCAATATATTTAGGTAACATCCCAAAATTTACAGTATAATACCGGTATGGAATTGGTATAGGTGATAACACAATTGTTGTTTCGATATAATTTATAGGTCATTTATTTTTGTACACCTACTTTTTTAAATGTATTTGACTATGACAGAAAGTAGGTACTATTTACGTAGGTACTTTATTTAAGTATGCGCTTGAGACTTGAGATATAATCTAGATATATTATTTAAGACAAATAAAATTCATACAGCTAATTTCTATTGAAGATTTCAGATCAGGATTCTAACTATAGACCCTAATACATTTTAATATAACTAAAACCCTATAGTTAGAATCCTGATCCGTGAAATCTTCAATAGAAATTAGCTGTATGAATTTTATTTGTCTTAAATAATATATCTAGATTATATCTCAAGTCTCAAGCGCATACTTAAATAAAGTACCTACGTAAATAGTACCTACTTTCTGTCATAGTCAAATACATTTAAAAAAGTAGGTGTACAAAAATAAATGACCTATAAATTATATCGAAACAACAATTGTGTTATCACCTATACCAATTCAATACCGGTATTATACTGTAAATTTTGGGATGTTACCTAAATATATTGCACGGCCGCTTTTTTGTAGCTATCCGAACTTGGTCGGGTTATGTAGGTTTTCAATGCTTCGTCAGTATTATAATTATTTTTCTTTAATTACTGAATTTAATGACATGAAATTTTCCATGTGAATAGTTGAATGAATACACTAATTATTGGCATACATTTTACCATGCAATTCCTTTAGAACGTCGTGATATTTGACTGCTTTGTAAACAGTGATCTATTCATGGTAAATTGTCCTATAACTCTTTAATTACTAACGGAACATCATTGATACTTGGCAACATGTTGCAGACACTTACAAGGTTTGTATAAACGTGAAAATCTAGACCCTAAAGTACATACCTTAAGAACTAAGACCTAATAAGCGTATTTTACGTTTATATTTTTATCTTTTAAGCCCTATGATTTTTTCTAAATCTGTTTTTTAAACAAATATAAACAAATTCAAAACAACGTATGTAAAAATCTACAGCTCTCTATGTAAGCGCTTTATATGAAAACTAGCTAATGGCCAAACGTTCGCGTGGCGGAAACTTGAATTTCTCCGAAGTTTATGCATGCACTAATTTTATTCATACATACACAATAACACACAAATACACACTAATTTTTGGACACATCTCCTTTCTTCTAAAGTCTATGGATTGAAAAAAGTTCCGCCAGGACAACGTTCGCCCAGCGGAATCAGTTTTTGGTGAATTTCTCCACAATGGCTGCGTGCACAAATTTTTTTTTACCATACACAATTATACGACGTCATACACTAAAGATCTGCATAATTAAAATCTTTAAATTCAACAACATTCCGCTGCGCGAACGCACACCTAACATTGCGTACATAACATAAATTAAGGCAACCCCAGTAAGTTACAAAAGCACTTGTGTTGGGGCTGTCTCGTTTCTTCCCTTACAAACCAAGATTACAATGTTGAGACTATAACCACAAATATATGAAAAAAATATATGCAAAAAAATGTGTTAAAGGTGCAATACTAGGAGTATGTGTAGAAACCTGTATGTATGTGTGTGACTGTCTGTCTGTCTGTATGTGTGTGTGGGGGTGTATGTGAGGTTGTAGGGATAGAAGAGGTATGTGTGCAAATGTTTAGCTAGTTCTAACTAGTATATTTTCAGTTTCGTCATAAGTTAGAGTGTTCAACCATGTGACAATAGTTTTTTTACACTCGTGCGTGGATAAGGGATATATGTGTAGTTTAGAGTTAATATTATTGTATATGTAGGTAGACTGTGTTTCATATTGACGTCCAGCAAATGCAGTTCGAGCGCCAGAGCAGTGAGCTACAATGTCTTTACGTCTTCTATTTTGGGTATCTGGATCAAAAGGGATGGATTTGTGCAAAGTCAAGGTAGTGTATAAAATATATAATTTTCGCACTGATAGTAAATTACTAATTCTATAGAGATCAGTTGTTGAGAACCTAAAAGGCCTGAAATACATCACCTTGATTAGAGATCGCTGGACTCTTTCAAGTTCGAGGAATTTCATTTTTGAAGTTCCACCCCACACCTGGATGCAGTAAGTTATTACTGATTGAGTCAGAGCATAGTATATCTTGTTGAGGAGTTGTGTAGACATAAGATGACGTAAGGTTTTGAAAATCCAGATAAACTTTCTGGTTCTTTTCATGAGTATCTCTATATGCGGATGCCATGACAATCTTTGGTCAACGATTACGCCCAGATATTTTGTGGAGCTTACTTGTTGCAAATATGGGCAGTCACAATTTGCAGGACAGCATTTTTCACCCACATGCATTTTTACTCCGAAACCGGTACTGGGTTGAGACCTTTTATTTGGAGTAAAGCAAATAAAATTGCTTTTCGCAGTATTGAGTGTTAGAAGATTAGTTTTGAGCCACCTAGCAATATCTGTGAGACCGGATTCAGCAGCATTTTTTACTTCACTCCAAGACCCACCCGAATAAACAACAGCGGTATCATCTGCATATGAGAAAATTCTAGGTACCACCGTTACTTTGTAAGTTGCAAAGGGTATTTATATAAATTAGAAAGAGCGTCGGGCCTAACACACTTCCTTGTGGAACTCCATAAAAGACGTCATCTTCATTGCTATATAACTACTACTACTACTCAAATAAAGTTACTTAAACTTCTTTAATAGTCTATACAAAACTTTTTATTTGAATTAGCTAGCAATCTTAGTTTCCGGATACCTACGTGCTCCCGAGCAATGAATCTCTTTATAAAAAAACAAGAAAACAAATGGAATAGGCGATTCCGCACACTGCACCGCATCATGCAGCGTAGCGCGGGAATGCGTGTTCTTACGTTGTTTGCAAGTATCTGTGTTTGTATAGAAAACACGCATAGAGCAACACACTGAAAACGCATTCACGCGCAGTGTTGCAGATCACGCGCCTACATGCGGAGAAACACGCAGCCCCGCGCGTGGATGCGGGGCAAGACGTAAGGTATGGCACACCGAGTTCGCACTCTCGTGCGTGATTTTGACAGAGCTAGACTACCTATTTCGAAATAGATCTCGATATCAATCGATTTACATTCGAAATCGAAAGTCGTAAGGCAATTTGCAATATGAAATGTAAAGAATATAGTGATAGAGTACAGCGAGTGAAGCAATGGGAGGAAATATATAACTGCAGCATCCTGAATGAGTTCTAAATGAATAACCATATTTGGTATAAAAACAATGCTCTGCAATGTACTATCACCACCACAATCTGCTGTAAAATGAGGCCTCTAGGCCATCGCATGACTATACTGCAGCTCCGCGCGTTTGTGCGGAGAAATCTGCATGATGATGCAGATCTGCACTCCCGCACTCGCACGTGTGGGTCCGTCGCCAGTCGCCACGCACCACGCAGCGTAGCGCGGGGCAGTGTGTTTCGCCTTAGTTATAATTAACTGATAAAGCACATCAGCTTAATGGTACACTGGTGCCGAATCTGTTGCGCTCCAAATAAACTTAACTAAAATAGAGCTATCTTTTATTAACAGGTAAAACAAAACAGAGACAGAACATCTTTAGAGCTGATAAACTAGTTTACTGTTGAACATCGCCGTGTTTGTAGGCGGCATATCGACGCCCTGTTAGAGTGAAAAACTCAGGAATGCATTTTGGTCTTTGCACGGTTCCTGTGGGCTTTCACGTGGACGAAGTAGCAGGCTAAAGCTAGTCAATTATATTTATTACGAATATTATATACCCAATTAAAGCTTAATTTCAGTGCCTACAAAGTAAGTTCGCATAGAGACTCTCTTATAACTATAGTAGATACCTATACGTCGTGATAAAGTAAAAATTACCAAATTGAATTCCCGAGGTTTTCACTCTAATGTACGCGCCGGAACGCGCCGGAGCGGATTTCACACAGTCCTAAAGGAAATTCAGGCTTCTATACAATAGTTAAGTTTCATGTTTGCATGGAATTTACTCTGCTTGGAACTCGGTTAGAACCGCGCGTATGTCGCGTCAGCCGGTCGGCTGCGCTCGGACGCCGCGGCAGCCGGTCGGCTTCTCGCGTACGTGGACGGCGGCGCTCGGCTGTCGTCGCTCGGCCACACCGCAGGTAGAAACTGACTGCGACACGAAACTAGTCGCTGAGAGCATGCTAGCGGATGCGCGAGCACGTGCTCGCATGCGCCCGGGTTCCAGCAGATTGTAGCCGTCCGTCGGGCGGACGCGGTCGGCTACGGGCATGCGCATCGCGCATTCGCTGCGACTCTCTGCGCTGCGCTCCTACGTGGTCCGGTTGGTGGAAATCTTACATAAGGCGACGATATGCTGAGGTGTCGTCTTAAACTGTTTGGAAATTTTAGTTCAACGAAATTTGACAACTCTAATGTTCTTCCATCTCTTTCTTATTTTCTCTGCAGGTAAAGGATAGCGATATTTTTAGTTCAATTTTAGTCGGTGCTTAACAGAATCGAGACGTATATCCAGCTATCAAGAAAGGTTCAGGATAAATAAAACACATATATTTACTTACTTATTTACTAAATACACTACACAAATTCATACGTGTGTGTGCGTGCCCACTTCTCGACTTACATTAATGAGTATTACAAGTACTAAGGATAAACCCCTTTAATGAGACAAAGCTAAACACTGAATATGATAATAATTATAAACTACACTTAATAATACACAAGCAAAGACGAATAATCTAACCTATATAAGCTATACCATTGTAATACTATAATTTCTTAAGCTAATTTTATTTCATGACGACACAACATTTTTCCTCGATAGTTTTAAATATATATATATTTATATATTTTAAGACGACTACATTATACGTTATTATGAGTTACACGGCTATTTAATCTACGATATAATAGAGATTATATAATTTTTAAAATAGAGCATCATTTGGGAAAAGGGTAGTTTAGAATTGAAGGGTTAAATTCACTTTTTGCCGCCTCCCTGGCAGCATGGCTTGCCACCTGTTAAAAAGAAAAAACAATATAAAGTACTCGCCTCGTTTAAAATACAATATAGAATCAGAAACTCTGGATTTTTAACATTACAAAAATAACATCACTTCAAGGGTTGTGCTGAGCTGCCATGTAAAAAAGCCTATTGCCACCAACCGGGTAAAAATCCAGACTCCAGACTGCTACTGAGAAATTCCCAACGAAAAAACCCAGTAACACTTTGCCCGACCTGGTGATCGAACCCAGGACCTCACGTTCAGCAACGTTTTTAAAGTTACTTCTATTGATTTTCTGTTAAGAACCTAGAGCAATCCAGAGATTTCGGATTGTGATTGGTTATTGGGATCAGTTGTAAAGCGATAGCAAAAATATACATCAATGTAAATATATTTATCTACTATATATTTACATAAATACATTTATTTATATTTTTATAATGAATTGCATTCGCTCAGCTAAACTCTCCTATGTAAGTATATAGAAAAATGGCATCAATACATAACATCACGCTTGTATTCCCCGAATGGTTGGGCAGAGCCACATTTCGCCGTTATGTTTTAAGTCCCATGTAATAGGGGGCGAGCCTGTTGCCATTAACCGGCCACAAAACCAGAATTCGGGCTACTACTGAGAAATTCCACACGGAAAAACCCAATAACACTTTAGCCGACCTGGGGATCGAACCCAAGAGATCTCACACTCAGCAGTCGCGCTTGCGACCACTAGGTCAACGAGGTTATGCATCACTACAGGGGGGTTACCACGATCTCTTAGAGCAGGAATGTTTTAATATTATTACGAGAGTGGGTAAGAGATGGCGCTAGAGAGCTGTCTAGCGCTGTCACTTTCCCACTCTCGGAATAATATTAAAACTTTCCTGCTCTAATAGATCATGGTAACCGCCCAGTGCCAGTGAAAGCCTTTGAATTAAGGATGCACGATGTCCTCCTGCGTAGGTGTTTCTTCAGGGGAATCTCCTCCTGAGATTATTAGCAGTTAACAATAGAACTAAATCTGCATGTGGTCTCTAAGAGCGTTTGTCCACCGCCGCCGTCACCGAGAAACGAGATTATTTCGAAGTTCGGAACGACGTGACGGCGATCGTATGTCCACCGCGACCGATCTCGGTGGCTCCCAACATAAGACAAAAATCCGTGCACCGGCGCCGTCAATCTCGGATGTAGTGGAAAAGAGCAGACGCGTTTTGTATTACCAGCATTTCGGTCCGTCACGATCTCGGCGGAATTCTAGCGGTAGCGCTGAACTACTCACAATCTCGGTGGCCGAGATGACGGCGCTCGGATGACGGACGTGCGGTGGACACGCAGTCATAGTAATAATGTATGTATCGCTACTTCGGCAACGACATCTCGTTCTCCGTGACGGCAGCGGTGGGCATACGCCCTAAAGTTATAGTTAGAACTTCGATCTTGGGCAAGCAATAACTAAGGAATTTGCATCAGCTCAGTACTAGTAGAAATCTGAAACTAAACTTCTGAACGCAATCTTGCCAATAACAACACGCTCAGCAAATGTTGCAAAGTCGCAGTTTGTTTTTCCTGGCGTACAGGCTACTGCGTCTGTAGACAAATGGCGATCGATGATCGCTAGAGAATAGAAATGACAATGAGATGTACTGGATTGACATAAGCTTTTGACTGGTCAAGCGATCTGTTATGTCATTTCCATACATTTAATTGGCGTATCTATTCTCTGGCGATCGTCGATTGCCATTTGTCTAAAGACGCTGGTCATCCTCTTGACTGAATTATTTAGTCTCCTTTTACATCAGCAAAAGGCAGAAAAAGGGTGCAGATAGGTCTGCTGAGAACCTCACAACGATTTATCTTATACTCCCTTCTAGAGTACCCTCGTCGCCGTTTAAGGCTGGGCAGCCACCAGAGCTGTGCGAGGAAAATGTGCGGTGCGAAAATGTGTAGCGAGGATGTGAAACGGTGTGACCCTTTCCACCAGAGCTGTGCGAGGAATGTGTAATGCGTAAAGTGTTAATGTGTACTAATGATCATCTACCTCTTCCAAACACCATCTATTGACTAACTGGTAGGCGCATATTTTCAAATCCTCGCACACATTCCTAGCAACACATTCCTCGTAACACATTCCTTGCAACACATTCATCGCTCGCATTTCTCGCTTGTTTTATATGAACAAAAACCTCGCTCCGCTAAGCCCATATCCACCAGAGCTGCGCAGAGCGAAGCTAGGTAAATGAAGTAAGTAATTCTATTGGTGCTTACAAAACACATTCCTCGCTACGAAGCTTAGCACAGCTCTGGTGGATGCTCAGCTTAAGACAGAGAAAGGAGTAGCTGTCCATAGGTCTACTAGGAACGGCGAAAGTACACGACAAGTTTACTTAGATAATGTGATAATATGTATTATAATAATTACCAGAGGGCTTGCCATCGCCGCACGCGCAGTTGGGGCCGCAGGTGCAGTTGGCACCGCACGCGGCTGCCCCACCAGCGCACGTATCTGTAACAAGAGCCAGTTATAACTATGATATCATCATGAAGAATCTACCAAATAACCACTCACATCTCACTCACTCCTTTTTTTTTACCGCCCACCTGATGGTACTTGGTTACCGGTGGTTACCGCCGCATATATGTAGAAGAATCCTAATCCTAACTATTATTATTATTGTACCTATAATTAATAAATTTTTAATTTTTAGATTTCGCCTCATTGTTACAAATTGGTAGGTAGGTAAGGTTAGGTATTAACATTAATTTATCCTAGTGGTGTCAGGTCAAAAAGGATTGATACGCACTGTCGAAAAGGACAATGGATGCGCATTTTGATCGCCACCGCACCAGATGAAAGTTTATGATTTTCAAGCGCGATTGATGAGTTGAGGTCCTGGGTCCGATCCGCAAGTCGGGCAATGTGTCATTCCTTTTTTCCGTATGGCCGGTTGATGGCAATAGGCTCTATTATATGGGACTTACATAGAACGGCGAAATGAGGGTGTACTATAATACACCTCTGCCCAACCTTTCGGGGAATACAGGCGTGATGTTATGTTAACTAAAACTATCTGCAAGCGCTATTTAACTTCGTAGATCGATTGATTTGCCCTGTTTCGCTATGATACCACGATCCTTTCGAAACCTACTGCTAGTTAGTTATTACCAAGTGGCTTTTTGCTACAAAAATTGGCATGATCATGCAAAACACACACAATTGGATCGCTGCAATACATCCCGTAACCGTTCTGAAGTGGTTCCTAAATTGCCGAACAAAGACATGCACATTACATTAGGTACGATTCTGGGTTCAACAAAATTACAGGATAGACATTTGGCAGAGAAGAAAGACATGGCGTGTGCGAACATAGGAAACATTAAAAAAAAATAGTAGGGGTTTAAAGGATAATCAATCGAATCCATTTTGATTATTTTTGGATTTTTTGTCTGTTTATCTGTTTGTCATATTGTCGGTTTGTTTGTGCAAGCATCACGTAAAAGTACAGACGCCAGCATATAAAGCTACTACTGTCAAATTTATTTAGTAGATTTTCATCTTTATCGCAAAAGCATAAGTTTCAAGGTTGACTGGGATTATTAATAGTTTCGAGTAGCTTGATATGCTGGCATCTGTACCTACTGATTCAATGCTGTTGATTGTTATAGACAATTATTGTGTGTATTTTGGAGTAACATTTAGTTTTTGTTTCATCGTTATCTGTTTGCGCAATCAAAAGATATTGGAATTTAAAGTTATCAAGAAGAAAGTTTAGTTATTGACACAATATTGGTTTCCAACTTCCATGCAGACGGAGTCGCGGGCATAGCTAGTTGTTAATAAACCTACATGATGCATTGCCTGTGAATAAATAGCACACTGCTTGCAAGCCTCCAATTAGATGTTTAGTCCTAGTTATCCTAATCCTAAGTTAAGCGACACACCATGCCGAAATTACGCGACCGAACTTCGGCGTCTTTGTTTGGGTAAGACGCAACATAAATTCAGCGTGGTGTGTCGCGGGTAATTTAAAAAGTATTGCAGGCGTAATCAATTACGTCGCGTATTTTCGGCATGGTGTGGCGCTACACTTACTAATAGAGATGCGCCGAATATTCGTTTGGTATTCGGTATTCGGTGTATTCGGCATATTTTTCACTATTTGTTTTCGGCCGAATTATTCAGTTTTGGTGCCGAATATATTCGGTTCGAGTATTTCTATTTTCTTGGCTACATGACACGGTATAGAACTAAAAGTCAAAACTTCTTATGTAAGATTCATGTTATAATATAAGTCAAAGAAATACTATGAAAGATGAGTTAAATAAAGCTAATAAATTTCAAATCAACATTTATTTTTAAACTAATACAAACCTTTATTTAAACATTTTAAAGCAATTTAACATAAAATTAACTTCTTTTTAAACCTCAATCAAATCCACATTCTTTGTATACCTTAAATCAACATTTATTATTAAACTTTAAACCAACATCGATTTTTAAACCTTTGATCAACATACATGTTTAAACTAATCTCAAAAAAAATCCTAATCGTGCGATGTTTTGAAGCAAAGTGACAGCGCGGTGTGCGCGGGTGGCGGGCGGTGAGGTACGGCTCGCTCCAGCAGCAACACGTAGCGTTCATGTAAGAACCTGTTTACGCGGCAAAACAATCAAATGGTAAACCGAATAATTCGGCCGAATATCCGGTTCGGTAAAGGTTAAACCGAATAGTATTCGGTATTCGGTTATTCGGTGAAACCACTATTCGGCGCATCTCTACTACTAATATTATAAATGCGAAAATAAGTTTGTTTGCTTGTAACCTTTTCACGCCTAAACCACTGAACCGATCACTCTGAAATTTTGCATATACGTTGTCAGGTGTACGTAAACGGACATAGGGTACCTTTCATCCTGAAAGAAAGTACTGTTCCTGAGGAAAACAACAATAACTTTCTTATGATATTAGATGGCGCCACGTGTCTTACGAATCATGATTGAATTACATTATCCCGAAAAATACGGAATACGCGATAAACGACATCCACGCGGGCGAAGACGCGAGCGACCTTTAAGCCTCGTATCCACTAGGCAACAATTGACGCGAAACATGTGATGCTCAACACGTTCGGCAACATTGCTAGATGACGCAGAACATGACGATGAAAGAATTAGTACGCATGAGTTTGTTGCAAGTTGTCGATCATTGTGTTGCTCAACATGTTGCGCGTCAATTGTTGCCTAGTGGATACGAGGCTTAAGTCTACAATAATAAGATGGCCTAACCTACTCGTATCACAAATTGCACAATTTCAACGATATTTTGAGATTATAAGATTACGAAAACGTGTATTCCAATCTAATTGTAGCATAAACAAAGCTATAAGATCAGAAGATACCTTACTAAGTAAACGCGTTCAACTCTACAGATAGTACGTCGTGGGAACTGCGGTCTACAATTGAATGAACTTTCTGTTCCGAGCAACTAAGAATAGTGCAGATTAATCTAGAAACGAATCTAATTAAAATGTCTGTACAGAGCTCGGAGCCCGTCGGGTTTAACAATAGGTATCTTTCTCCTTGGAATAGATAGGAGAGATCGATAAGAGAGTAGGAAGCTTTACCTATCCACTTATGGCCGATTCCTATGATTTACCGAGCGTTATTGGTTAAAATTAAGAGTCTTGTAACTTTACCAAGAACGAAACAAAGACCTTTGCATAGTACCCCCTCCCATATCTTAGTACTTACATATCACAGGTAAAATTAGCTTACGAGTCTATTTAGGTCCTCAGTTTGTTAATGGAAAATGCTACTATTATTAAGCAAAACCATTAAGATAAATGATGGAATCAGGCGTTCCTTTGCGGAAATCCATGATATACAAATATTCAAATATAATTTCTAGCTTTAATTCCGCTGAACAAGATCGCTAGTTTGGATGCAGTATGCAGCACCACCCTCCCGCCCACAAGTATATGCACATGCAGAAAGAGTGCAAAAATAATGCAACATGCAACCAAACCAATACACGACACGTGTTTCGCCCCTGCATGGGGCATCCTCAGGATATGTTGACTCCCCGACCGCTAGGTCGCGTCCTGTATTGGTCGTCATAACCATGTGGTTAAAGTCAGTCACTTTAACCACGGGCCTAATTCTCCTAAAATAAATCTTGATAAATCACAACCGAACCAATGCCGAACCGTTCATTCAGACAGTTCTCAATTTCAAAAGCTATCAAATTGTTTGACACAAAAAACAAAATCAATAATTTTGAAAGTTTTCGAAAACAAAAACTGACTGACGGTTGTGGTTCGATTGCGTTTGGCAACAATTTATTTTAGGAGAATTGGGTGCATGGTTTTACCTAACATAAACACTTTTCAAAGGCTGACCGATTTAACGTTTATGCGCTCTCCTGTAAAATTTCGTTTTAAGCCCTTACTAGGTTTTGAAGTGGGACAGCCGTATTGTACGAAAAACAGCCGTTAACGTAAGTATACTGAAAAAATAATGTAGTCCGTGTGAATGGAACATTGCGTTTTTACACATTATTCACACACTCATTATATCAATCACCAATATTTGCCGCAGTAGCGTGATTGTTTATTTATAAACTCTTTATTGTACATAAATCAGGTAAATAAAAACGGGGAAAGACACTAAAAAAAATGCACAATGGGCAGTCTTATCGCGCAAGACGATCTCTTCCAGACAACCTTTGGATGGACTGGAAGAATGAAAAGATAAATGTGATTGTAGTGTTGTACGTCTGAGTAGAGCTTTACTCTAGAGTAAATAACGTTTGACAATTAAATTTTGCTTGAGGTCTTAACAAAATACTATAGCCACTATATGATTTTTGCAGAATCCAGACTTCCAAATAAATCAACCACATTTTCAAATTACATAATGTGAAATTAGGTCTTCAAAAGGTACATTAGAACTGCTTATTATAATTTCTAATCATACCTCGGTATAATTTTAATAGTTAATTAGGAATAATGTATATTTATCTGTTTGTTTTGTTTTTACACACTATTGTCTACATTTCTTGTTCTAAATTCTCCTCTCACAGGTCTGCTGGAAGAATTTTTTTTTTTAATAAGCAGTGCCTTTGCTCGTTATGGTCCTGATTAATTATATTTTATTAAGTGTTGTGTGTACATAAATTATTAAATAACTAAATAATTTTAGTCACAGAAAAGATTGAAGGTGGTCTATATTATCACAGTCTTTGGTTTAGTAGATAGAATAGGAAGAAATATACTTAGAAACAAAAAGATAGTTTTGGTTAATTGATTACCTAATAGTTATTTATTTTGCTTAAGAAAATTATTTGTTATTTTATCCTTAACAATAATCTCGATAGTATAAATAAAAGTCGCTTTTCGCGTCTGTCTGTTTGTCCGCTTACTTCTTCTAAACTACTCAATGGATTTTGATGCGGTTTTCAATTTCTTCCCGAAGGTTTTAAGCTATAAAACGTCCCCGAAAGACGAAAAGGAAGGTCGCTAGTTCACCAAAAAAAAAAAAAAACAAATTCGTGATCACACAACATTATTACTTTTAAAATAAATACGCAGTTACTTAATGAAACGATTGAAAAACAGCACCCTTTGCCGACACTCAATCAATTTCTTCACAAATTACCTACCACCGAAAAGAAAACTAAAGCAATTTTACCCAACTTTAATTACATCCAATAAGCAACCATTAGAACGCAATAACTGCGTCACTTACGAAACAGTCTGCATTCGGGCCAGCCGGCAAAACAACAACAGAGACAACACGTGGAACAAAAATACACCAACACTAAAAATTAATACCAAAAATTATTCAAAAACTAAACTAATCTTACCTTTACAAGAGTCGCAGGGTGCAGGCATCTTGGAGCTAGACTAGGCCAGACTAAGCTAGCCAGGTCTGGGCAGTGGGCAGGGTGCGCGCGCAGTGGCTCGTCGAGGCGTCTAGCAGCGGCGAGAGCTCGGCGGGTCAATAACTGAGCGGCATCGAGGGGGGATCGCAGCGTTTCTTGTGATAGGCTAGGAGACAGCAGACTCATTGACTAGATTATCTCGACAACTTTATTGAAAGATTGATGCATGATAGTGAATTATGCACTGTATTGGATTGATTGCCTATGAGTTTGAATGGGATTCATTAACTTGAATAAGATGCTTGTTTATTTTGTATAGATACTGGATTATTCTATTACCTGTATTTATTAGAATTTAGTAAGTATTATTATGTTATAAATTCATGATTTAATCGCAACATGTTGTATCATAATAAATTATAAAACTCTTAAACTCTCTGCCATTAAAAACGATCTCGGTTATGATGAATAAACTTAGTTCTTTAAGTACCTACCTACATATAAATGTGTTTGAATCTCTTTATCGTTAGGAAATAGAGGATGTCAAAACCATTAGTTGACATAGCTTATGTAGATACATCATGACGATAGCAACGATAATGAGTCAAGTGAATAAAAATAGCTTATTATGTAGTTACTTTTAATTTTTTTTTATATTCTTAATAGAGGTCGCCAGCGGCTTCACCCGCGTGGATGTCGTTTATCGCGTATTCTGCGTTTTTCTCTACTATAATATGCATGTATTATACATATAAACCTTCCTCTTGAATCACTCTATCTATTAAAAAAACCGCATCAAAATCCGTTGCGTAGTTTTAAAGATATAAGCATACATAGGGACAGACAGCGGGAAGCGACTTTGTTTTATACTATGTAGTGATAATCAAGTATTTAAGCTATATTTTTTTTTACTAATCTTCTCTTGTATCAGCATGAGCTATGCGAGAATAGCTCATGCTGTGGTGAAAAGATTAGCCAGTCAGAAAGGTTGGTAGCGAGTCTGACAGCCCAGGCTACGCTGGACGTACGTCGCGTCGTTACTGGTGGAGCCTCTTTTAATGCATCCCATTTTTGCTAATAATAAAATTATAAACGTTACTGAATAAGCAATACAATAAAAAGTAATGAACCAAATTGGATGAAATTTTTATGGGACCAAATGGCAAGTAGTATACTGCATCGAACAAAAAAAGAATCACACTAATCGGACGAGAAACCTCGGAGTAATCGGCGTACATAAATAAATAAATAAAACCGACCGAATTGAGAACCTCCTCCTTTTTTTGAAGTCGGTTAAAAATTAGTACCTAATTCTGATAATTGAATATCGATTCAAATATTAATCACAATCAAAGTTATGTACTGCATACTAATTGCGCAAAACCGACAAGTGCCCAGCACTTAAATTTTGGATGGATGGATGGATACGCAATAGGCATGTTGACAGCATCAATAAATTGCAAATTTAGTTAGTCCGCCAGTTAGAGTTTTGAAAAATAATGGACACGTATTTTTTATTTTGTTAAGACCCAATTTCACCATACAATGTTAGTTGTTAACGGTCTGTTAAGCTGTCAATGTCAATTTCAATGTACTGATAAACAGTCTGTTAAAATGTTTAACAGGACATTAATAACTAACAGAGTATGGTGAAATTGGGTCTTAATCTATGAATATTTGGAAAGACAAAACGCATCAAAACTCGAGAGTTGAGAGCTTGTGACGTCAGAAGCAAGTAAAAATTGTACTTTCTTGTGACGTTTTGCCAATTTTAAAAGTGTCGTATCTTCGTCAATTTTGGATTACGTAACAAAAGAAAAAATATGGGTCAAATATTTTTAGATAATCTAACTGACAGACTAATTAGATTTTTTCAGTCAAATACCCTATTCGGATGCTGATTTAAAAACAAAGTCTTTCCTAACTCCTACACTAAAATAAGATAGTTAAACTTAACATGGCGTGCCGCGTGCAGGTATAGGTACAATAAATGATCGGAGGGCCGTAAACAAAAACAAGCCGGTACAGACAGGCGACGGGACCGGTTCCCCGGCATTGCCGGCCCGATTCTATATGTAGCAAGCTTTCCTATAAACAGCTTTAGAATTTTGTAATGTCAGTGAATTTGCTAACAGTCTAAACGACTATACCTCGTCAATTGTATTTGAACAATGTAATGAACGAGGTATACAGAGTGTTAACGAATTCGTGTAATTCCTTAAAACCACATGATCTACTACTGGTGTAGAATGGGGCCATTCTACACCAGTAGTAGATCATGTGGTTTAGACACGGCACGAGATTTAGACACTAAAAATAAAAAAAATTAAAGTATTTTTTTATGCAGTAGCGGTATTCGGTCATATCTAAACCACCTAATAAGGAATCAGTAAAAAAAAGACACTTTTTTTTTTGCAAAAAATATATTTTATTTGACTGAACATTTCGATGCCACGCATAAATTAATGAAAGCACGGCGACACGGCTGGCGGGTACGACTAACGTGATATCGCTCTTTGCAGTCAGATAACTCGAGACTCTAAAACGACTCAGAAATAGAAAATCATTTTTTTTTTTTGAATATTTTTTTCAGTTGGATTTCAGAAATACCTTTTTAAGGTTAATCTATGTCACCAGTAGATTACGCGGTTTGAAGGAATTACACGAATTCGGTAACACCCTGTATACAGGGTGGTAATTTGAGATGGTGCGTGAATGGCAGCTACCTTAACCATTGTAGCTACAAAAAAACGTTCTTAGAAGACCACCCCTAACTTTTTTGAATAATATCTATCTGCATAAATATCTGTGAATGCAGATAGAAATTATTCCAAAACATAGGGGTGGCTACAATGGTTAAGGTACTTCATGCCCCATCTCGAATTACCCCCCTGTATTGTTCATTATAACTGTATACCTATCGAATTGGAAAATAGTAAAAAAAAGCTAAAATTCTATTAGGCGATCTGTTTTGTATACATATATTACAAAGAGCAGTTACAATAGAAATTAATGTTTTTATTTCCTTATCTTACAGCGCCATAAGTATGCAGCCTAATCTTATTACTATCTAGCCTTGTAATTAGGCTAATAAGTAATTCCATTATAAATTAAACTGTATCTTATTAAGAATGCTTCCTATAGCACTTTTCTTATTGTCTCTAATAAGGCGAAGATACTGTGTTCATTGTATTTTTTATGGGTAGCACTTGTACTAAATTACACTTATTCACTATCACTAATCACTAACTCGAACGGTTTTATTCTTTTGAGTCTTCTCACTATATTCGTGTGGTCGAGAAGTTGGACTGCCTCGACGTTGACATGACGAGGAAGCCTACATTCGTGAGCTTCTGCATACTTTCTAATTACTTTATCGGCGAAGTCTACTTTAAGGTTCATTAAGGTATGGAGATCATCATTAATGTAATATCAAACTTGTAATACTTACAAATACTTCTATCAAATATCAAATGATTCTATGATAACTATTTCTACATGTAAGACGTGATAAAATAAAGTGAAGACTAAGATGAGAGAGTCCTTTCACTGTAATGTTTATTAGAAAAGCTAGCTAGTGTTTACTGTACCGGGTGACTTTATTTACCGCATGGAACAAAATGGGATATAATCGGTGAACAGAGTTGAAGGCTTTGGAATTTTTTTTCTTCCTCTTGTAACGAAATTGATGTATCGATAGATACCTTCTTTCGAAATCGAAATCATACGCAGGTGCGTATGATTGGAATTTAGATATTATTTAAACAATTTATTTACTTCAAATTTTCTGTTTTCGTTGGTTTACACGTACGTACTATACAACTTGTAACATAAATAACGCAAACAAACAAACATCCCAATTAGAATATTTAGTTAAAAGCATTGAAATTTTTAATTAAAATTTTATCTGCTTGAATATGGTTTATTTAAGATAATAGTTTTACGTTTTTCATTGTTAACTGCATTTCAAATTCAGTCTTATGCCTTGTCATGAGACTGAATTTTCTTTACCTCAATTAAAAGACAGATTTGTAAATGGAACGTTTAAAAAAAAATTACACGTATTTAAAATGACTGAAATTGATTCTGTTACCGATTCTTAACAAACTACTTTTGGGATTTGCGTTTATTATGTTACACGTTGTATAAGTAATAAGTATTGTCAGTCGTGGAGGCTTTATCGGCTGTTAGAGGAGAATGGAAGAGGAATACATGTTATGCCGATCCCACCTAGAGTGGTATAAGGGTAGGGAGATGATGACCCGTCGCCCGACCAGTAACAGGCCCGAGAAGGCGGCGCGCAGTGTTCCGTGCGCGCCTCTCAGGAGGACGTGGGGCAAGGCCCCACAGAAGGAGAGGTCCGCCAGGGGCTGGCGGACCGAGGCCTGCCGGGGTTGCGGTGCATGCAGCTGCGAATCCCGCGACCCCGGCCAAGGGTCAGAAGAAGGAACACCATGGGTTTTAGCCGGTAAGAGTCCGGCATACCCCTTCGCCTTCCCCGGGCGAAGGGCAACGAAGAGGAATTCCGAAAGAAAGAAAAAAAAAGGCAGGGTGATGATGATGAGTCGTGGATGCTTTTTTTAGTCTTCATCCCAACTCACTACTACCGGTTTCATAACATAAAGTCTGGAGACCTTTATAATTTAATGCAACGCAGTAAAACGCCCATTAGTTCGTCTAGAATTTAAAGATTTGGCGCAGTAAGGATTATCTGCCAAAAATGGCAAACGATTCTTGGCACAGAACGAGGACGTGCTGAAACTTATGCGCAGCGTACTGCTGGAATATAGTGACGTTATTTATTAATATGGAGAGAATTTAAAATGGTATTTGTAAAATTTTAGGTTCCTTAAGAGTCGGTTAACAATACTTGGTTAGATATAATGATATAGGAACTTCCACATAATAGGAAATTTCACATAACACAATATTTTTCACTGGCCCATATCTGGGCGCATCATATTTGAGCGCAGATTTTTGAATTTTGTTAATAACCTATTTCTAAAGTATTAAATAAGGTATCCCAAAAAGTAGTGTCGAGCGGAAATCCAGAGGTAGAGCATCCTTAGACGAATAGAGAATCTAATTTAAAAAAAAACACGCATTTGTCTCATCTATTCATTACACTATGATCAAAAATGTCAATAAAGTCAGAGTTTGGTTAAAACATGAAAAGAAATCATCACTCGAAAACTACTAAGAATCGCGGAACATACATGGGAGTGATTGTAATGGCGCAATTACAGTTGCTCGTTTACCCGAATTCGGATGCCTATAGTATTGCCCGAATTCGGGTAAAGTTACAAGTAATTTTGATACCCGAATTGGGGAAACGACCATATGTAATGGCGAAATTACTCTTGCTGGTTTACCAGAATTCGGATGCCTATAGTATTGCCCGAATTCGGGTAAATTAAAAATAATATGGATACCTGCATTGGGACAAACGACCAAGTGTAATTGCGCCATAATTGAGTGAATATTCGAATTTTCTAACATATTTTTTAACAAATCATTGGTCTCCTGGGTTGTTAAAATTATAGTAATTTCAGATTGTTCGCATTCTTGTCTTATTGCTTGACGGCAGTGGTATAGTTTGAGTTTCATTATCATAATTGTAGTTTTAAACATCTGCATTCTTAACTTTGGGATGATGATAATGACGTTCTTAATATTTTTCGAATATTCACCCAATAATTGCGCCATAAGGTATGTTTCTCATCAATTTATAATTATTGCCACCTGCTCTATTATAAACTGCTAATAAAAACTTTAAACCAGCGTCAGCATATTCTTCATACTATATAAGGAACCCCATTATAGAAAGAAAATAAAACTCATATAATTCCCGTGGGAAGCGAGAAGGTACATTAGAAACATTGCATGCAGTTTTTGTATCATTAGCTGCAGGCTCTAAGGCTAAAATTGCTTTCGTATTTAGCATAATTTGTTCGTTTTTCATTCAGTACAGATCTGGATCCTTCCAAAAATATATTACAGAACTGGTTTAGTCATTAGGAATATGCGGTATCATTACGAGTTTGTTTATTTGTTTTATTATAACATCGACGAAGGAAAATAAAACATTGCAAAAAGATCTTGTTCTTATTTCAGTGTTCAAATTCGGTGGGAATTGATTTTTTAAAAGCACATACCCGTCTCACGTTCGTTAAGCATTCTTTAGAAGTTTTTGTGAAATCTGGCCAAGTCTTAATAGGACCTCTGACCACGATATTAACAAACTTTGGAACATAGGAAACAAAAAGTTATTTCTTTAAAAGTCAAAGAAGTTTTAGATTTTATATTGCATTTTGTGTAACAAACCCCCTTATTACGAGAGATGGTTTAACTTAAAGTAAAACTGAGGTAAACCTAGATTTAAAATTTGGTACCCATCACTTTCTAACATCATATAATGAAAAGATATGGGTATATTTTAAAACCTGTGTTTTACTTAGACATTTTAATAAAAGGGAAAGGGTATATTTTCATATTGGTACATTTACTATTCACCAAGGACCTTGTTTTTAGAGTACATTACTTGACCGTTGTTGAATCTCGACCTTATCAAACTAACAGAAAAAATAAATCAGAGAAGATACTAATTCAAAGCGTCTTATTTTAAATGAAGTACCTAAAGAAAATCATAATAACACACCTTGAAACTAACAAACTTTAAGAATATGCATTGTACCATAGCAAGGAATCTCTAATTGATTTACTCAAAACATCATTAAACGAATAATATGGAAAACCCATTTCTCAGTAACGCAATCTAAAACAAACAAAGGAATCATCATCATCTAGGAATCAGATAGAAATCAAGATCTACCATGTTATAAACAACGATCTGTGGTTTTAGCGGAACGACACGAAGTCTGCCGATGTCGTCGACCCTGCGCGTACGCAGCCGTGATTCACTCCGCTTTATAGCAAGTATCAAAGTCTTAATGGTTTATTTTACAATGCTAAAGGTTCATGTTTTGTTGCCGAACTAATTTAAGGCGTTTTTAGGCTCCGCCGCAGGTTTTTTGTATTTTATATTTTGGAATTAGGTCTTTTTTATAATGTGTAAAATTGCTTCAGTTTTTAATGTATGGTTGGATTTTTGTTGATTTGTTATAACTTTATTCAAGTATGAAGTAGATAACTAATGTCTATGTCTCAAAAACCACACTAAAATAAAATAAAAATGAAGTTATCTGATAATTTTGGGAACTCTAAAATTTCCTTCAAAATCCTTGTTGCGTTGCGAGTGAAATTTCATATACGGCGATGATAATGACAGGCCTTCGATCGCTGAGTTCCATGTCCAAAAGGAGTTTCTGTGATTGCTTGTCAACCGATTCTTCGTCCAATTATATTAGGCGGCAATGCAAGTTTCTCTGCACGTGTATTTACATAATACACACTACGAGATAAGTTAGAAATACTAGTGTGGAACAAAGATACTTCTCAAGCTTTCGATGATTGCAAGTACCTAATGTATACAAGAAGCAACCTACTTAGCTCATCCGCAACACTCTGCCCCTTTAGGACTAATGTGTGACGCATCAGACAAATGCGCAGGCGCTGTTCTGCAATAACGACTCAATTGCAAAGGGCAAACACTTGGCTACTTTTCGTAGAAGTTTATTACAGTACAACAAAGGTATTAGTGAACACGACGCGATCGTCAAAGCTAGTGTTTCCACATTGGTGACGCCTTGAACATCATCGAAGCCTTCTGCAGCAATAACGTCAAGCAGCCAAGTCAGCAACAACGTCATCATCATCATTGTCGCCGTCATTTCCTCGTGTCTCCCTGCAGCAAGCGAGTCAATTTTGATAGTAGCAGAGCTACTTGAGAATGAGATCATCCAGGGAAGTACTACCCTTGTTTCTGTGATCTGAGACTACCACTATACCTATTTCTGCCACCAAGCAGCACTGCTGTATTCAGGTTTTTTATGAAATGTATGAAATTACAGTCACATGAGACTTTTCAAGTTTGTCTCTAGGTTTGGCAACGCATCATCAATCTGCTGTTTGTCTTATATCTATGCCTCCCTGGTAGCCCCAGCACCTGCCAATAGTTTTAGTGCATAAGATTTTCTTGTATATTTTTTCTAGATTTAACCCGATGATCGCAAATCTTTTAAACATTATTGTTATGTTATTATGTTCATAACAATACACAACTAAATTACAAGTACGGTATTACATTTCCCTAGAGAAAGCTAGGAAACGTCGCGTCAATATGCGCAAGCGCTCATTACTCGCTAGTCGCTAATTGTTGCGGCTAAAGTGGCAACACTCAGATTATCTAAGTGCTATTGTCGTGGATTAGGTAAACACGTATAGATAGATAATCATAGAAGACTTATTTGCAGTGTAAACCCTAGCAACAGGGAACTTTAACCTCAGAATATAGACTGGTCATGAGATAAGAAGAAGAAGCAATTTGTTTAGCAAAGAAGAATTCCAGGGATATTATAGATATCTTCGCAATTCAAAGAGCAATAGAAAGCAAAGAAACGCTTTGATGGTAATAGAAAAAATTTAAATGCATTAATAGATAAAGTCCCAAATCCTAATTAGTCTTTGAAAGTTCTCTAAATCGAAATTACAATTTAACATACAGTACGCGTAGAATAACTTTGCCTCGCTGAAGTGAGGAACAGAACGCTTAAAGCCTGTTTTCAGAGAGGCAAACATATTTTACGCGTACTGTACCTAAATACTCAAACACAATCCATTGGTTTTAAAAACTGTTGTTATTTTACACATTTTGCCTGACAGCATTTAAACTGAAAAGCCTACACGACTACTTTAATCCGTGCCTGGCTGGGCAATCAGCCCCGTTGCCAGCCTTGCTGACTGGCCAAACTTTTGACCTCAGCATGAGCTATTACGATCATGTAGCTCGTACTGACAGGAAAGAGAAAGAAGAACTGACATAATCCCGCATTGCAATAATTTCAAGTAAGTATATCAAATATATCATGACGAACAGACTGTTCATAATTACCTAACAACTAAAGAAATTAAACTTTATCTCAATGGAATAAAATTCTTGTCAGAATGACAGTTATCGTGTACTGTGTTCATTCTGAAACATCCCTTGTAACGTTGAGATATACAAGGTTAGTCAGAAAGGCGGTACTAATCCGAAAGGGTGTTAAAGTACCCATAATAATGAGTAACTTTTGTTCTACCACTTTCCCCAAAACTCAATAGTTAACACGTTCAGTGCCGGGTGCCCTCGTGGAGGGCTCATTTTAAAGGCAGGTTTGTCTTGGAAAACTCACCGTAATGAAACAAGAAAACATCTATTTTACGACGTAGTAGCGTATTTTTCACGGTTTTTAACCTAATGCCAGGAACCCTCCTCGAGGGTTCACTTTTAGAGCAAACGTAATGCCGAGGACCCTCCTGGAAGGTCCACTAGCAAATGTATGGCGGGATGGCATGTGAGCTCTATGAAAAGTGACATGGACTCGAATGTGCTAAAGAGAAATAGCTGTTCAAAAATTACAAAAAAATATGCCAAAATCTATCTATCCTCAGCTATGATCACATTTTAGGACATATTTGGGATCACGAATTGGAAGCTCTATTTTCTGAATTCGTAACTAAATGTGGAGCGATTTTTTTTTTAAAAAACTAAAATAAAAATTATCGCATTTTGAAATATTAACACTTGCTTTAAAATCGTCATCAGTGATATTAAGTGGTCCTCGGATTAGTACCCCCTTTCCGACTAACCTAGTAGATTAATTTTCTTAGTTTTTCACATCAGTTTGAACAGTCTGTTCGTCCCGATATACTTGATGCTCACTGTACCTAGTAAATCTTATATACCTTTTTTTATTATTCCGAAAACAAGTATAATGAGTTTCTTGTTTTTATTTGGACCATAAGTACCAGTTTCATCTTCGCTCCATTTCAAATTATACGTTTACATTTTTTTGTTGAATCGACCGGTTATTTCCACAGCGATTACGAATAGTTTTTTTGCGGTAGTAGTAAGTACCAAGTTACCAACAATTGTGTACAAAAAAGGCGATGTACTGGTAATAAAATTATATCGACAGATGTTTCATTTAATGGTTAGGTAGAATATTGTGTGTATTGTTATTAGGTAATCATTAATTACATACGCTATACATAATTATGACGATATAGGTACAAGGTTAGTAGGAAAGGGGATACTAATCTGAAAGGATGTTAAAGTGCCGATAATAATGAATAACTTTTGTTCTAAGTACCACTTTCCCCAAAAGTCAATAGTTTAGGAGAAATAGCAGTTCAATGATTTTATAATAAAATACGCTAAAATCTATCTATCTATGATAAAATCTATCTATCTAATCTAGCTATGATCAGCTGTGTTTACATTTTAGGTCGTATTTGGAGCCACGGATTAGAAGCTCTACTTTCTGAATTCGTAACTAAGGCTTCGATAGAGAATTTTTGAAAAAACTAAAATAAATATCATTTTGCAAGGAAATAAAAAACAAAACTAATTTTGAAATTTTAACACTTGCTTTAAAACAGTCAACAGTGATACTTTAAAGTGGCCCGCAGATTATTAACCCCATTCTGACTAACCTAGTAGAGACCAAGTTTCCAGGACATTCCAGAGGTGGCTTCATGGCTCCGTTATCCGCCTAATAGTAATGTAGGTAGGTTTAGACAAAAGCCATGCCCAACGGAATAGCATGCTAGGAATGGATACAACCTGAATGAATAAAATATCAACCATGGTTAAAGGTATAGGTTAACTACAGATTGGGTTTAATACAAGATGTAACATAATGAACACAAACCTTAAAAGTACTTAGTTTGTTAAGAATCGGTAACTGAATCGATTTCAGCCATATTTAAGAAGATTATTTTAATTTTTTTAAATTTTACCATTATCACATCATACTAAAGTAGCCTTATAAGAGGCTCGTGAGCCTCGTGGATCAATGATAAGCGAGGTTAAGCAGCACGCTGCTGCGGTCAGTCCCTGGATGGGTGACCGTTCGATACACATCGAGATTCCTCCGTGCCTTGGAAAGCACATTAAATCGTCGGGGTCGTCATACGAATACCATTAACAGTCGTTATGGGCTCGAAGTCCGAAAGTCTGACAACCGATCTAACCTTAGAATATCAGCATTGCCCAATAACTGGGTTGCTAAGGTCTATACCCCAAGTGTGAGTTTTTTTACGCGCGATTATCAGTATTGAACGCCACACCTAGAGCCGCTGCCTATCATACATTTTTGGCGTGACGCAACTACAGTAGTTTACGAAAAAAACTCACACTTGGGGTACTGATTGCAGTCGCTCCGTGTAAAATACTGATATTCAGCCGCACCTGGGAGCCTACTCCCTAAGTCCGTCATCGAAGTTAGTCGCGCATCCGAAAGTAGCCCGAAACGTAGGAGTGAACCAAACAAGTGTCAAGTTCAACTTTTCGGACGGGCAAAAACACATAGGGACAACTGTCAAATCGTGTTGTTATTCATTCTAACCGCCTGTCCACATCTCCTCGTCACGACGTCGTCAACGTGGAACGGTGCGGTGACGTGCCACGGTGCGTTGACGTAACGTGCAAATTTACGTTACCGTATCGTAAAAATGCACGTCAGGATCATTGTTAGATTTATCGTTGACCTTGTAGATCCTGAATTTTAATAAGAGAAACAGTAAGGTATGGTTTTAAAGCATCGGAGCACATAGACGGCGAATAACTCGCGGGCGTGGAGAGCGCGGGCGGAGCGCATATACGTGTGCGCGCTTGCGGCTAGAGGCGGAACGTGGTACGACACGGTAACGCAAATTTGCATGTTACGTCAACGCACCGTGCCAAGTTACCGCACCGTTCCACGTTGACGACATCGTGACGTGGAGATGTGGCCTTAGTTCGGGCCCCGAAATAATCGTATGTCCGTAGGTGATAGGGAGTAGGAAACGCTCGTAACTAAGGCCGAAACCACGGACTTCGTGCTTAGGGAGTAGACCCCCGGTTAGGCTAGAAGCTGATCCCAACATAATTGAGAAAAGGCTACGCACTAAAGTAGAATGAAAGAAAGAATAAAATATCTTGCCTACAGTGTTATATTTAAATAAGTTCGACTGCATGCCCTGCACTATAAAATAGATAGCTATGTCTGCGGTACGTCGTGGGTTCGAGTCACGAGTCACGCTCCGCTTCGCAATGTACCGAGGGTCGCTTAATGTCTATTTATTAATTCAACCACTTGAATAGCGCACTGACGGAGAACGCGAGATCTGGATTTGATTCTGGCATCGAACAAAATGATATAGTCTAGAGATATTTGATACTAAGTTACAGCCTGTAACATAATGTAAAATATGAATACAATATAATATATAATTAATGATGTAACTAAATAATATTCATATAACAATAATGTATATTTTATAACAATAACATTTATAAACTAAATAATAGTATGTAATTGTAATTTTATTTCATTTGTATAATTAATAAAACAATAAAATTGTGTTGCTGCGCCCTAACAGGGTATCATGTATGAGCATATAAAACATTGTAACATCTTATGTACTCATGATTGCAATAAACATTTGAAGTTGAAGTTGATATTTGTTTCGAGGGGATTCACAGGTGGTGAAATCCCATCCCTTCAAATCCATCTACTACGGAACTACTAGGACCACGTAAGAATCAAGAAATAGAAAAAAAACCGGCCAAGTGCGAGTCGGACTCGTGCACGAAGAGTTCCGTACCATTATCTATGAAAACGGCAAGAAAATCTTGCCTGTTGTATGGAGCCCCCTTAAATATTGATTTTATTCTGTTTTTCAGTATTTGTTGTTATAGCGGCAACAGAAGTAATTCATCTGTGGAAATTTCAACTGTCTAACTATCACGGTTCATGAGATACAGCCTGGTGACAGACGGACGGACGGACAGCGGAGTCTTAGTAATAGGGTCCCGTTTTACCCTTTGGGTACGGGACAAAACAAGTGGAAGTGCCTTAATACTTCCTTAGTACGGGAACAAGTGTCACCTAACTATACACACTATATTCGTATATATCATAATTATATATTAAATAAACAACTTACACGTAATTATAGATGCGAAGCCGGTTGACAACGTTGTCAACCGAGCGGTTGACAACCATATTTTTGGATAACAACCGTTGTCTACGGTTGTTTACCATTTTCGACGGCTTGAAATGGATAATAACATGTTTTTTTTAATGGAATCAGTTTTTGCCTTTAGGTAATAGATAGCATATATAGCCCCACTTTAAGGGAATCGATTGTTTTTTTTAAATTAATTATAGATTCTTTATTTTAATGTAAAGAAACTTTTATGAGAGATTTCTTTTAGCGTACGTACCTTAATTTTGAAATGATTACTTCCGAATTGAGAAATTGGGTAGTACTGGCAACGTCGCTCACGGTCAAGCGACGACCCGCGCGCAAAATAGTTTGTAGGTAGGTACGAGTACCTAATTATTTACGAGTTTCGTATAACATAGGTAGGTATCTACCTATTGGATAAAACGGGATAAATAGAGACCTATACGGGTGACTAGATACAAAACTTTAAACGAGTTTTCAAGGTTGAATTAATGTAGGTACGTGTCAGTACTAACAAGGTAACATAATTCTTAATTTTAATTCAGTAAAAAATTCGAGTCCTTCTAGGCAACAAACAACATTTTCAGTATCGTGGAAAAACCATTTTTAAAGTTACAAATAAAATATTTTAGGCTCAAAACATAACCACCCTTTTAGCTTGCAGTCGGATAAACGACCGGTAGTCAACCGTTGTTTATAGGTTGTTATCGGCTACTTTGGATAAATATCGGTTGTCAACCGCTGTTTTACAACTATACACGTAATACATTTTAATGTAGGTATTTAATACATATTCATAGTGATGTTCAGACTTCAGAGGATAGCTATGGTACGTGGTCATACTATGCTACCTACCCTAACAAAACAATACATTCTAACAGTATAATCGGACCTATTAAATTGTCAAAACCTATACGAATATGTATTAAATATATTACGTGTAAGTTGTTTATTTAATAGACGATATACAGGGTGTAAACGAATTCGTGTAATTCCTTCAAACTGCGTGATCTACTGGAGACACAGATTAACACTAAATGGGCATTATTAAAAATCAAGTAAAAAAAAACTAAATAAAATCATGGATTTCTATTCCTGAGTCATTTTAGAGCCCCGAGTTAACTGACTGTAAAGAGCAATATCGTGTTAGTCGTGCCCGCCAGCTGCGTCGCCGTGCTTTCATTAATTTATGCGTAGTAGCATCGAAATGTTGACAGAAATAAAATATTATTTTTGCAATAAAAATTTTCTTTTTTTTTACTGAATCCTTAAAAGGTAATACATACGATTACTTAACCCTACCGCATGAAAAAAAAAGTTTTTATTTTTTTATTTTAAATCAATCTAATTCCCGTGCGGGGGCAATCTACACCAGTAGTAGATCATGTGGTTTTAAGGAATTACACGAATTCGTTAACATCCTGTATATTGAATAGTTTGCACATAACAATTTCAGATGATAATATTTTCTTGATTTATACTTTTAAGAGCGAAATTTTTCAGTAGTCGGGTTTTATTTCTATCAATCCACACTAAGGTGCCCATGATTATAGAAACAATAATGATTTGATACACGAATTCACCGCCAATAACACAAAAAAAACACAAAATTCCTCGAAACCAACTGAATCAAACTAAAACTAGATCACAATAAGTTACCTTCGGCACATTTCAAGGCCAAACCCAAAATAATCGATAACACAATAACAAAAGCTATCAAAAAAGTAAGCAGGTACCTACAATTCTTCAGCAAAAAGTTCGTACCTCTTACAAAAACTCTTGTGTTATGTGGTATATAATCTACAATTTCGAGTTTGCGCCAAAATCCTATTTGTCGCGCAAAAAAGAACGTCCGAGTGATCATTTCAGATCAGTGAACTTAGCTGGCGGCACTAATTGACGCAAAAAATCAAGAATAGGTAACATACTATGAGAAAAACGCGAAATGTTGACGTAAAGTCGTAGTAGGAAATGATATGTGACTCATAGAGATTTGTAAAAAATTTAGAAAAAAAACTGTTCTAAATATTTTTAATTACTTAAACCACATTTATTTACACAAACATTATTTACATAATTACAAATAAAAGTATCTACAAATAAAAAAAAACATTCTAGTAAAACTTTAAACTAAAATAGGGCATCAAAATATTCCAGGGCCTATAGACAAATGGCAATCGATGATCGCTTGAGAATAGAAACGACAATGAGATGTATTGGATTGACATAAGCTTTCGACCGGTCAAGCGATCTGATATGTCATTTCCATACAACTGGCGTATCTATTCTCTGGCGATCATCGATTGACATTTGTCTACAGACGCTGGGGTGCATGAAAAGAGCCTCCACGAGTGACGATACTTATGTACGTCCGGCGCACCTTGGGCAGTCAGCCCCGCTACCAACCTTGCTGACTGGCTAATCTTTTCACCACGGGCATGAGCTATTCTTGTATAGCTCGTGCCGACACGATAGAAGAAGAAGAAGAAAATATTCCTCCGCATCGCTGTCGACTGGTAACGTCCCAGAAGGGTGGCAGCATTGCCACGTTGTATGGCAATGCTAATTAATTCGTTGCCCAAAGTAGAGGCCAGCCTTCGGGTCACGGGAAGTGCTAAATTGCGCCATCAAACACGGTCTCCCGCTTTCCTCTTCCAGTCTACTCCAGCTGCCTTCTTCAGGTCATTGATCCATCCAGACAGTTCTAGCAACGAAGAACAGTTTGAGTTATGATACAAAATCGGCTAAAATTGCCGTTTGTCACGCGATAAAACCGTTAAGTCGATGTTTGAAGGTACTCGATTCCTTGTCTTTTCAGGTGACTTGCGAGAAACTAAATTACTGTAGAATATTGCAGTCGGTGATATCAATATAAATAAAAAAAAAGAAAAGTCCTGACTGACTGACTGACTCATCAACGCCCAGCCCAAACCCTTGGACCTAGAAAGCTGAAATTTTGCACAGAGGTTCCCTTTATAATGTAGACAAGGAATAAGGAAGGATTTTTCAAAATTCAACCCCTAAGCGAGTTAAATAGGGGATGGAAGTTTGTATGGAAAATCGTCACTCAAGGGTTCAAAATTTCACGCAAGCGAAGCTGCGGGCAAAAGCTAGTCACGGAATATAATCCTTTTGAACATTTCTAAACATATTGACGTTTTTTGTCAAAATATTCGATATTCCAATTTTAGACCGAGACGTTGAACCGGAGGACCTACTTGTATGCATGAGTCAGCAGCTACATATTCAAGTAGATTCCATTATAAAAACTAATCTTTTGTATAAATTGAGTCATTATTATGTGAAGTAAGTACTGGCTAGAATGGTAAACAAATTCACAACCGTCTTAGTTTAAAAAGTTACGGATACAATGGATTCCTGGATAGAGACGGAAAAGACACAGCTTAGCCCAGACCCGGCACGCTAAGTGATAGGATCTTTACGGTCCGCCTGGCTAGCTACCACCCTCACATGTAAGTCCGGCGCCAAGCAGTTTACTGTGTTCCGTCGTGTGTATGTGAGAGCCAAAGGGTTTTTTTTTTATTCCTTCACCTTGTCGCATTTGACCCTCGTCGCACCTGATGGTAAGCGCAGACAGGGTCTAAGATGGAGCACACGAATCCAAGTAACAGAGATATAGAGAGATTCCCCTATACCCCTCTGGCTCTCACATACACACGACGGAACACAGTAAACTGCTTGGCGCCGGACTTACATGTGAGGGTGGTAGCTAGCCAGGCGGACCGTAAAGATCCTACCACAAAGCTAAAGGTTGTCACCTGATTGGTACCACCCGGGGACCACTTGTGGGGTTTCGAACTAAGGGTGCCTTCCCACGGAAGAGGGTGACTCAGCCCCCGAAATAGGATATAGGGGCATCCCTATTTATCATCGTTACTTGGATTGGTGTGCTCCATCTTAGACCTTGTCTACGCTTACCATCACGTGCGACTAGGGTACAACGCGACTAAGTAAAAAAAAAGATAAAAATTAACATCAACTTGATACGAGATTAAACTATTACGTACCGTAGAACGGGGTTACTTTGATCAATTCTTTGAGCTTCATGTGTTTGTATCTTATTTATTTTCGCTTTTAGCTGCTACATCAAAAATATTTCTTATAGACTGAATTAAGTAACTGAGATATATAAAATCACATAGACATAGTTTTAGATAAAAAAGGAGTTTCCTTATCAAAATCGGACCGTAGGCTTTTACTTTGATGATCCCTGTTTTATCATTCAGTGTCAAAGTAGGCCCAATTAGGACTCGAATTTTATACATAATTAGGGGTGTGATTTAGTATTTTTTATCTTCGCCATCTAACTTCGCAGACACCTCTATACTGTATGGTAAAATAGGAAAACTGTCAATGTTGCCTATACAGTTAAGTTAAAATGCATAAGTTCAATTTTTACAGAGATATAATATGACCAAATGCAATATTTTTAGTAACTATCAATGTCACCGCTTGATATCAAAGTAACCCCACCCCAATCGCTGGTATGTAATGACGCAATGTCCCATTTCATCATTACCTAAGATTGCACTCCTGTTATTAAACATAATCCAAACGAAGACAACAACAAAATAACAAACAAACATAAACAAAAAACAATTTATTGAATACTTTGCATGCTCAGTGGTTTCAAATAAACAAATAAATAGTTAGCCTAGAAATAAATACAGTGCAATAAAAAGAAGTTAGTCTGTCTTGGCGTGTGATCTGGATTTAGTCAACCGTCTTAGCACAGAGTAACACACCCAGAAGATGAGATAGATATTGGAGTCTGTGGTAACAATGAGGTAGGTAGCTATGAGGGCCACAATGATTCCTATGGCGTTGAACATCAGCTGAAAGGGTCTCGCGTATGAACTTTCTTTCTTCACCTTGCAGGGACAGTCAGGAGGGCAGCCCAGAGCTTGAGGCTCCTGTTTAGTCTTCGGAGGCAGGTTTGGTTTGGTCTTTGGAGACATGATTTGCTTGATCTCAGTTTTTGGCAAGAATTCTGTGATAAAAGAGATTTTTTAAGTCATTGGTGGATTTATACAAAACATAGTTTCATAGATTTCGTATTGTTTTCTGTGTAACTTGTTATTAAGTTGTTTTATACAATCATTGCGAACGGTTTAAAAGATAGGTTCCAGAATAACGCCTACAATAACTCGCAGTTCTTTTTAAAGTCACTTTGCTTTTGAAACATGAAAAGGCGCTACGAAATTATAATTTATGATGAAATGATGAGTAAGGAAGTATCAAATTATATAAGTACACTTTCCTTCATTATTTCTTTATGTTACTTAAAATAATCGAAGTGATAATATACGATATGAAATCATCACCAATAACACATCACAAATAGAAATAAATGATAAGGCAACTGCTATTAAGTATCTAATAATTACCTTGCACAGTTTGGGTGATAGTCGCCATAACTGCAATCCACTGTTTCCTGTGTATGAATGATATGAAAATAATTTTAATCTCCTAAATATAGGTGCACTGTACACAAAGAAGGCTGTTTCGGGAGTAGGAAGCACCTTGGCGAAGCTTCCTCGATGTTCAGGTGGTGTGGTCGTGCGGAACACGCCAATTGATGGGCTGTGGAAGTTTTCTTTACATTTTTTTATTGATTAATTGAATTTAACGGAAGAAAAAACATATTGTTGAAGACTTGCTTCAGTGGCTGAGTGTGATGCTTGAATGAAGGAAACGGAAATTTATCTAGAGCTTGAAAATGTTTGTATCTGATGATGTAGTTTTAACTCTCCTATACCGATTCCCGAAAGACTTATGAGGTCCACATTTGTGATAAGAGATATGAATTCCCATATCGTTAATCGAACATCGCGTCCGATTGATGACCTCAAAAAAACTCACAAAATATATTATTGCCCAGCCGTAATTATAGAATGGAGATGACTTTTAGGCTGAGATCTATAAAGCGTACCAAGACTTTGCTCAGACTTTACTTTCGAGTTAAGTCAAAGTCGATATTTAAATAGCGATTCTAGAATCCCTCTGAGTCCGTGCTTATTAAATGCTTTAGTCCACAAAATCGACGACTTACCAAAATCTTAGACTACAAGCCAAACAATAAATAGAGGTTATTATTAATGGTCCATTTTACGTAAGTCAAGTTTGAGCAAAGTCTAAATACGCTTTATAGATCTCAGCCTTAAGTTTCTTTTCAGTCAGTAAAATACAAGTCCAAATAAGTTTCCAGGTAATAAGCATATTTTACTTAGAATTTTACAGCATTTACTGACGAACTAAAAAGCAGCTTAAATATAAAGATACGAAGCTTGTTTCGTTAATCCTCTAGTACACTTTCAATTTATCTATTATATTTCTACTGCATTTTTTTCAGTACAATTTAGATAAAATATTTAACACACATAATAATAAAATTTTAACTAACTTACTTATGAAATTGTTAAATTAATTTTTAATTTAAAAAACGTGCCCCATCTACGATTTATCCTGTATCGTGGGTGAGTTTACAGACACAAATCTAAAATATACACAAACGCCCAGACCTAAAACAACTATCTGTAGGCCATACAATTTTTTGTTCCGTGTGGGAAGCGAACCCACAACCCGTAGTGCAGAAGTCAATCGCTCAGCCACTGCACCAAACGTGTCGTAAAATTAATTTTAGGTTAGTTCCTAAGCTGCGTATCGCATTTTTGGACTATTTAGATATGTGTCTAAATGTATGTTGAATTGATGGGTCTTTTGCCCAGCAGTGGGGTCAGCTTCCAGTCTAACCAGATATGGCTGAATACCAGTATTCTACACGGAGCCACTGCTATCAGATCTCCGCTACCCAGTTATTGGGCAATGCCAATATCTTCAGATTAGATCGGTTGTTGATTTTCGAGCTTCTGACTACACGTAACAACTATCATAGGTATTCGTATGATACCCAGGATCGACGGCTTAACGTGCTCTCTGAAGCACGGAGTCTTTATGATGAATTGATGACTCCTTCGCCCACCAGTGTGATGGGACTGGTTATAAGAGCCCAAATACACGTCCGATACTTGCCTCTGATAGTCGGTTCCGATTGTCTGATCAGACTATCTGAAGGCCTCCGCGTCATACATTTGTTTGAACATGAATTACACGTACGATCAAACTATCGGATCGGATGTCAGAATCGAAACTACCGTCCGGGCGTCGTCGTCATCCAGAAAAAATCGGACACGGGAATCGTACGTGTATTTCATGAATCCGATCAGATAGTCGGATCCGGCTCCCGGAAGCAACTATCGAACGTGTATTTTGACCCTAAAGGGCAGCCCCGCTAGAAATCTTGCTGACTGGCTAATCCTTCACCTCTTTCATAAACTAGTCACGTATAGATTATCCTACACATGATAGAAGAAGAAGTGTGATTATCACATTTTAAGGTACATCATTAAGTTTTATGGCCTTTGTAGCTTCAGCAAAATTGAGTTTTAGCAAACTTAACTCAGTATCTATATTTACTCCTAGACTTTTATCAGCAAATGCATTTTTTACACTCCTTTTTTATCTTCAGCCTCATCTCCTACTATTTCAAACAATTTCAGTATTATAATAGCTATCAGTTTTTCGTCAGCCTTGCTCCAGATATCGTCGGTTTTTGCGATGGCGGTGTGGTATAAAACATGGCTACTTCTTGGATGGTGCATAGTTTAACGTAAAGCTGCAACAACAACGATCAACATGCCTTCTCCTTGTGAACCGTGCAAAGGTGAGACATCATTAAAACTTTTATAATTGTATTCTTAATGATTTTGGTATGGTTAATTTGTATTAAAATGTATTGACAAACATTTATTGATACTGACTGCTTTTCCTTGGTCTAATAGTTGCTTTAGCGACTGTTGAGCGTGAAGTCTTGGGTTCGATCCTCAGGTCGGGCAAAGTGTTATTGGGTTTTTTCGTGTGGAATTTCTCAGTAGCAGCCCGGTGTCTGGATTTGTGCCCGGTTGGTGGCAATAGGCTTGCCCCTTGTTACATGGGACTTAAACATAACGGAGAAATGAGGGTGTACTTATCTATACACCTCTGCTAAACCCTTCGGGGAATACGGGCGTGATGTTCATTTATATAAAAACTGTAAAAGCGCAAACGATATAATTATATTGTTATTTTATTTTTGATATTCTAACGATACTGTACCCTTGACCGATTTGAACCTTCGAACGATATTAAGGAAAACTGATTTTGGATTTAGTAGATTCGACTTAGCATTTTCCTTGAATGAAGGTCGATCACACTTTATAAACTGAGATCAAATCTATTTAAACGTTAGTTATTTATTTCATTTCTGATAGGAGTACGCTCCATACTTTTTTGGTCCAGATTGTATTTTTTGTCTAGAATTTGCTTCACTGTAGCTAGGAGTCTTCTAAGGTTATACTTTTACTATAATTGGATGGAGAAGCAATGGGTCACCTGACCGTTGTAATTTTCTGATAATCAATTACATCTTGCGCGGTTTAATAAATTGGTATGTCCAGCGTTTTTAAATTCATTAAAGATTCGTATTAAATCATAAATAAGCTATGTACTATAATCATCGTTATATTTGTTCTTTTCATCAACATCATCATTTTCATTGATAGCCTTTTTAAAGTTTGCTAAATATTCGTTTGTATCCTTTTAATATTTCCTGATCATTTTAATGTTTATTGTAGCATTCATATCATTTCAATGTTGTTTATCATAATAATATTCTTTCTAGACTCCTGCGAGGGTGGTGCGTGTGTAGACAACTGCGCTTGCAAAGAAAAAGGCTGTAACGATTGTACAACTAAAGATTCTAAAGGTTTGTAAACATTGTCATTTATATCTGAATGTACATTATTAGGGCCCTCTGCTTTCCGGCGACAAGCAACGTGATAGTGTTTATGTGTCTGTGCAATAATATTCACCACTGATTCTCCAAGTTGCTGAATGCCGATTCTCCAATCTCAGACAGCAACCGCAGCTAATCATGAAAATAAAAAATAAATTCTATAGATGTACTTATCATCTATAAGTAAAACACAAGTTTAATGATGATAATCCAATAAAATTCATGGAGTATCGATAAGAAAGTGAAAAGGCAGTCGAAAAAAAACTTTGCTCTTATAGGATACTTCTAACCTACAATTATCCTGACCAAAATTGATCGTAGTAGCGGTTTATTATATAAGATACTCTTTTTTACATAGATGGTGTTAATTAACAATTCCTTCCAGGCTGCTGCTAACACCTTAACTTCAACATGGACCGAGACAGGCGCGGTCGTCGCCCCTCCCTCTTCACCCGCACCAGCAACTTCCTGGAGAGCTGTTTTCCCATCACCTTCTCTGTAGTCTTCTTTGTAACCATCGTGTTCTTCTACTGTCTCTTATAAAATGTTCTGTTGAAGTTACTTCTTTGTTTTTATTTTATTATGAAACTTCCCTAAGTTTTTCTCCTGGTTGTACTTATACGGTTTTGAAAATAATGGTATGGTGTGACTGTGTACCTCAAATATACTTTCGTAAGGCTAGAAGTAGTAGTGAAATATTCAGAGCCCACGAAAATTTATCAGAAGTAGAATTTATACTAAAACTGTTTGCATTATTAAGCACGTTGGTTGTGCAATAAATGCATCCACTAATGACGAGGTTTAACAAATACAATTCGCGTAGCCCTCTCTGCCTGTAGCTTTTTTGTCATAAAAGGCGACTAGCAGACTAGTTACGTCTAATGGATGGACATTCTACTGTGCGCCCATAAAACTGCGAATGATTTCGGCAATACTCCCTAACAGTAAGTCGCTATTGTTGATTCTACCGGTAAAGCAATCTTGTAGGAGGCAAATGTAGTTGGCCGATGTTGTTGTTCATAATGATAATGATTGTAATACTTATTTTAAAAAAAGAGGGCTTACGTATACTTGTTATAAAATGACTAAGAAAAAAGAACAAGTTAGATCACTCGCAGTAATATTTTATAAACAGCAACTGGCTATTATTCCACGAAAGTAACCTTATCATTAGCATTTAAGTCTTAATGACCGCATTTTAGTAGCATATTTAAATGAGATTTCTTGGTACGATAAGGATTATTAACAGCCATTTACCGCTGAATAAAAAATTTAAAAGCCAAAGCTTAATATCATCTTACATCATACTGTACGTAACGTACGTTTTAGTGCCGTTAAGCGAAAATCATAAAGATACAACCACTTATAGCATTAGATATATCATCTCCTAAGATTTCGGCAACGCAATTTGGTGAACGTATATCTACATTGTGCGGACAACGGTGTTCGTTCAATCCTTTCGTTATATCCACTCGGCTGCGAGCTATTGCCAGAATTCAGACAGTAAACCCCGGCCAGCTACCGAGAAGTTCCGTACTAAAAAATTGCATTTAAATGACTTGCTTGAATCTATGACTTTCCTGCACATCAACTGTGCTTGCGGCCACTGGACTATGTGTTAGCTATTTTGCACAAAAAATACGTACACTGAACGCCTTCTGTCCCTCTTCTGCAACACTAACCAAGATGCAAATTTTTAGGGTTACGTAGTAAATAAGGAACCCTTCTTAGTTTCGCCATGACCGTCCGTCTGTCTGTCCGTCCGTCCGCAGCTTAGCTCGGAGACTTAGTACTGGAAAGCTACAATTTGGCATGGATATACGTATTAATCACGCCGACAAAGTGGTATAATAAAATAGTGTTTTTTTTTTATGTTTCCTCCTGTACACTTAAAGTAGTGATGTTTTTCTTTCTCGTCTACCCCTTGGTGTGGGGTGTTATTGGACAGGTCTATCAAAAATATAGCGGGTTTTTAGACGACAATTTTTCGATTAAGGGAACCGTTTCTGAAATATTAAGCTTTAAAGTGCAAAGTTTTGTTTTGTTGTCTCGTATTTGTCGTTAGGTTGAGCCGTTTAGCCTTTCGTGCCTGTTGTTTATTTAGTTTAATTTAGAAAAACATTAAAATTAAATTGAAATCTTTTTTGGGGAAAGGTTCTGTATATTTTTGCGGAGGTTGGGCCAGTCTGTATTTATAAGTTATTTATCGAGAAAGTTAAGCAATGCGGAATGCGGCTCTAACCATTAGAACCAAATGTAGATTACACACTGATAAACTAAAGTTTTAATTGATCAATTTGGTAGTTGGAACACAACCGCGGCTACCTAATAATGCTTTGGGCATTGTTGTTGTATTTTCTATAAATAAATTCTTAGAAGCAGCCTCATATATTGCAATAATAAAGTCGCCCCCTACGTCCTCCCTTCTTGCCTCCATCGACGAAATATGGGTGTAAAACTAACCACGAGGTTTATATTATTCGCGGAATAAAGGTCTGATGAGGTAATTTTGATCCTATTATTTTATGACATGCACCATAGTGGACTTTAATTAAAATTCTAGACATCCATAAACTTGGCGAAGACTTCGTTTCCATGTCAGTCTAAGTACTATTCAGTGACGGATAAGTGAAATTAAATTAATATTTTGTTTTTGCATTGTAGATAGGATAACAAAAGGATCCAATTATATAATTATGTGTTGTAGATAGGATAATGTGAACTTGGGTTTAACTCTTGGCTGTTTAATTTTATAGTTAAAACTGATGCAGTAACACCGTACAAACGTCGTTATCAACACAGGCTTAAAGGAAAAAAACGAAAATATTTTCTAAATCATAATTTTATTGAATAATCCGAAAACAAAATGTTTGACGTCAAAACAATTATAGTAGTAATTTACGTTAAGATATACATTAATTCAGGTACATTTTGTTTAGCAGCATCCCCCTGGAAAGGAAGAAAATCATTGTTAATATAGATAACACAAAAAGAAGTCTTGGCAAGTGTGCTTCCATTTACCATCAGGTAAAACATAGGAGATGTCTATCCTGTTGTAGAATAGGTTAAGATGAAGACCACAAGTCCAGAAACTAAAACATGATTTAGAACACTGGAAAGACCTACACAGGAGAGACTTTTTCAGTATATGTACAATATAAATTAACATTTCTAACTTACTACTTATATGCAAACGAAGAAAAATATATTCTAGCTAGACTAACCATACAAACTAAAAAAGGGCATCAAAATATTCCATTGTAAGGCAGCGCTAATTCTTTGGATTAATTCTAGAGTTTTTTATGTTTAGAGTTATGAAACTTAGCCAAGATAAGTTTTAGCATATCAGGGTTAGTTATTGGTATTAAGTATAGCCATAATATGTTGAGGTGCTTAAAAATAGAAATAAAACTACACAAAAATACCTTCAGAGGACGAGCAGTCAGTGCAGTTAGTCTCACAGTTATTGTCCTTGCAGCAATCAGCATCTTTGCAGGAGTCTATAAAAGAAGAGTAAATATATTATTTACATTATAACTACAAGCAATATTTAAACCGAATTCAGTAGGAACGTTTCTATAAATAAGCTGAAGCTTACATCTTTGAATAGCTTTTATTACATTTTATTTAGTATCATCTTAGAACTTAGGAATAAATACCTCTTAATACTGAAGTATTTAGAAGAAGATGCTATTCAAAACCTTCCGTTTCCATTTCGCTCCATTTCAAAACTCATTGGTAGAGAATTTGCAAGTTATGGTTGCTAACATAATTTTATACGGAAAGTACACAAACTCAAGTTACCACGTACCTTTGCAGGTTTCAGATGGGGCAGGCATTTTGGTTGGTCTGGCTATTTGCTTCTCTGACTGAAGAACTGAGGAGACTATGCTTCTGTAGCCATCAATGCAGGTTTATATACTAACGGTAAAAACTGCGAACAATAGCGAGGTTGACAAGACCTCGGATATTTTTTGGATGGATAGTTGTATCCGCTGATGCAGGAAACACTGTTGGTCTTGATAAATGATTTTAACATAGGACAGTTAGTAAGAATCTATCCAAATGATAGGAAACCCTCGCTGCATAGATATAAGGCTTTATGTACTTATAAAATGTTCTTTATTTCTTAGGCGTTTACTCTGCGAAAGTTCTAAGTGTTATTCAATAAAATTTCTGTTTTTTCGTGGTATTGTTGTTTACTCAAAATCTTTCGAGTGTTTCTGTGCCTAGGTATGCCTTAGCGTAAAAGTAGACCATTAGTAGCACCGCTACCCCATGTATTTATTGGAAAAATTACGATCACATCAGCCCCCTAGTATTTGATGCGTCTATTTCTGAACACGAGCGTCCTCATAAGTCATGATTATCAGAATACATTCTTTTGCTGTAATGTTTTGTCTAAGTTTCACAATATCTGATATCTATACTCTTCTCATATTCAGCTCAAAACCCATATTTTTTTATGATTTAACATTATGTAACAGCATTTTTCTTCTGTAACGTAATCGTCACCTATTAGACTCGTTGTGCCTCGTTGGTTTTCCTTTGTTACAGTTGTTCTTACAGTATCAATGCCAGATCAGTTTTTACTATTAGCATTTTTTCCTAACCTGATAAAATACACAGATGCATTTTGTTCCATTATCACTATTGCTGTGTCACCATTTAGACGTAAACAGTTCTAAGATTTTAGTTACTAAATATTCATATTTGAAAAATGAGGATCTATGATGGACGTACATGTAAGTTATAAGTCAACTTTTTCTAAATGTTCTGTCACAAGTATTTTATTTCATAGAAACAACAATAAATGAGATGATAGAGACAAAATAAATAGTAATAATGTCTGTCTACTAGCTCAGACTTACTTTGATAGTACGTTCCTAAAAATACTGCAAATATATTGGAAGTATTATCTAGCATACATAAGCAATCACTTGCAGAAGGCAAGCCAACAAACATCAATAATGTTTATGACAAAAAGTCATTTGTTTACCCTCAGATTTGAAGCCAGAATCACCCTGGAGCGTCGACTGTGTACCAGGCTGTGACTGCCACGACATCTACATTGATCGTAAGTACCACCATGACATTGTGGTTATTGCTACCTTTCACAGTGGTACCTGCATGTTTAACACACTTGAGAATAATATTCATTGCATCTTTAGTATTCGTCTGCTCTTGCAGACGAATACTAAAGAACTCATGTTCAGCAACGTTTTCATGCTGCATGGAAATCCTACAACCAGATTGTCTCCTCGTAGGATTTTCATGTAGCTCTATCGTTAGATGACCAGATTTTAAGCACTTTCTTTCGTAGAGCTTATTCTTACTATGACACAATAAAGTTTAGTTTTAATTCAAAGCAAATACGTGGAAGTTGAATGGATTTATGGTGAAGTCTATCCTGGGTTACCGACTGATATTATTGTGTTTAATCCGTAAACATATAATTATCTCTAGTTATCGTCCTTAGTATTCGGTAATCGGATTAATACTGACATAGTAAATTAATAATCGCAAAACAACTCGATAAAAAGTTGATAAATAAAACTTTCTACTGTATTGTGTTTATGAGTATTATTCGACCTTGAGTATTGAAGAACCCATCTCTAATCATCCTAGATCTATTCAAAAGATTTGATTTTTTTTTGCCTTTTTCTTTCAGATTCCTGTATGAAATAAATATCCCTGAAGAACCTTAAGTCTACTGAATTAAGTTAGAAATACAATGAACACTTACGTACCTAATTTATTAAAACTAAATTATTAATCTTAGTGTATTGGTAAAATTAAAACAGCAAAATAATGTGGATGACTTTTATTTTCTAACAACAATGGGAAATAAATCTACGGTGGAAATCTTTGCTTGTTGACAATTCACTGATTCACAACGTGAAACTTAAAGTCGACAGTAACAATGAAGTTTAGAACAAAGTCAAAGGAACTATGTGCTTACATACAACTCAATGAGACGACGAATGATTAAACGATGGAACAAAGGAATGGAGAAAGCGACACAGTAAACACGAAATATTCGGTTTAACATACCTAATTAATTTTGTAATTAGTCAGTATTTATACAGATGTATTTTTCATGACATGTATTCATTTATTGTAATTAAAAACAACAATATGAAACAAAGTCACCGTGACTTTAATTTCCAAAGTACATATCAGCATAATTTTTGAATTAAGAAATGATAATAATTTCAATTAAGAAATTATCGGATACGTGTCCATCGACAATTGAATGGTACATAATGATTTTTGTATTTTTTTTTTGTTTTTATAGTGAAGGCTTATCTATCATGTCTACTTTTTAGTTGTTTTAGCAGGGTCCGTGGTTGTCGTAGTCCGTTTGCAGGTGCAAGTGCAAGATGCATCGCACTTGCATGATGTGCAGCATTGGCTTGAGCTGCATTTACAATCTGAAACAGAAGAAGTGGAATTGAAGTAAATAATACAATGGTAGTAAAATTAGAAGGTTCTCGACGATAAGGATAAAGATAAACTAACTAGAGATAAGCGACTGAAGTACTTCGGTTTATTTCCATTTTCAGTGCAACTAACGCGTAACTATGAGAACACAATGGGTTACGTCATGTCACTAATTTTAACTAGAGCCTGTCTCGTTTCCCTACACAATAGCTCAGGTACTAACTGATTTCATTTATCTCATACTACTTCTAATTACTCAGCTTATGGGCTAGCTACTCCTAACCATGCATTACTAGTTTTAAATTTCGAGGACCTATGTTAGCTACAAATTATTCTTTCTAATCTACGTCCAATGCTTCGGAACAAACGGGCCACTCACTATGGACAAGCTTCACAGTGAGGGCCCCTGCTCATTAACAGGCTGGGGTGGTAATTAGGGCTCAAAACATAATGATTATAATTATCTAATAGTTAACTGTCCCTCGTCAGTTAACAGCAGGATGCACTGCGTGTAAGCAAGTTCTCGGAATGAAAATGATGCCTCGTTTTTAAATATTGTGACCTTATTTATCCCACTGATGTGATTAGGTCTCGTTTGCAAATGGAGCTAAGGAGGTCGAAGTAAGGGTATCTATGGCTTTTATATTTTAGAACCATAACCACTAAACAGCATCCAGATGTATTTTGCTGAGGTAAGCATCTATTCTCACAAGATACAACATACAACGTAAAATCCATAAGTATTTGACCTAAACGAAATAACTGCTCAGTTATCTTTATTTTTCAGTATTCTGAAAACAAAGAAGTTATTAACCTTAATAATAAACAATTCGATAACGAGCTCAAAATCCAAACTAATGAATTGACTAGTTAAGTATTAGCTATGCCAAGGTGAGCTGAGTTTCTAAACTCACTGAAACCGAATGAAAACATCGGAAACAAGAGATTTGTTTGGCGGATTGAAATGAATCTTTAGAATAACTATTATTGTTTTAAGATTGAGAGAGTGTGAATATCGAAAGTTATTGCGTGTTTATGAAATCTTTTGCCGGTGAATTTGGTGCACTTGATTCAGAACCAACAACCCTGTTGCGTTTCTTTGTAAGCGAAGACACAAATCGATTCACATCTTTCGATGATCATATGATATTTGATGTGCCTATGAAATTATATTTATTGAATGTAATAATAGACAAATAAGACCTATTTCAGTAAAGAAATGTATAGAAATAAGCAAAATGTTTAGAGATATAACACAGTGTTATACTTTTATGAATCTTAACGATCAATCAACAGGATGAGCTGAAACTCTACTTGAAGAAATGGTTCAAAAGATATTAGTGCCTTGATGCTTTGTTATGATTTTGATTTTGCAGGAGTTTTTACCATCTTCATTCCTAGAAACGTTATTAGGAGGATCAGTTGATGGAGAACATCAAACGGGAATTGCGAGTGGTAATAATATGTTATTCATCTCTCGTGTGATACAGAACGTTTCATTAACCTGGTAGATAAACTTAACTAATTGAGAGACGAAAAGAAGCACTGCACTCTAATTGCGAAACCATTCGCAGTGGTAGTAGCTATAATTTTGACAATCTAACAATGTTTTCTGCACCCAGTCTTCTCAAATTTGTACCACGCTAATAATATAGTTGTATTGTCAAAATTAAACCTATAGCGATTGTGAGTGTGTAGGATGCAGGTATAATAATAATAAATTATAAACAACAAACAATATTTTAAAATCTGCATAAATAAGTGAGTTAAATGTACCTACAGTAAAGACCTAGCACATAAAACACAAGAAAAATGCAAAAGTACCAGACACAAAAGAAATGCAAAAGAAACACAGTGTATCTTATATCTTATATCGTATTCAAAGAACGAAAAAGCTAAATGTAAACAATCCTACATGTCCTTTTATTGTGAAATACGAAATTAGGCAATGAACAATTCTAAACTTACTATAGAAGAAGTGTTTTAATTAAATTAACACCACATCGCATCGTTTCTTTTTGTTAAAAATTGATGTTTTGAAATATTTTACGGAAAACTTTAGAATAATCAAATGTTTTTTACATTTCGTTTTTGAGTTCATTCAAAATGGTATAAAAACCTAATTAGAAAAATTGAGAAATTTATGTTAAATTGCTTATTATCACTGTAACCAATAAGTATTCCAAGTAGCTACGAGTATTGCTTGACAAATCATCAATTGCGATCTTGAAAACAATAAGACGAATTTTAAGGACCAGTTCAAGAATTAATATTACTTTTGAAAAAACTTTGAATATTGTTATTATTCGTGCTTGAGAGCATTCTTACTTGTAACTGTACGACTGTTTCATATATTTCAAAATCAGTTTGCTACCTATGCAACATAAGATTTTGAAACAATGTAAAAACTGTTAAAGTTTATATTTCAAGTCCAAAATAGTTTGTCCCTCACATAAACCCTGACTTAAGTATGTAAACAAATTAATAAAGTTATGCTTGCGGCAGGTCAGGTATGTTTCTAGAAAAATCGAGAAAATGAAACAATGAAAAGAATAAACTATCAACTAAAAATAATAATAAAAGAAAAACAAAACACTCACTGTCACCGCAACCTCCGCAAGGCATCTTGGTATCAAGATAAAAAAGTAAAAATCAAAATTCAAATTCGTTCGAATATTTGAAAATGGAACGCGTCGTGTTTGCGGCAGCGCTGCAGTAGAAATGCACTTTATAGCGCAGCCGGCGATTGTTATCGATAATTTAGAGACGGGCTATTCGGAAACATGAGCGATTGTTTATTTTCTTTTTAACAAAGTTAATGATGTTGGATATTAGGCCGAACAGTAGAGGCATGCAGGTGGGATGTTCTTTTTAGTCCTGTCTCTGATTTCGGAGTAGGTATGTCCTTATGATTACAAAAAATCATGGATGACTTTCGTTACAAATTACCTATGTGGTTGTTTGGATCTGATAAACAAGACCATATAGTTAACTAATGAGTTAATTAAGTAATTTCCTTGTGGTCTCCTTTCAAAGTTCAAAGAGCATTCTTCGTCATTCATTAGTCTTGAACATTTGTCAACTCTATAAATTCTGTTTTGTTCTTTTATGTCTTAGGGCCGATTTTCATCGTCAGATTCTGAGGCCATAAGTTTGACGTTTTGACAGCTTTTGTGTAGAAAATATGTCAAACCATCATAGGTATTTATTTCTTAGATTTAAGTTAATTGACGATTCAAAAATCGGCCCTTACTGTGATATTCTTTTAACCATGTATATTGTTTACCATCATCGTGGATCCTATTGCTGCATTTTTATGTCTACAGCTAGACTAGACATTACCATTTTTTTTTAATTCTCTACATACAATATCTTAAATATTTAAACAACCAACAGAACATTTCGGAACGCATCAATAGCAATAAATTACACAGCTAAAATGTATTTTACTACCAACACACAAATCATGACAACAACAAAATGAATTTGGGAAACTTCATAACCATTACCAGTTTTACCTTTACTTTCTTCTACACATCCATACATAACAACCAATGGAAAGAATACAAAGCGAAAGTGACATTACCAAAGATAATTTTACCGTGAATTGGTTAGTGTAGGGCCGTGTGCCTGATTTGTTTTGCACTCGGCCGTACAAAGGACTCTTGCCTCGAGTGCAATTACGAGTACACATACATTAAGGATAAAGATATAGTTGATAAACACTACAGAGTTTCTTTCTAGAAAGTTGTATTAGTCAAAATAATCGCATTAACGGTATTACTGTAATGTTGAGTTATATTATTCCTTCCATTGACTTTTGTGAAGGTGGACTTTTATCATGATTTATCAAAAGCATTAAGCAGTATCTAATTGGTACTTCTTGCATTGGAATATTATTAATGAAAACTTTATGGGATTGAATTAATTATTTCAGCTGCTATGCATAGTCAGCAGCTCTATAGCCACATAGTTTAAAATCATTATGTCAAGCGGTTTGAAGCTGACTGATTCTCAGCTCTTCAACAGTTAGCAATTGCGTAGTAGAATTATACAAAGGAAACATTTAATTTTATGAATGGTTTGTTGATCTTCCTAGTTTAGTTGTATTCGATACCTTTTGCTCCGTTGAACTAGCCTACGTAAGCTCGGGTACGTACGTACGGTCGCTCTGCAAATATTATTGCTTTTTATAACTACGAATCTTGCGGATTTTAGTAATAGGGTAATTTTAACAAGACTGGCCCAAAATGTGAACCCTGGGGAACACCCAAATTTATTTGCAATATCGTTGACGTGGTTATCTACAATCATGAATAAGCTATCAACTAAATACGAATAAATCCGCTCAAGCAAGCGGCCAATGAAGTCTTTAGTTTTTTACCTTGAAAATTAAAATTTTGTGGGGAAAGCTTAAGGTGAAAGATACGGGCTGTTCCCAGCACTTTTCCCGCTAGATGGCGCTGAAATCATTATTTTGAGTTTATTTCGTTTTATGTGAAATCTGAGCATTACTAAGTTGTAGAAGTAGTGTTCGCGACACCTGGTCATTACCTTTTAATGAACTTGATCATAACAATGCCTCAAAATCCACCCAATTTGACACAGAATCCCATAATAACATCTGTCATTGAATTTACACACTTTTACACACACATAGACGTGTTCCCTACGTTTACAAAGTTTACCACTAGATGGCGTGTATTTAAAAAAGGGCTAAAATATTTTGTAGAAATACTCTAAATAGGGGTAGGCAGAACGACACCTACGATAAATTAAAACTAGTACTATTTTAGGAAAATAAAAGTTATATTTTAAGGCGTAAAACATTTAATTGATTAATAAAAAAAGGAAATAAATAATGTCAAATATACACAGTAAAATATAGTTTTATTTTATTACCTAAGTTTTTAGTAAAACAAAAATCTAAATCTTTATTGAGTTCAATAAGGTAAAAGGTGAACCTTTTATAGTAAATACAAATTAAAAGCTTTATACAATGATTATGTAGATTCTAAACAAACTACTACAAAAAAAATTCAATTGAACAAAAATTATTTCTTCTTGTCTTGAAACCACTGCCTCACAGGTGCTACAAAGAAAAATAACTTAACTTAGTATATTTGTAAAAAATAACTTTACTTAGTATATTAGTACCAGCGTCACCATCATTGATTTTGAAGTTAGATTTCGGTGAGGTTGGCGGTGTTCGATTTAGCGGCATATTGGGCGTTCAAATGCACCAAAAGCAAAATAAAGCAACAATGAATGCGGATTTTTCTTTAATTAAGCAATGTTGCAGGCAGCAATTTGTGCAAGTATTAATTACTAGCTTTTGCCTGCGGCTTCGCTCGCGTTAATTTATAATAAAAATATATTTTTTTAACACTAAAATATAGCCTATAGCACTCAGGGATAACGTAGCTTCCTATTGGTGAAAGAATTTTTGAAATCGGATGAGTAGTTTCGGAGATTACCTCCTACATACAAACAAACAAACAAATTCTACCTCTTTATAATATTAGTATAGATAATATTTCAGAAATTTTTCCAATTTTTTCGTAAAAATATCTCAGATTTTTCTGGTATTTTAGCAGCATAATAAAAAACATTCCAAAAAGTACTGTGTTTTGCGAAGGTTTGAACTTGATACTCACACGATCACGTTCACTTACAGTCCGGCCAATGTGCCATCGGACCAAGTCGTCGTTACTAAGGGAGTTGAAAATAGCGTTCTATTTAATAAAAATAGGTACTGTAGCTGCAGGTGCAAAGCTTGTCCTTGCATTCACTTTCAAGGACACTTGGCCCGGCGCACGCTAACACGATTTTTTATAACAACTTGTCTTGATTTGCTGTTGATAATTTTGATAATATTGTTAATTGTGTGTTGTAATTGTTTCAATATTTTATCACTGAGATGGTAATCACTAATTAATTGATCGTTTCACTGATAGTTTACACAATATTTTGCAGTTTAAACAATTTTTTTTGAATTTAAAACACGGAACGTTCAAAAATACGTCTGCTCGCGACGGCGTCTCGGCGGGGGGCTATATGCATACAAAGTATTCTTTACCTGGTAAAAACATACCCCAAGATTGCTTTTTCACGAAATTTAATGTTGTGGTTACTTTGGTGACTTACTGAATAATTTAATTCATGGTTGACCATAAAATATACATAATGACAACATCGACACGTAGGTACGTAATTAGTATTGTAACGAGATTGCAGCGTCTAAAACCCAACTCACGGGCCAACTTGCTGTTTCTAATACTTACCGTCGAAATATACCTAGGTAATTTTATTTTACAATAAAATTGCGTATTTTGAATAATTAATAAAATTATTTACCTACCAATAATAAATTGCAATAATTATATTCAATTGAAATCAATTACATAAGTACCTACTAGACATATTGCAATTTGAATAAATTAAAATAGCATACAAAATATAACACGCAACAAATTCCGCGCGCAAATCCTAGTGCATCAACATTACGTTCAACAAATTGAAAATGTACATGCATTCGAATCATAGTCAAATTAGCTGGCAACGCAGCCGCCGTCAAGGTTACAGAAGACCGGCAACGCTGCATATTTTAATATCTATTTACAATATCGCCTGCACGCCATCTATCGCTTACAATTTTAAACTATAACAAACATGGCGCTTAGTTTGCTTGTCAAAACAAACCCACACATGTAAAGAAGTGTCAAATTTTGTCTGAATTTCATGATTGTTTTTCTCAGTAATTAGTGTAAGTTATTTCCTAAAGAGTGAATTCGCGAGCACATTTGATTGTAGAAAAGTGATAAAATGATTCGTTTTAAACAAAGAGTGTCTATTTTTAGCGTATAATCCCTACAAACATTGTATGGACGGTCCATCGGTACATGCACCTTAATCAAAAGCTTTGATGAAGTCCGCATACCTATACATATGACGTCACCATGAATACATTTATTTATTTCTGTGAATATACGAGTAAAAACCTTATGACCGATAAGTAACCCCCAAAGAGTTGAAAAATGTAAACGATAAAAAAACTGTTAATTTCGTTCAATCAATAGACAGTATTCCTCAGTCAACAGCAGGACTTTCCATTCCCCTTATCTTATCTTCAATTCAATTTCTTTATTGCATTCCATAATGTCAAATACAGGTGGTAGGCTTAAGAGTATGCGATCAATTATGGATCCTGTCGGGTACAGCATAGTGTAGTAGAAGAGAGGAAGAGCACTTATTTGTTTAATAACAATTTAATGTTTTATTCAATGTTGCTAAACTTAAAATGTTAATTGCAATTCGATTTAGAGATGATCTATTTAATTTTAATTAAATATTTTGTTTATAACATTAATTTTTTTGCGCTAATACTAGAATTATTGACTATTATTATGTGCCGATTTATTAATTTTTATTGAGTATTTGTTTATTATTTATTTATTATATCTTATGAACCTGTTACGTCCCGCTTCAAGGCAAGGACCTCCCTTCCTTCTTTCCATTTTTCCCGGTCTTTTGCAATCTAAGGTCAATCCTTTAAGTAGAAATCTAGCTCATCCCGCCATCTTCTTCTGGGTCTACCACGTTTTCATTTACTGCTTGCTGTTCGGGACCCACTCTGCGGTTATTTTTGCCCGAAGCTCATGCGGGAGATGTGATGGACTCTCTTTTAAATAATAAAATATTTTCACGTGAGGTTCGTAGTGAAGATGTGTGCTTTATGCCATATCGTAGGACACTTTTTCCATTTCTCAGCATCAGTGGAAAGGTGCACCGCATGAAGACATGTTGATATTTTGACTTCCAGTATGATTGCGAGTGCGCGAACAGACGATTCCTACGCTATTTTGCGTAAGAGATTCGCCTCAGTTATGAGTAGAGTGAGGGAGGGTCCCTATATTATCTTGAAGACATTGAGTGGCAAAGTCGACAGTCCCTTTCTTGGATATTGGGTGCATAAACATTTGTGTGCGCGGTGTCCGTTTGTGAGGGCGCGGTCGGGTTGAAATGGTGGTTGGTGGGTGAAGTTCTGACCTATGTTGGTTTGAATGTTACTCATTGATCATTGCTTTGCCCAATCAACGCCTATTTATTATTATTACCAACATAGTTTGTAAGATTGTAACCAACCAAAATATGGATGTACCTTGTCCGAATTAAATAATTTGAATTGAATTGAATTGAAAACATATACCCAGCTTCTTCAAGGAATACAATGATCCTTAAGAATTGCTCAATAGTTTAACTCCTCCGTTTTGTAGCCTTGCTGTTACTGTGATATCGTAAAACGAACAGGCGTTGGGTAACAACTCGGTTGACTTAACGCCTGTTCGTTTTACGATATCACAGTAAAGCCAATCACCTGTTTATTACTGTAAGGCGTTGAGATAGAGCTGCATACACAAAGACTTACAATACGTTTCTACTTTAATGATAATATACAGTACAGGGTGACTGGATCTGGACCAGCCATAGCAAATTCTTTCTTCTTTTTCTTTTCTATTCTATTCTTAATTATTTATTCTGTGTCCTAACTATTAGTGCAACCTTGAGCTTTACCTCAGTTCACCCGCGAGGGATGAAAAGCCAATAATACCATTCATGTTTTTATTTTAGTCCTAGTGTGATGTAAGGTAACTACAGAAATCTAAATAATAAAAGAATACAAGGAACGGATTCTGCTTTAGTAAATGTCTTCTGGATTAGTGAATACGACTTTTCAGTCGATTTAATTATGACACCCTAAAGAATGTGATGAGAGCTGTAAAATATTTTAATTTGTAACAGTAAATGGTTATTATTGAGATTGAGAGACTTTGCGATTACATGGAGTTAATTGCCCGTTCTTTTCCTTAGGAATCTAAACGTTGGAACGCGGCAGTAACTTTTTTTTTCGACCGTTCAAAATTGCCTGTTCATAGTCTAATTGAAACAAATGCTTTGATTTTGACTTACATGGAAGTTTCGTGAGACATATTCATATTTATGATTAGTTACGGTTTACTCACGTGCATTTTTCGGGATTGCCCGCGAGTCGAATTCGCGACCTCGCCGCGTGTTCAGCTCATGATTAAGGGCTCCGTTTGGGTCCGAAACTAGTCGGGCAATCACGAAAAATGCACGTGACTAAACCGTAACTTATCATAAATACATGGAAGTTACAGGTTCTGTGCCTGTATTTACTCAAAACAAAAACACTTTACTTGATTTTGTTTCAGATAACGCAAACAAACCTCAAAAGTTACAATACAATACGTGGCATATCATATCAATTTATTATAGTAGTAGCTACTGTTAAAACCATCGAATATAAAATTCATTCATAATTTCAAAGAAAATATCAAGACAATACACAACATCCGGCGTGACACATGAAAATCATTTCCGCAAAGGAAGTTATGGTGAAAAATGCTCTAAATATGAATCATACCGCCCAGTAGGCGAACGGTGAATAAGTCCGGTACGTACCCGTAGCGAGAAAACAAACGTTATCTATTGATAAAACATAGGTACTACGATTACTTACATACACATCGATTACTGTTAACTTTGATAAATAATATAGATATTTAACTAAATGTAGACGAGGCGTCTTGTCTCAGTGATGAAATCAAAGAGAACTTTAAACACGATTTTTAAACTAAAACCATTGAAATTACGAAAAATATAATTAATCTTCATGAATGTGAAAATGAACGGAACACATAAGGTTGTTAGAGAACAATTCAAATAAAAGGCAAAGAGTTGCACAACGTTGCCAGAATTGGAATTGCTTCCACAAGATTGTAAAAACTCGTCACCAGTTTCAGCACAAACATTGAAACAACGTAGGGATTCTTGAGGTATTAACAGAGCAGCATCTCAACTTTAAATGATTTATTTAAGGGCTACAATTTAAAATCAGAAACTAGAATTCTTATAGATGGAATAGCATTAGAGCAGAAGAAGAAGAGAAGAAGAACGAAAGATGAGTCCTGATATAACGTTCATTTCGTAAACTATAGCCGTAAGGAGACTGCTGTCGAAAAAAACGTAAACGACATCATCAAAAACCGTAAAATAGCTATGTTTTTTTAAAAATATTTTATGTTTATATAACAAATAATTTAAAGAGTGTCAACGAGCATAATCATACTTTCAAAATATGTTTATCTCAAATAAGACACGAAAAAGATTTGCACTTCTTTTATAATAATATCATACTACCTAATTAGTTCAGATAATTACGTAATTAAACAAAATATATCTCACATGGCACTACCTAGTGTCTAAGGTCATTGATAATCGTTACAACAAATTAATGTAGTAAGTATGCGTTTAATTTTAATTGCACCCGTTCTGAATTATTACAACAACGAGTAGCGCAAAAGTTTTTTGATCAGTGTATAGGAAATCGTAGTACGGGTTATATTATAGACAAATTATATTTCGATATCTTCTTTATGTAAGTCAGACGTCAATACAGAATATATCTTAGGTAACATTCAAGATACAACTTCAAAAAACATCATTCTGTTTTGTAATTAGGTAAGTTAAAGTTAGAAATAATGTTAAAATGTCTAATTTCATACATTTCACATAAAATCATCTTTGGATATGAAAAGTTTAAAAAATGTAAAGTAGGTTTTATGGATGCACCGTGAATTGAATGATTTACCTCCGGTTTCTGATTTGAGAATTTGGGATAAGCAAATACTTAAGTAACATTTGAGTACAAAGTTGTCAAAAAAATGCTTTAAAATCCGTCATTTTTTTGACAACTCCATACTCAAATGTTACTTACTTAAGCATTTGCTTATTCCGAATTCTCAAATCAGAAAACAAAGGTTAGAGACATTTTAGATTTATTTCAACTTATTTAGTCTGAAATATTTTTGACCCTAAAGCGCTTTTCCCCGAGCACCAGAACCAAATTCATTCTGATACATTCGTTCTGGTCCTCTTTTATTACAAAAGACGGTCACAATGTTATTTGTGTTGATTCTGAACGTTTTCAAAATGAAATTATGCCAAACTCGGTTGTAAGAATTTTAGGGAAATAATGTCCTTTTATTTTTAAAGTGGGACATTTATTTAGGGGCTATTTACAAAGAATTTATTCTAGCATTATTTAATTTATATGCCAAAATAGCCGTTATGAACATTAAAACTTCAACTTTGATCATAGCTTATTTAATTTGACTCAAATTATCACCATTATACCAAAGCCCTACATACGAGGGCTACGATTAGGACAAAGAATTTGGCACACCTAACGTTCCTATTTGCTATCTTATCATATCTCTAAAAGATAATACCATATCATCGGGCACACAATGTTTCAGCACTCTAGTCGGCCAGTACAATAGCGAGCCACCTGTTGTCGCCAAAACTGATTAAAAATAATGAAGTGATGAACATTTTGAAAGTGTGAAAATGGGTGTTAAAGTTTTAGCTTTAATAGCACTCTTAGTTGTAAGTGTTTATGGACAAGATACTACTGAAGTTAAAGACAATATCACAAATGTTGTTGAGGACAATATTATAAGTGATGACACGACAATATTAGAACCAGTTGCTGAAGTTAAGGAAGATGAAATTGATAATGCGAGTCCAGTGGAAATTTTGAGTGCTACGGATGAACTGCAAGTTAGGAGTGGGAAATATCAGACGCTAAATGATGGGCTCGTGGGAGAAGAGCCTTTAACATTAGACGCGGTTGATTTCAACGCCAATAATGATGTCCTGCAGAGTGAAAGGCAGCTGCTATCACCAGGCACAACTCAGACCACGAATAATGAGTACGGTATGTACATTTTATCATGTATTCTAATGAAAGCAAATTAATTCTAACGCATCTTAAACTATAGAGAGCTTAAAACATGTAACAAAGCGAGGTACGATATCCAAGGTGGGTAGGTAGAGCGATGAAAATTAAAGATTATCATGACCTCGCTATGTCTACTGATACTAAATCAATGGTATAGCACGTTGGCATGTTTGTTCAAACGTTGGCACATATCGTTTTCATAGATGACACAAAAGGGACGAACGACAAACATTGCCAAATGTTTGACAATGTTTTAGAGTTAAGATAAGAGATTTGAAATTAAATAGTGCGTATGAAGAACCTTGTTGTTTTCAATTAAGTTCTTTTATGAATAAGAATGCAAATAATGATGAATATGAAATTTAACCACAAAATATGCCAGATTATCATGGGTTTATCAGAAAAGGTAAAATAAGTCAAAATGTTTATGACCTATAATCTTCAGACATTGTGTAGTTTTAGTGTGATTCACATGTTACAAGATGAGTAACCGTTAATCATAAAGTACATAAATCTTGTGTGACGTCATTTCATTCAGTATAATTATAATGTTGCAAAGGCTATGTAATTAAAGGATGCAATGACACCAATTCTAGAGAATACTATAAACGGGTGTGTTCCCAAAAATGTATTGAATCAAGTAAATCTAGTAATAATTAACTGCCCCGTTGCTCTAGTGGTCGCAAGCGCGACTGCTGAACGTGAGGTCTTAGGTTCAATCCTCTGGGCGGGAAAACTGTTGTTGGGTTTGTCCGTGAGGAATTTCTCAGTAGCAACCCGGAGTCTGGATTTGTGTCGTATTACATAGGACTTAAACATAACGGCGAAATGAGGGTGTACTATACACATCTGCAAAATCCTTAAGCTAATACGGGCGTGATGTTAAATCTGGTGATAAACAAAGTCATGAGCTAAACCTTACCATCAATGAAGAAGCATACAATTTTAAACATACCATCATCATCTGCCTAGCCTTTTCCCAACTATGTTGGGGTCGGCTTCCAGTCGAACCGGATGCAGCTGAATATCAGTATTTTACACGGAGCGACTGCCTATCAGACCTCCACAACCCAGTAACTGGGTAATACGATACTCTTGGTAAGACTGGTTGTCAGACTTTCTGGCTTCTGACCAACAGTAACGACTGTCAAAGATCTACAAATGACAGCCGGGACCAACGGCTTTACGTGCTTTCCGAGGCACGGAGGAAACTCGCTATGATAAATGGTCACCCATCCACAGACCAACCTCGGCAAGCGTGGCTTAACCCGGAAGATCGGTCTATGCGGCTGTAATTATTTAGCCACGAGCTCCTCATTCATCAATTTTAAACATACCAACGTGCTGTAAAACAAACAACAGAACTAAAAACCTACTTTAAAAAGAACATTAAAGTACATTACTCATTTATTATATCAAATATGATGTAGTAATCTATGATAAGGGCCGCACCTTACCTGGTATAACTCGACTAATTATAGAAATGCAACACTATTACGAATGTTTACTGCATGAACTGCTCCTGAAATACGTCGGGTTATACCAATTAAGTACAGATAAGGGCTACGCACTTTATCTAGAGATAAAAAAGCCGGTCAAGTGCGGTTTGTGTTTGCGTTAGGACCCCGTATGAATAGATTCTAAAGTATTTTTCGTGGAACTGAATGAACAATCTTCATTTATTCAGTGAAGCCACTGTGTGCATCAAACCAACAGCATTAATATCCTCTTCTGTCCACCCTTTTCCCACCAATTTTGGGGTCAGCTTCCAGTATAACCAGATGCGGCTGAATATCAGTATTTTTACACGGAGCGACTGCCATCAGACCTCCTTCTTTACAGTACGAAACAACTAAGAAAGTCGCATCGGCAAACTTCGTAAAATCGATCACTTCCGAACTGAGTGCAACTTCAAAACCACGAATGGTTATTAGTACTGCAGTAAAAAAATATCTTTACGCTGACGCAATAAGTGTGAGTGGCGCGAGAATAGGTTGTTCGATCAGGTACATCGATGTAACTTCTTAGTTAAGTTGTATTGTACTAGGCAACACCGATATCCTAAGGTAAGACCGGATGGAAATCTTTTGGGCTTCTGACTACCCGTAACGACTGTTATTGGTATCCATAATATTTAACGTGATCACCGATGCATGGAAGGATTTACATGTGTAATTAACAGTCATCTACCCATGGATTGAACGTGGCAAGTGCTGTTTAGCCTCGCAGACTGTACAAACCGCGCAGCCTGCCTTGTATATGAATACCTTTAAAAACCTAAGAGAAGAAGGCTTACAAGGCATCTCAATAACGCCAAAGCCCAAATAGTGTTAGGTATTTCCTGGTAAATAAATGATTCATGTGCGTATAGTTTAAAGCACTGCGACTATTGCCATCGCCAGCCAATTGAGAAATCTCCACTAACTCTCACTGATATCATACTATTGATCGTCAATAAATGAATTTTAAAGGTACGTATAAGAACCCAAAGATAAAACACAATTTAAGCCAATTTGTTTTTATTTTATCTGACCATTTCATAAACGTTCAAAACCGGCTTGTTGTTATGAAACGGTCTCAGAATCTCAATACTTAGAATAAGAATGATTTCATCTCTACGTTGACAGAAGGATTACGTTTTTGGGTCAAAGACGGGCAATGTAACCGAGTCAACGTACCAAACTTATAAAATAGTGCTCATGTTATTCGTTGACTGAAAGATGAATCTGAAAATTTACGTTTTTTGGATTAGATTGTTCTATAGAAAAGAGGGTAGGTCCCTCTTTCTATAGGACAATATTCCTTGTTCTAATAAAAATGAATTTAATCATCACTCTGTTTTCAAATTATGACTTACACGTAAAATTTTACATATCTACGAGTACTTACAATATACGCTACGTTATTTGAATGAAGGATATTCCAATTCCAACCAATTTCGAAATCCTAAGTTGAACGCATGAGTTGTGGTCTTCTTTAGTTATCTCTTGTTTGATTAATGTGGAAATTATTTATCTAGATTAGTAACGCGTGCTTACTTTGTCAATTATTTATCAGTTACACAGACATTATTTGGCACAGTCGCCACCACACCCATACTTGAATGTTTGGTTTCGAATTATTCAAAAGATTTCTTTCTTAAAATGTCTACTGCTTACACAGTCCTCTTCATCAACCGCTAAAATGCCATTATCAACCCGCTAGACAAACAGATCAGTGATCGCAGTTTTGAGATGCATAGCGCCAAAGAGGGTGTTGATTTCTTTAGAATTAAAAGACCAGCACACTACTTTCCTAGAATATCCAAGAATACAAATTCTAATCATAATATTCTTAACCTACCTCTAGAATTATTGGTACGTTTATAGAGGACAGAAGTGTTAAGATATTATTTTGAAGAAAATAGTAAATCCAAAAAAACAGTATAATTCCTATCATGAAAGATAATCGACCTCGAGAACATGGCAAAAAATTACGACTCATGATTATCAAAAATTGTGAAGGATTGTTTATCTAAATTAAACAAACTAGTAACATTGTTTGATAGTGTTCTTGTTAATTTTAATGAGTCAAGCACTGGGTAGAACTATTTGCTAACAAAAATAAAGCAATTAAGTCATTAAGTAGGTATTTCCGGCTAAAAACTCCACCATAACATACGTTCAAACAGAAAATGATACTAATGAGTAAAGTCATCAACCAACAGTAAAATACCTGGTTGTTGCGGTGTAGCTTGAGAGAGGCAATTGTTCAGCTGTGGATTGCAATAGGCATTTATTGAATGATTGAAATACAGTATCGTATACAAACAACAGATGCATAAATCTAAAATTGTTTACGAAAAGTGGTGAAACAAAGAGGCGTTGCAAGGTGCTAAAATGACATCAGCTCATATACTAGGAATCGCTTGTACGATATAAACTGATAGCTTATCATTATCAGAGCCTAGTGTCGATACCAGACAAATACTTGCTAAAACATTTCACAAATTATATATTATCAATGAATAATTTTGTTCTAATAACGTAGGACTTGAATAGTTCGAAAAAAATGATGCGTCATAATTTTTTATGCTTGCTATGACATTAAAATGGATGAAAATAAATATTATAAAGATACATGTCTCATACCCAAAGCTAAATGCAACAACGTTAACAAAACCATCTAAACTACTCACAAAATTCATACTCAATTACTTTTAGGGATGCAGATGTTGGATTAGAATCTAATCCTTAAATATTGTTCTTCAGTTGATCTGGGGCCCAATTCTCCTAAAATAAATTGTTGCCAAACGCAATCGAACCACAACCGTCACTCAGTTTTTGTTTTCGAAAACTTTCAAAATGATTGATTTTGTTTTTTGTGTCAAACAATTTGATAGCTTTTGAAATTGAGAACTGTCTGAATGAACGGTTCGGCCTTGGTTCGGTTGTTATTTATCAAGATTTATTTTAAGAGAATTAGGCCCCTGATCATTAGATCAACTGAAGAACAATATTTTAAATCATATTTGACTTGATTCATATTTTTCTATACATCAGCGATATTATTCACTTTTCTACTTCCTTTGTAACCAAAAAATTTGCAGCAAACATTTGAATTTGAAGACCAGATAAATACCCCCCAATTATAAACTTTCAGCCCACATCGACGGCCGAGTCTTGCCTGACACGAGCTACCAGAACAATGGCATGCCCTACGTCATCACGGCAGCAAGGCTGGCGCAAATCCGTGGCAACTTCATGTACTGGTTCTACGACCAGGGAGGCAACGAGAACATTGGAGACTACCAGAGGGACATCCACACTTCCACTCCTCAGGTCCACAAGAACTTCAACTTCCAGTTGCCGTTCTTTGGGTTTAGGTTCAATTATACGAGGGTGAGTAAAGAAACATGTTCTGTATGATTTCCGACAAATTAGTAAGAAATAAGCCACCTTTTCTTTCACATGGGTGTCGTTAAGAAAATTTAAAATTACGTCATAAGGATGGGCTGCAGCGTCCACTTCTAAAAACCCAACTGCGATCACCAATTCCTTTTCCAAGCGTGGTTATTGTGGCACTATCTCTTTATCTCTTTTGATCATCAATTATAGCGGTCATTGAGAGGACATTTTTTAAAACTAATCCCCTCTTTTCCTCTCCCCAGTTAACAATGAACGGCTACATCTACTTCAGCGACCCCCCAGACCACTACACGTACCCCCTCTCCTTCCCCGTGAGAGACTGGCCGGACGTCAATGATCCCTCCTTCATCGGTATCTTCTTCAGCAAGTGTCGTATCGGCAACCAGCGTCCAGAGGACCCTGATCAGAGAAGACCCGGAGTTTACTTCAGAATGGACAGAGATTTGCAGGTACATACAAATATGATAATTAGTAACCATGATAAATTAGTTGACATTGAACCTATCCCGCTATCCCTTTATGTTTTAAAAAAAGGCTTCGTTTTTCACATCTTTGAATTAAATTACTCGCCTCTAAACATCGAATAAGATTATTTATTATCGCTACGATTCACTCACAGACTGATTGCAATATTTCCAAAAGGTCTGCTGTCCATAATTTGTGGGTAACCAATCTGGAAACTAAATTCCCAATCTCATGATCCATAACCGTACTTGCCACTGGCATAGACGACTTTTCTTCTTCTCCTTACCATACTCTAGAAGCCTCGTTTCTTTTCTGGTAGACTCGCACAGACCAACTTGGAGTGGAGATGCGTGAGCGTGTGACATGGGACATCCGCGAGGGCGTCATTGGATCTGAAACTTTCTTCCCCAAGCACGCTATCACCATCACCTGGAAGAACATGTCCTTTGCTGGAGGCATTGACAACTCGCTGTTCATGGTGAGTTTCCAATAATTCGGTTAATATCCTAAAGTATGTGCGTTACGTAAATATTGCAGCAATACCTTAATATGAGAAGCATTCAGGCGTACAGACTCCTCAGTTTGTTCAATGTGAACTTTACTCAGAGCCTCTAAGTCAATGTGGTGTACACAAAAATGCCTTATAGAAACTGTTGCACTTTAATTCATAACTCATTCCAATGTACAAGAAACTTATATTTAGGTAGTTCTGTGATTTATTAAAGTCTTCCACAGCTAATTGCTTCTGCTACGGTCTCTCTAATAGAACTAACGAATGTTATAGACAAACACGTTCCAAATGGTGCTGGCGACTGATGAAGTGTTCACGTATGCGATTTATAACTACCTGGAGATCAACTGGAGCTCACACACCGAAGCTGGAGGTGATACCACCACTGGAGAAGGTGGTGTGCCCGCTTACGTAAGAAACAACTCTAATTGTTATAAATATAAGATTTAGAAAGATTTACTTACAAAATACTGTCGTGTGTAAGTCAGTGACAATGAAGAGTTTAAATAATTTCGGTAGTTTTCTTTTTTGTTTAACTCCTTTTAATATATTTATCACCATAGGCCGAAAGTAGTTTCTTATGAGGTCAAACACCTCTTGGTTGGAAGTATAAGACTAAAATATCAGTGGTTTATTAGTATTAGTGTTTACATAGTCATAAATACTCCATATTTTATGTTTGCTTTTTAATGTTCAATAATACTTGTTAGAACCTACATAATTATCTTTTTCATTCCGTCCATGTTGGCCCAAATAAACTCAAATCCTGAAACTTTTCATTTGAAATAAACTTGTAAGCTACTTCCAGATTGGCTTCAACGCTGGTAACGGAACTCAAAGCTACGAATACAAGCCGTACTCACAGGCGTCTGTACTTAGAGATCTAACGGGCAGAGGGTGGGCCAACGGCTTTCCTGGACGACACATATTCAGAATCGATGAGAAAATACTAATGGGAACTTGTAACAAGGATATTGGTAAGTTTATTCTGTCTGTATGACCTTTATCTTGCCTATATGTACAGATGCTTGAAGCATTAGGTATAAGTTTAATAAGAATCAAATTCTAGATTAAGTATTCGTATACTTTAACTAACCACCTATCAGTAGCGTAGGGTGAATTTTCTTAAAAGGGAAGCCGGACCAAAAAATGCTTACCTTGATCAAGTGTGACGCGTGAATTCCAGTAACTACTCGTTTCGAAAGGGAAGCCGATAGGAATCGAGTTGTATGGAGCCTTCGCCACTGCCACCTATATTATGTTACCATCTAACATGAAACAAACGATAAATTGACAAAGTTTCAATAAAGAGCGACCTTTGACTTACTGCTGACAATATGTAAAAGTTATATCAAGTTCTACTAAAACAAATTAACCATTTTCAAATTAACAGATGGAGCGAATCTTCCTCTTATGTTTGCTCCTGAGAGCGGCAACATGTTGGGAGGTACAATCGTCAACATCACGGGTCCCTGTTTCAACCCTAACGACAGAATCACCTGTCGTTTCGACACCGAGTCCGTCATAGGCGCCGTGGTGGATGTCAACAGAGCAATTTGCGTCCAGCCCAGGTTCTGGCACAATGGATATGCTAGATTTGAGATCGCGATCAACAATGAGCCTTATAAGTGGAAAGGAAAGTTCTTTGTCGGTAAGTGAACATTTATGGATTCAAAAAAATATTTTTTATACGAAATTTAGAGTGCAAAAGTGGGTTTGTGGAATACACAGGAACTAAACTTAGAAAGAACCTGTAGAGGTTTTGTTTGTTCAGTCCTAATATATACCTCCAAGTGCTATTAATGTTATCTATTGCGTTGTTCTTATTACACGTCAAGATAAGATTACTTTTGCTTAAATTCCATTCAGTAATCATATTATTAACGAACTCCTAAACTTTCCAGAAACCCCTGGAACAGCAACAGAAAAGATCTTCTTCACTGACAATTCAGTCCATGAGAGGTATCCACCAGAGATCAGAATAACTTGGGACCGTTTCAACTTGACCACAAACCTGAATGTCCAACTTCAAATCAGTTTATGGGGTTACAAGGAGATCACCATCAGGCCACAGCTTGAATTCATAGATGTGATTGAAGTCGGTGTGGCTAATACTGGAGAATATGTGATAAATCCTCAAAACTTTAGAAATAGGGACAATTTCTTGCACAACGACATGCAGTTTGGTTTCCTGCACATCAACCTGACTACGCCTGAAGTGTTTAAAGGCGTTCCAATATCACCGTAAGTCACTTTTAATATTTATGACATTCCTTTAAGGAAGATACATTTAACAGATTTGATATTCAATTAGTTACGAACACAATACTTGTTTGGTGAGATTTTGTATATTTAGATGATTTAGACGTTATATTTTTTGCACCCATAAACTTACAACTTTCTTCACCAGAGTTCTATGGAGTCGTCCAATCCCCTTGGGCTGGTACTTCGCTCCACAGTGGGAAAAACTGCACGGCCAGCGCTGGCCCAATGCTCTTTGCAACAACTGGCTAAGAACCGATCGGTTCCTGAAGAACTTCGCGTCTCAAGTCTACGTCTGCCCTTGCACGTTGGAGCATGCCTTACTGGATAAGGGCCGCTTTATGCCAGACCTGGCTTGTGATAAGGACACGAACCCTACCTGTAGATACCACTGGGGCAGCGTGCATTGCGTCAGGAGTGGAGGACCCAGGTAATTTATCATCTTACACATATGTTTATTTAAATTGTAATTTTCCTACTGAGACAGTCTAAACACATTGATATTTTAACATATTCCTAATTCTTTATTATAATGATATGCTTCCGTTCACAGTGCCGAAGGATCAGGTCAACAGTGTTGCTACGACAAGAACGGATTCCTCATGTTGTCCTACGACCAGATGTGGGGATCTCGACCATTGAGGTCTCACGACTTTGGCTTCACTCCTTACAACGAGGCTAATAAGGTAAGACCCATTATTAATGTTACAAGAAACCATATTCAACTGCTAATTCTGAATGGCTCATTATTTTAAATTGATCACACTATAACATCCATTAATAGGTTTCTGACTACTTTCATGGAACTTTTGTATGCATGTACAGCAATAGACCTTGAGACAAAAAGAAAAAGAACAAAAGTCGTCGTGTTATTTCCCTACAGATTATCCAAATCATTGAATTAAGTATTTCTTTATAACATAAAATGAAAAATTGTACAAAGGCGGACATAATGCCTTACGTATTTTAGTTTACTGTACCACTGAAATCTATCTTGACTCTGCTTCTTCTAAATTCTTGATTTCATCTAGAGTTATCCTAATACTTATAGACGTGCATTTTATTTGCCAGGTCCCATCGCTATCCCATTGGTTCCACGACATGATTCCGTTCTATCAGTGCTGCATGTGGCAAGAAGAACAAGCTGTTGGCTGTGAAACGTTCAGGTTTGTACAATATTGTCTCATTTTCTCTCATAGTGGTAGCTTGGCCTTTCTGAGTTAAAATTGTTAAAAAGACAAAAACACCTATGTAGAAGTTGTTTCCGAAACTTCACTTGAATATTCATACTTCTGTTGATTCTGTTAAACACCAACTGAACTAAACTAAAAAAATCCTATCTTTTACACGTGGATATAACAAAAAAGAGAGATACAAGAAAATTAGAGTTTTCAATTTAGTTTGAACTAAAACTTGCAAAGAGCACAGCGTAGAACATGTCGCTTAAAATATGCTGAAGTTTAAAATGTTCATTAGTTGACAGCTCTAAGTTTCTTACGTCCCTTTCTTTTTTGCTTATGAATCGAAGACAGCCATTTAAATAGAAAAGAAAATAACAATATTATTTCAACAGGTTTGAGCGTCGACCATCTCAAGACTGCGTGGCGTATCAGTCGCCTGGTGTAGCTGGAATATTTGGAGACCCACATATCGTTACCTTCGATGACTTGCAGTATACTTTCAACGGAAAAGGTAGGTTTCTTGTACCATTTAGTGTTGTTCCATGTATTAGCTGAGATAATTAAATTCTTTTAAAAATGCTTTGTTGATTTATCTTCTGGAAGCTAGGCTAAAATGGGCCAACAAGTAATTTTGACAATAATATTAGCAAAAAATCTTATTACCATTTCCTCAGCGACTTTTTAACTAAAAACAATAAAAACTAATTATACATATATTATGTACGCACGACTACAGATCAAGCTATGCATTCCAGTATAAGCTGATCTCGCATTGTAAAGGATTTCCTTACAATGAGAGGTCAGTGTAAACTGGAAAAATTTATAGCTTGATGTGTAGCCGTGTGTACTCAACCATGGATTTCAAATCACTGGACAGAAATAACATAATAAAAATAAAGATGAGTGATATGTGAAAAAAAAAACCAACAGTTTAAGTACCAAAAATTAAAAGTTACTTATAAAACCTTTGGAACTAATATTTCTTCATTTAAAATTACAATCACTCTTTCTTCATTAGGTGAATACGTGTTAGTAAGAGTGGACCACCCGCAGTTGAAGCTGGACGTTCAGGGCAGGTTCGAACAAGTCCCCCGCAACATCCACGGACGTGTCAACGCGACGCATCTCACTTCCGTTGTCGCTGCTTCCAATAACTCCGTATCAGTCGAGGTAAGGCATATAAAATGATCTAGGTTTATTCCCACGTTTTCGAAAGTGGTTCGAAAGAGTACTAGTAGTAATGTCAACTTAAAGGTACAAGTCCGAGACGGGCTGAAAACTGCAGACTGCAACCGCAGACCACAAGTCATATTGGTTTGTATGAACCAGCAGTGTCGCTTGTCTGCTGCTGTCATCTGCGGTTGCAGTTTGCGGTCGCCATTGGAATACTATAAACCTTTAAGATGTGCACCTTAAACTCTCAATCACCGTAATTATAGACACAATAGATAAGACAATTAAGTGTCGTTCTGGGACGACGGGCGGTACGCAACCGGTTAAAGGTGTTATTCGGAAGACGAATTGCGGTCTGCGGATGCAGTCTGCAGTTTGTAGCCCGTCTCGGACTTGTACCTTTAAGGCCTTTACACACCAAAGCCCGACGGCTTCCCGCCGGGTAAAGCGGCCGGGCCCGGGCTTTGGTGTGTAGAGGCCTTTAGAAATACCTCAAGAGGGTGGCCAGCATCATCGTCTTGTTTGCTAATAACAACAATATACGATCATCAATCCGTCTGCCAGAAGTAATGATTATGGCAATTCTTCAGTAGAACCTTTTCCTTCATAGGAAAGACCATGTTTAACAGTGGAAATTTACGGGCCGATATAACAGTGATGGTGATACTCTTCTTGCTTAGAAGAACAGGTTCTAATATTGTCACTTAAGAAAAAGTCATCGCTTCCATAGCTTCAGAAGTTTAACTTAACTTGGAGGTATCACTGATCTCATTTCTGATGACAAAAGATATCTAAAATGAAATGACTGTGTTTAGACTACGAAGTCTTCAATCAACTAAACGTTACAGTACCAACAAAAATGGTAGCCTAAGTTTGTTCGTATAGCAAAGAGAACAAAATGAGATAGTTAAAAAAACTCAATTTACCTTGTTGCCAAATAATATAACCCAAATAATATACCCTAGTAGTAATAACACACGTTACACGGATAGATTCTATTATGATCGCCTCTGGATCTATCGGGTCAGAATCTTCTATTTGGTACATATTTTATTGAATCATATTTCTTCCAGATTCGTCTGCGTCCCCAGCATGCTCAATGGAGGTACAGACTCGACGTGTTCGCAGACAACAAGAGAGTGTACTTCGACAGACCATCCCTTAGAGTGCAATACTTCCCAGGTAACCTTCCGAGATCTTAAGTCCTCCTGTCTTTTTTCTTGTCAATTAATATAATATTTTGAAGATTGTTACAAGAAGCATTGTTTGTCCTACACTACCACCTTTACCTATATATTTTAACAATAGCAAAAAATGTACAGGTCTTTGAATATTGTAGCATTTTCAATTTTTCCATTACAACGAAACGTCTTTTAGCGGTTCCAATACGTCTGAACCAACTAACGGATTTACATATTTTCAGTTACTTTTCCAAAAATCTTCGATATTACATCTGCACAAAAGTTCCAAAACTCTAAATGCAAAGGTTGTCTCGAAGATATCAGTATTAGCGATAAGACCGCCATTGTACCCTTGTTTTAAATTGTTTCTGTTTTTTGCTATTGTTATGATGTAGGTACATTAAAGCATATTCTATATCATATTCTATCTGTAGGAGATAGTCGGAGAGATCAAAATTAAACTATATTCTAGTAGTAGTAGTCTAGCTTTACCTACTTATTTGTTCATCGTACTCAACTACTTAAAACTTAAACTTAACGTCAAGAGGATGGGCTGCAGCATCAGTATCTGCTAATGACAACAAATTACTATCACCAATATGTCTGCCAAGCGTGGTGATTACAGCAGTTTCCTTACAACAGTTTGACCGCTTATTATCGCGGTCATTGGCACGCTCGTGTTAAGCCGTGTACTTTTGAAGATTTATACAATATGACAATCCACTACTAAACGTAAGCCGTTCCATCCAGAATGATGACTGTCTTCCACGTTACACATTCTCCTACAATTACGTTTTCTTCATGCACAGGAGTGACAGTATACCAGCCAATGTACATCCTGAATCAGTCGGAGATCGTGGTCATGTTCGCTTCTGGCGCCGGCATTGAGGTGGTGGAGAACAAGGGCTTTATGTCAGCGAGAGTCTACCTGCCTTGGAATTATATGGTGAGATATAGAAAATACATATAAGTAGATTTACTAAACTTAGACCCGGAAAAACTATCTGTAGCTCAAACAAATATTTGTTACGTATAGTAATCGAAGTAAGCCGTTGCGCTTATTGGGTTGTATCATATCATAAAATGCACGGTAAAATGTATAATTATTTTTGTTGTAGAACCAAACGCGAGGTCTTTTTGGCAACTGGTCTCTAGACATAAACGACGACTTCACGAGACCGGATGGGACTCGAGCAACCGTCGACCTGAACAACTTCCAGACTGCTCACAGAGACTTCGCTCAGCACTGTAAGTTCATCTAGATAGACTCTGTCTAGACTGTATGTCTATAATACTGCCGCGCTAACGAAGAATACAATAACTCGATTTTAGACGCTTTTGAGTTATATATTTATTCGGAATCAGCCAATTGAGATCTATTAAATCTCTTCATGTAACTTTTTGGAATCCTTCAGGAACTTGGTTTTTCAGTAAGCAAGAATGCAAGAACTAAAACCGTTCAAGACTTAGAGCACGTTGAGCGCGTTTTTTTCGGAAGCGGCAAAATCAAGTTACTGTATTCTTCGTTAGCGCGGCAGAATAGAAAGCTGTGTTTTTTTTTCAATCTTGCAGTTAATCCCACAATAAAAGTTTTTTTTTTAATTTATCGGTACATTCACCCCCTTTAATCTTACATCACTTTTCTGTTACACTTCGAAGATTTATTTGGAGACTAAATTATTTGTTTAGATACGAGATCCTAACTTGAACACTACACTCTTTGATTTGCTTTAAACTATAGATGACGATAAAGACCTTGTTCTATCAGCTACATCACTTACCAAACTTTCCAGGGCAACTAACCGACCGAGAGCAACGAGACATAGGAGTAGCGATGTTCTATCGAGAGTACGGTAGAACAGCAGCATATTACAACGACAACACGTTTATTCCGAACTTCATACGAGAACCAGTGGACTTCCTACCTCTCAACCGATCGCAGGATGTGGCGAGAGCCATAGAACTGTGCCAGGACTCCTACCAATGTCGATACGATTACGGCATGACCCTCAACAGAGATATGGCAGAGTTTACCAAGAATTATTTGGCTTCGATTGTGAGTACTTACTTCTTTTCTGCACCATAAGTTTTCATGACATCGAACTGTACCCCAAGTGTGAGTTTTTTTCGTTAACTACTGTAGTTGCGTCACGACAAAAATGTATGAAAATTTAGGCTGTGTCTCTAGGCGCACCATTCAATTAACGCGCGAATTGTAGTTAGCGACCGGTGCGCCTAGAGACACAGCCTAAATTTTCATACATTTTTGGCGTGACGCAACTACAGTAGTTAACGAAAAAAACTCACACTTGGGGTACTGTTCCTTGATGAACACTGGTTCCTCTAAGAGCAACATAGGTTGGCCGTCAGTAGCATCAATGATTGAATTGAAACAAACGCAGGGCTAATCGGAATAGGCCGCAAAATGGTATCTAGGGTTGCAATAATCACCATGCATAGCTATTAGGTCAAAGATCACAATATAATGTTGTTGATATCCATGGATATAATGTATACAACTTTTAGTATTGAAAGCAAACCTTCATAACATATTACAAATGATGTCATTTTTGTGTAAATAGATGCGAAACGCAATGAATGCAATGATTCATCCTATGCAGCTATTAAGTCAATAACAGCCTTGATTGTTAACCTGTCATACAGACAAATTATGATTTCCCACACTTAGAATATATTATACTATATATACTCCGTATATTCCATACAATTATTGTACAATGGAACTTCTGTTTGCAGAAAACGGAATTTTAAATACTGTCGTATACGAAGTGTAAGAATTGGCAATACACCTGTGCCGATTTTCTTGTCATCTTCATCATCATTCAGCCAAAAGACGTCCACTGCTGGACATAGGAGTCCCCCAAGCATCGGCACATCGTCATCATCATCATCATTCAGCCAAATGACGTCCACCACTGGACATAGGCCTCCCCCAAACAATGTTGGGGCGATTTGCAATAATCGCCACGCTTGGCAGGCGGGTTGGCGATCGCAGTATGGTTGTTAAAGTACTCAGAGAACGCTGCTCCCCATCCTCTAGTGAAACCCTTAGTCGCCTTTGACGACACCCACAGGAAGAGATGGGGCAGTGCTATTCTTTACGTCCGGCACCACACGGACGAGTCGCCACATCGACCACGATTAAATACACCTGTGCCGATTCTCTTGTGCATCAGCTTAAATTAAAATTAGAGAATTGCTATCTTTTACTAACAGACAGCGCGAGAAAAGGACGGTGATAGATGAGAACTAAGTTAGAGATGTCAAGTTAGTTTACGCCTTGAACTTCACCATGTTTTAGTCGACACGTTTTGACATGTCATATAGTATGAAAATTTTAGTTCAACTAAATTTGACAGTTCTTATTTACGCCCATCTCTTTCTTATTTTATCAGCCATAATCATTCACCTTTGTAATTTTCAGTCTTCAATTTATTTTCCTGTTGTACATATTAAATTAGGTACTTACTCTTACTACAAAAGAACTTCCGATTCTTCTATCAAAGAACACTACTCATATCTTAAATACGCTGCGACCTGCGACCGATAAAAAGTTCTATAGAAAAGATTGACCGGTTGTCCCACGTTACCAAAATCTATTTTTAACCGACCTCAAAAAGGAGGAGGTTCTTAATTTTTGCGACTGATAAAAAGCACTATAGAAAATTTCAGTGACCGATTGTTCCACGTTACCAAAATTTATTTAAAACCAACTTCAAAAAGGGAGGAGGTTCTAAATTCGACGCGTATGCTTTCTTTGTACGGTACTGCGTTACTCTGGCAATTATGATTGATGATTTGAAAACGGACTTGAAAAAAAGTGAAAAGCATTTATGATCATATGACAAAATTACGTCTCCTTCTATTCCAAACTCTGTCTTCGCAAAGTAGGCTGGTCGTGGACATTCGCGTGCAGCAGTCGGATGCGTCTTGTCTGCCCATTGTTCTTTTAATTATAATGCATCCGCCAAGGTCCCTTATAGGACAGTCTATGGTTAAGTTAAACACTTTAGTCGCTAACGTTAATCCATTCATGATTCTTGTATATTGTGAGTCATTTTCTAGTTGGTTTCGGAAATTTTTTTTCATTGGATTTTTATTTGAACGTACTGACAAGATCCGGCGCGTCTCTCATTTTGGAGCGAAACAGAATAAGCTCATTATTTAAATTAGCTTACTTAGGTAAAACATAATTGATTAATTTATTAAATAGAGTTCGAAACTCAAATTGTGCAAATCAAGCTCTCTAGTGATATTCTTAATATTTTTGTTGTTGTCTAAAGATTCTTTGGACGCAGCGATGTTTTAAATTTTGTGGTACTTGAGAGTGAAAGTTCTAAAAACTGATTCACTTATTGATATCTACGATTACAGTGTTTTTGAAAGTCTCTTCTATTTTATCTTTTTTATTTACCATTTGTAACTTTTATTTTCAGACGAATATAAAAGAGCAGAACGCTCGGCGAGTCATAAGTTGCGGTATATTGGAGACCCCACGCTTTGGTAGAAAGAGTAACTTCTTCTTCACACCAGGAACAAGGGTAAGTAACAGTAGTACTTCTTAATCATATCAACTAGAGAGGGCTAGGTACTCCTGGACGGACCTTCTGTAAATATACACACAAGAGAATCCAGGTCATCAACCTAAACCTTAATATCTCAGAAACTAAGAATGCTAGCTTATCCAAATGAAAAGTATTTTATAGACTATTTATTACTACTCAAATAAAATTTATAAAACTTCTTAAATAGTACATCAAATACTTTTTATTTGAATCCATTTTAAAATGATTTGAAAGCATTTTTAGCCCCCATTTACGAAATATTAATGTGATAAAAAATAGCAGGCATAAAAAATAAAACCGTGGCCAGGTTTATTAAAAAAAACCGGCCAAGTGCGAGTCGGACTCGCGCACGAAGAGTTCCGTACCATTATATACTATAAAAACGGCAAAAAAATCAAGTCTGTTGTATGGGAGCCCCCCTTAAATATTTGTTTTATTTTAATTTAATTTTTAAAGTGAATATATAACTAAATATTCTTTGAATCTTTCAAGCGTCTACCTGTTGCCGTTATCAATATCGAGCAAAAACTAGCAAAAAAATCACGTTTGTTGTATCGGAGCCCCCTTAAATATTATTTTATTCTGTTTTTTAGTATTTGTTGTTATAGCGGCAACAGAAATACATCATCTGTGAAAATTTCAACTGTCTAACTATCACGGTTCAGGAGACAGACGCCTGGTGACAGACAGACGGACATACGGACAGACGGACAGCGGAGCCTTAGTAATAGGGTCCCGTTTTACCCTTTGGGTACGGAACGCTAGAAACAATCGAAACACGTTATACACCCAAAGATACGAGAAAATATCTAAGACGACCAGTAAGATTATGCTGCCCTTAAATAAAGTTATAATGTTCGATTTGACTATAAATATTTAACTTGCGAACTTAAGGCCCTTCATAGGTAGTTATGGTGACATATACCGACTTCTTTTTGTTGTGGCCTGAATACAAATTTTCACACCTGGCCCACCCACAAAACCACTATTTGTCATAAGTCGAGGAAACACTGTAATACCACAGTCTACCTATATCTTACTCCTTACAGTCGGTCAACGTAGAACATTGTCGCAGAGCAATCGTGCAGGGGGTTGCGGGGTGAAGGGGCGGAGGTTATGTCCCGAGTAGCCATACTGCGTACTCGGGACATAAATTCCAGGGCTCACACTTTTTGATTTAGAATTTGATGGATATCGTTCATAGAAATTATATTATTTTTTTATTAATAGTATGTATGTTGTATGTACCTATTACGAGAATTTTATTATAAAGCCTGTTTACTAATCCAATATGGCGGCATACATACATTTTCAAATGATTGTTCGTGGGAAGTCATTTCCACGGTTTTCGGGGTCACTGATGCCGAAAATAACGTCAAAATCCGAATCCAAGATGGCGGCCATGAAATTTTTCATCTAATCATCATGGGTGTTAATTTCATGGTTTTCGGGGTCACTGATGCCGAAAATAACGTCAAAATCCAAATCCAAGATGGCGGCCATGAAAATTAGTAAATTAGTCGTCATGGGTGTCAAATCCATGGTTTTCTGGGGTGCGGATGCCGAAAATGAGGTCAAAATCGAAATCCAAGATGGCGGCAATAAAAATGTCAAATTAGTCGTCATGGGCGTCATTTCCATGGTTTTCGGGGGTACTGATGCCGGAAATGAGGTCAAAATCTATATACAAGATGGCGGCCATGAAAATTTTCAAATTACCCGTGATGGTTGTCTAATCCATGATTTTCGGGGACGCTGATTACAAAAACAATATCCATTCTCAAGCACCAAGATAGGGACCACGTTTTACCTGGTAAATTACTTTTAACTGGTAAATTTCTTGACAGCCGTATATGATCGAGGAATACTTAGGCTTTATTTCCAGCATCAGCACCCACGAAAACCATAGAAGTAATAACCATGAATAATAAGTAATTTTCTATGGCTCCTTCTTGGATTTGGAAATAATTTATGACTCTTACCTACCCCCGCAAGCGTTAGCCACTGCGACTGTAACCTCGACAAAATTTCTAGTTATAAATATTGTTAGAAAATTCCAGGATAAGATGGCGAAATTGCTGCTACATACCTTTGCATTATTTTGTCAATCGTCAAAATTACGCATGCGTATGGTTTTCTTTTTGCGTGTCACTGTTTCTATAAAACGTTAATTAATTTGGACGTTTGTTTGACAAAGTTTGTGTAATTTGTTTTATGTGATAACCCTATGACAAGTGTTACTAATTTTGACATTTCATAGAACCTGTCAAATGTATGGGCGTTGACCCACTGTATGTAGTAAGTAGGTACACTGTGGTAATACACTCATACCACGTTCTATAATTTCCTTATGTATCATCTATTGTTTTATTAACCTACATAAGTACTTACTTCACCCCACGACTTTGTTCGTGAGTTTTACTTCATTTACAATCCAGTTCTTCGGGGCTCAAAGTAACTTATTTACTTGTTCAGAGTATTGTCTATGTCCGTCCAAATTTTTCATCATAATCCGTTCAACCATTACAGCAGTTTAAGTGACATATTTCTATACAAACATCCAAACCTTTGCAATTATATTATTGGTAGTTGGATTTACTATAATGCATTTTCCATTGACAGGTTAACTTCGAGTGTAACCAAGACTTCATTCTCATTGGGGATAAACGTCGCGTGTGTGAGGACAACGGTAGATGGAACCTTCCGGATTATGGATACACTGAGTGTCTACGTAAGTACTTCGAAAGTTTTATTATTTAGATAACTAATTAAATAGAATTGGTTGTGATAGGCTTTCCTGCATTGTTTGATACAAGACAAAGTAACGATTTTTTTTTTTTATATATTTCCACTCAACGTTCTTTAAGTTTCAAAAACTTTGATTAACATTTTTCTTATAACAATATCTCAATTAATATTATTTATGTTTACTAATGGCCGATTCCTATGCTTTACCGAATGATTTTGGTTAAATATTTACTCTTTTTTTTCAATAATGAACCAAAGACTGCATTGTACTAGTCGCGCGCAGAAGGTTTGCCGATGACTGCCCCTCCCACTTCACCGACCGCTACCCGCGCTCGTCGGGCCTACCTACTAATCGTACCGACCATCGACGCGTGACGTCATGAGGCTATCGGCAAACCTTCTCCGCGCGACTTATAGATCCTCCTATACGTTACGTAGCTATCACAGATAAAATTAGCTTATGTCTATTTACATGCCCAGTTTGGCAATAAAAAATATTACCATTGGTAAGCAACACGATCCATTTTTGGCCATAGGAACCTGACATAAGTAACATACTATTCGTCAGTGAAGTTCTAACAGTGCGGAAGTCAAAAATGGCTACTTTACAAGAGAGTGAAAAATATTTAAAACGCGCGTAACCTACACTGAACGCAGTATTGTTTTTAATTATCATTACAAATGAACTCTTTGATGATTTATAAACTTTTGAAAATCCTAATAATCTTTTTCATTTCAAGCAATACTGTGCCTTTCGCAGTGTTGTCTGTTTTTGTCACAAAATGACTTAGGTACGCACTGTTAGAACTTCACTTACGTATTGTATTTTCAAATATTCTTTTCAAACAACCGTTCAGTACAGTGATACAACGTTTTATAATATCCAGGTAACCAAGAGTACTCTCAACGCGCACTGTTTTTGACGTGGGGCATCATAGTGGCTGTTATTCTACCGTTAGGCCTGTTGATTTGCCTGCTCTGGTTCTGGTGCTGGTACAAACCCAAGTCCGAAGGCAAAGAGGGATTCAATTTCGCAGATATACCGCGATCAAAATCGGCTTCTAGACTTAACCTTAGATCAGCATCGATGGGAAATCTCACTGATACTATGAAATCTTCTACATTACGCAGCACGGATTCTGATAAAAAATCTAAATTACCTGAAACTCCTACTGAGGAGACCCCCATGACTAGATCCGCACCTCTTATTACTAGGTCTGCCCCAGGCATTCCCCAGGACGGTGACAGTTCAGGGATAGGGTACCCGGATTCAAACAAGAGCGACTCCAACAAATCAGACAAATCCAATCCCAAAAAGCGTAGGGCCTACGACAAGACATACCGAACCAACGAACCTATAGCGAACGCTCCCGATGTGGAGTTCCCAGAAAAACTATGGGATCTCTCCGAAGAAGACTTGCTATCTATAACCTCTCCTTCCGACACTGAATCTAACCGAGATTCAACTTTAACCCGTCCCGCAAAAGATATAGAATACGTAAGCAGACCACGTCAGCTGGGTCGCAGAGCATTACCAAGTGATTCAGGTTATTCCACAAAAGATTCTGAAGACCCGTACTCTCCAAAATACGAAGGTCAATACAGTCCCATTCCCTCCGCGTACTCTCCGACTTACTCCGAAATATACTCCCCACCGATCAGCCCTACTTCCGATAATAGTCCTAGGAGTACATACAATAACCCTGGCTTGCCAGACCCTCCCAAAAGTGCTCCTGCAGATTCTATACAGACATTTACTCTTCCACCGCAAAAAGGAAAATCTATGGAGACTCTCATTGATCCACCCAACATGGAAGTACCTACAATGAGCGGCCGCTCTACCATGGTCTGAATAACTTAGAATTAGAAAACTAGGGAACAGGATAAATTATTCACTGCCCATCTTATTATGACATTTCGGGGAGTAGCTTAAGATTAGTGATAGGTTACGTTATAAGTGGCACATTATTCTAGTATTTTGCACTTAATGTTTACTTATTAAGGTATTAGTTGACTTTAGTGAGTTTCCCATCGTTGTTGAATGTTTGTAAATTCTATTAATTTTAAATAAATTTTATTTTAAACCTACTTAACTCAGGAGTCACATGAGGAGGAAATTTCTGTTCCCATTTCGGTAGAATAACTTCCACGTGATGTTGTTTTTAGATTTTTAAGTAAGAAAGCAAGGAATGACTTTGTTGCCCACGTTTTGTGGAATAGAAATTTTCTCTGAATTGTGATGAGTTATTATTTTCCTACTTCCTAATCTGTAAGGTTATTGCTTGCTTTCTTATCTAGTGTACATAAAAAAACCGGGTCATATGAACAGGTGAGTGTATCAATTTTTATATTTACATTGTTGAGATATCTTTTAGGGCTACGCGTCGTTGATAGCGTATCTCTGTTTGTTGATCAGTTGCGTTATAAGGGTTACGTTTATTGTTTTATGTTGATAAAAACACTACCTAAAATGTTTTGGGAATATTAGGACTTCTTTTACTATTCTTGAAAAAATATTTTCATATTTATCATAACAATAAGCAAACTTTATACAATTGGTAAAGATAAATTATGTAAGAATAGCCATAAATTCAAAACAATAAATTATTCTTATTAAATGTTGGTTTACACAAGAATAGTTCATCAAGGCGAGTCTCTAATGTTTTCTCTGTTTTTCTCGCCGAGAGAGAAAAAGGCAGAACGAGTCTTGCTTTAAGAAACTATCCTCTTGTAAATCAGCCTTTATGAACGGTAATAGAAATACATTGCCTAGTATTTATTATAATTAAATTACTTTAATTAAAATCATGATTCAAACCATGGTGCCTATTCGTTTTAACAATTTACGTATTTTTCTAAATACCAGGTAAACAGGAATACTCATCCCGCACCCTGGGCGCGACATGGGGCATCATCACCGCGGTCATGTTACCCATCGTGGTGGTGCTCATCTGCGTCGCCTGGAGGATCCTGCAGCGGAGAAAGAAGGAGGAGAGAGAGGAGAACGACTTCTTGACTATTAAGTAAGTAGTTAACTTAAAGGGCAAAATTTACAAAGCCGTCTTAAGGCCGGTCGTCCTGTATGAATCGGAATGCTGGGCCGTGAAAAAACGGATGAAAGAAGATTGCATGTAGCAAAGATTAGAATGTCGAGGTGGATGTGTGGAGTGACTAGAATGGATAAAGTTAGAAATGAGTATATTAGAGGAAGTTTGAAAGTGGAGCATGTGACAGAAAAGTTGAAAGGGAACCGATTATCTTGCTATGGGCTTATGATGAGGAAAAACGAAAAGCATGTGACTAAGAGAATGATGGATATAAATGTTGATGGATGGAGGGGAAGAGGGAGACCAAAAAAAAATAGATGGATTGTGTGAAAGATGATAATATGAATGAAAAGGGAGTAAATGATAGCGGGACGGATAATAGGGAAGAATGGAAGAAGAAAACATTTTGCACCTACCTCAAGTAACTTGGGATAAGGGCAGGCAGACAGAAGAAGCAGTAAGTAATTAGCTTCTTCAAACATCTAGGGAATGTGTAAAATCTTGCAGACAAAATCCGTGACACACGTCTTGCCGCTGTAATGAGGGCTATAGGCCTATAGATGAATAGACAACAGGCGTCCAAAGGGTAAACGTACGATACACATCTTCCCAAATCGCCAACTTTGCGTTGTTCCCGACGATATAGAACGAGGTTCTGACCTTGACCTGCTATCGACAGCTGTAAGCAGGAGCGTAAAAGTAGAAAATGGTGCCTAGGGCGAACATCGAAGTTGCGCCCTTTCGTAAATTATCTAAATCTAAATATAAAATAAACAGATACTAAAAAGTTCGTCTCGGAGGGCTTTTTTTTAAGTCAGAAAATAGTAGGAATCGCGTGATAATTTGAATAATATGAATTATATTGTAGGTTTCATTTTCGAATTTTGCGCCCCCTTTGTATGGCGCCCAGGGTACGAGCCCTGCTTGCTCCACCCTATATAAGTCACTGGCTGTATGTAGAAGACGTCAGAGTTAAAAGGCAGTAACTATAAAAAAGTCGTTTCACATTTTAATAAACATCTGCAAGCATTCTGCAAGCACTATCTTTCCAAAAATATACCATCGAATCTGAGTCCTTTTTATTAACATTACATCATCACCTTTTCCCCAGACCGTTGGACCCCGAAGAGTCAGTAAGGATCAACTCGGACGACGAAAGCATACCTTACAAGAAGGATATGACAGAAGACAGTCCTGAGCCGACTGAACCGGTGAAGGTGGCAGAAAGTGCAGAGCCAGTGCCGTACACGTATGGTACACCTTATGACCAGAGCAGACAGGCCCGGCCGTATGGCGAAGAAACCGAGATCAATTAAGATAAGAGAGTCATTCAAACATGGCGTTGGTGACATGAAAATGGGTTAAACCTGTTGAACAGAAGGACCAAAACTGGAAAAGGACAAAGGACCAATAAAAAGGACTTCAGGACTTTAAAATAAAAAAGGGACTTCAGGACTTTACAATAAAAAAGGACTTCAGGACTTTTCAATAAAAAAATAAACTTTTATCTTGGTTTAACTTAAAGTTACCGCGCCACGTTTGAATATATAAATTCAAATAAAATATTTTTCGAAATGATAGATAGCCAAGATATCCTTCATTTTGGGAAATGTTTTAATAGTATTTTAGTAGTATACTAGTTATTATATGATAAATTAGTAAAGCGTGCATTTCTAAGTTTTATAATTAAAGATTATTTGTACAAATAAATAGTGTTACTTACCTTTTTTTTATAAAATATTATTGGTTGTGTTAGAACTAACAATCATTATATTTTCAGTCAAATCAAACAAAACAAAACTTACTTCATTTTAGTATAGTTAGTCTGTTGTAAGTAGAAAAAAAACGTGCCTACTTGTCAGTTTATTGGTTTGTTCTACTGAATTTGTTTCTATAGTTTCTCTACATACTACAAAAATGAAATAGATACCTATGTAGGTAGTCGAAATTAATGAATAATCCCACCATTGATTTATCTTTAGATAAGTACCTATAGGTAATTATATTTAACTATATTCAGGTTACAATACCTTTGTTTTTGTGTAACATGACAACTTGCCATCCATTATTCGAGAATTGAAGCAATAAGCTTCAGAAATATATAAAAATTAATAAAAAAAAAAAATTGTCTCCTATTTTATCGTGCCATTTTACACATCTTTTTTCTTTTTGTACTGTTATATACTTGTCCCTCGTTTATATTTTGTTATGTCATTAAAGTAAGAAATTAAAAAATGTTAAGACTTTTATTTTTATTTGTATCGTGGAAGCACTCAACTTGCTTACCTACTTGAACCCTGCCGCTGATCGACGAGGCTCCGAGGTCGAGATTCACAGACAGCATTTAGACTTTACTATGCTAAGTAAAGTAAGCGTTTCATCTATCTATATAAATAAAAAGAAAGGTCCTGACTGACTGATTGACTGACTCATCAACGCCCAGCTCAAACCCTTGGACCTAGAAAGCTGTAATTTTGCACAGAGGTTCCCTTTATAGTGTAGAAAAGGAATAAGAAAGGATTTTTCGAAATTCAACTCTTAAGGGTGTTAAATAGGGGATGAAAGTTTGTATGGAAAATCGTTACTTAACGGGTTCAAAATTTCACGCAAGCGAAGCTGCCGGCAAAAGCTAGTAGGAATATAAATATTAATTTTATACGAATAATGTTTATATTCGTATGAATCGCTTACTTTACTTATCAAAGTAAAGTCTTAAGTGCGGCTTGTGAATCTCGCGCGAGGACCGGAATAGTTATTATCCTAACATGTTTCGTCTCACCCTTAGATCTAGGTGTTCAGAATACTATTATAGTCTTTGGGTCTAGGTAGGTAGGTACTGGTAGAAAACGTCTAAGGCATTATTAAGTCCGCCTCTGTACAATTTTATGAATAAAGAATAGATAAACTATTAATACACTCTGCCTCGTTGGTCTAGCAGTCACAAGCGCGGCTAAAGTGTGAGGTCCTGGGTTCGATTCCCAGGTCGCGCAGTGTTACTGGATTTTTCCGCGTGTAATTTCTCAGTAGCACCCCGGTGACTGGATTTGTGCACCCCCAATTACATGGGACATAAACATAACGGCGAAATGTATGAGTATGACTATACCTACCTCTGCCCAACCCTTCGGGGAATACAGGCATCATGTTATGTTAATAAAAATCGTATTGGTCCCAACACTCGTGCCAACGTTTGGAGTGGAGTGAGCAGATCTATGGCGGTTTCTACAATAAAAATACGCGCCAACTACTCGCGATGCACCCATACGTTGGGACCACAGAATAGATAGGGATACAATGTTGGGACTTGTTCAAATTATTTAGTATTCCCGCGACTCACATCGAGGGCACAAGTGCTAAATTAAACCAAGATGTTATGGTTACGTATCATAATACCTAAGTTTATTCTAACTATTTTCAAGATAACTACGGTCAAAAGACCTACCGTTTAAAATATCTAAAGATCGTTTCACCGAATTTTGTAATAACTAATGGACGAAATCCATAAAGGAGAATTCATCTACGGTTTATTCAACTACAATTAATTCACCTAAGGTTGATTAAACTAACGGACGATTCACCTACTGTTGATTCATCTGTGGTCTTGTGTTTGATTTACTGGTGATGTTGTACTATGTGAAAACATTTCTGCGAGCAACTTGGAAGTAGCGCTCGCCGACCGCTGCCGCGGCACCGCTCGCTTCGCTCGCTCGGCTCGCGCGCGGTTGGTCACAGTTCTAACCTAACCTAACCTATTTCATTCAGTTCAAAATGACGAATCATACAATCTGCCGCAGAAATGTTTTTACCATTGTCTAATACTCTAGTCGCAGGCGCACCCCGACACGGATAGGTTAGGTTCGAAGGAGATAATGGGGGCTAGAGTGAGCGAGCGAACGAAGCCCCCGTCATCCCCTTCGTGTTAGGTTACTTCAAACCCTGCAGACAGAAATAGGAGCCCCGCTCAGCGAGGCTCCGTCGACTCTGCTTTGGAAGTTTTGGAACCTCAACCTTACAAACTTTCCCTTAAGTTTTTATTGTGAAAATGAAAGTAGGTGACGAATAATTGTCTCATGAAGAGGCCTTGAAGGTATATAAAAATAGTGTATGAAGTCGGCGCGGCGCCGGCGACCAGTTTGGTAACCGGCGCCGCCACTCGTAATGGCAACCGGCGCGGGCAGCGGAGGCACTCCCGAAGAAAACACAAAAATCGTTGAATCATAGTTTATTTACATAAACCAGATCATTAACTTGAAGCGTCCATTAGATATTTCATAAATAGTTGAAATATCCAATATCTTAAAAAATCATTAGATTAATCGTTCGTTAGTGCAATTAATTTTAGTTTAATCAAGAATATGTAAGTTAAACTGTAGTTTAGTCGACCAATATGCGTTATGAACATATGTGAATCAACCGTAGTTATCTTGAAAATAGTTAGAATAAACTTAGGTATTATACTACGTAACCGATGTCATCCGCGCGGACGAACGAGTTTTTCCAATAACAAAAAATTATAAATGTACTCAGTATCGTAAAAGCACTTCAGCAATTTCTTAATCAGACATCTTCACATTGGCACTGCCTAAACCCTAAACTGAACTAACATCATCTCCAACGTTTGCATGTCAAGCACAATTTACCAATTTACCAACCAACATTGGAACCATCGACAGGACCAACGTGTGAAGTATTCAATTCTAACATTGAACGCATCCATAGAGGGAAAATAATATTTTGTTAGATGTCACTTCACTGTCAAAAAGTTTCAGTTCAGTCAAAGTCAAATTGACATTTCACAAGTTGTTCAAGGAAATTGACGAAAATGAATTTTAAATCACAAGTGTAAATAAACCATTCAATGCTAAAATGCTTAACACCAAACAAATAAACATGGTCTAATAATATAAACAAGTAACTTCAATACTCAAATTACGTACTCACCATATTTCTTTATTATATATGTACGACCAGTCGTTCAGCGTGTAATTGGTGGTACATAGAAAGTAAGTAACAATATAAATAATAAAACACCGTGACACGTTGATTAAAAACTTAAATTACCATAATTGTAATTCACAACAGAGAACATGTTTTGCAAATTACTATGGTTCAAAACTGTATAGGTCGTCATTATCCATTTGTAGTAAGTTATAAATAAATTATTATCAATAAACAAATAAACTTTACTCATTTTACATCCATTTTCACACGAAATCTCAAATATTCACCCTACATTGGTGACTAAAATTTATTTAAAAAAAACTGTTTTGTTGGTGCGCTTGCCAAAACCCTTAAGTGAATATTATTAACTTATCATGAAGCAAACTGTTTTGTCTGTTAACTAATAAGTTTAAGAAAAACGTAAAAATTAAAAATGTTAGCAAAACATCTTGTTTTTCTACTGTGATAAAAATATTTTTTAATGTTACTTCAGCTCAAAATAAACACTTTTTTTGTATTTTTCATGCACACATCGGTTTTTTTATGCCGTGCACATATGGGTTTTGCCAAGCTCACCTATCATTTATCTATTTGTTGTTTTTTCTTTAGCTCTGGATATTAAACAATAAACATGCATAAATCCATACTGAAATGAATCAATATGAATCTGAGATCTAAAAATTCGTTAACCTGCCTATTCTTCCGGCCTTGGCTGGGAGTGCCTTTTGGGATATGGATAGCAGTGTCAGTAATTTACTACTGGTGGCTGATATCCAGGATTAGTGTGCTGGAAACACAGAACAAAGTGTTCAAGACACAGTTGAGACTGTCTCAGAGTGTCATGAGACAGATGTCCGTTGACACCGCATCAACATATGAAGTTCCTGTGGTAAGTAGTTTTCAAGCAAGTCAGTGATTACAAGCATTACATTGTTCTCTCTTAACTATCCTAAATCATAGTACTGTATTTACTGAAGTTGTTAAAGATATCCTTTTTTAAAGAGTAACCATGGAGTTTCTTGCCAGCTCTTCTCCATAGGAAACAACTAATTGGAACCGTGCACTCTAAATTCGACTTTTCATAAGCGCCTGTATTGGTTTATGTGAAATAATAAAATTTGATTTGATTAGGTGACATTCAGATGACTTCACATGCTAGCCCGCATTAATTCATGTAGTTCATGTAGTAGTATCCAAGCAAACGCGCATTCTCTTGAATAAGTTATTTTCTCAAATGAAAGTTAACTATTTCTTTAAAGGCCAATTTTTCAGTCGTCAGATAACTTTTATTTAAGGAATAAATATAACAGTTTGACATATTTTCTATACATAAGCTGTCCAAACATCAAACTTATTCCCCAGATAAAAGTTATCTGACAATTGAAAAATCAGCCCTAAATCACATTCTAAACCTCACAGGCATAGCAATTTATATTCCAAATATTGGAAACTTAAATAAGTTACTATTTTGCTAATATTTATTGGTAGGTATATTTTATAAAACACCTTTTTTCACAGATTCCAGATGCAGTTGGTACTCTATGTGAGACTGTGCACATAGCCCTAGTGTGCATGGGCAAGTGTACACGCCTGATCACTCCTATGATCAAGTCCTTGCTGCACCACCGACAGAACCCCATTCACTTTCATTTCGTGGTAGACGGGAGTTCACAGCATACACTCAACAAGCTGTTCGAAACGTGGGACTTGCCTGATGGTAAGTGGTACAATAATAGTTCTTATGAAATTATTTACGACTGACATCAATCACAACTAAGGGCCATCCACTTATTACGTCACATTAATTTCATGATTTTTAACCCCCCTCCCCCCCGTCCTTGTCAAAGCTGGTCACATTTGTGAGCCTCCCCCCTCCCTAGTCTGACGTCACATATTTTGCAATTTTACATCTAGAAATTATTAAATTAACACAGCAAATCCTAATTTAGTTTTATTCCCATTTCATTCTTACAATTATTAGATTTTAAAATGTGACGTCACGAAATTTAGGACCCCTCCCACCCTTGTCACACAATGTCACACTTCGTCGACACCCTCCCCCCCCTTAACGTGTGACGTAATATGGATAGCCCCTAAATAGGAAAATGTTCAATTTTATACAATCAATTTAAAATCACCAAAGTAGAGGATATTACAATAAAAATAAGAAACTAAAAATAGAAATGGATGGGCCAATGCTCTGGGAAAGAACAGAGAAATGGTCCAAGATCCTAACAGTGGATTCTCCAAGTAAATATACAAAGGAAAAGAGGCACACATCATTAAAATCATGTTTAAATAGGAAAAAAATGTGTTGTATGTATGTAAGCTCCGGCTGGTAATAAAGGCTTGAAATAGAAATTGAACAGAGCTTGTTTTTCGCAATTGGCAGCAATTCAAAGGCCACAATACCAATCACTCTTTCTGAATAACTAGCAGCTTTCATTGTCAGTATAATATGGAAAATTAAATGAGAGCTGGTATTTGTAATGTAAAACAGAGAGACAAAAAATGTACAGTATCAACTAAATACATGTATCATTGTTAAGGCCTTGTCAAACACAACTGCGAACCGAACCGAACCGAAAACGTGGCGAATGTGAACCGAAGCGGAGACGTCAAACCAGGTGCAGCGAACCGAACTCGTGTCGTTCGGTTCGCAATTATGTTATGACGTCGTGCATACAAAGCCAGCTAAAACAACTATCTCGCTCACGCCTCGCTTCGCGCGCTCGCCTTTGTTTTGTCATGGCGTCACACGCCTTCGGTGTTGGCACGTATCGGTTCGCTTTCGCTTTTCTATGTGAATAGATTCAAACAATACCATACAGAACAAAATAAAAACGCTTCGCCACGCTATCGGTTCGCTGCATATTTGACACGGGGTTTAAGCATTAGTACATTTTATGTGACATAGTAAATACATAGTAGCCTAAATTCCCTTATCTTAGCCTATTTCCGTCAACTGCTGGATACACCTAGGCCTCTCCCTTAAAACCATTGCTAAACGCAATCTTCAACAAATCGTATGTCTGTCTAATTGAGGGGCGAGCTACGTTCCCCTACCCAGTTTGTGGTCACCATTCACGGATCTCCCTTCAGATTCCCTTATATTTTCAGTAAAATACTCCTGCTACAATGCAGAGGACCGTCTGTCTCAGGTGCGCTGGATCCCAAACAGTCACTACTCTGGCATCTATGCGTTAGTCAAGCTGTTGTTCCCTGATATCCTGCCTGATACCCTGAGCCAGGCCATCGTTTTGGACTCCGACCTGACCTTTCTGTGTGATGTCGCTGAACTATGGGCCCTGTTCAGGAATATGACAGAAGAACAGGTAAGGTTATTTAGGTTTTGTGTGAAAACAATTACAATGAATCAAGTTTTTGGATAGTCATAATCATTTTAAATCAATTTGAGCTTCTTACTACACTTTTAGCGCCTGTTAAACATTGACTGGCACAGCAATGACAAAAATTAAAAAATTGTGTAACTCGTGAGACACATTCATAGTTATGATGAGTTACGGTTTACTCACGTGCGTTTTTCGGGATTGCCCGACTAATTTTGGACCCAAACGGAGTCCTTAGTCAAGAGCTGAAACGAGGAGAGGTCGCGAGTCGAACAGAAATAAGAAAATTGTTCTGTTTAAAGCCTTTTTTTTTCAAACAGTATATTTCGTCACAAACGATTCCTCATGGTGGTCATCCAAACCCATTGCACATTAACAGCTGATTCGAAAACTATACAATTTCCTTACAGTTTATAGGTCTAGTGGAAAACGAAAGCAACTGGTACGTCAATTCAGTATCAAAGCGTTGGCCTGCCCTCGGTAGAGGTTACAACACAGGCGTCATGCTCCTAGACCTCAAGAAGATACGCACCAATAAAGACTGGACGAGGCTCTGGCAAGACGCTGTTAACGACAACATAGGCAAACTGAAGCAGACGACTTTGGCCGATCAGGATGTTATCAATGCGATCATAAAGAACGAGCCACGGTTCGTGTATAATATGAGCTGCCAGTACAATGTGCAGATGTCTACGAAGACTTTAGCTAAAAGCTGTTATGGAGAGGATAGGAATAATGTTAAGGTGTGTATGAATGTAAAGTAGGGCACATTTTTGTACATACATAATTTTGAAAAAGTTGCGTACAGTCTGCGAAGCCTAAACTGAGCTTTGCATTTGTGTGAGTGCACATAGAATCGATTGCCAAAAAGCAGTGTAAACCGGTTTAAACCAAGCAAAGGACGCGTCTGCATTCATTCGCACACAAATGCAAAGCTCAGCGCGAGGCCTCGCGGACTGTACCGTTGTGACTTTTACAATTTCGTATGACTTCCTAAGTTTACTTAAGTCTGCTTATGATGGAGGAAAAGATCGTGAGGAAACCTGGACTTATTGGTCTAAAATAGCCTAGCGTCTGCCAATTGTTGTGATTATTGCAATATGTCTACAACTACAGGTCTAGCGCATAACTGAGTCAGTGCCTGAGGTAGCTGCGCGGTGCGGGAGGGTTGACAGTTGTCACAAGTTGAACGAATCAGTGAGCTCTCGCGTCGCGTCACCAGACCCCGCACGCACCGCGCTGCTTCCTCAGGCACTGACTCAATTATGCGCTAGACCTATAACTACTCAATGTATAAGCTTTTCAGCAGTGACGTTAAGAACAAATGAACTCATAAATGCATAATTTCAGTATAAGCCGGGTCGCATATAATCAGAAATTTCTGTCAGAAAATTTCTGACGCATGCGCGAAGACCCTTTGCGCATACATTTTATATTAGAGCCAGTAGGCTCAAAATGTATGAGCACAGTCGCGCGTTAGAAATTTCCGATAATATGCTGAGAACTACAGCAACAATTAAAATTTCCAGGTTATCCACTGGAATTCGCCCCAGAAGTACCACATAAATATTCGCGACTCGAGTTACTTCCGCGATATTTATCAGTCATACGTCAACTTTGACGGGAACCTGTTGAGGGAGAAACTGCATCGGTGCTCCTTCATTGAGCCTGTCACTTACAAAGTTAGTATACTGCCTTTTACACCGTGTGGTGCCGAACGTAAAGAATAGCACTACCCCATTTCTTCCCGTGGGTGTCGTAAAAGGCGACTAAGGGATTCACTAGAGGATGGGCAGCAGCGTCCTCTGAGTATTTTAACAACCATACTGCGATCGCTAACCCGCCCCTATTGGGGGAGTCCTTTGTCCAGCAGTGGACGTCTTTCAGCTAAATCATCATCATACTGCCTTTTATCATTGGCGTAGATAGAGAGTTTTCCTAGGGAGGGCAGCCAGCCAGCTCCCCTCCCTTCGGTAATACGATGCAGCCTTAGTCACAACATCCTATATTCTTTGGCTATACCAAAATAAAACCAATCAAAAACTTTTCACTCCCGCATGCACAGCAATGCAATACCACACCGCGGTACCAGCCTAAAGACGCAGTAGTTAATTCATTGGACTCTAAATAGGATCAAATGGCAACCAAGCTTGTATTTGTTCCAGTTGAACCACTCAGACCTGTGCCAGAGTTTCCGCGCGGCGCAGAAAGTAAAGCTGCGCACTCACTTGTACTACATGCCCTATAGCCACATGGATGTCGATAGTTTTGACGTCACTCTTGTGCTGCAGCTGTCTATGGACCGTCTACAGTTTTTGGAGAGACTCGTCAAGTACTGGGAAGGTAAGAAAGAGAAGCAAAAAAAAAAACTATATTTTTTATCTATCTTCTATAATAAATAAAAATATATATAGAATTTGTCTCTTTTTTTGGATGTTCGTAAGAGTCCGAATTAGGTTTTTATGGAAAGAAAAATTGAAAAAGTTGCCCGGAAAATTTACAAATTCGGGAAAGTATGAAACAAATTTTTTCTATGGGATTTTTGTATAACTGGACAACGTCTTTCGGGCAGCTAGTTTAAAATATATCACACGAATTTATCACCAAATACTAGCCAATATTTTTTTCCAGGTCGATCAATGGTTTTACAACTTACATTAAAATGTAATGTAAAACACATTAATGTTTGTTGTTTTATTTTTAACCACACTGTGCATTTCATAAGTACACGTGGTGCCCGAAAATAATTATCCACCTAACTGACCTTTCGGTTCTGAGTAGGTACATCATGCATGCGGCATTCGATGTTTCAATAGTGTTTCCGTTCTGCTCAGAACCAAAACGTCAGTTACTTATCTTGGTGCACCGTGTGTACAAGCCGCCATTTCTATATCATTTTGTTTTATTGGCACCGTTGTCCATTTATTAATTTAAACTGCCAGGTCCACTAAGCGTGGCGATATACCTGTCAGACTGTGAAGTGACGAGGCTGGAGAGCTTTATCGGGGACTGGTCTGACACTCTTAGGGCCAGGAAGAATATTGGTTACCATCTGGTGTTCAAACATGACGAGGTAAGCGAAAATTACTTTTATTTGCATTCGGTATCTAAGTTTAAAGAAGTTTATTTTTCATAAAGACAAAAATGCCATTTACATGAAAATATAATAGGATCATTCTCACTATTTTAGTGAAATTATTGTAGATCGCCAAACACTCACTTAATAGCTTCATACCTTTTACTGGAAGGTGAAAAATAATCAAGTATACAGGGTGTAAACGAATTCGTGTATTTCCTTCAAACTGCGTGATCCACTGGTGACACAGATTATCCCTAAAAGAGTATTATTGAAAATCAAGTAAAAAAAAAAATGCTAAATAAAATCATGGATTTCTATTCCTGAGTCATTTTAGAGCCCCGAGTTAACTGACTGTAAAGAGCGATATCGCGTTAGTCGTGCCCGCCGGCCGCGTCGCCGTGGTTTCATTAATTTATGCGTGGCATCGAAATGTTGACTCACATGAAACATTTATTTGAAAAAAAAAACTTGTTTTTTTTACTGAATCCTTATATCTCCTTATACCTCCTGTGGTTTAGATACGATTACTTAAAACAACCGAAAGTTTTTTTTTTTATTCTTTCTAATTCCCTAGCAGGGGCAATCTACACCAGTAGTAGATCATGTGGTTTTAAGGAATTACACGAATTCTTTAACACCTTTTATATTGAAACAGTTTAGACTCATAGCTACTAAATGAATTTACATTTTTTTATATTATAGGGCAGTTTATTATACAGCTGTGCTCCTTCATATGTAATACTTTTTTTGCGTAGTTTGTTCGTATCTTTGATAGTAACATCTTCGTAATTATTGATATTTTGGTGAAACACCCCCTTATTACTCTGATATTTTGGGATTATGACCGTTTAAAATGTATTGATTGATTGGTTAGTCGTTTATCCGCTGATTTGAATCCATTCCCTAATTGCACCCAGGTACACTATCCAGTGAACTACCTCCGTAACGTGGCGTTGGAGAACGTGAATACGCCGTATGTGTTCCTGATGGATGTCGACTTCGTGCCCATGGTGGGACTCTACAAGCATCTGCGGAGCGCCATACAACTCGTCAACCCTTACCCGCAGAAGAAGGTACATTTTTGCAATATGGTTCTTATTTGTAGGTTAACTGAGGTGAAAATGGGTGAGGTGACAATGACCTGTCACTGCCGGCCGTGGTTCGTTCAATGGTAGATAGTGCAGAGTGATGGGACGTGGTGATCTCCTTCTGCGAAAGTGTTATCTCGCAGAAGAAAGCTGCGGAAAGGGAGAGGGAGAGTGTAAGCACTCTTTCAGCCCGCAGAAGGCGCACCGGAAACAGGTCCAGGGGCGGCGGCGCGTAGTGTTCCACGCGCGCCTGTCTTAGGGCCATCGCAAACTGGGCGACTTGTCGCCGCGTCTAATCGCGGCGACAAGACGCGGCGTTGTCGATGCATCTGGCGTCTTGTCGCCGCGACTAGACGCGGAGCTGACGCTTGCGTCGGCGACTAGTCGTTACGACAGACGTCGTGCAGGAAGCGATCACTAGTAGTAGAGTATTCAAGAGAGACGGCCGTGTTGTTTCACAGCGAGACTGACGCTGCGCTGTAGCGCGTCTGTCGTCGTGTGTGCGTGTGCATAGCGCGACTAGCCGCGGCGACAAGTAGCGAGCGCGCGCGACTCTGACGCCAAGTGTGCGGAGCTTTGAACAAAATATATGAAAATTGTCGACCGCAGCCTGTCGTCGCGTCTAGTCCCCGGGCTGTCGCTGTTGCGTGTCGCCTAGTGTGCGCCTAGGCTTAGATGCGGTTAGGGCCTGCAGAGGCGGGCCGGCACTAGTTGGGTGCTGCGGACGAATGTATTGCTCCCACGGCCCCCGACCTAACTGTGCGAGGGAACGGAACCCCAGGGTGATTTTAGTCCGTAAGACTCCCTCCTTCCTTTTGACCTTAGGGCAGAGGACATCCGCGAGGATTTCCAACAAGCAAAAAAAATGTTAGTGTGGTTAAGCATTGTGTAAAAGTCGGATTTTCGAAAAGTTCGATTTCTGTATATTTGAGTTCGAATACCAAATATTATAGTGCCTTCGTGGACTTTGTAGTTAAGTCATTTTAAAAGAAAAAAAAAACTTTTTTTTTAGATCTAATGCTGCGTGCAACAATATATTTCTCATTTAACCGAACAGCCGGATTCAGAACTTTTTCGATAAGTAATCTGCTTTCGACCGATTCGGTGTGCTATCTTTTTTTCGTCTACACAAAAGTGTGAGACACAACAAACCAAATCGGATAGATTATCGAAAAGGTTCTAAATCTATCTGCATAAACACTCTTTAAAAAGTCAAACCAGGTAATAAACAGCAAACTAAAGTATAGGTTATTATTATTATTATCAGCCTGTTGTGTCCCACTGCAGGGCAAAGGCCTCCCTTCCCTCTTTCCATTTTTCCCGGTCTTTTGCAATATCTGGCCAATCCTTTTTCCTTGAAAGTATAGGTTATTAAGTAAAAAAACGGTATTTCCATAACAGTGCCTAGTAGTGCCAGCGTTTGAGACGCAGCGCTACCGCACGTCTCCGCCGCGCAGTAAGGCCGCACTGCTGGCGAGGCTGACGGGGCGCGAGGGCCCCGCCGACGTGGCACCGTTCAGGGCCCGCGAGTGGCCCCGAGGACACCGCGCCACTAACTACTCAAGATGGGCCACGGCCACTGCGCCTTATGAGGTAAGTCATTGTGAAGATGACGTTGCTGGGCCCTCAGAAGCTCCACCATAAGCCAATGTAATTGCCATACAATTTGATCTTTCCGCAGGAATTAACGTTTAAGGAAACGGGATTTTGTCTTAGGGCGCTGTTGTGAATGATACGCAGATTTGACCAAGACTATTATTTATTTCGGGTAATACAATATTACATATTTATTCATGTACCGACATATACACAATATCTTCCCTCAAATATTTTTAACAAGTTACACACTTATATTTATGCATCATGCATTGACCAAGGCACTTACATACTACACAGATAGTTATTACATTTATAAAAACTATAACTAAGTATCTATTACACAGGTACAGGTATAACTTAGAGATAACACACACAGATACACATCATTTATTTATTTAATAAAGAAGTATGTAACTAATATTAACATAATACCTACTGATCTATACAACTTAGAACAATTGAATAGGTAAAGAGTTTTTTTTTTTTTTCCGTATTCTTTTAATTTTGAAATAATTTTCCTAATTTTTTGCGTGCTATGACAGCCGCCGGTCTATGAGTACGTGTCTGTGCATGCTCACTTGGTTCCCCTGACAAATTATCAGTCTTTGTTGACTCGACATTTTTAAACTTCCCTGCCATAGAAATGTCTGAACCTTCATGTTCACTTTCCGCACTGGACCACTGTTCATCATCATTGGTAAGCTCATTGTGCTGTTCTATTTTAATTAAATGACGCCTATTCCGCCTGTAGCGCCTACCCGTATCATCTGAGACAAAATATGACCTTGGTTGCGCTGCTTGTGATTGCACCCTTGCTCTTTTACGTTTATTATCACCATTGAGCATAATTACCGTGTCTCCGGTTTTTAATGACGGTAAAGTTCGCGAATGCCTGTCATAATACTGTTTGCTCAGCTCCTGCTTAACAACTATATTCTGATAATCAGCGCTGTTGTCACGACTAGGTGCTAGTTTTTTGACGTGAGAAGGTAGCCTACTATTAAGTCTACGTCCCATTAATAATTGCGCAGGTGAACTGATATCATCACGTGGTGTGTTCCTAAAATTTAACAACCCTAAGTAAAAGTCAGACTCTGATTTGATTGATTTAATTAAAATATTTTTTATTGTTTGTACAGTTCTCTCACTGCGACCATTAGATTGCGGATAGTGAGGAGAGGTAGTAATATGATCAAATCCCCATTTATTTTTGAAATCTGCAAATTCCTTAGAAGCGTACGCTGGTCCGTTATCGCTTACCAGCTCGCTCGGAATACCATGTCTTGAAAATTGATCCTTCATTGCAGCAATTACCGCTTTACTACCAATATTTGTTAGTGGATTAACTTCTACAAAATTCGAAAAGTAATCCACTAAAATGAGAAAATACGTCTTACCATACTGGAATATGTCGGATCCTACTTTAACCCATGGCATGCTTGGTATATGATGGGGACGCATGGGTTCGCGGGTGGGTCGCGGTTTGCGCTCCACACATGACGCACACCGTTTTACTACATTTTCAATGTCACGTGACATTCCTGGCCAAAACATCACCTCACGACCATTACGCTTACACCTATCAATACCTATGTGCCCGTCATGTAAACGATTTAACATATCTGCTCGTAAAATGCGCGGAATATATACTAAGTTATCTTTAAATAAAATACCATCTATATGTTCAAAACTTTGACTGTACGTCCACTGTGCCCGTACACATTCCTCAGCCTCGTATTTATTTCTGGGCCATCCATTTTGTATATAGTTTATTATTAATTGACACTCACTATCTTTAGCAGTTTCTTCTCTTATTAAACGCATTTTAGTATCACTAAATCTCACATTCTCTAATAAAAAACACGATTGCTCCGCGATTTCCTCTGAAATACTTTCCTTAACCGAATCCGTCAATGCTGCCCGTGACAATGCATCAGCAACGTACATATATTTACCTGGTTTATGTATAACCTGAAAATCATAACCCTGTGTGCGCAGCATCATGCGCTGCAGACGAGCAGGAACAGAATCAAGGGACTTTTTAAACAAAGCTTCTAGGGGCTTATGGTCTGTTTCTACAGTTACATTCTGCCTTCCAAAAATATATTGGTGAAAACGTTCTACAGCAAAAACAATAGCTAAGAGCTCCTTTTCAATTTGTGCGTAACGACACTGTGTATCCGTGAGGGTCGCCGAGGCAAACTCAACTGGCCGGCCGGCTTGCAACAACACGGCGCCTAGTGCACGCGAACTCGCATCAACAGATAAGAGAACCGGTTGGCGCACCGAATAAAGTGCTAATACAGGCGCATCGCACACTAAATCTTTTAACTGCCTTACAGTTGACTCGTGTACATCATCCCACAACCACTCAGTATCCTTTTTTAACAGAGACCTAAGTGGTGATGCCACTTCAGAATAACTTGGGATAAATTTAGATAAGTAATTCACCATGCCTAAGAAACGCTCTAAAGATTGTCTATCACAAGGACTTGGCATGTCCTGAATGGCTTTTAATTTATTTTTATCTATACACATCCCGTCAGCGATAAACGTATGTCCTAAGTAACTTACTTCTTCTACACCAAATTCACATTTCTCTTTATTAAAACGGATACCTACTTCTCGAGCTCGGTCGAGTAATTTCCTCAATCGTACGTCATGCTGTGATCTATCCGAACCCCAAACAATAATATCGTCTACGAAGGAGTCCACACCCTCTAGATCCTCCAGAATTTGCCGAATTTTAGAATGAAAAACCTCTGATGCACAATTAATACCGTAAGGTAAACGGAGGAATTGATATCTACCAAATGGTGTTCCGAATGTACACAGATTCGCGCTGTCATCATCAATCTGCACCATCCAAAATCCTGACCTAGCATCCAATTTGCTGAAAAATTTTGCTCCCTGAAGCTTAGTAGCTATTTCTGTAAGCGTCGGCAGCGGGTAATGAGCACGCTGTACGGCGCGGTTTAGCGGCCGCGGATCAAGACACACACGAATATTGCCGTCCTTCTTGGCTACCACTACTATTGCGTTTACCCACGGCGTTGGGTGTGACACTTTTCTAACTACACCCATACGTTCCATACGATTTAATTCGACCAACAATTTGTCACGAACACCCATAGGTATCTTACGAACAGGACAGACCGACGGTTGAACATCACGATATGTTACAATCTTATATTTGCCTGGCAATTTTCCTAAGCCATGGAATAGATCATCATAACGCTGAATATTTAAGGAAAATATCCGTTTTATTATGCCTAAATCTTCACAAGCATTTTTGCCAAGCAAACTATAACAATCTTGTTCAGAAATAACAAAACTTAGATTATAATTATGTCCTTTATACATCCAAACAATATTACAAGAACCAATGATTGGTATATAATTGCCACAAAACGATTGAGCTCTAATGTTATTACAATTTAGATAATTTATTTGTAACCCAAGCCTTTTATATGTATTTAAAGACAGGACATTTAAATCAGACCCTGTATCTAGTTTAAATGTCTCCTTCTTACCGTTTGAAAGTAACAATGTTTCAAACCACTTAGCATTCTTATTATCCTTTAAACCGTCAATAGTAGCAATATAATACATTTCCTCATCATAATCGTCGTCGTCCTCCTCTAATTGGTAAACCCGTTTCTTTAACGTTGGACATACATTTTTGAAATGACCGCTCTGATTACAAGCAAAACACAAAACATTTGTAGCCGGACATCTATAACCATCACAAGTCGTACGTCCACACGACGCACACGGATACCTCGCCAGTCCCGGACGATGCTGCCGTGCTCCGCCAGTGCCGCCGCGCCAGCGCCGCGCTCGGCGACCCCTGCCACCAGCGCCGCCGCGCGTGCCGTACACCGCGTCCACGACCACCGCCTCACTCGCGTTGCTACATCCCGCCCTGGTCCCTTCAATCTGTCGCTTTTCCTCATGGGACATCTCATTCGCTTGGCATAATTTAACTGCTTTAGCTAAGGTGAGATCATCTGACCTGAGTAAACGGTCGCGTAGCCTACTGTCGACAACACCACAGACTATCCTATCCCTTATTAGTCCCTCTTCAAGGTGCTCAAATTCACAATATTGAGTAAGAAGCTTAAGAACCGTCACGTATTCGTCTATGGCTTCACCCGGCTCCTGATTCCTCATGAAAAACTTAAAGCGAGCCATCGTAGTATTTTGTTTAGTCTCAAAATGCTCATTAAACTTTTTTATAAGCGTGTCGAGATTTTCTTTGTTCTCGTCCTTTGTAAACTTGAATGTCGTATACACGTCATAGCCCTCGGAACCTATCAAGTTTATCAGCAAACTGGCTTGCGTATCGGACGCTTCTTTGTGAACACCAGAAGCCTTTAAAAATACTTTAAATTGCTGGAACCATTTACGCCATGCTTCTGCTCGAGTTGCCGGTCCACCTTCCAGACATAATTCCAATGGCGGGCGCGCATGATCCATTTTTATATGCACGATACACTTATAAACACCTCTCAACTTGATAGCAAAGCAACTATGAAATATTTACTGTAAACTCGTTTGCAAATTAATTATTTTCCTAGCACCGCTGTCACCATGTTGTGAATGATACGCAGATTTGACCAAGACTATTATTTATTTCGGGTAATACAATATTACATATTTATTCATGTACCGACATATACACAATAGGCGCTAGTCAGACTATCAGCACAGTAGACATATAAGCTAAAGCAGTACCTCAACTTACTATACTCTCATGAATTGAAACACTCACACAGACACGCTCTGTATACTGAGTAGTTTTTTGTTTTTGTATGGAACTGCATCCCGAAAATACCTTATTTGTCTTGTTGCAGTGCGTGTCTGTGTGAGTGTGTCAAATCGGACGATTGTAGGTAGTTGAAGCACTGCTTTAGCTTATATGTCTACTGTGCTATCAGCCAGCGGGATCGCATTCGCATTATGATTTAGGTGTTAATATTGTACCTACATGGCAACAGGATAACGCACTCGTCACATGACACTTTATAAATGCTTTAAAACATTCCCAGAAAAAACGAGAGATTTAAAAAAAATATATTAATGCGTCGTTTATTACACTACTTTATCTGAACTCATGAAATTTAAATAAAAAGTTAAAACAAAAACAATATGGCGCCCAAACCAAGCAGCCCACCGCGCATGCGTGTGCTTGAGCGCGCATGCGTTTTAACGCATGCCATGCCCATGACAGATAATGTGAAGCCGCAATTTTTTTTAAAGCTAAAGATACACCTTTTTAAAAGTTAGAACTATTATAATTAAAGTTCATTACTTATGTATATCCTAATTTAAATTTCTCCGTGTATTGCAGGTGGAATGGCAGTCGGACTACGAACCGTATTTAGTAGTTCACAGATCTGTGCCTAAATACGATACCAGGTTCTCTGGCTTTGGCTGGAACAAGGTAATCATGCTTTATTACATCAACCAAGTTTGAGTCTTATATTTATAGGCTGGCCAGTGGCCTGTGATAAATTTATTGTTTAAGAAATTACATTCGATTGCATTCATTCCTGGAACTCACTCTAGGATTCCCTGTGTTGTGAGATCCAGGCTCCTTCGTTCCGTTTACATTTGGTGTTATACATACACTTAATACGTTTTTTTTTATTTAGATTTAAAATAGTGTAATACTATATTAGAAGTTGACTGCCTCGATACTACACCAATGTAGTGTTCGCAAGCACGACTGCTAAGCGTGAGGACCTGTCTTCGATCCCTAGGTCGGGTAAAGTTTTATTGGGTTTTCCGTGTCGAATTTCTGAGTAGCAACCCGGAGTCTCTATTTGTGTCCGGTTGAAAGCAAAAGGCTCGTCCCTTATTACATGGAACTTAAACATAACGGCCAAGTAAGGCTATACACCTCTGCCCAACCCTTCGGGGAATACAGGCGTGATGTTATGTATATTAGAAGATATTTTGAAAGTAGTAGAGCTCCTTATGAAAGAGTCCGTCTGAGGAAGTACTACTCCACACCTATTTCTGTCATCAAGCAACACTGCTGTGTTCCGGTTTGAAGGGTGCTGGTGAAATAATAGGCATATGAGACTTTCCAACTTTGTCTCAAAGGTTGCCAATGCAGGTGTCGTGTTACATAATTCCCCATGAAAAAGAAAATGTTAATCAAGTAGTCTTTTATGGTTGTTGTTATTTACCTCTCAGAGGAAATTAGATAAGAATGTAAGTAACTTTCTGGGTAGTCTACTCTTTAGTTTTATGTTTTCAGAGTTGCGTTTTAGTGATGATAATTTTGTTTTAGGGCCTTTTTACTGTGACCCGGGCTCGTGCCCGCATGCGTGAGTCACCGGCACACGTGGCGCCTGAATTTCACCTTTTCATACATGTATTCATTGTGATGCGTGAAACACGCACGAAAAGGTGAACTGCGAGCGCCACGCATGCGGGTGACTCACGCACGCGGGCACGAACCCGCATGACAGTAAAAAGGCCCTTATCCAAATTCTTTTTTTTTTGGGGCTTTCTACGATTTTCAAATATTGCCAATAGACTCTTTACAGGGGACCTTTTAACCCCCTTTCGGCTTTAGGGGTATTTTGTAACACGTTGTATACGCGGCGGTTACCACTTACCATCAGGTGGGCCATCGGCTTGTTTGCCAATCTATGACATAAAATCCTATCAATACACAATCTTTTACGATGATGTTTTGTGTATAGGTGTCACATAGTGTGGAGCTACGTGCCCAGGGTTACCGCGTAGTAGTACTGCCGGGAGCGTTTGTATTACACACGCCGCATGCGCCCTCGCAGGATATCACCGCCTTCCGCGCAGACCCGCACTATCGCATGTGAGTATAACCATAGTCTACCTATAGTATAGACTAGACTAGTAAGAACTTTGGAAAAGATATATCTTACTCCTTAAAATCCCAGTGCGGGGGTTTATGTCCCGAACTGCAGTACTACAGCTCGGGACATAATATTGAGTGCTTTCACTTTTCGATTTCGAATGGAATCGCATTTCAGTGGTATTAGGAGAATATAATTATGATGTCGATAAAAACACCAAGATGGCGACCATGTGAATTGACAAAATATTCTTCATGACTATTATTTCCATTCTTTTAGGGGGGCTGATACAGAAAATAAGATCGTTTCTCAAATCCAAGACGTCGGACATCTAAATTATGGTCAATTATTCGTCATGGATATAATTTCCATGGCTTTTGGGGATGCTAATACCGAAAGTAAAGTCAACTCCTCAAATCAATTTTTGTTATTCTGAAATCAACTTGGTGCACATGTACTTAAAGTCGACATTTGTGTAGATTCCAATGTATAATACGTTTTTTAAATTAGCTTGAATATAAAGCTTTTCTATTACCATTTCAGCTGCCTAGCGTTACTGAAGCAGGAATTCATGGAGGATCTCAAGAGGAAGTACAACGTGACGTTCGAAGAGCCTTCTAAACCTGATCCCCTATACTTGGCACAAGCCAAGAGCTTAATACTCAACCAAGCTGGAGACCAGGAGGTAAACTGACTGATGTAATAATTATACAGTGGTGGTAACTATTAGACGCAAAGCTGCGACAAGTTTTAGCATTAATTGAAGTAAAAGAGAAAATTGCCCCAATTTATTGCAATTTAATTAATTTAAAACAATATTATTCAGGAAAGCGAGAGGCTAAATGCCTCAGACCAAATAAAAAAACCAAGGCCCTGTCAACAGTGACGTAAGGCCGGTTTCGTAAACATGTGTGCACTTAGTGAGGTTTTTGTTTTTTTTCTATTTGTCTGCTGTAGGTGGTCCTAGGGGACGGTTTCTACGTAACCGGGCAGTTATTGGCGAGACCTGAAGGGTCTCCAGCCAATGGGGGGGGGGGGGGGGGGGGGAAGTAAAATACTTAACCTAAGCTAACTACTTGTACTACACTAACATCATGACTACCTGCAACAACAGCACTAAGGGCGACCCCTAGTGGGACTCGGACCTCGGCTTAGGGCGTTGCTGGCGTGGACATAAGGGGGGGACGGCTTGATGAGGGCTGAATTATCGGTGTGACTGCGGAGTCTGAAGAGATGACCGGCTCTACTACGGGAGAGCTCGGTGGATCGTGACTCTTAGTGAGGTGTAGTTTTATTGTAGGTTGATTGAAAAATGTTGTAAATGTGTGCGTGTATGCACAGAGCGGAGGTGTAATTTTGGCATGCTTCACTGTATTGTTCGCAGCGTTCTGTCTTGTGTTTTTATTTGGTCTGAGGCTAAATGCATACAAATAATTATGCTAATTAAAAAAAAAGTATTTAGGTGTCAATTACACAAAACACAATAGACTATGTTGTTATGAGGGTAGTATTTGTTTACGTTAAGTCTTTTGCTTTGCTGAACACTGTATAAAAACAACCCAAGTAACATATTTCAAATTTATCAGGCTGCAGTAGGTAGACTCAAATATTCCTGAATCAGTACAAATTCCTCGCCGGTTTTGCGATTAATCTTTAACACTACAACGTATACTATGTCGTTTTCTTTTAATCCGATAGCGTTCTTATGCCAGGAATATCAAATTAAGGCTCCTACATACTATGCCGCCAGAGCTTACCGGCGAGTGTCCAACAAGGCCGCCGGGTATGACGCCTATTAAGGCGCTTCCCCCACCTATAGTGGCGCCACTTCAGTAAAAAAACATTATTTCTGTCAACACACAACATATTGAAATTTCGTATGTACAACATTTTAGTCAAGTCTTGTAGAAAATTTCTAACACCAAATATCAACACTAGAGCTTCTGGATTCAAAGTTTTAGCGATAAGTACCAAAAACGGCCGTTTTTAGCATTAATTACTAAAACTTCTAACCTGTCATATCAAGTGATGTCAAGTGTTGTTTTTTGGTGTTCGAAAATTTTTGCAACACTTGACTAAAATGTTGTACGTACGAAATTTCAATATGTTGTGTGTTGACAGAAATAATGCTTTTTTTCTGAAGTGGCGCCACTTTCGGTGGGGGTAGCGCCTTAAGATGAAAGTGACAGCACGAGAATTAACGGCAACTTAAAACTGAGTAGCGTTTGAGTATTTGGCCATTAATGTCTTGAACAAACCATTCGTTAAAACAAAATCGTTTTTTTCTATTCCCCTAGAGTCCAGTAAAATGATATCAAAGTTTGAAAAAACTACAGTTCATGTAGTAGAGAAATATATTTTATATGCCCATTCTCGTTTTAATATTAAAGACTAGCTTTCGCCCACAACTTCGCTTGCGTGAAATTTTGAACCCGTTAAGTGACGATTTTCCATACAAACTTTCATCCCCTATTTAACTGCCTTAGGGGTTGAATTTCGAAAAATCCCTTCTTAGTGAATGCCTACGTTACAAAAGGAGCCTACTGTCAAAATTTCAAGTTTCTAACCCCAGCGGTTTAGGCTGTGCGTTGATAGATCAGTCAGTCAGTCAGTCAGCTTCTCCTTTTATATGTATAGATAAATCAAGAATCACCGCTGCCGGATTCAGAGAAAACGATACTTACCTAACTTTTAAAAGTCATCTTATATAATTCTGGTACCAGTAGTATATAACCAATGTTGTTAAACTGTTGTAAATTATCAAGTTTAAATTAATTACGTCACTAATTAAGAGAATTGTTTTATATTTTAATAACAAGAAAACAGTCAGTTAATTAAGATAATTTGCCTAACTTGTTGTGTATCAGTGAAATATGGATAAGCTATGTTTTTTTTAATATTTTTAAAAAATATTGTTTAAAATTAAGTTTTCTTTACGATTTATCAGTGGGTACTTCATGGGTTACTCAGTTCGAATTTCTTACGCCTGGTTCCTATGAACAAAGACGAATCGTTTTGCTTACCAATAGTAGCATTTTTATTGCCAAATTGGGCACATAAATAGACTTGTAAGCAAATTTTACCTGTGATAGCTACTGACTAATGTGAGTCTATGGGATCTACTATGCAAAGCCTAAGTGTGAAATTACAGTGGCAGCGGGGCGGGCAGCGGAATCCGCTGGTAACGCAAACACATAGTTTTTGACTAAGGTGCACCAAGTGCGGGCGGGGCGGGGGAGCGGGAATCGCAGCGGGACAAGCGGGTGTCGCGAGCGGGGCGGGTGTCGCGAGCGGGGCGGGTGGACGCAATTCAGTTTGCGTTTCCCGCTCGATTTGTTCGGACATGCCGCTGACGACTGAAGATTTAATAAGTGGCGTATTGGCTCGGCCACCTTTGTAGAATTCTAGTGATTCAAATCGACAAGTAATTAAAAAACTATGGGAAGAAATAAAAATAATAAGCGGAGATTCTGATAGTAATTAACTTTTATTAGTTATTTTCATTGTTATAATTATGAAAGTAATCAGTAAAGTCACTTCGTACTGCTGTAGCCCTCACTGTAGAGGTATTGTTTTGTCTAGAACTTGATTCACGCACGAGGTAGGTACGTCCGGACCGCTCAATCGCCCCGCTGCTACTGTGTTCATCCATGGAAATGAGCGTTTTCCGCTTGACCCGCCACCCGCTCTCGCTACCCGCCCCGCGCCACTGTAATCGCACACTAAGTGTGCGTTACAGTGGCGAGGGAGCGACTCGTATGGGACGCGGGTGCGCTTTTGCGCCGAAAAAAATCGCGAAGTGTGAACGCAGCCTAGGGTCTTTGCTTCATTATTGGTAAAGATACAAGAGTCTTAATTTAAACCAATATAGCTCGGTAAATAATAGGTATCGGCCGTTACAGAAATATTTATAAACGAAAAGATAACAGTATACATTCCTACTGCATTGTAAAAATATTCCCATTATTATTTTGTGTTAAAATGTCATTTAATAGCTATGGAGCCAAAATCAATTAAGAAATAAGTAACTAACAAAAAATGTGCCACTCTCTATTAAAACGTGTGTATACTATTTCTTGATCTTTTACCGGTCTAAAATACGAATTTATTGGAATAATTACATTAAATTCCATAAAAAATTGTTAGTATTTGTTTGTGAGATGTTTATTATTAAACTAAAAACACTCAAAAAGAGAACAACGTCTCTTTAAAAACCTGCAAGAAATAACTTTGTTCAAAGATACTATTAATATAATAACGAATGGTCACACGAGCTTATTTGATTGCACTTATAAGCTAATGTATAATGAATCTAATATACAAGGTTAGTCGGAAAGGGGGTACTGATCCGAAAGGGGGTACTAATCCGAAAGGGTCTTCCCATAATAATGAACGACTTTTGTTCTACAACTTTCCCCATAAGTCAATAGTTTAAGAGAAATAGCTGTTCAAGGATTTCATAAAAAATACGCTAGCCGTGTTTACATTTCAGGTTATATTTAGGGTCACGATTAGAAACTCCATTTTCTGAATTCGTAACTATAGCAGGGATCAAGTTTTTTTTTTTAAATAAAATAAATTTAATTTTCCATGGAAATAAAAATTATCGAATTTTGAAATTTTAACACATGCTCTAAAACAGTCATCTGTGATACTATAAGTGGCCTTCGGACTAGTACCCCCTTTCCGACTAACCTTGTATATATACACTCACGTTTATTATCATTGTCGTAGCTAGATATATAATCTGCAGACAAAATTAATTTGCATTTAAATCAATATCATATTTTGACGCGAGATCTGCTGCGTATTTTTTCAGTTATATGAATTGAGCGGCCTAATTTGCGCCTCCGTAAGTCCTGCGCCCCTGACAGCCGCCGCTATGGGCAGCCCTTAGATACAACACTGTTTATACTAGGGTATTCGACAATTATTTGTTATTACAAATCTCGAAAGTATTACAAAAATAATTTATAATAAGCAACCGTGAAAAAAAAATTAATATTTAATAAAATGCCCAAGTTATAAACAATTTTAAATTGTTCACGAGACAAAGACAACACTACTTAAAAATTACGTCATAACTTAAAAACTACGAAGTTTTTGACTTGACATCGCTCCGTTTCGTGTGACAATGATAGAAAATGCTCCCTCCACAAACTTCGAAAGCGTGTATCTCCTCTATTTTTTATCTTTTTTTTTCACATACCGTGTTCTTTCTATACTTTCTTTAAAATAATACCAAATTATTGTACATTATTAATAGTAGTCAAATACCCTATCCCCGAATGAATAAGCAGAGGTGTTCTCCTATAACAGGAGTGTGTACACTATGTACACCCTGTACAGTGTACACAGTGTACACCCACGGTTCACCTCTTGTATTTAGTCACAGGTGGCGGTATTAAATAGTTATTAATAATGAAATATGTGCAAGTAAACTACTACAAATAGGTACTCAACTCGATTAATACTCGATTTAAAAAAACTTGGAACTATCACTCCTTATCCCACGAAAAAACTCAATTTATGTTGCATTTTTATTACGAGATAAAAATATTTCTACTACGCTTTTACATAAATAAATGTATTAATTATAAACGATATTGTATTTCTTAATATTATAAGTTATAAGGTTTTATAAGTTTATAAGTATTTTGGCAGCACAGCATAGTATTATAAGCTTTAAAGCAAGTGAATATATTTAATTTAAACAGGTTTCTCTAAGTACATACTTTACTACATAATAGTTATTTATTTTATATTTTAAAATGTATATTGCGTTTATATATGTAATTTATGTGTATGTATGATGAACAAAGGTCATAATAATGTATGGCACAATATACTTCCGGTAGTTATTCGTCATGATAATAAATACAATATTATGGACCAAGTGAGTAATGAGGACATTATTTATAATGCCCGGGCACTATGAATAATGACAATTCAAATCGGGCAATAAAAATAAGTATTTAACCTTCATTACTTATCACAGTGTCTGGTCGTTATAAATAATGCATTAGATTGGTTGCGTAATTTGAAAATATACATGTTCGCAGCATTGAGGTGGCCCAAGAGCCATTCCAGCCGCACCTTTACCTATTGTGACAGTGTTCGCGTCTGTCAAAGTAGCTTAAAGTGCGGCTGACGTAGCCCATGAGCCATCCTAATGCTGCGAACATGTATATTTTATTAAAACGCTTGACGTGTAGCTGCTTCTTTTCAATAACTACTATCGTGTTGGCCATCATTTTGGGCATTATTTAAACTGTCTGAGCATTATTAATAATGCCCCACTTATCACTTGGCCCATAACATTTTATTATATGCCCGGTACTAAAAATGTCTACACTGCCCGGATGATATTTATAACGTGATTAGTTAAGTTACTTTACGTAAGTTGATTGGCAGCAGCACCCAGGTAATGTCGTAATTTCTTACACCCATTACGGTTCGGTTCGACCGTAGTGCTATTGTAAAAAAACATAAATATAAGTAATCAAATTTTATTTGCCTTAGAACGTTTGTCCACCGCCGCCGACACCTAGATACGAGATTATTTCGGACCGAATGTCCACCGCGACTGATCTCGGTGCTTCCCAACATAAGACAAAAATCCGTGCACCTGCGCCGTCAATCTCGGATGTAGTGGACAAGAGCAGACGCGTTTTGTATTGCCGGCATTTCGTTCCGTCACGATCTCGGCGGAGTTCTAGCGGTAGCGCCGAACTACTCACAATCTCGGCGGCCGAGATGACGGCGCTCGGATGACGGACGTGCGGTGGACACGCAGTCATAGTAATGTATGTATCGCTACTTCGGCAACGTCATCTTGTTCTCGGTGACGGCGGCGGTTGACAAACGGCCTTAGGGTCTGCACAGATCTGGAAAACACGCCCCGAACGCGCTGCACGCGTGCAGTTACTGTGTGCAACTGTTTGGTGTGCCTCTTTTATATGCGCTCGCAGATCGCGCGCATGCTATTCAGTTTGCTTCCTTTAATACCCCACACATGTACAAATAAACTGAACGTGTAAGCCCTGAGATGCGGGTGACGGTGGAAGGAAGCAAGCACGCGTGCTGCATGCAGGCAGCGCTAGCGCAGTGCACGCGCGACGCGTAACATGCGCGCGTACGGCGCAGTAGCAGCGCGCGAACAGATCGCACTACGTAATCCACGCGTGCAGCTCGCGAGCATTTCGCAAACAAGCGCATTCGTCAGATGTATACGCACCCTAATATATTTCGTCACTACTTATTAGTTTCCTAAAGTAAGCATAAATGTGAATATTTTGGTGTTTATAAGCCTAATTTAATCACTTTATTTGTAACCAAACTACATGATTTTGACAGGTACATACAAAATTATATACAATAATCGTTGTACAGAAACATTTATAGTGCACAATATATTATAATGATTAGCAAATTTTATTTTTTAAAAGACATTTTTACTATGCGTAAGAAACATGAAATTTTATATTTTTACTATATGTAGCTACTTAATTAAATATTTACGTCATATTTAGTCACACTCTAATTTATTACTAGCGAAAAATATCAGTAATATTATTTTTTAGTTTTGCTATAATATTTTATGCGATTTTATAAAAAGCAGGTTTCTGGTTAAATTAAGAAATACTTTACCTATTTTTTTTAATGGACTTCTTTTTTAACATTTATTTTTACTAGGAGTGAGCGTAATAAGTTACCTTTTTAAAATATTTTGTCGCCAAAGATTGTGTTAATTTTTCCGTATTTTACTTAGTTAATTTTAAATGTTACTTTTTAACATTGTACGTAACCAATATGCCAACGCAATGAAAGATGTATTTCTAGTTAAATATTTTTACGTAATATTGCAAGAATAAAAAATATGCAAACGAAAATGTTTTATCATTTATTTAATGTTTGCTTCAGTTCAACTATCAGCATCATCGTATCACGTAAGTACGTATACCCATACTAACACATTTTTAACAGATTTTCCTTTATTAGACAGAATAATAAAAAAAAAAACCGCGGTCTCCTAGCTGTTAGTGCATATTATTAGGGACTAAACCTGCATATTAGCACCAACTCTCATTTTCCACGTAGAAAATGGGCATTTTCTTTCAGCATGTCGATCGGAGATCTAAAAAACAATGAATTCGTTAAAAAAAAAACAGCTGTTCCACACAAAATAATCTTTACAAAAAATCTGCTTAAGAAAATGTATGGAACAGCAGTTTTTTTCACGAATTCAGAGTTTGTCCCATAGTAAATGTTATACAGAATTCATGCTTTCGCATTCACGATGGAAATCTTACAGGTAAGGCGGATAAGTCTGTATTTAGACAGACTTACCATCAACCTTATAACCAACCAGCTTTTTGCGAATTGATGCTGAATTAAGTGATTATAATTTGTCCCTTCAAACTTATATTTTTTTCACGTTTTTTCTTTAATACGAAAACGAAACTTTCATCCTCCCATAAAAAATTAACGATTAACTTTTGAAGTAGTGCTTTTCTTAGGTACTATAAAACAAACCGCAGAGAGCTTTTGGGTAATTTTATAATAACCCTGTGAGCTTGAACCATTTAACATAGATATCACTGCAAAGTAAACATAACAAAGATTTTCTGGCTAGGTTTAAAAAAGAAGACAGGACATTAGAATCAATTTTAAGAACCTTGGAAATGTTATCGTTCCCAAAATTATCAAATTCGCTTTATCAGGTTCAATAGCTTTCAATGCCCACCATCTTCGACTCTGCATTTGTAAACAAATTGTTGCTATTAGGATTCTCTTTCGTCGTCAACAGCCAAAGTAAAACAATGATCTGGAAATCCATATCTTGTATATCCTTCTTCAAATTTGCGACCGCCTTCTTTGCTGTTACCAACGGAGAATTGTCATTCATTGAAGAACCCTTAGATTCTGTTCTCTGCTTTATATTTTCTACTTTAGATGTTAATTCGTTCAGGACTTCTTGTCTCTCAGTGACTCCTACGCTGACATCCTTATACTCATTGGTAACTTTGTTTAATTCGTCTAACAATGCCCCGTATTCTCGAACTAGAGGTTCAAACTGTTCGTTCAATATATTCTCCCTCGCTGAAATCTTGTCCATAACCGAACTTATATTTCCGTGTAGTTTATTAAGTTGAGAACCAGTCGTTTTGTATCTTTCGAAGAGTTCGTCTCTATACGTCCTCATTTGAGAATGTCTAGCTCTCCAGTCACGACCATCAGCTGAGATCTTTAACCTCAAAGCTGGTGCTACTCTTTCTAATTCCAACTTCCATGCCTCCCAATCATGAACTTTCTTTACCAAACTAGTTTCCTTTTCTTCTACCTCAAACTCCTCTTCGGATTCTCCAGAATAAATAGCCATTTCTTCTTCAACTTTGTCAAGTAATATTTCTGTCTCATCTTCAACTTGGTCTATATCGTCAGCGGCTTCTTCAGGCTCGGGGATGTCTACAACAGGCTTCTGCCATTCAAATTCCTTTGTCTTCAAAGCTTCATCAGCCAGAACGTTTAATATGTAGCAAACTTGTTCGCCGTAGCCTTGTTTTAGTTTGTGAGAGGAGAAATCAACAGCAATTTCTTTTTCTCGCAAAATGTCGAGGATTGTAGCTATAATACTGTTCGGGTCATCTTCCTCGTTTGGTTGTTCGAATTCCTTCCCAGTTTTTCTTATGAGCCACGCGGCAGTGGATGCAAACACGTAGAACTGTTCGCCAGGGTTTGTGCCAGTGATGAAATAGTATCTACTCATAGGTTTCATTTTTATCTGCGAACGTAACTCGGTGTCAATTTTTAGTAAACGCAGTTTGTCCATTAAATTTAGGTCCATTTTTCTTATTCTAATAATGCTCAACGAATACGGATATTACATTTACGCTGTCAATATTGTTTATGTTTGGTGGTTACCATGGCAACATACTTTGCGTTGCCATATCTCCAAAACATACAACCAAATAGTAGAATAGATTAGGTAGGTTCTTTTAATCAGAGTTAAGGCAGATTTACACTAGACTTACGTATCGTGTCGTGATGCATCAGAAGGTACATCAGAAGCCTATAGTGTGGACGCCTTTATAAAAAATATATGGTTTCTGATATACCTACTGATGCAACACGACACGTCACGAAAGTCTATTGTGAATCTGCCTTTAGACTCAAGCTTTTATGACTCAAGTTCTCTTAAAATTATTATTAGACCAATATAATACATACGTGTTCTAATTTCGTAAACAGGTGTTCTGTTGTCACCACTTGCTAGAGCAATCAAAATGGTATGAGACACGGAAATATTGGCGCAACAATCACAATAATTTTACATGCTCAAAACTCATTTATTCAAAATAGACTAGAATTACATACGTAGTTCTTTTTGAACGTCAATGTAACAATATTAAGCCCCCAAAAAAGCCCGCCTTTCACCGCTTCCTAGTGTTTATGCTGTGAAGAAGAAACGGCGCAACAAACTCCCCAGCAACACAGTTCTGTCTGTCAGGTGAATAAATTAATCATAGAAGTAATAAGTACTATAATTGAGTCTATACAAAGACAAATATAGTATTAATTAATGCACATACACACTAATATCTGTTGATAGTAGGATTTTTATATTTTGTAACTTGAAAAACGTAGCTTACGCGTAACGAAAAATAAGACCAAGGTAAGAGCAGTCGCGGTGGCCCGGAGCTTACTGACCCGCTTGTTATGCACCGTGTTGCAGGTTCAAACCCAGGCATGTACTAATGTGACTTTTTCAATGTTATATGTACTTTCTTAGTTAATCTAAGACGCCACTGACATGCAGTGAAGGACAATATCATGAGGAAACCTGGACTTTAATGGTCTTAAATCGCCAACCCGTAGTGAGCCAGCTCGGCGATCACTGCTCGTTCCTTCTCTGCAAGAGAAGAGGCCTTTGCCCAGCAGTGGAACAGTTACAGGCATATTTTTTTTGCAATTTTTTTTTTTCCATTTATACTAAGTCATTTAGCGGTGTAAGTACGTAATATTATTTGCACTAGGTAGTATGAATTGAGTTTTAGACACCGCCTTATCAATGCGTTCGCGTATGATTCCATGTGCTTAGCATTATTTTTACAACAAATAAATGCACTCCAAGGACGTACCTTGCGATATGGGAGCGATGAAAATGTCTCACTATTAAAATTGTTGTATTCTTTTAAACACATGAAAAGGTCGGTAGTTTTTAAAAACGAATACTGAGTGCTCTTACGTCGATAGGGTACACAGTTTTTAGACGTGGAAACTAAATGGCATATTTTTTATGATAAGACTGCAATTAAATTTAAAATAAAATGAAGTACATAGGTACAAACCGTTTAAATATGGTTTGGTTATGATGGGAATTCCCGTAGAATGACTATCCTCTGATAGTCATTCAAGTTAAGAATGAAGCCGTTTAAAACTCAAATGATGATAATTAAAACCAAGCAAATAAACAAGAATAAAACAAATCTGAAACAACTATAAATAATGTTAAACCAGAACGGTAATGATTTGTTCAAAAACGTAAAGTTCCTCGTAAATTAACCTTATAATCTTAATTAGAAACTCCAATTAAGTAACATTATCACTAACTAATTACTATAATTTCTTAGTATGAAAGGTGGGTGGTTTCCACGTTTCTATATTAACATAGGTATATTACAAATATGTACATCAAGGTTCCCGGGAAGTCATTCTCATTAGTCTGTTGGTATTTTGGCAACTTCCCTAAAACTAATTAATGATTGTGGAACTCCTATCCGTTGGTTTATTATTAAATAAGCATTTAGAAACAATAGCAAACTTAAATGTTATATGATTCATCAATTTGTTATTTAATTTATAATTTTCATTGAAGAATAGAATGAATGGCTCACCGTGCCTCATGTCATACGAATACCTATGACTGTCGTTACGGGTAGTCTGAAGCTTGAAAGCTTGACAACAGGTCTAACCTTAGGATATCGGCATTGGTGCCGATTCTCTTGTTCACCAACTAAACTAAAATTAGAGAATTGCTATCTTTTACTAACAGATAGCGCGAGAGAAGGACGGTAACAGAATCGGCATTATTGTCCAGTAACTGGGTTGCGGAGATTTGATGGCAGTCACGACAATGAAAAAGATGGCACGTGTACAATACTAGTATTCAGCCGCATCTGGTTAGACTGTAATGATGACTCCAAAATAGTTAGAAAAAGGCTAGGCAGAACACATGGAAGAATATAATGACTCTCTAAAATAACTTAGGGTTTTTTTCTTTCTTTGGTAATTGGTAATGTAAGGGTGTTACCACACCAATCGATCGATCGTCGATCGATGCCATCGATCGATGGTAGAATGGATTAGTCGACATCGATCGATAGTTTCTACCACACCAATCGATCGATAGCCGATAGATGCCATCGGTCGATGGTAGAATGGATTGGTCGACGTCGATCGATAGTTTCTACTAGACCTATCGATCGATAGTCGATCGACGATCGATCGATGGTAGAATGGATTGGTCGACGTCGATCGATAGTTTCTACTAGGCCAACAACAACAACGCGTCCTCTTGTGAATACATTTCGAAAGAAACTGATGGTATATAGCCGGGGTTAATCGATCTACGTCGACCGATGCCATTGACCGGCAATCGATCGATTGGTTAGTCGACCGGTATCCGTCGACCGATGCCATCGACCGGCAATCGATCGATTGGTTAGCCGACCGGTATCCGTCGATCAATTAAAGCTACCATACCAATCGATCAACGTCGACCGATGTCGATCGATGCCATCGACCGGCAATCGATCGATTGGTAAGCCGACCGGTATCCGTCGATCAATTAAAGCTACCACACCAATCGATCAACGTCGACCGATGTCGATCGATGGCATCGATCGACTATCGATCGACTGGTGTGGTAACACCCTAATGGTAATGGTATTTGGTGGTATAAATCACGACCTCTCTACCCATAAGTGCCGTAAAAGAGGAGTCCGGAGACCCATGATCTCCTACTCCTTTCAAGAGGATGGGCAGCAGCTTCCACCTATCTGCTAATAACAAGAAGCTGCGATCACATATCCGCTTACCAAGTGGTATTCAGAGTGGTTAATTGAGAAGGGCAGTAAAGGCCTTAATTGTTGTAGCTACAGTAAAAAAATGGTATGAAATTGTCCAAATTTTTTGAAAATATTTTATTCTGCTCTTGCAGATTTTGAAAATAATGTATAGACAGCTAGAAAAAGGGAAATGTTTTCACAAAACATTGTTATGATGCCAGTCGATCCTATTTCTAATAACGATGAAGTTGCAAGCAAAACAAGATAATCAGGACCTCTACTCAGAATACCAGCATTTTTTTTCTATTGGACTGCTGTTGATCATCCTTGCGAGACCTGAAGGTTCTCCAGCCAAAGAATGACGAAGATAATGTAGGAAAATGAACGAATAGAAAGAGCCTCCACGAGTGACAATACTTAAGAATGTCCGGTGCACTCTGGGCAGTCAGCCCCGCTACCAACCTTGCTGACTGGCTAATCTTTTCACCACGGCATGAGCTATTTTCCTATAACTCGTGCTGACACGAGAGAAGAAGAAGCTAAAGAATACCAGCAAGCTAAAATGTTTTCTTTTACACGTTTCTGTTTCGTAATAAAGCTCGATAATGAATAGTTATGGAAGTTTACAAAATAGCAGATAATGTTATTGTAATGTTTATATAATTAAATTCGTAACGACCACGTTGTATTTATCTCTGCCTAAAGGCCGAGTGACTAATCCCGTGACACACGGTCGCACAGTGCGTCAAGGAATACTACCAACAAAATATAGGTATATGTGGTTTTTAAGTGATATTAATAATTGATTTGTTTTAACTGTTTAGTTTATTTTGAGGTGTTGAAAGGAGAAGTGGTTCTGCAAAAAGAGGAAAAAATCTTATTTAGAAAGCAATTCTTCAGAAGATCTACAAAATGGTGATAAGGTAGGTAAAATATGGTTTTTAGTATGTTATGTTTTAAATTAAAGAAAAATCGGTGTTCAATGTTTTATATTAATAAGTGTGGGACAGACAAATGTTAAAATTAAACAAAAATAAATAAACCAACAAGAACCGTTGAGCTCAAAAAAAAACTATTATTGCTTTTTGATGAGTTTCATCTGGGACACCCGTACGCCCTTATTTCGCCGTTTCGTTTAAATCCCATGTGATGGGGGCGAGCCTATTGCCATCAACCGGGCACAAATCCAGACTCCGAGCTGCTACTGAAAAAAGGAACACGGAATATCCCAATAACACTTTGCCTGACCTGGGGATCGAATCTAGAACCTCACGCTCATCCATATATCTACATTAAATAACTTATAATTTACAAAAAAATATTGACACTACACAGTTGACTCGGCTACCCGTCCATAAGTTCCGTGTGTATATGACATGTCATCAAGACACACCCGTGATCACCTTGTAACACTGGATCCGTTTATTTTTAAAAAGTTCTTATGGAAAACTAATTACAGCCTACTATTTAACATGTTCAACAAAACAAACTCAATTTTCTCTTATTTTAACAAAGTTTGATAATGGTATCAAGTCTAAAACCCCTTCTTTCATGTAGAGATCTGATGGTTTGTTGTGTCTTCGACAAATTATTTCTTCTGTACGATCTACGAAGTGTTTTGAAGCACCTCTATGATACAGGTAGGTAGGCAGGGCCGGCCCTACCATAGGGCGAACGGAGTGGCCGCTCCAGGCGCCAAATTCTAGGAGGCGCCTCAGTCAACTGGTATATATTAGAGGCAAGCAAAGAGGGCGCCATAATTAGATCTCGCTCCATCCTAAAACTTGCCTCAGGCCGGCACTGCCTGTATCTACATCTGGATAGAACCAGACGATCGCCAGATTCCTTTAAACAAGTAGGAAGAATGGAAGATTAGCTGATAGTTTGCCAATGTCAACTAATGCCAAACTTTGTCGATGTTTCATAATATTGTAGTCATAATATTGTCTTAAGAGTACCCTTGCCAACGCTGAATGCTGTTCTGTGGTTTGAGGAGCATCACACCTGCTTAGGTACAGATTGAAAGCACTGCTATACGGGTATGATAGCACAGAGAAGTCACTCGCAGCTTCCAATTGACGCAGCTCATTAGTATCTCTGATTCATTTATTTAATCGTCGATTTTCTTTTCGTATAATATAAAAAAAAAGTCTCAATAAAGACCGGCTTTATCTCGTGTTACTGGCACGATAAAATTAGAAACGATGCCCACCACCCGAGTTCAGTCGTGAGCGAACGTTCGCGGCGAGCGAACGTTATATGTTAATAAAAGTTACAAATTAAAACAACTTTTAATTTCCCATTTGGTTTTCATTATTGTGTAAAGTGACAGAACTATATTAGTATTGTGTTGATGCCATATTAATTGGTGTAAGTGCTTCGTGTGCGTTTTTTAATTCAAAAAACGGATTTACTTTGGATGCTTTCGATTGTAATGTGAATTTGTGTTTCGAAGGTGAGTTTCTGTTCTTAAAAAGTTAATATTCTAATTTTGCTGTTTTTACAATGTTTGGAAAAGTTAAATTTAAAGTCCGTCTGAAGACGCGACCTGTTGCATACAAAAACTTTATAAAGTTAATAGGGAAAGTAGAACATAAGAGATCCCTCAAATAACTTTAAAAATAGGGTTCCTAATCTTAGTCAAGCAATTACTATAGGGCCAGTAAAATATGCAGTTTATTCCACACTTTAACTTGTCTCGAAACTGCACGTGACCAAAAACTTTCTCATCGTCAGAGGTACCTTTACAAAACTTTTTAAATATCGAGATCTTGTTTAATAACTTTGTCTCCAACGGAAAATGGACACTAAGTAAATTAAAAAAAGGGTTTATGTTTATAGCTTCGACCTGGAAAAAATGCTAATCATTCCAGGAAAGTTGCGAGCATTAGGTCACCTAAGAAAAACTGGTTCGATATTCAGATGAATGCTTACATTATAAAACTGCACTATACCGAACTATACGACTTATTCAAACGTCTTTGGCCTAGAAGTAGCCAAGTAAGCATTTAAGGCGTTTTGCGTACGTTTCAATTGTGACATACAAGAAAAAGCCACGTTTTGCTGTACACGTATAACTTAAGACCTACTTCGTAGAGATGTGACTGCGATATGCAAAGTACAAAGAACGTTTTGGAACACAACGGCTTTTAAAGTTTTAACCTTCGCTGTTGCAATCGCGAAAGAAGATCCGTTTAAAGTCTATTGTGACTTTTACATTTTGACAGCAAGGCTGAACGTTAATTCTGTGAATGTTTATATAGAAATCAGTTCACGAACTAGACCTTTTGGAAATATATTTTAACCCTCTTTGTTCTTCTAGAATACCAGCAACTTTCTTTTTATAACGTGTGGAAATGCTCATTGTTACCCTTTGGGGAAGGTAGAGGCTTATTTCGGACTTTTACCGACTAAATCCACTACGATATTCCTCCGAGGACCTAAGTCCTGGATTCCGGGATTTGCTACAGCATTCAACGCCATCAGAATTCCAGCACCTACACTCGGAAGCAGTGAATCCGAGTCACCAACTAAATATCTCGGAAACCAAGTACCTATGGTAGCTTATTCAAATAAAAAGTATTTTCTAGACTATTTAAAAAGTTTTACTAATTAAGTATATTCGAGTATTTAAATAGTCTATAAAATACTTTTTATTTCAATAAGGTAGCATTTTTAGTTTCCGAGATATCAAGGTTTAGGTTGGTGACCCGGAACCCGGATTCACCATTGTTCCCAAGTGTACTTTTAATATTGCCACTGAAATTAAACATATCCTAACATAAAACAATAAATAATCTTCTTAATTTTGAACGCAAATTAGATTATTAGTGCATCGAAATTGATTAGATATTCAATACATTGTTATAGAAAAGTAGGTAGACTTTCGATAAAACAATGACTAGGTATATCAAAACACGTTACAGTGTTGGAATTTGCACTGATAACTTGTGATAACTGATTGTAGAGCAATCAATTTCTGCGTCTCTATCAATGTTATCAGTTCAATTTGTAAATCCATGTCCGGACTAGTCCGTAATTGCATTCTTTTTTACCTCTTTTATTAGCATTCAGTAGCTAAATGGCAAAAGCCTACTCTTACAATTATGTCATGACTGTCCATCCTTATGTCACAGGATTAAAATCCCGCAATATGTTCTGAAAAAAAATCATCGCCATACAATTGTGCAGTGCAACAACGAAAATAATAATTGAGGGGGGGTAGCTCTCCATCCATACATAGAACTGAGTTTTTTTCCTGTATCTGTTGTACTTATATCTTGAGACTGGTAAATTAAAAACGCAATAAATGTTCTTAAGTGATGTTTATTTAGGTGATTATTTTGCGACATATTGGAATAGTCGACGCATTATCTCGTGCCGAGACGAGATAAATCATACATTATCGGGTCTCTGCGCAAGATAATTTTATCGACAAAATTATCTCGCGCTGCTCATGTTAGACTAGAAGAGCTCCTAAAGCCGTTTTATCAAATATCTTTTTTTTAAGAAAAATCAACCATCGTCGTAGTGAATAATTTAAAAGAATTCCAGTTTTTGTGTCACTCAATTTCAAAACCAGCTATCTTTCTGAATACAAAATGAGTATGAAGCGTGGAATGTATCTCACTGTTTATTTTCCCTATACCAGTCGAAATTGTAGAATCAAGGAAAAGGGTTACGTTACCACTTACCACACGTGTACACTACGCCTTATCAGACGAGGCGATGTGTTCCCTCGTCTACGTATTTCAAATATAATTTATGTGGTATTTTCCATTAAAGTTTCAACTTTAAACCTTATCACAGTAATTAAATTGCTTCGATTGAATGACTCGTTAATAGGTACAACATTAGAAAAGACATTAAGAATATTTAGTAGGTAGGATAGGATGCACATTACTAGTACTCTGCAGCTAAGCTAGAATACATGTGCCATAGTTCGTTTTTTAATCCCTGAGAATGAATTGACAGGTACGAAACGTCAAATTTGAAAATAATGTTCTTAAAATAGACAAGTTTGACATTTGTGCCTGTCAATTTTGTGTCCGAGATTAAAAAACGGACTTTAGGACTGGATAATGTAAAGGGTCCTTGGTTACGATCTCTCCAGCACCAATCAGAGGCACACTTCGTTGAGCAATTGCTTAAAATAATCTGAAAATTGTCAATAAAAAGATTTTTGTAACGAACCTTGCCCCACGTTTCAATTTCTCCTGTATCGTCGGAGCGTTTACAGAAACAAATCTTCACAAGCCCGCGTGGGCGTTTGCCCAGACCCGGAACAACCATCTGAAGACCATACTTGTTCTGTGCCAGAATCGAACCTGTAAGGCAAAAGCCAATCACTCAGCCACTGCACCAAACGTGTCGTCAAAATAGGGGAGGCTGAAAGAAAATTCAGAAAGAACATTATGTACTACGATATTTCGTCACTCTCCGCGCTAACTGTCGTGTCTAACAATTGATAACTTTCCAATAGTTGCGTTAGCTGTGGCTTTATTACTTAATTAATTAATAACTTTTTTACGTTGCTCTTGGCTTACTCTTGGCTTGGTTAGTAGTTGCCTTAAAGCCCTACGGTATCTATTTATTTATTTCTATTCATTTGAAGCAGATACGTCACTCTGTGAGAATATCTCTGCAAAATTATCAATTGCTAGTTACGACAGTTAGCGCGGAGGGTGAAGATTTGTGTTTAGATACTCCTATCGCTCCTTTTATAATATGTTGTTAATTTTACTGCTGTAATCATCTCAGTATTGGATAACAGACTATCAAACAATACACAGGTTTATTACCAATCTTTTGAACAACGGATATAATGCACAACGGAAATGATGGGTGGTCGCTTATACAGCCAAGACCACACGGAATATCTAATAAAAAGTTCCATACATAGAAATCAATAACATTACCATCATGACATGTTTAACACATGAGAAATGATCTGTATCCTGTCCTAGGATATTCTAGTCAGACCTATTAGAAATAGTATTGTTATAAGAAACAAAACATGATCGACAGATGCCACGCACGGTACGACTATTGTCTAGAAAGATATTCTTTAAAACAATAAGCTAGGATGTTATTAGAAACTGCGATTGTGCTAATAATATATGGATAATCTTAGCTAATTCCTATTTGTTTATTTGAAACTGCGGTGTACTGAGATTTCGCTCGGTGAGAAGTTTGCACTATATGTGCAATGTGCATTATGTAAGTAAACTATACTCGACAGTTTGCTAGAGTCTACGAATGCAAACCTTGTTATGCACTGGTTTGCAGTATACCTGCTACTATTATTTTGATAACCTCTTTTCAAAGAATCATAAATCAGACAAGTTTTTGCCATTCTTGCTTGCTTAATTCGCCGTCGAGGCCCGTCGCGTCGTCCCACCACCGGTCACGATCCACCGAGCTCTCCCGTTGTAGAGCCGGTCTTCTCTTCAAACTCCGCAGTCACACCGAAAATTCAGCCCTCATCAAGCTGTCTCCCCCCCAGTACCACGCCAGCAACGCCCTAAGCCGAGGTCAGACTCCCACTAGGGGTCGCCATTAGTGCTGATGTTGCTAGCAGTCGTGATGTTAGTGTAGTATAAGTAGTTAGCTTAGGTTAAGTATTTTACTTCCCCCCGATTGGCTGGAGACTCTTCAGGTCTCACCAATAACTGCTCGGTTTCATAGAAACGGTCCACGAGGACAATTAAGAAGCAGTACAGTAGAAAAAAATAAACTTAGTTCGTAAAATTTGCAGAAGTCTACTATCTGCAGGTTTTCCACAGGTTGAATGTGAACTAAGCAAGCAATGACCTGCAACGATGTGCGCAATAAATTTTTCTAGTTTTGGTGCTTAAGGTCCGACAGCATTTAGATTTCTGTAGCCTACCTACACATATACATGATAGGCAACGCGATGCAAATGAATTCGCTTCGCCCGAATGTCGACATTATTTTCTTTTAATGTAGATGCAGATTAAAATTTCAAAGCAGATTTTTGCGTTGTGAATTTGCATCGCATATACCTATATTATGTCGGTTCTTAGTAAGATTTCAATGCCGATATAATTTTAATCTATTGATAGTTTGAATACGAAACCTGTTTCTTTTGAAAACCTTGTGAAAAAGTCACGAATATATGAAATTTTAAAGATAATCTTATTTGATTCTAACTAGAATTAAAATATCAAGCACATCATTCATTATATCACTTAAATAGTACGTCATAGTATGTATTACAAGTAGTTAGAACTATTATTATTTATTCTGCGGTTACAGGCACAAATAAACACGACTAAGCAAAAACTATTTTTATATGATAGACTAGAAAACAACCGCAACTGGTAGGGTATCAGTTTTCATATGTTATTCGATCTGTCACTACCTCAGAACACAGCTGTTCAGGAGTATATACCTACGTACAATTATGTATCTACATCTTCTGTACATATACCTATAATAAATCAGTAGACTTGGCGTGTCCGTACATTGGAAATATAAAAATAGCGTTGGGAGGTGAATATTTGAAAAACAATAATTAAGAACGTCATTATCGTCATCCCAAAGTAAAGAATTTAAAACTCCAAGTATGATAATGAAAAGTCAAACTATGTATACCACTAGGTACCGTCAAGCAATAAGACAAGAATAAAAACAATCTGAAACTTCTATAATTTTAGCAGCCCAGGAGAACAACTTTAAAAACATGTTAAGGTAATTCGAATATTCACCCTGGGGTTAAAGAAATAAAAATAAAATCAATAGAATCAATTACGATCATTTTTGTTGGAATATTTGTCTGTTTGTCGGTTTTTTTGTGCACGAATCACGTAAAAAGTATTGATTCAATGCGGTTGAATTTTATAGACAAATATTGTCCGGATCTTGGAGTAACATATCGTTTTTGTTTCATCGCAATCAGTTTTCTCAATCAAAAGATGTTAGAATTTAAAACTATCAAGAAAAAAGTTTAGTTCTTGCGACTCAACGTTGGTTTCCGACTTCCACAACGGACGGACTCGCGGGTGCAGCTAGTAATACCTATATACATACATAAAATAACGCTATAAGCCCCAACGGATTAAGCAGAAGGCCGATTAGTGCCAAAACTATGCTCGAAACTTAGTTTAACATTAATGTAACGGATCGAAAATTGGCACAGCTGTATTTTCCAGTGAGAAGTTGCCAGAAACTCCAATCCTACCAGAACAATATGTATATCATAGTTATAGTTTGTGACAGAAGAATTTAATCTGTCACGAAACTCCCGGACCTTCTCGTGAGGTCTTAAGTTCCCGATATATAAACAAGAAGATCGACACTTGTTCTAAGATGATCGATCGAAAACGCAGTCAATGTTTTTCAGAATAAAACAAAACAAAAGAGAATAACAACAAAATCAAAACATCTAAAACAAAACTCATTTATTTAAAATCGACTTGATAAAATATAGTGTACAATAGATAGCTCCCAAATAAGTCCCTCCCGTTTAAGATTTGTAAGTGTGTTAATATTGGCCATATGACTATTTTACTGCTACCTTCTGCAACATCTACCCCAGCTGCTTTCTTCCAAAATTCAGTCCTTCTGACATTACATTTGGTAAAACGCGATCTTTCTTGAAGACTCGTTTGCCACTACCATTGGATTTTGACAGACGTGGCCACGTTTGTATGCTCCAACCACCATTGGACTTGACATGGCCAGATGGCCACCTTTCTGCAACTTCAGTGTGCTGATTGACTCTAATACTACTCCGGATATCTCATTGTCTCCAAAATAAAGAATATTATCCTCCAAGGAAGCTCCAAGCGTAGCTCCTTTGTTACCCCTCATTTACACCAAGGTATAAAACATGTATTCTACAAATGTGAGCCAATATTAAAAAAAATACTATACTATAAGTAGCAAACGTGTCTAGATCTTTAAAAACCTACGTGTTGAAAACAAGTTACTGTACTACTTTTAAAAAGACATTTGCACAATTTGTTTACAACTTTTTATCGTTGTGAATAAGTTTTTAGACAAGTTGTAAACAATTTGCATCTAAACTACTATCTAGTATCTACGTCTATCTAGTGTTAACTGTTGACTCATTGACTATCAAAGCTTTTATAAGATAATGAATAGCTGATGTATCTGTATTTTCCTAAGATAACAAAGGAAATATTTAAACATGTATCTACGTTATTTGCCCTTTATCTCGAAGCGCTGTTTATTTCAATCTCATTGTTTACTAACAAAACAACACTGTCTGCTCTTAACATTGAAATACTCGTAAAAGTTACATAAACAAACAAAATTCCTTGTTGATTTTTCCTTCCGAACAATATTTACATGTTGTACTGAAGGCCATTTTTATAATTACGTTGTACATGGCTTTTTTCCACGAACATTTTCCAAAAATGCTCTGTATTAAGTCAAATAAATATTTAAGGAGTTAAAGTATACTTTGTGATACACTAGCGACCCGCCCCGGCTTCGCACGTGTACGTTTTATAGCTCAAAACCTTCCTCTTGAATCACTCTATCTACTAAAAAATCCGCATCAAAATCCGTTGAGATCTAAGTATACATAGGGACAGACAGACAGCAGGAAGCGACTTTGTTTTATACTATGTAGTGATTAGGTGCTAATTCCTATCATCTTGAACGAATCGTTAATTTGACTATGTAGTATAGCCGTGTGGTTCCTTAACTTCGAACTTAAAAACTCATTTATTCAAAATATACTAGAATTACACTGTCTGGACTTTAAAAGAGACATTGACCTCTGAGTTTGTTTCGGCTTTTCTTCTCAGAGCTAGTCAGAAAGGAAATTCCGGCGCCACCTAGTCTTAAAAAAGCATTACATTGACAAGTTAAAGTTCGTAACAGATTTATTTACAGAACTACTTAAATATAATTTATCTTTTACTTGGTTCTTTTTGAACGTCAATGTTACAAAAGACAGAAGAAAAAAAAGGCCTGCCCTTCTCTTAAAAAATAGTCCCCTCTCTCTTATAACATCTATTAGATGATCAGTAGTAGCGGTCTTATGCAGGACCGTGTTTAGCAGACTTTGTTTTTGTGTCAATGATGAAAGTGCAATTGTTACCTATAAGTAAAAGACTCCTGGAATAATGCTATAGCTTACTGAAATACAATATCAAAGCGAGGTGGGATCAATACTCCAATAAAGGCTCTGTACATAGGATTTACGGGGAACGCACTTCAACGGCTGATAGATTACGTATCTACTCCGTTGCACATCTTGCATTTAAAAGGGGTGAAGTAGGAATTATCATCACCAGTTTGCATTACAAAGATGCAATGTCTAAGGTTTGAAAAGTAACAGTAAATAAAACTGAAGTTTTTAGGAATTCTAGGCCACGATTGCATTTTAATAACCATTCGAGTTGACTCACAATTTTCTCTAAACGGTAACCAACAAACCGGTTGCCGATTTATCGATTAGTTCCACTTAACATAGACATATAATTTTAGCCACCGGTTAGTACGAATGTGTGATTTTTTGCAACGTCTCGTCGGGTCAGAAATAGCCTGTCTGGCTGGCGCGGCCTCGGCGTGGCTCGCCCGACTGACACCACACCACGCTGCACATTGCTACCTAGATTTTAAGGAATTATACAAGTACTATCTTGATAGTATGCCACGGGTACTATCTTGTCCCCTTTGTATTGAGCCGTGTTGGCTTTCTTATTCCTATCATTCTTGGATTTATGAGTTGTCATCTTGTTTATTGGTGACAGATGTTAAAAGTATATACCACTCTGAGCCAGTGGCGAAGGCTCCATACAACTCGATTCCTATCGGCTTCCCTTTCGAAACGAGTAGATACTGGAATTCACGCATCACACTTGAGCAAGGTAAGCATTTTTTGGTCCGGCTTCCCTTTTAAGAAAATTCACCCATCGCCACTGCTCTGAGCATTGTTTTTTTTCGGATTTCTTCAAATGTCTTCTTCCGCTCTGGGTGGAGCGGAAGTGAGTGTCAGACTCTTACTGACTAAAACCCATCCGTGTTCCTCCTAATGCCCTTTGCGTTCCAGGGGGTCTACTCCCTAAGCACGAAGTCCGTGGTTTCGGCCTTAGTTACGAGCGTTTCCTACTCCCTATCACCAACAGACATACGATTATTTCGGGGCCGGAACTAAGAATGAATGACAACACGATTTGACAGTTGTTCCTACTACCGATGTGTTTTTGCCCGTGCGAAAAGTTGAACTTGACACTTGTTTTGTTCACTCCTACGCTACGTTTCGGGCTACTTTCGGGCGACTAACTTCGTTGACGGACTTAGGGAGTAGGCCCTACTACTACGACTAGGGTAACTCTTTCGAACAAATTCCGCAACCCTGCCAGATTGAGTATTGGGTACTAAAGCTTTTTCGGCATCCACTTAAGATTTTCCTTCGTTATTGCCAAAAATCTGCCCGAAAAGCTGTTTATTTTTGAATCGGAACTTCACTCATGATATATTGTCTTCCGTTTGTGCTGCTTAGCCTTTTCCCAACTATGTTGGGATCAGCTTCCAGTCTAACCAAATGCGATTGAACACCAGTTTTACATGGAGCGACTGCCATCAGATCTCCGCGACCCAGTTATTCTGCAATGCCGATATACCTATTGTCTTCTATCGATACAAATTGTAGCCATTAAAATTTTCTTAATTTTATTAGTTCACCCAAATCAAGTTTCGATTTCACTAAGTGACTTCCCTCTCTTTCTTTGGACTATGTTCTACGTTCATTTTCTTTTACAAGTCAACTTTATCAAGTATTAATGCTTCATTAAATAAAGATGAAGGTGTCAGATGCTAGGTGAAATCATTGTGTGATTTTTTGCTATGGATTGCAAGTGAAAGCAGCTGAGTTTATCAGATCCACTAACTATAATGTCAACTGACTGATCAATGAACTAAGTATACTTCTGGGGGAAATCCGCTCGTATGACTACGAAGTTGTCAATCTTTTATTTCCTTGGGAGGAATTCGAATTGTCCTTCAAAAATATATTTGCCACCTTGTGTTGCTTGTATAACGGTACAGACAAGTCTCAAGTTTATAGTTAATGTGCCTAAAACACCAAAAATCATTGTTTAATCTTTATTATCTTTTGAGAACCTTACCTTTTTCTTCATCTTTACGTTCTCAGAACTATTCCCTATATCCGCTATGCCAGAACTAACTGATCCTGCTCTTATTACTATGCTTACCACCGTGTCCTCTATCATAGTGATTTTCTGTTTCTACGCGGAGCAATACCCATCTGCCGTTGACATGTTCGTAACTAAACTTCCTTCGTCCAAGAGTCCATCTTTCAAAGCTCTATCGTCATCAAAGACGCCAAAAGTCTGTGCGCAATATTCCGTGGTGCCGTACATGGTTGCATACCATATCAGTTGTCTATTGTTGTGCACGTTTGCTAAATACCTATCGCCGACTGTCCTTGCGAGTGAGAAGATTGTTTTTGTTTCATTTGGAAACAGGAAAACGTATGATTAATTTTGTCATTAAAACTGTAGTGCTGATTGCGCGTAATTGGATGTTTTTCGTGGTTTATCGGTTTTTGAATGAGTTGGTGGTGTTCAGCGTTAATACAACTGTAATGCTTGTTGTCCCGATGAGGAAATTAGATCAGATTTATGTAATAGGAGGTAATGTTTGTAAACGATAACCTTGTGAATCGAACTTATATACAAGGTTAGTCAGAAAGGGGGTACTAATCCGAAAGGGTGTTAAAGTACACATAATAATGAATAACTTTTGTTCTACAACTTTTCCCAAAACACAATAGTTTAAGAGAAACAGATGTTCAAAAATCTCAAAAAAAAACTGTAAAATCTATCTATCCCCAGTTATGATCAGCTGTGTTTACATTTTAGGTCATATTTGGGGTCATGAATTAGAAGCACCACTTTCTGAATTTGTAACTAAAGCAGAGATGAATAATTGTTGAAAAAACTAAAATACAAATCATATTATTTGGAAAAAAATATATCGAATTTTGAAATGTTAACACTTGCTTTCAAACAGTCATCAGTGATACTATAAGTGGGCTTCGGATTAGTACCCCCTTTCCGACTAACCTTGTATAAAGTGAAACAAAGAAAATTTCTGATATTGAAAATTCTATATTTATCCATTGGACATTTAGGTCGAGAAGAACGCCAACAACAAAAAAAAATGTGTTAAATTTGAAGCATTTTATTGACCCTTTATATTTATTCTTATTGTTCCAAACTTCCGTAGTTATGTCTAAATTCGCATTCTTGGCAAGCATTTGTAACAAATTAACTGTTACGATCAACTTTATATGATCTCGAGACTAAACACACAAAAATAATGGAAGAATTCTTTGTCGCCGCCACAACAATGTTCAGGGTTTCAAAGGTCCTGGCTTTCAGATGTTTCTCAGTTGAACCAATATTGAGAAATGCATCCATTCTCTTTCAATTCAGATGACCTCCAGACTTCAAATTTTATTATTTATTGTACTATTATTATATCCGAGTTACGTGTTCACGATTTGGTAAATTGGACTGGCTTCATATGCAAATAGGTATCTATTTAATTAAAGACAAACATTCCATTTTCTAAATTTCTGGTCTTCGTGGAACTGGTTTGATGAAAATTAAGGAAAAAGGAAGAATATTTGGAAGTTATAAATAAAACAGCTTTTCCAGTGCAATATGAATTATTTTGAACTGCCAGCCCAGTTCTAGCTCAGATATTAACCAAATGGGATTTAATTTCAACAAAGAAAGACAGTTTTAACAAATTCTGTGTGTTGTACGACATTTCTGTTGGTCGTGGGCACATATGTAACGTGTTCCGTGTGAGCCTTTTATCAGAAACAAGTTTGGAAAGTTAATTCCGGTCGACGAACCCGTAAGCATTCTCCTATCGGTGTGTCGCGTCGAAATGGCGGGCTTCGCTCCTCGACCGTTTGAAATTAATTTTCGAACTAAATATCACACGTGTTTCATTCTCATATATATTTTTTTCTTTTTCGAGAATTTGTTTATGGTTGCTTTTTTTTAATCCCCTTTTTTTTGCAATTTCTTTTCGCAAATATTGTTTATTTATTTTCTGTTTTCACTATTTTAATAGAATAAATGCAAATTATCATTTCTGCAGTTTCTCTCACATATAAAATCTATTTTTCACGTCGTAGCGTGTGTTGCGTAGACTGCATACAAGTCTCGTTTCAAAATAAATGTAAGTATCAATAAATTGTGTTTGCGCGACAATTTACATGAAATGAACAACATTTTCGTAAATCGAACACGATATTGACGTCACGAGCTGGCGCTTTATATTTATGTAAGCTCGCAGACATCAACGTGGACCTCATGCATGATAGAGTAGCTAGCTATACGTGGAACAAAAATGGAGGCAGTTTTTTATGTCTTAGGCCTTGCATTCTTTGCCATCTTTGAAATTCCTTCGCTGACAATAAATAATAATAAACTGTGAACGATATCCTGTGGAAACCAGATTCGAACGAAGCGTGAATGAAAGGTGGATTATATGTTATCAAATTGCAATCCATGTTCACAAATCAAATCGAAATCGATTAAGGCGTTCTAACTTGCAAACACCTAATCAAAAAAAAAAGTAGGGAAGAAAGGCTCCAAAAAAACTTTACTCTTTATTCTATGGGAGTGGACAGAAAAAGTCCGATAAGTTCCCGTTAAAAAGTAAAAAAAAATGGTTCTAAAGCAATTTAGTATACCAACATAAGTCCAACGTCACAGAATACATATTTACATACAGACAGCTAGCAAATAGACGCAGTATAACAACGCATAACGTAACAGTATAAACAATAGTAAACTACATGGATATTATGACGTAGGCAAGTTGAGTTAACAGAGCAGTTGCCAGTAGGCTAGTATAACAATGGTGCCAAAATTATTGTAAATTATAGTTAGTCTTTTAGTCGTAAAGTTGAATTTTATGAAGGCTAGACAACTGTTTTTCCCATTTACATTAAAATTTAAAGTAGGTACATCGAATGAGAAAAATTTACGTTCTACTTTATTTTTAAACTTTGTTGCTAATTAATAATACTTATAGAGTTAATTCAAATGATTAAACATGTGTGTTCAAACTTCAAATTATTAAAACTCATTTTTGTCCGCGACTGTCCCTTGTATTTATTCAAGAATATTAATTATACCCATCCATTAAGTCTTTAATGGCTCTTGAAATAAATCAAAACACAAAGCAAACTCATATGCAGATGAAATATATTAATGTCTCATACCGCGGACAATTGGCCGCTTCCCCTTACAATGGCGTCGATTCCGAACGCATTCCATGTATGATGCCAATTGATTCATCGACGTGCACCTATCTCATAAGACAATCTTCAATCAATTCAGTACGCTATTGTCACTTCCTTAATCAAATGGCCCGTGCTCGTGCATACTCAATATAAAAAAAGTTTGTTTGTGGTTCAAATCATTTTTAGCGGCAATTTAATTTAATTTGGTGGTTTTAATGTGTGCTGAAAAACATCACGTAACAGTACAGTGAAGAAATTGCTAATTATATTCATAAAATTCAGACACAAAACTTGGACATTAACTTGGGTAATTCTGCTCATTGTTTACATAAATGGAATTAATTAAAGTGCAAGGAACCTTAATCTCACGACGACAAGTAAATTAACCTAAAAGCTTAATAATAATACACTCGATTATTTCAGTAATTGTCTCCTGTTATGCATTAACAGAATTCATTAAAAAAAGCACTTAAAAACCAAAAAGATTGGCGAAGTAATGAGTTTTTGAATTCCGAACTAATAGTGGAAAATTTAAAAATAATAAGTTCCAATTTTGAATAATTCATGGAAGCCCTAATTTCGTTTTCCGTCAGTGCGTTCTCAGTTACGTTGCTTGTTATTCGCATGGAATTTAAAGCGAATGGCGATGAAAAGATCCCATTTCGTTTTATTATAGTGACGCCAAATGCTCACACGTTTAAGTGAAACACAGAACAGATGTACTGGAAATGAGTCCATTACCAACGTTCAAGAAAACTAACAGGCAGATGTAAGTTATCATAAAAGTCATGCCAAAAATAAAGCATTTAAATATGTTCTTAATGAGGAAAAAACTAGGTATGCATGCTGAAAATGGAATGGATAAATCTAAATAAGAATTTCGATCATGCAACACACACGCATGCAACTTGTTAATGTTCAGATCAGAAGAGTTTAGAATCACAAACACAAAATCTCATAATATAAATAGCCACCTACCTAGACAGAGGTACATTCAACGAACAAGTTTAAAAGTTCGTCTACTCCTTTCAAATTCCGTACCGTACATACTACTGACGTTTCTATTCGTTCAGAATCAGCATCAGATTTTTTTATTTGCATAAAACAATGTCATATTAAATATAGATATTAAATTAATAGAATTGACGTTCCAATATGTTTTGCTTAATACAAGCGTGCAAAATAATAGCTGTAGGTAGTATAAATTATACCATTGCATTCAAAATTAAAGTTTAATATTATTATTGGTTAATATTTACATCAATTTGCCAATTTTAAAGTACTAAATGAAACGTTAACGTTACCTAACTATCGCTTAAGGTAATTGTATACGGATTCTATTTTTTTAATTCTAGTAATGTCTTGTTTCAAGTATGTAATGCGCGCTATGGATTTATCATCAACAAAATTTTAATTAAAACCTCTTCTGGTCTTGATTAATTATTCTCGCAAGCATAAATATTCAATTATCAGTCGTACAAACCTGCGTATTGGTTGTATAACACAGACTAAAAGAATTTCACCTTGAGTCGCGAAAGCTGTGTGCAGAATCGTTTTGTGACCCGGCACATATCCACTGTCACTAAAGTCACACATCTTACTAACTTAACACACGATTATAATCCTTACTTGTTAAAGAACAAGACTTTTATTGGTGTATAAGTTTTTCATGTATCGCAAAACCTGAGTTTTCGATCGTACGCAAACAAATTCGATCGACAGTTGGTATGAATGCATATTAAGTAGTGATAATAATAAAATGTTGAGAAATAAATACCTATCTGTAATTAATTGACGTGAAGCCGATGAAAAAAATACGAAACAATTAGAAGGTTAAGTATGAAAACTGAAAATGGCTGAAAAAAACAGACATTATCAAAGGAGCGGCAACCGGCAACAATCTGGGTCGATCAAGGAAAACAAAGAAAAAAAAACATAAGCTAAATAATATCTACTTACTTACTTGATTTAACAAATCTAGGTACTTGTTATCTTAGATAAAGGAATTAAAACATGAAACAGGATAGGCGTAACTAATTATCTACACACTGATATTTTTTTAATATGGCTTTATCTCATTCATTTCTTATTATATACTACAGTCCGTTTTTTAATCTCTGAGATAAAATTGACAGGCACAAATGTCAAACTTGTAAATTTTTGGAACATTATTTTCAAATTTGACGTTTCGTACCTGTCAATTCAGTCTCAAGGATTAAAAAACGAACTTTAATTGTTTATTACAATTGAGTAGGGTATATTTATTTTTACTTGTTCACTTATAGGTACTGTGCAATTAGTTTGCAGTTATTATGTCTTTGGTAGCGTTTAGTGACTAAAAAGGTATAAATGCAATGTCTTTATTAGGTGTAATATCCGGCAATAATATTACTCTACAACTTGTGACAAAAATAGAAGTTTTCAACACTCTTAACCGAAGTAGAGTGCTGTAATTACAATTCCCTGAATCATGAGTACCTTAGTAATATTGTTGCATAATTGAAACTATAGATAAAAGTAAAATGTCGTTTTAAATCTGGCCAGTAATAATTCTAAATGAAAGTTTTAATACTTTCCGCCTCGTTCCTTGAATAAGTACAATACGGCCGACATATCTTGGCGTGTTTGAAGTTAGTTGTTTGGCTGCGCAATTAATCTTTTGGAAACGAAATTGTCTACTGCGCAGCTAATCAGCTAACTTCAGACTCGCCAAGATACGTCGGCCGTATTGTACCTACCTATCATCTGACTAGCCTTTTCCCAACTATGTTGGGGTCGGCTTCCAGTCGAACCGGATGCAGCTGAATATCAGTATTTTACATGGAGCGACTGCCTATCAGACCTCCACAACCCAGTAACTGGGTAATACGATACTCTTGGTAAGACTGGTTGTCAGACTTTCTGGCTTCTGACCAACAGTAACGACTGTCAAAGATCTACAAATGACAGCCGGGACCAACGGCTTTACGTGCTTTCCGAGGCACGGAGGAAACTCGCTATGGTAAATGGTCACCCATCCACAGACCAACCTCGGCAAGCGTGGCTTAACCCGGAAGATCGGTCTATGCGGCTGTAATTATTTAGCCACGAGCTCCTCCGGTATTGTACCTACCTAAAACACCTAAAATGTACCGTGTATTGTGTAGTCTCCAAATGATTTAAAATCTCTTTCGGTACGAAGAATGGGCTAAAATGATAAGCAAAATCACATTTACAACAATTAAATAAAATGTGCCAAGAACTAAAGTTTCATTGAAAAGAAAGAACATAACATAACATCACTCCTATATTCCCCGAAGGGTTGGGCAGAGGTGCATAGTACACCCATATTTGGCCGTTATGTTTAATATTAGGTACATGAATAGGGGGCGAGCCTATTGCCATCAACCGGGCACAAATCCAGACACAGGGCTGCTACTGAGAAATTCAACACGGAAAAACACAAGAACACTTTGCCCGACCTAGGGATCAACCCTAGGACGAAAGGAACGAGGCAGTAAAGAAAGAAGTTCATAGATATTAAACGCTTCAAGAGAGTCAAGCCAGTTACGCTATCCAATATGAACACAGCTGATTGTTATTTCGTCAGTGAAGTTCTAACAGTGCGGAAGTCAAAAATGGCTACTTTACAAGAGAGTGAAAGAACTATTTAAAACGAGCGTAACCTACGCTGAATGCAATATTGTTTTTAATTATCATTAATTCATTACAAATTAACTTTTTGATGATTTATACAGGTTGAAATTGTAAACACTCGATAAACCGAAATCGGAGATTGTATACCTGCTCATCACTACCTATGAACAACTTTTACGGGAACATCTGTTTTTTTTTTCGCGATTTCCATTTTGTTCCCATAGTAAAAGTTGTTCATAGTTATGAGTACAATCTCCCATTTCGGTTTGTCGAGTGTTTACAATTTCAACCTGTATAAGTGTATACCTTTGAAAATCCTAATCTTTTTTATTTCATGTAATATTGTGACTTTTGCTGTCTTGTCTGTTTCTGCCACAAAATGACTTATGCACTGTTAGAACTTCACTGACGATTTGCTTAATAAAAACATTCAGCTTTAAACAAACTAGTGAACCCACCAAATGAATGAAGGAAACATTTTAAAACGATTTAGCCTGATTTTTTAAACAAACTTGCAGTCATGCATAAATCAAGCGAAGCGTGCAAAACCTTATCTGAACATCGGCCTACTTTTCTCACGTGGATATGTGTTAATCTATCTAATTAGGCAACACCTACGAACAAGCTAAAATTAACTCTAAACACCTGGAAACTGAATCTATTTTCGTATAACGTAAAAGTAAAATATTTACTTTAGTCGGAAATATCTTCGAAGTGGGATTAGTTTTAAAAACGTTTAATAGTATGTATCTAATTGGGAAATGTAAGGAAATTGGATCGAGTACGCAATGAGTATTTCCAAATGATATGCAGATTTAGGAAACTGGATTAAAACTAAAGCGTATTAAAAACATTATAAAAAGTACACACGGCTGCATCAATTGGGTACCACCCTGGTGACTTGTTAATGCTCTTTTAATGCACCCTAGTACTTCTAGTAGAAGTGTGTAGTGTAGGCATTCATAGGTAGGTACAAGATTAGTCGGAATAGGGGTACTTACTAATCCAAAAGGTTGTTAGAGTACCCATAATAATGAATAACTTTTGTTCTACAACATTCCCCAAAAGTCAACAGTCTGTTTAAAAATATGTTAAAATCTATCTATCCTCAGCTATGATCAGCTATGTTAATTTTAGGTCATATTTGGGGTGACGGATTAGCAGCTCCATTTTCTGAATTCCTAACTAAATAAAGCATGGATTTTGTATGGAAACAAAAATGATCGAATTTTGATATTTGAACACTTGCTTTAAAACAGTCATTAGTGATACTTTAAGTGGCCTTTGGATTAGTACCCTCTTTCCGACTAACATTGTAGAGGCCTACATTAATCCCTATTACATTCATAAAACTACAAGTGCCAGGGTACCTACATTTAATATTCAAAATGCGATCATTTTTATTTCTATAAAAATGATTTAGTCAATAATTTAGAAAATGGAGCTGGTAATCCGTGACCCCAAATATGACCTAAAATGTAAACACATCATAGCTGAGGATAGATAGATTTTAACATTATTTTTAAGCAGCATTTTCTCTTAAACTTGACTTGGGGAATATTGTAGAACAAAAGTTATTCATTATTACGGGTACTCTAACAACCTTTCGGGTTAGTACCCCCTTTCCAACTAATCTTGTATACCTATGAATACCTACACTCCTCACTTCTACTAGAAGTACTAGGGTGCATTAAAAGAGCTTTCACAAGTCACCAGGGTGGTACCCAATTGATGCAGCCATGTGTACTTTAATGTTATAATGTAATATAACATTATAATAAGAGTCTCCAGTTACCAGGAGGGTACCTATCTAATTAATGCAGCTGACTGTACATTAGGTATCAATTTTCACACAAGTATCCACTCGAAACAGCTCAATAGGAATAAGAAGTAGCCACGTCATTTCCCGTGACATAAGCTTCCTGTGGCAATGTCACTATTACAACGAATCTGTTGAATACTAACATGCCCGATAAACAAAATTAAAGATTTCCAATTCGAAGGATTTGTCTACAATTGTTTAGTCATAGTCGATAGACTTAAAGTCCGTTTCAAAATCTCTGAGACAAAATTGACAGACGCAAATGTGAAACTTGTAATTTTTTTTTTTTCAAATTTGTTGTTTCACGCATGTCAATTCAGACTCAGGGATTAAAAAACGAACATTACAATGGTTTAAACGAAAATAGGTTGAAGAGAGGACTGCATGCATAGTTTAAAGTGTGTCTAATAGAACCAAATCCCTTTAGTACGAAAGGTTGTTTAAACCAAGTCTAAGGTAAACCCAGATTTAAAATATGCCCATCACTTTTTAACGTCATTTCTCAAAAGAGACGGCTATTTTAAAACCAGGATTTTACTTAGACTACATTTCGTAATAAGTGGGAATAACTTTACAAAACAAAGGAGTCATTTGTTAACACCTCTTTTGCGATCAAAATGATCAAATCTCAGTTGAGTTGGCACAACTTATACGTGATGAGAAACATGACTAAGATTGTCTTTGTCTCCAAAAAATCATGATCATTAACAAAAATACAATGAAAAATTAAGTCTACCAATGATTTAATTAATTATTCTGCCTTCGATGTATGTAGGTCGGAACACCAAAAAATACTCGTTACACCAACCTTGGCCCATTTAAAAAAAGAATGTTTGATTTTCTTTTTCAATGTTTTTTTACGGCCCAGTGAGCTTGTTTACGATCCGAAAACTGGCTGAATGTAATTATGTGAGCGTGTTATCATTTACAAAAGAAAAAAAAATACAGATAACTTAGCAGATTTTTTTAACTCCCAATAAAATAAAATAAAATATTAAGAGTTTGACTACGTAGGTACTACATTTCAACTAATTAGTAAAGATAAAAGAAATGTTACGCAATTAAAGAACTTGGAAATTAGTTACAGTTTACAGAAATTCGTAATGGTTAAAAAAAAACAAGTAATTGTTTCAATGTTGAAATATTCTACGTTACACACATTACTGACGTTAGACATGGCTGGATTATATTTTTATTTAATAATCTTACTTACATTTATATTTTACATTTGACAATTGTTTTTATTGGTCACAAAATGTACCGACAGGTAAAAATGATTAAGCTCTGTTTGGTTCCGAAACTAGTCGGGCAATTCCGAAAAATGCATGCAAATGAGACATACCTATTCATATTTATGATTATTTACGGTTTACTCACGAAAAATGCACGTGAGTAAACCGTAATAAATATGAATGTGTCTCACGAAAGTTATAATATAAAGACAGGTAAACAGTTCATAGTCTACATAAAGAGCGACAGTAACTTGGAGTTACTACTTATGTTTTATGACGCGCTTGGGATGATAAATCCGCTGACCCATTCTACATTCCCTTGTAACCCCTAAACAGTGTAAGTGAAAAGTTTGCACTCCTGAAAGCAAAATTATGTTTCCTAAAATTATTAGTCCCACGAGTGACAAGATGGATAAATCGTGATTTTGGACCACATACTGTAGATAGACGCATTCGCTGAACGAATAAAACTCAACGGTTTGAAGCCACGAGTAACAAAATGACATAAACACAATTTTACACCGTGTTGACGTCAAAATACTAGCCATAGTACGCAAAACATCGTAGTTTTCGTCCATTTTACTGGCCAGTTTCTGATTTCAAATTTTTGGAATAAGAAACCCATACCTACTAACCATGATCTATAAAACTATCCATAATTATGCAATGGGCCATGCATCTCTGGTATACTATCTACATAACTTAATTGACCATTTGTATGTAGCCGTTCTAAGCAGATGTTGGCGTCATGTTAGCCAAACAACACCAAATTTTTCCATTCGCATTCAATATGGCCAACAACTTGACCAATCTATCAATGTATGACAAAAATACGCCAACATTTGTCATATTTGCCAAAAGCATATCTAACAAAAGCAAACAAAGCATTCGAAATGCAAACAGATTTAAAATATGAAATACATTTGTGTCCGTAGTACGATCGACACGATATAATAATGGCCCACAAATGTTAGTTCGTAAATAGACGACCCAAATCCGAGTGCACACCGCTGGACTGCAGAATGTAGTCAATAGTCATCTGTTCCACGACACCGACTAGACAAACATTGTGTTTGAATTTAGAAAACTGAGGGACGATTTTTGCATATTTAAAGGGTTATTAAATACTGACTCGAGTCTAGTCGCGTTGAATATTTAAACGCAGAATACCTTTTTATTCCTTTTTTATTGTGCCCTTAGATATTCTTCGCGACTAGATAGTCTGTATTTAATAATGTCTACAAATCGCGAAAGTTTAAAAACATAGATTTTTGTATAGTCAACTACTTACATGTTTTTTTCGATGGTGGTATTTCCGATTTTAGAATGTAGGTAGTCAATACCAGCCTAGAAAAGTATTGCCTTTTAAAATTGGAGGACGAATTTTATGTAAGTAGCCAACTTGTATTGACAGCTTAGAGCAATTGACAGTAAATAGGAACCTGCGGCTCATTTAGGTATGTAACCTCCTGGATAATATGGCACGTTTATAAAATTACGGATGACGTGAACATAAAGTTATAAAAAAATCTAAGACAATGAATTCCTAGTCAAGCCAAGTCTAGAGAAGAAGAAGAAGTAGTTAATAAGATAAAGATTGCACGAAGAAGAAAACTGGAGACAATATTTCTTCGTAAATTTTGCATTTATTCTAAACAGCAGATTCAAATTTCTTTCTAAAGTCAAAACTAGTAATAGAAAGTTGAATACCTAAATAATATTGTTTATTAATGTATGTAAACATGTTCCATTATTTACAACTTTTTCAACAAAAACAACACTTGAATTTTCAAAATTTACGTTATATTGTTGCCATACGCTCTCGCACGTTCACTAAACCACGTTTAGAGCACTTTGGCACAAAGCCGGAATAACTAAGTGAAGAACAAAATCAATATGTACCAACCGTTTAAAAATAATAACCCGTCCAAAATAACTGCTTCCAAATTCAAAAGTTCATGGTCGTCGTTTGTTTTTTAAAAGTACAATCACCGATGTACTTGGGACGAATTAAAACACGCCTAATGGCGCCATAAATAATTCCAGAATTGCTCGTTGAATGTTTTAATCATTTCAAACCATCCTTAATTTGTGCATATTAATAATTCTACACCACTTTTCAGCACAGCAATTTGCGTGAACATTTTATGTTTTTAATTGAATTTATACTGAAAATCTTTTGTTTTTTGTTTCAGATCATCAGAAATGATCCACGTCGACGAAACAGATCCGGTCGGAGGTAATATTTTATTTAAGTGCTTTTCTTCATTGCTTTTTAAATACGTTATGCAAACGCAGTGAGAATGGCCATTTAAAAAAACACTTCACGTATAACGGATTTGAATACCGAATGTAAGACGTCATAAAGCTTCGTTCTGTTGATTTTTACAAACACGACTGTTAACCCCTTCAGGGTCAAACTTTATATTTTTTTTGTGCCTTTTATACCACAAACCTCCCACAGTTTAAACAAAATTACTTACTATGTGTGAACTAAACATCAAACGCACTAATGTCAGTGTAAAATAAAAATCGCAAAAATACTATGTCAACATCAATTACTCTTAGCACTTAACGCGCATTCTATTAATTCCTCTAATCTAGGTTAAATCTAAAGTTAATTATCATCACGAGCTGTTAGTTTAACTGGCGGTAGAATAAAATAAAGTAAACAAACACAATATTTGGCAGGCGAGCGGAATCTGTCTTTATTTTAGACTGGGCCGAATATTTGGAATCGTGCGCTCGATGATACGATGGTCGTCATGTCGGTAATACTCGTACATGCGGACGACTCGTGTAGCTGAGTTTGTAGTGCATAATATGATGGCTATGACGTTGATTACGTACTTTTGTTTATCGAACATAGTGAAAAGTCACATGGTCTACAGCAGAGGTTCTCAAACTTATATCGTCTACCGCCCCCTTTGAGAATCAATTATTTTCAAGCGCCCCCTATTTTTTTAAACTTTACTACATTTTATAAATCACAATCGCAATCGTTACTTTTGCCGCCATTTACCGCCGCCCCGTAGACCTATACGCCCACTCGGGGGCGTTATCGCCCACTTTGAGAAACACTGGTCTACAGTAAGTGCTCGCTCACACAGGTCCGTTTTACAGGTCCGCTTTATCATATACGTTTTTATTCGGCGATGACGTATGTAATTGTATGAGCGAGTTCACACACATGACAGTATTCCAGATCCAGTAAAAAATACCGATCCCACAAAATATACAGCGGTCCGTTTTACAGGTCCGTTTTATCGTGTACCTACGTTTTTATTCGGCAGTGGCGTATGTAGTTGTATGATCGAGTTCACACACACAACAATATTAAAATACCGATCCGTTTTATCGGATCGAAGCCACGCGGGGCATGGTACGGGGGAACGGTATTGTAAATGCGATGTGACCATCACGTCCAGTAGCGACGGATCCGTTAAAAACGATCCTAGAAATGCGGATGTTCTGTGTGAACGAGCCCTAAAATGTATTTCGTCAAGAGAATGATCATTTGATAGAAGAGCCTCCATGAGTGGACGATACTTAAGTACGACCTTGCTGATTGGCTAATCAGGGGGTCTACTCCCTAAGTCCGTCAACGAAGTTAGTCGCCCGTCCGAAAGTAGCCCGAAACGTAGGAGTGAACAAAACAAGTGTCAAGTTCAACTTTTCGGACGGGCAAAAACACATCGGTAGTAGGGACAACTGTCAAATCGTGTTGTCATTCATTCTTAGTTCGGGCCCCGAAATAATCGTATGTCCGTAGGTGATAGGGAGTAGGAAACGCTCGTAACTAAGGCCGAAACCACAGACTTCGTGCTTAGGGAGTAGACCCCCTGTTCACCACGGCATAAGCTATTTTCACATAGGTCGAGCTGACACAAAGAAGAATTTGATAAGAGTTGCTGATATGAAAGTATGTTTTCGATTTGTGTCCAAAAATTAAAGCATGTCAGTCGTTTAAGCGAAAAAAAAACAATAATAGGTAGTCTTTGAAATAATAGCCGTTCCAAATCGCTAAACAACTTTTAAAAATATTGGCAGCGTCACAAAATTATAATATGTAGATACATTGTTTCTTCTAAAAACCTACTTATGGTTATGTAGTACAAACACTAGATTAGTCTAGTGTTTGTACTACATAATACCACTATATACTAATAAGTGCTATTAGTAGCACTTACCTACTCAATATACTAATAGTAATTCAACTGAGGTATTCACAAAACAGAATATTCAGAATATTCCTAAATGTAATTCAATGCATTTCGGAAGCTCGCAGACAAGAATGTCTAGAATTCGGATGTGATGGACCCGACGACTGTCGGAATATTGAGTCCTATGCACAAAACGACAACACTAGCACAGACCCTAGGCATCCAGGCGTATAAGAAATACCATAGGTTTTAATCATAAGGCATTCTTTGAATGAGTCATCCATAGAGAGTTCATTTTAAAGGAATTTGAAAAAAAAGCAATGTGAGTCTCCAAGCTTGTACGGTATTCAGAGTTATGAAAAAACTGTTTTTAAATTCTGCTTGTATTTTATGCAATGCGTGTACCCGTTCGGAGGCTCCAATAGAATCAAGTTGTACAACTTCATGCAGGAGATTCTGTCACAAAATGGCGGGTACATTTTTGTCACTGCTTTTGCTTCGAACTAGGCAAGCTCGTGTAAGAAATGTGCTCTATACAACGTGTAACTGGAACGCGTGGTCATATTTAAGGGGGTTTCTTGGAATAGTATTCAAAGCAACATTTGATAGGTCAAACAAAAAAAACGGTATTTTTTTGACTCTCCATAAAATTGGCATCAGCTGATTGGTCGAGTCCAAACAACTATGACCACGTTGTATAGAGTCACTGTAAATTCTCTCACAATTCCTACAGATTGTAACTTTTTAAAACTCTGAACATGTCTGTTAAAAAATACGTTAAATGCAGTATGTTTGAAACAATGTGAAAGGTGAATGACATTGAATACGAAAACACATTTTCACGCTATCGCATTTTTCATACAACTTTGTTCTTGAGTTAATCAAAAAAACGTTACGGGAATACTAAATTTAATTATACATACAGATCCCTAAATATAAATCTAAAAAATACTTATGACAAAAAAATAACAAACAAATCAAAACATCCAATTTTCCGTGAAGGCAAAATTTGTATTCATATTTTTATAAACACGTTGGATTTACTTATACAATACAATAGATTTTATATTTATATTTCCTATGCGTAACAATAGAAACAAAACTATTTTGTTTATAAACAGTTTAAAATAAATGCACTGTTAAATTATTTCATCGAGATAAAACACGACGGAATTTATCGAGTTTTCAATCCTTACCTACGCTTGTTGTCATTGAATAGTTAAAATAGTTTTCAGCTTAGGCTGGTATTCCACTTATCAAATATATTTGTCCAATGTTCATTTGATCAAAGAAATCGCGCATTTGATCAAAGAAATTGGATGATTTTAATTAAGAATTTCCAAGAAAAGAAAATGATCAAATATTGGACATCGATATTGGACAAAGGTATTTGATAAGTGAAATATCAGCCTTAGAGCAACGCGATCATAGCGTTGGCCATGCGTTCTCTTTCAATACAAAAGACTCAACTATGTCGGTTAAGGTTTTCCAAATAAAAAAAACGCAAATGGCCAGCACTAAAATTAATCCGGGCTAGTCATAGCATAGAATAACTAGATACTGTGGTCATATTACCGTAGCTAGTTCAAAATAAACGAGTAATAAACCACAATGATATAGAAACACGTGCCAGTCAGTAGCCAAGTACCCGGGATGATGTTAGGCAGAAGGTCACCAGATCTTTGCCCGTCCGTCGGCGCCCGCGCACCCATTCATAACAATTTTATTTTTAAAACTATAACGACGCAATGGAATTATTATGTTTGCTTTTGTCATCGCCTCATTGGACTAGTTCGGGCTAATTGTCGACTATGAATGTAAAGCTTGAAATACTGGATTCAATTTTCAAGTGGAAAAAAGTGTTTTCTATTTTTCTGTTAGGAAATTGACAGATTCATCCTGGGATAGCAATTGGTCTTTATCATAAATGGGACATATCTAATGTCAATATTGGTGAATTAAAGATTTTGATTTGTTCTGTTCTTCCTAGTCATATTTCAACTATGTTGGGGTCGGCTTCCAGCCTAAACAAATGCGGCAGAATACCAGTATTTTACACGGAGCGACTGCCATCAGAGGCATCAGACCTCCACAACCTAGTTACTGGGCAATGCCGATGTCCTGATTTTAGACCGGTGGTCAGACTTTCGGGATTCTGTCTACCCGTAACGATTGTCATAGGTAACGAAGGGGAGTTTCGATGTGTAACGAACCATCCATTCACGGACTGACCGCTTCGTAAGATCTGCGCAGATGTTGATTAGCCACGTACTTTGAATGTAGGTATACGTCATGAAATAACCTTACAAAATGTATTATTGGCTCTACAAACTATAGTAATGAATGTAGAATATTACCTACTTACAGTACTTACAATTCTTCCTCTGATGGAGGCTGCAGACACATGAAGAATGGAAGATAAATGGAGCGGTAGACCTTGGAGTGTGACTAACATGAACCATTATTTAGATTTGCTATAGGTATAGGGTATAGAGAAAGATTAGTTAGGCTTAGTCACACATTAAAACAGCAAAGATTCGATACATGAATTGAATATGCTCTCCAAGGTATCAATCTGTTGTACGATTCTTTACGACAGATAAATTCGTAATCGTATTATCATCATAGTCAGCCTATTACTATTCCAAATAGAAACGGGCCTCTTCTCAGAATGTAAAGGATGTAGGCCTGGGGGCTTACTATGACCTCTTAAAGCAGGACAGAAGTTGCCTGGAAGTTGAACTGCCCTGCTTTTTTGTACTATGACATCGTTAGAGCAGGCCTGCGGCAGGCCTGCTACGTTGACGTTTACGAAGACCGTTCACCTTTTTTTTGTATAGACTTTTAGTACCGTGAACAAGCATTACCGTTCAACTTGGTTCAACAGTCGTTCACCTTTAGTACCTACTGTCATGGTACGATTTTTAGCGATTCAGAAGCAGGCCTGCTTTTGAACGGAAGTCGACTGGCTGGTATTTGAGCGTTTTCATAAGAGGTCATGGTAAGCCCCCTGTTTCCACAACGCCATCGAGAACTTTAAGGAGCCCTCTTCACTCATCCTCAAGATGTTTTTCCTTCACCGTTAACGAACGTGATACGTATATAAATTACATATTCTGATCCACACATGAATTCGTAAATTCAGAGGTGCGGGCCGGGGTCGAACTCAGACCCATAGAGGGCAAACGTTCAACCGCAGGGCATAAACTTCTTATAAATTCTTCATTCAACAATTTTCATTTGTATACAACCTTTTTATGTATTTGAATAATTTTAGGGTCAAAATACACGTCCGATAGTTGCTTCCGGGAGCTGGATCCGACTATCTAATCGGATTCATGCAATACACGTACGATTCTCGTGTCCGATTTTTTCTGGACGACGACGACGCCCGGACGATGCTTACGATTCTGACATCCGATCCGATAGTCTGATCGTACGTGTAATTCATGTTCAAACAAATGTATGACGCGGAGGCCTTCAGATAGTCTGATCAGACTATCGGAACCGACTATCGGAGGCAAGTATCGGACGTGTATTTTTGGGCTCTCTTAACGCGGTCATTAATAATTCTTAATTAGGAAGCCTCTACGATAAACAAACTTCGTAGTTTTTTGTCTCAACCAAAAACCATTTTAATTATGGCCAATCCAAAAACAAACTTCGTTTATGGTAGCTTCAACCTTAAAAACTACGAAAAACACACGTTCCTAATTTACTACCACAACAAATCTGAGTAACAAAATGATCTAACGATCAAGATCTGACTATATAAAATCGATGACTAATCAACATCTCGTGGCAAAGGTGGACGAACGCATCAGCGGCGTCCGCAGTGCGTTCAACCCGTGCACTGTCCAACGTACTAAGGTTAAACTAAATTAGTACTATTGTGTGCCCACTATTAATATTACTACAGGGGCGGATTCGGTGCGGATGCATAGGTAAACGGGTGCATTTTTGACAGTAGTGCTCCTCAATAACAATTAACGGAAATATTTATTCTTTCGCACAAAATGTGTATAGAGGCGGACTTATGCCTTAGGCATTTTCTACCAGTCGACCTTAGGGTGATGCAGAGAAAACATGGTAGGTGCACTAAATAGTGTTGTGTTGTATTTGATGCGATGGCATTTTTGCCAATAATATTTACACTCATGAATATAAAAATACAAATTAAATAAACCAATAAATACTAGATATCATATTCACATGCATACATATTATATTAATTAATATACATAATATTAATATATAACACCTACAAAAATATAGAAAAGGATCTTTGCTGAGATGATTCTGCCAATCCCTTGAGTAAATAAATAAAATAAAATAATGTCGCATCGCTCCTTAATATAATTATCTAAATAATGTTGTGTTTTTTAGGGATAAGGGCAGGAATATGATAATGATGAGTGCCTTTTTACCCTAAACGTATAGTATAAATAAAACATAATTATGATAGGATCAACAATAGTTAATTTAGTTACGAACATTGTGGACAAATCCCGCATCGAAACAAAGTTAACATTATTATGTTTCAAAAGTTAGATTGTTAATTGCCACCAAAACTATGGATTGACCAACCTATCCAAACACGGCTACAAAACTTTACTACCAAACCAAATTAACCTACGAAATTAGGTTGATACAACATCGGAAATTTACTAAAACAAGCCAAACTCCCACTGTTTCTATAGCCGGATACAAAAATATGTAAACAAGTAACAACAAAAACGTTAAACACATGTCCGTCTGTACTTCGAGACTAAACAATAGATAGGCACTCCAAAAATCGCAATGTCGTGCACGACGCGTTTTTTATGTCTTGACTTGTTGCCAAAAAGATGCAATGACGCATACGCTTAGGTACCGTGCACTCTTAGTTTATTATTGTTTTTTTTATTATTATTGTCGTGATAGAAGTATCGAGAAGATGTCATTAATTAGACTGACAAATGTGCTGAAAAGATTTGTTTCGTCAGTCTTGCTATTTGCAACTGTAATTTATTCGTTCCATAGAGCAACATGAATGGATTTAAAGATGTCTGAATGTCGTACATAATGTGCAGGGCGTTTATCTGGGTATTAGAGCCGTGATTATTCATACCTAGAAGTGGCTATTGGCTTATCATTTCCACAGACTTCCTGATTTACAAAGCCCTGAACAGAATACTTACTAGAGTAAGTTTTAAAATGTTAGGAAGGTAGTACGATATTCACGTTAACGTAGACTGGATATTGTGCATGCAATAACGATCAACGCCTCCAGAAGGCGACGCCAGACATTCGCTTTTCCATACAAAATATTCGATGACGTGAGCTCCATAGCTGTAGTAAAAATGTTATGCTAGGCGTCCAGATTGGCTCTGCAGAATAGTTGTAAAACACTCGTGTGTTTTACTCTAATTTTATCTTTAAGGTGTTTGTTCGTATGTAGAGAGATTAGAGAAAGATTATTTATTTCATTTTCTACGTTGCATTTTTATCTATTAATCAAACATGGTAAATACAAGGCAATAACTACTACAACAAAGGACAATAGTGAAGTAAACAAGTTCTAATTCAAATCAAAGATGGACATTTACGAATTGAATTTGATTCCCCGTTTGGTTCCTAAAGTTCAGCAAAAACTACGTCCGCTTTAAGAAAATGAATCCCAAAAACACGGCCTAACGTTTATTTCAGGCTTCTCATAAAACCATCATTTGGTTATTATTAAAGCGTGGTGGTGCAAAGCAAACCTATTTTTCCTTTTATTCGTAATAGATCCAATTACCTACATTAATAATTACGAAGCAAACATCAATATCACCATTAACCATTATCATGTATCATGCCATGTCATAAAATCAAAAAGGAAACGTACAAAGGTGACTATGCCATGGCATCGGTAATTCAAAGTGTGTCTAGCCACGTGATTCTATAAGATAAAGAGATTAAAGAGGTCAGTAGTGCACGTGAAGTGATACTACTAGCATCTACTAGAACTGATAACAGATGAGTTGTAGAAATATCTAGATAACAGATAACAACAATGTCATTCCAGCAATGCTAGATCAGCAAATAAAACTGTCCCCAATTTGATAAAAACCTTAATTAGGATTTTTCTCTCGAAATAATTTTCAGCTATAATTTATAGACAACTTTAAAATTTTCTATTTTATTTGGCCCGAGATCGGATCCTTGAAGAACTCCGTTGGCCGTTGACATTTGAACGTACAACCTTGATTATTCTCTTCTAAACATGATAATATGTAATATTCTTTTATGATTTAATTATTATTTATTTACAGAGATCGAGCCGCCATTCCCGTGCCGCGATGTCACTATCAAAAGGAGTACCGATGTTAACGACTTTTATGAAATGCTCTCTGAGATCGGCAGGTGCGTTCTATTTCTTGTTTACCTCTCATAATGTTTGCTGAACACATTTTAATGTGTTTAAACAATGATTATGACGATAAGATATCGGAATTGTATTGGACATGTCAATTTACATGTAGTAAGTAGAAAGTATACAAAACAAACAGTACCTATACCATATGTGAGTATTGACTTTGTGATACCGAAGCGATTTAGTTTTCAAGTATTTGTCTATGATTTTGTAAAGTAGAATTGTGAAGTAGTACTGTAGTCAAAAATAGATCAATAATATCTATTTTTGCCTACAGTAAGTAGATAGACAGTGCAGTTTTGAATGCCAAAAGCAATAAAAGCCAACACCATTTATAAAACTGTCCTTCCCTAAAGTCAAATTCCAAACACCTCGATCTATCATCGCTATAATTAAAATATTAGAGAATCCAATATTCTCTCTAAGAAGTTCTCTACTCAACACTTAAATTGTCTTGTTATAAATTTGAAACGTGTCACATCCATACGAGGAGGCAATGCCAGTGGCGTACGGTATCGTCTTATAATTAGATCCTACTAAAATTATTGAATCGATAGTCCAAACACGTACATATATATATATAAAGGTTCCTCTATATAACTCATACAATAACAGGTGGATACAATCATATTATGAACGAATGCTATATACGATTCACCCAATAGTTTATTAATGCCCACTTATCGACGTGAATCCGTACGAGTACTTATACTTAATGATGTTCGTTACGCAACATTTCTTCATCTGAAAGGGTTTCGTTTGCTACGAAATTAATCACACCATTGTGTTGGCTTCCTTTATCAGAAGTTGTATACGTAATTCATTTTCCTAGATCAGCATTCTAATCTATTAAATGTACTTTGTCAAGATTTTCTGTTATTAATCTTCTGGGCTCTTTTGTATTCTAATTGACATTTAGGCATCTCTGGTAAGGCTGAACGCTGACACCAGGATACTTAATCTGTTCTTATTTTTGTACCATTGTTTTCTTTCAGAGGCAAATTCGGTACAGTATACCTGTGCCGAGAGAGAAGCACTGGGTTAGAGCTTGCAGCCAAACTGGTATCCGTAAGCAGGAGGGATGAGAGACGGAATGTGGAACGTGAAGTGGATGTAATGAGAAGACTCCGACACCCGAGACTCATACAACTGTATGACGCCTACGAATGGGGGAAATACATGTGTGTGGTGCTTGAACTGTAAGTACCATTCTATCAAAAGTATTAGTAATACGATAAGAGAAGAATATTGGAAAATCTATGCTACTAGTACTTCAAGTACGAGTCATTGGATCAAGTCAAACAAATGATAAGGACGGTGTTTTGATTCCTAGAAATGTAAACTATGATTATAAATCTTTACACTGATTATGAGACGATAAAAGATACTATTATTGAAAGGTAAACTTACTTAATTTTCAATTCATATTTGAAATGTATTTGAAGAGAAGTCTTTCAGACAATATTTTCGTAATAGGTACCTTCTGGAAATAAACATTGCATCAGGTGTTTTATAATATCATAGATGAGCGGATGTGTTATATTATTTTTAATATTCTATCAACTCGTAACATCATGTCACTTGATCACTTCGAAAGTCAACAATGCCAAGAAATCTACCCACGGTAGTCCATAACGCGTGGGACCGATGCTTGTTTATTTAATTTTATTTAACGACTTTTCTTTTATACATAATTATTAATTTTGTACGCAAATACAAGACTAATCATCTGTATCACACGACACTTTACCTTGTGAAGAAACTAGAGAATGAGCAACTACTCTGAAGCTTCGGTCATACCAATTTATTTGCAACGACCAGCGTTCATTTGCTTCAGACAGGAATTTATTTTTGTAATAGTTATTTATCACATGATCGACGTAGGTGTTAGTACAGTATCATTTCTATGTTTTTGTGGATTAATGTGCTTGCTGCATTTCGAGTTTGCCAGTTCATTCAAACGTTAGCTCCGTGAGTCATGCGCGCAAAATCTGGACAATATCAGGTTATGTTTGACTCCAACGATGTAGGTTAAGGACGCCCGTAATTTTGACGTGCCGGAATTCTAGGCCATATGTTTTCATTTATCATTTTACTAAATGATCTTAAGTTTGCATTATTTATCACCATTTGCTGTCACTCTCGAACTTATTCGTACAATGTCTTATTTTTTGTTCACTTGTCAGTTTGTAGATTAATGGAGGCATCCGTTCACGCTGAAATTATCTTTGTTTTAAAATTACCAAAGGGCGCGTTAATGTACTTAAAAATTCTCGGTGACAGAATTCAATACTGGCGAGATTGGTTGGCAAACTTTGGTCTGGAGACATCCGATATTTTATAAACAACGTCAAAAAATATATAATTATCTCTGTAGGAGTCCCCCTCGTTGTTTTAGCTTCCGTCGTCGCTTTTAATTAGAAAATCTGTTTTTCGCTATCGCTGTTTCTCCTTCCTGTATTTGACGAAGTCACCTATAAATAGTTTTTATGAATAATCCAGGTGTAATTAGGTCGGTCGTTGACAGAGCGAGTATGTTGACAGGTGCGACAACGCCCGTTAAACATTAATTATGGAATTATCACTTTTATAGCATGACGTCATTGCCATAGTAAATAGTTTGATGTGAACTCATCTGGATAAATAAGTCTGTTATATTTGTCTAATTAATGTATAATTAGACTGCGGCTGTTTGTCATAATTCTATTTTGATGACGCTTTAACTATATACAATGACTACATGACATTGTTTCCTAATTGATTACATTAGTCAAGGCAGTCTTTCATTTATGTAAATTAGTGTGACATTCCCAAAATGACTTCCACCCACAAGTGAAATCATGACCGTAAATAACAGGAAAACATTTGTCAAATGCTTTCATTTCAAATTGCATTTTGGTATATCAGTACTTTTTGTTCATACATACGTAAATCAGATCAGCGACATGTCAAAAAGGTGAAAGGCAGTCAAGTGATGAGTCACAAGAAACTGTAGAGTATTGCTTTACTATTGGAAAGTAACACAAATGTACAGTTAAGCAAACATGAGGTGGTTTTCTTATCGCCTGTTCTGTGGTTAACCGCGATGAATGTTTGGAATCGTACCGCACTAGTCACTGGGTTTGTCAACGTCATTTTATTTGGAGATACCCAAATATGGATCGCCGCGGAAGGAAAATTTTAAGATAGGGCCAATTTTATTATTTTTAGGTAATGTGATCGGATTTCCTGATTATGATGATGATGATTAATGAAGTTCTGGTTTTGATGTAGAATTACGTTCTTCAGTTAGGCAATTATTATAATGCTCGAAAAATGGCAATAGGCTCTCCCCTATCACATTAGTCTTAAAATCGGCAACGACAACAATTGTTCACTTATGGATGCGAGAAGCACAGGACCGGTTGATGTGGCGATGCTTGGGGGAGGCCTATGTCCAGCAGTGGACGTCTTTCGACTGAATGAATGAATGGTACGTAGACGTGAACACCAAGAAGGCCAACGAATGGGGTTACCGCTTACATCCGAATGAAACCGGACTCATTCATCCAAAGTTCGGTCAAATTAACAAATGACGAACTCGGTGTTTACATACCATTAGCTAATCTCTTCAGGGGCAATTGTATCCGGTTAATTAATGCTGCCTTATTCAATTAAATATGTACAAAACAATTATCGCTTCTGAATAAATTATGCGTAATGCACCCACCCAAACAGTCCTGAATGCGGCCCTGTCTACAAAAAACAAATCGATAACACTTCAATAAAAAAAAACAACTACTTAAGTACTAAACATTTAAATGGGTTCTCTATCTTCAACTTTTGAATCGAAACCCGCAATTAACTTATCTTGAATAGCGTCTTTGTCTTCCTCCGTGACGCATATCCTGATATTAAAGCGCGCCAAAGCGTAACCCGTAAATGGCGACGGCTACTCCACAGATACAAAATGAGTCGTGGCGTCAAACCGCGTCAGATATTCCGGCGCATAGTTGGCGCACGGCCACGTGACGCCATTTTATCAAAGTAGACAGGGCTGTCGATTGTCATCGCTAATTTCTTTTATAACTATTTATAAGTTCGCTTTCTTGTCTGGGAATAGAAAGTATTTAGGTTTTAATCGACGCGATCAAATTGTAAGGTACGTATAACTTTGGGAAATGTTAAGAACTTTAGTTAGGGAATTGTGGGCGTTTACGTCCACTGCCTACCCACCTACTGCAACAGGATTGTTTATCATCATTATTAGCTTATCCTAATCATCAGATAGTTTAGTGTGATATGATTTCCTTTTGTTCAAATGGATCTATTGCTTGTTTAACTTCATTTTGTTCCCATTATTCTTGTCCACCCAAAAACTGGCTAAGATGCTTGAAGTCCATAGTAATTGAACTTTTTTCGTCAATTTCTCCACAGCCCTATATCAAACATTGAGCCAATCTACCAATCGGTCGTCGTCCTCTAGTGTTGACATGTCTATTACATGCCTTACCTACTCTGCCTATTCTAACAAGTCTTCCTGTCACTTCAAGTGCTTTGCCAAATGTCAAACTCCACATCAAACTCGTGACACAATATAAACTTACATCCCAATTATATAATATCCTTTTTGGCCGCATCTAGATATTTTTTATTTTTAAAGATTGGCAACCCTTTATTCCGTGGATGCGTTCGCTGAAAATGATTAACATTAAGACGGAGCAACACTTATAACTTTTTATTTTTATTATTATCTCGTGACTTTTGGCTGACTCCTTATAAAACTATTACGTTTACGTTGGCCAAGGATATTTTTGTTTCTTCTAAAAATATTTTTTGTGAATCATTTATGAGACAGTTTTTTTGAATTTGGATTGTTGTGCACGCGTGCCTTGCTTATTGTTTTAGTCATGAACAATGAAAAAAAAATACAGGCACACCTCATGACATTTTTCAAATAAAATAATGTTGAATTTTCTTAGTGCTAAATAAAAGCACATATTAGCTATACCTACTTATTCAGGGTGTAAAGGTTAAGTGTCAACAGGCGATTATTTCGTCAATGCCTATTGAACAAATTTTAGTTAATATCAAAACTAGATTGCTTATGGATCAAAATGCCACTATAATAATTTCTTAAATTAAATAAGCAAGCTGTCCAAAATTTGATTTTAACTACGCTCATACATTATGCAAAAAATAAGGTTTTTATGGGATTATTCTGTCCATATTAAGCTATTAAAAAATGGACTGTATCGAAACTTAATTGTTTACTGCATAAACTGACATAAATATTTTTTCAAAATCAATCCTTTCACCAAATTTTATTTGTTCACACTTCCATATTTTTAGCGTCAATTTTTTTATTATTTTCTAAGTTTTTTTTTTTCTTTGCCCTTTTGGTTTTATGCCGTTTTATTCATTTGGTAGTAGTTCCAATTTCAGTCTAAACTTTTATACTTAATATTCCATAAGCAATGGAGTAATCATCCAAACAGATTGCTTTTCATACTTAATCTATGGGCGCAGTATAAATCAGTTTTCCAACATAATGGCGATTTAATTTCGTAAACCTATTTATTTTATTTTATTCCGTAGGCAAGCTTGTTTTGATATTATCCAACAGTTTTTCAATATCTGTAAAAAATACAAAGTAATCGCCTGTTGACACTTAACGTTTCCACCCAGTATATTTGCTTTTATTTAAGTCTCCTAATATAAGATAATAAACGCTTTTATACACATTAATTACATAAAGTTATTTATAAAAAAGAGAATTCGCATCTTCGTCCCGTGAAGACGATCAGAAAATCTATGAACGCAAACATAGTTATCTATTGATGTTATGACATTGATTGATCATCGTCTAAAGCCGTTAAGTTTGTTTAGAAGTATGTATGTCGTGGCCATATCGTAGAATTGATCACTTCATGATGTGGCCGGCCATTTCATGAAATGGTCGTATTTCATGAAATGGCCAACTAAAATTGGCCATATCGTTGAAACGTCAACGTTTAATGATATGGCCATCCACGTTTGGCCATATCATTAATGTAGGGTTTCCATGATATCAAAGGTTTAATAAAAAAATCCAAATAAAGGAAGCACGTGCCATGCAAGCAAAGGAGTAGACTACGGAATTTCGACCCACAAAATATCGATGCACGTTACCGCGAAAGTTTAATAGCTTGATTCACCAACAATTAAGGGGATCTGGCACTGGTAACTCTTGGTCACTTTTTTTTTTTTTTTTTTTTTTTTTGCGTGGTGAAATCCTCATGGACTATCCCCCGTCTGGGGAAGACGGGGGGGTGTGCCGGACTCTTACCGGCTAAAACCACCACGATGTTCCATCACTTGACCGTGGGCCGGGGTCGCGGGATTCGCAGCTGCATGCACCGCGACCCCGGCAGGCCTCGGTCCGCCAGCCCCTGGCGGACCTCTCCTTTGTGGGGCCTTGCCCCACGTCCTGCTGAGAGGCGCGCGTGGAACACGTCGCGCCGCCTACTCGGGCCTGTTACTGATCGAGCGGTGGGTCCCCTAACCCAGCGCCCGCAGGCCACACACTAGGGTGGCTGGAGGTCGTCGCGCGGCCTCCGCCGCCCGGTGCGTCTGGCGCGGGAGGGGAGAGTGGCAGCTGCCTCTCTCTCTCTCTCCGCTCCCTCCTTGGTCGCCATCACCTCCTCGCAGAAGGAGGCGACGGCTTCCCACGCAGTCTCGCTCCCGACCATGGACAGAACCACGGCCGGAAGCGAGAGGTCACCACCACCGACCGCCGCGATTAGCTCGCGGCGCTGCGTCGCCCACGCAGGACACGCCTGCAAAGTGTGCAGGGCCGTGTCCTCGGGGCAGTCGACGCAGTGGTGACAACCGGGCGTTTGCTCCCGGCCTATGCGACACAGGTACTTCCCGAAACACCCATGTCCCGAGAGTACCTGCGTCAGCCGGAAGCTGAGGGCGCCATGACGCCTCTCCAGCCACTCTTCCATCACGGGCCTTACCGCCGCTATTGCGGCGTGCCCTAACTCTTGGTCACTGTTCTAACCTAACCTAACCTAACCCAAATGATTCAATATACTAAATAGTAAATGTTTGCAGTAACGTGCATCGATATTTTGTGCTGTAGTTTCACAGGTTAACCAGATAAATAATCGAACAAATAAAATTCTATGAAAAGTTCACCCGCAGTTACCATGAAGTCATATTTTGAAATCCAATAATAGTCCATTAATTTTCGTTGCGTGGTCACCCTACTTTACTTATTATTATTAGCTTTTTTGTCAGAATAATTGTCCGCCGCCATGATGCATCACAAAAACAAAACGATATCAGCGCCTCGAACGGTGAATAATGTAACTATTTTACGATATGATCACTTATGTTTGACCATGTATCATGTATCATGAAGTGGCCGTGCGTTTAGCTGATCATATCGTTAAACGCTGATTATTCATTGATCTGGCCAGGCCATTTCATGATGTGGCCAACGGGTATTGGCCATTTCATGAAATGCAACCATTTCATGAAATGGCTGGCCACATCATGAAGTGATCAATTCTATGATCTGGCCACGACATGTACATTACTTGCCTTTAATGACGTAAAGTAAAAACGGACTTTCATCCAATATTGTTTATGTATCCAGCAGCTCTTCAAAGTGTTTACATATCCGACGCTCCAGCTTACGTCAAGTGTTCACGAAATAAGCAATAAATTCGGACACCTTATACGAGTACCGTAACTGTGACGTCACAGCACTAAAAACAAAAAATATATTGGAGAGAATCAGCTGTTGACGTTGTTCCCCATTCAAACATTCTAAATTTAAATTTAAACAAAATAGATGACGTTAACGTGAGAGAAGTAAACACAACGTATTGGTAAACGGAAAAATTTGACGTTGATGTTCGGAATAACTCGCGGATAGTCGATTCAGCAGTGCGAGCACGGTTCTTCTTATCGAGTCGAGTCGAGAAATTTATCAATTATAAACGTCAAACTTGACATAATATGTGGATAAAACGACAGCTCTTGTCGTTATATCTATATCTTATGTCAAATTTGACGTTTCGAATTGATAAATTTCTCGAATCGACTCGATAAGATCTCGAGTCGATAAAAATTTAAACATACCGAATCTTATCGAGGGTCGGTAGCACGGAACTTGCTTCGGGAACTTTATAGAGCCTTGTCGACGGCTATGTTTTCTCGACAGCTTATCAACTTTACAAATAGCAACACCAGAAATATGCAGATACACAAATACTATCACTAAAATATTTACAATACTATTAAATAATCTAAGCAATTAGAAAATAACCACAGAATAATAAAAAAATACTCCGCTGTGGATCCTTTCCACGTCCCGACGCGCTCTGCTTTCAATATTAACAAGACGATTTCTCCAAAATCCATTTTTTTTTGCTTCAAAAAGTCTTTATCGACCAACTTTTTAAAGACGACAACAATTCGAGATAATTCGAGAAATTTACCAATAAGAACTGTCAAAAGTCGATATAATCGTTAAATCTTATCGAGCATGTCGACTTCATATCGAGGCGTCGGTAAATTACATTGATGAAAGAAAAATAAGAGGATATCCGATGTGGTCACATGATCTGAAGCCAAGTTTTCCTCTTATGGCGTCGACTCCGCCCTCAGCAATGAATTACATCTTCTGATGCAACACTTTGTCATGTTAGGTTTTGTTCACTTATCCTTTATAATACAACAAAAAATACCTAAACACCCAAAGTCCACTGTAAAACTGTAAATAAACTTCGAACAAAGCTTGAATGACAGACGAAAGGGTAGATCTCTAAAATGGCGTCATGTCAAAAATATCCTACAAGGCGGAGCTTGGTGACGTTGAAAAATTATAATAGAAAATTAAAATCTATGACATATAGTGTACACACTTTTTACATTTGTAAATTACGTGTAAGAACGAGACAGATTATATTTTTTAACGCGGTACATATTGGCATAGTATTATGAAAAAAACATCAATTTAGGTCTTATCCTCTTATGTTTCTTAAATCAATGGTAAATTGCGATCCGTGCTACCTTTGTCGTTTTATCAATATCTTATGTCAAATTTGAAGTTTAGAGTGGATAACTTAACGTCTCGATATAATTCGATAAAAAGAACCGTGCTCGCACTGCAGGGTCGTCCCGAAAAGAAAAAAGTTAGCAACATCTCAGGAATGTGTATTTTAAGATGCAGTTATGGGGTCAAGGAAAGAATTTCGCCTGTCTCGCCGGGTAGACAAACATTTACATCCTTTACGAGTAACGACTCAACTAAAGTTACGTTTAATCTTGCAAAAGAATAAAAATACTAGTGTCCGACCGAAACAGGATTTTTAGCCGAAACAGAAACCGAAACCGAATCTTCGGCGCCAGTCTCAGTTTCGGCCGAAACCGAAACCGAACCTTATTTAGACTTTTGTAAAAAATCCTATTCTATTGTACAAGGTGGGGTAAAAGTAATAACCCAATGTTGTTTTACTGTAATTTTTTTTAAGAACGAAAATGTTTGGTTCTAGATACTTGTGGATTATGTTTATTTAATGTATTAGATTTTTTTCCATCAAGTCGCGAAAATGATATCGGTCAAGTGGCCGCCATCAGAATTGATGCCATACGGGCTCGTTTTATGGCAGTTTCCATCACTTGTGTCAGAACTTCCGGCGATAGGTTCTCGCATCCCCTTCGGATATTCTCTTTAAGGACTTCAAGAGTCTTGTTTACATAAACCCGGGAATTCAAGTAACCCCACAAAAAAAAGTCTGGAGCGGTCAAATTGGGTGATCTGACCGGCCAGTGCAAATCGCCAAAGCGAGAGATTAGACGCCGCGGAAATGCTTCCTTCGGAATATCGGTTGTGGGTCGTGCAGTGTGCGCCGTTGCTCCGTCCTGTTGGAACCACATGTCCTCCAGTCCCAATTCATCCAACTGAGGAAGGAAAAAGTCGTTGATCATGGCTCTGTAGCGCTCGCCGTCCACAGTAACGGTAGGGCCAGCGACGTTCTCGAAAAAAAATGGAAAATGCCATAAAACGAGCCCGTATCCGGTCGAGCCGAACATCAATTCTGATGGCGGCTACTTGACCGATATCACTTTCCCGAATGGATGAAAAAAAAAAAACGTAATCCACAAGAAGAACCATTTATTTCCATTCCCAAAAAAAAATTACAGCAAAATAACATCGGGTGATTACTTTTGCCCCACCTTGTATAGTGAAATCTAATATCTTTTCTACACATAATACAGACAGTTTTCTCGTGTTAAATGAAATGAAAGACAATAATGGAATTAAGTAATGAAAATAGTTATTCATTTATGGTATGCTAACAATATAACATCAAAAAAAAATGTTAGACTTTTTGTCAAAAATCAACACATAAACGTAAAGTACAGACTTCTCAATTGAGTATTTGTGTTCAGTGTCGTAAAGATTAATTTATTATTTATTGACATTGAGATCTTGTATTTGATACTTGGTAGTTCAAGAATTATTTACCTCGTCAGTATCAACAAAAATTACAATAAATTGTACTAAATTCGGTAAACTTAGTCAAAAATCAACAAACAAAATCACAAACACTACACAACCACGCCGCACGCCGACCGGCGAACTCAGCTGGCAACCACACACGAGTCCCGAACTCAGCCGAAGTTAGCCGGAAGACGCGCGACAATTCACGAACACTGAGTTTCGGCGTGGCCGAACTTTCGGCCGATTTTTGGCCGAAACCGAAACTGTAGCCGAAACAAGATTTTTTGGCCGAAACTGGCCGAAACCGAAACCGAAACCGAACCTTCGGTCGCACACTAAAAAATACCCAATAAAAAAATCTATAAATTACATTTTTATACAAAGAGCCATAATAAAATTTTGGACATGTCTGAGTTTCTTTTGGCATCAGACAACATTCCTTCACGCAGTCTGTACGATTTGAAATGAAAAGCACTTGTGCAAATCACAGGCGGATCGTAACACGTAAATAATAATTAATGTCGTTGTTAAATAAATTTATTTCGACGGCTAACAGCGTTCCGTGCGTTCTTATTGGGCAGCCACAGAGACAACTTGATTCATAAAATAATTTTACTTATTTCGACTCGACTAAAATGGTAGACATTTTAAAAAAACGCAGACAAATATATATTTTTATTAAGATGGGCTACAGTGCAACGACATACTGCGTGCTTATAAGGCAAGGTATCAACAATTGGGAGGGTATCTTTTATTAGATGTCTCGAAACATTTCCAAAAAACTTAGGCAACAGAGAAAAAAACCAATGCAATATTTAATAAAATGCAAATTGACAAGCGATTTAAAATTGTTCTTATGACAGAGACTGCACTAGGAGACGATGACGTCATGCCTCATGAAATTCATAGTAACTTCACATTATTTCATATAATATCCTTTTCGCTCGACAAGAATATACAATGCCGACCCAAAAAACTTTCAAAGCATGTATTTCGTAAATTTCTTGATTGATACTATTAATTTTTTCAACAATCGTATTTGTTCCTTTTTTTAAATAATATAAAATTCTTGGGCATTTCTTAAAGTAGTCAACTACCTTTGTGTGGAGACTTGCAATCAGAGAATTGACTGCTATGTATCTACTTATTACAAAATAAAATGTACAGAAAATGCAAATCTTTGCCAAACTATTGCGCATGAACGATTGACGAGCAAGAAGTTTCTTTGAGGTCTTAATTAGTAAGCTTCTGTCTATAATCTATATCTCCACGCCAAACTCCAACGAGCCAAGCATATATTTAAGACCTCTTATGCTCTGCCTCTTTGGCTCCATTCAAACCCGCAACAGGATTAACTAACTCTTCGTTTAGTACTCATTTGTTTAGCTGTTTGAACACTTTGTTTGAAACCTGCCTATCTATTGGACATACAAAATAGATGGCTCAGCCATTTGTTACCATAGTACGAAATTAGAAGCATAATTATCTTCACGAACAGGGTTAAGAACGAAGTTATACTGGATGAAGTAGGGGAATAATCAAGTCTCTAGCAAAATTTGACTGACGACCTTCTTCTGGCTGCTTACCCCAAGTTACTTGGTGTCGGCGCGAAATGTTTTCTTCTTCCATTCTTCCCGCCTTTAGCCACTTTTATTTACTTCCTTTTCATTCACATCCTCTCTCACACAATCTATCTTTTCTTTGGTCTCTCTCTTCCCCTCCATCCATCATCATTTATATTCATCACTAGTCATATGCTTTATCGTCTCTCCTCGTCACATGCTCATACCAATATTATAGGTTCCCTTTCAACTGTTCTTTAATTTGAGGACCTCATTTTGTAAAAATGAAAAAAAATAGATGCATCAGAATCAACGCATGAAACGCATTCATTACAAAGCTTAATCAATTACTTTGTTGGTGACAAAGCTGGCTTCTAATGGTAGTACACACCATCCAACGAACACCAACAAACTTCCGTAATTCATTTGTTAATTTTACCAAAGTTTACAATGAATTCAGCTTCATTCGGATGTAAGTTGTAACAAACCCCGTTTGTTGGCCTTCATTGGCGTTAGTTGACTTCATCAACATTCAGCCAAAAGACGTCCACTGCTGGACATAGGCCTCCCCCAAGCATCGCCACACCGACCGGTCTTGTGCTTCTCGCATCCAGCGGATTCCCGCGACCTTCACCAGATCATCGGTCTACCATGTGGGAGGCCTACCTACGCTGCGTCTTCCGTTAGTTGACTTGATGTGTTCGTTTTATAAGCCAGGCTTTCTAACCATTGGAGACATCATCATTTTAAGAAGATGTTTCCATCAGTTCAGATCCCGTAGTCTCACGAAAACAACAAAATAGACCGGGTACTCTATTTTTGGCTGAGAACCATTAAGACAGCGATTCATGAGCAATAGATCAGACATTCTTAGCATAAGCCACATCACGTTTCATAGACACTGGACCTGGCATCCCTGATAAACGTGACCGTGTTACAAGTATTTGAACAGCGTACTGATTTTGTGTGGATCCTGGCTCTGAAATCTTCCAATCGTTAGTTTATCTTATTGTCATACGCACGGCTAAATATCAAGCTATAAATTCCAGTACGATCGTACAATGACAGATCAGCTTATACTGGTAACGTATCGCTTGATATGTCCGTGTATACGTTACCGATTACGCACGTAAGCAAGCAACGATATTTCTACAAATATATATTTTGGTTTTTGCATTTATTTGAATGCTTCCATGTGGTTGGATAGCAGTAATAAAACAGAGCTGCCGGAATGTTTTCCCGCGCTATTCATAAATTTCTACTAAATAAAATATGTTCTGACTCGGTTTCGTCGCTGCAGTACAACTTTGTTCACAGTTTTAGATTTTATTTGATTTTACCGTCGCTACGTGCTTCTACTAAAACAGTCGACACTATTCCGTTTCAAATAGGCTGATCAGCGCAAAACTTGAACTGATCAGCTGTCAAATCTCATGTCAAGTAATATGATGGGTTGTTAGTATTTTGGTTGACCCATGACGATAGAAGAGGCCGGCGTAAATCCGGTACTTAAAGATCTACAAATGATTGCCAAGGCTACGTCATCAAAAGGAGAACTTCCCCTCTGTCATGGGTTAATCAATCACATCTATGGATTTCATCATCCTCCTGCCCTTGTCCCAACTTATTTGTGGTTGGCGCAGAATGTATTTTTCTTCCATACATCTCTATATGTAATCTCAGTACTAAGTACCTAACCCTTTTTCTAGTCATATCATCTTTTACATTATCCATCCATCGTTTCTTTGGTCTTCCTCTACTCTTATAACCATCCACATTCTTATTCAAAACTTTCCTCATTCACATCTATGGATTTCATTTGCCATTCAGACCCTGGGGGTTAACCTTTCCTAAGATCGTGCTACCTTCAGAAACTCTGTAAAGTTTTACTGTCTTCAAGATTTCTCCAGCTTTCAACAGCCATTAATTACAGTAGCAATAAAACATTGACCTCTAAAAAGCCGTGCAGGCGTGAACCAATATTGCATTACAAAAAGCTCTAACCAGGACTTAAGTGAAAGTGTGCCAACATGAAGCCGTTCATGCACTTCAAAAGGCGATGAATTTTATCGCTAATTTCGTGTTTTTATGGCTGTTGTTTAAATTATATGCATTGTGTAGGTAAACAAAAAAAATATAGCACATCATAGTGATATAAATGAGGCTGTTCTTAGTAACTATGATTGTCAAATAAGCAAAATTAGCGATTTTAAGGACTCTAAAAACAAGAGCTTTTGTAAAGGCATTCATGAAAAATTAAAAGACCCTACCAGAGTTTTACATCATTATATATTTAAAAAGCTGCTTAACTAATTGGAAACTGGTATCCTAGGATAAACAATAGATGCCGCCACTGATCCGCGGCGCTGTGACATTAGCGGCAAATAACAAGGTCCCCTAAAATTTAAAAAATATTGTAACCATGGAGGTAGGACTCCAAAAGGTCTAAATTAAACCTCTCAAAAACCTTGCCCTCTTCTCCAAAATTGGAAATCCCGTCTCCTTTTAACAAAACACACAAAGAGATACAGTCACAGCTAAAATAAACAACAGTTAGTCGGCCTTTCCGAGACATTACTAAAGCACTATTAACGTATTCGTGCACGTGTACGTAAAGGACGTGGTCGAAATAGAGTCGTGACGACTTATACGGAAATTCGAAACTCAATTTTAAAGTAAAAACGTTAACAGCCAAGTAAATGAAGATTACAGACTGGTTTTTGGGTCAGAGGAATGTTGTTTCAAGAATGCATTAAGCTTAGGGCGATTTAATGGTCATTCTGGATTTGGAGTTCGAAATGTCGGGGCTTCTGAGATAGTTAATACTCCGGTTATCGATTCAGAGGACCACCCTTTCCAAAAATAGAAAGATAATTACCATATTAATGCTTAGTAAACGGGTTGGTTGAGAAGGCTCCTATAGTCTTCGATGATATGTGAAGTTCGCAGCCCAATACCAGGCCAGACTTAGATCTAAGTGTCCAAACACACTATGCCGAAGATACGCGACCGAAGTTCCGCGGCTGATTTTATGTTCCGACGTATTCGGCCGATATGACACAACATAAGTGCCGAACTTACGCGGCAGAAATTCAATTGAACAACTTGTGGGCGGACACGCGGGGCGCGAGCATGCCTGCCTCCCGCTGCTACCCGCCCCGGATCTTCGTCAGCAATCTAACCGAACTTCGGTCGCGTATAATGTGTACTCTACAGAATACGTTGCCGCCGAATTGTCGCTAAGCTCACGCCCGACCGAAGTTCGGCTGTACGCTATAACGCGACGTAATTTCGGCATAATGTGTCGTCAGTAATTCAAATAGCATTACAGGCGTAATCATGCCGAACTTCGGTCGCGTATCTTCGGCATATTATGTTTAGACACTAAATGCTTCTCATTGTGGGACAGTAATTGGTAGATTAAGCTAAGCGGGTTGTTGACCGCAAAATCAGACCAGAACCAGTGGCATTTTAGGCCTGGGGAATTTAACGGCTATCCCCCGATCAGACATATCGCATCATTTACTCCTCAGCATCATATAACAACATTTTTAAAGCCGCTACATCGATAAACACGAAATAAACGGCCTGACATCGACCTTCAACACCTCTATTTGAGTTTATTTTGGCGCCAACGCACACGTCGATGCTAATTTTGATCAACTTATTTTTTTGGCAACCTTACTGAAAGCACGCTTCGTTCGTTCAATTGTAGTTTTTTTTTCTATATATAAAAAAAAACGTATTTTCGAGTGTTACGTCTATTTTCACGCGGTATTTTTCGGTGTTATGCGTAGGAATGGCCAATATTTATTATTTTTTCTTGGCTGTTTGAAGCAGATTGTCTATGGCATCCAAAAAGAATCGCATGAGTCATAGATACCTACCTATTAAGTATACATTTAAAAATTAAGGTACCGGCCATACTAGCCTTGTGATAACAAATGCACTTTGTATTGATAGTAAATAAATATCTTTCCGTTTCCTTACACGGAGAATTGAAGTTCAACGTGCATTCCAAGGAATGACGGTTAAAGCATACCAAGGTTCACTAATTTTGTAGACCTATCGTTGGAGGCGGAAGGCGCCAGATATCCAGAACACGATAAGCCAACTTGATATATGGATTTAGACGTTGAATTGAAGCACTCTTCAACGTCTTATATACAATCGTAAACTGCTAACTGGAGTCTTTGATCGTTTCTGGACACTTTAACCATGACTGATGGCTCTCACTTGACTTCCGCATTATTACGGACGAGCAATTTGTTTCTTCATCGAAATCACCATTTAAAGATTATGTCATAAAAATGCTAGATGTATTGACGACTTGAAGAAAGCAACTACAGTAGGATGGGTCTCCAGTTAGGTTTTCTGGTGCAACTATGGAGAAGCCCAGATGACCAAGGATGCTAATAGAACAGCACATCCAGTCGCAACTGCAAAATATGCGACTGCTAAATACAATTTGAAGGCAATTAAGATGCAGTCAATGCATGACTGTATGTGCAGCTCACTTGCAGTTATGATAACGAATATGAAACACACTAAATGTGACGTAATTACCCCCTCAGGAGTAGACATAGACAGTAATTAATTGATTTGGAATTATCCGTTTATACCCTTTTCAACGTAAGGTATGTCTAGAAAACGTTCCCAGAAATAGAATATCAAATATTTTGAAAAAACAAAACATGGTTAATATAGCTATTTTACGGTTTTCGATGATGTCGTTTACGTTTTTTCGATAGCAGTCTCCTTGCGGCTACAATTTACGAAATGACCGCTATGTCAGAACTGATCTTTCATTGAACAGAGAATAGTTCACAAAAGCCCAGGCATCACCCTGTTCCGTCGATAGAGATGCTATAAACCGTACTTTGTGACCGTTTTACGAGGCAGAGGTGATCAACACCGACTAATAGCAGCAATAGCGTCGGTTTTGTTCGCGCGTCCACACAATTGTAATTGCTTTCGCGCGGATTTTCGGAGTTACGTGTCGAGAGATGACTTCGAGTGGGTGGAATTGTTTGATTCAAGGCATTTTGTTTGGGCTTTTGGATAAAATGTTGATGTATTGATCGTGCAGTTGGCGTAATCTGACACAGGCTATCCTATCGCAGACCACGGCTGGTAATAGGCTTTTTCTGAAAGCCAATTATTGAGCGTAGTGACCCGAATAAAAATTTGTATCAATTGACCGAATAAATTTCTGACATAATGTGTCTTGAAACTGAAAAAGTTCTTGCTTTTTCAACAATAAAAACCCTTATTGTCATTTTTAAACACTAAATAAATTATACCTGTCCTTGTCATTTGTATGCCAATGAATAGATATGGCAATAGACTTAAAAGCCATATTAGTTAAATAACCTTTAGAGCGGTTACGCACTGCATCCGATCCGGATTTGAGAAAATACGGATATAAAAAACTCGGACCGAATTCGGACATTGCTTTACGCACTGCATCCGATTCGAATTCGTGAAAATAAGGATCTAGCGTCTAAAAATATCGGACCGAATTCAGATATTGCTTACGCACTAATCCGATCTCTGACCTAAATCTAAGCAATTCAGGGGCCATCTTTGGCATATGTCCGATTTGAATCCGAGGTAGTGCGAAAGCGTTCATACATACAGTACTACGGCTACTTCGGTCCGTCAATATTTCTACCGAGTTTCAGACTCACGGATGACGGAGAGAAATCGGATGACGGAAGTCGGATCTAGTGCGTAAACTACCATACAAATAGTTCTATGACTACTTCGGAACGTATTTTTACGGATGCAGATCGGATGCAGTGCGTTACCGCTCTTAACCATCATTTACAAGTGAAGCTGAAAATGTACCGAAACAATTCTCAACGCCAACATCATCTGCCTTTTTTTTTTTTTTTTTCGTGGGAAAATCCTCATGGATACCCTTCGCCTGGGGAAGGCGAAGGGTTATGCCGGACTCTTACCGGCTAAAAACCCACGGTGTTCCTACTCCTGACCCTTGGCCGGGGTCACGGGATTCGCAGCTGCATGCACCGCAACCCCGGCAGGCCTCGGTCCGCCATCCCCTGGCGGACCTCTCCTTCTGTGGGGCCTTGCCCTACGTCCTCCTGAGAGGCGCGCACGGAACACATGCGCGCCGCCTTCTCGGGCCTGTTACTGGTCGGGCGACGGGTCCCCTAACCCGTCGCCCGCAGGCCACACACTAGGGTGGCCGGAGATCGTCGCGCGCCCTCCGGCGGCGCCCGGTGCGTCTGGCGCGGGAAGGGAGAGTGGCTGTCGCCTCTCTCTCCCTCTCCGCTCCCTCCTTGGTCGCCATCACCACCTCGCAAAAGGAGGTGACGGCTTCCCACGCGCTCTCGCTCCCGACCATGGACAGAACCACGGCCGGAAGCGAGAGGTCACCACCGATCGCCGCGACTAGTTCACGGCGCTGCGTCGCCCACGCACGGCACTCCTGCAACGTGTGCAGCGCCGTGTCTTCCGGGCAGTCGACGCAGTGGTGACATCCGGGCGTCTGCTCCCGGCCTATGCGACACAGGTACTTCCCGAAACATCCATGTCCCGAAAGCACCTGCGTCAGCCGGAAGCTGAGGGCGCCATGCCGCCTCTCCAGCCACTCCTCCATAACGGGTCTTACCGCCGCTATTGCGGCGTGCCCTGCGCTGGGTTGCGCAAGTCGTTCTCTCCACTCGGCCACTAGGATCTGGCGGAGCTCACTCCGCTCAGGCGCCTCCTCGCGCTGACGATATCTCAGCGCGAGGGCCCTCGCCTCCAGATCCCAGGGCATCGATCCGGCTAGGAGGCTCGCCGCCTCGAAGGAGATCGTACGGTACCCCCTTATCACCCTGACGGCCATCGCGCGCTGCGGTCTGCGCAGGATTGCGACGTTGCGCGCCGTCAAGGTGTCCGCCCATATTGGCGCCCCATATAGGGCCATGGACCGTACGATCCCCGCGTAGAGCCTCCGGCAGGAGGTGTTGGGGCCCCCCAGATTGGGCAGCAGCCGCGACAATGCAGCCGCTGTGCCCATCAACTTTGGCGTCAGTTGCCGAAAGTGAGGCCCAAAGTTCCACCGGCCGTCGAGGACAAGTCCTAGGTACTTCATCGTCGACTCGACGCCGATGCGAACACCTCCCACTGTGATGTGGGATCCCGAGGGTGGTCCCTTCCGGGGCCCGTGGAAACACAGGGCCTCGGACTTCTGCAAGGCCACCTCGAGACCCAACCGCCGGATCCTTGTGACGACCTGCGCAACCCCAGCTGTCGCCAGTATGGCTGCCTCGCGGTGCGTCCTCCCCCGCGCCCTGACTAGCGTGTCATCGGCGTAGCAAGTCACGCCGACGCCGCGGAGGAACGCACCGCGAAGCACCCAGTCGTATCCGATGTTCCACAGGAGCGGGCCCAGAACCGATCCCTGCGGAACACCGCACGACATCTCTCGTCGACTCCATCCTCCCCGACCCGGGTAGATGACGGCTCTCTGCGTCAGGTAGGCCCCGACAATGCGGCGGAGGTAAGTCGGCACCCGATGGTGTTCGAGTGCCGCTCTAATGCAACTCCAGGGCAAGGTGTTGAAGGCGTTGGCGATGTCTAGAGACACCGCCAAGACGACCTCGCCCCGGGTAACTGCCTCCTCCGCCTGAGCCCTCACGCGCATGATTGCGTCCACGGTGGAGCGCCCCCGGCGGAAACCGAACTGGCTGTCCGCCAGATCCGGCCCCACCCCAGTCATGTGCGTGACGAGGCGGTCTGCAATTACTCTTTCGAAGAGCTTGCCCACCTCGTCCAGCAACACGATGGGGCGGTACGCAGACGGTGAGTCTGCGGGGCGCCCCTCCTTCTTGAGCAGGACCAGCTTGCCAGTTTTCCACCGGAGTGGAAACTGGCCCTGCTCACAACATGCGCTCAAGAGCCCCCTCAGTCGGGGCCCGAGAGCCTTGAGAGCCAGGACCCATGCACGGCCAGGTATGCCGTCGGGCCCCGGGGCGGTGTTCTTGGCCTGAAGCCTTTTCACCGCCGCTCTCAGCTCTACCCGGGTCACTTCAGGCACGTCGTCGTCGTCGTCCGCGTCAGGCGCCAATGAAGGCGGAACCATTGGCGGTGGCGCATGCTCCGCCCTCGAAGGGAACAGAGCGCTCACCATTCCCTCCAGAAGCTGAGGTCGGAGACTCTGGGTCAGTGGGGGGGCCCACGGACGAAGTTTGCCCCGTACCATAAGGTATGGGCGCCCCCACGGGTTTCGGTCCAGAGTCTCTAGCAATGCCTCGTGAGCCGCAATTTTGGCCCGCGAGATAGCATTCTGGAGGGCGATCTTCGCCTCTCTGTACCCCTCGTACAGCTCCGCCTCCTGGGTTGCCGTATCCGGGCCGCGAAGACGCCTCCTGCGGAGCCTGGCGTACTGGCGTCGCGCTTCCACGCAGGCGTGGCGCAGGAAATCTATGTCCTGCGACCACCAGTACACCTGGCGCTTTGCAGGCGCGGTCCGGACTAACATAACATCATCTGCCTAGCCTTTTCCCAACTGTGTTGGGGTCGGCTTCCAGTCGAACCGGATGCAGCTGAATATCAGTATTTTACATGGAGCGACTGCCTATCAGACCTCCACAACCCAGTAAATGGGTAATACGATACTCTTGGTAAGACTGGTTGTCAGACTTTCTGGCTTCTGACCAACAGTAACGACTGTCAAAGATCTACAAATGACAGCCGGGACCAACGGCTTTACGTGCTTTCCGAGGCACGGAGGAAACTCGCTATGGTAAATGGTCACCCATCCACAGACCAACCTCGGCAAGCGTGGCTTAACCCGGAAGATCGGTCTATGCGGCTTCAACGCCAACGATGTTCTAAAATGTTCTCTCTCATGTCATTTTCTATCTACCTACTCTGTTTCAAAACGGTGCCTGTAATATTTTGTGAAACTTCTACTCTGACACCCACCACACAATAATCAGTAGATGAGTGTGAAATATTTATTATTATTAATAAAGCTTTTTTTATTTCCAGTATAACAGGCGGGGAATTATTCGAGAGAGTCATAGATGAAGACTTCGTGCTGACGGAGCGCGCATGCACGGTGTTCATGCGACAGATATGCGAGGGCATCGAGTTTGTGCACCGGCAGAACATACTGCATCTGGATATGAAGGTACGTTGGTTTTGAAGGAGCTTATAACTAACGGCGATTTTCAATAACCTACCGACGGTTTGCCCTACTAAAGTTTGTGACATAAGCTCTATACAAGTAATGTCATTTTTTTTTTCTAGTAGGGTAAGCCACCGATAGTTAGTATATTGAAAACCGTAAGAAATGTAAGAGACAACTCTCATCTTTAAGAGTTCCCAAACGAGAACTACACCTTATCGCTGATCAAGGAATTTTGGGAAATACTTTCATGTTTTAGAAGCTTCCAGCAGAGGATAGTGATAGGCTTTCAATGGTGCAAAAAAACTCGGCACTTGGTCTTGGCAAAAATAAAACTGCTAATAAAATTACTCAGCAAACAGTTATTTTATTGTAATTTTCGAAGGATTTATATCAATGGGATTAGAATTAGCTGAACCACCAGCCAAGTGAAGTGAGTGTAGCAACCAATCTCAGAAACATTTGCGTCTAAGGTCCATATGAATGAACAGCGCTCATTTAAGAGATCCCTCTCAAGTGTAGATTTAACAAGAGCTGAGACGTGTTTAAAAAATGAATGTTGTCAAATGTATTAATGTATGGAATTCTACTTTATGGTAGCTGCTGTTATAAGATCTCTCAAATGTGAGCTACCTATTAATACAAATACAAGCCTTAAAGTAATAGTTATTTTGAAGAGGATAGGTATTTAAAGTTTCATAAAGTGCCTAAATTGAGAAAACCCGCCTTTTCAATAGGCTGCGCCGAGATGAATTTAGTTGAACATTTTCTAAACTGCAGCAGAATAATTAATGTTAAAGATTGATGTAAATAATTTATAATAATCGGCTCAGTTAAGACTATGTAGGTAAGAGCTAAAAATAAATCCTCTTAATGGATCGTCTATACGTGATCTTCTTAGCGTTTAAAAAATGACGTATCTAAATAATTGTATGTAGAATGGAGAAGATTTTTTCTATTCGCATGACTAACAAATACTGCAATGATGTCATGTGCAAAGGATCTTTCGATATTTCGTCATCTACAAATTCAGCGCACTTAGGTAGTTTTTGGTTTAGAAATTTGAATTTCACATGCCTCGATGACCGGGCACGTGTTGCGATAAAGACGCGCAACATGATGGGCGTCATATATCGCAATTTGTGCCCTAGCAAAATTTTGCGTCACATGTATTGCGTCATGTCCCTAAAGTTGGTCATCCTAGAGGCGATTATCGTAACGATAAGTCTAGTATGGACTAGGCTTCATAGATAACTTTAGTAAAAGTGCACTTGTGGACATTTTCATTATCACTATGCTTGGCAGAATGGATTGGTGACCGCAGTAAGTTCCGTGTTATAAAAAAACTCAAAATGCCAATGTCGATTAGCGATTATGACATAAAGCACCTATCTTTCGTTGACGTTAATCAGAAAGAAGCGAAGTATAGCTACAAAGCCTTGAGTTAAAATAAAAAAGAAGAATAACACTTAAAATATTGTGATGACGTCTTGTAGTAAGTTTGCAAAACTATTAAAAGTCACGAGAAAATGCAAAATCGCCTCACCCTTGACTCCAGCAATAAATACAGACATAACTCCGTTTGTACAAATAATAAAGTAAATAAAGAAACGATTACATTGTTCAGCTGTTGCGATCCCGCCATCTTGGTCCGCGTCCAACTAATAAATCAAAATGGCGGAAAAAAGCGCGCGACTTTTATGATTACTGGCCACTGAACGTTTATTTGAAGATGTCGCTTTTGAATTTCGAATCCGTATTTCTGTCAACTGTCGGAAATGTTGCAGAAATATCTTTTTTATTTTTGTTTTGCTACTTAGATTTTTGAAGCGGTAGTTGTAGTTTGCTGGCAATCGATGATTAATTTAATGCGTTATTTACTTTGAAGAGCCTTGTTTACATAATATTACTGTTTCGTAAGCGTGTAGGTACCTACATATAACAATAGTTGGCACGATGTCGCAATAATTCGGATCTATGATCTATCTACAAAATATTCGAACTATACATAATTGTTCCCGACAAAAATAACTACCCTCCTCTCTGTCCACGCCCATCTGTCCCACTGCTGGGCACGGGCCTCTTCTCAGAATGAGAAAGGTAAGGCCTTAATCCACCACGCTGGCCTGGTGCGGGTTGGCGGACTACCCTCACCATCGAGAACTTCTTCTTTTTGAAGTCATCTCATGTCTTCTGCACAGCACATCGTTATTAGCGTTTCTCTGTCCCTAATTCTTTATTTCTCTTGCAGCCAGAAAACATCCTCTGCCTAACAAAGCAAGGCAACCGCATCAAGATCATAGACTTCGGTCTAGCGCGGTTCTACGATCCTGAAAAGAAACTGCAAGTGTTGTTCGGAACCCCTGAGTTTGTGGCCCCGGAGGTCGTGAACTTCGACCAGATTGGATACGGGACTGACATGTGGTCTGTTGGAGTCATATGTTATGTGCTGTAAGTGTTTATTTTTTATGTTATGTCAAATGTTAATAGCCGTGCTAGCCTAGACGTCTATCGTAGGATTAAAATTGCTCAATTACTTTTCACTTCTCAAAAATTCTGGAACTCGAAAAGTAATTTTCTTTTTTTGCACCACATTTTTTTAAATTTTCTTTAAAAATTGCTGAAGCACCGGAAAGAACCATAATGTATTACAATTCTGTATTTATAGCCCCGAATATGATAGGTATAGTAGGATATCGAATATAATATCACCTATATACACCCGTTATTAGCTGGAGACTCGTCAGCAATGCAATTCTGTAAGAATCTCACCTCGATCGCGACTGTCAATTAGACACTTGTCGTGACACAGCGTGGATAACAAAACTACGCGTTATTGATTATACTGTCGATTATCTGTGTGTTATTTGCTTCTATTATCCATACTGTGACATTATGGATATCGAGCTAACCGTCGATATTGAGGTGGGTTTCTTACACAATGACACTACAGGTCTCACCAATAACTGCCCGGTTACGTAAAAACGAATGAGGATACTATAGAATTTAAAATGCAACATTAACATTTGCCGTCTCTTTTCAGCCTATCAGGTTTATCACCTTTCATGGGCGAGACAGACATAGAAACAATGGCGAACGTCACAGTGGCTAAATATGACTTCGACGACGAAGCCTTCACCGAAATCTCTGAAGACGCAAAGGACTTCATCCAGAAACTGCTCGTGAAAGACAAAGAGTAAGTGTCTTGCCTGGTTATATATTTGTCGTGATATTTCTAGGGTTTTAAGCCCTGCGGCTTAAATCTTTTGCAAAGAACTTCATAGCATTTTGGAGTCTACTTTTCGGAGTATCCGGGTTCTCCGAAACTTTGAATGTTGTAAGTGGCATGAATAAATAGATCCTAGATCCAAATTGTTCGAACCCTTAGCTCCTTTTCTAGACAAATTCTCGAACTAGAAACTATTAGTCTTCGAAAATAAACAACCAATTTTCGGGAGTCCCAGAATCAGATCTCGAATCGTGCCATTTGCAAAAGGTTTAGGCCAAGTAAGCCTGTACAAAAGATCAATTATATATTTATTTATGAACCTTAGTTCTAAATGCGTGTTAAAAAGCTTTTGTATCTTCAATTTTATCGAAAAGAAACCTTATTTAAATCCTCGCAACCTTTTAAGTCCGGTATGATTTAAAATATCGCGGTTATTCTAAAGCTGTGTAAAAACCAGCCTGACGATAAAGAACCCTTGTTACTCGTTTTATCCAACACTAGTAACTAACAATACATAAAACATTGCACGATGTAGCCATAGAATGTTCTAACTACTATAATAACTCTCTAACCCTGTACATATTAGTTAAGTAGATTAGATTGTATGTGTAGCCCACCTGTAACTTGTCCTTCTGTTTTGTCCCAATTCTTGGCACAAAATATCCCAAAAACCTGCTAGCTAACCTATTAATCCTTTCCGAAACTCCTTTCACTTCATGTGCACGCATTTCCACTTGCATCCCACTTTGGCGTAGCTGGGCCCTACCATATACTTCCAAAGTCCAAGCTTCCGTAGTCCTAGTCACGCCAATGTAGTCCACACTCCCGTAACTGTCGTGAAGGTGTTGGGCGCTAGTAACAAGGGTCTTTGTCGCAGGTCGCGGCCGGGCGCCACCGAGTGCCTCCGGCACGCCTGGCTACAGCGACGCACTCCGCTGCCGCCGCACGCGCCGCCCCCGCCGCGCCCCATCAAAAACGAGCTCGACGTCGCCAAGGACAATCTGCGGAACTTCGTCGAACGCTGGAGCGAACACCCCAACTCACCATACGTATTCGACAACCAAGCGCACGAAATCACCAGCCTCACAAACGGAAACTGTGAGCGATCCTCCATCGGAGGATGCTCGCCGTCCCCCAGAAGCTCCCTGAGCAGCTCTCCCGACGTTGTCTTCGATGAAGATGACCTGGATCCGCCACCACTAAGAGAACACAACTTCCTAACCGCACCCAAATACAACCCAGTCGAAAGGCGAGCTTCAGACAGCACCTGCTTCTTACACAAGAAACAAGATGTCCTCGTAAGGAAAAACTTAGCCGAAGAAATAAAGAAACTGTCTGACCACCTGTTCATGCTATCCACAATGAACACAGATCTCGCGAACAACAACAGCATGAAGGAACTAGACAAAAACGTTACAGAAACTAAGTCGACCAAAGAAGAGAAACTACCTAATGGATTCAAGAAGGAAACGAGGTACACAAAGCTGATCACAAATGGTGACACGTCAGGAAAGGAGAAGAGACTCTTTACCTCGAAGTCAACGACAAAACTAACATCAACATTCTTAACAGAAAGGGAACCAGAAAAACCAATGACGAGTAAAATGCCATGGGCGAAATCAAACAGGTCGAAACGAGTCACGAACATGAGTCGAGACGTTCCAGACCAACCCGTAGAAGTCCGGAACAGCTTCTTCCAAGAATTCGACAAACGAAGAGAGAAGATCGACAAACTAGTGAATGGATCAGAGAATGGGAGACAAATGCCTTACAGGAGAGGAGACGAAAACAACGCACATCGGACAAAAGACCTTCTCCTACACCTTTTGGAGAAATGGGGAGAGACTGAAGAAGTCGAAGCAGAAAGAACGGCCGGCGGAACCTCAAATGGCGGAAGACACCAATCCATATCCTTAGAATGGTCTCCATCCAACCAATTGGGCCAAACCTCCATGTCAAGTCTACATGCATTCTTCGCAAGACAGACTTCGGACGAGAAGACTCAAAGGAAGAAAGTGACGAGTAATGTAGCGAAATGACTTCGGTTGTAAGTATCAGTGCCATGACACTTTGTTACCAAAGTACGGTATGAGATTAGTTTATGTTCTAATAGGAGCCTAGCGCATATATACGAGTTGACGTCGAAAACATCATGCCTTTGAATCCGTAGGCAGAGGTTTCTAGGTAGTGCACTGCTGTGCCCCTCAGGCTGATCACAAAAGGGCCAGTAAGTGATCGGGGCACTGCGTACCAAGCCACAGGACGGTTGCTGCAGTTAAAAACAGCCATCAACTGTCTTCGGAGCAACTTAGTGTCCCTCTGGGGTCAGGTTAAATAGGTAGGGATTGTCTAAACTAAAACGATGCACCCCTTTATCGCATTTATCTCTTTCTGCAGCCAAGAAGCATACCTGTGTTCCACTTTGAAGGGGTTGAGTGCTGGTGAAATTATAGACACATAAGACTTTCCAATTTTATCTCTTAGGTTGGCAATGCATCTGCATTCTTGGTGTTGTAGATGTATTAGGGGCCATCCATCCAAATTACGTCACACGTTAGGGGGGGGGGGCTCGACGAAATGTGACATTATGTGACAAGGGGTGGGAGGGGTCCTACATTTCGTGACGTCACATTTCAAAATCTAATTTAACTAAGTATTAAATGGAAATAAAACTTATTTCGAAATTTTATAACTTCTAGATGTAAAATTGCAAAATATGTGACGTTACACTAGGGAGGGGGGAGTCTCACAAATGTGACCAGCTGTGACAAGGACGGGGGGGGGGGTCAAAAATCATGAAATTCGTGTGACGTAATTAATGGGCGCTTAGGCGGAGGTAACTACTTACCATGAGGTGGGCCGTCAGCAGGTTTGCCGAACCATTACATAAAAAAATATGATGCAGAATAAAAATTTAGACAGTCCCTACCTACTTCACCGATGACGATTTTAGGAGTCTATCAATACGTTTGGAGTGAGCCTATCTCCATTTTGGGGCACATTTCGCAACTTCAGCCTTAAAACGGTAGCTAAGAATTTATTTACGAAAATTGAAGTGAAAAATTCTATAAATTATAAAAGGTGAAGTTCATGAATCAATCGTTAACAGTTTTTTATGCCAATAGGAAGTTTGTTTACATTATGATTTATGCGAAAAAATTGTAAACCTGTGGTAGTGAGTAGTTGACAGTTTTATTATGCCAATAGGAAGTTTGGTTACATTTTGATTTATGCGAAAAAATTGGAAAACTGTGGTAGTGAGTAGTAACATAACTACTAAGTGTAATAGTGACCTTATCGCCTTGTAATATAATGTTTTTCATAAATCAAAATGTTACCACTTTCAGTATAAAAACCGTATGTATGCATTAGGCCTTAAAAGGCAAAGAAATGACAATAATAAAATCTAGTCTTCAAAATTTTACAAACAGATTTAGATCAAGACTGAGAACGAATTATATCAACATATTAAACACATTTTGGTAATTTTTATAACATTTTTTTGTAAATAAGACATGTTTGAACGTAGGTATATAAACTTAAATTATGATTGTTCCTTATCTGTACTTATGATAACTTAAATGTAATTTATTGTTATACGATACGTATGTTGTTAAAATATAAGGCTTTATTAAAATCTGTTGTTTTATTAATCATATCTCTTTTACTAAACGTAGTCATCCCATCTATTTAATGGCTACCAACGACCCTGATTTTCTTTAAAAATGAATCGCTAGTGGCGGATCTAGGGACCAAGGCTGCCTGAAGCTGCACGTCAATTCCTTGGCTGGCGTGAATATGTTGACATCTCGATATAAATGTATCTTTTTTTCTATTTATTTATACGCTTCGGCGCTTCCTACGCCTATCTATACATATAAAAGGAGAAGCTGACTGACTGACTGACTGATCTATCAACGCACAGCCTAAACCGCTGGGGTTAGAAAGTTGAAATTTTGACAGTAGGTTCCTTTTGTAACGTAGGCATCCACTAAGAAGGGATTTTTCGAAATTCAACCCCTAAGGGAGTTAAATAGGGGATGAAAGTTTGTATGGAAAATAGTCACTTAACGGGTTCAAAATTTCACGCAAGCGAAGCTGCGGGCGGAAGCTAGTGGTTTTATAAAAAAAAACATTTATACTTAAATTCTAAAAGTTACTTTAGAACCTATCCTATGCATAAATGGAGTGGTTTTTTCCCCTATAAAACCATAAGCGCGGGAAGCGTATAAAAAAAAAACATGCTTAAATCGAGATGTCAACTTATTCACGCCAGCCACGGAATTTGAAAACTCATTGAACAAGTTTGACTTTCTAAAAAGGCCACAGTTATGTAACTCACCACGCCCCCTAAAACCTAATTCCGGATTCCCTATCCCCTTAAAATAGGCTTACTGGATCGATTTTATTGTAAATCGCACGTTCAGTAAAAGAAGAAGGATCAATAGAAAAAAATACCTATTGCTTGTATGAAAAATACTTTGCTGAACATCTGACTTTTAATTCTATCAATAAAAAAATATTATATTAGTCACTATGATAATAATCAACCTTTTGCAGCGACCGTCTATCCGCGTCATCAACTCTCACGCATCCTTGGCTGATCCAGTCAGCGCTCTGTACCGAACTTCATGTTACGAAGTCCAAACTGAAGCGTTACGTCATCAAGAAGCGTTGGGCTAAAGCCGTATCAGCCGTCATAGCACTCAAGAGAATGGGCGCTAAGTTCGAAGATCATCATGAAGAGAAGGTGGATACGAAGAATGGAGAAAATTGATTGGAGAATTGTTTAGTTTGAAGTCGATTGGGCAGTGTTATGCCAGCGTTTTAGGGTACGGGATAGTATTACATTTTTGGTTAGGAAGATTTATGAAAAAAAGTATTTTTTTATTTTAGGACCCAATTAGGCCCTATTTACTGCAAATATTGGAGTTTAGGGACATGGGGCGAATTTGTACCCCAAGGATTCGATTCTGGGTACTCTAATGTGCTATTTAATTTGGCAGAAATATCCGTGAACTAAGGCTTTGGATTTATAGTGTCTGCTCCTATTTTTTTTTCTAATTAATTAATTTTCTTGTGATTTTTTCAACAGTCATAAAGTTAGGTACCTGAGGCACGCAGAGCATTGCTAGCATTTATTTTAGGTAACCATAACAAATGATCGCCTCGGATTCTGACTTACAGTAATCACAAATGAAATGTGTCCCACTCGCTTCGCTTACTGCCAGCGCATTTATTTTGTTTATCGTGTGAAAATCCTCGTTTATACCTACGCCCGGGGAAGAGAGGGTTGTGCCGGACTCTTACCGGCTAAAAACCCACGGTGTTCCTTCTCCTGACCTGTGGCTGGGATCGTGGGATCCGCAGCTGCATGCACCGTTCTGTGGGGCCTTGCCCCACGTCGTCCTGAGAGGTGCGTGTGGAACACCGCTCGCATCCTTCTCGGGCCTGTTACTGGTCGGGCGACGGGTTTACAGCCAATTTACTGTTCCAATCCTCGAGTGCTGAGTCGAAGTGTCTGTAACACTGGCCTGCTGTTGGTTGGTTTTCTTGCCTTAATGCCATGTTCACAGATATTTCTTCATAATAATCTTCAAATGCGTCTGAGGCTGACTGAGATAGGTGGACTTAGGTATACAAAATTGAGTATGAGGTATCAAAATCATAAGGATCACGATTGGATTCGTTTTTTTTTTGCATAATACTGCCCGATCATTGACTAAACCACTTAGCTAGATATTTTAGGGTTATAAAACATTTGGTAAAACGCACATAATTCGCAAAAAAAACGCACATGCATATCTAATATAGTTATAATTTATGAAATAATATTTGTTATCGACGATGTAATTAAATTCTATAGAACGTTGACCTTCCCTGTACACCGTTAATTATATCTGTTGATTTTTTGTTTTCATTAACCACTTGTTGAGTCGCTAGAGTTCAATGTTGTTTTAGGAAGTAATTTAATAATATTGCATAATATGTTGCCTATAAAGAACGCGTCATTCAAATAGCCATAAGCCCAGCCGCACACCTGAAATTTGTCAGAAGACTTCTGAAGCGTGCGCGAAGGCCCTCTGCGCATACATTTTGTACTAGAGTACGCCGGCTGCCGGATCCAGCAAATTCTGACAGTGTCTCTTTGGTCAGTACAAAATATTTGAGCAGAGTCACGGTGTCATAAATTTTCTAACAGAAAGGAGACTTTTTTTTATCTGGTGAAAAGGCCCACCAAAAAACATGATTCTCCATTAGGTTATTGTAAGAGTCATGTTTTGATTGTCGTATTTCACAGTATTCCGGTTACATAAAGTTTTGATAATATTACCACTGCAATCTAGAGATTATACCTACGGAATAAACCAACATGCATTTCATTATTATACGCCACAATTTGTGGTGGGCCTATATGATCAATATACGTTACCATGTGGGCCCAAAAAAAATTGTCTCCTTTCTGATAATATGCAACCGGGCTAATCAAGCATAATTCCGTTTTGGTATATAACGATCTTTTGGCATAAAATCGTAACTTTAGGAATAAATGCTATTTGTGCTATGATTAGTATCTAGTAAATTTTAATTAAATTATCTATGTAAAAAATATTATTTAGACTAAATTCAAGATCTACCAGTATTAATGAAGTCATTATTTTGTTGACACTGCTAACATACCGCTCTTGCACAACGAAATGGGTAAATAATATGTTTAACGATAAGAAAAATCATTAAATATAGGTACACTTGTAGGTATCTAGGTACTTAAGTTTTTGAAGCTATTAGAGGCAGAAAACCTTTGGTTTTATTTGACTAAAATGGTGCCAAAATATTTACTAACTTAGTAACACTAGGTGTAATGCAGTGCCTATAAATAATATTAAATGTAATCTAATAATCTCATTGAGATCTGTATATCAGAAGTATTCTATACATATTATATTTTATGTAATAGTTATAAGTAAATAATTGTGTCCCGGAAAATGTCCCAGGCAAAAAAAGAGGCTTGAAAAATTTAAAGAGGTTTTTGCCGCGCAGTCTGATATGACGGGCTAAAACAAAATAAAAAATACATCTAAGTAAATAATGAAAGACATTAACTTCTAACATTAGATTAAGTTTTGTGCTAATTTAAATTAAGTATTAATTGCAATCTCTATAGTAGATCTAATGGTTTTTATTGCCATATTATTCTTTACCAGCCATATTTATTTTTATTATAGAAGTTTTATTTTAATAATTATGTGGAAACTAAATTGTGTGAAATTGAGTCGTACGTTATATATTGCATTTAATTTTCCAAGCAAATGACTATTATTAAAGACATTGGATTGTAAACGAAATTTTTATAGTTATTGATAATAAATCTTGTTGCATCTGATATGAGGTGTATTTTTATAACCCTTTTAAAACTCAAGCATTTAGGAATCGAGGAGCGACACCTATCAGACATCCACAATCCAATTTGTGGAAAGTGCCTATCAAGTAGGTACCAACATCGTTCAGCACCAAAACCACTACGGGAATACCCCGCTTTAAGCGACCACGAATTGCGCGAAATCGTTATAACGCGATTTTTAAATTTCGCGCTTAATTGCCCCGTTTTACGCGGATGGATTGATTAGTCCATTTGCGCATTTATTGGCGTGATTGCATTAGCTAATAGGAACCCGTAGCGCAATTCGAAGTCGCGTAAAGCGGGGTATTACCGTATGTATCTTAGGTAAGTTTCGTTGTTGTTGTGGTGGTGGCATTGAGTCTTATCTCATGCGGCGTCAACTTCGATGGTGCGGACGACATGTGTCAAGGAGCAGCGAGTGGCGAAGCACATCTTTTATTGTGAACTTGAGGAGGGCAAGCGCAAGCATGGCGGACAGTTCCACAGGTATAAAGATGTGCTAAAGCGTCACTTTAACAAGTGCGACTTAGAGCCGTCTCGGTGGGAGCAGCAAGCCGCTCAAAGACTTGAGTGGAGAACTTTGGTTAAAACCAAAGTTCATGATTTTGAATTACAGCGGCGCCTTGAGCTTGATGCTAAGCGTGACCAATTGAAAGCCCGACCACCTGAGGCAATTAACTATAATTACATAGATGGTGTGCTCACGTGCCCGCAATGTGCGAGGATCTTCACAAAGAAGATTGGTTACATAAGCCACATGCGAGCTCACGAACGACAACCACAGCGGAGCTGAAGCAATCGCCATGGCCGAAATCGGTCGGATCAGATCATCAAGTTTAGTAGTACAAGTTGACTTGCGCTACCGACTTTCAAGCCATGGACACACCAGCAGCAAATCGCCTTCTGCAAGTTTAACGAACTGAGTGAGCAATGAAGTGCAATAACGTAAATTTCGCAACAAAGCTTGCTAGAGTCGTTCCATCTATAACATAGGATTCAATTTCGAATGATTTACAGGACTTTGTGATTTACAATACCTAAATTAGATTTAAACTAGTTAGCATTTAAATTAAATTACGTAAGTCCGGTGTTTTGCCTCGAAACCAATCGGTTTTTTTTTTTAGGCCATTTGAGGCCAGCCTGTTTATTGTAATTGACGCAGAAGAGCCGCGCCGCTAGCATAGGTACACAACACATGGGCGGCACCTACGGTAAATATCGTGGATGCTGCTGAAACCACTTGGAATCAATTTACAAGAAACCGCATTACAAATAATCACATACGAGTACATAGCCAGTTCTAAATTATTATGTAATCTCTCCGACCTTATATTGATCGAGACTGCTACAATTTTATTGGATAGGCATTCGTGATATTATAGCGCTATCTGTCGGGAATCTAGAGCCTCGTCAGTTAACAGGGATGAACGTTGATTTAGAGTAAAAGGGTTAATTTAGCTAAAAAGAGCACCAGGCGCGCTTTAGGCCGCGTTTCCACTGACGCGGAGCTGGGCGGAGAGGAGCGGAGAAGAGCGGTGAAAAGTGGTCAGTGTTTCCACTGAAGCGGAGCTGGGCGGAGAGGAGCGGAGCTGGGCGGAGAGAACATCAGACAGATCAATGAACTTCTCATCCATTTTGATACGTATGCACCTAGTGACGTAACGAAACTGCACACGAGTCACGCACCGCCCCGCTCCGCTCCGTACCGCCCCGCTGTCCTCCGCTCTGCACCCCAATGCTCGCTGTCCTCCGCACTGCACCGCCTCGATGTATGAATATCCGCTCAGCTCTGCTCCACCCCGCTCGTACTGTTTCCATTGAAGCGGAGCGGAGATTTCAAGCATAGTCATTGGTCAATTTGTGCACCGCTAAGCTCCTCTCCGCCCAGCTCCGCGTCAGTGGAAACGCGGCCTTAAGCCCGGACTCCACCAAAGCGGAGATGTCTCGATCAACCAATAGGATTGCGTTATTTTCAAATCTCTCCTCTTAGCTTCAACTCAAAACGAATTCCTATTGGTTGTTTACGAGACATCTCCGCTTTAGTGGAGTCTGGGCCTTACACTGCTTTTCCAGTAGAAATGTGTGCTACGAACAATTGATTTCAAACGTGTCATAGCGATCCTTTATGCTGGTTTGAAATACATTCATAGCACACATCTCTGGTGGAAATGCAGCCTTAGTCACATTCTTTGGGTATACCAAAATAAAACCAATCAAAAACTTTTTATACTTTTTTTTATTTTTAAAAACACGCAATGGTATCGCACTCCCGGATCCACAGCAATGCAATACCACACCGCGGTACCGAAGGTGGTATTAACGGTAAGATTTCTGGTAGCGCGCACGTGCACCTGGACCTCCGAACTTCTTGGGCTCGCAGCGACGGGGATCAGCGACCAGTAAACTCCTGTCGTACTGGACGAGGATGTCCTTGATTTCCTTCTTGGACGCCTCGTCTACATCTGTAATGTGAACATGTACAGAGTTACAAATATGGTTCTCCAGAAATGATTAATAAAAAAAGAATCATTGAAATTGGTTCACAATTGGCGAAGATATCGCTGAAAAAACAAACACGTCAAAAAAATCCAAAAAATTTTTGAAAGTCACTTAATGATGAAGAATTTGTAACTGCTAAACTATGCCAAGCACATTTTTCATCAATTTAAATAAGAAAATGTTATCTATAACCATTTGATGTGAACAACATAACTAGGCCCGGCGCAGACGACGGACTTTTTGTCCGCCGGACTACCACGGACAAGAATAAAAGTAGTCGGTAGTTGTTGCCATCGCAGACACAGAGTTCTAACGACAACTACAGACAAAATTACCGTCGTGTGCGTTGAGTCCGTGTTAAATTTCGCGACCGGCAAAGACTACCAACCACGTCAATTCCTGTCCGCGGCAGTCCGCCGGACAAAAAGTCCGTCGTCTGCGCCGGGCCCTATTGTTAGAAATAAATGTAGTGTACATTTCAAACTAGCAAGTTATTGAAAATCATTGCTGCTTGGTAAATGTCACCGTTTATCTACCCTCCCTGAAATGACTGAGTTACAATTGGGCAACACAGCTTTGGAAGAAGGGATAATTAATAATTAAGATCAGAGAATTCATTGAAAAAAAAATATTTTATCAATTTATAACAAAACTAAGTAATGAATCATCAAAATTAGTTTGTTTACATTAAGATAAGAATGTCATATACTTACATTTCTGGTAGAAAGCGATGAGTGCCTTAGAGATGGCTTGTCTGATAGCGTAAACCTGGGCGACATGACCACCACCCTTCACGGTCACTCTGATGTCGACACCGGAGAACTTTTCCTGCAACATTATAGTAGTATGTTAATTTCAATCCAACATTATGTATTTGTAGGTTTTGAACTAGTATGGTGGTCAGATTGGATCTTTACAGCACATCCAAAGATGCTCAGGTTCGGAATAAGTGATACTCATCATTCAAAATAGTTTTATCTGATAGTTGAACTGTGGGATATTTCTTCATGCCAAAATGGATTTCTCATGAACTTTTGTATTATGTTAGTTAACATTTTTACAAAATTAGTCAATGACATCACAAAATTAAGAAGCTTAGCCTTTAGCTTAGCTTAGCACTTGGCAAAATGGGCACATTTTGTAATTTGTGGTTATAATCACTAAATAAAAATCTTTTGCTTTTTGATAAGTATTTTATGTGATTATTGTTAAAAAATGCAAAAGATTTTTATTAGACCATTTTGCATATCCCCAACCACAAATTACAAAGTGTGTACATTTGCAAAATGCTCATTAAAGAAGTGCACATCCTGCATAAGACCCATTTAAACAATTACAAGTTACATTAAGACAGAAAGTTTAAGAAAAGATAACCGAAAATTACAATGCAGAACAACAAGCTACTAGTTACAAAGTATCAGTGCAAAGTTAAATACATTCAAATATTAAATCAAACATGAGCAAACTGAGGAATATGAAATAAACATGCAATAAATTACAAATAATGTGAATGAAATGTGGATATTGAAGTTGAGTTCTAACAGAGAGCCAAAAAAATGATAAATAATAATAAAAAGTAATTCTTGTATTATAACTTTCATGAGACACATTCATATTTATGATTAATTACAGTTTACTCACATGCATTTTTCAGGATTGGCCAACTAGTTTCAGAGTAATTCTGAATTTTTGTAACACTGTTTTGAAACAAATTGTCTTTGGCAATGTTAGAACTCAAGACTAAAGAAACATTCAGTTTAACTGTTTCTATACAAAACATGCATAAACAAATAAAAATTTATAAAAAATGCAGAAAATATGATAAACAGATGAAGACACACTAATTTTAGTTTCGCTTTCAGTGTAGGTACTGCTGTGTAGGTGTCTTGTAGGTCTATTCATTTAGTATTTATTTTGTGGGCCCGTTTTGTAGTAGAAAACTATAACTTTTAAGGAATAAAGCATTGAAGAAATGCATGCCCAGCAGAAAGCTTTGTTAAATGAGGAAAGACTACATCATGGTGTACAAATATTTTAAGTAAAATGTTTTACCTTGCCGAGCAGTAGGATGGGTTCTTGCAGTTTGTACTGCAGGAGACGGGGCTCCACTAAGTCAAGTGGGCGTCCATTTACGCGTAACACTCCGTGTCCGCGTTTACAGTAGGCCACGGCTGTGGCGGTTTTCTAAAAACAGACATGAGGATTACACATTTGAAAAAAGAATTATAACATTTTATCAAAAGAACAAATTTTAAAAAAAAGTTCCTGTTCCAACTTTGAAGTTCGTTGAACGTTAAAGTGATTTTCTCTAGAAAGTAGAATATGACAAAACATAGCACCAACTTATTTGAGGTTATGAACACTACATAAATAATAATTACAAGGAAGCTACTTGGATCTAAGTTATAATCAAAGCATTAGGTTCAGATAACGTTTTTTAAGAACATTAGACGAGTAAATCCTAGGGATCACATAGATAATGGAAACTGATGCATCCAGCAAAACTATGGTTACACACATTGGTTGGACAGCTACATAGGAAGTCAGGGTGGGAAATTAATATTTAACTATTTCAAAAGTAATCTCGTAAGGAACACTGAAAGTGGGGTAAAAATAAGGATGAGTAACTGAAATAATCGCTATATCTTCGGCACTAACACGTGGATGGAACAAACACTTACCTTGCGACCGAATACTTGGACGGCCTGGATAGGTTCACGGCGCGCCTGAAAAGACGTTAAAAACGAATGAGAATCCAATCAATTTGTGAGGTTTGGTAATCAAAATACTAGTAAAAGAAAAATAATTACAGAGCGCAAATCGTCACGCACCTCCTGCGGGGCAGCCATTTTGGCAGAGAAAGACTGAATTAGTGATGTGAACCGGTTTTAAGATAACCTAAAAAATCGATTTTTCAGAACACCGATTGAGACAGGTTGTTTTTTCTAAAAACCGATAAATTTTTGTCAGTACAGAAACTGAAATATTTTTTTACTCTACGTCATTGTTGTGTTTGTCAGTATTTTATCAGACGTTTTATGTGAAATTAAGACGCTTATATTGATTTAAAAAATTAAAGACGGTACAAAGTTCTACCGAAGATGTTTTTAAAGTTTTTGATTAAGTAGGTGGCTATTTTTCATACTCTTTTGTGCAGACCTGTAATAAAATAAAGCTTTATTAAAAGTAAGATAAATTTGTCCAATATAATCAATGAAAAAAAATATACAGTCAAACAGTTTATGCTTTTATTTTGCAAGGTTAGTCGGAAAGGGGATACTAATCCGCGGGCCATTTAAAGTAGGTATAATATTATGTAATGAGTTATTGACTGTTTGATAGCAAGTGCGAAAAATTTAAAATTCAATCATTTTCATTTTTAGTTTCTTGAAAAATTCTTCATCCCTGCTTTAGTTACGAATTCAGAAAATGGAGCTTCTAATCCGTGACCCCAAATATGACCTAAAATGCAAACACAGCTGATTTATAGCTGAGGATAGATAGATTTTAGCGTATTTTTTATGAAACCTGTGAATAGCTATTTCTCTAAAACAATTGACTTTTGGGGAAAGTTGTAGAACAAAAGTCATTTATTGTTATGGGTACTTTGACACCCTTTCGCATAGTACCCCCTTTCCAACTAAACTTGTATAAGTAACGATTTCTTTCATTTCACTAACACAACTATGAGTATTTCTTATTATAAAGAATCCATGAATCATTAGAAAAACTGTGAAAACCGGTTTTTCTAAAAAGAAATCAGAATACACCGATTTCTAATTAATGCAATAGGTACATCACTAGACCGAATGAATCCACAGATTATAAATATAAATGGTTGAACGAATGACCATATAAGAAAACCGTAACTTGACAAAACAAGATAGATATTCTCGTTGACATCATTGAATAATACTACCCTGACATCTGTTGGCCAATAGATGAACAAAAGTTATCGTCATGATTAAAACTAGTTAAGATATTTGTTACTAGATGTCGCTACAAAAACTTTCCACGCGTATTTGTCAATAGATAGCAGCATAAACTTTTTCACACTACGTTCACGACGGGTGACTCAACTAAGGCCGGTTTTAGTGCTCGACCGACCGTCGGTGCGTACCATCGTTCCTGACGATACGCATAACCGATCGTCAGTTTTTAACGTTCAGTGCTCTCCTGACCAACCAAACTGGCCGGACTGGTACAGTCACAAACACGTACACGAAATGAACGCGTTTACAAATTGTTTAATTGCTGCTTACTATCTTCGTAAACGTATAAGGAACAGAAGACGTAGATACCACAATTTGAACACAAAGCTGTACAAACTTCTTCCCATGCCTTTAACTTGGCAATACGGTCTTTGTATAAACACGTGGCCTTTGTCCCACAGAAGTTCACGAAGTCGAACTTCGGTAATTAGGCGTTTGGTGTCAATATATGCCATGTTTGATCAAAATTAGGTACTTACTTAAATCATTAAAAGGTAATGATACCAATAAAATCAAACAATATTATTGAAGTTTTGAACTAGTAGGTTTCATTCTTTTTACGATGATACGCGCATCCGTACGGTCGGTCCACCGATCGGTGTAGCACTGAACGCGTTAATATGTATCCATAGCGCGTCAGTCGACCGACGGCACGCATGCGGACGCGCTTGACTGACGGTCCTCGTACGCAGTGCGTAGCAATATACGCGTGCGTACTGTCGGTCGAGCACTGTCACGACTTGTGAATTTTCATACAAATGACAAGCGCGACCGACGTACGCACCGACGGTCGGTCAAGCACTAAAACCGGCCTAACCAATCCATCACGTCACGTATAGTATAGCGCCGCGCCGCGCCAAGCTTGTTTTGTATTCGTCGAACGTAATCGTTGAAGTTGAGTCGTGCGGAATGTGCGACAGTAGCGCACGATCACGACAATGCGCCCGCGCTGCGAATAACGCTGACATTCCCGCGCTAGTGCATTAGAACTTAAAACAAAACAGTGTGAATGGTTATTGTACGAGAGAAATTTGTGAATATTGTTTCGTTTATGTAATGAACAGTTTGTGTAATATTTGAACTGGATTTATTGTGACAAACAAGTGCGAGCAATTTTTGAAACTTCGAAGGTAAGTTTGAAATTATTTAAACTTTCGATTTTATTTAATAAAACCACGTGCGTATTCTTAATAGGTAAATACTATTTGTTTTGATTTAAAAAGTTGAATAACTTGTAAGGTTGAAATAACGAAACAAAAGTTTAAATACTTTACTTAGGTACCTGCCTACCTAAAAATAATGACGGTAATAATAAATGTAACTGATTAGTAGGTAACTAATGGTACAATTAAATGAGTTTTATTTCCCAATATTTAGGTAGGTATCTAATTAAATCATCAGCAAAAGTTAAGTTTATTTAAATCATTTTCCAATGTGCGCTATTAATATTTACTAAAGAATATAATACCGGCTGCAATAATATTAGTAACAACCACAATAATAAACGGTGTTTATATTTTTACAAAAGTTTTAAAATATAAGTTTTTTTTTTAAATCGCATTTTATATTATTTATTCATCATGCTCAGTTTAAATACGTCAAGCTGTTTTTAAACTTTAATCCAACAAACTTAAGATATCTATTTCTGTGCACATAAGTACTACAAGAGTTAAGGAACTTTTTATCATAAACTTTTTGTTGACTCTGTGCGTCATAAAAAAATAAAATGAATCATTCAAGAATGTTGGCCACACGCTTACGTAGGTACTTTACGAAGTAGAATATCCAGGAAAAATAGAAAAAAAGGGAATTTATGTCAAGTTATTCATTCAATAGGTGGTAAAACCACTGCGTACCTATTAGGATGTTTTGCTATAAGCTCGCATGACGCCAAACATGACACGTACACTGCCTGGCTGCCTGGCTACTCTAGCTAGCTAGCTAGTAAATAAATATTGATAATATTAATTCCTGTAGCCAGAATGGCACCGGTATGCTTCGGTACCACAGTTCGCTGATAGGTCCCGTATGAATGAGGCGACCTGAAACAATAACTTGCTTTAACTATTATCTAATCTGTCTTTAATTGATATTTTCCCAATAAAAAATTAAATGACTGCCTCGTTGGCCAAGTGTTCCCAAGCGCAACTATTAAGCGTGAGGTCCTGGGTTCGATCCCCAGGTCGGGTAGTGTCATTGGATTTTTCCGTGTGGAATTTCTTAGTAACAGCCCGGAGTCTGGATTTGTGCCAATGGCAATAGGCACGCTCCTTATTACATGGGACTTGAAACATAACGGCAAAATGTGGGTGTACTATAATACAGCTCTGCCCAACCCTTCGGGGAATACAGGAGTGATGTTATATTAAAAAAATAAATGCAACTGATAATCGAATCCAGGACCACACGCCAACTCACGCGCCGCAGTCGCGCTCGCAACAACAAGACCTTCAGTGTTAACAATAAGGAATCGAAACGCATTCTAAGAATATTTTTCAGCAACTGTCTGTCATTATCATTACAGACCTGTAACAACAGCTCGTATTGTACAGATAACACCAAAAACATAGATACCTGAGTCTATATCTAATCTACTTACCACTAATTCGATAAATCAAATCGAATTGCAATAAAATCGGTATTTTACGTGATTTGTTTTTTGTACCGTAAACACCTACTATCGGCCACCGCAATACAGTTTAGCCACCTACTTCTTTTTCCTCCTGTTCCATAAAATGTAGGTCTCACAAAATGTAACAATTTTTAAAGAAAAAAACTACGATAACATTAAATACGTCACCTTTGTTCACCCAAAAATGAGTCCTTTAAGCCTAGCACGAATATTTTGACGTATAGTAACGTAAACGTAACAACGTTAATGTGAGTGAATTTTAAATCGTAAATACAATTATTCTATAGCATTTTAGTTTAAATGTATGCGACAAGCACAATTTGTATCATACATAGATATGAATAATTTTCAATTCAATTAAATATTATGTGCGAAACGAGTATTTCCAATTCAAAATTCACTCGCGTTAACGTTACGTTAACGTTACCATACGTCACAACATTCGTGCTAGGCCTACTGCTATCGAAAAAACGTAAACGACATCATCAAAAACCGTAAATGGCTACACTATCCAAGTTTTTTTTTAATGTTTGATATTCTTTTTATGGTGACGTTTTGTAGAGAAACGTCAGGAATCAACTTACGGTAAGAAGGGTCTAAATCGTAATCGTAACATGAGTGTGAGAGGTAACTTTATTTGTTCGCCTTTCACGTCAAAACAGTTTAAATTAAATGTACGGATGCCAGCATATCAAGCTACCCGAAACTGTCAAATTTTCCCAATCAACCTTGAACCCAACGCCAATAAAAATGAGAATCTACTAAAGAAATTTGTCAGATTGTAGTAGCTTTATAAACTGGCTTCTGTACGACCAAATTTCTAGGAATACATTGTCTTAATAAATAAAAAACTACTTCATAGAGGATGTCCAAAAAACTTATTTTACGCGGACGGAGTCACGTTCAAAAGTTAGTCGATTCAAAGTGTTACGTTTTACTAACATTATCATACATTTACATGTCTGAGCAACTAGGTATAAACATCTTCACAACTCAATTAGTGCCCCGAGCGGTACAGTTACGTAACAAATCTAGTTCAATCATCGTGAACGCGTTTAAATCTCTAGAACGCATTATTTCCATAATTACATAATATTATAATGATTTGTCAAAATAAATAACAAGTTACGAGTCCAATTTGCTTATCAAAAATCAACAAAATATTGAGATTTTGAAAGTGTAATAAATTATAGGATTTATTTACTTCCTTATGTCAAATGTAAAAATGTATTAGAAGATTATTCGAGAGCACAATAAAGAGCTGTCGCATTATTCATGTGTTATGTTACTTTTACTAACAAGAAAAACAAGTATCAGCATTACATGTAACACCCAAAACGATTCCTGCATAGATCTCTACCATACCTATACATCAGTAAAAATAAAAAAATGTATGCATGATGCACAAGCATTTCGGAAATTTTGTCGCGAGATAAGTGCCACTACGGCACTACACATAACTGCGATACTGCGCAAGCCTAGTTTTCCCGAGAGTCGTAATTGTCGCAAAGATCAGATGCAGTCGCTATACGACGCAGGTAGCCTCAAAAATCCCCACACCGGATGAAAAAACGCAGGAATCAATCATGGATTGATCCTGATGAATTAATCATGAATTGATCCTGATGAATCAATCATGAATTGATCCTGATGAATCAATCATGAATTGATCGCTGGAATCAATCATCAATTGAACGTCTAGGCGTCTAAACGATCGCCTTAAAGCCAAAAGTAGCAGTGAACCTATTTCCAAAAAATGTTGTCATGACGGTTGCATCATAATTCACGATACGAGATCATCTGGCAGATTTGGACAGGGTACGTAGTGTCCCTTTAAGTGAAGAGAAAACGCACATATCGGATTGCCACCGCAGCACTATTCATTTATGGATTTCGCAATAGCTTGTCATGCAACGCGTTGCTTGTTGCAACGATGCAACGGACACAGCAACATGTTTAGGTACAACTATGAAAGTGTACCACTTTTCAGAACGGCTAACCGCTACTTACACTTACCATGCTTACGGTAAGGAACACGACATACAAATTGCGATAAGCTAACTTTTAATAGCGATCGGATCTAAGCCGTCGTGTATATCGGGCGACCGTTGCATGACCGAGAACATGTCGATACGGCTTCCTGTCTTTGCACACTTAATCGTAATACGGTCACGGCTAATCCATTTAAGGCCTAAATGGGTTCGATAAATGTGTCTTCGATAATTCGAACAAGGAATGTGGGACTGGGTTTGTTAAGTTTCAAAATAGGTAACTAAGTAGAAGATATCTAAGCATCTTTGACTAGGTCTATTACACAATATGCATAATCGGTCCATTACTGTCCCACAGTTGGGCCACGGGCAAGAAGCCCATGCCCAGCTGTCAGAACGAGAAGGGACTTACCTCCGGTTTCTGAATTGAGAATTAGGGATAAGCAATACTTAAGTAGTATTTGAGTACGGAGTTGTCAAAAAAATGCTTTATAATCCGTCAATTTTTTGACAACTCTGTACTCAAATGTTACTTATGTACTGCTTATCCTAGAATTCTCAATTCAGAAACCGGAGGTATGTCTATTAATAGAGATTAATCACTGTCAAATTCCTACGTATTTTTTATTAAACACAGATATTTCTAATTAAATAGCGAAACGTCACAGGCATATTACATTAGCAGAAAGCATGCACCTAGAAGGCAGGTATCTTGTTATTTAATTAACTAAAGATGAGGCATTTTTTTAATATAAATATGTTCTTATAATAATACCTAAAGTTCTATTTTTAATCAAACGAAGTAAAGTGACAGGACAATACTGTCAAACAACAATGCACTACTGGCACTACTGTCAATCAGCAATGGTAGGACCTGTCACTTTACTACGTCTGATTAAAAATAAAACTAGTATCTCTGCGTTATGTGGCCAGTTAATGTGAAGTACCTAACATAAAAGATTCTTGTTTCAAGCACTTTATCAATGTTAACAAAGGCAGCCAATTACAATAAATTAACGGGTAATTAAACATACAGAGGCTTTAATTAATTACTAACATACCTTTTCGTGATTTTCCAGACACAGAAAAACTTCAAATTAATTAAACATTAATAACTAAACATGTAGGTATGTCTTTGCAAAAGACAAAGCCGAGCTAATAATAGTCCAAATATAAGGAAAATTTCATATAATAATTACATGTTATTGTCCATTTACTTTGTTTTGTACATTCCTTCGTTATTATTTGTTTTAAGTAAAGCTTAGTATGACTTAATGTTTAGTTAGGTGTCGTAAAACTGATTTTCAATTAACTTACTATTTTACTAGAATTTTTATTTAGCTTTGAAACTGATTGCTTTGTCAGTGTGCTTAATTTTAATTGTAAAACTATTAATGCTAAATAAATAAGAAGGGCATAAAAACATATTTTATGGTAGTCCGTAAAAAACAAGGATACTGGCCATAAAATTATCATTAAAACTATAACTTTTCTACGCATTTTCAACAGCCGGAAGGAAATACCCGTTGCAGTATCTACTGTAACTTTGATTTTCCTGTTACATATAATATTTATTCGATATTCTTCAAGACTGGTACAATGTCTGGTAGGCAGGAATAACCTAAGTTACACAAGAACTTCTTCTGGCTTCAATTCCTTTCTATAATTTCACAATATCAATTAAAGAATGTAGTAAAAACTTGGTTTTTCTGTGTCACACAATATTGGACATTATCAATACCTTTTAAAATTGTGTAAAAACTATTTCTTTCCATAATAACCAAGTATCAATTATTAATTTGTAATTTTTTACAACCAACAACTACATAATGAATATCTTCATATCTATAAATAAAAGTACAATCTCACAATACGTTAGCCATATTACAGGACCACCGGCAACAGTCATAAAATAAACTATATCTGCACTAACGATATTAGAAAACCTAGATCAACCAGCGTTTATACCACTAACATACTATTCTCAACCCTATCGAACACACATAGGGTGTAAAATTAAACATTGTTATGCAATAGACTGCATGCTAGTTAGAAGTACTAGGGCTTCATATAACATCGTTAGTAGATTAGTGATGCACACCGCACGCAACGCGGGAAGCCATACACCAAAACATTGCAGATTTTTCGCAGAATATGTGCAAACAAAGGTATTGGATGGAAGCTTGTTTTAAATAATTCAATTTGTAGATAATGATAACAAAGGAACAAACATTTTTTCGTTGTTTTCTACAAGCATCAATGGTATCTTGAGATGACTGCTTTTGTAAATGACTAACTAAATCAAGCAGCGGTTGGCTCATAGATAAGTTTGTCAAATGCTTCCTAGAAAAAAAAACAAATTTCTATCTCTAGTGGGGCAATTTGCAGACTTTGCAGATTATTCAAAACTGCCCTAAAACTTAAACTTCCCTTGGGGTATCGCTCTATTACTCCAAGTTAGTCGGACAGGGGGTACTAATCCGAAAGTACCCATAATAATGAATAACTTTTGTTTTTGTTCTACCACTTTCCCCGAAAGTCTAAGATTAAGAGAAATTTCCGTTCAAAAATTTCATTAAAAATACGCTTAAATCTATCTGTTCTCAGCTATGATCAGTTGTGTTTACATTTTATGTCATATGTATTTGGGGTCACGGATTAGAAGATCCATTTTCTGAATTCGTAACTAAAGCAGGGATGAAGAATTTTTGGAAAAAAACTAAAATAATAATTTTCCAAGGAAACAGAAATTATTGAATTTTGCTTTCCTTCATTTGCTTTAAAACAGTCATCAGTGACACTCGCGTATTAGTACCCCCTTTCCGACTAACCCGTGTACATATCTTTTTGATTTTCCTGCAAAAGTGCAATTTAAACACAAACATATGACCACGATTTAGGCCAGTTACAAGTAGTTCTAGTTCATAATCAGATAAGATAAACAATATTTTGGGAAAATGTAAAAGTATTTTAGGCCATATTTGATAATTATAACTTATGTTTACTTTCGATAGAATTATCTATCGAAAGAATGCTGTTTCCGATATCAAATATTAACTTTGCCGATTTCTTTTTCATTGAATGATTGATAGCAAACTATTCGATTGAATGGTATTGAAGAATTTATTTACAAAGTTGATAATAGACTGAAGACAGCTAACAATCTATCGAACTATTTAAAAAATAAAATTCTGTTCGTTGGTAAGGGCATCAGTTGAGAACGGCTCGACGGATTTGGCATTTTCTTTTAAATGTTCCTTAAAGAAGAACGGTCATTTGTGACCCAGACCCGACACGAAAGAGACATATCTCAATTTTTATTTTATTTTATGCATAGCTAAAATATATAGTTTTTATATTCGAAATCAATGGCTAACACCAAAATATTGCCTTATGTTTTTGTTCAGGCGATACATTTTTCTAATACCTATTTACCTACAAAAAATTAATGACGACACAATAATTATGAAATTCTTTTCTTTTTCTTTCTCTTTTTTTTAAAAACATTGCCCCACACTAAGATTACTCTTGTATCGTGTGTGTAATTATCCAGGTGACCCGGTGATGGAACTGGATTATGTAATTTTTAAACTTCTAGTATGACAATCGAGTTAGGGTTCATTAAAATCGTCTTAATCGGTGATTCATTGCAGATTAGAGATTACGGTATCATTAAGAAGCTGGCTAGATAGTGGAATATTTTGGTAGCTAGGTACTAAACACACCGAGTTTGAGCTTATCAATATTAACTCTATTTCAGTGCCGTTTGTGAAACAAAAATAAAATCGTAACAGAAATTCGATGAAAAAAAATTGTCTCAACAAAATCAAATGGCAATATTGTGTTAGCCACTGATATTCAGAATAGTGTTAATTTATTTCTGTTACATTTAATATAACAAAATAACTGAGATAAGTTCCTTTTGTGTCGGGCCTGGGTAAATTTCCTATGGGCCGTGACCCTTCTTCTTTCAAATTAAGTTTTTATGGAAAGAAAAATTGTCCGGAAGATTGGCAAGGGACAAACTGAAAGTTCTTTTTTCTATGGGATTTTTGTATGAACTCAAGGATAGGGCAACGTTTATCGGGTCAGCTAGTGTCAAATAAATTGTAAGAAACAATAAGTTTCAACAATGATTCTAAGCTTAAAACATCTAGGTACACAAAACATATTTTCCGTTAGGTTTTTGTGTAGTTTGAAGATTTCTGCAGTCGCAGCAGATAGCTTTAAAGAGGGCTTTATCGTATTGGCATTTTATCTCTACACATTTATCAGCTAGTCTGCTGATGTTTGAATGTTTGTCGTCGTCATAATACTTAGCAACAATAGCTATCAAGTCAATAAACTTTACGCACTCTTCTTGCACTGTTCCTATAGCCAAAAACTAATCGTTTTCCTTACTAACGCTAGCATTTCCTTTTGCCTAACTTGGCATAGAAATGGACTCATAAGCTAATTTTACCTTTGATGGCTATTGGCTACTTAGGTATAGGTGGGTCTACTGAGCAAAGTTGTGGGTCCTTTGCTTCACTATTGGTAAAGTTGTAAGAGTTTTAATTTTAATCAAAAACGCTCGTTAAATCATAGGAATCGGTGATTAAAGACTAATAAACACAACCCCCCTTATTACCAAAGATGGTTTAAACCAAGACTAAGGTAAACCCAGGTTTAAAATATACCCATCACTTTTTCAAAGTCAAAGTTTTTTATTTCAAGTAGACCAAATTACAGGTGCTTTTAAAACGTCAAAACTAGGTGCACGGTTCCAAAAGGTGGGTCTCATGGAGAAGAACCGGCAAGAAACTCCATAAATTCTTATGCCAATGTCTTTCTTATGTCATATAATAAAAAGAGACGGGGTTATTTTAAAACCTAGGTTTTTCTTAGACCATCTTTTGTAATAAGGGGGTATATGACATGTGCACTGATGTGGACTGAGGGATCAAATCTTAAAATCTTGCAGAACAGAAAGGCAGAATTAGTAAAAAAAAAAAAACTGTTAGGATACTCCAAAACATTGTTATAATAATAATAATAATAATATAATAATAATACCCCTCTGGGAAAGGCGTTACCTCATCATGAGATTAACGTAAAACCGGAGGGAACATTAGACTAGCTTTCTACAACCCCATCATATAGTAAAAAATGTATCATGAGGTCTACTGAAAAGCTTACAAACCGCAGGGCAGCTTGTGGCGAGCTGTCGGTGAGTGGCGACACTGCGTGCCTTATTGCCTCAGAGAGTCGGTCAGGGCCTCGTCTCCAGTTTGCCTTTATTGGCTGGCTGGGGTGGAACCCCAAGAGTGCCCGCAGGACTCTCGACTCTGGCTTGCCTTTGTCGGCCGGCCAGAGGGGGGCCGCCAGAGCTATATGCTCGGGGGTGGAAGTGTCTAAAGGCGTAATAACGGGGAAACCCACTCCGGGTCTTTTAGACCCGCGACGGCGAAACCGGGGCCACACCTCTCTACACCTCTAGCCGCTCACACGTCTGTTGCCCCCTTCGCCTATGTACTGGCGGCTTTTCAGGGGGCCCAGCTAGTGAGCTGGCGAGTCACCGTCTGCCAATATACTTCAATTTTAAATGTTGAAAGGCAGACGCCGTTTTCTTCCGGCAATAGAAGTTATCCAGTCCATTTAACACCCCCTCCCATAGACCAGTTTTATTTTTACCATATTTCACAATAGTTTTGCGCCCACCTGGGACGGTCCATGACTGTACTCCAATAGTGCAGCCGTGGATAGTCCCGGTTGGTGCCCCACCCCATTTTAGATTAAAGCTCTCGAAGGGGCCTCTGCGCGTTGGACCTGTGTCCCCGTGTATGCCTTCCAAAGGACCGGACATCTTCCGCACGGAAGATGAGCCGTGATGTCCAAAGAGATACAAATAATAATAATAATCATTTATTGCGTCAAACATGGTAGGTATGTTGTTACATTAGAATATATATGTTTCACACATTTGGCTGTTTTACAGCATGCAATATTACAGATTGGTATTCATAATAGGATACTTAATTTACTATATTTCGAGATCATACTTTATACTTCTGTTTATTTTATAATTACTACAATACTAATACACTTGCTTACCATATATTTTTTGTTTTGTTACAATGTTCTTAAATATAAAAAGTAATTTTTAATATTCCTTTTAGAAAATAGGAACACCAAAACACAGGTTTATTTTTATAATTTCGCATTCATGTACTCACTTAAGGAATAAAAGGCTTTGTTTAGTAGCAAAGTACGTAGACGGGATTTAAATAGTTTGATTGGGAGAATTCTATAGCATTCAGGCAACTTATTATAGATTTTAATGGCCATAGGATAGCAGTTTCGGCGATAAAGTTCGGTTTTAATATTAGGTAATATGAGGCGGTCAGGATACCTTGTGTTAAAATTGCAATGATCGCTCCATTTATTAAATAAGTCTGGATGAGCTTTTACAAAATTACAGCACTCCAGTATGTATAGGGAAGTAACAGTAAGTAGCTTAAATTTAGGGAACAGAGTTCGACAAGATGTTAGAGGCGATACTCCAGCAATTGCTCGAATACATTGTTTTTGAGAAATAAAGACTCTATTAATTTCGACCGAGTTTCCCCATATCAAGATACCATACCTAATTATAGATGCAACGTATCCGTGATATGCTTGAAGAGCGACGTTTTGGCTAGCTATTTTAGTTAATCGCCAGAGTGCAAAGGCAAACCTATTGATCCTAGTGCACACCTTTTTAATATGAGGACCCCATCGACATTGGTTATCTAAAACCATGCCCAGAAAGGTAACTTCATTGGTTTCAATGATTTCCTGTCCCTTACAAACAACTTTAAGGTTGTTTTTGCTAGGCTTTCTATTGTAAAACTGCATATATCTGGTTTTATCAGCATTCACTTTTAAATTGTTATTTTCTAACCATAGAGTGATATCATCAATACATTTATTTATATCTTCATTGTGGTTACTTCTGTCAGATTCTGCTATGATAACCGATATATCATCCGCAAAGAGTGTACATGTATGTGGAGTCACATCTGGTAAGTCATTTATAAATATCAGAAACAATAATGGTCCTAGTATACTACCCTGAGGAACTCCTACAGCATTTGGTAGGAGGGCAGATTTATAATGACACTCTTCTCTGTCTTTATTGATATTAGTTAGGTCAACGTATTGCTTTCTGCCTTTGAGGTAGCTCTCAAGCCAATTGTTAGCTGCACCTCGAAGACCATACTTTTCACATTTAGTCAGCAATTCATCATGAGGAACGAAGTCAAAGGCTTTACTCATGTCGAAAAATATGACTGCTGTACGTATATTTTTATCAATGGATTCAGTTACTTTGTGAATGACGTTAAAAGCCGCAAGAGTTGTTGATTTGCCCTTTTGGAAACCATTTTGTTCTCTTTTTAAAATATCAAATTTATTTAAAAAAGTTACCAGTCGTTGGTGCATTACCTTTTCGAAGACTTTGGCTATGATGGGTATCAAAGCAATTGGCCTATAGTTGCTAAGAAGAGTTTTGTCACCTTTTTTAAAGATAGGTTTAATAACAGACACTTTTAGTAAGTCTGGGAATGTTCCTTTTAAGAAAGACAAATTTATGAGATGACATAGAACATCTGTAAGTGATATTGCATTTTCTTTTAGTACGTTAGTAGGAAAATTATCATAACCCACAGAGTTTGTGGAATTAAGTGACATAATTGTTTTATATATTTCACGTCTTGAAGTTGGATATAAAAATATTGTCGCGTCTAAGCTTTTGATGTTATTAGATTTGGTTTTAAAGTTTGTAGCATTATCATTGGTAAGATTTATGAAATAATTATTAAATGAATTGGAGACGTCTTTCGGATCAATTAGTATTTTATTTTCTACAATAATTTTATTGACATAGTCATTATCATTTATGTGTGTATTTTGAGTTTTTTTAACAACATCCCATGTGGCTTTGCAGATGTTTTTGGATTTCATAATATGTTGTATGTTATTTAATTTCCGTGCATTATAGATACACTGTTTTAGGATTTTAGAGTATTTTTGATATGTCCTTTTAATGTGCTTATTTTTTTTCGTGTAGTAACAGTACCGTAGTTTCCTTCTAGCTTTACATGATATTTTTAGTCCCCTAGTTATCCATGAGTCCTCTTTGATTTTATTTTTTATTTTTATTTTATATATCGGCAAACATAATTCAAAAAATAATATAAGTGTCTCATGAAACATTTCAAATGCTTTATTTACATCAGATTCACTTAGGACCCATTGCCATGATAAACTCGAAAGGCACTCTTTAAATTTATTTAAATTACCTCTTTCAAAATCGCGTTTATACATAAATAGTAGTTTTTTAGGTTGTGGTTTATTTTTAGCAGTAAATGTTAGGGTTTGGCCACTGTGGTCTGATAAACCTAAATGATGTATCTTGGTAGTAGCTTCGGGAAAGTTACTTACCATCTGGTCAAGACACGCGTCTAATCTTGTAGGTTCATTTACATGTGTGTAGAAACCGTAGTTCTGAATTATTCGTAGGTATTCATCACGTGCTTTCGAATCTTTAAGTAAATTAATATTAAAATCACCAGTTACTATTATTTTCTTTTTACATCTATTTCGTAGTTGGGCCATAAGCATTTCCAAGTTATTAAGAAATTTATAAGGATTAGAATTTGGAGTTCTGTAAATGCATATAATTATACAATTAAATATAGGGACTTCGATGCCGCAATATTCAAAACATAGTTCAGTAGCTAGTTCTTTTAACAAAAGAAACTTTGAACATACCAGATCATGCTTACATAAAATGCATACGCCGCCACGTCTCTTATTTGGTCTGGAGTACCAATCAATCAACCGGTAGTGTTCAAGGTGTAGATTAAGTTCATCACCCGATTTAAGAAAAGTCTCGCTGAGACAGACAATACTAACATTATGATTATCTTTAGCTAACTCGGTTAATGATATATGCAGTAGGTCAGATTTACCGAGTATCCCTGCAATATTTTGATGAAATAAAGTTACTTTAACATCATTATTCTCGAAAAAAATCAGTTTCTTTACCAAGAGGAGGATAAAGATTCGGTGATACGTTTGGGCTATCAAACAATTTTCGAGCTATTGCTGTTATGTTACAAGATTTTGGTCCCGTGCTATTATTATTTTTTGAGAAATAGTCTAATATTGTTTTCTGTTTCATTTTAGTACCATTTATTAAAGGGGTTTCAGGTACTTTTTTTTTGAGATCATTACTTGATCGTCGCATATTAAGAATCAACCTGCTGTTGCGAAAATTGAGATACATATCTTCATAGTCTACACTATCAATAGCAAAATTAATTTGTCTGCAAAAATAATACCTATCGTGAGTATGAATATTAGCATTTATAAAACTAGTTTTTATGAAATTGTTACATAACAATTTGACATTTTTATTCAACATATGTTCATTTAGATACTTATTTCTATTTACACCTAATACTATTACTGATCTATCATAGAACCTTTTTAAGACAGTAGATAATTCAATTGTTATCATATTAGGGTTTACGTCATTTTCACCGACACATAGAATTAGTTTATCACTTTCTTTTAGGGTCATATTTTCACATAGTTTTAAAACTTCTTGAGATGTAGCAAATGGTTTTGTACAAGGTTAGTCAGAAAGGGGGTACTAATCCGAAAGGGTGGTAAAGTACACATAATAATGAGTAACTTTTGTTCTACAACTTTTCCCAAAAGTCAATAGTTTAAGAGAAACAGTTGTTCAAAAATCTCAAAAAAAAAGTCTCTAAAATCTATCTATCCCCAGTTATGATAAGCTGTGTTTACATTTTAGGTCATATTTGGGGTCATGAATTAGAAGCACCATTTTCTGAATTTGTAACTAAAGCAGGGATGAAGAATTTTTGAAAAAACTAAAATAAAAATCATTTTATTTGGAAAAAAAAAATATCGAATTTTAAAATTTTAACACTTGCTTTCAAATAGTCATCAGTGATACTATAAGTGGGCTTCGGATTAGTACCCCCTTTCCGACTAACCTTGTATATGCTGATATCTTGTATTTTTCATATTTCGTGTATTTCCTGGTATTTATCAGTTTCGCAGCAAGACCAACGCATTGCTGGGTTCCTAATATGATAATTTGCTTATCTGAAGGAATCTTGGTTTGTGTTGGTTCATTAATTATTATTGGTTTCAGTGCTCCATTATTTTCAGGTGTGTTTTTGAAAACACCGGGTTCATTTATGGTTCGATCGTCCGGTTTAGGTGCACACAACTGATTAGAACGATTATCAGTTTTATTAATGGTGGATTTTATTGTATCAATACTTAGCTTAGGAGTTTGGTGTAGATATTTTCGACGTGACTTTATGACACTTTCGCCTTTTGTCGTAGAGCAAATTTTCATTAAATTCTGAATTTTGCATTCCATTTTTGCAATTGTATCTTTAAGACAGGTATTTTCGAGTAACAATTTGCTAATTTCATCATGGGCACTCTGAAGCTGTATTTTTAAATTATCATTTAAATCAATTAGCTTGTTTAATTCGTCTCTTTCTTCATATCTTATAGTTGAGAGATCAGGTAAGCTAGCCAGTCGATTAGACACAGAGGATAAAAAACTTTCATCCATATTTGGCAGTGATTCAGAGGAGTCTTCCATTCTATGTACTTTTTTGCGAAAAGTGACATTATTACTGGAATCCATTTTAAATATTCGTTGATAAAACTTATTAAGGCAATATTATCATTCCATAGCAGTAATGCTAAGAGTTATCCAATTGTTTTACTGGAACGCAGCATGCAGATCGTATCGTGTGTATGGATACGTTAAGTCGCTAAAGTTCACTATATATTGTTGAACTGGAACGCGCTCAACTTATTTAAGGTTGGTAGAACTGTGTATGACTACGGAATTTGTAATCAACGATATTTTCAAGAGTAATAACCACTTTTTTGTTTTTGTATTAATTTCTGAGTACTTATAATGTTATTTATTCTCTATTTTCACTGAACTTGACGATTATTTGCTGTTTATGAACACTTAATCACTTGTTGTATTGTTTGTTTTGTTAGCTACACCATTCACTATATTATCAGTTTAGAACTTCCAGAGTCAATTGTAATGCGGGAAAACGATGTCACTATAGAGTTAGCACATTATATACACATTTATCTGATTTTTGACCAAACAAACTAAGAAACATTAATAAAAATTGTTTTTAAATACGGAGCGAACAGTTGTTTCGATCAGGGTTGCCAACTGTTAGTTAAGCGCGATTTAAAAAAGTTATGGTCGAAAAACTTGATCCCTCAGTTCAGACGCTCGAAATAAGTGTCATATCATGAATCTTAGAATATACCGAATGTACGAATAAACTATTTTACTTAATAATTTGTTAAGAATTTATAAAAGAAAGACACCTAATTTATAAGTGACAATTTTGAAATCGTCTGACTAAAATACCATTAATTTAGTTTTTTCCTGAGATCTATACAATTCCAACAATGCCAATCTTTATTTCATACATTACATTCGTTAAAAGTTACGCCTTAAGAATTCAGAGCACTCGAACGCGTGGAACGCAATACCAATAAATTCCGTAGCGTTCAAGTTAATACCCATTATAGTGATAGTTAAGTCCAGTGCCAGTTAAGTAAGGAGAAAACTTAACTTAGTGGTAACGAGCGTGTGTGCCGAACCCTATGTGAGTTTAAAATGCCGCCAAGAAATGTTGGAGAAATCGTAGTAAGGTTAGCTGTTAAAGGTTTTACTCGTACGGGTAATGTGTTCTCTAAAAGGGGTAAAAGATAAGGGAAGATAAATGGTTAGCTATAATAGTAGGTACAGCAACTATAGAGTTGGTAAAAGGTTTGGCGGCAAAAAAAGTAAATTTATAAATAGTTTGAGTTAAAAGTAAAGTAGGTAATTTTAGTATTTAGATTAGATGAGTAGTGTGATGGGCCTCATAAGAAGGTTCAAGGTCACCCAAAGGGCAATGGAGAGGGCTACGCTCGGAGTTACCCTGCGAGATCATATCAGAGATGATGAGATTCGCAGGAGAACCAAGGTAACCGACATAGCTCGAAGAATTGCCAAACTTAAGTGACATTGGGCGGGGCACATTGCTCGCAGTTCTGGAGTGGCGACCGCGTACCGGAAGACGCAGCGTGGGTAGGCCTCCTACAAGGTGGACCGATGATCTGGTGATGGTCGCGGGAAACCGCTGGATGCGAGAAGCACAGGACCGGTCGATGTGGCGATGCTTGGGGGAGGCGTATGTCCAGCAGTGGACGTCTTTCGGCTGAATGATGAGTAGTGTTTGGTAGGCCGATTCCTGATTTACTGATGTACTAATTAACTATTAATATAAAGTATGGTTTTTGGCTCTTGTACCATACTTTACATTAATATGGAAGGGTTTCCATGGGTTAGCAACTATCTCAGGTATTTTAAAGCTACGAGCTACGAGTCTATTTTATATCGAGTTTGGCAATAAAAAATCTACATTGGTTTGCAAAACAATTAGTTCTTGGCCATACTATCGAGAATGTATCTTTCTAAATTATAAAACATTCTAAAATAGAATTGCCTTATTTAAACCTAGCTTTTTCATGAGGTACACCAATTTGAAAAGCACCAATCGTATCACACTTATACAAGGTTAGTCAGAAAGGGGGTACTAATCCGAAAGGGTGTTAAAGTACCCATAATAATGAGTAACTTTTGTTCTACCACTTTCCCCAAAACTCAATAGTTTAAGAGAAATAGCTGTACAAAAATTTAAAAAAAAAATTGTCTAAAATCTGCCTATCCTTAGCTATGATCAGCTGTGTTTACATTTTAGGTCATATTTGGGGTCACGAATTAGAAACTTTATTTTCTGAATTCGTAACTAAAGCAGGGAAGAATATTTTTTGAAAATACTGAATTAAAAATCATCTTTTAGGGAAATAAAAATTATCAGATTTTAAAATTTTAACACTTGCTATAATAAAACAGTCATCAGTGATACTTTAAGTTGTCTGCGGATTAGTAGTTACTCCCTTTCTGACCAACCTTGTAGTATTACTATAGGTGTGATTTGAAAAGGTGCTCTTCAAATTGGTGCGCTAAATGGAATGCCTCTTTGTCATTCTTAACTTTTCCTAATAGGTTTCTACTTTTCTTTTATAGTTTCTATAGACAAAATAGTCAAAAAACACGTTTATTATTATTCAATACCATTGTTTACTTGTTAAGTTTTACGATTAATAAAAATTCTAATATCTATCATGGACGACACATGTCTATCTTATTCTAAGATAGCCCCTTGAGATGTTATATCACCAAAATCTTATCCATTTACAACGACAAGACAATATTTGAAACAACTTCCTTCTTTCCGAGTATCGAATGCGACATTTTAGTCGATAAGCTGTTGGGAGCTTACAACTGGTTCTTTCATCGAGTCGTTTATGATATAAAAGATACTGTGTTGCATAACATGTATAATACTAAAACTTTATTATGAATACAAGAAACAGTTTGTAGGTTTCTAACGAGGTGTCGTTTGGTATAATCTGAAAAAGTAATCTTTTTTACTCCGTCAAGAACATTATGTACCTAGTCTTTATATTTCATTTATCTGATAAACAAACTTTGCGTGAACGTTAATAAGAAATAGGTTAAACAGGATCAATGCATTTATCGCATATTTCAACAATATTTTCTAATGAATTTTAACAATTTGTGCTTTTAAGCAATCTTTATCCGAGCAGTTTAGCATGTCTTTAAGCGAACTGAAAGAAGCTATATTTGTATACGTATAATGTCCATATTTTCACAGTTCATTTATCCATATACGGTCCATATTAATTTGTCCTTTCTTCCAATACCGACGTACAAGCTACATGATAAAAATATTCAAATTATACAGGGTAACATATTAACTGCGAAAATTAACAGGGTTGCCAGGGATCATTAATAGAACACATTCAAATAAAAAATATCTAAACGTTAATTAATTAGATAACAGCTGCGAAAACGTAGTAGAGTACGTAGTCTTGTTATCTAACTAACTAAATTTAAGGTATTTTTTATTAAAATGTGTTCTATTAATTATACCTGGTAACCCTGTGAAGTATTGCCAGTTAATTTGAAGTTATCTGTATAAGTTCAAATAAGCAAGCAAAGTCCTGGCAAGGTGCTAGTACGGCTACATATATCAAGCTATTAATTTCCAGTATAAACTGACCTCTCATTGTACAGAAAGCAATAGAATACGAGGTCAGCTAATACTGGAAATGTATACAGCGTGATGCTATAATGGCGACATGAATTTAGCACACGGATTTGACTAAGTGGTCAGTTATCATAAAAATAAAATCAAATGGTTCGTAAATTGAAAAATGTTTTTTTTTTTCAATTTACGAACGATAAATAAAACGTACTAAGTAACAAATAAAGTACCCAGATTGGTATCACTCTGTGCAACCGATTTATTCATGCTGCAGCTACTTACATGCCGTTTCCAGTAGAACTCCAACCAGCTGGTAACTAGCTGGTAACTTTATTTACTTAATAATTCATCATCATCATCATCATATCAGCCTATTGCCGTCCACTGCTGAACGTAGGCCTCCCCCAGAGATCGCCAACCATCCCAGTCTTGGGCAGCTCGCATTCATCCGCTGTCACCTTTTTCAAATCGTCGGTCCATCGTGCCGCAGGGCGTCCCACACTACGTTTGCCCAAACGCGGTCTCCACTCTAACACGTCCGCTCCATCTACACTGTACATCCGTCTGTCCGTCTGCAGACACATAATAATTAGAATGTTTGAAAAAAAATACAATTTATGTACTATTTTATTGTTATTTTTATGATTACTAACCACTAGCCCTACCCGTGTGTTAAATTAACGTCGCCATTGTAGCGCCACGCTGTATAGCAAGCCGTGTGTACATCAAATGAGATGAAATCAAGAGTATCCGGAAGTTGGATGTTTTAATCATGACGGTCTACAGCCGTATCGTATAGTTACAGGTTTTTGATGTATTTCGTTGCATATAAACAAGGTATTTACGAGGTACCTACCATATAGTTTATGTAAGTTTATTATATTTTATCGCCTTGGAACCTTTTAATTTTTAATTAAAACGTTATTGACGCTTCTGTTTTAATTACTGTTTTTGATGGTGGTATTAAAGTTTGAACATGTTACAGCAGCTGGAAACCAGGTGCAACAAATAAATGGTAATTAAAAGTTGATAGTTGCAACTGAGAAACTTCCCTTAAATTGGCTTTCCGAACTGGTCGGATGACCTGAGGATGATAGCTTACCATCATCATCATATCAGCCTTTTTTCCGTCTACTGCTGGACATGGTCTCCCCTATTTTCCATTTCGAACGGTTTTGGGCCGTTCCCAACCAACTGTTTCCTGCGACACTTGTAAGGTCGTCTATCACCGATGATCAATGCGGCAACGCGCAGAGTTATCTTGCGCGCACTTTTAATTGTTTTGTGTGTTTGGGTTGCCAGGCAATTATATGTTTAAATTTAAGGAAAACTTGTTTTAGAGTACCTAATTAAGTTATTAATTTTAAATATGCATGTGCGTCGGTTTGGGCGTGAGAATAAATACTTTTTCTTTCTTTCTTTCTTTCAACCGCTGCAGTGATGGCAAAAGCCAGGTTTCGATTGAATCAAAGGCTTTCTCGTAGTCCACAACACCAAACATAGCGGCTGTTTGTACTCTTCTGTGATATATGTACTTTTTTAGTTAATTTAAGACGGCACTGACATGCGGTGAAGGAAAACATCGTGAGGAAACCTGGACTTATAATGGTCTGAAATCGCCAACCCGCAGTGAGCAAGCGTGGTGATCAATACTCGTTCCTTATGAGAAAGAAGAGGCCTTTGCAGTGGAACAGTTACAGACTAATATTTATTTACTAGTAGAAACAATAATAAAAAGTAATTCTACTACTAACAGTATTACTCCTATAATATTTTATTACTTTATTCTCCAACACTCGTCTCCCATATAAGTACTGACACGGTGTCGAACCAACGATCTCACATAACGATACATAAACAATTGCCGTCGCCACAGAGTCTCCGGTTCGCGCCATATTCGTGGTCATGACTTATTAAACGAGATGTTTTGCTGACTATACGCTATAAATTACATCAGATAAGTAAGCGAAGGAGCAATGTATGAAGAATTGTGAAATTTTATCGCTGTGGACATGTTGCAGGAAAGTTGCAGTAGTTTAGCTCGTTTTTTATTCGCTCAGATGCAGTTCACGACAAAGTTAGGTCTTCTTTCCACTCTTGGGTCCTTCTTTCTTATTTGACTTCGCGTTTGACGCTAGCCGCACGGGTCTATGTTGTAGCACACGAATCCAAGTCACAGAGATATAGAGGGATTCCCCTATACCCGTCTGGCTCTCACATACACACGACGGAACACAGTAAACTGATTGTCGCCGGACTTTAATGTGGGGGTGGTAGCTAGCCAGGCGGACTGTATAGATCCTACCTCCAAGCGTGCTGGGCTTTGTTGAATCTTACAACAGGTGTCTATTCGCAGCGTGCAGTGAGAAAGTTTTGTATTCTAACCCGTCCCCACACGGGATAAAATTTCCTCTTCTTTCCCAATTACGTTAGGGTCGTCCCGGACTGACCAAATGCGGCTTAATATCAATATTTGGTGCTAAACTCATTGCTGCATTGCATAGAGGAGCTCGTGGCTAAATAATTACAGCCGCATAGACCGATCTTCCGGGTTAAGCCACGCTTGCCGAGGTTGGTCTGTGGATGGGTAACCATTTACCATAGCGAGTTTCCTCCGTGCCTCGGATAGCACGTAAAGCCGTTGGTCCCGGCTGTCATTTGTAGACCTTTGACAGTCGTTACTGTTGGTCAGAAGCAAGAAAGTCTGACAACCAGTCTTACCAAGAGTATCGTATTACCCAGTTATTGGGTTGTGGAGGTCTGATAGGCAGTCGCTCCATGTAAAATACTGATATTCAGCTGCATCCGGTTCGACTGGAAGCCGACCCCAACATAGTTGGGAAAAGGCTAGGCAGATTGATTGGTGCTAAACTCATTGCTGAGTTCTGGGCCGACACGGTGTAGATTGTCATCGACACGCTAAGAGGAAGAATATCAGTATTACTTACACAATTGATAATGTACACGAAAACGCAACAGTAGCGTTAGCGGCATACAAGTACATTACGAGTCTTACTTAAGGTCAATTGTACCGATGTCGGAAAGCGTTTATCTTAAGAGTATACCTAAGTTAAACGTTTTAGGGCCAATTTTCTATCGTCAGATAACATTTATCTGAGGAATAAACATGGCGGTTTGACATATTTTTCCATAAAAAAATCTGTCAAAACGTCAAAATTGTTCTTACGATAAAAGTTATCTGACGATTGAAAATCGGCCTTCGGAAGTCTTAAATGAATCTTCTGTAAGTTATCTGCTATACTGCTACGTAACAGCTTTGAGTCTTCGTAATCCGAGCAATATTATATTTCGCCGTGCCACAGTTTAAGTTACAAGTAAGCAGTATGGTGTGTGGTCAATGACTACATGGCTACTGAACTTATCGACGCTGCCCATCCGGTGGAGATAGCAATGTTTATGGTTAATAAGATAGAAGCTTGAATCATTTGTTGTGTCTAACAAAAATATCTAGGAATTTCTTTGTAGTACCTATAAGGTTAATCGGAAAGGGAGTACTAATACGTAGGCTACTTAAAGTATCACTGATGACGGTTTTAAAGCAAGTGTTAAAATTTCAAAATTCGATCATTTTTATTTTCATGTAAAATTATTTTTATTTTAGTATTTTTTCAAAAAATCTTCTTCCCTGCTTTAGTAACGAATTCAGAGAATGAAGCTTCTAAACCGTGACCCCAAATATGACCAAAAATGTAAACACAGCTGATCATAGCTAAGGATAGATAGATTTTAGCGTATTTTTATGTAATCTTTGAACAGCAATTTCTCTTAAAATATTGACTTTTGGGGAAAGTTGTAGAATAAAAGTTATTTACTAGGGTTCTTGAACACCCTTTCGTATGAGTATCGGGTGAATATTCGAATTACCTTAACATTTTTTTAACAAATCATTGTACTCCTTCGTTGTTAACATTAATAGTAGTTTACGATTGTTTTTATTCTTGTCTTATTGCTGGACGGTAGTGGTATAGTTTGATTTTTCATTATATAATGGAAGTTTTAACCTTTTGACCGCTACGTACGTCTATGGACGTCAAATTAAAACGTGCTCACGACGCCTCCGACGGCATGGCACATCGAAAACACCACTTTTTTACAATTCAAAAGTTTGACGTCCATAGACGTCCGTGGCGGTCAAAAGTTTAAACATCTGCATTCTTAACTTTGGGATGATGATAATGACGGTCTTAATTCTTGTTAACGTTTTCCGAATCCTTTCTGACTAACCTTGTGAGCTTGTACCTATTGAGAGATGAATTACGTATTGTCTCTGCCCAGAAATGACCAGTGTTTAAATGTTGTCAAACTTTCAGTAGGCTCATTCACGTAATTACGCGCCGATCAAATTGATGCTGCAGTGAAGTTCACTTGTATCTGACAGCGATCATGATTAAGAGAGAATACGAAAAGCATTGTTTTGATTGAAACTGAACTGCAACTACACTGCAACTGAACTTCTTTAGTTAGGTGAATCAGGCGTCAGATCGATAAAAGGAATGGTCCTTCCATTATCAACAACATGCCTAAAGCTGGCTTCCCACGGTGCGTGGTAGCGCGCACGTGCGTGGTATCATCAGTAAAATCACGCAACGTGGGAAGCCATATTATGAAGGTGCGTGATTCGAAGCTATTTTTTTCATTCCAAAATACCAAGCGAAAGAGAACTCGCATCGCACCTTTAAAGTTACCGACTCGCAGTGGATACGGCGCGGCGCACCGCTCCGCACGCGTCCACGTTACCACGGCCGAGTCTCTTCCCCTATTGCATTGGTGCGAGCTCGTGCGTCGCGGTGCGCAATATCACGCATCGTGGGAAACAAGCATAACATGAGCAGGGGCCCAATTCTCCTAAAATAAATTGTTGCCAAACGCAATCAAACCACAACCGTGAGTCAGTTTTTGTTTTCGAAAACTTTCAAAATGATTGATTTTGTTTTTTGTGTCAAACAATTTGATAGCTTTTGAAATTGAGAACTGTCTGAATGAACGGTTCGGCCTTGGTTCGGTTGTGATTTATCAAGATTTATTTTAGGAGAATTAGGCCCCAGGTCGTAATAATTTTGCAGTCGCATTATCTCGTGACGAGACGAGATAATGTGCACATGTCATGCTGTGCAAGTTAGCCCGGCTGGAGTGGTAAGCCGATCAATATTATTCGATTGAACAGTTATTTATAAAGACTTTCTTGATACTTGGTGCGGCTTAGTGTAACATAATAAACGCGGTCCATTCCATGAATATCTTATGTGCCAAGATGCAGGTGCACTTACACACCATGTGAAAAACAAATTCCCATCAAAAATGGTATTAAATTGTACAGCTGCATGGCAAGCACTTAGTTTTTATCAAGTCGCTATTCGAATTTACTAGCTTTGTAAAGCAACAAAGAAAAACCGGCCAAGTGCGAGTCGGACTCGCGCACGAAGGGTTCCGTACCATTATCTATAAAAACGGCAAAAAAATCACGTTTGTTGTATGGGAGCCCCCTTAAATATTTATTTTATTCTGTTTTTTTACTATTTGTTGTTATAGCGGCAAAAGAAATACATCATCTGTTAAAATTTCAACTGTCTAGCTATCACGGTTCATGAGATACAGCCTGGTGACAGACGGACGGACGGACGGACAGCGGAGTTTTAGTAATAGGGTCCCGTTTTACCCTTTGGGTACGGAAACCTAAAAATGAAAATAAGTACAAAAATAGGAACGTTAATTACACCTCCTCGTCATCTCCCTGCCCGTATCCCACTCAAGGTGGGGTCGGCACATCATATATTCCTCTTCCATTCTCCTCTATCAGCCGCCATCTCAGTACTCACTCCTTTCTTACCCATATCATCCTTCACACAATCCTTCCATCTTCTCCTTGGCCTACCTCTACTTGTATATCTATCCAATCATATTTAACACTCTTTTAGTAACATGACTTTCTTCCCTCCGCATAACATGTCCATATTGTCCATACCCTGCTAACCTATTACTCCTCAACTTTTCAGTCAATAGCGCTACTTTGAAACTTCCTCTGATGTACTCATTCCTTATCTTATCCATTCTTGTCATTCCACATATTCATCTAAACATTCGCATATCTCCGCTGCATGCATACTCCTTTCATCCGTCCCCTTGGTGGCACATCACTCAGATCCATACAATAAGACAGGTCTTATGATCGACTTGTAAATTTTTCCCTTAAGTTTAAGGCGCATTCGTGGATTGCACGCTGTTCCCGAGACCTGCATTTATTCTATTCTACACATCCCGGTCTATCTCGCCATCGTTCTGAATTAATGAACGCACCGGAAGCCGGAGCATACCTCCTACTAAGTCTAAAATATTTTCTCCTATGCCTTTTAAAATACCAGTTCTCGAGCACAATAGAGTTAATTCAGGCTGCGTAACAAGTAAACCATAGTCAAATATGAATTTATAATGTCTCTGGTGACAACCAAGCTGTCAGTGAGTCAGACAAGTAACGAAATAACTGAACGCACCCATTTCAACTTTACATACAATCACTGCATTAAAATAATCATTACACCGACAGTGTACGGTGAAAATAGACGGTTTTGTATGTAGAATGAGCTTAGGAAATTGTAGATTGGTTTATAACCGGTTCCTATGCACAAAAACGAATCGTTTTACTTATTAATGGTAGACCAATATCAAATTTTTCATTTAGAAGACAATTTTCATTGTAGGTAATTATATTCGTCTTACAAGACAATCTAATAGCTACAATATATGTAAATCAAAATTTCTTACACATACAAGTACTTAAAGAAAAATTATATCCTAGACAATTTTGTCTGTGAATGCTACTAAAGCTGGCTCCACATTTTTGTCACATCGTTAGTTTGAACGTGAAATCATTCGCCATCATTTCCATTACACGTCGGTGACACGTGACGGAGAAATGATACATCAAAAGGATACAAATGTGGACCCGACTTAACGGAGGGGAGTGACTACATCACATTAAAGATTACGCTTCATTAATTTTGTGAAGATACGAGTCTTAAAAGAAATAACGCTCAATGAAACAGAAATGAGCATTAGATAATGTAAATATTTGCTTGGCTTTTGATGTAGAAAGTACTGATTAAATAAACGAGGAAAAAACTTGAAGCGATGTACTCGATACGAAGATTATCTATTACATAATGCTTTGTACAAATATTTGCAAGTTTATTGCGTAACTGTTTACATTTGCCAATATTGTTTAATTGATTCAATAATCTGTTTGTTTGTTGCGCCCATCTTTTGTAATGTGACTATTGATAAACTCTACCTTTTATTAATTTTTTTAAAGTACCACTACATCATGTACTTTAAAAATAGTGTAAAACAGTTTGGTATAAATGCATTATGTCTGATGTACATGACAATTATGGTGTACATAAAATTTGCAATGAATTGGCCGCAATTTGGTGAATTTCTCAACCGGGCATGGATGGCCAAATCCGAAAGCATAGAGAACAGCAAAAAATGATCAAAGGAGTCTTGGGGCCGATACCTATTAAAACAAAAACAGCATATGAGTCGTGTAAAATTGATGTGATTTAACAAAGAAGACCATGTTTGGTTATGCAGTTTATTTTGAATAACTTTGAATTTTCTGCATCGTTAACTCAAAAGTAGGTACCTACTAAAAAGTCAGATTGCCACCTTCGATTCTATACGACTCTTATTTAGACTCCAAAAAAATAACAATTACTTTTTTTTCAATTAATTTCGCTGAGCTCGAAAAAAACACATCGCATCATTGCAATTTGCACGTCGCATCATTGCCTTTCGATTCAATCTTCTCTAACTCTCCCGGTATTTAACATCATCCATACCCGATCCAGTTCTAAATTATCCATCATTATCAGCCCGTAAAAGTCCACGCTAAACATGGACGTCCTCTTAGCAACAATGAACGATCGTGAGTGGTAATTATCCACGATAGACTCTACTCTACAAAGACATGTTATTCTAAGAACAATTACATACTTAGTTTATCTGCAATAATTACAACCATTACACGAATCAGGTCAATACGTTGTACAAATAGTTGAACGCGAATTATCCTCGCATTTCTCTGCTAAATCATCGTGAAATATGCTGAACATTCGCTCAAATCGGCCTTACTGCCATTACAACCAACCTAATAGCTTATCTAATAGCTCGTGAAGCGGTAAAATCCACACTTGATCATCTAAATTGACGTATAAGTGGCATCGGCATTATAAAGTTTATTGATAATATCGAGACTTGTATCATTGCACACTTTCCTAAAATTGCCGTGAAAATGATTCTCAATTTGATCCGGTGTTGAATTGGGAACAGTTTTATGTACCAAGCTACTTCAACTTCAAAACTTATTTATTCAAGATAGACTAGAGTTACTTAGTTCTTTTTGAACGTCAATTTTTACAAAAGATTGCCCCAAAATACGCCCACCCTTCACCGCTTCCTAGTGTTTATGCTGTGAAGAAAAAACGTCGCAACAAACGTCCCAGTAATGATTAAGAAATTACAGATTAACAAATCTAGGTCTACGCATTAATTTAATTAGTACTTCTAATTCTCGGAATCTACGGTACTTCTCACCATAAGCAGTGCTACGTAATAACTGTTAGTCATCGTAAGAAAAAATAGTTCTCATAGCACAAATCATAGACAGCGCTTCTATTTCTTGCAGATACTCTGATACAAATATGTCGACCATCAGTCAGTTGTCAGACTCCAAGTGATCAAGACGTTCCGATAAATCATGACATATTTGTCGCGATCCATAATCAGAGTCTATTAATATTGTGCCAAGAAAAATTGTAGCAAAAACTTATGAAAAATGTAGAACTTTCTACAGGAAACATTATTTCAAATGACACATTGTCATGTGGCTGTTATCTGTGCTTTTGAATTATCGTTTAATTGGTATGAATTAATTAGATTGACACTAAACTCTTAAAGGAGGTGTATTGTAAAGACAATCGTTTTCACAAAGATATCAATGTTACCTACCAAATGACTATTCAGACTGAGAACGTTCTTGGGTACTGGCTAACGTCTCATCAAGTGCAGAAGATATTAAAAGGAATCCTGCTATTTGAAAATTGAAATACTTCGCCGATCAAAATGTTATTTTAATCTTTTGAGTCACCGGTAAAGTTGATATTCATTCATTAGTTCAATACCATTGTAGACGTCACACTACTGGTAGTTGAGACATCAAACTACTGGTGTTTGACTATTGTTTTTTACTATAAATCTCGAAACTATTACAAAAATAATGAAATACTAAAAAAAAATCTAATAAAATGCACAAGTTATAAATAAATAAAAAAAAATTATTCATTTATTTCAGGTGCCATACCATAGTGCACACAAAAATTACAAATAATACAAGCAAGTTAAATTAAATTAAATTGGATTAACTTGAATTAAATTAAAAATAATTACACAATTTATAGTTAATTTATTTATAGTTAATAAACGATTTAAAATTGTTCTCAAAACAGAGACAACGCTACTACCATAATTATGAAGTCATACCTTAAAAATTTCATAGTGGCTTGTCATCACTCTGTACAATATCCGTTTTGCGAGACAAAGACAGAAAATGCCTCCTCAACAAACTTCGAAAGCGTGTATTTCCTCTATTTTTTCATGTTTTTTTTTCTTTCTATACTGTCTATGAAATAATGACAAATTGATATACATTTTAGTGGTCAATTAAACTATTTGTCAATCCCTATTTTTTATCCACATTTCCCTCTCCTAGTGGTTGGTTACTCTTGATAAAGTAAACCGGTGTAATCACCGGAACGAAATCTAACACTATGGATTCTTGAATGATTCAACGGCTAAACCCTTTCATTTCCTTTGCAGATCCGACGACGGGCAACTTGGTATCCTTTTCCGCGAAAGTGTGTCTGCACCAGCAGAATCAGGTAAGAATTAACATCAATCTTTCTTTATTATCCATGTATTACTGTATTGTTTTTACCGACTTCAAAAAGGGAGTTCTCAATACGGTGATGGATTTTAAGCCATTTTTTTATTAATAGTTTTCTTTTGTCTTCTCTTCTCGTTCTCCTAGCCTTTTTTCCATCTGTGTTGATCAATTTCCAGTCTAACCAATACGACTGAAAACCAGTATTTTACACGGAGCGGCTGCCGTCAGACCTCTGCAACCCAGCTACTGGGCAAAGCCAATATCCTAAGGTTAGACCGGTTGTCAGACTTTCGGGCTTCTGACTACACATAACGATTAATCATCGGAAATTTCCTTTGCTATCCGTATAACTGGACACCAAAATCAATCTCTAATATTCGTTAAGATATAAATTACATACATTTATGTATGTAGGTTAATTATACAACGCCATTATTTATTAAAAACTTAATAATCATATTACATAATTATTATTATGTAGTATAATAAATCGATTCCAGATCGATGCTAAGCTATCAGCGACGCAAATAAAATTACTGTTTCTAATTACGCACGGTAGGAAAATTACTCAATAAAATAAAATACGTATAGTACCTATACGATTTGTACGCTTTCTTTAACATTTGTAATAAAGTATTCACTAGCTTTAGACAAAAGTGGGTTACGTTTCATCAGATATTGTATCATCTGCCCCGTAAAACGACCACTGTTGAAGCATGGGATATGGGCCTCCTAAGACCAATTAAATCGCAGAATAAAAGAAAACAAAAGAAACTCGCGCTTATTAAATGCCCAATCGTCCTAAAATATGTCGTCAAAAGTAATTTTATAATTCACTTTTTTGTGGAACTAAATTTTGGCAAAGGACTTGAATCATACTGCCTAATTTTTCGAACACAATTGACATTTGTATTTTTTTTTCTTTTTATTTTAACACCACGGCATGGTGGTCTTCCATTCTTGATGGAATCATTACTTTTATTAAAACAGTAGAGAGCTTCATTTTTTCGTCTGTTGGACGTGGGAATCTTTACCTGGTGAGTCATTAGAAAGTGATAAAATATATTTTAAGTACGTACAAGTAGAATTTTACGTAATGCATTTGTTTATGAGATTTCTATTGGTGCTTTCTTCTCATTAATGGAAGAAAAACATCTGCATATTTTCCTTGGATATCGATTTGCATAGGTCGTTAAAACCTTCAAGATAGATAGATTACTCGATAAAATATCGCACTCAGTAATCTCTGCCAGATAAGTATTTGTATGGGTCTTAGTAAGATACTGCCCATCTTCCAAGTCATGACCCATCCATCACACAAGGAATCTTAGAAGCCAGTTTTACCACCAGTATCGTTAGTACCGATTTAATATCAATTTAAGGAGAGCACGTTAAGCGGTTTGTCGCGGGTGTCGTACCAATACCTATGACAGTCGTTACGGATAGTCAACAGCCCGAAAGTCTGACAACCAGTCTAACCTTGGAATATCGGCATTGCCCAGTAAGGGCGAGGCTCCACTAGTGCGTTGCGTTGCATTGCGACGTCGCAGCGCTAGATTTGGACCGATGAGACATCGCTGCGCTACATTTGGAATCTATAGATTGGTCCAAATCTAGCGCTGCGACGTCGCAACGCACTAGTGGGGCCTCGCCCTAACTGGGTTGTGAAGGTCTGATGACAGTCGCTCCGTGTAAAATACTGGTATTCAGCCACATCTGGTAAGACTTGAAGTTGACCTCAACGACGTTTGGAAAAAGGTTAGGCAGAACGTACAGTACAACACAACCAATAAGTTACATCGATGTACCTGATCGAACAACCATTGTCAGTCGCTCATTTTAGCCACTCACACTTATTGCGTCATCTCGTAAAGATTTTTTTTTACTGCAGTACTTCTTCTCTCGTGTCCGGACGAGCTATACGAAAATAGCTCATGCTGTGGTGAAAAGATTAGCCAGTCACCAAGGTTAGTAGCAGGGCTGACTGCCCAGGGTGCGCCGGAGGTACTGAAGTATCGTCATTCCTGGAGGCTCTTTTCATGCACCCCACTGCAGTACTAATAAACATTGATTTTGATTTCACAATTGAACATTGATTGTGGTCTTGAGTCGCACTCACTTCGGAAGTGATCGGTTTTACGAAGTTTGTAGATGTGACTTTTTAATAATATGTCGTAGGTACTGTGTACGTACATACATAGAGACAATAATTATATGATTCAGACATGATTATTTTCGAAAAATCCAAATTTTAGGTGACCTGAATTGTGGTCTGCTTTGCCGTGTCGATTCCCGTATTAGGAAAAACATTTTGTATTAACCTAAATATATTATTGTTACCTTAATGGATATTTCTATATTATTACTGACTTTCCTGTGGAAATATTGGAAACCCTGGTGTGTCAGAAAATAGCAGAGAATTTATGGAAATGTCAGGCAGAGACGCTCTAGAAAAACATCCATGGATATTGTTGTGACCATAATTAAGGTCAGGCGCACAGTTCGCCAATGCGCATGCGTATGAAAATGTGCTTAATATGGCTGTAGAAGAAGCAAGAGGACTATGTTAGGATCACGTAGCGTGTTGTAGATAGCCTCTACCCCCATCGGAAAAAGGCGTAATTTTATAGTACTTATGCATAATGTAATAATAGCTATTTTCGCTCTACATTGAAAATATAATTAAAGGGGTCAACCCTATCATTGTGTTTTCAATCAACTTATTTTATCGTTCATCCGACAATAATCCTTATAAAGCCGGATGAATACGTAAATAATCTTGATGAAAGATTATCGGTCATTATGACATCAAAATAGCAAATAATTTAAATAATTATCTTGATAGTTTACACGCGTAATTGATTTTTCTCTTAGATTATGAAGTTTTTTTTCTAAAAACAATTTCGTATCACTTATTTGTTTTTTTTGTTTAACCCGTCTAAAGATGAATGTGTAAATTTTTATTATATTTTTTCGGATGTCCAAAACTCAGCGTAAAGCCGGTAACAAATGATAGTAATACTCAATACTCAATACTCAATACATTTATTGCACTCCACAAGTTAAATAGATGTTACATTAATATAAGAAACATGTGTGGGCCTTGTCAGGCACGGCAAATGTAGGAGAGAGGAGGAAGTATTAAACTTCTCTAAAATCTAAACTTCTTAAAAGGGTATTAAACCCTTTTTAATTTCGTATTATTACTTATTCTTTATATTAGTTTTATTATTATTTTATGTAATTTCATTAATTTACTTAGTTGGGTTTTGAGAATCATATTTGAATTTTATGATAAATTTATTACTGTGCACCTACTAGAGTTAGATATGAATGTTATGTTATCTAGATATTGGATTTAATTATATTTATGCTATTTTATTTGTAATGTGTTTTAAATATTATTAAAGCTATTTTTTACTAGAGTTTGTAAGAGTATAAAAATATAAATTTTATTATGTTGGTTATTATAAGATTATTATGATATTATTAATATAAAATGTATGTTTGTTTATATATTATTATGCACCTACTTGTATTTATGTTATTAGTAAATTATTACTATTAATTTAGATTTCTATTTATTGCGTTTTACATACATTTATCATTTAGATATTCATTTATGTGGTAGTAACATTTATTTAATAGCATTTGTTTAAATTTTTTTATAAATATACTATCTTTGCTTTCATTTTTTATCCGCGGGGGTAACTTATTATATATTTTTACCGACATAACATGTGGACTAGATGAGTGCATTTTAAGACGGGAGCTTGGTAAGTTTAATCGGTTTTTATGCCGTAGTCTCGGGTTTTTGTCTTCTCGTTTTGTGTAGAAGTTTTGATGATTTCTGACAAACTTACATATTTCTAAAATGTATAAACTAGGTAGCGTTAATATTTTGTGTTCTATGAAGTGGGGCTTACAGCTATCTGTATCTTCTATATTTACAAGTATTCGTATAAGTTTCTTTTGAAGAGTAAAAAGTGATGGTGCATCTGTGCTGTTTCCCCATAGGGTAATGCAAAAGTTCAGAAAAAAATAATAGTTTAATCGTTTTCGTTTATTCATAAATCTAACTATTAAATGTAAAACAAAGTACTCAAATCGTTTGTCTTTTGACGTTAAGTTTTGGGACACCTGTATACCATTCATCATCATCAGCTAAGACTATCGTTGTCCACAGCAAAATGGTATCCCACCATCATCACCACGTAGTAAAATTTTAAGTACGAGTAACCTGAAATTGAAGATTATGTTAAGATTACTTTAAAATCTTCACTTTTTATTCATGTTTTTATTATGAGGTAACATGGGACTTGAAACAGGTTTATTTAATTTTGGTACGACATTGAACTTAGTACGAGGTTATGGAGTAAAAAATGTTAATAACACGGTATAAAATCACTGGTTTATACGAATAACTATAGCTTAAAATTCCTACTTTTAATAGGTGTCTCAACAACGATGAAGAATCTTTGTGAAGTTTTTAATAATCTCCATTAATTTATGGTTCTCATGGTTTTTTCTTCTGTCGCCAAGATATACTCCATGGTATAAATATGCTACGTCAGGTATACTCTTCCCGTTACACCTACACCTAGGTCACGTGATTGGTTCAAGACTACGTCATTCATCGGCTTTGAGTGCTGCCACTATGAGTAAATAAATTACGCGATCAAAGTGCATTTTTTCACTTACTTGCTTCTAAAAGAAGCAATTGTGAACGTTAAACTAGTAATTTTATGCAGTTTACTTTTTTAACTAAACAGATGAACGCTGCAAACTGCCCTTTATATTTTTCTTAACAATTCTTTCCGTCCTATACCTAGTTGTCTGGAAGAAATTCCCGCCATTTGTACTGTTCTTAATTACGTGTATTCCTTCTGTTTTATTTATTTTAGTGTACAATAAAGTATCTATCTATGAATTACACGAAATAGGTAACAGGCTAGTTAGCTATTTATTTTTTATTCATAATGAATCAAAAGTCTCCTTAATTGTATTGAAGATGTTAAATCGATGGCAACACTGATCTTGACATTCGTAACGTAGTCTTGGGCCATCGTGGGAGAGAATACCTGGCGTAACAAATTACACTGGTCAACAAAAAAACACTTTTTGTATGTAACATGAAAACTTTTGCCTAGATAAGTTTAGAACAAGGTTAAGGATAATAGAAATAAAATTAGAATGTTCCAAATACGAATAGTTTTTTTGTAATTTTATTTTATTATATTTTAGAAAAGGCTTAAATCGAGACCTTTTGGCCCATCCAGTGAGAAGACCCACAGATGTGTAGAGCCCACGCTTTGTCTTGTTGTCTGATGGCAAAACGAAAATACTGTTCATCTATCTAAGTTACATACTAATGGCGTCAAATTTATTCGCTCAGTTTTAAAAGTAATGACGCCACAAATGTAACAAAACTTGTCAGGATTTTTACACTTTCTTGACATTATTTAATAATCACTTAACTCGGAAAACAAAAAACACAACAAAGCTCTTCAAATAATAAATACTGTGAATGTGAAAATGAAACTTAAAAACGGTTAATCTTCAATTTTGTGTGTAGTAACTAGTTGTAACACAAAAACGAGACCTAATCAAATCAAAATAAATATTGTGTAAGAATGAGGGTAGGTAGGTACTTCAAAATTAGTAAGCACCTTTCTTGTTACAACATTTTGTTGACCAGTGTTATTATGCCATGTGCTATGCCAGATGACCCAATATTTATTTATTTTTCTGTTTGAAAACGTCAATAAACCTTCACAAACCTATCCAATCCACCTCCATTCATTAAAAACTAAAATAGCCACTATTTAATCTACAAATCAACACCACTATGCGAACAATTTCATGAAGTTTTAGTATGCCATATGACTCAGGATGTACCTGGTGAACTTGAGTTCCGAGACAACTGTGTTCTCGGAACAAATCTGACATTCTCGACCACCTTACTTCATGAATGGGCTGCGTCATCAATGAGTCATGGCTACAACTTTTACGTTGATATTTTTTGCGTTGCAATTACGGGTTGGAAACTTGTTCTTTGAATTAAGCACGAATTAAGCTTCGATTGTAGGTATAATTTGATTGAATACAAGGTTAGTTGGAGTCTGTGTTGTTTTATAGTCATCATCAAGTGATTATCCCAGTCATACCTCCGGATTCTGAATTGAGAATTCGGAAAAAGCAATACTTATGTAGTATTTGAGTACGGAGTTGTCAAAAAAATGCTTTAAAATCCGTAATTTTTTTGACCGTACTCAAGTTAAGGTTAAGTACTGCTTATCCTAGAATTCTCAATTCAGAAACCGGAGTATAGTCTTCTCTCAAAAAAAAAGGTCACGCTTGTCAATTATTTTGGAACGAAATGTTTTTTTTTCTTCTTTAAATCATTTATTTTCATCGTAAAGTGAATCTTGAAGTTTCTCTACATACGTTCCCAAATGATAAAAAGAATATGATACATAAAAAAAAACATGGATAATAAAGCTGTTTTACTGTTTTTGATGATGTCGTTTAAGTTTTTTGGATAGCACTCTCTTTACGGCAAAAATTTACGAAATGACCGCTATGTCAGGACTAGGCTTGCCAACCTTTATGTATGAATTTACCGGGATTTTAGCAATCAAAATACGGGACGAGGCAAAAAAAGCGGGACCCAACTATCAACCTATAGGGAGGCCAAACATACAATTAGAGATTATTTTCTCGTTCGTTCGACGTGACTCGCGGTCGCGATCACCACTCTTCTAGCTAAACAAAACGTGCGTTCACTAAATTCCGACTACTGCCCGAAGGTTTTGCCGTAAGTACGATAAAACGGGACAATTGGCATCCCGCACACGTCTTTCGCGGGACGCATCCTCTAAAGCTCCAGAAACGGGACGTCCCGGCTCTCGCGGGACGGTTGACAAGCCTAATCAGAACTCATCTTTTGTTGAACAGAGTATAGCCTGGCTAGTGAGATGAGAATTCATTCCAAAACGCGCCGTCTAGAAAGATTCTCATTAAAGTTGAAACCTATAAAACATAATTGAAACTCCGAGAGTACCTACACACATAAAAGCTTAAACCAACTTCCACCACAACCATTATTCCTTTATAATAACTGTTACACATTTAATTAACTACATTATGTCTCCGTTATACTCCACATTGAATAAGTACTCATTTATATGCCAAATTAACCGGATGAGATAAAATCTGTCACAATGGCACTGTCATTCTCATTGAATCTGTGTCATTGTGTGACTTACTAGCATCGAGTTATTGTGCTAGTTGGCACTGACATTCCCTGACGTTACTAGAGCAAATGGGTACCATTTGGGGACGGGTAACTATACGTCATGGTGACGTCAAAGGGCCGAGAGGGTTGCCTGCTAGCGTGTAAGTGCGTATACACGTAGAAAGCGGCTTGTCGGCGCAGGTAGTCTCTATACTATGTGGTAAACCAGCGCCGACAAGCTTCGAACGTCGCCGACAAGTTCCGACCTGCTCCGATCAGTGCTGGTAGGCCGTCATTTGTTGCTGTATTTGCAAGGGAACAACGCGTATTTTTGTTAAAAAATGCCAGCCCCTGCTTCTACCCGCTTCCTTTATGTAGCGGTTACCTGCACGGACCAGTACCGATAAGCGCTGGTAGGTCGGCGCTGGTAGGTCGGCGCTGGTTACCTGCTTTCTGCTTCCTTTATCTATATGCCCTAAAGCTCGTGTAAAACAAATGTTGCATAATAATAAGCACAATCAGTCCACTCCTGGACACGGGCCTCTTCCCAGGATGAGAAGGAATCAGACCTTAGTCCATCACGCTGGCCTGGTGCGTGTTGATAGACCACACGCACCGTCGATAACTGTTTTATCCTTCTCAGGTGTGCAGGCTTCCTAACGATGTTTTCCTTCACCGTTAACGCAAGCGATAATCAAATTCTGGGGGTCTACTCCCTAAGCACGAAGTCCGTGGTTTCGGCCTTAGTTACGAGCGTTTCCTACTCCCTGTCACTTACGGACATACGATTATTTCGGGGCCCGAATTAAGAATGAATGACAACACGATTTGACAGTTGTCCCTACTACGGATGTGTTTTTGCCCGACCGAAAAGTTGAACTTGACACTTGTTTTGTTCACTCCTACGTTTCGGGCTATTTTCGGACTGGCGACTAACTTCGTTGACGGACTTAGTTAGGGAGTAGGCCCCCTGATCCGCAGATGAATTCGAAAAGTCAAAGGCTCCTTCCTGCATGGAAGGCGAGCTTTCAACCGCTAAAGACACAGTTGATCGCTTTTTTTTTGTAGCAGTAGAGTAACCGTTAGGTGTCTAAAAACAACTGTGTCTCGAGCATAAGTGACCCATGTGCGGTCAGCTCGAGCACTTCGTAGTTACTACTAATAACTATAAGGCTATCTGTGCTACGAGTTTCTTTTTATGGACGAGGCATGTGTCTACCTATGGACTGATAGTACGAAAGCGCTAGTGTTGAATAGGATTGGAGCAATCGTTTTCAAATACTAAGTGTATTTGAAAACGATTGCTCCAGTAAGTAGTAGTACTTAAATGTATGAAGTCTGCACGAATTGTAGCTTGTATAGGCCTAAGTGAAAACCGTCCTCGGCGCTTAGATGTACGGTAACTTAGAAGTATAATAGAAGTAAAGTCGACAAAGGCGAGCTTAACTCAAAAATGAGTTTTCTACCACCTAACGTTTGAGTGATAGAGAGAGATTGATAATAGGGCTGAGAGCAAACTGCAGTGTACAAAACTGTCTTATTTATATATATATACCTTAAAACTAGTTTACTTCAAGCAGTATTAGGAAGACCAGACTTTGGTATGCATCCAGCAAAAAGGGTAAATGTAGCAATCGAACGAAGCACGAAACATGACGACACATTATAAATTACTAATACTTACGTACGGGGACGAGCCGCAGGTAGGCTTGCCAACCTTTATGTATGAATTAACCGGGACTTTAGCAATCAAAATGCGGGACGTGGCAAAAAAAAAGCGGGACCCAACTGTCAAAGTATAGGGAGGCGAAAAATACAATTAGAAATTATTTTTTCGTTCGTTCGACGCGAGACTCGCGGTCGCGATCACCACTCTTCTAGCTAAACAAAACGTGCGTTCACTAAATTCCGACTTCTGCCCGAAGGTTTAGCCGTAGGTACGATAAAACGGGACAATTGGCGTCCCGCACACGTTTTCGCGGGACGCATCCTCTAAAGCTCTAGAAACGGGATGTCCCAGCACTCGCGGAACGGTTGACAAGCCTAGCCGCAGGTCTCAAATCAATGCGTAACAAAAACATTAGTTGAGTAACGTGTAACGTGACCAAAAACAAAAGAAATATCTAACGGAAGAAATACAAACAATAACAACATTCTCAATAGTTTTTTTTTCTCTAATATATAAATAATGACACCTTGATCACCGGAGGTGTCGATACCTCAAGTGTAGGAAGCGTTGCCGATTGGTTTTCAATTCGATTCTTCGGAATGTGAATACATTACCTGTACGTGTAAACTTTCATTGCTTGGGGTGTATATTTATGTTTTTTTAAGTCAATAAAATCTGTGGTGTTTGCTTTTTTATTGTCTAATGACGGAATAGAGGTATCATGACTCACTAGAATTAGTCGTAATGATCTTTGTTTTTTTAAACGCTGTTCTAAACTAATCGCCCTACAGCGAGACGGGGTGAATGAACTGTGTAATAAAAAGTTCTCAAAACTTTGTTTCAATTTTTTTTAAATGTTTTAGTTTCTTTTCTGAATTTATTAGCCCTTCAACGAAATCAATGTTGTGGGATTTTCAGTTTAGAGTAGACACGCGATTTGGACGTAGTATGGTGTTTCAGAAATTGACAAAAAACAACAACAAAACACTTATCTCTAGGTTCCTATCAGTAACGAATTATTTTGCTTACGTTGGTGGTAGCATTTTTCATTACCAAGCTTGACTCGTAAACAAATTTTACCTGTGATAGCTATTATCGTATATGGAAAGTATCTAGGTACTATGCAAAGCTATGGACCTCGCTTCATTACTGGTAAAGATACAAGAATCTTAACTTTAACCAATAACGCTCGGTAAATTATAGGAATCGACAAGTATTAAATAAAACTGGTGTAGCTTTTCTGTTCTTGAAACATAAACGCTTGTTCAGAACAGTGCTCTTAGAATGTTGATGCAAGATGAGTACTTTGAGAAATAGCCATAGTGTAGGCAGGTACTTAAAAATTAGGTTAAGTATCCATCCAATGTACCTATGTAATTCACTCTAACATACCATAAAACAAAAGAAGTACAAACACAAGTACATTTTAACACAAAAAACGTTACACTCACACCTTAGGCGTTAGATTTAGCATAAGTGGTCATGGGTGTTGTCGTGTCACGTTGTCAACCTCAATATGTCATGACAATTTCATGCCACCGACTTGGGCTGGCACGACTGCTGCGCTGCGTCGATGTGCGTTGCATAATTGAAGAACTTTCTGTTACTGCTGCTAAATTGTATGAGGCATTAGCTGATGCCGATGATTCATATGCTTAAGAACCTGATGTTTGACTCCGTTTGAGGTGGATTATAAATAAATCCGTTCTTAGCGAGTATCTAGAAGCCAAGAATATACGTATCAAAGTTCTCTCCAGAAATTCTTGGTCAATTTGTGAATCGTAACTAGCTTTTATACAAGGTTAGTTGGAAAGAGGGTACTAATGTAAGACCCAATTTCACCATACAATGTTCGTTGTTAATGTTCTGTTATGCAGTCAATGTCAATTTCAATGTACTGTTAAACAGCCTGTTAAAATGTTTAACAAGACATTAATAACTAACAGAGTATGGTGAAATTGGGCCTAAAGGTATTAAAGTACCCACAATAATGAATAACTTTTGTTCTACAACTTTTCTAAAAAGTCAATAGTTCAAGAAAACTGTTCAAAGATTTCATCACTACATAGTATAAAACAAATTCGCTTCCCGCTGTCTGTCCCTATGTATACTTAGATCTTTAAAACTACGCAACGGATTTTGATGCGGTTTTTTTTAATAGATAGAGTGATTCAAGAGGAAGGTTTTAAGCTATAAAACGTACCCGAGCGACGACGGGGCGGGTCACTAGTAAAATATAAACTGAAATCGAGCTATCCTCAGCTATGATCAGCTGTGTTGACATTTTAGGTCATATTTGGGGTAACAGACCAGTTCGTCTCGCGACCTCGCCGCGTGTTCAGCTCATGATTAAGGGCTCCGTTTGGGTCCGAAACTAGTCGGGCAATCCCGAAAAATGCACGTGAGTAAACCGTAATTAATCATAAATATGAATGTGTCTCACGAAAGTTATAATACAAAAACAGACTAGAAGCTCCATTTTGAAATTTTAACATTTTGTCACCTGCTTTAAAACAGTCATCAGTGATACTTTAATTGGTCCGAGGCTTAGTAACCCCCTTTCGGACTAACCTTTTATAATACTGAAGCCGTATAGCTTATTAAGCAGCTTAGCGAAGAAAAACGGTTGCCGATAAAAAGTATTTTTCTTATGTAAGTGTGCTATATACAGATAAACATGCTAAATACATAAAGGAAATGTATTTAGATCAAGCTAGTTGCATAAGTTGGCGCATCTAGAAATCAATGCTCAGATAGAACCGTTTGAAGAATTATTTAAAACAGCCCAAAGAACATTATAGTGGCTTAGCAATCCAATTTTCGAAAATGGAAGTGTCTCGCTTTAATCAAGAAGTTTCGATTGAACTTTTTTGGTTCGAAACAAATGTTTCGGAGAAAGAGAAGCTTACTGGGTTTCAATAACGTCTTTTGCACAAGTATTGTAAAGTCTTCTAATACCTTCGATATATCTGAAAACTGATCTGCATTTTTCGAGATTTTATACTGCCTCGTTGGTGTAGTGTTCGGAAGCGCGACTGCTGAGTGTGATGTCATCGGTTAGTTCCCCAGGTCGGGCAGTGATAATGGGTTTTTCCGCGTGAAATTTCTCAGTAGCAGCCTAGTGTCTGGATTTGTGCCCGTTTGATGGCAATAGGCTCGCCCCCTATTACAAGATACTTAAAAATAACGGTGAAATGAGAGTGTACTATAAACCTCTACCCAACTTTGCACGGAATACAGACGTAAGGCCTGATTTACACAGGGTAAGTAACTGACTCCAAACTTGAGACAAGTCAGTGCTGACCCGATATTTACCTAGTGTAAATTGATCGCGACAGCGCTGTGCTGACTCCAAATCAATTTACAGTAGATAAATATCGGGTCAGCACTGACTTGTCTCGAGTTTGGAGTCAGTTACTTACCCTGTGTAAATCAGGCCTAATGTTATGTTATGATCTTCATTTGTAAATCGACAAATGCTCTTTCAAACTCGCCCTCAATTCTATGGGTTCGCAAAAAGCATCTTTCCATGGATTTCTACGTTACATAAGTCACGAAAATTACGCACCCACGGCACAGTATTGTTCAATTGTTAGTTTAATATTACGTAATAGAACGGTATACATCGATTATAATTATCGATGCTATTCGATAATCGTCGCGAGGTAACATCTGATCACGCAATGGACTGGTATTTAAGAAATTAAATCACCACAGGAATAATGATCGTGTTTTGTTCTTTTGCATAAACCTGTTTAATTAGCGTAATTGTGATAAAATTCCGTGTTTGTTTTTGTGTGTACTAGTTCTGGTTTTTAATTGTGAGTTGTTTTGTTAGCATGTAAGTTTATCTACCGTATAAAGGAAACAAATCGTCAGTGTGCTCGCCTAAACCCATATCGACGACGAAGTGACAAGAACTCTTAACTGACATTTTGCGATATTGAGATTTTTACGTAGAACAAGTTTAAAAAAATCCTTGAAAAACCTTAAAAATATCGTTTGTGGGAGCTGGCAAGAACAGTTACATTTACTTTCTATTTTTTAGCGACTTATTGATAACTGATAATAACTATTAAGCAACTGTGCATACAATTTGTTGTCGATAGCTCATAATAAACTGTTTCCTGTAAAATACCGTTTTTACACATAGGGTAAAACCGGGATAGATGCCGCACTTTTTGAAAAAGCCTCCTAATTTAAAAAATATTAATTTACCATGAATTTTCTCTATGAATATAACTAGTTTAATCTTTAATGTTACGTTATGACTTGTTTTTGTTGACCTAGCAATAACAGATTTTGCAGAAATTAACTTTTTACACAACAATTTATTTGAGGATAGATGCCTACCTGTAAGGATAGATGCCCCACCATGAAAATGCTAATGAGGATAGATGCCTGCTGTGTAGGATAGATGCCCTATCGAATAAAATAAGTAAAATACATAATTTTAAGATGTTTTATTAGTAATTTTTAGAAGATAATTCGAATATGACACTCATTACTATAATAAAGTTAAGCATTTGCCTAAAAAAATAATAATATTTAAGTTTTAACATCCACAGTCATACCTATTTTAACATTAAGAAGTAATTATTTAAAATCGTAAAATAACACAAAAAGATCTACATTTTTTTATCCTACTTAATTTAGGTCGAACTGGAAAGTGCTTTCAGTTTTCCACATCTTGAGCAATATGTAGTTTCTGAAAAATGTTTAGCAGGTTTCACGTAGCCACTTCTGGCACATTATACACTAAATCCAGTCGGATGTTGACTTTGTATTTTTACAGTTTTCAAAGCATTCTACGCATGTGCATGTTTGCCTGTGTCTTTAAGGACTTCTGGTTCATGTCTCTTGGTTTTCTTTACAGGCAAACCTTTAGTTTTCTTTCCTTTATTTTTATAGTCGTTATTGGGTGGATTTTCTTCATCTTCGCTGTTTGAACTGTAAATATTTTTGTCGTTTTCGTGAGATTCAACCCTCATTTACTTTTAAATAATTACCATTTTCTTTATAACAAAAATCAGTCCAGTCGTCGTGGTCTTCACTAAAACATTTTTTTTTATTGTCTTCTCCTTTGTCTTTGGTTCCTTTATTTGTTTTCTTAAGTTCTTCTTTTTCTTTGGTAGTTTCAGTCTTGTTTCTCTTGACTTAGTTTTTATTTGTTTTTTTCTTCCTTTCAGCAATATCTTTCTTTTTTTTCGAAAATCTAATCAAAATTGAAAGCTAATTGTTCTGTAGCCCAAGAAAATACTCAAGCTCGCACTCTCTCCATTCTTTTATATTTCCGTGGCATGGTTCACCTACAATCAGTAGACATTAATAAAAATACACTAATAAAACATAATATTTCCGATAACTAATAATAAAACACGCTAGCACTATCAGCGTATACTTAGATGCCCCGAAGAATATCAAAACCTACCATCAGGAATAGACTGAAAAAAAATAAAAAATAACAGAACATAAGAAGCATTTAAAGAAATACTCTGACATATGTATAGGTGTATGAGGGGATAGATGCCTCTAAGGGCACCTATACCTCGAAAAATCGGGGCAACTATCCTTTTTGATGTGGATAGATGCCCTTTTATTTCTTAAATAAACTAAAAACAAAAGAGCGTTTATTTACACCTAGGTGTACACGTAATGAACCAGTATATTGACATAATAAAAAATATAACGGAATTTATTACTACTTGAAAAGTTATACACCGGCAAATACTAACCTCTGAAAATTTGAAGCATTTGTCGCGTTCGTTGCGGAAATAATCACACGCACAAGCGAGATTTGTTCATAATGCACGACAACCTGCGGGAGACTGAGGTGTGGGGTGCCTGCGCTTCTTATTTAAACTATTAATTTTTTGTTGCGAGTTTGGGAAATTAGGTTTTTTGAAAATGAGGCATCTATCCCACTGCGGCATCTATCTCGGTTTTACCCTAGGAGTTCTTGTCACTTCGTCGTCGATATGTGGATTTTATCAACTTTTCAGGAAGCGGACTGTTTTATTTGATAACTAATAAGTTTAAGAAAAAACAAAAAAATCAAAACGCTATCTAGACATCTTGTTTTTACACAGTGATAAAAAAAAGTGTTATTTTGTAATCACAAAATATACTTTTTTTTGTATTTTTCATGCACATGTCAGATTTTTTGGTAAGCGCACAGAATAAATGCTCTCTTGTTTTTCGAAGCTTCTTTATTTTTGTTGTCACTGTTTAGAATTTTACAAGGCTAGGTAACTCTATCCAGAATTTCGAATTGTCAAAGTCAACTAAGAGATAGACGTCTTTTCCAAAATTCACGCTTGTGGCGAATCTGAAATTCTGAATCACAGAATAGTAACAGAAGCAACACTTCGCGCAACAATTAATAGAAATAGCGACTCTTGCTACAAAGCAACAAAGTGCAATTCAGCTCGCATAAGCGCTCAGTACCTAACGCTATATTCACCTAAACGTTGCCGCTCTCTTCTAACGCGCAACTCTGTCGCTGTCTGGCGCGGAGTGACGCGCTAGCTGTGGCGCTAGGGTTTTCGGCTTGCCGCTGCTACTATTCGTCTATCTACCTACTTGACCACGGAATCTATCTTTATGTTTGATGCGAATTATTACACGGTCAATTAGGTAGATAGACAATGAATATTAAAGTTCGTCATTTGTAATTTACAAATAACCTTCAATCTTTAGGCTACCTCTTTGTTTAACATTCCTCATTAACTTACATTAATAATATTTTCATATTTTGCAATAATTAAAATGTTCGTAGAACAAAAACATCAAAAATTCTGGTTGTTTACATTTTCACTATACTAATTCTTAATTATCTCCTAAACGCGTAGACCGATTTGCATGATTCAAACGGATATAATCGATCTTTCATTTGACACCAAAATCGTTAAGTTATCTCAACAAATAAAAAATCACATTTGCAAGTTGCGCTCGTAATTATGTAAATCAATGTAATCAAACAATAAACGTTAAAACTACGGTTCTATATGACTGTACCTACTTGTTACCTAATTAACTTGTAGATGGGGTTTAGTTGCCGACATAATGCACATGAAAACGAAGTTATATCATCGTTTTCAAATTAATTTGAACTTATTTTTCCTCATCTGCAGATAATGAAAAAAATTTACACTCTGTCGTCTCCGTATTTCGACACACATCCATCAAATGAGCAATGTTTTAGACCAGCCATTCTTGTTGCTCACTAAACTTATTTAAAATAATAGGTACACACGCGCGCGCGCGAGTGTTGACAGCCCACTGGCGAGGTGGCGGCGTCTCCACGCGAAATTGTAGGCACTTATCGCTGTAGGTACGGTCGAGTGGTGGAGGCCTGTCTGAATGCCTTTAGCTCAGGGTGGTCGAGATTACGACGTAGGTGATATGGGTGAATATTTGAATAACCTCAACATTTTTTTTAATAAATCCTTTTTGTCCTGCATTGTTAACATAGTAGTACAAGTAACATAGTAGATTTAAGATTTGATCCCTCAGTTCAGATGCACCGTCTTTCAATGTGCATCTGAACTGAGGGATCAAATGTTAAATCCTTTCAGATTATTTGTTGTTCTTGCTTGATGGCAGTGGTATAGTTTGGGTTTTTACTATCATGATTGTAGTTTTAAGCGTGTGCATTCTTAACATTGAGATGAATACAATGATGTTCTTAATTTTTGTTAAGATTTTTCTATATTGACCCTTATGTGCTCCAGGTCAAGGGTTGGTTATGTCATATGGGACGTGACCAACCCCCCTGGTTCCACCACTGACCCACATCCATTCACAAAGACGTAGAGTATTCCACTTCGAAGTACCAGTCAAGTACCACAAACGGCATAGTCTTGAGACTTCCTAAACCCATAGTTCCCACAATTTAGTCCGTCAAAACACTTTTTCGACACCACAAACGCACCCTGAGAATAAACAAACCACTAATTACTCGTACTAAACCGTAAAACAACTTCCTCGTATGCTATGCAAGTACTTGTAACAATACTAGTACGTAGCGCGGTGGCGACGACCATCGTAGTACGTGATTTGACTCCTCACTGACTCATCGGGATTCTAAAATGGCCGCCAATCGTCCATTTCGATTGTTTAGTTTTTAGCAAAGAGTACTGTTAATAAATAGTAAAGTTTTGAAGTTTTGAGCGTATCTGTATTGAAGATGTAAGGAATTTGAAGTCTTCTTGGAGTTGCAGGAAGCTGAGTTGGCATGCTTATCAAACATCGATAGCGAACACGTCATTGTCCCTTACTCATTTTATAATTATCTCATAAACAATAACTCCCTGTAACGTTGTAACGTTTGTTGTAAGAAATATAGCTATACTAATAAAAGCTGAATAGAGTTAATAAGCCATGTACCTATAACGTAAGTGGAACCATACATTTTCCGATGTTTAAGCTTGTCATAATTTAGCGGTTATTGGTAAGGGGATATATAATAGGTATCTACTTGTTTTAGAACTTACATTCCGTTCTTAGCTATTATGATCTATATGAAGGATACTATTATACATAATTCATGATATAACTTCTGAAGGAATACCTTCAATTGACATTTAGTTGTGAAAAAAATGCACCATCAAATTCTAAACATTTTTTTTTTAGATTTCGAACATTTACTCAGTTTTTCTTTGTTCAAAATCGTAAAGAGTTTGATACCTAACGAACCTTTTTGGACAACTTTAAGGTCATTTATTATTAGGCTGTACACTTAATAAATCAAACCACAAAGGCTAATCAAACCGGCCAATCGTCTACGGGTCATTCGACGACTATTTTAAGAAGTGACACTAAACTAATGACTGTTCCTTTGTTTTCTTAACAAAATGGCGTCACAGATGGTCTGGTGTCACGGCTAGCTTGCTAAGACCAATCAAACGGCTAATTGCTAGTACTTGCAGGAATTCAATTGAAATGGTATTGTGTTTAGACGATTTATTTAGTTTTAAACTTTAAGCCCTCTTAATTACGAGAGAGGGTCTAAGAAAAACCCAAGTTTTAAAATAGCTCTGTTTCTTTTTGTTATGTAACGTTAGAAAGTGATGGGTATATTTTAAATTTAGATTTACCTTAGTTTTGGTTTAATCCATTTTTATAATAATGGGTAAAGTGTTTTTTCGTTAAGTTTTAAGCACTGCATTAAACCAAGAAATGCATTTTTTGTTTAGACTGCTATTCGAAGTCATAAAATTCGAACAAGAAAAAGGGCTTATTATGTAATAGTAAATAGTAAATGATTTTCAACTGTAGTAGTAGGTACATACGATGCAATCAGTTTGCATAATATTTTGTCTCCTATCTCTACATGAGCGCATTTATTTATGCTAAACGCAGTGTCAGTGTCAAAATGACACTGCGTTTCGCCTTAAACTTAGTTTAAAGGCGTTTAGCAGCGGAAAATAAAAAAAACTTCTAGTTTCCTCGCCCTATTTAATTTAAATTATTAATAAACATTTTTCATTTACAGTCGTAATATTGTTTACTTATTTTCCAAATCATTTATTTATAAGGAAAATTCTGAGGTATGTATTCAATACATAATAATTATAGTTTATAACATAAACAGCCTCAAGCTAAGTGTTAAATGTTATTTATACTAATAAATATGACTTAATAGCTGATACATTATTAAATGATTCATTCCTTTGTCACTTGAATTGGTAGTAGAACATAAACTATTAACGATGATTACTTAATGTAGGTACCTACCAGCGTTGACAGATGTCCTGATTTTGGCGGGACGTCCCGATTTTGAAATCAAAATTAAATGTCCCGCGCGGGACAGGCTCAGTCCCGTTTTTCGGGATTACCTACTTGAATTATTTGTAAGTAATTCTTATAAATTTCTTACTTACACTCAACTGTCTAACTATAGGGTAAACTAGACACTTAATATTAAAGTAACGTACTTTCATTAAAATATATTTTATAGAGCTATTTTTGCTATCTATTGTCATGTAAACATAATTTAAAACTCAAATAAAAAGATATTTATTTAAAAACTACTGATAATTTTTTTAGTATGTCCCGCTTTCGAAGAAAAAAACCCGGTTTTTTTACTCAAAAAGTTTTAAAATCCCGGTTTGCCAAAAGAAATATCTGGCAACGCTGGTACATACCCTATAAATTGACCAAGCTTACTAATATCTAAGAAATGTTTTATGACCTCGGAGTAAAAAAAAACCTTCTTTGCTCGACTATGTTGGGGTCAGCTTCACGTCTTCCTAGATATGGCTGAATACCAGTATTTGTCATGGAGCGACTCCGCAACCCACTGGTCAATGCCGATGTCCTAAGGTTAGATCAATTGTCCGACTTTCGAGCTTCTGACTGCGCGTAACGACTGTCATAGGTATTCGTATGATACCCGAGACCGACGGTTTAACGTGCTCTCCGAGGCACGGAGGGGTCTCGATGTGTAACGAATGGGCACCCATCCACAGACTGACCGCAGCAAGCGCAGCTTAACCTTGCAAATCATATGATCCGTGCGGTTGTTAATTAGCCACGAGCCGCTCAGCGTAAAAAGAACTCAACTACATAACAAATGTTAATAAACAAAAAATAAACTTTAAAAAAGTAAAAACCGACTTCAAAGAAATACTAAAAGGAGTAAAATAATTACCATAATACAAATATAAAATTAACAGTTTCAGAAGTCGGTGGCTTCTATTTGCTTCAGTGTAGAGTTGCACCGACTTCTGAAACTGTTAATTTTATATTACGGTAATTATTTTACTCCTTTTTAGTATTTCTTTGAAGTCGGTTTTTACTTTTTTAAAGTTTATTTTTTGTTAAATACTATAATACGTTTTAGTGTCATAATTTTAATCCCCTCCTTCATAACCCTTCTTTTTGGCTTTGACGTAGTCGGGCATAAAAAGTCCTTTCAAATGATACCTTACACGATATAATGAAAACATTCCAAAGGGGGGGAGGGGGGACACGCACCTCCTCCTCTTTTCCAGTAGTCAGTTCCCAACAACAAATATGTATAAACAAAGCAATATTAGTAATTTGAGAATTTTGCTTTGATCCGATGAGGAGTTCCGTTCCATATCTCTGAAGTTCATGGTCTAATCATAACAAAATTTATATGGGACCAATCGGGAAGTATACCCTTTCGAACAAAAAAATATTTTTTCAAATCGGTTCATAAATGACAGAGATATGAGGTAACAAACATTAAAAAAAATACAACCGAATTGAGAACCTCCTCCTTTTTGAAGTCGGTTAAAAATAACTTTTTCCTTAAAATAAAAATAAAAACATCACAAGATACTTTAATCATAACATTGAACGATATCTCTGAGATTAGATAGTCATTCCTTTAGAGCACAATCAGGCAATTACAGTCCCACTGCTGGGCACAGGCCTTTTATCAGAATGAGAAGGATTTAGGCCGTAGTCATCACAGATAAAGTGTTAATATGTGTGGTCTATATCATATTAATCTTATTATTATTTCTAAGCTCCTAATAAAATCTTAATCTCAACTTTTTCTTTAATAAGTAGGTACATTAATTCAGAATTAAAGTAGGTACATTCGTATGAACCTTATATGGTATAGACTACACTTAGCATATAGGCACGTGTAAATGCAATTGTAAATTAATAGTCGATTTAAGCTGTAACGCATGATCAGTATCTTATTGACGCCAGTGAGTCTAGGCTTTAATTAAAAACTAAGAATAACGCGTTGGATTATGTAGGTACATAGTGTTGCCAGTTTAAAAAGTAATAAAAGATTAGTAAATTTTGAATAGTAAATAAAAAGCAAGTAAGTGGACCTACTTACTTGCTTTTTATTTACTATTCATTTATTATCCTGATATTTCGGACGATACGGATAGGTACCTGTACCTATCCGTATCGTCCGAAATATCAGGATAATAATGTAGATCATTTCCGAATCTAAAATCTAGCTGATATCCGAATAGCGTGCCTTAATTGTGTTATAAGGTCTAAATCTTCGTCAAATAGAATTTGGAATGTAAAAAACGCAGCACATTAATTAACAATTACATTAAAACAATTTGTTAATCATTGAATTAATGCTTTGATTACAAGTTATAATTTATCGTCGAGTGAATCATATCGGTCCGACGTTCCTAAACGATGCCTACATGATACGTCATTTAAGATCCTTTGAAAGGGCCAAGTTCAGGGACCAAGAATCAAGAAGCCCCACAAAATCTTTAAGTAACGAATTCTTACATTACGAGAGAATGATTCACTAGTTAGTCAGTAGAGTGACTGGTGAGATGTGACGGTGTTAGGATACGACCTAATACCGTCTTAACGTTTGGTGATCATCGATGACTATGTATTTCGCTATATTCTCGGCACAAGCCAATGGAAAAAAAATTAAAATTATTTTCTTAAAAAGTTAATAACGTCCATTGTGGATCGTAATCGGAATAAGGTATTTGACTAAAAAAATCTAAGAATTAGTCCGTCAGTTAAATTATCAAAAATATTCGACACGTATTTTTTCTTTTGTTACGTAAACCAAAATTGACGAAGATACGACACTTTTAAAATTGGCATAACGTCACAAGCCAGTACAATTTTTACTTGCTTCTGACGTCACAAGCCCCCACTCCTCACGAGTTTTGATGAGTTTTATCTTTCCAAATATTCATACATTTAACAAAAGAAAAAAAACGTGTCCACTATTTTTCAAAACTCTAACTGGCGGACTAATTAGATTTGCATGCCTCTAACATGCCTATTCAACATTCTAGGACTTCAAAATTTTAAGTTGCCCTTGTCACCATTTTACGACTAGATGACTAGACAAACAAGCAAAGCTGCTTTTCCAGCGTCAATTCCTAAGATAAATTACCAGGTTTAAGCCTTAATATAATCCTATTAGTATTCCATTCACGTATAACTCGGGCGCAGGTGATCTTTACCACACTCCACTTGCCGCATTCCATGCGATATGAATCGATTTAATCACTATTGTATTACTTGCTCACTCGGTTTTGCTACTCGGTTGTTATTTATGTCATTAATCGATTCGTATAAACGTAAATAATGCCAGTAAGTCAGTCAAGGAAATTCTCGAATGATTGAGTTCTGAGAAATAGTACTTCCATGTTCTGGGATTTAAACCTGTCAATTGCGTTTTGACGCATGTAATAGAGATTTAAAGTCATGATTGGTTGAATTGAATAAAAATCCAGGACCGGTATAATTATGTATTTACACAGAGCCAACTGCAACTTGGTACACCGTTTAGTAAAAATAATTGATAAAAGTGTGTCGAAACAATTACTATAATCGTCAGTCTTAATGTAAGAATACTTAAAATATTTTTTTTCGGTTGGACCACTTCTTCCATCATTTACTTCGGCTTCTTACGCTGTGTTTTAGAAAAATATTTTAATAACAAGTTAAGAAAACAACTTTAAAATGCAATATGCGTAGTTCATTACAAAATGTCAACCGTCTTCAGATAGTAAATTGTAATCGCATCTCACGATACGAGGTACCGATAGAGTTTTTAACGATTAGATAAAATAAGATGTTTGCTATCGTTAGGATGGGAAACATTTCGTAATTTAACATTTTATTCTTTGTTTATTGAATTTAGACACGATAATATTTTACACGGCCAGAATCCAATTAAATCAACAGTGTTGGTAGAAAAGGACCACAGTTTCTAACGCTTTACATTATTTGTATTTTTCGAATTCTAAAATTGAATACTTAATTTTAAAATTCGTCGTCATTGTTTATTTCTTTTTTTATTACTCAGCCAGTATTAGAAGACTATAAATTGATTCTAAAAAGGTTTTATTTAGCTACAACATGGTTTCATAAATTCCAACAAGATATATTCGGCGCGGCGCGAGAAGACAAACACAGATGTTTCTGGAAACACATTGTTGTCTCTTTGTGATTGTTATTGAGTATTTCTTTAGAATTCATTTGTAATGTGTGTTTGATTTGTTACCATGCTTTTCTGCGAAATCAATTTCATTTGTTCGTCCGTACCTACGTATATCCGTCCATTTAATTAATTAAACAAGCGACAGCCCTGACTTTGCACGAGGATTTCAGAGAAAAACACGTTGTCATAAAAATTATCGAAATCTGTCCACGGAAGGAAGGGTTTATTAAAAAAAACTTAATCTTTATGCCTGTAATTCTAGAAGGTTTAAGCAGAAATATAGATACTTACAACAATACGCCCATGTTAGGTCCCATGAAATAGAAGAACAAACTAACAAGTTAATATAGACTACATGTAGTCTGCCACAAAAGTATCAAGTACTTAATCCGTGCGGTATCGTTCAGAAAAGTGGTCGAGCGCCATTTTCCAGTTCTAGAGGAAGTACTAAATTGGCCCTACCATGTCATTTATGGTACCTAAGCTGGACACTTATTAATTACTACCGGATGCCTGTAAACGATTTAGTATCGAAGCTTTCAATTACTGTTTGTGGTTAACTTCACTATCTTGATGATGAATTTTCTTTTGGTACGCGGAAGATTGACTCAGTGCAAATAGTCGAATATTGCAACTTGTATGATAACTATGCAGTGGAAATACAAATCTCTTTTGATATCCAAAAAATGTTAGGCGAAAATTTTAACGCAGCTTGGAACGGCGAACATTTTACGCTACGGATTCATTTGGTTGTATTATAGGCTCATAGGAAAATTTTATGCGATAAACCACATACCAAACAGTAACATAAATATCTCATTAAGGCACGAGCAGTGATAGGTAATAAACACTACCTAGTAACGACTTTAAAATTACCCCATACGTTAAATTCAATTACCCTTTTCCATTTTAGGTTTCCAATAAGACGTTCCTTTACATTTCCCTTTAAAAACATTTTCTAAGTATGGTGTGTTATTGTGCAGAAAATCGTGCACGTGTACCGTGCATTCCGGGCCCATGATTAAGTCTCCCAGTTAGGAAGAGATCGGACAAAGAGAATTCCTATGCATTAAAATGAGACAGATGTATGGAAATGCGTTCTATAGAGGTTCTATTTGTAATAATAATAAATAAACGTACTTAATTAGAAATAGTTTTGTTGTTAAACCCTTTTCACCGTTAGTTGATTAGTGAAGTTTCTCTACAAAACGTTACCATACAAAGAATATCAAATATTTAAAAAAAAAAACTTTGATAATGTAGCTATTTTACGGTTTTTAATGATGCCGTTTACGTTTTTTTTCGATAGCACTCTTCTCACGGCTACAGTTTACGAAATGACCGAGCGATCAGAATTCGTCTTTGGGTGGAAACAGTTTAAACATTTAGTAAAAAAACCCAGAAGGATAAAGGATATATGTTTTAGTTTAGTATTTTGGTAATACCTACTAGGTACTTCTACTCTACGTGACGCATAATACAAATAAGAAATTTACGTGCGATACTTCAATTGACGTTTCATTCATAATTCGGAAGCCAAATTGGAAATATTTGTTTTATTAGGAAAACACTGACAGGCAAAGGAAATCCGATGGACGTACCTATTTATAATTCACATTATGTGAGCCTGGGAATGCCGCCTGTGATTTATCAAGTAAGTCACTTACGTACTTGATAAATCAGTTTATTAATACGCAAGTGAGCAAAATATTCAGATGATTCAGAATATTGGCAATCTTAAACATATTACAATAAAATAGATGTAAATTATTCATATTTAGAACCCGTATTCGAAAAACAATGGATGTCAAACGATGAATTTAAATTAGCACAAAGAATTTAAAATCAATCAGTAAATCATAAATATTCTATTATTAGCGCGTAGAAATTTTAGATACTAAAATTGCATTTTGCAGACTATGGTTATGATGTCATAATATTAAAGTAGTTTGTAAGTTTTTAACGCAAATATGAATATTATATTAAACTCGTCTTCATTACGGAATATAAAATAACCATGTGCATTCTGCATGTAAAAGTTTATGTCTCAGATGTCAATTAATATGCAGCCACCAGCCATTAGTTTCGTTGATGATCTTGTCACATACAAAAATATCTTTAAAATATTTAAAATAGGAATTTAAAAGTACGTTCTAATATTGAAAAAATTCAAACGGTTATAATAGCGAGCGTAAGGCTAGCCATACATGGTAGGACATCTGCCACTGAAGTAAATTGTTAATTGCGGTGCTGTAATTCGCAGCTGCCCTGCCGTTAAAGCTAAATGTCAAACCTATAATCAATTCAGTGCGAAGAACAAACGACAAGGTCGGACCGTTTAATCCTGATCGACTTTAAACGGATATGAGTAATGTGTTTTACTTGACAATTGTATCATCTTGCTAGCTTGCTACCGATATGATATTGACAATGGCTGGTAAAGTAAATGCATTAGTCATATTTAAAGTCACAAGTTATGGGCATTTCTGTTGTAAGAGTCACGCTTTTGTCCCTTACAATCGAAGTACTTCAAACTGCCATATCAAGAAATGTGTAGACCTTAATACGCGACATGTTTTTAATCGCTACTATCACAGTTTAACAACCTACTATTCTGTTAGATCATAAAACGTCCAGAGTGCAAAAAGTAGTAATAGAAACGTCGCATTTTCATAGTCTATTGAGTAACAAACAAAAAAAACGAATTAAAAAGAAATTAACCACGGGCACGTGGCTCTACTTTTTTTAAGGCAAAGGCACGAACCTTATCGGCCATATGCCACCAACGCGTGCCCTATGAACGCCTCCCTGCGCTCAACCGACCGTATCTTGCTCGTGCTGATAAACCATCCTTTTTTATAAGCCATCGTTCTTTTTTTGAAATTCTGCTAAACGAGGTATATACAGCCAATTCTCGGAGAAAAACGGCGCTGGAGAGAATTTTAAACGGATTCGTGTGCATTTGAAATACTAAATAGGCTTTCGGAGTGTCAATGAACATTCACATGCTAAAACAATCTAATACTAGGATGTTGTAAGAATCGTTTTCTATCGATTTGCATAGTAAAGCAAGGTGAACAGCATTGTCTTGAGATATTTCTTATTAAAGAATTTAAATATGCATAAATTATATTAGTTAAAACATAACTTATTTTTGGATTAACATAAATATGTATTAAATGTTGTTGTCATTCAAATAAGATCTGAAAATAGTCGACATAAATATTAACAATATTAAATAAACAAAAAAAAAAAGAATTAGAAATGATTTAGACACGTTAATTTAGACGTAAAAAGTCCGTTTTTTTTACAAAACAAATTTCAATAAATGAAAGTAAGTATGCTATTTGCATTATAATTTACACAATATTTTGTCCATATAATCGTCGGGTCATTATAATCACTTTCGATTACATCATTATTCGATACTTTCACTCGTTTTTTGCATTCGGGTACGGAAGTCCCATGTCTACAATATCGAGTTAGAAGCAGATGTCTTCAAACCGGTAAGTAACCGTTTGGGGAACCCCTAAGTAGGGACCGCTCTATCTTATACAGGCTGTTTCAAACAAAAATATTTTTAATTTTAAGATGTTTTTTACTTAAATATTGAAAGGAATGTTATCAAGTTATTTATTCTGGTTATTTTAATGTAGCAATAAATTGTTATTAAGAACATTTCTTTATTATATTTTTACGGCAGATTAAAAAAAAAGCATTACTACGGAATGCATGTCCCATTAAAAGAAACGTTACAAATTGTATGCTAATTAATTTCTGACAAGTAATATTGCGAGATTAGTCGTTCACCGTTCTTGTGCATTGCGCAAGCGCCAAACAATGGCAACAATCATACGCTGAAAATGAATTATAATGTCACACACCTGTGAAATGGCGATTTGTTATACTTAATAATATCATAGTGATTTATCACTTAACCGATAGGAAAGGAGTATTAGACTTTCAAACTGGAATGATTTACAATTATAGTTTGCTAATAGGCAAGCATGTAGTGTAGAGAGTGGGAGAAAGATAATTCTCCACAAATCGAATGCGTCGTATTGGTTAATTAATGACAGTAGATCTTGTTGCAAGATGTACTGTACACCATTTAGTACTGTCACTGTTGCTCGGTTTATTACTGAATACAACGTACTTGTGGCATCAAGTTCCTGGTACCGAGGCCAGTAAAAAAATAACAGTTACTTATATTCTTTACCTACTTTTGCTTTTCTGGTTGAAGGCCTGTACTAAAGTTTTAAAACGGTAACTATTTTCAATCCTGCAATTATTCAAGGAAGCCAAATCTACTAATAGAAACGTTGATCAATAGCAACCGAAACGCAGCTGAACCGACAAAATGTTTGGCAATAAAACAAAACTAAACATTTTGTCAGTTTTCGTAAACGAGAACTGACTGTTTTGGTTCGTGCACGGTTTGGCAACAATTTTGTTAGTAGATTAGACTCGCAGCTTAACTTCAGCATGTAGGTACTAAGAAACAAGTGTGGTAGCTACGGGCAATATGACTTCCTATTTCTAGGAAGGTCTTCGTCCTCCTGTGGACTGCAATAGGTTAAGTAGATAAAGACATAGGATTTAAATGACGTCAATTAAGCCTGGTGTTCATCAACATAAATTCTCTGGTTAAACAAACGATATGTACTCAAAAAATGTACGAAACTATTAGTTAATCGATTGTTTAATTAGAGGATTAATGTTGGTGAACACCAGCAAAAGCATACGAGACGCCACGGGTTTCACAATTATGTCACTAAGCTAATCAGCTTATTATTTCTTATTGCTTAAATTATTTCAGGGTCAAATAACAAGTTTGATATAATCATATCAAACTTGTTATTTGACCCTGAAATAATTTCAGCAGGTAACTATGTATGTAAATTAAACACAATATTAGTACATAATTGACGTAATTAATCGGTTCATGAGTCATGCGTATCAAAAGGAAATACATACAAAACCCAATTTAACTAACGATTAAACTGTAGTCTAATTATTTACTCAAGTGTTAAATGAAATTTTATTGCTCTCCTTTGAGACTCACGTAACGTAGTTATAAACAGCTAATAAAATTAATTAGCGTTAAATTGATTTAGTGGAAATAATTAATTGATTTAATAGGCTTTAAGCTATCGTTACATAATATAATTATGTAGAATAACTAATACATATTGCAATTAAAATGAATAGTGGTCAATTTCCCTTTTAACGGAAGAGGCTACGTCCAACAGTGAACTGCTATTTAAACTAGTAAATAACAAAAAATACAGATAATAAATAAACACCATGTATACCAATCGGTGTGCATCGGTTCCCGGGGCTGTACGGGCGCCAAGGCGACCCTTGCGCACACGCACAAAAAGTGCCAACACCTGGCTGTAACCATAGAGATCAAATCACTACATCGAAAACACATTTTATTATCTCACTTACTACCATTTTAGCTTTTAAGGTTCAAGATATAAGGTCCACTTTCAATGATTGGAGAGGTAAAAAAAAATTGGATGAAGCTCAGGCATTATCGATTATTCGTGTGAATTCTAACGGTTTTCTTTTGTTGTTATTTTGACAGGTGAACGTCAGAACAACGCCTATCAATAAACTTTTTCGTATCGTTTACGAGTATTCGTACGTTGTGTAATGGTAGCATTATTGTCGTTTTTATGTCAATGTACTTAATTGCGTTAATAGTCATCTATCGTGTTTCTAATCGATACGCATTGATTTAGTTCAATCGCTGCAATTAAATGCCATATTGCATTGTAGAAAAGAATTTAAAAATAGAAATTGCCTCAACTGAATCACGTACAATGTAGATCAACCGTAGAACTTTAAAATCCGTTATTGATGCAAAAAAAAGGCCTGTCAAAAGAATTCCCGTTCGATTTTAAATTTGGAGCGCAGGATAGGACACGGGACGAGCATGCGCGTGCCATACTGCGCGGTAGAGCGTGGCGTATGGGTATGGGAGCAGATGACACGCGACCGTTACACCAGGTGCACGTGCCAGCATATTTTTCACATCGGAATTTATGAGCTGTACACATAACGAGTGGGTGCGAAAGATAAGACATGGATAGGAACTTGTTAGAGAAGAAAAAGTCTGTACCGTATCGCAATTATCGCGACTTTTTTATTGAAGAGAAAAAGAGCATGTTGATAGTTATTTTATGGTACTATAAGAGATTTGCATCATACGATTCTAAGATTCATTTCAAATAGACAGTAAAATCATCAAAATTGCAGTAGGCAGCGGAGATGCGAGCGTTGACATGGATACGTAGAGTGACAAAAAATAAGATAAGGAATGAATATGTCAGAGGCAATTTGAAAGTAGCGCCAGTGACTGAATAGTTGAGAAGTAATAGGTAAGCGCGGTATGGACATATTATGCGAAGGAAAGAAAGTTATGTTACTAGAAGAGTGTTAAATATGAATGTTGGATGGATACAAGTAGAGGCAGGCCAAAGAAAAGATGGATGGATTGTGTGAAGGATGGTATGGGTAAGGAAAGGAGTGAGTACTGTGTGACGGCTGGAAGAGGAGAATGGAAGAGGAATACATGTTGTGCCGTATCCACCTAGTATGGGATAAGGGCAGGGAGATGACGATGACTATGTAAATCATCAAATAGCAATCAAACAAATATAAAAAATTGCGTAAAATCGTTCTTCATCTCAATACCGAGAAACAAGGTTGCGATATAGATACGTAGGTACTCTACACTGCACAGATCATTTGCTCAAATTGAATAGCAAAGTGTTCGGAATTCAGATGTTTTACATTCACCAAGTTAAAAGGTATGACCTATCCTTGGCTTCAATTTGTAGAAAGGAACTATGGTATATTTCCTTGCTGGCGCAGCAGATGATTTGATGCAAATCTGTATTCCGTATTTAGTTATCACGGCTTAATTCTGAAAAGATTGAAGATAAAACTATAAAAATAACTAGAACTTAGGGATATTGTCAAGAGGATGGCACATATGTATATCGTTGTTAGGTCTGTGGACTTTCCCAATTCACCGTTGATCGGGACGACGAATCTCTCGATTTTGGGTCAATCGGTAATTATAAAGGATTCTAATTGTAGGTACTACCCTACCATTATTTTCACCACTTAAGGACAAAAATTAGAATAGAGTTTCTTAAAAACCTTGTGTTTTTAGTTATTCTGATTTGCAAACCAAAATCCCGTTTTTTTAACACTGGGCTTAGCAACACTAATGGCAAAACACACCATCTTCTATTGAGATAAAGACAAATGCGACGAATGGGATAGCCCATGCCGTTTTCTGAACGTAAAGGTTTCATAAGGAGGCCCGTTTAAGCTGTTGACGTTTATGAACTAACAAGTTACTGATGATGAGAATGTAAATTCTAATTAGGTACTAATAGTTTGCGATTCAAAAGACGCATTCGTGATAACAATAAAAATAAAGAGCCCTTTCGCAAGATTGAGAAACAGAGCAAAGCCTCTTAAATTCTATACACACAGTTCCACATACCTATAATAATCTTGAATACGAGTGATTATGATAGATATATTTATCACATTAAAAAACGTCGTCGCGTGTAATGGAGCGCGGTAAATACGCTACGGTATACTCGGTCATGCTTTCGCCTCTCCGTGACCATTTCCACTTATAAATATTATATCAGTTCATTCCGAAAAAACTAGACGAAGATTCTCATTTTTTGTGCTGTGTTACGTTACGTTTTTTGGAAAGACCGCCCGTTGAGATTCCGGCTTTTACTGTAGCACTCCGTTTTTGTTTTCATGAAAGACAGTTATGGTAATTTTTGTGTGCACCGGTTTCTGAGAAAGCCAAATAGTTTTGTTCTCTTTCTTTTAATTCATGTTTATAAAAACAAAACTACGCCATAAGTAAAATTAGCGTTTTTCGTGTCACTAAAAGTCAAATTTTTATTTATCCTTGTTATAATTTTATTTTTTACTTTTCCTTTGCTAAACAAACAGTAGTTTCCAGATATCCTCGAAATCTTCCCATAGCATAGTCCTTACACACTCAATTAAAAAGTTTCAAAGTCAAACCATTGATCGGAATACTCATTGTTAGCATTGAAGCATGGCTACCGGTAAAAATCGAGGAAGCTGACAGACGTATCGTACATCGTGAAGGCTCATTGATAACTTCAAGGTACTGTCACTATTTGGGTCGATTGATAAGTTTATTCAGTGTCAAACTGTCTCGCGATTATATTCTTGTTCATGTTAAGAATAAAACAAATGACTAAAGTATTGATGAAGATCGGTTCTACTGCAATTGTGAGTATCAAGTCTTTTTTTTTTTAAATAAAATTACAAAAAAATACTAAATAAAATCGTTATTAATTATAATCACCCTGTACTGTATACATGTCACAAATGACCAATAATGACCATAAGCCGTGAGAAGTCTTTACTGTAGATTAGAAACTAAGCAAGTATATTGGTTGGTGATCGTAAAATAGTAAATGATCATATTGCACCCACAGGCTTATAATGCTGCTTATACTAGAATATAATCTCTTTATCGCCAGTTACGACTACTGGAAGAGACGGGTTCGTTAAGCATTGTAACTGAGACCACATCATGAAATAAATAGCAATACATAAAAGATATTGTTATTGTAAATAAATAACTATACTAAGACTAGTGATAAGACAAAAGTAATTATTAGCCACTGACTTTTTTGAATGATTTCGCGAAAGCCTCCTTGTTATATTTTTATTTTTAAACATATTTTAAGATTTTCTTTATTAAGAAATAAAAATTATACGTATAAAATGACAAAAAAAATATATTTATTATTTGAAAAAAAAAATTGTTACTTATTTACTTTTCTTAAAACATGTACTACAATTTTATTTTAGGTAAACGGTTGATTAATCGGAAAATTTATGAGTACCTATGTAGGTGAAGACCAACCTTAGTTTTATAATTTTATTGTTAAACAGTCTACGTTTTATAACATGCGCCCACATACAGGAATATCGTTATCCCGCATTTTACGAAGTGGCCCACAGAATATAAATTTTAATAGACATAATATTATCTATTCTTGTATACCTTGAACTAAAGGTACATTTTAAAAACATAGACTTGAATCACAATCAGTTATTAAGTTATCACAACAAAGTTTAAACGTGAAAAGGGAAATTAGCAAAAAATTCGGACGTTTCCCAATGGCATTTATTTTTCTTAGGTACCACTACCCTAGAGCGCATGCGCGTGCCGCTCTTTTTAACCTGTGCTATACATTTTTCCAATGTTGCCAATACTATATTTTTAACAAGCGAATGCTACACGCTCAATATTTATCACGATATTTGGGTCACGATTTTGGAGCATACGCCTCTCAAAGTTCTAAACAGAAAACAAATAGGTATAGTGTGTTAAGCCGTACATATTTAATTAGATCGTGTAGTTGATAGGTTGATTTGATAGTCTGGAATGTCTGGATGTGCATGTGATTTGTATATGTAATACCACCTGCAATACATGGAATCCCGGTCCTTCGAATATCAATGAGACTTTGCTATGGGTATAGTGACTTCTTTGTTGATCTAGCATACGCTTTCCATGCAGTTTCTTATCGGTCCATCTCTGTAGGGCCAAAAATTTGGAACCGTTCAACTAAGGAGTTACCATGTTTCATAAACTTATGGAACGGCAAGAGCTTTTGTGCCTAAAAGTTCTATTCGAAATAAAAATATTTAAATAATTTGAAAATCGAACACACCGTTCGCTCATGCAGCAAAATATGACAGCGTGCTTAGTGTAATTTAATCAACTTATTTCAACCAAAGTTTCAATTAATTGTGCTTTCAAACTAATTACAAGTACGATTAGGCAATCTATGCATATTCTAACTCTGTTGCGTTTTTTTCGATTTTATGAGTGTATTAATAGTTTTATGTGTATATATTTTTAAGTTCCTACGTACTTGTATGACGAAATAATCCCCATTGCGCATTTCAAATAGGTAATAATTGACAATCATTAACGGCTATGTATTAATTATTTTAATTAGTTTCATACTGAGATTATTTCAACATAGTTCTTCGCAATACAGGATTAGAGCTGGTATGCTAATTGTAATAATAATAGTAGGTACATAAAAAGTCAGATTAATATGGAAATTAATATGTAAATATGAACTTAGCTGCAATTATCATAATAAAACCAGCCTCTCTTCAAGGATACCATTTTCAAGCCAAACCAATACTCGGTCGTCCTTCACAGTGTAATAGGGTGATGTAATTTAACATCACCCTATTTATTTATCAATCTACCTATACTGTCCGAAAATGAATGGTAAAGAAGGGTAGTTTAAAAAATAAAATTAGCAATTTTTAACCTCTAAATAGTATAAATTGAAGTCGCTTTTCGCGTCTGTTTGTTTGACCGCTTATTTCTTCTAAACTGTTCAGTGGATTTTGATGCGGTTTTCATCTTATTTTAGGGAATTTCTTCCGGAAGGTTTTAAGGTATAAAAGATACCCGAGCGATCCTGGGGCGGATCGCTAGTTTTTAAAGAAGTACTTTCCATCCATGAGCATGTATTTTGACACCCTATAAATAGGGTGTGTTCAAACCGCGTGATCTACTGGTGACACTGATTCAGCGTAGGTTTTTTTCAGAATCAACAAAAAAAAGTTTTCAAAATATTAAACCATTCTGTATCTGAGTAATTTTAGCGTCCCAAATTAACTGACTGCGTGGAGCGATATCGTGCTACTCGTGCCCGTCAGCTGTGTGACCGTGCCTTCATTCATTTATGCCTGGCATCGAAATTTTCTATCAAATAAAAATAATATCAGTGATAAAAAAGGTGTTATTTATTTTTAATCAATCTAAATCCCACGTACCATTAATAGATTATGTGGTTTGAAGGAATTACACGAATTCGTTTAGGGTGTAATATATAAAATAAAACTTGTATAATATAAAACAGTTCCGTTACTAGTCTGACTGACTGACAAAATAGTAATATGTAGAAGATGTTTCTTGGAGGGTAGTTTCCAAAAATCAACCCTTAACGTATGATTTACACCTGGCGAAGCGCATCGCACCGGATGAAAGAGCAATTTACTATGCAATAAAGAAAATTGACACTTTTACTTATCTATAATGATTACAATTCATGTTTGCATGTTTATTATTTATTTAGGTGTTTTTATCAAATGTGTAAAACAACCATATACGGGTTTGTTGATTGTGGTATGGGAAAATCAAAATCAGTCCCTGTTTTATAGATTTTATACATGGCATAAAATCCGAAATCCACGCGGGCGGAGTTGCAGTCGCGAGCTAAAGTCAGTTTATCGAAATTAATCAACTGTCATGTTATTTATTTATCACTTGAATGTTAAGAATTTGTATTTGTTTAAGTCTGAAGGAATGTTATAAACAAATACCTACAACCTGCTGAGCTACTTATGTACAGACTAGGGTTGCCAACCCTACTATATAATATAGTATCCTACTATATTAGAGGCCCGACTACTATATTTCTGAAAAAAATATATGTATAGTAGGCGAAACTACTATATTTTAAAGGCATCAAACTCAAACTAATAATATTCGTTTCAAAACGTGTAAGCGTAATACGAAACGTCAATATCTATTTCTGAACGATTCTGGTAAGTAAAGTTGACATTTACGTTCACTTTGAGTTTGACAGATTGGCAATTTCGATTTTCGCGCTTTCGAGTTTGTGTTTTTTAACTATTAAATCTACTTTTGAAGTTAATTTATAAAAAAATATTCTTTTCAGAAATAAAGCACCGATTTTGTAACCTACTATATTTTTTTTCATCTTTTCGTTATCTACTATATTTTTGTGGGTAACAATTGTATAACTACTATTTTTGACAGACAAAGAGTTGGCAACCCTAGTACAGACGCCAGCACATAAACCTACTACAATTTTTCAAATTTCTTTAATAAATTTTCATCTTTATCGCGAAAGCATTAGGTTCAAGGTTGATTGGGAAAATTTGACAGTTTCGGATAGCTTGACCTGCTGGCGTCTGTACTTATATCGAAAACCAATAAGTGTTTAGTACAATTATGTATGTGACAAATTAACATCAAAACATAACACCACACCTGTAATCCCCGAACGGTTGGGCAGAGGTGTCTAGTATACACCTTCATTTCGCCGTTATGTTGAAGTCCCTTGTAAATAGAGGGCGAGCCTATTGCCATCCAGACGGGGCTGCTACTGAGAAATTCCATACGGAAAAACTCAATAACACTTTGCCCGACATAGGGATCGAACCCAGGACCTCACACTCAGCAGTAGCACTTGCGACCAACCAGGCAATGACAAATTAAATACTGTTTTTTTAATTAGGTTTTATTTCATTAAAATTGTTATGAACCTTAAATCACCTATCTCATTTTGTGGCGTGTTAACTATGGAATATTATTTTAATTAATACATTGCAATGGTTATTACTACTTATTACCATACTGCGCAAATGTGAGTCAATCGAAGGAAAACTATACCAGTAACTATCGGTTAACAGCTTGTCAATTTGTGTAATACTAGACCTTTAAACCTAACAAGTACCTAACAAGTAATCAACGCTTCCCTTATAACTAGTATTTGCATTTAGAACTTACAAAATGGTTACAAGTAGAATTGCTTAAGTGAAAATCACGTTCATTTTTGCTTATCATTTCAGACAGGTTCGAAGCGTTCAATAGTAGACGGAATCTTTTAAAAAAAAGTTCTCGGACGATTAAATAGTCATATCCCACACAAAACTGCGAATTCGCATCGCATCGCAAAAATCTGCCAGCTCGCAGGACGCATCGCAAAATCTTCTGATTTGATTCGCATCGCGTATTCCTGCGATATTACGTCACACTTGGTGACTCCATTTTAGTCCGCTCTGAGACAGCGTATGGGCAAGACCAAATGAAGATTTATGCTCATTCTTAAATCACAAAAATTATCTTCCTCTGTTGTCAAACCATAGTATTTTCGAGTAAAATAGTTCCCATCAGCGTTCATAATCATAAGAAGTGGATGAACCCAAAATCTTTTTTTTTTTCTATATCTATTTAACAATAACAGCAGTGCAACACTCTTCTTGCGATCCATGTCACTACTTCTAAATCACGTCCAGTACGGTTGACTACTGTCGAAGGTATGGTCACCTCAACGGTTTGCCGCACGAAATCGCATCGCAGGTTCCTGCGATGCAAATTCGATGAGATGATCGTATCGCAGTTTTGTGTGGGAGCCCTTAGAGCAATGCAATATCTAAAGCCGGGTCCGCTGCGCCGTGTTTTCGTGGGGTAATTCATCAACTCGTCCTACATGCCTACGGCCCATGTAGGACGACATGCAGAACATCAAAATAAATAATATTTTCATTCTGCAACTCGTCCCACGTTTCTTTTTGTGTGGAACTTTAAACTTTATCGACGTTTGATACAGTTAGTAAGACAAGATTTAACAATATTTTTTTAAGAATTTGTAGGTTCTACTTTCGTTTTGTTTATAGATTATTTGACGGAGTCGCACTACGGCCGCTACGCGTGACGTCGTTTATATTTATAACGGCCCTTATTCTTGAAGGTGCATTTTTCTCAGATCAGTCGCGTTACAGCCGTTCTACCTAACTCAACGTTAGAAATGCCTGTTATGAGAAAAGAATCACACAGATCACATTAACATTTTGTGAAGCATGATACTAGGCGAGCAGACTTATCAGGAGATACTTTTTTTCGCCCATACACACGCAATAATGTTGACAATATTCTATTGGCAATATTATTTGCGGCTTTAATCAGACTGTTCGCCAATTGCTGCCTGCGGTAAAATAAAATATGGAATTAATATTTTGTGAAGCATGGTACTAGGCGAGCAGACTTATCAGGAGATACTTTTTACGGACGCCAGAAAGTCTACATCGATCCCATGAAGGGCCCGGTAGAAGCGTCCGTGAAGCTCCTTGCTCCGCCATCCCTCCCTGCGGCCATTTAACTGTTGATCTTTATGACGATTGCTTATTATTTTATAATTTTAGGTTTATTTCAATTCAAACCGTCCAATTATCATTGGCCGGTTTCAGTCGGGTTTGAGTGGTGGGATCTATTTCTCGTCAGTGTTCACTCCGGCCGGCCAATGAAGGCAAGCCAGAGATGAGGAACAATACATCTCCCGGGAGATTAGGTCCGTGTGAGGTCGCTACTCCCCAACAGCTCGCCATAAGCTAGCCTGCGGGTTTAGGTTTATTATTATTAAACCCACATGTATGAATGTTACCTCGTGTGTTAATTGGTGTCACATTTGTGATGATTTAATCTTTTCTGTTTATATGTGACAATGTTGTGATGATTAAATATTTTATAACAATTTCTTTTTATTATTTACACAGTAACACTTTTGCTACTTATTGTACCTTTTCTCATTTTGATAGTAATGTGGGACGAGTTGCAGAATGAAAATATTATTTATTTTGATTTTCTGCAAGTCGTCCTAAATGGGCCGTAGGCATGTAGGACGAGTTGATGAATTACCCTTTTCGTGTTTGCAAACGTGATAACATTGTTTGCTAACCGAATAGGGGCGTGGCCTAACAGTTTTGTTAGCAAAATTGGCGCTGCGGACCCGGCTTAACATTGTTTGCTAACCGAATAGAGGCGTGGCCTAACAGTTTTGTTAGCAAAATTGGCGCTGCGGACCCGGCTTAACATTGTTTGCTAACCGAATAGGAGCGTGGCCTAACAGTTTTGTTCGCAAAAACACTATAACATGTTAGAAAATGGCGCTGCGGACCCGGCTTAAAAACTATCACCTAAAACAAACAACTCTTATAGTTAACTTAGATAGTCGACTAATAATTGCATAGAGAAAACTAAACTGACAATCTTTATTTCCTTCGATAACTCAAGTTATTATCAATCAGTACATAGGTACTCAGTTATCGTCTGACTAACGGCGTGTGTATTTAGATATGTTATGTTACAGTAGACCAATGAATCAGATAGTCCGTTGAGTCAGACAACCGCAACCCGTGGCATACTTTAACTAACATAAGATGTTGGAAAACGTACATTGTTTTATAATATTATTGCTGCAAATAATATGCACATTGTACTTAGTGGAACTTGGACCAAACAGGGAAAATAATTGCAGATGATACAACTTTTATTTTCAAACCTATAATAACCCTTTTCTACGTAAGGTAACGTAAATCCTGAGCTTTTTCTACTAAACGTTACCATACAAAGAATATCAAATATTTTTAAAAAACAAAACGGATAATATAGCTACATATTTTATAGTTTTTGATTATGTAATTTACGTTTTTTTCGATAGCAGTCGCCTTACGGCTACAATTTACGAAATGACCGATATGTCTGGACTTATCTTTTGTTGAACAGAGTTTAAAGAAATTATTATGAAATTAGGTTTTTAAGAAGACAAATAAACCTTATTACTTATTAGTAATAAAAACCTAATTCAGTAGTGAGACGTAAGCGTTTTACACTATCAACTGTTCAACTATTTCGTAATCAAACCAAAAGTACTGTATTTTACGACAAAAGACTCTCATTTTACTTACATTCTCTAAAAGAAACAAGAATATTGCAGCATGTTGTTATAAATTTTGTATTCATTGAAGCATCGGACCGTATAACATCTTAGTAAGCTCCAGAGCAAATCTCAATACCAAGAGAGTTATTATTATGCATACGGCATATCGAAGGGGAGAAATCACGTCGATGTGTGAACGCCCTTGCATTCTGTGCACAATAGCCTCTGCAACGGTTTCTAACATCTGCCAGCCCGGCCCTGGCGGAGACTTTCGTGATATGCCACCATTATTATTATTTCAAAAGCACGCGTCATACCGCCTTGGACGGTGTTTTACTACTTTTTTCTTTAACTATTGTAAGCAATCTACACAATAGGCGTACCAAATTCCCATGACTATCAAACAAAAACAAAACAAACTTTACATACGAGATAATTTGGCCTCGAAGGCACCGATCGTCACGCGTCGCGGGCACGCACCTCCGATACTCCTCATTATGGACCAAGGCATTACGTCACTGACACCGATCATTAAACCCACCACCTTAGACACGCTGTTCCCACGGGTCATTTACCTATCGATTTTTTTCTTTTTCAGGATGTCCAATTTTCAACGAACGCGCAGCAAAGTATGGTGGGGTGATTCACCGCCGGCCGTAGGAAGTCCGGTGGCCCAGCCCGAGTGGAACCGAAACAATCGCGCTCGAGACGATCCCGAGTGGGAGCCCCAGCTACCTCATTGGATAGCTAATCAGCCTGATGAACCACAAAACAATAGCGCCGATGAAATCGCGCCACCCATACAGATAAACCAGTGGCCTCTCCGTCACGGTAGCCCCGGCAGTCACAAGAGCCAAGATTCCGGATTCTCGGATTCAGATAGTTCTCCGCCCCCCTCACAGTATTATCAGTCCCCAGAGGCTACCGACAACAATAAATCGTCAAGTAGCAGCGATTCAAACAACAACCAAAATATTACTGTTAAACAAGCTACTGGTTTTCAAAACACGCCGCAAGGCATAGATGCCAACAATGCGAGGATGCCTGACAACGTCAGTTGCGGCATGCCGACGCCGAAGCCCCGGCTCCGCAGCAGCAGTGTCATACAGACGCCGTACGACTTGCAGAAGTATTGCGAAATACATCAAGACGAGGAACACATGGACCTGTTGAAAGATAAGGACTCAGAAACTTTAAACAAAACGGAACAAAAATATCCAACGCCGAAAAATATAAACAACGAGAAAGCTAATAAAGAAAACTCGAAAAACATTTTAAATAATAACTTGAACAGTAAACCTAAGGTTAAAAATGAAAATAAACTAGACTTAAAAGTTACGTCTCCGAGTAACGTTAGTAACAAAGAGAATAACATAACTAACAAAAGTGCAATACAAAAAGATACCAAAGATGTACCAGTTAAAAATATTAATGTTATAAGTCCCTCGAAAAAGTATCCGGTGAAGAAGTCGTTCATATCTAGTACAGAAAGCGATAGCACCAAAGTTATTAAAGTAGCTAAAGTAAAGGATTTGGAAACTAGTAAAAATAAGTCTGACGAGAGCTTAGAATATTTGAAGTTAGAGGATAATAATCAAATAGCGGTGAACAATCAACCCAGAGTTCGGACACCGATATCAAATATATCATATGTACCAACTGAGAGATCTTCTGCATCAAAAGTAGAGTACAAACGAAGCTTATCAAATGAGGATGCCATTCCTATAACCACAACTCCAAAATTCCAAAGAAATAGACTGAACAAATCTCTAAACTTCGAAGCACAGAGGTTAGACCAGCAAATTCTAGATATCCAGGAAGGCTATCATTCGTTAGGATACATAGATGAAGAAGCTGTACCAAACAATGAAACATCTTACGAAAATGAACAAATACACAAACCTGCTAAGGCCATACTTGGAAAGAATATCATGGACAGTCTTCACCTAAAACCAACCAAAAAAGCAGGACCTAAAGCTAAACAGCGGATGGCCACTAAAGGTGACCGAACAAAGGATTTGTTCAGAATATTTCCCAAGAAAGAGAAGCCTGGAGTTGTGGATAGTCACGCAGGTGGCCATCTGGCGGGAAGTAGAGTACCGTCTCTTGGTCTACCACGAGCCAAAGACCAAGATTCGTGGGTAATAGTTGCACATCCCGAAGAAATGCTGATACCACATTACAACGAAAGGCTAGTTGCCACTGAGAGCGACCTTAATCTAAAAGCAAAAGACAAACCTGAGGAAGACTACCTCAAGAATGGACGGGTTACTCCACCACCACAGTTCCAAGACAAGCAAAAGATTCCATCCAAGAATTTAACACACGATTCTAAAAGAGAGAAATTAAAAGGTGAGATGGACTTCGTGGATGTTCAGCTAAACTTGGCATGTACATCGACGCCAAAGATGCTGACTCCACATGAATTCATGGACATTCCAAAGAGTGAAAGACGGAGTACTCGAAGAGGCAACCTGTTGGAAAACTTTAACAGTGGGTAAGTGTACATTAATTCAAGTTTCCATTTAGTTTTACAGAATCTAGCTATACCCAACGGTTGATGTTAGGTTTTATGACACCATCTTTATACAAAATTCCAAACTTGGCTAACCAGTTTGCATATTTGCGGCTTTATGTGCATATTCTATTACCAGAGTCTGATTCATAAAAGGGTCAAGCTAAATTTAGTTACCTATACAATTTTAATTTGAAAATAGTTCGTTTATTACACGATGTTTTTTTGAGAATTTGTTAAATGAAAACCAATATATGTATTTTTAAAGACCCTTTGTCTTTATCTTTACAAATGTTGACCTTAATACAACAATTACATTCAATTCAATATCCAGTGTCAACTAATTTTAAAAGGTCAACCACTTAAAAACCTTTATCTTACGGAACACATTATTGAATGACTAACATCCTCTTTGCGTGGTTTCCTGTCTCTATAACTTAATCCCTATTAGGTTTTCGCATTTACGATTGAAGTAATGAAAGTCCTATTGAATACCTTAAAGGAATTTGTTGGTAGGTTGCAAACAGTTGCAAACTCTGATGTCATTCCTTTATCTGAGTGCCACCAAGAGTCATTTGAACTAAAAAAATACACCAGTTATTATGTTTGAAGTTCCTACTTTGTTCTAATTAGTACAATACAAACCAATACCTACATATAAATCAAGTAAATTTTCCGTTGACACCTTACGAATCTTTTAGTTATTCTTATTTTTGCGTCTGATTCTGATATATTTACTCAAATTAAAGCAAAACCACCATTCACTAACACACTAATAAATAATAATTGCTTAACAGCAATTATCATTCCAGGATAGTACTGAACAACCAAAACGAGATCCTCTACCGGGAGAGGTCAATAGACCAGACATCTCTGGAACGGCTGTGTGAGAGGAAGCCAGAGCCTGTTCAATACTGGCTGTGTGACCTCGTGGGGTCCTGTGAGAATGAGTGCATGACCACACTGCAGAGCAAGCCGTTGGGAGCTGAGATGAAGGCACTGGTGTCTGCCAGCTCTGCAACCATAACTGGAAATATAAAGAAGGTGCAGACGCATGGGCAGATCATTGTGCATCAGTACAGCGATGTTCTGAGGTAAGAATGATTTATTTTGATAACAAATATTACGTCAAAATAAAAATATTACCATTATAAAAACGTTCTATTGTTTAGTATGATTCAAAAAGATTCCGAAAAGAATTCATAAATATTAAAAAAAAAACAACAAAATTGGACACTAAGATTCTGCAAACTCAAACGCAACTCAATATTCAAATGCGTCATTTTCCTTATGTATAACATTATTGTAGATGCTTATTTAAGTAATCCAAGCATTATATTTCAAGAAAGATAATTAAATTAATGGAATCGATTCGTTATCGATCATCAAAATCTTATTATCTATAATACTTCTGTAATCGATGTTAAACTTCCTGATCGCAACTTTCACAGTAAGGAAAATGAAATACATTTTCATTTCATTGTTCTATATCCATACCAACTACGGAAACTAGTATTTTTCACAATAATTACTACTAACTTAGCATATTCATTCGTGATGTAGTTATGCAAAACACTTTCACGTTAACAGGCAAATGGACTCAGGAAAACCGAGCGAAGAACAAATCTGTTTACTAGTTGCTAACATCAACGAATTCGTGTTGGCTCACAGCATTACTTTGAACACCAAGCCACCAGGAGAAACTCCAGAGAGATGGGACAAGATAAAGAAGTCTCTACAGCTGTATTTACAGAAGTTGATCGATGTAGGAGAAGATGTGAAGGTAGAATTGAACGAGAGTAACCCTGAATGGAGTTTGGTATTGAAACATCTAGATACGTTGATCGAGATTTTCTTGGAGACAACAAAGGCTGTGCTTGTTCAGCAGATGAAGGTGAGAATACCATATCATGTTTATTTAGAATTCAAACTTTACGCCAAAATCGAAGCGATACTGAATTGTACTGGATAGCTGGTAGATAGAACAAACACGTGATGCGTAAATCCATGGAAATCTAAACAATAAGCGTAAATCTCATGATGGTGCTTTATTGTCGTTTCTAATTCTTTGTCATTGGATTCTGGTATGCACAAACTAAACTTAGTTTAGGCTGTTGCCAACTTTTTCGCTTTAATAAAATAAGAAAGATACAGGGCTGTCAAATTAGGTTGAATTACCACACAAATCTAGAAGACACGTCAAAACGTGTTGACTAAAAACACGGTGAAGTTCAAGGCGTAAACTAGTTTGATATCTCTAACTTAGAACATATCTTCCACCGTCCTTTTCTCATGCTGTCTGTTAGTAAAAGATAGCAATCCTCTAATCTGAGTTTAGTTGGTGAACTAGAGAATCGGTACCATTGACATAAAAATTGTTTAAAGAGGCTGTAATCCATATCATGGCTGGTACCAACATTACCGCTTAAGTTACGTCACTCAAGTGACCGCATTTAAGCAGCATATTTTTACATGTTTTGTAAACATATCATGTTATATTTTTGTTGTTTGTAAAACAATCTCATAACAAAACTTATTCCCACAGACGCTGGTATCGATAATCGAGGAACCACCTTCGGACATGATTCTCAAAAGCACTCTAACATCAATAGGACACTTAGCGATGTTAAGTGACAATACAGAAAGCTCTCTACACGAGAAATGTACTAAGATCATGAAGAGTATCACAGAGCTGCCTTTCGTGGACTGTGCAGTACCTAGAGCTTTGTTGACGGCGATCATTGAGTCGAATAAGAGCTCTATAAAGGCGTTATCACTGCGTGCGCTTGCGACGGTCTGTGTGACGGGAGATGCGGTTAAACAGTTTGAAGAGGTAAGATTTAAGACATGTTGTTATCATAGTAAGTAGGTAATAAATAAATGTGGTAAATGTAGAAAAATCGTAACTAAAAAAAACCAATAGACTAAAAAAATATGCCAGAATAAACAATACGAAAGTTGTACCGCTTCTGAAACTGAATTTAATGACATTTTTGATCATAGTGACGTCACGTGATCACTATGATCCAAAATGACAATTTAGAAAAAGAATCTAATTTTAAAAAAACGCGTATTTTTCTCAACTGTTCATGTCACTATGACCAAAATGTCATTAAAGTTAGAGTTTGCTTAAAATATGAAAAGAAATCATAACTCGAAAACTACATCAACTACAAAAAATCGCGCTGCATACATGGGGGTGATTCGGGTTCCTCTAAGGGTGCTCTACATCTAGACTTCCTCTTGACACTACTTTCTGGGACACCCTCTATAATAACAAAACCAATATCGCCTAACCTTGTGTATTAAAGATATTGCGCGTCTAAACTGCGCCCTTCCCTCAGACCAATACCTAACTAACTTTCCACCGCATTTCATTCATTCATACATACCTGTTGTGATGAATATAATGTTAATGAAAGGATAGAATCGTCTACTCTCGAATCCCTACCAAGCTCGAACATAATAAATAAGTCCATCCATTCAAAATTTAAGTGCTGTGCACTTGTCGGTGTAGCGATCTCCATCTTTCTCTATCCAGAGCCAATTCCTTAATTTCTCTGTATGTTATCACTTCTGTCTTTTCCTTCAATTGGTCTGTATACATTCTGCTTGGTCTACTTGGTTTTCTCTTTGATTGTAATTTGCCTTCTACACTTCTCATCAAAAAAATCGAAACACTTCCGAAATTATCTTTGTGGCGACAATTAAACAAAAAACAAGCATTAATTCATTATAGAAAAAACATAATTTAGTAGCTGGAAGTTTGGCCTTTACAATGGTGTACGAAACTTCCTAAATTTTTTTTTTTTTTTTTAATTTTTATCCTATAAATGAATGGAACATTGTTTTGAGATAAACGTGTGTTTAGAGTTGGAGTACATTTGTCGTGCAAAACACGCAAAATAACGCATTACTTTAAAATTTTCTGTTTGTAATTTGTTGATTAGGCTCTGTGACGTCTGTTAAAAAGTTTTTTTTCTAACACACATGCATACTTCCCCCGCAGCAGCCGCCCAAGTAGTGGCATTGCTGGATTCTGGGACTAGTCAGCGTGTTGTGGCTGCAATCTTGCATCTAAGCCTCTCGTCTGTTCATAGAGTGTACCAACGCTATCGGGAGACTGGTTTATTTACGCGCCATCCAGGATCTGGTAGGAATCGGGTCACTTCTGCGTGAGACGGCCGGTTTATTGCAGCCGTTTGTTTGCGAAATTGACGCCTTCGCGCTTTTCAACTGCAGCAGCAGTTCTGAGTAGTTCGAAGGGTGACTGTAAGTGACTCTACGATTTGAAGAAGATTGAAGGAACGTAGATTGGTACCACACAAGCCAGCTAATGGGCCGAAATTAACAACAGACCATCGAAGAACGCGCCTTAACTTTGCACTTGTGCACTTAAATTGTTCAAACCTACAAATGAGCAAGGTTCTCTTTTCTGACGAGAGTAAAATTATGGAACATCAACATAAGGAATTCTGAACCTTATGCTACCTACTATTAAATGGCATTTAGTATTTATAAAAAAAAAAACATGTTTTTCTAATAATCCATTCAAAACAAAAACTTGCGAGGTGTTTCGATTTTTTTTGGTGAGCTCTTCGATGGTCTGTTGTTAATTTTGACCCATTAGCTGGCTTGTGTGGTACCAGTCTACGTTCCTTCAATCTTCTTCAAATCGTAGAGCCACTTACAGTCACCCTTCGAACAACAAGGAGCTGCTGCTGCAGTTGAAAAGCGCGAAGGCGTCGATTTTGCAAACAAACGGTTGCAATAAATCGGCCATCTCACTCAAAAGTGACCCGATTCCTACCAGATCCTGGATGGCGCGTAAATAAACCAGTCTCCCGATAGCGTTGGTACACTCTTTGAACAGACAAGTGGCTTAGATGCAAGATTGCAGCCACAACACGCTGACTAGTCCCAGAATCCAGCAATGCCACTAATTGGGCGGCTGCTGCGGGTGAAGTATGCATGTGTGTTAGAAAAAAAACTTTTTAACAGACGTCACAGAGCCTAATCAACAAATTACAAACAGAAAATTTTAAAGTAATGCGTTATTTTGCGTTTTTTGCACGACAAATGTATTCCAACTCTAAACACACGTTTATCTCAAAACAATGTTCCATTCATTTAAAAAATAAAAATTAAAAAAAAAAAAAAATGGAAATTTCGTACACCATTGTAAAGGCCAAACTTCCAGCTACTAAATTATGTTTTTTCTATAATGAATTAATGCTTGTTTTTTGTTTAATTGTCGCCACAAAGATAATTTCGGAAGTGTTTCGATTTTTTTGATGAGAAGTGTATGATGTTGGTTATAAAGCTGTCGTGTTGCAGTAAGTGACCAATCATTTGAATAAATAAATATGTTATTCTATTTCTAAGTTCACCAACCATTTTTGCCTCTAGGGAGGTGGCATCGAGATCCTCTCAGACATTCTCTCTGACCGGTCGAACCCTGAGCCTCAGATGAGGGAAGCGATCACAGTTCTCACGCAAATCACCGCGCCCTGGCTGCGAGGACACTACGACCTGACGCAGCTGCATCTGTACCTCGACAACATCGTTGATAACATTACCGGTGAGTTAATCTTACAACCAGAAAAATCACCCACCACCTCCCAACTTCGTTCAACCCCAGGAACACGTGCCACTCGGATGTGATTTGCAGTGGCCTACATGGAAAGCGCTCAATAGACTGCGCATCCAAGTAGGCTGCTGCAAATATAACCTAGCAAAATGGTAGATCATAGATCCCTCCGACACAAAGTGCGAGTGTGGTGCTCCTGATCAGACAATGACCTATTTACTTCAGTGCCCAAAGTGTCCCTACACCTGCACAAGCGCCAATGATGCCACGATAAACGTGGCTACCTTCTGGGCCAAAGTAAATAAAAAATAAGGATTTCATTACTATCGATTCGAAAAGAAGAAGTCTTACAACCTGAGGATTGGACCCTGGCTAATTAACAACCCCGCAGATTGTAGGATGTGCAAGGTTAAGCTGCGCTTGCCGCGGTCAGTCCGTGGATGGGTTACCGTTCGTTACATCGAGATTATTCGAGACCCTTCCATGCCTCAGAGAGCTAATGGACGTATTTTCAAATTAGCTATAATTAAGCTGTTCTTAGGTACATTTTCCGATCAATCTGTCTAGATGTTATAGTATGTTAGGCGAATGCTACATGCTCAATATTTAACACGATATTTTGATCGCGCCTCTGGATCGTGATATTTAATGCGCGTTTAATCCATCAATACACTGATCCAAACGCTCAATAAATATCACGATCTAGGATCGCGATTCAAATATCGTAATAAATATTGAGCGTATAGCATTCGCCATACGGATAGACTATTCATTTGTCTAAAAAAAGGTGTAGATTTTTTTTTTAATTGTCAATTTATAATTTAATAATATTAATTTTCCGTAGCATATGCTGCATCCTAATTGCGCAAAACACTCGTACTGACAGGTCAACAATTTCCATAGCAACCTACGTTTAGCGTATACGAAGAATGTTATACGCATTTATAATTATATAATTTTACATACAATTACATATATAATTTTGACTATATAACTACGCTTTCTGCAAATCGGTTTAGCCAATATTCATCAAATGACTAAGGCGCACGCTTGGCTTTTGTAAATATATCCAGTACAACAAAGGATCAACGTAACATTTAAAAAAAGGCAATTTAGAATCCAATCAGAACTTGCCCTATAAAAACTAAATCAATTTTCCACTTCAATACCCATACTAGTCGAAATAGTGTAAAAAACCATAATCCGACTGCAACCATACATCGAAATCATTCCAACACTATTAGTGAACTATAATAAATAATACTAATAATTCTTCTCCAGGTATTCTCTCCCGCACCGACTGCTGTCAACTCCTTCTCCTCTGCACCGCTTGTCTCGTCAACTTGGTGCGAGAGCTAGAACTTGAACGGAAAGAAGATGACGTCAGCACTATCACCAGGTCGGACATAGTGGAAGTGATCACCAAACATAGGACAGTGGAACGATTGTTGGAGGCTGTGAAACGACGAGGACCTAATATCTCCGTCTTCTTACAAGTAAGTAAAGATAGGTAACTTCTGGGGGGTTAATTACTACCTACTAATAATTTGGTGAATCATTTTTATTTCATGTTCATAATTGCAACTAGACTGCATGCACACCCAGTCGGTAGTTGTAACGCATTTGCACTGACTGCTTTCAAGCTGCATTTGGCAGTTGAATAGTTTTCAATTGTAATTAGATTAGTTATGATTACGAATATGATTCACTAAATGTGACGTTATTAATCCCCTGGTCATAAAATCTCGCTATGTTTTGAATGAAATAAGTGCTCATTCACACGAAGACGATTCGTGAAAAATGTCGGACACGTCTTAATCACGTATCGTCTTTAAAAAACACGTTCGTCAAAAAGGACGAATCGTGATTTTTTTTGTGACGGATCCATCGTGTTCGATAGTTCATCCAAGACTAAGAATCACGAAACGAATGTGAACATCAATTCGGATGTTTTGCCGAATCGTGATAAAACACGATTCCGTGTGCAATGTGAACGTTCATCCGTCATGACGTATCGTGTTTTATGACGAATCGGCAATGACGGAATCCGTTTGAATGATCCTTATCTTTATAAATGGTGGTTTTTTATACCAAAATGGTTGACAGCTATTTGCCAGTAATCCACTAAAATAATGGAGTTTTATACAAGAAGAGGCCATTGGTAAATTAGAAGAAACAAAAGTAACTACCTAATTACGCTCAACTATTTCCGCAATCCGTAATTGACGATTTGATCTCAAGTTACTTCTGTAGTTAAGTTGGTAGGTGTATTCTATTCTAGTCGTTATAGTTAAGACACGAAATTAAATAAATAATGTTGTTTCCCCCAGGAACAGACGGCATCTCTCCTGGGCTCGCTCTCCCGCATCCCGCGCTGCATGTTGCTGCTGTCGCGCGTGTCTGCGTGCTGCGTGGCGCTGCTGTGCTTCGCGCGCACGTCGCCCGCCAGCGCGACTCGCGCTGCTGAGCTGCGCGCGCAGGCCAGGCTGCACTGCCATGCCGCTGAGGCTATCGCTAGGTCAATATTATAAAACATCATCGTCATAGTTAATTCTGAACTATATTGAGATCGGCTTTCAGTGTAACCACATGCGGCGATAACGGGAATAGGTGATAACGAGTAGGAAACGCTCGCAACTAAGGCCGAAACCACGGACTTCGTGCTTAGGGAGTAGACCCCCAGTTTCGATTCAGTTGCGATTGACCAACGTTTTTGGGGCCTAATTCTCCTAAAATAAATCTTTATAAATCACAACCGAACCAAGGCCGAACCGTTCATTCAGACAGTTCTCAATTTCAAAAGCTATCAAATTGTTTGACACAAAAAACACAATCAATCATTTTGAAAGTTTTCGAAAACAAAAACTGACTGACGGTTGTGGTTCGATTGCGTTTGGCAACCATTTATTTTAGGAGAATTAGGCCCCTGTTGAATTGGCCGCCTGACGCTCAGTAGTCGCGCTTGCGGCCACTAGACTAACGAGACAGTCATCAGGCAGCATTTCTAATCACCCTTATTTGTCCACAGGCTCTCAGTAATGCCAGACGTCGCTCTCCAAATCGTTCAACTAGAGGGCGTTCCTCTCCTTACTAAGCTGGTAAGGCTGCAGCGAACACGGCCTCTCCTCGATACCAACCCGGACCAGACCCTCATACACTGCCTCAAAGCCCTCAGAACCATCCACAAACACCACCCAGACGCATTCGATGATGAGAAAGATGTGACAGAAATGATTAGACCACATCTTATGGAGTCCTTGATGCTGTTCTCGGCTAAGAAAGAGAGTTATGTTTAATTCTATCAGAAAACGCGACGCCATTTTTATATCAAGACCTCATTTACTTCCTGACAACACTCAACAACACCACCCAGACGTCTTGGATGACCAGCAGAACGTCACGGAATGATTAGACCGTTTATTATGGAGTCTGATGTTGTTCTCGACGGAAAAAAAGAGTTATATTTAGTTTATTTATTTATTCGACAAACCTAAAAACATGAATTCTTCTGAACGTATTATTAAAATGTTTGAAAGATAAAGAAGACAGTAGAACATACATTCGCTTTGTTCGTTTGTTTAAAACTGTCATGTTTTGTATAATATCAGCTGGTATGTTCTTTATCTACTGATCGTGCTGTTAATGCATGTGTAATTGCACCCGGATAAGTCCTAAATAAAAGCCAATATTAATATTGGACGGCAGAGCTCTTGGGACTGCAATGAATTGGATTTTTTATCCTCGCAATCGAAAGGATCCAATTAGGATCCTATTACATTCCAATTGTAAAGAAATAAATAAAATAGATTTGTCTATTAATCGGCTTACCACCACCGTGCATCATGGATGTCATGGACACACGCGACGCTGCACGGCAACTTCCACATGCAAGACTCCCGGTCTTGCATGCACGACGTGCAATCATCACGCACGGACTATGGAGTCTGCCATCCAGAGACAAAGTGGGTCAGTGACGTCACCAAGGTGCTAACTAATGGGGTTTACACACCTTTTAAAATAGTGGTCAGATTATTAATGGAAATACCTACAGTAGGTAATTGATAGTTAATTTTGATACTTGTTGCTAGAATATTCTAGAATTTTTTGGTTAAGTGTATGTTAACCTTACTCGAATATAGTTCTCCTGAGACTGAATTATAGAAAAATATTTAATTTAGTCATCATAGTTATGACTAAGTAACTTCTTAAATTATAGAGGAACTAATTAGTGTCTATAATCGATTCGTTAATTCAACATCGATTATGGAAATAATCGATTATAAAATAGACTGTAGAACGTCTCGAAATCGATTAGGGCATAATGAAATTTAACAAATGAAGTCATTTGGACCTCGAGGATTTTAGGTTTTTATAGAACCAACATTAGGAGTGACAATAAATTATTATTGTAGTAAAAATTCATAGTTTTACTTTGGTTAGGGATCTTAAGTCACTTCCAAGAACATGAGATAGATATACAATTATATATTTTCTATCAAAATAGCATGAAAATATTCCAAAAAGGGACTAGGTATACCTAAATGTATTTAACGATTTCAAAATTTTCAAAATACCTGAATAATTGATTGGATGGTGCATATCATCGCCTTAGAGTGAAAAGCTCGGATATGCAATTTTGGACAATTTTATTTTATCACGTCGTAAGTTTGTAGGCACTGAAATTAGGCCTGTATTGGGTATTATAACATTCGCATGTAATAAATATACTTGACTGGCTTTTGCTCGCGACTTCGTCCGCGTGAAATTCCACAGGAACCATGCAATGACCAAAATGTATTCCCGAGCTTTTCACTCTAAGAGCGATTACGCACTGCATCCGATCCGAGTCCGTCAAAATACGGATGTAAAAAACTCGGACCGAATTCGGATATTGCTTTACGCACTGCATCCGATTCGAATCCGTGAAAATACCGATCTAGAGTAAAAATCTCTGACCGAATTCGGATGTCGCATACGCACTTGTCCGATCTCTGATCCAAATTCAAACAATTCAGGGGCCATTTTGGCATATCCATTTGGCGTCCGATTTGAATCCGAGGTAATGCGAAAGCGTTCATACAAACAGTACTACGGCTACTTCCGTCCGTGAATTTTCCTTCCGAATTTGAAACTCACGGATGACGGATAGAAATCGGATGACGGATGCTGGATGTAGTGCGTAAACTACCATACAAATAGTTCTATGGCTACTTCGGAACGTATTTTCACGGATTCGGATCGGATGCAGTGCGTAACCGCTGTAAGGCGACGATAACGGGTTTTATAAATAAAATAAAATTGAATAAAATATTATGGTTTTATGTAACGAAATGCCATACATTCCACTTGCTCTAAGTGTTGCTGTATATAAAATTGTAATGCTAACTTAACACATACCTACTTAAGTATAAGTGTATACTTAATTCGCTTTGTAAATAGCGTACTTGTACATCTACTTATTCGTTTTACTATTTATCCTGTATAGTTTAGTCCTGAGGCCATACTATTGTGAAATTACTTTGACTAGTCTTTAATCACTGTATACTTAGCTTTATAGTTGTAGGCATGTAAAGGCATTAATATTTAACTTAATTATCACTTATGAATCTTGTAATACAAAACAAAAGGAAAATAAATTGTTAAGGATTCTACATACCAAACTAGCCGACCCGCCGAAACAGGAGGTCTAATCCTTAAGAACGAAGTTCGTGGTTTCGGCCTTAGTTACGAGCGTTTCCTACTCCCTATCACCTACGGACATACGATTATTTCGGGGCCCGAACCAAGAATGAATGACAACACGATTTGACAGTTGTCCCTACCGATGTGTTTTTGGCCGTCCGAAAAGTTGAACTTGACACTTGTTTTGTTCACTCCTACGTTTCGGGCTACTTTCGGACGGGTGACTAACTTCGTTGAAGGACTTAGGGAGTAGGCCCCAGGGCTTCATTGTCGGGTGCAAGTCGCCGACATGATCCTCTTACAAATAAAGCCCTCCGACAACAAAAACAGCCAGCCAAGGTCCACGATTCGGCGAGTTTGGGACGTAGACTCCTTTAAAAAGGGCTTTAAAGCCTTGTCCTCATCAGGGCACATTGGTATCGCTACTAGAGTGCGCGCAAGATAACTCTGCGCGCGACTGAGGGCGTGCTAAACGTTGTCGTGATCGCAAAAGTTCAAATTACCACTTTTTAAGCTTAACTTTTTTATCGCTTAACATAATTTTCCCGTTAAATATTCCTACAATCAGGTAGTTCTACTATCAAAATTGATAAAACGGCACACACTTTGGTGGAGCATGATTAGTTCCGATTTCGGCCGCGCGCAGACTTATCTTGCGCGCACTCTATGCGCTGCGTTTTTCGGCTCAAGCTTCGATGGAAACAAACCTGCCCCCTGATTCAGAACGATTCGATGCTATCTCTTTTTCTCTCGTTAAGTGGATCATAAACGGAACGAGATAACAAGCCGAATCGGTCGACAACAGCTTATCGAAAAGGTTCTGAATCGAGGGGCTGATTGATAACTTGTGCTCGCATACAAGTGTCGCTACTCGTGCCCTGGTGTGGATGATGCCTAATGCCCGAAGACATAGCACCAACCCCCGTAATTATAAAAGATTGTAATTTTTAAACATTGATTAAATTATACCTGTCCTTGTCATTTGTATGCCAATGAAAAGAGATGGCAATAAACTTAAAGCCATTTTAGGTAAAAAACCTTTAGAGCCCAAATACACGTCCGATACTTGCCTCCGATAGTCGGTTCCGATAGTCTGATCAGACTATCTGAAGGTCTCCGAGTCATACATTTGTTTGAACATGAATTACACGTACGATCAGACTACCACATCGGATGTCAGACTCGTAAGCATCGTACAGGCGTCGTCGTCGTCCAGAAAAAATCGGACACGAGTATCGTATGTGTATTTCATGAATCCGATCAGATAGTCGAATCCGGCTCCCGGAAGCAACTATCGGACGTATATTTTGACCCTTAACCAGCATGAATAAAGGTGTTCATGTCCACCATGGTACCACATATCAGTGGCGAAGGCTCCATACAACTCGATTCCTATCGGCTTCCCTTTCGAAACGAGTAGTTACTGGAATTCACGCATCACACTTGAGCAAGTTAAGCATTTTTTGGTCCGGCTTCCCTTTTAAGAAAATTCACCCTTCGTTCCTGCCACATATAGACAACTAATGAACTGGCTGCTTAGCCAATCTAGATATCCAAAGATCTGGAAGTTATTCAAATAGAATCGCTTTGGCTCATTCCCTTCATTCTTTACTTCCGTCATATTTTTCCTCACCGTCGGTCTTCAGAGGAGAAGAAATTGCCAGCACACTTGCATGACCCATTGTTTTGTATTACGATAGATTCATTTTGTATTGTATTTACCAGTTCACATCACTCATGAAACACTCAATAGTATTAATGCATCGATACCACCTTAGCTTTATTGTAAACTATAGTGATGTACTTATGTATCCTAATTTGTAAAGATATTACGATATGAGGCGCCCGCCACTGTTATCTGTTTATAATAAAGTATATTATGGATTTCATTTTGTTTTTTGTATTTTATTTTTTTGTTAAAAACGTTTCCCACTAAGAATTCTCTTGTATCGTGGGTGCGTTGACAGACACAAATCTTCACATTCAAAAACGCCCACACCCGGAACAACTATCTGTAGTCTATACAAATGTTTTTTCCTTGCGGGAATCGAACCTACGACCTGTAGCGCAGAAGCCAAACCCTCAGCCACTGCACCAAACGTGTCGTCACAATGAGGGTTTTTACGAAAATTTACGCCACTAGTTGGCGCCACATTGGCAAGAGGTCTCCCATCCCAATAATGCGCGCTGTCTGGCTGAAACATCGAAATATATACGGTTTTATTAAGAAGTTCAGTAAATTAAATGAAGGCATTAGTCTCCATTTACATACTTTACAATTAAATATACCAAATTAAATGTAACAAATACTAAAAAAGTTTGGTGCTATGTACTTGCACTTTTAGATCATAGAACACTATACAGGGTGTTAACGAATTCGTGTAATTCCTTCAAACCGCGTGATCTCCTGGTCACACTGAAAAGTTTGTTGTCGATAATCTCGCCTGTATTCCTAAAGTTATAGATACTGATGATGAATTAATTTTGTAATTTGATTTTTAAGATGCAATTTAACGAAAATAATTCCAAACTAAGTGAGAATTCACACGTACCACAACCAAACCACATCGCAGCGACAAAAAGTGGTCAAACAGTGGTTACGTGTGAATAGTGTCGCTACAGCTTCTTGCAGTCGCGTTGTGGTAACTACAAAATGTTGATGTGGTTACGTTGTGGCTAGTGTTTGCAGACAGACAAGATCGACTCCGGCTTCAGGCGTGCGCGCGGTGTCGTTGCGTCGACGCAACGTTGTGTTTGCGAGGTGGCCGGCCGCTAGTGCGCTTTGTCGCTGTTGGTTGCGATTCGGTATCGCCCACACGGTTGAATTTGGCGGTAAAATGTGGTCTGTGTGAATTAAACTACTTATTCATTATCATACAAATTAGTGTCCGTCCACGTGTTGTTGTTGTGGTGTGGTTGTGGTACGTCTGAAACAAGCCTAACTCCATGCGGCTAACTTTGCCTGCCCTAGGAATCGAATCCAGTCCACTGATCAAATGATGCGCTTATTAGAAAAGTTTAACTCCTTCCAAGTACTGAAATACGATGAAATACCCAACTAGCAAATCATGTCGTAAAAAGGCAGCATTACGTTTCTATTTCAGGTATTGGTGGAGAGATAGATTTTTAAAATGTCGAAAGAAAGATCTGTGCACGTTCTCTCAACGCGATTTGGGCGCACTTCTCGCAGCTTTTAAGTGCTATAAATATCGTAAGAGTAATAGTTACAACTTATTAGATAGATTTAAGTAAACGCCTGTCTCTAGTAAAACAACTACTGCAGTCCACAACTGGACATAGATGTTTCACAAAGCAGTGCACTATTGGCAAGCGGAGACTTCCTGACTAAAGAAGTTCAGTTGCAGCTAAGTTTCGATCAAAACAACGTTTTTCATATTCTCTTAATCGGCGATCGCTGTATCTGACACGACACTCGCGTGAACTTAACTGCAGCGTTACTGCAATTTCATCTATGTGAATAAGAAAGAATTCACACGTACCACAACCACACCACATCGCAGCGACAAAAAGTGGTCAAGCAGTGGATAATGGTTACGTGCGAATAGGCTCAATTTACATCGCCGCGGAATGGAATGGAAGCCACGAAATTGTACATACCATAATGAACTTTATGTCAATTGTATAAAATACAAACTAAATACGAGCCAAAAAGCGAGGATTCCCCGGAAGACGCGCGACCTTTTTTGGCTCGTATTTAGTTTGTATTTTATACAATTGACATAAAGTTCATTATACTACCTATGTACAATTTCGTCACTTCCATTCCATTCAGCGGCGGTGTAAATTGAGCCATAGTGTCGCTGCAGCTTTGGCGACAAAATGTGGTCCGTCCGTGTGAATTAAACTTCATTTTCATACAAATTAGTCCGCCGCCCACGTGTTGTGGTACGTGTGAAACAAGCCTTCGAGCCATTACGCACTGTCGACTGGTCGCCGGAGACTTGGTCGACGGCGACTGTGACTTTCTATAGTTTAAATAGGTGTTTACGCACTTGGTCGCCGGTCGCCCGGGCGACCATGCTTATGCTTTGGTCGCCGAGAGACCAAGTCTCCGGCGACCAGTCGACAGTGCGTAATGGCTTTTAACCTACAGACTGCAAGGTGATGTTGATTTTAGGTAATACTGGTATTACGCTTCCCCTAGCTATTATTCTATGATAACTAGTTTGTTGAAAAAAGTATGTTTGAGCGAAAGTTTGTTCATGCGCTCGATAGATGGCGTTGTACTTTTTGTGTGTTTTTCTGAATCGCGGTGTCGAGATTCTCCGCGTGTAGACTATACCCCTTGAGAGAAATAAATGTTTTGTACTCGACTAGGAAACAAATGTAGTTTCATTATTCACTTCCCCGGGAGTTGTATAGTCAGTGTTGCCAACCCCAGTGAATAGAAAAGCAGCAGATCAATCTTAAAAAAGCAGTAGAAAACAGTAAAATTACATTTTCAAAACATTAAATCTACTGTCTCAAAAACCTTTCGATTGGGACATAGAATTAGCTATAAAGATGTATAGTTAATGAAACTACTGCAGCATTACCAGTAGTACTTCTTTAATTATCACAATTTTTTAAATACATTATTGAAAAAAAACAATTATATAATTGTAAATATTATTTATTAAAAATAGGTACTCAAAGTTACAAACATTATTTATTAAAAATAGGTAATCAAAATTACAAACATTATTTATTAAAAATAGGTACTCAAAATTACAAACATTATTCATTGTTGTGTATTACTCTATCCTCAACATTTCTGTTTCATTGTTTTTATTAAAATCGTACATCCTTTGATTAAAATTTTTCATATGATTTTCAGTAGCATCAAATGCGTAACATTCGTTTATTTCGGATTTTGTATGTAAAATGCCTTTGATCATAATAGAAGACATTTTATTTCTCAGTTTACTTTTCAAAATGTTTACAGCTGAAAAAAGCCTTTCTACGGCAGCGCTGCTATGTGGCAAGCATAAGAGTTTTTTTACCATGTCGCACAACATCGAGAGTCTTTGTGAACCGTCTCCATTTTTCAATTCAGAAATGTGTTTCCAGTATTGACAAACTTCAGGGATTTCATTTTCAAATGGCAGGTTTGTATATCTTAACATCCGCCATTCTCTGTGTAACCTGTTTATCTAACTTTCCTGGAAAGAACTGGTTCAAACTTTAACCTAATTGAAAAACCAAGACGAAAAACTATCGATATTCAATAGACAACTATCTCTTTTACACTCAAAAAAGTATAAATGTAGCTATCCTTTTCATTGTGTGAACGGTGCCGCGTAAGAAAACGGGAATTCCCCAGCCAGAGCGCGCGTCGAGTCTATAAAATTCGGATACACGCTTAAATACTATCAAAAAAACAAAAAAAACAGTAGAAAATCGTACTAAAACAGAAAACAGTGTTGTCATGTTAAAAACAGTAAATCTACTGTTAAAACAGTAGGGTTGGCAACACTGTGTATAGTGCCGATCATTGTTGGTCCTTCGAGCCGGATAGTGAGATCCAGATAGTGTTCTGTGAAACTTGGCGTGGAAACCAGGGTGGATCGCCCTGAAGCGCCGCATACCCAAGCTGGTGTGCACAGTGAGTGAGTGCTGCAGCAGTGAAGTTGGCGTGGAGCAGCATCAGGTTGACGCAGGGCGAGGACCGGTACCAGGTGGCGCAGGGCGCTATTGGAGTACCAGACCAAAAAGGAGGCACAGGGCGAAGTTCGAGTACCACGGCGTGAGGAGTGGAGCAGGGCTGACTAGACACCGCCAGCTCAGTGAGGCGCTGGGCGGGAATAGTCTAGTCACCAGGGCGATAGTGGAGTTTCCACCTGCTGTCAACAGCTGGGTGACGCAGTTACTAGTGAGTGAGTGCGGAGTTGCCAATTCGGTGAAGTGTGGTTTGTCGAAGATAAAATCGTGAGTACTTTCATTGTGTTATGTTTACAAGTCGGATTTTCAGAACATAGAAAATTTCGTCTGGAAGATTTTATTGGACTTTAGTAGATTTAGTAGCACTTTATTTAGATGTTTTTATGTGTACCTGTTTTGAACTTATGATATTTTATGTGCCCATTTTACGCATTGTTGCTCAATTTTTAAAATTGATGTGTTTCGAGTCAAAATACGTAATTGAATTTATCTTTGTGGAATTTTTACGGTAAACATTCAAAGCAGTGAATTTAAGAGAATTGCTAGTTATTCAAAATAAGATGTTAGCAAAAGTGGTTAACATTTGTTCTTTGGTAGAAAATTCCTTTGGTAGTTTGGTAGAAATCTGACTTTGGTAGTTTTTCATAAAATTAAATAATTAAAAATTTATTTTATTAGTAACTTAACGGACTTGGTTAAATTAAAAATGGACGCTTTATATAGACTGCAAAACAATACTAAGATTCTCATCGAAAAAGAGCAAATTAACTTCAAAAAAGCACCCAAAGATAGAATCACTAGGTCTTATGTGGAGACAAGGTTAGAAATTCTAGAAAATTTGTGGAAAGAGTTTTCGTCTACACATAGGAGCATATTGCTAAATGACGCACAACAAGATTCCGATAAATATTTTGTTAACGACGTTTATGATGTCACTAAAGAAAGTTACGTTCTCTGTAAATCGTAATTAAAAGAAGTTTTAAATAAACTTAGCAATAATCAGTCAGATCAAAATCCAAAGACAAATGTCGACCACACAGTTTCAAATAGTGTTAGATTACCAAAGATAAATATTCCAAAGTTTTCGGGCAATTATGCGGAATGGACCACGTTCAAAGATTTGTTCACATCTTTGATTCACAACAATAATAGTTTAGAAGACGTGCAAAAATTGCATTATTTAAAAGGCTTATTATCGGGAGAAGCAGAGCAACTTGTCAGACACATTGCAGTCTCTTCAGACAATTATAAAGAGTGTTGGTCTCTGTTACATAACCGGTATAATAATAAGAGATTTCTGTCAAATTGTTTACTAAAACGTTTATTAAGTCAGAGTAATGTAAATGAATGTTCAAATAGCATAAAAGGTTTACTAGATACTACTATGGAAAGTTTAAATGGTTTAAAAAATCTCGGTATTGACGTGAGTACGTGGGATAGTATAGTAATTTACATAATTAGTTCAAAGTTAGATCCCGAATCGAGAAAGCAATGGGAGACAAAGATAAGTGCCAAGGATGAGTTACCCGTGCTATCGGAATTCCGAGAGTTTTTAGAAGCCCGATTTCGGGCATTAGAGTTTTTTGACACAAAACCCAGTAAACCCAAACCTAAAGTTCACCATGTAGTCACTACCGATAATAAAGCCGTAGATACTTGTCCATTCTGTAAGGAAAATCACAAAATATCTAGTTGTAAGAAGTTCGCTCAAGAGAGTTACGAATCTCGTCATAACTTTGCGCAAACCAGGCGCTTATGTTATAACTGCTTAAACGCAAACCACTCAATTAAGTTTTGTAGACACACCGCGACGTGTCGAATATGTAAAAGGAGGCATCACTCACTACTACATCCAAATTCGGTTTCAAACTCCACAGTCGTTAGAGAAAGTTCCAATGCAGCAGATGAAGTTAAAACAGCGGTGTCTAACGTTCAGGCATCGTTGTCAGTAGGCAACCCATTAACTTCAAATTCTATAGTTTCACATTTTTCTAAGGGATCAATACCCACTCAAGTTTTGTTGGCCACTGCTCTTGTCGAAGCACAGACGAGAAACGGTTCAACACAACTGCTGAGAGTGCTATTAGATCAGGGATCTCAGGCATCATTCATAGCAGAATCAGCAGTACAGTTACTTGGACTAAAGAAGAAACCGGTCCAGTCGGTTATATCAGGGATAGGCGGTGAGAGAAGCGCTTTCGCTTCAAAGTTTACAGTCACGGTGACTATTCACTCACGCTTAAATCCACAGTTTAGTGTCCAAGTCCATGCGTTCGTGTTAGGTACGATTACATCGGTTTTACCCTCTGAAAGATTAGAGCAGGCCCATTGGCCCCAGCTAAAGCAATTAACTTTAGCTGATCCTGAGTTCCACACGCCAAGCAAGATAGACATCTTACTTGGTGCAGAGATATATAGTCAGGTTCTCAGAGACGGTTTGATTCAAGGTCCGCCAAACTCGCCGGTAGCTCAAAATACTGCCTTTGGTTGGATCCTCTCTGGACAGATATCGTCAAACCAGGAGTCTATACATTGTCATCATGTCATTAAAAGCAGCTCAAATCAGGCTGATGACAATGCACTTTTGCGTCAGTTTTGGGAAATAGAGTCGGGTATCCCCGATAAGAAGATCCTTTCTGAAGAGGAATCTGGAAAGAACATTAAGTTAGATTCAGTTATGAAAATTTTAGGAATTTCTTGGGATAGAAAAAATGATGAGTTTAAATATTCAGTGCAACTTGAGCCACAGCACACTCCAACCACAAAGAGAAAAGTGATATCCGACATCATGCGTTTGTTCGATCCGCTTGGCTGGGTGGCACCTTGCATAGTAACTTCTAAAATATTCATTCAAAAGCTTTGGCTTGCTGGCCTGGAATGGGATGAAGAGTTGACCCCGGAACTTCTTTCGGAGTGGGAAACTTACCGTTTAAGCCTTGTAGAGACGAACAAATGCAGCATTCCCAGGTGGATTAACACAAAGTCAGACGATCGATTGGTAGAGTTGCATGGATTTTGTGACGCGTCGATCGCGGCCTATGCCGCTGTAGTGTATGTTAGAGTCATCGACGCCAACAACTCCATTCATGTCAGTTTAACCACTTCTCGTTCTAAAGTTGCACCAATCAAACAGCAGTCAGTTCCGCGATTAGAGTTGATGGGAGCAGTGTTGCTTTCAGAACTTATTACTGAAGTCGCTGAAGTAATGAAGATCACACCCTCTCAAATACATGCCTGGACTGACTCGTCAGTAGTCTTGGCATGGCTTAGTAAACACCCCAGTCACTGGACTACTTTTGTTGGAAACAGAGTGTCCACAATTCTCTCTCACGTCGACAACTCACATTGGGCTCATGTCCAATCCGCGCATAACCCTGCCGATTTAGCATCCAGAGGTGTGACACCACAAGAACTGGTGTGCAGCTCACTGTGGAGTCAAGGACCCTCATGGCTTCATGATGAAAGGATAGAGTATACGAGGCCAAAGTCAATTACGACCAACACGGAGCAAAGATCAGTCAAGGCTCACGTCGTAACTGAAGCTCATCAAGAGGATCTTTTCTGGACAAAGTATTCGTCATTAAAGAGGCTAGTTCGGGTTATAGCGTACTGCAGAAGAGTTTTGAGTTGGAAGAAACAAGCACACGGTGAGAAGAGATATGAAAGATATCTTACTAAAGAAGAAATAGAAGAAGCAACAAGGACGTGTATAAGATTTGTTCAGAGTCAAGAGTTTTTCGAAGAAATGAAAGACTTACGAAAATCAGGAAGTGTGAAAGTAAGAAGCAAGCTTAAAAGTCTCTGTCCACTCATAGACGATGAAGGGATACTCCGTGTCAGTGGGCGCATTCAGAATGCTCATGTAGACGAAGATGTTAAACATCCCATCATCCTACCATCTGATAGTCACTTCACTAATCTAGTGATTGATGAAGCTCACCAGAAGACGTTACATGGAGGGCCAACACTGATGTTGAGCCATCTGCGTACGAAGTATTGGATTCTTTCCGCAAAAACAAGGATTAAAAGTTACGTACACAAATGTGTAAAATGCAAGCGGTACTCAGCATCTATTCAAACCCCACTCATGGGTCAGTTACCGTCCAGTCGAGTCACACCGGCAAGACCATTCCTAAATAGTGGCGTGGATTTTGCTGGTCCCATCAGTATGCGAACTTCAAAGGGTCGTGGCCACCAATCATACAAAGGGTACATTTGTGTTTTTGTGTGCATGGTGACCAAGGCCATACATTTAGAAGCCGTCAGCGATTTGACGTCGCAAGGTTTCATTGCTGGCTTTAAGAGATTTGTGTCTCGACGAGGTTTTGTTAATAATATTTGGAGCGACAACGGCACCAATTTCGTTGGCGCTGCCAAAGAACTTCGGCATTTAGTCGCTACGGAAAAATCTTCCGTAGCTGTAGAAATTCGAGAGTGGTTAGGCAACAACAGTACTTCTTGGCATTTTATTCCGCCCCATTCCCCAAATTTCGGTGGCTTATGGGAGGCCGGTGTAAAATCGACCAAATTCCATCTGAGGCGCGTGATAGGTAATTCAACACTTACGTTTGAAGAAATGTCAACCCTTTTGTCCCAAGTAGAAGCGTGCCTTAATTCTAGGCCGTTATCAATGTTGCCTGACAATTCCATAGATCCAACTCCTCTTACACCTGGTCATTTTTTGATAGGGGAGCCTCTGATAGCGGTGCCTGAACGTAATTATGAGAGTTCTAACATCAGTAGTCTAAGGCGTTGGCAAGTAACACAACGTATGTTGCAAGATTTCTGGAGACGTTGGTCAAATGAGTATTTAGTTCAGTTGTTACAACGTTACAAATGGACTAAACACATTCCAGAACCAGGTATTGGAGATGTAGTTTTGGTCAAGGAGGATAACTTACCTCCTGCCCGTTGGCTTTTGGGCAAAGTAGTGGAAAAGCACCCTGGTTTGGATAAGGTTACACGAGTAGTGACTCTCAAGTGTAACGGATCATTGATTAAACGACCAATTTCAAAATTGTGCATTTTGCCAATCGCAAAGTAAACATAATGTTTTAAATTGTAAAGTTCTAGCACATGTTAAAGTATAGTTATTTGAGTTTATTTTTGAGTTTATGTCTAAGTAAAGTTAAGTTGAGCAATTTTTGTAAAATTGCCGAAATGTAGATTTTTTAAAGTCCACAAGTTATTATTATTATAGTAAACGTTGATTTTTATATACAGTCCTCAAGTAGTTATCGTTGAAGGTTGAAAGTGTTTTTATAAGTTGTATTTTTTTTCAAGGAATATGTCATTCCACAAATAGTAATAGTTTTTTTTTCACGTCATCTGTCATAGTTTGTTAATATTCTTTGAGTAAATATTTTGTTAATATTGTTTATGTTAACAATTTTGCTAATAAGTTTTTTTTGCCCCTGACCTCATGGTGGGCGGACAGTTAGTTCTTTTACATTTATATTAGTTCTGGACATTCTGTCCATGGTGGGCGGGATGTTTGAGCGAAAGTTTGTTCATGCGCTCGATAGATGGCGTTGTACTTTTTGTGTGTTTTTCTGAATCGCGGTGTCGAGATTCTCCGCGTGTAGACTATACCCCTTGAGAGAAATAAATGTTTTGTACTCGATTAGGAAACAAATGTAGTTTCATTATTCACTTCCCCGGGAGTTGTATAGTGCCGATCAAAGTAAACACGCTCAAATTACAATCTAAATCTATAGTAACCTTTATTGATCATAATACTAATAAACATAGATATAATAAATAGGTATATTATTTTTAACATAATTATAATATTAACTAAAACACTAAAACTGCACACAATCTTCAGTCAAGTCCAGCTTCACGTACGAAGTACTATTTTCTATTGTGTGTTTTACGTTTTACGTAGTCTTGTGTCGGTTGTTTAACATTCCACATAGAATAGGATTTGGGCGTTCTTACCACTTTTACCATCATTAGGATAATTCCTATGAACATTAGTAAAATCAGCGCCTGAAAAGTAATTGAGAAAGTTATTAGTATTTAGTAAGATTCTGAGCATTTTATACTATGTAGAGACAGTCACACCGATAACTCAGCCCTCATCAAGCTGTCTCCCCCCCAATCCCCCGCCAGTAACGCCGTAAGCCGAGGTCCGAGTCCCACTAGGGGTCGCCTTTAGTGCTGTTGTTGCTAGTAGTCATGATACTGTGGAGGAACCAGGTGTGGTGTTCCTCCAACCAAAGGGCGGATCCTTTAACCAGGCGGAGTCTCGTGCTTGGCAGGCTACTGCCCAACAATCAATGTTGGGCGGTTATATATGTATATCCTATCTGCGTGTCGAATCTTGATATCGCGATGCAGGATAGTTCGCATGTGGCGTGATAGATGTCGCCACAATACTAATGTAGTGGTGGTAGTTATGGCACATCATTGTCTAGTGGTAGTGCACCCACAGTCTGGAAGAAAAAGGCGGTCAGTGAAGGGAAAGTATACCTTAAATATTGATGAATGCAAATTTTACTCAAAGCAAACATTCCTTATAACAACAGCTTTAATAGATGTATTTAAAGTCTCTTTTTTCATCCGGGAATAGAACCGACATAACTGCGAAAAAGCAACATACTGTATTTAAACGTACCAATCGATAGGGTCAATTATAAGTATCAAATATCTCTAATAAACATTAATTATGTCCTTATTAAAGGAAGTCTTTAGAATAGGTACATCCGAACGACCGATAGGTAGGTACCTAAAAATGAAGTATTTTTTATTAAAATATCAGATTTTGACTACAACAGGTCTTCATGTAGGTAATTAAGTTATTGCTAGATTACAGTCTTTCTCTAATTTAAGGGCTCTTACACACCACGTTTTTTTCAGGCGCTGTCGACGCGCGTCGCACGCAACTATAACGCGCTGCAAACGCGATGTTATCGCAACCAATTTACCTATTCACACGTTCATAAAATTGTGGTATGCAGGCGACGACTTTTTCGCGAGCTGTCGACGCGCTCTTAGCGCGGAGTTACATCGATTCAGACGCACTGGCACAGCACGTCTCTTTAGCTGCAAAAACATACGTACAGCGCGTTTTAATCGGTTACTTGCCGACACGCGCGTCTGTAGCGCGATACTCGCTCCTTCGCGCGCGTGCTACACGCGTTTTACCTTGCAAGGAGAGTTGCTCACGCGCGGCGTTTCTCGTGAGTTTGCAGCGATGCAATCGCAAGTAATCTGCCTATTTCAAGTTTAGCAGCGCCGACAACGCGCGATAGCGAAACGCGCGTCGACGGTGCCTGAAAAAAACGTGGTGTGTAAGAGCTCTAAGACACAATGTTTATTAGAAATATTTGATCCTTATTATTAACCCTATTGATCGGTGGCATTACAATACAGATGATATTGTTTGCGTTTGAGCTGGTTCAAAACCAGGACGAGGCAAGCAAGTTTTCATAAATGTTTGAATGCAGCTGTATGTACTTACTTAAATTTGTAAATACAAAGAAAAGTCTACTTTGAGTAGGTACCTACCTGAAATATTTAGGTAGTTTCCCTCCACCGACCGCCTTTTTATTCCACTGTAGGTATACCTATTTACTTAAAGTGGGTACATATTATTATAGTATTTCAATATTCAACAGTGTGATGATCATACAAGAAGGTGGGCTCGATTCCCTCACAGCACACTGTTTCCTTGGAATAGCGCCTCTAGTTGTAAATTTTGTTGCACATAAAGTCGTAAAATACAAGTGGGCACTGCAGTACATACCTCTTCTATAAAGAGCGACCGCACAATATAAATAAGAATTAGGGTCAGCAGCAATATTACAAACAGCAGAAACTTGTTCATTGTCTGAAACAAATATTTGTTGTAAGTACCTACGATATCGCTATTTTTACCGTATCAGTGGAGCCTATGTCCAGCGGTGGTCGTATAACAGTAAATAAGCGTGTCCAATAAATTAATAAGCTTGAAAATTCAATGTTATTGTTGCAAAAAATAAATAGATTGTAATTGTACCTACGTAGAAAAAAAAGTACGTACCTACGCTGTAAATAATTACTTATACGAATGCGAGTGAAGCACGAACAGTACAAAAAATATACAGTTTTCAGGTTTTCAGTAGGTAATTATACCTAGTTTTAAAGTTTGTGAAGTATACCAAAAGGGTAAAGCACTTAGAATAAGTACTAAAGCATAGAAGGAGCGCTACTTAGCATAAACGAATCAAAATATAGCCATGCTATTTACTCATATGGCGGACTCGCTGTTGTCAGAGCGGGAAAGATAAACTTTTGACAGGCCGTAAAAATTAATTTTGTAACCTTTTGTACAGAGACTAGGGATGACGGTATTCACAATATTAGACTATAGCTATCGATAAAATAAAGTCATCGTATAATGTATATTACGAAATATCTGAAGTGGTATTGTGAGGCCGAAAGAAGGTGACTATGATTGTGTTAACCAAATAACAGCCATGCCGGATATTGCCATAGTACATATAAATACTTACTTCTTAGAAAGTTATAATGACAAAAGTAAAGTTATAATATCATTATTATTCAGCCGAAAGATGTCCACTGCTGGACATAGGCCTCTCCCGAGCATCATCACTTCGACTGGTCCTGTTATTATCGCTATCAATAAATAAAGTCATCGTTTAAGTATAAATGTCTATTATTTAATTTGCAATTACTAAAAGCTTCACAAAAGTTAAATACATTATTATTGAGTATTCCTTGTAATGTACTTGGACATGCACGTTTTTTTCTGTCACTAGAACGGCGCCACGTGGTCTCAGGTAAGTTGTCAATTTCGAGGCGCTGGAAATTTTAAACAAAATAATGATTGTTTTATATATAACTAGCGACCCGCCCCGGCTTCGCACGTGTACGTTTAATAGCTTAAAACCTTCCTCTTGAATCACTCTATCTATAAAAAAAAACTGCATCCCTAAAAATACAAGATTTTAAAAATAATTACGGTAAAGAGGTGTAAAATTTAGTGGCACCAAATGCAAACTGATTGAGAAGTAAGTTAATCATCGTTTATTTAATACGTTAATTTTGTTTAGATTCACTGTTCTCCTAATTATTTTATCTATCAGGCTTGAAGATTACGACTGTATTAACAGCATTTATTTGAAAGATAAACAAGACAATGAAATATTATCTGAAATAGTCTATTGTATGAATGGCCGAAAGAAGATGTCGAACGTAATGTTGCAAGAAAAAAAAGATTTTTATTTTTTTATTTTCAATCAAGCTAAATCCAGTGCGGGGTTAATCTGTCCCAATTTTTTTTAAAGAAATTACTCGAATTCTTTTACTTCCTGTAGACATGCAATTCAATAAGAACTTAGGCTTTTAAATTTAGATTGAAGGTATAATGTTGGTATAGAGTCCTCCTTCAGTCTCCGCCATTTGCCAGAACGCGTAAAAGAAGATAAAGTGAAATGGCTGGAGCAAATTCTGTGGTGCTTTCTTGGAACCCAACCAATTTCGTGAGCTACCACGGCAATCAATTTATGTCGAAAATATTCGTCACAGGGAAACCTAAATGAAAAAAAAAAAGTATAAATACCTAATTAATTAAACCTAACACAAAAATCACGTTGTCGATAGATTTATCGATACAATTTTCGCACCCCTTTAATAATTTCTTTGGCGAATATTCATATTGATATTATATATAAGATTTAGATAGTTTATACTTATTTATTTTACTTCTTCTAAAAGGTAATGTCTTACTTTTACTTATTTAATGTATAATGAAATATATTTAAAGGAAAATCTATGAATAAACATAAAAATACTACGTACTTGTGGAAACTGATATTTTCACTTTGATTTTTTGTACATCCCTTGCGAGATTTACATTTTTTTACTATTCAGGACGTAGCGCACACTCTTATTTATAAGAACAATGTGCACATATACAAAACACAATTAATTAAATATAAATTCTAGACTAAAATATTTTTTCAAATCACCGCGCCACTGACACAAGTATTATACGACAAAATTTAAAATGTCGTTGCCGTCTGACAGGCGGTACTAGTGGCGGGCTATTTAATTTGGTAGCTAGGCTTTGGCTCAAAATCTCGAAATTGCTCTTATTTGACAGATGCCCCTGTACGTTTTTCAAGTACTGAGGCGGCTTCTATGCTTTAGTACTTATTCTAAGGTAAAGCACGAAAAGCCATTGAATGTCAGTGAGAAAAAAAAAGAAAATCGATAGAAGACTCTTTAGAAAGCGGCCAGTAGCTAACTTACTTTGAACGTTGAGTTTTGATTATCATAAAATTATCTGCTTTAATGCAAAACATAGAGTAACGTGTTGCTCTATGGGCAAAAAGTCCCGTCCTAAAGAACAATTCTAATTTTATTCGGGGAAGTCTGCGTAAAACACTAATGAAACTACTTAATTACCTCATTAGTCTTATTAGACTAGCGGTACAAGCACAAGGCACACCCAAACAGATATCATGCAGTAGGTATTAAATAAATTATTTTTCTGGTATACTTATCATAAAGTCTTAGTGACGACACGTTTGGTACAGTGACTGAGCGATTGGCGTCTGCGCTACGGGTCGTGGCTTCGATTCCCGCACGGAACCAGAACAAATATTTGTATGGCCTACAGATAGTTGTTCCGGGTCTAGGCGTTTGTGCATGTGACGATTCGTGTCTGTAAACGCATCCACGATACAGGAGAAATCCTAGAGAGGGGCAATGTGCCTAAAAGAAACTAATTTACTTGGAATCCTAACAAATATTATAAATGCGAAAGTAAGTTCGTTTGCTTGTTACCTTTTCACGCCTAAAACACTGAATCGATCATTCTGAAATATTGCTTCGTTGTCAGGTGTACAGAAACGGACTTAGTACCTTTCATCCCGAAAAAAGTACTGTTCCCGAGGAAAACGACAATAACGTTCTTATGATAATAGATGGCGCCACTTGTATTTCGAATCATGATTGATACTACAGAAACTTTAGTAGTGTGTGACGTTTTAAGTTTTCATTGTTAAATTCTAAATTATCGCGAGCGAAGCCGCGGGCAAAAGTTAGTAATTTCATATGAGAACAATTATGAGCAGGTGACGATAGCACGACAAATTATCACAATACGTTCATTGTACGTGCCTCACAGTAAAGGCGAGATCCACAGACCGCACTTACTTTGCTAAGTAAGCGTAACATCCGAATATGAACCTTATTGGAGATACAAATAATGCTCATATTCATATAATCGAATGTGAATAAGCGTTTCATACGAATATGAACATTAAAAGTATGGGAATAATGTTCATACTCGTATGAAACGCTGCGCTAAGTCGTAAGTTCGGTCTTATAGTCTCGCCCTCAGACTCTCATTCAAAAGGGATTGCAAGCATCACGAATGGTATCTGAATGGAATCCGTTATTTCTGACTGACTGAACAAAAATAGAACATTCTAAACTAATAGGAAACTCACTACAAAATTGTAAACTATGTTTGCGTTCGTCATTCCCTTATCGTATCAGGAACTGTGGTCTTAAGTATTCTAGAACCACTTAATGACTCATTGTCTACGTCACTTAACTACTCGAGTCAATAGTTAAATTTTGTCTTGCCTAGTGCTGTAGCTAGCCTTTTGTATGCCCTTTAAAATGCTCTAACGCAGGAATAACCATGATTTCTACGCGCCCTGTGCCACCGCACCGCTGGCACCTACAACACTAGTCTTACCTCCGGTTTCTGATTTGAGAATTCGAGATAAGCAAATACTTAAGTAACATTTGAGTATGGAGTTGTCAAAAAAATGACGGATTTTAAAGCATTTTTTGACAACTTTGTATTCAAATATTACTTAAGTATTTGCTTGTCCCGAATTCTCAGATCAGAAACCGGAGGTTAATCATCATCATCATTCAGCCGAAAGACGTCCACTGCTGGACATAGGCCTCCCCAAGCATCGCCACATAGACCGGTCCTGTGCTTCTCGCATCCAGTGGATTTCTGCGACCTTCGCAAGGTCATCGGTCCACCATGTGGAAAAACAGTTAAAAAAAAAAGAAAAAACAAGCTTGTAATAAAAAATTGTTCACGATTTAATTGTGTCTCTTATAATAAGCAAGCATCATCAGTTCATTAGTTATAATATTAATTATTCATCATCCATAAGATTGTTTGACATTTTTAGAGTGAACAATGTCCACTGTGGTCTCATGACAAGGCCTTAAATCTAAGTCATAAACACCCAAACAGAATTTATTGTCTGGCGCTTTGAAGTAGTCCAGGCCTCTGCCGATTTTTATTATCCAGCCAGAACTTAACCTGAAATAGAATAAATTGAATATTAATTATGATTCATAATAAAAATCATAATAGCCGTTTTCTTCCGGCAATAGAGGTTAACAGATCCACTAAACACCCCTTCCCATAGACCAGATATTTTTCACCATATTTTACAATAGTCTTGCACCCACTTGGGACGGTCCATGACTGTACTCCGATAGTGCAGCCGTGGATAGTCCCCGGTTGGTGCCCCACCCCATTTTAGATTAAAGTTCTCAAAGGGGCCTCTGCGCGTTGGACCTGTGTCCCCGTGTATGCCTTCCAAAGGACCGGACATGATGACACACGGATGAGCCGTGATTTGAAGAGAGATCATAATAGATATAACTATAGGTATAGTCTCGTGTATTGCCGGACTTAAAGAATAGCACTACCCCATCACTTCCCGTGCGTGTCGTAAAAGGCGACTAAGGGATTCTCTAGACCTACAGGATGGGCAGCAACATTCTCTGAGTACTTTAACAATCATACTGCGATCGCCAACCCGCCTGCCAAGCGTGGCAATTACGGCAAACCCTTTTGGAGGAGGCCTATGTCCAGCAGTGGACGTCTTTCGGCTGAATGATGATAACTATAGGAAACATCTATTAATGCCCTGTACAGAAGGCGACCGAACGAAGGCGAACAAATGCTAACGAAGGAACGCGAACGAGTGGGTGTGGTCGGTTCAGCGAAGCCGGGCGACCGCGTACGAAGGCGTTCGGCCGCGATCGGCTGTGCTCCACGGCGTGTCGAAACATCCAAGATTCGCTCTGTGTGGACACTACAGCGAAGGAGAGCGAGCGTTTGGTGTCCATTGGTGAAAGCCATTTGTACGCCGTCGTTCGGTTGGTCTGTACAGGGTATAAGAATAACGACTGCTGCAGAACAAAAGACATGTATTGTCACAAAATTTGCTCTAAATCGTAAGTTTTAGAGAGTAGTTCATAGCAAAAACTAAGGAAGAGAGTCGGGATACTATTAACATTAGGAGAAGATAGCGATGCTCTACCTGTGAGTTTAAAAAAAAATGTAAAGGGCACTTAGTGATTATTTCAAGAACATTTCCAATAGTAACCCTCTATGTTACCATTACCACATTTATTGTAGCTTTCTAAGGTCTTTACTTTAAAGGAGTCTGAAGCCTCAATGTTTAGCATAATATGTACTTATGTATGATACTCACGTAATTTGGCGGTCATGTAACGTCTCTGAGAATTTCACAACAAGTTCAACCCTGTATTTTGCTAAGTCGCTACTTAAATTTCCGAACCACTCCCTTTGATCTCCTTCTGACCTGCCATCTTTAGATGTAATCAACTCAATCAGTTGTAGGTTTGTACATGAGCGGACTAGTAGTTCACATAGCCTAAGGAAATTTTGACACTGAAAAGGAAAGTAGTTCTGTGTTAATACTAAGTTTGAAAATAATAAAAAAAAAATTGGAACATTTTGTAGTATTTGCAGTGTTCTTTTTCCTGTTCTGAACACAGCCACCATAGCAAGATCGGAAAATCTATTGTTAGATGCCTGAGCAAAATGCAAGAGTATTAGGGATTCAAAACATCATCGAACATGAACCAGGAACATAAATTCTAAAAACTTAACAAGCACAATTCGTCAGTGAAGTTCTAACAGTGCGGAAGTCAAAAATGACTACTTTACAAGAGACTGAAAAAACTATTTAAAACGAGCGTAACCTACGCTGAACGCAATATTGTTTTTAATTATCATTACAAATAAACTCTTTGATGTTTTAATAAATCTTTGAAAATCCTAACAATCTTTTTCTTTGTAATATTGTGGCTTTTGCAGTGTTGTCTGTTTTTATCACAAAATGACTTACGCACTGTTAGAACTTCACTGATGAATTATTGAAAAAATTATACTAAAACAATATAGTATAGAACTTCAATACCTAATAAATATTTTGTTTTCAAGATCCATTAAAAGAGCCCCTATGAGTGACAATACTTAAGCATGTCTGATGCACATGCACCTCAGACTGTCGCTCCACTACAAACCTTGCTGACTGGCTAATCTTTTTACAACAGGATAAGCTATTCTCGTAAAGCTGGTTCTAACACGAGAGCAGGGTTGGCATGATTAAAACAATTTGTTTTAAAACACATGTTTAAAACAGTTTGAATTTAAACCATGTTTTTTATCACAAGTTTAAAAACAAAGATTAAAACAAGTTTTAAGCATTGTACAAAACAATAAGAAAAAACAAATTTTAAAACTACTTTTCATAGCGAATGAATGGATGTAAAATGAAAATATATTAATATTTAGGAGTCTAAATAGCTTGACACAAAACCAGTTGAGTCTATGCTATTGCTATGTTATATTTTTGAAACATGCATTAGAATATTCAAAATTTCAATTTCAAATCAAAATAATAGAATTCATAGTTCATAGGTAATTCCCCGCCGGTATAGTCCGGCTAGGTAAGTCCCTATGTCGCCCAATTTAAAAATCAACATTAGTTAGAACATACATGGTGAATGTAAAGCGTTCAGTATTATTAGAGATAAGCAACATAAATGGTTATCCATTGATCGTTTTTTGTAAATATTTAATTTAACATGGCGAATTTGAAAAGATCTAGTCTAAAAATGAAACATTATAGGTCGAATTAATTAGAAATAATGCCTTAAATTAAAAAGAATAAAATAAAACACTCGTTTAAAACAATTTGAACTGTTTGTTTTATAAAATAAAAAAAAAGACTTTTTTTCCAACCCTGCACGAGAGAGAGATTTAACAAAATGATACCGAATAATGTTTACACTAACCTGATGAAAGTTTCTAATGTATGGGTCTTCAACTGAAACATAGCGTACATCGTCATCTAGAAACCTTCCGAATAGAGCTTTGTAGCTGTGTCCCGTAGAATTGTTCTCTATATGAACCTGTTCATGGAACTGACCAGCCTCTTTTTGTTGCAAAACTAACTTTTTAATTGTCTCTGCTCTGTTCATATACTCCTCCACCTTTCTTCTAAGATAAGTTTTGCTCGAATCATCATGCTCGCCTGGTGGAAGAATGTTTTTGTTTATGATAATAAGTTAATATAAAGTAAACAAAGTTGATATATGATTCAGCTTACCCTTTATTTTGTCTACTAATATTTGTAGCCCCTCTTGATAACATACTAGAGCTTCTGTGTACCTTTTCTTTGTATCCAATTCAACACCTCGCGTAAGAATATTTACTGCAGCACTTTCTATATTCATTTTAGTATTGTACAAAAATAAATGAAACTGGTTTCACTCTTCAAAAATAATAAATAGCATTACTCTGATCTGAATCTGTGCTCTTCTTCCGCTTTACTTTCTCACTTGACTTTATTAAAACTTGTTTACGAAGTTTGGTATAGTATTATTTGGGATGAAATAAAATTGCACTATTTCTTTAAAAATCGTCATTATTGATGGTTGAAACAATCGTACAGCGCCTTATATAGATAAAATACATATTTTAAGAGTCATCATTTAATTATACCAATTAATTAAAGAATCAAGGTAATTAAGTAAATAACAGAAAGTATATTAGTCTAACTATTACAATCTCCGTAAATAAACATGATTGAACGTATTTTTCTGTAATTCCCAGATATTGTTTCATTTCACGCACCAGATAAACTTAAAAATGATAACATACATAATGGATATACATCTACTTAAATAAAAGCAATAATAAATACTTAAACTAGACATTATAAGGACTTTTATTCATACGTGTGTATTAACAATGAAGATCATTGTTATTTTTTAATGCAGTGGATACAAGTGCACGGCATGAGTAAGACATAACTGTCCAAACTCGAAACGTAGAACGGAACGTAGTTAAATAATATAAATGCCAAAAAAAGTGAAGGAATTTTTTAACAACATAACCTTTAACTTCTTTTTTTGTTAAAAATGCAAAATAATATTTTAAAATAAATGTTTTCATGCGTTTGTAAAATAGGAAGTAGAGGAGCACTTTATAACAATCGAAAAGTTATTTAAATATAAAATAAAATGTCGCATCAGCTGGGTCGAGTAGTGTCGGCGATTCTGCAACGATATTTTGGTGAAATTGTGCAGAAAGTGGGTGACGACTTGTTCACGTATGGCACCAAGCCGATAGGTATGATAGTGAAGACCACAGGCCTCTCCCGGACCCTGGTAATTAGCAACTATTTGATTTTAGTGATATAGGTTATGTTGTTTACTATCCAGCTGTCTGTAAATCAACTATCACATCAGCCTATGTTAGGAGATGTGGTTTCCGCACTTAGTCCTTTAAGTGGACCATTGTACGTGGGCCATGGCGGCCATCATTCCAGCTCACATCAGCCTATTGCATTCCACTACCATACTCTGTTCAACGACAGATGAGTCCTGACATAGCGGTCATTTCGAAAAAACGTATGCAACATCATCAAAAACCGAAAATAGCTACATTATCCATGTTTTGTCTTTGAAAAATATTTGAAATTCTTTCTCGTAACGTTTCACACTTACCTCATGGTGAAAATGGTATAAGGTTCATGAAAAGAGTTTCCATAAGTAACAACCTTTAAAGTACGTCCTGCGTACCCTGGTTAGTCAACTACCAACCTTGCGGACTGGCTATCCTGACTACAGGATTGGCTATTCTCATATAGCTTGTGCAGACACTAGAGAGAGTCCACTACTGCGTAATGAGTTTCCCTCAACTTACACCACAACTCCCATTTCTCGCCCTTCACATCCAAACTGCTCCTGTTGCGTTCTTCGGGATATTGGTCTATCTAGCAGAGTTTCATACCTATTATGTTTGTTGATTTCACAATCTCAATTGATTCAGTAACAAAACTGCATAACACCTTTATTTGTCTAAGGGCTGGGCAGAGGTGTATAGTACACTTAAGTCCCTGTAATAGGGGATGAACCTATTGTCATCAACTGGGCACAAATCCTGGTTCCGAGCTGGATCCGGCTGCTGAGAAAACAATACACTACGTAATAATGTTGTTGTTGATTTAATATTTAATTCTAATTTATTTCAGGTTACAGAAAGTCTCCGCACACTTCTCAAGTTTGACCTGGCTACCTTCGAACCATCCGCTAATGAAGTGATAGCTGATTATAAGTTGATTCCTGACAATGTGCTCCTACTCATCAGATATCCTAGGTAATCATAGTTTTGTACAAACTGTCATATTAACTGAACTAGTTGAAAATTTAAAGAATAGTCAAAGCTAATAAAAATTATACAAGGTTAGTCGGAAAGGGGGTACAAATCCAAAAGGGAGTTCAGGTACACATAATAATGAATAACTTTTGTTCTACAACTTTCCCCAAAAGTCAATAATTTGTAGCGACACTGCTGACGCATAAGTTTTGAATACTCAAGCGCACCATTGTAGTAACGCGGCGCAGCAGTCGTCTCCCCGCAACCGTACAGTTAGGTCGATATAATCATGTAATTATGTAGAGAAAAAGCTGAACAAAAATTTGATAAAAAATTAAAAATATACTAAAATGTATAATCAACTGTGTTTACATTTTAGGTCATATTTGGAGTCATGAATTAGAAGCACCTCTTTCTGAATTCGTAACTAAGTAAAGCAGAAATTGAGAATTTTTGAAAAAACTAAAACTCAAATCATATTGCATGGAAATAGAAATTATTGAATATTTTTAATTTTAACACTTGCTTTTATACAGTTATCAGTAGAGATCGGATATTCGGATGCATATTTACCTAAACTTGAGATGTTGCCTAATATGGAATGTGCTCTTGTATCGAAAAATCCCGCGGTTCCGAGACAATTATTTTAATTTATGTTTTTTTTTTGGTTTATCTAACACACACCATTCTTTTTCTTACACTCTACATACACACATATTTGCATCGGGGCTTAAACATTAATTTTAAATAATTGCAATCTCTTGGATTCTGGAGATTTTTTAATAACTAATTTTAAGATGTCGCTTCTGTATTATACACCCGACTAGTTATGCATTCGCGGTGTTCCTGGCATCCCGGGTTTTTTCTGACAAAAAATATATACATATATATTAAGAAGCCGCTTCCATACTTTCGTAGGTAAAAATTAACTTTAGGTCCGCAACCGAATATCCGATCCCTAGTCATCAGTGATACTTTTAAGTGGCCCACGGAATAGTACTACTTGTACTATTATTTTATTCTGTGATAGTACCCAGTTTCTGACTAACATTGTATACATTTATAATGGATTGATCATAATAGAATTCTATAAACCCTGGTTTCCCAGTTTCTGTTAGGATAACATGATCAGCCAAAGAGAACCAGAAACTGGCCCTACAATGCATGCAAAAACTAGTCTTATCTTACTATTGAATTCCTTAAACCAAAAAGACTGGTGTACAGATGCCCATCAACATAATTCAGGTACTTACTGCAGATGAAGAGCAAGTATGGCAGCGAGGCAGAGCTTCTGGTTGAGGAGTTGCTGCAGCAAGCCACCTGCACTGCTACTGTGTTGCTGTTTACTATAGCCATGAAGTATAAGGATGACAAGGTCAGTAGTCCTCCAAATTAGAGCATTAATACAATTAATACATTAGTTTATAACTAGGTATGAAAATGCTGGGCTGGGCTGCCTCTATACCAATCTTCACAAGTTATTTTCACATAATATACACTCACACTTTCATTTCCTGGGGCTACACAGAGAAAATGTATTAATCGTAAATTCAATTCTCTGAGAATTTTGCTACCAATAAAGCCATTTGCTACCAATAAAGCCTTTTGTTACCAATAAATTAATTAAACCCATTTGCTACCAATAAAGAAATTAAACCCATTTGCTACCAATAAAGTAATTAAACCCATTTGCTACCAATAAAGTAATTAAACCCATTTGCTACCGATAAAGTAATTAAACCCATTTGCTACCAATAAGGTAATTAAACCCATTTGCCACCGATAAAGTAATTAAACCCATTTGCTACTAATAAAGTAATTAAACCCATTTGCTACCAATAAAGTAATTAAACCCATTTGCTACCAATAAAGTAATTAATCCCATTTGCTACCAATAAAGTAATTAAACCCATTTGCTACCAATAAAGTAATTAAACCCATTTGCTACCAACAAAGTAATTAAACCCATTTGCTACTAATAAAGTAATTAAACCCATTTGCTACCAACAAAGTAATTAAACCCATTTGCTACTAATAAAGTAATTAAACCCATTTGCTACCAATAAAGTAATGAAACCCATTTGCTACTAATAAAGGAATTAGGCAGACCAGCTTTTTTAGGTTTTTTACTTTCATCATAATGGAACTGGTAATTCTCCCATTCTGTTTCCAAACTGTTAGTGTTCCTTTCATATTATTGGTTGTTAATGCTTCAGACTATCTCTATCAGAAATCACTATCAAGAAAATGACACCCATTAACACATAATCCGTGATTAAAATCGCCGCAACACAGCGCATTTACCGACTTCCTGAAAGATTCTAATCAATTATTTCAGGACAAGAACATAACAATAGTAACCCTGAAGGACATGTTCATAAGTTTGGTGACTGCCGCCTACATACAGCAGGCCCCGGTGGCCGAACTGAAGGAAGGCAGTGAGATCCCCACGCTGGTGCCCGTGGCTACCATTGTACCGGATCTTGATACCAGAGCGTTAGTGCAGGCCATGAATACGGGGAGTATGAGTGAAATTAATGACAGTGAGTATCATATTATAAGCCCTCAATCATAAAAGCCTCAAAACTAAAATAAAATAAGCTCATATTATAAGCTCAAGTATGATTTGTCTTCTATTGTAAAATGGGATTACAACTCCCTCAATTTCTACTTATTATTGCTATTTATACTTATTTAAACGGGTCCGTTTTTAACAGGACCTTCGATTTTCGACTTTTTTGTTTCGTAAAATATGTATACAAACATGTCTTTGAAATATTATTTCGTTATTCTTGCCCAATACATATGGAATTAAAATGTTTCTACTTTTATAACTTAAGTTTTACAGTGAGTTTATATTTTAAATATTTTAACAGTAAAATATAACATAAATGCAATGCAGTGAGCGTGAAAAACAAAATAAATACTGAAAACCTACTTTATGCTTTATGTAAATAAATAAAAAGAATATACTTTATGTAGGTAAATAAATTGGGTTAAAAGCAGGAGGATTATGATGATGACGAAAAAAAAACTCAGTAATCAAAATATTTCGTTACGCATTCAAATAGCGATGTTTCCCTCTTCAGGCAAGTTTCTCTTTTAGGTTGAGTACAATGTTACTGCTGAGAGCTGATGAAGGCATTTTCCGTAGTTGTTTGTCTACTAGATTTTGCACTAACAAACTATGTGTTCACTTAAACATGCTCAAAATTAAACTAACCCAATTTCTGATTGCAGATATTTATTGGCGAGTGAACTACGACAGATTCCACCTGGACTTTAGAGATGAAATTATGATAAAAGCTATCACACGACGTATTGATGAAAATGGTTAGTGTATCTTTATTATTATAATAACTTTATAATTTTTGTTCAATGATGAACAAAACACATGGGTACCTAATTTCTTTGGAAATTGAAAAAAAAAAGCACGAATTCGACACGTTTCGTGCCGGGTGCCCCCCAGGAGGGCACCCTGTAGTCGCATTCGCCATGCCGGGAGCCCTCGTGGAGGGCTCATTTTAAATGCAAGTTTTTCTTGGAAAATTCACCGTCATGAAACAAGCAAACACCTATTTTACGACGTAGTAGCGTATTTTTCAAGGTTTTTAGCCTAATGCCAGGAACCCTCCTCGAGGGTTCACTCTTAATGCAATGCCGAGGTCCTGGAAGGTCCACTAGCAATATGTATGGCGGGATGGCGTATGAGCTCTATGAAAAGTGTGGTGGACTTGAATGTGTTAAAGACTGTCCTTTTGATAAATCATGCTGTTTTCTATTTAATTGAACATATTGTTTACTAGCTACACTAGTTGATCTGCTTACCTATTGAGAAACACTAGAAGGGTTGAGGATATTAAAATAAAACCACATCTGTGGTCTGACCTAGATGGTCTCAAAATCAAAATTTACTAAGTTCCATGACCCATACTAAATGTTGTGAACGAAACTATAGCGCGATCTAAATCGACGCTAACGTCATCTATCGAGCGATGGGCCAATTGTCGCGCTATGGTTTTACAATCGATATTCTTTGATATGGTTTGACTATTGGTCGTAAACATATACAGCGTGGAAGGGACATCGTAACACAAACTTCGTGAAAAGGTTCCTCATAAAGCCTTAAATTAATTTACGTAAGTCATTAATATCACAAATGATAGGTTACAGATGTTGTCATTTTTAAGCGCGCAATGTACTGCGAATGCAAACAACGAGTCACAATCACAACCGCAAGCCATTACTCCGCTAACGCGGTACCGGTGCGCGGCGCGGCGCGGCGGCCGTACAGTAAGTACAGTGCCTACACGCATACGCACGCACACATCACAAGTCTGAGTTCGGCACGGAGTCGCGTTGCCGCACAACGCTTTTGTAAACGTGAAAAGTAGCATACCTACGTTTACACTACTGATAAAGAAATCACCTAACAAACACATGGATAAACCGAACTTGAAATTTAGTTCAATTGACTGATTGCTTACAACAAAAAACAAAACATTGCTCGTTCGCTCATTAAATAACACAAGTAGGTACCTACCTAATGATTCCGATGAGGTACCTACCTACCTACATGGCAATTAGTTGCAAACAAATTAACACTCACCTTAATCTCTCTTATTAGGAGTGAGGGACTCCTAATAAGATAGGGTTCAAAGTGGCCGCCACCAACTTGCTCACAAATCCTAGCGCGGCGCAGAGTTTCAGCGTGGACACGGGGCAATAAGGTGGGGTCTCGGACATACTCCGCACGGAGCGTCGCAAGCGATCTCGCATTTCTGCTGCCGTATTGCACTCCGTAACAAAGTCCCTATCTTGACCCCACAGACAAAAATCTAGTGGGGTCAAGTCTGGTGATCGCGCTGGCCAGGGTTGTGGATCGAACCTCCCAATCTACTGGTCACCAAAAGTCGCTGTAAGGTGTAAGGCTGTCGCACTGGAAGAGTCACGTGTGGGGGAGCGCCATCGTGTTGGTACCACGCATCCCGGAAGTGGGCCACCGGCATCTCTCTAGTTACGGGCACTAAACGTATGGTTACGACTGTTAGTATCCGAGGCATTTTCGTTCAAAACACACACAGTACAACACAGACAAAAAAACAACTCTACTGATAATAACTAATACGCTCAAATCCAAAATCACGAAAAACAACACAACCGTTTACAATGAGCGTAAATCGGAAACTGAACTGATCAAAAATCGGCGAAATTCAAAATTTTACTTCCTTTACAATTTCGCCGACAAGCCGTCATAGACTCGTAGGCACCTAGATCATGCACAGACCAATAAAATGATAGACTGTGCCAACGCATTAAGTTGTACTGACAAAATAAATTGCGAAAATGGATAGGGTTAAAATTTACTAAAGATCAGATTACATCGGTTAAACAAAGGTGTTAATGCAAAAACAAATGTTTATAACAAAAATTGCCTAAAAAAAAGGTTAATTACTAAAAAAACTTATTTTTTTACATTCAATTTATTAAAATTGATAACAGTATTGGACATACTATCAGAGATCATTAATAATCCCAGATAAAAAGTCTAAATAAAAGTAGTCAATCTGATATTAATTTACGTAATAACGCATCTGTTAGATTCATAGGCACTGGCCGCTATAGCTTTGTCGATACCGCGCGTCGGCGCAGCGGCATGTCGGCTTCTTTGAGTGAGCGCGCGCTCAGTGACTAGTGCCTACACTGCCTACTTTGTTGCACTCACTTACTTTGTTGCGATAACCTCGGTTCGTGAACTTTACCAAAACAGCTGATCGGGAGCACTTTTTAAGTTTGATTTTCATTGCTGTTTTACGTGAAAATTGTGAAATAATTGTTTTTTTATTTTTTATCGCATTGGGATGGAAAACAATAATGATTTTATACACTATAAATTAAAAAAAACTGCAAAAAAAATCGTAAAAATTAAGAAAAAAGCGACGAAAAATTCCAACGCTGGGGGGTTCAGAATCATGTACTGGATCCATGGTACACGTATACGTTACGATGTCCCTTCCACCCGGTATAGACTTCTTCTTCTTATCTTGTGTTGGCACGAGCTAAATAAAAATACTTCATGGTCTTTATTAGCCAGTCAGCAAGATTGGTCACGGGGCTGACTGCCTAGGATGCGCCGGACGTACTTAAAGTATCGCCATTCATAGAGGTTCTTTTAGTACATTCAAATGTTTGATTATACTGATTTGACTGCTTCTCATACTCAAATGTTTGCAAAAATAATATAGTTTAACCCTTTGACCGCCACGGACGTCTATGGACGTCAAATTAAAACGTGCTCACGACGCCTCCGACGGCATGGCACGTCGAAAACACCACTTTTTTACAGCTAAAAATTTTGACGTCCATAGACGTCCGTAGCTGTCAAAAGGTTTATCAGAAAAACTAAGACTAAATTAAATATTTAGTGCAAACATTTTATCCAATCTATAGTGAAGAAAGTAAATTATTCGATCTACACTTTTTTTACGGTTTTCCCTTTACTTGCAGCGGGCGAACTGATGCGCTTTCTCCTCGAACAAATGTACCTAACGTCCCCCGCGTGGGCTCCAGAGTCCAGTCCCCTGTGCGCCATAGAGTTGCGCGAGAGATGTCGCGGCGCTGCCACCGACAAGCCGCTGCTGCATCAGTTCGTGGACCAGTATCTGAAGGTGCTAGGTATGTTGAAGTAAGCTCTCTGTCTTAGATGAGTTAGGCGAGCGGCGTCATCTCGCTGCAAAACAAACAACTAAAACGTTATTTACCAAATAATTCCACTTTTCAATTTATTTGTCAATTCTGGAAATAATTCCAGAATACTTTCCTATTTTTTTACTTTCCTACAAATATCATTTTATATTTTACTGTAACCCTACGTGGACTTTAAATGATTTATATTCTATTCAAGGAACGACAAAACAAAACGTAACGAACATTTGACTTACTTTTAATAGAAAAGATTTCTGTAAAATATTGCAAAACATTCATTTCGAACAAAAACAAATGATATGATGTTAATTTATATACCGTCAGTGAAATTCTACAGTGCGTAAGTCATTTTGTGACAAAAACAGACAATACTGTGAAAGTGACAATATTACTTGAAATTAAAAAGATTATTAGGATTTTCAAAGGTTTAAATCATCAAAGAGTTCATTTGTTATCATTATAATTAAAAACAATATTGCGTTCAGCGTAGGTTACGCTCGTTTTAAATACACTTGGGAGCAAATAAATCGAGCCACTTCTATTTTTCACGTATAATTGTTATTATTTTTGGTACCTATTATGGAACAGATCAATTCGAAACATATATCGCCTAAAAGGTTATTTGATAACCTTTACCATTGTAGGGTAGTTTTTTGTCAACTTAGATAATCTATGAAACCAAAACTAAAAACCAGGACACGTGAAAAAAGGAGTGGCTCGATTTATTTGCCCCCAAGTGTAGTTTTTTCACTCTCTTGTAAAGTAGCAATTTTTGACTTCCGCACTGTTAGTTAGTATTGGTTACTTCACTGACGTTATAACACTTCTTCCTAGACATGGTAAGATTGTTTATATTTCGTTTTTGCGTTCCTTGAATTGGGTACAGTTTAATTATCCTCTGCCGGTTTTATTAATAAAGTTTACTGTATTTTTATACTCCCTAGAGGAGAACGGCGGTGGTTTCGTCCGTCGTGTGGGCGACGCGGGCAGCGGTCAGTACGCCGTGCGCGCTAAGTACGCGGCGCAACAATTAGTACTGTGCGCGCTTGAACATACCGTCACTGAACGACTGGGGTCTAAGGCCGCGAGGATATTTAGGTAGGAAAATCTTAGGACATTTCTTTATCCACTATGGCCTGTATTAATAAACCCCTCACAGCCTGATGGCCTGGGAGCGACATCCCAAGAGGAGCTGACACAATGTAAACGTCATCTGAATTTGATTCATTGGACAACATAGTTTAATTTTTAATTATTAAACCAACATCTAAAATGGTATCAAAAAGGCACCTATAGGTGAACGCACACTTATCCGAGCCGAACGCGTCGAACGAATCGAAGTCAAGGAGGCCTCGCACACATATCCGCACCGAAAGAATCGAACGCGCCGAAGAAATCGTTTCTATTTCCTTTACGCCTGTCGCACTGTTATTCTCTATTGTCAGTGCTTTATTAATGGAAAATGAATGAGCGAGCGCATCGATCGAGTCGACCGCATAAGCCGCGCCGAATCTGATGACGTCATCCGAATTTGTCTGGGATTTCAGGGGTTCTTCCAGATTCAGACGATTCGACACGGGCGTGTGCGAGGTTTCATAAGATTTCATACACAGAATTCTAAAATTCGTTTCGTTCGATGCGTTCGGCTCGGATAAGTGTGCGTTCACCTTAAGAGGGAACTGTCATATGAGAGCTATTAATAAAACGGTCCTATAAGAAAAATTTCAGTCTTTAGGCTGAGCGACTGCTGTTTTACTTCAGTAAAGGTTGAACTCAACTGGTTTTATGGTTTACGTCTCTTACATGTATGATTTTAATTGTTATCAGAATTCAGTATAAAGACATTCTGCAGCCCGTCAAACTGATATAGACCATTCTAGATGGAGCGACTGCCAGCTGGCTTACACAACCTAGTTACATTTTTTAACCTTTTGACCGCCACGGACGTCTATGGACGTCAAACTTTTGAATTGTAAAAAGTGGTGTTTTTGACGTACTGTGGCGGCATCTATCCACGCCAAATGCGAACTATTCAGGCCTACATCGCGATATCAAGATTTAACACGCAGATAGTATACAGGGTGTAAAAAGACCCATCACATAGCCGAAATCTACGCACTCTGTACATCAAACTAAACTACATTGACCAAAAATAATTGCTGGGAAACGATTTTTATTTTTTGGCATAAAAAAAACGCTTTTTTTGTAGCGCGCAATGTGTGGTTGTGGCGATGCCGCGCGTTTGCATGCGTGCAGCGGCCACACAGCTGAGCCAAGGCGGTCGTGTGCGTTTGATATTCGTTGCGTTTTTGTAACTTTAAATGCGTAATTTGTGAGGAAAAATTGAAAATTTTCATAAGATTGATTGGATGAAAGTTTAGTATTATCACTTAGTTTTTGGAAAAAACAAAAAAAAATGTATACTTTGACCTTCAATATCTCCAAAACCAATGGTTTCCCAGGTATGGTCTGGTAGAAAAAAATGATCCCAATGATGGGTAGAATATGTGGTTTTCGTTATCGTTAAGGGTCTTTTTATTCCCGATATATGTATAGAACCTCCCAACATCAACTGTTGGGTTGGCTGGAGACCCTTCAGGTCTCGCCAATAACTGCCCCGTTACGTGGAAACGGTCTCCTAGGACCATATACAGCAGCCAAATAGAAAAACAAAAAAAAAACAACTGTTGGATAGTAGCCCGCCAGGCACAAGACTCCGCTTGGTTGGAGGATCCTCCCTTTGGTTGAAGGAACACCACACCTAGTTTCTCCACAGTACCATACCGTCGGAGGCGTCGTGAGCACGTTTTAATTTGACGTCCATAGACGTCCGTGGCGGTCAAAAGGCTCCCGACGCGAATTGGTTGTTATAAGTTTGATCCCTTTGTCTCTCAGTTTGTCGCACCGTAGCTCTCGTAGTAAACGGATGCATTGAAACCAATGCAGTTTTTTGCTCGAATGTTGATTTAATTGGTATCGATCTTAACTATGGTTGATGAATGAATAATTACTTAAACCATTTCAATGTCGGGTTTATTTATTGAAATGTTTAATTTATTTCTTTGTTTCATTATAAACTTTTACAGGTTAGTCCGTTCTAGAAAATACATAGAAGAGGACGATATTCAAAAGAACGCAATGTTAGTGAATAAGGAATGTAAGCAGCTCACGTACAAGCTGTTAGAAGAACACTTTATTAGTGTACAGGTAATATTCATGTTAACTAGCTGTTGTACGCAGTTTCACTCACATCCTAGGGGAACTACTTCATGTACCCGGATAAAAAGTATTCTATGTCTTAACCTGTGTAGTAATTGTAGACACATTATGTGTGTGTATGTGTAATTATAGACACAATAGATAAACAATGGCGGCCGTACCGTTTTCGGTACACTTGGACGGTTGAGATTAATCCAGGTAGGGTTCCCATCTCTAAAATTTGGCAACCAGGACAAGACGCGTGAAAACCCCGGATTTTAGAGCTCAGAACCCGGACAAGTCAACACGTTTTTTTTTAAACATAGTGTAATAAAAAACAGTTGTTTAGCGAGTCGGTTCGTCGGTTGATCGCGGCATGCGGGCGCAGTGCGTGTATCGCGGGCGGCCCAAAACTTTAATTTTTTAAACCCGGACTACAAATGAAGCCCCGCCCAGACGCTCCCCGGATGACCTCTAAACTAGGACAAATCCGGGGAACCCTAAATCCAGGTCATGGTCTACCTGTGTGCCAAATTTCAACTAAATCCGTTCAGCCGTTAAGGCGAGCTGAACCCTGGCGCGGTAATCGGGTAAGCGACGACGCGCGGGCCGAAAATCACTTTAAAAAATCGATAAAAAATATATAAGTGTAATAAAAAAAACGATCGGGTAGAATCGATTCCAAAATTAATTACCTATAAATTAATATTAATTATAAAAATAGAGTATTATTGAAAGTACTTAGAAGCAATGAATTTATATAGTATTTGTGCACGACAGCATAAACAAAGACACGGGTACAAGCAGTACCACAAGCAATCAGACGGCTCATACTCGGCCTCAATGTAAATAATAGCAAGTTTAGGCATTAGTTAATAGATATAAGTCCTCTCATTTAGAGTACCTAGGTCATACTTGTATATTTGCGTAAAAATATGTAAGACATACTTATTTAAATGTTAACCACTTTGAATAACTTGTTAGACTTAACCTTCTATCATGTACGTAACGTAATACGTTGTAAATAACGCTACATACCGTGATAAGCAGCAAGAAAGCGTAGATAACGCAGATAACGTAAATTTATATGGTCAGTTTTCCCCGTGCGCTTACATGGTTTTAACCTCGGCTCTGGGAGGGCTAAGATTGATATCATGGTATGTAACGGTAAGACTACGAACCGTACTAACCCCCTGCGAAAACGGGATGAATGTTAACATAATAGTTTGAAAGATAATACGGTTCAAAAAAGGTAAACAAACCACGTAAAAATTGTAATAATTTATTTATTGTTATCAGAAACGTTTTGAGGCGTGTAATTAGTGTTATACCCTTTAGGATAAGCATAGTTAAGGCATTTAGAGCTAGGTATGTGCACGCACCGACGTCCAGAAAGAAACTGCAACGTGCGCACAAATAAGGGCGACTTTTATACTAAGGTGAAGCGGGGGACGCGGTAATATAAAATACGCGAATCGGGAAACGCGCCGCCACTCCCAAACTAAGCGACGTCGGGGGCACACACCTATCCAGATAAGTCTAGAATAAGGTAGACTAAGACCTAGGAATAAGGATATTTATGTAAAATGAATATAAAATAAATAATAAAGAAAAATAGGCTTAAGGGGGTGAGGCATGGAATGTGAAAGAATGTTCTAGAGATATCGGTGGATATGCATATATTAAGCGGGCCGATCGCCGCGATCGGACCAATCAGGAATCAGACTCCAAAGGAAGAACACGAACTCAAAGGGAAGAAAACTAGAAGCGAGAACATTCTCTGCCTACCTCCCTGCGGCCTATACAAGGTAAATAAGTGTTTTATTTATATTCCCCGTAACAGGTAGAAGTAGAACTTTCTTGAAACCCTAGGTAATCTACGTGTGTGGCGAGAACCAATACAGTCCACTAGAAGAAAACACCTACGTCAGCCACATTTTTATGGTCCTTCGAGCCGGATCCACCGGATCAGTGGAAGAGTGAACAGCGCGGGTTTCCTAAAAGTTCAAGACATCGAAGAAGAAGAAAATGCCTGTGACGCGGTCGAATAAGGGAAGTGCAGCGGATGTTGTAGAAGATCGCTCAGGCCCTGCTGACCGAGACCTCGGCGGAACAAGAGGCACCGTCAGCACCCAAGGGGGTACCGCTGTGGTACCAAGAAGTACGAGCTCGGCAAGGAACATCGCGAGTCAAGAAGGGTCAGCAACCACGTCGGAAGGCACCGGCACAAGCGCGACCACGGAGTGCACGACCTCCACGGACAACGCTACGAGCACGAGGACCGACGCGACCGTACAGAAGGTCGACGAGCACGATAAGACGTTGAAGCCATCGAAGCGCCCGCGATCGCGGCACTCTAACTCTAACCACCGGAGATTGTTAGAGGCAGAAGAAAAGGTGGCCGAATTAAAACTTGAAGAAGTACGTGCGTCACTCGCGCTCGCTCAAGCGCGATTAGCCCGACGGCGCGCCGCAGCCGCCGACGATGAAGACTCGCCTTCTGCCTCAGAAGATGAAGAGGAACGAGCAAGCCGAGTAAAGGAATGGTTGGAGGGGCAACAGAAGAATCCCCCCACAGAAGAAAAGAAGAATGAAGAAGGGAAAAGTCCAGAAGAGGATGAGCTGAAAGGACGAGGACAGGGCGCTCACGAGGAACAGGAAAGTGAGCACCGGGGACAAGAAGAAGCCCGGCCTGCGCGTCAGCCACAGAACGTGGACGTCACCTCACTGGCAGCGGCGCTCACCCAAGCGGTACGTATGACAAGAGATGCGCCTAAGTATTTACAAGAATTACCCGTGTTCAACGGACAGTGTAATGGCTGGCTAGCCTTCCGCGCCGCCTACTATGAAACTGAGGCCCTCTTCTCGAAAACAGAAAACGTTGCAAGATTAAGAAGAAGCCTCAGAGGGGCGGCCCAGGAAGCGGTCAGCAGCCTTCTTATTAGCCAACCGGACCCGGGGGCCATAGTTGAGGCCCTGGAAAGAAGATTTGGTCGACCGGACGCGCTGGCTATGAACGAAGCGCAGAAGATAAAGGCGCTAGGAAAATTGAGTGATAATCCGCGAGAATTGTGTATATTCGCGAACAAGATGGCGAATATTATCGCAACAATAGAAGCCCTGAAGAAAGTTCACTACTTGTATAATCCCGAGTTAGTGAAAATAACGATAGAAAAGCTCACGCCGATATTAAGGAATAAGTGGTACGACTACGCCGCAAAGAACAAGGAAGATGTTCCCGACATCAAGAGACTGGCTGCCTTCTTGAACGAAGAAGCGGATAAATGCGGAGCTTACGCGCAACCAGAAGATATCACCGCAAGCGCCCCGCAAGAGAAGTTCCAGAAGAAGAGGTTCGAGCGCGCCTTCGTGACCGACACCAAGAAGGAACAATGCCCGCTATGTAAGCACGACCATCAGCTACCCGACTGCAAAAGGTTCCGCGACGCCGATGTCAGCGAACGCTGGGAATTAGCTAAGAAGCATCGAGTTTGCTTCCGCTGCTTGAGAAGCACGCACCGACGGGGCAGCTGCAAGGCCAAGAAGTGCGGACAGGACGGCTGCTCGATGGCCCACCATTACTTCCTGCACCACAAGAAGACGGCAAGAAGACCGTCCCCGCCACCCGCAGAAGTTGCAGAAGTAACATCGGCCGTCGAAGTGGTAAAGAACGCCGACTGCGTGAGAAGCCGTCAAGCCTTCTTAAAAATTGCACCTGTCACACTCACGGGCCCCACCGGTACGAGGGTTGATACCTACGCCCTGATGGACGACGGAAGCACCATCACGCTGATCGACGAACGGCTGGCGGAAATATTGGACCTGAACGGCCCACGCGACCACATGTGGGTACAGGGCCTAAACGAAACAGTGAAGCATGAAAATAGCAAGGTGGTCAGCATCAATATACGAGGGCGACATGGCGGCAAGGAATACACCATGCGTAACGCGCGCACCGTGCAGCGCCTATTGTTTACGCGACAAACCATCGAAAAAAGGGACCTTGAAGATTGCGCTCACCTCAAGGAGATAGAAGACCAGCTAGTATATAAGGATGCCTGCCCGAAGATATTGATAGGCCAGGATAACTGGGAACTACTCGTAGCACTAGAAGTCAGAACAGGGCGACAAGATCAACCCGTCGCGACCAACACGCGGCTGGGATGGGTGCTACACGGATACCGCGGCTCGTACCCACAAACGGCCGCCTTCTGTGGATATACCGTCGTCCCCGAACAGGGCGACCCCATGGAGAGTATGATGAAGAAGTTCTTCGACCTGGAAGCCCTTGGCGTGGAGCCGAGAAGACAGAAGAACGACCCAGAAGAGCGAGCCATGAGAATATTAAAAGAAAAAAGTAGAAGAATGCCCGACGGTCGCTTCGAGACTGCGCTTCTGTGGAAAGAAGACAATCCGGAGATCCCGAACAATTATGAAGAAGCCCACAGAAGACTAAGAGCATTGGAGAAAAAGCTCGATCGCGACCCGGACTTGAAGGCCAAGTACGAGGAAAGGATACGGAATCTTCTTGCGTCAGGATACGCGGTTCCAGCAACCACACCGGCGACACCAGGGAAGACGTGGTACCTGCCACACTTCGCCGTGTGCAACCCCTCGAAGCCCAAGATACGCGTGGTCCATGATGCAGCCGCGAGATCGCACGGACGAAGCCTGAACGATATGCTGCTCTCCGGTCCCGACCTTCTGCAGTCACTACCTGGGGTCATCATGAGATTCCGACAGCACCCCTACGCAGTCTCGGCGGACATCAAAGAGATGTTCATGCAGATTAAGATACGTGAAGAAGACCGAGATGCCTTGAGGTTCCTGTGGAGGGGTAACGACAGAGGAGAGACGAAACCCAGGGAGTATCAAATGACGTCGGTGATCTTCGGCGCAACGTCTTCACCGTGCACGGCGCTATACATCAAGAATCGGAACGCAGAAGATTTTGAAGAAGAGTATCCCAGGGCCGTGAAAGAAATTAAAAAGAACCACTACATGGACGACTACATCACTAGCTTCCCGAGTGAAGAAGAAGCTATCAAGGTCTCAAAGGACGTGGATTACATACATCGACAAGCAGGCTTCGTATTGACGGGATGGGTGTCCAATCGACAATCCGTGTCCACACACTTCTGCACGAACGCGGAGACCAGAACGGTACCCATATGCGGAGAAGACACGGAGAAGACACTGGGCCTTCTGTGGGAAATAAAAGAAGATTGTATCGGGTTCCACCTGAACGAAAAGAAGGCACCACCAGAAGTATTAAAAAACGAACGCCCACCCACGAAGCGAGAAGCATTAAGTGTAATAATGTCGCTGTTCGACCCACTGGGGCTAGTATCGCCAATAACGACACCCGCGAAAAGGCTAATGCAGGAAACATGGAGATACGGTACAGGCTGGGACGAGCCTATCCCAGAAGAACTACAACCCCGCTGGACCACATGGATAAATAACCTGCAGGGAATAAGAAGACTTCATATTCCACGATGCTACAACATCGGGCCGTCAGTCGTACAAAGGGAATTACATACGTTCGTCGACGCGAGCGAAGAAGCATACTCGGCAGCTGTGTACATACGTATGCAACGAGCGGACGGATCCGTGAGCGTAGCCCTAGCAGCAGCCAAGAGTCGCGTCGCGCCCTTAAAACCCACTTCCATACCGCGACTCGAACTACAAGCGGCGTTACTGGGCGCACGACTCGCACGAACCACAGAAGAAGGTCACGAATTCGAGTTCACCAAGAAGACGTACTGGAGCGACTCCCGCACGGTCCTGGCATGGATAAGGGCGGAACCCCGAGCATACGAAACCTTCGTGGCGCACCGCTTAGCAGAAATCGAAGAATTAACGAAGGTGAACGAATGGCGCTGGGTCCCCACAAAGGAAAACGTAGCCGACGATGCCACGCGAGAAGCCCCAACGGAATTCGATGCCCAACACCGATGGTTCCGCGGTCCGGAGTTCCTGCGACAACCCGAAGAAGAATGGCCGACAGAAGTCAAGACACCCCCCGAAAAGACCGGAGAAGAGAAGGAAAGGTGCCATGTGGCCCATGAGAAGATAACTAATGGACACCTGCCCGATATAAAAAATATCGGTAAGTGGCAGGTCCTCCTCCGCGCGACGGGACGTGTACTCCAGTTTATAGACATATGTCGACCAAGAAGACACACGACAGCGGCAGGAAAACGAAAAAGAACCAAGGAAAATGCACAAAAGGACCCCACGTGGCGTAAGAACGCGACTAAAGAAGCGACGAAAAAAGAAGCTCCCCAAAAGGTGGACAGAAGAAGGTTTATCCATTTAGACGCCCACTACATCAGAAGAGCGGAGAAGATGTGGATACGAGCCGTACAGGACGAAAGTTACGCCGACGAAAAAACGCGGATTATGAATAACGCCACCCCCCCCTCTAAGGATCGCCTCGCGTCTCTAAGTGTATACATTGGTGAAGACGGATTAATACGCCTGCGAGGAAGAATATCCGCCGCTCCGGAGATAGGCGCTGAAACGGCTAACCCCGCTCTACTGGATGGGCAACATAAATACACAAAGATGTACATACAACATGTACACGAAAAAATGCATCACGGAGGGGTAGAAATGACAGTAAACGAAATAAGGCAACGCTTCTGGGTCACGCAAATACGCCCCACCGTAAAAGGCGTAATAAGAAATTGCCCGCAGTGTAAAATAAGAAAGGCAAGGCCAATGACCCCGTCAACGGGTGACTTACCTCTCGCGCGCCTTGGACACCACACGCGACCCTTCTCTTACACGGGTCTGGATTACTTCGGTCCGATAGAAGTGACAGTCGGACGCCACCGGGAAAAACGATGGGTGGCCCTCTTCACCTGTATGACCATGCGAGCCGTACATCTGGAGGTGGTAACGTCGTTAAGCGCCGACTCAGCGATAAACGCGCTACGACGATTCGTAGCCAGAAGAGGAACCCCGACAGAGCTGTGGTCCGACAACGCGACGTGCTTCAAGGCAGCGGACAGGGAGTTACAAGAAGCAGAAGAAGAAGCGCGAGAAGCCATCCGCGAAGAAGCGAGCGCTCGACACATTCAATGGCGCTACATACCCCCGGCCTCACCTTTCATGGGCGGAACATGGGAACGTCTAGTGCGCAGCGTGAAGGAAGCTCTGCGCGTCACGCTGCACGAGAAGCACCCTAGCGACGAGACCCTGCACACGCTTCTCGTCGAAGTGGAAAATATAATCAACTCGCGCCCGCTTACGCATGTGACCGTGACCCCAGAAGAGCCAGAAGCATTGACCCCAAATCACATCCTGCTGGGACCGAACAGCCACGTACCCGCGCCAGGCAACTTCGGAGAAGGAGATGAGTGCGCGCGCAAGCTATGGAGGCGCGCACAACTGTTGGCGGACGAGTAAAGGAGTATCTCCCCCTACTGCAACACCGGCGGGAGCCCCGCGCCACCGGAGAACCCCCCAAGGTCGGAGACCTCGTGATCATCTGCGACCCGAATCTGCCGAGGAACGTCTGGCCGCGAGGAATAATATCCAAGGTTTACCCCGGAAAGGACAACGAGGTACGAGTCGTGGACGTCACTACGAGCAACGGACACGTCATGAGAAGGCCGTGCAAGAAGATCGTCGTGCTACCAATTGGTTCGCATGCTGCGACGGCGGGAGAAATGTGCACGACAGCATAAACAAAGACACGGGTACAAGCAGTACCACAAGCAATCAGACGGCTCATACTCGGCCTCAATGTAAATAATAGCAAGTTTAGGCATTAGTTAATAGATATAAGTCCTCTCATTTAGAGTACCTAGGTCATACTTGTATATTTGCGTAAAAATATGTAAGACATACTTATTTAAATGTTAACCACTTTGAATAACTTGTTAGACTTAACCTTCTATCATGTACGTAACGTAATACGTTGTAAATAACGCTACATACCGTGATAAGCAGCAAGAAAGCGTAGATAACGCAGATAACGTAAATTTATATGGTCAGTTTTCCCCGTGCGCTTACATGGTTTTAACCTCGGCTCTGGGAGGGCTAAGATTGATATCATGGTATGTAACGGTAAGACTACGAACCGTACTAACCCCCTGTGAAAACGGGATGAATGTTAACATAATAGTTTGAAAGATAATACGGTTCAAAAAAGGTAAACAAACCACGTAAAAATTGTAATAATTTATTTATTGTTATCAGAAACGTTTTGAGGCGTGTAATTAGTGTTATACCCTTTAGGATAAGCATAGTTAAGGCATTTAGAGCTAGGTATGTGCACGCACCGACGTCCAGAAAGAAACTGCAACGTGCGCACAAATAAGGGCGACTTTTATACTAAGGTGAAGCGGGGGACGCGGTAATATAAAATACGCGAATCGGGAAACGCGCCGCCACTCCCAAACTAAGCGACGTCGGGGGCACACACCTATCCAGATAAGTCTAGAATAAGGTAGACTAAGACCTAGGAATAAGGATATTTATGTAAAATGAATATAAAATAAATAATAAAGAAAAATAGGCTTAAGGGGGTGAGGCATGGAATGTGAAAGAATGTTCTAGAGATATCGGTGGATATGCATATATTAAGCGGGCCGATCGCCGCGATCGGACCAATCAGGAATCAGACTCCAAAGGAAGAACACGAACTCAAAGGGAAGAAAACTAGAAGCGAGAACATTCTCTGCCTACCTCCCTGCGGCCTATACAAGGTAAATAAGTGTTTTATTTATATTCCCCGTAACAGGTAGAAGTAGAACTTTCTTGAAACCCTAGGTAATCTACGTGTGTGGCGAGAACCAATACAGTCCACTAGAAGAAAACACCTACGTCAGCCACAGTATTGTTAGAAATAAATTTGATTGCATTGAACTCTCCAACATGTTATGCTATGCAGTTCCTAGGACGGTCCACAAGCGAAAGGTGCGCGCTGGCAGATTATTTTCAGTGGGTACTTGCAAGTCCAACTCTGGCTTGCGTTCGCCTGTTCGCAGAATGGTTGATTCCTACAATAGGACTTTTGAACATATAGACATTTTTGCATGTGCTCCCTATAGGTTCAAAAGTCTTATACTTAAGGATATCTTTTGAGTGTCACAGTATAAGTTAGAAAATAAAAAAAAAAAAAAAAAAAAATTGTTCTTGTTACCCTAGCGATTATTTTCATTATATTCACTGTAATCTATTCTTTAGTTAATCTGTGTACAGCGTTGTGGGCTGCAATATTGTCTATATGTTTTGTGTATTTCTTGTTCCTGTTTTTTATATTGTAGCTGTTTGTTGTACCTATTGAATAAAAAAAAAAAAAATAAAAAAAAAAAAAAAAAAAAAATTTTGCTTGTAAAAAAACTGCAAATCGAAGTAACTTCAGTATTTTTTTCTATCGAGAAAACTATATTGCATCGTGTACATGGTACTTATAGAGAAGGAATGTATCCTAAAATATAAATTTATTTTGGGTTCTAAATGTTTTAATTTGCCTATCAAAAATGAGTTCTAAAACAAGCAAAACCTACCGCGCCAGGGTTCAGCTCGCCTTAAGACGTGATTGATTAACAAACATCCACATTCACAAACAAACCTCCAAACTTTCACATTTCTAATATTAGTAGGATTATTTATATTTATACGCTGACATTTAATTGGTTGTTTTGCTAGAACAAACGTTGTTCAGACCATAGTCTACTAACAATAGATGGCATCAAATAAAAAAAAAAGTTATTGGTCTTTAAAAAAAAAACAAAAAAAACAAAGTCAGAGCCCCCTCTGACTTTGTTTTTTTATACCTGCGCAGTCGGCGCCATGATGGTTCAAGTTATTTTCCGGGAACTTTACCGCGATTTCCGCGATGAGTACTTTAAAGTTACGGTTAATGCTTGAACACATTTGAGCAACATAAGACTTTTTAAGAACGCCTAGTATTTTTTTTAATACTTTTTAATCCTAGTAGACCATGGTTTGTTTGTTCTAGTAAACGATCAATCAAATATGAGCGTCTATTGTGTTAAATGTTTTTACAATTAAAAACATCTATTTAAAACCCGTGTTTATGTTTTTAGCCAATGAGGAAAGCAGCGTCGGCCGGGGGTTTGGCGAAGGCTATCTATTTATATTACATCAAGTTACACGACGTAAGTTCATAGTTATTTATATTTTGAGTTCAAATATAAAATAATTGAAAGCAGTGTCAAGAAAATACTTCAATCTCTAAAGCCATTGGCTAAGGAGTACTCATGCATAAAGCATTATTTGGTTATTATACAGCGTGGGCCCGAGGTACCCGAAAGATTTTAACCTTCGATTCCGATGCCTAATTGGAGAAGAAAAGCTAGGATATAGTTTGTTGAACAATGCTTAATTTTCGAAATATTCATTATTTAAGGAAATTCACAACTCGATAAATCTCTATGGTAACAAGTCCTAGGAACGCTGCGTTGCGACTTTGGTCATACCCCACTCGCCGTATGTATAATTGTTAGGGAGGGTTGTGAAGTGAGAAGTTTCTTATCCACTCGCACGATAATTTATAAATGTTGCCAGGTGAATCTTTAAGGTATTGTTTACAAAGAAGTACTAAAGTTAAATGATATAAGAAGCCCGAAAAAAAAGTCTGAATTAGACTTTTGTTGATATAACATTTGACACATAATACCATCAGAAGGGCATGGTTAAAATCTTTAGGTTACCTCGGGTCCACGGTGTATAGAGGACATATCCTACAACCCTGCCACGGGATCATAACCAATAACCCTGTATTTATTAGAATTAAATCTAGTACATGGATCAGAATGTTGGCCCACAAAAGGGACAAATGAAAGGCAATTACATGCAGCTGAGATGAGAATGCTAAGAGGGATGTGTGGTGTTACGCGAATAAATAGAAATAGAAATGAATATGTAAGATTCCTCGATAAAAACTTTAAATAAAAGTAAAAACCGACTTCAAAAAAAAAAACTAAAAGGAGTAATATAGTGTATAACAGTTTCAGAAGTTGGTGCAATTCTACATTGAAACAAATAGAAGCTACCGACTTCTGAAACTGTTAATTTTATATTATGGTTTATATTACTCCTTTTACGCACGAAAAGAGCCTCCAGGAGTGACGATACTTTAGTACCGGCACACCCTGGGCAGTCAGCCTCGCTACCATCCTTGCTGACTGGCTAATCTTTTCACCAAGGCATGAGCTATTCTTGTATAGCTTGTGCCGACACGATAGAAGAAGAAGAGTTTATAGGTGGCCGATCTGGGGAGCATCTCCCCAGCTTGGCCCAATTTGAATCTCAAAAGCTAAGGCAACTAGCGAAGATCTGTTTTCTCCCAAATTAGTCGAAATCAGTCGCCAAATATCAGAATCTGTCGGTCACTGGTTCAAAGGTTATAAGCGTTTCTAGGTGGCAGACCTGGAGAGAATCTCCCCAGCTTGGCCACATTTATATCTCAAAAACTAGGGCACCTAACGAAGATCTGTTTTCTCCCAATTTTTTACCTCATCTTTGATTAAGTAGGTATTTTTAACATTTTGCTGTAACTACAATAATTTTAAATTAGTAAATCATTTTATGTTTCGACAACAGAAGTTTTAATATTCTAACCTTAATTAGAGCCATTTGCTCATATTAGGTATCTGATATACATTTTTGATTATTAGGTATGTATATTAGAAATGCTTATAACTTTTGAACCAGTGACCGACAGATTCTGATATTTGGCGATTGATTCCGACTAATTAGCGACTTTGGGAGAAATTAGTTCTTCGCTAGATGCCCTAGTTTTTGAGATTCAAATTGAGCCAAGCTGGGGAGATGCTGCAGCTTGGCCATCAATAAACCCTTATAAATTTTGAACCAATGAGCGACAAATTCTGATATTTGAGGACAAATTTCGACTAATGAGCGACTAATCTTAATGTTATCAAAATTAAAATCCCTGATGGTGGCCAGTGGCCATGCCTGTGTCAGTCACACGAATGTGGATGGTTATAAGAGTAGAGGAAGACCAAAGAAACGATGGATGGATAGTGTGAAAGATGACATGACTAGAAAAGGGGGTGACCACTGAGATGACAGTTAATAGACATGTATGGAAGAAAAAGACATGCTGGATGATGATGATGATGTAATTCATATGAAATCACTGAAACGAAGTTGTCTTCTAAATCAAAGTAAACGGTCTCACATGTGTTCCAGGTGGCTCACTCCGCTCAAGAGATGTGTTATCGCTCGCTACACAACGTGCTGCGTCGTCACGCATACGAGCGCTCTGCGCACGCGCGGCTGGTGGACAAGCAACGCCGCGTGCGCACCATAGTGCACGGGATGCGACTGAGAGGAGAGCCGCAGCAGAACATCGATGATGTAAGAACCAGCGTACTGCTAACTACCTATTACATTGGGCAAAAGTGATTGTTGCAACGAAACAAGTGTCCAGTACTACATAAATCGTCTGCCTAGCATTTTGTTGGGGTTGGCTTAAAGTTTAACTTAAAGCGGCTAAATATCATGTGACGAGATTTAAGTACGTCCGGCGCACCCTGGACAGTCGGGCCCCTATCAACCTTGCTGACTGGCTGATCTTTTACCCACGATGTGAGTTATTTACGCTCGTACCGACACACTCAGAAGATGAAGTTTTCAGGGTTTCAGGGTTCTGACTGCTCCTAACAACTGTCATAGGTAGTCCTAAGACAACTGGAACCGATATTTTTAATTTACTCTCCGAGACACGGAGGTCGACGGTAACCACACAATATTTCGTGTAGTGTATAGAGCACTACTTCATTGCTCAGACGAAGTTATGCTGTGGCGTTAAATCAGCAGTTTGTAACCACTTACTGCTAGACCTGGGCGGATTTTGGGTTCGAGTTGCCCCTGGGCTAAGCTTAGCGCCCGCCCTCTTACGTGTAAGTGAGTAAAATCTCACAAACCCCAACTAGGTTTTTACTAAATGATTTCAAAATACGGATTTGTCTGTAAACGCCCTCTAGTACCTCGCAACCCCAGGCTTCATCCTATTTAGCCTACTTTTTTCCTTAGTTGTCTTATCTAGTAAACAATCTTGGCATGTTTTTTTAACGCAATTCGTCATTCTTAACTAATTAAAAGGCAGATATTAACAATCTGACATGCTAAATAACATTGCTAACCTTATTACGTGTGCGGAACTAGTAATTATATTTTCTCAGCAGTTATTTAAAAAATGTACATTGAAGAGTAGTACCAAGATTGTTTACTAAGTAAGAGAACAAAGGAAAAATGGGTTTTATAGAGTAAATCAGGCCCTACTGCTGGATATAGATGTAATGCTCGCGACATAGCCTGTAATTTCATATTTCTCCAGGTGGAAGAAACCCTAACCCCGCCAGAGTTGGCAGTGCTCCAAGGCGTGGAGAAGAGACTGAAGCAGCTCAGCACAGCCGAGATGGAACTAGACAGGAACCTGTTCATATTCAAGTGGTACTTTATGTTCCCGCAGACCAAGTGAGCGTGAACGTTTGAGGTATAGACAAAGTTATTATAAATTGCCAAATGATGTACTGTGTATTTACATATTCAAAATGGTCAGGATAGTAAGTGTTATCTCGTATTTCGAATGAAACTGAATTTTAGATATATTGTTATGATACTCATTGATCTATACGATATTCATTGATGGTTTAGCGACACTTTATCATGTAATAACCTGCATATCGAAAGCTAATCTCAATAATTGTCTGCAGAAATGACCAATTGAGATCTTGTTTTGTTTAATATGCAGTAACGTATGACTATATTAGTATAGCACATTGTTTTTTCCAAAATCCGTCATTGGCATAGTATTTTTGGAAATCTTTGCCATGTTACTATTATTTCCAACGGTTTACTCTTGACTAAAATATCGTCCTTCAATCTATTAAAAATTTAAAGCTCAAAATTTATTTTAAAATAAAATAGCCGCTTGTTGCATGGTAAACGTGTGCTATACGCTGTAGTATAAGTCGCGCGCAGAAGGTTTGCCGATGACTGCCTCTCCCACTTCACCGACCGCTACCCGCGCTCGTCTGGCCTACCTACTAATCGTACCGACCATCAACGCGTGACGTCATGAGGCTATCGGCAAACCTTCTCCGCGCGACTTATATGAGAAGTAATTATCAAATAAAAAAAATGATTGTTATCGAGTTTAAACTCAATTTTGTACAAGGATAAGGAAAAAAATAAAATTCTTAAAAGTACGTTCTTAAAATTTTATTTGACCCCATTGAAACTCAATAGTTGTTCAAACAATGTACAACCTATACCGTCGATTGATTATTTATTACAAAACATATCCGACTATTCGAGCAGCCGTCACACGAAACACAAACAAAATGGCGTATAATTTGAAGCGAAATTTACACTACCCTCGGAATCATTGTGTACAATGAAAACTTCTGTAAGTAAATACCTAATATTGGTGAGTTCACCGAGGAAAAGAAGCTCGCATGGTGAGTTATTTTAAAACAAATTAATGTAATCGTTTTAAACGTATATCTAACAGAAGAAACATACACGTGTCCCAAAAAGTAGTGTCAGTAAATTATCAAAGTAAATTAGCTGAATAGTGAACCTAATTAAAAAAAACCCGTATGTTTCTCAACTATTCATGACACTATAATGAAAAATGACCTTAGGGCTCTTTCAATTTAGCGGTATGCTGTCGTCCTGCTGCGGTGCGGCAGCGGCGCGTTAGTCGCACTGCGCACGGACGATCGTTTTTTGTCATACAAAGCGCGCGGTGCGGCAACGGTGCGGCGCCGGCACCGCGAACGCTCGGCAACAGGACGGCAACGTCGAAAACACCACGTGTTCATTTCGCTGTTGAATAGTGCGGTGAATAGACGACAGAGCTAATTTCATAAAATTTTCATTACTTGTTTGCTTTTATCACCTCTCTCAAACACAAGCAAGCTGTGTTTATTATGGAACACAATAAAAATGTATTTTTAAATTACTTATTAAATTCATATTATTTTCTGAGCCCATTGATTACATTTTTCAAAACTGCATCTTTTCATTTAACATTCTTAAAAATATGTTCTGTTCGAGAGAGGTGATAAAATGTGATAGCCCTCTTAATATTATCCTTTTTACTAAAAGTTTGTATAAAACAAATAACCAATGAAAATAATTGTAGAAATAAATAATATCACAAATATGTTGTTTACTTTATTCACCTCAATGTTATCAGCAGTCTTTCTTCAGCTGATATACACACATCAAAAGTGTCTAGGGATCAACATATATTTTTGCAATAACTTTTCTCCTGATTGATATTAATTAAAATTTTCTTTAAGGATTCATCAAATAAAGTGTTTTCGTTTGTCACAGTAACGATAAACCAAGTCACCTTTGCATTAATAAATTTGCCATTTTCCTAATAAAGGGATTTTTGACATTTGAACCACTAACACAAAAGTTCGAAAAAAAGACTGAAATAACAGTTTTCTTTAAAATTTTATTGGGTAACTTAAACAATTAATAATCCGTGTTTCTACCGCGAACACTAACAACACAAGAACATCGGTTTGGCATACTCAAAATGAGTTCATCCAAATCACGCTGTGGAATGGCCGCCCATGTTCGTTGCAACAACAAAAAAAGGTCTTCTTGCGACTGGATACCCTCCATATTCGGCAGAGCTCTTCTCTGTAGCATATCCCATGCATGCTCAATCGGGTTCAAGTCTGGCGACTGAGCAGGCCAGGGCAGGACATTGATGTTAGCTGCGGCGAGAGTCTGTCTTACAACTCTTGCGGTGTGCGGTCGTGCATTATCATGCATTAACTGAAATAAGGGACCGATTTGCGCTTGTAGAGGAACGATGACGTCTGATACAATCGTCTCAGCATAAATTTGAGCGTTGAGGTTGCCTCTGATCCAAATCAACTCAGTTCTTCCGCCGATCCAAATACCCGCCCATACCATGATGGTTCCACCACTATAAGGATGGACTTCCTGGCAGGATTTTAATCGCTGTTGGCGTCCAGGGGTTCTCCAGTGTCGTATACGTCTTGTATCCGGTCTCATACCAAAACGAGACTCATCAGAAAAGCACACGAAACGCCATTGTTCTTCTGCCCAATTTCTGTGTCCAAGAGCCCATTGATATCGAATCCTACGATTGTGCATTGCTATAGGTGGTACCCGTAGCGGTCTTCGGGAATGAAGGTTCACTTCATGCAAGCGGTTTCTGACTGTTTGGTCGCTAATTAAGTTCCCTGAAGAGTGATGAAGCCTCACGGCTAACATCATGGCGGTTATTGTTGGAGCTCTTCGAGTTAAGATTTGAATGTATCGGTCTTGTCTCCGTGTGGTGCAGCGATACCGTCCTCCATGGCGCTCAGCCACGGTACCAGTGCTTCGGTAACGTGTCCAAAGTCGACTGATAACACTCTGACTTGTATTCAGAGCTAAAGCCACAGTACGTTGCCGGGAACCAGCTTCTATCATTCTCACGGCTCTGAGCATTTCTTCCCTGCTTAAATGACGTCGCCGCTCCATAATAACGTTGGTTTTAATCAGTAGTAGGGAAACAGTAGCACTAATAATGTCTTCAATGCGTTGTATGTTTTTATAGGGAAAATATTGACAGCTGATTTTCATCTTTTACTCGAATTTGATTCACAGTTCCTGATTCAAATTATGAAATGCACCAAAAAGGATCCATATAAATTTATAAAATCATAAATTTATTACAAAGCCACATCTCAATCTCAAGAAATCCGCATAAAAATGCTTGATCCCTAGACACTTTTGATGTGTGTAGTATGTTTGAAAACAGTTTATTGCCGCTGAATTTTACTTTTAACTTATTCAAGTAATTCGTAGAAACATTCTCTAGACATTCTTAGAAAATTAAAAAAATTGCTTGGATCTTGTTTTAACCTAGGATAAAGATTATGGAAATCACCAGAATTACATGTTAATGAAAACATTGGTGCTGCTCTTTTACGGGGGCGTCGTTTTTGTTTCTGTTTTATAATTTTCAACAAGAGCACTAACAATAATGTTTCTTCGTCAGAGTCCATGGCTTGACTGATGTCACATCACTAGCATACAAACGCACGGCAGTCAGATAGGCTTTCAATTTAGGCGTTTGCTGTCGGACGGCTACCGTACTGCAGCGGCCCGCCAGCGGGTTATAACCAGCGGCACGGTAAACGTGCGGCAGCGGTCCGACACGAAACGTCTAAATTGAAAGCGCCCTTAAAGTCAGTTTGGTTGAAATACATGAAAAAAATTATAACTTCAAAGTTACACAAAAACGCGGAACATACATGTGGGCAATGATATTATATACAAAAAGAAGTAGATAAATGTTACGTTCATAGAACATGGCGTTTAAAATTCGACCTTGCATTATTTTCACTAGTATCTCTAATGAGTAAGACGAACATACTAAATAAATACGAGAGTGAAAGAGATAGCTATTTCCATTTAAAACATTTGGTGTAATTTTGAATAATCATTTTTGGCGCGTCACTTACATATCTACTTCTTATTGTATATAATATCATAGCATGGGGGTGATTCGGGTTCCTCTTAGAATGCTCTACCTCTGGACTTCCGCTTGACACTATTTTGTGGGATACTTTGTATATTAAAAATAATCTATGAATGTTTCAGTGTGATTCATGCTACACTGTGGAGCCCCAGTTGTCTGTTATTTTCGTTAGACACTGCGATCTGCCCTTCAACTCAGAACCTCTTCGATAAGCAGTTGTCGTTCGATTCGGTTTGTTATTTCGTTCCGTCTGCGATTCTCGTAACGAAAGAAAAGGAGATAGCTTACCGAATCTTTCGACAACCGACTTATCGAATCGTTCTGAATCAGGGGGATGTACCGTAGCATTAATTTATACAAGTTCATTGGAAAAACACTAACAATCTCATATGGGGTCATTGTACTCCTCATTATGAACAACTTTTACTATGGAACCAAACCTGAAATCGCGAAAAAAAACAGCTGTTCCCTACATTTATGTTCGCACTAGCTTTTGCCCGCAGCTTCGCTTGCGTGAAATTTGAACCCGTTAAGTGACGATTTTCCATACAAACTTTCATATTGGCCCCTATTCGACTCCCTTAGGGGTTGAATTTCGAAAAATCCTTCTTTACTCCTTGTCTATATTATAAAGGGAACCTCTGTGCAAAATTTCAGCTTTCTAGGTCCAAGGGTTTGGGCTGGGCGTTGATGAGTCAGTCAGTCAGGACTTTTCTTTTTATTTATATAGATAACTCGTCAAAATGTAGGGAACAGCTGTTTTTTTTTTTCGCGATTTTATGTTTGGTCCCATAGTAAAAGTTGTTCATAATGATGAATACAAGTGTTTTTCCAATAACCCTGTATTACTTATAATGTTCGTTGTAATTCGCATCGGTGGCCGTTTACAGCCTAGCGTGAATCATCCTTGTAAGAAGAAAATGTATTAAAATGATGAGGAACGTATTTTTAACTCAACAGTTAATCTAAAACAAACTATAATCTTTTTTTCGATAATGTTACAATTAATTTACTAATATTGCACAAATACTACAAACAATCGCATAATCTCGGTGAACTCAGCCGTAGAACACTTCGAAACGAAATGACAATTAATCAACATTGTTATAATTATTAATTAATATTAACAAGTATATAGATTATGTACGTACGTAGTTAAACACCTGTTATACAGTGACATCTAATATTTTTATTATTTAATTTATTACAGACATACACCGATGTGTGTAAAAACAAAGATTGATTTGAAATTTCAAAATTGAAATAATTTACTGAATAATTTCAATTTCCATGGTTTCTTTTTTCTAAAACTTGGATGTAGAAGTCAACGTTACTAATATAATACGTGTTTTATATGCTGATCAATCTAATTTATTGTCAAATCTGTCAACTAATGTGATTGGATGACCAATATACTAACAACCAAACATCAGTTGACAAGAAATTTGACAGCTGATTAATCAATTTTCAGCCTTTTGGATAGCGGGCTAGTGTTATTACATCACAGATTACGAGCTACTGTAATCATGTATTACCCGACTGCGTGACAGTAAAAATAGCCTCTTGTTCGTTCGTATGTTCTTACTCAAATAATTTCACAGAAAACTTTGTTTTTGCCCCATATTTTATCAAAAAGAATAAATATATAAATCTTTGTCAATACACACTCGGCGCTTCGTAAAGATATCCACTTCAAGCTAAATTAGTTTTATACTAGATTCGTCTAAATTAAAAAGTTGTTAAATATTTACACGTCGCCTCTGCCTCAGCTTGATGTCACGTTGATAAAATAATAAAAAAAGTGTACATCTAAAAAACAAAGTTTTAAAAATTAGAATTTATGGATAGAAATTAACAAATTTAATACACATTTTATTACTCAGTCATTGATTGAAACGAGGATTCTTAATTAATTTCTCAGTCTGTAGACATTTTAAGTATTTTTTTTCAAAAACCTCTCATTTGCGAAGATTTCTATAGTTCAGGAGATTTTTATTTCTAGTTGTCCTTTATTATTCTGCCCAAATGTGTTTTTGTGGTACAGATAAATCAAATGAATATTTGGTATTATATTAAAATTTGTGCGCATTTAATTTTGCATGTATAATACTTAAATATAATTATTATACTAGAAATTAATTACTTTAAATGAAAAGGACTTCAGGACATCAAAGCTGGGCCACGAAAACACCCAATATTTTGTAGTCAGATTATTTTATGAACTATTCTATGGAAATATTAAAAATACAGTGAAGACATCGATCTATCTGGCCTAAGATATCACCTTAACGCGAACGAATCGACCTACATTATCCGACTATACATACTTGAGATGTTTACAAAAGCAGTTATTTTTTATTTTAATGTTATTATTATGAATAAGTGCGTGTGTAACTCAAGCGCGGAAAATGCAACCAAAACTAGGTCAAGCAACTCATTGTAGGACTTATAAAGACACAAAATGTTAAAGTATATTTTCTTATATTTCTTCGTACTGAAGGGCCCCAGTCGCACTTCATGTTGATTCACGCCAGTTGACAAAATAAATAAATCAGCGCCATCTATGTACAAAAGTGAGGTAACAAGCGAAATAAAATAAAACATGCAAATTAAAATTGTATTTATTTTATTTATAAACTAGGTATTTTATACAACTTAACAAAATACATACATACAGTAACTAAACAGAGCAACCAAAATAAAATCATTCATACTGGCATTGAATCATTATCAAAACACAACTCATATTGCTGCATTCATTCCGCGGGAGATTTTGCTCATCACACTTCATCGTTTCGAAATTTTTCGATTGGCAAGAACCATTTCAGTCGTCAATCATATGCATATAGTTATTGTATGGGAATAAATGGAGCAACATGTTAATCACACCTACATAATGTTGTCAATGTATTTTAGTTCCTCTCTAATACTGTTCAAGTTTTATGTTATCACTGAGTACTTAATTTCCTTCAAATGTATGTCTGAACGTGTAAATAATTTTATTTGTACTATCACAAAACACTTCGCATTTTATTACGGGGTGGAAAGTCCAAATGAACACGAGTTTTAAATAATCAAAGTTATTTTAAGCTTACAACAAAAATTACGGCTTAGCCAAACAATATTTAATGACAACTCAATCTTAAAGTGTTTTTAGAGTCGTGCGGATTGCGTCACGCATGTGGGTTTGACCCGCATGCGTGGCGCCCGAATTTCACATGCGTTTAATATGATCCGAGATACAATACGGCCGACATATCTTGGCGAGTCTGAAGTTAGCTGATTAGCTGCGCAGTAGACAAATTCGTTTCTAAAAGATTCATTGCGCAGCCAAACAACTAACTTCAAACTCGCCAAGATACGTCGGCCGTATTGTACACGCACGAAAAGGTGAATTGCGCGCGCCACGCCTGTAGGTCAAACCCGCGTGCGTGACAAAATGCGCACGACTCTAAAAACACCCTTAAGCCAATTTACTAAGAAATATGTGTATAACTACATAAGAGCCCAAATAAAAAATAAGTAATAGAGGATAGATTTTTGTGATGTAAAGTAAAAATATAAAAAGCTCTAATCGATATTTACAAAAGTAATCAGACTGTGGTAACGCTAAGACATGAGGACCAGTAAACTATAGATAGAGACGATAACAAAACAATTGGCGACGCGACTCGCGAGCCGCCCAACGAGTATGTGTACACTGTGCTACTATAATATAATGTAGGCATGTACAGACTTTATAAGCGAGACATATTTAAATTTTCCAAATTTACTCTAGTGCTTTATTACTAAAATTTACCACTCTTGAGTGAACCAGTCGCCGTGTCGTGTACAATACATATTGTTTCTCCAAGTAAACATTATGTATGGCGCGAGAGCGGCGCCACCTCGCCCGGCACTACGCTCCTTCACAAGCTACATCTAGCGCAGTAAATAGCATAATTTAGAATAAAACATAAAAAAACCAAATATATTGCAAGAACTTATCACAAAAAGTATTCAAAAACGTCTCCTAATTCAATTATACTATTTACAATGCAAAACAGGGTAATTTACACACTTCGTTTGTTTCACTAAATAATTTGTCATTTTTAGATAAACATCTCCATAATGTAATATAAATTTATATATGATGGCCTAAATAATAATACTAACATTTGTAAATTAACGTGGCTAGCCGGGATAAAGTAAAATATTGATGTGAAGCCAAATACCTATTACGTCCAGGAACTATTCAAATCATAGGCTTACTTATACCGACGAACCTTATCCCATATATCTACTAACTTTAACGTATTTGGGCAGCATGATATCTATAAAACGAGCTATAACTTACGCGGTGAGATATACATACAGAATCGTTTTATAAAGCTATCCATAATGTTGTCGAAACGTAACAGCGATGACGTTTGTACACTTGCGACATTTTCAAACGAAGAGTCCATCGATGTGCGTTTTTACATCTTTTATAGTCTCGTACATTGTGCATGATTGTTTTATTAAATTAATACTACGAAAATTGACAATAAAAGATATCAGTGAGCTACGCAAACATTTTAATTTGTAGTTACTTCATTTAAAAACATCACAAGGATTGTTCTGGGCGACATGGTATCCTGGCTTCTACACTGAACACATTGGAGTCCGTCTCCCGGCAACGCTGTCGGCTGTCTCACTCGCGCCCACTGCCGCTCGTGTAAGTGCGTCTCCCTCACACAGGAAGCCATTACAATATGCAGCAAGACGCTGAACAACAACTGCTAGAACCACCTTTACTTTTTTGCCGTTGATCTGGAAATAAATAGAGGGACAAGTTTTAGTTTATATTTTTATAACGTGATGGAAATCTCTAAGACTAGAACACTATACTGCCGATATACAAGGTTAGTCAGAAAGGGGGTACTAATCCGAAAGGGTGTTAAAGTACACATAATAATGAATAACTTTTGTTCTACAACTTTTCCCAAAAGTCAATAGTTTAAGAGAAACAGTTGTTCAAAAATCTCAAAAAAAAAACTCTAAAATCTATCTATCTCCAGTTAGGATCAGCTGTGTTTACATTTTAGGTCATATTTGGGGTCATGAATTAGAAGCACCATTTTCTGAATTTGTAACTAAAGCAGGGATGAAGTATTCTTGAAAAAACTAAAATAAAAATCATTTTATTTGGAAAAAAAAAATATCGAATTTTGAAATTTTAACACTTGTTTTCAAACAGTCATCAGTGATACTATAAGTGGGCTTCGGATTAGTACCCCCTTTCCGACTAACCTTGTAGATACATTTGTAAATACGATGAAATATGAATTCTTTCAGTGTATCTATGCTGAGAGGGCCTAGATTATTTAATGTAAGTATGGGAAATCATAATCTATAAAAGTCTTTCCCCCGAAATCTTAAAGGCTGACCTGAATCTCTGTCGTCAAATTTTATGTCAACAAATGTGATTGGTTGACCAAAATACTTACAACCAGTCATATCACTTGACAAGAGATTTGCAAGCTGATTCATAAATTTTTACATTTTTTGTCAATCTTGCCATTGAAATTGCAAAATGCAGAAAGGGGTATTGATGCCAAAAACATACAAATTCAAATCCAAAACAGATGTATCAGTGAAGCAGAAAGCCTACTTCCTAAGTCCGTCAACGAAGTTAGTCGCCCATCCGAAAGTAGTCGGAAACGTAGGAGTGAACAAAACAAGTGTCAAGTTCAACATTTCAGACGGGCAAAAACACATCGGTAATAGGGACAACTTTCAAATCGTGTTGTCATTCATTCTTAGTTCGGACCCTGAATGTCCGTAGGTAGGTAGGTAGTGAGTAGGTAGGAAACGCTCGTAACTAAGGCCGAAACTACGGACTTCGTGCTTAGGGAGTAGACCCCCATATCGGTATTACAGTCTGAACTGACACTAATAATATACTTTGAAACTAAAACTAATGAGCGACTAGTACAGTAAGTAGTTTATGGTATTATTGAATAGCACAGACTTACAAATAAAAGGAAGAGGAAGGTTGGGAACGGGTAAGGAATCGTTATGTCCACCGTACTTCTGGAAAGCAAGCCTTAGTTTTAGTCATTACGTTAGGAATACGCTATTTTTACCGCAGGGCTGCAGAAAAAATAGCCTGGCCACTAATTACTGCACTATGAAAACGTTTAACACTGGCCGCCTAATTAAAACAGTTAGCCAACATTCAAATGGAGTATGAAACTACATTTTACTGAATGGACAATGTTAAATGATTGTCATAATGCAATTTCTACACATAGTCTCTATGATACTAATTATATTAGACGACAGAACGGGGTAGGATGAGACGGGCAAACCAAGAGGAACTGTGAATGATTTAGGAGTTTATTCAGGACTAAATAAGGGAGCTGATCATGGGCGTAGCCAGGGTTCTGTCCAGGGAGAGGCTCGGTCAAATAGTAGTTATGTTTTATTAATTAAAAAGGATTCGACGATATTTGTTGGTATTTTTCAGAAGATTATTCATTATTCTAAAGACTCCCAAGATGCTCTGTGATGGAGTTGAACGTCGTTGTGTTATTCTCATGGGCGACATAATAATCTGCTAAGCTGAAGCAAATCTCTCGTCGGCTTCAAGTTATTAGATGGCGCGTAAACGCGAACAGTAGTATTCTTGCATCCCCGTTTAGCCGACACTGTCATTTCGGTAGAATTAATTGCTGGGACAGCTAGGCGAAATGCTGCATAGCCTTATTGAAACCTCTCAATGATGGTGTATCTTTTCAGGCCAACCTACGTCCAAAACGGCAGAGTTAGAAAGAGCCTTTTGTTCAGCTAGGTAGATAGAACTTCAAAAAAGAATTCCGTTAAAGGGTCTATTTACACTAGGCAGCTTAGGCAAAATCACCCGTACCGCAAAATCTGAACACGAAAGTCTTCATGCGATCTGTCTATTATCCTGTCCGTCACATTGTATGGCGCCGATATGTCTGCACTGATTGGCTTGTCCACATATTCGAAGAACCTGAGCATGTAATGGTAAAGGAGTAAACTTTACTCGGGAGCTTATAGGGAATCCGCAATATCGAGATCGCAAGACGAACTTAGTAATATTGCTAGCAGAATCAGCAAAGTAACGTAATAGATGAAAACATAGCCATTCAGTCTGTCATGGACCGTGTCATGCTGAGATTATTAAATGGGGGAGGTAAGAAGACTCAAGCCTCAATGCCTCTGCAGGGAAGGCTTAAAATCGGGAAGATGCTGAACCGAGTTATGGGGGCAAATTTCCCCTATACTGCAATATGTCCAAGGTCTTGATAAGTGTATCTGAGGATCAGTCTGCCTATTTTAATAGGCGTGGGTGTTGATGTGACTGGATACCTATTCTTCTTTCATGGCTACCCCCATGGAGCTGATAAACATATAAATGTGACAGACACAGTATATCATTTATTTAGGAGGGGTTTTGTCGCAACCAATCCGCGAGGTGCATTCTACGGGTAATATCTTCTTATCAGCAGTGATCTCATGATAATGTGATGTATGTTATTTTAGAGGTGATTATGTTTTTTTAGTAGCTGGGAAAACATTTACGGGAAATTATTTTATTCAGTTTTACGACATTTCTCTTTGAAAATGAGTACATATCATCACCCGAAAGTTTTCCAAGCCACTATTAACAAGAATATACCTACCTGCTGCAGTTTCTAACTTTCTATCCTGGGATTAAATCTCGGGCAAAAGATGGACGATGGATTCAAACTAACATGACGTTCTTACCGTGTGAATTAGGCTCGGGCAAGTGCTCGCGCGGCACGAGGTGCATGACGGTGGTCCGGCCCAGCGCCAGACCCAGCGCGCCCAGCGTCACCGAGCTGTGCAAGAACCGCCCCTGGTAGATCAGCCGCAGGATTTCGGCGCGAGACACGCATTCCGACGCCCAGTCCGCTGAAACATGCAAGTTGGAATGTTAGAACGTTTTGCTGCGTTTCGTGATAGGTAACTATGGAATTTTGAAGGTAACAAGACACTATCCTCTCATTCTTAAGATTCATGTTCATCAGTAAAGGTTTACGCGCTAATACGATAGTGACAAGATGAATCAGCTACTGATTCAGAACCTATTAACAAGTCAATTGTCAACCGCTTTGGTTTGATATCTCGTTTTGTCTACGACGCTTGTAACAAGAGAAAAAGAGATAAAAAACAAAATTGTTTGACAACGGGGCTGATATAACCGGTATCTGATCTTGATAAGTAAATGATAAGGTTTGGCTGATAAAGAAGATACATTTCATCAAGATAAGCAATGGGATTATGACATTATTGATGTTCTAATGTGCCCAAGATTGGCATTTGGAATTGCGGATATTGTTGTTAGATTGCTCTATGTAAGTACTGCTGTGTATAGTCACATAATAATTAAAGATAGTGTAGTGTAGGCTATAATACCGCGTGTCCCAAATCTTGGAGTGTCATATCTTTTAAACTCCTCCTTATTACAAAAGATGGTCTAAGAAAAACCTAGGTTTTAAAATAAGCCCGTCTCTTTTTGTTAAATGACATAAGAAAGTGATGGGTATATTTTAAACCTGGGTTTACCTTAGTCTTGGTTTAAACCATCTTTTGTTATAAGGGGGTGCGTGTAATGTGGTCATGAAGAGGTCATTTTATTTAAAGGAGACTTCATTTTATTTTTACAGTAAAATATTGCATTTGAAATTTTCATTAATTGTCGCTTGCCTGAGTCTGGAATTGAACCAATAGTAACGCTAAAGAATATCGCCGTGTATTTTTATGCCACCAATGGTTAGGGTCACAAATAAGGATCAAATTTGATGTTTATAATAAACTTTGTGTCTTAACTTGAGGGTAGATCAAATTACCAAAATAACCAATGTGTCACCACAAGAATAACCAAATGTGGTACCAATAATATGAATAGTGTGAATAGTATTATTTTTCCTTAACCATAGCAGTGTTAGTAAATTTTAATATGAACACATTAAAGAACGCCCAAAAAAATATTAACGAGCTTTAAGTTTATTAAATCGAACAAATTCTTCCAATATACATTAAAAAGTAAGAAAATACTGTATAAAAAATTACAAAAAGTTATTTATGGAACTTGCCCCCAGAGAGATTTGAACTCTCGACCCCTGGTTTACAAGACCAGTGCTCTAACCCCTGAGCTATGGAGGCTGACAGTGGAAGCGACGTAAATGTTGATACCTATTGACGGCGCGCCTGTTACACACACTACAGTAAATCGTACAAACACAGATGTAACGTTTACATGGCAGTCAGTAGTTACATTACGAGAACTAGATGGCGCTGTAATAAATAAATTGAAACTGCTGTATTGAAATTTTTTTCTTTTTTGTTATTTCACAGCGCGTCTTTTAATTCGATACTAGAGTGATAGAATTTACCCAGGTATGTAGACGGGATGTGTTCGGCAATAAATAAGCATGGTGGCGGCTAGGAACTACATTGTAACTATCGCGTGATTCCTAGCACTAATATATTGATAGGGGTGGTAGGCGTACCCAAACTGTGTAGGTAGCCGGTCATTTTCTTTGTTGCATAAAAATCGGCAGAAAATATTTGGAACACGCTTTTCCAGGAACAAATACCAACATGAAATAGGTACATTCAGCATAGGAATTTGTTTCTGAAATTGCTTTTTTCTGGGTATTAATTATTAGAATCGGAAAAATTGCATTAACAGACAATACAGAAACATGTGTTTTGCTATATCCGAAAATCAATAATTATTTGTAGGTATGTTTTTTATTTATATTCTTAGCTTCTTTTTTGATTGAAGTAATTTTCCGTAATCTTATCAGTTTATCTAATATAACAGTAATTAATACTAGTTCACGCACATCATGTTTTTATTGAAAACCCTAACTCACTAGGTAGTCCCCAACATGCTAGTGGCCGAACTAACAAGCAAGCTTCGTAAATCACCAGCCACCAGGAGGCGCCACTATCGCCACGTAAGCGTACGGCGACAATAATTCGTGAACGGAACACGAACCAAGTTGTTTGCCTGGCGATAAATATCAACGTATCGCTGCGGTATTTACGTTCTAGATACAGATAAACTTAGACATTTTATTGAGACTTTTCCTTTACTTGAAATCTTTTGGACTTTTGTAGAAGTTTGTTGGCTGTGGTTATCTAGTAGGGTTAATTTTGGTTGTGCATGCGATGGCAACAGAGGCTCTAAATTTCGTCAATTCACCAACAAACAGAGGTGTGGTTTGTTTGTTGGTGATTTGACGAAATTTAGAACCTCTGTTATACGTGACTTAATTTAAAATCACCTTTTTATCTTTCTGGAAAAATCACTTTTGGAAATGTGGAACTATCACTACATAGTATAAAACAAAGTCGCTTCAAGCTGTCTGTCCCTATGTATGCCTAGATCTTTACAATTACGCAATGGATTTTGATGCGGTTTTTTTTAACAGATAGAGTGATTCAAGAGGAAGGTTTTAAGCTATAAAACGTACACGTGGCGAAGTCGGGGCGGGTCGCTAGTGTAAGTATAAAGGAGTGCCTTGAAAGGGGAAAATCGTGACATTTCTTTTATTAAACTTCTTTAATGCGATGAGCACAGGACTGAAAGTGCCTATTCTCATCGACTCATCCCATCCTGGGCACTCAGCCCCAGTACTAGTGTTGAAAGATTCGTTCTTCCAAAACCAGAACTGAAATGAAAAAAAAAGCGGGACTATGACGAAAACATCGGGACGTAGAAGAAAAGCATGGCAAAGGTTAAAATCCTGTAATTAAAACAAGACTCCCTAAACAAAATCTCTGATAAATTTTATGAAATATTTATTAAATTACGGCGCGAACTAGGTTAAATAGCGGGATTTTAGGCTGAAGCCAGACGAGCATAATTTACGCGGCTCAAAATGAGTCGGCGTAATTTTGCGTCCTGTAAATTACGTTCGTCTGGCTCGGCGTAATTTTGAGCCGCGTAAATTACGCTCGTCTGGCTTCAGCCTCAGGCGTCCCGCTTAGGGTTCTGAAGGGGCGCGTCCTGAGAAGTCTGAAAATCGGGCCATCCCGCCAAAATCGGGACGTCTGGCAACATTACCCGCTACCGACCTTGTTGAGGGAAGAAAAGTAGCAATGAGTAGATTCAGACTGTGGGTAATGATGATGAATACACAGTAGGTACATTACTCTAATAAACATCATAACGCACACCTAGACCTAAAAATAGACAACTTAAAAAAAAACATTTTTCAGGAGATGAAAAAAACGTATATCTGCATGATTTGCTATACTTTTTTTTTCTCCTGAAAAATTTCATTTTTTTGATTTGTCTCTGTTTAGATCTAGGTGTGCGATATTGTCGTCACCCTCCCCGCTAACTGTCGTAACTAGTAATTGATAATTTTTCAGAGTAATTCTCACAGAGTGACGTATGTGCTTCAAATGAATAGAAATAAATAAATAGATACCTTAGGGCTTTAGGGCAACTACTAACTTAAAAGAGGAAGCCAAGAGCAATATAAAAAAGTTATTAATTTATTAAAATAAAGCCACAGCTAACGCAACTACTGAAAAATTATCAATTGCTAGATACGACAGTTAGCGGGAAGGGTGACGTTGTTATGACACACTGTTTTATTAGAAGCTTTGGTATTAGGTACTTATCCATGAGTAATTAGGAATTAAAGCAGTAAAAAAGGTGACTTTGGACTTATGTTTTGATTGTACAAAAAAAAAAATACTGGTAAGTATTTTTTTTGGTATTTTTTGTTTTATGAGGTTACAGCCTCAAACAATAACATTATGGTAGTGTAATTATAATAATTATCGCATAAAGGTACGTTCACACCTACCCGAGCGCGGTAACTGACCTCAGACAACTCGCTGGCAACGAGCTCACATTTGCAGTTAATTGCCTTTTTTTACAACTGTGCGAATGTGTGTGAGTCGGCCATATGTTGCCACCATGTGCTTTACATCGGACGGATGTAAAAAAACTAGCACAGAATATTTATGTACACAGAGATGATTATATTTGTTCTAATCATCGTGAGATTGTTTTTTTTTGCACTAACTTACAAACGATAATTGTCAAACAAAATTTAAAAAAACCCAATAGGTATACTTATTTAATTAAGTACATATGGTTTTTTTTAATCACTTTGACGATGCCGTTTTTTTGTATTATTTAGTTTACTCTGAATCTATGTCGATTAAGGTAAGTATTTTCTTTTAACTAAACTTAAGGGATGAAATAAAAAAAAAAGTTATTTTTTTATTCTTGTTAACGAAGCTGTTTTTTGTTTAATTTAGGTTACTCTGAACCTATGTCGCTTAAGGTAGATACATAATAATGAATGTATTGTTATGATTGAAATACATTATATTTTACTTAAACATGCACAAGATGCAAAATGTTTGCCAATTTTATAATCAAAACGTTTCACAATACACACAACATTTAGATACAAAATAATATAAGGGGTAAAGTAACGTGTTATTTCGGTATTGTGACTTTCGTACGATTGCGAAGGACCATTGATCCGATTTAATATTCCATGAGTACCTAAAGCTGAACATATTTCTGTTATGTATAAGTACGCACTTCTCTCTTTTATGAAACGAACGATAAAAAGGAACCGACAAAAACATAATAAAATTACAATAATATGAAATGTAAGGATTCTGTTTTGTGAGATTTTTTTTAATACACGCGTACTTTTAGCTTTTGAAGACATGAATGTTAATGATGTTAGCGACACTACAATTTAATCGTTAAGGAGTGATTCTATCATTACAGTTATCGCTAATATTGGTATGTCAGGATTGTGAGCAAGGTAAATGTAGTAAATAAAACCAACATAGACTCTCCACCACTGAGAGTACTTATAATTGGGTTAGTGTTAGTAACATGAACTAGATCACAATATAATACTTTAGATAATTATTACAAGATCATAAAATAAGGACAAGCTAGTCAGATATAAAAGGTCAGACTTCTTCAGCTAATCTATACAGAATTTTGAGTGAATAAAATAATGAGACTGAGTGATTACTTATTTATTTATTAATACACCAACACATACAAATCGTCAGTGAAGTTCTAATAGTGCGGAAGTCAAAAATGGCTACTTTACAAGAGAGTGAAAAAACTATTTAAAACGAGCGTAACCTACGCTGAACGCAATATTGTTTTTAATTATCATTACTAATAAACTCTTTGATGATTTAATAAATCTTTGAAAATCCTAAGTCTTTTTCATTTCAAGTAATATTGTGGCTTTCGCAGTGTCGCTCGTCTGTTTTTGTCACAAAATGATTTACGCACTGTTAGAACTTCATTGACGAAATATGGTTTTGCCCCACAAACCCGTGTTTTCGGGTTGACTGTGGGATCGAGTCTCTATACTTACAATATCTCAAACTGTTAATTATACATAGATATAACTTGATATACAATGATAAGATATACATACAATTTTAGTTCAACCTATTTCTTGAAAGATTATACCCACGAAGCAAATACAAATTTGCTTCGTGATTATACCAGAGATTATTGGCAATAAATTAGCCTATCAACTGTGGGTCGGAAATGAGCGGTTTTCGAGATATCGGGGTTGGAATTTTTTTCGGCTACTTTTCGAGAAAAATCCTAGTAACAACAAACTCAATTCAAACTTTTCTGAAAGCTGGTAAACTAGCAATCATTTTAGATAAAATGCCTAACCAAAATATTCTATTTTTCAGAAAAAAAAAACAAGATCTTTTACTTTTTTTGCCATTGCTAGTAAAAAGTCTTGTCTTTTTTTAATTATTTTTTTTGCCAATGATCTCTTTCAAGGACTATGTCGAATTGCCAGTGGGGTGCATGAAAAGAGCCTCCACGAGTGACGATACTTAAGTAGTTACGTCCGGCGCACCCTGGCCAGTCAGCCCCGCTACCAACCTTGCTGACTCGCTAATCTTTTCACCACAGCATCAGCTATTTTCGTATAGCTCGTGCTCACACGAGAAAAGAAGACCAGTCACCCTATAAATGATAGGCATTATAGCATACACAACCACCCCCGAAACGAACGTCATAATATGACGTTTTTAGAGAAAGTTAACGTTGAACGGTACGTTATATTGATGAAGGCACTCCCCTACGTCATACAAGGCTACGTCATATTTAATACTTGCGTCATTCTCAGTAGTCGATTCCAAGGTCACAAATAATGTATGTTTGATTAGTCTCGTGTACGCTTTGTTTTCTACCAATGTTTATAATGAGCGTCATTTGTTAGTATTGTATATACTGCAAGGACAAAATATTTGGGACAAGATTGCTTCTTACTTTTAAATAAGTGCGGTAGTGAATCACTCTTTAATCGCTGAACGGATTTAGATGAAATTTGGCACACAGGTAGCCCAAGACCTGGGGGCTTACTATGATCTCTTGAAGCAGGACAGAAGTTGCCTGGAAGTTGAACTGCCCTGCTTTTTTGTACTATGACATCGTTAGAGCAGGCCTGCGGCAGGCCTGCTACGTTGACGTTTACGAAATCCGTTCACCTTTTTTTTGTAAGTATAGACTTTTCGTACCATGTACAAGCATTACCGTTCAACTTGGTTCAATAGTCGTTCACCTTTAGTACTGTCACGGTACGATTTTGAGCGATACAGAAGCAGGCCTGCTTTTGGACGGAAGTTGACTGGCTGGCATTTGAACGTTTTCATAAGAGGTCATAGTAAGCCCCCTGGATTAGGACATAGGATACTTTTACTCCAGGTTTTACCCTAGGATGCAAGTGAAACCGCGAGCAACAGCAGTAGTGTAATAATATTGATAAGTTTTATTTGCATCTCTTTAGAATCACAACTCATCATCCGTGCGGAAGATGTCCGGTCCTTTGGAAGGCATACGGGAGACACAGGTCCAACGCGCAGAGGCCCCTTTGAGAACTTTAATCTACAATGGGATGGGGCACCAACCGTGGACTATCCACGGCTGCACTGTTAGAGTACAGTCATGGACCGTCCCAGGTGAGTGCAGGACTATTGTAAGATATGGTAAAAAATATCTGGTCTGTGTGAAGGGGTGTTTAGTGGACTAGATAACTTCTATTGCCGGAAGAAAACGGCGTCTGCTTTTCAAGTTTAAAATTGAAAAGTGTTGTTTGTTATTTGCATGATTATTAATGCAAATTAAAACAAACTACCTTTTGTTAAAGTTGCATTTCAAATCTTTTGTATCTTCAGGCAATACCCCAAAAATAAATAATATGTTATTTTGCACAAAAAAACACCTTTTCGCTTACAAGATTCGTAACCAACGTTCCGATACAATAGGTATTTATGAAATCTACAGAATTTAGTGGCCATGTTAAATCTGTTGAAGTTAGTAGTTGAACATAATTGCCGCTAAAGTTCTTGTAAGACTTAGGGCTACTCTGTTGACGCCGCCAGTTAACAGCCACGCCCGTCTGTATGGAGATCTAAGCGAGCTAGTTACCACATTTAAGTGAAAACTTTGATTTACATCTGCAAGCTTTGGAGATTGAATGAAAATATAGGTACTTGTGATTGTTTTTGGGTTTAATCTCTTAATCACCGTAAACACAGACACAATAGATAAACAATAATGTGTCTATGTTTACGGTGATTGAGTGATTACTTAAATAGCATAAAGCCAACAAATAACAAAGATAAGATAAATATGACATTAAAATTGTGTGAAACCAAAAAAATTGCATGAGTACGAGTAGTTCCAGTTCGATAAATGATGGAATCAGGCGTTACTTTGCGGAAATCCATGATATACAAATATGCAAATACAATATCTAGCTTTAATTCCGCTGAACAAGATCGCTAGTTTGGATGCAGTATGCAGCACCACCCTCCCGCCCACAAGTATATGCACATGCAGAAAGAGTGAAAAAATAATGCAACATGCAACCAAACCAATACACGTCCTCAGATCCTCATCCTCAGGATATGTTGACTCCTCGACGCGACTCAATTAATTAAATTTTTCCTTCTGAACTGAATAATGAAGATATATATCTAATACTATCTACTGCACCCATTTTATTACTTGTAAATTGCAACCATATACTTTGCACTTTTCATTGTCAAAATTGTTATCAATAATAAAACATTTCAAAGATATGACGATTCTTATTTTACTAAATGTTCTATGTGAATAGCAAAGAATAAAATGTTTAATTGTAATATAATATACAATTACAATATTTTCATGCATTTTTTAAATAGCTTCCACACGTTGGCCGACTGACGTCATACATGTATTACTAAATCAATTTGATGGACTACTTGTATAATGATGATGCCAATTAGTCCAGTCAAAATAGACATTTTACTTCGGAATAATGCGCATAACTTTTTTTGCAGAAGTGGGATCGATGCGGACTTTTGACATTTTATTTGTCATCATGATGTATTCAAGGTCTGTACCTATTTTCAGCTCTATGCGAATTATTTCGAAATCTAAGGTATTTTTGTCTATTTTGACTGAACTACAATGTGCCATGGATTTTGTCACTATTTTGGCACTAGACGTATGTATGGGGTAATGGCGGATAATGCATGCCTAACGCAAAGCTCACTGCATGACATCGCAAACTGATTTCCATATCTGCCAGAAACTGTAACCAACCACCCTAACTCTGTACCTACACTCCAGCTATTTATAGTCCTTTGTGGAGCACTGTAAACAGCTACAGTTCAAACTGTTCAAAGCTTCCTTTGTGAATTATGGCCAAACAGACACAAATTGATTTGATTTAAAAGTAATTTTACAGTTCAGCTGACTGAGACACAAGTGGCCAAAATTCTGCAGCTGTGGTACAACTAAGATAGTTAATAGAATCGGAGTATTGAAATTTACATTTTAATGTATTCTTGTAAAGAGTTCAAAGGAAGAAAGAATTTAGTCAGATAATTATATGGCTATTTAGAATATTTAGATGCAAGCTTGATTCGGGAAAGTTATAAAGAATATCTACGTTTTATCACAATTTCTGATTCAGAAAGCATCTTGTTACTTTCGATGTTGATTAATATAGTAGTTAATATAATAGTCAGAGGTGATAGAAGCTTAGGAGACAATTTTTTTTCGCGTTTCTTCGGTGAGACACCTTTGGGGTTTGAAGTGATCTGTGTCTTAGACCTAAGTCTGACAATAATGTTATTCGACAGTAGGTACAATGATTGTTGCGTATTGTATATCATGTCAATGCCATCTAATTGTGTAGTTATGTGAACCTAGGACAATAACCATTATAATAGTTTAAAAGACAAGTGTCGTGTAAGGTGTGTGTATAGTGCTTTAAAATGCCTTGATTGCTGCACTCTAGGTGCACAGTGTACACCTGCTTTCTCCGCCTGACGGTTGATTAAGATATTTTAGAGTTCAGATAACGAAACATGTTAAGCCACTGACCTATATAATTACCACTAGACTGGCTGTTCCGTAAGTTAGACAGCTATTTTTTTGTGCCAATTTGAAGCGCCAATAGCGTGCTAGCGTGTGTCCACAGAACTAATTTTGACGTATATTGTAGGGATGTCGGAAGTGAAAAAAAATATCGATATATCGATGTATCGATATTTATTAAAATATCAATATCGACTTCGATATCACGAGGAAAAAATATCGATATATCGGTCAAATTTTTAGAGGTATAATAATAATGTATTTAGTTCAGTCTGGCTCAATAATAGGTAATAGTATTTTTTCTACAAAATGCACATTATTTTAATGTATGAGAATCTTAATAAAAACGAAGGTAATTCAATCATTATTCCTTTTTCTTAGGCAAAATCGATACTTCAGTACGCTCCCACCTTAATATAATATAGTAAGTAATTATGATACTACGTTTATTTACTGTAAACACTTATTATCAAGAGTTTTTTTTTTTGTATCGATATTTGTTCGCTGATGTCGACATCACTAGTTTTAGTACCACAGACACTCGCTACGTCTAACAGCGCCAAAATGGCGATTATCAAACGGGCACAAAAGCACTTTGACAGCCGCCAGTCCAGTGGTAATTATAGAGGTCAGTGTGTTAAGCCCATACTTGAAGATAACGATAACTGTATTTTTCCTTTATTTGTTTTTGTATTTAATTTGTACTCTTTCCAGTTTACGTTTACGTGTCAAGGTTTGGAAAAAAAATATTCTTTTGTGAAAACAGAAAACGTATCTCACTTGAATTTTTTGTGAAAAATGTTTCTACTCTTCAGAAAATAGTCCAATATTGCAACTTTAAAACCAAACGTTTTTGGCTGTGTTTTAAGTATCATACACGTATGTATGGGAATCGTTATATCATCCGCCGAGTCCACAGGACTTCGCACGAACTCCTTTGTCTCGTCTCGTTGTATGTTTGATGTAAGCTGTGTATGTACCTAATGTACCTAATACACGTGTCTTTTACAGGACTGAACACAAACTCCTTCGTTTTGTGTAAGTATGTTAGTGTATGTTATGTTATACACGTGTGTATTACCTTCAGGCCAGTTATCGTAGACGTGTATCGCGATGTCACCCGCCGAATCCACAGGACTGAACACAAACTCCTTCGTTTTGCCGGACACCAGAATTAACCGAAGATTTATCTGAGGAAGAAGAAAGAATAAATATTAATTTTATAATATAATAACAAGATCAAAATTGGAATGTTTATTTTTTTCAACCTTAATAATAACCACAGATTAAAATGGCGTGGTAAAACGATCCATAAATCACCATTAACGACAGGCAATTAACCTGTCAAAATGTATTGCAAATTGCAATCTTTACATCTAACACTATAACGCCATAGTTTTGACTGCATTCCGCAGGATATCGCTACTCATGACCACAGAAAACATTCCACTCCAAAATAAACTTGGAATAAAGATCAAAATCTATTATTAACCGCCGTTCTTCGAAGCACAAAGAGTTGTTCAAATAAACAGCACCCGCGTTTTCGTGTGAGCAATGTTTCCGATCACGCCATGGTATAGTTTACATATATTTGCTGCATAGCGAAAACTCTCAAGGCCTTGACCGAAAAGCAAGTACAGACAACCTTAATATCTCATGTTCGTTAGGAAGCCAAAAGGATATTTAGGTCAAGGTTGGATTATATCGATTTTTGTAAAAGAGGCTATGAGGTAGCAATCGTTTTACTAACACCGGTTTATTACAGTGTTATATGTAGTGTTAATGGAAATTACTACATAATATATATGAATCAATGTCCATGAATCCGTTGACCATAGATATAGTTTTTTTTTTGTTGACATGTCCCTCACCAAAAAACGATAATGACCTATTTTAGTGTTTAAAATAAGAACATATTTAATAGTCAAAAGCGTTTTATTTTGCAATCTCTTTTGGTAAATCGACTAAATTAAAATAATAATCTAAACAAAAAAGCGTTGTAGTTTTTTTTGTTTATGGTTTAGATAGGCAGAAGAAAATGTCAATTGACAAGTCCCTCAACAGAAAAAGATAATGACCTACTTTAGTGTTTAAAATAAGAACATTTTGAATAGTCAAAAGCGTTTTATTTTGCAATCTTTTTTCGTAAATCGACTGTTAAAATAATAATCTACACAAATAACCATACTGATTGTTCGATTTTTAAATTAAACCAGTTGATTCGCTCTTTGCGAATTAACATGACAAAGCCGCAAAATAAGGTTTATTTAGTTTGAGCAGCTCATCCTTGCCGCATTAATATGTATGGAAATGCGTGAAGCTTAAAATGTTGTGGCGTATCGTTCGTGCGGTGTGTTCGAGACAATCGAGACTTAATGCATGGTTAATGAGTCACCTGTTATTATTTTATCTGTAGCCTTAATTCAGCAAAAATCTATACAAAAGCGAGGTCAATAAGCGCCCGCAGGGTGGCGCTAGAGGTATAAAAAAAAGAGATAGATAACAATTTAAAAGCTAGTTTATCAATGGGAAGGTAGGTACCAAAGTATAAAATAGGTATTCAATAAATTGTATATAAAAATTTCGGCTAAGTAACAGCAGCTCATCACGTTGCTTTAATTGTAAAATAAGTATTTTTTTTAAAAACATAAAATACAAAAAGATATTTTGCGACCTTGCCAGGATTCGAACCTGGAATCTTCTGATCCGTAGTCAGACGCGTTATCCGTTGCGCCACAAGGCCCGTTACAAAGACTACAAAAATAGCATACATAAGACGTTGTCGAAACAAACTTCTAACAGTCATTGATTTTTCGTTATCATAATATATTATTTCTCTGTAAAATAAATTTTCTATTCATTATCCGACGTTCCAACAAGGCCGAATTTTACACCTACGCAATGAACTAAAATAAAATTAATAGCTGTGCGGCGACCCTCCTATAGAAATATTAGATGTAAACGTTGCTATACGGCACATTTTATACGTAGCCAGCCGGCTCACAGGGGACGCAGGGTCTTGCGGCGGCCATATTTCATTTTTCCCGCCATCCAGGGACTCATCCGCCATTTTCATTTCTGCATCAAAACGTGCGCGAAGTTTTTATATTTTCTTTTGTGTTTTTTGTGTCTCCGTGATATTTCAAGGAAATCTGGCATGGTGTAATTTCATGTAAGTATATGTATGTATTCAACTAGCGGCCTAGATATTGGTACAAAATTTAATATTAATCTTCTTTAAAGAGCTTTTGCAACTGGAACTGAAGGTTATCAGTCTGCTTTGTCAATACTTTTTTGTTCTTTGTAAAATTGTGTCGAATTGTGCAAAATCGATAGATTCATTCATCCATTTCATTATCGTCTAAATAAAATTGACTGGCTTCATAGAACTCACGCACCTTCACCACAGAACTGTATTTCACGAAATTCGTGCTAACTGTACCGTAGCCGATCCCACAGTTAGTTTCATCGAGGTCATTGTCGAAAAAGCTTTGTAACATAGTAAAAATTTATGTTACATTTATATTGGGGTCAAGCGGTTTTGAAAAACGGTCTCTTTCGCCTGATATTCTTCAGCGAGGAAGATTCTTACCTACATTTCTTGTAGGGGAATGTTATGGGGGTAAGTACTGGTGTGTTTTCCTATGGGGTCCGCGTTATTTATCGTTTATATTGTTCAAACAGACGTTTTTTTGGGGGGCCGAGTTGTGCTTTTCTTGTTTTTACGGTTCCCACTTTATTTTATGACGAGTAAATAGAGGGAGCCGTGTGTATGAATTACTTTTTGATTCTATTATGCGTGAATGATGGATCAGATAAAATAATATGACGTTTCATTGTATGTAAACTCAATATAGTCATTATACAAGGTTAGTCGGAAAGGGGGTACTAATCCGAAGCCCACTTATAGTATCGCTGATGACTGTTTGAAAGCGAGTGTTAAAATTTCAAAATTCGATTTTTTTTTCCAAATAAAATGATTTTTATTTTAGTTTTTTCAAAAATTATCATCCCTGCTTTAATTACAAATTCAGAAAATGGTGCTTCTAATTCATGACCCCAAATATGACCTAAAATGTAAACACAGCTGATCATTAGTGGCGATAGATAGATTTTAGAGTTTTTTTTTGAGATTTTTAAACATCTGTTTCTCTTAAACTATTGACTTTTGGGAAAAGTTGTAGAACAAAAGTTATTAATTTTCGGATTAGTACCCCCTTTCCGACTAACCTTGTATTAGATGCAGTACATATAAATGCTGGAACGATTAGAATATTTTGAATAATACGTATTAAAGGAAACGACGTTATAAACGAGAAAGTCATTACTTTTGGACGTATATGACATGTGACGTCACGGCCATTAGCGGGCATAATGTCGAGATTTACGCCATAGACAATAAGCCAGCAGTTGCAAGTTTTATGGTCTTATCCGCAATGCGGGGCGACGGCAGTGTACGGAACCGACCACTAGGCCGCTTCCGCTGCATACAACTGCATACCAACTTAATTGATTACCCTGGCCCTGCTATAATAACCGAAAAAAATAACCTCTCCTGTTTTTACAGAATATTCTCTTGGTCCAAAGAATAGCACGTATTCACAAAGAATGAATGCACATACATTAAATTACTTCGTGGTCGTTGAGTTGGCAAAGTTAGTTACATTAACTACCTCAGTATTACTTGAAACCAAGTTAAGCATGACTATAAGGATTAAGAGTTGATAAAATCACACATTGAAAGAGTATATACTTTCTTAGTTATGGAACCAGTGTCGCAAAACTGACATAAAAGTTTTATACTTTGAGCACGACTGTGAGATACATTTTTCGTCTTGCTATCATTTTTACACGTAAAAACTGCACAATAACAGCGGTTACGCACTGCATCCGATCCGGATCCGTGAAAATAAGAATATAAAAAACTCGGACCGAATTCGGATATTGCGTTTCGCACTGCATCCGATCCGAATTCGTGAAAATACGGATCTAGATTCTAAAAATCTCGGACCGCATTCGGGTATTGCTTACGCACTAATCCGATCTCTGATTCCAATCCAAGCAATTCTGGGGTCATCTTTGGCATATGTCCGATTTGAATCCGAGGTAATGCGAAAGCATTCATACAAACAGTACTACGGCTACTTCGGTCCGTCAATATTTCTTCCGAATTGGAGACTTTTCACGGATTCGGATCGGATGCAGTGGGTAACCGCTCTAAGGCAATTTTAAGTATGAGTTTGGGACGTCGTATTACAGAAAGTAGCTAATCAATTGAGCCAGTGTTGCGGATCTCCGCGTAATTGACACACGCGTGATAGATGCGTGGGCACTTCCACTTGATTCTTCTATTCCGTGATACAAACAAAAAGAATGAAAGATCTGAATCTGAATCTCACTTACATATAAAAATAGCAAAGAAACTCGTGTTTCAGAACGTGTAAATAGAATAAAATAAGAATTTCACATATTCCATGAATTTGTAACTAACAAGCAAGTAAATATCGTATTCCTACAAAGTTTTCAAGTGGGGCCATATTAAATTTTCGCGGTTCCGCCATGTTGAGGCGTGGCGTCCGCACCTTTTCAAATTAAACTTAACGGAGCTCAGTTTCACAAACTATACCCGCTTGTTCTAGACTTTAAAATGGCGGCCATATAATGTTTAACATGGTTTCTAGACAACACATGCAAAGCCTTGATATTTCACTTAAACTTCGTACCTAGCGCCTTGAATCTTTCGTTTGAAATGTTATCTTTGTATTTCAAAATAGACATGATCTATATTTCCTTTTTGTTTTTCTAGAATTCGTCTAGAAAATAGCCAAAAGGCCTCGACATTTAAAAACCTTGGTAACATAAATATCAGATCGGAAAACCAACACGTGTAAAAGTTGTAAACGCTATTCAGAATAACAAAGCGTTTACGATATAGGCTAGATTTATTAATGCAGACAGGTAAACCACGTCAGATATCGAATAAAAACATTGATTTATACGTGTGAACGAAAATAGCTGCCCTTGCAAGACCACTTCGGACGTACATGAAGTTATTCGGACTTCTGAATAATACTAGGAGTTAGTTGAGGGTACTTCCCGTCTTGGATGCTCATAGTAACGTCTTACTAACTTCTAATTGAGTCCAACTCAAACAACTTGAGTCACTTAAGTCAATAGAGTGACAATTGTTAAGACTGGTACAGTTTCGTGGACTTGTTGCTATTTTACTTAGGCGGTACTTAGGATCTTGTTCTTGGAACGCTACAAAAAACGAAGTTCTACGGTACCTGTTATTTTCCTTCTGGTCACTTTAATGTTGGTAAATTAAGTTGTTAGCTTGTTAGTAGTAATTGAAATATTTTTTACAAAAATGTTTTAATTTTTTCGTCTGAGCGTACCCAGGACATTTGAACTTTGATATACCTTTTTCATCAATGGTTTCCCCTGTCTTCCGAGAAACTTTTATTGAAAACAATGGCGACCAATGGACCGTAAAAAGAAACGAAGTCCGTATTTTTGTTATAAATACTTCCGCGACAGAACACTAGGGAACAGGTCTTCCTTGTCTAGCAGTTTTATTAGAAGGCCAAAAGACACTTCAGTGAATCGTTATCAAAAATAATCTTGGTCCGAAGTTTCGTTTCGATTTGACTCGCTGGTCACGGAAGGTTCGACCCTCACATATTAAAGAAAATGATAATCGATACACCCTTCAGTCGAATTATCGAAACAAACAACTCCGAGACCTTTCCGTTCCGGGATCCCGAATAGATACACTGGTGGCACAATTTATGTGTGACACCGGACTTGACTGGACCTAACACCTGCAATTTAGGGTTTCCATGTGACTTGCGTTTCCTCGTAATTTGTGAACGATGGCTGCTTTCAATAAATGTTTGCTTGAACGATTTTCTTCATGGTAGAGATTCAACAATCGTCTACTAACCCGATTTCAATACAGTAAAATGAAAGTTCAAAGTCGTGATTGTCTTATGAATTGTATTCTTGTTTGGTATTATTTCTATGGTCGTAACTCCGTTATAATGTCAATTGTGTTAAACCATTTCTTTAACTCTTTCAGTTCCAGGTCTTCAACTGTTTTAGTAGTAAAATCTTTTTCCTGTACTCATTATACTGTTTCCGTTTATTTTTTTCCTTGAACGAAAAATATAGTTACTTTTAATTTAGTAGGGCAAGATAACAGGCTTATTAATTTGTCTAGGAAAAAGGTAGTTTGAATTTACCTTATCGTGTACTTAAATGTGGAAATTGTTAGTACCTAAATGAATTACAAAATAAACCACATTAAATAAAATACAGTTTAATACAGTTCTTACAATTTCCTATACTGTGGACTGTGTATGTTCCTGAATACTTAAAATCGTGCGGAAAAGTCTGCAAAAGACAGATAACAAGCTAAACCCAAATGCTCGCTTTTTCAATTTGATCGTCGTAGCAGAAAGAGTAAAAAAACAAAGGTATTTACTTAATCAGTGTATTATGCTGAGCTACCGGAGTAACCGGCAACATGCAAGCGAACTTCCCTGGCTCAGCGCCAACTAATGCACGAACATGTTTATACTTTCCCGTGTTCGGGAGAAATTCCTCCCGCTAGCTGCCTGGTTGGTTGGCTTTGACCACAGGCAAAGGCCGTGTTATCAGCATGCAACGTGCACTTATACAACGTCCGGTTTTTGGGTCTCTTTCAAAAAATTCCGGCTTTTTTCTCTGCTTTATGACGAAAGGATGATACGGAGTGGATTAGTTTGTTGATTACCTCTTTGTTCCCATTTCGGTTTTCAGCTTCAATCAGACGAATGGGATCATAAAAGGTTTTTATGAAATCCAATCGGCAATCAGTGCAATTCATCTGCGTGTTCTATGTTGCTTTTTCTTTCACCAAATATAGCGAATTTGAAATCAGCGTCTAGATTTTAGTGACGTCACATTTGCGTAGCTCTCCGATTTATATTGTGACGATTGTAATTAGTTATGCCATTACATCAAACTCTTGTTAAGTGAAAGGGATGTAATTGCTATATGCAGCTAGTGTTTTGCCTTCGTTGTAAAAGTTTTTTCCTATATTAACGATGCGGGCTTCTGAGAATTGAAGATCATGATTCAACATGACGACGTTATTACTGTTTGCATACAGCAAAAAGCAACATTGATTCCATGAATTGGTATTAAAACTAGCATAGAACGTAGTAACAAAAACGTATCCAACGCAAACGCCTTGATATCCAAGGCTGATCACAAACAACAAAGAAAAATAAAACTGAATTCGATTCTATTCTTCATAGTCTTGACATTTCAATTTGTTAATCCATTGTTGTGTACCATTTACTTATAAATGGCATTCTTATTCCTGGGGCCTATTGAGATAACAATGGGCGATGGAGCGGTGCCTCAGCGGGACTCGACAGTCCCCGACCAGATAATCACGTTTTAACGGCAAATAGAGTTTGTGTTCTCTAGAGGAACACTCACGAGTGTATGGGCCATTGCTGGCATAATAGAATAATAGATCAGTGTTGGAAGCGGTAATGGCCACGCTGTCGGTTTGACGTTCACCTACTTTTGATGATTAGGTGTCAATTCAAACAGTAGTGCAGTCCTGATTCCGTTTTGTTTGCAGTGTGCGTTTACGTTCTCACTGCGATACTGTCTGCCGGAACTTTGAATTTAAATTGGAGGGAACTCCGCAAAATAGTGTGATTCTCCAAAAGCTTGGGCCTTTTAATTTTATTATTACTTTGACTTTGAAATAGTATGTCCTCTTTAAAGTAGGTATTGCTACAAGTGCAATCACATTGTAATTCACTGAATAGTCATGTAGTACTCGTATAAAACATTTAACTGCCAATATACTTATTTGTAAGTAGCAGGTGATTGTACCAATGCAATACTATTGTTAGGTGAAGCTGGTACTAGTATAATAGGACCGTTAGGTTTAATTAGTTTAAGCTTATATGATTTAAACTTATCCTTTACGGAAATCCTGTTTTCTGTGTAGTTATGCTCTTTTCCATTATTAGGAAAATACAATATTTTATTTGAGTCTAGCAGTGTATTTTTTCTTCATCTTAGCATTTTTTCAGCGCATTCTCCAGTTTGCTCAAATAAACTTCAGTTAATAAAACTTATGCCCAGTCTAGTCATCGAACCCAAGGGCTCATGCTCGTAGTCTCGCCACCACTGAGACTATAAGACGAGCAATCCTAACATGCGCAGCGCGACATAAATTTGTCGTCGCGTTATCTCATGTCGAGACGAGATAATGTGTGGCTTATTTCTCGGCACGAGAAAATGCGACGGCAAAATTAACTCGCGCTGCGCATGTTAGCGCCGCTGAAAGAATCTTTTAGTCAATTTGACATATTGTGGTTTTGCCGGGTAAAATGATGTGCTTCGCGCATGCGCGTTGGGCCCTCTGAGATTTTCTTTTCGTGATCGTAAATCAACCAATTACTGCTTTGGGTATATTCCTAATTTCGTCTGTCGATCAAAAGTATTCCTTGGGGGTTAATTAGAAGTAATGCGTTACTCATAATAACAAAAATAAGTACATGCGTTGATGCTTTTTTAAATTATATTTTCATCATGTATATCTTTTTCAAATATGCACAAAAATATGATAAAAATATAGAATAATATGGTTAAGTAAGTGAAAGAAAATTTGATGAACAAGACAAGGAAAATTATTTGGCCCACGGCGCTTTATTTTATTTTAACCTATTTTGTTTTTTTGTGCCTATTAGTGCTTTAGTACGTTTACCAATACTTATGCTGGTAATCACTAAAATTAAAGATCTGGTGAAGGCAAAACCTGAAAAAAATATGGGATTAAATTTTTTTGGTAGACGGTTTATTAATCAGAGGATTAACGTTGGTAAAAACCGGCCTAAGTTGAAGTTTGAGGAGTGCCAATATTGCACACGATAATGTACAATATACCTACATAACCTGATAGTGAAAAGACTACTATACAATATTACTATCTTTTGTTATTTAGCAATACAATTCCAATATTTTGCAAAAAGCACCTATTTCGTAACACCTGTAACTATAACATTAAAGCTAATAGAGGTTATTAATTTTTATTGCATTTCATTTACTCAAGGTTTCCAGAAAAGGTGCACGTTCGTTTATTTCTAGTAATGAGTAATACCATAAAAACGCTGTTTATGGTATGTGCATATTGTGCAGTAAAATGTTACTATTATGGACCTCGTATCGACCGAGTATTGGCCAAAACGTGGCTAGTTTGACTACATAATGCTTCTAAAAGACCGTGAATCGTATAAAAAAGTTTAAGGAAGCGCTTTTTTCGTGGATATTGTACTATTTATAAGACAAGTGTCCACCAACATTAAATCTCTTATTAAACCGAGGACTGTTACAGTCCGCGAGGCCTAAGCTGAGCTTTGCATTTGTGTGAGTGCACATAGGGTTACTAGACGGAAAATTTAAGTAAAAGTCCGGAGAAAAAGCCTGATTTCCATTGAAGAATCCTGAGATTTTGTCGCAATTTGCGAATTTTCTCGCAAACGTAATTTACAACTTTGTGGGAAAAAAAGTCAAATTATTATTGGTTTTGTGCACTGAATATAATCCACCTAGCCCTCCCACGCACCGCCCCGAGTCAGCTTCGAGTGACGCTGTGCGGTGCGTTTTTGGAATTTTTTAATAAAAAAGATGAAAAATCTACTATATTTTATTGGAAATTCTAAAAATCCTGAGATTTCTAAAATCCGGCCGCAATCCTGAGAAGAGCCCTAGAATCCTGAGATCTCAGGACAAATCCTGAGATATGGTAACCCTAAGTGCACATAGAATCGATTGCCAAAAAGCCGGTTCAAATCGAGCAAAGGACGCGTCTGCATTCATTCTCACACAAATGCAAAGCTCAGCTTAAGCCTCGCGGACTGTAAATAACTTGCCGATATGGATACAGAAATACATCACCAACATTATTAGTATCCAGTCTTTCATAAAGCTATTTTTATTTGACCTCCATATTTAATATCATATGAACGGGGAACCCTTTGATCCGCCTTAGTCATTTTTGTTTAAATATCGCGACAGTCCTTTGACATCCAATAACTTCCTCAACAGAAGCGCGTGCGTCGAGGGTTACTATTTTTGGTAACAATCGAGTTTTGGACGGAGAATTTAATATTCCTCTTTAGTGATCGAGGTCAAGGGGGAAAAGGAAAAATCTGGTTACAAGGTATCTTTGAAGATGGTATGTGGTATTTGTGGGGGTAGAATGTAACTCTTAATATTTAACTACAAACAAAATAGCTGTAGTCGGGCTTAAAAAGATTTCTTTGTCAGTTTTTGTCTTCCCTCGTGTTCGAGCGGTACGAGAATAGCTCAGGCAGTAGCGAAAATATTAAGAGCCATTACGCACTGTCGACTGGTCGCCGGAGACTTGGTTTCTCGGCGACCAAAACATAAGTATAGTCGCCCTTGCGACGGGCGACCAAGTGCGTAAATACCTATTTAAACTATAGAAAGTCGCAGTCGTCGCCGACAAAGTCTCCGGCGACCAGTCGACAGTGCGTAATGGCTCTAAGATGAATGCGATCAGTCGGCCCGCGCAATTAATTTTTTTTTTGTTTTTTTTATATTTTTAGCAAAAACTGAACATGATATAAACAACTTTTCTTTTGTTTGACGCCATTACAGTAAAATGTGTAAAAGGTAAACAAATACACACATCAATAATACAATGCAATATTTTGTCTGCGCTAATAATAAAATCACGTCATATACATGGTCGGATTGAAGGTAAAATAAAAATAACTAAAAAAAATTTCGTGGGCCGTCTGATCGAATTCACCTAAACATAGAAGATAACCAGTCAGCAAAGTTGGTAGCGGTGCTGATTACCCAGGGGAATTATTTAAGATTGTCTTTGACAGTCCTTGTGAATATGCAGAAGCCTGAACGTCCCGTGTAGGGACGGGCTAGAATATATTTCCTCACCGCACGCTGGAAATAGACGCCTGTTGTAAAATGCAACAAAACCCAGCACGCTTGGTGGTAGGATCTCGGTCCGCTTGGCTAGCTAGCACCTGAACATTAGGGTGCTTTTCCACCAGAGACGTGCTATGCAACGTTGCTATGGATGCGTTTGATATCTACCAATCATATTCATTGGTCCACATAGCGTAGCACTGGTGGAAACTGATTCAGCTAAGCTACGTTTTTTATATGGAAGGATGCGTGCTGTGGATGCGAGCTATGGATGCGTGCTAGCAGAGCAGCGCGCCGCGCCGCCGCTCCCCGTGCTTTCCCTATTTGTCCATACTTCGAATAGTTCGAGCTGCGCATCTTCCTTACCGTGCGGCACGCGGCGCATTTTCATAGCACATCTTACTCGCTCCGCTACATAACTTAGCATCAGTGGAAACGGTCACATAGTTTCGTAGCTTAGCTTTTACATTCTCGCAGGATAGCTGCATAGCACATCTCTGGTGAAAAGGTACCCTTAAAGTCGCCAAGCAGTTTACTGTGCTCCGTCGTATGTATGTGAGAGCCAGAATAGGGGAATCCCTCTATATTTTTGTTAGGTACTTAGATTCGTGTAGGTACTCCATTTTAGACCCTGTCTGCACTTACCATCAGGTACTATGGACAAACGCGACCAAATACAAATAATAATAAAAAAGTCTGAAAACTGGACTTAAACTCAAATCTTTCGTTCTATTATTGTGATAATGTAAACATTTGCCGAGAATTTTCGTTGATGATATGAATAATTTTAAACCATACATAAATTAAAATAGCAGGAAACCTCTTACGTGTATGAAAAGGAATACACAAAAAAAATAATGTCTTATTTATAAAATTTATTATTTCGAACAACGGAAACAGAAGAAGCCTACGCAAAGAATTTAACGCGAATCCAGAGGCAATTACGTGCAAATCCAGTATAATTTCCATAAAAACGAGGCCCTTATGAAAATACCTTAGAAAATTGCGAATTTGTTTATTATTAAAAACCAAAGAGCCATTACAAACACGTGTCTCTGCCCGACCTTGTTAATGATAATTACGTCTGGCGTTTGGTAAGTTAAATTAATTTAAACTTTATTTCAAGGGAATAAGGTCTGTGATGATTGGGCATGTATTCATTAACCTTATGACCGATTGTCGCGATAACGCGTCACGAACAAAACTTGTAATTTGCTGTTGTTTATTTTTTACATGGCGATGGAGAAAGCTATTCAGCCAAGCCAGGTGTCGCAAACATTTTTCCATATGTTCATAAAAAGTGTCACTGTTGCCAGTTACAAATTAATTATAATTTTTTGCACTAAATCATGTGGTGCAGTACTTTTACAGGGCGTATTATCCGCATTGCTACAATGTGAAAAACTTGAAAATTACTGCTGCAAAATAAGCTGTCACAACATAACATTTTTGATTTATGTATATCGCTCGTGCTGTGAAAAGTAACCTGTACCCGTAGTTAAGCTATTAAGGCTAACTTGTATGGAAACTCTTGAAAGCATAAAATATTAGATTAATGTAGAAGTTTTTTTATTTTCCGTCTTATGCTCTATATCACTCTATACATATACAAAGCTCTATACCTATGTATAATTTGAATCACTACCCACAACGAGAGCACGTGAAAAAATATACAAGGTTAGTCGGAAAGGGGGTACTAATCCGAAGCCCACTTATAGTATCACTGATGACTATTTGAAAACAAGTGTTAAAATTTCAACATTCGATATTTTTTTGCCAAATAAAATGATTTTTATTTTAGTTTTTTCAAAAATTCTTCATCCCTGCTGCTTAGCTATAAATTCAAAAAATGATGCTTCTAATTCATGACCCTAAATATGACGTAAAATGCAGCTGATCATAACTGGGGATAGATAGATTTTACAGATTTTTTTTTGAGATTTTTGAACAACTGTTTCTCTTAAACTATTGAGTTTTGGGAAAAGTTGTAGAAAAAAAGTTATTCATTATTATGTGTACTTTAACACGCTTTCGGATTAGTACCCCCTTTCTGACTAACCCTGTATAGGAGATAGATTTGAATCACTACCCACAAAGAGAGCACGTGAAAAAATATATACCTTCTATTTATCAGAAATATCAATCTTCTGGATTAAAACCGCGATCAATATCAGGCTCAACATAAATCACTTCTCACAAAATGTTGATAAATCAGTCCTGAGTTTGAACTCGGAGTGAACTCAAGGAGGGCACGACCGCAGTCACCTTCGAATCCTTGAACCCAGCTGAAGTAATCAACATTAGGAGATCTTAATACATTCTGTTGAACAAGTTTTTTTTACATTTACTCCAGGAGTTATAGGGGGAGTTATAGAAGGGGTAAAAGGTGAGGTGGACTCGCGTAAACAGGACTTACTTAAATTTAAGGATATCGATGTCAAAGGAAGGTTAGTTAGACAATGTTTTAACAAACCTGAAGTAAGAAAACCCTGCTTTTGGCATCTCATTATTTTTAATTAAGAATATTCCTATATTCGTCATAAAAACTTATAAATTATATTTTAAATACATATCATAAAAAAAACAATATACATTTAAAAATATTAAAATATGCCCACCGGCATTGGGTACAGGGTCCAAGCACCGGCGGTCAGGGCTCCAGAGAGAGGAACTTCCTAACAATACGCGCCATATCCAGAAGTACCACTTTCTGAATCAAACCCTTGATCCAGCTGCCTAACGCGAGCCTCATCAGATGTTGGTTGAGGCTCTTGGCTATTAAGCCATTGGCTGTAACGACTATCGGCACAATGACTGCTGAGTCAACATCCCACATGTCAACAACCTCGTGTGCCAAATCAAATATTTCTTTTTTTTAAATTAAGAATATTGTTATAGATTTTCTTTAGCATCTCAGTGTTTTCTGTTGATAAATTTAAAGTTTCCCAGAATCCAGAATCTTTGTTAACGTGTTCTATTTCTATGAAAGTCTTTGAAGTCGATGCAGGTGCACGACAATATTGAATTCAATTTGAGAGTGCACTCTACAAAATTTGGTGACGCTGTTTACATAACCTTCAATATGGAGCACTTTTGGAGCGAAAATTTAACACTATCTGCAGTTCATTTTGAAAGGGGCGTGTAAAGTCAACACTCGGTTATATTAAAATGGTGAGAGAGTTTTTTAAATTGGAGTTTTAGATAGAACTATAAATAAAGATGTTACTATGTATGCATTTTCGGGTGAAAAAATTATGTGTCTTGGTGTTGTGATGTTTTCATAGAACCATATTAAGTATAAAGAATTATATTCAAGTTAGTTTTTTTTTTGCAGTAAGTAGTTCCACCAACTTTCCGAACTAAAAAATAGCACGAGTATAGATAGCAATTTCTGAGGAGAAAAGCGCTTTCCTAGGCGTAATTGTTTCGGAGAAAACACCTTAATATGGAAATACGGGAGATTTTATAATTGTTTCAAATCTTGGCAGTGGGAATTTTCTAGAAAATCTCCGGTCTTTCCAACCCTATTTGTCACAGTAAGCCACGACTATACGAAAGAGTCAACAGAAGGACCTTATTAATGGTCTTTGGAGACAACGAGTCAACAATTTGTCATTAATTACTACAGTTTGTTGTGGTTTTTCACGTAAGCCAGTCATGTTTGCAGTTGTGGTGCAAGAAACAGGTGATAGACAGGAAAGAAAAAGAAGCAAGAAGGAAAGACAAACATTAGAAATATGTTTTAAACAGAATCACAGGAGAGACTAGTGCGAGAATCATTCAACAGCAACAAATCAAACAGATTTAGAAACGTCAACTATTTATCGCTGGCCCATATAAAATTTTCTAGCGTACCATAAGACCATAACTACAAATATATGACTTGGCGATGAATAAATACGTGTCAAGTGCACAACAGTAACTTTCACTGCTTCCATGAAACTATTATAGTTTATTATGCAGTTACGACTAACTAGACGCGACACTTGCCCTAGACGTCTGTTAACATTTTCTTAGCATCGCGTTACTTGGAACGTGTGATAGAGTTTGACTTAATGTACATATCCATCATAACTGTTATCCCTAAACGTTGATAATACACACAGTTTGACTTGATTTAGATTTGACGATCTATTGACACAATGCAAAGTTTCCAGTAAGCTACGTTTTAATTGTGTGTTCGTTTGGTCAACCTAAAACTTCTAGAAGCATGTCATACTCTAAATATACCTTAACAAGCAATAAACTCATGTCAAGTCCAAGGCAGTAACTTTCACTACTTCCAAGAAACCATTTACAATTACGATACCGAATTGACACGTCACCTGCTTAGTCGGACTAGCAGGACTTTTCCCTAGCGTGTCGTAACTTGGAACGTATGACTTGGCGATCAATAAACACATGTCAAGTTCACATAAGGCAACGAATGTCAGTTTCCACGAATCTATATAGGTAAGGTAGAAACCTAATTGAACCGCACCCACCGCCGCTCTACAAGCAATGCTGGGACTGCCACCGCTACATCTTATCGTACGGGAGGAAGCAGCATTAGCCGCTCTCAGACTCAGCATAGCCGGCACCCTGGGAAGTGACTCCAGAATAAAACACATTCGTATAAAAGACGAAGCAATCAAAAGGCAACCCATGATAGCAGCACCCACCGACAGAACCAAAAAGACATACAACTTCCAGAAACACTACAATATACAGCTTGAGGAAGAATCACGTGACTACTCAGGCCCGAAAGAGATGAGAATTTACACTGATGGTTCGAAAACTGCCTCCGGCACCGGAGCCGGAGTCTTCTCGAACGATCTTAACATAAAATATCAAAAACGCTAGGGGCACTCAACACGGTCTATCAGGCGGAATGTGTAGGCATCATCCAAGCGGCATATGCCATAGAAGCCAGGAAAGTCACGGACACCCATATCCGTATACTCTCCGACAGCGCATCCGTCCTTCAATCCTTGAACAAGAACCACATTACCTCAAAACTTATACTAGAATGCCATAATGCACTGGAACGTGTATCGGTATTAAACCGCAACACAATAACACTGCGATGGATAAAAGGACACAGTGGATCACTAGGAAATGATGCAGCCGACGAACTGGCCAGGAGGGGATCTGGCACGGTGGTCTATGGCCCTGAACCTATAGTACCCATCCCCTTCAACCAACTACGCAGGTGGCTCCAAGAGTTTACTCACACACAGGCACAGAGCTGGTGGACTTCAACCCCAGGCTGCAGGCAATCCAAGGAGGCCATGCCACTCATGAATAGCAGACTGACAAGGCGCCTGCTGCGCCTGGACAGGAGCAGCCTGCGAATGGTGACCGGAACGATAACCGGACACTGCTCACTAAACAAACACTTCCACACGATAGGCATAACGGACAGCCCTCTGTGCAGAGCATGTATGGGGGTCGAAGAGACGGTCGCACACGTGCTCCTGGAATGCACAGGGGTCACCCAAATACGAGAAGCAACCCTTGGCGCACCGAAATCACTCGCAAATGTTCTGAGCGGACTGAGAGCCCTAATCTGCTTCTGGAAGGAGGTGGGCTGGCTGGAATGATGGCCGCCATGGCCCACGTACAATGGTCCACTTAAAGGACTAAGTGCGGAAACCACATCTCCTAACATAGAACATAGAACCTAATTGAAGTGTCATCGTTATCGCCTGTCCCAGTCGACTTAGGACATCTACAGTGTCTAACGTATGGCTTGGCGATCAATAAATAAATGTCAAGTTCACGCAATGAAACAAGGCAGTGATTGTCAGATTCTATTGCACTTTGTTGCTACTCTAGGCAGCTAATCGAAGTGTGATCGTCGTCAGTCGTACTGGCTAAAGACCTTTTTCTAGCGCGTCATAAACTAAGAACTTGACAATCAATAAAACATGCCAAGTTCACAAGGTGACACGAGGCAACGAATGCCAGTTTCTATGAATCCATTCAGTCGGTTGGTGGCTAATTGGCACCTTTTTGTTCGCTCTGGTCGACTCTGGCCTTTGATGTGGCAAAACAAAACTAATCACACTTTTAATTTTTGAAGGTTAAAGCAGAAGTGCTAAAAAGAATGACAGGTCACGGGAACATCTTGCTATTCACAGAACAAATTTCCATTTTGCAAAGTCGGAATAGAACTGTGCATTTTGGACCAGCGAGACTACTCAGCTCTTCGATTGTCAAGAAATACCGCTCTTTGGTTTTGTTGCTAATAAACCAACTAGGTTAACTTGGCGATCAATAAACACACGTCAAGTTCTCGCACGGTAGTGAATGTTTCACAAAAAACTACATGGAAACAGTGTTGAATGGACGTGCAGTCACCCGTTTTGGAACTTTTGGACTATTCGGAACCATTAGTGACCCAGGCAGACATCAATCAGTAAATAGAATGTCACTTAAGAGGATTTTGTGGACAAATTGAAGGTAGTTTGTGAAGAGACCTTGACTTTTCGGTTGCGTGTTGTAAAGTGTGATTGTTGGACGTCAACGCAGCTATTCTAGGAAGTTGTAAGAATTTTCCTAAGTTATGGTGAGATTGAAAAGTAGAATGAGCAAAAATGCGAAAATCAAAATGGTTTCATTATCGCTTCTGAAAATATCTAAACGAAAAGATCCATTTTCATATGAAATTATGATAATAGACAACATTTTTGCTACACAGAAGTTTAGATTACAAATAAGAAAGCAAGAAACAGCAACATTTTCCATTAAAGAAATAATTATGACGATGATAAAATGACATTCTCAGTCTCTGAACAAAAGTTCATAATAAATCAACTAGTTAAAACACATCCCGTCATTCCTCTGGCAAAATCGATAAGTTTTAACTTTGTCCCGTTGCGACCCACTTCCTCCCCTGGACACTGCGCCTCACCCCCTGAAATTATAATGAACAGCGGCACGTCACCGCGTTCAAATAGACTGTTTCACGATACTCCTTTCTTGATAGGAGAAAGTTTTCTGGATGGGTTTTTTACGAGTTGCGGGCAAATTGTAAATTATGCAAACCCTTCTTCATATTTTGGAAAATTAATGGAAACAAACGAACTTTCTAATAGAAATCTCCCTAATATTGTAAATGGATAATTGTTGGAAAAACTTATCACGAGGGCGGAGCATCAGGCATAGCTAGAAACTAAAATTGAAGAAATAGGCTCTTTAAATATGATATTTTTAATTCTCTAAGCTGGGCAAGCTTGTTTACATCTCGGGCAAAAAAGTCGGGTGGCCTATTTAACTAAAGTGCGCATAAGGAAAATAATGAATCATTAATGAAGACACTGGCTTAGAAGAAGATGCTTGCACACTTTTATAGATAAAATGGAAAGAAGAAAGTACAAAATTCGTGTTGCTGGGGAGTTTGTTGCGTCGCCGCTTCTGTCCATCAAAAGCTCTAGAAAGCGGTGAAGGGTGGGCGAATATCGTCGTCTTTAGAAGATGACGTCTAGAATGAACTACTTATTCAATTTTATTAGGGTAGGCTTCCCCAAGGTGGGCCGATGACCTGGTGAAAGTCGCGGGAATCCGCTGGATGTGAGAGGCACAGGACCGGTCGATGTGGCGTTGCTTGGGGGAGGCCTATGTCCAGCAGTGGACGTCTTTCGGCTGAATGATGATGATGAATCAATTTTATAATATTTTAAATAAACGAATTTGTTTCTATCTTTCGAAAGCATTCATTATAATTATGCGAGTTCCAAATTGTTAAGTAATACGTTTTCCGATTCTCGACTTCAAAACCTCAATCGGCTTCAAATACACATGCATGGTGAGCCTTAAAGTCGCATTTTATTACCAATATTGCCTGTAATCTAGCAAATTGCGTTTATTCTTGTTTGCACTATAAACCCTGATGGGTGTAAAAGTAAACATTTCGTACAATCACTTCATTTGATTGCACGAGCTTTTAACTTTTTACATCAATATGGAAACTGACTGAAAAGTAAATAAAGGAAAAAATACAGGCTTGTGTGAATGAAATTGATGTAATAAACTAATGGATTTTTTACAAGCTATCTTTTACCTTTAAGTATTAAAAGGCGTTGAAGAGATTATATCTGCTACAATATCAGCACCTACCTAAGTTAAGGTACGACTTCGTAGAGGACTGCATACAGCAGCAGCAGACGACGTGTCGCTACGACACTACTGGTTTCTATGTATTTCTATGAAATACCTTCCGCAGTTAGCGACACGTCGCACGACCGCAGACGACGTGTCGTCCGACCGCAGATCAGTAGTGCCACCGACGCTGGAGCGACGACACGTTGAATCTTTCTCAAAAAATTAGTTTTTCCAATTCCAAGAAAGAAAAACTGATAAACCAGGTGGCTCAATATCCTGCACTGTACGATGCATCTAACAAAAACAAAGGATACGAATGTAAATCGCGATCGCTAATCCCAAACAGGTAACACATCTTGTCTCACGGAACATTCAGAACTAACTGGAATACGACGTGTCGTCTGCTGCAGCCATCTGCTGCTGCTGTATGCAGTCGGCTACGAACTTGTACCTTTAGAATGCTGGTGTTGTTTGCCAGACTATACACACCATCGAGAACTTTATGAACCCCTTTCAGATATGCAGGTTTCCTCACGATGTTTTCCTTCACCATTAACGCAAGAGATAAACAAATTCTGATCCACACATGAGATTTAACTATGACCCTCCTGCATAAAAGGCAATTATGCTACTACTAGGCTATCATCGCTTACCACAAATCCGAAAGAATATACCAGGCTATATGGGCTACACGGGCTAATGTATCCGTAATTTACATTTCTTTTATCTAAGACAATGTCAATGTCCAGTAATAAACTCCAAGAGGCTGTTAATTAAGCATTTTAATTACTGTAATTAACTTGTAATGTAACGTAGACTTTAATGCTCTATTAACTTACAATTTATCTTGCATATAATACGAAGTTTCTTCAAATAATATCTGGCACGAAACAAATGTAAGTAGGTATATCGATAAAGTTCATTTAAATGACAACAAAGATAATAATAGCGTGTTGTAAAACGGTCATTAGTAATAATTAATAGCCGTTCTACAAGAGTGGTCGTAAATTATTAATAATTATTGCATTGAAACGTGATACCTACGTAGTTTAAGACCGTGAAGGCGGGGTGGGGTGGGGTGTGATTTGATGAAATCTCTTGAGATATAAATGACAGCCTAGCGGTTGAACGCTTGCCTTATATGAAGGAGGGTCTAAGTTCGATCCCAGCCTGCACCTCTGTCTTTTCGAGTTCCTGTGCGGATCATAATTTGATTATTGGTGCCTTCCATCAGAGATGTGCTATGCAGCTATGCTGCAAGAATATAAAAGCTAAGCTACGAAACTATGTAACCGTTTCCACTGATGCTAAGCTACGTAGCGGAGCGAGTAAGATGTGCTCTGAAAATGCGCCGTCGCAAGGTAGCTGTGCGAGAAAGATGCGTAGCTCGAGCTATGCGACGTATCGGCAATAGGGAAGGCACGGGGAGCGGCGCACTATGGGACCAATCGGTATTTTCCATCTTAAAAATCGATAACTCTGTTGTTTTGTGATTTTTCTCCTTGAAATTTTTTTCAAGTATTTGTGAATATCTAGGCAATAAAAGAAATCAAACATCATCATTTTAAAAATTATACAATTTTCGTAAAAAAATGACAAAGATAAAGTTATACGAAATTTCATACAAAAAATTATAGTTATATTAAAATAGCAATAAAAGTTACACTTTTGCTTAAAATAAGTTTAAAACTAAATTATTATTATCAAACAAATAGTTAAATGACAAAATTAAAAAAAAATTGCACTTATCCTATTAATCACTTTCTATTTCCAACAATTCTTTAGCTTCGACAAACAATTCTTTGGATATTAGAATACTTGGTTTATTTAAGCTAGATATATGTATAAGGATCAGATGTATATAACAATATATGCAGAACGTCTTCGTTTGTTGCTGATCTGGAACACTTCCTAGCGTGATGTAACCTATGTTTCTTGTAATCTTTATTTCGGGCTGCCTGGGTATCTTCGGATAATTGTCCTCTAGGCAAAACTGCACAATGCTCTATTATTTTAGCACCATATATAAGTACTTTATGGACCGAAGATGGCTTGTAGTACCAGTTATATTTGCTTAATTGCGCGGTTATCAATGTATACTGGCCGAATTTTTCTGCGTTTATAGGGAATCCCGATGACATAGTTTGAAGAATTATATATAATCTCTTGATTAATTCTTCATAAATTCCGGTTATCTCTGCAGAACATTGGTAATTTTGGAAAAATCTCTTGCCGTATTTCCGTCATTGCGATTACCAGAACCTTGACGTGGTTTATCAATGTGCAAACCAAGCACTTCTCGGAAACGTTTTTAGACATATTTTTTCTTGTCTTCTTTAAGTTGCTTGTTTTCTGGAGTTGTTGCAGACCACTTCTTATAACCTAAATTGTAAGAAATATGGAGAATCATTTCCATAAATCTTATCCATGCGTGTAGTGTCGACAATCCGTATTTAAACGCATTTTCATTTTCAACTCTCGTAACTTTTAAAAGATCATTTATTTGTCTGAGAGTTGCTCTACAAACAGTGCAGGTAGCACTGGATGATGTGTTCGTTAACACTTGAGCAACCTTCCAACTGTTTATGACAAAATCATTGTCATAAACAGTTGATGTTTAACTTCGATGACTTTGTCGTCGTTTTTTATTTTTCCCCGATTGACATTATTGCCTCTAAATCACCACTGGCGCAAAAAACGCGCAAGTTTTTTTTAAATCCTCATAATACTGAATAGATAAGGTCTCTAATAGAGTGATTAACTTGACACCGGCTGCTTTCGGCAACAAGGAAAACTCCAATTGAAATAAACAAAAACGAAATTTTCTTTACTTCACTAAAAAAATATAAAAAAATAAAACAACAATAATTTTTTACAAAAACCGAAAGTGGTTGCAAAGGGTACATTCTAAGCTATCTAATGATGTATAACACTAACATGCTTCCTTGGAAAATTTCCGAATAATTTTGTGTTGAACTTCCTTAACGGTAATTTAATTGGCATGAAAATATTTATGCCCAATGTTTGAGTTTCATTTTATAAAAGTAAAACTAAGTTATTTAATTTCTTTGCAGTTTATTCGTAAGTTCAATCATTTAAGAGTATAAAACCATAAATAAATCTATGGATTTACAACTTTCGTCAAAACTATTTTCGAGATGGAAAATACTGTTTGGTCCCATAGTGCGGCGGCGCGGTGCTCTGCACATAGCTACACCACTCGCGATCATCCATAGCACGCATCCACAGCACGCATCCTTCCATATAAAAAACGTAGCTTAGTTGAATCAGTTTCCACCAGAGCTATGCCATGTGGATCAATGAATATGATCGGTGGATATCAAACGCATTCATAGCAACGTTGCATAGCACATGTGTGGTGGAAAGGCACTCTATCACTTGCGTTCCCGATGAAGGAAAACATCGTGAGAGGGCTCCAAACAGTTCTCAATGGTGTGTGTAGTCCGCTAACCCGCACCAGGCCATCGTGAAGGACTAAGGCCTAAACTCTTCTCATTCTGAGAAGAGGCCCGTGCCCAGCAGTGGGACAGTAAAGGGGCTGATGATGATGATCAAGAGATATCTCCAGTTAAGTAAGTAAGATAGTCAAGTGACTTTAAGTCTTGACTTATGTTCAATTAAGGTGTTATTAAACGCGAGATCATAATCCCTTTGATGTCGGGCGATGCCACCGCTCGTGTAGGCGTTGCCCAACTGTATTGGATTGTAAAACTGTGGCTGAACTGTGATGCATAAAATGCTATCGAAAAGGTACCTAGATAATTCAAAAATGTCAACAACGACTATGGATTTTATCTTAATTTTATTTATTTATTTGGCTAAAATCTCTTCTTATTGAGTTTGTCAAGTACAAGTTTCTTTATGGAAAATAACATAACATAACGCCTGTATTCCCCGAAGGGTTGGCAAATGTGTGTAACACACCCTCATTTCACCGTTATGTTTAAATCCCATGTAATACGGGGCGAGCCTATTGCCATCAACCGGGCACAAATTCAGACTCCGGACTGCTACTGAGAAATTCCACACGAAAAAACCCAGTGACACTTTCCCCGACTTGGAGATCGAACCCAGGACCTCACGCTCAGCAGTTGCGCTTGCGACCGCTAGATCAACGAGGCAGTCTTGTAAAATAGTGCCAAAACCGGGCTTTTTGGTTTCAGAGGGCGGAAAACCGATTTTATTTCAAGCTCGCGTTTGACTTTGATTGAATGATTGGAAATAGGTACATCAGGCAAAGTCTGGCAATGGACTGCTATGAGCTAAATTGATGGGAGGTCAGTGAAAGTTTAATATTGGAAGTCTTACTTGTGTTAGGTATGGTTCCATGGGTACTACATAATATGCTTCACTAAATGGCAGTTCAGACTACGCTTACTATTTCGCTATATAGTAAAGCATATTGCGTCATACTATGCGCTATATCGCAAGCCAGTCCACTATGTATAGCAAGTTATTTGTCGGTGATCCGTTGGGCGACAGACGAGGTGGAAGTAAGACGGGGCGGGGACTGGAGAATCGTACGATGTACCTCTGAGAGTCGCTCAAGTTTATCGCGTACATAAGCAAACACTTTATAGCATAGCATTGTGTAAACGTGTCCATATAAAATGTTTGCTAAGCGATATCGTTGTGCTGTACAATATTTGTTATACGAGTATGCTACATGTTATAGCGTAGTCCCTACGTTTTAGATATAGTTCCACAGGGACTACATAATATGCTTCACTAACATAACACATTACGCTTGTATTCCTCCAATGGTTGGGCAGAGGTGTATAGTACACCCTTATTTCGCCATTATGTTTAAATCCCATGTATTAGGTGCTCGCCACCTATTAATATTATATGTATACCTTAATAGGTAACACAAATGCAGATTCCGGTATGCTACTGAGAAATTCCACACGGAAAACCCAATGACACTTGGCCGAACCTGGGGATAAACTCAGGATCTCACGTTCAGCAGTCGCACTTGCGACAACTAGATAGTGTTGCCAGGTGTCCCGATTTGCGCGGGACGTCCCGATTTTCAGGGGTGTGGGGACGCGTCCCGAGTTATACCTGATCGGGACGCTAAATGTCCCGATTAATCAAAAAATGAAAAAAAATAAAACAAAAAAAAATGTATATTTACGCTACGTATTTTTTTTTAACACGGAACGCCATCTATTGGCTTTGGAGTACGATTTTATTTTATAATTTCTATTAGTCTAGCAAGACTGATTACTTATTATGTAAGATTAAATAGACTTAAAACCCCCTTGTTTTTTTTTTGTTTACTGTCCCGATCTGCAACCCTAAATCCCGATTTTTTTGACCTCATGTACCGATTTACAACAAATCGCAACAACACTACAACTAGACCAAAAGGCAGTCAGTCGTGCTTCATAAAGTCATTCCTAAAACCTTTGTCGGTAGATCTGTACGCCAAGGGCAGACCTTACCCCCAAAAACCCAACAAGATGGATAAATGATACCACTAGTGACGGTACAACGGGTTCCGTATGTTAATTAATCCCATAATGAGACCCCGGACGGATTTAATTACCGCTATGAATATACTTAATGACCGTCACGCTTGTTATCGTGAAGGGATAAGCAGAGGTAAACGACGGTACACCTATACAGTTTGCTGATGATACTTTTAGGACTTATCAAGAAATCAATGCGAAAAGGTGAAACCGTGCGTACGCATGCTCATAGAAATAAATATTATTATTATATTTTCGTTTATTCGACATACACGTCAATTATTTTATTATTTTAAAGTGCGCATTTTCAGTCAGTGAAATTCGAATCATCATTAATTTTCATTTCATTCATGGATTTATTTTGAAGCATAGCATATATACGGTTTTACTTTTTCGCATTGATTCAGCTTTCGCATGCTTCAGCACGCTTACGCATTCTGTAGAATGCTTCAGCAGCTGAAAGCACACAATAGGTATAACTGGTGATGTGGATAAGTATTTCGAAAACAATTAAGCAATATTCTGAGTTGATTCTGATTAATATGTGAATACAATTGGGCAACGTCTTTGATGTTGGGCGATGCTACCGCCCGTGTAGCCGTTGCCCAGCTGTATGGATTGTAAATCTATGACTAAATTGTGTTGTTTGCGCGGCCTGCGCCCTACGCTTAGGCCGCGTCGACTGCCCCGAGGACACGGCGCTGCACACGCTGCAGGCATGTCCTGCGTGGGCGACGCAGCGCCGCGAACTAGTCGCGGCGGTCGGTGGTGACCTCTCGCTTCCGGCCGTGGTTCTGTCCATGGTCGGGAGCGAGAGTGCGTGGGAAGCCGTCGCCTCCTTCTGCGAGGAGGTGATGGCGACCAAGGAGGGAGCGGAGAGGGAGAGAGAGGCAGCTGCCACTCTCCCTTCCCGCGCTAGACGCACCGGGCGCCGGGGGGCACGCGACGATCTCCGGCCACCGTAGTGTGTGGCCTGCGGGTGGCGGGTTAGGGGACCCGTCGCCCGACCAGTAACAGGCCCGAGAAGGCGGCGCGCTGTGTTCCGTGCGCGCCTCTCAAGAGGACGTGGGGCAAGGCCCCACAGAAGAAGAGGTCCGCCAGGGGTTGGCGGACCGAGGCCTGCCGGGGTCGCGGTGCATGCAGCTGCGAATCCCGCGACCTCGGCCAAGGGTCAGGAGAAGGAACACCGTGGGTTTTTAGCCGGTAAGAGTCCGGCATACCCCTCCGCCTTCCCCGGGCGAAGGGCATCCATGAGGATTTTCCCACGGAAAAAAAAAAAAAAAAAAAAAAAAAGGGTTGGGCAAACATTTTTCATCACGGGCCAGAAAAACGCAAGAAATTAAGCAGAGGTCCAGAATTTAAAAAATGCATTTTGTTTTGCCATAACTAACATCTTAGGCTCAAATCATTACGGCTATTTGTGGGCGGGTGAGTGGTGCTGCATACTGCATCGAAACTAGCGATCTAGTTTTGCGGTATTAAAACGAAATATTGTATTTGCATGTAAGTCATGGATTTTTGTAAATAACGCAAGACTCCAATTTTTTTTTTAATTTTCCTTTTATTTTTTTATTTGATTGCTGATTTTTTAAATTCCTCTCTGTGTCGATGAGGCTACAAAAATATATTTGCGAGGGCTATACACTCTTGCTTTTAAAGCGGGGTTGGCCGGCCGGATCGAGATCGAGCGTTATTGTAACTGAGAATCTCCTTACAGAAAAATAAAAATTGTATTGATTGCTAAATATCGTCATTGAACCCAAGATCGAATGCTTTCTAGCCGCGCTTGCACCCAGTATCAATTGCTAAAGCTGGTGTTGGTGACATGTTAAGGTGACTCATGAAAAACTTTGTATACAATAACTAATGTTGCTTGTATGTAGGTAGCTTATTCGACGCAGTGGTTGATTAAACTCCTCCAATAATTAATGAAGCGGTACCTGAAACAAGAAAAAAAAGAATTAAAATGTTATTTAGGTAAGTTTTAACATTTGTTACTAAATTATTTGTTTACGAAGACATTGTAATTCTAGGGCGCAACTGTGAAAATAAAATTTCTGTATACTTTTACAATTACAAAAGTTTTAATTGTTTAATAGGCATGTTGACAGCATCAATAAATTGCAAATCTAATTAGTCCGCCAGTTAGAGTTTTGAAAAATAATGGACACGTATTTTTTCTTTTTAAATCTTGAACATTTGGAACGATAAAACGCCTCGTGGGGGCTTGTGACGTCAGAAGCAAGTAAAAATTGTACTTGCTTGTGACGTTTTGCCAAGTGTCAATTTTAAAAGTGTCGGTCGTATCTTCGTCAATTTTGGTTTACGTAACAAAAGAAAAAATACGGGTCAAATATTTTTTGATAATCTAACTGACGGACTAATTAGATTTTTTCAGTCAAATACCCTATTATTGCTGTTTTACGAACGAAATGTGTGCTTATAATTAATTTCAAAATTTTTAAAAACGGGCTCGTTATGACATTTTCAACAATTATACGAAGTTGCTTACGCGAATTCTACAAAATAACTAAAATAATAGCGATATTTTTTTCTAGTGCGCAAATTCGTGCGCATTAGGAAAAAAGAATTACTAAATGAGTGAACAAATATACAGAGGTAGGTAAATAGGTAGTAAAACTATTTTTAGGCATATAGTAAAGTGCAATAACCAACGACCCTGGCTTTGTGCCAATGCCAGTTTAATTACACCCAGAGACAATAAATCGCGAGCACTCTACACCACAATACGTATCTATCAAACTAACATTCAGTTAGGAACTGCCAAAAATTAAGGTTTAAAGCAAATTATGTAGGTAGATGGCCGCCCCACAATAAGTTATATCGATGAAGAGATCAACTCTACGATAACATAGCACGTCCCTCCACATCTGTCTTCAATGTGTGTGTGTGCATATACGAACGAGTCACAATGTTTGTGTTTGACAGTATTTGACATGTTGGTTATTAGAGCTACCGCGCACGGGTGACTTTTGTCACCGTGACTAGTGACTATCACTCTTATAAAATCGCGCACGGGTGGCTTTTGCCACCGTGAAAATCTTGTCACTCTTTCAAGTCCATTGGGATGTGTGTTACGACATGATAACTGGGTGCATCTCCACACATACTTTTAGATTTCGACTCACACTTATTGTGTCAGCGTAAAGATAATTATTACTGCTGCAGTACTAATAAACGTTCGTGGTCTTGAAGTTGCACTCAGTTCGGAAGTGATCGGTTTTACGAAGTTTGCCGATGCGACTTCTTAGTTGTTGTACTCCATTTAATACAACATTAGACAAAAATGGCCCACCAACGCACGAATATCTTTTCAATCAGTTTCAACTTTCAGCTGATCTTGATTGACTGTTAAGTTTCGTAAATGCATTTACTGTGTTGAAAGAGAGAGAAAGGAGCAGAGATGCTGGAAACTAACATGATGTTTATTTTTATACATTTCCTTGCTAAAATTAATCTTATTAGTCTAGCGTTATATTAAATAGAGTATCAATACATATACATATATGTTCTTCCCCTATACAAGCTCAAAGGCCATATAATGTCGACTAGGGCTATTTACTCATCATTATCGTCAGTTATCGTCGGAATGTTTGACGACAAAAGGGATGGATGGAAAACAAGTGCATGCAACTGAGATGAGAATGTCCAGAAGGATTTGTGGTGCAACGAGAAGGGATAAGATAAGAAATGAGTATGTAACGGGGAGTTTGACTGATTGAGTCTGACCCCGTCTAACCTTAGTTGATCGGTTGTCAGATCCTGGGCTTCTGACATAACGATTAACATAGGGTTTAACGTCACGAAGTGGGGCTACATTATATTATAGGAGATGAGTAGTCACTGACTGAGACTACTCATCACTACATAGTATAAAACAAAGTCGCTTCCCGCTGTCTGTCATTATGTATGCTTAGATCTTTAAAACTACGCAACGGATTTTGATGCGGGTATGTTTAATACCTAGATAGAGTGATTCAAGAGGAAGGTTTATATGTTACATTGCACTCGGGCGAAGCCGGGGCGGGTCGTTAGTCTCCTATAATATAATGTAGGGTGCATTGAGCTTGCTATCAAGACCAGAATTTTAAGCGAAATGCATAGAATAGAAAAATGAGCTAAATTTAAAACCAATTAAATCAAATCTCTCTTCAGTGCATAGTCCTGAAAATCGTACCATCTAAATATTCTTGAAAAATATAACGAGAATATTATCTTATAACCATTTACAAGAAAAAATATAGTGTGAAAACGTTATACGCCGCTTAAGGGGAAGTTCTTAGCCGGCGGATGAAGTGTCATGCATTTAAATTAACATTTTTCGCAAATTAACTCTGGGAATTTAAATATTTTTACGGACATTTTGCGCGAAATGGACTATTACTGTTTTTCTTTTTTATCTTGATAGAGTTTAATGAAAATAAAATTTGTTGCGCAAATCTGAAAAAAGTCTACAATTAGTACGTTAAAAGTAAAAATATGACCAAAAATTAAGTGGATAATGTTAGAGTAACGGTTTGATGGTGTATTTAAAGGTGGGGTAAATTGGGTTCACAGCTCTTAAAATAATGACCAAAACAAGGACCAGTATAATTTTCACAAAAAATGCCAGACATTTTTTACTTGTATCATGGATCTAGGTCTTTGGGACGGCCTAGTCTAGGTACATCACTATAATAGCTATATAGCGGGTATATAGCGGAGTGCATGAAAAGAGCCTCCACGAGTGACGATACTTGAGTACGTCCGGCGCACCCTGGGCAGTCAGTCCCGCTACTAATCTTGCTGACTGGCTAATCTTTTCACCACAGCATGAGCTATTTTCGTAGGTATAGCTTGTGCTGACACGAGAGAAGAGAAGACTATAATAGGTATACTTGGGAAGCGGATGCATGATCATCATCATCAGGATATTGTTAAAGTCTACTGCTGGACATGGCTTCCTACATGCTGTTGGCCATCTTTCTGATAACATCTCTTCATCAACCTTAACGAGAGTGAAGGAAGAAGTTTTTTTTATTTTTTATCTTTGTTGCGCTTGACCCTCGTCGCACCTGATGGTAAGCGCAGACAGGGTCTAAGATGGAGCACACAAATCCAAGTAACAGAGATATAGAGGAATTCCCCTATACCCCTCTGTCTCTCACATACACACGACGGAACACAGTAAACTGCTTGGCGCCGGAGTTTAATGTGAGGGTGGTAGCTAGCCAGGCGGACCGTAAAGATCCTACCACTAAGCGTGCTGGGCTTTGTTGAATCTTACAACACGCGTCTATTCCCAGCGTGCGGTGAGGAAGTTTTATATTCTAGCCCGTGGCACACGGGATAAATAAAACCACATGGCAGGGAGAACTCGCTACTCCAATCAATGTATAAAATCCTAGAGATGGCGCACAAAGCTTTATCATCTCCATCCCCTTATCCCACTCTAGGTGGGGTCAGCATAACATATATTCCTCTTCCATTCTCCTCTATCAGCCTCCATCTCAGTGCTCACTCCTTTCTTACCCATATCATCTTTCACACAATCCATCCATCTTTTCTTTGGCCTACCTCTACTTGTATCTCGGACCAATCTTATCATGCAACTAGCGACCCGCCCCGGCTTCACACGTGTACGTTTTAAAGCTTAAAACCTTCCTCTTGAATCACTCTATCTATTAAAAAAAAACGGCATCAAAATCCGTTGCGTAGTTTTAAAGATGTAAACATACATAGGGACAGAAAGCGGGAAGCGACTTTGTTTTATACTATGTAGTGATAAGTTTGTGAATAATTGAAAAGAGTATGCTTAGGTGGTTTGGTCATGTTGAAAGAATGAGTGAACGGCGATTTACAAAAAGAATTCATAAGGCGGATGTCAGTGGAAACGCCAGTAGAAGCCCTAGAAGGACATACATCGATGTTATTGGTGATGTTCTTCAAAAATGACAGGTGCGTAGTACTTTCAACCGGCGTGCGTGTATGACAAGATGTATGACCGTGGACGAAGCAAAAGGAGTATATTGTCGGTGAAGTTCTAACAGTGCGTAAGTCATTTTGTGACAAAAACAGACGACACTGCGAAAGTGACAATATTACTTGAAATGAAAAATATTATTAAGTATGATTTTCAAAGGTTTATTAAAACATCAAAGAGTTTATTTGTAATGATAATTAAAAACAATATTGCGTTCAGTGTAGGTTACGCTCGTTTTAAATAGTTTTTTCACTCTCCTGTAAAGTAGCCATTTTTGACTTCCGCACTGTTAGAACTTCACTGACGATATAAGGATCGTAGCATGTGGCGTTCTACAGTTTCTGCGTACCCTCATGGGGAAAAGGCGTGAGTTTATGTATGCATGTAATAATTTAGTTCCCCGAATACTTCTCCCACATCAATTCACACAAGCACCAGCTTTAGTGCTTACGGTTGGTAACACAGTACGCAACATTCTTCACACAGTTAGCCTGACTGACCTAATTGTGGGCCATATTTCCAGAGGTAATTAAATATAGCTCAGTGCAATGCAGGGAGCCGGCGATTTGTTTGTGGAGCACTAATTGCTTCGCCACTAGAATGAGGAAGTGTTCTGTTATTAGCTGTGTTGGTATGATGCATTGCTTTTTGTACTTGTTTAGTACTGAGGTAGCAGGTGGGATTTAAATTAAATACCTTTGTCACAAATACTCATGTCATGTGCAAACTGTGGGTGTTACCAGGCAATGGCTGCCATCCAACCCATTAGGAAAAGTCTACGGACCGTTAAGGTAAGGATACACGAAGACACTGACACTTGACACAAATGTCGACACTAGTGTGATTGCGTCCACACGGTAAGCAATTTTTTTGTGTCGACATTGGTGTAAATATCTAGTGTCCCGGTGCAAGTGTATTGGCTGTCTACACGAATCGATGCTACACTGACTGCAATTCAGTGTTGTACATTCCCTCGCCATGAATCTTTTGAATTGTTTGAAGCTTTTTTTAGTTTTCTCAATTCCTTATTAAATTGCGTTCGTGTGCAATTTTCTATTTATTTCTAATGCAGTAGTATTAAATTGTTCTGCTAAACTTTCTACCACTGCTGACTTCTTTACTCGATTTTTATAATCGGGGTTGATATTTGCCATTCTGGCAGCGCTTAATATATGAAATCAAAGATTTTATTTTCTCTGCAGTCCACGCGCGTGACGTCATATTGGTCTAGCTATCAATTTCGCATAGGTTCGATTTTGCAACACTTGTGTCGGACACTGTGCACGTTCTGTCTCCACGGCTGCGACACGGACACTGAGCGACATTGCCACTACATCTGCAGCTAAGTGTCGCGGCAGTGGACACACATGGACAATCGATGTATACACTGAGTGTCTAGTGTCTGGTGTCGTCGTGTATCCTTACCTTTAGGTAATGGTTCCACACTAAAAATTTTTTTTTTCCTTTTGCTGTCGTGATCGGTGAATCAGGAATTATAATCAAGCATTCGTCTGTAATATATTAAGGGGGTATTTCACCAACATATCAATAAGTAGTCCGTAACTATTGACCAGATAAGCTAAATGTGACTTACAAATATGACATTTATAATTATGTTCAATAATCTTGTCATTATCACTGATACGGTGGTGAAATGTAAATATTAGCTATTACAAAGTTTAGGGACCGAATTTGCACCTAATCTGCATCCTTATTGTGCAATGCAGCGTACAGCTACTTAAAGAAAGCCAATGAGGCTAAGCGTATACTGAGACGCAGGTGACGCAGGTGCACGCAGCGTAGCGCAGAGCAGATTTTGTAATGTATGAACATACTAAGAGCTGCGTACGCTGCGGCGCAGACGCGTGCGACGCAGACATGCGTCTGTCCTGCCCTACGCCTCGTTGTAGTGCCGGCACAGATTTCAGCGCGACGCGTGCATGTCGACATGTGTTTTTTACCGCTAATTCTAATTTTATTGCAATGACAGAACATTAAATTGAATTAGTGTGTTGTGAAGCCTGTTTGTATAATACTAATCATCCAGACTATTAAAAAAAAACCTTCGTCAACTCGAACGCGTCTATTCTTTGTACTAGTTAAAACTCGAATGTGTCTTCGAGCTGCGTCGCAGCATGCGGTTGTGACCTATGTCTGCCTCGCCTGCCCTGCGCAGCGAAATCTGTACTGTGCTGCGCTGCGTCACCTGCGTCTCAGCATACGCTTAGCCTGAACGAGGCTCCATGTGTATGGGTACCATAAATACCAAATGAACCCGGATTTGTTCTATACAAAGTTTGGTCAAATTCAACAAATGACGAACATTCGTTGGTCTTCGTTGGCTAAACAGATTTCATTTTGAAAATACAATGATATTCATTGCGTGGTGCATAGTTGTTAAAAACATACGGCCTATACAGCCAGTGTTGCTCAGGATGCGCCTCGCCTGCATTGGATCTAAGGGGCGAGCGGAGCCTAAAAACCCTTACATCCCGCTATTTAGCCTAAGTAGGTACCGTCCGCGAGGTCTAAGCTGAGCTTTGCATTTGTGTGAGAATGAATGCAGACGCGTCCTATGCTTGGTTTAAACCGGTTTATACTGCTTTTTGGCAATCGATTCTATGTGCACTCACACAAATGCAAAGCTCAGCTTACGCCTCACCAGTTGCAATATTGGCGTTGTCATTTAAAAATAATGATTTTATTGAATTTGTCATAGATTTTGTTTAGAAATTCTTATTTGAATTAAAAGGATTTCAACCATAGTTATGCTTTTCTTCTACGTCTCAACTTTTTCATCCCGGTCCCGCTTTTACTTCGTTTAAGTCCCGGTATTTGGAAAAACGGATCTGGTAACACTTTACAGGTTAAAACAGAAAAATTAGTCATAACAATACCTCTGAACTTTTACTTGACACTATTTTTTGGGATACTTTGTATACAGTCGTAAGCGGACGTTTACTTAGCGGGTGTTACCACACCAATCGATCGACGAACGATCGATGAAGATGGTAGAATCGATTAGTCGACGTCGATCGATAGGTAGTTTCTACTACGCCAACCGATCGACTAAACCTCGACCGATGTCGTTCGATGGCATCGACCGACGATCGATCGATTGGTATGGTAACATCCTAAGAGCCATTACGCACTGTCGACAGGTCGCCGGAGACTTGGTCTCTCAGCGACCAAAACATAAGCATAGTCGCCCGGGCGACCGGCGGCGACCAAGTGCGTAAACACCTATTTAAACTATAGAAAGTCACAGTCGCCGTCGACCAAGTCTCCGACGTCCAGTCGACAGTGCGTAATGCCTCTAACTCAGAAATAAAATCACAATACAACATCACTTTCACATCACTTTACAGAACCGTGTCAAAAAAACTCGCCCACCTACGCACACTCCATATTAAAATAAAGTTGCTTCCCGTTACAACCCCCACCCCTACCCTCGCGGGTCGTGACATCACATGGCGGTGGCCGTCAGCGTTTCGCCCGCGGGAAGTGGGCCAAGGATCCCTCTAATTATTATCACTGTCGGAGGCAATTACACGGCTTCTGTGAGGCAACGCGCTTTTAGGAAAAAAAAACTTGCAAATATGTACGTGTTACAAATAGTGTGTGGATTTGGAGTAATGTGTGTTTACAGGTTAGAAGAAATTAAAGGTAGTGTTAGGAATTTTTCGTGCTTTATTCGTGTTTAAGCATTGTTAAAGGTAATTAATATAAATACCAAAGCTTTCAAAGCCTCTGTAAAACTAAAAGCGGATCTTCAGCGGTGCATCCTTGGCGCGTGGGCGTGGCAAAGGCTTTATCGATGAGCCAATTATCATATCTGTTTTTTTCAAATTATTTTAGCAACAATTGCGTCAATATTTTTTATTTTATTATTATTTGGTCGCGTTTGAGCTTCGTTGCACCTGATTGATACCATTGACAGGGTCTAAAATGGAGCACACGAATCCAAGTAACAGGAATATAGAGGAATTCCCCTATAGCCCTCTGGCTCTCACATACACACGACGGAACACAGTAAACTAGTAGCTAGCCGGGCGGACCGTATAGATCCTACCACCAAGCGTGCTGGGTTTTGCTGAATCTTACAATACGCGTCTATTCCCAGCGTGTAGTGAGGACGTTTTATATTCTATCACGTCCGCGTACTGGGAAACGTGTTTCGCATATAAACATAAGATCAATACATGTTAATGATCACACCGATAATTCAGCCCTCATCAAGCTGTCTCCCCCCCCAAGCCCCCGCCAGCAACGCCCTAAGCCGAGGTCCGAGTCCCACTAGGGGTCGCCCTTAGTGCTATTGTTGCAGGTAGTCATGATGTTAGTGTACTACTAGTAGTTGGCTTAGGATAAGTATTTTATTTCCCCCCCATTGGCTGGAGATCCTTCAGGTCTCGCCAAGAACTGCCCGGTTACGTAGAAGGGGTCCCCAAGGACTATCTACAGCAGTTCAATAGAAAAAAAAAACGTTTTAATGAGAAAATATCCAATTTTCTAACCACCCTAATGATTATTGCAAACGTGTCTACTAAAACACGTCTTTTCCTTGAAGAAAATAACCAAGGTTAGTTACAACTTGACGTCGGTAACGAACGGGCCGTTAAATACTGTTGTTTTGTTACTACGCACCATTCTATTTACGACTGTACGTAATAATATTACAACTTAACCTAATTCTTTTCACGCATATACGTGATGAAAGGAACCTTTTAGCTGTAATATCTTTTTCCTAGCCTTTTCTCCCAACTATATATTGGGGTCAGCTTCCAGTCTAACCACATCATCATCATTCAGCCGAAAGACGTCCACTGCTGGACATAGACTTCCCCCAAAAGGGGTTGCCGTAATCGCCACGCTTGGCAGGCGGGTTGGCGATCGCAGTATGGTTGTTAAAGTACTCAGAGAACTCTGCTGCCCATCCTCTCGTGAATCCCTTAGTCGCCTTTCACGACACCCACGGGAAGAGATGGGGTAGTGCTATTCTTTAAGTCCGGCATCACACAAGACAGTCTAACCAGATGCGGCTGAATACCAGTATTTTATACGGAGCGACTGCCATCAGATCTATGCAACCCAGTTACTGGGCAATGCCGATATCCTAAAGTTAGACCGGTTGTCAGACTGTCGAACTTATGATTGTCGCTGTAATAGTAACGGTTGTCATGGGTATTTGTATGACACCCGGGACCGACGACTGGCACGGCGGGGTCTTTATGCGAGAAGAACGGTCACCCATCCACGGACTAATCGCGGCAAGCGCAGCTTAACCTCGCGAATCATATCATCCGCGCGGTTATTATGTACGTACCCTCCCTTCCTTTTAGCTGTAATATATTTTGGTTATTATTCAGTAATTAGGGTTACGACTATTTACGGGTTGACCATCTGGTATCGGTATCGTCATACTAGCCACTGCTGCTGAACATAAGACTTCTCAAAGACCACTGCAATGAATGGCGAGAGAATAATGCCGTAATCACCATGCTTGGCAAACGAATTCGTGATTATCTGATTAGTATGAACTTCCATATCATCATCATCATACAGCCGAAAGACGTCCACTGCTGGATAAAGGCCTCCCCCAAGCATCGCCACATTTCATGTAGTGACAATTTAATATTTTTTTACTCAAAATATTGAGCCTGTTATGGATGAACATCGTAAGCGACACACATACATTTTTACAGGAGAGGTATTTTATTGGTTATTTATTAATCTTAGCTTTACGTTACGATGAAAAAGTTAAATAGGTACCTGTATTCTGTCGTTTACGATGTTTTTCCATAACAGGCTCGATATTTTCTGTTCATAGTATCAATTGCTTCTTATTTCTCTGCTTATTTACCTACTTAGTTAGAAATTAAAATATTGATGTTACGAAGAGCCTTGATAAATATTTTTACACGGATTACTCACCAATAATTAATTGATTAGGTACATGACGCCGATGTATGTAAATGTACAGAATTGATTTACATTTACTCACACTTTCTTTTATCCAAGCGTATACTTACATTAAAATACATTAATTCCGGATAGGTCATGGTTACTGGCTAGACTTCTCTTAATAGTCTACTAATCAATAGTGACTGACCAAAGGTACGGTTTCGGTTTCGGCTGTAATTTGCTTTTAGGCTGCGAACCAGCCGAAACTGTGGCGCGATATTGAAATTACATTAGAGCATTTTTGCTTCGCGCTGATCAAGTTTTGACGTATTGGTGACCGACGGCGAAAATGACCGTTCCAATAAAACGAAAAAGATAACTGATTATAAATGATGAAACAGCTTTTTTGACAGTCCAGAGAAGGTTTCGCTCTCGGTTTCGGCGGAAACTAAGACAAAAAACCGAATTCCGGTTTCGGCTGTACAACTGTTTCGGTCGAACACTACTAATCAAGCCTAGCATTGTGAAAGCGACGAACAAAAAGTTAGCGGCTGACAATTTTGGAAAGTTTTTAACATTACTTTCACAAACATTTCAAAAGATTAATGTTATCTATGATTTGAAATGTACCAATATCTTCATATTTTATGACTTAGATTTTATTAATACGAATTCTACAGGGTGTAAACGAATTCGTGTAATTCCTTCGAACTACATGATCTATTAATGGTTTAGATTAACCCCTCATGGGATTTAAATAGAAAAAAAAATCATTTTTTTATGTGGTATGAAATTTCGATGTCATCCACAAATTAATGAAAGCATGGCGACACAGCTGACGGGCAGGACTAGCGCGATATCGCTCCACGCAGTCAGTTAGCTCGGGACGCTAAAATTACTCAGATACAGAATACCTACCATGTTTCGTTTCTTGAAAACTTTTTTTGTTGATTCTGAAAAAACCTGTGCAGGGTCAAACAGTGCCACCACCAGTAGATCACGCGGTTTGCAGGAATTACACGATTTCGTTTACATCCTATATAGAAAGATGAAACTGTCAGTCTATATGTAACAAGACTTGTTCCAGGCCAGAAAATGGTGCTGTGTGGCATTATTAAGAAGAGACATGTATCCAGCAGACGACATCGATATGTTGATGTATTCCGCATTGCTATCGGCTGTTATGTTTTATAACTAGATTATGTGAAGAGTCGTCAGTATCCAACAACCCAGTTTCGGAAGGGGACGTGTTCAAGAGACTGCAGTGAAGCCAACAATGTTAGCCTTCACAGCACCGCATTTTTATATCGCTGTCCAAGAGCATAAGAAACAGCGATTTAACCCTTTACAGGGCAGAAACGAAATTTTTACAGCGCTTGTAACCACCCCACTAGACTGACTTAAATGCCGATTTTATCGAAACTATTGTAAGAACGAACCCCATTATGCTAAAAACGCAAAGACCTTAAACGGGCATAGCGGACAAACGCGACCACCAACTGAATTTAGCCAACATAATCACCAGTGACGCCAAGTAATTGTGGCTTCATACGTGTCTTAGGGCTGATTTTTCAATTGTCAGTTATCTTTTATCTGGGGAATAAGTTTGACGTTTTGACAGCTTTTGTATAGAAAATATGTCAAATCGTCATGTTTATTCCTTGGATAAAATTTATCTGACGATTGAAAAATCGGCCCTTAATGTAATATCTGTCTTAAAAGGGGTTAATTACTAAACTTTTTCAGTCACCTGTGAATGATACGAGTACTATACTTCTCTGTTCTTGCTAGTGTTGTAAAATGCAACTAAATGTGGGCAGGAAAGCAGCAACATCTTTTTTAATAAAAACATACTAGTCTTTTTGCCAAGCTTGGTTATTATGACCGTTAGTTGCAGCGGTTCAATAGAAAATCTATGCTTAGCAGTGGATGTTAGACGTTGGTTCGATAAACAATTTTGTTAATCCAAGAATTTTAAGTCTGAAATACTATGATTTGTTCCATAGAGTGAACGACTCACAGAAATATAAAATCACAATCCAACTGTATTAGCTTTAAAGGATCGTAAAACCTTACAATCTAGTTTTAACAACTGCAACCCGCTGTTCTCTCATAACTTGGCACGCGAGCATTAGACTGACGGCGGCTCCTAGTTTTATTGGTGCACCTCGTTTGAAATATGGTAAGAAATGGCCGGGAAACGTGACCGGAGTTCGTATTTCCAGCATAATGGTGTTGGAACCAACTCCCTTTGCACACTCCACTGTTCTTTAATCTTATTTGCAAGCCATTTTCACATTGTTCGTGGATTTAAGGGGAAATAGTTTCTGGAGAGGTTCACACCTCTTAAATCATAAGATGTGAGTATTGATTACAGTATACTGTACAGTTTATAGTGTGATAAATATTGTATGTAGTAAAATAGAAATTGAGTTTAGTGTCAATTAACACTAGCATGCCAATTTTGTTATTGATGTTGCTTTGTGTAAATTTTGAGGAACTAGAGAATTGTGTCAGTATCACAGTTGTGTTTATTTTATAGTGTCAATAGTGCGAATACTCACAGTTTACTATTTATTATTCTCATTGAAGAATATTTTATGAAAGCGATATTGGCACTAGCATGAGTTGTTCTATATTTATTAACATAACATTCACATATACTGCATCGTTAAAAAAATATTAAATGCTCAAAATGATTGGTCTGTTACCGGTTACAAATTCGCTGACATATTTATGTCATGTTCATCACGATCTATGCATATTTTTAACAGATTTATTAGAACAAAGCGAGCCGTTATCATACAAACGGGCGTACACGTTCTCACCACAAATGACAAAAAAAGAGGGGTCCACACTACTTCAATTTAAAACGCCCCGATCAGTCATGCCGAAACCTTCTACCGCTGGTTAACCCGTAAAAAATCACAAACGACCCACAAAAAGGCAAAAGAGGCAACAGTCACGAAGTGTGAATTTCGAATGAGCACGAAAAGGTTAAGTTCCGTGGGAACGAAAAAAAATACTATTTCCGGTCGGTTGGGTCACGGAAACACGATATCCGGGGATGAGATGCCCAGGAAATAGTCGATCGTGGCCTAATGAGAGGAGAAGGATGAATAGAGGCCCTTCAGTGACTTTGGTACAAAGTCTTGTACCAAAGCTAAAGAAAGAATTTACTTCCCGCGTACTGAAGTAGTTAATGATTTTTATATAAACTTGTGGCAAGCATTGTCGCTGGATTTATCTTACTTATATTTTAGTCTGAAACTAGTGGTCTAATGGCTAATGCATTTATAGCTGTGTTGGAGAATAGAAGACATCACATAGGCGTTATTTCTACGAATTTTTTACTCCTTCCTTTGTTCCTACCAAAAAAATCTGTAGCAGCATAATATGTAAAATACAATATATTGCCAATCCGACGTAAGCCATAAAATATTGATTGAAAAGATTACTTTGGCTATAGTAAACAGGAACGAGTCCATGGATCACATAACCTACCGCATTTTTATAAAAAATATTACGTTAACCACAGGTTATTGAGGAGGTATTTCCGCAACCTACCAATAATGTAGTCTGTACTTAACTATTTACCTGAGCTAAATGTGACCTAGAAATATGTCATTTTTGTGTTCAATAGTCTTGTCATTATCACTATTGATATGTTGGTGAAATGCAAATGTTAGCTATTGAGAAGTTTAGAGACCGAATTAGTTTAATGAACAGTTAATGATAGGTTGGTGAAATACAACCTTACAATTTATACCTACAATACATCATAACCTCTATCTAGTTAATGGAAGTTACCAAGGAAGGACTTAGGTACCAGAACAACTAAACAAAGCTGAAGTCGGCTTCGAAGTGAATATTTAAATGTACCTTTCAGGAGGTCTGCATGATTGATACTGTACTCAGCTCGGTGATATATTTATTGAATATGTCGGAAAGTCGCCGCGCCGCAATGTTACCCGCGATACCCACGGCGGACGGAGGGTTGAATTCAGGGTTGTCTAAGATGTTACTAAGCGAAGTTTATGTACAGAGTCGATGTGGAGATTATGTGTCAAAAGCTATATCTACACCAGTGCGCTTTCATGTTCATCTTGCATCTTCGTCTGAGGCATGCGTGAAGCGCTATAGCGCATGCCTTAATACTAGTTCTACAAAAGCGCATGCCCCTAACGCACGCTAATCCATCTATTGTATGTCGACTGACGACTGACCGAGGCGCACCGGTGTAGGCGATAAGCTGCATGCGTCTTATGGCAATCAATATTGCGTGCGCTTGACGCAAGAGGAATTGAAAGTTGAAAGCGCAAGATGAACATGAAAGCGCAAGATGAACATGAAAGCGCACTGGTGTAGACATACCATATTGAAGATATTAGTTGCAGTACTGAAAAAAATTGCACATATTATGTGATGACGGCTGATACAGATGTCATCATCTGCCTAGCCTTTTTCCCAACTATGTTGGGGTCGGCTTCCAGGCGAACCGGATGCAGCTGAATATCAGTATTTTACATGGAGCGACTGCCTATCAGACCTCCACAACCCAGTAACTGGCTAATACGATACTCTTGGTAAGACTGGTTGTCAGACTTTCTGGCTTCTGACCAACAGTAACGACTGTCAACGATCTACAAATGACAGCCGGGACCAACGGCTTTACGTGCTTTCCGAGGCACGGAGGAAACTCGCTATGGTAAATGGTCACCCATCCACAGACCAACCTCGGCATGCGTGGCTTAACCCGGAAGATCGGTCTATGCGGCTGTAATTATTTAGCCACGAGCTCCTCGACGGCTGATACAGATGTATGAAAGAAAAAGACATGCTGCGCCGAGCCTAATTAAAATGGGATATGGACACGTGGATAGTATTTTTGTTTTAAATAAACGTTTCCCCACACTAGGCCTTCTCCTGTATCGTGGGTGCGGCTACAGACACAAATCTTCATACTTACAAATGCTCAGCCTCGAGACAACTGTCTGTAGGTCATTCAAATATTTGTTTCGTACGAGTATCGAACCCACGACCTGTGGCACATAAGCCAATCGCTCAGCCACTGCACCAAACGTGTCGTCAATATTTTTGTTAATTGTTCGGGAATTTTGGATGCGTAGTTTTAGAAGTTTCTTCGAAGCGTAAATTATTGACACAGTAGACATGTAAGCTAAAGCAGTACTTCAACTACCTACAATCGTCCGATTTTACACACTCACACAGACACACACTGCAACAAGACTTCTACGGTATTTTCGGAATACAGTCCCATACAAAGAGTGCATTATACTCAGTATACGGTGCGTGTCTGTGTGAGTGTATAAATTCAGACGATTATAGCAAGTTGAGGTACTGCTTTAGCTTATATGTCTACTGTGTTAGTGATGAGTGTTTATTACCTTATCTGAATCACCAAACGTCTCAAAAAATCGTATATTTTTCGTGTTCCATTCGTTCTATTTTATATTTCTCAAGGCCGATTTTACAATCATCAGATAACTTTTATTCGTCGGGTAAACATCTCGCTTTGACTTAATTAAAGAAGAAAGTAGGTACTTAATTTAAAATAAAAAAAAATTAATTCAGTTTTTTTTTTTTTTTTTTAACTTATATGAATGTAAAATTCCGAAAAACAATTCTTACAAATACTTATCTCAACCGCAAAATATACTATGTATGGTCGAAAGGACCGCAACGCTAACTTATTCTTATTGGTAAGTACTTCCATTTGTGCGCGAACAAACCGCACGGTACTATTATACCCCACTTTTAACAGCATTACAGTGTTATGGGGGTTTAAAAGCCCCGGTGGTACCATAATGGTACTTACAACTGTGATATCAATTCAGAGTATGTGGTTTTCGAATTAAAACCTAGTGAACATTTTCTGCCTACGGTGAATGAAATTTTGATTTTATTGATGCGATGTAAATATTAAGCCCACATGCATATTACCTATTTTTAGATCATTAGTGTTAAGGATGTATTTACAAATCTGTTAAAAGTGAGCTGTTTTTCGGTACATTTTCCGTAGCCTCCTCCCGCGAAAATACTGAAAATGGGGTGAGTGTCGGTACATATTCCTGAAGAATTCAAGGGTTTTAATAAATAAAACAATCCCATTAGTTAGCAGACAAATTTACCTCAAAAAGGTGGAGAAAAAAATAAGAAAATGTTCGGAATATGCACAGGAAAAAAAATGTTTTCCATTATTTTGCTAGACAGTACCTTAGCCGTGTGAAAGTATAGGTTGATTTTCAATCTATTACTTTAATGTTGGATATCAACGTGAGTAGACTAGAGTCGCTTTACACCAGAAATAAGCTGTCAAATAGGTCACAAAGATTTGAATTAACCTAACTTGAAGATAAAGGTACACCGTGTGTGAGTGGGTCGTCCGCATATCGTAATTTTACTTTATTAGGTATAAATTTCTGCAAATGCTTCCTTAATTCTTTCTTTTAGAATATCTCAATCGGAACACAAAGAAGAGAAACAACAACGGAAACTAAGCTGAACAACTTTGTGCCACACATCAGTAAAGCATCTATCGTATAAATTATACCAAAGCTAAAATAATATCGTCTTAAGGCAGGCAACCCTGCATTGTTATAAGAGATGACGTGGCGGGATAGCCGGCCGATGATGGATAGGCCCGCGAACCGTATCTCGGGGTAATTTGTGCCACCCGACGTCCCGATGTCGACGCCTTCCGGTCTGTCGCGTTCGACAAGTTGAGGAATGCTGGAATTTATTTAATTCGAAATGGCCTTGAGAAGTGAAAGGGTTAAGAATGAGGATGCATTTCGAAGGTTATTGCATGTATATCCGTTACATTTTTAAGTTTAAAGGAACTTGTTAGTAAGGCTGAAATCATAATTATTAATACGTGAACATCAAAAATTGTCGTACTTTTTTTTTGTATTTATTATTACAGGACTGGAAAACTTATATTGTTCGAAAGGTATTGCGACTTTAATGTGCACAAAAAAAAAACATGTGTTTATGTTGTCGTTAAGGCAGGTAAATGGTCGAATTTCGATCACAAGCGATACTGGTTCTTATGAATGCATCAATTCCACCTTAAGACATATCTTAGGGTCAAACATTTACAATCTTCCTAGTACAAGGACGATATATTAAAATGGATTCCTACCTATTACATAATTCGCTCCACATAAAATCTTCCCTATACAAACATTAGGTACATAATTAATGTAACAGCCACTCAGCCAGATCGAACAACACGTGGGGGTTAGCGTATCCATAATATAACCCGTTCAATGCTGAGCTCCAGTGGCCTAGTTGGCGCGACTCGCGAGGTGCCCCCTCGAGGTATGTGACGTCACCGGCCTCGTGCACTTGCACTAATGGCCCAGCCGGGGCCTGGGGCCCGTCTACATATGTCGGCTCTGAAGTGTTAGTGTAACACTAAAGCATTTTTAGATTTGAATTGGATTTAGTGTTTTCGTGCAGGTTTTTAGGATCTGTGAGCTAGTATGTGATTTTTGTTATGTATGGCTTTGTTGTTTCTGTTTGCGTGACGAAATGTGGATAGGTTTTGCTTTAAGATTGCATTTTTGTACAAGTACTATCATTAAAATTGTTGGCCCAAGGCTAACTAAATAAATCGCTGTAACGGCCATACATACTTCACTAGGCTGTCACTTTAGCCCTGGGCTAAACGGTGATGGGAATTGGTCAAATCTGTTGGAAACTCCGTTAAACAAACACATACCTAACCTTTTATCATAGTTTGTAGAAGAGAACCAATGTGCTTATAGACATATTACAGAAGCATTTTTTCCTGCAGATAATTATTATGTTTCACTAACACATCAACAATTTTCTCGTAAAGTCACCTTTGCAGACGACTTGTCGTATTCATACAGATAAATTTCAGGATGATCGGTTCAGTGGTTTAGGCGTGAAAAGGTAACAAACAAACAAACTTACTTTCGCATTTATAATATTAGTTAAGATTAAAGCACTAGTACAATAATTTATTTTATCTGAAGCTTTCGTCAATTGTGTCTTTGTGTACGTAGTTCGTATGATCTCAGTTCCTCTAAGCGGTAAGTAGGTCACGTGATTTCAGTAATTTGTTAGGACTTATCCGCTGACTATCACCAAAAGTATTTACTTTCCTTTTTCCTTATTTTCTCGCTTACTGATCTATCTGTTTGTTATTCCTAGTAATCTGTTATACCACCGAAACGTGGGATTATATTCAACGGAGCTTTCGGAAATAGAGTTCCAGGTACGTTTAATAACGGTAGTTTTTATAATTTCAACTGGTGTAAATCAAGAATTACAAGAAGCTTCTTTTATTTCGTCTCATGTTTTATTTCCGTCATCTTTCCAGGTTATCCAGATAGGTATCCGCATAAACAAGACTTGAAGAGGATTCTTGGTGATGGATTTATTAAAGTCCGATATTAACAAACATGTTAAGCCAAATGTCGCTTAATCTGCCAACTTTTGTTTGAACTAAAGATTTATTCTCGAGCTAATGTTTTCAAGCTGAGGTTTTCGAGATAAGGTTTTCCAGCCCTGTTTGTCAGGCTTTGCTTCGTCACAAGTTGCTGGTAGCGCTTGCATTAGGACACGCACAGGTAATATTAGTCACCCAACACAATTCCACTAAAACATTCTCATACATCCAAGGTACCTTTCCTAATTTTGGATCTCACATTGCCTTTGAAAATGAAACACACATTTTTATAACGTTTCATATTCCTTGATTACTATAAGAGCTTACACAAAGGCACAAAGAAAACTCATGATTTGATTTGAAGAAATCAGCGCATAGCAACCGCCTCTCGGCGTGTCGTCGCGTCATAAGTAGGTAGAGGTACTTCATGTGTGAAGTCCTCGTTCACGGAAGAATGAGCTGCCAATCAGCTATGAGGAGAATCAAATTAATTTCATTACCGGAACACATGAACGTGGAAGCATCCCGTGTTATATTGTCTTATACGCTCAGCTTAGTCTTAGACGAGAATTTATCATAAGAAACTACCTAATATGCTCCTATAAATTTTGATTCTTGAAAGAGTAACAAAATTGGTGTATTTCTTGCTACTGTTTGTTTTATGACTCAAACCTATTAAATACAGTCATATGGATGAGACTTTCCACTTGACAGAGACTGCTTGCAAAACAGTCAAAACTGCCCTGGCAAAATATGCAAACGCATCACGTCTTCAGAAAAGTAAACGTCAAAAGATGACAGTCACCACTCATCGCCACCTTTCATTAACTGTTTCTTCTCGATAAGTATAGACTACGGATTAGAATCTCGTATTCATCAGCCTAGCCTTTCCCAATTATATGGCTTCCAAAGCGGTTGAATACAAGTATTTTACAGGACGCATATCTGACCTCCACACTTAAATACTTACTGGAAAATACAGATACTAATCTTCTTGATAAGTATTAAGGTACAAGTCCGAGACGGGCCGCAGACCGCAAACTGCAAAAGTAGTATTGCTTGCGGTACGATCTGCGGCTACGGTCTGCGGTTGCAGTTTTGCAGTCACTGTCGGAATAGTACCTTTAAAGTGCACACCTTAAAAGCGCTATTCCGATGGCGACTTGGTTGCAGTCTGCAGTTTGCAGTACCTTTAGACTACGGCTAAGGAATTTGCCTAGCCTTTTCCAACTACATAGTTGACTTCCAACTTGGCTGAAAATAAATTATTTAACACGAAGCAAATCTGACCTCTGCACTTAAACACTGGAGAATCCTAAGGTTAGACGGGTTGTTAGACTTTCGAGCTTCTGACTGCCAAAAAAAGACTTTCATAGGTTATCGTATGACAGTCGGGATTGACAGTTTAATGTGTCTTCTGAGGAATCTTGCAATGTCAAACTTCGCTATTGCAAATCGTTTGACTTTCAAATCGCACGCACCTAATAGCAAATTCAATAATTTCACAGTCGACGGAACCCTTACAGCGTAACTAGAAGGACACAAGATTGGCTTCGGTCCACCTCGGCCAAATTCGGAGACCTTCGACTATCTAATTAAGGTTGAGCCAGCTATGGTTTCTTTTGCGTAAAAATCGCATTGTCTGTAACGACCTCATTTCATGGACACTTGTAATTGCGAACGGTAGTTTTAATTACTTTTTTGTACGCTTATTACCTAACGAATGTTGTGTTTTGGCGCGAATTGGGGTTTAGTGTTTTAAAGCGGAAGTTTTGGTGAAAAAATGGATTGTCATGATTTTTAAACGGGCAAAAATAATTAAGGTAGCACCTCTAGAGATTTTTTCATACATAAACATATTCAGCCCATTACTGTCCCACTGTTGGGCACGGGCCTCTTCTCAGAATGAGAAGGGGCCTTCCTCCACCACCTCTGCCTGGTGTGGGTGCGGACTACACACACCAGCAAGAACTTTTTTATTTTAAAACGATTTCCAAAAAAATAAAGATCTGATGAAGACTTCGGAGATCGACAATGGAATTCTTCAATGGATAACAGCGAATTACTCGCGACTGCCGCATGTTTATGCCACTGAGAACAGAAAAAAAAAGCTTAAAAAAACTGATTTCAAGAAAACTTAAATGAGTCAAATAATTTAAAAAACTGATTTCAAGAAAACTTTACGAAAACGGCAATAGTTTTTGTGATCTTCCTACACTGAATAATATATTTGTCTTTTTTTATTGTGGGTGTGTAAGAGAGATAGAGTTTACCGAGCTCACGAAAACTATTGCCGTTTCCGAACATTTACTGATTTGTACTAGGGATACCTACCGATTCACAACAGTTGTCGAACAATTCGGTTTGATATCTCGATTTTCTTACGACAATTGTCCACAAAACGAAATTACAAAGCGAATCGCTCGAAAACTGACTTATCGTAATGTTCTGAATCTGGATGGTAAGACTAGAACTCAACATAATAGAGTGATTCTCATATCACATTAAAAATCTGATTTATGCGTTTAAGTATGATGAAATGAATACAAATCAAATAAACAAAAATCCTATATAATTCCTATTTTTTTGTTTTAAAAGGGCACCTACGTCATTTGTGTGTATGTTTCACTATTTGGTTTTATTTGAGGAAAAATGAGTGTTTTTTTTCATTCTCCTAAGTGTTCTCTAGGTAGTTATACTTTTGTTTCCACGATTTAAATGCTTTTGTTCTAAAACTCACATCAAAACTAGCTTGTTTTAATGTTGTTATTAAAGCATAAATAATGTATTAATAATTTTATTATTCTATAAAATCTTCAAAAGGCTAAGAATCCAAAGAGAAAAATTGTAATTCCATTTTACTCATTACCCCGACAAATGTCGTAACGCAACTTTAATTCAGAAGGGGGCTTCGCACCGTAATGGTTACCCGCATCGAATTTTCCACCTTCTCGAACAGTCTTCGCTTGCCACCAGAGATCGGGAGTAAGCGCTCTGTCTAAAGAAAATATTACTGGTGATTGTTCCTTATACGACGTTTGTCCAAGTTTTTTTCATTCTTCAAATACCTCAAATCTCGGTAAGTATACCTTAGATTATAATATGATTGTTTTTTTATTTAAATAAGAGTAAGAAACTATCAACACGTTACTTTTTCCTCACATATACAAACGATTTTATTGCTTGTTTCGTGATCCTACGTGAATTTCTCATTCCCCTACGTTTCATTCCCTCTACTTCAACTTACGAGGAGAATGAAAATGTATCGAGGGGAATGATAAATAACTCAATCAAATAATTTAGTAGGCTGAAGTTTATTAAAAAAATGGCTTAAATTATAATATAGGTAGTTTTATATACATAGGGTACATATTTATATTTGATAATGATCTGCTAAGTAAATAAATGTTTTAGGAAATATGAGTCGTCCAAATTCACCATCCACATTAACTAATCACAAAAATTAAAATAAAACCAAAACTAATCCACCTGAAGACAAAGGTTTTCCTTTTACTCGTTTCTTTTATAATGAAATTTGCATATTATGCATTTAAAAAATAGTTGCCTATACGAATTTTTATTTATTTTTAGACGATAATGGTTCATGAAAAACTTATGTGAAGGAGGTTAAAGTGGAGAATGTGGTCTGGTGGCCTAGAACCAAGCTGAGCACAGCATCAAACAAACTACAGCGCATACAAAGACTTGCCTGCATGGCAATTACAGGCTGCATGAAGACTACACCGACTGCGGCACTGGAGGCCATGCTGGGACTGCCACCGTTGCACCTCTTTATACACAGCAAGAAGCAGCGGTGGCAGCAATAAGCCTAAAAATACTGAACCTCTGGAGCAAAGGTAACACACAACACACCTCGTTGCAAGAGGAATTCGCTAGAGTTCCCTCTTGTAAGAGCGATAAACTACCGGATACCTAAACAATTCATTTTTGATAAAAATACTAAATTCAACTGTACGAAGACCACCGATGCGAGGGTTTATGCCCCGCGGAGCTGCGGATCTTCAGGGACGGATCCAAAACAGGTATACAAACACAGGTGCCGAGGTCTTCTCAGAAGACCTTAACGTACACATAGCCACACCATTGGGGGCCCACAACACAGTCTTCCAGGCTGAATGCTTGGGTATCTCCCTAGCTGCGTCAGCAATCATGGCCAGGAAGGTTGAAGACCACTCAATCCGAATACTCTCGGACAGCATGGCCGTCCTGCAAGCTCTAAGCAGCTACACAGTTGATTCTGGGCTGGTACACGAGTGTCACCAAACTCTGAACCAGGTGGGTTACCTCAATAATATAACCATTCAATGGATCAAAGGACACAGTGGTTCCCGAGGCAACGGTGCAGCAGATGAGCTCGCCAGAAGGGAATCGAGCATGGATGCATTGGCTCCCAAACCCATAGTACCACTCCCCTTAGGATACCTACGCACCCTGGAAAGGAAACTCACCAGAGACCAACACAACGAATCGTGGATAAACCATTGCGAGTGCAGGCAGGCCAAGGAGGCGCTTCCCGCCATTGACGGTCGTCTCACTAGACGAGCTGTCCGGCTGTCAAAGCAACAACTGCGCACAGTCACAGCAGCCATCACTGGTCATGGTTCTTGTAACAAACACCTCTTTGTGATTAGAGTTATAGACAGCCCACTGTGCAGAGCATGCATGGAGGAGGACGAGACGGCAGCCCACGTGCTACTAAACTACCCTGAGGTCGCCACATATAGGGCCAAGCACTTCGGAAACCCAGGTACTCTCCGAGAGATCACCAGCAACATCAAGGGCGTGCCGGCCTTTTTCGAAGAGTTTCGTTTTGTTTCGTTCGTTTGTTTCGAAGAGGGTGGGTCGAGTGACTACACTTACCACCCATCACGCAAAATACGCGCTTAGACGTGGAGTTGCAGACACCAGCCCGTTATACCTTATACCTTACAAATATAATATAATACATAATTTTCTTATAAATGTTGATTTATCAAAAATAAAGGCAAAAATTGTTGGTTTGAGAAATAACTTTGACTAGTTTTATGTTGCAAAAGACTATTTATAATAAGGATACTCACCTTAATTGTTTGAATAATTGTGATCTTGTTACCAAATGTCTACAGTAGGTATAAAGGTGCAATTTGTCACTCTATGAATATTGTTGGTTAGTTTTTCGGTTAAAATAAACATTTTATTTCATTCCCCTCGTTTAATTTCATTCCCGTCTCAAGCGCCAAATTTTAATGGCTTATAACTCTATAAGTAATTAATAGAATAAAGTGCCTCATACACAATGTTTTATGTATTTGAACATAGAATACGATAGATAAACAAATTTACGTAATATGAATGTTTTTTTAAATTCGTAATTTTTTTGCCTGATATAAGAATCACTGAATAATAGAAAAAAATAAAAAAACCGGCCAAGTGCGAGTCGGACTCACGCACGAAGGGTTCCGTACCATTATTTACAAAAACGGCAAAAAAATCACGTTTGTTGTATGGGAGCCCCCTTAAATATTTATTTTATTCTGTTTTTTAGTTTGTTGTTATAGCGGCAACAGAAATACATCATCTGTGAAAATTTCAACTGTCTAACTATCACGGTTCATGAGACAGCCTGGTGACAGACGGACGGACAGCGGAGTCTTAGTAATAGGGTCCCGTTTTACCCTTTGGGTACGGAACCCTAAAAAGTATATTGGTTTACGTGACAAATCACACAACACTTGGGAAACAACCGCCAAAAGTTTAGAGGCAAAATTGTATAAATGCGAAAGTAACTCTGTCTGTCTGTTTGTTACCTCATCACGACTAAAATACTGAACCGGTTTCGATGAAACTTGGTACAGAGATAGTTTGGAACCTGGATAAGGAGATAGGTTAACCCGAAAAAGCGGAATACGCGATATACGAGACCCATACAGGCGACACCGCAGGCGGCCTCTAGTATTTGATGTTATACAGGGTGGTAATTTGAAATGGGGCATGAAGGGCAACTACCTTAACCATTGTAGCTACAGGAAAACGTTCTTAGAAGAACCCCTAACTTTTGGGATAATTTCAATCGGCATTCACAGATTTTGAAAAAAAAGTACAGTCAGCGAGAAAAATGGCTGTTTTAACAAAACTTTTTTATGATGCCAATCGATCCCAATTCCCATAAGGATCAAAAAACTCAATACTCAATACTTTATTGCGTTCCATAGTGTAACATTAGGTCTTATAAATAAAAATATAGCAGAATCACTATGGACCCTGTCGGGCACAGCAGAGGTAGTAGGAGAGAGGAAGAGGGCTTGGTATACAATTTCGGTAAAATGGTCAATAATCAAGTATTTTTGTATAATTATAATTGTATAATATAAGTATTGTATATATTTTTATATTATATTTTATTGTACTGTTAATATTTTAATATTATTATAAATTATTATTTCATTATTTTATATTATTACTTTATATGTTATTAATTTATATATATTATTATTAACTCTGTTATATTATATTTTATTTTTATATTTATTTATAAAATATGTATTATTTTTATATTATTAATTATTGTCTCGGTACTCAATAATTATATTATATACATATTTCGTTTGAGATAGATTTTAATGAGTGTATTTAGTTTTGTCATGTACTGTCTTATTTTGTTAGTTTTTAGATAAGTTAAGAAATCTTTTATTGTGTAATAAAATAACATTTAGGTTCCCGAAAAATAATTTTTTGTATAATTATATAATATAAGTATTGTATGTATTTTTTAATTATATTTTATTGTAGTATTTTATATATTATTATAAATTATTATTTTATATATTATTGATTTACATATTATTATTAACTCTGTTATATTATATTTTATTTTTATATTTATTTATGTATTATTTTTATATTATTAGTTTTTGTGTCGGTACTTAATAATTATATTATTACATATTTCGTTTGAGATAGATTTGAATGGTGTATATAGTTTTGTCATGTACTATCTTATTTTGTTAGTTTTTTGTTAAGTGAGTTTATCGTCAAATAATTCTTTTATTGTGTAATAACATTTAGTTGCCAGAAAGCGTCTTAATTTGTGTAAAAACACATTGGTTTTAATTTCGTTTGTTAAGATTTTAGGTAACTTGTTGCCTAGCTACCTTAATCGTTGTCGCTACAGGAAAATTTTGATAGGAGACTGGCCATAGTTTTTGACATTATTTCGAACTGCATAAAAAGATATTGAAAAAAAAAATTGGTACAGTCGGCAAAAAAATGGTCAGTTCTTACAAAACTATTTTATGATGCCAATCGATCCTATTTCCCATAAGGAACAAAATACTCTTGCGGACCTACTGAGGTAAAAGTACTAGAAACGTCAAAAATCACGAAAAACAACATTTTGTTAAAAGTGACGTTTTAAGGCTGAAAAAATAAATTATTTTGTTTTCAAAATCTGTGAATGCAGTTCGAAATACTTTCAAAAAACATGGATAGTCTCTTAAAAACATTTTCCTCTAGCCACAACGATTAAGGTAGCTGCCCCTATTACTACCCCATCTCAAATAAGTTTTTTGCGATTTCTGACTTTTCTAGTACTCCAACCTCAGTTAGTCCGGAAAAGTATTTTGATCCTTATGGGAAATGGAATCGATTGGCATCATAAAAAAGTTTTGTGAAAACAGCCATTTTTCTCGCTGACTGTACTTTTTTTTCAAAATCTGTGAATGCCGATTTAAATTATCCCAAAAGTTAAGGGTGGTCTTCTCAGGACGTTTTCCTGTAGCTACAATGGTTAATGTAGTTGCCCTTCATGCCCCATCTCAAATTACCACCCTGTATAAAACTACAAAGCCAAGATATTTGGTGTAGTTTTTGTCTCGTACGAGTGAGCTGAGTTCCTGCGCTCATTTGTTTTGTCTCACAAATTCCATTGTTTTTTGCTCACCACTGAATAGCGAGCGTTTATCTCAGTTTGTACTGTTTTTTCGTATATTACGTTAATCTAGACGAATGTGGTAAATAACTTTGGAGAACACGTGACCGGTGTGGTGAGCAACCACAAAGGCATGTTACATCAAAAATCACACAATCAACATTCAAAATATCAACACCACTAGATCTACAGTTGAAGATGTCAACGGCTTTTTATATCAAAAGTTTACAATGACAGCAGTTCATGAGATCAACATGTCATTTTACCAAGCTTTATTTACATCAGCAGAGTTAAATTGGAAATTCAACTGAATACGAACATAAAAAAAACATTCAGACGAATTGAGAACCTCCTTCTTTTTGAAGTCGATTAAAAATATACACAAGATAAGATACCGAATAATGATCAAACATTTAGTGCATTTCTAATATGTATTGTCTACAGCAGTAATAAATGTTGATTTTTTCCCATAGAGAGCTTGTGTTTTTTATTTACCTTAAAACCCATTGATCTGTGAAAATTAATAGTAATCGACATTAAAAGCTGTTGATCTAGTGAACTGTGTGTATTACGTTTGGTAAAATGCCTTATTGATCTCATAAACTGCTGAAATGTAATTTACTGATGTAGTATGCCGCTGAGTTCTTTAACGGTCGATCTAGGGGTGTTGATATTTTGAATGTTGATTTTGTGATTGTTGATCTAACGATCCCAACCACAAAAGATTTATATCGGCGAGATGGACACTAGTATAATGTAGTACTAACGGAAAGCAAAGTTAAAGCAACCCAGATAAAACGCACGTGATAAACCGTACGTAATCCTAAACATGAATTTCACGCAAAAAGAATTTATGTAACAACAAAAATACGCCTGTCCTATTCTCATATCAATTCAAAAACTAGAAAACAATTGATCAACTTTCGTAACATCGTAACGTTTAACAACTTGACTGGAATTGCAACTTGTACATCAATTAAGTGAAATTAACAGCGAATACACAAATAGCACGACAAAGAGCTGTGAAGATTGATGTCTAGACAGCTAATTAAGCTGGCGATCATCAATATATTAATAGCTCGCACGATATATTTAGCATAATCTGTTGTTTATTAGCGTTCCGTGCAGTCAGGCGCTTTGATGTGGTAAAGCACTTGTTTTTTTGATGTAGCATGTTGTATGCCTACTTGTTTTATTAAAACTGTATCTTTCGTACGTAAATGACGGGTAGTTTGAAATTTAAGAACTCTCTCTGCATCTGTATCGATTTTTTATACATAGCATGCATACATTAAGTCACGCAATCTTCCCATAGGGGTAGGCAGAAACTGTAGAACGCCACATGCTACGATACTTACATACTCCTTTCGCTTCGTTCAAGTTCATACATCTTGTCATAAACGCACGCCGGTTGAGAATACTACGCACCGCATTTTTATATCTGAACTCATATCGATTTTTAGGTATTTCGAGGTAAAATAATGTGCTAATATTCAAAGAATTGTTGACTGACAGTGCGAAGGCTCAATATAACCTAAAGACACCATCTCAGCTTCAATTAAAATGTCACGAACTCTACAAATGACACGTCTAATCATCAAAATGTCGGTCTACGATTCCAGTTCTAAATCGATTGTTTACTACAATTGATTATCACAAAACATGATAAATACAGTTAGCATAATAATCAACGTGGAACGGCCCGCGTCTGCGATTATCACAAAATATCTAAACGTAGCAATAGCACGCGTATTAAATTTGCATGGCTCGTTTAATTAATGCTAGTTGAAGGCACATTAACATTGCACCACTAAAGACCGACGCCATCTGTTGATTCAAAACGGAATCATACCCTGGTAACTGGTTAGACCGTGGTATTACCTGAAACAAGAATAATGTTGGGTTAGAATAATTGACAAAGAAAGTCTATCTTTAAAATCTTCAATATTTAGGGGTATTTCACCAACTTATCATTAACTGTTAATTGAGCTAATTCGGTCTTTAAACTTTTAAATAGCTAACATTTACATTTCACCACATAAATAGTGATAATGACAAGATTACGAGTATTGAACACATGAATGTCATATTTTTAGGTCGCATTTAGCTTTCTGGTCAATAGTTACGGACTACTTATTGATATGTTGGTGAAATACCCCAAGTCCATTATCTGGCATACATATGCATTGTAAAGAAAAATCTAGATTAGCGTTGCGTGACGCGGCGAGAGCTTTGCTGGTGTGGTCGAATATCTCTTTATCATCGTCTGATCTGATAGAATTGGCCGCATCATGATGTGCTCGGGCATTTTATGAAATGACATACTATCACCCGTCATATCGTTCAATGTAAAGCGTTTGACACATACGCAATTCAGATTTGACGGACGTGAACAACAAAAGGCAAAAGACATGAAAAAAATAATTGCAATTTACTGCAGAGTGGATACAAAACAGAGACATGCTTGCAATTGTTTGTAGCTAAGTCCGGCTAACATTTCCTTTAATAGACACGGCGGATATTACCACGGATATAAAAGCATGATGAACAATCATTGTAATACCGCGGACACACATTGGACTCAACTTTGATTCCAAGCTTGGCTCCAAGACTAAATGGGAAATTTTGAATCCAACTACTGTTCACATCAATGTCCAAGTTGCGTTGGCAACCCATCCACACATTAGTATATTGGCTCTAGGATATTATATAGGTGCAAATACGGCCAATATGAGGCTGCGATATAACATTTATAACTGGTAAAGATCCGTTGAAGAAACTGATCATAAAACAACAGCGTCTGTAGACAAATGGCAATCGATGATCGCCAAAGAATAGATACGCCAATTAAATGTATGGAAATAACAGCAGTGCAATTCTGTAAGAATCTCACCTCGATCGTGACTGTCAATTAGACACTTGTCGTGACACAGCGTGGATAACAAAACTACGCGTTATTGATTATACTGTCGATTATCTGTGTGTTATTTGCTTTTATTATCCATACTGTGACATTATGGATATCGAGCTGACCGTCGATATTGAGGTGGGTTTCTTACAGAATGACACTTCAGATCGCTTGACCGGTCGAAAGTTTATGTCAATCCAGTACATCTCATTGTCGTTTCTATTCTCTAGCGATCATTGATTGCCATTTGTCTACAGACACAGTTCTTTTCTCTTTTTTTTTTTTTTTTTTTTTCTCTTTTTAAAAAACGTTGCCCCACACTAAGATTTCTCTTGTATCGTGGGTGCGTTTACAGACACAAATCTCACAAACAAACGCCCAGACCCGGAACAACCATCTGTGGGCTATACAAATTTTTGTTCCGTGTGGGAATCGAACCCACGACCCGCAGCGCAGAAGCCAATCGCTTAGCCACTGCACCAAACGTGTCGTCGTTCATTCAATTGTACGAGATACACAAAAAGCGCGAATTTTCTTTTAATAAAGTTGTACATTTTGATGAGTGTATTCACCCCTTTTCACGCGATCGTCCACTATTCCACATTTCCACTGTGTTTATGACTTTGCTAGATGTCTGGGGTCCAATAAACTTGAGATTCATAGATATCAATAAAGTTTTATCTAGGGGTTATAGCTGTTTCTACAAGTTACGAGAAAGAACGAGAATAGTTCTAACGGTTTTCTCTTCGTATTCAGTACACCTATACTGTTTTGACCTAGTAAGTGGCGACATAGATCGTGGCGTTCAATGGCGTTCTTAAGTCACTCCGGACACTACTTTTAACTAAAGGTAAGGATACACGGCGACACATTACACTCGACAGTCAGTGTCGACACCGAGTGTCGTAGTATGTACTTCGCCGTTACACTAGTTGCGCATTAGCTCGTGTTTAATTTCAGTGTCGCGATTGCATTGTGTCGAATGTCAGTGTCACCGTGTATACGTAACCTAAGGCTGCCATCTCCTAAATGCCGACACTGGACAAAGATTTCAAAAATCCCGGACATTTGGATTCCAGATTTTGTTTGGTAATCTGTTGGGCTGCTCGATTAAAAATATTTTTTTTTAATTTTTAATCGAGCTAAACCCCGTGCGGTTTTAATCTATACCATTAATGGATCATGTGGTTCGAAGGAATTACACGAATTCGTTTAGACTCTGTAGATCTGAAATCAGAAAGTCATAAATAATCAAGATCCAGGTTGGGCAAATTGTTTAAACGTCTCAGTAAGTAGAGGGCGTAACTAACGGTTACCCCATCTCATCCTTCTTTCGTTACAATTCCATAGTTCCATAAATGATTGGGCTTTAGCCACGCGATAAATTTTCGACCGAACAATAGTTTGCTGGTCTACAAACACATACTTAACTCGATTCTCATTTTACTAACAAAACACTATCTTCTCTCTTGGGCCCTCAGCACACAGAAAGCGAAGATTTTAAGAAACGCGTATTCCGAAAGCGTTTTATCGATGGATATTTTAAAATAAGAAATTCTAAATTCAATTCTCGCGCTCAATATTTGTTATGTCGTCGTGGAGCGCTCGGAAAGCGATTGCTGCCCGATATGAAACGGAGACGTGAACGAAATACCGTTAAGGACGCCCGTCCATTGGTTAACATGGTGAGAGGAAATTCGATTTTACTGGAAGGACATATTCATATTATGTTATGCAGTGTCACGTTCTTCCCTTGAGAGGTGAAGAAAATCTGAAACTAGAATCACTGAAGAAAATATTCTCTATAATCAGATTGTGTTTCTACACAGAATCTCGAAGAGTACCACGTAATACTTTTCTTTCTTTAAACTTAAATTATGCTGACATTACACTAGTGGACAACAAGCCTTACTTACACGCGATAGAATTGAATGGGTGAACGAACGAACGGACCGACTTTATTACAAGAATGTCGGGGATTAGATTCAGACAATTTGAAACTCTGATAAGTTTGTAAGAATAGGTGTTTGTTTGAAACAAGCGTGTGAGTTTGCTTTTATGTACCATGTTTTGTCTATAAAATGAGGTAGTTACAAAGTAACTTAGAATAAATAAGTTTACCTAACGCTAACGAGGGTACATTATATTGGTCTAGATGTCTGAATAATAGGCAACTCTCACACTGTCAACTTAACAAAACTTCACTCTAGAGACATGGCTCTAAATGAAAGTAAATGTCGGCGCTGCTTGTGAAGCAAGATGTCAAAAACCTCTCAAATCCAGTACATTTCATGTTAATTCTCTATTTTGTTATCGGAAGCGGGTAGCACTGGGCAATGTTGACAAAAGAAGGTAGTCGTCGATATGGATCAACGCAACCGAGGTTATAAAGGCGGTGGTCGTTCGACGAAGCGAGAGCATTCCGTGTTGATCAGCTGAAGAAGTCTGACCTTTTATATCTGATTAACTTGTCCTTATTTTATGTTCTTGTAATAATTGTGTAAAGTAATACATTATGATCTAGTTTATGTTACTAATACTAACCCAAATACAAGTACTCTCAGTGGTGGAGAGTCTATGTTGGTTTTATTTACTGTGTTTACCTTGCTCGCAATCCTGACATACCGATATTAGCTATAACTGTAATGATAGAATCTCACCCCTGAACGATTATGTTGTTGTGTCATTTACAATTTCGCCACTTTCATTTAAATCCATGTCAGACTGTACACTTAGTCTATCGCTCTCCAATGGAAAAATCCCTTTCCTTACTTCCACCACAATTCTAGTTAATACAGAAAACGTTCCTCTGAATCACAGCCTACAACAATTTACAGAACCCCTACAATTTTACGAGATGTCTCTACGGAGCAAAAAAACGCTGCAAATTCCAACTGCAGAATTTCATTCATTGAAATTCTCTCCAGCCACCATTCAAAGTATACAAACATACCAAGTTTTATTTATGCGTGTTATTGTGCAGTGTTCGCACAGCGTAACGGCAGCGTGGCGGCGGCGCGGCGTAGCGGTGGCGTGACGGCGGCGCATACTAAACGCACCGCAGATAAATTGCGCGGGCTAAGCGCTATCGTGCATGCATAGCCTTTGTTTTGGGATTTTATTTCATAACTTGCTCACAAAGGATGTTGGGAATTTGCCCGCTGTGGACCGGGCAATATTGTTGTTACATAGCGCGGATATTGATGGCTTAGGCAACAGTACAGCTACAGTGACATTAATAAATGTTAACCTTTGGGGCCGTTCAAGTATTACGTAAGCACTATGGGGGGGTGGGGGGGTCTTTTTTTTGCTTATTTTGGATGACATGGGGGGTAGGGGAGTCTAGATGATGATTACGTCATCGGTAGTTATTTACTTTTTTACACGAATGGCAACCCTCACATTGTCTATGCTTGAAAAGTTTGTTATGTTCGTAAGATTATAATATTTTTGTCCCTTACTCTTTGTTGAATACTGTATCAGTAAAATCTAATCTCTATCCTAAATCTATTTTCTTATTTTTAAAATTATTATTATAACATTATAATCATAATAATAAAAAAACTTTTATAATTGAAAAATGTTTACGTAAGCATGGGGGGAGGGGGTAAGAGCTTTGCTTACTTTTGCTGACAAGGGGGATGGGGGGGGGGGGGTAAATAATTGTATTAAATCTGCTTACGTAATATTTGAACGGCCCCTTTTATGTAACGGAATGTTATTTTTTTATTTATGGGAATATTAAAACATTGAAGACTAGACAATTTGATCTAGTGTCTTTACAAACACTTCTTTCTTATTTTTAGACATGGCATCTCGTATCAGGCTCGGACGGCTACCACGGCTGATCTGGTTAAATGGCGAGACCACAATAACGGTAGAGGCTGTGGCCAGGCCTGGTGGCTAGAAACCTCAATATTTTCTGTGGTTAAGGGCAATGCTGAGGACAGAGATAGGAAGCTGAATTTGGTTTTAAATGTTTTATTGATATGCCTTTTAGAATTCCCTAGTCTAGTGAATTATTCTGATGTTATGTTAAAATGTTTGTTATCGCTCGTCCTTGATGTCTGGTAGCTTTGCAGTGTTCGAGCGTGGTTGCGGTCGCTTCAAGAGTTCATCCTGTTTATACTGCGGTTTATCTTGTTTCGCTTCTCCGTTCAAAGTCAAAGTAACTAATTAATAATTTAACTTGACTGTCGCGATGGTTTAGTGGTCCCAAGCGATTGCTGAGCGGTCCTGAGTTTGATCCCCAGAACGAGCAGTGTATTTGAGTTTTTCCGTGTGGATTTCTCAGTAGCAGTCCGGAGTCTATATACAAGGTGTATCATAAATAACGCACAACCTCTTAAAAGGTCACTGTACTCATCATTATGAACAACTTTTACTATGACACTAAACCAGAAATCGCGAAAAAAAAATTTGCTGTTCCCTACATTTTGACGAGTTATGCGGACATAAATGTAGGGAACAGCAGATTTTTTTTTCGCGATTTCCTGTTTGCTCCTATAATAAAAGTTGTTCATAATGATGAGTAAAGTGACCCCTTGAGAGGTTGTGCGTTATTTATGTTACACCTTGTATGTATAGGCTCGCTCCATATTACATGGGAGGGCGTACTATACACCTCTGCCCATCCCTTCGTGGAATACTGGCGTGATGTTATGATAACTTGCATAATGTTTCTTCTTAAGTTTATTTCTCTATCACAAAGTATATTCATTATCTCACCTACATCGGAGGTTTGAAACAATTGTTGGACAGATCGGAGCTTGGCTTGGATTCAATCGTGCGTTGGTGCAGTATTCTATTAGGCTGCAAGCTATCGGCTCAGGGTAACGGTGGTCGGACTTGTATCCCGTTAAGCATACGGCACAAGATAGGAGCTTGCGGCGGGATTAAGAATAGTTCCTCCAAGATGAATGGGCATTGAAAATACTTCAGACAAGGAAGAAAAGGACCAGTTATTTGTAAGACCTAAGACAAAGATAATGGATCTTTTGTAAATGAAGCTTTCGCAATAGCTGTTGTTTGGGCATTTATGTCTGAAGCCGGGTCCGCAGCGCCAATTTTCTAACATGTTATTGTGTTTTTGCTAACAAAACTGTTAAGCCACGCCCCTATTCGGTTAGCAAACAATGTTATCCTGTTTGCAAACACAAAAACACGGCGCAGCGGACCCGGCTTAATAAATCTGTAAATAAATGTTACATACACTTTTACAAGTCAATGTAATGATTTTTTAGAACTAGATGGCGCCGGCATTTCCTATCTGACTAGCTCTGAGAAGAAAAGCCGAAACAAACTCAAGGTCAAGGTCTCTTTTAAAGTCCAGACATTGTGGTATTAAACTATGCGTGTCTACTAGTGTAACAATGTAGGGCAACGTCTGGAATGGCGTTTTGAGGAAAGAGCTTATAGCAGGTTTGAGTTGACTTGTCCCAACTGACGGCACGCATGCATCAGCCATCGTGTAGCTCAACCTTATTTAATGATGCTGAGATTAATATTAAAAATGCGAAAGTAAGGTTGTATATTTATTACTCATTCACGCGTGGTAAAGCTTGGGTTTCCTAAGGGCCGGACTCCACCAAAGCGAAGATGTATGAAGCGGAAACGAAAAGAGATGTTTTTCAACTAGGGTATATCCACCGAAACTATGCGGAGATGCGTACTGGCTAGATTGTAGCGGAAATGTGTGTTAGCTAGGGCGGAGATGTGCGCTGACTAGAGTGGAACTGAGCTGCGTGCGGCGAGCATTGGATGTGAACGCACAGTTTAGTGCGACTACAGTTTAGTTTACTGCACGCCGCACACATGTCGTCTCCGCTGCGCGCCATCGTTAGCTTGCAAGGCAAACAGGCTCACATCTCCGCCTTGTACCGCGGCCCAGCTCAATCTCAGCGAAGAACAGCTCACATCTCCGCTTCCATCGCGCCATATAATGATTATTGCCACTTAAGCTGAGTGGAGACGAGATGTGTGAATAACGAAATTCTATTGGTTTTTTAAAACACATCTCCGCTCCGCTCGTCTCGTCTCCGCTTTGGTGGAGTCTGGGCCTAAGAAAGCGGTGCCATCATATAGCGGCCGCAAAACTGCCGTCCGATTTCTAAAATACCGTTAAGTGAGTAAACCTAATTTTGATTTATGACCAAAAACGTGTAAAATGTTTGTCTCTAGAAATTCTGAAGACATACAAATGTTTTTGTTATACCAAATTATTGAGCTAGGTTTCAGCTCTCACTGTATATTTTTTAATGAGTTGTAAGACTAACCTCCGGTTTCTGATTTGAGAATTCTAGGATGAGCGGTAGGTACTTAAGTTACAGAGTTGTCAAAAAAAATACGGATTTTAAAGCATTTTTTTGACAACTCCGTACTCAAATATTACTTAAGTATTGCTTAACTCGAATTCTCAAATCAGAAATCGGAGGTAATATTGTTTTTACACGTCGTCAGAATTAGGTTTAGGTACTCACTTAACGGTCTTTTAGAAATCGGACGGCAGAAAATTGCAGCTGTCATGAAAACCCTAACCATAACGGTGTTAAAAAACTATAAATGGACGGCACAGCTTTCTTAAGAAAACCTAACATTTACAGCTAAACGAATTCGGATGACAATACCAGAGCGGCTGAATTTGTACTGGATTAGCACATATAGTAGGTACTTATTATCTAGGTAAACTAAGAACTTTTCACGTGGGCGGAGCCGCTAGCAAAATTAGCTTTAGGTACCTAAGTTATACAGAAAGACAATATTTTCTCTGCACCAAATTGCTCTACTTATTTCTTTATTAATTGCCGTCATGCACATAAAAAGATCTTATAAATGATTGAAATAAGTCGAAAAAGCGCACGTACCCTGGAGCCCAATTCTACTAACAAAAACTTTTATCAATTGCAACTAAATCGTTCATTCAGACAGTTTTCGTTTACAAAAACTGTCAAAATGTTTGGTTTTGTTTTTGTTGTCAAACAATTTGATAGTTTTTGTAAACGAAAACTGTCTGCATAAACGATTCAGTTGCAATTGATAAACGCTTCTGTTAGTAGAATTAAGCTCCTGTTAAGGTGTTTGTAACAGGGTTTGCCACCTTAATTGTGATGTGTATAGACAAGCAGGGGCAATTTCAATGTGTGGAGAGACAATTCCGATATTGCCGTGACCGCCGTGTGCCCTAGATTGCCCTTGCGGCAGGTATGTGAGTAGCCTGCTTTAAACAAATCATTTGGGTTTATCATCCTGACTAATATTATAAATGCGAAAGTAACTCTGCCTGTTACCTCATCACGACTAAACTACTGAACCGATTTTGATGTAACTTAGTACAGAGATAGTCTGAAACCTGGAGAAGGACATAAGCTACTTTTATCCCTCATCCATGCGGACAAAGCCGCGAGCGACCTCTAGTAATAAAATATTTTCTTCAACAGATATTAAGAGTAATAATATGAACATTTAAGCTTTTACATTAAATATTTTTTATTCCCTTCCAAAAAATATAAGTATTAACGTCTCCTCATCACCTCACAGCGATAAGCGACCATTTAAACGACTTACATTAAATTAACGACTGTACCTACCACCACTTTTTATCGTATCACCTCCTGACTTGGGCGTAGCCAGCGGTTTTAGATATAACCGTAACGGTTCAGATCCGAGTCAGCATTAACTTTAAGGCGCGGTGAGAAGCAAATTTTTAGGTAATTGAGGGGGTGAAGCAGGGGCACATAGCTCCGCCCACTGCGGGGCGCCCGCCGCCCGCGTTTATGATAGCACGCACGGCCCTATTCTAGCGCCATCCATATTCTGACGGTGAGTGCTAAGATGCCGCAGCAGCCTCTCGAGAGCCGATGAGCGCTAATATGTACATATTAAAGTTCAAAATAAAAAGATAATGTCGTAAATATCTGTTCCGATAAAAAATGCTGTTTTCCATTCAAGTACAGAGAAGCTGAGGGTTATCAGTGTAGTAACCCTAAGACCTTAGACTTCGGTTTTCCTGTAATATAAGTAAAAAAGTCGAGACTTCGGTTTTCCTGTAATATAAGTAAAAAAGTCGCTGAAAATACTCCTTTATTTTTAACCGACTTCAAAAAGGAGGAGGTTTTCAATTCGGTTGTATTTTTTATTTTTTATGTTTGTTACCTCATATCTCCGTCATTTATTTATGAACCGATTTGAAAAATTCTTTTTTTGTTCGAAAGGGTATACTTCCCGATTGGTCCCATTTAAATTTTGTTAAGATTAGACCATGAACTTCAGAGATATGGAACGGAACTCCTCATCGGATCAAAGCAAAATTCTCAAATTACTAAAATTGCTTTGTTTATATTTGTTGTTGGGAACTGACTACTGGAAAAGAGGAGGGGGTGCGTGTCCCCCCTCCCCCCCTTTGGAATGTTTTCATTATATCGTGTAAGGTTTGAAAGGACTTTTTATGCCCGACTACGTCAAAGCCAAAAAGAAGGGTTATGAAGGAGGGGGTTAAAATTATGACACTAAAACGTATTTAATAAAAAATAAACTTTAAAAAAAAGTAAAAACCGACTTCAAAGAAATACTAAAAGGAGTAAAATAATTACCCTAATATAAAATTAACAGTTTCAGAAGTCGGTGCAACTCTACACTGAAGCAAATAGAAGCCACCGACTTCTCTTCTTCTATTTTTATCAAAATTATGCCTCAGTAGGGGGGAGGGGAATGGTCATTTTTTATGTATTTAATCTATAAGTAAAGTAGAAATTTTCTGTATTTTTTAAAACTATTTATTTCAAAATTATAAACGAATATTTATGGATATTTAAGATCTCAATACTGATATTCAGCTGCATCCGGTTCGACTGGAAGCCGACCCCAACATAGTTGGGAAAAGGCTAGGCAGATGATGATTTAAGATCTCAATCAATCAATCTAATGTTAACGCAAATTTGGCTGCGGTAACAGGAATCACTTCTGCTGGTATCGGCTATTCGCAGTTTCAAGAAATTACAGCATGCATGGATATACCAATTCAAGACATCGTTAACGAAAAACGGGAAGAAACAGCTCTAGAATCAATGGAAAAAGCTGCTATGCGTGAGCGTGATGCCGCTATAAGTGAAGAGAAATTTAGTAACGACGATATACCTGTAGTAGCCGGTAATAATAACTATCAAGGCATTGTCAGGTGCCGCAGCGATTGTAGGCCGCAAATTTGGTGAAGTCCTATATACAAGGTTAGTCGGAAAGGGGTTACTAGTCCGCAGGCCACGTAAAGTATCACTGATGGCCGTTTTAAAGCAAGTGTTAAAATTTTAAAATTCGATAGTTTTTGTTTCCGTAAAAGATGATTCTTATTTTAGTTTTTTCAAAAATACTTCGTTCCTACTTTAGTTACGAATTCAGAAAATAGTGCTTCCCATTAGTGACCCCAAATATAACCTAAAATGTAATCACAGCTGATCATAGCTGAGTCTAGATAGATTTTAGCATATTTTTCATGTATTTTTTGAACAGCTATTTCTCTTGAAATATTGACTTTTGGGGAAAGTGGTAAAACAAAAGTTACTCATTATTATGGGTACTTTAATACCCTTTCAGATTAGTACCCACTTTCTGACTAACCTTGTATAGGACTTCACCAAATTTGCGGCCAACAATCGCTGCGGCACCAGACAATGCCTTATAGTTATTACCGTACGAACGCGATGACCAAACGCCATCTGCATACACATATAATATAGGTATATTATCTTTACTAAATTTCCCTTCACTTATAGCGGCATCACGCTCACGCATAGCAGCTTTTTCCATTGATTCTAGGGCTGTTTCTTCCCATTTTTCATAAACGATGTCTTGAATTTTAGAATAAGTTATTTCTGAAAAAATTGGTATATCCATGCATGCTGTAATTTCTTGAAACTGCGAATAGCCGATACCAGCAGAAGTTATTCCTGTTACCGCAGCCAAATTTGCGTTAACATTAGATATGTTTGCTGGATCCTCACTTGTAATTACAAAATTTTCTTTACACATATTACATTTAAATTTATATTTAGAGATCAAACCATTTCTTCTTTCTCCTATCAATGACATGTCTTTTAAATTGCAATTGAACAAAGAACTATGGCTTGATATTTTTTGAAGCGAATCGTTTATGGTGGATTCTCTGAAAAAAAAATAATGTGTTAGTGTTTTTAAGAAAAAAATCAATGTTGTTTGTCAATCATGCTGAAACGACTGAGCTGATTCGGATAAAAATAGACACGTTTTTCCATGTGAGATTTTCGCTTAAAATGAGACTATTTATTGACCTCTCAAGTCGCGAATCAGATGATTAATTGTTTTATACCAATAAGGTTGCAATCAAGCATACGTCAGCCTGATTGTAAGCAGTTACGTGTGTGTGGGTGTTTAGGTCACAAAAATGTGTAGGTGTAGGTACCCAACTTAATCGGTCCAGAACATTCGAAGCAAATTGGCTGTGACAGACGTACAGATAGACAAACAGACACATGAGTGGTCCTATAAGGGTATAGTTTTTACTAAAGGAACCCTAGCAAACAACTTTCATTTTTAAATTACATTTTTAGTGTTATTAACATTAGTATACATAGGAAATTACCCATAATCTGCTCCTTGAACAGTACCTATATCTGTTGAGGTTGGAGTAACTGCAGTCAGACGTGTGAGTGATGTTGGAGGATTATTACACTGATAACCCTTAGCTTCTCTGTAATTGAATAGAAAACAATCTTTTCATCGGAACAGATATTCATAACACTCTTTTTATTTTGAACATTTTATTATATGTATGTGCATATTAGCGCTCATCGGCTTTCGAGAGGTGGCTACGGCATCTTAGCGCTCACCGGCTACCGACGCGACGGTCGAGGCGGCAGAGCGAAAGTTGTGATTATTATAAATTATTTTGCGATCTATGCAAATATTGTGAACCTATTTCAGATATTGAAAAAAATTAAGAAACTTTGTGGGTGTAATACAATAATAAAGCGTGACACAGCTACAAAAGTAACAATAAGTAGGTACTTACTGAGATACTAGAGGATTTTTATTTTTATTACGTCGCTTTCTTGTACAAATCCGTCGTAGTACTTTGTTTCTTTTATTGCCCATTGTTGTTTTTCTAATCTTAAAAATGAATTTTTGTAATCAACACAGAGCAACACGAATAATGAAAAAATACCTACGGACGTACCTATACAAATGCGTCAATAATCACAAAAAAAAAATAGTATCTATTTGAAAACTGAAGCTAATATACGTCAATATTTATAAAATAACTTATTATCTATACCTAATAATAAACTAGTGTACGTAAAAGGTTAGAGCGAATTCGAAACGTGACCTCTCTCCACAACAGCTCGCAGCCGACTGACATGTCACAGACGAACGAACGACATTAGCACATCGCGGCAACAAATAAGGTTCAAATCAGCGATGCATTTGATGTTAGTTGAATCGAACGACCGCCAATATAAAAGTCATTTCGCAGTTTTAATTAAATTAAAAAATAAATACACGGCTCAGTGAAATAATTTTTAGGTAATTCTTTAGTTGATTATATTCCCTATATTATCATTACATAAAATATGCCAGTTTACGCTCAAAATTTTGAGAACTATGCGACGAAAAATATTTTTTGAGCTCTGTTTTATGATTTTTTTATCATGATCCTATTTTATTTTTATGAAATATTTTCAAATAAGTCTTTTCTTTGAACATTTGACAATACACTCAATTTTTTTCTGGCTTGTAATAAGTACTAATACGCCTAACTGTGCGACAAAAAACTGAGCGTTTTACGGCGTCCTACGTTTGGGCAGCGCCTTAACGATTCGATCGTTGCCGGCCAAGATAACTGGTCGGCAATGCCTTACTTGTGTCGGTGTTTGTCTGTATTTAGTTTGCCGTTCTAAAGTACTTAACAGTAGCATTTGTTATTATAGCATAAACTGCAATTTATTACCGCTAGAGAGATGAAGTGCTGCATTTTTAACCGACTTCAAAAAGGAGGAGGTTCTCAATTCGGTTGTATTTTTTATTTTTATTTTTTATGTTTGTTACCTCATATCTGCGTCATTTATGAAACGATTTGAAAAATTATTTTTTTGTTCGAAAGGGTATACTTCCCGATTGGTCCCATTTAAATTTTGTTATGATTAGACCATGAACTTCAGAGATATGGAACGGAACTCCTCATCGGATCAAAGCAAAATTCTCAAATTACTAATATTGCTTTGTTTATATTTGTTGTTGGGAACTGACTACTGGAAAAGAGGAGGGGGAGCGTGTCCCCCCTCCCCCCCTTTGGAATGGTATCATTTGAAAGGACTTTTTATGCCCGACTACGTCAAAGCCAAAAAGAAGGGTTAAGAAGGAGGGGGTTAAAATTATGACACTAAAACGTATTTAATAAAAAATAAACTTTAAAAAAAGTAAAAACCGACTTCAAAGAAATACTAAAAGGAGTAAAATAATTACCATAATATAAAATTAACAGTTTCAGAAGTCGGTGGCTTCTATTTGCTTCAGTGTAGAGTTGCACCGACTTCTGAAACTGTTAATTTTATATTATGGTAATTATTTTACTCCTTTTAGTATTTCTTTGAAGTCGGTTTTTACTTTTTTTTAAAGTAATTTTTTTATGTTCTAATGATTTGTTGAATTCTTGACCACACACAGTTTTCTTAGATCTTTAGACTAGAATTACCTTATTCCGCCATATTAGAATGTGACGTTATAGCTGTCAAACTAAAGTGAGTTGAGCCGTGTTAGATGCTTTTTTTGGCCTCGTGTAGTTGTTTTTTTAGGGTTCCGTACCCGAAGGGTAAAACGGGATTACTAAGACTCCGCTGTCCGTCCGTCCGTCTGTCACCAGGCTGTATCTCATGAACTGTGATAGTTAGACAGTTGAAATTTTCACAGACGATGTATTTCTGTTGCCGCTATAACAACAAATACTAAAGAATACAATAGATAATGGTATGGAACCCTTTGTGCGCGAGTCCGACTCCCACTTGTTTATGTTTATTGTTTAACGTTAGTAACTGCTTGTACACACGGCTACAGATCAAGCTATACATTTCCAGTATAAGCTGATCTCGCATTGTATAAGATTTCCTTACAATGAGAGGTCAGTGTAAACTGGATTTGTATAGCTTGATGTGTAGCCGTGTGTACAAGTTTAGAATAAATATTTTTTATTTCTTTCTTTCGTGTCTTCTTGTCTTCTTTAAATAAAATTTTAAAATGTTTTCACTCCTTCAAGTAAACTTTGTCCTGTTTCGGTCTGCAGTCTTTGGATCGCATCGTTTAGGACTTTAAGCCGCATTAGACCAGACTTCCCTCGCTATGTGCGATAGGTTTTATATCCCATGAAAATCTGGACTCCTTTAGACATTAATTAATCCTGAATACCATGGTATCGGCTATCCAATGGTGAAGATTTCGTATAAAACAACAAGCCATTTTTCTGTGAACCCAATTAAACTATGAAATCTTGCATGAAAAAAATCGTTTGAAGAAAAACATAAATTTTTCTGACATTTATTTTATGAAATATTACTTACATGACTAACATTAATCCACAAAGCTGTACAAGAGAATTCATAAACTAGCTGATATATTAACAAGCGTCTTATACTAGTTTTTTCAGAGTGGACGTATTTGTTTTACCCCGGGGAGACGTCGGGTACAGTTGATTAAAGAAATTAATTGTTTATCGTCGCCGGAGAGACGTGATGCGAATATATTTAAACTGGAAGATTCTGGAAATTTACCCAGAGTAAGGTTGCCAGCTTTTATACACAGTTGAAAAATCAACTGACTTGTTGACCTAAGTGTGCGTCCTGAGTGACGGCGCACCGCGCAGGCGGAATGAACGGCGCATTAAATAAATGTTCGAAACGTTTGAATTTTGATATCGACATTATTCAAACCAAAGTAAAATATACGAAACACTAAACACGCGCGTACGCGTCAACTTTCCCGCGTGCACCAGGTATCGACGGTAAAGCCAAGGTAAAGCCGCTCCGCAATCTGCAATACGCCCGTGCGCCGTCACTCAGGACGCACACTAATGGTCGCAAGCGCAACTGCTAAGCGTGAGGAGGGTTCGATCCTCAAGTCTGGCAGTGTTATTGGATTTTTTTCGTGTGGAATTCTTAGTAGCAGTCTGGAGTTGTGTCCGGTTGATGGCAATAGTCTCGACCCCTATTATATGGGACTTAAATATAACGGCAAAATGAGGGTTTACTATATACCTCAGCCCAACCCTTCGGGGAATACAGGCGTGATGTTATGTTGAAAAATAAATCAAAAAAAGAAAAATTCCTAGTCTTTATTTGCCAATTTAATTCTGTTGCCAGTATATTTATTCATACTCGTATAAGTAGTACCTATATTTTACAAATGAAAACCTCGAATCTAGCTTGCAGAACGTACAATTTCCCTAAATTGTACAATATGTGTGTTACACATTTATAGTGCATGTCCTCTGCTACAAAACTGCGAAAGGCTACGCTGCACAAAGAGCTCACTTGTCATAATAAACATTAGACATAACGAAAATATGAGACAACACCTGTTACCCCGACATTTATATTAAAGTTCAAAACATGGCGCGCGGAAATAATGCGTACAGCCCTAACAAAGCCGAGGTAGTATATTCATCATCTCAGCACGTGTAGTCCAAACGATCACTGGTGGAAATGGACCTCCTAAAGCCCTGACACACCGCCACAATGACCGACAATGGAGGTTTATAAAGTGCAGTTCAGACTACGCTCTACGATTTCGCCATATAGTAAAGCATGTTGCGTCATAAGCTATAACTACATAGCATGACGTTCACACTATACGCTTTATCGCAAGCCGGTGTACTGTGTATGGCAAGTTATTTGACGGCGATCCGTCGGGAGACGAACGGGGCAGAAATGAGGCGGGAGAGAACCGGAGAATCGTATGATATGGCTCTGAGAATCGGTCAAGTTTATCGTGTATAGCAAGCCATTAATTTATAGCATAGCGTTGTGTGCACGTGTCCTTATGAAATGTATGCTGAATTTCTGAGTGATATCGCTGTGCTATGCAAAATTTGCTATATGCTAATATATTGTAGCGTAGTCTGAACTTCGCTTGATACGTGTATACGCTTGGAAAAAAGATGGTGCAGGGCGCAGTTCGGCTGCTATCAGTTGCCTTCCAACATAAAACCACCACGGCAGCAAAAGCATGACCGTTGACTGTTCAGAACTACATAACAGAGAATACGAAATAATCCGAAGTGACATCCCTAACAAAGTCTCGGGGTAGTATATTCACCCGCGGAAAGTTTCGATGTCGCCCGGACGTGACACTTCTTTCAAAGAAAGTAGGTAATATGGTTATGTACGAAATTTTACTGGCGAGGCGACAACCTCAGAATAAAAGATAAAGATATTGATTTAATAAATGGCACGACTTAGCAGACAATCTTTGTGTGAACTGAGTTTAGAGGATGGGTGGTCGTATCCTTGGTAGTAACGAGTTGAGATAGCGAGTCCGTCGTACAGTCTCGTAATATGTTCGTCGTATTGGGTAATTTACAGCTCATCACATCACTACATAGTATAAAACAAAGTCGCTTCCCGCTGTCTGTCCCTATGCATGCTTAGATCTTTAAAACTACGTTTTTTTTAATAGATAGAGTGATTCAAGACGAAGGTTTTAAGCTATAAAACGTACACGTGCGAAGCCGGGGCGGTCGCTAGTAAGTCTATAATATAAATAAACGGAACTTTTTTTGTCAGTGTTGTATCAATCTGAGTTTTATCAGGAGACTAGCTTTCGCCAGCAGCTTCGCTTGCGTGAAATTTTGAACCCAAGTGACGGTTTTCCATACAAACTTTCATCCCCTATTTAACTCCCTTAGGGGTTGAATTTCGAAAAATCCCTTCTTAGTGGATGCTTACGTTACAAAAGGAACCTACTGTCAAAATTTCAACTTTCTAACCCCAGCGGTTTAGGCTGTGCGTTGATAGATCAGTCAGTCAGCTTCTCCTTTTATATGTATAGATAAATGTGTATCAAGACGTCCAAATTAATTTAAAACTAGCCGTTGCACGCGGTTTCATTTGCATCCTAGGAAAATTCTTTATGTATCTGGATAAAAAGTATCCCATGTCCTAATTCAGGTCATGATCTACATGTGTGCCACACAGGCGTGATTGACTAACAAACATCCAAATTCACAAACTCAAAAACTCTCAAACTTTCACGTTTATAATATTAGTAGGATAGGATTAATAAGACTATCCAAAGTTCTACCCAGAGAACTTATTTTAAAGTTAAAGTTTAAATTGTATTTCACCCCCATTTTCTTATTACTCTTTTGTTCAGAGCTGCGTCTTCGGATTGCCGTGACCTCATACGTTTCAAGCCCAGCAAATGTAATTTCATATTTCTTCAATGTCCTTTGAGGGTTGACAAAAGTGGCTATCAAAAACACTTTCAGTGATGAAATCGTAAAGAACAATTTCAATTGGTTATCGAATGCTATAGATGAGAAATCGAATATTTCAATGAATGATATAAATCAAAATGGCGTTAAATTTTCTTGCTTCGTTGTTTCTGACAGTTCGTTAAGATAATAAAAGGAGAAAAGTGTGGATCGAATGCTTTCAAAGCTATTCGAGATTATAAATATCTGAAGCCTTTGGAAGTTCAATGTCTTTGAGTTCGTGAACTTCGACTTTGCGGCGTATATCTTTTCTCTAGATACGATAAATCATTAATATTTAATCATGAAATTCGTTTTTTGGGCTTCGCTTGAGTGGTTGTTGCTTTGCTTTTTCTCATCATTTTTGCACTTCATGTAAAAAGTTCATCAGGGTCATTATAAATTAAAAAATACAAAAATGTAGTACCTACCTAATTGAACGCTTAGGTAAAAGGTAGAAATAAACTTGCACCGAAGTAAGAATAACCCCATGATTGTTATCCTTTATATCCCCTTCGAAACTTGGTCTTCCCCAAACAAACGGCATTTAACATCAACTAAGACGCGAGCTATATTTTATCCATACCTTAACCCTAACTCTGCAGCGCTTAAAAATGCGACATAAAAACTCCGCAGAATAATTTCAGAATTAAGTAACTCAGAGATAATGTTTTCGGAAAGAATTTCCCGGAGGGTTTATTTTCGAATACTCGCGGTACATATTTACATAGCGGGGGACTTAATAACAAGCGCTGCCGCTTCACGGCATTGTCTCTAGACTGTCGCTCCCTTCATTTTTATGTGCTCATAATTCCCCCGCCTTTTAGTAACAGAGTAGACTGCCTTTATTCACGTATTTGTCTCATCCCTTATTGTCCTTTTTTCATATCTACGCTATTACGGAGCGTTGTTCATATTCATTGTAGCATGTGCTTTTGCTGTGTTTCAGGGGGATTGACGAACTGTGACGTTATGAAACAAAGATATAAACATGCGGGCTGTAATTTCGTTTTTAACAAAAGGCATATTTTTGTTATTGAATTTTTATTTTAAGTATCAATTACTTACTTAAATTGAAATTCATTTCAGTTGACCAATTTTTTAAAATAAAAAACATGAACTCGTCACCGACCGTCGAACAAGACGTCGTTATAATTCCACTAACAGAAACCTCGCTAACGTTCTTCTGATATTATTCAATAACTAAGCATTCACAACTTAAATATACTTTTAGATAAGAGCAGATTTTTTTAAACATCATAATAACAGTAACTTTAGACTTACTGATGCGGACGAATTATTTTAACGTGTGGATGGGTTTCCTATAGAAGAGAACTGTCAAATCGTTAAAATCATACCCTTGTTATGAAATGATAAAAACAAATTTTACCTAAAATAAATACCAATAAACCAAACATCCCACAATCAAATTAAAATAAAAGGCCCCCGATTTGTGACTAAACATTCTTTCGTTCCATATTCACCACAATAATTTTTACAGCATGTCCTAAATCTAATTTAGCGGTAAAATCCCGGGCCACATCTCTCGTGTATTTTGTTACTCATACATTATTCAAAATTATTCCGAGTGAATTACGTGTTGCTTGCGAGTCTTGCGAGTTGTGCGATTGTGCGACTTATTGTGGATATTGTGCCTTATGTGTGTTTTATTGCAAGTTTGCGCACATAATAAATGAAGGCAGGTTAATGCGGCCGTGCGCTGCTGAAGGGTTAACTGGGTAAAGCTAGGTCTTTGCTGTGACATCGACTTAGCCTAAGTATTTTTATTTTGCTCATTCTGCATTTTTTCTTCTACTATATTTTAACATAGTTCCTAGTAATATAGTATAATACCATAGTTCATAGTTTGTAAAAATAAACTAAGGAGGATCTTATATTTCTCATTCAACACTAGTCACGGAGCTACATTAGTTCAACAGCGACATCAGAGATTTGAAACCGTTTTTTAAACAACCAACATTGCCTGTGTGTGGTAAGTAGTCACGTGTACTAATAAGTATAATAGTGAAATTCATAAGCGATTTCCTTCTAAAATATCTATTAGACTTATAAAATATTACACACATAGTTTCTACAAATTCATACGAATTATGGTTTCCAATATTTCTTAATTATAAACTACTAGTTTTTGCCCGCGGCTTCGCTCGTGTTAATTAAGCTCAAAAAACTCTTAACACACTACTAAAGTTTCTATCTCTAATTCAATCGTGATTCGAAAGACACGTGGCGAGATATCTATTATCTTAAGAACGTTATTGTTGTTTTCCTCGGGAACAATACGTTCTTTCGGCATGAAAGGTACCTTATGTCCGTTTCTGTACACCTGACAACGTATATGCAAAATTTCAGGATGATCGGTTCAGTGGTTTAGGCGTGAAAAGGTAACAAACTTATTTTCGCATTTATAACATTAGTTAGGAAGTTAGGATTAGGATACTCTAAAAGAAATTCGCTTTTTAAGTGCTCTATGTTGTACGCTATGCATGTTATTAAATGTGACTGTACCGAAGGGGTATCTCAAGATGAACATTTCCAGTCCTAAGTTTATTGTAAACTGTGTATCTGTGGTTCTGAGTCATTGGAGAACTGTGGGAGTATCTAATAGTATCTGCATAACATTACTCTGTGTTATAATATCCCACAGATGTATACAAATAAGGGCACGATTGTACAAACATCTACTAAATGAACCGAATCGATGTTATCGGGTCAGATACCGTACTGGTGTGTGCCCACTGGTCTTGTATGCAATACTTTATCGAGCTATCTGCATGCTATCAGGTGTATGTAAATAGACCTAAGATATTGCAATACAAGTGTTGCGTATTAGATATAAACATTGCGATACCGTCATTCTTGTATGGGTTTTCTCTTTCTATGATGATTTGCGTATTTTGCGCAAGAAGGTTGCGTTGCATGGAAGATTTGCAAAGACACAATGTAACTTCTTACAATTAAATTCTTTTGGGCAATTGAATAATGTAGCTACAGTCAAATCACGTTATGTACGTCTAAGATCCGGCCTAACATCGACCTTCCCTCATCTGTTTTTCTAACGAGAGGTATTTTATTTGAAAGATTTTATATAAATAAACAAATCCCGCATGGGTTGCCTAGTCAAAAGTGGTCCAGGCTACCCTTAATTAAAATTCATAAATAATAAAAAATAATTACTCCTTCCCTCATCTGTTTTTCACAAAATATTATTACCAATCGAAAGGACAAGATGTAAGTTAACAGAAAAAAATAGGTTGCCTAAAAAAAAGTGGTCCAGAAATAGGGTTGCCGCGATTTAAAGTTTCAATATTTGAGCAGGAAAGTTCAGCGCGACAAAGAAGCACTACACGTAGTACTCTGTACAATAGAAAGATAACATGGCAGCTGCTAGTGGGCCCATTGCCGAGTAAAAGTGAGCGCGCATGCGCATTTTTCCGTATGTTAGAGAGTGACCACTCTACTCCCCAGAATTTTTTTCGGAGTAAATAATATAAAAGTCGTGGAAAATAAAATATTTTACAGAATAATTAATGTAAATGGTGTATCCGAATTCGTGTATTTCCTTAAAACCCCGTGATCTACTTGTGAGATAGAAACATAAAACAAAAGATACAACGTGAGTCATTTTAACGCCCCCAAACTATCCGCGCAGTCTGTTAACTCGGAGCGCTAAAGTGACGCAAAAATAGAACATCATGTTTTCTACAGGTTTTTTTTTGTTGCTTCTTAAAGAAAAATGCGCATGCGCGCTCACTTTTACTCGGCAATGGGCCCACTAGCAGCTGCCATGTTATCTTTCTATTGTACAGAATACTACGTGTAGTGCTTCTTTGTCACGCTGAACTTTCCTGCTCAAATATTGAAACTTTAAGTCGCGGCAACCCTATCTCTGGACCACTTTTTTTTAGGCAACCTATTTTTTTCTGTTAACTTACATCTTGTCCTTTCGATTGGTAATAATATTTTGTGAAAAACAGATGAGGGAAGGAGTAATTATTTTTTATTATTTATGAATTTTAATTAAGGGTAGTCTGGACCACTTTTGACTAGGCAACCCATGCGGGATTTGTTTATTTTTATAAAATCTTTCAAATAAAATACATCTCGTTAGAAAAACAGATGAGGGAAGGTCGATGTTAGGCCGGATCTTGTACTATAATATGTTTTATGGACATTAATTATTGAAATATTAATTTATTTATCATTGTGACTGCTTCGTTGGTCTATTGGTCGCAAGCACGAATACTAAGCCTGAGGTTTTGGGTTCGATCCCCAGGTCAGTCAGAGTGTCAATGGGGTTTTTCCGTGTGGAATTCCTCAGTAGCAGCCCGGAGTCTGGATTTGTGCCCGGTTAATTGCAATAGGCTCGCCCCTATTACTTGGGACTTAAATATAGGTATAGGCGAAATGATGGTGTACTATACATCTCTGCCCAACCCTTAAGGGAATGTTATGTTATGTTGTAGAGGCTAGAAGCTTGAATCAACAAGATGACTCATTGTTATCCACACAAAAAACATAGAGGTAACAAGATTACCTTAATTTTGTCAAAGTTCAGTACAATAAGTCAAACTCCTCCCTCACTAACCCTATTACCGCCAGTATTGCCATTTCATAAGCAACACAACAGCAAACAAACGATTCTGACCGGAGATCAACCACAGGGTATTTTCGACCCGTTCGCATGTGATGTTTTCGACCTCACGACCAATAGATGCACATACATAATTAATCGCGACCGAGGATATCGGGTTTACAACAGCTTCCTATGGATACAAAATAAGATAAACAGAAAACCCACTGCATAGTTTGATAACTTCTGGAGGCCGATAAAAACAGAAATAAAATTTAACAAACATTCAAGTGCTGCAAAGGAGAAGCGCACTTCGCAGCTTAGGGTTAAAACAAATGTGTATTCCAAAAATGCACTAGAAATGTAGGTAAAAGGTTGTTTAATCAGAAATTTAATGGTGGTGCAAGTCTTAAGTTTGGCTGGAGACCCTTCAGGTCATGCCAATAACTGCACGGTTACGTAGAAACGGTCCGCAAGAACCATTTACAAGCAGACAAAGGGAATAAATAAAATAAAATTGCAAGCCTTAGTCAAACGTCGACCTCACCTTGCAGCAGAACACTGACGCTCTGAAGCTGGGTACGCACGAACGAACACGAACATAGAACACGAATTACTATGAAGGTGTTCGCCGAACACACTGTTCGGTAGTGGTACGCACATGCCAACAATGTGTTCGATATTCGTGTTCGCGATTTTCGTGTTCGCTGTGTGTACACGGTTTGACGATTGACAAATAGCGAGACAAGCATTCAACTTTTCATACTAAACATCCCTCGCCACGCCGATGTTAATGGGCTGGCCTCTGGACCTGTAGTTTTTGTCACTGATTTACCAAGCCTTCTAAGGAGTGCCAGGTAGACCTGGGGGGCTAATAGCGTCACATTAGGTGAAACATATTTCGTTTACTGATTTACCAAGCCTTCTAAGGAGTGCCAGGTACATCTGGGGAGCTAATAGCGTCACATTAGGTGAAACATATTTCGTTTACTGATTTACCAAGCCTTCTAAGGAGTTCCAGGTAGACCTGGGGGGCTAATAGCGTCACATTAGGTGAAACATATTTCGTTTACTGATTTACCAAGCCTTCTAAGGAATGCCAGGTAGATCTGGGGGGCTAATAGCGTCACATTAGGTGAAACGTATTTCGTTTACTGATTTACCAAGCCTTCTAAGGAGTGCCAGGTAGATCTGGGAAGCTAATAGCGTCACATTAGGTGAAATATATTTCGTTTACTGATTTACCAAGCCTTCTAAGGAGTTCCAGGTAGACCTGGGGGCTAATAGCGTCACATTAGGTGAAACATATTTCGTTTACTGATTTACCAAGCCTTCTAAGGAGTGCCAGGTAGACCTGGGAGGTTAAGAGCGCCACATTAGGTGAAACATATTGCGTTTCATATTAGTAATCGTAACTGCAATTAGCAGCCGGCAGTTGTCATGCAGTTGCACTGACTACATCCTAACTGCCTTCAATCTGCATTTGGCAGTTGCATAGTTTGCCGTTGCGACTGGATACGCAGTCTATTTACAGTTATGATTATGAAACGAAATATTATTCACTAAATGGGACGTTATTGGCCCCCTTGGACCCTGGCAAAAGCTTAAAATAGTACCACCGGGAAGGAGGGAGCTCATGTCTTATTGTACAAAACTGGTCCTTCTGCGCACGTATTCTGCGCTGCAGATCTGCAGAACAAACATGTAGGTCGCCATAATTAATGGGCACCGACAGATGCCGTTCGACACCGATATTTATTTCAATTTGAGCTTTCGTGCCATTCGGAATGGAAACGATGTGTCAGCTTTTTTTCACGTTGCAGTTATGAGCGGATAAGGGTGCTAAAGTTTTTGTTATTGGGTTTAATTGGTTAATTAAAGAGTTTTATTAGTCATGGTCCTTAGGAAATCGTTTCGATCCAAATTGTATTTTTTTTTGCGTGCTATGTCCTGTGACATCATACATTTTATCAGCGGTAGCGGGGTCGCGGCTGACCTCGAAGGAGGTGGCGGTACAACTTGGATGTCTTCGTTGAGAATTGGCAAGAATTAGAACCGTATTGCAAAATGGAAAACACAGAAACACTTGCCCAACTATGGGATGGGGCCGGCTGATAATAATAATGGCGATAGACACTCCACAACCTAGACCTAATACCTTAATATACCGCTTCAGTGGGTACTGTGTGTGTCTCACCTCTCAAGCTTATACGCGTGACAGTTATGTCACATGTTATGGTGTGTGTTCTTGCGATGTTACAACATATGTTACAACTATGTACTATAGATACATAGGTAGCTATTCATGTGATTTGCGCCGCGTGATTGCAGACTCGACATGTCTTTACGGAACGCTGATTAATCGCTAAGAGCTGTAGCTTCCGACAATACAAACGTTTGGTGTAAATTATTACAATCATGTGTGAATAATATATTTGTATCTTGTGTATGTACATTGATGTATAGCTTTCAAAAATACATCTTTAAGAAGTCTGTCTGTTAGATGGAAATTATACTACAGGAAGTGATTAAAAAACAGTTAATACTTTATGGTAGTTACTGTTCCAGTAATGTCAACAAAATGTATGGTTAATAAAAATTTTATTACTGAAAGAACAGTAACATCAAAGTATTTTGCAACTACGTAAAAGCTATTACATTTTTTTCAACCATTTCATTAGACCTTTCGCTTTGGGCAGTCAGCCCTGCTACCAACCTTGCTGACTGGCTAATCTTTTCACCACGGCATGAGTTATTCTCCCATAGCCTTTAAAGACACGAGAGAAGAAGAATTAGACTTTTTAAGTACGGTTGTATACCTAGTTATTTGAGTTCACTTGAATTAAATGCAACAGTGAAATGATCTTCTGACAGCCTCGATTTCACAAACGCAAAAAAGTCATCCTCTATCCGGGTCCTATTAATAACCCTACGACAAATTTTAGTCACGGCTTACCCCCGGTCCCAACGGCCCGGGATGGCGATTAATTCTTTAATTAACCCTACAGCGGCGAGGGTCATTGGCGCCGCGAATTAGAAGAAATGGCGCCGAGATAACTCCGCGAACGCAGCCGCCATTTGTCTCCATTCAAGATGGCACCCAGTTAAATAAAATAAAAGGAATCCTGGACTGGTGAAGGAAATATTATTAACTCGCTGTGTAAACTAAGTGGCTCAGTTATATGCATTGCGCAGATAGTTGTGGTTTGAGAGTGTTTCTGCTATTCTGAACTTAGCAGTGATGTTATTATGCCGGTACTATTATTTTTATGAGTTATTATTATATATGAGTGCTTTGTTGGTCTAAAGCTGTCTCCTAGAAGTTCTGAGTTTGATCCTTAGGCGGAGCAAAGTGTAGCTAACGGAGATTTTTTAAAAAAATACTTGGTTTTACTCTGAGAACTGCATCCGATTAAGTAGGTAATGGCAAAAAATTAAAAAAAAAACTCGTCAACGACAAACTGTAGTGAAAGAAAGAAAGAAACTAAATTTTATTCAGCCAAGGACACAATGAGAGCACAAACAATAAATAGAAAAAGAACATACACATTTTATGCTGTCGAGCCTGTCCATGCCGAAAGGGTCATCAATTCAGCATACGCTGGGCGTCAAATACCCAGCGCTGATTTCCAGTTGGTACCCTTGATACACACGGACAGAGGTCTGGCGCGACAAACTTACACCTTTGCTTAATCTTCCAGGGGGCCAGCATGAGCTGTACGAAAATAGTGTATGCCGTGGTGAAAAGATTAGTCAGTCGTGGTGAAAACTTGGCGGCGATAGGTGGTTTCAAAGTTATGTCTGCATTCAATATTTATACTCGTAAATATGGATAGTTGGATATTAAACATAAATTAACAAATTAACCACAGTCAATATTTATTGTAGGTCAGTTAGGTCACATTGATGTTACGGTGGCAAGGAACTGATTATACGGATAACTGGCATGCAACATTGTTTATCAAAGCGTAAACTGGCATAGAAATACAAGCACACAGCTAGTAAAGATGCAGAGGTATTATGTAAATAAGGTTACCAACCTTTCTATATTTTTTTGTAATACAGGCTGTTTGGTGCATGTAGGTACTGACAAAATTTTTCTAGTTTTTGAGAAGGGGAGGCAAGAATTTTCTTGTTATCACTCATACACCCTAATGTCGTAAGTATCATGGTTAATAGAGATAAGTTACTTTTTTAGTTTTTTTAAAATACCCATAATGTCGCCTTTAAATCGAATGTGGGGTGAAAACTAGCAAATGACCACCAAATACCCTTAAAAATTGTGTCGGTCCATGCTCCAAAAATCCTGTATAATACCTACCTATACTAAACTACTATATTTTATACTAAAACAAATTTAGAATAAAATATCCCGGGAGCTCATATTTGAACGAACAAAAAATACAATATGTTTGAGCGTAAATAAAAGTTCAGTGATTTGAAACATGCAATATTTTTTTTTCCGATCTACTATTTTTTATGAGTGCTGGGCTGAAAATATTATCACATCAAAAACATTCATGTACAAAAAGCAGTCTCGCGATTCTTTTGGCTTAAAAAGTTCTGAGATCTTATGTACAGTCACCATCTGATATATAGAAGCAGTTCAGGTACTCAAATAATTCTACACTCTCAAAAACACAATAACATCTGCACAACAATAGCGTTCAAATTATTGTTAGCATCCAATGTATCAATATCATCTGAACACTCGCAATTCAAATATTTCTATGCAAACAAATCATCTTGTCAACTGAGGTAGTCAAATGTAACTAAGCAACCAAAGTGTTCAAAAATATGTAAACAATAACCATTTCTCAATACATTGCTCAGTGATACTAAGGCCTGTTACAAACCTAGCCGTTTTAGGGCGGTTACAGACCTTGGTGTTGTATGCTCGTTTTTAACCGACTTCAAAAAGGAGGAGGTTCTCAACTCGGTTGTAATTTTTTTTTTTTATATTTCTTACTTCAGAACTCCGTCATTTATGAACCGATTTGAAAAATTCTTTTTTGTTTGAGAGGGTATAGGTACTTTCCGTTTAGTCCCTTATAAATGTTGTTATGATTAGACCATGAACTTCAGAGATATGGAACGGAACTCTTCCCCCGCCCCCCACTTTCGGGAATCTTTGAATTATGTCGTGTAAGGTATAGCATGAAAGGGCTTATTATACCCGACTACGGCAAAGTCAAAAATAAGGATTATGAAGAGAGAGGGAGAGAGTATGGAGGAGAGAGAGTTTAATTTATGGCACTAAAACGTATTTAATAAAAAATAAACTTAAAAAAAAGTAAAAACCGACTTCAAAAAAAACTATATGGAGTAAAATAATTACCATAAGATAAAATTAACAGTTTCAGAAGACGGTGCAATTCTACACTGAAAAAAATTGTAGCCACCGACTTCTGAAACTGTTGATTTTATGTTTTTTGTAGTCGGTTTTTACTTTTTTTTTAAGTTTTTGCATGCGCGCATTCAAGCGCGTTACATTTCGCGCTTCAAAAAAATCGAACGCACGTATATGCTACTGTTTGCACTGCCAGTGGGTCTCTCTGTTGCAATATGGATTCGACCGCCGCGCCATACCAGTGTGTTATCGCTGTAAGGTGTACAGTGTCCTGCGATATTATTAAGATTAAAATGCAGGCATTGCAATTAAAGGCAGGCGGTGAGCCACTAAAAAATTTAACGCGTATGGCTTTCTATACCAGCGCACGCACTAGCGGTTCTTTTTAAAATGACTTTTAAAACGTATCGTGCTAGATTTTGGGTAAAGGTATATTCGATGCGATTCGATGATAACTGACTACTAAAATCAGGCTACAGTGCATGTTCATAGATAAGCTGTATGGTGCTTTTAGCATTTGAAAAAAAAGGGGTGCATGAAAAGAGTCTCCACGAGTGACGATACTTCAGTACGTCCGGCGCACCCTGGGCAGCCAGTCTCGCTACCATCCTTGCTGACTGGCTAATCTTTTCACCACGGCATGAGCTATTCTTGTATAGCTCGTGCCGACACGATAGAAAAAGAAGCATTTGAAACCGCATGTGTAAAATCATATAGAAACTCAGTGCGTGCTTAGTCGGGCTGATTTTACATCGTCAGATATCTTTTAACCGAGTAATTAAATTGACGTTTAACAGATTTTGTACTTTTTTGAGCATTGTTATCAATCCGAAACATGGTTAAAATGAACCGAGGTATTTGGTAGGTATTTATTACGAATTCAATTCCTGCTGATATACTAGAAAATGCAGCAAATAAAAATGTCAGTTTCATTCAAATTAATTGTTTCGAATTTAATGGCTTTCGCGTGGAATAAATACTCGTTTCAATTTCTTTACGATGTTTTCCTATAACTTGACTATCAGATTATATTATAAACAAAAGACACGTCAATGATGTCACGCACGAAATGAAAGGGATATAGCTATATGAAGAAAAAGACAAAATGCTGTATTGACACAATAGTACACATTGTATCTATTTTTGAACTTTTAATTTATGACTCTAAGTACAATCAAATACAATTCATTTTACGTTGCTATCCTGACTTTCTGAATAACTTGTTGCTTAGTTACCTTTGAATGTTTAGCTTGTTTACTTACCATAGACCTTTAGTTTGTAAATAAATATTTGACATTGTGACTGCTCAGATATATTTGGAGTTTATGATGCTCAAAACAATTTGAACAGTTGTTGCATAGATGTTTTTGGTGTCTCGAATGTGTTTAATTATTTGGACACCTGAGTTGTTCATCTACTTCTGATGCTGACTGTACCTAAAAAGTCTAAAATTTCATTTAAAAAGATATTTTTCGTACTTGGAAATAACGCAGCATATTAAGTATATTATAGACTGTTTGTTTACCGTGGTACAGATTTTCATAACATTTTTACGAGCCATTTCGCACTATCGACTGGTTGCCGGCCGGAGACTTGGTCGACGGCGACTGTGACTGCCTACAGTTTAATTAGGTGTTTACGCACTTGGTCGCCGGTCGCCCGGGCGATTATGCTTATGTTTTGGTCGCCGAGAGATCAAGTCTCCGGCAACCAGTCGACAGTGCGTAATGGCTCTACAAGGTATCTAGCAACTTCCAAGCAGTGATAGCGGTTGAACAGTTGCCTTCCATGCTGGTGGGTCCGAGTTCGAATCCAACCCGCAACTCTGACTTTTCGAATTCATGTGCAGATCAGAATTCGATTACCTATCACTTGCGTTAACGGTGAAGGTAAACATCGTAAGGAAACCTGCACACCTGAGAGGGCTCCATAAAGTTCTCGATGGTGTGTGTAGTCCGTCAACCCGCACCACGCCACCGTGGTGGACTAAGGCCTGAACCCTTCTCATTATAAGAAGAAGCCCGTGCCCAGCAGTGGGACAGTAATGGGCTGGTTATGTATCTTGCATCACAGTACATCCTTATCAAAAACTAGCTTTTGCCCGCAGCTTCGCTTGCGTGAAATTTTGAACCCGTTAAGTGACGATTTTCCATACAAACATTCATCCCCTATTTAACTCCCTTAGAGCGATTACGCACTGCATCCGATCCGAATCCGTGAAAATACGGATATCAAAAACTCGGACCGAATCGGATATTGCTTTACGCACTGCATCCGATCCGAATCCGTGAAAATACCGATCTAGAGTAAACATCTCGGACCGAATTCGGATGTTACTTATGCACTATTCCGATCTCTGATTCAAATTCAAACAATTCAGGGGCCATCTTTGGCATATCCGTTTGGCGTCTGATTTGAATCCGAGGTACTTAATGCGAAAGCGTTCATACAAACAGTACTACGGCTATTTCGGTCCGTCAATTGTTCTTCCGAATTAGAAACTCACGGATGACGGATAGAAATCGGATGACGGATGCCGGATGTAGTGCGTAAACTACCATACAAATAGTTCTATGGCCACTTCGGAACGTATTTTCACGGATTCAGATCGGATACAGTACGTAATCGCTGTTAGGGGTTGAATTTCGAAAAATCCTTCCTTGTTCCTTGTTTACATCATAAAGGGAACCTCTGTGCAAAATTTGAGCTTTTTAGGTCCAACGGTTTTTGGGCTGGGCGTTGATGAGTCCATCAGTCAGTCAGGACTTTTCTTTTTACTTATATAGATAGATAAAAGCCCTTCGAAAGTGATACAAAAAAGATTTCGTCTCAATCCGTCGTTACTTACTCTAAATTGTATTTCCCATACACCTAAAACTATCTACGCAATAAATCTACCGTAGATGTAAGCTTAGATATACCTAGGTACATAAGGTAGGTAAGAAATTCCTCAGGGCCCGCCACGGCAGGCGCAGCTACCGTGTCGCACTGACATTCAAGTATGCGGAAGTAGTAATGCAATCATTTTGAACATGTATGATAGATTTATTACTGACGATAGAATTGAGAAATATGTTAGGTACTTTAACTGATGGAGTAGTAAATGTTTTACTAAAGCCCTTAAGTTTGTAAACAATGTTTCAGATACAAGTTGCCAGCTGTGTTTAGTAGCTTTCGCGTACAAAAACTGTCAATCCTTACTAATATTATAAATGCGAAAATAACTCTGTCTCTCTGTTACCTTATCACGACTAATACTGAACCGATTTTGATGAAATTTGGTTCGGAGATATTCTGGAACCAGAAGAAGAACATAGGCTACTTTTATTCCGGAAAACCGTTCCGTTGTCAGTTGTACAGAAACGGACATAGGGTACCTTTCATCCCGAAAAAAAGTAATGTTCCCGAGAAAAACAACAATAACGATAATAGATGACGCCGCGTGTCATTCATCATGATTGAATGATATTATTATAGAAACTTTAGAAGTGTGTTAAGAGTTTTTTCAACGCGAACGAAGCCGCGGGCTGATGCTAGTACCCAATAAAGGCTAGTTTCAGTGCTTACAAACCAATTTCACAAAGAGCGGCTCTCTTATAAATTGTAGCACCTATACGTCGTGATAACATAATAAAAAATAAACTTTAAAACAAAAGTAAAAACCGACTTCGAAGAAATACTAAAAGGAGTAAAATAATTACCATAATATAAAATTAACAGTTTCAGAAGTCGGTGGCTTCTATTTGCTTCAGTGTAGAGTTGCACCGACTTCTGAAACTGTTAATTTTATATTATGGTAATTATTTTACTCCTTTTAGTATTTCTTCGAAGTCGGTTTTTACTTTTTTTTAAAGTTTATTTTTTATTGAATACGTTTTAGTGTCATAATTTTAACCCCCTCCTTCATAACCCTTCTTTTTGGCTTTGACGTAGTCGGGCATAAAAAGTTCTTTCAAATGATACCTTACACGATATAATGAAAACATTCAAAAGGGGGGGAGGGGGGACAAGCACCCCCTCCTCTTTTCAAGTAGTCAGTTCCCAACAACAAATATAAACAAAGCAATATTAGTAATTTGAGAATTTTGCTATGATCCGATGAGGAGTTCCGTTCCATATCTCTGAAGTTCATGGTCTAATCATAACAAAATTTAAATGGGACCAATCGGGAAGTATACCCTTTCGAACAAAACAAGAATTTTTCAAATCGGTTCATAAATGACGGAGATATGAGGTAACAAACATAAAAAATAAAAAAAAAATACAACCGAATTGAGAACCTCTTCCTTTTTGAAGTCGGTTAAAAATGACCAAATTGCATTCCCGAGGTTTTCACTCCCGGGCGACGATATTTACTTAGGCCTCTCGCTCTCTGCTACCCTTGTCCCTTGTGAGCTGCCCTACCCATCTTTACAAATAAATTCTGCGTTTCAATTAAAAATAATCAAATCTGAACGGAGCCTTAAGGTTCCGCGCTAAACGCGGGCAACCCCTTCCCGAGGGAGTCGCAAATACTCCGCTAAGTAGCGTTAATTAACGTTTAGTCAACGACACAAGTGTACGACACTTGAGCCGCAATTTACTTCGCGCTGCTTGTTTTGAAAGAAACTATCGATGTCTGCGGAAGTAGTCGTATTAATGTAAGGTATTTAGACATAAGTAACACAAAAGAGAGGAGATTACTCAACAGTGAGTACGAGTCTGTCAAAGCTGATGATGAGGAATGATGACAGATGTGTAGTCTTTAGAAAATCCGTGTACAATTCTAATATTTGACCGCATTATGTACGATTTCCACCAACCGGGCCACGCAGGAGCGCAGCGCAGAGCATCGCAGCGGATGCTCGAGCATGCGCGCGTAGCCGACCGCGTCCGCCCGACGGCTACAATCTGCTGGAACCCGGGCGCATGCGCGCGCGTGTCGCGTATCCGCTATCGCAGTCAATTTCTACCAGCGGAGCCGACCGGACGCGATGTCAGCCGAGCGCCGCCGTCCACGTACGCGAGCAGCCGACCGGCTGCCGCGGCATGCACGCGGATCTAACCGAGTTCCAAGCAGTGTCAATTCCATGCAAACATGAAACTTAACTATTGTATAGAAGCCTGAATTTCCTTTAGCACAGTGTGAAATGCGCTGCGGCGCGCTTCGGCGCGGCCCGTTTGGTGGAAATCGTACATTAGGTGGGACTACAACTCAATTAAAATTCTAAACATACAAAAGGCTTGTATACTTAGTAATCGCGAAGTACATAAACTTCAAAATAGTATAATTTATTATATTCAAGTATCACGCAAACAAACATTAAATTAAGAAGCCAATATAGACGGAGAATTTTATTAACATCCCTAAATACCTTAACGATCCTTTCGTTTTACATAATTATAATTAGTACGGGACCCGTCGCAGCGGAGGGTTATGAACGGGCTGGATTAGAACAACATGTTCCATATTTGAAGTATGAACAGGCACAAACGGTAATAAATTTAAATTTAGAATGTATTATTTTTAAAACGGTGTGTAAAAGATTAATGAATTTTTTTATACTTTTTTATATGGACCTCTTTTTGTTTAGATGGTATTTATAAGTGTTGAAACAACAGATGGAAAGTGTGATGAGGTAATTAATATTTTTTAATGCTACAAAGCCCTTCATCAATTTAGTAATTCTGCCATTATGCTGGTGTATTTTTTGGACAGTAATTTTATAATGTAGCTCCTCCAGAACCCTTCACCGAACCACATTTAACTTGTCTGTTTGTTAGTTCAACAAAAACCATTTCCTGAGTCACCTTTACGATTTACCGGCGACAGTCCCCAGATTTTATATTCTTTCACTGCAACAGCAACAAAAGTTATGATCAAACAACAGCAATAGAACAATTAAAGAGCAATAACACCGGCAACAGCGCCCGCAGCGCCCCCTGCCGAAGTAAGCAATAAATTGCACAAGCTAAGCTGCACGCGAAAGTTGGCAAGATGTATACGAGCCAGATTATACTGCTATGCAAATGTAGATGTGAACTTTCCTAACTTCCGATATTAACATAGCTTGCGGGTAGAAACGATTTTCGTTGGTTATTTTTGGGGCGATGTGAAACATTGTGTTGTGGGTTTATTAGCAGAAACTCGGGCGTACACAGTCACTGGGCGTGGGCCTGGAGGTGTTCGCACGATTATTCATTTTTAAGGCTTGCTACAATAAAGGTACGAGTTGGTAGCCGACTGCAGACAGCAGCAGCAGACGACGTGTCGCTCCGACACTACCTGTTTCTATGTATTTCTATAAAATACCTTCCGCAGCTAGAGACACGTCGCCCGACTACACGTCGTACGACCGCAGACGACGTGTCGCCCGACCGCAGATCAGTAGTGCCACCGACGCTGGAGCGACGACACGTTGAATCTTTCTCAAAAAGCGAGTTTTTCCAATTCCGAGGAAGAAAAACTGATAGACCAGGTGGCCCAATATCCTGCATTGTACGATGCATCTAACAAAAACAAAAGACACAAAAGTAAATCGCGATCGCTCATCCGAAACAGGTCAGACATTACGAACATTCAGAACTAACTAGAATACGACGTGTCGTCTGCTGCAGCTATTTGCAGTTGGGTTCGGAATCACAACTGCAGCGACATGACGCTGCGACGTGTCGTAACGACACGTCGTCTACGAACTTGTACCTTTAAGGATAATATTGATCAATACCGGAGAATATTATCTGCAGAAATTATGCTTGGCGCTTTGGCAGTAACAATTGGGGTCCAAAATTTTAAAGTTCTTTATTAATATACCTAACAGCTGCGACAGCACTCATTCTCCCCAACTATAGCTTGCGGGAAATGTTTAGATTAACCAACCGCACGAACTCTGTGAAGCTTCGAATAGTTAGAACCTACCTATATATCATCTAGCCTTTTTCTCTAACCTGAGACGACACTCCAACAATAATTCCATCCACCTACCCAACTATTATCAGATCAGCAATGCTGAACGCGTGCATCTGAGTAATACGGCAGCAGTTGCGCGCGACATAAAGTGCGCGCGCTTCTCGCATTCCTAATGTCTTCCGTGACGTTAGATTCAATCGCGAATCTCATGCGGAAACTGTAACACTTCCGCGTACGAAGGGTTAAATTAGGAGAAAACTTTATAATAACTGTCGTTACTTGTTATTGTTTGTAGGTGCAGTTAAAAGTCATCATCATGACCATAAAGTTGTAATACCGTGAGACGACGCCCGCTTTTATGGGTTTGCACTTCCATTACTGTATTTGACTGAAAAGGGTGCTTCCTGTCTCACTATTTCTCTTGAATAGGCAGCATGGGGTGCATTAAAAGAGCTTCCACGAGTGAGTAACGTAAGTACGTCTTGTGAAACCTGGGCAGTCAGCTAGGCTACCAACCTTGCTGAATAGCTAATCTTCGAGCTATTCTCTTACAGCTCGACATGATAGTAGAAGATAGGCAGCGAACATAACAACTACCCTATTTTTAGTTTTACTTTAAAAAATGCAAATAATGGAATCAAGTGTAACTTTGCGGAAATCCATGAAATGCAAAATATGTAATTACTGCTAAATATTGTAATTGCATATTTAAGGCAGTCAGTGCAAAAGTGGCCAAAGCCACATTTTTTCGCATAAGAGATATGTGCGGTAAATAATTTCAAAGATGCTAATAAAATAAAAATAAATAAAACAATATGTCAAACTACAGTTAAGCCATTTTTGAATTAAAATTAGCATGTATGAAATTATTTACGGCACATAACTCTTATACGAAAAATGTAGCTTAGGCCACTTTAGCGCTGATGGCCTCATTTGTATTTAAAATGGCTTTAGATAAAATCAAAATGCCTGTAGATCATTAATCAAGTGATTATGCACTTCCAAATCTTATTATAATAGGGAAACATGACTGGATAAAGATAACTATTTCTTTACCTTTTATTTACTGTTCCAAACTTCTCCTACGCGTTATAATTCCTTATCAAATCACTTGTAGAAACAGTCCATCAGCTTCAAGACTTATTGAAGTCCTCAGAATTTATATCAACATGCAAATTAATACCTACCAATCCAATATTTACGACAGACATTACATCTCATTTCTATTTACAGTCAACTCGTTTTCATTTACTTGAAAGGATGAAACTCTAATGGATATTAAGTCCTCTAGTAAATTCTCGGTCCCAACACTCGGTGCCAATGAAAAACGACTACTCCTTAATAGTTGGAACCCTTCCCAGTGGGAATAAATGCAAATCCGATAAGTGATTAAAGATGGTCGCGAATCTTTTTAAACTTAAGGGGTGATACTTTAAAGTATGAATTAGACAAGCTATGAGTTGTTTAAAGGTGGACGAAGCGAAAGAAGTATTCAAGGATTGTAGCATGTGACGATCTGTAGTTTCTACCTACCCCCACGGGAAAAAGACGTCAGCATATGTATGTTTTTTTTTTAAAAAAAAACCTTACCCCACTCTAAGATTTCACTTGTATCGTGGGTGCGTTTACAGACACAAATCTCACAAACAAACGCCCAGACCCGAAACAACTATTTGTAGACCAAACAAATTTTTGTTCCGTATGGGAATCGAACCCACGACCCGTAGCGCAGAAGCCAATCGCTTACCCACTGCACCAAACGTGTCGTCAGAAATTGAAATTAATGTAGACGTTAGCACCACACGGATAATTAATCCTGTAAATGAAGAAGATTATTTTGTAGCCGCGTCTACACGTGATAATCTTATCGAACAAATACTGCGTGTATCTGTTAATACCGACAATCTTTCTTCCTTAAGCGGGCTCAACAAGATCGAACATCTCTTGGATCGCGGGTACGATCTCCCAAAGGAACAAGTGGCCTACATTTTTCCGCCGTCTCCACATATTGTGTGCAATGCGCACGGCAATATTTTTGTTAAGAAAGCAGCTTGTTATCTTCATACTCCAGGTTACAAATCTTTTTAAACTTCTAGGGGGGTTTGGTCAATCAATATCAATCTGGTGAAGAGTGGCAGAGCTTGTTAGGTACAAATTGATATTGACTCGATTGACGGACGGGGTCAATCACCAATTAGAGCGGGTTTTTTAGCAGATAGTGTCGCAACGGTGTTTCGTAATCGATAGATTGTTGGCAACGTGACAAGTTTCTAAATGTTTATTTATTCTGTGAATCTTGCGCAGTTTTGTATATTTTGAGGTAATGATATTTATTGAATCGAAAACCTACAAATGAGCTTGAAATTAGGATTAGGAGGATCAGTATCGCAAATAATAAATAAATTGATTCAAACACTTGAAAGACCATGTTTAGTAGGGCTCGTTAACGGGTTAATGAAACATTTAATCAAAATTAAAATAAATCACTCTTAAATTTTTTCACCTTATAATATATTAAATACCCATGAAAACTCATTTCGAAACAGGCACAATCAGCATCAAATGTATCAGGACGAACAAACTATTTAAAATTATCTGGAGAACTAAGAAAATTTTAAACTATAGGTATCTTAATGATGCAAGGGATGTGTCAGAATAAACAGTACACGACAACTGTCATTTTGACAAGAATTTTGTCTCATTGATATAATGTTTTTTTTTAGCCGTTTAGATAATTATGAACAGTTTCATCATCATCATACAGCCAAAAGACGTCCACTGCTGGACATAGGCCTCCCCCAAGCCATGTTGGGGGGGTTTGCCATAATCACCACGCTTGGCAGGCGGGTTGGCGATCGTAGTATGGTTGTTAAAGTACTCAGAGAACGCTGCTGCCCATCCTCTAGTGAAACGCTTAGTCGCCTTTTACGACACCCATGGGAAGAGATGGGGTAGTGCTGTTCTTTATGTCCGGCACTGCACGGCACAACAACGGAAACAGTTTGTTCGTCCGGATATTTTTTTTGCTGACTATTCTATACAGGGTGTAAACGAATTCACGTAATTCCACCAAACCGCGTGATCCACTGGAGACATTGATTGACCCTGTATAGATTTTTTCATAATCAACAAAAAAAGTTTTCAAAAAATGAACCAAGGTATTTTGTATCTGAGTAATTTTAGCGTCCTGAGTTAGCTGACTGCGTGGAGCGATATCGCACTAGTCGTGCCCGTCACCTGTGTCGCTGTGCCTTCATTCATTTAAGCATGGCATCGCATTTTTCTGTCACATGTTTTTTTTTATTTGGGAAAAAAAGTTTATTTCTATTTTTAATCAATCTAAATCCCGTGCGGGGTTAATCAGTACCATTAAGAAATCATGTGGTTTGAAGGAATTACACGAATTCGTTTACAGCCTATAAACTGATACAAAACCAAAAAGTTTGTTACACAATCAAGATAAGAACAATCGAGCAGTGACGACATACAAGGGAGAAATAAACCGTTATCGCGGCTACAGACCATCTGACCAACGACATATAACTGCTGATAAGAAACTGAAAAGGTTCCTCCCGAAGGCTTTATGTACAACATAAAAAGACAATCGAAATAACAGCCAATGGTTGAACAAGCCCATGGTACAGATAACGGGATACGATGTTGTTTTTTAATCGTGGATTTTGTTGTTTTATAGTTTTGAGTGTTTGTATCTGCCTGCCTTGTATTATAATAAAAAGTTTATGGTAGGTGTATCTGCATTCTTGTAAATCCTTCAAACCTTGTGACACATATTGACCCTGCACGGAATTCATTCAAATTCAACCAAAAAAATATCAAAATTAACTTAAGCTGTTCTTAACGTGAGTAATTTTCACGCCTCGAGTTAACTGACTGTGCGGAGCGATAATGCGTTAGCCGTGCCCGCCGGATGTATCGTCGTGCTTCCATTTACGTGAGCCACCGAAAAATCCTATCACAGAAAATATATTTTTTGTTCAATTTTTTTAAACCCTCTCTTATTGTTTAGTTACGCACGGCTACATATCAAGCTGTAATTTACTAGTATGAGCTGATTTCGCATTGTATAGGTTTTTTTGAAAAAGAAATAATAAATGATTCGGGTTAAGAAACAAGTTTTAATGGATTTACCCGCAGCCGTTGCAAGGATATTTGCCGGTCATGATTCCATGGGTTGGATTACCAAATCGGAAAAAAAAAGTTGCAATTTTCTGTTAGTAACAGTCTAGGATGGATCATGTCTTCGGCGGTTCCCCCACGGTGACGCAAGTCGCAGCGACAGCAACCACGTGCGTATTACAGAGACGTGCATCTATGCCACAGCGATGTGCGACTCCGTATAATTCAGTGCGATGCTACTGAAAATGGCTCTGACGCGTGTCGCTCCGACTTGCGTCACCTTTGAGGAACCGCCTTACTACATGGAACCTAATAAGTACCGTCATCGGCAAACAGAAGCTATTGCTTTACAACATTTTCTTCACTTTAATAAAACCTTTAACCTTAACCTTTTGGGTATCACAGACTTGGCGTTACATTATTTGACTAACGATCTTAACCCCTCATATCCACCGCTTCTTCGAATACGTATTCAATGACCTATATCTAGAAACAGTTAAATACGAGTAAGCAACATCACTATGAACCTAAGATACTAACCTAAGAGACTAATCAATGGATACACTCAGATAACTAACAGACAAGAGATATTCTCTCAAAGGCTAACATGTAAGTACCGTTCCATCAAATGCTATCACATCACGGTTGACTAACGCCAGAAAATAAAAAAGGCATAGAAGGCTCACTATGAAAAAATGCACGAGGTAGCTCACATAAGACGCTCAACGAAACAAAAATACCACTAAAGAGCGGTTCGAGATAAGTCTTAGATCTAAGTCTGGAGTGCGACACAGAAAGCGCGGTATGCACTGGCACTCAGTATCTCAACAACACGGACACGACAAGTGACGAAGATGCACGAGCAATACCGACACAGAGCGCGCACCTCTCGTCGCAGGCGCAACGCTCCGCGGCGCGGTGCAGCGCTAGTTCGACTCGCGGCCTCGCCGCGTGACCAGCTCATGATTAAGGGCTCCATTTGGGTCCGAAACTAGTCGGGCAATCCCGAAAAAATGCACGTGAGTAAACCGTAACTAACAATAAATATAAGTCTTAGAAGGTTGATTGTGAAAAACGCGCAAGGTAGTTCACGCCTAAATTGACGCTCAACGAAACAAGAATATTAATTACTATAGCGCGGTTCACCATTCAAGACAAGTCTCAAACCTATAAGGAAATATCGTTTATATTGCTGGACCCTAAGTAAACTGACGGTCAGTAGGCGTAGAATGACCACCGTAGACAAGGATTTTGTCGACGGAAAAACAGACAAAATAACATAATTAGGTATATAGAAAGACCATACACAATGGCAATATGTCATAAGCATGGCATTATGTACGGTGGTCATGATACGCCTGCAGGACTTACAGACCGAAACAACTATCACCAACGAATGAGCTTCGGTATAATTTCTTAGCATTCGCTAGATGCATAACATTTTGATCGAAAATAATACTGTTTTTTTTCGTGAAAGCCAATGTACGGGATATGGCATTAGCTACCCACACGCTACGAACGTCCAATCTCTTCCGTAGGTTTTCTTCGGCCCAATCTATACTTCGCATTTTCTGAAGAGGCGCTTTTTTTATCGAGTTGCCTCACGTGGACCTTCTGTCCCTGTTTTGTGTCGTCGGTCTCTGCTGAAGTGAACCGAATTAGGCAATTAATGGGTGCGGCAGCGCAACCGCAGTGCCAATTACATTGTTAGTTAGTGAACACTTTATGTGCCAATTGTATGGTGATCGCGGATGGGAAATATGGCATGCGCTGCACAATATTTCGTAATATGATACTTTGTAATCCAAAATAAACGTACTTAGCTTAAAGCTATGCAAGGGTGCATTAATATGCATCGAATCAGTCTTAACGCAGTTGACGGATATGAAACTCTAACATCGTTTTAAAAAGATTTATTCGTTTTCTTCAAACCTCCACCCTGGAAATACACTAATTTTAGCTTTATTGTGGACCTTATCTATACACGTGTGCCCATGATCTTCTGAAACAGACCTTATCAAAGGATTTTTTAGAACAGTAGTCCTGGCGATTTTACCATTGTCACCTCAAAATAATTTGGTGTACCTACGAAGAATTTTTCAAGTCTTAAGTGCTGAAGCTTCCATTAACAGTACGATAATATATAAATTTTTCAAGTCTTATGTGCAGAAGCTTCCATTAACAGTACGATAATATATGTACTATAGTGATTATGACGTCTAAACCCAAGATATACATATTTGTGTGAACGTAGGTACTTCTAGGTTCTAATTGAGCTTCAGGAACACATGTTGTGGATGGATATTGCTCGGAGCTAGCTATTGGATACTAAGTTTGGCAATATTAATAATGAAATGCCAACATGTAGAATACACATACATACATAATCTCACACCTTCTTCCCATGAGAGTAGGCAGAAACTGTAGAACGCCACATGCTACGATCCTTAAATACTCTTTTCGCTTCGTCCACGTTCATACATGTACATGTAGAATACGGTAGTTGTATGGCAGTTTTATTTATTGCCAAAACACTTATTGAAACCACACATGACATGTGGGTTATCAAATGAAATTAATCAAAATAAATGTAGATAATAGTTTTACATGCTTTCCTTGGCTTTCTTATGAGAACAGCTTGAACATGTCTTTTGGATTACCTGCAACAAAAGAAATCAATTTTGTTAATATTTTACAGTACATAAAATCTTGAGTATAGAACTGAATATTGAAGGTTGACAGGTAGAGAATGCCAATTCGCCTCGTGTCACCAATGTAGGTACATTAAGTTTAAATAAATAAATATAAAACAATATTTTTGCTAATAACCCTGCAGATTGGATGCTAAAATATTACACGGGGACCGTTAAGTACTAAACTAAGTTAGCCTAAGTTAGGACGACGACTGCTTTACCGTGGGGATGGGCCTGAGTCCGATGGGCAATTAAATTAGTATCTGCAGGCATCGTAGATAACATCATTAGGCTTTTTCCCAACAGTGTTTAGGATCGGCTTCCAGTTTATCACAGCATTTTTGTAATAGGTTGGCATACAAGCCGACGCGGCGACGTCCAACGCCCACCTCATGGAAAGTGGTAACCGCCGCTTATACACCTAGAACACCAAGAGGGGTGCCAGTGTTTTTGCCGAAGTATTTTATTTTGAATTTCATCACGTCGACAACGATTCGCCGACGTAATCTTTGCCGAAGCAATTTTTACCCTAATTTGATTTCGCCGAATGATTTATTAGCCACCATAATTATTTGGACAAAAATCATTCGGAAATTTTGTTTTAGTCGAATACTTATTTGGCTATTGTTTAATTTGCCAAATAAGTATTCGCACAAAATTATTTTCACAGAGCGGAATGTAATGTTAATACAACTCAGCGCACCCCGACTACACGTGGTCAGACTCTGTCCTACCCCTAGAGTGTTATTTAAAAGCGTGGACTGCGTGGAGCCAGAAGCTCGCGAAGGGGCGACAAAGCGAGTCTTCTGGCGGCGCAAACCCAGAAACACTTGCATGCTTGCTTGCATGATGGCAAAATGAGCCATCTAACAAGTGTAAAGGGGCGAATAATACAGTTGACTAATGAAACAGTGGCCAGCAGACTAGTCGGCGTAATAAAAATTTACAAAACATAATTAGGAAATTTAATTATTCGGCGAAATGAAAAGTGGCGAAAGATTGTCGGCCAGATAAGAATCGGCTATAATATTTCGATATTCCAAGAGAGAACCCACCAAGAGGATTGCTGATCCGTTGCCAAACTTAGAGACAAAGTTGGAAAGTTTCATGTGCCTGTAATTTAACCGGCATCCATACCCTTGCAACTGGAACACAGCGATGCTGCGTGGCATCAGTAATAGCTATAGAGGATGGAGGTAGTACTTAATTCACTGCTTTACTGTTTTTTTTTCTTATTTTCATATTTACACAGAGAAGATGAGATGTCGACTAGGGATATGGACGTTAGTCGCGGCAGTCGATGGTGACCTCTCGCTTCCGGCCGTGGTTCTGTCCATGGTCGGGAGCGAGAGTGCGGGGGAAGCCGTCACCTCCTTCTGCGAGGAGGTGATGGCGACCAAGGAGGGAGCGGAGAGGGAGAGAGAGGCAGCAGCCACTCTCCCTTCCCGCGCAAGACGCACCGGGCGCCGGAGGGCGCGCGACGATCTCCTGCCACCGTAGTGTGTGGCCTGCGGGCGGCGGGTTAGGGGACTCGCTGCGTGACCCCACAATGAAAGAGGTCTGCCAGGGGCTGGCAGACCGAGGCCTGCCGGGGTCGCGGTGCATGCCGCTGCGAATCCCGCGACCTCGGCCAAGGGTCAGGATAAGGAACACCGTGGTTTTTAGCCGGTAAGAGTCCGGCATACCCCTTCGCCTTCCCCGGGCGAAGGGCATAATGAGGATTTCCCCAAAAAAAAAGCGATACGGACGTGGCTTGTGGTCTAGATATTTCATAGAAATAGAACTACGCGTCACATATCCAATGCATACAGACTTACAAAGGCTAAGGAACAGACATCTCTGACGACAGATTGTCAAGACTCCGTAAATTGCGCCACACCATTGCATTACAGCCAACGAAAGAGTCATGTATTACAAAGTCTTTGAGCTCAACTTACCATTCTCAGTTAGAAACCGTCATACCGTACCGTTAGTGCATACGTCACACAATAATAAGATAGTGACACCATGAAGGCGGAAATTGAAAACGTAAACAGTAACATTGTACCTAGCAAAGCGAAATATTTTATGTTCAGACATAAACTTGTAACTATTACGTATAAAGTTATTAGAATTATATGTACGTGAGTAAGAGGAATATTGTAGCACGTGGCGTTAGGTAGTTTACGTTTACCTTTGGGAAAAGCTAAGATATTATGTATCTTTACGAAATAGAAGTAAAGTCCTTTCTAGTCTGATTCTCAACGGATATGAACTATCCTTTGTGTTGAAAAGATATATTTGTCGTTACACCCTTTGTGCTAGTGTCGTTTTGACTACTTCCTCTTCTGTTTTGGGTATCTTATTTAAAAAATTAATAAAAAAATGATGATGAAATAAGAAAAGAGGTTGATTCATCAACATACATACGAGTAGCTAAATTGACCGCAATGAAATCGGTTATCTGTTTGGGAGCTACGGTGCTAAGACAGACAAAGAGGTTTGAATTGTTTTTTTTTGTAGCGTTAACGGTCGAACGGCCGTGGTTCAGCTGCGGTGCGATACCGATTTTAAACAGTTTTGTTAGTTGAAATGGCCTCCTGTTTTCAACAAAAGATGTTGCAGGCACCACAACCAAGCCACCAAGAAGTTGTATAAATATGTATAATACTAATTTCTCAAAGACCGTCTAGTACAAAATAAAGAAATATTGTCTATTTTAGCACTGAAACAACAACACATAAATGTCTTTAGGTCGAATATAATATTTATATTTATTATTATACCCTATACCAAACCAATTTAATAAAAAGGGAAATAATCGCTTTGAGTCTTCTTATCTAAAACTGCAATTAAAATGTAAGACGTTTGTAGATTTTTTGTTGAAACAAGTGACTATTTTTAATTCTTATTTAATGAAATAACCTCCGGTTTCTGATTTGAGAATTCGAGATAAGCAATACTTACTTAAGTAATATTTGAGTACGGAGTTGTCAAAAAAATGCTTTAAAATCCGTAATTTCTTTGACAACTCCATACTTAAATGTTACTTAAGTACTGCTCATCCTAGAATTCTCAAATCAGAAACCGGAGGTATATCACCAAAATATTGTTTACCTTTTATTAAATTGGTTTGGTATAGGGTTTAGTTAGTCTACGAGCTATACCTATAATGTTATCTTTCAGTCTGCTCCTCGACGTGTTTGCTCAACTAGTACCTACCTACTTAGTTACGTGTTGTATCAAATGTCTGAAAGGCCGTCATTGGATGTTACGCGATGTTTTGTTAAGCACTGAAGTTACGTAAAGCTATCTGGTGTATTTTGTTACCTAACTAATCTGGAATTAAAGGAAAACAGAGGGTATATGCGTTACACTTCGTGTCAAGGAGAAATCCTTGCGAAGTTGGGGTGGTGGTAATTTAATATGACGTCAGTATCTTCGATGGAGTAGGATCAGATAAGGTCTTTTATGCACCCGTCTTTCGTCAATTTAAAATAGGTATGATCGAGAACTCCGCGGACTACTTTGATAACTCATTAATCATTATGCACAAATATTGCCACAGTCCGGCTAGTGTTGTTCGTATCGACATTATAAACAGTTTATGGCTTTGGATATCTGCAGTTTTACCGATGCCCGATACACAAGGTTTGGGAAAACCCTTATCTGTACATAATAAAAAAAAAATGGGTTCCCGCCGTCTGTACGCTGAGATCTTTTAAACTACGCATCGGATTTTGTTGCGGTTTTCATCAATATACATAATGATTCAAGAGGAAGGTTTATAATATATAAACTTTATATGTATAATACATTGTACCCGTGCGAAGCCGGGGCGGATCGCTAATTAATAAATGAACTACAATGTCACAAACATACTGTCCCAATTATATCGTTCTATAATGAAATATCGACATATACCCCATTACTATTAAAAATCTTCTATACCTGGCAACAAAATCTGTCAAACAAGTGAACGGAATTCTGGATTTGACTTTACTAATCTCTACTAGTATTATAAATGCGAAAGTAACTCTGTACGTCTGTCTGTTACGCTTTCACGCCTAAACCGCTGAACCGATTTTGATGAAACTTGGTACAGAGATAATCTGAAACCTGGAGAAGGATATAAGCTACTTTTATCCCGAAAAATACGGAATACGCGATAAACGATATCCACGCGGACGAAGCCGCGAGCGACTTCTAGTCTTAAATAAAACATATAATCAGTCGGTCATGACGAAATTATAAGGGTTTCGTTATTGCCATTTGGCTACAGAACCCTATAAATAAGCTTTAAGTCCTTAGAAATCCCAAATGTGCTTAATTAAAGACAAATTCCTAGTCCATTGTCTTCAAATACTAAGTGTGACGTCACTTTCAGGCCACTTGCTGCAGGCATGAATTGGGTGTCTTCCAGCCAGTTTTGAGAGCCAATTGAGGAAAATGGGTCAGTGGTGGGCTTGCCTATTTACGGATATAACCTGGTCTGTAAAGTGCTGAGACAGCGTGAGAATACGTGATATGAAAAGGACTTGATTTTGCTTTTAATTAAATTAAAAATCTAATCTGTTTTAGAATAATTAATTATGATTAAGTGTGTGGCTTTGTATGTGTTTTGGAGAGGTACTTTCCGTATCAAAGTTCACCTAAATAAATTTAAATTAAATTACTTTTATTTCAGACCATTTTGTTAGATGAACATGTCTTTGTAAATATGCAACTATCTTAGAAAAATAAGATAAATAGAGCTCTACTCATACCGTTATCTTTTTTTCTGAATTAGAAATGAATAAAACAGAGTTTTAGGTACCTACCCGTTTTGTAATACCGTTTATTTGTTAAAGATTTAAACTTTTACTGTATCGAAGAAAGACTAGTAGTAAATAAATGCTGTTTATCACAAGTTTATCTCTGTGTTAAGCGTGTATGGGACACTGTTCGGTGGGTTCCCTACTTGAAATCGAATGCCGTAGGATCGAATAACACTTGCTCGAAAACGTTAACTCGATAGTACTTAAAATCGAACAATTATGAGCGCGAAAGTTCACTGTCTCGATGCATCAAAATCTCGAATAACTATAAGCTCGAAGCATCGGCAGCGCGACAGCTCATTATCTTGAAACATCATTTCTCGAACGACCAATAAATCGAATTGACAGAATAGTTTCAAGGATTCTTATTTGAGATCAGAAAATGGACACCGGCGGCGGTAATAAGTTGTTTGGTAGATATATTAGTTAAATGGTAGGTTTTGGGGCACCCGACACGGATAGGTTAGGTTCGAAGGTTCGGGGCTCCTATTTCTGTCTGCATGGTTTAAAGAAACCGTTTAACTAACATATCTACCAAACAACTTATTACCGCCGCCGGTGTCTATTTTCTGATCTCAAATAAGAAGCCTTGAAACTACTCTGTCAATTCGATTTATTGGTCGTTCGAGAAATTATGTTTCAAGATAATGAGCTGTCGCGCTGCCGATGCTTCGAGCTTATAGTTATTCGAGATTTTGATGCATCGAGACAGTGAACTTTCGCGCTCATAATTGTTCGATTTTAAGTACTATCGAGTTAACGTTTTCGAGCAAGTGTTATTCGATCCTACGGCATTCGATTTCAAGTAGGGAACCCCTGTTTGGTATGGTTCGTAGAGGTCTTCAGTGAGGTCAGTACGGTGCCACTTGAAAGAATTGATTTTCAATCTTGCGCAGGGTCAAAAAACTGCACAGGTCTATTCCATTACCCGTCCGGTCTACCTGTGCAGGCACACCTGCACAGGTAGATCTCTCCGTTGGACAGTAGCGTGTATGGCGCGTATTAACACAAAAAAAAAACACTTGGAAACATCAATATAATGGCATGTTAAGGCTAATTCTAATAAAATTCCCCTTCAAAGATAACAATAATTAATTATCATTAGCACGTCGTAGCGACGTGTGTGCTGACGTAACGGGGAGGCGTACGTTTGTAATCAGGCCTGACCTGGAAACTTCTTTGTTCGCCGTGAATGAGAGCCGACGAGCGCAGGGTTAATTGCGTGGTACACCCGCCTTTGGAGGGTTAAAACTAATGCACTGAGTGCGTATGTTGGTGCTGTCATGTGGGGAGTTATTTTTTTTTTTTTGAATAAACTAACATGATGAGGGAATGGGAGAAAAGCATTTATTTATTTACACTTCTATGTACTATGGTGGTACATAAGGCGGACTTAATGCCATAAGGCATTCTCTACCAGTCAACCTTTGGGTTAAAAAGAAAAGCATCGAAATAGGTACAGCAAAAAATTTATAAAAATGAGTTGAAAATTTCGAACTGAATATAGTACGAATTCATAAGATATTAAGTTACATTAATACAAATAATAAAATATATAGACATTATAATATTATATCAAATACAAAACATTATGAAAATCTAAATACAATTACCTATGCCATACAAATACATCGTACGATATACGGTACTCATTAAATGTTAGGGAGAGGAAAGGTGTGTTAGGATCCTTAGATGTAGTTCCTACTTTATCAAGTCCTGGTAACTTGGCTTTATCAGCTTTTGATCCAGCGGTGATACACCAAATATAAAAAAAGATGGATAATATAGCCATTTTACGGTTTTTGATGATGTCGTATACGTTTTTTTCGACAGCAGTCTCCAACTGACGAAATGACCGCTATATCAGGACTCGTCTTTCGTTGACCAGAATATAATGAAAAAAACTTTAAAAACAAAAATCTTGCGGGTGCCTTTCCACCAGAGATGTGCTATGCAGCTATGCTGCGAGAATGTAAAAGCTAAGCTACGAAACTTTGTGACCGTTTCCACTGATGCTAAGCTATGTAGCAGAGCGAGTAAGATGTGCTATAAAAATGCGCCGCCGCAAGGTAGCTGTGCGAAAAAGATGCGCAGCTCGAGCTATGCAACGTATCGACAATAGGGAAGACATCTGCACATAGCTACACCACTCGCGTCCATCCATAGCTCGCATCCATAGCACGCATCCACAGCACGCATCCTTCCATATAAAAACGTAGCTTAGTTGAATCAGTTTCCGCCAGTGCTATGCTATGTTGACCAATGAATATGATTGGTGGATATCAAACGCATCCATAGCAATGTTGCATAGCACATCTCTGGCGGAAAAGCACTCTTAATGTCATAGCCTCGACCTTTATCTAAAGGAAGTTCTAATTAACGGTAATCTAATTTTATCTTTTTGTGTATTTTTTATTCATCAGCCAATCTACTAACAAGACACCCACGCCAACTTACACCTACGAATAGAATGACTGAAGAAAAGTAATCAATATAATCCAATGAACATTAATGAAAGAAAATTAAAAACCTCGAGTTGTTTTAATTTCAAAGTAATCCAATCTATTTTCATTTTCAGTTATTAACATATTGCATTTGTTACATTATATTCATTCAGTTATACGCCAGGTGCTGTGTGCGTGAAGCGCAGTTCAGACTACACTATACTATTTCGCTATATAGTATAGCATGCTGCGTCGTAAGCTAAAACTATATAGCGTGACGTTCTCACTATACGCTATATCGCAAGCCGGTATACTAATATAAGTACTATATAAGGGTGACGGACGCGGTAAAAGTTAGGCGGGGCGGGGACCGGAGAATCGTACGATATTGCTCTGAGAATCGCTCAAGTTTATCGCGTACAGCAAGCCAATGCTTTATAGCAAAGCGTTGTGTGACAGTGTTCATATAAAATGTATGCTGAGCGATATCGTTGTGCTATACAATATTTGCTGTATGCGATACATTATAGCGTAGCGTAGTCGGAATTGCGCTTAAGTTTGTCAATATGCGATTTTTATGTGTGACAGTGAGCGTCTGGAATCCAGGTTTCTTACACACACATAATCACTGTGTCTGTACAAAGTAAGCAAATAGAATGCAAAATGCATGCCAAAGTGGTAGAATGTACAAGGATTCTTTAATATTATTGTAACCACCTTATTGTAAATACCTACGTTGTAAGCAAATAAATTATTATTCTATTCTATTTTAGAACGCATAATTTACTTAATGAATATTGTAATATTTTGTATAATAATATAGAATAAAATAATATTATTTTCTAAAAATATTATTACTAGGGGTCACTCACAGCTTCGCACGCGTGGATATCGTTAAAAGCGTATTCCGCGTTTTTCGGAGTAAAAGTAGCCTATATCCTTCTCCGGATTCCAGACTACGTCTGTACCAAGTTTCATCAAAATCGGTTAAGTAGTTTAGTCGTGATGAGGTAACAGACAGACAGAGTTACTTTCGCATTTATAGTATTACCAGTAAGGATTTTATTTCCAGGTTTCTCTTTACCGTTAATGAGACAATTTAGAAGCAGACTTTTAATTATAATGTGGAAGACATATATGTTTTTTATTAAACTGCATCAAATAACACTAAAGTCCCAGACAATGTATTGTTTTTGCATATTTCATAAAAACTTTAACAAATATAAATTAAACATAATCTTTAATTTATCACATACTTAATATTACTAAATTATGTTAATTTTATGTGCATGTGCATGCCATGTGATTTCTAGTGCTTAAAATTACAAACCTGTCTGCACATAATTATGCATTAATTAACTTTTAAGACAGCTAAAATAGCAATAGGTAGAATTTTAAACATAACATCATGCCCGTAATCTCCAAAGGGTTGGGCAGAGGTGCATGGTACACCCTCATTTCGCCGTTATGTTAAGTCCCATGTAATAGGGGGCGAGTCTATTGCCATCAACCGGCCACAATTCCAGACTCGGGGCTGCTATTAAAAAAATCGACGCGGAAAAATCCAATAACACTGCCCGACCTGGGGATCGAACCCAGGACCTCATGCACAACAGTCACGCTAGCGACCACTAGACCAACGAGGCAGTAGGTACATTTTGTTATTAGTAATGTGATGAAACGCAATTCAAACTACGCTATACTATTTCGGTATTGCGTCATAAGTCATAAGCTATAACTATATAGCATGGCGTTCACATATATGTAGTTATACGTACGATACAGCGTTGAGAATTGCTCAAGTTTATCGTGTACAGCAAGCCAATACTTTATAGCATAGCGTTGTATGAACGTGTCCATATAAAATGTATGCTGAGCGATACCGTTGTGCTATACAATATTTGCTATAATAATTAATATGCTATATATATTAGGTATATCGTAGTCTGAACTACGCTTTACTGCTATAAGTATCATATTCTTTTATATAAATAGATGTCTCGCATGAGACACAAGAAAAAATAGCTTAAAAAGATCGAATTTCTTCAAATCGATGCTTGAATCTCAAATTCGCATTATAACGAAAAAAAACCTGTTGATTATTTATCAATTTACATTTTGCAAAAGTTGACCGACTTTGCAAGTTCGACTACTGTTTTTGTTAACAATCGCATACGCAAGTTCATATCTTCAAGGTTTAATTAAACATTTTAATATATTTAACGAGCATACAACAGGTAGCGGTTTACGAAATCTTTTGAGTTTCAACAGCAATTAAATTATTCATGAGAGTATCATACAGAAGCGTAAAATAATATCTTTATACAACCCTGCTTGTGGTACAGCCAGGCTAAAGTTGTGGGGGTTGGTTCAAATCCCAGCGTCGCAATCGTTATCCTTTTCAAATTTAAAAAAAGGACATTCCTATTACGGTATTTGACTACTAAAAAATGTACAACAATTTTAAAAAAATATGAAAACGATGCAAAAATAGAGAGGAGATAAACGGTTTCAAAGTTTGTGGAGGCGGCATTTTTTGTCCTTGTCACACGAAACGGATATTGTACAGAGTGATGTCAAGTCACTATGAAGTTTTTAAGGTACGACGTCATTTTTAAGTAGTGTTGTCTCTATCTCGTGAACAATTTAAAATTGTTTGTAACTTGGGCATTTTAATAAATATGTCATTGGTGTTTTCACTGTTGCTAAATATTTTTGTAAAACTTTCGAGATTTCTAATAAAAAAATAATAGCCAAATACCCCAGTAATTGCTATTGCATAATATTATGCAATTATTCTGTTAGTCGGACAATAGTAGCGTTCGTCGTACCCACTTCACTAGCGATTATGGATGTGACATTCACGATGACAGAGCAAAATGTACAAAAGTTCATGACTCCGCTTAATCAAATCAATCAATAAATCTATTCACCTATCCTTCGGGTATAACCGCTTCTAAAACATCTAGCATGATTTATTCTCTACAATCCGTGTTCAGTAACGTACTCCAGTCTATTCCCCTTGGATGGTCTATTGACAGAGAGGTTTCCATCTGACTGGCGATCAAAGGATAAACATGGACGGTCTAGAACCGCTAAACTAAATATGTTTAGCTCCTCATTTGACCGACTGAACGAACGTTTGATTGACTTTCGGAATATTCCGAGAAATATTTACGGATACAGTGAATTTGTGCTCATTTCTCCTGGGGTATCGGAAATTCGGAATTGATCACTATACTGGCCAAATACTCAAACGTTACTCAGTTTAAGGATGCCGTTAATTCTCGTGCTGTCACTGTCATTTTAAGGCGAAGCGAGAAAGACAGCACGAAATTAACGGCAACCTAAAATTTATTAGTTTGAGTATTTAGCCTTACGTTTTAAGATTTTACTTTTGAGAAATGTGATTAAGTGCAATCATGCACATAATCACATTTCTCAAAAGCAAAATGATATTTATTTCTGTAAATAAATCTGTTACAGGCAATATTTACTTACAAGTCAATGTAATGTTTTTTTGAAGACTTAATGGCGTCGGGCTTTTCTATCTGACTAGCTCTGAGAAAGAAAGCCGAAACAAACTCAGAGGTCAAGGTCTTTTTTGAAGTCCAGACGTGTGCGGTATAAAATGTGTGCTATGCGAGAGTTACAATGTAGGAAAGATATGTTTGATTGCCATAGCAGGTTTGAGTTGACCTGACCCAACTGACGGCACGCATGCATCAGCCATCGTGTAGCTCAACCTTATTTTAGGGAGCTCAACGACCCGACGCACGACGCCACCAATCAGAATGAATCTGGGGAACCACAAACTCATTAGGTAATTATAATTTCTAAAAAATATACTGTTTTTATGATATCTTGACCAATGTGACACCTGATAACGATAACAATAAGTATTATGGACGGTTAACCTTCAACCCAAAAGGATTATAAGTTTTATTTAGGAATAAACCTAAGTAGGTAAAGGTGCGTTTAAAAATAATCGGTACTCACATTTTTGACCGCGTGATTCCAACAAACGACAATTATAACCTGGCCATCAAAGCTTCCTTATTGTAGCTGTGAAAACTGATAACAGAAGCCTGTTATCTAAAGTACCACAGGATTAAGGTCGTTTGACCTTCACAAATGAGGCTCTCCAAGTCCGAGTTAGATAATTATTATTCCAACATTAGGAAGAACCTCTTTATAATAAATGTACTCATAGTAATTGAAACTGCTACAAAGCGCTGTTCAGATTCAGACTACGCTATACTGTCATATGCTATAACTATATAGCATGAAGTTCATACTTATCAGCCATATCGCAAGCTGGTCTACTACAAATAGCAAGTTACTTGACGGTGATCTGTCGGGCGACGGACGGGATAGAAGTGAGGCGGGGCGGGGACCGGAGAATCGTACGATATAGCTCTGAGAATCGCTCAAGTTTATCGCGTACAACAAGCCAATACTTTATAGCATAGCGTTGTGTGTACGTATCCATATAAAATGTATGCTGAGCGATATCGTTGTGCTAAACAATATTTGCTATATGCTATACTTTATAGCGTAGTCTGAACTGCGCTTAATGGAGATAACTTGAAAAAACTAGTTAGTTTCCCAGAGCAAGTTGTGATATTCAACTAATGTTATGAAGTGAGTATTACGTAATTTGTCGCCCGAGGGAGTCAGGAAATGGGATTATAGAAACTTACTAACTATAAGTTATTCCTATGTTAATAACATGTGCCGGCGGCGCATAGACTGATACATTTAAATATACCTAGGTGGGTACAGGCAGCTGCATCTACTGGGTACTACCCTGGTAATTTTTGGAATAAAGATTCAACTTTTGAGTAGGTATTCACATAGAGGCCTACATTAATCCCCATTATATTTATAAAACTACAAGTGCCAGAGTACATTATAAGATCCACCAATGTCACCAGGGGCGTAGCCTATTTTTGCAGTATGTAAATAAAAAATCTCCGAACGTGAATCAGAGTAACAAAGCAATAATAAGTCATACATAATGTTGGTTGATGTTCCCCATCAACAGACTTTCATAGTTCATCGCTGTTCAACAGTCGGCATAAAATAAAACCTTCCATAGGCTGCCAGCGTCAACTCAACATTCATTTCCACCTTAGAAGTTACTCGAAGATCAATGTGAAAGCTTCAACCAATAAGCACATTCCTCGTTCATGGCGCTTCAAGTTCTCACTGCTCTAAAGACCATACAAACAAAGAGCATTTAACTGGAACAGGATTAATTTCTAAACTACAGCCGATGAACAACGCAGGCAGAGGCACGCTACATCAATTTACGAGGGAACAATGCAAAATCTGAGCTTAGACGTCCTTGCTGAATACTATTCTCCAAATGACCGTCACAATGCGCGGTCAAAGGGAAAAGTGTCATACCTGGAACACGGACTGGTGAAGAATAAAAGAAACAAAAAAAAAGACTCATACATGCAGTTGCAGAAGTTAAATAATATACAAAAACTAAAGATAGCAAATATTTTAACAACCTGCACGAGGGATGAAGGCTTCTATCTCAGCACAATGTTGAGACATTTAAACTGGTATAGGCTCTAAACTGGGTAATACAGTAAGTCAGCAAACAGGAGGACGGTGCCTGTCCATCCTCTTGGCGTAACCCCTGAGTCTTCAGAGACCCACGGGTGGGGAATGGAAATACTATACCTTGAACTACATGCAACAGACAATAAAATTCATACTAGGAACATCAAAATGTTTCTAAACAATAGTCGACATACAACGTAGGCCCGCCACTCCAATTTACAAAGCAACAATGCAAAACCTGAGGTTAACAAATTAAATTTTCCGGACAGTTTAGAGCCTACTTCTAAACTGGGGCGTGAAATGTAAAATATAATTAGAGGTCCGCCGGTGAGAACTGAGGCCACAGAGATTGTATTTGTTTTAACACCTAACGTGTCGCCCGAAATTAACAAAGGGTTTTATAAAAATATAGAAGTTGCTACGTCAAAGTTGGTGTGGCTTTGCGTTTTAATATTATAAATGTTGTATTCGGCGGTTTAGAGGTTCAGTTAAATTGTTAGGTTAAAGTTTTAGCACATGGGACCTGAATTAATTGGCAAACTCTGGACTTACACATTAATTTTCGGAAATTTCAGGCGTGGTGGTAATTTAAAGTTTTTTCAAGTTTATTTCGACAGTACTCTTGTAACTTCTAGTCCTATCTATGTAACTTTTGATAAGACCAGTTACTTCTGAAGTTATAAATGCGAAAGCCTAGTTTTGCTTAACGTTAGTCTCAACTCTCAACGGACCGAAGAATGATGATGTAATTTTGAGAAAACTCAAGCCAAGAAAAACAGTACATATTAGGTACTTATTAACTTTTTTGTTTTGGCTTAAGATAATCTATTAACCTTAAGGAGGAAACAATTTTCCTTATTCTCAGATACCGTTAAATTGGTAATAAGTCTGTAGCCGAAAGGTCAAAGATCAAAACAAGACAATAATAGTAAAATCGATATTTCGATACAATACGCAAGCAAGGTAAGGAAATAACTTCAGTAATATTTTGTACAAACAAGAAGGTAATATCCCTTACAATCTCCCAGAGGTGATGCACCATTCCTTCAGCCGCCAGCCGTTGAAACTCACACCGCTAAGTGTAGAAACAATATGACGTCAGAGGTTTCCTTTGAGGCGAGGTAAGCCTTCCGACCTATTTCTCTCCTACAAGTTACGCTAATACCTCTGCTACAGATAATATATCACATAGACTTCACTTGCACCATCCGTCGCCTCGCGCACGCACACATACACATCATTCCTTACCTCAGAATTTAACGGGGAAGTAAGGGAACTTCTAGCAATGTTCGTTTTGAATTCCGTGAAAATGAGCGTTGCGTGTGTATGCGCGCGCCAGTGAAGGAAGAATGAGTAAAATCTTTACCATCTGAATAGGTAGTATATACTATAATTTGTGGCTCGACCTATTTTCGTTCAACAATCAGACGTTGATTCCTCTGCTGTTCTCAGCAAATCCCTTTTTGTACGTATCTTTGGATTGCAATTAAGGGTCCAGCCTATCTTACTGGTTTCATTTCATATATTCATGTTATCTATAAGAAACTAGGTGTATTGATTAATTTTCTGATACGATGTTAGCTGATCTCGTTCTGCCTTAGGCTAAATTAAGGCTACCTGTAAAAGGACGGTATGGTATTAATTATTTTGGGCTTTTATATTTTTAGGAATTCCATGACTGTGTGCATCATGAAAAGTTTGAATTTTAATATCCCTTTGGTAAAATTAATGACCGACAAAAAATAGTATTTACACATAAACATCATCATGCCTGTGTTCCCCGAAGGGGTGGGCAGAGGTGTATAGTACTCCCTCATTTCGCCGTTATGTTTAAGTCTCATATGAGTAATAGGGGGCAAGCCTATTGCCATCAACCGGGCAAAAATCTAGACTCCGGGCTGCTACTGAGAAATTCCACACGAAAAAACCCAATAACACTTTGGCCGACCTGGGGATCGAACCAAGAACCTCACACTCAGCAGTCGCACTTGCGACCACTAGACCAACGAGACGGTCATAGTATGTTTAGTGTTTTAAAAAAATATGTATGATTAGATTAATGTATCTATGTACGGGCCGTCGGCGTTGTCGCCTCAAATAAATGAAGAAATAAATAGGCCATATGCCATAAAATGTTGGGGGTAGTTTCGTTGTATCAAAATACTTCTTCTGCCAACGTCAAAACACGTCAAAAAAGACATTCGGCATCTTTTTCAACCTTGACGTTTCAACCCAAGAAAGAAATTAATACGCAACTCAGTCCCCAAACTTAGTAGAACATGCTACGGCCTTCCGAATTGGATTCATAAGGCTTTCGAGGATACCCGTCTCTAATTTACATAGGAAGGCTTTTGTTAAAGTTCTTTACATCCCTTTGTGTATTCAATTGTAAGTTTTTGTTTCTTTGTAAAAGATGGTCAGGAAGAGCGGCCTTTTACGTAAAAACAAACATTTTTGTTAATCCGCGACGCAAAGAAAGGGGTGTTATGAGTTAAAGCCCGTTGTCCGTATGTGGCTCCGTAGCTCCCAAACGGATGAACCGATTTCAATTTGATTTTTATTTTGAAAATTGGTTTGATCGGGTTTTTCTTTCTTTTCTTTTTTTAAAAAACGTTGCCCCACACTAACCTCCGGTTTCTGAATTGAGAATTCTAGGATAAGCAGTACTTAAGTTTATATATACATTTGAGTACGAAATTGTCAAAAAAATGACGGATTTCAAAGCATTTTTTTAAAACTCCGTACTCAAATACTACTTAAGTACTGCTTATCCCGAATTGTCAATTCAGAAACCGGTGGTAAGATTTCTCCGGTATCGTGGGTGCGTTTACAGACACAAACAAACGCCCAGACCCGAAACAATCATCTGTAGGCAATACAAATTTTTGTTCCGGTTTGGTCTTAGCTATGTTTGATGATAATGACATCAGCCTTTTCAAGATCATCAGCCCATAACACAGTTAGTCTAGGAATTTCCCTGTGGTATCATCAATTCATCTGCTAAGTGTGACTTACTGACGTCAAACCGCGTGATCTACTGCTGACATAGATTAACCCTCAATGGGTACCTATTACTTACTGAAATCGAACTGAAAAAATATTTAAAAAAAAAACGTTGTGTTCTATTTCTGAGTCATTTTAGAGCCTCGAGTTATCTAACTGCAAAGAGCGATATCGCGTTAGTCGAACCTGCCAGCCGTGTCGCCGTGCTTTCATTAATTTATGCGTGGCATCGAAATGTTCAAGTAAACAAAAATTATTTTTTGCAAAAAAGTAATCTTTTTTTTACTGTTTCCTTATACGGTGGGTGGTTTAGATGATCAATTACCGCTACCTCATGAAAAAAAAAAGATTTTTATTTTTTTATTTTTAATCATGCTAAGTAGGTAAATCCCGTGCGGGGCCAATCTACACCAGTAGTTATCATGTTGTTTTAAGGAATTACACGAATTCGTTTACACTCTGTGTACAGTCATTGGGGGAATACCCGCCGCCGCCGCGCGCCGCCGCAGCCGATATCCTATCATTCCTATGGTTACACCTGTTGTCAGAATTTCGGGCTCTTGACTACCTGTAACGACTGTCATAGGTATTGGTATGTCAACCGGGACCGACGGTTTATTATGCTCTCTGAGGCTTGGGATCTCGATGTGTAGCGTATGGTCACCCATCCACGGACTGACTGCGCCAAGCGCAGCTTAACCTCGCAAATAGTATGACCCATGTTCAACAGTGGACATAAATACCGACTGACACGGTGATTGTAGTTTTTTTTTAAACATTACTTTTATCTCCCTTTGTCCAAACTTACGATAATAAAGCGGTATTGTGAATTAAATTTAGTGAAACTGTAGCCATTTGTTAGAGTAATCTCGTACTACCCTCTTTTATTTGTGTATTGTAGAAACCCTTATCGGTCTTCCACTTTTGTTTTAGGAGGTTATCCGAACTTGGACTGTTAAAGCTGTTTTAGTACTTTTTTGTATCGATTGGGGAGGCCTTGCTTTTAAGAGTGTAGAAGAAACAGGGGATGTTGAATCGAGATGTTATAGTTGCAATCCGTTCTGTGATCTGAGGTTGGAATGGTCGATGTTACATAAACGCATTAGTGATCTATGCAATGCAAGAAACCCTGCTATATTTGAAAGCATCTAAGGTAAATGCGGAAACATAGAAATAAAATAATGGTAGCGGAAGGCGAAGGACAGAATTGGCAAAACTAGGGAGCCGCTTATGTCCAACAGTGAACAGCGAAAGGTATAATTTTTGGGAAAGATTGAAGATTCTACGTTCCCGGGGACTTGGAACTTGTCTGTACCATGGGTGCGGACAAAAATCGTTACATACACGACCAGAACAACTATCTGTTGACAAAACAAACATTTTAGTGTGCGTCCTGCTGAGTGACGGCGTACGGGCGGATTGCGGAGCGGCTTTACCGTCGATACCTGTCCTTAGTGCACGCGAGAAAGTTGACGCGTACGCGCGTGTTTAGTGTTTCGTTTATTTTACTTTGGTTTTAATAATGTCGATATCAAAATTCAAACGTTTCGAACATTTATTTAAGTACTTAATGCGCCGTTCATTCCGCCTGCGCGGTGCGCCGTCACTCAGGACGCACACTTATTCCGTGTGAGAATAGAAACTGCAACCTATAGCGTAGAAAGTCAATTAACATTAATATTTTCACTAATGTCGTGGTGGCCTGGAGGTTAGACCCGCTTTTTAAGCACCGGGTTGCGGTTTTAAACCCAGGCATGTGACTTTTTTATGTCATATGTACTTTCTTACTAAATCTAATACGCCACTGACTTACGGTAAAGGAAAACATCATGAATCATCATGAACATCATGCGCATTGTAATTGCGCAACACACTCATCATCGCTATGGCTTTGATTTTGACAAATACAACAATATTCATTGCGTGGTACACAGTTGTGAGGAGTCGGATTGTTAATACATACGTTGCTATGGAAATTGTTTACCTTTCAAAATCAAAGCTGATTACGAGTGTGTTGCGCTATTAGAATCCTGGACTTAATTGTCTGAGCTTGCGCGGTAAATAATGTTCCTTTTCTGTATGAGAGGCCTTTGCCTTGCAGTAGGACAGCTATTAGATTATATTTATGCGAAACCACCAAACGCTTATTAAAATAGTACCACAGTCTACCTATATCTTACTCCTTACAGTCGGTTAACGCAGAACATGGTCGCAGAGCAATCGTGCGGGGGGTTGCGGGGTGAAGGAGCAGAGGTTATGTCCCGAGTAGCCATACTGCATACTTGGGACATAACCTCCGCTCCTACATAGTTTTGACATTTCATAGGACCTGTCAAATGTATGGGCGTTTGACCCACTGTATGTAGTAGGTAAGTAGGTAGTGTACCTAGTGTGATAGTACTGTTTACTAGCAGAAGATACCTTTTTACAATCAATGTATAACGTAACTTTATTATTTGTCCACCGAGTTCATTTTCTATTAACCTCAGCAGGTAACTACTAAATAACAAACTTTAGTATGATCGTATAAAAACTTATTTATTCGGCTGTAACGTTACTCGGAGGTATTTTCAATTTTATTCTAAGACATCTCGAGCTGTCGGCGATCCCCGTTGATTCATTAAGCTTTATTTATTAGATAGCCTCGTTCAAACTTTCCTCGTTTATATTAAAATTTCTAACAAGTTGGTTAAGTTTAAAATTTTTACTTGCAACTTGTTATTATCGATCCTGTCTGCGCGATGACGTAATTTGTGGAGTACACCCTCCAAACGCTTGTATTGGCGTTTTTTTTTTATTTATTAAAAAATTTATCGGTTGCTGGTAACACTGGGCAATATTGACAAAGGAAGGTAGTCATCTATATGGATCAACGCACCCGATGTTATAAAGGCGGTGGTGATTCGACGAAGCGGAGCATTCTGTGTAGATCAGCTGAAGAAGTCTGACTTTTTATATCTGACTAGCTTGTCCTTATTTTCTGACCTTGTATAGTTGTGTAATTTATTATATTGTGAGTCAAGTTACTAACACTAACCTAAATACAAGTACTCTTAGTGGTGGAGAGTCTATGTTGGTTTTATTTACTATATTTACCATGCTCGCTATCCTGATATACCGATATAAGCTATAACTGTAATGATAGAATCACCCCTACACGATTCTGTTGTTATTTTTTCATCATCATCATCATTCAGCCGAATCACGTCCACTGCTGGACATAGGCCTCCCCCAAACAATGTTGGGGGGGTTTGCCATAATCGCCACGCTTGGCAAGCGGGTTGGCGATCGCAGTATGGTTGTTAAAGAATTCAGAGAACGTTGCTGCCCATCGTCTGGTGAATCCCTCGGTCGCCTTTTACGACACCCACGGGAAGAGATGGGGTAGTGCTATTCTTTACGTCCGGCATCACACGGACGCTATTATTTTTTACAAAAAATTAAATAGACTATCCTCTTTCCTCCAAGGTGACATAAGAGGCTACTTAGCTTCTATATCGTAAACTCGTAGCAGCATCCGCTTGCACACTGACGTCATACTGACATCACCAATCCACGTAGACAGGGTGATCCCCCTGGTTTCGTTGTGTAGCTTAATTATAACTTATACTCTACTTAATATAACGTTAAGACCCAATTTAGCAAGGAAATGTATAAATATAAGCAATATATTTGCTTCCAACAGGGATTTAACACATTACTATATTTTATCTTAATGGTCAATCAAAATGAGCTGACACTCTAATTGAATAGATTGGTTCAGAAGAAATTCGGGCCTTGGCAGGCCACTTTTTTCTTATGTCATATTAAAGGGAGTATTTGCTTTTTACGACCTCACGGAAATAAAAAATGATGACATATGTCAGGTTCCTACGGAAAAAATGGAATTGTTTTGCTAACCAATGCATGTAGCATTTTTTATTGCTAAACTGGTCATATAAATAGACTCTCAAGGTAATTGTATTGTGTAATAACTGACGACACGTTTGGTGCAGTGGCTGAGCGATTGGCTTCTGCGCTACGGGTCGTGGGTTCGATTCCCACACGGAACAAAAATTTGTATGGCCTACAGATGGTTGTTTCGGGTCTGGGCGTTTGTGTTTGTGAGATTTGTGTCTGTAAACGCACCCACGATACAAGAGAAATCTTAGTGTGGGGCAATGTTTTAAAAAAAAAAAAAAAATGTGCAAAGGTAGACATAAAAATCTTTTATTTTTTTTACTTGTGATAGCTACTAACGTATGGGAGGGTCTACTGCGCAAAGCTTTAGGGTTTTCGTTTTATTCTTGCTAAAGATACAAGTCTTAATTTTAACTAATAACGCTTGGTACATCATAGGAATCGGCCATTATTCCTTGCCGGTAAAAACATGTGCCGTAAACCGCGCACGGTCTAAACAGTTTTTCGGAGCCCATACTCTGCATACTATATCACAAATAACGAGTTAACTACGAAGTTCCGCTAGATATGCCAGGGTACAACCTATAATAGCAGTTATTACTTACTAGCTTTTGCCTGCGGCTTCGCTCGCGTTAATTTATAATAAAAATATATTTTTTTTAACACTAAAATATAGCCTATAGCACTCAGGGATAACGTAGCTTCCTATTGGTGAAAGAATTTTTGAAATCGGATGAGTAGTTTCGGAGATTACCTCCTACATACAAACAAACAAACAAACAAACAAACAAATTCTACCTCTTTATAATATTAGTGAAGTGATGAAGTGATAGTGATTAGTGAAGTGATGATGATAGTGATAGTGATCGAATATCAAAATAATTGTATCTTAATTAAAATCTGCTGGCGCAATATCGTGCATATCATATCAAAGGCGTAGGTAATCCTGCCTGTGTAATTACTGTAATTATATTCTATATGCCCGGGTTTATTATTATTACGGTATAAACCGAAACACTGGGATATACATAGCTTTCAACTTTGCAATTGTGATTATAATTGTAATTATTAGTAAAATCATAGGTTTCCTTTTTAGCAATAGGTGGAAACGTTTTTTTTTGCCACAAAATTGTGTTTAGCAGTTGTTTAGACTGACTAGGGCTTAGACACCTTTTTATGTATGGAAATTGACTTTAGATGTTATGATGATGTGAAAGTGACTAGTTCTAAACTTTTAGTAAGATTTTCCATGTGTATCCTAGTATCCAATATTGTTGCCAGCTTCCAGTCTGATCCCCAGGTATCTACAGAGAGTCTCTTATATACAAATCTTTCTCTATCTAGATGTAATTTTATAAAATCTTTATCAGCAATGTATATCATCCGTCTATTGTGAGGACGTTTCGGAAGATATTCCTGGCCTGAATCTCGAACATTGCCTGTAGTCAAATTGGTACGCATTATTCCATTATTACACCAACCTTTTTACTTATCGAACAACACAATTAAGCGCCAATATCCAATAATGCCAATGGTATACGATGTACTATAATACATCGCTATCTGAAGCCCAAGACTTAACCCGTCAATATTTCTGTATGAGGCTGCTTCGGCAAGGTTCGGGAGGATTCGGTGAGTTTCGGCGATACATCTGTATCGCACCCTCGTTTACTTGTCAATTATTGAGGAAAAATATACCGGGTTCAGGTGACGTAGGTTGGCCGAGCATTGAGCGATGTATACGTGAGCGTTTGCGGGTTAATTCATGTGAGAAAGTAAATATTGTTTTAAATTGTGTTTGTATTTGTTGGTGTAGGAGAATGTAACGTAATGTGAAATATGTTAGGTAGTCTTTGTCATGTGTGTATTTGCATGCAAATTTTTGTATGCTTATATTGGCTGATCAAAGAGCACTTAAAAGTTTAATACTTACTACGTAACCAACTTTTGTATCTATGTATCACGAATAAAAAACATATAATTGTGATTCTGAAGAAATTGTTCACTGCAATTTTCTTTTTGGCTTATTAAGTAGCTAAAATATTTTATGAAAATCTTGTTTTCGGGACGCCATTTCTGGGCTTTCTTTTGGACTCTTCTTCTGACTTTCTTTTGGCTGTGAAGTCCCCTGCTAAACATATTATGGGTATCCGAATGACTATGCAATGAACGTCAATGTTGGGAAAATCCCGGGGTGAATCCTGCACCAATCTTTGACGGACACGATACTGCACGCTACCTCCTTATCTATACGTCAAATCACCTGATAAAATCAATAACATATTGTAGCGAAAACATAATTTACACATTGTATTGTGTGTCTAATGCAGCGTACACACCTAGCCAACGATCAAAACCGGATGAACCAAGTTTGGTCAAATTCAATAAATGACGTACTTTTGTTGGCGTTCGTTGGGTAGGTATGTACGCTGCAATTCACAAGCTCCTTTGTTTTTCGTCATTATTCTAAAACCTTACGTAACAGGTAATTTAATCCATTACGTAACGAATGGTCGAAAATACGAGAAGGTAGATTGTGAATTTAAAATTTTCGTCTATGCATGTCACCGATCCGCATGGCGATGCAAAAACGTTGGAACATTTTGTTATTGGCGTCAGACATGTGCCGATGCAGGTTTAAAACGACCAGAGGCAGAACGAATACTATCCAGATTCGAACATTTGGACAAAGTGAAATAGGTGTACATTTTCAGTGTGGCTGACATGGCACAGAGTAACAATTTTAGCGAAACAAATACAGTGGAACCATTTGTAAACTGCAGTGTAGAAACATGTTGCTTACGTATTGCCAAACTACGTAATAAAAGCAGTACCCTTTTCGTTTTGTCTATTTTAACGACTTACGTGCGAGGATGAACAGCTAATTCATGGTTTTCTTTTATTTGTAGGTCAGCGTGTAAATTTTCCGTGTGACCTACATAATAACAAAAGCTCAGTTTCATGTCTTCACTGGTTAAACATCTCGAAGATTGGAACAAGTTGAGAAGATCAAACTTTAAACGACTATAGATTTTGAGAAGATACCGTTCAATTCAATAAGCAAGTTCTACACGTTTACGAGAACTATGCTGCAGAATTGAATAATATTTATTTGTATAAAACATGGTAACAATTAGGTGAAAGGTAAAAATATAGATTGACATGTTTCGCCATGAACATGGCATACAAATCTAAGTGACTCGGCGTACACTTAAATTATTACATAAATTATTTAAATCAACAAATTATTAAAGTTATTATCATCAAAATCATTACCGTTGCCATTAATGAACCATCTTAACTTAAAAATTAACATGTCCTTTACACTATACAAGGATTTGTATAACAGCCATTAATCTAAGGCTATGTCAGCTTCGTAAATGTATGTAGCAAATCAATCAGAGAAAGTGCACAGTACTCCATATTTTTCGAGTTTATCTTCATCATGTCATACTTGAAGCGTGAGGCTTGCAATTGGATACATTCATTGTGCACCAAACCCATCCCCGTTAAAAGCAAACCTAGCGATTGTTGTACGTATTGAAACGCGACGCGTTGCAACAATCAACGCAATCGCATGCTCATCAACTAACGCTCATTCACCAAATGCCTTTTGTGTTTGTTGTTCGCGTATATTCGCGAAAATGATGGCTGTGATACCATGATATTATAATACTACGTAGTCCAGACCATACATCATCATCATAAGCGCCTATTTTCAAATATTTCCATCTCCTTTTTGTTGTATCATATCTATCTTATCTTCTTCTTGTTAAACCAGACCTGTCTTTCCTCCTTCGGCCCTTTTCCATTTCACTTGGGCGCAGTACCTGTCTTCTTATTCCCTTCATCTCTATCAAGCGGCATCTCACACATTGTGCTCAGGTAGGTAAGCTATCATAGGTATGACTGATGTTGAAGAATTTTCCTTATGGCTGTACAGGAAAGACTGCAGTCTTAAAGTGTTCGTTTTATTACTTACTTTTATGGTATTTCCACATCTTTGAATGTACAGAAAATTCTTCCGGAAAACGACCATGGTACTTACTGCGAAATGTGAATTCCTGTGAGTAATGGCTCATGTTAATTTAGATGGTAAATGTTGTATTTATAATTTTACTCTTGCTGCTAACGACTCACTTGGAATAAGAAGCAATTTAATAAATTTCCTTTATTGCACAGCAGAATGGTATAACTAATTGTAACTACGTTTACTAGCACGAGGTACTTATAACAGTTCTGTAATAAATGGCTCACACAATCTGGTAAGTGTTTTTTTGTTTGTTTCACAACAAATGATTCACAACTACAGTATAGTTGTTTTATAATGTATCAAACAATCAAAACATGATTTTTCGTAGAACAGTTCAAAGTTCAAACAGCCTCCAAATCATTTCAGCAAAGGATCACATAACCCGACATTTAATACCGTCGCTTTGTAACACAAAACACATTAATAGGCAATTTTGTACATAACCGACCTACCTACAGATAAGCACTTATAGATCGCAATGATTGTGAGTAGGCTTTCGCACATGAGTATCAAATATTCCGTTGGGATTCATCAAGCCGTCCATTCTCGCTTTGACGGGAGTTTAATTAAATTCGAAGCTCGGTAACGAAACAACACTACAAATTCGGCCTCCCACCTCTTTGTTTCTTCAATGGTAATTTCAAAGCAAAACCGCGCTGTGTGTACTTGTTGCGGCAGTTTGGAATAGACTTGGAAACCAGTGGACTGATTCCTGTCAAAGTTTTACGCATATTAATGAGTGTTTTTAGAACGGCTATAATTATTAAGAGATGTTTGTGGAAGACAACTTTTGTATCGAGACGAACTTACGATGTAGAATATCTTTCAAAATGAAACAACAAAAAAAAAATTCTTGATTGTTAGTGGAGCTAGCGAAGCTACAAGTGGATTCTATAAAAAACTGTAGTGAAAAATGACAGGGCATTTTACCAACAGTACCGGTTTAAAAAGCTGCACGGAACGCTGCGCGAGAGCACATGACGTGTGACCGCGGGCTTGCGCTATGGCGCTCCACGCCCGCACATGAGTCAGAGCGCGTTGACCTGCGACGCGGAGCGGACGCCTCTGACACATTAGATACCGCTTTAATAACACACTGCGATAATTTTACAACCGGTTCCACGTACATAGGACTGTATTATTATGATAATTGAAATGACTACTAGTACGGTTACTAGAGTGTAAACACGATAACGGTAACGTGGCTTGCGACTATGTATGGTAAACAAATATTTATATTAAATATTTGAACGAGTATCAATACTATTAGTATTAATATATTATTGTATTTCGAGTTCGAGTGTAGTAAGCAGTCAGATTTATTCTGTAATACAATTTTCTATTGACGTAACGCTTGCGTTAACGCTAATAAATGACGGATGACAAGTCCATTGTTGCGAAATTTGACTTTCTCTTTTGCCCTCGTGATTTTAAACCAGTACTGTCCAAGAAGAAAACTGAATTAAGGCATAAAAACAACAAAAGCAAGGTTTGTAGAGTATTTGTTAAAAATATAAGACTTTTAAAATTGTTTTGTCCTTTTTTAAAATCAGATCATAAGACGCAAGAAGGGAAAGTCCAAGAAAGCCGTTGAGACGTGACTGAGGAATACGTGAGGACACTGAATGACGTAGAAAGCGACGGTCATTAGGGTCAGACAGAACTGGATGAGGGAATTGTTTCATTAATATGAAGGATGGGGTTTCCTGTGAGCCCTGGATGACGTCCTGTTATTACTAACATGATTGGACTTGTTGAGACATGTTACACGGTACGCGTATATATACAAAATATACACACAGAACTATAAAAGGTTTCTAATAAATCTAAGAAAATATTTTCCACGGGAATATAAACGAACATTTTCAGAACGAAAAAACGATTTATGCAGAATAAGAAATTTCATTTAAGTAGGTGGCCGTAATTTAGTTTTCTAGGTAACTGGAGAAATTGCGTCTCTTAAAATCTTTTTTTTTGCGTAGGTAAAGGTCAAGTGTCAGTCGAAGCTTTGTAAGGCGAGCAAGGAATTGCATTTGACTCTGCATTATGAGATGTTCTTCGTAAGATGTTTAGAATCCCTAAATGAATTGCCACACACTCGTTTCGCATCAACAAAAGTATACTTAATTAAAAATAATTCTAGGAAGCTAGCTAAGCTATGAGTATTCTTATACAAGCCTTGAAGAATCCAAGAACTTATCACAGTTTCTCGGCTTCAGGGTCTTCGAAGAAAATTTGATTAGCTTTGAAGCTACGGTAGAATTTCCTAAAGCGAGATTACATTAAAACCTCAGTGCAACGTTAAATAATAAAAAAAGTCTACGTATAGTAAAAATGTTGTCTTTATTATAAAAACTCACCAACATTTTCAGTTCCAAGTGAAAATTGTTACTTTATACCAACCCAACAACACGGCCGGCCGCAATAAAGAAATCTCGAAACGGTGACGTCAAAGTTTCTCAGTAAGCGGCATTCTTATTTCACCTGAACTTTTTTACGATACAAGTTCGGAGAGTGCCTGTAGAAACTATTTTAAAACGACTTTTATATCACTATTAAAACTTTCCAAGGGTGTGTAATAAATGGTCGCTGAAAGACCGTGAGATTTTATATCCCCAGGGATATTGTTGTATACTTATTTAATTTTATTGCGGGTATTTGAACATTCGTCGAAATAAGAGAAATGTGGTGATCACGAAGCAAATACAAAGTTGCTTCGTGGTGGTCATACATTTTTGGAGTAATATTTGAAGATCTTTCTAGAATCTATTGAATCCTAAAAGGGTTTTTATATATATTGGTGATTGAAAATTTGAAATAGGATGATGATCGGAATGCAAACGTTTAATAACAAAATTATATCAATGTGATCCTAGGTTACTCAATTTGTAGGTGACATATGAAACCTATATTGACGTTATCTCGTTAATTAATTAGGACTAGCTGTGCCCGCGACTCCGTCCGCGTGGAAGTCGGAAAACAACATTGTGTCGCAGCAACTAAATAATCCATTTATTATAATAATAGACAAAGGTGTCCCACTAAGATACTTATATCTTTTGAACCATTTCTTTATGTAGAGTTTCAGCTCCTCTTGATTGACCTAAATATTCATAAAACCGTAATACTAAAAACGTGTTGCTTATTTCTATACATTTCCTTGCTAAAATGGATTATAATTGAATACTTTTATCGCGATATGGTTTTGTTACATCTTCAATGTAACAAAACCATATCGCGATACAAAAATAGTTACAACGCCGTCTTGTTACAATCTGCGAACTAAATTATGATTTCATTCGAGGTGTGGTAGGTATAGAAAATAACTTTAAATATTTAAAAAAAAAACTTATAGAAGACTTCATTTAATTTTAATAAGTTATAAATAGGTAGGTACTGCTTTCAAAAAGTCTGTGATCTGGAAATCGAACCAACACAAACGCGAAAAAACATCATCTATATTTTTATTTCACCAATCGATATGATCGCTCCAATAAACATAGTGCCTAGAATTGATGGAAGACCATAAAAACTAACATTAAGTACCTACCTAACTTAAGTACATTTCAATTCAAACACTTATTTGTTGTTACTTCTTATTTCTTGCACTTCCTTCAATTTAAGACAGTGTGTTTGTTGGAGAGATTTGATCCTTATTATTGACCTTATAGATATCAATCAACAGGGGCCATAATATAATACCGGATGGTACATAAAGCTTTGTCAGTTAGATTCCCGGTTCAGGCAAAAAATCAGTAAAAGGTAATTTCTTACTTTAAAAAAAAGTGAAATGAAGTTTCCTTTGAGTGAAATTTGCTATTTTTAATATTTAAAGTACTTTCCCTCCATGGCCACGTCTTTGGAACATTACCTAAAGCTTAAAAAAACTCAATTAAATAAACTTAATAAAACGACGGCGACAGGCTTTGAATAGTTCTGACAATAATGAACAAAATAAAATAAAATGTAGAAAAACATTCCAAAAAGTGCATTGAGTAGATAGAATGATTACGAAATACTAAATTTCAACGAAAGCACTGGGTGAGCGCTTTCCTTGCAAATAATCATGGCCACCGATTTCAATTTGAATTTGGACCTTATTTTCGGCATCAGCATTCCCAAAAAGTATGAACATTCAATGAACAAAAATCCTACTATTAGTCCTGTTAGCGACGCCGCATGATTCTTGATAATAATTGTAAATATTGAATAATAATATTAAGTTAGTAAAATCGAGAACTTTCTAGAACAGCTTATCAGAACATTCTAGAAGTTTGTCGTATGTTCTGGAATATTTTAGAATATGATATCGATCAACTTTGTATTTGCTAGAACATTCCAGAACATGTACTAGAAAGTTCCAGAATATGTAAACACTAGAACGTTCTAGAAAATGTGTCGGCATCTGATTGGTCGATGGTATAATATAAATACGGCCGGTTAGTTCCGACAAGTCAGTTGTATTTTGGATATTGAAGAATTCGGTTGTTATTCAGTTCCGGATAGTCAGTTGTAAATTGACATTGGAACAGAAGAGTTGTTATCTGGATACAGAACAAGCAAGTTGCGAATAGTGAATATTGAATTGTAACAGTGAATTGTAAAAGTGAGTTGTAACTTGGAATCAAGCAGTGTACATACTGAAGAATAAAGAACATTGGAGAATTTGGAAGCTTTTATTTGGCATTACTGTAAGTCCCGCCAGTCCGTGAATTTGGTTACGAGATTTAACACCTTCGTCCGTAACAATTTTTGGTCCTTCGAGCCGGATAGGGAAGATCACGTCGTGATGCCGATCAGCCGCTCCAGTTCACCGTGCCGTTCTAAATCAGAACATTGCGAAGAATCCGAAGACAAGTCGACTACTGATTGGTCTATGAACACGCTGACTGAATCAAGTGCCGTCGCCCCAACATCCATGCGGAAGACACGGGCTACCACTGCCGCAGCCGCCGCCGCAGCTACGCAGACTGCGCGCCTCGCGACTGATGCATCTATGACGTCGCATCAGGCACGCTCTGCACAACTGATGCAGGCACAACTGCGCTCCACCCTGCTGTCTGATGCGGCGCCATCGCGAGCGCTAACGAAAACGTCGACAACTACGAAGCCGAAGAACATTGGAGGAAAAATTGAAGTTCCACCGTTCGCATCTTCGGAAACGTTAGCTCCTCCAACTGCCACAAGGTCAACAAAGTCCTCGAAGAGGATGGAGTTGGAAGCACGTAGAGAACTACAAAAGAAGCAGTTGGAAATGGCGAAGGCCGCAGCAGCCCTAGCTCAGACCGAGCTAGAACTCGCCCAGTGCCAATCAGACGAAGAATTAGAAGTCGAATTCGAAATGGAAAAATCGACGCATGTCGAGCAATGGATAGAACAGACTGCTATGTGTTTGGAAGAACCGAAGCAGGATGAACCAATCCAGAAGAGTGAGATAAAGGAACTAGCTGATGCCATTATCAACGCTGCGAAAACAACTCAACCAGCCTCGTCGCTCGCACCGCCGAAGTATACTTGGGTACTACCAGACTTCAATGGAGCACATGAAGAGTGGCTGCCCTTCAAGAGGGCATACATGGATAGTGCGAACCTATGCAACGATGAGCAGAACATGGCTCGCTTGAGAAAGGCTGTCAAGGGTACAGCAAAAGAAGCTGTAAGAAGTTTGTTGTTTGTGGCCTCTGACCCCGAGGAAGTCATAGCCGCTTTAGAACGAAGATTCGGGAGGCCGGAACAGCTAGTGCTCGCGGAGATGGAAAAGATCAAAGAGCTACCACGTGTTAGTGATACGCCGCGAGACATTTGTGTTTTCGCAAGCCGCGTCAACAACGCAGTAACCACGATAAGTGTGCTGAACAAGCCGCAGTACTTATACTCGCCGGAAATGAGTAAATGCATTATCGAAAAGCTTCCGTCGATACTGCGGTACAGATGGTTCGATTACAGCGCACGCAGCGGTGAAGAACCTGAACTGATCAAGATCAAGAAATTCCTGAACGCAGAAGCAGATTTATGTGGGGCATTCGCGCCGCCGGAAACGACTTCTAAGAAATACGGGAATCCACGTCATCCGGTGCACGCGACTTGCGAAGAAGGCACCGTCGCAAGAGCCACGGAAGCATACAAGAAGTCTTGCGCTTACTGTGAAGGGGAACATTGCATCACCGACTGCACGAAATTTAAAGAAGCGAGTATAAACGAGAGATGGGATATAGCAAAGCACAAACACCTTTGCTTCAGATGCTTACGCCGACGTCACACGAGGACGAATTGCAGAGGACAAGCCTGCAAGAAATGCCAACGCCCGCATCATACAATGCTGCATTCGGAGCCAACACGAAGATCGGCACCACCAGTGCAGCAAGAGAAACCCTCGCCTTCATTGAGTGGCCAGACCACAGACGATGAAAATGCGAACAGCGTCGTGAAGTCCGCATACGCAGCAGCAGATGGGACCAAAGTCTACTTAAAAATGATACCAGTGGACATCTACGGCCCGAATGGTTCTGCCCGCATTCTTGCTCTGCTTGACGAAGGATCTACGGTGTCATTGTTAGATGCTAAGGTTGCTGCGCGTATTGGAGCCACCGGAAAGAAAGAATCGCTCAACCTGGAAACCGTCGGTGGAAAGATTATCGAAAAGAAGGACTCACAGCGCATGAACCTGAAGATTAAGGGCGCACATCGTAGCGACAAGCGGACATTAAACGGCGTTCACACAGTGGCGGATTTGAAGCTGTCGCCACAATGTGTGGACAAGGCAATCATCGAGAATTGCAAGCATTTGAAGGAGATGATAAACGAACTCCTGTACGAACAAGAAAGACCAGCTCTGCTCATCGGCCAAGATAATTGGAACCTGATAGTTACGAGAAAGGTACTAAAAGGTAAACCGAACGAGCCTGTCGCGTCGCTGACCAGCCTTGGTTGGGTGTTGCATGGATGCTGCACCAAGAATGCTGCTCTAGTGAATTTTGTTAATCACTGCCAAACCGCATGCTCCAAAGAAGTCGATTCGAGTAGGGTACAGCAGTGACGTCCCAGCATCAATGCCGAAGAGAAAGCTCATAAGCTGTTGGACGAAACGTCGAAGCAACAGCCCGAGGGACGATCATACGAGTCCAGACTCCCGTGGAAAATAGACAGAGAGCCGTTACTGAACAACGCCCAGGCACGCAACAGACTGCATGGCATTGAGCGAAAGCTATGCAAGAACACACCGCTCAATAAAGAATATGGAAAACAACTGGAGCATCCGCTGAACAATGGGCACGCCGAGAAAGTTCCATCCAGCACCACTACGGAGCAAACTTTCTACTTGAAACACTTCGTAGACACAACGGGGGATGTGCCAAGAGATTTCAATAGACTATCAGGACAGTTCATTGGTCCTCGATTTATTTATCGGCCTGAGTTAGAATACCCGGTCAAGAGTTTCGAAGAAAAAGAACTCGCCGGTAAAGAGATAAAAAGAAACGAAACAGTTGAAACTACCAGAGCCGATCGAAATTGTGAATTACCAGATCCAACGCGCTTACTTCATGCAAAAACAAAAGGTTTTATGTTTGTGGATCTGCGTAGCAGAAACAAGGCTACCGTAAATGCTTCCCGTAAAATGGAAGATAATTGGAAGCCGTATAAGAAGAAAGAAAAGAAAGCAGTCTCCTACCGGAAAAGTATGAAAGAAGCAAGAAAATGGCTGCCGACAGAAAAGCAGCATCTGCAGAAAGCAGAAACTGCGCTTGTAAAAATGGGCCAGGATGAATCGTTCCGAGAAGAAACCTCGTGTATCAAGAAAAAGTTGCCCCTCGAGATGTCGAGCAAACTTAAAAAGATCGACATCGGAAGCCGTGTAAAGAAGCTGAGCTCCTGGCCACGAGGAGAAGTCATCAAGCTTTACGTCGGACCTGATGGCAGAACAAGAATCGCCGACTTACGAACAGCAGGAGTGCTGAGACGAACCACTTCACGTCATCACCTTGGTACCGGCAGCGTCGTCGCGACCGATGGATGGAGTGCCCGCGGAGCGCGCACTGGGGGGGAGACTGTTAGCGACGCCGCATGATTCTTGATAATAATTGTAAATATTGAATAATAATATTAAGTTAGTAAAATCGAGAACTTTCTAGAACAGCTTATCAGAACATTCTAGAAGTTTGTCGTATGTTCTGGAATATTTTAGAATATGATATCGATCAACTTTGTATTTGCTAGAACATTCCAGAACATGTACTAGAAAGTTCCAGAATATGTAAACACTAGAACGTTCTAGAAAATGTGTCGGCATCTGATTGGTCGATGGTATAATATAAATACGGCCGGTTAGTTCCGACAAGTCAGTTGTATTTTGGATATTGAAGAATTCGGTTGTTATTCAGTTCCGGATAGTCAGTTGTAAATTGACATTGGAACAGAAGAGTTGTTATCTGGATACAGAACAAGCAAGTTGCGAATAGTGAATATTGAATTGTAACAGTGAATTGTAAAAGTGAGTTGTAACTTGGAATCAAGCAGTGTACATACTGAAGAATAAAGAACATTGGAGAATTTGGAAGCTTTTATTTGGCATTACTGTAAGTCCCGCCAGTCCGTGAATTTGGTTACGAGATTTAACACCTTCGTCCGTAACAAGTCCACATCATGAATTAATTTTATTGTGAACAACAATAAGAAATTGACCTAATAAATTCTAAATAACAATATCTTCGTTTTTTCTTTTGTAAAAGCTTAGTTCCTTCTTCATAAGGATAGCATTTCATTAGACCTTTCGTAGACTGAGAATAGGTACCAATTCAACAATGAATATTAGGTAATTTGTGGATTTATTCGTTGTAAAATATTTCCTCCCAACATTATTTGATACACGTAACGCCATCTATTGAAAATAAACTAATACATGGTAAGTTCTTCTAGAAAACTTAAAATTCGCATAACTTTTGATTGCGTGAACCGATTGCGATGAAACAAAAAACATATGTTACTTGGAGATAAGCACAATATATGTTTATCAAAGTCAACAGCATTGGGTCAGTTGTTTTTACGTGATGCTTGAACAAACAAACAGATAAACAGATAAACAGACAAACCAACAAACAGAAGAAACAAAATACAAAAATGTTAAAAATGGGTTCTTTTGGTTATTTTTTAACACCCCAACCATGTTTTTTCAAAATATTTGCTATGTACAGATACGCAAAGTCTACAGATTTGATAAATGTATAGAAGATATTGATTATTTGCAAATCTTTTGAATGCGTGAACCGATTGCGATGAAACAAAAAAAATATGTTAGTTGGAGATAAGCACAATATATGTTTATAAAAGTCAACAGCATTGGGTCAGCTCTTTTTATGTGAGGCTTGCATAAACATGCAAACATATGTTTAATCTTTACTTCCCTAGATGGCGTTGGCGTCGAATTAGATCGCGCTATGGTTTCGTTACCGCGCGATTTATAAGTTCTAGACAAATATTTCGTAGTTACTTCTAAACCACGATTTTATTATATGTATAGAATAGATGTGATCTGATTTCAATATTATTGTTGTTACACGAACAATCTGAAATGATGTTTTGTGAACAAAATTAAGACGAGACTATGCAATATTCTTTAACAATGTCCTTGCTACATCACAAAATATAACAAGAATACATCTAGAATATTGTAGAAAATTTGATTTAGGTCTCCAGATATGAAATCCTATAATAGATCACAACTTACGATTTGGACAAAGGGCCAAAGCAAGTGTTATTTTGAAGACTTTGGTTTTATAACGGTACTTGTTGCCACCAGACCAATGGGCTATAAATGATTCCTAGAAGCACCTATTTATAACTACATTACATACTAGGTCATAGAACTGCCCAGATTCCAATCGCGACCTTTATTGACCCTAATCGTAGGCGACGATTGAATCATAATAGTTCTCCGTCGGTATAGATCCTTTATTGACTAGTTCTATTTTTATGATGTCTGTAATGGATTTTAATTGAAATACTTCCGTTCTTTTCGTTACTATTTTTTTATTATCTTTTGGAAATATGAAAATCATGTTAAAAAATCCTGATCCTTCAGCCCTTATCCCAATTAAGTCGGGGTCGGTCTTATCCTTATCTCATATGATATCTCTATCAGTCTTCATATCTGTTTACACTTTCTTTTTTCTTTTTAATATTTCAGCTTTATTATCATAACTACTCATATTTTAAAACTGTTTTGGAGGGTTTGCAAGACAAGAAATCAAAAGATTGGCAATAACAAAGTGGCCTTAGTAAGATACAATGTAAAAAATTGAGACACATTGAGACTTTCAGGGTTGATAACCTTATTTTAAAAAGTATCATTAATGCGAGGTTTTTTGGTCCTTTTAGTTGCAAAAGGGTAGCAGACACACGTTGTTTATTGGTTAATCATTAATAATTCTCATAATATCAGACGTTTAAACGTTCAGCTAAATATGAGCCAAATATAAATATTATTTTGGATACGCCCTGTTCAATTCGTTGTCTGGATTTAAATACCTTAATTTTATGAAGAACATTATTTATAAATCCTAGACCAGCATAAAATTCTGGAATGTTTATTTGATATCCATTTCTAGAGCACATATTTCCGTGTAAAGATTTATTTGTGGAAAGTTACGATTCAGCGTAATAACTCAATCTACATAATATGCGCCTTGATCTACTTTTTTATAGTTTATTGGGAATTTTATGCCAGAACTGATACTCAATGGGTTAAATACATCAAGTATATTTTATGTCTTCTGTATATTATAAACAGCTTGTTTGTTTATAATTTTGGGCTAGTACCCGTATTTAGCAGTAATTTAAGGACTGATTTATGTTATATTTAAATATGTTGCTACTAAAATAACCTTAATTTGACGGTTTTGGGGATATAATTATAATGACGGTATAAACTGTTTAGTAGTGTTCAGAAGAAAATAGGTTACCGCTATTTCCGTCGAAGTCAAATTACTGGTAGACTATATTTACAGTTAATTATACTATTAACTATACTTTTGGCATATATTTTTCTTTTCAGTATTTTCCTGGCCTTTATTATACTTAAAACTTTCGATCTTGATGTTAAACGCAAACTGAGAAATACTTATAAACTAAATTTTTCTGAAGATACAGTTACTACAGCAGTCGGTATTTGTACCTGAAACAAAGAAAATTACTTATTAGTACAATTATTTATATCTAACATAATCCAAATCAAACACTTGTTGACAAATATTTGAGACCCAGTCAACTCAGACATTTTACATAGATATTATTGAAGACTGCATAACAAAACGACAGGTTATACGCAATGCAGTTACACGGCAGAGACAAGTACTTACTGCCACCGTGGTCTAAAAGAACGAACATTTATTGAATAGTCACAGAAAGCGTCAGGATTCCATTCATTCACGTTTCAGTGAGGAGGAACGATGCGCGACGAACGTTCGCTCAGGTACGGCGCAAGTCATAAACTGACGTTATGGTTCACAAGTAAAGAGACATGACGGCAGTTTTATAAATTGATGTAGGTAAACTCAGACATTTTACATAGATATTATTGAAGACTGCATAACAAAACGACAGGTTATACGCAATGCAGTTACACGGCAGAGACAAGTACTTACTGCCACCGTGGTCTAAAAGAACGAACATTTATTGAATAGTCACAGAAAGCGTCAGGATTCCATTCATTCACGTTTCAGTGAGGAGGAACGATGCGCGACGAACGTTCGCTCAGGTACGGCGCAAGTCATAAACTGACGTTATGGTTCACAAGTAAAGAGACATGACGGCAGTTTTATAAATTGATGTAGGTAGTTTAACTTTTGGTATTTCAGTTTTAAAGATACTAAAGGGATATTGGAGTTAAGTGTTCGAAGCTAGTTTTAAGGTAGCTGCACTACTGGTTTGTATGTGTTTGTATGTATTTATATGAAATGGCTTCCAAGCGCCGCGGCAGCAGCACGTGCAGTCGCCGTCGGCTGCTGCAGCGGCGCTTGGAAGCCATTTCATATAAATACATAGAAACCAGAAGTGCAGCTGCGGCCGACTTCGTGCAGTCGCTGCACGTGCTGTCGGCAGTTGCAGTTGGCAGCTCGGTTCGAAATAGTACCTTTATGAATCTTTCTTACGAAAAAATGGTTAGCTAAAAAGTTTTTTTTAAAGATGTTTGATTTAATCAAACATCTCAATTTTAAGTAGACCTGATTTGTATAAAAAAGGGTAACCACATTTTTTTCAAATTCGTAGATAGCTGTCATTTAAAATCCTTTACATTCTGAATGAAGACTGTAAGTAGAACAAATGCCACGTAAATTCTTAAGATCAAATATACTGTACAGTCAATGGCTGCAACATGCACCTGTCAGCGTTTACATCGAAATTTGACAGTGAACGTTGACAGGTTATCTCAAAAGCGCAGTCTGTGAACTGAACGAGCGGTCGCGGGCAACCAACCACCAGAACCATGAGATAATGTAATTTTGACAATGCCTTGCTTTGCCGAGTAAAACGTTGTATTGTCCGCAATATTAATTACTTCATGACGTGACTGCTAAACATTTGCCGTGAAGTATGGGCCCTCTAGCAAACCAAGCAGTTTGCCGCAAAAGGGGAAAACACTTTAAGAAAATGGCAGTTTTTTTTCAGTCTACCGCTTATAACATGGGCCTGTCGAAGTGTCACATTTAACGTTGATAACTTTATCTCGGTGCGGACTGTACTCGGTGAGCGGTCGCGGACAATGAACCACGCGCTAATGTCATTTTTGCGCCTCGCCTCGTCTCGTCTCGCCGATGCACTATGAAGTGCTTTCTCGTTCTGCTAACACTTTGTTGTCACTTAGGCACTGCTTAAAATGTTTATTTTCAGATGAAAAATAAGAAAATCGTAGTGGTTTTTTAGTGCTGTTATTTGCAATGAAAAGCATTTGGATACGAGGATTTTGTTTTGCTTATTTGTATGATTGTTAACATGACAAGATATTTATTGCATAGTTTGGCTACACTTACATAAATCTTAAGTTTACCACACGCATTACAATATATCATTCAGGATATCATACGAAATAGATGCAAGGATAATATCTGACAATCCAAATTGCATACACATCTGAAATATCAGTGGGGAACTGACAGAACCGTAAATCAATCCATCCAAAATTTAAATGCTGGGCATTTGTCGGTGTAGCAATCTCCATCTTTCTCTATCCAGAGCCAATTCTTTCATTTCTTTGTATGTTATCACTTCTGCTTTTCCTTCAATTCCTATGTACTGACGCCAGCACATAAAGCTACTACAATCTGTCAAATTTCTTTAATAGATTTTCATCTTTATCGCAAAAGCATTAGGTTCAAGGTTGATTGGGAAAATTTTACAGTTTCGGGTAACTTGATATGCTGGCATCTGTACTTTCTGCTTGGTCTACCTAGTTTTCTCTTTGCTTGTTATTTGCCTTGTATGATGTTGGTTATAAAGCTGTCATGTCGCAGTAAGAATTGTATATAACACGTATAAATAAATTGACGTAAAAAAACCCTAACCTGTCAGTGGTTTATATGGGAACACAACAGTAGCCCAAGTGTGAGTTTCTTACGTTACTACTGTAGTTGAGTCACGCCTAAAATGTCAAACAAATTTTTAGTACAGCTATTCGCCGCTAGAGCATCTGTCTAAATTTTCATACATTTTTGGCGAGACGCAACTACAGTAGTAACGTAACAAAACTCACACTTCGGGTACAGAAAATAAAATGTAAATTCTTTGTTTAGTCTTCAGACTACAATAGCGACCAAAAAAAAAAGGATTTTTTTCATTCAATTTCACTCAAAATTCTATTTTTCGGTATCACACTGACTTCATTACCCAAAAACCAGACAAGTTTCATTAGACATTCCATCCACAAGGTACAGTCAAGCACCTGTACTAGTTAACTAGATTGTGCACAGGACATAGATTAGGTCGGCGCCGGCCTGGCTTATCTGACCAGCATGGTGAAATATTCGTGTGTATGATACATGTTGATATTAGATACTGTGACAACGTACTTAGGCTACCGACTCATAAACTACTGTGTTATTATTTGCATACTCGCTTTGGGATACTGTCGAGGAGACTAGCAGGGTATCTCTTCTCTGAACAGAATTGAAGTCGCTTTTTCGCTTTGTTTGTCCGCTTATTTCTTCTAAACTACTAAATGGTTTTTATCTTAATTTTAGGTAATTCTTTCCGGAAGGTTTCAAGCTTTAAAATGTACCCGAACGACGCCGGAGCGGGTCGCTAGTATACAGGTGTCCCTGGAAGTATGGATCAAATCGAATAGGGGCGTGGGCAATGTCATTTCCACACTTTTTAAGCCTGAGAATGTCGGAGCAATTTTTTACGGTTCAAATGTTATGACCAATTATTGTTTTTTTTTTTCAATCACTTCGCATAGAAAAAAATCATAAAAAAATTATCAGAGCTATCATTTTTTTTCAGGACTTTGGCGAACAGTAGGCCTTTCTTGTGGTAATACTTTTACGCAGCTAGAGAACATGTCTTCAATAAGAAAAAAACATTTACTGCAAAGGCTTTTTTGGTCTGGCAAACATTTTACTTAAGTTTTTACTACTACAAGTTTTGAAATGACCTTGCCCACGCCCCTATTCGATTTGATCCATACTTCCAGGGACACCCTGTATAATAGTCATACTTATTGATATCTCGTAGTTATCGTGCGAAACCTGTAAAGGGACGGAATTCTTTTTCGATCTGAGACTAACATGCAAATTCTTAAGACTCGAATAATCCTTTTATGCCACACAAGAGTGGTAGGTAGTTAATGCTATCATTAGAAATAACTTTATTTAAAACCATCTAGTTATGTTAACTTGATTCTAAAAGTTTTTTTTTTTAATCTTTGCCCCTGTCTATGATTTCTCTTGTATTGTGGGTGCGTAGCACAAAAGCCAATTGCGTCAGCCACTGCACCAAACTTTTGTCGAATCCAACTATTGATCATCAAGATCACACAAACACCGGAATATATTGAGTAGTTAAAACGAGAATGCAGTTATTCTAATACCGGCTTCCCACGGTGCATGATAGCGTGCACCGCGACGCACGAGCTCGCACCGACGCACCACGGGAAGAGACTCGTCCGTGGTAACGCGGACACGTGCGGAGCGGTGCGCCGTATCCACATCACACACCCTCATAATAATGTGGCTTCCCACGGTGCGTGATTTTACGGATGAAACCACGCACAGCCGGTGCGCGCTACCACGCACCGTGGGAAGCCAGCTTAAGAATGACAAATTCGAAAAGAGCTCAGACGACAACACTAACCTTTATGAAATCTTCAGACAAAGATATCTTACACCTCTATCCTTCCTCTCAATTCTAAACTAACAAAAATCCTCTAAGTTTCAACTTGCAATGTCGTATAGATCTACACTATGTAATAACACTTGGAACAAGTACAGATAAAACGATCAAACTTTCTAACTGCGACATCAGTGCCAGCATGCGGGGACATTGTATTCGGTTCGCTTCCCGGCTCATACACTCGTACTGTTATGTCCGTTGAACTGTCAGACAGGCAGACATGGTGCATGTGTCGGTTTTGTTACGTAACGGTTTAAGGATTAGTATTCACATTGCATATCGATACTATGATTATGTTTATTAGGAGGTTTTAACTGTTTCGGAACGGCTAAATGCTTGATAAATCATCTGTACATAGTATAAAACAAAGTCGCTTCCCGTCGTCTGTACGCTTAAATATTTTAAACTACGCAACGGATTTTGATGCGGTTTTCATCAATAGACAGAATGATTCTAGGGGAAGATTTATATGTATAATACATTGCACCCGTACGAAGCCGGGGCGGGTCGCTAGTTACTAATATTATAAATGCGAAAGTAACTCTGTCTGTCTGTCTATTACCTCATCACGACTAAACTACCGAACCGATTTTGATGAAACTTGGTGCAGAGATAGCCTGGAACCTGGAGATGGACATAGGCTACCTATCCCGGAACAACGGAAACGCGGAATACACGCGTGCGAAGCCGAGGACGACCTCTAGTATATCCATATTTGTTTAATCTATGTTTAGACATAAACCAATGATAAGTTACTGCTTTCCCCCATAAATCACTAAAGAGAACGATATTATAGACTTGTCGACAAAACATTAACTCTCCCACCGCCGGGAGTTACAATCGAGGACTTGAAATGTTTACCACACTACGGTCTATAATTGCTTGCTCATTACTTTTTCATAAGGTCGATATGACATAAGTTGGTATGACATCTTAAACCTTATTGCGCACAGTGTGATAAGGAATCGAATTTGAAATCTGATAAACACTTCAAGTCCGCGACCGTACGTACTACGTACACACACCACGTACGTACAACTAGATAAAAACATGTCGAAATATAGACATCTTATAAGCTAGCATTACATGAACTCAATACATACAAGTTCCATTAAATGTTTCTTTCAAACGTCCCGTCCTATAATATAGAATAGTTTCACGTGTCCATTGTCCCAAGTTGCATATTCATACAGTTACAGGACAGTGGCCGGCGACGGGTTCCGGAGTACACAGCTCACTGAATATCGCGGCGATAACGCAGCGGCATAACTGTGTCCACGTCTGGACACGGCGTTATGCGAATTCGGTGAAGTGGACCAGGGGCCTGATTCACGTAAGAAGTTCAGTTGCAGTTAAGGTTCGATCAAAACAACGCTTTACGTATTCTTTTAATAGGCGATCGATGTCAAATATGCTTGCGTGAACTTAATTGCAGCGTCACTGCAACATGATCGGTGCGTCATGAAATTACGTGAATTAGCCAACATGGCGCTTTCTGGGTACCTAAGATTTGAGAAAAATTAATAAGCAAAAAAATTAACAAGCTAAATCGACCAGAAATGGGAATATTCCGATCTGTCCTCTCGTCGGTTACAGGGGGACAGATCGAAACTTTTTATTTCTATTTGTCCCCCTCAAGAACAGCAGGGGACAGACCAGAAATAATTCGTTCTATCTGTCCGTTCGTCTTGGTGACAGGGGAAGAGATCGAATTTTTTATTCCTGATTGTCCTCCGAAGGTGACAGATCAGGGGGACAAACCGGAATTTCCCAAAAATACACGTTATTGTTTGAAACTATCTCCTAAATGAAAAATGTATACGAATAAAAAACTAACATACTACGAAAAATCTAATAAAACGCTGAAACATTCCAATATCGAAGCAAAATGCAATTTTGATCATAAATTTCTACATGGCTCCCTTTCCATTAGCAAAATTGCATGTAGCCATGTATGTACCTAAATAAAATTCTAGCATATTAAGTACAAACATCCGATTATTGGCATACTACAACAAGATTGATTATCAATTTTGTATGCGTATGTTTTAAACAGAGTTGCTTCAAGCGTGCATACATGAACAAGGCGACATTGAAAAAGGGACGCCAGTCTGAGCGCAGACTGGACAGTCTACTGGACACTAGCGTAGATAACACGACGACATAACATTTCAGTGGCGCCGTCTGAACACGACACAAGTAAATTCAATAACATTTTAACTTCTTTTTGGTGTAAAGTTCTGAGGATTTGATATAGTGGCTAGTGGCTGAGTATCAACCAAACGTTTCGACCGGAGATATTGTAAAGTATTTATGAAGGGTCACAGAATAACGTAACTGCACCATAATTAACAATTTGCACATCAAAACACAATTGTGTACATAATTGCCATTACATTTTTAAAGGTATTTGTTTCGAGAACATAATAGATACCTCCAACTATGATATGAAGGAAAATGAAGCAAATGATGAGGTGACAACTGATAGGGAAGAATGGAAGAGAAAAACATATTGCGTCGACCATAAGTAACTTGGGAACAGGACAAGAAGAAAAATAGATACGTACAACTATACAAAACCTCAAAATAGAAAATGTCGCATAGTATCCAATTTCCACTGACATCTATTGTCAATATTAATTTGTGCTGTCATCGTCAATCGGAGGGAGAGGTTGGCTTCTAGCTTTTATCGCGTTTAGGATCTATCACACGAATTTCAGCGACCAAAATTCAATCAGCGACGTTTTGACCACGAAATTCTGGCGCGAATAGTGTGGCCAGGGCTGGTAAAGTGAAGCTTAGGGTTTTAGAATACGATCCTAAATTCTGGGGAAATCTGGACTTGAGCTGTTAAATCGTCTTCGTTGTTGGATGCCTTATACAAACCAACCGAACGAAGGCGTACGAACATTCGCTGAACGCACAACGACACCGAACGTTCGCTGTTGTGCCCGCACCCTCTCGTTTGAGAGGTTTGAGTTCATTCCTTAGCGTGTTCGTTCGCTTTCGTAGGATTGGTTTGTACAAGGCATTAAAGTAACGCATGTAAGTATTTTTGTTCCGCTATCTAAATAAATTATACACAAGACTTACAGAAATCCTTTAATTTTCATCCAATACGCATCACCTCCATCTTATCTATGGCTTAAACTTTGTTCATCTCTTAATTTAAGGCTCTTGACATTTATTCAAAATTACGAACCATCAGATTTTAATATAAATACCAAACCCGCTAAAATCTCGTTATGATTCTCGTGTCACACATCAACAACCCCCGAACTGAATGGTGTAAAATCTATGAACCCGTGTCAACCCTCGATCCAGGACATTTCGTCGCTCGTCCCCCAGTAGGTGAATTTAATTACAGAGTAGCGAGCGATAAATCGCCCCGGGGTAGCGACGCCAACCGGTCTACGTACAGTTTCATTATAATATTGAGGTTTGGGGAATCTGTGGGGTGGAAGCGTGGGGCATAAATTAGGAGAAGATGTAATATTATCTTTGAGTTTTTTTGTGTTGAAATCTTTGTGGTTGGATACTGTTTGAATTGTGGATGGACGCCGCCGCCTCGTTGCGCCGTGATAGACATTTTCAACCGGGATTTGCTAGAAAAAGCAATACACGTGGGAAGTTGCACCTTGCAAGGATATAGACACCTTAGCCCAGCAGTAAGACAGTACACACGGCAACATATCAAGATATATATGTCCAGTATAACCTGAGCTCTTATTGTACGGAAAGCTTATACAATACGAGATCAGCTCATAGTGGAAATGTATACCGTGAAACGAAGACTGCGAATAGCAAAACAAACCGTGAAGCACGATTATGTCAGTTATTTGAAACTGACATCTCAGGCTTCGTTTTAATGGTTTCAAAAGAATGAATAATCATAGGTGAACTTGAAGAACGATGTGCAATAGTGAAGATAGCAATTCGCATGCTTTAATACGAAGAGAAAACCCTGGCACCAATACGTTAACTTTACACTAATTTACAATTTTATCTCATTAATAATGTTAAGTAGGTACCTAAACAATTTAATTGAATAACAATTTATTTTGCAATCCGGAATCAACGAGCAGTTAATTGAATTAGCGTAATGGGTAAATATTGCGTAATATGAAATAATGAACAAAGACTATTAATTATGTATTCAATTGTCATTGTCATTCGCGTTTGGCAGACTACCGGGCTAACCGATGTAGACAGGGTTGCCACTGTTGCCAGATTCCATTAATAAATTCCCGTATACACTGTAATTTAATCCGCGGCATGTTGGTTCAGCTACGGGTCGTTTTGGCGCAAAATAAAACAGAAAATGGGTTTATCCATCGAGGTTAGCCAGGGTTTAGAGGTTTTCCCATTATTTTTAATGTACTAAAACTTGGGTGTCCATACTTTTTAGCTTAACCGGTTGCGTACCGCCCGTCGTCTCAAGACGACACTTAATTGTCTTATCTATTGTGTCTATAATTACCGTGCTTGAGGTTTTAAGAGCCCCACTGACTCCTCCACTAAGTCCTCAGTGGAGAAGACTTAGTTCATCATACCAACAAACTGTAGTTTTGATGAGCACCATCAATCTGGATTGGTGGTGCAAGCGGGCCGGTGATGACCCGCGGGCCATTGTTGGAAACCCCTGTACCAAAATATCATTGTGATTGTTTTATTTACAGACCGCGGGATGAGCAGTTCTCCCTACGTAAAAACGATTTCATTAAATCACAACAGCTCTGCTTAAAAGAATAGCGGGGTTGACGTAAAATATAACAATTACCAATTTTCTAAGTGGTCAACCCTAATAATCTGATAATAATGCGATGATTTTAATGCTCGATGCAGATTTCAGTATTACGTAGGTTTGTGCATTGTGCAGTTTGGCAGCTGCACAGAATTTACTTATCTAACGGTCCATGCCCCCTGTAGGTCATAAAGTGAAAAGACCAGTAATAATTTTGGTCCTTTTGGGACAAGGAATTCTTATTTGGACTTGTGTTCACCCATATAAAAAGTCGGGTTTACCGTTTACCTAAAATTCTGGTAAATTCGAGTAAACGATTTTTTTACCAGAGAATTCTTTCTTTCTAAGAAAGACCAGAGAATCAAGTTTGGTTAGCACCAGCCTTAGGTTCTTGGATATAATATAATCTGTCTTTGTAACCGACTTCAAAAAGGAGGAGGTTCGGTTGTATTTATTTTATTTTTAATGTTTGTTACCCCAGAGATCCGTCATTTATGAACCGATTCGAAAAATTCTTGTTTTGTTTGAGAGGGTATACTTCCCGTTTGGTCCCATATCAATTTTATCGAAATTGATACAGCGCTTTTTGAAAAAATCAACAAAAACTAAAAAAATATACACAAATCGTATGTAGACGACGTTCTAGTTCTAGTAGTGGTCCGATAATTTGTACACTATTGTAATTGTAATTTGTGGCACTAAAAAGTATTAAATAAAATATTTTTGAAGTCGGTTTTTACTTTTTTTAAAGATATTTTATTTACATGGTATGAGTAAGGCTGGAACGTATATAAAAACGTCGATAGGGTTTATAAAAAGAAACAAGATACCTATTACGCTTCAATAAAATATTTATACCAACAAGTTAAAAACAGTGTCATCCGATTCAATTCACTCGATTAACTTGAGCAACTTACTGAAGACGAGAACTTGGGTCAGTTAACTAGTTTATTACTTTTCTTAGACCGCTACTGACCTTGTGGAGCAACTAACTTAAATTAGAAATGTTGGACGCCCACTCTGTTTCTTTGCTTTAAAATATAACTATTAAAGGTGTACTGTATATCACAAAAGGCTAAATAACGGGACACATTGACACATAGATCAAACCAAAGTTGGACAACTTTCGCTACGAATGAAGAAACTTAAAAAGTACGGGATTAATGTTTCTTCGAATTCTCGAGTCTATGAATCGATAGATGCATAAAGGACAAATAAGGCATGATTTCTATTTGCCAATTGCCCATATTGGAAACTCTTTAAAAGGCCCTGGACCCTTACCATGATCTCTTAGAGCAGGAATGTTTTAATATTACTCAGAGAGTGGGAAAGTGACAGCGCTAGACAGCTCTCTAGCGCCATCTCTTACTCACTCTCGTAATAATATTAAAACATTCCTGCTCTAAGGGATCATGGTAACCCCACTGTACTCTATTAGAAATATTTTTCAAATACCACGTTTTCTGACAAACAGTAACATTCTGCGGTTTTCTATCTTTAAATCTGCCATCAATCACCTGTTTATTATTTTTCTGGTTGGCACTTATTAATTAAAATTATTGATTATTTTACACACACGTAACACATAAAACTTAATTAACTATTTATTCGTTTTATTTAAGTAGTAGTATTTTTTATAGTACGTAATCTTATTTATTTTGTATCGTTATTGCCCGCGGCATCACAGCGGTCCTATCTAAAAACCAGCGCTGCGGCATTTTGTTTTTTTTTTAAATGTCGCAGCATTATGCTGAGATAGGAGCCTTTTTTGGCCTCGTGCAGGTTGTTTAAATTTTTGTTGTCTTTTTTTTTGTATAATGTTCAACTTCTGTAACTGCCTGTGCGAGTCTAAAATAAATTTATTTATCTCTTTTTCATTCAAAATTTTGAATTTAAGTTTAGACTTAACTTGATAGTAAAATTGCGTTGAAGAATCACGGAACTAATTTAAAGACGGACTCTACACGTAAAATTTTATAAGCATTTATTGGTGCCACTCTATTTTTTTGACGACTTACAAAATACTTTGACGGTAGTAAGTACCTACTAATGGAAAAATGGAAATTGACATAGGAACCCCCAACTAGGGTTTCTGCTCGAGAATTCTCGAGGCGAGAAATGTCGAGAAATCATGCCAACTTCGAGACAAGAAAAAACACCTCAAGAACTCGAGAACTCGAGAAATCAAAGACTTTCTTTTATTACTGTAAAATTGGCTTAAAAGTTCCGTAATCTTTGCATTCTGGCTTCATTGTTCACCTCACGAGGCGCGAGTAAACGGGGCAAACGAAACAGACACCTAATAAACCTCCAACTCCGATTACTCTTATTATAATGTGACATAAAACGTCAACTAAAAATTAATAAGATATATGTAAACTCCGTTCATCTATTATTGGGTTTCTGAATACAAAATAGACAATTTTCCAAACAATAAGTAAGTTCGTAAATTGACCACTAGATGGGATCTCTTTTTTTAGCCCAGCTAAATATATTTTTCTCGCCTTATGCTTTACAACTTTTTGCAGGTAGGCACCAGGTTTAAATGAAAATCTCCTCTGGTATATGTACTTAATGATTTTAAAACGAACCATTATATTCATAAAATATAAAACAAAATATTTTCTCTTTGTTCTTTTTCATAATACCAAGAACACAATAAAACCATGAAAACAAAATATTTTAATTTTTTATTGTAATTTATAATAATGGGCAGTAAAGTTTATTTATATCTGAAAGAAAAATATTGCTAGGCTAACGTACCTATTTGTGGAGTATGAATGGGTTCTATGGCAGGATTGGTTATTTCATAAAGATATATCCTAGTGCCCTTGTTAAAATGATATCTCATGTTAAACTCTTCATCCGTGAACATTTCGAATGGATTTCTTCGATGCCTTTTTATTGGCCATATATTTGAAGTAGACTCCAGTACTTCCAAATCAGACTCCTATGAACTACTCGAGTCCATTTCATTGGGAATCCAAAACTCACTATCCAACATAAAATACTAATAGTAAAACTTCAAACACTCTTGTTATAATATGATATAGAACGACAAATGTAGTTCTAGAACCGATAAATGCCCCAAATTGGTTAGTTAATGGAGGTTTGAACTAAGATCATGTTCTGACTGGGGTGTCCAGAAACGCAAAGTGTCAGTTTATCGAACCAATAGCGGTAGAATAGATAAACTACGGTTATGAGTACATCAGAAACCGGAAAAATAAGTTATCTGAAGTTTGAACTAGGATTATCTTCTGACTTAGGGTGTCCAGAAACGCAATGAGTCAGTTTATCGAACCAATAGCGCTATCGAACAAATAAATTACGTTCAAGAGTACCCCAGAAAATGCGCATAAGCTGATTTTTTAAGGTTTTTAAAAATGTCTCGAACGACCCGAGAAACCCGAGAAATCGGTCTCGAGAATTCTCGAAACCCGAGAAAAAAAATATGCCGAGAAAACAGAAACCCTACCCCCAACCCACAACTGCAGTCTTCTCTTGTGTCTGCGCAAGCTATACGAGAATAGCATACACCGTGATGAAAAGAGTCAGCTAGGTTGGTAGCGGGGCTATCTACCCAGGGTTTGCTGGACATTCTCGTCGCTCGTGGTGGCTTTTAATGCAGTAAAAAGTAGCGTCCATGTACCGTTCAAGATACCGTCATCGTGTTCACAGTTATGTTATGAGCCTGTTGTGTCCCACTGCAGGGTGAAGAGCTCCCTTCCTTCTTTCCATTTTTCCCAATCTTAGGAAAACTGGGGCTAATCCTAGAGGTAGAAATCTAGCTCATACCGACCACCTCCTTCTGGGTCTACAGCGTTTTCGTTTCCTGCTGTTCAGGACCCACTCTGTAGGAATTTTCGCCCAAAGTTCATCCGGCATGTGGGGCATGTGGATTGCACACATACATTTAGAGCCATTACGCACTGTCGACTGGTAGCCGCAGACGTGGTCTCTCGGCGACCAAAACAGAAGCATCGTCGCCCGGGCGACGGCGACCAAGTGCGTAAACACCTATTTAAACTACAGAAAGACACAGTCCGGCGACGACCAAGTCTCCGGCGACCAGTCGACAGTGCGTAATGGCTCTTAAAGGCTGCTGTGTTGCCTACATCTGCAATTTGTTTTGGAACGAAGTATAGAGTTCTTCACACGGTCAGTAATTTTGACTCCTAGAATACTTCGTTCCATTGCCCGCGTGCAGACCCCGAGACTTTTGACGCTTTTTTAATAACCATGTTTGAGCGCCATAGGTGAGGGTAGGAAGAATACACATGTCCACGAGCTTCCTTTTGAGAGTGGAAGTTGTCCTTTCAATACGTATTTCACAGTTCACATTAAATAATACGCCCCAGAATCACTACTCCATGTGTAAATATACTTCAACTCACAACTATACTTCATAATTAGCTGTGTTAATTAAACCAAACGAGACGAGGGACGTAACTTCGTTTTAAAACGATGTGATTACGAAACCGTTTGGCAGAGGAAATTACTTAAGTAAATAAAAGAGAAGGCTTTTACGGACTCTTTTTTTCACTAAAACGGGTCTTTGTTAAGCTGAGTATTTTTTCTCGTACGGTGAACTGTTTTCCTTGGTAAGTTAAAGGAACGAAGCCTAACCCGTTGTAAGGAAATTGATCATTTTAAACTGGGATAACAGGCCTCATTGTGGCACCTTGGTTTGCTAAGCGTTAGTTAATAAGCGTTATCTAACGATGGACTCTTGGATTTCTTCTGTACAGTTTACAAATAAATCACACGTGGACAAATACCTAGACTTGGAACAATTAATAATTACAGTTTACTCACGTGCATTTTTCGGGATTGCCCGACTAGTTTCCGTCGCCGTAGTTGAATCTATGTTCGACTCGTGACCTCGCCGCGTGATCAGTTAATGATTAAGGGCTCTAAAACGAGTCGTGCAATCCCGAAAAATGCACGTGAGTAAACCGTAATTATTCATAAATACAAAGAGGCCAATTCTATTAAAAAAAATGTTGACAACCGCAATCGAACCGCAACTGATTCACGACCGTTACTGCTGTAAGACAAAAGTCAAACAGTCGTGGCAATAAGTCCTAATAAATTAAAATATCTTGAACTGTGCGTTAATTGAACCCACTAGACTTAGCACAGACCGTATGCCATAAAACCGTAACCGACTGTTTAATATGTTTCAAATAATTTGAAGCACGTTTCGCATTAATTTATTTGGCATAAACTGACCCTCAGAAAATATTTCAAATAATATTTAGCAAAAGTTAATTTAAGGTATCGCTATAAATAAACTTATAGATCACCTCACCCTCTTGACTCTTATAACCTTTAAGAGAATAATAAACAATAGATACATTCAATATTTTGTATTGGAAGGTTATTGTTATGCTCGAATCCTAACTGAAATAAACAATTTTGAAATAGAGACTTTTGAGGCCGAAAATAAATTGAAATTCCAGTATATTCGCGATTTTTTTGTTTTCATAACAACTACTGAAAATAAATTACGCCTAACATATTCCAGTCACAGATTCTAAATTCAGTTTTTTTAGTACAAGCGATATTGGTTCAAACCTCTGTTAAATTGTATTTTTTGTCCAATGTCACGTACAATATTGAAAGTACCTATTTTTGTGGAGAAAGAGATCAGACGGGCCCAGGTGCTATTGACATTTCAGTACTGAAGGAATCTTTAATATCAATTTTAGGGACTGGAGAACGTTTTAGGAATTTTATAAGTAGGCACTGGTACCTGTACGAATAAAATGAAAAATCTGTAAAATTGCTACATTAGGGGATATTTCACCCCCAATACACATATCAATAACGTAATCCGTAACTATTCACCCGATAAGCTAAATGTGACCTATAAATATGACATTTATGTGTTCAATATCAATAATCTTGTCATTATCGCTATTGATATGTTGGTGAAATGTAAAAAGTTTAGAGACCGAATTAGCTTAACGAATAATTAATGATAGGTTTGTGAAATACCCCCTTAAGTGAGTAGCGTCACAAGACGAGCCTGTAATGCCTTCTTTAAAATGACGGTAGTAAAAGTTATTATCCATTTGATATATGGGTTGGTAGAGAGACTAATTACGGTATTATGGCAGTTGTAAGTACTACTGTAGTCGCCCGTCGTGCACAACCACCTGCACCATCCAAGATCTAAACGAGGCCAATGATAGAGCTGTATAGGTTGCTAAATACTGGTCGGACAAAATTTAATACGAATCAATCGATACGAAAAGAAGAAGAAGTACTGCTAATTATGGTAGTTGCTTTCCAAAACACTAGAAGATGTAGAATGGAATATTATTAGTTAACCTATAAGCCAAGGTAATGCTAATTAGCACATTACGGTACTCTCGAGTTTCAATTGATTTATTTTCCACCTCTCTAATTTAATGGGATTCTCATTACTCATTAGGATTATTAACGATCAGTGTCGGGTCTCACCTTTCTAGTGTTGAGTAGGACATACAAGAGGTGGTACATTTGTCCCGTACATGACGTCAAAATGTAAGAGCGGCTCGACATTTAAAAATGTACTACTTCAACTTTTATGTCGCGGTAGTCTTCGCGTTACTCGTTACTCTCGGTGAGTAAACTGTTGGGTTAGACAGAGAAGGAACGAGGCACATGCTACAATAGCACGTCATTCTACAGTGGACATTACGCGACCGTGGCTCGACTCGCCGCACTAACGTCAAATGTCATATTCGTACTCGTTACTTCAATCGTATCACCGAGCTTCAGTACGCCTCACCTCATTTGAAGTAGTACATTGTACTGGCTCAGAGCAAAAAAGAGGCTACTCTTACAAACTCTTTTATATGTAGTGTCCTACCCAACACTACACCTTTCATAGGAACGTTATTATGAGTAGAATCCTATTATTATTGTATTGTGTTACCCTTTCAGGATAGCGCTAATTAAAGTGCTGTTACTGTTATAGAAACTGTACAATCCATTAAATCTAGGTATGAACTACAGATACATACTACAGATACAGATGTATGCCAAAAAAGCAACCTTATTAATACCAAAAACGAAACACATACTAAAATAGAATCTTTACATTCCAATCTAGATTTTTTCAAGAAGATTCCTGCACTTGACCTATTAAGTAAAATAATTAATTTACGAGTGGTCACAGAGGGGACCGTTAACGAATTCATTGAAGTGGACGAATTCCTCGTTGGGGATGGGGATCCAATCTAAATTCTTAACGTTGTGTGTACGGGGGATCGTAGATTATCACACCGTCTGGATGGAGAAACCCATTTGTTGGCTTTCCTTGATTACATGTGCATGTTGGTCGAATTCATTTTGGTTTTTGTTACTTTAATGTTTGATGTTAGTTTGTGAGTTAAGGGATTATTGATGAACAAGAGATTGAGTGTATTGTCTCCTGCATTTGAGCTTTTGGTTTCATTATCTAGCGCAGTTCAGACTACCCTATAATATACAGCAAATATTGTATAGCACAGCGATATTGCTCAGCACACATTCTATATGGACACATTCACATAACGATATGATATTAAGAATTGGCTTGCTGTACGCGATAAACTTGAGCGATTCTCAGGGCTATATCGTACGATTCTCCTGTCCCCGCCCCGCCTCTCATCGCCCGACGGATCTCCGTTAAGTAATTTGCTATACATAGTAGGCCGGCTTGCGATACAGCGTATAGTGTGAACGTCATCCTATAAAGTGACGCTATATGCTTTACTATTTAGCAAAATAGTATAGCGTAGTCTGAACTGCGTTTCTATCTTAGAATCTTGTTGCACCCGAAATAGATTGGCCATTTCTTCACGATTTATAGCAAGTTTTGTCTTTTTTATCTTATGCTTTTGAATCAGAGAACGTCATGACGCTTATCATCTAGATTTCCACAAAATTGTTTGTATTTGAGTTGGACAAATTGTTTCTGTTGAACTAGATTATCAGATTGGCGATGACCTGGCACCCTGCCACTAAATAGTGCAACGTTATCAATATTAGAACCTGCCTATTTACGCCAAATAGGTTAAAGCAGAGCTTTGGCATCAATGCTTAACACTTATCGGATCATAAGCCTAAATTATGTAGGTAATAAATACCTAAAAATAATCTTTTATTGCCACAAGAGAAACTACATATCGATAAGTATTGAATTATGAATAAAACATAGCATTTCATCCATTTTCGACACTCCCAATAGGAATTTCAAATTCTCGGCATGAGTCCACTGTAAAACATATTAGATTAAAATAGGAAAATCATTTCGCAAGTCCGAATCTCCCGCAAAATAAACGTTCATCTTAAACGTTTATTCAAACATCTTAAACGAAGTTTATCACTGGATTCAATTTGAGCTCTTCGTATGCAAAAGTTCAAAGATAGAACAGGATGAGATTTGAGTTTTTTCATTAGTAAACGGGAGATGGAGCGTTGCTCTCGCCAGACGTCTGTGTTTACCACGCAAGATCCAATCTAGCTATTTGCTTCTACGAGTCTGTCTTTGCTTTACGAACGACAAATAAACATTTTAGTACCTACTTTAAGAGTTCCGACTAGTTCTGCAACGTTATATGCGGAATACTGATGGCCTTTTACTGGCCATGTAAAAGTTTTGTTTCTTTTTGCTATCTTCATCATGAACTTTAACTAACTTTAGAAGTCTGTTAAGTCTAAATTCAAAGGAACTTTAACATTTTTCAAACCAAAAATAAGTGAAGAAAATTTTTTATTCCGGAAAGTTCGAATCGTGGCCCATCTTTTCTGGAAGCAAATTGGCGCGAGAAAACCTCTGGGTAAAATACTTTTTGGTGTGGAACTCTTTATTGCTGCGGAGTAACGAGTTATGTGACGTAGTTACGTTGTAATGTTACTGCCTGTGCGTATAACGTTAAATAATAAAACAGTAGCTTATGACGTTGTGTGACGTTATAAGCCTTGACACGCTGTGAATGAGAGAAATGTGATTGTTTTAAAAAGAGATTTGATGGTATCGCGAAATGTTTGAAAAAGTTAATCAGCTTGTCATGTCAATTGCTGTGATTTATTGTTAATATTTTCATTTTTGGACCTTCAACATTAGTTGATATAAGATTTGACAACATTTGTCATTTTAATGTCTTAAGTTTTTTTAACCCGTAGCTTATTTTACTGTTGTTTTGTAGAGCAAGTACTAGTAGTAAAGACTATAATTTACGCGAAACAAGAAGAAGTAACCTCATTGACTCTTCCAAGAACAGTATGGAAATCTATTTCGAACAAAAACCGTTCCGAATACGTCAAGCAGGTTACTACATCGAGAACTTTCTCGCAACAACATAGTAACTATGGCAACAATAAGAGAAAGGTAAGCCACAAATCATGCGCCCGCGCCGCTGGGCATAAACGCCGCAAATGGAGGCAAACGTTTAACATTCATGAGTGCATCTGGTCTTTGTGTTTTCCAAGAAGGCAAACTTACCTAGGTATTAGTAACTTTTGCAATAGATTGAAAACCTACTTCCACAAAATCATGGGTTTCTGATGGGTTACGTATTGTTACAATCTATGCTACTGAACTACTTGAAACTAATAGACAGTAATATGTTAGCCAACTTTTAAAGCATTTACTGCTACTGCAACGTTCTATTTACATGCTTTACTGCTTACAAATACAATATTTAGTTTTAATTCCGCCTAACTAGATCGCTAGTTTGGATGATGCAGCAGCACTACTCGAATACGAGTATCAGTCTGGTTTGCATGTTGCATTTTTTTCACACCTGCGTAGGCATATATTTGTTGGCGGGTGCTGCATACTGCATCCAAATTAGGAATCTAGTTTGGCAGAATTAAAACTAAATATTGTATTTAATATTTGTATGTCATGGATGTCCGCAAAGTAACGCCTGATAACCATTATTATGTACTACCGTCTACTTCCAGTTTTTATTTAAATCGTCGATGTTTTCAAGTTTTGACATTTTAATATAACAATACACAAAACGCTTTATGTAAATGTCTTGAAAATCGCTATACAGATATTAAAATTATATCAAAGTCTATCCAATAGTTTTCGAGACTTTAGACCAAACATATAAACAGTATGACATTGAGTGACGCTTGCAGTTACTGATAACACAAATCTACGCACATAGAACAGAGCATAGACAACAACAATCATAATCAAATCATTATCTTTCAAGCAAAGATTTCCTTTGCCTGACTTTAGACTATCAACTTAGCGGAACTGAGCTGTTTCTAATCAATATACTAATGTCTTTGATGACGTACGAATGACGCAAAACGAAGTGCCTTCTGCGCTTACGGTCGCGGATTCTCATATGAGGACTAATATTTGTATGGCCTCCGTCCGATATATTGGCAATAGATATTTGTTCCTTGTTTGAATGTTTGTGCACGTTATTTGTAAGTGTAACGAAGGGAGCATACCATTAATTACTCAAGTACTGTAATTAGAGACACAATAGATAAACAATGGCAGATGTCGTCCTGGGACGACAGCGGGGCGTCACCGGTGTAGGACACATGAACCATGGGTCAAGTACAAAATTCACGAAAAAAGTGTCCTGAGTTGACACCTGAGTGGCACACCGTCATATAAACTTAGAAATACCAATAAACTAATTTATGTCCTACTGCCGTCCTATATCTCTATGCCCTATGTCTCGGCCGTTACAGTACTTTTTCTGGGGTTGGGAACCCAAACGCCAGAAGGGCAGGGACTTTTCTTATATCTAAGCTACTAAAATAATTCTAGGCCCTAATCTTCCATTGCTCTCCCTCGACCGTCTGGGATGACACCGTGCACCGATATTAAAAGAAAAATTATCTCTACCTACTAATTTACGAGTAATAATCAACCAACTTGTGACATGTCGAGTCTGTTAAAATGGCTTAAATGAACTGCAAAAATAACTTTTTATTTAAAAATGTAAGTGTCTTTTAACCTGAATTGTTAAATATACAATTACTCTTGACAAAAACATCTTACAGCAGCCGTACTGATTTTAATTGCATATGTATATAGCCGTACTATTTTTATTTGTATACGGTTTTTTGTAGTTTTCGAGTTATGATTTCTTTCTATGTTTTAACCAAACTCTGACTTTCCTTAATGACATTTTTGATCACAGTGACGTAAATAATATTATTTTCTAAATTAGATGAATAGAACAATTTGTCTCAACTATTCGTGACACTATGATGAAAAATGTCATTAAAGTCAGAGTGTGGTTAAAACATGAAAATAAATCATAACTCGAAAACTACAAAAAAATCACGGAACATACATGGGGGTGATTCGGGTACCTATAAGGGTGTTTTATCTCAGGACTTCCGCTTGACACTACTTTCTGGGACACGGTGTATAAAACCTACCTGATTTACTTAATACTGTTTGGCATACCGACACAGTAAACTAATAAAAAGTTAAAATTACTAAATGGCAGACAGCACGCGACAACAATGACTCTTTTATATCCAATTAACGTATTAACGGAATTCAATCATCTGTTATAATAATAACGTTATACAATGGCACCTGATGTCCATTCTGAATTTAAACTCTATTGTCAAAGTAATAAGATACTAATTAACAAAGCAAAACAATCACGGTAATGAGAATGAAAGTTGTGATGCGCGAACGTTTTTGCAACATTCAATTTGCAATTGGATATGTCCGATTGTCCATTCGTTTCCGATTAATAATTAAGCAGATGCGGTATCTAATTATGGACATTAGTAGTCAGCAAACTGCCACGGGTTATGCGTAGGGTTGCCAGATCCGAAAAACGAAATATCTGGACAAAATTACAAAACGTCGGGATTTTGGGGTTTGTTGTCTGGAGAAACACACATTATGAGCCAAAATTTATGTTTAATTTTTAAAATCAATACCTAGTCTACAAAAAACTAAACATTATTCGTAACAATTATTTTTTACGTTGCCACATGTAAGTATTTGGTATTGGCTTTTGCCGAGTCCACACCAACTTGGATCCTTTAGAGGAATTAAAATAGTTTTTAAATTTAAGATTTTCAAATTATTATTGTGCATTGAATTTTACGATTAGCTGATTGTCGGGAGCTTTTGTATTTTGTAGGGAGTCGGGACATCATATGAATCCCGATCATCCGACAACCCTAATTATGCGCAACTGTATTTAATTATACGCATTTATGATTGTTATATTCGCTGGTTGATACCGGTTCTTCTTTATGCGAATGAAATTCTGAATGCGGAAATACTCTTGATGTTGTATCAAATACACATTAATACCCTTATTTATAAACGAGGTTGTTTAACTAAAATGGATTTTAAGTCCATTGCCATACAAATAACAAGGACAGGTATCATTTAATCATTGTTTAAAAAGGGGGTAAATAGATAAGTTTTGGAGACCCTTCAGCTCTCGCAAATAACTGTCCGGTTACGTAGAAACGGTCTGCAAGGACCAACTACAGAAGTCCAATAGAATAAATAAATAATAATAAGTCTTACATAACATCACGCTTTATTCCCCGAAGGGTTGGCAGAGGTGTATAGTACACCCTCATTTCGCCCTTATGTTTAGTTTCCATGTAATAGGGGGTGAGCCTACGGCCATCAACCGGGCACAAATCCAGACTCCGGGCTGCTACTGAGAAATTCCACACGTAAACACCCAACAACACTTTGCCCGATCTGGGGATCGAACCCCGGACCTCACGCTCAGCAGGTGCGCTTGTGACCGCTAGAACAACGAGGCAGTCTTACTGTATAATAAGTGTAAGTAAGTAACTACTTTTGTACTGCTTTATATCAACATACTGTCATCATCAACCCGCCTACCAAGCTTGCTGATTTCCAAAATATCCACTCTGACTATTCATTGTAGCGGTCATTGAGACGCCCACTGTTAAGATACCTACTGTAGATTTAGTCAGTTCTTTAGATAATATAATGGATGCTATTTCTTTCGTGTTATAATAGAACGAACGAGCTATAATGGAATAGCTTATGCCGTGGTGAAAAGATTAGCCAATCAGCTAGGTTAATTGCGGGGCTGACTGCCCAGGGTGCGTCGCATGTAGGAGGGCAGGCCTGCGGCTGCTACTGAGAAATTCCTCACGGAAAAACTCAATAACACTTTGTCCGACCTGGGGATCCAACCTCACGCTCAGAAGTCGCGTTGCAACCACTAGACCAACGAGGCTGTTAACTAAGAATAAGGGTGCCTTTCCACCAGCGATGTGCTATGCAGCTATGCCGCGAGAGTGTAAAAGATAAGCTACGAAACTATGTTACCGTTTCCACTGATGCTAAGCTACTCGTATATAGCGGAGCGAGTCAGATGTGCTATGAAAATGCGCCGCCGCAAGGTAGCTGTGCGAGGAAGATGTGCAGCTCGAGCTATGCGACGTATCGACAATAGGGAAGGTACGGGGACCATAGCTACACCACTCGCGACTATCCATAGCACGCATCCACGGCCCGCATCCTTCCTTAAAAAAACGTAGCTTAGTTGAATCAGTTTCCACCAGTGCTATGCTATGTGGACCAATGAATATGATTGGTGGATATCAAACGCATCCATAGCAACGTTGCATAACACATCTCCAGTGGAAAGGCACCCTAAATACATATAACCGAAATAGGTTTAAAGTAGGAGCTAATAACTATTTATTCAGTCATTATCATCACAATAAGGCCTAAATATATAAACTAGCATATAGTCTCTTTAATTACGAAGTTTTATGAACAAACAAGTCCTAATAGTAATATTAAACAATTTCTATTCTGACTCGGTCTGTTGACTTTTAATCTTACAGCTAGACTTCGTACTATGCAAACAGTGGCGTATTAACAAAACATTGCTGGAGTAGATTAGTAAACAGACTGTAGATAAATGTAAAAGCATTACATTTTAACAGTATTCAATTGAAAGAAAGTATATAAAATCATGAAAGATTTTTATTATTATCAAGGTACGAACATTATAAGGCTTTACAAATAATCACCACGCTTTGGAGAATTTGTGATCACAAATATAATAAGGTTTAATTTAAAACTAGCTTTTGCCCGCAGCTTCGCTCGCGTTAATTAAGCTCAAAAACACTCTTAACACAACAAAAGTTTCTATAATAATATAATTCAATCATGATTCGAAAGACACGTGGCGCCATCTATTATCGTTATTGTTGTTTTCCACGGGAACAGTACTTTTTTTCGGGATGAAAGGTACCCTATGTCCGTTTCTATACACCTGACAACGTATGTGCAAAATTTCAGAATGATCGGTTCAGCGGTTTAGGCGTGAAAAGGTAACAAACAAACAAGCTTAATTTCGCATTTAGAATATTATTTAGGATTAGGATTTAATAATCCACGGTATTTTGAATAAAAGTGCCTTAGTAAATGCAAAAGATGATGTACCTTCCATAAAATATAAATCTGATGGTATAAAGATCTTTTCTGCTAAAATAATAATTTTTAGATGAATCAATTGAAGTACTGGTTCCTTTAGGTATAATAACATCCGTGCACGCTACCTATTAATGAGCGCTGGGAAACACTACACCCGTTTCCAGCTGGTTTAAAACTTATAGTACCAGTAGGTAAAGAAATGATTAATTAAGTAATTTAAAAAATATGACAAGAAAAATAACAACTGATTTCTTTTTAAGGCGCGATTGCATTAGGCAAGTCTTGCATGCAAGTATGACGTCACATTTGCGTACAAGTTGCTTACATTGGAAACATGTTTTCGAGAGTGTGCAAATTGCATGCAGGTTTTACTTGCATACAAGTGGAGATGTTCAACGATTGTGTTGGACATCATGGGTGTCAATCACTTGTTCGCAATTCGAAAAGTGCAACTAACGTTTTCGCGTTCAATTCTACGTCACTTGAATAAAAAATGTACAAGTTCAAACTACCTCACAGTTGTAGCTTGTACGAGTATGCAGGTTTGTTCAAGTTGTATGCAATTTGCAACTTGCAAACAAGTAACTTGCCTAATGGAATCGCGCCTTTAGTGATGCCTCCATTATCGTTAGCATTCCCTAAGACGCTATGCAAAATATCGTGCACTATTAAAGTAAGACCTTACAGTTTCTGCTGCTAGAAATCCACATGATAATAATCTCTTGGTTTCTTCATCCATCACTGTGAATAATAGTACCTATGCCGTAAGTTTGATGGCTTATGGCCTTACGGTACTCGGTAACAATGTCTTTCATCCACACATCCAATTTATTATACTATACCCGTTCCATCACACTCCTAACTCCGTCCTTAACCACAGCAAATAGACCTAACTTAAACACAACGTTACTTGTCACCTAAACACGTCTCACCCGAAATATCCCACGCTTATATCGTGCTTATCCCCATTTGACAAGTCCGTGATGCCAATTAGCTCAACACCTCACGTGTAAAGTATTCTGTGTATTTTTGTAGCCGACACAGATAAAAAAGGATTTAACAGAAGGTAGACTAAAAATGTGGAAACAAACTGACGAAACGTAGATGTTGAACGAAACAAAAATCTCGCTACAGCCGGTGCGAATTCAGAAGATTGTGATTCAGTTTAGGTACACCAGGCACCATAGCGAACGTTTCTGAAGTATTTTTTTTTATGGTTTCGAATGACATATCACCTTATTTATTTGTCCTCGCTTGGGGGCCTACACCGAAAATCGAACTACGAAGTTTCGGCTGACGGATAGCACGTTTTACAACCACGAAAATGTTTCGAATCCGACGATGGATTTGACTTTCGCGATTTGATATTTTGCAGTTCGTTCACCCTACTGACAAATGTTAATTGGCCTTGTCTCTGGCCTTATTGACTCCGAAACCCTGTGAATCACGGAAAAGAGTTGACACCCGAAAAAAAACCCGGCCAAGTGCGAGTCGGACTCGAGCACGAAGGGTTCCATACCATTATCTATAAAAACGGCAAAAGAATCACGTTTGTTGTATGGGAGCCCCCTTAAACATTTATTTTATTGTTTTTTAGTATTGTTGTTAAAGCGGCAATAGAAATACATCATCTGTGAAAATTTCAACTGTCTAACTATCACGGTTTATGAGATACAGCCTGGTGACAGACGGACAGACGCACGGACAGCAGAGTCTTACTAATAGGGTCCCGTTTTACCCTTTAGGTACGGAACCCTAAAAAACAATAAAGATGTGATCAAGACTTGATGATGAGTTCCTTATAGCGGAGATAGTAGGAACTCAAAAAAAAATGATTACCAGCACACAGCAAACTCGACGAGTTTCGGGTTAACGAAGCTACGAATTACTTTTATGACAGAGCCCAGCTTCTGCGTGTATTTATTATGTGATAAAAGTGGGCCTTTTGTACGTTCTTTTTTATAGGGACACTTCCCGTCTCGACACTACTCAGTTTTCATGTCACGTAGGGACAAGGGAATAGGGGCCGTGACGACTGACGATGGCTATAGATTCTTATACCTCATGTCAAAAGGCCAACAGATTTTAATTGACTTTAAATTAATTTGAAATTACTTTTTGAGGTTAATGACCGAGCATTTGGGTTTGAATGATGTTTGGTACGATTCCTTGGGTAATTTTCCTTTATTTATACCAATGTGGCAATGTCGTCATAAACAATTGCATGATTTTGCTCAACAAAAAGTTCGTAATTGCTTTTAACAAGAAGGTACCCTATATATTTCTTTTTGGTATTTAATTCCTCTTTTGCTCTGCTGAAGTGCGCTTGAACCTCTTGGAGTGGCCTCTTCTTCCATTTGATCATTCTACCGGCTACCGGTCTAAACGTTCATCTCTAATTTGTGAGTGGAGGCTGTTTGCTAAGCGGTTCTCTTTGATCTCTACCAAACGCAGTTATATTAATATCAGGAAAAGATTGTTTGAAATTGTTTTGCCATAATTTTGACAGACGTTGTTAATAAAATATGTTCAATGATTTTCCTTCTAGATAAAATGCATGATCGTTAACGCGTAAGTCAATCATGTGTTGTATTTTGAAATTATCTACGAATTGACTTAAAGCTATCGAAAGGGCACCTGAAATGTCAATGTAATCCATTTCGTTGACAGATTATTAATCTGTTTTTTGTAGCTTCCACGCTTTGTCACTTGGTAAACCTATAGAAACAACCTTGATAAAACATTAACATAATTATTTCATGACACTCCTGTTATCGCTGAAACAAATTAATTCAACAGACAATGAATAATTTATTTAAGTGTTCAAAGCAATAACATCGACTAGAACATTGTTTTTTAATAATAAAAAAGTAATACGACCATGAACTCGAGTACTGCGTGTCTAGTATATTTTGACAGACGGCGAAATGAAGAACTAAATTAAAGGTAGGTAATTCGATAGATTGTTGAAATTTTCCTTCGCAAGCAGCGCCATCAGGCCGCCACGATCTACCAAGATATACTGGGCACCCTGTAGGTCGGGTCATGCAAATGAAATCTAGTGTAGATTGGTTGGTATTGGTTTAAATTAGTCTCTGACATCACGGGACCTTGTGGCACCAATGAACTGCGGTTACTAACAGAGTCGAACAAATAGCAGTAGTTACCGATACGTTGAATCGATTTTTTCCAAGGTTTACGTAGATTTCCTGCTAAATAGTTACTTTCTGCAATCGTTGATGCATGCAAAAGTGTAAAACGTCATTGAAAGATGGCAGTATCGGATCATTCAATCATTTAATTGCTCATCATCATCAATATTACACTTTATTGACTTTTCTGTGGAACTCACCTATGTTCCTATAATGAACATTATGGCGATATGACGTGGTTCAACCAAATTGATTCACTTTGATTAAAAGGTGCAAAAATGAAAGCCTATGCAATAGCATAATCAATAGATCAATGATATTGAATGATTCACCTTTATGTTTACATGGTTCAATTTGGTTGCTTCATCCAAATTGAAAGGCAGAAGTGAACCGTGTAATATCACCATTACAAACTCTTTAGGACAAGTCATAACTCGTGTTAACCCTATTCTGTCCACCTCTTACACATATTTAGTCCCGCACGTTCATATATCGTCGTCGAAGGCATCACGAGAATGCCTCGCGTACAGACGGACGGACGTGACAGAATCATAGGAATTCCTAATGGCCACGGGACCCTAAAAAGGTTTTTCGTACTTTTTTTCAGTTACAAGGAATGTTTTCGCTCTACTGACACTGTATGTAGATGGATAGTGCCACATCTGGTGTAGTGATCGCAAATGTAACTGCTGAGTGCGAGGTACAGAATTGGATTCTGAAGTTAAGGATCGTAGATAATTTTAAAGTTTCCTATAATTATATTCAAAACGAACATGTCCCCGGTAAATGGCAATAAACTCGACCCCAATTACGTGAGACCTAATAAAATTTACCAGCGTCGCGTTGGCGAGCTGTGGAAGTTTAACACCTACTAGGAAACTTAAATCAATACAGCTCTGTCTACCCCTTAAATAATCGTAGGCGTGATGTTACACTAGTATTAATAAGATTCTCGTCACGTAACCGTGGTTATGTATGCAAATGCTTATAATCTTGTTAACAAAGATACACAATTGCTAGAACAATAACAGCCGTCGACAAAGATGCTCGTTGCGAACACACTGACTTAGTGATTGTTCAGCAATTTGTAAGTCATTTCTGTGTGTTAATCAACTTTACATGGTTAATCGTAGTAAGCGAGTAGCACACACAACTGTGACAAGAGATGTGTCTACCCTTTTCAACGTAAGTCCTGATGTTTCGCTACAAAATGTCACCATACAAAGAATATCAAATATTTAAAAATGAACACAACATGGATATTATAGCTATTTTCCGGTTTTTGATGACGTCGTTTACGTTTTTTCGATAGCAGTCTCCTTACGGCTACAATTTACGAAATGACCGCTATGTCAGGATTTATCTTTCGTTGAGCAGAGTATAATTTTGTTCGTATTCTGATAAAAAATACGTGGTAGGGGGACATTCTACGGGCCTGCGGACGGCGAGCATTGGGTGGCTCGCCGTCCGATCAGAAACAGGCCCGGGTTGACGGCGCGTTGTGATCCACGCGCGCCTCATAGAGATGTCAGCTTAGTAGATGGGGTCCGCTAGGGCCAATGCCTGCCAGGGTTCCAGACTTTGTTCGAAAGAGTTACCGCGGCCTTGGAACGCAAAGGGCATTAGGAGGAACACGGATGGGTTTTAGTCAGTAAGAGCCTGACACTCCCTTCCGCTCCGCCCAGAGCGGAAGGAGTCATTGATGATTTCCTATCCATAAAAAGGTGCACATTCTACTATCAAGAAGAAGAAGTCGAATCCGAACCGTTCATTTAGTTAGACAGTTTTCTTTTACAAAAACTGTGAAATTGTTTAACAACAAAAATAAAGCCAAATATTTTGAAAGTTTTCATAAACGAAAACTGACTGACGGTTGTGTTTCATTTGCAGCTTGGCAATAATTTTGTTAACCTCCTGGTCTTGTGAATATAGTGCATGCTAGATTGTCTAAAATACAAAGCGACACCGCTAAGTCCATAACACTACATATTATAAATGAATATTAAATTAATGGCCTGACGTACCTACGTGCTTGTTAATATTTATAAGTTTTAAAGCTAAGATCTTAATCGAGTATTTACGTCATAGTTAATGACGTGAATTCACTTTTTATTTGAGTACTTAGAGCTGTTTTTTATTCAGCACCTTTCAGACTTAGTTGATGTGACAACGAGGCAGCATTAATTCATATTAATACAATTTAGGATTATGGTTTAAACAGGTAATTACAATCAACGATAACTAAAAGATCGATATCAAATAACCTCGTAATTAAAAGCCGAGACTGAGCAGCAAAAGTTTAAACATGTTTACAGCAAATACAATACTGGTCGAAGAAGCTTCTGGCCACAATCTCGGCAGTAATTAAAAACTCGCCCCAAAGGAACAAACTATGAGGAAATGGCACACAACAAGCGACAGAGAGGCTATAAAAGACTATAAAGTTCTCTTAAGAACTTGTGAAATCTTAGATCTGGGTCTTATCTCGCTAACAACCAGTCTCTTGGCACAATGTTGTATTAAGTTTGTCACTGTGTAACTGAAAGCGTATTGTTTGGATTTATTGCGCAATTGTCTGTGTCAATATTGTCATAAATGAGTCTGGCCTTCAATTAAGGGCGGATTTTACTTTATGAGCATCTCAAGTGTATCAAAAATTGATTTGTAGACACGATTGGCGCAGTAGCTGAGAACTTGGGTGCTGCACAACAAGTCGCAAGTTAGATTCCTACAGAGAACTGGTATTTGTATGGTCTACAGATAATTATTTCGGGTTCGGGTGTTAGTGCATGTGAAGATGTGTGTATGTAAACGCACCCACGACACAGGAGTATACAGAGGGTGGGACAAACTTTAAGAAGATACATTACTAATTCATGTTTCTTTTTGTCTACGTAAAGTTTTAAAATCAGTCAGTAGTCAATATAGTGTCGCTCCCGGTGAATAACCAGTATTAAATAGAAGAAAGAAAAAGTAGCAGCGACCGAACTACGAGGAAGTTAAAATGAGTTGTAAATGTAAGACTCAGTTACCAACAGGTGATAATGAAAAAGTTAACTGTTACTAAGAACTTGACAGCCTTTAAGAAATAACTTGCAACTATAGTGGTGAGAAAAGGATGAAATCAGATTACGACAGTAGTTAGTTTGACTATTATAGTTTATTTCCTGTTGAACCTCGCACATAGCATCCAATGGCTTTTTTTGCTTTATTAGACTCGAACCCTCTTATTACAAAAGATGGTTTAAAGCAAGACTAAGGTAAACCCTGGTTTAAAATATACCCATCACTTTCTTATGTCATATAACAAAAAGAGACGGGTATATTTTAAACCTAGGTTTTTCTTAGACCAACTTTTGTAATAAGGGGGGAAAAGTCAATTATTAAAAGAGCAGGGATTAAAGTGTGACCTGCCATACCCTTTTTTATTCCTATTTAATATATTATAATTACTACCAAGTCCAGCGACAGAAAAGTTGATGAGTAATAGGTTTAGCGTGGTATGGACATGTCATGCGAAGGAAAGAAAGTTATGTTACTAGAATAGTGTTAAATATGAATGTAAATGAATATACAAGATGTAGGCCAAAGAAAAGATGGATGGATTGCGTGAAGGATGATATGGGTAAAAAAGGAGTGAGTGCTGAGATGACGGCCGATAGACGAGAATTATTGAAGAGGAATACAACATGTTGTGCCGACCCCATCTAGAGTGGAATAAGGGCAGGGAAATGATGATAGGTCAGTGCTGAATGGGTTATCATATTGCAAAGCAATCATCATAACGCTTAGCAGACTAACCTCCCGTTTCTGAATTGAGAATTCTAACCTCCGGTTTCTGAATTGAGAATTCAGGATAAGCAATACTTAAGTAGTATTTGAGTACAGAGTTGTCAAAAAATGCTTTAAAATCCGTCATTTTTTGACAACTCCGTACTCAAATGTTACTTAAGTAGTGCTTATCCTAGAATTCTCAATTCAGAAACCGGAGGTAAGATGAGCAGTACTTAAGTAACATTTGAGTACGGAGTTGTCAAAAAAATGACGGATTTTAAAGCATTTTTTTTGACAACTCCGTACTCAAATATTACTTAAGTATTGCTTAACTCGAATTTTCAAATCAGAAACCGGAGGTAAGAGCGGTTACGCACTGCATCCGATCCGAATCCGTGAAAATACGTTCCGAAGTAGTAATAGAACTATTTGTATGGTAGTTTACGCACTAGATCCGACTTCCGTTATCCGATTTCTCTCCGCTATCCGTGAGTCTCCAATTCGGAAGTAATATTGACGCACCGAAGTAACCGTAGTACTGTTTGTATGAACGCTTTCGCATTACCTCGGATTCAAATCAGACATATGCCAAAGATGGCCCCTGAATTGCTTGGATTTGGATCAGAGATCGGATTAGTGCGTAAGCAATATGCGAATGCGGTCCGAATATTTAGACTCTAGATCCGTATTTTCACGAGTTCGGATCGGATGCAGTGCGAAAAGCAATATCCGAATTCGGTCCGAGTTTTTTACATCCGTATTTTCACGGATCCGGATCAGACGCAATTTTTTTTTTTAAGATTCAACAGTCGAAAAGTAATTTCTATATTCCCTACAGAAATTCATGATTCATATTGATAGTTTTGGCAATTCAGTGCGTGTTGTTAATAGCTTACTGAAACAACAAACTGAATCCAGTCCAGACTAGATGTTGGCTCGAACTGAGCGGATGTAACAGTTTTGGCAGATGATTGCTCACTTATGTCTTCTTGCAGACAATTTGGAGACTTTATCATCATTAAATGAGGTATGTTTCTGGTAGATTCTAGATATTAATCCAATGTCAAGTGAAAAACGATTTGGATTAACGAATACAGATAAGATTGCTAAGGGTGCCACAATACCAATCGATCGATAAAGGATCGATTGTCGATCAATGATAGATCAAGATAGATTGATGGTTCATGATCACTTTATCCCAATAAATCGACGTTGATCGGCATCGATCGACAATCGATCGATAGCACCCTTAGCCAAGTTTGCATTATGAGTATCAGTGGTATAAAATATAATACTTTGGGGTGGTTATTATGTCAGGACAAAGCTTTCACTGAAGGACTCACGGCCCCCCTAAAAATGATCCGCGACCGCCTGGGGGTCGTGACCGTGAGGGCGACGATCTTCAAGCGAGGATTTGGAAAACATATGCTAACTCATATCTGTGTAAGAATACGGTGCATTAGTGGTTACTTCTGCCTTTTCTCAATTACAGTGAGGTCAGAATAGAATAGAATAGAAATATTTATTTGCTTCCATGGTATTACAGATAAGGTGTTAACAAATTGTTAGTCAGTCAGCTTCCACTCTAACCAGATGCGGCTAAATACCAGTATTTTACCGGGATCTCTCTCTGCAACCAAGTTGAGCAATACCAATATCTTAACCTTAGACCGGTTGTTAGACTTTCGGGCTTTTGACTACCCGTAACGACTGTTACAGGTATTCATATGACACCCAGGACCGACAACTTATCGTGCTCTCCGAGGCACGGAGGAGTCTCGATGTGTAACAAACGGTCACCCATCCACGGAATGACCGCAGCAAGCGCAGCTTAACCTTACAAATCGTATGACCCGCCACGAGTCCCTTGGCACCTCGAACCAGTCTCCAAAAAGGTTACAGAGGTCAGCTCTTACGTATAACACCAAGAATTCTTCTATAAAATTCCCTTTGTAATATAACTAGAAGAAAATGCTAGATTAAAGAAGCCATAATACACGCGTTAGCTGTCATTATAAGTACTTAACATGTAGCCTTCGCCTGCACGTTGCACGCCAGTTTACCTGCCACGTGGCGTATCCTAGCACAGCTCACAGGTAATACCATCAGGTTAAATTTATTAGTGACGTGTACTAAACGCTAACAGCATGGTTGGAACTTGGAACACGAGCGTGAAATAATCCCTAGTTTAACGGTTAAATGGTGCACTCCGTCGTTCTGCCGGAACCCTAAAATTGGGTGCAGTATTAGATTTACAAAGTGTTTCTCGTGTAGCGTAAGGGTTATATCGGTTTCGACGCTTTTGAAATGTAAACTGAAACTAGATGCTGCTGTTTTGTAATAAGTGTTACTCAAGCGCTACTACGTCTCGTGTAGTGCCGTACTTAAAGAATAGCACTACCCCATCTCTTCACGTGGGTGTCGTAAAAGGCGACTAAGGGATTTTCTAGCTAGAGGATGGGCAGCAGCGTTCTCTGAGTACTTTAACAACCATACTGCGATCACCAACCCGCCTGCCAAGCGTGGCGATTACGGCAACCCCCCTCCCCCTTTTTGAGGGAGGCCTATGTCCAGCAGTGGACGTCTTTCGGCTGAATGATCATGATGATGAAGAGTTCTGGAGCTTCTGCGTTTTATTCCCAAATCGGATGATATAGAGAGACAGAATAATTATGTTCTTTCTAATCTGAGGGTTTATTATTAGACTAATCCTCAAAATTCATTCGGGAATTCGAATAGAGTCCTCTCATAAATCATAGACGCAATTAATGTTTCTATTATAACTTTCGTAAGTCACATTCATATTAAAATCTATGATTAGTTACGGTTTTTACTTATGTGCATTTTTCGGGATTGCCGTACTAGTTTCAGACCTCACCGCGTTCAACTCATGATTAAGAGCTCCGTTAGGGTTTTGGACCCTAACGGAGCCCTTAATCATGAGTTGTCGAGCTAGACAAGCAATCCCGATAAATGTAAATGAGTGCAAACCGTAACTAATAATAAATACGTAGCTATTAAACTGCTGTTGTTTTCTACTAAAAATAATTCTCGCAAAACATTTCTTACCCGTTTTAAAAAACAGCTTCAATAACGTCTCTCCGGTCTTTGAACTTATTAAAACACGATACAGACTCCGATACTCTACGTCATTTCCGCTTCCTCCCCTTACCTGCAACAAAACAAAACACACGTAAACACAAACAGATCGAAGGAAAACAAGAATTGATGTCCAGTTAAACAAGATCTCTGTAAACAGTGGGAACCATAGAAATGATGTTCTGAGAGAATACATATACACAGAGTACATAGCGTCGCCTAAGAGTGAAAACCTCGAGAATGCAATTTGGCTATATAAATTTATTTTATCACGACGTATGGGTACTTACTATAATTATAAGAGAGCCGCTCTATGCGAAATTATTTTGTAGGAACTGAAATTAAGCCTTTATTAGGTATATAAAATTCGCAATAAGTATAATTGCTTTTGCCCGCGACTTCGTCTACAAAAGCCCACAAAAACCGTACAATGACCAAACGTATTCCCGAGGTTTTCATTCTAAGGCAACGATAGGACTGTTTGGCTTTAACACGACACGCTCAGTTTTTAACACCTTGTCCAGCCCAAAAAAGGAAGCACGTTTGAGCAATCCGAATTATCACTAAAAATCATAAAACAAAGTACACCACTGCGTCCGTTGGTCTGTCTGTGCGCAATTTTCGTCGTAACTACCGAATGGATTTTGATCCGGTTTTCACGATTCTCTTGTTTCGATTGAGCCTGATTCCCTTGGAATATTTACTGTTTTATTAGCCCAGCTATCACGATTACTGTCAAGAAACTTATATAAGCTCCCTGTGAACAGTGGAAACATAAAAAAAAAGCCTAGAAAGTGTTTTTTTTTGTTGGGAACTTTTTAACACTCCTCAAACAAGTAACTTAATGGTACCCATAAGAGCCATTACGCACTGTTGACTGGTCGCCGGAGACTTGGTCTCTCGACGACCAAAACATAAGCATAGTCGCCCGGGCGACCGGCGACCAAGTGCGTAAACACCTATTTAAACTATAGAAAGTCACAGTCACCATCGACCAAGTCTCCGGCGACCAGTCGACAGTGCGTAATGGCTCTAAGAGGTCGACGCGTGTCGCTAGTAGTTTTAATAAAACCGAATTTTACTTACTATCTGAATATCGCTATTTATTAAGGTAAATTGTCTATCTAAATTGTTTTTCACCTGGCAACCCCCTACCAGAGATCTAAATAAACTGGTTGCTTCGTCAGGCGTAAGTCAAATGAAGCGTTCTTTAATTCTTAAGGTAAACATGGCCCCTGTTTTTGTCCTTCACTATAATGAAGATAAGTTTCTGAATGATATGTTCCTTTGGCGGGATTTAGGTCAATAAAGTTACCGTATATTTAAACAATTAACTAACTTGTACATGTTATTGATTTTTGTTTATTATAACTTGCAAATAAATCATTACTCTTTCTTTCTTTGATTTCATTTCTGGTATTAATACAATCATTTTATACAATCTTAGGTATTTTTGGTAGTTTGAATGTAATAAGAATTTACAGATAACTAACACATTATTACTAACTTATTTATTTATTAAATATAATTACTACATTACTAAAATATCATATTTTGTCTCTGCATCACTCTAAGGTCAACTGGTAGAAAATGCCTAAGGGTTGGACCTCATCTGGCAGCACGGAATCGCCTTTTTCCGTCGCCCTTTCTCTTTCTGTCGCTTAGAACTGCTATTGCCGACCATTGCATTTTGTCCGTGATGCCGATCGCCTCGAGGACTCCGCCGCGTGCTATCGCATTATGCTTTCTGTCTCGGTCTAGCAAATGGCAGTTCTAAGCGACAGAAAGAGAAAGGGCGACGGAAAAAGGCGATTCCGTGCTGCCAGATGAGGTCCAACCCTAAGTGTGCGTCCTGAGTGACGGCGCACGGGTGTGTTGCGGAGCGGCTTTACCGTCGATACCTGTCCTTAGTGCACGCGGGAAAGTTGACGCGTACGCGCGTGTTTAGTGTTTCGTTTATTTTACTTTGGTTTTAATAATGTCGATATCAAAATTCAAACGTTTCGAACATTTGTTTACTTAATGCGCCGTTCATTCCGCCTGCGCGGTGCGCCGTCACTCAGGACGCACACTGAGGCATTAAATCCGCCTCTGTACTAATTTTGTCCTTACAGAATAAATATTTTTGTAGGCTACAAAGGATTAAGTCACACAAGGGTGGAAGCTACTATCCACATTCTTCTCATTCCTCAGCCTACAGTAGTTCATTACAGTCCTAGCTCGTTACCCCAACGTGTTTGGGCTTCGCGAAAAGAGCCTCCACGAGTGACGATACTTAAGTACGTCCGGCGCACCCTGGGCAGTCAGCCCCGCCGCTACCAACCTTGCTGACTGGCTAATCCTTTCACCACAGCATGAGCTGTTTTCGTATAGCTCTTGCTAACACGAGAGAAGAAGAACCCCGATGTCAGGCGGGTTGAGGACCGCAAAGATACAATGATTACGAATCAATGAAGCTACTGCTTGCCCGTCTCAAATCAGGGTAACAAGGGCTTAAGGACCAGTAATTTGGTTGGTTATACGTGTGTGAAGTTAGCATCTCAAATGCTGGCATCTCACAAATAAACTCCTGATTTAGTGGCATCCCGCATAGTTCCACAGTTCTTGATAAGTTTTAACAATAGTTCCGTCGATTTTAATATCGAAATCGCATTTTGAAAAAATGAGATGCTAACTTCGCAAAAAAATTTTTAGCATCTCACAAATAAACATCAGATATAGTGACATCCCGCATAGTTCTATAGTTCCTGATAAGTTTTAACAATAGTTCCGTCGATTTTACTATCGAAATCGCATTTTGAAAAAATGAGATGCTAACTTCACAAAATATATCATAGCATCTCATCGAATTTCTCAAAATTGACCATTTCGGAGTTGAAAGCAAAAGAGTTCTCCATCCTAAACCTATTCTGTTGATAGTTCTATCAGTTGAATCCAATTTAAATCACTAACAATTGTTATAAACGAAATATCCGTACACGAGTGAGATGCTGAGGTATAACTGGGAGTTCTGAGTCGTATGAAGCTTTTAAACGATAGCTAGAGGTCCCTCACTTAAGCTCCGAAAGAGTTCTGGTGTTTAGAACATCCAAAATAATTATAAATCATTGTTATAAACAAAAAAAACCGTAAAGAAGTGAGATGCTGAGGTATAACTGGGAGTTCTGGGTCGTATGAAGCTTTTAAACGATAAGTTGACGTTCCTCACACTAGCTCCGAAAGAGTTCTAGTGTTTAGAACATCCACAATAATTATAAATCATTGTTATAAACAAAAAAATCCATATAGAAGTGAGATGCTGAGGTATAACTGAGAGTTCTGGGTCGTATGAAACTTTTAAACGATAAATCGACGTTCCTCACACAAGCTCCGAAAGAGTTCTGGTGTTTAGAACATCCAAAATAATGATAAAATCATTGTAATAAACAAAAAAAATCTGGATAGAAGTGAGATGCTGAGGTATAACTAGGAGTTCTAGGTCGTTTGAAGGTTTTAAACGATAGCTAGAGGTCCCTCACTCAAGCTCTGAAAGAGTTCTGGTGTTTAGAACATCCAAAATAATTATAAATTATTGTACTAAACGAAAAAATCTGTATAGAAGTGAGATGCTGAGGTATAACTGGGAGTTCTGGGTCGTATAAAGCATTTGAACGATTAGTCGAGGTTCCGTGCACAAGCCTCGAAAGAGTTCTAGTGTTTTGACCGTCCACGATAATTATAAATCATTGTTATAAACAAAAAATCTGAATAAAAGTGAGATGCTGTGGTATAACTGGGAGTTCTAGGTCGTATGAAGCTATTAAACGATAGCTAGAGGAGCCTCAGTCAAGCTCCGAAAGAGTTCTGGTGTTTAGAACATCCACAATAATTATAAATAATTGTTTTAAACAAAAAATCCGTATAGAAGTGAGATGCTGAGGTATAACTGGGAGTTCTAGGTTGTGTGAAGGTTTTAAACGATAGCTAGAGGTCCCTCACTCAAGCTCCGAAAGAGTTCTGGTGTTTAGAACATCCAAAATAATTATAAATTATTGTACTAAACAAAAAAAACCGTATAGCAGTGAGATGCTGAGGTATAACTGGGAGTTCTAGGTCGTATGAAGGTTTTAAACGATAGCTAGAGGTCCCTCACTCAAGCTCTGAAAGAGTTCTGGTGTTTAGAACATCCACAATAATTATAAATTATTGTACTAAACAAAAAAATCTGTATAGGAGTGAGATGCTCAGGTATAACTGGGAGTTCTGGGTCGTTTGAAGCTTTTAACCGAGAGTTAGAGGTCCCTCACTCAAGCTCCGAGAGAGTTCTGGTGTTTAGAACATCCACAATAATTATAAATCGTTGCTATAAACAAAAAATCCGTATAGATGTGAGATGCTGAGGTATAACTGGGAGTTCTAGGTCGTATGAAGGTTTTAAACGATAGTTTTAAACACCAGAACTCTTTCGGAGCTTGAGTGAGGGACCTCTAACTATCGTTTAAAATCTTTATACGACCCAGAACTCCCAGTTATAGGTACCTCAGCATCTCACTTCTGTACGGATTTTTTGTTTATAACAATGATTTATAATTATTGTGAATGTTCTAAACACTAGAACTCTTTCGGGGCTTGTGTGAGGAACACCGACTTATCGTTTAAAAGCTTCATACGACCTAGAACTCCCAGTTATACCTCAGCATCTCACTTTTATACAGATTTTTTGTTTATTACAATGATTTATAATTATCGTGGACGGTCAAAACACTAAAACTCTTTCGAGGCTTGTGCACGGAACCTCGACTTATCGTTTAAAATCTTCATACGACCTGGAACTCCCAGTTATACCTCAGCATCTCACTTCTATACGGATTTTTTGTTTACAACAATTATTTATAATTATTGTGGATGTTCTAAACACCAGAACTCTTTCGGAGCTTGAGTGAGGGACCTCTACTTATCGTTTAAAATCTTCATACGACCCAGAACTCCCAGTAATACTTCAGCATCTCACTTCTATACGGATATTTTGTTTAGTACAATGATTTATAATTATTTTGGATGTTCTAAACACCAGAACTCTTTCGGAGCTTGAGTGAGGGACCTCTAGCTATCGTTTAAAACCTTCACACAACCTAGAACTCCCAGTTATACCTCAGCATCTCACTTCTATACGGATTTTTTGTTTAAAACAATTATTTATAATTATTGTGGATGTTCTAAACACCAGAACTCTTTCGGAGCTTGTGTGAGGAACGTCGATTTATCGTTTAAAAGTTTCACACGACCCAGAACTCTCAGTTATACCTCAGCATCTCACTTCTATACGTATTTTTTTGTTTATAACAATAATTTATAATTATTTTGGATGTTCTAAACACCAGAACTCTTTCGGAGCTTGTGTGAGGAACGTCGATTTATCGTTTAAAAGTTTCATACGACCCAGAACTCTCAGTTATACCTCAGCATCTCACTTCTATATGGATTTTTTTGTTTATAACAATGATTTATAATTATTGTGGATGTTCTAAACACTAGAACTCTTTCGGAGCTAGTGTGAGGAACGTCAACTTATCGTTTAAAAGCTTCATACGACCCAGAACTCCCAGTTATACCTCAGCATCTCACTTCTTTACGGTTTTTTTGTTTATAACAATGATTTATAATTATTTTGGATGTTCTAAACACCAGAACTCTTTCGGAGCTTAAGTGAGGGACCTCTAGCTATCGTTTAAAAGCTTCATACGACTCAGAACTCCCAGTTATACCTCAGCATCTCACTCGTGTACGGATATTTCGTTTATAACAATTGTTAGTGATTTAAATTGGATTCAACTGATAGAACTATCAACAGAATAGGTTTAGGATGGAGAACTCTTTTGCTTTCAACTCCGAAATGGTCAATTTTGAGAAATTCGATGAGATGCTATGATATATTTTGTGAAGTTAGCATCTCATTTTTTCAAAATGCGATTTCGATAGTAAAATCGACGGAACTATTGTTAAAACTTATCAGGAACTATAGAACTATGCGGGATGTCACTATATCTGATGTTTATTTGTGAGATGCTAAAAATTTTTTTGCGAAGTTAGCATCTCATTTTTTCAAAATGCGATTTCGATATTAAAATCGACGGAACTATTGTTAAAACTTATCAAGAACTGTGGAACTATGCGGGATGCCACTAAATCAGGAGTTTATTTGTGAGATGCCAGCATTTGAGATGCTAACTTCACACACGTGTTGGTTATTCCGTCATTTGTCAGTCGCTAGTGTATTCGATCAGCGACAAGACGCAGTTGAAAGTGCCGTTTGGGAAAGCTGGATATTGTTCGCATGTCCGCATCATTTATTACCTCCAGCTCCAGAAATAGATAGATCCATTCGGTACACGGCATTTTCCTAACAGACCAAATAAAAAATAATAAAGTCGTCCAAGTAGATAAAATCGATACATTATAAATTACCAATGGCATCAAAATAGCCATTTGCGCTGACCCGATGCCCTAGATACTGTTAATCTGAGAACTGTCCGCCCATTACCGAAATGGTATAATCGCATTAAATAGTTTAATGTATCTACTTGCTGCATAAGTTGTTTCATTTATTCATGTTTATTTAAAGAACTTGTTTTGCATATTAACACCTGTTATTGATAATGATTACTTTGTTTTCGCTACCATAAATTACCTTAAATGTCAGCGCTTACAAAACAACCAAAAAGTATGAAATGTAACCACATTTACAATTATCATGGCAACATTATTTAGGTACTTGTTTACTAAAATTTTTGTTCGACTTTAACGAAACATTTCAGAATTTAACATAACATCACGCCTCTATTCGTAGAAGGGTTGGGCAGAGGTGTATAGTACACCCTCATATCAATGTTATGTTTAAGTCCCGTGTAATAGGAGCCTAATGCCATCAACCGTGCTCAAATCCTGAATCCGGGTTGCTACTGAGAAATTCCACACGGAAAAACCCAATAACATTTTGCCCGACTTGGTGATCGAACCTAGGACCTCACGCTCAGCAGTCGCACTCTCGACCACTATACCAACAAGGCAGTCATTTCAGAAAGTTTCAAATTTTTGCAGTTGCTAATATTTTAGATAATTTTACGGTTAACCTTTACGTCCCGTTGCCTGGCAAAGGTCACTCGACTTTCTGACCGGGCAGTCTAGACAATCTATTAAAAATCTTGAAGCAACGACGAGGTTCGACGACGTCATTGGTGACCGCGTTGCTCTATGATTAAACATATTGAATTACGCAGAAATATACTAAAAACAACGTAAGGTTAAAACGAAGCGTGATAACGTAGGCTTTTCTTTATTGAAATTTAATTACAATTGATATTGCTAAATGAAACAACAGATAGTTGTAATTTAATGGTGTTTTCATTTTGTTCCTTCAAAACATGGAAACAGTAATGGTATGCTATGTTAGACAAGTAAGGAAGCAGACAAATTTTACTTTCATCTCTGAATTTTGTATCCATGTTTAGTGAGAATAGCTATAAAACATAAGAGTCATAATCTAATTAACAGAAAAAGAGAACCTTGGAAGCAAATGAACGAATAAAAGTCGTGTGTGGTCCAAAAAAAAACAATTTGCCACAACAGGAAAACATAACACTTTATTTCTAAAATAAAACATGTAGAATTTGTAAAAAAGTAAAGCAAGACAACCATTACTCGAAAAGCAATCAAAACTATCAAGTGATCCAATTCCAAAATCGCGTTGTTTTTCGTACGAAATCGCCGCGGGCGCCAATCGAGAGCTCCCTGTAATTTCCGCGCACTAACAACTATTGAGCGCGCCATTGTTTCCAATCTTTTTCACGATTTAGCAGTTTCGCAACACGCTTCGCTGGAATCCGATGTTTGAGCGTTCTTTTGCGCTCTGAAATTACTAAAAACACTGCATTTAATCAACATTAAGAGAGGCATCCCGGAAAAAAGTGTTTACAAAAAGATAACTTTCTTGCATACGGTGTTCCTTTTCTCTTTGTAGCACGCCGTAAAAAGCTACGGCTAAACGAAGATAATTAAAATAAAACTGAAGCTTTTATATCTCAATGCATGAACACATTTAAATGGATATCGCGGAAATGAATTCATTCCAGTTACACGATGGGATTGAAAATAGACACAAAGCTGTAGCTGATCCCACTCGTTCGGAACCAGTTTTTTTTTATAAAATCTCTGACCAATATCAGAATACGAGCGAATTCCGCTAGTACATGGAAAACAAGAGAGGCAGTTACAATAAAATTTCTTGTGACATAAATTCTATTTTTATTAGAGACGAGCCACGCGGAAGACATAACGAGACATAAAAATGGTCATACGATCGACTGGCTAATCTACAGATCCCAGCCGAGATAATCGGAACGACGAGGGTACCGGGCTGATCGTGACAGCGATCTTCGGAGAAATTTATTGCCCAAGAGAAACAGTTTATTTTTCCCGACATAAAAACTTTGTGTATCTTTTCGCAAGCTTACCAAAATTGGCAATTGTTATTCAAATCACACGTGCCTTCTAAAACCATTGGCTTCTAAACCTTCGCAGAAGGGGGACAAGGCACAGGGATCGCCGAAAGGGGTTCGGTAATGAGTCTAATAGCACTTCAGTTGAGGTACGTTTCTCGGCTTAGGAAGTTACGACTATAAAATGTTGAAAACTCAAACTTAGTATAAGCCAGGTTCATTTAATCGGCTAAAGTTTGATGGATACGGTGATTAAACAAAATAATTTAGCCTCTGGTAGAGACCCACAAATCCGAAACCGCAGGTACAGAAGCTGTTGTAAATCTCCAATATATTTCCTAAAATTTCAACGTTAACCAATAAATTGGTTAAACACTTAAGCAACTCAATTAATTCACAAAGAGGAATAAAATTACAACTAGTAAAAGCGGTGTCACGAAAATAAATAAATCAGTCGATCAAAAACACGACACCGCGACATCTTACAATCGTTTCCAATTGAATTTATCTGCATTAACGTACAAATTTTCAAGCACTCAAGTAATTTGTAAACCGTGCCATGAGATTTTGGGTAAATCCCCTTGAACTGTGTAGAAAAAGATCGCAAGACTAGTCGTCGGATCGATCAGCCGAGTCGACCCTGTATAGATGGCACTGTGACCCATTTTCAAAACGGGGCACCCGTGTCGACGCATTCTGCCTATTTTTTGCTTACGTATTAACGGAAAACGGTATTTTACAAAGTAACTGACATTTTTATCTAACGTTGGTCAGGACTTTGAGAAAGCTTCCTTTTATGGACGAGCTTGGAGTTACAGGTGTTGAGTTAGCGAGTTGTACAATGTGCTCCTTTTAATCTAGATTATGCAAGTGGAATTCAAAGAAGCAGGTGGTATACAGTACTTGTAAAAGTGTTTGTATTTAAAATCCTGAATCTACGTTTTTAGTTCTAGCAAAAGTTTTTTCTAGATTTCTAGCGGTTATCGCTTAGTTGCTTTTTTGGGTAGGATTCGATAAATTGAATTATCTATCGATAACGCAAAAGAACGGTCATCGGACAGGCAAACTTTTGGTCCTTTGTCCCAAAAATAAAATATCGTGACTAAGGATTTTTTTTTCTAAGAAAGAGTACTAAAATTAAACGAACAACAGCCCTACTAAACTAACCAAAAAAATATCTTCATATGCCCTAAACTATTTCGCTTCCAAAAAAAGCGATAAATCATACCGAGATTTTGACACAACCAAATCATGTTGGCTTTCCCGAATATAAATGACGAAGCGACGTACAAAACAGGCCTGAACACGCGAGACTTGTCTCCTTTTCAACTAAACTTCAGCAAAATAACATATAAGCCGGGTCCATGAATAATAGAGCGGACACAGACAGGAAATGAAACACTAGGAATAGATGAAATGTTTAGTTAGCAACTTAATGGTATTGAAACTCCATTTATAGGTGATACAGTCACTTGGATTAGTTGAAAATGTGAAGTAAATGTCAGAGAGAGAGATCTAAATATAAGCGTTTGAAAATAGTTTTAATAGTGTGGCATGCTAAGTTTACGATTGCACTAAATAAGTAGGAGTTGCTGGCTAGAATGGATAACAAGTTTATAAATATAGAAAATCCGATACGCTTGGCCTTTAGAAGAAACCATAATTGACCTATCGTCGTCTTAGAGTGAAAACTTCGGGAATGCAATTTGGTCATTTTTATTTTATCGTGACGTATAGGTACTATATTATAAAAGCGCCGCTCTATGCAAAATTATTTTGTAGGCACTTCTTCTCTCGTGTCAGCACGAGCTATACGAAAATAGCTCATGCTGTGGTGAAAAGATTAGCCAGTCAGCAAGGTTACTAGTAGGAACTACTAGGACTAGATTTTGCCCGCGACTTCTTTCACGTGAAAGCCCCAGGATCCGTGGATCCGTGCAATAACCAAATGCATTTCCGAGGTTTTCACTTTAACGCGACGTTATTGAGTTGGTCTTGTTGTAAGTTTCAATACTCAATACTCAATACTTTATTGCATTCCATAGTGTAACATTAGGTCTTATAAATAAAAATATAGCAGAATCACTATGGACCCTGTCGGGCACAGCAGAGGTAGTAGGAGAGAGGAAGAGGGCTTGGTATACAATTTCGGTAAATGGTCTATAATCAAGTATTTTTGTATAATTATAATTGTATAATATAAGTATTGTATATATTTTTATATTATATTTTATTGTACTGCTAATATTTTATATATTATTATAAATTATTATTTCATTATTTTATATTATTACTTTATATGTTATTAATTTATATATTATTATTAACTCTGTTATATTATATTTTATTTTTATATTTATTTATAAAATATGTATTATTTTTATATTATTAATTATTGTCTCGGTACTCAATAATTATATTATATACATATTTCGTTTGAGATAGATTTTAATGAGTGTATTTAGTTTTGTCATGTACTGTCTTATTTTGTTAGTGTTTAGATAAGTTAAGAAATCTATTATTGTGTAATAACATTTAGGTTCCCGAAAAAGAATTTTTTGTATAATTATATAATATAAGTATTGTATATATTTTTTAATTATATTTTATTGTATTGTAGTATTTTATATATTATTATAAATTATTATTTTATATATTATTGATTTACATATTATTATTAACTCTGTTATATTATATTTTATTTTTATATTTATTTATGTATTATTTTTATATTATTAGTTTTTGTGTCGGTACTTAATAATTATATTATTACATATTTCGTTTGAGATAGATTTGAATGGTGTATATAGTTTTGTCATGTACTATCTTATTTTGTTAGTTTTTTTTTTTTTTTTTTTAAGTGAGTTTATCGTCAAAGAATTCTTTTATTGTGTAATAACATTTAGTTGCCAGAAAGCGTCTTAATTTGTGTAAAAACACATTGGTTTTAATTTCGTTTGTTAAGATTTTAGGTAACTTGTTGTATATTTTTACTGACATAGCGAGGGGGCCAGTTGAGTGCATTTTTAGTCGAGATGTAGGTAAATTTAATCTATTTTTGTATCTTAAAGTGAATCTTGTTTGGATATCCTGGCGAGTGGTATAGTAGTCTGGATGTTTTCGTACAAATTTGCACATTTCGAAAATGTATAAGCAAGTTAGGGTGAGTATATTGTGTTCTTGGAAGTGTGGTTTACAACTGTCAGTCTGTTCAATGTTTGTCATTATCCGAATTAGCTTTTTTTGTAGGGTAAATATTGTGGCTGACTCAGTGCTATTCCCCCACAAAATAATGCCATAGGTGAGCCATGCTTGGGCGTATGCATAGTAGGTTACGAGTGCAGTTTTAAAGTTGGTGGTTTTTTTAATTTCTCGTAGAGCATATGAGAATTTTGATAACTTCGCTCTTATGTTTTGTATGTGAGATTTCCAATTAATGTGTGTGTCTATGGATAGTCCAAGGAGGGTGAATGCGTTAACCTGCTGCAACTGAATATTGTTGAAGCTATAGTTGAGATTAAGGGGGGCTTTTTGATGGGGGTGGAAAGTCATAATTTTAGTCTTAGTAAAGTTTATTTCCAAATTATGGTTGTTCATCCAGTTGATAGTTGGGGAAAGAAGGGAGTTTAGCTTTTCGTTGATACCTGTATTATCTTTGCATGAAGTGAGTAGGGATATGTCATCTGCGAATAGAACGCATGTCTCGTTTATAGCCTTTGGAAGGTCGTTTATGTAGATTAAAAATAGCAAACATCCCAGTACACTACCCTGGGGAATTGATGCATTTACGGTTTTTATGTCTGATCTTATTTTTGTTATTTCTTTTGTGTGATTATTGAAGTGTTCTATCTCTACTATTTGTTTTCTGTTGTTCAAATATGAGGCGAACCATTTGTGAGCATTTCCCCGAATGCCTATACCATATAATTTATCTAATAGAATTTTAAATTGCACCTTGTCATAGGCTTTTGTCATGTCTAACAAAATTCCAACCGCATAGTCTTTATTATTTATTATGTTTAGGGCTTCCTGAATATATCTATAGACAGCCAAAGTTGTAGACCTATTTTTACGGAATCCGTATTGACTGTCGTCTAGTATTTTATATTTTTCACAAAATGAGTACACGCGGTCGCACATTGCCTTTTCAAAGATCTTTGATGCAGTAGGCAGTAGCGCAATAGGGCGGTAGTTAGTTGGGTCAGTTTTATCGTGTTTTTTATGAATTGGTTTTATTAAGGCTTTTTTTAATTGACTAGGGAATGTCCCTTCTTCAAAAGATTGGTTTATGAGTTTATATAGAGGTAAGGTTAGTTCGTCAGCACAATGTTTTAATAAAGATGGAGGGAGCTCATCTATCCCAAAGCTTGTTTTGTTTTTGAGGTTTTTTATTATCCTATTTATTTCATAGGGTTCTACCGGACTAAGGAAGATGGTGTTTTCTGTAGGGCAGGCTACTGGGGCACCTTTTGGTTGATCTTGGGTTTGGCTAGATTTTTCACCAATAGATGCAAAAAAGCTATTGAATGTGTTTGCAATTTTTTTAGGTTCGTTTGTTAATATGTTGTTAATTTGTAAATTAATATTGGACTTTTCTTTTCTTTTTGTTTTGTTTGTTCTTTCGTTAATTATGTTCCACATAGTTTTTACTTTATTTGTTGAATTTCTAATTTTATTTATATACTGTAATCTTTTTGCTGTTTTAACGGATTTTTTTAATGTTTTTTCATATTTTTTATAATATTTTGATAATATGGGATTCTTTATTTTTAGTGTAAGGATTTTAAGTAATCTTTTGTTTAGGCATGATGTTTTTATGCCTTTTGTTAGCCAAAACTTTCTATAATTCGTTTTTAGTTTTACAACTTTTCCAGGGATACACTTATTCAAGATTGTATTCAGTATATTACTAAATGAATTATAATTTTCTTCAATATTGTTGTTTGGTAATATTACATCTAGCCAATTTTGTTTAATTAATTCGGATTTAAATTTTTGGATATTTAGTTCATTGTAAAATCTCTTTAGTGTATACCAGTACGTCGTTTGTTTTGTTACATTTTGTATTTTAGTGTGTAAGATTGTGGCACAGTGATCTGAGAAGCCTAATTCTTCAACAGAAGTATAGTTATATTTTTCATTAAAGTTAGTAAATATTAAATCCAAACATGTAGAGGTAGTTGGTGAAATACGAGTAGGGTTTTTTATCAGTTGTTTAAATTTATATTCCAACATGAGATCTAAGAAAAAGTTAGTTCTTAAACTGTTTTCTAAAATATTTATATTAAAATCTCCTCCCAATATTACTTTCAATTTTCTGTATTTTTTGTCTATAAATTTCATAACTTGTTTTAATTGCCGAATAAATATATCTTCCTCTCTTCTATTCCAATAAATAACTACAATTAGCATTTGTTCCTTAATTAGTTCTATAGCACATATTTCAATACAATATTCAACAGACATACTCTTAATATCTAATATTTCCTTAAAATCTAAACAGTTTTGTAGTAAGATGCATACCCCGCCACCACCTCGAGTGTGACGGCAGTAGGCTGTCGCAGTTTTATAGCCGCTGAAATGCAGAAGTTCCAGTTTTTCTTGTGATAACCATGTCTCGCATAGGCATATTACATTATAAATAGGTTTGTCATGGATAAAAGCTTCCAGTAGATGGTATTTATTACAAACACTTTGTATATTCTGGAATAGAACTTTAAACTGTTGTGTTGTAGTCTCGAAAAGTATTGTATTCTGTAAAATCTGATTTGTTATGATTCTCGGCCTGGTTTCTAGATGGTGTTATTGTTTTGTTTTGGTTACTCTGGTATGGTATTGAATCCTCCTTAATTTCTTCCCCTCTGATGGGTATTTTTTTGCCGTTAATAAATAGTTGGTTATTTCTTATTATCGCATATTGGCCTCTCTTTCGTGCAATTAGCATTTCTTCGCGTAATAATTTTCTGTCCTGTCTTTCCTTTTCATTTAGAAATTCTGATACGAATATTGTTGTTCCTTGTAGATAATATCGATTCTCTATTATATATTTGGCCGTTTTTTTACTTAACAGCTCAATTACTAGGGGTCGGTTGTTCCTGTTGTTCTTTCCTATTCTGTGTGTTTCTTCGATGCAGTGAGTTACGTCCACTTGTAAAGTTTCATAGAACATCTCTGCAATTCTGTAGTGCAATTCGTACTCAGATTCGTTTTCGTATTCAGGAAAACCATAGAGTACAATCTTTTTCGAATTGATTTCATTGTATTTATTTTCCGGTAAGGGTTTAAACTTTTTAATTTCTTCTTTTAAGGCTTCATTTTCTTTGCTTAACTCTTCGATTTTTTTATTTATGTTTTTTATATCCAGGGTTTTTTGTTCGTTTTCTTTACATAAAAAGTTTGTTTTCCCTTCGATGTCCTCTTTTAGCTTGGCGATGGCTTTGTTTATTTCTATTTCTATGGTGTTCTGTATTTCTGATATTATGTATTTATTATTTTCCTTCAAGCGTTGTATAATTATTTCACTTACACTTTGTAGGGAGATGGTTGTCTGAATGCCTGTATTTACAGTAGTTTGCTCTTCATCAGATCGAATTGTGTCTCCTGAGAAACTTAAGTCTTCTGTTGAAATAGTGTTGTTAATTGAGCTGTTGGTTACTTTTCTAAGTGTTATATTGTTGTCTGCTGTATCTTTCGGTGGTGATTTTAATGGCTTCATTTGCTTATGGTCTTGTTGTTGTATCTGGATGTCTAGGTTGCCTGTCTTGGGAGTCCTGCAATGGCAAGCCTGACATTTCCATAAGTTTTTTTTTGCTTGAGTCATATGGATAAATTTTTCCTTTGCAATGTTAGCACACGGTAGGTCGTATACTTCCTTGCATAAGGAGCAAGTAAGAATATCCCTATTTGTTTTTTGTTGGCATCCTGTACAGTATATAGGCGCCATCTGGAGAATTTTTTTGTGCCCAGGTCAATAATATGCGGAGTCAATGTTTACTTGCGCACTTGGAGTGAATGGGATTTGAATGTTCTCGATCGTGGATTGACATTTGTCATTGTCATCCAAGTCTATAATAATAACACTGATTGTCTATGGCTGTGACCGGCACTTTTTAGGTTATAATAATTGTATCTGCTTAAATCAATTCTATTTTTGCACTTTTTAATACGTATTTAGTTTTTCTGTAATTGTCGCGTTTACTTGACGATTTGGCAATGTTTACGGCGTTTTGTTTCACTTTGTTTCACTGATTATTGTTGGTACTTGTTTATCGAATATGTAGTTATTTTCACACTATTTCGCTGTAGTTTTTATTTGTAACTGAGTCACTGTAAGTTTATTAGCACGATTAATCACTGTTTCACTGCTACTTTGCACTTTATATATTTTTATTATCGTTTTAACTGCGGACTCGATGTTATTAGTGGCACAGCGGCGCCCTCTCTATTTCTTTTCTCTCTTTCTTTCAGTATTGGTCCTTGTTTTCGTAGAAGTTCCGTGCGATATTATGCAGACATATTGCGACCTTGCGGGTTGTTTTAACGCACTTTGGCTAACTGTTGAATGGTCAATATGTTCTGGGCCCCGATTCAGAAACTTTTCATTGAGCACTTGTCGTTCGATTCGGTTTGTTATCTCGTGCCGTCTATGATTCTCGTAACGAGAGAAAAAGAGATAGCTGACCGAATCGTTCAACAGATCAAATCGTTCTGACTCAGGGGGCTGTTATAATTGGGACGTCTGGGCTAGCCGCCTCAATATGTAGTACTAGAACTTATTAAGGTACGAGTTCGTAGCCGACTGCATACAACAGCAGCAATCGACGTGTCCTTGCGACACGTCGGAGCGTCATTTTTTGAGAAAGATTCAACGTGTCGTCGCTGCAGCGTCTTTGGCACTACTGATCTGCGGTCGGACGACACGTCGTTTGCGGTCGTGCGGCGTGTAGTCGAGTGACGTGTCGCTAGTTGCGGCAGGTATTTCATAGAAATACATAGAAACCAGTAGTGTCGGAGCGACACGTCGTCTGCTACTGCTGTATGCAGTCGGCTACGAACTCCTACCTTTACTTAGTTACCTACCCACAATTTGCGAAAACAGACATTTTGATTGATCACAAGGAAAATACATAGGACGAATTTAGTTGGAAATATTGTTTTAACATTACCTGTTCCAAATATAATTTATATTTCTGATAAATCTTAAAATAAGCATATGTTGTTCACATGAAAACTTAGTCATAATAAAGATAAAGTCTTTGTTCTCTTGGTATTAATTCCTAGTATACCTAACTTGAATAACCCGCGGGAAAATATTGCATTAAATCCGTAGATTACCTAATGCACAACATACTCCATTCCCCAGCTTTGTTATAGCCAGCTTTTTGGTAATTTCGACTTTAATGGTATAATTTTAAAGTTCATATCTTTGTGTATTGTGCTCGCTTCGTTTTCTAGAAAAGTTACTTTGAACAACTAGAGAAGACATCAGTTTCTTCCATTTTTAAACAAGGACAGTACTTCGCTTTCAGTTGAAATGTTTCAATGAATTTTCTCTTTTCTCGTGTCAGCACGAGCTATACAAGAATAGGTCATGCCGTGGTGAAAAGATTAGACAGTCAGCAAGGCAAGGTGCGCCGGACGTAAGTACTAAAGTATCGCCACTCGTAGATGCTCCTTTCGTGCACTCATTACACTCTTTTCAAAGAATGAAACAAATATGTCGAATGCGTTTTCCTTTTTAAAAACGTTATGTAGCTTATTAACATTGTTTTTGATAATATAGATATGCTAGTTTTATTGAATCATTGCAGATAACACTTAAAATTACTTCAAGGACGGGTATCATAGAAAACGACTAAGGATTTGTCTAGAGGATGACCCCGGCCATAATGATAGTTCTTCAGAGGGACACCATGGTAGTTTTAGTCGGTCAGACATAACCCTTCATCTCACCAGGCGAAGGGTATCCATGAGCATGCCTTACATGAAAAAGGGAGTAGCTTCCTGCTGGCTTCTAATAACAGCATAATGTGATCAGCAAAATGTCTGCCAGGCGTGATAATTATGGCGATTTCGACTTAATACGTACGTACAACATATATGTGCCCATGTTGAGCAGGGGGGGACATTTACGGATTATATTATGATAATATTACACTCTAAACTGCCAGAGCGTATCGTAATAACGTCGTAATAACCTGAATCGAATCATGAGTGTTTCCAAGTGACAATTGATTCGATGAAATCAATCGCATCGAGTTTTCGGTAAACAATTATTGTTTCATACTGTGACGAAACGCTCTGTGCGTATTAAACCCAAACAAACGTGCGTTTGTGTGAAATTTATAATTAATGAAACGTAATAACCACGGAGGATGTTCGCGTATAGTTTGCGTTAATGGAATATTGAGAAATTCTTAATGATAAATGATAAATGATATTTATTTCTGTAAATAAATCTGTTACAGACACTTTTACAAGTCAATTTTATATGTTTTTTTAAGACTAGATGGAGCCGGCATTTCCTATCTGACTCGCTCTGAGAAGAAAAGCCGAAACAAACTCAGAGGTCAACGTCTCTTTTAAAGTCCAGACATTGTAGTAAGTATCAAAACTATGCGAGTGTAACAATGTAGGGCAACGTCTGGAATGGTCTTTTGAGGAAAGAGCCAAACAGCTTTGAGTCGACCTGTCTAAACTGACGGTACGCATGCATCAGCCATCGTGTAGCTCAACCTTATTTTAGGGAGCTCAACGACCCGACGCACGACGCCACCAATCAGCAAGACATTTGCGTAGGTCACAAAAAACACTCAAAACCGCCAAACACTTATGAAATTCGAGTAGGATACTAGCCTACACGGTACTCACATTCACAATAAAAAAATAAAATTAAAATAATATCAACATATTAATAATTGAATAATTATTCATCAAAATGTCAAAGTAAAAAAAAATATTCAACAATAATAATAATCAATCATGCAAAATGTCAAAATAAGAGTTACAAAAGAATTACAATGATTTTTCTGTGATGAGAGCGAGCAGCTCAATTCCAAGCATTTTTATCGTCCATATAATCTTTAACTTTATAGAAAGCTTTATTGCAAAGTTTCTGCTTTACATAGGACTTAAATTTATTAAGACTTAGTTCTTGAATATTGCTTGGAATTTTGTTGTAGAAACGTATACTTTGGCACCTAAATGAATTACTAATTTTTTGGAGCCTAGTCATTGGCAATATAAGTTTATTTTTATTTCTAGTATTGAGGCTATGAATGTCGCTGTTCTTAGAGAACAAACTAATATTTTTCTTAACATACATCATCATCTGCCTAGCCTTTTCCCAACTATGTTGGGGTCAGCTTCCAGTCGAACCGGATGCAGCTGAATATCAGTATTTTACATGGAGCGACTGCCTATCAGACCTCCACAACCCAGTAACTGGGTAATACGATACTCTTGGTAAGACTGGTTGTCAGACTTTCTGGCTTCTGACCAACAGTAACGACTGTCAAAGATCTACAAATGACAGCCGGGACCAACGGCTTTACGTGCTTTCCGAGGCACGGAGGAAACTCGCTATGGTAAATGGTCACCCATCCACAGACCAACCTCGGCAAGCGTGGCTTAACCCGGAAGATCGGTCTATGCGGCTGTTATTATTTAGCCACGAGCTCCTCCTCTTTTCTTAACATACATCAAATTTTCATAAATGTATTGAGATGCGACCGTCATTATATTAATTTCTTTAAATTTATCCCTCAGTGAATGCCTAAAGCTAAGGTTATAAATTGCTCGAATAGCTCTCTTCTGCAAGACAAAGATAGTTTGAATGTCGGCGGCATTTCCCCACAACAAAATGCCGTACGACATAACACTATGGAAGTAACTAAAATATACCAATCTGGCTGTCTCTACATCAGTTAGCTGGCGTATCTTATAGACCGCGTAAGCTGCAGAACTGAGTCTTTTCGACAATTTATTTATATGTGGGCCCCACTGCAGTTTCGAATCTAAAGTTATACCCAAGAACGTAGTGGTGTCCACAAGATCCAATTCGGCTCCATTTATTACTACACTGGTTTTCACCTGCTTGACATTAGGTGTCAAAAATCTAATACATTTAGTTTTCTTCTCGTTCAAAAGTAAGTTATTAACATTAAACCAGTGCACTACTTCAGAGAGAGCGTTATTTACATCGTTGGTAACCGGCTGTTGCCGTTTGAGTTTGAATAACAGTGATGTATCATCTGCAAATAACACAATCTCCTGATTATCTTGTATGAGATAAGGTAAGTCATTAATATAAACGAGAAACAGGAACGGGCCAAGAATTGAGCCCTGCGGAACACCCATTGTCACCACAGACCCCGGAGATCTCTTCCCATTAACGTCCACTCTCTGGATCCTATTACCCAAATACGAAATAAGAAGATCCAGTGCGGTATTCCTAACTTCCTAATATTTGGTATTATATATTATTTGACTGTCTCGTTGGACTAGTGGTTGCAAGCGCAACTGCTGAGCTTGAGGCCCTGGGTTCGATCGCCAGGACGGGTTTTCCCGTGTGGAATTTCTCAGTAGCAGCTTGGAGTCTGGATTTATGCCCGGTTGATGGCAATAGGCCCGCCACCTATTCATATAATGGAACACAACGGCGAACAGAGGGTGTACTATACACCTCTGCCCAACCCTTCGGGGAATAGAAGCATGATGTTACGTAGGTATGTTTGTATTTATATATTTATTGAAACCAGAACAATATAAGGTCAATATCACTATTTAATTCATAACATTAATACTGACATTTATATGATAGAACATAAAACATTAACCCTTTCACTCAGACTTCTCGCAATACACCAAGCATTCCAAGAATATCACACATTCCTTAGAATACAGAAAGAACTAGAATCCGCGTTGAACAGTAATTGCAAGCCGTACGCTGTGTCCAAAATCAAAGCATGCGTCCCGCGCCCGTCTCACTTCCCACCCGCGTAATGTTGCTAGCTCAGACATTGTTTACCCGTTTTTAGGGAAAACGTTGAGTATTGGAGGTAAGATAATAATAAAATCAAAATTGTGCTTTTCTATATTGGCAATATTTTATATCTGAGTAGGTACAGTCAGCGTCAAATATATAGGGACGAACAGACTGTTCAAAATGATCCGAACAAAACTACAGGGTGTTAACGAATTCATGTAATTCCTTCAAACCGCGTGATCTGACACTGATTGACCCTGCATGGGATTTTATCAGAATAAAAAAAAAGTTTTCTAAAAATGAACCATGGTATTCTGTATCTGAGTAACATGCATAAATTAATGAAGACACGGCAACACAGCTGACGGGCACGACTAGCCTGATATCGCTCCACGCAGTCAGTTAACTTGGAACGCTATGAAAACGACACCCATGACGCTTATTTTGTAAAATTTCACAGCCGCCATCTTGGATTTTGACTTCGACCTCATTTTCGTCATCAGCGTCCCCGAAAACCACGGACTCGAAACCCATGACGCATATTTTGTAAAATTTCGCAACAGCCATCTTGGATTTTTACTTCGACCTCATTTCCGTCATCAGCGCCCCCGAAAACCACGGACACGACATACATGGCGCATATTTTGTAAAATTTCACAACCGCCATCTTGGATTTTGACGTTGACCTCATTTTCATCATCAGCACCCCCGAAAACCACGGAAACGACACCCATGACGCATATTTTGTAAAATTTTGCAGCCGCCATCTTGGATTTCTACTTTGACCTGATTTTCATCTTCAGCGCTCCCGAAAACCGCGGAAACGACACCCATAACGCATATTGTGTAACATTTCACTGTCGCCATCTTGGATTTTGATTTTGACCTCCCCCACCCTCTGGAGGGGAAACGTGAGAGATAATATAACTTAAACCAACTTAAACTAGCCTTTATGAACGTAGTGATTAATGGGTTTATAATATACATAGGTACTTAGTATACACCTCTGTCCTACCCTTCGAAGAATACAGGCGTGATGGTATGGAATCTCGTTTCTCGGATTTTGCCCAATGTCCTTTGCGAAATAAATATCGCGCAAATGTCCTTTTGCGGAAGTGTATACGCGCAATGTCTTTCGCGGCAAATTCAGTCGCGCAAGTATCGGTCGCGCAACTGGGTTTGCGTAACAGTCTATTCGCGGAAACGTCCAGTCGCGCAAGTGTCTAGTCGCGGAAATGTCTAGTCGCGCAAAACTCCATTCGCGCATAATGTGTAGTCGCGCAAAGGGAATCGCGCAAGTGTCTTTCGCGTAAATGTACCAGATCCCTAGCAGACTACTCGGAAATTCGTGGACCCCGCGATTTCCACTCGTTGACTACGTGAGGTCCACTGGTTGACCACGCGATGTCCACTCGATGACCACGCGAGGTCCTCTGGTTGACCACGCGACGTTTACTAGTGATAACGCGGCGTCCACCCGTGGACCACCTGCTGACAACGAGTGGACGCCGAGCGATGAGGCGGTGCGGGTCGGGTGCCGTGTGGTTCTAATGAGCTGTAACCTTAAATCCCGTGCGGGGTTAATCTATACCATTAATAGATTATGTGGTTTGAAGGAATTACGCGAATTCGTTTACACCCTGTATAATTATGTCAATGAAACAAGGGGCGTTTCAGAATGAACGTAGGACAGGTCAACTGGCATTCTGACAAGAATCCCATTTAGATAAAGTTTAATTCCTTTAGCTGTTTAGGTAATGATGAACAGTCTGTTCGTCGCGATATACCTATTCAACGCTAACTGTACCTGATAATCTCAAGAATTGGCGAAGGTCTAATAGGAATAAAACACGTTTTAGATAAAAAAACGTTTAATTTAAGCCCTAATAAAAAGAAGGGAAAATCAAAACTCTTATACTGACAACACTAACAATATGGACGCATCATTCCCTATGACAATTACAAACTGAACAATTTATTGATTAATTAAATAAGACGATATCTGAATGTGCTACTTAAACGTGAAATGTGATCCCATCCTGTTTTGTTTTTAGCCCCGCTGCATTTTTATAGGTTCGAACGACACAAAACTGCATAATTTAATTTAATTTGACACCGGTAAATACATGTAGTCGTTATGACGTCCCCATAGTAACTGATCGACTGCGCGTCAAACTACTCTATTTAAGAGTAGTTTTTGATGCTTCAGTATTAGGCGCGATCACGGCTTCTGGGACTTTCTGTATTCTGAGACACATTCATTAGGAAATACATAGATATGGATGGAAATGTATGGATCTTATAAAATAACTTTTAGTTTCCATTTTAGCAATATAATAGTAAGTAGATATCAATAAGGCAGTTTGTACACTGGAGTTTAGCCTCATAGGTACATATTATTATCAATCTCTCTCTCTATCACTCAAAGGTTTGCTGGTAGAAAACTCATTTTTGAGTTAAACTCGCCTTTGTACATCACTTCATTAAATTTTAATTTTTACTGTGATTTTCTTGTGTACAATCATCATCTGCCTAGCCTTTTCCCAACTATGTTGGGAAAAGGCTTCCAGTCGAACCGGATGCAGCTGAATATCAGTATTTTACATGGAGCGACTGCCTATTAGACCTCCACAACCCAGTAACTGGGTAATACGATACTCTTGGTAAGACTGGTTGTCAGACTTTCTGGCTTCTGACCAACAGTAACGACTGTCAAAGATCTACAAATGACAGCCGGGACCAACGGCTTTACGTGCTTTCCGAGGCACGGAGGAAACTCGCTATGGTAAATGGTCACCCATTCACAGACCAACCTCGGCAAGCGTGGCTTAACCCGGAAGATCGGTCTATGCGGCTGTAATTATTTAGCCACGTTGTGTACAATAAAGAATAAGAATATACAGCATGACTGGTTAGCGGTCTACATCCGAAAACCAGGAACTTTGCTCATCATTCTGTACAACTTTTAATAAGGGACTAACTCCGAATTAATAAAAAAAACAGAATCCTCCCCAGAAATCCTATCAGTATCCAGAAATTCTTTCAAAATAATCAATGGTGCTTTACAAAATACAAGGTTAGTCGGAAAGGGGGTACTTATCCACAGGCCACTCAAAGTATCACTGATGACTGTTCTGAAGCAAGTGTTAAAATTTTATTTCTTTAAAAAAATATTAATATTTTGGTTTTTTCAAACATTCTTCATCCTAGCTTTAGTTACGAATTCAGAAAATGGATTTTCTAATCCGTGACCCTAAATATGACGTAAAATACAAACACAGCTGATCATAGCTGCGATCATAGATAGCTGTGATCATAGATAGATTTTAGCGTATTTTTTATGAAATCTTTGAACAGCTTTTTCTCTGAAACTATTGACTTTTGGGAAAAGTTGTAGAAAAAAAGTTATTCATTGTTATGGGTACTTTAATACCCTATCTGATTAGTACCCCCTTTCCGACTAACTTTGTATATTGCAAAGCTGTTTTCTTTTCACGAATTCAGAATGTTTCCCATAGTAAAAGTTATATAGAATAATGAGTAAAATTCATGTATATATTTTAGATGCAAAGCGACTAACCAGTCTTGCTGTATACTTAGATTTTACATTTCTAGAATATTGGTATAACTGGTAACCAGTTTCTATGCTATCCTTTATGTATATCATACTAAGAACGCAATCCGATTTCCACGTTGAGTTTCCGGTACCGAGAAATACAACATAAGCTGTCGATGCAGGGTACCTATCTTCTATTTTCAGGAAATTCTTAGCTACTAGCTCTCTTTCTGTGTGGTGTCGTCCTAACTGGCAACAGGTCACACGAGCATGTAATGCGATAATCCGAAAGCTCAACCAAATATCTTAATATTCGTAACATTTTCTCATCATGGCTTTTTAAGATCAAATTATTTTATTTTTCGTCGTAAAAACTCCAATGTATCTTCATAATTGCTGTCCCACTGCTAGGAATGGCCTCTTTCTCAGAATGAGAATGGTTAAGGCCTTAGTGTGCGTCCTGAGTGACGGCGCACCGCGCAGGCGGAATGAACGGCGCATTAAATAAATGTTTGAAACGTTTGAATTTTGATAGCGACATTATTAAAACCAAAGTAAAATGAACGAAACACTAAACACGCGTGTACGCGTCAACTTTCCCGCGTGCACTAAGTATAAGAACAGGTATCGACAGTAAAGCCACGGTAAAGCCGCTCCGCAATCCGCAATACGCCCGTGCGCCGTCACTCAGCGACTACGTTGGCCTGGTGCGGGTTGGCGGACTAAACATCGAGATTTTTGTGAAGTCTTCTCAGACGTGCAGGTCTCCTCACATTTTTCTTCAGCTAATTCTGATCTGCACATGAATTAGAAAAGTCATAGGTGCTGGCACTAATGTATCTCATACATTAAGATATTTGATTGAACATTTGTACAATCTCATCACATGGTCGTGCGACCGCTTGCCAATTAGGACGACCGTCTGTGTCTCGTAAAACATTCTACATACATACTTTGGTTACCTATCTGCCTGCCAACTGTAGGTATATGTCATTATCACCCTAATATCGTTCAAAACGATCTATGGGAAATGGCCCAGCGGGAAATACTTTAGGCTGTTATGCATGTTCCGTAAACCATAAACACAATTTCTCTCGACATAAAAAAGTACTAACGTTACTAACAAGTTAAGTGTCTTTTTCCTATTCGTTGGATAAAATAAATTAAAACGATGGCTAGCTTTATGTGATGCCGGCAGTGCTAGGCCAGCCGTGTAGGGCGGCGACATTGTGCGACCTTGCGCCCGACCCGCGGCCAATCGATACTGCGACACTGGCACAACACTACACGATATTATTTAATCGACTAACAAACAGTGCAGTTTCTTCCGCCTGTATTCTAATCGATTTTATGGTAAAGGTTAAGAAAATACGTGTGTGACTGCTTATGAAATACAAACTGCTCAAATTGAGACATTATAGTCGTTTATGATTCGATCCAGTCGGCGTTAAATTGACAGCAAGTTTTTTTAATTTTTTTAATGATGAACTTCTATTTCGTTTAGAAGCTTAGGTACCGAATAATTAACAAATTAATTAAGTATGTTCTCTTCGGTTCTTATAACAATGACATTATCACACTGGAGTAAGTTCACAAAATTTTTAATATCTAATTTAAATGTTCCCGTGGTTTAGATAATTTCAAATCATACAAACCTTATTTTATTGAATAAAAAAATTACTCCAAACATAAATGTTTAAATTCTGGAGGAACAAACCTGTTAACAAACAAGGCAAAAACAAAAAAAACAAATACTTTTTGTATTTATTTTACAAAAGAAAACAGTCATGACTTTTTTCTACTATACTACTACTACTTTATACATATACTAGGCGCGGTATTCTCGGTAAGCCAAATTACTTCGAAGTCGTAAAAAGAACTTGTTGTTAAGTATTAGTAATTATACAAAGTCTTCTTTTTTATTTTGCTCCGTTTATTCGCACAAAGAATTACTTTTAATGTGTTTTTTTTTTCTGAATAATATTAAAAATATTTTAAAATCATCAGTCTAGGTTTCGGTCTTTCGGTACACTTAAAAGCTTTTAAAGTTCTTTACTGCTTACGCAAAATATAAGGTAAGTAGGTAACTTACAATACAAATCTAGATTTAATCTTTAACTAAGTTAACAAGTACGTAGACCTATGCTAATGTAATCAATGTCCCTTGAAGCGAATCGGAGTCAGTGTCACTTGGCATTCAAAACAAAGGAAATAAGAAACATGTCGGATATCCTTGCCTTCAAAGTTAATTATTAGGCTATCAATCACCTATCCTTTAAGTTTTAGTTCTGATAGCTGCTCAGATAAGAAGAAAGAAAGAAAAGAAAAGAGAGAAAAGAAAAGAAATAAGAGAAAAGAAAAGAGAAAAGAAATAAAAGAGAAAAGAAAGAAAAGAAAAGAGAAAAAAGAGAAGAAAAGAAAGAAAAACGTTTACTTGACACAACCGACACACATTATTTAGAGATAGAACATTACAATACACGAGAAAAGTTGCTAAAGGATAAAAAAAATCAAGTTGATAAAGTGTCTCAGATGGTAAGAAATAGGTGTCCAGTCCAGCATAATGTCGCTGGTATCCTGCTGGAACCCTATTATGACATACGGATGTAGACCAAACTAAACATTAGTGGAAATAGATAAATCTAGGTTGACTAGAACAAGAGTAGAAACAGCTTAGTAGTCACTTAGCTTCCAAATCATCATTGGTCATTTGTCTCTGCCAACAAAGCAAATTCTGGAACCGAATCCCTGGTATTTTGATTAAACATTGAAAGCGAATTAATCGGTGGTGCTTGGTCACGTTTGACGGATCGAATCCGGACAAATCGACGTTAATTGAGGTTGGCAACCCGATGTTACACCCACATCTGATGACACGACGAATGGAGGTAACATGACGAATAGTTTCAAAAATCGCGTGCAACACTGTCTTGGTACTTACATAATTGATCATAGACAAGGCCAAAGAATTCTTCCTCTTGTTTCGGAGGTAACGTAAACAAAAAAAAGTGAGCCATAATTTGTGAGAAGCAGCCATCAAGTGTTATGAATCGTTAATGGCTTCCATGAACAAAGAAAACCCGTCCAGTAAGAATACTGGCTGAATTCCGTAACAAAATGTGCTTAACACCCGTATAATTTTGCCCATGAGTGCGTGTGATGCTTAGGGTCTATCCACACAACGTCTTTTTACGGGCCGTCGACGCTGTTTCCCTCAAACTCCATACTTAAGAAACGTGTACCTACGTGTTTTTGCGACGGCGCGTAGAAAAGACTTCTTGTGCGTAGGCCCTTACTTAGTCTGTATCGTCTTCATGTATTTTGTTTCTAATATCGTTTCATCTATCAAATTTACTTACTTCAACAAGAGCTGATGGAGCACGTCAAAAAATTATATGATCTAATCAAATAATCCGAATGCTAAAGAAATGAAGCATCAAAGAAATAACTGCATACTCTGTTCAACGAACAATGAGTCCCGGACATAGCGTTCATTTCGTAAATTTTAGCCGTAAGGCGACTGCTATCGAAAAAAACGGGTAAGTACGACATCATCAAAAATCGTAAAATATTTTGAATGCTTTGTTTTAAAAAAATATTTGATATTCTTTGTATGGTGTAAAAACCCCAGGACTCACCTTACAATGAAAAGGTAGTAATAAAATTGTATAAACAAAAATCTTTCGCTTACCGTAAAAGATTTGCAGCACTCAATGAAGTAACCAAGCATAATTGTACTCATTTTAGACACTATTCATGAATTCAGAGTAATAAGAATTATAAATTCCTAATTACCACTTTAATACAAGAAAACCCAAAGTCAAAGTCAAAGTCAAATAGTTTTTATTTCATGTAGACCAGATCCCTGGTGCTTTCAAAAGGTCAACACTAGGGGCTCGGTTCCAAGTAGTAGGTCCTTTGGAGAAGAACCGGCAAGAAACTCCATAGACACTCTTTTTAAAAAAAGTAAATGGTTTGACAATTTTCATTATAGTAATGTAAGAACAATGCAGATTAATGTACATGTGGTTAACAACATGAAAAGTAATGAGAAAGTTAGCCATTTAAAACGATTGCCATAGCAGTTACGAGCTGACCCCTTTTAAAAATGTTTTTAAACATCAAATTTTGCCGTGCAGCCTCTTATACGCGGCCTATAAAATATGCTGTGATCGTCGAAGCGGGTCGGGGACACGTCTTTTGCCCTAATTTTGGCTCAAAGGGCCACGACGCCGGCCAACTTACATGTTCCACCCACTTTGATTCAATATTATACTATACAGATTTACGGGTCACCATTAATAAGGTCTCTTTCAAAGTATATTTATTGTCATTCATATGTTCAGCGTCAAAAGGTTTCCTTTTCATCTTAAGCTTGACATACTTCGCTGAACTAATACAAGGTCTATAATACTTGACACAGATTCATTTTATAAGATTACTTAAGTTTCTTCGCAGTTAATATTATCATCAAGCAATGCTTAAGTGGAAATAAATTAGTTCACTATTATAGTATTCCTGTGTAATACATCTTTTGGTTTCTACTTGTATTTTGCCATGACGAAGTTAAGTAACATTTAGAATGTGGCTGATATCAAATCGAGCAAATTGTAAAGTCGTTCGTTTGTTCAAGGAGTCATGTAAGTCAAGTTGCTTCTTTAAGGGGAAGGTTTGTGTAAAGCAGAGGATATCTTCCAACTGATAGCGAGAATTTCATCAAAATTTAACCAACCATATTTGCCAAACTGTTTCAAGTAAGTAGTAATTTGGCACGAATTCTAACAATGCCCAGGCCATTAGTGATAATAAGTGTGATATTATGTACGTATGTTAAATTATGGCACACATCCAATCAAATGCTTTTATTATGTTTCGGGGGTAAAAGAACAACAGCTAGTTTTTGTAGCTTATTTTCCTTGTAACGGGGAAAAGGCAATAGATGGGAATGAGTTACATAATATGTGTTTGTATTGCTAGGAGTTTTCCAACTAACGGTTTGTTTGATAACGCTATAGAGAAAAACTTTGTTAGAGTTTGCGTGTGTTATTTTTTTTTCTGTTTAATATTTAATATGAACATAGGGCGTACAAGACTTACGACAAAGTCAAGAGAAGACTTATGCTGGACCGATTCTCAACCTCCTTAGAGAGTAGATACAAAATTTACACCACACGGGCTAACATGCGCAGCGCGAGATAATTCTGTCGTTGTATTATCTCGTGGCAAGACGAGATAAGTCATGCATTATCTCGTCTCGGCACCAGATAATGCGATGGCAAAATTAAGTCACGTTCCGTACGTTAGGCATGCAGGACGGGGTATGGCTCCGAAGAAAACAAAATATTATTTCATCTTACTACCTCAAAAGAAACACATAAACATTAATCAAATATCCTTACCTTACCTTTTAACAGAACACAAACTTCCACGTAAATAGAAAATTAATCTCAAACATGGAACTTATGCAATATTCTTCGCAAGTAATGTCTGATGCGCAAATAAACAGGAGTAAGTATGCTAAGTTTATTACTTTACTCGTATATGAAGCCCTTATGCGAGCGAAGTATAATGACACCATTAAGGGGGATTATCTGGATACATGAGAAGATCGGCAAGTGAATATAATGAATGTCTAACTACTAAAATGTAATCCCTATGGATATTAAAGACTTTCTATAGGATAATGAGCAGAGTGTATGACAATACGTTTTGTGTGGAACCTGCTTTATTGAAAAAGGGACTGACCTAACAAGAAGGACAAAAGTAACGGGCAGTTGCTTGACATCAAAGAATCAAAGGGGATTGAAGTAACGTGTCATAGGTTCTTACTGTGATTCGATTTTACATTTAATGGATACTATAAAAGAGCATATAAAGGAAAGCCGGTTAGCGTTACCTTTAATGGTTCGTTTGAATTTTTAGATATCGCAAAAGTTTGAAGGATTTAGACTGACCGTAACGTATCAAAAACTGACAACTTCATTTTATACGAACTCCTAGTATCGATTCTCATACTTCCGCAGTGCACAATTGTACGAGTATACAAAACATATAGAATGCCGCTACAGAGTGCCGAGAGGGCAAACAACCATCTTTGGTGCCTCGCGCCAAGGCTGCAGCGCTGTTTGCAAACCTTCTACCTTCGCTCTGCAGTTGCGACGGGTCTTTGGTTAGAAAGCTTTCTATAAAAATGTTTGGTTTAAATTGGTAATACATACGGTATTTCATATAAAGTAACTTAGGTTTTAATTATATGTGTGTTGCATGTTACCTTATTTATTCCTGTTATTTTCCAGCTAAGGTAAATATTTCTGCAGTTATAGGTTCTTCAGGATTTGAATTCACGCCCACTTCATCACCAGGCAAATAGGTTTTGCCTGGTGATGAAGTGGGCGTGAATTCAGAAAAGCCCGTCTTTCTCTATCTTAAATTGTCACCGAGTTAAATTAGTTTTCATTTTGATTATTTATTATGGTAGAAAATCTAATTTTCCAACGGCAACTTCAAAAGGGATTTTAGAGTTTTGATAAATTGATAAGTAATGGTTTTGGTTATTATAATCTACTTTGTGGAGCCCCAGGGAACTGCAGTGCTGAATATTAAATTTAAATTTGCTACCAAATTAATCGCAGCTGTTGTTTCTAAATTACATTAGGTTATCAAACCATAGATTGTGTTGTTGGACAGAAACTTTTGAAATGATTTGTAGATTACCAAGCAACTATTTATTTATCAGCCTATAATGTCCTACTGTTGAGAGTCACTCCATTTCCATCCGCTTCTTGCGATCTCGTAATATTTCCTTTTTCCTATTCCTTATATTCTATTCGTAAATCAAGCGTATCAGAACGTCTCACGCTATTTGCAATATAAGGGTTGTTAATTTGTAAAAAAAACACACAATATATATACGACGCATACGAACCTAATTTTAAACTTCCCAATGAGTTTTTTTGCTCCCCTGTTTACAGATTCGGCCACGTAGCAATTTCCAGTTGTAATTAATGCATTCTCGATCCCAAGTGTCCCGACCTGTTCAGTATTCATGAGAGGGCCTACCGCTAGCACATTACACCCAGATCTGCTTGCAAGTAGTTTCGGATTAGGCTGCCCCACTCACGATTGCGTTTCACTTAGAATTAAGTAGTTTCGAGTCCTCGTAAGCAATTTGTAAGCGTTGCTTGAAGGAAGTTACGTAAGTTAGTAGTGAGTTCCTTTAGTTACGTTAGTTTGCATGCTTCATGTATTAATTTTACTACGTTTACTACTACAGTATTAAGTATGTGAGTACAGATATTAGTTTCTTGACTTTATCTCTCCTTTATGAGGGTTAAACATAGTTGTTCTCAGACACATCCTTCCACTCAGTACACCCAAGATAGTACGTATGTTAGACAATTCTGCTAAGGCAAGGAACATTGTTAAACGTAGGTTGTAACGGAAGAAGTTATGTTGTTATACATTGATCAAATGAGTTTGCTACTACAATCATAAGAGGATGATTCTAAGGTCAATGCAGACAAGATCTACAACTGGGGGCCAATTCTACTAACAGCATCACTGATCAATCGCAACTGAACCAAAACCGACAGCTTTTGGAAACGAAAACTGTCTGAATGAACGGCATTCAGACAGTTTGGAGCTGCCAAATTGTTTGACACAAAACAGAAAACTTATCATTTTCACAGTTTTCGTAAACAAAAACTTGTGGTTCGTTTGCGTTTGGCAACAAAACCGAATTGGCTCTCAGGTTCAACCATTTGCAGGTCTAAAAACCACGTGTATCGATTCTGTCTAGCCTTATAGCCGATAATACGTACCGTGACACTATAAAAAATTATCGTAAAAATACAGAATAAAGACGTACAAAAGGGCCAATCTAAACATAGCTTGATAACAAGCTCACGTTCCAAGCTCATTTTAACGCTGAAAGACGCAAATATTCAGTGCCTGCAATAAGTACGCAGTTTCTATTTGTCTGAAGCTGAATCTCGAAGATTCCTTCGGTACGGAGCGAAAACCTTTCCGTTTGCTAGCCTTTGTACACCGAACAACAAACGCCAATGTAGCCTTAGAAGACGTTGGTCTTTGATACTCAAAATTGTTCAATGCAACGATTCTTTGGCCTTTATTGGTTTGATCTGCACCTAGTGTATAAGGTCCTGTTCCCGGCGACTTTTACTGCCTGAGTTTTTTTTTTCCATTATATATGCTTATAGATGGTCCTCGCTGACCGGTTCTACGTAACCGGGCAGATATTGGCGATACCTGAAGGGTTTCCAGCCAATGGTGGGGAAGTAAAATACTTAACCTAAGCTAACTACTTATACTACACTAACATCATGACTACTACCAACAACAGCACTAAGGGCCACCCCTAGTGAGACCTCGGACCTCGGCTTAGGGCGTTGCTGGCGGGATGTTGGTGGGAAGACAGCTTTATGACGGCTGATTATCGGTGAACATTGCACGAGTCTGTTTCAACAATTGTATAGAGTTAAATTTTTGTTCGTTTCTATTCTACGGTAAAAGCCAGGCTTACTCAAGTTAATGTGTTTTTTTTTTATATTTTACGTTTCGCATGTTCCGGAACCTGTTTGGGTCTGGCTTTTTTTCTATAATTTTTAGGAGCTTATATTTTTGAACGAAACGAAATATCTTTCCTCATCATCTCCCTGCCCGTATCCCACTCAAGGTGGGGTCGACACAACATATTCCTCTTCCATTCTCCTCTATCAGCCGCCATCTCAGTACTCACTTCCTTCTTACCCATATCATCTTTCCCACAATCCATCCATCTTTTCTTTGGCCTACCTCTACTTTTGTATCCAAGTAGAGGTAGGCCAAATAATACGAAATATCTTCATCTATGATTATTTTACTTACCCAAAAAACTAACCTTTCTCTCATCTCTGTAACCAATCCAATGATACATAGCCCTTGAATTTTCCGATTCTTATCCAGAATTATTTTTATGCAAATAGTGTAGGAGGGAACACTATTCGGTCTGTTTAATCCCAGTCTTTATTACGAGGGGTCCCAATCAGCCCCCTAGATCCGATGCTGGATTACGTGATACCCGCGAAAGTCCTATCAATATTCATGAGTAAATCGACGATGAATAGTCGATGAGTGTTGGACGTGTCGATGTCGTGTCGATATGTCGATCTGCTTTCCATTTTGGACGTCACCCGTATTTAATTTGTTTATAAGAGTTCTTATTTTCGTTTTCGTTTTTAAATTAAATGTAGTTTTACTTTTAACCTTAGCAAAGATGAAAAGATTGAATCTGTCTTTCACAAAGATTTCAAAAACCTCTCAGAATTATATTTAGCTTTTTAGTATCTAATACATTCCAAAAATCCCTGTTTTTAGGGTTCCGTACCAAAAGGGTAAAACGGGACCCTATTACTAAGGCTCCGCTGTCCGTCCGTCTGTCACCAGGCTGTATCTCATGAACCGTGATAGTTAGACAGTTGAAATTTTCACAGATGATGTATTTCTGTTGCCGCTATAACAAAAAATACTAAAAAACAGAATAAAATAAATATTTAAGGGGGCTCCCTTACATCAAACGTGATATTTTTGTCGCTTTTATAGATAATGGTACGGAACCCCTCGTGCACGAGTTCGACTCGCACTTGTTTTATTTTTGCAGAAATGTACGACAAAACAGACAGCAAAACCAACGTCCAAAAACGGGTTTTCATTATGAGAGTTCCCTCTGAACCTCCGTAACATTAGTATGCAAATTTTTCATATCACCCCGCGACGAATGCCCAGACTATCAATCTAAAGCGTCCAGGTGTCGGCCCGTTGTCATGGTAACGATCTCCTTTGTTCCGCCGCTTTTAACGATGTAACTTGATTTTATTAGGGACGTTCAAGTTTTTGTCCAAGTAACGAATGCGATTTATAACCCGTTTGCAGACGAACAATTGTGCTTAACTAGGCTTTCAGAAAGGGTAATAAAGATGTATTGTAATTGTAAGTACAGTAACCATTATCTGTGATGCCTATCGTCATAAGATGAATGAAACGTTGACGTTTGAATGAAAAGAGAACTAAAACTAAATCTGGCTGCGAATAAATCATAAAACGAATCACATATATTTCTAGGACTGACTTTGAAAGGCCGTCCAAAGCGGACGGACAAGCTCTTCATGAAAAAAGTGACAAATTCACACATATATAAACATATATAACGCCAGCGGCGTTTATTATAAAAAAAAAGCGAGATGTCCGTTTGCCGTTTACCCGTCCGTCCAGTAATACCCCTCAAACCCACTGGAAATCCAACCTCGAAATAGACATCCAGGTCAAACGGAGTCGTGCAAATTTTTAAACAAAATGACCTAGATTTAGTGTCTCATAAATATTAAATTTTTGCCCCGTTTATCCGATAAGCTTTTGTGCCATAGTTATTCCAGTTTCATATGCAAAATTGGATCGGCATACGAGATTGTTTATGCCGACAAGATTAATAGCGATTTATAGTGGTACACTGCTGCGGTGACCGTGTACAACCGAATATGTGAATTTACTAGTTTTTTGATTAGCAGTGCCAGCGTAACTACAACCGTTGTGTAATTTCATTTTCCATGGCTTGATTTTTCTTATTATACTGTTGTGTTTAGGTATTCGGTAATAAAGGCATAGGTAATATTTGATTTTAAGTTTTTAATGCGGATAAAACAAGTTCTTTTACATATGAGGCCATAAGGGCCAGAGCGTACTGTTTTTTTTTCAATACTGATTTTGTTTAAAAATCGGGTCATGGGGCCGAGTGCGCGTCTCCTTTTGAAGGAAATAGGAAGAAGACTGGTTGACACTTCACGTGACCAGAGGGCTGGCTTGTTTTTCGGCCAGAGAATTAGCATTGACATACAGCGTGGCAACGCTGCCAGCCTTCTGGGCACGCTTCCAGTCGACAGCGATACGGAGGAATATTTTGATGCACTCTTCTAGTTTATATGTATTGGGTTTGGTCTAGGATATTATAATTATTCTTTGTTTTTACTTTAGATTTAGTTTAGATTTATATTGTACCTATATTGTGTTAATTTAGGTTAAAAAACTTATTGTATAAATATTAATTCTCAGTTAATAAACTAATTAAATCAGTTTAAAAATACTATTCTAAGCATAATAAAAGTCATAGCGCCATAATGGCCTAAAAATTAATTCAACCTAAAGAAAAAAAATGGCCTAAAGATTTGAGCAGCAAAGAATGATAAAATATCTTTATTTACAAAAGTTACAATTATTTAAAATCAGGGCTTCTATTTTAAGTAGTTAGGCCGCTATGGCTCTCATGGCCTCATATATTTTATCTAGACCTCAGGTTTTGAAATTCTTTAGCAGTTTCTCTACGACAGCTAAAATATTTTACTGCAGATATAGTGATTCTCTGCGCAGACATAAAGGACCTTCCCACAAAAGAGCTTAGTACGATATTTATACAGCCAGGAATCTTACTACGAAAGTACAAACTAAGAGACCACCGTAGAGTAGTAAAATTTAAATTCCATTGTGTTATCATAGTAACGAGTACCGAACTTACCACAGGCGAACGTTGATGAAACGATACTAAGCTATTAAGTCGTTTAAAAAATAATAGCCCATTCGGAACTAAAGCCGGCCGGTCGTTATTCACGGTTCGTTTGGAATATGCGTGGAAATCGACTGTTTCACGTCGGGTGACAATTTTTTACGCCATTTTCAAATCAACTTTCTAACGCTTAACTGATTATTATTTCATTTTCTACATCACGGCAGATTGGGTTTACAAGCGAATTTATTGACGCCTGCTTTTAAAATGGGGACTGATATGCCCAAATGCGTTTTTATTGCGCGCAAAGTTTTGAATTTTGGTACGCCACAAATCTGAAAAACCAGTTTTAAGTTGGTACGAAGGCAAAGGTCGTAAGAAAAAACTAACACCGATACCACAAACCTTGTTTTTTGTCCCATAGATGCCAATGACAAGACCCCGTGAAATTCCAATTATTTTACTCTATAGAGTTCCTATGGATTTTTAAAGCTTCAATTTAACCCTCCAATATTCGCTAATCAGAATTCCCGACTGTAATCTAAATTTGAATATTGAGGCCCAAACTGCGTATCCACATCGCTGCATCGCTTACACACAGCAATGCATCGCTTTAAATCATCACGCCGTAAATGGTAGAAAACATGGTTCGGGGATTGCGTTATTCGAAAATTTCGGTGAAGGCACGTAGTTACGGCGCGGGCGCTGCATAATGCCATGGTTGATTCGGCCCCGGCCGCTTTGATATGGTTAAAGCTTGATTTACATTATAGTTAACGGTCCGATGAAATATTAATAACTTATGCATTTTTCAAGTTGCGCTTTAGCTAGGGACGGTTAAATTTTGGACAAGACTTGATGGTGCCATTAAAAATTTGTTTGTGCTACAGTACTGGAAAGAAAGTTATCCAGGTACATTAGAACTACTAAAACCTTCTTTTGCGTACAAAGAGAATATACTCACTAGTCTTATAGACCGAGACGTGCAAGTATAGTAAATCTCATCAACAAGATTCATGTAAAAAAAGGCAAGTCTTGCGACTGTTCTGCCGTAAAAAGTTCTGAGAACAAAGATATTATAGGGGCTTAAAAGTGCCTTGAGTTGCTTCGAGAGAAGAATATACTGCGGTGCCTCCTCGACTTTGGCGTTGGCACTGCCGTGCCCTTGATATGTAGTCAGTAGATATTTACCTTCATGACACTATACACTAAATTCTACTATATAAACACGCCGCGTATGAGATCATAATAACCCAAAGATTTAATTAAACATTAATTAAATATGTTTCGCACTAAATGCGTTTAGCGCGTCGTTGTGTAAGGCAGTACCTAAACATTATTTATTAACAAACTAACTCCAACACAGTACTTATTTTGAGTGTCCAACAATCTTAAATCTAATCTAACACAAACTAGATCCACGTGCATCAATCATTGTGCATATATCAGAGCTTTGTTTATAAAGCGGTTCACTCACACGGCGATGTTTACGCGACGAAACAATCGCAGCCGCCGTATGTTTGTGATTCGCGTAGTAAGGTTGTTTTACGTTATCGCCTGTGCGATGTATAACGCGTTTACTTTCGTGACGTGAACAGCGTTTAGTAACAAAGGTAAAAAAACTGTTGGTGTTTTGTTATCAGATTCGATGTGTACCCACACTTTTATTGGACGGGGAGTACGTTCACTCCTTGTCTCGTTAGATTTGCTGTACAATATCCTGTCTGAGTAACATCCGAGATGTAAAAAGAATTCGATTGAAACGAAACCGAATTGCTACCACGCCCAATATGTGAAGCGCGCTTGGTAACGTTTCTTCTTGGGTTCAAATATATTGCATAATTGCACCAAGAGCTTATCCCACGAATTCTTACTACTGTGATTCCTTTAAGCCAGGATTTACAATGGCTCCTTATGAAAAACCAATTAATGAAATATTTGCCGTGTTTCAAGGCAAATATTTTCTGAATTAACTGTCTCGGAACCTGCTAAGAGATTAACATAACGAGAGAAGGAAAGAAATGGAAAGAAATAGAGTCAAAGTTCCTTCAGTGAAGTTGGAGAAAGTGAACAACATACAGGCACAATAATAAGAATTCTACAAGCAGGATAAGTCTTAGGTTTGCTTCAAACCTATACCCCGTTTGAAATAGAATTAGACATTTAGGCCCAGACTCCACCAAAGCGGAGATGTGCGGAGATGTCTCGTAAACAACCAATAGGAATTCGTTTTGAGTTGAAGCTAAGCGGAGAGATTTGAAAATAACGCAATTCTATTGGTTGATCGAGACATCTCCGCACATCTCCGCTTTGGTGGAGTCCGGGCCTTAAACAAACCTTTTTTACAGTCCGTTCAACCGATTTTGACCTGTACTCTTTGATTTTGACTTCTATTCCGTAGGCATAGGACGGCGTTAAAAGCAAAAAAGTGGGTACGATAACAATTGTTTACTGCAGCTGCCATTTGTCTTGCCACCAACGCAATAGAAGTCAAAATCGGTTGAAAAACTGTAAAATAGGTTTACTTAAATGTTTAATCTTATTTCGGAGTATACGAAAAATAGAAGTATCGAATATTCAGAATGTATTTGATTACAAGAGTTTTGGCTCATTACAGGATATTGTCTAAGTTTTTCCTACTCAAAAACCTGCAACAAACATCTACATAATTACAATGGACTGGATTTGTTGAATGCCGAATTAAATAATAATATCTCATAACAGTTAGAAAATTCAAAACAGAGCCGGAGATTATTACAGGTGCTAGTAAGCCATAATATCCTTAATACAACATAGAATACTGATTATTAAACTATAAACTAGGCACATCCTCTTTCCACACACAATAAAATTCCCGCTAAATGGCTAAACGTATTACAGAGAAGCCTTATAAATGAAACCATAATCTGGATTAGATCGGCGAGCTCACGACGCGACGAGGCTACATACATACATAATAACAGTGGGGTCCATAATGGAAATCAATAATCGATTCACCTCAGAAGCATGTTAAAGATCGTGACAAGACTGCGATGGCAATTTTTCATCGACAATCGCTCGGAAGTTAATCGTGTGGAAAATGCAAGAACATCGAGCCACATCACTATCTGTCCGCGGCACGATACCAAAGTATCGATAAGTCGATTTGTTGACTCGATTATTTTTGCGTCATAACGTTACCGGTTATTTCCGTTTAAATCTGGTTTCACGTAAGCGGATATTGGCGTTTACGTGATTTTCGAAACACTTAATACCAGTTTTTAATTTGAAATACAGAAATAGTGCAATGCTCGATACGTTTTTGCTTTTTGCTATTGCATTGCGTAGAGATTTAAAAGTTTGCAATCACGTATATTGATGATGTTGAAGTAAGTGTAAAATACCGTACTTCAAACACATGCCTTAAGCGATATGTACACTGTTTTACGATTTACGGTTTAAGCATCGTTTATTTTTTACACTCTACTAAAATAATGTTTTTTTACTCACTTTAAGCTTTGCTTAAGGTTTTAGTAGAATTAAAAACAAAATTGAATGTTAATTTGCGAACACTAAACATTTTAACAATGTTAAAAAAAGAAAACACATTTCTAAAAGTTATCTACATTTGTTACTTAAAAGTCTGCTATCGTTATAGCAATCAACTAATGGAAAACCGTCACCCCATATTTTTTCTCGCTCCATTTCCAAACACTATTAAGTATAATACAAAGACATGATTTCGTTTAAAAATAAATCTTATCCTAAGGTGAAAGAACTTCTTATTGCATATCACCAGTCACCACGAAAGCTCGCGACATAAAATGGGATTTTTCACATGCAGTTATTTTAAGGCGTACGAAATCACAAAATCAATTACTAAACGTTTCACGACGAAGAACAATGTGCTCTATTTTATGGTGCACTGAGTTTACATTTGGAATGATGTATGAAAACGAAGTGATGCGAATGAAATGTCGATGATTCGAATTCGGAAATAGATCCGAAAGAGAGTTCTATCAAATGATCGATAAACGTTTATTAGTACATATCGTTAAGGGACTTTTACATTGACAACACCGTAAATATTACTTGGTAATATTAACTTAGAACAAAATTGTACATCAAAACACAAAAAAAAAACGAATTTAGGAAATGCCTAGGCTGACTGATTGTTTTTAATGTTCGTAATATCAATCAGACAGTTTTTTTTTGCCATTTTATGACTAATTTCAATTAGTTTTAGTACGAGTACATTCCATTAATTTTGTCGCAGGTTTTTTAGTTTCGATATAATTTAATATAAAAGTAGATGATGTAAATTTAATGTACCTACTGATAAAAAGCGAAAGTTGACACCCATGTTTGGTTGTAAAGGTTTAAAAAGCCTACATCGTAACGACCTCGTTCCACGCTATTAAATAATTTTGAAAACGTTACTTATTCACATTAACTGACAATTTACTAAACGCTTAGAAAGAATGTCGTTCCGGCTAATAATTCCATTTAAAAATACATTTCCTTAAGAAATGTATTAGATTTGGTAAATCTAAATAGTTACCAGATTACACAATCAGAATAATGTATTGTATTTTCTAAGTTTTAAAGCAACAATGTGCGTAAGGCCACAGTAAGGCCTCGTATTCACCTGACGAGAAAAGTCGCGCGACGTCGTTTGTCATCGCGCGATGTCGCAGGGACACGGCTAAACATTTACAATTACCAGTATTTCGTTACTTTACGTTTTTGCGAGATACTACCTTCCTACATGATTCTGAGCTAATTCATAATCATCATTGTATTAAGAAGTAATATCCTAATATTCTCAAACAACTTCGGTACTTTAAGAATGATGGAAATTAATACTGACACTCATCATCACCTGCCTAGCCTTTTCCCAACTATGTTGGGGTCGGCTTCCAGTCGAACCGGATGCAGCTGAATATCAGTATTTTACATGGAGCGACTGCCTATCAGACCTCCACAACCCAGTAACTGGGTAATACGATACTCTTGGTAAGACTGGTTGTCAGACTTTCTGGCTTCTGACCAACAGTAACGACTGTCAAAGATCTACAAATGACAGCCGGGACCAACGGCTTTACGTGCTTTCCGAGGCACGGAGGAAACTCGCTATGGTAAATGGTCACCCATCCACAGACCAACCTCGACAAGCGTGGCTTAACCCGGAAGATCGGTCTATGCGGCTGTAATTATTTAGCCACGAGTTCCTCGAAATTAATACTGACACTAATGAGCCCAAAGTACTAATCATGCGATTCCAGTTAATAGATACTTAAGTGTTTATTTGTCAACAATGTTATTATGGCCTATACAAATCTTTTTCTTGAAGACTTTTTCGTGATGTACCTAATGTTGCGGAGGATATATCGCCTCTAAAACCATGTTACGTACAGTCTGCAGACATCTTTAACCACGTGAAGCAACATAATTACACAAAATATTAACAATTTCATGATTTACTACCATAATAACTTACATCAATGGAAAATATACGATAGAGTTATTCGGCTATTCTAAAAATGTAATAATGATTACCATAAACAGTGTATCAACTTAATTAAAGTTCAACATTTTGTTATGCAATGATTTATGGACCGTGAATAGGCTACTTTAGTAAGTATGAAAGACACTTACTTCTTGACTTTATTAAATAATTTCGACAATTACTTCTTGTAAAATTTGGGGTCATACTTTTGTTTAATTTACAAATGACGTTAATTAGCTTGATTAATTTCGTGTAAACGAGGCACTAATTAATTATTCTAGCAACAAAAACAATGATAAAACAAAGTTTAAATAAATAAAAAGTAATTATAGTTATTTTTATATTCAACTAGAGACCCGCCCCAGCTTCGCACGGGTACTATAATATGCATGTATTTTACATATAAACCTTCCTTTTAAATCACTCTATCTATTAAAAAAACCCGCACCAAAATCGTAGTTGCGTAGTTTTAAAGATCTAAGCATAGGGACAGACAGCGGGAAGCGACTTTGTTTTATACTATGTAGTGATTGATGTTTAACGGAGCCATTGGCCTGTATTTTATTAAGAGGAAGGTTTGCGAGCGTGAGAACTTATTTTCGAACCCACACTTCGACATATCTACTAATACAGCTGCATCACACAATGTGGTGTACACATACCGAAAAACAAAAGCGCACCGAAGGTTTATATTGTGGTGCGCCGGGTTAAATAAACCTTCAGTGCGCGTTCGCTTCTGAAGGACTAGTAAGTATGTTGCAAAAAACGCGCAATGTATTAGCTATTTATTCACCGCACCGCGAGGCACGCGTGCCCATAGTATTGGTGTCGTGAACAAAGGGTGGGGTCACAGTGTAATCGGTATTGACAGATTTAAACTTAGAATAATTACTGTAATATATTATTGTTGATTTTCTGTGTTTCTATTTTCGAATATTATAATGACTTAATGACACATAATTTTTGTTTGGGAATATTTTAGGGTATGTAAATGTTGCGAGGGAAGATAAGAGCCAACATAAAAATGAAAACGAGATAATGTGTGATTGATTTGTAATGAAAAACAATTAATGTACATTGTATAACTCAATTACTGGGTATAGTAAATTTTTTTTCTCAGTTTGGTATTTTAAAATTATATTTTATTATAAAAAATGTATACATCTTAGGGCCGATTTTTCAATAGTCAGATAAATTTTATCCAAGGAATAATATTATGATTGTTTGACATATTTTCTATACAAAAGCTGTCAAAACGTCAAACTTATTCCCTAGATAAAAGTTATCTGACGATTGAAAAAATAGCCATTATGTACATACAAAAATTAATGCTTGATAATTTGTTTTTTTTTTAATTATTTTATTTATTTATTGCTTGGCGCTTGGGGCTGCTGACATAAGATAAAACATTTTCGCTGTTCCGTTTCTTTGATTTTCTTTCAGATTCTCGTTTTTTAATTGCCCCAATCAAATAATTGGGCTCATTTATTTCCATTTTTCTGTCTAATCTTGAATCTGTTATTTCCGGAAGCATACAATCAAGATAAAACTTTTGTAATTTTCTTTACGTTTTCCCATTTTTATCTGAAATAGTAATATTATGCAGAAAAACATATTAACAAGAAATAGAGAACCCTTCAGCTGACAAGCTATCAAACGTCAAAATTGGCAAGTCTGCCCACGGCCTTGACGTAGCCATGAAACGTGGTAAAATAAGGAAATCATTAAACTAATAATAAGTGAAAAATATATATACATATATATATATAACTCACAATATATTCGGACACAGTGTCCGAATTGACATATTTTAATTTCAATATTTTTTTCACTGATGATTCGGACACCATTAATAAAAGCTGTTTTGTACAGTCAGATAAAAAACTTTCAACGATACCTTAATAATTGTGGAAATCCGTCCTCCGCCCAGCCTATAGTTATAAAAAACAGTTTTTAACCGGATTATAACTAAAGCAGCCGTTTTTAATAAATAATTATATTATAAACCCACATACATACATAGATAGATACGCGCCTTGGCAGTTGGGTAAATAAAGATGGGGTATTCCTCGAAGCGCAACCACTTTGAACCGCACCAAAAGTATTCCTTGAAACCACCAACGATGAAACATAGAGAAGAGCACGAAGGATTCGTGATAAATTACATCGATAGACGTTTTAAAATTCAACTGTTGTTTATTTATTAAAACTACCAGGAAAGCAGAAATGAACTGGAACTAGGTGCTTAAGCGACTTACCTCCGGTTTCTGAATTAAATTCGGGATAAGCAATACTTAAGTAGTATTTGAGTCAAAAAGATGCTTTAAAATACGTCATTTTTTTGACAACTCCGTATTCAAATGTTACTTATGTACTGCTGCTTGCTTATCCTAGAATTCTCAATTCAGAAACCGGAGGTTACTACTTAGATCAATAATGGTAAAAATACAGGTTTTGAAATTGAATCAATTGTTGTTTTGAAAAGTACCAGGGTGACAGAAATTAACAGAAAATAGGCGCTTAGACGATCTGACTAAGTGACAGCGACCTATAAGGTAAGATATATAGAACAGTTTTAAGTTTTCTATCTTATTTATATAAGAATAATAACGAATACTTTATATTCCTCTTTGTGTTTAATCGTTGGTGCACAACTTAGTGACATCGTTTAGGCGCCCATTTTCTGTTCATTTCTATCACCCTGGTACTTTTGAAAACGACAAATGATTCAATTTCAAAGCCTATATTTTTACCATTAGTGGCTAAGTAGTAACCTCCGATTTCTGAATTGAGAATTCAAGATAAGCAATACTTATGTAGTATTTGAGTACGGAGTTACAAAAAAAATGCTTTAAAATCCGTCATTTTTTTGACAACTCTGTACTCAAATGTTACTTAAGTACTGCTTATCCTAGAATTCTCAATTCAGAAACCGGAGGTAAGTCGCTTAAGCACCTAGTTGCAGTTCATTTCTGCTTTCCTAGTAGTTTTAATAAATAAACAATAAGGGCAGCTGAACTTTAAAACGTCTATCGATATAATTCACTACGAATCCTTCATGCTCTTCTGTATGTTTCATCGTTGGTGCGTTTCGAAGAATACTTTTGGTGCAGTTCAAAGTGGTGAGTTCACAAAGCTATTTATTACTGAAAGATGCCACCTTAAAGCCACAAATAGTTTTTTTGGTAACGCTTTTTTTGCCACAGATTAAAACTTTTTTATCTGACTGTACTAAAAAGCTTCAATAATTTGATGGTGTCCGAATATTCACTGAAAAAAATATTGAAATTAAAATGTGTCAATTCGGTCACTGTCCGAGTCGTCTGTCTTATTGTTCGAAGAGTGAAAAAATGCAGTCATGTCACGACACTCGCAACCCACCCTAATGCCTTGTGCGTAGATATTTTAGATAGCTCGGCTCGAATTTCAAACGGACGTGCTGTCACCTTGGATTCTAGGACGGCACTGAACATTTTTCGCGTGCGTACTCTTTTATAAAACAAATTACGGGAGAGTATTGCTCCATACTAAAATGTATGGGGAACGGAAAACAATTTCCGTAAAAAATTAACAATGTTGAGACGTAGATTACTCTCATTTGGTTTGATTTATTAAAATAATAAAACGGTAGACGTGTTATTCATACTTTCGTGTCACGATTAAACTAAATAGATTTTTATATATTCCTTTAAAATTAAGTAAATTCTGCAAATAGAAAAGGTCGATTTAGATGTTTTTGAGGGAATTTAACATTTTTTTTTCTCGAAATTAATGATTATTTCGCAAATATCTCGCGGTGAAACTGTTGGCACATCTATTAGGGTTCTTCATTTTTTTTTTTACGTAATTCCATGCGGAGAGTTTATAGAAATTTTGAAAACAGTAAGTGCCTTTTCAGGTGTTTCTTAAGGACTCTCCTCTTAAAACATTCAATAACAAAAATAATGTTATCTGTAGAAGTAGATACGTAATTTGGAATATTTCGTGAAATAAATTATTCTCAGTACACGTACAAAGTACACGAAATAATAGCAATTTAAATAAATTACCCATATATTCCATCTAAAGTGACTTTATCAAACTTCAAGTCTACCTCCTCAAATCTAATTTCCTTTTAATATGTCGAGCTACTTGCAAGTGCGTTAACTAAATCTGTTATCCCAGCGAGAATGAAGGCTGAATACTAATACACGACCATAACGATCATTTTGGACGCGTATGAGGCGGTTAAACTTACATTCTCGTTATTGGCACCGACTGGTGACTCTATAAATAATTATGCTATCATAATATTGTTATTAAAGGTGTAACTTATTACTATACGAGTACTCTGTTCAACGTAAGATGACTACTGATATAGAGGTCATTACTTAAATTGTAGTCGTAAACGACATCATCAAAAACCTTAAAACAAGCTATACACCCTGGGCCTGAGGTACCCGAAAGATTTTAAGCACGCCTTTCTGATGATATTATGAGTCAAATGTTATATCAAAGAAAGTCCAAATTAGTCATTTTTTCCCGTACTTAATAAATCAATTAACTTTAGTACTTCCTTATAAACAATACCTTAGGTTTAACTGGCAACATTTACAAATTATCGTGTGAGTGGATAAGAAATTTCTCACTTCACAACCCTCCCCGACAAATAAGACATACGGCGAGAGTGGTATGGTATGATAAAAGTCGCAACTCCGCCTTCATAGGACTTGTTACCATAGATATTTTTTGGTTTGTGAATTTCTTCCCCAATTAGGCATCGGAAGCGAACGTTAAAATCTTTCGGGTACTTCAAGCCAACCCATGTTTTGTTTTAAAAAAATATTTGATATTCTTTGTATGGTAACGTTTTATATACAAACGTCAGAACTCACATTAAGGTGAAAAGGGTATAACTAAATCTTACGCTTAGTTTCTCTTCGATCAGTAAGTACCTGTAAAAGAAAAACAAGGGATTAATAAAACATTAAAGTTCCAAACTGCTGTGAAGTATTTGTGACATTTTAAAATGAAGCTAATATTAAAGAGGTCAAAGAATCAAGTATTCACCACGACCCTCCATTTAAAACTTCTTAGTCAACATTTCTTTTATAAATTATTACAGTTCATTTTGTTTGTAAAACACTATTTCTTTCTTCTGTTGATTACAAATGGGAAAATTATACATATCATGCGATGTAAGTAGAAAAATTACTTGAAAATATAATGCTATGGCGCTTACACGCGTACGAGTGATTCATGACTTGATTTTAGCCCTATTATACATTTTGTATTGCTTTTTTTGTTCATATTCAAATAATATAAATAACTCATAAGCCGAACGATGAAATAAATTATATTCTGCACCTTACGGCTACATAATAGCTAAAACCATGTCTTCTTCTCTCGTGTCAGCAAGAGCTATACGAAAACAGCTCATGCTGTGATGAAAAGATTAGCCAGTCAGCAAGGTTGGTAGCGGGGCTGACTGCCCAGGGTGCGCCGGACATACTTAAGTATCGTCACTCGTCGTCGTCGTCAAAACCATGTAATATTTCCATTCATGAATGATCAAAGGGAAATTATCTAAAAAGCAAAAAGACGAAGGATTTCTAGGATACTTTACTGCTTACAGACTTATCTGCGATAATTTTAGTAAATAGAAGTGATTGGGGCCCTATTTGATGAAACTACTCTGCAAGTCTGCACTCCATACTTTGGAACATAAATTCAGTTGAATAGTTCAAAATATGGAGTGCAGAGTTGCAGAGTAGTTTCATCAAATAGGCCCCAGGACACCACGCTCTGGAACTTCGGATCTTATTACAATCTAAATAATCACCCTGAATATTTGCTAAGACCGTGGTGTCAACCAATAATTAGCCCACCAGAATTATTTCGAAGATAGTTTACTTAAATGCTTTGGTATTTACTCCTTACTCAATTGAAACTTTAGTATTCTGTTTGTGCTTGAAATTGGGACGTCTTTTAACGTCTGTAGATGTTTTAAGTAGGTATTTATTTGCCAAAAACATTATGATTGCTTACTTATTATAATTTTTCAGTAACTTTAGCTTCTTGTGACTCAAACGACCTACCTTTAACCCTACGACCTTTTTAAACTTAATTGGTGCATTGCAGTGAGTGAATAATGAAAATACAAATTAACCGCGTAAATGAAAGACGGCTAACGAGTCACATCCGCGTCGTTTAATTAGCTTGACGAGGTATGACGTCATATTATGTCCTTCCACTATACAGTTAGAGGACGTGTAACATAACATGATTTTAAACGACATCGTGTGTTGATTTACTTTAAGTTTTGTTTATATTGGAAAAGAAAATGGCATCAAAGGCTACATACATCTTTTCTTTTGTCTGATTTGTCGTCACGTTTTTTTCTTAAGTTTCGAAGTTATACTTTTTTTAGCGCATTAGGGTCAAAATACACGTCCGATAGTTGCTTCCGGGAGCCTGATCCGACTATCTGATCGGATTCATGAAAAACATGTACGATTCTCTTGTCCGATTTTTTCTGGACGACGACGACGCCCGGACGATGCTTCGGATCCGATAGTCTGATCGTACGTGTAATTCATGTTCAAACAAATGTATGACGCAGAGGCCTTCAGATAGTCTGATCAGACTATCGGAACCGACTATCGGAGGCAAGTATCGGACGTGTATTTGGGCTCTTAAGGGTAATTTTTTTATTGTTACGAAGTTACACATGCAGCTGTACTGGAAATGCCACACCATGAGGTGAGATAAGGCTTCTCTACCCACTCCATTTGTTGCCCCTTCCGAGGATCTCCCACCTGGGCATGAGTTGCCTTGGCTGACCTGGAAGTCTCTAAATAGACTTCGGACTCAGGTTGGTCGAAGCAAGGAAAACCTGCTTAGGTGGAAATTTGCGGGTAACTCAAACCTTGAGTGTAAATGTGGTGCCGTTCCGCAAACTATGGCGCATTTAACATCATGCCCCGCCTGCCCTGTTACCTGTACACCTCAAGAACTAATGGACGCTACGGATAGTGCTAAACTCGTTGCTGAGTTCTGGGCCGACACGGTGTAGATTGTCATCGACACGCTAAGAAGAAGACCATGAGGTTAGTTGTTGACATAAACCTCAAAAAAAAAATCTATATCTATGGTTGTTACAGTGAATAGCTTTTATTATGATACGTCTCAGTCGAAGTGTAACTCCAACATTTTTTTAGGGTACTTCTTCCTATTTTATATGGCCTGGTCGTGCGCTATGAGTTCTTTCACCCACGATGGTGAGTTACAGGTTTTATACAATCGACTGGCGTCTGACCTCTGACACTCTCAGACGCAGGCTTTGCGCAGTATAATGTTGTCAGTTGACGAGTAATAGCTTTCGAGGAATCCTCGTTAAGTTAGAAATGTGCTAGTTTCATCATAAAATAAACACCTACACATTCAATGTCAATTACTAGTTAGGTTAAAAGATCAGTTCACAACATGATACCTACAACTCATTAATGCTGTACATAATATTTGCTGTTAACCGGTAAACAAGGGCGGGAGCAGGGTCGCGGAAGTTGTACATAATGTACACCTATCATACACTATACTTGAAGTGGTTAGAAGAACGACATGTGTATTCTAATTCTAATAATATTGTTGTTAGCTAAGGAAACGTCGTTATTGTGATTGTGAACGTCAATAGTGTCGTTTTTCTACGGACGTGTACGGTTTGCGGCTACTTGTCGTGTAAGCGTAACCATGAAGTGTTTGTATTCGTTGGTTTAAGTAGCCAAAGACAATAATTACTTATTATTGTATTATAGGTAGCATAATATAATATCACGCCTGTAATCCCTGAAGGGTTGGACAGAGGTGTGTAACTGTGTACACCCTCATTTCCCCGTTATGTTTAAGTCCCATGTAACACAAGGCGATCATATTGTCATCGGGCACAAATCCAGACTCCGGGCTGCTACTAAAAAATTCTACACGACAAAACCCAATAACAGTACACTGCCCGACCTGGAGATCGAACCCAAGACTACGCTCAGCAGTCGCGCTTGCGATCACTAGACCAATGAGGTAGTCATATTATCATACATATAATATTATAGAAAGAGTGACCAGAATGGATAAGGTCAGGAATGAGTCTATTAGAGGAAGTTTGAAAGTAGCGCCAGTCACAGAAAAGTTGAAAGGGAATCGTTTGTCATGGTATGGGCATGTGAAGTGGAGAGATGAAAGGCAAGTGACGAAAAGAGTTATGAGTATAAATGTGGATGGATGGAGAGGAAGAGGGAGGCCAAAGAAAAGATGGATGGATGGTGTGAAGAATGATATGAAAGAGAAGGGTGTCAGTGATATCATGACGGTTGACAGGACGGAATGGAAGAAGAAAACGTGTTGCGCCGACCCCAAGTAACATGGGATAAGGGCAGGAAGAAGATAATATTATAGGAAGGTACGTTGTAATTGTAATGCAGAAATCAATAGCAAAGGACAAATGTGATTGATAAACCAAAAGGATACTTAGTCCACTCAGTGGATAAAATACGGATTGTGACTGAAAGAAAGAAAGAACAAGACTTTATTTGCAACTTAAATTGCTGATGTTTTTTTTTTATGATTATCCCACACAGCACACTGCCATATCTGTAACGATGGAAATGTAACTATTCCAGAAACTTTAAGGTTTCATATTCCTATTTATCACGTCTTAACCATAAATAAGCTCTCAAAACACGTTTATTCTTCTGTAATAGTAACCTTATGTCCGTCCGACATAATTCTCGGCTGTAAAACAACAAAAAGTATTTTAAAACTATCTTTTTGCTGTAACAAAATCCAGACAAACTTGTTTAAGGGAGAACTCGTTTTAAAACAGGTAGGTTAAGTCCTTGGCTGTTTGGTCCAGAAAATAGCTATGTTTTGGATAATTGCATACAATTTTCGTATGTAAAAGAGATGTAGGTAAGTAATTACATTTGCATAATTTTAGCTCCATATTCTTCTGAACATAATATGACTGCTGAAAATGACTGCATATTTTTAAGGTTTAATGATCAACATTGCCTAAATCCATGGCAAATAATAAAAATGTATTTTAAATCTTCTCAAAGAAGCAGCTTATATTTATTTTATGCCGCATGTGCTAACAGTAAAGTGACATGAAAAGCAGATTAATAACTTAAAACGTATTAAGTATTTTCCTGTGTAAAAAAGAGAGAAACAAAAAAAATATCGCAGTTTTTAATTTTGTCAAAGAGAACGTTAAAATGGTTGGTAGGTCCATTCAAAAAGGTATCAAAGATAAAAGAGGATTTTTAAATAAAAAAAACGTACTTACTTTGATAGTTCTAACTTTAAAATGAGCGAAGTGAAGGCTAGAACTGTGACTACAACATCGCCAGAGCCACAGAGCCATTATGCATGGAAACATTACCGCACCACTCGCGGTCCCTAAAAGCATCTTTATTTCGAAATTCAAATAATGTACGGTAACTTTGTTTTATTCAAAGGGCAATTATTTTAGTGTGCACACAATTTTTATTCATTCCAACCGATTTTAATGGCCAGCAGTTGCTTTTTTATTTTCAAGTTTTTTTTTTTGAGTGTTTTCTACTTTAAATCGTTGTTAATTATTTTATTTTAATATGGATTCAATTCTTTTTAGGTTAGATGAATATTTAAAAACTGTACCCTCTTTTAAGTGTGTTTTAAAAAGACAGCCTTTATTAACTGACCACATAACGAATGAGATTCTTTTTTTTTTAATTACTTGGTTTTATTTTTATTACTGTACATTCGACACTCTCGTTTGCTCATAAGGCGAGCAAAATAAACGCGTTCCATTTAAACTAGCAACACTTTCACAGCTAACAATAGTGAGATAGTATCGTAGTGTAGCAACGACTGTATCATCAATGGACGTGTGACTAAACATGGTTACGTAATCGGTTACTTAAACCGCAGTTTATGAGTTACACAAGTGGACTCATTATCACGGCTGTTTGAAAGTTAATTGAGTCGATCTTCTGCAAATAGTTTGGGCAATTACAAAACCACAAAATATATTTTTTATTATAAAGAAAACCACGACGTTATTTGCCAAAATATTTATGTTAATCGTGGGAAAATCTTCAAAAAGCAGCACAGGATTGCTAGAACCTTACACTAGTATAATAAACCCTATGTCCCTGAAATTTCTCGGTAGCTTTTTTAAGGTTGTGTCCAAGATAAAATCAATGTACCTACTGTAGTAATTAAAGTTGCCCAAATAAAAAAATAAAAAAAGAGGTTATCCGGCCTACAAGATCAATGATATTATCTGTCGGATGCAATGAAAGCGTTAAGCAATATTGGTTATAAAGGAGAGGAACTTGCTTAATACTGTATTGCATATATGTATAATCTATAATAAACCAAAACAGTCAAGATTGTTCGTTGAGTGCTAGTCGAGTTGTAAATAGGTCAGTTAGTATAAAATCCAAAGTTTTTATTGCTAGCACTTTGAATACAAGTTTATTGCGGTCTACAATAAAAGTTTGCTGGTAAGAAATAAAATAAAACCATATTACGCCATTTTGCATTTCAAATTTCGAACAAATTTGAATTTGAATAAATTGAACTGAGGAATTATTTTATGTACAAAGTTTCTACATGTCGCATCGTCAAATAATATTGTATTTTATATAGTTTTAGTAATAATAACTAGTTTACAAATGCGGTTATGAAATATAAAAGAGTAGATACATCGACCCAATGACCTGGGCGCGCGACCTTTCAGACAAAGAGTTCACAGCCCATTGCGACGCGAGTTCGCTTTCAATGTGGCCAATTGAATGAAAATCCTTTGTTTTGTAACCATAGTGATGATATCTTATTCTCAACGTGGGAGGGAACAGTAATTAGGTTTGTATGTGTAGCTGCCTTTTACCATACTCTGGCAAAGCCAGCGGTGGTAATGTTTTTTTTTCTTTGGACCTTAGCTTTGCTTGCTTACGGAGAAACTGGAAATTGAATTTCATTTCCTTATTCCTTATTTTTTGCTAAGTAATGTTGTTGCAGATTCTATGCGACAGTTTTAAAGTGGTCCCTGAGAAACTTCCAACGTTGTTGCTGTGTTTTTGTTAGGTCATGTCACTGTATAATACTGGTTTTATTTTTAGGAACTTTTTAACAGTTAATTATAGGTAGTTACTACTTGGTAGCCATTGCTTTTAGTTTTTAGGGTTCCGTACCCAAAGGGTAAAGCGGGACCCTATTACTAAGACTCCGCTTTCCGTCCGTCTGTCACCAGACTGTATCTCATGAACCGTGATAGTTAGACAGTTGAAATTTTCACTGATGATGTATTTCTGTTGCCGCTATAACAACAAATACTAAGAAACAGAATAGATAATGGTACGGAACCCTTCGTGCGCGAGCCCGACTCGCACTTGGCCGGTTTTTTTGGTTTGGTTTTGCTATTCAGCTTTGGAAAGTAGACCTATGGGGTGCATGAAAAGAGCCTCTACGAGTGATGATACTTAAGTATGTCCGGCGCACCCTGGGCAGTCAGCCCCGCTACCAACCTTGCTGACCGGCTAATCTTTTCACCACAGCATGAGCTATTTTCGTTTAGCTCGTGCTGACACGAGAGAAGAAGAAGTAGACCTATCATAGAATTAAGAAGTCCTACCTCGAGGATTGGTTGGATTTTTTTTGTGTTGTTATTCTCTTCAACCTGTACTTGGCGGGTTTTTCAAATGACGACCGCACCTTGTTTTGTTTTTATAAGCCTGTCATTAGCATAGTATTTGATTTCAAATATTTTTCTCATCACCTCGTCGTTCCCAATCTCCGCGTTGGTATCAATTAATTGCATACAATCTAGGACACACCAAAAATACCATGATTGCATGTCAACACGTGTGAACGTCTATTCTAATGCACTTATTACTATGCATGTTGCAGCATCCATTGGGGATACCACCGGCATCGCAATAACACGCAGCTGTCAATTGTATTCAGACAAATGTATGCTTTATTAATAGTAGAATAGGAGTTACAATGGCATGCAAGATGTGATGTCGTTGAAAACCGATTTAAACCCCACTTGTAACAGATCCACGGCCTGGTAGCTTCAAGACGTGGGCGGCACTCGATGAGTCTTTTAATATCAGAAAGTATTAAAACGTTACATGCACAAAGTAACCGCTCTCTATATGTTGCTACTAAACAATTTAATATTTTATTTATACAGTACATTGCTCTTCAACCAGATACAAAAGTAAATAATGTCCAAAAGCATTCAGTAAAGTTAAACATTAAATGCTTAACAAAATACCTGACAGAAACATTCGCATCAAATTACACGAAACACAGATAGTATCATAATTGGTTATTTATCAAGTTTGTTTTTACAAACAAACGATGCAAAGCACTCAATGAATTTTCACAACAGACAGCCTAATTGAACAATTCAAGTTATTACAGCATGTCTTCAGTAATAATAACTCATCGCAATCAGTACGCCAGTGTTGATAAGTCTATAATAACATAAAATGATATGACTAGCAGTATTTCTGCTTATAAAAGGGTTGGAGATTATTATAGTCAATTGGCCAGCTGGTTGACGTCATAGGCTCCTTGTCCTCGGCCTGGAGAATTACTTTACATGCTCGTTGTGGAGAATGAATCATATTAAGTATGTTAGCTGAGATCAATTGATCTGATTATCATATTGCATAATAGAACTGCGTTTCAAGAAACGTAAATAGCGTCAATTATCATGTGTAGAAAGAGGTCTGTCTTTCTTTGTTTCCGTTACATAAATTGCAAGGTTTTTATGAATTCCGAAGATTTCACGTTCAGGATACGTCTTTTTCATGCAATCTTTGGCCTACGCAACAATAATTCGTCCAACTATGTTGAAAATTTTTGTTTCTACTGGAAGTTCATGCATTTATTTGGCCCGTGCAACAATAAGACCGTCATCAATGTAAGCAACTTCTGTTTTTCACTAAATAAGCGCGGTGTTAGTTAACAAGGAAACCAGATTTTAAAAGAAACTTTTTAGTAAACATAATCTTAGTGTTTCTATTTCTTTTCAGTTTGATTTTCTGCTTATTCAGCCTATAACCACTATCCATTTACAGCTGGATGTAGGCCTTTTCAAGCTCAAGTCGTAGCTCCATGTCTCGCCGTCTCTCTACCCCTTTTTCCGGCTGCTTCGGTAACGTCATCTTTCCGTCAGTATTAGTTACAAAGCGATGTTTTTTAAATTTCAAACAATTCTTACTGCCAACAACGAGATTTGTATCTCCCCACTTTTTGTATAGTCAAGATTTACAAAATAGACTCGGACTTATAAAAACCAAGGTTGATTGCAACAACCGGTGGACGATAAGATTTCGCGTTTTAATCTCATAGTACAATCCAAGGGTATTTAACGAGTTCAGCTTTATGCTCCATGAGCATGACTCCATAAGCAAACACTATTGTTCAAGCCATGCCTTTCAAAGTTCCATTACGTTTCTTATCAAATAAGTAAGAATCTTGGTTATTTTTTTTTACTTAATGAATCTAAAACAATGGTATCAAAAATAACTTGTTCGGTTTTCAATATCGCTATCTAACTATTATAGTTCTTATCAATTTCAATTCAATCTTATTGGGATTTCATCTAAAGAATAATACAAGTGTTTCATTGAAATTATATAAAGCTATCATATAATAACTTTCAACTTAATAGAAAGCCATTCAAATTATAAATTACGCTACTTAATTGCTAATTAAATATAAAGAGTATCGTTGGTTTGGTTATTGACATCTTGAGTCTTGATTCACATAAAGGTAAGACTTTAATTATTTTTTAAGACTGCTAATGTTATGATTTATTCAAGATAAGTTTGCTGTAACGAAAATTTAAGATTACAATACAGTTTCTACGCTTAAAATAAAATGTCTGCACTGTTGTCACAAAGGCACAGTACAAATTACAGAGTATTTCATTAGTACCGTTGAGTGATAAAAAAACTTTTTACTAAGCTCCAAATAGTAATAACATGGCTGGCAAAGCATCTAGGAAACCATAAACAAACTTATCAATTTAAGCACACTCAGCGGTGATCCGTCATGTATTGACACTAACCTCCATGATAAATCATTTCGTGGAAAACGATAAAACCGCGCCAATATGGCGACCAGCTGTCTGGTTCCTGTGTTTGTTGAGATAATAACTTAATCTATTTACCCAAAAATATGAAATTACATTTTGACGTGGGTAAAGTAAAATTTGGTCCATTTCGTGTCGGTGAACTTTCATATCGCTTGAACTTTAGGGGCCGTCTCCACGAGCGAGAGAATCGCGGCGATATTATCAGCGTGCCACGTATTTCTATACGCTCTCTTACAACGTGTCTCCACACGGCGATTTTATCGCGGCGATAGTTAGTATTGAATTTGATGGCACGGCGAGAATATCGCCGCGATTCACTCGCTCGTGGAGATGGTCCCTTAGTCATGTTAAGTGAAATACTTTCAGATTCCTGGTAGTCTTATCGAATTTTAGCAAAATACAACTGTTTCGATGACCTGTAAGGATCTCAGAGTAGAAATGGACAAGACTAGGTCGAAAAAGGTGGCGCAAATAAATGTGATTGAGAAATGTGAGCTAATCATGTCAAGGATAGTCAGAAAGTATTTTTTTACTACTACTTAATTAGGAGTGTCAAATTGGTATAGTAAAATAAAAATAAAAATTTACTTAAGTATTATTTTTATTTACTCAGCATTTTATTACTTAAGTGTCAAAAACACAATCATTCTCCGGCATCACTAACAAATATAACGTGTCATTTCCAATAATGAACAACACATGTCGCCCGCCATAACTTAGCGCGAGGGTAGAAATAACGAGGAAAAAACAAGTTAATGACGTTATATTTGAGCAGGACAATGTTAAAGCACAATATAATTAGGTGAAGAAGGCCAACTACAAAAAAATACGATACGTTCAACTCTTAGCAGTCATATTTATGAAAGTCTCGATCTACGTTTATAGTACTTACATGAGTTTATTGTAAGAGATGGGAAGTGAGATAAAGAGTCTCTTATTGACAACCGCATCTGCTATCTGTGTCAGAAGCGTAACCCTAGGACCACATTGTCACACGAACCTTTCGTATTCGTAGCGTGTTGTCACGACAATGCGAACATTCGTCGAATGCTTCCAAACAGTCAAACGCGATGTGATGAATTGCTTGGCTCTACATGACGCGACAACGCGAACATTCGCCGAATTCCGCAAATGTGGCTCATAGGTTACTGGTGCATGAAGACTGGCTCGGTGCTTCTGAAGTCACCAACCCGCTTTAACAAGGCGATTAATCACTATCGCACTTTCTTGGAGAGGCCTATATCCAGCAATGAACTGCGAGAAAATTTTGAGTGGTACTTCTGCACCCGTCTGTTTTATAAGGACAATGTTTAAAGCGTGACTTTCAATTAGTGCTTTGCGCTAATGTAAATATTATCTTCAAATAACGCGTTAAGAGCTCGTTAAGATTACAATCGTAACGATTAAAAATCTTAAAGTGTTGAAAAGCTTTTTTAATTAAACACATTGTGCAGTCATTAAAAATAGCCCTACTCCTTTATATTCTGACCTTAAATTGGAATAATTGAAGTATAATCTAATAAGACTCCGTTCAAAGATGAGCAACTCTTTATGAAAATGGAAAATAATGAAATAACATTTTGGCAGTTTGAAAGTAACGAACTCGTGATAAAACTAAGCAGCATTTTAATATACTTCATAAGACTTCATAAAATTCAACAAAAAGTAAAACTAAGTTATACTTAATATTCTAGAAACTAAAACATAAAAGGGTTTACATAATTTATCTTTCAAGGCACGATTCACTCGTGGAATAAGTTTTTACTGATTTAGTAACTAAATCACAAACTGACTCAACTCTTTACTTATTTAAAAAAAATATAGAGACTGTCAATAGCTGTAGAATAAATAATGATTCACGTTCATTGCCTAACAAAATCCAAATTATCATAATCAGGCTCGAGCACGTAGATTACTCGTATTTACTTAGTCATTTTTTTAATGCAAAAGTTAGATATAGATACTCGACTGTATTAAAATTTTATACGATAAGACCACGCCGCGCCGTGACGTCAAAACGGGACCCAGGTCTATTATCAATTTGGTCCTGGCATTCAGCGGCGAAGCCAGTTAAGCCATATAAAACAGCGCTGGTCACAGGTGCCACCCACACGTGTGGTTTTCTTATTTAATACTATCAACACATGCTCCCTTTATAAAAAAACACCATAAATAGACCGTCCCTAGATGTTTTATCGACCATAAACAGGCGTGCGGACTCTTTCGGCGATAGATCATGTTCACACGGGGGAATACACTTTTTTTTTCTAAACAACACATTTTTTCTTTGAGGTGGAATGAAATTGCGCAAAGTTTACCCGTATTCTTGGTTTTTTTGTGGCTCGGTTATGGTTCCAATATCTGTTTGCGGTAGAAGCAAATACCATAAAGCTTTAGATGTCTTTATTGAAAGAAAAACTCTGTATGTACTTTTTTTACTTTGGTTCGTGAAAGTCGGTTTTGAAGCTTTTTCTATTATAAAATTGAATTGAGAGAATCTAATCTACTTTTATATCAAGTATTAAATCACTATCTTTAAAGACAAAAGGATGAACCAAAATAGTTCTAGAAACACCATCAAGTCCATACATTAAATCTTATAAAGCCATACCAGCTGTCATCGTGCAGAATCAGTAAATTTTGACTTGTAAACCGGTAAGAAGATCCCAAGAAGGCGTGTCGAAAAGATTTATTAACAACCGTTGGTTCCGTGTGGGAGCCATCACAGAGATTTGTAACCCCACACCCTGAGGCGAGGGATACGCACTAAAAAGCCGTTTTAGAAACCGCCTCTATTCCCGGAATGGCGAGAACTATTACTCTTCTAAGGATATTTAGTTCTAAACAGGGTTTGTTTTCATAAGCCTATTTTTGGACGATTATGATGTAAGTACATTGCTTGAGTTTGAAGGATATCCTTTTCGGGAGTCTCCCTTTGTTCTTAGAATAAATATTGGTGCTCAATAAAGGATGTTTAGTAACAAGGCTGGTGTTTCAATTTGTAATTACTTAGACTTTTGTTTGCTTGTTATTGGTAAGTACTGCTCCTTCCTTTTGTTAGTTTTTACTAAAAGTGTTTTGTTTGGTCTGATTTTGTTCCAGTTGTATCATTAAAAGTATATTTTTGGTGAGTACTAAACATTTATTTCCCAATGTTTTCAAAGCTCCAACAAAAATTTGAGTCTGTGAGTGTTTCTTAGTTTTCTTCTCACTTTTTCTTTTTTAGAACAATTTGTTCAATTTAAAAGAACATATTTCACCCTGAATCCACTTAGTTTTTAAGTGTGTAGCTATGTTTTGACATTTCTTTATTTTTAGTTTCATTATAAAAGTATTTTCTTCTATCTTTCTGTTTCACTTGGATATAAATCAGGGATTAATCAGGTATAAATCAGGGATTATCGTGGAGTAAATCTCCCTCCATCTCAATGGTCACAGTACGTGTTTCAAAGTCATCATTATCATAATCCTGTCTTGCAAAAATGAAAATCTTCCCCTCGTCTTATTCGCCTCATTTGAATTATAGCATAGTACTCCTTGGGGATACATTACTTAGGCCCCTAAAGATTTTGCTTGCAAAGCAAAATGTTATTTACTTGTGGAACAAAAGTAGTTTCGTATCTACTTACAGTTTTCTAGATTTTCGTGAAAGTCAAATAAAATTTAGTTCTTTTGAAATAATTTGCACGTGTGATATTATTACTATAGAACAGAGATATTGAGACATACGTGTGAATTTGAACAGTTTATTAAAAAAATATCATCACAAATGGAAGGTGATGATTCAATGTTTCCACAGGCACATAAACGCGACCTGTTTCTAATTACTCCACAGCCAAGATCCCAAGTGTTTCATAACTTGAGTTTTCTAAACAACGTTACGTCATTACCTCTCATTGTCCCCTAGACGCTGCATTTCATAACTTCAGCAAAACAAAATTCAATTTGCGAGCCTTACCAATCAGTTGGCGGTATCGATATTCCCTTTGTTCTAAGTAATTTGCCTTTACGAGAAAAAGCCCGGGAGACGATCCGGTGAATATTTTATTTTACCCAAAATTGATGTACGAAATATGTCCTCATCGATTAAACTCCGGGCTGAGTCTCGGATGTAATGTAATTCTGTTAAGTTTATCAACTACATCTAGATGTCCAATTAGTTTGGTAATACTATTACTTATCGACCTATCTACATTGAATGGTGTATCCAGTTTCATGCTGAATTCTATTTTCACTATAATAATCGGCTCATAAGTGCTCTTTAGATCATGGAGTTTCTCACAGACCAGAATAACGAACGATTCTGGGAAGATTGGTAATATATAGCATTAATGTTAATAGTGCCCACACAGAAAGATTCAGTTCTCCATCATCCTTGTTCTACAATCCTTTCGTCATTTCTTGGAATACTACCCATCGGTTAGTATTGTGGTGTTCGTTTAATAACAGATACCACGGCCATTTGATAGAGAATCGATTGAGTGAGTTCACAGTGAAGCTCGGAGCAACGTATTAGTTGCACGTACGTTGTTATTTACTGTTATGTAATACAGTGAGTTAATACATTGTTTCTGAACGTAGCTCCAAGCGGGGCTCACGTACTAGAGGTGTACGGGTGTATTTCTTGAAAATTCTGCTCGGTGTTTTATTAGGTGATTTTAAAGAAAAATTGTATTACCTATCCAGCTACAGCACTTTTATATTACAATTTTAAAACCACATGTTTATTGGTTATCTGTCGTTGTACCATAAATTATGTAGATTATTTTCTATGATATTAAGTAAGTACTTGGTTTATTGAGACACATTACTATCGTCTTTCATCAGAGAGGTCCCCTATTAGCATAAATTTCAAGACAGAGTTTACATCAAAGTTTTCTTTTCACAGGTATTTTTAAATTCCAACGGGGTAAATGGATTACCACCGGTGTTAGGCGATAGCAAGCGCCCGGGCGCTGCTTACGTTGTAAAAGATATAATCTTACCCCATACATCGCTATAGTTTACTTCGAAACGGATCTACGAGCGGTTTGGAACAAAGCAAGATAAAGGGGGCATGACTAACGCAACACCTTGAACTTTGGAATTTTATTGCTTAAGCAAAACTAGATTGTATTTGACACTACGAGCGCGCGCGTAGATTTGCACAAAGTAACTATGACATCCATTTTGAAATACGATAAAAGAACCCCCAACTGTGTACCAAATTGCTCTCTAAAAACTGAATTACTTGCATTCCTTGCAAAGCATTGCAATTTGTTATTACTGTCACGAATTAGGTTAAGAAATCCGCGATTTATAACACAATTTATAACCAAGAGCCATGCATTACAATGATAGCTGTTCGAAAAGTGGAATATATCATTCGCGAGGTGAGAAGTTAAACGTTAACTCGGCACGGTAAGCTAAACGCTTCCCAGTGGTTCGCGATGCGGATCATCGGCGGAAAGTTTAATGACTTCATACCTAGTTAGTTCCTAACTGTACCGTACTTATTGCCGTTTGGAAGTTCTGCCTAGCGTTACCAGTCATGCGATTCAAACATTAATAAAACGCGACTTTTTTTGAATTTTTCAATTCCGGTGTCCCAATAGATTTTAAATGTTTTACTTTAGCAACACGAGCAAAATGTAGACGGCGTTTTTGTAGTGGCGATATCTAATCAGTATGTATTCAAGTATTAAGTAGTAACCTTTACCGAATATTATCACACAAAATAAATACTCGTATCAAAATTCTTATTTTCCTTATGCAAACTTAAAGAACCGGTTTGTTCTTCGTAAAGTAGCGGAAAATATTTAGGTAGGTAATTTAGTTACACTTTAAAACAACGCCAATGGCATTAAATGTGGTACTCCATCAACAAACGTAAGAAGTGGCCACTTTAAACATCGCTCCCTCGAGGCTGGCTTGGAACGTCAAGCTTAAAGCCTTTAAGAATGAAAGGCGCCTGATTTAAGGCCCCCTGTCGGCGATAACGAGGAAACAGGCTGCGCCAGTGGCCGCTCAATAAAACTTCCAACTAGCCAGGTTTTATCGGCGCTCACCATCTACCCGCATCTCCGCAGTCCAAGCGTGTCAGTGTAGAACACTCCACGCGAATTATGTAGCCATTATGCTTGATGTACGACTCCTTCGCCAGATGTTCCAATAAATCCGACGGTTTATGTCTTTAGTGACCTGAACGTAATTCTAGTTCGAATGCAACTTTCAATTTGGTCTAACGATTAGATTCCACTCAAACTGCGGTTCAATGTTTTGCCTTTCTCTTTTGTTTAACGATGCTCACTCTGCGTTTGCTTGTGAAATCAAGATGTTTGAATAAATTTACGTTCCTGCTTTTAAATAAACGACAAACCGAGCAAGTTTCAGTAAATAAATATCGAAAACGTTCAAATTCTTGGGTAGGGGAAATATTGTCTTTACTTTTATATTAGGCAAGACTGGAAAACGAACCAATACGGGTTATATTACATAGGCATGCGAGACGCGAATCCCGAGCGACTTGCGACGGGGGCGAAATAAAATTACACAACGTCCCCTACGGACGGCGACACGCGACAGTTACGATAAAGAGGATTATTGCCTGCACTTGAGAATGCACCCTCAATAATACGCTATAACGACACATATTGGACTAAAGGGCGACAACCCCAAAACGCATTAGTGAGGATTATCGTTATATCTTTACAAAGCATTAGTCAATAAGTCACCTTAATCTTAACTCTCTTTGTCTAGATTATCGATACTATTGTTAACAATAGTCATTTGATTAGATAAGGCAAGACAATTAGAATAAAAATCGTTTATTTTTGCTATTAGTGAATCATACAGTATCGATACATAGATATCATTAACTATCATTGTCACTTTTGTATGAGTAACTTTTAGATACTGATACACAAAAACGTGATCTTTCTACAATTGACGAAATATGATCACGAAAGTTTCATTGCACCGAGGGACACATTTGGCTAATAAGTCACGGTCATCTGGTGGCCCCATAAATTATGTAGACGGACAACACCCTCGACTTTCCGATGAGTCACACGACAAATGAGCAAGCATGACCATTGCGAGGGTTCACGTCAATTAGATCAACGGCAGGTTTCATACTTAGACGACACTACGATTTGTTAAAATCCCCTCGCATGTTCTAATTTAATTCGGATTCCGGTGGGGAAGAAAATGTTTTCAATTTAGACGCTTTTAGTCCGAACGCTCGTTTTATACTTAGCTTACAATGAAACAGTATAATACAGCGGAAACTTTACGTAACTGAAAATAAAACAATGTGTACGATTTCTCCGATAAACTTTTTGCTGAGAAGGCTGGTCTTCAAATAGAAATTGCAATGGTCGGTAAATGAAAATGGTTTAAAGTGGTCAAATACCGAAACGACGTGGTCGCGCAACCCAACGGAATAGCACTGATATTGTTTATTGAATACTATATTTTAGTTCGCTTTAAATTTTTAACGGTTTGTACAACTAGCTCTTGCCGTGGCTCATCACAAAAAGTACATCATTACAGGGATAGAAAACTATGAAGAACTTACGTGTTTAAAAAACCACAAACTACAAATCTGTATAGCCGCAATTTCGCATTTATTACATTAGCGGAATAAAGTAAATTTTAGCCAATATTATCTTGAATTTATGACACTTCTCTGTCAAATAACTAAAACCTCAAACCATAAATTATTTTCTAATATCCTTTATACTTTCTAACAAGTAGTTACCCAATAGAGTTAAATATTATAATCGGATAGTAGTTACAGGTCTCAATAACTCGTCCTAAGATGGAATAATCGGATTACATGTCCACAAAGAAATATTGAGCAGCTTTAGAAAACTACATGGGACATAACGAGCCGACTACCCGCTTCCAAGATATGTTTTATTGAAACCCAACGACAACCAGACTTAATTTGAAGTATTGACGATGTTGGTTGTGGTAAAACTACTTATGTAGGATTTTTGTTTTATAATGGTGAAATGTTGTGTTTGAATCGAATTCAGTAAGTGTTGTGTGTTTTTCAGGTGTCATCAAACAAGTACACAAGTACACCTATAAATATTAACCAATAATGAAGAAGCATAAATTGTTGTTTTTTATTTTTAATTTTTGCGTGTGCGTCCGCTTGGGGCGAAAAATAAATATTTTTCCTTTCTGTCTTTATACTATCTAATAAATAGTTCAACAATCCACGAGGACGTGCCACACTCTTTGTTTAAATTGCTGCTACAGTGCAAAAGTGTGCATTATAAATGGCTATAGTGTTAGTTCTATCGCCGCACATTACATGTGTGCACGGTGGTATGCACACATCTAATGTGCGGCGATAGAACGCAGCAGAAAATAACGCAGCTAGCTCCACGAAGCAAATACAAAGTATTTGCTTTGTATTTGCTTCGTGGCTAGCTCACACAAAAAGGAGTGGGGCGCGTCTTCGTGATTTCAACTATCTATGTTTATGGCACAGGACTTCTACCAACAGGGTATGCAAAAATTCAACCAATGCGTCTGTCTCTTCAGAACACGTAATTATAAACGTCCAGTGACTTCCAAAGATGGGTCTCCCGATACATCGCCATAACAATTTCGTGAAAAACAGTTTCTAGGTACTCTAAATTAAGTGTTTCTTCAGGTGTTAATTTACTTGCAACTATTATCTGTTACAGACTTGACCTAATTAAAACACCTTTCTTTAAATTAATAAAGAATACAATAAATAACGATGTAAATTTACCTGTCTCGATTTAGTTCAGGGCTAGATACACATAGCACATAAGAAAAGTGCCTCAATGTCACACAGCCGAGTTGTTGATTGAAGAATTATGCTAAGCGTGTCGCTCGTCATATCCTATAGAAAATAAAATATTCAGCAGTTTCTTTATCCAAGAGAATCGCGTGAATTCCGCGGGCTCTTCTCGACCCATTTGCGACGTAATGGCCCGACTCAGTCTGCCTTCAGGATTCTAATGGAAAAACGTCTGCGTCCGATCACAGCCTTTCAACTCTTATTTCACTTTGGCGTAAGCACAAACGCTTCTTTGCGGAGGTAATACGTTGAGAGCTGCTAAATAGGTATGAAAACGTTTCAAGTTGTATATTGACGACCTTCTGTTTTTCCGTAGGTACTTGCAAAAAAAGCGAGTATCATTATCGTCGAATTTTGTACAGAGCAAAAGTTTTAAGAAAAGAAAACTTCATAGTGTAATTTATAACATGACATTTATTTTTTGTTATAAATGGAAAGTGCCGGCTTCCCCACACTATTTTCTTTTCGAGGCGTGATGTAAACCTATTTACACGCATGTGTTAGATTACTAGTGGGGTGGGTGTAAAACTAACAAGGGTGCAACATTCTTATTAACGGCCTGTCAAAAGTGTTATACCCAAATCCTGTTTGAATCATATCCCGTCAGATGCAATCCCATATTGATTGCATACTTTCTTTGAGCCCGCATAAACAACACTGTTAAATCAACTTCCAAGTATTTTAATTTGTGCTGGAAGCCCTTGGATCTTTTTTAAAGAGAAAATTCAGCCTGAAGTTAAGATTAGTCTAGATTTTTTCCAACTAGAAAAACAAATTATCAAGGCATTCTTTGAAATAAAAACATTTCAAAGCGAAACTAGTTTATAAAATTACAAAGAAGTGGGTTTTTTTGTAACTTTTTTACGAAGTAGGTAATGCAATTAGATACTGACAAGTCTAGAGATTTTACAAATGAAAAAATAAAGTGTCTTACTCCAAGCCCTGAGTTTATTTATTTAAGACTAGTGGTTGCTTGCAGCTTCGAACGCGTGGATGTCGTTTATCGCGTACTCCGCGCTTTTCGGGATAAAAGTAGCTTATGTCCTTCTCCGGGTTCCAGGCTATCTCTGTACCAAGTTTCAACAAAATCGGTTCAAGTTTAGGCGTGATGAGGTAACAGATAGAGAAAGTACTTAACTTTTTTTTGGATCTAGGCCTGCTTTTGAGCGCCATCTCGCCTGATGTTAAGCGATGATGCGATCTACGATGGAGCACGCTTGCCCAGAAGAAACCGATTCACTCGTGACTTGAAGACATCCAGATTGTAGCTCTCGAGGAACACCCACTCGGGCAACGCATTCCACTGTTTGGAGGTTTTCACAATGAAAGTGGAATCCAAGCGCTTCGTTCGGGTTTTTGGTAATCAACCATGAACCGATGGCGCTTTTTCGTGCTTCTGGCCGTCCAATAGAAAAAAGGGCAGGGGAAATTAGATCATGCAGATCTGAAGCACACTCTCCGAAATGTGTCCGATAAAAAACCGATAGACTAGCAACTTGGCGCCGATGCTCAAGACTTTGAAGCTTGGTCTGAACAAGGGAGTCGTTGCTGATGAGCTTCTTGGCACGCTTCTCAATGGACTCCAACGCCTCAAGCTGGTATTTGGCTGAGCCTACCCAAAGGTGCGAGCAGTACTCCATGCACGATCGAACCTGTGCTTTGTATAATTGAAGCAACTGTTCCGATGTGAAGTACCGCCGCACCTTCGAGTGGATACCCAGCTTTTTAGCAGCCATAACTTTCGCATTTATAATATTAGTGAGGATAATGTAGAAAGGAAAATTATGAACAAAATTGTTCTACTATCACTCTCGCGTTTTTCCTAACAATTATTTTCATTCCAGCAACAGCGTCATTACAGACTACAGAAACCATTCCCGCGGATTCTCTTAACGTACTTACATACAAGTAGGTATTGTAAGTGTCTCAAACAAGGACGGTTCTGTTTACGACAGTCGCTGATAGTAATATGTATAAACAAACAGGTAAGCCATGTTGATGTTGATTCCGTTTGTTGTGAGAGCCAAGTGGACGTAAACATCGTGTTTGTAATATGGATGTGTACTTATTTGAATATGAGAATTTTTTTATTGTGGGTGGATGATTTTACAAAAGTATGAAGTATTTAAAGACAAGTTTAACACTGAGTTGCAAGAAAGATACCATTAGGTGATCATTAACTAATCCGTCATTAAGAATAATGTTTCCATTAAATTAATGGCTATTGCATGAACACTAATTAGGTCGTAGTTCGTTCTTCATTTACTAATTATCATATATTGAAATCATGGGGAGTTTGACACATTAAAAATTAATTTTAATGGATAGTTAATCATTCCATTAAATCTAGCTTCTTGCAATGGACAGAAGAGGTTAATGGAGCATTAACATTCTAATGAGAGCATTAAAATTTAATGGACCTTTCTTGCAACTGAGTGTTAAAATGTAAAATGTGTCCGAGTTTTTGACACTTTCAACGCCGTAACGGACAATGGTGGACGACACTCCATACTCTTGCGGGGCCAGTTGGAAAACATTGATTTTATCGAATTTCATCGATGTGTTTTGCAAAAACCAACCAGTATGCGGTCACCTGTGGGCGACGGGGCCCGAACGGAAGAGTTGGTTGTCGGCCAACTGTGGTCGTCACAGCTCGAATGAAAAACCTATTTTTTATCGTCGGCAGTCAAAGTTTTAACATAGGAATCTATCTTGATTCTAGTTGGACAATTTTACTTTTGAAAATAGAGACAATTTAAATAAAAACCTACATTGTAATTGCACTCCTTAATCGGTGTTAAAACACTGACTTCAACAAAATAAAAGGCAAAAACGAAAACCAGTCACTAACATTTGATGTTCTTATTATCTAAAATGATAATTAAGAACATGACTGCAGCTAATAATTTGCAGCCATTTCCAATTAACCTTAACAAAGCACCTTGAGTAACTACAACCATTTTATGTGAACGAATTACCAAGCTTCACAGGGTAGAAACAAAGCAACAGACAATTTATTTATTATTCTACTTGGGAGACGTGAAAACTGGGGGGGTTGGCCATCCCTTACAGGTGAACCTTCATCCCTCGGGACATTGGGCAGGCAAACACTTTAATACGGCACGAAGCAATTCGTCTAACATCAAGTTACATCGAGAAAACTAAGATAAACCGTATTCCGAACAGTAATACATTTTTAATCATTAAGTAATTCAATTTAGTTTCGTTATGCTTATTACTTAATAACATTTTCGTATCGGCAATGGTTTTATTACAATTGTTATGTATTTTTCATAATGGAGTAATGAAATGAGTATTGTAAGGCCTTTGGTAACAATACAGACTAATGATTTGGCTGACATTGAAGCACAAAGATTAATCAGCGACGGACTCATGCAGTGCTATTGACATTTCAATCAAAGTTCGCAGCCAAAAGACTTATTCTTTAACCTGTAGCGATAACAAAGAAATACGTGACTTAGTTACTGGGCAATCACAGCAAGCGTTAATTAAAAATGTTTCGATGTTCTCCCGAGGAAGTTTACCTCGCCCGTGGTCGGTTTTCTAACGACTAGCTAAGTTTTTTTCTACCGAACTCCGGGCTACGTAACAACTTTCTATATCGGTTCCTGATAATAATCTATTGACGCAACTACCCACTCTTTACCTTTTTCTTACAAAGAAGTACAGGAACTTTACCTGCTTCTCTGTAATTTTTACATTAACATAACATTACGCCTGTGTCTTCCCCGAAGGGTTGCGCAGAGGTGTATTGTACACGCTTAAATCGCCGTTATGGTTTTAGTCCCATGTAATAGGGGGCAAGCCTATTGCTATCAACCAGGTACAAATCCAGACTCCGGGCTGATATTAAGAAATTCCACACGGAAACACCCAATAATACTTTGCATCACCTGGGGATCAAACCAACCAGACACCAACAAGACAGTATCTCTCTCTCTCTCGCTTAATTCTTTGTAATTTGGTCATCTAATTGAAATTGTGAATTAATTATTTAAAACATCTTGTGTTTTTTCAACTTTATCGGTATCTCTATGACAAATCATTCAGATTTTCCCACTAATTTATCTAATACATAAGTAGGTAAAGATTTAATAAAACTCATTTGTTATCCATACTGATAACTTTCCTATCACAGTACTAAACCTGTTGTAAAACGTTTCACTTAAGAACGCAATAAATGCTGTTTTACAACTTGATAAATCGAAACACCGTCGTTCCTTTGTCCAGGTGTAATTAAGAGTTTTCACAACAAATGAAATAGTACATTGTGAGTGATGTTTAACAATAGATGTAGGTTACAAAATCGTTGGGATGTGAACGTTCCTCATCAACGGTTTCGAGAGATTATGAGTCAACCACGTCTTTGTTATCGCCCACGTACCTCTGTATGTACTTACCTCTGTGTTACTGAGGTCGCATCCATCTCTTTGATAGTGTAAAGCCCAGTTCAAACTATAATATACAGCATTACTTGCGGTCGTTCGCGGCCTCGCCCGCTTGGATATCGTTTACCGTGTATTTCGTATTTTTCGGGATAAAAGTAGCCTATAGATGTCCTTCTCTAGGTTCCAGAATATCTCTGTACCAAGTTTCATTAAAATCGGTTCAGCGGTTTAGGCGTGAAAGCGTCACAGACAGGGTTACTTTCGCATTTATAATATTACTTAGTTGGGATAGCAAATATGTATTGTAAAGCGCAACAATATCGCTCAGCATACATTTTATATGGACACGTTTACACAACGCTATACTATAAAGTATTGGCTTGCTGTGGGAGATAAACTTGAGCAATTCTCAGAGTAACAATTACACTTTTCCGGTCCCCGCCCCGCCTCACTTCTACGGCTTCTACCCCGTCTTTCGCCCGACGGATCGCCGTCAAATAACTTTTTATAATAGGTAGTAGACAGGTTTACGATATAGCGTAGTGTGGACGTCATGCTATATGATTACAGCTTATGACGCAATATGCTTTACTATAGTATCCCGAAATAGTATAGCGTAGTCTGGACTGCCCTTTCAAGACGTTTTCATAACTGTAGCTATGACAGTATAAACTCACGCGTAGGAGCCATAACTGTTTCGTCTGATGTTTTTAGAATTAATCACGATACCATTGATCATTTGGGCTTATTATTATTAAGCAGTCCATTGAATATAATATTATCACAATATGTAAGATTTATTAAACAGAGACTCGCCCCGGCGATGTTCGAAGACGTTTTATAGCCTAAAACCTTCCTGTAGAAATTACCTAAATTGATGAAAACCGCATCAAAATCTGTTGAGCAGTTTAGAAGAAGTAAGCAGACAAACAGACACGCGAAAAGTGACTTCAATTAATACTATTTAGATATGATCGGATGTTAACTATGAGGTTAATATATTACTTAAATCGAATAACAAAGTACTTACGTTTATTCAATCCCACTCACAATTAGCCGATCAAAATTTAAGATGACTCTTCCTAAGAACTCCCAAACAAAGTAACGTTTCAAAATATGCGTCAAGTTAAAGTTGAATAAAGTATAGCAATAGGAGGATAAACAGTAATCGCTGGATTATCACGTAAAGATCAGAGCAATAACCACGAGGTACCGTTACACGCTTGTCACGCCCAACCTGGTTACGAAATAAAACGAGAACCAACAGTAACGTGCCGAGGTATTCGAGCAATGTTCTTTTAAATGTAGTCTGAGACAGTTAAACGCTGGAGTATGATGCTTGAATCAGCGTTATTAGATACTGGGATTAATGTACCTAACGGCTGCAGGTAGCGGTTTGACGTGACACTACAAATAATACAAGAAATAAATGTGTTTGTGTGTACAAGATGTACGGTCAACGGCAAAAGTCGATGAATACTTTGGAATTTCAATATTAATTATTTTGGAGAGCACACAATGTTAGATGACGTCACGGCAGGCCCCCAAGGAGATGACAGGACGAGTTACACCGAGAGGAGTGGAAGGAGGGTAGGGAGGCTTTTGCCCTGCAGTGAGATGATCATGGCATTCATGGCTGAATAATAAATAATATTAATTGTTTTAGGAGTTAATTGTTACTCTAAATTTATCAGAAAACTAATCTTTAAAGTATTCATTTACGTGGCTATAATTATTACAGTTTACAAAATAATAACCGCCAATTTATTCTTTCATAAGTAAATCAATTTTGAAAGTTTGAGCAATTAAGTAGGTATCACTTACAGCAGCGCTAGCGCTCGTTTGACTCCCGACCTCGCCGTGTGTTCAGCTCATGATTAAGAGTTCCGTTTAGGCCCGAAGCTAGTCGGGCAATCCCAAAAATACCCGTGAGTAAACCGTAACTTAATCATAAATCACTTTTGATGTTGACTGTACATCGTATGTTACTTTAACTCCAATACATTAAAATTGACACTTGATCTCAGCTTACAACATGATGACTAGAGATTAATTATTCTAATGTTATACGAAGCTAATAAAATGTTTTGCTACGATTGCGATACTTCAATATTATGGCGCCACAAACACAAGAACACCTTTTTAAGGCTTTTGTTACAGTATCGCCAGCATTGGTAAATTAATTATACATCACTACAATCGTGTAATTGAAACATAAAATTAATAGGTACTAAGCAATCTATCAATGGACAACTTATTATGAGGTCAATGATGAAGACTTGACAATCTTCAGCGTTAGGCCAACATGTTTAAACTATTTATGATTACTTAGTTACGGTTTACTCACGTGCATTTTTCGGGGTTGCCCGATTAGTTTCGGACCCAAACGGAGCCCTTAATCATGAGCTGTTCGACTCGCGACCTCGCCGCGTGATCAGCTCATGATTAAGGGCTCCGTTTGGGTCCGAAACTAGTCGGGCAATCCCGAAAAATGCACGTGAGTAAACCGTAACTAATCATAAATATGAATGTGTCTCACGAAAATTATAATAATAAAATGTTTAAACTATTCCAAACGACGTTTAGGCCTAACACAGTAGATTTACATACATACACAATCAGCCTATTACAGTCCCACTGCTGGGCACGGGCCTCTTCTTATAATGAGAAGGGTTTAGGCCTTAGTCCACCACGCTGGCCTGGTGCGGGTTGGCGGACTACACACACCATCGAGAACTTTATGGAGCCTTCTCAGGTGTGCAGGTTTCCTCACGATGTTTTTTTCACCGTTAACGCAAGTGATATCAAATACTGATCCGCACATGAATTCGTACAGAGGTGCGGGGCAGGGCGCCTACTCCCTAAGTCCGTCAACGAAGTTACTCGCCCGTCCGAAAATAGCCCCAAACGTAGGAGTGAACAAAACAAGTGTCAAGTTCAACTTTTCGGACGGGCAAAAACACATCGATAGTAGGGACAACTGTCAAATCGTGTTGTCATTCATTCTTAGTTCGGGCCCCGAAATAATCGCATGTCCGTAGGTGTAGGAAACGCTCGTAACTAAGGCCGAAAGCACGGACTACGTGCTTAGGGAGTAGACCCCCAGATTCGATCTCGGACGCTCCTGCATACATACTGCTGCTACATTAAAGTAGATTTATACCCGTATAATTACGTGTAATGCTAATTGCTAGTACATTCGGGAAACGGGAACAAGCGCTCGACCCGGAACTGTCTCCAACCGGTGCTTACTTGCTTAGACTACACGAAGCCTTACATTTTATAGCGACACAACCTGACAGCTGAATGTTAATGAAAATCTAGTTAAGTACATGTTGAGATTTGCTTGTTTACTTATGTACTTAATGAGTACAAACGTGGGTATCATCTGTGTAAAGGAATTTCGAGTTATGTCGTCATTTGTGTCGCGCATGCTTAGTCGAAGAGAAGGTATGAGAAAGAGATTCTCATAATGAATTGTCTTACATTGCAGGTGCACTGTGTGTACACTGTGGCAGGTGTTGCCAGGTATCCAGTGCCAAATTTGATGGTTTATCATCATCATTCAGCCGAACGACGCGACGTCCACAGCTGGACATAGGCCTTCCCCAAGCATCGCCACATTTTGCGGTTCTGTGCTTCTTGCATCCAGCGGATGAGCAAAAAACGGGCTTTCGTTTCAACCAAGTACAACAAAAAAACAAGGAGTTTATAAATCTACGTTTATCTTTATCGTTAAGTGCCGAAAATAATAGTAGGGAATTGCCCTAATTGAGCTAATATTGGAGCATTTGGCGTCCCAATCAAGGGTAAATAGGGACGTGTCCAGGTCCAGATTCTTGAAAATGGGGACATCTGGTAACGCTACTTGTAGCCGTGTAAATATAGTGTAAACTTAGCAGTAAAGCTGATAAATGGGAACGCCAGTTAGAACTACATTAACAGTACTTAAATATATTTCGTTAAGCCGTCTAATCAAGTAACTATAATTAAAACAAGTCTCGGACAAGGAAAACATGACATGACTAACTTAGATTACAATTAAAATGACATGCAGGCAGACGATCCACGTTTAAATTGTGAACAAATGATGCACCTCTATAAAATATTCACAAGATTGCTAATTACTGTTGTTAATGAATCATGCAAAACATTCAAAGACTATGCTAAGTAAATATGTACATGCACTGCGATATGCAGACAAAGTAGCGGTCATATTTACTGACATTGTTAAGGACACAATGAAAAATATGAACGCAAACTCATTTAAATTGTAGATAGTAAGTACCAGGAAATTAACTGAAATTATTGGATGAATTATTGAGGTCAATGATACGGGTATTATATTATCAATGCCGTCAAAAAAACAACAAAGAGTTCTTGAAATGTTATTAAAGCGGTATATAACATTCCATTTCGCAGTCGTTTGTAAAACGTAACGTATAGCGTTAACGGTTCAAGATAATTATGTACCCTGCTCCGCTTTCGATGAGTCATCCTTCTAATTTCGTAGTACTATGTCCATTTCAAGTTTTGTTAAAAACACAAAGAAACACCCACTTATTATGCTGAAAACGTTCTATATCAGCGGCTTTCGATTTCCATGCGGACAGACTAGTGAACAAGAAACCTACTTCTTTTGATAAAAACAAAAAAATATTTTCAATATCTTTTCCGAAGTAGGATTTTCTCTCGGGAAATCGGCTGTCAATTTGCGAAGAAGGATGTGTTAAAGAACACCAACAAACCAACATGAATAATAATCTTTTGCTGAAAACAGTCTACTAAGGATAAGGCTGTTTTATTTAGTCTTAGTATCTATCTACCTACATATAGTAAAACCGTAACGAAGCAAAAAGAGTACTATCATGAAAATATTTTGAAAACAATATTGGGTCTTTTATGTACTAGAAACGATACTGATACTGATGCCGAAACAGAAGTTTTTAGAATTTCTGTCTGTTTGTATTTTTGAGCTTCACGCCTATACTAACTAAACAGATTTATTTAGTTGAAATTTGCCAAAAATGTCCGTTAAAGAGCTGGTCAGTTTATACGGTACAAATTATCACGCTATTGAATGTGAGTGATGAGCAGTAACCTTATGTTTCCGTAGGCCGCCGCGGGTACAGACCACATTTTCTAAAAATATGTCATGTTGAGTAAGTTATAATTTTTTTCTTCCACTCCCCACGTAAAAGCACTCGGATGGTTTCGTGATTGTGCCACGTTAATCAAAAATAAACGTTACATTGTGAAACACCGAATCCAATCCGATAATTGTGGCAGAACATTAACCTACTGCGCGATCGACCACCATGTTGCGGAAAGTGGAATAAAGTAGATCAAGGGGTTTTAGCAATGGTCGGCGTGACGAAACGACTCTTGAAGAGTACAGTTAGCGAGGTATTGTTCGGACTCGGGGAGCGAGACACCAGCTCATCTACACGTCATAATTGCAGATCGTTAACCCCTTGATTTTGAGGTCACCAGTGAATAAGCTGACATGGTGACCGGGCACAACAGTTTTGCAAATTGTGGCACCGCGCATTCCTACACTTCGGGGTTTTGGGACTTGTGAAAGCTTTACAAATGTTGGTGATTTATTCGCTTCGGGGTTTGGTTGTTTGACTAAGTAGAAGCCGGGTTTAGGTACAATTGTTTTCTCTAGAGTATTTTGTTCTGTGTGGTCTTGCTGTCAACTACATACGCTTAGTAAAGAAATCTATCTGCTAACAATGTTTTTATAAATGTTTGTAACTTTCGTATTTTCTCAGCATGTTTTTAGTGTCTGCTTTCTTTATTGTTCGTGCATTTATTCCTAAAATAGTAATTAAGGCCGTTTTTGCACGACAGAACACAACAACATGTAGTGACGTGACGACACCGAGCGTCAAATATTAAAGTTTAAGACATTTATTTCTCAATAACAGAATACAATTCACTTTAAATTGGAAACACTAGGTTCTTAAGTAATTATTCTTATGGAACGAGTATAGGAAATAGGAACAGTACGTCTTAGTTTAGTATAGGAACGGTAGGTCTTAGTTTAATAATATTTCAGACTTGTATCATCGTGTCGTTTCGTAAATAAACAGTTTTTTATACAAAATTGGCGCAGGTAGTAGTTACCACATTATGTCGTGTGCCGTGTACATACGGCCTAATTCCCCTACGATAAGGTGAGTTACTGGTTTTACCCAGATCAAAACCAGGGGTATTCGCAGTTTGATGTTATCACTCCCATTGTACCTACACATGACTAGTGGAATAAGCTACTGGCAAAGAACATGCGAATAGTGTGATTCAAAGAAAAAACCGTAGGTCCGGTCAGTCCGGTGCGACAAAAGAATTCTGCTTGAACTAATACAGTTCAACCAGTCGTATGAGTGAACGTGGTGCAATTATGAAATTCTACAGCAGTATTTATACATAATTAGGTGCAATTAATTTCAATAAAGTACGGTTATATCTCAGCAGTACTTAAATTACACTTAATTGCAGGACATCGAAAGAAGCGTGCGTGGAAAACAACCAACTTTTCCCTCCTTAATTGCGAAAAAGCTCATTAAAACAATTAATTAAGCCAAATTATGATTTCCTTTGCCTAAGTTAAGATTGATCACTCTGAGTTTGGAAGACGAGTTTTTTAATTGCGAGATTACTTTTTAATCATCACTTTAAGTAATTTATGCTTACGTGAACAAAGAGGTGCTAACAGTGACTAAAAAGAGGAATACAATTTAGAAGCTTTTAAAGGACTCACTAACCTAATTAGTTCGTGCTCCAAAATCCTAATGAGATTGTAATTCGAAACTTTGGATACGATCGTCGAGCTCAATGATCAACTTGTTTTCTCAATGATCTAAATTAATTTAAAATGCGTTGAAAACTATTTGGACTGATCTACTTAGAAGTTCTAATAAAATCATCATTTAGATTTTAAAACGGTACTATGGTACTGTATGTTAGTTTTGAAGCATAACTACAGGCTAAACGGATCCATAATTTCACAATTGAAGACGGGTAGACAAAAGGCATTGTTCCAGCAGAAGCCATAGCTATACGAGTATCAGAAAAAGGGGTAAAAACATAAGCCTCCCTCCCTAAAACAAAACCTGGCGACTGGTCTGCGTTGACTAAGAATTTACTTCAATGTACTTGTTCGAACAACCAATGGCAGTCGCTCATTTTCACGCCACTCACACTTATTACGTCGGCATAAAGATCATTTTTTACTGCAGTACTAATAAACATTCGTGGTCTTGAAGTCGCACTCAGTTCGGAAGTGATCGGTTTTACGAAGTTTGCCAATGCAATTTCTTAGACGTGTCGTACTATACTGAGTTATAAAGAATCAAAGACAAAATTGTATAAATATACAATGTCTATAGGCGGGAATGTAGCTTGCATGCCAAAAAAATCTGGTAGTTATTACTTAAACTACCCGATTTTTAACGCCCGGTTGAAAGAGTCCCGACCGAAGAGACCTGTTACTACAATGAAAAAGAGCGACCACGAAAATCGGGTAATGTAATAACAACAACACAGCAAAATTTTAGTTTAAAAATGTATTGAAGAGGGATTCCCGTGAAATATACTATTTCAGTGGAAGTCGGAATTTTCTGTGTAATAAAAGTACTGCAAAAACGTAAATTATTCGCCGGACAATACGCTACGTTGGCTCACGCAAACCCCATTGTATCTCTCATTTCTCCTTTTTCCGCACTCCTTTGTTTCGGTAATGAAAAGTATTTCCATTCAGATTAATGAACGTTTTGAAATCGAGACTATTTTCGCCATTGTAACGCCAATTAGTTACAGATTTTAAACAATAACTCAGTCTAGTATTTGAAAATTTAAGTGAATATTTACCATAACAATAGCTAGAACTAAGTTAAGTGGTCACTTAGGTACCTACAGCTTTCATTATTGAAATTCTGACATTATTTGGCAGTGCTTGAGTTAAAAATATTCAAATTTAAATAGCCCAGATCCAGATAAAGAAAATAGCCAGGTAGATATCACTCACAATACGGCGTTCATAATAAAAACTAAAATAACAAAAAAAACCTCTACTTAATTTTACAATAGGTGCAATTCAGTCAATACGCAAGTATGCAACGATAGTGAATTTCATATTATTGATTCATTAAAAACACACGCTTGCATAATTCATACAGGAGAAAGTAGTTCCGTTAGTACCGCGTGTTTTGTTAATGACCGCATGATTTCTAATGTTTATAAACATTTGCATACGTGTTCATTCAATCACAATACCCGTTTTTACTACAGATCAATGACGTATGGTTGCATTGCGAAACAATTCTGGATTCAGGATTTCTGCCAATTACTTATAATTTTATGATTAGTTACGTTTTACTCACGTGCATTTTTCGGGATTGCCCGACTAGGTTCGACTCGCGACCTCGCCGCTTGTTCAGCTCAACAAATCACACATGGACAAACACCTAGACTTGGTACAATTACATAGACACATTCATATAAATTTATGAATAATTACGGTTTACACACGTGTATTTTTCGGGATTGCCTGACTAGTTTCCGTCGCCGTAGTTGAATCTATGTTCGATTCGCAACCTCGCTGCGTGGTCAGCTCATGATTAAGGGCTCCGTTTGGGTCCGAAGCTAGTCGGGCAATCCCGAAAAATGCACGTGAGTAAACTGTAACTGATTATGAATGTGTCTCACGAAAGTTATAATATAACAATTATAATTACTTATTTCGTTTCAACCAGCATCAATCAAATTTATCAAATATGTTTTGAATCTCGAATACTTAAAACGAACTTATAAAGAGCCAAATATTTAAATTTTAAAATGTGAATTAATAATATAAGTAATACCATCTCTTTGTCATTAAAAAAGAGTGCTTTATACTTAAAGGTAAACTTAAATAAGTGTTAGAAAACGGCGGCAAATAACTAAAGTTCACAACATTATCATAAGCATACAACAAAGGAGGTTTTCATTGCACATCACATAAATCAAGAAATATCTTCATTACAAATAAATGAAGACGAACCGACACGATCCCTTCAACAACAAAAAGCTTGATTAAAGACATCAAAAGCGTGACACTTTGTTGCATCCTATTTAGATGCTACTCTCGTTGATAAACAAAGTATCTCTCAGTAACTTCAATAACTTGATTCCTTGTATTTACAAAACAAAGGTTAATACAAAGTACGGGAAACTGGTGGAGCCACAGAGAAGTGGGCACGTTTCAAATGGATCCGTCTATTGTTCTTAATATGCCAGGTCGACATAAAAAAATCACGCTCTACGTTTTGAATTTAGAATGCGGCACAAATATTTCTCTGACAGATTCTATTTATTCGCGTGGAAACGCGTAGACATAGACATTTGCAAAAATGCTTGTTTGTTCGGAAATTGGTTGATACACGTGCCGTTTTGTTTATTTTTCGGTAAATTTGGTATTAATAAATAGTCGATTTCTCAGTCAATTACTTACTACCCGTAATTGACTGAGTCATATACAGTATACTACATATGATAAGTATATTATGACCACATAAGCGGGTCTAGAGTCTGTTTTGCCTTGGTCGGTTTCACATTCGTTAGCAGAAAATAATTAGTTTGGGTTAGTCGAATTTCAAATGCACATTCGGACACAAAACTGTATGTACCATTAAAGCTAATTCATCGGTACACAGCTTCGTTTTGTAGCCTGTTTAATAGCAAATATTTGAACAAGAATGTGGAGTAGGCGAGTGGTATCATGTACCGCGATAATTCGGATTGCGAAGTTAAATAGCTATTTTCATACTTTGTGATTATGGAACAGTGCTGTTGTAGTAGGTATGTAACGCTTATAATTCCGATTCTGAGCACTGATTTCTGCCTCTGCATGCCTTTAAAGACGTTTAAAGTAGTCATAATATACTTAATTTTAAAAAGAAATACATGCGGAATAGAATGCAGTGATTGTAATTACCCGAAAAATAAAGAAAGAAAAAATTAGCACCAAAAATTGCCAAGCGCAGAGACCGTACAAAATTGCGCACAGATTGCCGGGGTCCCAAATTGCATAATGTTCGGATGGCCATCAGTTAAGCCAGCCACAGACTAGATAGAGCTGTGCGTATACCACAGAAGAAAAAAGAACTCCCGCCAAATGGTGCAGGATTTGTAAATTTATGTTCGTATAATCTGTAGTTACGTTTCACTTCGCTTTCATACCCGCAAATGTGGTCCCGCTGGCTTATTGTATAAAAGGAAGGGACCTCTGCATTTTGGGTCTTTTAAGGTCTGATTTACTGGGACAGCGACTTTTGTCGCGTTGACCTACTTTTTGAACAGATATTGCAGAAGCTTTCGACCGTCTGTGTTCGTCGTTTGAAGTGATCAATCGGTGATTCGTCTAGTCATATTTAAAATTATGACTGCAGTAAAAAGCTCAGATTCATTGGTGCATCTTTCTGCAGAACAGAAGATCAATAGATGCATTATATTTTGAACTTTATGCTCTTATAGATAAGAATGAAACTGGTAACTAAGTTTGTGTTTGAATATTATATTTTAAGCTCGGTAGTTGGTGTCGTTTCGTGAAGGTGGTTGCGTGGCGTAGGCGGGGATGTTCATCGGTGCGTTCAAACGGAAGACTTGTCGGTGTCACTTTAGTTTATTATTGTTCGTACTGGCTGTTCAGGTTCTATAGACATCTATTGTTTCTGTCAGCTTTCTAAGCGCTATCGAGAATAACAACTTAATATTATATGTGTGGGTAGAACCTGTGATTTTACAAAAATCGACGCCTACACTGCTGGTTCGATAACCTACAAGTAATAAAATAAATTAGAAAGGGTTGTATTTTTTCTTTAAACCATGTTCGTTCTTCCTTGCCCTTTACCAATTACTTATGTTGGAGTCAGCTTCCAGTCTAACTAGATGCGGCTGAATATAAGTATTTTACACGGAGCGACTGCAATCAGACCTCCGCAACCAAGTTACTGGGCAATGCCCATATCTTAAGGTTAGATTGATTGTCAGACTTTCAGGCTTCTGAGTTTCTGACTAACCGTAAAGACTGTCATAGGTATTCGTATGACACCCGGGACTGATGGTTTAACATGCTCTACGAGGCACGGAACTTTAAACAGTTTACACTACGTAAAAATAAGAAATAAGTCTGTAATGCTTCAAAATATTTTTATGTTTTATTACTTATATTGAAAAGTAGTAATTATTGAATTGTACGTAATAATAAGTGAGTAGGTAAGTATGTCTGTAGACATACTTAATTATGAGAAACAAAATAAGAATAAATCAGACTTAGGGTGTTACCACACCAATCGGTCGATCGCCATCGAACGACATCGGTCGACCTTTAGTCGATCGATTGGTATAGTAGAAACTATCCATCGATGTCGACTAACGCCTCGCCCACGGCGACTTTTTGTAGCGATGCGGTATCGGCGATGCTGTCGCGCATGTGTATCGATACAGCCGCGATGCTGTCGCTGGCTGTGTACCTTCGCCCAGATTCTGTTCGCGATAGTAGCGATGCAGAAGCGCGTTTACAAAACGCGCGACAGCATCGCTACAAAAAGTCGCCGAGGGCGAGGGGCCTAATCCATTCTACCATCGATCGACGATCGATCGACTGGTGTAGAACACCCTTAGCCAAACAATAGAAAACATATTTGGATTTTTTATTCTCCTAATTTCTAAGTCAAAATCTAGAAACAATTTTTTATTTGATTTGGTCGCCTTTCTTGTAGTCGCACCTGCTCATAAGCACAGACAGGTTCTAAGATGGAGCACACTACCAAATTACAGAGATATCTATATGGAAGGATTCCCCTTTACCCCTCTGGCTCTCACATACACACGACGGAACACAGTAAACTGCTTGACGCCGGACTTTAATGTGAGGGTAGTAACTAGCCAGGCGGACCGTATAGAACCTAAAACCAATCAAAATAACAACAGAAAGATGTTTCTTCACTAGCAAAAGTAATCATAATATCACACAGTACATAAATAACTAGAACTTATTAAAGTTTGATACAAACCAACTATGCAACGTAAACAAGAATGTTTACGAAGTAAAATCTCCTTGGTGGAGCTTCCTTGAAATCAATTTTAGTTTTGTGCGGGAAAACTTGCTTAGTTGTGGAGTGAGTTGTTTGTTCCAACATCATTCTGTTATGATAATGTGTTATTAAGTATGCTTGAATATGCGAAACATATTTGTTTTGTTATTTAAGTGGGTAGGTAATAGGTATGTAAACTGTACAATATTGAGACAATAACACTTAAACAATATTCAGGTGACCTGATATTAAATTACTGTCATTACGAGCTTGAATTAATTTGAATATTTGTATTCATTTATCCGTTACTATGTTTAAATAAATTTGGGACAATATAACATTTGTTATATTTATACACTGAAATAATGTGAAAATGAAATCAGAATAATGAAAATAAATTGCACATAAAAAAATATACCTATTTGATGTTAATACAAGAATGAATAAAACATAATTTGATAATAGTTCCCCATGATGTCTGTGTTGTCTGCCAACCCGCCAGTGGCCAGCGTGGTGATCAAATTCCGATTAATAAAACTCTTCTCAATTTGGGAAGAGTCACATGCCCAACAGTAGGACAGCAATGGGCTTTTTATGCTTTATAATAATCAATAAATTCTGTAGGTAATCATAACATTTTTTTTTTTTACTTTTGCAGTTCTGCTGACTAAAACTTCTTTTGAAATATTATAAACATTGTTTTGGTTTTGTACTAAATATTATAAACATGTTTCTCTTTAAATGATATTGTGTGTACATAAATAATAAATAAATAAACATTGTTATCCTGGCTACAATCACAGAAAATTATAAACCAGCACAGAAAATCCTATAACTTGTGGTAATTCACTTCTGTTTGTAATACAAAATAAGGTATACAATACATCTGCTTAGTTTGTTAATGTACCTACAGAACTTACCTGCTTGCTAGGTCTAAAACATTTTATTTGTGAATTAAATACCAAGTGTACCTACTTTAATAAGCTTTATATAATTTGAAAGCTCTTAAAAAAAATGTTCTGTAAAAATAAGTCAGAATGGATATGAATGCCTCTAAATTAGGTCAAACCAACTTTATGAGATTGAATGCACTGATTGGAAAGCACCAATGTTATTGTTATCAAAATAATTCCAAAACGTTATGAGGTTTTGAATAGGTAGGTACCTAAATCTGGCCAATAGTGTAAACTGTTCATGTAATCACTGTGAACGCTGCGCTGGTCACAAACATGAGAGAAAGGAGCGGATTTAGAAACAAAAAAATGACCTTTACGGCCGAAAATGCTCGGCTACGTAGACAACTCACAACATACCTTATCTCCTGGTATGTTTTTCGACGACATGGTGTGTCACCTTTCTGTTCTATGTTCTGACGTCGTCTTGGGGACGATTTATCCAGAGAAAGGATCTCACTGTAGCCGTGAGAGCCCAGCATACGACACAAAACACTCCACTTTACCAATCACTTGGCCATTATCACTGATCGAAAGATGCATCAAAGCCACAAACACAATAATCGACCCATCGTTTGGAGTCGTAATCAGCACGATTTCCCATTGAGATTCATCGACACAGATAATTTTTCACAACACAATACACAAACACAGCGACTGACAGAAGCTAACTTGATTGAGTTGAGCTTGACGGAAAATGGCGAGGGATGGATGACGTCCCTCCCGCCTCTCACCCCGCGCATGCCATCTATGTCACTAATAGTTCACCAAAAGCTTCTAGAGGGCAGCTCTATACAATAACAAACAATGTCCTTGAAAAACATTTTGAGTTTTGTCAATAGAGAGCGCTATTTTCAAAAGTACTTTCATGCACATAAAAAATTACAATAATGTTTCAGTGTATTGGAAAGCCATTTTTTTTTTTGTTTTCTGCGCTACAGAGCTGGTTTATTATAAGAATCAAACTATTTTAAATATACGCTTCAAATTCGACTTATCCTAACGTATTAATAATCTCAAACGAATTGTGGTGCCATCTATATTCTGATATACACACAACTTTCTTGTTTCGCTCATAGTGCGTAACATCATGAAAAACCAAAATAGTTGATCTTATCTGACAAATCGACTAATATGGATTACGATCTAATTTAGATTATTTTGAAAATAGTAATATACAGCGTGTCCCAGAAAGTAGTGTCAAGCGGAAGTCCAGAGGTTGAACATCCTTTGAGGTACCCAAAACACCCCCATGTATGTTCCGCGATTTTTTGTAGTTTTCGAGTTATGAATGTTATTCATGTTTTTTAATCAAACTCCGACTATAACGACATTTTTGATCATAGTGACGTGAATAGTTGAGATACATGAGTAACTTTTTTTTCTAAATTAGCTGATTAGTGACCCTATCGAATGCAAAAATATTTGTAACCATAAATGTAACGAATGCGTTACAAAAAAATATTGAATTGTCAGAAAGTTAAAATCCTGCATGTTTCCTAAATCTTTGTGGGTGATTTAAAAATAAATTTTCCTAAACTTTTTTTGTCAGATGTATTTTAAAAACTTATCCATTTTATCAGCTATTTACCCTGTAAATTTCATCGAGCTATCTATACCACATCACAATAAAAATTTCATTCAAAGCATACAATATTGAAAATTCCAGTTGTAAAAGGGTGAATGAAAAATTGATTAAAACTAACTAATAACGTCTTTTTTAGTAACCCTCGACGCAAAAAGAGGGGTGTTATAAGTTTAACTTGTGTGTCTGTGTGTCTGTCTGTGGCATCGTAGCTCCTAAACGGATTTTGATTTAGTTTTTTCTTTTTTTTGAAGGGTGACTTTATCGAGAGTGTTCTTAGCTATGATTCAAGAAAATCTGTTCAGCCGTTTGAAGATAATCAGCTCTTTTCTGGTTGTTGAAGGGATATTAGCAACTTCTACTGGTCTGATCGATTCGAAATTTACTATCCTGTGACTTCAATGATATTACAATAACATGGTAACCTTGACCTGATACTCAAGCATCATCTGAAACAGCACGATACCCAACTTACAGTAGAGGTATTGTGTGCCTTTTGATTTTTTAAGTTTATGACAAGTTGTAATGACCTCCTTCTTGTCACATGTCATCAATATCATTGAAGTCACAGGATAGTAAATTTCGAAATGATTTATAGTCAGAGTTTGATTAAAAAACATTCATAACTCGAAAACTACAAAAAATCGCGGAACATACATGGGGGTGTTTTGGGTACCTCAAAGGATGTTCTACCTCTGGACTTCCGCTTGACACTACTTTCTGGGACACGCTGTATATTAGTCATTTATTTAACTTATTTATTCATTTATCATTATCATCATAATCCGTTTATTCCAAACAAACTTATAATTTATATTTTTAAATACGTACCATTAGAAACCAAATACGTTTCAAAATTTTAAAAATTGTAGCCCACCGGCATTGGTAATAGGGTCCAAACTACCGGTAATCAGGGTCTCAGAGAGAGGAACTTCCTAAAACATGTGCCGTGTTCAGAAGTACCTACTGCTTTCTACATCAGGCCCTTGATCAAACCGCCTAACAAGAGCCTCATCAGATGTTGGTCGAGGTTCTTGGTTAAACCATTGACCGTTAATACTATCGGCACAATAATCGCTGAATTAACATCCCTAAAGACGAAAACCTCGTGTGCCAAGCCTTGATATTTTATTTCTTTATCGTTTTCGGCTTTCACAAGGTTCTCGTCGTTCGGAACAGTGACATCTACAATCATTGTGAGACGCCCTGATCGATCTCTCACCCACCATTATGTCAGACTTATTGTCAACAATAATCATGTCGGTGATGATAGCAATCTATCATCCTAGTACAATGTGACGGTACAATACAAGATACAATACAAATAAAATTAATTCGTTCAAATAAAATAGATCAATAATTTTATGTTATCATCATTTATTTTTCTACGAATGACTACAAATAAAATAACGAATTCATTTTGTTCTATTGTATCTACAATGAATTTATATTTGCAGAATTTGAATAATGCGCAATAACTCTTCAATATTTATCATAATATTTCCTAAATATTTAACAAAAGTATTTTTTTCAAGGTTTATTTTTCCTGTGTTACATTGACTTTTCAAACATAGACAATAATCGCCTAAATATGCATATCCGGTATGGAGATTGAATGTATTTAATACATCACTAACTTCCGCCCTGCGTTGAATTCGCAAAATGGCGGATGGAGGCGTGGATATAGATTTGTACGCTGACGATATTGAATCCGATTTTAATCGCCAGGTAAGCAAAACATTACTTATGCTTTTATCTAATGTTAATGCTACTTTAGAAATAAATTCCGGCACCTTTCTTGGTTACCTTCGTGTACTTAATTCAATTTGTTTGGGCGGTCTCCTTCAGGACGAGTTCGGCGGTGAAAATGTGGATTTATATGACGACGTGATCGCCGCACCAGCAGCAAAACCGGATGATGGTGACGGACCCCCGAATCCGGCACCGCAGCACCAGCATCCACCAGAGGAGACCAACGGCAGCGTCCCTTATCACAACAACGCACCAAGCCACGGCCATCATGGCCGCCGTTTTCAGCTATACGTCGGCAACCTAACTTGGGTTTGTACATGATTTTGTCTCATTTAGATCATAATGTAAATATAGGAGAGTTTTATTGTTTTCGATGTCTGTTTTTCTCTTGGTAACGAGCAAAACAGATGTCTCTAGGACTGCCGTTCACCACTCAGATTTTGTTACTGAGCCGTTTAGGTACTTAACATACTTATCTATTTTATTATTTTACATAGGCTAATATAATTATGTCAATAGAAACTGTTGGAATATGATGAGTTCAGGGATGAGTTTGAACTAAGTAGGTGGGTAACCAATCATATTGTTCATAAAACACCTTATACCTTACTACTTGCAGTACTTAGATCAAACTCCCAAGAATTTGTACAGAGCAAGATTATATTTACAAGCGTCCAAGTAATGTTGGGATTGTTTAGAATGCATATTTTTTATAATGTATGTCAATAGAATGAAATCAAATTTCCTGTCACTTATTCTTTTGTATGTAAAATACTATAACATCTGGATGTTTTTGAATTATAAACTCAAAATTTGTAGTCTTCATAATTTTAGTACAACTCGACTTGTATGACAAGTTGATAACTTTAGTACCTACTAGTCAACCGAATGTACAGTCATTTTGAACAAAAATCTTGTGATAATTTATTGTTTACTTGCTATATTGGCAAAAGTACCAAAATCTGAGAATAGATTGGCAGTCCGTTTCTGGTAACCAAATGAAAAATTTGATTTATCACTGCAACTTCATCTTTATCATTACAATTTTAGTCCTATCTTGTCTTTTTGTTTACTTAAGAAGTTTGAAAAGGTTTCAATACTTTTTTTAATAACTGTTCTAAATATCAATTTATGTTTTTTTTTCATTTGGTTGTCATTTCTTTAACTAGTGAATGTGCATCTGTGGATTAAAAATATATATTGCACAGCCGCACATGTCAGTCACAGGCCTTATTTTTAACAATTCTCTTTTGAAAACTATGTTTTAAAAGTGGACATTATGGGTTGTGAAATAAGGCCTTATAAATTATTTGTTTGGCTAAATATCTTTACTAAAATGAAATCACTATAGTATAGCAAAATTTTGAGATGAACTATCATCCCAGATATTTTGTATCAACTCAATAGTTGTACATCATAAAATTATTGTATGAATATAACAATAACAATATGACTTCAAACTACTTTCAGAATGTATATACATTTCATAGGCAACTGAACCAGTTTTAAATAAGCATGGTTTGTTTATGATTTTGCTATACTAAATATTTAGAAGCAAAAACAAGGAAGTGTACATTTTTGACGATATAATTTAAGTTAAATCTGTCAGCTATAAATTATTCAATAGTTATCTATAGAGACTGGATTATATGCAAATGCATATTTACCTAGTAGTATTTTTTAACATTGTGCATATTTTGTGCAAATTCTTTGAATATTACATTTATTATTGTTTAAAATGTTCCTGTTTGTAAATTAAATAATGTTAGACATAACTGTTTGATCTGCACTTACACATTTAAAATAATTTATTGTATGTTATGGTCTAAACAAAATAAAAAAACAGCCATCTAAAATCAATGTATAGCAAAAATTTACATGTCAAATGGTATTTAAAGACCAATATTTTTATAGGAATAAACATAGTCATAATATTACTAATATGCTACTAATTAAACTCAGAAATAGGAAAATATTAATTTTTTCTAAATATTATCAGTTAATTGAGGGTATTGTTTCATATGATGGGCAATTATTATGTATATTTTGGGATTCTTTTGTTGCACATAATCCAGTCTCTAGTTATCTAATTAGTTTATGTTACTTGTGTATTAACATTATAATAATACTAAATGTATTGTTCCGTAGACTGACTTGTTCAATTTGTTATATGAATCCTGTCTATGTTGTGTATAGGAATTTATGATTGATAATATAGAAAAAAAAACTTCGTTCAGTGTCACAATGATAAAAGAATTTGTAAAATATTTAAACTGTTACTGAATATTTGATACACAACTTGTTTTTGCTTCATACTATAAAGATTTAATATACTTATTATCAATATTTTAGAAGCAGTAAATTTTTCACACAGTTTTTGTTTCACACAATTTTGGTCATCATCACAATTACTTCTATGTGTGTATGCCTGTGTGAAAAAACTTACAATATTACATGAATATTTTTAGTTTATTTTTGCACCAATCAAGGAAATGATCTTGATCAAAAAGATTTGTTTCCGAGATACTGTTCAATGTATTCTGCATTTTGCAGAATGTATAACTTGTGATATTTTTAATAACTATTGTTTTCATATTTTTATTTTATTGAATTTGATATTTATAGTCAAATTATACTTTACAAAGAGATATTTGCACATCAAAATATTACCCGTGTTATGGTTTGTACATTCATCACAATTACCTACACATTTACAAAATTAGCAATAGTAATTACCATTAGTAAGTTAGTGTACTTATTCATTTATGTGATGGCTGGCTATAGATTTGTTTGTTACTTTGTAAATAGTTGCATATTTTCATTTCTAATGTACAACCATTATTGAAGATCCTAGTAGTTTCATAAATTTGTCAAAATTCAATGATATTGAGAATTACAGGTTACTTGTTAAACATTTTAGTTATCATTTATTTTAGTGGACATTCAAAAGGTGTCTGGATTCAATAAGTACAAGCCTTAAAAAAAAAAACTTGTAAATATCTCTTTGGTGTATTGCATTGTTGGTTCTGCGACAGTTATTGCTACTGTCATTGTGATTTAGGATAATTTTTGGCATGATTGTATGGGTATGACTTGAGGAAGTACCACAAAAGTGTGAAACCTGAATCTAGTTTCACTTTTTTGTCATTTAAGAGTTGCAGTAGCTATTATATCATTATAATCCTGTGCAAATGAAATGTGAAACTGAGGAGCAACACTTTTGTACATCCCCTTGTAAGTTTTGGTTAATGAAGTGAGTGTTGAAGGATGAAAGATTTATATGTATTTATATATTAGTTCATGTAACATAATATTATAGATACCCCACACAGTGATTACATGTTAACTACACATTTCTGAATATTTTGCTTGATAAATTGAACACTTATGTCTTTGCACATATTAGGAGAAAAAAACGGAGTGTTTTGTATGACATCACATAATAATACCTTACAATATTGTCGAAATGGTTGTCTGTTATCGTTATTTCGTTATTTTTACATGGCTTTAGTGAATAACATAGAGTATTTATATGTGTCACATACTATGTGTGGGCTATGAACTAGTTTGTTGGGCATAGAGAGGGTAATGCGTTCAACAAATTTATTTCCTAAAGGTAGTGACATATATATAGCGTTATTTGCCTGTTTCAACATGCTTGTCACTTTATAATCGGAATCTTGGGTCAGGAATTGCATGAAATTTAATGATTACTTAAAATCCGGATCGCCCAATATTCTGGTTTGGTTGACTTATGTATTTTACTTAACTAATGTTTTTCTTTATCAGGTTTTCAGAGGTAAGATGTTTGAGCTTGTTCCGCGTAATTATGTAGCCATTTGTGTCTTCTTTCGATTATATTTTTTTATTGTTTCCTTTTCTTTTTGTTCCTATAAACTTTGGCAGATGTGTTTCACATTTTGTCTGTAACTGCGTTTGGAACATGTCCAGTTTTATGTTGTTGTGTAAACAAATGTACTAATTTTAATTGGCGTAAATTGTTCAAATGTTTATCGCTAGAGGTGAATTTATTATTCTCTATGTATCATACTTATCTAAAAATTTGTATCAATCCGGGCGAAAATATTATGATAATACAAACCGAAAGTATTCACACTATTTCATTATTATAATAGTAGTATTTAAATTCAGTTATGTACAACGATGGATAAAATTATTTATAGGTATCTCGCGGCGTCATACGTAATTTATATTTTGTCACGACTTTGTATCACGTTTTCTATAGAATTACAAGGATTTGTAAGTAAAGAAAATATCCATATTGTTATATCCCCTGTAACATTATACTATTGGCAGATGGTTAATAGCATAAATACATAAATTGTAATAATGCTAAATTAAAGATTACTGATGTAATAACTCCCTGATTAAAATATTTTTTTACGTTAGATGATATCTATTAAAACCCTGTCTAGTGTAACAAAGTATTTATCACCTATCTTGATAGATAGTTTAGATTGCTCTTCAATAATTAAGTCGTGATACGAATTAACTATGTAAAAACTATAATAATGTCTGAAGATGTTAAATCCTTGTATTAAGTGAGTTAATTATCCTTCTTTACTGTTTAGAAGGATTTCGTGTCCCGTTTGAGAGTGATGGAGTCTGCAGTTTTGCGAACTGCCCTATTTATTTATCTTGATACTGCCAATATCTGTGATAAATTGATGAATGACAATAAAAACATGGTAACAATAAAAACTGTTTCCTTTCTCCCAGAGTCTCCTGTTACGAAAAGAGAGAACGACTTTAATAAAAAATTAAATCAAATTATTTTGAAATAGTGCTTCGTGTTGCGATTCGTGCTAACGGACTCGAGATTGGTGTAGGTTTCACAAACACATTTTGAGTGACACATACATTTCTTTTGCTTTATCCGCTCGACACAACTTGGACAGAAATTAGGTGCATTGCCATTAGCGTAAATCCGTGTTAAAATTCCGGCGGTTTTTTTTATGCGCGTAAAAAGGTATGTTATTGGACGCGGTTCCTTACGCCAGTCGTGGATGGCTTCATCACGTATGTATACAACATATCGCTTAGCTGCCCAGCTTGTATCGTGGTTTAGTTTTGGATAAAACCTTTTGCAGTGGGCGACGGACCAAGACATTGCTAACGCCATCGGAGACATTGGCGTTACCGATTTCCAAGACGTGAAGTTCTTCGAGAATAGGGCGAATGGACAGTCGAAGGGGTTCTGCGTCATATCCCTCGGCTCTGACCAGTCCATACGGATGGTAATGGACCGTCTGCCCAAGAAAGAAATTCACGGACAGCATCCAGTCGTCACTTTACCCACTAAACAGGTAAATAGCGAGAGACCTTCCTGGGATCTCTGCAAATATTTATTACTTCTTTCAATTACATTCTGACAGTCAATTTAGGTAGAGGCATAATGCTATTGATGGATAGGAATATTTTGCTGTTACAACTCTGTCAATACGTTTTAAAGCTCTAAATCCACTCGCAAGTTAAATTGCGCTAGTCGACTTCAGCAAACTCCTTTCATTGAGAAGACAACTTCCAGAAGTCGACTTGCTGCAAGTGTGTTCCTGCACTAGTCAATTTCTGGAACTTTAACTGATTAAGCAAGCACTTTCTTCAATAACATGCGCAATTAACTTCCCAGTGCTAAAAAGTCGACAACAAAAGATGAATGGATTACTCGTGCAGAAAATTAGAGGCAGTGAGATAAAATGTACACATTTCTGAAGATCGAAGCTCCAGTCATTCTTAGCCACATGACCTTAGGATATTTTATACAATACGATCATCATTAAGTGCTCGATATGAGTTAACTCGCCAATAACACCGAAAAAGTAAGGCCGTTTTCACGGCTATTGACGGACAGCGGTTTCCTAGGTTTAATTTAAACCTTGATGACATTTCCCCGGCTTAGGTACAGTCAGCTGCACTAATTGGTTACCCCCTCACGAACAAACTTATTCGTGAGAGGGGTAATCAGTTGGTGCAGCTGACTGCACGACACGACATGTCAAAATTTGGTGATGACTCCGAGCCCCATATATTTCTATGAACCGTTTACTCACGAGATGTCACAACTCCCAGTGTCGTAGGTAACGGTTCAAAAAAATATGACACTGAGCCGACACCACATTTTGTGGTGTCTTGTCGTGTCGTAAGCCGTGCTAAAAAGGTTTAATTAAACTTAGGAAACTGCTGTCTGCCGTGAGTTACCCGTAATTTAAAATCATCATACATTTACGATGAAACTCGTCCACAGGTGGACTTATTCTAGGTACTCTAGATTTCCGTAACAGAGCTAAGCCGTAATTTCAAATAAGTATTTGACAGTGAATCTTAGATGTTTCGATTTTAGGACTTGCAGCAACAAGCAAAACAAACTAGTCTATCGATCATTGAATAAGCCTGTTCATTTTCGTTGTAGGACATTGTGAGATTTCCAAAGAGAACGTTATTATAAATATAGGTATTTCGGTTATTTTTCAATGCTTTGCAATGCCATCATAAAACGAATCAAATTGGAGCCGGGCCTCTGCCGGGTTAACATGCGCAGCGCGACATAATTTTGTCGGCGCTTTATCTAGTGCCGTGACAAGCCATACATTATCTCATCCCGGCACGTGATAATACGACGGCAAAATTATATTGCACTGCACATGTTACATTTCCAGAGGACCTTGTAAGTTAGTGCAAACTTGTATTAGGAGCACGTCAGTTGAAAGTACAAAAAATACCTACGAATACGACCATTTGACAAGATTATTTAGTCATTTTGTAGATAGCAGAAAAACGTGGCGACGAAACGACCGCCTTTTGTTAGGATTCGATTCCGATCTCAAAACAAATTAATCAAGTGACTGCGTTCGTTTACGTCAGTTAGTTTTTATAGGCCTATTACATGACCTTGACATTTTTGTATGAAAGATAGCTAGTAGCGTACAATGGGCGTATATTTCACAGGCATTGAACCAGTTTGAGAGTCAGTCTAAGACTAGATCTACACCACCAGGACCCAACAACCCAGGCATGAGAGGACCACATCCGGGCGGACCGCCCGGCCCACATCCTGGAGGTAAATTAAAATACGACGGCTTATGCGGGCTTACTTGGAATAAACTGGCGAGAGTTTATAGGGTCACTTGGTAAGATAAGTTATTATCTAGTAACCCTGTGAAGTGAGATCGAGCATTTCACATGGTCACTAGGTAATATCTTTTTTTAACCCTGTTAAGTTTTGTCAGAACTTAAAGTACTTAACCGTATATTAAAATTATCGTGGACTCTCCCAAAAGATATTGAAAAATCAATTTAAAGGAATTTAAATTGTAATGCGCTTAGTCATAACGGGGCAACCGAGTTGGTCCAAATAAATGCGGCCATTTTAGAAACAGGGTGACTATCATCATTTCCATATCGACAAAAATGTTATTAGAATTGGTTAGAACGAGTCATATGTTCAAGATTCGATTTGAGCTTGAAACTGGTGATGCCAAGCTCGTACCATGTGGGACCGACTTGATCGTCATCGGGGAACTATTTATTCTACGACACCAAACACATGTCTATTTTTCCACGGTTCACGACAAGACACGAGGAAACGTGGCGACGACTTCGAGCGCCATATATTATGTCTGAACCGTTTTCTTACGAAACGATACGACACTATTAGGCCCGTATTAATAAATAGCTCTCATTCGAGATATCTTCCAACAGCAACATCCATAAAGTAGAATTCCATACATTTGACAACATTTATTTTTTAATACTTCACAATTCTTGTTAAAACTGCACAATTAGAGCTATTTACAATCACGGGCCTTATGGTCAAATACTCAATTTTAAGTTGCCGTTAAGTCTCGTCCTGTCACTTTCACTTTAAAGCGAAGTGACAGTAACCGCACGAAATTAAGGTCAATTTAAAATTGAGTAGCGTCGTATTTGGCTATTAAGGTAAACGGTTCATAGAAATATATGGCTCTCGAAGCCGTTACTACATATTGTTGTCCCGTGTCGTGTCGTGAGCCGTGGAAAAACGGCCTTACCCACCTTGGAAACGACACTCTACAGGCATGGCGGATACGCTATATTTATTCAAAGATCTAAACAATTTTGAGAAGACGGCACCGGTACATTCTTCACTGGGGAAATGATGGTCTACTTTTTTTTCAGTACATTTATTCGCTACAAGATATCGTATAAAATGATATTAATTACAAAATTGTTATAAGTCCGTCGTATATTGCCTTTTTGCTAGCGGCAAAGTTTAACGGCGGTAATGACGAAACTATGAATTTTACATTGTGCTCAAGAAAACATACTGCAATTTATTGGTCTACAGTATTTTGCCGACTGCGATAAGAGCGCACATAGTATATTTCCTTACATACTGAATGGCCGTGCGTTGAAATTAACACAATAATCGTAAACAGACTTCTTTGGCGGCGGTCCGAACGGACCGGGCCCCAACGGGCCACGCATGATGATGGCGGGCGGTGCCCCGCACCATCAGCTGCGCGGACCCGCGGGAGGCGCCCACGGTCCACATGGACCACATGGGCCCCCGCATGGCCCGCCGCATCACCTGCCGCAGCACCAGGGCCCACCGCCGCATCACATGCCGCATCAAGGACCCCCGCCGCATCAGGGACCACCGCCCAGAGGACCGCCTATGCAGGTAAATTAATCATACAAGAAAATGTGAACCAAAAGCTAGTACTTTCTTGACATTAATATCATCAAGTGAAATTAGTCACATCAGACTATTTCAACTACACTAAAATGTTTTTGATTTTAGTTCCAAGGACCACCGCAACTACAGCGTGGTCCAGGCGGTCCCGGCGGGCCAGGAGGCCCGGGCGGGCGTCCCGGGCCAGACTGGGGTCCACGCGGGCCCCCCCAACAGCTTCCCCCGCACCCAGCGCCTCAGTACGGGCCCCCACAGCACCAGATGCCGCATCAAATGCCGCCCCCGCATCCAGTCAGTATTATTGCACTATTTGATTATTTTACAGAGTTTGATGGACGCGAGCCAGTACATTTTGATGATCCGCATTGAAATTCGGCTATTACATAAATTTTATTTCGATAAACTTTATCTTTTACTGTCACACTACTAGTAGTTTAACTGTGACAGTTGAATTACAATGAAGCAATACAAATAGTTTCACAGGCGTCATAATAATTATTGTCTCCATACCATACTCAGTTCAGTATTTTCTTCAAGACATTAAAATAGAGAATTGTAGCAAATCCAAGTTCCCTAAGCATAAACAAGCCTGCATTAAACCATCAAAGTTGTCATTCCTGACTGGCAGCAGCGTCATGACTGTCAAGTTAAGCGTATTCTGGGATGCAGGTGACGCAGCACAGTACAGATTTTACAGGGCAGGGCAGGCGAGGCAGACATTGGCCACGACCGCATTCTGCGACGCAGCTCGAAAAGACACATTCGAGTTTTAACTAGTACAAAGAATAGATGTGTTCGAGTTGACGAACGTTTTTTTTAATAGTCTGGATGATTTGTATCATACAAACAAGGTTCACAACGCACTAATTCAATTAAATGTTCTGTCATTGCAATAAAATTCGAATTAGCGGTAAAAAGATACGTGTCGACATGCACGCGTCGCGCAGAAATCTATGCAGGCACTAAACGAGGCGCAGAGCAGGGCAGACGCATTTCTGCGTCGCACGCGTCTGCGCGTTCATGCATTACAAAATCTGCTCTGCCCTGCGCTGCGTGCACCTACGGCGCCTGCGTCTCAGCTCGCGCGTCTAATGTAGTAAAACGCAGGTGCGATGTTTGGAATAGAGGGGAGTCTTGTAACAAGAAGACTTTGGAATCGACTCCTCCAACCAGCCAGCAATATGATCCGCGCGCGCTTAAAATCTCGCTGGGCGTTTGACAGAGTGACAGTTTTTGTTTATTCCCTTTTAAATCCTTTCGTTTCATAATATTTTGGGTTTTTGCATGTATTTTCGCATTTATTACAGTTACCACTAAAGTTGTTTGTAGTGTACGATTTATGTAATGTGTTTGTACGTTTAACAGCGAGATGTTCGGTTGCAGGGCGGCGGTGGTCTGCCGCCGGGTCACGCGGGTCTGGCGGTGCCGCGCGGGCCCGCTCCGCTGCCGCACCACCCAGGTATGCCCCCCTACCCAGGTACGCACACAACTTATACCTTATACCTTAAACTAACACAACACTAATCTAATTAGGTCATTCTTCAGAATTAGAGGATGACTGACGTTCCTCTGGAACTGACGTCAGTCGCCTATGGAGGGCTGGCTGACAGGTATGTTATGACGTTCGCATACGTGACTGACGTCAGTGCATAGCACACTCAAAATTTCATCATTAGACACTGGTGCCGATTCTCTTGTGCACCAACTAAACTAAAATTAGACAATTGCTATCTTATACTAACAGATAGCGCGAGAAAAGGACGGTTATAGACAACAACTAAGTTAGAGATGTCAAATTAGTTTACGCCTTGAACTTCACCGTGTTTTTAGTCGACAGGTTTTATATGTCGTCTAAATTTGTATGGAACTTTTAGTTCAACTAAATTTGACAGCTCTTATTTACGTATGTCTCTTTCTTATTTTATTAGAATGAAAAAGATGGCAATAGCGTAAATTAAGTTTAGTTTGTCCATAACAGAATCGGTACCAGTGATTGATACAAAAGATTAAAGACTAAAATACAGTCTTTTGAAGAGTGACCAATTTGTTGTTTGATTTATTAATGTACTAATATTATTTTTTGTTGAAAATTGATATGATACAAGTCAATAATAAATATGTCTTATGTTCTTCTTTCCTGCATGTAGTTCCAAAATAGTAAATTTACATAAAATGACAATGCCATGATGATGAGTGCTCAGAAAATCCATGAAAAGTGTAGTTTTTTTTTCTCTGTGATAATGCTTGCAACTCCAAGAAGTAGTTGTTAAGTGGTTGTGTATAAAGCGTGGTGTCCATTGTCTGCAGGCGTGGGAGGCGGCGCGCCCGCTCCGCACGTGAACCCCGCGTTCTTCGCGCAGCAGCCGCCCGTGCAGCCTCAGCCCGCCGTGCAGCCGCCGCCGCAGCCCGGACCGCCCGGTATGTACACAAGTTATAAGCAGGGGAAACCTCACCTTCATTGGGGCATCAACAAGACTGATTGTCGAATATCGAGATAACTATCTAATTTCCTCGTTCAAATACTGAAGTCCGGTGACATACGCAGCGTCATCGGTAAAAGACAGTTTGCTCTATTGGTGGTTGGATTAACTACTTAAGGTCGTGATTACTGGTTATGATTTGTGTTTTCTAATAAAGCCCTATATTTATTTACTAGTGGTTTGCAATAAGTTTGACATACTTATTCATACTCCCATTGTGAAATTACGTCGAGAATTTGCAGATACCTACCATAATTTTTGTATGTGCAGGTCCAGGAGCGCCATACGGTCACCCCGCTCACGGTGCACCACCGCCCACACAGGGCCCGCCACCTGCCGCGAGACAGCCCTACGGAAGACCACCACAGGTCAGTTAGCACTTGCAAACCTTTTGCTCGAGACGAATTGAGGAGATGAATATACACACATCAAAAAAAATTTGCGATCACTAGCCTAAGCTGATATAATTTTTTAAATTGAACTTTATCAAGAAAAATTCTTTGTTGTGTGTTTTCTTTAAATAGAAATACCCATTTTGAAATTAAAAAATAAAACTGTTTCTCATTTTTTATAAAAAAAATTGAGTAATTAATCATAATGTAATTGTAACAGAAATTTGATAAAAAGAAAAAGACTGTTTAACCAAACTTAAACCAACAATTTATTAATAAAAGGTTTATATTCAATAAAGTATAACTCCTCCCCTGGCTCGAACACATGCGAAGATCCTCCTGGGCATGCTGAGAATTAAGTTATCCAGCATTTCTTGGGGTAACCTGTCTCATTCTTGAATAGCGGCTTCTCTGAGCTCTGGCACTGTCTGGGGACGTGGATGTCGGTTCTAAACAGCTCGCTTAAGAGCATCCCACGCGTGCTCTGTTGGGTTTAAGTCAGTCCAGCCAGCAGGCCAATCTAACCTTGTGATCTCGTATTCTCGGAGAGCAGCATTGACTCGTTGAGCTCGATGGGCGGGCGCATTATCATCGACCAGTACAAATTGGTGCCCATTTACTCGGAATGGTCTATAGCAACTGCTCTGTACATGTCTGTTATCATGAAGCCTCGATAGGGATCATAGGCGTTCTAGCTCCAATCATAATACCACCCCAAAAGGACACTGATTTCCCGCTTTGCTGAACTGTTCCAGTGGCAGTTCTTTGCCTTTCACGGTCTCCTGGTCTTCTCCAGACACGGACACGTCGGTTATCTGGATGAGTACTGATTCGCGATGCGTCAACGAAGAGACAGTTTTGCCAAATGTTTTCTTCTTCATTTTGCCGAAGCCTTGCCCACTGTAATCTACGTCGTTGACGTTGCCCGGAATTCAGAGGAGCTCGCCAAGACCTCCGTGCTCGTAATCTAGCCTGGTGAAAGCAATTCCGAGTCGTCTGAGTGCTAACTTCAAGTCCAGAGGTGGCCCGAACTTCTGCTTTTATTTTAGTGGCGTTGATTGTTGGGTCACGGGCTGCCAGCAATCTTTTTTTTTTTTTTTTAATCTTTTTATTTAAATTGGGGTATTTATCCATGTGGATACGCCAACCCCATCATGCCTTATGCTAACTACCGACATCACGTATCTTATTAAATAAAACTAAAATTAAATAAAAGTTTGTAAAAATCCTAGTCAACGAAATGAACCAACTGAGCCAACCTTTTCGCTAAGTCAGAATTCGGCTGCGCTAAAATAGTTTGTACTAACCCCACCTCTAATAAATTTAATTTAAACTCATTGATTAAGATTTCCCTTTGATTTTGATTCCTAACACAATCCATCAGCAAGTGTTGTACATCTTCGATCACATTACAAGAAACACAATTGGGTGAGTTCACTTTCTTCATTAAGAACGCAAATTTAGCTGATGGATAGTGTCCGCAACGCAATCTTAACAATAGTTTAACAAGGTTTCTACTTAATGTACTCTTGTCAAACCAGGGTAAACGAGGAAGCTGGCCTTGAATGGTTTTATACCACAGTCCTTTTTCTTTGGAGATTATGTTAAAATGTTCTTGCCAATTATTAAAGCACTTATTTCTAAATTTAGGAAGATAATCCACATAATCAGGTAAGAAGTTAAATTCCACTCCCTCTTGTGCAGCTAATTTCGATAATTGGTCCGCTTCCTCATTCCCTCGTAAACCAACATGTGCTGGAACCCATTGCAATTTTATCTCTATATTATTATTGATAAAATGTAAAATGATGTTTAAGATATCGTAGGCTATCGATGCACCTCTGCAACCAGAGGCGCATCGAGCCACGTGTTGTAATGCGCTCTTGCTATCTGTAAAGATAACAATATTTTTATAATTTTTTGTCATTATATAGGACAAGGCCTGAAAAATGGCAATGAGCTCCAGTGTCATAACAGATACATTTGAAGTTATTTTAAAACCTGCTTTATAGTTACAACTTTGATCAAAAAATCCAGCACCTAAGCCATGAGTACCCTTGGATCCATCAGTATACAATTTATGCCAGCTCCCATAATTTGTATGGAGCTCCCTAAGAACATTATTTATTAAAGTATTATAAATGCCAGCAATCTAATATAGCGCTTTTGAGCAGCAGTCAAAACAGTTGGGCGACCACTGCGGGGTCGGTCAGCTAAATTACCCATTCTGTGGTACCTCTGCAATGTGGTCACGACACAGGATTGGGATATAGCAACTCTGCGTGCTATTTCTCTCGTGGTGTATCGTTCTTCCCTCAAAGTTACTATTCTTGCTCGTAAAACTTCTGATAATCCTCTTGGCATTTTTCAATCACAAATTTCCGCGAAATCTATTTTAAATCCGTTAAAATTGACTAAATCAGATTTCTGAATGAGCGTAAGCTAGGATTGAAAGCTTTTTTATATGGAAAAACAATTGAACTGTTTTATTGTTTTATATTCTAAATCTATATTTTTAAATAATGAATCTAAAAAGAAGAAGAAATCATAATATAATCTACCGTAACAAAAAAGATTTTGATTTTTCAAAGTGATCGCAAACTTTTTTGATGTGTGTACGAGACATCGATTTCTGAAGTACAAAACATAATAAGGAGTATCGACGTTTCGTAATGCGTTTTTGTTTCTGGTCGGTATGTAATTGAAGGTGTGTTTCTTCTCTAGAACTATCCCCCTGCGGCGGAGGCAGGTCGCGGCGGTCACCACGGGCCCGGCATGGGCGGCGCGCACCCCGCGCACCCCGCACACGCCCCGCACGCGCCGCACCCGCCGCACGCCGGCATCAGCGAGGCAGAGTTCGAGGAGGTGATGTCGCGCAACCGCACCGTGTCCTCCAGCGCCATCGCGCGCGCCGTCAGCGATGCGGCCGCCGGCGAGTACGCGTCGGCGATTGAAACGCTCGTCACGGCGATATCGCTTATCAAACAGAGCAAGGTATGTTGTCTATCAAATCAGCACCTTGCAGGCCACTTCTGGAAATAGCTCTAAAAGTAGCTAACCAAAAAGACGATGTATTATTGCTAATTATTTCCACCCTGGACATATCTAGTGATGTTCAAATCCGCTATAAACTGTAAACGTGTTATAAACTATAAAATATATTCATATAGTCTGTTATTTTATACGCTATCATTATAACGCGGTGTTACAAAACACGGGCGCAGTCTAAACGCGGAGACGCTATAATTTTATTTAACAACACGCTAAATGCGCGGTAAATGTTATCTCGCAACGCGCTGTACACTAAAGAATATAATAATATTTCATTCCCTTACGCGCTATAGCTAGTCGCTACTAGGGTTTTCGCGTTCCCGGCCTATTTGAGTTCCCGGGAATCGGGAATTTTTTCTCACAATTCCCGGGAATTCCCGGGTACCCGGGAATTTTCATGTTTTTGTATAAATATAGTTTTTTTCGTATATTTCAACATTAAACTTGTGTAAGTAATTTAAACATGATAAATTCATAAATTGTCTAACATACCAATCGACTTTTCCTATTAAAATAAAAAATCTTGCACTTATTTAAAAAATTGAACTAGAACAGTTCAGTCATTTATTGCGCGACGTCGCGAGTTTCTTTAATGAAAAAAAGTATTCTCTTCATATAATATGGCAAAATATTACGGAATAACAATAGGGTGAATGACTATAAAGGCTGTTACCAAATTCGTGTAATACCTTAAAACCACATGATCACTGGTGTAGAATGACCGAGCACGGGATTTAGCTTGATTAAAAATAAATATAAAGTTTTTTTTTCTTGCGGTAGCGATAGGTATGTGATCGAAACATAAGCAACTAATAAGGTACAAATAAAAAAATGAAATTGCTAAATAAAAAATTTATTCGTTGGAACATTTCGACGCCACTCATCAATGAATGAAAGGACGGTGACACAGCTGGCTAGCACGACTAGCAATAAATCGTTCTTTGCAGTCGGTTAACACGGGGCGCGAAAAGGGCTCGAAAACAAAACTTTTTTTTTTGAAAATATTCTATTTTGTATTTAAAATAAAAACCATTACCATACCAAACCATAATCATTTAGGATTAATCTGTGACCAGTAAGATCACGCTGTTTAAAGGAATTACAAGAATTCGTTTACACCCTGTATATTTTCATTATTTATAAATCTCGAAATTAGGCCCGGACTCCACCAAAGCGGAGATGTGCGGAGATGTCTCGTAAACAACCAATAGGAATTCGTTTTGAGTTGAAGCTAAGCAGAGAGATTTGAAAGTAACGCAATCCTATTGGTTGATTTAAACATCTCCGCACATCTCCGCTTTGGTGGAGTCCGGGCCTTACACAAAAGATAAGCATTGTGAATAGTTTCTACACATGAAACATTTACAAAAAAAATCAAGCGAATTTGTTTACTAAACAGAGACAACAGACTACTGTGTGCTGACATCACGATACATTTACCCCATTCTAAGTTCACACCACGCAGTATACCTAATGTCTGTTTCACGCGAGAGAGACAGAATATGCTCTAAAATCCTAGGAAGCGTGCAGACCCTTCATTTTTCATCATCATTTCTTCATTTCAAATAATTCCCGGGTACCCGGGATTCCCGCCTAATAATTCCCGGGTCCTAAAATCCCCAAATTCCCGGGAATTCCCGGTTCCGGGTACCCGGGGCGAAAACCCTAGTCGCTACGCTATCTTGCTATCTCGTTCTGGCCCCGCTATGCGCGTTTAGACTTTTATTCGTTGAGTAGGTTGAGGCGTTATAATATAGCGCGAAGTCAGGGCCGCTATAGCAAACGCTATACGCTATGTACACATAGTCTGTTATATTTTGACGTAATACGTTTTATTAACCACCACTAGACATATCGTTTGCAAACCCAGGTCCATTTCGACTATTTCTGCAATTTTTCCGTAGTAGGAGTCACTTGCCACACAGCCTAAGTGCATATTGTGTACAGTTTTAGGCTATGCCGTGTGCTACTTTGTCTATAAAGCATACTTGGGGATACTTTCGAGTTAAGTCAAAATCGATATTTATATAGCAATCTTTGAATCCCTCGTAAGTGCGTGCTTAGCAAATATTTAAATGTTTAAATCCACGAAGTCGACAACTTTCCAAAAACTTGAACTGTAAACCAAACAAAAATAATGGTCCATTTTACGTAAGTCAAGTTTGAACAAAGTCTAAACAACCTTTATATATCTCAGCCTTACAACCCACAGCATGCATTGAGATTGAAAAATTGAAATTGGGACTCACTACAAAATCTATCAAAAAGTTTAGCATTATAACTTTTAACTTTGACAGGTTGCCCACGATGACCGCTGCAAGATCCTAATATCGTCCCTTCAAGACACGCTGCACGGCGTCGAAACCAAGTCTTATGGCAGCGGCGAGCGCTCCCGTCGCTCCCGCTCGCGCGACCGTGACGCACGCGCGCATCACCGCACTCCGCGCAGGAGGGAACGCTCCGCTAGCCGGTACCGCGACCGCAGCCGTGACCGGGAAGAACGAGACAGGTATTTATCATTACATATTATATTTTTCTAACATCACTTGCTTCTAAATTTCGCATTATAAATCACTACAGGATCTTCTACACTGAAACATTAGCAGTGTCAGCATATTATTTTGATAATAGTAGGTACTCCCAATCACATTACGCACGCGTGCTTTTCATATCATCCTTTCAGGCTACAGGGGTATAAAATATCACGCCACTCTCGAACTAGGTAGTACCTTGCAACATAATGTCAAGGGTGACTAAGCAAGTTGTCCATAGGAATTAAGTCAACACCGCCCACCAGGATGTTAATCAGAAGCGCGTTCGTCGCACGTCATGCGTCTACCGAATGCAACGAAACAGCATGAATGTCTACTACGCGCAAGTAATTAATATTGGCCAGTTTCCACACACAAGTAAAAACAAATTCGATTCAAATGCACGCACTTAAACACAGACCTTAATTGTCAAAGTTCTAGGTAATGATAGAAAATTACGTCTTCGGCGAAATAACATCGCGTAACTTCGAAAATGTATGCCTGAGTCAAAACGACATGCGAAAAACCGTAGGTAGGTTTTAGTGTTTGTCAAAGTGATTTGCACAACACCCCACTATCAGCAAATGTCGGCTTGACCTGCATGCGGTGCACCTTACCACCAACCGCTAACACTACAATCAGTTATCCTCATGTAATACGATCTTTGGAGAGGTCTATATCACGCAGTGGATACGATCGGCTGTTGATGATGGTGTTATAAACACAGGATGGTTATAGCCTTATATTGCAGCCGCTAAAGTATTCCTGACGCTATGCCCTTGCTTGCAGGTACAGGGAACGGTCGAGGGAACGTGATCGTGAGCGTGACCGCGATGCGTAAGTGTCGCGCATTTCTCCACAATCACATGTACGCTATCATCACGCACGTTATACTTTGGCGTGAACTGTATTCTAGGTTTAAACTGGCTGATACATTCAATGTTTTTCGCTTTGGTCAGCATGACGGTCAAGTTCCTTTTGACCTAGTGTCACAATATAGAAATGCGATAAATAACCGTATTGACAAAAGCTGCGTCGTTTTATGCTTATCGAGCTTCTGTATGAAACAATACGGCGTGACGTCCAAATCCCTCGTAGATTGAGCCCTCCAAAACAGTTTGAAATAGAATAAAATATTGATGTTTGTATGTCTTTGTTTCAGGTATTACAGGGATTACCGTGAGCGTGAACGCGATAGGTCTCGCTCCAGGGAAAGGGAACGTGCTGATCATTACAATAGAGGCCACAGTCGTGAGGAGAGGTGAGCTCCTTTTATGATCATTGCCAGATTGCATGTGGTGAATTATTAGGAGGCCTATTTTCTACTAGGCTCGGATCATTTGACTGTTAAATATGATACGTATTATTGAGACCAATATAAAAGGCTGACAGTTCTATGATGAGTTGCGGTGTTACTCTTATTTCCTGAAGACAAATACAAAACAATTAACTTCGCTCTGCCAAATAAGGCAAATGTTATGATAGTGACGCAACTCGCCAGGCCAAATGTTCCCGCCTGTGATGGGCTACAGCTTAAATACTGTTGTCAGAGGATTGATTCTACTTCTAGTTAAGTTAGAGCGTTTAAATTAGTAATGGTAATTTATTCCACTAGGCCACGCAAGTCGCCAGTAGAGCCCACAGCGGAGAGCGGAGCCGGCGACGCGGCCAGCGCTAAGAGTCGCACGGCGGCCGCGCCCTACTACGACGAGCGGTACAGGGAGCGACGCGACCGCGACCCGCCGCCCGCAGACCGCGACCGCGACCGCGACCACCGACGGGACGCGCGACACTAACTACACAGCACCGACCAACACTCCACAACCTGCGTACGACATAACCTCGATCAAACGCTCATTTGTATAGGATACTCACCGCAGATGTTGCATCATTTATTTCACCCAAACTGGCCATCGCGAGTTTGTATTGAACCTAGTCCCAGCACAAACATATTTAGTCTAAAAGGTTAACAGAAATGTGCATACATTAGTAATGATAGGTAAGAAAATACGAGTGATGCCTCATAGAGTCGTCTACTATGTTAAAAGGCTGGGACCGCCCTTCATGGCGCTCAAAAAACAGCGTCGACCATGCAATGAGGTTCTTTTGTGGAAGCATTAACTTGCATTCCGGGGACTTGAAGACCTGTTAAATATGTGAATGTGCAGATCGATAGTCTGTGTAGAACAAAGTACGTGTCTTGTGGAGCAATAAACAAGGTTTCTGTTATTATGCAAGAGAAACTGACAAGGGGAGACAGGGATAAACTGGAAAATACCAATGTGGTATAAAATATAGTGCAACAGTTACGTGTTTTGTATTGGACTGGAAATGACCTTAGTTTTAGGTCTAAAACCTGGTGTATTAAATTGTTATGATCAATTTTTGTGTTGAAAGCCTTGCATTGAAGAAGCAATTTGTACTGAAATAATTTGACGTTGTATATTCAGCTTATGTCCAAAAATAGTTGGACCATAAGCACTAGTAACCAAAGGATTTAATATTAAAATCCGTTTTTTTTATCTAAACTTTAATACAATAATGCTACCCTTACTTAAATGAATTTCTTATTTTGCCAAACATAGTCAATGTTTTGTTAGTTGCCGTCCATAAATATACACAAACTCCCTTTCAAAATAAAATTAACTAATGTTGATTTCACAGAAATTAGACAAAATTTGACATTCCAAAAATCCATTTGCACTCTTGACCGTCGAAACTACAAATTCTGTGTAGGTATTTTCTGTCTAAACATTCAGATTTAACTTCAAACTATGCATATCTTGCATGTAGTGAAAAAATGTATTTTATTATTTTTCATATAGGAATACATACTTAATTTCATTATTGTTGATGAGATTGTCATGGTTTTAATTTAAATCATAGTCTATCTTATTACTGTAAATGTATTTTTCTGAGGATTGAATCATTGTGTTTTCAATAGGAAAATCTATCAGGAATACTGTAAGGTTAGTCATGTAAGTTTTAAGATATTCTTGTATGGATTGTTCCATATGATTAGATTATGACACTGATTTAGCAGTTAATTTAATAAATTGATGTAATAATGCAAAAGTTGTTTTCCTAATTTTTCTCAATTACCTCACTTAAACTACAAGTTGTTACTGAAACACGGATGCGGCACCTCACGCATTCGTGCAACGTACATAGGAAACATACGGACCGTGGGACACCGCTATGGCAGGCACGCCATTCAACTATGCGTCCGTGGACTGTGTGCTGGCAGCATCAACACATCGAACTGGCCCACGCGTGTATTCCTGAAGTCATTCAACCACGAGTCCTATGGAGTAGCGCTCAAAATTAGCGTCATCCTGACCTGCAAGCGATGCACTTTGATGCAAACTGGGGTCCCCAACAACCGTGTCTTCATTTTAAAGTACATACACACATCAAAAAAAGTTTGCGATCACTAGCATAAGCTGATATAATTTTTAAATTGAACTTTATCTACAATTGAACTGTTTTATTGTTTTATTTTCTTTCGATTTTTCAAAGTGATCGCAAACTTTTTTTGATGTGTGTACCTAATCTTCTAAAATTACAACCTACAAATAATAGGATAGGATTACAGAAAAATCTTAAGTTTAAGGTTACAGTACAAGTGTTAATTAATTACATTATGTTATAAGTTAGCTAGGTTGCTCATTACATTCGAGGCTGGATTACAGCCCGAGTCGAATACGAGGCCGTAATGGAGCCGAAGGTAGTGAATGACCAATGCTGACGCGTTTAATAACACATGTTTCAACTTACTTGCGAGGAAAAATTTAACTCAAGTCTAGATTTTTTAATAATCACAAAACAATTATGTTTAGATAAAAATATATTTGTGAAAAGTGGCGCGCGGATTTCGTTTTTCGCGCGCCCTTCTTGCTGTTGCGTTAGGTATGCGCGCGCAGGTGGAAGGAGAGGCACTGACAAGGCCGCCAAACAGCCTAACATTAAAAATAATAATAAACTGTACATTTCTGTATTTATAACACTATTGACAAAAATAAAATAATTTGATGAAATGAAATGTTAATTTATCATATTTTTAATTAACGCAGTTCATTTATTTATAAAATCTTTTACTATTTTTACTTTTTTTTTGCTGAGATTTCAAAGAAGTAAAGTAAAAAGCACGCGTGTTTTACAAGCTGCATGGACCATTTACACGAGGCCAATTGACGAGCCATTCCACCAAGTCAAGCCATTACCGAAAAATTAGAAATCGTATTTGTTGGATTGTCTTTTTTAAATATCTAGAAGACACTCCATTAATGTATTGTCTTTTATACAACGCCAATAATGGCTTGACTTAGTGGAATGACTCGTCAATTGGCCACGTGTAAATGGTCCATCGTAAAAACAGTGCATTATGAGCCACTACGACCAAGTGTGTTGAAAATAAATTTTACTATCCGGGAAACCGGCCGTCCTTTACACTACAGGACAGTAATTTGCCGCTCTATTGCCAACTGACGAGTCTAGCTAAATCGATGGATGTTTGCGTAACCATTTCTACCCAAATACCTATAATCCAAGCAGGTTTTGAACTGCAGCGTTTCCAGTGTGAAAGACCTGACTACGGTAACCAACTAGTTTTTTCGAGAAATATACCTAAGTACTTAAAATTATGTTCTTATTTTTTTTCAGTTTGAAGATAATTAAGCTATACATATAAGTATTCACTAGTAAAACACATGTTTCATGTAGGTACCTACACCAAAAGACCGGAATGACGGCTTTAATTAGGGTTACCTACTAAAAGTATTCTGAATATATTTTATTTTGTAAACAGGAAAATTCATACGCACATACATAAAGGCACATACCTGTCTGCGTATTACATGTTTGTGTACTTCGAGAGCCATGTAAAGCCTTAGGCACCGTCAGAGTACGAAAACAAAACATTCAGTCTAGGATTATAATAATATTATTTTTAAAACATTGAAGTTCATGGCTTCAGGGGAATGAAACTTGAAATACCTACTTAATCTTACGGAGGCATCGAATATAAAGTTGTAAAATGACGACCCGATTGGCCCAGCAGCTGAGCGCAACGGGTCCCGAACGGAACAAATATTTGTATGGCCAAGATAATAATTTCTGGTCTGGGTGCTTGTGCACGTAAAGATATATGTTTCTTTAAACGCACCGACTACACAGGAGAATTACTAGTGAATAAAAAAAATGTAATAAAATATCTATCGATGCTTAACAGCCATAAAATTACTTTAAATATAAAAGAAAAACCGACTTCAAAAAAACTAAAAAGAGTAAAATTATTGCCATGTTATAAAATTAACAGGTTCAGTTAAGTCGGTGCTAATCCACGTTGAACCAAATTGAAGGCACCGACTTCTGAAACTTGGTTTTATAATAATAAGGCAATATTTTTACTCTTTTTAGTTTTTTTGAAGTTGGTTTTTCTTTTATAAGTATTTAAAGTAATTTTATTTTTCTATTATATGTGGCATAAACAATACATAAACATGCAATTACAGTAATCACGGCTAATTTGCTGTTATCCATTTGGAGAGTTCCATTGTCAATCTCTGAGGGTCTTTATCAGATCTTCACCAAATTTGAATGGACCCATCACGGCAGAATATTCTTTCAAACAAAAAAAAAAGCTTCAAGTGTGCCGCTACCAGCTATGTTCTGGATTGTATGATCGATAGTAATTCAGAGGGCACCGTGCAGTAACAATGCGGTTTAGTCAGCCGTATTGCGCCGTGACTAAAGCGTCGGTACTTACTATATACACCTACCTACTAAACTATAGTTAACAAGGATTGCTATTGTACCGAACTAAGTTATATAAGAGATTCTAATCCACCGAAAGATGTCCACTGCTGGACATAGGCACAGTAGACATACATATAAGCTAAAGCAGTAGGTACTTCAACTACCTACAATTATCCGATTTGACACACTCACACAGACACGCACTGCAACAAGACAAATAAGGTATTTTCGGGATACAGTTCCATACAAAAACAAAAAACTACTCAGTATACAGAGCGTGTCTGTGTGAGTGTTTCAACTCATGAGATTATAGTAAGTTGAGGTACTGCTTTAGCTTATATACCTATCTACTGTGACATAGGCCTCCCCCAACATGTTGGGGGGTTTGCCATAACCGCCACGCTTAGCAGTCGGGTTGGCGATCGCAGTATGGTTGTTAAAGTACTCAGAGAACGCTGCTGCCCATCCTCTAGTGAATCCCTTAGTCGCCTTTTCCGACACCCCTGGGGAGAGATGCGTTAGTGCTATTCTTTACGTTCGGCACCACACGGCATTTACATCATAGCTAGCTCTAATCGAGCTCTGACCACTGCCTATCTAGTTCTAACAACCCAGTGTTTCTAAAAGTAGCAGGGCGTTATCTTGAGATGTTAAGTACGAGAAACGGCCGTTTTTGGCATTAGTTAGTAAAACTTCTGACCTAGGATGTCAGGGGCCTAATTCTCCTAAAATAAATTGTTGCCAAACGCAATCGAACCACAACCGTCAGTCAGTTTTTGTTTTCGAAAACTTTCAAAATGATTGATTTTGTTTTTTGTGTCAAACAATTTGATAGCTTTTGAAATTGAGAACTCTCTGAATGAACGGTTCGGCCTTGGTTCGGTTGTGATTTAAAAGTTTTATTTTAGGAGAATTAGGCCCCAGGGGTTGTTTTTTGGTGTTCTTAAATTTCTGCATCGCGGGTGTTGTGCGTGCGAGGTTTCAATGTGTTGTGTGTTGGCGGAGATATTGTTTTTTTTTCTGAATTGGCGCCGCTTTTTCTGGGGGAAGCGCCATAAGTTCAAGTTTAGCTATTGTTTTTTTTTCTTTTCTATAGTTTTAGCTCAGTTTGGAGTACCTACGTTAATATTTAGTGCATGTAGTGTTTGCTTATAAGTGGTTATGCATTTGCCTTATAACATCTTTATAATTTAAGACTAGCTGTGCCCGCGACTCCGTCCGCGTAGAAGTCGGAAAACAACATTGTGTCGCAGCAACTAAATAATCCATTTATTATAATAATAGACAAAGGTGTCCCACTAAGACACTTATATCTTTTGAACCATTTCTTTATGTAGAGTTTCAGCTCCTCTTGATTGACCGTAAAGATTCATAAAACCGTAATACTAAAAACGTGTTGCTTATTTCTATACATTTCCTTGCTAAAATGGATTATAATTGAATATTGATACTATTATTGAAAATGTAACAAAACCATATCGCGATACAAAAATAGCTACAACGCCGTCTTGTTACAATCTGCGAACTAAATTATGATTTCATTCGAGGTGTGGTAGGTATAGAAAAGAACTTTAAATATTAAAAAAAAACTTATAGAAGACTTCATTTAATTTTAATAAGTTATAAATAGGTAGGTACTGCTTTCAAAAAGTCTGATCTGGAAATCGAACCAACACAAACGCGAAAAAACATCTTCTGTATTTTTATTTCACCAATCGATATGATCGCTCCAATAAACATAGTGCCTGAAATTGATGGAAGACCATAAAAACTAACATTAAGTACCTACCTAACTTAGGTACATTTCAATTCAAACACTTATTTGTTGTTACTTCTTATTTCTTGCACTTCCTTCAATTTAAGACAGTGTGTTTGTTGGAGAGATTTGATCCTTATTATTGACCTTAAAATATCTATCAACAGGTGCCATAATACAATACCGGATGGTACATAAAGCTTTGTCAGTTCGATTCCCGGTTCAGGCAAAAAAATCAGTAAAACGCAATATTTCTTACTTTAAAAAAAAGTGAAATGAAGTTTCCTTTGAGTGAAATTTGCTATTTTTAATATTTAAAGTACTTTCCCTCCATGGCCATGTCTTTGGAACATTACCTAAAGCTTAAAAAAACTCAATTAAATAAACTTATTAAAACGACGGCGACAGGCTTTGAATAAATCTGACAATAATGAACAAAATGAAATTAAATATAGAAAAAAAATCCAAAAAGTGCATTGAGTAGATAGAATGATTACGAAATACTAAATTTCAACGAAAGCACTGGGTGAGCGCTTTCCTTGCAAATAATCATGGCCACCGATTTCAATTTGAATTTGGACCTTATTTTCGGCATCAGCATTCCCAAAAAGTATGAACATTCAATGAACAAAAATCTTACTATTAGTCCACATGAAGTCATGAATTCATTTTATTGTGAACAACAATAAGAAATTGACCTAATAAATTCTAAATAACAATATCTTCGTTTTTTTTTGTAAAAGCTTAGTTCCTTTTTCATAAGGATAGAGATCATTAGACCTTTCGTAGACTGAGAATAGGTACCAATTCAACAATGAATATTAGGTAATTTGTGGATTTATTCGTAGTAATATATTTCCTCACAACATGATTTGATACACGTAACGCCATCTATTGAAAATAAACTAATACATGCTAAGTTCTTCTAGAAAACTTAAAATTCGCATAACTTTTGATTGCGTGAACCGATTGCGATGAAACAAAAAACATATGTTACTTGGAGATAAGCACAATATTTATTTATAAAAGTCAACAACATTGGATCAGTTGTTTTTATGTGATGCTTGAACAAACAAACAGATAAACAGACAAACAGATAAACAGACAAACAGACAAAAAATCCAAAAATGTTAAAAATGGGTTCTATTGGTTATACCTAGTTTAACACCCCAACCAGGTTTTTTCAAAATATTTGCTATGTACAGATACGCAAAAGTCTACAGATTTGTAAATGTATAGAAGATATTAATTATTTGCATATCTTTTGAATGCGTGAACCGATTGCGATGAAACAAAAAAAATATGTTACTTGGAGATAAGCACAATATATGTTTGTACAAGTCAACAGCATTGGGTCAGCTCTTTTTACGTGATGCTTGCATAAACATACAAACATATGTTTAATCTTTACTTCCCTAGATGGCGTTGGCGTCGAATTAGATCGCGCTATGGTTTCGTTACCGCGCGATTTATAAGTTCTAGACAAAAATTTCATAGTTACTTCTGAACCACGATTTTATTATATGTATAGATTATATTATATTATATGTATAGATAATAATAATAATAATAATAATTATTTAAGAATTAATGTTATACCTAACTGTTAGCAAACCTAAAATAAATAAATGTTGACAATAGCCAGCAGTGGCGAAGGCGAAGGGTGAATTTTATTAAAAGGGAAGCCGGACCAATTATTTGTTTAAATGATAATTGAAAATAATAGATACTGATATTTGCCATATTTCGAAAGGGAAGCCGATTGGAATCGAGTTGTATGGAGCCTTCGCCACTGATAGCCAGTATATCCTAATCCTATGTTTATGCATGTATTTTGTTATTAATTTACCTACCGATATCAAGGAGTATCAATGTCGACGATATCTAATGTTCGGATCGCTACATCGCCGCGTGAGGAGCTCATGAATCGGTATGAATCAAAAACTAGTCAAGCGTTCCTGAAATCTAGAGTTAAGCCGTTTACATCCGAAGTAACTTTTGCATTTAAAATTATTCCTGAGTGCTTTTACATACATAAATCTCACATGTTGAAACGCTTATAGCCAAACTGATTTCTGAATAAGTTTTGTCTAAACTAATTCTATTCGTAAACAGAAACCACGTAGTAAACTAATTTATTTCCCACACGAGCTCTCCACGTCTAGTCGTGAGGCAGACGCTTTGTATTGGAGCGGACGGGTTTCCTTCTATGCCAGGTATCGTGTTCAGATGTCCGTGACAGAAGCGAGGAACTGTGGAGTTGCCTTGGGGTCAAAATATTTTTTTATGCATTTTATTTTACTTTAAAATCTTTTAACTGAGGTAAATATGGCCAAACTTTTGACAAAATGAGTCAATCAATGAGTCTCAAGTTCGGTTAGCCATCTGTATCTACAGTCTGTACGCTTAGATATTTTAAACTACGCAACGGATTTTTATGCGCTTTTCATCAATAGACAGAATGATTCCAGAGGAAGGTTTATTATGTATAATACATTGCACCCGAGCGAAGCCGAGCGGGTCGCTAGTATACTATGAAAATTAAAAACACCAAATTCCAAATGTATACTTAATTATCACGATGTTACGCTATTCGTTTTCCCAAATATGTTGGAGTTAGCTTCCAGTCTTACCAGATGCGGCTGAATACCAGTACACAGAGCGACACAGAGAGAGCCATCAGACCTTCGCAACCCAGTTATTTATTTATTTATTAAGGACCTCTAACAAAGGACATACACAGAAAATCACAAATATTGGTAAATAGAATGAGCCTTATATCCGAGTACTCCTTCAATTATAGGAGGCCACAACATGCCATTTTTTTCGACTAAGCTAAATTATAACAATATTTAATAAATACTGCCTCGTTGGTCTAGTGGTCGCAAGCGCGACTGCTGAGCGTGAGGTTTTGGGTTCGATCCCCAGGTCGGGCAAAGTGTTATTGGGTTTTTCCGTGTGGAATTTCTCAGTAGCAGCTCGGAGTCTGGATTTGTGCCCGGTTGATGGCAATAGGCTCGCCCCCCTATTACATGGGACTTAAACATAACGGCGAAACGTGGGTGTATTATACACCTCTGCCAACCCTTCGGGGAATAAGGCGTGAAGTTATGTTATGTTTATGTTATTTAATAAATAATAAATTGTGAGTTAAGTTATTATATATTTACTAGCTTTCGCCCGCAGCTTCGCTTGCGTGAAATCTTGAACCCGTTAAGTGACGATTTTCCATACAAACTTTCATCCCCTATTTAACTCCCTTAGGGGTTGAATTTCGAAAAATCCCTTCTTAGTGGATGCCTACGTTACAAAAGGAACCTACTGTCAAAATTTCAACTTTCTAAGCCCAGCGGTTTAGGCTGTGCGTTGATAGATCAGTCAGTCAGTCAGTCAGCTTCTCCTTTTATATGTATAGATAAGTTATTGGGCAATGCTGATATCCTAAGGTTAGACCGGTTGTCAGACTTTCGGGCTTCTGACTAACCGTAGCGACTGGGATAGGTATTTGTATGACCCCTTGGACGGACGGCTTATCATGCTCTTCGAGGGACGGAGGGGTCTGGATGTGTAACGAACGGTCACCCATCTACGGACTGACTGTGGCAATCGCAGCGTAACCTTACAAATCGTATGATCCATGCGGTTTTTAAATAGCCAAAAGCCTCTATAGTAAAGCCAATATGGAAAGAGAAATAAACGTTATTACTAATTACGCAATTATCAACTTTGACAACATGTTTTTAAGTTAATTTTAGAATGACAAAAATTACTGAAAAGGGCTTAAAATTAATTTGAATGTGATGGAAACTGAACTATTAATAATTGAATTAAGGGTCATAATCCCAAAGCACGTTAATTATCACTTTAAAGTGGATGGTGTATACTTAATTATCACGATGTAATAATTGAATCCATCAGTGACAATATTTTTGTAATTTTTAATCCATGGCCTCCTTTTACGCCGAACACAAAGAACGGAAATAAATAAGACGAAAGATTTTTTCTTTCTTGTATCCTTTTTACTCTTTATGGGCAGAAACGAAAGTACAGCGCTTGTACAACTGGCGAGGCGTAAACTGAGCTTTGTATTTGTGTGAGTGCACATAGAATCGATTGCCAAAAAGCAGTATAAACCGGTTTAAACCAAGCCAAGGACGCGTCTGCATTCATTCTCACACAAATGCAAAGCTCAGCTTAGGCATCGCGGACGCCGGTACGCTTGTTGTGAACTAAAGTAACCTAACTAGTCTGATTTTAACCTGTGTAGTACTGTAATTATAGACACAATAGATAAACAATGGCGGCCGTACCATTTTCGGTACACTTGGCCGCAAAGTATCAATGAGGATTTTATCGAAACTTTTTTGTAATTGTAGTTAATGATGTGCCTTAATGCAAAATCTGCCCGTTATAGGGTTAAATCTATCACTCGAATTCGCGTCTACCCTTCATTGTAAATACCTAATACACAGATTTAAGGTGTTTCAAGTCAAAATTCGTAACTTACTTACCTACTCCATTCCCCACCCTGTTCAAAATGGCTGCAAAAATGAACGGCGAACATGAACGCCTCAGTGAACTTGCCAACAATGCTCTTTGAAACAAAGAGTTTCTATTACTATACAGTTATTATTGATGAGTTTTCGCTACGTGATGGAGAAAATGAAGCAGCGAATAAATCGTTAGCGAAGTACAATTAAGATCAGCACATTCGATTATCTTCGTTAATTGTTTTCATTGGGGATTGGAAGAATGATTAATCTTATATCACTTGGTTGATCACTGTGGTCGGAGAGTGGACTTTAAGAATGCAATGATGGGATAGGCTTTTAGCTCCCAATTGGCTAGTGAGTGACCCTTCAGGTCACGCCAATAACTGGCCGGTTGTGCAGAAACGGTTCGGAAGGATGTCACGCTTAGCGGGTTAAGGGTGGCTTGAAGAGTCAACCCTTAACGAGCATATGCACATAAAACCAGAAAATCTACCAAGAAGGTTAGCAGGCGTGTACTTACGGAAGAATAATGAAAACACTTTTAACCGTACAATATAAGAAATCACAAATTAATCCACAGGGCGTGGTTCTAGACGATACGAGGAGTCCAGGGTCTTCAGGTGTAGGTAGAACTTATCTGGCGGCTACCGAGGCTCGAGAGAAACGAACTGCAGCGTGCCGGGCCTTAAACCGTAATAATATAGCTATATAAACCATGCTTTGTTTTTTAAAAATATTTGATATTCTTTGTTTGGTAACGTTTTGTAGAGAAACGTCACTAATCAACTTACGCGACGTCTTACGTAGGCGGTTTAAAGCGACGCGAATTGCAAAGCAATGCGATGCGGTGACACGCGATGCGGTGCGAAGCGGCGGCTTTGTCCTACGTGCTCGCAGACCGCTCGCCCCGCGCGCCGCTGTCATTCAGTAGCACTGTACGGCACCGCATCCAGTTCGCGTGAAAATATCAAGCCAACTGACAGCAGCGTTCGCTTCGCGCTGCACCGCGCCGCACCGCACTCCACGTGCGTTTGGTCACGTAGGACACTTCAATAGGTATCGACTGTTTGTTGTTTTCGCGTCGCGCCGCGCCGCTTCGCATCGCTTGCAGATCGCTCACGTAGGATGACGCGTTACGGTGAAAAGGGTATAGTAGGGTATTTGTTTGGTCTGACATAACCAGATGTCTTAAATCCGCAAAATTATCTACCAACAATACCCTACGTCATTTTCTAATTGAAATCAATAATGTCGTTTCATCACCTGCCTGCAGCTGAGACACTATTTAAAAAGCAACGAACTTTGCAAGTCTTGCTCTAATAGCATACATAAAACATATAATTATGTGTGTCATGATTTAGTTTGAGCACGAGGTTTGAAGGAATTACGCGAAATTGGATACACTCATATAGATTCAGTATGATGTACCTACCTCCAGTTAATGACGCTCGTTAGCTGCTCGCACGTATCCCTATTCCTGAGTTGACATAGGTATTAAGCGCAGTTCAGACTAAGCTATACTATCTAGCTTTATGTAGAGTAAAGCATATTGCGTCATAAGCTATAACTATATCGCTTGGCGTCCACACTATACGCTATGTCGCAAGCCGGTATGTCATGGCAAGTTATTTGATGGCGACCCGTTGGGAGACGGACGGGGTAGAACTTACGTCCTGAGTGACGGCGCACCGCGCAGGCGGAATGATAGCGCATTAAATAAATGTTCGAGACGTTTGAATTTTGATATCGACATTATTAAAACCAAAGTAAAATAAACGAAACACGCGCGTACGCGTTAACTTTCCCGCGTGTGCGTGCACTAAGGACAGGTATCGACGGTAAAGCCACGGTAAAGTCGTTCCACAATCCGCAATACGCCCGTGCGCCGTCACTCAGGACGCAAACTTAGAAGTGAGGCGGGGATCGGAGAATCGTACGATATAGCTCTGAGAATCGCTCAAGTTTATCGCGTACAGCAAGCCAATACCTCATAGCATAGCATTGTGTGAACGTGTCCATAATTATAAAATGTATGCTGAGTGATATCACTGTGCTATACAATGTTTGCTATGTGCTATACATATATTATAGCGTAGTCTGAATTGTCCTTTAACCGTACCAGCGCGGGTTAACAACGGCTGTCTACTAGTAAAGGATAAATACATTACACATAAAGATTATCATAGGGAAAATCATTTTACTATGTGGCGGAGATTAAAGTACCTTCAGGGTAAAAGGGTCAGTTTAGCCTAATGTAAGGAGGGGTCCTAATGCTTTATATTCTACTTCGACGGTACTTAGGTCCTTAATATATTCTCCTGAAATTAAATGTCAAGGCTTTTATATCCTGGCTTGGCTACTGTTTGGTTTGCGTTCATTTTGTTTTGCTTTCTGATTAAAGGCATGTGTATTTCTAATTATTTTTCTCAAAAGCTTACCTGCTATATATTTTACGCACCGTCCTACGTAGGCGGTTCAAAGCGAACGGGATTGCGTAGCGATCCGATGCTGTGACACGCGAATTCAATGCGATGCGGTGAGAAGCAGCGGCCTTGTCCTACGAGCTCGCGAACCGCCGCGCGCCGCCGTCATTCAGAAGCACTGTACGGCACTGCAACTGCACGCGCGAAAATATCAAGCCAACTGATCGTGTCCGATTCGCTTCGCGCCGCGCCTTAGGCCACTTCAATAGGCATCGACTGTTTGTTGTTTCCGCGTCTAGCCGCGCCGCTTCGCGTCGCTTCTAGATCGCTTGGACGCCGCGTTATTCTCCCTTGTGGGGACGGGCTAGAATATAAAACTTCATCACCGCACGCTGCGGATAGACGCGTGTTGTAGATTCAACAAAACTTAGCACACTTGTTGATGGGATCCATACGGTTCGCCTGGCAAACTACCACCCTCACATTAAAGTCCGGCGCCAAGCAGTTTACTGTGTTCCATCGTGTATATAGAGAGCCAGAGGGGTATAGAGGAATCCCTCTATATCTGTGTTACTTGGGTTCGTGTGCTCACTCTTAGACCTTGTCTGCGCTTACCATCGGGTGCGACTAAGCCATCATAAATCATCAACATACTGAGAAATCTTAACCACAGATATACCTCCGGTTTCTGAATTGAGAATTCGGGATAAGCAATACTTAAGTAGTATTTGAGTACGGAGTTGTCAAAAAAATGCTTAAAGGACACAACTCATTAGAGTCACCCGGCACCCGACCCGCATTGTCTCGTCGCTCGGCGTCCACTCGTTGTCAGTGGGTGGCTCACGGGTGGACGCCGCGTTATCACCAGTAAACGTCGCGTGGTCAACCAGAGGAGTCGTCGGAGGAGTCCATTCGAGGGCAGCGCGCGGTTCACTCGGGACTTGTGCGTTGGCAATGCGCAGCAACTCAAGGCAAGCAAGCGAGCAGCGAGTTGTCACCGAGTGGTCTACTCGTCGTCCGCGCGTGGACGGCATACGCCCTAGGCGATCCGGTGACGCTACGGAGTTGATGTAGTGAGCGCACATCCATACAAGTTCATATAAAGAATACTAACCGCACGAGGCGAGGCGATGCGGGTCGGATGCCGGGTGGCTCTAATGAGCTGTGACCTTTAAAATCCGTAATTTTTTTGACAACTCTGAACTCAAATGTTACTCTGCTTATCCCAGAATTCTTAATTCAGAAACCGGAGGTGACTGAGCTAGTATGACGTGGATAGATTATAAACTATCGAAAATTAATACTTTATATTTTAAGCAGTACAGTTCACAATTTATCGACAGTTTACAATCTCGCGAGATAGATTATGAACTAACAGTGTTCACAATCATACGGTGACATATTACAACCGCCCAACATAGAGCAAAAAATAAGACACCTTCGTATCGTACTACTAACATGCTTATAGACATCCTTGTATATCTAAGTATACGTTTACCATGTTATATTTAAACATGAACACCGACCTAAAATAGCCAATGTACACTGTCACACACGAAAGAGCACGCTACGCAGTAACATGGTGAATATTCAACACCACAGCTATGAAGTTCGTGACATAGTAATCGTTTTGAGGATAAACTGGTTATCGAGCAAACCTAGCCATAGTTTGGTTCTAGCAAACCCGGGTTTAAACGTCCAATCGGTGTAATATTTTTCCGTGTAGTTGAAGAATGGGCCACTTGGATTTCTTTTAGAACCCTTGAGTGACGTAACACAGTCGAATCCACCACACTTTTCATAGAGCTGATACGCCATCCCGCCATACATATTGCTAGTGGACCTTCCAGGAGGATCCACGGCATTACGTTTGCGCTAAGAGTGAACCCTCGAGGAGGGTTTCTGGCATTAGGTTAAAAACCTTGAAAAATACGCTACTACGTCATAAAATAGGTGTTTGCTTGTTTCGTGACGGTGAATTTTCCAAGAAAAATCTGCATTTAAAATGAGCCCTCCACGAGGGCACCCGGCGTGGCGAATGCGACTAGAAGGTGTTCAAGCCACTCACTCACCCAGCTCTAAACGTGTTAAAGGAGACTGAGGCTCAATATACACCGCCGCGGAATGGAATGGAAGCGACGACGTTGTATATAGCATAATGAACTTTATGTCAATTGTATAAAGTACAAACTAGATTCCCCGGAAGACGAGCCTAAGGCTGTTTTTCCACAACTCACGACACGAACGACTAAATGTGGTGATGACTCCGAGCACCATATATTTCCAAGAACTGTTCACTACGGCACTACACACTACACACACATAGTGCCGTCTTGTTTCGTGACGTTTAATTTTGGATTCTTCAATATTCCTATGTAGATATTACGCTAATTCTTGGGATAGCAGAGCCAATTTAAACATTTTATTAATTTTATTTCGATTGGCATTAATATAATTGTTCTCTAATTAATATAGGCGTGAGTTTATGTATGTATGTATAATTGTTCTATCTAGCTTTTTCCCAACTATGTTAGGCTCAGCTGAATACCAGTATTTTAACACAGAGCAACTGCCATCAGACCTCCGCGTAACTGGGCAATGCCGATATCCTAAGGTTCAACCGGTCTGTTGTCAGACTTTCGGGCTTCTGACTACCCGTAACGACTGTCATAGGTATTCGTTTGTCACCCGGGACTGACGGCTTAACGTGCTCTCCGAGACACGGAGGGGTCTCAATGTGTAATGAACGTTCACCCATCCATGGACTGACCGCGGCAAGCACAGCATAACCTTGCAAATTGTGTGATCTGCGCGGTTTTTAACGAGCCCCTCGATTGATAATACAGAATGATATTAACAGCGATTACGCACTGCATCCGATCCGGATCCGTGAAAATAAGAATATAAAAAACTCGGACCGAATTCGGATGTTGCTTTACGCACTGCATCCGATCCGAATACGTGAAAATACGAATCTAGAGTCTAAAAACTCGGACCGAATTCGGATATCGCTTACGCACTTATCCGATCTCTTATCCAAATTCAAACAATTCAGGGGCCATCTTTGGCATATCCATTTGGCGTCCGATTTGAATCCGAGGTAATGCGAAAGCGTTCATACAAACAGTACTACGGCTACTTCGGTCCGTCAATATTTCTTCCGAATTGGAAACTCACGGATCACGGAGAGAAATCGGATGACGGAAGTCGGATCTAGTGCGTAAACTACCATACAAATAGTTCTATGACTACTTCGGAACGTATTTTCTCGGATTCGGATCGGATGCAGTGCGTAACCGCTCTTACTCTCAGAAAACATCGGATTCTATTTCCAATATTCGTAGCTGTAAAATGCAGTTTCTGCTTTCTCCAAACTCATGTCTCTTTTGATAACTTTCTTTTATATATCCGTCTCAGTTTTAGCTTTGTAATTTTAAAGTAAAACTCAGTCTGTATTTTTATTTCCTATTTGTTCTCTCTAAGAATAGTTCAAGTTCTTTCTACCCACGCCTGTCGTAAAAGGCGATTCAATTCTATTAGGTGGAAGGAAAGCTTTGTTCACCTGTATACACAGAGACCTTGAAACTAAAAACATTTTACTGTGATCAATTATATCCTGCCAAGTACCCAGAATAGAAATAGGCCACAGTACCGATCCATCCTAATCTTTTATAAAAGGGAACGATTCGGATAAAGTTTATTCTTGTTAACAACACTCTTGGTGGCGTGCTTTCGAGATGCAGTTATTCGGGTTACATGTTTCGTGATTGCGCAACATACTCAAAGAATTTATGTCACTAATATCACAGTACATATAAGCTAAAGCAGTACCTCAACTTACTATTCGCCTGAATCGACACACTCGCACAGACACGCACTGTATACTGAGTATACAGTAGCGAAGGGTGAATTTTCTTAAAAGGGAAGCCGGACCAATTATTTGTTTAAATAATAATTGAAAATAATAGATACCATATTTCGAAAGGGAAGCCGATAGGAATCGAATTGTATGGAGCCTTCGCCACTGCTGAGTATAATGCACTCTTTGTCATGTACTCTATGACAGCCGTGACTGACGGTATTCCGATGATACCTTAGAAGCCTTGTTGCAGTGCATGTCTGTGTGAGTGTGTCAATTCGGACGATTGTAGTACGGCAGCACAGCTAACGGGCACGACTAAAGCGATATCGCTCCACGCAGTCAGTTAACTTGAGACGCTAAAATTACTCAGATTACAGAATACCATCGTTCATTTTTTGAAAACTTTTTTTTGTTGATTCTGAGAAAAACCTATGCAAGGTCAGTCAGTGTCACCAGTAGATCACGCGGTTTGAAGGAATTACACGAATTCGTTAACAACCTGTATAGACCTGTATTTTTTTATTAAATACGTTGTAGTGTCATAAATTTAACCCCTTCCTCTTCAAAACCCTTCTTTTTGGCTTTGACGAAGTCGGGTATAAAAAGCCCTTTCGAATGATACCTTACACGATATAATGAAAATATTCCAAAGGGGGGGGGGGACGCACCCCCTCCTCTTTTCCAGTAGTCAGTTCCCAACAACAAATATAAACAAAGCAATACTTGTAATTTGAGAATTTTGCTTTGATCCGATGAGGAGTTCCGTTCCATAGGTATCTCTGAAGTTCATGGTCTAATCATAACAATATTTATATGGGACCAATCGGGAAGTATACGCTTTCGAAAAAAAAAAAAAAAACAAATCGGTTTATAAATTGCGGAGATATGAGGTAACAAACATAAAAAAAAAATACAACCGAATTGAGAACCTCCTCCTTTTTGAAGTCGGCTAAAACAACATCAGAATTTAGTTTTTTTTTGTTCAGTGATTTTATTGGTTACTAGATTGATGAAAACTTTTAGATCAAGTTGTAATCATATTGTAGTGAAAAGTTGGAAAGTCTGATGTTGGCAGCAATTTGTCTTAAATTAAAGGAAATTTCTGCTGAGAAAACTTTTGCTGAGCAACCCTGGCTCTCTGGGTGCTTTGTTAATGATGCGTTGAATTAAGAAACAAACGTGTTTTTTTTATTGGATGAAAAATACATAGGCTTTGGGTTTCGGCATTGGTGAAGGTCGCGGGAATCCGCGACGAATGGATGCGAGAAGCACATGACCGGTCAATGTGGTGATGCTTGGGGGAGGCCATCGCCAGCAGTGGACGTTTTTCGGCTGAATGATGATGATGATTTTGGGGCCCCCAACAGACCGGGGGCTCTGGGCTCGTGCCCACGTGCCGATGGTAAAGTCGGAACTGTCCACGAGTGACGATACTAAGGCCTCATTTACGGAGACGCGGGGCGTCGCGCGTCGCGTTGTGCGGCGCGGTCCGCAATGAATTCAAACATATGGCGTTGTATGAAAGCGTTTACGGAGAAGCGATTTTACGCGCGTTTGCTTGAAATGCAGGCGGAGCCCGCGAATGGCATCGCCGCGGCGCACGCAGCGTTGCGACCAGCTATTCCTGCAATTCTTCGTCCACTGTAAAACGTAGCGTCAACCGCGGCGGGGCCCGCGGCGTCGCACGCGCCGCATCTTCATAAACAACATCGTACATTGCCATATATTTGTGTTTGCGCGTGTGATGATGCGGGCCGCTGCACGTGCCGCCACTCCTTAAACAGAAAAATCGTACGACGCGCCGCGAGACGCCACACCGCACGCGACGCGCGACGCCCCGCGTCTCCGTAAATGAGGCCAAAAGGTAACGTTAGACGGGTGCACCGGACGTACTTTAGCTTGCTTGCCATACTGGCTAGCAAATTTTTTCACCACAGCATGAGCTAGTTTTTAACCGACTTCAAAAAGGAGGAGGTTCTCAATTCGTTGGTTGTATTTTTTTATGTGTGTTACCTCAGTCCTCCGTCATTTATGAACCGATTTAAAAAAAACTTTTTTTGTTCGAAAGGTATTTCGAACCGTTCCCGTTTGGTCCCATATAAATGTTGTTATGATTAGACCATGAACTTCAGAGATATGGAACGGAACTCCTCATCGGATCAAAGCAAAATACTCAAATAACTAATATTGCTTTGTTTATATGAGTTGTTCATAACTGACTACTGGAAAAGAGGAGGGAGTGTGTCAAACCCCCCCACTTTCCGGAATGTTTGAATTATGTATACCTCGTACCGCCATTTGTGGCTGTTATCGGAACGAAACGATACCACTGAGGTATCGATACTTTTACTCGATACCGCATCGGTCGTAAAGTATCGATACCTACTCGGTATCGAATGAAAAGTATCGATACTTACTCGTATCGGTCAATTTATTCGTAGAATTAAAGACAAATAAAAACAGCAGTTAGTACTGATTTTATGTTAATTGATAAAACAAAAAAGACTCAGAAATAAAAGTCGGTTTTTAATGTGCTCCCCAAAAATAATATTTTTTCAAGATGTTTACCTATTAAACGATTCTTTAATGCAATGACTGTCGCGCCAGCTTTAAAAAAACAATCTCTCACAAGTACCTAAGTAATAAAATATAAATATTCTACCGACTAGACTAATAATCAAAATCTCAAAAAATCTCCAAAAACATCTAAAAAAAACTCAAAAAAATCTCAAACAAATAATTAAAAACAATCTCTCACAAGTACCTAAGTAATAAAATATAAATGTTCTACCGACTAGACTAATAATCAGGACAAAAGTCCTCGTATCGCTACCGAGTACCGATACTAGTACTTGTGACCGATACCTACTTGGCACTTGGTTCCAAAGTATTGATGCCAAAAGTACTTGGTATCGAAAGAAAAGTATCGAGTATGTACTCGTATTTACTCGTATCGTTTCATCCCTAGGCTGTTATTCGTCACTTAACGTCTCACAAAAAAGGGTGGACTATTTTATTATTTGGCCTAAAGCGATTCATAGTTGTAATTAAGACTTGACTCTGAAGGGTTCTGTTAAATTATTTCTCTGAAAACACCAATTTAAATTAAACAGTTTTATTGAAAGGTAAACATTAATTTTAATAGCAAAATATTATTGTTGGAAATATTTATCAACAAACAAAGATTTATTAACTCTTTCATGGAAATATTGCTTTAATTTCCCAGAATCGCTGGTTAATGGAATTTGTTAAAATGGCGTCTGAACGAAATTTGATACAAATCGTTGTTGAAAATATATCATTGTCACGGACACATCTCATTTTCGAACCTTAAGAATATTAATTGACTGGTCACTTAGCAAAAATCACGGCATGTTAATTAACTAATTATAATAATACTCTATTTAAGAGTATTACTAGTAGAGTACCTAATACTCTTAGTATGCTATTAATAGTAGAGTAATAGTATAGTATTACTAGTAGTAGTAGAGGACTGCCTAGTTGGTCTAGCGGTCGCAAGCGCGACTGCTGAGCGTGAGGTCCTGGGTTCGATCTCCAGGTCGGGCAAAGTGTCACTGGGTTTTTCCGTGTGGAATTTCTCAGTAGCAGCCCGGAGTCTTGATTTGTACCCGGCAATTTGTGTCGATGGCAATAGGCTCGCCCCCTATTACATGGGAGGTAAACATTTCTCATACAACGCCATATGTTTGAAATCAGTACGGGCCGCGCCGCACAACGCGATGCGCGACTCCCCGCGTCTCCGTAAATGAGGCCTAAGATTTTGTGGGGTTACTTGGTATCGGAAATTGAACAACATTCGTTCTAGAACTTTTCGAAATTCGCCAATTCTTTTATGCCTGTCCATACAAATCAATTCAAATATTTTTTTGATTTGTATGGAATGATATATAAAAAAATATACTTACGCGAATTTCGAAAAGTTGTAGAACGAAAGTTGTTAAATTTTCGATACCGTATAATCCCACAAAATTCTTAGAGTTGATTTTTTAATACCTTTTATGTATAACACAACTTTAACTTCTGTAATTAAAAGAACTATTTGAAGATCAAAAACAGAGAAAAACAAAGAAAACAGAGAAGAGGAGCTCGTGGCTAAGTAATTACAGCCGCATAGACCGATCTTCCGGGTTAAGCCACGCTTGCCGAGGTTGGTCTGTGGATGGGTGACCATTTACCATAGCGAGTTTCCTCCGTGCCTCGGAAAGCACGTAAAGCCGTTGGTCCCGGCTGTCATTTGTAGATCTTTGACAGTCGTTACTGTTGCTCAGAAGCCAGAAAGTCTGACAACCAGTCTTACCAAGAGTATCGTATTACCCAGTTACTGGGTTGTGGAGGTCTGATAGGCAGTCGCTCCATGTAAAATACTGATATTCAGCTGCATCCGGTTCGACTGGAAGCCGACCCCAACATAGTTGGGAAAAGGCTAGGCAGATGATGATGAAGATCAAAAACACGAATGTTTATTAAAAACTGATCTTTACGCTAACGCAATAAACATGATTGGGTTTGATCAGGTACATCGTTGTAACTTATTAGTTGTGTTGTACTGTATCTACATTCAAGTAGTTTGACGACACGTTTGGTGCAGTGGCGAAGCGATTGGCTTCTGCGCTACGGGTCGTGGGTTCGATTCCCACACGGAACAAAACTTTGTATGGCCTACAGATTGTTGTTTCGGGTCTGGGCGTTTGTGTATGTGAGATTTGTGTCTGTAAACGCACCCACGATACAAGAGAAATCTTAGTGTGGGGCAACGTTTTAAAAAGAAAAAAAAGTGTTCATTGCTGTATGACCATTTCAGACATTGTTATCAATAATGTTTTGTGAATATGATATAGACTTTTGCCATTACATGTTTTTTTTTATTGGATTGCGGTTTAGGGATTGGCTGTATGTAACATTCCTAGAGTCACAGTTACAAAGGACATCTTTGGACCGTACTTACCTCTTTCCGTAAACTCGAATTGCTCGTTGGAACACACAAACACACACCGTGAACAACTAATAACTAAAGCCGGGTCCGCAGTGCCAATTTTCTAACATTTTATGGTGTTTTTGCGAACAAAACTGTTAGGCCACGCCCCTATTTGTTTAGCAAACAATGTTACCCTGTTTGCAAACACGAAAACACGGCGCAGCGAACCCGGTTTTATGTATATGTGTGTGTGTGTACTGTGTATGTAAATTATGCTTGCAGTTACACAGTACAGTTAGCGTCAAATTATCAGAACGAACACTGTTCATAATTACCTAAACAACAAAAGAAATTAAACTTTATCTCAATGGGATAAAATTCTTGTGAGAATGACAGATGGGGCTCAATTCATTCATTTATTAAATTTTAATGGCAATTTCTACTAACAAGTATAGCGACGCCAATAAAATACCATTGTCACGCCACTGAAATTTTAACAGTATACGAAAGTAACAACAATCTCTATGGTATGAAAATGGTATAAAGTCATTGCTTATGAATCGTTTTTCTTATGAAATAGCAGAATTGAATCCCAGTTGTCGTGTACTGTGTTCATTCTGAAACACCCCTATGTACAGCCGGGGACTCGAAATGTTTATCAGATTTCAAATTCGATTCCTTCTCACACTGTGCGCAATAAGGTTTAATAAGTCATCAAATGAAATAAGTTTTACTTTTTAAAATTATTGTGAAGCGTCGATTATAGCAAAAAGCTATTAATCACTGTTTGATGTTATGAACTCCTTTTTGTATATGTGATTGAATTTACTGAATAGATTGATTTCTTTTTCTATGATACATAACGCGAAAAAAAAATTGCTGTTCCCTACATTAATGTTCGCATAACCCGTCAAAATGTAGGGAACAGCTGTTTTTTTTTTGCGATTTCTGGTTTGGTCCCATACTAAAAGTTGTTCATAATGATGAGTACAGTGACCCCTAAAGAGGTTGTACACTTACTATTTTACACCTTGTAAATCCTCTTTAAATTAATCTTTTCATGTCATTTAAGAAAAAAATATCTTTGCCCTGTCAATTCTTGGCGAGCAACCGAGCGACCTTATGAAAAAGTAATATGCAAGCAATTATAGACCTTAGGGTGGTAAACACTTCAAATCCGCGACTGTATATATCGGGTGTAAAACGACCCTTAACGATAACCAAAACCACATATTCTACTCATCATTGGGATCATTTTTTTCGAACAAACCATACCTGGGAAATCATTGGTTTTGGAGATATTGAAGGTCAAAGTACACATTTTTTTTTAGTTTATTCCAAAAACGATTTCCAAGTCATAATACTAAACTTTCTTCCATACAAACATTATCAAAAATTTCTATTTTTCCTAACAAATTACGCATTTGAGTTACAAAAACGCAATGAATATCAAACGCACACGACCGCCTTGGCTCGGCTGTGTGGCCGCTGCACGTAGTGTTTTCGGAACCGGTATTCTTTTTGAGAACCGGGAATTTCGGTACTTTTGTATAACGGAACCGGGATTTCCCGGTTCTTTCGGTATTTTCGGTTCTTGCTAGTTTTTGTTATAGAAAACAAGTGATTATGCTTCAAAAGTAAACTAAAATTTAGTATTCAAGTAATTTTAATTCGATTTTTTTTTTCTATTCTCTATTCTCATACTTAGTAGTAGGTAATTATATATAAATCAGACCATAATCAATCGCAGTGTTATTGTTAGGTACACACGGCTACACTTCAAGCTATGCAAAACCAGTATAAGCTGACCGTTACTTGTGCGAAAAGATTATACAAAGCGACGCCAAGATAAACTGGTTTTGTATAGCTTGATGCGTAGCCGTGTGTACTTACGTAAGTATTTACTGTCAATAAAGAGTAAAAATAAGGCAGTCATCTTAGATTCCATAACATTAAAATTATCTTAAGAGGGCTATCGCATTTTGTCTCCTGCCTCGCTCGCACAGGACCATATTTTTAAGAATGTTAAATTAAAAGATGCATTTTTTAATAATGTATTCAATGGGCTCCCTTTAAAATAATATTAATTTAATAGGTTATTATTAAAAACACATTACTATCGTGTTCCCTAATAAACTCAGCTCAATAATTATTATGATCCGTTTTTGAGATAAGTTTAATAAATGTCACAATAAAAATGTTTTTAATAATTATACCTATTAAATTAATATTATTTTAAAGGGAGCCCATTGAATACATTATTAAAAAATGCATCTTTTAATTTAACATTCTTAAAAAATATGGTCCTGTGCGAGCGAGAGAGGTGAGAAAATGCGATAGCCCTCTTAAACATTTTTCAAAGGCAACAAAATTAAACTATTTTCTATTCTCATAACTAGTAGTAAATAATTATATATAAATCAGATTATAATCAATCACAGTGTTATTGTTAGGTTCCTAAGTAAGTGTTTACTGTCAATAAAATGGTAAAAATTAGGCAGTCACCTTAGATTCCTTAAACATTTAGAAATATCTTAAACATTTTTCAAAGAAAACAAAATTAAACTTTTTTAACAAACAATATTTAAACATAATATCTCCTTCCGAGTATTCATAAAATATGGCGTAACCAAAGTTTAGCTTTTTAAGAGCTTTAATTCTCTCTTCTCTATAATAGGACCTTAAAATAGTACTTACTACTTTCCTTCCTATCCTAGCAAAAGCAAGCGAGTGTAGGTAGTTATTGGTTAAAGCGAGCGCACCATTAATTTCGCGCGTTATTTCTTTTAACGCTGAATTATTCACGTTAGTTTTGAATGTTTGAATGGTAGAAAGTGTGGAAAAGTAAAGTAAGAGTAAATAATTAAATAGTAGTATGAACTAGTGTGAATCGCGTAATAAAAATAAAATTCCCGAAAGAACCGGGAATCAAATTTGATTTCCCGGTTCCATTTTACTGATAAAAGAACCGGGAATTCCCGGTACTTTCGAGACCGGGATTTACCGGTTCTGAACCCTAGCTGCACGCATGCAAACGCGCGGCATCGCCACAACCATAATTTGCGCGCTACAAAAAAAAAACGTTTTTTTTCATGCCAAAAAATAAAAGTCGTTTCCCAGCAATTATTTTTGGTCAATGTAGTTTAGTTTGATGTAGGTTTAGAGTGCGTAGATTTTGGGTATGTGATGGGTCTTTTTACACCCTGTATATGTTATTCAGATCATTTTGAACAGTCTGTTCGTCCCGATATATTTGATGCTGACTGTGCTTGTGTACAGCAATAGCACGTTGCTAGACACATTCTCCTTTATCTAGTAAAGACATGTCGCGTTTGGGATCTCTGTAGGGAATTAGTACAGATCGATCGCTTGGTAAGCAATTTCGCCGAGTAAGTCTAACTAAGCAAATTATATTTATCTCGACGTTTTTCTTTAAACATTGAGATAATCCATACTGATGTTGTGTGGCATGATAGCCTAGGGGTTGAACGCTAGCCTTCTATGCAGGAGGGTCTGAATTCGATCTCAGTCTACTCTACTGACTTTGAGAAAAATCGCGAAAATCAACAATAAATATTTATTTATACTTTCGCACAAAGGTACAGAGGCGGACTTAATGCCTCACGCATTTTCTACTAGTCGACCTTAGGGTGATGCAGAGAAAACATGGTAGGTGCACTAAATACTGTATGTGATGCGATGGCATTTATGCCAGTATTATTTACACTTATAACAAATTTAATAAACCACTAATATTGTGTTTTTTTACTCTGCCACCTTTTACCCTAGTTGCATCTGGTGGTAAGTGCAGACAGGGTCTAAGGTAAAGCACACGAGTACAAGTAATGGAGATATAAAGGGATTCCCCCTATACTATATGTCTCTGGCTCTCACATACACAAGACGTAACATGGTAAACTGGTTGGCGCCGTACTTTAATGTTCAGGTAGCTAGGCGGACCGTATAGATCATACCACCAAGCGTGCTGGGTTTTGTTGAATCTTACACCACACGTCTATAAATTGCATCATAATTTAATTATCACTTGCGTTGATGCTGATGAAAACCATCATGAGGAAAACCTGCACACTTGAGAGGGCTCCAAACAGTTTTTGATGGTGATATGTTGAATTTAGAATGGCCTTCCTTCCTTTAGGCATTAATAAAAACAAATAATTTCATAGACTAAACCACAGTAGATATATAAGGTAAAGCAGTACTTCAACTTACTATAATTGCCTGAATTGTCACACTCGCACAGAAACGCAATGTATACTGAGTATAATGCACTCTTTGTCACGTACTCAACGCTTATTACATTTGGCTGAATTAAGACGTCTTAATTCAGAAGGGCAAATTAGAAGCTTCTGATCACACTGTCCTAAATTTAGTCAGTGTGACCATTTGTGGCAGATTTCTGCCATTTTGGCAGATTTCGCTCCAAAATTTTATCTGTGGCAGATCCTGCTGACGATTCACAAAAGTGGCAGATTTCGGCAGATTTAAATGATTTCATGACAATTCACATTACATAATTTGAATTATCTTTTTTAAAAGTATACAGTACATCAGGTTTTATATATGTATAATGAGATTACAAATGATTTTTTCGAACTGGCAACTTCTGTTTCATGGCCAAATTATACGGGGATTTCCCGCTTATTTAAACAAGTGCTTCAGATGATTATGTACTGTAATCAAACTGGAATACTTCTTTATTGATTTGGTTTCCAAGAGACTTGTTAGAATCAGGTGGAAGTAGCGCCACCAGCACAATTTTGAGTGTAGACAAATTTTGGGGAGCGATTGGAAAAATCCTGGACGCGAATGGGGCTACAAAATATCCAAATCCAAATATTACAAATTTCGCGAAAGCATTATTATGTTTGCCGATGTCCAACGCTTTGTGCGAAAGAATCTTCTGTCTGGTGAATTTAAACAAAACAAAAATAAAGAATAGGTTCCTAAATCAACATGTGTCAGCTTTAATTACAACAAAAGACACGGCGACTGTGTCTCCTACATAACCAACTAAAAACATGATCAAAAAGATGTCGTCAAAATCTATGTATACCGAAAATTTGAAGGCAAATGCGGATACGTAGAGTAAGTAGTGTTTAAGTATAATAACGCATAAGAAAACTTAAATATTTTTATTGATTAAAGAAATTTCATTGAATTCATTGTGTATTTTTTTCAGTTTCCTTAAAGGCATATTTTTGGCATTTTTGGCGCAAAGTGTGGCAGATTTTGGCAGATTTTTTGCCACACTTTAGTTACTGAATCAGTTGCCAGTTAAAGCGCGACGGAGTCGGACGTGTCGTGTGCGAGGATGGCTCCAGTATTATCCAGACCAAAAAATTGGCCTTTGCCCAGCCCTGGCCTTTATTGTAGCCGATTCGTCTATATTTTATATAAACTCAGTAGCACTTGGAAGCCCTCATTTCGTACATTTTTGTTCAGGAAATTTTTGTCCCAAAGATAGGGCATATCTTTATACAGCTCTAAAATATTGAGCATAACTTCTATTTCTTTCGTCATTTCGTAGGTACCCACGCTGCGCACCGCACTCGCACTACACTTTTTTATTTGGGAATACAAAATAAAACTATACGTCCTCACGCATCGACAGAAACTCAAAGGGGGGGGGGGGGTGACGTACTTGACGTAGGCGATCATTTTTCGCAAGTACAAAAATCACATATTAATACCACAGTGTACCTACTTACTACTTAAAGTGGGTCAACGCCCATACATTTGACAGGTCCTATGAAATGTCAAAATTGGTAACACTTGTCATAGGGTTGTCACATAAAACAAATTACACAAACTTTGTCAAACAAACGTCCAAATTAATTAACGTTTAATAGAAACAGTGACACGCAAAAAGAAAACCACGCATGCGTAATTTTGACGATTGACAAAATAATGCAAAGGTATGTAGCAGCAATTTCGCCATCTTATCCTGGAATTTTCTAACAATATTTAAAACTACAAATTTTGTCGAGGTTACAGTCGCAGTGACTAACGCTTGCGGGGGTAGGTAAGAGTCATAAAATATTCCCAAATCCAAGAAGGAGCCATAGAAAATTACTTATTATTCATGGTTATTGCTTCTATGGTTTTCGTGGATGCTGATGCTGGAAATAAAGTCTAAGTATTCCTCGATCATATACGGCGGTCAAAAAAAATTATCTGTTAAATGTAATTTGAAAGGTAAAACGTGGTCCCTATCTTGGTGTTTGAGAATGGATCTTGTTTTTGTAATCAGCGTCCCCGAAAATCATGGATTTGACACCCATGACGGTTAATTTGAAAATTTTCATGTCCGCCATCTTGAATATAGTTTTTGACCTCATTTTCGTCATCAGCATCCACGAAAACCATGGAAATGACACCCATGGTGGTTAAATTGAAATTTTAAAAGCCGCCATCTTGGAAATGGATTTTGACCTCATTTTCAACATCAGTACCCCCGAAAACCATGGAAATGACACCCATGACGACTAATTTGACATTTTTACTGCCTCCATCTTGGATTTCGATTTTGACTTCATTTTCGGCATCCGCACCCCAGGAAACAATGGATTTGACACCCATGACCACTAATTTACTAATTTTCATGGCTGCCATCTTGGATTTGGATTTTGACGTTATTTTGGCATCAGTGACCCCGAAAACCATGAAATTAACACCCATGATGATTAGATGAAAATTGTTATGGCCGCCATCTTGGATTTTGATTTTGACGTTATTTTCGGCATCAGTGACCCCGAAAACCGTGGAAATGACTTCCCACGAACAATCATTTGAAAATGTATGTATGCCGCCATCTTGGATTAGTAAACAGACTTTATAATAAAATTATCGTAATAGGTACAACATACATACAATTAATATAATTTCTATGAACGATGTCAATCAAATTCGAAATCAAAAAGTGCGAGCCCTGGAATTTATGTCCCGAGTAGGTATGCAGTATGGCTACTCGGGACATAACCTTCGCTCCTTCACCCCGCAACCCCCCGCACGATTGCTCTGCGACAATGTTCTACGTTGACCGACTGTAAGGAGTTAGATTTAAGTAGACTGTGTTAATACCATGCAAAAATCTACAAAGAATCTCGCGAGAGGGCTCTCTATTCCCATATATTACTATACTCTTTGGTCAAAATAAAACTATACAACCTCACGCAGCGACGGAAGTTAGTAACTAAATGCGATTACACCTTCCTAAATGCGTTTCTAAATAAGCTTCTAAATGATTTAGTCAGTCAGAAACCATCCTTGCTACTGAATTTAGGATCCTAGGTTGCTAATTGCGATTACACTTGACTTAATTCAGTAACGACTGAATTAAGACGTCTTAATTCAGCCAAATGTAATGCACTCAGCCGTGACTGACTGTATTCCGATGACATCTAAAGCTGGCTTCCCACGGTGCGTGGTAGCGCGCACCGGCTGTGCGTGGTGTCATCCGTAAAATCACACACCGCGGGAAGCCACATTATGAAGGTGTGTGATGTGGATACGGTGCACCGCTCCGCACGCGTCCGTATTACCACGGACGAGTCTCTTCCCATGGTGCGTCGGTGCGAGCGCGTGCGTCGCGGTGCACGCTGTTAGTAGTCTTGTTGCAGTGCGTGTCTGTATGAGTGTGTCAATTCGGACGATTGTAGGTAGTTGAAGTACTGCTTTAGGTTTTATGTATATGTTACGGCTAATAGCCGAAGTGCGGCTACACCTAGTTTTAGCCGGGTACAACTAGGTGCAGCCGGCCACATGCGGTTAAACTTAAATCTATCCTACTTATCTTCGGTTAGAACTAGGTTTAGCCTTCATCATAGCGGCTAGAACTAGGTGCAGCCGCACACCGATGGTTAAGGGTAACCCCGACACGGATAGGTTAGGTTCGAAGGGGATGACGGGGGCTAGAGTGAGCGAGCGAAGCGAGCGAACGAAGCCCCCGTCATCCCCTTCGTGTTAGGTTACTTTAAACCCTGTTGACAGAAATAGGAGCCCCGCGCAGCGGGGCTCCGTCGACTTAAGCTCCACCTAGTTCTAACCAACTGCTACTGGTTGCACCTAGTTGTACCCGGCTAAACCTAGGTGTAGCCGCACTTCGGCTATTAGCCGTAACATATATACTGTGCTGTGACTAAACGATCGTTCTTGAGCACACATCCATATAGTTTATTTCTACTATGTACAACCTTCTATATTGTTTTATCATCCGAATCGTTCCTTATAAAAAGGGCCTTTATCAAATAACAACCGTTTTACTGCCTTCGGGTTATATTTTTATTTTCAGCGACGTTTCCACAATACCTTTCTAGGCGGTCAAAAGGAAAATATATTCATTTTCCGTGTGGAAATACAATATTTTCCGGAGTGTTGACTTAATAAATGTGCCATAAAATGTGGGGGCAAAGGGCTTTGGCAAAGAAATAATTCTGTTGTACATTTTATTTATCACCTTATAAAGAGGAATGTCATAATGTATCGTCATAATCCGGCCATTGCTCTAACACTTCTGGGCACAGGTCTCTTCTTAGAATGAGAAGGTTTTAAGCCTTAGTAGGCCTGGGGCCTACTCCCTAAGTCCGTCAACGAAGTTAGTCGCCCGTCCGAAAGTAGCCCGAAACGTAGGAGTGAACAAAACAAGTGTCAAGTTCAACTTTTCGGACGGGCAATAACACATCGATAGTAGGGACAACTGTCAAATCGTGTTGTCATTCATTCTTAGTTCGGGTCCCGAAATAATCGTATGTCCGTAGGTGATAGGGAGTAGGAGACGCTCGTAACTAAGGCCGAAACCACGGACTTCGTGCTTAGGGAGTAGACCCCCTGGTGCGGGGAATTCAGACCCATTGCATGTAATGCTGGCTTCTCACGGCCGCGCCAGCTCACGCCTACGCGCCCTGTGAAGGTAATGGCTCGAGGACGCGCGGGCTAGCGCGTGCAAGCACGTCCGATCCGCTCGGAGTCGGTACTTCAAAGGCGCGATCGAGCGCACTCGTGGCGACTCGAGCGCGCGCGGAGTGGCGCGTGGTGGCGCGGGTGAACAAGTTCGGTGAGATCGTTCTTCTTCTTGCGACATGATGCGCTGCGTGTCTTGGACTGTGGTGTCGACAGAGTGGCCGGCGGGACCAACGCGCGCCGCGCTGCGCCCGTGAGAACGGGTAGCGCGGGCTCGCCTGTTGGCGCGTGCTCGCTTCAGGTTCAGTTCAGCATTATGCCAAAAAACAACACTTGACATCCTAGGTTAGAAGTTTGAGTTATTAATGCTTAAAACGGCCGTCTTTGGTACTTATCGCTAAAACTTCGAATCCAGAAGCTCTAGTGTTGATATTTGGTGTTCGAAAATTTCTACAGCACTTGACTATAATGTTGTATACCTACGTACGAAATTTCAATATGTTGTGTGAAGATAGAAATAATGCTTTTATTCTGAAGTGGCGCCACTGTCGGTGGGGGAAGCGCCTTACAAAGCCAAAGTACCATGTCTGCAACATCGGGCTAATGTTAGAAGATAAATCATTATTTCGGCAGCTTTATTATGCGGGCGGTTTATAATAAATTTGAGCGGTATCAAACTTTTCTTTCAGTAATTCAAATAATTGTGGCAGTAGAAGTATACCAATTAAAGAGTATTAAATAATTTGAAATTTCATTTAATAAATAAAATACATGTTTACGCCATTTTTGACCTAAAATGATTTGTTAACAGCAATTATGATGGGTGATTGGATAATGGGTGACCGTCTGTCTCACATCGAGACCCCTCCGTACCTCGAAGAGCACGTTAAGCCGTCGGTCCCGGGTTTCATACGAATACCTATGACAATCGTTACAGTCAGAAGCCCGTAAGGTACCATTCCGTGCATCGCGGCCGACCGCAGCCGCGCGCGATCGATCGCGTGCGGCTGACGCACGCGGCTAATGCGTCAATAGTCGTGTCTATAATATACTGACTAATCTGTCATTAGCCGCACGCGTCTGTCGTAGACTTCGGAAGCGGTGCCATACATTTTCATACTCTGACTATTAACGCATTAGCCGCGTGCGTCAGCCGCACGCGATAGATCGCGCGCGGCTGCGATCGGCCGCGATGCACGGAATTGTACCTTGCTTACAACCGGTCTAACCTTAGTTTATCGGCATTGCCCAGTAACTGGGCTGCGGAGGTTTGATGGCAGTCGCTCCGTGTAGAATACTGGTACTCAGCCGCATCTGGTTAGACTGGAAGCTGACCCTGACATAGTTGGGAAAAGGCTAGGTAGAACAGAACACTTGAACAAAATTTTGAGTCAAGACTATAGGGTGTAAAGGAATTCGTGCAATTCCTTTAAAACGCATGATTTACTGGTAACACAGATTATCCTTGCAAGGAATTTTCGCAAATCTATATAAATAAAAAGAAAAGTCCTGACTGACTGACTGATTGACTGACTCATCAACGCCCAGCCCAAACCCTTGGACCTAGAAAGCTGAAATTTTGCACAGAGGTTCCCTTTATAATGTAGACAAGGAATAAGGAAGGATTTTTCGAAATTCAACCCCTAAGGGAGTTAAATAGGCGATGAAAGTTTGTATGGAAAATCGTCAAATAACGGGTTCAAAATTTCACGCAAGCGAAGCTGCGGGCAAAAGCTAGTTGAAAAATAAAATAAAACAAAATTATATCATGGCGTTCTGTTTTTCAGTTATTTTAACGCCCTGAGTTAACTGACTGCGAAGAGCGATATCAACTAGTCGTGCCCGCCAGCTGTGTCACTGTGCTTTCATTCATTTAGAGCTAGCGCACACGGGTGACTTTTGTCATCGTGACAATTTATATCACTCTTATAAAATCTAAGAGTATTGTATGGAGATGCACCCAGTTATCATGTCGTAACACACATACCAATGGACTTGAAAGAGTGACAAGATTTTCACGGTGACAAATGCCACCCGTGCGCGATTTTATAAGAGTGATGAAATAGTCACGGTGACAAAAAAAGTCACCCGTACGCGCTAGCTCTTATGCGTGGCAAAAAGACGAAACAAAAAAAAATCTCCTTTTTTATTACAACCTTATGAGGTGACTTAGATATGATCACTTACCGTACAGCAACCGCAAGAAAGAAAATAATTTTATTTTGTTATTTTTAATCATTCTAAATTCCGTGCAAAGTTCCATGAGATCTATACCAGTAATAGAATAAGATGTGTGGTTTTAAGGATTTCATTCCTTTACACTCTGTATATTTTTGCCTGCTTTTACTTTTTTTTTTACTTTTTTTAAAAAAAACGTTGCCCCACACTAAGATTTCTCTTGTAGCGTGGGTGCGTTTATAGACACAAATCTCACAAACAAACGCCCAGACCCGAAACAACCATCTGTAGGCCATACAAATTTTTGTTCCGTTTGGGAATCGAACCCACGACCCGTGGCGCAGAAGCCAATCGCTTAGCCACTGCACCAAACGTGTCGTCAAATTTATTTTTTTAATTTTAAAATAACTAGTATATAGTTAAGTTAATATTTTACTAAAACCTTTCATTTGCATCGTACCTCTGGCGACATGTTAGAGGGTATTAACCTTAAAAGCTACGGAGTCAACGACCTTTATATTTGTTTCAAAAGGTGTGATTTAACGTTTACTGGTGGAAAATGAAATTAAACCATTATCGTTTTACTTTCTAATCTATTGGGTGGTTTCACGTGATTTGTTGAAAAAGTTCGAGTAGTTAAATTGTTTATTTTGTAGGTTAACGATGCTTTTGAAATGTCTAAATTGATTTACTCTCTCTCTGTTGTGTTGGCACGAGATATTACGAGAATATTGTGGTGAATAGATTAGCTAGTCAGCAAGGTTGGTAGCGAGACTGGCCCAGGGTTCACCGGACGTACTTGAGTCACCATCACTCGTGAAAGCTCTTTTAGGGCTCTTACACACCACGTTTATTTCAGGTGCTGTTGACGCGCGTCGCACGCAACTATAACGCGCTGAAAACGCGATGTTGTCGCAACCAATTTACCTATTCACACGTTCATAAAATTGTAGTATGCAGACGACGACTTTTTCGCGAGCTGTCGACGAGCTCGTAGCCCGGAGTTACATCGATACAGACGCGCTGCCACAGCGCGTCTCTTTAGCTGCAAACATATACGTACAGCGCGTTTTAATCCAAGGAGAGTTGGTTACGCGCGTCTGTAGCGCGATACACGCTCCTTCGCGCGCGTGCTACACGCGTTTTACTTTGCAAGGAGAGTTGCTCACGCGCGTCTATAGCGTGTTTCTCTTGAGTTTGCAGCGATGCAATCGCAAGTAATCTGCCTATTTCAAGTTTAGCAGCGCCGACAACGCGCGATAGAGAAACACGCGGTGCCGGCGCCTGAAAAAAACGTGGTGTGTAAGAGCTCTTAATGCATTTCAGAGTTGATTTATTGTATTAGTTTGCCTTGGTGGTAGGACCTTTACGGTCCGCCTGGCTAGCTACCACCCTCACATTAAAGTCCGGCGCCAAGCAGTTTACTGAGTTCCGCCGTGTGTATGTGAGAGCCAGAGGGGTATAGGGTAATCCCTCTATATCTCTGTTACTTGGATTCGTGTGCTCCATCTTAGACCTTGTCTGCGCTTACTATCAGGTGCGACGAGGGTCAAACGCGAAGAAGCTAAGTAAAAAAAAAAACTGAATTTTTAGAATACTTTCCACCGGCAGCGGACAAAGACTTTCCTTTTATTTCTTTTTTTTCGATCAGACTGTTTCTACGTAACGTAACCGGGCACTTATTGGCGAGACCTGTAGGCTTATTTATTTATTTATTTAATGCACAATGTACACAATGTTACAGCTAGGCTCAAAACTATTGAGTACATGACCCTGTTAGGGTGCAGCAAGGTAACTTAAAACTAGTAGTATGCAGTAGAATAGGAACTTTCAGAATATTATAAACTATTATATTAATTAAACTTAAACATAAAAAAGGAAAATATATAATAATTAACACATACATATTATATTTGGACTATTTCAACTTTTTATCTTCCATAAATTCTTGGATACTATAATAGCATTTTTCTAAGAGTAGTTATTTTAACCTACATTGAAATACACATAGTGTTTTGGTGGACCGTATATTTTCGTATTGGTTTTCCAGTCAATGGGAGGAAGTAAAACACTTAACCTAACTTAACTACTTATACTACACTAACATAATGACTACCTGCAATAACAGCATCAAGGGCGGCCCCTAGTGGGACTCAGACCTCGGCTTACGGCGTTGCTGGCGGGTGATTGGGAGGGAGACAGCTTGATGAGGGTTGAATTAGTGGTGTGAGCGCACAGCTTCAATCAATGACGTTTTATAAACACGCCAACATCATTGCACTACAAAACATCGCGAACTTTACGATTGCTACATAACAGTACCTACATTGAAGTATACAGTGTTAATTATACTATTCATTATACGACGTGTTACATAATTCCCCATAAAAAAGAAAACATAATGTTAATCAAGTAGTCTTTTATAGTTGTTATCATTTACCTCTAAGAGGAATTTGGGTAAGAATGTAAATAACTTTCTGGGTACCTAGCCTTGTTTGATGTGATCTGAGGTACCTAGTCTACTCTTTACTTTTATGTTTTCAGGGTTGCGTTTCAGTGATGATTAAATTTTATATGTCCAAATTTTTTTTTGGGGTCCAATTTTTTTTTAATATTGCCAGTATACTCTTTATAAGGGACCTTTTAATCCCCTTTCGGCTTTAGGGGTATTTTTGTAACACGTTGTATAGTATAATTCTCACATCATTTGTAAACACAAGATATCATTTTTTTTACACAAAATGTTGCAAGATTTACACTTTATAGGGTCGTATTAGCCGCGACACTGGTTGGTGCGTGACTAAGTGAATGCCGGGCAATTACCTTGCTTTAATATTGCCAATATTGAGCGCGGGAAATGCATCTACAGTTTATAATATCGTTGGCTTCAGTGCAGAGTTGGTGGTGCTCTCGCATTGGTCGCACACGCGGAAAAAGGTGTTTCTTCTTCAGATGCTGCCAAAATTGTCTGTTAATTATGTAAAGATATAATGATGAGTGTATTACTAGCTACAGGTCTTTGAACCTTAAATAGGCAGAATGACGAATGAGCAAATGAAAGTTATGTTTCAAAATTATATCTAGGTATTAAAGTTTAATATTCTATATCAAAACTTATAAACTTTGGTTGAAAAGTTCTTTCATAAATATAATCAAAGGTCCTTTGATAACGATTCCAAAAATTTTGATTCCAATTTGAAATATGCGTACACACCTAGCCAATGAACGCCAACGAAGGGGGCAACGAAAGCGATTCGTTCTATACAAAGTTTCGTCATTCTTTTTTTGAATTTGAACTGCTTTAAATGGTCCTAATAAGTGCCCGTAACCGGGCAGTTATTGGCGAGACTTGAAGGGTCTCCAGTCAATGGGGGGGAAGTAAAATACTTAACCTAAGCTAACTACTTATACTACACTAACATCATGACTACCTGCAACAATAGCACTAAGAGCGATTTTGATGATATAAATGTAATGTAATAGGGGGCGAGCCTATTGCCATCAACCGGGCACAAATTCAGACTCCGAGCTACTACTGAGAAACTCCACACGAAAAACCCAACATTTTGCCCGACCTGGGGATCGAACCCAGGATCTTACGCTCAGCAGTCGCGCTTGCGACCACTAGACCAACGAGGCAGTCGAGCTCTACTACTACTTATATTGACTAAAAACAGAAAAAGAAGCAATTCATCATTCTATCTATTTTTGTCGATATAACGAGAAAGACCTCGGAACAAAATAAAACAAGCCCGGGTAACGAGGGTTAAGGAAAAATACGTTGTAACGGTAGATTACATCAAGGTTAGTTAACGGAAAAGTTTACTGCAGTTAAGATGGGTATTAAAAGAGAATGATCAAGATTTTTGATATCATTCGTTCTGGGCTAAAATTGTGCATTCTTAATTTTGTCGTAGATTGTGTAGCAATGAATTTATTAGTGGCCGAAACGTAAGAAGGTAATATTGAGAAGTGGCTTTACCAGGCGATGGGTATCCGTGAGGATTTATACTCGAGAAAAAAAGTAAGGTAGTGCCTAGTGCGATAAGAGCGCCCATTGTAGCTATATGCCTATTTTTATAGTGTTTCTTATTTGTTTTGTGTACAATGAAGAGTATTGTATTGTATGTACCAATTCTTCGTAATCTTTATATTTAAAAATGAATGTTTGTTTGTATGTTTGTCCTCTATGCGCTCCTAAACTATTCATCCGATTGTGATGAAACTTTGAGAAGAGAAGAAGTTGTTCAGGGAAGGCAGAAGGGGCCTGGATCAAAAAAAAAAAGTCCTCCATTCATTCCTAAACCATTCATTCGATTGTGATGAAACTTTGGTGAGTTGTTCTGCGTAAGCCAACGAAGGTATCTGGCAGAAAGAAAGATAGATGGATAGACAGATAGATAATAATTAAAAAAAACTTTTTTTTCTGAAAATCTCATGATATGAAAAGTGGGTGAGTGAATGAGACAGAAGACTGAGAGATCTTCAATACATTGATAAAACATTGACAGATTGACGTTCAGTTGTTCAGCTAGCAGTTGAAAACAAAAATATGGCGGTACGAAGTTCGCCGGGTCAGCTAGTATTGTTATAAAGCAATACTCTTTATCGTGTACCGGCAAGGCCGACGGTTGTGTCGGACTCTTACTGACTAAAACGGTGGTTGTCCTCAGCACAAAAGAAGGGGGCTCCGGAAATTCCGGTGAAACGTACCGGTTCCCTCTTGTGCAACGCCTTCGGTATGTGCCAGGGAAACAACGTTGTTTCCCCAACACCTTCGTGGTGCACAACAGCACTTGATCACTACGGGTACAATTGACTTTACCTAGAGTTCATACATTTTTGCCTATGCTGTAATGTAGCAGACGGCCCCAGGATCTCCTGAGCTAGGGACACGTTTGCTACACCAGTTATAAAGAAGAGTGAATATTAAGGGATCCTACCCCTAGCCGTACAAACAAGGAAAACACTTAAGAGAAGACAACTATAATATGGATAAAAACAATCCTTATAATCCTTCCCTAATAGCACACGTTAAAAATTAATAGATACACAATACTTCTCTTGGGTGACCGGAAGCTCAGTAGTATAGTGACTAGGCGGAGTGTTGGAAGGTCAGTAGTGCGGCGACTCCCTCCAGTAAGTCGGAGTGCCGGAAGCTCAGCAATACAGCGACTAGGCGGAGTGCTAGTAGGTCAGCAGTGCAGTGCAGCGACTCCCTCTAGTAAGTCGGAGTGCCGGAGGCTCAGCAGTAAGTCGGAGTGTCGGAGGCTCAGTAGTACAGTCTCCTTCAAATTAACACCCGTTCGCTCACTTTCCTGGTCGCCTCTAGAATCTAGAATGGCCCGCCAAAGCAACTTTGTTTCTTTTTCGAGAGCTTTTCTTGAATATAGTGTGTTTGAAAAAGATGTGTGGCCTGTAATAAAAAAAAAAGGTATAATATAAATAGAAAGAAGGTGAAACGACGTATGAGGATGATGGTGAATAAGGTGATCCTACAATGCCTGGTGATTTTATTATTTGATGACGGCAGATGCTTGTTTTCCGCAACAGTCAATAAAAAGACTGTTACAATGAAGATATCGCTTCCTCTTTTAATTAAAATATACCCACAGTGAAGATGTTTTTAAAAAAGAATTGCTATTTTAAAAACATTATGAGAAGTATCGTTAGTAATCTCTGCGTTTACAGGACATTACACATGTTCAATTTTATTATGAAAGGCTTCACTTACGACGTACTTCTGAAGCTAGAGATAAATTCATTCGTGGCACACATTTGTTTTAATAATATTCTTTTATGAGCCATTCGGTCAATCAAGATGCGTTGAATTTCTATTTGAAGAAATGGTTCAAAAGATATTTGTGAATATGAATATGAAATGGAGTATAGTAAACGAGGGGAGAAAAGAAGCCCATAACCAGATGTGGACAGTAATGACCTGAATACGTAACATATTTGAAGAGATGGTATTCAGCATATTAGACAGATTGAAAGATGAAGAAGAAGATGACGGGTTGTTAAATAATGTAAAACGCTGGGTTGCTGAGATATGTATGTATATATTCATATTAATACTTAGTTTATTACCTTTTACCGGTTACCTTTACAAAACAATAAGCAACAGTGAAAATCCCAACGAAATATTATGCTTTAGTTATAAACGACTTAAATTGTTCACAAGACAGAGATAATACTACTGCAATATGACGACATACGTTGAAAACTTCATAGTGACTTGACATCACTCTGTACAGTATCAGGCCCAATTCTCCTAAAATAAATCTTGAAAAATCACAACCGAACCAAGGCCGAACCGTTCATTCAGACAGTTCTCAATTTCAAAAGCTGTCTTATTGTTTGACACAAAAAAAACAATCATTTTGAAAGTTTTCGAAAACAAAAACTGACTGACGGTTGTAGTTCGATTGCGTTTGGCAACAATTTATTTTAGGAGAATTAGGCCCGTTTTGCGTGACAATACAGAAAATGCCGCCTCAACAACATTCGAAAGCGTGTATCCCCTCTATTTTTTCAACGATGTTACTTATTTTTTCACTTACCGCGTTCTTTCTATACTTTCTATAAAATAATACTAAATTGTTGTACATTCCTAATAGTAGTCAAATACTTAGTGTCCAAACACACTATGCCGAAGATACGCGACCGAAGTTCCGCGGCTGATTTTATGTTCCGACGTATTCGGTTGATATGACACACCATAAGTGCCGAACTTACGCGGCAGAAATTTAATTGCGCAAACTTGTGGGCGGACACGTGGGGCGCAGGCATGCCTGCCTCCCGCTGCTACCCGCCTCGGATCTTCGTCGGCACCGGCAGTCTAACAAAACTTCGGTCGCGTATAATGCGTGCTCTACAGAATACGTTGCCGCCGAATCGTCGCAGAACTTACGCCCGAACGAAGTTCGGCTGTACGCTATAACGCGACGTAATTTCGGCATAATGAGTCGTCAGTAATTCAATTAGCATTGCAGGTGTAATCATGCGGCAACTTCGGTCGCGTGTCTTCATAGTATGTTTAGACACTTACTCTATTACAGGCAAAGCAACGGACTTTATTGTAGTCAAAGAATTACGACAAAATCTCACTCTGTGACTTGTTTACGATTTGATTTATCTCTGCTTCAACTTTCGTCGTTAGTAATAATTTGTAAACAAAACTTTTAATTAAAAACGGGAACAGTTTCTGGGAGGCTTTGATCTTGTTTGAACACAATTTTCATTGCTCCAAATCATTTGAATTGTGTAATATTATGTATTTCGTCGCCCGGGAGTGAAAACCTCGGGAATGCACGGTCATTGCATGGTTCCTGTGGGCTTTCACGCGGAATAAGTCGCGGGGAAAAGTTAGTCAGTAATATTGATTACGAATTTTATATACCCAATAAAAGCTAGTTTCAGTACCTATAAACTAATTTCATTTAGAGCGGCTTTCTTATAAGCAGAGAGCGGAATCGTATGGCAAAACAATTGAAAGGTGATAGAGACGGATCATTATTTTTTATGGAGTAGTCAAGCTATCGACACTTTTTAGTTACGAACTTTATTGCTAATTAACTTAACTAAGGGCTGATTTTTCAATCGTCAGATAACTTTTATCTGGAGAATAAGTTTGATGTTTTGACAGCTTTTCTATGGAAATTATGTCAAACCGTCATATTTATTCCTTGGATAAAATTTATCTGACGATTGAAAAATCGGCCCTAATACTTTTAATTTTTATTCTTTACACATAAATAATCTTTAATGACACATAAATAAAACATTGTCTTATCTATCAAAAAAATCTGATAACTACCGCGACTCGGGAAGTTTACCCTATAGACACTATTATGATATTTGATCTCTTTTGATTACGGTACTATAGTACGGTAATCGAAATGAAAGATTAATTACGTCATATCTATTTCAATTTAACATTTCTCTATTATTTTGTGTTTCTAAAAAATGGCTAATATGTCTGTCCATCCGTCTGTATTCTCAGCTGTTAAAAAGTATCGATAGCTCGAATACTCAATAAAAAATAATGACCCGTCTCTATCACCTTTCAATTGTTTTGCCATACGATTCCGCTCCTTGATTATAAGATATAGTCCCTATACGTCGTGATAAAATAAAATGACCAAATTGCATTCCTGAGGTTTTCACTCCCGAGGGACGATATGTGTATAAGGGCTAGAATATAAAACATCCTCACCGCACGCTGGGAAAGACGCGTGTTGTAAGATTATACAAAACCCAGCACGCTTGGTGGTAGAATCTATCCGCCTGGTCGAGTGGTCGGCCTGGCTAGCTCTACCGCTTTACATTAAAATCTAGCATGTTTTGATGAGAACGATTTCTGGCTGATATTAATTAATATAATAATAATATCTAGAAGGCAGACGCCGTTTTTTTCCGGCAATAGAGGTTAACCGGTCCACTAAACACCCCTTTCCATAGACCAAATATTTTTTTACTGTATTTCACAATAGTCGTGCACCCACCTGAGACGGTCCATGACTGTACTCCAATAGTGCAGCCGTGGATAGTCCCCGGTTGGTGCCCCATTCCATTTTAGATTAAAGTTCTCTAAGGGGCCTCTGCGCGTTGGACCTGTGTCCCTCGTGTGCCTTCCAAAGGACCGGACATCTTCCGCACAGAAGATGAGCCGTGAACTTAAAAAGAAATATCTAGAATACCTATAATATGGCCCGAATGTAAGTTATCCCGAAGCCGAACTTCGGCCGAATGATCGGTTTGAAATTATATGGAATCCGAAGTTCGGACAACCTTCGGTTAAATTATGGCGCTAAAGACGTGTATGCTTGTTTACGTGGCGCTTGACGTTTCTCTTACGTGCCACCAATAAAGACAGTGAAAAACACACTATAAATAATAAATTTGAAAAAATATATGGATGAGAGGCATCACAATTTTATATATTATTATTTTATATTTTAATATTGTTATTTAATAACAATATTTGTATTATATTTGGCACAGCACACTACACAGTTTTTTTTATTCTATTTTACACACAGTTCGGTACATGATAAAATGGTACTCACTTTATTTTTCTGGTTCTCCCTCGCGGTGCTTCATTACGTCACTCGAAGGTTGTTGCTGAAAATCAGCGCTGTTGGCATTAGGCTCGTCTAAAGTCACAGCATAAAGCTGAGCAACGACCCAAATTCTTATGTGCCATGCGACGCGCAAATTCAATTATTCAATTATTTTGATGTATTATTATTGATAAGATGTCTAGGTAACCACAGACTAAATAGGCAAACGTGATTTGCATAGATTACAAATTAAGTCATAGTTTTATTTTTTATTGTTTTGTGGTTGGGTTGCCAGGCAATTATATGTTTAAATTAAGAAATTATTAGTTATAAGAATAATTATGTTATTAATTTTAAGTAGGTATGCTTGATGCTTGTGCGTCTGTTTGGACGTAAGAATAAATACTTTTTCTTTCTTTCTTTCTTTCAATTGTTCTGACGAAGTTAGGTTCAAATTAACAAAAATAAACTGAACTTTGGATTCGGCCGAACTTTGGTAAAACTGCCGAACTTCGGTTGAACCGAATGTTTATCGAATTTCGTCCCATCCTTCATTGTTTGTAGTAAAATTATCTTATTTTTCTGTTGACTTAATATTTTAGATGATACAACAGCCTTATATAAGTAGATAGATAACCAAAGCCAATTCAATTATGAGTTAGTTGGTGAAAAAGGTATTACGATGTTTTTCACAAAATCTTTCATAACATTAACGTTTCGTGGACGTGCGAAACGTTTTGTTTAGTATTGTTTTAATAATAATAAAGTACTTTTTTGCTTAAAATTCTAGTAAAATCTAATCTAATTCTATTACATAACCAAGCAATTATTCGTTTGTAAAACAAGACTATTGTATTTGTTCGGTGAAATGATTACGAAACTTTAGCCTTAGAGTATAATAATATTATATACATTGTATAATTATAGTAGTGTATTAGCCTCCTCAACAGACGATGCTTAAGTAAGTCCGGCGCATCCTAGGCAGTCCGCCCCGCTACTAACCTCGCTGACTAGCTAATCCTTTTACCACTGGCCAATCTTTTGACTTGACATATTCTCAAATAGGCTCTCGTGCCTAAGATAATAAATAACACTTCCGGACTCGTAAATCAAGCCACCGTGTATATGTGTTTGCGTCAGAGAGCATAATTAAAAACAATACGGATTGCACTAGGATTTTTCCCTTTGGTGGGACTTTTACAGAACTTTATACAAAAACTGGCCAAGTGCGTGTCGGGCCACGCGCAGTAATAGGGTTCAGTAGTTGCACAATAATAAGAAGAGGGCTTGGTAATTTTTCAATGGAATTTGTACGAAATTTTTACTTTTCCGGTTGGTCGACTATTACTCGTAAACTTGTAAAGCCTTCTTAGCTGTGATAGTTTTCCTTCTTTCCTTGATAGTTTTCTGTCTTACTATCGATAGTATTTCTAAATTTCAATAATATCGATACTGTTACTAGTTTTCGAGGTCACATATAATAGATAGTATTGACAACCTATTGAGGAACAATCAATAGCTAGGCAACAATAGTACTGATATAGGTCTTCTTAAAAGGACAGACAGATTGTCAATCGTCAAAATTGATCAAAATTGACCAGTACACCTAATATCTAAAACGGAAAATCTCAATACATCAAAGCATTCTACTCATTCATCTGTACCTTCTAGTTCTGTCCATTCTCCTCAAATCTGTATACATGACGAGGGTCTCAATTTATAACGTCTCATCTCCATTTACAACTATCGTTCAGTTTCGTAATACTAGGCAATTTTTATGCCGTCTGGTAAATGACACGCCGGGGTAATATTTCTACCTTCCTCAGATTTAAGAAAAAAAGGAGATGCCACAATGGTAATGAACACTGACAATTGTCGCCTAAATATGAATGAAATGTTTAAAGATTCAGTGAAAAACGATACTGATGGTACGGTCAGCGTCAGCATCAAAAGTAGCTGAACATTTGAGTTTTTAAACTTGGCATTAATTAGAAAACGAATTGTTTTAAAACAAAAAGTTTAATAGATACCTAGAGCTGCTAGATATAGCTCTAAGTTTGCCTTAAATTTTTTGCTTCCTATCAATTAGTTATCTAATTAATGCAAAGTTTAAAAACTCAAATGTTTAGCTACTTTTGATGCTGACCGTACGTACGTAGAAATGGAAAGTAAGTCAGCGAGCCATAGAGAAAACTGCATAGGGCTCTTTCGATGATTAAGAGTCTTCAAAGATGATTAAAGGTACAAGTTTTTAGCCGACTACATACAGCAGTAGCAGACGACGTGTCGTTACGACATGTCGTAGCGACACGTCGCAGCAGTCATGATTTCGGACCCAACAGCAGGCTGCAGCAGACGACACGTCGTATTTTAGTTAGTTCTGAAAGTTCCGTGAGACAAGATGTCCTGACCTGTTTGGGATTAGCGATCGCGATTTACTTTCGTATCTTTTGTTTTTGTTAGATGCATCGTACAGTGCAGGTTATTGGGCCACCTGATTTATCAGTTTTTCTTCCTCGAAATTGGAATAACTCTTTTTTTGAGAAAGATTCAACGTGTCGTCGCTCAAGCATCGGTGACACTACTGATCTGCGGTCGGACGACACGTCGTCTGCGGTCGTACGACGTGTAGTCGAGCGACGTGTCGCTAGCTGCAGAAGGTATTTCATAGAAATACATAGAAACCAGTAGTGTCGTAGCGACATGTGGAATGCTGCTGCTATATTATGCAGTTGGCTACCAACTCGTACCTTAAGAGTAAGGCCGATCGGAAAAAGTTTCACGTAGACATAAAGCTTCTTTCGACCGGCCTAAGCCGATTGCGCGTCGATAATTATGGGGAGACTCTAATCATGATTATCTGAAGAGATTAGGAACTATCGACACAGCTTGCAGAATCAAAAGATTGATGTGTACTGATTATGGCTAGACGAAACGAGTTCTTGAGTGTAGACCGTCAGCCGACGCCTCAAACCCAAGATCGATAACCTGTATCAGTTAAATAAATAAGGAAGGCACAGAAATGGGAGTCATGATACAATCAAGAAGAGAAATTTTGGATACGATGAACTATTGAACGAGCAAAGAGTTATTAAATAAAAATAAAAAATAAATAAAAATGTATTTATTTCAGTAAATCTTTACAAGTTGCCGGGGCTTCCCAGAAGGTAATCAAATGATACTTGTGTTGGGAAAACCTCACTTTTCTATGTAAACATAATAATATAATTAGATTTACAAGACTAACAATTTTACTGTAGGTATTATAGTAAGATAGATAGATAGATATACTTTATTGTACACTAAAAGAAATAAAACAGAAGGAATACAGTAAGTACCTTTACAATTAATAAATGTAATGTGTGTTTGTGTGTGTGTGTGTGGTTGTTTGAATGGGTCACATATCCCTATATTAATTTGATTTGTGTCTGTGTGAATGCAAGTTATTGGTATGCGATTTTAAAAAGAAACGTATTCAATGTGATAGGTGTCTCTGAAATCTCCCAGTACATACAGGGTGTTAACGAATTCGTGTAATTCCTTCAAACCACGTGATCTACTGATGACACAGATTAACCCTAAATGGGAATTTTTGAAAATCAACTAAAAAAATAATTAAAAAAGAAACTTTGTTTTCTATATCTGAGTCATTTTAGAGTCTTGGGTTATCTGACTGCAAAGAGCGATATCGCATTAGTCGTGCCTGCCAGCCGTGTCAACGTGCTTTCATTAATTTATGCGAGGCATCGAAATGTACACAAAAATAAAAAAAAAACATTATTACAAAAATAAAAAAACTTATTTTTTTACTGAATCCTTATTAGGTGGTTTAGATACGATCGGTAACAAAGCCGCATGAAAAAATAGTAATTTTATTTTTTATTTTTAATCAAGCTAAATCCCGTGCGGGGCCTGTCTACATCAGTAGTAGATCATGTGGTTTTAAGGAATTACACGAATTCGTTAACACCCTGTATATACGCGTTTAAAACTAGTGATAGATATCTCTTTGTCGACATATCTCCCTTGCTTCTATGATCTATGTTTGCTTTATTTTTGGATGATTGTGACATATTATGCGGTCGTATTTCTCAACCCTTTGGGTAAGAATATTCTTCTTTAGCCGTTTGTCTTCATAAGTGTTGGTACTGTTATAGGGCACGAGTTAATCTATAGGTCTCCAGGTACTGAAACGAATTGTTATCATGTTTGAATTTCTTTGTTTTTAGTTATTCTTGTGTTGGGTTTGTCTTGTATAGGTACAGTCAGCATCAAATATATCGGAACGAACAGATTGTTCATAATTACTTAAACAACTAAAGAAAAAATTTTATGTCAATGGGATAACATTCTTGTCAGAATGACAGTTGTTGTGTACTGTGTTCATTCTGAAACATCCCTTATAACATTGTAATTGCATCGTAGAATGCAATAAAATAGTATTGAGTAATATATGTAGTTTAATTTTGTTGGTTGTTCAGATCATTTTGAACCGTCTGTTCGTCCCGATATATTTGATGCTGACTGTATAAAACGTGTTACATAATTCCCCTTAAAAAAGAAAATGTTAATCAAGTAGTCTTTTATGGTTGTTGTCATTTACTTCTCAGAGAAAAATTGTTATGAATGTAAATAACTTTCTGGGTAGTCTACTCTTTACTTTTATGTTTTCAGGGTTGCGTTTCAGTGATGATTTTATTTTATGAATTGTCCAAATTTTTTTTTGGGTCCTACTTTTACTTCTAATATATTGTCAATAGACTCTCCACAAGGTACCTTTTAATCCTCTTTCAGCTTTAGGGGTATTTTTGTAACACGTATATGCATTGGTGCACCTAGGGCAGGTAATCACACCGATAATTCAGCCCTCATCAAGCTGTCTCTCCTCCCCAAGCCCCCGCCAGCAATACCCTAAGCCGAGGTCTGAGTTCCACTAGGGGTCGCCCTTATTGCTGTTGTTGGTAGTAGTCATGATGTTAGTTTAGTACAAGTAGTTAGCTTAGGTTATGTATTTTAATTCCCCCTGATTGGCTGGAGACTCTTCAGGTCTCGCCAATAACTGCCCGGTCACGTAGAAACGGTTCCCTAGGACCAACTACAGCAGTTAAATAGTAGGATGTAGTGAGAAACTTCTTGGCTCATTTGAAACAAGGAGAATACAGTCTGTAGAATCAACAATGATTAGAGAGGGAAAAGTCTTGAATGTCCATTACGTTCTAGAACTTATTAAAGGAATATGACATTTCAAGAGTTTAACTTGTTGGATAGACGAGCAGACCGAGGTTCCCAAGGAAGTATTGAATCCAAATACCCATTTTCAATTAACTCAAAGCTAAAAGTCATGGAATAGTAGACCGGCACAGCAACTGCACAGCTGCAGCGCGGCGTCACCTCGAATTTAGGCTACGACTAGCCGCCAGCGCACTAACTACGCGTCGTCCGCGAGGTGCAAGCTCACAGACCGCGCGCCGGCCGCGAGGTGCAAGCTTGCTGTCACCGCGAACACAATTGTTGTATGGCATTTGTGATTGAACACGCCTAGGACTTGCACGTTTTCATAATGTGTTTCACGACGTTGTTTCGCTAGCGACTCCGAGTCGACGCGCCGTAAGCACGCAGTCGGCGCGACGTAAGTACGCAGTCGCTTGCAGCGCGCTGTCTGCAAGTCGAGTTGTATGGTAGCGGCAAGCGCGCCAACTACCCGCCGTTGGCTTTTTCATATTGACATTTTGAAATCCTAACTAATATTATAAATGCGAAAGTAAGTTTGTTTGTTACCTTTTCACGCATAAACCACTGAACCGATCATCCTAAAATTTTGCATATACGTTGTCAGGTATACAGAAACGGACATAGGGTACCTTTTATCCCGAAAAAAGGTACTGTTTCCGAAGAAAACAACAAAAACGTTAATAGATGGCGTCACGTGTCTTTCGAATCATGATTGAATTATATTAATATAGAAACTTTAGTAGTGTGTTATGAGTTGATTGTCAAATTCTAAATTAAAGCGAGCGAAGCCGCGGGCAAAAGCTAGTATATTATACGACACACGATTTAATGCTCTAATTTGAATGACAAGTTAATTGCTGGGTTGGAGCGGTATAGTGTGCCATGACCTTAAGCCCGTGGAGACGACTATTCGCAGAGCAATAATGATTTTGAAAATTTTTGCACTTAATTACGATTGAGTTTCAGGACTAATATTTAACTATCACAACAGATCAACATTGTCAAAACTGCTCAAACACAATTAACTAAACCCCTCAAAGTTTAATGGCAGCATCAATATTCGGTTCGATCGCAGTTGGCGCAGTTTTCAATGTTATCGGTGAATATCATCGGAACGACCGTTGTGAAACCAATCGACTGTGAAGAGAAATTCAATACTCTGTGTACACTACTACAACTGTTTATTTTAGAAGTAACTGCGTTCAATGGGGGTGGTGTGGTCTTTTTTATGTGAAAGTGGGATAAAATGGAATTTGGATTGGTATTGCAGGCTCGGCGAGATATTTTACTCTTTTTTAAGGTTCCGTACCTAAAGGGTAAAACACCTTACTACTAAGACTCCCGCTGTCTGTCCGTCTGTCATCAGGCTGTATCTCATGAACCGTGATAGTTAACCAGTTGAAATTTTCACAGATGATGTATTTCTGTTGTCGCTATAACAACAAATACTAAAAAATAGAATAAAATAAATATTTAAGGGGGCTCCCATACAACAAACGTGATTTTTTTGCCGTTTTTATAGATAATTAATGGTACGGAACCCTTCGTGCGCGAGTCCGACTCGCAAATGGCCGGTTTTTTTTAAATAGTGGCTATTTTACTGACTTAAATCTTAAATGACTTAAATCTTAATCAATCTCAAGAACCGAAATCGAATCGTTAATTACTATTTTAACAACTATTTTATTAGTAGATTAGGCCTTCTGCTGTCAAAATGTTTGGGAGGCGTTTTGTCTCTTGGCGGTTTGGTTTCTGGCAAAAAAAAGGCACCTCCACCCGTCCAGGCCGTAGAGGCGGCTAATGGAGAAGGCAAGACGATGGGCAGCAGTATTCTCCTTTATTCTAATAGTTAGATATGCACTGTAATCATCGATCCATGTGTCAAGCATGGCGATAAAGAAAAAAAGAAAGAAAAAAATTGCCCTCTAAGGCCTGCCAGACACGGGCAGCTTGAAGAAGTCAGGATCGACTGCTTTAAGCTGCAACTGCATAGTAAACTACAGCCTTCTACGTACGTAAATACACGAAACAGCTCGAGCAGTTGCAACTGCTTCGGGCGGTTGGCGGCACGGCGTGCGGTCAAGCAGTCGCCAGGCATACACTGACTGCTCGAGCTGTCCGTGTATGTTTATCACTGGCTTACTGCTCGAGCTGCCCGTGTATAGCCGGCCTAACAGCATTCAAAAATGATATTAATAAAAGCGAAAATAAAACGTAGAAAAAACTTTATGAACGTGCATGAGACCGAAAAAATAGGTCCTTATCTCAGTGTTATGCTGCAACATAACTTCAAAACTCATTTATTCAAAATTGTCTTGAATTACTTAGTTATTTTAAAGGTTACATTAGAGCCACTCGGCATCCGACCCGCATCGCCTCGCCTCGTGCGGTTAGTATTCTTTATACGAACTTGTATGGATGTGCGCTCACTACATCAAGTCCGTAGCATTACCGGATCGCCTTGGGCGTATGCCGTCCACGCGCGGACGACGAGTTGACCACTCGGTGACAACTCGCTGCTCGTATGCTTGCCTTGAGTTGCTGCGTATTGCCAACGCACAAGTCCTGAGTGAACCGCGCGCTGCCATCGAGTGGACTCCTCCGACGACTCCTCTGGTTGACCACGCGACGTTTACTGGCGATAACGCGGCGTTCACCCGTGAACCACCGGCTGACAACGAGTGGATGCCGAGAGACGAGGCGATGCGGGTTGGTGGCTCTTATGAGCTGTGACCTTTATACGTCGATGTTACAAAAGACAGCCCCCAAAAACGCTCACCCTTCACCGCTTCCTAGTGTTTATGCTGTGAAGAAGAAAAGACGCAACAAACTCCCCAGCAACACAGATCAGTCTGTCAAGTTAATAAATTAGTTGAGTCTATGCACAGAAAAAGGTCATTATTATTTATTTATTTATTTAAATTCCTTTAACTATCATAACAGGTCTGTAACCTAATGCAATAAATAGCCAAGTCACACACACACAAATAAAATTAAAGCACCAAATACAATCTCGAGATCATTGTTTATAACACAGTGTAAACAATAGTACTTTTGCGAATTCACCCCAGTGACATGTAAATATATCAATTTCGACTCTCTCGATATGAATGTAATTGATGGTGCGAATTGCTCGAGTCAGAGGGGTTTTGCCCAGCAAGTTGGTCCTAGCTGAAGGTACGACCAGCAGCGGCGGGGGCCGTCGCCTCCACACATAACGATCGGGCACGCACAAGTGCAACCACTGCAACACTCTCGGGTTGCGCTCTATGCCTCGGAGCAGTCTCACCATGGACGACACTAGTGCAAATTCCCTAGTCATATTAATTACAATAATGAAATTAAACTGCTAGTGAGTATCTCACTATCCTTTAATTTCATCTTCATAAGACGTAGAGGTACAGAAGCAATGATTTTCGATTCAACTATTGTTTTTCCAAACGCTGTTTTTTAACGTTTCTTTAAGTATTGGGAACAAATCATTGACTGTTTTAACATCGAATAAATTTTATGCTGGATCTACGTATGTAAAATTTAGCTATTATTTTGCATTAAGGGGAAAGAAATGTTATTTAAAAAGACATTCTCTGTATTTTCAATGCATTAACTGCTCGGGAAATGTGAAGGCTTTGAACTTATGTTTTAGCCCGTTTAGTCTACGATGTGCTGGAGATATTGGGAAGCACGATTTAGGGAAAATATTGGTTGAAATGTTTTCTTGTCATGGTACAGAAGCTACCAGTAAGAAGCTATCCACCCACATAATGAAATAATGAAAAAATATTAGCATAATCAGTATTGTCCCACTGCTGGGCACGGGGCTGTGCAGAAATTAGGTGTGGTGTTCCTCCAACCAAAGGAAGGATCCTCCAACAACAAGTAGTTAGCTTAGGTTAAGTATTTTACTCCCCCCCCCCCATTGGCTGGAGACCCTGGTCTCGTCAATAACTGCCCGGTTACGTAGAAGGGTCCCCAAGGACCATATACAGAAGATCAATAGAAAAAAAGTCCTAGACTATTCCAATTAAAAAAAAAAACTATTTTGGGGCAGCTTCCAGTCCAACCAGACGCGACTGAACACGCTGCTGTTACACGGAGCGGCTGCCATCAGACCTCAGCAACACAGTTACTGGGCAATGCCGATATCTTAAGGTTAGACGGGTTGTGAGACTTTCGGGCTTCTGACTACCCGTAACGACTGTCATAGGTATTCGTATGACACCCAGACCGACGGTTTAACGTGCTATCCGAGGCACGGGGGATCTCGATGTGTGATTAACTATCACCCATCCACGGACTGACCCCATCTTGCAAATCATATATGTCCCGCGCGGTTCATAATTAGTCACCGCTCCTCCATTCTAATCCTAATCCTAATTTCTAATTATGTAATATTGTAATGCGAAAGTGAAGTAAAACAAGAGGTTTTTGGAAAAAAACAACAGAGTCATTTATTTCAGTGTTTCAGTGTAAAACAAAACGAGTACAGTTCTATTTATTTGAATATAACCAGAGAGTAATATGAAAAATAAAACCTATGAAGACGTAAAGAGTTTATCCATACATTAATAAACACTCAGATAGCCAAACTATCATTAGGTATTACATTGTATCAACAGAAAGTAAGTTTGTTACCTTTTCACGCCTAAACCACTGAATCGATCATCCTGAAATTTTGCATATACGTTGTCAGGTGTCCAGAAACGGACATAAGGACCTTTCATCACGAAAAAAACTACTGTTCCCGAGGAAAACAACAATAACTTTCATAGATGGCGCCACGTGTCTTTCGAATCACGATTGAATTATATTATTATAGAAACTTTCCTAGTAAATAATAAAGATTATTAAAAAAACGAGGCTGTTAAATGCCTAACAACTCTTTAGTACCCATTTACTCATTCATTCCCAGACTACTTAAATCTCGTCTAACTTAGAACAATACTGAAACCTTAATTGTACAAAAACTTAGGTATATACTCAGTAGATATAAACGAGTCTTTTATATAAAGATAATAGTTGTCGGGGCTCTCTCGTTGTTTTTTTTTCTGCGAAGCGCCAACGGAATGAGAGAAATGAACAGATCGGCTGTGAGGTGCGAATGGAACAACGAGATGTGTGGAGATGCTATTATGTTAAAAGAAAATATGTTATACATATTTTCGTCTTGACTTGGATGTTGAGCTTAAATCTAAAGCTCGTTTGAAACTCATAAATGTTAATATTGAGAGCTCCAGTTATTGAAGTCGTTAAAAGAGTCTCCACGAATGACGATGTGGAAGAATAAGGTGTGGTGTTCCTCCAACCAAAGGGAGGATCCTCCAACCAGGCGGAGTCTTGTGCCTGGCGGGCTACTGCCCAACAGTTAATGTTGGGCGGTTATATACATGCTATCTGCGTGTTAAATCATGATAGCGCCATGTAGCATCTATGCGAGTTGTCGTTAATGTCGCTGTAGTCGTCTACACTGCCGGTGTGTTGCGTAGTTCGCATGTGGCGTGATAGATGATTCCACATAACTCCCCACTGGGACCGGAGGGCGATCATCTTGATGAGCCAGCAGTCGTTGCGTTTTGAGAGCTTGCCAGGGCCAGTGAGGAGTTCCAGTGACTCGGAACCGGATGCCGCGTACTTCTCAGTGAGTCGGAACTGTGAGCGGTGAGTGGTGGCTGTGGACTGCGTCGACCAGGAGATAAATGCCTCTTCTCGTTGACCGGCCGAAGTGCAGTATAATATGCGCGATGTTGCTGAAGTGGGTTGAGGGTCGTGACCTGGCTTGCGCGTTCGCTGCAGGCTAGTGGTCAGATCACCCATTGAAGTACGTCCGGCGCATCCTGGACAGTCAGCCCCGCCACCAATCTTGCTGATTGGCTAATTTTTTCACCATGGTATGAGCTATTTTGATATAGCTCCAACGGAAAAAGGAGAAGTCGTTTTATACATATATTATTTCTTTATGCTAGAGTATTTATAGCCTTTTGACGTAATAATTATGTTGTTCATGAAGGGTTAGGTTTTGCCCATTAGCAAGTAGAACAGTAATTTTGTCACTAGTATCAAGTTTTAAAGGAGCTACAGAAGCCGCCTGACATACGCAACAATACTTTGTGGTACGTACATCACGCTTAAAATAACTTTGCCTGTCTGAAAACAGGCTTTTTGCGTTCTGTTCCTTACTTCAGAGGTGCAAAGTTATTTTATTCATATTGTACGATGTTTTATGAACAGTTGCTACTATTAGTTTAAAAGATAGTTATTAGGGATGAGCTGAACGTGGTTTGAACCGAATACGAACTTTGGCCGAACATTCGGTGAAGATAAAATTTCGGCAGAAGTTGAGTTATTTTAATATTTTCTTCTATCGAATGTTCGGCATTTGAACCGAATTTTGGCCGAATGCCGAAGTTCTGTTCACACTGCCAAGGTTCGGTTAAACCGAATGTGAAACTAATTTCGGCCCATCCCTAATAGTTATGTTAGGCCACACCGCAGGTAGAAACTGATTGCGACAGCGGATACACGAGCACGCGCGCGCATGCTTCCGGGTTCCAGCAGATTGTAGCCATCGGGCGGACGCGGTCGGCTACGGGCACGTGCTCGAGCATCCGCTGTAACGCGCTACGCTGTGCTCCTGCGTGACCTGGTTGGTGGAAATCGTACATTACAGTCTCTTTGTTGGTTACTTTTTCTGTCCATGATACTCTTTCCATCCGACGCTAGCACTACATTTCAAAAGCTTCCAACCTTTCTTGGTCTCTGTGTGAGGGTCCACGTTTCACAAGCGTAAAGGGCAATGCTCCAAATATTTATGTAAATATAAACATAATGTCTATAAGTACGTGCATTATTGAAGTTAGATGATTTACTTATGTGGTCGTACTTATATCAAAGATTACAAGTCAATTTTGATTAAGTTAAATTTAATTATTTGAGTTATCGAAATTAAATTGTTGAACGTTTTACATGATTTGTTTGTAAATCTATTGGCTTGAACAATATTAGTATTGTAATGAAACTGTTAAATCTTTTTGTTTAGCTTCTGTTTGAACTAACTTAATTTTGTAATGTTTAGATTTAATACAGAAAAACAATTTTGGAATGCCGAAGCGAAATCCTATGTGTGTGAGTGTGTGTGTGTTTGAAATACTAGTGTGGAGCAAAGTTTAAAAAACCGGCCAAGTGCGAGTCGGACTCGCGCACGAAGGGTTCCGTACCATTATCTATTCTGTTTTTTAGTATTTGTTGTTATAGCGGCAACATAAACACATCATCTGTGAAAATTTCAACTGTCTAACTATCACGGTTCATGAGAGCCTGGTGACAGACGGACAGACGGACGGACAGCGGAGTCTTAGTAATAGGGTCCCGTTTTACCCTTTGGGTATGGAACCCTAAAATGAGAAATTCAAAAAAAATCGTAGAGACAGATCAATTTTTTTTTTTTTTGTCACCATTCGTCTCCTTGTTTTTGTTGTCCATTGTCAATCGTCGATATTGGAAAACATTAAAACGAGGGTATTCTTTCCTTCCAGATGACAACACAATAGCTGTCACGAAGTCACTAGAGTAGCAATATGATTTAAACGAGTCACTGGCAACGCCGTCTATTAGCTTGTCGGCTAAAAATAGACTTTACTTCGTAAAAGGTGACTAAAACCTAGTTTCTGAACGGCTGAACAACGCAGTTTACTGATCAGCTTCTTCTTTTTAGCGTGTCGATGACAATCTACACCGTGTCGGCCCAGAACTCAGTAATGAGTTTAGCACTATCCTTAGCCTCCATTAGTTCTTGTGGCGTACAGGTAACAGGGCAGGCGGGGCATGATGTTAAGTGCGCCAATATTTTGCGGAACGGCACCACATTTACACTCCAGGTTTGAGTTGGGGTGCATGAAAGGAGCCTCCCCGAGCGACGTGTTTTTTGTGCCACTATACGTCCGGCGCACCCTGGGAAATCAGCGAGCTACTCACGCTGATTGGCTAATCCTTTCACCACGATGTCAATCCAAAGTCCACCCTTAAAGCCGGCTCTGTGCGTACTTTCGATTAACATCGAAAGGTTCTCAGAAGACAAATCGGAAATACTTTCCGATTTGTACCGCAAAACTCACTGCGACATTCTTTGCGTTCAAGAGACCCACTGAAGCGAAACCCAAAGCCGGCCACACATACCTGAACTAACGCTTATCGCCGAGATCTATCACTGATCAGCTGTCAAATGTCTTGTCAAGTGCTGTGATTGGCTGTTAGTATTTTGGTTGACCAATCTTATTCGTTGACATGAGATTTGGCAACTGATTAACGGCCGTTTTCAATAACCTATCTATCGGCGGTTTTGCCTACTAGAGATAGAAATTTGACATAAGCTCCATAGAAGTAATGTCAAATTTCTATCTGTAGTAAGGCTAACCGCCGATAGACAGGATATTGAAAATGGCGGTAAATTGGTATACCGTTTAAAACCAGGGGGTTAGGTCTCGCTTACAAATTGATTGCCGCGTACCCAGAACTTCGGTCAGCAGAGCGCGACTGCTGAGCGTGAGGTCCTGGGTTCAATCCCCAGGTTGGGCAAGGTGTTATTGGGTTTTTCCGTGTGGTATTTCTCAGTAGCAGCCCGGAGTCTGGAGTTTTGCCAGGTTGATGGCAATAGGCTCGTATCCTATTACATGGCACCTAAACATAGCGGCGAAATGACGGTATCCTAAACACCTTTGCCCAATCCCTGCGGGAAAAAAAGAGTGATTTAAAAAAAAAAACACGTGTTTTAACGAAAAAACTTCAAACCGTCGCCGGGGAGTGAAAACCTAGGGAATGCATTTGGTCATTGCACGGTTCCTGTGAGCTTTCATGCGGAATAAGTTGCGGGCAAAAGCTAGTCAATTATATTTATTAAGAATTTTATATACCCAATAAGGACTAGTTTCAGTGCCTACAAACTAATTTCACATAGAGCGGCTCTCTTATAAGATATAGTCCCTATAAGTCGTGATGAAATAAAAATTACCAAATTACATTCCCGAAGTTTTCACTCCCGAGCAACGAAACGTAGCATAAAATTGTTAATCTTTTTATTTTCACAATACCTTAGTTAGGCTTAGTTATTATAACAGTGTATGATTAAAATTCTCAGAAGGAATGTTTACGTTTTTTCAAATTGGTTCGGGTCAGACTTTTATCAGTTTTATTCTATCAAAGCCTCAAGTAAATGAGTTATTATTTCAAAAGAAGGCAGCTGTTTATTTACCATTACGTAAGTATTTAAAAGAAGGGTCTGTACTCTATAATCATGCGGATAGGGCACTATTTGCTTGAACTTTTAATATTTTTTTGTCTAAAAAATGAAATTCTATCTTAATAAATAAAGAAGGGCCGCAAATCATAGTTGCGAAGTTTGTTACCGCGACGTACTACTGCGAAAGTTCTTTACGTTAGGTTAGAACTGTGATCACTCAACGCACGAGCCGAGCGAGCGAAGCAAGCGGTGCCGCGGCAGCGGCCGGCGAGTGCCAGAATCTGTTTGTCATTTTATTTTCGCAGTAAATAAAGAAGTAGTGTTGGCCCGGAGGGGACAGAACCGCCTCCTAAGCACCTGGTTGCGGGTTCAAACTAGGGTTTTCGCGTTCCCGGCCTATTTGAGTTCCCGGGAATCGGGAATTTTTTCTTTTAATTCCCGGGAATTCCCGGGTACCCGGGAATTTTCATGTTTTTTGAATAAATATAGTTTTTCTCGTATATTTCAACATTAAACTTGTGTAAATACTTTAAACATGATAAATTGTCTAACATACCAATCGACTTTTCTTATTAAAATAAAAAAACTAACATTTATTAAAAAAATTGAACTAGGAACAGTCATTTATAGTGCGACGTCGCGAGTTTCTTTAATGAAAAAAAAGTCTTCTCTTCTTATAATATGGCAAAATATTACGGAATAAAAATAGGGTGAATGACTATAAAAGATGTTACCAAATTCGTGTAATACCTTAAAACCACATGATCTACTACTGGTGTAGAATGACCGAGCACGGGATTTAGCTTGATTAAAAATAAAAAATAAAATGTTTTTTTTTTCTTGCAGTTGCGATATGTGATCAAAACATAACCAGCTAATAAGGTACAAGCAAAAAATTAAAATTTGCTAAATAAAAATTTTATTCGTTGGAATATTTCGACGCCACCCATCAATGAATGAAAGCACGGTGACACAGCTGGCTAGCACGACTAGCACGAAATCGTTCTTTGCAGTCGGTTCACTCTGGGCGCAAAAAGGGCTCGAAAACAACTTTTTTTTTAAATAAACTACTTTTTATTTTAAAAAAGTCATTTAGGGTTAATCTGTGACTAGCAGATCACACTGTTTGAAGGAATTACACGAATTCGTTTACACCCTGTATATTTTCATTATAAATCTCGAAATTACACAAAAGATAAGCATTGTGAATAGTTTCTACAAATGAAACATTTACAAATAAAATCACTCGTTTGGAATTTGTTTACTAGACAGAGACAACAGTACTATGTGCTGAAATCACGATACATTTACCCAATTCTAAGTTCACACCACGCAGTATAATGTCCGTTTCACGTGAGAGAGACAGAAAATGCTCTAAAATCTTCGGAAGCATGCAGACCCTTCATTTTTCATAATCATTTCTTCATTTCAAATAATTCCCGGGTACCCGGGATTCCCGCCAAATAATTCCCGGGTCCTAAAATCCTCAAATTCCCGGGAATTCCCGGTTCCGGGTACCCGGGGCGAAAACCCTAGTTCAAACCCAGGCATGTACCAATGTGAATTTTTCAATGTCATAAGCACTTTCTTAGTTAATCTAAGACGCCACTGACATACGGTGAAGGAAAAAATCGGGAAGGAAACCTGGATGTAATGGTCTGAAATCGCCACTTCTCTGTGAGCAAGCGTGGTGATCAATGCTCGTTCCTTCTTTGTATGAGAAGAGGCCTTTGCCCAGCTGTGGGACAGTTACAGGCGATTACTCCGATCTGTTCCTCCGATCTGTCCCCTCGTCGGTAACAGGGGAACAGATCGAAACTTTTTATTTCTATTTGTTTCCCTAAAGAACAGGAGGGGACAGACCAGAAATAATTCGTTCGATCTGTCTGTTCGTCTTGGTGACAGGGGAACAGATTGATTTTTTAGTCCTGATTGGCCCCCCGAAGGGGACAGATCAGGGGGACAGATCGGAATATTCCGTTACAGGCAATTTTTTTTGGTCTTGCATTTGTTTTTTTTTATTCATCAACATATAAAACAGTCATGAGGAAGCATTTTCAATTAACAGTCTGTTAATTTGTTCATGTTGATTGACAAGGATAAAACATGCATTGTGGCCATATTTAATTCCCTTAGGGAACGAGAGCTTCAAAATATAATTGGTATTGGTTAACATCATGATTAACTGTGACGGGTTTTGTGGCACCAATAATGAGGTGTAAATATGGTTAATTATGTAAATTGAGGTAGGAAATTAAAGATAGGTTTAATTAACGGGTAAAGGTAATTAACAATAAAACATTAAATATGTTTAAAAATGAATAAAGAAATGTTATTAAAAACTATTATAGACGAAGTGATGACGGCGTCGTGTTGCGCTGCGTGGTGTCACGTAACCTTCCGCGAAAACGTCGGTATACGACACCTTTCGGCCAAAAGTCTTCCTTCATGAAGATATCTTGGTGTTGAATTGGAAACCGCACCACAAACGATTTGAAGTTAATAATAATAAATTCCTTTTATTTCAGATAACTAAGATCCAGTGTGTTAGTAATTACAATAATGACTTAAGTATAACTATTGTTAGTAAAGTGACACGTTAATGGTGATTCATTATGACCTATTAGTAAAATTAATCACTTTCTTCACCATCTTTTTTAAAATTGGAGAGGTAACATCCTCCCCTACTATTTTAAGGATGCTGTTGCTAGTTTCTCGTACTCTGCTTAGTAGAGATGCAGTTTTTTTGCGAATCACCTCATGAAAGCCATCGGTTCGATTCTGCACAAACATTTCCGATGCACTACAAAAAGGTGGCCTTCGCAACAGTTAACGTTATGACGCGACACCAACATTTCTACTCTCAAGTTCCACTTCGAAGTAAAAGTCCGAAATTAACGATTATCAAAGAACAGTTCGAACTTTTACCATTAAGACTTGGTAAATCTTAGGTTTTACTGGAGAATCTTAGGATTACCGTAGCTCGAGCTTTTACAGTAACATAAACATCTAAATATTGTGTACGTAGGTACTGATTTATTACACGTGTTTTCACATCCAGCCCTTATTTCATTACTAACTTCAAGGATGTACAATTTCCTAGTTGAGATTAGTTACCGCTTGTTGCGTCGCTCGTGTACTCGTAAAGGAGACGTATCCGTCTGTTTGTACTAGAACCGCCTCCGTGTAGCAACAGATGGGAAACTTTCTAGTTTATTGGAAAAAGATACTTTTTAGAACTGGACGATGAGTTTGTTTCTTTTTTATCAGTATCTTTGGAATGAGCTTTAGTGTTAGGATGAAAAGTATCTAATACTTTTCAGGTAGAACCAGTGATAGTATAGCGGTTACCTTCCATGAAATAGAAATAGAAAATTTGCGAGAAACACGGTAGGTACCAGTGGCGAAGGGTGAATTTTCTTAAAGGGGAAGCCGGACCAAAAAATTGTAGGCGTTTATTTATTTCTTTGATTGTTACTTTCATAAGCAAATGCTATACCTGCAATGTAACTTCGTAAATAATTATTTGTTTAAATGATAATTGAAAATAATAGATACTAGTATTTGCCATATTTCGAAAGGGAAGCCGATAGGAATCGAGTTGCATGGAGCCTTCGCCACTGGTAGGTACATGGCTCTTAAAATAATGCAGGTACAGATCAACATGTGTCGCCGGCACAGCGGCTTGCAAATTAATATAAAATAAATAAAATTTTGTTAATTACCTTTATACTCGTAATATAGACTAGGAAGTTTTAGATTTAATATTATTTAAGACTGAATTAATTAAATTATAATGGTTTAATCATTATGCTAAGACACAACTTTGTAGCTATTATTATTTTTATGATCTAAAAATTCGTGGGTTGTGTAAAAACACCAGTCCAAGAGCCAATTACGTAAATGTTTGCTAAATTTTCTAAGAGGAAGTTCTCTGAGTGATTGAGGGATTTTATTAAATATTTTTATGAGCATCATGTAACTATTTTTTATCCTTTTATTGGTACCCAAGGTACAGGCATGCCTAGTGCCTACTTTGGGCCTAATGGTAATTGTTTTAGTATATTTTTGGATATATTTTTTATCTTTATCTTATCATGTGCGAATCAGAATTTGATTATTACTTGCGGTGACGATGAAAATCATCACACGTCGTGAGGAAACCTGTACATCTGGCAGGGCTCTAAAATGCTCGATGGTGTATGCAGTTTGCCAATCCGAACCAGGCCAGCGTGGTGGATTAATCTTGGATTAAGGAACTGTTCCTGACGTCACATCGGGCCGTGCCAGTGGGTTGCTTCGGAACGATCTACGAGCTTCCAGGGCCTTCTACGCCGGCCCCCACCTTGGGCTCAGCCGCCGACCGGCTGCATCTCGTCACTCACTCCGCCGTAACCTCAGCGTGCGCACACGCTATCGAAATATAGTCATAATTATTGAAGTCTAGTAGTTTTAATTATTAGTCAAGACCCCCAGCAGCACATCTGGAGCTTGGCATTCAAACAGAACTTCTTCTTCTTCCGTCGTGTATAGAGTTTAAAAGATTATAAGATTTAAAAGATATATAAGATTTAAAAGATTCCGTAGTGTAAAAGAGGTTCTTCCAACAGTAAGAAATCAGGTTTTTATTATAACTTGTCTAACTAATTATTCTTACAGGAAACTACACTTAATCAGTTTCTTTTTATGAAAAGTGTCTTAAGAGATAATTAACTCAACACCTTACAACAATAGCCAAGACACACAAGCTATACAAGATGCTGTACGTGGTGAAAAGATTCATCATCATCATCATTCAGCCGAAAGACTTCCACTGCTGGACATAGGCCTCCCCCAAGCATAGCCACATCGACCGGTCCGGTGCTTCTCGCATCCAGCGGTTTCCCGCGACCTTCACCAGATCATCGGCCCACCTTGTGGGAGGCCTACCCATGCTGCGTCTTCCGGTACGCGGTCGCCACTCCAGAACCTTTCGACCAGGGGACTAGGGGGGCCGTTTCTTCTTTGTGCTATCCATGTTGGGGGGGTTTGCCATAATCGCCACGCTTGGCAGGCGGGTTGGCGATCGCAGTATGGTTGTTAAAGTACTCAGAGAACGCTGCTGCCCGTCCTCTAGTGAATCCCTTAGTCGCCTTCTACGACACCCATGGGAAGAGATGGGGTAATGCTATTCTTTGTGTCCGGCACCACACGAGACAAAGAAAACGGTCAAAGAAAATTGTCGGTGAAAAGATTAGATTCAGCAAAGTAGTGAGACTGACTGCAAAGGTGCGCCAATCGTCACTCGCGGATGCTCTTTTGACGCATCCATTTTAATGTTCATAAAGAAACTTATAGTGCAACGTTAAACAGAGATCCTAACTAATATTATAAGTGCGAAAGTAAGTTTGTTTGTTACCTTTTCACGCCTAAACCACTGAACCGATCATCCTGAAATTTTGCATGTATAACGGCGCAGGATCATACATCTTGCAAAATAAAAGAGGTTCTTCCAACAGTAAGAAATCAGGTTTTTATTATAACTTGTCTAACTAATTATTCTTACAGGAAACTACACTTAATCAGTTTCTGTTTATGAAAAGTGTCTTAAGAGATAATTAACTCAACACCTTACAACAATAGCCAAGACACCCAGTAACACCTTAGTTCAGACAAAAGAGCAACAATGTACAGAGAGGCAGAGTAACAATAATTAAGAGCAATGCAACCTGTGCACCGGGCAACATCCGAAGTCAGAATCCCCACTTGCTTTTTTTTTGCCCTTTTATAAGCTAGCATTGGAGGTGGGGTAAAGACGTAGCGCGCTACGACGTAGCGCGGACTAACTCCGCCCCGCAGCGAGGAGGTGGGGGAATGACGTAGCGCGCTACCGCGTAGCCCGATGCACGTGCTGTTAACAATGCGACGCCGACATAATAATAAATACATTGTCAGGTATACAGAAACGGACATGGCTACCTTTCATCCCGAAAAAAAGTACTGTTTCCGAGGAAAACAACAATAACGTTCTTATGATAATAGATGGCGCCACGTGTTTTTAGAATCATAATTTATTGAATTATATAGAAACATTAGTAGTGTGTTATGAGTTGATTGTCAAATTCTAAATAAACGCGAGCGAAGCCGCGGTCAAAAGCTATTCTATTATAAATGAACTTTAAAAGTAATAGTTCCCATTTTAAAAAGGGAAGCTTGCACTTTTATTTTAATACTTCTAACTTTAAGTCTTCTTTAAAAATATAATAGTTTGCACTATAGTTTTTATGCTTCCAACTTCAAAGTCCCCCGCAATAAGAAATAAAATGACAAACCGATAGCTGAAAGGTAGGTTATGTTTGTTAGAACTATGAAAACTAAACGCACGAGCCGAGCGAGCGGAGCGAGCGAAGCGAGCGCTGCAGTGGCAGCGGCCGGCGAGTGGCAGAAACGATTCACTTCGCCGATCACTTTCCACTATTCGTTTAATGGGTGCGTCCAGAAACAAATGGTTTTTACTGTAAACCATTAGTTTTATAGTAAAAAGCATTGTTTTTGAAGTGTACCTTAAACATTTTTTGCTGCTATTTTCATTAATTTTAAAGTGCTTTTAAATATTTTGAATTAATCGGGTTCTAACAAAATAATATCTTTTTAAATGGCACTTTAGTACCATAACAAAAAAGATTACTATCATTAGGGTGACCCAATAAACATATCTCTATTTTTGTCCCAAATTCATAGGAAAGTTAGTATTGTGTTGGCGTCATATTAACCTTCTTTCATACATTGCGTATTGCCTCTATAAAATAACCATGAGCTGCTAATCTAACCGGGTTTAGCGACATCGTAAACTTGTGTCAAGGACTGAGAGATTGTGGGTATTTTAACATTATAACCGTCCACGAGGTGGGTAGTACCACAGTAGGTAAAGCTAAAGCAGTACCTCAACTACCTATAATCGCCTGAATTGACACACCATACACGCACTGTATATTGAGTATAATATACTCTTTGTAATGTACTCTATGACAGCCGTGACTGACTGCATTGTGACGCTCACTTATGAGGCCTGTAAACGGGCTACAAAAATTGCATGTAATTGGTAATTTTATTGACCAATATAGCTCAGTATATTTGCAACTTATACCCTTGCTGCAATTTCATTGTGCAATACATTGCCGAGAGTAGTCCAGCAAGATTTGATTGCTGATGAATTTTGTTTGTACACGTGGAGCTATATTGAGGCTAGATCTCAGCAGTTGCAAGGAGACAGCGGCGGCAGCGAAAGGACGAGGCGAGCAAGGGAAAAGAGATGCACCTATACATCAGAGCAAAGACGATATACGGCGATATTGCAGTAAAGTCCAAGCGGAATAAATCATTTGCAATCTAGCCGGCTAGACATTAAATACTTGCGACTACTATGAAATATCTTGGCAATATCGCCGGGCCACACTGCAAGATTGCAGCAATTGTTGTACTGTGTTGAGCGATAGAATCGGCAACTTGGCAGCTATACAATTGCAGCAAGAAATTGTCAAAAAACTAGCCCGTTTAAGAGCACCTTTTAGAGGTCTTATTGCAGTGCGTGTCTGTGTGAATGTGTCAATACAGGCGATTATATGTAGTTGAGGTACTGCTTTAGCTTATATATTTACTGTGGTAGTACCGTGTTTCGTATTTCCGGTAAAAAAACCATCCTCGCTCCATCCATGTGTATTGTAAATGCCGACTAAGGAATTATGTCAATATGGATGGGCAGGAGCATTGGGACGCTTACATTGGGCAGTGGACGTTTACGGGGTTATAATTAATTACGGGCAGAGATGCACTGTCGTACACGGTGTCTAATTGTCTGATGACATTATTGGTATTGAGACACCCAAGTGCAATGGACGTTTAAGTGAGAATATTTATGACATACAGAGGTTTACTGTTGTATACGATATCTAATTGTCTGATGACGTTATTGGCATTGAGACACTCATGTGCAATGGACGTTAACGTGAGAATATTTATGATAAGCAGAGGTGTACAGTAAGGGCCTTATCACAGAGGCGATTTGCGAGTGAGTTCAAAGCGAAACCAGAGCGCAGCGGTTTCGCCGCGAGTTCGCAACGAGCGAGCCAAATGCTCTCTTCCTGCAAAGTCGTGGCGAGCCCGCTGCGATTTCACCTCGCTTTATATTCGCTCGCGAATCCTCACTGTGATGTGCCTCGCGGCGCGAAATCGCGGCGCACTCGCTGCGAACTCGCGGCGAGCTCGATGCGCTTTCGCCTCGCTTTGAACTCGCTCGCAAATTGACATTGTGATATCCCTACAGTTCCCCGATGACGTTATAAGGCTCTATGGAATAGGGGGTGATTTAGCTATTAATTTATTTGGTACAATTCGAACTAGTAATGTGAAATAGTTGGAATTGAGACAACTAATCATTTCGTAACCTCCAATACTGGACCTGTTAATCGAATCCAGACCCTCACCCACGCCCGCTAGATTATATGACACAGCATTTAATATCTTATTTATATTTATGTATGGGACAGATTATGGAGGTACGCCTCCCGGTAAAACAAAAGGTGAGCATTTTGTATATAAATGCGGCGTGATTTAGAAGAGATAAATGATTCATATTTGCAGCACTACGGCGGGATTTTCTGTTGTGGTTGCTATGTCAACAAATTGCATTTTTGTGTATTATCACAGTATTGTCACATAGAGCAACTAGAGGTCGTCTGCGACTTAGCCCGCGTGGATGTAGTTTATCGCTTATTCCGCGTTTTTTCGGAATAAAAGTAGCCTATGCCCTTCTCTGAGTTCCAAACTATCTTTGTACCAAATTTCATCAAAATCAGTTCAGCGGTTTACGCGTGAAAGCGTAACAGACAGAGTAGATCACTTTCGCATTTATAATATTAGTAGGGATTATACACCGTGCAATATTGTATTTGGCGACCATTTTGTAATTATACTATAGCGAAGCAGAAATCGTCGCCCGGGAGTAGGGTTACCATCCGTCCGGATTTGTCCGAACATGTCCGGACTTCTACACTTTTGTCCGGACTTTGTCCGGCTCATTAATTTGTCCGGATTTTTTTACCTAGATCGAATACGAGTAATAATATTTACATAAGTAATATCAACTATGTCTTTAATCTTTATTAACTTTTCATTCATCTAAAAACAAAATAAAAATCTTCTATAACAACAAACAATAAATCTTCGTATGTTTGCATTTTGTGACTAAAATGTCCGGACTTTTATGAAAATGTCAGGCTTTTTGTCAGGACTTTTCAAATTTCTAAATGGTAACCCTACCCGGGAGTGAAAACCTCGGAAATGCAATTTGGTTATTTTTATTTTATCACGATGTATAGGTACTATATCTTATAAGAGAACCGCTCTATGTGAAACTAGTTTGTAGGCACTTAAACTAGCCTTTATTGGGTACTAGCGACCCGCCCCGGCTTCGCACGTGTACGTTTTATAGCTTAAAAAACCTTCCTTTTGAATCACTCCATCTATTAAAAAAAAACCGGATCAAAATCCGTTGCGTAGTTTTAAAGATCTAAACATACATAAGGACAGACAGACAGCGGGAAGCGACTTTGTTTTATATACAAGGTTAGTCAGAAAGGGGGTACTAATCCGAAAGGGTGTTAAAGTACACATAATAATGAACAACTTTTGTTCTACAACTTTTCCCAAAAGTCAATAGTTTAAGAGAAACAGTTGTTCAAAAATCTGAAAAAAAAAAACTCTAAAATCTATCTATCCCCAGTAATGATAAGCTGTGTTTACATTTTAGGTCATATTTGGGGTCATGAATTAGAAGCACCATTTTCTGAATTTGTAACTAAAGCAGGGATGAAGAATTTTTGAAAAAAACTAAAATAAAAATCATTTTATTTGGAAAAAAAAATATCGAATTTTGAAATTTTAACACTTGCTTTCAAACAGTCATCAGCGATACTATAAGTGGGCTTCGGACCCCCTTTCCGACTAACCTTGTATATGTAGTGATACAACATTCGTAATAAATATTATTGACTAGCTTTTTCCCGCGGCTTCTTCCGCTTGAAAGCCCACGAAAACCGTGCAATAACCAAATGCATTTCCGAGGTTTTCACTCCCGGGCGACGATATAGTCTGGCAGTTGAACGTTTGCCTTACATGCAGGAAAAGCCGATTTTAAAACCGGCCTGCACCTCTGACTTTTCGAGTGTGGTACAGATTTTTTTCATTTTAAGCCGGGTTATTTCGGGTTAAGCCACGCTTGCCGAGGTTGGTCTGTGGATGGGTGACCATTTACCATAGCGAGTTTCCTCCGTGCCTCGGAAAGCACGTAAAGCCGTTGGTCCCGGCTGTCATTTGTAGATCTTTGACAGTCGTTACTGTTGGTCAGAAGCCAGAAAGTCTGACAACCAGTCTCACCAAGAGTATCGTATTACCCAGTTACTGGGTTGTGGAGGTCTGATAGGCAGTCGCTCCATGTAAAATACTGATATTCAGCTGCATCCGGTTCGACTGGAAGCCGACCCCAACATAGTTGGGAAAAGGCTAAGCAGATGATGATGATGATCAGATTTTTTTCATCACTTGCGTTAATAGTGAAGGAAAAAATCGTGAGGAAACCTGCACACCTGAAAAAGCTCCAAGAAGTTCTCGATGGTATGTGTGGTCCGCCAACCTGCTCCTGAAGCCCAATTCTCGTAATTAATTTGAAGTAAGACTGAAGGTTGACCGAACTGAGATTAAATTATGAATTGAAAAAAAATGGTATTCTGGTACACAGTTCGGTCCGGTTTCAGTATCATCTCAGTCTATCTCGATATAATGACAATTCAGCCAACTTAAATCTATTAACTATAGCATACCGATATCAACAGTCATAGACTAAAATTCTAGAAAGAAATGAGAATTCCAACTTGTCCAAATGGCTCAGTACATAATGTAATCAGAATACCCTTTTGGCTTCAGTCAACTTTCAATCTCATTTCAATATAATCTCACGTTTGACGTTGTTTGTTAACGAACAAGAATACCATTTGTCATATTTATGAGATTGAGACTAGACTGAGATTAGATCGAAATTATATTTTGAACATTTTAAATTACGAGAATTGGCTTTCAGGTCAACGTGGTGGAGTAAGGCCTAAAGGTGAGTACAGACTAGAGCATTTACTTGTAACAAAACATCGAGCTGCTCTAATGTGTCACCCTTTCACGAACCGAACAATAAGCACGACACTCAGCGCTTTGTCACAACTTATTTTTGCACGTGATAGGACAACAGCAGGATATGCCTTCATACTGCGGGAACAACCTTTATGCGCAAAAGTGTCTTCTGTATGGCTCCTATCATATTTAATAAATTGCCTAAAAGTTGGAGAGAACTGCCCTTGTCACTTTTTAAAAATAAGCTACCGATTTTTTTAGTTCATAAAGTATATTATAATATTTTAGATTTTTTTAATGAAAAGGACTTTTCTCTTCCGACTGCTAATATAGTTAAGAATAATAAGTAGGTGAATCATGTAAGTTTAAGTTATCTTTCTCTCTTTAAATTAATTTAATGTGTTTGATGTGATGCTTTCTCATTAATATTTTTTGCATGCCGTTTGGTAAAATATGGCTGAACTTTACTATGTGTAACTTCATTTTGTACCCATATTTGCAAAATAAATCATCTTTATCTTTATTTAACAACCGAGCGAATTTGTGTAACATTTCGTCGGACAAATACAGGAGCGCGAACGCAGCACACGCGACCTGCAGATCCGATATTTCAGCGAAGAGTAAACGCAAAATAGAAGAAAGGTTACAGGTAAATGCTCACTCGCCGTGAGCATTACTCCAAACACCGTGTCGAGCATTTGCAGGAACGTTACATTACATGGAAATGCTCGAGAAAATGCTCTAGTGTATACTCACCTTAATAAACCCTTCTCATTCCGAGAAGATGCCCACGCCCAGCAGTGGGACAGTAATGATTATGTTATGTTATACGCAAGCATTTCAGTAATAAAAGTAACAGTGTTATGAAAGCCAAGTAAGTATTCTTTATTGGAAAGTAATTACGTTACTACAGCAATCTAAGGTTTACTAACCGATGGAGGTCGTCCAATGGCGTGTATATCGAGTGCTATCGATCTATCAATAATGTCATCGTTTATTTAGGTATTTACCCGATAACATACATAGGGCAAAAGTGGCATTGTTTTAAGAGTGTATGACGCCTCGTTTTTGGAGATTGAGAGACGCAGGATCCGTCACGTACTGTCATCATTACATACAACTACAACTAGAAAAATAGGCGCAGAAAACGAACTATGTCCGGATTTTAGACTTGAAAAAAAAACACTCCCTGCGCCCGCTATCCCTGTAAAACGCTAGCTGCGCGTGGGATTTATTATTTCATTTTGTGACAAAAAATCCGGACTTTTTTAAAATGTCGAGCTTTTTGTTAGTACTTTGTAAATTTTCGAAATGCTAACCCCATTCGCATTACAATACGGCCGACCTATCTTGGCGAGTCTGAAGTTAGTTTTTTGGCTGCAAAATGAATCTTTTACAAACGAAATTGTCTACTGAGCAGCTAATCAGCTAACTTCAGACTTGCCAAGATACGTTGGCCGTATTGTACGCTCCGTGGACAGCCTAAGGGTGGGTACTGGGTACTGTGTAGATTCTTATGACGTGTTCATAAGCATGTCTTGGAATGGGTTCCTTATTTTTTTTCGTTTAAACGATAAAGAAATCAAATATCTTGATTTGGCACACGAGGTTGTCGACATGTGGGATGTTGACTCAGCAGTCATTGTGCCGATAATCGTTACAGCTAATGGATTAGTAGCCAAGAGCCTCTACCAATATCTGATGAGGCTCTCGTTAGGCAGCTGGATCAAGGGTATGATTCAGTTTTTTTTTTTATTGTAGTTTAATATTAAATTGAAACGATAGCGGTATTTTTGCAGTGATAACTTAGTGGTTGAATGCTTGCCTTTCATGATGGAGAGTCTGAGTTTGATGCGGCCCACATAGGAATTTGGATGTATTAAAAGTGGTTGATGGGGTTTCTCCGTACTGTTATGCTGAGAGGAACGTAAGAGCCTGTCCACATCTCCACGTCACGACGTCGTCAACGTGGAACGGTGCGGTAACGTGGCACGGTGCGTTGACGTAATGTGCCACGTTTTTTTTAGTGTTCCTGCATGTTACTAATATACAGGCTGTAAGGGTAAACACCGTTATCCTTGAAACCAGTGGTTTGGTTTCATTTATAGAATGTAAAATCAATGAAAAATAACAAACATTTTTTTTTTATAAAATTTTAATTTTTCCTCAAAACCCTATGCGCGGGGGCTACAAGCTACGGGAGGGGGCGCGTGGAACTCGCCGCGTGGCCTGGAGCACGGCCCCGCACAGTTTGCTACCCCAGTCAGTCAGCTGTCTCGTTAGCGAGTGTGTTTACGCCGCATCATAGCGCCGCCGCGCCGCTCATTTCTCGCGCGTATATTTTTTAATTTTTTTAACTCGGTCCTATATTTTTATATTTAAGTCAACTACCCATGGTTTGAGTGATAACGGTGTTTACCCTTACATGCTGTAGTTTGTAAGTAAGATGTAATATTAACATCCTAGTGCCTGACTATATATATTTTTATTATTTATTTATTTGGTGTTCTTCTCCGACTTCTTTTGGTCACTTGTTTAGGTTAAAGGGTAATAGTCATAGCCCCGTGTATAACCATATATTGTAATTAAAGCATGCAAATGTTGGACTGCACTTTTAGTATGCAACTTAATTTTATGGGGAAGGTTCTGCAGGCGTAACATGATCAGAGACAAGGGTTTATAGACGAAAGAATAGACAAAATGGCATATTCACAATGACAATAATATCGTAGGTGCGCTTGCCAAAACCCATAAATGGATTTTATATTTTTTTCAGAAAGCGGACTGTTATAATAAGTTTAAGAAAAATCCACAAATTCAAAACGCTAGCAAAACATCTTGTTTTTATACTGTGATAAAAATATTTTTGTTACTACATAAGCTCAAAATATAGAGGAGCTCGTGGCTAAATAATTACAGCCGCATAGACCGATCTTCCGGGTTAAGCTACGCTTGCCGAGGTTGGTCTGTGGATGGGTGACCATTTACCATAGCGAGTTTCCTCCGTGCCTCGGAAAGCACGTAAAGCCGTTGGTCCCGGCTGTCATTTGTAGATCTTTGAGTCAGTCGTTACTGTTGGTCAGAAGCCAGAAAGTCTGACAACCAGTCTTACCAAGAGTATCGTATTACCCAGTTACTGGGTTGTGGAGGTCTGATAGGCAGTCGCTCCATGTAAAATACTGATATTCAGCTGCATCCGGTTCGACTGGAAGCCGACCCCAACATAGTTGGGAAAAGGCTAGGCAGATGATGGTGTTCTTCTCCGACAATGGCTTACAATGTTGACCAGCAGTCAATACTCTCTTCATCATTCGTAATTTCGTACATTAATAGATCTCAAGTGTATGAACTTAGCAGAGGTGGTCAAGTGAACCAGCCCGTAATAAATCGGCGGGCAAACTTAATGTGGAGGTGGCATTTGTAGGCGTCATCTGAACTTAGTTGAACAGCCTTAAAATTACCTTCAAACTGTTCGCACTCGCAGATGACTGACCCTTGTCTTATAATTTGCTACTGATTTTGTCGGTGACCGACCTTAAGTTGGCTTGCAGTCGCCCGACTGTAAATCGGTAAAATAAATTAGGGCTCATTCACACGGGTTCCGTCATTGAAGATTCGTCATAAAACACGATACGTCATGACGGATGGACGTTCAAATTGCATACGGAATCGTGTTAAATCACGATTCGGCAAAATATCCGAATTGATGTTCACATTCGCTTCGTGATTCTTAGTCTTGTATGAACTATCGAACACGATGGATCCGTCACAAAAAAATAACGATTCGTGGTTTTTGACGAACGTGTTTTTTAAAAGACGATACGTGCTTTAAGACGTGTCCGACATTTTTCAAGATTCGTGATGCGTGTGAACACGGGCATTTAAAAAGAAAAGCCCAGCCGTAAAAAAAAACGAATCGTGAATAAAGACGATTCGTCAAAAAAACCGAATCGTCTTCGTGTGAATGAGCACTCAGTGATCCAACCTTGAGGAATCGGAAATACTGTACTACAGATATGTGCCCGATCCAGTTCTCGAGAATGGTCATGTCAAATTGTACTGGGATCGATTTATTAATTATCACTGACAGGACTATTAGGTATTTGCCAATAAGCCTGATGTCGTGGTAATAGATTGATCAGAGCGCCGCACAATGATTGTTGATATCACGGTCCCTCATGACGAGGACCTCGTGAAAGCTGAGAAAGATAAACAAATATAAATATCTTTATCTAGCACACGAGGTTGAAGTAGCACTCAGCAATAATTGTCCCGATATTCGTTACGGCGAATGTCCTAATAGCCAAGAGCCACGATCAAGTACTTATAGTGCTTGACATTAAGCTGATCTGGACACCTTTTTGGTCCAGCTGTGAGACACATACTCGAGACTTTTTATTTATATTACACTTTTTATCTGTTGTGTCTCTTGTTGCGTGTCCAAATAAATAATTCTTTATCTTTATATTACGCCTCATACGGTTCTCGTTGGGTGGTTGAATCAAGGGCTCGATTCAAAAAGCAGTTCTCCTTAACAAGAAAGCATAGTGAGAAGGTTCCTTTCTCTGGAGCCCTGACTGTCAGCAGCTTGGACCCTGTTCCCGATGCCGGTAGGCTACCTACTATTTTTTATATTAAAAAAAAATTTTTTTTATAGAAATGTATACAAGGTTAGTCGAAAAGGGGGTACTAATCCGAAAGGGTGTTAAAGTACCCATGATAATTAATAACTTTTGTGCTACAACTTTTTCCAAAAAATTAAGAGAAATAGGTGAACAAAGATTTAAAAAAAAGCGCTAAAATCTTTCTATCCCCAGTTATGATCAGCTGTGTTTACATTTTAGGTCATATTTGGGGTCACGAATTAGAAGCACCTTTTCTGAATTTGTTACTAAAGAAAGGATGATTTTTTTTTGAAAAAAAAACGAAAATAAAAATAATATGGCGTGAAAAAAAAACAGCGAGTTTTGAAATTTTAACACTTGCTTTAAGACTGTCACCAGTGATACTTTAAGTGGCCCGCGGATTAGTACCCCCTTTCCGACTAACCTTGTATAAATTGAATAAACGAAAAAAACATCAGTGATCCAATCCTCACTGATTATTGTCAGCGCTAAGACCGAGAAAAGAGGATAGAACATACAAGTGAACATGCGTTAATGTAGGAGGAGACGAGTGTGAGAAGTGTAAGGGTGCATTTCCACCAGAGATGTGCTATGCAGCTATGCTGCGATAATGTAAAAGCTAAGCTACAAAACTATGTGACCGTTTCCACTGATGCTAAGCTATGTAGCTGTGCGAAGAAGATGCGCATCTCGAGCTATGCGACGTATCGATAATAGGGAAGGCACGAGGAGCGGCGGGCATAGCTACACCACTCGCGACCATCCATAGCACGCATCCATAGCTCGCATCCATAGCACGCATCCACATCATACGTCCTTCCATATAAAAAACGTAGCCTAGTTGAATCAGTTTCCACCAGTGCTATACTATGTAGACCACTGCATATGATTGGTGGATATCAAACGCATTCATAGCAACGTTGCATAGCACAACTCTGGTGAAAAAGCACCCTAAATCGGACGCCGCGCCGACCGTCTTTACAGTCTGCAGTTTTTGAACAGAAATCGGTGACCGATAAAGATCGGTCGTTTGGGTGAGGTTAACAGTTCATCAACAAGATAATTGTGAATGACAAGAAATTGATAAGAAAATTGACTTGCAGCAAATTGCGGGATAAATTAATTTTTAGGATTCCGTACCCAAAGGGTGCCAATGGAGCCCTATTACTGTATCTGTACTACAGTACATCATACATTACACATACAGTACAGTATATACATACAGTACATACGCACATACAGTACACAAGATACATCTTTTTAACTGTTATAGGTAGCCATTTGAAATTTACACAAAATATGTGTTGTTAAAAAGCCTAAACCCAACAAGAGTTCCCATACAAGAAACCTCGAAAAACACTTGACTCTAACAAAGATTAGCACTTTAAAGCTTAATATTTCAGAAACGGATCCCTTAATCGAAAAATTGTATTTACAAACCCGCAATATTTTTGGAAGACATATCCAACAATATCCCACACCAAGGGGCAGACGAAAAAAAAAAATCTCGACTTTAGGTGTAAAGGAGGAACACTAAAAAAAAATTTCATAATTTTATTTTACCACTTTGTCGGCGTGATTAATATGTATAGGACGGACAGACGGACGGACATGGCGAAACTATATGGGTTCCTTGTTGACTACGGAACCCTAAAAAGGATTACTATTGTTGGTACAAGTCCGACTCACACTTGGCCGGTTATTAATATAGTGCCGTTGACCGAAGTTTTTGATAAAAATTTACTCTGAACTTGTTCGTTTGCGTTTAAGTACAGACAGAAACTGTCAAATTTTCCCAATTAACCTTGAACCTTTTGCGATAAGGATGAAAATCTATTAAAGAAATTTGACAGATTGTAGTAGCTTTATGTGCTGGCGTCTGTACAAACAGATAGCATAATAATTCGTTAAGTGAGGGGTTCGTGGCTAATTAACAACCGCGCGTATCATATGATTTGCAAGATTAAGCTGCGCTTGCCGCTGTCAGTCCATGGATGGGTGACCATTCATTAGAAAGAAAGAAAGAAGAAAGAAAAAATATTTATTCGTGCCAACAAGACGCACAAAAATGAAAAAAAAAAAACTACACAATAAAACCAAAAAAGAAACTTTTGGGAAAATATGCGTCACATCCGCGCAAAACGGCCATCGCTAAGCATAATGCTCACGTATGAGACAGAGCCACAGCGCTGGTTTTCAGCGACAGCTGGCGTTGACATGATGACGTCTACCGGTGCAGCAAGTAAAAAGATATAATAAATTCAAATTAGGAACAAAATAAATAAATACGCAAGAAATATGGAATAAACTAAAACTGTATGTAATATAATATTTAAATGGGATACCTTCTTTTCGCATAATGTTCTTTGTCCTAATATACTTCGGCATAACGATTTTGGCACAATTTGTTTTGGCATAATAATACTTCGGCATAATTTTTTTAGGCATACATTTCATGTTGGCATAATCATCTTAAAGACTAATTTGTTTTGGCATAAATTTGATTCGCATAACGTTAGTAGGCCTAATGACTATTAGCATAACGTTAGTTAAGTTAATCAGAAATGTTTTTACCATTGTCTAATAATCTAGTCGCAGGCGCACCCCGACACGGATAGGTTAGGTTCGAAGGGGATGATGGGGGCTAGAGTGAGCGAGCGAAGCGAGCGAACGAAGCCCCCGTCATCCCCTTCGTGTTAGGTTACTTTAAACCCTGCAGACAGAAATAGGAGCCCCGCACAGCGGGGCTCCGTCGACTCTGCTTTGGAGCCTCAACCTTACAAACATCCCCTTAAGTTTTTATTGTGAAAATGAAAGTAGGTGACGAATAATCGTCTACCGTATACCTATAAAAATATGTTTTAATATCATTATGCGTAAATAAATTTATGCTTTAGGATATTATGCTTAAAAAAGTTATGCTTTTGAACTTTATGCTTAATCATTATTATGGTTAGAGAAATTATGCTTAAAAAAATTATGCGTAAGCTGTTATGCGTAATTATATTATGCGAAATTATAATTATGCCAAACAAAATTATGCTAAGTTATATTAGGTCTTAACATTTTATGCAAATGGATAGGGAACCTATTTAAATATGGCAACATTTTGTTGCATCGACATCGTCGCTCACGCAGGCATACGTTATCTGTTTTTTTTATTTATTTTTTACTATTTTTTATGTTTTATTACAGATCTAGAGTCCTCTGTGCCTTGGAGAACACGTTAAGCCGTCATACGAATACTTGTGACAGTCGTTACGGGTAGTCAGAAGCTCGAAAGTCTGACAACTGGTCTAACCTTAGTATATCGGCATTGCCCAGTAACTGGGTTGCGGAGGTCTGATGGTAGGCGCTTCGTGTAAAATACTGGTATTCAGCAGCATCTGGTTAGACTGGAAGCTGACCCCAACGTAGTTGGGAAACGGCTAGACAGAAAATAATTCGTTAAGTGAAGAAACGTATAGTGCCGGACGTAAAGAATAGCACTACCCCATCTCTTCCCGTGGGTGTCGTAAAAGGCGACTAAGGGATTCACTAGAAGATGGGCAGCAGCGTTCTCTGAGTACTTTAACAACCATTATGTTGTGATCGCCAACTCGCTTGCCAAGCGTGGCGATTATGGCAAACTCCCCCAACATGAACTGCACACAAAACCCTAGTCCCCGGCGGCTTTGCTAGCTCTGGTTTTTGGGGAAGGCCTATGTCCAGCAGTGGACGTTTTTCGGCCGAATGATGATGATGAATCAGAACGAGTGTCCGCTACAGTATTAATTAAAATAATTTCATTTATTTGAAACTGATAAAACAATACCTTTTCACTTAAAATAAAAACGATCGTCTACTTTCGACAGGCCTTTCATTATTTCATAACAAGTGACGTCAATAGATAAGAAAAACGGCTACTGACGTAAATTATATTGACCGCTGTGAATTTAAATGAAAAGCGACAACTTCGGGCCCTTGTTGCCAACCTTCGGAAATCAATGAAGTTCCGAAAGTTCCTTGATTTTCGAAGGTCAAAGACAAATTGTTTATCAATACTGGTGGCGTAATTTAATTTATCTTGTCCTACAAATTACCTCTGAATCCCATCCCAATAAATGTTTATAAATGTGAAAGTTGTGAAGGTGTTTGGGTATTCAAATTCGGATTCTCTTAGGCTTCGTTTACGGAGACGCGGGGCGTCGCGCGTCGCGTTGTGCGGCGCGACCCGCACTGAATTTAAACATATTGGCGTTGTATGAGTGCGTTTACGAAGAAGCGATTGTAGACGCGTTTGCTAGAAATGGAGCGTTTTTTGCGGCCGAGCCCGCGGCTGGCACCGCCGCGGCGTTTATCGCGGTGGCGCACGCAGCAGCAATTCTCGATGAAGCGATGCCCGCGGCGGAATCTTCTGCCAGTCATATTTGGAAATTGCAAAATGCAGACGTAGTCACCGTCACAATGATGGAGTACGATATGATCGATTTTTTTTGGAAGAAAATCCAATGTTAAAAAGGTCGGTTTGATTGAGTACCCCGCGTGCGCCGCAGCGTTGCCCGTCGCGTGCTTGAGGATTCGCCGCGGGCGCAGCGGCGGGCACCGCCACGGGCTTCCCGCCCCGCGTTTCTATGAACAACGTCTTATATTGCCATACGTTTGTGTTTACGCGTGCGATGATAAGTGCCGCTCCGTAAACAGAAAAATCGTACGACGCGCCGCGAGACGTAAGGCCGCACGCGACGCGCGAAGCCTCGCGTCTCCGTAAATGAGGCCTTACTCAAACTATCTACAAGGTTAGTCGGAAAGGAGGTAAAAGAAAAGAAAGAAAATATATTTAATTCAGGCAAGGAATCAATAACAGCATAAACAATAAAAAATAATCAAACATAAAGATTTTATGCTGTCGAGCATGCCTATGCCGAAAGGATCACCAACTCAGCATATGCTGGGCGTCAAACACCCAGCGCTGATTTTTAGTTGAATTGATACTAATCCGCGGGCCATTAAAGTATCACTGATGACTTGTACAGTGCAACCGTACATTGCGAAATTATTGTACTTACCGCGTCAGCATATCCGCCACCATTCGTAATTTATTATCATTTAGTTACAGTTCAGTTCATTACCGATCATCGAATAATAATAATAAATTTATTCAGTTCTTTGTTACATTCATTTTTAAGATTAACAAAACATAGTGCTTAACTGTAACTAATCATTATAAAAATAGTGAATCGGGTCTTCTCGCGTAACAAACTTTAAGAGGCACAAATTACCTTTTATCCCGACGTTTCGCCTCTTAAAGTTTGTTACGCGAGAAGACCCGATTCACTATTTTTATAATGTGTACAAATCGCGAAAGTTTAAAAACATTTGTAACTAATCATTTTTTACACATATTTTGGCGTTGACCCCTAAACTAGGTACAACCTGTATCTTAGGGGCCAGAGTTGGATTAGTAGAGTCTAAGCCTGGACAGTGAGCTTAGATAATTACTGTAATAACTAGGGTTAGGTATAGCAATTTTAATAAAATCAATTTTAATAAAAAGAATAAAAGATGAACAAAAATCAAGAAGAATTAGGTGAGTGATTGTGTGTGTGTGAATGTGTGTGCGTTTGTGTGCATGTTGGTGTGAGTGTGTGGGTATGTGTGTAGGTATGTCTGTGTGTATTTGAGTGAGTGCATGGGTGTGTGTGTGCGTGTACGTGCGCTTACGTTATGAGTTCCTCAGTCTCGTCATACCAGAAAGCACCGTGTGTTCTCACTTATCAATATCATTTATTACTTAACTCTATCAATATCATTTATTCTTAACAACTGTTTCTGTCTGGACTTAGTTGTTAATTTAGTGCATTAAACTGTTGGTCTTTAAAGGACTCGTATCATTTAATATCATATCAACTTATCAGTAAAAGTTGTGCGGTACAATACCAGACATGACTGTTTTAGAGCAAGTGTTAAAATTTCAAAATACTATAAAAAAATTAAATGTAAAATGATTTTATTTTGGTTTCATCTAAAATTCTTCATCCCTGCTTTAGTTACGAATTCAGAAAATGGAGCTTGTAATTAATTCCAATTGAAATAATTGGACTCCAAATATGACCTAAAATGCTGATCATAGCTGACGAAAGATAGATTTCAGCGTGATATTATAAAATCTTTGAACAGCTATGACCCCTTTCCGACTAACCTTGTACGTGTGTGTATGGTTAGTCGGAAACTCGGAAAGGGGGTAGGTACTAATCCGAAAGGGTGTTAAAGTACTCATAATTACTAACTTTTGTTCTACAACTTTACTGAGTACTTTAATAACCATACTGCGATCGCCAACCCGACTGCCAAGCGCGGCGATTATGGCAACCCCCCCCCCCCTTTTGAGGGAGGCCTATGTTCAGCAGTGGACGTCCCTCGGTTGAATGATGAAAATAACATTTTTATCCCGGTATACGAAGTAGTTCCCCTAGAATACGAGTGAATCCGTAGGCAACAGCGTGTATGAGTAAGACGAGTGAGAGGCTTTGCGAAAATGGATCGGTTGTTGGATAATTGTAATTATCACATTCTCAGATTGAGTTAATAGGTTTTTCTGTTCGCCATTTCTTCGGCCCTGAGCTGCGGAGTTTATAATTATGGCCGGTAAATGGTGATAGGCTCGTCTCCTATTACATGGGACTTTATACCGTCTTCACCGGAAAACTATCCACGGCTGCGCTGTTGGAGTACAGTCATGGACCGTCCCAGGTGGGTGCAAGACTATTGTATTTTTATATCATTATTTAGAAATACAATTTTTATGTGTGTGAAATGAATTTAAAAAATTACATTAATTAATGGAGTAACCTTCTGCATACAATTTAGCTTTGCGTGGGTGCCGCTTAGTCCAGTGGACCGTATCATTGACGACCCAGGCTCATTGATACATTATCTTTTAAAAACCGTGCAACCTCTTCTGCCCTTTCTATTTCATATAAAACAGGTGTAATAATTTACTTTATTTGTAACTAGCTGACCCGGCGAACTTCGTACCGCCATTTTTCTTTTTTCGTGTATGTTTTCTAAAGTCCTGAAAGACGTGTTTTACTATTTATGGCCCGCCTCGGCGAAAGAAACGGTAATTGTATATGAATTAAACTCTCAATCACCGTAATTATAGACACAATAGATAACGAGTCATCCCACGTGAGCGATCTACAAGCGGCGCGAAGCGAAGCGGCGCGACGCGAAAACAACAAACAGTCGATACCTATTGAAGTGGCCTACGTGACCAAACGCACGTGGAGTGCGGTGCGGCGCGGCGCGGTGCGAAGCGAACGCTGTCAGTTGGCTTGATATTTTCACGCGAACTGGATGCGGTGCCGTACAGTGCTACTGAATGACGGCGGCGCGCGGCGAGCGGTCCGCGAGCACGTAGGACAAAGCCGCCACTTCGCACCGCATCGCGTGTCAACGCATCGCATCGCTTCGCAATTCGCGTCGCTTTAAACCGCCTACGTAAGATGTCGCGTAAGACAATTAAGTGTCGCCCTGGGACGACGGGCGGTGCACAACCGATTACCGTCAATCTATCCATATTGTCAATATTTTAGAAGTTATCAACTGCTGGCTGAACAACTGAACGTCAATCTGTCAATGTTTTGTCAATATATTGAAGATCTCTCAGTCTTCTGTCTCATTCACTCACTCACTTTTTTCATATTATGAGATTTAAAAAAAAAACGATTTTTTCAAAAATTTCCTTTATACAAACCTTGTCCTGACAATAACGAACACACAAAAAAAGAATTATCCAGTTTGGTGCAGTCGTTCGGAAGTTATGCGCGTACACACATTTCGGCGATTCATTTTTATATACAACGTTAATTTTAGTATATACAAAAACCGAGACACCCCAACAAGATTTTCATCAGAACTGCCTGAATATGTGTTTTTTTTAATAAATCTCCAAGTTACACCGTAGTTTAATGTCGCGTTAAGTTCCCTAGTAAAGTGTGAAATGCCTGAGATGTACTGCATACTGCAGCTCCGCGCGTTTGTGCGGAGAAATCTGCATGATGATGCAGATCTGCACTCCCGCACCCGCACGCGTGGCTAGGAGTGAGGCCTATTTATCGTAACAGATACATAAAACAAGTATCTTATGATAACAGACTGTAACTGTGACAAACAAACTGAAAAAGCAGTTCCTGTTCCACGAGCTAACAAAATCCCATAAGTGACAGTCACAAGCTTTTCTCTATTCATGCCTATGACAGTTACTTTAGTTAGAATAAGATAAAACATGTTACTGTTACTCTGTGACACCGTGTTACAGCCGTCACAAGCTCTTTCCTTTTCTCGCATAGGTTTAACACCTTAGTTAGAAAGAGAAGTCCTACTGTTACAGAAAACAGGTTAAACGTTGTTATCTGTGGTAACAGATAACACACAATAGTGTGTTCCCACATAGTATGAAATAACAGACTGTTATTTCGTAACAGGTTTTTGGAACTGCTATTTACGTGTAACAGGAACAGGCGTAACAGATACGTGATTTTACCTGTTACAACCCACTCCTACGCGTGGCTCCGTCGCCACTCATCCTGCAGCGTAGCGCGGGGCAGTGTGTTTCGCCTCACTAAACACCTCTGCCCAACCCTTTGGGGAATATTGGCGTGATTATTTTACGTTATTTATATTACATTAGTCTCAATTTTCGGATTCTAGACACAATCATTATCCACAATCTCGTATTTCATTTCTTAAACGTGTTATGGAAACTTAATTTAATACAAATATCTATTTGAATGTCAGCTGCAACTTTGACTTGAAAAAGCTAGTTTTTGACGCCTCTACAATCGAGTTACGATGAATTTTGAATAGAGTTTGAACTTAAACCTTATTATAGTTCAGTACACCAATGATAAATGTCTTGTATTTATTATTGCTTGCGTATATCAATTTCTGTATTTCTTTGTCCGATCTCCAATAGTGTAGATACTGTTGAATATCAATAAGAGCAGGATAACATTTGAAAATCCTTTCTGTGGCAAACGTACATAATGTATATGTGTGTGTGTATGTGTGTACAGTCGCGCGCACACACATTTATTTATTTATTTATTTATTATAAAGAAAGTTTTATATACAAGCTTACTTATACTAAGCCCCACAAAACCGTTTGCACGGTTTGTCTGCGGGAACTTCCGATTGCTTTTATTGCGTAATTAATATGTAGCTAATTAATTATTGCCGTCTAATATTTGACAGTTCCGCGCACAGATAACATAAGCCTGCGTGAGCGACGATATCGACGCAACAAAATGTTGCCATATTAGATATTATTTTGCATACACTTTTAGATTGTTCCTTATTTATTACGAGTTTATTTATTTTCTTTCTTTACACACACTACACATATACATACACATGTTGGTTTGAGTGTTCACTCAAACCAACATGTGTATGTATATGTTCGTCCGTTCGGGCATGACTGCTGACTGACATCCGTGGAGCATAAAGGTTCCAGACGAAAACCAGCGTCAAGTACATAAAGTGCTTGGCATTAAGCTGATCTGGACACCTTTTTGGTTCAGCCGTGAGACACATACCCAAGACTTTTTTTATTTTATTTATATCACATTTTTCACATGTTGTGTCTCTTTGTGCTGTGTCCAAATAAATGATTCTTTATCTTATCTTTTATGTTTGCAAGACATTTTATTTTATTACTTCTCTTAAAAAATATGAGAGTTTGGCTCCTATGGCCATCAATCCACTTGCCACTTGTTGGCTATATCTTCTCCTTTTCAGGATTCCGTAGTCAACAAGGAACCCTTATAGTTTCGCCATGTTCATCCGTGTGTTCCGTCTGTCCGTCCGCAGTTTTGCTCAGAGAATCTTCGTACTAGAAAGCTATAATTTGGCATGGATATACATAACGAGGGTAGTTCACTCATTGGGGGTACCTCGTCATCAGAGTCCAACTTCGACATGGAGTAGGCAGGAAATAATAGTCACAACACTGATTATAGTCCTCTATTTATTCACTCTCGATAGCAAAATAATAAAATCTCTAATGATCAAACCGATGGAAATAGATTAAAGTACGGAAACGCGGTAAGTTCGGTGCAGGCTGGCAAAACGACCTCTCGCCCTCGTGTCTCACTCCAAAGTAACTTCTCTCAAATCAAATGCATCCAATGTCAAAAAGAATGACAGCTGACAGCCGACAGCTGACAGCTTGCTGACACCCGTCAAACAAGACATGCCACGCCACGCACCGATCTCACCTAAGCACACTGCTTGACGTTTCCGACAAACGATAATAGATGGCGTCCTACTACATTAACAATAATCAATAGTCATTCTAATAGTTGTGCTTCTGTGTTGATTCTGCGACATACATATTTATCACGCCGACAAAGTGGTACAATAAAATAATGAAAAAAAAAATTTTTATGGTACTTCCTGTACACGTAAAGTGCACACCTCTGCAGAACCCTTTATTCCCCACAGGCGTGACGTCATGTTATGTTTCTATGGAAAAGCTGTTGAAAAATTATTCCTCAGAGAAAATTTATCCGACGTTGTTAAAATTGGCCCTAAGGGCACTTTTAAGTGTCTTGTAGAGAAATCAATCAAAATCATGAACCCTTGTCATGTCATATTATAATGTAATATTACGTACACACATCAAAAAAAGTTTGCGATCACTAGCATAATAATTATTAGTGTCCGACCGAAACAGGATTTTTAGCCGAAACAGAAACCGAAACCGAATCTTCGGCGCCGGTATCAGTTTCGGCCGAAACTGAAACCGAAACCGATCCTTTTTTAGATATGTAAAAAATTATATTCTATTGTACAAGGTGGGGCAAAAGTAATCACACAATGTTGTTTTGCTGTAATTTTTTTTAGGAATGAAAATGTTTGGTTCTACTTGTGGATTATGTTCATATAATGTATTCGATTTTTTTTCCATCAAGTCCAGAAAATGATATCGGTTAAGTGGCCGCCAAATTGATGACCGGATCGAACGGATACGGGCTCGTTTTATGGCATTTTCCAATTTTTTTTCGAGAACGTCACTGGCCCTTCCGTTACTGTGGACGGTGAGCGCTACAGAGCCATAATCAATGACTTTTTCCTTCCTCAGTTGAATGAATTGGGACTGGAGGACATGTGGTTCCAACAGGAGTGTCTCAAGACGAAAGTCTTTGACCAGTGCGTGTTGCCAGTGATTACATACGGCACTGAAACGTGGTCGCTCACAATGGGCCTCATAAGAAGGCTCAAGGTCACCTAAAGGGCAATGGAGAGGGCTATGCTCGGAGTTACCCTGCGTGATCATATCAGAAATGATGAGATCCGCAGGAGAACCAAGGAAACCGACATAGCTCGAAGAATTGCCAAACTTAAGTGGCAGTGGGCGGGGCACATTGCTCGCAGAACGGATGGCCGATGGGTTCGAAAGGTTCTGGAGTGGCGACCGCGTACCGAAAGACGCAGCATGGGTAGGCCTCCCACAAAGTGGACCGATGATCTGGTGAAGGTCGCGGGAAACCGCTGGATGCGAAAAGCACAGGACCGGTCAATGTGGCGATGCTTGGGGGAGGCCTATGTCCGGCAGTGGACGTCTTTCGGCTGAATGATGATGATGAACATCGGTTGATAACTTTTGCCCCACCTTGTATAATGAAGTCTAGTACCTTTTTTACACATATAGATACAGTTTTCTCGTGTTAAATGAAATGAAAGCCAATATTGGAAATATGTAACAAAAATAGTTATTCATTTATGGTATACTATATTAACAGTATAACATCAAAAAAAATCTTAGATTTTTTGTCAGAAATCAACACATAAACGTAAAGTACAGACTTCTTAATTGAGTATTTGTGTTGAATGTCGTAAAGATTAATTTATTATTTATTGACATTGAGATCTTGTATTTGATAGTTGGTAGTTAAAGAATTATTTACCTAATTATCAGTATCAACAAAAATTACAATAAATTGTACTAAATTCGGTAAACTTTGTCAAAAATCAACAAACAAAATCACAAATACAACACAACCACGCCGCACGCCGACCGGCGAACTCAGCTGGCAACCACACACGAGTCCCGAGCTCAGCCGAAGTTAGCCGGAAGACAAGTGACAATTCGCGAACATTGAGTTTCGGCGTGGCCGAACTTTCGGCTGATTTTTGGCCGAAACCGAAACTGTAGCCGAAACAAGATTTTTTGGCCGAAACTGGCCGAAACCGAAACCGAAACCGAACCTTCGGTCGGACACTAATAATTATGTATGTGAAGATTCCGAATTCAAAGTCCAACTGAAATCTGATTTATATTTATCTAGATAATTATCGCTTTGAATCCCGATTAGAAAATTCGGCTTCAAAAAGGCTACATAATTTTTCTAAGTGATCGAAAACTTTTTTTGTTGTGTCCATGTATGTAGGTACCTACCACTGTTATGTATGCGTGAGTCATAGCTACATTTACATGGTATTTTCCGTTCAAATGTGGGTAGAATCTTAAGTACAGGCAATTTTGAACTTAGAGAGAGGGCGTTGTAAGATGAGACCAATGATTCTGTGACTCCCTAATAAATTTAAGTAGGTATTCGATTTGTCAAATATTTTTCTGTCTTGCTTTAAGGCTCGCCTGAAACGCTGCCACTGGTTTTATGACCAAACATTCTACAGTTGTAGGGGATTTACACGGCTCGATTTTCGCCGCACGGCTAGGCCAATGCTAAATGACAATTCGACTAGGCCGCAAGTGACAAAAATCGTAAGCCCCAAAGTTGAGTGCCATCCGACTTTTGCCGTGTGGCGACAAGCCGCATGCGGCGGGTGACCAAAATCGACCGTGTAAATGGTCAGTTGCAGGCGATCGCCCGCCGTATGAGGTGTGTTTTGCACTGTGTTGTTCCGCTAGAAATGAATGATTTGTCGACTGGTGTATTTACACCAGACGACAAAATTGCTGGGTAAATTTGGAGTGGCGATTTGATTTTTACAAGCGATGCGACTGGTGACTTGCCGCACGGCTAAAATCGACCCGTGTAAATCCTCCATTATGACAAAATAAAATAATATGATTTATGACATTTCTATTTTTACGATATTTATTTATTAATTGTTCTGCCTAGCCTTTTCCCAACTGTGTTTTACATGGAGGGGACTGTCGTCATACCTCCGCAACCCAGTTACTGGGCAATGCCGATATCCTAATGTTAGACCAGTACCCCAAGTGTGAGTTTTTTTCGTTAACTACTGTAGTTGCGTCACGACAAAAATGTATGAAAATTTAGGCTGCGTCTCTAGGCGCACCGTTCACTAACTAATATTCGCGCGTTAATTGAACGGTGCGCCTAGAGACGCAGCCTAAATTTTCATACATTTTTGTCGTGACGCAACTACAGTAGTTAACGAAAAAAACTCACACTTGGGGTACTGTTGTCAGACTTTCGGGCTTCTAGCACGAAGTGGTTTCGATTTGGAACAAACGATCACCCATCCACGGATTGCCCGCGGTTGTTAATTATCCACGAGCTTATGTTTTAATTGTTTGTTAAGAATTATTGTGCAATATCACTACATACGAGTAGTATAAAACAAAGTCGCTTCCCGCTGTCTGTCCCTATGCTTAGATCTTTAAAACTACGCAACGGATTTTGATGCAGTTTTTTTTAAAAGATAGAGTGATTCAAGAGGATGATTTATATGTATAATATATGCATAGTATGGTAGAGAAAAACGCGGAATACGCGATAAACGACATCCACGCGGGTGGAGTCGCTGGCAACCTGTAGTTATTAATAATTGACTTTATTAATTTTCTATGATTTATTTTCTATATTTTTTTCAAATTATTTTATTTTTTATTTACTTTGTACAAGATAATTGACATTTATAAATTGGTTTTACAAAATAAGTGAATAAGAATAATATTTTCTCGACATTTTACGGACAAAAGAGGCAGTCTAACCGTTGCCAATAACGTGGATAAGATTCACGGATTGATCGAAAATACAGCTTATTTCTCATAATGTACGTAGCTAATCTGAAAAGTCTGTTTTCGTTTGTAAAATACGGTGTATCAACTGTGTGTATCTTAAGCTATGTCTACATTTGTAGCATTTTGGCGTATCGTATCTCCGTCGCGTGGCACCGACGTATATCATGATCGCTGGTTAGGACAAACACACATACAAATGTGGACGTACCTTAACCAGCGATCATGATACACGTCGGTGCCACGCGACGAAGATACGATACGCCAAAATGCTACAAATGTGGACGTAGCTTAACACACAGTTGATACGACATGCATGAAGGCTTTATAATCTTTGGTTCGAAATATTAAAAAAATAAGTTCAAAAACTAAAACCCGACTACTGAAAAGTGAATGAAACAAGAAAATATTATCATCTGAAATTGTTATGTGCAAACTATTCAATATTTATCTTCTATTAAATAAACAACTTACATGTAGTATAGGTATTTTAATGTATTTAATACATATTCATAGTGATGTTCAGAGGATCGCCGTGGTCTGTGGTCATATGCCACCTACCCTAACAAAACAATACATTCTAAGAGTAGTAAGCGATCATAAGCTTTGGGACAGTGGCATATGACCACGGACCACGGCTATCCTCTGAACACCACCCTTCTTTTTGCTTTGCCGTAGTCGAGTAAATATAAAATAAAGTTTGAATATAACGATATATGATTCTAATTAATCAACATAAATACTTTATATCCATACTGAAGTGTTTATTTAAATATCTAGGAGTTCACTTCCCAACAAAATCAGCATTTATGTTCTTTGGCGAAATCACAAAAGGTTGGAGTTTTGTAAAAGTAAAGTCCTTGAACATTTAGATAATATTATAACATTACACACGTTTCTTACCGACATTTTATGTATGCGGCTGAGGGTCCCCGCCCACTACGCCGTAACGTGTGGGTCGCTACGTCGCACGGATTATGCAAAAAATAATCCGTGCTTATGTTTGTATTGGAATCTCGTATTTCAATTTTCACGCCCTTTATCCTTTGCACGCTGTTCAAATATTTTAAAATATTGTAGAAGAAGCATGTTCTAAGATAAGTCGCAGTAAGTATTTATTTATTTATTTATTAGCATGTTAATAACATCGTTACAGCTAACGTGCTAATACGATGCTATAACTACTAACCTCACAAAAAAAAACAAAGTTATTGTTTTGCCAATTATTATTTGCTATGAAATGTATCTATATCCAATATCTGACTATGTATATAATAAAATATATGTTACATACAGATATTCTGGTATGCTCTTCACGATTAGTGCGAATGGTAATTATTATTTGAACATTTTGGAATCGATTAAGTTATTATCGTTTTAGTGGTATACAGCCCTTTCTAGAGTCGTGTTGCCAATTATTAAATATTTTTGCTCCACTAAGTATCTACTTATGATAAAACTTACCCTCTTATTATTTAAAGCTTTACAAACGTCTTACAAATAAATGAGTTTATTTCTCTTTGGCCCATTAACTTCACAGAAAAGAAAATGATGGATGACAGACAGATATTATTAATTGTAAAGCATTTATAAAAATGACAACGTTTTGTGAATAAACATTTGAGATGCCTCTGGATGTTTCTTATTCATATGAAATTCAATACAATTTTTTGCCCTACTGCGCGGCAACAAAGACAGGGTTATGTTTTTCACGCGTATCTATGTATCTAGGTATGTGGCATTCTTTATACACTCGAAGCATCTCAACGGCTGGATGGATTTTAATGCATGACATGTCTATCGACTCGTCTACGCCGCGCCATGGTTATAGGCTAGGGTTTGTTTTGATAAAAACAAAATGGCGGCAGAGAAATCCAAAACAGAGGAAGAGACAAAAAAAAACTCGCGTGTCATATCTATTAACAAATCACAACTTGCAGTCGGAGGCTACGTATGTTTTTGGTCAGTCAGGTTGCGAATTACATACACACATCAAAAAAAGTTTGCGATCACTAGCATAATTATGTATGTGAAGATTCCGAATTCAAAGTCCAACTGAAATCTGATTTATATTTATCTAAATAAAAATAATAAATAAATAATAAATTGTTTATTGTTCCAAAATCATTACATAAGTGTATTATGAGGCAGCCCCATTAAGTTATTAATAATACTTGTGTTGGGGCTGACTCGCTACTTCCCCTATTTTACATTTACATAATGGAGACTAATAAACTAAAAAGAAATATAAAAGAAAACAGGATGCAAATTAAAAACTATGATATATAAGGTAAATTATACTGTCAAGATAGCAGCTCAAATGTGGAGGTATGTATGTGTGTGTGTGTGCGTGCGCGCGCCCGCGTGTGCGTTTGTGTGTGCATGTGTGTGTATGTATGTGTGTGTTTGTGCGTGCATGTTTGTGTCTATGGTCTGTTATTATGTATCCTTTTTAGCATGGTCTGGTCAATATTTGTTCAATTTCCTCGTATGTTAATGTTTTTAACCAGTCAGTTATGATTATTATATTATCTAGATAACTATCAATCTATATTTATCATGATAATTATCGCTTTGAATCCCGATTAGAAAATTCGGCTTCAAAAAGGCTACATAAATTTTCAAAGTGATCGCAAACTTTTTTTAATGTGTGTACCTAATTCCTAGGTAGCCTACGACTGCATGTTGTGATTTGATAGCATGATTTTTTTAAAACAAATACGTCTTGTTTACATCTTTTTAGTTATTATTTTTAATTTTCTACATCATCTTGTTTCCGTTTGTTTAGTTCGCTTTTTAAGCAGTCTGGTTTTTTGTTTTCTTTAATCAACTTTTTTTAAATATAAATGGAGCAATACACGATGTGGCCAGCGTGGCTTTCTAGCACACAATCAATTTAATCTTCTAAAATTTGTGCAAACAGTGCTCAAAGTTTGAGATAATTTCATTGACATCAATCAACCAGTCCCTTCGCCTCAGTGTGTGCCTACCTTCATTTTCAAGGCCAAAACTGGGTGCTACCGCTTAATTAAATTTTAATTTATTCAACACAAATGTTGATTTTTGGTCTGGTTTCAGCAAACAGTTCATGCGCTGGGCGCTCGTGGAGAACAAAACGCTTAAGTACTTTTATTTAATTCGTCTACAAACATAGTTTCGGACCACCTTTAACCGCAGCGCAGACGACGCATTTTTAGCACATGAATAAATAAACCGAACAGAATGAAAGCTTCCTAACAAAGTTCAAAATTCTTACCTACTTTCATAGGGCTGTCTATTATTTCACGATCGTAAGTTAACTACCTACCTACTTATTTAATAGAAAAGGCCAAATGAAATCTTACTAAGACGGCCTACAAATACTTTGGTACTATTCTACAAACCTACTAAAACAAAAATACGAAACAAATAATACGCCAATATAATTACTTATAAATAATAATTCTTATGGGAAAGTCTTTTCGTCATCTTAGTTATTTTGGATATTATCTACTCGTAACTCAATATTCTGTAATAAGCATTAAACATGTTTAGGTATAAGTAGATATAATTAACTGACAAGATCCTTTGGATATACAAAATAAGAAGTCTCCTTGTTTTTCCTACCATTATTTGTACCCGTACACACAGTACAACAGATTGGCATCTTTAAAAACAATTAAAGTAAAACGTCCGCGTCTTGTACCGCTGCCGCTGTGAAGTGTGACACACCTTAACTTTGTCCGCTTACTGAGCCGGCTCAAACCGGTTTGTACCCGAGCGGGCGCCGGCGCACTCCCCGCGCGCCTTAGTCACGCACACATAGCTGTGCGTGTAGTAGTGTACCTAAGCACGGTGTTTAGTATGAAGCTTTCATTCTGCTCGGTTTATTTATTCATGTGCTTTTAGTCCGGCGGACTGCCGCGCACAAGAATGAACGTGGCTGGTAATGGTTGCCAGTGAAGACACTTAGAGTTCTAACGACAACTACGGACAAAATGACCGTCGTGTGCGTTGAGTCCGTGTTGAATTTCGCGACGGGCAACAACTACCAACAATGTTCATTCTTGTGCGCGGCAGTACGCCAGACAAAAAGTGCGTCGTCTGCGCTGCGCTTTACTCGACTTTAGTGAGATGTAAAGATGTCGAAACTATAGTATGTATATGTAGTTTGCTCCCGTGTACTAGGGAAAGGGTATCTACGTGTTTAGTCGAAAAGGGGGTACCAATCAGGACACTTAAAGTATCACTGATGACTGTTTTAAAGCAAGTGTTAAAATTCGATAACTTCCCTGCTAAATGAAGGTACAAGTTTGAGACGGGCTGCAAACTGCAGACTGCATTCGCCGACCGCAACTCGCCGTCCGAATAACACTTTTAAGGTGCACACCTTAAAGGTAGTATTTCAACGGCGACAGCAAACTGCAACCGCAGATGACAGCAGCAGACAAGCGACACTACTGGTTCATACAAACCAACGTGACTTGTGGCCTGCGGTTGCAGTCTGTAGTTTGCAGCCCGTCTCGGACTTGTACCTTTATTCTTATTTTAGTTTTTTCAAAAAAAAAAAAACATCTTTGCTTTAGTTACAAATTCAGAAAATGGAGCTTCTTAATCTGAAACCACAGCTGATCATAGCTAGATAGATAGATTTTAGTGTATTTTTGACGCGCCGCGAAGCGACATCTTTGAACAGCTATTTCTCTTAAACTATGGGGAAAGTTGTAGAACAAAAGTTATTCATTATTATGGGTACTATGACACCCTTTCGGATTAGTACCCCCTTTCTGACTAACCATGTATAATATGGATCGCGACATTGTTTAACTATTGTGTCTGCTGTCTGGACAGCGAACCTGTTGATTGATGTAGAAGTAAGTTACAAAAGGGCAGAGGGTTAAGAATTCTAAAGACTAGCAACGTTATTAATTAAATAATTAAGCCAGACTGCCACAGTCATGAATAAACTGAATAGCCTCTGTAGTATAATTCATGTATTTTGTAAACTTGGACTGGATAAAACAGGGATTTGCCCTATTTTTTTATCGTCGACCAACGCGATGACTTCCGTGAAGGTTATGGTCCTAACCATACTGACTATAAACGTATATTCTCCATTGTTTAAAGGACCAATGTCCGTTGGAGAAGAAGTCGTTAAATGGTGAACGGGAATTTGCAAAATACATAATAGTGCTTTCATTTTCCCCGAAATTATGCCAAACAAACAAGCAACTACTAAAAAACAAACTATAAAACAAAATATTTTTTTCATAAAATATTCTAAACGACTCTAATTAAAATTTTCAATTAAGTATTCGTTCAAATTCTTTTAAACTTGAAGTACAGGGTGCAATATTTCTGTTAGAGAACAAACAAAACAAACAGTCTAAAGCAATTATTGTTAATAACACTAATTGCATTTGAACCACAAGTGAACGATGGGCCTTGAACGCTCAACGTGGGCGACTTCAATCGTTTGAAGGCTTATACAGGGTGTAGCGAATTCGTGTACCTTAAGCCGCCTTCCATCTTTTTACTTTGGAAAACCCACATAGGTTACCATGTCGATTTCCCCCCTCTAACTAGAGAACAATTTAAGGCTTTTTTGGACAGAAAACAACTTTATAACGTGTTACAGCGCTATTTATTAAAGTTTTCACAAAATACAAGTATTTCAATAGGTCTTACGACATAGCAATAACGAAATGTGATGAATGTTATTCTAAACTTCGGTTAATGTGACGTAATCGTTCACGAGATCAAGCCATCAAGTACAGCGCCTTGAGGAGCTGATCTTGGTAACTGCGACACTGTTTTCATGTGTTTATTAATTAGTAATGATCTTGAGATGCTGATACCGTAATAATGGCGTATCAAATGATAACCCACTTGAGTATGTCGTTGAAGAACGTTTATTAATACGGGTTTTACTGATTAAAACCACTACGGTGTTCTTCTTACTAACTTTTGCCGGGAGCACGGGATGCGTTTGCGCTTTCAACGCACCTCTATCATAACCCAGGAAAACTTACCTATTGGTTACAGCAGGATGATTTTAATAATTTCATCCAATAACAGGCCCGAGAAGGCGGCACGCTATGTTCCGCGCGCGCCTCTCAGGAGAACGTGGGGCAAGGCCCCACAGAAGGAGAGGTCCGCCAGGGGCTGGCGGACCGAGGCCTGCCGGGGTTGCGGTGCATGCAGCTGTGAATCCCGCGGCCCCGGCCAAAGAAGGAACACCGTCGGTTTTTAGCCGGTAAGAGTCCGGCATAACCCTTTGACTTCCCCGTGCGAAAGGTATCCAAGAGGAATTACCGAAAAAAAAGGATGATTTTAGTATCGCACTGGAAGATGCTGATTAGCTACCTGAAGTAAGCGATCTGAATACTTTTTTGTGAAATTATTTAATACTAGTTTTTGCCCGCGGCTTCGCTCGCGTTAATTTAGAATTTGACAGTCAACTCTTAACACATTACTAAAGCTTCTATAATAATATAACTCAATCATGATTCGAAAGACACGTGGTGACATCTATTAACGTTATTGTTGTTTTCATTGGAATAGTACTTTTTTTCGGGATGAAAGGTACCATATGTCCGATTCTGTACACCTGACAACGTATATAAAATTTCAGGATGATCGGTTTAGTGGTTTAGGCGTGAAAAGGTAACAAACTTACTTTCGCATTTATAATATTAGTTAGGATTGGCAATGGGCTTATTATGACCGAGTCTCTTTCTGGTCTATACAAATGACCTGTGTCAACAACTACTGACTAAAGGTAAAATTTTCACCTATGCCGATGACACAGCCATAGTCTTCCATGGAGAGACTTGGGATGAGGTCCAGTGTAATGCTGAGATGGGGCTGCATAGAGTCAATCGATGGCTTGGTGCAAACCTCCTTACCCTTAATCTCTCTAAAACAACATATCTGCAGTTTACTTTTGCCAAAACTAAACCAGTGGGCGTAGATCTTAAGGTTCATTCTTGTAACTATCCACCCAGTGCTGATTGCTCATGTTTAGCAATTACTAAATCTACAACCGTTAAATATCTTGGTGTTTTAGTGGACGATAAGTTAAATTGGCGTCCTCATATTGACCTCACAATCGCCCGTACCAGAAAGCTCATATGGGTCTTCAAGAAATTAAGACACGTTACCGAGTATGCACTATTAAGCACAATATATTATGCATTAGCTCAGTCAATTCTAGGGTATTGTATTGTGGTCTGGGGTGGTGCTTGTAAGACTTTTATAATCCATTTGGAAAGAGCACAAAGGTCTGTATTAAAAGTCATGACTTTTAGCCCATACAGATTTCCTACAAAAACACTATATGAAAAATGTAAAGTACTAACAGTAAGACAACTGTATATACAGCAGATAGTAACAAAACAGCATAAAATCACTCCTTACAATGCGGTAGACTATAGTAAAAAGCGCAACATAACAAATGTATGCTTACCTGTTAGATGCCGCACAGCTTGTGCTAGGCGGCAACAAGGCTTCATGTCCGTTTACTTATATAATAAAATAAATAAAATAAAAAACATTCATCCTCTATCATACCGTGAAACAAAAACTAAAATTAAATCCTGGTTGCTAGGTTTAGACTATGATCAAACTGAGTTGTTATTACTTTCAGTCTCCTAGGCTTCAAATTATTATCTTTTATGTAGTTCATCACCCACTGTACACGCGCATATACCCACACACACACACAAACACTCACACACACACACACACACTTACATGCACACGCCCACATACACAGACACAAACACATTTTCTTTTTTAGAGACGTCTAACTTATCTGCTTTTATTTGCCTAAGTATATTTTGCGCCTAGAATGGGAGAAGACACTGATTTCTGTAACACAGGTCTTTGTACCTAGCTCAGGAATCAGGGACTTCATTACAATTGTGTTACTTTTATGTGAATAAAGAATTTTTATTATTATTTTATTATTATTCCGTTTATTCATTTACAAAGACATATAAAATTACATTTTTAAATATTTCAATACAAAACAATAAAAAAAACATTTAAAAATATAAAAATATAGTAGCCCACCGGCATCGGGAACAGGGTCCAAGCTACCGGTGGTCAGGGCCTCAGAGAGAGGAACTTCCTAACAATGCGCGCCGTGTCCAGAAGCACCGCTTTCTGTATCAGGCCCTTAATCCAGCTGCCCAACGAGAGCCTCTTGAGATGTTGGTCGAGGCTCTTGGCTATTAAACCATTGGCCGTAACGACTATCGGCACAATGATTGCTGAATCAACATCCCACATGGCGACAACCTCGTGTGCCAAGTCTTGATATTTAATTTCTTTATCTTTCTCGGCTTTCACAAGGTTCTCGTCATGCGGAACCGTGATATCAACAATCATTGTGAGACGCTCTGATCGATCTATCACCACGATGTCAGGCTTATTGGCAACAATAGTCCTGTCGGTGATGATAGATCGATCCCAGTACAATGTGACATGACCATTCTCGAGAACTGGGTCGGGCACATACTTGTAGTATGGTACTTCTGTGTCTACAAGGTTATATTTCAGAGCAAGTTGCTGGTGGATAATCCTAGCTACGAGGTTGTGCCTGTGCAAATACTCACCGTTAGCAAGACGAGAACAACCAGAGACAATATGTCGGATAGATTCACCGGGACAGTGGCATGCCCGACAGATGTCAACCGTGCCGTCCTTCACAATATATTTTCTGTAGTTATTCGTCATCATTACTTCGTCCATAATTGCACAAACAAAACCTTCGGTTTCCCCAAATAGGTCACCGAAACGTAGCCAGGCCACGGACGCTAGAAAATCTACATCGGGCCCATGAAGAGCCAGGTAGAAGCGTCCGTGAAGCTCCTTGCTCCGCCATACCTCCATGCGACCTTTAGCATCAAGTACTACAGGTTTGCGCCAGTTCTCTTTCGCCAAGGAGAGCGGGGTGACTCCCTTGTCCACTGCGACTACATCTCGATGCATCCCCACGTCGGTTTGGGAGAAGTACTCCCTGAGACTGCACACCTCTCGGTTGTGGAGGGTCTTAGCATTTAAAAAGCCTCGACCCCCACACTTCCGCGGGATGTACAGTCTCATTACCGATGAGCGTGGGTGATGCATTCGGTATGCAGTCAGCAGCGTACGGACCCTTCTATCCAGGGCGTCAAGCTCGGTCTGAGTCCACCTGAGCATGCCGAAAGAGTACATCAGGACCGGCATGACCCAACCATTGAAGGCGCGCACCTTATTTCCGCCTGATAAAAGACTGTTAAGTACTTTTTTCAGGCGGCCATAGAAGCGCTCCCTCAATGATTGCTTCATGTCAGTCTCGTTGATGCCTAACGCCTCCGACATGCCCAAGTATTTGTAGGTTTCGGTTGAGGAGAGGGATCTAAGGTGTATGGAATCCGAGAGTTGGGTTCCCACGGATTCCATAATCCTCCCTCGCTTTACATGCATGACTGCACACTTGTCCACACCAAATTCCATCCTGATGGAATTACTGAAAGTTTCAGTTACTTTCAGTAACTCCAGCAGTCGCAAATTGTTGGGGGCAAAGAGTTTCAGATCATCCATGTAAAGGAGGTGGGATATTACCTGACCACCTCTTCTCAATCGATAGCCTAACCCTGACCCCTCCAGCAGTGTGCTTAGAGGGTTCAAGGCTAGGCAAAACCACAACGGGCTCAGACTATCGCCCTGAAATATACCTCGCTCAATCCTAATTGGTTCACCCATCCCTTGAATTTGCCGACATCCTGGATAGTGAAGGACCGTCCTCCATTGTCCCATACATGACGTCAGGAAGGCGCATAGAGTTGTATTTACTTTATACAACTCCAGCACCCTCATGAGCCATGTATGTGGCACCGAGTCGTAGGCCTTCTTATAATCTATCCAACATGTCGACAGATCCTTTCGGGATCGGCGAACCTGTTGGCTGATGGCCATGTCAATGAGGAGTAGCTCCTTAGTACCGCGGGACCCATTCCTACATCCATTCTGAGAAGCAGACATGATCGAATTATTATCAATATGATTATTAATCTTTGCTCTCAGAATGGATGTAAGAACTTTATAGACCGTCGGTAAACACGTGATCGGTCTATAATTTTTTGGTTCCGCGGTACTACCTGATTTATGGAGCAGGTGGGTAACTCCTGTAGTAAGGAACTGTGGAAGCGACCCAGATTCCAAAGATGACTGGAATTGTGAGGCCAAACGAGCATGCGAACTGCGTAGCCACTTTAACCAAAAGTTGTGCAGTCCGTCCGGGCCAGGGGATTTCCAATTTGACATTGGACGGACTGCACTGGCTACGTCTTGGGGACTAATAATTATGTCCCCCATTTCTTGAATCGGTTCGCATGCTCGCTGGATCTCCTGCATCCAGTCACCTTCAGTGTGAGCGACAGGCACCGACCAGATATTGCGCCAGAATGCATTCATGACGTCATCATCCGGTAGGCGCGTGTCACTCACACGTTGATCAGGTCGCTCCCAGGTTCTATATACCCACCTTTCGTCGCTTTGGAAGAGGCGGTTCTGGGTATACCGGTCCACTCGCCGCCTATACCTTCGTATGCGGTTTGCCCATGCATAGACTTTCTGCTTTAGGAAGTCGATGCGCTCTGTGACACGAGACATATACTCTCGAGGGCTGACATCAGTCCCCGAGAATGCTCGTCTCACAAAGCGCATCACTCTCGGTCGACTATTGCCCTCCCTAAAGCAGACCAACTTGCCGATGAGTGCCCTAGCCTCGGCAATACGGCGCTCGATCCTGCACTGCCAAGCCGGTACGGCGTTTTTCGGTCGTGTGGCTCTCTCATTATCTGTAAACTTGATATGAGCCACACGACATGCCGCAACAGCCGCGCAGTACAGGATCGAGTGAGTATCGCTAAGGTCTTCGCTGCCATCAAAATAATTTGACAGCAGCGAATCCAAGGCACACACCAGCGCTCGGTTTTTTCTGTGCATGGGCAAACGGGGTATGCGAGGCCTAAGGTCGGGTCGTATGAACCGGTACTCCCGCATCGCGTCCTCCAAAGCGCTCCTCAATTCTTCATTGCACTGGGTACTTACGTTTGTAGCCCTGTCATCATCTTCCTCATCAGCGCGGTTAGGCCGCGGTAATGTTGCGGCCAGATTTTGTGATTGCTCCAAAACTTGCGGTGAGGGAGAGATAACAGGGCTATTCTGTACTTCAGAGCGTATCCTATCAAGCACGGTGTCATCCAACATGTGGCCACGTTGGATGACCCGCACCTGATCCGACAGTCGCTGGGCCGAAACGTTGACAGCTGGCTCAAGCACCTGAAACAGAGAGAGTATCCGACCACGGTACGCGGTCAGGTTAGTTCCCCCCTCTGTAGCCCCATAGTACGCGCGCATCACATTTTCATTAATTGTCCGTGTCCACTTCATGCGCGGCACTATACCACCGGGAGCGGGGACCCTGTCAGAGGCCAATGGGCCTCGGAGTCCTAAGCCGACCGGCGGCCTGGTGCCTCCCCGTCGACGTGCAGGTGGTGGCGACGACGGCGGAGAGTAGTACTCGTCGCTGGAGCTCGACGCTACTGCAACAGCGGGTGAGGCTGGATCCAATCCCTGCTGCTGCGAGGCGGAGCTCGGCGACGAGTCCGGAGGTGGTGGGCGTGCGTTTGCTCGGGCCTGAGCTCTTGTCAACATTATCTTTTTATTTTCTTCATCGTGGGTGTTGTTTCGGTGGGTGACATATGTCACCTGCGTCTACCAAAATATTTTTCTGTATTTTTCCGTTTTTCAGCCATTTATTTCTAGTTATATTATGTAGTATTGAAATAGTTTTGATGTGTTTTAGTTGTGAGTAGTATTCAGACTTTTCGGATATCATTTAATTAAAATATTGATGAAGAGAAAATTTGAGACGTGTGTGACACTCAGTGTTGCCCGGTTATTATTATTATCTTTGTATCTCTTTTCCGTCACGGCTCATCTTCCTTGCGGAAGATGTCCGGTCCTTTGGAAGGCATACACGGGGACACAGGTCCAACGCGCAGAGGCCCTTTCGTCTGGGTGTTTCTTATGTATTATAAGTATGTATTTACAAAAAAAAGTATATAAGTATTATATCCATTGTCTAGTACCCATAGTACAAGCTCTGCTTAGTTTGGGACTAGATGGTGCTGTGTAGAAAAATGTCCCAAAATACACCGACTACTCCGAGATTTGTCGACCGATTTCAGTAATTCTTTTTTTATTTGGTGCGAAATACTCCTAGAGTTAGTCCCATATGAATTTCATTAAAGGTTGAGTAGTTTTTGTTTTATACAACACTAGAGGTCACCCGCAGCTTCGCCCGCGTGTATATCGTTTATCGCGTATTCCGTATTTTTCGGGATAAAAGTAGCCTATGCCCCTTTTCAGGTTTCAGACTATATCTGTAACAAGTTTCATCAAAGTCGGTTCAGCGGTTTAGGCGTGAAAGCGTCACAGACATACAGAGTTACTTTCGCGTTTATAATAACAGTAAGGATTCAAAATGGGCTTATTACGATAGCAACTCTTATTATTCGTGCTTTAAATGATATTTTTGTTTCCGATCTCAATCGTATAATTAATTTTCATGTTTACATGCGTTTAGAAAACACAGATACTTTTCAGCACTTATTTATCTTTCAAATTATTTTTTGTAACTTTTACGAAAATATTGTCAACGTTAATATTGACAATAGGCTTACAAATTAAGTGCTTTCTGATTGGTTATTTAATTACAGATGTAACTAAGTGGAACCGAATCTCTAAGGACTTGCTTCCAATTGGTCTGGCTCAACTTATGTATACTTTTGTAATTGGTTATAGACCAAATTGATATTATTAATTTGTGGATTGGGAATTTGTTTGTGTGGTAGGAATTGGAAGCAGTTTTTAGTTCTGTAACGTTGTTATGTTTATTTGGTTAAAAACACTATGAATCCGGATCACCAACATAAACCTTAATTTATATCCGATGGCATGGAACGGCGTGCACAAGCAGACGTTATTTATACTGACTACAGTAAATGTTTCGATCGTATCGACCATAGACTGCTTTTGGAGAAGTTACTTAGAACCGGAATACATGGTGACTTGTATCGGTGGTTATCTTCTTATATTAAAAACCGAACCCAGGCTGTAGTGCTTCAAGGATACACTTCTGGATGGGGCTCTGTCCCCTCGGGAGTGCCTCAAGGTTCAATTTTGGGGCCTCTCTTATTTACGCTGTTCATTGCCGTCAAACACTGTTTTAAGCATTCCTATATTTTACTGTTTGCTGACGATATGAAGGTTCATAAAATTGTCCGCGATATTTCAGATACACAAAAGTTACAAGCTGATCTTATTAGATTTGAAGAATATTGCACGCGTAACAAGCTTCAGTTGAATGTTTCCAAATGTTTCCATATAACCTTCACACGCCAGAAGTCCTTAATTGGTACAGGCTACACATTGTATAATCGTAACATAGGCAAAGTGAACAGTTTATGGATTTGGGTATTACACAAGACAGTAAGCTATTATTTGATCAGCATATTGATAAAATAGTAAATAAAGCATCAAGAGCACTTGGATTTATAATTAGAACTTCAGTCTGTTTCCGTTCCCTCAAACCGATTAAGGTCTTGTACTGTTCGTTCGTACGCAGCCACCTTGAGTATGCATCACAAATCTGGAACCCTCAATACGAGATTTATAAATCTCGCATTGAGGGTATCCAGAGGAAATTTCTGCGGTACCTTGATTACAGAGCGCGGCAGGTTTCAGATGATTATAGCCACCGTTGCAGAAGGTATCACTTTCTCCCTTTAGACTTTAGACGTCACATCAATGATATTGGTTTTCTGCTCAACATCGCAAATGGTTCAATCGATTGTCCTGAACTTGTATCTAAATTAGCAATGCGCACCAATCAAATTGGCTTTAGGCAACGACCGATTCTACATGTTCCTTTTGCAACTACTAATTATAGGCGAAATGCATTCTTTCTAAGAAGTTCGAATTGTTTCGTGTGAGCTTAATATTGATCTATTCTGCACTAATGCAAGCACAGCAAGAAGGCTATTAGCCAAACAATTTTTTGGTGATAAAGTATCCGGCACTTTAAATAAATCATCTCTAAACTTTAAATAAATCTAAGTAATTAAGTATATAGATTAACCTTATTGTATAACTTAAGATACATGTATGAATTATTTTACAATACTTAATCGATGTTGGTATCTATCTGTCTGTGGAGGCTTGTTATTAGCAACTTGTTTATGTTCTTTTTGTTTTTATAATGTTATTAGTCTGTAAGCCTTCTTAAAAGTAAATAAATAAATAAAATATCTCGGAAACTAACGCGTCATCCTACGTGAGCGATCTACAAGCGACGCGAAAACAACAAACAGTCGATACCTATTGAAGTGTCCTACGTGACCAAACGCACGTGGAGTGCGGTGCGGCGCGGCGCGGCGCGAAGCGACTACTGTCAGTTGGCTTGATGTTTTCACGCGAACTTGATGCGGTGTCGTACAGTGCTACTGAAAGATGGCGGCGCGCGGCGAGCGGTCCGCGAGCTCGTAGGAAAAAGCCGCCGCTTCGCACCGCATCGCGTGTCACCGCATCGCATCGCTTCGCAATTCGCGTCGCTTTAAACTGCCTACGTAAGACGTCGCGTAAGAATGATAGCTTATTCAAATAAAAAGTATTTTATACACTATTTAATACTACTCAAATAAAATTAAGCTCTCGATTGTACATTTTTCTTAGCGTAGCGGTTAAACGCTCACCTTCCATGCAAGAGGGTCTGAGTTCTAATCCAGCCCGCACTACTGGCTTTTCGAATTTATGTGCGGATCAGAATTTGATAGCACTTGCTTTAACGATGAGGAGAACATTGTGAGGAATCCTGCACACCTAAGAGTGTTCCAAAGTTCTCGATGATGTGTGTAGTCCGTCAACTAGCACCAGGCAACCGTGATGGACTAAGCCTAAGACCAGACCACGTGGGCGGTCTATGTACGTGTGTTAGGCATCAGCGGATTTCTTAGAGACCAATGTGACTTGAGATCCGCTTCACCGCCTACCGCGGCGGTGCGTGGTACCCTGTGTTAATCGCCTAAGACTACACTACGGTTAACCGCCGCGGTTGGATTTTCTTTACCATTTAGTGCGTTTTAAAAACCCTCAGTGCGTTTATTTGTATTGATTTCTTTGAATCACGAAATCATGTGGGTAAAAATAGTGCGCAGTTTTCCCTTTATAGGGCAGAAACGAAATTTGTACAGCGCTTGTAACCACCCCACTAGTCTGACTTTAATGTCGATTTTATCGAAAGTATTGTAAGAATGATCACCATCATAAGGCTCGCATCATAAAAACGCGTCGACCTTAAAAGGGCACAGCGCACAAACGCGACCACCAACACGAATTTAGCCAACATGATTGCCAGTGACGCCAAGTAATTGTGGTTTCATATGTCCTTAATGTAAAATCTACCCTATAAAGGGTTAACCCTAGTGCGGCCTTACTGAGAGTGAGCGACTCGTGTGCGAAGCGCACGCGCTTTCGCGTCGAAAATCTCGCTCATGTGTGCACGCAGCCTAAGGCACACACTTCGCACACGAGTCACTCCCTCCTCAGAAACTTTGGAATTTAACAGTTAGTCCCTTGTCTTAACGTACATTTTTTATCGATGTAAAGTACACGCGCGCGCTCAGCGTCCGCATAGCTATTGCGTAGTACACGCGTCGCAATCGCGCTGCACCCGCGCCTTCTCCACCCTTCCGGTTAGGATGGCAAATGCAGTTTGAGATCTATTAATGTGTCATAAGACTCAAAGTATATACAACAAATTTTAAAGTGAGTTAGAGCTAGCACGCACGAGTGACTTTTGTCACCGTGACTATTTCATCACTCTTATAAAATCGCGCACGGGTGGCTTTTGTCACCGTGAAAATTTTGTCACTCTTTCAAGTCCATTTGTATGTATGTATGTATGTGTGTTACGACATGATAACTGGGTGCATCTCCATACATACTCTTAAATTTTATAAGAGTGATGAAATAGTCACGGTGACAAAAGTCACCCGTGCGCGCTAGGGCTTAGGCGCGGGTGCTGACGCGCTTAGCGGGCGCGTCTCGTCTGAACGCGCCCTTGGACTAAGGTCTAAACTAAACCCTTCTCATTCTTCGAAGAAGCCCTACGGTTAGCTGATTATATTTTAAAGCCCTTTTAAATGATAATATTAAAGACCGCCTCCTCGTGGTCTTTGTAAACTTTACTTACAAACTCTTAAATCAAAATAACTTCAAATAAACTAACTATTGACATTACCTAAAGCCCACACAAAAATTTTGTGTAACTTTAGGTTTACTTAGTTTTATCTTGACCTGTGTAAGTTGTAAGTTAAATGTGTGTATTTGAAGGCAAGAGGTTGACGACCTAAGAAAAAACATCACGCCCGTATACTTGATATGGTAAACAGAGGCAGAGCGTTTTGGTTTGTCGTAATTTTTACAAGCTTTTATTTACTTTCTTCGTTCATGTTTTCGGTTCAAAATTTGTGATCCATTTTTCAAGCACTTCCTGGCTTCCGATTGAGCTGAAATTTGGCATACCTATGTAACTTTGGCGACAATGCAATAATATGGTATTACGGAGCTGGTCTGATAATGGAGTCAGAAGGTGGCCATAGGACCTTCTCAGTAAAAGTTTGTTTTCAAAAAGGTTTTATTATAACATCGTCGATGTTTTGTTAAAAAAGATAAATTTTGTCTAAACTTTACAGCAAAAGGATTTTTCATCCATTAGTCAGTTGTGTATATTCGGCGTTACACTTTTAGTTATCTGTTTTAAGGCCAAAACACACTTAGCATATCTTGCGCCGCGTATTGCGCAAGATACGCGACTCAAAATACGCTTAAGATATCGGCATTGCCCAGTATTTCGACTACGGAGGATGGCAGTCGTTCCGTGTAAAATACTGGTATTCAGTCGTGTTTGGTTATACTGGAAGCTGCCCCAACAAAGTTGAGAAAAAGGCTAGATTGAAAAATAAAGCTTTTATTTGTTGTGTATAACCCCGCCATTTACATTTTGTATAAAAGATAAACAAACCTTTGATCGTGGAATGTTTATTTTGATTTAAGAACTTTTTAAAAATACACATTTATAAACGATTAAAGAATAAGGCTTAAGGTTTTTTAAAATCGTGTATTTTTAATTAATTCCTAAAGCAAATAAAATGTTTCAAGTTCAAAAGTTTGTTTACCTTTAATACAACATTTTAATGGCTGGACTATATAAGGTTAGTCGGAAAGGGGGTACTAAACTGAAAGGGTGTTAAAGTACCCATAATAATGAGTAACTTTTGTTCTACTACTTACTTCCCCCAAAAATCAATAGTTAGAGAGTACTTAATAGCTGTTCAAAAATTTCATAAAAAGTTTGCTAAAACTAAGATCAGTCTTTACATTTTAGGTCATATTTGGGGTCACGCATTAAACGTACATTTTCTGAATTCGTAACTAAAGTAAGGATGAATAATTTTAGAAAAAACTAAAATGAAACATAAAATTCATTTTGAATGGAAATAAAAATGATCGAATTTCGTAATATTAGAATAGAATAAAATATACCTTATTATACTTACATCAAAATTGTAACAGAGCTCTTATACAATAACACTTGTTTTAAAACGGTCTTTACTGATACTTTAACTCTACTTCCGACTAACCTTGAAGAAGACTTTATAAATTGGCGTGAATGAAAAGGCCATGTCAGGACTCACTTGATCGTGTATTGTGTAGTGTACTCCTTTTGTTATGAAATGTTTATAAGAGTATAGTGTCAATAACAGTGTTACCCCATCTTTAGATCCAACAATGAGTAGAGTTTTTCTTAAAAATTATCTCAAACAAAACTGACTGTCCTGATCTCTTGCATAAGATTCACTTTTTTTTTAGAAGACACGTTGCCCCACTCTGTGATTTCTCCTATATCGTGGGTGCGTTTACAGACACAAATCTCATATACCTACACTAACGCCCAGACCCGAAACAACTATTTGTAGGTTATACAAATGTTTGTTCCGTGTGGGAATCGAACCCACGACCCGTAGCGCAGAAGCCAATCGCTCAGCCACTGCACCAAACTTCCCTACAGATCCATTAAGCCGTATAATCCGCCAATTTCGACACCTACCTCTTCTTCTAGGCAAAATTCAAACATTGTGCGAGCAAGCAACGATTTTAATAAACTTTGTAAGGAAGTTGAGTTCTTACTTGACCCATTTCTGCCTGCTCTGAACTGACACTGACTGCGACTGCAGGGTTCCGAAAAGGAAAATTGCGATAAGGAGGGCTTTATCAAAGTCGAGAAGAAGAGAAAGCCCACTTCTCGGAACCAGTGTGGTACCGCATTGACCGGACCGAATCACCTGCTGCGTCCTGCTGTACCAACGACGCTGATATACGCGTCTCGGCTACATTACTCTACAAAGGCCCAGGAGATTGTAGAGTACATCCGAGTGAAGACCAATTCCACCCTGAGGGTCGAACGGTTGGAGTCTCGCCACAATGTTAATTTCAATTCCTTTGTGGTGAGAGTGCCGACTGAACAGCTGTCGACGTTCATGAAGGAGGAATTTTGGCCGAGAGGTGTAGCGTTCCGACGATTTCGGGGCCGGCTACCAGACACCGCGTGACACACGACGCCGACTCCTCGTGTGATTTAGTGTTAATATTTTATTGTTTATGTATAGTATTTTTGTTAGTTTTGTAAGTTTTGTATTGTATTGTATTATTGTATTTTGTTAATATGTATATTTTATCTAGTGGTTTCGCCTAGCTTCCACGACACAGGGAATTCTAGTGTGGAAGCTAGTGGAAAATGTAAGTTTACTTGTACAAAAAAAAAAATCGTCACTAATAGTGGCACCGCAAGAAGGGTGCTTAATCTTAAGTTTTTCAATTAGTTATGACGTGTACTTTGTTTTACTTTACGACTACGCGATACTATAGAATCTTAATTGTTTTGCTATCAAGTGTTCCCTGAGTTTCTGTTTTAATGTCTGTTGCTGTTCGTGAAAACCTGTAATTGGTTTTATATTATCGCTTATTATAATTACTCATTCCATTTTTGTAGGTTTTCCTAAAAAAATAAATTAATAAATTCCTAATTATAGTTAGTGAGTATAATTATAGTAAACTGTATTCGGCGTATTTTCAACGGCTACAGTTACACTTAAGGTTAGACCAGTTGTCAGACTTTCGGGCTTTCAACTATCCATAACGGCTGTCATAGGTGTTCGTATGACACCTGGGTGGGACCGACGGCTTAATGTGCTCTCTGAGACACCGAGGGGTCTTGATGTGTGACGAACGGTCACCTATCCACGGACTGACCATGGCAAGCGCAGCTTAATAATAATGTAATAAATTCCTTTATTAATTTACAAAACTTATTGATTGCATTTTAAAATATGTTTCTAAAAACATCATCATCATCTGCCGAGCCTTTTCCCAACTATGTTGGGGTCGGCTTCCAGTCGAACCGGATGCAGCTGAATATCAGTATTTTACATGGAGCGACTGCCTATCAGACCTCCACAACCCAGTAACTGGGTAATACGATACTCTTGGTAAGACTGGTTGTCAGACTTTCTGGCTTCTGACTAACAGTAACGACTGTCAAAGATCTACATATGACAGCCGGGACCAACGGCTTTACGTGCGTTTTTCTAAAAACAAAACAAAAAAAAAAACATTTAAAAATATAAAAAATAGTAGTCCACCGCCATCGGAAACAGGGTCCAAGCTACCGGTGGTCAGAGCCTCAGAGAGAGAAACTTCCTAACAATACGCGCCGTGTCAAGAAGTACCGCTTTCTGCACCAGGCCCTTGATCCAACCGCCCAAGGAGAGCCTCTTAAGATGATGGTCGAGGCTCTTGGCTATTAAGCCATTGGCCGTAACGACTATCGGCACAACGACTGCTGAGTCAATCTCCCACATGTCAACCTCGTGTACCAAGTCTTGATATTTAATTTAATTAATGTAATAAATTCTTTATTATCAGGCTACTTAGGCCAGAGGTACCTTATTATACCTTATCGACGGTGAAGTATCAATATCTAATAACAAACATTTTAGCGATTTTCACTTTATTGCATATTCGTAAGTAAATTATGAAAGAGCTTGTATTTACAATGTTCAATTGTTCTTATTTATGATATATCGGTCTTGAATTGTTCTTGTTTATGAAAGATTTGTTTAAAAATACCTAATAACCGAAGAAATGAAACGTTTTTTTCGCCTCCTGTAAAGTTGCGTTTTTGCAGTTATTATTTATTGACTCTTCATCGGCGTTATGCTTGTTTCCCACGGTGCGTGATATCGCGCACCGCGACGCACGAGCTCGCATCGACGCACCATGAGAAGAGACTCGTCCGTGGTAACGCGGACCCGTGCGGAGCGGTGCGCCGTATCCGTCGCGAGTCGGTAACTTCAAAGGTGCGGTGCGAGTTCTCTTTCACTTGGTATTTTGGAATGAAAAAATCGCTTCAAATCACGCACCCTCATAATGTGGCTTCGCACGGTGCGTGATTTTACGGATGATGCCACGCACAGCCGGTGCGCGCTACCACGCACCGTGGGAAGCCAGCTTTACAAACTAACATATTATAGTATAATAATACATTTGTATTAGCATAGAAACTTAAGCCTATGTTAGTAAAACTTCACTTAAGCACTATGTCGTTGTGCGATCATGAGGCACTTGTCCGCGGAAGCGACGGAACACCACTCCCTCCGGCCAAAAGTTCTCTTCCATGACGAGGTGCAGAAGACACTTTGGTACTCGCACCACGAACGCCTTGAAGTTGGCGTTACGGCGCGATTCCAGCAGCTGCACTCTCACCGTGGATTTGACCTTTTGGCTTACGTACTCCACGATGTCCTCCGGATTAGTGGTGTTGTGTATACAGGAGATGTATATCGGAGTGTTCGGCATCGCGGCACAAAACATCAGGTTCGGCTCCGCAGGAGCCAGCCCTGGGGCCCAATTCTCCTAAAATAAATTGTTGCCAAACGCAATCGAACCACAACCGTCAGTCAGTTTTCGTTTTCGAAAACTTTCAAAATTATTGATTTTGTTTTTTGTGTCAAACAATTTGATAGCTTTTGAAATTGAGAACTGTCTAAATGAACGGTTCGGCCTTGGTTCGGTTGTGATTTATCAAGATTTATTTTAGGAGAATTAGGCCCCTGTACATCGTATGATCCGCGCGGTTATTATGTAGCCACGAGCCCATTTACCAAAGTGGTATCAATTTTAAGAAAGGTAAAATAACTTGATTTCTACCCGCCCTTGGAGGCAAATAAGGCGACATAATACAGACAGAAAATGTAATTAAAAACAATACTCTGGAACCTTCCATTTGTCAGACAATTCTTACCCGTACTCAACCCCATTTATTAGAAAAACAACCTTTTCTGGATCGAATTTTATCTTACTGTAGTAACAATAATATAAAAATTAAAGACGAGTGCTTTTCTTGACGAGTGTTTAAGTGTTAGAAGTTACGAAGGGTTGAGGGGAGGCCTCTTGTTTTCTTGTAGGGCGTGGGAGAGGGTATTTTTATATTTATTTAATTGGCAGTAGTGTCAACGTGTTAGCACAAATAACCACCTTCGCTTCTCTCGTGGGTGTCAAAAAAGGTGACTTATGGGATCATCTGAAGGCATTTATAGTGATATGTGATATGGTGATAAATAATTTCATTCTGGAAATAAATCTGTCAGAGACACTTTTTCAGGTAAATTTTATGTTTTTTTAAGACTAGATGACGGCATTTTCCATTATCCTATATAAGGTCTTTCTTTAATAATCCACGATATTTTGCATATCGTCTAAGTGAATGCTGAAGATAATATAGGTATCAGTAAAAATTAAATCAATTGTATTATTTTTTTGTCAAAATTGTTTTAGAAGTCATTTATTTCGTTACTGGTTCTCTAAGTTGTTATAACATCCGTGAAAGAAAATAGCCCTGCGCTGATATCCTAGCGCCGTGCACGCTATTACACCTAAAAGAACCAGTAAGTTAATTAATTGATTGATTTATTACATTATTTTTTTAACAGAAAATATATTTAAACCATCAGTTTTTTTTTGTGATAGGTGCTTCATCCTTAGCATTTACTAAGGCATAGTGCAAAATATCGTGGATTATTAAAGTAAGACCTTATATACAGGCATACATATTTCCTATAATCATATTATCTGAGAAGAAATGCAGAAACAAACTTAGAGGTAAAAGTCTCTTTAACAGCTCAGATATTGTAGTATTTCTCTGTGTTTTTAAATAACAATACAACTGGTAGGGAACGTGGTGATTCTAGTGGCAGTATTCCCTAGACAATTTATTAGTGAAGCATTAGGCGCAGTGGCTGAGCGATTGACTTTCTGGCAAGACGGAGCGTGTAGCCGGGCCATTAGAGGCTCTGTCTAAATTTTCATACATTTTTAATAATAATAATAAAATTCTTTATTATCAGGCTACTTAGGCCCATAGATATATACCTTACAAACTAACATATATATTATGATAATACATTGTATTAGTATAGAAACTTAAGCCTATGTTAGTAAAACTTCACTTGAGCACTATGTCATTGTGCGGTCATATGGCACTTGTCCGCGGAAGCGACGGAACACCACTCCCTTCGGCCAAAAGTTCTCTTCCATGACGAGGTGCAGAAGACACTTTGGTACTCGCACCACGAACGCCTTGAAGTTGGCGTTACGGCGCGATTCCAACAGCTGCACTCTCACCAAGGACTTGGCCTTTTGGCGTACGTACTCCACGATGTCCTCCGCATTAGTGGTGTAGTGTATGCGGGAGATATACACCGGAGTGTTCGGCATCGCGGCACGAAATGTCATGTTCGGCTCCTCAGGAGCCGTGCCGCAGCAGTTCTTGTTGGTTCTCTGACGGCACTTCTTTTGCACCGTCACGAAACCATCCTCAGCCTTTTTTGGCACCTTTTCTGGCACAGGCTTCCGACTAGAAACGCCAGGGGCGCTCGCGGTGACGCTAGCGAAATCCCTACGTAGAGATTTCGCCGGGGCTGCAGACACGGGTAGCGGGACGAAGCGAGGGGCAGGGGCGGCGCTGCGCGGTGCGGCCGCGGTGAGGGGCACAGGGCTGCGGGGTGCGCAGGCGGGGCGCACTGCAGGCTCAGCAATCGACGGCTGCGCTGGCGACGAAACTGCTGACGCGGAATTCGACGACGATGTATCGAGGCCGGCTCCGCGACGCATGTTTACGTTAGATGCATCGACTGGTGACCTAGTTACCGTTACACTGTTGCGCAACTCGCTGACTTCCGTGCGCAAATCGGCGACAGTGTTTTGGGCTGCATCTAACTTCGCCTGCACATCCGCGAGACTGGCCTTCAGAAAAACTATGTCCTTCAGAAGGCTCGTTACATCGACGTGGTCGAACGTGACGGGAGGCAGCTTGTGTAGCTCCTTCGCCACAAACGTCGGCACGTCGTCAGGGTCGGTCTCCTTGAACAGCGTGATGATGTCTTGCAGACTTTTCTTAGTCCCGTCACGCCGGCGGGACACCATCTGGTCGCGCTTGTTCAGCACACTGAACAACAACAGCTTGGCAGCAGCTATGTCTTCCTCGCTGAAGTTCGTTGCGCAGATCTGGACAGCTGACACCTCGTCCATCACATCCAGCTTCTGCTGCAGGAACGCCAGCAGCTCATTTGCCACAAGTTCATTGCTCATGGCGAGTAATTACGAGCGACAGCTTGCGCCGCGCTTATCGATATAAACAATACGTAAACGCGTCCGCCTCGGAACGCGGCACAAGCGAGACTGATTTTTGACGTGACGCACGATACGGTTGTCAGACTTTCGGGCCTTTCGGGCTTTTCGGGACTTTCGGGTAATGACTGTCATAGGTATTCGTATGACACCCAGGACCGACGGTTTAACGTCCTCTTCGAGGCACGGAGAGGTCTCGATGAGTGACGAATGGTCACCCATCCATGGTTTGACCGCAGCAAGCGCAGCTTAACCTTGCAAATATGAACCGCGTGGTTGTTAATTAGCCACGAGCTACTAAATAAGGTAAATAATGGAACCCAATGATTGATTTGTTGTTTGACCCACACCAATCTAGAACCCCGGGGGAATCGTAAATAAAATTCTGTGAAATCGATCAACATGTGACATATTGTCTCACAGCGATAAATCTGTTCGCAATTAGTCAGATAAAAGCAAATACCTGAATTAGTATTGGAAATATAATTCCAAACACGAGCCGTGAAAATGGCCACGTTTTCGAACAATTATATGCCGGGATAACCATTGTAAGTTGAACCAACCAATAGAATTACGTAGATTTATTTACAAAAAAAAGATTGAACTACACGTTACATCATCATTTCAATCTGTAAGCTTGACCAAATTAATACAGGTTGTTAAAACACTAGCTTTAAGAATTTCGTGGAGTTACTTGGTATCAGAAATTGAACAACTTTTCGAAATTCGCGTATTTTTTTTTATCAATTTCCATACAAATCAAATGAAGTTATTTAAATTTTTATTTATAGTACTTAAATTTTTTTTAACAGGAAGAAGATTGGTCGAAACTTCACGTGACCAGAGGGCTGGCTTGTTTTTCTGTCAAAGAATTAGCGTTGCCATACGACTTGGCGACACTACCAGCCTTCTGGGCGCGCTTCCAGTCGACAGCGATCATCATCATCTGCTTAGCCTTTTCCCAACTATGTTGGGGTCGGCTTCCAGTCGAACCGGATGCAGCTGAATATCAGTATTTTACATGGAGCGACTGCCTATCAGACCTCCACAACCCAGTAACTGGGTAATACGATACTCTTGGTGAGACTGGTTTTGTCAGACTTTCGGGCTTCTGACCAACAGTAACGACTGTCAAAGATCTACAAATGACAGCCGGGACCAACGGCTTCACGTGCTTTCCGAGGCACGGAGGAAACTCGCTATGGTAAATGGTCACCCATCCACAGACCAACCTCGGCAAGCGTGGCTTAACCCGGAAGATCGGTCTATGCGGCTGTAATTATTTAACCACGAGCTCCTCCAGTCGACAGCGATGTGGAGGAATATTTTGATGCACTCTTTTAGTTTTTATAGGTAGTTTCAGTCTAAGACATAATTTTTCTTTGTTTGTTTACGTAAGTAGTATGTAAATGTCTGTGTAATAACACACTATACAGGGTGTAAACAAATTCGTGTAATTTCTTCAAACCGCATGATCTACTGGTGACACTGATTGACCCTGCATAGGTTTTTTTTCAGAATAAGCGAAAAAAGTTTTCAAAAAAAGAACCTTGCTATATTCTGTATCTAAGTAATTTTAGCGTCCCGAGTTAACTGACTGCGTGGAGCGATATCGCGCTAGTCGTGCCCGTCAGCTGTGTCGCCATACCTTAATTAATTTATGCATGGCATCGAAATTTTCTATCGCGTAGAATTTTTATATGGGAAAAAAAACTTTATTTTTATTTTTAATCAATCTAAATCCCATGGGGGTCAGTCTATACCAATAATAGATCATGTGGTTTGAAGGAATTACACGAATTCGTTTACACCCTGTATACACTTTCTAATAGACTAGGTTAGAAGCTTTCAGTATAACTATACTCCATTTCATATACAGGGTGTTAACGAAATCGTGTAATTCCTTCAAACCACGTGATCTACTGGTGACACAGATTAACCCTAAATAGAAATTTTCGAAAATCAATGAAAAAAAAAATCAAAAAAAAAATTTTGGATTTCAGTTTCTGACTCTTTTTAGAGCCTTGAGTTATCTGACTGCAAAGAGCGATATCGCGTTAGTCGTTCCTGCCAGCCGTGTCGCCGTACTTTCAATAATTTATGCGTGGCATCAAAATGTTCACATAAATAAAATTTTTTTTTTTGCAAAAAAAAAAATCTTATTTTTTTACTGAATCCTTATTAGGTGATTTAGATACGATCGGTAACAAAGCCGCATGAAAAAAAAAGAATTTTATTTTTTTATTTTTAATCAAGCTAAATCCCATGCGGGGCCTGTCTACACCAGTAGTAGATCATGTGGTTTTAAGGAATTACACGAATTCGTTAACACCCTGTATTATAACATTAGACAAAAGTGGCCCACTAAGGTACGAATATCTTTTGAACCATTTCTTCAAATAGAGTTTCAGCTCATTTTGATTGAGTGTTAAGGTTTATAAAAGCATAATACTGTGTTGAATCCCTGCTAAAAGAAAACACGTTGTTTATTTCTATACATTTCTTTGCGAAAATGGGTCTTATTTGTCTAACCCTACTATCCCACTTATATAATAGTAGAGGTCGCCAGCGGCTTCGCCCACGTGTATGTCGTTTATCGCGTATTCCGCGTTTTTCTCTACTATAATATGCATGTATTATACATATAAACCTTCCTCTTGAATTATTCTATCTATTAAAAAAAACCGCATCAAAATCCGTTGCGTAGTTTTAAAGATCTAAGCATACATAGGGACAGACAGACGGGAGGGTATGAGTGTCACTTCTTTCTTCGTTTTTTCGTAGTAATAGCTATTTTTCTTTACCTAAACCGTAGAGGCCTCGTGTACCTAGTGCTTGACTTAAAGAATAGCATTACCCAATCCCTTCCCATGACGTAAAAGGCGACTAAGGGATTCTCTAGAGGATGGGCAGCAGCGTTCTCTGAGTACTTTAACAACCATACTGCGATCGCCAACCCGCCTGCCAAGCGTGGCGATTACGGCAAACCCCCCCTTTTGGGGGAGGCCTATGTCCAGCAGTGGACGTCCTTTGGCTGAATGATGATGATGAAACCGTAGAGGTACAGCCTTGCCGAACTCTTAACGTGATTTTCGAGGCTAGGAGGGGTCACGATGTGAGAAAATTATCACTGTCTTAGGTACACTGTACCATGGCTGACTCCAAGTACCTTCTACATGGACAAACCTTGCTATGGTATGCTTGCTATGCAACTATTGCAATTTTTCTACACAATAAATAACATTAAATAAAAGTAATAGTATTAAAAAAAAACTAAAAATAGTAAAATAATTACCATAAAATTAACAGTTTCAGAAGTCGGTGGCTTTTATTTGTTTCAGTTTAGAATAGCCCCGACTTCTGAAACTGTTAATTTTATATTATGGTAATTATTTTACTTTTTTTTTGTACTCGATTTTTACTTTTATTTAAAGTTATTTATTAAATACGTTTCAGTGCCATAAATTACACGGTTTAAGACTTCAAATTTAAATGACGCGGTTGCGTAATCTTTCCAGCATTTAGGTAGTTTTCTTTAAGAATAGGTATTAATGTACAATTATGAGGGCTTCTTATAAATACATACAATCTTCTTAGTTCTTGGCTAATGTGTATGTGTCGACTGTTAAAACAGAGATTGAAAGTCCTCATCAAAACCTTTGCTGAAGGGATTACAAACCAAAACGTCATCTAAGTATATGTTTTTTGGTTTTGTTGATTTTTTCAAAAAGCGCTGAATCAGTTTCGCTAAAATTTATATGGGACCACTTCTGAAGTATGGCCTACCAAACAAAAAAAGAATCATCAACATCCATTCGTAATTGGCGGAGATATCGCGTAAAAATATACAAAAAAAAAACTTTCAGAAGAATTGAGAACCTCCTTATTTTTGAAGTCGGTTAAAAAGGTCAAGGAGATCAGGTCATATTTGCGGACTTTGAACCTGTTATCGGAAAACCGTGACCATTGATTGACCCTTATGGTAATGGTGGTCGTCGAATAAAAAGATATGTCTTGAAACGTGATAGCAATACGTGGACAAGGAAAAGATTAAGATTAAGGAAAAGAATCCCTGTTTGTGTTGCCATGATTTGGTGAAGATAGACGTGTGTATATAGATAGATGTGTGATATTTTACGTAAAAGCTGAACATCTTTTAGACGTACTTTCGTTTATTCATTTTCTCTACATAGATAAATACATTTTTAAATATTTCTACAGGTGCTCATTGTGTTGCTCCGCATCGGTGCCACTGCGGCGAAGCTGTCGACGGCCTCGGAAACCATGGCCTGTCTTGCTGCAGGAGTGCAGGTCGCATAGCACGACACGCGAACTTAAATGACATAATCCTTCGCGCTCTTGCCACCGCCGGCGTACCAGCTGTATTAGAACCTGATGGTTTATTACGCGACGATGGCAAGAAATTTGACGGAATGACGTTATTGCATTGGATTGGGTAGGCCTCTGGTGTGGGACGCGATTTGTGTCGACACCCTTGCTCCATCCCATCTTCCTAGCTCGGTGGGCTGTGCTGGCGCTGCCGCTGTGGCTGCGGAGACCCTCAAACGGCGCAAATGTAGCAACATCATAGGAAACTACGACTTTGAGCCGTATGGGGTGGAAACGCTCGGGTCATGGGGTCCGAGTGCGCGTCTCCTTTTTAAGGAAATAGGAATAAGACTAGTCTAAACTTCATGTGACCAAAGGGCTGGCTTGTTTTTCGGCCAGAGAATTAGCGTTGCCATACAACGTGGCGACGCTGCCAGCCTTCTGGGCACGCTTCCAATCGATAGCGATGCGGAGGAATATTTTGATGCACTCTTTTAGTTTGTATTGGTAGTTTTAGTCTAGGATATAATTTTTCTTTGTTTTTACTTTAGATTTATATTGTGTATTGTATTTGTTTAGGTTATGTCTTGTCTAATGTTAAAATAATAAAAGTTCTGTATAAAAAACATTTAAAAATAGAAAAAATTGTAGCCCACCGGCATCGAGAACAGGGTCCAAGCTACCGGCGGTCAGGGCTCCAGAGACAGGAACTTCCTAACAATACGCGCCTTGTCCAGAAGTACCGCTTTCGGAATCGAAACCCTTGATCCAGTTGCCTAACGAGAGCCTCATTAGATGTTGGTCGATGCTCTTGGCTATTAAGCCAGTGGCTGTAACGACTATCGGCACAATGACTGCTGAGTCAACATCCCACATGTCAACAATCTCGTGTGCCAAATCAAGATATTTGTTTTTTTTTATCATTTTCGGCTTTCGCAAGATTCTAGACATACTTTATTTGCGCAGACAAAACATTGCATTGTATTTGATGTATGTATTTGTTTACTTTTCAAAACAACACATTTTACTGTAATGGCGCCAAATATGATATAAAGCATTTTTCTTTTGTTCGAAAAATACAAAAACTCTAAAAAAAAAAGAATTTTGTGGGCTGACTGTTCGAGTTCACGTTAAAATCATGACGCCTGTATAACTATGAACCTTTGAATTTAGATTAAGTACTTTGTGGTGCCTGACGTAAAGAATAGCACCACCCCATCTCTTCCCGTGGGTGTCGTAAACGGCGACTAAGGGATTCACTAGAGGATGGGCAGCAGCGTTCTCTGAGTATTTTAACAACCGTACTGCGATCGCCGACCCGGCTGCCAAGCGTGACGATTATGGAAAACCCCCCAACATGGCTTGGGGGAGGCCTAATTCCAGCAGTAGACGTCTTTCGGCTGAATGATGATGAAGATTAGGTTATTCTAATTATCTCTAACTTTAGATTAAAAGGTGAGCGAAAAGTGCGCCGAACAAAAAAACTTGCTTTCTTTCATTTCTGTAATCCTGTAGGGTTGTCTTTTTCGGCCATGAAAAAAAGATAACATGGGACTCACTTCGAGGAACTATCCACTTGTGAATCAGTCTTTAGTAAGTTATATGCACATGTTACATGCATGATGCTAAATCCTGAGTTCGTGATGTCACTGTCCATGTGAATATTCCATCTGAAACCCCTAATGGATACAATTTTCGCGTCATACTGAAATTTTAGATCAATAACGTTTTGTATTCATTATTGCGTTAGGGTATCCTTCATTTTACACCTAATTTACAACAACTTTCAGCAATTATCAAGTCTTAACAAAATCCACAGTCAAAATAAGATTAACAGTCGTAAAATATTTAATGAAAGTCTCACTGGAGCGCTCTCTGATATCTGTATTGTATCATTTACTAGCTTTTACCCGCGGCTTCGCTTGCGTTAATTTAGAATTTTAGGTACATTAATATAATTTAATCATGATTCGAAAGACACGTGGCGCTATCTATTATCGTTATTGTTGTTTTCCTCGGGAACAGTACTTTTTTTCGGGATGAAAGGTACCCTATGTCCGTTTCTGTACACCTGACATTATATGTGCAAAATTTCAGGATGATCGATTCAGTGGTTTAGGCGTGAAAAGGTAATAAACAAACAAACATTCTTTCGCATTTATAATATTAGTTAGGATACAAAGCACACGTTCGTTCGTGCATGGAGTACTGCTCGCACCTTTGGGATGGCTCAGCCAAATACCAGCTTGAGGCGTTGGAGTCCATTGAGAAGCGTGCCAAGAAGCTCATCAGCAACGACTCCCTTATTCAGACCAAGCTCCAAAGTCTTGAGCATCGACGCAAAGTTGCTAGTCCATCGGTTTTTTATCGGATACATTTCGGACAGTGTTCTTCAGATCTGCATGATCTAATTCCCACCTGCCCTTTTTTCTATCGCGGTCGCGGGAATCCGCTGTATGCGAGAAGCACTGGACCGGTCGATGTGGCGATGTTTGGGGGAGGCCTATGTCCAGCAGTGGACGTCTTTCGGCTGAATGATGATGATATTTTTCTTTATCTGTATATCGGGTGTAAAAAGACCCTTAACGATAACGAAAACCACGTATTCTACCCATCATTGGGATAATTTTTTTCTTCTAGACCATACGTGGGAAATCATTGGTTCTGGAGATATTGAAGGTCAAAGTATACATTTTTTTTAATTTCTTTCAAATTCGAATACTAAGTGATAATACAAAACTTTTATTCAAACAAACATTATCAAAATTTTCAATTTTTCCTAACAGCTTACTAATTTGAAGTTACAAAAACGCAATGAATATCAAACGCACACGACCGCCTTGGCTCAGCTGTATAGCCGCTGCACAACACACACAGGCACAATCGGTTACGTGCATTACATTGCGCGCTACAAAAAACAGTGTTTTTTTATGCCTAAAAATAAAAGTCGTTTCCCAGCAATTCTTTTTGGTCAATGTAATTTAGTTTGATGTACATAGTGCGTAGACTTCGGCTATGTGATGGGTCCTTTTACACCTTGTATATACTTTTATTTGTAATTATGTAAATATTATTTGTGTAAATAAAGGAAGAAGACCTTCTTGATAGTGTGCTCGTGTTAAACATTTTTTTTATTTTTAGACTTCCTCGCGTTTGATCATTGCCTGATGATAAGCATAGACAGGGTCTAAGATGGAGCACGCGATCCGAGATATGGAAGGATTCCCCTACACCCCTCTAGCTCTAACATTTACACGAGACTAGTACTTATGTGCAGCTAATAATTAAAAGTGCAATACGAAACAAACAGCTCATAGAAAAATCCCTGCGTAACCAGTATGGAAGGGGCTCACGCCGGGGCAGGAGTGTGGTTTTAGTCGGTAAGAGTCCAACACTACCCAAGCCATCTCACCCGTGAGGTGCCTTGGGTGTCCATGAGGATTTCCCACTACTGCCAAAACAAAAAAAAAAAAACAAAAAACATTCACACGACGGAATACAGAAAACTTGGCGCCGGACTTTAATGTTCCGGTGGTAGTAAGCCTGATTCTACCACCAAGCGTGCTGGGTTTTGTTAAACACGCTTCTATTTCCATGGAAACTAAGCTTACTCGTGTAAAACAATTCCGTTATTCCACATATTCTGCAGAAAATAGCTCCATTAATTTGAAAAGGGATTATTTCTGAGTGCATATTTTGAGACTTATATGTTCTGCAGGAAACAACCGAGACTAGGGCTTAAAGGGCTTAACAACTAAGTTGCTATACAAAAACGTACCTTATGCTGTTGTTATAAGGTCTTTAAAACTGTCGGATTTCATTCGTGTGTGAGTGCAGAGCAACAGGCGATCCATACTAATGAATGTTCTTCGCATACGTATGGAGAATATATTCTTAAGTGGCTTTTGAGAATACAATTCTAAATTGTTGTTTGGATTTTGATGTTACTAGTGTACAACGAGATTATGTTGTCTATCATACACACGTGTGCTATGTGGAACAATGAATATGATTGGTGGATAAGCACTGGTGGAAACTGATTCAACTAAGCTTCGTTTTTTATATGGAAGGATGCGTGCTGTGGATGTGTGCTATGGATGGTCGCGAGTGGTGTAGCTATGTGCAGAGCAGTGTACCTACGGTAGACGCGCGTTTGCCACCGAAAGTAGACATGCCATTGTCCTTGCGGCGGCGCATTTTCATAGCACATCTTACTCGCTCCGCTACATAGCTTAGCATCAGTGGAAACGGTCAGATAGTTTCGTAGCTTAGCTTTTAAATTCTCGCAGCATAGCTGCATAGCACATCTCATGCTATGCAACGTTGCTATGGATGCGTTTGATATCCACCAATCATATCCTTTGGTCCACATAGCATAGCACTAGTGGAAACTGATTCAACTAAGCTATGTTTTTTTATATGGAAGGATGTGTGTTGTGGATGCGTGCTATGGATGCGAGCTATGTATGAGTACTATAGATGGTCGTGAGTGGTGTAGATATTTGCAGAGCAGTGTACCTACAGTAGGCGCGCGTTTGTCACCGAAAGTAGATATTTTCATAGCACATCTTACGAGCTCCGCTACATAGCTTAGCATCAGTGGAAATGGTCATATAGTTACATAGCTTAACTTTTACATCTTGCAGCATAGCTGCACAGCACATCTCTGGTGGAAAGGCACCCTTAAGCTGCGCCGCACCGAGGCTTTGGCCGTGGTCGCACCAGTGCGCTTTCGCCCTCAAATCGAACTAATATCTATTCGTATGTGTTCCCATGAAAGCGTTTTGGTAACTATATTGTCTTGCAATTGAAGCCTATCATTAAAATTCATAGATTCATGGATGGACACGACCTTCCGTAATGTAGAATACGACAAAGAAGAAAAATAAATATGTATATCGATGCTTAACAACCAATAAAATAACTTTAAAAAAGTAAAAACCGACTTCAAAAATAAAACTAAACGGAGTAAAATAATTATGATATAAAAAAATTATCAGTTTCATAAGTCGGTGCATTAAATTTGTTTCAGCGTGGAACTACACCGATTTTTGAAAGTGATCATTTTATTATATGATAATTATTTTACTGTTTAGTTTTTTTTTGAAGTCGGAGTTTACTTTTTTATAGTTATTTTATTTCATACTTTTTAGTGCCACAAATTACAATTACAATAGCGTACAAATTCTCGGACCACTACTACAACTAGAAGGTCGTGTATATACGATTTGTGTATATTTTTTTAGTTTTTGTTGATTTTTTCAAAAAGCGCCGAATCAATTTCAATAATAAGGGACCAAATGGGAAGTATACCCTCTCAAATAAGATTTTTTCGAATCGGTTTATAAATGACAGAGATATGAGGTAATTAACAAAAAAAAAAATACAGCTGAATTGAGAACCTCCTCCTTTTTGAAGTCGGTTAAAAAGGGATAAGCGCCACTTAACGAAATGACCTTCGTTGGAATCGCCTTTTTTATCGCGTTTATTGGTCTAAGTCGCATGACTCGACAACATACTTTTCGTCGCTTAGGCGGTATGTAAATTAAGGTCCATAGCCAAATTTCTGCTTCGTACACAAACTTTAAACCAGTCTCCTGTAAAGTTTGTAAATTGGCGGTTATCCCTTTTTGGCTGTTAGGCATCGATAATATGCTGTTGATAATAATGAAAAGTTCGTTGATTTGATACGATCCCAGATAAGCAATAAATTAGATGATGCTTCATTTTGTATAAATAATGGACTGGTTTATGACGTACACGATCTGTTTATGTACAGACGGACTGTGATTGCTAGCGCGGCGTCTTACGTAGGCGGTTCAAAGCGACGCGAATTGCGAAGCGATGCGATGCGATGCGAAGCGGCGGCTTTGTCCTACGAGCTCGCGAACCACCCGCCGCGCGCCGCCGTCATTCAGTAGCACTGTACCGCATCCAGTTCGCGCGAAAATATCAAGCCAACTGATCGCGTTCGCTTCGCTTCGCGCCGCACCGCACCGTATTCCACGTGCGTTTGGTCACGTAGGCCACTTCAATATGTATCGACTGTTTGTTGTTTTCGCGTCGCGTAGCGCCGCTTCGCGTCACTTCTAGATCGCTCATGTGGGATGCTGCGTAATAAAAGATGACTTATGATACGTATACACCAAACCAAAGAACGTAAACGAAGTCCAACCAACGGGGCTCGATACCGCTTAAATCCAAATCAAATCAGCATTCTAATTTCGCAACGCACTCGTAATCGCTATGGCTTTGATTTTGACAGGACAACAATTTCCATAGCAACGTTTGTATTAACAATCCGACTTCTCCATAACTATGTACCGCGCAATGAATATTGTTTTTGACATATCAACTGTCATGATTGATGTTGGTTACGTTACGCAATTGCCCTGCGGATTAGTTCTATACAAGGTTAGTCCGATAGCAGGGTACTAACCAAAATAAACTTTTGTTTTAAAACTTTTCCCAAAAGTCAATAGTTTAAGTGAAATAGCTCGGCTGTCCCATTTCAAAACCTAGTAAGGGACACTTTTTACAAAAATCGTTTTATTGCATAATCTTGCTAACCTAGAAAGTCTCTACCAAATACAAAAACACCCGCGTTGAAAACTCACATAATAAGCAAATATATTTAAGTATAGATACCTTGTAAGTGCCATTCACTGCCTCTGATCATTAAAAAACCCAGTAAGTCACTTTAACCACATAGTTTTACTTAACATAAATAGTTTTTAAAGGCTGACCGATTTAACGTTTATGCGCTCTCTTGGAAAATTTCGTTTTAAGCCCTTACTAGATTTTGAAATGGGACAGCTGAGCTGTTCAAAGATTTCATAAAAAATACGCTAATCTATCCATCCTCAGTTATGATCAGCTGGGTTTACATTATAGGTCATTGAGGTCACGGATTAGAAGTTTTATATTCTGAATTCGTAACTAAAACATATGAAGATTTTTTGAAAAAACTAAAACAAAAATAATTTTGCATGGAAATACAAATGTTAGAATTTCTACATTTTAACCCTCTCTTTAAAACCGTCATCAGTGATACTTTAAGTGGCCTGCGGGTTAGTTCCCCTTTTTCGACTAACCTTGTATAAAGTTTGTGACGGTGGTAGTGGTGGCAACTGGCGGGGTGCGCCTATAAAAGGGCCGGCACGCTGCAGTTCGTCCTCCCCATTGGATGGAGACCCTTCAGGACTCGCCAATAACTGCCCGGTTACGTAGAAACGGTCCCCTAGGACCAACTACAGCAGACCAAGAGAAAAAAAAAGCAGTTCGTCCTCTCGACCGCCGGTCACGATCCACCGAGCTCTCGCGTTGTAAAGCCGGTCGTCTCTTCAGACTCCGCAGTCACACCGATAATTCAGCCCTCATCAAGCTGTCTCCCCCCCAAGCCCCCGCCAGCAACGCCCTAAGCCGAGGTCCGAGTCCCACTAGGGGTCGCCCTTAGTGCTGTTGTTGCAGGTAGTCATGATGTTAGTGTAGCACAAGTAGTTAGCTTAGGTTAAGTATTTTACTTCCCCCCTATTGGCTGGAGACCCTTCAGGTCTCACCAATCGCCAGGTTACGTAGAAGAGGTCCCCAATGACCATCTAAAGAAGCCCAATAGAAAAAAAAAGTACGTCCTCTCTCGCGCCTCAGCAGCCGCCAGTTAAGTCTACCTACACCTGAAGACCCTGGACTCCTCGTATCGTTAAGAACCACGCCCTATATCTTAATTTGTAATAACTATAAAATATACAAGGTTAGTCGGAAAGGGGGTACCAATTCGCGGGCCACTGAATGTATCACTGATGACTGTTTTAAAGCAAGTGTTAAAACTTCAAAATTAGGTGATATTTAAACCCACGAAAAAAAAAAGAACAAAAATTCTTCTACCATTTTACGGATTCAGAAAATGGAGCTTCTAATCCGTGACCCCAGTATGACCTAAAGTATAAAGACAACTCATCATAGCTAAGGATAGATAGATTTTAACGATTTTTTTATGAAATCTTTGAACAGCTAATAACCGCGAACACACGCTATAACACAGCCAACATTAAACACTTTTTCGTGGAATAGCCCGACCGAGGCCAAAATTAAAAGCAAAGCACTAATGATTACCCAATCTGTTTACCCTTAAATGTAAATGATAGGGCGATAGCATCAATTTACATGTGTAAACAACATAGCTTTCTCGATAAACTAACTATCTTCGTTAAGCAAACGGACTTTCTCAAAGAGCTACGAGCTACGGGGCTACGGCGTAGCGCTACGGGCTACGTAATGTTGTAGACGACGAGCTGTCACAAAATGTTAATTTATTATTCATTTGGACGTCACATAAAATTGTAAATTTATTGGATCAAGTCTTTTTGAGTCAGTGCAAATTAAATATCCAACTTTAATGATACTGTTGAATTTGTTTATCACTTGCCTTAATGGTGAAATTAGAAAAACGTGGCTAGCGATGGGTTTGTCAGTAGCCTAGTTGCTATAAAGCGGGGTATTCACTTAGAGGTGTAGGATGTAATGTATCAAGTGAGTACGTTGGCTCGAGCTTGTTGCGAGCCGCTCGCAAACACCATGGAGTGGACGGAAGAAAAAAGTTTAAAGGAGACTGGGCGAAAGTGGTCTATGAACCAATAGCGACACTGTTTTATGGGGGGATGCCTCAACTACACTTACAGTTTTGAGAAAAATAATACTTTAGAATTCCTGTTTCTACTACATTTTTTTGTCAGATTTTGATGCCCCTTCGCACGTATGTGTAGTTGAAGTATACCCGCATAAATACCACAACAGTGTCGCTATTGGTTCATAGACCACTTCCCACACAAATGTGCCCAGTCTCCTTCAATTGAATTGTTTTCCGCTTGAGCTCGTCGCGCGCTCTGCGGATTCGGAGGCTCACGGTGTATATTGTACTTCTATTAAGGTCCGACTTCACGCTCAATCTCATTAGCACAAATTCTAATTTGCACAAAAAAGGGCGACAAAGCTATACTGCGCAGTGTCAATAAAACTGACAGTACCGTTTGCGCAAATATCTGTGCATGCAAGTCACTGCATGTTGCCCGACTTTGAGTGCTGAGTACTTTTTAGACTGTGTGAATATAAGTTAAATAAAAGAAAATTAATGTACCTGAAAAATATTCTAATTTGGCCAAACTTACATACAGGGTGATACAGGCTGTATCGTAATTCCTACAAACCTCGTAATCTACTGATAACACAGATTGATCCTGCAAACAAACCAATAAGAATAAACAAAAAAAAAAAACAACTGTTGTTCTTAACCTAAGTTATTTTGGCACCCCCAGTTAACTTACTGTGCAGAGCGATATCGTGCTAGTTGTGCCCGCCAGTTGTGTTTCATTCATTTATGCGTGGCATCAAAATGTGAAAGAGGATGAAAAAAATGACCAAAAAATTGATTTCTTTCATTTGTTATTTAAACTTTATTTATAAGGTGGTTCAGATACGATTACTTACCACTACTGCAAGAAAAAAAAGAATAAAATTTATTTTTTTAATCTTTCGTCATCCCGAACAATTTTAATATGTACCAGGGGCCCAATTCTTCTAAAATAAATTGTTGCCAAATGCAATCGAACCACAACCGTCACTCAGTTTTTGTTTTCGAAAATTTAAAAATGATTGATTTTGTTTTTTGTGTCAAACAATTTGATAGCTTTTGAAATTGAGAACTGTCTGAATGATCGGTTCGGCCTTGGTTCGGTTGTGATTTATCAAGATATATTTTAGGAGAATTGGGCCCCAGTAATTGATCGTGTAGTTTTAAGAAATAACACAAATTCGTTTACACCCTGTATATAACAAGGAAGTAGATGAAGTTATTAAGACTCAAATAGGTGCGGTATTAAAATGTAAATCGTGCTAAGTAATCTATTCAAGTTAGTAAACTAAGTAAACCAGTCACTTAAGTTTTATAACATTGTGCTTGAGCTTAAGTAGTGCGGAAGTACGCTTGGGGGCTCTTAAGCTGAGTCGACACCGACGGAGATCGTAAAAGTATTGCTATATAGTTGTTTTATGTGGGAGCTAAGAGATTGTTTGTTTATGTGGTCTAAATAGGGTATTACGCCCATTTTTGAAAAGTGACTCAATTAGATTCTACACCTCCGGTTTCTGAATTGAAAATTCGGGATAAGCAATACTTAAGTTGTATTTGAGTACGGAGTTGTCAAAAGAATGCTTTAAATAAAATCCGCAATTTTTTTGACACCACCGTACTCAAATGTTACTTAAGTACTGCTTATTCTAGAATTCTCAATTCAGAAATCGGAGGATAGTGCTAATGATTCTCTAAAAAAATCACAAATTTTTTATTCAATCATTAAGTGCCATAAAAATGCATTTATTTTGCATTTTCAAGGAGATGGCCAAATTGTGCCCCAAGTAGTACAGAAATAAAAGTATTGCAGTTAATTTAAACAAAATAAAAAAAGATTTTTGAATAGCTATTTACATTTCATAGCAGATTTTAAATAAAGTACAAAATTAAAAGTATTTTAATGATTTCTACTTAATAAATTCATTCCAAACAGTTCTAAACTACCATAAATATTGCCATATAATATTAACAAATATCTGAGTAGGGAAAAAATAGTAACTAAAAGCTTGGCAGAAACTAACAAGGAAAGTATTGATAACCTAAAAAATATTAAGAATACTTTTTATTATAAGTTGTCTGTAAAACGACCTTCTATTGATTAATGTATTTATCAAAATATTAAAGTGCGCTTACGGACAGGACTATTTGACTTTAGTACCAGCAACACTCAATAATTCTATAAGTAGATTCTATATCACTTTACTCTATGCCGCAAGTGTCAAAGTAAAAAGTAAACCAAATGTCAAAACTGTCAAACTAATAAAGCGCGAAACACGGACGCGACTGGCTGTCGTATCGTGACTAACAGTCTGTACGATCGATTTCGAACGCCCCGCAATATGAACCCTACGTTTATAGCAATAGTACACTCTATAACGTTTGCTTCGGATGTTTAATTCAGTTGAGTGTAACCGATTTAGACCCTATTACTATTAGGTTTATAATATAAACTTTATATAGCAGGGTGCCCGAAAACAACTGTGCACACTTTTCACGACCGCCAGTCGCGTCCGTTAGTTGCGATCGCGACTCATGTGTTTCGTGCTTTATACTCGATTCTGCGCCGTTTCTCGGTTCTTTGGCTTCGTGTTTGTCAATGATATTATGAACTACTTATAAAATGTCATTGGTGTTTGTTTGTGTTATTATTTTATTTCACCTTTATATTATAGAGTCGTAGTTCCACACGAGTACTCCACTTATTATAAACAATGTTGTAAGTGAAATGGAATAAGGAAAATGGACCTGTGGTACTTGAGATGGGCGAGATATACCAAGAAAGTATTGATGACTATGATCATAAATTATAATATACGGTACTAACTAATCATATTAAATGTAAAATGCATAAAACAGTGCACTTAGTTTTATTTTCAGTCTGTAATATACTACAAAAGAATAGTAGTAGAAAAATCATAGTAGGTAAAATCAAAGTGACAAAACCAACATTTTTTTTAAACCTTCATAACTTTTGTCCAAATCTGCAGAGCTACATGTACCTTTCACATTCTTTATATAGACGAAATGTACTTTTGAATTACATAGATTTCATTTCTGTACCGCCTGGGGTACAGGCCTATACAATTTTTGTCCATCTCCTTTCGAGCGTAATTTGACGAAAACGCTGGACGCAGCGGACGCCATATTGCTCTATGGTCATGGCGTCAGTTGGCTGTGTAAACCATAGAAGTAATAAGTACTACGTACATAAACAAATTCAGCGATATTTTGTGTGTAATGTTAATTGTTTAGTTGACAGTTGACACTTCTAAGTTTACATAGCCGTATGACGTAATAACATGGCGACTACTATTTAATGTTGTTATGAAACAGATTAAAAAGCTGAAACCTTTGAATTGAATTTTTAAAATTTAGTTTGCTATCTCATGAACTAAAACTAATGTTTTCCGACAGCTATTTGCCTAATCTATCTCAATAATACGAGTATATTTTTGTGTGGTACTTCCTGGCCGCGCCACAGTCTCCAATTTGAATGAAAGTGGGCTTAAACAAATGTACGTAAATTGTACGTTTATGTACTAGAAGAAAAAAAATAGTACTATAAAGGTTCGCGAGAAATTTAACAAAATCGGTGGCGCGGTCAGGAAGTGTGCTTCCTAGCCGCGCCACCGCGTATACTGCAATAAACAGACTAATAATGTACAAACTCATTGGTAAACAATTGTACGTCTATTGTTCGTTCTATTAATAACAAGAAATACTGAAAAATGTCATTAGGTCTATGAAAAAAAAAAAAAAACGAAAAGCCGCGCCACAGCCTCTAATTTGAATGAAAGTGGGCTTCAAAAAATGTACGTAAATTGTACGTTTTTGTACTAGAAGAAAAAAAATAGTACTATAAAGGTTCGCGAGAAATTTAACATAATCGGTGGCGCGGCCAGGAAGTGTGCTTCCTAGCCGCGCCACCGCGTATACTGCAATAAACAGTCTAATAATGTACAAACTCATTGGTAAACAATTGTACGTCTATTGTTCGTTCTATTAATGACGAAAAATACTGCAAAAAGTCATTTTCTACTAGTACTAGAAGAAAAAAAATTGTACTGTAAAGATAGTACAATTTTTTTTCTTCTAGTACAAAAACGTACAATCTACGTACATTTTTTTAAGCCCACTTTCATTCAAATTGGAGACTGTGGCGCGGCCAGGAAGTACCACACATATTTTTAGATTTTTTCTCATATAGAGTAAAATACCCTATTGGCGAAATGTTATCAAGACTATATTTTAAAAGATCTCTCGCTACTTTCCTAGTAATTCAAATCAATAAATTACATGAAAAAAGGAATTCAAAGTCAAAGTTTTTTATTTCAAGTAGACCAGAATACAGGTGATTTTAAAACGTCAAAATTAGGTGCACGGTTCCAAAAGGTGGGTCTTATTGAGAAGAACCGGCAGGAAACTCCATGGATATTCTTTTTAAATAATAGATCATTACAATTACAGTAGTGTGAGAAAAATAGTATGAGAATAATGCAGGTTAATGTAAGAAACAAACTCATATAAGAGTAACAAATAGAAAAATACGCCTCTTTTTTTTTGCTTATTGGCCTGCGTTTGACCGCCATCTCGCCTGATGTTAAGCGATGATGCGGTCTACGATGGAGCACGCTTGCCCAGAAGAAACCGATTCACTCGTGACTTGAAGACACCCAGATTGTAACTGTCAGGGAACGCCCACTCAGGCAGCGCATTCTACTGATTGGCGGTTTTCACAATGAAAGTGGAATTAAAGCGCTTCGTTCGGGTTTTTGGTATATCAATCATGAACCGATGGCGCTTTTTCGTGCTTCTGCCCGTCCGACAGAAAAAAGGATTGCCATAGCAGTTAAGAGCTGACCAGTCCCGACAGACGGCACCCGTTCACGAGCATAACGTGCACATCCGCATCGCTCAGCTCAACCATATTGCAGGGAACTCAACGACCTTTACACTTGCAATACGCAAAAAAAAAACGCTTCTCGCTGCAAATTATGGCGTAGACCAGGGATGCATAGACTTATTAGGACTTGGGGCCAGTCAGGCGGACTATGAGCTAAAGGTGGGCCATCACAATTAAAAACAATCAAAAAAATTGAAATTAGAGATCTTAAAAATATAAGTAGGTATAGTAGTGTGGATTTTTGATAAAATTCAAAAACTTTATTCAGAAGCTAAAGCTGGCCATTACTGATAGAATGCAGTATTTTCATACCAACGTATAAAAGAGTTTAATTCGCTGGCGGGCCGCATTGTCATCGACGGAGGGCAGCATGCGGCCCGCGGGCCGCGGTCTGTGCATCCCTGGTGTAGACCATAGTAAATATGCTACCGTTCGTACGAGATATTCCCAACGAGTCGCACGATTCGTTGGTAGTTCCATCGGATCACGGAAAAGTTTCCTATTGGATGAAATGATTGGATGCAACTACAAAATAATACGACGACATACGACGAATAATTTGACGACACATTTGGTGCAGTGGCTGAGCGATTGGCTTCTGCACTACGGGTCGTGTGTGCGATTCCCACACGGAACAAAAATTTCTATGGACTACAGATAGTTGTTTCGGGTCTGGGCGTTTGTGTATGTGAGATTTGTGTCTGTGAATGCACCCACGATACAGGAGTGTAAAAGACACAACAATATAATCGTTCAGGGGTGATTCTATCATTACAACTATAGCCAATATCGGTATGTCAGGATTGCAAGCAAGGGAAATGTAGTAAATAAAACCAACATAGACTCTCCACCACTGAGAGTACTTGTATTTGGGTTAGTGTTAGTAACATTAACTAGATCACAATGTAATACTTTTTACACAATTATTACAAGATCATAAAATAAGGACAAGCTAGTCAGATATAAAAGGTCAGACTTCTTCAGCTGTTCAGCACCGAATGCTCTCGCTTCGTCGAATGACCACCGCCTTTATAACATCGGGTGCGTTGATCCATATAGATAGATAACTACCTTCCTTTGTCAATATTGCCTCATAGAGAGAGGCAACGTTTTTTTAAAAAAAATAACACTTTTATTCAATTATATTTCCCGAATCACATTGCACTTTGCAACGCGTGCTACCTATGTATAATTTGCACTACTCCTTGCAAAAACCACTTAATGCTGTTTTGTTTTAGTCGAATGAAAGTTTTTGTAATAGTATCTAAAGCTACGCTTAATGGCACATATTGTTTTACTTATTTTACGTTTTCTTTGTAAGTGAATTTATTTATTCTTTTGAGAAAATAAAGTTCTTTAACCGTAAACAATGTCAAACATCTGTTTTGCCAGCCCACTGGTAAAATAATGTACGATTTCCACCAAACGGGCCGCGTCGGAGCGCAGCGCAGAGCATCGCAGCGGATCGCAGCGGATGCTCGAGCATGCGCCGGTAGCCGACCGCGTCCGCCCGACGGCTACAATCTGCTGGAACCCGGGCGCATGCGCGCGTGTGTTCACCTATTTGCCATCGCAGTCAATTTCTACCTGCGCTATGGCCGAGCGGAGCCGACCGGGCGCGACGACAGCCGAGCGCCGGCGTCGACGTGCGCGAGGAGCCGACGGGCGGCCGCGGCATACGCGCGAATCAAACATGAAACTTAACTATTGTATAGAAGCCTGAATTTCCTTTAGCACAGTGTGAAATGCGCTCCGGCGCGGCCCGTTTGGTGGATATCGTACATTATGCTACTTCTACCCTCGTGTCGGCATGAGCTTTATGAGAATAGCTCATGACGTCAGCAATGTTGGTAGCGGGGTTCACAGCACACGATGCTCCGGACGTACTTAAGTATCATCACTTGTGGAGGCTCTTTGTACACACCTCTTTTCTACACATAAAGGAAAATACACACTTCACAATTCACAAGTATGAACTTAAGTTTGACATACTACACTGGGGTGCAATGAATCCGATTCAACAATATAAACCTTAATGTCTCAGAAACTAAGAATGCTAGCTTATTCAAATACAAACTATTTTATAAAATACTAGCTGTACCCGGCATGCGTTGCAATGCACTTTATCCTACTTACTACCTACTACTTACCTACTACCTACCTGCAGAAACAAAATCAAAATAGTAACAAAAAGTTAAAACAAAAGATTATGGATATACTGAGATAATTTAGTTTTTTTAAATATCAAAATTTTTTTTCTTATGAACCTTCTCCTGACAATAATGAACACAACAAAAAAAAATTTTGCGACATCGGTCCAGCCGCTCATGCGTGATGCCGTGACCAAGGGAAATAGGGATTAATTTTATATATATAGATTTAAGTAGTTTTGTCAATTTTATTTGAGTAGTATAAAATTACTATTATCGTTTTATCAAGCATTCCACTTTAAAAAAAACGAATAAACAAATTCTAGAACACATAGAAAGAAGAATGGGGAAAATGATTGGTTACTTACTGCGTCACAACAGGTTTATAACCAATATCGTAGAAGGTAAATTACAAGCAAAGAGAAAACCAGGTACACCAAAAAGAAAGTACACAGACCAATTGAAAGAAAATACGGAAGTGATAGCATACAGAGAAATGAAGGAATTGACTCTGGATAGAGAAAGATAGAGATTGCTACACTGAGAGTGGTGTCCAGCTCTTAAATTTTGGATGAGTATTAAACACTCCATAAAATTCTTCTTAGGGCTGATTTTTCAATAGTCAGATAACTTTTATCTGGGGAATAAGTTTGATGTCATGACAGCTTCTCTATAGAAAATATGTCCAACCGTCATATTTATTCCTTGGATAAAATTTATCTGACGATTGAAAAATCGGCCCTTATTTGAATAAGCTATCATTCTTAGTTTCCGAGATATTAAGATTTATGTAGGTGACCCGGATTCTTTGCTCCCGAGTGTATTATGAGTTCTTTGCAAACAATGGTTGTCACAAAAGTAAAGTATCATATATATATCGTTTCTATATAAACTGTATGCTTGTACTGACCTTGGGATCTACTGAATCGATAGCGATAAGGTTTGGCATTTATTTATGGTTGTTACGAAAATTATTTCTTGGAAAAATATATACAACTAGCTGTGCCCACGACTCCGTCCACGTGGAAGTCGGAAAACAACATCGTTTCGCAATAGCTAAATAATGTTTAAGTACTCCATTTTTTTAATCTCAATGTCATCATCATTCAGCCAAAAGACGTCCACTGCTGGACATAGGCGTCCCCCAAGCATCGCCACATCGACCGGTCCTGTGCTTCTCGCATCCAGCGGTTTCCCGCGACCTTCGCCAGATCATCGGTCCACTTTGTGGGAGGCCTACCCACGCTGCGCCTTCCGGTACGCGGTCGCCACTCCAAAACCTTTTTAATTTAATCACATTTATTTCTAATAAGATTACTGCCCATCACCTACACACAATAGCGTGATAATTTGTACCCTGTAACCTGACCCGCTCTTTAACTGACGTTTTTGCCAAAACTCAACTATATCTGTTCAGGAGGCTTACTATGTCCTCTTAAAGCGGGGCAGAAGTTGCCTGGAAGTTGAACTGCCCTGCTTTTTTGTACTATGACATCGTTATAGCAGGCCTGCGGCAGGCCTGCTACGTTCACCTTTTTTTTGTATATACTTTTCGTACCGTGAACAAGCATTACCGTCCAACTTGGTTCAATAGTCGTTCACCTTTAGTACTGACATGGTACAATTTTTAGCGATTCAGAAGCAGGCCTGCTTTTGAACGGAAGTTGATTGGCTGGCATTTGAACGTTTTCATAAGAGGTCATGGGAAGCCCCCAGTAGTATTGCCGTGAAGCTCAAGCATATAAACGGACAGAAATTCTAAAAACTTCTGTTTCAGCATCAATATCGTTTCTATTACACGTAGCAATTTTTAATGTAGTTTTTGTTTTGTTACGATTTTATTATATGGATAGATTTGAGATGTTTTAACACTTAGTTGAGTCTATATAGAGACTGAAACATTGTATACGATCATTAGGGATTTCGTAATCTTCTTTCCTTCTCGTAATGAATCGGTTTGTTGCTATGATAAATAATATTTATTGTAATTATACGTAATAGAATATTCTTGGTAAATATTCTTACTGATAACAGGAAAAAATACCTTAAGAGAAAACATCAAAGACCGAATGATAGTCAAATAGATTTTCTTATGATTCTATTAAGAAAAACTGCACAAATTCAGAATTTTAGATTTTAAAAGAAGAAGGAAAATACAAAGCATTTAATTCTGCGCGCAGGCTAACGCACGAAAATATTTCTTAAAACTAAAATACAGTTTAATGAACTTAAATCTAAACATGAAACCCTTTCTAAAAACTATAGTCCAAATAGTCTAGATGGATAAAACGACAAGATGAAATAACTTACTCAACTTTATTTCCACCTGTTCATTGTACCCTAGCCTTTAATAAGTTTCAAAGTGCACTCAAAATATTATTCCAAGATACATTACGGCTTAATTAAACTTAGTATGCACTCACGGTAGAATGGATGGGTAAGGTCGTATGTTTATATAGATCCTTTAGCACGTGTCGTCTATCCAAACACAGGTTTGTGATCTTTGACTAGTACGTTTTTGATGCACTTATGTAGTAAATGAGTTAGTTCGAATAATGTTGTATCCTAACTAGTGATGTTCAAACCCGCTATAAACTGTAGACGTGTTATAAACTATAAAATATATTCATATAGTCTGTTATTTTATACGCTATCATTATAACGCGGTGTCACAAAACTCGGGCGCAGTCTGAACGCGGAGACGCTATAATTTTTATTTAACAACACGCTAAACGGACTTGATGCGGGGTAAATATTATCTCGCAACGAGCTGTACACTAAAGAATATAATAATATTTCATTCCCTTACGCGCTGTTGCTAGTCGCTACGCTATCTTGCTATCTCGTTCTGGCCCCACTGTGCGCGTTTAGACTTTTATTCGTTGAGTAGGTTGAGGCGTTATAATATAGCGCGAAGTCAGAGCCGCTATAGCAAACGCTACGCTATGTACACATAGTCTGTTATATTTCGGCGCTATACGTTTTATTATCCACCACTAATCCTAACTAGTTTTATAAAAGCGAAAGTAAGTTTGTTTGTTACCTTTTCACGCTTAACCACTGAACCGATCATCCTGAAATTTTGCTTATACGTTGTCAGGTGTACAGGGAGCCTACTCCCTAAGTCCGTCAATGAAGCTAGTCGCCCGTCCGAAAGTAGCCCGAAACGTAGGAGTGAATAAAACAAGTGTCAAGTTCAACTTTTCGGACGGGCAAAAACACATCGGTAGTAGGGACAACTGTCAAATCGTGTTGTCATTCATTCTTAGTTCGGGCCCCGAAATAATTGTAAGTCCGTAGGTGATAGAGAGTAGGAAACGCTCGTAACTAAGGCCGAAACCACGGACTTCGTGCTTAGGAGGTAGACCTCCAGAAACGGACATAGGACTTTCATCCCAAAAAAAGTATTGTTCCCGAGGAAAACAACAATAATGTTCTTCTGATATTAGGTGGCGCCACGTGTCGTTCAAATCATGATTGAATAATTAAGAAACTTTAGTGGTGTGTTAAGAGTTGATTGTCAAGTTCTAAATTAACGCGAGCGAAGTTGCGGGCAAAAGCTAGTGTTGTATATTTCCTGTGTTGGCAGGTACACAAGACTCTGTGCCTTGGAGAGGATGTTAAGCTGTTGATCCCGTTTGTAATAAGAATATCTATGATTTGTAGGATGTGTAGTGCCCAGTAAGGCTAAGCGTATGCTGAGACGCAGGTGACGCAGGTGCACACAGCGCAGGGCAGAACAGATTTTGTAATGCATGAACGTACTAAGAGCTGCGTCTGCTACGGTGCAGGCGCGTGTGACGCAATCATGCGTCTGCCCTGCTCTGCGCCACGTTGTAGTGCCGGCACAGATTTCAGCGCGACGCGTGCATGTCGACACGTGTTTTTAACCGCTAATTCGAATTTTATTGCAATGACAGAACATTTAATTGAATTAGTGCGTTGCGAACCTTGTTTGTATGATACTAATCATCCAGATTATTAAAAAAAAAACGTTCGTCAACTGGAACATGTCTATTCTTTGTATTAGTTCAAACTCGAATGTGTCTTCGAGCTGCGTCGCAGCATGCGGTCGTGGCCTATGTCTGCCTCGTCTGCCCTGCCCTGCAAATCTGTACTGTGCTGCGCTGCGTCACCTGCATCCTAGCATACGCTTAACCCCAGTGGGATCCGGGGTTCTAATAAAATACTGATATTCAGTTACATCTGGTTGAATTTGTTTTCATACACCGAAAAAGCGTTTCTAATAGTAGCAGGACGTTATCTTGAGACGTTGACAGACCAGGGCCCCTGGCCTGTCATTGTCATCAGCCTAATAACATTTATTGATTATACACTTATTTAATTGTTTCCATTAATTTTATTGAACTAGTTTTAAAAATATTGTCATTACAAGTATTTATACTATTGTTTTAAAAAACTTAAACAAAAAGTAAAAACCAACTTTAAAACAAAAACCAGAAGGTTTAAAATAATTAGAATAATATAAAATTAACAGTTTCATAAGTTGTGGCTTTTATTTATTTCAGTGTAGAATTGCACCGACTTCTGAAACTCTTTTTTATGAACATTTCGATGCCATACATAAACAAATGAAGGCACGGCGACACAGCTGGCACGACTAGCGCGATATCGCTCTTTGCAGTCCCTTAAATCGGGGCTCTAAAATGACTCAGAAATAGAAAACCAAGCTTTTTTTGTTCTATTTCCAAAAAAAACCGTTTCTGGTTTATTTTGTCGCCAGTAGATCACGCGGTTTGAAGGAATTACACGAATTCGTTTACATTCTGTATATACAGCATGTAAGGGTAAACACCGTTATCACTCAAACCATGGGTAGTTGACTTAAACATAAAAATATAGCACCGAGAAAAAAAAAATACGTGCGAGAAATGAGCGGCGCGGCGACGCTACGACGCGGCGTATACACACTCGCTAACGAGACAGCTGACTGCAAAGAGTAAAGTAATATAGTAGGCTGACTGACTGGGGTAGCAAACTGTGCGGGCCCATACGTCGGGCCACGCGGCGAGTTCCCCGCGCCCCCTCCCGTAGCTTGTTGCCCCCGCGCATAGGGTGAAATGCTTTTGAGGAAAAATGAAAATTGTATAAAAAAAAAGTTTGTTATTTTTCATTGATTTTACGTTCTATAAATGAAACCAAATCACTGGTTTCAAGGATAACGGTGTTTACCCTTACAGCCTTGTATACGCAAAATAGTTAAGTACCATTTTCTCATCTGTTTGTGAACCAATTTTCTTTTGGTTTTGTTAAGCAGCTTTTGACGAGATTTAGAGAAAACTTAAAAAAAATTAAAATGGAAACGAAATCACAAGAAATGGTTATGGTCGAATGTCAACCACTGTGAGCGAACACTATATAAAATGTACTTAAGTTTTCTTTAACAAATATTAATCTTATCTTTTTTCAATTTTGTTTGCATGTACATTTTGTAAAATAATCTTACACCGAGTTCAAGTAAAGTCTATTGCTCCCATTTAAAAATTTAACAACAAAATACCCTCACTTTACTTAAGTCATTTGTCAAAACTAAAGTACCTCGTAAATATTTAATAACACTTTGTATCGAATCAAGCCTTTTTCTTGTAATTCCATAGTAATTAAATAATAATAGTAGCAAACTTGAGAATCGTAAGAATTCAATTGATGTTAAAGCACGTAAATTATCTTTTTGTAACTTGAAAACTAATTAAAGTATCGTAATAAAAATAATTACTGATTCTTATGAAGCAAAGTTTCAATCGATCGATGTTCAGAGAAAAGAAAAATTTATTATTGAATGGATTTGACAACTATTTAGGTCATTTTACATTAAAAAGAAGGCTTAAAAGCGCTCAGTGTAAAATAATTCGTGTAATTCGTTAAATTTGCATGATCTTTGACTCACTTGACTAGTAGATATACACCGTGCGTTTGAGGTACCCGAAAGATTTTAAGCAAGCCTTTCTAATGGTATTATGAGTCAAATGTTATTTCAACGAAAGTCCAATAAAGTCATTTTTTTATACTTAATAAATCTATTGAAATGAAATGATATTTATTTCTGTAAATAAATCTGTTACAGACACTTTTACAAGTCAATGTAATGTTTTTTTTTTAAGACCAGGTGGCACCGGCTTTCCTATCTGACTAGCTCTGAGAAGAAAACCCGAAACAAACTCAGAGGTCAAGGGTATTAACTTTAGTACTTCCTAGTAAATAATACCTTAGATTGAATTGGCAACATTTATACGAGTAAATTATCGTGTGAGTGGATAAGAAACCTTTCACTTCACAATCCTCCCCGACAAATACGACATACGGTGGGTGGGGTATGGTATCAAAAAAGTCGCAACGCCGCGTTCATAGGACTTATTACCATAGAAATTTTTCGAGTTGTCAATTTCCGTAAATAATGAATATTTCGAAAATTAAGCTTTATTCAACAAACTATATCCTAGCTTTTCTTCTCCAATTAGGCATCGGAATCGATGGTCAAAATCTTTCGGCCACCTGAGTCCACGGTGTAATCGAGTGTTTAGATAAATTCTGCACGGGATTTAGATTGATTAAAAATCAAAAAATAAAATTCTTTTTTTTCTTGCGGTAGGGGCAAGTGATCGTATCTAAACCACAGAATAAGGTTTCATAAAAAAAAAATAAGCAAAAACAATTTTACTAAAAAATAATTTAATACGAGTATATTAGAACATTTCGATGCCACGCATAAATTAATGAAACCACGGCGACACAGCTAGCGGGCACGACTAGCGTGGTATCGCTTCGCGCAATCAGTCATCCCGGGCCGCTAAAATTACTAGGAAACAGAACACGATGTTTATTTTTTCTTTTTAGTCTGAAGAAATCCATGCATGATCAGTCAGTGTCACCAATAGATCACACGGTTTGAAGGAATTACACGAACTCGTTTTCATCCTGTAAAGAACCTACCAGTTGCTACGCGCGCGCAGCTCAAGATATGTACTACGCGTGTAAGAGGTTTCTATTGAACTCATAAAATGATCCTATCAAAATAATCACATGATGGGACCAGGTAAAAGTTAACCTTATTATGAAGGAAATCCTTATTGTTAGTTATTATGTATTTTAAACGGATTTTTGTAACAATAAAGAGTCTTTAACAGTGAGAAACCCCTTGGCCTTGAATACTGAACAAATCCCCCGTTGTTCCTGTACGTCGTGATACAATAAAATTGAGGAAAGCAACAACGTAATAAGTATTGACACGAGACTAGCCGTCAAGCACAATCGAATCGAACTTACAAAGCGCAACCCTCAACTGCAGCGTACACCTGCGTGTAGGTGCCCCGCGATTGTTTCCCAGCTACATTCGCGCCCAGACCGCCGGACGCGATGGGCGTTCCCCAAGTCGGTACGACCGTTTCACCCGCCGAGCAAGGGCTCGAGCGACCGCGCCGTCCCCACCTGTTGATCGTCGACGATTCCAGGGAAACGAGAGCGGCCGAAGGTTAGTTCTTATTTTAAAATAAAAATTTTATTTTTAATAAAAATAATATTTTGTGGTATATTTTTCGGGGACCGTGCGTGAATTATTCGGATACAGGTTTTTTATTTCTCGATTTTTTTAGGAAATTTGTGAATTCTCGATTTTTACAAAAAAAATGGTGAAGTTTTTACTAATATTTTGTTCGGGTAAAATAAATAATTTTAGAAAAAACAACTGTTATTCTTGATTTAATAAAAATAATTAAAGTGATGCAACATTTCTCGTGAAAAATTGTAATGGTGAAATTTTATAGTGGCCATCTTCATAGTCGTAATAATTATTTAGCTCATTTTGAATTACAATACCAAAATAACGCTCAAACGTAGTTGGGATAGTCTGGAAAGCCGTGGATCAATGTGTGTGTGACAGTGAAAACATTAATTTAAATAGCTTCAAACAGTGATTAATTAAAAATTATTGTTGAAAATTGCGTTGAAGAATATTGACAATTGAACAGCTGGTATTAACAAATTATACAAAAAATAAAAACAAAACACGTACGACACTAGATAAAAATTATTGCATATTTTTATCACCGGATCCCACTATCAAACTACTGTGTAGGTTTATCCGTAAACGACACTATTGCGAACATTACTAGCAGTTATTTGATAAAAACCGTCAGGGTTACACCAAGTTTGGCAGTGAAATATTTATTACTCCGTGTATTATTGGCACTAAACTTGTTACGGATCGTAAAGAATATCTTGTGGCACTTTTTGTTCCTGCTGTATATTTTAAGGAATTTTAAGGTCAGTTTTTTTTTGTATTTTTTAATATAATTATTTTTATAATTTTTTTTTGCAATTTATTTTGGGCACTAGCCAAGAAAGGGTTAATTTTTTTTGATACTTGTGATTTTGTACTGGAAATAACGTGCTGTAAAAAACCGTTTCTCATTGTACGTTTTTTTATGTTTATGATATTTTTGTGTTTTTTCTGCTTTATGTCGTAAAATTGATTTGATAAATATTATACTTAACATTAACAAGATTCTTTATTTTTTTCAACAAACATGTCGAAATTTTTTATTTAAAAGTTATTCCTATATTCTTTAAATTAGCAATATTTGTGACCAGAGTGGTTTGTGGTTTATTCTTTGGCCAAAGAATCAGCGTTGCCATCCAGCGTGGCAACGCTGCCAGTCTTCTGGGCACGCTCCCAGATAACAGTGATGCGGATGAATATTTCGACGCCTAAGTGCACTTTCTACGTGTTTTATTTTCGAACTTAAAAAAAATACAATGTCAAAATATTGTTAGGATTTAATAAATAAATTATATTATTCTAGGTTACAAAAACATAATAACATTAGTGTGAAACAAGACAACTTAAATGGGTAACAAAGTTAATATCCGACTTTCAACTAGAATAACAAAAGTAAAAGTAATTAGAATAGCGACTTTAATATCCGTTCTCTGTGGGCTGTCTGCCCAGCTGAATGCGGCCATAATAAAACTCTATTGTCTTTGGATCGAAATTAATTTTTAAATGTGTCATTCACATCGAGTAAAAAGTTTGCACTAAATGAAAAGGTTTAGAGACGAGGTCTTTTGTATAATTATCTTGATAGTGAGACTTATTGGTTATCAGAGCATGCTTTTATCAGATTTCGTAGTAATCACCTTGTGTTTTTAGGGTTGAGTAAACTTTTAGGGCTGAATATGAAAGAAAAAATAATCTACAGGGGGATATTACACTATGATATATCTAGGATCTATGAGTCATAGATATATGACAATGTAATATAGACATTTGAATCATTTTTTCATACAACGGCATAACTCTAGAGGTCATGTATACAGGCTGTGTCGTAAATAGTGGTCCAACGTTAAGGGGTCGATACGCGATATATTCAGCTATCACATACCACAATTAGATATTTTTTTACCATAGGTCTCAGAATAAAACATTTTTGGTATTTTTTTCGAAAAAATTAACTAAAAATTACTTGCATATGATAGCACATGTATTCAGCAGTCATAAACACAAAACAAAATAGGGAAATAATGTATTGGGTTGAAATTACAGCTGAATTAGTAAAACGAGGAGTTAATATTAATAAAAATAAAAATTCTGAGACCTATGGTACAAAATGGTTCAAATTGTGTTATGTGATAGCTGAATACACGGTGTGTGGACCCCTTAACGTTGGACCACTATTTACGACTTACCCTGTGTATGATAGTGTAATATTCCCCATAGGTTTTATAAACTAGTCAAGTTGATCAACCAGTTAGTTAAATTATATCTGATGTTTTCTTTTATCTTATTTCTTAAAGTTATAATATGAAAACTTTCAGACGTCAACGTCACCCGTTGCAGATGTACACTGCTCTGTGTAATCTGCACCTGGTAGCTTAGCATGAACTATGATCAGACGTACTGATATCATAGGTTCTGTCAAATCTCATCTCAGTAGGCATGTTGACAGCATCAATAAATTGCAAATCTAATTAGTCCGCCAGTTAAAGTTTTGAAAAATAATGGACACATATATTCTCTTTTGTTAAATCTATAAATATTAGGACAGATAAAACGCATCAAAACTCGAGAGTGGGGGCTTGTGACGTCAGAAGCAAGTAAAAATTGTATTTGCATGTGACGTTTTGACAATTTTAAAAGTGTCGAATGTTCGTCAATTTTGGTTTACGTAACAAAAGAAAAAATACGGGTCAAATATTTTTTGATAACCTAACTGACGGACTAATTACATTTTTTCAGTCAAATACCCTTCTTATACAAAATTTGCAAAAATCATGTGATAGGCTTGTTGCACTTGGCAACAGGTCGACAGGTCTCACGGGAAGAGAAAGGGTTAAAGAACTCCGAAATATTAAAGTGCTACTGGTAGGCCTAATTCAAAAATGCAGTATCATTAAAAATCATCAAAACTTTTAATATGTTTTAAACAATTATTTTAATGTTTGAAAAAATATTTCTCGAGTAGGTATAGTTTATTATAACTTTTGAAAACTCGTGGGCGTAAAAAGTAGATTTATTTTTAATCTTGCGTTAGTAAAGATTTAGTAAAGATGGCTTGTGTACGCGCTAAGTAACAACAACAATAAAATGAAATATTTACGCTACAATAACTTATTAATTAATTATTTTATGATAGTAAATAGCAATTAAATTTGCTCGTGAATTTTCAATAAGTCTGTATACCAGCACAAAATGTGTATGTATGTGCAAAACACAGACAAAGCTAACTTTTCGAGGAAAACACACAATATTATATAAATGCATTATGTCTGTGAATGCGTATATTACATAACTAGTATCGACTCCATGTGTTGGATAATCTCTAATATTACCGGTCTGATTTTAGTAAACGCAGTACATTTAAAATTACATAAACTCATGCTTTTTTCCCACGAGGGTAAGCAGAAACTGTAGAAGGCCCCATGCTACGATTCTTACATACTCCTTTCGTATTGTCCACGTTCGTACACCTTGTTATACACGTGCGCCGGTTGAGGATAATACGCACCTGCGGCGCGAGCACGAATCTTTTATCGAGTCGATTCGAGAAATTTATCTATTCTAAACGTCAAATTTGACATAAGATATAGATAAAACGACAACTGTTGTCATTTTATCTATATCTTATGTCAAATTTGACATTTAGAATAGATAAAATGACAACTGTTTACATTTTATCTATATCTTATGTCAAATTTGACGTTTAGAATGACAACAGTTGTCGTTTTATCTATATACTATGTCAAATTTGACGTTTAGAATGACAACAGTTGTCGTTTTATCTATATCTTATGTCAAATTTGACGTTTAGTACTTATAGATAAATTTCTCGAATCGATTTGATAAAAAGTTCCGAGTTCGTACCGCTGTCCTTTTTGAAGAACAAACCAATAACATCGACGTATGTCCTTCTAGAGCGTCCTCTACTGGCGTTTCACTGACATCTGCCTTATAAATTTAAAATTAATACCCTACTTTTCCGATTGGACATTCAGATGGCTACATTTTGTTTTGTCATAATAAGGTCCCTGGGAGCTCATCACTTTATAATGAGGTTGTTGGAGATAAAATAACTTAGGAGACGTTCCTCAGCTTATTTGTCTGTTACCAATATTTGTTAGCAATCTTTGTTAGTCTGTATTGTTTTCAATTCTCAAGATTCTAATTAAGTTTGTAATACAAGATTTGATTACTTAGTTCCTCCAAATTGTCGGCAATTAACAGCTGATTGATAGAGATATAAATCTTTTAGAATTAGATTTATACTATGGTTAGATTTAGCGGTTATTTAGTTTTAATAGAATTGTGTGATTTTACCTATATCACTACGTAGTGTAAAACAAAGTCGCTTCCCGCTGTCTGTCTGTCCCTATGTATGCTTAGATCTTTAAAACTACGCAACGGATTTTGATGCGGTTTTTTTTAATAGATAGAGTGATTCAAGAGGAAGATTTTGAGCTATAAAACGTACACGTGCAAAGCCGGGGCGGGTCGCTAGTTGTTTATAATTTTTTCACATATTTCATCGATGGGTATTACAATATTTGGAGAAGTACCCTACGAAGTTATTGAACCGTTCATTACTGCCCAACATTTTTAGAATCTAAGGAGAAAGATTTGAAACCCAAAAACGTCTAAGACAAAAAGTAAAAATAAAAAAAAAACATGACTTTAAAAAAGATGTATACATATAACCTTTAATATGATTGTACTTAGCTTTAAAAAAATCTTAACAAATGATTTATTCTACAACGTAATATTTTAATTCAAAAAGTTATTATTTAATTTAAGACTTGTGTTTTTACAAATGGAATGCGATTAGCGAGATGCTTGTGAGCGTTAATAAAAATGTAAAAAATAAAAACAAAAAAAGAGCTTCTTTCTTTAAATACTCTTTGGTTCATTTAAGGAGAAGATCTTAATTCATTAGTTAGATTGTTGAAACCTCTTAGGGCGATGAGGTTGAGTTCATCCCTTTAACTGAATCTTAGCACAGAAGAGTAACTCTTTGTTAATGTCTTTACGGTTCTCACAATCGTACTTGAATCATTTTCTTTGCCTTTTTAGCACTATCTTTTACCCGCGATTTTGACCTCAACTTTGCGTTCATGATATTAAATGTTGTATTAAGCAAAGGAGTAGATATTTTCTTTTATTTTAGTTAATAAAGATATTACAATGCATTTTGCTGTCTTTTAAATGAAGCTTGTGTACCATGAGAATATTAAATTCTACGTTCAAAGATATTATATCGATATACATGGTGTAAACGAGTTCGAGTAATTCCTTCAAAACGCGTGATCTACTGGCGACACAGATTAAACAGAAATGTTTTTTTTTAAATCAACAACAAAAATATTCAAAGTAAATTGTTGTTTTTCTATTTCACGCTAGTCGTGCCCGCCAGCTGTGTTGCCGTGCTTTCATTAATTTATGCGTAGCATCGAAATATACAATCAAATAAAAACAAAAAGTGCTTAATTTTGTTTTTGTTTTTTTTTTATTTAATCCTTGTTGATGGGTTTAGATACGATCACTTACCACTACAGTAAGAAAAAAAGATTTTATTTTTAATTTTTAATCAACCTAAATCCCGTGGGTGGATAAATTCAACACCAGTAGTAGATCATGAGGTTTTAAGGAATTACACGAATTCGTTTACGACCTGGGGCCTAATTCTCCTAAAATAAATCTTGATAAATCACAACCGAACCAAGACCGAACCGTTCATTCAGATAGTTCTCAATTTCAAAAGCTATCAAATTGTTTGACACAAAAAACAAAATCAATCATTTTGAAAGTTTTCGAAAACAAAAACTGACTGACGGTTGTGGTTCGATTGCGTTTGGCAACAATTTATTTTAGGAGAATTAGGCCCCTGTATGACTATTAGTATAAAACAAAGTCGCTTCCCGCTGTCTGTCCCTATGTATGCTTAGATCTTTAAAACTACGCAACGGATTTTGATGCGGTTTTTTTTAATAGATAGAGTGATTCAAGAGGATGGTTTATTTGTAGAATACATGCATATTATAGTAGAGAAAATCGCAGAATACGCGATAAACAACATCCACGCGGGCAAAGCCGCTGGCGACCTCTAGTTATAAAGATATTATCGCATTTAAAGAGCAAACAGAGGTATTCTCCTATTACAGGAGTCTGTACACCCACGGTTTCGCCTCTTGTATTATGTCTCATGTAATAGGTCGCAAGCTCAGAATACAGAAAGAACGAGCCTATTGCCATTCTTCGGGAAATTGAGGAGGTCAGGATTAAAAGCTTACATATCCACTTTTCACATTTTCGTTCGTAGTCGTTCGTTTCGTTTCGTATTACTAAGGCTCCGTTGTCCGTCTGTCCGTCTGTCGATAATGGTACGGAACCCTTCGTGCGCGAGTCCGACAACCTTACTTATTACAACTTTACTTGTAAGGTATACCAATAAAAAAAACCAGCCACGTGCGTACCCATTATCTATAAAAACGGCAAAAAAATCATGTCTGTTGTATGGGAGCCCCCTTAAATATTTATTTTATTTAACTATTTATTTTTAAAGTGAATGTATAACGAAATATTTTGTGAATATTTCAAGCGTTTACCTGTTGCCCTTATCAATATCGAGCAAAAACGAGCAAAAAATCAAGTTTGTTGTATCGGAGCCCCCCTAAATATTTATTTTATTTTATTATTCTGTTTTTTAGTATTTGTTTTTATAGCGGCAACAGAAATACATCATCTGTCTAATTATCACGGTTCATGAGATACAGCCTGGTGACAGACGAACAGACAGACAGCGGAGTCTTAGTAATAGAGTCCCGTTCTAACCTTTTTTTTTAAAATTTGGTTACGGAACCCTAAAAACCAGCCATCAGTGTTTATTCTCAATCCCAGTAATGGCAGCAAAAGAACTCGAGTTCATTAACTGTTCATACGCCGCTAAGTGAGACTCCCAACGGAGCTAAGTTATTGAACTTAACCGTTAAGTAATGTACAGCCGCGGATTCGAAATGTTTATCAGATTTCAAGTTCGATTGCTTGTCACACTGTGCGCAATGAGGTTCAAGATGTCATATCAACTTACACAAGTATTAGTTTTTGAAATTGTGAAGCGTCGATTCTAGCAAAAAGGCTATTAACCACTATTTGATGTTATGAACTCCTTTTTAGGTATGTGTGTCTAGTCAAAAGTTGTATACAAGGTTAGTCGGAAAGGGGGTACTAATGCGCAGGTCACTTAAAATATCACTGATGACGGTTTTAAGGCAAGTGTTAAAATTTCAAAATTCAACAATTTTACTTTAATTTTTTCATGGAGTTTCTAATTCTTGCCCCCAAATATGACCTAAAATGTAAACACAGCTGATCATAGCTGAGGATAGATAGATTTTATCATATTTCTTATGTCATTTTTGAACTTCCGAAATACCGCTCACCGAAAGGACGGTTTTCCGATAACACTCTACTCCGACGGTTAGTTGAACGAAAAAATAATTGGCCGATGAAACGTTTCGCCGATAATATTATTCATCGACGGTTGGTAGTCCGAATGAATCCTTCGCCGATGTAACGGTTCACCGAAAACACTCTTCTAGCGAGCGAGCGCAGCGAGCTCGGGAATTGGGACACCCCGACTCGGATAGGTTAGGTTTGAAGGGGATGACGGGGGCTAGAATGAGCGAGCGAAGCGAGCGAATGCTGCCCCCGTCATGCCCTTCATGTTAGGTTTTTTCAAACCATTTACCCAGAAATAGGTGCCCCGCGAAGCGGGGCTCCGTCGACTGCACCTTAATACTGGATTTAATACTGGAGTGTTTTCGGTGAACCGTTACATCGGCGAAGGATTCATTCGGACTACCAACCGTCGATGAATAATATTATCGGCGAAACGTTTCATCGGCCAATTATTTTTTCGTTCAACTAACCGTCGGAGTAGAGTGTTATCGGAAAACCGTCCTTTCGGTGAGCGGTATTTCGGAATACCATACGAAGCTCTTTTTGAACAGCTATTTCTCTTAAAATATTGACTTTTGGGGAAAGTGGTAGAACAAAAGTTACTCAATATAACGGGTACTTTAACACCCTTTCGGATTACTACCCCTTTTCTGACTAAACTTGTATAGCCTCTTTAAATTAAACTTTTTATGTCAACTAAGAAAAAATATATCTTTGCCCTGTCAATTCTTTGCGAGCGACCGAGCGACCTTATGAAAAAGTAATGTGCAAGCAATTATAGACCTTAGGATGGTAAACATTTGAAGTCCGCGACTGTGTAAGCAATTCAATCTAGGCGTATCGATTTAATTACATTCTTTCGAAGTATAAGGTGTTTTCTTTGATTTGTAAGCGTATAGTATTAACATTACAATAACATAATATCACGCCTGTAATCCCAGAAGGGTTGAGCAGAGATGTATACAAGGTGTAACACATGTGTACATAACGTGTAAATTTACGTTACCGTATCGTAAAATGCACGTCAGGATCATTGTTAGATTTATCTTTGACCATGTAGATCCTGAATTTTAATAAGAGAAACAGTAAGGTATGGTTTTAAAGCATTGGAGCACATAGACGGCGGCTCACTCGCGGGCGTGGAGAGCGCGGGCGGAGCGCATATACGTGTGCGCTTGCGGCTAGAGGCGGAACGTGTCACGATACAGTAACGTGATGCTAAATGTTACAAATACAAAAAGTCAATGGGCAACATAGTTCTAGTATCAAAATCTACAAATGTCTTAATGTATATGAATGTGCAAATGACAAAAAATAATTGTGATATAATGCGTAAGGGTCTAATTGTTAGATTGTCAAAATGTACAAAAGATAAAACACAATTGTGCCAAAATGCATCGTGGTCCAATTGTCACACAGTCAAGATTCGAACCCGCAAACCTGGACTTCGAAGGTACGATCACTAACGACTGAGCCTACATACACCTATCTGCTACTTGATATCAACATAATTCTCTGCACTGGATATCTAATTAAAATCTCTTCTCTATCTAATCTCTTTGAGTATAAATACTTCTTGAAAGTCCGGTATCCTTGAAAAAGATGATTGAAATGTCATTTCATTTGTTCTATCATAGCGGCATTTGGGCAAAATGACATTTTGGCACTGGGCAATTTGTACAATTGAACATTACAGCTTTAATGTATTCTATCATAGCGGCATTTGGGTAAAATGACATTTTGGCACTAGGCAATTTGTACATTTTGACACTAGGACTATGTTGCACATTGACTTTTTGTCTTTGTAACATTTAGTATCCGGCGTCTAAATTTGCACGTTATGTCAACGCACCGTGCCGCGTTACCGCACCGTTCCACGTTAACGACGTCGTGACGTGGAGATGTGAACAGGCCCTATGTTCACAAATAAAGGATTTGGTTTTGGTAAGTGTGAATTTTCCCTTAGTTCACCACGCTGCCCTTGTGCGGGTTGGCGGACTAAACACACCAACGAGGTTTTTTTGGAGCTCTCTCTGGTGTTCTGGTTTCCTCACGATATTTTCCTTGTGATAATCAAATTTTGATCCGCACATAAATTCAAAAAGATTCGGTCTTTCATCTTTTTACGCCCAGGACCAAGATTAATGAAAGCGTATCCGTTTCGTTTTAAAAAGAAAATAAACTAGTAACTACTTGATTACTCCCAGTAGTTAAATACAGTGGGGTGTTATTCTACCCCCGACGGGTCAAGCGTCGGGGGTAGGTTGGGCCAAATACACGTTTAACTTGAGTTAAAAATAAATTGCGTTAGGGTTATACCGACAGTGTACCTATGGTGGGTTTTAGCACGTGTTACGTAAAGTGGTCGTTTTAAACCAAAATATGAGGTATTATTTTTAGGAATGTTAGTTTTTTTTACGGGTATGTTACAATTTTTTATGACACATTTTATTTAAATTAGGATTGCATCATAAATGTTTCGTTATTTGTATAGACAAAAGGTGTTCAGACACAACGTGGTAATTAAATAAAATTAATTTAAAAAAAGACGACAAATAAAAAGGAGTAAAATAATTACAGTTTTAAAATTAACAGTTTCACAAGTCGGTGCCTTCAATTTCGTTATTCTCATTTCTTCGACTTCCTTATCTGTTAATTTTATAAATAGTTTTTTTTTTTTTCAGTTTTTTTTTGAACTGGCTTTTTTTTCTGAGTGGCATAAAGAATACATAAACATGCGATTACAGCAATCGCGAGTAATTAGCCATTTCATCATCTATTGAAGAGTTTCAACGCTACCTCCAAAGGTCTTCATCAGATCTTCACCAAAGGGCTATGCAACTTTGGCCATACATGGCTGGCATGTTTTTTTTTTCTTTTCGCCAGAATTGAAACCTAGCCCATATGTTAGAGGACTGTATGACAAATCAATAGCAAAAAGAACTAGGTCTACTAACCGTAACAAAACCAAGTTAGAGAGTGTTTAGTAGATTGCTATTGTTTTTTATCAGGCGTTATTTTTCTTAAATAAAAATACTCCGTGTGATATTTTAAGTTTCCCATTGTTAAATACTACCTACTCGGCAACTCTAATGAGTCATTCCGCGTCCCCCGCTTCCACATTATTATCTTAAATATTCTTTCTAGATCTTCTTGATAGAAGGGCTTAATGATGGCGTAGCAGCAATAAAAGGACATTACTGTTCCTGTATTTCTGGGAAGAGAACACATGGTTGTTGTAGCCACGTCATGTCTGTATTGTGGTATATGGCGTGGGGTAGACATCAACAAAACTAAGGTCCTCCAGCTCAATTTCTGGATTTCATAATAAGACATGATGTGTAAAGAGAGACGAGTAGGTACTGATTACGATTAATTAACTTTATCTGTAAGAATTTAGTAGCATGTAATTGTTCTATGATAAGGTAAGGCAAAGATTTTTGTAAAACCAGAAGTACCTACTAATTATTTAATAAATAGTTTTGGTTTCGGTTTTTATGGTTGTATAATTTCTTTTTTGTAAGAATATTCCATAGTATAATTTAGAAAAGTAACCCAGAAGACCTATCCTATAGTGGATACGCGTTAAATAGTGTTGCAATAGCGATCATCGACTCCTGTCAACCACTGTACGCCCGTGATTGGGTTAGCGATACTAACTTATTGCGTGCAACGTTAAAAATTGCTTTCGTAACACTAAGGGCGAGGCCCCACCAGTGCGTTGCGTTGCGACGTCGCAGCGCTAGATTTGGACCAATGAGACGTCGCAGCGCTACATTTGGACTCTATAGATTGGTCCAAATCTAGCGCTGCGACGTCGCAACGCAGTGCAACGCGCTAGTGGGGCCTCGCCCTAACCGTGAAGCCACACTGCTCCGTTGCGTTGCGTTGCGACGTCGCAGCACTAGATTTGGACCAACCTAGAGATTCCAAATGTTGCCCTGCGACGTCTCATTGGTCCAAATCTAGCGCTGCGACGTCGCAACGCAACGCAACGGAGCAGTGTGGCTTCACTGTTACGTATACCCACTAACGCGTATCGATTCGATACGTTTATCAGTTTTTACTAGTTTTAGTGATAAAAAAACTGCCAGTGCGAAAAAAATGTAACAGCAACAATCAACTTAATCTATTTTATCAGAGGAAACCTCAAAATATCACGTATGATTGTATTTTCATTTAATTATAATATAAGAAAAATAGGTAACGCGGGTAACGCCTGACAAAAAGATACTAGCAATACTTCTCTGGTTATCTTCGTTCGGTTACGGTTGATAGACCTGGTTCTTTTTGCTATTGATTTCTTGTATTGTCCTCTAACATACAACCTAGGTTTCATTTCTGGCGAAAGGAAAAAAGTAAATCATGCCAATAGTTTGCATTGGCCTTTATAATACCGCGGAAAAAAATATAGAAAAAAAAGCACCTCGAATTGAAAACGTCTTCCTTTATTTTGAGTCTGTTAAAAAAATTACACGCGGTGGGTACCACGGGCACAGCTAGTATAAAACCAATTCATATCTTGCTACGTAGTCATAATTGATGCCTGACAATTACGGGAACATTCACTGCCAAAAATTGTCGACTATGTAAATTGTAACTTTTAATAAAACTACTAGGACGTAAAAATAAGCGGGGTAGACGTTTTTTTAATAAAGAAAAAAAATGGTACACTTTTTAAACAAAAAGAAATGATTTCATAACGATATCGTTAGTTGATTTTTTCTTTAATGAAACGCTATTTATTTAAACCTTCGTTAATTAAATGTCAGTTTTAATTGAACCGTCGTTGTTGCTACATCGAAGAGGCTGCTGAAACCTAATTACCTAGTCAACAATAGACCACTAACAGATCCATTCTCTAGAGGATGGGCAGCAGTGTTCTCTGAGTACTTTAACAACCATACTGCGATCGCCAACCCGCCTGTCAAGCGCGGCGATTACGGCAACCCTCCCCCCTTTTGGGGGAAGCCTGTGTCCAGCAGTGGACGTCTTTCGGCTGAATGATGATGATGAACAGATCCATTAGATATAATCTACCTATTTCGATACCTACTTCTTCTTCTAGGCAAAATTCAAACATTGCAATGTTTGCATTTTGCCGAGAAGTATAAAATCATTGCTTGCTGGCACAAAGCATTGTGCCAGCAAGCAATGATTTTAATAAACATTGTAAGGAGTTCTTACTTGACCCATATGTCACTAATAGTGGCACCGCAAGAAGGGTGCTTAACCTTAAGTTTTTCAATTAGCTATGACGTGTACTTTGTTTTACTTTGCGGCGGTACTATACAAGGTTAGTCGGAAAGGGGGTACACAACACGGCTACACATCAAGCTATACATAACCAGCTTATCTTGGCGTCGCTTTGTATCATCTTTTCGCACAAGTAACGGTCAGCTTATACTGGTTTTGCATAGCTTGAAGTGTAGGCGTGTGTACTAATCCGCAGGCCACTTAAAGTATAACTGATGACGGTCTTAATGCAAGTGTTAAAATTTCTAAATTCGATTAATTTATTTCCATGTAAAATTATTTATATTTCAGTTTTTTCAAAAAAAAAATCGTCCCTCCTTTAGTTACGAATTCAGGAAATGGAGCTTCTAATTCGTGACCACAAATATGACCTACAATGATAACACAGCTGATCATAGCTAAGGATAGATAGAGTTTAGCGTATTTTTTTGTAATTTTTGAACAGCTATTTCTCATAAACTATTGATTCATGGGGTTAGTGGTAGAACAAATTTAAAAGTTATTCATTATTATGGGTACTTTAACACCCTTTCGGATTAGTGGTACCCCTTTTCTGACTAACCTTGTAGAATCATAATTGTTTTGCTATCAAGTGTTCCCTAAGTTTCTGTTTTAATGTCTGTTGCTATTCGTAAAAACTTGTAATTGGCTTTATGTCACTAACTGTAATTACTCATTATTGTGGCTGTTGGTTTTCCTAAGAAAATAAATAAATAATTTAGCTAAGGCGACTTTAAACCCTTGTTTAGTTGTTTACCCAGAAATAGTAACAAAAAACGCTTTATTGTTTGATTGTTGCTGTGTGGTTTCTGGTCAAGGAAGGATCCAGGTTTTCAATATGTGGGTAGGTGGGGCACCTGTAGTGTCATTCTGTAAGAAACCCACCTCAATATCGACGGTTAGCTCGATAATCATAATGTCACAGTATGGATAATAGAAGCAACACACAGATAATCGACAGTATAATCAATAACGCGTAGTTTTGTTATCCACACCACGCTGTGTCACGACAAGTGTCTAATTGTCAGTCGCAATCGAGGTGAGATTCTTACAGAATTGCACTGCTGGACCTCTTCTAAAGATTTTCAGAGGAGTTTAGAGTTAGAGACATACGCAATAAATCACCCGAAATTCAACTACAAAAAGTACCCCATAGTTTGATAGCATGCCCCCCCTCACCCCTGCTCTCCTTGTATCTACCCTTATTTTCGAAAGAGAAAATCTCTGCACTACCTCCCTTGGGTGCCGGCCGGTGAAAGGCCTTTTACGCCGGGATTTTATGGAAGAAATGATATTTATTTCTGTAAATAAATCTGTTTCAGACACTTTTGCAAGTCAATGTAATGTTTTTTTAGACTTGATGGCGCCGGCATTTCCTATTTGACTAGGTCTGAGAAGAAAAGCCAAAACAAACTCAGAGGTCAAAGTCTCTTTTAAAGTCCAGATATTGTGGTATAAAACTATGCGAGTGTAATAATGTTGGGCAATCTGGAATGGCCTTTTGAGGAAAGAGCCATAGCAGAGTTGACCTGTCCCAACTGATGACACGCATGCATCAGCCATTGTGTGGTGGAAATCAGATGATCCTAAGTGGTTTTTGATAAGAAACCATACAGTGTCTCTTAATTCCGTGTTTTGAGCCGACATTTTGGAAAGTAGCGTCTCATGTTTCAATTATGCAATCTCCAGTTTCGTGGCCCAAAGTAACGAGTAGACGAGGTAGAACGTCTTTCGTTCTCGTAACTTTTACTATAGGACCAAATATGAAATCGAGAAAAAAAAAACAGCTGTTCCCTACATTTTGACGAGTAATGCGAACATAAATGTAGGGGACAGCTGTTTTTTTTTCGCGATTTCATTTTTGGTCCCATAGTAAAAGTTGTTCATAATGATGAGTACAAATGATATGGTTAGTGTCTCACCAGTCATTCTGTATACTAGCAATTTTTTTCTTGACTGCCTCGATGGTCTAGCGGTCGCAAGTGCGACTGCTGAGCGTGAGGTCCGGGGTTCGATCCCCAGGTCGGGCAAAGTGTTATTGGGTTTTTCCGTGTGGAATTTCTCAGTAGCAGCTCGGAGTCTGGATTTGTGCCCGGTTGATGGTAATAGGCTCGCCCCCCATTACATGGGACGTAAACATAACAGCGAAATGAGGGTGTACTATACACCTCTGCCAACCCTTCGGGGAATAAGGCGTGATGTTACGTTTGTTTCATGTATTTGTTTGGACCTCATGACAATATAATTTGAATAATATTAACAAATATGTAAATGTACTTTAGCTATATTTCTTTATTGCAAATGAAGTACATCTCAGCATTAAAATTTCAAATTTCAAATGGCGATCTCATTTTTATGCGTCGCTTAAAAAATCATGGTGTAACTTTGAATCTATTTATATAATCCTGAAACAATATCCGTTGGGCATTATTTACTTTTTCTTTTAAATTCTGGAAGCTTCTCTTGTAGATTAACTTACAAGTTTTGAATACTAACATCAGAAAGAAATTGGAAATTATGTACCTACCTACATAACTCAATTTGAATTTTAAATTACAAATTAGTTAGATACAGTTTTAGTCCATCTTTAATTCGGTCTATAACAGTCCACTGCAGGACCTAGTTGCACCACAGGGGTCAAACTTCAGCACCAAAAATCAAAATCAACAACTTTTTTTAATTTCGACGTATCCATTACAGGTGCTTATGAAAAGTCGAGTTTGGGTGTACGGTTCCAATTTGTCATTATCTATAGAGAAGAACCGGCAAGAAACTCTATGGTTACTTTTTCAAAATCAATATCTTTAACAATTTCAGTCAATACAGTACTATGATGTAGGATAGTGTTACCGGTAGCGAGTAGCGCTAGGCAATGTTGACAAAGAAAAGTAGTCGTCAATATGAATCAACCTACCAAATGTTATAGAGGCGGTGGTCATTCGACGAAGCGGGGCATTCTGTGTTCATCAGCTGAAGAAGTCTGACCTTTTATATCTGACTAGCTTGTCCTTATTTTATGATCTTGTAATAATTGTGTAAAGTGTTTTCAGTGGTGGAGAGTCTATGTTGGTTTTATTTACTACGTTTACCTTGCTCGCAATCCTGACATAGGTACCGATATTAGCTATAACTGTAATGATAGAATCACCCTTAAAAGAATGTGTTGTTGTGTCTTTTACAATAGTTATGAGAGAACAATGTAGTCTTGAGCCTGTGCTCAACTGGTCTGTACCAGTAAGTAAAGAAGTACAAAGTCTTGAGAATTCCAAACACCAATTCGCATTACCTACACTCGTTGAAAATATGCAATTTTTATTTATTTCTTATTGTTATCTTATTGAATCTCAATAAAAGGAAAGCACAATACTGTCACTCGTTACATGTACAGACGCCAGCAGGTCAAGCTACCTGAAACTGTCAAATTTTCCCAATCAACCTTGAACCTAATGCTTTCGCAATAAAGATGAAAATCTATTAAAAAAAATGACAGATTATGGTAGGTTGATGTGTTGGCGTGTGTATGTATGTTTTACATAAATTGGTTTTACTATTATGAAAATTATATAATTTGAAAATGGCTCGATATTTTCTAAGAATACAAAACTTAGTATAATACATAATGATCTTAGAATATTAGATACGTCGCCGATTCTCCTGTATACCAACTAAATTAAAATTAGATAATTTATCTTACTAACAGACAGCGCGACAAAAGGACGGTGATAGATAAGAACTAAGTTAGATATGTCAAACTACATAATTTACGCCTTGAACTTCACCGTGTTTTTAGTCTTCACGTTCCAACGTGTCGACTAAAAACACAGGACGACTAAAAGCTCGTTATAATAAAGATTATATTAGAGTATGTCACTTTATATAATTTTTGACATTTCAATTGTGATTTAAAAAATATATTGAAAAAGTTCTTCGCAATCATTAGGGCCGGAAGTGCCGGAACACACTTAGCGTATCTTGCGTCGCGTATCTTATGCAGTAAGACGCACACGAAACTTCTAGGTCCTATTACTTACTATTTATTATTCATTTTTGCGATAACATCTACAGGCTGTAAGGGTGAACACCGTTATCCTTGAAACCAGTGGTTTGGTTTCATTTATAGAACGTAAAATCAATGAAAAATTTTTTTTTTTTAATTTTCATTTTTCCTCAAAAGCATATCACCATATGCGCGGGGGCAACAAGCTACGGGAGGGTGCGCGGGGAACTCGCCACGTCCACGTGGCCCGACGCACGGCCGCGCACACGGCGCACAGTTTGCTAGCCCAGTCAGTCAGCTGTCTCGTTAGCGAGTGTGTGTACGCCGCGTCGAAGCGCCGCACACTGTGAGATTTTCCTAATCTAGCTCGATTTAATTGATGATGTCTACTTACTCCAATTTACGTAGAAATTTTATATTATACAACAGATAAGTTCTTCATAAAGATTCCAATTTATTTTTTGTTGTGAGTAGTCAGGAAAATGAATGACACACTTCTAAACTCGGTACATTTTGTTGTTCTTAATAATACGTGTTTACTAGATGATAGTTGCTGAGTAAAATAAATATCCTCATTATTGTTATCTTTACAAAACTTCTGTTATTGGATACTTTAAGGTATGTGCGACATATTACATTAAAGGGATAATTGTTTTAACTGCGCTTAATATTTTTTTGGTAATGATAAAATAGGGGGATTTTCTATAGAAATCGTCAAAGTAAATTGGTCAAAAAAAATAGTTATTCAGGGTTATTCACCTCTCTTAACTATATGATAATTTAGCCATAACCCTGAGCTTTCACATTCAATTAGAATTTACTGCGCATAGTTGCGGCACCCATTCATTTTTTTTCATTTTTTTGAATGGCTGTTCAAATAACAAGAAAAGAATGTTTTGATGTGTGGTCTAATAACAAATAGGTCTGAAAACCGTTTTGAAGCAGTTTACGATTTTGAAAATTAAAATAGGCATCAGTTGAATTTTCGGAAGACGCCCAAAATAAAATAAAGGCCAGTTTAAGAACGTTATGCTTCAATTTTGAGAAAAAAATGGCTACTATTAATCGTTATCGGTTTTCAGTCTTGAGTAAAAATATATAAATCTAGAAAATATCTTTTATTTCATGAATTTTAATTTAATTTATCTTAAATAACTAAAACATTTGTAAAATCGTTAGTTTGTTATCATAAATAATTAAATCAAGCTAGATTAGGAAAATCTCACAGTGTGCGCCGCCGCGCCGCTCATTTCTCGCGCGTATATTTTTTTATTTAATTTTTACTCGGTCCTGTATTTTTATGTTTAAGTCAACTACCCATGGTTTCAAGGATAACGGTGTTTACCCTTACAGCCTGTATAATTTGTACAATTTGTGGAAGAAAATAAATAATTGTATTGTATATTACGATTTACGATCGGCGTAACGACGTAAAATACGTGTGGTGAGGCCGCGCAGGAGAATTTGTTTGTAAACACGAGCCGCGTAAGATACGCTCAGTGTGTCTGCAGCTTTAGACACGATTTCCTTTAAAAAGCATCTCGAAGCAATAAAAACATAGGGTGAAAACGACATTTCATGTCCCTCGTATAAATCATTAAATATTTATAAAAAATACCTAATTCCGTGTCCTTGGTAACGAGGAAGCGTCCTGATATCCGGGACAAGTTCGCCCGGTTATCCGGTCTCAAGGACGGGACGCAGGTGATGTTTGGGGCATTATATCATGGTCATGATGGATGAGGATCCTTGAAATTGAATAAATTATTGCGGGATAGTTGCCCGGGATATCGATAATTACGTCATTTGGGATAATAGATGATGGGCTTTTATTTTTGTAGTTATTGTTTATCTATTAGTGAAGCTATTAAGAGATGACGTTGCGTATCGTATTTTTTTGCAGATTCATATCAGATGAAGTATTTAGTTGGTTTCATACTATTTCATGGAAATATATTATGTGATTTTACTTTGAAATAGACGTTATAATTCTACGAGTTTTTAAATTGAGTATTCGTTAGTTTTATGTTTAGCTTTATTTTATCTATATTTTATCACTTATGTATTAAATTACAGCATGCATTATATACAGCATAACTAGCTAGTCACTCGACATCCGAAAACTTTGACTTCTGCTCACTATTCTGTAAAACTTGTACTATGGTAAAAACTCAGAATTCGTGGAAAAAACCAGCTGTTTCATACTTATTATTATTTTGTGTGGAATAGCTGGTTTTTTTTCACGATACATTCGTAATAAAGATTTTCTTTCTTTACTCGGGAAATTCAAAATAAAAAATCTCGTAATGAATTCTTAGTAATTAAAACTAGGTGACAAAAAGTACTTCTAAAGCACCCGCTGCATACAACAAACCAATACGTACGGCGAACGTCTCCAGCTACCCCTCCTCCTTAGTTGTCCCTTCTCTACTGAGGGTCATGCCCTCCCCCCCTTATTGGAGTCTTTAGCGGTACCCAATAACTGCATAATAAACGACGTCTGCGTTTCAAAGAGCAACATAATTAATTGACTTCAGTCGGCAGGCAATGTTATTTTAGAGTTCCTATTTATGTTGTTTTATTAACTGGGAAGATAGAAATTAACACCTATTGAAAAAAATGTTACTCGCTCGTAGGGTTACCATTTAGAAATTTGAAAAGTCCTGACAAAAAGCCTGACATTTCAATAAAACTCCGGACATTTTAGTCACAAAATGCAAACATACGAAGATTTATTGTTTGATCTCGTTAAGTTGATTGTTAAAGATTTATATTTTGTTTTTAAATGAATGAGAAGTTAATAAAAATTAAAAAGTTATTTGATATTACTTAAGTAAGTTTCATTACTCGTATTCCATCGAGGCCAAAAAATCCGGACAAATTATAGAGCCGGACAAAGTCCGGATAAAAGTCTAGAAGTCCGGACATGTCCGGACAAATCCGGATGGATGGTAACCCTATTCGCTCGACAATCAGCAAATCAGCCTGCTATTTTAAGATAAAATGCGACCATAAATTCGTCTGCCAAGCGTGCAAGGTGAATGTGCTAAAACTCTCTATGATCAATTGACCATTCACTTTAAAGTCTGACGTCGACTACAACCGAAACGCGTCGAATCGAGTCTAGTCGCTTTAGTTCCGTGTGAAGACGAATCGAGGCGAAACGGTCAGTAATCGCAAGTCGTTAAAACAGAAATTCGCGTGACAACCAATGCGCGCGAGTGATGCTCGGCTCGTCGCTGATCGATGCAGTTTTATAGTAAATGTGTAGGAGGCGAATTATTGCGATTCTATTCGACTCGACTCGACGAGCCTATTGGACGCCAGCCTTAGCCAGTTGTCATAGTTAGGGTGCCACCACACCAATCGATCGATGATGAATCGATGGTCGATCGATTGTTGATCAAGATGGATCGATGGTTCATGATCACTGTATCCCAATCAATCGACGTTGATCGATGGTCGACAATCGATCGATGGGTGTGGTGGCACCCTTATGTCTACGTCTAAGGGTAAATATAAAAACAGAAAGAAAGACATAAAAAAGAAGGAATAAGAAAAAAAAATATTCAGCCTAGTACACAAGGACATCAGAAACAAAAAAAAAAACCTACACATTTATGCTGTCAAGCATGCCCATGCCGAAAGAGTCACTAACTCAGATGCTGTGCGTCAAACACCCAGCGCTGATTTTTAGTTCAGTTCTGTGGTTCAGTAACACACGTACACAGACCGTGCGTGTGTGTACCAATGTGTTAGGCATCAGCGGATTTCATAGAGACCAATGCAACTTGAGATCCGCTTCACCGCCTACCGCGGCGGTGCGTAGTGCCGTGTGTTAATCGCCTTACTTACGTTTTGAATTTTTAGTCTAAGAGGCGAATGGAGCGCGTTTGCGATAAAAGATACAATTTTTTTTTTGATAAAATGACTATAACCTTCTTTGAATATTAACTGAATCGATTCTACTCTCGATACTGAACAAACTAGTTTCAGGTTTGGCGTTATTTCAATAACACGTTGTATACTTACCGTTGACCTAGAATCTTTAAATTTGGCGCGACGGAAGGTCGCATAGCACAAGTAAACGAAAAACTCCAAAAATCATTAATTTCTAATTTAACGTGGAAAGATTCCTTGACAAACTTAATCTTGCGATATTTATTATGCAGTGTACATGACAAATAACATAAAGATAAGTCTGTCACATAATTCATTCTGCTTCACAGTTGTAGAACGGTACGGCACCCCCAGGGCGCGTATCTTACTAGCACTACTTTGTCTTTTTGAATCTTGCCAAGCACTTTACCAAGATATAACGTAAACAAGAATATCTTATATTAAAAATAAAACTACACAGTACTGAAATTGCAAAGTAATACCACAGTAGATACACAACTTTATTTTTAGTATATACAAAAACCGAGACACCCCAACAAGATTTTCATCAGAACTGCGTGAATGTGTGTAACCGTAACATTAAAGTACTTATCGTGGCAATCGCGGTAAAGTTCCCGGCAAATAACTTGAACCATCATGGCGCCCTGACTCCGCAGGTCCCCCCTTGTGTCTTTGGTGGTGTCTTTTTTGAGTTTTTTAAAGACCAGTGACGTTTTTTTTATTTGATGCATTTTAATTGTAGTTGACCATGGTCTGAACAACGTTTGTTGTAGCAAAAAAAAAAAAAAAATTAAATGTCAGCGTGTATATAAGGTCCATCTATTCATACACGAAATATTTGAACGGATACATCTATAGGTGGTAAAGAAGCCAAAGAAAAGCGAAAAAAAAATCTATAAGTATATTTTTTACGTAATTATTATATTTGTAAAAATGCTTGAGATATATTGCATAAGTTTGAAAAAAAATTGCCCGCTTCAATGACAATAAATACTGCGTAGAAACTAGCGTAATGGACGTTGAAAATAGTAATGAGCCAGTATTTGTTATGTGTATTAAGTAAATTTAAATTATTTAATTAAAAAAAAAACCTTTTTTTAATTATTTTTTTAGTTGTTAAGGCTTCTTTACCACCTATATATGTATCCCTTAAAATATTTCGTGTACCTATGAATAGATGGACCTTATATACTGTGGTAATATTCTTCAGTAAGTCTTCGGGTGCATCCAATAACTGCATAATAAATGGCTTGTACGACGATCTGCATAGTTCTTCAAAGTGCTAGTTAACATTCTTCAGTCGACTGCTCGTTAACGGGTTGTTATTGTTTATCCACTGTTACTAACTTAGGGAGCTTTGACGGCGAAGTGAGTGAAATGTGTTGTTAGCAAAGAGGTTGAAATATACTACTACTGTTGAATGTACTTTGGTTGTTTGTAATTTGTGCACGGTAAATGAAGAAACCCAACCAAAACCCGACCAGCATATGGTTACGTACGAACAATGTAAGTATTTGTTGTTTATCTGTAGAGTATGAACTATAATAAAACCAAAGTAAATTAAAAGTCATATACAGGATGTAAACGAATTCGTGTAATTCCTTCAAACAGGTGATCGACTGGTGACACTGATTGATAGGTTTTTTTCAGAAGTAACAAAAAAAGTTTTCAAAAAATGAACCACGGTATTCTGTATCTGAGTCATTTTTGCGTCCCAAGTTAACTCACTGCGTGGAGCGATATCGCGCTAGTCGTGCCCGTCAGCTGTGTCGCCGTGCCTTCATTAATTTATGCAAGGCATCGAAATTTTCTATCACAAATTTTTTTTATTGGGGAAGACAAAAAGTTTTATTTTTAATTTTTAATCAATCTGAATCCTGTGCGGGATTAATCTATACCATTAATAGATCATGTGGTTTGAAGAAATTACACGAATTCGTTAAAACCCTGTATATTCTCATTTTTGAGATAAATTCGGAAGAAAAATGGTTGAAAAACAACACAACTTGTCATACAAGCACGCCGCTTAAGAGTACTACGCACCTGTCCTTTTTGAAGAACGTCACCAATAACATCGATGTATGTCCTATCCTTCTGGCGTTTCCACTGACTTTCGCCTTATAAATAGGGAATATGCATGTAACTTTTTTATTCTCTTAATCAATAAAGCACATTAATATAAACCCAAGAAAAGTATTAAAAGTCAAATGTTACTATTATTTCTTGCTAAAAACAATTATTAAACTTCAACAATTTTCTCCTACAGTTTAAACGTCCTATATTTTCGCGGTCATAATGTGACGTCATAATCCAAGATACTGCTTTGTTTACATCTCTTTTTTAGCCACAAATCATAATTACAAATTAAATTATTTCTTATGCTTTATTCAAGCAGAAATCGCACTTACTAACTTAACCTCAGTGAGAAATCAAACAGTTTGCTAAGAAAAGATTATTTAAAGATTTATTAATACGGATTTTGATGTCACTTCCGGCATTTTTGAAGACGACGCGTTTCGAGATTGCGTTCCGTTCCACGAAAAAAACGTAACATAAAACAATGAATTGTAAAATAATTAATGAGTTAAAAAATGTAAAAAAAAATGCAATTTGTGTCTTAACTCCTATACAATGTATATCTAAATAATGAAAGAATTTTGAATTACATGCATATTCTCTATTCCTTTTGTTAATCGCCGTTCACTCATTCTCACATCATGACCAAACCACTCAAGCATACGCCTTTCAGTTTTAGTCACTACATCATTTACTACCAAAGTTCTCTCTTTAAAATAAAAAAAACCATTTGCTGTAACGCCAAATAGCATTCTCGATACAGTTTCGGATGAATCCAATTAACTGGAGCTTCTTGCTTTAATTACGTAGATGCTTTCGTCGAAATTCCTCCAGAAATATTTAATCAGAGCGGAAATGTATCGATATTCGAACACATTTATTCCATTTAACTAGTCACTTAGGCGAAATACTGATACTATAAATAAATTGTTTATTGTTCCAAAATGATTCCATAAGTGTATTATGAGGCAGCCCCATTAAGTTATTAATAATACTTGTGTTGGGGCTGACTCGCTACTTCCCCTATTTTACATTTACATAATGGAGACTAATAAATTAAAAAGAAATATAAAAGAAAACAGGATGCAAATTCAAAACTATGATATATAAGGTATAATAAGGTAAATGATACTTTCAAGATAGCAGCTCACATGTGTATGTATGTGTGTGTGTGAGCGTGCGCGCGCCCGCGTGTACGTTTGTGTGTGAATGTGTGCGCGTGTGTGTGTGTATGTGTGTGTGTGTGTGTTTGTGCGTGCATGTTTGTGTCTGTGGTCTGTTATTATGTATCCTTTTACTACTATATTTATATATACTATATTTTTTTTTTGCTAGTTTTATGTCCCACTGCTTAGCAAAGGTGCCATTTGTCTTCCAAACCTATTATTTTGTGCTGATACATACTTATTGTAAGATTCAAACAAAACCCAGCGCGCGGTGGTGATCTATACAGTCTGCCTGGCTAGCTACCACCCTCACATTAGAGTTCGGCCAAGCAGTTTGACGTGTTCCGTTGTGTGTATGTGAGAGCCAGAGGGATATACAATCCCACTATATCTCTGTTACTCGGATTCGTATGCTCCATCTTAGATGCTGTTTGCGCCTACCATCAGGCGACTAGGATCAAACGCGACCAAGTAAACTAACAATAACAAAAAAAAAAACAATGGAGGTAGGCAAAGCGATTGTACTGGGGGATTTACACGGCTAGTCACCAGTCGCATCGCTTGTAAAAATCGAATCGCCACCCCATTTACACCGGTCGACAAAAATCGCATGCGACTTGTTCATTTCTAGCGGAACAACACAGCGCAAAACACACCTCATGCGGCGGGCGATCGCCTGCAACTGACCATTTACACGGTCGATTTTAGTCACCCGCCGCATGCGGCTTGTCGCCGCACGGCAAAAGTCGGATGGCACCCAACTTTGGAGCTTGCGATTTCAGTCACTTGCGGCCTAGTCAAATTGTCATTTAGACGCTCGATTTTCGCCGTGCGGCGAAAATCAACCCGTGTAAATCCCCTATAAAACCACTCAAAGTCTAGCGTATTTATCTCACTCACTGCTAACCTTAATACCTAGCTCTCATTTTACTACGTTTACTACAACTCATACAGACACAAACACACACACTACAACACTTACAATCAATAAATACATAATATTTAACGCACACTTATTTACGCAGACAGTTATCGATGCACACATGTAAACGGGGGTTTCCAGAAACGTGGGCGTGGCTCGGTACAGGTACAATCGCCAACGTAATATTTAACATCACCCACGTAAACGAAGGTACAAAAAAGTTCTACTTTTCAACTGTGTTCTAAATATAGTACGTTTTGTAACTGTAGGTGTAGCAATTCTTTTCTTTTTCTTTGATATTGAGCACTGTGTATGTCTTTGTGCTAAGGACTTTAAGAAATGCAACTTACGTTTTGCCTTTTTGTTCGTGAATTTTTCTGCTCTGTTGAACAATTTTTACGGTGTGTGGCCTTTTGTTAAGTGTCGGGTTACCTTGGGTGGAAATGTGAGCGTCGATTTAATCATCGTCACTTTCCTCAATTTGAATCTACCCACTGTTAAGGCAAGGGGTTTTTTGCGTCACATTTGCTGTTACAGGGTTTTTTTATTATGTTGCCCCACTCTAAGATTTCTTTGTATCGTGGGTGCGTTTACAGACACAAATCTCATATACACAAACACCCAGACCCGAAACAACCATCTGTAAGCCATACAAATTTTTGTTCCGTGTGGGAATCGAACCCACGACCCATAGCGCACAAGCTAATCGCTTAGCCACACTGCACCAAATGTGTCGTCAAATTTATTCTAAAGCAATTGCTTACTACTACTACACTAGTTAGTTCTCATTATAATTTTAAACATGATTCTTAATCATTGGTTCAAGAACTCGAAACAGTAAACAACAAACTGTTTAAGGTTATTGTTGAAAATATCAACATCTGGCTGCTGAGCAATCAGGGCGTTGAGCATTGATTCAGCACGACTTGTGGGAGCGTATTGGATATATAGCGTTATATGGATCAAAAACAAACCTTTACTTAATATATCTCCAGATTTTTACTCATCAGTGATAACACAATGTAAATTAGACCCAGAATTTGCTAATAGTTAAGCTTGCCTAAAATTCAACTAGCTGTTCCTAAAACGACGAAATAAAGGTAAAAAAACAGTAAAGTCCCTTTAAAAAAACAAACATTCTATTACAATAATATATTTTTCTTAATTCAAACGGTTTTTACTTTTTATTAATAATATTCTTTCCAACGCTTAAAGTTACCGTAATATTTAATTTTACTTTAAAATTACAGAGAAAAACTGTAACTAACTTACTTATACACCGTTATACCGCTATTTTTATGCACAAAGAACCTGGATTCGCTCCCCGAGGGGAACACCGGAGAGATACTTACACTACACATTAACTAATTAAAAAGAAAAACGAAACAAAATGCAATAAAGCGTTCCTTACCGGGACTTTAAGGGACCTTTTGTTTCGTTCGGAAATTTTCCCCGGGCTAAGCTTGCTCGAAAAAAAATATCGTGTACTTAGCAAAAATACCACTAATTTGTGCGACAATGTCATGGTTTGTCCATTACTAAAAGCGTCTGATTTTCACAACTCTTAAAATCAAGACTTAGTAGTATGACCTTTAGTCGGATAATGTTGAAACTTAATAGACTTTAGATCACCATAAAGCAGTTCCCTGCTGCACATAATGCTTCTGCCAAGAATGCAGTTAAGCCGAGTCACTTTCTTAACTTTTTAGTAACGGCTACAGCTATCCGGCTACATATAATGACGTTTTATAATAGACGCGTCATACACCAACATCATTGCACGACAAAACATGCTACATACCAGTACATTTAATTATACAGTGCAAATTATACAATTAATTACACAGTATAATTCGTACATCGTCTGTAAACACAAGATGGCTTTTTTTTCGCAAAATATTGCATGTGTTACACTTTAGGACGTATTGCCGCGACTCTGGTTGGTGCGTGACTAACTGAATGCTGGGCAATTAATTACCTTGCTTTAATATTGCCAATATTGAGCGCTGGCAACGCATCTATAGTTTATAATATCTTTGGCTACATAGCAGTCTTTCACTAGTAAGGGTACCTCGTCGGTTTGTGGCAGGGTGAACAGTTTGTAATTTCGGCGTTTCAGGAAGATGTCCGGACACGCCTGCAGTTAATATAATTCTTCTCCGTCTGTCTTACGATTCCCACAGCAAGGTACCGAGGTATTCTTAACCATGAACGAATAAATTCGTAACAAAAGGTATTTGAGCATTATTAGGGAATTGTACAAACTTTCTGTCGACAGGGTTTTACGAGGGTCCCCGTTATTATATTAAGCTCTCTGTCCGCGAGTGTACTTGGCAAAGTTTTACAACGATTTTGGTTTTCATTATTTTATTGTACCGTTAAGTGGTTTGTTTTTGTTAATAGTCCTTTTGTTATAAGAGGGTAGCTTGTAGGGTTGAATGTCAGAAGTTTAGTGGATGGAAATAGGTTTTCCGATTGATGTGAAAACCATTTCTTACTTAACTTTTTATACCAGAAAATAAATCAGAATCTTATAATCACTTGCGTTAAATGTGAAAGAAATCACCGTGAGGAAACCAGCATAACTATCACTATTTTATTTTTTGTACCTCTTTTCGATGCTCATCTCTTTGACCCAAAGGATGACTAGTAGAGAATGAATGTGTATATTGTATGCTAGGTATGTACCCTACATGGGATTAAGTCCGCCTTATGTACCAACATTGTGCATTGAAGTACTAAATAAATAACTGACAGGCCTCCAAAAAGTTATCATTGGTGCTGCAAACCCGCACCAGGCCAGCGTACTGGAAGCCGTCACCTCTTTCTGCGAGGAGGTGATGGCGACCAAAGAGGGAGCGGAGAGGGAGAGACAGGCAGTTGCTTCTCTCCCGTCCCGCGTCAGACGCACCGGGCGTCGGAGGGCGCGCGACGGTCTCCGGCCACCGTAGTGTGTGGCCTGCGGGCGACAGGTTGGGAAACCCGTCGCCCGACCAGTAACAGGCCCGAGAAGGCGGCGTGCAGTGTTCCGTGCGCGTCTCTCAGGAGGACGTGGGGCAAGGCCCCACAGAAGGAGAGGCCTACCGGGGTTTCCGTGCATGCAGCTGCGAATCCCGTGACCCCGGCCAAGGTTCAGGTGAAGGAACACCGTGGGTTTTAACCAGTAAGAGTCCGACATACCCCTTCGCCTTCCCCGGGCGAAGGGCATCCATGATGATTTTGCCAAGAAAAAAAGAAAGGCCAGCGTACTGGACTAAGACATAAACCCTTCTCAATCTACCAATAGGCCTATGCCCAATGTCCAGTAGTGGGATAGTAAAGGGCTGATTATGCTATACGCAATTAAGCTTATATTAGCAGTGATCTTTCACTGCTATTTTCTCAGTCGTTTATTATTAATTCTCACTACTCTAGGGACGTAACAAAATGGAGTTTCATTTTAAAAATAAACATTGTCTTTTGTAATTTCAAAATGTCGACAAGACAGCGATAGCTTCGTTTACATATTGTTTTGATAAGTTATGGTATAAATTTATATTCTGAGCTTTGCTTAAAGCCGGGCAGACCACAAGTTGAGTCGGCTTATGTTGTCAAAACTCTCATATTCCCTTTGTTTCAGGATTCCTATAAAGTCTTTATAAGCCAGGTATCAATGGCTTATAGTGTTGAAAATGTTATAGAATTTCATTTACCCATAATTAAGAGCAACGCGGCTTACAAATAAAACTTCTTTTCTCGTGTCAGCACGAGCTATACGAAAATAGCTCATGCTGTGGTGAAAAGATTAGCCAGTCAGCAAGGTTGGTAGCGGGGCTGACTGCCCAGGGTGCGCCGGACGTACTTAAGTCTCGTCACTCGTGGAGGCTCTTTTCATGTACCCCAAAAAATAAATAAAACTAATTGGAAGGAAGAAATGATCAAGACGCGTCACTTCTGAGTGACGAGGAAGGGCACAAACTGACTATAAAGACAAAAAAGGGAAAATTACCAGAGGAGGCACATACCTCATCTTACTTCCTACTAATATTATAAATGAAGTTTAAATGATGGCATTAGGCGTTACTTTGCGGAAATCCATGACATACAAATGTTCAGCGGAATTAAAGCTAGATATTCTATTTGCATATTTGTATAAATGAAGTTTAGATGGTTGTGAATTTGGATATTTGTTAATCATTCACGCCTTAACGTTTAGACGGATTCAGATGAAATTTAACACACAAGTAGTAGTACGTCATGACCTTTTTTATGGATGGGAAATCATCATATGACTCCTTCCGCTCTGGGCGGAGTGGAAAGTGGAAGAGAGTGTCAGACTCTTACTGACTAAAACCCATCCGTGTTCCTCCTAACGCCCTTTGCGTTCTAGGGCCGCGGTAACTCTTTCGAACAAACTCCGCAACCTTGGCAGGCACTGGCCCTAGCGGGCCCCATCTACTAAGCTGACATCGCTTTAAGGCGCGCGTGGAACACAACGCGCCGTCGACCCGGGCCTGGTTCTGATCGGACAGCAAGCCACCCAACGCTCGCCGTCCGCAGGCCCGCGCCTACAGTGGCCGGGAATCGCCCTGCGACTCCCAACGCCCCCGTCTCCTTCTGTTGCGGCGGCTAGGGCGTGAGGTTTGACCTGGTCCATGACCTAGATTAGGACATAGAATACTTTTTATTCGGATAAATGAAGTTGTTACTATAGGATGCGAGTGAAACCACGCGCAACAGCTCAATAGAGGCACCTAAACATTTATTATTCATGAGCTTGTGCGTTCACCACAATCGGTCTATACCGGATTGTGATAAATGCACAAGTGCAGTCCGCGATTTCGGCTATAGGTTCTCAGAACAACACTGTGGCAGTTTTAGTCCATAACAGTTTGACACAACCCTTCATCTTCCTCATGGCGCAGGATTTTAGGATAGGATTTGCCCAGATTTTTACATTTATAAATGTTTTTCTATTTTTAACATAAATATTTAAAAACGTAAAATACAAATTTACCTATAGAAAATGAATAAAGGAAATATTTTAAACTAATAACCAGAAAAACTAAATTTAAATCCAAACAAAAGTAATATAATTTAATCTCTGCGACAAATATAGAATTCCCGGTCCGCAAATAATTCCCAAGGTTCGATAATACACGCAGTATCGATGTTCCATCCGGAAGCGGAAGCAAGGTCGAAGGCTGCGCGGGACTCGATCGTGACCTACATCCGGGTCAAGATCAAACGGAAGTGGGGAGGGGGTGTGACGTAGGTGGCGTGCGCGCGCCGCATTCACGACGAACATTGAATGAATTGTAAAGTGATTTGATTCAGTTATCAGCATGTTATTTCCTTGCTTGTTTATTTGTTGCAGTTTTTTATCTTCATGTAGGTTACAAAATTGGTTCCCTATCCATTTGCATAAAATTTAAAGACCTAATACCTATAACTTAGCATAATTTTGTTTGGCATAATTATATTTTCGCATAATATAATTACGCATAACAGCTTACGCATAATTTTTTTAAGCATAATTTCTGTAACCATAATAATGATTAAGCATAAAGTTCTAAAGCATAACTTTTTTAAGCATAATATTTTAAAGCATAAATTTATTTACGCTTAATGATATTAAAACATATTTTTATAGGTATAACAATGAAATAATTTCCGGAGCAAATTTCAAAAGAACAACGTACAAATCAACAAAGTTTAAAATAACGATGGTCATTTGATCAAAAGTTCAGCTGATCAAAGTCTGGAATATCAATGTTTAAATTATTTATTACACTATTGACCAAATCGTTTAAAGGTCAAAATGGATTACTGGATAAATTGTTTTTATACACCTTCAAGGCCTCTTCATGAGACGATTAGGTATTCGTCACCTACTTTCATTTTCACAATAAAAACTTAAGGGGATGTTTGTAAGGTTGAGGCTCCAAAGCAGAGTCGACGGAGCCCCGCAGTGCGGGGCTCCTATTTCTGTCTGCAAGGTTTAAAGTAACCTAACACGAAGGGAATCCCCTTCAAACCTAACCTATCCGTGTCGGGGTGCGCCTGCGACTAGATTATTAGACAATGGTAAAAACATTTCTGATTAACATAACTAACATTATGCTAATAGTCATTAGGCCTAATAACGTTATGCGAAACAAATTTATGCCAAAACAAATTAGTCTTTAAGATGATTATGCCAACATAAAATGTATGCCTAAAAAAATTATGCCGAAGTATTATTATGCCAAAACAAATTGTGCCAAAATCGTTATGCCGAAGTATATTAGGACAAAGAGCATTATGCGAAAAGAAGGGATCCCTACAAAATTACATTATTTTTAAGAAGAAATAAACAAGAAAAACTCCGAATGGTTCTTTTATAATAATTGCAAACGCTTGTGCACTGCGTCCGGTACGAATCCGAAAAAATCAATGCATCAATCAATGCGAGGAAACTCGACTGCAAATGTATGAAATTTTGATCGGATGTAGTGGTAGTCTTTTCTCTTCTGTTCCTGCTAAAAGTAAAATAATACCAGGATGTGACTGCCCCACAGAAGGCCTCTTCTCATACACGGAAAGATTTAGCACATCTTAATGCGTGTTGGCGATTTTGGACCATTAATAGCAGATTCCTATGTTTTACTGAACGTTATTGGTTAAAATTAAGACTCTTTACTACTGTATTTTACTGTACTGTATCTTTACCAAAAATAAAGCAAAGACTCTTAGCTTTGCGTAGTAGAGCCTCCTACTCTTTCAGAGTGGAGGCGGGCGCGGGTGCTAGTGCGGGCGCGTTTAAATCAAAATGTAGGTATGTAGACGCCAGTTGCATTCACAGTGCTCAGCGAGCCGCGCGTCTGCATGAGGTGGGCGCGAGCGGGTGTTTAATCGAAAAATGTTAGCAAAAAATAAGAACGTCATTATCATCATCCCAAAGTTCTATATGCAGATGTTTCAAACTTCAATTATAATAATGAAAAAGCAAACTATACCACTGCCGACAAGCAATAAGACAAGAATAAAAACAATCTGAAACTAATATTAATGTTAACAACGAAGGAGAACAATGATTTGTTTTTTTTATAACGAAGTTCGAATATTCACCCTACCGCGGCTGTTTCTAATGGCTCAGTCCGCCCGTATCGTTCACAGTGATATAGCCTCTGTTAGGTGACTGCGCGTGTTCACCCGCCAAAGCGTCGTACGATAGCTCGTTCGGCACTACTGTGAGCACGCAGACGCCAAAAGTCAAGCGCCCGCGCCCGCCCCCGCACCCGCTAGTGCAGTCTGATTGACCATATAGGTTAATAGCGGTCATAGGTAAAATTTGCTTACGAATCCATTTATATACCCAGCATTAAAAAATGCTACCGTTGGTAAGCAAAACGATTCGTTTTTGTTCATAGGAACCGGGCATAAGTCCAGGTTTTCTGACAATGTTTTTTATTCACCGTAAGTCGACCTACGAAGGCGAAGGGTATCGATGACGATTTCACCAAGACAAAAAAAAAAGTTTGGATACGTATCCGGGTATTTAGCAGCCGACCATTTCCCATTGTCTTGGTTATCATCATGAATTGATATAGCGAGATTCCCATCGTCCCCTACTACCATCAATAACCAACTATTTCGCTGGTGAGATGTTGGGTCCAGGCTATTTGTTACGACAGTAAAAGTTATGGGAACGTAAAAAGAATACGCGTAAACTTCCGGTCACCATGAGGGGTAGCACCATAAAACGTTACCAATCAATTTTATAGCATCACTAATGAGTTCGCCAAAGACCTTGTGTAGACTTCCGTATACAATAACGGTAATTTAGAAAAAGTTTTCTGTGTTCAATAATTTATTAAATAAGAATATGATACAGTGACATTAATGAGGAGATCAAAGGAGGTTACATGTTTTTTGTCTTAATTTGGGATGATTTTTTGTTAGTATCAAAGAGTAACAAATACATTTATTAAGTAATGTAAAAGTGTTCTGTCATACCAACAGACAGTCATTATGAAACCCGTGACAAAATTATTAAGGTTTCGTTTCGCTAATTGATTCGTCTACGAGCATTGATCATCACGCTTGGTCCCTACTTGTCGGAAATTTAAGTTTTTTTTCCTAACGCAGAAACAGTTGTGCCATTGCCAAACAATATAAATATCTATCTCGTTCAATGGGCACCAATGTGACTCTATTACTAAGCCTACGCCATCTGTCCGTCTTTCTGTTTCTTTTACCGTAATAAGTAGCCAGTTGAAGTTTTCACTGAATATTACTATGGCCTCTATCATGGAAATCGTTCTGCCTAGCCTTTTCCCAACTATGTTGAGGTCAGCTATGGCTGCCATCAGCCCTGCGCAAATATTGAAAATAATAAAAAGTCTAATCCAAATAGAGTCCCTTCCCCTTTAGATTACTGTACAAGAAACCTCGAAAAAAATGCGTTATATACTCCTGCTTTATCGTAAAAATGGTAATACATACAAGCGTGAAACTTAGTATGATTGTAGTGCATACTATGTATAGTTATCCGCACCAAAACGAGGGTGTTTCACTGTTAAAAAAATCTGGCGCCAAACCGTTTAGTTTCTGCGAACGCAACCGGCATCGATCGATCGTGAGGATGGCGAGACATCGATCGATGCCGGTTGCGTTCGCAGAAACTAAACGGTTTGGCGCCAGATTTTTTTAAAAGTGAAACTCACGATCCTTTTAGGGCTAGTGTAAAGGGATAGATAGATAGATAAGGCATTTATTTGGCACATACAGAAAACACAACACACAAAAACACAATTATATAAAACATAATACTAGAACATAGAAATATTAAAATAAAAACACGTTAAAATTAAAAGACAGAATAGGGTATCTGACTACTATTAAAAATGTACAACAAATTGGTATTATTTTAAAGAAAGTGTAGGAAGAACAGTCCAACACCCTATTAAGGCAATCTGTGGCAGTAGTGTGAAACTACCTACCGACATAAAAACCAATCGATATGAAAAAAAAGAAAAAAAATCAAAGTGCGGTGTGTGTTTCCAAGTTGCACCAAATGGGAGTCCAACTCAGCATGTGCCAGGCAAATATACCTGACGCTAGTATTCTGTTGGATCCCAGTAGCGACATACGGACGTCGAGCAGATGCAGAAAATAATAAACACAGTTATCTTAAAATACCTTTGCAATCTACAATCACCTTGCAAACTTGTTTGATTGTTAGCTTCTGCATAAAGCAAAAGTAAAACTAAGTAGAATGCACGCTTCATCCTCACAGGGGGATTATCAGGGTATATAATGAGTTCCCCCGTCGGAGTATAATAGTACGTCCAATATTTAATGACTGTCGATATACCTTCGTTAAGATTTATGTATTTTATGTATTATGTTGTTAACTTTACTGTGTTGAAGGTAAAACTTTCTTTTGTTCTGCTTTGTAAAGGATAGCCTCCGTTATAGTAAAAAGCGAGGGATTACGTCACGAGGATGTGCAGTATCCTCTTGTTTGCTTCTTCTTCTGCTCTCGAGAATAGCTCATGCTGTGGTGAAAAGATTAGTCAGTCAGCAAGGTTGGTAGCGCGGCTGACTGCCGTGGTGCGCCGGACAAACGGCCTGTCCACATCTCCACATCACGACGTCGTCAACGTGAAACGGTGCGGTGACGTGGCACGGTGCGTTGACGTAACGTGCAAATTTACGTTACCGTATCGCATACCGTATTGAGGAGGCTTTTTTTAATGTACCTTAAATAATCTTTTCTGCTAATAACAACAAACTGCGATACTACGATTCTGCGAACTGTTAGGTGTGGTGATTATCATCGGGACAGAGCTGACAGAGCGCGCCTATTAACGTGCAACCCCCACCTGCCGCTCTTATATATCAGCCGGGCTATCATGCGTAGCGCGAGATAATTTTGTCGATGCATCATCTTGTGCCGAGACGAGATAGCGAGAGTGAGCACGATAGGCTAGTAGGAGATAACTAGCACTTGCGCGTGTCACACACTGTCTCATGGGACTTAATACTTGCAAAATGCATGATATAACACAATGCATGATATAACACAATGCATGATATATGAATGTAGTACATTTCTGCTGACCCCATCAGGGTGAATTTTAATGTATCTCCCGGAAATTCTTCGTTGCAATTTATTAGAACCAGTTTCGCTTGTGGTCGAAATCTGATCATTATTTTACCTGCCATAACGGTAATTAATGCACATATGTTTTTTATTGTGCACGTCTATCGCACAGTACTTTTCAAATGATACAAGTTTCATTCCCCTCTTATTATAAATAAATAAAAAAAAAATATAATGATGATATTACTTACTACGAATGCAATGATTACGCTAAGATTTGTTTACCCCTTTAAAATTAGCTTGAGCATTACTAACTATATTTACAGTTATTATAAGTATTCATCCTTAAATTCTCCAATAAAATAGACTTACCATAATTTATGCAATAGATATACGCCTAATATATTTTCAAGAACATGTAGGTAATTTGAACAAAAAACAAGACTCACTTAAACAGTTTAAGAAAAAGTTTACATACTTTTAAATAAAATTCTAAACGAACCTATTTGTCTGACAAAATGCATTCAAATGTTTTGGAACGTTTAAAAAGTTTTAACCAAAAGTCAATTTGAAAATGGAATTTGTTTTCTTTTAAATTGTTCTTTTTTTCAAGAATTTATTAAATTGCCGTTTTATCCTTTAAAAGGTTCACGCACTTTTATTTTAGGTCTTTGCTTTCTTGAGTGTATTTAATGTCACTATTGAAGTTATGGTCTCGATATTTTATTAATTTCCAATAATCTATGAAAACTTTCTGTTTTTATTTAAGTACATATTTTGCTTTTGATTTTTTCTATACGAAATGAGTTAAACGAAACTTATTTATGTGCCAGTTTCATTTATTTCTGAATTTCCGACGTCAAATTGAAAACGAGGCAACATTTATTTCCGTCCGCATTGTCCTTGTAGCGGCGTATTATGTATATTTTAAACTTTCTGTGAAATGAGTGTACTTTTTACTTAATTTTTGTATACTTGATTGTCGATGGAATTTAATCTAAAATGAAAATTAAGAATACGTCTTGTTAAAAAAAAAATGTTTGCGTTTTGCCAATTATACTCTGCCTAACCTACCATACTTTAACCTGTCACTAATGATATAAAATATCTTATTCATAGCTGTTATTTCGCAGAATTTCCTCATAAAATTACCTTCATAATAATATTTTATACAAAGACACTCTATAAGCCCTGTTATTGATCTGGGTTCTTTCTCAAAAGCAAGGCTCTGTTCAAACATCCTTCAGCAGTCTGAATAATGCCATTGACGGGCAGTAGGTCAAGATCGTGCCCGGGCAACCGACCTGTTTTCGGTCATGACCAACATCGTGAAACACACCTTTTATGACGGGCATTTATAATTCCCGGACACAGAAAGCTTTTTTATCATCGCTGTCCAATCATGGCGGCTTAATTTATTTCGGAATAACATTTTGTGTAATTTTGTATTGTTATTGTTTGGCATAGGTACTTTCGAAAGTTTGTATAAGTACCTAGTATTACCAGAAATAAAAATTTTAAAATCAAAATTTATCTTATACCCGTAGGGACGGTTTTTTTTCTTTTTGTTGCCGTGTTTTCACAGAAAATCTATAACTTCTGTCTTGATATAAGAATCGAGCAATTTTTTGTCGTCAAAATGTTGCCAGCTGAGACCACAAGTTACAGTAACCATGACTGTTCTCCCGTAGCTTTCATGAACAACGAAAAGCCAATACTTGTTGCCATTGACAGTGTACTAGGTCACGATCACGCTCCAGCCTGGTGACCCGGTTATCGGTCACGAACAACTTCGCACTAGGGACCGGCGAAGCCTTTCATGGTATATATTAGGTTGTATATTAGATACAGTGAAAGCTGCTTGTTATCAACGGCGTTTATCAGCTTCTAATTTTTACATAGATAATATTTCATGTGTTTAGGGAAGAACTAAAACTTGATCCTTACCAACATTCATTGTCGTCTTTTTTTAAATTTCAGATCAAAAGTGACACTTTCCGTTCTCATTTATATATACAGTTCTTTTTACTCTGTACGCTATAATTTTTACGGCTAACGGGGGACTTTACTTAAAAATAATTGAAAAAGATATATTGTATTATTAATGCCGCTGACACTGCGGGTGCCATTTTGTTTTTTGCTCGAGTCGTTTTGTTTATAAAATTTGCAGTATATTTTTTTTTTACCGAATATTTATGTCTCTTGAAAAGTAACAATAGGAGGATAATGCTCGATGACACGTTAAGTATTAGGTCAAGATCACGCCCGGGAGCTGCTTGAGCTGGTTTTCGGTCATGATCAACAATTCAGCCAGGGTTGTGGAGGGGGGAACCCGCGCATTTCATATTTTGCGTTGCGCAAAAGAGGTAATCTATTCTTTCTCTCAGGGTTGTTTTGTGTTTTTAATCGTCGATCTTTTTTTTATAAGTACATAGTTTAGATAAATTGATATGGCCAGTGGACATTTTACAGATTGAAAAGTAAATTAAATTAGGGAAGATCTAAAGACTATATTACGGAATCTTGGTTTATTTTGAAGTTACCAAGTTGAAAGTTAGTTGGTTTAGTTCCATGATTGATGGATTAAATGGTGCGTTAGAATGAGCTTCTTGTAAAATTAACTTTGGCTGGGAGGCACCAAGAAATACAAGAACGATAAAATATTTAGATATACCTATACTTATTTTTGCAATTGCACTAAGTATGCAAATAACCAATTACATATGCATGTCGACTAGTTGTCTCTAAATCTTTACTGTAAAATAAAAGTGATATAACATAGAGCGTGGATTTAAGTAATATATTTATTTTTCATGAAAACCAATTCTTTTTAAATAACTGCTTACTTAATTCTTTGGCCGTGTGTACCGAAAAAACTTTGTACCTCAATTGTTGACTCATCAGCTGTAATCCTGTCACGCTTACCTCAAATATCCTTATAAACTTCTGTACGCCTAATATTTAAGGCCGAAATTCCAACATACGCCACAAAATATCTTGCCAAAGTCTTCTACGTGATAGAATTACAGAAACGGGTATAATCAGCACATGGGTTACCAAAGCACGTCTTTTCGATTAAGACAACGCCCAGTGTCTGGGTCTCTTATATTTCGTTTTTTTTTTGTTTTTGTAGGAGGGAGTGGTTTAAGGGTGCCTTTCCACCAAAGATGTGCTATGTAGCTACGCTGCGAGAATGTAAAAGCTAAGCTATGAAACTATGTGACCATTTCCACTGATGCTAAGCTATGTAGCTGTGCGAGGAAGATGCGCATCTCGAGCTATGCGACGTATCGACAATAGGGAAGGCACGGGGAGCGGCGGGCATAGCTACACCACTCGCGACCATCCATAGCACGCATCCACATCATACATCTTTCCATATAAAAAACGTAGCTTAGTTGAATCAGTCTCCACCAGTGCTATGCTATGTGGACGAATGAATATGATTGGTGGATATCAAACGCATCCATAGCAACGTTGCATAGCACATCTTTGGTGGAAAAGCACCCTAATGGTCGGATGGTCCTGTTAAGGTTTGTGCTGTAAATGGTGGAAGTTCTCTTGTACATACTGTACACGACCATACTCAATAATGATGTATAATATATATCGGCGGAGGATTGTCTAATCTGTTTTTCCGTGACCTTGCGCGGTGTTTCGCGGAAATGCGAAATATGACTTGGTGGAGCGAATATTCGAATCAACTTAACATTTTTTAACAAATAATTGTTGTCCTGAGTTGTTAACATTATAGAATAGACAAAATAGAAAAATATTAATTCAAGTGACCATGACAATAAGTTAGTAATACTTAAAAATTATATTAGTAGGGGCTATACATTTTCCATGACTAATAATAGTGATATGACTAAACTCGTAATAGTTTCAGATTGTTTTCATTCGTATTTTTTTATGATCATAATTGGTGTTTTAAAATCATTGCATTCTTAACTTCGGGATGAAGATAATGACGTTTTTAAATTTTGTTAATGTTTTTCGAATATTCACCCAGGGGTAGTCTAATTACGCGGCTCTACTAGTGTTCTCTAGTGTTTTCGTGAAATTACTAAAGGTAAAAAGAAACGTAACGTTTTTTACATTTAAAACACATTTAAATCTAAAAATGGCTTTTTTAATTTTACATTTCGTGTTTACGGTATAAAGCTTCTAAACACGTGTAGCTTTTATTAATACTGTTTTTAAATTAATTTTCTAAAAAATACAACCACTAATTCATAATGTTAATTAAATCGTCTCATTACCATACACGCACCACTTCTAACCTTCACACACCTTATTAAAAAAGTAAACAAAAAAATAAACAATTCTAAATTCGAAACCTGTTGAAAATGTAACGCTTCCAACAGGTTATGTTTGGAATGCGTCGCGTGACCGCTTCATAAAAGATTTATAAACTTCGTTCTACGAGTCGACGCCTTTACAAGGTCACATGCGTTTGATAGTACACCCTTTGCAGTGTCACGGTTGTAAGCTATTTTTAGATGTTATTTTTTTATGCTATTGTTTGTGAGGCTGATGGTCCACCTGACGGAAAGCGGACACAGTCTTTGAGACTAAATTATCGAAAAATTATGGTGTCATTATTTAACGATACGACGTCATACCTTTTCAAAACGGCTTAACAAAAATTGAGGTATCGTAAAATTTCAGTATTGCAAAATTTTGATACCGAAATGAAATGATAGGTACCAAATTCTAATGATTAATCGAAGTATATTGCTTAAATAACGGTATTGATATTTAACCGAAAAAAATCTGACTACGGCAGATACAGTAAATTTTTCAAGGGCGGAAAAGAATACATTTATTGATGGACAAACTTTTCGACAGTTGACACTGCCACACCCCGCGCACCCGGGCGCTGCCAACCCGCGCGGCGAATTCAAAGTACCGATATCGGTACCGAAATTAAATATGTTTTAAATAACGGTAACTACCTATACACGAAAAAGGTTAAGAAAATGGTATCGTTAATTTGAGCTGATTAAATACAGACATTTAACAACAGTTTTCAGTCCCTGGTTACAACACTAAGTGTCTAAAACTCTATGCCGAAGATACGCGACCGAAGTTCGGCATGATTACGCCTGCAATGCTTTTTAAATTACCCGCGACACACCAGGCTGAAATTACGTCGCGTCTTACCCATGTAAAAAACATAGACGCCGAAGTTCAGTCGCGTAATTTCGGCATGGTGTGGCGCCACACTAAGCGGATTGCTGATGCGTTGCTAACCTTATAGACAAAGTTGCAACGTCAAATAAATGTAAGCTAAATCGAGGATAGTGGCAAGTGGCTCAACGATTGGATTGGAGTGGATTAAACATCGAAAACATATATTCTGAAAGGCTGCGAAGGTCAGGCAGTAGAAATTCTACGTACGTATAAATAATTCCTTTAGCAAAGCGGTTCTATGAAGCCTAGTACAATAGTAAACCCTTGAAGGCTGAGTATGATCGAAAAGGTTCTAGGAAACAGCGAAGAAAACAGCTTTAAGTGACGGCATAATTTACGCTAACCACGAGTTTGTTACTCATCAGCTCGCAATTGTCTACTATTGAACATGGTCATTTTAACCCTCCGGCCGTTTTCGCAACTGGGATTCGCAACCAGTTGCGAACTAACAATTTTTATTCTTTGTTCGCAACCGGTTGCGAATCAAGAAAACTTTTTCATTAACCGCAACTTGGTTGCGAACAAAGAATAAGAACTTCGCAAACTTACATAGTTGCGATCGTACAAAATCATTTCTTAAATCACAACCAGTAGCTAAGATAATTAATTTAAAAAAAAATGTAATTACAACGAAAAATGGCAATGTCAATCTACGTAGGTACTTTAAACGTAACGGCTAAATGAGGATATACAATACACCTTTACCCATTCCTTCGGGTAATACAGTCGTGATGGCTGGAGAAGTAGCGGCCTATTCTTTGCCGGTATACATCGTGTTCAACTTACCCTTTAAATATGCGTATAAAGTACTTCTATTTTGACGCGTCGAGGCCACGCCCACTTTACGAGTGTCATGGCGACGAAAGTGTGCGATCAAGTGGAAAATGGAATTGGTAATAAAGCCTTTACCGAGATCTCAAGGGCTGTTCGTGCTTAGTTATGGGTTATTAATATTTTATGGTTATTCTCTTTTGTTGTTTTGAAGGGTAAATATGGCGAAGTTTTAGATGAAGTGAGATCAAAGTTATCAGTTGATCGGTCTTTAGATGTTCACTGCTGAACGTACCCAACAGTCGCCATGTTGTGCTAAGTTATTGTTGTTGATAAACTAGGTTAAGCATATAATAATAGTTTAAGAAACTTTTGCATAATAGAACCCTATTGAAACACGAAGTTTTTAATAGAATCACACGAGTGTTTTGATATCTAGTTTGCGTACAAGACTTTATCTAAACTTATGCAATAGTTAGATGCCTATTTAAATAAAAGACCAAAGTTAGAACAAAAAATAATATTATGGCGCCCAAACACAGCAGCCTACCGCGCCCTAGCGCGCCCCAACATTACAATGAGCAGCCGCTAAAAAAGTGAGTTGAAAACCTTTTCGTCGGTCCGAAGTGTACCTTAATAGAAAAAAAGTTATTTTAAAGCATTATTTTGTTAAGAGAACTGTACTTTAATAAAACTTTTTAAATTTATTAGAGACTAGCTTGTGCCCGCAGCTTTGCTTGCGTGAAATTTTTAACCCGTTAAGTGACGATTTTCCATACAAACTTTCATCCCCTATTTATCTCCCTTAGGGGTTGATTTTCGAAAAATCCTTCCTTATTCCTTGTCTACATTATAAACGGAACCTCTGTGCAAAATTTCAGCTTTCTAGGTCCAAGGGTTTGGGCTGGGCGTTGATGAGTCAGTCAATCAGTCAGTCAGTCAGGACCTTTCCTTTTATTTATATAGATGCACGTGAATAAAGCATGATATTATAGTACTATTTTTGAATTCATAATTAGAGCTTTGCTATATGAGTGAAGATAAAATTATTTATAATTCGACGACTCTGCGCAGTATCTAAGCGCTTCGCTTTCCGCGCTACAGGTCGCGAGTACGATTTCCAAATCGAACAAATATTTATATGCCCTACAGCATCTGGCCTGCTCTGGACCTGAATGTTTATGAATGTCAATAATCATGTCAATTGTTTTATATAGTTTAGCTTCATTTTATCTTTCGTAAATGTGAGAACTTCGTGGACTTGCCTATACTTACATATAATTGTGTAAATTACTGTTATTCATATTGTGTTATTTTTTTTTTGGTTAATTTTTGTACTCAAGACTATTACATTACTCACAGGTCTGTGGTCAAGACTACATTGTTCTCTCTTAACTATCCTAAATCATAGTGCTGTATTTACTGAAGTTGTTAAAAATATCCTTTTTTTTAAAGAGTAACCATGGAGTTTCTTGCCGGCTCTTCTCCATAGGAAACGACTAATTGGAACCGTGCACCTAAATTCGACTTTTCATAAGCGCCTGTATTGGTTTATGTGAAATAAAAATACTTGATTGATTTGATTTGAATGAGAGATAAGAGTCTGTAAAAGCAACCACGTAACAAAAAAAAACCTATCGTGAGGCAACAGCTTTATAAGCAAAAAATAAAAAAGCAACAATTGCAAAGAGCGATCAGCTATTCAATACTCTCTTAAAAACCTATTCAACTTTCTCTCGTAAATAATAAACCCATGATAAGGTAGATTAATGAAACCCTCTTCAACAAGTTGTTTCCCATTAGATCCCATGAAAGATTTCCTATACAACCTTCGCCCCCTGTGTTCCACTGACAATGATTAATGTCTTAGAGTTTTCCGTCCGACCGGTTCAACGATACAATCACTTCCAATTGTATTGTATTTTGTATTGTTGGTGTTTATAACGCAATATATCGCCGGGTTAATTCAAAAACCAACTAACTCCAAATCAGGATTATGAGTAATGGTGTTTTGAAAGTTTGTGTTCTAAAATTTCATATAAGTACTATCTTAGATAACATAGTATACAAAACTTAAGCCGTGACCCGGAGGCTGGTCTCTACTTTGGCCAAAGGATTAGCATTGCCATACAACGTGGTAATGCTGCCAGCCTTCTGGGCACGTTACCAGTGGACAGCGATGCAGAGGAATATTTTGATGCCCTATTTTAGTTTATAGTTTTATTAGGATATATTTTTCGTTATTTGTAAATACTTTTATTTGTAATTATGTAAATATCGTTTGTGTAAATAAAGTTTAGGACACAAACTTAGATAAGATAGTATTATACGAAATTTAAGGACACAAACTTTCAAAACGCCGTAAATCGAAGTCACGATTTGGGCAGTTAGTTGGTTTTTGAATTATCCCGGCGATATAATACAAATATATACTTCATATAAAATATGTTTATTATACATAATATTCATTTTTTTATTTGTGTTTTTAGGTTTAAATAAAGTACTTAATTTAATGTCTCCTTATTACACCGAGAACTACCCCTCTCTTTTTTTCTTGCACTTCATGTCCATCCAAAGGTTGTCTGGAAGAAATCGCCTAGTGCGATAAGACCGCCCATGATAATCTCTATTTATATCTATTTATATAAGGTAAAGGCACCCAATTCCGAGGGGTTCTAAAAATGGCACCTTATTCCGATGTATTTAGAATAACGGCGTTTTCAAGCAATTTACAAGTTCTTTTTGTTTGCAAGATACATTATTCAATTAATAATTTATCTGTTCATGTTTATATGAGCAAAAGAGTGCTTTGGTGCTTTAACGTTTTAAAATAAACAGTAAGTTTGACGCTAGCAGCTGACTCGAACGCACGCTTCATACATTTCGGACCTCACGCACGTGATTAATACGATTTGCTAAATAGTGTTTTAAATGATAATTTTATACTGTATGAGTTTTTGTTTAGGTAGAAATATTGGAAGGGTTATATTTTTTATTGAAAACAGCTAAAATTTTAATATTTTCTTTACAAATTGAGGAGAAAATAAGTTTTTAAAATACCGCGGCATTAGGTGCCAAATATTTTAGTTGGTTCCTAAATACCGATGTATACCACGGAAATGCAATTTAATAGACGTAGACTTTTTTGATTTAGGCAGTTTTATGATTACGAACTTAATATTTTAGCGCTGATTACTTAAATAACCAATAGATATAAAAATCTATTTCCGAGGTACACTATGGCGTCGCATTTACTAATTATAGCAGGTCAAAGGTTGCCTGTTTAGGTACTTTATTAATTCGTTGTATGGAAAAGCTAAGTACAGAAAATTAAGTTATTAATGTGTTCTGATATAATCCTGAGTGAACTTTGTATATTTTTTCAAAGATATCGCAATTGAACATTAATTTATTTGTTTAATATTAAAAAATCTCTTACTTTTTAATACTCGGAATTAGAAAACTTGATTTAGTATTATAAAACGCTATTCCGATGTATTTAAGTCGGAATAAGGTTATATTAGTACCCAATTCCGTGGTATTGGCACAGAATTAGGACAATACAGAGTGTTCATTATCTTACGCAGCTTGTTCAAAACTTTTGTATGGTTTTAGTAACTGCAAGAATATAAATTTGCCCTTCAAAATAACTTTCATATTCCGATATACTCAGATATAGTTATACTTATACATTATATACTTTTCATAAAATTGTTTTATTATTATAATTGTTTTATTGTAGGAGAATGAAGCCAAGAAAAAAGTACACGGAAGAGGATCTCCAAATTGCTATTACGGCAATTCATAATGGCAGTAGTGTTTATAAAGTTTCTCGACAGTATAATATTCCCGAATTCCTATCTAAGTAAATTACATATTGTGGTGCCGTATTAATAATCATGTAAGACAGAGTCTGAGACTGATCCAAAGACTGATAAATAGACTTGATTTTTTGAACATCATGTATCATTCTCCCCACCTCCTTTCCTTTGTATTTTGTACACTCGGAATTAGGAACCAAATGCATCGGAATTAGGATTTTTAAATCGGAATTAGGTGCCTCGGCCTTTTTCATATTTTTAAATAATTTGACATTTTAAATAAACTTTTATTGTCAAACTGTGAGTATATTTCAAAAATAAGTTATAGGTATAATACTTCTGATAAAAATAGCCAATTCTACAGAAAGGTATATTAAATACTTAATTTTTAATGTTCTTTCAAGTTATGGTGAAAACACCGCGGAATTAGGTGCGTTTACCTTAACTTTCTATAACGAATTGAATAGGTTTTTTCGTAGGCAAAACATATTATTCTAGTTTTTAAATGACTTATAACTACGATTACATTACAATGCGTCGCTAGCAACAATCGATTTAGTGGTGGTGATAATTTAATTTTGATTTTGTGATTGTTGATCTAACGTATTGTATCCTCTTTTTTCGATCGTGCTAAATAATTAACTTGATTGTCATTCGATTACATTTATTTCCCTTGACGGTAAGATTTTCATAATAAAATCCTCAAAAATCTAAGAAAAACGCCCAATCCATTATGTTTTCCATAACATTTGTAATCTCTTCCTATCAATACATTATTTATTGTTCGGATATTTGGGTCAAACATCTATCTTCCATAGGGACTGCCTTTCTGATATTTATTTTTAACAGATCATTAACTTTGACTAATCTTCCGTTATGTGGTTGTGTTTGCGTTAGCCGCCTACTTTTCTCCGAAAATAACCTTTTTAAGGCGTGTCGTGTGTGTCGTACGCTTACGTGCTTACACATAATTATTGGCATATTATTATGTACTAGCGACCCGCCCCGGCTTTGCACGTGAACGTTTTATAGCTTAAAACTTTCCTCTTGAATCACTTTATCTATTAAAAAAAACCGCATCAAAATCCGGATCAAAAGATCTAAGCATATATAGGGACGGACAGCGGGAAGCGACTTTGTTTTAGACTGTGTAGTGAAGGTACAAACGGCTACACATCAAGCTATACAAAACCAGTTTACCTTGGCGTCGCTTTGTATAATCTTTTCGCACAAATAACGGTCAGCTTATACTGGTTTTGCATAGCTTGAAGTGTAGCCGTGTGTACGTACATTTTTGTTTTTTTTTTAAAATTAAATACTCAGTACGCATTGCCCTTCATTGTTTACACGATGATTTTATTGTATTTGTAGGCTTTTTACACAATTGATGCAACGTGTTTTAGAAGCTTTTGCAACAAAGAAATTGTTGTTATGTAAATCATATTGTCTACAACGAAAAAAATGATTTTTGACTGTCTTCTGATATAAATATTTCTGCTAACTTCAAACAATGACATGACATTTCAATAAGAGTCTCCTGACACGTAATTTCCAATAACAATATATTCGACCTTTATGTACCCTTTGATTTTAAATTAGGTCGTACATACTTTAAGATGGATACAGAAAACATCTAGAAGTAAGTAATACCACAGTAGACATATTATTATAAGCTAAAGCAGTACTTCAATTTACTATAATCGCCTGAAATTACACACTCACACAGACACGCACTGTACATATACTGAGTATAATGCACTCTTTAGCTACGTCTACATCAGTGCGCTTTCATGTTCATCTTGCGTCTTCGTCTCAGGCATGCGTGAAGCGCCATAGAGCATGCCTTAGTACTAATTCGACAAAAGCGCATGCCCCAAGCGCACGCTAATCCGTCTATTGTACGTCGACTGACGACTGACCGAGGCGCAGCGGTGTGAACGATAAGCTGCATGCGTCTTATGGCAATCAATATTGCATGCGCTTGACGCAAGAGGAATTGAAAGTTGAAAGCGCACTGGTATAGACATACCATTTGTATGGGACTGTATTCCGATACTACCTTAGAAGTCTTGTTGCAGTGCGTGTCTGTGTGAGTGTGTTAAATCGGACGATTGTAGGTAGTTAATAAAGTACTGCTTTAGCTTATATGTCTATACTGTGGTAATACCGTGTGAACTGAAATTAGAATTTAAATCCCTTTACCTAGTACGCATTGCATAGTATATATTTTTAGCACTAGAAGTGCTTTCTCTACCCGATGTTTATTTTCGGGATATAGTAGCCCTTGATTCAGAAGGCATAAAGGTGCAGTTCCACCGCTGAAGCGAGGTGAGGGGAGAATTGAAAATTGTACGGTTAAATTCAATTTTCTCGTAGCATCTACGGTGGAAATGGTCTAGATTGACGAGGATGTTCGAGACGAGAATTGAAATATTTGTTGGTATAACATTGAAGCGTATTGCTGCGCACATAGAGTGCTTATTGATAGTAATTGTCGCCGCTAGCTGTCGCGGCATCGCGTGAGCTCGTAATGGCTCGTGATGGCTATTTTTGGTGGACATGGACTGGTGAGATTTGAATTCTCGTCTCGTCTTGCCTAGCCTCGCCTCTCCATACTTAGCCAATGGAAATGGGGCAGCGAGATTTTAATTCTTGCCTCGCCTCTTTTTGTTGCATCGCCGCGCCGGTAGAAATGCACCTTTACTCCTCTAACAATTACGTTCAAATTCCTTTAGCTAAATTGAGTAACAAACATCAAAACTTACGCATTTATAATAATAACGTTATAAAATATTATAAACTAGCTTTTGCCCGCGGCTTCGCTCCCGCTAATTTAGAATTTGTCAATCAACTCGTTATCACACTTGGTTGCGCGCAATGTTTAGTTTTAATTTTATAATTATGTCATCTGCCGGCGACGGCGCACACTGTTCCACAACCCCAATATTTGGAAATTAGGCGTTGCAGTAAAATGCCAATAGATGGCGCTAAATAACAGTCTCATCAATTTCACCTTCCACGCGCCCTGTGATTGGCTGCACGCGTCGGTAATATGCATCGTAAAATTGTCGGTGCAACAGTTCAAGAGAAGAAAAATTTGAATCCTTACAACGCCTACTACTGCCCTCTTGAACACACCTATTTTTCTTTTTTTTTGTGAAAGTGCTTCACAGACACCCAGGAGTGCAGTTTTCCGGAGACTGGTGAGTTCAGTGTTATGTTGACATAATTTTAATATTTAAATTATACATTGCCGCACCGCACCGCACCGCCATCAACTAGGACTGTTCTTTACTTCTTTCTCAGTCTCCGCACCCCTCCATCGGCTGGAGCTATTTACACGCTCCACCAACACTCCTAAAGTTTCTTTAATAATATAATTCAATCATGATTCGAAAGACACGTGGCGCTATCCATCATAGTTATTGTTGTTTTCCTCGGGAACAGTACTTTTTTTCGGGATGAAAGGTACCTACCCTATGTCCGTTTCTGTATACCTGACAACGTATATGCAAAATTTCAAAATGATCGGTTCAGTGGTTTTGGCGTGAAAAGGTAACAAGGTATTCGAAATCAGTCCGAGTTTTTTATATCCGTATTTTCACGGATCCGGATCGGATGCAGTGAGTAACCGCTCTAAAGCTGGCTTTCCACTGCTGCTGTGCTGTGCGTGCTATCATCCGTAAAATCACGCACCGTGGGAAGCCACATTATGAGACCACCACGTACCACGGACGAGTCTCTTCCCATGGTGCGTCGGTGCGAGCTGGTGCGTTGCGGTGCGCGCTATCTCGCACCGTGGGAAGCCGGTATTAGAGTAACTACAAAGGTCCAATTGACACATCTAGGCCGTTCATAGGGATATAATAATCCTCTGATAACTATATCGGATATGTTCAATCAGTTAATCCCTGTACACCGAGGCGTTTGCACAATGTGTTGAAACTGACATGTAACTAAGATTTGGGTTCATCCTGTTATCTGTTGAATTATTAAGCAAATTGGACGTGGAAGGAGCACTGTGGGCAGGTTTAAATTTAATTGCAAGTAGAATACTGTAGGGGGACGGATTGGGAATATAATTCCCCTCTGTCGCCGGGCAACCGAGGCGTAAGAGGCGATGGACCAGCATCTTAATAGGATATTTGACTACTATTGAAAATGTACAACAATTTGGTATTAAAAAGAAAATATCGAAAGAAAACGGAATATGAAAGACAAAAAATAGAAGAGATCTTTGGAATCACGAATTAGAAGCTCCATTTTCTGAATTCGTAACTAAAGTAGGGACGAGAATTTTTGAAAAAAATTAAACATCTTTATTTTACACGGAAATGAAAATTATCGAATTTTGAAATTTTAACACTTACTTTAAAACCATCATAAGTGATACTTTAAGTGGCCTGTGGATTAGTATCCCGTTTCCGACTAAGTGTTCATTCACACGAAGACGATTCGTTTTTTTTTGACGGCGGCTGTTCTTTTTAAATGCCCGTGTTCACACGCATCACCAATCGTGAAAACTTTCGGACACGTCTTAAAACACATATCGTCTTTTAAAAAACACGTTCGTCAAAAAACACGAATCGTGATATTTTTGTGACAGATCCCGTGATCGTCAATGATGGAACCCGTGTGAATGAGCCCAAACCTTGTATGTATGTGGAGTTAGTATTGCGTCTGTATGCTTATACGTCTTACGAGTCTTTAGCAACAATTTATACAAACCACTTATACCAGTAAGTAACATAATATAACATCACGCCTGTATACCCCGAAAGCTTGGGCAGAAGTGTAGTATTGTCAGTTCCCCAGATATCATAATGCATCGCAAACGGTGCAAATGTGGGATCAATTTGTTTCTACTTTAATGGTTCTAGGTACTTTGTATGACAAGTTATTGGTAAGATCAATACAATCAAACTTATTGTTGCATACTACCGTGTAGCGTCGAAATCGAAAGGTTCTGGAGTGGCGACCGCGTACCGGAAGACGCAGCGTAGGTAGGCCTCCCACAAGGTGGACCGATGATCTGGTGAAGGTGGAATCTGTTGGATGCGAGAGGCACAGGACCGGTCAATGTGGCCATGCTTGGGGGAGGCCTATGTCCAGCAGTAGACGTCTTTCGGCTGAATGATGATGATGATGACCGTGTAGCGTCATGACCATGACAAATGCACGCCTGGAGTCCAAGTATAGAACATTATAAAGACTCAATAGATCGGTGTAATGACTTCTAGTACGACAACATCTGTAATGCAATACTTCGTAAAATGTTGATCAACTTATCATAATAGCACACGTGATTATTAACAGCAGATATAATATCAGAGATTTGAATAAGCTTTTGGGAGCCAGGGTTTCATCTAATCCTCTCCAGAAACCGAAATTTACGATCTGCGCAAGGCATCAAATAAGCCTGCAATAAATTCCTATTGTCTGACATTCATAGCAAAATATACCTAGTTTATTTCCATTTTATTAGGTTTATGCATTATTGTGTTCTCACAAGTTCAACGGCTTCAGGTTCACGACCCTCGATTGGATTGATTCCTTCGATACCCGGATTAACCCGGGTAAATAAAATACGTATGATTATTTACTTTTACGCTCGCCAGCCGCATACGGCGTAAAACTTTTAGATGAAAAGCTGGTGTTATGAAAGTATTAGCCAGAAAAATTCTGACGCGCAATTATGCGTATACATTTTGTACTAGACCGACACTGTCCGAATTTGCCGGGTCCGGCAGCCTGTTGGCTATAGTACAAAATGTATGCGCCAAGGGTATTCGCGTACGCGTCAGACAAAAATTTCTGATAATGTTTGTCTGAGCTCAAGGCTCTCTTTTACACGTATCCAATCTTTGAGGTATTCCTCGAAGCGCACAAATTTTGAGCCGGCACCAAAAGTATTCCTCGAAAGGCACCAACGATGAAACATAGAGAAAGAGCATGAAGGATTAATAAATGATATCGGTATACGTTTTAAAATTCAACTGTCCTTATTGTTTATTTATTAAAACTACCAGGATAGCAGAATAAACTGTAACTACGTGCTTAACCGACTTACTTAGCTCAATAATGGTAAAAATACAGGGTTTGAAATTGAATCATTTGTTGTTTTGAAAAGTACCAGGGCGGCAGAAATGAACAGAAAATAGGCGCTTAAACGATCTCACTAAGTTGTCACCAACGATGAAATTAACACAAAGAGTAATTAAGTATTCGTTATTATTCACTACATTGATAGAAGTCTTAAAACTGTCCTATACCTTACCTATAACTGTCACTTAGTGAGATCGTTTAAGCGCCTATTTTCTGTTCATATCTGTCGCCCTGGTTCTTTTCAAAACAACAAATGATTCAATTTCAAAACCTGTATTTTTACCATTATTGAGCTAAGTAGTAAGTCGCTTAAGCACCTATCTCTAGTTGTCTGCAGTTATTAAATGTAGTTATTTAATAACTAAACTTCCTTTTAAATGAGCCAGGGTCAAACAGCCTTGCGAAGAGACCCCGTAATTGCTAGAGTAGGTAGCTTCAGGGTGGTTTCCTGTATATCATTCACCCCTTTCTAAAAGGCTCTTTGAATCTATTTTCCGATTTCCGTACCGATTTTGAATTTGGAACAATTTACCGAGTGTTATTGACCGTCGGAATGTTTTCATATATACAGGATGTAAACAAATTCGTGTCCGGTATAGATTAATCCCGCACGGAATTTAGCTTGATTAAACGTAAAAAAAAACTTTTTGTTCTTGCCTATGGGTAAGTGATCATATTATGTAATTCAGAAAATAAGGCTTCAAATAAAATAAGCAAAAAGGTTATCTGCATAAAAATATTTTAAAAATTTATAAAATATAAAATTATCACACTAAGGCGATATTGGCTCTAAAATTACACAAAAACAGAAATATCATGGTTTATTTTGATTATTTTTTGTTGAAATTGTTTGTGTTTTGTGTTTGTCAGTTTGTGTCACCAGTAGATAGCAAAACGCTAAAGGTCAAGGACAGACTATTTTAATCTTATTTCCACGTGGGTGAAGTCGTTGGCAAAATTTTACAATAATAAAGACAGAAACAAAACATCAATTTAAAAGAAACATTCCTTTTTATAAAAATTAACATCTTTCTGTGTACCCAAAACCGTGTTTTATATTTGTTACAAAAATGAACTGAACCCTTAAAAGTACTTCGAAGAGTTTCTTAATTCATCTTTTAATCTTTAAGAAGAATGTAAAAGTATTTACGTTCAAAGTTAATGGAACAAGGCTGCTCGCTCTGTGATAATTATCATAATTTGTCAAAATTTCCTTGGTTCATTATTATTTATTTTGAGTTTTTTCTTGGATTCTTGTTTTTGCTTATGCCACTATAATTATAAGAACACCAAACCAGTTTTATCATTTTTCGTTGTTGGTATAAACTTACTAGAAATAACAAACATAATATAACATCACGCCTGTCTTCCCCGAAGGGTTGGCAGAGGTGTCATCATCATCTGCCTAGCCTTTTCCCAATTATGTTGGGGTTGGCTTCCAGTCGAACCGGATGCAGCTGAATATCAGTATTTTACATGGAGCGACTGCCTATCAGACCTCCACAACCCAGTAACTGGGTAATACGATACTCTTGGTAAGACTGGTTGTCAGACTTTCTGGCTTCTGACCAACAGTAACGACTGTCAAAGATCTACAAATGACAGCCGGGACCAACGGCTTTACGTGCTTTCCGAGGCACGGAGGAAACTCGCTATGGTAAATGGTCACCCATCCACAGACCAACCTCGGCAAGCGTGGCTTAACCCGGAAGATCAGTCTATGCGGCTGTAATTATTTAGCCACGAGCTCCTGAGCTGTATAGTACACATTTCGCCGTTATGTTCCCATGTAATAGGGGGCGAACCTATTACCATCAACCGGGCACAAATCTACACTCCGGGCTGCTACTGAGAAATTCTACATGGACGTACTCTCTGAGGCACGGAGGGGTCTTGATGTATAACGAACGGTCACCCATCCACAGACTCCGCAGGAAGCGCAGCTTAACCTTGCCAATCGTACGATTCGCGCTATTGTTAGTATAATATTTCTTTCTTTCTTTATTCTACATGAAAAATGAAAATACGTTAGTCAGCTTAAAAAAGATACCTACAGTGGGGACCTACGATGTTCCGTGTGGTGCCGGACGTAAAGAATAGCACCACCCCATCTCTTCTCATGGGTGTCGTAAAAAGCGACTAAGCGATTCACTAGAGGACGGGCAACAGCGTTCTCTGAGTACTTTAACAACCAAACTGCGACCGCCAACCCGTCTGCCAAGCGTGGCGATTATGGCAAACCCCCCAACATGACTTGGGGGAGGCTTATGTCCAGCAGTGGGCGTCTTTCGGCTGAATGGTGATGATAAGCAACCTTTTCGCGCCCTGTAATCCTGTTCCATACATACTTTCAACATTATAACCTACTCAATGGTACTTCAAAGTTCCGAAACCCATAACATCAATTTGAGAATCCATTAAAATATCCCCATTAGTTTCGGTCTGGCCGGGACAAAGTAAATTACGTATTGAATAAATGGCACAGCCTGAAGGGTTTTTCCGACAACAAGTTGGGACCAATCAACCAGGCTCATCTCTATTGGTTGTTGATTGCTTTTACTTAAACCATTACTGGTTGTAAGTGGGGTAGCTAGTGTAGCTACTGTATACGCCTTTGTCACTGCGGTTTGAATGTTATGAGGATGACAATTTTGGATTTTATTATAATTATTGTTGTTTAGAACACGTGTCTATTATGATAATTTTTGTACGTCGTTTGCTTATTATTCTTTTATGAGTATACTTCGAAATAATTACACGGATGTTCATTTGCTGTCGATAATTTATACTAGTCGAAGTACACGGAATACCGTATCCAAGTAACAGAGATATAGAGGGTGTCCCCTCTACCTATCTGGCTGTCACATACATACGACGGAACAAAGTAAAGCGCAGTTCAGACTAGGCTATACTATTGCGCTATACAGGGTGTAAATGAATTCGTGTAATTTCTTAAAACCACATGGTCTACAACTGGTGTATATTGGCCCCGCAAAGGATTTAGCATAAGGGATTCAGTAAAAAAATTTTTTTTGCTTACGTAGTATTTTATTTCATTAAAAATTTCGATACCACGCATAAATTAATTAAAGCACGGCGACACGGCTGGTGGGCACGACTAACGCGATGTCGCTCTTTGCAGTCAGATAACTCAAGGCTCAAAAATGACTCAGAAATAGAAAACCAAGTTTTATTTTGAATTACTTTTTTAGTTTCTTTTCTTAAATTCCCATTTAGGGTTAATCTGTAGATCACGTGGTTTGAAGGAATATCACGAATTCGTTTACACCCTGTATAGTAAAGCATATTGCATCATACACTATAACTATAAAGCATGACGTTCACACTATACGCTATATCGCAAGCCGGTCTATTATGTATAGCAAATTATTTGATGGTGATCCGTCGGGCGACAAACGGGGTAGAAATGAGGCGGGGCGGGTACCGGAGAATCGTATGACATACTCGTAGCTCTGAGAATCGCTCAAGTTTATCGCGCACAGCAAGCAAATACTTTATAGCATAGCGCTGTGTGAACGCGTCCATATAAAATGTATGCTGAGCGATATAGTTGTGCTATGTAGTCTGAACTGCGCTTAAACTGTTTTTTGCCGGACTTAAATGTTCATGTGGAAGCATAGCCAGGCGGACCGTATAGATCCTACCACCAAGCGTGCTGGGTTTTGTTGAATCTTACAACACGCGTCTATTCCCAGCGAGCGGTGAGAGAGTTTTATAGTCTAGCCCGACCCCACACGGGATAAGTATGACGGTGAAGGTGATGCAACAAAATGTACATCAATGTTCCAAAAATATTCTGGCTTGATGCGTAGCGGGTGTGCTACGAAAGCGTAGCCCACGTAGCCGTGACATCAGTTACGTCGTAGCAACAATGCGGTTGTATTGTACAAAACAATTGATTTCCTTTTACACTGTCCTAATATTGGAAATTACTAGTACTAAATTCAGTGACCTAATATTCGATCAAGAAATGCCTTTAGTACCAATTTCGGCGGCATTAGCATTTTTACAGAGGTCGTCGACCTTTATACCAGAAAAGGACAGATATCTTTTATCCTGATTAAATAGGCATCATTAAATACACAAAGACTTTCGATATCCTAATTTCTCAAACGTTTACCCTCTTTAGGCTTGCAAATTGATGACAGGATCAACAAATTAATGACCACTTAAATGTATACAAGGCGCCAAAAATCCCTCTAAATAAATAACATTGTTATCGTACATTATTTATCTTTTAAAACCACCTCCTTAATAGGGCTCCTTTGTTGTTAAATTATACTAAATGGTGGGTAGTTACGTTTAACAACTTTGTACCAGTGAATAGGAAGCCCGCAAAATAGTTCAGGAAACTTTGTTGGTTGAGTTACTAATTGATATTATAATATATTTTAGTATGTGGAGCTCATTAATTTGCGAGGTTAAGCTGCACTTGTTGAGGTCAGTGGATGGGTGACCATTCGTTACACATCGAGAGCCCTCCGTACCTCGGAGAGCATGTTAAACCGTCGGTCCCGGGTGTCGTACGAATACCTATGATAGTCGTTACGGGTAGTCAGAAGCCCGAAAGTCTGACTACCGGTCTAATCTATGGATATCGACATTGCCCAGTGACTGGGTTGCGGAGGTCTGAAGGCAGTCGCTTCGTGTAAAACACTGGTATTCAGCTGCATCTGGTTAGGTATACCCAACCAGCAAAACAGTCTCAGAACTCGCACTTTTTAAGAGTAGTAGGCTTAAAGCGCTCTTATATTTGTTTTAGAAATACCATCGATCCTATATTACTTTTAGACAAGCCGGTATGGCCTCAAGAGTGCTCAGTCTCATAACCAAGTCTCATATATGTATATAAGAGCATTTACTAAGACTAGTTGCACTTGAGAAAAACTTGCTCTTATATGGGTATTTTCTAAGCTCGTTTGATTTTATATTAGACTTGCTAAATGCTATTGTAAGATGTCAGACTAATATCAGCATAGCTTAAGAGTACTGTGAGTACGTGCATTTCTGATCTTATTTGAAACTAATATAAGATCAATACCACTGGTTAAGTATGATATTAGAGTGATTTTGGTTCAACATATTTACAATACAAAAGACAAGACCCATATAAGAGCGTTTGATCTTAGATCGATTTTGGGAATAACTAATTTAAATAGTCTTAAGAGTAATTTTGCTGGCCATATTTTATTTTAAGTTTTTAAATTTAATTGTTATAATGGATTACAAAAACAAATTAAGGTTTTAAGTAAAATTGCGAGGAACCCTAATTTATTCCAATACGGAGTTATCTTTAGTATACCGAATGCTAATATTAGAGTAAACAATCTTACATTAGTTTAATAGTGCGCTTGTAAAATGCAGCTATACTAATGGCGATACTATCAATACAAATTAACAAATAAAATAATTAAACGGGAACAGGAAATACCTTATTTAACAGGCGCATGAATTTTGAAGCGTAAAACGAGGTCTATTTAACAGTAAATAATAAATTCCAATACGATTACTTACCGTATAACTACTTTTATAGGTACTAAAGTGCCGTACCACACAGTATAAACATTAACTTCACACAATATTAACTTTAATTTGTTTCATTTAATTTCAAGCCAACACTCACACAAACTTTTAAGTTGGATCTGACGAAAAATTCTCAAAATATTCTAACCTTAGACCAATATAAGCCTATGCAGGTTTATATGATACTTACGTAAAAGCAATATTAGCCTAAGTCGGCTTAAATTAACTTTGGCTAGATTTCAGTAAGTGCAAACAGCATTCAATTAGACTGATATTAGAACGATATTAAACTAAATAGGCTTAGAATGGTGCCCAAATCCGGGCTTATATCATTATATAGGAGTGATTTAAGAGCAACAAAACAGTAGTCTAGAGATTGTTTTAAGCCTAGTTTTTGCTGGTTGGGTAATCAACATAATAATTGTGATGGAACATTACATAATATTACGCGAGTTCGTGCGCATCAGGCCTTATGGGTGCCTTTCCACCAGAGATGTGCTATGCTATGCTGCGAGAATGTAAAAGCTAAACTACGAAACTATGTGACCGTTTCCACTGATTCTAAGCTATGTAGCGGAGCGAGTAAGATGTGCTATGAAAATGCGGCGCCGCAAGGTAGCTGTGTGAGAAAGATGCGCAGCTCGAGCTATGCGACGTATTGACAATAGGGAAGGCACGAGGAACATAGCTTATTATTATTGAATATTTAATTTAATCTAATTAATTATGTATCTTCTTTTCTATTGTATCTGCTTTTAATTGAATTATTTGATTTTGTTATTTATGTTATTTTTTTTTTTTTATATTTGTTTGCTGACTATTTTATAACTATTATGCTTTATGGATTTACCTAATCTGAAATAAACGTTTTATTATTATTCGTTTATTCATTGTATATATACATATTAAATTATATTTTTAAATACATATGTTATAAAAAATAAAAACAATACACATTTAAAAATATAAAAAATAGTAGCCCACCGGCATCGGGAACAGGGTCCAAGCTGCCGGCGGTCAGGGCTCCAGAGAGAGGAACTTCCTAACAATACGCACCGTGTCCAGAAGTACCGCTTTCTGAATCAAACCCTTGATCCAGCTGCCTAACGAGAGCCTCATCAGATGTTGGTCGAGGCTCTTGGCTATTAAGCCATTGGCTGTAACGACTATCGGCACAATGACTGCTGAGTCAACATCCCACATGTCGACAACCTCGTGTGCCAAATCAAGATATTTGATTTTTTTATCATTTTCGGCTTTCACGAGGTTCTCGTCATGCGGAACAGTGATGTCAACAATCATTGTGCGGCGTTCTAATCGATCTATCACCACGATGTCAGGCTTATTGGCAACAATAGTCCTATCGGTGATGATAGATCGATCCCAATACAGTGTGACATGACCATTCTCGAGAACTGGGTCGGGCACATACTTGTAGTATGGTACTTCTGTGTCCACAAGGTTATATTTCAGAGCAAGTTGCTGGTGGATAATCCTAGCTACGAGGTTGTGCCTGTGCAAATACTCACCGTTAGCAAGACGAGAACAACCAGAGACAATATGTCGGATAGATTCACCGGGACAGTGGCATGCTCGACAGATGTCAACCGTGCCGTCCTTCACAATATATTTTCTGTAGTTGTTCGTCATCATTACTTCGTCCATAATTGCACAAACAAAACCTTCGGTTTCCCCAAATAGGTCACCGAAACGTAGCCAGGCCACGGACGCTAGAAAATCTACATCGGGCCCATGAAGAGCCCGGTAGAAGCGTCCGTGAAGCTCCTTGCTCCGCCATACCTCCATGCGACCTTTAGCATCAAGTACTACAGGTTTGCGCCAGTTCTCTTTCGCCAAGGAGAGCGGAGTGAGTCCCTTGTCCACTGCGACTACATCTCGATTATTGGATTATTATTATTTATGGTTAATTGAACTTACCTGTAAGTGAATTTCAACCAAAATTATATGAGATGTTACATCCGAAGAGATTTAACCAACCATGTAGTCCGTTCTCCAACGTACTGCATCGTCACACTCTTTAAAGTATAGAAACAATTATAAAAAATATCGATTCCGTAGTCGATTACGATTGCACCTCTCTACTATTCCCTGCTGTCGGCGCTCACCTCTATAAACGTCATTTAGTTTGGAGTCATCAGGTACACATTCTGCAATCAATAGGGTAGACAGAGCGCGACGCTTGGCTGCGCTAACGCGGTCTGTCCATTGGGTGGGTGGGATGTTAAATCTCTTCGGATGTAACATCTCATATAATTTTGGTTGAAATTCACTTACAGGTAAGTTCAATTAACCATAAATTATATTTCGATGTTACATCCTCGAGATTTAACCAACCATGTAGATGTTTAGCGAGTGTTGCAGAATGGGAAAAGTATGATCTTGTATATACTGTATTGAAAAGAACTAGAATATATTATCAAAATATTATAATTTATACTTTGGTGCTTTCAAGGCTTCACAAAATCAACACAATCAATTACAGCTTAATCAATTAAAATCACTCACATTGAACACAGCTTCAGCAAAAGATCTGTCTTCTTCAGGATTGGCGAGGGGTTGGTTGTAAAACTTTGCAAAACATAAGGAATTTCCAGACCAACCAGCTGTTTTCTTAATTAAATCGATGGACACACCAGCTCTGTTTGCTGCAGAGGTGGAGGCATGGCGCGTACTATGCGCTGTAAACGTTGTCACGTCCACACCGCTACTGTGTAACGTCTGCTTGATCCATCGGCTGATACTCTGGGAAGTAGCATTATGAACAGGTTTTTTCATAGTTAAGAAAAGCTTGTTTGTATTAGGAGAGTTTCTGAATTGAGCCGTTTTTTCCATGTAAGAAGACAGAGCTTTTGCTGGACAAATAACATCACATTCTGTAAAAAATGGAACAATCAGTTTTGGATTGCACCTATTTGGTGCAGAACTTTTAATAATATTATTAATTGGTATTGTTATGCAGGATTCTTGAATTCTAATATCACTATGATTAATGATTGATAACGTCTGCACACGTTGTCCTGTCGACAACGCGAGAAGAGTTACTACTTTTTTCGTTAAAATCTCCATCGACAAATTTTCATTAGGGTAGTGATTACCTAGATAAGTTAAAACTAAATTTGGATCCCAGGTCGAATGGTATTTTGGTAAACTAGGTTTCATTTTAAAAACGCCTTTGAGGAATCTTGCAATACAATTATCATTACAAATGTTTTTACTAATAATTAGTGATAGGGCAGATCGGAATGAGTTAAGAGTACCGTAACTTGCCCCTCTTTTTAATTGTTCAGTTAGGAACTTTAAAATATTTGAAACAGAACTATTATAATAATCAGTATTATTCCTTTGACAAAATGTAAACCACAATTTTAATGCTACATTGTACTGATTAAGAGTGTTTTTAGATAAGGAATTCAACATTACGTCAATTGAATCATCAGGGATGTCCTTCATTAAAAACGCTTGCCTGATAATATTGCGCACGCCAGGGTAAGGCTGTGCCATAACGGATGTTGTTCCCTGGAAGGTGACAATAAAAGATCTATATTAGGTTTGAAATAGATAATATCTGAATCTACTAGAGACAAAAATAAGGGGAACCATGGTTGACTTGGCCAATATGGAACAACAAGGATCCCCGTGGCTTGATCATTGTGTATCTTACGAAGGCATTTTAATACAAGAGCAAATGGGGGGAATGCGTAAAAGAAGAATTTATCCCATTTGAAAGTAAATGCATCGATGTCATATGCATCTGGGTCTCGTTTCCAAGCAATATATTTGTTGCATTTTTTATTGAGTCTGGACGCGAACAAGTCCATGTCTGGTTGACCAAACTTATTGACAATTTCTTGGAAACGTACCGGGTTTAGGTTCCATTCAGTGTCGATGTTTGTGTGTCTAGAGGCTCGGTCTGCGTCAGTATTATCACGAGACTTAATATAAGAAGCAAAAATATAAATTTTTCTTTGTTCGCACCACTGCCATATTTTTCTAGTAATTTTATTAAGGTGAGGGAATTGTATTCCACCCATTCTATTTATGTATGAGATGGCAGTGGTGTTGTCCACTCTAAGTAAAACATCTATATCTCTATGACTTTGGCAAAATGATTTTAAACCAAGAAATGCGGCTAGTAATTCAAGGTAATTTATGTGATATTTAATTTCTTTGTCTGACCAGTGGCCTCTTGCCACTTCGCCATCGCACACGGCTCCCCATCCGGTAAGAGATGCATCTGTGTATATTTCTAGTTGAAATTGGTTTTTTCGTATTTTATTTTTAGCTTTATTGGTGATGTCTGCCCACCAAGTAAAATCCTGTAGTAAATAACTATTTAAGGACATCTTACAATCATAATTTTCATTACTTTTTAATAATGCTAAGTGTTTTTCGCGTTCGAATTGTTTGGTATACAGCCAACCATAGGCAACGGCAGGGCATGCGGCGGTAAGCGTACCTATGAATTTTGCAAAATCTCGTATCATAATCGATTTCTTACACATTAATTTTCTAACCATTTTTAATATTTTCTCGATTTTTTCAGGAGGTAGTTGAAGGCACATTTCAGATGTGTTGAGGTCCAGACCGAGAAATCTACATTTTTGATTTGGTGTCATGTTACTTTTTTCTATATTTATTATGAATCCTAATTTTTCTAGATTTTGTTTTAAAATATTGATGGTGTTTTTACAGGTGTTATAACTCTTTCCTATACACAAAATATCATCGAGGTACGCTACTACTGTGTGCCCTTCACTTCTAAGATATGACAGTAATGGTTTTATAAGTTTTGTGAAAACGTAGGGGGCTGAACTCAGGCCATAGGGTAAACAATTAAATTCAAACAATTGACCAAATCTAAATCTTAGATATTTTCTATGTGAACTATGAATAGGAACTAAGAAGTATGCCTCTTTGAGGTCTATTGTTGCCATATAAGAGCCTTCAGATACTAGCTTTGTAGCAGTGCGTATATCCTCCATTTTGAAATGGTGGGTATGAATATATCTATTTAATTTCTTTAAGTTCAGTATAAATCTAAAACCACCGTTACTTTTGGGTGTTAAGAATACAGGGGATACATATTGACCAAGTTCATCAAGACATTCAGAAATAGCTCCTAATTCTTTTAACTTTGTTATAGCATTCTCCATTTCTACTATTGGAAATGGAGGGTTATTTGGCTCAGTGTGTTGGGCAAAACTATGCATAAAAGGGATTTTGTATCCTTTTACATAAGACAGAATAACAGGGTCATCAGTAATTGATAACCAATTATTAAAATATAGCTGTATGCGACCAGCATGTGGTACCTCTACTTGCGCCTCCGGTCGGTATGACGGTCGCGGGGAGCTGGCGCGGCTCGGCCCCGCGGTTGCGTCGTGCCAGTGTACCTCCTCGCTGCGACTGACGGTTGCGCCTCGTAGTGGCGACCCGCTGCTGTTGGTAGCATCTTTGTGTTTTGCTGACGAGGAGGAAAACGGGTGTTTCCCGACATCGGAGGCTTCTTTTGAAAATTTTGAAAAGGTTTCTTTATTTGCTGGCTGGATCTTTCAATGTCCTTTGAATTTTTTATGTTTTCTCCAAGTTTATCTCCAAATAGGAATGTCTCTCTTTTAACACTCTGAATGGTGTTCCAGAATTTTTTATCCAATAGTGGTACAATTAGCTTGCGTCTATTTAAAGTTTCTTCATAGTGTAGGTCAAGCAGAAGTTGACTTAGTTCAGAGAGTCTCTTGATGATGGTAATTTTATCAATATCAGATTTTATTAAATCTTTAGTTAGGTTGACTAGGCCTGCTATGCCTGAGCCCAGTTGACTTTGAGATTTTTCGAGACGTTTATCTCTATTCTTGGCAGTGTCAGACAGGACTGCTGCCACCTCCGGGTTCAGTTTAGGTGCTTGTACCAATAAAAAGTTTTCAGGCACCAACATTTTCTCTAAAAGAGCAGTCTTTTGTTCTTTGCCCAACCCGTCTAGGAGGATTCTACCCCAACGTTCAGAGATTTCTTGTGGGATTTTCTCACCTAATTCCTGTTCAGTCTTTTTGGCTTCGCCAAGTATTTTTAAAATTTCCTCGGGAACCGTCGAGGTGGACGGTAAAATCGGATCTGTGATACTTATCTCCGGTGGGGGACCTGTCTCAGATAGAAGGGCTGGAGCAGGGTTTAGTTGCATGTCTTGATGCAGTGGGGACGTTGGTGTTACCACAACCATAGACAAATCGTCTTCATCAGACATGTATCTATCTAGTTCGGGCTGTTCGGGAGACGAGCAGGACGATAGTGTCTCCGAATGGCGGTGGGATTCTGCGGAAAACAGGTAAGGAATGTTACTTTCTGGATGGCATCGCGTACCACCACGTTAAGAAAGTACAACAAATTTGTTCCTGGATAATATCGCGTATTACCACTTTAGGGAACAAAACGTTTACCTTCAGGATAACATCACGTGTTATCACGTCAAGAAGGCAAGAATATTTGAATATAGGCATGATTATTTGTTAAGTTAATAAAGTTGAACACTTTTTCTAATATGGAGGGTCAAGTCGAAACTTGCTTTTTTACTAACCTTTATATCTGCGTTGAAGTTTAGCTTCCAGGCGGCGTATCTTTTTACGAATATCGTGTTCGCTTTTTGCTTTTCGTTTTCTTCCCATTTTTGAGCACTAATAAGCTATTTTTGAGAACTTTTCCAGAAGTTTTATTCGTTTACGGAATTTTGGCGGTAACGATGCAGCACACGAAAAACGAATGACGTTTATAGAGGTGAGCGCCGACAGCAGGGAATAGTAGAGAGGTGCAATCGTAATCGACTACGGAATCGATATTTTTTATAATTGTTTCTATACTTTAAAGAGTGTGACGATGCAGTACGTTGGAGAACGGACTACATGGTTGGTTAAATCTCGAGGATGTAACATCGAAATATAATTATTATTATAGCTACATCACTCGCGACGATCCAGAGCACGCATCCATAGCACGCATCCACAGCACACATCCTTTCATATAAAAAACGTAGCTTAGTTGAATCAGTTTCCACCAGTGCTATGCTATGTGGACCAATGAATATGATTAGTGGATATCAAACGCATCCACAGCAACATTGCAAAGCACATTTCTGGTGGAAAAACACCTTAAAGCTCTTATTTTTCTTTGTCTTTCCGGATTCATCGAAAACCTTATTGGAAAACAGTTCCACGAAATACTCACGTAAGTCTAGAGGTCGGCAATGAAAGTCAGTGAAAAAATATACACGTATCGTGACATCTTTTGACGAAAAAGTAAATGTAAAATTGAAAGGAACGAACTTTAAACCGCACGTACGGTTTTGGTTAAAGGTAAAAGTTGAATCTTTTCAGTCGTAGCAGCTTGTTTGATTCCAACTACAAAACGCGACGTGTTACCATCCTTAGGCAGTTGTCCCACCGCCGGCGAGGAAGCGACTAACTATCGGCTATTTTCTCGCTCAAGTAACGTACAATAGATATACATTCCGAGTAAACAAAAGAGATGCATATATTAATAGTCGATCGCTGACTGTTTACACTGCCGGTGAGGACTCGCTCCACTAGTTTGACGCTGAGCGACAAGAGCTATCAAAGATAATACTCGCTCAGCGATACTTGTTCAGCGATGCTCGCTTGGCGGTCAGAACTCACGCCGAGAGACCAACCAGCGGTCATTTGAGAGTGGTGCCTGTAATCGCCCGTCGCACACGCACACTCGCTTATTAAGCCCAACGACAAAACTATCGGAACTACATACTCGCTTCTCGCTGCTCGCCAACTCGTTTCTAGTTCTACTCGCTGCTCGCTCATCGTTCGCGGTGGGACAAGTGTCTTACTTACTCCTTTCGCTTCTTTTACATTCATGTATTCATCGTTGCGACTTCTATGCGTCGACCTTTTTGTACGACATCCCTAATTAGGCCACTATGTCACTGTATTAGCTTTCACAATAATGCTGAAAAACCGGCAAAGTGTAAGTCGAACTCGCGCACCGGTGGTTACGTACTATGGAAAGTTAAATTATTCTTTTTTTTGGAATCGCACTTCTTAGTTTATAGTAAATTTTGTGGTAAATATTTTTTTCTGATCTCTAAAAAGTGTGCTAATGACAAACAACGTTTTATTTTTCTGTAATATTTACATAAGCTTCTACGAACTCTATATATTCCAGATCTTTCGCTTTGTAAACTTCGAAGATAAGGGGGGGGGGGGGGATTGCTTGCTTCTCTATAGAAGCAATTTTGAACTGGTAATTTTATACGGTTTATTTTTTTAACCAAATAGATGAATAACACGATAACAAATAAGTAAGCTTTAGTTAGAAATTTATTTAATATTCATTATTAATAAAAACTGCTTAATTGTAGTGAAGATGTGAATTCGTGGCCTAATCTTGGGTCATCGTGGGAAGAAAATACCTGGTATTATACCATGAATTGTTGTATTTACTTCCGACATTTTCTCCCTATTCCGCGGCGTTTTACATAGATGGTTCAAAGCGACGCGAATTGCGAAGCGATCCGACGCGGTGACACGCGAATTCAATGCGATGAGGCTTTGTTCTACGAGCTCGCGAACCGCCCTCCGCGCGCCGCCGTCTTTCAGTACCACTGTACGACACCGCATCCATTTCGCGCGAAAACATCAAGCCAACTGATCGCGTTCGCTTCGCTTCGCGCCGCGCCGCACCGCACTCCACGTGCATTTGATCTCGTAGGCCACTTCAATAGGTATCGACTGTTTGTTGTTTTATAACCACGCACTTTAAAGGGTATAAACGAATTCGTTTAATTCCTACTACTGTACCCCAAGTGTGAGTTTTTTTACGTTACTACTGTAGTTACGTCATGCCAAAAATGTATGAAAATTTAGGCAGAGCCTCTAGCGGCGAATAGCGTTACTAAAAATTTGTTTGACATTTTTGGCGTGACGCAACTACAGTAGTAACGTAAAAAACCCACACTTGGGGTACTGGTGTAGATTGACCCCGCACGGGATTTAGCTTTATTAAAAATACAAAAATATTTTTTTCTTGAATTACGGTTAGGTAGTCGTATTTAAACAACCAAATAAGGATTCAAGAAAAAAATAAGCAAAAAATGTTTGCTACTTTTTTTAATTCAATATCTTTTCTACGCCACGCACAAATAATTGAAAGCACGGCAACACAGCTGGCAGGCATGATTAGCGTGATACCGCTCTTTGCAGTCAGTTAACTCGGGGCTCTAAAATGACTCGATAGAAAAATAAGATTTATTTTTGAAATATTTTTACGTGTTTGAAAGAATTATACGAATTCGTTTACGCCCTGTCTTGTATCTATTAGCCTTAAAAACCTAAATTTGCCACAAACTCCCAACTAAATCCTTGACATACAAACTTAAAAGCATTTTAATTCCAGCATGATAATAAAACTGTAAGCATGAAATATAATGCTATTATACACTACAGTGAACGGTAAATGGTCCACAAATTATAACGTTTTTGTTATTTTCGTGTAAACATACTAATGTCAAGGCCAGTTTACATGAAGCAATTATTTAGTGACGTTACGTAATGAAATATAAGGATTGTTTTCGTTGGACGTGACAAATTGAATACGTTTTTTATACATTGTATGTTCGCACTTGCCTTGCTTAGCCAACTATCCTCCGGTTTCTGAATAGAGAATTGTAGGATAAACAGTATTTAAGTAACATTTTAGTACGGAGTTGTCAAAAAAAATACGGATTTTAAAGCATTTTTTTGGTAACTCCGTACTCAAATTAGCGATGGGCTATTATTACTAAAACGAATCGACTTAGTCGATTGTTCAGTCCAGTCGATAAAAGTCGATAACAATTTATGTTAGTCGATTGTTATCGCCTAACGGCACGCAGCAGGCGACAATCACTGATATGGTTACTGTATCAACTTAACTACTAATTTGTATTGAATTGTTGCGCAGCGCACGTATACTCGTACTACTAAATAAGTAATTACTAAAAGGTGGTGCGTGCGCTGCCGCTGCGCCAACTAAAAAAAGCACAACTGCAGTTATTATGCGATTGACGCTAATAGATTATTTAATGTCCTCTACTGTCTCAGTTTACATTTAGTAGTTCGTCGATTGTTATTCGAATAATTATGGTGAGGAACTACTAAATCGACAATCGAATGCGCAGTACAATTTTTGATTTAGTCGATTGTTTTTTTTGCAACTATATGTTTAGTCGCCCTTAATTCGCCGATATGTTAAAGTCCCATATAATAGGCGGCGAGCCTATTGCCATCTACCGGACACAAATCCTCCGGGATGCTAGTGAGAATTTCCACGCAGAAAATCCCAAAAACACCACTAATAGTTGTCCCTACCTTTGTCGGGTTGTTCGTGAATGAGAACTACTCTGGACTGGTTTAGAAAGCAATAACGTGCAGCTTCTAATATCATATCGTCAAGAACCTTCATACGAAGCACGCTTCGGCGCATCTCATGCATATACGTGTATTGTCGTGTATACCGTAGGAATTTAATATTAGCCGGAGAATTCCTTCTATGTATTGTACAATGTCACGTTTTGAACACGTTGAAAAATTTTAAATGTTTTAATATTTTTGAAGAAGACATCGGATAGTGGAATTCTCGTTAAAAGATATTTTTGGCAAACATATTTTAAAAGGAAACCGTTTATTCGATCTGTTTGAATTTTATACACAAGTTAGAACTCAAGTTCTAACATTTTCCACTTTTTATCGCGTCTATTTAGTATATATAGATAGTTAATAACATTGTTTAAACAACTACTACAGCATAAGTTGCACCCCTCACTCTTACCCCCGTCGAGAACGTCCTAGATTTCAATTGTCAATCTCACTGATCCGAACAATCGCAGATGAAGCATTGTACAGTCAGCGTCAAATATATCGGCACGAACAGTTTTCAAAATGATCTGAACAAATAAGAAAATGAAACTATATCTCAATGATACAAACGGGTTTCAGAATGAACACAGTACACTGTCAATTTTTTAATTCTATTGAGATTAAGTTTAATTTCTTGAGTTGTTTAGGCAATTATGAACAGTCTGTTCGTCCCGATAAATCGGACGCTGACTGTACCAAACTTCAGCTTAATTAATTTTGTAACATGTAATTATTACTATTACCTACCAATAAATTATTCTTATCTTATCTTAAGTAAGTATCTTATCTTAAGTTAGTTTTTGGGCTGTTTTAATAATTAATGTAACAACGTATTGAAGAAATTTGACGACACGTTTGGTGCAGTGGCTAAGCGATTGGCTTTTGCGCTACGGGTTGTGTGTTCGATTCCCACACGGAACAAAAAATCGTATGGCCTACAGATGATTGTTTCGGGTCTGGGCGTTTGTGTATGTGAGATTTGTGTCTGTAAACGCACCCACGATACAAGAAAAATCTTAGAGAGGGGCAAGGTTTTTTTCAATAAAAAAAAAATAAAAAAAAATATAGTTCACCGCTGACAATGTGAAAGTTAAGATTCACAGCAGTCTTCTAAATACTATTCTAATACAGTAGCAGACTGACTTCATGTCTACCTACGGTATTGTATCTAGTTATTGCCAGTTGATTAGATACGTGTCCAATACTACTGAGTACTGATAGATTACTAATAATTACTTTAATGGATAACTTGTGGAGCGATGGACATTGAAGCATGTCTATCATTGTCTAGTGTACGTCAATTATGTTGTGTATAGATACGACTTAATTACTATTGTTTTAAGCGGGGAATTAGTAAGATTGCAAGCAATAGACTGATTGTGGTATGCATGTGGAGGAACGAGGTATGGTGTTCCTCCAACGAAAAGGGAGAATCCTCCAACCAGGCGGGACTTATTCCTCACTGGCTACTGCCCAACGATTGTTGTTAAGGTCATGGCACATCATACCGGCACCGCAACTGCATAGCTGCAGCACGGCGTCCCCTCGAATTTAGGCTACGGCTAGCCGCCAGCGCACTAACTACGCGTCGTCCGCGAGGTGTAAGCTCGCAGTACGCGCGCCGGCCGCGAGGTGCAAGCTTGCCGTCACCGCGAACACAGTAGTTATATGGCATTTATGAAAAGAGCGCGGGCGACGACGCAACGACGTTGTTTCGCTGGCGACTCGGAGTCGGCGCGCAGTAAGCACGCGGTCCGCTCGCTCACAGCGCGCGGTCTCCTAGTTGAGTTGTATGATAGCGGTGTGACGGTCTGTCACTGTGACGGTCTGTCACGTACTCCTAATTAATAACAAAATATTCTATTTATTTTAAAACCATAATACGATATCGGGCCTCTAACACATTAAATGTATAGTTTATGGGAAACAGACTAGGGACAAGTGTCAGCCCTCTGTTAAGATAAAGTATTTTACAAATTCTAAAGAAATTGATGAAATGTGAAACCCCGAGGGCAACGCATAATACAAGTGCCACATTAAGAGCGACCCTTAGAAACAATAATTACGAAATTGCACAAAAAGGGCAATAAATCCGTTGGGTAACAAAAACAAAACCCATGGAAACATTTTAGCTAATTTTGAGAAAGGTCCTAAAAACGACATCTTGAAACAATTGAGAAACTATACAAAAACAGAACCCGTCTGGCAAAAGTGTGGGAAGACGGTCCTAGCGACATGAAATGTAATAAGAAGGATTCAAGGAAGGGCAGTTGGTTATAGACCACGGTTGAGCACGGTCGTCAGAGTTAAGAGCCAAAGGCTAGTGAAGTTAGGATAATCTAGGGAGTTGGTTTTAGACCTCTATAGGGAACGGACGTCAAATTCAAAGATTAGGAGAGTTGGCTTAACACCATGATAGGGTTCGGACGTCAGAGTCAAAGGCTAGGAAAGTCGGTTTTAGACTATGAGCCATAGGCGAGTAGACTTAGGATTGACTAAGAGAGTTGATCAAACCCAGCTAGGAAGTCGTAAGGGCGAGAGGCCATTATAACTAGTTTAAGTTATTATAGTTTAACTTAAGTGTATTGTAATACTAGTTATAGTTAGAATTAATTAGTACTAATAAAGTGTGCAAGTGCGAATCTCCATGAGTGCGTGAGTGAACGAATGGGTGAGTGTTTTACTATAATTATCCGAGGCTGTGTTATTGTTTATTCTGTACAATAACTATAATCTACTATAATATCATGTACCGTTTATATCTATATCTGACTTCGCCGAGGTTTCTTACACCTGCGTTTGGTTATAGGGAAGCGGAGAAGCCGTCTATGAAAGGCTGAACCGTATAACATACCTTGGACTCACTCGGATTTATCTAGGCTACAATGCCAACCCATAATAATTACCGGAATATAAATCAACCAAACGTTAGTGATAGCAACTTCCTATTGACTGACTTCGGCATTATGCCTTACGGGCACTTGTTTTACGTACACTTCCAGGGAGGGGGGTAGGCTTCACCAAGTACCCTAAAATGAATGGATAGTCGTCCTAAAGGACGCTAGGAATCGTGTCTCGTTATACCCCCGGCCCACGCAGGCCTATCACATATTTCGTCATAATTAGCACTTATCGAGACACGAATAGGACGGAGAGCGGCCTCACAACCCGTTAGCCGTCCACAACCTGGGTAGATTAAGGAAGTGTGAAGTGACGACAAATTATACCACTCAAACGTAATCCAGGTGTGATTGTGAGATATCATGCAACCGACCGACAATACGCTGCGCTTGCGCTGGTTTAGATAACTAACTCTTGTAAGGGAGCGGTCTTCACTCAGGGTTTAGTCGCCTAGTATTGTTGTAAACATGTCTTGCTGAATGGCAGATGGACTTAGTAGGACTCTGTCTTAGGATTGAGAAAGACATGTCATGAGAGTTTAGGGAACGTGGCCCGCTATTGCAGGCGTTAGACTTTAGCGGTACACGTACGACACGACAGCCGCTGCAAAGCCGCTCCGCGTCACGACATGGGGTTCGATTATAAAGTAGTTAATTAATCATTATAACACAGAGGTGTTTCAGAACGCAAGCGTTACGTATCCCCGTATATATGTCCCTTGTTTCCTACCTTGGTTTTATCTTATCATTACGATATATGTCACTTGTATCCCTTTCATGGTTTCTTTAGCTTTCTTAATAATGACATATATGACAATTTAAATATTATTTGAAGTCCTCCAACAGAAATGTTTTAAATACTTTTTTATTACTTCTCCATAATTGTGTAATTCTATTATTGTAAACAATATTATGTTTTGCCCTGTATAGACTCAATTAACTTATTCACCTGACAGACAGAACTGTGTTGCTGGGGAGTTTGTTGCGCCGTTTCTTCTTCCCAGCATAAACACTAGGAAGCGGTGAAGGGAGGGCTGTTTGTGGGCTGTCTATAATTGTACATTTAAAGTCCAAAAGAGCTAAATAAATGAGTTATGAATTTTGACTTGAGTTTGTATTTAAATATTGGAAAAATGAAAATTTTATCAGCTTAGGGTTAGCGACGTACAGTCACAGCGGCAAGCGCGCTGACTGCTCGCCGTTGGCTTTTTCATAAGATATTATGAAATACATTATACGACACACGATTTAATGCTCTAATTTGAATGACAAGTTAATTGCTGGGTTGGAGCGGTGCCGGTATATCGTGCCATAACTTTTACTGTCCCACAGCGGGTCACGGACCTCTTCTCAAAGCGACTTTAGGCTTTAGTCCACGGTGCTGATCTGGTACGAGTTGCACGCACCGTCGAGCACTTTTTTTGTAGCCCGTCTCATATGAGACGGGCTACAAAAAAAGTTATCGACGGTTGTGTGCTCGTATCCTCACGGCTTCCTTTGTCGTTGGTGAACATGGTGGTTCAAATTCAAATGCTCTTATAATACTCACAATGAGACGTAAGCCTTGTCTTTGTGTGAGTTGTTATCAAAAGTACTTACAAAGACGTTAAAACGCTACGCAACTGTATCGCAAAATTTTGAAACTGAAATTAAATATTATCTGCCAAATAATAATGATTAATCGATACATACAAGGTTAGTCAGAAAGGGGGTACTAATCTGAAAGGGTGTTAAAGTACCCATAATAATGAGTAACTCTTGTTCTACCACTTTTCCCAAAAGTTAATAGTATAATAGAAACAGCTGTTCAATAATTGGATAAAAATAAGCTAAAATCGAGCTATCTTCAGCTATAATCAGCTGTGTTTACATTTTAGGTCATATTTGGGGTCACGAATTAGAAGCTCCATTTTCTGAATTCGAAACTAAAGTAGGGGCGAAGAATTTTTGAAAAGACTCAAATAATAATTAAGTATTTTACATGGAAATAAAAATTATCGAATTTTAAATTTTAACACTTGCTTTAAAACAGTGATACTTTAAGTGGCCCGCGGGTGACCCCTTTTCCGACTAACCTTGTACAAGTAAAATAACGGTATAGACACAGCACCGAAAAAAAAAACGATTATACCAGATAGGTACAGTTTTTTTTAAGGGCGGAAAATAGTTCCTTTATTGATGGCCAGACTTGACAGTTGACCCTGCCGCGCGGCTAATTCAAAGTATCATCATCATCATCATTCAGCCAAAAGACGTCCACTGCTGGACATAGGCCTCCTCCAAGAAGGGGGGGTTTGTCATAATCGCCACGCTTGGCCGGTGGGTTGGCGATCGCAGTATGGTTGTTAAAGTACTCAGAGAACGCTGCTGCCCATCCTCTAGTGAATCGCTTAGTCGCCTTTTGCGACACCCTTGCGCCATGGGAAGAAGTGGGGTGGTGATATTCTTTACGTCCGGCACCACACGAGACATTCAAAGTATATCGGTACAGAAATGAAATATGTGTTAAATAACGTTACACACAAAAATGGTTGAGAAAATGGTATCATTAATTTGTGCTGGTTAAACACCAAAATTTAACAGCCGTTTTCAGCCCCTGATCCCAACTTTTACTGTCAGCCAATTAAGACTGCTTCCCACAAACCATAACAAACCCAAAACTAAACTAAATTCATTTTTCATCATACACGCCTGAAGCAATTCATTTGAAAGCCTTTAAACACCGCTAAACAACAACTGTACAGAACCATTTAACTTTCAAACAACCTTTGTTTAACGAAAACTAATAGACCAGACTACAGACAAGTTTTTCCATTAGTTTTACAACATAGTAACAGGGATGAGTATATAGAAATTACTCATCCTTAGATATATATTCAAATATATATATATATGGGTCGGCGTTTTATGAGCGAACGATGTAGTTCAAGGCTGTGAGAGGATGCCATATGTTGGGGCCAGTGTTTGTAAAGAATGCAATATGTTGGTGCCAATATTTGAACCATGTTTGGTGTTGGTGATTTTGGTACCAACTACATAAAACATCCTTCACTCACTATGACGTGCTGGACATAGGGTAGAATGTTATATACAGGGTGTAAAAAGACCCATCACATAGCCGAAATCTACGCACTCTGTCCATCAAACTAAATTGCATTAACCAAAAATAATTGCTGGGAAACGACTTTTATTTTTTGAGTATGAAAAAAAACGCTTTTTTTTGTAGCGCGCAAATTATGGCTGTGGCGATGCCGCGCGTTTGCATGCGTGCAGCGGCCACACAGCCGAGTCAAGGCGGTCGTGTGCGTTTGATATTCATTGCATTTTTGTAACTTCAAATGCGTAATTTGTTAGGAAAAATTGAAATTTTTGATAATGTTTGTATGGAAGAAAGTTTAGTATCATGACTTGGAAATCGTTTATGGAAAAAACTAAAAATAAAATGTGTACTTTGACCTTCAATATCTCCAAAACCGATGATTTCCCAGGTATGGTTTGTTCGAAAAAAATGATCCCAATGATGGGTAGAATACGTGGTTTTCGTTATCGTTAAGGGTCTTTTTACACCCGATAGATGTATTAATACGAATATAAATTGATCTTATTATGGACACGTTTTACTCTCAAGGGCTCGTTGCTAATTATCAACCACACGGATCATATTATTTGCAAAGTTAAGCTGCACTTACCACGGTCAGTCCGTGGATGGGTGACCGTTCGTTACACATCGAGAGTCCTCCGTGCCTCCGAGAGTATGTTAAACCGTCGGTCCTGGGTGCCATACGAATATCTATGACAGTCGTTACGGGTAGTCAGAAGCCCGAAAGTCTGGGAAACGGTCTAACCTAAGGACATTAGCATTGCCCAGTAACTGGGTTGCGGAGGTCTGATGGCAGCTGCTCCGTGTAAAGTACTAGTATTCAGCCGCATCTGGTTAGACTGGAAGCTGACCCCAAGTTGGGGTCAACTTCCCCAACAACATAGTAGGGAAAAGGCTACGTAGATCCACATCACTACATAGTATAAAACAATGTCGCTTCCCGCTGTCTGTCTGTCTCTATGTATGCTTAGATCTTTAAAACTACGCAACGGATTTTTGATGCATGTTAAGACGTTGTACAAGGTAATGACACCATATCTCGATAGATGGCGTTGGCGCGATTTTGAGTGCGCTATGGTTTCGTTACCGGCAAAATATAGGGCAAATTGATTTGTTGGATTAAATTGTCATCTTAATACCCAATTTCACCATACTCTGTTAGTTATTAATGCCCTGTTAGACATTTTAACAGACTGTTTAACAGTACATTGAAATTAACATTGACAGCTTAACAGAACATTAAAAACTAACATTGTATGGTGAAATTGGGTCTAAGAATACCTTTTTTTTTTATCGTGGGAAAATCCTCATGGATACCCTTCGCCTGGGGAATGCGAAGGGTTATGCCGGACTCTTACCGGCTAAAAACTCACGGTGTTCCTTCTCCCGACCCTTGGCCGGGGTCACGGGATTCGCAGCTGCATGCACCGCAACCCCGGCAGGGGTATAAGAATACCTGGTGGTTTTATTGGTTGTGGCTCCCTCTAAATGTCCTACTGGGAATCCCTAGGAGTTTTTGGAACAATGCAGCTTTTTTTAATAGATAGAGTGATTCAAGAGGAAGGTTTTAAGCTATAAAACGTACACGTGCGAAGCCGGGGGGGGGGGGGGTCGCTAGTTGAACTATAAAATGAACAGCAAACAAAATGAAAATCCATTTATCTTTCTTTACTATGTAGTTCAAAACATCTTAATCTTTACACAAATACCTGTTGCTTGGAGACTGCGATGAAAACTTGTTGATACTGTTCTTCAAAGAACATTGTAAATGTCGAGGATCATTAAAACTTCTTGATATGATTCGACACTATCTAAAGCTCAATTTAAACCGCCGCGGAATGGAATGGAAGTGACTTTTTGCAACGAAATTGTACATAGTATAATGAACTTTATGTGAATTGTATAAAGCACAAACTAAATACGAGCCAAAAAAAGGTCGTGCGTCTTCCGGGGAATCCTCGCGCATCCTCGAGAGTTCCCCTAGCTACTGTAGGCGCCATCTGTGGAATCCGCGGGAAGTGGCGCGAAAGGGCAGTTGGTCGGGACGGTCACAGTAGTGCGGTGCGCGGGAATCAAACCCACGATTTGAAGCGCAGAAGCCAATCGCTCTGCCATTGCACAAAACGTGTCGTCAAACAAACCAAACTTACTTTATTAGGATAAAATTTTGCGATCCCGAAAAAAACTCGCTATAAAAAAACATTTAATTAAGAATTCTGTTAAAAATAAGGCAGTAAGTAAAAATTTTATCTGATTTTTGTTGCTCTCAATCTCCAGCCATAATTCATTTACATTTAAATTAACATCATACTTTAACGCAAGAACTGCTGCACATTTTTTCAGTTATACACGCTGACATTTAATTGGTTGTTTTGCTAGAACAAACGTTTTTCAGACCATTGTCTGTCTACTACCATTCTACAGGGTGTTAACGAATTCGTGTAATTCCTTCAAACCACATGATCTATTAATGGTATAGATTAACCCCGCACGGGACTTAGATTGATTGATCAAAAATAAAAATAAACTTTATCTTTCTCAATTTTTTTTATGTTATAGAAAATTTTGATGCCGTGCATAAATTAATGAAGGCACGGCGACACAGCTGACGGGCACGACTAGCGCGATATCGCTCCACGCAGTCAGTTAACTTGGGAAGCTAAAATTACTCAGATACAGAATACCATGGTTCATTTTTTGGAAACTTTTTTTTGTTCATTCTGAAAAAAACCTATGAAGGGTCAATCCGTGTCACCAGTAGATCACGTAGTTTGAAGGAATTACACGAATTCGTTTACACCCTGTATAGTAACTACTTATACTACACTAACATCATGACTACTAGCAACAACAGCACTAACGATGACCCCTAGCGGGACTCGGACCTCGGCTAAGGGCGTTGCTGGCGGGGGATTGTGGGGGAGACAGCTTGATGTGGGCTGAATTATCGGTGTGACTGCGGACTCTGAAGAGACGACTGGCTCTACGACGGGAGAGCTCGGTGGATCGTGACCGGTGGATGGAGGGGTATTATACAGGGTGTTTGGCAGAACGTTGAACATACGAAAATGGTGGATAGGTGGGGTCATCTGCTACTTACTCAGCCCTAATTTATTTGGCCCTGGCCCCCTGGTCTTTTTTTTTTAATGCAAGTTGAAATTAAGATTTAAGTATTTTTTACACCTTTCTGTAAGTTTGAGGACTCATAACTTTTTTCTAGCTAACATCTGAATAAAGCAATAATTTTATAAGATTCTGCCAACATTAAAGATTAAAAAGTTAAGAAAGTGGTGAAACTAGAAGAAAGCAAAAAAAAATTTTTTAAATATCAAGGTGTCCAGGGCCACATAAATTAGGGCTGAGTAAGTAGCAGATGACCCCACCTATCCACCATTTTCGTATGTTCAACGTTCTGCCAAACACCCTGTATTATTAATTCGTCCCCCGTGGAAATTTTAATCAACCAATCACAAAGAATGAGAGCTATTACATAAATTATTGATGATTTAATTCAAATCTATATTTACATTATTTATGGTGCTGGTGTAATTCAAACACTTAAATAAATAAAACGTTGGAATTGCAATTTGTTTTCCAATTCTCTATCATTTAAAATTGATGGGAATGGACTGAAGTGGAAAGATAACTGAATGCAATATAAAACAGTTTTTCATTCAAAAAAATATGAGACAGGTTTTTAATTGCTTGGTCAAAAAAAAAAATACAATAACATAACATGCCTGTTTTACCCGAAGATTTGGGAACATGTGTGTAGTAAACCCTTATTTCGCCGTAATGCTTAAATGCGCCCCATGTAATATGAGGCGAGCCACAGTAGGCCTTTTTATGGATGGGAAATCATCATATAACTCTTTCCGCTCTGGACGGAGCGGAAGGGATTGTCAGACTCTTACTGACTAAAACCCATCCGTATTCCTCCTAATGTCCTTTGCATTCCAGGGCCGCGGTAACTCTTTCGAACAAATTCCGCAACCCTGGCAGGCACTGGCCCTAGCGGGCCCCATCTACTACGCTGACATCTCTTTGAGGCGCGCGTGGAACACAACGCGCCGTCGACCCGGAGCCTCATAGGCCTAGAGTCTGTATTTGTGGCCGTTTGATGGATTGCCATCAACCGGGCACAAATATTGGTACAACCTAGGCTGCTACTGAGAAATTCCACACGTAAAAACCCAATAACGTTTGTCCAATCTGGGAATCGGATTCAGGACCTAACTCAGCTCAGCAGTCGCTTGCGACCGAGGCAGTCAAAAAATTATACTGTGTTAATATTTCCCACATCCGTTCATTACATTACTCTCTAAGTCCGTCAACGAAGTTAGTCGCCCGTCCGAAAGTAGCCCGAAACGTAGGAGTGAACAAAACAAGTGTCAAGTTCAACTATTCGGACGGGCAAAAACACATCGGTAGTAGGGACAACTGTCAAATCGTGTTGTCATTCATTCTTAGTTCGGGCCCCGAAATAATCGTATGTCCGTAGGTGAGAGTAGGAAACGCTCGTAACTAAGGCCGAAACCACGGATTTCGTGCTTAGGGATTAGACCCCCAGGTCTAAGGTTCATGCTGAGTAGTGAACATCTTCTACAAAACGAGCCAGGATTGGTCTATTCTGAAAATTCCCTGTAAAGCAGGGTACTTACTCACTTAGAGGTGTATCACGAAATGTATCTGATACAGTATTAACGTATCTATCTATATATATAAAAGGAGAAGCTGACTGACTGACTGACTGATCTATCAACGCACAGCCTAAACCGCTGGGGTTAGAGACTTGAAATTTTTACAGTAGGCTCCTTTTGTAACGTAGGCATCCACTAAGAAAGGATTTTTGAAAACTCTACCCCTAAGTGGGTGAAATAGGCGATTGAAGTTTGTATGAAAAATCGTCACTTAACGGGTTCAAAATTTCACGCAAGCGAAGCTGCGGGCGAAAGCTAGTAAGTGAATATTCCTCGTCCATTGTTACCGCCTATCTAGCTACGAGCTTCCGCAAACGCGTTTGTGTTCGTACAAAAATAGCCCTTCGCTGCGTTGCTGCATGCATGCTGGGTTGCTGCGAGCATGCTATGCTCCACTGACGAGCGGCTCGCAGCAGGCTCACGCCAACGTACTCACTTGATACATTACGTTATAGACCTCTAAGTGAGTACCCTGCTTAAAGGTACAACTCCGAGACAGCCTGCAGACCGCAAACTGCAAAAGTAATATCGCTTGCGGTGCGATCTGCGGCTTCGGTCTGCGGTTGCAGTTTTGCAGTCGCTGTCGGAATAGCACCTTCAAAGTGCACACCTTAAAGGCGCTATTCCGATGGCGACTTGCGTTTTGCGGTTGCAGTCTGCATTATGTAGCCCGCCTCGGACTTGTACCTTAAGACTTTCAAGTCAGTCGCTCCGTAAAAAGCTAGAAACTCACGAACTAATGGTGTGGTAATGGTTCCTATCCTAGGAAAAAGCTGTCAAAATTATCAGATGGAAAAAAAACAGTCCATAGGCAAAAACCCATTTCTGTTCATTTTCAGGAAAACTAAAGCCTAAAACATTATATTTTTCCTCAAAGATAACACAACAAGTAAAAAGACCGATATTTTTTATCGACAATCTTGCATCAAAAGCTTTTGCTGTTCCGTAAACCCATCATTCTTATCCTCTCAATAAATTATAACTACGATGAGTTATATGGCAGCGTTCACAGCAAACTTTCCTTGTTTTGGCCAAAACAACCATAAAGTAGGATGACCATATTTTCCCGATATCTAGTCGGGACACTTTGGCAAAGGATGATTTTTGTAGGGAAAAAATCAACCAAAAAGTGATGGACAACTTGGGACAAAATTTATAGAAACATCTCAAAACAATTGTTCTTTTTTAATTCTTCTTCTTCTCTCGTGTCAGCAAGAGCTATACGAAAACAGCTCATGCTGTGGTGTAAAGATTAGCCAGTCAGCAAGGTTGGTAGCGGGGCTGACTGCCCAGGGTGCGCCGGACATACTCAAGTATCGTCACTCGTGGAGGTTCTTTTCATGCACCCCAATTTTTTTAATTTATCTGGGACAATAGTCGAGATTTCCTTTAACGAATTTATAAAATTCTTTGCGATTCGTTGCATTCTTTAGGTTAGGTAAAATCAGGGGTGGTCGAACTATGGCCCGCGGACCAACTTTGGCCTCTAATCCGGCCCGCCGGGGAGGGAGGAATTCCTTTTAGAGCAAGAGTGTATGGCCCTCGGAAATATATTTTTGTAGCCTCATCGACACGAATAATTTAAAAATAAATACATAAATAATTATTAAATGCCATCACAAATAGCCATAATAATTGCATTAACAGTAGGTAAATTAATTTGAAAAAAAAAACATTTTTTTTTTTAATTCTGGCCCCCTGTAAAATTTATTGTATTTTCTGGCCCGGTAAAAACTATTCACTATTCATCTGGATATTTCATAGGTCGTCGGGACGTTGTGGTACCACCTTTAATAACGGTGACATGTCCCGACGTAACGAGACGAATGGCAAACCTACTATGAAACTTGTATATTTCTTTGACAACTGTGTTTCGTCGAGAACTTTCTGTAAGTGTCGAAGTTTATCCAACCGCTTTTCCAAGTGGTTAGTTTTAAGGAGTTGGTTTTACGGCTATCAGGCAAATTTAATGGTGTTTGGTTTCCGGCAAGAACGAGAATGTCACCTCACCATTCTAGTCACCATTGGTGTCAAAAAGATCCTCTTGTGTATAATACTTTCTCCCGTGTGGGGAAGGTCTAGAATATAAAACTTCCTCACCGCACGCTGGGAATAGACGTGTTGTAAGATTCAACAAAACCCAGCACGCGACGTGGTAAGATCTATACGGTCCTCCTGGCTAGCTACCACCCTTACATTAAAGTCCGGCGCCAAGCAGTTCACTGTGTTCCGTCGTGTGTATGTGAGACCCAGAGGGGTATAGGGGAATCCCTCTACATCTCTGTTACTTGAATTCGTGTGCTCCTTCTTAGACCCTGTATAAGCTTACCATCAGGTCCAACTAGGGTCAAGAGCGACGGAGAGAAGTAATAAAAAAAAATTATAAGTAAGCTACAAATGTAAGGGGCTCGTGGCTCATTAACATTATGATTTGCAAGGTTTAGCTGCGCTTGCCGCGGTCAGTCCGTGGATGGGTGACCATTTGTTACACATCGAGACCCCTCCGCACCTCGGAGAGCAAAACCGTCGGGCCCGGGTGTCATTTGAATACCTATGACAGCTGTTACGCGTAGTCAGAACTCCGACCCCCTTATTACAAAAGATGGTCTAAGAAAAACCTAGGTTTTAAAATAGCCCCGTCTCTTTTTGTTTTAAGACAAGAAAATGATGGGTATATTTTAAACCTGGCATATTTTTACTCGCTTAAGCGAGTTCTTTTCTGAAAAAGAACATATTTTTGATGTTATTTAATGTAAAGTTTCTGTTTTTTGTTGTTTTTATTATGAATAGTTTTAATTAGAATCTTTTAATGTAATTTTGCATGCCTACGGGTAAAATATGGCCGAACCTATTTTTTTTTGCTTTATATGACCATTCACTGTACCCATATTTGCAAAATAAAATATATTTTATCTTTTATCTGGGTTTACCTCAGTCTTGGTTTAAACCAGCTTTTGTTATAAGGGGGCGAAAGTCCGACAACCGGTCTAACCTTAAGATATGCTGTAATCTATTAAAGAGTATTCGTTGTCTATCTCCGAAGGTCGTCATCAAATTTAAATGGGGACTACCTCGGAAGAATACTCTTTCAAACTAAAAAGAATCGTTAAAATAGGTTCTCAATTACTAATGCTACCGCTGATCAAATATAAAAAAATACACTTTACTTCTTCACGCCTTATTCCCCGAAGGGTTGGCAGAGGTGTATAGTACAACACCCACGTTTCGCCGTTATGTTTTAAGTCCCATGTAATAGGGGGCGAGCCTATTGCCATCAACCGGGCACAAATCCAGACTCCGAGCTGCTACTGAGAAATTCCACACGGAAAAACCCAATAACACTTTGCCCGACCTGGGGATCGAACCCAAGACCTCCCGCTCAGCAGTCGCGCTTGCGACCACTACACCAACGAGGCAGTCCACAAAATACACCTCTAATTGAAAACCTACTCCTTTTTTATAGTCGGTTAAAAAGTAGATTTTTGTTACTCTAATGTCACTGACATTGCAGAGAAACATAATAGAAACAGATAAATGTATTCAGTGGCTTAAAACTAAAATTGCACATTCTTATTGATATTCTGAACGAACAGTGGTTTATGCAAAATTTTATTTTCGTTTTATGGCTTGTACACACAAACTTCGTAAAAGGTTCGGAATAGTCTGGCCAAGTCAAATAACTAGCCGAATAGTGCAGACTCACATTTTGCTGAAAATCAACTTTATGTTTCCCATTTCAGCAATTTTTGTTTACTTTACGGAATAGTACTTAGTCTAAAAGCTAATATTTTTTCATTTGAGCTTTATGTACGTCAGAGTCAAAATGTTAGAGGAGCTCGTGGCTAAATAATTACAGCCGCATAGACCGATCTTCCGGGTTAAGCCACGCTTGCCGAGGTTGGTCTGTGGATGGGTGACCATTTACCATAGCGAGTTTCCTCCGTGCCTCGGAAAGCACGTAAAGCCGTTGGTCCCGGCTGTCATTTGTAGATCTTTGACAGTCGTTACTGTTGGTCAGAAGCCAGAAAGTCTGACAACCAGTCTTACCAAGAGTATCGTATTACCCAGTTACTGGGTTGTGGAGGTCTGATAGGCAGTCGCTCCATGTAAAATACTGATATTCAGCTGCATCCGGTTCGACTGGAAGCCGACCCCAACATAGTTGGGAAAAGGCTAGGCAGATGATGAGAGTCAAAATGTAAAGGTAGGTACTGACTGGGAGCATTTGTTTGTAATATAAAAAATAGAAAAAATAAAGAAAACCGGCCAAGTGCGAGTCAGACTCGCGCACGAAGGGTTCCGTACCATCACTACATTAGTATAAAACAAAGTCGCTTCCCGCTGTCTGTCCCTATGTATGCTTAAATCTTTAAAACTACGCAACGGATTTTGATGCGGTTTTTTTAATAGATAGAGTGATTCAAGAGGAATTTTGTAAAAAGTGTCCCTTATTAGGTTTTGAAATGGGACAGCCGTCCTACAGAATGGTAGTAGACCATGGTCAGAACAACGTTTGTTCTAGCAAACAACCAATTAAAATGTCAGCGTGTATAGTTATTGTGTTGTGTAACAAATGTGTGTGCTCTGTAAGACACAGTTAAACAAACTTAGCGCGATGTTCGTAGCTGTTATCATTACAAATATGCATACTGTTTGTTATGAAAGTCAACTGGCAGTCGCGTCGTGTGAAATTCTTAAGCTGCGTCTACGCTAGGCGAGCAGAGCACGAGCGGAGCATGAATTTGCGTAGCGTAGACGGGCTTAGAAGTCTCGAGCGGTTGACTGCGCTCCACCAACTATCGGGTTTTTGACACAAGAATTTGTTTGTTGTAACCTCGTTTTACATCCACAATAATAATTGACGCCGTGAACAGAACGGCTCCGCTCGTGCTCGGCTCGTCTAGCGTGGATGCAGCTTAATATTGAGCTAAATCTAGTTAGAGTGGAAACAGTAATCAACATGGAACAACGATTTGAATGGTTTGCAAGCTAGCCTATCATATCTTATAATGGATTTCTTCCTAATGATAAAACGAGTTAAAAATAATGAAATCTGTAATGTGGAGATTTAAATACGACGTTGTTTGGTGGACGAGGGCCGGGCTACGCATAGATTTTTTTTTTATATTGGACTGCTGTAGATGGTCCTAAGGGACCGTTTCTACGTAACCGGGCAGTTATTGGCGAGACCTAAAGGGTCTCCAGCCAATGGGGAGAAGTAAAATACTTAACCTAACCTAACTACTTGTACTACACTAACATCATGACTACCTGCAACAACAGCACTAAGGGCGACCCCTAGTGGGACTCGGACCTCGGCTTAGAGCGTTGCTGGCGTGGACTTAGGGGGGGGAGACAGCTTGATGAGAGCTGAATTATCGATGTGAGCTACGCACAGTGCTGTGTGTAAAGAATATAGCGTAAATAAGTCTGCTGTTCGATCAAAAGAGAAGAGGAGAACACTTTGTTTTTTGTTTCGTTATCTTGATGAAGTAATAGAAGCAAACCTTGAATTCAGGTTACATTACATTTAAAAAATGGCGGCCAGTATCCACCTTAATGTAACGTTAGTAATTTGTCTCTTAATTTGAGAGCTTTTTTTATAAAGGCGTGGTTTGACAAATGAGAAAGGTTTATGTTTATAGCTGTAGACAGGGCCGGCTCGGTTACCTTGCTTCGGGCCGATTTACGGGCGTAATATTTTTTGAAATGTTTTAAATTTCCACCTGGGCTAACCTTTTGAAGTCGTAAAAAGTAGTCTATTTCTATTTCTAGATAAGCGAATGTTTTATGTTTAGGGATATTGCTTTTAGTAAGTTCAATAAAGTTACATGTTACTATATCCTTTTGCATTGTAATGGTACTCGTATGTCTACACAGTGCGCTTTCATGTTCATCTTGCGCTTTCAACTTTCAATTCCTCTTGCGTCAAGCGCATGCAATATTGATTGCCATAAGACGCATGCAGCGTATCGTCTACACCGGTGCGCCTCGGTCAGTCGTCAGTCGACATACAATAGATGAATTAGCGTGCGCTAGAGGCATGCGCTTTTGTCGAGCTAGTATTAAGGCATGCGCTATGGCGCTTCACGCATGCCTCAGACGAAGACGCAAGATGAACATGAAAGCGAACTTGTGTAGACATAACTATTGGTGATTCCTGACGTTCCTCTAAAAAATGTTGCCATACAAAGGATATCAAATATTTCAATAAAACAAAACATGGATAACATAGCTTAGCATAGCAGTCCCCTTACAGCTACAATTTACGAAATGACAGCTACATCAGAATTACAGAGTATAAAAAAATATCATGCTTTTTTATGTATCTTTGACTTATTTTATTTACATCGGTATACTAGGCTTTTTGTTCAATCCCTTATTCAAAGCTAATTTCAAATATTTCATGTGATCTCTATGTAAATAGAGTTACGCTAATAAAATAATTAACTTAGCTACTAAGAGCAGATTATTTAATTAAGAATGTTTCTTAAACAAATTGGAATAATCATATCAGTGACTACTTAAACAAATTCTCTGTATTAAAAGTCAAAATAAAAGTAAAAAAAACTTTAAAGAAATAAAATACATATTAATTAAAAGAGAAAAAAAATAGTCCGCCATCTTTGGGAGTCCGCCATATTGGATATAGAATGATGTCAGTTAGCTAACCATGCATTGGCATCCAAACTAAACGTGTATGCAAAATTTTAGCTTAATCGGTCACGATAACTGTTTTAAAATTCAGTTGCAAGATTTGATCTAAACAAACTAACATACATACATAGAAACATTGCAAGTTAAATAAAAGCTTGTCAAAAGGAAACAAATAAGAAGGGTTAACAAGTTCTATTTCTTAGTTTAGCACGGAATAGTAAAAAAAATGAGTGAATGGAGGACTTTTTTTGAATTATAAATTCGAGCTCAACTTATTTGTGGGGAACATATTAGTATGCAAGGAAAATTAATGTCTGTTATCAAATTGGCAAGCGTCGGCGTCGTGGTGACATAAGCCGTGTTTGTGAAGATTCGAAACGTGTTCATTATAACATGTTACGTGGTGAAACTGGAGTCATTGAACTTATCAAACTTGTAACTACAGTGTGTCCCTGGATAATGTGCACAGACGAAAATGGGTAGCCCAATATTTATTGTCAAAAAATGGAAAATAAAAGTAAAAAATAAAAAAAAACTGTTTTTTTTTTCTAGAATGCTTTGTTTTCTTGATCACTGTTTTTTAAGGCTTGCTTTTTATTTGCTATGCAGCATCAAATCTTAGCCACAACAAAAAAGTATAATTTTTGTACTAAAAAACTAAAATTACTTAAACGATTTTTTTTTGTCGATAAATTTTGGTATAGTTTTACCCATTTTCGTTTATGCACTTTATCTAGGGACACACTTTATAATAACGTATGATAAAATACTTTTATAAAATGATGGATTGGGAAAATGAATTAGTTGAACCCAAGTCTAGCCCTGTGAACTAAAATAGTCATAAGTCATAAATATTGCCAAGGTTATGACGGGCGGTTTTACGACCATATATTTTTCAACTGAAATCACTTTCAAGTTATGAAAGTACACACAAAGTCATATTTTAGTAAGACAATCTAATTTCAAGTAAAATCACCAAGGTTTAAATATAATTTTGTGGAATAATATACAGGGTGTAAACGAATTTGTGTAATTCCTTCAAACCGCGTGACTTTCTGGTGACACAGATTAAACATAAACAGGTTTTTATGGAAACAAAAGAAAAAAAATAATTAGTTTTGTATTTCTGAGTCATTATTAGGGCTCCGAGTTAACTGACTGCAAACAGTGATATTGTGCTAGTCGTTCCCTCCAGTTGTGTCGCCGTGCTTTGAGTAATTTATGCGAGGAGTCAAAAGGCAGAAACAAAGCAAAAAAACATATTTTTTTGCTATTTTTTTTATCCTTTTTCGTGGTTTAATTACGATCACTTATCCCTACCGCAATACCCGTATACTTTTGCTTTAAATTAACTGGCAATACTTTATTAATAAAAGGCATTAAAAAAAACCCTAAGTTTAGTTAATTAGATAACAACCTACAACATGCGCGCTCTCCGTTGTGTAGTAAATTCGAAGTAATATACAGTGTTCAAAACCTGTTAACGTAACTCTATATTAAAAACCTTGTTTAAAAAAAAAAAACGAAACCTAAACTTCTTGAAATGAGTTCCATTTCATGACAAAACAAAATTACGAAAACATTTGAAGACAAAGGAATAGGAGTATTATCTTTGATTATTATACTTCTATTACAACACATTGTATTTTCATGTCAAATTACTGAACAAGCTTTATTAATTTAGATCTGCTTGTAGACCCGCATCTGAAGTCTAGAGTACCTAGTGAAATAGACAATATCAATAATTGAAAACCTAATTTGATAACAGATTGGAAGACAAATTGGAACAATGTTCTAGTTTGCCAAAAACCAACTACTTTCAGTATCCTTGAATGTGGTTTATTAGGTTGCTACCCTTTTTAATATAGCTTCGAAAAATATTTGTTGAAATTCGAGATAATTTATTTCGGAGAAATTGTTAATTTGATATGACGTGTTATATTTATAGGCATAATACCTATATTGTATACAATAACTATCTTAGTTAGTCTAGTATACAGTGTGGGTAATGTTCATTGACGAAAATGGGTATAAGGAAATCACAATAAATCGACAAAAAAAACGGAAAAAAACTTTTTTACTTTAAAAAATTGTAACTTTTTATTAATTGCGTGTATTTCGTTTAAATAAAAACGATAATAATGGCTAAAATTTAAGTTACATAGTAAATAAAATGCAACCCTTAAAAACATTCATCAAGTCAAAAAATACGTTACTTTGAAGAAAAAAAAATGTTTTTTTTTACTTTTTTTTGTCGATTATTTGTTGTATTGTTTCACCCAGTTTTGTTTGTAACATTATCAAGGGACACATTGAATTGTTAACCTACCACAGCCTCATTCGGAAGAAGCCAGAAAACAATCAATTACGGAGAATACAATAGATAGGCCACTAGGGTAACCAGTTTCACAAATTGGCATAATGCCGTCACAATTTATCAACATTAGTATGTTTTTTCTTTTTTTAACAAACCATATCATTACGCCTGTATTCCCTGAAGGGTTGGGCAGAAGTGTATAGTACACCCTCATTTCATCGTTATGTTTAAGTCCCATGTAATAGGGGGCAAGCCGATTGCCATCAAACTGGCACAAATCCAGACTCCGGGCTGCTACTGAGAAATTCCACACGGAAAAACCTAACAACAACCTACCCGACCTGAGGATCGAACCCAGGACCTCCAGCTCAACAGTATTTTTTTAACTCAAAACGAAAAAAAAATCAAACTATAGATACATAAGACATTTATTTGGTAGGTACATAAAAGAAAAGACAACACACAAAAGCACAATTACATACAAACATAATATTAGAAAATAAAAATATTAAAATAAAAACCCAGTAAAAGACAGAATAGGGTATTTGACTGTAGGTACTTAAATCTCTTAGTTCTAATAAGGCTTTAACATAAGCACTTAACAGTAATAATCATAAAGGATTTTAGGCGATATATTACAAAGCAAAAATTACCAACAAGCCACAAACTATGAGTAACATAACTAATGAATATTCAACGGTACACTAACTCTGAATATACACGTTTAGCGGCAAAATTCATACCCTTTTCTGGGGTGAAAGTACGAGTAACGAGCTTGAGTGTTTCTCGAATATAACTGTGAACTTTTACTTGGGATGAGCCGCTCTCATTGGTTTAATCTACGTTAAATTTCCTTCGGGATTCGTGTAACTAAATGTAAGACTGATTAATTGTGAGATTGGTTTAGATTTTGTGAAATATTTGAATTGAATTTTACGGTTTCCGACCATCATTAAAGGCGCTATTCCATTAGGCAAGTTACTTGTATGCAAGTTGCAAATTGCATACAACTTGAACAAACCTGCGTACAAGCTACAACTTGTATGAGATAGTTTGAACTTGCACAGTTTTTATTCAAGTGACGTGCAAATTGAACACGCAAACGTTAGTTGCACTTTTCAAATTGTGAACGAGTGATTGACACCCATAATCTCCGACTCAATTGTTCAACATCTCCACTTATATGCAAGTAAAACCTGCATGCAATTTGCACATTCTCGAAAACATGTTTAAAATGTAAGCAACTTGTACGCAAATGTGACGTCATACTTGCATGCAAGACTTGCGTAATGGAACCGCGCCTTTAGAGAGGGTTGACTTTTCAAATCCATGTGCGGATCAGAATTGGATTATCACTTGCATTAATGGTGAAAGAAAGCATCGTGAGGAAACCGGTACACTTTAGAGGGCTTGTATTGTATGGCTTCATCATCATCATCATTCAGCCGAAAGACGTACGATGCTGGACATAGGCCTCCCCCAAGCATCGTCACATCCACCCGTCTTGTGCTCCATGATGGGGGGGCGGGGTTTGCCGTAATCACCACACTTGGAGGCGGGTTGGCAATCGAAGTATGGTTGTTAAAGTACTCAGAGAACGCTGCTGCCCATCCTCTAGTGAATTCCTTAGTCGTCTTTTACGACACCCATGCAAAGAGATGGTGTAGTGCTATTCTTTACGTTCGGCACCACACGGCTCCACACATTGCCACACGGCTGGTGTACACACGGCTACACATCAAGCCTATTCCAGTTTACACTGACCTCTCATTGTAAGGAAATCCTATACAATACGAGATCAGCTTATATTGGAAATGTATAGCTTGATCTGTAGCCGTGCGAACAATACTTGTATTGTATTGTAAGGCTTGATCACTGAGATATACTATCACTAGCTTTTGCCCGCTCGCGTTAATTTAGAATTTAACAATCAACTCTTAACACACAACTAAAGTTTCTATAATAATATAATTCAAACATGATTCGAAAGACACGTAGCGCGATCTATGGTCATAAGAAAGTTATTGTTGTTTTCCTCTGGAACAGTACTTTTTTTCGGAATGAAAAGTACCTTATATCAGTTTCTGTACACCTGACAACGTATATGCCAAATTTCATGGTGATCGGTTCAGTGGCTTAGGCGTAAAAAGGTAACAAACAAACGAACTTACTTTCGAATTTATAATACCTATTAGTTAGGATACGTGTAGGTACTTCCAGACTGATTCAATGGGTGTTAGGTGTGCGAGTAATCGGTGTTCGGACCCTTATAGTCCGCTACTTGTAATTAAGGGTAGAAACACAAATAAAATCGTGACTAAATAAATTATTAACAGGATGTTGTAACCGCGTTTTCAGCGAGTGGCCGACGCGGTCACAGATGAGTTTTATGATGCGGTCGAAGGGCGTTGGTTGAGATATCTCTTATATAAATTTCTTTCTTATTTTGCGTTTAGGTATTTATAAAAAATGAGTCTGCATAAGATGAAAAATAGACAGAAAATTGAATTGTAGTTTTTTATTTAATTTCTTTGTATTTTGCTACAGATTTGTATAGAAATAAAAAGTAGTGTTACCTGGATACATATTTAGAAAAGGTAGTATTGATAACTAAAATTGCTTACCGATTATACTCTCTCTTATGAATCATCTAAGAATTAAATGATATAAATTAATATAACTTATATGGTAATGATAGCTTATGCAAAAATTAACTATTTTCGTGATATTATTTCTAAGTTGCCAAGTTGACCTTTAACAATTTTTTTTTAAATCTCGTATTTTTTAAATTTTTGTATAAAGCAATACTGGTTTATTAGAAAGTGGATAACATGTCTTATAACCCTGCCACCGAATTGTGATCAATAATCAGTAACCCTGTATATCAATGTGCAGCGCATAATTTGCCAACAACTGATTATAAGGCCACAGAACAAAACAGCCTTTAAGCCTCAGGCACACTGAAACTAGCGCGACGCGGCGCGACGACAGCTGGACACGCGCGGCTTGTGACCTGCAGGACAATTGCGTAACGTAACCAACATCAATCATGACAGTAGGAGTCGATTGTAACAGGTAAAATCACGTATCTGTTACGCCTGTTCCTGTTACACGTAAACTGCTGTTCCAAAAACCTGTTACAAAATAACAGTCTGTTATTTCATACTATGTGGGAATAAACTATTGTGTGTTCTCTGTTACCACAGATACCAATGTTTAACCTGTTTACTGTAACAGCAGGACTTCTCTTTCTAACTAAAGTGTTAAACCTATGCGAGAAAAGGAAAGAGCTTGTGACGGCTGTAACAGGGTGTCACAGAGTAACAGTTTTTTTTTATCTTATTCTAACTAAGGTAACTGTCATAAGCATGAATAGAGAAAATCTTGTGACTGTCATATGACTGTCATATAGGATTTTGTTAGCTCGTGGAACAGGAACTGCTTTTTCAGTTTGTTTGTCACAGTTACAGTCTGTTATCTTAAAATACCTGTTGTAAATAGCTGTTACGATAAATACGCCTCATTCCTACATGACAGTTGATACGTCAAAAACAATATTAATTGCGTGGTACATAGTTGTGAAGAAGTCCGTTTATTATTACAAACGTTGCTATCGAAATTGTTGACCTGTCAAAATCTGTCAATCAATTAGGAGTGCGTTGCGCAATTAGAATGCGGATCTTGTCCAGTGTGGCGAAGGCTTTATCTTCTGTAGATGAAGTATCCCGCATATAATAACATAAATTACATTACACCTTGTAATAAACTAAAATTATCTTACCCCAAAATGATGTACAAAACAGAAGATTAATGTTTCCAAAAACTTCTAGCAACGTAATGACACAAGTTCTGTAGGTTGGCTGAATTACCGTAAACAATGAAAACTTCACAGAAAAGTTTATTCTATACTTAATGACGCGGAGTAAATATTTAAAACTCCTATCTAACTGGTTTTAAAATAAATTCTAAAGAAGAGAGTTCGATGTAGAAAGTTTTTAATTTATTTCTTAGCCTTTTTTGTCAATCAGTGTAACTTAGATTTCAATTAGTGAGGCATTAGGGTTTTCTACCCTGAAAATAAAACTGTTAAAAATAAGTATTTTATTACATTCCTAGAGGTAACTCGTGGCCTCGCCCGCGTGGATATCTTTTAAATAAAATAGATAAAAAGAGATAAAAGTAGCCTATGGTCTTCTCCGGTTTCCAGAGTATCTCTGTACCAAATTTCATCAAAATCGGTTCAGTAGTTTTGCGGATTAGCTCGCGTTTAATTAAGCTCAAAAACCCCATAACACACTACTAAAGTTTCTATAATAATACAAGGTTAATCAGAAAGGGGGTACTAATCCGAAGCCCACTTATAGTATCGCTGATGACTGTTTGAAAGCAAGTGTTAAAATTTCAAAATTCGATATATTTTTTTCCTAAATAAAATGATTTTTATTTTAGTTTTTTCAAAAATTCTTCGTCCCTGCTTTAGTTACAAATTCAGAAAATGGTGCTTCTAATTCATGACCCCAAATATGACCTAAAATGTAAACACAGCTGATCATAACTAGGGATAGATAGATTCTAGAGATTTTTTTTTGTGATTTTTGAACAACTATTTCTCTTAAACTATTGACTTTTGGGAAAAGTTGTAGAACAAAAGTTATTCACTATTATGTGTACTTTAACACCCTTTCGGATTAGTACCCCCTTTCTGACTAACCTTGTATAATTCAATCGTGGTTCGAAAACACGTGGCGCCATCTGTGAATGTTATTGTTGTTTTCCTCGGAAACAGTACTTTTTTCGGGTTGAAAGGTACCCTATGTTCGTTTCTGTACACCTGACAACGTATATGCAAAATTTCAGGGTGATCGGTTCAGTGGTTTAGGCGTGAAAAGGTAACAAACAAACATACTTTCGCATTTATAATATTAGTTAGGGTTAAGTAAGGATTTATAACTTTTGTAAGACACATTTATATTTATGACTAGCTTTCGCCCGCAGCTTCGCTTGCGTGTTTTGAACCCGTTAAGTGACGATTTTCCATACAAACTTTCATCCCCTATTTAACTACCTTAGGGGTTGAATTTCGAAAAATCCCTTTTTAATGGATGCCTACGTTACAAAAGGAACCTACTGTCAAAATTTCAATTTTCTAACCCCAGCGGTTTAGGCTGTGCGTTGATAGATCAGTCAGTCAGTCAGTCAGCTTCTCCTTTTATATGTATAGATTAGTTACGGTTTACTCACGTGTATTTTTGGGGATTGCCCTATAGTCTAGGTCGCGACCTCCCCGCGTGTTAAGCTCTTGATTAAGGGCTCCGTTTAGCTCCGAAACTAGTCGGGCAATCCCGAAAAATGGACGTGAGTGTGCCGTAACTAATCACATGTATTTATTTATTCTTTCGCACAAAATTAGTACAGAGGCGGACTTAATGCCTTAGGCATTTTCTACCAGTCGATCTTAGGGTGATGCAGAGAAAACATGGTAGGTGCACAAAATAGTGTTATGTGTATGTATAGTGTAAAAAGCGACGTTCATAATATAAATACTAGGAACAAACACAAATTAGTAGTCCCTAAATTTAGATTATCCAAAACGAATAAGTCATTCCTAGGAAACTGTGTTCGATTTTATTACAAGCTTCCCAAATCAATTACGGATCTCACTGAGGGCAAATTTAAATCTCACGTTAAATCAGTTCTCACTAAAAAGGCATACTATAAGATAAACGACTATGTTGACGATAGGGACGTGTGGCGCTAGTTCTTTTCTGCACATGTTCCCTGGTAACCAATAGTTTTTAGTTTTTAGATGTAGGTTTATGATGTATCTATATTAGATACGATTATGATTTAACACAATTCATACAGAATTGATTTATATACTTTATTTTTAATTTGTTTTTACCTGTACTTGCATAATTTTATTATTGTAAAAAATATGATGATTTTTGTTGTATAGAGTCAATTAATTTATTCACTTGACAGACATATCTGTGTTGCTGGGGAGTTTGTTGCGCCGTTTCTTCTTCACAGCAAAAACACTAGGAAGCGGTGAAGGGAGGGCTTTTTGTGGGATGTCTATAATATTGTAAAACTAACGTTCAAAAAGAACTAAGTAATTCTAGTCTATTTTGAATAAATGAGTTTTGAGTTTGAGTTTGAAATGTATTTGATCCAATAGCATTTATACCAATAATATTTACACTTAAGCGCCATTTACACGGAGATAGTTTCTCGAAGCGAGACTCGTTCTGTCTTTGTTTTTCTCTACGACGAAAACAGAGATAGCATGAGACTCGCTTCGAGAAACTATCTCCGTGTAAATGAGCCTTTATAAATCGATGACTCCCACGTAAATTGTTGTAAGCCACAAAATGCATTTTTGCGTTCTTCACGTAAATGTGTCTAATTTTATGTGCTATTTATTATCTGTTCAAAATATAAAAATACCAAAAATAAATATAGTTTTTCGGTATTTTTATATTTGGAACAGATAATAATACATAAAATTTTAGACACTTTTACGTGAAAAACACAACAATGCAATTTGTGGCTTACAACAACTTACGTGTGAGGCATCGAAATATGAAAATACAAATTAAATAAACCAATAAATACTAGATGTATGTGTCTCACCAAAGTTATAAATCTTTACTAATTTTATAAATGCGAAAGTAACTCTGTCTGTCTGTGCCGCTTTCGTGTCTAAACCGCTGAACCAATTTGCTGTGACAAAACAAAGGGCAGTCGCTAACCGTACAATACACGCATTATATCTTGGCCAGCCTTTAGGCCAATCTCCGGTTTCTGAATTGAGAATCTTTGGATAAGCAGTACTTGTTTCCGTGCATCGCGGCCGATCGCAGCCGCGCGCGGCATCTGCGTCAATAGTCGTGTCGATAATATACTGACTAATCTGTCGTTAGCTGCACGCGTCTGTCGCAGACTTCGGAAGCGGTGCCATAAATTTTCATACTCTGACTATTGTTGTACTAGACGCGCGCGTCAGCCGCACGCGTTCGACCGCGCGCGGCTGCGTTCTGCCGCGATGCACGGAATTGTACCTTAAGTAACATTTGAGTACGGAATTGTCAAAAAAATAACGGATTTTAAAGCATTTTTTTGAAAACTCCGTACTCAAATACTACTTAAGTTATTGCGTATCGTAAATTCTCAATTCAGAAACCGGAGGTAATTCACGTAATTTCATGACGTGCCTATCAAGGTGCAGTGACGCCGCATTTAAGTTCACTCGAGCGTATCTGATAGGGATCGCCTATTCTTCTCTCGTGTCAGCACGAGCTATACAAAAATAGCTCATGCTGTGGTGAAAAGATTAGCCAGTCAGCAAGGTTGGTAGCGAGGCTGACTGCCCAGGGTGCGCCGGACGTACTTAAGTATCGTCACTCGTGGAGGCTCTTTTCATGCACCCCCCTAATTCATATACATGCATCGCCTATTAATAGAATACAAAAAGCGTTGTTTTGATCGAAACTTAACTGGAACTACACAAAAACTGTATTTCTTTAGTTAGGTGGATCAGGCCCCTAAACTTCATAAAGATGGTTTCGCAACCGATTTTTCAGGTACAAAAATTATGACTGTTCATTAACATTAATTAATCAACACCATCCTTGACTCGATCATTAGTTAAGCGAAGTTTACTAAAAATTTTTTACATTACCTGTTTCCTTTCTGAGTATACATGCGCGAAAGTTCGGAAAGCCGTTCAGGGCGATCAAAATAAAATGCGCGTATAAATCAAAAACTCACCATTAAAAGGGAACTAATAGTAAAACGCTAATGACCTCATAACAACAACCATTAACCAAAGTGGGCACTGGCCGCAAGTTGTAAAAATTCCCAGTAATAAAACAGTAACGGAACAGTACGTTAAGCGCAGTTCAGACTACGTTACAATGTTTCGCTATTTAGTATAGTATATTGCGTCATAAGCTATAACTGTACCTATAGCATTCATACTATATGCTGTATAGCAAGATATTTGACGGCGATCCGTTGGGCGACGGATGGTGTAGGACTGAAACGGGGTGGGGACTGGAGAAACGTATGATATAGCTCTGAAAATCGCTCAAGTTTATCGCGTAATACTTTATAGCATAGCGTTTTGTGAACGTGTCCATATAAAATGTATGCTGAGCGATATCGTCGTGCTATACAAGGTTAGTCGGAAAGGGGGTACTAATCCGCAGTCCACTTAAAGTATCACTGATGACGGCTTTAAAGCAAGTGTTAAAATAAACAAAAAAACGTTAATTTTTATTTCCATGAAAAATAATTATTATATTATATTTTTTTTAAATTCTTCGTCCAATCTTTAGTTACGAATTCAGGAAATGGATCTTCTAATTCGTGACACCAAGTGACCTAAAATGTAAACATAGCTGAGGATAGATAGATTTTAGCATAATTTTTTATGCAATTTTTTAACAGCTATTTCTCTTAAACTATTGACGTTTGGAGATAGTGGTCGAGCAAAAGTTACTCATTATTACGGGTACTTTAACACCCTTTCGGATAAGTACCCCCTTTCTGACTAACCATGTATGGTATTTGCTATATAAGCTATAATAATATATTATAGCGTAATCTGAACTGCGCTTTACCGCTAAAAGTGCTATCTCGCTATTAACATTTCAAAACTACTCGTACTATTATTTGAAACGTTTTGCGAGTTACGTAACGTAATGGAAAAAGCGGGAGTAACAATGTAGCTTTTAAACTACAAGTAACGAGCATTGGAAAAAACTGCATTTAACCACTATAATATAGAATACTACAGTATTCCGTTTGCAATTTAACTTTCAAATCGCAAACAGTGTATCACAGTAACGTAAAACGGTTTTGCATCAACGTTTGTTTTGTTTCAAGTTGTAAATTATCCCTATTTTAAATGTCTAGACGGCTAGTTTATTTACAGTAGGGTTCTGTTTACAATTTATTATGTTTACAGATTTTGCAAATATTGTGTGGAGACTATCTGAATTTTTGTTTTTAGGTGATTGTGTATTATAGGCTCACAAAGAGATTAGATTCGTTTTTGGATTTTATTTTACTGATACTTATCCGTAACATTGAAAGTAAGCTTGTTATGGTTCATTTAAATGCAAAATCATAGCCATTATGACTTATGGCTTCATTAAAATAAACCAAAAAATAAGCCAATGTTAAAATTTTCTATTTCAAATACACCAGATTACAGGTGCTTTTACGGTTCCAAAAAGTAGGTCTTATGGAGAATAAAACTACCTACTAGTTTTAATTTATGGCAAAAGTATCTATTTATTTATTTATTTCAATCACGTGTCAGACTAATATGAACAAGCATATATAGAATAAAAAAAATCGTATCGTAGGACAAATATTTTTAGTAATTCTATATTGTCCTACGATACTTTTGATTTCGTTCTCTGAGAGAAAAAAAGCGGATTCTTTCAATAACCCAGGAAATAATGGAAATCCATCTTCGTTCAGTGTACTCTCACCTTTATGCCAGAAGTGTCTAGGCAAACAGTATTATCATATTTACACTCGAAATATTATAATTTATAATAATATTTTGTTAGCATAAGTCTTTACTTTATTCAATAACTTTGTTGGAGATTTCGAATTATAATTTTATATCATCCTTTTTGCCGACGATTTGGTCTCTAGGCTGAAAGCAGTTTAAATATACTCAGTTCTACTTATCTAGAAAATCTGAATATTAAAAATCTATCGTTAAATAGTGACTATAGGTTATTTAGCCGATAGTCATCTACTGCCTTAAGATTGGTCTCAAGCATTGGTTTTGTTATGTCACATTAGATATTATGACTTTTTCCTAAGGTTACATATACACGGTGACACTACTGACATTCGACACAATGCAATCGCGACACTGAAATTAAACCCGAGCTAATGCGTAAGAGCGATTACGCACCGCATCCGATCCGAATCCGTGAAAATACGGATATAAAAAACTCGGACCGAATTCGGATATTGCTTCACGCACTGCATCCGATCCGAATCCGTGAAAATACCGATCTAGAGTAAAAATCTCGGACCGAATTCGAATGTTGCTTACGCACTATTCCGATCTCTGATTCAAATTCAAACAATTCAGGGGCCATCTTTGGCATATCCGTTTGGCGTCTGATTTGAATCCGAGGTAATGCGAAAGCGTTCATAAAAACAGTACTACGGCTACTTCGGTCCGTCAATTGTTCTTCCGAATTAGAAACTCACGGATGACGGATAGAAATCGGATGACGGATGCCGGATGCAGTGCGTAAACTATCATACAAATAGTTCTATGGCTACTTTGGAACGTATTTGCACGGATTCGGATCGGATGCAGTGTGTAACCGCTGTCACTCAGTGTAACAGCGATGTACACACTACGACACTCGGTGTCGAGACTGAGTGTCGAGTGTAATGTGTAGCCGTGTATCCTTACCATAAGGGTTTTAAGATATCCCCCTTGCCAATTTTTCCTCATAAACTTCTTCAATGCCTGATTCCTATAGCTACTGACGAGTGGTGTTGCTTACTAATGGTAATGCTGCCAATCGGCTTATATTTTGACTCGTAAGCTAATTTAACCTGTGATAGTTACTCACGTATAGAACGGTCTACTGTGCACAGCTCGGTCTTTGCTTCAATATTGGTAAATATAGGGTATTAAAAAATAAACTTTCAGATTTTCTTGGGGTTACTCTGCATCGGAAACTGAACAACTTTCGTAAAACAACTTTTCGAAATCTGCATGTTTTTTTTTAACGTAGAACTAGCGACCCGCCCCGGCTTTGCACGTGTACGTTTTATGGCTTAAAACCTTCCTCTTGAATCACTCTCTATCTATTAAAAACACCGCATCAAAATCCATTGCGTAGTTTTAAAGATCTAAGCATACATAGGGACAGACAGCGGGAAGCGACTTTGTTTTATACCATGTAGTGATGATACGCAAAAAAAAAAGATTGAAATATCACTCTGTACACAAGACATAACTTTATCCAATAACGATCGGTTAATCAAATCGGCCAATAGACTAAAAACCAACAAGTATTAAAACCTTTATCAAAGGTTCTCGAGTGATAACCAAAATGTAACAAATCTGACTAATACACATTGCAATCACCAAAATATCTCATCAATAATTCTGTAGTGCGGTTAGAGGTGTACCACAGACCACAGCATGCATCGACAGACACTATCTAATCGGTGGTTACGATCAGCCAGATAGATAGACACCTTCATTACGATGACGAACCCGATTACTCGGTCACTGCGTTTTGATTATAGGGCATTAACCTTATATACAAGGTTAGTCGGAAAGGGGGTACTAATCCCGCAGGCCACTTAATGTATCACTGATGACGGTTTTAAAGCAAGTGTCAAATTTCAAAATTTGATAATTTTTATTTCCATGTAAAATAATTTTTACTTTAGTTTTTTCAAAAATTCTTCGTACCTACTTACTTTAGCTACGAATTCAGAAAATGTAGCTTCTAATTCGTGACCACAAATATGACTTAAAATGTAAACATAGCTGATCATAGCTGAGGATAGATAGATTTTGGCAATTTTTTTTTTGATTTTTTTTACAGCTGTTTCTCTTAAACTATTGACTTTTGGAGAAAGTGGTAGAACAAAAGTTACTTATTATGAGTACTTTAACACCCTTTCGGATTAGTACCCCCTTTCCGACTAACCTTGTTTACAGTGTGTTCGGCCATGGACTAGCGATATTCTAGGTGCTTATAAAGCAACTATTCTAGTACACAAATACACTACACACTAGGGTCCAATCCACTTCCCCGCTATTTGGCAACCATTTTGATTTTTTGTTGAGATATTGTGTACAACTGCATGTCTTTATTTGAAGCCTTGTTTCGTAATGTAAACGATAAACAATATTGTTGCCCTCCGAATAAGCCTACTTTTATCTCAGTAGGACCAACACTTTGAGAGATAAGATACGTCATTGGAGATAAGACGTTTTTTGTACACACGTAGGTACAGAATATCTCAATAAAAAAATGGAAGTGGATTGGACCCTAGTGTGTAGTGTATTTGTGTACTAGAATAGTTGCTATATAAGTACCTAGAATATCGCTAGTCCATGACCGGACACATGCCCCCTTATTACAAAATATGGTTTAAACCAAAACTAAGGTAAACCAGGATTTAAAAAATACCCGTCAATTTCTTACGTCATATAACAAAAAGAGATGGGGCTATTTTAAAACCTAGGTTTTTCTTAGACCATCTTTTGTAATAAGGGGGATTGTATGTTGTACTTTCGTGCTTCTTCTTCTTCTTCTTCCTTTGCCTTGTCCCATCATCTGGGGTCGGCTCTCCTTGTCTGCCTTTTCCATTTATGTCGATCCAGAGCCGTTGCGGTATCTATTTCGCTCTCCTTCAGATCTTTCTGGACTGTTGTCAGCCAGGTGGCGGGGGGTCTTCCGCGATTTCGCGACACTGTCGGCAGGTTAAGGGCTACTCGCACCATGTGGTCTTCTGGACGGCGTAACACATGTCCATACCATCGAAGGCGTTGCTCTTTAACTTTCTCAGCAATGGGGGCAATCTTGTAGCTACCTCGGATGTGTACGTTGCGTACTTTATCCAGAAGTGTGACGCCCGCTGACCATCGTAACATGCGCATTTCCGTTGTGTGTAGTTTTGACAGGTGTTGTTTAGTGGTTGCCCAGCACTCTGTACCATAAAGGATGGCGGGTCTAATTGCTGTTTTGTACAGTTTGCCTTTAAGCTTAATTGGCATCTTCTTGTCACACATTACGCCTGTAAGTTGTCTCCACTTCATCCATCCCGTGGTTGTTCTATGGGTTACGTCTCGCTCAATTTTGCCATCACGGCTGATGATTGACCCTAAATATTTAAAATGGTCGACGGACGGTATGGGTGTGGCGTCGATGAAAATTTTAATCTCACTTACGTCCGTATGGCCATCGAATATACACGACATATGCTCTGTCTTTTTACGACTGATCTTCAGACCATTGTCTTCGAGCGATTTCATCCAACGGTTAAAATCGTTTTGTAGGTCTACTACCGAGTCAGCTATCAAAGCAACGTCATCTGCGTACAGTATATTCCACGGCACGGGCTTCTGGCAGCGTTTCGTAAGGTAGTCCATGGTTACATTAAACAACAGAGGGCTCAGTGCCGAACCTTGATGGACTCCCACCGTAACATCAAATTTTCCGCATGTTCCTGCTGGACATACTACTTGTGTTGTAACACCATTGTACATATCTTGTATGAGTCCTATGTACTCTTCAGGGACATGTTGATCTCTGAGTGCGTCCCAAATGAGATCTCGAGGCACGTGGTCGAAAGCCTTTTCAAGATCAATAAAGATCATATGTAGATTGGTGTTATTGATTCTTGACTTTTCAAGCAGTATTCGGATAGTTTGAATGGCGTCTGAAGTACTTTTCTCGGCAACATAACCACACTGATTTGGTGTTAGGTTTATAAGTTCAACAAGTCTATTGTTAATTATCCTTTCCCAGATTTTGAACGTGTGTGACATCAGTTTTATGGCTCTGTAATTATTACAATCTCTAATATCCCCTTTCCCTTTGTAAAACGGCATTAAGAAGCTGTTCCGCCATGAATTAGGAATGCAATCGCCTTCAATCAGTTTGTTAAATAGATTGTACAACCAGACCATACCTGCTTCTTCTAGTTGCTTCCAGACCTCTGCTGGGATTTCATCCGGTCCTGTCGCCTTGTGGTTTTTCATTTGCGCGATGGCTTTTTTCAGTTCCTGAGGTGTTATGACAGGTATTGGTCCGTAGACGGGTTTAGGCTTCTCAAAGTTCGATACCCGGGGGTGGGACACGTTTAGTAGATGTCTATAGTATTGTACCCATTGTTCTTTAACTGTGTACTTTCGTGCGACATATTCATATTTATGATTAGTTACGGTTCACTCACGTACATTTTTCGGGATTGCCTGATTAATTTCGGACCCAGACGGAGCTCTTAATCATGAGCCGAACACACGGTTAGGTCGAGAGTCGAACTGTCAGTCAATCCCAAAAAATGCACGAGGGTAAACCGTAACTAATCATAAATACAAATTATTATTTTGCTTAGCCTTTTCCCAACTATGTTGGGGACAGCTTCCAGTTAAACCAGATGCGGCTGAATACCATTTTGCACGGAGCGACTGCCATCAGACTTCCGTAACCCAGTTACTAGGCAATGCCGATATCTTAAGGTAAGACCGGTTTTCAGACTTTCGGGCTTCTGACTACCCGTAACGACTGTCACAGGTATTTTATGACACCGGGGACCAGGGTTAACGTGCTCTTCGAGGGTCGGAGTGGTCTCGAGGTGTAACGAACGGTCACCCATCCACGGACTGACCGTGGCAAGCGCAGCTTAACCTTGCAAATCTTATGCTCTGCTTGCCTTCCGTTCAGAAGGGTCCGAGATCGATCCCGGCCTCTGATTTTTCGATTTCATGTTCGAATGAGATGTTGATTATTATTTCCTATTGGAAACAAAATTTTCGCAATTTACTTCCGAATCAAAGTTTCAACTCCGCAATAGTAGAATATCAGCTTTAGAGTAAGGCCTCGTTCACACATGCGCGATTTTTTTCGGCGCGAAAGCGCGCGCTCCTCTCTTACGAGTCGCTCCGTCCTCAGAAACTTTGGAATTGAATAGTTAGTCCCTTGTCATAACATACCTTCTTTTACTGATGTAAAGTACACGCACACGCTCAGCGCCCGAATAGCTATTGCGTAGTACACGCGTCGCAATCGCGCAGCACCCGCGCCGCTCCACCCTCCCGGCTAGTATGGCAAATGCAATTTGAGATCTATTGATGTATCATAAGACTCAAATTATATACAACAAATTTCAAAGCGAGTTAGACGCGGATGCTGACATGCGTGGCGTGCGCTTAGCGGGCGCTTGTCGTCTGAACGCGCATTAGGGCGAGAGAGTTACCATTCCGCTGTGCGTTAGGTTTGGTTTCCTTTTGTGTTTCACTCCGGAGTTGCAACGGCGCGTACTCATGTTTTCTAAACGGTGCAGCGACACAGACCTGACGGGAGTCACTCAAATAATATCAAGAACTGGCAAACTTCAATTTAAACTTGTAGTATCCGGTATTCGTAGTCACCGATAGTTTCACTGACCGCTTGTTACAAAGTAATAACTTTGAACCACTCGCGTTCTATATCCAATTTGAATAGTTTTGATATCTTCGGAGGTGAAATAATAGGATGGGGAACTGGAGAACTAATGGCGCGACTAGGGAATCCAATCCCTCAAACGCGGGATCCCACAAATGCGGGATCTGAAATGCGAGATCCCGCACGTTTGCGGGATTGAAAAAAAAATGAGCTCTGACGACGCGACGTTCTGATTATTTTTAAGACCCAGCACAGGCTCATTAATAAGTGATTTAACAACTATCCCATGGAACTCGTGCGTGACTTTTCTATAGTATTTGTATGGAAAATACTTTACATTTCAGTTTTTAACTTACAGCTAAAAAAAAAATTAAATTTCGTAGTATACTTATTACTTCTATGATTTTATGTTGTGTGAATCCTGTTTCTGAACGGAACGAAATCAATGTCAGTTCAAATACTCTATGACTAGGGATTCCCCCACGGCACGGGGAATTACCTTTGCGCGTGGTTAATTGTCAAAGAAAGTTATTGCGTCATTTGCCTTTAACTTGTGTATGAAAAGGTACGAAACAACGATACAATTATTTTTGTTATAAAACTTTTCATAGCATTTTTTTTAATAACTTCTCATAACAAAAGAATGTTTAAAAAATCTCAATCCCGCAAATCCCGCGGGATCTGCGGGGTTGATGACCTCAATCCCGCAGGCCTTGATTGGATTCCCTAGGCGCGACCGTCGTTTGTACCAACGCAATTTCATTGGTTAAAAATGTGAGACATTACTGATACTTATGATTATTTACGGTTTACTCACGTGCATTTTTCGGGATTGCCCGACTAGTTTCGAACCCAAACGGAGCCCTTAATCATGAGCTGAACACGCGGCGAAGTCGCGAGTCGAACCTTTAAAATTACTGATACTGTCAATTTGACTTGTTTTGATTGGTTGAGGTTTTGCGTTCGTTTCCCCATTGTTATGATAAAGTAGATCTCAAAGTAATTTTGTTAATGTGTTGATATTGTTATTAGGGAATACAAGGTTTTGTGTTTAATTCGTTGTTTATTTAAAAAAATCCTTTCCGTAATGGTTGAAAGACCATTGAAATAAAAAAAAATCTTTATGCGCTTTTAATTCGAGTCAAGGTATTAAAATTATTTATTTATTTGTATTTATAATTAATATTCATGCACAATATTACACTACGCATGCTTTATTTATTAAAATAGCTTGTTGTGACGTGGCTGTCTCTAAAATTTACTCGAATTTATTTTTACCGTATTTTAAATATCTTACCAGTCATCTACTTCATAAAATCTCATACTACGAGCATTATTTAAATATTTTTCAAATATCTTTGCTGAAAAGGTTTTCTAAATTATTTTTTTATAATACAGCTTATTTTGACAATATACTGTGGTGTCTGTGAATTTATTACGTTTTTATTAAATTACAAAAAAAAACTGATTTATTGCTTTCTTGTACTTTTTCTGTTAGTAATGTTATAAGATCAACGATTTCAGAGATCAACCTTTACACCTAATAGATCATTCTGCTTCATTATTGCGCAAAACACGTAATCGCTATTGGTATGTCTACACCAGTGCGCTTTCATGTTCATCTTGCGCTTTCAACTTTCAATTCCTCTTGCGTTAAGCGCTTGCAATATCGATTGCCATAAGACGCATGCAGCTTATCGTCTACATCGGTACGCCTCGTCAGTCGTCAAGATGGACGCGTGTGGACTTGTAGTTTTTTTTTTCTATTGGACTGCTGTAGGTGGTCCTAGGGGACCGTTTCTACGTAACCGGGCAGTTATTGGCGAGGCCTGAAGGGTCTCCAGCGAATGGGGGGGAGTAAAATACTTAACTTAAGCTAACTACTTATACTACACTAACATCATGACTACCTGCAACAACAGCACTAAGGACGACCCCTAGTGGGACTCGGACCTCGGCTTAGGGCGTTGCTGGCGTGGACTTGGGGGGGGGGGGGGGGGGCAGCTTGATGAGGGCTGAATTACCGGTGTGACTGCGGAGTCTGAAGAGACGACCGGCTCTACGACGGGAGAGCTCGGTGGATCGTGACCGGCGGGGACTTGTGGCTATATGTGCGGCATATTTATATGGATTAGCGTGCGGTAGGGGCATGCGCTTTTGTCGAACTAGCATGAAGGCATGCGCTATGGCGCTTCACGCATGCTTCAGACGAAGACGCAAGATGAACATGAAAGCGCACTGGTGTAAACATAGCTTATGGCTTTGAATTTGGGCAGCAGGGCACGTCAACAATTTCCATAGCAACGTATGTATTAACAATCCGACGTCTCCACAACTTTGTACCACGCAATGAATATTGTTGTATTGTCAAAATAAACGCTATTGAAATTGCGAATGTGATACGCAATTCGGATGCTGGTGTCGGCCATCACTCGCAATACTATAAGGTCTATAAGCCTTGGTTTACCATCAAGCATAGATCTTGTTGCTTCGAGCTCTCGACCCCTTTCTTGAGTGTCCCATAAGTTTCAGATCAGTAGAAATGCAATAACTTCTGATCGCACACATTGCTTCATATTGCAAAATATTTTCTCAATTCGTAAATCCATCACATCGACCCAATATACTGACGGTAATATACGTAAAATAAAGAAGAAAATAAACTCAGAGACGAACGCTAGATACATTGTTCTATATTCCTTGCATAATACTGCCATAAACGTTGCATGCGAGGAGGTACTGACACTGAAATGCACTGCAATATACTCGTAATACTGAAGGCAACGCAGCGTGGAAATATTATGTCGAAGCTGTTACTAAATGGATGTAAGATCTTCAGAATTGTAAATGAAAGGATAATTTTGAGGATTACGATAGTTGACACTTTTAGAGGCAGACCAAAGAAACGATGGATGGATAATGTAAAAGAAGATATGAAAGAAACAAATAAAAAAAAAACACATAAACCAATACAGGCGCTTATGAAAAGTCGAATTTAGGTGCACGGTTCCAATTAGTCGTTTCCTATGGAGAAGAGCCAGCAAGAAACTCCATGGTTACTCAGGAACAGGAGGAACAGCTGTTTTTTTTTTCGCGATTTCAGCTTTGATCCCATAGTAAAAGTTGTTTATAATGATGAGTACAGTGATCCCTTAAGAGGTTGTGCATTATTTATGTTACACCTTTTATAAAACAATTGACATAATAAATTGTCATCCAAACTTAGAAAAGAAATCATTGTAAAATTAGATAAAAGATATCTTGAGAGCAATGAAAGATATGACTAGAAAGGGGGTGACTACTGAGATGACGGCTAATAGAGATGTATGGAAGAAAAATATATGCTGCGCCGACCCCAGTTGGGACGTTGGGACGATGAGGATGATGATAGTTGACTCTATTTGTTTGGCATTAAATTCTTATTTAATGCCTAATGCAACAGCGTTTGCATAGTATCCTATCTTCGTATTTGACACGATAATATACTTAGGGTATTTGAATGAAAAAATCTAATTAGTCCATCAGATTATCAAAAATATTTGAGCCGTATTTTTTCTTTTGTTACGTAAACCAAAATTGACGAAAATACGACACTTTTAAAATTGGCAAAACGTCACAAGCAAGTACAATTTTTACTTGCTGCCGACGTCAGAAGCCCCCACTCTTGAGTTTTGATGCGTTTTATCTTTCCAAATATTCATAGATTTAACAAAAGAAAAAATACGTGTCCATTATTTTTCACAAATCTAAGTGGCGGACTAATTAGATTTGCAATTTATTGATGCTGTCAACATGCCTATTGGTCAAAATTTATAGAACTTTTTTATTTTTTATTTAGCGATATGCTCGCGTTTGACCACTATCTCGCCTGATGGTAAGCGATGATGTGATCAACGGTGAAACACGCTTGCCTAGAAGTAAACTATTCACTCTTGACTTAAAGACCCCAAGGTGACAGCTATCAGGAAACACAAACTCCGGCAAAGAATTCCACTTCTTAGCTGTGCGAACAATGAATGTGTTCGCAAAACGCTTTGTACGTATGGGTGGGATGTTCACCACATGGTGAACATATCCATGGCGCATTGCCGTACGTCTTATAGTCCGATGATGAAAAGGGCCAGGCGGAATCAAATTGTGCAGTTCCATCGCACACTCCCCGAAGTGTAACCGATATAAAACCGACAGGCTGGCCACTCTGCGTCGATGTTCAAGGCTCTGGAGCTTTGAATTAACCAGTGCATCGTTGCCGATAAGGCCACTCTTGGCCCGTTTATCGACCGACTCAAGTGAATCGAGTTGGTATTTGGGAGATCCATCCCAGAGGTGAGAACAGTCGTCATTACCCACAATAAATATTGCCTTTTGTTGTATTTCCATTGCTCAAACACCAAATGAAATTCATGAATATATTTTATCTAAATTATAACGTCCCAGAATCATTACGTGTAATAATATCGTCTAGAGTTGTATTGTTTGCATGACAATTATGTTGCCATACCGCGGCGGGCGGTTTATAGGTATTAGGCCACGGAATTCGGTACTATATTATGGCAACACAATGTTTGTGATTTGGTTTCGGGATGCCGTTAATTAGGTATATTGGAATATCTGTATACCTCAGTTTATGTTTTTATTTTCAGAATTATCTTTTTATTACAGTTATTGTGTTTTTTAATCATAAGTACGCAAAAAAGCTTTCCAAAAATAATAGTACTCACAACATGAGTTATTTTAAATAAAAAAAGTCTTAAAAACGTGTGTCGTATGAATACATAATATATGAGAGTTGTTATGGGTAGTCAGAAGCTCGAAAGTCTGACAATCGCTCTTCCTTAAGATATCGGCATTGCCCAGTAGCTGAGTCACGTTGATCTAATTGCAGTCGCTCCATATAAAATACTGGTAGCCGTATCTGGGGGTCTACTCCCTAAGCACGAAGTCCGTGGTTTCGGCCTTAGTTACGAGCGCTTCGTACTCTCTATCACTTACGGACATACGATTATTTCGGGCCCCGAACTAAGAATGAATGACAACACGATTTGACAGTTTTCCCTACTACCGATGTGTTTTTGCCCGTTCGAAAAGTTGAACTTGACACTTTTTTTGTTCACTCCTACGTTTCGGGCTACTTTCGGACGGGCGACTAACTTCTTTGACGGACTTAGGGAGTACGCCCCCTGGTTAGACTGGAAGCTGACCCCAACATGGTTGGGAAAAGGCTAGGCAGAAAAAGTCGTAAAAAATGATTTTTTTCACTTCAATTATTGAATTTAACTTAATTTTGCTCGAAATCTAATGTTTTTAATGACGTATTCTTAAAAAACAAATGAAACCATTGACTTTAACAAAACAAGCCAATTATTATCTCATAATGATTGAATATAATGTAATAACGTATAACGCGTTCTATTAATAAAATAGGTTGCAGAACTCAAAATATAGCATTTATTAATAATTCGCATATTTCTAAGAACACTCTCTTGAAATAGGTGGCCATGTTTGTTTTTAATTAAAGGATGATTCTTCTATAATATTTTTTTTATTCATTGTGTTATGATTTATGAGAACAATTTTGCGTGTAATTAAAAATAGTGCTTGGATATTGTTTAAATTATTTCGTGCTGTAGGTATAAATACAATTAATTTGAGGATCTTGAGTAATAAATATATTTCGATTTTTAAACTTTAAACACAATCATGGTTCACAAGACGGACTTATTTATTTACTTATTGCACAATGTAGTTTACAAAAAACTTATAGAATAGTTATTCTAAACATACATAGACTCTGTAAAGGTGTTGCAAGGTATACAATAATAGTACTTATTTATATGTCATTAAATAATTAGTCATGTCATTAAATAATTAGTTAAGTTAGGTTACCGATTACATACATATTCTATTACTTAGGTATAATAGGTAAATTATTTTATACATAGGGATATAGTAATTAGACGCATTTTTTTAAAATATTTTTTTTCTTTGTAGGTAGTTATTTTTAGGATTTATATTCCATAAATTCTTTGATAGTATAATAACATTTCTGTAACAACATGCGCTTTAGTTTCGCTTTAAATGTTTATAGTTAATTAATGCAACGAGGCATTAACATTATTACATAATTTCTTATAATCTTATTTCTATATTTATAACTATAGAGTATATATTTATAAATATTGCGTTTTATGGGTTTTATAAAACAAAATGCACCTTTTTATATTTCTTGTATAAAATAAAACTGACGTGGCGCTAGTATTTATTTTTATTACGTTTTTTCTAAGAAAAATCTGTGTCATGTTATTAATATTGTATTACACTTTTGATCGAAATGTCTTTGTGTAGGGGTATTTTCCGGGACAGCTGACGTCATAGCCTTGAGTCTGATTCCACCTTACACTTCACACGTAAGGGTGTCACGGCCCTGGCTGAAGATATATTTGCCAATCCTTGGCCTTGTCATTCACTCCTCACAGTAGGAGCTCCCCACACAAACAGTGTAATATTCGTATTGTTGTCATAACAGAACGTGAGTGACATTCATAGATTTATAGAGGGTAGGGAATTTAATAAAACAATGCTGATGACAGAAATAAAAGTCAACATGTTTTTCCCACTGTTGTTTTGTATTTTTGTATAGGTATGTCGTCTTTAAATCGTAGAATTGGGTGTATCATGATGTGGCTGGGCATTTCATTAAACAGCACCATTTCATGATAAGTCTAGCTAATACCGTCCAATGCCAAGCGTTTGACGATTTTCTAGGTCATAGATAGGTATATTGATTATGTAGGGTGCCAAATCAAATCATTTTTTTTTATTTCACATTAACGAATACAGGTGCTTATGAGAAGTTGTATTTAGGTGCGCGGTTCTAATTTGTCGTTTCCTATGAAGAAAAGCCGGCAAGAAACTCCGTAGTTACTCTTTTAAAAAGAATATCTTGAAAACCTCGGCATACGTGGAAATCAGTTGGCACTCTTCAGAGATTACCTAGCTAACCGCACGCAATTTGTTAAAATTGATAACGATTTTAGTGACACTCTTCCCGTAGCTTTTGGAGTTCCCCAGGGAAGCATCCTTGGGCCCACGTTATTTCTGGTCTATATTAACGACCTCTGCAATCTCTCTCTTCAAAATGGACGTATTATTACATTTGCGGATGACACGGTGATTCTTTTCAGTGCAGACACATGGGAAGAAGTTTATAACTGCGCTCAAGTCGGGTTTAATACTGTAAATGATTGGCTAAGAACTAACATAATCACCTTAAATTCCAGTAAAACTAACTATATAGCCTTTTCCTTAAGAAATAGCCCGCAGTCATCTCTCCAACCATTCTCCATTCTCGCTCACACCTGTTCTTCTCCTCATAACAGTGATTGTGCTTGTTCAAAATTGCAGAAAGTCGACGATATTAAGTATTTGGGGGTAACCTTGGATTCTAAATTGAATTTCGCTGCACATATAAAGTGTCTCACTAGCAGAATACGAAAATTTATCTTTGTGGTTAAAAATCTTCGGTCTATCCTTAACTCCAAACAACTACTATCTGTTTATTGTGCATTGTGACAATCGCTCCTGACTTATTGCATCACCTCGTGGGGTGGAACGTTTAAAACTAACCTTTTAGCACTTGAAAGGGCTCAAAGGGCAGTCCTTAAAGTTGCATTATTCCTTCCTTTCCGTCATCCGACTGTAGAAGTTTATGAGTCCTCTAAAGTTCTCTCAATTCGGCAGCTTTTTATTCTCCATGTTGCTTTGAACCAGCGATCTCTAATTCCTGTTATAAATACCGATCAAAATCCTAAGATGAGAGGCAGAAGAAGGAATGTATGCCAACCTAAATCAGTAAAAACCAAATTTGCCCGTAATTTCTTTTCTTTTCTTGGCCCATTTCTTTACAACAGACTGAATGATTTACTCTCAATTCATGAGCTAAACAAAACAACTTTTAAAAGAAAAATAACTGACTGGCTTATCACCTTAGATTATACCCAAATTGAAGATCTTTTCAAAACCATGTCCTAACATAATGTTCCCTTTGCAACGCACAACTACCCACCACCACACCACACGCACGCATTCCACATCACACACACACACCACACACATTCACATACATCCTCCCTCAACATTATAATGTATGAGATTTATAATTGAATAATATTATATGCGAATCAGATCGTCTCCAGTTTAACAATAAAAATGTAAAATTTTGTTTTAGGGGGCCTGGTGACTTGACATACAAGTTTTGTACAAAACTTAGTTTAGGCACCAGTCTTCCACAAATTAATTATAAATTGTCTCTGTAGACTTTAAATTACTTTCTCTGTAATTTGTGGTAAGAAATAAATAAATTATTATTATTATTATATCTTTAACAATTTCAGTGAATACAGTAGGTACTATGATTTAGAATAGTTATGAAAGAACAATGTAGTCTTGACCACAGACCAGTGAGTAATGTGTCGAAACAAAACTCAAAGGGAATTTTTATTGTACATTGAATAATATTCCAACATTTTAATTGAGCGTTAGGTACTGATACAGAAAACTGGCGCTGTTTCATGATATGCCTAGATACATTATGATGCACCCAATTCTACGATTGGACGACAACATATACATGACTGTTGTTGAATCCATTACGTTTAATTTTATGTTTCATTTCGTAAGCTTACGTATAAAGCTTTTAAACATTTATGTGCTTACGATAATTTATAGTTCAAAATATTTTGATGACGTCAAACATACCTATTTTTATTAATAAATTCGTCATATGGTTATGAGGTCTCATCAATCATGTCTAAGTACATGAAAATGGCGCGTATTCACTCATTTTCAGTATTAAAGGTATAAATATTTCTATATGTGAGAAAATAATGATACAAAGAAGATTAATGAATCAAAGACGAGTGTAAATCCGATAATACTTCAGTAATAAAAGCGAAAAATAATATTGTGAGACTAGTGGATTATGTAAACTGAAGGCTGATTTACACGACGCCAGTTTCTTGAAGCAACTTTCATGTTATCTCTGTTTTTTGGCTGAGAAAGACAAAAGCAGAACGATTCTCGCCTTTATTCTCGTTTGTTCGTCCTGCTTAGCCCTTTCCCAACTATGTTGAGGTCAGCTTTTACACGTACAGTATAGTATTTTACACGGAGCCACTGCTATTAGACCTCCGCATCCTAGGCAATGCCGATATCCTAAGCTTAGACCGGTTGTCAGATTTTCGGGCATCTGATTACCCGTAACGACGGTCATAGGCATTCTTATGACATCCGGACGGACAGTTTAACGTGGTCTCTGAGGCACGGAGGGGTCTCGATGAGTGACGAACAGTCTCCCATCCACGGACTGACAAGATTGGCAAGCGTTGCTTACAGCTATTACGCACTGTCGACTGGTCGCTGGAGACTTGGTGGACGGCAACTGTGACTTTCTACAGTTTAAATAGGTGTTTACGCACTTGGTCGCCGGTCGCCCGGGCGACTATGCTTATGTTTTGGTCGGCGAGAGACCAAGTTTCCGGCGACCAGTCGACAGTGCGTAATGGCTCTTAACCTTGCAAACCGTATGATCTGCGCGGTTGTTATTTAGCCACGAGCCACTTATAAGGAGCTTCTAATCTACGAAAGTATAATATATCTTTATCTACTACTACTTTAAGGGAAAATGTAGAAAATGGCTCCCATGATAACAGCTACAATGAACTAAGCAAACGCGTATATTGGTGTAATGACTGCCTCGTTGGTTTAGTGGTCGCAAGCGCGACTGCTGAGCGCGAAGTCCTGGGTTCGATCCCCAGGTCAGGCAAAGTGTTATTGGGTTTTTCCGTGTGGAATTTCTCAGTAGCAGCCCGGAGTCTGGTTTTGTGCCTAGTTGATGGCGATAGGCTCGCCCTTTATTACATGGTACTTAAGCATAACTTCGAAATGAGGGTGGACTATTCACCTCTGCCCATCCCTTCGGGGAATACAGGCGTGATGTTATAATTATGTTATATTTGAACAAGTTTTTATCAGAATTACGAGAATTAATTCAACTTCATAATTATGTACTTTTATACCAAACAATCGGGTGTCAAATAATTTGCGAAAGGTCTTTTAATTATTTAGAAGCTGTTTTTGAAACAGAAGCTCTTCATAATTAGTCCATTGGAGTTACCCAATTTCTTTGTTGTTTCTTTTTATTTTACTTTTCTCTCCAAAGTCTAGGCTTGTTTTGCCTAGATGAATAATAACACTTTTTTGGCTTTGACCTTGTTTCCTCGGTCTGGCATGTTTTTAAGTAAGAATTATTGTTGCTACCCGGTTTTTAGGTCGTTTTATTAAGCCTTCTCGCCTTGTTATGTTTTCTGTTGCTTACGGTTTCAATTTCTTTTGTTTATATTGCTAAGCAGCCTTAGGATTGTCTTAAGACATGTATAAGATTCACGGAATTAAGATTCTTCTTCTTCTTTTTTTCGTGTCGATTGACTCGTACTAAATTTGTCCGACCAGTATTGAGCAACCTGTACAGCTCTATCATTGGCCTCGTTTAGATCTTGGATGGTGCAGGTTGTGCACGACGGGAAACTGAGGAGGTGACACATATCCTGTGATGGTGCTCCACACTGGCACTGCGTTTGGGATGGGTGAAGAATGCCCTATTTGGCCAAGTTAGTTTTACAGCGGCCAACCTGGGTCCGCATTCGGTTGAAAGATTTCCAGATTGGCCACTGCAGTTCATATCCAGGGGGTAGATGTTCTTCCGGGGTGATGAAGTGTGGAGGGGGTGGGTGTTTGTGCCTCCACAATGCACACCTCTCGACTGCCGCACTGTCCACCAATAAGGTCGTACATCTCATAAAACTTTTACGACTCTTTAGACATGCAGGTGTTAGTTGGTGCCCATGCTGAGACCATCCTCTGCATGGAATTAAGATTGAATAGTCATCTTATGAGTTGTGACCACAGATCATTCAGCTCCTTGCTCTTATCCCACTCTAGGTGGGGTCAGCACAACATGTATTCCTCATCCATTCTCCTCTATCAGCCGTTATCTCAGTACTCACTCCTTTCTTAACCATTCATCATGTGACTATAGATATTGAGGCGAACAGAAATCGCTTTATAAAATTGTATGAAACCAAGCGTATTTCATCTTTTATACAACTACTTACATAACTGGGAAGTAATATTGCAAGAGTCTTGCGCGCGTCTTCGCAATGAAGGTCGAAATGGAAATGGTCGAGAGGGAAATAACTTGGCAGCGTCAGTGCGTATACACTTAGAAAGCGGGTCGATCTGCCAGCGCTTGACGGTGCTGGTCCGCGCAGTTAGTCGGCACAGGTAGTCTTTACTGCGTGGGGAACCAACGCTGACAAGCTCCGAACTACGCCGAAAAGTTCCGACCTGCTCCGATCAGCGCTGATTGGCCGTCATTTGTTGCTGTATTTGCAAAAGAACAACGCGTATTTTTGTTAAAAATGCTGGCCCCTGCTTCTACCCGCTTCCTATATGTAGCGGTTGCCTGCACAGACCAGCACCGATAAGCGCTGGTAGGTCGGCGCTGGTTAATACCTGCTTCCTTTATGTATACGCCTTTACATATTGGAGAATTGCTCAACTTGCTATATCGTATTAGCTTTATATTCGTAGTTGTGATATTTTTTTATTTTATTCTATTGGACTGCAGTAGGTCGTCCTAGGGGACGGTTTCTACGTAACCGGGCAGTTATTGGCGAGACCTGAAGGGTCTCCAGCCAATGGGGGGAAGTAAAATACTTAACCTAAGCTAACTACTTGTACTACACTAACATCATGACTACCTGCAACAACAGCACTAAGGGCGACCCCTAGTGGGACTCGGACCTCGGCTTAGGGCGTTGCTGGCGTGGACATAGGGGGGGGGAGACAGCTTGATGAGGGCTGAATTATCGGGGTGACTGCGGAGTCTGAAGAGACGACCGGCTCTACGACGGGAGAGCTCGGTGGATCGTGACCGGCGGCGGTGGGGCGTCGCGACGGGCCTCGTCGGCGAGGACGGTATGCCGGGCGGCGGCGTTTGTTGTGTAGTGTGCTGGTCGATTTACTCGCCTCCTGGAGGAGGGTAATTTCGTCATCGGGTTCTAAAAGTGTGTGCCTGGGACGGCGAACTTTACTTATGAGAGAGGGACTGTAGTCGGCCGCTGCGGCGACTAGGGGGTTCGGATGGCGGGGGGCAGAGTCGAAGTAACGCTTGGAAATGCGTTTGAGGTATTGCCTGATGGTTGGCATTTTTAGATCGAGATGGAGTTGGACGTTACGCATGAACCACGGGGCAGCCGCGGCTCTGCGCAACACTCGATTCTGGAGGGTTTGGAAGGATTTAAAGCGACAAGGCTTAACGTGTGCGAACACGACGCAAGCGTAAGTCAAGATGGGGCGGATGCACGTCATGTAGATTCTCAGCTTATTTCTAAGTGACAATTTACTGCGCGTTCTAAGGATGGGGTGGAGGCGACCGACAGCGAAAGCGGCGCGAGCGCGCACCGCTTTGATGTGGTCTCGGAAACTCAGATGGTGGTCGAGGATAACCCCCAGGTATCTGGCTTTCATCTCCCAAGGGATCTGTTTGCCGAACATGAGGACGGGACGGATGTGGGTGTGGGAATCACCGTGTCTCTCGAAAAGAACGGCTGCGCTCTTTTCGGGATTCACCTCTATTCTCCATTTCCGGAACCAGACCCCGAGGGCGTTGGCTGCGGTTTGAAGGGTTCGAGAGATGTTATCGAGACTCCTACCGGAATAGTAGATAGCCGTGTCGTCGGCGAAGAGAGCCAACTTGGCCAAGCCACGTTTGGGAATGTCGCTGGTGTACAGCGTGAACAGAAGGGGCGATAGCACGGAGCCCTGAGGGACTCCTGCGCGAATGGGTCGAGGGGACGAGAGGGTGCCTTCTAGGCGATAGCGGAAGGAGCGATCCGACAGAAAGTCTCGAATGATGAGCACGAGACGGTCCGGCACGTTGAATTGGTACAGTTTGTATAATAAACCGTTGTGCCAGACCTTGTCGAAGGCTTTCGCTACGTCGAAGAAGAGCATGCCCGTTTTGTACGAGCGCATAAAACGGGAGCTAATGTGTTCGACAATGCGGTGCAATTGTCGAATGCAACAGTGCTGGGTTCGAAAACCGAACTGTTCGTCGGGGATGAGTTTACGGGAGTCAGCGAAATCCTTTAAACGGATATAAATGAGACGCTCATAGATTTTCCCAAATACATTGAGAAGACTAATGGGGCGATAACTAGTGGGCTCACTCTTGGGTTTGCCGGGTTTGGGGATACCGATAACGGTGGCTTGTTTCCAAGCTTGCGGAAAGATGTTATTACTCAGAGCGCCATTGAAGATGGCGGTCATGAGAACTATGAGCGGGGCGGAAAAGTGTTTGATCACCTTATTGGTGATACCGTCTGAGCCGGGGGCTTTCCTAGGTTTGAGATTCCTCACTATCGTGTGGACCTCGTCTACGGTGATGGGGGGTAAGGGATCGTCGGGGTCTTCATCGGGAGGGAGGGAGGCCCTACGTTCGACCTCGCGATCCACCTTGGAAAGATGGACCGGGTCTGCGGGTTGGGTGCTGGGAGTACATTGGGCTTCTAGACTGTCGGCTAGACATTCGGACTTTTCGTCATCTTCAAAGGCCGGCCTTTGGTTCGGACGATTGAGAGGGGGAGTTGAAGCTACACAATCGGATTTTAGATTTCGTTGTCATTGCCAGAAGGCCAGATGGGATGGCTCTAAGTCGCTCAACATCTTGTCCCAGCGGGCTTCCCGAACCTCCCGTACACGTTTCTTTACAGCACGCTGTAGAGAACGCATATGGGCGCGGTTAGCTTCACAGGGAAAAAAGTCATAGGCACGGATGGACGCGTTCTTCTCCGTCAGCAGTTCACGCACATCGTCCGGCAGCTTCCAGCGGTGTTCGTCCACCGCTGGAACCTGCCTTGAACATTCGTTCACCACGGACTGTACGTGACTGGTGAGGGAGTCGATCGCGCCCAGTGTGTCGGCAATCGTAACGATATCGTCGGGGATGGAATCTAAGTGAACGGATGAGGAAGACTTGAGGCGCTCCTCTAGTTTTCCCCAGTCCGTGACAGTTTTGGTCGGGGCGGGTTGACCAGGATCCGGGGGACCACCCCGGGGACCTAGGTGAAGGACTACGGGGCGGTGATCGGAGTCTAGCTCTTCATGCGTCTCTATAGAGCGTAGACCGAGGTTTACGTTCTTTAGAAGCGCTATGTCAAGGACATCGGGCTGATGGTCAGGGTTATGGGGGTAGTGAGTGGGACACATCGGGGCGATAACGTCGAATTCGAGCTCCGGGCTCAACTCTTCGAGGTTACGACCCGCGTGGTTGTTGGAGTTGCAGCTCCACGAGAGATGTTTGGCATTGAGGTCGCCCGCTATGATAACGGAACCTCCGCCGAGGTCAAAGAGGGCTTTAAGATCGCTCCGGAGTTGGATCTTATTATTGGAGGGAGGATTATACACCGAGACGATTGTGATCGGCTGGTGTCCTGTCATGCCTAGTCTGCATATGGAAGTTTCCAGGAATTGGAGACCAGGGGGAGGGTCTAAGGGAGTGCAGTACAGGGAACGTTTGTAGTAGATGAGAGTACCACCGCCCCTACTACGGGTCCTGTCGTTGCGAACTAATTTATAGTTAGCAATTCCAGGGTTCCTGTTGTGGGGCTTGAGAAACGTTTCCTGCACTAGGAAGATGTCAATTTGATGATCACGCAAAAAGATTGCGATCTCATCTCGTTGACCGTTAACGCTGTTAGCGTTGAAGAAGCCTAATTTAAGGGATCGGGGCTTAATTTTACAGCTTTCTGTATCCATTGGAATTTATTGGATGAGGAAAATGACTATGTCATCTAGTTCGCAGAGGACATTGATGCGAGCGATTGGATCGCCTTGAGAGGCGTTCCAAGCGGAGACTATGTTTTTCGCCCACTGCGTATTGCAGGAGGAGAGGGTTTGGATGAGGCTGGGGATCGTGTCCCTAAGGAGCACTTTAGTGGACGAGAGGGAATTGGAGGGAGCAACCGCTGTCGGCGCTGGCCTGGGAGCGAGTGCGGGGGCGGGTGCGGGGGTAGGTGCGGGGGGAGCCTGTGATGTTGTGGGACTACGTGCAGGCTGTGAAGCAGCTAGCACTATAGTGGGAGCGGGGATGGTGGAGCTCATCAGGGCGGGGATAGCCGGGATTGGGGGGCTTGTGGTTGGTTGCTGTTGCTGGGGCAACTGGGTAGTGGGCCTTAAGGCGGGGAACGCCTGCTGATGGTTCAGCGCATTCCATGGGGACGGCCTTTGGGGACTGAGTCGGGCGGGGGGTTGGGATGAGAGAGGGGGGGGAGCCGTGGAGGGACTCTCTCTTTGGTGACGGGCGGCTGAACAGGCACTTGACGCACCTGGGTTTCGCATAGCAGTTACGCTGCGAGTGGCCATAAAGCTGGCAACGGTGACATTGACCAGGGGGACCGGACTTATTGGGGCGCTCGACGCTTATGCCAGACAGGTGGCATAAGGTCTTAATATTATAGACGGCCTTAGACTCGTCTGAAGGTTCGCATACTGCGAGGACCATGTCGTAGGGGGTGCCACCGCGGCCGCGGTGCATGCGGTGGACTTCCAAGGCGGGGATGTTTTGCGACTTAAGGTCGCTGAGGATGGCGTCGGAGTCAATCTCCTTGGGGATGCCGCGGATAACGACTCTGATAAGTCGCTCATCGGGAAGGGCAAAGGTGTGGAATGACACACTTTTTTCCCTTAGCATGCGCGTGAGATCGCGGAAGTCTTTTGAGGTGGGGACTAAGACTTTGATGCCCTGTTGGGTGGTGCGGGCGCTAAGGTAGTTGATCTTGCGATCAACACACAACTTGGACACATCGGTCCACTTCGCCTTGTCCTGAATGTACAGAGGCGGAGGAGCGGGCTCTTTCCTCGGAGCCGAGGTTTTCGAGCCGGTGACGGGGCGGGGGGAGGAAGGACGACTGGCCTGCGGGGATGTAGTCGGGACGGGACTATGGCAGGCAACCGATGCGGGGGTCGCAACGGTTGTCTTGGGGGTTTTGGCCGGGACTTGGCTGGAGGAGGCCGCCTTATTTTTGCGGGCACGCTTCTTTCCCTTTCCGACTACGGTTGTGTAGCCTTCAGAAGATGAAGAAGCTGACGAATATGATTCGGACTCAATGTCGGAATCAGGGACTAGGGGCTCTGACGTGTCCATTGATGACGTCATCACTGGAGCATGTCGCAGGGACGGGGAAGGGGTGTGAAAATTCGCGGAAGGCGCAGCTGCGGAGTGCAGGTGCGAAATTTCCATTGTTTCCGGAGACAATGGACCGGGAGAGAAAGGCGGTAGCGACATAAGGCTCGGAATGCCATTGTTCTCGTCGAACAATGGCTCTCCTTCGCCGAAATGATCGGTTTCGTTATCACAGGTGGGTGACAGGGGATTAGTAGTGTGCCTTATGGGCCCGCTACTAGGAATTCGAGCGCCGTATTGGGCAAGAAATACGGGGTCTTTTAAAAGTTCCCGGAAGAACGCTAATAACACAGCGTCAGACATCTCGGAAAAGATGCCTGAGCCGTGTGTAATAATGGAGGATAAGCTTAATAAAAACGCGGCGCGCACATGTACGCGACTATTTTTAGTATCGGCCTATACGTCCTAACAATTTAATTTTTAAAAACGCGATTCCCCGGGTGGATGGGCCCGGGGGTGTGTGAAAACCCTCCCTGTCGGGTATAGACAGGGAGGTTGAGTGCCTATTGGTGAGCCCTAAGCTAGTAACCCCGTCGCCAGTCTTATTGTGCGATCGGGTTCCTAAGTCTCTAGTGAGGTGCAATACTAGAGAGTGCTAGATGGGAGAGAACGGGGTTAGAGCTAGCGTCGACTAGGAGACCCCCCAAGGCCGGTGGTACTAGCTCCTTCCAATTTTCACCTTGCCCTGAAGGGGCGCAGCTGGTGTATTGGGTCAACACCCTCTCGGTTTCGTTAGCACTGCAAAGTATCAGCCGAGGACCACGAAACTGTGGATTTTCCCTGAAGGGGCACACGCGTTTGTCAAAGAAATAGGCGTTCAGCCACCGCCTTGAAAAAGGCAGCTTTTGAACTTACAGTCGTGAAGTGGAGAACACTACGGCGGGGCGTAGCGATATTCGTGAGCGAGCACGTCGAGAAAGTACGCAGCGCGAGTTGCGGCACGTCCGTCCTCAGCGAGCGTCGGAGCGCGAATCGAGTTGTGATAATGTTAATCTTCGCATAATTTAATAACTTAGTTAAGAAAATATAAAGAGATTATTTTAACAACAAAACTAATTAAGCTGTTGTTCTATTCCACCCTTGTATATTAAATCGCTTTTTGTGGCACCTTCTAGAATCAACAGGTAACACTATTGTATAATATATTTTGTTTTGCCTGTGAACACAGAGTTGACCGACCTTATTTTAATACCTCCGAGTTTTTTCACTTGCAATTTGAATTTTATTAGAAATAAATTCTTCAGTTGAATTAATTTGATAAAAATGGTAAAGAATATTTTGGTGATTTATTTATAAATAAATACAAATAAGTATTTAAAAATAGTAATATGTTTTAACAAAAAACTACAAACGTAGAATGCAATTGGAAATTTGATTTAATCAATCTATTTGTAATTTTAATAGCTGTTTCAGAATAAATAAAAGTCTCAAAAACATTGTTTATCTATTTATCAAATTCGTTTGGGCCAGATGTATAAAAAATAAAATAAATTAATAAAAAAGCATCTTTATTTCAGCTACCACTATGTACTCATATAATAAATACGTATAAATTATTAACTTAGCTTTAAATTTGTGGTGTAGAATTGTTTAATTTTTCAATTTCAAACAAAACTAAACAGTACACAATACTATTCTAATTCAATTTAAACTACAATCATCTGCGTTTGTTAAACAATACATTTCCACATCACCAAACATAAAATTAAGTTTCATTTTCTAGTAAGAGTGGTTAATTTCCAATTCAATTCATCTTTTGTAGTAAATCTATCATAGGTACTTTGAATATTTTATTACTGTTAAGATTCAGAACTAAATCGGTCCAATTTCTACTGTATTTGGCCTATGTACGGATAAGTTGAGAGATTTCATCGGCTTTAGTTTATCTTCCATATCGACATTTTATGCCCGGCTTGGCAGAACATGCCCGGAATACGGATTTGAATAGGCGATATACATAATGCATGTAAATTGTTTGATTGAGAGATGCTGGAAGACCTTTTATTTAGATCGTTATATTGTCTGTTTCTAGCGTTAATATAAAGCAATACATTCGCCTTCAAAATATAATAAAAGCTGAAAAAGAAATATTCAAAATGCATTGACCGACAACGTTGTATCAAGATATTTTATTTGTTCATCTTTATCAGCTTTCACGAGATTCTTGTTATGAGGGACCGTGATATCAACAATCATTGTGCGGCGCTCTGATCGATCGATCTATTACCATTATAACAAACTTATTGGCAACAATAGTCCTGTCAGTGATATAAGATCGATCGCAGTACAATGTGGCATGACCATTCTCGAGAGGGGGGTCAGTCACCTCGAGGATAGCAAGTGGGGGGGGGGAGGGGGGAACTGGTCTAATTTGGCGGTCATTCAGATGTACTCCCGCTAGGGTAGTAAATTCACAATCCGTTAGCATTTTTGAAGTGCACCATGATTTTGACCATTCTCGAGAACTGGGTCGTAGTACGGTACTTCTGATTCGACCAGGTTGTATTTTAGAGAAAGTTGCTGGTGAATAATCCTGGCCACTAGGTTGTGTATGTGCAAGTACTCACCGTTGGTAAGACGAGAACAACCGGAGATAATGTGTCGGATAGATTCTCCCGGACGGTGTGGCATGCCTGACAGCGATTACGGACAGCGAATTCGGATACTGCTTTGCACACTGCATCCGATCCGAATACGTGAAAATACGAATCTAGAGTGAAAAAACTCGGACCGAATTCGGATATCGCACTTATCCGATCTCTGATCTAAATTCAAACAATTCAGGGGCCATCTTTGGCATATCCATTTGGCGTCCGATTTGAATCCGAGGTAATGCGAAAGCGTTCATACAAACAAACAGTACTACGGCTACTTCGGTCCGTCAATTTTTCTTCCGAATTAGAAACTCACGGATGACGGAGAGAAATTGGATGACGGAACTCGGATCTAGTGCGTAAACTACCATACAAATAGTTCTAAGACTACTTCGGAACGTATTTTCACGGATTCGGATCGGATGCAGTGCGTAACCGCTCTGACAGATGTGCCGCCGTGCCGTCCTTCACAATATATTTAAAAGACGTTGAAGAAGAAAATGAACTAAATACTTTGACCTTGCTCATAAGGTACAACTAATAAGTTACATCGATGTACCCAATGGCAGTCGCTCATTTTCGCGCCAGTCACACTTATTCCGTCGGCGTAAAGATCATTTTATACTGCAGTAACTAAACATTCATGGTCTTGAAGTCGCATTCATTTCGAAAGGCATCGGTTTTATGAAGTTACCCAATTCGTTTTTTTTTTTGTATAAAACCTTGTCAAACCTTTGATAATGAAAAGCATGCAGTTTTCTTAAGAAATAGTATTAATACGTACCTACATATTAAAAAAAAAACCTTAACTCTTATTCTTCAATTATTTCAGCTTTCTAATAATGTATATGTTAAATGAATTCTTAAAGAACGTTGAATGTTTTTCTTATTCAAAGGTTTGTTTACATTTTATAAACAAAATGTTAATGAACCATGTAACGAAATATCCAGTACCTTTAAAACATATTCACATTTAATGCACCTGTTTGCTGTTCCGACAAGTCGTACTGTGGCTCGTTCACGATCACCCATACCGCGAAGTCTCACCGCGCTCAATGCCCTCCTGGACGCGAGACCGAATTTTGATATGTTTGCGGATGAATGAAGGGTGATTTTGTCGGAATGTCTGGAGTACTGCGAGAGGAATGCATCATGAACGAGTGAAAGAATATACTGTCAGAAGCACTGTAAGGGATTTATGAAAGAGTTTATTAGAATAATTTTTTAATTTTTATTTTCTTGTCCTTTTATGGTATGTATCGTTTTCTATTATTATCTTTAATTATTGTAATTGGTCTAAGACCGATTTAATTAAAGTAAATAAAAATAAATAAATAGTAACATTTTCCCAACCATTCCTTAAGAAACGCGGCTAATAACGACACACGTGACCTTTCCCGTCACATAGTAATCTGTTCTGTCTGGGCCTTGTGTCGCCATGTCGGTTAATATTTCACGTCTAACAAGGTATACACAAATGCCCACAAGATTCCGATATCTTTGAAACACGGTTCATCTTGTGGTCTAATTAGAAATCTGAATTTGGCATTTTGTCTAATTATGTAAGAAGTGATTGATACCTATACACTGCGGGCCCGAGGTACCCGAAAGATTGTAATCTTCGATTCCGATACTTAATTGGAGACGAAAAGCTAGGATATAGTTTATTGAATAAAGCTTAATTTTCGAAATATTCATTATTTACGGAAATTCACAAATCGAAAAATATCTATGGTAACAAGTCCTATGAACACGGCGTTGCGACTTTTGTCACACCATACCCCTCTCGCTGTATGTCTTATTTGTCGGACTTATGTGTAATGAAGTGAGAAGTTTCTTATCCACTCACACGATAATTTATTAATGTTGCTAGTTCAACCTAAGGTATTTTTTACAAGGAATTACTAAAGTTAATTGATTTATAAAGAATGAAAAACAAAAAAAATTGACTGAATTAGACTTTCGTTGATATAAAATTTGACTTATAATACCATCAGAAAGGCGTGATTAAAATCTTTCGGGTACCTTGGGTCCACGGTGTATAGTATATATAATTATGATTCTAAAAACACACTTACCCCCTTATTATTACTAATTGAATTATACCTGTCCTTGTCATTTGTATACCAATGAATAGAGATGCCAATAAACCTAAAAGCCATTTTAGTAAAATAACTTTAACCAGCGTTTATGAATAAGGGTGTAAGGCTAAAACTCCTCTCATTCTAAGAAGAGGCTGATCTCAACACTGGAACAGTAAAGAAAAATGTTAAAACAATTTTCACAATAAAACCCTCTGCAAGTTTTTTCCAGTGAATAATTAAGTTCGTAGAATACAAAACATTGTTGTACAATCGATTCTCGTTAATTAAAAATAAACAGCGATGGCAAAGACCTTGAGTTGTTAACTGTAATCAATATTCGATATATCAAGTGTCAAATTGTAAATTATTGAGCGTTTGTGTACAGGTGCGTTCCTTCCCACGCTATTTTCAAGTGCGAATCAAGTGTAGGTTATTGAGTTAGGTTAGTGCTTTCAAACTTGGGGCACTGAACTGTATCTATTGTGTAGAACACTAAATAATTAATTGTAAATTACAATTTTTTGCTTGGAAATTTTCTGATATACACGCTGACATTTAATTGGTTGTTTTACTTAGTACAAACGTTGTTCAGACATACCAAAGAAGAGCAACAGAAAAAAAAAATACTGGGCGTTCTTAAAAAGTCTTAAGTAGCTCAAACGTGTTCAAACATTAGCCGTAACATTAAAGTACTCATCGTGGCAATCGCGATAAAGTTTCCGGCAAATAACTTGAACCATCATGGGGTCCTCGTTCTTCCTTCCCTGTATATGTTAGATATAGAGCATTTATACAGCTTATTCTACTTATATTATGTATTTATACCTCTTTACACCCAAAGAAGGAACAAGCTTGATCACTGCGTGTTGGCGATTTCAGACCACTAAATTCAGGTTTCCTCACGATATTTTCCTTCACCGTATATCAGTGGCGTCTTAGATTAACTTCTTCTTCTCTCGCGTGGGCACTAGCTATACGAGATCGGTTCATGTCGTGGTGGAAAGATAAGCCAGCCAGCAAGGTTGGTAGTGGGGCTGACTACCTGGGGTGCGTTGGACCTAAGTTATTAAATATCGTCACTCGTGAAGGATCTTTTAATGCAACATCTTCCTTTGTTCCAGGTGTGTGGCCACCGGAGAGTTTGGAAGGCCAGTCGGCAGTGCGCGGCAGCTCAGTAGACTACGCGGCGGCGCTGCTATTGGCAGCGATGGCCGCTGTACTGCTGGCTGCTGTGGGCTACCAATGTGCTGCTACATGGAGGTGGATTATGGGCAGGTGGGTGGATCCAGGGTTCTCGATAGAAAGGTTATAGAAGGGAGGTGTTGTGTTTGGCAGCGATGACCACTCTACTACTGGCTAATATAGGCTACAAGTGAGCTGCTTTGTGGACGTGGATGATGGGCAGGTGGGTGGAACAAGGGTTCTGGATATAAGGAGTCAAGTTACGCTTCGCCACGTTGCAGTGCACTGGTAGCCCACCAGTGCACTGCAACGTGGCGATGGATCATCGGTAGGTAAAAAGCCCCAGAGAGATCTGAACAATGAAAAGAGTTGAAGAGAGAAAGAGTGGAACGTGGATTATTATTCACAGTTCTGCCAATGTGTGAAACGACACTTCTGGATCGAGGTTAAGAGGAATGAAATGATGAAAAGGTGAGGAACTGAAGATCTTGATACAAACATAGCCCACAATTTTTCATTTAAGCTTATGAAGGATTCGGAAAAATTACTAATATGAAGAGTGCTCTATCGAAGCTTCAATTTATATCTGCCATGCGCCAGTCAATGTCACAGTCAATATTCTATTCACGAAGGCTTTACTTTCAACGACGTAACTCCATATTTCCTCAATTTTATTTTCAGTCTAGCACGTCACTTAAATATTTAAAATAGACTTTAGCGTCGGAAGTAAGATGTTAACGTTGAGTGCATGTTTAGCAGACGTTCTACAGTCTAACGAAATGACATTTTAAACATTTGTGAACTGAATTTCCTGGTGTACTTGATGTACTGAACTATTTAGAACCACTTTATACTTACAAGGAAAGTTTCCTCGGTGTCCAGCTCTGTTTTAAGATCTGTTAAAGAGCATTGAAAGATAACAGACACGTTTTTTTTATCGGTCAAAATTCTTGTTTTGATCGCACTTCAAAGCTTTCGAAATTATGAACATAGTGCAATACGATTTGTACATGATGTAGAAGTGACTCAAAATGCTTTTTTGATAGGCGATTTCCCGCACTAGATATGAATAGGGATCGATAAAAAAATACGTGTCAGTTGTTTTTTAATGCCCTTAGTTAGCGTTAGGCATGTCATTTGCTTATGTAATAGCACGTGCGAAAGAAAGATTGACAGTGTATGATTTACTTATTTGTCTTGTTTAAATGCTTTTAACTTGAGGAGCTCGTAGCTAAATAATTACAGCCGCATAGACCGATCTTCCGGGTTAAGCCACGCTTGCCGAGGTTGGTCTGTGGATGGGTGACCATTTACCATAGCGAGTTTCCTCCGTGCCTCGGAAAGCACGTAAAGCCGTTGGTCCTGGCTGTCGTTTGTAGATCTTTGACAGTCGTTACTGTTGCTCAGAAGCCAGAAAGTCTGACAACCAGTCTTACCAAGAGTATCGTATTACCCAGTTACTGGGTTGTGGAGGTCTGATAGGCAGTCGCTCCATGTAAAATACTGATATTCAGCTGCATCCGGTTCGACTGGAAGCCGACCCCAACATAGTTGGAAAAAGGCTAGGCAGATGATGAAATGCTTTTAACTTACGTAGCTTGAATGTTTTTTTTTTGTTTTGGGTACTCTTGTTTAGCCTCCCAAAGTTTGTCTTTGTCACTTAAACGAACCATTGCACTGATCTCTTCTATCTGCCTGACAGTTTTGGTTTGAAGTTCATACAGTTTTGTCTTAAAATCACCAGCATTATTCTTACTTCTTAATTCCGCTACTATTATTTCTAAAAAAAATAAGACAAAATTAAAACAAAATACTACCCACTCCGCTATTGTGTTTCACGAAACAATAACACGTTATTGTCACCTCAAAAGGAATTATTTGAAAAGTGGGTAGTTGTTTGTTTACATTTTGTCTCATGCTTTAATGAATATGGTATAGGTTCAAAATTCTTCTATTTAACCCTTCATCACTACGCTATGCTTTATGCTTTACTCTTTTCTTCCCTGTCTTACTTCTTTTCTTGATCTTTCACTATCATTATCATTTACCTAAAAAGTTTCTTAACAGATCCCTTTGGTGCAGGACACGGCGGGACTCTGAAGAAAGCAACTGCGACTCCCTCTCTCGCCAAGCGGCTATACGCATCAGTCACTCTCTACCTGACCTGCAAACGGAGCCTCTGAAGCAGGAGTATGTCCAGGAGCACAAGGATCCTGCCAAGAAGGTAGGACTAATTTAAAGTTATAACAATATTCTATTAGCCTCGGATAAAATTGTGTTTGAAGTCGCGTATTCACTAGAAAACATATGTTACGGAACATTTGTCACCTGCGACATCATGAGAGGTGTCGACTGACATCGCTTGACGTCGTCAGATATCCTTTTTCAAAATCAAAAGTTTTTACTTCACATAAACCATTACAGGTGCTTATGAAAAGTCGAATTTAGGTGCACGGTTCCAATTAGTCGTTTCCTATGGAGAAGAGCCGGCAAGAAACTCCATGGTTACTCTTTTAAAATGCATATCTTTAACAATTTGAGTGGGTACAGTTATGACTTAGAATAGTTATGAGAGAGCAAAGGAACCACACAAAAAAACAAAATGAAAAATATTAAACAAATACTTGTTCTGTGCGGAAATCGAATTCGCGACCGGTAGCGCAGAAAGCATTTGGCGCAGCCACTGCGCCAAACGTGTCTGTTCTATTTCCGCGATTTTTTTCATATGTCAAGTCGCGCAATATTTCTAGACATGCCACGTGATGTCTGGCACGTGTCGTGGGACATTTGACTCCTAATGAATATGCGGCTTAAAATAACAATATTCTGCGAGCCCGGAATACCTTTATATAACAAAAACCTAAAACTGTGTATTACTCGTATGTGTGCTGCAAAGATTAAAGAAAGAAATAATAAAACAAATAGCTGCAGGCGTAGCATGACCACCGTAGACATGGGTTTTGTCGATTGAAGAATAGACAAAAGGACATATTACCATTCCCCTTTATTACAAAAGATGGTCTAAGAAAAACCTTGGTTTTAAAATAGCCCCGTCTCTTTTTATTATATGACATAAGAAAGTGATGGGTATATCGATACCGGAAGTATCACTTAGCGTAAGGGACATTTTGGCCAAAATGAGTTATATACATCGTTGGATTCGGAATTTTCTGCTCCATCGACTGGCGTACTCAGAATTTGGATTATCTTGAAAAAATGTCTCTTACGTTACTCATTTTTGAACAGCCGAGAACAATTTTTGTCTAAAAAAAGGAAGTAAAAGACCTTTACAAATATTTCTTATACGAAAAGTAAAGTAAATCACTGCAGTCAATTAGTTTGGTCCCTTATATTAAACTTTATTTCACAATATCTTAACAAAATGTATAGAATTGTCTCTTACGTTAATGTTATATGTCTATTAATGCTGCATTTTGTTGTAAGTAAGACTTTCCTATTACAGGTAATGGTAATATGGAACCGTATTACTATGGAGTTAAGGTCTATGACTTGTGAGACTTATTTTTCATTAGAAAGAAATAAATCTGTTAATTTTTATCAACACTTTTATTTTAGACTCATCGTAAATCAATAACTTAAGTAATAAAATCAATCCAGAAAAACAGTAAATATTGTATATGTGTATATGTGCATAAACCTTAAGGTTAATACAAAAATTGTTAAGTAAGTGAACAATTATTACTAAAGAGTTTATATCTACCAATTCAAGTTGAAAAAACTTTGGTAATACCAAGATTTTAGCCCCAAAAAATGAGACAAAAAATATTTAAAACATGATTTAAACTAAATGAACAGTCTTAGACTTATCCGTAAAACGGAAACTAAACTAACACAAACTTCTCAAACCAAATTAACAGTCTTTTTGATCAAAGAAAACACTTATTGCACTACCGGGTGCGGCGATTGAACTGTCCGTCTGTATCTAACTGTTTTAAAATTCGAACCACTGAATCGAACGTCGCCAAAATTTTTAATGTTGGTCTTTGACATGTTCTCTATCATCATTTGAAGTGATTCTGTTGTGAGAGAAACACATTCGAATTTAGAACAATGGATTTAAAACGAAATTCAGTGATTGCTCTTCATTTGGAGGGAAAATCGAGTATCGAAATACGTCGAGCGCTGCCAAATCTTCAATTGAACGAGAAATTTGTGCATTGCACTATTCAACGTTATAATGAGATTGGTAGCGTTAAGAAACGGGTTCCTTCTATTTGGCAGAATCTTGATACTCCGATTTTTATTTGGCATAACTCACATGGCATAATCTTATTTAATCGAATATTTTTAAGGCATAAAAAATATTTAGCATAACTTTTGTTTGGCAGAATATTTACGTGTCCGAATTTACAATGGCATACTTTTATCTTGGCAGAATTTTGTTTCGCATAATTACCTTTGCCATAATTAATATTATGCGTAATTTTGTTTAGCATAACATTTATTTAGAGATAGATACGATTATTTGGTATGGGTGCATACAAGCATACAAATTTGTGTCATAAAAAGTCAATACGTTGTGCTGCAAAATTTTGTGACAGAAACGAATCGCTGCGAAACCGAGTTTACGCAGTCTTGTCTGCCCTACCCCTAGAATGTAATTTAAACCCGCGTAGGCGCGGAGGGGTAGGGCGGCCCGCGAGCTGAGGAGCAGGTGGTTTGAAGGCCCGCCACCGCGGCTGAGGCTGGCCGGCTAAGCCGGCCAGCAAGCCGAAGCTGCGGTGGTGAGCGTTAAAAGCATCTGTGACGATAAGCTCGCGTGGCGCCGCCCAAACCCCGCAGCGCCGGAGCCGTGACAGAAACAATGCTTGCTGCATGTTGCATGCCTGCTTGCATGCTGCATGCCTGCTGCATGTTGCATGCCTGCTTGCATGCTGCATGCATGCTGCATGTTGCATGCAGCATGCATGCAGCATAAAGCAGCAAAAAATCAGTTCTGCCTTTTAATGACTATCGATATAAAATGTATGCCAAAAGACGATTCTGACTGTGAATTTTCTGCGATATGATGTTTCTGCTTTTTAATTATTATGGATATAAACATTATGCCTAAAGATGATTCTGACTAACAAAATTATGAGTTTTGAATGTATGACAACTGAGTGTATGCGAAATGATTTTCTGCGAAATGAAGTTTATGCTATCCGTTGTTATGCAAAACAATATTATGACGTAAAAAGTTCTGCTATAAAAGGTAGACCCTTAAGAAACGCTACGGTGGCGGACGACGTTGTACTGCAACGGCGCCAGCAGTTGTCGAAAAGGTGCGTCATCGATTAGACAGAAATCCAGCGCGCTCAGCTAACCAGCTCGCGCAGGATCTCAAGGTGAGCGATCGCAGCGTTCGTCGCATATTGAAGGAAAAGCTTAAAGTCAAACCATTAAAAAAAAACCTTTCTCAGGAACTCACTTCTTTACAGCGTAGCAAACGGTTGGATCGATCGAAAGAGCTGATTCGCTTCCCAATTTGGTGTTTTCAGATGAGAAACTTTTTGCGTTGAACAGTATTTAAACAAACAAAATGACCGTGTTTGGTTGAAGGGACGTGTCAGCGACCATTCAGACGAATTGCAAGTCACTCGACGCTAAGAAGCCGACCAAATCATGGTCTGGGCGGCGGTGTCTGAAAAAGGCCGTTCTCCGCTCGTTTTTCTTCCAATGGGTCGCAACCAAGTCAAAATAAACCAACATATCTATCGAAACAAAGTCAAGCGACCAGGGCTGATACCGTGGGCACGCAACACATTTGGTTCTGAGCGTTGGACTTTCCAGCAAGACTCGGCACCATCGCACAGAGCAATTTCAACGCAAAATTGGTTGAAAGCAAACGTTCCAGTGCTGATCGACCGAGATATGTGGCCGTCGTCATCGCCCGACTTGAATCCGCTGGACTTTTGTATTTGGGGTGTTTTACAGGCCAGGGCCTGTGCTAAAAAACACACTTCGGTGGAAGCGCTTAAAGTGACTCTTACGCGAGAATGGAATGGTTTAAGTGACGACGTCGTTCGAGCAGCCTGCGTTTCTTTCAGAAAGAGACTTCAGCTTGTAGTAAAGGCTAAAGGCGGTTTTATTCCTTCGGAATAAGTCATAATAAAACTTTGAACTTTCTATTTTCACATAGCAAAAGTGTATAAATAAATATTGAAAATTAACAGAAATATTTTATTTTCACACAAGGACAGTTCAATCGCCGCACCCGGTAGAGACAGCACATAGTTTAACTTAGGTGAGAAGTTTGTGTTAGTTTACTTTCAGTTTTAGGGCTAAGTCTGACTCTATTTAGTAATAATTGTTCACTTTCTTTATAATTTTTCTATTAACCTTAAGGTTTATGCAATGTTTACTGTTTTCTGGTTAATTTTCGTTTAAGAAGTTTATTTTCGTTTTACGAGTAAATTATGTTCTCATCATAAAGTGTATTATGTACTTTCTTTGATTGGTATAGTAAAAATGGATAAAGTAGTCTCAATTACAGGGTTACAAGACTGTTAATTTATTTCCAAAAGTTTATGTTAGTTTACTTTCGGTTTTACAGGGAAAAATACTGTTTATATAGCTTGAATCATTTGTTTTAAATCAAAGTATTAATTAATATAGATGGTTTTATTTATTTCTTTTAAAAAAATAAGTCTCACAAGTCATAGACCTTAACTCCATAGTAATACGGTTCCATATCACCATTAACTACAAAAGGACGGTCTTCTTACATCAAAATTCAACACTAACAGAGACCTTTACACTAAAATAACACACAATTTTCTTATCCTTCTTACTGTTACATACATCATTCACGTCGGTTTCTATCTAAAATTTGAGTAGCGTAGGGCACAACTAAACATGTTTTTTTAACGTAAGGGACAAGCTATTTTCGAAACCACTAGGTTTTCTTAAATTTTGCATTTTTAGTATAAAAGAGGCAAAAAATCTAAGAAACTTTGTCCTAGACCCCATCAAAATCGAACCATAAAATAAAAAGATACAGACAGTTTTCGAAAATAAAAACTGTTTTTTGGCTCTCCTGAAAAGTCGTGTTTTGTCCCTTACGCTAAGTGATACTTCTGGTATCGATATTTTAAACCTGGGTTTACCTTAGTCTTGGTTTAAACCATCTTTTGTAATAAGGGGTAAGTTTTTATGTCATTTTGTATAAGTATGTCATTTTGTCTATTCTTCTGTCGACAAAATCCTTATCTACGATGGTCAGCAGGAGTGCAAAAATGTGACGGTATAGGGACTACGAGATATGTGTGTTCTGAAATACTGTGTAATGAATACATATTTTTAATATTAACTTTTATAGTAATCTTCTAACTAAACAAGGCCCCACAAAACCGTTTCATAGTTGGTCTGTGGGAACAGTGAACTCCCCAATTACTTTATCTAGGTTTTCTAAGGTTTTTCCAAGTAAAATAATACTAAAATAATGTTATTCCGACCTAAAAATAACACAAAAGAATTCATGAAAAATATAAGGTGCACAAATATTGCTACTGGCTGGGTATGATCCGGAATCTTTATACATTTTCAATAGTCGTTCCCAAAATACAGAAGCTTCTCCCACCTGTTCAAGTTACGCTATGTAAATGAGTTAAACGTAACATTCTGTTGATCTAGGAATTAAGTTTTGAGTCAGAATTTTTTTTTTTTTTTTTTTTTTTTTATTATTTTAAGGAAGGCCTACAGACTAATTACATAAATGCTTAAAAAAAAATGATACTTAAAATTGCTAATAACAAGCCTCCACATGTATATGTTATTATAATATTACAGGTAACCTATTTATAAATGTAGGTATTTACTTAGAAATTATACAAACCTGGCTTCTGCTTAATAATATAGGTTACCATAACGTCTGTGGGCGTACTGTTAGTAAACTACTACGCTCGTAGTGAGTAGTGACATTTGCATGTTACGTAACAAATGGTTTTATGACGTCATCCACACTACGTCAACGTGAACGCCCACTGTTGAACATTGACACCACAGTGAACGGTAATAGACGGGATATTGCCATAATTATCACTCTTCAAAGATAGTTTGGTGATCACAGCTATTTATTTTAACTATACAAAAAACAACCAGTTTTTTAATATTCATGTAACTCCTTTCTGTTTTACAGGTTCACTAGTAACCATGTTATACCAATGAGGCACATTATTCACTTATGTTAACGAGTCTAAAATTTATTAGATGATGCAGAACTGAGTTTTAATACCCAATTAATTAACAAACAAATAAAAAAATATCTGCAAAAATCTACTAAAATATTATCTAATAATCTGTATTAGATAGATTGGAATATTATCTGATATTTTTATCTTTTCCTAACATTTGTTAGTAAATGTATTAGTGTTAGAAAATATTTGTTGACATTTTTAACTGCAGTGTAACCGCCCATGGGCAACTAAATTGTTCGAGACACAGTTGATCATTTGGCATTTTTTTTAGCTGCAGCCTATAAAGGACAGAAAGCAACTCGCCGTCCGAATAACGCCTTTAAGGTGCACACCTTAAAGGTAGTATTCCAACGGCGACCGCAAACTGCAACTGCAGATGACAGCAGCAGACAAGCGACACTACTGGTTCATACAAACCAATGTGACTTGCGGTTGCAGTCTGCAGTTTGCAGCCCGTCTCGGACTTTGTACCTTTAACCAAACGGTAACTGCAGCTCCAAAAAAATACCGATCAATTGTGCCTTGAGCAACTTGTGCCCATGTGCGGTAAGCCTTATAGTAACAGTTTGCTAACACAACGTCTACAGACGTTAGAGTCACCTGTTAGTACAAGACTAGCACAAATTGTGTAATTTAAATTCACGCCACGGTACGTAAGATTAATAGGCAGTGAATCCAATTGTACAATGATGACATCTTCTCCTTGCTAGCTTGAGTCCGGCTTGTTGCTAGGTCCTTTTTGATTAAGTTTTACTGGATATTTTATAGGTAACTATAACAGGCTATGACTATGATTAATACGGATTTACTCAAGTGCATTTTATTGGGGTTGAACGACCGGGGGTTGATCATTCAGATCCATTTTCACAAGATTGTACAAACTGACACATTGCGTTAAATCAGAGACTTGTCATTCAAAAATTGCAGAGTCAAAGGAGTGATTTTAGGGTTACATGAACAAGTAAGCAATCAACGTAATTATAGAGCCTGGTACAAAATATGCAAGAAAAAGAAGCTGTGATGAGGAAGGAGATATAATTATCTCAAGTGTTACAAGCAGTTATAAGTCTTTCGTATAAGAATAAACACGAGTTATCAAATCATTAGGCGAAGTCCAAATATGTTCTTAATGGCAAGACCGACGCAAAAAGTTTATGTTTGAAACTTTTTCTCTCTATATTTAAGACAATAAAAATTCTAAAAACAAAAATATGTTTTTACTTCATTCTTTGTCTACTGCAAACGTTCATTAGTTTTTATTTACATCAATAAATGGTCGGCTGTCCCATTTCAAAACCTGGTAAGGGCTTAAAACAACATTTCACAGGAGAGCGCATAAACGTTAAATCGGTCACCCTTTGAAAAGTATTTATGTTAGGTAAAACCATGTGGTTAAAGTGACTTACTATGTTTTAGAATGATCAGAGGCAGTGAATGGCACTTACTAGGTACCGATGCTTAAATATATCTGCTTATTATGTGAGTTTTCAACGCTGGTGTTTATGTATTTGGTAGATACTTTCTAGGTTAGCAAGATTATACAATAAAACATTTTTGTAAAAAGTGTCCCTTACTAGGTTTTGAAACAGGACAATAGTGCTGCTGTAAAAACAAAAATTGCAAGCATTGTTTTTAACCTATTTACTCAAATGCTCTCAAGGTAATTTAATGCGATTTCAACGACTCTTTATTGAAAAGAAAGGTTTTACTATACTTTAGTGAATTGGTTAATAATCAATCAATCAATCAATCAATATTATATGGTATTACAATAACATAACAGCACGCTTGAATTCCCCGAAGGGTTGGGCAGAGGTGTATAGTACTCCCACATTTCGCAGTATAGTTTAAGTCCCATGTAATAGGGGGCGAGCCTATTGCCATCAACCGGGCACAAATTCAGACTCCGGGCTGCTACCGCGAAATTCCACACGGGAAAACCCAATGACACTTTGTCCGACCTGGGGATCGAACCCAAGACCTCACGCTCAGCAGTCACGCTTGCGACCACTAGACCAACGAGGAAGTCACATATTGAATTGAGTACACATAGTGTACAATAACAGATGAACAAAATAGGCATGTTGACAGCATCAATAAATTGCAAATGTAATTAGTCTGCCAGTTAGAGTTTTGAAAAGTGTATGAGTGGTATGATTTTATTAATAATTTATGGCATTGGATATTATGAATAATAATTTGTGACATGGTATGATTTTAATAATAATTTGTGCCACTGTATAGTACAAAAAATACATTTTGCATGCATAAATTGGTACAACACAGTGAACTGCGTATTCACCTAACATCTGGAAATGTATAATTATGTACTGTGTTGAGCAAAGATTTGAATTTGAATTTAAAAATAATGGACACGTATTTTTTCATTTGTTAAATCTATGAATATTTGGAAAGATAAAACGCATCATAACTCGAGAGTGGGGGCTTGTGACGTCAGAAGCAAGTAAAAATTGTACTTGCTTGTGACGTTTCGCCAAATTTAAATGTGTCGTATCTTCGTCAATTTTGGTTTACGTAACAAAAGAAAAAATACGGGTCAAATATTTTTTGATAATCTAACTGACGGACTTGTTAGGTTTTTCAGTCAAATACCCTATTACAGCAAAAACTAAATTCGCTCGCAGCACTCGGGCAGTTCGGATTTGGCATTTTCCATATTGATATTTTTTTTGGTTCGGTCTTCTCCTTAAGGAAAATACTACTAAAATGGGTAGGTACATAATAATAAAATAGGAACTTTTTGTTTTATAGGTCAATAAATCAACACGATAACTTCTCCAGTAGATAAGTCTTCCTCTGGGCTTTGAACAGATTCGGGATCAAATATATTTAGGACGCTCTATTTGTTCGAACCAAACTGAGTCTTTTTATGTAAGGTTGGTAAATCTATATCACGTGTGGGTGTGCCGAAAACTGTAACGGTGAACATTACAGTTCTACATATTATTCTGATTTGAAAATAAGAAGTTTTTTTTTTTTTTATTTCTTTGTTTAATTCAAGCATCAAGGCCCATAGAAAATACATATTACAATACAATAATATAAAATACTATACATAAACAATCTATTTAATTTAAAAACTATCTCACACGTGAAGTCGGCGTCGTGTGTCGCGCAGTGTCGGGTATCCGGCCTCGGAATCGCCGGAACACTACACCTTTCGGCCAAAATTCTTCCTTCGTGAAGGTCGACAGATGTTCAGTCGGCACTCTCACCACAAACGAATTGAAATTCACAATTTTAATTTGCCTATAGTGGAAACGAATTCGTGTATTTCCTTCAAACCGCGTGATCTACTGGTGACACAAATTAACCCTAAATGGGTAATTTCGAAAACCAAGTTCAAAAATTCAAAATAAAATCTTGGATTTCTATTCCTGAGTCATTTTAGCGAAGAGCGATATCGCATTAGTCGTGCCCGCCAGCCGCGTCGCCGTGCTTTCATTAATTTATGCGTGGCATCGAAATGTTGACTAACATAAAACTTGTTGTTTGCAAAATTTTTTTTTCATATTTTTTTACTGAATCCTTATAAGGTAAGGTTGCTTAGATATGATTACTTACCGCTACCGAATGAAAAAAATAAAAAAATATTTTTTATTTTTAATCAAACTAATTCCTAAGGAATTACGCGAATTCGTTTAGACCCTTTATTTTAGTGTAGGTATTTCATTTAATATTTTGAAAGATAAATAAACTGCGTGTAAAGGACAGGTTAATAAAAATTAACACGGTGAATTCAGCTCATATTTAGAATTGAAAATCCGTGGAAAATGTCATAGAAATCTTTTTTTATTGTTTTTGCAACATTCTGTGTTATACATATTTTACTTTATTAACGTGACTAAAGTTCACAAAATTATTTAAAAAAAGTCTCCGCTGTTCACCTGGGTGATTTAATTTCAAGGTCAATACAGGACATATTATATTGAATAGCTTCACCTGGGTTAAATTAATCCGAAGTGATATGAGGACACCAAAAATTCCACCTCCGTCTTCGTCTGAAGCATGCGTGAAGCGCCATAGCACATGCGATAGCGCATGCCTTAATACTAGTTCGACAAAAGCGCATGCCCCTAGCGCACGCTAATCCGTCTATTGTACGTCGACTGACGACTGACCAAGGCGCACCGGTGTAGACGATAAGCTGCATGCGTCTTATGGCAATCAATATTGCATGCTCTTGACGCAAGAGGAATTGAAAGTTGAAAGCGCAAGATAAACATGAAAGCGCACTGGTGTAGACTACCATAACAGTTTTCGATATAGCAGTTACAGGTTTTGATTAAATATAAACATCGGGCCTGTATTCCTCGACGGGATGGACAGAGGTGTATAGTATACCCTCATTTTGTCGTTGTGTTCGCGTTATGTTTAAGTCCCATGTAATAGGGGGCGAGCCTATTGCTGTCAACCCGGCACGAATCCAGACGCCAGGCTGCTACTGAGAAATTCCACTCGATTTTTCCCGAATTAGGGATCAAAACCAGAACCTCAGCAGGGCTCAGCAGTCGCGCTTCATCATCATCATCATTCAGCCGAAAGATGTCCACTGCTGGACACAAGCCTCCCCCAAGCATCGCCACATCCACCGGTCTTGTGCTCCATGTTGGGGGGGTTTGCCATAATCGCCACGCTTGGCAGGCGGGTTGGTGATTGCAGTATGGTTGTTAAAATACTCAGAGTATGCAGCTGCCCATCCTCTAGTGAATCCCTTAGTCGCCTTTAATGACACCCATGGGAAGAGATGGGGTAGTGCTATTCTTTACGCCCGGCACCACACAGCAGTCGCGCTTGCAAAGACTAGACTAAAGAGGCAGTGTACTAGGTACATATGGCGATAAATCAAGTTTTTTAATTAAAAACAAACTGTTCGTTAAAGTTGACTTATTGTTGAAGTTAATTTGACGACACGTTTGGTGCAGTGGCTAAGCGATTGACTTCTGCGCTACGGGTCGTGGGTTCGATTCCCACACGGAACAAAAATTTGTATGGCCTACAGATAGTTGTTCCGGGTCTGGGCGTTTGTGTATGTGAGATTTGTGTCTGTGAACGCACCCACGATACAAGAGAAATCTTAGTGTGGGGCAACGTTTAAAAAAAAAAAAAAAAAACTCATGTTTCTAGCCCGGGAGCTATTTTGAGTTACCGATTCTTAGGTTGTAGTAGTAATTATACTTATATACTACGTTGCACACCATCAGCTGACCTTGCTTATATGATATATCTACTCCACGTAATTTTTTTGTTGTGATTAAGGAGCAATAAAGGGATAGTTACATGTTAAACAAGGAAGAACTGCCAATATATTTTTAATTCTTATAATTCGGTCTTAATCCTTGTTTTGCCTCAATTATAATAGACACATACAGCACTTCCCGTGACCCGAAGGCTGGCCTCTACTTCGGTCAAAGGATAAGCATTGCCATACAACGTGGCAATGCTGCCAGCCTTCTGGGCACGTTACCAGTGGACAGCGATGCGGAGGAATATTTTGATGCCCTATTTTAGTTTGTAGTTTTACTAATATATTTTTTTAATTGTACAAACTTTTATTTGTAATTATGTAAATATTGTTACAGTACATAAAATACAATACAAAAATGATTATGTTAAAAACTATCTCATGCTTAAATGCTTGCAGTATAAGCAACTTTACCCCGTGAATATTAATTATTTCAAAACATTTGTTAAAGGCTTATTACATTACTCTGAATTTTGCATACTTATGTAGGATTTAGTAAAGCCGAATTTACATTACGAATTAAGTTTCATGCATGATGAAATTAATTTCATGACACTACTTTCAGTACCTGTGAAACTAGTTTCATTAAAAATAATAGTGTCGTGAAATCCACAGTATGTCTGTGTTCATGACTCTGCCAACATCAAAGCTTTATTCCCTTTATTCGCTGGTATTCATTGATACATTTTATATTTTTATTAGCTGTCAACGTTGTTTTGACATTGTAATTATTTTTTTCGACTTATTCCACGACTACCGACTAAAAAACACACGTCTTGTGAAAGCGCAGGCGCTTTCGCGACACTAGTTTCGCGTCGCGTTTATACGATGACATTAGTTGCATGACACTATCGACAGTAGCGACACGATACTGTTTCAGTGTCGTGAAACTTGACGTTTACACGTGAAATTGTTGATGAAATTAATGTCACGGAACTACTTTCATGCCACCAGTTTCGTAATGTAAATTCGGCTTAATGTGTGATAAGTGTAAGGACGGTTACGATCCTAATTAGCCAATTAGGATGATTCCTGTCTTCCTGGCTCGCTTAGATCTTAATCCTAATTCAAACTTGTGTAATAAACCTCTTACCTACCAATGAAATTATCGCCGGTAAAAATACTTATTTGCAGTACCGAACGAAATCTTTCTTCCAGCAACTTTAACCCTAATATATCATTTCGAAATAAAACAATTCCTTCTAAAACCAAACGACAAACAAACAGGTGAGATAAATCACGCGACAGTGGAAAGCTTTCAATGCGTGGCTCTGCAAACATGTGACAAGTTCTCAACTGTGTAAATAATTTGGCAATTTCTTTGAAATGTTAGGAGAGGATGATCCATGAGAAATGAATGAGATGTTTTCTGTTGAGAGATGATGTTTAGAGCATTTGGTTGAATCGTAGTTTTTGTGTCCGTCATCATCGCGTTGCGTTACTGCATCATAATATCGTCACCCTCTGCGCTAACAGTCATAACTAGCAAATGATAATTTTTCAGTAGTTGCGTTAGCTGTGGCTTTATTAATGAATTAATAACTTTTTATATACCTAGTTCTTGGCTTACTCTTTAAGTTAGTAGTTGCCCCAAAGCCATAAGGTATCTATTTATTTATTTCTATTCATTTGAAGCAGATACGTCACTCTGTGAGAATTTCTTTGCAAAATTATTATCAATTGTTAGAAACAGTTAGCGCGGAGGGTGATAATATCTATACGCCTAAAAAAACTCTTTAAATATGGTACTAATAATGCTATGCGGTCCTTTCCCCTAATCATCTGTTAGAGCTGGCATCTTCTGTGATCTTTCCAAGGCTTTTGATTGCGTGGATCATAAAACGCTCATTTGTAAGTTGAATCACTACGGTATTCGTGGACGTCCTCTGGAACTGGTCTTATCCTATCTTTCGAAAAGACAACAAAAAGTAGGCATATCTGGCATAACATCTTCAGGGTCTCTAGTAAAAATGGGCATGCCACAGGGCTCAATTCTGGGCCCCTTTCTGTTTCTAGCTTATATTAATGATCTTCCTTACATGATGTCGGCACTATCTGATATAATTTTGTTCGCGGACGACACTTCCCTTATTTTTAAAATCAATAGGAAAGACATGGATCTTTTAAATGTAAATAGTAGTTTATCCGCTCTTTCTAAATGGTTTGCTGCAAATAATCTTTTATTGAATGCTACTAAAACGAAATGTTTAAAGTTCTAGTTGCCAAATGTTCCCCATGTAGGAGTAAACATAACGCTTGACGGCAGTAAACTGGACATAGTAGAACAAACTGTATTTCTAGGCATAACAATAGATTCTAAATTACAGTGGGGAGCTCATATAACTGCCCTTTCTAGTAGGTTAAGTTCTGCTGCTTTTGCAGTCAGAAGAATTAGACAGCTAACTGACATACCTACTGCCCGACTTGTTTATTTTGCATACTTCCACAGTATTATGTCATATGGTATTCTGCTGTGGGGGGCAGCGGCCGATCGCGACTCTATATTTATATTACAGAAAAGGGCAATCCGCGCGATCTATAATATGGGTCCTCGGGAGTCCCTTAGAGATTTCTTTAAAGAGATTAATATTCTGACGATGCCTTCCCTTTACATTTTTGAAAACATTATGTTTGTACGTAAAAATCTGCCAATGTATAGTGTTAAAAGCGACGTTCATAATATAAATACTAGGAACAAACATAAATTAGTAGTCCCTAAATTTAGATTATCCAAAACTAATAAGTCATTCCTAGGAAACTGTGTTCGATTTTATAACAAGCTTCCCAAATCAATTACGGATCTTACTGATGGCAAATTTAAATCTCACGTTAAATCAGTTCTCATTAAAAAAGCATACTATAAGATAAACGACTATGTTGACGATAGGGACGTGTGGCGCTAGTTCTTTTCTGCACATGTGGCTTCCCTGGAAACCATTACTTTTTATGTGTTGTTTTGTATAAGTATCTATATTATTTAGATACGATTTTGATTTATCTCAATTCATACTGAATTGATTTATATACCTACTTATGTACTATTTTAATTTTTACTTTTCCTTTATGTGCATAATTTTATTATTGTAAAAAATATTATGATTTTCTTTGTATCGAGTCAATTAATTTATTCACTTGACAGACATATATGTGTTGCTGGGGAGTTTGTTGCGCCGTTTCTTCTTCACAGCATAAACACTAGGAAGCGGTGAAGGGAGGGCTTTTTGGGGGATGTCTATATTGTAAAACCGACGTTCAAAAAGAACTAAGTAATTCTAGTCTATTTTGAATAAATGAGTTTTGAGTTTGAGTTTGAGTTTGAGCCAATTTTACCAAACTCAGATAACAGCGTGTCGTGGTGGCCCGGAGGTTACAGACCCGCTTGTTAAGCACCGGGTTGCGGGTTCAAACCCAGGCATGTACCAATATGACTTTTTCAATGTCATATGTACTTTCTTAGTTAATCTAAGACGCCACTGACATACGGTGAAGGAAAACATCGTGAGGAAACCTGGACTTAATGTTCTGAAATCGCCAACCCGCAGTGAGCAAGCGTGGTGATCAATGCTCGTTCCTTCTCTGTAGGAGAAGAGGCCTTTGCCCAGCAGTGGGACAGTTACAGGCTAATACAGATAACATTAGTCAAGAAATAAAAAAATAATACAACTTTTTAAAAGTAAATCTGTCTAAACGATTTTATTTCTAGGTTAGATTTTATCTAGATTTTATATCTAACGTTGATTAAATTGGCCCTTAACCTGTTATTATTATCATATTGGCTCTTAATCTCTTATTATTATTAAATTGGCTCTTAATCTCTTATTATTATTAAATTGCCCCTTAATCTCTTATTATTATTAAATTGTCTCTTAATCTCTTATTATTATTAAAGTGCCCCTTATTCGCTTATTATTATTATAATTGTCCCTTAATCTCTTAATATTAAATTGTCCCTTAATCTCTTATTATCAAATTGTCCCTTAATCTCTTATTATTAAATTGTCCCTTAATCTCTTATTATTGAATTGACCCGTAATCTCTTATTATTAATTCGTCCCTTAATATCTTACTATTAAATTGACCCGTAATCTCTTATTATTATTTAAATCGGTTGCGTTTGACCCCAGTCGCACCTTGTAATGGTAAGCGCAGGCAGGGTCTAAGATGGAGCACACGAATCCAAGTAACAGAGATATAGAGAGATTCCCCTATACCCCTCTGGCTCTCACATACACACGACGGTACACAGTAAACTACTTGGCGCCGGACTTTAATGTGAGGGTAGTAGCTAGCCAGGCGGATCTTATAGATCCTACCACTAAGTGTGCTTGTTTGTGTTGAATCTTAAGCGTGAATTACATAGAAACGGCGTAAGGTGCAGGCGCGGCGCAGGCTCATCGCTTTCGTACGTTTTGTCGAGCAGCTTTAAATCTTTTTCGCACAAAATCTATGAAAGCGACGCGCCTGCGCCGCGCCTGCACCTTACGCCGCTTCTATTATTCACGCCTTATAACACGTGTCTATTCCCAGCATGTTGTAAGGATTTTTTATATTCTAGCCCATCCTACACGGAATGCTTTTGATGTACTTATTACGAACTCCATATGAGTATATCTTAAAATTAACTTTTTTTAAATGTAACCACGCGATGTAAGTTGGTTCCTACCACTATTGACTGTAGGTAGTTTTCTTAAATCAAATCATACGCGTGTTAGATAAAGAAACAAGCCGTGTATTTCCTATGATTTCGATATCCAATTTAATGGAAATATTTACCTGTAGAATCGAAATATTATTCCCAGAAGTGTGTACTCCTTTTTATTCCTTATGCTGTAGAGATGTAGAAAAGTGGATCGATTTGATTTGTTCGTGTAATGGGAATCCTATCGTCAGATATTGCTTTTTAAGTTAAATAGTAAAATTTCTAGGAAAGCGTAGTTTATGACGCCAGCAAAAAACTGCTACCGCGAACAGACGACTTCAGAACTAATTCATCTATATATTAAAATTAATCCCTATTTCCCTTGGTCACGGCATCACACGTGAGCGGCTGGACCGATTTCGCAAAATTTTTTTTTGTTCTGTTCGTAATTGTCCGAAGAAGGTTCTGATGAAAGAAAATTTTGATATTTATAAAAAAACGTAATTATCTCAGTATGGTCCATATTCTTCATTTGTTTACCGCACGCATGAAAATGGTTTTAACTTTTTGTTACTGTTTTGATTTTGTTTCTGAAGGTAGGTAGTAGGTAAGTGGTAGGTAGTAAGTAGGAAAAAGTGCATTGCAACGCATGCCGGATACAGCTGGTGGTAAATAAAATCGTGTTAATTCCAGTTTAGTAAAAAATAATATCATGCAACGCGAAAGTTTAAAAGTTAATACACACGCAATAAGTATTATGCGAGACTGCCTCGTTGGTCTAGCGGTCGCAAGCGCGACTGCTGAGCGTGAGGTCCGGGGTTCGATCCCCAGGTCGGGCAAAGTGTTATTGGGTTTTTCCGTGTGGAATTTCTCAGTAGGAAGAAAGAATAAGTATTTATTTTTTCGCCCAAGCGGACGCACACGCATACTTAAAATTAGAAACATAACATTTCTTAAAATTAAATTCTTATTGCTACATAAACAAAACATTGCACTTAAATTTAAACATATATATAATAACCTGGTAACCCAAACACAAAAAAGTTAAGAATAAAAATACAACTATCTGTGGCTACTATTTATAATCTATGGTGCACGGGTTACCTAGGCATCTTAAATCTACTAACAGCACAAACATTTATACATGTTGAATTTGCACGTCGCATGGTGCGTAAAAATTTAGTTGCAGCCCGGAGTCTGGATTTGTGCCCGGTTGATGGCAATAGGCTCGCCCCCTATTACATGGGACTTAAACTGAAAGGCGAAATGAGGGTGTACTTACTATACACCTCTGCCAACCCTTCGGGGAATGAGGCGTGATGTTGTATAAGTATTACGATCGACTTTTGAGTAACTTTGAAAGCTTGCCCTTGTATAATGTACCAGTCAATATTTTTATCTTTGTATCGTCAAAGCGTATTATTTGTTCGTCTATTTTAATCAGGGGCTCTTTTGAGAGAGCCCCCAAAATGAGCCTTCAACACAATCATAATTAAAAAGTGTTGCTTAAAATCTTTCGCCGTAGTTTCTTTAATATTTTTTGAGGCAATGAACTTTAAAGCTGAGATTAATAATGCTGTTTGGGTTCATTGTAGATATTTTCGTAAGATGGTTTAAAAATATAAGCTCTTGCAATATCTCACACCAAGTAACAGACCACGGGCCTTACTTTTGTGTTGTACTGTGTACACGTTGCACTATCCTTTGGGGATTGCAATCTTTGTTTCCCTTCTCATATGTCTCACTGGTTTCATGTCCAATTCCTCCGCTGTCTCACAAAACTGTATACTCCGAGTAAAACCTACATTTAAACGTAAAGTTCAAGGTTCGTAAGGTTCAAATATTACTTGAAATCGTTGCAATCCTAGTCTGAAACAGCTGCTTTCGTCTTAATTGACGACGTCTGTGGTCTAGTGGTTCGAGTGTCGGACTGCTGATTACGAGGTCGTGGGTTCGATTCTCACAGGACACAAATATTTATGTGATGAATATAAGTGTTTGTGTTCGTCTGGGTGTTTCTTATGTATTATAAGTATGTATTTACAAAAAAAAAGTATATAAGTATTATATCCATTGTCTAGTACCCATAGTACAAGCTCTGCTTAGTTTGGGACTAGATGGTGCTATGTAGAAAAATGTCCCAAAAAAATATTACTTATTCTTATTCCCAAAAATATTAATTATGATAATTTATTTATTGTTTTCTATAAATTTTTCTTTACCTTTTAACTTAAAACTTTTAACATAAATAGTTCCTTTGTGTTCCACTTTCGAGGTACTTATTTTTGACGCAAAGGTTTTGAATTCTAAGCGTGAAGCCACACTGCTCCGTTGCGTTGCGTTGCTACGTCGCAGCGTTAGTGTGCGTCCTGAGTGACGGCGCACAGCGCAGGCGGAATGAACGGCGCGGCGCATTAAATAAATGTTCGATACGTTTGTCAAATTCTAAATAAACTCGAGCGAATCCGCGGGCAAAAGCTAGTGAAGTATAAAATAATGAAAAATTGTCACATATCCTACTCTATCTAGGTACTTCTTACATTCTACATCTTTTATGATATCGGAAGCATACAATATTCAGGCTCAGTACTCGTTACGCATACAGGAAGTACGAATTCTGAATTTCAATATCAAATGTGGTATTCATCCTATGTACTTACTGTGTCACACGTTTCGTCTCGGGGGACCAATGACCTCTTTTTCTTCCGAGTCAGTATGATAAAAATGATGAAAAACTTTATCTTTTACGTATTTTTTCTCTGGCTTTTACTAGTGAGTGAGCTACCGGTAAATTCGGGCTGTTTGAATACCACTAGGCTAATCAGAATTCAATTAAATAACATGCTTCTCTAGCCATTACAGCAACAGGTGCTATACAGCATGTAAGGGTAAACACCGTTATCACTCAAACCCTGGGTAGTTGACTTAAACATAAAAATATAGGAAAGAGTAAAAAAAAAAAATAGGCGCGAGAAATGAGCGGCGCGGCAGCGCTACGACGCGGCCTACACGCACTCGCTAGCGAGACAGCTGACTAACTGGGGTAGTGAACTGTGCGGGGCCGTGCGTCGGGCCACGCGGCGAGTTCCTCGCGCCCCCTCCCGTATCTTGTTGCCCCCGCGCATAGGGTGAAATGCTTTTGAGGAAAAATGAAAATATTATAAAAAATGTTATTTTCATTGATTTTACGTTCTATAAGTGAAACCAAACCACTGGTTTCAAGGATAACGGTGTTTACCCTTACAGCCTGTATAAGGCCTTACTTTAATAATCCACGATATTTTGCATAGCGTCTTAGTGAATGCTGAAGATAATATAGGTATCACTAAAAATTAAATCAGTTGTATTTTTTTGTCAAAGTTGTTTTAGAAGTTATTTATTTAATTACTGGTGCTCTAAGTTGTTTTATCATCCATGCAAGAAAATGGCCCCACGTTGATAGCTAGCGCCGTGCACGCTATTACACCTAAAAGAACCAGTAAATTAATTAATTGATTGATTTTGATACAAGTAAACTATGATAGGAACTTATAAATCTTAAAGTATGTAATACAACACATTCCAAAAAAGAACTTCCAAGAGACATCATACTTACTTTTTTAAGTTTATAATTGTCACACAACAGGTATACGTTTTGCAATCCGTGTTATGGTACTTTAACTAGAAAATTCTTTGGTGAAGTTATGAAAAAATGATCTGTACTTCTTTACTTTTTCCTTACGTAACAAAGAGTTGTAACAAACTTCTTTTTGAAAGTTGTTTTTCTTCGAAAGGTAATTGAAGTTTGTCGGACGGCTAGACGAGACAGACTGATCGATTTTTTACTAATAAGTACTCGTAATAATACGTTTATACAAGTTTAGTCGGAAAGAGGGTATTAGCGAGGGTTATGTATTATAATACCTAATTTTATTCTTACTATTTTCAAGATAAATACGGTTAAAAGACCTCCGTTTAAAATACCTAAAGATCGTTTCAACGGTTTTTGTAATAACTAATGAACGAAATCCATGAAGGAGAATTCATCTACGGTTTATTCTATTACAATTAATAATAATTCACCTAAAGTTGATTAAACTAAGGAACGATTCACTTACTGTTGATTTATCTGTGGTCTTGTGTTTGATTTACTGGTGATTTTGTTTATGTGAAAACATTTATGCGAGCAACTTGGAAGTAGCGCTCGCCGGCCGCTGCCGCGCCACCGCTCGCTTCGCTCGCTCGGCTCGCGCGCGTTTATTCACAGTTCTAACCTAACCTATTTCACTACGTTCAAAATGACGAGCCATACAATCTGCCGCAAAAATGTTTTTACCACTTTCTAATCTAGTCGCTAGACTTTATGTGGCTTACGGATTGGTGCTCCCTTTCCGACTAACTTTTTATAAGGAAAATAATGTTCCGAAATTGTAAAATGGTACTTTGATGTTATAAGTCATTACCGTGCAGCTTTGCTCGGTTAAAAGTTTTTATATGCCCCGTTGCACCCCTTCCTTCCGTTTAGGAAGTTGATGATTTATTTACTAAGAAGACTGTTTGTGCTAAGTTTCACCGCGGGAACTATGTCTTTAAGTATAAACTTTAGAATCCATTTTCGCTTTATTATAAACTTTACAACCCAGTTTCACGAAATTACTAGATCTGTTTAGTAAGATCGTGTAATGAGTCAACATTTATTAATTTATTACACTTCTATGCACTATGGTGGTCCGCCGGTTACGATCTACCGAGCTCTCCCGTCGTAGAGCTGGTCGTCTCTTCAGACTCCTAGTTTACCCTAGTTTAAGAGGCAGGGTTTACCTTTTGTATACAGATATCTACAACATTATTAATACAACCTCTACCCATTGTAGTAATAAACCTCTTCCCTATGTAATCTTTAATGTTTCTAATCTTTAATCTTTTTTGGTCAATAAATATTATTATTATTATTTACACTCCTAGTCCTAACTAGTCTCCCCCCCCCCCCCCTAAGTCCCTGCCAGCAACGCCCTAAGCCGAGGTCTGAGTCCCACTAGGGGTCACCCTTAGTGCTGTTGTTGCAGGTAAACTTGATGTTAGTGTAGTACAAGTAGTTAGCTTAGGTTAAGTATTTTACCCCCCCCCCATTGGCTGGAGACCCATCCCCATATGGACCCCATAGGACCATCTACAGCAGGCTAATAGAAAAAAAAAACACTTTGGTGGTACATAAGGCGGACTTAATGCTATAAGGCTGCTACAACTACTACCACTACATGTTAAGCTGAGAATACATGCCTATAGCTTGGACAATGGCATGCAAGAAGTTTGCAAATGACAGATACTGGCACGTGTAAACATAAAAGTTTGATTTTTTGGCATGCAATGTGTGGGTGTGGCGGGTTTGGCGCGGGGGGTGCAAGTGACATACCAAATGACACGTCTGAACGCATCACACAGCTATAGGCATGCCATTTCAGTAGGCTATTCAAGACTAGGCCCTTATAAGGCATGCCATTTCACTTGCAAATGTATCCAATGGCATGCTACTTCCCTATTTTACAGGCATGTGAATTCCCGCCTTTATTCCAAGTTTTTGCAAACATTCACTGAAAATTCAGTATTTTGCTACCATATTTTGTAGTAAATATGAATTAGATAATACCGCTGTATTTTTTTTGACTTTTATTATTTCTGTCAGTTCATTTTTACAAGCTAAACAGACTTGACAAGCATGACACGTCTTGTATAATCCAGGATCGTAATTACTATACTAGGTCATAAATTATGTTGATAAAGTCTTAAGAAATTAACGTTGAAAATATGATGAACATTGCTTTATTTAAAGTGCGAAACTATCAGTTTTTTTAAGCCCACAAATCCCTGCTAATTGTAATGTACATTTTACTATTAAAAATAAAGGAGCACTGTATATAAAAGGGTTCTTTAAATAGTCTATATGCAATACTGTTCTTCTTCTTCTCTCGTGACAGCACGAGCTATACGAAAATAGCTCATGCTGTGGTGAAAAGATTAGCCAGTCAGCAAGGTTTGTAGCGGGGCTGACTGCCCACGGTGCGCCGGACGAACTTAAGTATCGTCACTCGTGGAGGCTCTTTTCATGCACCCCTTTACTTTTTTACGCTTTACTTTGCAACACTGTTAAGAACAGTCTTAAGATTTTCAGCATGAGATTTAACATAGAGAGGCATTTAAGATTATAATATTTATCTGTAATAACTGCCTCGTTGCTCTAGTGTTCGCAAGCGCAACTGCTGAGCGTGAGGTCTTGGGTTCGATTCCCAGGTCGGGCAGTGTTATTTGAATTTTCCGTTTGGAATTTCTCAGTAGCAGCCCTTATTCGTAGGATTTGTGCCCGTTTGGTAAAGGCCTTTACACGCGAATGCTCCCGGTGAGGGAGCGCAAGTATGGCATTTTTTTCATTTATCATTCTCTTTTCTGCAGAGGTTAATAACATTTCCCGTTTGTGTCACCCAACAATTGTAAATAACTCAAATTGACAATCCAAAATACATTGACCCTTACGGACCACACAAAATTCAGTTCACCAACAAAAAATACGTACATCAAAGCCTCCATACATTTATCACAATAGCCAGCAGTTTGCCATTGAAGATTGGCAAACGACCCTGCAAACATCCTTTGGTAGTTCAATGCCCCTTGCCCATGGAGCTTAGGTCAATTCAACCCCGCCGTACAAATAAGGGTTGAATTGCTTCATGATATAAACGACCTTCAGGTTTTGTATAATTGATTGGTTCCCAGGGAAATCATTTTGAAATTCAATCATTTGAAAAATGTTTTTGTGAAGATGCTCGATTTTTTGAATTATAACATCATACCTGTATTCCCCAAAGGGTTGGGCAGAAGTATGTAGTACACCCCCATTTCGCTGTTATGTTTAAGTCCCATGTAATAGGGGGCGAGTCTAATTGCCACCAATCGGGCACAAATACAGACTCCGGGCTGCTACTGAGAAATTCCACACAGAAAAATCTAACAACACTTTGGATGACAGGAGATTACAGGGGATAGCGGCCGTGTGTTTCCTGTTTCCCCTTCTCAATACGGCCAGCAATTTCGCGGTAAATGTCTGGTGGAGCTATTCCAACCAGTGGATACAGCATCGCAAGGGGAGTAGTTTCTAAGCATTTTTTTTTCGCATGAAAATCCTCATGGGTTCCTTTCGCCCAAGGACGGCGAAGGGGTATGCCGGACTCTTACTGGCTAAAAACCCACGGTGTTCCTTCTTCTGACCCTTGACCGGGATCGCCGGATTTGCGGCTGTATGCACCGCAACCCCGGCAGGCCTCGGTCCGCCAGCCCTTGGCGGACCTCTCTTTCTGTGGGGCCTTGCCCCACGTCCTCCTGAGAGGCGCGCACGGAACACTGCACGCCGCCTTCTCGGGCCTGTTACTGGTCGGGCGACAGGTCCCCTAACCCGCCGCCCGCAGGCCACACACTACGGTGGCCGGAGATCGTCGTGCGCCCTCCGGCGCCCGGTGCGTCTGGCGCGGGAAGGGAGAGTGGCAGCTGCCTCTCTCTCCCTCTTCGCTCCCTCTTTGGCCATCACCTTCTCGCAGAAGAACGCGACGGCTTCCCACGCACTCTCGCGCCCGACCATGGACAGAACCACGGCTGGGAGCGAGAGGAGGTTTTAAGCATCCCGTAACGATACGGCAGGTATCGTTTAGCGCTACGTCACCCTGTTTGGCATGTTTTGTATGACTGTGACAGGGATTTATTTGGTTAACCTTGGACTAGCATGTTGCACAAGTCAGCCTGTTTCTTTTCTATACAAACTCTGGTCAAAATTGCTACCACCTAGGTTAATGAACTAATCTTATTATTTTTTATAGAGGTAAGTCTTACAATAAACATAGAATAAAATACAGTTTATTAGGGTCAACAATAAGACTGGCTACCCTACAGGTAGTTACAGCAATACGTAAGATCCCATATGGACTTGGTATAAATAGAAATTGCCTACAGATATAAGTCGAATGGGTTAAGTACTTTTGTAATTAATTATTTGGTACTATCACGTTTATCTGTAACAGGAAAAAGTAAAAACCGACTTAAAAAAAAAAAAAGAGTGAAGTAATTAACATGATATAAGATTATCAGTTTCAGAAGTCGGTGGCTTTTATTTGTTTCAGTGTAGACTTGCACCGACTTCTGAAAGTAATAATTTTATATCATGCTAATTATTTCACTGTTTTTTTTGTTTTTTTGAAGTCGGTTTTTACTTTTATTTAAAGTTATTTATTAAATACGTTTTAGTGCCATAAATTACACGGTTTAAGACTACAAATTTAAATGTTACGGTTGCGTAATCTTTCCAGCAACTAGATAGTTTTCTTTAAGAATAGGTATTGATGTATAATTATCATGACGTCTCCTTACAAATACATACAATCTTCTTTGTTTTTGGCAATTTTTTCTGTGATGACACTTAAAACAGAGATTGAAAGTCCTTATCAAAACGTTTGCTAACGCGTCATCCTACGTGAGCGATCAACAAGCGACGCGAAGCGGCGCGGCGCGACGCGAAAACAACAAACCGTCGATACCTATTGAAGTGGCCTACGTGACCAAACGCACGTGGAGTGCGGTGCGGCGCGGCGCGGCGCGAAGCGAACGCTGTCAGTTGGCTTGATGTTTTCACGCGAACTGGATGCGGTGCTGTAAAGTGCTACTGAATGACAGCGGCGCGCGGCGAGCGGTCCACGAGCTCGTAGGACAAAGCCGCCGCTTCGCACCGCATCGCGTGTCACCGCATCGCATCGCTTCGCAATTCGCGTCGCTTTAAACCGCCTACGTAAGACGTCGCGTAAAGGGAACAAACCAAAACATAATCTGAGTGTATATTTTTTGTTTTTGTTGATTATTTCAAAAAACGCTGAATCAATTTCGATAAAAAAATTATGGGACCACCTCTGATGCCTACCATTAAACCTACCATAGCCTACCAAAAAAAAAAATCCTTACACACTAAATAATCATCAAAATCCATTCATAATTGGCGGAGATATCGCGTAAAAACATACAAAAAAATAAAACATTCGGACGAATTGAGAACCTCCTTCTTTTTGAAGTCGGTTAAAAAGAATGTTGCTGCTTGTTTGATCTAGTGGTCACTAGAACGACTGCGGACTAACATGTCGCAAGTTCGATTGATACCTCGTGTAAAGTTAAATTAGGTTTTTTGCTAGGTCCTTCTCAGTGGCAGCTTAAACTTAAGTTGGAATTAGCCCAGTAGCCATTTACAACCTAATACAACAACAGATAATAATCTCATTAGTGTACTGGCTGCTCGACAACAGTCCTCTACCTATCCTTTGTGAGATGACAGCACTGAAACTTGTTACCACTAGACCCTCCGTCAAAGAGAAATAATCCTAAATAATTGTCAGATTTTTTGCCTGAATTTACTCCAGCGGGTAAATAACGTAATGTTTAACATGGCAACGGCATAGACAGCCTTTTATATAAATATAATTTTTGAACAACATTCGCCCCCTCATTCCATAAAATGCCCCGGGCAGGCCTTAAGATAAACGTTATTATAATAATATTATACTTGTTTTTTACCGTCAATTCCAAGAATTAGGACGCTCCCTCATTTGTTGGTGCGGTATCGTCTCTAATAAGGGGTTATTCGATACCAAGTTGGCTCCGACCACGTTTCAATGAGCCCTATCTGAATGCAGGCTGAACGAAGTGACATGTTTTTGACGTAGAAATAAGAGCAGGTGAGATATCGTCGATAACCTGTTCCGAACGTAGCATCTTTTATTAAACAACTTCATACCTTATTTCTGGTACCGTGGCTTGTGACAAATCACCTGTACAAGTAAACACGAGAAGACTTACTAGAAAGCAAACCAAAAACCAGTAAATAGATGTAGTTTTTTTTTTTATTAAGGAATTCATTGCCCCACACTAAGATTTCTCTTGTATCGTGGGTGCGTTTACAGACACAAATCTCACATACACAAACGCCCAGACCCGAAACAACCATCTGTAGGCCATACAAATTTTTGTTCCGTGTGGGAATCGAACCCACGACCCGTAGCGCAGAAGCCAATCGCTTAGCCACTGCACCAAACGCGTCGTCAATGAGCCCTATCTGAATGCAGGCTAATCGAAGTGACAAATTTTTGACTTGGTAATTGCGCAACACAATCGTAATCGCTTTGGCTTTGATTTTGACAACAATTTCCATAGCAACGTATGTATTAACAATTCGACTTCTCCACAACCATGTACCAAGCAATGAATATTGTTGTATTGTTAAAATCAAAGCCATAGTGACTAGGAGTGTGTAGCGCAATTAGAATGCAAGTCAGATATCTTCGAGTTCTACAACTGTTCCGAACGTGGTACATATCCTCAAACAATGTTAAACCAAATTAGTTGTAGGTACCGTAGCAAGTGACAACTCACCTGTACAAGTAAACACGAGAAGACTTACTAGAAAGCAAACCAAAAAGCAATAAATTGATGTAGTCACGTCTAGTATTGGAGAAAAAAGCTCTCTTTTTATTTTATTTTTTATCCCTTTTGATAACGTTCTAGATAAAATTTCCTCACCACACGCGGGAATAGACGCGTGTTGTAAGATTCAACAAAACCCAGCACGCTTGGTGGTAGGATCTATAAGGTCCGCCTGGCTAGCTACTACCCTCACATTAAAGTCTACTGTGCTATGAAAGTGGGCTAAGAAGTTTACTGTGTTCCATCGAGTGTATGTGAGCAGGCCCCTCTTTCCCACTGTGTACTCTGGGCACGTGCCCAGGGCACGCGGGGTAGTTTCCCCTAGTTTCTGCCAGATCACCAAACGATAACCGATATTTATTGCTGAAAAAACATATTTATTTCGAAAAAATCAAACGATAATGACTGACTACAATACCTACTTGCTTATTAGCAAGCGAAGCTACTCTACTGCCTTTTGTAGGTTAATTTATCCATTCATTTAATGCGACTTTAAAGAAATAAAAATAAATCTAGAACTTTGCTTACCTATCTCATTTCTTTGTCTATTGTAAAAAAATAGTGCTCTGTCTAGGTCATAGGGGCCCCATTATACTAACGTGCCCAGAACCTCCAACAGGTAAAAGATGGGCCTGTATGTGAGAGCCAGAGGGGTATAGGGGAATCCCTCTATATTTCTGTTACTTGGATTCGTGTGCTCCATCATAGACCTTGTCTATCGCCAGAAGCAAAGAAAACAAATAAAAAAAAAGTTGCCGTCACGAAAGAATAATAGAACACCAAACACGATTCCCCACCGACAAATGAGGCAGTAGCCTAACTAGTATATCCAATTTCTACAGAACCTGCGTAATGCCTAAATTGGTGTTATTCCTACTTTAGCCGAATAATTTTCCTTTGATATTCGAAACTAACGGCTAGTCGCCGTCGGCTACTTGGTTATACCATCCAAAGGGCGTTTTCCCTTTAATTTAGAAAATTAAATAGGCGTCAAAGTTTCCTAGCCCGTCATAATGAGTTCGTTTGAAAACGCCGAGATCCGTGGCTACCCTGATTTTCGACGAACTGTAATTATACGCGATACTTAATAATTAAATGTTGCCTGACTCTGAATTATTATGAATAATAATTAGTTTTTAATTAATTATTAACTGATGAAATTAATAATTTTACAAAAGTGTAGAGTTCGCGTATCTTTTAATTTTGCATAGTAGGCAGGCACGAAATGTAATCCTCCAATTTGCAAATAAGACACATTATAGCGATTCTGAGTAATTAACAAAATCAAACAGTTAGACACAATTTCGTGGCGTCCTTGCAGTCAAGACGTCAGTAAGTAAGGTACGATTCTATAATTCCGAAAGTTCGATACTGGGCCGCACTTCCGACTTTTTGATTATTGACTTAGACTTCTTTTACGGAGACGCACTGAATTCAAACTTAAGGCGTTGTATGAGAGCGTTTTCGGAGAAGCGATTTTACACGCGTTTGCTTGAAATGCAGGCGGAGCCTGCGGATGGCATCGCCGCGTCGCACGCGACGTTTATCGCGGCGGCGCACGCAGCGTTGCGACAAGCTAGTCCTATAATTCTCCATCCACTATAAAACTAAAACGTAGCTTCAATCACGGCGGGGCCCGCGGCGTCGCACACGCCGCATCTTCATAAACAACATCGTACATTGCCATATGTTTGTGTTTGCGCGTGTGATGATGCGGGCCGCTGCACGCGCCGCCGTCCGTAAACAGAAAAATCGTACGACGCGACGCGAGACACCACGCCAACGCAACGCGCGACTCCCCGCGTCTCCGTAAATGAGGCCTTAGGCCTGGTTTTCACAGGCCTGACTACCCAGTAGTCAGCAACTGTACATTCTGCTGTCAATACAGTACTGTCACTTTCCCGACGTGTTCTCACTACTGGGTCTGCATAGGAGACAGCAGTACATAGCTACTGTGTTACCAGTTTTGGCCTGATGTTTCTGACCAATCATTGCGTTCGTATGGAGCGAGTGACGACCCAGTAGCTGTCCTTGTGGGAGTGGGGGATGGTCAGTGGACAGTAGAAACAATTAATTTTGAAGTAGCTAACCGACAGCAACTGACCGGTCAGTACTGGCTCAACTTTGTTTTCACGGACCCAGTAGCTGCCAGACAGTAACTGTCCTTCACTGTCCGCCAGCTACTGGGCCTGTGAAAACTAAGCTTTATTACCTAACTGCGCGACAGCAAAGACAGGGTTATGTTTTTGACGCGTATCTAGTATCTAATGTATGTGGGATTCTTTATACCCTCGAAGCATCCTAACGGCTGGATAGATTTTAATGCACGAGGTGTCTATCGACTCGTCTAAGCCGTGCGATGGTTATAGGCTAGGTTTTGTTTTGATAAAATCAAAATGGCGCGAATTATGTAATTCGCAAACTGACTGACCAAAAACATACGTAGCCTCAGACTGCAACTTGTGATTGGATAGCATGATTTTTTGAAAATATTAACGTCTTGTTTACATCTTTTTAGTCTTCTTCTCTCGTGTCAGCAAGAGCTATACGAAAACAGCTCATGCTGTGGTGAAAAGATTAGCCAGTCAGCAAGGTTGGTAGCGGGGCTGACTGTCCAGGGTGCGCCGGACGTACTTAAGTATCATCACTCGTGGAGACTCATCATCTCATCTTTTTAGTTCGCTTTTTAAGCAGTCGGGTTTTTAATTCTTTTTCGCTTCGCTCTTGTCAGAGCGGACGTGGTTGTCATGTAGTACCATGAATAACTGTAGCTGATATGACTCGTCTCAAGATGTCTCGCCATGTCTCCCTGCTGGTGGTCATTCTGGTACACTCACTCACGGCCGCCCATGGCTGATTCTATTTGGTCGGTACATCATTTGTAGTACTTCCGTTTAAAATTCTGATATTCAGCCGCATTTGAAGACTAGAAGAGTAAGGAAGTAATAATCAAGGTATGGACAATCCCGGTCGCGGTGCATGCAGCTGCGAATCCCGCAACCCCTGCCAAAGGTCATGAGAAGGAACACCGTGGGTTTTTAGCCGGTAAGAGTCCGGCATAACCCTTCGCCTTCCCCGGGCAAAGGGTATCTAAGAGGATTTTCCGACGGGAAAACAAAAAGAAACTTTGACAAACCCGTTCAGTCGATATGATTTGTAGAAAGCGCAAGCACTAACTCAAGTTGTCTACTTATCTTCTCTGCCAGACCTTCATTTTAAGCAAGTTACAACCCAGTACGCCAGTGCGTTGTACTTACACTAATATAATAATACAAGTCTAGACCTCGTCTTAATGCGGTCTTAAATATGAAGTTAATAAGGAAAACGACTTAAGTAGCACACGGATAGCGAAAACTGGATGCGTCGAGCGACCATTCATATAAAATGTATGCAGTTTTTTTTATAAAAACTGTTTCCGTTGTCTGTTGGTCGCAAGCGCGACTGCTTAGTGTGAGGACCTAGGTTTGATCCTCAAGTCGGACAGTGTTATTGGGTTTTTTCGTGTTACATTTCTCAGTAGCAGTTCAGAGTCTGGATGTTTCCCCGTTTGATGGCAATAGGCTCACCCCCTATTCATCATCATCAGTTTATTACTGACCCAATGCTGGGCAACGGCTTCTTCTGAAAATGACAAGGATTTAGGCCTTAGTCCTCCACGCTGGCCTGTTGTGGGTTGGAGGACTACACACACCATCGAGAACTGTTTGCAGCCCTCTCAGGTGTGCAGGTTTCCTCACGATGTTGTCTTTCACCATTAACGCAAGTGATACCTAATCAAATGATTACACAACCTATTGCATGGAACTTAAACATAACGGCGAAATGAGGGTATACTAGATACCTCTGCCCAACCCTTTGGGGGATACAGGCGCGATGTTATGATATAAACTCAAAATCATCTATATCTATAAAAGGAGAAGCTGATTGACTGACTAACTGATCTATCAACGCACAGCCTAAATCGCTGGGTTTAGAATCTTGAAATTTTGACAGTAGATACCTTTTGTGACATAAGCATTGACTAAGAAGGGATTTTTCGAAATTCAACCCCTAAGGGGGTGAAATAGAGGATTCACGTTTGTATGTAAGTCCGTAATTTTTGTAGTAAGAAGCATGAATTTATATGTTATGGTTTCTGGTTAGAAATAAATGTACATATTGTGTTTGAGCGATTTTGGAAATTCAACCCCTAAGGGGGTGAAATAGGTGTTGAAAGTTTGTATGAGAAATCTGGTATTTTTAAGGTAAGAAGCATGAAATTAAATATTTAGGCTTTTGGTGAGAAATAAACATATCCATGTTTGAGCGTTTTTGGAAAATCTACCCCTAAAAGGGGTGTAATGGGTTGTTAACATTTGTATGAAAATCATTATTCCAGGGGTAATTAACTTGAAATTTGGCATAAACACTGTTCAAAATAAAAAAAGGCGAACTTTTTGGAATTTATAACTAGGTACACTTAAAAAGGGGGTAAACCCGGGTTTAAAATTACACGCAAGCAAAGCTGCGGGCAAAAGCTAGTATTAAATAAAAGTATACCGTGTGGTGCCGGACGTAAAGAATAGCACTACCCCATCTCTTCCCATGGGTGTCGTAAAAGGCGACTAAGCGATTTACTAGAGGATGGGCAGCAGCGTTCTCTGAGTATTTTAACAACCGTACTGCGATCGCCAACCCGCCTGCCAAGCGTGGCGATTATGGCAACCCCCCAACATGGCTTGGGGGAGGCCAATGTCCAGCAGTGGACGCCTTTAGGCTGAATGATGATGATGATGAAAACTGGAAAGACGTCGCATTCAGCAAAACTTTATCTCTTTGTTGTTTGTGTTTCGAAATAGTTAATCGTCGGTTAGCACTCAGTTTTAAGTGTTATTTAGAGGCGAGCTCGGTTAAGCCAGAGTTGGGCTTGCAATATGTTAACACTCGTTATATTTAGCTCTTGCTTTTTAGTTTTTTCTTCAGCTTTGCGTTTTGATGGCTATTTACATGGTCTGAATTCATAAAAGACCGTAAAAATCGGATTGCCGTACAGTAAAATTTTTGTAGTCCAGAAACGCCCTAACGATGCTAAATCACGACCCTGTTGAAGAGAACTGTTAATATATGTACATACACGATCACGGAACCGTCACTTGAGATATTTCGACGCAGGTATCTATAGAGAGATCATATTTCGTTATATATTTACTATTTACCTATTTGTAATCAGACTCTAATGAACGTAACCTTATTAAGGTGTTAGCACTTAATTAACAGCCTATTAAGTGGCGCTCCGTGATTGGATTAGCTTTAGTGTTGGTTTAAATCAATAGTGTAATCGTAAACCCGTGTTGAATTTGATTAAATTACTGTAGCAACATATTAGGCTTATTGAGCGTAATACGAGGCTAAACAAATAGGGCCTTATTATAAAAGATGGTTTAAACCAAGACTAAGGTAAACCCAGGTTTAAAATATACCCATCACTTTCTTATGTCATATAACAAAAAGAGACGGGGCTATTGTAAAACCTAGGTTTTTCTTAGACCATCATTTGTAATAAGGGGCATAGAGTTTGAACTTAAGGTTGCCACAAATATTATATAAGGCGTTAAAAAATCAACTCTAAGAATTTTGTGGGGTTACTCGGTATCGGAAATTGAACAACTTTTGTTCTTTTTATGCTTTTCCATACAAATCAATTAAAATATTTTTTTTTTATTTATATGGAACTTAAAAACTCGTTTCGATGCCAAAACCTGCAAAAAGAATTAATCAAACAAAAAAATTCTATAACTCTCTATCTTGTTCCCAGGTTCTCCGTCAGACAACCCTGCCGATCGTCCCGACTCGCCACCAAACGTTCCAGCGGCAACTGTCCCACCGGCTCGACCTGCCTTCTATACAGTTTAGCATCTGCAGCCTGGAGCGAGCTGACTCTTCTATTGGACTTATTAAGGTAAGAAAATTAATTAATTTTAGTATAAATGTTATAGTTTGTCGCTAAGAAATCACCAGAGAATAATCGGGTGGACAATAGTGCGAATGATGCCAACATGGATGTCAAAGAAAGAGATAAGATGAGCTATAAAAAGTATTTTTTTGTCATTTTTAGGGTTCCGTACCCAAACGGGACCCTATCACTAAGACTCCACTGTCCGTCCATCTGTCCGTCTGTCACCAGGCTGTATCTCATGAACCGTGATAGACAGTTGAAATTTACACAGATGATGTATTTCTGTTGCCGCTATAACATAAAATACTAAAAAACAATAAAATAAATATTTAAGGGGGCTCCTACAACAAACGTGATTTTTTTGCTCGTTTTTATAGATAATGGTAAGGAACCCTTCGTGCGCGAGTCCGACCCGCACTTGGCCGGTTATTATATTTGCTGTATAAAACCTCTATATTCACTAGGGAACAAAGTCCCGCGACACGTGTCGCTAGAGACGTCAGACGACGTCGTGCGACATGCCTCGATATGCGGCGAGGTCACACATCAAGTTTGGGAATATCGTGCAACTTGTTCCTTGGCGTGTCGCTTCAGTTGAGGGATAAAAGTAGTGTAGACGTGTGTTGTGCATCAATGTGGATGACCGATGTAGTGTTGCAACTAATAGATCGGTCTAGCGACAAAGATCGCGAGACAAGATGTCTGGCGACGTTGGTCGACATCACCCGACGTTGTCCGACTTCGCCTGCCATCAGGGGTTTTACTTCCTAAGCACGAAGTCTGTGATTTCGGCCTTAGTTACGAGCGTTTCCTACTCCCTATCACCTACGGACATACGATTATTTCGGGGCCCAAACTAAGAATGAATGACAACACGATTTGACAGTAGTCCCTACTACCATTGTAGTAGTTTTTGCCCGTCCGAAAAGTTGATCTTGACACTTGTTTTGTTCACTCCTACGTTTCGGGCTACTTTCGGACGGGCGACTGACTTCGTTGACAGACTTAGAGCGATTACGCACTGCATCCGATCCGAATCCGTGAAAATACGGATATGAAAACTCGGACTGAATTCGGATATTGCTTTACGCACTGCATAAGATCCGAATCCGTGAAAATACCGATCTAGAGTAAAAATCTCGGACCGAATTCGGATATCGCTTACGCACTTATCCGATCTCTGATCCAAATTCAAACAATTCAGGGGCCATCTTTGGCATATCCATGTGGCGTCCCATTTGAATACGAGGTAGTGCGAAAGCGTTCATACAAACATTACTACGGTTACTTCGGTCCGTCAATATTTCTTCCGAATTGGAGACTCACGGATGACGGATAGAAATCGGGTGACGGATGCCGGATGTAGTGCGTAAACTACCATACAAATAGTTCTTTGGCTACTTCGGAACGTATTTTCACGGATTCGGATCGGATGCAGTGCGTAACCGCTGTTACTGTTAGGCAGTAGGCCCCCTGTAACCACAAGTGTCGGGGGAGATACGCGCAACATGTTGCTCGACATGTTTCGCAACATGGCAACATGATGAGCGACAACGACAACGTACAAAAGAATGATGCACACTAATTCTTTCAGCGTCATGTTCCGCATCATCTGGCAATGTTGCCACCCACGTTGCGCGTCAATTGTTGCCTTCTAAATACGAGGCTTGACAGTCATCAATAATACTTCCCGCTTAAATTTCCCGCGGCTTTCCGATTATCCTTGCATACAGGGTGTAAAAAGACTCATCACATAGCCGAAATCTACGCACTCTGTACATCAAACTAAACTACATTGACCAAAAATAATTGCTGGGAAACGATTTTTATTTTTTGGCATACAAAAACGCTTTTTTTGTAGCGCGCAATGTGTGGTTGTGGCGATGCCGCGCGTTTGCATGCGTGCAGCGGCTACACAGCTGAGCCAAGGCGGTCGTGTGCGTTTGATATACGTTGCGTTTTTGTAACTCTAATGCGTAATTTGTGAGGAAAAATTTAAAATTTTGATAAGGTTGTTTGGAAGAAAGTTTAGTATTATCAATTAGAATACGTTTTTTGAAAAAACAAAAAAAATGCATACTTTGACCTTCAATATCTCCAAAACCAATGGTTTCCCAGGTATGGTCTGGTAGAAAAAAATGATCCCAATGATGGGTAGAATATGTGGTTTTCGTTATCGTTAAGGTTCTTTTTACACCCGATATAAGGTAGTTAATTATAATGTATTTCGTGTGGCGGGTAGTTGGCACTCAATGTATCCACGTCGCACTGGATACCGGTGTAATCTATCACGTGTTTGAACACACCGCATATTTTTAAAATATTCTCCTTTACTGTTTTGCAATATGGAATTTTTAATATCTCTAACTCGAGTAAAATTGATTACTTGTCTAGGAGCAGTTTTTACGAGTTTTTTGTTAAAGTTTAGAACTATAACACAATTCAATTATATGTTACGTTGTTAGCTTTTTGCTTATTTACGAGTAACCTTTTACTTTTAGCATAGTAAAATAAATAGTAGGTACTACGTAGAGAAATCTCGACGTACGTAGAGGAGCTCGTGGCTAAATAATTACAGCCGCATAGACCGATCTTCCGGGTTAAGCCACGCTTGCCGAGGTTGGTCTGTGGATGGGTGACCATTTACCATAGCGAGTTTCCTCCGTGCCTCGGAAAGCACGTAAAGCCGTTGTTCCCGGCGGTCATTTGTAGATCTTTGACAGTCGTTACTGTTGGTCAGAAGCCAGAAAGTCTGACAACCAGTCTTACCAAGAGTATCGTATTACCCAGTTACTGGGTTGTGGAGGTCTGATAGGCAGTCGCTCCATGTAAAATACTGATATTCAGCTGCATCCGGTTCGACTGGAAGCCGACCCCAACATAGTTGGGAAAAGGCTAGGCAGATGATGATGGAAGGTCAAAGATATCGATATTGTTATAATTGAATCTTCTGAGATGTTAACAAGTGTTGTCTTTGTTGCCAGTTTGGTTTTGTAAGCTGATACACCAACATTTTGATCCTTGATGCAAGTTAACGAACTAAATTGGAAATATCCTCTTTCCGACGTGTAGAGTATAGTGTAGAGGAGAATTCAAAAATATACAAGGTTAATTTGAAAGGGAGTTACTAATCCGCGCGCCACTTAAAGTATCAGTGATTTTTGTTTTAAAGCAATAGTCCGGTCAAATTAGATATTTCAAAGTGCAAAAATTCGCATAGAGCTGAAAATTGGTACGAATGTTCGGAACACCATTATAAATGAAATGTAAAAAGTCCCCATCGATCCCACACTTGCAAAAAAAAATATTCAAGGTCAAAGTTCGAAAATATGGGTTTTTTGCGTTTTTTAGCCAAACGGTAAGTTTTATGATAAAAATAGGTCAGACAAAAATTGTAGATTATGCAATTATCTATTAAAAATGTCTACAATTTTTCTCCTAAACATCACCGTTTCTGAGATATAGTGGTTGAAAAAGTTGTATTCTTCATATGCGTTTCCACGCCACCTGGAAGGTAGTGTACTTGGCGCGTTTTTTTAACGTGGTTTCCCTGATAGGCCTATCCCACAATCACCATCAGAAGAGGATTCGTACAATATCAGTGAGGAGACATCTGATGCATCGCTGTTAGAACAATTTACTTATACCCAGCAGGAAGAAGAAGAACAAGCAGAAGAAGAAGTACAACAAGACGAACAAGAAGAAGAGGATGCAGAATTATCAAATGATTATGAATGAGACGGATAATTTTACCAATTTTTTTAGAATTCACACGGCTTTCATCATTTCCATTAGTACCAGTTTTTACATATTTTGGAATAGTATTGAATTAAACAGGACCACAAAAGATTGTGGGATAGGCCTATCGGGGAAAACATGTTAAAAAAACGCGCCAAGTACACTACCTTCCAGGTGGCGTCGAAACGCATATTATGAAGAATACAACTTTTCCAACCACTTTATCTCAGAAACGGTGACGTTTAGGAGAAAAATTGTAGACAATTTTTATAGATAATTGCATAATCTACAATTTTTGCCTACCTATTTTTATCATAAAACTTACCGTTTGGCTAAAAAACGCAAAAAACCCATATTTGCGAACTTTGACCTTGAATATTTTTTTTTGCAAGTGTGGGATCGATGGGGACTTTTTACATTTCATTTATAATGGTGTTCCGAACATTCGTACCAATTTTCAGCTCTATGCGAATTTCTGTTAACCTACCCCTATTTTTTGGGCTAACTTGACCGGACTACAAGTGTTAACATCCCAATATTCGATAATTTTAATTTCCATGCAAAATGATTTTAATTTTAGTTAAAAAAAAAACTTCTTCTCTTCTTTAGTCACGAATTCAGAACATGGAGCTTCTAATCCGTACCTCAAATATGACGTAAAATTTAAACACAGCTGATCAAAGTTAGATTAGATAGGAAAGATAAATTTTACCGTATTTTTTATGATCAATTTTTGAACAGCTATCTCTCTAACACTAATGACTTTTAGAGAAAGTAGTAGAACAAAAGTTATTTGTTATTATGGGTACTTGAATATTCTTTCGAATTAGTACCCCCTTTCCGACTAATCTTTTGGAGTTCTAGGAGAAAAACTAAGAAATAATTTAATGGAAACTGTACTCCTTTACATCAGTTATTTAGGAGGTACTTGCAAACACTTGACTTTTTTTAAGGTTTTCAGGTCTTTATTTGCATATTTAAGTACTTTTAAAAACTCAACAAAACAGATTAGTATAATGTACTAAATGCTTAGGAACGTATATAAATCTTATTCAGACCATGACAGAACCATTTATAAACTGAAATGAGTAATGTACTCAGGTCTGAAAAGGTTGTTACCTACAGTACATTAGCTAGCGCGAAAACAAAATGCTCTTCACGATTTAGTCAGCCTTTGTTTTGAATATTTTTGGGTTCAGTAATAAACACTGTACATTTTGTACGGTTATGAAAACTTTGAAGGGTTAATTCACCCGGAATTACAATAATAACTTTTGTTTTATAACCTTTTAAAATAAGTGAGAGTTATTCTCAACTTAACTAACGCGTCATCCTAAGTGAGCGATCTACAAGCGACGCGAAGCGATGCGGCGCGACGCGAAAACAACAAACAGTCGATACCAATTGAAGTGGCCTACGTGACCAAACGCATGTAGAGTGCGGTGCGGCGCGGCGCGTCGCGAAGCGAACGCTGTCAGTTGGCTTGATATTTTCACGCGAACTGGATGCGGTGCCGTACAGTGCTACTGAATGACGGCGGCACGCGGCGAGCGGTCCGCGAGCTCGTAGGACAAAGCCGCCGCTTCGGACCGCATCGCATCGCTTCGCAATTCGCGTCGCTTTAAACCGCCTACGTAAGACGTCGCGTTAGCCTGCAACGGTCCACTACTGCCTATTACAAGATAAAATTCGATTCTCCAGTTTCCGCATTCAACCTTTTTTTTTTTTCGGGGTGGAAATCCTCATGGATGTCCTCCGCCCTGGGGTGGGCGGAGGGGTCTGTCAGACTCTTACTGACTAAAACCACCCCGGTGTTCCATCTCACACCTGCGCCGAGGGTCGCGGGAACTTACGACACTTCCGCAACCCCCGGCTGGTGCCGGCCCGCCGCAGCGGGCCTCCTCGGGTTAGCGGGGGGAGTGAGGTGTTAGACTCCCCCCGCGCCGTCTAAGAGGGGCGCGCTTGGAACACTTCGCGCCGGCGCCTCGGGTCCTGATGTATGGGGGGCGACAGACTTCCCCAAGTCCGTCGCCCCTGGACCCATTTAGGGGGGCTGGAAGAGGGCGTTGTCCGCCCTCCGCCGACGCCCGGTGCGTCTGCTGCGGGCCGGGTGAGTGGAGGTGATCTCCCTCACCCTTTCCGCATCCTCCTTCTGCGACATGACCGTGTCGCAGAAGGACACCACCGCGTCCCAGGATTCCTCGCTGTCGACCATGGACTCGACCACGGCCGACAGCGACAGGTCACCGCCTACTCCTGAGATGAGGGCACGGCGCGGCTCCTCCCAAGCGGCACACTCTGCCAGCGTGTGCCACGCCGTGTCCTCCCGGCAATTCCGCATTCAACCTAACCCAACTACCTAAGGCAGCTCGCAGACTGAGCGCGAGTTAGTTGAAAGTATACCCAGTAAGCAAAGTCCCATACACTATTTAACAAATTTTATTAATTTTTATTTGAGTAGTATTAAATAAGTTATTAAATACTTTTTATTTGAATAAGCTATCATTCTTATTTTACGAGATATTAAGGTATTTGACGCAGTAGTTAGAGATTGAGGTTTCTGTATGTAGAACTTTTTATTACTCTGTGTTATGTAAATATTTTAAAACTTATACAAGGTTAGTCGGAAGGGGAGTAGGTACTAATCCGCACTTAAAGTATCGCTAATGACAGTTTTAAAGTGAGTGTTAAAACTTCAAAATTCGATAATTTTTGTTTCCTTGAAAGATGATTATTATTTTATTGTTTTCAAAAATTCTTCATCCATTTTTTAGTTACGAATTCACAAAATGGAGCTTCTAAATGTAAACACAGCTGATCATAGCTAAATATAGACAGATATTAGCGTATTTCTTATGAAATCTTTGAAAAGCTATTTCTCTTAAACTATTGTCTTTTGGGGAAAGTTGTAGGACAAAAATTATTCATTACTACGGGTACTTTAACACCCTTTCGGATTAGTACCTTTCCGACTAACCTTGTATAAAAGGCGCGGCTTTATTCTAAACAGTAAAGTTCTAATATAAGCTATAACTTAGACTACAAAAATACTAACAAACAAATTTAATTAAAATTCTTCTTTTATCAATTAAATACTTTAACTACTGTCATTACATCTCTTTGATAAAAGAAACTATACCTCTAATAAAGCCCTGATCACACGGTTCTGGTTTCTTAATTATCACCCCTTTGTCTTTGTACCGGATTTTGTGCTCGTTTCTCTTATATTTTTAGCTCGTAATTATTGTACTGTTGGCAATTTTTTGTGAAAAAAACTCTTTGCCAGAAAAGAGTTGCTAGACCGAATAGCTTGTGTGTTTCAGGCCTGTAATTAAAGAGAAAAATTTGGATGTAAGTTTCTTTTGAAATATGTTGCAGTTATACTGTTGCAGTGTTTTAATATTAAAAGCAACTTTGACTCGTGAGATTAAAATGAGAGTCAGATGATTTTAATTTTCTACAGCTTTAGTTTAGAGTTGTCAATCTGCTTGGTCTCAGTAACAGAAAAAGGCGAAATACTGAGGCTGCTTTCACACATGCACGACTTTTTTAGGCTCGGCGCGAAAGCACTTACAGTCGCCCCCTCCGCAGAAACTTTGGAATTTAATAGTTAGTCCCTGGTCTTAACGCACATTTTTATCGATGTAAAGTACACGCGCACGCTCAGCGCCCGAATAGCTACTGCGTAGTACACGCTTCGCAATCGCGCAGCGCCCGCGCCGCCTCCACCCTCCCTGCTAGGATGGCAAATGCAATTTGAGATCTATTGATGTGTCATAAAATTCAATTTATATACAACAAATTTCAAAGCATAAGGCTAAGCGTATGCTGAGACGCAGGTGACGCAGCGTAGCACAGTATAGATTTTGCCGCGCAGGGCAGGCGAGGCAGACATCGGCCACGACCGCATGCTGCGACTCAGGTCGAAGACACATTCGAGTTTTAACTAGTACAAAGAATAGACGTGTTCGAATTGACGAACGTTTTTTTAATAGTCTGGATGATTAGTATCATACAAACAAGGTTCACAACGCACTAATTCAATTAAATGTTCTGTCATTGCAATAAAATTTGAATTAGCGGTAAAAAACACATGCCGACATGCACGCGTCGCGCAGAAATCTGTGCCAGCACTACAATGCCGCGCAGAGCAGGGCAGACGCATGTCTGCGTCGCACGTGTCTGCGCCGCAGCGTACGCAGGTCTTAGTACGTTCATACATTACAAAATCTGCTCTGCGCTGCGCTGCGTGCACCTGCGTCACCTGCGTCTCAGCATACGCTTAGCCTTAGACGCGGGTGCTGACGCGCGTGTCATGCGCTTAACGGGCGCGTGTCATCTGAACGTGCCCTAATGAGTATTTATCTGTTTAATAATTCATTACAAGTGTTATGATAAGAAAGAAAAAGAAAATCAATTTATTCATCATGCAAATCGACACAGTACATACCTACTATAATGCCAACAGGTTAAACCGTTCCTTAAATTAATATATGTATATAATTACGTTTATTACACTTTAAAGTATTACTCGTACTAGACTTAAATATACAGAAATCCGTTGCATGATCAGAACAATATTCCCTCGGGACCGCGGATTTTAGACTTAGGCTGCCTTTCCACCAGACATGTGCTATGCAACGTTGCTATGGATGCGTTTGATATCCACCAATCATATCCATTGGTCCACATAGCATAGCACTGGTGGAAACTGTATCAACTAAGCTACGTTTTTTATATGGAAGGATGCGTGCTGTGGATGCGTGCTATGGATGCATGTTATGGATGGTCGCGAGTGGTGTAGCTATGTGCAGAGCAGTATACCTACAGTAGGCGCGCGTTTGTTACCGATTTTTTTTCATAGCACATCTTACTCGCTCCGCTACATAGCTTAGCATCAGTTGAAACGGTCACATAGTTTCGTAGCTTAGCTTTTACATTCTCCCAGCATAGCTGCATAGCACATTTCTGGTAGAAAGGCACCCTTACAGTCTCCGCGCGTGTATTATGTGTGTGTATAAAAATAAGGATAATATGATAAAAAGAACTTCAACAAAGAGCAGAATAAAAAATGTATAATTAAGTACGGAATATTAAAACAGTAATATTTTGTCATTTCCGTGGCACGTGTTATGTTTAGTTATGAAATATGAAATGAGGCTGTGTTTTCATAACTCATCTAGTACGCTTTGATGTGCAATTACACAACGTGTTTATATTTCAACAAAATATAATAAATGCATACATAATATGCACATTACGCAGCGATATGGTAAAGGCCGCTACATTATAATAACGCTGGCTATATCATAATAAACAGAAATATTGTTATTCGATCATATTTCTTATTATTACTCAGTATTACTAATTGATTTTAGATTAAACGCAGTTCAGAATACGCTATAATTTATAGCATGTAGCAAATGTTGTATCGCACAACGATATCGCTCCGCATACATTTTATATCGACACATTCACACAACAATATGCTATTATTATATCATAATTATACAAGGTTAGTCGGAAAGGGGGTACTAATCCGCAGGCCACTTATAGTATCACTGATGATTGTTTCAAAGCATATGTTAAAATTTCAAAATTCGATAAATTTTATTTTGGTGCAAAATGATTTTTATTTTAGTATTTTCAAAAATTCTTCATCCCTGTTTCAGTTCTGAATTCAGAAAATGGTGCTTCTAATCCGTGACCAAAAACATATGACCAAAAATGTAAACCCAGATGACCGTAGCTGAGGATGGATATATTGTAGCGTATTTTTTATGAAATCTTTGAACAGGTATTTCTCTTAAACTATTGACTTTTGGGGAAAGTTGTAGAACAAAAGTTATTCATTATTATGGGTACTCTAACACCCTTTCGGATTAGTACCCCCTTTCCGACTAACCTTGTATTATAAGTATATTGGCTTGCTGTACGCAATAAACTTGAGCGATTCTCAGAGCTATATCGTACAATTCTTCGGTCCCCGCCCGGCCTCACATCTATCCCATTCGTGGCCCGACGGATCGCCGTCAAATAAGTTGCTATACATAGTAGACCGGCTTCCGATATAGCGTATAGTGTGAATGTGATGCTATATAGTTACAGCTTATGACGCAATATGCTTTACCGGATAGCGAAATAGTGTAGCGTAGTCTGAACAGCGCTTTATTATAATTTCGCTAGACACTCTTAGTGGCTAGACACTCCCCAAAACAATTAGGAAAAGAGTAGGCGGAAGCCTCGCCTTTTCCCGACTATTTTGGGGTCTTCAAGAAGTTTACTCATTTGTTCGTCTCTCTCACTACCACTGGCTAGCCTTCTTCTTCGTCTCTCGTATCAGCACGAGCTATACGAAAATAGCAAATGCTGTGGTGAAAAGATTAGCCAATCAGCAAGGTTGATAGCGTGACTGACTGTCCAGGGTGCGCCGGACGTACTGAAGTATCGTCACTCATGGAGGCTCTTTTCGTGCACCCCACTGACTGGCTAGCCAATCTCCATTCTAATAATACAGGTAAAATGAGAACCGAGGCTAATTGGAATTCTATTAAGGGACGTGCTTCATAAACAACCACGCACTATTTTGGGTTGGCATTCAGTCTAACTAGCCTCTCGAAACCTTTACGATAAGCAGTATTCGACCAATTAGGTTTGTTATCTCGTGCCGTCTACGACTTTCGTAACGAGAGAGAACGAGATAGCTTACTGAATCGTTTGACAACTGATTAATCGGATCGTTCTGAATCAGGGGGCAGAGTGGGTGTCGCAATTGTCAGCTTTATTTTTATTTGCAAAGAAGTTATCTATTTAAAGAGCCTCATCATCATCATTCAGCAAAAAGACGTCCACTGCTGGACATAGGCCTTCCCCAAAAGGAGAAGGGGGGCGTTGCCGTAATTGCCACACTTGGCAGGCGGGTTAGCGATCGCAGTATGGTTGTTAAAGTACTCAGAGAACGCTGCTGCCCATCCTCTAGAGAATCCCTTAGTCGCCTTTTACGACACCCACGGGAAGAGATGGGGTAGTGCTATTCTTTAAGTCCGGCACTACACGAGACAAAAAGCAAAAAGGAAAACCTAAAACATTGTTACGAGAAAAAAAATACGTCTTTTCAAATCTATGGCCAAAACTAATGCCAAAAAAATCATTACCGCATAACGCATTGTGCGTTAAAATGTTTTGCGGTGAGGTAATCGATACTATACAGTACTACTGCCCTTGCCCTTTAGGACTGTCAAAACATAATCAACTCCCCACAATACATCCGGTACGTCATTTCCATGGGCACAAACAGGTACTAAATTAACTTCATTGTTCGCGCGTAGATTGTCACCGGCGCGTCGTAGCCAGACGTGTCATTTCCACATGATTTCCGAAACGCAGGGGTGGCGAGGTAGTATTGTCTAAGTCGTCTAAGAAATGCATTTTATTGCGTGGCAGCCCTAGTGAATAAAGAATGAATAATAAAAAGTATGATTAGTATTACTTTACTATTCCTATGTTGTACAATAAAATGTATTGTATCCATATATTTTGGGTAATATTGTGAAAATCTCTAAGAATTTATTTTTCTCCGAGTATAACAATTCTCTTAAAAAAATATTGATGAAGAAATTTATTCTACAATACTGATTGAGAGCGTACTGAGTACTTATAGATTTTATTATAACACAATAATAGTTGCTTTTCTATTTGTATTCTTGGCTGATATTGGTGACTAGGTTTCAGTTTTTTTTTACTTACTTCTTGTTTAGAACATACCTTACACCTTACAATTTTCGTTAATAAATTCGCATGTAAAGTTTTTTTTATTCTTTACGCATACGCACACCTAGTTATATGTGCATGCTGTGGTCTCCTGTAATTGAAGGAGCACACGGAAAAGAACCTATTTAGTATTGTGATTTGTTTTGTATATGTGTATATTTTGATGGAGATCCCAAATAAATAAATAAAATTAGTACAGAGACGGACTCAGTTATTGACAGGTCTCTATACTCTGTTCAACGAAAGATGAGTCTTGACACAGTGGCAATATCGTAAATAATAGCCGTAAGAAGACTACCGAAAAAACTCACACCGATAATTCAGCCCTCATCAAGCTGTCTCCCCCCCCCCCCCCTGTGTCCACGCTAGCAACGCCCTAAGCCGAGGTCCGAGTCCCACTAGGGGTCGCCCTTAGTGCTGTTGTTGCAGGTAGTCATGATGTTAGTGTAGTACAAGTAGTTAGCTTAGGTTAAGTATTTTACTTCCCCCCCATTGGCTGGAGACCCTTCAGGTCACGCCAATAACTGCCCGGTTACGTAGAAACCGTCCCCTAGGACGACCTACAGCAGTCAAAGAGAAAAAAAAAAAAAAAAACGAAAAAACGCAAATGACATCATCAAAAACCATAATACAGTTATTACAGGGTGTAAGCGAATTTGTGTAATTCCTTCAAACCATATAATCTATTACTGGTACATATAGATAAACCCCCCATGGGATTTAGCATGATTAAAAAATAAAAATCTTGTTTCTGTTGCGGTTGTGGTAAGTGGTCGTATCTAAACCACTTATTAAGGAATCAAGAAAAAAATAAGCATAACATTTTTGCATTAAAATAATCATTTTGTGATATATCATTTCGATGTCACACATAAACAAATGAAAGCCCGGTGACACAGCTGTCTGACTAGACTAGCGCGATATCGCTCCACACAGTCAGTTAACTCGGGACGCTAAAATGACTAGAAAATAGAAAATCATGAATTCTTCATTAAACAATTTTTTTGTTGAATCTGAAATAATCTCATGCAGAGTCAATGTATGTCACCAGTAGATCACGCGGCTCGAAGGAATTACACGAATTCGTTAACACCCTGTATAATCCAGCTTTTGTTTTTTAAAAATATTTAATACTAGTTAATTTGTAATAAAAACAAACTCTTAACACTCTACTAAAGTTTCTAAGCCAATTTTTGATACCTTGGGTTACATTATTGTAATTTATTTAAGGATCCCTAATTTTTTGATACTAAAATATAGCCTATAGCACTCAGGGATAACGTAGCTTCCTATTGGTGAAAGAATTTTTGAAATCGGATGAGTAGTTTCGGAGATTATCTTCTACATACAAACAAAGAAACAAATTCTACCTCTTTATAATATTAGTATAGATATAGATTCTTAGTATGATAACGTTTTGTAGAAAAACCCCAAGACTTATCTTACGTTAAAAAAAGCACAAAAATATCATTGCCATATATACAATGAATTAAACTGCTATAAACAAGTACTTGCACGTGGCTATTATAAAACGACACTCATTACAGAAGCGCCCTCTATCGAGAACCTGCATTATTGAGTAGTTCACGTTGCAAGCTTGGCCGATAATGAGCGAGGTGGAAATCGAGTTGACAGCAGGAAGAAGGGTTGATACTCTTGTGCAAGTAATAATGATGGCAATCTATGACATCGGCACTGAGGGGTTACGTCTGGGCTTGTTTGTTTTCAAAAATGATCATTATGTCGTTTTTTTTTAAACTCGATTCTTTGTTCTTTCTTCCAATTAAACAGTAGGCTAAATCAGATATTTTTTTGAACAGGAAACATGATCGCAGCTTCCAGGTTTAGTTAATAATACATTTTTCGTTTACAAAAACTGTCAAATTGGTTGACAATAATAACAAAAAAAAACATTTTGACGATTAAAAAAACTAAAAAGTATCAGGCATGCTGCCTCGGTCATAAAAAGTATGTCGTAGAGTCATGAGGCTAAAGCCTCATGACTCGGAGCTCGTGGCGAAATAATTACAGCCGCATAGACCGATCTTCCGGGTTAAGCCACGCTTGCCGAGGTTGGTCTGTGGATGGGTGACCATTTACCATAGCGAGTTTCCTCCGTGCCTCGGAAAGCACGTAAAGCCGTTGGTCCCGGCTGTCATTTGTAGATCTTTGACAGTCGTTACTGTTGGTCAGAAGCCAGAAAGTCTGACAACCAGTCTTACCAAGAGTATCGTATTACCCAGTTACTGGGTTGTGGAGGTCTGATAGGCAGTCGCTCCATGTAAAATACTGATATTCAGCTGCATCCGGTTCGACTGGAAGCCGACCTCAACATAGTTGGGAAAAGGCTAGGCAGATGATGATGAGAGTCATGAGGCTAAAGCGTGAATTACATAGAAGCGGTGTAAGGTGCAGATGCGGCGCAGGCGCGTCGCTTTCATACATTTTGTCGTGCCGCTTCAAATCTTTTTCGTAATTCACGCCTTACACCAATCGACGCAGATAAAAGACGATTTTAACAATACATAAGTCCATTTCGCAAAATATGGCGCTTATCCCTTTTTGGCTATTATACCCTTTTTACCGTAAGTTTATTTCTGACGTTTCTCTACTAAACGTTATCATAAAAAGAATATCAAATATGTTTAAAAAACAAACCATGGATAATATAGCTATTTTACGGTTTTTGATGTTTTTTACGTTTTTTCGATAGCATTCTCCTGACGGCTACAATTTACGAAATGACCGACCTATCAGGGCTCGTCTTTGGCTGAAAGGAGTATAACCATCGATGTTTATTATATGTATTATGCAAAACTTAATATAATAATAATATTATTATATTAAGTTTATATATTATATAATATTATTATTATATAGTTTTGCATAATACTTATAATATTATTAAAATAATATTATATGTATATTTAAGGTTTTCATAATAAGATATACACCGTGGGCCCGAGGTACCCGAAAGATTTTAACCACGCCTTTCTGATGGTATTATGAGTCAAATGTTATGTCAACAAAAGTCTAGTTCAGACTTTTTTTTCAGCCCTTTGTAAATCAATTAACTTTAGAATTTCCTTTTAAACAATACCTTAGGTTGAACTGGGAACATTTATAAATTATCGTGTGAGTGGATAAGACACTTCACAACCCTCCCCGACAAATAAGACATACGGCGAGAGGGGTATGGTATGACAAAAGACGCAACGCAGCGTTTCTAGAACTTTTTACCATAGATATTTTTCGATTTGTGAATTTCCGTAAATAATGAATATTTCGAAAATTAAGCTTTATTCAACAAACTATATCCTAACCTTTCTTCTCCAATTAGGCATCGGAATCGATGGTTAAAATCTTTCAGGTACCTCGGGCCCACGGTGTATAGAGTAAGACACAACTCAACTATTGTTTAACCTACAAATTATTGACAGTGCTGTTTGCGTAACCAAAGAGTTAAGTTAATACTTCGAGCTCTTAGTTGTGTACGCAGTATTAGTTTATGTTATCGTGTGTAAATGACACAACAATAATATCGTTCAGGGGTGATTCTATCATTACAGTTTTAGCTAATATCGGTATGTCAGGATTGCGAGCAAGGTAAACACAGTAAATAAAACCAACATAGACTCTCCACCACTGAGAGTACTTGTATTTGGGTTAATATTAGTAACATTAACTAGATCACAGTATATTACTTTACACAATTATTACAAGATCATAAAATAAGGACAAGCTAATCAGATATAAAAGGTCAGACTTCTTCAGCTGTTCAACACGGAATGCTCTCGCTTCGTCGAATGACCACCGCCTTTATAACCTCGGGTGGGCCGATCCATATCGACGACTACCCTCTCTTGTCAACATTGCCCAGTGCTACCCGCTACCGATAACACGGCCCTCCTGCAAAACACACGTCCTCGTGTGTTGGTGGTTGGTGGTTGACGCACCATCAACCCCATCGTCAAGATTGTGCATCAAGGCCTATCTTCAGTGACACCTTCGGACCTTAAACAGAAACAAATAATACAGTACACATCTCGGCCACACCTGATCACTCATCTTTGACCTCGTCATGTTACTCATGTCTTTGACCAAAGTAAAATGAAAAGCATCCAAAGAATGTTTGAATCGATTAGAGCTTGTTATCCCATCGACGGCCAACAAGCTCATCACCCATGACTTAAACTAGTTGATATTCATTCAGTATCAACCTAGTTCTATATTCGTTCATAACTTCTCGTATCAAACTTACTTACTTACAAACATCCACACATTAGATTTCAACATTTTCACAATAAAATACTATCTCAGATGCCTATTAGACAGTTCTACTTTGGTTAAACATCAAATTTTAGTTATTCAATAAATCATAATAGGTACATAAACACACAATCTCATCATACACAAATTCATAAAATCATTTAAATACATTTACAATATTTTTTCAGGGCTAAATATCTCATTATAGTTTTTCACAAATTCATAATACACACTTAAAATATTTCTTGGTTAAATATTTCAACGATTCACAAAGCCATAATACATAAACACTTAAAATATTTCATTCGTAAAAATCTCATAATTATTCACAAAATCAGAACATAATATCTCAATAATTTACAAACTCATAGTACATTAACACTTAAAATATTCCATGATTAAATATCTCAATTATTCACAATTCATTGTACCAGCATATAAACACTTCAAACTCATAGTACGTTAAACACTTAAAATATTTCAAGATTAAATATCTCATTATTCATAAACTCATAGTACATAACAACGATTAAAATAATTCACGATTCATTATCTCATTATTATTCACAAAATCCTACATTCTTAAATATCTCAATTCTTCACAAAATCAGAAAACAAACATCCTAAATGTTTCATGGTTAAATATCTTTAAATCTTTAATCATTATTCACAGTATCATAGTACATAATTATAAACACTTAAAATATTATCTCAATTATTCCCAAAATCATAATACTTAAGTATCAACCTTTAAAACTTTTCAGGATCAAAATAATATCTCAATTATTCACAAACTCATATTACAAAACTGACATGATGTTGTAAACATAATATTTCTATAATGCGCTAATAATACAACCTTTTTACAACAGTACAATACATATTATACACTTCCTTAACGAAAATAAGTCAAATTATTTCTTATTTAAAAATGAATTTGACAAATTAATCCTTAACGGAAGCCGTCATAATAATTATCGTCAATAATAAATACAATTTCCTGTTTTCGTCTACAAAAATACATTTTAAACCTTAAGTAATAATAACAAACTACTTTTTAATTTCAATAAACTATTTTGTACCATTCTACAACAAGAATTATAACAAAACGAATAAAAAACAAATATCAATATTTTCAAAACTTTTTCAAAACATTAATTCAAAACAGAATCTCATTTTCACTGCATTTTCATTTATCAATTAATAGCATCACCCGCCTTGGATTTAGCCAACTCATTTGGCATCACCCGCCTGGGATCCTGCTTTATCAACATGGCATCACCAGCCTTGGATCTAGCCATATCATGGCATATCCCGCCTTGGTTCCAGCCCTATAACAATTGCTTCGCCACGTTAGAGTTTCAGTTTTCCCCAGGCGAAGCCTTTGGCCAACCCCGGCTGGCCAAACCGGGCGGTGCCAAAGATCAACCCTGGTTGCATCTCACCACAAACTCTAATACGACTTGCAATGTATTTTCCTACACGAATAAATACAGATGCCGTATTTATTTTCCACGAATAAATACAGATACCTTCATATTTATTTTATACTAATAAACACAGATATCATCTCATTTATTTTACACGGATAAATACGGATAACATCTCTTTTATTTTACATGAATAAGCAAAGATATCATTTAATATTTATTTTACACGAATAAATAACCTCTCATATTATATTTCCTTCATCAAAATTCCTTCACACATAATAAAATGGTTGTGACTCACCGGATTTATCACATTTTCTCATTCTCACACTTCTCACCATTGTAATATCAGTCGAATAATTTTTGTCAGTCCGTCTACAGGGGATTTTTACAAAAAAATATTTACATGTGGGTATACAATCATAATGTGGACTGGTTTTTTTCTTGTTCCACTTCTGATGTAAATGACACAACAATAATATCGTTCAGGGGTGATTCTATCATTACAGTTTTAGCTAATATCGGTATGTCAGGATTGCGAGCAAGGTAAACACAGTAAATAAAACCAACATAGACTCTCCACCACTGAGAGTACTTGTATTTGGGTTAATATTAGTAACATTAACTAGATCACAGTATATTACTTTACACAATTATTACAAGATCATAAAATAAGGACAAGCTAATCAGATATAAAAGGTCAGACTTCTTCAGCTGTTCAACACGGAATGCTCTCGCTTCGTCGAATGACCACCGCCTTTATAACCTCGGGTGGGCCGATCCATATCGACGACTACCCTCTCTTGTCAACATTGCCCAGTGCTACCCGCTACCGATAACACGTGTATACTTCTATTTATGCAAATTTCGAAAATACATTAATGTGTCTGTGAATTACAATTGACCTTCATACTCGTGAATTATAATTTATAGCCAGTCGTGCAGAAAGTAATTTCAAATGGAAATTTTTATTTCAGTCTAATTGTATTTTAATTAATTTCACTATTCGTGTTACAATTTCTAAAAAACTGTTTATTTTATAAGTAAATCAAAAGAGCAAAAAAATATTCTAGGCATCTTTCTTTTCCCTCATTTTCCTTAAACGTCAAGAGATTTTCGTAATGAGGCATTTTGGAAACAATTTCGCTAAATAAGCTAAACGACTTGTTTAGTATAAAACATAGAGAAAAATGTACTAACAACCTATATTAATAGTCTCTTTATAAAAGAACATTTGTCTCTCATAAAAGACTTGGTGGAATTGTCCGAAATTATGTTAATGGATAAATTATGTACTTTACGAACAGTTGTCAACGAAAATGTTTGGTAATGAGTTACTACAGATGTACTCGTAGGTACTAATTTTGTTTCTAACTGTGTTCCGTTTGAGTTTTAAATTAGGACACCTACAGCGGGCCAATTTGACTAACTGGGGCCTAATTCTCCTAAAATAAATCTTGATAAATCACAGCCGAACCAAGGCTGAACCGTTCATTCAGACAGTTCTCAATTTCAAAAGCTATCGAATTGTTTGACACAAAAAACAAATTCAATCATTTTGAAAGCTTTCGAAAACAAAAACTGACTGACGGTTGTGGTTCGATTGCGTTTGGCAACAATTTATTTTAGGAGAATTGGGCCCCAGACAGATATGTGTTGCTGGGGAGTTTGTTGCGCCGTTTCTTCTTCACAGCAAAAACACTAGGAAGCGGTGAATGGAGGGCGTTTTTGGGGGCTGTCTTATATGTACCTAAAATTGACGTTCAAAAAGAACTAATAAATTCTAGTCTATGTTGAATAAATGAGTTTTGAAGTATTGTTTTTTGTTTCAAACAATTTGACAGCTTTTGAAATTGAAAACTGTCTGAATGAACGGTTCGGCCTTGGTTCAGTTGCGATTTAGCAAGACTTCTCTATCTATCTATCAGCTGTGTTTACATTTTACCCCATATTTGGGATCACAAATTAAAAGCTCCATTTTATAATTTCGTAACTAAAGTAGGGAAGAAGAATTTTTGAAAAAACTGAAACAAATATCATTTTGCATTGAAATAAAATGAGCGAATTTTGAAATTTTAACACTTGCTTTAAAACCGTCATCTGTGATAATTTAAGTGGCCCGTGGATTAGTACCCCCTTTCCGACTAACCTTGTATAATTCGTACAAATTCGGAAACACGAAGATTGCCGAAGCGCATTACTATGTCGTAGTACTGTGCGTCGTAATGATGGATGCATTGCATCTACCGATCGGGATTAGCTATGCGGTTCCTCGAGTATTATCAAAAGGAGAGATTATTCCAGGGAAGGGTTTCCTGGGGATTTCCCCAGAGTATAGTTTATTGGAGATTAGTTTACAGTCGAAGATTTTACCGGGAATATTTCAGGTCAATACTTTAGCGAAAAATACTCTTTGATGTGTAAAAAGTTGCCAAAAGATTGTTATGTTAAAATATAAAGGGTGTAAACGAATTCGTGTAAAATTTTAAAACCACATGATCTTCTATCATGAGGCTCTAGTTAGGTGGCTGTATCAAGGGTCTGATACAGAAAGCAGTCCTCCTCTACCTGGTGCATATTGTGAGGAGGTTCCCGTTCATGGAGCCGTAACCACCGGCAGCTTGGACTCTGCTCCCGATGCCGGTGGACCCCTATTACGCACCAACTAAACTTAGCTAAAAAGGGAGTATAGAGTAAGGAGGAATGAGGATCAGATAGTTTTTTTTTTGCTTTTTGTCACAAAACATAGTGATAGAAAATTTCAATGCTATGCATATATGAAAGGAAGGCCTGCAATACAGCTGGCGGGCACGACTACCTCGATATCACTTTGCGCATTCAGTTACCTCGGGCCGCTAAATTGATTGACGTTAGGAAGTAAATATTTTTTCTTTGAATCTTTTTTTTGTTGGAACTGAAAAAATCTCGTGTAGGGTCAATCTGTGTCACCGCTAGACATTTAGATATTTGAAGGAATTACACGAATTGATTTACACCGTAAACAGTCTGTAAGGGTAAACACCGTTCTATGTTAGGAGATGTGGTTTCCGCACTTAGTCCTTTAAGTGGACCATTGTACGTGGGCCATAGCGGCCATCATTCCAGCCAGCCCACCTCCTTCCAGAAGCAGATTAGGGCTCTCAGTCCGCTCAGAACATTTGCGAGTGATTTCGGTGCACCAAGGGTTGCTTCTCGTATTTGGGTGACCCCTGTGCATTCCAGGAGTAAACACCGTTATCCTTGAATCCAGTGGTTTGGTTTCATTTATACAACGTAAAATCAATGAAAAATAACAAACTTTTTTTTTTTATTTTTAATTTTTCCACAAAAGCATTTCACCCTACGCGCGGGGGCAACAAGCTACGGGAGGGGGCGTGGGGAACTCACCGCGTGGCCCGACGCACGGCCCCGCACAGTTTTCTACCCTAGTCAGTCAGCTGCCTCGCTAGCGAGTGCGTGTACGCCGCGTCATAGCGCCGCTCATTTCTCGCGCGTACATTTTTATTTTTTACTCATTCCTTTATTTTTATGTTTACGTCCACTATCCATGGCTTGAGTGATAACGGTGTTTACCCTTACATGCTGTATTTTCAGCAGTACTTTTTTTTCGTTTTATTTTTTCTACTTATCTACTCGTAGAGTTCGTTAGGACTGCTCCTACTAAACCGGGCAGTTATTAGCGAAACCTCGAAAGTTTCCAGCCAAATAATAGCACGATAGAAATTAGAGTATTAAATTCAAACGTTTGGAAAAATCCAGAACAATATTGAAACATTACAAATTAAGACTTTCACTGCTTCCTTAAACACAATACCAAAATTTATTATACCTATCACAGTTTATTATGTTGTCTATTTAACTGTCTATAAAATGATTTTAACAGTTAAAGATCACGCCCTATTGAATATTCTTTATTGGGTCTCGTTAAATTTTAACATCAAGTTACAATCGTAAATTACATTTTGTGTAGATCGAGGTAAGATTGGTTGTAAAAGGCATTTTATTGTTCTTGGTCATGCGCAGGTCGAATGGGTATTAACAATGTTGGTTGTATTTATTGAAAGTGATAAATATTGGAGACGCAATCAAAATAATGTTTTGTTTCCACCTTAATAGTTAATGCCAAGACTTTAATTGCTACGATAAAGTTGTACCTACAAAACTACCGAAAGACAATCGTGGATCATTATCCCGATAGTAGTAACGGCCAGTGGCTAATGGCTAAGAACTTCGACACATCATGAGGCTCTAGTTAGGTGGCTGGATCAAGGGTCTGATACAGAAAGCAGTCTTCTTCGACACGGCGCGTGTTGTGAGGAGGTTCCCGTCCATGGACGTAACCACCGGCAGCTTGGACTCTGCTCCCGATGCCAGTGGACCCTTATTACGCACCAACTAAACTTAGCTAAAAAGGGAGTGCCTCCGCTGCCGGCGCCGGTTGCCATTATGAGTGTCGGCGCCGGTTGCCATTATGAGTGTCGGCGCCGGTTGCCATTATGAGTGTCGGCGCCGGTTGCCGAACTGGCTGCCGGCGCCGTGCCGACTACATACACTGTTTTTATACATCTTCAAACTCTTCATGAGACGATTATTCGTCACCGTCTTACATTTTCACAATAAAAACGGGAATGATGAAAATGAAAAAGGGATGTTTATAAGGTTGTTTGGGTTTCCAAAGCAGAGTCGACGGAGCCCTGCTGCGCGGGGCTCCTATTTCTGTCTGCAGGGTTAAAAGTAACCTAACACGAAGGGTATGACGGGGGCTTCGTTCGCTTGCTCACTACCCCTCGTCATCCCCTTCGTACCTAACCTATCCGTGTCGGGGTGCCCCAAAATACTCGCTCTTGAAATTAGTCAGTTGGAAGACAAGTTACAGTGTTTGGCCCAAAATCTAACTCACCTTTCAACTAACATACCTACCAAACAACTCATTACCGCCACCGGTGTCCATTTTAGGTGCCGGCAGCCGATGTTTTTAATCTTGGCTGCCGGCAGTAATGTACTGCCGGTTCCCAATGGCGTTATTTTTGGGTGCCGGCGCCGGCAACGGAGGCACTTCCTAGCTAAAAATATTGCTATCTTTTATTAACAGGCAAGACAAGAAAGAGAACATTCTTGGAGCTGTAAAACTATTTTACTTGTTGAACATCACTGCGTTTTTAGGCGGCATATGCTGAGGTATCGTCTAAATCTGTATGAACATTTTAGTTCAACCTATTTTGACAGATCTTATATTCTCCCATCTCTTTCTTGATTTATCTGCAAGTAATGGATACCAATATTTTTAATTCAGTAAATACACACCTAAACCAACTCACACACAAACACACGCATTCACACTCACACATAAACACACTCATTCATACTCACACACAAACAATAACACACACTCACATTATTTGTCATACGAATATCAGACTGATCGTACCTTAGGATTATAATCTTTTATGTTTTGATTACTATCTTACAAACTATAAAATGTTTAAAAAACCTAAATACTTCTTATAATAATAACGGATTGTTACACTAAATCTATAAAGATAATTTAGGTTCTAAATTATCTTTCGTCGTTCAATATTAGTAATTATTATTAGTAATAATCAACGACGATTATTACTGTAACTTATAGGATAGGGAATTAAACCTAGTTTAAGTGACAATGTTCAATTTACTGGAAACGTACTCATTTTGATTCAAATAAACGATTATTATTATTAATTAAGTTTTGTGTGTGCGTAACAAAATCGGCACTAGTATTATAAAAATTCGGATGATCTTTACATACTAATAAACCTTTTGACTTTATAATTTTTAAAGAAAAAAAAAACAACTTTAATATCGCCTTTCTAGTACCTATGCAAATAGCTTGCACGCAACTATGACGTTACACCTGCGTGTTGACCGTAATTTATTTAGAGACTTGCGCGCACGTTTTTTCCTTAATAGTAACGTGACGTACTGCGAAAGATACGCGACGTAAAATACGCTTAAAAGTAGTTACTTTTAAACGTATTTTCAATGACTAAAGCTTTAGCCATTGAAAATACGCCGAATACTTAACATCGAGTGCGCGTGGAACTTTGTAGGCCCTATTTAACTCGGCGTATCGGTGATAATACGTGTGGTGAGGCCGCGCAGGAACATTTGTATGTAGCGTAATGCATACGCGTAACACGGCGAAACATGAACCGCGCAAAATACGCTCAGTGTGTCTGCAGCTATAGACGCCTTATGAAATCCTCAGGAATAGAGATTTTCTTCTGTTTTCCGTAATCCTCGTCGCTTTGGCTAGATAAATATTAACATAAAGCCTTCTTTCCAGCCGGAGCTATACAAGAACGAGCTAGTACGTCAGTCGTCCACCGACAGCGCTGAACTGGAGTTCTGTGGCAAGCTACACTTCGCTCTCAAGTACGACCAGGAAGTAGAGGCTCTTGTTGTTAAGGTACGTCATGATACGTCACTGTCTGCACAGTTTCTAAATTGCATAAGTAAGTTTGAACATTCAGACGGTAAAATGTTTGTGCAAACGGTTTTGTAATTACCGTTTGTGCAAATGGTTGCACAAACTATTTGATGCATTTCATTTAGCGCATCAATTTGAAGAGCACAAATTTGAAGCACACCAACGGGAATGCTATTGGTGTGACTCGAATTGATGCTCTTCAAGTTGGTGCGCTAAATGGAATGCCTCTACTGTTTGCGCGTCTACAGCTGGCTTCCCACGGTGCGTGGTAGAGCGCACCGGCTGTGTGCGGTATCATCCGTTAAATCACGCACCGTGGGAAGCCAAATTATGTGGGTATGTGATGTGGATACGGCGCACCGCTCCGCACGCGTCCGCGTTACCACTGACGTGTCTCTTCCCATGCATGGTGCGTCGGTGCGAGCTCGTGCGTCACGGTGCGCGCTATCACGCACCGTGGGAAGTCAGTATAAGTCGTTGTGTGTAGCCGGACACTTGATAGTATTTTTTTTTTAGATTTAAGGTACGTTAGCCAATCCTTTTGTAGAAAGAAGACTTTGAAAACGTTTCTTCTGGGCTTCTAAGATCAGAGTTATTGTTATCGCCTTGTAAAGCCACGTTTCCATAGTTCAAGTTGCGTTCAAACAAATCGAGTAGCTTGCGTAAATGAAATATTCACTCTTGCATACAAGATGCCATTACATGACAGTAAAACACCGATGCATATACTATTCCAGTTACTTGCATCAGGGACTGAAAGCAGTATCGGTACGAGGTTACGATATCTTTAAAATATAACGATATCGTTTTCTTAAAACGGTTTGACCATGTCCTCTGTTACCCTTTTTACGACTTCGGTACCGGAAAACATTGAGTGACGAGTGAATAATCATGAAACATTAATGCTATCTGGGACTCATGATAAGTCCAGGGTGGCGAGGCGGTTTATCTAAGAAAATTGTTTACAAAGGTTTCGGTTTTTCTGTTTACCAAAACCAGACTCTACTTTTCGGTGCCGAAATATATTTGAGCAACGTAATATTTCAGTAACCAGATTTTAGAAGTATTACGTCATACCGTATTTTAACTGGCTTGCACAGTTGAAACGCTCTATAAATCAGTCTGTGCTAGTAGAACTGAAACGAAGCAGATTCTGAATTTCAAAATAACGAAAATCAACTAATTCCAATTTAATTAACTACTGATTCACATGAGAGCTTTACTAACATCATAAATAAAATATTAGAAAGCGCGAACGACGCTACAAAGCCTTAATGAGCCAATTAACAGGGTAATCACTACACAGATATTATCTTGAAGGGTGGAACTCCCTTTATCTGTACGTGAACATGATCTGAACTCGTAAGCGGAGATTTTAAGTAGTACTTAAACTATAATGACTTCTTGGTTTCATTTTGATAAGGTTTTGTTTGAATTAATATAATTAGAAGTATTTTAAAAATATATATGGGGGTATTGGTGGCCATGTCAAGATGGGCGCTCAATTTTATATAGCCACCTTAATATCTCCAAAACCACAGTTCCTTGCTAGAATCTGATTAGGTACACCAATAATTTGTCGTTAATTTGTCGACATTAGTCACGAAAGTCCAACTTTTTTCGGTGCGTCTATATAGATGCCGGTCGATGGACAGTCGTGTAGGTACATATTAATTGAATGAAGGAACGAATGAAAAGAAAGTAAGCAAGGTGAGTGTGTTGCAGTGTTGGTAATATATGACAATCATGATCCCATTAGCTCGTAGCAAGCTACATAAAAGTAGGTATATTATTTTATTTCTAGCTCTAGACAAGGACAAAAACAAAAGAAAATACACATACCTACTAATAAAAAGATGTCTTTCATATTGTTGACAACAAACAGCTGAAAAAAACCTATCCAAGCAATCCTAACTAATATTATAAATGCGAAAGTATGTTTGTTTGTTTGTTACCTTTTCACGCCAAAACCACTGAACCGATCATTCTGAAATTTTGCATATACGTTGTCAGGTGTACAGAAACGGACATAGGGTTCCCGAGGAAAACAATAATAACGTTTTTATGATAATAAATGGCGCCACGTGTCTTTCGAAACGTGATTGAATTATATTATTATAGAAACTTTAGTAGTGTGTTAAGGCGCGGTGAGAAGCAAATTTTTAGGGAATTGAGGGGGTGAAGCAGGGGCACATAGCTCCGCCCACTGCGGGGCGCCCGCCGCCCGCGTTTATGATAGCACGCACGGCCCTATTCTAGCGCCATCCATATTCTGACGGTGAGTGCTAAGATGCCGCAGCAGCCTCTCGAGAGCCGATGAGCGCTAATATGTACATATAAAAGTTCAAAATAAAAAGATAATGTCGTAAATATCTGTTCCGATAAAAAATGCTGTTTTCCATTCAAGTACAGAGAAGCTGAGGGTTATCAGTGTAGTAACCCTAAGACCTTAGACTTCGGTTTTCCTGTAATATAAGTAAAAAAGTCGCTGAAAATACTCCTTTATTTTTATCAAAATTATGCCTCAGTAGGGGGGAGGGGAATGGTCATTTTTTTATGTATTTAATCTATAAGTAAAGTAGAAATTTTCTGTATTTTTTAAAACTATTTATTTCAAAATTATAAACGAATATTTATGGATATTTAAGATCTCAATCTAATGTTAACGCAAATTTGGCTGCGGTAACAGGAATCACTTCTGCTGGTATCGGCTATTCGCAGTTTCAAGAAATTACAGCATGCATGGATATACCAATTTTTTCAGACATAACTTATTGTAAAATTCAAGACATCGTTAACGAAAAACGGGAAGAAACAGCTCTAGAATCAATGGGAAAAGCTGCTATGCGTGAGCGTGATGCCGCTATAAGTGAAGAGAAATTTAGTAACGACGATATACCTGTAGTAGCCGGTAATAATAACTAATAAGGCATTGTCAGGTGCCGCAGCGATTGTAGGCCGCAAATTTGGTGAAGTCCTATATACAAGGTTAGTCGGAAAGGGGTTACTAGTCCGCAGGCCACGTAAAGTATCACTGATGGCCGTTTTAAAGCAAGTGTTAAAATTTTAAAATTCGATAGTTTTTGTTTCCGTAAAAGATGATTCTTATTTTAGTTTTTTCAAAAATACTTCGTTCCTACTTTAGTTACGAATTCAGAAAATAGTGCTTCCCATTAATGACCCCAAATATAACCTAAAATGTAATCACAGCTGATCATAGCTGAGTCTAGATAGATTTTAGCACATTTTTCATGTATTTTTTGAACAGCTATTTCTCTTGAATTATTGACTTTTGGGGAAAGTGGTAAAACAAAAGTTACTCATTATTATGGGCACTTTAATACCCTTTTAGATTAGTACCCCCTTTCTGACTAACCTTGTATAGGACTTCACCAAATTTGCGGCCAACAATCGCTGCGGCACCAGACAATGCCTTATAGTTATTACCGTACAAACGTGATGACCAAACGCCATCTGCATACACATCTAATATAGGTATGTTATCTTTACTAAATTTCCCTTCACTTATAGCGGCATCACGGTCACGCATAGCAGCTTTTTCCATTGATTCTAGGGCTGTTTCTTCCCATTTTTCATAAACGATGTCTTGAATTTTAGAATAAGTTATTTCTGAAAAAATTGGTATATCCATGCATGCTGTAATTTCTTGAAACTGCGAATAGCCGATACCAGCAGAAGTGATTCCTGTTACCGCAGCCAAATTTACGTTAACATTAGATATGTTTGCTGGATCCTCACTTGTAATTACAAAATTTTCTTTACACATATTACATTTAAATTTATATTTAGAGATCAAACCATTTCTTCTTTCTCCTATCAATGACATGTCTTTTAAATTGCAATTGAACAAAGAACTATGGCTTGATATTTATTGAAGCTGCTGGATAAAATACATCATAATTATGTATAATCCTTCGACCATGTATTGGTAGGTTCGCATCTTCTTGAGAAACGGTTTCTACAAGGAGCGAATCGTTAATGGTGAATTCTCTGAAAAAAAAAATGTGTTAGTGTTTTTAAGAAAAAAATCAATGTGATAGTATGTTGTTTGTCAATCATGCTGAAACGACTGAGCTGATTCGGATAAAAATAGACACGTTTTTCCATGTGAGATTTTCACTTAAAATGAGACTATTTATTGACCTCTCAAGTCGCGAATCAGATGATTAATTGTTTTATACCAATAAGGTTGCAATCAAGCATACGTCAGCCTGATTGTAAGCAGTTACGTGTGTGTGGGTGTTTAGGTCACAAAAATGTGTGGGTGTAGGTACCCAACTTAATCGGTCCAGAACATTCGAAGCAAATTGGCTGTGACAGACGTACAGATAGACAAACAGACACATGAGTGGTCCTATAAGGGTATAGTTTTTACTAAAGGAACCCTAGCAAACAACTTTCATTTTTAAATTACATTTTTAGTGTTATTAACATTAGTATACATAGGAAATTACCCATAATCTGCTCCTTGAACAGTACCTATATCTGTTGAGGTTGGAGTAAGTGCAGTCAGACGTGTGAGTGATGTTGGAGGATTATTACACTGATAACCCTTAGCTTCTCTGTAATTGAATAGAAAACAATCTTTTCATCGGAACAGATATTCATAACATTCTTTTTATTTTGAACATTTTATTATATGTATGTGCATATTAGCGCTCATCGGCTTTCGAGAGGTGGCTACGGCATCTTAGCGCTCACCGGCTACCGACGCGACGGTCGAGGCGGCAGAGCGAAAGTTGTGATTATTATAAATTATTTTGCGATCTATGCAAATATTGTGAACCTATTTCAGATATTGAAAAAAATATTGTGAACCTATTTCAGATATTGAAAAAAATTAAGAAACTTTGTGGGTGTAATACAATAATAAAGCGTGACACCTACAAAAGTAACAATAAGTACTTACTGAGATACTAGAGGATTTTTATTTTTATTACGTCGCTTTCTTGTACATACAAATCCGTCGTAGTACCTACTTTGATTCTTTTATTGCCCATTGTTGTTTTTCTAATCTTAAAAATGAATTTTTGTAATCAACACAGAGCAACACGAATAATGAAAAAATACCTACGGACGTATACAAATGCGTCAATAATCACAAAAAAATGGTATCTATTTGAAAACTGAAGCTAATATAAGTCAATATTTATAAAATAACTTATTATTTATACCTAATAATAAACTAGTGTACGTAAAAGGTTAGAGCGAATTCGAAACGTGACCTCTCTCCACAACAGCTCGCAGCCGACTGACATGTCACAGACGAACGAACGACATTAGCACATCGCGGCAACAAATAAGGTTCAAATCAGCGATGCATTTGATGTTAGTTGAATCGAACGACCGCCAATATAAAAGTAATTTTGCAGTTTTAATTAAATTAAAAAATAAATACACGGCTCAGTGAAATAATTTTTAGGTAATTCTTTAGTTGATTATATTCCCTATATTATCATTACATAAAATATGCCAGTTTACGCTCAAAATTTTGAGAACTATGCGACGAAAAATATTTTTTGAGCTCTGTTTCATGATTTTTTTATCATGATCCTATTTTATTTTTATGAAATATTTTCACATAAGTCTTTTCTTTGAACATTTGACAATACACTCAATTTTTTTCTGGCTTGTAATAAGTACCAATACGCCTAACTGTGCGACAAAAAACTGAGCGTTTTACGGCGTCCTACGTTTGGGCAGCGCCGCGAGCGAAGCCGCGGGCAGAAGCTATTATATTATAAATGAACTTAAAAGTAATAGTTCCCATTTTAAAAAGGTTTAGCTTGCACTTTTACTTCAACACTTCTAACTTTAAGTCTTCTTTAAAAATATAATAGTTTGCACTATAGTTTTAATGGTTCCAACTTCAAACTCGTTTTATTTCTTATTGCGGGGGCAATAACAAATAAAATGACAAACAGATAGCTGTCGAATCATGATTTAATTATATTATCACACCACACATACTCACCTTCACTCCTTTTTTTTTTTTTTTTTTTTTTTTTTTTTTTTTTTTTTTTTTTTTTTATCGTGGGAAAATCCTCATGGATACCCTTCGCCTGGGGAAGGCGAAGGGTTATGCCGGACTCTTACCGGCTAAAAACCCACGGTGTTCCTACTCCTGACCCTTGGCCGGGGTCACGGGATTCGCAGCTGCATGCACCGCAACCCCGGCAGGCCTCGGTCCGCCATCCCCTGGCGGACCTCTCCTTCTGTGGGGCCTTGCCCCACGTCCTCCTGAGAGGCGCGCACGGAACACATGCGCGCCGCCTTCTCGGGCCTGTTACTGGTCGGGCGACGGGTCCCCTAACCCGTCGCCCGCAGGCCAACTCACCTTCACTCCTACATACCCACCTATACACACACACACACACACACACACACACACACACACACACACACACACACAACTGTACACACACACACCTAATTCGCGTGGAAATCTTGTAAATTTACTTTTTACCTAGCACCTAGATTACTATTTTCATCATTGCATTATAAATGTAGGTTTTTTTTTATGGAAGAGCGGAGTCTCCTAATACAGGCATTACTTGTTTAAAAGGAGGCTTCAGTCACAATTTTTTTGACTACTTTAACTTGTTCTTCAAAATAAATTATTTATTTATTTATTATTATTGTTCCGAAAAATACGGAATATGCGATAAACGAACCTCTAGTCACAGTAGACATATAAGCTAAAGCAGTACTTCAACTACCTACAATCGTCCGATTTAACACACTCACACAGACACGCATTGCAACAAGACAATTAAGGTATTTTCGGGATGCAGTTCCATACAAAAACAAAAAACTACTCAGTATACAGAGCGTGTCTGTGTGAGTGTTTCAATTCTTGAGATTATAGTAAGTTGAGGTACTGCTTTAGCTTATATGTCTACCGTGCTCTAGTTGTAGATAAACGCGACACCCCTAGAGAAATGACAATACGAATAAGATATTGTTACCTATGGCTTATATTATGGGATATATCGCCACGAAGATTGTCTGTACATTGAAAAGAAGGGCTTTGTACAATTGATCCGGTTCTATGGGGCTTAGCGTGTTCCCCTTTATCGGAAGTATTAGGCCGTTTTTCAAGGTACATGACAAGCCACGACAAAATGTGAAAACGACTCCTAGCGCCAAATACACTGTGCTTATGTCTTCATACACAGTTCATAGAAATATACCGTGGGCCCGAGGTACCTGAAAGATTTTAACCACGCCTTTCTGATGGTATTATGAGTCAAATGTTATATCAACAAAAGTCCAATTCAGATTTTTTTTTTGTTTTCTTGACTTAATAAATCAATTAACTTTAGTACTTTCTTGTAAACAATACTTTAGGTTGAAATGGCAATATTTATAAATTATCGTGTCAGTGGATAAGAAACTTCTCACTTCACAACCCTCCCCGACAACGGCGGCGGGTGGTATCATAGTCCAGTCATTTAAGCTTAAATTAGGTAAGAATCTCGGAATTCGAGATACCCAGCTGTAAGTCTGTAAATACTTGTATATTGACACCCTTAAAGTTGTCTCAAAACCTACATATGGTAGGGTGTACGCAACTATTAAATTTCAAGGTCAAAGGTCACAAAAATCGGTTTTTTGCGCTTTTTTTGTAAATATCTCATTTCCTATGGGTTTTTTGCTATTTGTATGTAGTATCAATATTGTAGAATACAAAATTGTCTACAAATTTTGTTCAAAATTTTTTTTTATACGGTGAACCGTTTTCGAGATAGAGGGCGGAGAGCGCGCGGTCACAGCATCACTTCAGGTCAACCGGTGCCTCCGGTCGAAAACGCGCCATAAACCTTATTGGCAGTCTATAATGCTCCGAAATCTGTGAAAACTCTCGATCATCTTCGTTATATGCATTACGTCAAGTCTACAAAACTTAATAAACCTGTGCAGCTTTCAAATATTCCACCAACAAGTGCAGCTGCTCATCAACATTTCAAACGAGTATATTATCAAGTTCAAACTTGGTTAGGGCATGATTTGGAACCCCAGGTATGGGGTTGGGCAATGCGAAACGATTTTCTGGAGCCTATCATGACAATTTTACCACCTGCTCCAGAAGATTTGCTAAATACAATTTTCTGCAACTGCAAGAGTGGTTGTGGTTCGCGATGCGGATGCAGGAAAGCGGGCTTGCAATGCTCTTTAGCTTGTGGCCAATGTAATGGGCAAGCTTGTCTCAATGCTCTACCATATCAGAGCGACGTTAGCGAAGATGGAACCTTTGACCCCGAAATCATGGAAGAACTTGAGACAAATGTCGTTGAAGACGATAATGAAGACCAGTTTGAAATTTACCAGCAGCCGGAAGACGACGATGAAGAGGAAGAAGATGATTAAAATTATAAATTGTAGTTTTTGTACCCTTTATTCCATTTTTTTACTTTTAATAAAAATAAATGTATTGAATGATATTTTTTAATAAAAAGATTAATTCATAATTTACTTGTTTTTTTTTCATCATGTAAGAAGTTATTAATATTAATTAGGTTAAAATTCAAATGTAGTTCCTATATTTTCATTAATAATTCTGCAATTACATGGGCAGGTAAGTGTTGTTAAATAAATTAATACTGAATAAAAAGTGGATAGGTTAGGAAAAAAATGATAAAATATAATAATAGTTAATAAAAATTGACAAATATTTATAATCATTGATTTATCGATAGTTCATCAACTATATTTGGCGCGTTTTCGACCGGAGGCACCGGTTGACCTGAAGTGATGCTGTGACCGCGCGCTCTCCGCCCTCTATCTCGAAAACGGTAACCCGTATAAAAAAAAAATTAAATAAAATTTGTAGACAATTTTGTATTCTACAAAATTGATCATAAACACAAATAGCAAAAAACCCATAGGAAATGAGATATTTACAAAAAAAGCGCCAAAAACCGATTTTTGTGACCTTTGACCTTGAAATTTAATAATTGCGTACACCCTACCATATGTAGGTTTTGAGACAACTTTTAGGGTGTTAATATACATGTATTTACAGACTTACAGCTGGGTATCTCGAATTCCGAGGTGAACTTACTATAATGACTGGACTACACAAAAGTCGCAACGCCCGCGTTCATAGGACTTGTCGATGGCCCCACCGAATAAACGTGTAAGAGAAAAATGACAACTTTTCAGGAAAAAATAAAAACGTTTAAACTTCAATAACGCTCATTCCATTGTAAATAGGTATAAATAATGTATTATCGAATTATAGGTAAAAAAATAATCTGTAGACTTGTGTATTTACTTTTTTCTAAATATCAACGAGTTTCAGGAAATTCATGAAAAACTATTTAATGTTAATACTCTTGTGAAATTTGCATGACTAGGTCACAGCAATATATCATTACACGTTTATTCGTGTAATAGTACACAACGAATAAAATGTACTGTAATGTTACACTATTATTCTCCGTAATTCAAGTTTATTTTGAACCCAGCTATAACTATTTACACGCTTGTTTACAGTACATTGTTCTGCTTCTATATGATTGGAAAGATCGTATGCATTTATATTAGTGTTAATAAAATCAGTTTTAATTTTTGTAATACATCTTTGTTAATGCAAGGTATAATAATATAAATAATTTCGTAAAACCAAAAGTATTAAATTCTCCACCTCAAGTGTACATTAATTGAAATGGGAAACTTGACGGGAAAGCGTTAGATCCGGTTCCCTCAACTGTCTTCCTGGGCATCACAGTAGACTCTAAATTGCAATGGGGACCTCATATAGAGGCACTTGCAGGCAAACTGAGTTCTGCTGCATTTGCCGTTAGAAAAATTAGGCAGTTGACTGATGTAGCTTCAGCTAGGTTGGTGTACTTTGCATACTTTCACAGTATTATGTCTTATAGCATATTACTGTGGGGTTCGGCTGCTGATGTTGGTACTATTTTCATATTACAAAAAAGAGCAGTCCGAGCTATTTATAATCTAGGCTGCCGTGAATCGCTTCGTGAATTGTTTAAGGAAATAAATATACTTACCCTACCATCTTTGTATATACTTAGTAACACTATGTACATTCGAAAAAAATATTGCCCAGTATAACAAGAAAAGTGACGTCCACAACATACATACTCGCAATAAACACAAGCTAACAGTACCTGGTTTTAGACTAAGACAAACCAGCAAGACGTTTATGGGGAACAGTGTTAGGTTCTACAATAAATCATTTATTAAGAGCATTTTAAATAATTTCTTAAGAGCATTTTGATATCTAAAGCTTATTAAAACATAAATCATTATATTGAAGATAAAGATGCCTGGCGTACAACTCCGTCCTGCACATTGCGATCCTCTGGCCCTGTCTAACTGGTTGGTTGTATGACCTAACATTATTTTTAATGTTTACTTCTAGTATTCTTCTTTTTATTGACTTAAAATAACCTGTACATTATTTGATCAATTTTCATATATTTTTTTTTATTCAAATACTGAAATTTTTATATTCCCATCATAATTTTATTATTTAATGTATAATACTCTGCCTGAATAGTCTGATATTGTTTATAATTTTCATAATATCATTTTCCAATCTGTAAAGTTTGAGCATCATGCAGCAATTAATGATACACCTATAATCATATCACATTACTGCCCATTGTCTGGTAGTATGAGTCTGTCATGCTCACTTAAATGTCCTGCTTATGGTGGCGTTGTATATCCTCTCATTGGGTTCCCTGCAATATGGTTGAGCTAAGCGATGCGGATGTGCACGTCATGCTCGTGAACGGTTGCTGTCTGTCGGGACTGGTTAGCCCTTAGCTGCTATGGCAATCCCAGAAGGCATATTTTTCTATTTGTTACTCTTAAGTGAGTTTATTTCTTACATTAACCTGCATTATTCTCATTCTATTTCTCACACTACTGTAATGGAATTGTCATGACCTACTATTTTGAAAAGAGTATTCTTGGAGTTTTGAGCTCTTCCTCATGCAACCTACCTTTTGGAACCGTGCACCTAGTTTTGACGTTTTAAAAGTGCCTGTAATCTAGTCTATTTGAAATAAAAAACTTTAACTTTGACTTCAAAAGGATGAAATAAAATACAGATATTATAAAGAATAAAGAAAATATAATTATGTATTTGTCCATGTGAACAGAAAGTACAGTTACAGTTACAAAGAAAGTAAATTTCTTGATTACAAAAAAACGAATTGCGATATTAGAAACACTAATCCTCCTCCTCACTGTCATTGGAGACCGAGATGGAGTTTTCCAATGGCAGTAGATTTATAATATTTATAATTGAATGTAATTGCGCGAAACAAAATTATGTAATAGCGCGCATAGAATCACAACAAGACTGTCCTTTCGAGCTAGTCACCTTTTATTTTTTATTTTTTCGAGGGAAAATCCTCATGGATGCCCTTCGCCCGGGGAAGGCAAAGGTGTATGCCGGACTCTTACCGGCTAAAAACCCACGGTGTTCCTTCTCCTGACCCTTGGCCGGGGTCGCGGGATTCGCAGCTGCCTCGGCCTTGGTCCACCAGCCCTTGGCGGATCTCTCCTTCTGTGGGGCCTGGCCCCACGTCCTTCCTCCTGAGAGGCGCGCACGGAACACTGCGCACCGCCTTCTCGGGCATGTTACTGGTCGCAGGCCAGTACTAGTACTACCCGCAGGCTACACACTATGGTTGTCGGAGATCGGCACGCGCCCTCCAGCGCCCGGTGCGTCTGGCGCGGGAAGGGAGAGTGGCAGCTGTCTTTCTCCCCCTCTCCGCTCCCTCTTTGGTCGCCATCACCTCCTCGCAGAAGGAGGCGACGGCTTCCCACGCACTCTCGCTCCCGACCATGAACAGAACCACGGCCGGAAGCGAGAGGTCACCACTGACTCCAAGCTAGTCACCTTATTTTACTTGCATCTTACCCCCCGTACCCCTTTCTAACGTTACGTACGATTACAATAGAATTTATCGCGTAAACATTTGTTTATTTACCGTTACTAGGTATAAACTTAAATTAATATGCAATTAATGCACTTAATGTTTGAATCTTTAACACAATTGTTAGAAAAAAATAATTATAGTAAGAGATAATGCAATACTTTAATTTTAATAACCTATTTATATTCAAACTTCCATTTTGTGGAATGAAACATTGGTAATAAAATTTGCATACATTTCTACGCGAATAAACGTCTAAGAAGACGTTACCCAAATTCGGAAACAATCACAAATCTCCTCAAACGTCTGTAGGTTTTAACTCATTCAGAAATATCTATAAATTAAAAAAAGAAAGCGTTTGCAAAAAAAAGAATTTCGTTTCATTTTATTACTATTTGGAAAACTTACTGCTAGTAGTACATTTGAATAAGCAATACAGCATGCAAAAGATGGCCAATTACAAGTTTCCATTTATAAATAAATGTATACTAATAAAATATCCACATAAACAGCATGTGAATTTACACAAATAAAGGGTCGAGATAAAGGCTATACAGAGAGAACAAAAAATGTTCACGAAAAAAAAAATCTGCAAAGTACACTTCAACTATGCGTCAAAAAATTGTTACACATAATTTTCTTTATTTTCCCAATGCCAGTCAGTGGCAAACAAATCCAGTCCGACATCCCGACACACCATATTAAACGTTGTTAAAGTACAAGTCCGAGACGGGCTGCGAACTGCAGACTGCATCCGCAGACCGCAACTCGCCGTCCGAATATTACCTTTAAGGTGCACACCTTAAAGGTAGTATTCCAACGGCGACCGCAAACTGCAACCGCAGATGACAGCAGCAGACAAGCGATACTACTGGTTCATACAAACCAATGTGACTTGCGGCCTGCGGTTGAAGTCTGCAGTTTGTAGCCCGTCTCGGACTTGTACCTTTAGTGTTCATATAAGGCTTATATAAGGCTACATAAAATATTCTAGTTCTCATTCCTAGTCTAGTTCCGGCTTGTTACTAAGGTCTTTTGACAAAGCCTGTTCCATTTAAATCAATAACTCGAATCAAATTCTAATTTATGATTATTTACGGTTTACTCACGTACATTTTTCGGGATTGCCCGACTAGTTTCGGACCCAAACGGAGCCCTTAATCATGAGCTGAACACGCGGCGAGGTCGCGAGACGAACATTCAATATTCTAAATCAGAATTTCTATAATATTTGATTAACCTCATCACATGTTCAAAAGCTAAAAATACTATCGGAGGCAATCAAAATCAATTTGTCTGAAGTTCAATCACCGATTGATTACAGTATAAAGATATCAATGAAAATAATTGAAGTGTGTATTTTAAGGAGCATTGGCTTTTAACCCACCTGTCAAGCGTGGCGATTATGGCAAATCCCCCCAACATGGATAGTGGCGATGCTTGGGGGAGGCCTATGTCCAGCAGTGGACGTCTTTCGGCTGAATGATGATGGCTTTTAGAAAATATTTCAAATCATATAACTGATATAAATAATAATAAAACATATTCATAGATACATAGATTAAAGTTCTCAAAGGGGCCTCTGCGCGTTGGACCTGTGTCCCCGTGTATGCCTTCCAAAGGACCGGACATCTTCCGCACGGAAGATGAGCCGTGAATTTAAGAGAAACATATTCGTAGATTTTAAATACTTTTTTCTTTCTTTCTACCCTATTTGTATCATCATCAGATGAACAGCTATCGTCGATTAAAGACCAGATAGGCTACTACAAAAGAGAGTCCATATTGTTTTATTGTTTGACGTACTTAACTAAAATAATGCTAACCAGTGGTCAAACCATGTGTTACCGTAATCGTTGTTGACTGCTGCGCTGCGTGTCGTGGGTTCGATTCACGCACGGAAAAAAATATTGTATGGCCTATATAAGGTTAGTCAGAAAGGGGGTACTAATCCGAAAGGGTGTTAAAGTACCCATAATAATGAGTAACTTTTGTTCTACCACTTTCCCCAAAAGTCAATAGTTTAAGAGAAATAGCTGTTCAAAAATTACATAAAAAAAAACTAAAATCTATCTACCCTCAGCTGTGATCAGTTGTTTACATTTTAGGTCATATTTAAGGTCACGGATTAGAAGCTCTATTTTCTGAATTCGTAACTAAAGCAGAGACCTAGAATGTTTGAAAAAACTAAAATAAAATTCATTTTGCATGGAAATAAAAATTATCGAATTTTGAAATTTTAACACATCATGTTATCAGTGATACTGTAAGTGGACTTCGGATTAGTACCCCCTTTCCGAATAACCTTGTAGATGGTTGTTCCGGGTCTGGGTATTTGTGTATGTGAGATTTGTGTCTGTAAACGCACCCACGATACAAGAGAAATCTTAGTGTCGGGCAACGTTTTTTAAAAAAAGAAAGAAAAGAAAAAAGAATCGTAATTTTTTTACGTACGTTAACGCCTACATTTTGTGAAACAACTCTTTTTTTGGTTTAACGATAGTTTGCGCCATTTTAAACGTATACGGGTGCGTTAAGTGGAGCTGAAACAACCCTCCCATCTGTTAACTGATCGATTACCGGAAAAATAGACACAATAGATAAACAATGGAAGCCGACGCTGATACGCGGCGTTAGCCATGAGGAGGACTTAATATTTTATAACTTGGTTGAGGCTAACGTTGATAGATAACGAGGTTATTCACCCTGAAGCTGGCTGGGAAACCGCAGAATTGAGGCAGCGGCTGTTATTGTAATTTAATTATTTTATGGCTTATACCTTAGAATATTCCTTAATTAAAATCTTTGCTTATAATATCGAAGGCAATCTTTTCTGCTTTGTAGATGATCTGAGTTTTCGAACCTAACCAGGGAGGACGATATTTTATATAGGATGGATTTTCGGCACTATCATAGATCGAGAGATACGCTGACAGTTTATTCTCAATACACTTTCGAATGTCGTCACTTTTTTCCCCACTTAATTTGCTAACACAAATGCAATTTTCGAGCATATTATACAAGCTTAGTTTTAGTATATACTAAACCTGAAACTAGTTTGGTCAGAATCACTAGGAGAATCGATTGATATATTTATTATAATTATCACATATTTTTTTCATATATTTCTATTATGTTTCTGTAGGTTTCTACCCATAACAGTTGACGGGAATAGACACCTTGAGGCTTGAGATGATCCGCTCGGTCAGTTTCCGTGTATTCGACAACCCCTGTATAGCACATCTCAGGCTTTTCACACTTTACTAGGGAACTTAACGCGACATAAACTACGGTGTAACTTGGAGATTTATTAAAAAAAAAACATACATTCAGGCAGTTCTGATGAAAATCTTGATGGGATGTCTCGGTTTTTTATACAAGGTTTGTCAGAAAGGGGGTACTAATCCGAAAGGGGGTTAAAGTACCCATGATAATGAATAACTTTTGTTCTACAACTTTTTCCAAAAGTCAATAGTTTAAGAGAAATAGGTGATCAAAGATCTCAAAAAAAAGTGCTAAAATCTATCTATCCCCAGTTATGATGAGTTGTGTTTACATTTTAGGTCCTATTTGGGGTCATGAATTGGAAGCACCATTTTCTGAATTTGTAACTAAAGCAGCGATGTTTTTTTTTGAAAAAACTGAAATAAAAATCATTTGGCATTGAAAAAAAAAGTACCGAATTTTGATATTTTAACACTTGCTTTAAGACAGTCATCAGTGATACTTTAAGTGGCCCGCGGATTAGTACCCCCTTTCCATCTAACCTTGTATGGGTACTAAAAATAACGTTGTATAGAAAGCAGCATCACTGAATATGGTTCAATCTGATGCATGAATTTGATCACATCACTTCAGTTTCATGCGAGACGTTTATTAATACGAAAGGGTGAAAGAACGCGTACACATCTTCATTGAAAATGGCCATTCTCATAAGTAAAATGCGAATCGATGCTAAATAATATCCCCAGTCCTTTAATGAACAAGTGATTTATTTCAATTGTAACTTTCAGTTCAGTAAGTATTTTTTGGAAAAGAAATCTAACAAAGTTACATGAGTATGGCTTGAGCGACCGCTTTTTTCTTCAATCAAGCATTTTAGGTCAGCAAGAAGTAAGTTGCCAAATCGACACGATTTTTCCAAATCAAATGTTCCACTATCGAGGTCACAGAACATTAAGGCAGGATTTATAGAAACGTGAGATTAAATGTCAAATATATTTTTTGTTTGAGGAAATCAGGGTGTGAAGGGACTTAATTGAATTTTATTGCGTTTGTAGGTCATGACCTTTATCTCCAGTTCTTGAACCCTATTGAACTTGATAGAATTTACATAGTCATGTTTTTATGATCGTGTTTGGTTAGTGTACGATTCGTACTCTGTGACGAAATTGTAGTGATGTTTGTAGTTTTTTTGGATAGTGAGAAAAAGGTTTTGCATGGCATAAATATTTATTGTGCAGTAATAGACTTACCTGTACAGCGATTACGCACTGCATCCTATCGGGATCCGTGAAAATAAGAATGTAAAAAACTCGGACCGAATTCGGATATTGCTTTGCGCACTGCATCCGATCCGAATACGTGAAAATTCAAATTTAGAGTCTAAATAACTCGGACCGAATTCGGATATCGCTTACGCACTTATCCGATCTCTGATCCAAACTCAAACAATGCCGGGAACATCTTTGGCATATCCATTTGGCGTCCGATTGGAATCCGAGGTAATGCGAAAGCGTTCAAACAAACAGTACTACGGTTACTTCGGTCCGTCAATTTTTCTTCCGAATTAGAAACTCACGGATGACAGAGAGAAATCGGATGACGGAAGTCGGGTCTAGTGCGTAAACTACCATACAAATAGTTCTATGACTACTTCGGAACGTATTTTCTCGGATTCGGATCGGATGCAGTGCGTAACCGCTCTTATTCTAACTGTATTCTTGTTGGTACCAGTTTATTTATTTGTTAGGCTTTCAAAAATTTATGAATAATGTTATGTCTAAATTAAAACATATGTTTGCAAGACGTACCTTTTTTTTCTTATTTTTAATTTTCCTGGGACTTTGTTGTGAAATTTTAAACCAAAGGAACTACAGGAAAACTTTCTTTGGAGACATTAGCATTTTTTAGAAAACCAACTTGGCTAATTTAATTTTCGGTCAAGCGTTTTCCATGAAAATTTATAATGTTAGCAATTTTTTTATAACATAAAATTACTCAGTTTCGTATTAAGTTCAATTCGTTGCATCGGAGAAAATAATTAAGTAACAGAAGTTGTTCAAATATGCTAACTTTTATATAGAAATTGTTGTACTATCATCTAGGTGCGAATCTTCTTCTTCTTAGCGTTTCGACGACAAACTAATTAAAACTTAATTATATTATTGCGGCCCAGAACTTGGCCACGTGGACTGCGTTGTCATTGGCAACCATTAAGTCTTCCTGAGTGCAGCTGTTAGGGCAAGCACGGCATGATGTAAGATGGGCCATCGTATGGGTTGTACCGCACAAACAGCTCAAATCGGTGCGAATGATTTATAAACAGTCCCAGAAACACTGTATGCCCATACATCATCAATAGTTTATTGTAGTTCATGGCTAGTCATAGGTTTCTGTCACTACAACTACGGAAAATACCTCGTCGTTGAGCTCCCGATAGTAAGGTTGAGCTACATGATGGCTGATGCATGCGTGCCGTCAGTTAGGACAGGTCAACTGAAATCTGCTATGGCTCTTTCCTCAAAACACCATTCCAGACGTTGCCCTACATTGTTACACTCACATAGTTTTATACTACAATGTCTGGACTTTAAAAGAGACCTTGACCTCCGAGTTTGTTTCGGCTTTTCTTCTCAGAGCTAGTCAGATAGGAAATGTCGGCGCGATCCAGTCTTAAAAATACATTACATTGACTTGTAAAAGTGTCTGTAACAGATTTATTTACAGAAATAAATATCATTTCATTTCATCATTTCATTTTATATCATTTCATTCCATTTCATCTCACCTAAAAAAATGGATTTCCGATTTTGCTTGTGATGGATGAGATAATGGACCGTCATGCCGTCATGTCATGATTATGAATTTATTACCTGTGAGGTCACAGACCACTCTCGTTTGCGACCACTTCAGATTAATTGGTACACAAAAAATTTGATGAGATTCCATTTATACGGGATCCAGGGTGTTGGCGTGACCGCGTATAGGAAATGTCAGGTGCATCAATTACTAGATTGATTTGGGTTTCTCATTTTGTCATGGAGATCCTTAATTTGATTAAATATTGGTTCGATATTTCTACGAGTAGGTACGTTAATGTCCTCTGCTATGAAAATATAAATGACGTTTACACAAACATCAACTTTAAGAACAATGAAATTAAGATTAATCCCAAAGCACGTTAATTTTAAGGCTTGTATTCACGCCAACGACCTTGAGAATTTGGTACTGTACTAACTTACGACGAGTCGACGAGAGAGAGAGGGACGAGTGCGAGTGTGACATAGACGCAATCTGTAATTTGACGCATTTTTAATTTAATATAATGAAACTAATACATGTTTAAAAAAAGTAACAAGTCCAAGTTATTGCCGTTTGTATTACAAAGCAGAAGACATTTTTATAGTCTTTTTTTCTTTTCTTCTTTTCTTTTCTTTATCTCAACGATTTTTAGGTGATTTGGTGGTTTTTTTCTTATGGTGAGGTGATGCCGATAGAAAAAATCTGGCAAGTCCAAGTTACGTATCATATCCTGTAGATTACTACCTATTTTTTCCAATATATTTTCTCTGTAAATGCCGACGAAAAGTTGCTTCATCTGCACGCTTTTTTTCCGAGAGGATAAAATGATGGTTCTGATGATGATGATGATGATGTAGGTACTTTTTCCTATAAAAGCGTTAAGGACGCATTTGCAGAAAGCGGAGATATAAAGTAAAATTACAATATGTGGACGGCCCTCACACACACAGCGTACCTTTTTTACCTTAAAATTAGGTCAAATCAAATCTTTGTGACCAGGGACGGAAATATTTGACCGCTTATTTCTGCTATGAAGCAACGCGATTTCACGCACGATAAGAGCCAACAGTAAAATTACAGATAGAAAACCAACCTTATTTTCATACGTCTAAAGTTCATCTGTCTAGCAAAATATACGGAAAATTTAAACATTATATTTCTTTTCCTGTGCATATTCCAAACATTTTCTTCATTTTTTTTCTCCACAATTTTAAGATACATACTACATAATTATGTCTGCTAACTAATCGGATTGTATTTATTGATTAAAACCCTTGAATTATTCAGGAATATGTACCGAAACTCACCCTATTTTCAGTATTTTCGTGAGAGGAGCCTACGGAAAATAATAATACTCAATCATAAATTGACTTTATCAATATATTTTCTCCACCTTTTTTAGGCAAAGGAGTAGTCTATCCATAGCTTACTATAAAATCTAGCTAAGTTTCACGGTTTGATAGGCAAATGTACCGAAAACAGCTTATTTATAGCATATTTGTAATTACGTTCGTAAATTCTCAAAAACGAAAAGTTAAACGTAATCCAATTCGGAAAAAAAACGTTCAATATTCTACTGTACCCGAAAAACTATCAAAGTCAAAATAATTTTTATTGAATTAACTTAGTTATGAAACTTGTATTATAGATGTGATGCAGAGGAATGAGGAACATATCGTGAGGAAAGTTTTGAGTATGAATGTAGATGGCTATAAGAGTAGAGGAAGACTAAAGAAACGATCGATGGATAATGTAAAAGATGATATGACTAGAAGAGGATGACTACTGAGATGACGGCTAATAGAGATGTATGAAGGAAAAATACATGCTGCGCCGACTCCAAATAAGTTGGGATAAGGAAAGGAAGATGGTGATTAAACTTGTATTACATGACTCCTCCCCTCCTACACCACAAAATTTCAGAGAATTTCAATAATAACCGTGGTCGTTTTTTGTCTAGATCTTCGAAGCTCGCGACTTGCCGATTAAGGACGTGACTGGCAGCAGCGACCCTTACATCAAGGTGTTTCTTCTCCCTGACCGCAAGAAGAAGTTCCAGACGAAGGTCCACCGCAAGAACCTGAACCCTGTGTTCAACGAGACCTTCTTGTTTAGGTGAGCATAGTGATAACAGTTATCACTAAGAGTATACCAGGTTGTGGTTAAGAAGGAAACACGCCTGATTTCTAAATCTAAGTGATCCAAGTAAAATAGTGTTCAGTAATTTAAATCACGTCTGCACTACTGTTGAACATGTAGGAGAATAAATCATTTAGAAGATAAAGGAACCGTCGTAGAAATCTGAACTTTATTATCAGACTAGCTTGTCCTTATTTTCTGATCTTATGTGAAATTGTATTGTTACCTAGCTCATGTCTTATTAGTGGTGGAGAGTTTATGTTGGCTTCATTTAAGATACCCACTTTATCCCTGATAAGCAGACATTTGTTTTAACTGCAATGTTATAATAACTTCTATCCAATTTTATAACCGTACCTGCGACAAATATTTATTTAAACAATGCAGATGTGCCAAATACAACTCTGTTAGAAAAAATATTTAGTAGCACTTGAATTACTTTTGCACTAACTAAGTTAACTAAAAAGGAGTCCAAAAAGTAACAAGCTCAGTTTTTGACAAAATGATACTTGGATCACTTCTGTTCTTGTAGTTTGTGACCTAACGTTAGCCAAAGTTACCGTCCCAAATTATTTGCACATAGATATATCCCTAGCAGATAACACTAAAAGAGAAAATAGTGTTAATATGGGTAGGGGCAATCTTATACTTTATCATAATGCAACAATAAAATATACTGGCAAGTCAATCATAAAGCTAGTAAGATATTTTAGTAACCTAAACGTAAAATTTTAAGAAAAATGTTACCTCTGTAAATGCTCCGTATAACACCGGGACAGCTATGTACGATCAATTTAGAATTTTTGGCATCTTCTCAAGATCTAAATCGCCTCAAAATTCTATTTCTACTTTAATCCGTCGGTTCAATCGAAGGACGGCCTCGGGGGCTTAACGACACAATTTGGCGATATTTCGGCAAAATATTAGTTTTGTCAAGTGCCACCTGACTCCGCAAGTTACAAGTAGGTAATTGAGTTAACAATTTGTTATCAACTTGACATTAATTTGTGATCTAGTTTCTGGAATATTAAATTTTTTGGAACCTGCTTCTAATTTTAAACTAAAGGGATGTTCGATTTCATTAAAATTCACTTTCGTTGTATTACCATGTTTGAAATAAATAGGGTGTTCTCCACAAACAACAACTTCTTTAGGATCCATAAACTAAAACTTGTTTTGACCTCGTATAAAACCATTTTGAGACACAAATTATGTCGCCGAAAAAGAATCAGGATAAATTCCGCCAAATTGAGCTCAAGTTATGCAATGAAACTTTAAGGGTCTAAGAAACTTTGCACAGTCTCCATCATTACATCCGACCTTTAGCCGAGGTTAAGAACCTCTACGGATATCACAGGCGACAAAAAATGCCTAATTTGTATGCAAAACAAATAAATTGCCAAACTTTTGAAAACTTTTTACTAAAAGTTCAAAGACCTTACCTGAAAAAGTGAAAATTCAAAGGCAATCATAAGTTTCTGATTGGCTGAAGCGAGTAAGAATTCTGCAGTAAATATTTGGGTACCAGCCAACTTAGAAGTTGTTTTTACATAATATGGCTTTGCAAATGTCAAAGCTAAACCCTTTCAATGTTGTTTGGGCTTATTAGCATTTATAAGAAATCCGTTTTCATATGTTAGTCTCGGAGAAATAAAACTTTTAGTTCGAAGATGACAAAGCATTTCCATTAATTTGTTCGATGTTTGAAAGAAGATTATTTTTTTGGCTTTAACATTGAGTAAATTCTGATTTTTATTTAAGTAAAAGAAGATTATTTGAAGTTCAAAATCAAAGGTACACTAACTTTAGTTCATATGTTAACAATGCTGGAAACTTTAAAGATAGGTCTTCAGTGAATCAATCAAAGGGAACAATCAATCTTTATATATTTGCGGTTACATTAATCTTGCCATCTTTCTTTGTTTTTCACTTCGTTTAGTATTGTTTCTAATATATCACGTAAAAGTTGCAAAAGTTCTGTTTACTATACACTTCAGAATGTTGTTTTGAACTTGATTTTGATACTAACCTAAGATATCGGTAAGATATATTTATATCAAGATCACTAAAAAATCTAATATCTGACCGATTTTCAAGTCGTGAATCCGAGAAGAGCGGTTTAGCATATATTACCCAGATAACTTAAAATGAATTCCACTACACTAAGGAATCTATTCCAAATAATTTTCTGGTCTTTATGAAATATTGGGTTATGTTAATCTAATGTTCTTCCCACAGTGTGCCGTATGAAGAGCTTCGTCAACGCTACATTCAGTTCTCCGTGTATGACTTTGACCGGTTCAGCCGCCACGACCTGATCGGCCACGTGGTCCTCAAGGGGCTGTTGGAGTCTGCTGATCTTCACCAGGAGATTGAGTACACCATGAACATACTTGCTGCACCTCAGGTAAGGGAAAAAGTTAGTAGACCAAGAAAAAGATTAAGAATAGTAAATGGTCCATACTGGCTCAAGACCGAAAGATCTAAAAATCATGGGAGAGGTCTTTGTCCAACAGTGGGAAGATTATAATTTATTGGTAAACATATTTTAGCTAAAATTAACAATAACTATTGGTACAGTAATTAGTTCGATACGTCGGTTCAAGTTTTTCTCTCTGTAAGATTTTGGTACTTTTATATTACTTTAGATAAAGAAAATAAATTCAGTATCGGTATCCATTTTTAGTTGATAATATAAGAAAACATTTAGGAAAAGACTAAAGATGGCAAAAAAGATGACATAGATAAAACACGGGAAACTGCCATTAGAAGATAGCAAATTGCTATTGAAAAGGGTTTGGTTTTTCTTCGATTCATTGTTTATTTTTGTATAAAAGAGTTCTAAATCATTGCCCAAATATTATTCATGTTTCTCATCAGAAAAGTTTAGAAGTTTTTTGTTTGAAAATCTAGCACCATTCCAGTTACTATAATGTTGATTTTCACTCATTATATCTCAATAAAAATTCTATCGTTAATACCAAGAATTTTTAAGCAAATTACGGAGTCACTTGAGGTTAGGGAAAGTCGACCATTATTAAATTTTAGGGCTCAGTCTTGGCAGTTTTTTTACCTACTCTCATATTAGATTCTTTTACCAAAAAAATGTTTTTGATGTTGTGAAATTTCGACATAATATTTTTACTTTCTTAATTGTTTTCAAAAACTCATGTCACTCGAATTTACTTAAGCCTTGTCATTAGGTATATTATTACGTTGTGGAGTCAATTTTTGCGATGTTACCTTAAATGTATTTTTCATTTTCAAGTTTACTATTTTTGCATATAGATATTTATACTTATGATCTATTGCTTTGCACAATAAACCATAAATATCTATATCACTCAATCTTTGTCCCTCTTTTCTCCGAGTTTAAACTGTGAGATTGGTTTTAGTTTTTATAATTACATCATTGCTGATAAAAGTTTGTAAAACATTATTAATATCAGTGATAGTATCAAGCGGAAGACATTAATTGTTAACAGTTAAACTAGCCGCCATTTCTTAATTCCTTGTACTGGTTTCAGAAGTATAATAAAATAGATGTACTTTCACTCCTAAATCACCATCGATCAACCTTAAACTTACAGAAACACGAATCTCTACTACGCAAAATTCAATCAAACATCTTAGATTTGACATTTCAATACCCTATAATTAATCATAGCTGCAATTTTCCTTCAACTTAATTTAATTTGGTCGTTTACTGTTTGGCTGAACAATCCGATTTGGCCTTAGGCGAGGACCAAAACCCATTAATCAAGCAGTCTTACGTTGCTTTCTTGTGCCCTTTTCCCTTCGGTCCTTTATGTCCATTCCGAAGGACAAGGAACCTTTTCATGCACCTCATAGCCTTGAGGTGTATGGTGTCGTGAATATAAAACGGGTGACCTAATTTTATGAGGTTTGATGGGATATTATGATACGTCAGCTTCCGTGTCACAGGGGTCATAAGTTTTGGGAGAATTTATTTTCCCCTTATCTGCCTCGTATACAATTTTTTGCAGTATATTCTTTACTGTCTCTGATATTTGTTTCTTCTGTAAAGTTTCTTTCTAAAAGTGATTATGCTATATTTTTTCAAGTTTAGCAATTACATGTGCCAAGGCAAAACATCTTTACAACATAATAATTTCATTGTGTCCTTCTGATTCTTCAGTGTTATCCGGATCTGTTTTGATAAAAACTCCTTCAATTCACTTGGTGTTACGGGTGAGATTATTGGCTCTCTAATAGGTAGCTTACTGGGTTATCACTTCATGACAGATTCAATCCAATGCATTTCACATCAGAGCAAATAAAGTTCAACGATTGGCTCCAGTAAACACTATCGATTACACTAAAGTCTTATGAAAATCTTAAAATATAAATCTCACAAGATCTATTAATAAAACTAATCACGTTTTGATCCACCTGATGGCTGACAGTCATTTTATCAAACTCGTGGTTTTTGCACATCATAACTTGTAAATTACTTCATTCATAAACTAAATTGTTATTACAATATCTGGAGTCTTTATCAAAGGTATTTTCGGTAACCAAAAAGAATATTTAAGTTATAAGTTATAGGAGGCAATGTGTTATCTAGATTATTTATATATTTTCGCAGTTTAGTTTTGGCTTTAAAAGGCTCAAAATAGTAGGGTCTTAGAATAGTTTCAGTCTGCAACTATGATTAATACCTCGTTCACATTATGCCCCTGCTGCTGCTACTCGCGCTATCGTAAATATTTCACTAAATACTTCTGTGGCATTATTGAAGGAGTGTTTACATTTCCTTCGCATTCAACTTCGGGCAATGGAGGATTGTAGAAAAAGCTTCATCTGCAGCGCTCTGCCTTTTAATAGAGCAGTATGTAAACAACTACTCGCGCTTGCGCTGCCGATGCGCGAACAGCAGCAGCAGTGGCATGGAATGCGAACCGGTTACTTACACACGCTGCACATTTCGCTGGAGAGAGCTAAATGTAAATGGGGTATCACATAATAACTCTTACTGACCTAACAAATGATACCAAGACCTCACACTCGGCAATGCCCTTGTACTTAATCCATGAGGAAAAACTGTCTATTCTTCTTGTCTCATGTGGGAACAAGCTATACGAGTATAACACATACCGTAGTGAAAAAAAATGCCAGTCAGCAAGATTCGTAGCGGAGCTGACTGCCCAGGTAGCACCGGAAGTACTTAAGTATATTTCGTCAGTGAAGTTCTAACAGTACGTAAGTAATTTTGTGACTGTGAAATAGACAACACTGCGATAATCACAATATTACTTGAAATGAAAAAGATTATTGGGATTTTCCAAGATTTAAATCATCAAAGAATTCATTTGTAGGTTACGCTCGTTTTAAATAGTTTTTTCACTCTCTTGTAAAGTGGCTACTTTCTTACTTTTTACGCTGAACGAAATATTGTTTTTAATTATCATTACAAATGAATTCTTTGACTTCCGCACTGTTAGGACTTCACTGACGATTTGTATTATAACTTTCGTGAGACATATAAATATTTATCATTTGTTTCGCTTTACTCACGTGCATTTTTCGGGATTGCCCGACTAGTTTCGGACCCAAACGGAGCCCTTAATCATGAGCTGAACACGTGGCGAGGTCGCGAGTCGACTAATACTCGTATCGTCACTCGTGAAGGCTCTTTTAATGCACCCCATGCGTTTATTTATGAGCATAGTAACGGCATAAAACTTACTTATTATTACAGAACTTACATAGTATTCTTCTCCATTTTCTTCGCAGATAAGTACGGAAAAGAAAAATACTATTATCACGAGTCGTTAATATTTTACGACTTGACAGTGAAAGTTAGTGCTTTTTATTATTTCTCTTTTGCGTAAGGTCCTAAAACCTGAGTTTTTAGCTCAAATTACTTAGTACGTAAAAATTTAAAAGGTACGAGTTTATAGTATTTCACTGTATAATCAGGCCATTACAGTCCCACTGCTGGGCACGAGCCTCTTCTCAGAATCAGAAGAACTTACTGAGTGTTGGCGGACTACACACCTTCGAAAACTTTTTGGAGCCATCTCAGAAGAGCATTTTACTGATTGTAATAAAATTTTAGTGTGGGGAAAAGTTTAAAGAAAATCAATTAAAATGAAGTCCATCGTATGAATGTAGGTGTCTATGTATTGGTATATGGCTTCAGAGATTCAACAGGCCTGTTCTCATTCGACGAGCTTATTTCTTTAGGCGAGGAATCTTTTCTTCGCTACTAACAGAAACGAACAGAGCAAATATAAATATGGTTATGATACAGCAGCAAAAAAGCCCACTTTCTTCGGTTTCAATGAAATAAAATAAAATTTTACATTTACATTTTTATTTTATGTATAGGTGTAGGCATTTTCTACCTGAGTACATCTGATAAGAAAAGCCGAAACAAACTCAGGGGTCAAGGTCATAATCATGAAACAATCAAAAAAATAAAATGTAAGAGTGGTGCAGGTCTGGACTAGCCTTTGAGGAAAGAGCCAGTACGATAGCAATTTATTATTTATTTATTTATACTTTCACACATAAATTTGTACAGAGGCGGACTTAATGCCATAGGCATTTTCTACCAGTCGACCTTAGGGTGATGCAGAGAAAACATGGTAGGTGCACTAAAAGAGCTATGTGATGTGTACGCTATTAAAAATAAACACAAAGATAACTGGACCATTTTTGGCAATAATAATACCTACATACATAATATACATATATTATAAAACATTTACGTACACATTTTGATTGAACCTGTCCCAACAGATAGCAAGCATGCATCAGACATCGTTTAGCTTAATTATATTTTGAGGAGCTGAATGACCACACAGCAGTACCGTCAGTAAGACCATGAAAGTAGAAATTTAGAAAATTGATCTGTACACCGTGGGCCCAAGGTTCCCGAAACATTTTAACCATGCCTTTCTGATGAATATGAGTCAATAATGTTATATTAACATAAGTCCAGTTCAGTCAATTTAACTATTTAGTTTTTCGGAACAAAATAAATAAATTAACTTTAGTACTTCCTTGTAAACAATACCTTAGATCGAGCTGGCAACATTTTAATTGTCGTGTGAGTGGATAAGAAATCTTCTCACTTTACGAACAGGGTAGGTTTGTAAAGTAACAAAGTACGGCATACGGCAAGTAGGGTATAGTATGACCAAGGTATGACAAAAGTAGCAACGCCGCTTTCGTAAGGCTTGTTACCCTAGATATTTTTTTGACTTTAAAGGTACAAGTCCGAGAACGGCTGCAAACTACAGAATGCAACCGCAGACCGCAAGTCGCCATCGGAATAGCGCCTTTAAGGTGTGCACTTTAAAGATGCTATTCCGACAGCGACTGCAAAACCGCAAACGGAGACCGCAGCCGCAGATCGCACCGCAAGCGATACTACTTTTACAGTTTGCGGTCTGCAGCCCATCTCGGACTTGTACCTTTATGGAAAATTTACATCTCGAAAACTAAGCTTTATTCGACAAATTATACCGTAAGTTTTCTTCTCCAATAAGCCTTGGAATCGACGGTTAAAATCTTTTGAGTACATCAGACCCACACGGTGTATACACAAACCTCTATACCACCTGTAGAACCTAAGGCCTGGACTCCACCAAAGCAAAGATGGGCGGAGATGGCTGAAGCGGAGACGAGAAGAGATGTTTTTCAGCTAGTATCTACAGTAGGGTGAAGATGTGAGCTGACTAGAGCGGAACTGAGCGACGTGCGGCGAGCGTTGGATGTGAACGCACAGTTTAGTGCGATCTGACACGAAACCGTTCACCGCACGCCGCACACATCTCGTCTCTGCTGCGCACCGTCGTCGTCTTGCGAGCTTTGCTCACATCTCCACCTTGTACCGCGGCCCAGCTCAATCTCAGCGAGGAATAGCTCACATCTCCGCTTCCATCGCGCCATACAAATATGATACATCTCCACTCAGTGGTATCCACTTAAGCTGAGTGGAGACGAGATGTGTGAATAACGGAATTCTATTGGTTTTTTAAAACACATCTCCGCTCCGCTCGTCTCGTCTCCGCTCTGGTGGAGTCTGTATAGCTCGCACACAACACAGAGCTCAGGTGGTATAACATAATATAATAATAAATGTGGTGATACATCTTGTAGAGACAGGTAAATTATTACGTACGTAGAAGCCCAAATAACCCAATTAAATTCGAATTACACATCGAAGACGAAGCTGGCCAGCTGTGTCTGTTTGTTGTATGATTAAATGAATGTACAGAATGATTTATGTAACTGCGACTCTATGGGATTTTTTAATCAAAGCAGCTATGAGAAAACTTCTGCTGCTATTTTTTTTTCTCTCATTCGACAAATTGAAGTCGATTAGTGCAGTAAAAATATACCATCTTTATGAATTTTTATGGAAAGTTGACGCCGCTTGACCAAAAAAAATTCAATGAAAGTTTTCATTAATAATGAGCAAATGACTCCAAAGAAAATGTTCTGTAGCTCCTTTGTTATTAAATACGGTTTTCCCATAAACAAGATTAGTCGGAAATGGGGTACTAATCCAAAAGGGTATTGAAGTAGCCATAATAATGAATAAACCTTTGTTCTACAACTTTCCCCAAAAGTCAATAGTTTATTTCACGATCAGCATTATTACAATTTGTAAGTAGTACTGTCCGCGAGGCCTAAGCTGAGCTTTGCATTTGTGTGAGAATGAATGCAGCCGGTTTAAACTACACACATCAAAAGTGTCTAGGGATCAACATATATTTTTGCAATAACTTTTCTCCTGATTGATATTAATTAAAATTTTCTTTAAGGATTCATCAAATAAAGTGTTTTCGTTTGTCACAGTAACGATAAACCAAGTCACCTTTGCATTAATAAAGAAATTTGCCATTTTCCTAATAAAGGGATTTTTGACATTTGAACCACTAACACAAAAGTTCGAAAAAAAGACTGAAATAACAGTTTTCTTTAAAATTTTATTGGGTAACTTAAACAATTAATAATCCGTGTTTCTACCGCGAACACTAACAACACAAGAACATCGGTTTGGCATACTCAAAATGAGTTCATCCAAATCACGCTGTGGAATGGCCGCCCATGTTCGTTGCAACAACAAAAAAAGGTCTTCTTGCGACTGGATACCCTCCATATTCGGCAGAGCTCTTCTCTGTAGCATATCCCATGCATGCTCAATCGGGTTCAAGTCTGGCGACTGAGCAGGCCAGGGCAGGACATTGATGTTAGCTGCGGCGAGAGTCTGTCTTACAACTCTTGCGGTGTGCGGTCGTGCATTATCATGCATTAACTGAAATAAGGGACCGATTTGCGCTTGTAGAGGAACGATGACGTCTGATACAATCGTCTCAGCATAAATTTGAGCGTTGAGGTTGCCTCTGATCCAAATCAACTCAGTTCTTCCGCCGATCCAAATACCCGCCCATACCATGATGGTTCCACCACTATAAGGATGGACTTCCTGGCAGGATTTTAATCGCTGTTGGCGTCCAGGGGTTCTCCAGTGTCGTATACGTCTTGTATCCGGTCTCATACCAAAACGAGACTCATCAGAAAAGCACACGAAACGCCATTGTTCTTCTGCCCAATTTCTGTGTCCAAGAGCCCATTGATATCGAATCCTACGATTGTGCATTGCTATAGGTGGTACCCGTAGCGGTCTTCGGGAATGAAGGTTCACTTCATGCAAGCGGTTTCTGACTGTTTGGTCGCTAATTAAGTTCCCTGAAGAGTGATGAAGCCTCACGGCTAACATCATGGCGGTTATTGTTGGAGCTCTTCGAGTTAAGATTTGAATGTATCGGTCTTGTCTCCGTGTGGTGCAGCGATACCGTCCTCCATGGCGCTCAGCCACGGTACCAGTGCTTCGGTAACGTGTCCAAAGTCGACTGATAACACTCTGACTTGTATTCAGAGCTAAAGCCACAGTACGTTGCCGGGAACCAGCTTCTATCATTCCCACGGCTCTGAGCATTTCTTCCCTGCTTAAATGACGTCGCCGCTCCATAATAACGTTGGTTTTAATCAGTAGTAGGGAAACAGTAGCACTAATAATGTCTTCAATGCGTTGTATGTTTTTATAGGGAAAATATTGACAGCTGATTTTCATCTTTTACTCGAATTTGATTCACAGTTCCTGATTCAAATTATGAAATGCACCAAAAAGGATCCATATAAATTTATAAAATCATAAATTTATTACAAAGCCACATCTCAATCTCAAGAAATCCGCATAAAAATGCTTGATCCCTAGACACTTTTGATGTGTGTACTTTTTGGCAATCGATTCTATGCGCACTCACACTGCTGAGCTTTGCATTTGCTCGGCTTACGCCTCGCCAGTTGTACCTAGGTAGGGTATGGTTCATTGGACGAAAAAACCGAAAACAACGCGTTGTGGCTTCTCCGATTCTATCACAAAGTGATTTCGCTGCTAAAGAGCCTCGCCTGACCGATTATTTTGAATCGTAAAGGTTTTCGGTTTCTGAGTTATACCTTTGTATATTCCATATAAAACTAATCACAATCATGGCCATGGCCTCAGTAGTGCAGACTCAGCTGACATTACTGTGGCATGCGATCGAGTTATCGTGAAGCCATACTAAATTATTAGACGGTATAAAGCCACTGACATAAGTCACCGACTGTAAGGCGTGTTTCCACGGCTGACGACACGATACGACACAATGTGGTGACGACTCCGAGTGCTATAATATTTCTATGTACTGTTTACTCACGATCTTCAGCTTCATAAGTCATTTATCGAAATTCAATATTTTTATATACTTATAAACACTAGGAAGCGGTGAAGGGCGGGCGTTTTGGGGGCTGTCTTTTGTATCATTGACGTTTAAAAAAGAACTAAGTAATTTTAGTCAATTTTATTTACTGAATGTCATATAAAATATATCATACTTCGATAATTTAGAGATTTAATATCACAAAAAACATTTACATAATTACAATTAAAAAATAAGCAGTGAAGACGAAACGACACGACATTTCTAGTGTCATAGTCAGGGCCGGATTTTAAGTTTTGGAGGCTTTGGGGCAACGAAGAAGTGGAGGCTCGTTGAAACGTTTTTAAAACACTAACTTGCGCATGGGAATTTTTTCTCCTTATCAGAAACAGTGTCAAATATTTAAGTATCTAAAAAAAACTCATATCAGAGGCCCCTCTCTTACGGAGGCCTCTGGACTTGACCTTGTTGCCCTCCACTAAATCCGGAGCTAGTCGTAGTAAACAGTTATAATAATAGTAATAAATTAGGCGTAATAGCGGGGAAACCCACTCCGGGGCTTTTAGACCCGCGACGGCGAAACCGGGGCCACACCTCTCTACACCCCTAGCCGCTCACACGTTTGTTGCCCCCTTCGCCTATGTACTGGCGACTTTTCAGGGGGCCCAGCTAGTGAGCTGGCGAGTCACCGTCTGCCAACACTTTTCAATTTTAAATGTTAAAAGGCAGACGCAGATTTCTTCCGGCAATAGAAGATATCTAGTCCACCTAACACCCCTTCCCATAGACCAGATATTTTTCACCATATTTTACAATAGTCTTGCATCTTGCTTGTTCTTGATACATTGTATTTTGTCAACAGGAGAAAAAGGACCTCGGCGAGTTGATGCTGTCCCTATGTTATCTACCCACTGCGGGCCGGCTTACCGTTACCGTCATCAAAGCCAGGAATCTGAAAGCAATGGACATCAATGGATCATCAGGTTAGTGAAGACAAAAAATGTAGAGAATTATGCGGATTACGAGGTATCTACCATATCATATCAATATATTCGCTATATAGTAAAACATATTGCGTCACGAGCTATAACTATCAAGAAACTACAAGCCGGTCTGCAATGTATAGCAAGATATTTGACAGCGATCCATCGGGCGACAGACGAGGTAGAAGAGAGGTTGGGCGCGGACCGGAGAATCGTACGATATAGCTCTGAAAATCGCTCAAGTTTATCACGCAATTTAGCAAGCCAATACTTTGTAGCATAGCGTTGTGTGAACATGTTCATATGAAATGTATGCTGAGCAATATCGCTGTGCTATACAATATTTGTTTATTTATACTTCTATGTACTAATGGTGGTACATAAGGCAGACTTAATGCCATAAAGAATTCTCTACCAGTCAACATTTGGGTTAAAAAGAAAAGCATCGAAATAGGTACAGCAAAAAAAAAATAAAAAAATGAGTTGACCATTTCGAACTGAATATAGTACGAATTCATGAGATAAGTTACAAGAAATACATAAATCCAAATAGTAAAACATATAGACATTATAATACATATCAAATACAAAATATTATGAAAATCTAAATGCAACTATGACGAAGACTAAATTAGATTAGGAGTGCAGCGACTTCAAGTAGTATTCCTTAACTTTGTGTTTGAACAAGAATTTACTCGGAGCTTTTTTAATATCAATATTTGATATAAGCTATATATTTGAACTGCGCTTTACGGTCTATTTAAAGTTTCCGAACTCGTACTTATATGAAATACTATAGAGCTAAGATATTTTAAGCGTGATGCACGTTAAGCCGCCGGTCCCAGGTGTCATAAGAATCAATGTAGGCTAAACTAATATTTGTTTGGTATCCGTGAACCAGCGACACGTGGCGCAAAAGCCAATTCCTCAGCCGATCCAGCCGTCAGTAAATTGTAGTAGGTACCGAGCTAATATTGCTAACAATATTTTATCTTGTCACATAAACCTACGACATGTGTCTCAGACTACATACACTTTGCTACAGCTTCCTAACTAATAATCGGATTACGGAACGCCCAAGTATTGGCCAATAATTAGGTTTGGACTAAAACTAATTAACTCAATCAATACTTAAGTAGACTAGCCCTAATCCCCTTATCGGACACTTCATATCATTGTACCGTTCTATCGTGTACGAACATATGTGGTCATGTAGTACGAAAGTACCGAACAAATTCTTTTTGTAGGTGTAGCACAAAAAGACAAAGTTTTTTTTTTGTAGTAGGACAGAATAATGTTGTATTTTAAAGATGCTTCATTGAACAATAACGAACGGTTATCTTCTTTTATAATAATTTCAAATATTTGCAAGTGAACGCAAACTACGTAAGTAGTAGACATCTTGCCATGCGGTGGATGAGGTTGCAGAGATATCGCTCAAAGTCGATTGCTGATCAGTTTTGATGTCTATGGTCATGGGTGCTCCGCACCCAGTATTTACCTCTCATGGGTACTGCAGCCCCCAAGCACCCACGGAGTCGGCGATCACACAATCGATCGTCAAGGTACTCTTCTTTTCTATATTTTGCCTTTTAGGGTGAATAAAGTAAAATTGGCGACTTGTAAAATTATATGATTTGAAGTCACACACGTACAAAACAAAGATGATAAACTTGTAATGTTACAATTATGTTAAGACACCATTAAATGGTGACGCGTGGCCCAACAAGCGAACGTTTAGCGGCGGAGATGCGAGCCGGACTGGTCGGCATCGTCGGGGCGCGCAGGAGCGCACATCGTACGACCGGCCTGCAAGCCAGATGTTGCTAGAGCATTCAGTTGGCCACCCATAGTAAAATTTTACAATATGCGTCCTACAGCCTTCAATTACGCCAGTAATCATTCGTCCAAAATATTGAAGCCGAGGATAATCGGGAAGACGTCCTAATTATGCAAATATTTCCGCAATAATCGACGTCAATTTTATCTAAACCCATCTAGAATTCACCCTTTCACTTACATAAATTACTTTTACCCCATAATCCTATAAGACCATAAAATAAAACCACCTTACGCTCACGTCACGAAACAGACGACAATTTCAAAAGTTATACCGGGAAATGACGACGGAAGAATACTAATGCTACCCCGGGGAATCGGTATCGGTGCCGGTATTTGGGACAAGCGGTCCTCTGATGAACTTCGCAATAAACTGAAGGTTCTCAAGGAATTGTTTATTAAAGGTGGGAGAATTTTATTTGCTGTTAGCGAGGTGAAATGGAATTTTAAAATGTGGAACGCAGTAAGCAATAATTGAATATAGATTATTGTGTTACTAGTTTCTGGATTATCGGAATGGGGACAGACTTAGTTTATCTAGTATTTTTTTCTTCATCTCTAATTTTAGATGGTTTCGGGTTAATAATAAGTCACCCTGTTATCCTAAAGATGATTGTTAAATTAAAAGAAACTAATGGATAAATTCCCTATTCACTAGAGGAGATGGACTGAGTATTTTAACAACCATACTGCCCAACCCGCCTGCCAAGCGTGGCGATTATGGCAAATCCCTCCAACATGGCTTGGAGGAGGCCTATGTTCAGCAGTGGACAGCTTTCGGCTGAATGATGATGATGGTGATGCAAAGGTCTAATTCATCTATACGAGGTGGTAATTTGAGATGGGGCAATGAGTCCTATTTCCTATATCAAAATACTAGACCAACTGAGGTTGAAGTACTTTATTTTGAATATCTGTGAATGCAGTTCAAAATATTTTCAAAGATTATGAACAGTCTCTTAAGAACATCATTCTGTAACCACAACAATTAAAGTAGCTGCCCTTATTCTTCTATCGTATCGGCACGAGCTATACGAGAATAGCTCATGCCGTGGTGAAAAGATTAGCCAGTCAGCAAGGATGGACATACAGTATCGTCACTCGTGGAGGCTCTTTTCATGCAACCCGCTGCCCTTGTTACTACCCCATCTCAAATAAGTTTTTATTGCGATTTCTGACGTTTCTAGTAGGTACTCCAACCTCATTTGGTCCGGAAAAGCCTTTTGATCCTCATAGGAAATCGGATCGATTGCCATCATAAAAATGTTTTGTGAAACTGCCCTTTTTCTCGCTGACTGTAAATTCAAAATCTGTGAATGCAGATAGAAATTATTCCAAATGTTAAGATTGGTCTTCTAAGTATGTTTTCTTGTAGCTACAATGGTTAAGGTAGCTGCCCTTCATGACCCATCTCAAATTAATACCTTGTTTATCAATAGGATTAAATATCGCTATTCGAACATTTTGAGGTAGGTGTAGCAGTCCAACCATTTCAAATTTTTATTGACTACCCTGTATCATATTCGTGTAATGTAACACGTTACAAAGCGAACATTACGACAGTAAGTAAAGCAAGCACAGAGTTCGGAACGAGTATAATACGCAGATTTTAGCAGGTGACGTAACGCTATGCGCTACGTACGCTACGCGCTGCAAACGCTACGCGTTACGTACGCTACGTGCTACGGACGCTATGCGCTATGTATGCTACGAATGTTGAATTACGATCGAATGCTCAGAGGCCCGATTCATCTAACTAAAGAAGTTCAGTTGCAGTGTAATTGCAGTTAAGATTCGATCAATGCAACGCTTTTTGCATTCTCTTAGGCATCGTTCACACCAAACGTATTGTCCGCCGCTGACTGTGAGCACGCGTTACGCAGTTTATCGCTTTTCAATATATATTTAACTTCTTGTTTACACCGAACCGACTATACGCTATTACGTAGTGCGTTGTGACAGTGAGCATACTCACAGTCACGTGAAACATTAAGTTTTTCTTAAGAATACATTATAAATACATAATCTTAACACAAAAATAATTGAATAATAAGATAATGTATGTGTATTTAATGGGTTCATTAAGCAAAATGAATGTTTTATGATCAAAGCTTTGTTTATCTTTTATACAGAGTTTAAATGAAACGACGAAAAGAAAACGACATGTAGGCTCAAATGTTAATTAATTAATTAATAATTCCATTGGTGAATAATTTAATTTATTAATTTGTCTTAATTAATTTGTTTCAAAGTCATTTTATTTGTGAAGCAATTTTAATCAGCAGTCAAAATTAACATTTTCTCATTAATTGAATGAAAAGATTGATTAATTTGAATGTCATCATTGAGTACTTCGGTAACCCGAGTACTCTCCGAGAGATCGTCAGTGACGTTAAAATATGTTTACTGGTCTTTTTTGAAGACTTGAAAGAGAGAAAGAAAATACATTTATTTTACTTGGGGAGGATCGAATAGTTTTATTTCAAACACCTACGTAGACCTACGTTTGACTGCCCCGTTGGTGAAGCGGTCGCAAGCGCGACTGCTGAGCGTGGGGTCCTGGGTTCGATCCCCAGGTCGGGCAAAGTGTTATTGGGTTTTTCCATGTGCTATTTCTCAGTAGCAGCCCGGAGTCTGGATTTGTGCCCGGTCGTTGGCTATAGGCCCGCCCCCTATTACATGGGACGTAAAACATAACGGCGAAATGTGGGTGTACTATACACCTCTGCCAACCCTTCGGAGAATACAGGCTTGAGTTTATGTTATTTAACGTACGTAAAATACACGCTTTGTTGTGGAGTTGCGGAAAACAGCGCTAAACTACCTGTACTATACAAGGTTAGTCGGTAAGGGGTACTATTTCAAAAACATGCTAAAGTAACCATAATAATGAATAACTTTTGTTCTACTACTTTCCCCAAAAGTCAATAGTTAAAGAAAAATAGCCGCCAAAGTTTTGATAAAAATACGCTAAAACCTATCTATTCTCAGCTATAATCAGCTGTGTTTACATTTTAGGTCATACCTTGGGGTCACGGATTAGAAGCTCCATTTAATTCGTAACTAAAGCAGGGAGGGACATTTTTGACAAAAAAAAAAAAAATAGAACCTTTTGGATATAAATAAAGTTCATTGAATTTTGAAAACACTTGCTTTAAAACAGTTACCAGTGATACTTTAAGCGGCCTGCGGATTAGTAGGTACCCCATTTCCTACTAACCTTATATACAATGTTCAATTGAAACATTAAGGCTCAGTTGCACCACCTAACTATAACCGTAAACTCGCCATATTTATGTCAAATTTGTATTGATTTGACAGAAATTTAGCTAAGGTTACGATTACAGTTAGTTGGTGTAACTGACACTAAGACCCGATTTTACCAACGTCAGTTAGCGTTATGTAGGAATAGGCAAGACGTTTTGGCAGAATTTCTGTACATATAAAAGCTGCCAAAACGATATTCCTCAGATAAAAGTTATTCGACGTTGGAATAATCGGCCCTAAGTTATGGCAACAGTTGGAATAGGATCAAGGACCATCCTATCATTAGTTCGGTGTCCGCCACACGCGGCTGAACCGACGCGACGGCGACCATTTGTCAAACGAATGGAAGATGAATAATTATTCTAAAAACTTTTTTGGTTTCAGCAGATTTTGTTTTCGCTGTTTTCAGGTTAAAATGATAGATCAGGGATTTTCCCGGTATCTTCAAAATTGTTTTCTAGTATTTTTCAGTCTACTGCAAGTCCCACTGCTGGGCACGGGCCTCTTCTCAGAATGAGAAGGGTTTAGACCTTATTACAGGGTGAGATTGTAAACAGTCGACAAACCGAAATGGGAGATTGTACTCATCACTATGAACAACTTTTACTATGAGAACAAACCTGAAAACGCGAAAAAAAAAATCTGCTGTTCCCTATATTTTGACGACAGTTCCTACTAAATCGCGCTATCTTGACACACGCAGATAGTATTATACAACCACCTAATATTAACCGTTGGGCAGTAGCCCGCCAGATATAAGACTCCGCCTGGCTGGAGGAGCCTGCCTTTGGTTGGAGGAACACGATACCGCGATACAACTCTTTTTCAACAAACTGTTATACTAATGCTAATGGTTACATTATTTTTGTGACTACAAAAATATGTGAGAACAATGTAAGGTAATGTCGAAACTTAAACCCCCTTATTACAAAAGATGGTCGAAGAAAAACCTAGATTTTAAAATAGCCCCGTCTCTTTTTGTTATATGACATAAATAAGAAAGTGATGGGTATATTTTAAACCTGGGTTTACCTTAGTCTTGGTTTAAACCATCTTTTGTAATAAGGGGGAAACAGTTTAAGTACAATTAAAAATTTGCCGTAGCAGTACTTTTAATTTAACATTCTTGTATTTTATTGTGTAATAGTAGCAAATGTTGGAAAGGCAAGGAATAAATAAACAAAATTATTCTCTTGTTGACCAATAACGAACGAGAACCACAAAGCTGGCTTGTCGGTATCCTGATTACTATACTATGCAAATTCTGAAAGCCAATTACAGGAAATAGGACACAATACTTGAGAACGAAACTGTTACTATTATTTTTAACAAGCTTTCGCATGTAGAGCGGTTTGCGTCGTAGCGTAAAAACCATTCAGTTAATGCAGATATCCTTTGGTCGGTGACTAGAGTTTATTGGGTCTGACAAGTAGTCAACACGTTCATTCATGAAACACTTTAATTAATTCGACACGTTCGTTAATTCGACACTTTCGTTTTCGACAGTTTTGCTAACTGGACACTTTGCCTAATTCGACACTTGAGTAGAGGCAAGTTCAACCTGCTTACTCAGCTTGCATCCAATTCGGTTTAAAATATTTTTACTTTAATCTTCAACGAGATAACGAGATGCTATGAAACCTTTAGTATCAAATACATAAAAGATATCACATTATCAATTGGGGTCATCGGTCAATATCTTTTATTTAACCTTTAGTCGTTCGATTGAAATCGTTATTTCAACTTCATAAGACCGTAAGTGCCCACTGCTTAACATAGCCTCTACTGGACTACCTTAGTCACTTGATACGACATGGGGTGCATGAAAAGAGTCTCCACGAGTGACGATACATTAGTATGTCCGGCGCACCCTGGGCAGTCAGCCCCGCTACCAATCTTGCTGACTGGCTAATCTTTTCACCATGGCATGAACTATTCCCGTATAGCTCGTGCCGACACGATAGAAGAAGAAGACTTGATACGACACCCAACAGAAGAGAGTGAGAGGGCTTTCTTTAAGGAGATGAAAACATAGATATTTTAGTAGTATTATAGCTCTCTGAGAAAGAGTTCGTCCAGAGAAGTACTATTACCATACGTTTGCCGCAAAGCAGCATAGCTGTGTTTGTACTTTTAAGAGTATGGGTGCTGGTGAAATTATAGGAACATGAGAAATTTACAACTTTGTCACTAAGGTTAGCAACGCACCAGTAATCCTCTTGGTGTTGTAGTTGTATACAGGGAGGAAACGTTAAGTGTCAACAGACCGTCACCATATTGGATTATCAGTAATGAAAAGAGAGATTACGTAGGTATGATGAGTATGATTCCTTGAACGAAAATCTCATACTAAACGTATCGAGGGAGCGAAAGACAAAATTTCGATATCTGGCTTTTTTTTATTTTTAAAGCTATTTTTATTATTTTACTTTCAATGTTCCTTAATTTCTAAATATTTCCTAAATTGACGGATCAATCGTCTGTTGACACTTAACCTTTCCACTCTGTATAGAGGAAGTAACCTTTTTCCATCAGGTAAAAGAACGTACAAACCAAAGCAGATTGCAATCCGTGAATGCAATTATCATTTAATTTTGTCTTATCGTTAACAGCGTACTTTAACATTATAGTAAGTACTGCCACGTTCGAAAACTCTTTACCTTTTACTTTACGAAAAACAACATTAACCCCACACATGACGTCATAAAATCAACAATTGCCAACACAATTCCGAAAGTTGTTAAGGTCTCAACGTGACTTGATTATCGAATCCTGCCGAACTTTTCCGAATCCTTCCGAAGTTCTCCGAATGCGGTACCGCCTACAGAAGGAAATGTAGGACAAACTAGTAATGAAGTTAATAGGTACAACCTTGGCTATAAAATCTGGACTAGTAAGAAAAGTTTGGCTATAAAGGTGGTTACGAATTGGCTCCAATATCTAACTTCGCGTGTAGGTTTCTCGTTGCAAAGAGAAGGTTATATAGGGTGCTTTGTAGAAGAACCGACACAATTTTTTGAGAGATTGGGGAGGTTATTTGCTAGCTGAAGCTATATTAAAATAGTGTTTAGTTTTTATAGTGAATTTAGAAATATGTTTTTTTTTGACTTTTCAGTCTCTTCTCTCATATTTTTGAAACCAATTGTATCAAGTAATGATTTATTAAGAATAAAAATATATTGCAGAATACAACACAAGTTATTTCGTGCTATTACAACTGTAAACAAAAAAATATGACGGCTTTAAGAGCGAGATTTTGGGTGAATTAAAAAACCGTGACAATTGGGCCATGGGTTATATGGGTTAAGCAAATGACTTCTCCAATCCCTCAAAAAATTGTGCCAGTCCTTCTACCAAACATGCTGTATTAACAGGCTGTCTAGATTTGGTCGAAATTTTCGCGTAGGTAGTGGAAGGGTTATTAAGGAAACAAAGTTGTCGTGTGGGTGATATGCAAACTGGCCTTAACCTGACATTTAGGTGTGGTAAACATCATTTTGCCTTATGCTTTCGGCCCTTGTGGGTTTATCTCAACATCCATTGCTTTTACCGTGCACGTTGTCGAATAGAAAAACACCACAAAATGTTTACAAAAGCATGTGAAAATAAAAAAATGTTTATCCAGAGACACAACAAAACTTGCTGTATTGCAATGTACCTCAACACTTCATAAAAAAATAGTTAAACGATGCTCATAAATATATATAATAAAATCCCTCAATCACTCAGAGAACTTCCACTTAGAAAATTTAGCAAACATTTACGTAATTGGCTCTCGGACTGGTGTTTTTACACAATTCACGAATTGTTAGATCATAAAAATAATAATAGCTACATAGTTGTGTCTTAGCATAATGTTTAAAACATTATAATTTAATTAATTCAGTCTTAAATAATATTAAATCTAAAACTTCCTAGTCTATATTACGAGTATAAAGGTAATTAACAAAATTTTTATTATTTTACATTAATTTGCATGACGCTGTGCCGGCGAAATACCTATGTTGATCTGTACCTGCATTATTTTAAGCCCAACCTACCGTGTTTCTCGCAAATAAATTTCTATTCTATTCTAGACTTTAAAACGTGAAAGAAAGAAAATCAATTTATTCAACATACAAATCGACACACTACAAAACATAATGTCAAAAGGCGCAACAGTTACGTAAATAAATATAATTAGCAAGCACCGCACCGTGTTTATTACACGTTCAATTAAACTATTAGTAGACTAAACTAGTCCGCCATCTTTGTGAGTTCGCCATATTGGATTTAGAATGACGTCACTTAGTTAAGCATGCATCGCCCTCCAAACTAAACGTGTATGCAAAATTTCAGCTCAATCGGTCGGAGATAACTGTTTTAAAATTCAGTTGCAAGATTTGCGCTGAAAAACATACAAACATTGCAAGTTAAACAAAAGCTTGTAAAAAAAAAATGCGTCGCATTCGCATTGGGACAAATTTTCCCAACATACAACATCAACAGCGCTGATTTTTAGTGACGACCTTGGGAGAAGCAATGACGTATTTCAGCGGCGAAAAAATCATAATTTTCAAAATTATTAATGCGGCCAACATTAAACATAGTGGAACCGCTGCAAATACAATTTCAACTTTTGATTAATATGAGTTTCCCCGTACTGTGATTTCTCCTGAATCGTGAGAAATGTCATATGCACCAGTACCCAACATTATAACCGAGAGGGGTAGGTAGAAGCGAATTGTTGCACACTCTCAGTTGGAGGGTGGAAAGCTTTCTCCGAAATAATAATTTAAAACTCACACCCCCGATTGTGAACAACCTTGGCATTAAACCCAGCCGTACCTACACCGTCCCACGACTGGGGTGCATGAAAAGAACCTCCACGAGTGACGATACTTCAGTACGTCCGGCGCGCCCTGGGCAGTCAGCCCCGCTACCAACCTTGCTGACTGGCTAATCTTTTCACCACAGCATGAGCTAGTTTCGTATAGCTCGTGCTGACACGAGAGAACAAGAAGTCCCACGACTTTGCCACATGGAGGGAAAGCACCTTAAATACTGTAGATAGAAAAATTTACTGAATGAAGACTTAATTTTATAAAAATATTGCATCGGGTCTTCTCGCGTAACAAACTTTAAGAGGCACAAAATACCTTTTATCCCGACGTTTCGGCCGAATTTCACCGGCCGTGGTCACGGGTAGACTGAAGTGGCGGAGCAGTTGTCATCTTCGTGAAGCAAGGGCATTTTCATCTACCCTCACTTGATCTTGATTTTTTATAAAGTTATCGTCGGTACTTCGACACACCACACTAACGACGTCTTTACACTCGCCTAAACCGTCCCGTTGACGATAACACTTGCTGATGACCGGATTCCATGATGTTGATAGTTTGTATCCATCTTCCCGATTGAAATTCTTGTATTTCTTAATTTCAATCGCTTCGCGTACAATTCTGGGATAATAGTGACGATCGGTGGACAGGATTTTTGGACTATGTAATTCTATCCAGTGATTGGAACTGGACTCCAGAAGATGCTCGGCTATTGCGGACTTATTTATCTGGCGGTTTTTGACTGCGGCGATATGTTCCTTAACCCGTTCTGCGATCGTTCTTTTGGTCTGCCCGATATAAGAACTACCGCAACTGCAGTCAATCTTGTAGACGCCAGGTGTCTGAAGAGGAATAACATCCTTTGGAGTACGCAGTTGCCTTGATACCTTGGAGAGAGGACTGGAGGAGGAGAGATCATGGTGAGTTTTGACGTGGCATCTTTATTCACCAACGTTCCAATCTTAGAAAGTCTTGATGTTATCGAACGAAAGCTAAGAGAAAACGACCTGCCTCTACAGTATATTGTTCTGTTGAAGAAATGCTTAGAGGGTAACTTCTTCCTCTACCGTGGACAGCACTACCTCCAGATCGACGGAGTGGCTATGGGCAGCCCAGTGGCGCCGGTGATAGCCAATATCTGGATGGAACATTTCGAGACACTCTTCGACTTAGAGGCAGCAGGAGTGAAGCTGTGGAAAAGGTATGTCGACGATGTCTTTTGTATCATGAAGGGTAGTTGTCAGGAAGCAAAACAATTAGCTAGCCGCTTGAATTCCATACATCCGAACATCGATTTTACTTTTGAAATGGAAACAGGCAGGTCGTTAGCTTTTCTCGATGTACAGGTAAAGGTGAGACATGATGGTACCCTAGGACATACTGTATACCGAAAACCGACACACACAGATAGGTACCTTAATGCCCATTCGCACCACCATCCGCGTCACCTTCAATCAGTTGTTACCTCACTGACGAACAGAGCATACGATCTGTGCGACGCTGAACATTTAGATAGGGAGCTCGCTCATGTTCAGGAGGTATTGAAGATAAACGGATACAGTGGGTACCTACGACGTCCGAAGAGGAAAGATAAAAAAACCGGGGGTAAACAGAGTGCCAGCGTTCATGCCGTATTTAAAAGGAGTGACGGATAAAATTGGTACAGTACTACAGAAATACGCCATTAAGACTGTATATAGTCCTCTCTCCAAGGTATCAAGGCAACTGCGTACTCCAAAGGATGTTATTCCTCTTCAGACACCTGGCGTCTACAAGATTGACTGCAGTTGCGGTAGTTCTTATATCGGGCAGACCAAAAGAACGATCGCAGAACGGGTTAAGGAACATATCGCCGCAGTCAAAAACCGCCAGATAAATAAGTCCGCAATAGCCGAGCATCTTCTGGAGTCCGGTTCCAATCACTGGATAGAATTACATAGTCCAAAAATCCTGTCCACCGATCGTCACTATTATCCCAGAATTGTACGCGAAGCGATTGAAATTAAGAAATACAAGAATTTCAATCGGGAAGATGGATACAAACTATCAACATCATGGAATCCGGTCATCAGCAAGTGTTATCGTCAACGGGACGGTTTAGGCGAGTGTAAAGACGTCGTTAGTGTGGTGTGTCGAAGTACCGACGATAACTTTATAAAAAATCAAGATCAAGTGAGGGTAGATGAAAATGCCCTTGCTTCACGAAGATGACAACTGCTCCGCCACTTCAGTCTACCCGTGACCACGGCCGCCGGTGAAATTCGGCCGAAACGTCGGGATAAAAGGTATTTTGTGCCTCTTAAAGTTTGTTACGCGAGAAGACCCGATGCAATATTTTTATAATGTGTACAAATCGCGAAAGTTTAAAAACATTGACTTAATTTTAATTTAAAAACTTTTATTTTAGATGCTATATTATTTAGAAGAAATAAATGTATATGATCGAATCGAAACCTTTCGATCAGTACAAAAAAATTACAGGTTTATTTTTTCTCACATTTAGCGGGTTCGATTTCCGGTTCAGACAGGTGATTATTTAAAATTCTTTGAATGTAGTTCGTATTATTTTTAAAATAAAAATGATGTCTTCATCCAGTAATCTTTTCTAGCTACAGTTTTTAAAGTACTTTCCCTCCATGTGGCAAAGTTGTGGGACGCTCTGTATATTATGACCACAAAAAAAAACTGGTGGTATGAGCAAATCCGTTGAAATTAAAAGTTCAAATATCGTTTAAATACTGTTGAGAGGTTTTATTACAAACATTCACCCACTGTAATTCTAATTAATTACTTAAATACCGATTTCCCGCTAATAACACAAACGATGTTAATTAAAACGAACCCGAGTGGACCCATCATTTAGCAGTCATAATTACGTTTATTGAGTACATTTTGTTTGAGATTTGTTGTTAGAAAATCTGATAAGTATTCGGGTGTCATACGAATACCTGACAGTCGTTACGGGTAGTCAAGTGTATTTAAATTCCGAAAAACCGATAATTCATTCAGACAGACAGTTTTTAATTTCAAAAGCTGTCAAATTGTTTGACACAATAAACAAAATCAATCATTTTGACAGTTTTCGTTAAAAAAACTAACTAACGTTTGTGGTTCGTTTGCGTTTGGCAACCATTTTTTTTTTTGAGAATTGGTCCCACAGCCTCTCGTCTCGTGGCTGTTACAACGTGATAACGTAATTACGTCAATAGGATGGACAGTTGCGTCCGTCTGTCGGCTAAATGATAAATGATTTTTATTTCTGTAAATAATAAATCTGTTACAGACATTTTTCAATGCAATGTTTTTTAAGATTAGATGGCGCCGGCATTTCCTATCTGACTAGCTCTGAGAAGAAAAGCAGAAACAAATTCAGAGGTCAAGGTCACTTTTAAAGTCCAGACATGGTGGTATAAACAATAAGCGAGTGTAACAATGTAGGGCAACGGTTGGAATAGGAGTGGGTTGTAACAGATAAAATCACGTATCTGTTACGCCTGTTCATGTTACACGTAAATAGTAGTTCCAAAAACCTGTTACAAAAAAACATTCTGTTATTTCATTCTATGTGGGAATAAACTATTGTGTGTTCTTTGTTACCACAGATAGCAACGTTTAACCTGTTTACTGTAACAGCAGGACTTCTCTTTCTAACTAAGGTGTTAAACTTGTGACGACTGTAACAGGGTGTCACAGTAACATTTTTATCTTATTCTAACTAAGGTAACTGTCATAAGCATGAATAGAGAAAAGCTTGTGACTGTCTTAAAGGGGATTTTGTTAGCTCGTGGAACAGGAACTGATTTTTCAGTTTATTTGTCACAATTACAGTCTGTTATCATAAGATACCTGTTTTAAATAACTGTTACGATAAATACGCCTCACTCCTAGTCTGAAATGGTCTTTTGAGGAAAGAAGGATGCCTCAGCCATCGTGATAATAACTAAAAAGTGCGATCACAATTTTGTCTACCAAGCCTGATAATGGTATTTTCCTCTTTTAACGCTAGCTGGCAGCGAGAATAAGGACGTCTGTATATCAGTGGATGTTTAGGTTTTGGTTAGACAGGGGAAGCAATCAAATAAATACGGGAAAGCAATTGGTGGCGAACTGCCGTTTCTATGTCGCGCTTTTCATACTTCCCGTTGCCGCAGGCCGCGTCTGTATATGAGACGCTTTGCCTTTAGCCTTAAAGGCTTTAAGGTTTACATTGTTCGAGTTACTGGATTGTCATTCGACGAACATGCTATTCAAATGCAGTGAAACTAGAACATGGCTCTATTCTCTATGACATTTAAGAAATACACGCAAGAAACGCGACCACATTACAGTTACATCTTTGTCGTTCATGGTTGCGCTAATTGCATGTGCCATTTAACAATAAATATCAAATTCAGTACATTTAAAATTAATACCCTATTTTTCCAATTGCATATTCATATTCAAATTCAAAGTTTTTTATTTCGAATAGGCACAGTACATGCACTTAAGAAACGTCTCGACAATTTAGGTGCACGGTTACAAAAAGTAGTAGAGGAAGAGGGAGGCCAAAGAAAAGATGGATGGAATGTGTGAAGAATGATATGAAAGAGAAGTGAGTCAGTGATACCATGACGGGTGACAGGACGGAATGGAAGAAGAAAACATGTTGCGCCGACCCCAAGTAACATGGGATAAGGGCAGGAAGATGATGATGGTTACAAAAAGTAGCTCCTGTGGAGAAGAACCAGCAAGAACCTCTATGGATACTCTTTTAAAATAACTTCATGTACAATCGGATGGTGAGACAATGTAGTGCTTAAAATTAAAATTAGTAGTAAGTGTTAATTTCGTTTTACTTTTGAATGTGGATTGAAACTTGTCTACTATAGATACCAATCGAGCCGGGATTCCAGCGAAGCCAGATTCGGCTACTGGATCAATGTGAATTGGTCTTTATATTCTCACACTACGATCGCAAATATACACGTAATCACATTCACCCTTATTGAGATTTTTGGTACAACGTGACATTGTGACCAATACCGATGAAAGGTTATATTATATTCTTATTATTCAAGGCTTCTTTTCTATTGAAAGCCTAAGCCGTTAAATAGATGGTGAAGAATGGTGAATTGGAAGCCATTTATCACGAAACGTACTTTGACGTTTATGTAACAGGGTACCTATTGTAGAATGATGAAGGATTTAAGTATCCTTTAGAATTTAGATTTTCTTGTATATAACGTAACGTTGTTATTTTGTTACTGAGTAGAATTTCTAAGCAAGAATTTTAGAATTCTTTGTGATGTGTAGTTTGAAGACGTATCTACAGGTTGTAAACGAATTCGTGTAATTCCTTCAAACCGCGTTATTATTAAGATAATTTCTGTAGATAATCATTTAGTTCGCTCGGCATTAATTAGACTCATAATAACCTGTCGCTCTCAGAAAACAGTGATTTTTTTAACATACAAATTGCATACTTATACATTGTGCAACAATTGAAGAACATCTGTGTCGTAATTTGCGTGTTCAATTTCCTTTTATCCTCCGATTAACGTAAATATTTAAAAAAAAACCTAAAAATATGTTTCATGCCTAAATTCAGTCTAGATCTGAGTGGATCTTGGCATTGACATGAGTTCGTGTGGGTAATAGCAATTTACATAATATGATTTACTTCACAAGGCCTGGATTTGTGCCTATAAGTGGGTTATTTTGAAGCCCTAATTTCTTCCTCCGATGTGTTGTTTTAAGATGTAAGATAAATGGGATTTAAAGGAAAAAACAATAATTGGATGACAAAAATTACCATTAACTATTAAGAGAAGTGATGTCAATGGTTTGGGCGTTCAAACACGGGGTATCTACTAAAATTGTTAAACTACCTAGGGAATCCTAATCCTAACTAATATTATAAATGCGAAAGTAAGTTTGTTTGTTTGTTACCTTTTCACGCCTAAACCACTGAACCGATCATTCTGAAATTTTGCACATTCGTTGTCAGGTGTACAGAAACGGACATATCCTATGTCCACTCATGCCGAAAAAAAGTACTGTTCCCGAGAAAAACAACATTAACGTTCATAGATGGCGCCACGTGTATTTCGAATCACGATTGAATTATTTATATTAAAAACTTTTGTAGTCTGTTAAGAGTTTTTTGATCTTAATTAACGCGCGCGAAGCCGTGAGCAAAAGCTAGTATTGGGTAGTTTGCAGAATTTATAAACCAGAAGGGAAAACTGAATCAGCACAACAGCAGTAATAACTACATGTTAAGAGAACCGTTTTCGTTCAAAAAGTAAAAGTTCACAAAATTAAATTGTTGTGTCTAGCCTGTTTCCCCACTATGTTGGGCTCAGCTTCCAGTCCAACCAGATGCGGCAGAATACCAGTATTTTACACGGAGCGACTGCCATCAGATCTCCGCAATACAGTTACTGTGCAATGTCCAGTATCCTAAGGTTAGACCGGTTGTCAAACTACCCATAAAGCTATGTCTACACCAATGCGCTGTCACGTTCATCTTCATCTGAAGCATGCGTGAAGCGCCATAGTGAATGTAATAGCGCATGCCTTAATACTAGTTCGAGTCTTATGGCAATCAATATTGCATGCGCTTGACGCATTAGGAATTGAAAGTTGAAAGCGTGCCCGTGGGCTTATCGACTGTCATAGATATTTGTTTAACAGTTCACAAGGTTAAACGTATTTTAATAAAAAAAAACTAGCCAAGCCATTCACAAACTGGTTGAGTCAAAATAACATGGAGTACCAAGACTTTGAACTCACTGTTGCCACCAAAGGACACCACCGTTCCTTTGACCCTTTTAGTATTCCATAGAGGAAATCTTAAAACGTTTCGTAACCCTTTTGTATTCAAGACGGGTCTTGAAATGGGGAAAAATGCTATAAAGGATAAACAGTGCCTTTCCAGGATTTCTCGATTAGAGGGGGCAAAAAACTGCTTATGGATTCAGGTGATTTTTACCCCATATTAAATTTATTTATTTATGTACTCTTTATTGTACATAATACACCGGTAAACAAAAAGGAATACAAACATTTAGACAATATATGTACAATGGGAGGTCTTATCGCACGAGGCGATCTCTTCTATACAACCTAAGGCCTCATTTACGGAGACGCGGGGCGTCGCGCGTCGCGTGTGGCTTTGCGTCTCGCGGCGCGTCGTACGATTTTTCTGTTTACGGAGCGGCGGCGCGTGCAGCGGCCCGCATCATCACACGCGCAAACACAAACATATGGCAATGTACGATGTTGTTTATGAAGATGCGGCGCGTGCGACGCCGCGGGCTCCGCCACGTTTGACGCTACGTTTTACAGTGGACGGAGAATTGCAGGAATAGCTGGTCGCAACGCTGCGTGCGCCGCAGCGATAAACGTCGCGTGCGACGCGGCGATGCTATCCGCGGGCTCCGCCTGCATTTCAAGCAAACTCGTGTAAAATCGGTTCTCCGTAAACGCTCTCATACAACGCCATACGTTTGAATTCAGTGCGGGCTGCGCCGCAAAACGCGACGCGCGACGCCCCGCGTCTCCGTAAATGAGGCCTTAGGTTGGACTGTAAGTACGGAAAGAGATAACGGGCAGTTCTAGTGAACAAGGACGTATCGTAGCGCATTATGTGGCTTTGATTTTGACAATACAATAATATTCATTGCATAGCACATAGTTCTTGAGAAATCGGATTGTTAATACAATAGCGATTACGAGTGTTGTTCTCTTTTAAACCCGACGTAAAAAAGTGGTGTTATAAGTTTGAACTCTTTGTCTCTTTCAGGCAAATTAGCCCAGAAACGGATGAACCATTTTCAATGTGGTTTTTGTTTCAATATAAGAATAGCGCATGCCGTGTGCCAGATTAGCTAGGAGGCAAGGTTGGTAGCGGGGCTAACTACCCAGGGTGCGCCTGACGTACATAAGTAGCGCCACTCTTGGAAGATCTTTTGATGCAGTCACGCACCTAAAAATAAAGATAAAAAATTCGGGTTTCAAATATTTCGTTCATCTATGTTAGTATTCATAAGCATTCTTCTTTGTGCCTTTAACAAAAGGCTCAAATTTTGTAGGCTTTTTAATAAACTCTAAACTGAGAATTTCAATGATATTCCATATTGTGGCAAACAATAAGTCTTCATATTGTTTTAAATGGTATTGTGTACGAGTCCCGTATTGTGAGGTAGAAAGCTGACTGTAGATAAAGTCAGTTTTATCAGAACTTCTACCCACGTGGGAAAAACGATTGTTCATTCTATTTAGCGGAGATTTTCAGGTTCCGTTACCTTTAAGAGGACGTACTCTTAAAGGTAACGGAACGGAAGGTTGAGGCTTTTGATTAGTATTCAAGTTGATACTTATGAAAGTTATTGACAAAAAGGCCTTTTGGAAAATTATTATGTCTTTCTTCGTGTGTACTGAGAATGACTTGATGATTTAAATTAATTTGATCTAAACTTTTTATCTCAAAATTATTTCATATCGTCGTAGCAAATTTAAAATCTCCTATGTGAAATTTTTGTAGAAAATGAGTTTTACAGAAATTCGAATAGCGGTTATATAGCGTTAGCGTTTAAAAAAACTCCCATGTGAATATCTTCATAATTCACAGACGTACATCTCATTTTAAAAATATCCTAAGCGTCCATTACATTACTTTGTTCATCAAAACGTTCGTTTTTCTGGGAAAGATACTTTTTACACATAGGAGATTCTAAATTTGCAACGACGATATGTGGAAATCATATTAATATTATACATGTGAAACTTTATGAAAATGGATGAATGTATAAATGGATGTTTGTTACTATAACACTTATAAACAGCTGAAGGGATTTGGATAAAATTTGGCATACAGATAGACCGTTTCTTGAATTAACACTTATGATACTTTTTATTCGGGTACAAGAAGTAGTTCTCCTAGGACGCAAGTGAAACCGCGGGCAATAGCTAGTAATACTAAGTGTTTTTTTGGAAAGCATTTTATGTAATTCACGTTAACGTTTTGTCGTTGTCTTCCAAAAATGCTAGTAATTAAAGATTTTTGAACAATATTCTCGCAAGTTAAAGTAGGTACGACTAAATTAACCAGATGTAACCTTCAAAGTTATTCTTCTCTTCCCAACAGATCCGTACGTGAAGATCTGCTTGATATGCCAGGGCAAGCGCATCAAGAAGAAAAAGACGACGGTCAAGAAGAATACTCTGTCGCCAGTCTACAATGAAGCCTTGGTCTTCGACCTGCCTGCTGAAAACGTGTATGACATCACGTTGCTGGTCAAAGTTATTGATTATGATAGGTAAGCTTTCTTTCCCTCTTTTTCTCTGTGGTGGTAATATAGTTCTATGTTTTGGAACTTTAAGTCAAACTAAAAAATAATTATTTTTTATTTCAATTTATTTAATAATTTATGCACACACACACTTAAGAGCGTGTACGCCGTACGGCATTTCATACAACTTTTCAAGTCTTTATTTTTCGTAATGACTGAACCTATTTTGATGAAACTTCACACACATAAGCAGGATACTTAGGTCTAAAAAGTTAGCAGAAAACATTTTCGAAATGTCTTACTTAAAAAAAGATAATTAGAAATTTCTGTTTGTTTGGAAAATTTAAAATCGGTCTAATTTAACTGTAACACTATTTTTCGAAAATGTTTTCTACTAACTTTCTAGTCCTATGTATCTTGCTGATGGGTATGAAGTTTCATTAAAATCGGTTTAGTCATATCGAAAAATAAGGACTTGAAAAATTGTATGAAATGCCAAACGGCGTAAACGCTCTTAATAAAAGATAATTAATTAGAACCATAGCGTACAAAAGCATTGCTTATTTCTAAAATAAATATTTTTCAGTAGACCTGTGAGAGGAGAATTTAGAACAAGAAATGTAGACAATAGTGTGTAAAAACAAGAGTGTTGTTTCTATAATTAAATGGATACACTTGTCAAAATGTCTCATAAGTAGAGTACACATGGTAAAGTAGTTAAGTTTGCAGTAAACTAATAAACATCTATGGTCCAAGACGCAATTGAGTGTAATAACGCTTAAGATAGATAGATAGATAAATGTACTTTATTTTACACTAAAAGAAATAAAACAGAAGGAATACACGTAAATAAAAACAGTACAAATGGCGGTCTTATCGCTTAAAGCAATTTTTTCCATAATTTCAATAAGTATATTGCAGTAGTAGAGCTCCTTGTGAAAGAGCTCGTCGGGGAAGTTCTACCACCATATCTATTTCTGCCGCAAAGCAGCATTGCTGTGTTCTCTTCTGAAGGTGTGGGTGCCGGTGAAATTACAATTACATGAGATTTTCCAACGTTGTCTCTAAGGTTGGCAAACGCATTAGCAATCTTCATAGTGTTGTAGGTGTGTATATAGGTAGCGCTAACCACTTTCCATCAGATGGGCCGTTCGCGTCGGCTTTTTTGCCAAACTATTACATAAAAGTGAGCCCACATTCGACTCTATTCAAATGCAGATGTCGTATGTTTCCTGATTACCGATCTTTTTTGCCCTGAGTATTAATCAGAAATTGTGTAGTTAGTTTTACCTCTATTTGCTAAGAATAATCTGCTAAAAGATTCCTATTTCACAATAACTTCGTTATTAACAAAACACTACACATTTACTGAAACACTTAGATATTTATCTTGAAATGAGAATATCAAAGTTCATGACCTTTAACTTCATCAAATCTGAAGTTAATCTTCAAGGTTAACGAAATAAATACTAGTTATTACTTTTTTATTCACTGTTTATCACTTGTGATTCCTCGAAGTTTTCTATTCAATACCCACTAACAAAAGTTAGTACTTTTTACTAAAATATTTTATATTTCAGCTGAATTGTCCCCTTGACTTTTAAGGTTCAACATAAGACCGACGTGGCCAATGTAGTGTACTAAATTCGGTCTAATTATAAGTCTTGTCCAATATTCAGCCTGTAAAGGTATATTCGAAGTACATATTAAGTAGACACATGTATAGATTTTGATCAGGCTTCATATTGAGGCTTCCTGTGGCTTTGACGGCTCCGTTCAAGTTGATTATTTCATCGATACTCGTACGGCCAATTACAATATCGAACAAGAATATTCAAATTCGAAGTCTCAGACTATTTTAGAACCTAGTATGAAATGCACGAAGATTTTTGATTCAGATAATCTTAACCGAAAATCTTCAGATTGGAATTACAAGTTCAAGATTTATAATTTTAGAAGGTTTATCGTAAAATTCAAGGTTCTCTTCACATTGAAATGATTTATTAAATATTATCGAAATAATTTAATTAGGGACCCATCCATAAATAAAGTACTCGTACGTACTTAAATTAGGTAACGAGTTATACTATAATTACACAAAATATTATATTCGTTAGGCTGTGCTTATAACGAGAATAATTCTTTGTTGGTTTTCAATGCCGTTGACGCTCAGACTTAGGTAAGAAAAACACTTAAATTGAAATATATTGTCACCAGGATTGGCCCGAACGAGCTCATCGGCTGCACAGCAATCGGTTCTACCCTGATCGGCATGGGTCGTGACCACTGGCTGCAAATGCTTGACAACCCTCGCAAGCCGGTAGCGCAATGGTACCCACTAAACAAGAGCCCCCCAGCAAATATCACGTTACCTAGCAATGATGCACAGAATTCTGGACTTAGTTGCTTGAATGGAAGGTGAGTTAAAAATAAAAGTTGGATAATAGTCATTAATTCTTTTATTTCAGCAAGGTATTCCCTTTACTCACTTGCATTGCGTGGTGACTATGGGCTAAACCTCCTTTCTTGAAGAAACTTTAGGTGGTCAAATTTTATAATAAATAAATAATATTCTTGGGCAGATCGTAAACGACATAGGTATTTTTTGTTTCCAGGAATTCATCGTCATTTTTGGTTTATGTACGGAACGCTATGGCCAATTTTCGTCGTCGACAAGAAATCAACCAACCATTAGGTCGTCTATACAGCTCGCGTACACTAGGAAATACATCGTCGTCGATGCCACTTACACAATATGCACAAACATCCAAACTATGAACAAACATCTGTGGGCAATACAAATATTTGTGCTGCGATCGAGTCGTCCATGTTTGTATGGAATGTAGTTTCATTACAACGTGATAGAATGCTTGATTGAGATCAAGTTTTTTTTGGACAGTATTATTTGATGTATTTATATCTGATGGCTCTAATGAGCACTACTAATAATTTGGATGCTTTCATTCAACGTCAATCAATGTTTTGGGCGTGCTATTCCGGATTTCCATTCTACGTTCATTAGCTGAATGCACTTGGTTGAAAATTTAGTTGCTAAAAGCAACACGTGTTTCATTACTCGCCGGAAGTCGAAAATAACTAATGAGTGTATATAGCCTCATATTTTAGAGAATCTAGACAATAAAATGCTAATGAAATAACGCAAAACCTCAGACCCGCCAACTGATTTTCACTGTAGTCAATTGGTTCCGAATATTCCGATGGTAAAAAATACAAGACATTTTATCATAAAAAAATATCTTATACCCTCCGGCAAACGTAGCAAGAAAATTAAATCCTGTCTCTTAGCTTCGTTGTTAGCATTTCTCTTTGGTTCCAAAAAAAATGATCCATTACATTTATTGAAAGCGTAAAAGGGATGTCATGTTGACAATGAAAACAAAAATGTAAAAGATACACGTGGATGCTGAAAACATGTTTTTTATGGATCGTTAATAGAACATTCTTTATTATAAAAACAGAATATTTTTAAATAAAAAACAAACATTGTCATCTTTTGTAAGATTTGGAATAGCAATCTCATTTTTAGGGTCCCGTACCTCGACATGAAAAAAGTGAACACTTATAAGATCACTTTTTTAGACAGGCTTGGTTTTGTATACTTACAAAACATATATATGATATTCCTTTCCTGTATGGTGTTACCAATACTAAGTCGTAACATAGTGACCAATTCAATATCTTCTGATAAATTGTTACACGTACAAACATTACAAACAATGGTTCCGAAATGTTATATTATGCAGTCTTTGTGATTTATCTCATGATATTACTAGCAATAGATCGTAAGCTATAGTGAGGTTCACTTAAAAGATCTTGGAATCTTTAAGTTACGACCAGGCTTACTCTCTTTACGACAACACAATCAATGTTTATGTCCAATGCAGCCATTCATAACAATTCTCGCTAATCTCCAAAGTTGCAGTCGTTGACACCTAGGCTACTGCTATTAAAACTTCAAAAACAAACTTATTGCTCGAACAGAAATATTGTTCTCTAAACCCTTTATAATTTGCCTTAAGTAAATTTTCAAAGCCATTTAAATAATTTTGAACTGTTCATAATCCGACTTTTGTGCTAAATATTATCCTTTTTGCAGATGAAGAGATGGAGGATAAAATGACTGAAGATATTAACATCAATTAAAAAGGCGTCGGCTTATATGATGTAGACAGGTATTCTCGCGATGCCAAAACGTTTATAGTAAGTAAATGTGATTATAATAAACGGTTGTATGTCCATTTACCGTAGAGAAATGAATCAGAATCAATGTTAAGTGATATTGAAACGTAGAGAAAGAATTAGAATAGATATGTGTTGACGTAGAAGAAAATGAATTTATCCAATAGAAGTTCTAATCGTTTATAGATGAAATATAATTTGTAGCAAGTAGTTTGGATAATCCAATGTATTCTCATATCATTGCCATACATTTCCTACGTCTATATACTTTACTGACCCTGTATTTTGTCATGTTTATACATATGTATACAATGTTACTTCTATTTACACCTTGAAATACGCACACTTCAAATTCAAGACTTATTCACATCATGTACATATTATTATATACTAATAAATGTTGTAAAGTTGTTGTCTTTTACGATAAGCGTATTTAAACCTGTCGTCATATCTAAACAATTTGATATGTTAATGTGAATTCTAATTACATTTACTGCAAAGAGTTACGATTTGTTGAAAATGGACGAATGTTACAAACATTCTTTTGTCGGACAATAATGTAGTTGGGGAAATATATATATGCGAAATACTTAAAATATAATTTTCTCAGTAAAAGCACAAGATCTATAATATATAATTTGTTATATGTATGTTACATGAAATTGTAAGATGAAAATGAAGCTTTAAATCGTGTTAAAATTAAAATATATCTAAAATATATCAATGTATTTAAAATATATATATTAATAAATTTAAAATTATATGTTATAAATGTTTATTAAAATGATAAACAATGTAGATTGATTTATGGAGCTGTCATATGCATTTTACGCTTGAAGCAGAATATCGTTTATTGAACGGCCGAGCCGAAATTTAAAGAGATTATTTTTAAATTGACATATTTATTACGATGTACACTTTGTACGACGCGTGCATTTAAAATTGAAAAGGAGATTATTGTGAAAGTAATTTATTTCAATTCGAATAATCCTTTGTCTTTATTCAATCGAATATAGCTTAATTAACTTCGATATTATTCAATTAAATTGCTATTTTTATGAAAATTATTTGATCTGGAAAATATAATTATGGATGTATACCTATATATCTAATTATAAAATTAATATTAAGGTTAGATACCCTCTCTACGCCTGCAATTTTCTACTGATATTGTATTGTGTCACTCAAAGTTCCAGATTTCCTTAAAAAATGATATTTTCCTGACAAGTTTCCAAGATTTATGGTTTAGATTATACGGAACTGGATGTAGAGCGAATTCAGAAAGACATTATTTGGTAAGGAAGTGATATTAATCTGCGGTTACAAATTCCCATAATGTCGTGGATCCAAGTACATATTCTAAAGATTTAATTTAATTTAGATAGAAGCATATCTATGTAATGTAACGTGTTAATCGATTTGAAAGGAATTTTATTTTCCTGTTGAAAGAGCCTGTATTTTAATGTGGGTTTTGTCCTCAAAATATAATATTTAAACGAAATTGATCATACGTACAGACACAAATCCAAGCGGTCGTTGACATCTCACTTCCGTGTACCGCTACAATTTTTACCGAGGCGTTTTTTCCTCAATCCCTTTGTAAACCTCTACGGAGGGCTGTAATATAACCTTTGAAGTATTTCGAGCCGTTGCATTTTTCTGCTCGACTATACACGAGAAAGTTTCTCTCGTCTGGGAATCTGTATTTATGGTCAACAACCGACATATTAGGTCATTGACCTGTTTGAAATGATAAAATACTCTCGAAGAGATAATGTGTATGATATTATTAAAATTGTTCTTTGAATTTATTTTTAAATTGTATTACGAAAATGTTAAAGGACAGTACAAGAGTCGGTTGAATGAGAGGTAATATTTTTGTATGAGATTAGGATACTTGTCGTAAACGTTGCTAAGTCTTTATACTGTAAACTGTATAGATGTAAGTGAATGTAAGTACTTATACTGATTTATGAATAAAATGTTGACATTTTTATTATTGGTATTTGATTTCCAACTCTCCATCGCTACAAGCGCGAAGATTAATTTTCAAAGAGCGTTATGATATGTTCTATACATTCGCAGGTACAATTAACGTAAGATCGCTAATTATTTATTGAAGCCATAGCAGTACATGGTAAACACAGACCTACACTCTACATAAATGTATATTTGTAGGTAATCAAATCAAATCAAAAGTTTTTATTTCACATAAACCATTACAGGCGCTTATGAAAAGTCGAATTTAGGTGCACGGTTCCAATTAGTCGTTTCCTATGGAGAAGAGCCGGCAAGAAACTCCATGGTTACTCTTTTAAAATCAATATCTTTAACAATTTGAGTGGGTACAGTTATGACTTAGAACAGTTATGAGAGAGCAAAGTAGACTTAAGAGCAGGAACCACACAAAAAAGCAAAATGAAACATATGGTTAGAAATTAACTAGGCATCCAGGCATCTAGCAAGTCTACAAAGCTCTCACATTTACAAAAAGTAAAAGGACGCTAAACTATATAAAACAACTGACATGGTTAATTGTCATCAAAACACATTACAAAGAAAATCACTGTATAATAAGATAAAGATATCTTGAGAGTAACGTTAGTAATAAAATAAAAAAAAAGCTAATCGTAATGAGGTTAGTTAATAGACATAGGTACACATACGACGTTAATAAGGTACCAGGGAAGCCACATGTGCAGAAGGAGTTATTGCCAAGCATCTTTATCGTCAACGTAGTCCTTAGACTTGTAATATGGTAAAAATACAAATTGCGGACAATAAATGGTTTACTGATGACTGATATAGAAGATTAATTGGAAAGGGGGTACCCAAGTTTTTAAAGGAAGTGTTAGGGCCTTTCTACTGTCATGCGGGTTTGTGCCCGCGTGCGTGCGTCACCCGCATGCGTGGCGTTCGCAGTTCACCTTCTCGTGCGTGTTTCACGCATCACAATAAATACATGCATGAAAAGGTGAAATTCAGGCGCCACGGGTGCGGGTGACTCACGCATGCGGGCACGAGCCCGCGTCACACTAAAAAGTTAAAATTACACACTTAAAATTTAAAAGTTCGATCATTTTATTTCGATGCATAATATAATGATTTTTGATTTAGTTTTTCCAAAAATTCTGCTGCTTAACCTCTTTTCGTGTAAGTACCCCGTTTCCAACTAACATTGTAAATCCAAGTGCTAAAATAAAACTGATTTTTTTGTCTACACTAAAATATTTTTTTATTTATTTATACTTATATGCCCTATGGTGATACGTAAGGCGGACTTAATGCCATATGGCATTCTCTACCAGTCAACCTTTGGGTTAAAAAGAAAAGAATTGAAATAGGTACAGCAAAAAATTAATAAAAATGAGTTGTCAATTTCGAACTGATTATAGTACGAATTCATAAGATAAATATAAGTTACATAAAATACAAATAATAAAATATATAGACACTATAATATAAATATATCAAATATAAAACATTATGAAAATCTAAATGCAATTATGACGAAAACTAAATTAGATGATTAGGAGTGCAGTGACTTCAAGTAGTATTTCTTAACTTGTTTGAACGAGAATTTACTCGGAGCTTTTTTAATATCAAGGTTCCAAAGGCACGTTCCAAAGTTTGATTGCTGAGACAGCGCAGCAGTTAGAAATGAAACCTGTGCGGTGGGAAGGTATTTGGAGAAGTAAAGTAAAAAATAAAAAAAAAGAATATTTATTGAAAAAAAACGGTTCTTTTCATTTTGTAATCAATTCAGAAAATTGAGTTATTGATCTGGGCACCCAAAATAAGACCTACAATGTTAAACAGCTGGTGATAGGGTAGTATTTTTCATGAAATCTTTGAAAAGCTATTTCTCTAACACTATTGAATTTTGAGCAAACTTGTAGAATAAAAAACATTCTTGGCGGGTGCGGTTAAGGGTACTTTAACCGGTTGCATACCGCCCGTCGCCCCAGGCCGACACTTAATTGTCTTATCTATTGTGTCTATAATTACGGTGATTGAGAGTTTAAGATCCTTTTGAATTAGTAGGTATGCCATTTCCGACTAATATTGTATATGTACTATGAGCTACCCGAAGGATAGATAGTAAAATAACAGAATTTACTAATAGGCTTGCATTTTACCTTTCTGGGGCATTATTTGTTAAAAACAGGATGGTACATATGAACTGAATACTTTATTATGATCAGTTATTATTACTTATTTATTTATTTATTTATTTACTTTAATTAAAACGGCCTTAGACCAATTACAATAATTAAAGATAGTAATAAAAAAACGATACATACATAAAAGGATAAGAAAGAAAAAAAAAAAAAAAAAAAAAAAAAAAAAAACTGATAAACTCTTTCATAAATCCCTTACGGTGCTTCTGACAGTATATTCTTTCACTCGTTCATGATGCATTCCTCTCGCAGTACTCCAGACATTCCGACAAAATCACCTTCCATTCATCCGCAAACATATCAAAATTCGTTCTGACTTCCAGGAGGGCATTGAGCGCAGTGAGACTTCGCGGTATGGGTGATCTTGAACGAGCCACAGTACGACTTGTCGGAACAGCAAACAGTTTATGTTTTCTGCTCCGGCGGTAATTGTTTGGAACATATAATCGGCACAACTCGCAATTAAGATCCGGGGCATCTACTTTCCCTCGGAGGATCTTGCACATCATTATTAGTTGGTCACTAGATCTTCTGACCTGTAATGAGTTGTACCCCAGGCAACCTAAAAGGAATTTGGTTGGATACATAAAAGGGTAGTAACCATATATGCGCTTGTATAGGTACCTTAAGAAAGCCTTTTGTACTTTTTCTAACAAGAGTGCATACGTGCTCTCGTGTGGATGCCATACACATGCACTTGACTCAAGTTTGCATCGGACCAATGTGCTGAAAATGAGCTTAATCACCCCTATGTTTTTGAAGTCGTTCGAATTCCGGAGAACAAATCCTAATCGTCGGAAGGACTCTTTAGCCAGTGATGTGAAGTGATCGTGGAAAGTAAGCTTTTGGTCGAATGTGATACCCAAATCTTTAATTGTAGTAGATTTTGAAATAATATTACAATCTAGTTTATAAATAAATTCAATGGGCTGTCGCTTCCGGCCGAAAGTCATTTGGAAGCATTTGCTGGAATTGAATTCCATTCCATTTTCAACGCTCCACTGAAATACCGAATCAATGTCTCGTTGGAGCAACAAACAGTCCTCCTCATTCCTAATTTCTAGAAATAGTTTTAAGTCATCCGCGTAAAGAAGACACTTCGCGTATTTGATGACTGTGGGAAGATCATTTACCATGAGGATAAAAAGAAGAGGCCCGAGAATCGATCCTTGACTCACTCCAGAACGCGTGTGATAGGGTCGAGAATCGTACGGCCCGAGTCGAACAAACTGCTGGCGATCGCGAAGGTAATCAGCGAAGAAACGAAGAAGGCCTTGGGAAAGACCTAGAGCGCTAAGCTTCTCCAACAGTATATCGTTGTTAACCCTATCAAACGCCTTCCGGAAGTCAAAATACAATACGTCTACTTGCCCTCCACTGTCAAGTCGGGTGGAAATATAATCGACAATAGTCAGAAGGTTCGTGTTAACAGACCTCCTTGTTCTAAAGCCGTGTTGCTCATTACATAAGAATGGCTCGACTTGCCTATAAATTTCAGAATGTAAAATACGCTCAAAAATTTTAGCCAATGTTGACAGTATAGCAATCGGGCGATATTCTTCCACAAATGACTTTTTTGAGCTTTTAGGGATGGGAATGACTCTAGATAGCTTCCATTGAGAAGGATAAGTTCCGGTTGTTAAAGCCACATTAAATATGTGACAGAGTGGATAAATCAAACATTTAATTCCTTGCTTGAGAAACCACGGGGGAATGCTATCAGGTCCCACAGAACTACCAGATTTTAGGTTACGAATACCCGTAGCTACGTCACTAGGGGTAATCTCATAAATATGCACATAGCTACTTGAAGGAAGCGAGATCGGGTTGTTTATATTTTCCGCATCTAATTGAGGTGATTCAGGCAGAAATACACTGGAGAAAAAATCAGCAAAAGCCTCAGCAGCTTGTACACCGCTCAATGTGTTACCCTTGTAGTCCACATTGGGCTCAAAGCCACCCTTAGATTTCAGGCTTGATACATGGTGCCAAAACTGGCGAGGGTTGACTTTAATATTTTGTTCAATGGTGGCAACATAGGAATCGTAAGCGAGCGCGATGCGTCTTTTCAACTCATTTCTTAAATCAGAGAAAGATTTATATGCCTCCTTAGAATTTGTTTGTTTCCATTGACCATGTAGTTTGAGCTTAACTTTCGTATCGCGTATGATATCTTTCGTAAACCAGACTGGATATCTCGTACTTTTTTTATTATTACGTTGTTTTTTAGGAATACATGTGTCAAATATACAGTAGATGGTATCATAAAAATATTTAGTACTAAGATAAGCATCATCAAGCTGGTAAAGCTCTTGCCACGAGACTTGAAAGAGCATATTGTAAAGTGCCTCATAGTCACCTTTTATAAAGTTCCAGTCTTTTTTTGAATCTATATTACTTGGCTCAATACGATCAGAATTACGAGTTGAAGCCATTTTTATATGGATATCGAGGGGAGGGTGATAGGCATCAGGTAAAACTATTCCTTCTGTAGCTTTGACATAAGTCTCACGTACCTCAGTACTCTCTCCGATTATTACCACATCTAATATTCCACCATGCAAATTCCTCACACTATTTTTCTCAAGCAGACTACAATACGTCAAAAAATAACAATAATAGTTCTTTATACTCAAGGGAGCACTATTCATATTAATATCACCAAAAATTAGGACAATTCCTTTTAAATTACTTATAAAGCTTTCTACTTTGCAAAACCATTGCATATAATCGGTCTCATTAGCACTTGGTTTAATATAAATTACGCACACATAAACACTACGGCCGTGCCACGCAAAGCTGGCCCAAAGATCTTCACCGTAGTCGGTTTCCAGCTCGGTGCGCCGTTGCAATGTGATGGGCGCGCGCGCGGCAAGCAAGACACCACCGCACGGCGTGCATCTATCACGACGCAGTACGTTCCAATCTCCAAAAGCAACCTCTGAGTCCTCAACGGAGCCGTCTAGAAATGTTTCGGTGGCAGCTACTAAATTGTGCTCTAGCGATAGCAAATTGTTTCGCCACGTTCGCAACTTCGTTTTTAGACCACGGACGTTTTGATAATAAACATCTATGTTAGAAATTCTATACTGTCGCTGCCCCTTGTGAGGGCTGTCCAAGAAAGGGCTGGCGGCCAGTGGCAAACTCACTATTCATGCTATCGTAATTTACTTTATCTTCTATAATTGGTTGAGTGTTATTAAGGCTTTCCATGCCAGTTATTAAGTTTAATATATCCTTAAAAATTTGACGTAGTCCAAAGTTATTAATTCCACCTGAGTATTTATTAAACATACTGTAGTCACATTTTAAATTTAAGTTACTATCGATGAGGAGTGCGTGTCTATGCGTGGATATATCCAGAAATAACAAATTATTAAACGTCTCCACTCTCCAGTTATATATATTCGTGTAGTTCCCGTAAACATACGTTGGCAAACATATGATTATGTTCGTGTGTTTTATAGTTTGTAATGTTTTTCTAATGTGAATAATAATATTATAATAATTTTTCGTGGTTTTAAAATCTTCCTGCCCTAAAATAATAATGCAAAAATCGTTCATGGTAAAATCATTTAATTTTGTTGTTATTCCTTCTAACAGCTGTTTAGTGTCGTTGCCAGGCTTGAGGTAGTGGCAAATATCAAACCGTTCAGGAAAGGTTGTTTCTGCTATTGACAGTATTTTATTTTTCTTATTTGTACTTAAAATACATATCTTATTTTTAATTTGCTGTGGTATATTTTTCTGTGATGTTTTAGGGGTGGCTTTTGGCTTATCTTTGTATGTATTATGAACAGTAGTATCTGTATCTATATTTTTTGAGGTTTCTGTATTCGTTTCTTTGTTCTTGTCCTGTTTTTTTGTTTTAATGTTTGGTTTACTGGGTTTCAGCTTAATTGGACTATGAGTGACTTTTTTATACGGATTATTCTCCTTCATTAATTCTTCGTTTCTTTGCTTAAGTTTGTTGTTTTCTGAAGATAATAGTTGTATTTCCTTATGCGCATTATTTAATTCTAGTACGAGTTTGTCAATCTTGCCTGTTAACTCCTTTATTTGGTCCTCATCGCCGTCAGATATTTCTGGTGTACTATTAGTCGTGCTATTTAGAGTGTCCGCTATTATGTCACTATCATCAAACTGTAGGTCAGATTGTGTTCGAGCACGTCGAAAAGTAATATTCTGTAAGAAATTCATTATGAAGACTAATTACTAAGTAACACTTAGTGAAAAAACCGCAAGTTGATTGCATAAGTGGTTTTCTCCCCGATTCCGGGTAATTATTCTACAGTGGCAACACAGGTGTAAAATTTAGTTCGTGTAGCAGAGTCTAATAATCGTTCACTCTTCACTCAATTGTCAATGATACACATCCATATTATCTATGGTGCAAGAAAAGACTTGTTTGTTTATCCTTGGTAGATGGTACTAAGTACTACAAACATTAATGGTCGTTTGTTGTTGATCTATACGGCCAATGATCACTGTATCACACAATATACACTAGAATTACTATTATTAAATTTTAATATACACAGCTGATGTTGACACTGACAGTTGTTTGTAACGTAACCCATGCAGATTACAATGCAGGTATATCAAACACAGTCATAATTATAATCTTTAAACAAAACAACTATTATAACAATTGTGAGCGTCCGTCCAAACCAAAGGTCGCAGCAAAAGAAGAGCGAGTACCGCACCGCATACTGTTGAATAGACCATTTTGACAGATCGTGAACTAAACATGTCAGGCTACCGCCATGACGTCATTAAATCTCTAAGGCTTAAAACGCACTAGCGGCCAGCCGCAATACGGCGTGCCGCTTGCGGTTGGCCGCACATCGATTTTATATGAAATCGCATGATCTCAACGCACTGATTTCCGGCCAGCCGTCGTGCGCCAGTGCGTTGAGATCATGCGATTTCATATAAAAATCGATGTGCGGGCAACCACAAGCGGCCAGCCGCATGCGGCGTGCCGCTTTCGGCAGACCGCAATATAATACGGTCTGCAGTAACGGCACGCCGTATTCCGGCTAACCGTATCGGTTCTATTGCGGTCCGCCGCAAACGTCAGTGCTTCTAGAAACATTGCACAAGATAGACGTCGAAGAACTAGCTGCAGTTATTTATTTATACTATCGTAAAAAATGTCTTCGAAAAAGTGAGAAGGAATCGAATTTAAACACTTCCAAGTCCCCGGCTGTACAGTGTCTAGCGACTTGCGGCTAACCGCGCCGAGTGCGTGGAGGGTATGCGGCGCGCCGTATCATTCAACCGTCGCGGCTTGCCGCAGCCCCAGAACAATCGGAGCGGTTGACGGCTGGCCGCAAGTCAGTGCGTTGAGATCATGCGGTTTCATATAAATATCGATATGCGGCCAGCCGCAAGCGGCACGCCACATGCGGCTGGCCGCTAGTGCGTTTTAAGCCTTACAGTACCATATGGGCTGGCGCTCAGTGACGGCATGGCATGGCATGGCGCACAATGGAACGAATGTATGGGAGAGGTTGGACATACGCAGCTACGAAAACAAAAAGTCGAATTTTGAAAAATTATTAATGCCATCGTATTTAGTTATCAAATGCCGCCAAAACTTGTTCTGACAAATTTCTTCCTATCTCTCGTATTTCGCGAGTTATTTGAGAAAATGAGAAATTTTACTATGAAAATGACTGTACCGAGCTCTCTGCCGTTCGATTCCGGCCTCGTTTCAAGTTGCGGTCTTTACTATCATAATACGCATACCAAAAGCTACATTTAGTGCAAAGACACATGGTGCTCCAAACGTGCACCTTCGGAGATATAGGGTGATGTATTTTTTTACCAAATCGAGCTCTATGCCTCCTGAATCTGGTCTTCTTTTAAGTTGTGGTCTTTACTATCATAATACGCATACCAAGAGCTGCATTTAGTGCTAAGACACATGGTGCGTCAAACGTACAACTTTCGATATATAGGTCGATTTATAATCTACATACAAAAAAAGATTCAACATTGAAAAAATGGTCAAATTTTGAAAAACTATAATTGCTTCGTATTTAGTTATCAAATGCCGTCAAAACTTGTTCTGACAAATTTCTTCCTATCTCTCGTATTTCGCGAGTTATTTGAGAAAATGAGAAATTTTACTATGAAAATTACTGTATCGAGCTCTCTGACGTAAAAAATCGCCTTGCCGAATTGCCATTGTTGGTAGATCCACTACCTTGTTTTACTACATCGAGAGGTAAGGCCGTTTCTCTTCTTACAGCCTCTTGGATTCTTCTTTTCCTCTCATCAACTTGCCGTTTTGCCACATCACCCTTTGCTTGCCACGACTTTATGTCTAATTTATAGGAAATGTGCAGAAAACATTCTAATGAACGATTCCAAGCGTGAAGGGAGTATATTTTTTATCGATACTCTTAATCTATTCCACAATACAGTCCATGCGTGTCAAATTATTATAACTCGAACGAAACCAGTGTACTTAAAATAATAAGGACAAAATAGTTACAGCTTTTGCTAGAAATATATAAATCAACCTGTATGTCAGAAGGTGCACGTTTGGCACACCATGTGTCTTAGCATTAAATGCAGCTCTTGGTATGTGTATTATGATAGTAAAGAGTACCACTTGAAACAGGACCAGATTCAGGAGGCAGAGAACTCGATTCAGTAAAAAAAATACATCACGCTATTTCTCAGAAGGTGCGCGTTTAGAGCACCATGTGTGTTAGCAATAAATGTAGCTTTTAGTATATGTATTAAGATAGTAAAGACCGCAACTTGAAACAAGGCCGGAATCGAACGGCAGAGAGCTCGATACAGTAATTTTCATAGTAAAATTTCTCATTTTCTCAAATAACTCGCGAAATACGAGAGATAGGAAGAAATTTGTCAGAACAAGTTTTGACGGCATTTGATAACTAAATACGAAGCAATTATAGTTTTTCAAAATTTGACCATTTTTTCAATGTTGAATCTTTTTTTGTATGTAGATTATAAATCGACCTATATATCGAAAGTTGTACGTTTGACGCACCATGTGTCTTAGCACTAAATGCAGCTCTTGGTATGCGTATTATGATAGTAAAGACCACAACTTAAAAGAAGACCAGATTCAGGAGGCATAGAGCTCGATTTGGTAAAAAAATACATCACCCTATATCTCCGAAGGTGCACGTTTGGAGCACCATGTGTCTTTGCACTAAATGTAGCTTTTGGTATGCGTATTATGATAGTAAAGACCGCAACTTGAAACGAGGCCGGAATCGAACGGCAGAGAGCTCGGTACAGTCATTTTCATAGTAAAATTTCTCATTTTCTCAAATAACTCGCGAAATACGAGAGATAGGAAGAAATTTGTCAGAACAAGTTTTGGCGGCATTTGATAACTAAATACGATGGCATTAATAATTTTTCAAAATTCGACTTTTTGTTTTCGTAGCTGCGTATGTCCAACCTCTCCCATACATTCGTTCCATTGTGTGGCGTGGCAAAATATTTTTTTTTGTGGACAAATGATTTTCGACCTTATTTCAATGAGCTTAGCACTGACATTATTTTATTTTAATCGAAACGTCTCGCGTGATGGCGCGACTTACCGCAACATGCCGCGGAACGTCACGTCATTCCCCGAGATACTGTGACGCCTCGCGAGATACTACGGCACGTCGTGGCATTTCACAAGATGCCACGGCACGCCGCTGAAATACGTAAGACGCATAGGTTACTGTTGTATGTTAAGGAAAGTGAGTGCTAAAGGTGTCTCTCTTCTTCCTCAGCGACAGTGAATTTTAAACCTTATTTTAATAAAATTAGCACGCGGGTAACCGCGGGATGCTTCGTCGTGCCGCGGCATGCCGAAGCATCCCGCGGTACGACGTTGTATGCTGCGGGATACTTCAGTATGCTGCGGGAAATGAATTTTATAAAAGGTAAAAATATTTTGATGATTTATTAAATAAATTGAATACTAAAAAAATAGATACGCGTTTTAACAAAAAAATATAATCGTCGAATACGATTAAAAACAAATTTTGATTCGGTTTACGCAATATCTCAATTTGTAAAAGCGTAAGACATAAAGACTCAACAAGTTTGTTTTGACGAGACTGTACAGTCGTGGACTTGAAATTTTACCACCCTTAGGCCGTGGCCCCATGTCTACGGTGCGGCGCCGTCCGCCGTGAAAAGGCGCGGCGCCGCGCCGCAGCACGGTGCCGCGTACGGCGCCGTGGACGGCGTCACGGCGCCGCATACGGTGCCGCATACGGCGACACGGCGCCGTGTAGGTTGCACCGTACGTCCGTGGCTGGCGTGAATATGACAAGTCCAAAATTGCAATATTTCAGGGCGCCCATTTTAAAGCTTTGACCTCTTCTGGTAAATCGGTAAATTACTTTAACGTATGTATTTTAGTTGTTTTAAAATATACAGGATGTTAACGAATTCGTGTAATTCCTTAAAACCGATCTGCTACTGGTGTAGATTGTTCCGGCATGGAAATTAGGCAGATTTAAAAAAAAAAACTTTTTTTTTCATGCGGTACCTATGGTGAAGTGATCGAATCTAAACCACAGGATTCAGTAAAATACAAATGTAAATGACGTCAACGTCAAAATCCAAGATGGCGGCTGTGAAATTTTACAAGATATGCATCATGGGTGTCGTGTCCATGGTTTTCGGGGGCGATGATGACGAAAATGAGGTCGAAATCAAAATCCAAGATGGCGGCTGTGAAATTTTACAAAATATGCCGCCATCTTGGATTTTGACGTTGACCTCATTTTCGTCATCAGACCCTCGAAAACCATGGAAACGACACCCATGATGCATATCTTGTAAAATTTCACAGCCGCCATCTTGGATTTTGACGTTGACGTCATTTACATATGTATTTTACTGAATCCTGTGGTTTAGATTCGATCACTTAGCCATAGGTACCGCATGAAAAAAAAAGTTTATTTTAAAATCTGCCTAATTTCCATGCCGCGACAATCTACACCAGTAGCCAGATCATATGGTTTTAAGAAATTACACGAATTCGTTAACATCCTGTATATTTTAAAACAACTAAAATACATACACTATCACACATGAACATCCTCCCCCTCCACCCACACTCACTCATATACATACACACACGCACACACATATCCTTACCTTACATTTTCACAACACACGAACACACTCACACAAACAAAACTACACAGAAGAATGTTTATTTTTGTATTTCATTTTTTACAAATTTTCTTCGATACCAATGTTACTGCTGGAAACGGCTATTTAATTTGTTTTTTCTTTTTTTACTTTTTATACGATCGAGGTAAAATTCAAACTGTACTTATGTTTTTTAAGCACTAAGGCTTCCGCGAGACAGGCTCGACCTAGTGTGGAAGCCACAGTTAATATTGTCCTTAATAAGCAATCGTATAGAACATCAACACCTGTTAGATTTAAGGATTTTCTGTAGAAATCTTTTTTGGTAAAAAAAAAAATTCTTATTCTTACATAGGTACGTTAAACTAATTTACCGATTTACCAGAAGAGGTCCAAAACTTTAAAAATGGTCGCCCTGAACAATTGCAATTTTAGACATGTGTCCACGGCGCCGTACGCGGCGCCGTATACGACGCCGTACACGGCACCGTGCGGCGCCGCACCGTAGACATGGGGCCACGGCCTTACGTCTATAATTGTTTGCACATTACTTTTTCATAAGGTTGCTCGGTCGCTCGCAAAGAATTGACAGGGTACAATTTTTTTATTTAATTGTCATAAATTGATTAATTTAAAGAGGATAAATACTAGGTAGCTTACAAAAAGAAATCAATCTATTTGGTAAATTCAATCAAATTCGCTAAATACAAATTTTGACTATACACACATATCCAAATAGGAGTACATAAAATCAAAAAGCGCTTAATAGCCTTTCTGCAATAAGTGACACTTCGCCGCCCCCGGAGAATAAAATGATAACTGCCATTTCCATAGTTTTATTGTTATGCCATATTTGAAACCTACGGAGCCTAATACATCTACTCAATTTTTTTTTGTGATTTTTCACCTCTAATCCACAAAGTTATAAGATAATACAATAATATTCACTACTTTTTCCCAGAACAGATGCGTACTAGAAAAAAAGATAGTATAATGATAGTGAGCAGTTTCTTTACAAATATGTGACAATAACTTTTGCAATAATATTCTTGGAAAAACAAATCGGCGAAATAATGATGAACGCTATTATCATTTTGCTCTCGTTAAAATATGGCTAGGCGCGCTAACCTAATCCGCTTCTGGAAGGAGGTGAGCTGGCTGGAATGATGGCCGCCATGGCCCACGTACAATGGTCCACTTAAAGGACTAAGTGTGGAAACCACATCTCCTAACATAGATGGCTAGGCGCGGCGACTAACATGTCCTTAGTAATAATGTTTTATTGAATACTAATCAGTAAGCCTTTCACACTTACGGATATTATCCTGGCCATAAAGACACTAAAAAACGGTAAAGCTGCTGGAGTTGACGATATTATTATAACAGTGAAACAACTAAAACATCTGGGACCTATAGCTGTATCGTGGCTCCTCGCCTTCATCAATACTTGTCTGAACACCAAGAACATTCCCAAACAGTGGAGAAGGACTAAAATCGTGGCGCTGCCAAAACCTGGAAAGCCTTCTAATGACCCTAAAAGCTACCGACCAATTTCTCTGTTGTGCCACACTTATAAGCTGTTCGAAAGATTACTTCTAAACCGCCTTACCAAAGTAGTCGAACCTAAGCTAATTTCCGAGCAGGCTGGCTTTAGGCCCGGTAAATCCTGTTCCAGCCAAGTCCTCCGATTAACCCAATATATAGAGGATGGGTACGAGGCTAACAGAATCACGGGTTGGCCACTAAGTACAATAATTATTACTATGTATTTACTGATGGATCAAAGGACTCGCATGGTGTTGGAGCAGCATTTTTTGATCCGCAGACAAACACTAGTATGAAGTTTATGTTGTGCCATGATGCCTGTATTATGAGAGCCGAGTTGACGGCGATTACAGAAGCTTTATCTTATGTTCAATCTCTGCCATACAAAAATGTGGTAATTCTTTCGGACTCAAAGAGTGCTCTTCAGCATCTGGCTCGATGCGTCTCGGGAACTCGAGGTATGCCAATAGCGTACGAGGCACTTAAGATATTACACCTATTACAGATGAAACTTGTTAATATAAAGCTTCAGTGGATAACTTCTCACGTAGGTATTGTTGGGAATCAAATCGCTGATAGACTTGCTACAGAAGCTATTACAGATGGCATTGACAATCCGTGTGAACTCTACTTCACAGAACTTATTCCGAGCATGAAGCGATTTTGCTTTAGTCTATGGAAAAACCACTTTGAAATTATTACTGCGGAGAAAGGTCTGTGGTACAGGACGATTAACAAGGAGATACCTCGAGTTCCATGGTTCGATGCTGCTAGTCTTTCCAGAGAAATGGTAGTTTTAGCGTTGAGAATAAGATCTGGGCATGTACCCTTAAATAGTTTTTTACATTTAGTGGGTAGATATCAATCACCTTTCTGTTATACTTGCCATAACAAAGTCGAAGATTTATATCACTCGACCAATAGTGGTCGAGTGCAACACGTATGCCGATGTTAGGGAATTATTGTATGGTTTCATTGGTGCGGATTTTTATAATGGGGGAATTGGTGTTGTTCTCAGTCGGCCTCTTTCGAGGGAGGCGATGGCTATTTATGAGTTTGTAGGGTGTGCTTTTTTGAGAAGGTCGGCCCTTTTAGGAAACGCACTTTCTGCGGATTTGTAGGTGGCTGATCCTTTTTTTGGAGGAGGTTGGTTGGGACCGATATTGTTTGGAATTCTGTTGTGGAATTCGTGCCGGTGGAACTGTATAGCGGTTCTCTGATGTTGACATTTAGGAGGTACCTATGAGGCTTGCATAGTCACAAAAGTGTACTAGTGCCTCGAAAAAAAAAAGAATAAAAAAAAAAAAAAAAGAATCACGGGTGTGGTATTTGTGGATCTGTCTGCGGCTTATGACACAATAAACATTAAAATGCTACTAGCTAAAGTCGGCACCCTAACAAACAATCGGGGGTTTGTCAAAATATTGAGCGAACTATTGCACAATCGTCGCTTTCAAGTGCGCTTCCAATCAGGTAAGAGCAGATGGCGAAGTCAAAAAAACGGTCTCCCTCAAGGCAGTGTGCTGGCACCAACGCTATTTAACACCTACACAAACGACCAGCCTACTACGCAACACACTGATCGTTTCTTATACGCGGATGATCTAGCTTTGGCGGCGCAATCGACTACTTTTTCGGAGGTTGAAAACCAACTGACCCTGCCCTCGAGTCACTCGGAAAGTACTATGACAGTAATGCTCTTCGTCGCAACCCGTCCAAAACTCAATCATGTGCTTTCCATCTTCGTAATAGATTTTCTAACAGGACACTTAAAATTTCGTGGCGAGGAACTAATGTAGAACATTGCAAGAACCCTAAGTACCTCGGAGTTGCATTAGACAGAGCACTAACTTTTAATGTACACTGCAACAACACCAAGCAGAAAGTCGGGACACGTAACAACCTGCTACGACGCCTTATCGCTACAAACTGGGGAGCAGCACCAGATATTCTTCGTACAACCAGCATGTCCTTATGTTTCTCTGCTGGCGAATTTGCATGCCCAGTGTAGCACCGATCCGCTCATGCAAAGCAAGTCGACATCGCCCTGAACGAGTCGTGTTGAATTATATCGGGCTGCCTAAAACCGACTCCGCTCAACAAAGTCTACCCGTTGGCTGGTATCGCACCACCTGTCGTTCGAAGGAATGTCGCATGCGCACTTGAGAAACATAACCAAGAATCCGATCCCCGACATCCCCTCTACAATTATACAACAGCTCCGGGTAGACTTAAGAGTCGGAACAGCTTTCTGCGTAGCACACTTGCCATGAAAGATCGACCATCTACAGTGAGACGTAAGTTATGGGAGGAAAATCATCCACCACCTCCCATTTTCGTTCAACCCCAGGAACACCTGCCACTCGGATGTGATTTGCAGTGGCCTATATGGAAAGCGCTCAATAGACTGCGCACCCAAGTATGCCGATGCAAAAATAATCTAGCAAAAAGGGGGATCATAGATCCCTTCGACACCCAGTGCGAGTGCGGTGCTCCTGACCAGACGATGGCCCATTTGCTTCAGTGCCCAAAGTGTCCCTACACTTGCACTTTGGAGGACATGAAAAGCGCCACTGATGCCGCGATAAATGTGGCTACATATTGGGCCAAAGTACTGTAAAAAAAAGGATTATTACCATCGATTCGAAAAGAAGAAGATTAAATACCCCAGAATAAAATTTCATAGTTCTATTACCGAATAATGTATGTCCAATATTAACGAGAATAAAATTGTAATGGATTATGTTTTTCGTATATTTGGCCTACATTATTCGTTGAATATTATTGTAATACACTATAGCAATACTTACAGCCTTTTAAAAGTAACGAGAATAAAATGAGAAGTGGATATTAGTCAATTAAGACAGCAGTCGAATACTACTAATTTTTTAAATTTCCAATATCTTCTGTTTGGATAACCTAATTAAAACTATTTTGAAACATTATTAAAGGTTAAAAAATTAGCTACCACTGAGCCTTTTTTTGATCTCTCTAAGTCTATTGCTTGGCAAGTTATAGTCAAAAATCAGTTAATTATTTTTCCTGAAAAGTTTTGTTTTTGCAGTTATCATTTTATTCTCCGGGGACGGCGACTTCACAATTTTAAAAAGTAATACAATAATGAAACAGTCAAAATAAAATTCGGCAGAGTTTCGATCAGATATTTAATCAAAATCAAACAGAACTGTACAAATGGCTGGCATGGGCTTATATTAACGCATCCCCACTCTTTTGACGGTCGTGTCGGCTTGGCTAGTGGGGCGCAGCAATATGGCGGCTTGGCTTTGGCGGGGGCGGCATGCTGGCTGACGTCACGTCCGTTACACTCGGCCATCCTGAAATCATTGCTCCCGCAATGGGAACAAACAACCATAATTAGCTTTCTAATAAATCAATTAAGTCTTCGGTTTCCAGTTGCTCGTCAGAACTACTGGCACTATCGGGTATTGATGCTATGCTTTTATAAGGCCTTAGCGCATCTGCTGACACTAAGCCCGTAAAACTCTTGTAACCACGTAATCCCTTTATACTCCTAATCTGATATCTATCGTTTCCTATTACTTTGGTTACTACATATGGGCCTGAATACAAGTCATCTAGTTTGGTATTTACTCGAGCTGCGCTACTCGTAGGGGCTTGTTTCCAAAGAACGAAATCACCTTTTTTATACACATGGGCATTTTTACGCTTTTTATCGAAGTTATGCTTCATTTTATGACTCGCTTTTTGGATTCTATCGGAAGCTATCTTCCTACGGGACTCAATAGGTTCTGACTCTTGGCCGGGAATCGAAACGTCACATATTGACCTACTAGTACGAGCGAACATTAGATCGTAAGGCTTAAAGGTAGTAGTGTCGTTAAAAGTATTATTTATTCCCCAAATTATGTCTGGCATGGAATTGGCCCAGTTGTTGGAAGCTTCACTGGGATCGGTGGCTCGCAAAGCATCGAGAATGGTTCGATTCGTGCGTTCAACCTGACCGTTCGCACGTGGACAAGCAATGGCGTTTAATGTGTGCCTAAACTGTTTATCATTACAGAATTTTTTGAAGTGCCTACTAGTAAAGGCTTTTCCATGATCCGATACCACACGATCAGGATACCCGAAAAGACTGAAAACTTTTTTTAATGTCCTAACTGTCTCAATGGAATTGACAGTGCGTGTTGGTTCAGCGATTACAAATTTTGAAAACGCATCTGTCATTACAAGCATGTATTGATATCCTTTTTTTGTTCTACAGAACGGCCCTAAGTGATCTATGTGAACCATACGCATTGGTTCAGATGGTTTAGGAATGGGATGCAATTTTCCTTCCTTCCTTCCATAGCCACCCTTGCCATATGCACAATGAAGACATGCGGTCACATATTTTCTTATAAAACGAGTCATTTTAGGAAACCAATATACATTTTTAATCAATTCCATACAACGGTTCATGCCTACGTGACCAATGTCATCATGGTGCATTTGCACTATTTTCCATCTACCTAAACTTGGAACTACTAGACGATTGCCGTTTAGCGTTTTTCGATACAGCCTATTATCAACAATTACAAAATTATTTTTTATGTTTGAATCAGCGGTGTTATTTTTTAATTGGTTTATTATTAAACTAAGTTTTTCGTCCTGACATTGTAAGGTATAAAACCAATCACTGACTTCAAGCCGATTTATATTCATTGTGTCGACTGGATGCCTACTAAGCGCGTCTACGTGCTTCATACGTTCTCCCGGCCTATATTCAACGCTAATGTCATAATCCTGTATTAGGAGCCACCATCTTGCAATGCGTGGTATGAGGTCGCGTTTAGTGAGTGTAGCTCTGACTGCCGTACAATCGGTTACTATCTTAACATGTTTGCCTACAACATAAACGCGAAATCTACGTAATGAGTCAACAACTGCGAGGGTTTCAAGCTCATAACTGTGGTACATGCTTTCCTCTTTACTCGTGACACGACTGAAATACATAACTGGTCGCAACGAATTATCTGTTTGTTTTTGTAGTAATATTCCGGCAACACCTAGTTTACATGCATCAGTATGTATTTCTGTGGGAAGAGCGGGGTCATATAAGGCTAGTACAGGCTTATTGCATAAACTATTCTTCAATTGTTCAAAGCTATCGTTTTGTTTACGCTCCCATATCCATGAAGCGTTTTTTTTTGTTAAGTCGGTTAAGGGGCGCGCTATCACAGCAAACTTTGGAATGAACTTTCTAAAATAACTGCACAATCCGATAAATTGACGCACGTCATGCACATTCTTAGGCACCGAAAATTCCGATACAGCCAATAATTTTAACTTTCCCGGTTGTATGCCATTAGCGGATATTTCGTGACCTAAGTACGTGATTTGATTTTGTAGAAACGAACATTTGCTCATGTTTAGTTTTAGATTTTCTGTGTCAAGTTTTCTAAGAACATTTTCTAAAATCATTATGCCAGAATCCACATCAATTGAGGGTAGAAGTAAATCGTCTAAAAATGCTAATATTTCGTTTTGTCCGGTGGATTGACATTGTGTATTTATCGACCTACCGACAGATTCTACTATTCTATTAATAAACCGCATAAACACTGAAGGTGCGTTTGCTAAACCGAATGGAACCCTAGTATACTCATAATGACCTTGAGGTGTTATAAAAGCTGTTTTATGAGTGTCACCTGGACTTATTCGTAATTGATGGTAACCCTGGGCCATATCTAGGCTGGTGAAGTACTTTTTGCCTGCTAACTTGGAAACCTGATCGTCTATATTAGGCAACGGAAACCTTTCTTTAACAGTGATAGCATTTAATGCACGGTAATCAACACAGAGCCTACTGTCGCCATTCTTTTTCTTTACTAATAACACAGGAGAAGCGTAACTAGATTCGGACTCTCGAATAATGCCTGCATTCAGTAATTCATTTACTTTGGTCTTTACTATTGCTTGTTCACTGTGCGATAGTCTGTAAGGATGGCGATATATAGGCTGTTCACTGGTAAGATTTATTTTCATCTGCACTAAGTTTGTACAACCTAACTCATGTGTACCGGAAGCAAAACAATGTTTATATTGAGTTAATAAATTTATCAAATCAGAGTGTTGTTTTTCATTTAATGATCCGATGTTTATGTCACTTATTTTAACTCCACCTATGCTAGAAATAGAGGCTATGGCTTGGCTAGAGCTAGGGTTATCAACTGCATGAATATGGCGAGTTAAAAGACAACATACCTGGCTAATTGGCTGTGGCTCCTGGCAGCTTTCGGCCCTTGTCAGGACCTTGCCCGGCGGCCATACAATGGTGTCGCAGCCCATGTTGAAGACTTTGATGTATCCATCTTCACCACGCAGCAGGGTCGCCGGCAGACAGTAAGATACTCCATGTAGCTCGTAGCACAGAGGAGGTGTCACCACGTCGTTTTCCACTCTGTTACTCAGCACGCGGACCTCGATGATTGAAGAACCCGGTGGAAGTTGTTCTTCATTTACTGTGATGACTTCAAATCGGTCGTTTTCCTCGATGGCCTCCGTAATAGACATGAGTTCAGAAGTTAGTTCAAGGTTAGCGACACCCTTGCCGACAGTTAGAGTCATACCTTGGCTGTTTATAACTGGCTGTCCGATGAGCAGGTTAACTTCGTTCATTTTTACACTGGATAAATAGGCATTGCATTGCATAGTTATGCCATCTATCTCCAGCTGGAACTCCACTTCACCGCGGCTTGTAATTAGGGCACCAGAAAAGCCCTTTAGAACCGCTGTCGTAGGTTTCACTTCCAGAGCCAGAGCGCTTGCAACTTGTGTGTTTAGCACATTGACTTGACTTCCAGTATCAATGTACGCCTTTACGTGGACACCGTTTATTTTTGCCACCTTCTTATAGATGTCGTTATATGGTTCTAATATGTTTACTTCTTTGATGGCGTTACTGGATGTTGATGATTTGCTGTTTGAAGCAGTCGATGGGCAGCGTAACGCAATATGTCCTTGTAGTCCGCATTTGAAACAGGTGCGCGTGTCTGGCTGTGAACAGTCTCGTAGCAGATGGCCAGTTTTTCTGCAACGGGGACACGGATCTGTTTCAGGATTTGCAGTAACCTTCCTGTCGAGAAGTGGTCGGGCCATGCTAGTCTTCTGAAATTTTGAATCTTGAGGTATGGTGCGGTAATCGTCCAGTGCACATAAAAACCCTTCATAAAGATCTTCTGGTGTTTGGCATTGAAAAGCTCGTGCATTTGCCTGCAAGGATGGCGGCAAGCCTCGAATAATGCAAGAGATACTGGCATTATCAGATAATTTGCACCTGAAGCACATTGCAACTTTGTCTTGATAATATTTTGTCATTGATTCTGAGGGTAGTTTTTTTTCTTTGCAGCAGCTCTTCAAGCATGTTTCCATAATCCCTGTGCTTGGGAAATGTGCGCAGTAACATTTTTTTCCACTCGCTCCACCCGTAATCGTAATCTTCTAGTCGATTGTACCATTTCTTTGCTTGTCCTCGTAATTTATCTTGCAAATAGAATGATTTTGTGGTGTCATCCCATCCATGAATCTGGCCAATTTGTTCGATTTTTCGTAGCCAGGAGACTACCGTACATTCGTCGTTGTCTGGATCGAATTCCGGGATCAACGATGCGGCACAGTGTTGTTTGGATCTGTTGAGAACTGGGAGATCTTCATCTTGGAGATCCCATGCAGCCTTAGAAACTTCTTTCTTGAGCAGACTCTTCAAAAGTTTTCTCGCCGTCGGGATAGAATCGCCATCTTCTTCAGATTCAGGTTTTCCAGGTTCTTCAGATTCAGGTTTTTCAGGTTCTTCAGAATCAGAGTGAGAGCTTCGCGGTTGTGGCGTGGATAAGACGTTATAACGACGCTTTATCTTGAAATCCCTCTTCTGAGTGAAACAGTCAAAATAAAATTCGGCAGAGTTTCGATCAGATATTTAATCAAAATCAAACAGAACTGTACAAATGGCTGGCATGGGCTTATATTAACGCATCCCCACTCTTTTGACGGTCGTGTCGGCTTGGCTAGTGGGGCGCAGCAATATGGCGGCTTGGCTTTGGCGGGGGCGGCATGCTGGCTGACGTCACGTCCGTTACAATAAGTTGAAATGTCATTTTAAACCTTATTGCGCACAGTGTGAGAAAGGTTGAATGTTCCGCAAACTATGGCGCGCATCATGCCCCGCCGGCCCTGTTACCTGTACGCCAGAAGAACTAATAGACGCTACGGATAGTGCTAAACTCATTGCTGAGTTCTGGGCCGATACGGTATAGATTGTCATCGACACGCTAAGAAGAAGAAGTGTGAGAAAGAATCGAATTTGAAATCTGATAAACATTTCAAGTCCGCCACTGTAAGTAAGTACCTACTTTTCTCATCTTACTTTTCTTTTATATAGGTTAGTAATTGGTCTTATGAAGACTTCGTTCATTTGTACTTACGTGACATTATATCGAACAGCTTTTAACCTTGACTTAGTTCAAGTTCATTAGTTCAATAAAATATCTTTGATTGACCTGGACATTTTGCATTAATATATTTACCGATATTTGTCAAACTTTTCATATTAGAGTTTACTTTGATTTGAAAACTATAGTTCTAGGATTCATTCAATAATTTTTGAAATCGTTATAGATTATAAATATTTTCCATGAAATATACATTTTCTTGACATCAAATTAATTTATATTTAGAATATCGTAGTTAAATGGACTTATCTGAAAAACTCTAAAATTAAAAAAAAAACCCATGTCTTTGTAATGTGGCTGTCGATCCTTGTTAGCGATTATTAGTAATGCGATAAGAAAGTGCTTTCCATAACGAGTCATACGAGCTCAAACACGATGGGTCTACAACTAGCATTGCGGGGAGCCGATCACCACCGTCAAAGTCCTTGGTACCAAAATAAATCATGAGGCAGAATCGATGAGGCTATTAGCTATTTGGAATAAATTTGTGTTAACAACCTTCCAAACCCTGAATAAGATCAGCTCAATGGTACGCTAATCGGAATGCTGTTTCTTCGGGCCAAGAACACATCGGATGTTTAATTCTTCGGACTCATGAATGCCGGAAAACAAATAAATCGTATTTATGACACTTGGTGAAATAACTTTCGTATTTTTTAAGAATCGATATTTTATTTTTAAGGAATTATCAAATTCGGAATAAAAATATTTCGGAATATTTGGGTGTTCCCCCGCCGCTGATTGTGACTTTTTGTTACTCAAGTCGAATGCTATGAGGATATACAGGGTGTTAACGAATTCGTGTAATTCCTTAAAACCACATGATCTACTACTGGTGTAGACAGGCCCCGCACGGGATTTAGCTTGATTAAAAATAAAAATCTTTTTATTTCATGCGGCTTTGTTACCGATCGTATCTAAACCACCTAATAAGGATTCAGTAAAAAAAAAAGAATTTTGTTTTTTGCAAAGAAATAATTTTAGTTGTGTGAACATTTCGATGCCACGCATAAATTAATGAAAGTACGGCGACAGGGCTGGCAATAACGACTAATGCGATATCGCTCTTTGTACTCAAGGCTCGAAAAAGACCCAGAAATTGATGAAAGCCAAAAATTGTTATTGAATTTTTTTTTTGGTTGTTTTTCGAAAATTACCATTTAGGGTTAATCTGTGTCACCAGTAGATCACGTGGTTTGAAGGAATTACACGATTTCGTTAACACCCTGTATATGGGAGTGCACTCATTATGGTGACGTGACATTACGGTGACAAATGGTTCTCTGTTGGAATATCGAAACATTATTAGCCGATTCTTATTTGGCTGACAACCTTTCGCCCGTGCTTTCGCCACTTTTCATTTCGCCGAATAATTAAAACGCCGAATGATTAAAGTTATAATGAGTCAAATTATGTCTTGTAACTTTTTGTTAAGCCGACTAGTCTGCTGGCCACTGTTTCATTAGTCAACTGTATTTTTGGCCACTTTACACGTTTTAGATGGCTTATTTTCCCACCATGCAAGTGTTTCTGTGTTTGCTCCTCCAGAAGACTCGCTTTGTCGCCCCTTCGTTTCGCTTGCACACTCGATCAGCGCTACGCTCGTCAGGTCGCCGACTCACTTCGCTAGCCACTCGCTGCGCTTCGACCTCGTGCACTCGTTTCACTCAGGACCTCCTTCACAAGCTTCTGGCTCCACGCTTTTAAATAACACTCTAGGAGTAGGACAAAGTCTGACCACGTGTAGTCGGGGTGGCCTGAGTCGGATTAACACTACATTCCGCTGTGTGAAAATAATGTTGTGCGAATACTTATTTGGCAAATTAAACAATACCCAAATAAGTATTCGACTAAAACAAAATTTCTGAATGATTTTTTGGCCAAATAATTATGGTGGCTAATAATCATTCGGCAAAATCAAATTAGGGTAAAAATTGCTTCAGCAAAGATTACGTCGCCGAATCGTTGTCGGCGTAATGAAATTCGATATAAAATACTTTGAAAAAAAAACACGGGCACCCGTGACAAAATATACAGGGTGTTAACGAATTCGTGTAATTCCTTCAAACCACGTGATCTGCTGGTGACACAGATGAAGCCTAAATGGGAATTTTTGAAAAAGACCTAAAAAAAAAATAAAAATAAAAAATCTTGGTTTTCTATTTCTGAGTCATTTTAGAGCCTTGAGTTATCTGACTGCAAAGAGCGACATCGCATTAGTCGTGCCTGCCAGCCGTGTCGCCGTGCTTTCATTAATTTGTGCGTGGCATCGAAATGTTCACGCAAATAAAACTTTTTTTTTGCAAAAAAATAAATTCTTATTTTTTTACTGAATCCTTATTAGCTGGTTTAGATACGATCGGTAACAAAGCCGCATGAAAAACTAATTATTATATTTTTTTATTTTTAATCAAGCTATATCCCGTGCGGGGCCTGTCTAAACCAGTAGTAGATCATGCGATTTTAAGGAATTACACGAATTCGTTAACACCCTGTATAGTTTCATAGAATTCGACTTGGTAGCAAAAAGTCACCGTGACAAAAAAAAACACAATGAGCCTTACGGTGAAAAGGGTATAGATCAGGTGACTGACCACAGACTATACTACGTCATAGCTACTGGTGTACCAATAAGCTTCTGATTTCAAACTTTGTGATTATTGTTGGAAAAATATCACAAATCGTGACGAGACAAATGTCTTAACGTAATCCCTTAGAAACGACAACGACGCGACGAGGAGTGGATTATTCTCTCCTGTAACCACACAGCAACAGCTACTCCCTTATAAATCTACATTCCTAGGTACAGGTAAGGCAATACCCGTCACATTGACAAACGACGGCTCAGACCGAGTCTACAAACATATTGAATTTAAATTGAATCCCGCATCGGACTGAGTACTGCAGGTAATATTATTGCTGTGGTGTTATATACCTACAGAGTGGAAAAAACAAAGGCCACCTGAAAAGTATCTACTTTTAATATTGAAGATAGCTTTACTCAAAGGATTTACTTTAGTTTAAAACAAGAATAACTGCACTAAATATATTTAAAAAATTAACTTGCGTGTGTCAGGAATGCGAGCTAATTTGAGGCTGAAAATCCGCTCGGCAAAGGTTAAAATTACAGGACCGATATTTAGACTGTAGAGTAGGTTTGAAATAAAAATATAAATAAAATTGAATGGTTTTTACATAAACCACACAACTTTTTTTTGTAAAATTTTTCAATAAGACAAAAAATTTCATAGCATTGTCAATGTTAAAGATAAATTTTGATTTTTATTTATGTCTATGTTGTATGAGTCATGAATTAAATTATGTATTACTTTAAATTTAAAAGGTGCACATTACTGCAAACTATTTATAAGAATACCTACCTTCCGGTTTCTGAATTGAGAATTCGGGATAAGCAATACTTAAGTAATATTTTAGTACGGAGTTTTCAAAAAAAATGCTTTAAAATCCGTAATTTTTCTGACAACTCCATACTAAAATGTTACTTAAGTACTGCTTATCCTAGAATTCTCAATTCACAAACCGGAGGTTTGGATAAAAAGGATGAAAATTCCAGTTACCTATGCTGTTTTTGTAAAAACCCTTCTATTTTTTCGTCGATTATTCATTATCTGTACATACATTTAACATTTTTTAATATTTCTTTATTTAAAAAACAAAAACCATTAAAATATAGTAGCCCACCGGCATCGGGAACAGGGTCCAAGATGCCGATGATCAGGGCTCCAGAGAGAGGAACTTTCGAACAATAGGTACCGCGTCTAGAAGTACCGCTTTATGAATCGAACCTTTGATCCAGCCGCCTAACGAGAGCCTCGTCAGATGTTGTTCGAGGCTCTTGGCTATAAATCCAGTGGCTGTAACGACTATCGGCACAATGACTGCTGAGTCAATATCTCACATGTCAACATCCTCGTGTGCCAATCATCTGCCTAGCCTTTTCCCAACTATGTTGGGGTCGGCTTCCAGTCGAACCGGATGCAGCTGAATATCAGTATTTTACATGGAGCGACTGCCTATCAGACCTCCACAACCCAGTAACTGGGTAATAAATACGATACTCTTTGGTAAGACTGGTTGTCAGACTTTCTGGCTTCTGACCAACAGTAACGACTGTCAAAGATCTACAAATGACAGCCGGGACCAACGGCTTTGCGTGCTTTCCGAGGCACGGAGGAAACTCGCTATGGTAAATGGTCACCCATCCACAGACCAACCTCGGCATGCGTGGCTTAACCCGGAAGATCGGTCTATGCGGCTGTAATTATTTAGCCACGAGCTCCTCGTGTGCCAAATGATAAAAAAAAACAAATAGCTTGTATTTGATTTTTTTATCATTTTCGGCTTTCACGAGATTCTCGTCATGCGGGACAGTGATATCAACAATCATTGCACGGCTCTCTGATCGATCGATAACCACGATTTTATTATGTCGGCAAATCGCAAGGAATTTTAAAGGTTTGAAATTTTTTATCTCTGTTCTCAGAGGCGCCGCCCTGGTGGCATAAAAAATCGTGGACTGATATTACTGCGAAGAAGTTACATCCTAAATTAAATGGCACCGACCACAGAAATCTGAATAACGTTTTACGGATTGATAGGGTAAAAGAAAACGATGGTATTTCTTTTATAAACAGTGCTTGTTAATGTATGGCGGATTTTGATCGTAAAATAAATATTTCCTTGTTTACACTAAGAAAGATTTGCTTAAATTAACATTCAAACAATTATCTACGTGAGTGCTTAGTTAAACAAAATATAAGAAGAGTACGTGAGGGTTATAAGTCACTAGCTTTTGCCCGAAAAAAACTCTTAACACACAACTAAAGTTTTTATAATAACATAATTCAAAGACCGAAAACACGAAAGACCCGTGGCGCCATCTATGAACGTTATTGTTGTTTTCCCCGGGAACAGGACTTTTTTCGGGATGAAAGGTATCCTATGTCCGTTTCTGTACACCTGACAACGTATATGCAAAATTTCAGAATGATCGGTTCAGTGGTTTAGGCATGAAAATGTAACAAACAAACAAACTTACACTTAAACTTACTTTCGCATTTTAATATTAGTTACTATGTACTCTTACTTACAACATATAGGCACGGTTCCCAACAAACGTAACACTCGCTTACGGTCAGAAGCGAGCTGTAATTAAGGGTCTCCCTACACTTATCGACGCGAAATCGGCCGAGGCCGGTCGGAAAAAGCTTCATGTCTACGGGCATAATGGCTGGTTTATAAGATGGCAGGGACTGGACCCAGTGACTCGGATTTTCGGCGCCAGTCACTGGGTACATGTCGACGTGATCTGTCAAGTCAGTTTTCTGTCGATTTTTGACACTGACGCTTGGCAAAGGAAGCTACTGGGTCCGAAAAATAGAACGGGCGGTTAGTCAGCTGGACTGACTTGCGAGCGCGAAGTCAGCGCTAGACTGGGTTTAAACTAATGTCCACACGAGCCCAGTGGCAAGTCAGCACTGGACTAGACTATTGTACTGCCACGTTACTGCCATAGTATAAAATATGCGTGTAACCGACGCTGCGACTTCGGCGGACATTGGCTGCTCAGCGTACGCATGCAGTGGGAACTTAAACAAACAAAGTTTTCGGCGGCTGAATAAACGTTTGGATGTGAACCGTCCCTTACACTTACTGTTACAACGGTAGTAGTTAGCCGTAAAATAATATAGTTACTGGCTTTTTCTGAAGTTACACCGACACTACACAAGACATGGCCTCGTAAATTCAAGTAAACGTTCGAGCGGCTTCTTTTCCTCAATTATCATGTTATTTACGATCAGGATGACCAGCAACGAGCAATAGTTTTCTATTATCGTCTGTATCTTCATTGTTTCATTGAATAAACACGTTATTTACTTTGTTTATTGAAGTTGTTAATATACAGGTTGTGGGATGCACATTAAAAATACAGAATTTGAGGCGCGCGGGCGCCGGTCTGCCACACAGTGTGAAGCCGCCACTGGCTTCCCTCCCTTGCCTTCTTCAGTCCCCTCGTTCGCCCACAGCATTAACAAAGTAATTAGAAAAAGATTATACGAAATGACTTTATTTTTATTAAAAAGATTTGAAATAAGTATACAATCATAATCTTTATCAGAACACGTGCACTGCATTACTATAAGCTATGCCCACACCAGTGCGCTTTCATGTTCATCTTGCGTCTTCGTCTGACGCATGCCTGAAGCCCCATAGCGTATGCAATAGCGCATGCCTTAATACGAGTTCGACAAAAGCACATGCCCCTAGCGCACGCTAATCCGTCACTGGTGGCGCACCGATGTAGATGATAAGCTGCATGCGTCTTATGGCAATCAATATTGCATTCGCTTGACGCAAGAGGAATTGAAAGTTGAAAGCGCAATGTGAACGTGAAAGCGCACTGGTGTAGACATATCAATAGATCCTCATGGATAACATAACATCACGCTTGTATTCCTCAAAGGATTTGGCAGAGGTGTACACTACACCCTCATTTCGCTGTTATGTTTAAGTCCCATGTAAAAGGGGGCGAGTCTATTGCTATCAACGGGGCACAAATCCAGATTGCTGGCTGCTGCTGAGAAATTCCTCATGAATACCGATACTTAAAAATTTGTGTGAATTTCCTCTGTATTCGTTCAAGGACACATCAGTCTCAAGCAGGCTCTAGGTTATTTGGCGCCTGGGTGCGAACCCATAGGCGCCTCCTAAACCGTTCAACGTACTGGGTGCATCAGCACTGATTAGAATAATTTCTCGGACCTCGGTGCCCTCAATACCCCGCATTGGCACCCTCAATGCCCCACAGTGGCGCCGAGGCGCCTTCAATGCCCCACAGAGGCGCCGAGGCGACCTCAATGCCCCACAATGGCGCCAAGGCGCCCTCAATGTCCCGCAATGGCGCCGAGGCGCCCCTTATGCCACAGCGTCCGGGTGTCCGCACTCCTTGCACCTCGGGGTTGAGACAGCTGTGGGCTCAAGGGTACGGCTCCCATTACGTAAATAATTCATAGTTTTTTTTTCACTATTCTGTTAAAATACTAATAAACAAATTCCCTGGTCTTATTTCTAGACACCAAGTTAATTATCAACCTGTCGTCTCCAACACTGCAAAATTTGCAATAACGCGGTGAGTATTCTGAGAAGTAGATTGGATGCACTTTCAAAGATTTTCCACTCATTAGGGTAGTTTTTGAAGTTGAATGCAACCCCGGCTAAAGTTTCAGTCTCCTTCTGTTTTGCTCAACGGGACACTGAACACAGAAAGGTATAATTTGGTTTTTATAACAAAAGTTCGGTTTGAAACTTTTCCAAGGTGTCTTATAAAAATAGTACCTACCAATTACATTAAAATATTAAAATGGAATCTTAGAATTTTATTTATTTAAAAAATTAAGCTCAAAAACTAAAACCTGACTACTAAAGATGAATGAAACAAGAAAATATTATCATCTGAAATTGATAAGTGCAAACTATTCAATAATTATCGTCTATTAAATAAACAACTTATAAAGTACGTAATTCTTTTTGATTTGAGCACGGGCAGCGGGCAGGCATCCGGCGGGCATATCCGTGTCTGTTCTCACCATACATGCACGGATCTGTCCCCTAGTCACGTCTGTTGGACAAATCCGGCATATCCGTGCGTGTATGGCCAGTTAATGAAAGATCAAACCCAGGACCTTACGCTCAGCATTCCAACGGGGCAGGGTACTTTACCAACTACGAATTATCACATAATTAACTATGCCACACTTCTTCCACTTTCAAAGGAGTATTTAGCAAACTACTTAGCAGCAATTATGACGTAACGATGTCTTAACTTTATACTAAGAAGGTCCCGGCTACTTCCTGCTTGTTCCTGAGTTTAACGTAAACATAGGTGCGGTAACTAGAAGACATTATAGCATGATAATAACTATATGATTGGCGTTATTATATAATTATACTTACAAAACTTAAACTCGTTAAGGTCAAAATAGACGACGATTACTTAGTTATTTTGAACGTAAATTTTACATAAAACTGCCCCCAAAAGCGCCCACCCTTCACCGCTTTGTAGTGTTTATGCTGTGAAGACGAAACAGCGCAAAACTCCCCTGCAAAGATTTCCCCAGGAACAAGGTTAGTCAGAAAAAGGGTAGTACTGTTAAAGTGCTCATAATAATTAATAACTTTTGTTCTACCACCATTCCCAAAAGTCAATAGATTAAGAGCAATAGTTGTTCAAAGATTTCTTAAAATTGATGCGGTAAGATCTATCTATCCTCAGCTATGATGTGTTGACATTTTAGGTCATATTTGGGGTCACGGATTGGTAGTAACATTTTCTGAATTGATTTTGTTAGAAGATATGAAGAATTAAAAAAAAAAAAACTAAAATCTGTATTATTTTGCATTTTGTGTTGGATGTGAACGCACAGTTTAGTGCGATGTGACACGAAAGGCACCGCACACATCTCGTCTCCGCTGCGTGCTGTCGTCAGCTTGCGAGGCAAAGCTCACATCTCCGCCTTGTACCGCGGCCCAGCTCAATCTCAGCGAGGAACAGGTCACATCTCCGCTTCCATCGCACCATACAAATATGATACATCTCCGCTCAGTGGTATCCACTTAGCTGAGTGGAGACAAGATGTGTGATTAATGAAATTCTATTTGTTTTTTAAAACACATCTCTGCTCCGCTCGTCTCGTCTCCGCTTTGGTGGAGTCCGGGCCTCATTCCTGTCGATACTGGCTGTTAAAAGACCGATAGCTTTTCTTTCTTTGCAAAAAACTAAGAAAAGAAAGGTAGATTTTTTTCCGATACGATTTGTTTTAGCAACTTTTACCTCTCCTACACTGAATCAATCTTTCTCCTGTCCTACATTTTACAACAGTATCAGTTTAAAAAAAGGCCGATGAAGTGCGAGTCACACTTAGGTACGCACCAAGGGTTCCGTACAATATAATATTTTAAAGAATGCATTTTTTTCAAGATTTCTTTTATAGGGACCTATACCTAGACCTACGGGCTTAGAGCTGATTTTTAATCATCAGATAACTTTTTTCTGAGGAGTAATTTAGACGTTTTGATAACTTTTGGATAGAAATATTTCAAACGGATATACAAGGTTAGTCGGAAAGGGGGTACTAATCCGAAGCCCACTTATAGTATCGCTGATGACTGTTTGAAAGCAAGTGTTAAAATTTCAAAATTCGATATATTTTTTTTCCAAATAAAATTATTTTTATTATAGTTTTTTCAAAAATTCTTCATCCCTGCTTTAGTTACAAATTCAGAAAATGGTGCTTCTAATTCATGACCCCAAATATGACCTAAAATGTAAACACAGCTGATCATAACTGGGGATAGATAGATTTTAGAGAATTTGTTTTGAGATTTTTGAACAGCTGTTTCTCTTAAACTATTGAGTTTTGGGAAAAGTTGTAGAACAATAGTTATTCATTATTATGTGTACTTTAACACCCTTTCGGATTAGTACCCCCTTTCTGACTAACCTTGTATTTACTCCTCAGACAAAAAGTATCTGCCAATTGAAAAATCGGCCCTTATACTTTTTATTATATTATTGTATTTGTCATGATAGAGGCCATAGGAACACATTTTCTTTCTGTGTCCAGTGTCTTTATGAAAATGTAAACTGGCTACCTATTACGGTTAAATACAGGGTGTTAACGAATTCGTGTAATTCCTTCAAACAGCGTAATCTACTGATCTTCTTCTTCTATCGTGTCCGTCGAGCTATACAAGATTAGCTCATGCCGTGGTGAAAAGATTAACCAGTCAGCAAGATTGGTAGCGGGGGGCTGACTGCCCAGTGTGCGCCGGACGTACTAAAGTATCGTCACTTGTGCAGGCTCTTTTCATGCACCCCGTGACGCTGATTGACCCTGCATAGGTTTTTTCAGAATCAACAAAAAAAGTTTTCAAGAAATGAAACATGGTATTCTCTTTTTGAGTTATTTTAGCGTTCCGAGTTAACTGATTATGTGGAACGATATCGCGCTAGTTGTGCCCGTCAGCTATGTCGCCACGCTTTCATTCATGTAGATACCTATTGCATGGCATTGAAATTTTCTACCACATAAAAAATTTATTTGGGAAACACATTTTATTTTTTAACAATCTAAATCCCTTGTGGGGAATTACACGAATTCGTTTACAACCTGTAGATACAGCTTTGTGACAGACAGACGGAGAGACGGTGTCGGCTTCACCGTTTAGCACTCTTTAGGCATGGAACCCCAAAAAACCGTAAACAAGACGTTTTACTTGACAATATAAGACTAAGTTTAAAGTGTAACAAAATAACCGGACGCTGAACGACTTTTTCTCAACTTTCCCCATTCGGAGTAACGAGAACGCGAGCTGCGAGATCTATTCTCGTAATAATGACGCCCTTTGACATTGGATCTAGGATTTAACGAGCAACGCGGTAAGGAGATATGTGGTTCTAGTTTTTATGTGACCTTCAGTTTGGTAAACTAGTTTTTAGGGTTCTGTACCCAAAAGGTAAAACGGGACCTTATTACTAAGACTCCGCTGTCCGTTCGTCTGTCAACAGGCTGTATCTCATGAACCGTGATAGTTAGACAGTTGAAATTATCACAGATGATGTATTTCTGTTGCCGCTATAACAACAAATACTTACAAAAAAACAGAATAAAATAAATGTTTAAGGGGATCCCATACAATGGACATGATTTTTTTGCCGTTTTTATAGATAATGGTACGCGTGCGTAAGTCCGACTCGCACTTGACCGGTTTTTGACTTTTTATTTGTGTCGACGTTTTCTCATACAGCTCGTCCCAACACGAGAGAAGATGATTAAATTCAATTCATTTAAATTGTTTGTCACAGATAAATACAGATGGTATACTTTTAAGTTTCGTTGAAACATACCCGTTATGGTGTACAATATTAATATCATCATGCATTTTTATAATTACACACTTCTATCGGGAATCTACTGGATGCGAGAAGCACAGGACCGGTCGATGTATCGATGCTTGGGGGAGGCTTATGTCCAACAGTGGACGTCTTTCAGCTGAACGAATGAAAGAATGAATACTTCTATCATATTAAGTTAAAAAATTTACAGGCACATTTATTATTCCTACTTCTGAGGAAATTATTATCAAACAAACTAAACAATACGAAAATACGATAAGACAAGTTCTCTTTCGCATTTTATTTAGCGTTTAATTAGCAGTACATTTACGTCTCCATATTTCACGTAACCAGAGGTCTGGCTTGTTTTTTGGCCACACAATTAGCGTTACCAGGTCCAGATTTGGGGAAGGCTTAAGTCCCAAGCCTCCACACGAGAGGATCCTCCACAATATGAGTTCTTGATTTTTTTTAAATAACAAAAATAATTGAAAACTCAAATTGTAGACGTGGCTGAAAAGGCCGCTCAGCTGAAGTGGGACTGGGCAGGGCGTGTCTGCCGTATGCCAAATGAGCTGTGGGCCCGTATAGCACAAGAATGGAGCCCTGAGACAGTGAGACGGGGCGGGGTCGCGGCAGACCGCGGAGAAGATGGCGGGACGAGTTGGATGCCTTTCTTGAGGTTTGGCATGAAGCTGCACAGAATCGCGACAAGTGGAAGGAACGGAGGGAGGACTTTGCCCAGCAGTGGGACAGTACAGGCTAACAATAAATAAAAAAAAAAAGAATTGCCCCAGCAAAGTTCACATTTACGAGGTACTTTTTTTTGTATTATAATTAATAACCTTTGTGAGACACATTCAAATTTCTTAATTTACTTATGTTGCGAGTCACGCAAGTCAGCTCTGTTCGACTCGCGCCCTCGCTGTGTATTCAGCTAATGATTAAGGGCTCTGTTTGGGTTCGAAACTAGTCGGATAATTCCGAAAAATGCACGTGAGTATACCGTAACTAATCATAATTATACAAGTTACTGTTTTTTAAACATTTTATTGGGCCTCCACTTTTTCGTTGCCCCAGGGCCTCCAAAGCTTTAGATTCGGCCCTGAGCGTTACCATTCAACATAGCAACGCTGCCGACCTTCTGGGCACGCTTCCAGATGACAGCGATGTTGAGGAGTACCTACTTTGATGCCTAGGTGCGCCTTTTGTATTGGTTTATTTTTGTTGAGTTTGTTGAGTATTTTATGGCCTACTTTCATGGTCCTGGCTGGTAGTAATGTTGTGCGTCGGGTCGTTGAGCTCCCTAAGATAGGGTTGAGCTTCACGATGGCTGATACATGCGTGCCATCGGTTGGGACAGGTCCTCTCAAACTGCTCTGGAACTTTCCTCAAAAGGCCAGTCCAGGCGTAGCTCTGCATTGTCCTCACACAAATTTTTGTTACAGAAAATATGTCTGGACTTTAAAAGAGACTTTGACTCCTGAGTTTGTTTCGGCCTTTCTTCTCCGAGGTAGTCAGATAGGAAACGCCGACGACGACTAGCTTTAAAAAAATAAACCGACATGTAGAAGTGATTTTTAAATATCCAATTTGCAGAATAAACAATTTCATTTCATTGTACTTCAATCGTATTAATAATTATGTTAACATTTTCTTGTGATAGTATAAAGAATAAATTGAACGACCCCTCCGTGCCTCGAAATGTACATTAAACCGTCGGTCCCGTTTGCTATACGAATACCTATGACAGTCGTTACGGGTAGTCAAAAGCCCGAAATTCTGACAACCGATCTAACCTTAGGATATCGGCATTGCCCAGTAACTGGGTTGCGGAGGTCTGATGGCAGTCGCTCCGTGTAAAATACAGGTATTCAACCGCATCTGGTTAGACTGGAAGCAGACCCCAACATAGTTAAGAAAAGGATAGGCAGAACATATAGAACAAAAACCTATTAAGAATGTACAGACGCCAGAACATCAAGCTCCTAAAATCTGTCAAATTTCTTTAATAGATTTTCATCTTTATCGCGAAAGCATTAGGTTCAAGTTTGATTGGGAAAATTTGACAGTTTCGGGTAGCTTGACCTGCTAGCGTCTGTACTCTGATAGGTATTTATTCTATTTCTATTTTATTGTGTTTAACGTACTCTCTGAGGCACGAAGGGGTTTCGATGTGTAACGAATGTTCACCCATCCACAACCATCCATGGTCAAATCATATGATCCGCTTGGTTGTTAATTAGCCACAAGTCCCTCAACAATTTAGAATGAAGCCTCGTCCCCACTAGGAACATTTGTCGAGCGACAAGTGTCCCCGGAGACATCGGGCGATGTCGCCCTTCATTGCCCCACGTCGCCCGATGTCACCGGGGACACATGTCGCTGGACAAATGTTCCTAGTGGGGACGAGGCTTCTATCACTACTCTTCATCGACTGTGCGACAAGGAACAGTTCCAACAATGTCGCGGCGATGTCGTCCGACGTCGCCCGACATCGCCCGATGTCACCGGGGACACATGTCGCCCGACAAATGTTCCTAGTGGGGACGAGGCTTAAGAATATACACCGTGGGCCCGAGGTAAACGAATGATTTTTACCCACGCCTTTCTGATGGTATTATGAGTCAAATGTTATATCAACGAAATTCCAATTCAGTCATATTTTTTTTCGTTACTTAATAAATCAATTACTTCCTTGTAAACATACATTCGTTTTTTTTTTTTTTTTCTATTGGACTGCTGTAGTTCGTCCTAGGGGACGGTTTCTACGTAACCGGGCAGTTATTGGCGAGACCTGAAGGGTCTCCAGCCAATGGAGGGGAAGTAAAATACTTAACCTAAGCTAACTACTTGTACTACACTGACATCATGACTACCTGCAACAACAGCACTAAGGGCGACCCCTAGTGGGACTCGGACCTCGGCTTAGGGCGTTGCTGGCGTGGACATAGGGGGGGGAGACAGCTTGATGAGGGCTGAATTATCGGTGTGACTGCGGAGTCTGAAGAGACGACCGGCTCTACGACGGAAGAGCTCGGTGGATCGTGACCGGCGGCGGTGGGACGTCACGACGGGCCTCAACATACCTTAGGTTGAACTGGCAACATTTATAAATTATCGTATCAGTGGATAAGAAACTTCTAACTTCACTACCCTCCCCGACAAATAAGACATACGGCAAGAGGGGTATGGTATGACAAAAGTCGCAACGCCGCGTTCATAGGACTTGTTACCATAGATTTTTTTCGATTTGTGAATTTCCGTAAATAATGAATATTTCGAAAATTAAGCTTTATTCAACAAACTGTATCCTAGCTTTTTTTTTTTATAAAAACTTTGCCCCACACTAAGATTTCTCTTGTATCGTGGGTGCGTTTACAGACTCAAATCTCACAAACAAACGCCCAGACCCGAAACAACCATCTGTAGGCCATACAAATTTTTGTTCCGTGTGGGAATCGAACCCACGACCCGTAGCGCAGAAGCCAATCGCTTAGCCACTGCACCAAACGTCCCGTCGTGTCAAAGCTTTTCCTCTCCAATTAGGCATCGAAATTGAAGATTAAAATCTTTCGGGTACCTCGGGTGTATTCTTTGGATGATGAAATATTTTCTTTAGACATTTTTTTCTTGTTTATTACACCATAACTGCGCAATAAGTACCAATAAGAGTCTTTAATACACTTCTTATCTATTTACCACGAAATAAAATATAATTTCCATGTTATTTCCCTAAAATATCACCTTGGGACGGTATTTCCTTGAGTGAGTCTTACAGCTGTCCCGTTAAGATGTCCTTTTGATAGATACTTTTTATCGGACAAACAATCTTGGACGTCTTCAATAAATAGGAGGGACAGATGTTTTCTGATATCGGATGAAAAGATAAAGTGGAAGATACGATTTTGAGATGAAATTCATGTAAACAAACATACCAATAACATCGATGTATGTCCTTTCTAGGGCGTCCTCTACTGGCACCTTTTTTATATTTATTATTTCTCTTACAAAAACAAGTAATTTTTTATAGTTTTTACTCGCCAAACTTTACAGTTTGATGCCGAGAAGCGCTCGTTTATCCTACTTAGCTTAAAATTTAATACCCAGTATCAGACAACCAGTACTAGTAAAAACTCGTATGTACTCGTAGTAAGTATGCCAGTTGTAACTATTTTTAGGTACCTTAAAGTTACCCCTGCCACAAAATAAATAGCAATTTTTCAAATTCAGCCATCAGTTTCAATTTAAAGCATTTCTTTTTGTTATCTAGTATTAGCTAATTGTAAACATTTTAATTACATTTTGAAATACCTGAATGTTAACCCTGTCACAAAAAGAAATAGCAATTTCTTACTTTTAGCCATCTATTTCGATGATGCGAAAAATGTGAGATTCGTTTCATTTGCGCCAAGCCTGGATTTTTTTCATACTTCGTGAGCATTCTCCTTTGATTGATTCTTTGGGTACTACTGGGCAGTCAGCCCCGGTAGCGACCTGCTGACTGGCTAATCTTTTCACCACGAGAAGAACTTTTCTTGAATAGCTTGATCACGAGAGAAGATGATTAGATTATGAAATATAAATCGTAAGCTTGTAAGTAGTCTTAAAGGATAGCGGCGTTCAGATATTCTATCATAGAGAATATTCTCGCCTATTATTAATACGTACTTTGCATTTTAGTCCGGAACTGACAAGATAAACAAAATCATGTTTAACTAGCTACCACCCAGTTTTGTTAGTTTAATATTTAGCTTTAGAACTAATAGCGATTATGTTGGCAGTCAGTTTTATAAGTTAAACTTGTTTGATGATTATCTGGCTGGATTTTCTGTTGCGTTGACGTCAGTAACGTAGATTAGTCGCGCGTAGCAATAATGGCATGGCCATGAGAAAATTCGCAATCAGCGAAACGCGAAATCGCGCGAGGCGGCTTTGCTCTGTGGGCCGAAAATTGAGTTAAGACAAATAGAAGTTTTAAAAAATCAAGATAATTTATTTTTCGATCTAAATTCCTTGTTTTGTTGTATACCTTTTAAGTAGTACAACGCACAAAAAGGAAAAAAAAATAAATGTAATGATGTTCCAAACTCAATTAAAGTTATTTAGCGTGAGGCCAGACGAGCGTAATTTACGCCGCGTAAATTGAGTCGCTCAATTTCAGTTACATTCGGTTTCATACAATATCACGATTCGTGCCACACGATGACGCAAAATGAGTCTGTTAAATCCTTCAAAAAAATTACGCTGACTTATTTTACGCGACTCACGGCTCAAAAAATTACGCTTGTTTGGCCTCACCCTTAGGGGCCGTCTCCACGAGCGAGAGAATCGCGGCGATATTATCGTCGTGCCACGTATTTCTATACACTCTCTTAGAACATGTCTCCACACGGTGATTTTATCGCGACGATAGTTAGTATTGAATTTGATGGCACGGCGAGAATATCGCCGCGATTCACTCGCTCGTGGAGATGGCGCCTTACTCTGTACAAAAAATATTTGTGAGCAGTATTCTTTTCTAATTGCAAGTTCCATTTTTCCTATACAGGTTGCTAAAAAAATACAAAATCTTAAGGTTACTCGGAATCGGAAATTAAATAAGTGTCGTAGAACAAATTTTCGAAAATTTCGGATTTTTTAATTAATTTCCGTACCAATTAAAAAAATATTTCATTTGGAAAATACAAAGTAGGCTCCAAGAAGTAAATAGGAAGTAAATACTTGGAAAATAATAATTATAAAGTTATTCTACATGTAATAAAATGTGGTGTTGCCACCAACATTCCCATTACTTGAGCTAAGTCTGTGTAAAATGCTACTAAACTAAAGAATAAAGTTCTTGCTTCCATATCTTAACTACAGCAACCGCGAACGCAGTTTTTACTTGCCACATACATCAGTTACAATCCTAAAAATATACCCGCCATTTTTCAGACTACCACAGAGTATAGAATAAAAAATATAACAAGCGAGAGCATTTTTATCACAATCTGTAATCTAATAAATTATATCGAATAAATCGAGTCTGTTATTTTTAGCCTTTGACGAAGCTTTTAGAGTTTGACATTTTTGTTATGAAAATAGCAAAACAATTACGTTATTGGGGTATAATAAAATTCATGATATTGAATATTGATTATATTTTTTGGTGTCAATAGACTGGTTTTCATAGTACTTAGTAAGAATTTTTAGATTGTTTAAACATAGAGTGCAATAATCATTGTAAATAGGCACTAAAAGAGGTTCCGGTACGCGGTTATGACCTTTTTATGATTTCGGTACCGAAAAACATAGAGTGATGAGTGAATCATACTAATGAAACATTAATGCTGTCTAGAACCTCATAAAAAGCAAAGGGTAGCGAGGTGGTTTATCAAAGAAAACCCTTATTTATAAAGGTTCAGGTGCTGGTACCGAAAGACTAGTTTTCGGTACCGAAAGTTAAATTATCGTATATTGCGGTAACCAGAATTTAGGGGTAAGACGCCATACCGTATTTCAAAGGTGTCTTAATTGTCGGGTTATTCAGTCCGGTAAAATAGACAAAATCAAGGCTAGTGCGATTGCGAGTATGTGTTTTGCAATTAGACTGCGACGTTCACACAGGGGGCTTTATATAAGCTCCAATTGGGTACGAAACTGGAGAACTAATGACGCCGTTGTCGCTGGTATCAAAGTTTGTTGTCTGCCACAAAAATTTAGTTAGATTTCTGTGGTTTTTGCTAATAGAAGAAATAAAGAAAAAAAAAATATTCAGCATGCAAATCGACAGACTACATACTTTTGCCAAAATTTGTAAACTTTTTGGTTGAGCGCGAATTAGCACCGATTTCTGAAACTGTTAATTTTTTTATCAATTAGTTATTTTACTCTTTTCAGTTTTTTTAAGACATTTTTGTTTTTAATATTTGTTTTGCATTTACATTACGTGTAGCAGTTTTCCTAGGTTCTGAAAGTGTTAGATCATGTCAAAATCTTGATAACCAAAGAAAAAAAAAAGAAAACCTTCAAAATATTTTGTGGTTTTGATTTAAACAGATATTTTTCATATCTCCCAAAGCTCCGGACTTAGCTTGTCTCAAACTCATGCATACCATCTTTAAGATCCCATCCTTATTGGCGAAACAGGATTATTTCTCCGCCGTGTTCGTTTTGCATAACAAAACAAAAAGGATTTATTCTGTGTCAGCCATCTTGTTTTATGAAATATGAACTTTGAGACATGACCTTTAACTTAATGCTATTGTGAATTAATTTCCAGTAACGATATTATTTTAGCTTTGTTTACCGTTTAGTAAAAACATAAAATAATTTTATTAATTTAAAAAAGTCTATTTTTAATAAATATCATATTATTTTATGACTGTCTCGTTCTCTACGTATCTCGTCGTGTCTCGTTGCTCTAGTAGTCGCAAACACGACTGTTGAGCGTGAGGTCCTGGGTTCGATGCCCAAGTCGGGCAGTGTTACTGGGTTTTTCCGTACCGATACCTACCTCCATGCTGAACTAGAGTTCAGCATGGAGGTAGTATCGTAGTATAGAATAAAAGAGTTATATCGCAATAGATTGCCATATAACTCTTTTATCCACCATCGGTGCTTCCTCTTTTGTATTTTTTGTATTCCCTTTTTTTAATAGTGTTAATGCCTATCAAAACAGCAGATACTCTACGCGCGTCTGGTGCCATCGCGCCTTTGCTCTAAACTGGCTCGCGTCGTGCCTCGTCCCTCTGCCTCAAGGTGAGCAGCCTCAGTCTGCCTCAAGTAGAGGCTGCTCAAATGGATACACAGCTTAAAGCAGCAGACATATTGAGCATATCTTGCGCGGCTCATGTTTCGTCGCGTTACGCGTATGGATCGCGCTACACACAAATTATCCTGCGCGGTCTCACCACGCGTATTTCACGTCGTATACGCCGAGCATAATAAAGCCTACTGCGCAAGATATGGTAAGTGTGTTTTGGCCCTAAGACACACACGCCAGCGCGCTAACTACGCGCCGGCCGCGAGGTGCAAGCTTGCTGTCACCGCGAGCACAGTAGTTATATGGCATTTGGCGCAACGACGTTGTTTCGCTGGCAACTCGGAGTTGGCTCGCAGTAAGCACGCGGTCCGCTCGCTTGCAGTGCGCTGGCTACTAGTTGAGTTGTATGGTAGCGGCAAGCGCGTTGACTGCCCGCCGTTGGCTTCTTCACATTGCCATTATGAAACATATTATATGACACACGATTGAATGTTCTAATTTGAATGACAAGTTAATTGCTGGGTTGGAGCGGTGCCGTTGCGGTGCCGGTATAGTGTGCCATGACCTTTAGTCGTATTAAAATGATAAATAACAATTAAATGAATGAAGCTTATTATGATGGAGTTTTATTATTTTTACTTGTATTTAATTTTTTTTTTTAAAACTGCCCCACACTAAGACTTCTCTTGTATCGTGGGTGCGTTTACAGACACAAATCTCACATACACAAACACCTAAACCCGGAACAACCATCTGTAAGCCATACAAATTTTTGTTCCGTGCGGAAATCGAACCCGCGACACGCAGCGCAGCAGTCAATCGCTTAGCCACTGCACGAAACTTGTCGTCACATTTACAGGAAGAAGTTTTTAGATTTTTCAGTAACGTAGATTTTCTTGGATTTTTTCAAAACTTCGAAGTCAATCCGGAGGCAGAAGATAATCTTCGATTGGTTTGAAACTTTTTATTATAATTTATATGAGCACTTGGCATGTTTTTACTGATATTACAAATATAAATAAAACAAAACAAAAATCCATACAACAGTGACTCATACTGCATATGTCGACGCAGGAACGCGTTGCTTATTTACGGAGAATCGCGAGAACTCGGAATAAGACGTAGTGGCAGTCTCATAACGATTTCTTACTACTGTACAGTTATAGAATTTTAAGAAACCACTAACTGGGTCTCCTGTTATCGTGAAAATAGTAACAACCCCTCACGATTCTCCGTAAATACATATTTCATCCTACGACACAGGTAACGATACAAATATTATACGAAGTATTTGATATGCAAGCTGTGATAGTGCGTATACACGTAGAAAGCGGTTTGCCGGCGCCGATCTGCCAGCGCTTGTCGGTGCTGGTCCGCGCAGTTAGTCGGCGCAGGTAGTCTCAAGCGCGACAAGCTCCGAACTTCGCCGACAAGTTCCGACCTGCTCCGATCAGCGCTGGTAGGCCGTCATTTGTTGCCGTATTTGCAAGGCAACAAGGCGTATTTTTGTTAAAAAAATGCCAGCCCCTGCTTCTACCCGCTGTCTTTATGTAGCGGTTACTTTGTAATGTGGGGTCTACTTGAGACGTGAAACGATACACGGACTTGGTTGTATACAGTCGAGCGTGCCGTCACTGGCACGATAGAACTCTCTTTAATATTCTTAATTACTAAGTTTTTATACGTCTTCTAATCTCTCGTCTCGTCTAATCTTACATTCAAAAACCTACGTGATGTATGTGTGTACGTGCTTACACACCACAACCTGCACGGACCAATACTGATAAGCGCTGGTAGGTCGGCGCTGTTTACCTGCTTCCTTTATGTATACACCCATAGCCTAGTGGTTGAACGGTTGCCATCCATGCAGGAGGATCCGAGTTCGAAACTGGTCTGCACCTCTGACTTTTCGAATTCATGTGCGGATTATAATTTGATTATTACTTGCGTTAACGATGAAGGAAAACATCGTGAGGAAACCAGCACCCTGAGAGGGCTCCATAAAGTTTTCGATGGTGTGTGTAGTCCGCCAACCCGCATCAGGCCAGCGTGGTGGACTAAGGCCTAAACCCTTCTCATTCTGAGAAGAGGCCCGTGCCCAGCAGTGGGACAGTAATGGGCTGATTATACAGATTGGTAATTTGAGATGGGGCATGAAGGGCAGCTACCTTAACCATTGAAGCTACAAGAAAACGTTCTTAGAAGACCACCCTTAACTTTTGGAATATTTTCTATGGCATTCACAGATTATGAATTTTTTTTACATTTAGCGAGAAAAAGGGCAAATTTTCCCAATTTTTTTTTATGATTTCAATCGATCATATTTCCCATAAGAATCAAAAGACTTCCAGGCGTTTTCCTGTAGCTACAATGGCTAAGTTAGCTGCCCTACATGCCCCATCTCAAATGACCACCCTGTATTTACAAAAAAAAAAAAAAAAGTATATAAGTATTGTATCCATTGTCTAGTACCCATAGTACAAGCTCTGCTTAGTTTGGACGTTACACGTTATTTACCCTAAAATTGCTTAATAGCGAGATTTTCCAGTAACAATTCCTGGTAACATAATTAGAGCCGGACTCCGACATCTCATTAGCGAGCGGCGAGCGGGTTGAAGCCGACACAAAGGCTGTGTTAAATCTTTGAACAATATTGGTGTATCGTCATTATCAGCCTGTCCACAGCTGATAAGCATGTCGCACGTCAATCGGAAATTGGCCTGTCACACCCGATCACATCACCGCTGACAAGGCCTTTTTTATCAAGTTAAAATCCTCATTGAAACCCGGACTATTCCTGGCCAAAAACTCGCCGTGTTCCTTCTCCTGACCCCCGCAGGGTCGCGGAATTCGCAGCTGCATACGCCAGTCGAGGCCTGTGATTTTGACTGTTTCCTGCATTTCCGATGGCGCGTGTCAGCCTGAATTGGCCTGTCGTTATTGAGAACCACTAGACTCCTCCGTGCCGCGCCGCAGTAACTTCAAAGGAACGGTCCTTTGAGGTTACCGTTTCGCGACGTATTGGTCGGGCGATGACAGGCCACAACGTGTGAGACCGTTCCCAGGGCCTGTCATTTGTACTGGTGCGGTTTGTCCTGTCGATAAAACAAGCCGGGGGACCAGAGCTTAAGAGCGTGTACGCCGTACGGCATTTCATACAACTTTTCAAGTCTTTATTTTTCGTAATGACTGAACCTATTTTGATGAAACTTCACACACATAAGCAGGATACTTAGGTCTAAAAAGTTAGCAGAAAACATTTTCGAAATGTCTTACTTAAAAAAAGATAATTAGAAATTTCTGTTTGTATGGAAAATTTAAAATCGGTCTAATTTAACTGTAACACTATTTTTCGAAAATGTTTTCTACTAACTTTCTAGTCCTATGTATCCTGCTGATGGGTATGAAGTTTCATTAAAATCGGTTTAGTCATATCGAAAAATAAGGACTTGAAAAATTGTATGAAATGCCAAACGGCGTAAACGCTCTTAAGAAATATTTAATTTATATACACCGTGCCATCAGCTCTCGGTTAGTTACCAATTATTTCAAGAAAAGGAGACTCGAAAGTTTGAAGCAATAGAGAGCCTTTTCCAAACGCAACGTTTTATCAAAAACACAAAAGGGCAAAAACTTTGGAAAATCAAAACTAGGCCCAATTTACCTCTAATCGGTTAGGGAAACCAATTTTTTCTTCAACATGGAGTCCTAATTGAAGGTTCTTTTAAATAAAATAAAAAAAACCGTCATAGCAATAGCACTTCCAAATAATAAAATATAAAAATGTAAATGTTCCGCTAATTATGCCGTTGTGTGTATGTGTGGATCGGATTCCTGTTTAATACTATGAGACAGAACAGCAGTGTTTTACACGCAGCGACTATCAGCATACCTCCGCAACACAATTTCTGGCGAGATATCCCGAATCTCTACAGTCTGAGAACCGAACTGCTACGGGCTTAACATGCTCAAGCTCAAACTTTCGGGCTTCTGACTATTCGAGGCGACTATCATAGGTGTTTGGACACAGAATATTTTTTTGGTGTAGGTGTAGTAAGTAAATACGTTTATTTGGCTAAAATATACGTAAAAGTCGACCATTTGTAAATCATCTGAAGTAGACTCGTCCCAAAAGAAAAACAGATGTGGGACCAGCTAACCACTATCGATGATGAAAAGGGGCAAGTGGACCTTGGGCCCAGTTTTGGAGTGAGCCGAGTTGCCCCCTAACCCATCTCGATATGTAAAGAATTGTAATCGATCCAAGGACTGGCCGCGGCAGCCGCAGCATAAATAATCTCGCAGATCGATCGATCCGCCGCTCTAAATATGAGTTCATTAAAAACACACACATGCAAAAGCAAACACAGATCAAACTACCAAAGTCATTATTTTTCTTTAACGTCCCCCGGGATCCTTCTAAAAGGGGGTTGTGTGAACATCTATAAATAGATCCTCTGGGCCATGCCCTTCACGACGGTTGTTCTACGGTAAGTAGGTCAAACTGTTGCCTCTATTGCATACAGATACTAAACTTGCTGGGAATTTTGAACTTTGTGTATTCTGTCAAAGATATTATGAGTAGAAGAGAACTCCGAAAGTATTTTGTTTTGATTGGATTCGTGGCTGCTTAGCTTGTGTTGTTTATTTATTTTAAGAAAATAAGCCGTTATTTTGGATACTTTTGTTTTTTTTTCCTTTTGTACTGCTATAGGTGGTCCTAGGGGACCATTTCTACGTAACCAGGCAGTTATTGGCGAGACCTGAAGGGTTTTCAGCCAATGGAGGGGAGTAAAATACTTAACCTAAGCTAACTACTTATACTACACTAACATCATGACTACCTGCAACAACAGCACTAAGGGCAACCCCTAGTGGGACTCGGACCTCGGCTTAGGGCGTTGCTGGCGGGGGCTTAGGGGGGAGGAGACAGCTTGATGAGGGCTGAATTATCGGTGTGACTGCGGAGTCTGAAGAAACGACCGGTTCTACGACGGGAGAGCTCAGTGGATCATGACCGGCGATTTTGGATTCTAAACACATTCCGGTTTATCTTTGTCCCTGCCGAATGGAAATCCGTGCCATCTATCATAATCAACCTGCCCGTCCATTGACACTGCAAGTAAAAATGTGTGTTGAAAAAGAACATTTACAACGCGTCATTCGTTCAACGCAGATGTGTGTATTCTGCAACTGTAGACCAAACTTAAACAAAAACATGGATCAGTCGCTCGACAGATTTGACGTCGCTAATTAACAGTATGGTACTCTTTGGAGGTTTGTATAAACGACGCACGTGCGCCTTGTTGAGCGGTCACACTAATTATGCACTAGTCGAGCAATAAATCTACTAAATATGAAACACGAACATGGTGACTCGTTGGAGACAGATTTTGGAGAGGCGTACCTACCTACTACCCTATGTTATCGCATTTGATCTTTAGGTCCACACATAGTGTGGGCTAAGTTAATACGTTTTGGCCAGTTCAGATTGGCCTCTCCATGTTTGTTAGTTTAAGAGCCACTGCTAAGTCTATTGCAAACTACTGTTAGACAGAAGACTTGCCTTAACGGGAAGTTAGGTAAAGTACTTCATGTAATCACTCTGGGCAAATGACTAGGTGACGTAGATTTAGTTCTCTCGCTTGTCTAAGCAACATTTACTGCATCTTCAACCTTATTGCAATTCTTCTTCTCTCGTGTTAGCACGAGCCATACGAAAATAGCTCATGCTGTGGTGAAAAGATTAGCCAGTCAGCAAGGTTGGTAGCGGGGCTAACTGCCCAGGGTACGCCGGACTTACTGAAGTATCGTCTCTCGTGGAGCCTCTTTTCATGCACCCCATCTTGGCCCTTATTGTAATGGGAATAAGGTTGATTAATATTGAGCGACACACTAGTTCCTTACCACTCCAAATACACGTCACATAACATATCTGTCAAAACATTGATTCATTTATATTTCACTCTCCCGATCAGTCAAATTCTAAAAGCTGCTAAATTAATAAAAAGGAAAGTTATGTTAACCAAAAATCTCGTAAGTATTTGTTTGTCGCTAACAGATTTAAAAATCGTGATGGTTACATTTTGTAGTCAAGCTTAGGAACTTTGACAATGGTGTGATTCTGTTGTGTACAAACTAAACTTAATTTAGGCTATTGTCATCTCTTTCACTGTACTAAAATAAGAAAGGGACGGACTTAAATAAGAGCTGGCTAGTTGAGAACGAAATTTTCCATACAAATTTAGACGACACGTTATGTGTCCACTAAAAACACGATGAAAATGAAGGCATAAACTAGTTTGACATCTTTAATTTAGTTCATAAGCGCAGTTCAGACTATGCTATAATATACAGAATGTAAACGAATTCGTGTAATTCCTTAAAATCATATATTCTACTACTGGTGTAGATTGGCCACGCACGGGATTTAGCGTGACTAAAATAAAAAAACACGCGGTAGCGGTAATTGATCATATCTAAGCCGCTTAATAAGGAGTCAGTAAAAAAAGAAAAACATTTTTTGCAAAAATATTTTTTTTATGAGTGAACATTTCTATGCCACGCATAAATTAATGAAAGCACGGCGACACGGCTGGCGGGTACGACTAACGCGATATCGCTCTTTGCAGTCAGATAACTCAAGGCTCTAAAATTACTCAGAAATGGAAAACCAAGTTTTTCAGTTCGATTTCAAGAATTCACGATTTCAAGAAACCCATTTAGGCCGTGGCCCCATGTCTACGGTGCGGCGCCGTCCGCCGTGAAACGACGCGGCGCCGCGCCGCAGCACGGCGCCGCGCACGTTGCCGTGTACGGCGTCGTATACGGCGCCGCGTACAGCGCCGTGGACGTCGACACGGCGCCGTGTACGGTGCACCGCACGTTTATTCCGTGGCTGGCGTAAATATGACATGTCTAAAATTGCAATTTTTCAGGAAGACCATTTTAAAGTTTTGGACCTCTTCTGGTAAATCGGTAAATTAGTATAACGTATGTATTTTAGTTGTTTTAAAATATACAGGTGATAACGAATTCGTGTAATTTCTTAAAACCATAATATGATCTGCTACTGGTGTAGATTGTCGCGGCATGGAAATTAGGCAGATTTAAAAAAAAAACTTTTTTTTTCATGCGGTACCTATGGCTAAGTGATCGAATCTAAACCACAGGATGCAGTAAAATACAAAAACGGCTGTGAAATTTTACAAGATATGCATCATTGGTGTCGTGTCCATGGTTTTCGGGGGCGATGATGACGAAAATGAGGTCGAAATCAAAATCCAAGATGGCGGCACACCGTAGACATGGGGCCACGGCCTTATAGGGTTAATCTATGTCACCAGTAGATCACGCAGTTTGAAGGAATTACACGAATTCGTTTACACCTTGTATAGCATATAGCAAATATTGTATAGCACAACGATATCGCTCAGCATACATTTTATATGGACACGTTCACACCGCGCTATGCTAAAAAGTATCGGCTTGCTGTACGCGATAAACTTAAGTGGTTCTCAGAGCTATCGATACGATATCGATCGTACGATTCTCCGATCCCGGCCCCGCCTCACTTCTACCCTGTCTGTCGCCCGATGGATCGCCGTTATATAACTTGCTATACATAGTAAATCGGTTTGCGATAGAGGGTATAGTGTGAATGTCATGCTGTAAAATTATAGCTTATGATGCAATATGCTTTACTATGTAGCGAAATAGTATACCGTAGTCGTGAACTGCGCTTTATATTTCAACGCCCTTTTCTCGCACTATGGGTCTGTCCACATCTCCTCGTCACGACGTCGTCAACGTGGAACAGTGCGGTAACGCGGCACGGTGCGTTGACGTAACGTGCAAAACGTTACCGTATCGTAACATGTTCCGCCTCTAGCCACAAGCAAGCGCACACGTATATGCGCTCCGCCCGCGCTCTCCACGCCCGCGAGTTAGTCGCCGTCTATGTGCTATACATTAAAGCTATACCTTACTGTTTCTCTTATTAAAATTCAGGATCTACATGGTCAACGATAAATCTAACAATGATCCTGACGTGCATTTTTACGATACGGTACAGTAACACGTTATGTCCACGCACCGTGTCGCGTTACCGCATCGTTCCACGTTGACGACGTCGTGACGTGGAGATGTGGACAGGCCCTATCTGTTAGTAAAAGATATCAATTGTCTAATTTTAGTTTAGTTGGTGAATAAGAGAATCGGTACCAGTAGGCAAGAAACTAAGAATAAATTAAGATAATACTATCTTAACGTCAATGTCAGATGCTGCTGCCTATTCACTCCCCAAACGTCTGCCACCTAATATAATGACTTCCCAAAATTAAATTGTCATATCTGTATGAATAATTTTATTAATTTAATTTCAGTCAGGGTTTATAAAGGTTTGTATTCACTATTCTTTAAAGCAGCAGAGTTCCGCGATCTTTTCTAACGGGTACGTTCTTGTGCTCTGAGTTTGAAATCATTAGTAGTGTAAAAAATATTGTTTCTCACTCTCGCAATCGTGTAATTACATAAAATTTGTGCTACAATCTCTTATTAGTAACAGAATATTTCAGCAGTCGTTACATGTAGTCAGAAATCTAAAAGTCAGTCCGATCATAATGACACACTGAAATTCCTCAGTAATTGGGATTCGGAAGACAGAATAAGTATACGAGTACGAGTAGTACTCGCTCTGTGTAAAATACTTTTCACCCGTATATATTTAGACTACAAGCCGACCTCAACATACTTAGATGAAAAAAGGATAGCCCCTAGGTAAATAATGATAATGTTACAATCTTTTATAGGGGAGCACTACAGAGTGACAAGCACTACAGTACGACAAGGTCTGCAGTATGACAAGAACTACAGAATGACAAGCACTACAGTACGGCAAGGTCTCCAAAATGGCAAGCACTACAGTACATCAAGGTCTCCAGTACGACAAGGTCTACAAAATGACAAGCACTACAGTACGACAAGGTCTCCAGTACGACAAGATTTACAGAATGACAAGCACTGCAATATGACAAGCACTACAGTACAACAAGGTCTCCAGTATGGCAAGGTCTATAGTATGACAAGCACTGCAGTACGACAAAATCTACAGTATGGCAAGCACTACAATATGGCAAGTACTACAGTATGACAAGCACTAAACTATTTCATTTTATTGAGTGTTGTCAGTTTTCCTAAATCAAAAGGCAGTACAATCACGTCTCCTTTTGTGTGGTTACAGGATCACTGAGCGCTCCTCGTTTGCGAACATAGTGTGTACTTAGCTTTAAGGTTAACATATACAGCGTGTTGGGTTCGCCGGATGTTAATTTGCATTAATTTGCGTGTATGTCTCCATTTTCGTGTACTTTAGGGTCACAGTCTATACGATGTCGGTATGCAATTAAGCGTGCTTCATTAAGTTGTGTTACAGGCTGCGGTAAATTTATTTATGAATAGATATTTAATTGCAATGTATTCTTTTTAGTGCATAGTCGACGATGCCTGGTTTATGCAGGAGACAAAGATTATATTAACTGATATTTTTGGGTTGTATTAAAAGAGCCTAGGAATGACTATGCTACTCCTGGAATGTCGGACGCACTCACGGGTGTTCATAAGAAACTCGGGTGTAATACAATATCGAATGACAAAGACAGAAAATGCCTCAAATATACCCCTGAAATGTATGTTCCTTGTCACGCAAAATGGATATTGTATTGCGCCCGAGTTTCTTATGTACACCCGTGTGTGCGTTCGACATTTCAGGAGTTAAGTACGATCGGCGCACTCTGGGCAGTCAGCCCCGCTACCAACCTTGCTGGCTTGCTAATCTTTTCACAACGGCAAGAGATAAGAAAAACATATATTTATGTTTTTGCGTAAAAGTAAATAATATTGACCTACTTTTAATGGGATTTTAGAACTTCGAGATATACTATCATTCGGTCTAGTAATTTTTGTTTTTGTCAAGACACGTATGACACAAGCTATGCGCCTCGGCAATTTTCGTGTTTACGAATTTGTACGAATTATGCGACCCTAAAAATACACCATGAAGAAAGATTGACTTCTTTATAGTGTAATTTTAAAATATTAAAACTATGATATTAATATAACTCCGGTTTCGTTCTCTGTGGAACAATTTAGATAGGTCCATTAACAATTAAAAAAATAATAGATTAAGCACCGAAAACTTGATAAAACTAACTATGTAGTACCAGATTCGCCAGCTCATTACTTCTCTTCCACAGTGCCCTAAAAGAGTCTCCACGAGTAACGATACTTACGTCCGACGCACTCTGGGCAGTCAGCCCCGCTACCAACCTTGCTGACTGGCCAATTTTTTCACTATGGCATACGCTATTCTCGCAAAAGGTCGTAGTTACTGACACGAGAGAAGAACTTCTCTACATACCACTATCCCGGTAGGTACCGATATAAAGCAGTTGATACAATCGCCAATTTTTTCGATATCTTCGTAAACAATAAATAAGAAAAGGTAGCCCCTGACCTTATCCTTCTAAAAAGTAATAATGTGGCAATACAAACAACGCCACGGGACGTTAGCTACTAGTACACAGTAAATACATTTAACATTTGCGTTGTAGGCACTCTCGATACACGGAGGAAATCAAGCCACCATCTCGAAAATAATTGCCCACATAGACCTCATAAATTGAAGAGCTGGCTGGAAAAAATCCATTTCGATGCTGGTAAATAGTTGGTTCAATATATTTGGCGTTCGTTGAAAAAAAAACTCAAATTGAAGTAAAAAAGTTACATTCTTTGAAGTTACGCAATAGATATTAACTTGACGTATGCCATTATGTCATGTTGATATTTTTTAGCGTATTTTTTTCTTACTTTCTGAGATTTACGATTAGTTACGGTTTACAAATATGCATTTTTCGGAATTGTCAGACTAGTTTCGGACCCAAACGGAACCCGGAATCATAGGCTGAATAATCAGGAGATGAACTCACGATTTTTCTTAGATTTTTCTTACTTTAAGGATTTATTACAAAAAAGGCATGCTTTAATCTGGCCGATAGATGGCGCTTAATAGCGGTAGCACTACCAATTTATGTACAAACAAACTTTAAAGATGCACGGAGAGGTTTATGACAAGCATTAGCGAACTACATAGCCCGAGTTGCCAGTTGACAGATGAGCAAGAAACATTTATTTTCTCAACTCATTATTAAAGCAGGTCCTGTCTGTACTATTGAAAGCTCTACACTTCAGTACTATAACGCAGTAGGACTCCTGCTGACGCTCATTCAACACAAACATATCGTTTACCCCGACGTCTTTGGCGCAGTCCCTTGAGTGAGCAACTCATACTTGTCGATTTGTTTTATTAGTTTCTAATGGTCGTTAAGATTAGAAAAAAAGTTGAATAGATTTTCATTGAAAACGCTAACTAACTCTAATTACTGTACGGCTAATTTATCATGGCCGCCCTGAACATAGATTCTCCGAAATTTTGTGCATGTACAATCGGCATAGTGCATCTAAAAAAAAAAATTTATTTAGGTAATTTCAAACAGGTTTTAGTATACTTAAACACACTTTAAGCTTTATATTTCGTTTATGTTTATATTATCAGAACAAAACGGTATACAATCCACTTGTATTACTTGGTAATAAAATTATTTTCACTTTCAGGTAAATAACTTTGAAGTTATACCGAAACGCAACCGCGTTTTTTTATGGTACAGAGGTGTCTGCGAAGTTAGATGGCGAAGATAAAAAATACTAAATCACACCCCTGATTATGTACAGAAGTCCTAATTTTGGGGCTACTTTGACACTGAATGATAAAACAGGAATTATCAAAGTAAAAACCCACGGTTCGACTTTGATAAGGAAACTCCTTTTTTATCGAAAAGTATGCTCTGTAGTTTTTTTTTATCTAGTATGTGTGATTTTATACTTATATCTCAGTTAATTCAGGCTTATAAAATATTTTGATGTAGCAGCTAAAAGCGAAAATAAATAAGATACAAACACATGAGGCTCAAAAAAATTATCAAAAACCGCGTTCCACGGTACTCAAAAAGTTTATACCGACAAGGAAGAAGAAAGAATAATAAGCATAATACCTACTCGCAAGCAACTAAACTACAGGTTAGTATATGCAAAGCTTATGTCCTAGGAACTAGTCGTTAGTATTCCTTTTAGTGCCTGTTCACACGACCGCACTAACACACGCGATAACGCCGCGGTGAGCCTCGTTGAAACAGGTACTAATTAGTATGGACTTTACTAGAAACACGAGAACAAGTACATAGCAGAGTACCGAAGCAATTTGCGTTTACTTCAAGTTTGCATAAATATTAAGCTGTAGTAAGCCCATTGAAGCTTAGTATCAAATGAGGTAAGTATAAAGTAGTAAGTCTTTCAGTCAATGTTTATCATTATTATGGTTTTATTAATAACTCCCCCATCCTTTTTCCCAACTAAATTGGGGTCGACTTCCAGTCTAACCAGATTATTTAGTTTTAATTAAGACAAACTAGATCGCTAGTTTGTTTGCTGTATGCAGCAACACCCTCCCGCCTACAAATACCAGGTGTAAGGGACGGTGTACCGAAAACTGGAACAGTGAATTATTCAGCCTATTTTTTTATTTTTTTAAATCACGGCTCATCTTCCGTGCGGAAGATGTCCGGTCCTTTGGAAGGCATACACGGGGACACAGGTCCAACGCGCAGAGGCCCCTTTGAGAGCTTTAATCTAAAATGGGGTGGGGCACCAATCCGGGACTATCCACGGCTGCACTATTGGAGTACAATCATGGACCGTCACAGGTGGGTGCAAAACTATTGTGAAATATGGTAAAAATAAAAGTGGTCTATGGGAGGGGGTGTTAAATGGACTGGATAACTTCTATTGCCGGAAGAAAACGGCGTCTGCCTTTCAAGCTTAAATTTGAAATATATTGGCAGACGGTGACTCGCCAGATCACTAGCTGGGCCCCCTGAAAAGCCGCCAGTACATAGGCGAAGGGGGCAACAGACGTGTGAGCGGCTAGAGGTGTAGAGAGGTGTGGCCCCGGTTTCGCCGTCGCGGGTCTAAGAGACCCGGAGTGGGTTTCCCCGCTATTACGCCTTTAGACACTTCCACCCCCGAGCATATAGCTCTGGCGGCCCCCCTCTAGCCGGCCGATAAAGGCAAGACAGAGTTGAGAATCCTGCGGGCACTCTTGGGGTTCCACTCCAGCCAGCCAATAAAGGCAAACTGGAGACGAGGCCCTGACCGACTCTCTGAGGCAATAAGGTACGCAGTGTCGCCACTCACCAACAGCTCGCCACAAGCTGCCCTGCGGTTTGTAAGCTTTTCAGTAGACCTCATGATACATTTTTTATTATATGATGGGGTTGTAGAAAGCTAGTCTAATGTTCCCTCCGGTTTTACGTTAATCTCATGATGAGGTAACGCCTTTCCCAGAGGGTGTTCAGCTTATTATCATTATTATTCTGAATACTTCGAAAACACCACTTTACAGTTAAAAAGTTTGACGTCCATTGACGTCCGTTGCGGTCAAAAGGTTAAAAACAAAAAAAAACATGACGTTCTATTACTCAATAATTTAGCACCCCGAGTTAACTGATTATCGCGCTCATCGTGCCTGCCAGCTGTGTCGCTATCCTTTCATTCATTTACGCCAGGCATCGAAATGTTCTATCACATTTTTTTTTGTTTTCCTTTTTTTATTTTTTATTGAATACCTACCTATTTGGTGGTTTCGATATGATCACTTGGCACTACCGCAAGAAGAAAAAAGATTGTTGTTTTTTATCGAACTAAATACCTTGCTGTTTTAATATTGCTACTTAGTAATCACGTGGTTTTAAGGAATTACATGAATTCTACACCCTGTTAAATTATGATGGTAATGATTTCGATAATACACATGCAAACAAATTCGTGTAATTCCTTCAAACTACATGATTTATTAATGGTATAGATTAACACCGCACGGGATTCAGATTGATTAACAAATTTAAAAACTTTTTTTTTCCCTCTTTATATTTTTATGTGAAAGAAAATTTCGATGACATGCATAAATGAATAAAGGCACGGCGACACAGCTGATGGGCACGACTAGCGCGATATCGCTCCACGCAGTCAGTTAACTTGAGACGCTAAAATTACTCAGATAGGTACAGAATACCTTGGTTCATATTTTGAAAACTTTTTTTTTGTTGATTCTGAAAAAAAAACCTATGCAGGATCAATCAGTGTCACCAGTAAGATCACGCGGTTTGAAGAAATTACACAAATTCGTTTAAAACCTGTATAAAGTTTTTTTTTTTCAAATAATTTGTATAGATACGATCCTGCTAAGTCCAAGTTCTGATATTGTGTTTAATTTAAATGGACTAGAAGAACTTTGCTGCAGTAATATTACTATGAAGAATTTTTTTATTCATACAAGACACAAAAGCTAGCGACCATAGCGTCATATGAAAAACTTTTACATACATTATAATTCAACTCAGTTTCATTTTTCTAACGTAAAACTTTCAAAACTTCTCGCACTGGCCTTTAAGGCAGGCACACAATAGCGAAAGGGTACAAAAGGTAAATTATTTCACTTTCCCTACCTAAGGGCACATGCTGAACACAATCAAACAAAGGTAAGGACATGCATTAGAGAAACTTTATTTGCCCAGCGGTGGGTGGCGGCTAGGTTTCAAAGTTTTGAGAAAATAATTATTTGCTTTGTAGTGTAGATACAGAGTTAATTTCAATTTTGGAATGTTCTGTGTGGGATTATTTTATTTTTAGAACACAATGAATAGATTAAAGTGATATTAATTTTAACGTACTGCATAAGAATTGCTTTGTAATTTTCAATTTGTTTTACTGTAATTTAAGTATTTGCTTTGATAATAATTATGACTTTTGAAGAACGATGTTGCCACTTTACAAGTGTCATTAGCATTATAGGTTGCTCCTGCTCATTAATTATTCGCTCAGTTTGTACACAGACATTGTTTATTTATCTTTTACGCCCGGTTCTTTTGGCCGAAAACGAGTCGTTTTGCTTACCAATGGTAACATTTTAATCGCTTCTTCTTCTTAGCGTGTCGATGACAATCTGCACCGTGTCGGCCCAGAACTCAGCAATGAGTTTAGCACTATCCGTAGCGTCCATTAGTTCTTGTGGCCTGAAGATTGCCTGTTTGTTTGTAAATATCTCGGCAACGTGACACTGTAGGGCACCGATGTGGTGACATTTTTTGTTTGTTTGAGTGTCTTCTACCCATTTTTACCAGATACAAAGAGCGCTGCAATTTTGAAAAAAAATCTTTAAGGCCAAATATCTCGGCAACGTGACACTTTAGGGCACCGTATTGCTGACATTTTTTGTTTTTTTGAGTGTCCTCTACGCATACCATGTTAGACAGACGGCGCGCGGCAACCTTAAAAAAAAAATGGCTGCAGGGGCTATGCCAGCTTCCGTAGAAAAATGTTCGAACCCCTTTCCACCTGAGCAGGTTTTCCTTGCTTCGACCAACCTGAGTCCGAAGTCTATTTAGAGACTTCCAGGTCAGCCAAGGCAACTCATGCCCAGGTGGGAGATCCTCGGAAGGGGCAACAAACGGGATTTTAATTGCTAAACTGGCATATAAATAGACTTGTAAGCTAACCTTTTCGGTGATAGCTAGTAACGTATGGGAGGGTCTACCACGCTTCACTTTGGTGGTCTTTGTTTCATTATTGGTGAAGACACGAGAGTCTTAATTTTAACTAACGCTTGGTAAATCATAAGAATCGGTCAGGTTTTATTTTTTATTACTTGTCATGCTCGCCTTTGACCCTCGTCGCGCCTGACGGTAAGCGCAGACAGGGTCTAAGATGGAGCACACGAATCCAAGTAACAGAGATATAGAGGGATTCCCCTATATCTGGCTCTCACATAAACACGACGGAACACAGTAAACTGCTTGTCGCCGGACTTTAATGTGAGGGTGGTAGCTACTACTACTAGCTACTACCAAGCGTGCTGGTTTTTTTTGAATCTTACAACACGCGTCTATTCACAGGTTTTTTTTTTCAATTTTTTTTTTACATTCTTGCTTTGTTTTTTTGTTGTTATTATTACGGACGTTCAGGTGCCTTTCAACCAGAGATATACTATGCAGCTACACTGCGAGAATGTAAAAGCTAAGCTACGAAACTATGTGACCGTTTCCACTGATGCTAAGCTATGACGCGCAAATTCAAGTATTCATTGATGTATGTATTTTTATTAAAATGTTTTATTAAGATGTCTATGTCTAATGTCTAGGTAACCACAGACTAAATATGTAAACGTGATTTGCATAGATTATAAATTAAGAAATTAAGTCATAGTTATTATTTTTTATTGTTTTGTGTTTGGGTTGCCAGGCAATTATATGTTTAAATTAAGGAATTGTTAGTTATAACTGTAATTATGTTATTAATTTTAAGTATGCTTGTGCGTCTGTTTGGGCGTAGGAATAAATACTTTTTCTTTCTTCTTTCTTTCTTTCTATGTAGCGGAGCGAGTAAGATGTGCTATGAAAACAAGCCGTCGCAAGGTAGCTGTGCGAGGAAGATCCGCAGCTCGAGCTATGCGACGTATCGACAATAGGGAAGGCACGAGAGTGGTGGTGCTGCTCTGCACATAGCTACACCACTCACGACCATCTATAGCTGGCATCCACAGCACGCATTCAAAGTACGCATCCTTCCAAATAAAAAACGTAGCTTAGTTGCTATGTGGATCAATGCATATGATTGGTGAATTCCAAACGCATCCATAGCAACGTTCCGTAGCTCATCTCTGATGGAAAGGCACCCTATATATTCATTATACACTCCTAAATTTAATTCACCAGAAAAAATTTAAGGGCATGGTCAGTTACTGTAATAGAACATATAAAGAGAAAAAAAAAGAAAATTATTTTGTTTGAAAACTGTACTTCAAAAACATCAATAATTGGTAAGAAAGTTCAATCACATTGACAATGATATTCGTACGCGCACGCACACACGCAACCCTTTTATCTATTCATTCAAAAAAAAGCCCGCGCAATACATAGGCTGCGCACGAGACGGACGGCGCCAGCCGCAGTCGGCCGCCCGCAGTAATTAGGTTAAGTTGCGTGACGCGCGGTGCAAGCGCAACCTCTCGTTACCGCGTACCCGGTTTTTGTTGTATACGTAATTACATGTTGTGTTGATGAATACTAAATAGGCTTAATATTCGGTAAACTAAGGTCAAAGCAGACTGCATCGCGCCCTCTCCACCGAACCCGTCTCCTCAGAACGCAACAGAGAGGTTATTAAGTTTACGCGAGCGCGCAATACGTATTACCTGTTAACATCTGTTATTAAATTGATAACTACGATGGCTTCATACGATCATCAGTTCACGTCTCGAGAGTACCCTTTGTGTTAATACTTCATAAAAGGCCGGCACGCAGGTGAATCTTATCTAGATAGGTCGGAGCGAAAGTACCTAACCGAGGAGTTCGGGAGTCGGTGGACAGGCTGCGGCGGCCTAATTGCCTGGCCCGCGTGCCGCCTGACCTCACACCCATGGATTTTTACATGTGAAGTGAAATCAAACGGAGAGTGTACGTGAGTGAGCCCGATAGTCGCAAACTTTTAAAACAACTCGAAGTAAAAGGGCAAAGTGATGTTCTAATATCATTAAATAACTATCTTTTAAAAAGTGCTCGCTTGTGTGTTGATAACAAAGGGCGGTGGCCATTTTGAAAAATTGCTGAACTGTAAGTTTTTAATAACACTGTAAATTACCACCCTTATCAGCTGATTTCAATCCTTATCAGCTGATCCTAATCACTGTTAGCTAATCCCTTCAAATTCAAATCCCCATTGTCTCAGAACAAATTCTAACTTTTTAAATACGTGGAGTGGAGTGAGGGAGAAAGCATTTCTGTGTGTGTGTTGCACGGATTTCGCGCTATCGACTCGCTCGCACGCATTACATACCGGTATAGCTGACTGACGCTTGACTCACACAAGCGTATAATGGTGCATGATGTGTGTAGCTTACGCGCGGTGGGATGAATTTCATTGATAGTCCGTGTCGTTGACGTAGTATTTCTAGTATTAGAGTATTATGTGCATAAAATTATTCATATTTTCAGGATCAAACAAAAGTAAATAACTTTGTTAGATTTAAATAAATTATATTAATGATTTTACATTTCAATAAGTATACCGCTTCCGTATGTACCCTTAAATTTTTTCTGGTGAATTTAATTTAGTATATATATATTCATTATATATACTGGTGGACATATAATTAGAAACACCAAGTGTGACTTTTATTTTTAGTACAATTTAACTTGATAATTAATCTTTTACGTATCATAGAGGGCTTATACCTATTTATCTGCAATCTATCCACATCATGAAGTATTATTATGTCAGTTTTGGAAATATCATACAACCGTTTATGTAAAAACTGGTATACTTTATGAAATAAAATGAAGCAACACAACGTACTAAGGTGGACAACTAATTAGAAACAGAAAAAAAACATTATCATAAATATGAACAAAGGTAACGAAACAATAAATAATGAAGTTAAATGGTACAAACGTTTTATAATAAACAATTAATGCTTGGTTGGGAAGCCTCTGCTGTCGATTACAGCTCTACAACGACGTGGCATTGATTCTGTGAATGTTTCATACATTTCTAGGGAATATTTCTCCAAGCTTCTACAAATGCGTCTTAAAGTTGTTATAGTATGATACTAGTAGTAGTACGATATTAGTGATATGTTTATTGGACAATGTTTTCTTTACAATGCACCACAAAATTAAATTTGATTCAAATCCAAACTATTTGCAGACCACTCTAACACCGACACTAATTAGTCTCTTAGAAATGCTTTAACGTTGTTTCTTTGGTTTGGATTATTGTAGTGTCGGTGTTAGATTGGTCTGCAAATAGTCCAGATTTGAATCAAATTTAAATTTGTGGTACATTGTAAAGAAAACATTGTCCAATAAACATATCACTAATGTCGTACTACTACTAGTATCATACTATAACAACTTTAAGACGCATTTGTAGAAGCTTGGAGAAATATTCCCTAGAAATGTATGAAACATTCATAGAATCAATGCCACGTCGTTGTAGAGCTGTAATCGACAGCAGAGGCTTCCCAACCAAACATTAATTGTTTATTATAAAACGTTTGTACCATTTAACTTCATTATTTATTGTTTCGTTACCTTTGTTCATATTTATGATAATGTTTTTTTTCTGTTTCTAATTAGTTGTCCACCTTAGTACGTTGTGTTGCTTCATTTTATTTTATAAAGTATACCAGTTTTTACATAAACGGTTGTATGATATTTCCAAAACTGACATAATAATACTTCATGATGTGGATAGATTGTAGATAAATAGATATATGCCCTCTATGATACGTAAAACATTAATTATCAAGTTAAATTGAACTAAAAATAAAAGTCACACTTGGTGTTTCTAATTATATGTCCACCACTGTATATTCATTATTCCCAATACACTGTTCTAGAATATCAATTATATCAGATAGCGGTTGTTTTGCATAGGTAAGTACATAACAGGTTTACATAGTACGTATGTTTTAGGTTTTTGAGCATTTTATCAGTACTCAAAATGTCAACGGCCTTGGAGCCAAGATACTTATTTCTACCCAACACAAAGTGTTTCTATCTTACAAACAAACCTTTTATCACAAAGTCCATAACATAAAATACCTGTAAGTATCATTTTCCAGTACCATGTGTAGAAAAGCAAAGTTAGTTAATGAAACAGTCGAGTCGGTACGCAGTTGTCCAACTTTCAAGGGTTTGTACGAAGGTAGACTTATATTGCACGGGTTTAATTGTCTGCACTAAGCTTAACTTTATGGACAACATTATGTGTGAAAAGGGGGTTACAATTGTTTCATCAAAAAGCAATTTTACAAATTATCACTTCCCAAAAAATTTTCCACATAATTTTATTTGCCAAATTACTACTTAGCAGTTATCTGCTAAGTAGTAATTATACTCTTCACAAATAATTGTAACGCAAACCTGATGTTTGGCAAGTGAACGTTTAAATAATAACTTGCTTACCTACTAGTACTTTTACCAATTTTAATGTAGTCAAATATTTCAATTGGTATAACATATTTTACGCAAAATAAAATAAGCCAAATATTTAGTATCATCTTAACTATTCTGGTAGTAGTTTCTGGTTTTACATTCAGAAATATGTTTCAGGCACTCGCCGGCCGCTGCCGCGGCATGCTCGCTTCGCTCGCTCGGCTCGTGCGTTGTGTGGTCATAGTTCTAACCTAACCTAGCTGTTTCGATTTAAAAAAGATATAAGCGTGTTACAATCATTTGACTAAATGTATATTGTCTAAAGATTGTTTGCTGTAATAAATCATTTGATTAAAGACCAAATGCCTTAATGTTAATATCCTTGATAATATTCTGCCAAGTAAAAATTTGACCAAATGAAAATATGCGTACTAAAATCATTCCAAATATTGCATTGGTATAAAAAAAAAATGCTAAAAGGACATTGGGAACTTTACTATGGGAAAAATCCCCACGGCGGACAAAGATGAAACGTACTTTATTTCAAAGCTTTAGACCTGTAGGTATGTTTACTTAAAGCGCTATGTTGTAACTTATGGGAATTCTGAGGTATGATGAGTCTAAGTTGGAAATATTTTTGTCGAAAATGTTTTATTTTTTTTACATTTTATATTGTTTTGTAACGCAGAATAACTATCTATCACATCATATCATCATATAATATCTATCACAACTAACACAACGGTTTGGTCTATCCATTTTAACCGAAATCCAATCAAAGAGCAAAATCGACAAAGTCCGTGAAACAAAACAATCAGCCGGTTCAGTAATAAGTTCAAAACACAGGGAGCGCACAGATCACGACGACAGATGACGAAGGACTGCGAGTTGCATATTGGGTGTTCGAGCGATGCGCGAACACAGCGAAACCGGTTTATTTTTACCTGAAACTCTGCCGAGCCGCAGCGCGCATTATCATAGCCATTTTGACGTATTTTTGTGATAATATTAATAATATTTAGGTGTAATGTGAAGTGTGAAAGTAAAAATACCTACTAAAATATTGAAACCTTATTTTCTCAATATTCCCATAGGTTACAGAAAAAAAAATGCACGGCAATAAAGTAGATGATAGTATCTATCATCTGAGATAGGTTTCGTTTGTGTCCGCTACTTTTCGAAAAGCGGGGCAGAAAGTTCCCAATGTCATTTGTTTGGGTAATGAAATTTTGTCAAAATAATTTTGGCAAAACGGCAGGCTCCCGTGAAAAGGTCCAGAGGGCCAATTCAACTAACAAAATTGTTGCCAGACGCAAACGAAACAGTCAGTTTTTGCTAACAAAAACTGTCAAAATGATTGGTTTTGTTTTTTGTATCAAAAAATTTGACAGCTTTTGTAAACGAAAACTGTCTTAATGAACGGTTCGGCCTTGGTTCGGTTGAGATTTATCAATGTTTATTTTAGGAGAATTGGGCAGTGATACCTTTCCCATTCTGAGATAATCCTCGTGCCCAGCAGTGGAACAGTAAAGGGTTTATTTAACAGAATGACTGGTTAGTTTCTTTACATCCGAAAACTATGAACTCTGCTCATCATTTTGCACAACTTTTACTAAGCTATGAGACAAACTATGAATTCGTGAAATCAATTTTGCTTAACATTTATGGAACCATATGTCGTGGTGGCCCGGTTATAGACCCGCTTGTTAAGTACCGGGTTGCGGGTTCAAACCCAGGCATGTATTGTTCGCGAGGCCTAAGCTGAGCTTTGCATTTGTGTGAGTGCACATAGAATCGATTGCCAAAAAGCAGTATAAACCGGTTTAAACCAAGCAAAGGACGCGTCTGCATTCATTTTCACACAAATTCGAAGCTCAGCTTAGGCCTCGCGGACTGTACCAATGTCACCTTTTCAATTTCATAATTATGTACTTTCTTAGTTAATTTAAGACGCCACTGAGATACGGTGAAGGAAAACATCGTGAGGCCGAACCGCTCATTCAGACAGTTTTCGTTTTCAAAATCTGTCAAATTATTTGACACAAAAAACAAAACTAATCATTTTGACAGTTAGTTGGGTGGCCCTACAACGTTGGGAGATATCGATTTCCAATCCGATAGTAATTAAGATGAAATTCATCAATGTCTCATCGTCAATCATATCAGCTTGTAGTATACCCTATACCATGTATCGTGCTAAATCGCCTAATGTAAAGTAATGGAACTGTCGCCAGATAAAAATGATATGACTAGAATTGAGGTGACCACTGTGATGAGGGCTAATATACTCGTAGATGTATGAAAGGAAAAGACACGCTGCGACATCAAAAAAGGGCAGGGGTATAATGATTTTAGCTTTCTAAAATAATATTATTAATAGATGCTTAAAGCAACCAGAAGGTTTTCCACTGGCTTGTTTACTTTTATACAAAATTTCGACGCCAGTTAGGTTGTGGGCGAAGCCAATAGGCTTTTTAAAAAGGAAACAAGATGTGTGTTCCGCTTGAAGAGCTGATCAATACTAAGTTTTAATTATTTATTTTCTTAAAGCTAAGATTACAATGTGACAATGGAGCCTTGTCTTAATACTAATGTTTCCTGGTATGAAGTACCAGGAAATTACTCGAATATAATCCTAATTACACTGAAGGTTATTGTCTAATACCTATGTAACATCTATATAACTCGCCTGGACTAAATTTAATAGGTACCATATTTCATCTCTTTGCTACATTATTCGAGGATGAACTTGATACTTCAAACAAGTATTGTACGAAGTATCAAAGTCAATATACCCAAGGTATGTACTTATTACTTACATCACAAGCGAGGCATAGTTGACAGACAAAGCCGACAGTGAAGCTATTGTAGTCAAGTTGTTCAGAGCTCCCTTCACCTGCCAACAATTGGAACTCAGTTGAGAAACTCATCCCAGCATTGTTCTTGAAAATCTATGCTTCGAACAGAATATAACATGTTTTCGCTATACAATTAACCTGTAAATTGTTTGTTTAGAATCATCAGGAATATTGATTGGTTTAGTTTATAAAATAACAAAACATCACGCCTTATTCCCCGAAGGGTTGGTAGAGGTGTATAGTAAAACACTTTCTTTTTAAATTTTTTTTAGCGTTCGTCTCGCTTTTATCCTCTATCTCGCCTGATGGTAAGCGGTGATGTGGTCGACGGTGAAGCACGCTTCCCTAGAAGTAACCTATTTACTCTTGACTTAAAGACCCCAAGGTTGTAGCTATCAGGAAACACAGACTCCGGCAGGGAATTCCACTCCTCAGTTGTGCGAACAATGAAAGTGTTCGCAAAACGCTTTGTACATATGAGTGGGATGTCCACCATGTACCGATGGCGCATTGCCGTACGTCTTGTAGTCCGATGATGGAAAGGGCCAGGCGGAATCAAATTGTGCAGTTCCATCCTCATTTCGCCGTTATGTTTAAGTCCCATGTAATAGGGGGCGAGCCTATTGCCATCGACCGGGCACAAATCTAGACTCCGGGCTGCTACTGAGAAATTCCAGACGGAAAAAACCAATAACACTTTGCCCGACCTGGGGATCGAACCTCGGACCTCACGCTCAGCAGTCGCGCTTGCGACTGCTAGACAAAACCTTCCTCTTGAATCACTCTATATATTAAAAAAATCCGCATCAAAATCCGTTGCGTAGTTTTAAAGATCTAAGCCTACATAGGGATACAGCGGGAAGCGACTTTGTTTTACACTATGAAGTGATGTTATATTTTATTCCAGAAGTAAGTTTAAACAGGGGGCTCAAAGTCAAAGCATTTATTTCAATTAGACCATTTACAGGCACTTTTGAACTGTCGAAAAAAAAGAAGCTGCTGCCGCGTTCCAAAGTGTAGATTCCTATGGAGAAGAACGGGCAATAAACTTCACGGTTACTCTTTTTCATCAAATATTTACAATTAGCTCGTGGTAAATTATTAATAACCGTTTCGATCATACGATTTGCGCAGTTAAGCAAACACCCCTTCGGCTTCCTTTTCTTACGGCAAAAAACACACAAAAAAAATTGCTGTACTGATGAAAATCTTTTACACGTGTCTCGGCTTTTGTGTACGCTAAGAATAGCGTCTTAAAATACCTATTTTTGTAATATGAATGTACCTACTGTTTTCTCTCATAATACTTTAAAACTTTAGATAAACTTTGGTTTTGTTGAAAACGAACGTACTTAGGCAGTAGTCCCACCGCCGGCGAGAAAGCGACTAAATAAAAGAAATAAATATATCTTAATAAAATATAGAAAGCGACTAACTATCGGATATTTTCTCGCTCAAGAAACGTACAATAGATATACATTCCTTGTGAACAAAAGATGAACAAAAGAGATGCATATATTAACAGTTGATCGCTGACTGTTTACACTGCCGGCGAGGACTCGCTCCACTAGTTTGTCGCTGAGCGACAAGAGCTATCAAAGATAATACTCGCTCAGCGATACTTGCTGAGCGATGCTCGCTTGGCGGTCAGAACTCAGGCCGAGAGACCAACCAGCGGTCATTCGCGAGTGGTGCGAGTGATCGCCCGTCGCACTCGCACCGTCGCTTATAGCCTAGCGACAAAACTATCGGAACTACACACTCGCTTCTCGCTGCTCGCCAACTCGTTTCTAAAAATACAGATTCGGGTCTAGTCGCGTAGTAGACTCGACCCGTCACCACGGTCGATGTAATTCGGCCGAAACGTGGGGTTACAAAGGGTATTTAAGTAGTGCCTTTTAAGTTTCTACGCGACTAGACCCGAATTAGTATTTTAATAATGTGCATAAATCGCAAAAGTTTAAAAACATTTATTGCAAACTCGTTTCTAGCTCTACTCGCTTCTCGCTTCTCGCTCATCGTTGGCGGTAGGACAAGTGCCCTCTACCCATAAACATGGGTTTACGATTAGGTACATCATGTAACAAAGTACGAGGGGCTCGTGGCTAATTAACAGCCGCGCGGATCATGATTTACAAGGTTAAGCTGAGCTTGCCGCGGTTAGTACGTGGATGGGTGACCATTTGTGACACATCGAGACTTCGTGCCTCGGAGAGCACGTTAAACCGTCGGTCCCGGGTGTCATTTTAATACCTATGACCGTTGTTACGGGTAGTCAGAAGCCCGAAAGTCTGGCAACCGGTCTAACCTTAAGATATCGGCATTGCCCAGTAACTGGATTGCGGAGGTCTGCTGGCAGTCGCTCCGTGTAAAATACTGGTATTTAGCCGCGTCTGGTTAAACTGGAAGCTGACCCCAACATAATTGGGAAAAGGCTAAGTACGTACAATATTTTAGTCAAGTGTTGTAGAAATTTTCGAACACCAAATATCAACACTAGATTTTTTTTTTTTTTTTTTTTTTCTATTGGACTGCTGTAGGTCGTCCTAGGGGACGGTTTCTACGTAACCGGGCAGTTATTGGCGAGACCTGAAGGGTCTCCAGCCAATGGGGGGGAAGTAAAATACTTAACCTAAGCTAACTACTTGTACTACACTAACATCATGACTACCTGCAACAACAGCACTAAGGGCGACCCCTAGTGGGACTCGGACCTCGGCTTAGGGCGTTGCTGGCGTGGACATAGGGGGGGGAGACAGCTTGATGAGGGCTGAATTATCGGTGTGACTGCGGAGTCTGAAGAGACGACCGGCTCTACGACGGGAGAGCTCGGTGGATCGTGACCGGCGGCGGTGGGACGTCGCGACGGGCCTCGTCGGCGAGGACGGTATGCCGGACGGCGGCGGACGTTGTGTAGTGTGCTGGTCGATTTGCTGGCTTCCTGGAGGAGGGTTATTTCGTCGTCGGGTTCTAAAAGTGTGTGCCTGGGACAGCGAACTTTACTTATGAGAGAGGGACTGTAGTCGGCCGCTGCGGCAACTAGGGGGTTCGGATGGCGGGGGGCATTGTCGAAGTAACGCTTGGAAATGCGTTTGAGGTATTGCCTGATGGTTGGCATTTTTAGATCGAGATGGAGTTGGACGTTACGCATGAACCACGGGGCAGCCGCGGCTCTGCGCAACACTCGATTCTGGAGGGTTTGGAAGGATTTGAAGCGACAAGGCTTAACGTGTGCGAACACGACGCTAGCGTAAGTCAAGATGGGGCGGATGCACGTCACGTAGATTCTCAGCTTATTTCTAAGTGACAATTTACTGCGTGCTCTAAGGATGGGGTGGAGGCGACCGACAGCGAAAGCGGCGCGAGCGCGCACCGCTTTGATGTGGTCTCGGAAACTCAGATGGTGGTCTAGGATAACCCCCAGGTATTTGGCTTTCATCTCCCAAGGGATCTGTTTGCCGAACATGAGGACGGGACGGATGTGGGTGTGGGAATCACCGTGTCTCTCGAAAAGAACGGCTGCGCTCTTTTCGGGATTTACCTCTATTCTCCATTTCCGGAACCAGACCCCAAGGGCGTTGGCTGCGGTTTGAAGGGTTCGAGAGATGCTATCGAGACTCCTACCGGAATAGTAGATAGCCGTGTCGTCGGCGAAGAGAGCCAACTTGGCCAAGCCACGTTTGGGAATGTCGCTGGTGTACAGCGTGAACAGAAGGGGCGATAGCACGGAGCCCTGAGGGACTCCGGCGCGGATGGGGTGAGGGGACGAGAGGGTGCCTTCTAGGCGATAGCGGAAGGAGCGATCCGACAGAAAGTCTCGAATGATGAGCACGAGACGGTCCGGCACGTTGAATTGGTACAGTTTGTATAATAAACCGTTGTGCCAGACCTTGTCGAAGGCTTTCGCTACGTCGAAGAAGAGCATGCCCGTTTTGTACGAGCGCATAAAACGGGAGCTAATGTGTTCGACTATGCGGTGCAATTGTCGAATGCAACAGTGCTGGGTTCGAAAACCGAACTGTTCGTCGGGGATGAGTTTACGAGAGTCAGCGAAATCCTTTAAACGGATATAAATGAGACGCTCATAGATTTTCCCAAATACATTGAGAAGACTGATGGGGCGGTAACTAGTGGGCTCACTCTTGGGTTTGCCGGGTTTGGGGATACCGATAACGGTGGCTTGTTTCCAAGCTTGCGGAAAGATGTTATTACTCAGAGCGCCATTGAAGATGGCGGTCATGAGGACTATGAGCGGGGCGGAAAAGTGTTTGATCACCTTATTGGTGATACCGTCTGAGCCGGGGGCTTTCCTAGGTTTGAGTTTCCTCACTATCGTGTGGACCTCGTCTACGGTGATGGGGGGTAAGGGGTCGTCGGGGTCTTCATCGGGTGGGAGGGTGGCCCTACGTTCGACCTCGCGATCCACCTTGGAAAGATGGACCGGGTCTGCGGGTTGGGTGCTGGGAGTACATTGGGCTTCTAGACTGTCGGCTAGACATTCGGACTTTTCGTCGTCTTCAAAGGCCGGCCTTTGGTTCGGACGATTGAGAGGGGGAGTTGAAGCTACACAATCGGATTTCAGATTACGTTGCAATTGCCAGAAGGCCAGATGGGATGGCTCTAAGTCGCTCAACATCTTGTCCCAGCGGGCTTCCCGAACCTCCCGTACACGTTTCTTTACAGCACGCTGTAGAGAACGCATATGGACGCGGTTAGCTTCGCAGGGAAAAGAGTCATAGGCACGGATGGACGCGTTCTTCTCCGTCAGCAGTTCGCGCACATCGTCCGGCAGCTTCCAGCGGTGTTCGTCCACCGCTGGAACCTGCCGTGAACACTCGTTCACCACGGACTGTACGTGACTGGTGAGGGAGTCGATCGCGCCCAACGTGTCGGCGATCGTAATGATATCGTCGGGGATGGAATCTAAGTGAACGGACGAGGAAGACTTGAGGCGCTCCTCTAGTTTTCCCCAGTCCGTGACAGTTTTGGACGGGGCGGGTTGACCAGGATCCGGGGGACCACCCCGGGGACCTAGGTGAAGGACTACGGGGCGGTGATCGGAGTCTAGCTCTTCATGCGTCTCTATAGAGCGTAGACCGAGGTTTACGTTCTTTAGAAGCGCTATGTCGAGGACATCGGGCTGATGGTCAGGGTTATGGGGGTAGTGAGTGGGACACATCGGGGCGATAACATCGAATTCGAGCTCCGGGCTCAACTCTTCGAGGTTACGACCCGCGTGATTGTTGGAGTTGCAACACCACGAGAGATGTTTGGCGTTGAGGTCGCCCGCTATGATAACGGAACCTCCACCGAGGTCAAAGAGGGCTTTAAGATCGCTCCGGAGTTGGATCTTATTACTGGAGGGAGGATTATACACCGAGACGATTGTGATCGGCTGGTGTCCTGTCATGCCTAGTCTGCATATGGAAGTTTCCAGGAATTGGAGACCAGGAGGAGGGTCTAAGGGAGTGCAGTACAGGGAACGTTTGTAGTAGATGAGAGTACCACCGCCCCTACTACGGGTCCTGTCGTTGCGAACTAATTTATAGTTAGCAATTCCAGGGTTCCTGTTGTGGGGCTTGAGAAACGTTTCCTGCACTAAGAAGATGTCAATTTGATGATCACGCAAAAAGATTGCGATCTCATCTCGTTGACCGTTAACGCTGTTAGCGTTGAAGAAGCCTAATTTAAGGGATCGGGGCTTAATTCTACAGCTTTCTGTATCCATTGGAATTTATTGGATGAGGAAAATGACTATGTCATCTAGTTCGCAGAGGACATTGATGCGAGCGATTGGATCGCCTTGAGAGGCGTTCCAAGCGGAGACTATGTTTTTCGCCCACTGCGTATTGCAGGAGGAGAGGGTTTGGATAAGGCTGGGGATCGTGTCCCTAAGGAGCACTTTAGTGGACGAGAGGGAAGTGGAGGGAGCAACCGCTGTCGGCGCTGGCCTGGGGGCGAGTGCGGGGGCGGGTGCGGGGGCAGTCTGTGATGTTGGGGGACTACGTGCAGCCTGTGAAGCAGCTAGCACTATAGTGGGAGCGGGGATAGTGGAGCTCATCAGGGCGGGGATAGCCGGGATTGGGGGTCTTGTGGTTGGTTGCTGTTGCTGGGGCAACTGGGTAGTGGGCCTTAAGGCGGGGAACGCCTGCTGATGGTTCAGCGCGTTCCATGGGGACGGCCTTTGGGGACTGAGGCGGGCGGGGAGTTGGGAAGAAAGAGGAGGAGCCGTGGAGGGACTCTCTCTTTGGTGACGGTCGGCTGAGCGTTTAGCCAGCTTAGGGTTGCGCTGTTTTGGCGCTTTAGCACACCCGCGATAATTCGCCGGGTGACCAGACTCGCCGCATAAAACGCAACTAGGGGGCTCAAGGCATAGGGACCTATCTTTTGGGCGTTCGCAGTCGCTAGTGCCGTGGTCGCCCAGGCACTTGACGCACCTGGGTTTCGCATAGCAGTTACGCTGCGAGTGGCCATAAAGCTGGCAACGGTGACATTGACCAGGGGGACCGGACTTGTTGGGGCGCTCGACGCTTATGCCAGACAGGTGGCATAAGGTCTTAATATTATAGACGGCCTTAGACTCGTCTGAAGGCTCGCATACTGCGAGGACCATGTCGTAGGAGGTGCCACCGCGGCCGCGGTGCATGCGGTGGACTTCTAAGGCGGGGATGTTTTGCGACTTAAGGTCGCTGAGGATGGCGTCGGAGTCAATCTCCTTGGGGATGCCGCGGATAACGACTCTGATAAGTCGTTCATCAGGAAGGGCAAAAGTGTGGAACGACACACTTTTTTCTCTGAGCATACGCGTAAGATCGCGGAAGTCTTTGGAGGTGGGTACTAAGACTTTAATGCCCTGTTGGGTGGTGCGGGCGCTAAGATAGTTGATCTTGCGATCAACACACATCTTGGACACATCTGTCCACTTCGCCTTGTCCTGAATGTACAGAGGCGGAGGAGAGGGCTCTTTCCTCGGAGCCGAGGTTTTCGAGCCGGTGACGGGACGGGGAGAAGAGGGACGACTGGCCTGCGGGGAGGTAGTCGGGACGGGACTATGGGAGGCAGCCGACGCGGGGGTCGCAACGGTTGTCTTGGGGGTTTTGGCCGGGACTTGGCTGGAGGAGGCCGCTTTGGATTTGCGGGCACGCTTTTTCCCCTTTCCGGCTACGGTAGTATAGCCTTCGGAGGAAGAAGCAGACGAGTAAGATTCTGATTCGATGTCAGATTCAGGGGAGTGGGGCTCTGACGTATCCATGGATGACATCATCTCAAGAACATGGCGGAGGGACGGGGCAGGGGTATTTTGGTTCTCAGAACCCGCAGCTGCAGAGTGCAGGTGCGGAATTTCTATTGTCTGCGGAGACAATGGACCGGGAGAGAATGGCGGAAGCGATAAAAGGCTCGGAATGCCATTGTTCTCGTCGAACAATGGCTCTCCTTCGCCGAAATAATCATTGTCGTTATCGCAGGTGGGCGACAAGGGATTAGTAGTGTGCCTTATGGGCCCACTACTAGGAATTCGAGCGCCGTATTTGGCAATAAATTCGGGGTCCTTTAAAAGTTCCCGGAAGAACGCTAATAACACAGCGTCAGACATCTCGGAAAAGATGCCTGAGCCGTGTGTAAAAATGGAGGATAAGCTTAATAAAAACGCGGCGCGCACATGTACGCGACTATTTTTAGTAACGGCCTATTGATCCTAACAATTTAATTTAAAAACGCGGCCCCGGGTTGGATGGGCCCGGAGTGTGTGAAAACCCTCCCTGTCGGGTATAGACAGGGAGGTTGAGTGCCTATTGGTGAGCCCTAAGCTTGTAATCCCGTCGCCAGTCTTATTGTGCGAACGGGTTCCTAAGTCTCTAGTGAGGTGCAATACTAGAGAGTGCTAGATGGGAGAGAACGGGGTTAGAGCTAGCGTCGACTAGGAGACCCCCCAAGGCCGGTGGTACTAGCTCCTTCCAATTTTCGCCTTGCCCTGAAGGGGCGCAGCTGGTGTATTGGGTCAACACCCGCTCGGTTTCGTTAACACTGCAAAGTATCAGCCGAGGACCACGAAACTGTGGATTTTCCCTGAAGGGGCACACGCGTTTGACAAAGAAATAGGCGTTCAGCCACCGCCTTGAAAAAGGCAGCTTTTAAACTTATAGTCGTGAAGTGGAGAACACTACGGCGGGGCGTAGCGATATTCGTGAACGAGCACGTCGAGAAAGTACGCAGCGCGAGTTGCGGCACGTCCGTCCTCAGCGAGCGTCGGAGCGCGAATGATCAACACTAGAGCTTCTGGATTCAAAGTTATAGCGATAAGTACCAAAAACGGCCGTTTTTAGCATTAATTAATAAAACTTCTAACCTAGGATGTCAAGTGTTGTTTTTTGGTGTTCTTAAATTTCTACGACACTTGTCTAAAATGTTGTACGTACGGAATTTCAATATGTTGTATGTTGACAGAAATAATGGTTTTTTTTCTGAAGTGGCGTTTCTTTCGCGCCTGTAATCGCCTTAAAAAAATACACTTTTCCCGAATTTGGAATACTTACACGTAAAGACGTTAGACCTAAATATAGTTAGTGTGTTTATCCCCTAATTTAAACTAAGTAATTATTCCATGAAAAAAGATAAACCTGTTAACTAAACAATTTGTGACACAAATTCCAAAAAATCCCGCAAATTTTGGTCAATCTTTAAATTTTTCCGGACTGTTTGCATAATAAGGTGCTGAAGAGGCTCTCGTTAAGGTCAACCTTGACTCGCGACCTCCCTGAAGTGCCGTCTCTAGCCTCTTCTGACCTTAAAGTTGCATTCTTTGCATACTAAATATTGTCTATTTTTAGCTTTGTTTTTCTTTGGGAAGAGTTGACGTTTGAAGGAAACACAATAGTGCGTATTTAGGCGGTATTTTACCAACATATCAATAATGTAGTAATTATTCACCAGATAAGCTAATGAAATAGAAATTGATGTTTTCAATGATCTTGTGATTATCACTATTCTTCTTCTTCTCTCGAGTCAGCACAAGCTATACGAAAATAGCTCGTGCTGTGGTGAAAAGATTAGCCAGTCAGCAAGGTTGGTAGCGGGGCTGACTGCCCAGGGTGCGCCGGACGTACTTAAGTATCGTCACTCGTGGAGGCTCTTTTTATGCACCCCATTACGCCATCACTATTGACATGCGGTAAAATGCTAATGTAAGCTGTTGAATAGTTTAGAGACCACAGTTAATGATACATGATGAAATACCCCCTAAGTACCGTCTTTAAGGTCTATCTATTCATACACGAAATATTTTAAGGGTCTGTATCTGTATCTGTAGGTGGTCAAGAAGCCAAAGACAAGAGAATCGTTTTTTTTTTATGAGTATAAATTATTTTACTTAATTATTATAATTGTAATTTTGCTTGACATAATTTTGCATAAATTTGAAAAAAAAATACCCGCTTCATTGACAATAAATACCTACTACGTAGAAACTAGCGTAATAGATGTTGAAAATAGTAATGAGCCAGTATTTGATACGTGTATCAAGTAAATTTAAATTATTGAATTAAAAAAAAATGAGAAATAATAAATCAAGCCACAAATTTATTTATTGGCCACGTGACCAAACTTCTCATTTTATAACTAAGCAACGGGAAAATGAGATTTATAATAATAAACTAATTCGACTTTTTTACAACGCCAACTAAATTTTTGGGCACCCCTACACGGATAGGTTAGGTTCGAAGGGGATGACGGGGGGTAGAGTGAGCGAGCAAAGCGAGCGAACGAAGCCCCCCGCCATCTCCTTCGTGTTAGGTTACTTTAAACCCTGCAGACAGAAATAGGAGCCGCGCGCAGCGGGGCTCCGTCGACTCTTTTTGTTTGTCATTTGTTTTTATTGTGAAAATGAAAGTGGGTGACGAACAGTGGCTTATATAGAAGATAACTAGTGGCTAAGATAGTATCATTCAGACGCTCGTTAATTGTGGCTGACTTAGTAATTTAGAAGCCAATGTAAATTTTTAGAAGCGAATAATGCTATTAAAAAGAAGTATGTTTAATTAGCACCCAAAAAAAAATACTTAGTTTTTCTTTTTTTTTTATATTTATTTGGCTTCTTTATCACCTATAGATGTATCCCTTAAAATATTTCGTGTATGAATAGATAGACGACCGTCCGCGAGGCCTAACCTGAGCTTTGCATTTGTGTGAGAATGAATGCAGACGCGTCCTTTGCTTGGTGTAAACCGGTTTATACTGCTTTTTGGCAATCGATTCTATGTGCACTCACACAAATGCAAAGCTCAGCTTACGCCTCGCCAAGTATACCTATCCAGATAGCTTATCTTTAAAAATTATAACTATATGAATGTATTTGACGTGAGCCTACAGTCACTTTGTTTAAGCAAAGCTGATTTGTAAATGTGTCAATTATCTATACAATTTTGCCATTTTGATGGCAATTTGTTTATCCCTTTACTGTAGAAGTTTGCCGGACGGCAGGCGATGAAGTCAGCGAAAGCGTTTTGTACTGCCTCCAGGGTATGGAATTTTTCCCACTTAAAAAAATGACTAAATTTTGAAAAAGTTGAAATCTGTTGGGACAAGGTCACAAAAACAAAACACTATCTAAAAACAAATGACTGAATTTGAAATTAAAATAACACGGCTTTCGAATAAAATTTATTTGAACTTTGAATTGCGCGCCAATCCACAGATAATTAAACCTGAAAATGCGGGTTACAGAATCTCCAAATAAATAGATAAAGACCTATTAAAATATTGAGTATTGACATTTAACTCATCCATAGAAAAAGATAAATACTTCTTAGTCTGTCCTGCCCATTTTAGACATTGGATATTACTACTTAAGTAAGCAGACGTCACTCCTCTAAAAGCGTAGGTAGCAACAAATCAAGCATCAAGCCTTTAATAACTCCAATAAAGTTAAATGTCAGACGGGCTGAGGAAAGCGATTAGAAAGAGTTGAATTAATTATAATAGTCAATGAATATTAATATAGCCTAGTTGGCGATACTGGATGATTGACGTAACTTAAATTGACATTAACATTTGACCTTCTTTGTAAAGGTTCTGGAAAGTTCTTTTTTTTTTCTTGTTGTTTGATCGAAGATATTTCGTAGAGTTTTGGGTAGGATACGCTCGAACACTGTGTTTTGTTTTTTTTTTTAGTGGAGAGTGAAAATCGCGGCGGAAATTATTAATGAGGAGGTCAGGATCAAACACTAACTTATACACTTGTGACACTTTCGTTTTTTTTTGTTCTTATTCGATTCCAAATGATACAATTCACCATTTTGCAAAACATTGGTGCAGATTCTCTTGTTAACCAACTAAACTACAATTAGAGAATTGCTATCTTTTACTAACAGTTAGCGCGAGAAAAGGACGGTGATATTACAACAACTAAGTTAGAGATGTCAAATTAGTTTACGCCTTGAACTTCACCGTGTTTTTAGTCGACACGTTTTAAATGTCGTCTAAATTTATATGGAACTTTTAGTTCAACTAAAGACAGCTCTTATTTACGTATGTCTCTTTCTTATTTTATTAGAGTGAAAAAGATGGCAATAGCCTAAATTAAGTTTAGTTTGTCCACAACAGAATCGGCACCATTGTCGATCATAAATGCACGTATCCAGACAGCGGAGTCTTCATAATAGGGTCCCGTTTTACCTTTTGGGTACTGAACCCTAAAAAGAAAATGTGCAGTGACCATTCGCCTGCGAGTCTTGTTCTATTCTGTGGTTGACCCTTCGATTGGAAAGGCGACAAAGGCTATCATAGAAAGTAATTTCGTTTTACATGCTGCACCAGTGGACGTCATCATGTCAACGCCGGCTATCGCTGAAAACCAGCGCTATAGCTCTGTCATGCACGTGAATTTGTAATATGCTGAGCGATGGAATTTTTGCGCGGAATTGACGCATATTTTTCCAATACTTTCTTTTTGGTTTTGTGGTACCTACTTTTATTTTATTTTTGTGCGTCATGCGGCGCGAATAAACAATTTTAAGGGTTCCGTATCCAAAGGGTAAAACGGGACCCTATTACTAAGACTCCGCTGTCTGTCTGTCACCAGGCTGTATCTCATGAACCGTGATAGTTAGACAGTTGAAATTTTCACCAGGCAACAGGTAGACGCTTGAAATATTCACAGAATATTTAATTATATATTCACTTTAAAAATAAATAATTAAATTAAAATAAAACAAATATTCAAGGGGGGGGGGGACCTTCCATACAACAGACATGATGTTTTGCCGTTTTTATAAATAATTGTACGGAACCCTTCGTGCGCGAGTCCGACTCGCACTTGGCCGGTTTTTTTAGTATTTTTTTTAAGTCTGTTTTTACTTTTATTTATTCCCAATAGTTTCTTTTTGGTTTTGTGTATACTTTTATTTTATTTTTGTGCGCCATATGGCGCGAATAAACAATTTTTGCTTTCTTCCTTTCTCATCATCTGCCTAGCCTTTTCCCAACTATGTAGGGGTCGGCTTCCAGTCGAACCGGATGCAGCTGAATATCAGTATTTTACATGGAGCGACTGCCTATCAGACCTCCACAACCCAGTAACTGGGTAATACGATACTCTTGGTAAGACTGGTTGTCAGACTTTCTGGCTTCTGACCAACAGTAACGACTGTCAAAGATCTACAAATGACAGCCGGGACCAACGGCTTTACGTGCTTTCCGAGGCACGGAGGAAACTCGCTATGGTAAATGGTCACCCATCCACAGACCAACCTCGGCAAGCGTGGCTTAACCCGGAAGATCGGTCCATGCGGCTGTAATTATTTAGCCACGATTTACTAAAAATATTATTCCCAAGAAAGTAAAAGATAATTATTATCTTTTATTTTCTTGGGAATAATATTTTTAGTTACAATATCAGTTTCAATACAAATTATAAGCAACTGAGACTGACACCTTCAATAAAATAAACTTATCAAAATTCATGTAAAGTGGACTGTATTGACGATGAATAGTTCTATTTCTACAAATTGTAGCATATTGTCTATTCGAATAGCTCCCTCACTTTGTAGTTCTGTACTCCTAGTACGACTTTGTAAATTATGAAAACAACAATAGTTTACGTGGGAACTGAATAATTTATTTGTCTCTTTTTATTGCAGGTGTGTAAGAGAGATAGAGTGAGTTCTCGAAATCTATTGTCGTTTTCATAATTTGCAAACTTGTACAGGGTACTACTACGTAGGTACATATTTGAAATTGTCGGTAGCTGACAACGCTGAGCAATGTTTAGAAGATGAAGAGTCGTCGTCATGGATCAACGCACTAGAAGTTGTAATACTATGGGCGACACCTAGTAGGATTCGGACCTCGGGTTAGGGCGTTGCTGGTCGGGTTTGGGGGGGAGAAAGCTTGATGAGGGCTGAATTATCAGTGTGACTGCGGAGTCTGAACGACCGGCTCTACGATGGGAGAGCTCGGTGGATTGTGACCGGGTTTGGGTATACACCGTGGGCCCGAGGTACCCAAAAGATTTTAATCACGCCTATCTGATGGTATAATGAATCAAATGTTGTCAATCAATGAATCAAATGTTGTCATGAAATCAAATGTTGTCAATCAATGAAATGTTGCCAATCAATGAATCAATGAAATGTTGTCAATCAATGAATCAATGAAATGTTGTCAATCAATGAATCAATGCAATGTTTGCCAATCAATGAATCAAATGTTGTCAATCAATGAATCAATGACATGTTGTCGATCAATGAATTAATGCAATGTTGTCAATCAATGAATCAAATGTTGCCAATCAATGAATCAATGAAATGTTGTCAATCAATGAATCAATGCAATGTTGTCAATCAATGAATCAAATGTTGTCAATCAATGAATCAATGAAATGTTGTTAATCAATGAATCAATGCAATGTTGTCAATCAATGAATGAAATGTTGTCAATCAATGAATCAATGCAATTTTGTCAATCAATGAATCAATGCAATTTTGTCAATCAATGAATCAAATGTTGTCAATCAATGAATCAAATGTTGTCAATCAATGAATCAATGAAATGTTGTCAATCAATGAATCAATGCAATGTTGTCAATCAATGAATCAAATGTCAACAAAAGTCCAATTAGGACATATTTTTTTTCTGATCGTATTAGATCAATTAACTTTAGTACTTCCTTGTAAACAATACTTTAGGTTGAAATGGCAACATTTACAAATTATCGTGTGAGTGGATAGGAAACTTCTCAGTTCACAACCCTCCCCGACAAATAAGACATACGGCGGGTGGGGTATGGTATTATAAAAGTCACAACGCCGCGTTCATAGGACTTGTTACCATAGAAATATTTCGAATTGTCAATTTCCGTAAATATTTCGAAAATTAAGCTTTATTCAAGAAACTATATCCTAGCTTTTCTTCTCCAATTAGGCATCGGAATCGGTGGTTAAAATCTTTCGTACCTCGGGCCAACGGTGTACAGATGAAAGCGGTATCTTATTTTATAATATACTGTTTACAAACTAACGTAGATACAAATACTCGTACACATTTATAATTGAATTGGGTGAGACTATCTTATTAGTTTTCCTGTGAATTCTGCCACCTGCGTGGATCGACCCGTGAAATACTCTCCACACTGTAATTTAAAAGGGTAACGGAACCGTGTTTTTACGTTTGTACTAGCTGTTGTTCGCAGTTTCACTCACACCCAACTCCTTCATGTGTACCTACTTGGTTTATAAAGTGCTATTACATAATCCAGGACATGGTCGACCTGTGTGGCTTTCATTCAAATCTGTTCAGCTGTTTATGCTGCATATCCAAACATCTTTACTAAATTTTCCATTTATAATTCAGTCCGGGGTAACACTAACAGCATCTTACAAGTTATTGCGGATAAACAGGACTCAAATATCCTGAAAACATTTATTCGCGCTCAAATTTTGTAATTTTATTTGAATATTATTATGGACATGGTTCTGAAATAAAAAAATATGATTATTATTATTTGCATCTCTTTGGAAATCACGGCTCATCTTCCGTGCGGAAGATGTCTGGTTCTTTGGAAGGCATACGGGGCACACAGGTCCAACGCGCAGAGGCCCCTTTGAGAACTTTAAAATAGGACCCACCAACCGGGGACTATCCACGGCTGCACTATTGGAGTACAGTCATGGACCGTCCCAGGTGGGTGCAAAACTATTGTAAAATATGGTTAAAAAAATCTGGTCTATGGGAATGGGTGTTTAGTGGACTGATTAACTTCTATTGCCGGAAGAAAATGGCGTAATTATTATTGTAATACTAGTGGGATAACCAATCACAGAGGTTGATAGTACAGATCAGTGGTTGACAAACTTTTTTTATCAGAGGCCAAGAAAACCCAAGAAATTTTACAGAGGGCCAGAATATTTAAAAAGCATATTATTTTAAATTAATTTACTGCAAGTAAGAAACTTAATAAGGTCAGGAATGAGTATATTAGCGGAAGTTTGAAAGTAGCGCCAGTGACAGAAAAGTTGAAAGTGAATCGTTTGTCTTGGTATGGGCATGTGAAGAGGAGGGATGAAACGCATGTGACCAAAAGAGTTATGAATATAAATGTGGATGGATGGAGAGAAAGAGAGAGGCCAAAGAAAAGATGGATGGATTGTGTGAAGAATGATATGAAAGAGAAGGGAGTCAGTGACATCATGACGGGTGACAGGACGGAATGGAAGAAGAAAACGTATTGCGCCGACCCCAAGTAACATGGGATAAGGGCAGGAAGATGATGTTGAAGTAAGAAACATAATAAAATTTGACTGCTGTTCGAAGGCCCCGCCTTCGAAGAGTACGGAACGTATGAAACTGCTTTTGACTGACCATGATGTCGTCGTAAACAGGTTCGAGCTAAAACGGAGAGACTTTCAACAGTGAGAACAAGTGTCGATGAGGCTACAAAAATATTTTTCCGAGGACCATTACGCTTGCTCTAAAAAGGACAGTTGGTGAGCCGGATTAAAACACTGCGGGCTGGAATTCGCCGTGGGCTGTAGTTTTCCCACCCTTGGTAAAGATGTTCTCTGGTCACTAGCGTGGCTGCCAAGCGAACGTTTTCCGTTTGATGCACCCAGACTGGACAGTTTCACTGTATATTTCTGTTAGTAAACTCTAAGTAGCAAACTGATGTTTGAAATTGTGCCTTTTTAAATGTAACAAAAAATACCTTCTGTACTTATAGTGGCAAAGTACACTAATACAACGATCGTTATAAACTGTTATCGGTAGCGGGTAGCACAGGGCAATGTTGGCAAAGGAAGGTAGTCGTCGATATGGATCAACCTACCTGATGTTATAAAGGCGGTGGTCATTCGACGAAGCGGAGCATTCTGTGTTGATCAGCTGAAGAATTCTGACCTTTTATATCTGACTAGCTTGTCCTTATTTTATGATCTTGTAATAATTGTGTAAAGTAGGATATATTGTGATCTAGTTCATGTTACTAACGCAAATATCTCTTTCAGTGGTTGAGAGTCTATGTTGGTTTTATTTACTACATTTACCTTGCTCGCAATCCTGACATACCGATATTAGCTATAACTGTAATGATAGAATCACTCCTGAACGATTTTGTTGTTGTTTCTTGTACAAAACTATGTTTGAAGTCTTAATAAACATTCACATTACAATTTAAATTAGTTTCTTAATTAAAAACATGACCCTAAAAAAACATAAAGAAAGCTACTCACAATTCTTCATTGGATTAATTACAAAATTATTAGGCCCTTGGCAACAGCCGATACAGAAATTAATTAACATTGTTCAACGACTAATTAAATGCTTAATTATGTTGAGATATTTCTTTGAAATGGGCTATTTTGTTACCGAGAGCCAAAGAAACCGTTAATGTTTTTATAACCTCTTTGAGGGTTTGAATCACAGATGTTGAGTTAAATATAGACCGCAAGTTAGAAAAATCTGCTTCACAAGGAGCTCTGCTACTACTAAAAGTTATGGAGCTTGCTAATCACATCCGATCCAAATATCAGAATGTCCGACAGAGACGGATGTAAAAAAAAAAACTTAGAATCCTGAAGCAAGTTTGCGACGTTGCTTCTTTCAATCCGACCATCAGACAATCGGCCAATCAAATCGAAAATATGAGACTAGGCTACGTTAAAATCTCCTTCCCACGCAAAAAAGTTGATAACCTGGATTATAATGAATTTTCTCATGTTAACTTAGTCAAACAATTCTATAGTTTTATGTCCTTTCGTAGACTATATTTCATCGGAAGCAATTAGCAAGATAATGTGCAGAAAATGCAGATTACTATGAATTATGCAGGAGTGGAGATTAATTACTGAAGTTAATGGATGAGCTATGGAATATATTTTAGAAGAGAGACAAGAATTAATAAGTCGTGTATGCATTGACAAAAATTGTCACCGAAGTCTTGAGTAGAGTGCGACTCTTTAGATACTTACGTTTTTTTAACTCATCATCATCATCATCTGCCTAGCCTTTTCCCAGCTATGTTGGGGTCGGCTTCCAGTCGAACCGGATGCAGCTGAAAATCAGTATTTTACATGGAGCGACTGCCTATCAGACCTCCACAACCCAGTAACTGGGTAATACGATACTCTTGGTAAGACTGGTTGTCAGACTTTCTGGCTTCTGACCAACAGTAACGACTGTCAAAGATCTACAAATGACAGCCGGGACCAATGGCTTTACGTGCTTTCCGAGGCATGGAGGAAACTCGCTATGGTAAATGGTCACCCATCCACAGATCAACCTCGGTAAGCGTGGCTTAACCCGGAAGATCGGTCTATGCGGCTGTAATTGTTTAGCCACGAGCTCCTCTCAATCAATAATAGGCAATAAGTTTTTTTAACTCAAAGCATGTAAAAAATAAACAAAAATTAATAGTTAATCGAGTGAAATTTACACGGTTCGAGTCTTTACAAAAAAAAACCGGCCAAGTCCGAGTCGGACTCGCGCACGAAGGGTTCCGTACCATTATCAATAAAAACGGCAAAATAATCACGTTTGTTGTATCGGAGCCCCCTTAAATATTTATTTTATTCTGTTTTTAGTATTTGTTGTTATAGCGGCAACAGAAGTATATCATCTGTGAAAATTTCAACTGTCTAACTATCACGGTTCATGAGATACAGCCTGGTGACAGACGGACAGCGGAGGCTTAGTGATAGGGTCCCGTTTCGTTTTGGGTCCCTTTGGGTACGGAACCCTAAAAATCAACTACACTTAAGTCTAAACACATGTAAACTAGCTCTAATGTATCAACTGTACAGTCATAAATTTCTCATTAAGGACACAAATACTTCATTTATTTACGCTATAAAATGATTATGAAAACCTTTGACGAAGCAACGCTTCATTAACACATAAAATAACGTTAAACAATATTGATAGGGTGACATAAACACACATCTATTTTTGTAGCATGGACGATGACGCACAAGGTCTCACCCCACGTCATAATATCTGAAATTCATATTTGGTCATTTTGGCTGGACGGTATTTGGTATAAGGCATAAGCGGGTAGCGACAGATGCAGGGTAGGATAGGTTAAAGGAGGTGATGGCGACCAAGAAGGGAGCGGAGAGGGAGAGAGAGGCAGCTGCCACTCTCTTTTCCCGCGCCAGACGCACTGGGCGCCGGAGGGCGCGCGACGATCTCCGGCCACCGTAGTGTGTGGCCTGCAGGCGGCGGGTTGGGGGACCCGCCGCCCGACCAGTAACAGGCCCGAGAAGGCGGCGCGCAGAGTTCCGTGCGTGCCTCTCAGGAGGACGTGGGGCAAGGCCCCACAGAAGCAGAGGTCCGCCAGTGGTTGGCGGTCCGAGGCCTGCGGAGGTCGCGGTGCATGCAGTTGCGAATCCCGCGACCCCGGTCAAGGGTCAGAAGAAGGAACACCGTGGGTTTTTAGCCGGTAAGAATCCGGCATACCCCTTCGCTTTCCCCGGGCGAAGGGCATCCATGAGGATTTTCCAACGACAAAAAAAAAAAAAAAAAGAAAACGGTGCTTCTGGAGTGGCCCTTTTTGTACCGGGGAACTGTTTATTAGAATAAATGAGAACAGACAAACAGTTACTGGCTGATGTACAAAGGTGGGTTTAACCCAAACGAGCTGTTATACCCTTACAATGTTAGTGGAAGTGCTGACCACCATTCAAATGTGCTGTGTCAACATTATTGGTCTTTGTGGTGCATTGATCACGTTGTCTAGTGAGTTAGTTCGGTCTAAATTTCGGTACGGGTCGGAAGTCCCAAAATTCTACTATTTCTGTATTCCAGGTTCCTTAATTCAATAAACGATGTGTAATTAATTGTTTTTTTTTAAACAGTAATCCGAACTCTCCCATAACAGAGCGAATGCTCATTCTATCCACACTCCATCAAATTCTTTTGATATAAATAGAGACGGAGCATTATTTGGTTGTACTATCTTGTTTGCGGAGATTCTACGGAATGTTCTAAGAATGCTCGCTAGCTTGATGTGAACAGCGCACGAGCGTGGGAACAGTTGTATTCTTTCGTGTTCGGACGTGCTCGCTTCTTGACGAATGAGCAATGCACTCGTTCGTCTGATCTTAACATCTCTAGAGCATGTGCAAGAATTCCAGTTCTTGTTGTTGTCATTCTTACTCGTTGCTATACTTTTGATGTAATGTAGAAAATGAATGATCGTTTACTAGTGGTAGGCGTTGCAAAGACGAACCGTTTTCAAAGACGGTTTCGTGTCCTGTGACAATAGAACCGTTTTACGTTCTGAGTCAAAACAGTCTTCGTATAATATAATGAAAATTAAACTATAAGTATCAACGAAATACAGTCGACAATCTCTTATCTCTTACCAGTGAAACCAGCTGTCGACCTTGTTTATGGTCGTTGTGGTTCACGACGCGTACCAGTTGTAAGTAACCGCAACTATTTTAACCGATGAAACGTATCTGTTAGTACTAGTTCTGTTCCGTTTCAACTTTTCAGCCGTCTTCAAACCAGTTGCAACGACAACCGTTTCGGCGACTATAGTTTTTGTCCTCAGGAAAACGGCTGCGTTTCGTCTTCAGAAAAATCGACACCCACTATCATTTACACCAAAAAAGCAACAAACAACGGCGCTCTATGTTCTTGTTCTAGCTCTAATATTTGTTTAGTCTAAACCCACCTTATATTGTAACTTGCACCATACAAAATATAATTAAATGTATTTGTACGTGTTTCGCTCTTAACTGGTTTGTGATTGGATATCGCTGGATTTTCTCAACAACCGAGGTCCGTATCGAATTACAATGATATACGAATGAAATCAAATGCTTGTTTAAACAATGGAAAATCTCGTAAAGGTTTATAATTTTTTTCTGTTGTGCCTAATATTGATTGAGAAGAAATTATTTAATATAAAAGTGTGGTGGAACCAGGTGTGGTGTTCCTCCAACCAAAGGGAGGATCCTCCAACCAGGCGGAGTCTTATGCCTGGCGGGCTACTGCCCAACAGTTGATGTTGGGAGGTTGTATATAAGTATATTATTTGCGTGTTAAATCTTGATATCGCAATGTAGGCTTGAATAGTTCGCATGTGGCGTGGATAGATGCCGCCACAAAAGAATTCAATCGATGCAGACTGCTGAAAGCACGGTGACACAGCTGGCGGGCACGACTAGAATGATACCCATCTTTGCAGTCAGATAATTCAGGGCTCTAAAATGATATAGAATTAGAAAAACAAATAAAAAAAAAACTTTTGCTTGCTTTTTTTCTATTATTCCTATTTTGCGTTAAGGCACGAGTTGGTAGCCAACTGCTGATAGCAGCAGTAGACAACATGTCGCTCCGACACTACTGGTTTCTATGTATTTCTATGAAATACCTTCCGCAGCTAGCCACAAGTCGCCCGACTACACGTCGTACGACCGCATACGACGTATCGCCCGACCGCAGATCATTAGTGCCACCAACGCTGGAGCGACGACACGTAGAATCTTTCTCAAAAAATGAGTTTTTCCAATTCCGAGGAAGAAAAACTGATAAACCAGGTGGCCCAATATCCTGCACTGTACGATGCATCTAACAAAAACAAAAGATACAAAATAAATCACGATCGTAGACATCTTGTCTCACGGAACATTCAGAACTAACTGGAATACGACGCTGCCGTCTGCTGCAGCCATCTGCAGTTGATATGACGCTGCGACGTGTCGCTACGACGTGTCGTAACGACATGTCGTCTGCTGCTGCTGTATGCAGTCGGCCACGAATTTGTACCTATGTGTGTGTGTTGTGTGGAGTACAAAGGTTCCAGACGAAAACCAGCATCAAGTACTTATACTCGTAGTGCTTGACATTAAGCTGATCTGGACACATTTTTGGTCCAGCCGTGAGACACATACCCAAGTTTTTTTTATTAATTATATCACACTTTTCATCTGCTGTGTCTCTTTGTGTTGTGTCAAAATAAATGATTTTTTATCTTTATTTTTACCTTTAATGTGTCACCAGCAGAGCACGCGGTTCGAAGGAATTACACGAATTCGTTTACACCCTGTGCAGTTCCTAACTTCACCTAACCATGGTATAATAATATGTTTCACTGGTATTCTCTTCCCGTGACAGCTAGGTCGTGATTGGCCTACGACTACGTCATCAGCTGGGAGTACTTCCACTATGTATAAATAAATTAGCCGAGCAAGATGCATTTTTCACATAGTTGCTTCTACAAAAAAACAATTTTGAACTAGTAATTTTATACAGTTTACTTTTTAAGTAAATAGATGAATAACACGAAATAGAAAATAGTTAGGCTAGTTAGCAATTTATTTAATATTTATTATGAATTAAAAATCTCCTTTATTGTATTGGAGATGTTAATCAACGGCAGCACTGATCGTGACATTCATGACGTAGCCTTAGGCCATTGCGGGAAGAGAATACCAGGCGTAGCATATTATTATACCATGCAGTTAACCTTTTAAATAGGAGGTAGGTACGGTTTGAAACTGTTGTACTACGCAGGCAGCACGTGACACCGGGGACTGACATCACTTCCTTGCCGATGACAATGACATTGTCGTCATTCGGCGCAGCCAGGGGAATACAAGGACGTACAGAAGACTGGAAGAGAATTGTATGAAAGCAGTGATATCAATTTACGTAGTACTGTAAAACTGCAGTGCGGTGTGGAGCTTGTGGTTAATTAACAACAACGTGGATCATATGATTTGCAAGGTTAAGCTGCGCTTACCGCGGTCAGTCTTTTGATGGGTGACCGTTTGTTATACACATCGCGACCTCTACGTACTTCGGAAAGCACGTTAAAACGTGCGACCATTTCTACGTAACCGGGCAGTTATTGGCGAGACCTGAAGGGTCTCCAGCCAATGGAGGGGGAGTAAAATACTGAACCTAAGCTAACTACTTGTACTACACTAACATCATGACTACCTGCAACAACAGCACTAAGGGCGACCCCTAGTGGGACTCGGACCTCGGCTTATAGCGTTGTTGGCGGGGGCTTAGGGGGTGAGACAGCTTGATGAGGGCTGAATTATCGATGTGACTGCGGAGTCTGAAGAGATGACCGGCTCTACGACGGGAGAGCTCGGTGGATCGTGACCAGATGGCGAAAGATGAACGTTATTATCTCTTCCATTTATTTTATATCTGTGTAACCCATAGATATAGATAATTTTATTTACTAGTGTAACCACGTTGATTGGTTGTCACGTGGCGTTTGAACATTTGAATTTAAACTTTACCAACCGTTCAATTTGGGTTAATTTTGCACTAATTGACCAATACAAAGGACGTGTTTATATTAATTAACCATAATTTATTGGTGTAGCACCCTTTATCTTGAAACTTGTGTAATACCGAAACTTTATTGGATGGAGAGTCGATTTTCGATGTAAATTCTATTAATTATCTGTAAGTCGTATAAGGTATTAGCATAGGAAAACAATAAGAAGTTTTACTCAAAAGTTTTGATGTTATCTATACATATAATAAAATCGTGGTTTAGAAGTAAATATGAAATTTTTGTCTAGAACTTATAAATCGCGCGGTAACGAAACCATAGCGCGATCTAATTCGACGCCAACGCCATCTAGGGAAGTAAAGATTAAACATATGTTTACATGTTTATGCAAGCATCACGTAAAAAGAGCTGACCCAATGCTGTTGACTTGTATAAACATATATTGTGCTTATCTCCAAGTAACATATTTATTTTTGTTTCATCGCAATCGGTTCACGCATTCAAAAGATATGCAAATAATTAATATCTTCTATACATTTACAAATCTGTAGACTTTTGCGTATCTGTACGTAGCAAATATTTTGAAAAAACCTGGTTGGGGTGTTAAACTATAACCAATAGAACCCATTTTTAACATTTTTGGATTTTTTGTCTGTTTGTCTGTTTATCTGTTTGTCTGTTTATCTGTTTGTTTGTTCAAGCATCACATAAAAACAACTGATCCAATGTTGTTGACTTTTATAAATAAATATTGTGCTTATCTCCAAGTAACATATGTTTTTTGTTTCATCGCAATCGGTTCACGCAATCAAAAGTTATGCGAATTTTAAGTTTTCTAGAAGAACTTAGCATGTATTAGTTTATTTTCAATAGATGGCGTTACGTGTATCAAATCATGTTGTGAGGAAATATATTACTACGAATAAATCCACAAATTACCTAATATTCATTGTTGAATTGGTACCTATTCTCAGTCTACGAAAGGTCTAATGATCTCTATCCTTATGAAAAAGGAACTAAGCTTTTACAAAAAAAACGAAGATATTGTTATTTAGAATTTATTAGGTCAATTTCTTATTGTTGTTCACAATAAAATGAATTCATGACTTCATGTGGACTAATAGTAAGATTTTTGTTCATTGAATGTTCATACTTTTTGGGAATGCTGATGCCGAAAATAAGGTCCAAATTCAAATTGAAATCGGTGGCCATGATTATTTGCAAGGAAAGCGCTCACCCAGTGCTTTCGTTGAAATTTAGTATTTCGTAATCATTCTATCTACTCAATGCACTTTTTGGATTTTTTTTCTATATTTAATTTTATTTTGTTCATTATTGTCAGATTTATTCAAAGCCTGTCGCCGTCGTTTTAATAAGTTTACTTCATTGAGTTTTTTTAAGCTTTAGGTAATGTTCCAAAGACATGGCCATGGAGGGAAAGTACTTTAAATATTAAAAATAGCAAATTTCACTCAAAGGAAACTTCATTTCACTTTTTTTTTAAAGTAAGAAATATTGCGTTTTACTGATTTTTTTGCCTGAACCGGGAATCGAACTGACAAAGCTTTATGTACCATCCGGTATTATATTATGGCACCTGTTGATAGATATTTATAAGGATCAAATCTCTCCAACAAACACACTGTCTTAAATTGAAGGAAGTGCAAGAAATAAGAAGTAACAACAAATAAGTGTTTGAATTGAGATGTACCTAAGTTAGGTAGGTACTTAATGTTAGTTTTTATGGTCTTCCATCAATTTCAGGCACTATGTTTATTGGAGCGATCATATCGATTGGTGAAATAAAAATATAGAAGATGTTTTTTCGCGTTTGTGTTGGTTCGATTTCCAGATCAGACTTTTTGAAAGCAGTACCTACCTATTTATAACTTATTAAAATTAAATGAAGTCTTCTATAAGTTTTTTTTTAAATATTTAAAGTTCTTTTCTATACCTACCACACCTCGAATGAAATCATAATTTAGTTCGCAGATTGTAACAAGACGGCGTTGTAACTATTTTTGTATCGCGATATGGTTTTGTTACATCTTCAATAATAGTATCAATATTCAATTATAATCCATTTTAGCAAGGAAATGTATAGAAATAAGCAACACGTTTTTAGTATTACGGTTTTATGAATCTTTACGGTCAATCAAGAGGAGCTGAAACTCTACATAAAGAAATGGTTCAAAAGATGTAAGTGTCTTAGTGGGACACCTTTGCCTATTATTATAATAAATGGATTATTTAGTTGCTGCGACACAATGTTGTTTTCCGACTTCCACGCGGACGGAGTCGCGGGCACAGCTAGTTTCAAAATAAAACAGCAGTTCCTGATAAAACGCATAAATGTACCTACTTACAATTATTAACTCATTAAAAATTAAATTTTAAACATTTCTATAAAAATATTTAAAAATATAGTGGCCCACCGGCATTGGGAACAGGGTCCAAGCTACCGGCGGTCAGGGCTTCAAAGAGAGGAACTTCCTAACAATACGCGCCGTGTCCAGAAGTACGGCTTTCTGTATCAGGCCCTTGATCCAGCTACAAAACGAGAGCCTCTTTAGATGTTGGTTGAGGCTCTTGGCTTTAACAACTATTGGCACAATGACTGCTGAATCAACATCCCACATGGCGACAAACTCGTGTGCCGGGTCTTGATTTTAATTATACATATTATACACCGTGGGCCCGAGGTACCCGAAAGATTTTAACCACGCCTTTCTGATGCTATTACGAGTCAAAAAATGTTACATCAACGAAAGTCCAATTCAGTGTTTTTTTTTCGGTACTTAATAAATCAATTAACCTTCCTTGTAAACAATACCTTACATTGAACTGGCAACTTTTATAAATTATCGTGTGAGTGGATAAGACCTTCTCACTTCATAACTCTTCCCGACAAATAAGACATACGACGAGAGGGGTATGGTATGACAAATGTCGCAACGCGCCGCGTTCATAGGACTTGTTACGATAGATGTTTTACGATTTGTGAATTTCCGTAAATAATGAATGTTTCGAAAGTTACGCTTTATTCAACAAACTATATCCTATCTTTTCTTCTCCAATTAGGCATATAGCAGCGTTTTCATAAGAGCCATAACACGAATTTCGCGATGTGGATGTTTTACAGTGACCACAACGCGTTGTGAGCTGTTTTTTCGCTCAATGAGCGTTTTTTGTCTTTGAGCGTAACTTAAAGAATACTAGAGGTCGCTCGTGGCGTCGCCCGCGTGGATGTCGTTTATCGTGTATTCCCTATTTTTCGGGATAAAAGTAGCTTATGTCCTTTTCCAGGTTCCAGACTATCTCTGTACCAAGTTTCATCAAAATCGGTTCAGCGGTTTAGGCGTGAAAGCGTAACAGACAAACAGACAGAGTCACTTTCGCATTTATAATTTACTAGCAACCCGTACCGGCTTCGCACGTGTACGTTTTATAGCTTAAAACCTTCCTCTTGAATCACTCTATCTACTAAAAGAAACCGCATCAAAATCCGTTGCGTAGTTTTAAAGATCTAAGCATATATAGGGACAGACAGCGGGAAGCGACTTTGTTTTATACTATGTAGTGATGGATTATTATACTATACATATTGATATCGAATACAAATGCCATCAAATCGGTAAGTATACTAACAACGATATTAATTCGAAGATATTACTTTCATGAAACATAATTTTCATTAAAATACTCATTTAAATATTGTAATTTTACTCATGTACGTTTATGATGGCTACATTGTAGGTACTCGTGTAAATAATAATATGCATTGGAATATTGATTTCAAATAAATTTAAATGAATTACACTTTCCTGCCAAACAGTTCTCAAAAACACAAACCAAATGTTTTCACTGCCGTTTGAAACGGAAAAAGCCAATATGGCGTCGATGTATGACGTCAGAAAGGAAAACTAGCAACATGCTGTAGAATGTAGATCAACATACAGCGTGCTTTCATATTGGCTGAAGAGAAAAAAATGTTTTTTTACCAACCCGCACTTCGCGGCGGGTAAGCATACTGCAACCGATTTTAAATCTTTCGGCAATGTTGATAGGGTTCAATATTGATTGGTGTGAGTAGATCTATTTTAGTGTCGTACTCAGTGAAGTGTGAGAGGTATGGTAGGGGAGTTTAATACGTACCAATAGGTACCTATCATTGGTACTTCGTTTGTAAATGGTTTACATCTCTGTTAACGAAAGACGAGACTTGACACAGCGCGGTATTTCGTAAATTGGAGACTGCTATTGAAAAAAACGTAAACGAAATCATCAAAAACCGTAAAATAGCTATATTATCCATGTTTTTTTTTTCAATATTCTTTTTTTGATAACGTTTTGAAGAGAAATGTCAGGACTCAACTTACGTTGGAAAGGGTATAATAAAATAGGTAAAGTGAGATGTTAATTGGTACCTACTTTTTCATAAATAATATTTAAATTCTATAATTTAAATATTATTTATTAAAAAGTAGGTAACAATTAAAATCTCAATCTTTTTTATTATTTGGATTATGTAGGTACTATACATAGGTATAATACCTAATTAATATGTTGTCACCGGTTTGAAAAAATAATAATTTTGTTAAATTATATTATTGTGGTATAAATCTACTAAGTAGGTACGAAAAATTACACAATACATGGTCTTTACTTACGACATAAAGAATATTATTTTCAATTTTTATATCGAAGAATAAAAATTAAAATAATTATCATTTATTAAATAAATGTATACCTACTAAGAGTACCTAGGTATCTCTAATTTATTGCCATACATACTTATACGAAGCGTATCCGTTTATTTGTGAGATTGAATTATAAGTAATACACGAAACTATAATTTAAAATTATTATCATAATTAATACATGATATTAAAAAAATACAAACAGCAAAAACATTTTGGCAGCGGTGGGATTCGAACCCACGCCTCCGAAGAGACTGGTGCCTTAAACCAGCGCCTTAGACCGCTCGGCCACGCTACCAGATACAGACTTCGTCGAAATTAACATTCTATTTCTACTACGCAGTTGGCATATTGACGTCACGAATGGGAGCATTGGGATTTTCTTATCTATTTATAATGTCGCACACGTGATATTACATGTTTCTCATTCAATAACTACTACATTGAGATAACGCTTTATTACTATGGATAACAAATAAAAAATAGGATAGCGACCGATTGTTTTTTTTTATATTTTCAGTTATGTAAGTATAAGTATTTAATAGATAAATTTAAAAAAGGCAATTAAAAAAAAAACTATGCCATTCGGCTGTTGCTGAAAACGAGCGCCGCGCCGTGGCTCTGTCTCGTACGTGGGTCACAGCATTATGATGTGACACATATTTTTCCCAATAGTTTCTTTTTGGTTTTGTGTATAGTTTTTAATTTTTATTTTTGTGCGTCATTTGGGTTCGAATTTTTTTTGCATGGGATTCTACTCCGCAACTATTAAGGCGCGATTCCATTAGGCAAGTTACTTGTATGCAAGTTGCAAATTGCATACAACTTGAACAAACCTGCATACAAGCTACAACTTGTATGAGGTAGTTAGAACTTGTACATTTTTTAATAAAGTGACGTGCAAATTAAACGCGCAAACGTTAGTTGCACTTTTCGGATTACGAACGAGTGATTGACACCCATGATGTCGAACTCAATTGTTGAACATCTCCACATGTATGCAAGTAAAACCTGCATGCAATTTGCACACTCTCGAAAACATATTTCCAATGTAAGCAACTTGTACGCAAATATGACGTCATACTTGCATGCAATACTTGCCTAATGGAATCGCGCCTTTATACCCAATTTTTTTCCAGACGGTAATAAAGTCATCCGCTATAACTTTTTTTTTTTTAAGAAACTTTGCCTCACACTAAGATTTCTCTTGTATCGTGGGTGCTTTTACAGACACAAATCTCACATACACAAACGCCCAGACCCGAAACAACCATCTGTAGGCCATACACATTTTTGTTCCGTGTGGGAATCGAACCCACGACCCGAAGCGCAGTAGCCAATCGCTTAGCCACTGCACAAAACGTGTCGTCTTAATCATAACATATACGAAAATTTATTATGACGAACAATTACCGGAAATATAATGTGAAGGACGGCACGGTTGACATCTGTCGGGCACGCTACTGTCCCGGTGAATCCATTTTGACATAATATTTCTGGCTATTCTCGTCTTGCTAACGGCGAGTATTTCCACAGACACAAACAAAGTGGCTAAGATTATCCACCAGCTATATACCTACTTGCTCTGAAATATAACCTTGTGGACACAGAAGTACCGTCCGCGACGGCTAAGCTGAGCTTTGCATTTGTGTGAGAATGAATGCAGACGCGTCCTTTGCTTGGTTTAAACCAAGCAAAGGACGCGTCTGCATTCATTCTTTATTTTTTGGTTTAAACCGGTTTATACTGCTTTTTGGCAATCGATTCTATGTGCACTCACACAAATGCAAAGCTCAGCTTACGCCTCGCCAGTTGTACCATACTACAAGTATGTGCCGACTCAGTATTAAATAATGGTCATGTCACACTGTACTGGGATCGATCTGTCATCACCGACAGGACTATTGTTGCCAATAAGCCTGACATTGTGGTGATAGATCGATTAGAACGCTGAACGATGATTGGTGATATCGTGTAAAAGCCGAAAATTATAAAAAAGCAAATATCTCGATTTGGCACACGAGGTTGTCGCCATGTGGGATGTTGATTTAGCAGTCATTGTGCAAATAGTCGTTACAGCCAATGGCTTAATAGCCAAGAGCTTCGACCAACATCTGATGAGGCTTTCGTTGGGCAGCTGGATCAAGGGTTTCATTCAGAAAGCGATTCTTCTAGACACGGCACGTTTTGTTAGGAAGTTCCTCTCTCTGGAGCCCTGACATCCGGTAGCCTAGACCTAGTTTGGATCTGTTCCTAATGTCAGTGGGCTAGTAGGAATATTTTTAAATGTTTTTTTATAGAAATGATTAAAAATGTATTTAATAACTTATGTTAAACTAGCGACCCGCCCCGACTTCGCACGGGTGCAATGTATATACTACAATAATAATGCATGTATTATACATTATAAAACTTCCTCTTGAATCATTCTGTCTATTGATGAAAATCGCATCAAAATCCGTCGCGTAGTTTAAAAGATCTCAGCGTACAGACTGCGGGAAACGACTTTGTTTTATTCTATGTAGAGATGAATAATCGAAATAATCTTCTTTTATCGTGTCGGCACGAGCTATATAAGAATAGCTCATGCCGTGGTGAAAAGATTAGCCATTCAGAAAGGATGGTAGCGAGGCTGACTGCCCAGGGTGCGCCGGACGTACTTGTGGAGGAACAAGGTGTGGTGTTCCTCCAACCAAAGGGAGGATCCTCCAACCAGGCGGAGTCTTGTGCCTGGCGGGCTACTGCCCAACGGTTGATGTTGGGAGGTTGTATACTATCTGCGTGTTAAATCTTGATTGCGCGATGTAGGATAGATAGTTCGCATGTGGCGAGATAGAAATAATAATGTATTTTGAATAGAAAAATTAAGTTGATCATATTGACATGTTAAAGACGTAGTAATAAAAGTGGAATGCACAACAGAAAGTAATCGTTGCAATCTCATTTGCGATTGAAACTAGATTACAGTTTTTAATCCGAGTCTGTTTGAAACAATTTTTACTCGACGAGGCGCCAATAACCGGCAATGATTGCGAAAGGCTGCCCTATCGCCGGACTGTAATAATATCGACCACCTGGCATGCGTAGCTCTATTGACTGGGCTGGAGTGCAGGGACGAAGTAGGTATGGATATTTCTGGCCCCCAAGACACAGGTTATACCCAGGGTCAGCGTTCACGTTTTAATTCTTTTCTTATGCCAATACCTCAGATACTTACGATCGTAAGCAGTAAGATAATTCAGTTTTTTTTTAGGTTTAAAGAAACTTTATTCTCAATGAAAACATAGAACATACAGTTTTTTTTAAACAGGAAACCTCCTTGCTTCTTTCAGATTTCTTTATTCGTACAGTTTTCTTTGTAGAAAAGTATCAAAATATTTGGTTTTGTCATTGTTGTCAAATAATTTGACAGTTTTTGTAAACGAAAACTGTACTATTAAAGAAAGCAGAAGGTTTCCTGTTTAAAAAAAAGCATGAATTAGCCCATAGGTAGCCCATAGCCTTAATTCTTAATGAAATACCGGGTGTAAAAAGACCCTTAACGATAATGAAAACCACATATTCTACCCATCATTGGGATCATTTTTTTCTACCAGACCATACCTGGGAAACCATTGGTTTTGGAGGTATTGAAGGTCAAAGTATACATTTTTTTTTAGTTTTTTCCAAAAACGTATTCTAAGTGATAATACTAAACTTTCTTCCTAACAACCTTATCAAAATTTTCAATTTTTCCTCACAAATTACGCATTTGAAGTTACAAAAACGCAACAAATATCAAACGCACACGACCGCCTTGGCGCACACTTGACACAGCGAACTGTGTGGCCGCTGCACGCATGCAAACGCACGGCATCGCCACAACCACACATTGCGCGCTACAAAAAAAACATTTTTTTTATGCCAAAAAATAAAAGTCGTTTCCCAGCAATTATTTTTAGTCAATGTAGTTTAGTTTGATGTACAGAGTGCGTAGATTTCGGCTATGTGATGGGTCTTTTTATACCCTGTATAGACAGTCACACAAAAATAATACTTACTTAATTAAATCGTTTTACTACAATATTAGCACCATATGCACCCAAAAGGGCCGCAAGTCCGCTTCCACCGTAAATAGCCCACTCCGCAGGTAAGTACGTGCGTCCATTGTGCTGTAATGGACCGATTCCAACCACATTGAAATATGGCAGCGATTCTAAATGAGAAAATCACGCTTTAACAGCTCTCACGCCTGACGTCAGAATATAAATGCTCTTGAGTGTTTTGTGCATAAAGCCGTTCTTTTAATACTGTTGGAGTTTCTTCATTGATTTTTCAGTGCGGTCGATTTGTTCTATGGAAATGAAGAGTCGATGAAATCATTTAAGAGGTGATGTAAATGTAGAATTGTAGCTGCTTACCCATTTTTAATTGACTTCTATAAAAAGGAAGAGTTTCTCAATTTATCAATATTATTTGTTTTTTTTTATGTATGTTCTATATACAGGGTGGTAATTTGAGATGGGGCATGAAGGGCAGCTATCTTAACCGTTGTAGCTATAGGAAAACGTTCTTAGAAGACTACCCCTAACTTTTGGGATAATTTCAATCGGCATTCACAGATTTTGAAAAAAAAGTACAGTCAGCGAGAAAAAGAGCTGTTTTCACAAATCTTTTTTATGATGCCAATCGATCCCATTTTCCATAAGAATCAAAAGACTCTTCCGGACCAACTGAGGTTCGAGTACTAGAAAAGTCAGAAATCGCTAAAAACTTTTTTGAGATGGGTTAGTAATAAGGGCAGCTACCTTAATCGTTGTGGCTACAGGAAAATGTTCTTAAAAAACTGTCCATTATTTTGAAAAATATTTCGAACTGCATTCACAGATTTTGAAAACGAAAAAAAATTATTTTTTCTTCGTGACCCTAACTTTTAACTAAATGTTACTTTTCGTGATTTCTGATGTTTCTAGGACTCCAACCTCAGTAGGTTCAGAAGAGTATTTTGATCCATAAGGGAAATAGGATCGATTGGCATCATAAAAAAAGTTTTGTGAGAACCGACCATTTTTTCGCTGACTGTACCAATTTTTTTTTTCTTTTTTTTTGTGCCTTTCGAAATACTTTCAAAAATTATGGCCAGTCTCCTATCAACATTTTCATGTAGCGACAACGATTAAGGTAGCTGCCCTTATAACTAACCCATCTGAAATAGTTTTTTGTTATTTCTGACGTTTCTAGTACTCAAACCTCAGTTGGTCTGGAAGTGTCTTTTAATCCTTATGGGAAATGGGATCGTTTGGCATCATAAAAAAGTTTTCTGAAAACAGCCCTTTTTCTCGCTGACTGTACTTTTTTTTTCAAAATCTGTGAATGCCGATTGAAATTATCCCAAAAGTTAGGGGTAGTCTTCTCAGAACGTTTTCCTATGGCTACAATGGTTAAGGTAGCTGCCCTTCATGCCCCATCTCAAATTACCACCCTGTATATCTCCGACATTTGCACCGATTTGGGTGATTCTTTTTTGTTTGAAAGAGAGTTTTCCCGAGATAGTCCCATTTGATGAAGATCTGATAAAAACCTATAAACAATGGAACTACTCACTGACGAACAGTACACATAATGTGATTGAGTTACGAGCAGTGTCTGTAGTAGTATTTCAATTAATGACACAAAGCAATGTGTAGCTTACTATGTTTTAATTAAGAACACAAAAAAACTTCTCAACAAAAAATAAAACCTACTAAAAAAACTAATAATAATGAGCAGTTTCAGAAATCAGTAGGTACTGAATCCACGCTGAATCAAATTGAAGGCCCCGACTTCTGAAACTGTTAATTTAATAATAATAATATGGCCGCTCACACGTTGTTGCCTCCTTTGATGTACTGGCGGGTTTTCAGGGGGCCCAGCTAGTGAGCTGGCGAGTCACCGTCTGCCAATGTATTTCAATTTTAAGCTTGAAAGGCAGACGCCGTTTTCTTCTGGCAATAGAAGTTATCCAGTCCAATTGACACCCATTCCCATAGACCAGATATTTTTTACCGTATTTTACAATAGTCTTGCACCCACCTGGGATGGTCCATGACTGTACTCCAATAGTGCAGCCGCGGATAGTCCTTGGTTGGTGCCCCACCCCATTTTAGATTAAAGTTCCCAAAGGGGCCTCTGCGCGTTGAACCTGGGGCACAGAATAGTAACAGAAGCACCACTTCGCGCAACAATTAATAGAAATAGCGACTCTTGCTACAAAGTAACAAAGTGCAATTCAGCTCGCATAAGCGCTCAGTACCTAACGCTACATTCACCTAAACGTTGCCGCTCTCTTCTAACGCGCAACTCTGTCGCTGTCTGGCGCGGAGTGACGCGCTAGCTGTGGCGCTAGGGTTGTCGGCTTGCCGCTGCTACTATACGTCTATCTACCTACTTGATCACGGAATCTATCTTTATGCTTGATGCGTATGACAATTAGGTAGATAGACAATGAATATTTAAGTTCGTCATTTGTAATTTACAAATAACCTTCAATCTTTAGGCTACCTCTTTGTTTAACATTCCTCATTAACTTACATTAATAATATTTTCATATTTTGCAATAATTAAAATGTTCGTAGAACAAAAACATCAAAAATTCTGGTTGTTTACATGTTCACTGTACTAATTCTTAATTATCTCCTAAACGCGTGGACCGATTTGCATGATTCAAACGGATTTAATGGTTTTAGACCTCGATCTTTCATTTGACACCAAAATCGTTAAGTTATCTCAACAAATAAAAAATCACATTTTCAAGTTGCGCTCGAAATTATGTAAATCAATGTAATCAAACATTAAACGTTAAAACTACGGTTCTATAATTATGACTGTACCTACTTGTTACCTAATTAACTTGTAGATGGGGTTTAGTTGCCGACATAATGCACATGAAAACGAAGTTTTATCATCGTTTTTAAATTAATTTGAATTTATTTTTCCTCATATGCAGGTAATGAAAAAAATTACACTCTGTTGTCTCCGTATTTCGACACACATCCATCAAATGAGCAATGTTTTAGACCAGCCATTCTTGTTGCTCACTAAACTTATTTAAAATAATAGGTACACACGCGCGCGCGCGAGCGTTGACAGCCCACTGGCGAGGTGGCGGCGTCTCCACGCGAAATTGTAGGCACTTATCGTTGTAGGTACGGCCGAGTGGTGGAGGCCTGCCCGTACGCTTTCCAAAGGACCGGACATCTTCCGCACGGAAGATGAGCCGTGATAAGAAAGATATATAAAAATAATATAGTAATTATAAAACGCTTTTCAGTTTTTTAAGTAATTTTATTATCTATTTTGAGTGCAATAAACAATACATACCTAAACATGCGATTACAGCAATCGCGGGGATTTGCTGTTATCCACTGAAGAGTTGAATTGTCTATCCCCAACGGCCTCTATCAGATCTTCACCAAAATGGGACCACCTCGGATAAATACTGTTTTAAACAAAAAAAAGAATCATTAAAATCGGTTCAGAATTTGCGAAGACATCACTTTACAAACATCCAAAAAAGAAAAATTTTTACCTCCATATTACAAAAGATGGTCTAAAAAAACCTAGGTTTTAAAATAGCCCCGCCTCTTTTTGTTATACGACATAAGAATGTGATGGGTATATTTTAAACCTGGTTTACCTTAGTCTTGGTTTAAACCATATTTTGTATTAAGGAGGATTATCTCGAATTGAGAACCTCCTTCTTTTTGGAAGTCGGTTTAAAAATTGTATAGGGTATAATATAATTTCGCTGTTCCGTACAGGGATTTGCGTAACCCGGTTTATTTTTGTTCCGAAAATGCCACACGAGGCATTAAAAGTTACATCAGGTTACATCAAAGCATTCGATTCAGAGCCGACATTGTGCATTAGTATTGGCTTATCTCTCATCATCTGGGATCCGGGACAGGGATACAATCCCTTCATTAGTTTGTATTGCGCAAATCGGCATCATTCTCTCAAACGGATTAGAGGCACGGGTTTAATTCTCGTATTAAGATGAATATCCCATGTGGGGTGAGCTGGAATATAAAACTTCCTCACCGTACACTGGGAATAGACGAGTATTGTAAGATTCAACAAAACCCAGCACGCTTGGTGATAGGATCTATACGGTCCGCCTGGCTAGCTACCACCCTCACATTAGAGTCCAAGCCAGGCCAAGCAGTTTACTGTGTTCCGTCGTGTGTATGTGAGAGCCAGAGGGGTATAGGGGAATCCTTCTATATCTCTGTTACTTGGATTCACGTGCTCCATCTTAGACCCTGTCTGCGCTTACCATCAGGAGCGACGAGGGTCAAGCGCGAACAAGCCAAATAAAAAAAACTTTACTCGAGCGAATCCAGGCATTGTTAGTCCAACTGTCTGGAGACAATTTACACAATTTATATATGGTAGGATCTTTATGGTACGCCTGGCTAGCTGCCATCCTCACACTGAATTTCTCAGTAGCAGCCCGGATTCTTGATTTGTGCCCGATTGATGGTAATAGGCTCGCCCCCTATTGCGTGAGACTTAAGCATAACGGCGAATTGAGGGTATATTATACACTTCTGCCCAACTCTTCGAGAAATAGAGGTGTGATGTTATGTCATGTTAATGTTATAAAGTTATAGTTGTGACGGTGGTAGTGGTGGCGACTGGCGGGGCGCGCCTATAAAAGGGCTGCACTTTGTCCTCTCTCGCGCCTCAGCAGTCGCTAGTTAAGTACTACTACTACACCTGAAGACCCTGGACTCCTCGAATCGTATCTTCTAGAACCACGCCCTGTAAACTTATCAGTAATTGCTTATTAAAATATATATTGTATGGTTAAGTGTTTTCATTTTTCTACTGTATACTCCTGCTAAACTTTTTAGTAGCTTTCTGATTTTATGTGCACATGCTCGTTAAGGGTTGACTCCTCAAGCCACCCTTAACCCACTAAGCGTGACATAGTCTTAAGATGTATTTTTTTAAATAAAAGTTAATTACGCACTGTACTTGATTGGAAACGAGTGAATAGGCCGCCGGGCTTACTCTTTAGTGCTGGAATATGTCCACGCATTTTCATCTCGTCTCCCATAACATGTAAATAATGATACATTAAAGAAACGACGACCCAAAATCTCTTACAAAATATTTACACATTTTGGTCACAAACAAAACAATATTTTTAAAAGTTATTAGGTATGCTTTGCAATTTTACGAAAACGTTTGAGAACCGTCCGTGAACCTTATGGCTTTAATTTTAAGGGTGATATTTGTAGATTTTGTATACTTTTAAGTGTATACAAGTATTGATACAGACGGCAGACACATTAGTTGTCCAGACGCAGCAGGTGCAGGGGATGGCTCGTAAAGTAGTCATTTTTACGGAACTTAGTCAATAACCATTATCAATAGTAGCGGCACTCCTGAAGTCCAGACAGTGTGATGTTATGACTTCGTTTTTGGTCTGGAATTATGTGCTGGAATAAATGGGAACGTTCACATTGTTTTTTCTTTTTAGTTGCAAGTACTGTCTTATACAAGGTTAGTCGGAAATTGGGTAGTAATCAGCGTGCCACTTTATGTTCACTGATGACTGTTTTAAAGCTAGTGTTACACATCAAAAAAAGTATGCGATCACTTTGAAAAATTATGTAGCCTTTTTGAAGCCGAATTTTCTAATCGGGATTCAAAGCGATAATTATCATGATAAATATAGATTGATAGTTATCTAGATAAATATAAATCAGATTTCAGTTGGACTTTGAATTCGGAATCATCACATACATAATTATACTAGATCGCAAACTTTTTTTGATGTGCAAAATGTCGCAAAATGCCGTAATTTTTATTTTCATGAAAATTAAAAATTCAGGCAATTTAGTTTCTTCAAAAAATCTTCACTCTTTCCTTAGTTACGAATTAAAAAAAATGAGTTTCTACACCTAATAGGGGGCGGACAAACCCAATAATACTTTGCCCGACCTAGGGATCAAACCCAGGACCACACGCTCAGTATTCAAGCTTGCAGCCACTAGACCAACGAGCCAGTATTTAACATTAACATAACATCACGCCTTATTCCCCGAAGGGTTGGGCAGAGGTGTACAGTACACCCACATTTCGCCGTTATGTTTAAGTCCCGTGTAATAGGAGGCGAGCCTATTGCTATCAACCGAGCACAAATCCAGACTCCGTGTTGCTACTGAGAAATTCCACAAGAACAAACCCAATAACACTTTACCCGACCTGGGGATCGAACCCCGGACCTCGCACTCAGCAGTCGCGCTTGCGACCGCTAGACCAACGAGGCAGTACCTATTTAAAATTTAGTCTTGCAAAATTATAATAAAACGAAATATTGTCAAGCGATTATTCTAAAAATATTACTTCCTGGTTTTAGGGTATGATTTAGCTAGCAAAATGGTCAAAAAGCAAGTGCTAGGTATATTAATACAACAAGAGATATGAAAGAGAAAAGTAGTGTTGTTGCGATAGTGATAGCCTATCGATAGTATCGTGATACTATCGTGGCCTTGAAAATCAGCCATACTATCGATAGTCCTATCGAAACTATCGACCCTTGACGATACTATCGATATTACCGATAGTATCGATTGATAAAATTAAGTAATACTATTGCTAAAAATCAATAGTATCGATACTATCGATAGTATTAGTACAAATACTATCGATGGTTTCGAGAGTATCGATACTATCGATAGAATGCGTTTCGATAGTATCGGTAGTATCGATACTATCGATAGTCATGCCCTATCGATAGTCGAACATTTTACGATAGTATTGCTTGCTCATAAGGTATAATATAGCTGGTGATGCATAGTTCATCTATCACAAATCATCCATAGTGTCGTTCGAACGGTCGCAAATATTAAACATACCGTATATTTGTGTCGCTGTGTTACCGACCAGGTGTCGTTTTACGCCCAGTCAATAGTATCGAAAATTCGTCGATAGTTACTAAAACAAAACTATCGATACTATCGAAACGCGTCGATAGATCATAGATAGTATCGATAGTATCGACTATTTTGACACGATACTATCGATATAATCGATAGTATCGACAAAGTTCAATAGTATCGCCTACTTTTCACTATCGATACTATCGATAGTATCGATAGTATTGCAGAATTTCGATATTTTCGATAGGACTATTCGCGCTATCGACTGTTTTTCAAGGTCAACTATCGATATCGAAACTATCGCTATTGCAACAACACTAGAGAAAAGTAATATTAGATTGTTGCACCGAGCGCAAAGTGAGTTATTAAAGCACGAGTGCACTAATTACTCACTTAAGCAAGGTGTGTAATCCACTTTTCTTTCAACTACTTATCTACCTACCGTGATAAAATATCCATAAAACATTTTTTTAAACTTATCTTGAAGTATCAAAGTTTTACAATGGTACAAAATGCGCGCCATTTGTTTTTTTTTTCACCAAGTCTGTTTTATTTAGCTGATTTTTATTTTCAGCCAGTATCTTTTTGATCTAATGCACACATTTTATAGTAAACTTAATGGGATACATACATTAAACATCTGTGGTAAAATCTAAATAAAAAGCAGTGCATTAATGTAAAACAGTGCAATAATGAGCACATTTCTGCACTGTTTTGGTTCTAAGCCAAAAATACGTCCTTTGTGATCGGTTTTGTAGTGATTAATGATAACATTACTACGTAGTTGAAAGAAAATAAATTTTAATAAAATTGCACACTAAAAAACTGTTCAAATGTATTTTGTTCTTTGATTTCTTAATAAAAAATAATTTGTTTTTATGAATTTGCTTGAAATATGGTACACAAGTCTTACTTTATTTAAATTACGCGCTTTCATTTAACTGTTATAGTCTGTTACAAATCACTTTATAGTTTTTTCATCCCACCTATTCGAAAAGGACGACTTGGTTCGCCTTTAAGTGCGCCCAAAGGTGGTGTTTTCTATGAAGAAACTTTTAACGGGCAGGAATGAGTTTTTAATCCTCTTTATTAAATAAGTGCGCCGCAATTATCTTTGCCGCGCACTTTTTGAATTTGGAACATTTTAGTGTTCAGCGCCAAAGAAATCGAACGCAAATATTGTTTGAAGACTGGCTGGTACGACGGACCATAGTCGCGCCGCCGGCGCGGCGCCGCGCGCCTGCTGATTATAAAAATAAATTAATAATAAAGAATGAGAACGTAGCGCTAGCGCGCGTTAAATTAATTTCATAATTGCGAAAACGTCTCAAATGTAAATATAAGTTTTTAGTTGTTTTATTATTAGATACTATTTAATTTCAATTTAGTTGTTACTCTGTTTTATTAAATAATAATATTACAATAAAATATGAGGCGCCTTTTATTTTCTCATAGTGGGTGATGAAAAGTAGAGTGTATCACTCGGGCGCAAAATTATTTCTGGCTCGGACGATATATTTTGAATCCCTCGCTACGTTCAGGATTCTACTAAAGAATCCCTCGCTACGCTCGGGATTCTACTCTAGAATCCCTCACTTCGCTCTGGATTCAAAAAAGCGCCCTCACCGTAAAAATATTATTTTGCTCCCTTGTGATACAATCTACTATTGTGTCTATGGAACTCTCTACTCTCTGCTACATTTGTACTACTGTAAAACTGCATAATTCTTTATATAAACTCTGATTATTCCACAAGCCTTCCGTTATTATTTATAATCCCAACTTATAACTCCAACAAAAACATACAGTCGTATTGAGAAACACCTCCTTTTTTAAGTCGGTTTAAAACTTAAATAATGCTCACCTAAATGGAGACGAAACCTTAAAATCCTACCCCAATTCCAGGAAGATTGATGTACTTAAACACTTCCACAAACCGTTTCTTCCGCATGAAACAAATCTATCCATTTCTCGTCTGCTAAATTCCCCACACGTTCGTCGACAGCTACTTAGACCAACCAGAGAAAGCCATCCTTAAAACAATTGTACAAACAATTTTGAACCTTATGTGAACGCATTAAGAGTTGTGTTAGTTGAAGATTTAGGTTTCCCGGTGTCAAGTTATCTTGGCTGTCGGTTGTCACCAAAATTATGAGACAGCTTGTCTGCACTAAATGTGGGACTGAAACAATGTATGTTTGTTTATGATTAGGAGGTAAAACGAATACTGGTTTTGCACTAATAAGCCCATTGGGAACTGCAATATGGGAATATATGGAAATCACAAATACTGTCCATATTATCTGTATGCCATAACGACCATTGGTGGTCTCGTGTGGCGCACATAATACGCAAAAAAATACTATCCTACCACAGTCTACCTACATCTTACTCCTTACAGTCGGTCAACGTAGAACATTGTCGCAGAGCAATCGTGCGGGGGGTTGCGGGGGAAGGAGCGGAGGTTAAGTCCCGAGTGGCCATACTGCATACTTGGGACATAACCTCCGCCCCTACATAATTTTGACATTTCATAGGACCTGTCAAATGTATGGGCGTTGACCCACTGCATGTAGTAAGTAGGTACACTGTGATCCTACTATGTAATCCCAACTAATATTATAAATGCGAAAGTAACTCTGTCTGTCTGTCTGTTAAGGTACGAGTTGCTAGCCGACTGCATACAGCAGCAGCATACGACGTGTCCTTACGACACTACTGGTTTCTATGTATTACTATGAAATACCTTCCGCAGCTAGCGACACGTCGCTCGACTACACGTCGTACTTACATTATTGCATGCGCTTGACGCAAGAGGAATTGAAAGTTGAAAGCGCAAGATGAACATGAAAGCGCACTGGTGTAGACATACCAAAAGAGTAACCATGAAGTTTTTTGCCGTCTATTCTACATAGGAAACGATATTTTAATACGCAAACATCTAAAATAGATATACCTACTTTTTTGTATTACAAAAGGAAGGAAGGAAGGAATGAAAAGGGGTGTACTACGCCATATCGAATGCCAAAACATCGAATATCAATTGATCGAACACTATAAATCGAATGTTCAAATAGTCGAACGTTCATTTCATCGAATGGTTAATAAATCGAATATTCAATAAATCGAACACTCAATACATCGAGTGTTCAAAATATCGAATGTTTGTTTGATCGAACGTTTAAAATATCGAATGTTTGTTTCATTGAACGTTCAACACATCGCATATTCATTATATCGAAATATTAACATACTGACTACTTATTCTATGTCGAAGAAAAACACAGCTTAATATTTTTTTTTGTTTGTTAGTTATTAATTAAATTAAATGTCGTGTTGGCCCTGAGGTTACAGACCTACTTGTTATATGCACCGGTTTGTGGGTTCAAACCCATGTAAGTGTTTTTAAATATTCAATATAATAAGTATATTAATATTTCGATATAATGAATATGCGATGTGTTGAACGTTCAATGAAACAAACATTCGATATTTTAAACACTCGATGTATTGAGTGTTCGATTTATTGAATATTCGATTTATTAACCATTCGATGAAATGAACGTTCGACTATTTGAACATTCGATGTATAGTGTTCGATCAATTGATATTCGATGTTTTGGCATTCGATATGGCGTAGTATACCCAATGAAAAGTATTTCATAAAAAAAGTATGTATGTTGCCGTTAAAGTAAGTAAAATAATGACCACAAGTATTTTCTAGTATATAAACGGTGCATATTTTTTTTACGCTATCTAATCTAAGCTATTTATTTATACTTTCGCACAAAATTTGTACAGATGCGGACTTAATGCCTTAGGCATTTTCTACCAGTCGACCTTAGGGTGATGCAGAGAAAACATGGTAAAAATAGTGTTATGTATGTGATGCGATGGCACATAAGCCAATAATATTTACACTTATAAATACAAAGACACAAATTAAAGAAACCAATAAATATATTTAATAAAAATCATAACCTACATAATATACAAGGTTAGTCAGAAAGGGGGTACTAATCCGAAAGGGTGTTAAAGTACACATAATAATGAATAACTTTTGTTCTACAACTTTTCCCAAAAATCAATAGTTTAAGAGAAACAGTTGTTCAAAAATCTCAAAAAAAAAACTCTAAAATCTATCTATCCCCAGTTATGATCAGCTGTGTTTGCATTTTAGGTCATATTTGGGGTCATGAATTAGAATCACCATTTTCTGAATTTGCAACTAAAGCAGGGATGAAGAATTTTTGAAAAAACTAAAATAAAAATCATTTTAGTTGGATTTTTTTTTTATCGAATTTTGAAATTTTAACACTTGCTTTCAAACAGTCATCAGTGATACTATAAGTGGGCTTCGGATTAGTACCCCCTTTCCGACTAACCTTGTATACAGGTGTAAACGAATTCGTGTAATTCCTTAAAACCACGGCCCCGCACGGGAATAAGACTGATTAAAAATGAAATATAAAGTTCTATTTTTTTTTCATGTGGTAGCGGTAAGTGATCGTATCTAAACCACCCAATAAGGAAACAGAAAGTTTTTTTGTTTTTTTTTTGTAAATTCTTTATTTTGTGTGAGTGAATGTTTCGATGCCACGCATAAATGAATGAAAGCACGGGGCCGCGGTTGGCGGGCACGACTAACGCAATATCGTTCTTTGCAGTCAGTTAACTCCGGGCTCTAAAATGACTCAGAAATAGAAAACCAAGTTTTTCTTTGTTTTTTTTTTGATAATTTTCAGAATTCATTACCTACTAAATTATAAAAAAGCATAAATCAATGCTGAGACGATTCTGCCAACCCCTTGCGAAGATGTTCACGTAATTTAGTTTTGAAGGAATAGTTAAAAGCATTGTTAGTCCAATTAGCTGGAGACCCTTCACGTCACGCCAATAACTACCCGACAACAAGCGGTCCAGTAGAAAAAAGAAAAAAAACCGTTAGTCCAACATCAAAATATTTGTTTCCATATTTCAAATGACATCCAACGTACAAAGAGGAATGTCCAATTTCGGTAGCGTACAATAAAAAGTATTCGCCATGATCAAAACTGAAGCGGGAATGAAACGAATTTCACAGAAACGGCGTTTATTTATTTATTTGTCATGAACCGGTATTCAGAATTCGTTGTGTCATCAATTTTATTGATGCACTTCGGTTATGAGATACTGTATACGTAATAAACGACTTTAAATACATATACTTACAGTTTAATATGTAAATGTAGTTGACTGATAGCGTGTTTTGTGTCGTAGCACCAGATAGGTTTTTTATTTTTTTATTTGTATTGCTTGTAGATGGTACTTGCGGACCGTTTCCACGTAACCGGGCCGTTCTTGGTGAGACCTGAAGAGTCTCCAGCTAAACCTGCTGGGTATCGTATAGGGCGACTAAAGCCTAGTGTACATGGGTAGAGTGAACGGTATAGTATCACGGTAGAGTACTAACTATGCTACTAACTCTACCAATGTAGACAGCATTAGCAGAGTAGAGTACTACAACTTGAAAGAGTAGAGTGACTAGCCCCGCGGGCAAACTACTCTACCACTTGCCTTCCCACACCACGGCGCCCACTCTACTCTACTCTCGACCCATGTTTACATATAGTAAACTTACTGCTCGAGCCGTTCATGGCGTTTTCTTTTTTCCCGGACGATATTTGAGCGACGTACGTGGCGTTCTAAGAAACACTAGTTACTCTACTAATAAAATATAAATCTACGTGTATACAGTTACTTTATTGAAACTGGTAGAGTACTTGGAATTGGTAAAGTATTACGCTAGTTGACTCTAGCATTAACTCGACTCGTGTGCACTAGGATTCAGGGATTACGTGAAGATGATGGTTATTGAAACCATTCACAAAAAGAGGAAATATAATAATTTTTTATATTAGAGGAAATATATATTTTTTTTAAATAAAAAAAAAAACTACTTTGCTTTTGCGCCAAACAACGCCGTATTTTTTTTACGTTGTTCCCATCTTTATGTAGTTATTAGTGACCTTATGAACTGTCGTGAGAAAGCATTGCCATGCTTAGCAAACTGTTTGTAGATCGCAACAAGTAGCAAATGGATGGAAAAACCCTTAAAGGTTCCGTGTTGACCTTTACGGAATCCTAAAAAGACTGCTTCCACCTTTACTATTAAAAGAATCCCCTATGCAGTATTCTCTCCGTCCCCTCGGGAACAGTGTACCTAGGAGGCCACTAAACGGGTAAAATAAAAGTTCTGTATTTACTAGCCTAGTCTTTCCTTTTCAGACTTAAGTGGGAAACACTAACATAGTGCTTTCTACTTAAACCCCATTTTAAGTAGGATTGTAACTTATGATACTATTTTGTTTCGAATTTTATAAAAGGAGGTTGATAATGTGGTATACTTTTATTAATAGACTAATTTTTTAACCCACGACGCACAAAAAGGGGTGTTATAAGTTTAACGTGTGTATGTGTGTGTCTGTCTGTGGCATCGTAGCTTCTATACGGATGAACCGATTTTTATTTAGTTTTTTTCGTTTGAAATGTGACTTGATCGAGAGTGTTCTTAGCTATGATGAAAATCTATTCAGCCATTTAGGAACTACGATGCCACAGACAGACTAAAATAGATAAGACTTTCTCGTTGGTCTGGTGGTCGGAAGCATGACTGCTGAGCGTTAGGTCCTGGATTTGATACCTAGGTCGGGCAGTGTTATTGGGGTTTTCGTGTGGAATTTCTTAGAAGCAGCCCGGAGTCTGACTGAACCTGTGCCCGGTTGATGACAATAGGCTCTCCCCCTTTTATACGGGACGAAAATGGGGTGTACTATACACCTCTGCCTAACCCTTCGGGGATTTAGATTGAATAAAAATAAAAAAACTTTTTTTTCCCCATATTTTTTTTATGTGATAGATAATTTCGATGCCATGCACAAAGGAATGAAGGGACGGCGATACAGCTGAAGGGCACGACTAGCGCGATATCGCTCCACGCAGTCAGTTAACTCGGGACGCTAATATTACTCAGATACAGGACCTACCATGTTTCATTTTTAGAAAACTTTTTTTTGTTGGTTCTTAAAAAAACCTAAGCAGGGTCAATCAGTATCACCAGTAGATCACGCGGTTTGAAGGAATTACACGAATTCGTTTACAGCCTGTAATTCGAAAAACAATTCTTCCGACCGTCCATTATGTATCCACTAGCTTTTGCCCGCGTCTTCTCTCGCGTTAATTTAGAGTTTGACAATCAACTCTTAACACACTACTAAAGTTTCTTTAATAATATCATTCTTCATGTTTCGAAAAACACGTGGCGCCATCTATTATCATAAAAACGTTATTGTTGTTTTCCTCGGGAACAGTAAGTACTTTTTTTCGGGATGAAAGGTACCCTATGTCCGTTTCTGTACACCTGACAACGTATATGCAAAATTTCAGGATAATCGGTTCAGTGATTTAGGCGTGAAAAGGTAACAAACAAACAAACTTACTTTCGCATTTATAATATTACTTAGGATTAGGAAATAATTATAATAACACCCATATCTAACAATTGACATTAACGTTAAATTAATAGAATCACACAGACGTTCTTCAAAAACCCTGTTTAAACCAAATTAATAGACTAGAATTTAATTCAAGTCCTTGAATTCAATCCGGAAACTTCAACAAATTACACGTCCAAACGTTTACCGTAACATCTAAATCACTGTCGTTAGCTGGATTCATATTTAAATTGTGCACGACTGTACTGGGTGCTGACTGCAACGTTTTGTAAATCGATATTAACATAAAGCTGTACAAACGATGCAAAAGTATTTTGTTTTTGAATGTACGTGAGTGAGTATGTAATGCTATGTTGGCAACTATTTAATTTCGTTTCGTTTGCAAAAAATTACAATAGAATGCAAATTAAATTGGCAGGTGATAAGAATGCATTCTATTTTCAAATTCGAAATACGAATACTTTTAAATTGAAGATGGAAGACAAATAATTTTTATTTTCTCTTTTGTAGTATTGTTTATTAGTAAGTGTTTTAAAATTTCGTTTTGTTTACATTTTTCTTCCAAGATTTCTATCCAAGCAAAGATAGAAAGTAAATTGTGCGGAATATTAGTACAAAGATTGTTCCTTTAATCCACATAATTGATCCGGACATGACCCAGAACGTCAATCAAACGTAAGTACGACCTACTACGATTACGTGGAACGTAGGCGAATTTCCTCGAACAATAAGAGAACATACTTACCAACCTAAATCGTCGTAACATTGTAAGGGTCTATTATATCGAACAAAGCACCGAAAATGAACTCCAACCAGCTTTAAAGTAAAGCAAAACTTCTAGGAAGTCGCCCAGATGGCAGGTAAATTACTACACCTTTTCAGCAACGTAAAAGTACAAAGGGGTGCCTCTAACTAAAAGGCTTTCGCACACAAACGACCACCCAACGCGTGCAACCCGCGGCCCAGACGGGACGACGAGCCCACTGTGCGACAAAGACGAAAAACCCCACCCGCTACGCGTTAGAAGAGCACAGAATAGTGATATTGACCTTGCGGGCGCTGACGTCATTCGCGACCTAGCTGCAGCTTCCCTTGTATTTTCATTTCAATGTGTGTGTGATCCAGACCCTGAAAATGTATGTGTGTGTTCGATTTCCTCGACATTTTGTATGTGTGTGCGTGTTCTACGTATGTTTTTGTGTTTCCCTCTGTATTTACACGGTTTCGTGCAACAGGCGGGGTGTGTGTGTGTTGTGACATTGATTTCTCGTCTCCCGTGAAAGCAACAGGCGAATTGTTCACGTCTTTGGGCAAATATAGGGGTTTTATTAGCGTAATATCGTTAACTTTGTAGTGTTAGTATGCGTAATGAGAGAGGTCTTGGGAGGTTTGTGGTTACTGTAGTATTTTGTACTAAGTTGGGGGCGTTAAACTGTCTACTTTGGTTAATGTTGACGGTAATAGGTTTTTGTATAAAATGTAAGAATCTACTGACAAGGTAGGATATTACTTAGTAATGTTTTTCTGTTCGCTGTTACGACAAATTTTTTATTACGTTAACATAACATCACCCCTGTATTCCACAAAGGGTTGGGCAGAGGTGTATATTTATAGACTTATTTCACCGTTATGTTTAAGTTTCATGTAATAGACGGCGAACCTATTGCCACCAACCGGGCACAAATTCAGACTACGGGCTGCTACTGAGAAATTCCACACGGAAAACCCAATAACACCTTTGCCCGACCTGGGGATTGAACTCAGCAGGTCACGCTCAGCAGTCACGCTTGCAACCAGTAGACTAATGGTATGCTTTCATGTTCATCTTGCGCTTTCAACTTTCAATTCCTCTTGCGTCAAGCGCATGCAATATTGATTGCCATAAGACGCATGCAGCTGATCGTCTACACCGGTGCGCCTCGGTCAGTCGTCAGTCGACATACAATAGACGGATTAGCGTGCACTAGGCGCATGCGCTTTTGTCGAACTAGTACAAAAGCATGCGCTATGGCGCTTCACGCATGCTTCAGACGAAGACGCAAGATAAACATGAAAGCGCACTGGTGTAGATATAGCTTATCACGGCAGTTGTATATATTTGAGGGGAACTTCACCAGGAATTTTAGGGAATTAAAAAATCCAATGACCGACAGTACTCATTGCAACTTTATTTGCAAGTCCTATTAATGACGTTTAACTCTTAAAAACTAATGAGGGAAACGCCTGACGAATTTCTTATACTAATTAGTGCTAACATAATTTTGTTGCTAATTAACGTGTACTTATAAACTATAATGAAGCATACGCTTCAACATGCCCCCAGCCGTTGAAAGCTCGCCTTTCAACCAGCATCTTCCAGTAAGGGGCAAATCTTCGAAAAAGCTCTTCTAATAATGCCCGTCGCAGTCTTGATATCGGCCACCCTGCATATTCCATCAGAACCGGGATGGAGAGCCACAATACGTCCCATCTTCCATTTTAATGGCGGCAAGTGATCATCCTTGACAACTACAAGGGAGTTGAGCTTCAATGTGTCCTTGCATGAGTGCCACTTGACTCGCTGCTGAAGCTCGGAAACATATTCTTTGCTCCATCTGGCCCAAAAATGTTGACGCAGCTGCTCAATGCGTTGAAGGCGCGTCAGATGATGGCTGCAGTGGTCACGAAGATCTTTGACTGGAAGAGAAGTGAGTGGCCGTCCGATTAAAAAATGACCTGGAGTGAGAGGCAACAAGTCTTCTGGGCTTGAAGATAGCGGATAGAGCGGCCGAGAATTTAATATAGCTTCTATCTGTATTAACGTTGAATTAAGTTCTTCATAAGTCAAGTTACAATTGCCCAACACTCTAACTAAATGAAATTTGGTCGATTTGACACCCGCTTCCCAAAGACCACCAAAATGTGGAGCGTAAGTAGGAATAAAATGAAAATTGATTCCATCATGAGCCACACTATCAGTAAAGGAGTCACAGTTTTGCTTCAAGAAATTAGAGATTTCATTATAAGCACCTACAAATGATGTTCCGTTGTCGGAGAACATATTGAGAGGTTTTCCTCTCCGAGACATGAACCTACGTAAAGCCTGTAAATAGTTACTGCTCGTCAAGTCACCCACCAACTCTAAATGAATGGCCTTCGTCGTGAAGCACACAAAAATAACGATGTAAACCTTTAATAATCTACATCCACGACCTCGACGACTAGCTGAAGTAATGGGACCTGCGTAGTCAACACCTACGTTTTGGAACGGATAGTCTGCTGGAGAGAGTCTACTCAATGGAAGATTACCCATTTGTGGGACAACTGTCTGCCCTTTAAGACGTTGGCACCGAACACACTGACGATAACAGGCTCTGGCTAAATTACGACCACCTAAGGGCCAATACGTCTCTCTGATGGTACTTAATAATAACTGTGGCCCTGCATGCATCAACATGATATGCTGGAATCGGAACAAAAGTTTAACAAAATAATGAGTGGACTGTAATAAAATTGGGTGTTTTTTCTCAAATGAATATTCGGAATTATGTAATCTACCACCGACACGAATAATTTTGTTTTCATCTAGAAAAACATTAAATTTTAATAATTGATTTTTATGTGGTAATTTTTGATTTTTAATTAATAAATTGTATTCAGGAAAAGATTCCTTTTGCGACTGAATAATAATAAAATTTAAAGAATGCTGTAATTCGTCATTAGTTATATGTGATGTTACTATGGACTGCTTCTTGCATGCATTAATAAAACGAAACATGTAACAAATAGAACGTTGAAGCCTTTTAATATTGGAGAAACGTTTAAATTCTATTAGTCCTATATCTAACTTATCAGATAAATGATGACGGTTAACATGAAAGGAAACATTAGATTTAATTTCAGGTAATATAGCTGAATCTTTGGAAGTACACGGCCATGTTGTGATGTCTTGTCGTAAGAAAGGTGGACCAAACCACCACAGATTAAGTGATTGCATAGCCGTAGCTTCTGCTCCACGTGAAATGTTACGCTTTGTGTTTTCTATCCTCTTAGGAATACTTATTGGAAAGCGCAAGTTATCGGTCTGAGTCTGCCAACTTAATCCTAACGTTTTATTGATGACTTCATCTCGCTCATGGAAATCGAAGGAGGACTGATCGGTTTCTTCCGAAATTAAGGTAGCCTCATTGGATTTCCACTTCCTTAACGGCATGCAAGCAGAAGCAAGAGCTTCAGTCACTTTATGACGCAACAAACTAGCTTCCTCGAATGAATCTGCACCGGTCAAAAGGTCGTCAACATAAATATCATGAAGAATAACTTCTGCGACCTTTTGATCTTTGCATTCCAGACCAATCTGTTTGAGGCATCTAGTTGCGAGAAATGGTGCACTAGCAGTTCCATAAGTGACTGTATGCAATTCATACGTCTTAAGAGGAGTGGAGACGTCATCACGCCAGATGATTCGCCGCAAATGTCTGTCTGATGGATGTACAGACACTTGCCTGTACATCTTCTCCACGTCTGCTGAGAGTACATACCTATACAGCCTAAATCGAAGCAGTATAGATGTCAGATCATCTTGAACGGTAGGCCCGACCATTTGTATTTTATTCAACGAGACCCCAGAGGTGGTAGGAGCACTAGCGTTAAAAAGTACTCGTAATTTAGTAGTACTACTACTTTCTCGCAATACCCCGTGATGAGGTATAAAATAAGACGTTTTATCGGCATCGATTTGGCATTCGGACATATGACACAGAGAAATATACTCGGACATGAAGTCCTTGTACATTTTGTCAAGTGAGGGTTGATTTACATTTCTACGCTCAATGGATAAAACGAATCTCCTAAATTATCATAAGATTCCTTAAGTGGTATTTTTACACTGAAGCGGCCATCCGCTAGGCGTGTTGTGTTTTTAACAAAGTGTTCCTCACACATCTTCTCTTCAGCTGAATAAGTAGACGACTCATGACAAACTTCTTCGAGCTGCCAAAAACGCGTTAGTTGGTTTTGGATGTCGTCTAACTCGTGAATACTTGAAGAACTTTCATTATTAACATTAGTGAAGTTGCATTTTATGTGTGAGGATTGTGAAATTAAGTTATTGTTATAGCCGCCGTTAATTGGGCCACAAACTAGCCATCCGAGTCTAGTTTGATGAAGAATTGGTTTCCTATCACCTAATACAATTTGTTCTGATCCCAATAAACTCCAAAACACATCAGCTCCGATTATCATATCAATTGGAGCCGGCGTGTGGAAATAAGGATCAGCCAAATGTATATTATCTGACGGTATATTTACGTGTATCTGTCTAGCTGGCACGTTATCTGTTATCGCGGGCAAAACAAAACATATTAAATCGTTAGAATAACATTCATACAATGACTGAATGTGAACACGACACATTTTGTCTACCTGCGATAGTGAATTATTAATTCCTTGAATGGACTTATCTGTGCTAAGGAAAGGTAAATTTAATTTATTAAATAATTGTTCAGTCATTAAACATGACGAACTCCCAGAATCAAGAAGCGCGCGGGCTATGTGTTCTTTATTATTAACATCGTAACACCTAATTAGTGCAGTCGACAACAGTATGTCACCTGAGCTAGTTGTATGCGAATGCGCAGTTAAATTAGCTGAAAGTGCAACATGAGCGTTCTCAGTAGCGGTGGGAGATGACTCAACCTTGTTCTTGTCGGTCGTGCAGTCAGCTGACTTAGTTGCAACTAGTTTTTGTTTATATTCTGTGTTATGAATAAGCTTGTGGTGTTTGCGCTTACAGATTTTACAACCCGGTTTCTTGCAATTATTGGGATAGTGACCGTGACGAAAGCAATTGTAACACACCTTATAACTCGGCAGTAATGATATTCTTTCGGTGACGCTTAATGCTAGAAACTGTGGACAAGAAGTGAGGTTATGATCATTACTACATTTAGGACAACTATGTGGAGATGATAAACTAGTGTTTTCTGTTGAAACCATAGCTTTGATTTTAGTGTTCGGTTTATTATTAATAGTAGAATGACGTGATAACTCCAGTGTTTCTATCAAGTCCGCACGATTCCGCATAAATTCCATAAAATGCTCAAAAGTAATTGATTTAGTTTTATCTAAACGTCCTTTGTATTCCTCCCATTCGCGGAATGTTTTAGTGTCTAGCTTTTGACTAACTATGTGTATTAACAGTGTGTCCCAACTGTTAACAGGTTCGCCTAATGTACTTAATGCCCGAATATTTTTGTTAACATTGTCAATAGTGCGTTTTAATGCAATTGAGGACTCCTTCGTGATCGTTTCGAGATTGAATAACGCCGTAACGTGATTCTGAATCAATAACCGTTTATTGTCGAACCTATCACAAAGAAGTTCCCATGCTACTGTATAGTTTTTGGCTGAAAACTCAATAGAATGTATGATGACAGCAGCTGACCCTTCCAATGATGACCTAAGGTAATGGAATTTATTAATTTCATCTATGTCGTCATTGTCATGAATGAGACTAGAAAAGGTATCGCGAAACTCAAGCCAGTTATCGTACGATCCTGTAAATTTTGGTAATTTGATAGTGGGTAACTTGACTAACTGACGACGCTTAGTACTACTGCAATTAGACTTCGCATCATCTTGCTCTGATTTAGAAAAAACACTTAACATATATTTAGCCTGAGCTACCAATCCATAATACTGTGATTCAACAGTGGTTCTTTCAAGAGTTTCGGCATCAATGTTTTCAGACAAACATTCTAATTGTAGTTGTAGTTCGTTAAATTCATCATAAAGGTTCTCTAATTTATCGATACGCAACTGCAACTCCATTACCTGACAGGGTGTCAATTCGGAAGCCTTTAACAGACCTAAATAATTCCCAAATACTGTTAATCTCCCTTTATAACTGCTTCGTTTCTTTTTAAGATCCTTTACGTCGGTCATTTTAGGAAACAAGTGTCGTAGACCTGAAAATGTACAACAATAAATAGCTTAATTAACAATAATGTAAACTATACGTAACAAATTCCTCTTTTGTAAAGAGACAATTAATAACAATGGCGTAATTTATATAAGTTTGAACTTTTAATTGTATATATCACTGAATATAATAATAATGTACTGTTGTTTAGGTTTATTAGGTTTAAGAAATGAAGTTAATGACATGAAATAGGCATAGGCCAGATAATCTAACCAATGGTTTACAATGCAAATATTTGAAGGTGTATGATGTATTACATTTGTTTTTAAAAATATTAACTGAATAGTTAACTAATGTAACATTAATGTCACTGTACTGTATTTAATAAGTACTGATTAACTATAGTTAACAAAATGTAATTTAACCTAATGCAATGTAATTAATACCTATTTTAATAACAATGTAGATATGTAAAAGGAAATAACAATGTATCTATAAAGTATGAAATGTGTTACTAACCTTATACATTTTTTACTTACCTACCTAATAATATGATCAATTGGACTTTGGACTACTTAAACATTACCTGATTTATTACTACGTATTGAGTGTTGGGTGGAAATTAATAAATATGTATGCTTAAACACTTTTTATTTTAATTATTTAAATCACTAATGTCCAAGCCACTTTTCCATCCAAATCCGTATGAGTTGAGTAAACCTCTTCACTCCTTCAACCGGCGCACTCGCTGAATTATTTTTATCTTCAGATAATTTCCATTTATATATTCCGCAGACAATCCTTAAGTATCCAGCTCGTAATGGACCATGTATATATTTGAGGGGAACTTCACCAGGAATTTTAGGGAATTAAAAAATCCAATGACCGACAGTACTCATTGCAACTTTATTTGCAAGTCCTATTAATGACGTTTAACTCTTAAAAACTAATGAGGGAAACGCCTGACGAATTTCTTATACTAATTAGTGCTAACATAATTTTGTTGCTAATTAACGTGTACTTATAAACTATAATGAAGCATACGCTTCAACAGCAGTCATTCTTTTGTTGTTTTGTTTTCTTGTCGTTTACCCTATTAATTAATTTGTTAGCGAGTCTCGAGGCAGTTAATTGAATTCTCTGGATGGGACAGTCGCTGCTGAGTTTATAATGGTCACCATTAAATATCCTGGCTTGAGTCACGATAATTGTGTGGTGGGGTTTAGGTAGACCTATAAATACAGTGTGTCCGGTCATAGACTAGCAATATTTTAGGTACTTTTATAACAACTATTCTAGTACACAAATACACTAGGGTCCAATCCGCTTCCATTTTTTTGTTGAGATGTTTTGTACGTGTGTACAAAAAAGTCATATCTCTCAAAGTTCTGGTCCTACTGAGATAAAAGTAGGTTTATTCGGAGGGCAATAATATTCTCTATCGTTAACATTACGATACGATGGGTTCACATTATCAAAACTTTAAGATAGAGAATATCTCAACAAAAAACGCAAAATGGCTGCCAAATGGCGGGGAAGTAGATTGGACCCTAGTGTGTAATTTATTTGTGTACTAGAATAGTTGCTATTTAAGTACCCAGAATATCGCTAGTCCATAACCGGACACATTGTATAGGAGTTGCCTTGTTTGAATGTCAGGGCTTCTCTTTAAATAATCGTGAAGGTATACAAGGTTAGTCGGAATGGAGGTACCAATCCGCAGGCCACTTAAAGTATCACTGATGACCGTTTTAAAGCGAGTGTTAAAATATTAAAATTCGATAATGATTATTTCCACAAACGATGATTTTTATTTTAGTTTTTTTTTTTATTCTTCATCCCTGCTTTTGTTATGAATTCAGAAAATGGAGCTTCTAATTTGTAACCCCGAGTATGACCTTAAATGTAAACACAGCTGTATTTTTTATGAAATCTTTGTTTTTTTTTCTGTTGGTCTGCTGCAGATGGTCCTTGAGGACCGTTACCACGTAACCGTTATTAGCGGATTGACCTAAACGGTCTTGAGCCAATGGTGGGGAAGTAAAATACTTAACTTAAGCTAACTACTTGTACTACACTAACATCATAACTACTAGCATCAACAGCACTAGGGACGACCCCTAGTGGGACTTGGACCTCTGCTTAGGGCGTTGCTGGCGGGGGCTTGGGGGGAGACAGCTTGATGAGGGCTGAATTATCGGTGTGACTGCGGAGTCTGAAGAGACGATCGGCTCAACAACGGGAGAGCTCGGTGGATTGTGACGGATGGTAAAGTCGCGTAGAAGTATTTATATGCAGCGCGATGCGTACGCGTAACGCGACGAAACATGAGCCGCGCAAGATACGCTCAGTGTATCTGCGGCCTTATGGCGATATTACACGGTTCAACCAAATTTTCACTTTGGTTGAAAGGTGCAAAAATTAAAGCATATGCTATTGATCAATGATATTGAATGATTCACCTTTATGTTTACATGGTTCAATTCGGTTGCTTCATCCAAATTGAAAGGCAGATGTGAACAGTGTAATATCACCATAACGATCACACGAGACATGAAATTGTAAGTAGAGATGGTAAGCTATGAGAGTAATAAGGCCGACTTGCACAACATCGTTAGTCCAAGGCTAACCAAATAAACCTCTGTCACGGCCATTACGGGGTTAATAGATCGCTTTAGCCCTGGGCTAAACGATGTTGCGTAGTGGTCAGGAGAAGGAACACCGTGGGTTTTTATCCGGTAACAGTCTGGCATAACCCTTCGACGCCCCTGAGCGGAATGAATCCATGAGTTCCGATGATAAAAAAAAAGTGAAGTTTCCCTAGGATATGAGTGAACGGATTTGGATGAAATTTGGCACACTCGCAGACCACGACTTGGATTAAGACATCTTCTTCTTATTCGTTTTGCTCTTGTCAGAGCGGTCGTGGTCGTCATGTAGCACTACGAGTTACTGCAGCTGATGTGGCTCGTCTCACGATGTCTCGCCATCTGTCCCTGTTGGTGGTCATTCTGGCACTCTCGCACAAGGGGTCACCTACGGTTGATTTTATTAGGTCTGTCCATCGCGTTGGTGACCTTTCGCGCGGTCTGGTGCCTCCCACTCTGCCCTGTAAGACCAAAAGCCCTATGGAGTCATTTCCCCGCCGTGAGACGTGTCCGAAAAACTTGAGTATACGAGTTTGTACTAATATTGAAAGACGTTGCTTCATGCCGAATTCTTGGAGTATAGAAACGTTTGTACGAAACTCGGTCCACGATATACCAAGCATTCCTCTTCAGCACCACATCTCCAAAGCGTCAATCTTCTTCTTCTCAATTTCTCGCAACGTCCACGTCTCTGCAGCGTATAGAAATGTGGGGAAAACGAGCGTTCTTACTATTACTACTTATTAAGACATAGGATACTTTTAATCTGAGTACATGAAGTAGTTCCGCTAGGATGCGAGTAAGCGGAGACGCGGGGCGTCGCGTGTCGCGTTGTGCAGCGCGGCCCGCACTGAATTCAAACATATGGCGTTGTATGAGAGCGTTTACGGAGAAGCGATTTTACACGCGTTATCTTGAAATGCAGGCGGAGCCCGCCGATGGCACCGCCGCGTCGCACGCGACGTTTATCGCGGCGGCGCACGCAGCGTTGCGATCAGCTATTCCTGCAGTTCTCCGTCCACTGTAAAACGTAGCGTCACCCGCGGCGGGGCCAGCGGTGTCGCACGCGCTGCGTCTTCATAAACAACATCGTACATTGCCATATGTTTGTGTTAGCGCGTGTGATGATGCGGGCCGCTGCACGCGCCGCCGCTCCGCAAACAGAAAAATCGTACGACGCGCCGCGAGACGCCACGCCGCACGCGACGCGCGACGTCCCGCGTCTCCGTAAATGAGGCCTTAGTGTTTATAATTCCCTAGTCCCTCCTTACTAAATGTTTACATTTTACGTCATAATAATATTGTTGTTGTAAGCTACGGGCGATACACAGTTTGCTTTGTTATTATTAAGAAATTTGTAAACGTTCTCTTCAAGGATAAGGGCGTTTAAATAAAGGAAGCAGGTAACCAGCGCCGACCTACCAGCGCTTATCGGTACTGGTCCGTACAGGTAACCGCTACGTAAAAGAAGCGGGTAGGAGCAGGGGCTGGCATTTTTTAGCAAAAATACGCCTTATTCCCTTGCAAATACAGCATCAAATGACGGCCTACCAGCGCTGATCGGAGCAGGTCGGAACTTGTCAGCGCAGTTCGGAGCTTGTCGGCGCTGGTTCGCCACACAGTATAGAAACTACCTGCGCCGACTAACTGCGCGGACCAGCACCGACAAGCGCTGAAAGATCGGCGCCGGCAACCCGCTTTCTAATTGTGTACGCACTTACGGTATACGGGATATTAAAATAAGTTTTGAAATTATTTGAGCTTAAAAATCCTATGCCATGTAGTGAGCGCAGGCCATTAGACGTAACAATAGCGTGTCTTCTATTTGTGGCATCTGAAGTTTTCTGTACAAATTACACGTCCATTTTGTATTTACATCGTAGCGTACGAAGCAACAGGTGACGTTGTAAAAACATCGTGATGTGAATTCTATGCTGTTTCAAGGGATTTAAGTCTTTGTTCTTCGTTTTAAGATTTCGTAGGGTAAGGTACATTGAGCGCCAAAAGTCAATGACCACATCCAGATTTTCAAAACCCCTATAAACCGTAGACCGTAGCATACAGAAGTCACTTAACAAGACTAGAGCCAAAGTTCGATGAACATCAAATAAAAACTTAAAAAAATACGACTGCTCAAAAAATATTCAGTCACTGTAAAAATAAACTAAAAAATAAAAAAATGATATTACAATATAAAAAATAAACTTTAAAAAAAGTAAAAACCGACTTCAAAGAAATACTAAAAGGAGTAAAATAAATACCATAATATAAAATTAACAGTTTCAGAAGTCGGTGGCTTCTATTTGCTTCAGTGTAGAGTTGCACCGACTTCTGAAACTGTTAATTTTATATTATGGTAATTATTTTACTCCTTTTAGTATTTCTTTGAAGTCGGTTTTTACTTTTTTAAAGTTTATTTTTTATTAAATACGTGTTAGTGTCATAATTTTAACTCCCTCCTTCATAACCCTTCGTTTTGGCTTTGACGTAGTCGGACATAAAAAGTCCTTTCAAATGATACCTTACACGATATAATGAACACATTCCAAAGGGGGGGAGGGGGACACACGCACCCCCTCCTCTTTTCCAGTAGTCAGTTCCCAACAACAAATATAAACAAAGCAATATTAGTAATTTGAGAATTTTGCTTTGATCCGATGAGGAGTTCCGTTCCATATCTCTGAAGTTCATGGTCTAATCATAACAAAATTTATATGGGACCAATCGGAAAGTATACCCTTACGAACAAAAAAGAATTTTTCAAATCGGTTCATAAATGACGGAGATATGAGGTAACAAACATAAAAAATAAAATACAACCGAATTGAGAACCTCCTCCTTTTTGAAGTCGGTTAATAATTTAAGAAATTCAGATGCCGGTTTTTTTTAAATAACATTATTTTCAAATCGGACATATTATTACGTGTTGTTCCAACTGTAGTACCTAAACTTGTATACTCACAAACGAAGTAAATAAAAGTAAAAGCTAATAGGAACACCTATTCTTGACCTCATCACAGAGAATAGGTCAGCTGTGAACCAACAAAGAGTGGGAAGAACAATATTTATTGCCCCACTAGGAAATTGCGTAGGCATTGACAATGAAAGCTATGTGCGTGAAATTAGAAAAACAAGGAATTTCCAATGAAGGCCTTATGTTGATTTTTAGGGCACGAGTTTCATTAGAGAATAAATTAATTAAATATTTACTTCTTAGGAGTACATACAAGGTTAGTCGGAAAGGGGGTAGGTACTAATCCGAAGGCCACTCATGACTGTTTTATTGCACGTGTTAAAATTTCAAACTTCGATAATTTTTATTTCCCTAAATTTTTTTTTATATTTCCTTAAATCTATCACCTATACATCAAAAGTTAGAACACATGCCAACGCTCTTCTGTCATCCTCTGAGCCAGAGCGCTCTGTAAATGAGGTGAACTCGTACTTTGCTAACATTGGACGTACATTAGCTGAAAATATACCATACGTCTCCGTATTCTTACCTCCACAAACCGATAATCTCCCACCGTATCATAACAGTTTTGTCATGTTGGGAACAGACGAATCTGAATTGGATATTTTGATCGGGAGACTGAGAAGCGATTGTGCAAATAGGTCACCGAACCGTAGCCAGGACACGGACGCTAGGAAGTCTACGTCCGTGTCCAAGTTTATTATATTACTTATTATTATTTCCATACAAAATGAATTTTATTTTACTTTTTTCAAAAAATCTTTATACCTGCTTTAGTTACGAATTCAAGTCTTTAGTGACCCTCAATATGACCTAAAATGTAAACGCAGCTGATCATATCTGGGGATAGATAGGTTTTAGCGTATTTTTTATGAAATCTTTGAACAGATATTTCTCTTAAACTATTGACTTTTGGGGAAAGTTGTTCATTATTGTTGGTATTCTAACACCCTTTCGGATTAGTATCCCCTTTCCGACTCCTTGTATATGTTTGCGTGGCCCACAGTTTACATCTTGCGTACCACACTCGCAATCACAATTCATTTTGACAATACGGCAATATTATTAGTTGCTATGGAAATTAAGCTTTAATGTTAAGGCGCGATTCCACCAGTGTGCGGCACTGTGCGACACTGTTCTGCACAATATACAGCACAAATTAATGTTTCTTTCCGTGGACTCGCTCAAGCAAACATTTAAAAATGTTCGCGTGCTTTGCCTTAATGTTCGCGCACATCTGTGAACTGCGCACACTCGTACAGGCGGTGGAATCGTGTCAGGGAGAGGGCACACGATGCGGTGCGGTGCAGTGTGCCGCCGTACCGCACCACATCGCGTGGCCACTCCCTTTAGCGCACAAGCACTAGCTGTTCACGCACTCAGTCTTACTTCCGCTGCCAAACAAAATTACCTGTTCTCTACATTTTGACGAGTTATGCGAACATAAATGTATGGAACAGCTGATTTTTTTTTGCGATTTCAGGTTTGGTCCCATAGTAAAAGTTGTTCATAAGGATGAGTACTCTTGCAGGGTATGCGTAGGCGTAGGTATGTTTTTATACCAGAACCGTGGAGAGACAGCCCTACTGAAGAAAATACAGGTACAGTAGGTTAGAAAAACTAGGTCTACCATTTTCTATTTTACAGCGATTCTATAACACAAGGTAAATTAAATCCGTTATATGTACCACAAACTAACATTAACTCAGAACACGATGGACATGACTAATTGTTTAATTTAATACGCTCCCTAGTGCAGTGAGGGTTAATCTCTGTAAGTGCCGTCTCAGATTACGCGTTATCTGCCATTAGAAAATGGAGTAGATAATAGCCAATAAGAAATAGATATAACAGAAAAAATAAAAATTATATCCGTTGTGCTCTTGTCACCGCCGGCGTTCCAGCTGTATTAGAACCCAATGGCTTGACACGTGACGATGGTAAGAGACCAGATGGCATGTCATTGGTACCATGGAAGATGGGTATGCCTCTGGTATGGGACGCAACGTGCGTCGATACCCTTACGCCATCCCATCTTCCTAGCTCGGCAGGCTGTGCTGACGCTGCTGCTGCAGCCGCGGAGGCCCTCAAGCGGCGAAAATATAATAACTTCATTAGTAATTATATTTTCGAGCCGTTTGGGGTCGAAACACTTGGGTCGTGGGGTCCGATTGCCCAACTTCTATATAGAGAGGTTGCAACGCGGCTGACCGACACTTCCTGTGACCCGAAGGCTGGCCTCTACTTTGGCCAATGGATTAGCATTGCCATACAACGTGGCAATGCTGCCAGCCTTCTGGGTACGTTACAAGTAGACAGCGATGCGGAGGAATATTTTGATGCCCTATTTTAAGTAGTTTATAGTTTTATTAGGATATATTTTTCGTTATTTGTATATACTTTTGTTGGTGATTATTTAAATATTGTTAGTGTAAATAAATAGTTTCGATATAACACAGATTTACATTGATCCAGTAACTGGAAGCAGTCTTACAACCTAGCGATCGGCATTGGAACAGCGTAAACACGTCGAACCCAGTCCAGGGTCCAGTATCCAGTCGTTTATTTGTATTAGTCCAATGTCGTTCCGTGCATTCTAATTGCGCAACACAGTCGTCATCGCTTTGGCATTGATTTTGCAAGGTATGTATTAACAATTCGACTTCTCCACAACCATGTACAGTCAGCAAATGAGTTAGGTATATAGGCTTATAACGAATATCAATACACTACGCAAGCAGCTATCATCGTCATTATTTATTTATTTAAACAATTTAACTAGAACGGTCACAGACCAATTACACTAATTAAATAGAATTACAATTTTCGCTAACTACTCACATAATCATCATTACACACAATGAATAAGTAATAGATTACATTTCATTTAAGTACATAAAATATAACAGACAACAAAAATTACGAATCAAAATTGAAACCGATCATACATCTCTCTCACACATCTTCAAGCAACCCGTCAACAGATTCACCCATCCATCCTCAAACAAATCAGTGTCTGGGTATGAGTCCAGGAGATCGTTGAGTGCGGAAAGGGTGCGCGGTATTGGGGACTTAGCTCGGCTTAGAGTACGGCACGCTGGCACTGCAAGCAATTTATGTCTCCTACCTCTCAGATAGTTACTAGGGGTAAAGAGTCGACACAGTTCATTAAGCAAATCGGGTGAGTCGATTTTTCCACGTAGGATCTTACACACCGTGACAATTTGGTCAAGGTTCCTTCTGGTTTCGAGGGAATTGTAACCGAGACAACCCAGGAGAAACTTGGTGGGGTAAAGATGTGGGTAATATCCAAAGACCCTCTTGTAAAGATATCTAAGGTACGCCTTCTGTACTTTTTCGAGTATTAGAGTGTACTTTTTCTCATGGGGGTTCCAGATAGATCGACTAGTTTCCAACTTACTTCGTACCAGCGCATTATATGTGCGTAATAGCTTTTTAAACGCAAGACACGCTCAAACAACCAACGGCAAAGAATTGGCCACTCAACACACATAAAACTGTTAACATACGAATGTAATTATGTGGCGGCATCTATCTCGCCACATGCGAACTATCCTACATAGCGCAATCAAGATTTAACACGCCACATCTATATATATAAAAGGAGAAGCTGACTGACTGACTGACTGATCTATCAACGCACAGCCTAAACCGCTGGGGTTAGAGACCTGAAATTTTTACAGTAGGTTCCTTTTGTAACTTAGGCATCCACTAAGAAAGGATTCTTGAAAATTCTACCCCTAAGGGGGTGAAATCGGCGATTGAAGTTTGTGTGAAAAAATCGTCACTTAACGGGTTCAAAATTTCGCGCAAGCGAAGCTGCGGGCGAAAGCTAGTACAATATATACAACCTCCCAACATCAACCGTTGGGCAGTATCCCACCAGGCACAAGACTCCGCCTGGTTGGAGGATCCTCCCTTTGGTTGGAGGAACACCACACCAAATTTCTCCACAGTTAGATGCCTGTATACTTAATTCTTTGGTTGACTGTACTCTACTCAATGAATATTGTCAAAATCAAAGCCATAACGATTACGAGTGTTTTGCACTATTAGGGTGCTGTTCTATTGAGTATAAATTTACGTTTCGGTGGATGCTGCAGTCAATTGCGAGGATTAGTATAATTATATAATCATCTAGGTGCTGATTGCAGAAATCACATTAATTTGTCGCTCCAACTGGCAGCTTGCTCAAGCGTTTAACTTATGCCCTGCATCCCTGACCTAGAATCTAATCAAGGCGACCACGCAATGCCTAGGACTCTCTCGGGAAATGTTTGAACTAGGAAACTCTAAGGACTTTTCTTGTTATCAGAAACCAATGCTGTGCTTGTTTTAACTTAAACTAGTTGATGCCCGCGGCTTCAGTCGTGGTATATGAATTTAGAGTATCTTATGTCCTTCACTGGGTTTCAGGCTATCTCTATCGCCAAGTTTCATCAAAATTAGTTCAGTAGTTTAGTCGTGAAGAAGTAACAAACAAACAGACAGACTGATAAACTCACTTTCGCATTTATAAGTGTGGATTTGATAAGCATATGGGCGTATACTTAAAGGAAGCGGGTAACCGGTGCCGACTTGCCAGCGCTTGTCGGTACTGGGGGTCTACTCCTTAAGCACGAAGTCCGTGGTTTCGGCCTTAGTTACGAGCGTTTCCTACTCCCTATCACCTACGGACATACGATTATTTCGGGGCCCGAACTAAAAAATAATAACAACACGATTTGACAGTTGTCCCTAATATCGATGTGTTTTTGACCGTCCGAAAAGTTGAACTTGACACTTGTTTTGTTCACTCCTACGTTTCGGGTTACTTTCGGACGGGTGACTAACTTCGTTGACGGACTTACATAAAGGAAGCGGGTTCGCTGGACTATTAGTTACCAACTACTAGAATACTAATGTTATATCAGAATCTGTTTCGTTCTTTATTCAACAGTAGAATACAAATTCACGGAGAAAACCCTAACAACGAACTAACAATCTATTTTCATTCTCAGGAAGCGTATTTTTACTTGCTCGGAATCAAAATAGAGGTAGTACTTAACTGAGAATCGTCTTTCCCGTGTCGGAAAAGCACGGGTTTAGTGCAAGAACAACATACTTCAGTGGAATTAAAGCAACATCTGTAGAACGATTCTTTTTGAGCAGCACGGGGCTAAAAATTGACAGTTTTACAATTATTAACTATTTCAAATATAAAAATATATAATAACATTGAAATCTATACATCATAATTTAAAATCGTAACGAAGTAAAATCTGTACATTGAATATTTTCCAGAAAAAATAAGTGCAAATTGTTGGAAACGCTACAGATGTCAAAAAGAGAGTTTTTAGAATTTTGGTCCGTCTGTTTTGTTTGTTTGAGCTTCACGCCGAAACTACTAGACAGATTTTGTTGATATTTGGAAAACAAATTTGCTGCAGGTCGGGTCAGGTTACAGGGAATAAATTATCACGCTATTTATTATGAGGGACGAGCAATATTGCATTTTGTACGCATTTTCCCTACAATTTGCCGCGGGCTATATGGAAATCGAAAAAAACGATACAGTATCTTATTTTAGCAAGAGAGGTAACTGTAGGTTTCTAAATTCTAATATGAATTTAAAGTGTACAAGAAGTAAAATAACATACGCAATTCAGTTACATGCAACGCCATCTTACGACTAAAAATAGAACTAATGATGACAGTTAAACTCCATATTCGATAGATGGCATCTTGCATATAATAATGATGAGTTTATTCATGATATAAGATTTAAAAAATGGTGAACACATCATTGTTTAGTAGTTTCGACACAGTGTTGTTTTCCGACTTTCACGCGGACGAAGTCGCGGGCACAGCTAATCGTAAATACAAAGCACTTGTGGCCATGGTTTTGAAGCATGAAGCACGTTCCTTCACTGGATTCCATAATGTATTATGTTACGGCTAAAAGCCGAATTGCGGTTACACCTAGGTTTAGCCGAATACAACTAGGTGCGGCCGGCGGCAGTTGGTTAGAACTAGGTGTAGGCTATTTAATGCCAGCTGAAACTAGGTGTAGCTGGTTGTTTTCGGCTAAAACTAGGTGAGCCTCTTAAGATTAGCCTGAAGTTTGAGCACCCTAACTCAATAAGGATAGAAGTGTTTTTTTTTAAATAAATCCGGGCAAATAATTTTCGAAAAACTGATACAATCATTAATTAAAAAAAAATCATTAAAACTTAACCGTATTGTAAAACGATTTCAAAAGATTAGGCACAGTGTAACTAAATACTACATTCAGTGGTTCAATTAAAGCTATATATTGACAATTCTTAAACGCAGCTCGAATCACGCACGCCCTTCTGTTGGACAACTGAAGTGGCTAGACTATGGTCGAAGCCTTGTTGACGCAAAAGAAAATTTGAAAGAGAATATTATATGAGATAATTCAAGCATGCAAACATCTTTAATAGGGCTGTGTTATTAATATAATGTTTACCTTTAAACAGAAAATGAAAAGGAAGAATTAAATCATGAGAAATCAGCCATGTTTTCGTAATTTCCATTTATATTCAAAGACTGAGTCTACACCGACGGAAAAGACTGTTAGTTGTCCTGCTGACGCTCAAGTGATAAACCAGCGAATCGATGATGTTACAACCAAATTGCGGTCCACTGTTGGACATAGATATTTTCTAATTTGTGAGACTATACTACTAGTTCTTAGCCTTTCATGTCCAGACTACCTAAAAGTCAAAGTATTTTTGACGACTTAAGCTATTTAAATTAAACGCCCTTAAAGGCAGTTTTGGCTAGGCATGTTGCCATGATGTTAAACCCAGGCATATACCACTTTGACCTTTTCAATGTCATAAGTATTTTTTTTATTTTTTTTAGTCGAGGACCTCTTTCTTAGTTAATTTACTTCACCACTGACATACGGTGTAGAAAAACATCTTGCGGAAACCTGAACGTAATGGTCTGAAATCGCCAACCTGCAGTGAGCAAGCGTGGTGATCAATCCTCGTTTCTTCTCTGTATGAGACGAGTCCTTTTCCAGCAGTGGGACAGTTACAAGCTGGTGTTATTATTTAAATAATGGAAGCGGTCAGAATACTTATACAAAGTGGCGATGACGATACAACATTAAATGATACCACGTATTCCATGATGGGTTTTACGACCGAACACAAATAATCAATCATGTATACATTCAATACTTTAGTCACAGCAATTTTCGTACGATTTAATATTTTTATAAATATCAAGATCTCTACGCGAATTTATGTAAATCTGTGACCCGTTTAAACCAAAATTATCTTTATTTACGCGTGTAGAACAGATATAGTTAACATAAGTTTCCACTTCAACGTCCCTTCATCTATATGAATGAGTGAATTTGAAAAACCATGCGAAAATAAAATGTACTTTGAAGTAACTGATTTTTTGCGTACGGTAAAACACATTATAGAACACGTGGTATCGTTTATCGTTGTATCGTAATCGGCCGACTCGTATTTTATTCAAAAATAAAGCATTAAAAACGGCCACGTTAAAAGTTAAAAGCAGGTTTGTTTAAAGCATGTCTTACTAGTGTAGTCCGAGCCTTAGACGGTAATTTTATGTTTATAGTTCTCAGAACTAGTCGTCTTGCTTTTGAAAATATTTTCTGTTAAGTAAATTCAGTCAGATCTCCATTTTATTAGTTATATCCATTTAGTGAACATCAAAATGAATATACGTAAATTCTTTTTCGAAGTTGAACCTGTAGTGTGAGTTTTTATGTAATTTTACTTATAATTTATCCTTATTCAAGGTTTTAAATTCAGAAATACCAGCAGAATCGATATTTTGTAGATATTAATAATTAAAAAAAAGTAAAAATCCACTTAAAAAACTCTGAATGGCGTAAAAATAATAACGTATTATAAAATTACCAATTAACCAAATTTAAGGCACCGACTTTTTAAACCGTTAATTTTATAATATAGGAGAGGTCGCTCGTGGTTGTCGTTTATCGCGTATGCCGTATTTTTCGGGATAAAAGTAGCTTATGTCCTTTTCCAGGTTCCAGACTAACTCTGTACCAAATTTCATCAAAATCAGTTCAGCGGTTTAGGCGGGAAAGTGTAACAGACAGACAGAGTTACTTTCGTATTTATAATAGGTATTAGTTGGGATTTTTATAATTTTTCACCGTCTAGTTTTTTTTAAGTCGGTTTATACATTACTAGATTCGGTTTAATATCTCGTTTCGTCTACGATTCAGCAGTGCGAGCACGGATCTTTTTATCGAGTGGATTCGAGAAATGTATATAATCTAAACGTCTTTGACATAATAAAAAAGATATAGATAAAACGACAGCAGTTGTCGTTTTATCTATATCTTATGTCAAATTTGTCGTTTAGGATAGATAAATTTCTAGAATAGACTCGATAAAAAGATTCGTGCTCGCACTGCTGGTTACTCAGACTCGCGCTGCCGTACGTTATCTAAAAGGCAGCTAAGTCCAAAAGTCTACTTTTGAGTTATAAGCGAAAAAGGTGGGAATCGTTGTCTTTATGAAAGGGAAGTCATTATGACAAAATTGTTAATTGAAATAGGTACAATATTGATTGCTCTATCATTTTCAGTATTTTTCAGTTATCTATCCCTTTCAGTTTTTTCACAAAATTCATTTTTACTTTTTAGTTAAGCATTTTGTAGTTATGTTAAATGAGTAATACGATACTAAAAAGTCGCTAACCATACCTTAGCCGCTTTGTAGCGTAGGAATTATCAACAACTTCCATTATACATGATTTTTATGCATAGTTTTAATCTAAAACTTAGCATAAAGGCAGTTTTGTGTCTTTGCTGCTTTTTGGAAAATAAATATTTATTAATTGGTCTTGTCGTGAACTTGGTAAAAAGGCCGTTAAAGTTACTTTAAGGCCTTTAAGTCTAGTAATACTAATGGTTTTTTTTAAAGAATGCTTGTTATTGTTTTTTAAAAACTATTACTTCTCTAAAAGGCGGTTAAATGAAACTCGCATAAAGTAAACTGCTTTGTAGCGTAGAATTCACGGGGTAATAATTTATTACTTAGAACAAAATTGCGGTTAAGCTGAACCTTTTTTTAAATGAAAGAAATCAAATTTGTGTATTTTTTTTAATTGTAATTATTTTGCTTATAAACATAAAATATCATTTTCTTCTAAAGAAATACTTAAACAAAATAGCGATTATCGGTAACTTGATAAAGCACCTTACTTTTAAAAACTTTAATAAATAACTCTTCAATATCAACTTAAAAAATCCCTACGTTGTAATGTGGCTGTTGATCCTAGTTCGTGATTATTATTAATGCGGTGAGAAAGTACTTTCCATATCGAGTCATACGATCTCAAAGAAGATGGGTCTACCACTAGTCAATGCGGAGTGCCGATCACCACCCTGGGCCACCTTCCAAGCCTTCTTGTCAAAATAAGTCATGAGGCAAAACCGATGGGTGTGTCAGATTATTAGCTATTTTGAAGTTGTTGTGTTAACAACCTTCCGGGCCAAACCCTTAATCAGATCAGCTCGGTAGGGCTCGCGATGAATCGGTCTAAAACTAAAATAATGACCAACAGCACTAAGCATAGGGTCGACGTAGATGGGTACGAAATACATTAAATTGAGCCAGTCAGTTTCTGTCGAAAACCTACCTGGAAAGGGAAATCGATCGCCGAATCGAAAACGCATGGAAATTGCAATCTCATCGATATATATATGTAACCTGCCCATCCTAACCTACGGTGCTCAGACCAGGGGTGGCAATAACGTCACATTTGGTGAAACGTATTTCGTTTCATATTCGCAATCATAGCTGCAAGTAAACTGCACATCCAGTCGAAACTTAGATAGATAGACAGAATATGCTTTATTGTAAACCATGACAATAGCAATAAACAATAAGAAACAGTGTTATCGCTAATGGCGATATCTTCTAGAAAACCTTTGGTTTGACCAGGAAGATGTGAAAAATAGATCATGGGGACAGTCCATCGTGTACCTACTATGCACAATTTCAATTTAATAAAAATAAATAGGTAAATACCAGAAAAATGTACTACACATATAATTATCGAGATCGTAATAAATATCAAATAATATTTGTCTAAAAATATGTCCAGTTGTCACGCAGTTGCACTGACTACATCCTAATTGCCTTCAAGCTGCATTTGGTAGTTGCGTAGTTTACAGTTGCGACTGGGTGTGGAGTGTACTTGCAGTTATGATAACGAATATGAAATAAAATATAATTCACCAAATGTGACGTTATTAGCCCCTCTGGTCGCTCACCGTGTTACATAATATACCAAAGAGCAATATAATATAATAATAGCGCAGCATTCTAGGCGTAAAAGAACAGACAGAATACGGAACACCATTTTGCGCTCCAAAACGGGGGTAATAGATGTAAGCAGAAAGACTATCAGGCTCAAATGGAATCGGGCGGGTCACATCAGTCGCATGCATAACGACCACTGGGCACAATGGGTGCCTGAAGGTGGACGGCGCCGCTAAAACCAGCCCAGAAAAAGGTGACTAATTGGCCTGAACGCGTACCTCGAGCGCTGGTTTAAGGCGGCGCAGGAAAAGAGTGCCTGGAAGAACTTGTTAGAACACGGGGCAGATAATCATGAATAGCATTCGACAGAGGACAATTACACAAGTTGTGACGGTCGGAGGCGGGAAGAAGTCCTTTCCTTAATCCCCTATCAGGCCACGATAAAAATTAACTCGCTCGCGGACAGTAGATATGTATTCTAAGTATGCGCGGATTTGTTACGTTGGCTGCCCTAAGCCTATGAAATTTTGCCTCCCCCTACATTTGGACGCCCCAGGCCCAGGGCATACCTGGCCTATAGGGAAATTCGCCTCTGATTCTAAGCGGACTTACTAGGCAAGCTTTAGCTAGTTTCATCCAAAATACATAGATATTATGGATTATAGGTATTTTCGGAACCAGATTTACTGCCCGAGAGTGAAACAAACCACCTCAATAGAAATCCTGTCAATTAAGTATTTTACCCAATAATTGGTTAAGTATGATGTTAGCCGAAGTAGCTATGAACTTATTCATTATAATAATTTCACATTAATATTAACTAAAAACTATATAATTCCTATCCATTACTAACGGACATTGTTCTTTTTTGGCGGGACTATGCTAATCGTGTCACACCTGCACAACCGTTAGGCGAATGCTACTCGCTCAATATTTATCACGATATTTGGATCGCCATCCTGGATGGCTATTTATTGAGCACTTAAACAATCAATACATTGATCTAATCTCCCAAAAAATATCACAATCCAGGATCCCGATTAAAATATCGTGATAAATATTGAGCGTATAGCATGCCCCTATAGGTTCTTCGCCGACGAGCGTTTGTCTAACGCGAGCGCAGAAAACTGCTTTTTTGTTTAGCAAAGCTAGCCAACTGCCTTTTAGCTTAGAAACTGTCAGAAAAATCAAAAATCATAAAGGGGGTGACTGCTTTTTAGACAAGTTTTTATGTAAATTCGTTAACAGCGAATACTTTTTCAGAAAGCAGCTAACCGTCCATAATTGCCTTTAAGTGTAGTATTTTCGTTAAACTGCCTTTGAGATAAGTAATTATATACTCCTAGCAATATGACAGAATTCATAAAAAAGACGTTAAAGTCCATTTACTGCATTTTTGTCTATTTTATTTAAGAACGTCTTTTTAGTTAAGTATAATATCAATGTTTGATATTTGGTGCGGGCAGTTAAAGGTGGTTAACCTCTATTTTGCGTAGTTTTGCTGCTTAGCTGCTGTTTAGCGTATGAAGGCAAGTAAAAATGTGTACTTAACTGCCTTTGTGTTATGTGTAACTTCGCAACTACAACAGATATAAAAACAATTCCAAGACAGGACGATAGAGAATTTTAAACTCTATAAAATGGCATCAAAACCTCAAATTCGACCAACTGTGGCTTAACTGCCTTTTAGTCAACGTACGGCAGCGCGGTAAAACGGTATTTTTAATGTCATCTTTCATCACAAGCCAAAAACTATGCGGCATAAACGAAAATAAAAATTCATTTAGTAATGTGCAAATGCATCTCAATTTCAAGTCGATAGCATTAGTATTTCTTGGAATAAGCAGCTGTGACAGAAAGATGGACGGACGGAAAGACGGATGAACGACGAACGAAGTCGCACCATAAAGGCTGATTTACACAAGGACAGTTTCTCGAAGCGAGACTCGTTCTGTCTTTGTCTTTCTCTACGATAAAAACAGAGATGGCACGAGACTCGCGTCGAGAAACTATCTCCGTGAAAATGAGCCATAAGGGTTCCTTTTTTGCCAATTTGGTACGGAACATAAAAACCGAATCTTTCGACAACTGTCCTATTGATAAGTTCTGAATCAGGGAGGAGGACCTCAAGATTCCACACCAATGCTAATTTTGAGTAGGTGGTCCTAGAGGACCGTTTCTACGTTCAATTCAACAAATAAAGAAATAATTTTTAAGACCCAAAAAAGGTGCCTTAGAACTATGTTTGGACTTCATGTTACTGACAGCTGTAAACCTTATTTTAAAAAATATAAAATATTAACTCTTCCATCCATGTATATTTTAGAGACTGTCATGTTTGTTAAATTAAACCCAAATCTATTTCCCCGATTGTCCGATAAAGTAATTAGAAATAGACGGGACAATAACAAACTTTGTATTCATAGTTCCAGGACTGCACTATTACGTAAAAGTATATTCTGTATGGCTCCGATAATTTATAATAAGATGCCAAAAGATTGGAAGGAATTTACAACCGTAAAACTAAGAAATAAGTTAAAAAGTCTCTTATTACAAAAAGTATATTATAGCATTGATGAATTTCTGACTGATAAAATATAACTCCGTCCTAACTGTTCTATGTGAATCATTGGCATTTTATTATCCAGATGATTATTTTAATTTTTGTGTTAAAAAACGAATTTGACATTTCTATTAGCCTATATAATTATGATACTTTTTGTCGATATTTGTATAATATATATTCACATTTAATTTCGACTGTTGATTTGTTTCAATTTCAAAAATTGTTCATTGATAGATTCTTCAATAATAGTGATAGTTATTATAGTGATAGTCAATAAAATCAATGTACCTATTATTATTATTAAATTCACCTATATTTGTACGCCGTAAAGGCAAGACATGACTGATACTTATTCTGTAATTTTAACATCTTGCATGCTCTGTATGTATACTCATGTTTTGGGCAAATAAATGATCTTGTATCTTGTATCTTGTACGTAACAGGGCAGTTATTGGCGAGACCTCAAGGGTCTCCAGCCAATGGTGGGGAAGTAAAATACTTAACCTAAGCTAACTACTTGTACTACACTAACATCATGACTACCTGCAACAACAGCACTAAGGGCGACCCCTAGTGGGACTCGGACCTCGGCTTAGGGCGTTGCTGGCGGGGGCTTGGGGGGGGAGAGACAGCTTGATGAGGGCTGAATTATCGGTGTGACTGCGGATTCTGAAGAGACGACCGGCTCTACGACGGGAGAGCTCGGTGAATCGTGACCGGCTCTAACTTTGAGTCTTGAGATTGAACAATATAAGTTAAAATTAAGAGAGAATTCACACGTACCACAAACACACCACATCGCAGCGACAAAAAGTGGTCAAGCAGTGGTTGCGTGTGAATAGTGTCGCTGCAGCTTCTTGCAGTTGCGTTGTGGTAACTACAAAATGTCGATGTGTATGCGTTGTCGTTAGTAGTTGCGAGGTGGTTACGTTGTAGCTAGTGTTTGCAGACAGACAGATCAACTCCGGTTTCAGGCGCGCGGTATCATTGCGTCGACGCAACGTTGTGTTTGCGAGGTGGCCGGCCGATACGCGCGGTGTCGCTGGTGGTAGAGATGAATTTGGCGGCAAAATGAATTTGACGACACGTTTGGTGCAGTGGCTAAGCGATTGGCTTCTTCGCTACGGGTTGTGGGTTCGATTCCCACACGGAACAAAAATTTGTATGACTTACAGATGGTTGTTTCGGGTCTGGGCGTTTGTTTGTGAGATTTGTGTCTGTAAACGCACCCACGATACAAGAGAAATCTTAGTGTGGGGCAAGGTTTTATTTAAAAAACAAAAAAAAATGTGGCCCCTGTGAATAAAACTATTTTTTTTTTAATTACTGTCCTCCTACTTATTGTTGTGGTGTGGTTTTGTTACGTGTGAAACAGCCTAATAGATTTAATCGTTTATTTTACAGAGGTATCAAAAAAACTGCCGACTACCCATACCTGAAAATTCTACGTTTCACACTAGTATTTGTGAGCTCCTGGCCATGTACAGAAATTGGAGAAAAAGAGTCAAGGCGCCTGCACATGTATATCCAACATGGTTATTTAATTTCAATCTTCATCTACTTTGCTGCCGGTATCTGTTACCTCGTAACACACTATAGCACTTTAAATTTCTTTGAGCTTGGACTTTCGTACATCATTGCGCTAATACAGATGGTTCAATTGGTAAGTAAATCAGTCACTATTTAAACAGGGTGGTAATTTGAGATGGGGCAAGAAGGGCTCATTTCAAATAGTTTTTTTTGTTATTTCTGACGTTTCTAGTACTCAAACCTCAGTTGGTCGGCAAAAGTGTTTTGATCCTCATGGGAAATAGGATCGATTGGCATCATAAAAAAGTTTTGTGAAAACAGCCCTTTTTCTCGCTGACTGTACTTTTTTTTCAAAATCTGTGAATGCCGATTTTAATTATCCCAAAAGTTAGGGGTGGTCTTCTAAGAACGTTTTCCTGTTGCTACAATAATTAAGGTAGCTGCCCTTCATGTCCCATCTCAAACTACCATTCTGTATATTAGGAGTGGTATAGTCCCTTGGTATAGTACGTCCGTGTGGTGCCGGATGTAAAGAATAGCACTACTTAATCTCTTCCCGTGGGTCGTAAAAGGCGACTAAGGGATTCAAGACTAGAGGATGGGCAGCAGCGTCCTCCGAGTACTTTAGCAACCATACTGCGATCGCCAACCCGCCTGCCAAGCGTGGCGATTGTGGCAAACCCCAACATTGCTTGGGGCAGGCCTATGTCCAGCAGCAAACGTCATTCGGCTGAATGATGATGATGATAGTCCCAGGGTTTTGGTGAATATATTAGCGAATTACGCGATCTCAGCCAAAGGTCTTCAGAGGAGTACCATGGTGGTTTGAACCGGTCAGAGTCGATAACCGAATAAAAAGTGACGAAAGTTACCCCTTCTTATAAAAGTTAAACTAAATCAGATGAGCCAGTAAGATTGCTCATGGTGCGCCGGGCGTACTTAGGTATCGTCACTTGTGGAGTCTTTTTTAATGCATCCCTTTGGGCTTGTCCACATCTCCACATCACGACGTCGTCAACGTGGAACGGTGCGTTAACGCGGCACGGTGCGTTGACATAACGTGCAAATTTACGATACCGTATCGTAACACGTTCCGACTCTAGCCGCAAGTGCACACACGTAAATGCGCTCCGCCCGAGCTCTCCACACCCGTGAGTTAGTCGCCGTCTATGTGCTCCGATGCTTTAAAACCATACCTTACTGTTTCTCTTATTAATATTCAGGATCTATATGGTCAACGATAAATCTAACAATGATGCTGACGTACATTTTTACGATACGATAACGTTTGCACGTTATGTCAACGCACCGTGCCGCGTTACCGCACCATTCCACGTTGACGACGACATCGTGACGTGGTGATGTGGACAGACCCTTTGGTTGATATCGCAGAGATGCTGATTTGTTAAATTAAAAAATAATGTTGTTGAATATGAAATAAAGATGTCGTTTACATTTTGCCAGCTCTTGTTGGGATGCTGCTCCCAGCATTAATATGGCCTAAAATAAAATATTCCGTCAACCCGAACCAGGCCAGCGTGTTGGTCTATATCCCTCTCAATATGAGAATAGGCTCGTGCCCAGCAGTGGGACAGTAATGGGCTGATTATTTTATGTCTAAGACAAAATATTTATGTGTGCTATTTTAATTGACAAAACAACCGTAGGTACAGACGCTTGCAGGTCAAGTTACCCAAAACTGTAAAATTTTCCCAATCAACCTTAAACCTAATGCTTTCGCGATAAAGATGAAAATCTATTAATACGTTTTCTGCAGCTACCCTATTATTAACACTATCACTTATCTTTTGTAATAATTTGTAAAAGCATCTACATGGTCATAACGTCAGAGGCAATATCGGGAGAGTGATGGTGGGGATGAAATCGGCTACTACTCTACACACGGCCCTGCCAGTTAGTACGTAACCCACCGTCCAACAAAGCACTCGTCAATCCAAGATGTCACACTACTACACTCTCAAAACATCAAAAAATAGGCATCGCTCTTGCACTTGCTACGGTGCGACGAAAACAGAGACAAAAGAGGAAGACCTGGGTTAAAGAGGTTTATATGGTGGTATGTTTTTTATCCCACAAATACGACAACTCCTTGAAAAGATCAATGGTTTTCGTCCAGGCCTCTCGCTCCTTTTCCTTCGCCATATCTCCGCACGAAATAAAAATTGATTCACAAAAAAACGTCCTGTTGCCACTACACTCGCACGCACACTGCGGGGAAATCGGTCCCGATTTCGCTACACACGCACGGACAACGCTCCCTAGATGATAGTCGGCCCTAAAACGTGAGCTCGCCCGAACCGATTTCTGAGTTAGAGTTAATAATAATAATACAGTTTTGCACCCACCTGGGACGGTCCATGACTGTACTCCAATAGTGCAGCTGTGGATAGTCCCCGGTTGATGCCCCACCCCATTTTAGATTAAAGTTCTCAAAGGGACCTCTGCGCGTTGGACCTGTGTCCCCGTGTATGCCTTCCAAAGGACCGGACGTCTTCCGCATGGAAGATGAGCCGTGAACTGAGAGAGATACTTTTTACGATTTGCCTAAACACGAGGCGATCAAGAGAGCGATCTAGAGCGCTCCCCACCACTTTCCTGATATTGCCTCTGATTTTAGGGCCGTGTGTAGACGCTTTAACCTGATTTATCATGTTACCGCCCACTACGCCAATCTGCTTATGAAGTTTTTAAGTTATTATATTGTATTTTCTCTGTAAGTGATTTCGTAAATCTTTTGAGAAAATAAGTGTCTTAAACCATAAATATTTCTTACGTATTACAGTCAAGAGTAACCACGCTTACATTATCTAAAGAATATCGAGACCTGGCTGCAGATTATCTTACAAAATTCCACCTTTTCTTCTACAAAGATCTTTCTGAATTCGCGATGAAGGTAAGATATTATACGTAAATTAGTAAGTTTCTTTGTCTATACGTATCCTTCTATAACCCAAAATCTGTTCTACAATTTACTCTGGTCCATAATGATTGAATTTTTATTTAAAGATTAATTTGGCAAAATATTTTAGAGTATACATTGAACTGGTATTGGGTGCTAAAATTATATTATCTCTTTCATGCTTATACTTACTTAGACCTTCATATAATCAAGTGTCGTCTTCATTCAAACGGTCAAAACTACGTCCATTTTCGTTTTTAGTCGTATTCATCAACTATGGTTCCCTATCCATTTGCATAAAATTTTAAGACCTAATATAACTCAGCATAATTTTGTTTGGCATAATTATATTTTCGCATAATATACTACTCAAAACAAAACAAGAGCCACTAGGTATTTAAGGTATACCATGAAAAATATAAAATTAACACATTGTTCAATTTACGTAAACTTAAAACAATGTTATTGTTTACCGTTTAGGCTAGTAATTGTTGAAATTAGTGATTAATAAACATTGTTATTTAACTTTTGATAAAAAATGACAATTTAGGATAAAAAACACAAATAACAAAAAGTCACTAAAAACTAAAAAAACTTCACTTTTTATTTGTTTTTCTCTTTTTTAATTACGGGTATGCCCTCCTCTTTTGGCTATGCACTCCTGTAGCCTGGAATGCATGCTCTCTATCAAATGGCTGACGTTTTCAGCTGGGATAACTTCCTAGGCACTTTTCAAAGCATCAATCAGTTGGTGCTGGTTGTAGACCTCTTGCGCACTCTCTCTAACACTTCGTTTTAATTGGTCCCACATGTGCTCGATCGAATTTAAGTCCGGACTGTTTGCTGGCCACGGCAACACTTGAATGTGAGAGCCTTCCAGAACAGACTGGGTCGCTTGAGCTTTGTATGCACAGGCATTGTCTTGCATCAGGATGAACCCAGGACCCATTCGCTGTGCAAATAAAATCACATGAGGCTTGATGACTTCCTCAATGTAACGCTGAGCAGTTACGGAACCTTCATTTAAAATAGCGAGTTCAGTTTTGCCATGTAAGCTTATTCCACCCCAAATCATTACATTGGGTCCACCGAAATGGTCAACCTCGTGAATGCAGGCTTCAGAAAATCGCTCGCCACGTCGCCTCCATACTCTAATGCACCGATCGTCATTAAAGAATTTTACTTTACACTCGTCGGTGAAAAGCACCATGCCCCACTCGTTTAGCCCCAGTCTAAATATTGACGGGAGAAACTTAAACGATTTGCACGTTGAGCCCTGGACAAAGGAATTCGAACAACTCGACGTTTTGAAGTTTGCTGGTCTTCGTGCAATCCGTTACGGATCGTTTGGTCACTGACGCGAGTACCCGTTGTCAACCGTAGGCGATTTTGTAACTTACGAGCCGTCACTGTGCGTTCTCGGCAGGCACTTAACCGGATGTACCGATCCTCGTGAACAGTTGTAATGCAAACTCTACCCGAACCAGATCTTCTTGCAACACTACCAGTCTCTTGGAAGCGATTCCAAGCATTTTGGATAGCTTTCCGAGAAAAACCCAGATGCAAAGCCACAGACCGCTGCGAAATTCCTTCTTGGATCATTGTAACGGCTCTGGTTGCAGTAATTACGTCCATATGTCTTCGTACTTGTGGCATATTAACATAAGATGTTACATAAACAAATTAACTAAACAAAGTTAAACGATTATTTCAGATTACCATAAAGATAATCGAAACAAAACTTAAAGAAAAATCGAAACAAAATAACAAGAAAATTTCAAATTCATTTTTTTTTAAATGATTGCCAGTATTTTGGTCTCAAGTACAAAATCAAAGAGGTTAAATATCGAAGAGTTTGTTACATCAATATTTTGTTACTTATTAATTACTTAACGTTCATTAAATTACACTGAAATGTGAAAATAACGAGTGGCTCTTATTTTGTTTTGAGTAGTATATAATTACGCATAACAGCTTACGCATAATTTTTTTAAGCATAATTTCTCTAACCATAATAATGATTAAGCATAAAGTTCTAAAGCATAACTTTTTTAAGCATAATATCTTAAAGCATAAATTTATTTACGCACAATGATATTAAAACATATTTTTATAGGTATACGGTAGACGATTATTCGTCACTTACTTTCATTTTCGCAATAAAAACTTAAGGGTATGTTTATAAGGTTGAGGCTCCAAAGCAGAGTCGACGGAGCCCCGCTGGGCGGGGCTCCTATTTCTGTCTGCAGAGTTTAAAGTAACCTAACACGCATCCCCTTCGAACCTAACCTATCCGTGTCGGGGTGCGCCTGCGACTAGATTATTAGACAATGGTAAAATCATTTCTGATTATCATAACTAACGTTATGCCAATAGTCATTAGGTCTACTAACGTTATGCGAATCAAATTTATGCCAAAACAAATTAGTCTTTAAGATGATTATGCCAACATAAAATGTATGCCTAAAAAAATTATGCCGAAGTATTATTATGCCAAAACAAATTGTGCCAAAATCGTTATGCCGAAGTATATTAGGACAAAGAACATTATGCGAAAAGAAGGTATCCCATCAACTATTCTTCTAGTGGGTGATTCATTTGGAGGTACTTTTCTTTAAACAAAAAAAAATAAAAAATATCGGTTTATCTTTACTATCATACAAAAGAACCATTCTTGACATTTATTTTTTATAGATTATTTCTTTCAAATGTTGTCCGTAACTGCGGTTAACATGGTCCATTCTGCAGTTCCAACTTTCGACGACGTATTTTCGTTTGATTATCGTGTCACGATAACGGACTATTTGTGTCCTGAAATTGAAGCCCGTGATCTCCAGAACTTTTGGTACCAACAGGACGGCGCCACTTGCCACACAGCACGTGAAACCATGGCTTTATTGCGAGAAAAATTCGGTCAACAGTTAATTTCCCGGTCAGTTGGCTGCCTATATCCTGTGATATCACACCTTTAGACTTTTTCCTTTGGGGCTATGTAAAGTCCAAAGTCTATATGGATAAGCTGCTTTCGATTGAGCAACTGGATGCCAACATTACTTGTGTTATTCGCCAAGTATCACGAAATGCTCGGACGAGCCATCGAAAACTGGAACTGCAGAATGGACCATGTTAATTGTAGTTACGGACAACATTTGAAAGAACTAATCTTTAAAAAATAAATGTCAAGAATGGATCTTTTGTATGATTATAAAGATAACCCATTATGTTTGTTCTTTTTATTTTATTTTTGGTTTTGAAAAAAGTACCTCCAAATGAATAACCTATTACTTGTTGTCAAAAATGTTTTAGTTTTTGTCAATACTGATAGATTCTATTTCTGTTCCAGACTCACAGGCAAATCCACTTGTTGTCCCACGTCTTCACGTTATTCTTAACTGCTCAGATGATAGCCGGCCTTTTTCTTTTCAACCTGATTCCTATGTACAGTAACTATGCCGCAGGAAATTATAAGCGAAACCGCATGGCAAATTCATCGTTTGAGCACTCTATCTATTTTTCATATCCATTCAATGTGTCGACTAATGTGAACGGATATATTTTCTCTTTACTTGTTAATTGGTAAGTAAATTACTTTTTAAAGGATTCATTATTATCATCATCATCGTTCAGCCGAAAGACTGCTGGACATAGCCCCCACCCCCAAGCATCTTCACATTCCATATTGGGGGAGGTTTGCCATAATCGCCACGTTTGGGAGACGGGTTAACGATCGCAGTATGGTTGTTAAAATACTCAGAGAACGCTGCTGCCCATCCTCTAGTGAATCCCTTAGTCGCCTTTTACGACACCTGTAGGAAGAGATGGGGTAGTGCTATTTTTTACATCCGGCAACACACGGACTTAATATTATAGGCAGAGCAAATTAGAGAGCCATTGTAATAGGGGTGCGGGGCGAGATGTCGTATGATGTCGGAATGAGAAGTGTGACAGGCACGTGACATCCTCCCGATCCCGAGGCAATCTAGCAAGTTTAAAGCTGTCATACGTCCCGGTACACCGGGACATGTCCCTATTTGAAGCCTTGTGTCCCAGTCAGCATACCGCTGCGTAAGTGCCGCGTCTGGAACGAGTGGTTTCGTTAATTTCATCGCAGTGGACGAAAGAACAAAATTCACTCAGTGTAAGCACAGTCGAAAGCATCATTCAATGCGTTTAAAATAATAAAATGACGGGCACAGAATTTTATAATTACATTAAAGGGAAAAAAAAATGATTGTAAAAGGTCAAATCTACCGAAAAATATGAATGGGCAAAGAAAGGTGTCACCGAGAACGTAGAATAGTTAAGAAGAGTTGACGTTGCCTTTTTTATTAGTTTCTTAAATACCTATAATCTGAATTTTGATTATTCCATGGTTTACCCTATTTCTGTTCTGAATGTCCCGGTCGGCATCTCAGCATTTATGGCAGACCTAAGCAAGTTCCTTCCTATTACGTCGTAGGTCAAGAGTTCAGGAGCCCAATTCTCCTAAAATAAATTGTTGCCAAACGCAATCGAACCAGAACCGTCAGTCAGTTTTTGTTTTTGAAAACTTTCAAAATGATTGATTTTGTTTTTTGTGTCAAACAATTCGACAGCTTTTGAAATTGAGAACTGTCTGAATGAACGGTTCGGCCTTGGTTCGGTTGTGATTTATCAAGATTTATTTTAGGAGAATTAGGCCCCAGTTCCCTGGTTTGCGAATACAGAGTGGAAAAAATGAACGCCACCTTGAGGGAAACTAGGAACCATTAATGTTGACGATAACAAAAGAAGAATTTATTTAGGTACCTATTTAATACATTCATAATTATAAAAACATAACTTCACGCCTTATTCCCCGAAGGGTTGGCAGAGGTGTATAGTATACACCCACGTTTCGCCGTTATGTTTAAGTCCCATGTAATAGGGGGCGAGCCTATTGCCATCAACCGGGCACAAATCCAGACTCCGAGCTGCTACTAAGAAATTCCACACGGAAAAACCCAATAACACTTTGCCCGACCTGGGGATCGAACCCAAGACCTCACGCTCAGCAGTCGCGCTTGCGACCACTAGACCAACGAGGCAGTCAAATTCATAATTATGTTCTCGAAATCTCTTATAAGCAGAAATAGACTTCGAGAAAAGAAATAAAAGCATTTTTTTATACTGGGTGTAAGGGACGGTGTACCGAAAACTGAAATAGTGAATTCAGCCCATTATTCTGAATCGAAAATAAGTGGTTTTTTTCTTGGAATTTTCCGAATTTCCTAGAAATTGCTAATTTGCCTGTTTTAGTATATTTAAATTAGTATTTTGGCAGGTAAATAAACTGAGTGTAAAGGACAGGTCACCAAAAATTGACACAGTGAATTTAATTCATTATTTTGAATTAAAAATCCGTGGAAAATATCAACGAAATCTTTCGAATTTTCCGATTTATAATAACTTTAAAAAAGTAAAAACCGACTTCAAAAAAAACTAAACAGAGTAAAATAATTATCATTTAATAAAACTATCACTTTCAGAAGTCGGTACATTCAATTTGTTTCAGCGTAGAACACCGACTTCTGAAACTGGTAGTTTGATTAAATGATAATTATTTTACTCCGTTTAGTTTTTTTTTTAAGTCGGTTTTTACTTTTTTAAAGTTATTTTATACTTTTTAGTGCCACAAATTACAATTACAATAGTGTACAAATTCTTGGACCAGCACGACAACTAGAACGTCGTCTATATATTATTATTTATGATTTGTGTATTTTTTTTGTTTTTTTTTTTTTTGATTTTTGCAAAAAGTGCTGAATCAATTTCAATAAAATTCATCAAAATCCATTCATAATTGGCGGAGATATCGCGTAACAAACATACAAAAAAAAACGAAAAACAACATTCAGACGAATTGAGAACCTCCTCCTTTTTGAAGTCGGTTAAAAAGTAGATTTTATTTTTGCAACGTGTTGTGTGTCCTAATAGGATTGCTTATTTTACAGCTGAGAAATGTAAAATTTGTGAAAAGAAAAATCGGAAAATTCGGAAAATTCCGAGCAAAATTTCTACTTATTTTCAATTCAGAATAATATAAATATGATAATAGGCTGAATTCACTGTTTCAGTTTCGGTACACCGTCCCTTACACCTGGTATAATATAAAAATATTTATACAGAGTGTAAAAAGACCCATCACATAGCCAAAATCTACGCACTCTGTACATCAAACTAAACTACATTAACCCAAAATAATTGCTGGGAAACGACTTTTGTTTTTTGGCATAACAAAAAACGCTTTTTTTGTAGCGCGCAATTTTTAGTAGTAGTTACGCGTAGTTGTGGCGATGCCGCGCGTTTGCATGCGTGCAGCGGCCACACAGCTGAGCCAAGGCGGTCGTGTGCATTTGATATTCGTTGCGTTTTTGTAACTTCAAATGCGTAATTTGTGAGGAAAAATTGAAAATTTTGATAAGGTTGTGTGGAAGAAAGTTTAGTGTTATCACTTAGAATACGTTTTTGGAAAAACTAAAAAAAAAAAATGTCTACTTTGACCTTCAATATCTCTAAAACCAATGGTTTCCCAGGTATGGTCTGGTAGAAAAAAATTATCCCAATGATGAGTAGAATACGTGGTTTTCGTTATCGTGAAGGGTCTTTTTACACCCGATATATTTATATTACATTCTACATTTCTTGCAGGTTTCTTTCATACGTGTCTTCAATTTGGTTTTGCATGTTCGATCTCTTTCTATCTCTAATGGTTTTCCATCTTTGGGGCCATTTCAAAATTCTTATTGACAAACTTATCAATTTTCCTAAACCGAATTCGAAAACAAATATTGAAGAAAATGGTTTAACTATGACCACTGTAGTATATTCTGAGGAGGAACTGCTGGATGTAGCGGAAAAGTTAAAAGAATGTATTAATTACCATCGGGAGATTATTCAGTAAGTTCTTAATAATTTCCTTGTTTGGGATCGTCGACTAATCACGTGAAGCTCGAAAGGGGGGGAGGATGTTCAGAAAAAAACATGAAATATCACAAAGGGGGGGGGGGGGAGGGAGTGTAGTAAGATATCACGTGTATCTATTTTAAAGACAGTTTGGATATTTTTTATCACAGGGTTTGATTTTGCAGACTTAAATTAAACTATATAAGGTCTTACTTTTATAATCTACCATATTTTGCATAGCGCTTTAGTGGATGAGATTATGCTGGTGTCACTAAAAATGAAATCAGTTGTATTTTTTTTTGTCATAATGTTTTTGTAAATCAATCATTTCATTATTTACGGGTTCTCTAAGTTGTAATGACATCCATGCATCTAACAAAAAATGGCCACGCGCTCATTGGTAGGTAGCGTGCACGGATGATATTATATTGTAATTAATTCATTTATTAATAACATTATTTTTTAACAGAAAATATAAATTATACCATCAGATTTTTTTTTTGTGGAGGAGCTCGTGGCTAAATAATTACAGCCGCATAGACCGATCTTCCGGGTTAAGCCACGCTTGCCGAAGTTGGTCTGTGGATGGGTGACCATTTACCATAGCGAGTTTCCTCCGTGCCTCGGAAAGCACGTAAAGCCGTTGGTCCCGGCTGTCATTTGTAGATCTTTGACAGTCGTTACTGTTGGTCAGAAGCCAGAAAGTCTGACAACCAGTCTTACCAAGAGTATCGTATTACCCAGTTACTGGGTTGTGGAGGTCTGATAGGCAGTCGCTCCATGTAAAATACTGATATTCAGCTGCATCCGGTTCGACTGGAAGCCGACCCCAACATAGTTGGGAAAAGGCTAAGCAGATGATGATGTTTTTTTTTTTGTGGTACGTACTTCATCTTTAGCATTTATAAAGACACGATACAAAATATCTTGGATTACTAAAATAAGACCTTAAATGTAAATGTATTCAAAGATACAATTCAGAAAATTTTTGAGATACTTTGTACCAAAACAATATACGTGATTTTGGGTAAGGGGCGAGTTAGTCTAAAATCTCACCACGTATCACCAGGGAGGGGGAAGAGTGGGGGTTAAAAAGTTGTTAAAAAACATCACGTGATTAATGGACAACCCATATCATAACCCTATTTTGCCTTGACAATTTCTCACTACCTTGTAATTATGAAAATGATGTATCCAAATGAAAACTCTTAAAAATAAAAAAATAAATATTTTAGTTTTACAGACAGAATGTCCGAAGTGTTTGGGCCAATGCTGTTCGTGTATTACGTGTTTCATCAGGCAAGCGGCTGCTTACTACTCCTGGAGTGTTCAGCAATGGTCAGTATTAGATACAGCAATAGCATTTCCTGAACTGTCATACAAATATTGACATTTGACAACCGGTGTAATCTTAGAACATCGGTATTCCCCAGCAATTTGGGCTCAGATGGCAGTCGCTCGGTGTAAAATTCTTATATCCACGGCATCTGCTGAGACTGGAAGATGGGGGTCTACTCCCTAAGCACGAAGTCCGTGGTTTCGGTTTCGTGGTAGCGTTTCCTATTCCCTATCACCTACGGACATACGATTATTTCGGGGCCCGAACTAAGAATGAATGACAACACGATTTGACATCTGTCCCTACTACCGATGTGTTTTTGCTCGTCCGAAAAGTTGAACTTGACACATGTTTTGTTCACTTCTACGTTTCGGGCTACTTTCGGACGGGCGACTAAATTCGCTGACGGACTTAGAGAGTAGGCAGAACTACATAGTTAGGAAAAGGTCCTTGTGGAGGCTCCAGGGCTTAACCCCATGTTACCTTTCCTCCCCTCCGGCCCTGAGTTGATAATAATATGATGTGTAGAATGGAATAGTAGGTGTGTTAAAAATGTATTATTTTTTTATGTTTCAGACAACCAAAGCTCTAGTGCGTTATTTACCACTCACTATAATATTATTCCAGCAACTTATACAGCTATCGGTCGTTTTTGAGCTAGTTGGAAGCGAGGTAAGTCTGTCAAAAAGTTTTATATACAAACACCACTGTGTCACGTATCTACTTTTTTTTAACCTTTGCTGTCCCACTGCTTCATACCATCATTTAAGAAGAAAATCAGGAATCAGAAATCAAAAAATAACATAAAATTCCAATATCTCGAAATTTTTGACTTTTGGTAGAATATGTGGGGGTAGAATTTGTTGCATTTAGCATTTTGCATGAGGGGCTATCACGTAATCTAAGGAATACGTCGGGTTTCCAGTAACCCTGTATATGTTAAGGTTAAAAGGCATAGTGCGGTTACACCTAGGTTTCGCCGGGTACAACTAGGTGCGCCCGATTACTGGTGGTTGGTACTAGGTGTAACGTTTAATAGCCAGCGGGGTTGTGGGGTGGCGCCTAGCGTAAATTGTCTATAACCGGCGGTCTTGGTCCACTACATTCATTGTCAGTCACACCGATCAAACATCACAATACTGAGCCCTCATCAAGCTGCCTCACCTTGCCAGCAACGCCCTAAGCCGAGTCGAAAGTCCCACTAGGGGTCGCCCTTAGTGCTGTTGTTGCTAGTAGAGTAGTCATAATGTTAGTGTAGTATAAGTTGTTAGCTTAGGTTAAGTATTTTACTTCCTCACCATTGGCTGGAGACCCTTCAATAATTGCCCGGTTACGTAGAAACGGTCCGCAAGGACCACCTTCAAGAAGTCCAACAGACATTTACTGACTCACGATGGCGCAAGCACCTTAACCGCTGTTGTACCCGAACTGAATTGATGTAGATACATACGCCAGCAGGTCAAGCCACCCAAAACTGTAAAATTTTCCCAATTAACCTTGAATCTAATGCTTTCGCGATAAAGATGAAAATCTATTAAAGAAATTTGACAGATTGTTGTAGGTTGATGTGCTAGCGTCTGTACATAGCGAGTGAAGATGACGCCCGTACATGTTTCAATCCTATATGGTCGTTACACCAGTGCGCTTTCATGTTCATCTTGCTCTGTCGTCTGACGCATGCCTGAAGTGCCATAGCGTATGCAATAGCGCATGCCCTAATACTAGTTCGAGTCTTATGGCACTCAATATTTCAGGCGCTTGACACAAGAGGAATTGAAAGTTGAAAGCGCAAGATAAACATGAAAGCACACTGGTGTAGACTTAGACATAGATAGATAGATAGAATATACTTTATTGTACACCAAAATTGTAATACAGCTTTTTTTTTTTTTTTTTCTATTGGACTGCAGTAGGTCGTCCTAGGGGACGGTTTCTACGTAACCGGGCAGTTATTGGCGAGACCTGAAGGGTCTCCAGCCAATGGGGGGAAGTAAAATACTTAACCTTTTTTTTTTTTTTTTTTCTTTTTTTTTTTTTTTCTCGGGGTGGAAATCCTCATGGATGTCCTCCGCCCTGGGGTGGGCGGAGGGGTCTGTCAGACTCTTACTGACTAAAACCACCCCGGTGTTCCATCTCACACTTAGGCCGGGGGCCGCGGGAGCAGTACATTCGTCCGCAACCCCCGGCTGGTGCCGGCCCGCCGCAGCGGGCCTCCTCGGGTTAGCGGGGGGAGTGAGGTGTTAGACTCCCCCCGCGCCGTCTAAGAGGGGCGCGCTTGGAACACTTCGCGCCGCCGCCTCGGGTCCTGGTGTGTGGGGGGCGACAGACTTCCCCAAGTCCGTCGCCCCTGGACCCATTTAGGGGGGCTGGAAGAGGGCGTTGTCCGCCCTCCGCCGACGCCCGGTGCGTCTGCTGCGGGCCGGGTGAGTGGAGGTGATCTCCCTCACCCTTTCCGCATCCTCCTTCTGCGACATGACCGTGTCGCAGAAGGACACCACCGCGTCCCAGGACTCCTCGCTGTCGACCATGAACTCGACAGCGAGGAGTCCTGGGACGCGGTGGTGTCAAAATAAATACTTAACCTAAGCTAACTACTTGTACTACACTAACATCATGACTACCTGCAACAACAGCACTAAGGGCGACCCCTAGTGGGACTCGGACCTCGGCTTAGGGCGTTGCTGGCGTGGACATAGGGGGGGGGAGACAGCTTGATGAGGGCTGAATTATCGGGGTGTAATACAGCTCTTATACAATAACAGATATACCAATACGCTAAACACGCTTTTCTACCAAAGACACAGCTGTGGGCCTCGCCACAGCACCTTCCGATTTGTTCTGTTTTCAGAGTGAAAAAATAAAAGACGCTGTGTATGGTATACCATGGGAGTCCATGGACACTAATAATAGGAAGGTTGTCCACTTCTTCTTGATGAACGTACAGGAACCCGTGCATGTGAAGGCACTGGGTCTTGCTGCTGTTGGCGTCACTTCTATGGCTGCGGTAAGATTCTCATCAACAGTTTTTATTAGTTCATTGCTGGATATCTTCCAAAAGAATGTATACCAAGTGGGTTAGACGCTGCGTGAACGTAGACTTTTTTTATTATTTGACTTGGTCGCGCTTAACCCTAGTACCTGATTGAAAGCGCAGAGAGGGCTAAGATGGAGCACACAAATCCAAGTAACAGAGATATAGACGATACACAGGTTGTTAACGAGTTCGTGTAATTCCTTCAAACCGCGTGATCTACTGGTGACATAGATTAAACCTAAATGGGTATTTCTGAAATCCAAAAGAAAAAAAAAGAAAAAAAAACTCAGTCATTTTAGAGCCTCGAGTTAACTGACTGCAAAGAGCGATATCGTGTTACTCGTACCCGCCCGCCGTGTCGCCGTGCTTTCATTAATTTTATGCGTGGCATCGAAATGTTCACTCTTTTTTTACTGATTCCTTATTAAAGTCCCCGTCACGAGAAGCTATAAATTTTGTAAATAAAGAACTTCTACAAAGTTACGTAGCGACAATTCAATCAACAACAAATAATCCCAAATTCAATCAACTCAAAGTTACATACGTGTAATACGAAACTAACGAGCAATTTCACTTAGTCGGGTTATATTTTAGCGATATAAAGCGCTATCGTCTAATGTTTTGTGGTACCGGAACGTGTCTGACTCATGGAACGTCAACATTTGGCCCGCCATTTTGAAGTAAGTTCACACTGATACTGTCAATGCTGTCATTTGAGTTTTGAATGCGTTTCAGTTTGTTTGCGTTGTTTTCGTAGATTACTATTTATTATTATATAAATAAAATAAAAACCATTATATAAAATTAAAATCATTACAAAACTGTTTTTTTTTATTTGTTCCAAAGGTTGCGAACCCCTGAATGTGTGTTTACAAAATTTATAGCTTCTCGCGACGGGGACTTTAGGTGGTTTGGATATCATGATCAATTGCCACTACCGAATGAAAAAAAAAAAGATTTTTAATCAAGCTAAATCCCGTGCGGGGCCAATCTACACCAGTGCCTAGTAGATCATGTGGCTTTAAGGAATTACACGAATTCGTTTACACTCTGTAGAGGGATTCCCCTATACTCCTCTGACTCTCATATACCTACACTAGACGCACAGAAACTGCTTGGCCGGCGCCAAGCAGTTTCTGTGCTCCCGGACTTTAATGTGAGGGTGGTAGCTAGCTAGGCGGACCCTATACAACCTTCCACAAGCGTGCTAGGTTTTATTGAATCTTACAACACGCGTCTATTCCTAACGTACGATGAGGTGGTTTTATATTCTAGCCTGTCCCCACATGGAGCTGTGGCAACTTTTTGGTCGCTGGTTGTGTACACCGTACACTTTTTCTTCTTCACATCTCTTTCAAGCGCATAAAATGCGTCTCTTTCACATCACGAACGCGTTTTCGGTCGTCCGCCCGACCGTATAACTAACGAGTATAGGAGACTAACTTTATTATTCCGTTTATTCATTTATATCACGTATAAAATTAAATACAAAAAAAAACATAAAAATATAGTAGCTCACCGGCATCGGGAACAGGGTCCAAGCTACCGGTGGTCAGGGCCTCAGAGAGAGGAACTTCCTAACAATACGCGCCGTGTCCAGAAGTACCGTTTTCTGTATCTGACCCTTGATCCAGTCGCCCAACGAGAGCCTCTTTAGATGTCGGTCGAGGCTCTTGGCTATTAAACCATTGGCCGTAACGACTACCGGCACAATGATTGCTGAATCAACATCCCACATGGCGACAACCTCGTGTGCCAAGTCTTGATATTTAATTTCTTTATCTTTCTCGGCTTTCACAAGGTTCTCGTCATGCGGAAACGGTTATATCAACGACAACTAACTTTATTATTATTATTCTTTACAGATTTTGAAAACTTCAGTCACCTACTTCACTTTTCTAAACAGCATGTAAATGTGGTGCAACATGGAACTATTTATTTTGAACCATATTTCAAAACATTTTCTTCTTCTGTAGACTAAAATTTAGAAGAAACTTGATCGACTTCAACTATTTATTAATAAAATATTTTCACTATCCTTACTTCTATATAAATAAAAAGAAAAGTCCTGACTGACTGACTCATCAACGCCCAGCCCAAACCCTTGGACCTAGAAAGCTGAAGTTTTGCACAGAGGTTTCCTTTATAATGTAAACAGGGAATAAGGAAGGATTTTTCGAAATTCAACCCCTAAGGGAGTTCAATAGGGGATCAAAGTTTGTATGGAAAATCGTCACATCAAACCCGTTAGTTCAAAATTTCACGCTAGCGAAGTTGCGGGCAAAAGCTAGTAATATTATAAATGCGAAAGTAACTCTGTCTAAACTACTGAACCGATTTTGATGAAAATTGGTACAGAGATAGTCTAGAACCCGGAAAAGAAACCCGAAAAACGCGGAATACGCGATCTTCTTCTCTTGTGTCAGCACAAGCTATACGCAAATAGCTTAAGGTAGAAACAAACTGATCCCATGTACGCAACGTATGCGATGCATCATGACATCTGGGCAACTGACAATATAAAAAATTTCTATGAAAATAAATGATTTAGAAACACTCTTGTCTTAAGCAATGCAACGTGTAACAAGTCTGTTTCTTAGTCATGTACTTTCATAGAAAATTTTTGCATTGTCAGTTGCCCAGATGTCATAATGCATCGCTTACTTTGCATACGTGGGATCGGTTTGTCTCTACCTTTATGCTAATACGCGCATGGGAATACGCGATAAACGACATACACGCAGGCGAAGACGCGAGCGATCCCTAGTAAATAATAAAGCTAAGTTCTACTCAAAAAGCTAATCACCTTTGTTTACTGAAACACTACTACTACCGATTCAATTTTTTAGGGATATATTTTAAATAAAAGCACCTTAAAACTAATGAAAATAACAACAAAAAATATTTGAGGCACACTTCAAAAATAAAGTTTTCCACTATAAAATTAATGGTTCGCACTATGTTCAATATAAAACTATTTGTTTCTGAACGCACCCATTAAATAAATGGTGAAAAGTGATCGGCGACGCGAATCATTTCTGGCACTTTTTAAAAATGGAAACAAGTTATTTTTTAAACTAATTTATACATATTTGACGTTTCTCTTATCTAATAATAAAATGTTGCAAGGAATTGATGCCGTTTTATTTATATTACCGGTGGGCCATTTTCTCACAGCATACTATAACACGACACGACAAAATATGGAACGACAATGAACGATAAACAACGAATGACAATACTAGGGTCATTCGTTTCGTGAACGAATGTAAACGATTCAAAGAAATATACAACGTATAACAAAAGTCCGAAATAATACTGAAGAACATGTACCTGTCACAGAATCAACACAGAGGCACAACTATTAGAATCACTTGATTACTGTTAATGTAGTACAACGCCATCTATATCGTTTGTCGGAAACGTCAAGCAGTGTGCTTGGGTGAGGTCGGTGCGGGGCGTGGCATGTCTTGTTTGACGGTTGTCAGCAAGCTGTCAGGTGTCAGCTGTCGGCTGTCAGCTGTCATTCTTTTTGACATTGGATGCATTTGATTTGAGTGAAGTTACTTTGGAGTGAGACACGAGGGCGAGAGGTCGTTTTGCCAGCCTGCACCGAACTTACCGCGTTTCCGTACTTTAATCTATTTCCATCGGTTTGATCACTAGAGATTTTATTATTTTGTTATCGAGAGTGAATAAATAGAGGACTATAATCAGTGTTGTGACTATTATTTCCTGCCTACACCAAGTCGAACTTGGACTCTGATGACGAGGTACCCCCAATGAGTGAACTACCCTCGTTATACCTATGTAGAAAATCACCTGTAAAAATATTGAACACAAAGAAGCATTTTTTTTTTCAAAACTACGACCCTTTACGAGAATCACAAGACAATAATTATTTAAAACTAGGTGTTTAGTAGGTAAAAATGAAATGTTCTATCTGTACCCTTTATTTACCTTTTCAACTGATTTTTAGGGCTGTGTTTGAATGTTTTTGGTAAAAACTATCGCGTTGAACTCAACTACTGTTAGGGGCTCGATTCCTACTCCTGTGCCCAAGAATTGTTTTTTGGGTACCTCATTCACTCTTAAAGTATTATTTTTGTTACACGTTGTATGTCGGACCAAGATCATTTAGAATGGCGTGCAATTGAAGAGACCTATATCCAGCATTGGATGGTATTGGGTTGAAAAAGAAGAAAACAATTCCAACTTATCCAGTCGTTAACCGGACCAGGCCAAACCAGTTTGTCTTAAAAAAAACCTACCTTGTAATGAACTAAGTAGTTCAAAGTAAATAAAACAAGATAATCTCTTCCTCCTAGCCTTTTACCAACTATGTTGGGGTCAGCTTCCAGTCTAATCAGATGCGGCTGAATAAAAGTATTTTACACGGAGCGACTGCCGTCAGACCTCCGTAATGGGGGATTTACACGGGTTTATTTTAGCCGTGCGGCAAATCACCAGTCGCATCGCTTGTAAAAATCGAATCGTCACCCCATTTACACCGGTCGACAAAAATCGCATGCGACTTGTTCATTTTTAGCGGAACAACTCAGCGCAAAACACAGCTCATGCGGCGGGCGATCGCCTGCAACTGACCATTTACACGGTCGATTTTAGCCACCCGCCGCATGCGGCTTGCCGCACGGCTAAAGTCGGATGGCACCCAACTTTGGAGCTTGCGATTTTAGTCACTTGCGGCCTAGTCGAATTGTCATTTAGACGGTCGATTTTACCGTGCGGCGACAATCAACCCGTGTAAATCCCCTATAATCCAGTTTTGCTGGGCAATTTTAAAAAAGCTAGACCGGTTATCAGAGTTCCGGGCTTCTGACTACCCGTAACAACTACCATAGGTATTCTTATGACATCCGGGACCGACTGTTTAACGTGCTCTTCGAGGGACGAATGGTCACCCATCAACAGAATGACCGCGGCAAGTGTTCTTTAACCTTTAAAACTGTATGATCGGCGTGGTTGTTAATTAGCCATGAGGCTCCCCAAATATAGCAAAATAATAGTGCACCGTAAAACAGATTAATATCAAATACATTCTCTTTAACCGCCCAAGTCGGATATATCCGACAAAAAAAATGTGTCCATTTCGTCCATGTCGGATAAATACGACAAAAAACAGTGTTTAAAATATATTAATTTATTGCCATAACATGTTTATAATACTTTTTTCATATTAGTTATTATTTTGCCGATAGCTGGGCGCTAGGGGCACGGCATCTGATAAAAAACTAAGCGGTCAAAAGGCTACTTAAAAATTACTACAAATGTCAAAGATCACTCCACTTCTCAGCAATAAAATGCACATTTACCAAGAATAAAAAATTAAGGGAACTTTCCGAGCTAGTATTCCGAGAAAAGGTAGGAGAGTATTTATCTAGCGAAGCAATTTTGCAATGACAAGAACTATATTATCACAATTTCTAGAAAGACTAACGGAATGTCAGAAGTGTTTGTCTTTTTCTCAGGACCTTTCAATTACTTACTATCCGAGATTGTTCCTTTTTAGGCACTTGTCTCACTGCCGTCGATGAGCGAGAAGCGAGTAGGGCTAGAAACTAGAAACGAGTCGGCGAGCAGCAAGAAGCGAGTGTGTAGTTCCGATAGTTTTGTCGCTGGGGTACTATTATAAGCGAGTGTGCGAGTGCGACGGGTGATTACTCGCACCACTCGCAAATGACTGCTGGTTGGTCTCTCGGCGTGAGTTCTGACCGCCAAACGAGCATCGCTGAGCAAGTATCGCTGAGCGAGTACCATCTTTGATAGCTCTTGTCGCTCAGCAACAAACTAGTGGAGCGAGTCCTCACTGGCAGTGAAAACAGTCAGCGATCAACAATTAATATTTGCATCTCTTTTTTTTTACACGGAATGTACATTTATTCTACGTTTCTTGAGCGAAAAAATAGCCGATTTTTAGTTGCTTCCTCGCCGACGGCAGTGGGACAACTGCCTGACTGTCGGCTATTTTCAAAAACAATACTCGCTCAGCGATACTTGCTCAGCGATGCTCGCTTGGCGGTCAGAACTCACGCCGAGAGACCAACCAGCAATCATTTGCGAGTGGCGCGAGTAATCGCCCGTCGCACCCATACACTAGCTTATAGCCCAGCGACGGAACTACACATTCGCTGCTCGCTAAGTCGTTTCTAGTTTCTAGCTCTACTCGCTTCTCGCTCATTGTTAGCGGTGGGACAAGTGCCTTTGTCGCTTCCTCGCCGGCGAAGGGACAACTGTCTTAGTAATTAAAAATGTCATTGCTTACCGTTGGTACATTAGAAGTGAAAGCAAAACATGTCGGCAGATCTTAAGTAGCAGCACGTGTCCTGTGTTGTGTTACTATTGTCTATCTATCTTCTTCTGCCTGTCCTGATCCCAAGTTGCATGGAGTTGGTGCAAAATGTTCCTCTCTTCGTCCATTCTTCCCTATTATCCGTCCCGCTATCATTTACTCCGTTTTCATTCATATCATCTCTCACAGAATCCGTCTATCTTTTCTTTGGTCTACTTCTTCTCCTCCATACATCAATTTATATTCATCTCTCTGTTAGTCACATGCTTTTCGTCTGTCCTCATCACATCATACCAAGATAATCGGTTCCCTTTCATCTTTTTTATCACAGGTGCACTTTCAAACTGTGTCTGTCTATGCCCTAGCATAGGCAGACAATAGGTTTAGTCCACTCTCGGCCCCTCGACCCCCAATAAATCATGTGTGAACTGGACGCCTAACTATAGTGTATTCTCGACCCTTGGGGGTCGAGAATGGACTAAACGAGACAATATAGTTACTTCACCTATGTCTAGGTCTGTAGTAGTGATGCGCAACACACTCCATTTAAAAAAATAGAGGTGTATCTTTTTCGCTCAAAAGAGCTACATCTCTCTTTTAGCTCACTAGCGACTTATCTAACTCTTCATCATCATCCTCATTATCCATACGAAAGACGTCCACTATTGGACATAGGCCTCTCTCAAGCATCGCCACATCGATCGGTCCTGTGTTTCTCCCATTAAGTGGATTCCAACAACTTTCATTACCACGATCGTCACGGTCATCGGTCCACCTTGTGGCGGGCCTGCCCACGCTGCGCCTTCCCTTACGCGGTTGCCACTCACCTTCGAGCTATGCGCCCCGCCCACTGCCACTTAAGTTTGGTAATTCTTCGGGCCATGTCGGTTATCCCCGTTCTCCTGCTGATCTAATCGATCCCAGTTTTCCCCCCTAAGGGGGTTTATCAGGGGGGAATTCCAGACTTATTTTTTTAGATTCTACTTTTCCCCCCTCAATTGGACTTTCAGAGGGAATTTGTGGAACAAGTATTTTTTCGATTCAGGTTTCTCCCCCTAAGGGGGATTATCAGGGGGGACTTACAGACTTTTTTTATAGATTCCACTTTTCCCCCTAACGGGGACTTTCAGGGGGGATTTGTAGAATAAGCCTCGTTTCTGATATCGTTGCCTTAGAATGAAAACCTCGGAAATGTATTTGTTCATTGCACGGTTCCTGTGGGCTTTAACGCCAAATAAAGCACGGGCAATAGATAGTTAATTAATTATATTTATTACGAATATTATGTACCCATAAAGGCTTAATTTCCGTGCCTGCAAACTAATTTCGCAAACAGTGGCTCTCTTGTAATTTTATTATAAAATAAAAATGGCATAAATACATTTCCGATGTTTTCACTCTAACGGTATGTCTACACCAGTGCGCTTTCATGTTCATCTTGCGCTTTCAACTTTCAATTCCTCTTGCGTCAAGCGCATGCAATATTGATTGCCTTATGACGCATGCAGCTTATCGTCTACACCGGTGCGCCTCGGTCAGTCGTCAGTCGACATACAATAGACGGATTAGCGTGCGCTAGGGGCATGCGCTTTTGTCGAACTAGTATTAAGATATGCGCTATTGCACGCGCTATGGCGCTTCACGTAAACCTCCGATGAAGACGCAAGATGAACATGAAAGCGCACTGGTGTAGACATAGCTTAAGGTGACGATATCATGACGTTGTATTAACCATTTGTATTTAACAAATTATATGGAAAATAAAACAACAAAAATAAACATGCAAAAGTTTATTCCCATAACATTGAGAATCTTAAATCACCTTGACTTACTTAACTCTAAATTATCCACATTTAAAAAATAAATACATTTTAAATTTCATGCTTCATTTTTGTTAAAATGACGTAATTACATAATAAATGTTATACTACCCTAAGTTTAACAAAAAATCTATAAACATTTGTATAAAAAAAGAATAAAATATTGCATCTAATTTATGGCATATTATTAATCTGTACCTAACGTTATAAAATTCCTGAATTTTATTTCAGGTAGAGCTACTTAAATATTAAACTTCATGCCTAGTTGCATTCGGGGTAAGTAATAGGACTTTACTTGTACCTGCGGCTTCACTTAACAATAAAGGCTGTTGATTTTTTTCAAGACTAAAAATAATACAAGGCTGCTTAGCCTTTTCCCAAATATGTTGGGATGAGCTTCCAGTCCAATCAGATGCGTCTAAATACCAGTATTTTACACGGAGCGACTGACATCAGACCTCCGCAACCCAGTCACTGGGAAACCGGTATCCTAAGGTTAGACCGGTTGACAGACTTTCGGGCTTCTGACTACCCATTACGATTGTCATAGGCATTCGTAAGACACCCTAGGGGGCTGTCACCACGAGCGAGAGAATCGCGGCGATATTATCGTCATGCCACGTATGTGTGCCTCGTCGTACACATTCTCTTAGAACGTGTCTACACACGGCGATGTTATCGCGACGATAGTTGGTATTGAATTTGATGGCACGGCCAGAATATCGCCACGATTCACTCGATCGTGGATATGGCGCCTAGACCGACAGCTTAGCGTGCTCTCCCGAGGCACCCATCCGTGCCTCGGGAGAGCGCGATGTGTAACGAACGGTCACCCATCCACTGCGTGACCGCGGCAAGCGCAGCTTTACCTTGCGATCTTATGATCTGCGCGATCATTAATTAGCCACGAGCCACTCTACTATCAAATATTTGTAGGTACGATAAACCAAGAAAACACTGGTGGCCAACAAAACCGGGCCAGTGTGATCGATGATGGATCGATGGTCGATCGATGACAGATCCACGTCAATCAAGATTTATCTATGGATCATGACCACTTTATCTCAATCAATCGACATTGATCGATCGATCGATTAGTGTGGTAGCACCTTAAGCCAATAGAAAATGTCGTCTACAAATTTCAATTACACAATAACGTGTAGGATAGCTATTTTTAGAAATAAAGTTTATATTCAACGAGTTATCTATTGAAGCAGTTTTCAATAGACAGGTAATTTGTGAATATATTCAGCGATACATCCTATTTACTAGGGTAACGAGTCCTTTGAAAAGAGATATTTCTATCCTTCACGTTTCTATAGCATGTATGATTTTTTAATGGATTCGAAGTAACATCCTTAAAATTTCTTTTTGATGCTACTCGTACGTACTTCATTGCTATAAATAAAAAAATATACTAAACGTATAAAACTAAATAATGATGTGAAATTAAATGTTTATAATATTCAATTATAAATTGTTTTATAGTTCTGTTCAGGTACCTATTATTAATTATAAGTTATTAATTTTGTGTCAAGAGCAGTGAAATTACATCTTTGTGTTTTCGTGAACGATTTATTTGCTCGCCAGTGTAGTTTAAAAACACGAACGCAAACTGAAACGTTCGTAAAATAAAAGTTGTTAAATCTGCTTAAAATCATGTATTTTCTTGTAATAGGTATAATATTAATTAATAACTGCATTTTGTTATGAGTTAGAATTATATTATAGGCCACATAAAGCCTTAATTATTATGTGCCTATTTGTAAAAGTTTTTTTGTTATAATTAATGAAGTGAAGCCGCCATTAATGTTATGTTACGAAAGTTTGAATTTATTAACCCTATACTACTCTCATAGGATTAAATCGTGAAGGTATACACCAAATATATATTAAACTAACAAGGGTTGACCTATTTTATATATACAAAAATAAAATGAAGCTTAAAACATGGTCAACCTGTTTTAATGTTAGTAAATATTATTTTTCTAGATAAAAGCTAGGATTATGAATAAATCAGAATGCCCGTTGGAGGGTAGACTTACAGATAAAATCTTTAGATAGAAAATTAGATAAGAAATCACTATTTGCTCATCTCTCATAATTATATTAATGCCTTATTAATGCTCTTATTTAATATAATAAGCAGTTACTAATCAAAATGAATTTAGCATTATAAAATATAATCTCGAACATAAACGCTAGATGGCGTTATTGAAAATAATTATGTTAATTTTCTAACATCTTTGTGATTTCATTTATTCATACTTTTCTAAGCAATGCTAAGCAAAGAATTCATCGCTCATACGCCATATTTTTGTATTTTTTATGTAGTATCATTCAAATAATTATTTAGACAGTGCACACGCAACATTACAAAAAAGTAATAAAATGCTAGACAAATGTATATAAAATAAAAAATACAAGCGAGTCGGAGTAATACATTTTTATGATTTTTTTGCGCCTATCTAAATTCATATTTAAAATACACCAATAATTCTGTCCTCATTTGTAAAACTAATCTCAAAACTGCTTTTCAACCTGTCCATCTTCAAGAGATGAGACCTAACCCTTAGCAGCAAGCCTCGCATCTCACGAGGCCCACTTCATCACAGTTCATGCACTTGAGGGCCACAAATTCGGCCGTGAAGTGGTTCCTATGAAGACTCTTCTTGGATCCGTTGCAGATCCTGCACGGGAGAAGGCGGAACCCGCCGCACATTTGACAGGTGTTGCAGGCGTCTGGGCTCTGGAATTGAGAGAAATAAGGAGTTAGTGACAGTCAAAATACGGGTGTAATCTTCTAGAGCACAGTAGAAGAAATACTAATGTTTGAAGAAATAATTCCTCCTTCACAAGGACAATGAGTTTCACATCTATATTGTGTTTTTTGCAAGTGGTTACTGCTGCTTATACACACCTACAATACAAGAGGGTTACTGATGCGTGACGTGCTCGTCCGAGTGGCGCCGGACGTAAAGAATAGCACTAGCACTACCCCATCTCCCCATGGGTGTCGTAAAAGGCGACTAAGGGATTCACTAGAGGGCGGGCAGCAGCGTTTTCTGAGTACTTTAACAACAATACTGCGATCGCCAACCCGTCTGCCAAGCGTGGCGATTATGGCAAACTCCCCCAACATTGTTTGGCCTCCGGCCTATGTCCAGCAGTAGGCGTCATTCAGCTGAATGATGATGATGATGATGACGCTTATGCGTTGTCAACCTTAGAGACAACATTGGAAAGCCTTATGTGCCTGTAATTTCTCCGGCACCCATACCCTTTAAACCAGAAGCCGTCGGTCCTGGGTATCATACGAATACTTAAGGCAGTCGTTACGGATAGTCAGAAGCCCGAAAGTGTGATAACAAGTCTAACCTAAGGATATTGACATTTCCCAGTACCTAACTGGGTTGCGGAGGTCTGACGGCAGTCGCTCCATGTAAAATCTTTTGTTCAGCCGTATCTTGATAGACTCGAAGCTGACCTCAACATAGTTGCAAAAAGGCTAGGTAGAACATAACCCTGTATAACCCAGGGTTGCGGTGCATACAGCTGCGAATCCCGTGACCCCGGCCAACGGTCGGGAGAAGGAACACCATGGGTTTTTAGCTGGTAAGAGTCCGGAATACCCCTTCGCCTTCCCCGGGCGAAGGGCATCCATAAGGATTTTCCAACGAAAAAAAAAAGGTAGAACATAACCCTATTCTCAAACGGAATACACATCAAAACCAATCTTGCACCTAACATCAACGACTTATAAAGTCCGTGTTTCTCTTTCATTTCGCATCGAACTGTTTGCCCAGACGGAGTGATTTCAGTATACAAATCTTTGCCACATCCATACAATAATTGTATTATCGGCTAAGACCCCAAAAAAGTGTTTACTTAAGTTTCCGATAGGTTATTCCTAGTCTAGACTAGTTCTTATACGACCCCTGCCGGGTCTTTAAATCTAATTTACTTTTCCAATCGATGAAATCCTAGTTCAATAAATAACGTACTTAGCCAGAATTACTGGTTAGTAGTTTTGCATCCGAAAACAATTAAATCTGGTCATGATTCTGTACAGCTTTTGCTATAGGGAGGATTATTATACTATATTTATCTAGGATAATATCTCTGATCCTATACAAGATGTAACATCAGTGTACAAACTCTTAAGGGGACATTGTACTCAAGATTATGAACAACTTTTACTATGGGACCAAACCTGAAATCGCGAAAAAAAAACAGCTGTTCCCTACATTAACATAACATAACTTCACGTCTTATTCCCCGAAGGGTTGGCAGAGGTGTATAGTACACCCACGTTTCGCCGTTATGTTTCAGTCCTATGTAATAGGGGGCGAGCCTATTGCCATCAAACGGGCACAAATCTAGACTCCGAGCTGCTACTGAGAAATTCCACACGGAAAAACCCAATAACATTTTGCCCGACCTGGGGATCGAACCCAAGACCTCACGCTCAGCAGTCGCGCTTGCGACCACTATACCAACGAGGCAGAATGATGAAATCGCGAAAAGAAAATCAGCTGTTTCCTACATTAATGTTCGCATAACTGGTCTAAATGTAGGGAACAGCTGATTTTTTTTTCGCGATTTCACTTTTGGTCCCATAGTAAAAGTTGTTCATAATGATGAGTACAATGACCCCTTAAGAGGTTGTACACTTATTTATGTTACATATTGTATAATTATGACCACTAGAGTCATATCAGTGAATGACAAAATTATTGATATGTCTGTATTATGCATAGAAGTATAAGTACTGCTCTATACAGGGTGTTAACGAAATCGTGTAATTCCTTCAAACCGCGTGATCTACTGGTGACACAGATTAACCCTAAATGTGAATTTTCGAAAATAAAACAAAAAAAAATTTTTTTTTAAATGTTGCTTTTCAATTTCTAAGTCTTTTTAGAGCCTTGAGTTATCTGACTGCAAAGAGCGATATCGCGTTAGTCGTTCCTGCCAGCCGTGTCACTGTACTTTTATTAATTTATGCGTGGCATCAAAATGTTCACACAAATAAAATTATATTTTTAGCAAAAAAAAAAAACTTATTTTTTTACTGAATCCTCATTAGGTGGTTTAGATATGATCGGTAACAAAGCCGCAAGAAAAAAAAAAACTTCATTGTTTTATTTTTAATCAAGCTAAATCCCGTGCGGGGCCAGTCTACGCCAGTAGTAGATCATGTGGTTTTAAGGAATTACACGAATTCGTTAACACCCTGTATGTATAAAGAAAGCTCTTGGTATTATGTTGTCATATTTCTGTGACTCATGATCAATGATCTACGTATTTTGAAATGGAATTAACTCCCTAAGCTCCAAACTGAAATGATTTTGAAGGAGACTTTAATAAAAGAAGCAATTCTTTTTTTTAAATTCCAGTTTATTTGTAAACATCGTACTGTAAACATCACAAGCCGTGAATGTTGTTACCTAACTGGATTTCCGTTGTTTACTACGGGAAAAGATTGCCAGGAAATCTTATAGATATTCCTACAGCACTGAATCTTTAAATATAAACAAAATATTCTAAAGGCTTTTGAGCGTTAGTCATAAGTGTACAGTATAATAACATATTGAGAATGTTGTTGGAGTTGCCAAAATATTGTAGTGCGTCTGGCATGTTTATGGAGACTCGCACTAATGGGTTTTATGCTTGTTTCCCACGGTGTGTGAAATCGCAAAACGCGACGCACGAGCTCGCACCGACGCACCATGGGAAGACACTCGTCCGTGTTAACGCGGACGCGTTCGGAGCGGTGCGCCGTATCCACATCACACACCCTCATAATGTGGCTTCCCATGGTGCGTGATTTTACGGATGATACCACGCACAGACGATGCGCGCTACCACGCACCGTGGGAAGCCAGCTTTACGCCATCATGAGAAAGAGAGCGGCATTCATATTTGTTGTTCTTGTTTACAAGTGGTCTTCTGACTACCCATGAAGAATATCATAGGTTTTTGCATCACCGCTAGGGCAAACGATGGCCTGTTGGTGAAATATTGTTGTTTCCCCGGGACGTACCCAAGCACTAGAGCACACCGGAACGGCGCGTTCCAACAGATATCCCGGAGCCCCCGATCCAGGTCTCGGAGCTCTTTTGTGCTGAGAACGATCACTGCGTGGTTGTAGTCGATTAAAGTCCGACATACCGTTCCACCTTGCCCAGACGGGATACTAGAGGGTTACCACCCGTTAAGAAAAAACAAGGCAAACGAAGACTTTACGTTTTCTTCGAGACACGGAGCAGTTTAATGTCCTATAGAACCATCTCTCATTCAAGATTCAGAGATCTGCAATAGGCATGTTGACAGCATCAATGAATTGCAAATCTAATTATTCCGCCAGTTAGAGTTTTAAAAAATAATGGACACATATTTTTTCTTTTGTTAAATCTATGAATATTTGGAAAGATATAACGCATCATAACTTGAGAGTGGGGGCTTGTGACTTCAGAAGCAAGTAAAAATTATACTCGCTTGTAACGTTTTGCCAATTTTAAAAGTGTCGTATCTTCGTGAATTTTGGTTTACGTAACAAAAGAAAAAATACGGATCAAATATTTTTTGATAATATAACGGACGGACTAATTAGATGGTTTCAGTCAAATACCCTATTGCGACAGTAGTACCAAATTAGACCACTCCATTTACGTCAAGCTTATGAGTGCTTTTATAAAAACGGTTTGGTTGTAACAGGCAAGTACTTTATGATTATTTACGGTTTATTACGGCGGCATGCACTCAGTACTTCAATAAACGACAAGTGACGAAGACGCACGAGCAACACCGACACAGAGCGCGCCCCTCTTGTCGCGGGCGCAACGCTACACAGCGCGGTGCAGCGCTAGTTCGACTCACGACCTCGCCGCGTGATCAGCTCATGAATAAGGGCTCCGTTTGGGTCCGAAACTAGTCGGGTAATCCCGAAAAAATGCACGTGAGTAAACCGTAAATAATCATAAATATGAATGTGTCTCACGAAAGTTGTAATACAAAAAAGATGTACAATCTCATTTCGCCGTAATATAAGTCCCATGTAATAGGGTGCGACGGTATTGCCATCAACCGAGCACAAATCCTGACTCCGGGCTGCTACTGATAAATTCCACAAGGAAAAACCCAAAAACACGTTACCCGACCTAGGGATCGAACCTAGGGCCTCACGCTAAACAGTTGCGCTTGCAACCATCACGGCAGTCTTTACATCGAAGAATGCAGGCGTGATGTTATGTTGTAACAGGCACAATATGCGACTTGGCAAAGAACAAAAATACTCGACGACTCTTAAACTGAACTGATGCAATGCACTGTCCAGTTCCATGGTCCAATCCAGCAAACTGAGGCAAAAAGGCGCTTTTTCTTTCTTTTTCTCATACTTTCTAGTAAATTATTCAAGTTTTGCCTAACCCGCCATTCTTTCCTGCCTTATGCCATCCACCTATACAGGTAAACTGTTTGTAACGTCAACATGTCTGCTAGAGGATGCACAGTTCCGGCGTGTGCCACAAGCCACGCTGTCTTGTATGGAACTGACTTACTGAATTGATTTGCATTTTTATGCTTGGCTTTGTATTGATTTGCTGTGAGAGAATAGGCAATACAATTTTGTGTTTAATGGCTTCTATAGTAGGGTTCAATTAGTACTTTTTTTATGTAAAAATGCGTTTAGAAATATTAAAGGATTAGAAGTAATAGGGTATTTGCCTGAAAAAATCTAATTAGTCCGTCAGATTATCAAAAAATATTTGACCCGTATTTTTTCTTTTGTTACGTAAACCAAAATTGACGAAGATACGACACTTTTAAAATTGGAAAAACATCACAAGCAAGTACAATTTTTACTTGCTTCTGACGTCACAAGCCCCCACTCTACAGTTTTGATGCGTTTTATCTTTCCAAATATTCATAGATATAACAAAAGAAAAAATACGTGTCCATTATTTTTCAAAACATGGGTATGAACTGGTACCTACCCTCTTGGAGGGCATTCGGCACTGAACGTGTTAAGCTCGGTTTCGGCACCCTTTTAAGTAGATATGAACGAAAAAAGCCATGAGATTGAATTAAACCAGTTTTTCCGTAAACAAGATGTCATAACTGCAGTTCAGAAATCTATGTTATGCAATATATTATGCAGGCGTTTATTTTCTTTGAAATTATGTCATTTTGACTACTTTCCAATCTGTGTTGGAATGTGATGTATACCGGATGACTTTTATACCGTCTGGAAAAAAAATTGCTGTAATAGGTGAACGGCGTAGAAGCATATGGCATAGTGTTTTTTTTTTTTCATAAGCCTTTAATAACATTGATCTATCAATAAATACGACTAATTTGAAGTAAACTTTCATACTACAATATTAAAAACGGAAATAAATGAATCTATTGCTCACACTACTGTAATGGAATTATCATGAACTACTATTTTGAAAACAGCATTCTTGGAGTTTCTTGCTGGCTCTTCTCCATGCAACCTACCTTTTGCAACCGTGCACCTAGTTTTGACGTTTTAAAAGTGCCTGTAATCTGGTCTATTTGAAATAAAAAAACTTTGACTTTGGTTAAATAATCTAAATTCAAATCATACGCGTCTGCGTATGATTTGAATTCGATAGTAGGTAGGTATCTACTAATAGATCAATTAAATAAGTAGAAGAAAAACAAAACATGCCAAAGCCGTTCACCTATTATACTCATTTTTTTTCCAGAAGGTAAAAAATCATTCGTATAAATAAGCAGTATAATGACTTTTGAACTGACTTGTCCAGCAGTTCCAATATTCGGAAACGGTTAATTTTCTTTACCAACAAAAATGTTTGTTAAACTAGGTAATGTAAAAAGACTTTTGCAAATTTATATATTACTAGCGACCCGCTCCGACTTCGCACGGGTACGTTTTATAGCTTAAAACCTTGCTCTTGAATCACTCTATCCATTAAAAAAACCGCATCAAAATCTGTTGCGTAGTTTTAAATATCTAAGCATACATAGGGACGGAAAGACAGATGGAAGCGACTTTGTTTTATACTATATAGTGACTAAGGAATGGAAGGGTCTACTATGATAAAATCATATGGATACTAGATGTCACCCCTGGCTTCGTCTGCATGTATGTCGTTTTCCGCGTATTCCAGGATAAAAAGTAGCCTATATCCTTCTTCGTATTTTAGACTATCTCTGTAGCAAGTTTCATCAAAATCGGTTGAGTAGTTTAGCCGTGATGAGGTGACAAACAGACAGACAGAGTTACTTCACATTTATAATATTACTAGCTTTTTCCCGCGGCTTCGCTCCCGTCAATTTAGAATTTGACAATGAACTCTTAACACACTACTAAAGTTTCTATAATAATATAATTCAATCATGTTTCGAAAGACACGTGGCGCCATCTATTATCATTGGAATGTTATTGTTGTTTTCCTCGGGAACAGTGTTTTTTTTCGGGATGAAAGGTACCCTATGTCCGTTTCTGTACACCTGACAATGATCGGTTCAGTGGTTTAGGCATGAAAAGATAACAAACCAACTTACTTTCCCATTTACAATAGTAGTTAGGATTAGGATTAGCGAGAATTTTACCCAGTATTGTAGAAATCGGGCACAAGTCGATATCGCAATGCTTTCGTTTCGTTGCCACTTGAATACAGGGTGTAAACATATTCGTGTAATTCTTTCAAACTGCGTAATCTACATGTGTACTGGTGACACAGACTGAACGTGCATAGGATTTTTTCAAATTTAATTAATCAAGCTATAATGTGGTTTTAAGGAATCATACGAATTTGTTTACAGCCTGTATAGATGTTTTTTAAACTAATTAACACGTATATCAGAAGTATTGATTTTAAGTGCTTCAATTTAAAAATCCTCCGGCCATCAATGAACCGGTTCCTTCAATGGGACAACCTTCGATTCGAGTTTATTAAATTTAAAGCCTCACGCAATATTTATTACTAGTACGCTGTAAAAACAAATTTATCATACATCTTGTGTTGAAACCTCTCCGCGGTATGTGAACGGTCTTACATAAGTGCGTTTTTCGTTTTGCAATTCGTTTTTTTGTCGATTTTTTGTCGAAAACCAATCTCTTATCTTATCTGTATACAGGGTGTCCCAAAAAGTAGTGTAAAGCAGAAATCCAGCGGTAGAGCATCTTTAGAGGTACCCAAATCACCCCCATGTATGTGCCGCCATTTTTGTAGTTTTCGAGTTACGATTTCTTTTCATGTAGCCTCCTCGAGTAACGATACTTAAGTACGTCCGGCGCACCCTGGGCAATCAGCCCCGCTACCAACCTTGCTGACTGGTTAATCTTTTCACCACAGCATGAACTATTTTCGTATAGCTCGTGCTGACACGATAGAAGAACAAGAAGAAGATTATATTTTTGATCATAGTGTCATGAATAGTTGAGACAAATGCGTGTTTTTTTTAGTTAGATTCTCTATTCATCTAATTTAGAAAAAAAACTATTCACGTCACTTTGATAAAAAAATGTCATTAAAGTCAGAGTTAGGTAAAATATGAAAAGAAATCATAACTCGAAAACTACAAAAAATTGCGAAACATACATTGCGGTGATTCGGGTACCTACCGCTAAGGATACTCTACCGCTGGACTTCCGCTTGTCGCTACTTTTTGGGACACCTTGTATAATTTTAATTGGACAAAAGATAAGACTTATTGATTAATCGTTTTCAAGAATGAATACAGGGTGTAAACGAATTCGTGTAATTCCTTCAAGTCGCGTGATCTACTGGTGAAACAGATTGACCAAGCATTGGATTTAAAAAGAATCAACAAAAAAAATCCTAATCATGTTTTTTTTTTCAGTCTGATTAGCGCCCTAAGTTAACTGACTGCACGGAGTGACATCGCGCTAGTCGTGCCTGCCAGCTGTGTCACCGTGCTTTCATTAATTTATGCGTGGCATCGAAAAATTAAACCAAAAATTTTGTTTTGCTAATTTTATTTAGTTTATTTTTGTATTGAAATCTTATCAGGTGATTTAGATACGAACACTTACCCCAAAAGCAACAACAAAATAATTGTTTTTTTTATTTTTAATCATGGTAAATCACCGCGGCAAGCTCTGCTTAACCTTGCGATCTTATGATCTGCGCAGTTGTTAATTGGCCACGAGCCACTCGTATTTTTATAAGATAGTCAAAAGTAATCACTAATACACTATCCAAGCGTTCTTTATAACATTTTACGTCCCACTTGTTTCGGACCAGTTTACTAGGCCATACAATGTACTTATATTTGTCACTTCCTATTATACAACGTGTGACACGCAATATTGTTACAAGTATACCGCTAACTAATATAATTGGCGGTACGAAGTAAAGAATCGATTTCACTTGTTTGCGCAATTTCTTTTACGCGCTCTAGTAGGTTCAGCGTAGAACATGGCCATTGATAGAATGATATAATAGTTAAGGTACTTATTGTACTCTGCAGCTTTTTTATGATACTCTGAACGTATCAGTTATTTTTCTCGCAAGTATTGGAGGGAAAGTAAACATATATGTATTAGTTAGTATCTCTAATGTGGAATAACAATAATAATTAATTGTTATTCCGTATGAAGCACACTATTCCATATTTGGTTACATTTCTAATGAAGTTTTTTACCTATCCGTAGAAAAATTTAGTGGATTTTTGTGGATTTGCAATGTCATAATCACCAGATTTGAAGAGTTGACTGGTGATAGGTATAATATTATGAGATACACGGAGATACCTTTGCCCATGGCTTATTCATCAATATTCTTAGCTAAAGATCTATTTTAGAATTGCTTCATGATTATCATTATAATACTCGTACAAGCGACCTACCCGGCATCGCTCGGGTACGTTTTCCTTTAACCTTCCAGAAGAAATTAATTACTTAAAATACGACAAAAACCTGTCGTTGTTTATTTGGGAAGTATATTGACAAGAGATGGTAAGATTGATGAAGATGTGGAAAGGAGAGCAAATGCGGGAAATAAAGTGAATGGTGCTATGCATGCGGTTGTGGCTAACCAGTCGATGTCCAAAAAGGCATGACTGGCTGTCCATAATGGTGTACTGGTACCAACGCTTATGTATGGAAGTGAATGTTGGTCTTGGAAGAAGAGTCATGAAAGTAGAATAAATGCCGTGGAAATGCGTTCCTTGCGAAGTATGTGCGGTGTAACTTTGAATGATAGATTGAGGAATGATGTGATAAGACAAAGTTGCGGTTTAAAAGATGATGTAGTGACAAAAATTGAAAGGGGTACGCTTTGGTGGTTTGGGCATGTTGAAAGATTGAGTGAACGGCGATTAACAAAAGGAATTTATAAGGCGAATGTCAGTGGAAACGCCAGTAGAGGACGCCCTAGAAGGACATACATTGATGTTATTGGTGATGTTCTTCAAAAAGGACAGGTGCGTAGTACTTTCAACCGGCGTGCGTGTATGACAAGATGTATGACCGTGGACGAAGCGAAAGGAGTATGTAAGGATCGTAGCATGTGGCGTTCTACAGTTTCTGCCTACCCCCATGGGAAAAAGGCGTGAGTTTATGTATGTATGTACGACAAAAACCGCATCGAAATCTATTGAGAAGTTTAGAAGAAGCAAGCGGACAAACAGACACGCGAATGGCGACTTCAATTTATACTATTTAGAGATAGAAAGCATCATCTGTCACTATCTACCACTACTATATAATCACCGTATCAGTCTGTTAACTCAACGTACACTGCTGAGCGTGTACATCCTCAACAAAGCGCTCCAATAAAGTAAACTCAAACTCAAAAAGTCAGTAGTTTATCATAATCATTTTAGCAAACATTTCAACGTTGAACGTTATTTGAACTCTAACATAATCTACATCAAAACAAACCATTATAACCCGATCAACACAAATTTGTCATTCGAACCTCCGACGGTAACGTAGTGCGGTGAATTACGTGCAAAGTAAACTTTGTGCTGCGGTCCCATGTGTGCCGAACGTTGAGTAAACATGTTACAGTTGCTATGTGGTAACGCTGATGGATTGGATGGACAAATTCGAAGTGTATGTGTATTATGTCTTTTTTTTTTGGGTGGCTCTGGAGATTATTTTGAGGTTTTTGTAAGGGAAATCGTTCGTGTGGTGCCAAACGTAAAGAATAGCATTACCCCATCTCTTTCCATATGGGTGTCGTAAAAGGCGACTAAGGGATTCACTAGAGGATGGGCAGCAGCGTTCTCTGAGTACTTTAACAACCATACTGCGATCGCCAACCCGCCTGCCAAGCGTGGCGATTATGGCATCCTCCCCCACTTTTGGGGGAGGCCTATGTCCAACAGTGGACGTCTTTCGGTTGAATGATGTAAGGGAAATTGTTTGCGTTCTCGCCCTTTGTACCCGACGACAGAGTTATGTTTTTCACGCATAGATAGACCACACACATAGATCTATGTATCTATGTGTGTGGGATTCTTTATACCATCGAAGCAGCTCAACGGCTGGATGGATTTTAATAAATGAGGTGTTTATCGATTCGTATAAGCAGTGCAATGATTATAGGCTAGGTTTTGTTTTTATAAAATCAAAATGGTGGCAGTGAAATACGAAAAGGGGAGAGAAACAAAAAAAAAGTTCACCTACCTTAGTATGTGGAATATCACTGAATAGGTCTTTTAAAATCAATACGATGTTTCCTTGACCAATTTACAGCTATAATCTCTGTTTAAGAATTACACAACCTGAAAGTTGTGCAGGATCTACATTGCGGACTAGAGTTAGTGATGCTATATTAGAGCTATATTAGAGTAGAGCTATATTAAATGAGGTGTCTATAGATAGATTTGTTTAGGCCTCATTACAACGATAGGTAAAATACGTACGATACATTGATAAAATAATACTAAAAAGACGTAAAAAAAAAGATAATAAAAAATAAAAAAAAACCGCCTGCGTAAAAAGCGAACTAAAAAGATGTAAACAAGACGTACTTCTAATCATAACATACATAACATAACGTCAAACTTACGTAGGTTTTCAAAAAATCGTGCTATCAAATCGTCACATGCAGTTGGAGACTTTATATGTTTTTTTTGTTAGTCAGTTTGTGAATTACATAAGTCTTAGGTAGCCTCCGACTGCATGTGACGATTTGATAGCATGATTTTTTGAAAACCTACGTAAGTTTGACGGTCTTGTTTACATGTTTTTAGTTCGCTTTTTATACAGGCGGGTTTTTTTATTTTTATTATTGTTACAAGGGAGCGACATTGATTCCTCTGTTGTGGGAGTCCATACCGGTGGAATTGTATAGCGGTTCCCTGATTTTGACATATAAAGAGGTACTTATGAGGCTTCCATAGTCATGAAAAGTAAAAAAAAGGTTGGAAAGCTTTTTTTAAAAAAAACTTTAGGCTTAATTTACACGAGCTCAGTAACTGTCAAAGTGCTTATTGGATAGTAATTAGGTCCAACTTCTATTAACTCGCACTCGCAGTTTCACTAAGCTAAGCACTAATTCAGCATATTTTCACGTAAGGTAATTAGTGTTAGTGACAAGTACTGAGCGACGAGACATAACAGTATCCTAGTAAAAACGCTATTTTAAATACTACGTTATATTTTTGTTAATTGTACTTGTTAAGTAATTACAATTTCTGATATAAATACAACTGTCAGATGGACAGAAATGAGACAATTTAATCACGTTTATTGCAAGATAAATTCTTTGTACAACGGACACCTGATTAAACTAAAACATCTAATATCGTAAATCCATTGAAACAGCTTCATTCCTTTGGCTCTAGACATCGTAAGACAACTAATCAACGAGTGTCTAACAAACAAAGGTATTTTATTCTTTCTCGAATAAACGAACATAGGGTTGTTGACATTTCGCTCTTAGAGAGATTTTTGGGAAATGACATGGCCAGTAGGACTATTGGCTCTCGCCTCGGTGTCAAAAAAAATGTGCAGCAAAGATTGGTATATTTCTGCTCTTGTTGTATTCTATAGTTTACAAATAAAAAAGTTTCAGGAGTCTGAAAGCTCAGAAAACTGAGAAAAAGAAAGATAAGTATTCTTTGAATAACTCTGCTTAAATAATTAATATAATATAACATCACGCCTGTGTTCCCGAAGGGTTGGGCAGAGGTGTATAGTACACCTTCATTTCGCTTTTACGTTTAAGTCTCATGATGCCAATAACCGGTCACAAATCCAGACTCCGGGCTGCTACTGAGAAATTTTACATCGAACCCAGGTCCTCACGCTCAGCAGTCGCGCTTGCAACCACTAGACTAACGAGGCAGTCTCATATAATATTACCATAATAATTTCGACCTTAATTTTTAAATTTTAGTGTAAAACCTGTAATTCCGCACATTCCTCCGAACTGCAGGAACTAGTCATGTCGTTTGACAATAAGTTAGGGCTTTCTATATTCACCTATCTGTTCGGCCAGCTTGGTGATTATGGCAAAATTTTGTGAGACCAAACATTAGCCTAGCATATACAAGGACGCAGACGGTGCAGGCAGCACAAATCAGCCACAGTTCTATAATCCATACAGTTAGGCAACGCGTACACAGGCGGTAGCATCGTCCGGCATCAAAAGCGTTGCCCAACTGCATGGATTGTTAAACTGTGGCTGAACTGTATTGCTTATACCGCTGTATACTCTTAGAGTGGTCTATGGGGAGTTCCATGACTAACGTTAACGTTTCGTAGAAATCAGAAACTCTACCCATTTCATAGAAATAGCGATAACTAGAATTCAGCTCTGGCTCTGGGTGAGGCACAAGAAAGCAGGTAGAACATTGAGAACGCCAATAAGAGATTATACAGTCTAACTTTAGATTTGAGAAAAACGATGCACAAAACAAATCTGCCTAGCCTTTTCCCAAATATGTTGAGGTCAGATTCCAGTCTAATCAAATGCGGCTGAATACCAGTATTTTAATTCGAAACGTATATCGCCTAAAAGGTTATTTGATTACCTTCACATTGACGGTAGTTTTTGGTCAACTTAGTATATAATCCATGAAACCAAAACTAATAACCAGGACACGTGAAAAAGGAATGGCTCGATTTATTTGCCCCCAAGTGTAGATAAAACGACAACTGCTGTCGTTTTATCTATATCTTATGTCAAACTATGTAGAATAGATAAATTTCCTTAATCGCCTCGATAAAAAGATCCGTGCTCACACCGCTGGAAAGATTTAGTCGAAAACTAGCCAGCAACACTCTCATATTTCGTCAGATCAAAGACCAAATAATTATCAATCTACCCTAGACAAGGAAAAATGCAATGAAATACAAAAAAAAAAACATTTACCTTATACGGTTTCAACATCTTCCTCAGTTCCCCACTCTCGTTCAATTTTTCCACCGTGTCTGCATCCTGAAACCAAATAAGATCAGATTTAATTAAAAAGTTTTTAATTAAGCCACCTCAGTGACATTACTGGAACCTCGCAATACTGTTACGTTTGAAATTAAAAATGAAGCTTGTTTAGAAATAGTTTTGTTATATTCTTTGTTGCTGCATTTTGTTTTTGTTTCAATTCGTCGTAATTAGTTCTAGAGGGGAATGGATTAATTACGAGCTAATTCTAACACGTGTTGGCTAGTTCATGACTGGCATTATATAATTTTCAGAATTGCAACATTAATTATAATATTTTTGATGTTTCATCAGTATCAAATGTTAATCTGGTAATTGGTGTTTCATTTATCGTCTCATCTCTTTTCATATACAGGCTGTAAACAAATTCGTTGAACTCCTTCAAGCCGCGTGATCTACTGGTGACATAGATTGAACCTGCATGGGATTTAATAAGAACAAAAAAATTTGAAAAAAAAATTGTTCTGTTTTGAGACATTTTAGCTCTCTAACTAACTGCGCAGAGCGATATCGCGCTAGTCATGCTCGCCAGCTATGCCGCCATGCTTTCATTCTTTTATGCGTAGCATCAAAATATTCAAATTATTTTTATTGACATTTTTTTTGTTGGTTTTGATACGATCACTTACACCAACCGCAATAAAAAAATAATCTTTTTTTTCTTGCGCGACTTATCTATATCAGTAATAGATCATGTGGTTTTAAGGAATTACACGAATTCGTTTACACCCTGTATATCAAACTTGTAGCCCCGAGATATTCACGGAAGTAAAACACATACACATTCGTAAACACATGTAAGTTACAACAAAACACAAAATGAATCCTTTCTAAAACCTATTCCATCATTCCCTTGACTATTCACTCGGAAACTTATCTCAATAATATTCAAATCCCGGAAACAGAACTAGAGTAATATTGAAGGCAAACGTGCGAGTAGTGCTGAGTTTCCTATTGTCATCCGTTACCGGCTTTTACATGTCGCTACGTTACCATGGAAATCGAGAAAGGTATAATGGGCCAAGTTGGCGGTAGAGCACATTTTGACAACAAAATGCTATATACGGATCTCGATACGGTAGCCCACTTTTCACGTGCGTCAATTACGAAATTTCCATGATTTTTATTCAATTAATTAATTAATTTATTTATTGCTCAATTTAGTTAGCCCAAACATGCATAGACCCTGTAAGAGTGTTGCAAGGCATACAATAATAGCACTTGTAAGTTATTGAATTATTAAGAAAATTAACATCACATTTAAATTAGATTAGATTTTGGAAGTGTTCCGTGTGGTTCCCGGTAAAGAAAAGGCCACCATTTCTCCACACGTTTCTCAAAAGGCAATTGTGGATAAAATTCAGTCTCAAGAACCTGACATTGTACGCCGTGTGTAAGCTATTATTCAAGTCTTATTGGTGGCCGACCGCCAACTTAGCTGATGTTGTACGGAAAGGTAAGCTAAATTTATGACACGTCCTTCTTTAAAAATCGGACGGAGATTGGAAAATGTTGTTTTGAAATATTATAGACGATTGCCTCGTTGCTGTCCAAATGTATCGGGGAATAGATTCTGCATTTTGTTTTGAAATAAGCATGTAATTTATTTTGAAGGTTTTGGCGAGGTTGGATGGCTGCTGTGTGGTGATCCATGGATTATTTTAGGGCTTACCTATGTCAGAGGGATTATGTTCACAACATCCGCCTTTGTGCTAATAACAATATACGCTTCGGCAATCTTCGTGTGTACTTCCGAATTTGTACGAATTATGCGACCCGGTCAATCTTTCTTTGTGTGTCTTAATATTATTTTACTAAGGCTCCATGCTCTTTGAATCAATTTCTCGCATTTTTAACTGCACGATTAATTGGTCGCATAGTTCTTACCATAGTCTCGTGTAGTGCCGGACTTAAAGAATGGCACTACCCTATCTCTTTCCGTGGGTGTCGTAAAAGGCGATTGAGGGATTCACTAGAGGATGGGCGGCAGCGTTCTCTGAGTACTTTAACTTTAACAACCATACTGCGATCGCCAACCCGCCTGCCAAGCGTGGCGATTACGGCAAACCCCCCCTTTTGGGGGAGGCCTATGTCCAACAGTGGATGTCTTTCGGCTGAATGATGATAGTTCTTACGAATTCGGAAATACGGACATCGCCGAAGCGTAAACTTATTTCGTAGTACGAGTATGTACTGGTATTACCAATTTAGTTGCGGCACGTGATGACTATGGCGATCATCATTCTCATCAGATTATTTTTACGAGGAGCCCGTGTTACGATTTCTGATACCTATACGCTAAGGATTCTTTCAGGTGATTTAGCAAGCTGCATTCATTGCAACTGATAGCATTATTTTCTGGGTTCTTATCCGTTTTACAAGCATTTTAAGTCCATTACTATCCCACTATGTGATGTGAAAATGTGGCAAATGTTAGCAGACTACGTATACCACCGAGAACATTTTTTTAGCCCTCTCAGGTCTGCCAGGGTTGCGGACTTTGTTCGAAAGAGTTACCGCGGCCATGGAACGCAAAGGGCGTTAGGAGGAACACGGATGTGTTTTAGTCATCTATTTTAGTCTTATACAGTTGATGGGCAATACCGATATTCTAAAGCTGGACCGTTTGTCAGACTTTCGGGCTTTTGAGTACCTGTAACGACTGTCAGAGGTATTCGTAAGACAACCGGGATCGATGGGTTGTGCTCTCCAAGGCACGGAGGGGTGTCAATGTGTAATGATTGGTCACTCATCCACGGACTGATCGCGACAAGCGTAGCTTAACCTTGCATCGGTCAACTCTCAAAGTTAACGCCATGACAGTTCCTACATCGCGATATCAAGATGTAACACGCAGATAGTATACAACGTGTCCCAAAATTCAACGATAAGCGAGCACGAGAGGGTAGACATGCTCATGAATACTCGAGAAAAAAAAAAGAAAGCAGGTAGACCCTCTGGTACGCTTATCGTTGAATTTTGGGACACGTTGTATATAGGTACAACTACTAACCAATACTGCCCAACATTAATCGTAGTCCGCCAGGCACAAGACTCCGCCTGGTTGGAAAATCCTCCCTTTGTGTCGAAGGAACACCGTACTTCGATCTTCCATACTATCATGAATGTGGTCTGAATTTAAACTACACCAACAGTGCCACTATACGCGGCATTACTGTATCTCTTCATGGGGATATTGGTTATTGATTTTGTAATACAATACCGGCCATTAAAAGCATTTGTATCAATGGATTAAAACATCGGCTGTGCAACAATCGCGTACGAATTAATGTCAGTAATTTGCTTAACAGAATTGTATTGTTTTAAATCGACAAAATGGGAAAATTCGCTGTGCCAGGCTTCACGTGTGTGAAAAAGATCGAAGGGGTAACACATTTAAGTATTATTAGTAGAAGTCGTCGGATTGAAAAAGTATTGTGGATAGAAAAAGTCACCAACAAATGGAATGTCTACACCAGTGCGCTTTCATGTTCATCTTGCGCTTTCAACTTTCAATTCCTCTTGCATCAAGCGCATGCAATATTGATTGCCATAAGACGCATGCAGCTTATCGTCTACACCGGTGCGCCTCGGTCTGTCGTCAGTCGACATACAATAGACGGTTTACCGTACGCTAGGGCCATGCGCTTTTGTCGTACAAATTGTTACTTACAAATGTTACAATTTTGTTGTACTAGTATTAAGGCATGCGCTATTGCATGCGCTATGGCACTTCACGCATGCTTCAGACGAAGACGCAAGATGAACATGAAAGCGCACTTGTGTAGACATAGCTTTATACTCAATATACAGTGCGCGTCTGTGTGAATGTGTCAATTTAGGCGATTATAGTAAGTTGAGGAACTGCTTTAACTGAATTATGTCTACTGTGGTAATACGGAAGGACGCAAAAGTACTACAGAAACAGTTTAAATTCAGAACACTCTCGTAATCGGGTAACGTCGGGTGTAGTCGGGAAACGTCGGTAAGTAGTACATTATCAACATTATCGTACGGGTGTGACGGTAATGCAGTTTCCGGTGAGCGGCCTTTGTGCGGTCTAGGTTTTATCAGCTTTATCCCACTTTGGCTTGGAGGTTCGAACTTATTGGATGAGGTAAATTGTAATTATATTTTTCTAAATAAAAAAAGTATGTAGTACTAAGTACAGACACATTCATAATTATGTATGATTAGTTTCTGTTTAGTCACGTCATTTTTCGAGATTGCCCGACTAGTTTCAGACACAAACGGAGCCCTTAATCATGAGCGAGTCGAACTAGTCGGGCAATCCCGAAAAACGCACGTGAGTAAACCGTAGGTAATCATAAATAATGAGTGTTTAAGTTAACTTGAAATAAAGAGGCTATGTTCCTTTACTTTTAATGCATAACGAACTAATATTAGTCTCAAATGCTTTGGAAGGTAATAATAATAGAAATCATGTAATAATAATCAGCCTATGAAAGTCCCAATGCTCATACGGACAAATACGGGCTTCTTCTCTGAGTCAAAAGTGTTTAGGTCTTAGCCTACCACGCTGGCCAAGTGTAGGTTGACGGACTGCACAGACACTCAAAAACTTTGTTTGGTGTCCTCTCTGTCTTGCAGTTTTCCTCACGATATTTTCCTTCACTGTTAACGCAATTAATATAGGAGAAGGACACTCGAGGAGGAGGACGGAGGAGCTCGTGACTAAATAATTACAGCCGCATAGACCGATCTTCCGGGTTAAGCCACGCTTGCCGAGGTTGGTCTGTGGATGGGTGACCATTTACCATAGCGAGTTTCCTCCGTGCCTCGGAAAGCACGTAAAGCCGTTGGTCCCGGCTGTCATTTGTAGATCTTTGACAGTCGTTACTGTTGGTCAGAAGCCAGAAAGTCTGACAACCAGTCTTACCAAGAGTATCGTATTACCCAGTTACTGGGTTGTGGAGGTCTGATAGGCAGTCGCTCCATGTAAAATACTGATATTCAGCTGCATCCGGTTCGACTGGAAGCCGACCCCAACATAGTTGGGAAAAGGCTAGGCAGATGATGAGGCGCAATTAATAATCAAATTCTGATCTGCTAATGAATTCTGAGGTGCGGGCTGAACTTAGACCCTCTTGCATGAAAGGTAAGCTTTCAACCGCTAGGTTATCACTAGGGATCGCATATTCGGATGCATATTTAGGTACCTAAAATTATTTTTTAGCTACGAAAGTAAGGAAGCGACATCTTAAAATGATTTATTAACAAAAAAACTCCGGGATTCTTGGATTGCATAATTATTTAAAATTAATGTTTAACCCCCGATGCAAATATGTGTGTATGTAGAGTGTAAGAAGAGTGGTGTGTGCTAGATAAACCAAAAAAAAACATAAATTAAAATAATTGTCCCGGAACCGCGGGATTTTTCGATACAAAAGCGCGTTCCATAATAGCGAACATTTCAAGTTTAGGTGAATATGCATGCGAATATCCGATGTCTAGTTATCACTGCTTTAAAAATGAAAATCTTCCTAATATTCCGTCATTTATTTTAATCTACGATTAGGAAGGATCCAGAAAGAAATGAAAAAATAACATTCGTCTCTTGACGCGACGCACACAACAACCAAAAATTAACGAAATTAAAATAAAAATGAAAACAAGAAAAATAACAACATTAAAATGAAATATGGGAAAAAATGCGTTACATCCGAGCAAATCGGCCATCGCTCAGCATATTCCTCACAGCTCACATCACGTCATGGCGGAAAAACCGACTCCATTTACTTTTTTACATCTATGTTTTCAGCTCTAGTTTGTATGTAAATGGGTACTGTTATGTGCTACGCTCTCCCCTTTAATGCTTGACGAGGAGAGCTCAAAACTGGAGGATTACGACATCACGTTGTGAAGGCTTATGGATGATTATAGATTTTTGGTTAAAAGGTTTTTGAAAACTGTACCTGAAGAAGATTTAGGTCAATCTGGTTATCTGTATTTTAAAGAGCGCTTTGTATTGAAACGGAGGCCTGAACAGAGTTTAACATCGTTATACTGCCGGTACTACTTTTACTATGGGACCAGACCGGAAATCGCGAAAAAAAAAAAGATTATCCCTACATTTATGTTCGCATCGTCGTCAAAATGTAGGGAACAGCAGATTTTATTTTTTTCGCGATTTCCGGTTTGTTCCCATAGTAAAAGTTGTTCATAGTGACGAGTACAATCTCCCATTTTGGTTTGTCGAGTTTTTACAATTTACAATTTTTTACAATTTTTACAATTTCACAATTTCACCCTTTATAATCATGGATATGGATGGATACAAGTAATAAACCGAGTCAGAACTTTTTATCATAACTAATATTATAGATGCGAAAGTAAGTTTGTTTGTTACCTTTTCACGCCTAAACCACTGAACCGATCATCCTGAAATTATGCGTATACGTTGTCAGGTGTAGGTACAGAAACGGACATAGGAACATTTCATCCCGAAAAAAAGTACTGTTCCCGAGGAAAACAACAATAACTTTCTTATCACAATAGATGGCGCAACGTGTCTTTCGAATCGTGATTGAATTACATTATCCCGAAAAATACGGATTACGCGACATCCACGTGGACGAAGCCGCGAGCGAACTCTAGTAATTTAATAATTCCTACCAAGTATTAATGGTTATTGACATTGTAATGGTGGTAGTTAATAGTGATCGGCTCGTTGAAAAACATATTTTCTCACATTATACTCCTACTTCTATTGTATGAGTATAGAAAAATGTAAGGTTAGGTCTACACAATCCAAGGATAAGATAAAGATAAAAGATATTTTATTTTGCAAATATAGGCAAATGCAAATATGAACATGGTCACAATAAAAAAAATAGGATCGGCCATATTTTACCAGTAGGCATGCAAAATTACATAAAAGATTCTAACTAAAACTATCTAACATAAATTTTAAACAACAAAAAACAGAAACTTTACATAAAGTAACATCAACAATATGTTCTTTTTCAGAAAAAAACTCGCTGTTATAGTATTTTGGAAAATTTATAATTTTTTCCGTGTGATTATTTTAAAGTTGGTTCCTTCACTGATTTTATTTACAGTACCTGGCATTTAATAAGGCAAATCGGGACAAAGATTGAGATACATGTAAGATCGGCTAGCTTCGGTTTTGAAGAACATTCTCTTTGTCGCACAATGCGACATGACATAAATATGACTGTCATGACACATCATCCATTGACACTGATGGACAAAGACAACTCCATATAAAATCGAAATTAGCCGATTATCTCACTCTTCTTTTCGAATTACCCTATTTAACGACGAGTACTGTAAGTAGTTTTCGTTGGAATTTATCCTCCACTTCTGTTTTGCTTCAGAAGTTAATGAAATATGCATATTTCAGCTTCTGACTTTATTTTATTAGCCCTTAAATATTTGTAGCTGATAATATTACATGTCAGACTTTTTTTTTGATACAGTTTTTGAACAAATCCGAAAATATAATAATTATTATCTAAGTCTTTGATCAGTTCCGTCACAATTTTCTTGTTAGTAGGCATTATCGTCACTCGTGGAGGCTCTTTTCATGCACAGGGGGTGCATGAAAAGAGCTTTAAGCGTTATTAGATATATTGTAAAAGTAACCGTAAGATCGATTAAAATTACAACTACGACCACGAACCACTCAAGGACTTCAAGTATTCTGTTCATTTACCAAAACAAACTGAAAATTAATATTCTAAGACGAACTTACGTACTTCGTGATAATTGTACCAACTACCTAAGTACCTACCTACTAGTAACACTGATCAATATTGTGCGTAAACAAAACGCGATCTAAGTTGTTGAAATTTATTATTACAACAACTTTATCGTTTACTAGCTGTACCCGGCATGCGTTGCAATGCCACTTAGAGAAAATTAGTGTGACACTAATTTGCATTTTTAAAATCTAAATACGCGATAATCCGAATATTGTGGATATATGTTGTCGATTCGAAACCCATAATTAATACGTGCTTTAATTTGAGGGGACCCGAGTTTACCGTACTGACGATGACGGGACGAACATCAAATGTTTGACAGCTAGGAACAGTTTGTATGGGAAAATAAAATTGTTGTTTTTACTATTTTCCTCGCAACTTTTCCATATTTTCTCACCACTTAAACCTTCCCTGAACTTTCACAAATATTTCAAAACCAAAATTAGCTAAATCGGTCCAGCCGTTCTCGAGTTTTAGCGAGACTAAGGAACAGCAATTCATTTTTATATATAATAATATAGATTATAAACATACATATATAACGAGGGTAGTTCACTCATTGGGGATATCTCGTCATCAGAGTCCAAGTTCGACTTGGTGTAGGCAGTAAATAATAGTCACAACACTGATTACAGTCCTCTATTTATTCACTCTCGATAACAAAATAATAAAATCTCAAATGGTCAAACCGATGGAAATAGATTAAAGTACTGAAACGCGGTAAGTTCGGTGCAGGCTGGCAAAACGACCTCTCGCCCTCGTGTCTCACTACAAACTGACTTCACTCAAATCAAATGCATCCAATGTCAAAAAGAATGACAGCTGACAGCCGACAGTTGACAGCTTACTGACAACCGTCAAACAAGACATGCCACGCCCCGCACCGACCTTACCCAAGCACACTGCTTGACGTTTCCGACAATAAATGGCGTCCTACTACATTAACAATAATCAATAGTCATTCTAATAGTTGTGCTTCTGTGTTGATTCTGCGACATATAAATTATATTTCTATATACATATCTTTAAAAAACATTAAACATTTAAAAATATAAAATATAGTAGCCCACCGGCATCGGGAACAAGATCCACAAGCTACCGGCAGTCAGGGCTCCAGAGAAAGGAAGCTCCTCACTATGCGTGCCGTGCCAAGGACTAGGTACTGCTTTTTGAATCAAGCCCTTGATCCAGCCGCCCAACGAGAGCCTCATGAGGTGTCAACTTTTAATATTATTCTTCTTTTCTCATGGTGACACGTGATATACGATTATAGCTTATGCCGTGGTGAAGATTAGCCAATCAGCAAGATCGGTAGTTTTTTTCTGATACAGAATGAGTTAAAAATCGCATTAAAAAATTTAACAGCCCAGAATAAAAAAAAACTATTCTTAATTTATATTTACAGATTAACAGAATAGAGATTAACACACCTTAATACTTCAAAATATGGTCTCCATGGTAAAAATATTCAAAATTAGCAAGCCTATCGACCTGAAAATTATCTACACCCTATCCATATGAGTAAATAATCCCACACAATCTACACGGTTTTGCGAGGCTATGCGATATTGTAAGTAATGAATAATTAATCAATGACGGTGTGTATCTGGCTTTACAACAAGACACTATTGTTAAATCCCTCGGGAAAATTTCTAGTAAAAACGTCGCGTGTTTTCTTAGTTTAGTGATAAACGTTCGACTCATAGTTCGAAGTTTTTATCAGCTATAGAATAATCTGGAAGCGTGGTATTATGGAGGCAATGGACTAGAGTAACGTCCCTTAATGGCGTGTGTGCATTACAAGGAATTTTACTGTCCAGCAGTCCGATTTTTTACGGTCCGACGTGGCATGAAAAAAACGGATGATTGGCTTGTGCACTTGTCAGTCTTTACTCGGATCGGTGCGGCGCAGTTTATCGCAGCTCTCTTTGAAACTACACGCCCCACCCGCTCATGAATAATACTGATCGCGGATGCAGTGCACAAGCATAAACACGTTTCTCATTTCTGTCATCTCGGACCGGAAAAACGGTCCGGAATGGAGAAAAGTAAAATGTCGGACGGTAAAATTACGTATAGTGCACAAACTAGTATAAACATTTATGGCTTGCCATATCGGACAGTAAAAAATCGGACTGTCGGACAGTAAAAGTCCTTGTAGTGCACAAACGCCCTAAGGTCTCGGCAAAAAATAAGCTAGCCTTTTCCCGGCTTGGGTGTAGTAAAAGGTGACTAACTACATTCTGAAATGGGACCCGTGCCTTTCTGTTGGACAATAATAGGCTGATTGCTTATCAACAAGTGGATTTCTACTAGCTAATGTAATGATTAAAGCCGGGTCCGCTGCGCCGTGTTTTCGTGTTTGCAAACAGGATAACATTGTTTGCTAACCGAATAGGGGCGTGGCCTAACAGTTTTTTTAGCAAAAACACAATAACATGTTTGCCGAGACGAATGGATAACATCCCCCGCGTTCGCCTGCGTGGAGGGGAAGTGACGCATTTTGTGTTCGCGCTCACTAGAGGAAGACGCCATCAGTGTTGCGCAGCGGACTGCCTGTTTTACTGACTTGTTTTGATAAAAGCGCAGCGGACTGCCTGTTTTGCTGACTTGTTTTGATAAAGGCGCAGCGGACTGCCTGTTTTGCTGACTTGTTTTGATAAAGGCGCAGCGGACTGCCTGTTTTGCTGACTTGTTTTGATAAAGGCACAGCGGACTGGCTATTTTGCTAACTTGTTTTGATAATGGCGCAGCGGATTGGCTGTTTTGCTAACTTGTTTTGATAATGGCACAGCGGACTGGCTGTTTTGGTAACTTGTTTTAATAATGGCGCAGCGGACTGGCTGTTTTGCTAACTTGTTTTAATAATGGCGCATCGGACTGGCTGTTTTGGTAACTTGTTTTGATAAAGGGGCAGCGGACTGGCTGTTTTGCTAACTTGTTTTGATAACATGTTTTGTTAGAAAATTGGCGCTGCGGACCCAGCTTGACTGCACTAAAGAGCCACAACCGAAAAACAATATCAATGGTCGTTTATTTACATAACGTATACAGGTTGTTTTTTTGATCACCATCAATTTTTTTCTTGGCATTCGCAAAAACAAATTATTTTTGAAAAAAAAAAAGTACGTCTTTCCACTCACTCTGACGCAGGTCAAGCCCTACCATACGGCGAACAGGAGCGAGCTCTTACATTACACCCCGAACTTTTTTAATTTCTTAATTTCCCAATAAAACGAAACCCTTCTTCTCCTAATAAGAATATCAAAAACGATTACACCAGTAATCTATAACTAAAGTCGATAAAAAACTCATTTAAACCGACTCAAGATCTTAATCTGTTTGACGGTAAGTACAAACTTTTACCCACTTTCTTTATACTGCACATAATGAGAGCATTCAAGAAAATCTTCTTGGGAAATTATTATTTATACACATTGTAATTTACACCTTAAATGCTTAAAGTTAAGGTATATTTTCTAAGTTGTAGAGTTAATGGCATCGTTGCCATAAGTTTCTTTCGTAGTAGGTCAATATATATATGTTGGTTTTATTGTAAAATGTTCACTTCATCTTCCGTAGGCCTGTTTCCGGAAAATATATTACGTTTCTTTTACTGTATTCTTAGAGGATAAAGTTTTCGAATTGGTTTTCTCATAAAATTGCATGGGCCTTCCGTTAGACCTCTACATAATAATAAAGGTAGCAAATACACAGAACAAACTTTTTGATTTAATAAAAGTAACTTGTATGAGGCGGAAATGAAACTGAAAAACTTCGTTATGTATATATGGCACCGATCAATAATAAAATCAATCAATAATAAGAATTGGCTTGGACCCTGGTCCCGACGCCGGCCGGTGGCTACACATTTAAATTTTTAAATGTTTTTTATGATGTTTTCTTTAAAATGTATGTACCTATAGCTAATGAATAAAGGATTCAATCTCTAACAAACATCGTGTCTTTCATTAAGAAAATTCGATAAAATACGACTGCAGAACGCCTATTCTTGCCTCTTCTCGTAGAGTGGTAAATTTTCGCCGGTAACCACGCGGTTTGTGGCCTATTTTAAACTTTAAATCTTCAGTGCTTGATCTCGTCTTTGTTGACAAATAGTACTGTAGCAACCTAGAATAATTATACCCACACATCTGTACCACTCGTTATCTTAGTATTTAATCGCTTCTTAGCCATATCATCTTTCAGACAATTCATCCATCTTTGCTTTGGTTTGTCTCTTTTCTTAGCTGCTTACATATACTTAGTTATTATAAAGTGCTTGATTTTTATCACTCCAGTGACAATTAATGTTCTAAGGTCGAATACCATTCTATACTATAATAGTATTTCAGCGTTTTTCCTTATGTATACAACGTTTAAAATATTAAACGCAAACTCTAAAAGTAATTTGTTAAGAATTGGCAACTGAATCGATTTCAGACAATTTTAATGTGTATATTTTTTTAAACATGTTTTTTTTTCTTTAGCCTTTTGTTTTTCTCTTTTTTGTATAACATTGCCCCACTATAGGATTTCTCCTGTATCGTGGGTGCGTTTACAGACACAAATCTCACATACACAAACGCCGAGATCCGAAACAACTATCTGTAGGCCATACAATTTTTTTTTCCGTGTGGGAATCGAACCCACGACACGTAGCGCAGAAGCGAGAAACGTGTCGTCAAATTATGGTCTTTTAATTGAGATACAAAGAATTGAGCTTTATATCAAGCGTTAAAGACTGAATATTAAATGCAGTTAACATTGAGAAGTAATATTATTTTCTTAAATAATATTTGAGCACATACAAGTAAATTTTCTGCAGTAATACGGTTATAACTGAATATTCTAATTGGGGTGTTTGAGTGTTTGGCTGCATGAAAAGAGCCTCCACGAGTGACGATACTTAAGTACGTCCGGCGCACCCTGGGCAGTCAGCCCCGCTACCAACCTTGCCGACTGGCTAATCTTTTCACCACAGCATGAACTATTTTCGTATAGCTCGTGCTGACAGAAAGAAGAAGAAGTGTTTGGGTTATTCCTGATACATTGTATACAAAATATGTGCGGAATGATGAAACTAGCATTTCCTGTGATTTCACTTCTTCGAAGTGTTCTTGTATAGTTATGTACCATTTAGGTGTCAACTGAGTGTATTGTGTAACTACGGTGTTAATAGACATACACACCCATGACCATGTGTGACTGTGTAAGGAGTGTTTTGTAACATTGATGCGTCGTTTTACAATGTTTCGTTACAATACAAACAATGTCGCAGTTTTTGTACGTGAAATACTAACTGACCGATATTTTCAGTTTTTAAAACCATGAACTCTGCACATTATTCCGTACAACTTTAACTAAGGGATAAAGTCCGAATTCGTGAAAAAAAATCTGCTGTTTTGTTGAGCAACGTTGATTATTTTGTATGGAAGTTTTTTTGACGAATTCAGAGTTTGTCTCACAGTAAAAGTTGTACAGAATGATGTTGTGCAGAGTTTGTATGTATTTCGGATGTAAAATTACTAATCAGCAGAGATCGGAATAGGGAGAGTATATTTACCTAAACTTCGGAATCCTAAAAAATGAACGATTCTTCAAATAAATAATTTGTAACTATAAATAAAGTCCAATAAATAATTCGTGATTTTTAAATCCCGGGACTAAAACGTCATTATAATTATTCCGGGATTTTATAGGAGGTATTGTCCACTCTATGTTACTTCCTTCCTCGAAGTTTAGGTAACTCTCTACCTATTCCGATCTCTGCCAATCAGACATGCTGTATATCATTTGTTGGTTCAGTTCCGCGTTGATATCGAGCTAACTCAAACTCATTTATTTTAAATAGACTAGAATTACTTAGTTCTTTTTGAACGTCAATGTTACAATAGACAGCCCACAAAAAAGAAGGTTTTTTTGTGGGCTATCTATTGGCTGTCTTCACCGCTTCCTAGTCTTTATGCTGTGAAGAAGAAACGGCGCAACAAACTACCCAGCAACACAGTTCACTCTAGTCTCAGTTGTTCAGTTGGTTTGTTCGGGGCTGGATACTAAGACTTATTTTGTCTCATTAGTTCGGTTTTGACGTCAAATTGAACTGTTGAGACTCGTTTTCTGTAGTTCGGTTAATGATTTCAGTATTCTCTGGTCAGTATTCTTATGAAAGTGCCTATTAATTAATGACTACCAAACTATGATTTCAGAGAATATGTTTGATTCTTTTATTTATAACTAGTGATCCATCCCGGCTTCGCACGTGCATGTTTTATAGCTTAAAACCTTTGTCTTGAATCACTCTATCTATTAAAAAAAAACCGCATCAAAATCCATTGCGTAGTTTTAAAGATCTAAGCATACATAGGGTGGGACAGACAGCGGGAAGCGACTTTGTTTTATACTATGTAGTGATAAAAGCATTTTATGTTTACATCCCTAACTGGATTACTGGTATCTTTTTAGTAGCAACAGTTCGGTTTGACGTTATAACCGAACTAATGAGGCAAAATTAGTCGCAATAGTCCGGTCCCGAACAAAATAACCGAACTGCTGAGACTAGAGGCACAGTTCTGTCTGCTGCAAGCAAGATAACATGGTTTTTCCATTATGGAACTCAGAAGCAACCTAGATTTTGGCACACTAATGTCCCTAAGATTGAACGATACACAGCATTTAGCTTTGCATGTAGATAAATCCATAATTATAATATTGGTATTTCGCTAATAAATTAGTTGGCACTTCCCCTATGTTCAACCAACCCGAAACAAATTCTCTAATCATTGTATTAAGTTCTACTTTCCCTCGCAAGTTGTCTGTAAACAAAACAAACAAGACACGGGCATCGCACGAGCGGGGTCAAGGGCGGAGTATGCACGTGGATACAGGGTGGATGACGCATGCTACCGTGCGTTCACTCGGAGGGAACCAAGAACTGTATTTTTAATTTTTATGCGATCACTTTGCTTTTGAAGATAGCGATGTTACGTCTAATATGGAAATGAGCTTAACGCCATGTCTACAAATCTCACACTAACTTGCAAACCTAAAATGTTATCTCGTCCCGAGACGAGATAATGCGATGGCAAAAACATGTCGCGCTGCGCAGGCGAGCCCCCGATGACCGTGGGCATTTTTATTTTAATACACAGCTGATGTTGACATGGACAGTTGTTTGTAACGTAACCAACGTAACTATTAATATTTAATCATTTTAATTTTATATCTACCTACTATGATTGAATAGGTTCTCCCTCGTTGGTCTAGTGGTCGCAAGCGCAACTGCTGAGCATGAGGTCCTGGGTTCGATTCCCAGATGGAGAAAAATGTTATTTGGGTTTTTCCGTGTGGAATTTCTCAGTAACAGCCCGGAGTCTGGAATTGTGCCCGGTTGGTACGATAATAGATAGGCTCGGCCCCTATTGCACGTAACATAACGGTGAGGGTTGGGTTCAGAACGTCTGGATTGTAAAACGTCTATGTAGGCAAAATGACTGGGTTGAAAAAAGTCTAAATAGAGAGTTACTATACACCTCTGCCTAAGGGCGTTTACGTAAAGGAAGCAAGTAACCAGCGCCGACCTACCAGCGCTTACCGGTACTGATCCGTGCAGGTAACCGCTACATAAAGGAAACAGGTAGAAGCAGGGGCTGGCATTTTTTAGCAAAAATAGGTACGCCTTGTTCCCTTGCAAATACAGCAACAAATGACGCCTTAACGGCGCTGATCGGAGCAAGTCGGAACTTGTCGACGAAGTTCGGAGCTTGTCGGCGCTGGTTCGCCGCACAGTATAGAGACTACCTGCGCTGACTAACTGCGCGGACCAGCACCGACAAGCGCTGGCAGATTGGCGCCGGCAACCCGCTTTCTACGTGTATACGTACGTACCTTTCGGGGAATACAGGCGTGTTGTTATGTTACTGGTTATACATAAATTAATAAATGGAATAAGTAATACTATTTCTAACCTTACCAAAGTCAATGTCGTTAATGCATTCCGAGAAATAAAACCACATTGATGCAACGGGATTTCCAACAAGTTCTACTATATGTATAACCTAAGGCCTCATTTACGGAGACGCGGGGCGTCGCGCGTCGCGTTGTGCGGCGCGGCCCGCACTGAATTCAAACATATGGCGTTGTATGAGAGCGTTTACGGCGAAGCAATTTTATACGCGTTTGCTTGAAATGCAGGCGGAGCCCGCGTATGGCATCGCCGCGTCGCACGCGACGTTTATCGCGGCGGCGCACGCAGCGTTGCGACCAGCTATTCCTGCAATTCTCCGTCCACTGTAAAACGTAGCGTCAACCGCGGCGGGGCCCGCGGCTTCACACGCGCCTCATCTTCATAAACAACATCGTACATTGCCATATGTTTGTGTTTGCGCGTGTGATAATGCGGGCCGCTGCACGCGCCGCCGCTCCGTAAACAGAAAAATTGTACGACGCGCCGCGAAACGCCACGCCGCACGCGACGCGCGGCGCCACGCGTGTCCGTAAATGAGGCCTAACTTCTGTTACAGTTAGCTTATAAACTTTCACTGTCGGGCAAAAGCTTTCAAAAGGATCTACGAGGATTTTCACAGAAATTTCCCCACAATAACAGTGACAGCAAACTTCCCTTCGATTTTCTTTACTGAGACGTTCCTTTCCGTAAATATTGTTTGAGTGGATAAGACTGGTAGCTTTTGGCATAAGGGGGCTAAATTCATAAGTAAAGGTTAAATGGATAGAGGTAATACTTGTTTCAAGAATTAAATACGTTTTCTAGTAAAAATAAAACCGTTTCGAGCATTTTTGAGCGCTTGGCTCGAAAAAGATCAGAGAAAACATAAATAAATAAATATCAGCCTGTGTGTTGCAGGGTAAAGGCCTCTTCTAATACAGGGAACAAACATTGATCACCATGTTTGCTCACTGCAGGTTCGGGATTTCATACTATGAAGTCCAGGTTTCCTCACGATGTTTTTCTTAACCGTTCACATTTCGGCGTCTAAAGCTGGGTCCGCTGCGCCATGTTTTCGTGTTTTTAAACAGGATAATTGTTTGCTAACCGAATAGGGACGTGGCCTAACAGTTTTGTTCGCAAAAATACGATAACATGTTAGAAAATTGGCGCTGCGGACCCGGCTTCAGAAAGTACATATGACATTGTTAATTGGCAAAGTCAAATTGGTACCAGCAACCCGAAGTTTAACAAACAAGTCCGAAAGTCCTGATTGATTGATTGACTAAATTATTTTTCTTTATATTTGTGATTTCTGAACAGAGGAGATTTCGTATTCGGCAAGTTTAACCAGGCCTATAATATGTGAGAAGCAAATAGGTATTTTTTCTTGCATGACCTCAAAAACCTAAGAAGTCTATACTCTCTTTAGGAACTAACCTTTTATTAATTCCATCCAATAAGGTTATTCAATTGATAAACATTACCATCAATGTCAGTAATTACTCCACAGAGAGAATAATTGTTTCTGCCTTTAATCAAAACATGACATTTATGAATAAACATGAAATATTGAAGGTAACTAGGCCGCAACAGCTGCTGTTTATAGCATTGTCCTTGCTACCACGGAGTACGCATAAAAATAAGCTAATTTCATGTGCTGCATAATTTTGACATGACAATGGTAATTTTTGTCAGTGGATTTGTTCTTACTAGGTTAATCGGTCTGCGCAGGATTGAAAGTCCTTGATTAGCATTTATACAGGGTGAAATTGTAAACACTTGACAAACCGAAATGGGAGATTGTACTCATCACTATTATGAACAACTTTTACTATGAGAACAAACATGAAATCGCGAAAAAAAATCAGCTGTTCCCTACATTTTGACGAGTTATGCGAACATAAATGTAGGGAACAGCTGTTTTTTTCGCGATTTCAGGTTTGGTCCCATAGTAAAAGTTGTTTATAGTGATGATTACAATCTCCCATTTCGGCTTGTCGAGTGTTTACAATTTCACCCTGTAGATAACTAGAAGTTTCTCGTAGCTTCGCCCGCGTGGATGTCGTTTATCGCGTATTCCGTATTTTCGGGATAATATAATTCAATCATAATTCGAAAGACACGTGGCGCCATCTATTATCATAGGAATGTTATTGTTGTTTTCCTCGGGAACAGGACTTTTTTTCAGGATGAAAAGTACCCTATGTCCGTTTCTGTACACCTGATAACGTATAATTATGCAAAAACTCAGGATGATCGGTTCAGTTGATTAGGCGTGAAAAGGTGAAAAAAATACACGAAAATTGCTAATACATTGTAAGTCTAATTATACTAATACATATATCATCGGATAGGTAATTGAATAACGATTCCAACGACGTAACTTGTAGAGAGCTAGCTATCGTAGCATAAGAGATATCGACGTTTTAATTACGCGAATTAATCCGCGAATCAAACCACGAATTAAAAGACACCAACATCGATCATCGCGCGTTTTGCGCGCCACGCCATAAGGGTTTAACGTCAACGTAGCAGGCCTGCTCTAACGATGTCATAGTACAAAAAAGCAGGGCAGTTCAACTTCCAGGCAACTTCTGTCCTGCTTTAAAAAGTTGTAAGCCCCCAGGGGTGATGTTATGTTGGTTTTCATCTTCCATATTCTGAATCAAATCTCTTTGCATCGTTCTCGGTAGCCATACCTATTTCTACTGCTATGCAGTATTGTTGTGTTCCAATTTCAAGGGTGTGTGCTTGTAATTTCACAGGCATATGAGACGTTTCAACTTTGTCTCTAAGTTTGACAACGTATCAGCAATTCTCTTGGGGTTGTAGGTGTATACAGGCGGCTGTAATCACTTACCAATCAGCAGCGCAATTCTGTAAGAATCTCACCTCGATCGCGACTGTCAATTAGACACTTGTCGTGACACAGCGTGGATAACAAAACTACGCGTTATTGATTATACTGTCGATTGTCTGTGTGTTATTTGCTTCTATTATCCATACTGTGACATTATGGATATCGAGCTAACCGTCGATATTGAGATGGGTTTCTTGCAGAATGACACTATAGGTACGCCATTGGCTTGTTTGTCAACCACGAACTCTGCAACCGTGAATGTTCGCAGAATGCCGTTAAAATGCTAAGTAAAAGAAGTCGCTCTTTTAACTCAATCTTTGCTTAAAGTAGAAGGTAAATAATTTAAAGTAACTGTCTCCCTCACACACAACCTCTTTCTCAGTAATCTTGCACAGCAAACTGACCCCACACATTCCTTTAAGGCGGTGTTCGACACAATTAACTGTGTTTATCTTAACACCAGACCGAGGATTGGATCTTGTTTCGATTGATTACGGAAAAGTAACTTTTAGTTACGTATTTATTTATGGCTTGATTGTGTGTCACGTTCACGTGTGGTTTTCTTGTCGCAAAAACGAGGGGTGTTATAAGTTTGAACCATGTGAGTCTGTCTGTGGCATCATGTCAATGTCAACTTCAGGGCATTCGTGGTGCGATTACCAACATGTCTTCTGTACCTCGTCATGGAAGAGGACTTTTGGCCGCAGGGAGTAGTGTTCCGTCGCTTCCGCGGACAAGTGCCACACGATCGCACAGCGGATGACATAGTACAGAATCAGAATCAGAAATCGTTTATTTGTCAAACATAGGTATTTACATTATAAAGATCTTAAAAATAATATTGAGTGCGCTATGCTTTGTCAACAATGACATACAAATAAGTTATTAAAAATTAATTAATTATAAAGAAAATATATTGTAGGGGCATGTGCTCTACCCGTGGACGATTTCCAGAATTTGACAAAAAAGTTTTTTTTTAAAAAAAACCTCATACTTTTATCATGAAATTATTTATCGTACGGCTTAGTAACTAATCAACTCTTAATAATTATTAGTCTCCAATGCGATGGCGGAAATAATTGCTCAGAAAATTAAAGATTTTCAAAAACCCTTATTTTGTCCCTAGGTACAACGTACAAATGTACCTATGGACAGCACAAATGTACTTATGGACAGTAATGTACCTGTAGACAAGCATTTAATATTGCAAAAAAAACAGGTTTTCGTAGCGATAATTCTGGAAAACGTTGTCGATAACATCGAAACCATCCTACACCAGCCATTTTGTATTGATGCCAGCTTTTAAGAGTATTTTATTTATTTTTTGCACAGAAAAATGGTAGACAAGTTCCCGGACTTGTTTGGAATCTAGACCCATATGCATGTAGGCTGCTTTTTCTAAATATTCACGTAACATAATTTCTTCATGGTCTTGAAACACCTTTTTTACGTCATTCTTCAATAATATAACGATAAATCTATCTAATAATTAATCTACAGTTTTTTCATTGAGATAATGATCTCATGATAATATTTGTTGAGTTGAAAATATTTCAAAATGGTATATTTTGATGTTTTGTATTTTTCAGACACCCTACGATCTAAACATCCACTTTTAACTTCTATAACTGCTTCGGAGAGAGTGTCTGGACATATTTTATCCCGTTTCACTCCGGTTTTACTACGAGGCACTGAAAAAAAACCAAAAGAAATGTAGTAATTTGTCTGTGTAAATTACTGTCCACAGGTGCAACCGATATTATGTACCTATGGACAGTCCACAGGTACATTCATTCCCCCGTCCACAGGTACAAATATTAAGACATAACCTAGAAAGGGTTAAATCTTTCTACAGAGCATTAATAGAATCGCAGAATGGTCCTTATTTCAATGAAAAACAACGAAGTTCTGTAAATCATCTACAATTATACTTCTAGTTTAAGTTATCTCACAGAAAAACACCTTGAAAATGTACAAAAAAAATTACTTTTTCAAATAAAAATGTTCAACAGCACATCACAAAAGATTTATCACTGACAGCTTAGTGACAGTTAGTCAGTGTTGCCATTCGTCAAAAAAAGTTTACGAATGCGGTCTAACTACGAATTTACGCCGTTTGGTTTTTGAAATATTGGTAGTGTCCATAGGTAAAGCCGTCCATAGGTACAACACTTGACCCTATTTATTAAAAATTGGTAGTACGCAAGTGAAGTGTTTTTACTAACATAGGTTTAAGTTTTATTACCAACATAAACTGTATTATTTAACATATGCATGTTAGTTTGTAAGGTATGTATCTATGGGCCAAAGTAGCCTGAAAATAAATGAGTTACCTAAACGGATGAACCGATTACAATGCGGTTATAATTGTGATGGTTCTTAGCTATGCTTCATTATACTACACATATACTATAACGAAGGTCGCAAGTATTTTAAACTTGAAATATTATTTAAGTTTTAGTAATTTTTTTCAATTATTAGTGTTATTCTTTTTTTTTGGGATGCTTTTTTATCGTCCTTGCGGACAATTTCTTCGTAACAGGCAGTCATTGGTGAGACCTGAAGAGTTCCCAGCCAATGGGGGGAAGTAAAATACTTAACCTAAGCTAACTACTTATACTACACTAACATCATGACTATATATACTAGCAACAACAGCACTAAGAGATACCGCTAGTGGAATTCGGACCTCGGCTTAGGGCGTTGCTGGTGGGGGCTTGGGAGGGACACAGCTTGATCAGGTCTGAATTATCGGTGATTAGTCTGACAGGAAATCGAGAAATAAGACTAGAAGGGAGAAGGGGTCGTAATACATTTACGTGTTATGTCTTTTCTGATATACAATGTATGCCATCCTCTCCTTAAAAGGCGATTGTCAGATATGGATGGGCGGAAGCATTTAACTCCATTGACATCGCTGCTATGACCACCTGTAAATGGTGGTATGTACACGTAACAATAGCGGTGATTACGGCATTATTCACTTAAGGCTGTAGTGATCTGTAGGGAGGTTCATGTTAGCTGGATGTCCGTGTCCCGATGTATAGAGAATACGATATGATACGATTAATATTTTTGTTCGGTGCGGTCTAGAGAGGAATGATGGGGAGAAGACAGTGACACGGGATCGCAAAGATCAATCCAGTCCAATATTATCATAGTGTGAAGTCGCCCGGATATTTCCCGCTTGAAAAGCACCAGGTTGCTGGTTCCAGGCATGTACCTACCAATGTGACTTGTTTTTATTCTTTGACTTGGTCGTAGTTGATCCTAGTCGCACCTGATGCTAAGTGAGGACAGGGACTAAAATGGAGCATACGAATCCAAGAAACAAAGATGTAGATGGATTTTCCCATACCTTTCTGGCTCTCACATGCTTACTACAGAACACAGTAAACTGCTTGGCGTCGGACCATAATGTGAGAGTGGTAGCTAGCAAGTGGACCGTATAGATTCTACCATCAAGAGTGCTGGGTTTTGTTGAATCTTACAACACGCGTCTATTCTCAGTGTACGGTGAGGAAGTTTTTTATTCGAGCCTGTTCCCACAGGGGATAATTATAATCTACATATTATATACTCGTAAAAGGAGAAGCTGACTGACTGACTGACCGATCTATCAACGCACAGCCTAAACCGCTGGGGTTAGACACAGTGGCAACACTGACCGAGAAACACTTGATCACATATTTTTAAATTCGCAAAAATCAAAACAAACCTCTAAATTCTATAAACAGTGGTGTGTCAGAGTGCAGAAACTATAATATACAAGTGATATTATTCGTGACAGTTTATGACAAGTGCAAAAGTTTTTATGACTAGATCTATTGAAGGGTCGGTTTTCAGTGTTCAAGGATATTCTAAGCTATCAATCTGTGTTCATGAAAACACTACAATATTATCTTTCAAACAGTGACAATAATGAGTGAGTCTTAGTGATTTCTAATCATCTTTAGTGAAAAACTTATAAAGTCAAAAACAGTTATGAACAATATTTTGAAAGTTGAACTTTGAACTTCACTATTATTCGACTACTAGCGCCATAATTTCCCCAAGCAGGGAATAGAGGTACTAATAAGTAGTGCTACTAGCGCCATTTCGACCTCAAGTGGCAAATAGACGAACTGAAAGTGACACCATGCGCCGCCCGGTCAGCTCAGCGCCATCAGTGTATAATTCATTTCGCCCATAGGTTCCATCAGACGCAGATCGATTTACATCGCAACGACACGTAAACGACAACAGCGACTATCGCATAAAAGGAGCGATTTTTTGGCAACATTGTTAGATGGACAACAAGAGATTCTCATCTCAGATTAAACATCTGTAAATAAAAAAATTGTACTACTACCGCCATTACGACCTCAAGTGGCAAGTAGAGGAACAAAAAGTAATACCACATAAAAAAAATACATAAAAAGTTGGTAGTAAAATTGTTTGTTGTTGGACCAAAGAAAATTAATACCAAGTACACATCGTCGGCATTGTTGAACAACGACGGATCTTCATTTTGAGGGGGAAATGGCATCACCCAACGACAATGTCACCTATCGCAAGCCTTATAGGTCAAGCTCATTAACAAACTTGTCCAACATATCAAATAGTTGCGAGAAAGCCATATTAGATACCACAATGATGAGCATTCCAGATAGTTTTCATGATAACAGTTACATTATAGGTGATCTAAATGAACAAATAAAAAAACTAAAAATGCAATTATCGAGTGCACACAATGAAATTGAGAATCTAAACAGTGAAAACTTTCGTTTGAAATCAGACCTACAAAAAATTATCAAAACAACCAATACATACAAGAAAATATGCTCCACACCATGCAGAAAAACCATAACACCGACACACAATAAAAAAACTCCAAACAAAAATAATGAACGCAGTTGGCGAAGCATTAATGAGACAATTATAAATGACCTGGAAATCAATTGTCAAGGAAACATGTCCATCATGCAGAACAAGGAGACGCAAACGACTTTTTCGCCGAACAAACTGAAGAAAGTACCCAAGTTGTCTCTAAATGAAAATAATGAAGAGCCGGCAAACAATACTACAAAACCTACACAAAAAAACAAATTGTGTATTTTAACCAGCAGCACAACCAAGGGGTCCTTGTCTACAATTCAAGAAGTCTACTCAAATTACTCTCACTTCTGTCACTACATCAGGACTAACAGCAGCGCAGAAAGTCTTCTAAGCGACATTGAATTTAAACTAAAAGGTTTCACCCCAAACGACTACTGCATACTTTTTATCGGGGAAAATGATATAAAAGAAGAAAAAGACTACATAAACATAATAAACAAAATTAGAGCATCCCTGCAAAAAGTAAATCACACCAATGTAATTATCTGTGCAGCCACCTATGTTGCAGGTGCTCCAATATATAATTTTAAAGTAGAAATGTTTAACAATCTCTTGTATTTAGATTTACAAACTAATGAATATGCATACTTCTTTGATAGTAACCGCGATCTATCGACTGCGATGTTCTCCCACAGAACTGGGAAAATAAATAACTTCGGAATAAGAAACATACACGACCGAATTGTATGCAATATGCTATACGATTTAGATCGATCTAAACAGCCAGATAAAAAAACAACAAATAATAAGCTTGAAGACAACGGCTTCAATAATAATGATTTTTTTCGTATAAAACCATATATTTATAATGCACCAAAATATCAATGGTCTAATAAGTAAGTCGGATCTATTAGGTGTACATCTAAGTGAACTATCAGACGAAGGTAAGTCAATTGATGTCATTTGCATAACAGAACATAACATGAAAAAGGGTGATCATCAACACTTGCATATTGCTAATTATTCACTAGCAACATGCTACGCTAGACATGATAGAAACGGGGGCTCATGCATTCTAATCAAGAACACACATAAATATGAAATCGTCAATGTAAACAAATGGGCCATCCCTCATCAAATAGAATGTTGTGCGATACAACTTTCCTCCCACCCTATCATAATTATTTGTATTTATAGACCCCCCAATAATAACAAAAACAAAGTATCTACTTTTTTTGATAATTTAGATATGATCTTAGAAGAAATTTGTTTGAAACGTAATAACAGGATCATACTGTGTGGAGATTTTAATATAGATATTTGTAAAAATAGCAAAACCTCTGTCATTTTTCAAAATATACTACGCAGCTATAATCTGACTTTGGGTACTCGATCACCAACGCGCCTATGCAGTGGGACCTGTATTGACAACATTATTCATAATATCAGAGGCAGCAAGTGTGAGGTTAGAGAATTGGCTATATCTGACCATACAGCGCAACTACTAAAATGTCGTGTCAAGAAAACCTGCACATTATCTCACTGGTTCATACACAAACGCGACTATAGTGATGAAAACATCAAAAAATTTAGAGAATGCCTTCAAAGTTTAACGTTTCATGATGTATTTATCTGCTCCGATCCCAATAATGCATTTAATGAGTTCCACGACCTATATAAACTATTCTATGACTTATGCTTTCCAATTGATAGAATTAAAGTTTCGGTAAATAAAAGACCTAAGTGGATAACAACGGGAATGAGAAAATGCTCTCAACGGAAAAGGGCAATGCTATGGGAATATCGAAAGACACCCAGCCAAGATAATAAAAATAAACTTAAAACATACACTAATAGATTGAAACACATAATCAAGCAAACACAAAAAGCACAAAATAGACATTTTATACATAATTCTGAAAACAAGAGCAAAGCTATGTGGAGTATAATCAATACACAGAAAGCAAATCACCTAAAAGAAGGAATAAATCAGTTAATGATACACAATAAAGTTATAAACAGTCCAGAACAAATAGCGGAATCATTTAATGAATATTTTATAAACCAAATTCAATCTCAGAGTGACATTAACTACAATAATATGCTGACATTTAACACAAATTATAATTCAATATTTATGATACCCACGGTACCCGCTGACATTATTCAAATAATCGATTCTCTGAAAAATACTAATAGCGTTGGATATGACGATATAACCACTAAAGTGATTAAGGCGACATCATTCATTATTGCTCCAATACTAAGTCACATTGTCAATAATTGTATTGAGAAAGGCATATTTCCCGATAAACTGAAAATCTCTGTTATCAAACCTATGTTTAAAAAAGGTGACAGGCAAGATCCTAGTAACTACAGACCTATTGCATTAATTCCAGTCTTTTCTAAAATATTTGAAAAAATATTACATAAAAGTATAAATTCTTTCTTAGATACCAACAAAATCTTAATCAGTGAACAATATGGTTTCAGGAAAAATAAAAGCATTAATTCCGCTATGTACGCGCTTATTGAACATGTTCTCACAAATATCGACAATAGAACTCCTGTGGTTGCATTATTTATGGACATGACTAAGGCTTTTGACTATGTCAGCCATAAAATACTCCTAAACAAATTGGAAAAATGTGGCATCAGAGGCAATATCCTTGAACTTATTAAATCATACCTTGCTAATCGAGAACAATTTATATCCATTAAGAAAATCTGCCCATATACCAAAACAGAAATTATATATACATCTGAACATCGCAAATGCTTATTTGGAGTACCGCAGGGCGGTGTCCTTGCACCATTATTGTTCATAGTATATATTAATGACATGCCTAAAATTATTACTAATCCTATGATCTTATTCGCAGATGATAGCACAATATTATTTAAAAGTAAAAATGATGAGACATTCGAAAAAGAGATAAACGATAACCTAAATGACATAATAACCTGGCTAACCAAAAATAACCTAAAAATAAATTTAGAAAAAACAACCTACATTTCGTTTGAACAAAGAGCAAAAAATAAAAAACTAGATGTCCGATATGGTGACAAACCTATTCGGGACACTGATCACACTAAATTCTTAGGTATCTGGATTGATAAAAACCTGAATTGGAAAATACATATTGAAAATGTTTGCAAAAAAATTTGCCAGTGTTCCTATGCCCTTTATAACTTAAGAAAAGTAGCAAACCAGGCAACACTGTTAACAGCGTACCACGGATATGTCTCATCAACATTACGTTACGGACTTATGTTTTGGGGGAACTCGCCAGATAGAGAAATGGCGTTCAAAGCACAAAAGAAATGCATACGGGCAATATGTGGCATACAAAGCACAGATAGTTGTAAACCACATTTTCAAAACCTTCAGCTGCTTACACTTCCGTGTCTTTACATATATGAAATCGCTAGCTATGTTAAAGCAAATCTACATTTATATAACCACCTAAAGAACGAACGCCATAAAAATAAAATATGCATAACACAGCATAAAAAAGCTATTTTTAGTAAAAATATTTTAGGAATGGCACCCAAAATATACAATAAACTGCCTAAACATATCATAGAAATTAAGATTATAGATTTATTTAAAAAATGTTTACACGAATTTTTAGTTGCGAAATGTTATTATACAATTAATGATTATTTGAATGAAAGATGCTAAGCCTGCTTCATCCGATTTATTTTGACTCTGTGTTTAATTTATATTATTATAATAAGGTTCTTACCCCATAATTGCGATATGACCTGTACTAATCATAATACCTAAATTGTTTTATTTAATTTCTTATCATTTTGACATTACATTTTATAAAATTGGTATTGACTAAGCATGAAGATTTATTATAAGCATTGTATTGCACCCTCTTGAATTTGTATGGTTCAACGCAAAACATAGATAGACTCGCTATATTGTACTTGTACCTAAATTTCATCAATTACTGTTACTCTGATTGAGATAATTATGTTATTATGGTTGACATACTTTTATTCTTTCTATTCTTTTATTGTATTGTAGTTTCAATGATTTTAATCTATTTTATGTTTGATATGTTACTATTTGCATACCCATATGACGGTAAAATATGGAGAACTATTTTTTTAAGAAAAACATCTATGTATCTTTTACCCATATTTGCAAAGAAATAAATGATTTGATTTGATTTTAGAAACTTGAAATTTTGACAGTAGGTACCTTTTTTTACGTAGGTATCCACTAAGAAGGGGTTTTTCGAAATTCAACCCTAAGGGGGTGAAATAAGTGTTGAAAGTTTGTATGAGAAATCTGTTACTTTTGAAGTAAAAAGCATGGAATTAAAAATGTAGGCTCTTGGTGAGAAATAAATATACACGTGTTTCAGGGTTTTTGGAAATTTTACCCGTAATTGGTGAAATGGGGATGAAAGATTTTAAGATTTTTAACTGCACCTAACAAGGAGCTTAACGAGGGCTCAGAATTTCACGCAAGCGGAGCTGCGGGCAAAAGCTAGTCCTTCATATTGTAGTGTTATCAAACAGCTTTGTCACAAATAAAATTTCTATCAAACCTATTAGAAATCATCACTCCAAAACTACGTCCCTTATAGTTTGGTAGAAGAAAATAATATAGAAATAATATGTGGCTGCTTCTTTTCTGTTTTATATTGAAATACGTAGGTGGATAGCAACAGCCTACTACAATGTATTACGTTGCAACTTTTAACGATACGCTGTTACAATTAAAAGCTTTTTTCAAAGTGCTTTTTGATCAGGTTTGAAACAAAACGGTTTATAAAAGTATACATTGCTTTATTTTATGTAATAGGGTAAGCAGAAGTGCCCTCCGGAATACTTTGTTCTGCCTAACCTTGTCACAATTATGCTGGACTCAGCTTCCAGTGTAAGCAGTTCCTGCTGAATACCAGTATTTTATACAGAGCGACTGCCATTGTAACCAACCCTTGCTCTAATAATCTCTTGTTTCATACATTGTAAATACAACAAGACATGAATGACTAACATTCTAAATGCATTAAATCCATAATACTACATTGTAAATGAACGGAACAACAGATTAGAAAACCCTTAACCTTTTTCTTTATAATATCAATTACATTGTGTCACCAAAATTCTAAATAGCTTGCATTGTAGTACATTGTAAATGAATAGAATCACTGATTAGAAAACCTTTGACCGCTCTCAAGCTCTCCTGGAAATTGCTAATTTGCCTAGGTATGTTTTATTGTATTTCAATAAGTGTTTTGGCAGGTAAATAAACTATGAGTATAAAGGACAGGTTACCAAAAATTGACACAGTGAATTTAGTTCATTATTTTGAATTGAAAATCTGTGGAAAAGATCAACGAAATCTTTCGAATTTTCCGATTTATAATAAAGAAATACATTTTATTTTTGCAACGTGCTGAGTGTCCTAATAGAATTCCTTATTTAACAGCAGAGAAATGTATAATTTGTGAAAAGAAAAATCGGACACGTCGGAAAATTCCGAGTCAAATTTACACTTATTTTAAATTCAGAATAATATATGATAATAGGCTGAATTCACTGTTTCAGTTTTCGGTGCACCGTCCCTTACACCTGGTATATACTATTAAAGTCGCACTCAGTTCGGAACTGATCAGTTTTACGAAGTTTGCCGAAGCGTTTCTTAGTTATGTCGTACTGTATCTGTGTGTCGCGTGCCCGTATAACAGGTTGAGAGTTCCGCCAGCTCTGTTGTCGATTCGATGTCCAACTTTTGTGTAAGAGAAGTTCTGTGTAACAGCTTCCTATCAAAACTTTTTGTTACGTTACAAGTAAAAGTAATAATAAGTAGTGATAGCATAGCGGTTGAATGCTTGCCTTTCATATAGGAGGGTTTCAATTCGAACTGGGCCCGCAATTCTGACTTTTTAAGTTCATGTGTGGATCAGAATTTGATTTTCACTTGAATTAACGGTGAAAGAAAACTGCAAAACTGAGGGCTTAACAAAAACATTATTGGTAGTCCGCATACCCGCACCAGCTAGCGTGGTGGACTTAGGCCTAAACCCTACTCATTCTGAGAAGAGGTCCGTGCCCAGCAGTGGGACAGTAATGGAATGAATAAGTTATGTAATATGTTTTTTCTATCGGACGGCCAGAAGCACGAAAAAGCGCCATCAGTTCATGGTTGATATACCAAAAACCTGAACGAAGCGCTTTGATTCCACTTTCATTGTGAAAACCGCCAAACAGTGGAATGTGCTGCCCGAGTGGGTGATCCCCGAGAGCTACAATCTGGGTGTCTTCAAGTCACGAGTGAATCGGTTTCTTCTGGGCAAGCGTGCTCTAACGTAGACCGCATCATCGCTTAACATCAGGCGAGATGACGGCCAAACGCAAGCCTAGTAATAAATAAATAAGAAAAAAACTTTCATGGTGTTCTACCAAAGCTTGGGACCCCTCCCAATGGCTTAGTTAATAGATGGATTGATTAATCAGTACTAGTTAGCTACTAGTAGGTACTAGTACAACCCGTGACCTAAATACGGTTTGTAGTAAGATAGGATAGTAGCTACCTTGCATTAAGAAAAACATTGCGCCCAATGCCCTCCTGGACGCCAGACCGAATTTTGATATGTTTGCGGATGAATGGAGGGTGATTTTGTCGGAATGTCTGGAGTACTGCGAGAGGAATGCATCATGAATGAGTGAAAGAATATACTGTCAGAAGCACTGTAAGGGATTTATGAAAGAGTTTATTAGAATTATTTTTTAATTTTTATTTTCTTGTCCTTGTGTTGTACGTATGTATCGTTTTCTATTACTATCTTTAATTATTGTAATTGGTCTAAGACCGTTTTAATTAAAGTAAATAAATAAATAAACAAAAAAAAAAAAACAAAAAAGTATAAGTACCTAGGCATAATAATTATCCGAGGTTTTTGTATCTTGGACTATCTCTTTAATTTTCACTTAAAGAGATAGTCCAATTTTAGGAGAATATTAGATATGTTATGTTAATCGCACTTAGCAGATAGCACTCTATTTCTTCTACCTAAATGCTGTTTTCCTCTATGTTATATATTAGCAAAACAGTATATAATATACATATAAGCGTAAGTGTATACGTCTGGACGCGCAGACAGTTGCAATAAAGTCGGTAGCTGTGTGCCATGGACGTTGGAATATCCTACCTGCGGTTATGACTTTACCAACGTAGGGTTGAACGGGTGGAAAAATATCTCGGTTATTTGAAAATAAAGTGGAGGAGAAGTGTTACAGAAGACGGCGCATAAAGTCGTTCAAAAGTATGAAGGTATTTTATTTCTGAATACATAAGACGCCATTTCTTAGATAAAGATGTTGAAGGAAGAAAAGATGATGAACGTTTCTGAGATTTCTGCATGCTTTGCAAACCACATTAAGGTGAATAGCTACCCATACCCGCAGGATCTGCCGAACAGATGTGCCTGCGGGCAGATCACGGCAAAATCACGGATCGGATCCGAGATGCGCCTGTCGGTCAAATCCGTGCGTGCATGGCTAGCTAATGTGATTGATCAGTCAGACAGCGTTTGTTTATTGTGTTTTTTTTTTATTTACGTGGGAACGGAAAATCTTTAAAACGTCATTTTAGTATTTGCGTGGACAAAATATTGCATTGTATTGATGGGTGTATTTGTTTACCTATTAAAGCGACTCATTTTACTGTAACAAAAGAAAAGTTGTTTATATCATATTTCGCGGGCTGACTGAATGATACTCAAGTACGTCCGGCGTACTCTGGGCAGTCAGCCAAACTTGCTGACTGGCCTAAATTTTCGCCACGGCATGAGCTGTTGTCGTATAACTTGTGTTGAAACAAGATAAGAAGCAAGTCAAAAATCCGAATGACCCCGAATTTGAAGCTCTCAGTGGGGGTCAGATGCCAGTTACTCTGTGGTCAAAAATGAATCGTTTTGCTTACGAATAGTGGCATTTTTCATTACCAATTGACATATAAATAGATTCGTAAGCAATTTTTTTCAATCCTAGCTACAATTTATACTTTGTCTATGTTTAGCTGCGCACCAACCCTATGTTAATGCGATGATATGAGCGCTTTTATGAGCGGTCTCATTGTGGCAGAGTCTATTTTTTATATTATGGCCTTAATTGTGAGACAAGGTATAACATGTTCATCACAGTTAAGGGTAAAAGAGTCAATTTCAGTGCAATACATTGCTGTAATACTTTCGTTTGTACAGTGATGTGTCCTTGGAATAAAGTTATGGGCCTTCAAAAATGGTTTCACGGATAACACAACGACTAACGGATTCTTTTTCTACGGCCTACGCATATATTTGTTCTTAGTTTATAGAGAAAACTAATGCTAGGCTTCGTTTCCAAAATACAACATTATCTATCGTTGGTGCGTCTGTTAGTGATCGCGTAACTTCTGAACGACTTGATCGATTGAGGTCATATTTACACAATATATTTGTTTTGTCGAGACGATAGCTTTTAGCTATGCTAGCGTCCGATAGGTGGCGCTACAGTCAAGTTATTTACGCAGGCAAAGCCGCGGGAGAACAGCTGATACTTTAATAAAATACTGGCCAAGTTACTAACATTGCTAGATCACGGGATACTTAAATGTTTGAGGTCAGCAATCATTCGTTTTCAATCCAACTCTCGTATCTCACTCGTGCTCATAACAGTGACTTTCGTGCGTCATTCTTTACCATTATGGAAGAAAAGTCTAACTGAGGCCTACTTCCAAGGGCCGGTTTTTTGATCGCTAGTTAAGTCGACCAATGGTTAAAAATTACAGCAAATGGTTAAATTTCTATAAGACCTTTCAGAAATTTAACCATTTGTTGCAATTTTTAACCATTGGTCGACTTAAGTAGCGATCAAAAAATCGGCCCTAAGTAAGATTGAAGTATTAACTACCGTATACTCGGGAGCAATGAATCCGAGTCACCAACATAAACCTTAATATCTCGGAAACTAGGAATAGTAGTTTACTCAAATAAAAAATATTTTATAGACTATTTAATACGATTCAAATAAAAACTTTTTAAATAGTCCAAAAAATACTTTTTATTTGAATAAGTTAGCATGCTTAGTTTCCGAGATATTTTAGTTTAAGTTGGTGATCTGAATTCATTGCTTTCGATATGTGTTACAATTTAATGGTATTACCAAATACTACAGATAAAGCAAAACAATTTGTTTTTTTGATATAAAGCCAAAGCCACCAGTAAGATAAATTGCAGAAGCTGATTTCTTCAACCGACTGTCAACTGTGGACACACACGCAGTAAGTCGATTTCTGCAAGTTTCACGAACTAAGCACTTGCAGCAATAACTTGTGCCATTTAACTTTGGCGCATAAGAGCTGGGACTTCGTTGTCAATATTCAATTGTAAAAGTGTTCATGAAGGGCGTTCATGTTGTAACAATAGGTACTTATATTATGTTGTCATGGAATAAAAACTGCAATATTTCGTAAGCAGTGTGTTTATAGTCCATGGCTAACAAACACCATAGAATTTCAAGTAGGCAAAATTTTGTCACATAATATACGAACGCACTATCCATTGTGGAGGTCAACCAAGTGCAGCTATTAGGCAACTGTTCTATGGTAATTGGTACATATATGAGGTATTAAAAAATCAACTCTAATAATTTTATGGGGTTACTCGGTATCGAAAATTGAACAACTTTCGTTCTACAACTTTTTGAAATTCGCCAATTTTTTTTATGCCTGTCCATACAAACCAATTAAAATATTTTTGATTTGTATGAAAAGTTATAAAAAGTCTTTCGAATCATGATTGAATTATGTTATTACAGAAACTTCAGTAGTGTGTTAGTAGTTGATTGTCAAATTCTAAATAAAGGCGAGCGAAGCCGCGGGCAAAAGCTATAAAATACTTTTTATTTAATTGTGCTAGCATTCATAGTTTTCGAAACAGTGACCGAGATTCATTGCTCCCGAGTGTAGATAAACAATAACAAACATATCACTTCACAAAAGCTGCTGTCAGTGATAGTATCGTACTCATGTATGCACGTACGAGTATCAGCACATTCAAACGATTGCGTATGGAAAGCCGATGCGGGCCAATTAAACAAAACAACTCTTTTATGAAACAAATGTGAAGTTAATCGTGACAAGTAGGATTTGCAAGTGAATGTCCAGATTATTATCCAGATGATTATTTAAATTTTTGTGTTAAAAAACGAATTTGACATTTCTATTAGCTTATTTTGTTATGATACTTTTTGTCGTGTTTTGTATAATATATCTCTTTTAATTTCGACTGTTAATTTGTTTCAATTTCAAAAATTGTTCATTGATAGATTCTTCAATAATAGTGATAGTCAATATAGTGATAGTCAATAAAATTAATGTACCTATTATTATTATTAAATTCACTTAAATTTGTACGCCGTAAAGGCAAAACATGACTAAAGTTGACATATAAGTTAAAGCAGTACCTCAACTTACTATAATCTCAAAAATTGAAATACTCACATAGACACGCTCTGTATACTGAGTAGTTTTTTGTTTTTGTATGGAACTGCATCCCGAAAATACCTTATTTGTCTTGTTGCAGTGCGTGTCTGTGTGAGTGTGTCAAATCGGACGATTGTAGGTAGTTGAAGTACTGCTTTAGCTTATATGTCTACTGTGACATGACTGATACTTATTCTGTAATTTTAACATCTTACATGCTCTGTATGTATACTCATGTTTTGGGCAAATAAATGATCTTGTATTTTGTAATGTGTATATGTATATTTTGTACTAGCTGCGTCCCGCGGTGTTACCTGCGGTTTATCAGATACACTAAATACAAAAAAAACTCGGGATAAAAAGTAGCTTATGTGTTAATCCAGGATGTCAGCTACGTCCATACCAAATTTTATCAAAATTGGTCCATCCGTTTGAGCGTGAAGAAGTAACAAACATACAAACACACACACACTCACAAACTATGTTCAACATTTAGCTTCTATACAAGCCGTGCCGTTAATTAAGCCTCGGTCCTGGATGGCATACGATTACCTATGGCAGTCGTCATGGGAAGTCAGAAGCCCAAAAGTATGGCGACCGGTCTAACCTATAAAATACTATCGCTATTGCCTAATTACTCGGTTGCGGACGTCTGATGGCAGTAGCTCCGTGTAAAATACTGGTATTCAGCTGCATCTGGTTAGACTGGAAGCTACTTACTATGTTAGTTGGGATAAGTCTAGGCAGAACATTTAGTTTTTATACGAATTGAGAAATGTGGAATCGGAAATTGCAATTTTAATGTTTAACATTGTTAAATAGTTCATATTTCACGTGTCGCGGACTTGAAATGTTTACCACCCTTAGGTCTATAATTGCTTGCACATAACTTTTCCATAAGGTCGCTCTCATTCGCAAAGAATTGACAGGGCAAAAATATTTTTTTCTTAATTGACATAAAAGGTTACATAAAGTGACGTAAAGAGGATTTATGCTACGTAGCATACAAAAAGAAATCAATCTATTTCCTAAATCAAATTCGCTCTATACAACTTTTGACTAGACACATAAACCTAAAAAGGAGTTCATAATATCAAAAAGTGTTTAATAGTCTTTTTGCTAGAATCGACGTTTCGCAATTTCAAAAACATAGGTAAGTTGATATGTGTTAACGCTTGCAACACTCCTTTCCTTGTTCCCGCCCAATTCCTACATCCAATTCAAAATTCCCGCCAAATCCTTGCCGCCGTGCGTTTCCGCTAGAGGCGCCACTACACACAACGTCGCGACAAAAAACTTTTCGGCCGCCATTAACTCGCGCGCGCAAAATTAATTGAAATAAATCAAATTTACCGTGTAAAACCTCTCTAAACTCACTGCAGTGAACTGAAAACCATTAACCTGAACATTTAAACCCTTAATAAACATAAACAAAGTGTTGTGAGTGAGTGTGGTGCAAAAAACTCAACGAACGAGCAGCGGTCGCCGGCCGGTAAGTACCTCCTACCCCGTCTATTCCCTTCGTTCCCGTTGCAGTGTTTACGTATCTTACTCCGCAACAAATTTACTCCAGGCAAAATTGAAATCAAAATTAACAGTCCAAAATATCGGCCGCTGGCTTACGGCTACCTACAACGCCGTTCAAGTCACGCCAATATGACAAATCTTAAACCTTATTGCACGCAGTGTGAGAAGAAATCGAATTTTAAATCTAATAAACATTTCAAATCCGCGGCTGTACTATTAAAATATTCGAGATCGAGATCGAGATCCTAATAAGTATTACCGAAATTCGACAAGACAGCCCTAATAGATACCATCGAAATTCCAGGAAAAACGTTCGCCGTTCAACTGGCTAATGAGAATTTCTCGAAAGAACCCTTAAGAAACCATTGTTCCATTCAAAGTTCCAAGAAAATAATAGAAACTAGTTCTGATATTTGATTTCCGATGATATAATTCCAAGAATATCGCAAATAAAGAGGGAATTCTCAGTTTCTAGAATTTTATTAAATTGAAAGCGTTTTTTGGCGATTTCTTCATCGTAAACGTAAAGCAGTAGCCACACCAACCACGGGGGGCGAGCGGAGCATGTCGTTGCTTGCGTGATTCACGATTCAAGCGTTATGAAGCATGTCACATCAAATAAGAGCGTCCCACGTTTGGTGTACCTACCTACTGAAGCGATATGAAGCATGTCACACCAAATAAAAGCGCCCCTAGTTTGGTGTACTGCGAAGTTTACATTTTTTTTGTAAGAATCTGACTGTCGGAATAATTGAAATTAGAGTACTAGAAAAGTCAGAAAACGTAAAAGCCTTTTCTGTTTTGAAATATAAACTATTTGCCATATCGTTAGTGAAGTTCTAACAGTGCGGAAGTCAAAAATGGCTTATACTTTACAAGATAGTAAAAAAACTATTAAAAACGAGTGTCAACTTACGCTGAACGCAATGTTGTTTTTAATTATCATTTTAACTCTTTGATAATTTAAACTTTGAAAATCCTGATAATCTTTTTCATTTCAAGTAATATTGTCGCTTTCCCAGTGTCGTCTGTTTTTGTCACAAAATGCTATAAACTATTCTAAAGTTCGGTCGTGTTTTACTGGTACAATGAGGCGAGTCTACTATGTTCTATATCTATAGGTATATACCTATATTTACATTGATCTTATCATACTAGATCAATATTTCGGTTTCAGCTTAGCATGTCTTAGATTAAGCATAGTATCCTTGAAACGTCAAAGGATTCTAATTTTATTGGCCTTGGTATTGTTAACGTTCTGAAGAACAATAATAATCTGAGATTGTATTGTAAATTTCGGATATCTGAGTACCTTGAAATGTTTAGTAATCCTTAAAGGGTTGTTAAGGCATTAGTCTGAGAAGCTTTGAAATTGGATCTTAAATAGGTTATGTAGCAAATATGGGTCTAACAACGAAATTGGACCACCTTTGAAACTAATAGTCAGATTACTATTAGTTCTAATTAGGCCTCGTTTACGGAGGCGTGGGGCGTCGCGCGTAGCGTGCGGCGTGGCGTCTCGCGACGCGGCCCCCGCCGCGGGTATCGCTACGTTTTACCGTGAACGGAAAATTGCAGGAATAGCTGATCACAATGCTGCGTGCGCCACCGCGATAACCGTCGCGTATGATGGCGATGATATCCGCGGGCTCCGCCTTAATTTCAAGCAAACGCGTGTAAAATTGCTTCTCCGTAAACGCTCTCATAAAACGCCATATGTTTGAATTTAGTGCGCGCCGCGTCGCCCCGCGTCTCTGTAAACGAGGCCTAAGTACTTTCTCACATAAAGTAGAGATGGGAATGTTCATTAAACAATCATAATTTGTAGGTAGTATACAGAGGTAACAAATAGGGTCTTTACCCTTCTTTTCAGTTTGACCTAAAAACGTAATCAGAATTTCCTTGAAAAAGGGCTCTCTTAATCTAGTTAGGTGTTCTGCAAAATTAATAAGATTTAGGACTTTTTTTTTCAAGTTTATTTGATTCTAATGACTTAGATTTAAGACATGGATATCCTTAACAAGGTAGTGGTGTGATCGACTAGAAGGCTTGGGTAACATGAGTAGATACAAAGATACACAATTTTTTTTATTTTTTTTGTACATTTGCACTAAACTTATGGAATTACCTCCAGTTTCTGATTTGAGAATTCGGGATAAGCAAATACCTACTTAAGTAATGTAGGAGGAGGAGTTAAGGAGTTGTCGAAAAAATAACGGATTTTAAAGCATTTTTTTGACAACCTTGTACTCAAATGTTACTTCAGTATTTGCTTATCCCGAATTCTCAAATCAGAAACCCGAGGTTAAAACGTTAATAATCTTTAATTTCTAAGGCTGGCAACTGATGAAACTTGCGTGTAAGTAGGTAATAACTACGGAAGTAAAAATGGCCATAGATATTCTAATATTAAGAGTATTTTAATAGGAATATTGATTAACTCACCCCAATATGCTGTCCATCAAGGAACAGCTGCGGGATCAAGATCTGGTCGCTCTTCATCCTGTCTCTGATCTCGTCTTGATACTCGGTGCTCATGAAGACATCCCTTTCCTCGTACTTCACCAGTAAGTTCCTTAGGATCTTCTTCACGAGAACGCAGCGCTGGTACGTATCCCTGACGATACCCATCGTCGTCGAGTATATTACCACTTTGCCAGCGTCTTTTTCTTTGTAACTCTGTAAATAAAGAAAAAGAAAGTTATAAAAACATTGAAAATAAGTGTAAACAATATTTTCAAAATGGCGGGAATAGAGTTTGTTACGCGGCGCGGTGAAAGTAAATCTTTTTGTTGACGCTATTATCAAATTGAGAATAGCGCCATCTATTAGATCACAATTGTACTATCAAGAGTCTTACGTTTATGGAAGTCGTACGTCTGGTAGTTGATTTAGTAATTCAAATTATTGCCAACAGATTGCGCTTTTCCGACTTAAATTTGATTAGATTTTCATGCTTTTAGAATCTAGAACTCTAGACTTTGATGGAAATACACCAACATTATATCATGCTAGCAGGTATACTCTAAAACCTACAGTTCTAAAAACCTATTAACATCACAGTGTGATTTCACAGCTTGTGCAACTATTGGTCACAACATACGAAAACAGATGCACCTAACTGTATCGTCAACGTGTCAAGTGTCTACCACAAATTCACATGTTTTACGATACAAACGGTCAGCTTTGCGTAACTTCCTATTGGCTATTGGGTACAGGCGGTCACAAAAGTTTAACGATGGGCGCGGGAAACTCTTGATACCAATGTAGGTAAGTACCTTAGGTAGTGAAATAAAAACTTCAAGATTTTATTGAATTTCTGTACCTAATTATACATTAACTATAATAATATTGTCAGTGGCACGTAGCTTGCAGCTGTTGTGTTTTTTGCAGCCTCAAACCGACAGGAAGTGATTGTAAATGTTTTTAATGTTGTTATTTATATAAAGGTAACTATGGTATTCAAGTTTGAGCAACTTTTAACTTAAACATGATTTTTAAACGTCTATCTATAATTCTATACCATATTAAGTATTACATTTGTATCTGTGAAGCAGTCATAGTGATTGAACGCTTTTTTCCAGCCAGGAGGGTGAGGTGACTTCGGATTCATGAGTGGATTAGAATTTGATTTTCATTAGCGTTAACAGTGAAGAAAAACATCGTGAGGAAACAAGCACACAGATAGGGCTACAAAAATGTTCTCAATGGTGTGTGTGGCCACCAACCCGCACCACGCCAGGCAGCGTAGTGGTCTAAAGGCCTCTACACACCAAAGCCCGGCGACTTTATCCAGCGGGTTATGCCACCGGGCTTGTTTTTCGTCATGTTCGCTCGCTTAGTGCGTGTTAGTTGGCCGCAATAACCCGCCGGGTAAAGCCGCCGAGCCGACGGCTTTGGTGTGTAGATGCCTTAAGGCCTTAAACCCTTCTCACTCTAAGAAGAGGCCTGTGCTCAACACTGGGAGAGTTATGGATTGATTATGCTATTATTTTGTTATCTGTACCACTAACTGTTAAACTGTGTAATTCTGTTAAATCTTCTCGCAACATATTCTATGTCGCTCCGTCAGCAATCACAAAAAGCGTCAAAAACATTTATCTGACCGTCAGTACTTTTACTACTACGATGATGTAACCAATTACGAGTGATGGTTTAGTGCCTTCTAGCCATTTATGACGTAACGGATCTGGTATTGATGTCGCGCCTTGTGTGGTGTTGACGAGGTGAACCAATCGACTTGTGATTTAATTGTGACTTTTTCGATTGATAATTCGGACGTTAAAGGAATGCAAAACGCTCACGAGAAATTGGCTTCATACCCTCCCCTACGAAGAGTTAGAATCATTTATTAAAACCTAAAATTCTTATCCCAAATATATCCTACCTGTTGAAATTCACATACCCGTGACATAAATCCCTACGCATAAATGTGCACTCAATCACAAACTTACATTCACTACACATACACACAAACATTCACTACACATACAAACAAACATTCACTACATATATAAACAAACATTCACAATGCAAACATACACCATTTACACTAACGTAATGTTCCTTACCCTAACTTTAGTCTTATGTTTAGTCCTTACTTACCTTTTTATTTCATTGGAACGCTGCCGCCTTTGACCTCTTGGAGGTGGGCGTTAATGGCTGCGACACAGTTTTATAACTAATGTAGCTATTATCGTACGCAAACTTATTGTAAACCTGTTTTTTAGTTCCAATAAAAATATTATTATTATTATTATTAATTAGGGCCTTCACATCTCTTTAATGTACCTAGTACAGCGGAGAAGTGTCTGTATTAGTCGCGTAAAAAGAGCCTCCACGAGTGACTATACTTAAGCATGTCCGGTGCACAGGCAATCAGTCTCGCTATGAATCTTGCTGACTGGCTTATCTTATCACCACGGCATGATTTATTCTCGTATAGCTTGTGCCGACACGAGAGAAGGAGCAGACGTGTAATCACCGACCTTTATGACATCTTATCATTATCACCAATGACCAGTGTTGGAAAATGTTTATTTTTTTTTAAATTTACTACCATCCCGCTTGCTATGGGAACTGTAATTTTTAAGATAGGTATGTTAAGTTCTAAACTTGAAACTAAAGACCTATGAAGACCCTTCCGTAACGTTATTTACCTAATGATGTTGTAAATGGGGTTCATTGCTACCTCCCCGCATGAATGATTAATGATCAATAGTGACATTTACAGATATTATTTCTGTGACAAGTTCCTACGCATCCATCCATACTGTCCATTCGTTTTTTTTTATTTATTACTAGGCCTGCGTTTGGCCGCCATCTCGCCTGATGTTAAGCGATGATGCGGTCTACAATGGAGCACGCTTGCCCAGAAGAAATTCGTGCACGATGCATGACGCAAAACGATACTGCGTAGGACAGCAAACCATCGTGCATTTGCATTTTTGCCGAAAAAATACAAATGCACTGACGGAAATGGACAGACAGCACGAAAAGACAATTGGAAAATGCAGAGAGCTTACTGGTTGCGTAAAGGTTACATAACAAGCCTACGAATAAGAAGCACATGCCCTTTCAGTAACAAATCGGCTTATAAATGCAACCTAGTAGGCTTAATACTACTTATCCTAGTTACTTAACAATATCTTAAAGGTATTACTTATGTATTTTAAGGCTAAGTCTTTGGAGTCCACCTGTTACTTCACCTGTGCCATAAACAGGTGTCTGTTGTGTTACGACACACCTGCTCATCCTAATAGTCCGATGACCTTTCCGACGGGTATTGAATTTCATTTAAAATTATCGATAGTGTATTATGCAGTTTTAGTCGATATTTGTATTCGACCGCTCCACAGTTTTTTAAGGCCATTTTTCGGACATCGCATTTTTGTTAAAAAAACGAATAGATATGATCATTGAAATGCAAGATTTTGTATCCCCATTTAGCTAGCATGTCTAGTTTTTGAGTGAAAGTTTTTTGAAAATCGTCTTATTTTCACTCGGGTATTTAGAAAAAAAAATATTACTCTTAAAATAAGCATGATACGCAATAATGAATTAGACGCATCGATGGCGTCTCTTATGCTGCATATTTTATAAACCTCTTAACTTTGTTAGATCCAGATATATACGAGTGTTTTGGTTTTTAGCTTTTCTTATTTTTCTCGATAATTCCGCCGTATTGGGAAAAGTTAAATATACGGAAATTATTCTCTTCACTTGGCAGCCACATCCGTTATAGAGCGGGTCAGGTTTTTGGGTACATCATCACGCTATTGAGTGGGGGAGATGAGCAGTAACCTAATTAGAAATGAAAGTGATTACATTTTAAAAATGGAGTACATATAAACATTGTTTAGTTTGCGACACAATGTTGTCCTCAGACTTCGATGCGGACGAAGTCGCGGGCACAGCTAGTTACGAATATGAAAGGAAATTATTATGATTCACCAAATATATTATTATTATATTAATCCCACAGATCTGATGCCAACTGACCTCCTCAACCCTACTAATAGAAAATAAACTGTATTATTTACGTATTAAGGTCACTAAACGAAATAAATCCATCACTATTCATAATTAATTCAACCAAAACTTCAGACACTGTTATATCACCTATTCGAGACTGACACAGACCACTTACGTCACTCGTACGCAACCTTACCATAACAGCCTTCCCCGTTCGTGTAACACTTTACTTTATATTTTTTATTTATAAATAAGGAGGTTTATTACCGATTTTGGAGCGAAGAAAATTGTTAATATTTTCCGGTATGACAAAAAGGTGGCTACGTAATGTCTTAATTATACTTCGGGTCTCAACCGAAGACGATTATATTTTACTTGCAGCAGTACATGAGATGGTGCTGTCTTTGTCACACTTTTAGATATGAAATAAATAAAAAAAAATATAACATAACGTCACTTCCTGTCTCGCTCCCACCCGGGCCGCTGACACAGCACAGCCGTAACTTCATTACGTGTTTTTGTGTTGTCGGAGTCACACTATTTTTCTAATATTGTACCGCTTCAAGATGGGAAAACGAAAACGTTCGCGTTGACTTTGACTTTGACTTTTGAATATCGAAGTAGTTCATCATCATCTTCATCTACGGAAAATTTACAGCATGAAAGTTCACCATATCGTGATGAGTTTAATGAATTTGAGTATCGGAATGAACCAGGTATGTAAAGATGCAAAATAGCTTCTTTTATTCCGAATATGGTTCCAATCTTATTTTCTTAACAATTTTTTTTTTCCGAGTACCCTCCCTTTTTTTAATAAAAAATGGGTGTATTATAGTAGTGGTCCATAATGTTTCTAAGGCGACGAATATTACTCACGTACATTGCGTAGAAGTTATTACCTACCTACAATATGTTCCTCCACGTATATCGTGTAGAGGTTGTACCTAAAAAATAATTATTTCTCCACGTAAATCGTGTAGAGGACAAACAAAAACATGAACTCCATATTAATTATGTTGAGTCCACTAAACATGAGGACCCGTCCTCGATTAAAATATTTTTATCTTCTCCACGTATACCGTGTCGAGACAAAATTCATACCTCCACGTAAATCGTGTTGATAAATTAATTGCTTTACTCGGATAAATTCCGACTTGAGAACTACCTGTTACTCCGCGTAAATCGCGTTGAGTTATTTCATTTATTCTAAGACGATCTTCGTTTACAGGTCATATATTGCCTGATACGGAAACAAATTTAATTGTAACGAATTCACCGACAGTCTGTGAGCCGATAGTCCCATTGACAGTCATGGAGGAAACCATACCATCAGCAGCGACGGAAAAGCCTGAAGAGGTACTTGACCCAGAGATTTTAATGATGTTAGGTGAAGATCTTACTTCCCAGAAGCAACAGGGTGAGGATCTGCATAAGGACATCGCTGCCAGATGGGCACATATTTTAACCAATGGGTTACCTAAAGAAAGTAAGTGAGATCTGATAAAACAGTACTTACCTGCTGCAAACTGTAGCAGTATGAAGGCATCCAAACTTAATTTAGAGATTGAGGCAGCCTTATCGCCTATAAATATTAAAAAAGACCTTTTTAGCCAAAGCAAGCAGAATCAGCTATCTAGTAGCCTAGCAGCGATCGGAAAGGTACTTAATTGGGTTTTGTCGTCTTCTAAAGATATGTTACCTCAAGTACAAGAAATTATTAAACCTTTGAGTGATGCGGGACGACTGATCTGTGACTGTCATTACAGAGAGTCGCAATCGAGACGCTATGCCATTATAAACAATCTTAACAAGCAGACTCGTGACATAGTTAAGAACACCAAAATTGATGAATCCTTATTTGGTGACAATTTAGCGGAACACCTGAAATCCTCAAAGGCTATTTCAAAGTCTGGTTTGGAGATGAAGTCCGTGGTGCTGCAACGCACTCCATACAAGCCTCCGCCCACACAGAATCAAAGGGGGACTTTAAACGCGAGGGGGGTGTCGCGAGCAGTGGCCGGCGAGCCGCGTCAGAACCCCGCTCCACGAAGGCCGGCAGCAGCGCCGCGCGATCGCCGCACGGACTCGTACCGCCAGAATCGGACACATTCTGTGCGCCAGAGAACTCGGAAGCGTTAAATTCATTGCCACAGGTACCAGTAGCAGGTAGACTACGTTCTTTCTATGATAACTGGTGCAATTTAACTGATGATCCTGTTGTATTATCTTGGATACAAGGGTATCGTATACCGTTCAAAAATGAACCTATACAAAGAATTCCTCCGCAAAATTCTTGTAAATTAATATCTGAAAGTAAGATTATTGATCATTGCATCACAGAATTATTAACTTCAAATTTTATAACAACTTGTGAACCCTGTGAGGGCCAATTCCTGTCACCAATATTTACAGTGCCGAAACATAACGGTGAACATCGTTTTATTTTAAACCTTAAAAATCTAAATAAATTTATTCAGCTCGAGCATTTTAAAATGGAAGATAGAACAGCACTAAAGTTATTAGATAATAATCACTTCATGGCAACTTTAGACTTAAAGGATGCCTATTTTTTGGTTTCCATTAGCAAAAATGATAGAATTAAGTTACGTTTTGAATGGCGATCACAACTATACCAATTTAACGTCCTCCCATTCGGTTTATGTACTGCTCCTTTTGTGTTTACTAAACTGTTAGAACCTGTGCTACTACATCTTAGATCACGCGGATTTATTTCAGTCAATTACTTAGACGATTTTCTGTGCATAGCACAGTCATATGAAGAATGTGTTCACAATATTAACACAACAATGAATGTGTTACAGTCTTTAGGGTTCGTAATAAACTATAATAAAAGTCAATTATTGCCAAGTACAACGTGTAAATTTTTAGGTTTTATTTTTAGTACCATAGACATGAAAATATATCTCCCTGATGAGAAAAAACTACGCATCTTTGACAAAACCAGAGAATTTCAAAAAATTAAAAAATGTTCGATTAGGTACTTTGCTGAATATATAGGTCTATTGACATCCGCATGCCCTGCCATCCGTTATGGTTGGATGTATACAAAATTATTCGAAAGGGAAAAAATGTTAGCCTTGGGAAACTCGAACAACTATAATAAGAAAATGATAATATCAAGTTCATTAAAGCAGGACTTTGAATGGTGGAAAACTAATATAAAAAACTCAATGAGTCCTATTCGTAATAATGATTATTGCCTAGAAATATTCAGCGATGCATCAACCACAGGCTGGGGTGTAGCTTGCGGAGATCAAAGTTCACATGGTAATTGGACAGGTGAAGAATTTAGTATGCATATTAATATTTTAGAATTAAAGGCTGCTTTTTATGGTTTAAAAATATTCGCTTCTCAACTTCACGACTGCGACATATTGTTGAGAGTAGATAACACAACGGCTATCTGTTATATAAATCGAATGGGGGGTGTTCAAGACTCAAACTTAAATGTAATAGCTCGTAATATTTGGCAGTGGTGTGAACTAAAGAACATTCATATATTTGCATCGTATATCAAATCATCTGATAACATAGTCGCTGACCGTGAATCGCGTAAAATTAATGTAGATACGGAATGGGAGCTAGCAGATTTTGCATTTTCAAAAATAACAAAAAAGTTCGGTGTACCCGATTTTGATCTCCTTGCTAGCTCACAAAACTACAAATGTTCGAGATACGCTTCATGGAAGCTCGATCCTTATTCTGAAATAATAGATGCTTTTACATTTAACTGGAAAAATCATTTTTTCTATGCCTTTCCGCCGTTCAGTATTATAGCCAAAGTATTGCAAAAGATAATTAGAGACAAGGCAGAAGGTATTCTGGTGGTACCCTATTGGCGCTCACAGCCCTGGTACCCACTGTGGACTAAACTTACAGTGTCTGATTTAATATTTTTTGGACCTGACAAATATTTGTTGTATTCTCCTTTCAGAACACATCATCCGTTGCACGCAGATCTTATCCTAGTGGCAGCGAGATTATCAGGGAATCGATGAAATTAAAGGGTGTTCCAGAGACTTCTTTGCATATTCTAATGGCTGCATTTGCGCCAAGTACTCTAAATCAATATAGTTGTACTCTCAAATCATGGTGGGTTTATTGTAAAAATAATAATTATGATACTTTTCATGCAACTAACACCCAAGTGCTTTCCTTTTTAACAGATAAATTTAACGAGGGATGTAGTTACAGTACATTAAATACCCACAGATCCGCCTTGTCAATCATCTTAGGTTCAGAAATTACTATAAATGATTCTATAAATAGGTTCTTAAAGGGTGTATATAGATTAAAACCTCCGAATCCAAAATACGCGGCCACATGGGACACCAACAAGGTATTAAGTTATGTGTCTAATTTGTATCCTCATTCGGAACTTTCACTTGAATTCTTATCAAGAAAAACAATACTAGCAATAGCATCCGCGCAACGAATGCAGACACTTAGTTTAATTAAGTTAAAAAATATTAATATTGAAAATGTTATTGTGATTAAAATAACCGATTTAATAAAAACATCACGTCCTGGGACCTTCCAACCACTAATCAGGCTACCCTTTATCCGCGAAAATCCATCGATATGTCCAGCTTCTATTGTGCAAGAATATATAAATAAAACGTTGCCTTTACGAGGCGATCAACTAGATGATCACCTGTTCATTAGTTTCCGGAAACCCCATAAAAAAGTATGTTCACAAACATTAGCTCACTGGGTTAAAAAAGTCCTAGGGGATAGTGGTATTGACATATCGGTGTTTGGAGCGCACAGCACTCGCCACGCTTCAACATCAGCCGCTCATAGGCTAGGAGTAAACCTGGAAGTGGTGCGGAAGGCCGCAGGTTGGAGTGATTCGTCCAATGTCTTCTTAAAATACTATAATAGAGAAATTATTAATCATAGTAACAATGATTTCGCTAGTGCCATATTTAATCTTAATCACAGTTAATAAATGAGTAATGAGTAAAGTACTGTCAAACATAATGTAATATTAATCATGAACACTTATCGTATTAACAATTTTGTTAAGAAAAGGATAAATGTAAACTTGATAAAACAAATTATTATTAAGTAAATTGATGCGGTTGATCGTTAATATTTATGTTATAACTTGAAAAAATCAATGTAAAGAATTTATTTTCAAATTATATACCTATTATTTTTGCTTTTCTTTTTTGCAATTTACTCTAAACATCTGCAAGTAAAATATAATCGTCTTCGGTTGAGACCCGAAGTATAATTAAGAATCAAACGAACTTACCTTGTGAAGTTTGATTCCAATTATGCGAGGGTCTCAACCGAAGACGATTACAGTCCCGCCCATCCCAAAAACTTACCCTTCCATAACAAAAAAGAAAAACAATTCAATACAACACATTGGTCTCTAAAACTAATGAAGTTACGGCTGTGCTGTGTCAGCGGCCCGGGTGGGAGCGAGACAGGAAGTGACGTTATGTTATATTTTTTTTTATTTATTTCATATCTAAAAGTGTGACAAAGACAGCACCATCTCATGTACAGCTGCAAGTAAAATATAATCGTCTTCGGTTGAGACCCTCGCATAATTGGAATCAAACTTCACAAGGTAAGTTCGTTTGATTCTTAATTATGAGTTTTGATGGATTAATTAGAGTAACAATGAGTACAAGTTGTGTCACTTGGTAAGCATTTGGTTAAAGTAGACCGACTGTTAAAATTTAGCATAAAAGGTAAACAAACCTTTGGTCGTACAACATTTAATTTTCTTAAATAATACATTACAAGTAAACGTTTTTTTTTAAACAAATTTCAGAATAAATGTGTAAATGAGTATGTTTAATGGTTTCTTAAAGTACAGACGCCAGCACATAGACCTACTACAATCTGTCAAATTTCTTTAATAGATTTTCACCTTCAACGCAAAAGCATTAGGTTCAAGGTTGATTGGGAAAATTTGACAGTTTCGGGTAGGTTGATGTGCTGGCGTCTGTACATAAAATTATTGATTCATGATCAAAGCTACGTTACATACTAAACGGCTGCACTAAAGATACTTTTATCAGTACACAAATTGATAATGAGCTGGCAAAAAACACATAAAACAAAGTATAAAATTAAACCTTATTTTTTTCTTACGAATTGTTGCGTTTTTTTTTTTCATTCGACTGTAATCCGGTACGAAGATAATATGTGGTAATCTGAAGCCGCGTAAAGTTCAGCATACATGATAGGCTTTAATAGCCTGCAGTTCTTCAGACGAACGACACTTTGCCTACGACATGGGCTGTAGCTGTCGCGGTGGTGACTGCAGTTACCTTTGTCGTCGTCGGCAAAGTCCCACTCGTCTGTAAAATCCCTATATAACTTGTAACGATTACCTGAGTATTTATTTCTCTCAGATGTAAGAAATTGCGATACAATGGCAATAATTAATCGAACTAGTCCAAGCCTTCATAAATCCATGTAACCGGATAAAGCTCGACCCCTGTCATACAGGATATCTTAGTCCAGGGGTTGAGACTATTGTAATGTTTCTGAAGTTTGTGTAATAAATGCAATATTTTTTCATACACATCATTATAAATTCTCATAATCAGATAAATACGGAAGTTATACCATCTTAATAAAATATTGATTTTATTACCAAAAGGTGTTCGGTTCCCACTCTTTACTACTGAAGCATCATTAAAAGCTTTTCCGTTGATTACGTCACCATTTCTCCAATTCTGTATTACGTCACAACTGCCCTACGACCTAACAGTTTAGCGGTTTTCCATTGCAACATTTCTTAGCTTACAACATTTATAATTTACTAGTTAACGTGGAGAAAATTACTAGAAAGGTTTCCATATTATTCTTAGGAATGATGTTACGCAAGCTACGCAGTTATTTTGTAAGTGTGCCACTGTTTTTCATGCTTTACGTGTGGTGTAGTCACAGAAAAGTAAAGGAGTGATCAAAATATGAAAGATGACCCTTCGAAATGTTGCCACTACATAAACCGTTAAAATGTTTATTGAAGAAGATATTCTCATAGCATGTACGGATGTCTATTTCCTTTTCTTTCTTTTTTTATATTCCTGTTTAGTATATTCTATCACTTGTAAATTCATATTATTTATCTATTTGCTGCACCGAACGACGTCATACGTCGGCGCCGGCTGTCGCTGAAAACCAGCGCTGGGGCTCTGTCTTGCATAGGGTCGCAGCATAATGCTGAGCGATAGCCGTTTTGCGTGGATGTGACGCATGTTTCCCTCAACCTTCTTATTTTTTGGTTTGTGTGTTTCATTTTCTTTTTGCGTCATGTTTACCGCAAATAAACGTATTTTCTTGCTTTTCTTTCTTTCATCTGGCACAAATTACTACTATCAAAGAAATCACTCTCAGGACTTGTAAAGAGAGAGACGGGATTGAATAGTCTATCGTTGGATAATCAGATATTTACGAAGGTACATTTCTGATCATCATACACATAAAATAACATCACGCTTGTATTCCCCGAAGGGTTGGGCAGAGGTGTATTTAGCGCACCCTTATTTCGCCGTTATGTTTAAGTCTCATGTAATAGAGGACGAGCCTATTGCCATCAACCGGGCACAAATCCAAACTCCGGGCTGCTACTGAGACATTCCACACGGAAAATCTTAATAACACTTTGCCCGACCTGGGAGTCGATTCCAGCGACCACACCAGCGATGCCACTTGCTACAGCTAAGGCGCGAAACACACGGCGGCAGGGCGGGGCAATCTTTTTGACAGCGAATCATTAAAGACCGCGTCTGACCGTCGATGCCCGAGGCTGCCCTTATCGCGAACACAAAGCACACGAGGGCCGGAGGAAGTTAGTTCACGACGTTCATTCTAGTGAAGAGTACGTTAATTGAAATGGAGACCCAGAGAATTGGAGTCGTTGCTTATTTAAAGCCATGGGTATTCCGTGCCGCCAGTGCCCGCCGGGCACCGACGGCGCGGTCTTTTTGCCCTCTATGTGCGTTGGTAGTATAGGATTCCCTTTGCACTATCGTTCACGGTCAAATTGACCGGCCCGGCCCGCCCCGCCGTGTGTTTCGCGCCTAAACCAACGAGGCAGTCACAGTCGAAGCAGTACGAAATGTACGTCGGGAGTTAAACATAGTAGTAAAACCAACTGCACCAGAACTGCAAGCAAGTTGTTATGCAGAGGTAGTCTTGTTCGAGTTGTTTTGTAGTTATTCGAGGCGAAGTTGATCGCTATTTGTTTCTAGCTACAGTTACAGTAGTGTGATTCTGTAAGAAACGCACCTCAATATCGACGGTTAACTCGATATCCATAATGTCACAGTATGGATAATAGAAGCAAATAAACACACAGATAATCGACAGTATAATCAATAACGCGTAGTTTTGTTATCCACGCTGTGTTACGACAAGTGTCTCAGCCAATTAGAATGGTGCAGTCCATGTGCAGTTACGATTTCGAATATGAAACTAAATATGTTTCACCAAACGCGGCGTCATTAAGCCCTCTTGTTCAGTTTACGAAAGAAACCAATAATTACTTGAAACACCTTCGGAAACTAACAGTTAATAGCCTCAAGCTCTACTAAACTCGGTTAGCGTTACCCGTGAACATTCACACATACCGTAAACCGTAGCAAATCAATTGACCTCATCTATTAACCTTGCACAGAATTGCCAAATGAATTCACACGAAATAATATTTCAAAACACTAAATTCATCTTAAAATGCTGGCTTATGTAATGTCGCTGCATCTATAAAGGTGCTTGCTCACTTGTCACCTCTGTAAATGTCAAATATTCAAGACGAATTAAACGCAGAATAGTTGTGCCCTGTGTGTGGACTGAAGAGCCTGTTTTGATAAATGCGTATTCTACTTCTATTTACTGGCAAATTAGCCGATTTTGAAGATCCAATTCTAGAATTTATTTTATTGGAGTTTTTCGCCGGCTCTTCTCCATAGAATCTATTTTTTGGAACCGTGCACCTAGTTTTGACGTTTTAAAAGTGCAAGAAATCTGGTCTATATGAAATAAAAAACTTTGACTTGGACAGGGCTAAAAAAAGCGTTATCGATGTTGTGTATGGTCTGCCAATCAGCACCAGGCCAGCATGATGAAATAATGCCTTAAACCCTTGTAATTCTGAGGAGAGGCCTGTGCCCAGCAGTGGGATATTAATGGGCTGATTATGATGATTATGGTAAACTACGAGTATCTTATGTGAGGAAGAGTATTGGTGGAATTTATCGTGCCACCATCTATCCTGACCCCCGGCAGTGTCGCTCCGTCGCTGTCATCGGTGTCATCACTTATATAACTATTCTGTGGCTTTAGTTCCAATTTTGATCCCCGGTTTAGATTAGCTGGAGGCACTGTACCTTTGCCTACAGATTTGTCGATACCAAAATAAACGACTTCCTTTGATTGTATTGATCATATTACCGAGTCCATGCGTTTGCACACGGTTCTATGTGTCATCATTATCATTATGACCCTTCTGCGAAGTCATTCTCCTTCTTCTGAGAATCGTCACCCCATTCGTAGGGCCTTGGTCTGGATCTTCTGGATTAAAAATGTTGATAGTCCGTAAAATATATGCACAGCTGCCTTCGTTATGCTTGCAATCAAATAAATAATCATAGTATTGTATTATCAACGAACAAATGGATATTGTTAATAATCCACCTTCCACCTTAAGTCACCTCGGAATTCTATCGGATCTACTATACTTGCAACTTAGTCTTTTTGCACCTTGGACGTTTTGCAACCGTTTATTATTATGCACTTTGGACGTTTTGCAGTCGTTTGTCATTTTGCACTTTGGACGTTCCTTCCGCCACCTTAAGTCACATCGGGATACGTAGAAGCCTTATCTTGGATGGCAAATCAATCTACTATTATTGGCAACTTCGTCTTTTTGCTCTTTGGATGTTTTGCACTTTGGACGTTCTAAAACTAGATGGTTTTTGGCCTTCCAATCCAGGGCCACTAAAAATCCAAATATTTATCTTTGATTTCAAAATTCGAAAAACGAAATCCAATATGTCGCGTGCGTCCGTCGTATCAATTACAAACAAGTGGGTCCGAACCTTTAGCCTTACTTACGGTAACCAAGTTGGTGCTATTAAGAGCGACCGTTAACCACTGCTTGCGTCACGTCACCCGGCATGCAGCCTAAGTGGACATTGCACACTAAGTAAGATTAAGCACACGCTTTTAGCGGCAAGTTGAGCGAGACTGAGAAAACTTGCAAAATACTTTAATGAGGATGTATTCATATTGGAGTGGAGAAAATTAAGCTAGATTGCGATTGAAGCAATTTCTGAGTATTGATTTATCGTACTTAAATGATCCATCGTGGTGTGATGATCGTTTATTTTGAAATTAATTGAATTGAATCAATTTCAAGCAACTCATCTCGAAATTATTGCAATTAAATTGAATGTACTAATACTAATGGAAACTATTTCACTAAGAGCCGGTTTTTCAATTGTAAAATTTATTTTATCTGAGCAATAATTATGGCGGTAAGACATATTTTCTATACAAAAACATTTGAAAAACAACAATTGAAAAACCGGCCCTAAATTGTCTATTATGCATGGAACGTGTAGGTACACCTATATGTGTATTGACACAGAATAATTTACAAGTAAAACTAAGGTGAAAAGTGAAACTAATGTAAATAAATTGAGTGCCTAAAAAATATAAAAAAAAATGCACCGATTTTGAAGAACATTCGTAATCGCTGCGTGTGGGAGGTGTAACCTAATATTGATACCTATATATAAAATTATGATGGAAGGGAGTGTGCATAAATAGGGCTACTTGTCTCCTTGGACAATATGACATATGGCGATATGCTTAGATCGCCAAATAATAAGTATTAGCCGGTAAAAGGATTATAATGTAGGAATGTAATACTTTACGATATTCACAAGCCACATGTATAATGTATTGTATACATTACAGCCATATGTATAAGATATTCATAAGCGTAAGTAGAAATAATTTATGCTCAATTCAAAATTAAGTATTTTTTTCATTTTTTTTTAATCTTTGCCCCTCCCTAAGATTTCTCTTGTATCGTGGGTGCGTTTACAGACACAAATCTCACAAACAAACGCCCAGATCCGAAACAACCATCTGTAGGCCATACACATTTTTGTTCCGTGTGGGAATCGAACCCACGACCCGTAGCGCAGCAGCCAATCGCTTAGCCACTGCACCAAACGTGTCGTCGAATTTGAAATAGCCTACACCACACGCTCTATATTTATTCACATACAAGATCAATAAACCAATTACATAACTGCACTCGATAATTATCTTCTATTTCGTCCAATTTAAGTCAAGTGCAAAATTAAGCCTTGCCTTTTTAATGTGCTTGAAGCGGACTGTATCGCTTATTTGCATGTCATATGATAGACAATTAATTATTAAGTAGGAAGCTGACTTCGTCACGGCTAATGAATGTGAAATTATTGGCTGTCGATCGTAATAGCAGGAAAATAATAGCCTGCAGTATCAATGGGTGGACGGATTCATACAGCTGTAACTGCGGATATGTCGTATGTCTGAATTATATAAACAAACGTACAGACAGTAATACGACATAAATTATGCGGCTCGGCAATCTTCGTGTTTCCGAATTTATAGGAATTGCGAAAGCGATCAATTCAATGTTCCTTTGAGTGTCTTTATAATATTAACAATAATATTACAATTTTTGTTTTAGTTTTTATTATTTATGTACATAGGCTATTGCATTAGGTAATAAGTACCTGTAATGATAGTTTTATGTTTATATGAAATAAATAAATAAATAAAAATTAAGTAACGCTGGCTATGCCTCTTTGGATCAAATCAGGATAAGTCAATTAATTGGTCCCTCCGGAACCACGTGTTTTGAGATACCCGATATAGTTACTTATATTATATGGTCGTATTCCTAAATTTAAAATCCCTCTCCCAATTAATTTACCTTCTCTTCTAACATATTCCTCCCCAGATCTATTTGTGGCGATGATGATTTTTATCCGTCACAATAATATTAGATTGTGAGTTTTTACTACAAATATTTTTTATGTAGGTGAATGTGGTATATTTTTATAGTCATAACAATTAAAATATTTCTTGTTTGTTTCAGTTCTGTACTAACACAACAAGTCTACGTTGAGTTCAAGTATATCAATCGAAGAACTTTCATTATAATTTTTTTATTTTTGCACACTTGCTTTTCCATGTCACTTTCGATATTGGTAGAATTGTCAACATCGGCACTAATTGCCATTAAGAAAAATAGAATACAATATAGTTACATAATATGCTTGTGCAATGTGCACGGAATTCTGAATCGGAATGCGGTGTAAAGTTTTGTCGGACCGTGTGTTTTCGTATTCTCCGATCAGGTTTAGCCTGATCTAGTGATTTAAAAATAGTTCCTGCCTTCATGTGACATACGGAGAAACCCAATAAGGTTTTTCCGTGTGGAATTTCTCAGTAGCAGCCCGGAGTCTGGATTTCTGTCCAGTTGATGGCACTAGGCTCGCCTTTATTACATGGGACTTAAACATAACGGCGAAATGAGGGTGTACTATACACCTCTGCTCAATCCTTCGTAGAATACAGGCGTGATGATGTCTTTCCGTCGTTTGACCAAGCTGACGACACCAGAATTCGTTGCACATTTATCAAAACCTACACGTTCTCTTAACGTAACATTAACATTTTATGAGAAAGCCTACGATTCATTCCTACATAAAATATGATAATTCTGCCACATCCGTAGATAATGCATGCTTTCGTTGCAAAATAATAAATTTTATATTAGTCGAATCAAAAATATATAAGAGCATTAACAAAGCTGTGATTGAGAAATGAATTTGACATTATTGATATGATGTAGATAAATCTAAAATGATAGTGTTGGGTAATGATCAATAAAGTGAATTCTAAAGTTCTTTACACAGTGTTCTAAATTGTTTGACATTCAATATTATAAATGTGTTGGGTGTTAAGTTTGTAACTCAGTCACTCTGTAACGGGTGAACAGATTTGGATAAGGTATAATACGAAGACACAATGTACATGTTTATCCTAGATTAACGCATAGCCGTTGAACGTTTCAAGCGGGAAATTTTTACTTATACAAGAACGCAATCAGAAGGGCTACTTATCAAATCACTTCTATCTACGCCACCTCATTGTTTTCCATGGCTTTGTAGAATCCACCCATATATGATCACAGGACAGGTGATCATACATTATTTTTAATCAGTTGCAGAAAAAGCAGTGATTGCAAAAAGCAATGATAGATATATGTTAAACGATTGTCTTAAAAGCAGGAGGGTCTGAAATTTAAGTGTGGATCTGAATTGAATTATCATAATTTAATTTTTTTATTTTGTCATAGGTAAGTAATACATGGTATACACAACTTTTCTTCGCCAAACTGCTAAGCAGTTTGTAGGCGTTCTGCTCTTTTAGTCTTAAACTTATACTACCTAATAAACACATCATCTTATTTTTACACATCATCATAAATACATCTATCCTGCTTCCTTTTCTGATTATCGTCCTATTTCAATATTACCATTCCTTTCCAAAGTCCTTGAAAACCTTATACACCAACAACTCAGCACGTTTCTTTCCAAACGTAATCTCCTGAATCCTTTTCAGTCTGGATTTCGTCCTGGACACAGTACTACCTCAGCCCTTGTGAATATTACGGATGATATCAGGTCAGGCATGGAAATCGGAAACTTGACGGTACTTGCATTGCTAGATTTCAGCAATGCTTTTAATACCGTAGATTTCGATATTTTGCTTGGCATACTTTGCTCTTTTAACATATCTCCATCGGTGATTGATTGGTTTCGTAGTTACCTGTTTGGTCGCCGACAGCGTATTTGCATCGAAGATACTTTCTCTTCTTGGTGCAGCACGTCTGCCGGTGTGCCTCAGGGTGGCGTTTTATCCCCTCTACTTTTCGCGTTATTTATCAATTCTATCTCTCACCGACTTACTTCTTCCTACCACCTTTATGCAGATGATCTTCAAATTTATAGCCAAGCCCCTCTTCGAAAGTTGTCAGAAGCCATTGATACCATTAATCTAGACCTGGCTCGAATAGGTGACTGGAGTAAAGAGTTTGGACTGAAGGTCAACCCTACTAAAACCCAGTTGACTGTTGTGGGCGGTTCCCGGACAGTCTCCAGGATTGACTGGACTGTACTTCCTCAGGTTTCTTTTAATAACACTATAATTCCGATAACCGACAAAGTTAAGAACCTGGGGATTTACATTGACAGTACCCTTTCCTGGACCTCACAACTGCAGGAAGTCAGTCGTAAGATGTTCGCTTCTGCGGGCTCCTTAAGACGCCTTCGAAATTTCCTTCCAACTGCCACCAAAATTGCGTTAGCACAATCTCTTCTTCTCCCCATCCTCGACTATGCTGATGCCAGCTATCTTGATCTAACTGAGGACCAATTTGGAAAGCTTGAGCGACTTCAAAATCTTTGTATCAGATTCATATTTGGTTTGCGTAAATATGATCATGTTTCTGAATTTCGTACGAAGCTCAAATGGCTACCTATTCGCCTTCGCCGGAATGCCCATATTCTTTCTCTGCTTTATAATGTACTATTTAATCCTTCCACCCCTTTTTACCTTAAAGAACGCTTCGAGTTCCTCTGTGACACACATTCTAGGTTCTTGAGATCATCAGAAAATCTTAAATTAAAAATACAACAGCATTCTTCTTCCTATTTAGACAAGTCCTTTACTATTCAAGCTGCTCGATTGTGGAATGCATTACCACTTAATGTGAGACGTGCGCAATCACTGCCAGTTTTTAAAAAGCTGGTGAAGGAACATTACTTGTCACTTTAATTTGCTATTCCTTGATTACTGCTCATCTCTTCTTCTTTTTTTTTATTTTATTTATAAAATATTTATTTATTAGTTTGTTTTAAAGATGTATGTAACTTTTTATATATTATATTTGTGTAATTATTGGTATGTATTTAATGATATTATGTTGAAGTATTTTTTGTACGATACTTACCTACTTGTACACCAGAACTGCCCATTATCTCTTTCCGTTCTTCCAGTCCATCCTAAGGTTGTCTGGAAGAGATCGTCTTGTGCGATAAGACCGCCCATTGTACATATTTTGTGTAAATGTTTGTATTTCTTGTTTGTTTACCGGTGTATTATGTACAATAAAGAGTATAATAAATAAATAAAATAAATCTATATTCTTTTAAAAACCTAGAAAAAAAAATTAAGAGGTCATTAATTCCTTAATAACTCTTTTCAGCTTCATTTTACATTTAATTCTGTCCCCATCTCTTAACAACGGATATTTATTACACAGCCTTGGTACTAAATATTTACGTGTTCTCTGACCAAAATAGTTAATAACTTTATTTTGTACTAGCACGTTGACTGTCCCGTCTGTTTTGGGTAATTTTGTGGTACGTCTAATGTTTTTTTAAAATTCGTTATTCATACGTCCCTGGAAAATTAAAGTTTTAGCTCGCACGTCCAACCCAAGAAACGCGGTTCAGTTGCCTTTGGCTAATGCATTACATGTAATGCACGAACGTCACAGCCAGACCAAAAATGCATTACATCTAATGCACGGACAGTCAACGTGCTAGTCTTCCCTTTTTTAATTAATTTTCTAGTCATGCGTTAACGATGAAAAAAAAAAAACCTACTTTAAAAGGTTACCAAAAAGTTCTCAATGTTATGTGTAGTCCGCCAACCTGAACCAGGCCAGCGTTGTAAAGCCTAAACCTTTGTTATTCAGAGACCCATGCCCAGCAGTGGGACAGTTGGGCTTATTATGTGTGTTCCATAGCGCTTATCTTCAAAAGCGGTCGTCGACACTGCTTCAACCTAATATATCGAGTTGGTCTCTACTTATATGTATTACGCCACAGCCTACTTACTTATCACATCAAACACCTGACACCTGTAACTCAAATCACCATGCAAATACTTGCATACCTCATTATCAAGTACCTGATTACCATGACTACCATCAACACTAAGAACTAATATAAACATCTAACTCAGCCTATCTGGTCACGATCCAGCTACAATACCACAGATCATAGAAAACAGAGAAGATATGCTACAGAAATATGGCCATTATTGATGCCGCGATATGCGGTACTTAATTGAATGTCTCCTTATTTTTGTTACACCGAGAACTACCCCTCACTTGTTTTTTTCTCTTGCAAATAATGTCCATCCAAAGGTTGTCTGGAAGAAATCGCCAAGTGCGATAAGACCGCCCATTGTACATCTCTATTTTATATTTATGTTTCTTGTTTGTTTTGTGTACAATAAAGAGTATTGTATTGTATTGTGTATGCCCAAATTAGACACACTGTCAGTTACCAGAAGCTTGTAAAATCTATCTATCCTCAGCTATGTTCACATTTAAGCTCATATTTAGGGTCACGAATTAGAAGCTTCATTTTCTGAAATCGTAATTAAAGTACGGATGAAGAATTTTTTTAAATAAAAAATTTTTTGAATGGAAATGAAAAATATCGAATTTTTAAATTTTAACACTTGCTTTAAAACGTTCATCGGTGAAGTGATACTTAAAGTGGCCCGCAGATTAGTACTTAAGCTATAAATGCCAGAAATCCTAACTTCCTAACTAATAATATTATAAATGCGAAAGTAAGTTTGTTGGTTTGTTACCTTTTCACGCCTAAACCACTGAACCGATCATCCTGGAATTTTGCATATACGTTGTCAGATGTACAGAAATGGACATAGGATACCTTTCATTCCGAAAAAAGTATTGTTCCCAAGGAAAACAACAATAACGTTCGTAGATGGCACCACGTGTCTTTCGAATCACGTTTGAATTATTATCGAAACTTTAGTAGTGTGTTAAGAGTTTATTTGAGCTTAATTAATGCGAGCAAAGCCGCGGCCAAAAGCTAGTTTATGATAAATAAATCTTCACGTCCAATAATCGCTCATGCAAAACCCGTGTTCGGAATCGGCGCATCTCTTTTAATTCTATGATCTTAGTACACGACCTTGTGAGGCTAACCAGTCCGGTGTCGGACCGGTCCGTACCGGTCCAGGGAAACTAGGGAACCGTGGATATCATTAATTTGTATGTGAAAGTTTGTATGACTCGGAATGCGCAGGAATGTTGGTGAATTCAATTTAAGTTGTTAAGAAGGGCTTCGGAGAATGGTTGATTCTAAATGTGTACCTATTGAAATGTATGATTACGAGTAGCTGATTTTGAAATGGTGCTTTTTATGTACGCGCGGTAGAAGTTATACTTCGACTGAGATAGAATAAGGTTTATGCCAACTAACTTCATGGTGTCATAAAGAAAAGAGGTTGATGTCAACAACTAACTTCATGGTGTCATATAGAAAAGAGGTTGATGTCAACAACCAACTTCATGGTGTTGTATTTCCGCTACAGCTTCATGCGTAACTTCCGTAACAATGATAATTTTGCCGGGTTAATTCAAAAACCAACTAACTGCACAAATCATAATTTCGATTTATGGCGTTTTGAAAGTTTGTATCCTAAAATTGCGTATACAATTTTATCTAAGTTCGTGTCCTAAAATCTCGTATACAATCTTATCTAAGATAGTATATACAATTTTAGGACACACACTTTCAAAACGCCACTACTCAAAATCATGATTTGCGCGGTTAGTTGGCTTTTAAATTAAACCGGCGATTTTACCTTAAACGCGCCAAAAGAAGTATAAAATAAAAAGCATTCAATATTAATATTTCACGAGGAAACCGGCAAACTTGAGAATAGTAGTAGTCTGCGTGGTAGACAAGCTTAGACAAGGCATAAACTTCATTCTGAAAAGAGGTACGTGCCTAACATTGGAGCAGTAATAGGCTGATTGTGCTATTCCCGTCAAAGATAATCAGATCTCGTCTCTTTGCGTAAGCACCACGTATACAAATCAAGCCATTTTCCCTATGTTTCGGTCGGGGAAGTTAATATAAGAAAATGTTTGCAACTTCACGCTAATTTGCCTGTATTTGAGTGATGCAGGTATGGAACTTTTGTGGAACATCAACACAAACTCAAATTACACAGGCACATAAGTACAAAGCTAATATCACAGCTATTCCTATTCCGCCTCAGTCGTAGAACTTTCATCAGGGAAATGGATTACAATGACGTTCTAATGTCAGACATAAGTAAGAAACCGGTCATTACTGGAATATGGCAGTTTATTGTTTGACACGCGAGCTTCCTTGGAGGATTTACAGAACTTCTTGCATCCACATTAATATTATAAATGCTAAAAAGTACACTCTGAAAAAAATAATCCTGGTCATGGTATAATAATAAGCTACGCCAGGTATTCTCTTCCCGCAATGGCCTAAGACTACGTCATGAATGTCATGATCAGTGCTGACATTTATTAACATCTTCAATACAATCAAGGAGATTTTTAATTCATAATAAATATTAAATAAATTGCTAACTAGCCTAACTATTTTCTATTTCGTGTTATTCATCTATTTAATAAAAAGTAAACTGTATAAAGTTACTAGTTCAAAATTGCTTCTCTAAACAAGCAAATATGTGAAAAAATGCATCTTCCTCGGGTAATTTATTTATACATGTGGAAGTACCCCCAGCTGATGACGTAGTCTTAGGCCAATCACGTAACCTGGCTGTCACGGGAAGAGAATACCAGTGAAACATTATTATACCATGATCCGGGTCATAAGAATAATAGCTTATTCAAATAAAAAGTATTGAATAATACTATTTTGTATTATAACTTGTGAGACACATTTGTATTTATGATTAGTTACGGCTTACTCACGTGCGTTTTTCGGGAGTGAGTTCGACTGGCGATCTCGCCGCGTGTTCAGCTCATGAGTAAGGGATCCGCGTGGGTCCGAAATAAGTCGGGAAATCTCGAATAATGCACGTGAGTAAACCGTAACTAATCATAAATACGAGTAATACAACTCAAATAAAATTAATAAAACTTGTTAAATAGTCTATAACATAATTTTTATTTGAATAAGTTATCATTCTTAGTTTCTGAGATATTAAGATTTATCTTGGTGACCCGGATTCATTGCTTACGAGTGTAGGTTTGTTTGTCTGTCTGACTATTTATTTCTAACTTCTTCACAATCGAATGTTTTTTTTTACTTATTGTCCTTAAACTGACACAATCGACCACCTATTCCTATTTGAACCTAACCCTGAGCCTATCTGCTTAATACCAGACTCCATGATCTTTGATTAGTTTGCTAATTAAACTTGCAAATTTTAATTAAAATTAGTCAGTTGTCGACCTTTTAAAATGTTTCAACATTATATATTAATTACACATAAAACATTAATGATATTGTATTACGAGTACACGAAGGTGTATGTTTCACAAAAGTAGGTATGTTTGGCAACGTAATACCTACTCCGTTGCATTTGTTGTCCTTGTCTTACGATATATTGTAATAAGATACGTATACTTAGTCATTTTCTGTTTGATTGTAAACAACTGAGGACATTCACAGGGATACTGAGAAGATCTGCAGGTTGACCATAGCGTACAAAGGCACGATCGAAATAAGTAAGGCGGTTGCATTTCCCCAGACGCACTCATTCCCATGTAGCTCTAGTACTGATATTAGTATATCTACACCAGTGCGCTTTCATGTTCATCTTGCGCTTTCGTCTGACGCATGCCTGAAGCCCCATAGTGCATGCAATAGCGCATGCCTTAATATTAGTTCGAGTCTTATGGCAATCAATATTGCATGCGCTTGAAGCAAGAGGAATTGAAAGTTGAAAGCGCAAGATGAACATGAATGCACACGGGTGTAAACATACCATAATTATGTCTTTCTTCCAAACATCTCTATCAGCCGTAAGGCCGGATTTAGGGAACGATAACGGGGCTTTTAATCGTGGGGCCTCTATAAGAGAAGGGCCTCCACAACAGGACAATTTGATTTTTTGGCTCCCATTCTAACAAAGACAAAAAAGTACAAATTCACGAGGTATTTTTTTAAACATGTCAAAGGGCCTCCACTTCTTCTTTGCCTAGGGCCTCCAAACCTGTAGATTCGGCCCTGATCAGCCGTCATCTCAGTGTTCTCTATCATCTTTCTCACACCAGACAAGATACCTCAACAAACACACAGCCAACAATTCTTACGTATTACTTACACAAAAAGCAACTACACAAATTGATTTCAATAAATCCAAGCAATAGAAATGTTTAGAACAATAGTAGTACAACCTTCCCACGCTTTCAAGTTAACGTTTGGTAAGAATGCTGTATGTTTGATGAACATACTCGATTGTGACGACACTACATGAGTATCTTGACCCTTAAATGTTAAGGTGATCAAGTGGTCCTCGGTCAAGAATTTTTCGGCTAAAGGACTGTTGTATCATCATTCGTAAGTGTTGAAAGAGCTGCCAGGGTTGCGGGATTTGTTCGAAAGAGTTACCGCGGCCCGGTTCTACTCCCTAAGCACGAAGTCCGTGGTTTCGGCCTTAGTTACGAGCGTTTCCTACTCTCTATCATCTACGGACGTACGATTATTTCGGGGCCCGAACTAAGAATGAATGACAACACGATTTGACAGTTGTCCCTACTACCGATGTGTTTTTTCTCGTCCGAAAAGTTGAACTTGACACTTGTTTTGTTCACTCCTACGTTTCGGGCTACTTTCGGACGGGCAAATAACTTCGTTGACTGACTTAGGGAGTAGGCCCCTTGGAACGCAAAGGGTATTAGGAGGAACACGGATGGATTTTAGTCAGTAAGAGTCTGACACTCCCTTCCGCTACGTCCAGAGCGGAAGAAATCATTTTGATTATTTCCTATCCTTAAAGTGTTGAAAGAGGGGGCTTTAGTGATTGAAAATGGAAAATAAGCCATGACCAATGTGTTCCTAAATACAGGGTTATTGAAAACCTAAGGAAGAAACCGTCTTCCCAAAAAATACGATGAGACAAACTTATCGAGTTTATATGGTGATCTTTCTCTCTCTGTCTTTGTGCTTTGACGAATTCTAAGATCCCATATATTTCCTCATACGATACAATATTCTATGAATAGTGAAATATTCAATTTAGACTTTATTTAACGTGATCAACAATTTTTTTTTTATTTAGCTTTGAGTCTAAAATAAATGACAAAAAGGCCACAACTAATAAGCAGAAAATTTATGTTAAAAATTACCATACAAAAATCCTTTCCAAGGAGGTCGTATAATAATTTATAGGTGGGATTACCGAAATATTTGAGATACATACATAAATAGTGTACATTATGCTATTTCCATATTTTTTTCTAATCTGAATTTAATACGTATACTATGGTAATCTGTCGATAAAGCTATTCGTTTTTTTTGTCGTAACGTTTACTATGCAGACTTTTATTGCATAGTTTAAAAGTTTTTGCCTAAAACGAGCAAAATGTAGGCTTCTCAATGTCATCACCTACATATTTGCTAAATGCGATATTCTTTGAATGTATTTAAATATTTAAATGTAAGGTTAACATAAATGTTTACTGTTTTATTATGTGTTGAATTATTTAAGTACATCAAGATTTAACGCAATTGCTCTTGGTGTTTTAGCAAAAATTATGAGGTGAAATTTTTCTACATCAAACATCAATATTGATTTGATGTCATGTTCATCTTTACGACAAAAGATCCCAAAGTGTCCGGATCCAATTTGATTCAGTTTAAGATAATTATGTTGCAGAGCATTTAAAAATAACAGACAAATATTTGTACTAAAAAAACGTGTCGATTATTCTCCGGTTGGCTATTTTTAGACGAAAAAAAATACATGTCGGTTGTTTTCCGGTTGTATACGCTATAGGGAAAAAAAAATACGTGTTAGTTATTTTTCAATGATCTGCAACATCATAATATCTTAAAATGAATCAAATCGGAGCCAGGTACTTGGCCACCATTCCTTGTTAGTTATTATTTACTTTAAATTACCTGTGCAAGGCTAGAGAATTCTTTATTACATAATTAACAAACCAATTTAGTTAAAACATTTTTAATAAAAACATTAGATTAAGTGGTTTTCCAAATTCTATTTAACCTTGCAACCATAACAATATGTCAGTGGTTAGCATTTCCATCTCGTGTTTACCACACATGCCCACACAATGCCATGCCATTAAGGCGTTTTATCAATCGATAAATCGGTTCGATATGTCACGAATTCAAAAGTGTTGATCGAACACTTTATAAACAATCAAATTGTCCGTTCAAGTGTCAACCTTGATATTATTATGAATAATCGACTTTTTATTGGATTTGTGAACATGCTAATTTGTCGATTTTAATAGATTTAATGATCGATTTTTTACAATTTTTATCGAGTGAGAGGTAGGTACGTTCACTTCTATAAATTCAGGGTTGTTAGATACCGTGTTTTTTTTTTCATTTGTTTTTTTATTTCCTAATAGGGTTGTGCGGTGTGTATTCTTATACAATTTATGTACCTTTTTTTTTTTTTTTTTATCGTGGGAAAATCCTCATGGATACCCTTCGCCCGGGGATGGCGAAGGGTTATGCCGGACTCTTACCGGCTAAAAACCCACGGTGTTCCTTCTCCTGACCCTTGGCCGGGGTCACGGGATTCGCAGCTGCATGCGCCGCAACCCCGGCAGGCCTCGGTCCGCCAGCCCCTGGCGGACCTCTCCTTCTGTGGGGCCTTGCCCCACGTCCTCCTGAGAGGCGCGCACGGAACAATGCGCGCCGCCTTCTCGGGCCTGTTACTGGTCGGGCGACGGATCCCCTAACCCGTCGCCCGCAGGCCACACACTAGGGTGGCCGGAGATCGTCGCGCGCCCTCCGGCGGCGCCCGGTGCGTCTGGCGCGGGAAGGGAGAGTGGCCGTCGCCTCTCTCTCCCTCTCCGCTCCCTCCTTGGTTGCCATCACCACCTCGCAAAAGGAGGTGACGGCTTCCCACGCACTCTCGCTCCCGACCATGGACAGAACCACGGCCGGAAGCGAGAGGTCACCACCGACTGCCGCCACTAGTTCACGGCGCTGCGTCGTCCACGCAGGGCACGCCTGCAGCGTGTGCAGCTCCGTGTCCTCAGGGCAGTCGACGCAGTGGTGACATCCGGGCGTCTGCTCACGGCCTATACGACACAGGTACTTCCCGAAACATCCATGTCCCGAGAGCACCTGCGTCAGCCGGAAGCTGAGGGCGCCATGCCGCCTCTCCAGCCACTCCTCCATAACGGGTCTTACCGCCGCTATTGCGGCGTGCCCTATACAATTTATGTACCTAGTAATGTAAATACTAACTGCATGATATATTATTTATCTTAATTATAGTATAAAATTGACTTGCAACTGTATGTCTTTCAGAGTGTAATCCACTCCAGTCCAAGGAAATGATCTCATCTTACATACATACATAAACTCACGCTGTAGAACACCACATTCTACTATCCGTATACAGGGTGAAATTGTAAACAGTTGACAAACCGAAATGGGAGATTGTACTCATCACTATAAACAACTTTTACTATGGGACCAAAGCTGAAATCGCGAAAAAAAAACAGATATTAACTACATTTATGTTCGCAAAACTCGTCAAAATGTAGGGAACAGCTGTTTTTTTTTTTCGCGATTTCAGGTTTGGTCCCATAGTAAAAGTTGTTTATAGTGATGAGTACAATCTCCCATTTCGGTTTGTCGAGTGTTTACAATTTCATCCTGTATAAATATACTCCATTCGCTTCATCCACGTCTTATTGTTAGTAAATAAAACATAGATGCACTTGGGAGCAATGAATCCAGATCACCAACATAAACCTAAACATCTCGGAAAATAAAAATTATTAAAATAAAATTAATAAAAAATAATATGAACCATAATGGACAATCAAGATCAGCTGAAACTCTCGTGCCTTCGTGGGCCACTTTTGTCTAATGTTATATCAAATGGAGTATGGAGTTCAGAAATGATTAAACCAAAGCCTCCAACTATTTCCCCAACATGACTAAACAATGACCATCTCGAATCAACAAGTTGTTATACATAACATGATTGATTGCCGTCCATGTTATGTTGAAGATTGGCGCAAACCGTTAGTACTGTAATGTTAGGTACCGTTCGTACTATCGATGACTAAGCTTCAGTTTTTATGACCAAATATATATATATCGATATAAAAAAGTTACTGTACTGGATAGGAAGAGAAAGGTTTATTATAGCTCTGTCGAGTGAATCACAAGGACAAAATAATTAAAGTTGGCAATACAACAATTATTAAGAAAAAAAGGAGCTAGATAATATTAAAGTTGCGGAATTATAAATAGACTCGGCAATGAATCCGGATCACCAATATAAACCTTAATATCTCGGAAACTAAGAATGCTAGCTTATTCAAATAAAAAGTATTTTATGGACTATTTAATACTACTCAAATAAATTTAATAAAACTTTTTAACATTTCCTTCATTTTCCATTCCCAACTATGTTGAGGTCAGCTTCCAGTCTTGCAGGAGTGACTGTCATCAGACCCCCTCCAACCAAATATTGGGCAATGTCGATTTACTAAAGTTAGGCCAGTTGTCAGACTTTCGGGCTTCCCACTACCCGTAGCAACTGTCTGTTATACAAGGTGAAACACAAATAACGCACAACCTCATAAGAGGTCACTGTACTCATCATTAAGAACAACTTTTACAATGGGACCAAAGCAGAAATCGCGAAAAAAAAAACAGCTGTCACCTACATTTTGACGAGTTATGCGAACATAAATGTACGGAACAGCTGATTTTTTTTTCGCGATTTTAGATTTGGTCCCATAGTAAAAGTTTTCAATAATGATGAGTAGGTACAGTGACCTCTTAAGAGGTTGTGCGTTATTTGTTACACCTTGTATATGTATTATAAAGATATTCGTATGATCCCCGGGACTGACGGTTTAACCTGCTCTCCGAGGCACGGAGGGGTCGCGATGTGTAAAGAACGGTCACCCATCCACAGACTGACCGTGGCAAGCGCAGCTTAACCTTACAAATCATATTATCCGCGCGGTTGATAATGAACAACGAGCCCCTAATACAAATATGAGTCTCATCATCAAATTCCTTAAAATCGTTAATTAAATCAACCTATCACAAAATCTTCATCAAACGATAGAGCATCACCAAAGTAATTCATCATTCACTTGTCCGTTCAAACAAAAAAACCGTTTTGTAATAATTAGTAAGAAATGAATTTCATGCGCGTAGCGTGCAGGTATTTATGACAATGTTGATATTATACTGAGATGCAGTTGCCACTCTGCTGGGCAATCTTGATCATTGATAAACTATAATAATTAATGTGAGGGGAATTAGAGATTTTGTTAGTTTAGAAAATTATTAAATGTAAGTCTGCTTAGTATTAACGGAGAGCATTAAGCCGCGTAGTCATTTGTCCCCAAATATGTGCAGTAAATTTGGGGACAAATGAACTCGTGTCGCCAGCGATGGCCGACGCGCAGCATTGCCGGACATCGCGTGACAAACCTAGCAACTACTCATTAGCACGGAAATGTCGCGGAAACGTATGTCACCAGTCATCGCTGGTGACACGTATTGCGGGCCATTTGTCACCTAATAAATACATGGCATAAGTGCCAAAGTGTAATTCTTTAAAAATGTCAGATTAGACGGGCTAATACTATGATCATTAAGTACCAATAAAAGACAACATATATTCTAGCGATAGCTTACCTTACCTACAAGCACGTAGTACCTAAGTATTACTTTAAATACACAAATAGAAATACCAAGATTGCTCATCATCATTCAACATCTTGGTAAGAATTGGAGCACTCTAAAATATTTTTGTTGCGTGAACATGAAAATGAAGACATAATACTGATCGAAGTATGAATGAATGAATGGAATGTTTGGCATCTCGATCAGTAAACGAATGGAACTGTTAATGATGGCATTTTATAATTCCCTCACGAGAGCAACCGTTCATTGCAGTGACGGTCTGTTGGAGTCCCATGCTTGATGAGATGATGTGATGCAACGAGACTGTTTTCGTATTAATTGTTTTTATAGGAAAGGTATTTATTTACTGTTTTTAACCGACTTCAAAAAGGAGGAGGTTCTCAATTCGGTTGTATTTTTTTTTTTTTTTTTTTTATTTTTTATGTGTGTTACCTCATATCTCCGTCATTTATGAACCGATTTGAAAAATTATTTTTTTGTTCAAAAGGGCATACTTTCCGATTGGTCCCATTTAAATTTTGTTATGATTAGACCATGAACTTCAGAGATATGGAACGGAACTCCTCATCGGATCAAAGCAACATTCTCAAATTACTAATATTGCTTTGTTTATATTTGTTGTTGGGAAATGACTACTAGAAAAGAGGAGGGGGTGCATGTCCCCCCCTCCCCCCCTTTTGAATGTTTTCATTATATCGTGTAAGGTATCATTTGAAAGGACTTTTTATGCCCGACTACGTCAAAGCCAAAAAGAAGGGTTATGAAGGAGGGGGTTAAAATTATGACACTAAAACGTATTTAATAAAAAATAAACTTTTAAAAAAAGTAAAAACCGACTTCAAAGAAATACTAAAAGGAGTAAAATAATTACCATAATATAAAATTAACAGTTTCAGAAGTCGGTGCAACTCTACACTGAAGCAAATAGAAGCCACCGACTTCTGAAACTGTAAATTTTATATTATGGTAATTATTTTACTCCTTTTAGTATTTCTTTGAAGTCGGTTTGTACTTTTTTTAAAAGTTTATTTTTTATTGTACTTAATAAATTTTGTAGTAATAATTTTAAAACTAATTTTAAACCAATTTTAAGCAAAATGCACGATGCTTTCTTTTCAGCAAGTCGACGCACTATCGTTATGTGTCGTACATTGTCACGGATGGACAATGCGTAGAGGGCTTTAAAACCCACGGGATTGATTTTGTTAAAAGCTTTTAAAAGGCTTTGCGAGAGGCTTTTTTTTCATAGATTCCAAATTGCTAGGAACTTTAGAAAGTAAACGAATTCGTGTAATTCTTTAAAATTGCATGATCTATTACTTGTGTAGATTAACCCTCAACGAAATTAAGCCTGTTTTTTTTCTGTCTATGTTATCGTAGCTGAAACACATAAAGGTTAAAAAAAATGCAAAAAAAAAGTATTAGAACATTTCGAAATCAGCACGGTGACACGGCTGGCGGGTACGACAAGCGCGATATCGCTTGAAGCAGTCGGTTAACTCGGGGCGCTAAAATTACTAACATCATTTTTCTTTTTGTATTTTTTGTTATATATTAAAAAAAACCCATGCTGTTTCAATCTATGTCACCAGTAGAGGTTTGAAGGAATTACACGAACGAGTACAGCCTGTATTAAGAATATTTAACTAGTCCAGCAAAAAAAAAACACATTCGAGATTCAACTTACTCGAGTGTAAAAATTGAAATAGACGCATATTTCAGCTGAAAAATACTATTTTTTTTAACAGCTATTTGTCACTTTCCTGATATCATAATTGGACAATGTTTGTTTTTCATTTCTAATTAATTTTCCATCTACGTTGACAGGAGTCGCGTGCGCACACAAAAACGACGCCAGTTGGTTTTAAAAGGTAATTACACACGGAATGTGTGTAATTAGCTTAGGATAGGAAGTTCTTTCTTTTAGTCATTATAATAATTAGAATGTGCTGTTTCACGCTTTTTTGTGTTTGTCTGAGCTGAATTTCATGCTATTGTAGCACACAGTGATTGTGTTTTATGTTTGCTTTCAGAGTCAGATTAAAATTATAGTTACTACGTGCCAGATTGCTGTTAACCGTGACAAGATACTTATGACTAACTGTTTGGCTTAGTGACTGAGCTCTTGGGTTTGATTCCCGCAGGGAACAAAAATGTGTATAGCCTACAGCTATCTGTAGGTAAACAACTATTTGTTTCGGGTGTTTGTGCATGTGAAGATTTGTCCTCTGGGGGTCTACTCCCTAAGCACGAAGTCCGTGGTTTCAGTCTTAGTTACGAGCGTTTCCTACATCCTATCACCTACGGACATACGATTATTTCGGGGCCCGAACTACGAATGAATTGACAGCTGTCCCTACTACCGGTGTGTTTTTGCCCGTCCAAAAAGTTGAACTCGACACTTGTTTTGTTCACTCCTACGTTTCGGGCTACTTTCGGACGGGCGACTAACTTCGTTGACGGACCTAGGGAGTAGGCCCCCTGTACAAATATTATGCGACAGCATAAATAAATAAGATTTGAGTTTCTGTAAACGCAGTCATAGGTACAGGAGAAATCCTAGCGTTGGAAAACGGCTTCTTTTGAAATATATTTTGTTGTTTTTTTTTGTGGGAGTGTCGACAAAATGAGTGAGTTTAGTTATTTAATTGAATCTCCTACAAAAAAAACCGTGATAATTGTCTGGACTCTATCATCTATCTACGTTTACCAACACATTTTCAGTCTTAAATCCTGTGTATATAAGGTGTAACTTAAATAACACACAACCTCTTAAGGGGTAACTGTACCTACTCATCATTATGAACAACTTTTACTATGAGACCAAACCTGAAATCGCGAAAAAAAACAGCTGTTCCCTACATTTATGTTCGCATAACTCGCCAAAATTATTTTAAATTAATGTTTAACCCCCGATGCAAATATGTATGCATGTAGAGTATAAGAATAAGAATGGTGTGAGTTAGATAAACAAAAAAAAAAACATAATTTAAAAATAATTGTCCCGGAACCGCGGGATTTTTCGATACAAAAGCGCGTTCCATAATAGCCACCATCTCAAGTTTAGGTGAATATGCATCAAAATATCCGATATCTAATAATGACGTTACCCCAATGTCTAGTATACAGGGTGTTAACGAATTCGTGTAATTCCTTAAAACTACAATATGATCTACTACCTACTGGTGTAGACAGGCCCCGCACGGGATTTAGCTTAACTAGAAATAAAAACAAAAAAAACTTTTTTTTCATGCGGCTTTGTTACCGATCGTATGGATTCAGTAAAAACAAATTTTATTTTTTTGCAAAAAAATAATTTTATTTTTGTGAACATTTCGATGCCACGCATAAATTAATGAAAGTACGACGACACGGCTGGCAGGAACGACTAACGCGATATCGCTCTTTGCAGTCAGATAACTCAAGCTTCTAAAAAGACTCAGAAAATGAAAACCAATTTTTTTTTTTATTTTTTTTTTTGGTTCATTTTCGAAAATTCCCCTTTAGGGTTAATCTGTGTCACCAGTAGATCACGCGGTTTGAAGGAATTACACGAATTCGTTAACACCCTGTATAAAACTGCTATTGAGTTATCTAGGTACAAACAATAAAGTAAAATACACAAAACATTTCCTTTACAATTCTACGTTTATTCTGTAACTGCAATCTCGGCGAACAAATCTTAGATTTAATTACAGCCCAGTGTATAATGAATGCGAATTAACAATTATTACTTAATACTGGTCGCTAAGTCATGGTGCGGAGTTATGACAAGAACGCCGCCTACCTTGGGACGCTTATTGCTAGGGTTGCTATCACTATGAACTGAATAAAAAAGCAAAAAAAATATTTGATTCTGCCAGCAAAACTTTTTGAATCAGTTTGTTCCAACTATAAAAGTAGGATAGGTATAGACAATTATGTGGTACTATGTAAGTTGAGTTGTCCAAAAACATAATCTATTTTTTTTGGTTTTGTCCTTCTGCACTGAAACAATTAGTTTGGTAAAAACAATTAGGTCGTTGCTAATGTAACTACAAGGTTAGTTTTAGTATACACTAAACCTGAAACTAGTTTGTTCAGAATCACCAGGAGAATGGATGGACATAGTTTTTACACCACATTATAGTTTCCTTTTTTTTTCATAAATTTCAATTTTGTTTCAGTAGGTTTCTACCCATAACAGTTGACGGGAATAGACACCTTGAGGCTTTAGATGGTCCGCTCGATCAGTTTCCGTGTATTAGACAACCCCTGCATAGCACATCTCAGGCATTTCACACTTTACTAGGGAACTTAACGCGACATAAACTAGGTGTAACATTGAGATTTATTAAAAAAAAACACATATTCAGGCAGTTCTCATGAAAATCTTGTTGGGTTGTCTCGGTTTTCGTATAAAGTAAAAATAACGTTGTATAAATACAAAATTAATCAATATTGCTTGTGGATCAAATAGACCTTTGTGAGGGTTTAGATACTTATCTCTAAACTTAGTTACTTAGTTATCTTTAAACTACGCAACAGATTTTGATGCGGTTTTCATCAATAGACAGAATGATTTAAGAAAAAGGTTTGTATGTTTGTATTGCACCCGTGCGAATCCGAGGCGGGTCGCTAGTTTTTATATATAATAAACCCCAAAACTAAACACTGATATTTATTTTCGGTGTTAGTAATACAGTTTAGACAAAACATTTTCTTTTCCACACCGATACTTATGATAACAGATGCATTAAAATTTCTGATGTTTAAAATATGATGATAAATAAAATTCTCCACCAAAAACAGTATCACATGAAAGTGCAGCCGACAGCCCTTGCTACGGCGCGCCTACGTCGATGGGATCTATGACAGAGAAGCGATAAGATAATGGACATAGTTGAGAAGGTATTTTGGCAAGATTTATCTTCGTACTTCATGACTACATTCTCTTACGGTATAAGCAGAGAAGTTTAACAGAATGTTGTTTTAGACAATAACAATGATATATAAGATTTCAGAAATGTCCATTACATGAAACGGTTTTACAAAGAATACATCACAATTTACAGTTTCGTGCTATACTAATAATCTTTTATTTTAGGCTTTTGCACACATAAAATGTGCTAGTTACAATTTGAACTGAACCTAACGTTCTGCTATGACTTGTCGCGCGATGTTGCCAGTCATGTCACGCGATGTCCGGCAACGTCGCGCGAAGTATCCGGACATTGCTGGCGACACGTGTCGCGGGACATTTGTCCCCTAATGAATACGCAGCTTTATTTCACGAGGATAAGCAGTAGCATCCTTGCGATCACCAATCCGTTTTTTAAGCGTGGTGATTACAGCAGTATTCCTCTAATTTCATCGTGGCATCAAATTGCCATGGCCGATTTGCTCGGATGTGACGCAATTTTTATTTAATCTTTTTCTCTTTTTTTTATAGTTATCTGCATCACCTGAAAACGCCAATAAATCTGTTTTCTCTCTTCTGTCTTTAATTATAATAATGTCGAAACTGTATTTATAAACTTATGTTGAATAGTAGCAGCTAGCAGTACTCGTATTAAATTTCATTACGATTACTAAGCCATGGTGTTGAGTTACGACTGTTATGATAAACACGCGGTCTACCTTGGTTCACCCACGGTGCGCCTACGGCAACGATGGGGTGTTGTATAAAAGCTGATAAAACTGACATAACTGAGACATTATTCTTGTTGATCGTTGATAAGACTAAAAAGAAATGCTTAATTAATTGTAGGCCATAATCATAGCCGATTGATATAAATAATCACGTTATCAGTTCATGATCAATTCCTTTATAGATAGAAGGGACAATAAAATCAATTGTATTATTAAATAGTTTTTTTAAGTGTTTGAAAACAATAATGAGCTTTAATACTCATAAGGAGAGTTCAATTTAGTTGTCCTCGTATCTTATACAAGCTTAGGTTTAGTATACTAAACCTGATACTAGTTTGTTCAGAATCACTAGGGGAATCGTATGACATATTTTATAAACCACTTTTTTTTTTTCATAAATTTCAATTTTGTTTCAGTAGGTTTCTACCCATAACAGTTGACGGGAATAGACACCTTGAGGCTTTAGATGGTCCGCTCGATCAGTTTCCGTGTATTAGACAACCCCTGCATAGCACATCTCAGGCATTTCACACTTTACTAGGGAACTTAACGCGACATAAACTAGGTGTAACATTGAGATTTATTAAAAAAAAACACATATTCAGGCAGTTCTCATGAAAATCTTGTAGGGGTATCTCAGTTTTTGTATATACAAAAAAAAAAGTTGTATAGGACAGTTTTGCTATTACATAAATTGTCTGCGGCTCCTTACACTAAATTAGTTGCCAAATGATCGTAACTCGACTTAACTACAAGTATAATTCGAACAAAAGTCTGTGGGGGGAAGAATAATGAATACAATTTCCCCTTCGTGGCCGGGAAAGCGAGTGAGTGGCGATGAACCTGGCACCGTTTATAGTGCCCAAAAAATTACACCACACATGGGACTTAATACAAGATGCGAAACGTGGGTATACAAACTCCTGTAATTAGGAGAACTGAACTTTTTACCCCTTCGGGGATTACAGGCTCGAGTATAAGTATGTATGTAATGCGAACAAGCCTTTAATGTACCATCAATTATCCAATCAACATTGCTGTAAAAAAAGCAGCTAATTTAACACATGCCGCATCCATTCAACCTACTTCATGGCCCTATCAGAACAGGTGTTCGTGTTATAAACCGACATTCCTGCGGCGAACGGCTCACTGATGCTCCTACTGGATACCGTAACCATGGGATGGGCCTATTTATCATTGTAGCTGTATATTACAGAGTAGCTTGTCGATAAAACTGTGGTTTATAGATAGATGTTTGTGTGTGTATGTGTATAAATTTGTGTGTGCAGGTACAGTCAGAAGCAAAGCGCGTCGATGGTTTTAAAATCGCCTGTATTAGCTATTTGACTATGGATAGAACTGATGGCCGTACCTACTATCCATAATCATATCGTCACCCTCCCAGCTAACTGTCGTAACTAGCAATTCATAATTTTTCAGAGAAGTTCTCATAGAGTGACATATCTGCTTAAAATGAATAGAAATAAATAAATAGGTACCTTAGCTTGGCTTTAGGGCAACTACTAACTTAAAAGAGGAAGCCAAAAGCAATATAAAAAAGCTACTAACGCAACTACTGAAAAATGATCAATTGCTAGTTACGACAGTTAGCGGGGAGGGTGACGACATATATTCATTCATGAGGCTTGGGTCAGTTATCTATTATTAGAAATTTTAAAATCGTCGATTTGCAGATATGATTGCATCTGACTGTACAGGCAGAAATGAGTGTGTGTGTGTGTGTGTATATTTAGCAGATGAACATTGATGACCTTAGGTATGACGCTGATGTTGAGGTTTAAAATCCGGGAACGTGGGTATCTGAGGCTTGACGGACGAGAGCCATCAAAATATTTCGAAATAACATAATTATTGTTTTTTTTTTGAGAAGTTCGTCAAAAGAACTTGGGGAAGGCCTTTGCCTCGCAGTGGGATAGTGCTGGCTAATAATAGTTTACACTGTGTAGGTACTTAGTTGCTTTCTTTTTTTTGTCTTGTCATAGTTTTTTTTATGATTTTTTATTCTTTTCATTGTGCAGGACACTTTGTATTTGTTTGTTTGACAATTTTAGTATGTTGGCAACGTGTTTATTTTCTTTCTTTTAGTGGTTGACTGCATGTTACCAACAACAAAGCTTGTTATGAAGGTCCAGTTTTTTTCTTTATTTGTTGTTATTATTTTATTTTTTGCATGTGAGAGAAAAAAAGACTTTCTACCTTTCTTTGTCTAGTATAAACAGACAATTTCAAATTACAGTTGCCCCTCCTCCACTAAGATTTTCAGTAGAGAATTTATCACATTGTTCAAGGATAACACTTAGCGAATTCCAATCGCTATCTTGTTGTCGACTAAAGACAAATAAATACCATCGCCCACTGTTTAGAACTAGTTAAACAAGACAACTTCTACGACTCGTGTGGGATGATAAACAGAGCTAGGCTAATGTAGCCCGACTGACCTAGTCGTAACAGGACGTATGTGTTTGTATATGGAATTAATCTGAGTTATATCTAAACTCCATTAAATATAGCAATAGACAAATAATTAACACTGAGTTGCAAGAAAGATACCATTAGGTGATCATTAACCATTAACTAATCCGTCATTAAGAATAATGTTTCCATTAAATTAATGGCTATTGCATGAACACTAATTAGGTCGTAGTTCGTTCGTCATTTACTAATTATCATAAATATTGAAATCATAGGGAGTTTGACACATCAAAAATTTAATTTAATTGATAGTTAATCATTCCATTAAATCTAGCTTCTTGCAATGGACAGAAGAGGTTAATGGAGCATTAACATTCTAATGAGAGCATTAAAATTTAATGGACCCTTATTGCAACTGAGTGTAAGACCCATTTAACAAGGAAATGTATAGAGATATAAGCAACATGTTTAATTCCAGCAGGGATCCTATACGGTATCATGTTTTTATTAACCTTAATGGTCAATCAAGAGTTAAACATAAAACAGAAGAAATGGGTAAAAAAAATGTGCTTTGGTGGGCACCGAAGGGTTGGGCAGAGGTGTATAGTACACCTTCATTTCGCCGTTATATTTAAGTCCCATGTAATAGGGGTGTGCATCTGGATTGAGGGCCCATTTTTTAAATCCTTGCGAAACGAAATAAGACTTACAGGAAAATTAGTTAAAAATAGTTAAAACTTAAAGCAATGGGCCATGAATTTCTTAAACGTGAATTAAAACTGTTATGATTAAATTACTTGGGCCCTCAATCCAGACGCTTGCATAAAGTGGCATAGCCTAAATTTCAGAAAGTACTATCTCTGGGGCGAGCCTATTGCCATCAACTGGTCACAAATTCAGATCCCGGGCTGCTACTGAGAAATTTGACACGAAAAAACCCCATAGCTCTTTGCCCGACCTGGAGATCGAACCCAGAACCTCACTCTCAGCAGTCCCGCTTGCTACCACTAGACCAACGAGGTAGTCAGTCAGACTATGTTAATTTAAAGTGAATTTTTAAGTGAACGTAAAAAACGAGTTTTACATTTCTAAAGTAAAAGATAGAAATATCTATTGTTTGTTTGTCCGTTTTGTATTATAATACAGACGTCTGAAGATAATATCTCGTATTTATTCAAATTAACAACTCAATAAAGATTTCAGTGAAAGTTTACATTTTATTTGTGCTCCTTTCGTTTACCAATAAACTTAGGAGGATACTAAGATAAGTAGAAACCAACACAGTAACGCACGAAATTAAATATAATAATAATAAGATTAAAGCTCTCAAAGGGGCCTCTGCGCGTTGGACCTGTGTCCCCGTGTATGCCTTCCAAAGGACCGGACATCTTCCGCACGGAAGATGAGCCGTGATGTCCAAAGAGATAATAATAATAACGCCCACACGTTTGTTGCCCTCTTCGCCTATGTACTGGCGGCTTTTCAGGGGGCCCAGCTAGTGGGCTGGCGAGTCACCGTCTGCCAACAAATTTCAAATTTAAACTTGAAAGGCAGACGCCGTTTTCTTCCGGCAATAGAGGTTAACCGATCCACAAAACACCCCTTTCCATAGACCGGATATTTTTTTAGCATATTTTACAATAGTTTTGCACCCACTTAGGACGGTCCATGGCTGTACTCCAATGGTGCAGCCGTGGATGGTCCCCGGTTGGTGCCCCACCCCATTTTAGATTAAGGTTCTCAAAGGGGCCTCTGCGCGTTGGACCTGTGTCCCCGTGTATGCCTTCCAAAGGACCGGACATCTTCCACATGGAGGATGAGCCGTGATTTAAAGAGAGATATAATAATAATAATCTGTCTTTTTTTTTCTATTGGGCTTCTGTAGGTTGTCCTAGGGAACAATTTCTACGTAACCGGGCAGTTATTGGCGAGACCTGAAGGGTCTCCAGCCAATGGTGGTGAAGTAAAATACTTAACCTAAGCTAACTACTTGTACTACACTAACATCATGACTATCTGCAACAACAGCACTAAGGGCGACCCCTAGTGGGACTCGGACCTCGGCTTAGGGCGTTGCTGGCGGGGGCTTGGGGGGAAGAGACAGCTTGATGAGGGCTGAATTATCGGTATGATAAAAGACTGTCCACAAGTGAGGATACATAAGTACAGACGCCAGCAGGTCAAGCTACCCGAAACTGTCATTTTTCCCAATCAACCTTGAACCTAATGCTTTCGTGATAAAGATGAAAATCTATTAAAGAAATTTGATAGATTGTAGTAGGTTGATGTGCTGGCGTATGTACGTCCGGCGCACCCTACGCAGTCCGCCTGGCTACCGACCTTGCTGACTGGCTAATCTTTTCATCACGGCATGAACTATTCTCATAATATGGCTCGTGCTGACATGAGAGAAGATTGAAAAATAACTCAGTGCAGTACAACACAACTAATAAATTACATCGATGTGCCCGATCGAACAACTATTGGCAGTCGCTCATTTTCGCGCCACTTACACTAAAGCCTAGTTTTCACAGGCCCAGTAGCTGGCGGACAGTGAAGGACAGTTACTGTCTGGCAGCTACTGGGTACTTCAATTTTTTTTGTGTCCACTGTCCACTGACCTTCCCCCACTCCCACAAGGACAGCTACTGGGTCGTCACTCTCTCCATACAAACGCAACTACATGGGTCAGAAACACCAGGCCAGCACTAGTAACACAGTAGCTGTGTACTGCTGTCTCCTATGCAGACCCAGTAGTGGGAACACGTCGGGAAAGTGACAGTACTGTATAGACAGCAAAATGTACAGTTGCTGACTACTGGGTGGTCAGAAACTGGGCCTGTGAAAACCAGGCCTTAAGTATTGCGTCAGCGTAAAGTTCATTTTTACTGCAGTGCTAATCAAATTCGTGGTCTTGAAGTCGCACTCAGTTCGGAAGTGATCGGTTTTACGAAGTTTACCGATGCGACTTCTTAGTAAAAACAAACAGAAAAAGAAAATAACTTACACAACTTTTAGTCAGTCCTTTGAACTCCTCCATTAACATGTTTTATGCAATAACTTAACGTTTACCGTTTCATCATATATTTGCACACTTTCTTCAAATTATCACTTGAATTTATCAAAATGTGAGTTAATGGCTCTTTGCATGCATATTCCGACTATTATGATTACATCAGCAAGAAGTGATAGTCTAACGCTTGATGCGCAGCAGGGTCTGATTTGTTCACGGCCCGCATTTCTGGCTTTTTTAAACATTTTCAAAATTTGTTTATCACTTGTTTTAACGGTGAAGAAAAAGCATCGGGAAGAAAAATGCACATATGAGGGCACTCCATAAAGTTCTCGACGGTGTATTTAGTCTGCCAACCGCACCGCAAAGAAATTTGAATCAAATTAGTGTCAATTGATACTTTTGAAATCACCAAAAGTCCAGCGCTCCCGAATGATCTCACTCTCGAACTAATGCATGTATGCAATATTGAGCTTTATTGGTAGGTAAGGTAAGTAAGAGCGCTCGTTTACTTAGGAGGTGAAGCGGCGTCTACGTATGTTTTCGTACCTAAACTGTGGGAGATGTGGGCCTAACATTAGGATAAAGTAAACAATTTAGGGCAACTACAAGGAAAGTTTCACACAAATATCTTCAAGACCATGAGCTTTTACTATAAAATCAAGAACAAAGTTATTTTGTGTGATTTCTATGTTACTCAACCGCAATGTAATAGACAAGCCATGATACTACAATCTACTGTTACTCCAATCTATGTTATTTTGATCGAACAATGTTTGTTTAAATACAAGGATGCCATATTTTACAAGATAGAAAATTTCTCCATTTATATTTTCTGCTCGAACTAAGTTAGTAAAGAGTCCATTCAGATGGTCACTTAACTAATCCGAGGTGTATCCTATACACGTTTTAACATAAGAAAACTTTAACTGGGTGAACGTTTGAAGTATTTGAATGTTTTGCTTGGTGGTAGGATCTTACATCTAGCTATCATCCTCACACTAAAGTCCACGCCAAGCAGTTTACTGTGTTCCGTCGTGTTTTTGTAAAGGCTAGAGAGTTATAGGGATATCCTCTCTCTGTTACTTGGATTCGTGTGCTCCATCTTATACTCTTTTTATTATTATAACTTTCGTGAGACACATTCATATTTATGATTAGTTACGGTTTACTCACGTGCATTTTTCGGGATTGCCCAGCCAGTTTCGGACCCAAACGGAGTCCTTAATCATGAGCTGATCACGCGGCGAGGTCGCGAGTCGAACTAGCGCTGCACCGCGCCGCGTAGCGTTGCGCCCGCGACGAGACAACAACACGTAGGTACACGACAAGTGACGAAGATGCGCGAGCAATACCGACACAGAGCGCGCCCCTCTCGTCGCGGGCGTAACGCTACGCGGCGCGGTGCAGCGCTAGTTCGACTCGCGATCGCGACCTCGCCGCGTGATCAGCTCATGATTAAGGACTCCGTTTGGGTCCGAAACTAGTCGGGCAATCCCGAAAAATGCACGTGAGTAAACCGTAACTAATCATAAATATATTATACTCTGTTTGCGCTTACCATTAGATGAGACTAGGGTCAAATGCGATGAAGTCAAAATAATATTACTCTAAAAAAACATTAATAATATTATTACTGAGCGTATCAAAGTAAACTTCCGGACATTACAACTGGATATTGTTAGTCTTCTGCGTGCCGCTGAAATGGTAGCGGAAATGAAATTTTTGTCACGTCTGAGAGTCCAAGTTTAAAAAAAACCATTTCAGGGCCTGTGACCATACAAATGTAAAATTGCCAGTAATGGAATATTTTGTAGGTATTCGATAACGCCATCAAGATTGGGAGGCCTGATTAACATTTAAATCTACTTTGAAACCTCATTTATAGAGACACCTTGTTAAAGCATTCTTGAAATTCAAACTTAAGCTCTTTAAAGTGAATGCTTGTATCTCACATTCACATATCAACGTAACAAGTGTCACGCAGGTCGGTGTCGTAATAATTATGTATTAAGTTTTCACAGAATGCAGTTTCTTAAAAATTTTCAACCAACTTGCGCTGTGGCTGTGCGATTGGGTTTTACGCCATGGATCTCGGGACCTGCACGAAACAAATATTTGTATAGCTCTATTCTACGCTATGGATCCCGGGACCTGCACGAAACAAATATTTGTATAGCTTTATTCTACGTTATGGATCTCGGGACCTGCACGAAACAAATATTTGTATAGCTTTATTCTACGTTATGGATCTCGGGACCTGCACGAAACAAATATTCGTATAGCTTTATTCTACGCTATGGATCTCGGAACCTGCACGAAACAAATATTTCTATAGCTTTATTCTCTGTTTGGGGGGTTGGTTTGTGTGAGATTTTTATCGTTTTTTTTTGCGGTAAACGTACTCGAAACAGAAGAAATAACAGGGAAAGACATAATTTAAAAAAATCTTCTCTGTTACTCCATACTAAATACTTTTCATATCTATCACGTTAAACTTAAACGCCCTTATTACAAAAATTTATTTAAATCAAGACTGAGGTAAATCCAGATTCAAAATATACCAAAATATACCTATCATTTTCTATCGCCATATGACAAAAGACACGGGATCATTTTTAATTCTGGGTTTTACTATGACCATCTCTCGTAATAATAGATCTGTACCCCAAGTGCGAGTTTTGTACGTTACTACTCGTACTGTAGTTGCGTCACGCCAAAAATGTCAAACAAATTTTTAGTTACGCTATTCGCCGCTAGAGGCTCAGCCTAAATTTTCATAAATTTTTGGCGCGACGCAACTACAGTAGTAACGTAAAAAACTCACACTTGGGGTACTGTTTTTAACAATTTTATAAAATTACGTACAACCCTACTCTCTAAGAATCTTTAAACCACAACAACCGATAGTTTTGATCAACAGAAAACCTGTTCATTCCACAAACCTACTTTTATAAAGTCTTTACCAAGAGTTAGAAATATACAACATTATAAATTTTTATTTGGTGAAAGTAAATCATGAATATTGGTTGATTCTCATTCGTCTGCTCATCTGAGAAAGTTATATATAACGTATTGGCGATAATAGTAATTATTTTATTGAGAGGAAAGTTTATTTTATGTAAGTGATTTACCCAAAAATCACTAATTATCTGATCAAGAAATCAATAACTCAACTCTTCAACTTTCAGTGACTACTTGAAGGTGGAAGTTGGAGTAGATTAGATAGAGTTCCGTGTGGTGCCGCACGTAAAGAATAGCACTAGCCCATCTCTTCCGATGAGTGCCGTAAAAGGCGGCTAAGGGATTCACTAGAGGATGGGCAGCAGCATTCTCTGAGTATTTTAACAACCATAATCCGATCGCCGTGGAAAATGTCGTGGTGGCCCGGAGGTTACAGACCCGCTTGTTAAGCACCGGGTTGCCGGTTCAAACTCAGGCATGTACCAATGTGACTTTTTCAATTTCATATGTACTTTCTTAGTTAATCTAAGACACCACTGACATGCGGTGAAGGAAAACATCGTGAGGAAACCTGGACTTTAATAATCTGAAATCGCCAACCCGCAATGAGCAAGCGTGGCGATCAATGCTTGTTCCTTCTCTATACGAGAAGAGGCCTTTGCCCATCAGTGAGACAGTTACAGGCTAATATTTAATGCGATCGCCAACCCACCTGCTAAGCGTGGCGACTATGGTAAACCCTCCCTATCGGGGGACATCGGGTCAAGCAGTGGACGTCTTTGGGCTGAATCATCAGACAGAGAACAATATTATAACATATCACGCCTGTATTTCCCGAAGGGTTGGGCAGGTGGAGGTGGTGGAGGTGTCTAGTGTACTAGACACCTCTGCACTCACCTAGAAATGAGTTTCATTTCGCTAAGATTGACATTCATTTCGCTGTAATGTTTAAGTCTCATATCATAGGGAGTCCCCTCTTCCATCTAGGAGGGTCTGAATTCAAACCTGGCCCGCGGTTAGAACCTCTGAGTTTTCGAATTCATGTACGGATCATAATTTGATTATCACTTGCGTTAAAGGTGAAAGAAAACATCTTGAGGAAGCCTGACCACCTGAGAGGGCTCCATAAAGTTCTCGATGGTGTGTGTAGTTCGCTAACCCGCACCAGGGGGTCTACCCCCTAAGCACGAAGTCCGTGGTTTCGGCCTTAGTTACGAGCGGTTTCTCCCTATCACCTATGGACATACGATTATTTCGGGGCCCGAACTAAGAATGAATGACAACACGATTTGACAGTTGTCCCTACTACCGAAATGTTTTTGCCCGTCCGAAAAGTTGAACTTGACACTTGTTTTGTTCATTCCTACGTTTCGGGCTACTTTCGGACGGGCGACTAACTTCGTTGACGGACTTAGGGAGTAGGTCCCCAGGCCCGCGTGCACTTAGGCCTAACCTCTTCTCATTCTTAGAAGAGGCCTATGCCCAACAGTGGGACAATAATAGGCTAATTATGTTAAATTTTTGTAATCTCAAAATAGCTCTACGTCTATCAACCACGCGTTCATGACATTTATGTAATGAACGTAAGTATTTGTGTTGGTCTGGGTATTTTTTATGTATTATAAGTATGTATTTACAACAAAAAAAAGTATATAAGTATTATATCCATTGTCTAGTACCTATAGTACAAGCTCTGCTTAGTTTGGGACAAGATGGTGCTGTGTAAAAAATGTCCCAAATATGTATTTATTTATTATTTATTCACTTTTCAACAACATATAAACACACATAAAACCCCGTCCTATACTTAATCATTTATCTGTTAGCAATCGATAGATCGATTAGTCGCGAGGCAACCGGTTGCGACCGCGATCACGATCGGTTGCGACTCGCAGGAAGCGTTCACAACCGTGTAATCAATTCTTCCTATACACTGTGTAAAAACGCGCAAGCGCGCGTATGTAATTAGATTACACGCTGCGCAAGCGCTGAGTAAATATTACAGTAGTTTAAGTTTGATAAATCTACATAAATGTTTTGACGGATCTACCGAAATTTTAATTAAAATGTATGAAAATTAAGTACAGAAATTGTCGCATATACAATTTTTTTAATGTATAATGTCGTACAGTCGGTGACATAAGTTGTCCTATATCAGCTAAATCAATATACCAAAACAGTATAGTATAGTTTCAAATTGTAAAAGAGTCAAAATGCAACTCTCGAGTATTTCTTAAAGCTTTTTATTTTATGTAAATCAATTAGTTTTCCTATTAATGCCAAGTTTAAATACTCAAATGTTCGACTACTTTCGTAGCTGACTGTAAAACGTTTGGTCAATAGCTAGAACTATGATTTGATAATGGATTCAACTACATTCACGATTTGTTAATATACAAATGACAATTGCACAAGTGGCGGATTGATACCTACGAAGTGAATGTTTACAAGTCTTTTAAACTGACCAGTTTACAAAAAAGTAGGTATCTAACAATAATAATAGTCTAACTGTCATACTCTCATCGGATATTATAGGCTCAGCACTCTCTAGAAAACTCGTGTTTTATGGGTATTGGAGAATCGAGAGGCCTGTTTGCCAATCTACTACTCGTACGTAAAAAAATCGTCACCCTCCGCGCTAACTGGCGTAATTGATAATTTTTCAGAGAAGTTCTCACAGAGTGACGTATCTGCTTCAAATGAATAGAAATATATAAATTAAATACATATCTTAGGGCTTTAGGGCAACTACTAACCAAGCCAAGAGTAAGCCAAGAGCAATATAAAAAGTTATTAATTCATTAATGAAGCCACAGCTAACGCAACTACTGAAAATATATCAATTGCTAGATACGACAGTTAGCGCGGAGGGTGACGAAATCAACCTTCATATTTTTGTACTTACAGACAAGCATAAAGACTAGATGTACCCATGGCTTTGCCTACGAAAACATAAGGTACTGCTCATCACCCACACTCAATACCGTAATAATTTGTACCCTATAACCTGACCCGCTCTTAAACGGGCATTTTTGCCGAATTTCAACTAAATCTGTTTAGTAGTATTGGCGTGAAGATTAAACTTACAAACAGACAGACAAACAGACAAATCCAAAAACTTCAGTTTAGGCCTCAGTATCCGTACCTCATAAAAGGAGCAATTATTTTTTCAAAAATATTCCATTTACAATTTTTTCTTGGTCCTAACGATGTTATTTTATGTAATACATATCACTACATAGTATAAAACAAAGTCGCTTCCCGCTGTCTGTCCCTATGTATGCTTAGATCTTTAAAACTACGCAACGGATTTTGATGCGGTTTTTTTAATAGATAGAGTGATTCAAGAGAAAGGTTTATTATGTATAATATATTGCATTGCACCCGTGCGAAGCCGGGGCGGGTCGCTAGTGGATTATAATTATAGAAACAAGCTTTGGTTTTCGTAAAATCTTAGTTCTCTCTACTTATTGTTGACTTTAAACTGTCGCCGTCGGTAAATAGACGCCATCGAACAATTTGTTACCCAACAAAAGATTACACACTTGACAGTAAGAGATGTGATTATTTGTTTAGTAATTGATGTCAATTCATGTAATCATATGTGAATATTCATGTAATTATGTAATTGACATCTTCATTGTACAGTGTATATTACAAATCATCATTTGGAAAGATGCATTATTCGATTATACTAAGTGATATGTGATTGGTGTATTATGATTTTGTTGATCATGTTATTTTGATATTAGTATTGTCCCCAGTTGGATATGGCTAGAGACTGCGTTGATAAAAAAATCGTGATTATTGTAATAATAAGCGTTGGATGGACAACAAGAGTCTTCCATAAGAATGATGCGATTTGACGGGGTGATTTGACGTTGTTGATTATTAATGTTGAATAATCGCTCTAATAAAAGGGGTATGTTCGAAGTTTCCCTGCGTGATCATAATAATATTAGAAATTATGAGATCCGCAGGAGAACCAGGGTACCTGACATAGCCCGAAAAATTGCCCGACTAAAGTGGCAGTGGGCGGGGCACACTGCTCGCAGAATGGATGGTCGATTGGGCGAAAAGTTCTGGAGTGGCGACTGCGTACCGGAAGGTGTAGCGTATTTATGCCCCCCACAAGGTGGACCGATGACCTGGTGAAGGTCGTGGGAATCCGCTCGATGCAAGAAGCATAGGACAGGTCGATGTGGCGATGCTTGGGGGAAGCCTATGTCCAGCAGTGGACGTCTTTCGGCTGAATGATGATGATGATGAGGATAATCGCGAACATACCTAGTATACCTACATACATACACCAAGTTATTAGCCAAGTTATTCTTAGATACCTCTGGATGCCAAATCTACTAACAAAATTGTTGCCAAGCCGCAAGCAAACAACAATAGTCAGCCAGTTTTCATGGCTTAGTAGTCGTTTCGCACGAATTTGGTTCGCACGAATCGTGCGAAACGACACTTTTCAAAATTGATTATTTAGTAGGTGGCGTTTCGCACGATCGTTTTTATTTTCATGCCAATCGACCACTTCATAAATTAAGTAGTGGGCTATTCGCACGAATTATATTATAAGGATTAAAAAAACTCAAGTACAGTCGCAAATATACATTATGGCAATAATAAATTTAAAAATTAACATACCACGATTCAGATTATAAGTATTACCTATAGATATTTGAAATACATAATAAATTGTCAAATTATATTGCACACACCTGAATTTTACTACTAGTGATATAGGGAATGAGAGAAAGAAAGCAAATTATCGTCATTGCTTGTTTTCTCACTCACTCGAATTTGCTGTGCGCATATTGAATCATTCACAGCGGCAGCAACGACGAGTTATGTGTGCCAAAATATTGACGTATTTTAAAACATTTGATTTACGCATTTAAATAAATTGTTAACATTATATATTATGACAATTTAATAGTGTTAAGTACTGAAAGCATACAAGGGGTCAGCTGTGTACGTAAGTAGTTAATTTTTATTTTATAATATCATACAATATTGTGCATGTTTCGTAAAAGACTTACATGAATATCTTCATCACTGTCATATCATACAATTAAATGCACAATAAAATACGGTACGGATTACGTTAACGGTAGCTATATCCATTTTGCTATTAAGGATTAAAGATTCGATGAGCAATATGACAATGATTATGGTGTCATGCAGTTAATAGCTAAAGCACAATTGACACATTAAATCCTTAAAAGCTGTGAAAATCTGTTTTGAATTCAAATTACACCTAAGTGTCCAAACTCACTATGCTGAAGTTAAGCGACCGAAGTTCGGCGGCTGATTTTACGTTCCGACGTATTCGGCTGATATGACACACCATAAGTGCCGAACTTACGCGGCAGAAATTCAGTTGCGCAACTTTGTGTGTATTCAGTGTCTTACGGAGGAAAACGTGCACAACTCGACATAAAAGCGGAAAAAAGAAATGGTAAATCGCAAAATTACAAACGGCGCGTTTATCATACACAACAAACGGCAGCCTAACCACAACTAATGTTAATCTCCCAATAATTATTACTTCATTAAACTTTCAGTTTATAATTGTTTTTGGAATAATATGTATATTTGTCTGAATTAATCCTCATCAAAACTTTATCTTATCTAAAAACATAATTACTAATGTCAGCAATTTATTTGGCAGTGTTACACCTTATTTAAAAGACTTTCAAATATAGTTATTGCGAGTTGTTATTTTAATAAATAAACCGTTGTTCAAATTATTGGCATAATTTTATTTCATAGCCCATCCCCGCTAGTAATTACACCTGCGTGAAAATCAGTTTTTCAGAATTAACTTGGCAACCTCTTTTTTATTGAGTTAAAAGCTAAACCTATGCTCTATTTCAGTGCCAAATTAAAAGCCATTCATACATCACAGCATGAACAAGTAAGAAATACTTAAACATTGTTACAAACTATCACATCTCTGAATATAACTTTTAATTTACTCTTGACTTTTGTACGCCACTGTACTTTTCTTTTATTTTAATTCGTGTAATATAATTCGTGCGAATAGCCCACTACTTAATTTATGAAGTGGTCGATTGGCACGAAAATAAAAACGCATCGTGCGAGACGCCACCTACTAAATAATCAATTTTGAAAAGTGTCGTTTCGCACGATTCGTGCGAACCGAATTTGTGCGAAACGACTACTAAGCCGTTTTCATTTACAAAAACAGCAAAAATATTTTATTTTTGCTGTCTAAAAAATTTACAGTTTTTTTAAACGATAACTGTATGAACGGTTCGGCTGCGATTCACCTGCAGTTAATTTGGCCAATTGATATTAAAATTAAAATCCATTCAACATTGTTCTACTGCTTATTTATATTCTACAGTAAAACCCAACACTGCTTTACGAACAAGCTTTACGATTGTTGTAAAAAACACGCCATTCTCGTTTACTCGGTATAATTAGGCATGCCGAGATAAATTATTAGATTAAAACTATCAATGTATATGCCATGGTCTATTTGTACGTCGGGGTTACGCTTGATCGAGTAGATATCACTTTCTTATGTAGACTATGTGCGCGTAGTATGTATTTTACGTCGGCGACTTTACAACACAGAAGTTTGTACACCCATGTTTTGTCTTTGGTATTAAGTCCCATGCAATAGGTGGCGAGTCTATTGCCAATTTTTGGGCACAATTATTATGACGTTTGAAAAGGTAAAATATACCAAATTGAACAAGCATTTGGTAACAAATAAAAATTTGGTCTAGCTGCTGTTTTGAAATATTTGTCATATTTTTTTTTTAATTTCTGTGTAATTTTAATTGTTTTTTTATACAATAATATTTATGCTAGACCAAAACTCTGATTTTAGCATGCTAAATTACGTGGTGAAAAATATTATGTATTACTTTAATGTGTCTCGCCCAAGTGTACCGAAAACGGTACGGCCGCCATTGTTTATCTATTGTGTCTATAATTACAGTACTACACAGTTTAAATTATAAGCAAATCATGATATAGAAACTTTATTTAAAAAATCACTATTCGCAGATTAAAACAAATTATTCAATCAATAATTTTACCGATATAAGAGAAAAAACTAAATAAATGCAAAATAGTCAAGGAGTCAAACTAGTTAATCAGAATAAAACGAGCACCAAGAACGCGGCAGACCGTAGTCGCAGGCGCACGAGAGAACGTGAAGCAATGCGTTCATGCAAATCATATTTTTATTCTCGCTCGCGAACGAAAGTCCGCACGAAAAGTCAAGGTTGTTGGACAAAGACTTTATCAAGGAATGCCAGTGGATGTGTAATTAAACAGGATGCTTATTGTTTTTAATGACTTCATACTACTAGTAGATCGTAGAACTAGTGACCGTGCTAACCGTCACCGGCATAAATGGGGTGCATTATTGAACGCTTGCTTCCCACTCAGGACGATCTGAAATCGAACCCGAATGGCACTTCTTGACTTGATCCTAATTTGGTAAGCACTTGCGTTTAGGAAAACATCGTGAAGAAACCTGCACACCTGAGAGGGGCTCAAAAAGTTTTCGATCTAGGCCACTACTACTAGGCCAGCATGGTGAAATAAGGGCTAAACACTTTTCATTCTGAGAAGAAGCCAGTGCATAGCACTAGGCCAGTAATTTGCCATGCCCAAGGCAGTTTCCTAAAGATTGCTGAAGTCGGAAAACAGTAGCTATCAGTCCATAGTTGTAAGGTAATGGTAAGTCAAAGTAAAGATATGAATAGAATTCAGAACGTTGAATCAAGGAGACTTTAAATAAGGAATGCATATAGAAGTTTAAATTGAAGATACGTTCGTCTTATGTCGCAAATTCCAAATGTCAATAGGAAACGGGGTCACTGAAGAGACGTAGGTATTGTCTATCTGGTCATCTTTTTTTGCTTCAATGTTTTTTTTAAGTTGCTCCCTCTATTTTTTATTGTCATTTTTATTTCACTAAGTTTTTTTTTATAAAAATTGAGACTGGACTTCTTTTACTACCTGTTTCTATAACATTTTTTTTTGTCGACAGTTAATTCTGTTCTCCGTCTCCTTTTCATCCATGAATCTTCATGACTCTCTTTCTGTGTCATATATTTTCCAATCTTATTGTGATCATTTAGCTATTACTGAAGTACTTGTTTCTTTACTTGAAGTGACTCGTAGTGATTGACAATAGTATTTAAAGTATCAGGATTTTTGGGGCTTCCGTCGTCTGCGTGAAAGGCTTGTCATAGATAGTCGCATTCTAATCTATGATCACGATATCGGCAATAGGCTGGAAGACGAATTGACGAAAATCCAGCTTAAGACATTGATATAAAACCTTCTTTATATCAACAGTCCATACTGCAACAGCTGCCGACAAAATATTACAACTGTCGACAAACCGTTATGCGTTTTGGCAGACTCTGTTTAAAGACTGTTTGATGCAGAATGTTAAATAAAAAATGAAAAATACAGTACATTAAGACGAACGAATTCGCAAGGGCAGGTCACTCATTAGCTTCAACTAATAACATACCTAATACAATTCAGATTACTCATAAAGAATCGTGAACGTAATCATCATTGAATTTATTACATCTAATTACCGAACAAGTTAAAAACAAACATTAATAATAACAAGTTTAATGAAGCGAGCAGTGAATGTAAGTGAAGCCAAGGCTAAAAATTATAGCACACGGAAGACAGTATGAGGAAGTTTTAGATTTGAATGTGTGTGTACACACACAGTCCAGTATTTTGGTTTTTTGAGGTCGGTTCGATGCCGTATGGGTAAATTGTTGATTACATTCATTGACTAGCAACATATGGACCAAGAGTCTAGTACAAAATTCACGAAAATAGTGTCCTAAGTTTACACACATCATCATACAAACTTAGAAATACCAACAACACACAATGCTTAATTTAGCTTACAATCATTATTCACCATATGAAGATTTGATTGCACCCATTGACTTATAATAATCTATTCTGTTCAGACATTGTTGAAAATGATTGCAACCTTTAATTATACCAACAGTGTTCATGATCAAATGCAAATCTACAGTAGTTCATTTAGTATTGAGAGAAACAAGAACGTTATTTTTAAAGAGATTTAAAAAAAATATGGAAATTATGACGGAAACACTCTAGAGTACGTCTAGGCATTATAAAATTCATCCGGAGAGTTTTGAGATTCGCAAGTATTCTAAATAGTTGGCGCAATTGAATGGATTAAACACAAAACAACATACAGATAAGAAACCTGAAAAGACAAAGATTCTGTCTGACCAGCCCCCTTGCTTTTTGTAAGGTTCTGGTCATTAGGACCTTGAGTCATAACTTTTCGATAAGTCAGTCGTCAAACGATTCCAGTTTTCTCTGGTTACGTGAATCGTAGACAAAACGAGATAACAAACCAAATCAGTCAACAACTATGACTCGACAAAAGATTTTCAATGACCAGAACCGTACAAGTACAAACACCTGTTACAAATCTGGAGCAATGTCACAAAATACTGAGAAACGAATAATTGAATTACTACCAAGAAAAGTCTATTATATGTCCAGTTGCACTAGTCTAGTATTTAAATTATAGAGGTCAAATCTAGGTCGAATGTGGCACGGATAATTTGCACTGTTGTATGAATGGAAGGTTCACGAATTGCAATTTGTCTTTAAGTTAGTAGTGCAGGTAAAAGTCGGTCTCCAATTACGTTTAGGCTATACTTAGGCTTAAGAAACTGGTTTTGGCAGGTACCGTGATTGAGACAATGTTTATTATGAGATCGCAGGGTCTAAGCTTCTTCCAAAAAGCCAATCTGTCCGTTGACATTGCGTTTGGGACACCTAATTCTATTAAAATTCTTCTCAATGGCCTTTTGTGTTTGGAACTTGACTAGGTTGGTGTATTACACGTGGTGTATGTGTATTCTACGCAAAAATGTTTACATGGGGTTAACCGCAATCAGTTAGCGTGGTTGTATGCATTTTGCGATTAACCCAATGAAATGTAATGTAACCACAATGTCTCTGGATTTGTAGGCATTTTATTTTATTAAATTTATATTTTCGCTTCTGATGTCGAAAGCCCAGTAAAGAATAAATAAAATTCTTTAGATCTAGCACAGTATTCTAATTTTTTATTTCATTCAGAAATAAAACTAAAAGTCATCAATAAATAAACAAAGTAAATCGATCCCTTAACGGCTGAATAACTTTTAGCGATAGCTATCGACGATATACCAGTAGAAGTGTTTTTCTTTGTATTTTTTTTTATTTTCACGGTATTAATTAGTTTTGCGGATAAAACGCGAAGCAAATGTGGTATGGAAATAAATTGATTAGTAATCGGAATTAGAGTTTTTGTACGGAAATTTCCGTTATGCAAGAATGAATTGGTATACTTTACACAAGGGTTTATTGTTCTGGTAATTATTAGTGAAAAATGTGTAAGTAACTTCTAAGAAGTAACTATTTCTCGATAATCTCATTACAAACTCATTCATTTAAAACTCATTTATTCAAATCTACTAGAATTACTTAGTTCTTTTTGAACTTTAATGTCACATTTGTGAGGAAAATTTGTGTTCTTTGTAATGAACATTATCATCATTAGGCTTTATTATTTTGTCAAATGTTAAAACAACATCTGTTTTTGTTACTTCTTTTGCTTATATGTGTATGTATTTAAGAACCAAAGCTTAATCATTTTGGGAACGTAAATTTATTTACGATTAAACAAACGCATTTATTATCTACTTCAATTGCCTTGATCAAAATCATACTAATCAAGCTAACATCTACATACACATGACAAATGATAACTAATAACAATCAGCCTTTACTAACAATAGCATAGTATCATCATCATCAACAATTTTTCCTAACTTTCTACCCGTTCAATAGAAATGCTTGGAAAACTAGAAGTCACACTTCCGACATACTTAGAGCCAGACGTGAGACCTCAGTTGTAGGAAACGACAATTTTACTTTAATTAAAAGCTGTAGAAAAGCGGAAGATCGTCTTGGAGTAATTATAGCAGTGGAAATCGTTTTAAATGATAACTGATACAGATTTGTTAGAAAAACGTGTTAAGTGCTTTTGCATTTAGGAATTTAGTACGCTAATTTCGACTGGATGGGTTGATAGCAATTTTGACGAGCTCTTTGTACTAAAGGCATTAAATAAGTCACTAGCAGCTTTCATGTTACTCATCAATTAGGATATAAGTAAGTCAGTTGGCGGGCGAGAGAGCTGAATTATAATTAATGCAAACCTAACTAGTGCTTTGATAATGCATAAAACCAAGCTCTACTTGATAATTTTTGATATATGTAATGTTGATGTTAAAAGAGTTCATGAAACAGCTCTGTTTATTGGCAATATTAATTTTGACCTTTTCCTGGGTCAACTATTATAATTTACGAAAGTGAAGCTGATGTTCTGTTATACCGTTTCTTATTTCGTTTCGGAATTTCTCATCTTATTGGGTAACGAAATCATGGAATTAAATGAACTGTCGGACGCTGCTTGTCTTGATAATGTAAACAATATTATTATTGAGTTGAAAATAATAGAGAATTAATCTTAATGAAGGTCTTTCGATGTAGAAGGCTTTGACGATTTGTGATTGTTATGAAACTTCATCGGCAAATTCAAAGGAAAAAGTTTGATTGTTTACAAATTAGATATGAGCTATTAATACACGTTTTCCAGTAAATACATCACACGATGTCTTTACAATGACAATTGTTGTCGTACAAAAGCCTTTGAACCAAAACACAGCAACGTCCGTTCATAATTCTCAATAGTAATTAAACCTGTCAATTGTTTATACATTTTGTAGTACTAACCCTTCTATTGTTCGCGACAATCTACCATGAAGGTTCAATAACGAACATTTCTACGAACGCCATTTAAAATAAGAATTTTAATAAACTAGTATACGTGCTTGCGTGTGATACTTTCGAATACATTTAGTTGTGACCTCTAAAATCAGTACGTGTATAACGAGGTAGGAGTCGACATAAAAACCAACCAAGCAAAATTAAAAAGTAAAACAATCACAAAAAATTACCTTTGTTGTGCTCTGGATTTGCAAAAACGTCGCTATGCCCGCCCGAACGCGGTTCTTCACGCCCCTTATTGTTCCTTTGGAACTTTTTATCGTCGACGGTATATCCTCGTTTTTGTAATCCTTCACACCGGCGAAGTATTCCACTTCGGACACTTCACACTCACTCTTAGCACCAACACTAACACTTTTCACATCATCAAACTGTTTTTCGTTAAGATGGAAGTCGTAAAATTTGTCCGTATCAAAGTAATGACTGCTGTAGAACATTTGCTCTTGTTTCATCTTGTCCTCTTGCTTTCGCTCCTCGTAAGTGCTCTCGCTAATCAACGGCGTTTTGGAACACAAGTTCGCGGTTAGCGACTCCGTCGTGTTCCTAGACTCGTTATTAAACTGAGAAACTAGACGGAACGATGTGAGTTGTGCACTTTCTTTTGAAATATTAGCATCCTCATTAATATTCTGGTTCGCTTCCCCGTGCGGCTCGGGCTTCGCCTCGCTTTCAGTTTCGACCGTATTTAGTTTCGCTGAACGGTCTCTTATGTCTTGCAGCAAACCCTGCGGTAGAAAGCTACTGTCTTTATTGTTCGCTTTGGCGAACGTCTCCGGCGCGCTGGGTGATTCCGCACTCTGTTTCTTTTCTTTTTTACTATATTCGCTATGACTTTCATCGGCGTGCACGCTTACGTTCAGCTCGCTACTATTCAGAGAATCGCATGATATATTCGAGTCGTTGTCTTCGAAATCCACTTCGCTTTGACTGCTCCCGTTTCTCGAGCTGATTAGCGTTACAGATACGGCTTTCTTTATTGAACTAGTTTTTGAGGTTTTCTTTTTGGGTAGAGGTGGTGGAGTACCGTCAAGGTCGCTGCAGGTCCCGGAGTCTAACGTGTCGCTAGGAGAGCACTGGCCACTTGACATAACCATATTTGTCATTGAATTCACAAAAGAATTGCAATAAATGTATGGCGCTTTGTCTGTCTTATGGTGCTCCTCGTTTTCTAGAATTTTCGGTCGATTTTCATCGACATTGATTCTGACTAAACTGTTGTTTTTCTTGCAAACGTCGTTAATCTTGAACGTTTCAAAGTCGACGTCGCTCTTGAGGTGAACGCTGGATATTTTAGGTGCCTTAGGTTTGTCTGCGTCGGTGTTTATTCTGATAGTGACCACGTGTGGTCCGTTGAGAGCGTCCGTGCTAGGCGTACTCGCGGGTCGTTCTGACTGGGTCGCCGCTACGAATACCGTTGCAGATGGTGTCTTAGAATTAAGGACGAGTGAGTGCATCGAACTTAGTGAGTCCATCCGGACGTCGGCGGCGGTGAACCCGTTTGTGTTCATATTAGCTTCGTCACTAGTTATTTGCGTGTAAGTGGTCGATCCTCTTTGCTTCACCTTTGGAGGTAAAGGAGGGATGTATTCGACACTGGGGCGCGGCGTAACTTCTTCCATCATTGTAGCTGCTAATAAATTGGCATAATTAACGGTGCTTCCCGTTCTCAATGCTGGTCAGGTCCGCTCAGATAGTGTTGGATGTATAAGGCATAATGGTTCCGGTGACCGTTCGTGACTGGGTCAATAATCCGCTCAGCTGGCCTGTTTTTCTTGTGTGTTGTTTATTTACATCTGTAAAGAAGAAAAGTTGTATGTTAGTTTACTAGTAATTTAACCCAAGCTAAATTCACATCCTAAAATATAGTACTGCTCGTGTACATGGAACAAATAAAATGCTTACAGGTATTTTGAACTTTATAATAGATATGTAATGGTTTGTTTTGTTCCAAGTTTATTTCAAAATATGTATTATCGCGTCCTATATTGACAACCTTACTTTCCACGTGTTTGCAAGCAACTGCAATATTTCCGCCAATTGAAATATTCCAATAACCTACAAACACAAACCTTTGAAGTCACGTAAGTACATACAGACCTACTAACGCAACATTCGCTATCAATGGTTATTCGTACGAAAACATTTTTCAATACATACTTAACGCAACACCTTACATAACATACTTGCAAATGTGTAGTAATTCAAACTAATGAGTTACATTTATTTCTATAAAACAACGTGCCTTTTCTTTGAATGTGTCCCTAATTATCTTAACACCTTATTACCTAAGTGGTAAAGTTGATTTTTGTATATCATTTGCGGTTATAAGTAGCAGATAATGTCGTGATTTTGTAACAGGAAATTGAGCCGTAAAAAAATTTTCTAATATGGCGGGTCCCACGTATAGACTGAATATTTATACTTTCGTAATGCATATCAATGGCGGATAAACTTCCCTATAATGAGGAGATTGAGAGTTTGTTCACCTTGTATTTTTATGCAATCGGAAACATTATCTTGTTATTGATATAACAGATAAAATTCCTAATTGATTTTATCTAACATGTTGATTTTGAATCTTAAATTAACGATTAAAAAATAGAGAAATGTACCGCAATGTAGTTAGTGTCTCCCCCTTAATGGACACTTTATAGATAAACGTTTTAGAAATATTATTACGCAGAAGTTTAAGCTAAAGAATTACTTACCTAATAGTCTTTTGACCATCTTGTTTAATAAATAAAGTATAAAATATATCAAAATGTACCGCGTCGTAATCAAAGTTTCTAGCAATGTTTGTATCTTTGTAAGTAGGTATGGACTATCTCAGGAATAGGCTTCTTAAGAATGAAATATTTTGAGAAATATATGGAAAAACTAAATGAACTGAACTCTATCATATAACCCGGAGCTATTTAGAATAGAAAGATGTTGTAAATCTTAGTTACTATTACCACGTGTAGCTAAAGTCGCTAAATAAATGACTAAATATAACAATAGATTTATTACGTTAAAAAATATAACTTAACTTTAAACTAAGACGAATACCATAAAATATCGATTCTTCACAGACGAATCATTGAAACATTTAAAACTATTGTATTGCAAACAAAGATTAGGTAAAAATCAGTCGTCACAGCACATTAACCGTGAACACTATAATCTTTGTTGATATTACGAATAAAAATATATACAGTATTGAGAGAAAGTTGGACTATAATTGGCTCGCGCCAATCATATTGAGGCCTATTGCTGTCATCAGCGTTGTGTGTGATAATATTTAGTTCTGCCTTACCCTTTGTGGAATGCCTTAGGAAGAATATAGATGGGACAATTGTATTTTGTTTAGATTGAATGAAAATACAATTTAGTATTATGATTTTGAAGATAGATGCAAACACTGACACTTATGATTAGTTACGGTTTACTCACACGCATTTTTTAGGACTACCCAACTAGTTTCGGACCTAAACAGAGCCTTTAATCATGAGCTGAATCCGCGGCGACGCCGACGCGGCGACACGTCGCGAAAAGAACAAGCGCTATCCGAAACTAATCGGGCAATCTCGAAAAATGCACGTCAGTGAACCGTAACTAAACATAACAAGAATTTAAAAACACAGATATTAATAAAAATAAGTTATTTAAAAAAAAGTGGTCTCTTTGTACCTAATGCCTATGGATGGTGATTAAAAATCATTCTGTATAGTTCAAGGAGTACACGTGAAAACTACCTTTATCCACATGAATATGTGAATATTATGGATAAAATTTTGTTGAAGATCCTCAATAAAACAAATAAACAAGATGAGAACGAGGATGATAATGATACGAGTACCAATATTGCTGAAGTGAATGTGCATTTAATTTTGAACCTCGAAATATACAAGAAACCTGTTACAGAAGAAAACCCGAAACAAAATAATTCTGTAAGAACCATAATAACAAATTGTGTAAGCATTCTCTAAGGCCTTTCTCTGCTTATCCTTCAACAGTCTCATTGTTCATACAAATGCATACCTTGACCTTGTGTTAACAATATCTGAAGAAGAACAAACAAAAGTCAGTGCACTTCTTTAGCATGCACTTTGTAACCGACTCACGCGCACATGTCTTCACGTAAGTAAATGATACGGTAAATCTCGACGTCTGATAACCAGATCAACTGACAGACAGATTTGCATGTACAAGTTTAGAATCGATTATGGTTTGATCGAAATTTATTATCGATTCGGTCTAGGCTTATCCGGGAGCGTAGAAATAGTTATGAGTCAGCTACTTCAATCTTGCGAAACATAGAATAGATGATGATCAAGAGAATGTAGCAATGTTATCCTTTCTGCTGATAACAACTAACTGCGATGACCAATTGTTCTAACAACCTTGGTGATTATGGAAGTTTCTCCAGTGACCATTTTAGCGGTACTTTATGGTGGAGGTGCATGAAAAGAGCCTCCATGAATGACAGTACTTAAGGACGTCCGGCACACTCTGGGCAGTCAGCCTCGCTACCAACCTTGCTGACTGATGTTTTTCTTGACGGCATGAACTGTACTCATATAGCTCGTGCCGACATGAAAGAAGATGATAATATGTATTTGTATAAGTTATGGTGATGCACAAAACGATTACTTAGCAATGGTAATGGTAATAAACGTAATGTCTTCTGGATCAAAGAATGAGATAATAACAATGCTAACGCCTCCGGCCACCCGTAGTTTAATTTGTGGTGTAATTTTAATCATCACATTTATAATTATCCAATAAAAAGATCTTGTCTAGGTCTGCTTGAGTAGAAATTAAAACCTCTATTTATCATGTTTACGGATAAAAGCATATTGCTATAGCCAAATCCTGGCTAGCTACCACCCTCACATTAAAATCCGGCGGCAAGCAGTTTACTGGTTTCCGTCGTGTGTATGTGAGAACCAGAGGAGTATAGGGGAATCCCTCTATATCTCTATTACTTGGATTCGTGTGCTCCATCTTATACCGTGTCTGCACTTACCAAGTGTGACAAGGGTCAAAGAAGACTAAGTCAAATAATACAAAAAAGTTTAATTTTTATATGTTTTACTTTTTTCCCACGCACCCAAATAAAGAAAAAGAGCCTTTCAAATTAATCTTTATTTTCTCTCTGCAGATACTGCCAACATATTTATCCGAGTTGATTGATCATTCAGACGTCAATGGAAGAGTATTCTTCAATAAATTTCCTCCCAGTAAAGACATCTCAATTATCATTACAACAACAGCGAAACGGTACGAATCATTTGTCAAATCACAACCAAAAAAATACTTTCGCTTCGTTCAAATATCAGTACAAATTGAGATTTTCTAATGAATTCTCTATGCTCTGAACGATTTGTTTTGGCTTCTGTTGTGTATTGTGATGGAGACCGGTGGCTATTGCTATTAAATATAATGACTATCGTTCCAGTATTAAAAAGAGATGGCTTGGATTTAAGTTTGTGTGTCTAACTTGACATGTTTTTTATTTTATTAGATTTGGTCGGATTAATAATCAGCTTAAGTATATATTTTTAAAGTCTTGTGTTTTGATAACATAATAATGGTAATGTATGAATGACAAATGTAACTTATTTTGTCTTGCCTTGATTGGTTGATGTACTTTATCATTTTAAAGAAGTGTGTTTGTGCGTGATTTATATACAACAAGCTTATAATTACGATAACATTGTTTAACACAATTTATAATTGATATAATTAAAACAAAGAACAATTATAATTTTCCACTCACTTAGCTTCTAATTTTAATGCGGTTTTATCATGCATTTAAGTAATAAATAATTGGAGTAGCTTGTCTTTGTTTTATGAAATATTCACTTTCTGTATTTGAATCAATGACAACAACATCGTTTCGCAGAAACAGTTTCAATGCAAAATGATAACGGTATCTTTTTCAGATATAATTAAGTTTTATTTCAATTTTACTACCCAAAGCTCTTTGTCACAGCCAGTATTAATATTCAATAATCGGCCAAGATCATTTCGTTTGACAGATGGTTCAGCGGTTCTTACTGCTTATTCTTTTAGTAATCTCGAAAGCCTAATTTACATACGTATTAGTAAAGTAGGCGAGTTAACTTGCCAATAAGGCGAGTCAAGTAAAAAACTCATTTGGACGTATATTGGCGATTTTAGTCCAGTACTAAAGTCAACCGAATCTAAACAATACCTTTTGACGTTTCACATTCGACCACTGGTGTCTGAACGGAAACTCGCCGAACAATCCGATTGGCTAGAGGTCAAATTCGGTGGCCAATCACGTCACCGAAGACATGCCTGGTCTAATAAATCTAAAAATCTGACAGCTGTCAAAAGGTATTTCTTAGATTTTGTTGACTGTAGCTCGACTAAGTTCACTAACTGCTGATTCCTATGAATTACCGAGCGTTATTGGTATTAAGCCTGTTGTATCTTTACCAATAATAAAGCAAATATCCCATAGCTTTCCATAGTAGACCCTCCCATACGTTAGTAGCTGTCATAGGTATAATTTGCGCACGAATCTATTTACATGCCCAGTTTAGCAATAAAAACGCTAGCATTGGTAAGCAAAAGGATCTGGTTTTGGCCATGGAAATCGGGCATTAATCGGTAAAAAAACTTAAATCGCTACTTAATTAATGTGTGAGTAAATCGGAGTTTATCATCTAGTTCCAATCTTCTGACATGGGAATGAATTGAATAATTTTCCATACCTAACTGTTTATCATTGTAAACTTGACAAACAAAAACACTTTCTGATTCTATTCACGCCGCGATACTTAATAGATCAATCACTGTTCCGGCTAGTAAGCACAGTTGATAATAAATCGTTTTATAGTGTAACAGTGAATTTTTATTGTTTTGATTTTAACGAACGAGAATATGAAGTAAGGTGTTATGTTATTCGTGAGTTAGTGTGATGATTCAAGTTACGACTTACTCACGTGCATTTTTCCGGATTTCCCGACTAGTTTAGGACCCAAACGGTGCCTTAATCATGAGCTGAACACGCGGCAAGGTCGCGAGTCGAACTAACCGAAACTAGTCGAGCAGTCCCGAAAAATGCACGTGAGTAAACCGTAACTAATCTTAAATATCTCGCGAAAATTAAAATTTAATACAAAAATGATTACAATGTGCAAGTAAAAGAAATTTTAAGTTCGGGTGGAATTAACACCATTAATTCTTGAAGGTTTTTTGAAGATTGGAATGCAGATATAGGAAAGGAATAAAATATACCAAAATGATTTGACAGTAGTGTTACTATAAACTTGGCAGGATCGATATTTGGATACCTACCATCTGTTGGGTTCACCGTATTGATATTACATTCGATAAAATTTCCATCTAAGATAAAGCTCAAAAATTTAGAAGATTCGAAATTAAAGATAATTAAGGAAAGTAAGGATAATTAATAAAAATATGTAAATGCTAATAAGATTAAAGTCATCAAGAAACTAAATTGATTCTAAATCGAAATAATTCTTAATCGAGATGACATAACCGATTCACAAACATAAATCTAAGATTATGACGTAAACATACAATAAATTTCTTTTGATTAAAAATAAGTGAAAGTAATTAATTACTTCCGGTTTTTTTATGATTAGACCATAAACAGGTTGTTAGCACCAGATCTACCAGCTTAATGAAATAAATTGATGATCTTATTGGCAATTTTGTTTTCTATTATTATCTCATTAGAACCAATTCTAGTTTCTCGCGTCTCTAATAATGATTAAGCTTTATTAAAAATCTTGCAACGACTAAAATTTACACACATATTTATTTATATTTTCTAGATTTACGACTTGGTAAACTTTTTTCCAATGAATACTTTTTTATGTATATTTTTTTCTTTTTATTCCTTCTATGTCTTTTTTGTAGCAATTATTGAAAACATTATAGCAGAAAACTGAGCGTTGTACCTATCTTGTTACATGTATGTGGTGATAAATTATTTTATGAGCATTTAATTAAAGTTATTCTGCAACGAGTGAAATGGGAAACTGTCGTTTTTGCGAAAGTGAGAAAGTGATATTAAACGACGTGTAAATGTTTGGATCAAATGGCTACTATTGTTTTGTTATTTGATTTTAGCACATAGTCCGACACAGCTCTAAATGAAAGTGGATGTCGAAGCTGCTTGTGAAGGAAGATGTCAAAAACCTGTTAAATGCAGCACATTTTATGTTAGCTCTCTATTTCATCATTTAGATCCATGTCAGACTGTAAATGACAATCATATAAAACTTTTTCTTTCTTGTGACATTAAAGACACACTGTCAGCAATGCACTCACCAGATTCTGGTTTGCTTTTACGTATTCTCATAGGACTGCGTTCACCATCCGTAAGCAGACGTTGGATTGCTAGCATTTTCTATAAATGTTTAGAGCAGGTTCTCTTGATGTCTTGCGCGGGCATCAAATGATTGGAATGGAAAAGGCAGAGGGCCAGGCAATAGAAAAAAAATTACCAGTACATAAAGCATAACAACAACATAAAAAGGAAATTGTAGATCTCATTGAGGTATCAATTCTACTCGTAGTTTACTCAACTTGAGCAATGAATCCGGGTCACCAACATAAACCTTAATTTCTCGGAAACAAAGAATAATATTTATTTGAATAATATTTAAGAATAATATTTATTTGTTTGTTGTAAGAATGCTAGCTTATTCAAATAAAATGTATTTCGTAGACTATTTAAGAATATTTATTAATTTTATTTGAGTAGTATTAAGTAGTCTATAAAATATTTTTTATTTGATTAAGCTAGCATTCTTAGTTTCCGAGATATTAAGGTTTATGGTGGTGACTCGGATTTATTGCTCCCGAGTGAAATATCAAGACCATATTTATCTAAGTAGGTAGTTATTTTTATAGATTGTTTATTTTAGTTGCCAATCTTGAAGAAAATCAAGTAATCAACAAAACAAAATACAATTGTTTGTTTAATATGCTTTCATTTACGTAACCGTTAAAGCCCAAAACTGTCGTTCTTTTCTCAAACTGTTTAGACTAATGCTTATTGTCAGGTTAATTTTCGTTTCGTCTTTTGTGTTAATGGGCCACCATTTCTTAGAACTGGGTCTTACTAACTTAACTTTCTATAATAAACGGTAAAAGAGGTAAAACGGGTGTGACTGTGCGACGGACGAACATAAACAAACTTTTCATAATTCTATGTATGGTCAACACGTTTAATCGTTGAGCCACTATTCTTGATTTAGCCGTTTTATGCAAGATCGGGTTATATTCGTACGGAAAAAATATAACATCTATCATAACTTTAATCTGAGAAATTTAAAAACTAAGACTTTTTGAAAAAAAACTTCTTTAAAGAAAAGAAAAAGACTCAATATCTCTTAATATTTTTAAAAAGAGAATTGTTGGTGTACCTTATTAATAACTGATGTTTTTTAACTATTGTGTAATTATTATTAAGATAATTTTATTTTAAAAATTTTGTTAAATTTTTCACAACGAAATATGCAACGTTCTTTTGGGACATAAATTCTTTTACCATTTTTGTCAAAACAGCGCCCATTCCTTAGATAAAACTTATCCCACATTGGTAAAATCGATCTTAAATCATAAAGATTGTAGCAATTGGCTAAATGATTAAATATTGTGACATTTGAGCTCAGAAAATTAAAAATTAATATTACTAACCCCAAATGACAATAGAAATATTGAACAATAAATAATACTATCATTGTAGATACACCTATTAAGCCAATAAGGCAACAAACAAATAATAGGTAAGGCAATAAGCAAATAATAAGGCAATAACTTTTCTTTCTTACCATACCATCATTACCGACAATACCACTTACAGACAATCAAATTCTTCTTATGTAACTTTAAGCATCGGTTGTTGACAAAATATGGCACTTATTACTTTCACTGCTGCCCAGATGTCAGAGTTTTGGCCAACCGGCAAAAGTAGGTGGCAAGCAAGTGGAATTTATAGGCTAGCGTTATGTTCGGTGGGCTGTGGTTAGTTTAGTTATGAACGAAGTTGAAAAAAAATGTGTCATAATTCGTGGTTAAATAAGTGTGTTTATAGATGGACTACTTTCAACTGCACGGGGATCCATGTCTTGCGACACGTGTTGCCAAACATCTGTTTTTGTGACATTTACTTGCTAAATGTAAGACTGCATTAGGCAAAAGGGCACTGCAGCGGAGCGGCGCGATCAAATATTGTTTATAATGTAATCGCAGTCTCGCTGCTGTGGAGTGTGTTCCATCTCATACAATTTCATATGAATAATACTTGGCCGCGCCACCGTTCCACGCCGCTCCGCTGCAGTGCAGTTCGTGCGATCTTACCTTTAGCAAGTAATATCTCAAAAACAGATGTAAGGCTGATGCCTAACAACGTGTCGCGGGACATTTATCCCCGTGTTGAAAGTAGCCGATCTGTTAACACACTTATTGCACCTGAGTAAGCCGCCTGAAACGTCACAAAATGTCCGGCAACGTTGCAGACTTAGCTAGTGCACGTGTCGCGAAACATTTATCCCCGTGCAGTTGAATGTAGTCCATCTTTAAACACACTTATTCAACCCGAGTAAGCCGCCTGAAACGTCCCCATGTTGTAGACTTCGCTAGTGCACGTGTCGCGAAACATTTATCCCCGTGCAGTTGAAAGTAGTCCATCTTTAAACACACTTATTCAACCCGAGTAAGCCGCCTGAAACGTCCCCATGTTGTAGACTTCGCTAGTGCACGTGTCGCGGGACACTTATCCCCGTGCAGTTGAATCAAGTCCATCTGTTAACACACTTATTGAACCTGAGTAAGCCGCCTGAAACGTTACACAATGTCCGGCAACGTTAGAAACTTCGCTAGTGCACGTGTCGCGGGACACTTATCTACGTGCAGTTGAATGAAGTCCATGTATCAACACTCTTATTTAACGTAAATAAGCCGCCTGAAACGTCACGCGATGTCCTTTAAGGTTGCAGAATTCACTGGCGACACGTGTCGCGGGACACTTGTCCCGAAATGAATACTTACATTCCATGCAAATTTTCATTTGTTCATACTTGATACCAAGATATTGTGTGTTTGTGTTTTGGGCTAAATAACATGATTTGGTTGGCTTACAGCTATAGGTGCTTTTATAAAATTAATTTTCGATTTTTCTGTTACATTCTTATTCGCTAGATTTTAGGAATAAGTAAAGTTGATGGACTTTGAAATGGAAACCAGAACCATAGTGTCCATCTAATTTATATTCTCTTTGACACTTTGCGGCACCAACGTGCAGAGAAGCAATAACATATAGCTAGAGGCAATACAGTGAAAATCATCATTTGCGTACAATAGTAATATTTTAACATGCATAGGCGTTGTAGTAGGTACTGATAGTCGTTGTAGTACTTGCACTTTCTACATGATTGAGGTGAGTTAGTCTCGGTTTCTTGCTCAACAAACATTTTTCAGATAAGCTTAACAGGTAGAAAGTGTTGTATTTTCCTTTGCCCTAACAATACCTTTTTCACCGTAAGGTGAGTCCTAAAGTTTCTCTACAAAATGTGACTATACATAGAATCACTACATAGTATAAAATAAAGTCGCTTCCCGCTGTCTGTCTGTCCCTATGTATGTTCAGATCTTTAAAACTACAGGCAAATAGACAAATAAATAAACTCTCGCATTTAACCGGTTGCGTACCGCCCGTCGTCCCAGGACGACACTTACTCGTAATTGTCTTATCTATTGTGTCTATAATTACGGTGATTAAGAGTTTAATGATTAATTAATGTAGAAATAATGTAGGTGTACTCGACTTTCTTTACACTAGGTTTATTAACACGCAATAATATCTCATCGGGATATGTCGACTTGAATTTATAGCGTGCTGTTTTTTTTAATGTATGTGGTCATTATACACAATGACCGGTTGTCACGGCACGATGTGTGTAAACAATGAATATTATTTACGAACCATTGCTTGTGAATACCAAGTGACTGCCATCAGACCTCTGTAATTCAGTTATTGGGCAATACCGATATCTAATGTTAGACCGGTTGTTAAACAGTAAGTTTAGACTTCTGAATACCCAGAAATACTGCCATGGACATTTAACTTAAAACCAATATTTTTAACAACTAAGATGTCGTCATGTAATCGTCTAGTCATTAATTAATGACAGGAATTCAAATTTACGTAAATCTTATAAAATATTACTTTTATATACTGTAAGAATGTTAAACACAAGTTACAAATACCTACCTACAGATCATTAAAATGTTATTATCAAAGCCATCAATGTTGTCTTAAATATTTGAAATAAATCAACTAAAATGGTCAATTTACTGTCAAATGGACAGCTCATCCGGCGATTAAGGAATATTTTAGTAATTATTACGTGGGTCTTATGTCGTAATAATTAATGTCATTAAATGGTAAAAAACAGGTAGATACCTACCTTCTTAAATATACACGAAAGCAAATTATTGTATAATTGTATTTTTTGTAATGAAATGTTTGTCAATAAGTATAGACATTTTAGGGAGAAAAAACATGATAACGGTGACGGTTTTGTTGGTTAATTTATTATTTTAATATTGAATAGTAATTTTGTGAAAAAGAAAATATATCGTGAAATTGAAGGGTTTGTCAAACAGTGTTTAAAAATATTTGAAGACATTGGTGCCGATTCTCTTGTTCACAAACTAAACTAAAATTAGAGAATTGCTATCTTTTACTAACAGATAGCGCGAGAAAAGGACGGTGATAGACAACAACTAAGTTAGAGATGTCAAATTAGTTTACGCCTTGAACTTCACCATGTTTTTAGTCGACACGTTTTAAATGCCGTCTTATGGAACTTTTAGTTCAACCAATGGCACCGATTCTGTTGTGTACAAACTAATCTTAATTTAGGCTATTGCCATCTTTTTCACTGTGATAAAGTAAGAAAGAGACAGACGTAAATAGGAGCTGTCAAATTTAATTTGAATTTAACTAAAATTCCATACGTTAGTCAACACGTCAGAACGTGACAACTGTTTATTTTTTTTCTCTTGGACTGCTATAGGTAGTCCTAGGGGACCCTTGTTACATAACCGAGCCGTTATTGGCGCGACCTGAAGGGTCTCCAGCCAATGGGGGGGGGGGGGAGTAAAATACTTAAAACAGCACTAAGGGCGACCCCTAGTGGGACTCGGACTTCGGCTTAGGGCGTTGCTGGCGGGGACTTAGGGGGGGAGACAGCTTGATGAGTGCTGAATTATCGGTGTGACTGCCGTGTCGACTGAAGTACGTTTTTGAAAGATAAACCTATAAAAAATAATTTCTAGTTTTGGCCGGTATCGATGTGTAGTGTCCGTAGACTCAAAAATGGCCATTACGCACTGTCAACTGGTTGCTGGAGACTTGGTCGGCGGCAACTGTGGCTTTCAATAGTTTAAAGAGGTGTTTACGCACTTGGTCGCCGGTCGCCCGGGCGACTATGCTTATGTTTTGGTTGCCGAGAGACCAAGTCTCTGGCGACCAGTCGACAGTGCGTAATGGCTCTTAAAGTGCTTGTCCGTTGCATCAAATTCGAATGAGAGAAAATACGATCAGAGGGAAATTTAGGTACAAATTAATGAAATTGTAATCGGATGTAGTGCACAACTGTTCATACTAGTTAACAAACGAAAAAAACTCACACTTGGGGTACAGCTTGTTCGGATCGCATTTTCTCGGATTCAATGTACAAGCACAGTAACAATAATAAAACACCGACTGTTAATTAAGAGAGTGCAACATGCATTAATTGTGGCATATAACTGGTAATCTTCTAACTGTCATCATAAACCGTTTCTAACTCGTTTACGAGTGAAAATACTCGCAGTAAAACTTTTATAGATACGTAATAAAAAACTTAGCACAATTAAAACCTATGCGTTAGTACTGATTCAATTAGATGTCATTAAAATCAATGTAATACAGGCTGTACGACATGTAACAAAAAATTATAACTTAAAAAAAAAGTAAAAACCGACTTTTGTCGGATTTAACTTTTATTTAATGTTATTTTATTTTTCTATTTTAAGTGGCATAAACAATACACAAACATGCAATTACAGCAATCCCGGGTAACTTGCTGTAATGCATTGAAGAGTTCCATTGTCAATCTCCGAGGGTCTTTATAAGATCTTCACCAAATTTAAATGGGACCATGTCGGGACCACATATCAAACAAAAAAAAAACCCCAAATCGCTTCAATGTGCCTATAAAATTTGAAAAGTTCCCTCGATTTCTCCAGGATCTTATCATCAAGTCCTGACCTGATGACCACCTGGGAAGTATACCTACCCTTATAAACAAAAGAAGAATTTTCCAAATCGGTCCAGGCGTCTTGGAGTAATCGGGGAACATACATAAAAAAAAAGATTCCACCGAATCGATAACCTCCTCCTTTTTTTGAAGTCGGTTAACAACCATGAGAGCAAATGCGTATAAACTTTTTATTGAATTTCTTATAAAATGAATTGAATCGACGGAACCTCCATGAACGAAAATCCTCGTCGTCCGTGGGGATGGGCTAGAATATAACACTTTCCCATCGCACGCTAGGAATAGATTGTGTAAGATTGAACGAAACCCAGCACGCTCGGTAGTCAGCCCTATACGATCCGCCTGGCTAGATACCACCCTCACACATAGTAATATTACTAGGATGAGCTTCTGGCAAACCAAACGCAACCTTGGGGGATCCCAGATGTTAAAAGTAAGATTAGGGGATTAGGGGGATTAGGGGGCTGAGTCACCCTTCGTCCGTGGGAAGGCACCCTTAGTTCGAAATCCCACACGTGGTCCCCGGGTGGTGCCAATCAGGTGACAACCTTTCGCTTGGTGGTAGGATCTTTACGATCGGCCTGGCTAGCTACCACCCTCACATTAAAGCCCGACGCCCAAGCACTTTACTGTGTTCCGTCGTGTGTATGTGAGAGCCAGAGGGGTATAAGGGAATCTCTTTATATCTTTGTTACTTGGATTCGTGTGCTCCAACTTAGTTACCTTATCTACGTTTACCATCAGGTGCAATTCAAAGTCAATAACAAAGTCAAATATTTTTTATTTCAAGTAGACCAGAACACTGGTGCTTTCAAAAGGTCAACACTAGGTGCTCGGTTCTAAGCAGTAGGTCTTTTGGAGAAGAGCCGGCAAGAAACTCCATGGACACTCTTTTAAAAAAATAAATGGTTTAAAAATTTACGTTGTAGTGTTGTAAGAACAATGCAGATTAATGTACATGCAGTTAACAACATAAAATTGCTTTTTAATAATTTACATACTTTATAGTCAAACGCCAACAGTCAAAGAAAATAAACATTAGTTATTGGTCAGATAATGTTGTTGCAATTACGCCCAAAAGTACTCTCAGTCGATCATTGTCCCTTCAAACCTTATCTACAAAAGAAAAAAGAAAAACAGACACGCCTCGTTGACCATTTATCTTTAATTTGATTTACGTCGCAACGGGAAATTGCGTCATCTAACTGGGCAGAATCGTGGAAATCATTTAGGGCATGCTATCTGCAAAAAATGGTTCAGCTCTGATTGAAATATGGAATGATAGAATTGCAAGATGTTATAATTATTGTATTGTCGTTTTTCTAATTATCATGGTATAGTTCACTTTGTATGGCGTGGGTAGGTATATTGATTGCACCACCACTACTTTTATTGATAGTAAGCTTGCGTGGTGATTAACGAAATTTCTCTTTAGATCATTCTTTAGCTCTAATTCCACTAGCAAATTAAATTTTGCAAGTTATTAAAGCAAGTGCTTGCTTAGTTGGTAGAACTGCCAGAAGTCGATTTGCTGCTGAAAGTCTGGCAGAATTGTCGGTCATTTGACCAGTATTAGGACAACACGTTTGTTTATATGTTAAGACAACAGCATCGACATACCATAACAATTTACTATCTTACTTTTAATATCTGGGGTCCCCCAAGGTTGAGTTTGGTTTGCCAGAAGTTCATCCTAGTAATATTACTATGTCATCATCATTCAGGCGAAAGACTGCTGACATAGGCCTCCCCCAAGCCATGTTGTGGGGGAGGGGGTTGCCATAATCGCCACACGTTTGGCAGGAGGGTTGGCGATTGCAGTATGGTTATTAAAGTGCTCAGAGAAAGCTGCTGCCCGTCCTCTAGAGAATCCCGTGAAGAATTTAAATATTGTTAAAAGATTTCCACGTGATATACATGTATACATTGAATAATTCAATGTCTACTTACAAATGATCGGAAAACTCAATACAAGTTCAATTCCACAAAGCAACAATAGTCTATTTCCACGTTTTTCTAATCCTTATTAGCAATCGAACAGATTAAAGAAAGTTTACACTAAAAAAAACTATAGTAATTACAAGATTGGTACTTTTTTGTGTACCATTATCCACGCCGTTTCCTGCTCCCATTGATTCTATACTACAATGGTTATTCCCAGAAATATGTCGCCAGACTTCCTAAATCAGGTTTTATACACAAAAGGGAATAGGTACCATTTGATTTCTTCTAGACGATTTCTAGAAATGTTTTTATTTCCACAAATAGGTGCATATTTTGCCGACTAGGCTCTAACACTTCCCTAATTAAATAATTTAATTTGTATTTTACAAATTGAATGGAATTCTTAGTATGGATAATATGTCAACAAAAAAATGGGGTGTACATATAGAAAACAATATTAAGAGAATCAATTTAATTAGTACAGATAATTAATAATGTGTAGTAAAGAAGTAAAATATAAAAGTGCCGTGCGAAACTTGTCATACACGTTTGCCAGTTGTGACATTATCCAATTTCAATTAAAAATGTAAATTACAAAAATATTGCTTAATCAAAACAATTTAATTGATATTTTTTTTGTTACTTAATACACACAGGCATTCAATTACTATGGCATAGTTGCAGTTTAATTAACGTAGGGTCAAGGGTATTAGACAGGTGCAAATAGTTATTTGTTTTCCTTAGTCATTATTTTAATTACTTAGCTAATATGAGTTAAGCAATAATTGTTTTAGCATGTCTCTGCAGCATCTGCAGTTTGTACAGACGCTAGCACACCTAGCTATCCGAAACTGTCAAATTTTCCCAACCAACCTTGAACCTAATAGTTTTGCGATAAAGATGAAAATCTATTAAAGAAAGACAGATTGTAGCAGCTTTATGTGCTGGTGTCTGTATCTACCACGATGAAAAAGATGTGAGTTTAAGGTATCTATAGATCATGTTTTTTTATGATTCTAAAGGATTGTAGAAAATATGACTGTAAACTATGCATTTATTGGCTTTAGTTTGTTTATAGTCTAACGCCCGAAACCAATAACCTATCTATCGATTATTTGCCGTACCTACTAGAGATAGAAATTTGACATTAATATTATGGAGCTTATGTCAAATTTTTATCTGTAGTTGGGAAAACTGCCATTAAGTAGGTTATTAGTTTCGGCCGTATATCAGGCTAGATTCTTCTTAAAGGATAACGAGTCTTCGTTCAGAAGTGAATGTGCTATTCCTTTACATATTGATTTTATACGATAGTTTATTGGTTGTGTTTCTAGGATCAATAGATTATCTAACTGTGATCTAGGATTGGTAATTATGACGGTGAATGAATGTCCATAAAGTAAGTGCTATCTTTTGTAATCAATTCTGCAACAATCTTTCACAAAGCTTTAAACATGTTTTTAAATTCTTATAAGTAGTATGTAACAATAATTAATCTCCATACAAGGTCTTTAACAACGAAACAGGCTAATAAAATATAAACTTAATACCCAATTGTGTAAAAGTTTATTATAATAAAAAGCTCGCCAACCAATAATAATAACATTAACAATTACACAACAGTTATTGCAAAATTGTAATGTAATTTATATTTAATAGTCATTTACATAGATTTCAACACGAATGTCAAGTTTCATTTTTTAATAACATTGACAGTAAGTAGGCTTTAGAACCTTGAAATACCTACAAACACTACTATTACGTGACCGTTATACGGAATAATAATAATAATAAACTTGTCAATCTCGTAATAATGTGTTACTGATGTATTAGTGCGAGAATACACGATACGACGGCAAGGTTAGGTGGACATTTTATTATCTAGTCCAGTAATTTAATAGGACAATTATTAATAATTAACATGACGTAATAATCCTTTGTATTTATTTATTTACATTATACACTCGTAGATAGTACAATTATTATGCAGTTTACAGTGTTCCGTCGTGTGTATGTGAGAGCCAGAGGGGTATAGGGGATTCCCTCTGTACCTTTGTTACTTAGATTTTTGTACTCCATCTTAAGCGGTCCATAGATGCGGCATGATATGCCTTACGTGCTGTCATGCATAGCGTATTGATAGTTTGCATGTATTCGCATCAATCGATACAATTAAACGATAAATTTTGGAGCTCAATTAAGGTAAGTATTTGTCCGTGGAATAGGGGGGGGGGGGGGGATTAGGAATACAATTCCCCTACGTCGCAGGCGAGTCGTAAGAAGCGACTAACGTATCACCATAATAATTACAAAATATACAAGCTTAGTTTTAGTATTTATTAAACCTAAAACTAGTTTGTTCAGAATCACTAGGAGAATCGATTGACATATTTTTTACACCATTTTTTTTTTTTCATAAATTTTATCTTTGTTTCAGTTGGTTTCACACCTCTTATTATAAGTTCTGTGGTTGGTTTCTACCCATAACAGTTGACGGGAATAGACACCTTGAGGCTTGAGATGGTCCCCTCGGTCAGTTTTCGTGTTTTACATCTCAGGCATTTCATACTTTACTAGGGAACTTAACGCGACATAAACTAAGGTCTTGTTGGGGTGTCTCGGTTTTTGTATACAAAAATAACGTTGTACATTTATAATATCTAACTTATTTGTTAAGCGGATCCAGCAATAAATAAAAAACATAGTATCGCCTGTCACTTGTCAATCCGTGCTAGTCTAATGAGGGTAATATGTCATTACGGTGCTAGCGATAGACTTATAACCTGTTACTCACATAGTCGCTTGAGACCTGACATCTTGTTTACTGTGTACATGTATTAATCTTGACGACCGTCTAATTGAGGTGTATGTAAACATGGTTGATTAAATTCCTTCGTGATTAGTGCAATTTTGTGTTTGAAATATGCGTCTTCCACGGTTTGAAAGAAGACCCATAATTTAACTCTTAATACGGTACGGTGTTAAGAAAAGTAAATAACAAATTATTTTGTGATTTTTTAGAAATAATAAATAAAGAAAAAACAATTTTCGAGTCATGGTTACATAATAAAAATATATTAATAAAATATTACAAGGCTTTCGCGATACTTCAAGTAAAAATTGGTGGAAAGCATACTCCCTTTGCTTTATTAAGGGTTAAAAATACATTTTGGCGGGCGTGACGATCAATAGATTGCCCAAAAATTGTCTTATTCTAGAATATATTCAACCTACTATTAGAGCAAAGACCGAACCAAAAAAATAACAATATGGAAAATGACACATTCCGAACGGCCCGAATGCTGTGAGCGATCTTAGAGCCTATGCACACTACGTCTTTTTCACGCGCCGTCGACGCGCGTTTCTGTCATACTTCATACTTAAAAAACGTCATTGTGATTTTTTATGTATGGAGTTTGACGGAAACGCGCGTCGACGGCGACGGCGCGTAAAAAAGCCGCCGTGTGCATAAGCCCTTAGCTTTTGCTGACAATTTATTTAACTATTATTGTAATACAATATATTAATAACATAGTAAAAGTTATCTTTTGAAAAAAGAATTGGTGCTGTCGCAATAAATTAGCTTGAGATTTTTTTAGTAAATAGGTTCAAAACAGTGCTCGCAATTTTTTTTTTTTAAAACAGGATTTATTTATTTATATAAATCCTGTTTAACTAATCAACGTTTTCACCAGACAAAGAATGAAATAATTGGAAATAACAACAATATATTTTTATGATTAGTTACGGTTTACTCACGTGCATTTTTCGGAATTGCCCGACTAGTTTCAGTAAGACCTCGCCGCGTTTTTAGCTCATAATTAAGGGCTTCGTTTGGGTCCGAAACAAGGTGGGCAATTCCAAAAATGCACGTGTAAATCGTAACTAACCATAGACATGGAGAGCAAAGGTTTCAAAAATAGACTTTTCGCGTCGGTCTTGTCCTTAAGTGGATTTATTTCTGTGCAATCCAAACGAGGTCCGACAATCAAAATGAGGTTCTCTAGAAACTGTTTCATAATTATCTCATTTCTTTAATTGCGAATTAAGATTGCCGACAGGGCCATTGGGCAATTTCTTTAAGTAAACATTATAGCTCCGGTGTAATTAATATAATTACCTATCAGTTCTGCAATAAAGTTTAATAATAACCCCTTTATAAATTAAAAGAATTTCATTATATTGTTATAATTTTTGAACAATACACATCATAACAAACGAGTCGTCTATTCAAACAACACACTTATTCGGATGACCATTTAATTTGGATACGTATACGAAATATATTATTGGTATTATGATATTCTAATGGTTTTGGCCTTTGATATTACCGATCCCGACATTTAGTCGGGTCTCAAAAGTCAAGCTGTCAAGGCCGTTGATGCGCACGCGACGGATACAACGCACGCTACAAGAAGGTGCCACATTTTTTAAATCTTGATTAGTGTAACTGGCAGCCTTGCATGAAAAGGTTAAAAGAATTAGCGATTTGTATGGGATTTTAATGTGTTGCGTGGTGGAAGGAATTTTTGATAGGTTAATTTATTATTTTAATGTGTGCAGTAGTAAAGCAATATTGTATGAACAAGCAGTTCTGAGTTCTAACACTTTCCTAGTTATATAATTTGATTTGTATTTTACAAATTGCATAGAATTATTAGTATGGGTAATATGTCAACAAAAAAATAGGGTATACATAAAGACAATAATATAAAGAGAATCGATTTAATTAGTACAGATAATTAATAATGCGTAGTAAAGAAGTTAAATGTAAAAGTGCCGTGCGAAACTAAAGTCCATGTCTTATTTACATGCTGCGAAGGAAAGTAAAATAAGACAGCGACGTTTTTATAATCTGAAAATATTAATCAAACATTAAAATTAAGCTGACGCGACACATCAGCTCAAAATTTGGAGGAAACTATTTGAAAGAGGTCAAAAAGAGTCAGAACTCTGCAAAAGACGAAACTAAAATTCTTACCATAGTCATCGAAGTGACTCCAACATTGACAACACCTAATGCTTTGACGTGTATTGGTTCCTTCACATTAATAAGGAATATGGCAATGATCTTCCTATTTTTTGTGTCCATGTATTGCCAGGGCGTACTATAAACGGCGTCTTTCAATTTTTCACTCTGAAATTGTTTTGGATAAAAACCACTCAAATGTCGTAATTTGATACTTTGTCTATCATTTTTATATTTTTTGAAAGATTCGATTTAGAAGATTTAGTAATTTAATGGAATTAAATTCCCTTATCACATTTACTTAACAGGAAATAATTATTTATATCAACAGCAGAATCTACATCCAATCTTTATGCAAAATTATGTATTGATTTCTTACCGTACTTCCTATTAGCTCAAAAATTACTGACAGTTGGATCAACTGTTGGAAAAGTAATATTGACAACGGTACATATCGTATCAAAGCTTCTGCCGTCTGAAACAATTAACGATATCTTATTTAATAATATTACTAACAGATAATCGTAGATAGATATAAAGATGCTATCAAAACTGATTGAAATCGTCTTACTTACAAGAACTGAACATTATTTATTTTCATCATCGAAGATTACAGCAGATTAAGTAAGTGTTTTGGGAGTGTATTCTATCGCTTGATCAGTTGACGCTACTATGTAAAATATTTAGTCATACAAAGAGAAATATAAATATTCATACAAAATTCTACTACTAACCATTTGTGAACATTCGAAAAGCAGTAAACATCCACTGACTTGATGAAAAATATAATATATGAGCAGCATCGGTCCGAAAGCGTCTGACATTTTATTTGTGAAACTGTAATTAATAAATTCCATGGTTTATATTGAAGACGAAAGACTATAAAATTAGATGTAGCAAGTTGTTGCTAAGTTTGCAATTTATGAAGATAAATATTTGTATCGTCTACAAATATTGGTTCTAAGTCTGTGTTGCTTATGTGATTTGTTTACGTAATGAATGACACTGACATTTACAACATATATTGATACATGACAAAACAGGAAATTTTAAGCGAAACCTGAGTTTGCTAAGATTGTTATTGCTACTTACTCCACAATAAGTCGATGATAATCTATACACTGTTTCAACTTCTTAGATACTTGCTTCAATTCTTCTTCTGAATACATGCCTGTATTTACAGAGAAATTTCTTTCATCCAATGGTATGACTACCTGTGCAGCCGGTAATGGAAAGGAATCTAGATCGTTAAGTAATATTTTTAAATGTCCCCAAAGATTAAAAACCATCAGTGATAGTAGAAGGTCCAGCATACAGAACAATGTTGAGTCTAAATATGATATGAGCCTGAAGAAAGACAAGAAGTAAGTTATTTTGTAGTTACAATAATTTATACACCTATACACCGTACTGGAATATAATCATCCCAGGTTAATCACCAGTTTGTGATTCTGATTACATAAAAATCGTCCATTATCTATAAGAGTAATTAGATACTGAGAAGTAATGACAGAGGCATGATCAATACCATCCTCCCCTATTGGCGCTTTATTAGAAATCACATTACTACCGTCAAACATTTTGGTAATATCAGGATCTGCATCACAGTCGACTCTTTCTAAAATCTTTTTAATGAAGTTGCATACACTAATTTTTACATTATTTACTTTAAACTTTCTTCTTGTATTAATATATGTTTAAGCTTTTGAACTTACCAATTATAAATGCAAGTGATCCAATATGCATTGTAGTGCGTGTAAATATTTAGTGGAACAGAAAAATAGAACGCATGTTCATATGTTGAGTTGTATAGAATTTTGTGTTTGAACTTCCCAGAAGAGTAGTTGTTCCACATAGGGATAAGGTTGAAAACCAAGATTCCAAAATACATCATTACTGTTAGATGTATGGTGAAGAGGTGAGAGATCAAATGTATTTGTTTATGTGTCTGTAAGGAAAAAATGAACATTGTACTGATTTATACTTAAAATGGTTCTTTGTTCTGGTACTTTTGAAAGTAAAGAATTGCCATTTAATCCTAATACATTTTTTTGCGTTTGCACCGTGTAGCTGATATGCGATTATTAGCTACATTTATAACTATAACAAAAATCTCTTGCACTCTAAAAGTATTGTAAATTATTTAAACTTTTACCTTCATTGCATATTCAGAAACATCTTTATAGTAAAGCAAGTGCATTTTTTTAAAAAATGTCGACGTCACGTCTTTGTATTTAGAAGATTGAGGTATTGTCATGAGTAATCTTGACTGGAGACAAAAGAGCATAATTATAACAAGCACATTACAGTCCCACAGCGAGAAACGGTTAGGGTTTAGTCCAACACGCTGGCCTGGTGCGGGCTGGCAGACTACACAAACTCTCGAGAACTAGAGCCCTCTTAGGTGTACAAATTTTATCACAATTATTTCATTCACAGTTAACGTAAGCGCACCTGAACGCATTGAATTAAACAAGTCAGAGGTGTGACTTGGTTCGAAACCTGATCCTCCTGCATGAAAGGCAAGGGTTGAACCCCTAGGTTATGACTGCTAAGTTAAAATAGAAAACAATAACAGCGAAAGAGGAAACGTAACATTTAAATTAGTTATGAAATTGTTGATAGTTTTTTTTATAGATAAGATTAAAGTATGCCTCGTTGGTCTAGTGTTCCCAAGCACGACTGCTGAGCATGGGTTTATGGGTTCGATCCTTAGGTCGGGCAAAGTGTTATTGGGTTTTTCCATAAGGAATTTCTCAGAAGCAGCCTGGAGTCTAGATTTGTGCCCGGTTGATGGCTATAGGCTTGCCCCCTATTACATGAGACTTAAACATAACGGTGAAATGAGGGTGTGCTATACACCTTTGTCCAATTCTTTGAGGGAAATAGGCGTGATTTAAAGAAATAGTGGTTTTAAGGAGGTAAATGTAAATTCCATAAAACATGATGATGCTTTTAATAATTGAAAAAGATAAAATACCCACCGTTGAAACTATATTCATAAACAAAGATAGATACAAATGTACAGATTCGTACATAGTTATCGTATTTGAATGGATTTTCATATAGGTGACGGCAGTAACGAAGCAAAAGATTAATATTAGAAGTAATGCAGCATGAATCAGTACCCCGTATTTTAAATGGTTTTCACCGATTTCTTTCCCTGGCCATGCATTTACGTTTACCAAGTTAAAGCGCAGAGTTTTCACGTATCGATAATCTGTCACCTTTTTGATGCCTCTGTAAATTTAAAATCAATGGATTATTTAAATGTTTCGGATTTATCCCGTACTTCATTTTTGTTAAAACTTACATCACTGCCTCGTCTTTGAAAAGTAGTTTTTTTAATTTCATCATTGTTAACAACAAGTAACTTAGTATTGCCTTTTGCCTAAGATACAAACACTTATCAATTGCAATGATATTTAAATTGAATTAGATCCGAGGAAGTCCTTTTATAAGTAACCGGCATTTTATTTTTCTTCAATTTCTCTTGAATTATGTATGAATACCTATTAGTAATTAGTGCCCTTGCAACTTCTATTTCTGAATTATTGATAATGGCTATTATGTTTTAATTGGATTTTATTCCTTTTTGCACTTAATAGTTTTTCTTATAATTGGCCTGATATATAGTTGCAATCTGTCGTCACAAGGCGGAAAGATCCCAAAGGCCTATCATTAAATGATTAGCTAAATATTAAGATTCAGCGATAATGTACAATTGTTGAGCGATGCAAATTAAAGGCGTAGTATGACGAACTAGGAAATGTGAGGGAGGCAGTGGGCAGAGAACATAGCTCGTAGAACTGATGGACGTTGGGGTAGAAAGGTTCTCGAATATTGACTACGCACCGGAAAACGTAGCGTGAGACGGCCAGCCAGCTAGATGGACCGACGACCTGGAAAACGTAGCTGGGAGTTGTTGGATGCAAGTGGAATGCAAGTTCCAGCCTTTGTGAAAATCTATGGGCAGTGGAGGTCCTTCAGCCGATATGAAGAATGTAAGGATGAAGAATAATTAATAATGATGATGAATATCATGAAGTAGAAGAAAAAATAGCATTAATCCTTAACAAAATACGACATTAATTAAATAGAAAAAACTACACGGTCATAAGCGCATAAGTCATAGCTGAAAACAATTATTGCTTAACTCATATTAACTAAGTAATTAAAATAATGACTAAGGAAAAAACATAACTATTTGCACCTGTCTAATACCCTTGACCCTACGTTAATTAAACTGCAACTATGCCATAGTAATTGAATGCCTGTATGTATTAAGTAACAAAAAAATATCAACTAAATTGTTTTGATTAGCAATATTTTTGTAATTTACATTTTTAATTGAAATTGGATAATGTCACAACTGGCACATGTGTATGACAAGATTATGAACGTGGACAAAGCGAAAAGAGTATGTAGGTGTAGCATTTGGCAATCTGCAGTTTCTACCTACCACGATGAAAAAGATGTGAGTTTATGGTATCTATGGATAAAGTTTTTTTTATGATTGTAAAGGGTTGTAGAAAATATGACTATACAAGGTTAGTCGGAAAGGGGGTACTAATCCGCAGGCCACTTATAGTATCACTGATGACTGTCTTAAAGCAAGTGTTAAAATTTCAAAATTCGGCAATATTTTTTTTCAATGCAAAATGATTTTAATTTTAGTTTTTTCAAAAATTCTTCTTCCCTGCTTTAGTTACAAATTCAGAAAATGGTGCTTCTAATTCATGACCACAAATAGGACCTAAAATGTAAACACAGCTGATCATATCTGGGGATACATAGATTTTAGAGATTTTTTTTTGAGATCTTTGATCACCTATTTCTCGTTAACTATTGACTTTTCGAAAAAGTTGTAGAACAAAAGTTATTCATTATTATGGGTACTTTAACCCCCTTTCGGATTAGTACCCCCTTTCTGACTAACCTTGTATAGGTAATATGCATTCATTCACTTTGGTGTGTTTATAGTCTAACGCCCGAAACCAATAACGTTTGGTTGGTTGGTATGAATGGTTTGTCTTACTAGAGATAGAAATTTGGCATTATATGGACCTTACGTCAAATTTTATCTCTAGTTGGGGAAATTTCATAAATTATTTAAAAAAAAATCATTATATTGTTTTAATTTTTGAACAATGCACATCATGACAAACGAGTCATCTATTCAAACACCACACTTATTCGGTTGACCATTTAATTTGGATACGTATACGAAATATATTACTAGTATTATGATATTTTAATGGTTTTGGCCTTTGTTAATACCGATCCCGACATTTAGTCGGGTCTCAAAAGTCAAGCTGTCAAGGCCGTTGATGCGCACGCGACGGGTACACCGCGCGCTACACGAAGGTACCACATTTTTCAAATCTTGATTAGTGTAACTGGCAGCCTTGTATGAAAAGGTTAAAAGAATTATCGGTTTGTGTATGGGATTTTAATGTGTTGCGTGGTGGAAGGTATTTTTTGATGGGTTAATTTATTATTTTTATATTTTAGGCAATTTTGTATCGTTGTTTTAAAAAAAGAAAATATATCGTCGTAGTGTTTAAAAAATATTTGAAGTCATTGGTACCTATTCTGTTGTGCAAACTCAACTTAATTTAGGCTATTGCCATATTTTTCACTCTGATAAAATAAGAAGGAGACGGACGTAAATCATCCATCTGCCTAGCCTTTTCCCAACTATGTTGGGGTCGGCTTCCAGTCGAACCGGATGCAGCTGAATATCAGTATTTTACATGGAGCGACTGCCTATTAGACCTCCACAAACCAGTAACTGGGTAATACGATACTCTTGGTAAGACTGGTTGTCAGACTTTCTGGCTTCTGACCAACAGTAACGACTGTCAAAGATCTACAAATGACAGCCGGGACCAACGGCTTTACGTGCTTTCCGAGGCAGGGAGGAAACTCGCTATGGTAAATGGTCACCCATCCACAGACCAACCTCGGCAAGCGTGGCTTAACCCGGAAGATCGGTCTATGCGGCTGTAATTATTTAGCCACGAGCTCCTCCTCCGAGGAGACGGACGTAAATACGAGCTGTCAAATTTTGTTGAACTAAAATTTCCATACAAAAGACGACACGTCAGAGCGTGTCGACTAAAATATGGTGAAGATCAAGGCGTAAACTAATTTGACATCTCTAACTTAATTCTTATGTATCACCGTCCTTTTCTCGCGCTATCTGTTATTAAAATATAGCAATTCTCTTATTTTAGTTTATTTGGTGGACGAGAAAATAGCTTCTATAAATAATGTTTTCCGATAAGATTAATGTTCCACATTCATTTAGTGAACTATTCATTCCCACACAATAATGCTGCCTCTATCATACACGAAATTTACCTGAGCACAAGTTTTTGTAGTGATTATACACAAGGGAACCGCCTCTAATTCTGGTTGCACACAAAAGACGATCAGAAACATAAAAATGACGTCCATTGATCGATGACTTACAATTTTAAGTTTTACTCGGAGATTTCTAGTATACAAATGATGCTATGGATGCTATTCACTAGCGATTGACCCATATATCTCTAGAGGAATAAGAATTCGTAATGGATATCATTAGCTTCAGACATGTTCTTCGTTGTTTGAACATGTTAAAAGTCTCTGCAAGAGTTCCCCTTAAATATAAAGGAATGGTTTCTTGTTATTGATTGCTTGTGACTTTGGTTCACTTCTAAAATAGGATGAAAGAAACAATTCTATTAAAAAAAAATGTCTGACCTAGGGCGCTAATAACGCCGCGTTTGGTGAAATATATTTCGTTTCATATTCGTAATCATAACGGCAAGTAGACTAAGGTCGATTTACAGGAGGAAAGTTTTTTGAAGCGAGACTCTTCCTGTCTTTGTCTTTCTCAGCGGCAAAAAACATAGTACCGGCTTCTGTTTTGAGAATTCGTGATAAGCAATACTGAAGTAGTGTTTGAGTACGGAGTTGTCAAAAAAAAAAACATTAAAATCCGTAATTTTTTTGACATTTCCGTACTCAAATGTTACTTAAGAACTGCTTATCCTAGAATTCTTAATTCAAAATCCGGAGGATAAATAATTATGAGACTCCATTCGAGAAACTCATCATTATTGTTGGGGTTGGCATAACATGTATTCCTCTTCCATTCTCCTCTATCAGCCGTCATCTCAGTACTCACTTCTTTCTCACCCATATCATCTCCTTCACACAATCCATCCATCTTTTCTATGGCTTAACTCTAGTTTCATATCCATCTACATTCATATTTAACACTCTTCTGGTAACATGGCTTTCTTTCCTCTGCGTAACATATCAATACCTCGCCAACCTATTAATCATTAACTTTGCAGTCGCTGGCGCTACTTTCAAACTTCCTCTGAAACTAAGAAACTATCCTCGTGTATTAGCCTTAAGATTGATTCTAATGAATCTTTGACCTAGAATAGATCTAAAGATCCAAGACCTGAATGACTTGACTAATGAGACAGCTATTCATTAAAGATATCTCCAACAATTAAATAATTCTCAGTGTCTTCCATGTTTACCTTCAAACCAGTAACTTTCGAACCGATCTAAATATCCATTAACGATACAACTGACGTGACTGGTTACCATATTAAGTGTGATACGAGTTTCCATCTTGATTTATATGTTTGTGTTTTTATGTACAGTGGGCAAAGGAGATAAATATACTACCTACACACGCAGAGTCACTAACACTTGCTTTTGAAAGCCTATTCAATTGAATCTGTTGTCAAATCTCAAGTTAACTGAATTGATTGGGTCACCAAAATATTAATAACGAAACACGTCAGTTAACATGAGTTCTTTTTTAGATAGCTTATTACTTAATTTTTGCGTCGATAAGACTTTTCAGAACCCTAGAAAAAAATACTATGCCATCGCACGTCGCGTTTCAGTGCATCATCACTACATAGTATAAAACAAAGTCGCTTTCCGCTGTCCCTATGTATGCTTAGATCTTTAAAACTACGCAACGGATTTTGATGCGATTTTTTTTAATATATAGAGTGATTCAAGAGGAAGGTTTTAAGCTATAAAACGTACTTGTGCGAAGTCGGGGCGAGTCGCTAGTAAAAAATATTACGCACACATTAATGACAGTTACTTGGCTAGTGCTTAAATGTTCATTGTTTTTCTGTATACTTATCTCTTTTGCCCACTGTACCTCCGATCGATTGATGCATGGATCGTTCGATATCACGTAATAGAAAATATGGTGTCATGTTTTATGGGCTGTGAAATACATGGTGTTTCTTGTTGAGTCTTTTGTTATAGACTTTTAGTTTGTATGGAAGTTTGTCATTTTTTAAGTATGGGAAATTCCATCGGGCACACGGCTAGTATTATTATAAATCTTAGTAAATTCACAAAACAAGAATAAAACAAGTATTTCTGGTATATAAAAACAATAGAACTCTGTCACTGTTTAATACGTATTTATGTTTTGTACGGTGTTTTTCCATTCGATCTCTCAACGACCTTTGGATTCGAGTTTTTTTGCCGTTCCGAAATGTCAATATATACGATATAGCTGTACGGTATATGTTTATTATCTTTTTGTGAATTTAATACTTTTTGGGCTCAGGTACAGACAGCTGGCTTTTTATCCGCATTCAGAAACTGCTTTTTGTTAATATTTAGTTTCTTAACCTTTATCACAAAGGGATATCAGGTAAGTAAATCAGGTTATTAGAAAAATTGCTATAATTTATAAAGATTTTAAAATTACTTGTAAATAAGGCTATACACTAATAAATTGCGGTTAATTATATATTGCATACAGCATGTCTGGTAAGTCACTTTAAATCCTGCTTTTCACTATGTACAACTTTTACTGTGGGACATTCTAAATTCGTAAAAAATAAATCAACTGTTCCATACAACATAATCAATGTTGTTTAACAAAATTCATGGAGCAGCTGATATTTATTCACGAATTCTTCGTTTGTCCCATTTTAAGGTTTTTGGATGTAAGAAGTCTTACTGTATATCTAAAAATTGTTTTGCAATTTTACTTTAAAGTCTGAATATAAATGTAAAACTTTAAAAATATATATAAAAGAGACGAAAAGAAGAAAGATTGAGAAAATATCTTCATTAATATCCCAATAAATTCCCCAGTCTTAAAAAAACTCGTCATAGAACAAACCAGTCCACAACAGGTTGGAAGTGGCTCGAAAGCGTCCATTGACGGCTTTGAGCGTTAGCATGCGACTCACGCGCCGGCTTTCATCGACAATGACCGACTTGTGTGCGTGTGTGTGTGCATGTGTGCAGTGCAGTGTAAGGCGTTAGACGGAAGTGCAGTCGTTGATATGTTGTTGCGGTTCCAATTGTAGATCGATCGGATGTATTTAATCTGTCAGTAATGTAATTATATGATGGGCTATGAGTGTTTGTGCTAGTGATCAGTAGTACAGTTTAAATTACAGTATAAATGCGAAATTAATTTTGTCTGTCTGGTTGTTACTTCTTCACGACTAAACTACTGAACCAATTTTAATGAAACTTTGTACCGAGATAGTTTGGAACCCGGACAAGGACATTCACTCAGGCGACCTTTAGTAACTTATAAGTGTTCTAAAGATCTAAATGGCTTCAATTATCATCTACGAACATCATTGCCTAAGTATAGCAGACAGTATTTAAAAAAAAAGTTCATTCCTTCATTTCAAGAATAATAAGTTTATTAAAGAATCTATTATGCCCAAAATAACAAGTTGTCAATCAAATCTCATCAAATAGGAAAACGAAACACGTAAGCTTATAACCTGCACCACACAACACAACAATGCCAAGTGGACACGCCCTCATACAGATAATGCCTAAAAGTTTTCGGAAATGAATCAGCAGACGAACTTACAATCCGGGTTCAATTTCAAATGCATTAGTAACATTCCGACATGGCTTTAAATGGTCGTGGATGGCGGCGCTGCTTGTGAAAGAAGATGTAAAATCTTATCCTTTACAAATAAATTACATAAGTTGTATCTTTTTAATCATTTTTGTCAAAAGTACAGTATGGAAAATGTCTAAAGAATTTAAAGATAATTTAAATGTGTATTTCAATTTCCCATGTTACTATGCAAAATATCCTTCGTGCACGATAAAATTTGAAATGCAGGTACCTATTAATTAGCGTGGGTATAACTTTTATTTTGATTTATGTATATTGTGTAGATGTATATTGTGCAGACGTAGCTCCCTTACACAGTTCTAATTTTATGATCACCAGTGATCGGAAAAAGGTGAGCTAATTTACCTAAACTTCAAAGAACAGAGACAAAAAGTGGAGGCTTCCTTACGAAAACATTTTTTTTGTACATTTAAATATTAATGTTATTAATTCAGAAAACGATCGAATTCGTTTCCTGTTTTTGTTTCCCAAAATTAACACAAAACCAGATGACACGTTTTTTATTGTTTTTAAAAAAGAGATAGTTTATTGTTTTCAAAAAAGGAGAATGTCTTTTATTTTTTGAAAACAAATGAAAGAAAATCTCCGAGAAAATTCTCCCGAAAAAAAATGTTGTCGTAAGGAAGTCTCCAGTTTTAGTCTGTGTTCTTTGAAGTTTAGGTAAATTAGCTCACCTTTTTCCGATCACTGGTGATCATAAAATTAGAACTGTGTAAAGGAGCTACGTCTGCCAACAAACTGAAGAGCTAATATTTTATGTAAAATTGGTTATGTTTGTGAACAAACACTTGTTAGTTCTCTATTTAGCCACGTTCGTTTAGATCCACGTCAGACTATACATAACAGTTCTTCTTATTTATATTTTAAACTTGACGATAAAGACTTTTGTCTCTGATTGATGGCTAAAAAGTCTTCAATTATTTAGTAACTTATTCTTGGAAGTTAGTGATGTCATCGTTCATTCACTTATGAAATTGGTTTTAAGGTCCGGCTACATGCAGCGACTTTCATGTGCAAATATCTTGTGCAAAAGTTTGCGCAAACGGTGTTGTCGGTTTTAATGGTACTGCGCGGTATACTGTTTTGCGTCAACGTTTATATGCTTAGATACTTGTTCAAATTAGAATTTGTGCAATTAAGATTGAGTATATAGGCGACCTTTAGGAACTATACCTGATTTCCCATGGCTACAGGTTAGACCAAAGTAAGTCTTCACGTTGAACTAATAAGGTTCGAATTCGATGGATGGGCACCAGAATGTAGTTGCACTGTGCTTAATATAAAATTTTTGATGACCGCAGTATAACAGCGATCAATTAGTGTCCTATGCTTCTGATTTTTAGAACAGTCTATAAGGCAATTGGGCATTTAAAATAGGAAGAAGAAGAAGGAAAATCAATTTATTCAGCATTAAAATCGACACAGTTCATACTATAATGCCACAGGTGTAAAAGATCCTTAAATAAAAATATTTAACAAGCACCATGTTAATTACACCTGTAACAATTACTAGACTACAAAATACAGAAATGTACGCATGTAAATGGGTCATTTCTCACTTAAAGTTGACATATTGTGTATAAAAATCAGGCAGAGCTAATAACACTAACTGAAAAACGACAACGCAAGCAACGCGACGCAGCACGACGTACTGCGTGCGCTACGTTGCGCTGTCATAGCGGCTCTAACTCTATTTAGTTTAAAATTCGGCCACTCATGATAATATGAGCCTACCTACTGCATAATCTAGGCCACCGAACTGACCGTTGCAAGAAACAGTTTATAGGAAATTTTAATCTAACCACCAGGCATTTGAATTTAGAATAATAAAATAATAATAAAAAGTCTATCCAATAAATATAAGCTCCCTTCACACACGTACATTTACTTCCCGACTTCGTGTGAGTAATAGACCGGAAACACCGGCTACCTGCGCCTGAGCATGACAACTAACCATTTCTTAATGTTAGGAGTTAAAAAAACGGAAGACGAGTCATAATTATTTCTAAGGAATGATGTGGATGACAGTTGGTAGTCGGTTGGTAGTTGGTGTATATTTTTTGTGGTATTATATTGTAACCGATTTTTTTCTCTCTTTGTTCTTCCTGCTTTGAAATAATGTGGATGGTCACGTTTGCCGAATGCCCAATGAGCTTTAGGCCAAAATAGCGGGATGAGTTGGACAAATTACACAACCACACCCTTACTTATAAACGATGGTTAAATTAAAGGTTGTTTAACTAAAATAGCTCTTTAGTCTATTGCCATCTCTATTCATTGGCATACAAAAAGCAAAAACACTAGGAAGCGGTGAAGGGAGGGCGCTTTTTGGGGCTGTCTTTGATGTAACAAATGTTGACGTTCAAAAAGAACTAAGTAATTCTAGTCTATTTTGAATAAATGAGTTTTGAAGTTGAAGTTACAAATAACAAGGACAGGTATAATTTAATCAGTGTTCTGGAAATCATGGAGGCCTTTGCCCAGCATTGGGATAATACACGCTAACAGTAGTAGTAACAAACAGTAATAGCTATTTTTGCTGTAACTCACAGTTTTGTAGCTAAAGTAATCCTTAACAGGATACTATGCTCGCCTGTATAGTTTTTTTTTGTTTTTACTTACCTTATCAATATTGCCTGACACCTCACGAGGCAACGTAGATAATCATCATGTAGGTTGATCTACAGCAGTTAACTGCTGGCCATAGGCCTCTCTAAAGACAGGCCACTGAGCTCGGTCCTCGGCTTCTCTCATCCACCTGCTACCAGCCGCCTTGCGAAGATCGTCACTCAACCTAGCCTGAGGGCGTCCCACACTACGTTTGCCGATTATGCATTATCGATACCCGTCAGGTACTTGGAGGGCACTTGAGTGAAAGTAATATAGTTTTGGTGTGTTTCACGATAAAAAAATAGGCACATGATTTTATAAGCGAGGAAGGTCTTGCCGAAACATCTTCCTAACAATAAAGTAAAAAAAATGAGCCTATAAAAAAGAACGCATGCTTTCCCATAGTTAAAAAATCTATAGGGTTTTTGTACCATTGTTGAGTGGGTAACATTAATAACACCTTTGTGAGTTGTTCACCTGTAACCAATGGGTATATAATAAACAACCGATGGGTTTTTAATAGCGATATAGATAGTTTCTTTCCTTTTTTAATAAAAGACAGTAATAACTACGAGAATTTCGTTGAAGCTGAGAATTTACCTTTTCCTCATAGTGAAAGATTTTATAACTTTGTTTATATTTTTTAAATAATTTATTACGGTAGGTAAGTAATAAAATGTGTGCAAAATTAAATGTCTGCAAAATCCAATTATTCTTATGAATTAGAGCGAGGTCGGTAGAGAGAATTAATGAAAGTATTTGATAAATAGTTACGTGTGGTGCCGAACGTAAAGAATAGCACTACCCCATCTCTTTCCATAAGTGTCGTAAAAGGCGACTAGGGCATTCACTAGAGGATGGGCAGCAGCGTTCTCTGAGTATTTTAACAGCCATACTGCAATCGCCAACTTGCCTTCCAAGCGTGGCGATTACGACAAATCTCCCCCTTTTGGGGGAGACCTATGTCCAGCAGTGGACGTCTTTTGGCTGAATGAATGAAAGTAATGAATGTTTACTAACTGAAGTCTGAATTAAATTTTAAGGTAACTAAGAAGTGTTAAGAATTGTCCACACAATAAATTGTACAACTAACGAAAAACTCACAAAGATTATCCATTCGACTATTTTATTGCTTATTGAAGAATAAAGCCATGGTATTCATTTGTAAACAATATGTCGGATCCAAGTAACCAGAAGTTTCTTAAAAATCACGCAAATGTTCCTAAAAACAATGTTTCTAAACTTTTGCCAGTTGTTGCTGTGCCTCATAGAGTTCTAAATTTAAAAATATGTATTTCGTTATTACACTATATGTTTATAAACAAGTGAAACACACGTTTACACTCATAAATATCTGTTGCAAAACTAGTGTTTTAGCTTGTTTCAAAATGTAATCAAAATGAAACACGTGGTGTTAGCCGCAACATAAATTATGTCAATGTTTTAGAAACATGTATAGATTCTTGTTTCTGAAACAGTTTATAAACAAATGTTTCCAAATTAATACAGTTACAAATAGTTGACATCTTTAAATATTAAAATCGGCTCTATTTTCAATATAACAAATTGTACGACATAATCTTTAAACTTGAATGCAGGTAGTGTTACAAAATATCAAACCCGACATTTCAAAACCAAAAAAACAAAAACTTTATCCAACAAAAACAAAATCGATCCGTTTCTAAATGATCGAATCCGATTCAATTCATCTAAATGTCAAGTGACCTACATGTGATTAAGTTATCCATTGCGTGTTATACCAAAATGATTCGATACGACTCGCGTAACACCTGTGCCGAGACTTTCACCTCAAAAATCAAGTTTGGTACAAGACGAAACAAGAAATCTGTTATACAACTCACTGGGCGTAAAAAAGCTGATTATTCATCTACAACATTCTTGGGAAGTTAGCATTCCTTTGATAAAATTGAGAAGGAAAACAAAAATCAAGATATTGCTTCAACAGGTAGAATCAAGGTTACCACTTTTAGAGAAAAATCGGGATCTTTAAATAAAAAATCTAAAATCTTTCTCGACGGTTTAAACCATCACATAGGTAAGCCTAGATTTAAAATATGACCATCCCTTTTTAACGTCATTTCATTCAAAAAAACGGGACTGTTTAATATCTGAATTTTAATTAGACCATATCTCGTAATATGAGGGTATAGGCTAAGAACAAATAATAAACATCATCGTAATCGGGAAATTTTAAGAAGTGTGAAACCACGTTTTCTTGATCCCGTTAGTTTAATACTCGTAGTAAAATCACTTCATAAAGTTATGCGACTTATTTCTTTGACCCTTCGTTTATTTACTAATGCAATAGAACTTTCCCACGTGTTCAAATCCATAATTTTGATATCATATTGACTCGTAATTGTACTCTGTGGAACTCGAATTCTCCCATTACCGGTAAAAATAATTAATCATGGTTTGCAGATCGCGGATTGCCGTATAATCCAACTTATTTCATTAAATTTATAATTACTACAATCATTTCCCAACACTTTTTAGTATCAACTATTTTTGATGATTCTCGTTTACTTTAAAATAAATAACATCCAATTTGTATTTGCTCAAACATTTGATTGCTGTGCAATATGATTACCACATTAAGTTTTTTACATTCAAAATATTTTGAAGTAACTAATCACGATTATGAGCGACCTTGCTTGCTCGTGAGTCGTGAACTGCAGTGACGGGTGATCAGACAAACTGACGGACTTATTATTAGTTAGACAGATCTTGTATCTAGATCGTCTAATGTAGATTTATTTATTAGAGGCCCTTCTATTTGATAAACGCCTTTTCTGATTCCAAATACTCTTTTGATCAATTTCAAGCAAAAACATCTCTAAGTTGTTATGATGTTACGTAAACATAAATGAACAAATCGACTGTGATAGTAATGAGCAATTTTTTTGTGTACTCCAATTTTTTACTTACTCAAGCAAGCAATCAATTAAATTAACGTTTTTGGTGTACTGTTGATACTGAACCAACCACTTGATACGTAAATTTTGTAAGATACTTAAAAGGAATTTCTTGCTTAATTATTTTTTTCCTTCAATCGTTACAAAACCACTTAAGTCGTTCATATTTCATCAGAACCAGCCTAAATTTTCACAAGTAATTCGCAAGAAAGCCAATAAAGATGAAAGTTGACAGCACCATATTCGACATTAAATAACCATTGAGTGAATGGATCAGATAATCGTTCGGTCAGCGAGGTCATTCACTCGCCTTCCGAAGAGAAACATCTGGTAGTAAATTATGATAATCTGAATTTGTTGCAAACTTAATAAGTTAGCAATGCATTCGAATTTTAGCTTTTGTGGATAATGTAGTATTTGGGCAAATAAGAGCCGGGTGAATATTCAAAAAACATGAACAAAAATTAGGAATTTCATTTACATCATCCCAAAGTTAATAATGCAGATGTTTAGAACCTCAATTATGATAATGAAAACTCAAACTATACCACTGCTGTCAGTCAATAAGACAAGAATGAAAACAATGAAACTACTATAATGTTAACGGCTCAGGAGATGAAAGATTTGTTACAAAAATGTTAAAGTAATTCGAATATACACCTGGCCACTGCAGCATTGCCTCTTTTCTGCGCATTAATGCTGTTTAATGGTACTGTAAGTGAATATTATGGTTTCTTGAATGCTTAGTAGATAATATCAAGTGGAATAGATAGCGTTGAGGTTATTTCAGTGAAATGATCCCTTAGAGAGAGTGTTTCATCCATTCCTGGAAAAGGTGAAATACAACAGGCATACGTAAACATACGAGTTTACGATATGCATGAAGAAAAATAACTATATGCAAATATAAAAATATTCAATTATGCATTGCAGGCAATTACAAATATTATTAAAATGTAACCTTACACTAACTAAATGAACATGAATAAAAGATGAATCAACATCAAATATTGCCGAATCAGTTTTTTGCAATTAAGTTTTGAAATCGTATGGGAATTCGGCGAAATGTTTGAGTCACTACAACCAGCTTGTTATATTGCTTTCTATGATATTAATCTTTACATTTACTAATTTCCGTTTTGGGTTGAGAAGGAAGCTAAAGTGGATCAGGTGGCCATCAGGGTGCATTTTGATGAGTCAAATAAGGAAAATGAATTGTTACCTAGATAGTCATCAAAATCTACTTTATCTTATCGAATTAAATATTGTTTCCTGAAACGTGGTTTTTGTAGCGTTGTTTGCAGAATAATTAATTTTAAAAATTATGTTATTGGATTATCGTACCATCCCATAAGTTATTAATTTAAGATCATATCAAAGACAAATTGAAAAGATAACAATATTTAAACCTTTAATATGTTTGTTGTGTAATTAGCATCGATTACAAAAATAACTCTCGATTATCGTAAAATTGATTTTACCCAAACATGGCCGCACTTAATACTTGCCACAGTAATTATTTTCTTCCTTTACTGAAATGTCAGTTTATCAACCTTGGACACGGCCAAGTTTGCTAAAATTGTGACCAATTTTTCCTTAATTCGTAGGCAAAAAATCTTCCGCGACTATTACGGCAATTATGGTGACAAAAACTGTGTTTAGTACACAAGACACGAAACAAATGGCACTGTCAAGCACTTTCACTAGAGAATGAATAATAAAAATATTTGGTTCGCCGGTGCATAACGCTTGCTTGGTTGTCGGACAACTGACCAATAAAAATGTAAATCAGCGGAAGTTTTTTGTGGTAACATTGACAAGAAATTGTTAGTTTGTCAGCTGTTTGCTGCTATTTTACATGTCGTAGGTAACTCGTTTGTTGGCAAAGGACATAAACTGTCCTTAAAACGAATAGATTTCTGTTCTTTATTAATTAATCGTTCTATAAAGTTTGCTTATTTTCTTCTTCTCTCGTGTATGTGTCGAGGTATACGAGCATAGCTCATGCCGTCATGTTTGCTAATATATTGGTATTGAAACTCATCTACATTAGCCTCTTTTAGCATTATTACTTACTACGATACATCTCAATTAATAAGTCTACTATAGTCATAGTCTAAAATTATTGTATTACCAATAGGAATAATATTGATAAAGTTTTATTGTATGGAAGTAAGTAGTCCTGATTAATCTTATTCATAAATCTTCTAACTCCTAGATTCTAGATATATGTGACTAGCCGCGTTTTGATCGGTGCTTTATGCTGTTTTAACATTAAAATTTCTCCTATCAAATTAAAATTCATTCCGATAGACTTTTATGTAAAAGCAATTAATATTTTGTGAATGTTAAACTTATAATTAGCGAACACTGATTTTGTTATAATTTTAAAATCTTTTCAATTACATATTTCTTTTTAGATTTTCAATTATTTCATATTTGTTTTGTGCTATTTTCGCCATGTTTACCATCAATATTTTCGTTCCTATTAAAGTCAACTAATTATTTTAATTTTCTGATCAATACGTTTTTTTATGTATATGTATATCAATAAACGTATCTGCATAATAAGTAATTCAGATTAATCCAACCTCTTGAATATCATGTCTAGAGACACAAAGTGTAGATCACAGACAATCCGCTAGTCACGATAGATCGTTAGACGGCATTGAACTTTCGATGTGTCGAAAAAATTCAACTTCATATTACTAATATCTGAACTCTCTTTTTTATTTATTTCAAATATTATTGCCAGTTTCTGTTGGTCATTTTGTAAATGTGTTTTATAATTTTGAATTCATTCATAACAATTGAGTTTCAAATTAGAGATTTGATTGTTTTTGAGAACACGTCTTGTGTTTCAGATTTTTATTTATGTTCAAATGAAACATTATGCCATATTTTGTTGTTCTAAGTAAAGTCTTTATTTACTATTCCATTTCAAGTCTCCATCTTTGCTAATTATTTTTATAGATCCTATTTACATTTAATTTTATTTTTGCCTTCATTTACTTTCATGTTTATTTTATCAAGATTTGCACTTTACAGGGCTTGCCTTGACTGAATGTATGAATAATGTATTTAGTTAGTGCTCATTGTAACTAATGGTTGGGCAAAGAAATTGATGACTTAGCATTTCTGTTCATGTTTTGAAGATGTGGTGCCGTATCGTATTTATGTTGGTAACTGTATTATGACCGGGTTTCCAGTTCAAGTTTATAAAACATGAGTCGTTTGTTAGTGAGTCAGTGAGCTTATTATGATCAGATTTCTTCAATATTTAATATAACAGAAAATATTATTTGTACAGGAATATCAACAATGGCAATATTGAAAAAAATACTCATAGTATGTTCAAAACCACTTTTAATGATTAAGTTATTACAATCCAAACAATGCATGCTGTAATTTGTTTGCAATTCTTTTGTTTTTAACAAAGGTTTAATTGTAGTAATTTATGCATTCGTGTTCATCATTTGCATGGGCGCTACATTCCAACGTTAAATTATTAAAATTCTTTTCATAACTACAAGATTTAAACAGAAAAATATGTAAAAATTTTAGCGTTAGGCATTAGTAGATAACGCCTATCGTGATTCGTAACTAAAATATAAGTAGTCTTTCAATTCTTAGGATCCCTTTCTTTTTTATTAAACTTCAACCAACGGGTCCCATACAAACAATAAGCTTAGCGCCATTGTTATAACCCACAGCTACTGGCCATGAGACGGGCTCCCGGTCGTTCAACCTGCAGGACTTAACTCCTGCCACCGAATCAGTACCGGTTTCGACATCAATAAGAAATTACGGGAAGATGATGGAACAAAAACTGGATTTTGGACGAATGAAGCCCCATACATTAAAGGTGTTATTAACTTTTTTTACTTAATGGAAAATCTGTCTTGCTTATTAGATTATTATAATTATGATTGTACCTTTGATTTTATAATTTAAATTCCATTTTAGCCTCTTTAAACAGTAATAGTTTTGTCTAGAAAAGATTTCGATTATCAAATGTGTTGTTTTCACTTTATTTACTCAACTTAATTAATTAGCATTTAACTCATCCTCACATTCGTTTTCTCTAAAAGCATCCAAGCATTAAATGTGTGACCACTTCCTGTAATTTAAATGATCATATATAATTACTAAAATATTCTCAAAACTATTAGATAAGTTTCAACAAAACTAGGTTAAATAATCGTTTGAGCAAATGGATTCATTTCAAAATTTAATGATTACACGTGGCCATAATGCGTAAACGGCAGTTAGTTCGTTAGTTTTTGCAATTACATAACGAAATAATTGCAATTTACTAACACTGAAATGTTAATTATTTTGTGAGATAATCTAGGCTTTTAAATATAAATTATGGTTATCGGATATAAGTGGTGGGTGGGCTAATTTTTCCTGTTTAGATACATACTATTTTTTTTGTTGCATTATTTTCACGTGTAAATTAACTTATCTATGTTTGATTTCACATAAAGTATATCAGTAATCAGTGTCGTATTTTCTGAAATAATGGAAAAATTATGTCAGATTGCTTACGTAAGTTTGTCTAGATTCCTATTCAAAAACACGATTTTAAGATAAAAAATGTATTTTGTCTTATGAGACATATTCAGGAAGGTCAAGTTCATCAGCTTATATTACTGGCCTACCCAATCAATCCTACGCTTAAATAAATCCAGATTAAAAGAAGAGAAAGGACATTCAAATATTCATATAAGCCATAAACCTAAAAACGATATAACGATTCATGTATTTATAGCTTTTATAGCAGGTGTGGCAGTTCCTCATCCTATCATTGCCCAACCTAACTTTGGAAAACACGACAATAGCAAGGGTGCGGTCAAACCTAAAAAAATTCAACAATTGTACACCCAGTCGACTGGAAACAGTGAAATTCCGTATACCACGCCATTGTTATTTAAACGTTTTCCGCATTTCATAACAGGTCTGATTAGAATAAAATGCATGCAAATTAAATATTAAAACTTAAAAGGCCTAGTTAGATATGGTTAAGTTAAGACGTAATACTATTGCAAATATGAATTGAATTGGTTCATCGGATCGAATGCGAGGAATTTTGTAACTGCTGTTCTGTTTGTTATTTTATATTAAATTAGGTACAGCAAGAGTAGTATGAAACTTGGTACAATAACAAATCATTATTTACGTCACTTTGTAATAACGAGAAAGTCTTTTCAAAATGTTGCTTGTGATAAAAAATTATTGACAGCAAAAATATTATAAAACTATTTTGAAATGAGGTAGCATTTGGAAGCTCAAATCAAAAAAGGGTTTAGATATCCAATCCAGACATACCTAGGCTTAATATTAGTATATTATTTGGTAGAAACTAGTATAGAAATCTCGACAAGTTCAACAGAAGACAGTGAATGAATAGCTCCACAGAGGCAGGTGATGGCGATCATACATTGAAACGACGTACGCAATCAAGAACAATTTATTAAAGGTATCGGACAATCTTCCTCCCGAGCTCCTGACTCCGTATAAGGCTTCGTTAAGAATCCGAAAATAAAAGCAAAGAGTTTAAAGATTCGCCTCACTGCCCTTCGAGGCGGTCGTTCCGGGAATCGAGAAAGGAACTAGTGGGCTGGACATGGCAGGTAGTTTCGAAGAAGAAGATGATAAATTAAATTTTTTGGAAGATATTTTTAAGGAATAATTTGAAACACATTTTCGCACACATTCAGAAATGAGTGAAAATAAGAAAATGCTGTTTCAAGATCTAAATTAAGTTTTTTTCATATAACCACAGGCCTGTGTTAAAATAACATCGGTCTGTTGGATTATATTCTAAACAAAACGTATATCTAGAGCATTCATTTCATTAGCATATTGTTCTTTATTGAATTCATTTTGCACAAAATCTGCTAGTTTCTGATGAACTGTTTTGATGTCAACCCGCAAAACATTTTTCAATCTAACAACGACTTTGCAATTACGTTCATTTCTGTCTTGCTTGACTGATTTAAATACTAGTTATGATGCAATAAGTCATTAAGTTCCTCTTCCGCATCTATAAAAGGTACCCTTTGCATGCATAAGTGAATACCGGCCATTGAGCTCTGTTCTAATGTGAGGATGAAAGAATGGCATAAAAAGTAATGTAAAAGCATTGGGTGGAAATATAACTTCCTCTTCAAGACGTAAACCGCTGAGAAAGATTTCTCTCTTCAGAGCTTAAACACAATAGTCTAATAATCTTCCTGCCTTCACTAGTCTAGAAGCGACGTCCACTTTTAAATATTCCTTCCCATAAATTGCTTCACAAAGAACAGCAAACTTTGAAATATTTAAATGTTTGACAGGTACCTTCAGGCCCTGTTTTATGCTCAAAGCTACATCATCCTATCAGAGTTATACATTTAACCCGTTAGTCAGGGATCCAATTATCACTTTGGCATCTTCGGGCGAAGCATGTTTATGCATCGATGGCGTCAGCCTCAAGTTATTGCTTTTCGGAACCAGTTTGTGGTCGCGCTCACGTTTGCACTAAAGGGCTCGAGGCAAGAGGACAATATCAAGGACAAAGGCTTGCAACACCAAGGACTTACTTAAATTTTCGTTTGTAAAGTTCCTGTAAAGAATTTAGTTAAAATCGAGGGAAGTGTTATATTTATTAATTTTAATTATTTTAAGTTGTTTGAATATTTGACGATTTCAATTAATTTTGAATTTTAATCGAATTCACTGTAATGTGTTTTCATTGTATAATTACTTGAAAGAACTAGAAATATTTTTTACCGATACACGCCTCAATTTCCAGAAAAATATAGTTATCGATAGCGATGATCAAATCCGACCTTTAGATTCTAGTTATAATAGTTTATTTTACAACATTGACCTCTTGCCATCAGAACTCCATGTTTTCGAATGCAAATCACGTTACTAATATAAAATTATATGCGGCCATTTTGATCAGGCCATGAAAGCTGATCCCGAGAACCATACTATTGAATCCAATGTACTACGGCCACAGTTGGGAATTTATGTGAAAACCCAGCATTGCTTTTTTCCCAACCTAGAACATCGTTATTCCCAGTATTATTAGCTATAATTACTCCAGTGAGACGATTGATTTTTGTTGTAGTTATTTAAAAATATTTTCTATACAAAGTCGTTTCATTATTAGCAAGTTGTCTGTCACTGCGTGGCTAAACGTGTTGATGAACTCAGCCTTTGTTTGTACGTATGCGCAGCGCTGTATCCGCGAACGTTTTATTTATTTTGAGCTTTGAATGTTAATCAGATTCTGATGTGGTTTGCTTTTGTCAATTACAGTAATGCAAACGTAATGAGTTTGCGAGGTTAAATACATATTTTTGTAGATTTCATCGACCTCTGTAAAATTTCGTTGTTTAAAGATTGGACTCCATTAATGAGCTTGGTCAAAAGAAAGAACTATTTGGATGAGCGTGATAACGCGTGGGTTTTTGTTAGTACAACAGTTATAAAGGTGCTGCCTACCCTTTTCTCAACTTTATTGAGGTCAGCTCTGTCTGATGTGGCTGAAACCAGTGTTTTACAAGGAACGATTGCCTTCAGAGACCTCTGCATCCCTTTCGGGCTTCTGACTACCCGTAACGACTGTCTATAAATATTTGTCAGGCACCCGGGACCGACGGCATAACGTGCTCTCTGAGGATCGGAGGGGTTTTGATTTGCAACGAGCGGTCACCCATCTATGGACTGACCGCGGCAAGTGCTGCTTAACCTTGCAGATTGTATGATCCACGAGGTTGTTAATAAGGCACGAGCCCGAGAAATGTTGAGCATTTTTATATAGGTACGGCAAATAATTCGTTCCATGTTTTCAAAATAGTTTAATTATTTTCAAGCAAAAATTACGAATAGTAATATGTCTGTTGCACTATAAGATTTTAATTGTGAAATTTCAAATCTAGCTGTACTGTACTGCGTTAATGGTATCTTAGATGATTTTCTCAACACAAAATGCTATGTTGCAGATATCATTTTATTTCCAGATGCGATCTGAGCTCACATTAGCCTAGATTTTATCACTGCAAAGTAATGACAAGTGCTTTCTTGTAATCTGTTTCTTGTGGTATTAAGTATTAGTCAGCAAAAACGTGTAATTTTCTGTCTTGATATAAACTTATTTTGATTCAGGTTGTAGATTCTTGTATTCTTTTTTTATGTTAACAATATTTATATTCCTATTTACAGTACGCGTCGGACTTATAGACTGCTCTGAAGCTAGCTGAGTCGTTACGCAGTAGAAAAACTATATGTTTTGAGCCTCCAACACAATTTAAATTCTTGGAATCCAAACTAGTTTCTTCTCTCGTGTCAACACGAGATATTCTCGTATAGCTCATGCCTTCGTTAAAAGATTAGTCAGTTGGCAAGATTGATAGCGAGGCTGACTGCCCGGGGTACGCCGGACATACCTACTTAATTAGCGTCACTCTTGGAACTAAACGAAAACTAACTACAATGAGTTTATTATTTTTATTGAAATGGTAAAAAACAATTGCCAGATTGAGTTGTGCCTTTAAAAAGTTTTAACCTAGATGATAAGGGTATTACATCATGTTGTTGTCGTAGATTTTTAGTTAGCGATTGATTCTACGATGCAAAATTATGGGAGATGCCAGCAGTAAATTTCAAAAGACTGAGTGGGTTATGTATGTTGAATAAAGTTGACCAAAATAAAACTTCGACGAGAGCCACAGGCATAAAATAACAGAAACAATCCCAAAACGCACAGAAAAACATAAAAATAACTCCCCATAAGTTCAACCGAAGAATAAACATTCTCATATATCTTCAGTTTCACCTTGCACATCGAAAGTAACACGACCGGTGCACGAACCCGCTGCGATGCCGTTTCGAAGTAAACTTTTTTCATAAGATTATTCAAATTATTGTCGTTATTCTACTTTCCATGCGTGAGAGTTGATTCGACCGTCAGGATAGTATGTGGACTAGGTTTTGTGCGTGACTCTGTCTATAAGCAAATTATATTAAGTATTAAAGTATGTGTGCGTGTTTGTATAGTATCGTGTTTATGGATATTCAGTGATCGTAAATTCGATAGTTAACACGGAATTAATTAAGTGTAACAAGCTGGCTGTGCATTTCTTAATAGTTCTAAAATTGCATACTTTTTTAAAACTGGCGAGGCGTAAGCTGAGCTTTGCATTTGTGTGAGTGCACATAGAATCGATTGCCAAAAAGCAGTATAAACCGGTTTAAACCAAGCAAAGGACGCGTCTGCATTCATTCTCACACAAATGCAAAGCACAGCTTAGCCCTCGCGGACGGTACGAATGTTGAAAACAATAACGTCTAAAGTACACTCACACACATTAGTCGCTTTACCATCAAATTACTGATCAGTCACATTAAGAAATAGTAATGTAACTGTAGAAGTTACTGGACGTCGGCACCACACGACAGTCGCAGTCACAGCCGGCGCGTTGCTGTCAACGTTGGCGGCACGTTCAAACTTATGGGCGCGAACAAAATATGGTAACCTAGAATTTGCTACGACTGACACCTATTCACATACACCACGTCACGTCCCTTAACGTTGACGTGACTGGGGCCTGGTTCACCTAAGTAAAGAAATTCAGTTGCCGTTAAGTTTTGATCAAAACGTTTTTCGTTTTCTTTTATTAGGCGATCACTGTCAGAGGCGCGTGAACTGCAGCGTTGCTGCAACTTGATCGGCGCGTCATGAAATTACGGGAATTAGCCTACTGATCGGCGGCTTGACGGTGGCGTGACTGATCGGCAACTGATGTGTATGAGTGTACCTACCTTAATTCTGTTTTATACTCGTTTACTCGATTACATTAAAAATAATTTGTCGAGTTGAATGCACGGGGTTATCCCAATTACAGAATTATAGGGAGATTACAGGGAAAATTTCTTAATTTACTCGAGAATGTTTTTTTTTTCTTGTTTCCTTTGTTGCCATATACAGGGTGTGTCGTAAATAGTGGTCCAACGTTAAGGGGTCGACACACCGTGTATTCAGCTATCACATACCACAATTTGAACCATTTTTTACCATAGGTCTCCGATTTATTATTTTTTCATTTTATTAAAATTAACTCTTCGTTTTACTAATTTAGCTGTAATTTTAACCCAATACATTATTTTCCAATTTTGTTTTTTGTTTATAACTGCAGAATACATGTGCTATCACATGCAAGTAATTTTTAGTTAATTTTTTCGAAAAAAATTGTCATTATAAAAAAAAACTAATTTTGTTATGTGATAGCTGAATATATCGCGTATAGACCCTTTAACGTTGGATCACTATTTACGACACACCCTGTATAACACCCACGAGAACGCAAAACAAACTTCAAACGATGACGCTACTTTCGACTCACATCATCTGTCATCACATACTGATTGTAACTGCCATAACTACGCTCGAGTATGTTGCGCCGACGCATCGTATCGACGCTTTACAACCTAATCGCTCGTACAACGCATTTTCTTGGAGAAACTCACACGGAAATGATCAGAGATTAGTAATAAAAGAAATAAGTGTTTAGATTGATCTATCAGCTTATTGGATTGGTACAGCTTCGGTTCTGAGTTTCCAAGTTGAAATTCTATTGGGAAAAGTTTCGTTAAGAATAGCATACCAGGTGGGGCAGGACGCTATAGTCCTTCCTCAAAACTTGATGGTGCCTTTTGTAGTTGAGTTCAGGTTATTTATTGCCTGGGTTTCTTGCTCTAAGATCCTCTGAAAATCTTGAGACGTGGCCCTCCCTTCCTTCAAATTAAATACTGGATTCATCCTTAGAGCAGTGTTCAGTATCGCGGTCATTTTATTTTATATAGACACGCATCTAATAATATGAAAAATAAATGAAATAATTGAGTAGCTAAAAGTTCAAGCACTAGAGCTCAAAGGATAGGAAGCTGCCTCTCTCCCAATATCCCGCTAGAAACGCCCTAAGCCAAAGTCCGAGTCCCACTAGGGGTCGCCCTTAGTGCTGTTGTTGCTAGTAGTCACGATGTTAATGAAGTATAAGTAGATAACTTAGGTTAAGTATTTTGCTTTCTACCATTGGCTGGGGACCCTTCAGGTCTTGCCAATAACTGCCCGGTTACGTAAAAACGGTCCGCAAGAACCAACTACGAGTAGGAGAGAAAAAAATGAAGTATGTATGGAAAAATAAATGCCAAAGAATTTATGGATAAATGAGATGCACAAATATGTAACTGATGATGTAAAGGTAAAAACAATAAACTGATGCTTGTATGACGTTTTGTTTACCATTAAGAATATAAACAAAGACATCTTAATCAACATCCTAATGAGTCGTAATACATCTAACTACACACTAACATGCAAGTAAGCAAAAAATAAACAAGTAAGTACACTGTGAAAAATGGCAAATATAAGAGAATAGCACAGATTCATGTATAATACATGAACGAAATTAAATTACACACGCGTTGAAATATGATCGTTAAAATATCGACATTTTGTGAAAACTAGATGTTTATGGCATCATTAGCGTTTTTCTTCTTAATTAATGTTGGGTTTAATCACGTAGGACGGACTGAATTCTTAATTTAAAAATTATTATTATAGCAGGAGATGTTATTCGTGGGCCATCGCTATTAACATGTTAATATTATGAATTAAAATAGTTGATAGGTACTATCCAAGTAAAATGTTAGTAGGTATACACGCCGACATTAAATTGCTTGTTTTGAACAAAACACGTCATTGGTCTTTAAAAAAAAACACACAAAAAAGACACCACCAAAGACACAAGGGGTGGACCTGCGCAGTCGGCGCCATGATGGTTCAAGTTATTTGCCGGGAACTTTACCGCGATTGCCGCGATGTGTACTTTAATGTTGCGGTCTTTTAATGTTTGAACACGTTTAAGCAACATAAGACTTTTTAAGACAGATTAGTTTTTTTTTTCATGCTTTCTTTTGTTAATAGACCTTGTTTTGAAAAATGTTTGTTCTACAATTAAATGTCAGCGTGTATAAATATTCTTAAATAATATACAAATATAGAATATAATTTGAATCAGCTACATCATCACAATCAGCCCATTGCAGTCCCACTGCTGGGTACGGGTCTCATCTCAGAAAGACAATGGTTTCGGTCTACCACGCTGGTCAGCTGGGGTAACACGCCCAGTGCGCGATAATTTTGTCGATGCATGATTTTGTGCCGAAAGGATATACGCCATACATTATCTCATCTCGGCACGAGATCAGTCGACGACAAAATTTTCTCGCGCTGCGCATGTTAGGTTAGCTGCAGTGCGGGTTCACAATCAACACACAGTATCGAGAACTTTTTGGAGCCGTCTCAGGTGTGCATATTTCCTCATGATATTTGCGCAAGTGATCAAATTTCAATCCGCACACCAATTTCTGCTACTTTCGTGTGTTTAGCTTATATTGCTGATTGATATTGGTGTGTATCCAGGCATCAGAGTGCTGCCTAGATACCAGACACAGTTGCTTCAGCGGGAAAGAGTGTCATTTTTTTGTAGCCAAACGACTAAGAGCGAAATTTACAAACCGCACTTAGAATTTACTTTGCTAAGTAAACTTTTCATACGTGTTCATATTCGTATAAAATGATTATTCACATTCGCTTATATGAAATATGAACATTATTTGTACAGCAATAATGTCCATATTCGTATGAAACGTTTACTTTACTAAGCAAGTAAAGTCGAAGTGCGGTTTGTAAATCTCGCCCTAAGTTTAGTCATAAAATACCTTTTAAAATCATAAAAATCTGATTTCACCTAGTCTTTACCAATATAGGCTTTATAGAAGGCAGTGTTCACATCTTGAGTTATGTTATGACTTACTATGTCTCAATAAGAAATATATTTCGTCAAGTTGCGTGCTATTTAGACATAATATTAAAACAAATCCGTCTAATATAATATTTTAAACATAATTACTAAGACAAACCTGTCTATTTTAAATATCGTTAGCAAGCGGATATTTAAATCAAATTCATTATAATATCTTCTACTAGTGACATTTTGTATTAATTTAAATAGTCACGAAATTGTATTAATATTCTTAACAGTGTGGTGCTAAATATAAATTTATTCCAATCACCGAAGCGCTCGCGCATGCGATCGACTTGTAAGTTGTCTGTCATTGGTTTAACGACTTTATTGTTTAGTCGATCGTGTGTGAAGTAGCTTGTATTAATTATGACCAATAGACTAGCTTTTTCTCGATCAAAAATATGTTTAAGTTGTGTTCACGCGTGAACGTGCAAGGTGAAGTAAATTAGCAACGCTGCTTCAGAACAAATGTATATGAGGTTCAAGAAGAAAGTTGTCGAATGACAATTCATGTGATCCTTTATCCTTGTGAATCTTTCCTTGTAATCCTTGTATTCCTTCGACGACACGTTTGGTGCAGTGGCTAAGCGATTGGCTTCTGCGCTACGGGTCGTGGGTTCGATTCCTACACGGAACAAAAATTTGTATGGCCTACAGATGGTTGTTTCGGGTCTGGGCGTTTGTGTCTGTGAGATTTGTGTCTGTAAACGCACCCACGATACAAGAGAAATCTTAGTGGGGGCAAAGTTAAAAAAAAAAAAAAAACTCATGAACTATAATAATTACATATTGGAAACTACATCTCGACTTATTATTTGGCGACGATTTGAAGACTTAACAAAGATGCAGTCAATGCAACTGCGACTGGGTGTACAGTTTACTTACAGTTATGATACGATGAATAAACGAAATATTATTCACCAAATGTGACATTAATAGTGGTCATTTTGTCGATATGCGATCAGGGGGAATCCCGTGTCGTCAAAATGACCACGGTTGCTTGGCTAACAAACTCTTTGGTGATCCCAATATCATAAAATATTTAAAAAAAAAACCTGACAACACGGAAGAGAAAGAATGTCTGCTATGTACGTAAAAAAATAACAAACAAAGCATAAGTATGTAAGAATAGAATTAAAACATTTCTCATATTCAGCGAAGTGGTCAATTAAAGCAGTTACACAACGATTAACTCTACAACATTACATAAATGCTGATAATACTACAACTGACTACAATCAAGAAAGTCTATTTGTGTCTTATAAGAATGAAAGTGTTTGTACGCCTTTCAATAGGACAACAAGTGACAAAACACCTTAAGAGGACGTTGCGTCATAGAATACGACAATGGAAACTTTAAGTATTCCGTCGCGATGGACAGACGGCCAATGCAGAGGAGGTTAAAGGAATTGTCCGTTTCTGCCAGTATAGTTAGATTTAAGGTCTGAAATTAATTTGGCTACAGTCGTCGTCATTTTCATCTTAATCGACAACCAAGTTGGTAATAGGGCGGTTTTTTAATAGAAGATAAGTAAGCATCATAATATTTACAGATTAAATTTTTAGTGATTTTTTTAGAATACTTCTACATAATGGGTATACAGAAAAAGGCACATCTTCTCTTCTTCTCTTAAGTCGGGACGATCTGTAAGAGAAAACCTTATGTCGTGGTGAAAAGATTAGCCAGTCAATAACGTTGGTAGCGAGGCTGACTGCCCAACTAGTATAACATGCACAGCGCAAGATAATTTTGTCGTCGAATTGTCTCGTGCCTAGACATGGTAATGCTAAGATTGTATCGACAAAATAATCTCGCGCCGCGCATGTTAGCCGACCAGGGTACGACGGGCGTACCTGATTATCTATTGTCACTCGTGGACGCTAATGACACATCTAAAACGACGAAATTATAGTTTTATTATTATGTAAATACCAATTCTCTTAAATATCAACCTTATTTGAAATGAGAAAATATTCTTACATACCTAAATATACAACTACAGAACATTAAAATCTCCAGTCATTATACCTAATGTCTGTAGATGAATCTATACTATACCATACACTTTAAAGCAGTAATAATGTACCGAAAAACTAAAATTTACATACATAATTAATACATAAACTTACATAAAATGTAATTTTAAATGTTAAACATTTCAAATGTCATACAATTATCTTCAAGACTTCTTTCCAAGGCCTTTCTAATGAGTTGCTTAACGAAGATGTCTTAATCTTTGTTTTGTCAACTGTTAAAACTAGACCAAATATTAATATTCAGAGTAGATATACTGTAGATAAAATGTCAGCTGAACATTTGGAGTGTTGTGCAAATGTGACCTTTGTTTTAAAAGCGATACGGTGTGTTGATCAGATCAAATTAGTGATAGGTGCAGGGTCACTCGTGCTCGCATTTGTCACTTTATAATGTAGGGCTGCCAAAATTTAATGTCAAACATAATTATAAAACACTAGCGACCCGTTGCTCGGGTACATTTTATAGCTAAAAACCTGACAAAGCTCAAAATCCATTTCGTAAGAAAGAAGAAAGAAAAAGAAAAGAAAGAAGAAGAAAGAAACAAGGTTAGTACAGATTCTTAGCATAAAAATGAGATCATTTCGTTTCGCCAGCACAGTGGCATGCAAATTATAGTTTAGTCTACAGCTTTATTTTAACGTAGTTTAGAAGAAGTAAGCGGACAAACAGACAGACGTGAAAAACAACTTCAATTTATACTATTAAAAGATTAGAGGAGAGATATCTTTGTTTAAAAACACCTCAGTAACATCTATTGTAGCACATAGCAATATTATGAATTTTGAAATATTAAGGGTATCTATTGTATGTATGTAAAAACTAACACCTCGGATCTTAATGGACCTTGAAGGTGTAAAGAAAACAAAAAAAATAAAAATTGTAGTGGTCGGTGTTTAAAAATCGAAAGCTCTGCTTGAAAAAATGCTTCTAAATATTTGTCCAGATGAGGAGTTAGACGCGCGAATTGATTCGCGTGCGTCTGCGTCTTAGTTGCGTCTTTATGATGCGTTATACGCGCAAACATTTGGAATCCTCCTGTTCCATTTTTGTAAAACACTACTTCCTCTCGCTTCAACTATCACTCGTGTACTATATGCAGCAATGGCGTCCCTAGTATCTCAAATCACGCCAGTCGCGCGAGTCGAGGTTCTGCCGACACCCGCACGAGCAGCAAAACGCGCGACTGCATATGGACGGCATGTATGATATGAACCTCTAGTACTTTACAAACGCAGGATTTGCTACACGCGACTTGAATTGCGCGTAAAACGCCTCATCTGGACAAGTTCTAACTAAACGTATACAAATGACAGTATCCGCATGACCACTTTAATTAAATGGACTTTTAATCTAGTCACAACATCATACATATCGTTACCTACCCGTGAATGATAATGTATAATTAATATTTCCTCATTCCACACTACAGTACGCATTAAACACATGCAAATCCCACCTAAATACTTATACATAACTTAATCAAACAAACTTGGCTTACACACTGACACCTATGCAACTGCTTACCCCCATACTTTCTGGGTTAGCTCGCATAATTACTGGAACATAGCCAAGATGTGGGCTACCCGATGGCCTTAAGGATAAACTTACCGTAAGATAATTGTAGTAATTATGAACTATGAATCAGTAACTGTTAAGACGTAACTGTGTTGTTAAAGTTACAACCTTCACCTTTGTCTGATTGACGTGTAGTTGTAAACAATGTTTGTGGAATTAGAATTTTGTTAACATCTTTTTTTGAACGTCTGATCTGATCTGAACGGAGACCCTATTTGTTTTTATTGACATTTATAATCGGTTCAAGTTCGAGATTGACTTCCTGATTTGAATTGAACTGAAGTACGAGACCATAGTTTTGTTTGCGCACTTGTTTCGACTGCTGTGCATTTTTAACTGTAATTAGATCAGACTCGTGTATATGAACATATTGCAAGTTTTTTCTTGTTATGGAAAGGTCAATACGCTTCTCAAAAGATTGTCATACTGTAGTTTCAAAAAGACCTGACAATAACTGTCAATTATGATTTATTACGAGATCGCGTGAGAGAACTGGCGGCCATCTCGTTGCCTTTAATCCGATTCTGAATTTTATGACATCAGACATGGAGAATAAATTTGTAATCCTCAGTTTACACAAATGGATTCATAAATAATGATCATACAGAAAGTGTATGCAAATTAGTTTCATGTTTTCTACCTAACAGATGTTTTGTACATCGTACATAAAATTACGCTTATAACGCTCAGGCTAAGTTATAATTTATGAGACATATTTTTGGTTTGTATTGCTTTCTCTAAAGTAGCGACTAGTGTATAACATAAACCTCCGGTTTCATAAGACTCCTGTTTCATGAACCCTCGGTTTCATACACACCCTGTTTCATAAACCCCCGGGTTTATAAACCCCTTCAGAATTAACTAACCATCTGATCTGCCCAAACGCATGTTAAGCTACGCAATTGGTTGTAAGCATTTTAGTAAACCGACACGACATGAGATTAGACAATAGATTAAAATCGATCAGACTTTTAGAACCCGAGGGTTATTGTCTGCTAGGCTCTTTAGCCAATATACTATATACGTATAGCTTATTCTCTAGCTTATATAAACACTCTTATATCCTTAACTCTACTTGACGACTAAAGGTTGAAAATAATATTCTATAGTCTTCTTTGTCTAAGAAATCTTTGAAGATGTCAGAGGAATGAATAGATACTTCCGTCCTGTTTACCTAACGCAGTCTTTCATTGTTGTTCAAAACACAGGTAAGCTTAATCAAGTAAACTAAAATCTTGATTGGATAACCAGAAAATTTATTTTGGTGAACACCTGCCTACGTCATCCATTTCTTAATAAAGTCAATGTTAAAATGAGGATTTTCTGTCTTATAATACTTTCAACTAAACTTAACATACTTTTCTTAAAAATAAGTTCAATAACACCAAGGTCACCAGGGTACCCTACGACCTTAGGATCATCAATCATCTTCTCCCTATGTTGTACCATAGCTGGTTAATGAACGCAATTAGTGATGCGCAACAGCGTAAAACTTTTTATTCCATAGTGTTGTGAACTTGCCTCAGGCTCAAGCTGAGGTCATCCCAATTGATAGGTATTTAAATATCACGTTTTACCGCGACCGGTGATCTCAGAAGACATATATTTAATCAGACATTTGTATGTATAAACTTAAGTCTTTGAAATAAATATTCACTGTATAGAATTAAAAGAAATAGGTATCTACATAAATTATGTGGGTTTTTTTTTATTTATTATCATACTAATTGACGGTAATCACAAGAAAATTGCAACCATGACAGTGAATTGTCGTAACAATTTCAAAACTAAGGTATCTCGAAATCGCTTTGACACAAGCAACAAGCGTGTGAATGCAGATAACAGACATCCACACAAAAAATAGACGAATGATACAATTAACAGCAATGATATCTTAAATATCTTACCAGAAAACGTGAGAAAACATCCGACCTTCTATCATGGAACAATTAGCCGTTATTAATATACACTTCGAATGTCACAAGCACAGGTCACGATAACGGAACACTACGTACATGCAAAAAGTGGACGCGAAAAGAAATCAAACGATCGAACGCGATTGGCCGGTCGGTTAGAACGTTCGAATCCGAAATTCAAATTGGCCAATGGTAAGAGATCGCGCATGCGTGCAGCAACGATGAACGCTTGTCGCGGACTGAGGTAGTTTCTCAAATGAGTGGTGGTTGACGAGCCTTCTCCATTCACACTGTCAAGTTAATTGTTTCTGTGATATACAATTTTCAACCTTAAAGTATGGCACAAAAGGTGAACTTTCCTCAGTGACATTTTGGCGGTTACGACGTTCTGTTGTATAAAGAAACACATTGCCACCTCGGTCGCCTTCACATGCGCAGGAGTACACTTTTTTGCAATGTCTCGTTATAATTTTCTTCGTATATTTTTTTAATTTTACGAGGTGAGAAATGTGAATAAAATTATTACTGATACAATGTGTATTTCAAAACGGTTATATAAAAATACTAGTATAAAAAATTATACTGTATAAAATAAAAGATTACATAAAATTATATTTTGCATATGTAAAGATATGAGTAAAGAAAGTTTATGTACTCAATTCCAATGTTTATGCAATAACACTAAAAAATAAAATTTAATATTTTATACTTTTCACTCGTTGATGTCTTTATAACAAACAACTAGTCAGCTAAAACGTAGTCAAGGTAACCGACTTATTAAGACAAGTTTATTGCAATTAAGACCTTAATTTCTCAAACATAAACTTTCATTTTAAACGCGTGTTATAATATAAACAATGAAATATTTTTTCATTAAAAGGAATGTTAATAGAATTAAAAATAATTTGTGTGTGAAAGAATAGCATTTTGTAATATTATTTAACGGTTTATATGGGGTTAAAACCCGCAGTAACACATTACAAGTCGGTAATACAGTTATTCAAGTACAACATAACATCACGCCGATATTCTCTGAAGGGTTGGGCAGAAGTGCACACCCTCATTTCCTTAAAATCATTTGAATCTAATTTCTGATGGCAGTTGATACCGGGCACAAATCCAGACTCCGGGCTGCTACTGAGAAATTCCACACGGAACAACCCAACACTTTGCCCGACCTGAGGATCGAACCCAGGACCTCATGCTCAGTGGCACTTGTGACCTTCTAGATCAAAGAAGCAGTGCATGAAAAGAGCCTCCACGAGTGACGATACTTAAGTACGTCCGGCGCACCCTGGGCAGTCAGCCCCGCTACCAACCTTGCTGACTGGCTAATCTTTTCACCACAGCATGAGCTGTTTTCGTATAGCTCGTGCTGGCACGAGAGAAGAACGAAGCAGTCAACATTTCACAACAATGGGTTAAAATCCGCATTTAATACATAATAGCAGTCGGTAATACGGTTATCAAGTATATTATGTTTTATAATTAAAACAATGTGGTATTAAAACTAAAATAAAACAAATTCACATCGGGGTTTTGCAAGTATGAGATAATAATATGAAATGACTTCATCCCATTAAAACCATCTACTACGTCACACTTAGTACTAATATTAATTAGTCAATTTCAATCAACACACTATACATTGACGCTTGACCGATTATTAGATAATTATCATCTTGCGATTAGCCTTCAATGGATATATCCTCAGTTTTCAATTATTTTTTACCGAAGTTTCGGTCAGGTCGATATCCTTTTTTTGCAATTTTGGGACATGTTATAATCAGTAAAGCATGACGTCAGTTATCAAATATTTTGCTTCGCTTTTATTTTGTGGCATTTAAGATATTTTTAGTATTACAAGGTTGTCTCAATTCAGGTTTTCTTTACTGTCTCCTGAGTTAAAATACCCTTTCCTTAAATATTAACGCCCCTGTGGAAAGATCAAATTTTATGGAAATGACTTTTGCTCGAGCGTAAGCAAAATGTCATATCCATACAATTTAATCTTCCTTTTTTTTCTCTATTAGTTAAATAGAGAAAAAAAGTTGCTTGTAGATAGTCCTTGCAGACTGTTTCTAAGTAAACGGGTAGTTAGTACGAGAAGTAATACTCAACCTAAGCTAACTACTACTAAACTAACATCATGACTACTAGCAACAACAGCATTAAGGGCGACCCCTAGCGGGACTCGAACCTCGGCTTAGGGCGTTGGTAGCGGGAGGTTGGGAGGGAAACTCCTTGATGAGGGCTGATTTATCGGTGTGGAATTCTTTCCGCAGGCATTAATGTTTAAGGAAAATGGATTATGTCTCAAGGCCCTGTTGTTCACATAGTCATTATATCGTAATTCAGATGATAGAGATTAGAAGTTCTTGCTACAAAAGTTTAGACATTAATTAAAACCGTGTCTAACGTCAAACTCCATGCATTAAAAAGGTGTTTATAGACCTATTCTCACAAAATTATCCAGAGAAAATTAATAAAAACATGTTGTTTCATTCTTTGTCTAGTGAAAATGTTGATTAATTTTTATTTAAATCAATAAATGCTGGAAAAAATATCCTAAGCACCATTTTTAACCTATTTACTTAAATTCTCTCAATCAAATTTAGGGCGATTTCAACGATTCTTTTTTCAAAAGATAGGTTTTATTATGCTCTAGTGAATTGGTTAAAAAATATTGTATTACAATAAAAGATCGCAAAAACTAAGATCGCGGTTTGGATGTGTCATTTTAGAAATAGTTACTTTTTTTGGTTTGGTCTTTTCTTTAAGCCCTGTTTAGTCTAAACAGCTGAGTTGTGGTAAGGTGGATAATATGGAGATTTTATCTATTTAAAAATAGGCTTTAGATACACTGTAAACACAAGCAGTGTTCTTGCAACTCTTGACAAGATTAAACTACTTAGCTAATCTATCCATTTATCATAACATGTCATACTTAATCCATCCATATTTGTATTTGCTGGTACCTAAGTCCTTGAAACAGCATTTTTTAGATCTTTTAATAGGCCGCTAAGTTTTTTATGTTAATTCAACGAGTTATTATTGAATACACTGCTCAAAAAATCTGTTAAAGCATTTATCTACGTCGGAACTGCTATTTTTTGTCCTCTTCTCTACTAAACACGTATTTATAAACAAATACGGATTTATATTAAATATCTTTTTTTTGTTTCTATCCTATTTACTGTCCCATTGCTGAGCAAAGGCCTCCCGTTTTGTCTTCCAAACATCTCTATTTTGTGCCGTTTCTGACCATGCTAGCCCCGCAAACACGTCTAGATCGTCACGCCACCTACGCCGAGGTCGACCTCGACGGCGATATCCTCCTTCAGGCATCCAGTAAGTAACTGTCTTTGCCCACCTGTCCGGGTGCATTTGAAAAATTATAATAAATTAAAGTTATAAATATAAACATTTAGATCTAAATTTTACTCATTCTCAAATAAAGCGTGCAAATTGAGGGAAGCGACAGCTGTTTATGAGGTGGGTTGTGTGATTTTGAGAAGGTCAGCCCTTCTTAGAGACGCATATTCTGCAGATTTGTGAGCGGCTGATCCATCCCTTTGAGGAGGTTGATTGGGAATGACATTGATTTCTCTGTTGTGGGAGTCCGTGCCGGTGGAATTATATAGCGATTCCATGATGTCGACATATTAGGAGGTACCTATCGTCATCCAGGAGTGAAAACGTCGGGAATGCATTTGGTCATTGCACGCTTCCTGTGGGCTTTCACGCGGACGAAGTCGCGGGCAAAAGCTAGTCAATTATATTTATTACGAATGTTATATCCCTAATAAAGGCCTACAAACTAATTTCACATAGAACGGCTCTCTTATAAAATATAGTACTTATGCTATGAGTCGTGATAAAATAAAAATGACCAAATTGAGGTTTTCACACCTGGGCAACGCTATCAGGCTTCCATTGTCACGAAAAGTGATAGAATGCCTCAAAAAGAAAATCTATATCGCAGCTACCAATTTTTTTCTTATTTAAAACTATACTATAACGTTATCCATTTAACAATATTTTAAATAGACATTATAAGAAACTACCTCCCATAAAAAGATCTTACTAAACAAGTATGGTACACTACCATTTTCAGCGACATGCCTGCTTGTTAATTGTTCAAAGTCAGCTACGGATATGGAAAAAATATTTGTGTAATACTTAAACGGCTATAATCTAATCAATAAAGAAATATATTCGATTTTCAACCCTAACATAGCCATGAACTGTAAAAGGAACTTGTATTTAGGTTCAACAATGCGTAATGACGGTTTACATTGACCAAGTTAAGCCATTTTGGGTATGTGTTTACTTTAGAAATACCTATGTGCATGTTGAAGTGATGGAAAATTTCCATAAAGATGTTAAGCTTAACACAGACGAGGGACAGTCCTCAGCGAAGTTCGTGAAAACAAAACACTTAGAACTGCATCGCATAACGCACACGTCAGACTAAGGGCGAGATTCACAGACCACACTAACCCCCTTAATACAAAAGATGGTCTAAGAAAAACTGAGGTTTTGAGATAGCCCCGTCTCTTTTTGTTATATGACATAAGAAAGTGATGGGTATATTTTAAACCTGGGTTTACCTTAGTCTTGGTTTAAACCATCTTTTGTAATAAGGCCCTTAGTGTCTAAACGCACTATGCCGAAGGTACTCGACCGAAGTTCGGCATGACTACGCCTGCAATGCTATTTGAATTACTGACGACATATTATGCCGAAGTAACGTTGCGTTATGATGGCGTAGAGCTGAATTTCGGTCGGGCGTAAGTTCAGCGGCAGTTCATCATATCACATCAGCCTATTGCCGTCCACTACTGAACGTAGGCCTCCCCCAAAGATCGCCAACCATCCCGGTCTTGGGCAGCCCGCATCCATCCGCTGCCAGCCACCTTTTTCAAATCGTCGGTCCATCGTGCCGCAGGGCGTCCCACACTACGTTTGCCCAAACGCGGTCTCCACTCTAACACGTGTCTGCTCCATCTACCATCTGTTCGTCTGCAGACATGGCCGGACCACTTCCACTTCAGCGTGCTAATTCTACGCGCAATGTCGGTGACTTTAGTTCTCTGGCGAATGACTTCATTGCGAATTCTATCCACCAGAGAAACCCCGAGCATCGCTCTCTGCATAGCACGCTGAGCAACCTTAAATTAGTTCGGCGGCAACGTATTCTGTAGAGCACACATTATACGCGACCGAAGTTCGGTTCGATTGCCGACGAAGATCCGAGGTGGGAGCAGCAGGAGGCAGGCATGCCCCGCGCCCCGCGTATCCACCTGTTGTGTTTATCAGGCCCGGTGAACTTTGTATGGGGCGATGCGATTATACCTATTGGGGATTGTTCTGTGTTGCCAGCAATTGTAAAGTATGACGATAGACCTAAATTAATAGGTCTGTCATCATACTCGTATGGCATCACTGGTCTGTGTTTGCCAAATTACATTACAAATGGTCACAGTTTGTTGTTTGCGATAAACGCGCTGTTTGTAGTTTTGCAATTTACCATTTCTTTTTTCTGCTGAATAAACACAAAGTTACGCAACTGAATTTTTGAAACGTAAGTTCGGCACTTATGGTGTGACATATGCGCCGAATACGTCGGAACGTAAAATCAGCCGCGGAACTTCGGTCGCGTACTTTCGGCATGGTGTGTTTGGACAGACTTGACTTTGCTAAGTAAAGTAAGTCTTTTATAAATATGAAATGTTTGGTGTTTGGTATCGCATACATTGTAAGTGTTTTATTTTCACGTACAAAAGGTTCGCCGAGGACTGTTCCTCGTCTGCGTTGGGCTTTATTATTGTGGAACATGGTAGGTACATCTGCATGTCATCTGGCACAGGTGGATAATAGATCTTGTGGTTGATACGGTGTGTGTCACAACAATATTATAATTATGCAAAGTTGGATAAATTGCGCGGAATAATAAATTGTCTTCCATGTTATATAAATATAATATGGCGATAGATTTTTTTTCAAAAACAAATATCTGACCATAACAATCAGTTCATTAACATCATCATCAGCCCATTATTGCCCTACTGCTGCGTACGGGCTTCTTCTCACAATAAGAAGGATTTGGGCGTTAGTTCACTACGTTGGTTGTTTGCGGGTTGACGGACTACATACATTATCGAGAACTGTTTGGAGTACTCTCAGGTGTGCAGGTTTCCTGAAGATGTTTTCATTCACCGTTAACGCAAGTGATAATCAAATTATGATCCGCATATGAACTCGAAAAGTCAGTGGAGGGGGCCGATTTCGAACACAGACCCTGCTGCATAGAAAGTAAGCGTTCAACCTCTACGCTATTACTTCTTCCTTATCGGTCTATTACTGGTTACAAACTCTGCCTTGCCTTTTCCCAACTATGTTTGAGTCAGCTTCCAGTCTTACCAGATGCGGCTGAGTACCAGTGTTTTACACGGAGCGACTGCCATCAGGACTCCGCAACCCAGTTATTGGGCAATGCCGATATCCCTAGTAGGTAGTCAGACTTCCGGGCTTCTGACTACCCGTAACGATATCACACCCGGGACCGACGGTTTAACGAACGATCACCCATCTATTACTAGCAATAAATATATCAGACAAATACATTGTATCAGATACTTCGATCAATAATCCTCTATCATATTATTGATCGAATCGACTATTATCGCCTATAATCGACTATTATTGATCGAAGATCAGATAGGTATAATATAAATCCGGGAGCTTAAAATGTAAGCTCGAAATATTAGCCTCTATACATATAGTTAGAGGGGCTCGTGGTTAATTGACAACCCTGCAAACCATGTGATTTGCAAGGTTAAGCACTTACCGCGATCAGTCCATGGATGGGAGTCCATTCGTTACACATCGAGACCCCTCCGTACCTCAGAGAGCATGGTAAACCGTCGGTCCCGGGTGTCATACAAATACCCATGACAGTCGTTACCGGTAGTCAGAAGCCCGAAAGTCTGACAACCAGCCTAACCTTGGGATATCGGCGTTGCTTAGTAACTGGGTTGCAAAGGTCTGATGGCAGTCGCTCCGTGTAAAATACTGGTATCCAGCCGCATCTAGTTAGACTGGACACTGACAAGGCTAGGCAGAACAACCTATAGTTCGACAGAAATAAGACAAAAATACATAACATCATCATCATCATCTGCTTAGCCTTTTCCCAACTATGTTGGGGTCGGCTTCCAGTCGAACCGGATGCAGCTGAATACCAGTATTTTACATGGAGCGACTGCCTATCAGACCTCCACAACCCAGTAACTGGGTAATACGATACTCTTGGTAAGACTGGTTGTCAGACTTTCTGGCTTCTGACCAACAGTAACGACTGTCAAAGATCTACAAATGACAGCCGGGACCAACGGCTTTACGTGCTTTCCGAGACACGGCGGAAACTCGCTATGGTAAATGGTCACCCATCCACAGACCAACCTCGGCAAGCGTGGCTTAACCCGGAAGATCGGTCTATGCGGCTGTAATTATTTAGCCACGAGCTCCTCATACAAACAAAAATACATAACATGAACAAAATTTTATTAATAACAGTATTCCAACAACTCGAAATGCGAGACCTCAAGAAAAGGGCCAAACACGAAACAGGTACCAGTCCACGACCAGTTATTGACCAAGCTTCTGAATTGTCCGCATAAGCAGTACAGTTAAACAAATCCAAGCGTTTTGAGGTCTGTCGGAATTAAGCTTAGGTATGTGAGAATATAAAAATAGTTTTTAAAATAAATATTTTAGTCCAAACTAGAAAACGTGGTCGAAACTGAATTGGACTACTTTTGCTTTCTTTTTGTCCGTCTTAGCGCATGAATATATTTTTGGATATTGGCATACTTTCCAAATTTCAAAAATGTTGATATACTGAGGTATTTAAAGCATTCTGAAAGTAACTACTTGGGTAATTTGTTGCTATCTGTTGAAACTTTAAGTACATAGACACTAATACAACGAGAATCTTTTTTAGAAGGAGTAGTAATTGACATCAATTTTAGAATTCTTCCAAACCCAAATAAATTCGGAGTAAAGACCATTAATCCTAAAAAAACAAGCCAAAATGCTATAGCACCAAAAATAAACCTTAAAAAGGATCCCTAAAAATCAGAAGATTACAAAAACTCGTTTCGTTCGTCGTCAAGTTCGTACTGAGCGGATGGCGGAGGTCGCCAGGCAACATTCCACATCAGTGATTATTTTTAGGCATTCGCTAATATCAGGCGAACAGATTATGTAGCTGTGGTTGCAGAAAAAAAATATGTATGGTGTGAGACAGGTTGATATATGAGTAGAATATTAGCTAATGTTATGATGAGCAATGAATCTTGTTTTCGAGTTCCAAGAACAATAACCATCATGATTGTATTTTGTGTTTTGATTCTTAAATGCGCTGTGTTCTTAGAGGAGCTCGTGGCTAAATAATTACAGCCGCATAGACCGATCTTCCGGGTTAAGCCACGCTTGCCGAGGTTGGTCTGTGGATGGGTGACATTTACCATAGCGAGTTTCCTCCGTGCCTCGGAAAGCACGTAAAGCCGTTGGTCCCGGCTGTCATTTGTAGATCTTTGACAGTCGTTACTGCTGGTCAGAAGGCAGAAAGTCTGACAACCAGTCTTACCAAGAGTATCGTATTACCCAGTTACTGGGTTGTGGAGGTCTGATAGGCAGTCGCTCCATGTAAAATACTGATATTCAGCTGCATCCGGTTCGACTGGAAGCCGACCCCAACATAGTTGGGAAAAGGCTAGGCAGATGATGATTCTTAGATGCGCTGATGTAAGATTTCTACTTAGCCTACCTCAGTCGACTGCTGGACATAGGCTTCTCCCAACTAGCGTCATAGCACTCGGTCCTTCACCTTCCACATCCAGTCCATCCCAGCTATCTTTTTCGGTCGTCGGTCCTTCAGGCTGGGGGTCATCTTACGCTGCGTTTGCCAATGTAAGATTTAACAATGCATTTAGTATCTCAATTTTATTACTATGCCTTGCCACTATTTCTTCTAAAGTTATGTGTGCAATTATTAGTATTAAAACAATACTTTTTTGTTCTACCACATACAAAACCTTTTCCAAATCGTCGCACATTATAAGTGCCACGTGATTTCTGCTCATCGACAGGACCATCGTGTAAAACCAGTAACTAGTTCTATTGTAAGTCAAGGATTATTTGCTTAATAGCACGCGCAGGACTAGTTTTTTTCTTAAGCAAATCGCCTTCATTAATATTGAGGAAGATTTAACGGCTTAAAGTTTTTATAGCATTTGATAAACAATTTTGGAATTCAATCAACTATCCATCCATTAAAATTGTTTATAAAGGTTAACAAATCTTTAATAGTGAAAAAAAACTGTTTTCTTTATCCAGTAGTATCCAGTAAACAAACTTCTAGAATACTTTTGCTCTTATTCTTTAATTATTAAAATTTTCTAATAATGTGTAGATGGGATAATCTCCAAAATCAGCGTAGGTATTTGGTTGATCTCTCTGGTGCATTTTATATTGATATTAATTTGTGTTCCGTATTTTTATTTCCAAAAGAAGGTGTCTAAATAAGCCTATTTTATATTGGTTTCGATTTTAACCAACCAGAAATATTTAGCTTTGTAATTTTAGAGACCAGAGCGATCAATAATAATTTTAATTTTGGAGATTGAGCCAGATACATTTTAGACTCTGAACAAACACTGGATTTTTTTCACGAACGAAGTTTGTCTGTTCACTTTACAAATTTTAGGTTGGACTGTGTTTGGTTCAAATACAGCATGACTGGTTAGTCGCTTTACATCCGAAAGCCATGAACCCTGCTCATCAGTCTGTACAAATTTTATCATGGGACCAACATTCCATACAGTTTGTTAAGCAACATTGATTATTTTGTATCGATCATCATTATGGCATTAATATTGTAATAATGCCTTACATTATGAGTGTGAGTATTATACAGGTTCAATACTTTCAGTATTTTCATAGCTGTCTGTCGGTTTGAGTATTTAATGGCCTACTTTCATCGTCCTGGCTGGTAGTAATGTTGTGCGTCGGGTCGTTGAGCTCCCTAAGATAGAGTTGAGCTTCACGATGGCTGATACATGCGTGCCATCGGTTGGGACAGGCCCTCTCAAACTGCTCTGGTATTTTTCTCAAAAGGCCAGTCCAGGCGTTGCTCTGCATTGTCCTCACACAAATTTTTGTTACAGAAAATATGTCTGGACTTTAAAAGAGACTTTGACCCCTGAGTTTGTTTCGGCCTTTCTTCTCACGCTACGTTCACACGGAGTCACGTTTTGCTGAATCTTATTTTCATCGGATCTGGAAAAACCGAATGTTGTGTTCACACGGCACATCTTGCGTTGCCGTATACGACAGCCCCGAATTGGGATCCCGTGTGAACACACGTTCTATGTCCCTTCCCACCCACTCCCCTGCTTGTGCGACCCGAAATGTATTCGGTTTCAAGATCCAGCAAATAACCAAATCTACACCTGCTTGTATCGTGTGAACGCATGTATTGAATGCGCTATGCCACTGCACTGGATCCTACATTTTGTAGTTCAGCCGGATCGGTTTGTAGTCGCCAAATCGGATGTCAACTTCAGCGAGATTCGGTTTTTTTGCCGTGTCTTGAAACTGAATGCATGTGTGAACTCATGTATTGAAATACTGTTGCCACTAAACTGAATACTGCAAAAAACCGATTTGGTAGAGAAACACACGACGCCGTGTGAACGCATCGTCAGAGGTAGTCAGATAGGAAACGACGACGACATCTAGCTTTAAAAAAATAAACCGACATGTAAAAATGATTTAAAATATCCAATTTGCAGAATAAACAATTTCATTTCATTTATCAGTTTTTTTTTTCACGAAATTCGTTTTTGTCCCAAAGTAAAAGTTGTACGGAATGAAGACCAGAGTTCTTGGTTTTCGGATGTAAACGCAAGTTTACTAGTCTGCTGTATAAGCAATATTTATCATTATCTGGACCACGTAGACTATATTATATAAAACCTCAAGCTTGGACTCGTTTTTTCAAAACACTCATCGGTCAGTGAACTCAAAACATAAATATAATAGTTGCGTGCTGAAAAATACGTAACACGATCTATAACATCGACCGTTACCTTAACTGTGTACCGTTTATGTTATGGAATACACATACCACGACTGTTATAGTTAAAAAAAAACGATTTTAGTACGGGAGTTTCCCTGATGGTAAATTCCATCGCGTGTCGGTTATTTAGGCTCAAAGCACAATATTGAAAAGTTAAATGAATAAAGTTTTATCTTTTTGAAATAAGCAGGGTGAATTTTTCAACTGGGCAAGGATTGTCAAATCCGAAAATATAGAGAATAGCGAAAAATACTCAAAGGAGACTCGGAGTAGATTTTGATAACAAAATAACCTGTTTATCTACTTAGATAAAAAAAAAACTATTTTATTAGCCGGGAATAGAAAGGAAATGGTGATTTTGAAAAAAAACCCCACGGTGTACCGGGCTGTCTTAAAGTGTCAATCATAAGAATAAAATTCTTGGACGTAATGTTAAATGGCAAACTAAAGAAAAGATCTCATTTGTAATGTAATACTATTTGATTTTAATGTAATAATGTCCCAAAAATGTTTTTTATTTTATTTTTCTTACGTTTATTTAACCTTAACTAATCAATTCTTCGAACTTATGCCCATTGTTTTCAATACATAGCTGGTTTAATACGAAACATCAAAGGAATCGAATTTCAAAGATCTGTATTTTCGTAAAAATGAGACCTTTCCTTTAGTTTGACATATAACACGACTTCCCAGTATTTTTTTCCTTATAAGCGACACTGGAATAACGCATTAATACAGACTTTGTTTTTTTTTACAACTCGCATTCTTCTCGAGTTCCAGCTAGGTATTTTTTTTTTATCTTATCTATACAGTTTAATTTTTATCAAAATCCGCCGCTTGACTCCTTTGCGCATTTTTTGCTGTTCTCTATACTTTCGGATTTAGCCATCCAAGCCCAGTTGAAAAATTCACCCTGTGTACAATTATAATAAGCGAAGTTATAATTGCAATAAAATGACTCTGCAAAGTAAGTTTGATGGTATTAGAATCAGATAAATAGTTCGTCAAACTCGCATTAATTACAATGTGTTTTGTTATCATAAAGAAACTTTTGTCACAATAATATGATTGTATGTACAAATTTTATTTAATAAACGTGCAGATATTTTATTATAAGTTGCATGAAAACAAGTAATAGCTATAATCTCTTTATTATTTCTAATAAATTTGACATGGATATTTATCACAATAGTGGAAATAATATTAAATATTACAACACCATTAGTTATTATGAAATAGAATTGATTTCACTTAAACATTCAATAAATATTAAAGCTTTAACTAAATACAGATTGACTAGATTTTAATAAACATTTGATGTACTAACAGAATATAATATAAAGCAACATTAGTAAATAGTTTAGATTATAGTTACTATTATAAATAGAACTAAGATAGTATTAGTATACATTAGACCTTCCATATTTAAGGCTAAATGGTAGAAGTAAATAACAGAGATTCTTGACCTCATCTAGGAATGTAAAATGGTATTTTTGGTAAATAGGTAACTATTGGAAAAAGATAAATGCAATAATACTTACAAGAAATGTTAAATTACTTAAGTACTAATATTTGCTCGATTCTTTAAAGAACCAACGAGCTTACTTCCGACAGCTTCGAGTACTGAATCGATCGAGTTTGATTTGAATAACTATCGATTCTTAATTTTAAAATCAATATAAGCGACAGTTTTATGGATTTTAAGAGTAAGAATGGACACTAATTCGAATCAAACTCGATCAATTCAAAATTCAAAGTTATCGAGAGTAACCTCCCAGGCATTGAGTGGTGACACTTTTAGAAGAATACAGACAAAATAAGAAGTCATGATAAAACTAAAAAAATGTGTGCTCGAAGAAGCCTATTTAGGAACAAAAACACTTGTTATAAGGCCTTGAAACACAATAGAGTTTTCTCTATCTAAAGAAGAAACGGCACAATTACTTCTTAATACAGAATACAACACCCGCTATTGGTACTTTTACTATTTCATTAAGCACTAACATAAAACTGACATTATTTTACCTACAATGAAAATTATTAAAACTATTTATTTTAGGCCCTTTCACATTTATTAAGTACTTCGATTAGGGTTACATTTTAGGTCGTAGATCATGTAAATAGGTAGTTTGATTTAAATCTTCTTTTTGGTCAGGAACCAGGTCTGCATAGGCTCAGCCTTGCCCTTCATGGAGACGTGTCCACGGTAGGTTAGCTCGAATCTTTCATCGTAGTTATCTTCACGCATCAGGTATCTGCCAAGAGAATGTATATTTATATTTTTTTATCTTTTACTTTCATAGAAAATTTCAACTTTATTTCGCTTGACTGATTTGTCTTAAATCAGTCACAAGAGTTTGAATTGATTGATGTGTAAATGATCAGTCAGTTTGATAATGAATTTCCAATTAAAAGCAACTTGATTCAAATGTTTTATAGTGTTTATCTTTACTAAATCTCAGGGTGACACCTACAAAGGATTTAGCAGTAATTATTCCTTCACTAATAAGTTTTGTCTTATCTACAAGAGTTTTATGTTTAAGTACAAACACTTCGACATTTGTATCTAATATACCAGTTGTTTTCAATTTGTCTTAATCATCATCATTATCACAATTCAACACTACTGAGAAATGTATAAATATACCAATAGACAGCAAATAAAGTATTGACTTCCCAATGTGTCGCGTCAATCGTACCTATAAAATAGGAAACTACTCCTAAGTATGGCTTCCCAACATAAAGGTAAGAAGATTATACTGCACTTGCAAGTTTTCTGCGTAAAACCGTGGGGTGGAAACAGATTTCATAGCTATTGCTTCGCCAACTGTGGTGTTAGTCAGTTCCTTCTTGTAATTTTGTATTAAAAATATAATGGTGGATTAAAATGAGACAGTGATTGACCCTCAGGGAACGAAAAACTACAGTATTGCGTGAAGTTTTTAACCACAATTAATGGAATTTGTTACTGGTTCAAATAAAAAATAAATAAATCAAAAGTCACAATGATGTTTCCCAAATTATAGATGGATATTAAATTTTTGGAATTTTTTTTCTTGTTGTATTGAAAAATTGTTGTGAAATTATGGATACGTTCATGGAGTATTATTTTGAAGGCGTGTTCAGTAATATGGGTCGTGACTGTTTGAACGAGAGGATGAAAAGGCGGGAACTGGTCGAATACTTCAGTACTGTCATTGCTGGTTGTGCTAGAGGTTACATTATTAATATTTTACTTTATTTGGTGTGCATTGTCTTTCCAAGTGACGAATGGTAATACAGGCCAAATTCCTATTGATTTCACAGATTTAGGAGCATTGTATTTCGATGACTCATTTGTGTTCACCTCCCAAGCGGGTTGAATTTAATTGATCATAGTGATCAAGCTTTTTCTTTAAAACTACATTTCTTACCAATATTACAAATACTCTACCCCAAACGGTATAGCAAGACATTACGTTCGAATATTACGACATTACGGATCATTAGCTTCAAATAAAAATGTTCGTCCTATTCTTAACCGGAGACCATACACTCATACAGCCTAAGATCCGCATAGAAACGTTTTGAGTCATCAATATAACTTCAAGAAACTTGTAATGATAGTCTAGCAAAAGTGAGTTTATCGCCTATTAATAAAAGCTTTCTCAATTTCACTGTGAATTTTATTTGATTTTAACTATTATGACTGAATAGGATTTTATGAGCACTGTAATTTGAAAATTGCGTGGTCAAGCTAAGAATCATATTTATAAATTAAGTAGATAGATGCTATGAAACAGGCTTCACCTTCGTAATTTTGAAGGAAGTTGTAAAATTGAAACTTATACGTAAAGAATTCATATCTTTGTAAACAATTCGTATACAACTTGACGACCTTTCTAAATCAGAACCCTGTAAAAGACAGAGACAAAAAACCTTTACTAAAATGTTTTTTTTTGGGTCCTCAAATTATTGGATTTTTAAGTTATATTCTTTGCAGGTCAGAACCATTCAGACAACACATCATGCAAGAACTTCGTGATGTCAGCATTGCGATACCACAACAACTGCAAGACGAAGAACGGTGATGTGTGCCTCATGGGGAAGTACCATAACCTTCTGTATATTGCCATGAAACTGGCCTTTGACTGGAGCTTGCAAGATAATGGGGTTGTGGCAGCGTTGTTAGATGAGTTGTATGCTTGTGAAAGGACTTTCGAGAGAATATTTTTGGGTAAGTCATAATGTAAGGAGTTTTTGCGAAAGTTGGGGAACTAGACGGGGATATTGGGCTTCAAAAATGTTACTAAAAACAACAGACAGTTTCTAATCTGTATGGAAAACTATATTTTTTTATTGGAATCACTAATGAATATCGGTGTCTGTCCGTGAATCAGACCGTCTTTTTTTTAAGAATTTGATAACATCAAATGATTTCTTCCGCTTTGAGTGGAGCGGAAGGGAGTGTCAGACTCTTACCCCCTTATTACAAAAGATGGTTAAAGTTAAACCCATCTCTTTCTTATGTCATATAACAAAAAGAGACGGGGCTATTTTAAAACCTAGGTTTTTCTTAGAACATCTTTTGTAATAAGGGCGTTACTGACTAAAACCCATCAGTGGTCCTCCTAATACTATTTGCGTTCCAGGGCCGCGGTAACTCTTTCGAACAAATTCCGCAACCCTGGCAGGAATCAGTCCGTCTACTATTCAAATTAAAGAAAATAAACCCATTTTACAATATTAGTTTATTTTCAGGAGCAATATTTGGCACATCAGCACCTTACTTCCTAGCTGGATGGAAATCAGACTTCATGGATAAAGAAGAAAACGTTCACGCTTTAGTCTTCTTCCTAGATCATGCAACTAACGCTAATCTAGAATATAAGGAAAACGGTAAGACCTACCGCTTTATTGATGTGCCTTTAGAAAGCTGTGGTCATGCATCTCCAGTAAGAGTAGTGATACAGATGGGGGCAGCAGAAATGCTGATGATATTACTGAGATTTGGAGCACGAATAACATCTGATAAAGTCTCCACAAACCCAGTAGAATCGATTTTGGATAGACTGAATGATTACAATAGGAAGTATCCCTACGAGTTAGTATCTTGCCTTAAGTTAGCAATGAGGGCGGTTCCGAGTGTTACTTTATCAGTAGATAAAGATATGCTGAAGCATCTAGAATTGCCAGATGACTACAATTATCAGAGGAAAATGATGCTGGAGAAGTACGGAGATATTCTAGCGGATCATTTAGTGCCAGCTTCAAGATGTGGATTGAAGCCAGTGGAATTAAAACATCTATCTAGATGTACAATCAGGCAAATTCTTTGGCAGAACTTTGAATTACCGTTTGGTATACAGAAACTGCCTATTCCGATTTCTTTGAAGCGATATTTAGATCTATGTGAAGATTAAATTTTAAAGGTTTTTTGGTACTTATTGTGGTTTTTATTTCCCTTGATATTACATTGCGTTTTCTTACTGATAGTTGTATGTATGGAAGATTTTCCAAAATTTTGCATAAATATTTTAATTGAACTTTTGCCCTATGACTTCCGGATACCATATTTATATTTAAAACGAGAAACTCGTTCTTTAAATAAGCGTCGTAAAAGGTTAAATTCATGATACAATCATCAGATTTTACTCGTTAAAATGTTCTTGAAACAGAGACAATACCCGTAAGTATCTTCGCTGACGTTGATCGTCCCAGGCACGCCGGTGGTCTCGCAGCGACTGGTCAAGTTGACTGTGTTTCCGAAGAGGCAGTACCGCGGCATGCGGTGACCTATCACACCAGTCACCACCTCACCAGTATGGATGCCGATAGTGATACCCTGGAACGAAGAACCAGTCAATAAAAGAGTTGTTAGAAAAAGATAAAAGAGTAGCTAGTTAAAGTGTTTTCAGTCATTCGTGAGTTTAAAGGGACAATTCCGTGTAACGCGGCCGATCGCAGCCGCGCGCGATCGATCGCGTGCGGCTGACGGGCGCGGCTATTGCGTCAATAGTCGTGTCTATCTGACTAATCTGTCGTTAGCCGCACGCGTCTGTCGCACACTTCGGAAGCGGTGCCATACATTTTCATACTCTGACTATTGACGCACTAGCCGCGCGCGTCAGCCGTACGCGATAGATTGCGCGCGGCTGCGATCGGCCGCGATGCACGAAATTGTACCTTTAGCCTCAAACTCTAATATGTTTGCTCACAATCCGAAATAGTATGAAAAGTAAAATCATCAATCAGTTTCCGATAGGTTGTAATGAGATTGGTCTCCGCTATTGGAATGGGATCTGCTAAATACAATTCTGGCGATAAATTTAAAAACTAAAATTGTACTTACGACAGGTTCTCCATCAACAGTGACAGTTTGAGATAGATCCATCATCTCAAGAGCAAGTAGAGAGATGTGCTTAGCATGCCCCACCTCATATTCTGGCAGACCAGATACTGCCATGTATTTGTCACCAACTGTCTCGACCTGAAATAAAGATAAGACATTTTTTCAAGACTTAATAGGATGTTAATTCAGTAGAACGCCTCCATACCCAGAAAATATGTTTTTTTTTTGTGTTATGACTCTTATCTCACAAACGAATAATAATTTTAGTCCTACAATAATAGTGTAAGTATTATTTTCTTACTCTTGCAATTTGTATCTCTTCTCATTACTTTGTTATGAGTCGAACAAGGGACACTCTGATTTAACATATTTGTATTACTTAGTTTGAATTTATGGAGCATGTCAACAATCCCGTAGGTATATGACCCTATCACAAAATCACAGTTCTTTCAGTGCTGCATTATGTAATCTCCTCACAACACAGTACTAAGATAACTACTTTTCATAGCTAAAAAGTTTGAGGATATTTCTCTTCAAAGTGATCTCCTGTAAAATTGCGATTTTGCACATAGAAATATAGAAATAGAAATATTTAATCGCAGGAGATGTGGTATACATAGTAGATGTTACAAAAATTTTTAGAGCTTAACACATCTCACCTGTACAAGGTATGCGAAATTGAATTACTTACTAGGTAAGTAGGTGCTTAGTGAGTTTACAGTTATTAATATATTTTATAGTTAAAAAAATCGTTTAATGTATAAAAATAATTTTCTATCAGCCATTGTCTTAACTTTCTTTTAAATTTATTTAAAGGGAGTTCTCTTATTGAGCGTGGGATATTGCGAGAGGAGTATCGTGAGTTCCGATAAAAAGATAACAGTTAGTCTTATGAAATAAAAATCTTTCTTAACGCAATTATAATACCTTGTAAACATTAGGATTCCTCTTCGGATCAGTGAGCACATCGAACGCTGTGTACAAATCATTAAGCATCCTGACGATCTTCATGGCGCCCTTATGGTCGGTATGTCTGGCGCAGTAGTTGGCAAAACCGACGATGCCGCTGAAGAGGAGAGTGACGGTGTCGTACCGGCGAGCCGGGACCGGGCGCTGGTGACGGAGCTCCGTGGCCACGCTGATTGGTAGCACGGAGTAGAGGAGCCTAGGGGTAAGAAGATAGTTAGTTCAATCACAGTGTGACGTTTCGACATCTAATTCTTGGCTGAAAAGTTACTTCATCTCTTCTTATCTTAATCAGGAAGACTGATAGCAGCAGCCATCTGTTGAAGCAGTAGACGGTAATAGCGTTTTTTGTAAAAACCAATCGATATATCGGTGCTAATGAGCGTACAATCCATTCCTTTGAATTAAGCTGTGTTAAAAGTCTTTTCAAAGGGTGAGGCTTACAAATTAAGAACCTCGCTGTTAAAACAGACGGACGGACGGCCAGAAGCATGAAAAAGCGCCATCGGTTCACGGTTGATATACCAAAAACCCGAACGAAGCGCTTTGATTCCACTTTCATTGTGAAAACCGCCAAACAGTGGAATGCGCTGCCCGAGTGGGTGTTCCCCGACAGCTACAATCTGGGTGTCTTCAAGTCACGAGTGAATCGGTTTCTTCTGGGCAAGCGTGCTCCATCGTAGATCGCATCATCGCTTAACATCAGGCGAGATGGCGGCCAAACGCAGGCCTAGTAATAAATTTAAAAAAGTAGCAATATTTTATTTAAAAAATCTCTTAGACTTTTCCAAAAAAAGTTTGGATTCTTCTCTACCACCATTCAACACATTAAAAGTCAATGGCAAAGACACCACATCCATTACAGTTTGAAGTTACAAGAAGCTGTAATATCATAGGGAAATGTTATATTAATAGGTATAGGTAATTATCTACCTGTCAGTCTTCTGTTTCTCAGAGTCCAGCTCCCGGAAGGTCTGCTGCAGCTTGTCAGTAAGGACTTCGAGGTTCTGCGTCAGTTTGTAGTCAGCTTCGAATTGCTCGGACATAAGGACCAGGTCACGGGTCGCATCGTGGAGAGGGATATCCGAAATGCAGAGACCGCGACTGTTAGACAGATGATATTTTGGTTACCAATAAGACACCTATTGAAACTAATTTGATCAAACGGGATATTTACAACATGATTGGCGCAGTGGGTGAGAACTTGGCTGCTGCACAACGAGTCGCAGGCCCAACTCTTGCCCAGAACAAGTATTTGTATGGCCTACAGATAATTTTTCTGGGACTGGGTATTTGTGCATATGAAAATTAGTGTATGTATACAAAATACGATACAACCATATTCAGGTTTTAAATATCAAATACACAAAATAATGGTTAATATTTCCGTGGAACATGAAATGGTTTGATCCTATAATATTGAGTAAGACAATAATTATAATATTACCGAGTCAAATCATCCAAGTTGGTCACGCTGGGGTAGCATTGAAACACAACCACGTCTGTCTCCGGAATGTACAGCATTTGACCCTGAAATGACAGAATGAACATGCACAATAGTATCAATGAAGCTTACTCTGTCGTTGGGTTACCCGTTTCATGTTTTTTTTTCACACAGTTATGTCTTCTTAGCTATCTTTATAGCATGTCTATTTATCGAAATTTAAATTGCCCATAGATAGAAAAGTCAGCCCACACCGCAGACTTTTCGAATTTCTGTGCAGACGAGCAGGATAAGAAATCGAAAATAAAATTGCGGCTTCCGAAAAACATCGTGAGAAAACCTGCACACCTAAGAGTGCTTCTAAGAGTTCTCTATGCTGTATGTAGTCCATCAACCTGCTCCAGGCCATGTAGTTGGCCAAGGCCTATACCGTTTTCATTCAAAGAAGAGGCCCAGCTATGGTACAGTTATGGCCTGATTATGGTTATGTTAAAAAATTTTACAGTCTGCAAGAATTGTGACCAAACAGTACATCTAAAATACCTATCATCTCACTGAGCAAAGACTATTTAAACTAAAGGTCTGCTGGTACCTTCAGCCGTAGAGAAGCAATGTCCTCGTCAGGAGCTGTGACGGTCATCTCCTCAGGCTTAGTTTTCAGCACGTACACCGTGTTGATATGGGCAAGCACATTGGCGAATGTCATCTCCAAGTGAGGACGGACCTGCAAAGTTAATTTAAGAATCGTTTAGAACCTTTCTTGTGGCATATGCAGTAATTGCTTCGATAGTATTTCTTAGAGGAAAGGCAGACACAGCATTTTAAGAATCAGGATGCTTACTCTTGATAGCTTCGAGTTCTGAATCAATCGAATTTGATTCGAATTAGTGTCAACTTGTACTATTGAAATCGAAAAAATGCATGACCGTGCGGAGGCTTGAATTGGAACCAATTTCAAAAATAGTCGCTAATTTCAATTCAGGTTACCGCACGATCTTACGCTTTTGTTGATTTCAATAGTACGGATTGACACTATCTCGAATAAAATTTGATTGATTCAAAATTTGATGCTGTCCAGAGTAAGCCTCCAATAACGAAGGCCACAGTCACTGAAAATTTTGAAACGACGCGACTCCTATAAAGGATGTTTTATCCAGAGATTGAACAGTTGATGCATTTTAATACATTCAATACATGGGCTTAAATGATCGTTTCGTTGTTAATATTATAGTATAGTTTCTTCTTCATAGCATAAACACTAGGAAGCGGTGAAGGCAGGGCATTTTTGGGGGCTGTCTTTAATTTTGTAATATTGACGCTCAAAAAGAACTAAGTAATTCTAGTCTATTTTGAATAAATGAGTTTTGAAGTTGAAGTTATAGTAATGTATATTTACAAAGATATTTCATATTTGTTAGGTACCTACATTAAAATTTGATATACCATACAAACATACCGTATCCAGCACATCAGTAATCTTGCACCCTTGTCTGGTGACCCTCGGCATCAGACGAGAAACAGTACGTCCAGCTTGCACGATCTTCAGCTCCCGATCAAACATCAGGTGGAACGGGAACACACGGCAGAATGTTGCTGGACTCACTTTGGGCTCTGGAAAGTGTCCGTAAAAAATGATTATGGAAACCTTTTTGAAACATTTGCGTCCAAAGACTAAATGGGTTACTACAATCACATTTGTATTTGGGATATACAGGCTGTACAGAAACTCAACGTCAAACCGGGAACAAATGATAGGTCAGTTTATGGCTGTTCAGAAAAAAAACATAACAACAAAGGGTAAAACGGGACCCTATTACTAAGACTCCGCTGTGCGTCCGTCTGTTCGTCTGTCACCAGGCTGTACCTCATGAACCGTGATAGTTAAACAGTTGAAATTTCTCTTGCCGCTATAACCACAAATACTAAAAAAACAGAATAAAATAAATATTTAAGGGGGCTCCCATACAACAAACGTGATTTTTTATAGATAATGGTACGGAACCCTTCGTGCGCGAGTCCGACTCGCACTTGGCCGGTTTTCTATTTTTTAAAACACATTTATTATTTACATTTATGAGAATTAGAAAATGACGAACAAAAACGTTTTTTTCTATATTGTCTTAATCTGTCGTATCATTTGTTCCCGGTTTGACGTTGAATTTCCGTACAGCGTACGTTCCTGTATGTAGCGGCATCTTTTGTCTAAAATCGAATTATTGCGGTAAAAGGAGTCGTTGGCAAGCGTTCGGATGAGTCTGCGTTGCCATCGTATAAATGCTGGAATTAAAAATCTTACTGTTTGAGATTAAATGGTGTTTTTACGATTTCCAATAAAACAAATTGGCTCTAAAAAGCCATCATAAAAGTTTCAATTAAAAATGTTTCGATCATTTAACATTCGCACTATCACATCGCACGATCGTGCGACCGCCCGGCATTTAGGACGACTCCTTAAGAGACTCCTTAATTGTTATGTTTAAGGAGTCATTGAACTGTTACATCATCATCATCGGTCATCCACCCGGCACGACAGACACATGGTTGGCCAACATTATGCTAAGAAAATCTTCACAGGTGCACTGAAGACCGTAATACTTACACGAATTTTAAAACAATACAGGATGTCCCAAAATTCAACGTCAAACTGGGAACAAATAAATGAAGGCAGATAACCATAAGCAAAAAATAAATGTTTTTTTAATATGTTGTTACTTTTTTTTAAACGCAATAGTTTAAAATTTTTATTCATGGTATCTTTGAAACTCGAAAACCAAATTAAACTATAATTTTTAAATATTTTTTGCAGATTTTTTTTTCTAATGAACTGCCCTATCATTGGTTCCCGGTTTGACGTTGAGTTTTTTGGACATTCTGTATAAAGGAAACTAACACTCAGAAATATCAAAAAGATGCATGGACAGGTCGAATTGTAAGGTTCAATAAAAATATTCTTACCGAGCGAAAGAGTTTCTATTTCAGCCATCTCTGGAGCACACACTCGTCCAGAAGTCGATGTTTCCGTGATAAGGAACTGAACGTGATCACATTCTTCTTTAGTCTTTAGAATCTCCACTTTTACTTCAGTGTCGTGGAGCTTGCTGGCTACCGTCTGCAACAAAAATTATAATGAAATTTTACACAAACTGCGACACATATTAAGCGATTGAAACAAAGGTATTAAATTTATATTCACGTATGTTGTTAAACTATACATATTTTTGATTAGTTATGTGCATTTTTCGGGATTACCCGACTAGTTTCGGACCCAAACGGAGCCCTTAATCATGAGCTGAATATGCGGCCAGGTACGAGTCGAATGAGCGCTGCACCCCGAGGGTTTTTTTTTTATTATAACTCGCGAGTTATAATAAAAAAATATACTATACCTGACAGCGATTTTCGGTGTAAAGTGATTGATAGTCACACACGTGAATATCAATACGTACATTAAGTTTCAATCGCTTATGTGTCGCAATTCGAGTTGCGAGTACGTGCTTGCCCACGTACAACTTGCGAGCGCGGTGGCGGGCGCGGTCACGAAATATCAAACATATGGCATAATATGCAAGTGTTCACGTACAAAACGCAGGTGCGGGGTAAGTAAGTCCACCGCACCCGCCACCGCGCCCGCGCCCGCAAGTTGTACGTGGGCAAGCACTAAGTGTAGCGTCAGCCTAAGACCCCGTAACAGGGGATGAGCCTTAAGGTAAATTGTATTATGATTTTAAATGATTTGATTTTATAATCTAAAAATTGAAGAATTTAAATTAAAACATAATAACGTACATAACTCAATACGATGAGTTAAATAAAAGATCCGTAAACCTCAACAAATGAGTTTACCCTCTGCCTCACAACCACATAAAAACAAGTGGCATCAAAACACAGACACAGCCATATACTATCATTTTTAGAGGGAAGTATTACTTCAGCCCTTCAGGCCTTAAAAGATTTGTTCACCAATTAAACATACGCTGTATTTATAAGTATGTGACAAGATTAAAATCAGAGCTTTTTTCGAACTTACCTTAACAATGCCAATAACAATATGCTCCAATCCAGGTCTATCAGAATAGTAGTGGAGCACCAAAGCTCCGTCCTCAGGTCGTTCAGTGCATCGGAATGAAGGTGAGCGCATGCCAGGGTACAAAGTACCCAGGTGGTCGTGGAGACCGTCCAAGTTCTGAAAAGTTTAATTTTAATATGTGTTACATTAAGATAGAATGTCCTATGACTTATGAGGGGCACTGAAAAAATATTATTTCTGCACTTCCAAAACATATTATAAGAACGCTCAACAAATTTTTGGGATATAAAAACTGCTTTTGATAACAATATCAAAATCAGATATAAGCTCTTACTAAAACAAAACAAACTAATAAATTCGACGCAGAAAATATTATAGTCAGCACGAGCCCTTTATTTACTTACAAATAGTCTAAAATATTTACCTGTTGAAGGTATTTATAATAAACAAATTCGCGACAAATTACTTCAACAATCGTAGGAATATCACAAAACAGCTGAGAACTTAATAGGCGGCAACAAACACAACAGCGCCACACGCGGATTACACCGTAAACTTTTATTGACGAGTTTTCAATACAAACTAGTTCTCTAATTTTGATAAAAAGGTTCTTAAAATTAATTACGTTTATTAGAACACTGATAAATTCTATAATTTTTAATATTATAACATTCGTCGATATTTCATCAAGAATAGAATTACTGAATCAAGTCCCTAGATGGCGCTTACTTCAGTTAAGAGTAGCTTGTATTGATCTTTGTCTAATATTTTAGAAGAAGACAATAAGAACTAGGATGTTACAGAAATAATGATGTAAAATAAGTAACCTGTAAGAAATCTCGTGGAGTAGCTCCCAAAACTTGCAGAATCTTATCGTATCCGGAGTCCTGGCAGAACTCGAAGAAAGTCTTCCCGAATAACTCCAGAATCGCATCAGCTGGAATTTCTGTAAATAGAGAAACATTGATGTCAGAATGCAAAACAAAAAAAAGTTTTTGGATGTTTCAGATGTTGGTTGTACTGAGTAATTTTTATTTCATTTGGGAACACAAACAGTACTTTGTGACGTACCAGTGTAGTCGCTGTTGTCAACATGCAAGAAAGAAAGAATAAAAAAAAAGTAAAATGGTATTGTTAAGCCTTGTACGGACTAAGCGTTCCAATGTGCGCGTAGTCGGTTACGCGTATACAGGAACGCTTAGTCTGTACCTGCAGCAACGCGTACACAAAGGGGACGTGAACGCTCAATTAGCTTGTACGCGTATTCAACATACCTAGATGACGCGTACATTGGAACGCTTAGTCCGTACATGGCTTTAGGTGCCTAACAATACCATTTCTCTTTAATATTCTTTTCTTATCTAGGCGTGACATCAGTGCTATTTTACAAGCAATGCTCACGGGTAAAATTTTGTTAAACTAGCTGTACTCGCGGCTTCACCTACGGCAACAAGGTTACTGCTCATCACCCACACTCAATGGCGTGATAATTTGTACCCTATAACCTGACCCGCTCTTCAATAGATGTGGCTGCCAAATTTCAACAGGATCTGTTCAGTAGCATTGGACAGATCCAGCAACAAGTGACTAGCTCAAACGTACCTACAAACGGACAAAAATTCTTTTTTTCTTTATCGTGGCCTATCGCCTCTTTCCATCCTAGGGTTGTATTGGACTCTCACTGACTAAAACCATCACGATGTTCCTCCGAGGACCTATGGCCGGAGTAGCCAAATTCACTAGTGCATTTACTGCAACTCCGGCAGTACATAATCTAACCTGTTAGTACAGTAAATACTTACGCAGCACTTCAACGGCAGCGGTGATCAGATGGTAGGTGATCTCGTCCTCGTATATCTGCCGCACCAAGAAGCTGCCTTCCATCGCCACGTCTGCCTTTTTCCTGTACAAGAAATATTCACATGGTTGACATATTATTTAAAAAAAAAAACACAGGTTCTTTGAACAAAACATTTTAGAAAGACTTTACCACCTTATTGTTATGATGAAATAGCGCGTGATTGGAGGTTGTGTGAGGAGAACACTTAAAACATAAACCTTAAACTGAAAATTTAAAGTAGGTACCTCTGACATTGTAATGGCTGTGTTTGATGATAATCACTTTGATTATCATCAAACACAGCTAAGAACCATCCCGATTATACCAGCTTTTAAACCGCATTGAAAGCGTTTCAGCCGTTTGGCAGCTGCGGTGACATAGACAGACACAAAAAGACAAAGGGATCAAACGTTTAACACCGTCGGGGTTAAAAACTGTTACTGGCCCTCCCATAATCCTAATGTTGGCCTATACATGTCATTATTACAATTTTAAAAAAAAATTAAGACATTTACTTACATTATTTTGCTTTCGTAACATTATGAATAGAAAATTGCTTACAGTCACGTAACTGAAGACACACTAAGGGCGAGACTTTACTTTGCTAAGTAAAGTAAGCATTTCATACGAATATTAACCTTATTGTTATTAAAATTTATGTTCATATTCGTATAAGCGAATGTGAAGAAGCGTTTCGTAAGAAAAGAAACATTTCTTCGACACGAATAATATTCATATTCGTATAAAAAGCTTACTTTACTTAGCAAAGTAAAGTAAGTAAAGTCTAGTAAAGTGCGGTGTGTGAATCTCGCCTTGAATGAATTGCTTGTTTTGCCTTTAGCAGAGTTATTTCTAAAGTTTACAATTGTTTTGCGATTTAATAAAAAAAACTTCAAACTTACTTTATTGTCTCCCATGTTTCTTCGTTAAAAGTTTTCGTAACGAGCAACTCGAGGGCGTAGTTCACAAACCCGTACTGAAAAGACAATGAGAATGTAAATTATGATTTATTGCTAAGAAGTTAAAGTACATATTCATTATTGTTGTTGTAAACTTACCATGTTGATGTTTTATTTGTCTGTAACAAAATTATGGAATAAGTTATAATTATTATTTTCCGTTTCCTAAGTTTGTTAGGATTGGCTTAAAGTCTAACCAGGGGCCTAATTCACCTAAAATAAATCATGCTAAATCACAACCGAACCAGGGCAGAACCGTTCATTCAGACAGTTCTCAATTTCAAAAGCTATCAAATTGTTTGACACAAAAAACAAAATCAATCATTTCGAAAGTTTTCGAAAACAAAAACTGACTGACGGTTGTGGTTCGATTGCGTTTGGCAACAATTTATTTTAGGAGAATTGGGCCCCAGGGCCACAAAATAAATTATGTAAGTAAAAATATGTAAGTATAAAAAAGTAAAAGTAAAAATAATGTAATGAGAACGTGTTGAATAAATTATTCGTTTTTATTATTTGTAGGTACTGTCAGCATTAAATATATCGGGACGAACAGACTGTTCAAAATTATCCGACCAACTAAGAAAATTAAACTATATCTCAATGGTATAAGGGGTGTTTCAGAATGCGCACATTACACGACAAGTCCTTCTGACCAGAATTTAGTTGTCTAGGTAAATATGAACAGTCTATTCGTCTCGATATATTTAATGCTAATTGTACAAATTATTGTCTTGACTACTTTATGAGTTGATTTGACTCATCCAGTAGCCACAGAAGTCTGCACTAGCTGCCTGAAATGTGCTACTTATAATGTTAGTAACTGTCAAAATATTTTCTAGTTGTTACTTCAATAAAATGTAAAAAAAACTATATAAAACATCAAGTTCTTAAGATTACCAAAAAGCGCTTTCAAACTGACTTTTGAGCTTTTAAAATATTTTCTAGGTCCTAATTAAACTTTTCAATTACATATCAAACAATTTTACCCTTAAGGGTAAGGTGCTTTCGAAAGCACAGAAAACCACCCGAAAATTGGTATTAATATTATAAAGGAGAAGCTGAAAATTCATTTGTTCTTCATTGGGCAGAAAACTCATTTTCCTTTGCGCGATCTCACAATCGCTTTGAAGACAAAAGGGGAGGTTTTCTTTTTTAATTTTCTCCGTTCACTCTTGGCGTTGTGACGAAAACGGCGAATGAGAATTTATTTATTGTTATTTTCTTTGAAATTTTATGTAGAAGGAAAATTTTGTCTATGTATTTATTATGATTGAAGTGAAGGGACTTTAAATGAGTTTCTGTTATGGGTAATTTTGTGTTTTGCCAAAATTTTCGCTTCAATATACTTAACTACTAGATACTATCGTCGGAAGTGTTGGAACGTAAACGCCCACCATTTAACAGCCTATAAAAGTCCATGGGCTTAATATTATTACATGTGTCACTTAAGGAATGGATGTGAGGGGTTAGAATGGCCATAAAATCGATGTGTTTTACCATCGACGTTTTGGCATACAAGTAAATAAAAACATTGACGTGTAATGCCTAAAGTATTTGAAATCAGTAATACTTAGGATTATTGCATCCTTTGAATTTGAATGAACGTAAGTCTTAAGTACCTAATTAAAAGTTTACTAAACATTCCCTCTTCCTTTCTATGCCGCAACATGCCAATCTACTCGCTACTAGATGGCAGCACTACTGCAAAATTTTCACACCGGACGCTCGTCTATTACCCGCTAGATGGCGCTGTATTGCGCATACATTTTAAGGAAAACATTAAAATGTTTTATGATTAATTAAGTTACCGTAGATAATATTTATTGGCGTTTTCTCACACTGATTATATACTAAGATAAAGAATTATACTTATTACTTGGCTATTTAAGAAGATGCTAATTGTACAAAAAAAAACTTAAATCTTAATAATATTTTTGTAGGTAAATGTAGGTAAAAAATCGCACATGAATTTTAAAATGTTAATATCTTTCAAATTGCAAGCTCAACAAATAAATAAAGCAGATTCGATAACAAATAAATAAAACACGATTACTCTACTAAAATAATAAATTAGGTCCACTGAAAACTAAACTTACCTTTTCAAATCCGAAAGTTTCAAATAAATTCACAAGGTTCTGAAAGTCGATCGTGTTGAAGCCATATAAATTTATACGTAGTGTTTGTTTTTGTTTTAGGCCGACGTAACACTCTCCCACATAACTGAACGCGCCAAGAGTCTGGCGGTAACTGACGTACGGCTGCCATTGGTTGAACGACTAACGCGTAATTACAAACCATAGTAAGAAAATACTATTAAAAAGTAAACAATTAGAATTACGAATATCTTAAAAAAATATTGTAAATTATATTAAGCATTAAAATTGTAATTTTAGATGTTTTAAGTAAGAGAAAATTAAGATTAAGTTTGGCCCTCTTTTGGCATTTTCCGGAACTAACAAGTTATCACTATTCGATAATAGATGGCGTTAGTAGTCGTTACATGTAAAGAGGTTAAATTCGCTGTGATATTACAAAGATGAAAAAAATATAATTTGATAAAATATACTAGCTTATGCTCGCGGCTGCGCCCGTGTGCAAATTAATATTCTATTACCTCTAGGGAATCGTTACAAAGGGAAAATGAAATAGGAATGTCCTTGAAATGTTTTTAATGTAGATCCACGAACATGAGTGGCTAAAAATAGGTAGGCGTGATGCTTAAAATGATTGATTGAAACATTTCTGGTTGTAACTGGGGTTATTTATTGGACTATTAAAGAAAATGGATCATTAGCACTATAATGACCCATATTCTTGATAGTGCTACATTCATCCACTCAAACATAATTTGCGTTCATGACTTTTAGACGTAATTGTGATGACTGTGAATATCCATTTATTTTTTTGAGTTCGTACTTAGAGACTCTATTACTAACCTCCGGTTTCTGATTTGAGAATTCGGGATAAGCAAATACTTAGAGCCCAAATACACGTCCGATACTTGCCTCCGATAATTGGTTCCGATAGTCTGATCAGACTATCTGAAGGCCTCCGCGTCATACATTTGTTTGAACATGAATTACACGTACGATCAGACTATCGGATCGGATGTCAGAATCGTAAGCACCGTACCTACGGGCGTCGTCGTCGTCCAGAAAAAATCGGACACGAGAACCGTACGTGTATTTCATAAATCCGATCAGTTAAGTAACATTTGAGTATGGAATTGTCAAAAAAATGACGGATTATAAAGCATTTTTTTGACAACTTTGTACTCACATGTTACTTAAGTATTTGCTTATACCGAATTCTCAAATCGGAAACCGGAGGTAAGTCTACATTGTTTGTCCGTCTTTCACAAGGGTAAATCTTCACAGCTGTAACTTCGTTCAGAAAGGCAGAAAAAAGTTTTCACCGATTACATAGGTTGTAAACGAATTCGTGTAATTCCTTAATGATGACGACATGGTGACATGGTACCGGACTTTGTTGGTTTTTTTTTTCTTTTTTTTTCTCACTTTATTGGTAATTGATCGAATCTAAACCACATATTAAAGATTTAAATTTAAAAAAAAATGAAAAAAAAATACGAAGAAATGTATTTCACGCAGTACAAATTTTCGATGGCGTGCATAAAGAAATGAAAGCGCGGCGACACAGCTAGCGGGCACGACTAGCGCAATATCGCACCGCGCAGTTACTTAACTCGGGTTGGGGCGCTAAAATGACTCGGGTACAGAACACCATATTTTCATTTTGTTTTCTTTTTTGTTCCTTTTGAAATAATCCCATCCCGGGTATTGACCCGACAGTATTGACTGTGTGTTTGTAGGAATTACACGAATTTGAATACTTCTGTATATTCTTGTGGCATTAATCTTGGCAAATAATATAAATCTAATCCCATGGGTCCCTATACAAGAATTCTCTAAAAATTCCCTATTGTGTAACGATTTATTTTTGTTGGCAGGAACCCTGTGAGTGTTCGTGAGAATGATTCGTTTATTTGCGGATCTTACTCCCAGTTTCTGCTTACTCGAAGAGTAAGTCGGATTAGCCGCTACTGCAAGTTAATTGAGAGAAATATTTGCCGAACATGGCCCTTCTCACTAACAGCTACAATAAGCAAAAATGTTGTTTTTTCGTTATTGCACTTCTAAAAATTCTCCCATCTTCTTGACATATTAAACTCATACTGTTATGTCATATTTGTGTGTTATGTGAGAGCCAGAGTGGTTTAGAAGCAAGCTGTCATACCCCCTTAACTATTTCACAAAAAAAAAACTCGGTTATTGCTTAAATTCATAAAAAAATAGCAAATTAAAAGAAACAATTTGCCGTTCATATATTTCCTTTTTAAGAGACTTACTGCGATGCCAAATGATTTATTGAGTACTATACTGTACTATTTGGCAAGACAATTCGGTTAAAAATGAAATAAATACATACATGAAAAGCAAAGTTTTATTCACTTTTTTTTTATGAGTTTCCAAACGTGTGTAGGGTTCCGTACCCAAAGGGTAAAACGGGACCCTATTACTAAGACTCCGCTGTCCGTCTGTCACCAGGCTGTATCCCATGAACCGTGATAGTTAGACAATTGCAGTTTTCACAGATGATGTATTTCTGTTGCCGCTATGACAATAAATACTAAAAAACAGAATAAAATAAATAATTAAAAGGGAGCTCCCATACAACAAACGTGATTTTTGCCGTTTTTATAGATAATGGTACGGAACATTTTTTTACTGGTTTTCTCACAATGTTTTCTTCAGCATGCTCGATAGCTTATAATGTGTATGTTTAATAATTTTGTGTTGTTATTATTTATGCTGTCATTGTGTTCTTGGCTGAATACAATTTATTTTCTTTCTTCTTTCTTTCAGCGTTAACGCAATTCATTATCAAATTCTGATCCCAATAAAAGAAAAAAAACCCATAGTCAGCAGTAAACTTACCCAGCTCCAATGCTGTTAATATTACACAGTCGGGAGCAATGAACTAAGAATGATAGCTTATTCAAATAAAAAGTATTTTATAGACTATTTAATACTACTCAAATAAAATTAATAAAATATTTTTTTTATAAAAATTGCTTTTTATTTGAATAAGCTAGCATTCTTACAACAACAAACAAATAAATACTATTCTTAATTTAAATAAATATTCCGTTTATTCATCTAAATACATCTAAAATTACATTTTTAAATATTTCCACATAAAAAAACAAAAACATTTAAAAATATAGTAGCCCACCGGCATCGGGAACAGGGTCCAAGCCACCGGTGGTCAGGGCTTCAGAGAGAGGAACTTCCTAACAATACGCGCCGTGTCCAGAAGTACCGCTTTCTGCATCAGGACCTTGATCCAGGCGCCCAAAGATAGCCTCTTTAGATGTTGATCGAGGCTCTTAGCTATCAAACCATTGGCCGTAACGACAGTCGGCACAATAATTGCCGAATAAACATTCCACATGTCGACAACCTCGTGTGCCAAGTCTTGATATTTAATTTCTTTATCTTTCTCGGCTTTCACAAGGTTCTCGTCATGCGGAACCTTGTGAACCGGAAATAAATATTATTTTTATTTTCCGAGATATTAAGGTTTATTTTGGTGACTCGGATTCATTACTCCCGAGTGTTGACGCTACCCACTATCTACTTAAAACAATGACAAGCCAAAGAGCCGTCTAAACACCCATGGCGAGAATTAATTCCCAAATAGGGGTGGGCAATATTAATCCATTTGTGTAATTAGTGGCCGCGCCCACACATCATGTCAAATCAGTGGGCAAGGCTCGCGTGTTTTGGCTTTTGCTGCCAACTTTGTACTTATTAGTTTAAGGAATGAAGCGTTCGTAATTAACTGCTAATTCTATGTGGATGTGTTGTCTAAAGCCAAGTCAGTAAGCCAAAATGCAATACTGTTTAATATGTTTTAAATCACATACAAACATTTTTATGTAGTTTGGCAAACAAGCCGACATCCCACCTGGGGGGTTACCATGATCTGTTAGAGCAGGAATGTTTTAATATTATTACGAGAGTGGGTAAGAGATGGCGCTAGAGAGCTGTTTAGCGCTGTCACTTTCCCACTCTCGTAATAATATTAAAACATTCCTGCTCTAACAGATCATGGTAACCCCCCTGATGGTAAGTCGTTACCACCGCATATACAGGGTGTAAAAGAATTCGTGTAATTCCTTCAAACCTCGTGATTTACTGGTGAGACATATTGACCTAGCACTAGTTTTTTTCAGATTCAAATTTTCTGTTTCCGAGTTATTTTAGCCCACCAAGTTACCTGACTGCACCTTACTGACTGAACCTTATTTCATTGCAAGAAAAAAACAGTTTATAATCTTGCTAAATCCCGTGCAGTCATAATCTATACCATAAATAGATCATGTGGTTTGAAGGAATTACACGAATTCGTTTACAGCCTACACAAAGAGGATTGCTGATGCGTTTACAACCTTAGAGACAAAGTTGGAAAGTTTTCTGCCGTCATAACGAAGAGTGCAGTAAGTACAATTTTTGAACATAGAATTTTGAACCTTAGTGTTGGGTTACGCAGACGCAAAAGGTTAAATATTCTATGTTCAAAAATTGCACTTACTGCACTCTTCGTTATGACGGCAGTTTTATGTGCCTGTAATTTCACCGGCACCTATATCCTTCAAACTGGAACATGGTAATGCTCCTTAGCAACAGAAATAGTTATGGAGCTTCCTCGGACGAACTCTTTCAAAACAACTACTCTTCTAATTATAATATAACCTACGTTTTTTCGTATATTATTTAATATTTACACAAACAATATTTACATAATTACAAATAAAAGTAAATACAAATGAAGAAAAATATATCCTAATAAAACTATAAACTAAAATAGGGCATCAAAATACTCCTCCGCATCGCTGTCGACTGCTAACGTGCCCAGAAGGTTGGCAGCATTGCCACGTTGTATGTCAATACCTATTCCTTTGATCAAAGTAGAGGCCACCCTTCGGGTCACGGGAAGTGTCGACTAGCCGCTTTGCTATAACAAAAATACATTTGTGTCGAAATATTTGGACAGTAGGTACACAAAAAAAAGCAACATAAACAACTATAATATAAGTAACCTCGTTCCTCACCCATCATCAAAGTTAGAACGTCTATCCAAATTAAAATAATAACTTTAACCATTAATATTCATATTGATACAGAATAAAGTCCCTAGCAAAATGCTACTAAAATACATTTAATGTTGAAAATATCAAGTTTAATAGCAACATCAACAAAGTGTAAACAAATTCGTGTAATTCCTTCAAACCGCGTGATCTACTGGTGACACAGGTTTTTTTCAGAATCAACAAAAAAAGTTCTCAAAAAATTAACCATGAAATTTTGTGTCTGAGTAATTTTAGCGTCACAAGTTAATTGACTGCATAGAGCGATGCTAGTCGCGCCCGTCAGCTGTGTTGCCGTGCCTTCATTCATTTATGCACGGCATCGAAAATTCCGATCACATAATTTTTTTTGGAAAAAAAAAAAACTAAAAGCAGTAAAATAATTACCATAATATAAAATTAACAGTTAGTTTTTCTTTGAAGTCGGTTTTTACTTTTTTTAAAGTTAATTTTTTTTGCAAAAAAAATGTATGTGATCGGAATTTTCGATGGCGTGCATAAATGATTATTATTATTATTATTAAATACGTTTTAATGTCATAAATTTAACCCCCTCCTCTTCATAACCCTTCTTTTTGGCTTTGACGTAGTCGGGCATAAAAAGCCCTTCCAAATGATACCTTACACGATATAATGAAAACATTCCAAAGGGGGGGGGGGGGGGACACGCACCCCCCTCCTCTTTTCCAGTAGTCAGTTCCCAACAACAAATATAAACACAGCAATATTAGTAATTTGAGAATTTTGCTTTGATCCGATGAGGAGTTCCGTTCCATATCTCTGAAGTTCATGATCTAATAGTAACAAAATTTATATGGGACCAATTGGAAAGTATACCCTTTCGAACAAAAAAAGAATTTTTCAAATCGGTTTATAAATGACGGAGATATGAGGTAACAAAACTCCTCCTTTTTGAAGTCGGTTAAAAAAAGTTTATTTTTAATCAATCTAAATCCCGTGCGGGGTTAATAATCTATACCATTAATAGATCATGTAGTTTGAAGGAATTACACGAATTCGTTTACACCCTGTATAACAAATCAAAGAACAACACCTATTTAATTTAAGTAGGTACTAGTTTTAAGATTTTTGTCATTACATAATTCGACAATGAAAATGAAAATGAGACATAAATAGATTTAAATTATAAAACACAGTTTCTCAAAAGCAGGTAGTGTTAGACCTTCAATTTGTATTCACAGCAAGCAGTCCCTGAAGCTCTGTTAGTAAGTTGAACGAGATCAATCGGTACCTTTCTATTTAGGTCAGCCTGATGGGAAGAGTTTCTATGATCATTGGTCAGGAGTTTTCCTTATCTGTTTCAGGTTATTTTATCTGAGTTCAGCGAAGCAAAGGAAAAGTAATGAACTGTGTGTGAATTGTTGTCGATCATAGCTTGTTAATCACTGAACTAATTTAAAAATACTTAACTGTACATATTATTTATTCAAAATAGACTAGAATTACTTTATCATACAATATTTACACAAACATTATTTATATAATTACAAAGGAAAGTACCTATAATGTTACCGGCAATGTGTATAATTCAGGTATTTATATACCTAGGCAATGCATAGAATACCTGGGGCGTCCAGGCAATGTATGAAGTATTATGAATATTATTGTCCATTACATACTTTGCCTACGTAATGTATACATTTCCTAGGGATTGTATAGAATACCTGCTGGTCCACCGGCAATGTATGAAATAAGTAGACTCGGTCATTAATTTGGGGCACCCCGATACAGATAGGTTAGGTTCGAAGGGGATGTCCCTTCGTGTTAGGTTACTTTAAACCCTGCAGACAGAAATAGGAGCCCCGCGCAGCAGGGCTCCGTCGACTCTGCTTTGGAAACCCAAACAACCTTACAAATATCCTCTTAAGTTTTTCATTTGTTTTTATTGTGCCTCGCGTGGAGTTTACTGCCTGCTCGCACGTGTTCCCCTTCGCCGCTCTTGTCTTTTTCACACATTACCGGTTGCGCATTCGGTATTGTATAGAATGCCTAGGCAAAGTATAAAATAAATAATATTTCATGCTGTACCTAAACGTTTTAGGCATTCTATACATTGCCTGGGAAATGTATAGAATACCGGTTTATACAGATTGCCGGTAACATATACAAATACAGAAGAATATAACCTAATCACTACATTGTATAAAACAAAGTCGCTTCCCGCTGTCTGTCCCTATGTATGCTTAGATCTTTAAAACTACGCAACGGATTTTGATGCGGATTTTTTTAATAGATAGAGTAATTCAAGAGGAAGGTTTATATGTATAATAAATGCATATTATAGTACCCGTGCGAAGCCGGGATGGATCGCTAGTAAAACTGTAAACTAAAATAGGGCATCAAAATATTCCTCCGCATCGCTGTCTACTGGTAACGTGCCCAGAAGGCTGGCAGCATTGCCACGTTGTATGGCAATGCTAATCTTTTGACCAAATTAAAGGCCAGCCTTATGGTCCTTTACCATCTAATTTAAAAATTAGATGTCAAAGTTTTCCTGTACAAATGCCAAAAGTTATGTAAAAATACACCTCACAAAGTCATAAGGGGCTTAACAGTGCCTTGAATTCAAGACAAGGGTGTACGTCCGGAATTGCTCGACTTGGCAGAGGTACTGCCGTGCCCGCAGATTGTAGATGTCGTGCTCGCAAAGGAGGTGGCCAAGTTTAGTAGGGACTATTGCCCCACTTGTAAAAAAAATGTACACAAAAAAATATACTAATAAATGTGTAGCAAAAATTATGGAATTATGCTATACTGAAAGTTAGTTTAATATGTCTGAACTAAACGATTATATATGACAATGTTATCCAACAAAATTAAATGTACGCGAAACATTTACATGATCGTTTAATCCTCAGTTTAATCTATTCACAATGACAAATGCTTAATTGGCTTAATTTGGAACAAACCACAACTCGAAATGATATTCGCATTTGAGTAGTTATTGTGTTTATATATGATATTTACATCAAAATGGACTTATAGTTCAAAATTGGTTCGACAAATTGGTTCTGTGAATGATATCTCGAAAATATTATTAGATTAGATCAGAAGCCCAAAAGTCTGTCAATAGGTCTAACTTTTGGATATCGGCATTGCCCCTTAACTGGGTTGCGGAAGTCTGATCCGAAGCTAACCCCAACATAGTTGGGAAAAGGCTAGGCCGAACTGGTGCTGGTTGTCGCTGGTAGGTTGTAAAAACTTATGTTTTTTGTATGATGTTTTGTTGTTTTTTTTTTGTTATATACAATTCGTGTAATTCCCTAAAACCACATGATCTACTTACTCGTGTAGATTGCCCCACCGGAATTAGCTTGTTTTTTTTTTCATGCTTTCTGGTTATATTATTTAATCGTATCTAAACCACCTTATATGGGATTCAGTAAAAAACAACCAAACATTTTTTGCACAAAGAATATTTTATCTCACTGCTCACGCGGCTGGCGGGCACGACTAACGCGATATCGGTCTTTGCAGTCAGTTAACTCATGACTCAGGAATAGAAAATCAAGATTTTTTTTTGTTTTTTTTTTTCAACTTGACTTTCGAAAATACCCATTTAGGTTTAATCTGTGTCACCAGTAGATCACACGGTTTGAAGGAATTATACGAATTCGTTTACACCCTGTATATCTACGTCTACTTCTTGAGAGATTGCATTAGTTACTCGACTAGCAAATGGATCAGTTAACCAAACCACTTCCTGTTTCATCAACTTTGTGACTTTAAGGGCTATTTCACCAACCTTTCATTGACTATTAATTAAGCTAATTCGTCTCTAAACTGTTCAATAGCTAACATTTTCATTTCATCACATAGGTCTATCAATACTTATAATGACAAGATTATTGAACACATGAATGTTATATTTCTACGTGACATTTAGCTTGTCTGGTGAATAAATACAAACTATATTAATGATAGGTTGGTGAATCCCTGTGAGACAAAATGTAGATTCATGTCGTAATTAACTAAAAATATACTTAAGTTTGCGAACGTGAACGCCACATTAATAGTCTTTAAAATTGCGATTGCATATCAGCAAAATATGTTTCAAGCGCATAATTATGAATTTTATCTTATTTTCCTATTTTTTGTTGATTTAAAAAAAAACCTTGCCCCACACTAAGATTCCTCTTGTATCGTGAGTGCGTTTACAGACGCAAATCTCACATACACAAACGCCCAGACCCGAAACAACCATCTGTAGGCCATAAACATTTTTGTTCCGTGTGGGAATCGAACCCATGACCCGTAGCTGTTAACTTGTATGTGTAGTATTTAAGCTGTTAATATAAGTTGGTCAATAAATAAATAAATAAAAAAAAAGTTGCGCAGAAGCCGATCGCTTAGCCACTGCACCAAAAGTCGTCTTTCGTTGGACAATTTTCGTTCGTCGCCGGGCAACCGAGTCGTAAGTGGCGACGAACCTAGCAACATAATTGTGCCCGAAAAATGATACTAGGCTCGCCACCTATTAAAAGTTCTACCTAGCCTGTTTTCAGCTATATCAATGTCGGCTTCCAATCTAACCAGATGCAGCTAAATATAGTATTTTATCTGGAGTGACTGACGACTGCCATCAGACTTCCGCAACCCAGTTAATGGGCAAAGCCAATATCCTAAGGTTATACCGGTTGTCAGACATTAAGGCTTCTGACTACCCGTAACGACTGTCATAGGTATTCGTATGATGCCTTTTGTTTTCGTGGGAAAATCCTCAAGGATGCCTTTCGCTTGGGGAAGGCGAAAGGTTATGCCGGACTCTTACCGACTAAAAACCCACGGTGTTCCTTCTCCTGACCCTTGGCCGGGGTCGCGGGATTCGCAGCTGCATGCACCGCAACCCCGGCAGGCCTCGGTCCGCCAGCCGCTGGCGGACCTCTCCTTCTGTGGGGCCTTGCCCCACGTCCTCCTGAGAGGCACGCATGGAACACGTGCGCGCCGCCTTCTCGGGCCTGTTACTAGTTGGGCGACGGGTCCCCTAACCCGTCGCTCGCAGGCCACATACTAGAGTGGCTGGAGATCGTCGCGCGCCCTCCGGCGGTGCCCGGTGCGCCTGGCGCGGGAAGGGAGAGTGGCCGTCGCCTCTCTCTCCCTCTCTGCTCCCTTCTTGGTCGCCATCGCCACCTCGCAAAAGGAGGCGACGGCTTCCCATGCACGCTCGCTCCCGACCATGGACAGAACCACGGCCGTAAGCGAGAGGTCACCACCGACCGCCGCGACTAGTTCACGGCGCTGCATTCGTATGATGCCTGGGTTATACCAACACCGACGGTTTTTAGTGCTCTCCGAGGTACGGAGGGGTCTCGATATGTAAGGAATGAACGGACTGACCACGTCAAGCGCAGCTTAACCTTGCAAATCATATGATTCTCGCGGTTGTTAATTAGCCACGAGCCTCTCTCTCACCTGTTGTAATCTAGCAGACGGCCCCAGGATCTCTTGAGCTAGTCTGCCACACCAGTTATAAAGAAGAGTTAATATTAAGGAATCCTACCTTCCCCTAGCCAGCAAGGAAAACATAAGAGAAGACAACTTTATAATATGGATAAAAACACTTATAATAACACACGCTATTTGGAATGGTTACAGGAAACTTCGGAGTAGCACACGTAAAAATCAATGCATACACAAAACTTCTTTGAGTGATATTTTGGTGACCGGAAGCTCAGGTCAGCAATGCGGCGACTCCCTCCAGTAAGTCGGAGTGCCGGAGGCTCAGCAGTACAGCGACTAGGCGGAGTGCTGGTAGGTCAGCAGTGCTGGAGGCTCAGTAGTAGGTCGACTAGGCGGAGTGCTGGTAGGTCAACAGTGCCGGAGGCTCAGTAGTAGGTCGACTAGGTGAAGTGCTGGTAAGTCAGCAGTGCCGGAGGCTTAATAGTAGTCTCCTTTCAATTAACATCAGTTCCCTCACTTTCCTGGTCGCCTCTAGAATGCTAGAATGGTCCGCAAAAGCAACTTTCCTTCTTTTTCTTTTTCGAGAGTTTTTCAAATTTGAATATACAGGGTGTTAACGAATTCGTGTAATTCCTTAAAACCACATGATCTACTACTGATGTAGACAGGCCCCGCACGGGATTTAGATTGATTAAAAATAAAAAAATAAAATGATTATTTTTTCATGCGGCTTTGTTACCGATCGTATTTAAACCACCTAATAAGGATTCAATAAAAAAAAGAATTTATTTTTTTTGCAAAAAAAATGTTTTATTCATGTGAACATTTCGATGCCACGCATAAATTAATGAAAGCACGGCGACACGGCTGGCAGGCACGACTAACGCGATATCGCTCTTTGCAGTCAGATAACTCAAGGCTCTAAAATGACTCAGAAATAGAAAATCAAGTTTTTTTTAAAAAAATTTTTTTTCGTTTATTTTCAAAAATTCCTATTTAGGGTTAATCTGTGTCACCAGTAGATCCCGTGGTTTGAAGGAATTACACGAATTCGTTAACACCCTGTAGTGTGTTCGAAACAGATATGTGGCCTGTGATAAAAAAGGTATAAGTAATATAAATAGAAAGAAGGCGAAATGACTTATGAGGATGATGTTGAAAAAGGTGATCCTACACTGTTACAGTGAGTGTACAGTCTCCTGTAATAAGAGAATACCTCTGCTTACCCCTTTGGGGATTACAGGCGTCATGTTATATTTTGTCTTGAAATACTAGCTTAAAGAAAAACAGGAATGAGACCAAACCCTGAACTACTTTATAGCACTCGGAAACTTTCCTAAAAACTTGAAAAATAAATTGTTTGCTCAACAGATGATAGAACGGAAACTAGATTGTAATTTCAGACGGAAATTAGTTTCGACGTGTATCTAAGTAAATTAGTTTTTGCCGTCTTCCGTTTTCGCTGTAGGGATTGTAGGAGTAATTCTATTGTTTTTGTTTTTTTTTAGCTCTGCCCTACTTTCGGCCGCCTCTTCTGTGAACACATTTAATATTTTATCGCGTTCCTTTTAGAAGTGTAAAGTTTTATCTTTTCTCTTATCTTTTGGTGAGTAGAGTTGTTGCGTTTAATGTGAGAGCGGTACAATTATTATTCGTTTGCATTTTTTCTTTGTCTTTCCCATAATTATCAATTTTATTAGACTGGTGCTACTATGTATTTGTGCGTTAAGAAATTGGTTAGGGGTAATTATCATTTCAAAACCTTGTCTAATAATGACAATATTTAGATTATACTACTGTAGATTTGCAGACAGTTTATAGCCCAGCATTTTTTTTTTAAAAGATGACCAAATATACGATCCTGGAAAACATTCAGCTACCTTTAAGATTCCATTACACGCAAACACTACTCGTATAAAAAGAACCAGCATAATTTAAGAATAAGTGTTAAGGTTTTCGAAAAATGTAATGGATTCATGAATGGTTTATGGATTCTTAAAGAAAATTTAATGTTTATCGATCAAAACCTTGATTACTTACCTTTAATATAACATTTAGGTACTTGACTATATATTTTTTTCTGTCAAATTTTAAACCAACCAATATATTATAACCATTTCATATAACATCTTACAAAAGTGCTCCACCAAGGGACGAATATGTTTTAACCACTTCTTGAAATAGGATGTCAGCTCATCTTGATTGACCGTTAAGATTCATAAAAGCAATATACTGTGTTGAATCTGTACTTGAAGCAAACATACTGTTTATTTTATACATTTCCTCGCTTGTCTGTGATTTCTTTTCTTTCTTCTTATATGATGTATTTATTTCTTTTCTTTTTTCTTTTATGCAGTATTTCTTTTCTTTTTCTTTCATGATGTATTTCTTTTCTTTTTAGGGTTCCGTACCCAAAGGGTAAAACGGGACTCTGTTACTAAGACTCCGCTGTCCGTCCGTCTGTCACTAGGCTGTATCTTATGAACCGTGATAGTTAGACAGTTGAAATTTTCACAGATGATGTATTTCTGTTGCCGCTATAACAATAAATACAAAAAAAAAACTTTAAAAAAAGTAAAAACCGACTTCAAAGAAATACTAAAAGGAGTAAAATTTCAATTTCAATTTCAAAGTCATTTATTCTCTCTTCACATTGGTTGCCTTAAAATTAATATAGTTTAAAACTAATGTGATAACAATATTTCACCACTGTAAGAGACTGGTGCCTGAAATAGGTTTTGGAACAAAACCTGTGGTACAGGTCACCAGGGCCCCTCCGCAGTAATAAAAATGGTTTAGTGTCCAAGAACGACCTTATGCGAGTAGGAACATGCATCGTGAGAGGTAGGTAATTATACAGGACTTGAAACAAAATTACAGAAAAAAAAAATGAAATAAAGGAAAAACAGCAGAAAAAAATAAAATAATAATACTAAACTAATAGCAGAGATGAGTTATTTGTGGTGCCATGTAAGACGTGTATGTTGATGAAAGAGTGTAAAAAGAGTGTGTAGTGTGTGAAAGAGTGAACGAAAGCGAATATGACTAGTGACACGTAAAGCGAATGAAGGAGTGTATGAAAGCGAGTATGGGGTGAGGATCAGTGATGGGAGATGGGGGATATGGACAGATTATTTAAGAACCGACAAAAGACCTTCAGTTTTCTCATAGTCAAGGGTTTTTAGGAATGTTTTGACGGCTTTTTTACAGTTAGATTTTGTTTTAGGGTATATATTAAGGGTGACGTTAAGTTTGTTATATAAAAACTGACCAAGGAAGCAAAAAAATTTCTGAGGGAGTGCCGAATTGAAGTGTGATGATGGGCATATCCTTCCCTTACGCCGTGTGTTAACGACGAGCTTGGAATCAAACTTAAGCTGGGAGTGTTTTTTAACTACAGTAAGGAGGATAAACGTTTGTCTGACCGTAAGAATGTCCCATTCTTTGTAAAGGTCAACAGTGGGAAAACGAAAAGGGAGACCAGCACCGACCTTGAGTATAGCGCGCTGCGCTCTCTCGACCTGAATAAGGTGGGTTTTAGCGGCACCTCCCCATGTTGTGATGCAATACTCAATTAATGACTGGCATAGAGCAAAGTATATCATTTTAATAGTCCTTCGATCTACAGTGTGTCTTAAGGTTTTAAAAATGTAGATAAGTTTGCGTAGCCTCGGTGCCAGCACATCAAAATGAGATTTAAAAGTAAGATGGGAGTCAATGATAATACCGAGATATTTTATATTATCAGTCCTATCAAGGGTTGGACAAGTACACTCTGTGTTTGCAGTGTAACACGTGTGGGCTGTAATAGTGAGAGATGATGGAGGAAGAAGGTTGGATCTGTGTGCAAAGGTTATATATTTAGTTTTCGAGGCGTTTAGTGTCAATAGGTTGTGCTGCAACCACTCGCTAACTGTGTTAATGCCCTGTTGGGCAACATCAAAGACCTCATTCCAGCTGTCGCCACTGAAGAACAAGGCGGTATCGTCTGCAAAAGTAACGATCTTTCCTTTGAAGAGAGAAAGTTGGCAGAGGTCATTTATGTACACGAGAAAGAGCGTTGGGCCTATAATACTACCCTGTGGTACACCAAAATTGACAGATAGCTCGTCACTTAATCTATCGTTTATTTTCACTCTTTGTTTTCTCCCTGTAAGGTAACTTTCCAATAATTTAAGAGGGGTTCCCCTAACACCAAGGCGATCCAGCTTTTTTAGAAGGTGTGGGATGGAGACTGTGTCAAATGCTTTCGCAAGGTCAAGGAACAGCGTCAAACATTTATTTCTATCATCCAGACTAGCAACTATAGAGTCAACCAGCTCATGGACCGCATCATCAGTGTTCTTGCCGGTTCTGAAGCCAAATTGCGAGGGAGAAAGCAGTTTATTTGTCTCTAGATAATTGATTAAACGCTTGTTTATTAGGCGCTCCAAGACCTTGGAGAGAGCTGGTAAGATGGAGATTGGTCGGTAGTTATTTACACAGTCTCTTCCCCCAGCTTTATAAATAGGTTTGATTAGTGCTATTTTAAATACCTCCGGAAACACCCCTGTAGAGACTGCTAGGTTACAGATATGATTGATGGGGGACATAAGGCACAAAAATAATTACCATAATATAAAATTAACAGTTTCAGAAGTCGGTGGCTTCTATTAGCTTCAGTGTAGAGTTGCACCGACTTCTGAAACTGTTAATTTTATATTATGGTAATTATTTTACTCCTTTTAGTATTTCTTTGAAGTCAGTTTTTACTTTTTTTAAAGTTTATTTTTTATTTAATACGTTTTAGTGTCATAATTTTAACCCCTTCCTTCATAACCCTTCTTTTTGGCTTTGACGTAGTCGGGCATAAAAAGTCCTTTCAAATGATACCTTACACGATGTAATGAACACATTCCAAAGGGTGGGAGGGGGGACACGCACCCCCTCCACTTTTCCAGTAGTCAGTTCCCAATAACAAATATAAACAAAGCAATATTAGTAATTTGAGAATTTTGCTTTGATCCGATGAGGAGTTCCGTTCCATATCTCTGAAGTTCATGGTCTAATCATAACAAAATTTATATGGGACCAATCGGGAAGTATACCCTTTCGAACAAAGAAAGAATTTTTCAAATCGGTTCATAAATGACGGAGATTTGAGGTAACAAACATAAAAAAAAATATACCGAATTGAGAACCTCCTCCTTTTTGAAGTCGGTTAAAAATAGAATAACATACATATTTTAGGGGGCTTCCATACAACAAACGTGAGTTTTTTGCCGTTTTTATAGATAATGGTACGGAACCCTTCGTGCGCGAGTCCGACTCGCACTTGGCCGGTTTTTTCTTTCATGATGTATTTCTTTTATTTTTTTTCTTTTCTGTTGTATTTTTTTCTTTTTTCTTTTATGAACCTTAATTGTCTTAAGCTATTTCAAATAGAGTATACCATTATGGCCGTAGTTTGAACCGTCTTTCGTGGAACATTTACGCCTTAATTTCACTGTAGTTAAAAGTAATAGCCACATTACCATACTTATTGTGGTTCGTAGGACTTTAACGAAAGCGTGGCGTGACCACAAGACTTGTTAAACAGTTAATTGCATGCAGTAAGCGGCTTTTTAATTGGAACCTTCACGTGCTTTGAAGTCGTTTCATATTTTTAAGATAAAAGTTAATTTAAAATTTTGTCGTAAATGTGAAATGTTGTTGTATGTAATGTGTATGTACGTATGATTTATCGGCTGGTTTGTTGCAGTTAGAAGCTAAAGGTTAGAATCTAAATCTATTTTTATTAAAATGAATCCCTATTTCCCTTGGTCATGGCATCACGCATGAGCGGCTGGAACGACTTCGCTTTTTTTTTGTTGTGTTCTTTATTGTCAGGAGAAGATTCGAATGAAATAAAACTTCGATATTAAAAAAAAACATCTCCGTATGTCCATATTCTTCATTTGTATACCGCATGCATGAAAATGGTTTTAACTTTTTGTTACTATTTCAATTTTGTTTCTGAAGCTAGGTAGTAGGTAGGTAGGAAGTAGGAAAAAGTGCATTGCAACGCATGCCGAGTACAGCTAGTCTACTAATAAAATTGTTCTAGCGCAATCGAACCGTAGCCCAATCGCTGCCGTTTGAGCGTTATTTTTATAAGAAAAAAGGTCATCGAGAGCTTACAGAATCTTGTAGGAGTGAATTTATCATGACAGGTATAGCATTACAGGTTTATAATATCTGTTTGTAAAGTACGATCCGGCAGGGTAAATTTAGAAAAGTAGCTTTTGCCCGCAGCTTCGCTTGCGTAAAATTTTGAACTCGTTAAGTGATGATTTTCCATACAAACTTCCATCCCCTATTTAACTCCGTAAAGGGTTGAATTTCGAAAAATCCTTTCTTATTCCTTGTCTACATTATAAAGGGAACCTTTTTGCAAAATTTCAGCTTTCTAGGTCCAAGGGTTTGGGCTGGGCGTTGATGAGTCAGTCAATCAGTCAGTCAGGACTTTTCTTTTTATTTATATAGATGAAATCAACACAGACTTTTCACCTTTGAGAGTAGGTATATTTGGGTTGTTAGTTACATGAGCTAGCTGACAATACAATATACACAAGATCAGAAAATAAGGACAAGCTAGTCAGATAAAAGGTCAGACAGCTTCTGTTGATCGATACAGAAAGCCAGCTCCGTCGAATGACAACAGCTTTTATAATGTCAGGTGCATTGATACATGACGACGACTAGCCATCTTTATCTTCTAAAAGTTACCCAGTGTTACCAGCTACCGACAAAAACTCAAATAGGCCTAGTTCAGCTGCGGATTGGTGCGATAAGTAAAAATAGAATCTGACAAAAATCCGGATAATTGCGAATCGGGCTTGCGCAGTTTGCGCACTAAGAGTTCCGTACCACCACTACAGTTCGGACAACGTGATAGGCCCGATTTGATGTTTGCTTTAAAGCACAAAATAAATGTGTACGGAAGTTGTACGCCTTCGATCTTAAAGAAAGTCGCCTTTTTATTTATCTGAACATAGCGCACCCATGATAAAATATAACTAAACGCCACGCATTGGAGTAATTATTAATAGTGTTGATATTACTCCCAGTATTTTGACAAGTGTCAAATCGGACTTCTTCTAGATTGTCGCGAGTGTAGTTTTCCTTATTTTTATTATTTGTTGTTTAAATAAAGAGTATGCACTACAATTCATACCAAGTTTCACGCTCGTATGTATTACCGTTTTTAAGATAGAATAGGAACAAAAAACGTTGAAAAAAAATATTTTTCGAGGTTTCTTGTACGGGTACCTCCTTTATGTTTAATTTTCACGATAGAAGCCAAAGTAACTCATATTCTGGGAAACTTCAACTGGCTACTCATTACGGTTAAAAAGATACAGCCTAGTGACAGACGGACGGGCGGACAGACGGTGTTGGCTTAGAAATAGGGCTCCGTTGGCACAATTTCGGTACGGAACCCTAAAAAAAGTCAAATAGACGAGGTTCAGCAGCGAAATGGTGCGATAAATAAAAATAGAATCGGTATCCTGACCATTTTGTTTGTCATTGTTTTCCGTATAAGCGCAATATCAAACAAGATTTGATGAACGCCTACGCCGGGCAAACACTAGGAGTGATACGTGATTGAATTGCCACCTTTGCAAAACTGCATGACAAACTGCCGCGATCAAATGTCACAGCAACAGCGGTTTCGCGACGATATCGTTTGCATAACGCCTACGCTAGAATATCGCTTTTGTGACGCCCTATCACAATTCCATCTAACTGTTCAGATTTCGCTTCGAAAACGTACACGCCATGCTCGTGAACGGGTGCCGTCTGTTGGGACTGGGCAGCTCTTTAACTGCTATGGTAATGCTAAAAGGCATATTTGTCTACTTCTTACTCTTATGTGAGTGTAGGCCATAGCGCATGCAATAGCGCATACCCTAATACTAGTTCGAGTATTATGGTAATCAATATTGCATGCGCTTGATGCAAGAGGAATTGAAAGTTAAAAGCGCAAGATGAACATGAAAGCGCACGGGTGTAGACATACCATTAGAGTTTCTTGCCGGCTCTTCTCCATAGAACCTACTGGGCTTTGATTATTTACCTGTCTAGATAGAGAGTTCGAGCGTCTAAACGCCAAAAAAAATATCAGCCAACTGTTGGCTCATAAACTCGTTCCGTCAGATCAGTGGTGTCACTGTCATTGTACGGTAAACACATGTTCTGTGGTCTACAAAAATGACAATTTGCGCTATAAAAGTGTGCAGGAATTACAAAGGACGATTGAAATCAACTAAAAAAGTTACCTATCATCAGTAAGTAAACTGTAAATAACTATATTATAAAGAAACAATTAAATTAATAAAGTGTAATTTCATCCAAAGATGTGACACCATTTTGACGTCATGTTTACAGGGTTGCCTGTATGAATGTAAAATTTCCCATGAACGTTAGCTGATTTAAAAAATGTTTAATCACGATCCAAAAAGTATATTTCGAGATTTCAAGCTACCATTTAATTGTAGTGCTGGATAATATACATTTGTAATAAGTAATAGTGTTGATTGTTAAATAATTCCAAACTACAATATTATTAAGAATATGTATAGATAAATAACCTTCAATAACAATATATTTTTAATTAAAAATATATTTTACCTATTACAATATGCACAAACTCCTAATATGTGAAAAAAACATAATTAAATGAATTGTTTAAAATAAATTATAGATAGGTACTTCAAAATCAAAACATTTTTTTTCCCCTCTTTTTGTGGGTAATATTCAAGGGCTGGTATCACTCAGTACGCGGACCCGTGATGCGCGCGCTTGTTAAACAGTAGTAAGCTACGCTTACTTGTGTGTGTAATACGCACACAAGCGCTTCAAATCTGGCCTGTTGTTTTTGTTGCGATGGCAGCGCAACACTCTATCTAGACAGGTAAATAATCAAAGCTACTGGGGCCCAATTCTCCCAAAATAATTTTTTGCCAAACGCAATCGAACCACAACCGTCACTCAGTTTTTGTTTTCGAAAACTTTCAAAATGATTGATTTTGTTTTTTGTGTCAAACAATTCGACAGCTTTTGAAATTGAGAACTGTCTGAATGAACGGTTCGGCCTTGGTTCGGTTGTGATTTATCAAGATTTATTTTAGGAGAATTGGGCCCCTTTTTGGAACCGTGCACATAGTTTTGACGTTTTAAAATTTCTTGAAATCTAATATTCTGATCTATATGAAATAAAAATCTTTAACTTTGACTTTGATTTTAAATGAAAATTCTCGAGATCAAGTTCCAAACTGTTCCTGGTTTTGTGGTCGCAAATGCTTCTGGTCAGTACGATGAGTATTTTTTTTAATTTACGTATCTATAGGCTCGCTTTTGACCACTATCTCGCATGATGGTAAGCGATGATGTGGTCGACGGTGAAGCACACTTGCCTAGAAGTAACCTATTCACTCTTGACTTAAAGACCCCAAGGTTGTAGCTATCAGGAAACACAGACTCCGGCAGGGAATGAGGTGTATTAAAACAGTCTTCAAGAGTGACGATACTTAAGTCCAGCGCACTCAGTGCAGTCAACCCCACTACCAACCTTTCTGAATGGCTAATCTTTTCACCTTGGCGTGAGCTATTCGCGTATATGTACATAGCTCGTAGCGAGATGAAAGCAAAATACTGTTTTAGACTGTTTCTATTTTGGTTTCACCACATTCAAGTGAAATTGACGTCTCGAAAGCTAAATGTTTCGCTTTATCACAGTAAAATCAAATTCGACTAAAATTTTAAGTTGTGGACAGTAAAGGAAACTGGGCGAAAGTTGTCTATCGACCAATTGCTATACGGTTTTGATATTTGTGTAGGGATACTTCAACTATACCCTTGTGCAAGGGGGTATCAAAATCTGACCTTTTGAGTTTTGAGAAAAATAGTATGTACTGTTGGAGGTAGTCATTTGAGTAAGGGCAGCTACATTAATCGTTGTTGCTACAGAAAAACGTTCTTAGAAAATTGCCCATATTTTTTGAAAATATTTTGCACTTCCTCAAAAAATTTCGAAAAAAAATACAGTCTGCAAGAAACTGGGCAAATGTCACAAAACATTTTTACAATGTCAATCATATCAAACCGTAACTTTACGACTTTACTATCAAAAGCCGAAAAATACTCGACAGCCAAATTATTTACCCAGAAATTTTCTTACCAAAAAACTCCTCCACTCCAGAATTTAATTCCATTGCAGAGCAAACCACTATACACATAGGTAACTAGAAGTGACTGACATCGATCTTACTCTCTAACCCGCAACCCGCATCAAAGTTCTCTGTGAAACTCGATGCGGCCGCAACGAAACACCGAGAGAAGCAAAAATTCTGGATTTTTGACCGAAGATTATTTTGTCAGAGGGATTTTCACTGACTGGTTAAATTGATGGATTTTCAGATAAACATTTCTGCTACAGCCCGCTGTTTTGGCGTGAATATATCGAATACATACATACACTCACGCTTGTTTTCCCTGAAGGGGTAAGTAGAAGTGTTCTCATATTACACTGAAAACACTTTTTTGTTATTAGTAACACAATATTATTATATTACGTAACATCACGCTTGTATTCCCAAAAGGGTTGGGCAGAGGTGTATAGTACACCCTCATTTCGCCTCTGTCATTTCGCGTCTGTATCTTCTCGTGATTTATTTATTTATGTATTATTTATATAGGTACTCTTTATTGTACATACACCAGGCCAAGACACCAAAGAAAAACAGTTTAAATACATAAATGAACAATGGGCGGTCTTAGAGCACAAGGCGATCTCTTCCAGACAACCTTTGGATGGACTGGAAGAATGGAAAGATAAAAATGGGCAGTCTAGGTGTACATGTAATACATTATGTACATAGATTTAAAAATATTAAATTCATTTTTTTTTTTTCTATTTGACTGCTGTAGGTCGTCCTAGGGGACGGTTTCTACGTAACCAGGCAGTTATTGGCGAGACCTGAAGGGTCTCCAGCCAATGGGGGGGAAGTAAAATACTTAACCTAAGCTAACTACTTGTACTACACTAACATCATGACTACCTGCAACAACAGCACTAAGGGCGACCCCTAGTGGGACTCGGACCTCGGCTTAGGGCGTTGCTGGCGTGGACATAGGGGGGGGGAGACAGCTTGATGAGGGCTGAATTATCGGTGTGACTGCGGAGTCTGAAGAGACGACCGGCTCTACGACGGGAGAGCTCGGTGGATCGTGACCGGCGGCGGTGGGACGTCGCGACGGGCCTCGTCGGTGAGGACGGTATGCCGGACGGCGGCGGACGTTATTAAATTCATGGCAATATAATTACACAAATAGAAAAAACATAAATATTATAGTTGAAGGGTTTTTTACAAAGACCGCACAATTTTTTTTCGTTAAATTATTAATAAAGACCAAATATTTCATAGCATTGTCTAATATGTCAATGATAAAAATTTAAATTTTATTTAAGTATGTTAATGTTGTATGAGTCATGAATTAAATTATGTATTATTTTAATCTTAAATGCTTCACATTACTGCAAACTATTTATAAGAATACTTAGGATAAAAAGGATGAAAATTCGAGTTATGCTGTTTTTGTAAAAACACCCTTATTTGTCGTAATATATAATCCCATATTATAATGAGACGGCGAAACTATTACTATTTTCCGGGCACATTGATTGTAGCAGACTCGTCGCCTCACAACTCGCTTGCTTTACCTTTAATCTCTATAAAATCAAACTACAGCCAATAAAAAGTCAAGTTAACACTAAAACACGATGTTCACGATTTATTTTAATGGGGACAAGATAAATTCGGTCCCATTTATTGTTCAACCTCGCCCTTATCGCGGTGTTTGCACGCAACTTAAATTGTGGGTTTCCCTATTGATTTTTATACTGATTTTAGGATAGAAACCTGCGCTACTTATCTGGCTGCCATAGATTTGTAAATTTTTATTTAGTTTTTTTTTTGTTTTGCTGTAGGCAACGACAGTACGCGTAAAATAATTTTGTCCCTCTGAAGTAAGGAACAAAACACTGAAAGCCTTTTCAGAACACCAAAGTTATTTTACGCGTGCTGTACATCTTTTCCTGTGTCGAATCGATGAAAAGTTCATATAGGAATCGATGTTTCTATATACAACGTGTTACAAAAATACCCCTAAAGCCAAAAGGGGATAAAAGGTCCCACAAAAAGAGTCTATTGGCGATATTTAAAAAAAAAAAACAAATAATTTTTTTTTGAACAAGTCTTAAAATAAAATCATCACTGAAACGCAACCATAAAAGTAAAGAGTAGACTACTCAGAAAGTTATTTAAATTCCTTACCTAATTTCCTCTGAGAGATACATGACAACAACCATAAAAGACTACTTGATTAACATTTTGATTTTTAAGGGGAATTATGTAACACGTTGTATAGAACTACTTAGGAGCAATGAATCTGGATCACCAAGATAAACCTTAATATCTCGAAAACCAAGAGGGCTTGCTTATTCAAATAAAAAACATTTTATAGCTTAATTAAGAAGTTTATTTTATTTGAGTAGAATTAAACAGTCTATAAAATATTTTTTATTTGAATAAGTTACCATTCTTAGTTTCCGGGATACTATGGTTTATATTGACGACCCGGATTCACCGAGTGTATTTATTATTCTGTGGAATAGGCCTAAAATCAATGGTTTAGGTTTCCACATCAAACTCATCTATTGTAATCATTGCTTTGTTTTAGCCCATTAATTAATGGCATCCTGACCTTCAAGATTGTAAATTGACGAAACACGTCGCTTCAAATATACTGATTGATGATCTGTTTGTTATTAATGGTTTTGTTTAGGATCATAGAAACAAGGGAGATGTGGCAACAGTGCATGGCACTTGTATCCATAATATCGTCGGGTAATGGTACGACTTCGTAACCGACCGTATACAGCAGCAGCAGACGATGTGTCGTTACGACACGTCGTAGCTTCATGTCGCTGCAGTCATGATTCCGAAGCCAACTGCAGATGGCTGCAGCAGACGACACGTCGTATTCCAGTTAGTTCTGAATGTTCCGTGAGACAAGGTGTGTGACCTGATTATTAGGATTAGCGGTCGCGATTTACTTTTTTTTGTTTTTGTTAGATGCATCGTACAGTGCAGGATATTGGGCCATCTGGTTTATCAGTTTTTCTTCCTCGGAATTAGAAAAACTCATATTTTGAGAAAGATTCAACGTGTCGTCGCTCCAGCGTCGGTGACACTACTGATCTGCGGTCGGGCGACACGTCGTCTGCGGTCGAACGACGTGAAGTCGAGCGATGTCGCTAGCTGCGGAAGGTATTTCATAGAAATACATAGAAACCAGTAATGTCGGAGCGACATGTCGTCTGCTGCTGCTGCCTACGGACTCGTACCTTAAAAGTTTTAAAATGATAACTCCATTTGATCTGTTTTATTTAGGCGATTTTCAGTTTGGGCTATCACTGCTTTTTAGCCTGACTATTGTTATTAATCATTAATATTTATCAGCATCCAGGTACACTTTAATCAATCCCTATATCCTTAAGAAAATAAATTGTACCATAGATCGTCTCTTGCACTACATATCGCCCATATTTCTATGATCCACGGTCTTGCGATAGCTCTGAACAATAGAAGCCCGATATTGGTTCCTTGGCCCTTTTGTGTGGGTGAAATAACATCGCCAATGACGCCGATTCTGTAGCGTACCATCTAAACATTACTAAAAACATTGGTGTATTTTATTACAAAGAGACGGAACATTTATTGAGCTGTCAAACTAGACTCGGGGCAATGTATCTAGGTCACTAACATAAACCTTAGTATCTTGGAAACTAACAACGACAGCTTAAACACGCTGAAATTTAATTGGTTGTTTTGCTAAAACAAACGTTGTTCAGACCATGGTCTATTACCATTACAAAATATCAAATAAAAAAAGTGTTTAGTTTTTTTTTATAAAAATATTTAAAAATGTAATTTGTAATGTGTATTATAATAATAATAAGCTGGTGAGTCACCGTCTGCCAACACTTCAATTTTAAATGTTGAAAGGCAGACGCCGTTTTCTTCCGGCAATAGAAGTTATCTAGTCCACCTAACACCCCTTCCCATAGACCAGATATTTTTCACCATATTTTACAATAGTCTTGCACCCACTTGGGACGGTCCATGACTGTACTCCAATAGTGCAGCCGTGGATAGTCCCGGGTTGGTGCCCCACCCCATTTTAGATTAAAGCTCTCAAAGGGGCCTCTGCGCGTTGGACCTGTGTCCCCGTGTATGCCTTCCAAAGGACCGGACATCTTTCGCACGGAAGATGAGCCGTGATGTCCAAAGAGATACAACATAATAATATTTTTATTCACATAAAACAGTCACAATTATTACGGAGTCCCTGACTTCTGAGCTAGGTTCAAAGACCTGTATTACAGAAATCAGTGTCCTCTCTCTGTATTTACATGAATAAAGAGTATAATGTTGACGACATGTTTGGTGCAGTGGCTGAGCGATTGGTTTCTCCACTACGGGTCATGGGTTCGATTCCTACACGGAACAAAAATTTGTATAGCCGACAGATAGTTGTTTCGGATCTGGGCGTTTGTGTAGGTATGTGAGATTTGTGTCTGTAAACGCACCCACGATAAACAACGTGAGCAACGTTTTGCTAAAAGACAAAGACAATGTTGATCATCTGCATTGAAAGTCCATTCGACATAGCTTTGATAAAACCCAGTACGATGAAGCGTTACCGGCATAAAATCATGTCTGTGACCTAACCCGAACAATGCCATAAATTCAAAAACTTCTGTAAAATTTTCTAATTATTGAAAGCACAATTAGTTCTCCGTAATTAGGTCACGTCACAATGGTAACATAAAAATGGGTGTGACTATGACAAATCGAGCGTCCAGCATTGCCCACAATACGACTGATATTCAATTACATGTTTTAGCTTAGTGAACTATCTATAGGGAACTTTTACTGTGGTGAAGTTTTTTCGTTGATATAAATAAAGTATTTCTAAAAAGTTATAGAGATATACCGAATGTAAATGAATTCGTGTAATTCCTTCAAACCATAAGATCTAATAATGGTATAGATTAACCTCGCACGAGATTTAGATTGAAAAAAAAAAACTAAAATTAAACTTTTTTAGTTTTAATTCTGCTTTGTTTTTATGTGGTACGAAATTTCGATGCATCAATGAATGAAGGCACGGCGACACAGCTGACGGGCACGACTAGCGCGATATCGCTCCACGCAATCAGTTAACTTGGGACGCTAAAATTACTCAGATATAGAATACATTGGCTAATTTTTTGAAAACTTTTTTTTTGTTTTTTCTGAAAAAAACCTGTACAGGATCAATCTGTGTCACCGAATTCGTTAACACCCTGTGTACAGTCAGCATCAAATATATCGGGATGAGCAGCTAAAATGTCTTGAGAAATAGACCGATACGTGTATTATACTATAACAGACATTTCCCGTGAATTCGGAAAGTTCTGTTTTTTTCACTTATTTTCAATTCAGAATATTGGGCTGAATTCCCTGTTTCAATTTTCGGTATGAGTACACCGTCCCTTACGCCAGCGCATCGAGCAGAAATCTTGTAAGTGCAAAATATCGGATCGCGATAAGGGAAAATTGCACCCGTGAGGGTACGACACATCGCTATAATGCTCGCTACACACCTTCAGTTTTAACTGTGCGATTTAACTGTACAGTCGGATTGTACAGATGAATCGTTAGGTTTGTAGACCATACAGTTAAACTGAGATCTAACCAAAATTCCATTAGATCAAACTGTAAAGTTATAAAAACTTTAAAAAAAGTTAAAACCGACTTCAAAAGTAAAACTAAACGGAATAATAAAATTGTCAGTTTCGTAAGTCGATGCATTCAATGTGTTCCAGCGTAGAATTACACCGACTTCGGAAACTGATAATTTTATTGATAATTATTTTACTTCGTTTAGTTCATTTTTTTAAGTATATTTTTTAGTGCCACAAATTACAATTAAAATAGTGTACAAATTCTCGGACCACTACTACAACTAAAACGTCGTCTATATACGATTTGTGTATATATTTTGTGTTTTTGTTGATTTTTTCAAAAAGTGCTGAATCAGTTTCGATAAAATTTATATAGGACCAAACGGGAAGTATACTTTTTCCAACAAAAACATTTTTTCAAATCGGTTCAGAAATGGCGGAGTTTTGAGGTAACAAATATGAAAATAAAATACAGCTGAATTGAGAACCTCCTCCTTTTTGAAGTCGGTTAAAAACTGAGAGTGTGTAGTGTATAGCACAGGCTGTACCGTCAAATGGTTTATCTGTACAGTCCGACTGAACAATTAAATCGCATAGTTTTACCTGAAGGTGTGTAGGCTGTACCAACGAACAGTTTATCTCTACAACCACGGACTTGAAGTGTTTATCAGATTTCAAATTCGATTCCTTCTCACACTGTGTGCAATAAGGTTTAAGATGTCATATCAACTTACATAAGTATTACTTTTTAAAATTGTGAAGTTTCGATTATAGCATAAAGGCAAAACCGCTTTTTGATGTAATGAACTCCTTTTTGGATGTGTCTAGTCAAAAGTTGTATAGAGCGAATTTGATTGAATTTATCTTTTCTTGTTCTACCTAGTTCATATCCTCTTTGAATCAACCTTTCATGTCAATTAAGAAAAAAATATCTTTGCACTGTCAATTTTCTGCGAGCGATCGAACGACCTGAAGAAATCATAATTTGCAAGCAATTATAGACCTTAGGGTGGTAAACATTTCAAGTCCACGACTGTGCAGTCCGACTGTACACTACAGTCCGACTGTACAGTTAAATCGGACAGTTAAAATTGCATGGTGTGTAGCGGGCTTAACGGTGCTTACACACGTCCCTATAACACAGCTCTGTCGAAAATATTCATATCACGGCTTGTAATCATAATGACTACATCTTTGAGTCATGATAATAATGACGATTTTCTATACTTAGATGGAGTGACTCACGAACGTCGTCAATACAAGGGGGATGATGTAATGATATTAAATTATGTAACCACGTATTCTATGATGCGTTTTACGACCGTATCCAAAAAATCAATCAAGTACAGTCACAGCAACAGCTGATGAATTTTTTGAAAGTTTGAATTCAAAAACTGTGAAATATACCGTGTTTTTAACTTTTGTTTAGTGTTTTCTATTATTATTTTGCATAATTATTAATAGTAAAAAACACATTTACATTAATAAAACAGTTTATATGTCCGTTAACGGAAAGGAATCACTGTTTTTTTTTTTTTAAACCTTTCCCCACACTAAGATTTCTCTTGTATCGTGGGTGCGTTTACAGACACAAATCTCACATACACAAACGCCCAGACCCGAAACAACCATCTGTAGGCTATACAAATTTTTGTTCCGTGTGGGAATCAAACCCACGACCCGTAGCACAGAAGCCAATTGCTTAGCCACTGCACCAAACGTGTCGTCAACAAACAATTTAAATACGGTGCGAAAAAAAATGGCAAGAAATAACCGTTTTTTGGGACTAATAATGACCCTAAACACTAGGTACATGTTATCCATTTTCCAAAAGACAAATCATGTTCACTGAAGGAAAATATTCATACACAATGTTATTGTAAATAAATCTGTTTATTATTATGATGTTTTGACCAAGCCTGCCGGGGCGTAGCTAATAATTTTATTTACATTTATCTAGCAAGGGTTCGTGTGTCGTCAAGGTCGCTCGTTGTACTGAAATTACTTTTTCTGAAGATGTTTGAATTTCTTGGTATTGGTATCGTCATTGAATAGTACCAATACTAGATTAACTCAAGTAGGAAAATCTTGAAGATGTCAAATACTATATACATTGGGGACCAAGTCTTGCTATCTCAGCTCATAGGGTGCGCCAGGCCAAGTTCTCGCAAAATATTTTCTTTTTTTCAGTAAAAAACACATGACCGAGGTATTGGACTGTTTTTTACATGTCTGGTCTTGGAGGGATTTTACAGAGTGTAATCGAATTCTTGTAATTCCTTCAAACTGGTGACACGGATCGACCCTGCATAGGATTTTTTCAGAATGAAAAAAAAATCAGAAAATGAACCATTGTGTTCTGTATCTGAGTAAATTTAGCATCCCAAGTTAACTGACTGAGTGGAGCAATGTCGCGCTAGTCGTGCCTGTCAGCTGTGTCGCCCGTGCCTTCATTAATTTATGCACAGCATCGAAATTTTCTATCACATAAACATTTCATTTGGGTTTTTTTTTTATTTAATCTTAACCCCTTGTGGGGTTAATCTATACCATTAATAGATCATGTGGTTTGAGGAATTACACGAATTCGTTTACACCCTGTATTTTATGTCATAATTCAGTGTCAGCACTCATCATCAATTCGTTTGCCCAAACGTGGTATTTATGGCAATATCTATTGAACTATTCATTTTAAGTAGCCATGCCCGATCCATGGTAATTACTGCCCCGTGATTAGAAAGAACTTATTATTATTATTATTCAGCTATGATCGTCCCACTGCAGGGCAAAGGTCCCTACCCTCCTTTCCACTCCTCTCGGTTTAAGGATTTCTGCGGCCAATCCTTCCAATAGAAATGTAAGTGGAGCCGTTGGGAGTCGGGATATTGTCTCACACGATTGTCAACCAGCATCAATCTGCTCATGCCTTCCACTGGATCGTGTGCATACCATTAAATATCTGGGTGTTACTATAGACGGCAATCTTGGGTTTAGAGAACATATAAGACTCCTATGCGGAAGAATAAGAAAATTAATCTACATTTTTAAAAATTTAAGGCACGTCGCTGATCCGCTACTGCTAAAACAGATCTATTATGCACTCTGTCAGTCACTTCTATCTTACTGTGTTTCATCCTGGGGAGGAGCCTTAAAAACTACGATTAAGCCTCTTGAGATCGCCCAACGTGCAATACTGAAAGTTTGTACTTTTAAACGTGTATACTTTCCCACCACGACATTGTATAAGAACTGTGAAGTGTTGACTGTAAGACAACTTTATATACTAAATCTTACTCTCCTTCAACATAGCAAACAAAACTACAATCCAACACACTTACAAAAACGTAGAAAGGATATAGTATGTGTCAGAAACGATATTAGTAAAACCAAATTCAGCTCAAGATTTACTAACGTCATAGGACCTTACATCTACAATAAGATAAACAGAGCTATAAATATATACCCACTTTCAAAAACACAATGTAAGAAAAAAGTAAGCGACTATCTACAAAAACTTACATACGAGGAGACTGAACTACTACTACACATACCACAGTGATCAAACACTCTTAAATTCACTGTAAACACACACTTACACACCTCGCAGATACACACAGACATACACCTCCACACATCCTCTCACATTTCACACACGTACACTATCATCTCACACAAAGAGAGGTCACACTTATCAAAATACTATATAAATTACAAATTTAAAAATAAATAAAAATGATGTACCTATATCTAGACCGCAAGTCTAAAATGACTGCGAACAGTTTTTAATTTAGATTTTCTTGCTAATATATTAAGTACCTACAAAATGTCAACATTTCTGTTTGATGGCTTTCTAATTTTGTAATATATTTGAGGGGATTGGCGCTGATAGCCGAAATACAGGCTTTTGCCTAGTTCGGCTACAGATGATTAATTCATTTTGTATTTAGAAACCTAAGCCTATGTATAATCTGAAACACTGTACTATTATTGAAAATAAACTTTATTATTATTATTCCCTTTATTCATTAAAATACATATAAAATTACATTTTTAAATATTTCCATGTAAAAAAAAAAAAACAAAAACATTTAAAAATATAAAAATATAGTAGCCCACCGGCATCGGGAACAGGGTCCAAGCTACCGGTGGTCAGGGCCTCAGAGAGAGGAACTTCCTAACAATACGCGCCGTGTCCAGAAGTACCGCTTTCTGTATCAGGCCCTTGATCCAGCTGCCCAACGAGAGCCTCTTAAGATGTTGGTCGAGGCTCTTGGCTATTAAGCCATTGGCCGTAACGACTATTGGCACAATGATTGCTGAATCAACATCCCACATGGCGACAACCTCGTGTGCCAAGTCTTGATATTTAATTTCTTTATCTTTCTCGGCTTTCACAAGGTTCTCGTCATGCGGAACCGTGATATCAACAATCATTGTGAGACGCTCTGATCGATCTATCACCACGATGTCAGGCTTATTGGCAACAATAGTCCTGTCGGTGATGATAGATCGATCCCAGTACAATGTGACATGACCATTCTCGAGAACTGGGTCGGGCACATACTTGTAGTATGGTACTTCTGCGTCCACAAGGTTGTATTTGAGAGCAAGTTGCTGGTGGATAATCCTAGCTACGAGGTTGTGCCTGTGCAAATACTCACCGTTAGCAAGACGAGAACAACCAGAGACAATATGTCGGATAGATTCACCGGGACAGTGGCATGCCCGACAGATGTCAACCGTGCCGTCCTTCACAATATATTTTCTATAGTTGTTCGTCATCATTACTTCGTCCATAATTGCACAGACAAAACCTTCGGTTTCCCCAAATAGGTCACCGAAACGTAGCCAGGCCACGGACGCTAGAAAATCTACATCGGGCCCATGAAGGGCCCGGTAGAAGCGTCCGTGAAGCTCCTTGCTCCGCCATACCTCCCTGCGGCCATTAGTATCAAGTACTACAGGCTTGCGCCAGTTCTCTTTAGCCAAGGAGAGCGGGGTGAATCCTTTGTCCACTGCGACTACATCTCGATGCATCCCCACGTCGGCTTGGGAGAAGTACTCCCTGAGACTGCACACCTCGCGGTTGTGGAGGGTCTTAGCATTTAAAAAGCCTCGACCCCCACACTTCCGCGGGATGTACAGTCTCATTACCGATGAACGTGGGTGATGCATGCGATTAGCAGTCAGCAGCGAACGGACCCTCCTATCCAGGGCGTCCAGTTCGGTCTGAGTCCACTTGAGTATGCCGAAGGAGTACATCAGGACCGGCATGACCCAACCGTTAAAGGCGCGCACCTTATTTCCGCCTGACAAAAGACTGTTAAATACTTTTTTCAGGCGGCCAAAGAAGCGCTCCTTCAACGATTGCTTCATGTCAGTCTCATTGACGCCTAATGCCTCCGACATACCCAAGTATTTGTAGGTTTCGGTTGAGGAGAGGGATCTAAGTTGTATGGAATCCGAGAGTTGGGTTCCCACGGATTCCATAATCCTCCCTCGCTTTACATGCATGACTGCACATTTGTCCACACCAAATTCCATCCTGATGGAATTACTGAAAGTTTCAGTTACCTTCAGTAACTCCAGCAGTCGCAAATTGTTGGGGGCAAAGAGTTTCAGATCGTCCATGTAAAGGAGGTGGGATATTACCTGACCACCTCTTCTCAATCGATAGCCTAACCCCGACCCCTCCAGCAGTGTGCTTAGAGGGTTCAAGGCTAGGCAGAACCACAACGGGCTCAGACTATCGCCCTGGAATATACCTCGCTCAATCCTGATTGGTTCTCCTATCCCTTGAATTTGCCGACATCCTGGATAGCGAAGAACCGTCCTCCATTGCCCCATACATGACGTCAGGAAGGCGCATAGAGTTGTATTTACTTTATACAACTCCAGCACCCTCATGAGCCATGTATGTGGCACCGAGTCGTAGGCCTTCTTATAATCTATCCAACATGTCGACAGATCCTTTCGGGATCGGCGAACCTGTTGGCTGATGGCCATGTCAATGAGGAGTAGCTCCTTAGTACCGCGGGACCCATTCCTACATCCATTCTGAGAAGCAGACATGATAGAATTATTATCAATATGATTATTAATCTTTGTTCTCAGAATGGATGTAAGAACTTTATAGACCGTCGGTAAACACGTGATCGGTCTATAATTTTTTGGTTCCGCGGTACTACCTGATTTATGGAGCAGGTGGGTAACTCCTGTCGTTAGGAACTGTGGAAGCGACCCTGATTCCAAAGATGACTGGAATTGTGAGGCCAAACGAGCATGCGAACTGCGTAGCCACTTTAACCAAAAGTTGTGCAGTCCGTCCGGCCCAGGCGATTTCCAATTTGACATTGGACGGACTGCACTGGCTACGTCTTGGGGACTGATAATTATGTCCCCCATTTCTTGAATCGGTTCGCATGCTCGCTGGACCTCCTGCATCCAATCACCTTCAGTGTGAGCGACAGGCACCGACCAGATATTGTGCCAGAATGTATTCATGACATCATTATCCGGTAGGCGCGTGTCACTCACACGTTGATCAGGTCGCTCCCAGGTTCTATATACCCACCTTTCGTCGCTTTGGAAGAGGCGATTCTGGGTATACCGGTCAACCCGCCGCCTATACCTTCGTATGCGATTTGCCCATGCATAGACTTTCTGCTTTAGGAAGTCGATGCGCTCTGTGACACGAGACATATACTCTCGAGGGCTGACATCAGTCCCCGAGAATGCTCGTCTCACAAAGCGCATCACTCTCGGTCGAGTATTGCCCTCCCTAAAGCAGACCAACTTGCCGATGAGTGCCCTAGCCTCGGAAATACGGCGCTCGATCCTGCACTGCCAAGCCGGTACGGCGTTTTTCGGTCGTGTGGCTCTCTCATTATCTGTAAACTTGACATGAGCCACACGACATGCCGCAACAGCCGCGCAGTACAGGATCGAGTGAGTATCGCCAAGGTCTTCGCTGCCATCAAAATAATTTGACAGCAGCGAATCTAAGACACACACCAGCGCTCGGTTTTTTCTGTGCATGGGCAAGCGGGGTATACGAGGCCTAAGGTCGGATCGTGTGTACCGGTATTCCCGCATTGCGTCCTCCAAAGCGCTCCTCAATTCATCATTGCACTGGGTACTTACGTTTGCAGCCCTGTCATCATCTTCCTCATCAGCACGGTTAGGCCGTAAAGCTGCGGCCAGATTTTGCTGTTGTTCCAAAACTTGTGATGAGGGAGAGATAACAGGGCTGCTTTGTACTTCAGAGCGTAGCCTATCAAGCACGGTGTCATCCAACATGTGGCCACGTTGGATGACCCGCACCTGATCCGAAAGTCGCTGGGCCGACACGTTGACAGCTGGCTCAAGCGCCTGGAACAGAGAGAGCATCCGACTACGGTACGCAGTCAGGTTAGTTAGTTAGTTATTATTATTATTATTATTTGTATCTCTTTGGACATCACGGCTCATCTTCCGTGCGGAAGATGTCCGGTCCTTTGGAAGGCATACACGGGGACACAGGTCCAACGCGCAGAGGCCCCTTTGAGAGCTTTAATCTAAAATGGGGTGGGGCACCAACCCGGGACTATCCACGGCTGCACTATTGGAGTACAGTCATGGACCGTCCCAGGTGGGTGCAAGACTATTGTAAAATGTGGTGAAAAATATCTGGTCTATGGGAAGGGGTGTTAGGTGGACTGATAACTTCTATTGCCGGAAGAAAACGGCGTCTGCCTTTCAACATTTAAAATTGAAGTGTTGGCAGACGGTGACTCGCCAGCTCACTAGCTGGGCCCCCTGAAAAGCCGCCAGTACATAGGCGAAGGGGGCAACAGACGTGTGAGCGGCTAGAGGTGTAGAGAGGTGTGGCCCCGGTTTCGCCGTCGCGGGTCTAAGAGACCCGGAGTGGGTTTCCCCGCTATTACGCCTTTAGACACTTCCACCCCCGAGCATATAGCTCTGGCGGCCCCCCTCTGGCCGGCCGATAAAGGCAAGACAGAGTTGAGAATCCTGCGGGCACTCTTGGGGTTCCACTCCAGCCAGCCAATAAAGGCAAACTGGAGACGAGGCCCTGACCGACTCTCTGAGGCAATAAGGTACGCAGTGTCGCCACTCACCAACAGCTCGCCACAAGCTACCCTGCGGTTTGTAAGCTTTTCAGTAGACCTCATGATACATTTTTTATTATATGATGGGGTTGTAAGAAGCTAGTCTAATGTTCCCTACGGTTTTACGTTAATCTCATGATGAGGTAACGCCTTGTAACGTGCAATAAAAAAAAACAAATAAAAAAAAAATAAGATTTGTTTTAAGGGTTAAATGTTGAATTTAAATTTAATTTTACACGCTACAAATATTAATACAGTCGACCATCACATCACGTGTCATTCGGTTCTGGGAACAGCGTGGCACGCGATGCGATGGTGACTGTAAAATAATAATTAATAATGTTAAGTTGTGGGTAGACAGGAATGTTACCCACCAAATATAATAAAGAGGTTGCCGAATAGACTCTCGGAGAGGGATCGAACCTCTGGATCAAGGACCTCTTGGTGGTTGTTGTACTGCAGGTGCTGATACTCAATTAAAATACAGTTTATCAGTAACACATGTATAATTTATAAATATCACAAAAAAATCGTTCATTCGCGAACATGGCGGTTACGGCCGCGGTATCTGGGTACCTTACGAGCTAAGCCGTACTTATTCTACCACTCGAGTTCGTTCGCGACGGACTGAGCATGCTCGCACTATAGTTTTGGGTTGGCCAACCTTACCGCACTTGTTTCTTCTGAGTGTGGCTCGAAGAAGCCTGCGCAATGCGCACAGGCAGGTCGGGTTGGTCCCCCAGCATACCACCTAGCAAGGCGGCGGCGTCGACGTCGTCGAGTGCCTGCGCAGCCGGCACGTGGTGGCAGCACTGACGGCGCACAGGCACCGGATGATGCGGCATGCGGCACGCGCACCCAGCGAGGTGGCGGCGGCGTCGTCAGCTGCGCCGACAATTGGCCAGCATCACCTGCGGTCGCCCACGCAACTGCCGACCCCGGGTGTCCTTGGCATCGTCCCGCGCAATCAACCGCGGGACACACCGCTACGGCGTCCTACGGACCCGGGGGTGGCGATCGGCGAATCGCAGGCATGGAAACCACGCGTACAGCGTGGCGAGATGAGTCCCCATACAATGGATGAACCCCACTTACTTGGTATATAATTTGCATCATCTCGCACGATGATGAACCCAGCCTCAACCTTGAGTGGTTGAGGCTGGTGCAGGATGCGATCACGCCTTCCTGACCAGCACACCGGTCCGTAATATCTTGGACTTCTTCACAATTAGGTTCGCCTCAGCAGCAAACCCAAAGTTGAATGTCATGGTCATGCGCACCCGGTCTAGTGATTGGAATGACTTGCCTGTTTTATAAAATAGTCGACTTGACGATTTAGTAAAAATTACTAATAAATTAAATTTAATAATTATATTTATACTAGGTCAAAGCCGCTATCATTTATCACAAGACAAGCCAATTCCAATCACAGGAAACCATCCTGGTATCGCATGACCATTAAATATATAAAGATATCGATTGATAGTCAATCGATACTTTCTGCAATTGTCAGTTTGTAACTAATTTGACGTCACTAATTTTGACCATTGACTTTGTGGATTTAATTTTAAAATTCAATTAATATTGAAAACAAATGAAATAGATTTATAGAATTAATTTTGCTGATTCCATCAATACTAATATCACGGTATCTCGTACTGTATTAGCAGAGATATAGGCGCGAATACGTTTCACAATGAACGCCGGTATTGATGTTTTATTGCTTCAAAAATACAGATATTTACATTTATGTAATGCATAAAAGATGCTGACACGGTGGTCTTAAATCACAGGATTATGTGTAATTCACTTAATTATTAATAATTAGTGAAATACACATAACCTATATTGAGCTGTTTGAAAAAACAAGAAAAGTAAGTAGTATACACTACAGCCTTTCCCAGAGGGGTTTTATTATTATATGTATCTCTCTCAGTGCACGGCTCATCTTCCATGCGGAAGACGTCCGGTCCTTTGGAAGGCATACACGGGGACACAGGTCCAACGCGCAGAGGCCCCTTTGAGAACTTTAATCTAAAATGGGGTGGGGCACCAACCGGGGACTATCCACGGCTGCACTATTGGAGTACAGTCATGGACCGTCCCAGGTGGGTGCAAAACTATTGTAGAATGTGGTGAAAAATATCTGGTCTATGGGAAGGGATGTTAGGTGGACTGATAACTTCTATTGCCGGAAGAAAACGGCGTCTGCCTTTCAACATTTAAAATTGAAAACTGTTGGCAGACGGTGACTCGCCAGCTCACTAGCTGGGCCCCCTGAAAAGCCGCCAGTACATAGGCGAAGGGGGCAACAGACGTGTGAGCGGCTAGAGGTGTAGAGAGGTGTGGCCCCGGTTTCGCCGTCGCGGGTCTAAAAGACCCGGAGTGGGTTTCCCCGCTATTACGCCTTTAGACACTTCCACCCCCGAGCACATAGCTCTGGCGGCCCCCCTCTGGCCGGCCGATAAAGGCAAGACAGAGTTGAGAATCCTGCGGGCACTCTTGGGGTTCCACTCCAGCCAGCCAATAAAGGCAAACTGGAGACGAGGCCCTGACCGACTCTCTGAGGCAATAAGGTACGCAGTGTCGCCACTCACCAACAGCTCGCCACAAGCTGCCCTGCGGTTTGTAAGCTAATATTATATTAATAAGCTAGCTATTATTATTAATAAGTGTCTTACTCGATCCACCATTTCCTTCTGGGCCTGCCGCGACTGTCTAACTTTGTTTGGGCTACATTCAGTGACGAGTTTTGCCCGCAGCTCGTCCGACATGCGGCAGACGTGACCAGCCCAGTTCCATTTTAAACTTGCGGCTTTTTGACCAACGTCGCCGATCTGAATTTTGGAGCGCAGTATACTATTCCTTATACGGTCTGATGACCAGAATTCTAAGAAACTGCGCTCCGTGACTCGGTGGCAAACCCCGAGTGCGGACTTCTGATGTTTTGTCAAAGACCAAGTCAGCACCATAGGTGAGGATAGATAGAATACATGAGTACATAGGTTTGGAAAGAAATTAGTAAACATAACCGCGGGCTATTAAAACACTTTAAGTGACTCTGAAAGCGAAGCCACCGAAGGCACTACGCAGTTTTGTCATCAAAATTCCTCGTGCATTTAATTTGAATAATTCTCCGCTGGAATATGCAACGCTACTGTCATTGAATTAAAGTGAGCAGCAGCCATCGCGTTTTATCGACAGCCCATCCAGAAATTGGTAATCTTCATTATTTAATGGTATTATTGATAAGTGGGTTAACTGTATGTAGGTGTTATCATCTTGCTAATTATCTTGTAAGCGTTATGCTTGTAAATTTAGAAGGGTTGTGCAGTTGAAGCGTTCGCCACACGAAATGCGAGGCGAAAGCGAAGCGTATCATCGGCGGGTCCTTATCCGCCTTGCGCTCGCTTTTAGTGTAATACTTTCATAGTAATACCACAGTGTACCTACTTACTACATACAGTGGGTCAACGCCCATACATTTGACAGGTCCTATGAAATGTCAAAATTATGTAGGGGCGGAGGTTATGTCCCAAGTATGCAGTATGGCTACTCGGGACATAACCTCCGCTCCTTCACTCCGCAACCGCCCGCACGATTGCTCTGCGACAATGTTCTACATTGACCCACTGTAAGGAATAAGTTATAGGTAGACTGTGGTAATACATTGAATACAATTTATGCTAGCCCGCCTACAACACGCCTCACTCGCGTGGCTTATGAACTATCGTTTTAATGCAATTTTTCCTTCATACTCGTAGACTACACCTAGTATTTATTTTATTAGGGTCAGCTTCCAGTCTTACCAGATGCAACTGTATACCAGTAAGAGTAGAGTAGAGAGAGTAGAGTAGAGACACAAAAAAAGAATCGTGACACAAAGCTGTAATGTAGCAGACGGTACCAGGTTCTCCCGAGCTAGGGACACGTCTGCTACACCAGTTATAAAGAAGGTCACAAGGCTAGGTGGCAGATTCTTTTCAAATATGAAGGAGATTAATACACATTCCTAGCAACACATTCCTCGTAACACATTCCTCGCAACACATTTTTCGTAACACATTCCTCGCAACACATCCCCCGCTCGCATTTCTAGCTTGTTTTGTATAAACAAAAACCTCGCACCGCTTAGCCCATATCCACCAGAGCTGCGCAGAGCAAAGCTAGGTAAATGAAGTGATTCTATTGGTGCTTACAAAACACATTCCTCGCTACGCAGCTTATCACAGCTCTGGTGGATGCTCAGCCTAAGGGGGTCTTACCTACCCCTAGTCGGACAAACAAAAAAACACTTTTAGGACAACTTCTGTAATAGTAATAAAAACACTTAAGGGGCCCAATCCTCCTAAAATAAATAGTTGCCAAACGCAATCGAACCACAACCGTCAGTCAGTTTTTGTTTTCGAAAACTTTCAAAATGATTGATTTTGTTTTTTGTGTCAAACAATTTGATAGCTTTTGAAATTGAGAACTGTCTGAATGAACGGTTCGGCCTTGATTGTGATTTATCAAGATTTTATTTCGGAGAATTAGGCCCAAGGTCTCCAATAAACTGCACACGAGAATTTGGAACGAAACAGAGTGATATTTGGGTGTGACTAATCTCAGTGCAGCAGAGTACCGGGAGCTCAGTAGTACAGTGTCTCCCTCAAGTAGATCGAGAGTTCCGGAGGCTCAGCGGTGCAGCGACCCCTCAAGTAGGTCGGAGTGTCGGAGGCTCAGCGTTGCAGCGACTGCCTCAAGTCGGTCGGAGTGCCGGAGGCTCAACGGTGCAACGACTCGGTCAAGTAGATCAGAGTGCCGGAGGCTCAACTGTGTAGCGACTCCCTCAAGTAAATTCAAATCCGCACGCTGTCTTGGTTGCCCCTCGAATCATAACCAAAAGAACTTTTCTTTTTATCTGCGAGCTTTTTCAAATTTTGAATATTGAGTGTTCGAAAACGATGTGGCCTGTGAAAAAAAAGGTTTAATAGATATAGAAAGAAGGTGAAACCACGTATTCAATGAGGATGATGATGAAAAAGTTATCCTACAAAGTAAATACTAATGGAACTCCACAACTGAAGTGTATGGCTTAAGAATAACCAAATAAAAACGTAAGGTTTTATTATACCATAAAGAACATTGTATGAGCAGTACCTATTGAAAAAATGCGAAGTGCTGTGTTATGTATCGTAAAATACGGTTATGACCCAAATATAGTACTTTGATAGTCGTTTTACTGCAAAATTGTGTATTTTTGTGAAAAGTCAGGAGCTTAAAACATTTATTTATCTGCTTTAAAGATGTGAGGGTTTTGCAAAAGAGTGATTTACATATCAAAGAATGATCTGAAGAGCTGTGTTACCATCTGTTTGTTTTCTTTTATGAATTTTGAGTATTTAAGTGCCGTGTCTCTGAACATAAACCACCCGTTTTGTTCAGTAGATATTTTTATAACGAGTCAAATGCAAATTTTGGCAGAAAAACGATTTTGTTGTATCTTGTTACCCGGCTGCATGACAGCAAAGGCAGGGTTATGTTTTTCAGTACCTTAACATAATTTACAACGCAACAACTTTACTCTTAACCCTCTTCCCTTTTTGGTCCTTAAACTTTATCATTAAAACCTGTCCTCGTCATTATCATCTCAATGAAGCAGGAAGGCAATAGAGCTAGAAACCATTACAGTTGTAAAACGTTTATTTAAGATGTATTTAAAGAAATACTACATTCAAAAATAAATACAACTTTACCAGGTTACATGTTAGTACTTATGAAACGCCAAAAGTAGGTGCATGTCTCCAAATAGTATGCAGTTTCTATGCAGAAGATCCGGCAAGAAACTCTTTAAAATTATTGTTACAAATTTTTAATACAATAATAGCGATCAGTTATGTGAGAACAATCTAATCTAATTTCCCCCTGCCCACGGCCAGAAGCACGAAAAAGCACCATCGGTTCATGGTTGATATACCAAAAACCCGAACGAAGCGCTTTGATTCCACTTTTATTGTGAAAACCGACAAACAGTGCACGAGTGGGTGTCCCCCGACAGCTATAATCCGGGTGCCTTCAAGTTACGAGTGAATCGGTTTCTTCTAGGCAAGCATGCTCCATCGTAGACCACATCATCGCTTAACATCGGGTGAGATGACGATCAAACGCAGGCCTAGTACAAATAATAAAAAAAAAACAAGATCTAAAATATGCATGAAAGAGTAATAATGAGATTTTATTTATTAAAACAGAGCCATACCATGTAAAGAGCTCATGCCATTCATACCAGTCTCGACAAACAGAACCCGTTCACGAGCACGAGCACCAGCACTAACCTCAACAATATTAATAAGGCTCCAATTGCGCCAAGCAGTCTACTGAAACCCAAGACCGAATGACGAGCAAAGTCACCTCAACGCGACAACATCCACAAAACTCGTAAATCCGAGAATACAGCTTTACGAAGTAAACTGGAGTGTGCAATTAAACGTTATATTGTGAGTTAAGCCATTTGCTCGTCGCAACCCGAAGCGTTACCTGTAAGTGAAGTGTACAGAAGTATCACTCGTAATATCGCACGATACGGAGGTCAAGATATGTTATGTTACAGATTTTGTATTCAAAGATATCTATAATCAGTGATGCATGTCTTGACGATATAAGCCTCCTCTAGGAGGCGAGTAAATCGATCAGCACACTACGTGGCGACCGCCGCCATTCGTCTTAAGGAAGAAAAAGAAGACCAAAGGTCATGGTGCACTATACCGGCACCGCAACGGCACTGCTCCAAGACAGCAATTAACTTGTCTTTAAAATTAGAGCATTAAATCGTGTGTCGTATATTTCATAATGTCAATATGAAAAAGTCAACGGCGAGAAGTCAGAGCACTTGCCGCTACCATACAACTCAACTCAACGAAACAACGTCGTTGCGCCGTCGCCCGCGCTTCTTTCACAAATGCCATGTAACTACTGTGTTCGCGGTGACAGCAAGCTTGCACCTCGCGGCCAGCGCGAGGACTGCGAGCTTGCACCTCGCGAACGACGCGTAGTTAGCGCGCTGGCGGCTAGCCATAGCCTAAATTCGAGGCGACACCGGTATAATGTGACATGACCTTTACCGTATTCGCCGGCGAGGCCCGTCGAGACGTCCCACCGCTCGGTCACGATCCACCGAGCTCTCCCGTCGTAGAGTTGCTTCAGTCTCCGCAGTCACACCTATATTTCAGCCCCAATCGAACGTCTCCCTACCAATCCCAACGCCCTAAGCCGGGGTCGGAATCCCACTAAGGGTCGCACTTAGTGCTGTTGTTGCTAATAGTTATGATCTTAGCGTAGTATGAGCTTAGGTTAAGTATTTTACTTTCGTGCCATTGGCTGGAGACCCTTTAGGTCTCGCCAATAATTGCCCGTTAAGTAGAAATGGTCTGCAAAGACTATCTACAAGCAGATCATTAGAAAGAAAAAAGGCGATGCATGTATTGTCAGAGTAATAGGAAATAGGCCGCCAGAAACCTATCATATTTTGTACTAATATGTTATGTTGGGGTCTCAATTTAAGGACTCGTCTCTTCCACAGGCTGCAATATAAATTGGCCAGACCGCTGCCTCTTCAGATTATTAGTTTTAAAATTCTGGGCTCAATCGATTCGATTCACTAATGAGTGCGTGAGGCGTTGCGGGAAGTGAACCTTGTGTATTTTTATTATATTGTGCCGAGCTCATTAGATGAAGTTGTGTTTGTCAGTGTATGCGGGCTTTTAGAATTTTTTCTTTGTAATACCTAATAATGTTGCAGAAAAGTAAATGTTTTCCTGTTTACGGATACGTAGAAAATGTTTAAAAATGTAATAGGATGTTTTATTTTTCTTATTTTTCGGTGTTCATCGGAGAGATTTATGGCTAATTAACAACCGCGCGGATCGCAGTTTGCTAGGTTAAGCTGTGCTTTCCGCGGTCAGTCCGTCGATGGGTGACCATTAGTTACACATCGAGGCCCTTCCGTGCCTCGGAGAGCACGTTAAACCGTCGGTCCCTGGTGACATACGACTACCTATGGCAGTCGTTACGGGTAGTCAGAAGCCCGAAAGTTTGACAATGTGGTTGTACAGGTCTGGAGCCCAATTCTCCTAAAAGAAATCTTGATAAATCGCAACCGAACCAAGGCTTCGGCCTTGTTAAAGGTGAAGGAAAACATCGTGAGGAAACCTGGGGCCTAATTCTCCTAAAATAAATCTTGATAAATCACAACCGAACCAAGGCCGAACCGTTCATTCAGACAGTTCTCAATTTCAAAAGCTATCAAATTGTTTGACACAAAAAACAAAATCAATCATTTTGAAAGTTTTCGAAAACAAAAACTGACTGACGGTTGTGGTTCGATTGCGTTTGGCAACAATTTATTTTAGGAGAATTGAGCCTCTACACCTGAGAGGATTCAAAAAAACGTTCTTGATGGTTTATGTAGTCCGTCAACCACACCAGGCAACTGTGATGGATTGAGACCTCATTCTGAGAAGAGGACTGCTCCCAGCAGTGGGACAGTAATGGTCTGAATATCCATCATCTTGATGTCTCTAAGTCGCCTTTTACGATACCTAGCAGCCCAATTCTCCTAAAAGAAATCTTGATAAATCTCAACCGAATCAAGGCCGAACCGTTCACTCAGACAATTTTCAATTTCAAAAGCTGTCAAATTATTTGACACAAAAAACAAAACCAATCATTTTGACAGTTTTCGTAAACAAAAACTGACTGAAGGTTGTGGTTCATTTGCATCATCATTATCATCATCATTCAACCGAAAGACGTCCACTGCTGGACAGAGGCCTCCCTCAAGCATCGCCACATCGACCGGTCTTGTGCTTCTCGCATCCAGCGGATTCCCGCGACCTTCGCCAGATCATCGGTCCACCTTGTGGGAGGCCTATCCGCGCTGCGTCTTCTGGTACGCGGTCGCCACTCCAGAACCTTTCGGCTCCATCGGCCATCCGTTCTGCGAGCAATGTGCCGCCCACTGCCACTTAAGTTTGGCAATTCATCGAGCTATGTCGGTTACTTTGATTCTCCTGCGGATCTCATCATTTCTGATATGATCACGCAGGGTAACTCCGAGCATAGCCTTCTCCATTGCCCTTTGGATGACTTTGGGTTCGTTTGCGTTTGGGAGCGGTTTTGTTAGGAGAATTGACTCCCTGATATCAGTCGCTCCGTGTGAAATACTGGTATTCAGCCCAGCCGCATCTCGATAAACTCGAAGCTGATCCCAACATACTCAGGAAAAGGCTAGGCAGAACAGGCTAAAAAATAGTGATAGCCAAGCGATAGAACGCTCACCTTTCATGCACGAGAGTCTGAGTTCCATCTCCGCCCGCACCTCTCAGTTCTCAAATTCAGGTGAAGTTCAGAATTTGGTTACCACTTACGTTAACGGTGAAGTAAAACATCGTCAGTGCGTAGATAAACACGTAGAAAACGGGTTGCCGGCGCCGATCTGTCAGCGCTTGTCGGTGCTGGTACGCGCAGTTAGTCGGCGCAGGTAGTCTCTATACTGTGTGGCGAACCAGCACCGACAAGCTCCAAACTGCGCCGACAAGTTCCGACCTGCTCCGATCAGCGCCGGTAGGCCGCCGAAAAATTCTGCCTAGCCTTTCTAGGCAGAATTTTTCGGTGTTCTAGTTGCACTTTGTTGTTAATGTTTTCACCTGACGAAGCAAATTGTACTGCACCGGCGCGGACAGAGGTGCAGTACAGAGTATTCCGGTGTATTGGAGCGCATCGGAGCGGATGAAAGTGCAAATTATAATGCAATAAAATTAATGATTGAAGTTCGCGCGTATGCCACATCTGTTCGCATTTGGCTACGCTGCCGTTAAAGCTTATGCAAATATGAAATTTAATCATTCACATGACGTGTCAATTCACTTTATTGGATTGCAAATTGCGCTTTGCTAGGTTTTAATCGTAAATTTCATCAAAAACCATTAGTACCATAGCTGCATGGTAAAAAAAAATGTGTAAATAGTTGAAACCCAATAAAATAATGTAAGTTTTAACATTATTTGATTTATTTATATTGAAATAAGTTATGTTCATTGGGAGGTTCCTCTCTCTGGAACCCTGACCACCGGCAACTTGGTGGCACCGCGATGCTAGTGTGCGACTATTTTTAATAAATAATATTTATTTTGAATTATTGAATCCATAAAAGTATTTAAAGAAATTGTATTATTTGAACCATGTAAAATATATTCTGTATAAATCAAAAACGTATTAGTATTATAAAAATAGTTTATTTTAAAATGTATGTATATCTATTTTTTTTAAGACATATATTTAATAGTATAATTTATATAATATGCATTGAACCATGAATAAAAGTATAATAAATTAAAACTGAAAGCCGTTGAAGGAGTAAATTATTCACGGCTAGACGATAATTAAAGACATTCCACTCTTTTAAGACCACTCCGTTCAAACACTCCGTTTGCTTGAAAATAAAAAAGCGTAAGTAGTTAAGATTCTTGGTTAAAACGACCTAGTGAAATCATGGTAAATTGTTGAACTTTTTATATTTCAAAGATCATGAATAAGGGTAAAGTTATCTTCCAGCTCTTCATCAGACCAGCTCTATGGTACTATATTATTGCATTGTCACCAAAGTTACATAGGTATACCAAATTTCAGTTCAATCGGATGCCAGCAAGTACTTGAAAAATGGATCACAAATGAACCGAAAACTCATACCAACAAAGCAAGTAAAAATAATGAATGATAACGCTAGAGAAGGTGGTTATAAACTTCGTTAAACAATGCTAGCTTCTGCCCAGCAGTGGAACAGTAAGGGTCTGATTATGATGATGTTACCTATTGACGTAGAAACACATCTGGACCTCGGGTTAACGTTCAAAAATGTCCGAACCGAATGTAGACAAAAACGCGAAAAAGAAGACCAAAGGACGTAGCACACTATACCGGCACCGCAACAGCACCGTTCCAACCCAGCAATTAACTTGTCATTCAAATTAGAGCATTAAATTGTGTGTCGTACAATATATTTCATAATGTCAATATGAAAAAGTCAACGGCGGGCAGTTAGCGCGCTTGCCGCTAACATATAACTCGACTCACAGACAGCGCGCTGCAAGCGAGCGGACCGCGTGCTTACGGCGCGCCGACTCCGAGTCGCCAGCGAATGCAAGTCCTAGACGTGTTCAATCACAAATGCCATATAACAATTGTGTTCGCGGTTACAGCAACCTTGCACCTCGCGGCCGGCGCGCGGACTGCTGGCTTGCACCTCGCGGACGACGCGTAGTTAGCGCGCTGGCGGCTAGTCGTAGCCGTAATTCGAGGCGACGCCGTACTGCAGCTGTGCAGTTGCTATGCCGGTCTGCTGTGCCATGACCTTTATGTACATCAATGGGTGCAAACGAATCTTCTTAAGATTGTAAGCTAAATTAATAGGCAATATGATAACAACAGGATTCAAATTAGTTTGTCGGTATTTCTAAGATTATATGGCGGTGTGTTTTGGCGCGCGCTCTAGTGGTGTATGTAAACTCAGGACATTTTTTTGGTTATTTTGTACTAGAATCTTGATCCATGTGCTTCTGCGTCAATCTTCTTCTTCTCTCGTGTCAGCACGAGCTATACAAAAATAGCTCATGCTGTGGTGAAAAGATTAGCCAATCAGCAAGGTTGGTAGCGGGGCTGACTGCCCAGGGTGCGCCGGACGTACTGAAGTATCGTCACTCGTGGAGGCTCTTTTCATGCACCTCTCTACGTCAATTATGTTACCTAAACCCTACCATCTCGATTCATATATGCTGTGTCGATTTGAGGTACAAAAACACAAATGCAGATCTTGCCAAGTAAGCTTGTCCGCTTCCAACTTGGAACAGGCCGTGTGTTAATTAAACATGTGTCCATTGCCAAATTGGACAAAGCCAGAAAGCATTTGGATGAAGAAAATTTCAATAAAAATAAATACGGGTTTGCCTATTGTCTACAGTTTTATTTATGTGCATAGTTCGGGATTGCCTGACTAGTTTCGGATCTAAGCGGAGCACTTAGTAATGAGCATGCTCATAGCAAAAAACCTATACCTATAGCCTACTGCGAGTCGGACTCGCGTTCACAACCACACATGACTGTGAAATAACTGTTTTTATTACTTTTTATTTAACCATAGAGTAAACTATAAACATACTTCCCCATACCTATACTACAAAAGATGGTTTAAACCAAGGCTAAGGTAAACCCAGGTTTAAAATATACTCATCACTTACTTATGTCATATAACAAAAAGAGACGGGGCCATTTTAAAACCTAGGTTTTTCTTAGACCATCTTTTGTAATAAGGGGGACTAAGTTTCACGCTTGTATTTATTACAGTTTTTAAGATAGAACAGGACCATAAAACTATGAAAACTTTTTTTTTTTTTTCGATGTTTCTTATATACCGATACCCTTATCCCTTAGGGTTTAGATCAAAGGGCTTTTTTAAGTATAGTAGCAGACCAACATCTCATGTTGCAAAATTTATAGTGGAAAATAACATTTTCCATCAATGATTCTTTCCTTTTTTTTAAATAAGTGACATTTATGTTGAATACCGCTAGCGGCCCAACCGACGAACCGGTTCGACAGTGCCATTGTTTATCTATTGTGTCTATAATTACAGTACTTGGGACTAAGTTTATGTAACGAAAATAAATAATAAAGAAAAACTTGAAAAAACATACTCCGTTAACTTCTTCCAGATGGCATCTTTTCACACATCTACGCCTGTTACGACACACAAGACCTGTCAAATTCAATCTATGAATACCACACCTAGATATTTGTATACAAAAATGAATCCCTATTTCCTTTGGTCGCGGCATCACGCGTGAGCGGCTGGACCGATTTCGCAAAAATGTTTTTGTTATTTTCGTATTTGTCAGAAGATTCATACGAAAGAAAAATATGATATTAAAAAAAAAAAAACTATGTATATAAAAATGAATCCCTATTTCTCTTGGTCACGGCATCACGCGTGAGCGGCTGGACCGATTTTTAAATTTTTTTTTGTTGTGTTCTTAATTTTCAGAAGGTTCTTATGTAAAAAAAAATGATATTAAAAAAAATACGAAATTATCTCATTAGGTCCATATTTTTCATTTGTTTACCGCATGCATGAAAATGGTTATAACTATTTGTTGCTATTTTGATTTTGTTTCTGAAGGTAGGAGGAAGTAGGTAGGTGGTAAGTAGGAAAGAGTGCATTACATACAGCTGAGTTAATAAATAAAACTACACCTACAAGAGTACGGCACCAAATGACGTCATAATACGTAGGTGATCTAGGCATCTTCCGATATTGAAAAATTCTCACGTGGTAGATAAGGTTCCCCGGGGGTCTTAATGAAATTCCTCTCAACCCCCGCATCGGGGGATACGGTAATTAAATTAAGGGTGAATGCATAGGTATAGATATTGGCAAGTTGAGCGTGGGATGTTATGGTTTTAGTCAAGTAACGAGGTTATTTTATGGGAATTGAATCTTTGAAAGTGATTGGTTGTGTAGTTGAAACTGCTAGATCGAGTGGTTCATATGTAAATGTTTTAGTATCGATTTAAAACTTATTTTGTAGTAGGAATGGAAAGGACCTTAATTAATAGAATGGTCTGTGGAACAATTAAGTATTAATTATGGTCTAGTAACCTTTTGGCTCCCGACCATGGACAGAACCACGGCCGGAAGAGAGAGGTCACCACCGGCTGCCGCGACCAATTTACGGCGCTGTCTCGCCTACGCATGACACGCCTGCCGTGTGCAGCGCCGTGTCCTCGGGGCAGTCGACGCAGTGGTGACATCCGGGCGTCTGCTTACGGCCTATGCGACACAGGTACTTCCCGAAACATCAATGTCCTGAGAGCACCTGTGTTAGCCGGAAGCTGAAGGCGCTATGCCGCCTCTCCAGCCACTCCTCCACGATAAAGTAACCCTAGAATAACTATATATCAGGTCTGGTGGATAATAAGTTCAAACTCCTTGTCTATCTGTGTGTCTCTATGTGGCATCATACCTCCCAAGCGGACGAATCGATTTCAATGCGTTTTTTTTTTAAGCTAGTTTTATCTGGATCTTTCTTAGCTATGTTTGATTATAATCGTTTCAGCCATTTCAATGTCAGAGATTGTTTAATCTTGAAATTTAAGTTTTTATTTGTTTCAGTAAACTATATTTTTTATAGGCTGCCTCGTTGGTCTATTGGTCAAAAGGGCGAATACTGAGCGTGAGGTCCCTAGGTCGAGCAAAGTATCATTGGGTTTTTCCGTTTGGAATTTCTCAGTAGCAGCCCAGAGTCTAGATTTGTGCCCGGTTGGTCGCAATAGGCTCGCCTCCTATTACATGGGACTTAAACACACGGCGAAATGAGGGTGTACTATACACCTCTGCTCAATCCTTTTAGGTATACACGTGATATTATGTTATGTAAACTATATTTTTTATATGTTGAACTTTGGACAGCTGTAGAGTTTCCTCCCTAAGGGTTTTCTTGAACTCTTCAACAAAGTAAAGGACGCAAAAAAAGTTCAAACTATCTACGGGCTGTAAGTGTAATTCCCTCAAACCTCGTAGTCTCGTACTGGTGACACAGATTGCCCACAAAGGGGTTATTGTCAGATATAAAAAAACTAATCATTTTGCTCTTAATATGATCCATTTTAGCGCCTCAAGTTAATCACAATTATTAAAATAATTTAAAAATAAAACCGGCCAAGTGCGAGTCGGACTCGCGCACGAAGAGTTCCGTATTATTATCTACAAAACCAGCAAAAAAATCACGTTTGTTGTATGGAAGCCCCCTTAAATATATACTTCATTCTGTTTTTTTTTAGTATTTGTTGTTATAGCGGCAACAGAAATACATTATCTGTGAAAATGTCAACTGTCTAACTATCACGGTTCATGAGATACAGCCTGGTGACAGACGGACGGACGGACAGTGGAGTCTTAGTAATAGGATCCCGTTTTACCCTTTGGATACGGAACCCTAAAAAATAATAATTTTGTTCTTAATATGATCCAATTTAGCGCCTCGAGTTAACTGACAGCGCGGAGCGATATCGAGCTAATCGTGCCGACCAGCTGTATCACCGGGTTCCCTTTCATTTATGCGTAGCATTGAGATGATCATCTCATAAATATCACTACATAGTATAAAACAAAGCCGCTTTCCGCTGTCTGTCTGTCCTTATGTATGCTTAAATAATTAAAACTACTAAACGGATTTTGATGCGGTTTTTTTAATAGATAGAGTGATTCAAGAGGAAGGTTTTAAGCTATAAAACGTACACGTGCGAAGCCGGGGCGGGTCGCTAGTATTATGTAAAATAATTAAAAAGAAAAACTTTCATAACCCGTGCTCGGTTAATCTATATTAGTAATCATGTGGCTTTAAGGAATTACACGAATTCTTTTACACTCTGTATAGCTTTAATTTTTTTTATTGTAACCGAACTTTTTAATAGTGGAACCTAGCCAAGATTTATAGCCTCACTTTAAAAGTTAAAACAATCTTCTATAAGACTTACTTTTGAAAGTCATATTTTAACAAAGAAATATTATTAGGGGTTAACGATATCTTTAATGGTCGTTTCAGGGGTAGTTAAAAGTTTCAATAATATTACTTATAAGTACGCTAAGGCCGGCCACACATGAGCGACTAAGTTGCTTGAGACACCGTTGATCGTCATTTGTTTGTCGCTACTGCGACCGTTTAGGCTTAAAAATCACTAGCGGCCAGGCACAATGCGGCGTGCCGCGCCGCAGCCCCAGAACAACTGGAACGGTTGACGGCTGGCCGCAAATCAGTGCGTCGATATCATGCGGTTTCATGTAAAAATCGATGTGCGACCTGCCGCATCGCGGCCAGCCGCTAGTGCGTTTTAAGCCTTACAGCGGTTACGCACTGCATCCGATTCGAATCCGTGAAAATACGGATATAATAAACTCGGACAGAATTCTGATATTGCTTTACGCACTGCATCCGATCCGAATCCGTGAAAATACCGATCTAGAGTAAAAATCTCGGACCGAATTCGGATATCTCTTACGCACTTATCCGATCTCTGATCCAAATTCAAACAATTCAGGGGCCATCTTTGGCATATCCATTTGGCGTCCGATTTGAATCCGAGGTAGTGCTAAAGCGTTCATACAAACATTACTACGGCTACTTCGGTCCGTCAATATTTCTTCCGAATTGGAGACTCACGGATGACGGATGGAAATCGGATGACGAACGCCGGATGTAGTGCGTAAACTACCATACAAATAGTTCTACGGCTACTTCGGAACGTATTTTCACGGATTCGGATCGGATGCAGTGCGTAACCGCTGTTAGTGTATACAATCACAGTCTTAATCGCTCAAGTGACCGTCCCGTAGCTTAGAACTGTGTCGCGAATTACTAAAGTGTGTTTTGAGGCACAGAACTACACAGTTTGGCTACTAAGTGAACGGTGCGCGGTCAGCCTTAGGGTCGTTTTATGTCCTGCCGGAGTTGCGGTACATGCAGCTGCGAATCCCGAGACCTCGGCCATAGGTCAAGAGAAGGAACACCGTGGGTTTTTAGCCGGTAAGAGTCCGGCATAACCCTTCGCCTTTTATGGGGGGAAGAAGAAAAAAATAATTAAATAAAAATATTCCTTTTTGTGCTGTGTACCGATGCTACACACTCGCATCGCTCGCGCTGATGCTCCACGCTTGACTACTCCGCTCTACTATTTCCTATTGTGTGTACTGATGAACTATTCCATTACAAAATCTATCCTTCAATTTCCAATACCGAGTAACCCCACAAAATTCTTAGCGTTAATTCTTAACATCCTATTTATCGGCACGGAACCCTCAGGGCGCGAGTTCTACTCGCACTTGATATCCACCAATCATGTTCATTGGCTCACATAGCATAGCACTGGTGGAAACTGATTCAACTAAGCTGCGTTTTTTTTATGGAAGGATGCGTGCTGTGGATGCGTGATATGGATGCGAGCTATGGATGCGTGCTATAGGTGGTCGCGAGTGGTGTAGCTATGTGCACAGCAGCACCACCGCTCCCCGTGCCTTCTCTATTATCGATACGTCGCTAGCTCACGCTGCGCATCTTTCTCGCATAGCTACCTTGCGGCGGCGCATTTTTATAGCACATCTTATTCGCTCCGCTACATAGCTTAGCATCAGTGGAAACGATCACATAGTTTCGTAGCTTAGCTTTTAGATTCTCGCAGCATAGCTGCATAGCACATCTCTGGTGGAAAGGCACTCTAAGCCCAATGGTTCTATGACGCCTGCATCCAACGGCATCCGCGACCTTCACAAGGCATTAATTCTAGTGGGTCACCTATAATGAACTTAAAAAAAGCTTAATTACTATTTATACGAGTATATTATATGACTAGTTAGTCTGGTGGTCGAAAGCGCTACTGCTAAGCGTGAACTCGTGGTTTCGATCCCCAGTTCGGGCAAAGTGTTATTGGGTTTTTCCGTCTGAAATTTCTCAGTAGCAGCCCGGAGTCTGAATTTGTGCCCAATTCGCCTCCTAATACATGGGACTTAAACATTATGGTGAACTGAGGGGTTATTTTACACCTCTGCCAAACCCTTTGGGGAATGCAGGCGTAATTTTATCATCATCATTATTCAGCCAAAAGACGTCCACTGCTAGACAAAAGCCTCCCCCAAAAGGGGAGGTTTGCCGTAATAGCCACGCTTGGCAGGCGAGTTGGCGAACGCAGTATGGTTGTTAAAATACTCAGAGAACGCTGCTGCCCATCCTCTAGAGAATCCCTTAGTCGCCTTTTACGACACCCACGGGAAGAGATGGAGCAGTGTTACGATTTAAGACCGACACTACATGAGATGTGATGTTATGTTATCTACTATTTATCCAAAAAATATAAACAGAAACCTGATAACATTCCAGCTAACTTATATTCCAGTTAAAGCTAACATTTCAATGGACTACCAAGAATTTTCCACATGATTGTATAAACTGGAGCCATTAGGTACCTCAATATCCCCACATTATTAAATATAAAGCCCCATTCGTTGCCTCTATCCGGTATACGGTGATTAATTCGTTTTGTGCCAGCAATAACTAAGTTATTGCAAGCCAGTTCACATGTTTCCACAGAGTAAGTTGCAAATGGAGTGATACGTACAGTAGGTACTGTAGGACATGGGGCACTTAATCAACTGTCAATGTGTTGTTATCCTTAATAAGACAGAGGGAATATATTTCGCACCAACTTTTTTGGAAGATGTCGCGAAACCCTCTTGTTATATTTTTATTTTTAAACCTGTTATTTTTAAATGTAATAAAAATTATAGGTACCTATGAAAATTATATTATTTATACTTTAATGATCGCAGTAAGCTGAAATTAGCACACATGAAGAGGATTCTACTAATATTCACTAACCCTAGGTTTGTTTGTGGAAGGCTTCTATTTAATCTGTTATCAAATCTCATGTCAACAAATGTGATTACTCGACCAAAATACTAACAAAGAATCACATCTCGATATGAGACTAAACAGCTGATTAGTTAATTTTTGAATTGCTCGGCCTTTCAGAAACCAGCGGTTAGTTCTTTTTCGCCTTTTAAAACAGCAATTTAAATAAAGACTGTCCTATTCCTTGCCATCCATGGTAAACAAACGGAGTGTTTATACGCCCATTATTTCTCCCTAGAATCAAATTCACCTAAACCGCATATTATATGCAGTGTAGCAGCCTTGCCGCACATTATATGAAAATATCTGTCAAAAGATTTATGACGTGCACCGGAAGGCACTCTTTGCATACATTTTTTACTAGATCCCACCACGCATGCGTCTGAAATTTTCAGACAGAAATATCTTGATATTCGCGGTCGGCTAAAACAGTCATACATCTCACCGTGTGCATTACTTATTGAGCCCTCCATTGACTAACTACTCTACGCCAGCTCTAACAAGTTTATATTGCGCTGTAAACTCTGCGGCGTGTGTTAGAAGCTATAATGCGGATGCAGTTTTGAAAATAGCCAGCCTATGATATTAATGTAGAATGGTTTAATGCATCCGTGTTAGCGTTACCGCAAAAGCTATTGTTTTAAAATTATGGTGTAGTCTGAATATGAACGTGCTGAACGAGCGCGTGTCCGTGTGGCGCCGGACGTAAAGAATATCACTCCCCACGGGTGTCGTAAAAGGCGACTAAGAGATTCACTAGAGGATGAGCAGCAGCGTTCTCTGAGTACTTTAACAACTTTACTACGATCGCCAACCCGCCTGTCAAGCGTGGCGATTAAGGCAACCCCTTCCCCTTTTTGGGGAAGGCTTTTGTCCAGCAGTGGACGTTTTTCGGCTGAATGATGATGATGATGATGAACGAGCATTGTGAGTCCAATGTTCAGCTGTGGTCGATAATGGGCTGATGAGAGAGAGAGACGGTGAGAGATAGGGGGAGAGAAAGAGGCAGAAAGCGACACAAAGATAGAGAGAAAAAGGTTTCCAGTCAAGAATATACCTTTTCATTTCTGGATGACGTTATAAATGACCAGAGGCAGGCAGCAGCTTCTTCCTTTCCTTCCAACAAGTTTTTCAAGCGTGGTGATAATAGCATTATTCTCTTGCAATCGTGTGCAGGCTCCAATGAGGGTAGCAAAGGATGGGGCAGTTGTATGTCTAGCATGTTGAGGTCGGCTTCCAGTCCAACCAAATGCTGTGAATACCGGTATTTTACACGGAGCAACTGCCATCAGACCTCCGCAACCCAGTTACTGGGTAATGCCAGTGTCTTAATGATAGACCGGTTGTCAGACTTACAGGCTTTTGACTATCCGTAACGACAGTTAAAGTTATTCGTATGACACCGGGGATGACAGCTAACGTACTCTCTGAAACACAGATGTCTCGATTTGTAACGAGCAATCACCCATCTACGGACTGACCGCGGTAAGAGCTTAACCTCGTAGATTGTACGATCCGTGCGGATACCTGTGACATCCTAACTTCCTAACTAATATTAATGCGAAAGTAAGGTTGATTGTTTGTTACCTTTTCACGCCTAAACCACTAAACCGATCATCCCGAAATTTTGCATATACATTGTCAGATGAACAGAAACGGACATAGGGTACCTTTTATTCCAAAAAAAAGTACTGTTCCCGAGGAAAACAACAATAACGATAATAGATGGCGCCACCTTCCTTTCGAATCATGATTGAATTATATTATTATAGAAAATTTTGTACGTGATAAACGACATCGGGCGAAGCCGCGAGCGACCTCTCGTGGTTTTATAATTTTGATGAAGTACGAAACAATATTAAGTAACTGCATGCATTATTCAAACTCAAAACTCATTTATTCAAAATAGACTAGAATTACTTAGTTCTTTTTGAACGTCAGATTAACAATAGACAGGCCCCCAAAAAAGCCCTCCCTTCACCGCTTCCTAGTGTTTATGCTGTGAAGAAGAAACGGCGCAACAAACTCCTCAGCAACACAGATCTGTCTGTCAGGTGAATAAATCAATTGACTCTACACAAAGCAATTCATAATATTTATACAATAATAAGATCATGCATATAAAGGAAAAGTAATAATTTAAAGTTTAAAAAAGTGTAGAAATCAATTCTGTATGAATTGAGCTAAATCAAAATCGTATCTAAATAATATAGATACATACATAAACCTACATATAAAAACTAATGGTTTCCAAGAAAGCCGCATGTGCAGAAAAGAACTAGCGCCACACGTCCCTATCGTCAACATAGTCCTTTATCTTATAGTATGCCTTTTTAATGAGAACTGATTTAACGTAAGATTTAAATTTGCCATCGGTGAGATCCGTAATCGTACCGTAAACCGTATCCGTATTCTGAATGAACCCAAACTATTTCACCCACCTAACACACACATAATATCCGTGCACACAACACATTAACTCAACCTAGATAATGTTTCAACCGACCCCTGTTAACCGGTCTACCAGTTAGACCGGATATTAGTCTAACACAATTAATCTGGGCAGGGTTTCACCCACTTTACGGTATATGCGGACCTCTAATTTTCCTTGATTAAGACCTTGATTAGGGAGAGGGATGTTAATTGGAGGTCTTTGTATATTGGTTTTAAGTTTAACCCTTTTAAATGTATGGATTTTTTTACTAGTTAATGTTTTTGACCTCTGATACTGACAGGGCTTTGCGGAATATTCGTGCCAACGCAGTTATTGAGAATGTAGGTATTCATTCATTCATCCAGCCGAAAGACGTCTACTGCTGGACATAAGCCTAGCCCAAGCATCGCCACATCGACCGACCTTGTGCTTCTCGCATCCAGCGGATTCCCGCGATCTGCACCAGGTCATCGGTCCACCTTCACCGAAAACTTTATAGTGTTGCGAATGCTCCAGGCATACAATAAACAAAAAAACTAAATTTAGCCATTGAAAATACACCTCAACATTTTTCTTGGGTGTACTTTCATGTACAAAACTCTGTTTCGCTATCCTTTAATGTATACTCGAACCCAACACAAGTGTTATACGAGCATTGGGTGGTAATATATATTTCAAATAATCGCCAACGCGATGGCCAGCACATTCGTCAGAAATCAAATACATTTCTTGTATGCCTATCGCAATAACTCGGATAGTACCCAAAGTTTGTGAGTACCTATAGCTGCAGCATAAAAGGATTCACGAAAAGGCTCTAAATAGTTATCGATATAGTCTGCCAACCCACACCGGCCGAGCTAACATTAAAACCGAGATAATTTTGTCGGCGCAATATCTCGTGCCGAGACAAGACATCGTCTCGGCACGAGATAATGCAACAACAAAACTATGTCGCGCTGCGTATGTTAGACTTGCGGGTTGGTCCTACGGACGGCGAGCGTTGGGTGGCTAGCCGTCCGATCAGAACCAGGCCCGGGTCAACGGCGCGTCGTGTACCACGCGCGCCTCAAAGAGATATCAGCATAGTAGACGGGCCTCGCTAGGGCCAGTGCCTGCCAGGGTTGCGGACTTTGTTCGAAAGAGTTACCGTGGTCTTAGAACACAAAGGGCATTAGGAGGAACACGGATGGGTTTTAATCGGTAAGTCTGACACTCCCTTCCGCTCCGGTCAGAGCGGAAGAAGTCATTCGATGATTTAAAAGCCAAAAAAAAGGCTTGCGTGTCACCTTCGTGAACTTAGGCCCAAACCATTCTCATCCTAGAATAAGACAGTAACGGCTCATTCACACGAAGACGATTCGTTTTTTTGACGAATCGTCTGTTTTCACGTTTTTTTTTTTTTGACGGCGGCTATTCTTTTTAAATGCCCGTGTTCACACGCATCACGAATCGTGAAAAATGTCGGACACGTCTTAAATCACGTATCGTATTTTAAAAAACAAGTTCGTCAATAAACACGAATCGTGATTTTTTTGTGACGGATCCATCGTGTTCGATGGTTCATCCAAAACTAAGAATCACGAAACCAATGTGAACATCAATTCGGATATTTTGCCGAATCGTGATAAAACACGATTCCGTTTGCAATGTGAACGTCCATCCGTCATGACGTATCGTGTTTTATGACGAATCGTGAAAGACGGAACCCGTGTGAATGTGCCTTAATGAAATGATTTTGCGTATGCTTCTAATAAAAATCATGAATAAAAAAATACAATATAGCGATAGTTTGTAGATTGTAGGTATATTATATTTCAATCGTCAGATAACTTTTTTCTGAGAAATAAATATGTCTGTTAGCCATACTTTCTTTAGAATAGTTGTCGAACCGTCATTTTTGATCCTCCAATAAAAGTAAACTAACGATTGAAAAATCGGCCCTTAAATGAACACTGAAAAGAAACACGAAGAGAACATTTAATAAACTAACTTAAACACATATTTTCCGCTACCTACATTCAAACAATAGTTAATTTACAAGACTCCTGTTGCTTCAAATCAAAACTTTGAAATGTAAAGCACAACCGAGTTCTCAACACTAAGTAGACTTTGAATATAAGTTTTGAAAGACTAAGTTGTCTTAGCGACTCAAAATTTAATTTAAACAGCCTGTCGTGCTTTCTAACTTGACAAATGTCTGGAAGATCTTATACAAATAATTGTAACAATTTCTCAAAATGTAGGTAGTAGGTATTTTGTATCTTTGACGTCGTAACAAAACCGCAACATAGTCGGTTTCTCGAACAGAGAGGAATGGAGCTGTACATGATGAATAGCGCCATCTCTGTCTCGCAATAAAACAATGATAGCTCTAACGCTTCATAGTACGCGTCTATAAAATTATATTGGAAAGGATTTTAGAGAGTTGAGTGCTATAAAACGGAATATATCTAAGAAAGTACCTAGATTACTTATTTAACTATTAATATTAACGAAATTAAGATTTAGTCAAATTACTTAACTAGTTTAGTTTTTTTATTATTACAACTTTCGTGAGACACATTCATATTTTTATTATTAGTTACGGTTTACTCACGTGCAGTTTTCGGGATTGCCCGACTAGTTTCGGACCCAAACGGAGCCCTTAATCATGAGCTGATTACGCGGCGAACCGTTCATGCTCATGATTAAGGGCTCCATTTGGGTCCGAAACTAGTCGGGCAATCCCGAAAAATGCACGTGAGTAAACCGTATATAATTATAAATATAGTTTAGTTATTTTACGAAATTACCAACTCTACTAACAAAACTGTTGCTAAATCGCTTACAGACCACAACCGCCAGTCAGTTTTCGCTTACGAAAACTGTCAAAATGTTTGATTTTGTTGTTGTTGTCATACAATTTGATAGTTGTTGTTAACAAAAACTGTTCCAATGAACGGTTCAGCTTCCGTTTGGTTGCGATTAATCATCGTTTCTGTTAGTTTTATTGGCCCGTTATTTAGTAAGATCGCGTAATGACTACCTTCACGTATGCTTCCGAATTTTTGCGATTTCACTAAGATACGGATTATGCTAAACTACACTCACCGGCATAATTAGCGGAACGTTTTCATTTTTTACATTTTTTTATTATATGGTACTGCTATTGCTTTTATTTATTTTATTTATTTTATTCAGAATAACCTTCAATTAGGACTTGCATATTGAAGAAAAATTTGGTTTTACTAAGCGATTAGAGGTAAATTAGGCCCAGTTTTGATTTTACAGAGATTTTGCCCTTCTGTGTTTTTGATCGGAACTTTGTTTTATTTAAGTACTGGTGGTTTGGCCTTAGTGTATTCATTGCATTTGGAGAATAAACATTGCGTAGAGGCTGAAAGAAGTAATTTACCTGTGACAAAAGCTACGAGGGATGTTACAGTGATCGATGAAAGTCAAACCTATCATGCAGTAAGTTAAGCGCTGGGTGTATCGATATTAGTAATTCCTCGCAATGTCCATCGGTACAAGCAGACAGGATGTTTCGTTAGAAGATGAGAATAATGCAGAAATCAAGGAAAGCGCTTCTGATGATTAGTTTATGACAGTTCAAACCGGTTAAAGCTCTGAAAAATTGGCGCAATGCTGCTATTTGGACATGTAGCATCCTGAAGGTGGTCCGTATTTTGCTTGTGAGTATGCGGAAAGAAAGACGACGTCTCACTGAAGGTAATCTGATGTCTAACGCGACTGCTGAATGTCCAAAACGTGCTGTAGTTCATCGCGTAGTGAAATTAAGTTTTGCTCAATAACACCGAGATCGGACTAAGGAGTTCGAAAGATATTTTTTCTGAGGGGCAAGCTGTTTTTTTGATATACATTTTTTGGATGGGAGGCATAGAATATGGATACGTCAAGAGAATCGCTTTGAACAGTCAAATTTTACAGGAATGTTCCTTATACTGGAATTCTCCAGTAATGGTTTGGGATGTCATTTGTTTTGAATCGCACACGGAGTTAGGCATTATTGAAGGAGGCTTACTGGCTGCTTATTTTTGCAGAATAGACATCCCAGAACCTCATGCGATGCCACTTGACGAATTACCAGACAAGAAAAAAATATACAAATGCGCGATTATGTGTGGCCGGACTGTGTATTCGTGGTCCGCAATTTCATATAAGATGTTGTAATAACCCACCAGGGCAGGTCAACGTGGACTCCGGACATGAGTTTAACAGAATACGACTTGGCCTTGACGGGAAATAGGGTTAGAGAAAAAAATCCAGCCACCCAGAAACATTAGAGGATTAAAAAGTGTTTCATGGGCGTATGGGGATAATTTGCCTTAAGAAAAGATAATGGATTAAAAAATTGGATGGAAAAACATGTCTTAATACTGATAAGGACCCTAGCAGTATAGAAACGGTGATAAAACAAACAAAGAAATAAAATAAATATGAAATTTATTATTCCAAAAAAATATGCGCCGAAAGTTACAAAATGGATATTTTAGCAAATTAAAGATTTAAATTGCCAAATTCAGTTAAATGATTATTGATTATTTGTCCTTTTAATGCGTTTAACCCTAATTATAAAATATTTAAACAAACACATTAATGTACATTACAAAATTATGGAAAAAACACGGTTTTTTGTTGCGTTCCGCTAATTATGCCGGTGAGTGTATTATTATATCGATCAGCTTTTAGAAAACGCTGACTTTGCTTTTATTAAACTAGGTTACGACCAAAATATTAAAGCAGTAGTGCATAATACTAACATTAATTTACAGAGCGATAAACATACAGTATACAGATATAGAAAAGAAGAGTGGAGATATTCGGCTATTATCGGCTAGCTTCGGTTTTGTAGAGCGTTTTCTCTGTCGTACCGTACACTCTCAGTCTGATATATCTATATAGAGTTGGTAAAAACCATTTGCTTGTAAAATATAAAGTTTAAAATACTTGTAAGTCTACCATAATCATGCCTGAAAAATGGGAATAGACTCGTCGCCATGGGACACATGGGACTAAATACAAGAGGCGAAACGTGGGACTCCAATAATATAAAAATAATATATGCAACAGAAAAATACCTCCGCTTCGGGGATTATAGGCTTGTATAGTTGTATTTAGTAAGTTTTAAGAGGAGAGTCCTTAAGAAACACCTGAAAAGGCACTTACTGTTTTCAAAATTTCTATAAACTCTCCGCATGGAATTACATAAAAAAAATAATGAAGAACCTTAATAGATGTGCCAACAGTTTCACCGCGAGATATTTGCGAAATCATCATTCATTTCGAGAAAAAAAAATGTTAAATTCCCTCAAAAACATCTAAATCGACCTTTTCTATTTGCAGAATTTACTCAATTTTAAAGGACTATATAAAAATCTATTTAGTTTAATCGTGACACGAAAGTATGAATAACACGTCTACCGTTTTATTATTTTAATAAATCAAACCAAATGAGAGTAATCTACGTCTGAACATTGTTAATTTTTTACGGAAATTGTTTTCCGTTCCCCATACATTTTAGTATGGAGCAATACTCTCCCGTAATTTGTTTTATAAAAGAGTACACACGCGAAAAATTTTCAGTGCCATCCTAAAATCCAAGGTGACAGCACGTCCGTTTATAATTCGAACCGAGCTCTCGAAACATCTACGCACAAGGCATAAGGGTGGGTTGCGAGTGTCGTGACATGACTGCATTTTTTCACTCTTTGAACAATAAGACAGACGACTCGGACAGTGACCGAATTGACACATTTTAATTTCAATATTGTTTTCACTGAATATTTGGACACCATCAAATTATTGAAGCTTTTTAGTACAGTCCGATGAAAAAGTATATGTGACAAAAAAAGCGTTACCAAAAAAACTATTTGTGGCTTTAAGGTGGCATTTTTCAGTAATAAATAGCTTTGTGGACTCACCACTTTGAACTGCACCAAAATATTCCTCGAAACGCACCAACGATGAAACATAGAGAAGAAAGAGCATGAAGGATTCGTAGTGAATTATATCGATAACGTTTTAAAATTCAGTTGCCCCTTATTGTTTATTTATTAAAACTACTAGGAAAGCAGAAATGAACTGCAACTAGAGTGCGCGCAAGATAACTCTGCGCGCGACTGAGGGCGTGCTCAACGTTGCAATCATCGCAAAAGTTCAAATTACCGCTTTTGTAGCTTATCTTTTTTATCACTAAACTTATTTTTCCCGTTAAACATTCCTATAATCAGGTAGTTCTACTATCAAAATTAATAAAACGGCACACACTTTGGTGGACCATGATTAGTTCCGATTTCGGCCGCGCGCAGACTTATCTTGCGCGCACTCTAGGTGCTTAAGCGACTTACCTCCGGTTTCTGAATTGAGAATTCTAGGATAAGCAGTACTTAAGTAACATTTGAGTACAGAGTTGTCAAAAAAATGACGGATTAGCATTTTTTTGACAACTCCGTACTCAAATACTACATAAGTACTGCTTATCTTGAATTCTCAATTCAGAAATCGGAGGTTACTACTTAGCCCAATAATGGTAAAAATATAGGTTTTGAAATTGATCATTTGTCGTTTTCAAAAGTACCAGGGTGACAGAAATGAACAGAAAATGGGCGCCTAAACGATGTCACTAAGTTGTGCACCAACGATTAAACACAAAGAGGAATATAAAGTATTCGTTATTATTCTTATATAAAATAAGATAGAAAACTTAAAACTGTCCTATATATCTTACCTTATAGGTCACTGTCACTTAGTCAGATCGTCTAAGCGCCTATTTTCTGTTAATTTCTGTCACCCTGGTACTTTTCAAAACAACAATTGATTCAATTTCAAAACCTGTATTTTTACCATTATTGAGCTAAGTAGTAACCTCCGGTTTCTGAATTGAGAATTCTAGGATAAGCAAGCAGTACTTAAGTAACATTTGAGTACGGAGTTGTCAAAAAAATTACGTATTTTAAAGCATCTTTTCGACAACTCAGTACTCAAATACTACATAAGTATTGCTTATCCCGAATTTAATTCAGAAACCGGAGGTAAGTCGCTTAAGCACCTAGTTCCAGTTCATTTCTGCTTTCCTGGTAGTTTTAATAAATAAACAACAGTTGAATTTTAAAACGTCCATCGATATAATTTATCAAGAATCCTTTGTTCTCTTCTCTATGTTTCATCGTTGGTGGGTTTCAAGGAATACTTTTGGTGCGGTTCAAAGTGGTTGCGCTTCGAGGAATACCCCATCTTTATTTACCCGACTGCCAAAGCACGTATCTATCTATGTATGTGGGTTTATAATATTATTTATTAAAAACGGCTGCTTTAGTTATAATCTGGTTAAAAACTGTTTTTTTTTATAACTATAGGCTGGGCGGAGAACGGATTTCCACAATTATTAAGGTATCGTTGAAAGTTTTTTATCTGACTGTACAAAACAGCTTTTTTTATTGGTGTCCGAATCATCAGTGAAAACAATATTGAAATTAAAATATGTCAATTCGGACACTGTGTCCGAATATATTGTGAGTTTTATATAGGTATATATATTTTTCACTTTGAGATCACGGCTCATCTTCCGTGCGGAAGATGTCCGGTCCTTTGGAAGGCATACACGGGGACACAGGTCCAACGCGCAGAGGCCCCAGTGAGAACTTTTTCACTTATTATTAGTATAATGATGTCCTTATTTTACCACGTTTCATAGTTACGTCAAGGCCGTGGGCAGACTTGTAAATTTTGACGTTTGATAGCTTGTCAGCTGAAGGGTTCTCTATTTCTTGTTAATATATTTTTCTGCATATTATTACTATTTCAGATAGAAATGGGAAAACGTAAAGAAAATTACAAAAGTTTCATCTTGATTGTATGCTTCCGGAAATAACAGATTCAAGATTAGACAGAAAAATGGAAATAAATGAGCCCAATTATTTGATTGAGGCAATTAAAAAACGAGAATCTGAAAGAAAATCAAAGAAACGGAACAGCGAAAATGTTTTATCTGATGTCAGCAGCCCCAAGCAATAAATAAATAAATTAAAGAAAATAATTTTATCAAGCATTAATTTTTGTATGTACACACGGCTACACATCAAGCTATAAATTTCCAGTTTACACTGCCCTCTCATTGTAATGAAATCCTATACAATGCGAGATCAGCTTATACTGAAAATGTACAGCTTGATCTGTAGCCGTGTGTACTAAGATGTACCTATAATTTTTTTATAATAAAATATAAGTAATTTTAAAATATCAAACTGAGAAAAAAAAATACTATACCCAGTAATTGAGTTATGTAGGTACATTAATTGTTTTTCATTACAAATCAATCACACATTATCTCGTTTTAATTTTTATGTTGGCTCTTATCTTCCCTCGCAACATTTACATACCCTAAAATATTCCCAAACAAAAATTATGTGTCATTATATTCGAAAATAGAAACACAGAAAATCAACAATAATATATTACAGTAATTATTCTAAGTTTAAATCTGTCAATACCGATTACACTGTGACCCCACCCTTTGTTCACGACACCAATACTATGGGCACGCGTGCCTCGCGGTGCGGTGAATAAATAGCTAATACATTGCGCGTTTTTTGCAACATACTTACTAGTCCTTCAGAAGCGAACGCGCACTGAAGGTTTATTTAACCCGGCGCGCCACAATATAAACCTTCGGTGCGCTTTTGTTTTTTGGTATGTGTACACTACATTGTGTGATGCAGCTGTATTAGTAGAAATGTCGAAGTGTGGGTTCGAAAATAAGTTCTCACGCTCGCAAACCTCCCTCTTAAATCAAACAACTCTATACATATAGATAAAAGACAACGTAAAACAATAAAAGTGACAGCGTTTTGACAGCTTTTGCATAGAAAATCTGACAAAATGTCAAATTATTCCTCAAATAAAATTATCTGGTAAATCGACTTTATAAATATATTTTCTGCAATCCATCAAAGTTAAAGGCATTTCTCAATCAGCCAGCGCAAGAAAAAAAACGACTCACAATTGCTCTCAAGACCCACAACGGAAAAGATCGTTTAGAACTCATCAACTTCTTCAGAAAAACGAATCTAATTCAAAAAAAGAACGCAGAGCATTATCTTGAAGCTTTCAACCTTTTTGCAGAATATATACAAGATTTTTTTTATTGCACAGAGTCAAAGAAAAATATGGAGGATCGTTATGACGTCAAATTTCGTCAAGATAAAAAATGTACGTCATTTTGTTTGTAGATAGCCGTCGTAAAGAGTACAGAGTGCTATGTTTGAATATTTTAGTGTTCTCATCTTAAAGTTACAGGATGATAACTGTTAGGCTTAATTTGTAGGGTACTTGAGAAAATATTACGGTTTAAATCTTTTTACAAATATCTGGTAAAATCTCCGTACCTCGGAGAGCACGTTAAGCCGTCAGTCCCGGGTGTTTTATGGATACCTATGATAGTCGTTATGGGTTGTCAGAAGCCCGAAAGTGTAATAACCGGTCTAACCTTTGGATATCGGGATTGTCTAGAACCTAACTGCTGCGTCTGCAGGGCCGGATTAACCCTATCGGGGCCCCTAGGCAATGCAATTCTCGGGGCCCCTTTCCTTACCCTTTTCTTACTTTTTAAAATAAGATTTTTCTATTGCAAAATTCGAGTCGATCAGATCGACTCCTTTGATATCCTGTTACTTCAATCTATAAAAGTCAAAATCTAACTCATCAGCCGACCACGCGCCGGCTGCGTTCTGAATTAACGTTTACCTTACCTATATCGTCAAATACAGCTATTTTTAGTTCTACTATATATGAAGTATTTCATCAACAACATGTGTCGAAAAAAAGGAATAATATCCAAGAAATATATAAAATTTTCAAAAAAAAAACCTTTTTATTGAAAAAAACTTTCTTTGAAACTTTTTTTTTCTTGGTGCGTGCGGGCCCCTAGACTGTTGCCTAATCCGCCTTATGAATAATCTGGCCCTGTGCATCTGGTTAGACTGGAAGCTGACCCCAACATAATTTGAAAAAGGCAGATAGATAAGTATCAGGTGAAAGGTCGACACAAAAGCTCAATTTTATAATTATTCATAATCCGGGAATGCCGAGCAACGTTCAAATTATAAACATCACTTTGCTGATATTTAGTAAATGGTACTCGTGCACTGACGATGAGTTGATAACCTGATGCATTTTGACTAACAAAAACATCATCATCTTCTACGCTGGAATGGCACGTTCTTGAAAATAAGTTGCAAAAGGTTTTTAATAATAGACAGAATGACTTTTGAGACACTAACTATATCTTAAGGGGCCATTGTACTCATCATTATGAATAAGTTTTACTATGGACCAAAATTGAAATCGAGAAAAAAAAATCTGCCGTTCCCTACGTTTTGACGAGTAGGTAATGCGAACATAAATGTAGGGAACAGCTGTTTTTTTTTCGCGATTCCGCTTTTTGTCCTATAGTAAAAGTTGTTCATAATGATGAGTACAGTGACTCCTTAAGAGATCGTTAGTGTCTCACCAGTCATTCTTTACCTATATTAAAATGGTAGATCAAGCTACATGCAACCGAACCCTGCTAGTCCACCTCAAATGGCAGCTCGCCATGTAAGGTTAAGAGAGATGAAAGAAAATACGTACAGGGTAGAATAGGATATTGACTCTAATTAACAGATACAATCAATATATCAATACGATGAGCTCACATACAGATACACTACATAGAATGTACAGAATGTAAACGAATTCGTGTAATTCCTTAAAACCACACGGTCTATATTAGGTACCGGGGCCTAATTCTCCTAAAATAAATCTTGATAAATCACAACCGAACCAAGGCCGAACCGTTCATTCAGACAGTTCTCAATTTCAAAAGCTATCAAATTGTTTGACACAAAAAACAAAATCAATCATTTTGAAAGTTTTCGAAAACAAAAACTGACTGACGGTTGTGGTTCGATTGCGTTTGGCAACAATTTATTTTAGGAGAATTGGGCCCCTGGTATAGATTAACCCGGCACGGGATTTAGCTTCTTTAAATATAAAAAATAAAATCTTTTTTTTTCTTGCACCAGGGGTAAGTGATCGTAACTATCTCAATCACCTAACAAGGTTTCAATAAAAAACAAGCAATTTTTTATTCGGTTGATCATTGCATTGCCACTCATATATTAATAAAAGCACGTCGACACAGCTGACGGGCACGACTAGCGCGATATCGCTCCGTGCAGTCAGTTAACAAGAAAATTAGGTTTTAAAAAAAGCTTTTCCTTAATTTGAAAAATCTGTGTTACCAGTAGATTACGCGGTTTGAAGGAATTACACGCATTCCTTTACGGGTTTATAGACACACCCACTAACAACACCAACAACTTTGTTGCATTTTAAAAACCATATTGCATGTCCAATGGCCGCTTCAAACGGACTGAAAATAGTTCTAACTACCCTCAAACGAAGTAAGAATCGTAACAAACACATCAAAACAATTAAACGCACTCAAAGTCGTAAGCAAGTACTACACATCGTAAAAGGAAAATGAAGTTAAGGTTGGAACACAACATACACCGGCTAATATTGTAGGCTATGGTGCGTCGTAACACGTATCAGTTTAAGAGCCAAAAATTATCTTCGGTAGTTATCAGTGGGGGAGGCACGTTCGGGCTATTGCGGCTAGTGTGCACCTAGCTTAAGGACTAATAGCTTTACTGTGTTTTATTTAAGGCTACATTTTTTAGAACTTTTGATTTTATTTATACACATCCTAGCTGTGTACTCGGCATGCGTTGCAATGCACTTTTTCCTACTTACTACTTACCTACTACCTACCTTCAGAAACAAAATCAAAATAGTGACAAAAAGTTCAAACCATTTTCACGCATGCGGTAAACAAATGAAGAATATGGACATACCACGAAGTGGACATACTGACATAATTTAGTTTTTTTTAAATATCAAAACTTCTTTCATTAGAACCTTCACAAGAAAATTACAAAAAAAAAAATGCGAAATCGTTCCAGCCGCTCACGCGTGATGCCGTGACTAAGGGAAACAGGGATTCATTTTTAGATACTATATCAGTATCAGATAGTATCGATCGAAAAACATTTATATTACTATTGAAAGAAAGCTATAGTATCGACAGTATCGATACTATTGAGTACTGATACTATCAATAGTGTGGAGAAACTTGGTGTGGTGTTCCTCCAACCAAAGGGAGGATCCTCCAACCAGGCGGAGTCTTGTGCCTGGCGGGCTACTGCCCAACGGTTGATGTTGGGAGGTTGTATATTTACTATCTGCGTGTTAAATCTTGATTGCGCGATGTAGGATAGTTCGCTAGTTCGCATGTGGCGAGATAGATGCCGCCACAATAGTATTGATTTTACTATAATCACTGTCGATACCATCGATAGTTTTGCCCTATTAATAAAATTGAACAAATTCAATAGTATTGCAGCCAGATTTTACTCATCATCACCATTTTACTTTCGAATTTTGTTCAACTATCGATATTGCAAAACTATTGATGGTATCGATACTATCGATAGTATTGACAGTGACTGTATTAAAATCAATACTATTGATAGTATCAGTACTCAATAGTATCGATACTATAGGCCTACTATTGCTCTTCATCAATAGTATTGCTTATCTTTTTCGATCGATACTATCAATAGTTACGATAGTATTGTTAAATTCCAATATCATCAAAAGCCCGATATTGTTACTAGTTTTCAAGAACTATTGATAGGTTAATGAAAGATAGTTAGTCAACACTAATTTTAATTAAAAGTTTACCACAATAATAGTTCACAGAGTCAAATCAAATCAAATCAAATTTATTCGTAAATGTAGGTTCCAATACAATAGGATGTTATAATAAGATGGTCAGTTCGCTACATTTTGCTCAAGAGCATACAAATAATAATAAAGTTAGTGCTGTCGAAACAACAGACACACATTTAAAATGAAATAACTCCATTACTTACATATCACACAATTCCTTACGTACTAACACACAATCAACCAATAACATAATAACCAATATCAAAATAATAATAATCTAAATGTAATATTGTACTAAACTATATGTCAGTGGTGTCTTCAATAAACTCAGTTGTGGAGTAGTAGCATTTATAAATTAAAAATTGCTTCAGTTTCTTTTTAAACGCATTATTATTAAGATTCTTTATTTGTCGTGGAATTTTATTGAAAATAACTGGAGCCATTCGATAAATACTTTTACGTAGAAGGGCTGTTTTACTGCGATCAATACAAAGAATGGTCGAATCCCTTTTTCTTAACCGTGGATCAGCTGGGGCTCTTATTTTGAAAAGCTGTGGGTTTGTCTTAACAAACACTGCCACCTCAAAGATGTATAATGACGGCAATGTTAGGAGCTTCAAGGATTTAAAATATGGCTTGCAGCTGTCCCTTGAGTGTATGTTACATATAGCGCGTACGCATTTTTTTTGTGCAATGAAAGCGTAATTCTTGTCCGTCAAGTTACCCCAGAAAATGACTCCATATCTTAGAACTGATTCTACGTAGCTATGGTAAGCAATAAGCACTGCGTCACGGTTCACAAATTTGGACAGCTTATAAAGAGCAAAAGCAAAACTGTTAAGTTTTTTACAAATTTCTTCAACATGCGGTTTCCACGTAAGTTGACTGTCTATCACTAACCCTAAAAACTTTGTTATATCCGTTTTTGTAACTGACTGTCCATTGTGACTAATATTAACCGGTAGTTGTTGTCGTTGTCGCTGACTAAAATGCATTATACACGTCTTTTCTAAGTTAATTTTTAAATTATTTGACTGCAGCCAATCTATAGTTTGTTTTAGCGTGTTATTGATTTCTTGCTCATAATTGTAGGACTCATCTTTTTTTATCATTATGGTACAATCATCAGCAAATAATACTGTAGGGTGATTGATACTTTTTGGAAGATCATTTATATACACCAGAAATAGTGGGGGACCCAATACGCTCCCCTGAGGTACACCGTACTTCACCGTTCTAGGTTTTGACCGATATTTCATTTCCCGCTTGGTTTTAATATTTATATTTTTTATTTCTGTGTATTGTTGCCGGTTGCTTAAATACGATGTGATAAGATCAAGACCATTGCCGCGTATTCCATATCTTTCTAGTTTGTCGATAAGTATAGTATGATCAACATGATCGAAGGCTTTCGTCATGTCCATATACAGGGCACAGATGGGTAGTGTGTTATCTACACTAGACATAATTTTATTGAGAAAATCATAAATAGCAACATTAATTGACTTATTTTTTCTAAAACCTTTTTGTTCATCAACCAGTATATTCTTACTTTCGAGAAAATTGTAAATTCGGTGGTGTATTATTTTTTCTATGACTTTCGAGAATATCGGTATTAATGCCACTGGTCGGTAATTTTTAATTGAAGTTTTCTCCCCTTTCTTAAACAACGGCTTAATAATAGATACTTTAAGTTTATCTGGGAAGACTCCTTTTTCAAAACATAAGTTTATAATATATGATAGTGGATGACAAACAATATGATGGACTTCTTTGATAATGTTTGTCGTTATGTTATCGTTCCCTGTGCTTTTAGTATTTTTGAGAGATTGAATCGTTCTCGATACCTCCTCTGGTGTAGTTGGACTTAAAAAAATCGAATGATTCACTCTGTTTATTTGTGGCGGTAGTTTATTGCAGCCTGAAGTAATTTGATCAGAGTAAAAGTCATTGAATGCATTACAGATGTCTTTGGTTTTTACTATTTCTTTATTATCGTGTATAATTTTTGTTAGTGGTTCTTGAGGGAAATCAACTTTGTTGTCATTAATTATTTTCCAAGTTGCTTTGCTTTTATTATTAGATGTCTTAATGTAATGATTATTTTGTACATACTTTGTTAGTCTTATAATTTTTTTATATCGAGCTGTGTATGAAGTGTATATTGTTTTATTGTTCTCAGTTTTTGTTTTACGGTATTGCCACAGTAGTTTGCGTTTTATTTTGCTGCACGTTTTTATGCCATTGGATAGCCATTTTTGCCTTTTATTAATAGTCTTCGTTACAATTTTTAAAGGAAAACATAGGTCGTAAAAGACTTTAAATATGTCTATAAAGTTGCCGTATGCTAAGTTTGGGTCATTCAGTTCATAAGTCCCACTGAAGCTTAAGCTTGCAATACACTCAATAAACTTTTTTATATATTCAGAAGAGAAGTCTCTTATTTCAATTTTCCACGAATGAATTGCACACGTTTTTTTTACATTGCATTTTAATATTTGCGCAGTGTGGTCCGATAGTGCAGTCTCAATTACTTCTCCGTTGTTACCACGAGCATTATGAAATATATTGTCTATACAGGTACCGCTAGATAAGCGAGTAGGTTGTTTAGTAAGTATTTTGAGGTTAAATCCGTAAATTGTATTCATAAGTGTCTTAGTAACTTGATCATTTTTTAGAATATTTATATTGTAATCCCCGCAAATTATTATAGTTTTATTAGTTTTCCCAAGTGTAATAAGGAAGAGTAGATTTTCAAGCATTTCGAAAAAAAGAGAAAGATGAATCTTTGTATGGGTATTTTACGGAACCCTATACAAACAGACGACAGTTACATTATGTTGCGTGAGTTCTATGCCACAGCACTCAATAATATTAGCTTTAGATAGCTTTTTTACTTCTTTTAGAACTTTAAATTCATGAATATTTCTTACTAAAATACACGCGCCACCTTTTCTTCTCTCTCTATAAAAACTATCACCCAATTTGTAATCCGGTAACGTGAGCATGTTTTCATCGCCTAGTACCATATTATGCTCAGTAACACACAAAACATCAATTGTCTTATTTAACTTAGAAAGTTCCGCTAATTGTACAGTCAGCATATCTGCTTTATTAATTAGCCCTTCTATATTTTGGTGCATGACATTTATATAATTATAGACGAAAAAAATTTTCATTTGAATTGCGGATAGCATTATCTAATGTACCAGTGATGCTGTTTACCCTTTTTTCCCCTTTTGTGACGGAAAAGTATTCTGTTATTATTTTTTGTCGTGACGTGTATTTGGGCCCATTGTCGTTGCTATTTTGTTTATTTGTTTTTATTTTACATCTAATTTCGGTATTACAAGGTATAAATTTATTATTATAATCAATGGTATCCACAACTAAATTTATTTGTGAACAAATATTTTGAATATACTTAAATCTATTGCGATGAATTCTTTTAAGCTGAACAAAGTTACAATGGTCAAACCTCCTTGATACACAATGAATCAGGTTATTAAGATTTTGCTCACTAAGAAGTCTATTCTGACAAACCGAAAGTAATATTACCGACGCCTTTGTTTGTTTCAATATACAATACAACTCATGCGATACTTTTAGTGGATCCGGGGTCTTCTTCCCCTACACACAACACCAGCTTGTCATGTTGCGTGAGTTGGAGCGAGTTACAAGAATGCGTAAAGACTGCCATCGGTGCTTCAGGGTATACTAATCCCTGTATGTTGTATTCATCATAGTTGCTGTTCATTCTGGACCGCGCTAGTTCCGATGCTAAACCTTGGCACTGATTGCCTCCAATTATCATTATCTTCTTTGAAGTTGCCTTGGTGTTTTGGTTGGGAAGGGTGCTTAGTTCGCCATCGTTCTGTTTCGGTGACATTGTGTTAGGTTCTGTTTCTGGTTGTAGGCACTTTTTGTTTGTCTCGGTGCCTTTTGAAGTTATGGTACAGCCTTCTGTTTCAGTTTGCATGGTAATACCCAGGTTTTGTGATGTGGTTATATAACACCTTTCTTTTAAATCATTTATAATCTTCTCGTTATTACCTATGATTGTCTTTAATGAACGATTCTCAGATAATGTGTTTTTTAATTCATTCTCCATTGAAGCAATTTTTTCTTCCATCACCTTCACTAGTGCATCCAATTCTTCTAATGTCTTCCTTTCATTAGTATGCAGACTTTGGTAACTTCTATGGGGCTGGACGTTTGATATAAAGGCCGGGAACTCACCGTCCTCCTCCTCAGGTCGAGTAGTACAACTTACTGGCTGATTTAGCTTCAGGTTTGGTTGCGTATTTTCGTTCTTATCCTGGGAGGCCTGGTAGTCGTTTTTGAAACGTGTTGCAGTCATGGGACTGTTAGAAAAACTATCGACAAGTCGTCGTCTCAGTCCTTTTGTAAGGCTGAAGGACATATTTTTCTTGAATGAAGATAGAGGACTTGTACAAATCTGTTTCAATATGGCCATTTCTTGACACAGGCTATTTATTTGTTTTCTCAGATCGGAGTTCTCTAAGCTAATAGTATCCAACTCATTTTGCGTGCTTTCTAGACTTGATTTTAATTGTTTCATTTCTTCCTTCATTTCCTCAATGCAATAGCAAGAGTGAAATTGAAGTTACTTCACGACCGCCATTATTATTATTCTATAGTACGTTGCCCTACTCTTTTAATACTTACTTTTGCGACTCTCGTTTTCATACACAAATCTTCACATAGGTACACAAACACTTATCCGGAAAAATATCTGTAGGCCGTATAAATACTTGAATTGTGCGGGAATCGAACTTGCGACACGTTAAGGTATAAGGTATAACGGGCTGGTGTCCGCAACTCCACGTCTAAGCACGTATTTTGCGCGATGGGTGGTAAGTATAGTTACTCGATCCATCCTAACTCCTCGAAAAAGGCCAGCACACCCTTGATATTGCTGGTGATCTCTCGGAGTATCTGGGTTTCCGAAGTACTTGGCCCTGTATGTGGCGACCTTAGGGCAGTTTAGTAGGACGTGGACTGCCGTCTCGTCCTCCTCCATGCATGCTCTGCACAGTAGGCTGTCTGTAACTCTGATGACAAAGAGGTGTTTGTTAAAAGAACCATGGCCAGTGATGGCTGCTGTGACTGTACGCAGTTGTTGCTTTGACAGCCGGCGGGCTTTTTTAGTGTGGCGACCGTCAATGACGGGAAGCGCCTCCTTGGCCTGCCTGCACTCGCCATGGTTTATCCATAACTCCTCGCGACACGTTACCTGGCAGCCAAGCGCTCAGCCACTGCATCAATCATGACGTCAACGTTTTATAAAATTTAATAAAAATAATATTTGTTATCTGCCTCGTAGGTGTAGTGGTCACAAGCACGACTGCTGAGCGTGAGGTCCTAGGTTCATTCCCCAGGTCGGGCAAACTGTTGTTGAGTTTTCCGTGTGGAATTTGTCAGTAGTAGCCCGGAGTCTGGATTTATGCCCGGTTAATTTTTTTTTTAAATTTTTTTTTTCTTTTTTTTAATTTAAAAGCTTTTATTGATTTGCACACATTTTACAAAAAAAATTAAACCCACCAAACTGTGTGACAGTTTGTCGGCGGGAATAGCACTCAATGAACATTTGGTAAAAAATTGGACAGTTTTAGTTATTAGCTATTAAATATTTATATTCATGCAGTTTATCTAATCTACTCTCAAACACAATATGAAGAGGTAGCAGTGCACACTTATGTATTATTACTTATATATTAAAATTATAATTTTTATCTATTCATCTTCTATTTCTTTAATCTCATTCTTTATCTTTAATCTATTTATTAAAAATTATAATTTTTAATACAATACTCAAATATGCATGCCGTACTCAGTGAGTAACATATTTTTTAACTTGTATTTTAATGTTTGTTTACTTATTTTATTATTTATTTTTCTAAGCCAGTCATTATTATTATATAACGTTGGGATCAAATACTTGTTGGTTCTTTTACCATAATAATTATTTATTGGTTGACGGACCACTTTCTGTTCTCTAACACGTCTTGTATTGTAAGTATTTTTTATTTTTATTTTATTTTTATCATTGTAAAATTGTTCGGCAATAGGCTCGCCCCCTGTTACATGGGGCTTAAACATAACAGCGAAATGAGGGTGTAGTATACACGTCTGCCCAACCCTTCGGAGAATACAGGCGTGATGCCTCCCGTCATTGCCTAGTATTGGGTCTCGTTTATGAAAGATACTCCTAAAAGTTTCCTACGAGGGAATCATAAAATACAGCATAATTAAGAGCGGTTACGCACTGCATCCGATCCGGATCCGTAAAAATACGGATAAAAAAAACTCAGACCGAATTCAGACATTGCTTTTCGCACTGCATCCGATCAAATTCGTGAAAATACGGATCTAGAGTCTAAAAATCTCGGACCGAATTCGGATATTGCTTACGCACTAATTCGATCCCTGATCCAAATCCAAGTAATTCAGGGCATCTTTTGCATATGTCCGATTTAAAGCCGAGGTAATGCGAAAGCGTTCATACAAACAGTACTACGGCTACTTCGGTCCGTCAATATTTTTTCCGAATTGGAGACTCACGGATGGCGAAGAGAAATCGGATGACGGAAGTCGGATCTAGTCCGTAAACTACCATACAAATAGTTCTATGACTACTTCGGAACGTATTTTCACGGATTCGGATCGGATGCAGTGCGTAACCGCAGTAAGTCTGAAAAATTATTTTAGATATTCTATGAAGCATATAAAATAAACAGAACGTTTCTGAAACAAAATTTACTGAAACGTTACAAAATTACACTCCTTTGCAATTAATTCAAAAGCTAAACGAATAAACCATACACTATTTAAAAGCAAGAACGCCAATAGAGCCTCTAAAATACTCTAAAAGCTAAATTAATATTTTAGTTCACCTCTATAATTAATACTGTGAAGAGAAAATGCCACGATGCAGAGAAGCGTGTCGTATTTCACAGCATGCATTTCAAATGAGTCGGGTTACATTTTAAATTAACGTTTTCCAACTATTCTGTGTCTATTCCAACTTGGTACTAACTTAAGACTTTGTGTGACACAGTGTTTGTAAATTCTTTTGTTTGGAATCGCGTGTTGGGTAAGGAATGGTATCACGTTTGGTTCGGGTGTAATTAACAGTTGGGTTACACGTGTGAGCTTGAGTGTGAACTGAGAATGGAGCTTTAAAATTGTGCTTTGTTGGGAAGGTAAATATAAGAGTGTGTGGTGTTTAAACGGTTTCAGAGTGACCTTTGTATCTTTGTAAAATTCTGTAATTTAAAACGAGATAGTTATTTATATCGTCGCCTTAGAGTGAAAACCACGGGAATACATTTGGGAATAGGCATGTTGACAGCATCAATAAATTGCAAATCTAATCATTTTGTCAAAAACCAAAGCAAAAAAAAATATCATACAAAACCGAGTTTAAGTTTTCTGATTCATATTAGCGCCTCGAGTTACCTGACAGCACAGAGAAATATCGCGCTAGTCGTGCCCGCCAGCTGTGTCACCGTGCTTTCGTTCATTTATAGGTGGATACAGACTTTGCGAGGCATGCGCCGCAAACGGCGCACAACGAATGCCTCTGTATGATGCGTGCGTGTCGAAAAAATATATCAACATATGCTCGGGTCGAGCCATCGCGTGCGAAGCAAATGCCTCGTTTGTCCGTCTTCATGTTTGTGGCGAGGCATGTGCTACGCACATGTGTAGTTTCATTTTCTCAGTCGAGGCGTGGGTGGATATCGTACGCGGCGCACACTTCGAACGTGCATGCGAGACTACGTCCACAACTAATGTAATGCTCGCACTGAGGCGCTTTGATCTTGAAGCGTTTGCCGACATACGTTGGCTCACCCTCGCAAGTGCGTAGCACATGCCACGCTACGAATATGAAGGTTGCGAGGCATTCGTTGTGCGCCGTTCGCGGCGCATACCTCGCAGTCTGTATCCGCCTTAAGCGTGGCATCGAAATGTTCTATCACATAATTCTTTTTTTGAAACCTTTTAAGGTGGTTTAAATAAGATAGTTACTCGAGTCACAAACGTTAAGGTCTTGGAGTGACCTTCGACCGCTATCTGGCTTTTAAAGATCACGTATCCACTCTTGCGAAGGAATGTTTCAGGCGTTTAGGATTTGTCTTGCGTCGCCGTCGTGACTTTCGCAACCCAAATGTTATTAGGCTGTTATACACCACACTGGTTCGCAGTAAACTTGAGTTCAGTGCCTGTGTCTGGCACAAAAGCAGCAAAAGTGAGGGGCGAGTACCGCACCGCATACTCTTTTAGACCGTTTTGACAGGTCGTGAAATAAATATGTCGGACTACTGCCATGACGTCACTAAATCTCTAACAATAAATAAATAAATAAAACAAGATCACTTACCACGACAGCCAGAATAAAAAAGTTTTTATTTTTAATAAAGCCAAATCCCAATGCGGGGTTAATGCGGGCTATACCAGTAATAAATCATGTGGTCTTAAGGAATTACACAAATTCGTTTACACCCTCTAGAAATGGAGTAGTTCTAAAAAGACCATAAAAATTATGCATTTTTTAGGGTTCCGTACCCAAAGGGACGGGACCCTATTACTAAGACTCCGCTGTCCGTCCGTCTGTCCGTCTATCACCAGGCTGTATCTCATGAACCGTGATAGTTAGACAGTTGAAATTTCGCAGAAGATGTATTTCTGTTGCTGCTATGACAACAAATACTAAAAAACAGAATAAAATAAATATTTGACGGGGCTCCCATACCACAAACGTGTTTTGTTTTTGCCGTTTGTATAGATTTTTTTTATATTCCCTTTTGTAGTTAAACACCGAATATCAGATTATTTTGATACCATTTCACAATAAATCGGATAATACTGGAATATTAATGAGATGCTTCACAGTTTCGCAGTAAATCCCAGGATTTAAATCATGATTACCGCTAACATTTTTGGAAATATACAAGGTTATTCGGATTGGGTACTAATCCGCAGACCACTTAAGTATCACTGATGACGGTTTTGCAGCAAGTGTTAAAATTTTAAAATTCGATTAAGGCTAAGTTCATATGACCGCGCGGTACCGCGCGGAACTACAAACCGCGCGGTACAAGATCAAGCTAAATAGTGTTTATCGTCTACATTAACGCGCGGCACAGCGCGGCGCGCTCCGTCCCGTGCGCAAGATTTTGCACTGCGCGGTTAGTAAGTTCATAGGTTCCGCGCGGTACCGCGCGATCATATGAACTTAGCCTTAGGTATTTAATTTTTGAGTATTATAGGCTAAGTTCATATGACCGCGCGGTAACTAACCGCGCGGTACAAGATCAAGCTAAATAGTGTTTATCGTCTACATTAACGCGCGGCACAGCGCGGCGCGCTCCGTCCCGTGCGCAAGATCTCGCACTGCGCGGTTAGTAAGTTCATAGGTTCCGCGCGGTACCGCGCGGTCATATGAACTTAGCCTAAATCTCGAAATGCCCGAGCGACTTCGAGAAGTATGCTTCGTCGAATTCCGCCTATTTTTTGTGGTTGATTTGCACGCGTCGTTTTTTGCCACACGCGACACGCGGGGCTTTTTAATTGTTACATAAAAAAAAAAGTTTTTTATTCGTGTTTAGACTCGTTGGTATAGTCACCTCCTTAAACATGGTATGGATACGGATCAACATCTCGTAAAACATAAAAAAAAAACTTAAAAACACTACACAGTATAAAACAAAGACGCTTCCTGCTGTCTGTCTGTCCCTATGTATGCTTAGATCTTTAAAACTACGCAACGGATTATAATGCGTTTTTTTTTAATAGATAGAGTGTTAAGGTATAAGGTATAACGGGCTGGTATCCGCAACTCCACGTCTAAGCGCGTATTTTGCGTGATGGGTGGTAAGTATAATTACTCGATCCACCCTAACTCCTCGAAAAAGGCCAGCACACCCTTGATGTTACTGGTGATCTCTCGGAGAGTACCTGGGTTACCGAAGTACTTGGCCCTGTATGTGGCGACCTCAGGGCAGTTTAGTAGCACGTGGGCTGCCGTCTCGTCCTCCCCCATGCATGCTCTGCACAGTGGGCTGTCTGTAACTCCAATGACAAAGAGGTGTTTGTTAAAAGAACCATGGCCAGTGATGGCTGCTGTGACTGTACGTAGTTGTTGCTTTGACAGCCGGAGTGCTTTTTTAGTGAGACGACCGTCAATGGCCGGAAGCGCCTCCTTGGCCTGCCGGCACTCGCCATGGTTAATCCATAAATCGTTGTGTTGGTCTCTGGTGCGTTTTCTTACCAGGGTGCGTAGATATCCGAAGGGGAGTGGTACTATGGGTTCGGGACCCACCGCATCCATGCTCGATCCCCTTCTGGCGAGTTCATCAGCTGCATCATTGCCTCGGGAACCGCTGTGTCCTTTGATCCATTGAATGGTTATATTATTGAGGTTACCCACCTGATTCAGAGTTTGGTGACACTCGTGTACCAGCCCAGAATTATCTGTGTGGCTGCTTAGTGCTTGCAGGACTGCCATGCTGTCCGAGAGTATTCGGATTGAGTGGTCCTCAACCTTCCTGGCCATGATTGCTGACGCAGCTAGGGAAATACCCAAACATTCAGCCTGGAAGACCGTGTTATGAGCCCCCAATGGTGTGGCTATGTGTACGTTGAGGTCTTCTGAGAAGATCCCGGCACCTGTGCCTGTGCCTGTTTTGGATCCATCCGTGAAGATCCGCAGCTCCGCGGGGCATAAACCCTCGCATCGGTGATCTTCGTACAGTTGGATTTTGTATTTTTTGTCAAAAATGAATTGTTTGGGTATCCGGTCGTTTATAGCTCTTATAAGAGGGAACTCGCTAGCGAGTTCCTCTAGCAACGAGGTGTGTTGTGTGTTACCTTTGCTCCAGAGGTTCAGTGTTTTCAGGCATATTGCTGCCACCGCTGCTTCCTGTTGTATAAAGAGGTGCAGCGGTGGCAGTCCCAGCATGGCTTCTAGTGCTGCAGTCGGTGTAGTCCTCATGCAGCCCGTGGTTGCCATGCAGGCAAGTCTTTGTATGCGCTGTAGTTTGTTTGATGCTGTGCTCAGCTTGGTTCTGGGCCACCACACCACAGCCCCGTAGGCGATCATGGGGCGAATCACCGCACTGAACAGCCATAGTGTGATTTTGGGGGATAGTCCCCATTTCTTACCTATCATTCTTCTGCACTGCCAGAAGGTGATGCAGGCTTTGTTTAGTTTGTTGTCTAAGTGATTGCTCCATTTTAGCTTGCTGTCCAGGATCACCCCGAGATACTTAACCTCATTGGACAGCTGGAGTTCTGTGTTGAGCAGTTTGGGTAGTCGGAAAGGACCTAGTGCCCGTTTTTGGGTGAACATGACTAATTCTGTTTTGGTGGGATTCACTGATAGATCAAAGTCCCTGCACCAGCGTTCTACGATGCGCAGGGCTTGCTGGGTGAGATTGCAGATGGGCCCGGTCACCTTGCCCGAGACCAGGATGGCGAGATCATCAGCATATCCTATTGTGTAATAGTGGTCGGCATTGAGTTTCAAAATGAGGTCGTTTATTACCAGGTTCCACAGAAGGGGGGATAGGACCCCTCCCTGGGGGCAGCCCCTGGCTATCATGGCCATCTGCTTTTCGCCTTCAAGGCGAACCACGCGTTTGCTAAGCATATTTGTGATCCAGTCAGTTAGTACCTGTTCCACTCCATGTTTGGAGAGGGCGGCGCTTATGCTGGAGAAATGTGTCTTATCAAAAGCCCCTTCAATGTCTATAAAGGTGCCCAGGCATGTTCCTTGCTGATGGATCGCTTCTTCTATCCGGCTGACTACCAGATGAAGTGGGGATTCCGTTGACTTACCTGCGCTGTATGCGTGTTGGTTACCGTGCAGCGGTATAGTTTTTAGAGCGCCGTCCCTCAGCTCCCTATCGCATAGCCTTTCCAAGGTCTTTAGCATGAAGGAGGTCAGACTGATTGGACGGTGAGATTTCGCATTTGTATAGTCGCCCTTACCTGGCTTTGGGATGAATATAACTTTCACTTCCCTCCATCCTTGGGGAACGTACCTAAAGGCCGGGCACGCTCTCATTATGGGTAGCAGTCTCCTGGCGACAGGCGTTTCTCCCCATTGCAGTAGGGCAGGAAACACTCCGTCCGGACCGGCTGCCTTGAAAGGATGGAAGCTCCGGATGGCCCCTTGGAGTTTCTCCAAAGTGACCATCTTGCTTGCATAGCTCCAATCATTTTCTGATGGTATTAGGGTTACATCCTGCCAACTTATTACCTGTGTGAAGACGCATCCTGGGAAGTGAGTTTCGATAAGGACGCGCCTGGCTTCTTCCGGCGATGATGTAAGTGTGTTGTCAGGTCTACGGAGATTGACAGGTGCAGATATGCCCTGTTGCGCCAATATTTTCCTTACCCTGTTCGCTTGCTGGCATGATTCAATGTTCTCACAGAATTTACGCCATGCCATGGTGCTTCTGAATCTGATGCATCTTTTGTAGCTGGATTTGGCCGATTTGTAATCGTCCCAATCTTCGTCAGCACAGATAGAGAGATAGAGAGAGAGATAGAGTGATTCAAGAGGAAGGTTTTAAGATATAAAACGTACACGCGCGAAGCCGGGGTGGGTCGCTAGTACTTAATAATAAAAAAACACATTCTATTCAATACATTCAAATAATTCCCAAAAATGCTAGCTAACTTTTTTTCGTAATACACACTGACACACCCAAAGCCTGTGTACACACAACATATATCATTCCTTCTAAAATCAGCATATACCTATTACCTATACGTTACCGAAAAGCTCCAATCGAAAGCTCCAGGAAGTTTGTGCAAGGTATTAAAGCTGTCCGCAGGCAAATCCAGTCTGTTTGCATAAGTATAATTATGTTTGTCGACGTCCATGTGCAGTCAAATTAGAGAGGTAAACAGATTTCACTGTTAGTTTTCGTGACAAAGTTTGATCAAGTGAATTATTCTTGAATAGGATTTATGACTATACACTGTGTTTGGTTGCTGTTTCGTACTCGATTTAAATTATAAAGGAGATCATTCATTTTGGGCTATATCTGAAAGTTCAGTTCTGGGTGGCTCACTATGGTCAGGAGAGCATTGCTCCGTCGACTCTGCTTTGGAAACCCAAACAACCTCACAAACATCAGCAGAGGCACTCCCTTTTTTTATAAAGGCTAAAGCCTTGTATCCATTTGAGCACGCTCAGGCGAATGAGCGGATCATTTGGCCGAGCCGCTCAAGTGGAGTAGCCTGAGCACGCTCGGCCCGAGCAAGTCTGAGCACGCTCAGAGCGAGCCCGCACCTTGTCGGTTTTTGTCCGCGCTCAAAGGCGCTCAGTTTAGATGGTTGTTTTTGTATTTTAAAGACTCGGCGAATGACGAGCACGCTTAGTTCCCCGAGTTTGATATAGTTTAATTAATAACGTTTTATTTTACTTTTTCTGTTATTTATAAAATGAGTGGCTTGTGGCTCCTTCGAAAGTCAATTCACGAATCATATTAGCCGAGTTGTTCCTTCGATGACGATACATTTCTCTCATCCACCACCTTGGTGGTTTTCTCTTCTTCTTTATGACACTGTGAATGATTATAAAGGTCGAAGTAGCTACATGGATACGTGAAGACATGACGGAGCCGAGCATATACGGAGCAGTCTGAGCACAGCTTTTTCAATGTTGAGGCTCGTTCGACCAAAACTTTCATTTTATTCCTCTGAGCACGTTCAGGCGAATGAGCGGCTCATTCGCCTGAGCGTGCTCAAGTGGATACTTTGGCTTTACACTGTGTTTCATCTGAATAATCAGGCCACAATTTGAAACAACAATCTTTTAACACATTTCCGATTGCTGTTTAGGAAATGTATAGAATTACTAGGAAATGTATATAATAAAATTTATTTCACACATTTCCTGTCGATTTTAGGCATTGTACACATTTCCTAGGAATTCTATATAATGTCGGATTACATATACAAGGTTAGTCGGAAAGGGGGTACTAATCCGGAGCCCACTTAAAGTATCGCTGATGACTGTTTGAAAGCAAGTGTTAAAATTTCAAAATTCGATATTTTTTTTTTCCAAATAAAATGATTTTTATTTTCGTTTTTTCAAAAATTCTTCATCCCTGCTTTACTTACAAATTCAGAAAATGGTGCTTCTAATTAATGACCCCAAATATGACCTAAAATGTAAACACAGCTGATCATAACTGTGGATAGATAGATTTTCGAGCTTTTTTTTTGAGATTTTTGATCACCTATTTCTCTTAAACTATTGACTTTTGGAAAAAGTTGTAGAACAAAAGTTATTCATTATCATGGGTACTTTAACCCCCTTTCGGATTAGTACCCCCTTTCTGACTAACCTTGTATTTCCGTTAACATTATATGCTACTATCGTAATTTTTTTCACTTAACCAAAACTAACCGTTTAGGTATCTGGCAGGAGCACACTTGACTCAAACAAAAATTAGCACTTAAAAACTTAATATTTCAGAAACGGATCCCTTAATCGAAAATTTGTTTTCACAAACCCGCAATTTTTAAAAGACCTATCTAACAACACCCCACACCATGGGGTAGACGAGAAAAAAAACATCCTCAATTTAAATGAAAAGGAGGCACCCTAAAAAAAATTGTTTTCATGGTTTTGTTTTTCTACTTTGTCGGCGTGATTAATATGTATAGCCATGCCAAATTATAGCTTTTTAATACTAAGGGTCTCTGAGCTAAGCTGCAGACGGACAGACGGACGGACATGGTGAAACTATAAGGGTTCCTTGTTGACTACGGAACCCTAAAAAATGATAAGGCTTTAAGCAATTTTGTGTCATTTTTCAATGTATAAGCTGCAATTTTGTGTCATTTTTCAATGTATAAGCTGCAATTTTGTGTCATTTTTCAATGTATAAGCTGCAATTTTGTGTCATTTTTCAATGTATAAGCTGCAATTTTGTGTCATTTTTCAATGGACAAGCAGCTAATACGCCATGTTTTTAAGCCCTGCTTCCATTCAGTTTAATTCATTAAATCTGGATTTGCTGTTGCTATGCCTAAATAGCTTTTATTTTCATGAAAAATGTTTTCCATTTCATCACGTGCTGTTTTGACGGCTTTACGTCGGCCTATGGTATTATTTTGTTCGTTCATGGTATTTGGGGATAAGCGCCAGGAAAAAATTCGATGCTTTCATTAATTTTGGTAGATTATTACCTTTCTTTTTTTATATTAGTTGCCTTTTTATGGGTAGTTCTTCAGGGACAAAATTTTCAATTTCTATGGGTATATTTTTGTAACCAACTAACAAAACGGCATGTAATTTTTTATTAGTACAGTTTATCTTTATCCCTTACTGGGACAAATTATATTTTTTAAATAATTGCTGTCTAGGTACAAAATAAAAATATTTGAAGTTTGTTCTTCTGATTCATATAGCGCGTCCGTTTGCCATTTTCCGGAACAAAATGGTATATGTCGCATTTTCCCTTTGATACATCAATATAAATTATAGTTATATCGAAAGGAAATGAATTGTCCTCTTACAAAAAAAAAGTGTATTAGTTATAACTACGTTAGTGTGTTTATAAATAAGTAAATAAGAAGTGTCCGGCGTATAATACTGATTAATGTGGCGTAAGCTGCGCTTGACCGTACTTGGTCGGGTAATAATAATGAGGGTCTGGCTTCCCGCGCGGGGGAAGCCAGTCCTGCAACGGACGAGCTAGAAGGCGGATGAACAGCTGGTTGGCTTAGATCCCGATGTTACGAAGGTAAATGTCTGATTCATCTGTGTTTGGTTCAGATGGCATTCTGATTATAATGCCTACTTTATAACATTTATTTTATTGTTTTAAAACTTCTATCTGTGTTTCGTGTGATGCTTTTGGGTTATAGATTCGTGTAGAAAAATTACAAAAATGAAGTCTGTATGTATGATGAGTTATGCATGATTGTAGGCAAAATCCTGATTCATCTGTGCCTGATTCGTATGGTCAAAACCCCATATGAATCATACCATAGAAGACATTAATAAACAACAGAGTGGTGTAGACGTCAAATCTGCGAAAAAAATAAAGGTGACATCGAAGCAAGGTACATGCAGCTCTTTGATCAAACGTAGACAAATATCTGCTACCGAAATTCAGACTGGAAAAGATTCGGATACAGCCCAACAAGACCTCGACCTTCCCGATGACGACAGCTTTTGGATGGAGACTTCGTCAATCGATGAAAAACTTGTAACTCCAAAATTCACCAGAGATGTCCCACCGACTCTTCATCAGAAAAGACATGAAGACATTTTTACATTAGTTTCTAAATATTGTTGTACGTCTATACCTCGTTGGATAGCTGATTAAATAAGGATGTTTGTCTTGCATTTTGTTCACTTACTGTCACAGTAAATTTTTGAGATAAACATCATTGTTTATCGTGTTCCTCGACGATTTTCTAATACACTTAATTAACTTTTAATGATTATTTTCAATTGAATGGTCATTAAGAACAGTAAAATATGCAGAAAGCTTTGTAAAAGTATCAGCTACAAGCTAATATCAATAATCAAAGCCAGTCAATTCGATATTTTAGAGATAAATAGTGTTTAAAAGGAATTCTGGGTATTATTCAAAATAATACAAAAATTTCAATATTTCGAAATTCATTGACTTTCGGTAGAACATATGGGGGGTTAAATGTGTTGCATTTTAGCCTCCCAATAACGTAGTGCAAGGAATATGTACGTCAAATGACCAGTAAACCTGTATACTGGAGTTTCAAAAATATTTACAAGAATTATTGTTGAATCCACCAGATTTTTTCCGTAATATTATCACTGATAATTGTTTTCATAAAAACACCATTATTGTTGTTGTTAAAATATGATTATTTTCTTAATACAGAGCCAATCTACGTAAAGTTTTTCATTTTTATTTCTGTTTCTGATTCATTTGTGACAAATTCTGATTCATCTGGGCACAAAATATTCGAACGTCGATATCTTGAAAACTACTTTATAAAAACGAGTCCCTCATTCAAATACATGTTATTTGGCATACCTATTTTCATATGAACATGTGTTACAGAGCTGAAAGTGAAATTAAATTTTGGCCATATGGATCAGTCGAAGAATCAAATTTCGAAGAACTACCCTTATACGCTTTGGTATAGTCCTTGCATTATGTATAAAGTATTACCGGTAAACAAACCTGTAATTGTGAATTTAAAACTCATGAAACATACACATTTTTAAAACCTGAACTTTATTCTTTAAGCCCGTCCGCAAATTTTCAGAAATTTCTACCAGGATATTTTTGACGTGCAACTCTGCTCATAAATTTTGTATTAGAGCCCACACACTGTCAGAATTTGCCGGATCTGGCAGCCTGCTGGCTCTAATTCAAAATGTTCGCGCACGCCTCAGAAATTTCTGATTATGTTCGGCCAGGCTTAAACGACTCTTAAAGCAAAAGGAAAGTTTCGTGATCAAAATTTTGTTGACCTTTTCTATAAATTGAAAATTAATGCAACGGGATTAGTCGACACAGATTAGCAAAAGAACATCTGCTGTAAATGATGGAATCAGGAGTTACTTTGCGGAAATCCACGACGTACAAATATGCAAATACAATATCTAGCTTTAATTCCGCTGAATAAGATCGCTAGTTTGGATGCAATATGCAGCACCACCCTTCCGCCCACAAGTATAATTATACGCATGCAGAAAGAGTGAAAAAATAATGCAACATGCAACCAAACCAATCACGATACGTGTTTCGCCCCTGCACGGGGCATCCTCAGGATATGTTGACTCCTCGACCGCTAGGACGCGAAACTGTGTATTTGCTTTTGTCAAACATCTGCTGTGTTTATACTAAATTGACCAAATTAAGGGCTCTAATCGCTTCTATTAACCTTATAAAATGTTATGTAAAGCATTGAGAAATATGAGTACCTATGCATTTTTAATGTCTGAATCTTTTTCCATTTTGAACGTGTAAAGTCGGGGACTTGAAATGTTTACCACCATCTATCTATAATCTATAAACTCTCGGTCTATAATCACTTGCATATTTCTTTATCATAAGGTCGCTCGGTCGTTCGCAAATAATTGACAGGGCAACGATATTTTTATCTTAATTGACATAAAAAGGTTAATTTAAAGAGGCTTTATACTAGGTAGCATAGAAAAAAAAGTCAACCTATTTAGTGAATTCAATCAAGTTCGCTCTATACAACTTTTGACTGGACACACCATAGAAGTAATAAGTACTACGGGACACATGTGTGTCCCGTAGTACTTAAGCATGTGCTTATGTACCTAAAAAGAAGTTCCTAACATAAAAAAGTGGTTAATAGCCTTTTTGCTAGAATCGACGCATGACAATTTTAAAAACTAAGTATTACTCTTCAAAATTGATATGACATCTTGAATCTTATTGCGCATAGTGTGAGAAGGAATCGAATTTGAAATCTGATAAACATTTCGAGTCCCCGGCTGTACAAGCAGTACGTATGACCATCTTTGTCTTTTTTCATCTTACTGTCTTTGTTGAATCTTCATAAGATGACTGACCTCTGAACTTTGATTTCTAGCTTCAGAACCGAGGAATGCTTACGCATTTCATCCAAAAAACTAACCCCATTAGGTAACAGACTGGCGTCCCGGATGGTGTTATAGCTTCTTGTGTGAGCGAGACAAATATTGATTTGTAGGCTACATGTTTGTTTAGGCTATGTGTTCACTGGCACCTACAACACAATTGGATGTGACACGTTTATTTAATTACATTGTTATCATATTTCCGGTGTGTAGTTGGCATACATCTTAATTATGTTACGTTATTACAAATTCAGAACGTTTTCCTCTCAGTCAGATTATCGATCAAATAATCCAACTCCGCTCGTGGCTAGGGTTACCAATATTTTTTCGGCTGATTATAGTATATTTTAGATCTAAAAGAATATAGTGAACTTCAAAAAAATATAGTAGGACCTACTTTGTGGAAAAAGTAAAAAAACAAAGCTTTGTCTGATAGGTACTCATTTATTTTAATAAATATAAATAAGTTAGATTGATTTGCAGGTAATCTTATAGTGCGTTCATAAATTTTGCAAAGTGATTTGTTTTTTATTAGTTTCGGTGTTGCAAAGTAAAGATTGATCATCCAACTGAAGGATGACGAATTCGTGTAATTCTTTAAAACCACATCATCTTCTTAGCACGAGCTATACGAGAAAGCCTCATGCCGTGCCGTGGTGAAAAGATTAGCCAGTCAGCAAGGTTGGTAGCGGGGCTGACTGCCCAGGGTGCGCCAGACATACTTATGTATCGTCACTCGTGGAGGCTCTTTTCATGCACCCCCTGAAAACCACATGATCTATTACTGATATGAATTAACCCCGCACGGGATTTAGTTTGCCTAAATAAAAACAAAAAAAAAAACTTGCTCTATTCAGAGGTGATCGTTTCTAAACCATCTTATAAGGATTCAACAAAAAATAAGCAATTATTTTGTCCTCGGAAATTCGATGCCACTCATAAATGAATGAAAGCACGGCGACGAAGCTGGTTGGCACGACTAGCGTGATATCGCTCCGTGCAGTCAATAAACTCGGGGCGATAAAATGACTCAGAAACATAGGTTTTTTTAAATTTATTTGTTGCTTTATCTGATATAAACCATTGCTTAGTCAATCTGTATCACCAGTAGATCACGCGGTTTGAAGGAATTACACGAATTCGTTTACAACCTGTATAGTTTTTCAACAGTATACAGGATGTAAACGAATTCGTGTAATTCCTTTAAACCGCGTGATCTACTGGTGATGGTGACACTGATTGACCCTGCATACGTTTTTTCAGAATAAACAAAATTAATTTTCAAAAAATTAATCATTGTACTCTATATTTGAGTAATTTTAGCGTCCCAAGTTAACTGACTGCGTGGAGCGATATCGCACTAGTCGTGCCCGTCAGCTGTGTCGCCGTGCCTTCATTAATTTATGCGTGGCATCGAAATTTTCTATCACACAAAAAAATTATTGGGAAAAAAAAAGGTTATTTTTAATTAATCCAAATCCCGTGCGGGGTTTAATCTATGCCATTAATAGATCGAGTGGTTTTAAGGAATTACACGAATTTGTTTACGCCCTGTATAGTACACAGACCCGAAATACAATACAATACCTACTTTACATTATGGTACGGTTGGCAACCCTACTCGTGGCAACGACCTACGAGTTCCGAGCTATTTTTAATAAGCCAGATCGTAATCTGCACTTTGCGAGGCTAAGCTGCACTTGCCGCGGTTAGTCTGTGGTTGGACGACCGTCCGTTACACATCGAGACCCCTCTGTGACTCGGAGATCAGTTTTTACGGGTAGTTAGAAGCTCAAAAGTCTGACAACCGGTTAATCCTTAGGATATCGGGTTGCGGAGGTCTGATGGCAGTCGTTCCGTAAAATACTGGTATTTATTTATTTATACTTCTATGCAATTCTTTATGGTACAGAGTGCTGGGCAACTAAACAACACCTGTCAAAACTACACACGACGGAAATGCGCATGTTACGATGGCCAGCGGGGGTCACACTTCTGGATAAAGTACTCAACGTACACATCCGAGGTAGATACAAGATTGCACCCATTACTGAGAAGGTTAAAGAGCAACGCCTTCGATGGACGGACATGTGTTACGCCGTCCAGAAGACCACATGGTGCGAGTAGTCTTAAACCTGTCGACAGTGTCGCGAAATCGCGGAAGACCCTCCGCCACCTGGCTGACAACAGTCCAGAAAGATCTAAAGGAGAGCGAAATAGATACCGCAACGGCTCTGGATCGATATAAATGGAAAAGGCAGACAAGGAGAGCCGACCCCAGATAATGGGACAAGACAAAGGAATAAGAAGAAGATACTTCTATGCACTACGGTACAGTCAGCTGCACCAACTGGTTACCCCTCTCACGAACAAGTTTGTTCTTGAGAGGGGTAACCAATTAGTGCAGCTGACTGTACATAAGGCGGCCTTAATGACATAAGGCATTCTCTACCAGTCAACCTTTGGGGTAAAAAGAAAACCATCGAAATAGGTACAGGAAAAAAATAGATGACAATTTTGAACGGAATGTGCTACGAATTCATAAGATGGTATGTCTGTGTAATCAGCTGCATCTGGTTAGACTCAATGCCAGCTCCAACATAATTGGGGAGTCGATAGGCAGAACAGGCAGAATATATTGCAGTCGACTGCTGGACATAGAGTTCTTTCTAGATGCGTATCAAAATCTGGTTCTTCGCTTCTCGGATCCTGATTTCAGTTCAGATCGATCCACATTTTTCAAGATGCCAGTCTATTGCCTGTATCAATCTTATAACCCCGTTTAATGTGACCTGAAATCATAAAGCAGATAAGTGCGACTTTACCTGCTTTTAATGTTTGATTAAGCTTATCTTACGCGGTTCATGTTTCGTTACGTTACTCGTATGTATTAGGCTACATACAAATTCTTCTGCGCGGCCTCAACACGCGTATTTTACGTAGTTACGCCGAGCTTAATAGGGCGTAAACGTATCGTGCGCGCGCATTACTACGTAAAATACGTGACGCAAGATACGCTAAGTGTGTTTTGGCCCTAAAAGGCGTCCCGGCTGAACATATTATTGCAGACCATAATACAAATCTGAACAAATCAAATATAAAAGGCTCTCGAGGGCTACCTTCTAATTTTAACACGCTTAGTTATAATTTTTAACGTTAATCTATATACAAGGTTAGTCGGAAAGGGGGTACTAATCCGAAAGGGTGTTAAAGTACACCTAATACTTAATATTATCTTTTGTTCTACAACTTTTCCCAAAAGTCAATAGTTTAAGAGAAACAGTTGTTCAAAAATCTCAAAAAAAAATCTCTAAAATCTACCTATCCCCAGTAATGATCAGCTGTGTTTACATTTTAGCTCATATTTGGGGTCATGAATTAGAAGCACCATTTTCTAAATTTGCAACTAAAGCAGGGATGAAGAAATTTTGAAAAAAATAAAATAAAAATCATATTATTTGGAAAAAAATATCGAATTTTAACACTTGCTTTCAAACAGTCATCAGTGATACTATAAGTGGGCTTCGGATTAGTACCCCCTTTCTGACTAACCTTGCAAAATATTTAAAATAAAAAGAATAAACGGAATCAAAATATTACACAAAACCAAAATGATCTCCAAAATTCAATCAAAAACATTCCAAGCATATCAAAAATTGAGCCGCTTCTACAAAACAAAACACGAACTTTGTTTAAATAATCAAGAGCAACGGTGAAACAAAACAATAGAATATAAACAATGTTTCGAGGAATTGTAACAGAAAATATTTCAGCCAGGCAGGCCCCAGCCGCCGGAATGGTATAACTTCGTCGGATCGGACGTGACGCTCGTTTAGTTCCAAACAATACTAAGTAGGTACTCTTAATTCGGAATTTAATGACTGAATTTTTGCGTGGAGACTGTTGTTTTTGTTGTTGGGTTATTATAGAAATTGTGGAGTTGTTGGTGGGATACATAACATAATAAGCCCATTCCTACGGATCAAATAGGACTACAGCTCCGAAAATTTCTTCAATTTGTTGTAATTAAAATGAGGCCGTCAGCACAAAAGTGGCCTTATAGCCACGTTTTTTCGTATGAGAGTTATGTACTTAAATAATTTCAAACACGCTAATTTTAATTAAAAAAATGGCTTAACTCTAGTTTGACATATTAAGGTGTGTCCAGACCTGACGAATGCGTCGCTCGCGAGCCGCTTGCGAACTGCGCGCGTGTTGCTCGCGTGCGGTTACAGCCTACGTTTGGTGCGCCGCTCTAGTGAAACTCCGGCAAGGCTCGAGTGGGGTGCGCGTGAAGCGCGCGCACACCTCGTGCTCACATAGCTTCTTTCGTATTTGAACTATAAGCCTCTCGAGTACGGCGCGTAGATTGAGCGCGAGCGGCGCGCGGATAGCGCAGGGGCTGCGTACGAACACGAAATGCATGCACGCAGTTCGCAAGCGGCTTGCGAGCGGCGCATTCGCCAGGTCTGGACACACCTTATTTTTTTTTTATTTACTTTATTGTTTGAAATTATTTACCGCACATAATTCTTACACGAAAAAAAAGTGGCTTAGGCCACTTTTGCGCTGACGGCCTCAAATAGCCTACTGATTGATTTCTTAATCTTCTCTTTCTTGGGAACAGACCTCTTTTTGATTTTACTGTCCCACTGCTGGGCATGGGCCTCATCTCATAATGAGAACAGACAACACACACCATCGAAAACTTTATGGAGTACTCTCAGGTGTGCAAATTTCCCCACTATGTTTTCCTTCACTGTTAACGCAAATGATAATCAAATTCTGATCCACACATGAATTAAAAAGAAAGTTAATTAAAAAAACTAAAAAGCCGACTGCATAAAAAGCGAACTAAAAAATAAGAACTGAAAATATTTTATTATTATAACTTTCGTGAGACACGTTCATATTTATAATTAACTAGCTGTACCCGGCATGCGTTGCAATGCACTTTTTCCTACTTACTACCTACCTACTACCTACCTACTACCTACCTACTACCTACCTACTACCTACCTACTACCTACCTACTACCTACCTACTACCTACCTACTACCTACCTACTACCTACCTACTACCTACCTACTACCTACCTACTACCTACCTACTACCTACCTACTACCTACCTACTACCTACCTACTACCTACCTACTACCTACCTACTACCTACCTACTACCTACCTACTACCTACCTACTACCTACCTACTACCTACCTACTACCTACCTACTACCTACCTACTACCTACCTACTACCTACCTACTACCTACCTACTACCTACCTACTACCTACCTACTACCTACCTACTACCTACCTACTACCTACCTACTACCTACCTACTACCTACCTACTACCTACCTACTACCTACCTACTACCTACCTACCTACTACCTACCTACTACCTACCTACTACCTACCTACTACCTACCTACTACCTACCTACTACCTACCTACTACCTACCTACTACCTACCTACTACCTACCTACTACCTACCTACTACCTACCTACTACCTACCTACTACCTACCTACTACCTACCTACTACCTACCTACTACCTACCTACTACCTACCTACTACCTACCTACTACCTACCTACTACCTACCTACTACCTACCTACTACCTACCTACTACCTACCTACTACCTACCTACTACCTACCTACTACCTACCCAAGCAGCACACTTAGCTGTATAGTCTCTGGACAACAGAATTTTAGAAAACTCGAGGCTGTATTGCTTTCTGTACAAGGGCTGTATATCCAGCTGCACAGCTCTTATAATTCTAAATTTGGCCCCAAATTAACCAGCCCTGAGCATTATAGTAGCTTGTTAACAGCTGTCCAGAGCATTGTAAGAGCTGTACATGGGCTGTACAATGGCTTAGACAGCTATCAATAGGCCACTATCCAGCTCCTTTAATTCTCGTAGACAGCCAAAAGATGGTTTATGGCTTAGTAACGGCTATTGTTAAATCTACAAAGAAATACTCGTAGCAACAAAAAACTATGTGTTCAGTGAAAGTGTTACGGCCATTTTCTGTGGACAAATAATAATTTCTAATTAAGTAATTTTTCACGTTTGTTTTTCGTATCTCTGTTGGTAAATTGTACTGCGGGTGCCACTTTACTATTAATATATATAGGTGATATTATCAAATATTACACGCGCCATCGAAATAATATAGTTTTACTAACAATATTATACAAAATAAATACGGTGTACCAATTATTCATGGATTTTTACTACATTTTTCCATTTAATGTGCATTAATATCCATTTGTAACAATTAAATAATGTGTTTTTACTTTAATAGCTCTCAAATATCATGAAAGTTTAACAGATATTAGTAGTTTTTTCATATGTAATTGGCTTATTTACATTAAAATGGCGTTAATTTGTTATCCAGCAATAATTCTAACTAAATTCCCTTGTCCGTCTCTTTTCTGTTCAATGGCCATATTTAAGTCTGTTAATCAGCTGAAAACTGTTCGCTAGCTGTACAGTGGTTTACAGTTATTCTAACGACTGGTTAAAGGAGTAAAGTGAGAAGGGATCTCTATTAATAGAAAATCATTTTGAGGTTATGACAAATCGATGTTATCAGGGCGGCAATTCTCGTCTTAAAAGTCTATTTTAGATAAAAACTAACGCTTTATGATTATTCGTAATGGATGCTAATTCCTTAGTTTTCAAGTATGCTGATGCTGAAGATAAGATCTGTAACGCGCGAGAATCGCTTCCCAGCTGATTGTCGTTTGTTAAGGTTCGATTTCGAAATGTATATCTCGACCGATACCAACTGTTCGAAGCAACTCGAACGGCTACTCGTATTTTCGCTCGAGAAAAGTTCTAATTCGACTTTTTTCTCGAATTCGTGATTAAATCGAATACACGAGAATTGCCTTCCTGAGTAATACTAACCTATGTTTACTCTTCAATAATTCTAGAGGCTGTAAAATAGCTCATATTTATGCTATAAGCTTTGGAATTAAAGAGTTGTAACGCTACACTAATTTACAGATCAGGCAGTCATAAATGCTTTAAACCATCTACTATTAAGCTCCTTGAGGTAGCATTATAATAGAATTAGTGTACACCATGAAAAAGCCAAGGGCAAAATTTGATTCTCTAATACAACTCACAGCTTAGAAGAGGGTGTGATTTTATCGCATTAAGCAGCCGTTCACAAGCTTTGGTCTTTTTAACCAGCTAGTGGCATTATACGTAGCCAAAGGCTGGACAACAGTTCTTTCAAATTCTACTAAAATGCATTTTGTTGTTTTTTTCTCCATTGTACAGCCATTAGTCAGCTGTGCTGTTTAACAGTGTAGAGATTACCCCTCATACAGCCTCAAGAATCGTTTTATCCGGTAGTACAGCTGCATAAGAGCCTTTGACTGTAGTATAACTTGTTTATGGATGTAATTTCCGACAATGTGCTGCTTGGGTACCTACTACCTACCACCTACCTACTACCTACCTACTACCTACCTACCTACTACCTACCTACTACCTACCTACTACCTACCTACTACCTACCTACTACCTACCTACTACCTACCTACTACCTACCTACTACCTACCTACTACCTACCTACTACCTACCTACTACCTACCTACTACCTACCTACTACCTACCTACTACCTACCTACTACCTACCTACTACCTACCTACTACCTACCTACTACATACCTACTACCTACCTACTACCTACCTTCAGAAACAAAATTAAAATAGTAACAAAAAGTTAAAACCATTTTCATGCATGCGGTAAACACAGATTAAGAATATGGATATACTGATATAATTAGTATTTTTTTTAAATATCAAAATTTTCTTTCATAAGAACCTTGTCCAGAAAATTACGAAAAAAACAAAAAAAAAAAAACCATATCGGTCCAGCCGTTCACGCGTGATGCGATGACCAAGGGAAATAGAAATTCATTTTTATATATATAGATTACGGTTTACTCACGTGTATTATCCGGGATTCTCTGACTAGTTTCGGACCCAAACGGAGCCCTTAATCACAAAAACGTATACGTATAACATAACTTAAAATTCAAGTTTACAAAAAATCATGCTATCAAATCGTAACATGCAGTCGGAGGTTACTTACGTTTTCAATGACCAAAAGTTTGACAAAAAAAAAACAATCATTTTGGCTGTTTTTGGAAACGAAAACTGCACTACTAAATAAACCTGAAAGATTCCTCCAGCACTTTTTCCACTTCAAAAAATATCTGCATTAAATAAAAACTATGGAGCAAAAGTATAGTTTACAGGATGAGACAGCCCTGACTCCTAAAGAAAGACAGTCTTGTGGTACCTACCTATAGGAGCCAGTTCCTTCCGTACACATAGGAAAACAGCTCCGATAATTACTTCAAGTTGTTGGTATTAAATTACAAACTACTGAATATACTGATTGATTTCAAAATCATAAAATTTTCTCGTTGTTGGGAACAGAACTCTTTTTGATTTTACTACTTTTCTTTCGACCCTTATTTATTTAATGATCCGTAAACAACACAATTACAGTACGTACGTATAAAAAACAAAGCAGAAAAAAAAATTACACATAGTAAAATATAAAAAAAAAAAAAAATACTTGCCGTTTCCGCTCCTGATGTTTCTCTACAAAAAGTTACCATACGAAGAAAATGAAATAATAATAAAAAAAAACATGGTAATGTAGCTTTTTCACGGTTTTTGATGATGTAGTTTATGTTTTTTCGACAGCAGTATCCTTACGGCTACAATTTACGAAATGACCGAGCTGTCAGGACTCAGGACTCATCTTTTGTTGAACAGAGTGTAGTTGTCAATTCAGAGTATACATATTACATTAGTGCGTATCACGTAGAAAGCGGGTTGCCGGCGCCGATCTGCCAGCGGTTGTCGGTGCTGGTCCGCGCAGTTAGTCGGCGCAGGTAGTCTCTATAATTCTCAGGAGGTCGTGGGGCAAAGCCCCACAGAAGAAGAGGTCCGTTAAGAGTCCGGTATAACCCATGAGGAAAGACATAAGATAAAAAAAAAACAAACAAACGTAGTCTACAATGTGTGGCGAACCAGCGTCGACAAGCTCCGAACTGCGCCGACAAGTTCCGACCTGCTCCGATCAGCGCTGGTAAGCCGCATTTGTTGCTGTATTTGCAAGGGAACAAGGCGTATTTTTGTTAAAACTGCCAGCCCCTGCTTCTACCCGCTTCCTTTATGTAGCGGTTACCTGCACGGACCAGTAGTAGAAGGTAGGTCGGCGCTGGTTACCAGCTTCTTTTATGTATAGGCCCTTACGCGTAGAAGAAAAAAAGCCGCAGAAAAAAGCAAAACATAAAAAATATGATAAAAATAACTTCCCTCGTTTATTTACATTTATATTTCAAGTTTAATAGGCTTACACCCGGTACGTAATACCTTCATTGTCGATGTACATACGGCAATATAAGCTGTACATTTCCAGTATAAGCTGACCTCTCATTGTACATAAAGTCTAAACAATGCGGGACCATGTCATACTGGTTTATAGCTGATATGTAGCTAGCTATACGTACAGTCAACATCAAAAGTAACCGATAATTGCTTCAACTTCTAAAATGAATAAAAAATGCCACGTTTTGTTTTTGTTGTCATTATTTATTATTTATTTATTGATTTACACGGCTTGAGAAACCAATTACATAAGTAAAAGTTTTATATTAAGTACAAAAATAAAACATAAACTTATAACAACAATTAAATACTATTATTCTCACAAAAATGTAGGCACATAGCCATTAAATTAGCAAATTTGTTAGCGAATATATCGCAGTCCGGGTTGGCTTCCACGGGCTTGTTTAGTGCGGTCAACACGCGCGGTATAACGAACCAGTAAGCAATACTTTAAAGTTTAAAGAATGTTAAATATTTATATGAAGAAAAACTATTAATTTTTGAAATCCGTAAATATTATTATTTATATTAGGTTAGTCGAAAAGGAGGTACTAATCCGAAAAGGTGTCAAATAATGATGAACTTTTTTTAACAACTTTCCACTTAAGTCAATAATTTAAGAGAAATAGCCGTTCGAAGATTTCATTAAAAATATGCTGCTAAAATCTATCTCTCATCATCATCAGCTACGATCAGCTGTGTTTACATTTTAGGTCACATTTGGGGTCACGGATAAGAAGCTTAAATTAGTAACGCAGGGTAAAGCAGGGTTGACCAGTCGCCCGACCAGTAACAGGCCCGAGAAGGAGGCGCGCAGTGTTCCACGCGCGTCTCTCAGGAGGACGTGGGGCTATGCCCCACAGTAGAAGAGGTCTGCCAGGGGCTGGCGGACCGAGGTCTGCCAGGGTTGCGGTGCATGCAGCTGCGAATCCCGCGACCCCGGCCAAAGGTCAGGAGAAAGAACACCGTGGGTTTTTAGCCGGTAAGAGTCGGCATACCCCTTCGCCTTCCCCGGGCGAAGGGCATACATGAAGATTTTCCCAAGAAAAAAAAAGTGATGAAGAATCTTAGAAAAAACTAAAATAAAAATATTTTAACAAATTAGAAATTTTGAAATTTTAACACTTGCTTTAAAACAGTCATCAGTGAACCTTTCCGACTACTCTTGTACATCAATTTTTGCCAATGTCTGTACCATTCACCTCTGTCTACCTTTTCAGATAAACTTTAATTAACTGTGTGAATAAATCAAAGCTTAATGCAGCAGTAATACATTAGGATTAAAGAGCGCAGTTAACTGCACTTAACATAAATTAAGTTTGGTTCATTTAGTGTTTAGTCTAGTGCCTAAGCACTACGGTAATGTATTTCTGTTATTTTCTTTACTATATATAGTACAGTTAGCAACGAGATTACGTTAACGCTGTCAACGTTTCAAAAGTTATTTGTGAATTAAAATTTACTTTTGTAACAAATTATTATAGAGTAGAGAATACTTTAATACGAGTAAGTAACAATAATTAATAATTTGACGACACGTTTGGTGCAGTGGCTAAGCGATTGGCTGCTGCGCTACGGGTCGTGGGTTCGCTTCCCACACGGAACAAAAATTTGTATGGCCTACAGATGGTTGTTTCGGGTCTGGGCGTTTGTTTGTGAGATTTGTGTCTGTAAACGCACCCAGGATACAAGAGAAATCTTAGTGTGGGGCAAAGTTTAAAAAAAAAACATTCGGAACACACACGGAACTTTAGATTAGAGTAAACGAAAAACATCATAATTAAGTAACTCTGCGCTAATGGAAGATTGCCGTCTTTAGAACTAAATCGAGATTTGTGTCGATTTAGTGAAGAATATGGTCATGTTTGCTTACGATATGTCAAACAAGCAGATTATTTTGAATATTTTTGAATTTTCTGCATCGATAACTCAAAAATGGCAAAAAGTAAGATTGTCACCTTTGATTCTATACGACTCATATTTTATAGACTAAAGCCAGAAAAAAAATTATAAGGAAGAAGTATTTTAAGATTATTGCATCTAAGTATATTTTTTTTTTATATTTGTATATGCTGAGTGGCGATAGGTCGATCTCGTTCCGTATCTCATGAAATCAAATTTTGGCACATTGTAACTGCCATCAAGGGCGTATACAGGATTTTTTCTTCTCTAGGGTCAGACTGACAAGGGGTATCGTTCGTCGTAATCTAGCTAAATCCTCAGCGGGGTAATCTATACTAGTAATAGATCATGTGGTTTGAAGGAATTACCTACACAAATTTGTTTATATACTGTATATACGTATAAGATAAGTTTTGGTTGTCCAGGCATAAATGCACGCCATAGAACTCTCTTTCGTATTGTTTTTTCACGAACGAACTATGGCAAGAATATATTTATCAAAAAAGCGGGTAGTCTGTATAATAATTGTATTACCCTTGACATAAATCGTGATGTAGTTACTTATATTTCACCTTTCTCTTCCTAAATTCAAAATTTTAAATAGAAATATTTTGTCATTAAAAATAGGTAATTCTAACTTTAAGAAAATGAAAATTCAATTTTATTTTTTAATTTAAGTCAATTTAGGAATGTTAATCTTTTTGTCCACTGTTATTAAGTATTTGTTTGATGATCAGAGGAAACTGTTTTGAGTATTGATCTACCCATTTGTATACATATTATTACTATCTGTTTGACTGCAAAGGAAAGATTTGTTTCCCAAATAAACTAAAATAAAAAAATCATGAAGGTTCTAATTTTACCTTGTGCCGCCGCGCGTCGCCCGTTGTACACATTAAAGAACAAAAAAAAACCGCTGAACAAGTTACGTGTATTTAGTTTTCAGTAACTATTAGTTATTATGAAATAAAAATAAAACAATCCCTTGCTGGGATCATATTGCATTGCTAAACTTTGTCCCTTCGGGAATCACAGCCGTAACCATGTTTCATTTTTATTTTGAAATACAACAACTCTATCAGAACTTTACACCCATTCTATGAATAAATTCAAAAAAATATATTCATCCGAATATAACATGACGGATCTCCATTTCCGTTGTTACCAAATAAAATACGCTTATGAAATTGATTCGGTTCCAGTTACAGTGAGTGTTATTGTTTGTTGAAACTAACAAAGCGTGTATTTTGTTAGTGGAGTGTTTGTTTTTATTTAATTTATAGAAGATTTACATACAATGTGTCCGGTCATGGACTCGCGATATTCTAGATACTTATATAGCAACTATTCTAGTACACAACACACTACACACTAGGGTCCAATCCACTTCCCCGCTATTTGACAGCCATTCTGCTTTTTTGTTGAGATATTCTGTATCTTACAGTTATGAAAATATGAACCCATTTTATCGTAATGTAAATTATAGGCAATATTGTTGCTCTCCGAATAAGCCTACTTTTATCTCAGTAGGACCAAAACTTTGAGAGATATGACTTTTTTTGTACACACGTACAAAATATCTCAACAAAGAAGTGGAAGTGGATTGGACCCTAGTGTATTTGTTTACAAGAATAGTTGTTATACAGGGTTAATTGAAAAACACCGACAACCTCTTAAGGGGTCATTGCACTCATGAACAACTTTTACTATGAGACCAAATCTGAAATCGCGAAAAAAAAAACGGCTGTTCCCTACATTTTGACGAGCTAAGCGAACATAAATGTAGGGAACAGCTGTTTTTTTAGAACAGCTGCCTTTTCAAAAAAATTAGGACGTGAACAATTTTTGATTATTGCAAGCAATCTTCCGTTATAAACATAAAGAGATATGGCGTCTGATATAGTTAGCGGAAGGGGCAAATGTCCGATATAAGACATAAAAAGTTAACACACAGTTGCCTTCAAGGGCAATATGGTTAGCTATGTAGGAAGATAGGCAGTGGGTGAAATTGAACTTGCAAGTATAGACATAATTGTGCCTAGAAAATGGTAATAGGCTCACTTTCGTATAATTTGATACCTGAGGCAAAACGTGGGTGTACATAGGACAAGATCTCTGTTTGCCCCTTCAGGGATTACAGGCGTGAGTAAATACAAGGTTAGTCGGAAAGGGGGTACTAATCTGCAGGCCACTTAAAGTATCACTGATGACTGTTTTAAAGCAAGTGTTAAAATTTCAAAATTCGACAATTTTTATTTCCATGTAAAATAATTTTTATTATAGTTGTTTTCAAAAAAATGTCGTCACTGCTTTTATTACGAATTCAGAAAATGGAGCTTCAAATTCGTGATCCCAAAAATGACCTAGAATGTAATTAATAACAGTTGATCATAGCTGAGGACAGATAGATTTTAGCGTATTTTTTATGAAATCGTTGAACAGCTATTTCTCTCAAAATGTTGACTTATGAGGAAAGTTGTAAAACAAAAGTTATTCATTATTATGGGTACATTAACACCCTTTCGGATTAGTACCCCTTTCCGACTAACCTTATATAATCATAAAACATAATATACAGGCTGTCCTGACACTTAGGCCTGGTTTTCACTGGCCCAGTTTCTAATCACCCAGTAGTCAGCAACTGTACATGCTGCTGTCTATACAGTACTGTCACTTTCCCGACGTGTTCTTTCTACTGGGTCTGCATAAGAGACAGCAGTATACAGCTAGTGTGTTACTAGTTCTGGCCTGGTGATTCTGACCCATCTAGTTGCGTTCGTATGGAGCGAGTGACGACCCAGTAGCTGTCTTTGTGGGAGTGAAGGAGGAAGGTTAGTGTACAGTAGAAACAAAAAATTTTGAAGTAGCTGACCAACAGCAACTTACCGGTCAGTACTGGCTGACAGTAACTGTCCTTCACTCTCCGCCAGCTCTGTAAAAACTAGGCTTTAAAGTAAATTCGGGAAAAAAAATAGGAACATAAGACAGGCAGAATTTTTATGAAAAAAAAAGTTTAATCAAATTTCGAGGTATGGTACAATGAATTAAATTTTACCTAATAAATCTAATTAAGAAAAGGTGTTTTCTAAAAAACTAAAAAAAAGACTGAACCTTTATCTGCCCCGTCATTTGTTGTCCGAGCGCAGCCGACTGGCTGACGTGGCATACGCGCGGATCTAACCGAGTTCCAAGCAGTGTAAATTCCATGCAAACATGAAACTTAACAATTGTATAGAAGCCTGAATTTCCTTTAGCACAGTGTGAAATGCACTCCGGCGCGCCCCAGTGCGGCCTGGTTGCTGGACATCATCGTACATAAATGTGCTGTTATGCTCTATTGTTTGTGGAAGCAAAATCCAATGAAATGTAATTCCTACCAACCTTTTATACTATTTACTTACTGATCTTTTCCTTCCTTGACAAAGCCTATACAGCCATTGCCGTAGGCTAGCGCGACACATATGGGGCAGATCGTTACCTTTATCTTACAGAAGGTCGCACACAACACCCTTTTTATTGTTTTCCTATTTTGGTATAAAATATTGTTTGGTTAAAGGATGATTTTTACATTTCCATAAGAGATTAGGGTAATGTTAAATCAATCGGGCACATTTTTATTTGGATTGCGAGTAGGCTTCTAATAAAATAAGTACATATTTAACAGGTTAAATGCCACTGAGGACACCATGTGTGCCAAGTGGAACTCGGTAACACTCAATTTAGGACAAGACGAAAGTAACATTTCTTTCTACACTTGGGGGCAAATAAATCGTGCCACTCCTTTTTTCACGTGTCCTGGTTATTAGTTTTGGTTTCATGGGTTATATACTAAATTAACAAAAAAACTACCCTCATTGTACAGGTTATCAAATAACCTTTTAGGCGATATATATTTCGAATTGATCTGTTCCACAATAGGTACCAAAAATAATAATTAGGCATACTTACGTAAAAAAAAAAATAGAAGTGGCTCGATTTATTTGATCCCAAGTATATTTTTCACGCTGGTATTATTTTATTTATAGTGATAGAAAATGCAAGATTTTAGTATGCTGGAGATCTCATCATCATCACAAATCATCATCATCTAGTTATGTAGTATTAGTAATATTTGAAGAAGGTCTAGAGTGCATTTTATCATCCACTGTTATGGCTTTATTCTTTACTAGCTGTACCCGCGGCTTTGCCCACGAAAACATAACCTTACTGCTCATCGACACACTCAATAGCGTGATAATTTGTGTGTTCGATATAACCTGACCCGCTGTTTAGCGAATTTGGCTGCCTTTCAACTGGACCTGTCTAGTAGCACTGCCGTGAAGTTCAAACATACAAACAGATAAAAATAGGTAGGTACTGAAAACATCATTTTTGGCATCAGCGACGTTCTTAGGATGCGTTGCACTTACTTTTGGAAAAAATACTTAATGCACCATTTTAGCATCGTTATGAATTTATTATATGTGTACATTCGAATTATATTTCCCTCAGTTCTGCTGATTGTAAATTCGCGGTAAGGTGGAACAATCGTTTTTTTTTAAAAAAAACCTTGCCCCTCTCTTGGATTTCACCTGTATCGTGGGTGCGTTTACAGACACGAATCTCACATACACACGCCCAGATCCGAAACAACTATCTGCAGGCCATACAATTTTTTGTTCGGTGTGGGAATCGAACCCTCGACCCGTAGCGCAGAAGCCAATCACTCAGCCATTGCATCAAACATGTCGTCAATACTACTTGAATTGTATTATTGTTCATTAACAATTATATGAACCTTAAAATCTAATTAATAAAAATAAAATCGGTTTTTAACTAAAAAAAAAACGGTTTCACTAGCCATAACCGAATACAAAAACTGATTTTCATTTGGTCCGGGTTTGCATTCCCTAGAATAATCAACATAAGCCTTTCTCACGCGATACACAAACCCCAAAAGTCTCTAATCCAATACAAATTGATAATGCTTGAAATTCTACACACTAACGAAAATTACGAACAATAATATGCCTTACTACCCAACACCTTATATCCAATTAGAAATCTACCCTTACAAACAAACAAATAGGTATACAACCCATTAATTTGTAACGAAGCCCTAACAGATTAAGTTCATTTAAAATCATAGCACCTTCCCCGAAGAATAACGAGGGCTCCCCTATTAGTTTGAAACTAAAGTATTAATAAGCAAGCTATAGAGCGCGCAACGAGTATAATCCCTAAGGTAAGGTTAAGATCCGTTCAAATAACAAGAAATCATTGAAAGGTTCAATCAATCCGTTAAGGGACGACACGTTTGGTGCAGTGGCTGAGCGATTAGTTTCTGAGCTACAGGTCGTGGGTTCGATTCCCACACGGAACAAAAATTCGTATGGCCTACAGATGGTTGTTTCGGGTCTGGACGTTTGTGTATGTAAGATTTGTGTCTGTAAACGCACCCACAATACAGGAGAAATTCTAGTGTGGGGAAAGATTTCATAAAAATACCAAATAGAGTTATAGTATTAGAACTATTTTAACAACAAGTCACTCATTTAACCTTTTATAGGGCATGAGAATTTAGAAAAACTATAGTTAGAAACAATTCTTTTATGAACAAAAAAAAGTTATTTTTTTAAGTGTTTATCTTATTCTGTATTCAAGAATATTCTAAAAAAAATCTATACATATAATAAAATCGTGGTTTAGAAGTAACTAAGAAATTTTTGTCTAGAACTTATCAATCGCGCGGTAACGAAACCATAGCGCGATCTAATTCGACGCCAACGCCATCTAGGGAAGTAAAGATTAAACATATGTTTGCATGTTTATGCAAGCATCACGTAAAAAGAGCTGACCCAATGCTGTTGACTTGTATAAACATATATTGTGCTTATCTCCAAGTAACATATTTTTTTTGTTTCATCGCAATCGGTTCACGCATTCAAAAGATATGCAAATAATCAATATCTTCTATACATTTACAAATCTGTAGACTTTGCGTATCTGTACATAGCAAATATTTTGAAAAAACATGGCTGGGGTGTTAAAAAATAACCAAAAGAACCCATTTTTAACATTTTTGTATTTTGTTTCTTCTGTTTGTTGATTTGTCTGTTTGTCTGTTTATCTGTTTATCTGTTTGTTTGTTCAAGCATCACGTAAAATCAATTGACCCAATGCTGTTGACTTTTATAAACATATATTGTGCTTATCTCCAAGTAACATATGTTTATTGTTTCATCGCAATCGGTTCACGCAATCAAAAGTTATGCGAATTTTAAGTTTTCTAGAAGAACTTATCATGTATTAGTTTATTTTCAATAGATGGCGTTACGTGTATCAAATCATGTTGTGAGGAAATATATTACTACGAATAAATCCACAAATTACCTAATATTCATTGTTGAATTGGTACCTATTTTCAGTCTACGAAAGGTCTAATGATCTCTATCCTTATGAAAAAGGAACTAAGCTGTTACAAAAAAAAAACGAAGATATTGTTATTTAGAATTTATTAGGTCAATTTCTTATTGTTGTTCACAATAAAATGAATTCATGATGTGGACTAATAGTAGGATTTTTGTTCATTGAATGTTCATACTTTTTGGGAATGCTGATGCCGAAAATAAGGTCCAAATTCAAATTGAAATCGGTGGCCATGATTATTTGCAAGGAAAGCGCTCACCCAGTCCTTTCGTTGAAATTTAGTATTTCGTAATCATTCTATCTACTCAATGCACTTTTTGGAATATTTTTCCATATTTTATTTTGTTTCTCTTTTCCATCACGGCTCATCTTCCTTGCGGAAGATGTCCGGTCCTTTGGAAGGCATACACGGGGACACAGGTCCAACGCGCAGAGGCCCCTTTGAGAACTTTAATCTAAAATGGGGTGGGGCACCAACCGGGGGCTATCTACGGCTGCACCATTGGAGTACAGTCATGGACCGTCCCAGGTGGGTGCAAGACTATTGCAAAATGTGGTGAAAAATGTCTGGTCTATGGGAAGGGGTGTTAGGTGGACTGATAACCTCTATTGCCGGAAGAAAACGGCGTCTGCCTTTCAACATTTAAAATTGAAATTTATTGGCAGACGGTGACTCGCCAGCTCACTAGCTGGGCCCCCTGAAAAGCCGCCAGTACATAGGCGAAGGGGGCAACAGACGTGTGAGCGGCTAGGGGTGTAGAGAGGTGTGGCCCCGGTTTCGCCGTCGCGGGTCTAAAAGACCCGGAGTGGGTTTCCCCGCTATTACGCCTTTAGACACTTCCACCCCCGAGCATATAGCTCTGGCGGCCCCCCTCTGGCCGGCCGGTAAAGGCAAGCCAGAGTTGAGAGTCCTGCGGGCACTCTTGGGGTTCCACTCCAGCCAGCCAATAAAGGCAAACTGGAGACGAGGCCCTGACCGATTTATTTTGTTCATTATTGTCAGATTTATTCAAAGCCTGTCGCCGTCGTTTTATTAAGTTTATTTAATTGAGTTTTTTTAAGCTTTAGGTAATGTTCCAAAGACATGGCCATGGACGGAAAGTACTTTAAATATTAAAAATAGCAAATTTCACTCAAAGGAAACTTCATTTCACTTTTTTTTAAAGTAAGAAATATTGCCTTTTACTGATTTTTTTGCCTGAACCGGGAATCGAACTGACAAAGCTTTATGTACCATCCGGTATTATATTATGGCACCTGTTGATAGATATCTACATATAAGGTCAATAATAAGGATCAAATCTCTCCAACAAACACACTGTCTTAAATTGAAGGAAGTGCAAGAAATAAGAAGTAACAACAAATAAGTGTTTGAATTGAAATGTACCTAAGTTAGGTAGGTACTTAATATTAGTTTTAATGGTCTTCCATCAATTTCAGGCACTATGTTTATTGGAGCGATCTTATCGATTGGTGAAATAAAAATATAGATGATGTTTTTTCGCGTTTGTGTTGGTTCAATTTCCAGATCAGACTTTTTGAAAGCAATACCTACCTATTTATAACTTATTAAAATTAAATGAAGTCTTCTATAAGTTTTTTTTTTTAAATATTTAAAGTTCATTTCTATACCTACCACACCTCGAATGAAATCATAATTTAGTTCGCAGATTGTAACAAGACGGCGTTGTAGCTATTTTTGTATCGCGATATGGTTTTGTTACATCTTCAATAAAAGTATCACTATTCAATTATAATCCATTTTAAAATTCATTCATCCATTTAAAAAAAAAAAAATATTATTATTATAATCCATTTTAGCAAGGAAATGTATAGAAATAAGCAACACGTTTTTAGTATTACGGTTTTATGAATCTTTACGGTCAATCAAGACGAGCTGAAACTCTACATAAAGAAATGGTTCAAAAGATATAAGTGTCTTAGTGGGACACCTTTGTCTATTATATTATAATAAATGGATTATTTAGTTGCTGCGACACAATGTTGTTTTCCGACTTCCACGCGGACGGAGTCGCGGGCACAGCTAGTGTATAATAAATCTGAAAAATATTTAAATAAAATAAAATATAAATGATGAATAAATATTACAAGGAGAACAACAAAAGGACTTCCCAAAAAAAAGCCCTTTGAGCTATAAAGGGAAACAAAAAAGGTCGTACCTACTTCAAAAGTTTTGACACTTGTTAATACCTTCAATCTCTGCCTACGCTTGGACACCGAGCACCGGCGCACAGGGTATGATGCACGTATTCTATAGCTTGCTTATGTATACCCTAGGGTTGGGACAGTCCTATTGTAAGGTTGAATTAAGCCTTCCACAATGCCATTCATTCAACCCCATTGTGTTGAAAAGGATGGAACTATTATCATGAAATTGTTAGAGATTGGGGTTGAATATGTTGGTGTGTTTAGATGCTTAGATGATAGTATTCATTTAATAGTATGTAACTGATACCTATGTACGGGGGAACCCTCAGATCACAGAGACAAAGTTCGGTGATTTGGAGGGGGACCAAACAGAAGGAAGACAGAAGATGTTCTTGAATTAAACAACTGACTGGTACCATTATAATTTGATTAGTTATTGAAAACATCGTAAGGAAACCTGCACACCTGAGAGGGCCCCAAACAGTTCTCGATGGTGTGTCAACATCATCATCATTCAGCCGAAAGACGTCAACTGCTGGACCTAGGCCTCCTCGAAGAACACCGAGGGGTTTGCCATAATCGCCACGCTTGTCAGGCGGGTTAGCAATCGCAGTATGGTTGTTAAAGTACTCAGAGAACGCTGCTGCCCATCCTCTAGTGAATCCCTTAGTCGCCTTTTACGACACGCATGGGAACAGATAGGGTAGTGCTATTCTTTACGTCCGGCACCACACGGGATCGATGGTGTGTGTATTCCAACAATCCGCAACAAGCCAGCGTGGAGAACTAAAGCCTAAATGCTTCTCATGCTGAGAAAAAGCTCGTGCCCAGCATTGGGACAGAAGTTGGCTGATGATTATGAAGATGAGTGGTATAAAAAAGCGGGCTAAGAATTGAGTTTAATTAAAATCACACAGCACAGTCTAAGCCCGCCTCACTGCAAGTGGTGGAGGGGGCCTACTCCCTAAGTCCGTCACTGAAGTTAGTGACCCGTCCGAAAGTAACCCGAAACGTGAACAAAACAAGTGTCAAGTTCAACTTTTTTTTTTGTTATACCAATACCTAAGCCAGGCCGAGACCCTACGTTAAGCTCTGCTTTACGACCGATATCTATGATATCGTGTATATGTAAAGTATTTCATAACGTATTAATTAACAGAGTAGAATGGTTTGTTGAAAAAAATAATATGCTATCTGTTGATACTACTGGTTTTAGAAAATGTCGCTCCACTTTGGACAATTTATCTTGTTTGGTGTCAAGAATACAAGTGGGATTTTCGAAAAAACAGACGACCATTGCGTGCTTTATTGACATTGACAACGCATATAATAATGTTAATTTAGAACGTTTGCTAGACACTATGGACAAGTTAGGTTTGGGCTCTAAAATATGCACATACGTTTGGAATTTTTTAAAGGAAAGAAACTTAAGTATTTGCGTAGATCATACCTCTTTCATAAGTAGAAAAACATTTTGCGGGTTGGCCCAAGGAGATCCTTTTTCACCTCTTCTATTTAATATTTTAACACTTCATGTTTGTAACGTCATAAACGATGTCTTCATAACACAATACGCAGACGATTTTGTGATTTATGTAACGTGCGGGAGAATTGAAGAAGGCAGACACACACTGCAATTAGCTATAGATAAATTTATTAATATTCTATCTCTTTCTGGTCTAGAAATATCACCTTTAAAAAGCAAAATTTGTGTTTTTAATAATAAATTGATGCGAGAGCCCATTAGCCTAGTAGTTAATAATATGTCTTTAGAAGTAGTCGATAGTGTAAAATACTTAGGACTTTGGTTAGATAGAAAGCTACGTTGGGGTAAGCAAATAAATGAATTGAGAGAAAAAACCTCAAAAGTTCTTAATATTTTTAAAGTCTTGATGGGGTCGGGTTGGGGCATTCATCCTTCTAATATGAGGCGATTATACATATCTTGTATTCGCAGCAGATTGGATTACGCAAGTTTTCTATATGGTAACAGTTGTAAGACACACATAAGCAAATTAGATAAGATGCAAAATCAATGTATGCGTACAATAGGTGGGTTTATAAAAACCACACCGATACATGTTATGGAGTGCGAGCTACATCTACCGCCTTTATATGTGCGTCGACACTATCTTGCTGGTAAATTCTGGTTAAAAGCTAAATCCTTTTCCAATCCAAAAATTATACATATTTTAGATGATTTAAATACACTAACTCAAAATTCCTTTTGGCGATGTAAAGAAAAACCTATTTTAATTTCGGTTCATAATTATTTAAAAGATAAGTCTATACATGTAAGCAGCCAATTAGACATGTTTACACTAAGTACCTGGGTGAGCAATGTGAATCTTTCTGATATAATTAAGTGTAACATTGATGCCGTAAACAAATCAAAAAGTAGTTATAGTTCATCTTCTTTGCAGCAACTTTGTACTAGTTTTATAAAAAATAATTATTCCGATTATTAAAAGATTTACACGGATGGTTCAAAGGAAAATAATTATGGTGGACTCTCTGTTTTTGACCCGCAGAATAATAGTTCCGTTAAATTACGTATTGATGCAAATATCTCCATAATGTCGATAAAATTAATTGCTATTTCAGAGGCTATGTCTTACATCCGTTCTTTTCAGTCAGGTAGGTACGTTATTTTGACGGATTCCAAGAGTGCCATTCAACATCTTGCTCGATGCACCTCGAATTGTCGAGGCACACCGATAGCCTATAGTATCTTGGAATCAATTCTTGCATTAGCCGCAAAAAAAAACAAAATAGTACTACAATGGGTACCTTCACATATAGGGTTGGCAGGGAATGAGGAGGCAGACCGTCTGGCGAGAGAGGCTTTAACTGATGGTATCCCTATTACTTGCTTGCCCTATTATACTGAAGTTTTTTATTTTGTAAAACAAAGATGTTTTAATATGTGGAATGAGTACTTTGACAAGCGATCACTTGTTAAGGGCATTTGGTATAAAACTATATAACCAAGTTTGTCTCGTTCTCCATGGTTTGTTAAGTCTGATTTTTCGAGAAATGCTATTGTTATTGCTATGAGGCTACGATCCGGGCATATGCCACTAAATAGTTTCGCATATCTTATGGGTAAAGTCACATCTAAAAACTGTACTGAGTGTGATCTAATTGAAGATGTTTTTCATATTTTGGTCGAATGTGCCCGGAACGAATCCGAAAGAAACTCATTTATGGTTGTTTACGGCATTAATTTATATGATACTGGTGTATGTAACAGCATTTTGGCTTACCCGTTATCGGAAAAAGCCAAGATGCTATATAGTTTAGTTAATTGTGGCCTTAAACGAAGATAAGTAATTTTTTTGTGTGTGATCCTATGGGGATGGCATGATCATATTTGATCAAATCTCCTTTTTTTGTAAATAAAGATTAAAAAAAAAAAAAAAAGTTCAACTTTTCGGACGGGCAAAAACACAACGGTAGTAAGGACAACTGTCAAATCGTGTTGTCATTTATTCTTAATTCGGGCCCCGAAATAATCGTATGTCCGTAGGAAATGCCCGTAACTAAGGCCGAAATCACGGACTTCATGCTTAGGAAGTAGACCTCAGGCTCCGTTCGACTTGTAATCATAAACCACATAGATGTACCTCCACCAGAAACAAGGAAGCGCACCAGACTGAGCGAGTACAAAGAATCACGAAAGTGGTCGAAGATACGAACCTGCATCCTAATTGCGCTAAACACTCGTAACCTCTATGGCTGGTTAACAATTTCCATAGCAACGTATGTATTATCAATCCGACTTCTTCATAACTATCTACTACGCAATGAATATTGTATTGTATCGTATTGTCCGAGCGGTGGGACTCGGCGATGTTGAAGAGGTGGATGCACCTGCATGCCAGTTCGTCACCATTTATTAAGTAATTATTGATTATGTTTGTTAATGTTTTAATGAAGCTTATGTAAATTTGTTTGTTATTTGTAGTGCTTATGCTTATGGGAATAATTTCCTGAAATAAATGATTATATTATTATTGTTGTATTGCCAAAATGAAAGCTATTAAAATTACGAATGTGATACGCAATAGGCATGTTGATAGCATCAATAAATTGCAAATATAATTAGTCCGCCAGTTAGAGTCCTGAAAAATAATGGGACAAGTATTTTTTCTTTTGTTAAATCTATGAATATTTGGAAAGATAAAACGCATCAAAACTCGAGAGTGGGGGCTTGTGACGTCAGAAGCAAGTAAAAATTGTACTTGCTTGTGACGTTTTGCCAATTTTAAAAAGTGTCGTATCTTCGTCAATTTTGGTTGACGTAACAAAAGAAAAAATACGGGTCAAATATTTTTTGGTAATCTAACTGACGGACTGATTAGATTTTTTCAGTCAAATACTCTATTCAGATGCAGATTTCTAACTGCTTTGACAGTGGAAGGCAAACACATTTTTTTAACAAAAAATAAAACGAATTCTCCGTCCCGCTCAACTATTTATTGCTCATTTCCCTTTCGCAGTAGAAAGCTCGTTTTCTGCTGGAGAGGCAAATTTTTAGATAGTAGAAAACTGTAATAGTTGTTTTTTAAAAGTTTGGAGGGTGGCTAACGACATCCCCAACCCTCCACACATGATGTCAATGTAGGTACCCTAGATTTACATCGCATATTTAAAGGTCATTCTCGGCCACATATTTGAAAGTAAATATTCGGATAAAGAATAGCACTATACCATCTCTTCCTATGGGTGTCGTAAAAGGCGAGTAAGGGATTCACTAGAGGATGGGCTGCAGCGTTCTCTGAAGTCAAAGTCAAAGTTTTTATTTCAAATAGACCAGATTACAGGCACTTTTAAAACGTCAAACCTAGGTGCACGGTTCCAAAAGGTAGGTTCTATGGAGAAGAGCCGGCAAGAAACTCCATGAATACTCTTTTTAAAATAGTAGATCATGACTATTCAGTACTTCTGAGTACTTTAACAACCATACTGCGATCGCCAACCCGCCTGTCAAGAGTGACGATTATGGCAAACCCCCCAACATGGATAGTGGCGATGCTTGGGGGAGACCTATGTCCAGCAGTGGACGTCTTTCGGCTGAATGATGATGATGATTTGGATTTCATTAGTGAAAATATCTATTTTTAACCGACTTCAAAAAGGAGGAGGTTCTCAATTCGGCTGTATGTTTTTTTTTTATTTGTTTCCTCATATCTCCGTCCTTTATGAACCGATTTGTTTTTTTTTTCCAAAGGATATAGTTCCCGATTGGTCCCATATAAATGTTGTTATGATTAGACCATGAACTTCAGAGATACAGAACGGAACTCCTCATCGGATCAAAGCAAAATTCTCAAATTGCTAATATTGCTTTGTATAAATTTGTTGTTGGGAACCGACTACTGGAAAAGAAGAGGGGGTTCGTGTCCCCCCCTCCCTTTGGAATGTTTCCATTAAATCGTGTAAGGTATCATTTGAAAGGACTTTTTATATCCGACTAAGTCAAAGCCAAAAAGAAGGGTTATGAAGAGGAGGGGGTTAAATTTATGGCACTAACACGTATTTAATACAAAATAAACTTTAATAAAAGCAAAAACCGACTTCAAAGAAAAACTGAAAGGAGTAAGGAGTCGGTAAGGAGTCGGTGGCTTCTGTTTGTTTCAGTGTAGAGTTACACCGACTTCTGAGACTGTTAATTTTATATTATGGTAATTATTTTACTCCTTTTAGTTTTTCTTTGAAGTCGGTTTTTACTTTTTTTTAGTTTATTTTTTATTTATGATTCTTTTACTTGGTTGTTTTTGACCCTAGTCGTACATTTACATGCAGACAAGGTCTAAGATGGAGCACACGAATCCAAGTGACAGGGATATGGATGGATTCCCCTATACCCCTCTGGCTCTCACATACAAACGACGGAACACAGTAAATTGCTCGGCGCCGGGCTTTAACGTGAGGGGGGCAGCTATCAAAGCGGACCGTATAGTGCCGTGTTTTTTTTCTTATAACACGTATCTATTCAAAGCGTGCGGTGAGAAAGTTTTTTTTATTCTAGCCTGTGTGGGGCACGAGGAAAAAACGAACTTCAAAATTTACTTTTGAAACTTGCAATTCTCAAACCTAATTCGATATTATAACCAAACCTACAGAATCTTTTGCGACTTAGAACCAACTTTGTCTATCTACTGCAAAACTTAACGAAAACTTTACACATAGAGTACTAGAGAAGTAAGTAGAATAACTGAAGATTAAAACTCAGTCTTATAGAAAACTTTTAAACTTTGGGGTTTTACTTAGATGGCGAAGTTTGAGTAAATAAAGGAACAGTAGAAATGATGCAGCGACCAGCGTCAATGAATCTCTTGGATTTTAATGGAAGGCTCGAGGGTGTAGGATTTCTAGATAAGATAGATTAAAATCTATCTTATCTTATTAAGCTCCTCAGCAGTATGCCCGTGGATAATGTGCAAAGACGCAAATGGCTGAAACTATACCAACATTTATCGACACAAAAACTGGAAAAAAATGTTTTAATTAATAAAGATTTCTTCACTTTTTTAATTATAAAAAAAAATAAAAATTTTACTAATTGCGTGTAGCGAAGAAGTAACTTTAAAAATAAGTAACTAGCTAAGTAGAATTAACTTTAAAAATGCCACCAAGTAAAAAAAAAAACTAAAAAAAAAAAAACTCTTTTTTTTCCCCTTTTTTTGTTGATATTGTCTGTTGCACGTTATCCAGGGATATATTTTAGACTTAAAATTCAGTAAGTCACAAGTGGGTGGTATCTTCTAGAAAAAACTAAGGAAGTCTTCTTCTCACATGTCGGCACGAGCTATACGAGAATAGCTCATGCCGTGATGAGAAGATTAGCCAATCAGCAAGGTCGGTAGCAGAGCTAACTGCCTAGGGTGCACCGGACGTACTTAAGTAATGGCACTGGTGGTCTTTTAATGCACCCCAAACTAATTAGGTAAGAATTTGGATTGTCATCCGTGTGGCGCCGGACGTAAAGAATAGCACTATCCCATCTCTTCCCATGGGTGTCGGAAAAGGCGACTAAGGGATTCACTAGAGGATGGGCAGCAGCGTTCTCTGAGTACTTTGACAACCATACTGCGATCGCCAACCCGCCTGCCAAACGTGGCGTTTATGGCAAACCCCCCCGACATGGCTTGGGGGAGGTCTATGTCCATCAGTGGACTTCTTTCGGCTGAATGATGATGGATTGTCATCTATTTGGATTAGTATTCATCTTCTTCTTCTTCTCGAATCGATGGTAATAATCCTTTTTTTGTTTACAGTACTTTGGCCCAATATGTAGCCACATTTATCGCGGCATCAGTGGCGCTTTTCATGTCCTCCAAAGGGCAAGTGTAGGGACACTTTGGGCACTGAAGCAAATGGGCCATCGTCTGGTCAGGAGCACCGCACTCGCACTGGGTGTCGAAGGGATCTATGATCCCCCATTTTGTTATGTTTGCATCGGCCTACTTGGGTGCGCAGTCTATTGAGCGCTTTCCTTATAGGCCACTGCAAATCACATCCAAGTGGCAGGTGTTCCTGGGGTTGAACGAAGTTGGGAGGTGGTAGATGATTTTCCTCCCATAACTTACGTCTCAGTGTAGATGTAAGTATAGTATTCATCTGAAAAACGAAGTTGAAATGACAGCGAAAATCTATCAGGTTCTAGGTTCTTGGTGGACTGGGTTCGTTCTGCCTAGGCTTTTCCCAACTATATGTTGGGGTCACCTTTCAGTCTAACCAGATGCGGCTAAATACCAGTATTTTACACGGAGCGATTGCCATCAAACCTCCGCAACCCAGTTACTGGGCAATACCGATTTCGAACCGAAGTATGTTACGGAATAGGTAAGGGATTATACAAATAAATGCATTTTAGAGGTCATTTTGAAGGGACTTTATACACGAAAAGGTTTCAACACAATACAACCAGATCTTGATATCGAATGACCCCGTCATTTTCTTTGAGTGGCATGCAAGGTGACTAAAGTAATCTTAATATTTTGTATTTCACACGACATTTTGTTATTGGCTACAACAGAGAGGAGTTAAAGGGCAGTCCAGACTACGCTATACTATTTCGCCATATAGTAAAGCATATTGCGTCATAAGCTATACCTATGAAGCATGTCGTTCACACTATACGCTGTCGCGCAAGCCGGTCTACTATTATAGCAAGGCTTAAAACGCACTAGCGGCCAGCCGCAATGCGGCGTGCCGCGGCGCAGCCCCAAAACAACCAGAGCGGTTGACGGCTGGCCGCAATTAAGTGCGTCGATATCATGCGGTTTCATGTAAAAATCGATGTGCGGCCTGCCGCAAGCGGTACAGTCAGCATCAAAAGTAGGTGATCATTTGAGTGTTTAAACTTTGCATTAATTAGATAACTAATTGATAGGAAGCAAAAAATTTAAGGCATACTTAGAGCTATATCTAGCAGCTCTAGGTATCTATTAAACTTTTTGTTTTAAAACAATTCGTTTTCTAATTAATGCCAAGTTTAAAAACTCTACTGTTCAGCTACTTTTGATGCTGACCGTACGCCGCATCGCGGCCAGCCGCTAGTGCGTTTACGGGCTAAGTTAAGTATTTGACGGCGATCTATCATGCAACGAAGGGCTAGAAGTGAGACGGGGCGGGGACCGGAGAATCGTACGATAAAGCTCTGAGAATCGCTCAAGTTTATCGCGTACAGCAAGCCAATACTTTATAGCATAGCGTAGTGTGAACGGGTCGGGTGATATCGTTGTGCTATACAATATTTGCTATATGCTATTATATTATAGCGTATAGTCTGAACTGCGCTTCACACTTTATAACGCCCCTAAATGACCACTGCTGAGTTTGTAGACCATGGAAAGATTTTAATCGACCACTATAAATAATGGTCAAAACTTTTACCATAATTTAATGATTAATTTAAACGGATTTGTAATATTTATACAGGATGTCCCTGGAAGTATGGATCAAATCGAATAGGGGTGTGGGCAAGGTCATTTCAAAAAATGTACTAGTAAAAACTTGAGTAAAATTTTTGCCAGACCAAAAAAGCCTTGGCAGTAAATGTTTTTTCTTATTGAACACATGTTTTCTAGCTGCGTAAAAGTATTACCACAAAAAAGGCCTAAAAAAAATGATAACTCTGATAGTTTTTTTATGATTTTTTTCTATGCGAAGTGATTGAAAAAAAAAAAACATTAATTGGTCATAACTTTTGAACCATAAAGAATTGCACTGACATTCTCAGGGTTAAAAAGTTTGGAAATGACATTGCCCACGCCCCTATTCGATTTGATCCATACTTCGAGGGACAGCCTGTATTATGTGCTCTTGTTACTCGTACGTAGGAGGATGACGTTGCCTGCTAATATAATAGCCTAGTACCTTTTCACGGTACTCTTAGATTAGGTATCAAATGTGATACCTACGGGTATCGTTGGAAGCAACTAATATATTGGAACTGCTTACAAATAGAACAAAAATCTGGTTGGGATTTCGCGTTAACAATTTTAAGACACGATATCGTTTTCTTCTCGTCCCAACCACCGCAGTGTTTCAAGACGAAAGACTTTGACCAGTGCGTGTTGCCAGTGATCACTTACGTCACTGAAACGTAGTCGGTCACACTGGGCCTCTTAAGAAGGCTCAAGGTCACCCAAAGGGCAGTGGAGAGGGTTATGCTCGGAATTTCCCTGCGTGATCATTTGGGAAATGATGAGATCCGCAGGAGAACCAAGGTAACCGACATAGCCCGAAGAATGGCCAAACCTAAGTGGCAGTGGGCGGGGACATTGCTCGCAGAACGGATGGCCAATGGGGCCGAAAGGTTCTGGAGTGCAGGCACAGCGTGGGTAGGCCTCCCACAAGGTGGACCGATGACCTGGTGAAGGTCGCGGAAATCTGTTGTATACGACAAGCACAGGACCGATCGATGACACACATGATCACAGGAGGTCGATGTGGCAATGCTTGGGGGAGGCCTATGTCCAGCAGTGGACGTCTTTCGGCTGAATGATGATAATGATGACTTTTTTATTCCCCGACGTTTGATGATTGGTAATAGACTACAAATGAGGGGTAGCATAAAATACAGGGTGTAAACGAATTCGTGTAATTCCTTCAAACCGCGTGATCTACTGGTGACACAGATTAAACCTAAAAGGGAATTATTGAAAATCAACTTAAAACAAATTCAAAGTAAAATCTTAATTTTCTATTTCTGAGTCATTTTAGAAGTCCGAGTTAACTTACTCCAAAGAACGATATCGCGTTAGTCGTGCTCGTGCCCGCCAGGCGCGTCACCGTGCTTTCATTCATTTATGCGTGGCATCGAAAAGTTCATTATAATAATATTACTTTTTTTAAAAAAAAAAAACTTTTTTTATTCTGAATCTTTATTAGGTGGTTTAGACACGATCACTTACCCCTACCGCATGAAAAAGAAAGTTTTTTTTTATTCCGGCTAATTCCCGTTCAGGGCCAATCTACACTAGTAGTAAATCATGTGGTTTTAAGGAATTACACGAATTCGTTTACACCCAGTATATTCTCAACAAGGAGGCTAAAGTTTATCAAAAATTCTAACTTGAATATACAGACAGACTCAATAGAAATCTTTGTTTCACTCAAATCTAAAACGTAGAAATACCAGGAACGAATGAATTTACTAGTGGTGAGATGTATAAAGGACTAGGATTCTGCCACACCTTTGTGACTTCAACCGGACTTCAGTCCCATACGTTGTGACTGAGTGCCGTTTTGTGGCCTAACAAAATAGAGCTCGCAGGTTGGATTTACCCGCAGCTGCCTTTGAGAATGTTGACCGAGTCGTTGATGGGTTTATACTAGTAACTTCGAAGTGTTGTGAGATGACAATTTCTCATACTTTTCATTATCAAAACCAAGTAGGTATAACTAGATTTATTTTTTTTTGGTTTAAAAACACACGAATGTTTTTAACGGGATTCTAATCGATGACACGATGTAAAAAAATACTGCAATGAAACTTAAAAAAATGAAAAACCGACTTCAAAATTATTTTATTGTTTTTGTAGTCGGTTATTACGTTTTTTTTTTTCAGTTTCTTTTTTTGTGTATGTAGATGTATCTACCTTTCTGAATGCAAGATTATTACAGAACTCTCTGTATTTTAATTATTACAAATCCCACTGGCTCTTGAATGTATTTTTTTACTGATATCACGGAGTGAATGTTCATTGGAAAAAAGGGACATTTTGCAAAAGAGACATTCCGCGAAAGACACATTCCGCGAAATGGACATTTTGCGAAGTGGATGTTCTGAGATTGAGCCGTTGGGGGTACGTACGCTCACCTTAAGCTCGCTTAAGCACGCTGATGCAGCTAAAAGCACACAATCGTAATTACGCATAAGTTTGCCTAAAACCATCAAGCTTTTTGCAAATTGAAACCGATTGTTACACCAAACCGTAAATCTCATTGTAAATTATTACAACTAAGTAGACTTGTATTATCAAAGATTCATAGTCTTATTACTAAGTAGCAGTAGTTAATTAATTACTATATAACTTGTAATATAATCTTCTAAGTATCCATTTCAGGATTAATTTAATGACTTACTTAATTTTAATCTTAGTAGAGATCGGAGATCAGTCTGTAGGTAATTAACCGAGCCAAGCTGATTACTGGTTTGTTTTAAGTTTGAATTAGGTAGAATTTATAGAGATTCAGTATCTAGACAGAGATAATATAGATTTAGCTAGCCTGAACGGGAGAAAATAAAATAACAGAATTTACAAATAGGATACCTATCGTCGTTGCAAAAGAATCTCCAATGTGTAAAAGTCTCTTTCCCAGAAAAACGAATGTTTTGTTGACCAAAGTAATGTAATGGACACTAAGGATATTTTTCAAATGAGATATAACCTACGTCTGTGAATTATGAAGATATTCACATGGGAGTTTTTTTCACAACACTAACGCTATAAAAGCGCTATTCGAATTTCTGTAAAACTCATTTTCTACATAAATGTCACATAGGAGATTTTAAATTTGCAACCACGATATAGCTTTTGCAATTTCAATCAGTTATCATTCCAATGAAGGAAAATCAACCACAGTCAATAGTTAAAATCTTTAAACAAAACAAAAAAAAAACAGTTAACAATAATTGTGAACGTCCATACGACCCAAAAGTCGCAGCAAAAGTAAATGGCCGAGGAGCGCACTGCATACTGTTTTATAGACCGTTTCGACAGGTCTTGAAGTAAATACATACGACTACCGCCATATCGTCATTAAATCTCCAACTATACTAATAATACTATATATATATGATACTAATAGAAAAAAAGAAATAATACTTGTTTAGAACCGCAGAAGGTATAACATTTTTTTTAATAAAAATTAAAGCCTCGTATCCACTAGGCAACAATTGTTGCGAAACATGTGACGCTGTCTCGTGTAGTGCCGTACTTAAAGAATAGCACTACCCGATCTCTTCCTGTGGATGTCGTAAAGGCGACTAAGAGATTCTCTAGAGGATGGGCAGCAGCATTCTCTGAGTACTTTAACAACCATACTGCGATCGCCAACCCGCCTGCCAAGCTTGGCGATTACGGCAACCTCCCACCCCCTTTTAGGGGAGGCCTATTTCCAGCAGTGGACATCTTTCGGCTGAATGACGATGTGACGCTCAACATGCTCGGCAACATTGCCAGATGACGCGGAACATGACGCTGAAAGAATTAGTATGCATGAGTTTGTTGAATGTTTTCGATCATCGTGTTGCTACATGTTGAGAAACATGTTGAGCAACATGTAGCGCGTCAATTGTTGCCTAGAGGATACGAGGCTTGAAACAACCTGCACGAGTCCAAAGAAGGCCCTAAGCTCAGCATAAGGATGGGACATAAAAAAAAACCTGCGCTGCGCTGGTTATCTGATAGGACCATTGTGTGATGCCTGCTACCTAAAATATTATGACGGACATCTAACAATTATGTAATTAATATCCTTGTATACGATATCTTGTGGCGAATAAAGGTCACGGCATATTATACCGGCGTCGTCCGCGAGGTGCAAGCTCGCAGTTCGCGCGCCGGCCGCGAGATACAAGCTTGCTGTCACCGCGAACACAATTCTTATGGCATTTGTGATTGAACACGCCTAGGACTTGCACGTTTTCATAATGTGTTTCACGACGTTGTTTCGCTGGCGACTCGGAGTCGGCGCGCTGTAAGCACGGACTCGGCGCGCCGCATGCACGCAGTAGGCGCGCTGTAAGCACACGGTCCGCTCGTTTGCAGAGCGCAGGCTGCGAGTCGAGTTGTATGGTAGGGGCAAGCGCGCTGACTGCCCGCCGTTGGCTTTTTCATATTGACATAATGAAATATGTTATACGACACACGATTTAGTGCTCTAATTTAAATGACAAGTTAATTGCTGGGTTGGAGCGATGCCGTTTAGGTGCCGGTATAGTGTGCCATGACCTTTAATGTTTTTTTTTTTTATGGTATGCTACGGGGAGTAATGACACATTATCCTAACTAATAATACAAATGCGAAAGTAACTCTGTCTGTTACCTAATCATGACTAAACTACTGAACCGATTTTGATGAAACTTGGTACAGAGATAGCCTGGAGCCTGGTTATGGACATGGGCTACTTTTATTCCGAGAAACGCAATAAACGACATTCTCGCGTATTAGATAAATAAGTTGTATTTTTTTAATACATACATACGTATATAAACTCACGCCTTTTTCCCATGGGGGTTGACAGAAACTGCAGAACGCCGCATGCTAATATCCTTACATACTCCTTTCGTTTCGTCTACGTTCATACATCTTGTCATACACGCACGCCGGTTGAGAGTACTACGAACCTGTCCATTTTGAAGAATACCACCTATAACATCAATGTATGTCTTTCTAGGGCGTCATCTACTGGCGTTTTCACTGACATTCGCCTTAAAAAAATCCTCTTGTTAATCGCCGTTCACTCATTTTTTCAACGTAACCAAACCACCTAAGCATACTCCTTTCAATTTTTAAACGACTTCAAAAAGGAGGACTGTCGAAGCCCAAAGAAGGGTTATGAAGAAGAGGATGGCACTAAAAAGTATTAAATAATAATAATAATCGTTTATTTCAGGTATTAACCCATATAAAACTTTACATAAATTAAATTAAATCACATTACATAATTAAAATAAAAATTAAAAATTGTAATCCAAATTTTAAAATCAAAATCAAAAATCAGAATTAAAATCAAAATTACAATCAATCAAAATTAAAAATTAAAATCAAAATTAAAAGCAAAATCTATCAAAATAAAACTTTAAAAAAGTAAAAACCGACTTAAAAAAACTAAAAGGAGTAAAATAATTACCATAACATAAAGTTAACAGTCTCAGAAGTCGATGCAATTCTACACTGAAACAAATAGTACCTATCGACTTCTGAAACTGTTAATTTTATGTTAAGTATGGTAATTATTTTACTCCTTTTACTTTTTTTAAAGTTTATTGTTTAATACTGCTGTGTTAAACTAATTTTGCTATTTAAATGCTCTTGGTCCCTACACGTAGTGCTTGATACACCGCGAGGGTTTTGGGGAAACATCGTTGATTCCCCGGGATGTGCTAAAGGCACTAGAGGGGCACCACCGGTGCGCTCCATAGTAAATCCCGGAGGACTGTTGTGTGCTGAGTACGAATACCGAGTGGTTTTAGTCGGGAAGAGCGTTGACGTAGAAACACAATTTGTGTTTCTTGGGAAGAGTCAGACATACCTCACCTATTTAAATAATGTGTATTTTTAATTCAAATAGAATGTTTAACAAACAAAAGTGTTTAACCTTTTATATGACACTAGCTTTTGCCCGCGGCTTCGCTCGCGTTAATTAAGCTCAAAAAAACTCGTAACACACTAGGTACTAAAGTTTCTATAACAATGTAATTCAATCGTGATTCGAAAGACACGTGGCGCCATCTATGAACGTTATTGTTGTTTTCCACTGGAACAGCACTTTTTTTCGTAATGAAAGGTACCGTATGTCCGTTTCTGTACACCTGACAACGTATATGCAAAATTTCAGGATAATCGATTCAATGGTTTAGGCGTGAAAAGGTAACAAACAAACAAACTTTCGCATGTATACTATTAGTTAGGATTAGGATAGTACAGTTAGGAAGATCATAATTATGGTCACAGTCTGCCTGTGTGCCAAATTTCATCCAAATCCACTTAGCCGTTATGGCGCGATTGATTAACATACATCCAACTTCACAATCTCATATTTATAATTTAAGTAGGATTTCAATGACCAGACTCTACATGTCACGTATACTTTTTTATGATTAGTTAAGGTTTACTCACGTGCATTTTTCGGGATTGCCCGACTAGTTTCGGACCCAAACGGAGCACTTAACTATGAGCTGAACATGCGGCGAGGTCGCGAGTCTTAAGGTAAGAGTTGGTAGCCGACAGCAGACAGCAGCAGCAGACGACGTGTCGTTGCGACTTGTCGTAGTAACACTTCGGAGCGTCATGTCGCTGTAGTCATGATTCGGAACCCAACTGCAGATGGCTGCAGCAGACGGCAGCGTCGTATTCCAGTTAGTTCTGAATGTTCCGTGAGACAAGATGTTTGACCTATTTGGAATTATCGATCGCGATTTACTTTTGTATCTTTTGTTTTTGTTAGATGCATCGTCCAATGCAGGATAATGGGCCACCTGGTTTATCAGTTTTTCTTCCTCGGAATTGGAAAAGCTAATTTTTTGAGAAAGATTTAACGTGTTGTCGCTCCAGCGTCGGTGGCGCTACTGATCTGCGGTTGGCCGACACGTGTCGTCTGCGGTCGTACGACGTGTCGCTAGCTGCGGAAGGTATTTCATAGAAATACATAGAAACCAGTAGTGTGAGAGCGACACCTCGTCTGCTGCTACTGTCTGCTGTCGGCTACGAACTCATACCTTTACTGTGGTCCGAACCTAGTCGGGAACCCAATCCCGAAAAATATATGTAAGTAAACCGTAACTAATCATAAATATGAATGTGTCTTACGAAAGTTATATTAAACTTACCTAAATTAAATAAAAAATCGCTCATTTGCGACATTAACGCATTATGTCCGAAAACCTATTTCAGAAAACGCCTTTGTAAGTTTGGAATAAAGACGTTTTTTGAAAAATCCGATTTTCGGACTTAACACGTTCTGGTAGCAAATGAGCGACATATATCTTGGGTTTGCAAGCCACTTCTAGCAATTATACAGTTGTGCTTAAATTAATCTCTACTAAATATTAAGAGAGTTTAACACCGGGATGCTGCAAAGACATCTTTGCGGCACTAGCCTTCAGTTAGATTTCAGATTACTGTCCGACTTGTTTTAATTAATTTTGCATGTTAAATGTAACTTTGGTATTAAGAGATGTTTTTTGGGTAAATATTCGAAAAACCGTTATTGTTCTTGGTTTTTAACAATACACGCTGACATTTAATTGCTTGTTTTGTTAGAACAAACGTTGTTAAGACAATGGTCTACTACAATTCAAATGCATCAAATAAAAAAAAAACTCAAAAAGACACCAGCAAAGACATAAGGGGGGGAGGGGGAACTGTGCAGTCGGCGCCATGATGGTTCAAGTTATTTGCCGGGAACATTACCGCGATTGCAGCGACGAGTACTTTAATGTTACGGTTAATGTTTGAACACGTTTGAGCAACAAGACTGTTTAGGAAAGCATTTATTTATTAGCCTGTACTGTCCCACTGCTGGGCAAGGCCTCCCTCCGTTCCTTCCACTTGTCGTGATTCTGTGCAGCTTCATGCCAAACCTCAAGAATGGCATCCAACTCGTCCCGCCATCTTCTCCGCGGTCTGCCGCGACTCCGTCTCGCTGTCTCAGGGCTCCATTCTTGTGCTATACGGGCCCACAGCTCATTTGGCATACGGCAGACATGCCCTGCTCAGTCCCACTTCAGCTGGGCGTTCTTTTCAGCCACGTCGACAGTTTCAGTTTTGGAGCGCAATATTGTGTTTAAAAATTGTGTAAAAAAGAAAGCATAGTTTTTTTTTTTCTTTATTTTTTTTTGTTTCTTATACACCATGGTCTGAACAACGTTTGTTCTACTAAGGGCTAATTTTTCAATCGTCAGATAAATTTTATCCAAGGAATAAATATGACGGTTTGACATATTTTCTATACAAAATCTGTCAAAACGTAAAACTTATTCCCCAGATAAAAGTTATCTGACGATTGAAAAATCAGCCCTAAAACAAACAATTCAATGTCAGCGTGTATAGTGGGGTGCATTAAGAGAGCCTTCACGAATGACGATACGTAAGTACGTCCGGTGCACTTGTGCAGTTAGCCCCGCTACCAACCTTGCTGACTGAGTACTTCTTCTTCTTAGCGTGTCGATGACAATCTACACCGTGTCGGCCCAGAACTCAGCAATGAGTTTAGCACTATCCGTAGCGTCGATTAATTCTTATGGCGGGTGACAGGGCAGGCGGGGTATGATGTTAAGTGCGCCATAGTTTGCGGAACGCGGACTGAGTACAGTACCCCAAGTGTGGGTTTTTTACGTTACTACTGTAGTTGCGTCACGCCAAAAATGTATGAAAATTTAGGCAGCGCCTCTAGCGGCGAATAGCGTAACTAAAATTTTGTTTGACATTTTTGGCGTGACGCAACTACAGTAGTAACGTAAAAAACTCACACTTGGGGTACTGATGTATGCTGATACTACCGATGTGTTTTTGCCCGTCCGAAAAGTTGAACTTGACACTTGTTTTGTTCACTCCTAAGTTTCGGGCTACTTTCGGACGGACGACTAACTTCGTTGACGAACTTAGGGAGTAGGCCCCCAGACAGCGGTGTTAAAAATCGCTTTTGCTCGGTCGCTCCGACTAGTCGCGAAACTACTCCGACGGCGAATGCGCGCGCATTTTAGCTAAATTACTAATTACGATTCGATTTAAAGTTTGCTTAAAGATTCACAGTTTTTCTTTTAATACTTGTCTAAACCTGTGTTCATTTCTGTAACTGATTCTATCTGTAACTCTGTACTTCTTCTTTCGCTATTAAATCTACATACTTCAATTTCAAAAACACTGTATGAGCAACCACAAAGGTGTGCAGGTTTCCCTTCACCGTTAACGCAAGTGATAATCAAATTCTGAGTGCGGGCCGGCATTGAACTACATGTACCGTACCGTACAGCATTGTGTGGTGCCAGACGTAAAGAATAGCACTACCACATCTCTTCCCATGGGTGTCGTAAAAGGCGACTAAGAGATTCACTATAGTGAATCGTACTGAAAGGCAGTGTCACGCTTTGCGGGTTAAGGGTGGCTTGAGGAGTCAACCCTTAACGAGCATGTGCACATAAAATCAGAATCTAGCAATAAGCAGAAGCAGGAGTTTACTTACATAAGAATATTAAGGAAAACACTTTTAACCATACAATAATATATTTTATAATAGTTACAAAATTAGACTAGTTTACAGGGCGTGGTTTTTAGACAATACGATACGAGGAGTCCAGGGTCTTCAGGAGTAGTAGGTAGTACTTAACTAGCGGCTGCTGAGGCGCGAGAGAGCAGCGTTCTCTGCCTACCGCTAGGCTATCACTGCTTGGTTATTGTGGTGGTGGGTATTCATTACGAAAGAAATAATACGAAATCTCAACTAAGAATCTGTAATTATTTAATGTATCTGTTACGAATTATTCCACTTTGCCCCACCAGTGGGGCGGCTGGTGGGGCAAAGTGTAATAATTCCAAATTCCAGTGCCAACCCTGCCCCACTAAAATTAAATTTGGTGGGGCAAATTCCACTCCAAAATTAGAATTATTCCACATTGCCCCACCAGCCTTCCCACTGGTGGGGCAAAGTGGAATAATTCTCTGTTACGGATAATAGCCAAAGTGTGGTGCATCTAGTTTTAGCCGGGTACAACTAGGTGCAGCCGGCCACATGCGGTTGAACATTGATGTATCCTACTTATCTTCGGTTAGAACTAGGTTTACTCTTCATCATAACGGGTAGAACTTGGTGCAGCCGCACACCCGTGGTTAAGGGGAACCCCGACACCGATGGGTTAGGATCAAAGGGGATGACGGGGGCTAGAGTGAACGAGTGAAGCGAGCGAACGAAGCCTCCGTCGTCTCCTTCGTGTTAGGTTACTTTAAACCCTGCAGACAGAAATAGGAGCCCCGCGCAGTGGGGCTCCGTTGACTTAAGCTACACCTAGTTCTAACCAACTGCTACTGGTTACACCTAGTTGTACCCGGGTAAACCTATGTGTAACCGCTATTCGGCTTTTACCCGTAACGTATTTACATTTTCAAATAAGACTTCAGTAAAAATAAAGCCAATGCAGCAAAGTTACATTACTTAACTTAAAAGTAGAACACATGTCATTACAATAAACTACAAGAAAACGTACACATGGGAGCAATGAATCTGGGTCACCAACAACCTTTACCATAAAAATATTTTTTAACAGAAAATATATTTATACGATCAGATTATTTTTTTGTGGAAGTGATGGTAGTGTAGCGTTTAAGTAAATGCTATAGATCATGTAACACCCATAGCATTTACTAAGGCACTACGCAAAATATCGTGAATTATCACTACATAGTATAAAACAAAGTCGCTTCCCGCTGTATCCCTATGTACACATATCAAAAAAAAGTTTGCGATCACTTTGAAAAATCGAAATCTTTTTTTTTACGGTAGATTATATTATACAATACAATATTCTTTATTGTACACAAAACAAACAAGAAACATTACTATAAAAATAGAGATGTACAATGGGCGGTCTTATCACACTAGGCGATTTCTTCCAGACAACCTTTGGATGGACATGAAGTGCAAGAAACAAAAGAGAGGGGTAGTTCTCAGTGTAACAATAAATAAGGAGACATTAATTAAGTACTTTAAATAAACCTAAAAACACAAATAAATATTTCATACAATAAACATATTTTAAATGAAGTATATATACAGGGTGTTAACGAATTCGTGTAATTCCTTAAAACCACATGATCTATTACTGGTGTAGACTGGCCCCGCACGGGATTTGGCTTGATTAAAAATAAAAATAAAAAATCTTTTTTTTTCATGCTGCTTTGTTATCGATCATATCTAAACCACCTTATAAGGATTCAGTAAAAAAATAAGTTTTTTTTTTTGCAAATAAATAATTTTATTTGTGTGAACATTTCGATGCCACGCATAAATTCATAAAAGTACGGTGATACGGCTGGCAGGAACGACTAATGCGATATCGCTCTTTGCAGTCAGATAACTCAAGGCTCCTCCATCAGCAAGGAACATGCCTGGGCACCTTCATAGACATCGAAGGGGCTTTTGATAAGACACACTTCTCCAGCATAAGCGCCGCCCTCTCCAAACATGGAGTGGAACAGGTACTAATTGACTGGATTACAAACATGCTTAGCAAACGCGTGGTTCGCCTTGAAGGCGAAAAGCAGATGGCCATGATAGCCAGGGGCTGCCCCCAGGGAGGGGTCCTATCCCCCCTTCTGTGGAACCTGGTAATAAACGACCTCATTTCTAAACTCAATGCCGACCACTATTACACAATAGGATATGCTGATGACCTCGCCATCCTGGTCTCGGGCAAGGTGACCGGGACCATCTGCAATCTCACCCAGCAAGCCCTGCGCATCGTAGAACGCTGGTGCAGGGACTTTGATCTATCAGTGAATCCCACCAAAACAGAATTAGTCATGTTCACCCAAAAACGGGCACTAGGCCCTTTCCGACTACCCAAACTGCTCAACACAGAACTCCAGCTGTCCAATGAGGTTAAGTATCTCGGGGTGATCCTGGACAGCAAGCTAAAATGGAGCAATCACTTAGACAACAAACTAAACAAGGCCTGCATCACCTTCTGGCAGTGCAGAAGAATGATAGGTAAGAAATGGGGACTATCCCCCAAAATCACACTATGGCTGTACAGTGCGGTGATTCGCCCCATGATCGCCTACGGGGCTGTGGTGTGGTGGCCCAGAACCAAACTGAGCACAGCATCAAACAAACTACAGCGCATACAAAGACTTGCCTGCATGGCAACCACGGGCTGCATGAGGACTACACCGACTGCAGCACTAGAAGCCATGCTGGGACTGCCACCGCTGCACCTCTTTATACAACAGGAAGCAGCGGTGGCAGCAATACGCCTGAAAACACTGAACCTCTGGAGCAAAGGTAACACACAACACACCTCGTTGCTAGAGGAACTCGCTAGCGAGTTCCCTCTTATACGAGCTATAAACGACCGGATACCCAAACAATTCATTTTTGACAAAAAATACAAAATCCAACTGCACGAAGATCACCGATGCGAGGGTTTATGCCCCGCGGAGCTGCGGATCTTCACGGATGGATCCAAAACAGGTACAGGCACAGGTGCCGGGATCTTCTCAGAAGACCTCAACGTACACATAGCCACACCATTGGGGGCTCATAACACGGTCTTCCAGGCTGAATGTTTGGGTATCTCCCTAGCTGCGTCAGCAATCATGGCCAGGAAGGTTGAGGACCACTCAATCCGAATACTCTCGGACAGCATGGCAGTCCTGCAAGCACTAAGCAGCCACACAGTTAATTCTGGGCTGGTACACGAGTGTCACCAAACTCTGAATCAGGTGGGTAACCTCAATAATATAACCATTCAATGGATCAAAGGACACAGCGGTTCCCGAGGCAATGATGCAGCGGATGAACTCGCCAGAAGGGGATCGAGCATGGATGCGGTGGGTCCAGAACCCATAGTACCACTCCCCTTCGGATATCTACGCACCCTGGTAAGAAAACGCACCAGAGACCAACACAACGATCTATGGATTAACCATGGCGAGTGCAGGCAGGCCAAGGAGGCGCTTCCGGCCATTGACGGTCGTCTTACTAAAAAAGCACTCCGGCTGTCAAAGCAACAACTACGTACAGTCACAGCAGCCATCACTGGCCATGGTTCTTTTAACAAACACCTCTTTGTCATTGGAGTTACAGACAGCCCACTGTGCAGAGCATGCATGGAGGAGGACGAGACGGCAGCCCACGTGCTACTAAACTGCCCTGAGGTCGCCACATACAGGGCCAAGTACTTCGGTAACCCAGGTACTCTCCGAGAGATCACCAGTAACATCAAGGGTGTGCTGGCCTTTTTCGAGGAGTTAGGGTGGATCGAGTAATTATACTTACCACCCATCACGCAAAATACGCGCTTAGACGTGGAGTTGCGGATACCAGCCCGTTATACCTTATAACTCAAGGCTCTTAAAAAAATCAGAAATTGAAAACCAAAATTTTTTTTTGTTTTTTTTTGGGTTTATTTTCGAAAATTCCCATTTAGGGTTAATAATAATAATAATCTAGATACAATAATAATAATAATATATTTATTTGCATAAAACATGGTATGAAAGGGTCTTACAATACATAATAGAACAAACATGTTTTGCTAAGAATTTACATAGCATGCAAAATTTTAGTAAAGAACATTATTTATTTTCAAAGAATTCTTTTACACTATAGAAGTTCATTCCGTTTAACCATTCTTGTAGTTTCTTCTTAAAAGAATACCTTGTATTTAATATTTTAAGTGTATTAGGTAATTTGTTATATATCCGAACACTCATAGCCAAGCAGTTTTTATTATATTTTGTAAGCCTAGGAGCGTCGTTTAACACGAGTCTGTGCGGGTCTCGCCGATTTCGAGGGTTTACATCATTTACTGTTTTAAATAGCTCTTTGTGTTTCCATACGAACATGCATATTTCATAAATATATAGACAAGGTAGCGGTAACAAGCCAAGTTTCTTAAATACGGGTCGACATGAGTCGTCAGGTTGAAGCCCGTATATAGCCCTAACGCATTTTTTTTGAGCAACAAATGCTCTATTTTGGTCGGTGCTGTTGCCCCACATTACAAGTCCATAGCGTAGTATTGATTCTACATACGCGTGGTAAGATAATATAGCCGTTTTTAAGTTCGTTACGTTTTTTACTTGTTTAAGCGCATATACAAATTTATTAATTTTACCAGAAACATTATCTATATGCATTTTCCAGTTTATGTCTTCATCAATAGTGACTCCTAAAAACTTAGTGTGTGTTACTGATTTAATTTTGTGTATATTTAGTTTAAAATTATATTTATTATTATTACATTTATTAAATTGTATATATACGGATTTATCAAGATTTATTTCCAAATTGTTTAGGTTAAGCCAGTTAGTTAAGATGTCAATTGTATTATTTATGTCAGTTTCATGGTCATTAATTGTACTTTTTTTTTATTGGACGTTACTACAATGGAGATATCATCAGCGAATAATATACATTTATGATTAGTTATTTCAATTATGTCATTTATGTATAATATGAATAAGATCGGACCCAGTATGCTTCCTTGTGGGACACCGAATCTATTATATTTGTATTCAGATGAATAGGGTGTTACGTCTTTATTTTCATTAATCTTCGTTATAGTAACACATTGTTGCCTATTATCAAGGTATGACGCTATCCACTGTAAGGTTGGCCCCCTGATCCCGATTGTCTCTAGTTTTTGTATCTGTGTCACCAGTAGATCATGCGGTTTGAAGGAATTACATGATTTCGTTAACACCCTGTATATTGTGTAGATAATGTTTATGTAATACATAATATAAACAGACAATAAATAAATATATATAAAGATGCAAACATAACTATAGCGATAGGTAGTGATCCTTGACGAGTCTCTTGAAAGTTGCCAAGGATTACGCACGTCTAACTATAACTGGCAAAGCATTCCAAAGCCGAACAGCCTGGACTGTGAATGATTTACCACAGAAGTTGGTAGAATGCATTGGCATTTTTAACGTCAGATTCTCTGATGATATATTATAATTATTATGATTTATTCTTCTGTTTAGATTCTTAAAACTGGGTATTTCTATTTAAAGAAAACACACAACAAAGAATTTTTCTTGATAAAGTTCTATTTAAAAAATTATATCAGCTTATGCTAGTGATCGCAAACTTTTTTGATGTGTGTATGCTTAGATATTTAAAACTACGCAACGGATTTTGATGCGGTTTTTTTTTTAATAGATTGAGTGATTCAAGAGGAACGTTCTTTGCTATAAAACGTACCCGAGCGACGTCGGGGCGGGTCGCTAGTAAAATATAAGACCTTATACAAAGTTTTATTAATTTTATTTGAGTGGTATTAAATAGACAATAAAATACTTTTTATTTGATTATGCTATCATTATTACTTTCCGAGAAATTAAGGTTTATGTTGGTGACCCATAGTCATTGCTCCCGAGTGTACATTGCTACAGAGCACTTAAACACTAGGCTAACAGAAACGCTCACTGATTTATATTTCATTCTGCTTACGGTTTTATAGTAACAAAAAAGCGTTTGAACCAGTAACACGCGATACGAAAGACTGGTTTATGGGTGCAATTGTTGGGATATTCATTCGCGTAGTCGGTTGTTTTATTTAAATAAAATTCGAACCTGGGGCCCAATTCCCCCCTCCATCCGAACCCCCTAGTCGCCGCAGCGGCTGACTACAGTCCCTCTCTCATAAGTAAAGTTCGCCGTCCCAGGCACACACTTTTAGAACCCGATGACGAAATAACCCTCCTCCAGGAGGCGAGTAAATCGACCAGCACAATACACAACGTCCGCCGCCGTCCGGCATACCGTCCTCGCCGACGAGGCCCGTCGTGACGTCCCACCGCCGCCGGTCCCGATCCACCGAGCTCTCCCGTCGTAGAGCCGGTCGTCTCTTCAGACTCCGCAGTCACACCGATAATTCAGCCCTCATCAAGCTGTCTCCCCTCCCCTATGTCCACGCCAGCAACGCCCTAAGCCGAGGTCCGAGTCCCACTAGGGGTCGCCCTTAGTGCTGTTGTTGCAGGTAGTCATGATGTTAGTGTAGTACAAGTAGTTAGCTTAGGTTAAGTATTTTACTTCCCCCCCATTGGCTGGAGACCCTTCAGGTCTCGCCAATAACTGCCCGGTTACGTAGAAACCGTTCCCTAAGACGACCTACAGCTTAAAAAAAAAAAAAATTAAAGGGCCCAATTCTCCTAAAATAAATTGTTGCCAAACGCAATCGAACCACAACCGTCAGTCAGTTTTTGTTTTCGAAAACTTTCAAAATGATTGATTTTGTTTTTTGTGTTAAACAATTTGATAGCTTTTGAAATTGAGAACTGTTGAATGAACGGTTCGGCCTTGGTTCGGTTGTGATTTATCAATATTTGTTTTAGGAGAATTAGGCCCCTGAACGAAAACAAAATTGATGGAATAATAGTTACGCGACCGAAGATACGCGATTACGCCTGCAATGCTTTTTAAATTACCCGCGACACACCAGGCTGAAATTACGTTGCGTTTTACCTATATAAAAAACATAGACGCCGAAGTACGGTCGCGTAATTTCGGCATGGTGTGGCTCTTATGAGGCCCATTGTGAGCGACCACGTTTCAGTGCCGTATGTAATGACTGGCAACACGCACTGGTCAATGACTTTCGTCTTGAGACACTGCGGTAGTTGTGACGATTGACCTCTTTCTAGAAGTTGGACCTACTTAACTGGACAGTTTGTCCTAGGTAAACATAATCGTCGACAACTTCGAGTGTAGAGTCTCCGATCTTCATGGGAGTGGGTGTTACATATGGATATTTGATATGATCTTTGTCTTATCCATGTTCATTTTAAGACCCACTCTTTCGGAAGCTTTACTAAGGTCATCGAGCATTGTACTGAGGTCCTCCATGGTCTCAGCCATGTTCGATCAGGTACATCGATGTAATTTATTAGTAGAGTGAAAGTGATAGCCATCTGTCACTTTTCACGCGTCAATTAAATATTTATTAAATTGTAAGGAGCAAATCTGTGAGTTCGGATGTTTGTGCATAAAATCATTAAACTGATAATGCATATCTTTTATGATACAAATAAAAAAAGATACATTGGTAGTGATGTGCCCCTCACTCGTGAGTTACCTCGTTTGAGTTCCTCAAAATTAAAAATCTTTACTACTCATATTTTAACTTTGAACCACCTCATCTAATTCCTCAATTTATTATTTGTATAAGCGCGAGTGTGTATCTGACTGATGAGCGAGTGAGTGTGTAAGCGATAGGGATGCAAATATTTGATGAGGAATGTTCGTTAGTTCGCGGGCTCGGTGCCCTTTCTCTCTCCTCTCACCCAGCGAAGCGGCATGCGGTAACGCACTAGCGAGCCTGCCGCTCACCCGTCTCTCTCATCTATTCTCTCCTCGACTCGAGGGGTGCCTCATGGTTCTATGGTGTTTTACACACAATTCATTAGCAAATTATCATATTTTCACAAGCAATATTTGTCAACGTTTCATTTCACAAACTATTGCTTTAACACAAACATTCATATGACAAGCAGCCATCTTGAAAATGCAGTATTTTATTTATTTTTAAAAGATAAACTGACATGTCAACATTTCACAGAAAGCAAAAGTCATGTTTTACAAATAATTAATTAGACCAAAATACAATACTTACATATTTTTGGTTAGTAAACTTTATATTTGCAATTTTTTTAATTAAACATTTGCTATCTTTTTAAAATATGATAATTTTACTAATTTGTTTCGCACACATTACCTTACCTTAGGTGTAGCTTTAACAGAAAGTGCACAGGCAAGCAAGCGAGCAAGCAAGTATGCATTATGTCAGCAAGCAAGCATGCAATTGTTTCTGAGCATGCTCCGCCAGAAGACTCGCTTTGTCGCCCCTTCGCTTCGCTCGCACTCTCGACCAGCGCTACGCTCGGGAGGTCGTTGAATCGCTTCGCTCGCCACCTCCCCCCACTCACTACGCTTTGGCCTCGTGCACTCGTTCCACTCAGAACCTCCTTCGCGAGCTTCTAAATAACACTCTAGGGGTAGGACAGAGTCTGACCACGTGTAGTCAGGGTGCGTTTTGTTGGATTCACATTAAATTCGACCTATTTTAATTAATGCCGTCATTTCAGCAGGTACTTACATCTGTCTTACCCATATCTATCATCTTTCACACAATCCATTATCATTTCTTTGGTCTACCATTAAAGAAAAAATAAAGAATGAAATTAAAAAAAACGGTTTGGAGCCAGATTTTTTTTAAAACGAAACTCACTCTTTTTTCAGGTCGGGTGTAAAGGGTTATGAGATGTAAAGTTTGTGAAACATTTTTATATGAAATGTTGATTTGTGAAACGATAAATTTGCAATTCGTTGCTTGTTGCCTGAAAATTTGTTTATTAACTGTCGAACTTTCGAAGGGTGCATGACTCACAGGTAAAATAAGGTGCTCCTTTGTACACTTTCAAAATAGTCAAGTAACCCATCACTATAGATTGTTAAATTTACTAGGCAACAACGCAAAATACTTCCGATCTCGCAGTTAAAATTCTGATCACAATCAATCAAAAAGGTACACCTCAATTCCGTTTTATCGCTCAATCACACAAATTACAATACAGTATAAAAAGAAATAACCAAGAAAGAAAAAAATACCATTACACACATAGCACCCACAGATTCAGGCGCCTACAGGCAATAAGAAAATACGGGCAATATTTTATCGTATAATAATCTCAATTTACATTTCGACAACCATTTTTGTTTGATGTACGCGTATCGCCTTAGGCCCAGGATTTATCCGATGTATCGAAAGTGTTCTAAGGTTTTCTTTTGTGCTGATGAGTGTGCATGAAGGTAGAAAGTATAATTTTGTTATTGAAATTGGCAATGTCAATGAACTTTGGAAACTGTACTTGCAAAGCCAACATTTTGGACTTGAGCAAAAAGAGTATCCATGGAGTTTCTTGACGCCTCTTCTCCATAGGACCTACTTTTTGGAACCATGCAACTAAATTGTTGAGACGTTTTCAAAGTGTACGTACTACGCCTCTTCGAAATAAAAAACTTTGAATTTTAATTTTAATCTAAACTGCAAAGGTGTAAGAGCTCAAACACACCACGTTTTTTTCAGGCGCCGTCGACGCGCGTTTCGATATCGCGCGTTGTCGGCGCTGTTAAACTTGAAATAGGCAGATTACTTGCGATTGCATCGCTGCAAACTCACGAGAAACGCGCTACAGACGCGCGTGAGCAACTCTCCTTGCAAAATAAAACGCGCGTAACACACGCGCGATGTAGCGTGTATCGCGCTGGAAACGTGTGTGCGCTGTGTGACCGACCGACATCGAGGAAAGGGTACGGGGGAGTGGCCTGCGGCGCACACTCCATCCGTACTTCATACAGAACGCTGTACGTATGTGTTTGCAGCTATAGAGACGCGCTGTGCCAGCGCGTCTGTATTGATGTAACTCCGCGCTACGAGCGCGTCAACAGCTCGCGAAAAAGTCGTCGTCTGCATACTACAATTTTATGAACGTGTGAATAGGTAAATTGGTTGCGATAACATCGCGTTTGCAGCGCGTAAGGCCTCGGCCTCGAATTTAGCGGGCAGCGGGGCGGCGGCGGCGGCGGCGCGGCAGCGGGGCGGGCAACGCATACCTGTTCTCCAAACCAGCGGGCAGATCGCGCGGCACTATAGCGGTGTAGTGTTGTGTTCGTGGTTGTGTTGTCGAGATATTTGTTTTTATTCGCGAATGAAATGTCTGAAAAACGGCGACATCTTTTTGATTCAAATTTATTCCTAACGCTCGATTTATTGTAGGCAAAAGAAGAAGTGGATCCCTACTATAGGCACCCGGACGTCTTATCAAGCACAATATATACGTGAAAAATTCAAAGAATATTTTGTAAATAATCGCATTAGTTACTAATTAATTTGTAAAACGTAATAAATATTGTATTTGACTTAATAAATCATTTTTATATTTACCTTCAATATTCAGTTCGTTTTTTATTTCTTCCCATAATTGGTTAATTATTCTTCTATTTTTATGGTTCGCATCTTTGCTGTTCCATATGGGTGTCCTCTCAAAGATTGCCGAAATAATTTGCTCTTGCACGTCCGAGGACATTTTGATACGTCACAAAAAAAATGTACAACACTATACTACAATGCAGACGCGCAACGCGGGCGGTCACCGCTTGACTGGAGTGCACCGCTCGTTGCCCGCCCCCGCGCCGCTGCTTTCGAGAACCGGTCCATTTGATTTTACGCATAAGATCCTGCCGCTCCCGCGCCGCCGCCGCCGCTGCCCCGCTGCCCGCAAAATTCGAGGCAGAGGCCTTATAGTTGCGTGGGACGCGCGTCGACAGCGCCGGAAAAAAACGTGGTGTGGAAGAGCCCTAAGGTATATTAAATACCACTTTGAATTAAAATCGGTCTTGACTGAATATGGGTCTCCATCGCATTACCTACATGATTACACTTACTGAAAAATACAAGTTTCCTTTCTATACTGATTATGTTACAAGCAAGTAGGTATAAATAGATTTACTAAAAGCTTCGTATTTTGGCAAATGCCGCCTCTCTTATATAAAATTACTTTTGTTACAAACTTCAGACCTTTTGGCAATCACCATTTTCTATATATTTTCACGAAGATGTCGATTTTTATATGAAGTTGCGCTTTTTTTACCTTTAAAAGAGAAGTACAATGGTACTAAATTCTGTACATGGTATAGCTTTTAGGCTAAGAAGAAAAGTTTTTGAAGACTCCACTTACCCCATTTTGGCATCTAGAGGGTATATTTCTTCCTTATTCGTAGAGTATAAGGTCCTGGCCATAATTCTTCTTGAGTCGACCATGCTGGCCTGATGTGTGTTGGTGGGCTACACGTATGGTCGCGGACTCGAAATGTTTATCAGATTTCAAAGTCCATTCCTTCTCACACTGTGCGCAATAAGGTTTAAAATGTCATATCAACTTAATTCATATCGACCTTATGAAAAATGAACGTGCAAGCAATTATAGACTTTAGGGTGGTAAACATTTCAAGTCAGCGATTGTACCATCGACAACTTTTTGAAGCCCTCTCAGGTGTACAGATTCCTTCACTATGTTTTCCTTCACCATTTACTGTTTCGAGTTTTTGAACCAATAAATAATATTTATTTCTGTAAATAAATCTGTTACAGACACTTTTAAAAGTCAATGTAATGTTTTTTTAAGACTTGATGGCGCCGGTATTTCCTATCTGAATAGCTCTGAGAAGAAAAGCCGAACAAATTCAATGGTCAAGGTCTCTTTTAAAGTCCAGATATTTAGTATCAAACTATGCAAGTGTAACAATGTAGGGCAACGCCTAGAATGGCCTTTTGAAGAAACTGGTGGCACCGATGTATCAGCCATCGTATAGCTCAACCTTATTTTAGGAAGCTCAACGACACGACGCACTCGACGCACCCTACGAATGATTATAAATGTTGTTTAAAATTATCATAAAAACTAACATGTGTATATTTAGCTTACTGTACGTTTTGGATAACTGTAAATATAATAAGCAGTTGCTTTTTACACAAAATAAATTAAATTGATTATGAAATTCTGATCCGCACATGAAATCGAAAAGTCAGAGGGCCGGTGTTGAATTAAGATCCTCTTGCGTGGAACGCAAGCGTCCAACTGCTAGGCTATCACTTTTTGATCTTGCACTGTATGTAGGTGGCTATTGATGGAGTGACATGATGAATAAAAAGTCGTGATGGAATGGAAAGTAAACGTACCCTACAGATTATTACAATTTCGAACTTTTGCATAATACAATAACACCTTGTTCGTAAGGCCTCATTTACGGAGACGCGGGGCGTCGCGCGTCGCATTGTGCGGCGCGGCCCGCACTGAATTCAAACTTATCGCTTTATATGAGAGCGTTTACGGAGAAGCAATTTTACACGCGTTTGATTGAAATGCAGGCGGAGCCCGCGGATGACATCGCCACGTCGCACGCGACGTTTATCGCGGCGGCGCACGCAGCATTGCAACCAGTTATTCCTGCAATTCCCCGTCCACTGTAAAACGTAGCGTCAAACGCGACGGGGCCCGGGGCGTCGCACGCGTCGCATCTTCATAAACAACATCGTATATTGCCATATGTTTGTGTTTGCGCGTGTGATGATGCGGGCCGCTGCACGCGCCGCCGTTCCGTAAACAGAAAAATCGTACGAGGCGCCGCGAGACGCCACGCCGCACGCGACTCGCGACGCCCCGCGTTTCCGTAAATGAGGCCTTAGGCAGACTGTAAGCAAGTGCTTTTTTAATTACAATAAACTAGTGGGGACAAAGATCATCAGGTCATCATCAAAGGTCGTCCAGGTAAAGGAGGTGGGAGATTATCTGCCCACCTCTACTCAGCCGGTAGATCAACCCTGAACCCTACAGCAGTATGCTTAGAGGGTTCAAGGCTAGGCGAAAACACAACGGGCTCAAATTATCGCCCTGGAATATAGGTCGCTCAATCCTATTTTAATTAAGAAAAGTAGTGTTGTCAATGTCGTGGTGGCCCGGAGGTTACAGCCCCGCTTGTTAAGCACCGGGTTGCGGGTTCAAATCCAGGCAAGTACCAATGTGACTTTTTCAATTTCATATGTACTTTCTTAGTTAATCTAAGACACCACTGACATACGGTGAAGGAAAACATCGTGAGGAAACCTGGACTTATGGTCTGAAATCGCCAACCCGCAGTGAGCAAGCGTGGCGATCAATGCTCGTTCCTTCTTTGTATGAGAAGAGGCCTTTGCCCAGCAGTGGGACAGTTACAGGCTAATATTTATTTTATTTATTTATTTATAGTGTTGTCAATCAACAAATAATATTGGGCTCCCAACAATCACTGCTTCACCGTAATTTGTTTAATTCATAAAATTTCATACATATACGAGTACAATGGATTAAAACAGCATAGTGGATGTTGTGTTGAGTTAGAATCAAGGTATGTGTGAAGAATTTCAACAAGTACGTATGCATGATGTTTGCCACCAAATTGCAAAGTAGACTTTGAGTGACTGAAAATTAGAAATAATAATAAAAAAACTTCAAAACGATAGCACAGTAGACATATAAGCTAAAGCAGTACCTCAACTTACTATAATCGTCTGAATTGACATACTCACACAGACACGCACTGTATACTGAGTATATTGCACTCTTTGTATGGAACTGTATTCCGATAATACCTTAGAAGTCTTGTTGCAGTGCGTGTCTGTGTGTGTCAATTCGGACGATTGTAGGCAGTTGAAGTACTGCTTTAGCTTATATACTGGGTGTCCCTGGAAGTATGGATCAAATCGAATAGGGGCGTGGGCAATGTCATTTCAAAACTTGTAGCAGTAAAAACTTGAGTAAAATTTTTGCCAGACCAAAAAAGCCTTTGCAGTAAATGTTTTTTCTTATTGAACACATTTTTTCTAGCTGCGTAAAAGTATTACCACAAGAAAGGCCTACTGTTCGCCAAAGTCCTGAAAAAAAATGATAGCTCTGCTAGTTTTTTTATGTTTTTTTTCTATGCGAAGTGATTGAAAAGATTAGTAGATTAGAAGAGTAGTGATTGAAAAAAAAACAATAATTGGTCATAACTTTTGAACCGTAAAAAATTGCACAGACGTTCTCAGGGTTGAAAAGTTTGGAAATGACATTGCCCACGCCCCTATTCGATTTGATCCATACTTCCAGGAACATCCTGTATATATACTGTGACGATAGGTACAACAGATTCACAAGGCACGTGTATGATATCGTTTCATAATCCGTCAAAGGGTTCTTAAACGTAGCATGCTCCATCTTGCCAAAGTGCGATTTAATTAAACGTTCTCATTATTAATTAATTATGTTCGGCCTGCTTATACCATTGCTTTGTGGGTTTCGATTAACAACAGGTTTTCCCAAGGATATCATGAAAGGAGACCATGAGTTTTATATAGATGGATGCATCACTCACCTAATTCGTAATTGACACATTGCCTACTGTTATAGGTATTAATATTAGGTAGTGTTATTATCTTAAGTAACAGAAATACGTGTTTCCTCTGTACTGATTATTTATTTTCGACTGATTAAATGACATTATGACGTCGCCTAGTGCGATAAGACCACCCATTGTACATCTCTATTTTCATATTAATTTTTCTTGTTTGTAAAATAAAAGGTATTGTACTGTATGAGAACGAAATAATATTTATAGATTTAGATTTAGAAAAAGTTACTATGATAATAGGCAGGAATAAAAAAAAAAAATTGTAAGTTTATTACTTCAGGTTATTTTCTTTACATCAAGATATATGAGAATCCAACTTTATAGGATAATTAGCCCATTACTGCCCCACTGCTGGGCACATGCCTCTTACAATGAGAAGGGTTTATGCCTAGGGCCAACTTTATTATCAAATAAAGATCAAAGGACCAACTCGCCTACTATTTCTACTGGTCGTAGAAATACCTACGTTGAATTAACGATCTATTTATAATTGGTGGGATTAATCTGGTCTCACTAAAAGTACCAATTATTATCTGCTTAGCCTTGTCCTATGTTATGATTGTGATAGGAAATATGAAAGTCGAGATTGATGGTTTAACGTGCTCTCGAAGAGCGAGTTTCACAGACCCCACTTAGACTTTACTTTGCTAAGTAAAGTAAGCGTTTCGTAAGAATATGAACATTATTCGTATGAAATTAGTGTTCATATTCATACGAAACGCTTATTCACATTCGCTTATATGAATATGAAGAAATGTAAAAATAAGATTCATATCCATGAGACGCTTACTTTACTTAGCAAAGTAAAGTCTAAGTGCAATCTATGAATCTCGCCCTAAGGTACGTAGGATGTCGGTGTATAAAGAAGGATCACCCATGTATAGATGTCGGTGTATAAAGAACTATCACCCAGCGCTAAGTGCAACTTAACCTCGCAGATAGGTCCACGCGACTACCATTTAACTTTACTTATACGCTCAACATCTAACGTAACCACTCTAGGACCAACTTTACTACTTACAACATAAATACCAAAGGACCAATTCACCCACTATTTTTACTAGTCACTTTATCACCGAAATACGCCGAGTTAACGATCTGTCTTTAATTGGTGAGATTACTTTGTAGCTCTCAGCTAATTCCAGCGGTGCTTAAGAAATTCTCGAATATTCGTAGCGGATTTTGAGTTAATGTTTTATTAAATAGATAGAAAATTACTGATAACGTTTGAATTGTGTAAGGATAAACTCTAAATCGGTTCTCTGAAGGATTGATTTAGTCTTTTTAGACACGATAAAACCTTAGTACTCAAAAATCATCGCAGATGAAAATCTATGTCTAATATTTTAGCTATACATAAAATATTATTACCAAAGATGAAGAGAAGTGCTTTCATTACGTTATCATACCCAAAAACTCATGATTTCAAAATTGACAAAAAAATATTTAATCAATCTTCTAAGATATAGAAAACAGCGTCTTGTATGGTAATATTATCTTTGAACAAAGTGTCAACACACGAACTTATTGCTGTTTTAGAGAATTCCCTAAACAGGATTCCCTAAAAAGCTGCTTCAATTCAATTCACCCCTTTAAGGTCCAAAAATTTACCGAAATACGAGGCAGAAAAGTTGGTTTTCGAAACGTTTTCTCCAAGTATTTGTATTTCTTGCCTTATATTCTTATTTCTTATTCCTATTTAGTATTTTAATTTCTTCGTAATACAACCTCGAACTTAACGATCTGTTGGTACTTAATTAGTGAGATTACTCTGCGGCTCTTACTAATTCTACCAGTGCTTTGGTCCTTTGAGGCTAAATATACTGCTTACGAATATTCTCAGCGTACAGGCTTTTGCGTCGATATTGTAAATAAATTTTAATGTAGACAGGTTGCTAGATTAGCGTTTACGGAGCTTAGAATTAGGATTTATTAATCTGGAATATGTTTTACGTTAACACAGGTTTGGTTGGAGACTTTGTGAACGTAAGGATATCTTTCTATCGTACTAATCTTTTATATTCTATGTATATGCTTAAAAATGAATCCCTATTTTCCTTGGTCACGGAATTACGCGTGAGCGGCTGCACCGATTTCCTTAGTTTTTTTTTGTTGATTTCGTTATTGTCAGGAGAAGGTTCTTATGAAAGAAAATTTTTATATTACAAAAAAAAAAAAACAAAGTATCTCAGTATGTCCATATTCTTCGTTTGTTTACCGCATGCATGAAAATGGTTTTAACTTTTTGTTACTATTTTGATTTCGTTTCTGAAGGTAGGTAGTAGGTAAGTAGTAGGTAGGTAGTAAGTAGGAAAAAGTGCATTGTAACGCATGCCAGGTACAGCTAGTAATATTATAAATGTGAAAGTCTAGATGTTTGAGAGTTTTTGCATTTGGATGTTTGCTAAACAATAACGCGTTAATGGCTGAACGGATTTGGATGAAATTTGGCACAAAGGTAGAACATGACCTGAATTAGGACATACAATAGGTACTTTTATTCGGATACATGAAGTAGTTCCCATTTATTTTTTTTAACTGTGGGAAATCACCAACTGACTTCCACTCTGTGCGGAGCAGAAAGGAGAGTCAGACGCTTACTGACTAAAACCCATCCGTGTCCCTCCTAATGCCCTTTGCGTTCCAGGGCCGCGGTAACTCTTTCGAACAAATTCCGCAACCCTAGAAGTATTTCCTTTAGGATGCTAGTGAAACCGGAGGCAACAGGTAGATGAAAATAAGACTGAATAAATTAACGGTAAAAACACTTTTTAAAAACAAGCTTTTTTTACCATTAATTTATTTTTTAGTTATGATTGGGAATGTTTCTAAGTCTGTTTTCGTGTTCTCCTTAGCAATCTCTTTCTTTTGATACCCTTAATGTGGTAGTGCAGAAAAAATAACTAGTCCGCCATCTTGTATGATCCGCCATATTGAAATTAGAATGACGTCATATAGCTAAGCATGCATTGTCATCCAAAATAAGCGTGTATACCAAATTTCAGCTCAATCGGTTAAAGATAACAGATTTAAAATTGAGTTGCAAGATTCCACCCGGACAAACATACATACATTGCAAGTTAAATAAAAGCTTGTAAAAAAAATGGTATTGTAAGCTACTTTTTTGTGGGTAAAAACGCATCCACCACCGCGAAAGTATTGTAAAAGTTCATAAGAAAATACTTGTGTGTACATAGTAGTGACTACTTCCTATCTAGAGGACAGAAAACAGTTTTCCATCTGGGAAGTTATATTAACATCCCATACAGAAGAAAGAAAACCATTTTCTATCTTTAAATTAGTATCTACAGAAATAAATAGGTAGGTAGGCAAATTCCGGGACCAATAAAGCTTTGAAACATTTCCTTGAAACTTCATTATTAAAAATGACTGAAACTCAGTTACACTCTACTTTATTAGCTATCTGTGTGCTATTTTATCAAGAGAAATTGACCTAAAAACTAGCTTTAATTTTCCACAGAATTTAAACGAGTAAGACGTACCTTTGACGGCTGGTTGTCTAACGAGACAGATTTCATTAATCAAAATGTTCATAATTACCAAAAAAGCCGAATAACTTCCAAAGTAACTATTAATCTTTCAAACTATTAGGAATTTGTATTCTTAATTACATTGGACTATACAACGTTACTACACGTTGTATAGTAACAACGTGCAGTAACCGATAAATACTTTTTTCACCTGAGTCCTTACAGAACAAAACGTTTGAACAGAAAGAGTATTAAATATTAAAAAAACAAACATGGCGACTACGAGTATAACTATTTTACGGTTTTTGATGATATCGTATAAGTTTTTTCGATAACAGTCTCCTTACGGATACAATTTACGAAATAACCGCTATGTCAGGACTCATATTTCGTTGAGCAGAGTATATAGATATGCGCCGAATATTCGGTAATTATTCAGCAGTTGAAGACAAGAACATAGAAAAATATGCCGAATACCGAATCTGGGGGCACGGCAGTGCCCCGCCAAGTCTCGAGCAAAGCGGGCACGGCCGTACCATCTTTTCTCGAAGCCATTCGCGGCCCTTTCACCCCCCCTATATCTTCGCTGTGGACAAAGCTAGCAGTTTGAACTTTCGGTAACCAAGAGTAATCATTATAACTAGCTAAACTTCCAAATTACATCATATTTGAACTTATAGTTTACGAGTTATCATCGATCAAAGTTACATCATTTTGTCACTCACTGACTCACTGACTGACCGATCATCAAAATTCTAAGATACTTCTAGCAGGCCTAGAACCTTGAAATTTGGCATCAAGATAGATTATTAGGCACATATAAAGGAAAAATTATAAAAACATAAAAAAATAGTTAATTATAGAAAACTATTTTATATTTGCCATTTTGCCAGGAACATGGTGTATGAATTTCGACTGTATTCGACTGCATTGTTAACTTTGTTCTTTGTTTACGTACAAAAAATATTGAATCGGTGTAGATTATTTATAAATTGTTATTTATTTAGGGCAAAATCTGAGAAATGAGATTCCATACCATCACGCCTGTATTCTCCGAAGGGTAGGACAGAGGTGTATACTAAGTATGTAACTATATGAACCCATTTATTACTGTATCTAGATAACATTCATAAAGGCTAATTTAAATTGTTTAAAGTTTTAATATCTCACAAGTTTTCCCTCCAGAGGGCGGGGGCGGTCAAAATCAAAATCCAAGATGGCGGCTGTGAAATTTTACAAAATATGCGTCATGGGTGTCGTTCCCATGGTTTTCCGGGGTGCTGATGCCAAAAATGAGGTCAAAGTCAAAATCCAAGATGGCGACTGTGAAATTTTGCAAAATATGCGTCATGGGTGTCGTGTCCATGGTTTTCGGGGGTGCTGATGACGAAAATGAGGTCAACGTCAAAATCCAAGATGGCGGCTGTGAAATTTTACAAGATATGCGTCATGGGTGTCGTGTCCATGGTTTTCGGGGGCGCTGATGACGAAAATGAGGTTAACGTCAAAATCCAAGATGGCGGCTGTGAAATTTTACAAGATATGCGTCATGGGTGTCGTGTCCATGGTTTTCGGGGGGGCTGAGACGAAAATGAGGTCAACGTCAAAATCCAAGATGGCGGCTGTGAAATTTTACAAGATATGCGTCATGGGTGTCGTGCCCATGGTTTTCGGGGGCGCTGATGACGAAAATGAGGTCGAAGTCAAAATCCAAGATGGCGGCTGCGAAATTTTACAAGATATGCATCATGGATGTCGTGTCCATGGTTTTCGGGGGCACTGATGACGAAAATGAGGTCTAAATCAAAATCCAAGATGACGGCTGCGAAATTTAACAAGATATGCATCATGGATGTCGTGTCCATGGTTTTCGGGGGTACTGATGACGAAAATGAAGTCAACGTCAAAATCCAAGATGGCGGCTGTGAAATTTTACAAGATATGCGTCATGGGTGTCGTGTCCATGGTTTTCGGGGGCGCTGATGACGAAAATGAGGTCGAAGTCAAAATCCAAGATGGCGGCTACGAAATTTTACAAGATATGCATCATGGATGTCGTGTCCATGGTTTTCGGGGGCACTGATGACGAAAATGAGGTCGAAGTCAAAATTCAAAATGGCGGCTGTGAAATTTTACAAGATATGCGTCATTAATGTCGTGTCCGAGGTTTTCGAGGGTGCTGATGACGAAAATGAGGTCGAAGTCAAAATCCAAGATGGCGGCTGTAAAATTTTACAAAACATGCGTCTTGGATATCGTGTCCATTGTTTTCGGGGGTGCTGATGATGAAAAGGATGTCGAAGTCAAAATCCAAAATAGCGCTGTGATACTTTACAGAATAAGCGTCATGGGTGTCGTGTCCATAGTTTTCGGGGGTACTGATAACGAAAATGAGGTCAACGTCAAAATCCAAGATGGCGGCTGTGAAATTTTACAAGATATGCGTCATGGGTGTCGTGTCCATGGTTTTCGGGGGGGGGGGGGGGGGGCTGATGACGAAAATGAGGTCAACGTCAAAATCCAAGATGGCGGCTGTGAAATTTTACAAGATATGCGTCATGGGTGTCGTGTTCATGGTTTTCGGGGATGCTGATGACGAAAATGAGGTCGAAGTCAAAATCCAAAATGGCGGCTGTGAAATTTTACAAGATACGCGTCATTAATGTCGTGTCCGAGGTTTTCGAGGGTGCTAATGACGAAAATGAGGTCGAAGTCAAAATCCAAGATGGCGGCTGTAAAATTTTACAAAATATGCGTCTTGGATATCGTGTCCATTGTTTTCGGGGGTGCTGATGATGAAAAGGATGTCGAAGTCAAAATCCAAAATAGCGCTGTGATACTTTACAGAATACGCGTCATGGGTGTCGTGTCCACATGCGAAATTCGTATGATAGCGCCATCTATCTATGAAAAAAAACACTTAGAAACTAAAAAAATATAATAACGTAAATTTATATTCGGCGAAACGAAGTTTATGGATATCCGAATCAGCTAGTTATTAGTTACTTAAATAGTTAGTTATTAAAAATACTAATTTAATACATAAATAGTTTGTTGTATATTTAATTTGTTAGTTTGTTATAAAAACAAAAGAGATAGAGACAGAGAATAGGCTCTAAGCAAAGCAGCAGTTGATGAACAAGACATTATTATGTCACCCAAAAAGAAAAGAAAGAGACCCACCTACAAAAAATAAATGAGATCCCACCAAAAACATTAAATGTAAAAAATGCCAAGTCTCTATATGCAATCTTTTCACCGTAAAAAGTTTTAAGATCTCATAGAAGCCAAGTCCTATTCAATTTATTTTGTAGTTAGTTATCTATCTAGTGACTGTATTAATAGTTTTATTTCTATTATAATTATAGTGACTTGGCAATGAGCACAAGAAGAAACAAATATATTTGGAGGAGGTGAAAGTAACTCATAACGCACGCGTAATGTTTAATATCACAGGATTAGTTAAGTTCTTTTGATTTGACCATTAAACATAGGTACCTATAGATAATAATTGTGATGTTCTTATCAAATAAACTTAGGTTTTCTTAAATATGTATTGACGCACGTAGTCGATGGTGACCATAACTAATCATTGGCCGTAAAATCACGTCTGCATATCATAAATCACACATCAGCATAACAACTAATGTAATCATGGTACTCATAGATATCAATTCGTCAATAACAGTCGCACATAATTCCACACAGCAAGCAGCTTTTAATTTGTGCTCATTGCCAAGTCACTATAATTATAATAGAAATAAAACTATTAATACAGTCACTAGATAGATAACTAACTACAAAATAAATTGAATAGGACTTGGCTTGTATGAGATCTTAAAACTTTTTACGGTGGAAAGATTGCATATAGAGACTTGGCATTTTTTACATTTAATGTTTTTGGTGAGATAATATTTACTTTGAATGTTTTATAACCAGTTCAAGTTACACAAACGCTAAAAAGCCACATCTATTTAATTCAATCACTTACCTACCTACTGTACTAATACTTAATTTAATTTTTGAATTAAGTGAACTCGCGATAACTATTAAATAAATTGCAAGCTTTTTGTGGGAGTGAGATAAATAGTATTGTCTATTTTACTCATCAAAAAGTCAAAAGCAGATGTTAATCATTTGAAAGATAATGGAAAGTCATTTATCAAGATAATGGATGAATAGAAAAAAGAAAAGTGTTTTTTTGTTACAGTGTCTATTGTTTTAAAGATGGATTGATTTTTTCTTTAGATTTAGAAATAAAAACAATATCAGCTTTTGTTTTTAAAAGACCTCAAAATTATTGTTTGATTTTTAATTACTTAGCTAACGTTTTAAATCTCAAAGAAACTCTAATATCTACTCTTAGTAAAATTATTCCAATGTTAATGTAAATTAGTATAAAATTTTACACTATACTTGTAGTCAATCATATAAGATGAATTAAAGTTGGAGTGACCTTATTTGTCACTAGGCATTTTAGTTTGGAGTTATTAAATTGATTAAAAACGCAATTATATATTTTTTTAACAAAATGTATGTTTTTTGACTGCCTGCGCGCTACTGTTGAGCGTGAGGCCCTGGGTTTGATCCCTAGGTCAGGCAACGTTATTAGGTTTTTCCGTGTAGAATTTCTCAGTAACAGTCTGGCATATGGTTTTGTGCCCGGTTGATGACAATAGTCTCGTCCCCTATTACATACACTTAAATACAACGGCGAAATAAGGGTGTAGTATGCACCTTTGCACTACCCTTCTGGGAATACAGTATTTTTTTTCCAAAAAACTGGCCAAATATTCTGCATGATACCGAAATCTTATCAAAAATGTAGTGCAACTCTACTTATTTATTTAAAGCGACAAAGTCCCCGAACAAAATGCTACACGACAAAACTCGCTTATGTGTACACTCTCTAAAATTATACAGGAGGGTCGGGTAATAGCAGCCACCTGTGTAGTACTAATAACATAATACCTCGATCCGTCTGCCAACCGCGGTGATTACGTCAAGCTCGGTGATTATGCCGATCTCTTGAACCGTGCGGCGGTTTACTTGTTCAATAATGCAGGTTTTTCCGGCAGGTGCGGATAAAGCCGCTCATATAGCGGTGGTCGATATTTGGATACGGAGATTGAAATTATATTTTTGTGGGTCAGATGCTAAGCTAAGATTTTATTAGTTCTGAGTGAGAAATCAAGTAAGAATATTGAATTTTACAAATGATAGGTAAGTTGGTGTTGCATTTAGTTTTAACAAAACAATGTGGTCGATATTCAGATACGAAGACTAATAATATCATTGTGGCGTAAATGCTAACCTGAGATAGAATTATTTTTGAGTGAGGAATCATTAAGAATACTGAATTTTAAAAACGAAAAAGTGGTGTATTACAATTCATTTAAAAAAACCGATGATCGATATTCGGATACGAAGATTGAAATAATATTTTTGTGGGTTAAATGCTAAGTTGAGCTATAATTTTATTTGAGTGAGAAACCAATATTAACAATAGGTATTGAATTTTAAAAATGAAAAATTAGTGTGTTTTTAAAAAACCGGTACAGCGGTGGTCGATATTCGGATGCAAAGACTAAAATAATATCATTGTGGCTAAGCTGAAATTTAATTATTTTTTGGTGAAAAATATAAGTATTGAGAACATTAAATTTTAAAGACAGAAAATTGACATGTTGCAAGTTCAGCCGTGTAATATCGGCATTGCATGTAATATGCTACACTAACAGATTGTGTAAAGATAGCGTCCTTCGTCCTTTAAGTTAATAATTACAAAAAGCGTGAACAATGAAAAATCGTTTGCCAAGCCACTGCTGGTCATTTTAGTAGACATAAAGAGGTATGTACCTATTTAGCAATGGACGTTTATAGGCTGATTTATAATTTGTTCTTATAACATCATGTGTATGTCGCACCATGTGTACGTACTGTTTTTGCAATTTACTTTTGTTTCGACCCGAGAGTTTGTCAAATTTTTTAACAATAAATTCAAACATTTTAACTGTTTTCGTAAACGAAAATTGAGTGACAGTTGTGGTTTGGCACGTCACAGAGAGCTAACGGAATTGTGTTGGAGTGAATTTATTATTACAGTTACAGCTAATAACTGTATGCCAGGTACAATGTGGGCATGATAAATATGAAAAATAAAACCCACTTAGACTCTCCGCCATTCAAAGTACAATATATTTGGATTAAGGGTTAGTAACATGAGCTAAGTCACAATACATTAATGCACAGTCAGCAAAAGAGTTAGGTTTACAGGCAAACAACGGATATCAATGCACTACGCAGGCAATTGTCATTGTAATTGTGTGCGTAATAACTTTTTACATGCAAGACCCGCTCAGACAAGCGATGGCAAAGACTTGGTCACTCAACACTTGCATAACTGTGATAAAATGTGAATGTTTACGAATTAGTTGTTTGTATACTTATCTCTTTCGTTGACTCTACACAAGAACAGACAAAATAAAAAGGACAGATCAGACGACTTCTTCGGCTGATCGACACAGAAAGCGACCTTTTTTTTTCTATTCCTCTTCTGTATATGGTCTTATGGGACCGTTTCTACGTAACTGGGCAGTTATTGGCGAGACCTGAAGGGTCTCCAGCCAATGGGGGGGGAAGTAAAATACTTAACTTAAGCTAACTACTTGTACTACACTAACATCATGACGGAGGTCCGAGTCCCACTAGGGGGTCGCCCTTAGACCCCTAGTGGGACTCGGACCTCGGCTTAAGGCGTGCGTTGCTATCGGGGGCTTAGAGGGGGGGGGGAGACAGCTTGATTGAGGGCTGAATTATCGGTGCGAGGAGCTCCGTCCAATGACACCAGTTTTTATAACGTCCGGTGCGTTGATCCATGATGACAACTACCCTTTTTTACCTTCTAAACGTTGCCCAGTATTACCGGCTACCGACAGGCAACAATTTTGTTAGTATAACTTGCCAGGAGGCACATAAGATGACATTAACCCGTCCCTAATAAACTTAACGCAGAACCGAGGTACATTTTCTAAATCTTATTACACCGCGCTGTATTTTTCCACGAGAAATAACACGACTAAGTAAAATAATGGACACAGACAAAGTGACAAGGATAAGTATGTGAGGACAGATGAAAATACTGCGTGATTCTACTTGTCTTAGGGGAGACAGGTTTCTAAATGTGAGGGATTTATAGCACAGTTTATTATGTTTTGTTTTGTTGACCCTGACATCTGAAAGTACAGCTTTTATTATGCTTTTATGTGTTTTTCGTCGGCTATATATTCCAGTTGGACGATTTTAAGGGCAGTTAATTAAACTGAATAATTTTAATAAATGTAATGTACAACACTATTTTTAGTTTGTACGAAAACCGAGACACTTCTACAAGATTTTCATCAGAACTGCCTGAATATGTGTTTTTTTAAAATAAATCTCCAGGTTACACCTTAGTTTATGTCGCGTTAAGTTCCCTAGTAAGGTGTGAAATGCCTGATATGTGCAATGCAGGGGTTGTCTAATACACGGAAACTGACCAAGCGGACCATCTCAAGCCTCAAGGTGTCTATTCCCGTCAACTGTTATGAGTAGAAACATACTGAAACAAAATTAAAATTTATGAAAAAAAGAAAATAAAAAGAAAATGTGGTGTAAAAAGTATGTCAATCGATTCTCCTAGTGATTCTGAACAAACTAGTTTCAGCTTTAGTATATACTAAAACTAAGCTTGTATATTATACAAAAACAAAGTTCAGAATAATATCGAAAAACTTGAAGAAAAAACTGTTTCATGAATTATCGGTGAAATCGTATAAATGGATCAGTAATCAATCTAACACTATTAGCTGACGATATTGGAATGATTCTTGTATAAGTGCTTGAAATTATTTAATACACTCCCGCAGCATAATTTATAAATTATCAGTCCGTTCACTTCCACTACTAAACGTAAAACAATCCAGTCAGCGAGTTTGTTTGAAAACTTATTCTGGGGAGGCCGATAGACCTGATATAGATCTGCAGGGCAATTGTGTAACGTAACCAACATCAATCATGACAGTTGATGTATCAAAAACAATATTCATTGCGTGGTACATAGTTGTGGAGAAGTCGGATTGTTAATACAAACGTTGCTATGGAAATTGTAGACCTGTCAATATCATAGTCATAGTGTTATCGGTAGTGGGTAGCACTGGGCAATGCTGACAAAGGAAGGTAGTCGTCAATATGGATCAACGCACCCGATATTATAAAGGCGGTGGTCATTCGACAAAGCAGGAGTTTGGCTGGAGACCCTTCAGGTCTCGCCAATAACTGCCCGATTACGTAGAAACCGTCCCCTAGGACGATCTACAGAAGTTAAATAAAAAAATAAAAAAAAACTAATCAGGAGCATTCGGTGCTGAACAGCGGAAGAAGTCTGACCTTTTATATCTGACTAGCTTGTCCTTATTTTATGATCTTGTAATAATTGTGTAAAGTATTATATTGTGATCTAGTTCATGTTACTAACTGTTGCGTACCCGATTCAAATGTTGTGCTGTCCACAACATATGGGTCAATCCGCTTGAGTGTTGAGTTATTGCCGATCGCCGTATTAGCTGGCCGATGGACGAACTCGCTTAGCAACCCAAACCAATCGGAATAGAATGCGATGCTCTCACTTACCCTCGTTTGGTCCGATAGGAGCCGACGATGTTGCTGGTCACCGCCGCCGTTACACCATTTATGTTCTTCGATCAGGTATTTGATTTATTCGATTTGGAAGAGAAGACGATGTGACATTTTTAAATGTAACGTGTGACAGTAACGACCGACTAGTGGCGCCAGCGAGCGAGACGATCGCCGGCGTCCGTATGCGAAGCCGAAAGTGGGAGCGAGACAACGCATCGTATTTCCAAAAGGAAATACGTTCCGATTGGCTTAGGACGCCGTGACGTGAACACACCTGGACGCCTGTGGCTGGTTGATACCAGCCACAGGCGTCCAGCAATGAACCCAGCATTCGGCGCGCGATTTAAATTAATAATTTAAATCGAGTACGAAACACTAACACTAACCCAAATACAAGTACTCTCAGTGGTGGAGAGTCTATGTTGATTTTATTTACTACATTTAACTTGCTCGCAATCCTGACATACTGATATTAGCTGTAACTGTAATGATAGAATCACCCCTGAACGATTATGTTGTTGTGTCTATTATAATAGCGATTACCAGTGTGTTGCGCAATTAGAATGCTGATATTGATAGCTGATAGCATCGGAATGCAATTGTCATAATCGCCACGTCTGGCAATTATTGGGGATCGCAGAAAACGTGCTTCACTGTCGACCACATCACCGCTTACCATCAGGCGAGATAGCGGTTAAAGCCGAGCGCAAAAAAAAAAAACTTTAATAAAACATCACTTAAAAATGCGTCTTTGGAAACAGGGTCCAAGCTGAACCCTTCATTCCTTGGATTGGTAAGACTTCAGAAATAAGAACTTGCTTACTTAGGCAACGCCTTTGAAAACTTCACGTTGCATTAAAAAAAATTATACTAGTTGCACATAAAGGTCAAAATTCTGCATCAAATTCAAAAGTATATTGTACCTGAACTCATAAATCCAGATACATATGAATAAAGGAATTCCCACCTTGGTACCAGGTAGCCCCTCGTTTCAAATCCTCTGCAGCATTAAATATTGATGGCAATCCGCTTACGGGAAGGCATCGACCGCGCCGCGACGCGTTTTTGTTTACAAATATTCGATACAGTACTTTTCGATTTAATTCGATATTTTTCTTTTTTTTTCCTACTGGTGCTTTTTGGAAAGAAATAATCTGACACCAGGAGAAGGGTGTCTTATTGCTCATATTTCTTATAAAGACTAGACTCGTATCTTTTTTGAAATAGACCTCATAGAATGGTGTAGGTTGCCACCCTAGGGCTTAAAACGCACTAGCGGCCAGCCGCAATACGGCGTGCCGCTTGCGGTTGGCCGCACATCGATTTTTACATGAAACCACATGATCTCAACGTACTGGCGCACGACGGCTGGCCGGAAATCAGTGCGTTGAGATCATGCGGTTTAATGTTAAAATCGATGTGCGGCCAGCCGCAAACGGCACGCCGCGCCGTGTTGCGGCTGGCCGCTAGTGCGTTTTAAGCCTAAGTAAGCCAAAAATTATTTAATTTCAGTTCGAACTGGACGTAAAAGCCTTGACCGACATTACGCACGCGGCTGTCGGTCAAATAAGAATAAAAAGTTCGTTATGATAATAATTTTATATCCTCGCTCATCTACCAAAACTTGCGTAGTTTCAAATACAATTTGTCCTTGCGGACGAAAATAGGTAAAAGTAAACCCACAATTTATCGAAAGAAAAAGGTAAAAAAAGTGCTTATCGTTTTGTGCAGATGTGACGCATATTTTTACCAACAGTTTCTTTTTGGTTTTGTTTTATATTTTTATTTCATGTTTGAGCGTCATCTCGGCGCGAATAAACAATTTTACCTACTTTATTTTTCTTTCAAAAATAATAAAAAAGAAAAACATTTTTTTTATCTTGATTACCGTACCTACTGTTTTTTTTTGTGTTGCTTTTTATTTGCTATGCAACATCAATTCGTAGCCATCACAGCTAATAAAAATGTATATTTTTTACAATAAAAAGTTAAAAAGCGATATTAATTAAACTTTAAATTAAACATTAATTGTGGTTTAGGTTTCACCCATTTTCGTCTGTGCACATTACGCAAGAACACCATATAAGCTCCGCAAAAACAATAATATATCAAATTAAATAAATAAAAAAGAATCTGAAGATATTCCTACAATTCAGACCACGTAGAGATTTTATCGTCTCCACTGAAAGGACTATTTTACATCGGTGAGCTACTCATGTCAGTGTTAGGATTTTCTGTCCCTTTTTAGTATAGAGTGTATTGAGTTACACAACAATGTAGGATTGTCACGGTTCTTTCTTATACTCAAGAAAAAGAGGACTTCGGTGCAGATACACTAAGCGTATCATGCGCGGCTCACCTTTCGTCGCGTTATGGGGGATTTACACGGGTCGATTTTAGCCGTGCAGCAAGTCACTAGTCGCATAGCTTGTAAAATAGAATCGCCACCCCGTTTACACCGACAAAAATCGCATGCGACTTGTTCATTTCTAGCGGAACAATACAGCGCAAAACACACCTCATGCGGCGGGCGATCGCTTGCACCTGACCTTTTACACGGTCGATTTTAGTCACCCGCCGTCTGCGGCTTGTCGCCGCACGGCAAAAGTCGGATGGCACCCAACTTTGGGGCTTGCGATTTTAGACACTTGCGGCCTAGTCGAATTGTCATACAGACGGTCGATTTTCGCCGTGCGGCCTAGCCGTGCGGCGAAAATCGACCCGTATAAATCCCCATTACGCGTATGCATCTCGCTACATGTAAATTCTCTACGTTAGATTGATGTTAATTTTTAACTACGTTTGGCGTATTTTCAGTAGCTACAGCTACACTTATTCAAACAATTCTAATGCGAGATGCGCAGCGTAATATAATAATTACGCTGCGCATCTCGCTTCGCGTTACTCTGCATCAGCGTGTCCCCGTAAATGAGGCTTTAATCTTTTTTGACGAAACAACACTGATTGATTTGATTGATTCAATTTCGGGTCCAAAGAAACAGGGAAAGGAATAAAAAAAAACTGTTTTTTTATTAAGAATCCATCGTCCCTTCCTCTCATTCAGAGCCAAGAGCAAAATGTTTTCACTCATGCCCTCTAAAATAAGTGAATACTACAAATTTTGTACATTTAAACTCATTAAAGTTACCCTTGAAAGCAATGTACACGTGGGCATCAACACAGTTGACCGGTTTGAGCCTTAATTCATTCACAATGCCCTTTGTAATTCACTGTCCAGTTCTGTCAGAATTTACATCATCAAAACCATCTTCCCAGCCTCCGACTACCCTCTTTGATGTATACATCAACATGAAGTTACAACAAAGTTGGAGCACACTGTAGACACAGTTCTGATTACACTCGGAGTTCGGAAACAAAGATTGGCTAGTGGCAACTAAGCCTATGTTTAGTTGTTGTGTTGTTGTTCTGGACATTAGAGACTCTATTTACATTGATGATGTTGTTGGAATGGTGAATGATGGGACGGTTGTGTTTGTTACTTGATTAAATTACGATGTTTGAATTTATTGGCTGGAGATCCTTCAGGCCTCACCAATAACTGCCCGGTTACATAGAAACGGTCAGCAGTTCAAAAGCTAAAAAAATATATTTGAGTATCTAGAAATAAAATTTCAGCGTTTTATAAGAATAACTAAAATTAACTGTAATAAGTTTTGTGTTTTATTAGATACTAGCTTATGCCTGCAGCTTCGCTTGCGTGAAATTTTGAACCCGTTAAGTGTCAATTTTCCATACAAATTTTCATCCCCTATTTAACCCCCTTAGGGGTGAATTTCAAAAAATCCTTCCTTATTCCTTGTCTACATTATAAAGGGAACTTCTGTGCAAAATTTCAGCTTTCTAGGTCCAAGGGTTTGGGCGGGGCGTTGAAGAGTCAGTCAATCAATCAGGGCTTTTCTTTTTATTTAATGTCATTTTGAAGTCGACATTATCTTATTGCTCTTAAACTCGTACACAATAGGCATGTTGACAGCATCAATAAATTACAAATCTAATTAGTTCACCAGTTAGAGTTTTGAAAAATAATGGACACGTATTTTTTCTTTTGTTATATGTATCTATGAATATTTGGAAAGATAAAACGCATCAAAACTCGAGAGTGGGGGCTTGTGACGTCAGAAGCAAGTAAAAAAATTGTACTTGCTTGTGACGTTTTGCCAATTTTAAAAGTGTCGTATCTTCGTCAATTTTGGTTTACGTAACAAAAAAAAAATTCGGGTCAAATATTTTTTGATAATCTAACTGACGGACTAGTTCGTTTTTTTTAGTCGAATACCCTATTCAACCACATGTATAATAAACGCTGAATCTTGATTATTCATAGAATGTGATTAATATGGTCTAGTACTTACGTAAAAAGTGACCTCGAGATTCACTCAACAAATGAGTTACCTACATGTAATCACAGTCGTTTAGTCGTAATCTGTTTGCATTTGGTGTGACATGCTTTATAGTAATCCCTTGAATACAACTCACGCGAGCCCGCCGATGACACGCTCCGTTCGCGCCGCGCGTTTGATGAAGCAAACACTTTTTTAACGAATAATGCTCGGTGTAGGAATCGTCATAAGTCCTTCTGCCTAGTCTTTTCCTGAATATGTATATTGGCTTTAAGTCTAACCAGATGCAGCTGAATTCCAGTATTTGACACGGAGTGACTGTTTTCAGACCTCCACAATCCAGTTACTGGACAATGCCGATATCTTGAGATTACACAGTCACCGACGATAGAAACAAATCCGTAACCAAATAAAATCGGTCATGTACATGTCTTAGTCTACGGGCCAACTGAGAGCGGGTGCGGGCTGCGGGGCGGAGAGCGATCGCGTCCTAAGGTGATGCATGATGAAACGACAAAAAACCTGTGCGTACTACAGTGACGTGCGTCAATGCGTCAGCCGTGGGCGCTGCGCTATGAGACTGTATAAAAATTCAGTGCAATTCGAAAATCGTTCTGATGCGCGTTGCTTCGATGTGCGTTACTGTAAGCGAACCGCCTAACAGTTGTTTCGTAATCGGACAGAAGGGAGGACTATTTATTGCTTCACTTGATGAGCGTGTAAATTAAACTGGCGATGCGCCTACTCCCCGCCTGCTCTCCTTGCTGAACGGCACCTGCACTCGATTAGGATACGTACGGCTTCACACGTTGGTGTCGTCGTTGGTACCAGTGGATGGCCCAGGTGCCGGTGAGAGCATATAGCGGGGCGGGCCACGGGAGCGTTTTGATAGCGCTCTGTATGAGCACACAAAATAACGTCTTCTTTATAAATGTATGTAAACACTGTCTGATTTGAACGCTATCCGCCCCGCTGCACGCTTCCGTCCGCACCTGAGAAGAGTAATAAGTCCAAGCGTTTGTTCTACACGCGATCGCCAGCTGCCCGGACCCGCTGTCAGCTAGACCGCAGACTTACAACGTAGGAGGTCATAAAACTACCTGTCTAATAATATCACACAAAATTTCGCCATCTGAATAAACACTACCTATTAGCTAATTGACGACATAAAAGGCAACATTACACTAAATTACTTCCAAGAATTCGTACTGAAAATGTTTTCAGCTATTGTTTGTAATGTCTCTGAGAATTGGCAACGTTGTGTAAAATACCTTGTAGGTTTAATGGATGGATTTTATTCACGAAATATTTTGTGGAATTAAGTAGGTACCTACGCCGGTAGAGGACACCCCAGAAGGATAATACATCGATGTTATTGATGATCTTCTTCAAAAAGGACAGGTGCGTAGTATTTTCAACCGGCGCGGCGTGCGTGTATGACAAGATGAGAAAAAAAGTATGCGATCTAAATAAAAATATTTTAATCGATTCACTTAAATAATCCTAGCTTGTTTATAACATAAGATGTGCTTAGTATTCTATTTTGGAGGTTGAGTTTGACTTATACACGATCTATTATCCCCACAGAATACATAATAGGTTCCGTGGGTATCCCTATCTTACCGATATACTTCAGAGGGTTTGCTTTGCATTAACAAATACTACTATTCGTAAGCAGAACGATTTGTTTTTGATACACAAAAGTACAACATAAAAGTTGATTATTTGAATATTTAACTCCCGACGCAAAAATAGGGGTGTTATAAGTTTGATCGCTATGTGTCTGTCTGTGGCACCGTAGCTCTTAAACGGATGAACCGATTTGGGTGCGGTTTTTTTAATTCTTGGCCGATATTCAAATTTTCTAAAATATTGTGCCTTATTTGAAGTTTGTTTAGATGTATGTTTGTTTCCCAATCATGCAGCGACTGAGCGGATTTGGCCAAAACTTGGCGCACAAAAATACCATGTTTTGGATTAATACATAGGATATTAAATATTACACATTTTTATTCGGATTTTCGGGAATTAAATCTTCTAGGATTCGGGGAAACTACAGCAACAGCTAGCAAATATCTATTCATATAATAAATCTGTATAGACTTGGCCGGCCTGTAAAAAAGAAATATTTAAAAAAGAAAAAATTGCGAGACCGTTAACTGATAACCAATAGAATCACTTTCAATATTTTTTTAAATGTCTGGCTGTTTGTCTGTCTGTCGGTTTGTTTGTGCACGCATCACGTAAAAAGTGCTGACTCAATGCGATTGACTTTTATAAAAAAATATTATGCATATCTCGTAGTAACATTTAGTTTTTGTTTCACTGTAATCGGTTTGCTCAATCAAAATATATTAGAACTAGCTGCGCCCCGCCGTGTTACCCGCTTTTTTCGGGATAAGAAATATCCTATGTGTTAATCCAGAATGTCAGCTACCTGGGGCCTAATTCTCCTAAAATAAATCTTGATAAATCACAAACGAACCAAGGCCGAACCGTTCATTCAGACAGTTCTCAATTTCAAAAGCTATCAAATTGTTTGACACAAAAAACAAAATCAATCATTTCGAAAGTTTTCGAAAACAAAAACTGACTGACGGTTGTGGTTCGATTACGTTTGGCAACAATTTATTTTAGGAGAATTGGGCCCCTCCTTACTAAATTTTATCAAAATTGGTCCATCCGTTTGAGCGTGAAGAAGTAACAAACATACAAACACACACACTCACAAACTTTCGCTTTTATAATATTAGTGTGATTTAAAGTTATCAAGAAAAAAGTTTAGTTATTACGTTACAATATTGGGTTCCGACTTCCACGCGGACGGAGTCGTGGACACAACTAGTGTAAAATAAACTATTGAAAAATCTATGTAACCAAAATATACCTACCTCTTAAAAGAAATCTTTTTCTAAAGCTATATCCTATCGAACTACCCGAATAAAATCCACGTTGATTCCCGAACCCATGATCCCTGCAATAAACCTGTCTTCAAGTAATGGGTATAATCTCGTTTCTCTAATATAAAAAGGTCGTTTTGTCTATTTGTGCTCAAGTCACGAAGTCACCCACAATATGAGAGCAATTCAAACGATTTAGGATAGTGTTAAAAAAAATTGCTAATAATATTATGATTTTGGTATAATCGTAAAGATGCTCTTATTTTTATGGTTATTAGTGTTATGATAATGTCTCGCCCCACTGTTAGTGAAATGATGTGGCATTTCATTTAGCGCACCAATTTCAAGAGCACCAATAGTATTCCTATTACTATTGGTGCGATTCGAATTTCTGCTCTTCAAATTGTGTGCTAAATGGAATGATGGCATTATTAAGTCATGTGTTTCTGATAAAAAATTAGTCATTTTACGCGTGACTGCTAATGGCGAATACAAGTTTAGTTTTAGGATACACTAAACCTGAAACTAGTTTGTTCAGAATCACCAGGAGAACCGATTGACATAGTTTTTACATCACATTTTTGTTTTCATAATTTTTAGTTTCTTTTCAGTAGGTTTCTACCCATAACAGTTGACGGGAATAGACACCTTGAGGCTTGAGACGGTCCACTCGGTCAGTTTCCGTGTATTAGACAGCTCCTGCATAGCACATCTCAGATATTTCACATTTTACTAGGGAACTTAACGCGACATAACTAAGGTGTAACTTGGAGATTAATTTAAAAAAACACATATTCAGGCAGTTCTGATGAAAATCTTGTTGGGGTGTCTCGGTTTTTGTATTACTGAAAATAACGTTATAAACAGAACTACAGAATGCAATTAAAAAAAAACTGGTCATTTGAAACTCATTCTCACACACACAGGGTTCTGACAGAAACATTTTTTTTGTTAATCTTTAGTGTTTATGTATCCAGAATTAAAATTCAAATGATTTTTTCTACATACTCAAAGATGCTTAATTTTTTTCTAATTAATTTCTAGTACGGAACATTTGCTTCGCCTGCCCGACTCGCATTTAACCGGTTTTTTACTTACCCCTCGGGACTCTCCAGTATTCAGGGAATTTTATCCCACTCAAAAACACCCTAAAAACAACACACATTTATTACACACATAGATAACGTCACTGAAAGTCCCTGAAAACTTTATTACAGCTGACCTCCCTGAAATTAATTCATGTACCACATTTACATGCAAGGCAGTGTGTGTATGGAATTTATAACGCCCAAGGTTTCTTTTATTGCGAGTCTTGAATTCCGCGTCATTATACTCAGTGTGAGAATGGGTTTATTATACAGGGTGTAAACGAATTCGTGTAATTCCTTCAAACCGCGTGATCTGTGACACAGAGTAATTCTAAATGGATATACAAGGTTAGTCGGAAAGGGGGTTCTAATCCGCAGCCCACTTAAAGTATCACTGATGACTGTTTTAAAGCAAGTGTTAAAATTTCAAAATTCGATAATTTTTATTTCCATGTAAAATCATTTTTATTTTGTTTTTTCAAAAATTCTTCGTTCCTACTTTAGTTACAAATTCAGAAAATGGAGCTTCTAATTTGTGAACCCAAATATGACCTAAAATGTACACACAGCTGATCATAGCTAAGGATAGATAGATTTTAGCAAATTTTTTATGCAATTTTTGAACAGTTATTTCTCTTAAACTATTGGCTATGGGGGAAAGTGGTAGAACAAAAGTTACTCATTATTATGGGTACCTTAATACCCTTTCGGATTAGTACCCCCTTTCTGACTAACCTTGTATAACCTACCTTACCTTACCTAACCTTTGTAAATAAATGTTGTTTTCTATTTCTGAGTCATTTTAGAGCCCCGAGTTAAATGATTGCAAAGAGCGATATCGCGCTATTCGTGCCCGCCAGCTCTGTCGCCGTGCTTTCATTCATTTATGCTACCAATACAAGTTTATTTTTAGTATACACTAAACCTGAAACTATGTAATTTGTTCAGAATCACCAGGAGAATCGATTGACATAGTTTTTACACCACATTTTTTTTTTTCAAATCTTTCTATTCTCTTTCAATAGGTTTCTACGCATAACAGTAGCCGGGAATAGACGCCTTGAGGCTTGAGACGGTCCGCTCGGTTAGTCTCCGTGTATTAGGCAACCCCTGCATAGCACATCTCAGACATTTCACACTTTACTAGGGAACTTAACGCGAAATAAACTAATGAGTAAGTTTAGGTTTCGCGGACTGTACAAGTCTATTTATATGCCTAGTTTGGCAATAAGAAATACCATTGAGAAGAAAAACGATTCGTTTTTGGCCGGAACCGGGCATAAGTTCAACACTTCTTCAAGAATATAAATTGACGTTTTCACCAACAGTAGATAAAAAACGCAGGAATAAAAAAAACAACCACGTATGTATACGTGGTTGTTTTTTTTACCACGTATACCACGGTAATGTTATCTAACATTACCGTGGCTATACTGAAAGTTTCTGGAATTGGTCACTTGCATTTAAAGATATCAAAAAAGTGATTCCTTTTTTTTTGAAAGTGGAACTGTTTAGCTGTAGGTAGAATGCATTTTATTTTTTACTTATGACATTTGTTTTTAGGATTCCGTACCCAAATTGTAAAATGGGACCTTATTACTAAGGCTCCGCTGTCCGTCCGTTCGTCCGTCCGTCTGTCACCAGGCTATATCTCATGAACCGCGATAGTTAGACAATTGAAATTTTCATAGATGACGTATTTCTGATGCCGCTGTAAAAAAAAAAAACTAAAAAACAAAATAAAATAAATATTTAAGGCGGCTCCCATACAAAAAACGTGATTTTTTTGTCGTTTTTATAGATAATCGTCCGTTTCTCTGTCACCAGGCTGTATCTCAAGAACCCTGGTAGTTAGACAGTTGAAATTTTCACAGATGATGTATTTTTGTTGCCGCTATAAATAAAATAAACTAAATAAAATTCATTTATTTCAGGTAATACAAACCCTTAGTGCACACAAAAATTACAAATAATACAAGCAAGTTTAATTAAATTAAATTGGATTAACTTGAATTAAATTGAATTAAATTAAATTAAAAATAATTACACAATACAAATCAAAAATTAACATTACTTATTCAATTATTATTAATTATTAGGTATAATAAAAAATACAAAAAAATAGAATAAAATAAATATTTAAGGGGGCTCCCATACAACAAAAGTGATTTTTTTGCCGTTTTTATAGACAATGGTACGGAACCCTTCGTGCGCGAGTCCGACTCGCACTTGGCCGGTTTTTTTCTTTGTGGCGCCAATTTGAGAATTGCGTGGGCGATGGATTTAAGTCGAGAAAACTTGCGATGTGTTATTTTATACGATTTTCGCTGTGGTTTAATAAACAAGAAAGTTGCCAAAGACTTAAATTAGCATTACCTACGTGATGAAGTCCCATCTACCCCACAATAAAAACATCGAAAGTATTTTACATTATCAGAATCCAGAAACTTTCAGAGAGGCTTACATACCATAACCTTGCGCAAAGGCTAGTCACACAAAAATCAATAATAATTCCATAAAGAAAAAGTTTACAAAATTCCATAGAAACTTCCTCTGAACAAGCATTATACGCATCATCTCTGTTGACCCAAGATTACTAACTTGAAATAGCTGAAAACAAAGCCCGTGTATCTTTTTTCAACAAATATTCATGAAGTATTAGCATTTTCCTTTAAAATTTTCCGCGAAATTTATTTTGTGACTATGTATTATTTATAAGTACTTATTTGTGAACGGACCTTTAATCTTCTTCTTTTTACATAAAATGTTTCGTAATATTTTAGGCTTTAGACACATTGGCCGCCAATCAGGAGTCGCGCACTAAAGATGGTTTAGTTAGATCCATATTTAAAGTAAGAGAAAAAACGCTTTTTTTTTCTATTGGACCGCTGTAGGTGGTCCTAGGGGACCATTTCTAGGTAGCAGTTATTGGCGAGACCTGAAGGATCTCCAGCCAATGGGAGGGAAGTAAAATACTGAACCTAAGCTAACTACTTGTACTACACTAATATCATGACTACCTGCAACAACAGCACTAAGGGCGACCCCTAGTGGGACTCGGACCTCGGCTTAGGGCGTTGCTGGCGGGGGCTTGGAGGGGGGGGGGCAGCTTGATGAGGGCTGAATTATGGGTGTGAAGCGTTTCTTTACAGCATTAAATGTGCTACGATAAGATGAGTAATCGCATGATATTTTTTTTCCGTAATTATTATAGAAAATCACAAAACTTTGTATTAATTCCATTGTCCTAGGTAAGCGATAAACGCGACAACGCGACGTGACTCAGTGCGCAAATATCAAATAATAGCTGTACCTACAAGCAGGCTATGTTGTCACATAGATAATTTTGCGACTAGACGCGACGCAGTGCTAACTTGTTTTTCGGGTGACGAAAAAGCGACGTAGTGGTTTTAAAAATTGTTGACGACACGTTTGGTGCAGTGGCTAAGCGATTGGCTTCTGCGCTACGGGTCGTGGGTTCGATTCCCACACGGATCAAAAATTTGTATGGCCTACAGATGGTTGTTTCGGGTCTGGGCGTTTGTATGTGAGATTTGTGTCTGTAAACGCACCCACGATACAAGAGAAATCTCAGTGTGGGGCAACGTTTTATTAAAGTAAAATAAAAAAAACATAAATTAATTATATTAGAATTTGTACGGAATTTTATCAGAAAATTCTTATTACTACATTATTATACCAGAATCTGGTAAAATAAAAATAAACTACTAAGAGCCTATGCACACCACGTTTATTTAACGCTCTGTCGACGCGCGTTTCCGTCAAACTCCATACATAAAAAACCACAATGACGTTTTTTAAGTATGAAGTACGACAGAAACGCGCGTCGACGGCGCGTTAAAAAGACGTGGTGGTGGTGCATAAGCGTGCATAAGGTGGTGCACGTCTCTGTACTCAGCGAGCCTGTGGTTCAGATATACCCAAAGGGCTTAAAATTCTCTGCGCATCCAGTTTCACAATTCCTACAGGGCGCTGTTACATCTGCCGTGCTTCTGCAGTGCGTCAACAATGTTCGCTGAGTCACGTACAGACAGCTTTGATGCCACCTGGCGCAAAAAGACAGCCTCACTGCTAAGCAGATTGCGTGGGAGCAGTAACAGCATCCTGAATGTAATAGGCAATAAGTTAGACAGCCCACTGGTGTGGAGCCTCACACAGAGGACTAAGTCTCTCTTAGTTATTAGGTACTAACATAGTTTTTAAGTACTTACTAACAATTTTAATGTAATTAAATGGATCAATGGTTGTCTGAGTAAATAAAAATAAATAAATAAATAAAAATAGGCCCTTACATTGATTTAGTCAGATAGGACACTCGTCACATCGCGTCACGATTTATTGCTTTCCATCGCTCACCCAGCACAAAACGTTAGGTAATTCTCTTACTACTTGTGCCAAAATAACATACTGTCCTGAACGGTGGGTCAGAATCCCAGAAGTTAAATTACAGTAATAAATTACAATTTAACGCCAGAAACAGCGATAACAAATCTCATAACATGAATATTAATCTTTACGGAACAACGATGACCCATCGTGTCGCTTGCAGAGTCTAAAATGTAGATTTATGATTGCTTAATTAACAGAAAAACAAAGAAATTGGCGACTCGCTCGTAGGTAAAGTGGAACTTTCATTTAAATTCTAGTGCATTAGGTTTTAAGGGGGAGTTATTGCATGTGATATATGACTAATAATGCTTATAACAGATTAAAACAATGCTTTGCTAGTATTCCTGTATCCTTCCAATTGAGCTAATGCAACGATGTAGATCGATCACGCAGCCGTCTGGAAAACACATGCTATAAAAAACATGCTTGTTTGCTGTTGAATTCTCGTATACGTGTTATTAGCATGCTAGATTTGTCGACACATGCTAATTGTTTGTAAGTAAAAGTATCGGCGTGAAAGTAGCATGCTTTTGTGCATGTGTATTTCAGGCCTTAGTCTTATCCGATTTCATTGTTTCGCCCAATGAGGTAACCTCTTTTCTTAACGGAATATATAGAATTAATTAAGGTCATGACACACTATACCCGGCACCGCAACGGCACCACTCCAACCCAGCAATTAACTTGCCATTCAAATTCAATCGTGTGTCGTATAATATGTATATTTCATAATGTCAATATGAAAAGGCCAACGGCGGGCAGTCAGCGCGCTTTCCGCTACCATAGGTGTGCATGCCTATAAGTGATGTATTTACATAGAATCGAAGACTTGTGTTACCTATTGTTATTACCTTTGTAAATATGTCGTTGGTGTGCCTTGTTTAATAATAAATAAATACTAAAATAATAAATAAATAAAGCAGAGAAAGATAAAGAAATTAAATATCAAGACTTGGCACACGAGGTTGTTGACATGTGGGATGTTGATTCAGCAGTAATTGTACCGATAGTAGTTACGGCGAATGGCTTAATAGCCAAGAGCCTCGACCAACACCTAAAGAGGCTCTCGTTGGGCGGCTGGATCAAGGGCCTGATACAGAAAGCTGTACTTCTTGACACGGCGCGTATTGTTAGGAAGTTCCTCTCTCTGAGGCCCTGACCACCGGTAGCTTGGATCTTGTTCCCGATGCCGGTGGGCTACTATTTTTTATACTTATTTTTAAATGTTTTTTTTTATACTTGTATTGAAATATTTAAAAATTTAAAAGATAAGATTGTTGACTGAACAAACGAATAAATACAACTCGATTCACAGCCTGCGCTCTGCAAGCGATCAGACCGCATGCTTACAGCGCGCCGACTGCGTGTTTACAACGCGCCGACTCCGTGCATACGGCGCGGTGTAGAGTCGCCAGGGAAAGAACGTCGTGAAACACATTATGAAAACGTGCAAGTCCTAGGCGTGTTCAATCACAAATGACATAGGTATCATAAAAATTGTGTTCGCGGTGACAGCAAGCTTGCATCTCGCGGCCGGCGCGCGGACTGCGAGCTTGCGCCTCACGGACGGCGCGTAGTTAGCGTGCTGGTGGCTAGCCGTAGCCTAAAGTCGAGGCGACGCCGTGCTGCAGCTGTGCAGTTGCTGTGCCGGTATAATGTGCCATGACCTTAACTCTGGACTTTTATACAGCAAAAGGTGAATAGACATTTTTACCGATGTTTTCCGTGCCATATCAATTGTGTTTTGGTGTCACTGTGCAAAAACGTCTACTAAACTTTTAATATTTTTTTCTAATATTTGTCACACAATGATACCGATTCTTTGGTTCATCAACTAAACTAAAATTAGGGAATTGCTATATTTTACTAACAGACAGCTCGAGAAAAGGAAGGTGATAGATAAAAACTAAGTTAGAGATGTCAAACTATTAGGTTGTTTGGAAAGTCATTTCGTTTTAATTGGATTTTATGTCGAGCTATGCCTCAACTTAGGCGTTTCAAATGATCATGAACGGTCGAAATCGATAAATTTTAATTTAATTTATTTTCCATAATTTAATCTCGGCAATCTCAAGAGTTATTATTCGATAGTTTGCATCAATTAATGCCTTTATTGTGTCCTCATCAGCTTCCAGAACGTGGTGCATCTTCAACATCCAAATTGCCGGATCGCAATTCAGCAAACCACTTTTGGCAATAGTGTTCTGTCAAGACAACTTCTCCATACACATGAGAATTTTTTTTTCTTGCTTGAACGGCTTTTTTAACTTTGCGGTAGCAAAAAATAAAACATGCCGAAAATTTAGATTCTCACTCTCCGTATTTGAAAGGGTACCTACCAAAAACTACTGCGTAGAATCCATCTATCTTTTTCACAAGCAAGCCTTGCTATATCAGCTGTCAAAATATATAATATTATGCGGCTTAAGTGTGAAGTTAGCTGTAAAAAAATACAGTTTAGTCCTCTGGTGGGAAAAAAACGAAATTAATTTCCGAACAACCTATTAGTTTACGCCTTGAACTTCACTGTGTTTTTAGTCAACACGTTCTGACGTGTCGTCTTTGACATCTAATAAAATTTTATGGCTCTTGTTTACGTCCGTCTCTTTCTTGTTTTGTAAGAGTGAAAAAGATGGCAATAGCTTAAATTAAGTTTGTGCACAACAGAGAAAGAGAATGAACGGTACAAATAACCAGCCAATACCTAATCATTGTAGCACCTAAGTATTAAGCCATGATTTTTCATAAGGTCTGTACAAACAAAGCCATTTCAGAGACATCTGTCGTGACAATAAATGGTGCACGTGCTCACCAAACGGGTCCCAGTTTATGGCGCTTTTAAAATACATTGTAAGGAGCTCTTGGAAGAATAAATAAATCGGGGGAAGATATAAAATGTGTAGCCAAGAAATATATTTGAGGGGAATGCTTTTTGGCTTCATCTAGCTGACTCAATGGATGCTTCAAGTCAATTTTTGGTTTGACTGGACAATTTCGTTTTAAAAATTCTCACTAACAGTGTATTTATGTATTTAAGCCTAAAGCTCTGTCATTGGCATAATACAACCATTTGTTTAGAAACGCCTACTTTGTCATTATAGCACTGTTGGCACATTAGATATATAAGCTAAAGCAGTACCTCAACTTACCTTCACACCGATAATTCAGCCCTCATCAATCTGTCTCCCCCCTAAATCCCCGCCAGCAATGCCCTAAGCCGAGGTCCGACTCCCACTAGGGGTCGCCCTTAGTGCTGTTGTTGCAGGTAGTCATGATGTTAGTGTAGAACAAGTAGTTAGCTTAGGTTAAGTATTTTACTTCCCCCCATTGGCTAGAGACCCTTCAGGTCTCGCCAATAACTGCCCGTTTACGTAGAAACGGTCTCCTACGACGATCTACAGCAGTCTGAATTGAAACACTCACATAGACACGCACTGTATACTGAGTAGTTTTTTGTTTTTCTATGTGACTGTATTCCGAACTTACTTTAAGGCGATTCTCACACTGCACCGCAACACGCAGCGTAGCGCGGGAGTGCGTGTTCTTATGTTGTTTGCAAGTATCTGTATTTGTATAGAAAACACGCATAGTGCAACACACTGAAAACGCATTCACGCGCGGTGTTTTCGGTGTGTTGCACTATGCGTGTTTTGTATACAAATATTTGCGAACAACATAAGAACACGCACTCCCGCGCTACGCTGCGTGATGCGGTGCAGTGTGCGAATCGCCTAAAAGTATTGTTGCAGTGCGTGTCTGTGTGAGTGTGTCAATTCGGACGATTGAAGGTAGTTGAAGTACTGCTTTAGCTTATACAACGTTATTTTTAGTATATACAAAAACCGAGACACCCCAACAAGATTTTCATCAGAACTGCCTGTTTTTTTTTTTTTAATAAATCTCCACGTTACACCGTAGTTTATGTCGCGTTAAGTTCCCTAGTAAAGTGTGAAATGCCTGAGATGTGCTATGCAGGGGTTGTCTAATACACGGCAACTGACCGAGCGAGCCATTTCAAGCCTCAAGGTGTCTATTCCCGTAAACTGTTATGGGTAGAAACCTACTGAAACAAAATTGAAATTTAATAAAAAAAAAAAAAGTGGTGTAAAAAATACGTCAATCGATTCTCTCAGTGATTCTGAACAAACTAGTTTCAGGTTTAGTATATACTAAAACTAAGCTTGTATACAGGGTGGAATCGTTAAGTGTCAACAGACGATTATTCCATCAATTTGAAAAATATTTTGAAACTTAAGGCTAACATCAAAACTAGGCCGCCTAATAACTAAAATGAGTAAAAATTTTTGAAAAAATTACCTTCTTACATCGAGAATTTAGATTTTACCTAATTCCATACATTTAGTATGACATTTTTTTTCATGAGATATTCAAGACGCTTATAACTTTTGAGTAATCTATTTTCTTGAAAAATTGGTAACTAAGTAAATGACAGGATTAATAATTATAATTCAATAAAAACAATGGATAATATTTCTTTCTTGTACCTATTCCACAAAGCCTGCAACATTTTTTATTTAAAATTTTAATCAATTGAATCGTTTTCAACGAAAAATAACATGTTACTAAAAAAACCTACGGAGAAAGATTTTAATTCCAAATTCAAAAAAAAGTTGTTGTTCTTATGGATTTTTATTTAATTAATAAAAAAATACACATCACTCCTATTCTCTTAAGGCGTAGGCACAGGTGTTCTGTTACACAGCCACAAGCTCATCATGACGGTGTTTAGTCCCATATAATAAGGAGAAAGCCTATTGTCATTGAACTATTAGTAATTGAATAGTTAAACAATCTGGTTACAATTTTTTTTATTTAACTTTAACTTAATGGGCTATCGCACTAGGTACGTACACAATCTAGAACTACAAAATTGCCCGTTTCCTGTTTGAGATCACGGGATAGATTTAGGTAGCGCCCAGGGATCTGGTGATATGAAGGCTTATTACACAGATGATGAAGATAGAGCGAAGTCGAGTAAGGCTTACTCCGCCGCCATATTGGATCAGTAAGGAAGATCACTTGAACGAAAATCTCATACTAAATGTATGAAGGGAGCGAAAAACAAGATTTTCGATATTTAACTTTTCTTTTTCCTGAAGTTATTTCTATTATTTTACTTTGCATGTAGCCTAGTTTTGATATTAGCCTTAACTTTTTAAACATCTCTTAGATTGACGAAAAAATCGTCTGTTGACACTTAACGATTCCACCCTGTATATTCTGTGCTGTTGGTCTTCTAAGTGTAAATAAATAAATATGAAGTTATTATAAATTATTATTATGCCTTATTGAAATATCAGAATATCAGCTATCAGATTCTCTAGTAGGAACACGTCGCTGCGTAATCGCGGCGCTCGTAAGCGAGGCCGCCTTAAGATATAACTGCGCGAAAACGTGCGCAAAAAATGCAATTGACCTCAAAATTAATGGAGAAATGTCAAACCTAGTCAAATGTTGCCAAATTGTATGCCGCAGTAGTTTCATTTAATTTATTTAGTGAATACCAAACCAATATTTCGCTGCGATAGCGCCGACCTCGCCGCGATTTGCTAAGCGAATCGCATAATGTGGGAAGATGCATAGTTTTTTTTCTGCCAATAACCGATTGAAAAGCGTTTACATATCCAGATTTCATTCAAAATCAATCTAATCAAAATCATCTAGTATAAATTTAATACAGAAAAAAAGAAAATTGTGATACAACTGAAAGCTTTTTCTAAAACCAATATTTGACCGAGACTTGCGCTCAAAATTCAGGGCTGCCCTGAGTTTGCGGTAAAACTCCATTTGCTAATGACGGTGTTGGCCAACGGGCTGGTAGCATCCCTATTATTCCGAGCACTGGCAGAGTGCCACTCGAGTTCCTAATAATCCCACTTTATATCTTTTAATTAATCATTTTTGATATTGGTAGGTATATTTTTTTTAGTATTGGTTACTCTTTCGACATTGGAGATGCTCACGAATTGATGTAAAAAAACAGGATAAAAGTGTGTATGTTTTTTTTTATGGATGGCAAATCAAATGACTTCTTTCGCTCTGGACGGAGCGGAAGGGAGTGTCCGACTCTTACTGACTAAAACCCATCCGTGTTCCTCTTAATTGCCCTTTAAGTTCCAGGGCCGCGGTAACTCTTTCGAACAAACTCCGCAACCCTGGCAGGCACTGGCCCTAGCGGGCCCCATCTACTATGCTGACATCTCTTTGACGCGCGTGGAACACAACGCGCCGTCGACCCGGGCCTGGGGCCTACTCTCTAAGTCCACGAAGTTAGTCGCCCGTCCGAAAGTAGCCCGAAACGTAGGAGTGAGCAAAACAAGTGTCAAGTTCAACTTTTCCGACGGGCAAGAACACATCGGTAGTAGGGACAACTGTTAAATCGTGTTGTCATTCATTCTTAGCTCGAGCCCCAAAATAATCGTATATCCGTAGGTGATAGGGAGTAGGAACGAAGGAAGGTAGTTAGTAACGTAAACGTAACGTTAATGTAATCGTGTCGAATCATAAAAGATAAATAATCAATTGGTTTAAAAAAAAAAGGAACTCCATTGTGAACAGACTTTAATAAGTGCAATTTACGAGTGACATTATTATCCAGTGGTTCTGTGCTGTGTAAATAAGTAAAAAATACTTAAAACTTATCCTATATTGGTCCGGTATACTTATCTACCCGATACATAAAAATAATTTTGGACTTTTAATTGGAACACTGAAATTACTTTGTGACATAGTTTCATTGTGTGTGCATCTTTACGTTGGTGGTGTGTGTCGCCCCATGGTGTCTCAGCTTGCCATAACACCGTGATAACTGGCATAAAGGCATTTGCTATAAATAGCGACATCTAGTGATCCTTAAGCGAACTGTTTTGTAGATCGATTGCACGATAAACGAGATCGAGTATTCACCATGGTCAAGTGTGGTGCCTGCGGTAAATTTCTTTCGCCGACAGATGCCGCTAAATGCGATAACTGTAGGGCTTGGTATCATCGGCTGTGCGTTGGAGTTGACACACCAGCCCCTCTTGCAACCCCCTGGCACTGTCCGGAGTGCAAAAAGAACCTTGTTCGTGATAACCAGGCCGAAACGCCAGTTAGAGGGCAAGTAGTGGCGCCATTGGATGATAGCCTGGTTAACGTAATGGCTGCGAGTCCGATAAATTCCACGGCCCTGGACGTCACGCAAGATTTCACTCAGGACATTACAACTGAGCTGAGGAAGTTTAAGGAGGAACTTCTTAGCACAGTGCGAAGTGAATTCCAGCTACTACGCAGTGATCTGGCGGAGTTACGATCCTCTCTAAAGACCACAAACGACCGTATGAGCAGTCTAGAGGCGAGAGTGGCCGTTATGGAGAACCGAGAACAGGTACAGCCCCAGGTCTCGTCAGATGTCCAGGAGATAATTGCTCAATTGCGGAGCGATATAAATGACCGGGATCAGGAGTTGCTAGCCACCGATATACAAATATCTAATTTGCCAGAGACAAGCGGCGAAAATCCCGTACATACCGCAATGTTGGTGGCGTCGAAAATGGGCTTAAAAATCGAGGCGCGCGACATTGTGAGCGCCGAGCGAGTTGGAGGCAGGCGCATTAATGCAACGCAGCCAGCGCCGGTGGAGACACGCCCGCGATTCTTAGTCGTGCGCCTCGCGCGCCGCGATCTACGCGATGAGATGTTGGAGGCCGCGCGAGCACGTCGTGGCATGACTTCTGCTGATCTCGATTTGCCCGGTCCGGCAGCGCGATTCTACGTCAACGAGCGCTTAACGAAGGTGAATCGGGAGTTGTTTCGGCGGGCTCGGGAGGCTGGTGGCCGAGTTGGTTGGCAGTTTGTATGGTGCAAACGAGGCCGTATTCTTGCCCGTTACAAGCCCGGGGAATCTGCCTGCCAAGTCCGCTGCGAGGCTGACTTGCTCCGCATCTTTGGGGCCGTACCGGTTACGGGCACCCACAGTTTGTCCTAAAATGTATATAGTAACTATTGTTAGCAATTTTATTTCTAGTTCATTTTGTTTTAATAATTTAGACATTCAGATTTTGGTCTTTTTGGTTCTTGGTACGCGTCATGTATATTCCATATGTGTTATTTGTCCTAAACTTGTTTTCAGTGTATTTTTGTCTGTTTGTGTATCTTTTAGTGCGAGGCCAATACTGCTCCTATCTCAGTGTCTTTTGGAAACATTCACAGCCCTTGCTGCCAGAGCGATTACAAAACATGTATGTTATTTATTTATGCTATTGTGGCTCACTATCTATACAATATCTATATATACAATAATATATTTTATATCACTAGTAACTATATTAATGACTATTTACTACATTATATACACATTGCTACAAACTATGTTACACAATATCCTACAAATTATGCTATACAATATACTGCAAACTATGCTACACACTATACTAAATACTATATTAAAAATTACATACGAAAAAGCAACTATATACAGAACTGGTTATAAAAATGATTAAGACTAAAAATCTGAAAGTTGGATTGTTTAATGCGGGGTCGCTGAGCACACACCATGAGGAGTTTCTGGTGGCTATGGAGAGCCTCTCAGTAGACATCATGGCGATAAATGAGACTTGGCTCAGGGCGGGAGAGGAGGGTCGCGCGCCATCTGTTCCGGGCTATCGGCTGCGGCACGTGCCGCGCCCGGCCACCGTGCGCGGCGGTCGCGGAGGCGGCGTAGGGTTCTACGTGCGCCACGGGGTCCGCGTGCGCGCCGTGTCGCACCCGCCTGCGTCACAGGTCGAGCAGATGTGGCTCAGACTGAACATTAACTCGCAGTCAGTAATTATCGGTACGGCTTACAGGCCACCGTGGCTTGACGTGAACGTCTTCCTGGATGCGATGACCGACTCTCTCACCTCCTTTGCTAGAGCAGATAAAGTCCTCTTGCTTGGCGACTTTAATATTAATGTACTGAATGCAACAGAGAACAAAACTAAATTGCTCAACAACTTTTTACTGTACTCAAAGCTTAACCAACTTATCACTGTACCAACCCACTTCACAGACCACAGCGAAACATTAATCGATATTGTATGCACAGATGCCCGTGTGTGTGGGGTCTCAGTATCACACATACCAGAGTTGGGCCAACATGCAATAGTATCGGTTGAACTAAATTTCAAACTGGAAAAACCTACCCCGCACTGGGTTACTTACAGGCCACTCAAAGATATCTTGCTGGACATTTTTAACAAGGACTTAAACAGAATTGAGTGGGAATATATTGAAAGTCTGGAAGATGTGAACTCTATGGTAGAAACATTTAATCATTACATTTTGACTTTATTTGATTTGCATGCACCAGTTAAAAAAGTTTTAATTAAAGAGAAATCTTATCCATGGATAACTGACACTATTAAGGAAATGATGAAGCTGCGTGACAAGTGTCATAGACAGTCTAAAGTTACAGAATCGGAGCATCACATAAAGTCCTACAAAGATCTTAAATACCTAGTAAGAGCTGCAATGGATAGTGAGAAGTGTGCATATTTTAAAACATACATAAATAATAATATCAAACAGCCTAAGAAGTTATGGAGCCACATTAAATCTACTGTCGCCATTTCTAAAAAACAAGAGCATCGTTTACCACATTTTTGCAATGACCCAGAAAGTCTCAACCAACACTTTTTGGAGGTACCGGGTAGTGGCAAGGTTACAATCTCGGATCTAACATATTTTGAGTTTAACAGATTTGGTACTAATGACTTCCAACTTGGGCCGGTCCAGGAGGATGTTGTGCTGAAACTTCTACGCAGCCTCAAGTCCAATGCCCAGGGTTCTGACTGTATGTCGCTGGAGATGCTGATGATGACACTTCCTCGAACACTTGCAGTGATAACTTCCATCATCAACAAATCTATAGCCTCCTCTTCTTTCCCGGACCTGTGGAAAATGGCAATTGTTAGACCCATTCCTAAGGTTACTAATCCCACTGGTGCAAGGGACCTTCGTCCCATTAGCTTATTACCATGTCTCTCCAAGATTTTGGAGAAGGTTGTTTGCAACCAACTTAGGGAATACCTAGAGCACCATAACATCTTACCAATGGCTCAATCTGGATTTCGTAGAAAGCACAGCACAGCGACAGCCCTCCTGGATGTAGTTGGAAATATACTGGAGGACAGAGACAAGGGCATGGGAACTGTGCTTGTTCTCCTCGATTTTTCTCGTGCCTTTGATTCTATTAATACCTCACTCCTTCTTTCTAAGTTGTCCTTTTACGGGTGTGATTGCAAAACAGTCAAATGGTTTAATAGTTACCTGAGTAACCGGTCTCAGTTTGTCCAGATAACAAATGACAGTGATGGAGGTATTTTGGCTTCTAGTCCTAAGCAGGTGAATAGGGGTGTCCCTCAGGGATCTATCCTGGGTCCTCTTCTCTTCATCCTGTATAGTGCTGACATCATCAACTGTCTCGTCAACACCAAATTCCATCTTTATGCGGACGATCTACAGCTGTACGTCTCCTTCCACTCGCGGAATACTGACGAGGCTGTAAGTAAAATAAATGAGGATCTGGATAGGATTGCAGTATGGTCAAAAAGAAACTCCTTGGTCTTGAACCCAATTAAGTCAAAATTTATGGTTATGGGGTCCAGAGATACTATCAATAAAACCCTTTCTTTCAACCTGGACCTCAAGATTGATAGCTGTCCCATCGAAAGGGTTCAAGAAGCCCGTAATCTTGGTGTGGTGTTTGACGGGCAGCTGCATTTTGAGTCCCATGTTTTGGAGGCTGTGCGCAACTGCTTTTACCGTCTCAAGCTTTTGTACCAAGTCCGTCCCTACATAAGTGTGGATATGCGTGTCATGCTATGTGAGTCACTTGTTCTATCCAAGCTGAATTACGCTGACACTGTGTATGGGACCTGCATTCTCGGGAGAACCGAAAAACTCATTCAACGGGTACAAAATGCTTGTGCGAGATTCTGTTTTCACGTCCCTCCACGATCTCACATCACTCCGTTCCTTAACAAAGGAAATTTGATGAAGATGTCAGCCCGCCGAAAACTTCATCTGGCTACCTTACTATTCGACACTATACTAACTAAAAAACCAGACTATCTGTACAGTAAATTGTCCTGGGCGCGTGATTTCAACAAAAACAATACAAGAGCATCTGCTTACCTATTGACAACCCCGAGGCATAGAACTGCTGCGTTTCGTGGGAGTTTTAAATTCGCTGCCACTCGCTGCTGGAACGACCTGCCGCCTCCTCTTCGTGCTATAAAATTAGTTAATAGTTTTAGAGTCAAGTTTAAACAATATTTAATACACACACAAAAAACAAAGGTATAAACTTACCCAGAGTCTGCACACATTCGGTAGTGGGTACCTGAGCAGAGTATGGCAGCGGATTTCGAACATTCGATGCAGCAGCTTGTTGAAATATGTGTTCAACTCGGGAGGTTGTTAATTTAGTCCAAAAACCTCTACACTACACAATTGGTACAGTCATATAACACAAGATAACACTTAAATACACTTTTGCACACACTAGTACATACAGGCACAATGCCATTTCCTTTATCTACTATAATTTAGCATAATATTCCTTGAAAACTTTTAGTTCTGTTGTTGTTTTCGGCCATTTTGATATTTTATTCTTGTCTAATCAAGTGACAACCGGTCGGCGCCTGCGCCGATTCCATTGTCGTTTGTCTATGGATTCATAGACAACCCATAGACAAATGATGTGGATGCGCCGAGCGATGGATTCGTCCGTATTAGATTATTTATTTTTCTGGCTAACGTTTATTTATTTATTTTGTATATTATTATTGAATATTACTACACACACACGGAACACATATGTTGATGATAAACTATTTATTGTTTTTATCTATTATTATTTTAATATTTACAATAATTTATCTATTTGTTTCGTTATTGCCCGTGGCATCACTAAGGTCCTGTCAGAAAACCAGCGTTGCGACATTTTGTTTTTTTTTTTAAATGTCGCAGCATTATGCTGAGATAGGAGCCTTTTTTGGCCTCGTGCAGGTAGTTTTAAATTTTTATCCTTTTTCCTTTTGTATATTGTTTTTGTTCTGTAACTGCCTGTGTGAGTCCACAATAAATATTTTTTCTTTCTTTTCTTTCTTTTAGGAAACGCTCGTAACCAAGGCCAAAACCACGGACTTCGTGCTTAGGGAGTAGACCCCTTGGTTCTGATCGGACGGCGAGCCACCCAACGCTCGCCGTCCGCAGGCCCCCAAGTTGCATGGATACGATTCGCGTTATCATCGTGCCACCGTCCTAATGCTGGGCAATGGCCTCTTCTCATTTTTTTTTTATTTGACTGCTCTTGGTGGTCCTAAAGGACCGTTTCTACGTAACCGGGTAGTTATTGGCGAGACCTGAAGGGTCTCCAGCCAATGGGGGGGGGAGTAAAATACTTAACCTAAGCTAACTACTTGTAGTACACTATCATCATGACTACCTGCAACAACAGCACTAAGGGCGACCCCTAGTGGGACTCGGACCTCGGCTTAGGGCGTTGCTGGCGGGAGCTTAGGGGGGGGAGGCAGCTTGATGAGGGCTGAATTATCGGTGTGACTGCGGAGTCTGAAGAGACGACCGGCGCTACGACGGGAGAGCTCGGTGGATCGTGACCGGCGGCGGTGGGACGTCGCGACGGACCTCGTCGGCGAGGTCGGTATGCCGGACGACGGCGGACGTTGTGTAGTGTGCTGGTCGATTTACTCGCCTCCTGGAGGAGGGTTATTTCGTCATACCCGTCGCCCGACCAGTAACAGGCCCGAGAAAGCGGCGCGCCGTGTTCCACGCGCGCCTCTCAGGAGGACGTGGGGCAAAGGGGTAAAGCCCCACAGAAGGAGAGGTCCGCCAGGGGCTGGCGGACCGAGGCCTGCCGGGGTTGCGGTGCATGCAGCTGCGAATCCCGTAACCCCGGCCATAGGTCAGGAGAAGGAACACCGTGGGTTTTTAGCCGGTAAGAATCCGGCATAACCCTTCGCCTTCCCCGGGCGGAGGGTATCCAAGAGGATTTTCCCACGAGAAAAAAAAAAAAAAAAAGGGTTATTTCGTCATCGGGTTCTAAAAGTTTGTGCCTGGGACGGCGAACTTTACTTATGAGAGAGGGACTGTAGTCGGCAGCTGCGGCGACTAGGGGGTTCGGATGGACGGCCTCTTCTCATAATGACAAGGATTAAATAAAGGCTTAATCCTCCACGCTGACCTGGTGCGGGTTGGCGGACTACACACACTATCAATAACTGTTTGAAGCCCTCTCAGGTGTGCTGGTTTCCTCACGACGTTTTCCTTCAGCGTTAACGCAAGTGATAATCAAATTATGCATCATCAAATGGGGTGCATGAAAAGAGCCTCCACGTTTGACGATACTTCAGTACGTCCGGCGCACCCTGGGCAGTCAGCCTCGCTACCATCCTTGCTGACTGGCTAATCTTTTCACCACGGCATGAGCTATTCTTTTATAGCTCGTGCCGATACGATAGAAGATCAAATTATGTTCCGCACATGAACTCGAAAAGTCAGAGGTGTGGGCCGTCAAACTCAGATCCTCCTGTATAAAAGGCAAGCGTTCAACCGCTGGGCTACACTGCTTCACAATTCATCTTAATTTCAGAAAATATCATGAAATAAGTTTCTTAAGAGATTCTACAAAGAATTTTACTCAAAGGAGTTCAACAAAGAACTCAAGTTATTGACGTGCAAGCATTACAGTACAAACAAACTTTGTAAAACTTTTAAATGCTCCAGGAAATTTTCACGTAAGTACATCACCATCCGTCTGTATTATTCCACATAACCATCCATAACATCTGAATAAAATACATTCAACATTTAATTTTTTACAACATTAAAATAAAAAAAATACACATTTTTTATTCACACCAACAAAAGTTTATCATTATCATATTAAATTACCTCGGGTTTTAAAAAAGTGAGGGCTACATTGAAATATAAAAAACCCTTAAACATTTCGAGGCAGCACGTAAACAAAACCCAGAGTTATTTGTGAATTATTCATATGTTTGTGCCAACCCTGAGGTTTATTGCGAAAAAAAGTACGCAAGTAATTCTGAGAACCCTCCGTTTCATAATTAAAATGTTTGTGGGACTATTAAACAATGTTTTGGGTTTTATTTTTAAGGTTTACGATTATAAGTTCTGATGCTTTTTGTGAATAACAAGTTGCGTTAGACATGGAATGATGATGGCATGTTTTTAAACATTAACCACGGTTATGTACGGAAAAATTGTTCCGCTGCGAAGGTTTTTTTACCCGACAGCAAAGACAGGGTTATGTTTTTCACGCGTATCTATGTATCTTTGTATCTATGTGTGTGGGATTCTTTATACCCTCGAAGCATCCCAACGGCTGAATGGATTTTAATGTATGAGAATTCTATCGCTTTTTTATATTAGATTTCTATAGCTTTTGCCCGCAGTTTCGCTTGCGTGAAATTTTTGTACCCGTTAAGTGACTACTTTCTATACAAATTTTCATGCCCTATTTAACTCCCTTAGGGGTTGAATTTCGAAAAATCCTTCCTAATTTCTTGTCTAATATTATAAAGGAAACTTCTGTGCAAAATTTCAGCTGTCTAGGTCCAAGGGTTTGGGGTGGGCGTTGATGAGTCAGTCAGTCAGTCAGGACTTTTCTTTTTATTTATATAGATAAATCATTATCCTGTGAATATTTACACCCAAACTTATTTAAAAATTGGTTTTTAAATGCACGGATTGTCCGTAATGACACCATGGTAAGCCAAAATTCATTTCGTGTCATCGTGCAGGCTATAAAATTATATTATGAAATAACTGGGAAGCGGGAAAATTATGTTTCTATTGTTTCTATTGTTATTCCTGCGCTGCAAAGCGCTTTCTAGTTTACAACAAAGTCAACAGCAAAATTCGATAAATATTTATAATTTCAAAAATGTTATCTCTGTTTTTTTTTGTCTTAACCCTCTGCGACTGACGTGGCTCAATTTTCACAATTGTACTGACGTAGTAGTACACGAGACACCATTTCAACAGCAAATATTTTTATAGAATTAAATTATGCAGCTATTTTATTGATATTTATTAGATCTTTAGCCTATTTTGTATGTTAAATGAACTTTAAATAAAAAAAGCAATATGTATTTTCAAAATTAAACAGTGTTTATTGACTTCACATAAATCAGTCTATGAATTTCTACTTAAACATTAATGACATGAAAAAAATAACAAAATCAACTTTTTTTATATTTAACATTAGACATTTAAAAAATTAACAATTACAATAATCAGTCTTGGAAACATGAGATACATTCATTGGTTGAATTTAAAATTACACAGTTTCAAAATCACAGCTTTGTTTGACAATTTTCACACAGTGGCTTGGAGCACTGAAGGCAAATTAGCTTCGAACAATCACAGCAACAATATTTAGTTTGTCTTTTTATTTTTGTTGGACAAATAGAACATAGTTTTCTTCATCATCAATATCGCTAAACTCATGTTCACTTTCCTCTTCCAGCCACTCTGTTATTTGATCTTCTTGACCTACAAAAGTTCCAGCCGACGTCCGTTATGATTAGAAGCAGTGCCTGGCCTAGGGTTATTATTTGAGTCAGCCATCTAAAAAACAAGTTTTTCTTGTAAATTATGTAGGTACAATTAGCTTTCCACCTTTCGCCATGTAGCCTGTCTTACTCAGTGAAAACAAAGCATTCTATTAGTGAATTTTTTTTTTAAATCGGCCCTTTAGAAAGAAGTATAGATATATTTATAAATCTATAATATAATAAAATTATGTAAATAAAATAAAATTCTAAAATAACACGAATTAATACAAAAAAATACCATATCGTAAGTTAACTAAATTTATTTACTGATGTGGTTGTTTAGGAGACACTATGAAAATATCTGGGGGCACGGCAGTGCCCCGCCAAGTCTCGAGCAAAGCGGGCACGGCCGTACCATCTTTTCTCGAAGCCATTCGCGGCCCTTTCACCCCCCCTATATCTTCGCTGTGGACAAAGCTAGCAGTTTGAACTTTCGGTAACCAAGAGTAATCATTATAACTAGCTAAACTTCCAAATTACATCATATTTGAACTTATAGTTTACGAGTTATCATCGATCAAAGTTACATCATTTTGTCACTCACTGACTCACTGACTCACTGACTGACCGATCATCAAAATTCTAAGATACTTCTAGCAGGCCTAGAACCTTGAAATTTGGCATCAAGATAGATTATTAGGCACATATAAAGGAAAAATTATAAAAACATAAAAAAATAGTTAATTATAGAAAACAATTTTATATTTGCCATTTTGCCAGGAACATGGTGTATGAATTTCGACTGCATTGTTAACTTTGTTCTTTGTTTACGTACAAAAAATATTGAATTGGTGTAGATTATTTATAAATTGTTATTTATTTAGGGCAAAATCTGAGAAATGAGATTCCATACCATCACGCCTGTATTCTCCGAAGGGTAGGACAGAGGTGTATACTAAGTATGTAGGTAACTATATGAACCCATTTATTACTGTATCTAGATAACATTCATAAAGGCTAATTTAAATTGTTTAAAGTTTTAATATCTCACAAGTTTTCCCTCCAGAGGGCGGGGGCGGTCAAAATCAAAATCCAAGCTGGCGGCTGTGAAATTTTACAAAATATGCGTCATGCGTGTCGTTCCCATGGTTTTCCGGGGTGCTGATGCCAAAAATGAGGTCGAAGTCAAAATCCAAGATGGCGCTGTGATATTTTACAAAATTTGCGTCATGGGTGTCGTGTCCATGGTTTTCGGGGACGCTGATGACAAAAATGAGGTCAACGTCAAAATCCAAGATGGCGGCTGTGAAATTTTACAAGATATGCGTCATGGGTATCGTGTCCATGGTTTTCGGGGGCGCTGATGACGAAAATGAGGTCGAAGTGAAAATCCAAGATGGCGGCTGCGAAATTTTACAAGACATGCATCATGGATGTTGTGTCCATGGTTTTCGGGGGCACTGATGACGAAAATGAGGTCGAAGTCAAAATCCAAAATGGCGGCTGTGAAATTTTACGAGATATGCGTCATTAATGTCGTGTCCGAGGTTTTCGAGGGTGCTGATGACGAAAATGAGGTCGAAGTCAAAATCCAAGATGGCGCTGTGATACTTTACAAAATACGCGTCATGGGTGTCGTATCCACATGCGAAATTCGTATGATAGCGCCATCTATCTCCGAAAAAAACCACCTAGAAACTAAAAAAATATAATAACGTAAATTTATATTCGGCGAAACGAAGTTTATGGATATCCGGAGCAGCTAGTTATTAGTTACTTAAACAGTTAGTTATTAAAAATACTAATTTAATACATCAATAGTTTGTTACATATTTAGTTTGTTAGTTAGTTATAAAAACAAAAGAGATAGAGACAGAGAATGGGCTCTAAGCAAAGCAGCAGTGAACAAGACATTATTATGTCACCCAAAAAGAAAAGAAAGAGACCCACCTACAAAAAATGAATGAGATCCCACCAAAAACATTAAATGTAAAAAATGCCAAGTCTCTATATGCAATCTTTCCACCGTAAAAAGTTTTAAGATCTCATAGAAGCCAAGTCCTATTAAATTTATTTTGTAGTTAGTTATCTATCTAGTGACTGTATTAATAGTTTTATTTCTATTATAATTATAGTGACTTGGCAATGAGCACAAGAAGAAACAAATATATTTGGAGGAGGTGAAAGTAACGCATAACGCACGCGTAATGTTTAATATCACAGGATTAGTTAAGTTCTTTTGATTTGACCATTAAACATAGGTACCTACTTATAGATAATAATTATTGTGATGTTCTTATCAAATAAACTTAAGTTTTCTTAAATATGTATTGACGCACGTAGTCGATGGTGACCATAACTACTCATTGGCCGTAAAATCACGTCTGCATATCATAAATCACACATCAGCATAACAACTAATGTAATCATAGTACTCATAGATATCAATTCGTCAATAACAGTCGCACATAATTCCACACAGCAAGCAGCTTTTAATTTGTGCTCATTGCCAAGTCACTATAATTATAATAGAAATAAAACTATTAATACAGTCACTAGATAGATAACTAACTACAAAATAAATTTAATAGGACTTGGCTTCTATGAGATCTTAAAACTTTTTACGGTGGAAAGATTGCATATAGAGACTTGGCATTTTTTACATTTTAATGTTTTTGGTGGGATAACAATTTTACTGAGGTGGTAGTATACTAGACAGTTACCTTAACACTGATGTGGTAGTCTCGTGGACACCTTCCTCTCGCTACACACATGTGCGCTCGCTACGACCGCCCCCCGCACACAGACCGCCGCGCGAGCTCACTACGGTAAGGTACTAAGAGCGGCGGCGTTCAAATTTGAAAATTAACGGTAATGAACTGAATTTTATATTTCCCGGTGTCTGTTGGACTACCACGTCAGTCGCAGACGGTTAATTATTATAATAATCTTCTTTAAACAATTCACTTTTTTTGCATTATTTGATAGTCAAATAATTATTGGGAGATTTTCATTCATAAAAACAATTTTAAAACTAAGCAATTTCAAGTAAAGTAAGATTACTTTTGACGTTAACTTGTACTATGTATGCAAAGTTTTGTGATATAATGGAGGGCTGAAAGCGAACTCAGACTCACAACAGAATTTAATGCATAATGCACCGTTGCAGAGTGGTAGTATAGTACTACAATGTTGCGCCGCGGCAATCTTTGTGTTTCCGAATTTATACGAATTATGTGACCCGGTCAATCTTAACTTTGTGATACACTGTGAGTCTCCATAAAGTGCACATTATGAAATTAGGTGAAACTAGACATGAATTTATCGGCGCGAAAAAGAGAAAAAAAACTACGATACCTATACAAAAACAGTAATGATTGTCAATAACAGGCAATGATGACGAAATACTGATCACCCAAAAAAAATTACCGTCACTTATAAATAAAATATATTTTTTTCTCGATAATAACAAGAAAAAAATTATTTTTATGATTTTTAGTGTCGATAAAGTTGTTGAAGTTTCATCCAATTTCATATGTCCACTTTATAGAGACTCCCACTGTGTAATCAAACTCCGACTTCCTTGGACGCGTAAGTTATGAGTTTGAAACTTATGTATTGTAACTCGATAATATATGTTTTAGAGGATTTAAGGAAAATTTTCACCAAACTGCTCGCATTGCATCGGATCGGAAAGGATACGAACGGATGCGGCGACAGCCGATCGTGTCCGGCAGGATGTCGACGCATACGATCGGCTCCGTACCGTCGCTTGCGAACGTAGGTAAATGTTTCTGCGCCTAGTCAAACAGTTTCATTCTTACCGATCAGATATGACTACAGGCGGACGGAGCCGATCGCGCGACGCGGCATACTTTTGGCTGCGATAGCATGTCGCGGACGACGCCCGCGGTCAAGCTGCTGTGCGCGGCTTGGTAATATAGACTTTAAATACTGTGTACACGATTTAATATCGTTTAAAGATTGTAAAATCCGTTCCGATCCGATGCGATGCGAGCCGTTTTGTGGAAATCATCCTTTAGGGAAGTTTTCATCCCGAAATAGATTTTTTTCCTGCCGACGGAGCCACGAGTTCTGCTTATCTTCAATAATTGACAGCCAACAGACTATACCAATAAAAATAACAAGAAAAAACCTATCTATATACATGGTGTTCACAAAACGTGTTATCATGCGTGAAACACGATTGTGCAAACAGGTAGAGGGTGATTCATAAACATGTCTAGGAGTCGTGATTTATATTGTTTGCTTAATAAATATTTATGTTGCTTACAGCTCCTGGTCTATGTTACGTCCTTTATATTATACTAAACTTATTAGAACCTTGCGGAGATTTTATGTAGACTAAATTGTGTTTCAGTCAACATTTTCGCAAAACTACTGAACTTTATTTTTTTTCTTTTTTAGAATAAACGTTGCCCCACACTAAGATTTCTCTTAAATCATGGGTGCGTTTACCCAGTTGCGTACCGCCCGTCGTCCCAGGACAACACTTAAACGTCTTATCTATTGTGTCTATAATTACCGTGCTTGAGGTTTTACAGACACAAATCTCACATACACAAACGCCCAGACCCGAAACAACTATATGTAGACCATACAAATTGTCCCGTGTGGGAATCGAACCCACGACCCGAAGCGCAGAAGCCAATCGCTTAGCCACTGCACCAAATGTGTCGTCTTTTCAGAATAAATAGGGAATAAATAATACATTTATATTCTTTTTAGGATTCTTTTTATTCACCTGTAGGGTGATTGCTTGTCACACACAATCGCAGTCGTTTTCATTTTGACAGTTCAATAATATTGTATTGTATAATTTATACGTGTATATAAATCTGTCCAAGGGTGGAGGATTAAGAATATATTTTCCCTCAGGGCAAGCGAGACGTTAGAGGCGATGAACCTGTCCCCATAACTGTATCTGATTAGACTAGCCGCCTATTCTATTCATGAGTCATTCAATATTAATAAACAAATCTGCTTTAAAAAATCGGAGTGCCTATTTTATATTTTTTGCATATAGTATGGTGTAAACGAATTCGTGTAATTCCTTAAAACTACATGATCTATTGCTAATTTACATTAAATAAGGGATGCAGATTGATTAAAAAACTTTAAATAAAAGTAAAAAACGATTTAAAAAAACAAAAAAAAGAGTTAAATAATTACCATACTTAATATAAAATTAACAGTTTCAGAAGTCGGTGCAATTCTACACTGAAACAAATGAAAGCTATCGACTTCCGAAACTGTTAATAAAGTTTTTTATTAAATACGTTTTAGTGCCATAAATTACACGGTTTAAGACTACACATTTAAATGACACGGTTGCGTGATCTTTCCAGCAACTAGGTAGTTTTCTTTAAGAATAGGTATTAATGTGTAATTATCATGACGGCTCCTTACAAATACAGTCTTCTTTGTTTTTGGCTAATGTTTCTGTGATGACAGTTAAAACAAAGATTGAAAGTCCTCATCAAAACTTTTGCTGAAAAGAACAAACCAAAACGTCATCCAAGTATACGTTTTTGTTGATTTTTTCAAAAAGCGCTGAATCAATTTCGATAAAATGTAAACGGGACCATCTCTAAAGTATGGCCTATCAAAACCAAACAAGAATTATCAAAATCCATTTATAATTGGCGGAGATATCGCGTAACAAACATACAAAAAAAAAACATTCAGGCGAATTGAGAACCTCCTTCTTTTTGAAGTCTGTTAAAAATAATAAAAAAATAATTGCATATACTGTGCAGTAATTCCAGAGTCGCCAACATTGATTCGTATAGGTATTCATAGTTTCAAGTTGCCTAAAATACCTTACCCAAATTCGTCATCAGCTCTCCGGTCTTCTTCTTCTTCTATCGTGTCGGCACGAGCTATACGAGAATAGTTCATGCCGTGGTGAAAAGATTAGCCAGTCAGCAAGGTTGGTAGCGGGGCTGACTGCCCAGGGTGCGCCGGACATACTCATGTATCGTCACTCGTGGAGGCTCTTTTCATGCACCCCCAGCTCTCCGATTATTGTATCAATCTCTCTGTTACTCAAAGGTTTGCTGGTAGAAAACTCCTTTTTGAGTAAGGCCCGGACTCCACCAAAGCGGAGACGAGACGAGCGGAGCGGAGATGTGTTTTAAAAAACCAATAGAATTTCGTTATTCACACATCTCGTCTCCGCCCAGCTAAAGTGGATACCACTGAGATGTATCATATTTTTATGGCGTGGTGGAAGCGGAGATGTGAGCTGTTCCTCGCTGAGATTGAGCTGGGCCGCGGCACAAGGCGGAGATGTGAGCTTTGCCTCGCACGCTGACGACGACGTGTAGCGGAGACGAGATGTGTGCGGCGTGCAGTGTCAGATCGCATTAAACTGTGCGTTCACATCCAAGGCTCGCCGCACACAGCTCAGTTCCGCTCTAGTCAGCGCACATCTCCACCCTAGCCAGCACACATCTACGTAATTACAGTCTAGCCAGTACGCATGTTCGCACAGTTTCGGTGTACACTCCCTAGATGAAAAACATCTCTTCTCGTCTCCGCTTCGGACATCCCCGCTCATCTCCATTTTGGTGGGGTCCGAGCCTTAAGCTCGCCTTTGCACATGACTTCACTAAATTGTATGATTAAATTGTAATTATCTTGTGTATAAACGAATAAGAAAGTTTCATAAATCTTTATTCACATAATTAAATGCATGCAACAAGCTGCCGACTTGTTCGGTTTGTTTGTCAAAACTAAATGCCAAGTTAATAATTCGTTGTGAGTTCTCTCCTCATCATGTCTTCTAAACAGTACTTTACATTAAATATAATGTGGCATAGCGGTCTCACATTGCACGTAGAACTTTCTAGGTACTCGTACGTGAGTATTGCACATGACACGAAGAAACCGTACGCTGCGGTCGTTCATACAGGTGGAGTAGGTAAGTCGCTTTGTCACCGCATTCTGTCTGCGGTGTTCTTAGGAATTTGTCTGTTGTTAGCGAGTGTCTTTGTGATACAAATATATGTGTTGATGAAATCATAGCCTTAATTTGTCTTTAGTGTGGACGAGTAACTAAATGACATTACACGGCTTTGGTTTCGATTAGTCATGAGTTAAAGTAAGGCTGTAGACGCATAGAAGGCGGCGCGCCGTTGCCATTTCAACCTAAAGTATTGTTTACAAGGATTTACTAAAGTTAATTGATATACAACCTTATTTTTACTTATACGAAAACCGAGACACCCCAACAAGATTTTCATCAGAACTGCCTGAATATTTGTTTTTTTTAGTAAATCTCCAAGTTACACCTTAGTTTATATCGCGTTAAGTTCCCTAAAAAAGTGTGAAATGCCTAAGATGTGCTATGCAGGGGTTGTCTAATACACGGAAACTGACTGAGAGGACCGTCTTGAGCCTCAAGAATTCCCGTCAACTGTTAAGACTGTGTAGAAAACTACTGAAACAAAATTAAAATTTATGAAAAAAAAGTGGTAAAAAAATATGTCAATCGATTCTCCTAGTGATTCAGAACAAACTCGTTTCAGGTTTAGTATGAGTATATACTAAAACTAAGCTTGTATTAAGTTCAGAAAAAAAAGAACATGACTTGACTGCATTGGACTTTTGTTGATATAACTTTTGGCTCATAATACCATCGGAAAGGCGTGGTTAAAATCTTTCGGGCACCTCGGGCCCACGGTGTATATTTCTTACGGCATGTGATCGGCAAGCTGCGTATACCTGATATTCACGCTTGTTGTTGGTTGAGAAAGTCCCGATGACGAAATAACCCTCCACACACAAGCACAACACACAACGTCAGCCGCCGTCCGGCCTACCGTCCTCGCCGACGAGGCCCGTCGCGACGTCCCACCGCCGCCGGTCACGATCCACCGAGCTCTCCCGTCGTAGAGCCGGTCGTCTCTTCAGACTCCACAGTCACACCGATAATTCAGCCCTCATCAAGCTGTCTCCCCCCCCTAATTCCACGCCAGCAACGGCCTAAGCCGAGGTCCGAGTCCCACTAGGGGTCGCCCTTAGTGCTGTTGTTGCAGGTAGTCATGATGTTAGTGTAGTATAGGTAGTTAGCTTAGGTTAAGTATTTTACTTCCCCCCCATTGGCTGGAGATCCTTCAGGTCTCGCCAATAACTGCCCGGTTACGTAGAAACGGTCTCCTAGGACCATCTACAGCAGTACAATAGGAAAAAAAAAGTTGAGAAAGTAAACATTTTGAATTTACCAAATGGCGCGAATGTTATGAAGTTTACCGCTTTGCGAATATTGCCTTGTTACACGAACATGATACACCATTTAACAATAAAATTACATGACAATAACGAAAATAAATCAATAATAATGACAATATTTTTATATCAATACAAAAGTGTTTCACCTGATTACCTGAATAGTGGCGTCAAGTTGTGCGAGAAAATCGGTCAAGCATGAACTTGGATTGGGGATCATTTATACAGAATTTAGGGATCAACTCACATTGGCAGTGTGATGTATTGTTAGTATGGAACTTGCAATTAGAATGATCTTTCGGTTGAACGTTTTTGTCTAAATGTATATACATTGTACAGGGGGGTTACCATGATCTCTTAGAGCAGGAATGTTTTAATATTCTTACGAGAGTGGGTAAGAGATGGCGCTAGAGAGCTGTCTAGCTCTGTCACTTTCCCACTCTCGGAATAATATTAAAACATTCCTGCTCTAACCGATCATGGTAACCCCCCAGTTCAAAACTAATTTGTTTCGGTTCAAGATGATTCTGTGTTAGTACGCGGGTTCAATTCAATAGAATTCAACAGATAATAGAGAAATAGTGTATACGCATTTTGATGTCTAGGTTAGAAAATAAAATCGAAGGAAATATCTAGGCCGTGAAAAAATTCTTCAGCAGTCTAATGTTGAATAGTCACTCAAAAGGACTACCTACATTTTGAGTGGCTATTCTATATTACACTACTTATTTATAATTAGTTACGGTTTACTCACGTGCATTTTTGGGATTGATTGGCGAGCACGCTAGTTCGACTTGCGAGTTGAACTAGTGACTCGCGACTCGAACTAGCGTGCTTGCCGCGTGATCAACTCAATATTATGGACTCCGTTTGGGTCCAAAACTAGTCGAGCAATCCCGAAAAATGCACGTGAGTAAACCGTAACTAAACATAAATTGACTGTGTCTCACAAATGTTATAGGAAATTACTTTTAGACTGGATTATTTACTTTCGCATTTATAATATTAGCTAAGACAATTAATTTACTTTTTTACCAGCGATGGTTGTGCCATAAGTTCCCCAACCCCAAGCAGTGGAGTGGGAAATTCATTGCTTGACAGGTTAATAGCTAACAAAAAAATTGTAACACTGGGGTAACGATGGAGTCTTCTTTTTCCCTTTTATAACAATTCTCAAAATTATCAAGAAAGTAGGTCGAACTACTAAATCGTACAATGAACACAAATGCCATTATAAAGATGTCGCCATTTTTTTGTGTTTAGTCTCTAAAAGATGTTTCCCTTTAGAAAACATTTTGCTCTGTTTATGTTTTAGACGCTATTTTGTCTGCCACAGTAATTTTTACAGAATCTTGTTACGATCAAGGTTGTTTCGGTACGAACTTTTTTTGGTCCTTTCCAGTTTCGAAGGACCAGTTTCTTAGAATTTAAAATTAATTTTCTGTTAAATTTAAAGTAGCTAATTAAAAGAAATGTATGTTGGACAGACAGGGACGCTTTGTAATTATTGTCTCGCAATTTACGTTGCAAATTTTCACAGAATAGCCCGAGGACTGTCGAGCTAGCCTGGAGGTTACATACCCACTTGTTAAGCCCCTCCATTGGTATTTCAAGTAAAAAATTGTGAGATAGAATATTTACGTGTCATTCATTCACTTTAATTATGCTCTAGTCGAGCAATAAATCTACTAAATATCAAACACAAACATGGTGACTCGTTGGCATACCTATGCACACACACACATATTGAAGATTGTTGGAGGGGCGTGCCATGGTTTTGTAGTTGATCTCTATGTGCGAATGTGACTTTTTCAATGTCATAATTATGCACCATGTGTCACCAGTCGCATCGCTTGTAAAAATCGAATCGCCATCCCATTTACACCGGTCGACAAAAACGCATGCGACTTGTTCATTTCTAGCGGAACAACACAGCGCAAAACACACCTCATGCGGCGGGCGATCGCCTGCAACTGACCATTTACACTGTCGATTTTAATCACCCGCCGCATGCGGCTTGTCGCCGCACGGCAAAAGTCGATGGCACCCAACTTTGGGGCTTGCGATTTTAGTCACTTGCGGCCTAGTCGAATTGTCATTTAGACGGTTGATTTTCGCCATGCGGCCTAGCCGTGCGGCGAAAATCGACCCGTGTAAATCCCCTATAAGACGCTACTGACATACGGTGAAGGAAAATACCGAGAGGAAACCTGGAGTTAATGGTCTGAAATCGTCAACCCACAGTGAGCAAGCGTGGTGATCAATGCTTCCTTCTCTGAATGAGATGCCTTTGCCCCGCAATGGAACTGGTACAGGCTAATGTTTATTTATTTTATTTTAGCCTGAGGACTAATTCGATGATAAATCTGGTTTACAATAAGCTAAATGTAATTTTAGATGAGCGCTCATACTGAAGGCTTTATAATATTTTGTATCTGAATTTATGTGATTTTTGTTAAATAAGGCTTTGGTCAAAAATATTGACCAAAGCCTTATTTAACAAAAATCTATGTTTTTATAAATGTTTTTAAACTAAAAATATAGAATCGGGTCTACTCATAAAAAAGGTATTTTGTGCCTCTTAAAGTTTTTTACGCGAGTAGACCCGATTCTATATTTTTACAATATGTTTTGATAGTCTGAAAATTCAGTCTAGTTAACGTTGTCCATCGGCTGACGATTTGCTCTTTCAAAACGAATTCGAAGCTGTCATAGCAATACTTTTTCAGCACATATTACGATCCAAAATAAATAAAACAGCAGCAATTACATTAAACCACTACCCCACTATCTCTTTACGACACATGAGCACAACAACCTAAAAACCTACTTTCGCCTTAAAATTCCCATTCCCATTTTCCGGAACCACTCTAAAATCCGAGATTTTAAATTTCAACGCGGATTGTGCACATGGCAGCCCTACTCGCCAAGCTTCACAGGGGTGTCTACTAAATTACTTCGAAAGGACTTTTTCTTCCCTCTTTGCATTAAGTGCAACCCTTTTGTTCATCCCCCAATAACTGCCTGCTCAGACGTGCAAAATAAATAAGCATTGAAGTTATTCAGGCACGGCAAATTGGAATTTGTTTTTGTTGAAATTATTTCACTGTTACTGTAATTCTTGTTTAAATAACTTTATTTTTGTTCTTGTTTCCTTTTAAGTTGGAATGCTCGGTTTCTTTGTGGTGTTGCAGGAATTTATTAAAGGTGAATGAAAAGGGTTTTCTTGGTGTCTTGTTCTGTTGAGAGCTCTGGTCCTTTGAGACGATCTTGCTAAAATTCAATCAATTTTCTCCGTGTCTTCTTTATCCGTGCTTCTTCTTTATTATCGTATAAAACTAATCTCCTGCCTACTGGAACTATTTTTTGTGGATATTATTTTGAAATTGATATTAATAGTTTAATGATAGGAGTAGGTGATAGTAATGTTAGTGGTAGCTTGAAACTTTAAAAAAAAAGTAATGAAACAGTACTAGACTTGAAAGGCCAAAGTATTTTTTATTAACACGCTTATATACTCGTGTATATATAATTTTATGTGTAAGTATTATGTCTATGTAGTTTATGTGTGTGTAGAATATATTTTGCAGCAGTACACCATGGATAACCCCCCCTATCTTATTCGTTGTCTTCCTGTTCATCCAAAGGTTGTCTGATAGATATCGCTATTAGCAATAAGACCGCCATTGTACCCTTCAATATACGATGTTGTGTAAGAGCTGTGTTACACTTTTGGTGTACAATAAAGTATATTCTGTTCTTATAATACAGAAGTACAAATAATGGGAATGCTAGATTTTTTTAAGATTTATTTTTACACATTATTGGTGGCAGGTAGTTGAGTTAGAACACTTTAAGGTACTATCATATATATTTTCTGAGCATTTTTTTTACTGTCTTTACAGTTTCTTGGTGTCATCTAAGTCCATAAGAACCTTATTTTTGTAATCAGTTTAAAATACGATCAAAAATATTGCGAGGTTTTTAGTCAACTTTTAATGAAATTCGAGGTGGATTAGTAATTAAAAATACTGTAACAAGGTGTCATAATCCAAAAGCAACAAGAGAAAGCTGGGTGAAGTAAAATTTAATTAGCCGTCACAGCAGTGAGTACCCTTTGTGTGAATCCTAGTCAAAGCTAATTCTAAAATGCCTTTCAACGCTTTCGCATAAAAGGTTCTAAAAATATCTGCGAAAAAGTCGAGATAGAGCACTGGCTTCTATTCTTCTTGAAGCTTTGATAATCCAAAAGGCGCATGCATCTGATTCTGAGTTTAGACATGTTTAATTGCTAAACCTGAAATAAAGTGCATTATTTGGTCTAAAAAAAAGAAAAGAAAAACCGACTGAGACTGTACGAGTCTATTTCTATGCCTAGTTTGGCAATACGAAATACTATTGAGAAGAAAAACTATTCGTTTTAGCCATAAGAACCGGGCCGGGCTAAGTACAACACTTCTTCAAAAATATAAATTGACGTTTTCACCAACAGTAGATAAAAACTCCGGAATAAAATAAAAAATCGGCCAAGAGTCGGACTCGCGCACGAAGGGTCCGTACCATTATCTATAAAACCGGCAAAAAAATCACGTTTGTTGTATGAGAGCCCCCTTAAATATTTATTTTATTCTGTTCTTTAGTACTTTTTGTTATAGCGGCAACAGAAATACATTATCTGTGAAAATTTCAACTGTCTAACTATCACGGTTCATGAGATACAGCCTGGTGACAGACCCTTAACGACCATGTGCACATCAAATCAAAAAATCTAGCAAGAAGCAGAAGCACCCCGCCAGTCGCCATCACTACCACCGTTACAAATTATAGTATATAATAATTAATTGTATAATTTGCCCTGTATAATTAAATGTACTAGTATGTTGCTATCATAAAAATTTGCGCTGTTTTGTAGCGCAATGATGTTGGTGTACGACACGTCTATTTATACTGGGTGTCCCTGGAAGTATGGATCAAATCGAATAGGGGCGTGGGCAATGTCATTTCCAAACTTTTTAACTCCGAGAATGTCGGTGCAATTTTTACGGTTCAAAAGTTATGACCAATTATTGTTTTTTTCAATAACTTCGTATTGAAAAAAATAGTGAAAAAAACTATCATTTTGTTTCAGGATTTTGGCGAACAGTTGGCCTTTCTTGTGATAATACTTTTACGCAGCTAGAAAACATGTGTTCAATAAGAATAAACATTTGCTGCAAAGGCTTTTTTGGTCTGGTAAAAATTTTACTCGAGTTTTTAAATGACCTTGCCCACATCCCTTTTCGATTTGATCTATACTTCCAGAGACACCCTGTATAATATCTTTGGTTTTGGGTATGAGAACAACATTCTAATTGCGCAAGACACTCGTAATCGCTACGGCTTTGATTTTGACAGGTCAACAATATTAATTGTGTGGCACATAGTTGACAAGTCTGATTGATAATACATACGTTGCTATGGAAATTGTTGACCTGTTAAAATCAAAGTCATAGCAATTACGAGTGTTTTGCACAATTAGAATGTAGATAACATACATAGGTCACACGCACGGTGCCTATAAACCTGCTTCAGCAGTGCAATTCTGTAAGAATCTCACCTCGATCGCGACTGTCAATTAGACACTTGTCGTGACACAGCGTGGATAACAAAACTACGCGTTATTGATTATACTGACGATTATGTGTGTTATTTGCTTCTATTATTCATACTGTGACATTATGGATATCGAGCTAACCGTCGATATTGAGGTGGATTTCTTACAGAATGACACTACAGATCTGGTCATAAAAACATGAAAATGCTACATGCCATTTCAACCAATAGGATACTATCTTAGATGGTACGACTAGTTCTTCTCCGAGATAATAAAATAAATACTACTTAACTAAGCCATTTCTTTTAAACAAGCATGACTTAATAAAAGTGAATTCCCATCACCCCCTCAAGTGCTTGCCTCCCATTAATCTGACAGTTTAACTACTAAACCGCTTAATAGTTAATGGTGTTACGTCATAACTTGCGAGCGCATAGCTAACGACCCTTGTTGCTGCACTTAGTTGCAGATCTAGAGAAAATTAAATGATACTTATTTTGAGTGATTACAAAAATAATAAAACTAAAGAGGCTCTCGTTGGGTTAATCATGGGCCTGATACAGAAAGCTGTATTTCTTGACACGGCGCGTATTGTTAGGAAGTTCCTCTCTCTGAGGCCCTGACCACCGGTAGCTTGGACCCTGTTCCCGATGCCGGTGGGCTACTATCCTAATCCTAACTAATTTTATAAATGCGAAGGTAAGTTTGTTTGTTACCCTTTCACGCCTAAACTACTGAACCGTTCATCCTGAAATTTTACATATACGTTGTCAGGTGTACAGAAACGGACATAGGGTACCTTTCATCCCGAAAAAAAGTACTGTTCCCGAGGAAAACAACAATAACGTTCATAGATGGCACCATCGTGTCTTTCAAATCACGATTGAATTATGTTATTATAGAAACTTTAGTAGTTAAGAGTTTTTTGAGCTTAATTAACGCGAGCGAAGCCGCGGGCATAAGCTAGTTTTTTATATTTTTAAATGTTTTTTTTAATATTTTTATTTAAATATTTAATAGATAAGTTTGTTATATGAATCATCATCTGCCTAGCCTTTTCCCAACTATGTTGGGGTCGGCTTCCAGTCGAACCGGATGCAGCTGAATATCAGTATTTTACATGGAGCGACTGTTAAGTTTGTTATATGAATAAACTATAATAAAACATTGGCAATATTTCTTTCAAATGAAGTCATATTTTATGTCGAGATGAAATACGTCATCAGTCTTCTGCTGCACTGCTGAGCATAGGCCTCTTCTCAGACTGAAAAGGGTTGAGGCCCTAGTCCAACACGCTAGCCTGGTGCGGGTTGGTGGACTACACACACCATCTAGAACTTTATGAAGCCCTCTTAGGTGTGCAGATTCCTCACGATGTTTTCACGATGCGTGTCGAGATACTTAGTAGAGAACCTTATGTTTACTGATTTTTTGTGTTTAAGTTTTTCCATGTAATATTTCCAAGTTCACATGGCGAAAAGTTTATTGAACAGAGTTCGCACTCTGTAGGACCGGCGATCTGCTACGACGTAGCAACCGTAGCATTTCACCTGCTACATCGTAGACATTTCGTAGATCTATTTCTACTACTTAGCGATCGGAAAAATTTATTATAAGATACTTTCAAACTCAAACTATTTATTTGCACACTAAGGTTATAATACAGGTCTTATTATATAAAGTAGGTACAGCTTAGCAACCTTTTCTTTACTTGTATGTTTAATACACACTTTAAATAAATCTTTCAGCATTAGTAGTGATAGCCTAGCGGCTGAACACTTATCCTCCATGCAGGAGGGTTTGAATCCGATCCCAACCCGTACCTCTGAATTTTCATGTGTAGATCAGAATTTGATTATCATTTGCGTTAACGGTGAAAGAAGTCATCACGAGGAAACCTGAACAGCTGAGATGGCTCCAAATAGTTATTGATGGCATTCAGCCAAACCGCACTTTCTTTCTTCTTTCTTTTGTCTTTCTTTCTACTTTCTTCTTTCTTTTGTCTTTCTTTCTACTTTCTTCTTTCTTTTGTCTTTCTTTCTACTTTCTTCTTTCTTTTGTCTTTCTTTCTACTTTCTTCTTTCTTTCTTTCTTATGTTTCTTCTTTTTTTCTTCCTTTATTTCTTCTTTCTTTCTTTCTTCCTTATTATTCTGAGAAAAAGCCCGTGCCCAGCAGTTATACTTTTAAAAATGATTTGACCTCATCATAATGCCAGACAGATATGTGTTGCTGGGGAGTTTGTTGCGCCGTTTCTTCTTCACAGCAAAAACACTAGGAAGCGGTGAAGGGAGGGCGCTTTTTGGGGCTGTCTTTGATGTATATAATTCTGACGTTCAAAAAGAACTAAGTAATTCTAGTCTATTTTGAATAAATGAGTTTTGAAGTTGAAGTTGAGTCATATTGGCATTCGACTGAGTAGCAAGTTATGCTAGTAAAAATTATTTGATATCATAATGGCCTTTGAGGTATATACCTAGTCTATTGGCATTCAGCTGAGTATGTCTACACTAGCCTCGGGATACTTACATCGATCAAGTATCAAAATTACTCGTATTTCACAGTTGCGGCGAGCTCTATCGTTCACTTGTGGCAGTTATTGTAGTTGTATTGTGTGTTTACGTTACGACTGTAATTTATGTATATGTCGTAAATAAAATGCAAGTATGCAGGATATTTAAATGTTCTTGCATTCAACACTATTACTAAAATTTACTCTTGAATAGTTTCCGGCGGAATGTAGGCCATACTGTTTCGACTTTTAATTTTAAAGACAAAACTGATCTGGGCAATGAGAAATGGAGATCGTTTGTGCGTTGTGATATCTTTCTCTTCTTTATATACTTATATATTTACGCAATATTAGGGCCAAAACACACTTAGCGTATCTTGCGTCGCGTACTGTGCAAGATACGTGACGCAATATACGCTCATTGTGTCTGCAATTTTAGCGTTTCATGATGAACTGAAATTTAAAATGATATGATTTTTCGAAATTTTACTGATATTCTCGTAGTTTTTATTAATGGTCCGTACTTCATCTTTGAGTTTTGCCATTTGATGTAGTTATGGTTAATTTTGAAGATTTTTTAATTTACCTTCATTTGAAGTTTCACTTTTTGAAAGTTAATTTAGATGTGTAAATTTTCTTTATTGCGTTTTAAATCGTGCTTCTATCCGCATCGATGCGCTTCTTTAGTTGTTAATCAAATGGGCAGTTGTGGAAAAAAATGTTTCATATCAATAGAGTCGTGTCGTGTCGTGATGTCGTGGTGGCCCGGAGGTTACAGGCCCGCTTGTTAAGCACCGGGTTGCCGGTTCAAATCCAGGCAAGTACCAATGTGACTTTTTCAATTTCATATGGACTTTCTTAGTTAAACTAAGACACCACTGACATACGGTGAAGGAAAACATCGTGAGGAAACCTGGACTTATGGTCTCAAATCGCCAACTCGCAGTGAGCAAGCGTGGTGATCAACGCTCGTTCCTTCTCTGTACGAGAAGAGGCCTTTGCCCAGCAGTGGGACAGTTACAGGCTAATATTTATTATTTTATTATTTTTTATCAATAGAGTAAAATCTTCCAGTGAGTGCTACATCTATGTACCTCAAATTGACATCCCTGCACTCTCATATTATGACCTGACGTAGACGATTATTAAGTTAGTCTAAAATCTAGTCTGTAGAATTCACTTAGCATTCTGGTATTCAAGCTCCTTACACTCTGTACATAAATTTTAACTCACAAAGCAAATGAAAATAGTTTGCTATTAAAATATTTGTGATCTGACTTTAAATACTTAAATAAGTTATCCAAGTTTTTATTATGAGTAAACTTAAGCAATTCTGATTTGAAAATCAAAATAGCTATCTAAAATAATTTTCGCATTTTTTGTATCGTGTATGTTTATACAGACACATATCTCACATGCACAAACATCCAGAGGGCAAACAATATTTGTCCCGTGCGGAAATAGATTTCGCGACCAGAACCGTAGATACCAATCGCTTAGGCACTGCGTCAGTAGTTAACAACCACACTGCGATCGCCGACCCGCCTGCCAAGCGTGGCGATTATGGCAAACCCCCTCAACATTGTTTGGGGGAGGTTTATGTCCAGTAGTGGACGTCATTCAGCTGAATGATAATGATGATGAGGGTCCCATACATAAAAGGTCAAAACGAAACCCTTTTTTTCATGTCGAAAAAATGTTATACGTTTTAAACACAATTATATTAAGCAATCATGTAAAATGTTCGACAAACTGTAATAATTAAAAAAAAAATATAGCCTAAATAGGTACACCCGGCTACGTAATTATCAAACTATACATTTCCCATATTATCTGAGCTCTCATTGTTCAGAAAGTCTACACAATGCTAGATCAGCTCATAATAGAAATCTATTGCTACCCGTGTGTACGTTTGACCCATTTGCTTAAAAAAACATTTACAGAACTTTTATAATATTGCGAGAACACCGACACAGGTATACGCCATTTCAATCTATTAAATCACCGGGGGACATGACGTAATCATATTAACTGTTCGCGAAACATCAATTTAATTAATCCATTTGTACCAACACAATTTAATTGATCCGGGAATTAACTAAATTAAACGCAAATATCAATTATTTTCAATTAAAATGCTGTTTTCATTAGTGGTGAAACGTTTTTTTAGATCGTCCATTTAAGGGTAATTGCTAATTTTGGAATATGATAATGCTGTAGATGTTTATGAAATAATTACGACTGGAGATAGGATCTAAGTAAGAGCGCCATCGACGCGCGTTACGCTATCGCGCGTTGTCGGCGCTGCTAAACTTGAAAATTTCAGTATCATCATTTAATCTATTTAATAGGCAGATTACTTGCGATTGCATCGCTGCAAACTCACGAGAAACGCGCTACAGACGCGCGTGAGCAGCTCCGACCGATTAAAACGCGCTGTATGTATGTGTTTGCAGCTAAAGAGACGCGCTATGCCAGCGCGTCTGTATCGATGTAACTCCGCGCTACGAGCGCGTCGACAGCTCGCGAAAAAGTCGTCGTTTGCATACTACAATTTTATGAACGTGTGAATAGGTAAATTAGTTGCGATAACATCGCATTTGCAGCGCGTTATAGTTGCGTGCGACGCGCGTCGACAGCGCCTGAAAAAAACGTGATGTTTAAGAGCCCTTATATGGTCATTGCATGATTACAGTGGTTCATACTTTATCTTCCAGGTAAATAACACCTTAGCTCATTAAAATGACTGTCTCGTTGCTCTAGGGGTCGCAAGTACGATGGCTGAACGTAAGGTCCTGACTTCAATCCCCAGGTCGGGCAAAGTGTTATTGGGTTTTTTCGTATAGAATTCCTCAGTAGCAGCCCGGAGTCTAGACCGCTATAGACTTCACCCCCTATTGCATGGAACTTAAACATAATGGCGAAATGAGGGTGTACCATATACTTTTGCCACAACTCTTTGTAGTATCATCTTTTTGAGTATGGAGTTGTCAAAAAAATGCTTTGAAATCCGTCATTTTTTTGACAACTCCGTTCTCAAATGTTCCTACTTAAGTACTGCTCATCCTAGAATTTTCAATTCAGAAACCGGAGGTAAGTGTGTTTAGACGTATCGTCACTTGTGAAGATTCTTTTAATGCATCCTAAACGAGTTATAAACTAAGCTGTTTCCATACTAGTCAGGAAAACAGTGGGTAATCTGATACAGCCATCGTATAAGCCACATTTATAAACCGAATATAAATTCCGAGCGTCACTCGTCGGTAATTTACGAGCATTAATTATCATTGCCTCAATTACATTGTGTAATTCATTCCACCGACTTGACAACTTAGTTTAGATTACGACTATAATGTTAACTACGCATAATTGTTATTTTAATTAGTTTAATAGTTACATGTTATTAGTATTTGATTGAGAATAAACACCTTATGTTTTCCTTTGTGTTATAAGTAGAGAAGTTATGGCCAAATACGGAGAAGCTACTAAATTTTCAGTTCACGTTAATTGTTAAGCTGTCAATGTCATTTTAAGGCAAAATTACAGTAACAGCACGAGATTAACGGCAACTTAAAATTGAGTAGCATTTAAGTACTTCTGTCATGCTCACTAAACTGTCCTGCTGATGGTGGCGTTGTGCATCGGGTTGCTAGGTTCCCTGTAACATGGTTGAGCTGACCGACGCTGATTTACGCGTCATGCTCGTGAACGGGTGCTGTCTGTTGGGACTGGTCAACTAGTAACTGCTATGGCAATCGTTTTAAAGGCAAAACTCATTTCTTTTTATGTTGTCTATCGCATGTACATTTATCTGCATTGTTCTTACATTACTTCAATGAAAACTGTCATACCATTTTTTAAGAGTTTCCACGGAATTTCTTACCGGTTCTTCTCCATAGGACCTACTTCTTGGAACCGAGCAACTAATTTTGACTCTTTGAAAGCACCAGTAATCTGGTCTACTTGAAATTTTTGACTTTGATTTTGAAAGTAATTAATAATAATTCTTTATTTCACAAAGCCAACACATACAATATCCATTAAACTAAAAACATATTACAAGGCTCATTGCTAGGTCACAAAAATTAGATACTCTGACTCCTAAACTAGGTGTAGGTGCCTGTGACTTAGGAGTCAGTGATTCTCCGTAAACAAAAAAAGCCATATCAATTGTAAATCGGGACGTTTCAACAATAAGTGGTGGCAAAGAAACAGAATCTAAAATGTATTTATAGAAAATAAAAACACAATGGAAAAAAATAGTTTTAGGTAGGTATATGGTGTATAAATGTAGGGTGTGAGTGTGTGTGTGTACTGGGTAAGTGTAGGGTATGTGCGTGTATGTAGTGAGTAAGTGTAGGGTGTTTGTGTGTGTAGTGAGAAAGTATAGGATGCAAGACTTCTAATTCATCATTAATGTAAATTACCCAACAGAAGATCCTCAGTCGTATCATATTTTGTATTTGGAGATAATTATAGAAATAAGATTTGTCATTTGTCACAAGATAAGCAATTTCTGATCCGCACTAAATTAAAAATCAGTGATGCGGGCCGGGATTGAACTTGGACCCTCCTGCATGGAAGGCATGAGTTTAACCTCTAAACTATGACGTTTATTTAGCTTCCTACTTAATTTTTTATTCAAAAATAAAAAGCAAGAAAGTAACGAAGATTTTTCCTCTTAGTTCTTATGATTTGAACAGCTGCTGTGCATCTGTTGTTCGTGATGCAATCACCGACGTGACTGGCCTATGTTTTGGTCCAAGATAGAGGACAAAGCGGAGAGTAGTCATAGGAAATAGAAATTAAAACGAAAAGCTCTGTATCTCATTACGTGTAACATAAATAAAGCAGAGGATGATGCTGTCAGTCTGTGTAGGATTAAGCTCCACCTTTGTAAAATAGATCGATGTTAGTTAAATTTATTAACTAACATCGATCTATTTGCTATGCACTGACATTACAAAAACCTCGTTCTATCCTCGGTCCAAACCAGTTATTGATTCTTCTAAAGGTGTGTCAAACATAGAGCGGCATGTGCGCGGCAGCAACACCCAGCGTTCTCAGGACACAAATTTGCCGTGGCCTGGTTAGGACTACAGTGCGCGGCAGACATCCAATCAAAGCGCGGCAGGCCGCGCGCGGCAGCCGCGCACCATTGCCGTTTTATGTTAAGACACACCTTTAGAATAATTATTTGCCCTGAATAAACAATATGCTATTAAAAAGGCATGCTTGTTTGCTACTAAGTAGAATGTTCAATTAATTGATATAGGTATGTATTTTTAACAAGCCACGTTCGTTTGCTAATTGCTACTAAGTAGCGTTTTCTTGAAAGTAGAAAACTTTTGTCTGTGTGCGTAGCATGTATCACGTGTTTGAACTGTGATGAATAGAAATGAACGGTAAGTTCGCCAAAAAAACCAAATCGTCTCCACAGCTGTATGCACAATAATTGATAGGAAACTATTGTTGCGTTTGAGCCATTATACTTTCCAATTTAGTTGGCAGAACTCTTTACACTTGGACCATACGTAAATTTTTCTACTATGACTATTCTACAAATCCTCAATTTTCTTGACTTAAAAATACGACATTTTCTCCAACCTCGGTTTGCAACATATTTTATGAAATCTTTTCCTTATCCTATAATAAAGAAATTCCTCGTTATCATAGACAAGCAGTCTAATGAAACTGGTTTTCTAAATGCAGATTTTTTAAAGCATATCTTATGAATTACTGTTGTTATGATTTTGCATAATGCAGTGGTAAGCCAGCGATTGAACGTTGCCTTCCATGCAAAATGGTCTGAGTTCGATCCCGGCCATACGAATTTGATAATCACTGGCATTAACGGTGATGGACACATCGTGAGGAAACCTGCACACCTGAGAGGACTCCAAAAAGTTCTCGATGGTCTGCATGACCGCCAACCTGCATCAGGTCAGCACGGTGGCAGCTATGGCCTAATCCCTTCTCATTCTGAGAAGAGGCCAATGCCCAGTGGTAGGACAGTAATGGGCTCTCCTTCTGCGAGGAGGTGATGGCGACCAAGGAGGGAGCGGAAAGGGAGAGAGAGGCAGCTGCCACTCTTCCTTCCCGCGCAAAACGCATCGGGCGCCGTAGGGCGCGCGACGATCTTCGGCCACCGTAGTGTGTGGCCTGCGGGCGGGGGGTTAGGGGACCCGTCGCCCGACCAGTAACAGGCCCGAGAAGGCGGCGCGCTGTGTTCTGTGCGCGCCTCTCAGGAGGACGTGGGGCAGGGCCCCACAGAGGAAGAGGTCTGCCAGGAGCTGGCGGACCGAGGACTGCCGGGGTCGCGGTGCCTGCATCTGCGAATCCCGCGACCTCGGCCAAGGATCAGGAGAAGGAACACCGTCGGTTTTTAGCCGGTGAGAGTCCGGCATACCCCTTTGCCTTCCCCGGGCGAAGGGCATCAATGAGGATTTTCCCACCAGTAATGGGTTGATTATGGTTGAGATGCTTTATGCTTAGTAAAGCCTTTAGCCTAAAGGAGGACCTTTGCATATCGTTCTTCTCGTTTTTAGCATTCCTCATCTAGTTATTCCATATTTTTTTTGAAAATGCACCTTTTTTTGACAATATAAATGACAGCTTTCTCAAAACTTTTATCGCTTCTTCTATCACCTTTGCAATACAAATCGTTACGCAGGTACACATCAGCACAGAACTCATACTATACTATCCCTCGCACTCGGATTCGTATAACGTTCCCCGCATAACTTTCAGATATCTCCGTTTAGAACCTCTTTAGCATTCCATTCCAACATGCACTTAATACCGTAAATGACAAAATCATAATTATAGAACCTTCAATCAACAAGTTAGATAAAATCAAACGGTTAACCTATTGAACACGCCGTTCCAAATAAATAAACAAACTAAACACACAGAACATGAAAAAAGTCCTAATAACATTTCCTTGTAAAGTCAAACAAACAACATGGCGTCCGTTTTTACAGCAATCGAACGATGATATCTGTTTGTCACGCGAGTTGAGCATCAGCATTGTGTTCAATCAAAACAAGTCCGATTGACCGGGTTGCAACTACCGGACTTTATCGTAAAGATGGCGTTACAGTAACAGAGGTAAGCTATACGATGCGATATCACTACTAGATAAGCCCCTTGCAAAGTTTTAAGAAAGTGACATTTTGACGTTTGCGTTTTGTTAGCACATTGTTTTGCACGTGCGTACCACTACCGAACGGTGTGTTCGGCGAACACCTTCATAGTAATTCGTGTTCGATGTTCGTGTTCGCGATGTTCTCGTTCGTTCATGCGTACACGGCTTAATGCCTTGTCCATACTGTTCCGGCGTCGCGTCGTATCCACACGACACGACACGGCACGAGAGTGCGCGCGCGCGCCTCTAGACCACAGACTACTACGACTATTCATCGCATCGCGCAGCCCTGCTCTATGCCGCACCGCGTTCAATCAACGACCAACCAGTTGCCCGTGCGCCTTAGCGAACGTCACTCGCACGCACGGTGTAGCTCACGCATCAGAATTAAATTAGTTTATCTTTTATGTACAACATGTTTTCATTAGAATAAATTCATTGTAACCAGTAAACAGTCCATCATTCATCGAAGCCTACACAGCCTTAACAGTGGTCCTTCTACCGTCTTCAAGTATTTTCATCTTCAAAATCTACGTGGCCATTTTGCGCAACATCGCTTGCCGCGGCGCGTGGCCCGTACAAGTCCAGAAAACAGAAAAAAAAATTCAAGAAAGCCAAGGATACCTGTGCATGAAGACATATTTCCTGCATCGAGGATACCTGCAAACGGCATTTTTCATATCAGAAAATTCAGAAATTTCGTCATCAAAATCTGCGTCGCCATTTTGTGCAACATCGCTTGCCGTGGCGCGTGGCCGATAATGTACAGATAAAATCAAGAAAACCAAGGATACCTGTGCACGAAGACATATTTCCTGCATCGAGGATACCTGTAAACAGCATTTCTCATCACAGAAAATTCAGCAACGCAACAACATACGACCCAGCGACCCATGCTTGGATGCCACGAAGCGCAAAGTTGTAGGAATCGACAGACTGAGTGAGTTCGTTCCAATTATTTCCATATCTCACCATGTTCCTATTTCCTAAGAGTAGCTCTCTATAAGTGCTTGGTATCGTTGGGGCCTTTTCGCGTGTTGGCGTGCTTGACCTTGATCGATTTTGTTGCACGTTTTTTCACAAGCCTGCACGTGCTACTTATAGACTACAGTCTATCGGTTTGTTCATTCAGCCGGTTGCAGCTTGCTTATTTCTTAATAACATTAATAACATCTTATACATATCAGGTATAATAATATACCCATAAATACACAATATACAGCCTATTGCATTAAATATGAGTGAAATTCGCCTTAAAGAGCTAGTTAAATCACGCGGAAGCTTAAAAGCAAAGCTTACTCATTTTAACAATCATTTGAAATCATTACCATGTAATGAATCCCTCAGTGAACTCCAAATCACAGAATTGGAATGCCGTCTGTCAAAAATAAACTTAATTTCAACACAATTTGACACTATACAGACTGAGATCGAGGCGCTGCTGACCGATGAAGGAGAACAAGATGCGTATGAGCAGCGAGAGCAGTTTGACAACAAGCTCTACGCGCTACTTGCGGAAGCCACCGCGCTGGTCAAAGCAGCAAGGAAGGCCAGTGACGGGCGGGATGCATACAAGCAGGACGCCAGCGCGTCCAACAGCAGCAGCGCGCATCAGGATTTCGTGAGGTTACCTAAAATCAACCTGCCTCACTTCGACGGCAACTTTCAGCACTGGCTCGAATTCAAAGATACGTATATTTCCTTAATACACAACAACAAAAGTATAACTCAAATCAACAAATTTCATTATCTTCGCGCTACTCTTAAAGGCAGTGCATCATTAATTATTCAGAAGGTTGAATTCAGAGCAGATAATTATGACATAGCATGGAATTTATTGACTAGTAGGTTTGACAACGAACGTCTCTTAATAAATAATCACATAAATGCCCTTTTTAATTTAGAACAAGCGCAGAAAGAATCTAGTACTTTTTTAAGAAACATAATTGATATAACAAACAAAAACTTGTGTGCACTTTCCAGTCTAGGTCAACCAACAGATCACTGGGACACACTTATCATTTATCTCATGTCTAAGAAATTAGATTTCAAATCTTTCCGGGAGTGGGAAGAGCATCGTAGTACAATAACAAGCTATCCTACACTTAAGCAATTTCTCACCTTTTTAACAAACAGAGCAGACTTGTTGGATACTATTCAACAAGAAATATCACACAAAAATCATTTCAATAATAACAACAAACATAACACTCAACAGTCAGATTTTAACAAAGTAAAAGGTTCAAATATTAATTCAGATTCTAAAAGTGGCACTAAAACATGTGCTATGTGTAAAAAAGATCATGACCTTTTTAGTTGTCAAGATTTCAGAAACTTAGATGTAATCACCCGCAATCAAAAAATGATTAATTTTAAAGTATGCAAAAATTGTTTGCGGACTGGTCATACAGAAAAATATTGCAAATTATCACACTGCAAATATTGTTCAAACAAACACAATACACTCTTACACATGGACAAAGAGACAGAAACACATGTCCCTGTCGCTTTGTCAGCAGAAATTCAAACTAACAGGACCTGCATCCTGCTTTCCACAGCGCTCGTGAAGGTAGCAGATTCCACGGGAAGACTTCGCACAGCTCGCGTCCTTCTTGACAACGGCAGCACTTCTCACTTCATCACGCAGCACTTCTGTGAGAAACTGGGTCTTATAACATATAACGCAGGCTCCATTGTATCAGGTATCAACAATCAATATTCCTATAGTGCAGAGTCTTGTGACATAACCATACAATCATTCTCAGGCGACTATGTAACAAAGCTTAGTTGTTATGTACTGCCCAAAATAACAAAGTCTATACCTATGTCATACATAGATATCAAAGACTTGCCTCTTCCTTCGGGCATTGTACTAGCAGATCCCTCTTTTAACGTTCCCTCCACTATTGACATACTAGTGGGGGCAGAGATCTTTTGGGATATTTTAACTTCCAACTTCATTGATTTAGGTAGCCAACGTCCTAAGTTGCAGCAAACTAAATTAGGTTGGTTAGTATCAGGCACAATTAATTTAAACAATAAAAACATACAGACCTACAAAAACTCAGAACATCAGAATTGTCATCTTCAGACATATAATAAACACACAGAACAACACCATTGTTATTTTACTCAGAATGAAGAATTACAACTTACCCGGTTTTGGGAGTTGGAATCAGTGTCATCAAAACACAATTTATCTCAGGAGGAACGAGCTTGTGAGCAGAGCTTTGCAGAGAATACTCGACGAGATAATGAAGGTAAGTTTATAGTATCTATACCATTGAAAGACTCACCTGAAGTTCTCGGAGACTCCTACGCAATGGCGAAGCGACGTTTTCTCTCCTTGGAACGCAGACTGTCACGTGACCTACCTTTAAAAGAGGAGTACTTACATTTTATGTCAGAGTATCTATCCTTGGGTCACATGACTGAAACCAAACAGAACACAGAACAGAAAATAAATTATTACTTACCTCATCATGGAGTAATTCGTGAGTCGAGCACGACCACTAAACTACGAGTCGTCTTCGACGCTTCAGCTGTTACAACAACAGGTAAATCTTTCAATAATATCCAGATGATTGGACCGGTGGTTCAGGATGACCTGCTCTCCATACTGCTCAGATTCAGACAACACAAATTTGTCATCACAGGTGATATTGAAAAAATGTACAGAGCCATAGCAGTAGAACCTTCTCAACGTTCATTACAACAAATCTTATTTAGGTTTAATCCTACAGAACCCATTAAGTCTTACACTCTTAATACTGTCACGTATGGCACGGCATCAGCGCCATACCTAGCCACTAAGTGTTTAGTTTCTCTTGCAGAACAATGTTCGAGTGAACAGGCTAAACAGTCTATTACTAGGGATTTTTATGTCGACGATTTCTTGAGTGGAGGGGAGACAACTTCATTTGTAATAGACCTGTGTAAGGATGTTATTAAAACATTAAAAGCTGCCAATTTTAATTTAAGAAAATGGCAGTCTAATAATTCAGAAATATTACAATCTATTTGTCCTAACACAAACACAGAAAATAATCAGAAAACATTAGATTTAAATGAGTCGCTACCCAACAAGACGTTAGGCTTAAATTGGGACTCTTCAGCAGATAACTTATTATTTTCTATAAATATTGATTCAAACAGAAAGAAAGTGTCCAAACGTGTTATATTATCACTAATCAGCCAAGTGTTTGATCCCTTAGGACTGCTAGGACCATGTACAGTCGAAGCAAAAATGCTTATGCAATCGTTATGGATCGACAAATGCAGTTGGGACGATGAAGTGTCACTTGATATCAGAACAAAATTTCAATGTTTTATTCAGTCACTTTCAGTTTTAAATTCATTACGCATACCACGTTGGGTTTTTTGTGACAACGCTGTTACTTTTGAATTACATACGTTTACAGACGCTTCAGAACGTGCATATGGCGCATGTGTGTACGTCAGAACGGTCGATATACAAGGTAAAGCCTGTGTCCGACTGCTAGCTTCCAAGAATAAAGTAGCGCCTTTAAAACCAGTCACAATTCCTAGGCTAGAACTGTGTGGGGCGTTATTAGGTACAAGACTCTGCACTAAAGTTTTAAAATCGCTCACAATTAAATTCGAAAAACGTTATTATTGGACTGATTCGATGATCGTCCTCGGTTGGCTAAATACTTCACCTAGCCACTTAAAAACTTTTGTGCGTAACAGAGTAGGTGAAATTCAAGATTTTACCTCTGATAGTAGATGGAGCCACGTGCCGTCGAAAGACAACCCGGCAGACCTGGTTTCTCGCGGGGTGAAGGCTGATCTCATTATCGAGTCGGCTCTGTGGTGGCACGGACCAAGCTTTCTTCATCATACACACATCAACTTTCCAAAAACACCAGTAACTCGCACAGAGGCATCACTTCCAGAAACATCACTACACACAGTAGTTGCAGACAATACAGACAACAATAACATCTTAAAACTCATTCACAAAATGAGTAATTATATGAAATTAATCAGAACCGTAGCTTATATTAACAGATTTATTCAGAACTGTAAAAATCCTGGTACCAAAAGTGCAGGTATTTTATCGTTATCAGAACTTCAAACAGCAGAAAACATAGTGCTGAATACAGCACAACGTGAAATGTTCTCTGAAGAATATTATATTATTAAATCAGCCCAATCGTTACATAAAAAACACAAACTTAATTCATTATCACCTTTTGTTGATTCTAACAATATCTTACGCGTTGGAGGACGCCTAAGTAATTCGAATTATGAATACAATATTAAACATCCTATTCTACTAAGTAGCAAACATCACCTTACACAAATCATCTTTCATAAAAAACATATAGATCTATTACACGCAGGCCCACAAATGCTACTGTCACACATCAGACAGACCTACTGGCCAGTGGGGGGGAGGAACCTCGCGAGGCGCACTGTACACAACTGTGTACGTTGTTCAAGATTTAAACCTAAACCTGTCCAGCCTATAATGGGTAACTTGCCGCGTGACAGGACGCATTTAGAGTTTCCTTTCCTACACACTGGAATTGATTATGCCGGGCCAGTGTTGATCGCAGATCGAAAAGGCAGAGGTAGCAAACTCACGAAATCTTATATTTGCGTTTTTGTTTGTTTTGCAGTCAAAGCGTTGCATCTCGAGCTCGTCACGGACCTTACCAAAGAGGCATTCATTGCTGCCCTTCATCGGTTTATGAGTCGCCGTGGCAAGCCACAGACCATTTCATCAGACAATGCTACAACCTTCGTTGGAGCTAGTAACGATATTCATTCATTTTTTAAAACTTATTCAGATGAGATTCAAACAGACATGACCAACCTAGGAATAGATTTCAAATTCATACCACCCTATACTCCACACTTCGGTGGGTTATGGGAATCGGCGGTAAAGTCGGTCAAGCATCATCTCAGGAGAGTACTCTCTCTGACGCACCTAACGTACGAGGAGATGTCAACTTGCCTGGCACAGATAGAGGCTATCCTTAATTCTCGGCCCCTTATTCCTCTATCTACAGATCCTTCAGACCTTTCTTGTCTGACACCATCCCACTTCCTCATTGGACGACCGCTCACGTCGGTTCCTCATCCTCCAGTCACAGAAATCAACATCACCAGACTGCAACGCTTCGAAAGAATTGAAAAACTGAGGCAACATTTCTGGCAGCGCTTCTCACTTGATTATGTAAATCTTCTCCAACAGAGAACCAAGTGGGACACTGCTAGCGACAACCTCAAGCTGGGATCCCTGGTCTTAGTGAGGGACCGGCATCAGCCACCACTGGTGTGGCTTCTGGGAAGAGTCGCAAAGCTGCATCCCGGACCAGACAGCGTCAGCAGGGTGGCCGACATCCGAACTAGAAAGGGAGTCATACAGAGGGCGTACAACAATATATGCCCTCTCCCCGTCACCTCTTCATCTTGAAGCAGCGCTTCAACCCCGGGAGCATGTTCCGGCGTCGCGTCGTATCCACACGACACGACACGGCACGAGAGTGCGCGCGCGCGCCTCTAGACCACAGACTACTACGACTATTCATCGCATCGCGCAGCCCTGCTCTATGCCGCACCGCGTTCAATCAACGACCAACCAGTTGCCCGTGCGCCTTAGCGAACGTCACTCGCACGCACGGTGTAGCTCACGCATCAGAATTAAATTAGTTTATCTTTTATGTACAACATGTTTTCATTAGAATAAATTCATTGTAACCAGTAAACAGTCCATCATTCATCGAAGCCTACACAGCCTTAACACATACCGAACTCCAGTAGCGATACGAGTACATATGCCGCAACATGTCGCAATACATAAAAAATATACTGCTACCTACTTTTTACTTGGCACATTTGGCGTTTACAAACACTGTTGTTCCGTCCCGAAACAATTTTGTTTTTTCATCACACGACACTTGATATTCGGTGTGATTCGATTGACCGCTGGTGTCTGAACGGAAATTTGCTGAGCAATCCGATTGGCTAGTGGTCAATTTCGGCGGCCAATCACGGCACCGTGGAGTTGCGCACTAGCACGCCAAGCGGCGAATCCGCAAACTCCCTCTCTCTCGAAACCTTGCTCAGTTGGTGAAAGAGCGCTCTGTATATTCTTGTACACCTTGAACTAAAGGTACTTTTTAAAAACATAGACACTCAATCACAGTCAGTTATTAAGTTATCACAGCAACGTTAATCATAAAAAGGGAAAATAGTAAAAATATCGGACGTTCCTCAGTGGCGGTTATTTTTTACTTACTACCCTAGAGCGCATGCGCGTGCCGCTCTTTTTAACCTGTGGTACACATTTTTCCAATGGTGCCAACAATATATAATATTTTTGTTGTGTTGAGATCCGCCCTTTTATCTCCATAACTCACATTTCTATCGTACGGAAGACTAGCGTCTGTGGAACTGTTGGTGTAAAGTGGATTTAGCCTAATTATAACCGACCACACCACCGAGCCCAAGGACCGCGAGGCAGTGGAAGAGAAGATCCTGGTGAGTTATTCAAATCCACGCCTTTCTCTTACACAACTGTTGTGATACCGTGTGCCGCGATAAAAATGTGAAACGCGATCGACACTTGTATTTGGCACATGTAATCTCTGCAATAAGTGGAATACTGTTGCAATACCATGTTCTGCAACGAATGCGCCCAGAGAGTTAGATTTAGACTCTGTTAGAATTCAGAAAAACCATGAAGTATGTCAATGTAATACTCACTAGAGGATGAGCAGCAGCGTTCTCTGAGTATTTAACAACCATACTGCGATCGCCAACCCGTCTGCCAAGCGTGGCGATTATGGCAACCCTCCCTCCCCCTATTGGGGAAGGCCTATGTCCAGCAGTGGACGTCTTTCGGCTGAATCATCATCATGTCAATGTAATGGAACACAACCTTAGATCAGAGTAAAATTTTACTGTACAGTAAAAGTGGAATCTTCTTTTTGAGTCGAGTTTCGTGTTTTTATAATAATCTGGTAAATGAATTATATATAATATATATATACAGGGTGGAATCGTTAAGTGTCAACAGGCGATTATTCCGTCAGTTTAGAAAATATTTCAGAACTTATGGCTAATATCAAAACTAGGCCGCTTAGTAACTAAAATAACATAAATATTTTTGAAAAAATAACCGCCATATATCGAGAATTTTTATTTTACCTACTTCCGTACATTTAGTATGACATTTTTGTTCATGAGATATTCAAGAAGCTCATAATTTTTGTGCACATTTTATTTTAGAGCTAATTTTTTTACTGAATTACAGGATTAATAATAACTCAATAAAAAAATGGATAATATTTCTTGCTTGTACCTACTTGCCAAAGTCGGCAACATTTTTTATTTAAACTTTTAATCTATTGAACTGGCTGAAAACGAAAAATAACAAGTTACTAAAAAAACTACAGAATATTTAAGATCCAAATTCAAAAAAAAAAATCGTATGGATTTTTTATTTAATTAATAAAAAAATACACCTAGTTAATGCCTGTTCCTTTAAAGTGTAGGCAGAGGAGTTCTTTTATACAGCCACAAGTTCGTCATGACAGTTTTTAGAGCCATGTAGTACGGAACATTGTCGTTGAACTATTAGTATTTTTATAAGTAAAACAAACTGGTTGCAATATTATTATTATTTCTTAGACATGAAAATAATAGGCTATCGCATTACGTAGGCAATCTGGAACTACAAAATCTGTCTGTTTTCTGTTCGAAATCCTGAGTTAGATTTAGGTAGTGCTCAGGAATCTGGTGATATGAAGCTTTATTACAAAGATGACTAAGATAGACTGAAGTCGAGTAAGTCTAACTCCGCCGCTATATTAACAGTAAGGAAGAAAGAGATGACGTAGGTGTGATTGGTATGATCAGTTGTAAGAAATTCTCATGCTAAATGTATGGAGGGAGCGAAAAACAAAATTTTCAATATCTGGCTTTTATTTTTCCTGAAATTATTTATATTATTTTATTTTCCACGTAGCCTAGTTTTAATAATAGCCTTAACTTTTGAAGTATCTCTTAAATGGACGAAAAAATCGGCTGTTGACACTTAACGATTCCACCCTGTATATATAATTGGAGACCGCCTGAACAACTGGCTGAAATATATACTTACGGTAAGCAGAGAGGTTTCCCCTATAACGTTTCTTGTATTATGTCCTATTTAATAGGTGACGAGTCTATTGTCAATTTTCGGAGACAATTATGGTGCTAACAAGCTGAAATAATACTAGAAAATAAAATCGCAACGCATCGCTTTCGATACGCACAGTCTTTCCCCGCTTATTCCAAACTTTAAACTATCCTGTTTGCTTAGGACCAAACAATTTCCACTTCCCTGATGGAAGTGGAAATTGTTTGGTACTTCAGACCGAGACTATCCGTTATCAAGTTTTGTGTAATAGGATTTCAGCGAGGAACTTAGCATTTTCAATGCATTTACTTTGCAGTATTTTCAGTTCTACTTAAAGAGATGGCCTTTTATTATTTTGTGTCGTTTTTAAAGCGTAACTAAGGTAATTTCCATAGTTCCATGATTATGGACGGGAGTTGTTTACAGTAGCAGTTCGTGTCAAATGGGGCCTAATTTTAATTTATTTTTAACCCTTTGACTACCACGTCAAAAAAGCCAAAGCGTGCTCTCGGCGCCAAGTTACGATTTCTTCCTTTAAGTCTGTCATGTAGTCGTGACCGTGGCGTGCTGGACACATTTTGCGTTGTCATGTATACATGACTGCGGCGGTCAAAAGTTTAATGAGAGTTTCGCGTTGGTGTTTGATGTTATTACTATGGGGAGTGGAGCAAATCTGTCCATTCTTCATTAAAACATAAACAACGAAATAATGAGGTTTTCATTGTTATCCGTATTAAGCCCAACATGTAAGGAACTTTTAAATTCATAACGAGAGTCGTTTTTCCCGCTGTTTCTGATTCACCCTCTGGAATTCTGAATTAAAGTCGGATCGGCTTTTGAAATAAATTATAACTTTTATGAGGCGAGAACGGTACCAGACTTTGGAGCTTTAATTTAAAATGAATTGGTTTATCTGCGATACTTTTGTTTTAGATTTGTTGATTTGAGTTTTTTTGGAATACGTGCCTTGTAGAATAATTTGGGGCCATCCATAATAAATTACGTCACACGTTAAGGGGGGGGGGGGGGGGAGGTCGACGAAGTTTGACATTGTGTGACAAGGGCTGGGAGGGGTACTAAATTTTTCGATGTCACATTTCAAAATGTAAATATTTAAGAATTAAAGGGAAATAAAACTAATTTCGGATTAGCTGTTTTAATTTTATAATTTCTAGATGTAAAATTGACGTCTACAATATATGACGTCACACTAGGGAGGGGGGAGTCTTACAAATGTGACCAGCTGTGACAAGGCCGGGGGGGTCAAAAAGTCATGAAATTCTTGTGACGTTATTAATGAATGGCCCCTTTTAAGTACGACTGAAAATAAACTAGTTAATTATTTATGGTGAAGACCATTATTATGTAACTTTATTACCTAAATAAATAAAATGAAAATTCTCTCCTGGCTCGCTGGTCTAGTGGTCGCAAGTGCGACTGCTGAACGGTGAGATCCTGTGTTCGATCCCCAAGTCGGGCAAAGTGGTTTTATGTGTGAACTTTCTCAATAACAGCCTGGAGTCTGGATTTATGCCCGGTTGATGGCAATAGGCTCGCCCCCTATTACATGGGACTTAAACATAACTGCGAAATAATAGTTTACTATACACCTCTGCCTAACTCTTCGGGGAATAAAGGCGTGATGTTATGTATGTATGCCGTGTAGAATAATTTCAAGGACGATTGAAAATACGTATAAACTGGTGAAGACTGTTAATCACCTAAATAAATACAAAAATAGTGTTTTTCTAAATTATTAATAGAAATTTTAAAAAATCAATTTATTTTAATAAATTTTGGCATGAAAAGGGACTCCACGAGTGATGATATATCCGTCCGTATATATATATACGTCCGGCGCACCCTAGGCAGTCATCACGCCGATGTTTCAGCCCTCATAGTCCCCGCCAGCAACACCCTAAGCCGAGGTCCGAGTCCCACTAGGGGTCGCCCTTAGTGCTGTTGTTGCAGGTAGTCATGATGTTAGTGTAGTACAAGTAGTTAGCTTAGGTTAAGTATTTTACTTCCCCCCCATTGGCTGGAGACCCTTCACGTCTCGCCAATAACTGCCCGGTTACGTAGAAACGGTCCCCTAGGACCATCTACAGAAGAACAATAGAAAAAAAAAAACCTAGTCTGTCAGCCCCGCTACCAACCTTATTGACTGGCTAATCTTTTCATTACGACGTGAGTTATTCGCTTATAGCTCGTGCTGACTCGAGAGAAGAAGAATAAACTTAAAAATCGAATTAGTATGCAAGGAATATGAATAAATATAACATTCTAATTATATGATGTAACAAAACAAATCAACGTATGTTTAATTATATTTTGAGTAACCTACTCCTGTGTCTCATCTGACGACATGTTATCAAAGTTGGGTGTGAACAATAAATTGTTTATGGAAGTCCCACGCGAATTCATTTCTTTGACAAGAAACAAATTTGAAACTTTAGCTTATGTTTGCGTAATATTAATGTTCAAGTACTTGTACAAATATGGTTAGAGAAACTTTATTCTCATACGAAGTTACATTTCATGAGATGTATGTGTCGCAGTCGGATTGTATAATCCGCCGTATTACATTACGGCTGGCCGTTATCAAAAACAGGGCAGTTTTGCAATGCGGCGGTTCAACGATTAGCCGGATTGAATGCAGCTGAATAAAAAACCGCCGGAATGTATTCGCCGCCATACGTTATTCAACACGGCTAGCTATAATGTAATACAGCGAGACATTAGCCGCCTCTTTGACAGGTTTTAGTTCCGATTCTTAACACTCGTGGCGCTGCCTGACATAACAACAATAATGCCGTCGGATACAGAAAGTGTGTTGCTAAATTGCGAAGTTATAAGAGAATTAAATAATGAAAACGTGAATATGTCCGTGAGCAGTGACTTTAAGAACAATTTTCAGGTGCAATTAAAGGATTTCTAAAGTAGCTAGTGGTTTCTAAGTAGTAGTACGATACGGCTAATCGTGGCCCGCCTTATTGAAGAACGTATCGCAATGACAATCCGGCTAATCGTTGAACCGCCGCATTTCAAAACGGCCCTGTTTTTGATAACGGTTAGCCGTAATGTAATATGGCGGATTATACAATCCGACTGCGACATATGCATGAGAAAGTAATAATATGTAACTGTGACAGTTGTGCGCTTATTAATAGGATGCAAATGTACAGCCTAGCCTTCACTATGTTACTGTCAGCTTCCAGTTTAACTGAATACCATTATTTTACACGGAACGAACGCCATCAGACGCTTTAGTTTTTTTTTTTAATAATATAATAATAGTTTGTGAGATTTGTTCCTGTAAACGCACCCACGATACAAGAGAAATCTTAGGAAACGATCCGTAAAAAAACAAAAAAAATAGACTTTTCTCACACTGCAGTCTGTGAGGTAGGACGTCTCAGTTCGTAACGAACGGTGACTCATCTATGGACCGGTCGTTAATTAGCCACGAGCCTATTGCAATAACAATATTTAGTGTTAATTTCACCAAATTACACTTGGGAGTAAAGAAATCGAGTCACTCTTTTTTCACGTGTCTTGGTTATTAGTTTGGTGTCATGATTATATAATTCAAAATACAAAAACCTACCCTCACTGTAAAGGTTATTAAATAACCTTTATGGCGATATATGTTTAGACTTGATCTGTTCCATAATACCAAAAATAATAACAATTATACCTACGTGACAAATTGAAGTGGCTCGATTTATTTGCTCCCAAGTATAGTTTATCAAGCTTTCATGCAGTATGCAGCACCGCCCTCCCAGACCGCAAATGTACGCACATGCAGGTGTGCTTAATATAATGCAACATGCAATTCAAACTGATACGACACGTGTTTCGCTCCTCCTCGGGGCATCCTCAGGAGACGTTGACTCGTCGACCGCTCGGACACGAATCATCCTATTATTAACCATACACATATTACACATGCCTTCTGAATTACCAGCGTGTTATACAAACATATTGTGTCGACATTATGACGACACATTTGATGCAGTGGCTGAGGAATTGGCTTCTGCGCTACGGGTTGCGGGTTCGATTCCAGCACGGAGCAATTTTATTTAATTAATAATGTATGTACACACAACACTTAATAAAAGATAATAATTAATCAGGACCATAACGTACAAAGGCACTGCTTATTTCTAAAAGAAATCACTTCCAGCAGACCTGTGAACCAATATTTGTATGTCCTTCAGATAGTTGTTCCGGATATGAGCGTTTATGCATGTGAGGTTTTCTGTCTGTAAACTCACCCACAATACAAGAGAAATCACAATGGGGCAAAGTTTAAAATAAAAATCATAATATTTTGTTCTATGCAGGGAACGAACTCACAATCCAAAATGAAGAAGGCCAAGTGCTTAGCCACTAGTGTATCTTCTATCGTTCCCAATCTTCTAGAAAATCACCCAAGAAGGAACATCGCAATATATCTGAACTGCGCAGCGTGCTACAATTCTGGATATTTTATTCGGTCGGATATAACCTACGTGAGCTGTATAAATTCGAAGCCGTTTCCATTACCGGGTCCTGTTCACAGCTGATGCGAGTACATGGAGAAACGAGGTTGAAACGAAACCTGGGTTAAAATGCACAAAATATTGTTCATCTACACAGTCGGGTTTTATGGTTTTTTATTTATTTATTTTTTTGCTAGCGCTGTTTTTTATTATTTCCATAAAATGTAGCTTATTATAATTCGGAGATTAAGACGAATCTAATGATACTTCGCACTTCAAAATCTGTCAAGCCGTTTAGGCTACAGAAGATCACATATAAACAGACATAAAAACAAACATACAAAAAAAATATCCTCCACGTGAGGCAGTCGCCGTTTAAGCCTCATAAAGGAACAGACAAACATACATATTACAAACACATTCCTCTCAGCTTCAGCTTTTCTTGTCAGCGCTGTTTGTGTTACATATTGGGAAAATTAGTCCCAATGCTGCTACACCTCATTATGCTGAGTAATGATTAATGACCCATTTACATGCGAATGCGATGCATTTATGTATTTTACTAATAGTGTGTATACAACATTATTTTTAGTATATACAAAAACCGAGACACCCCAACAAGATTTTCATCAGAACTGCCTAAATATGTGTTTTTTTTTAATAAATCTCCAATTTACACCGTAGTTTATGTCGCGTTAAGTTCCCTAGTAAAGTGTGAAATGCCTGGGATGTGCTATGCAGGGGTTGTCTAATACACGGAAACTGACCGAGCGGACCATCTCAAGCCTCAAAGTGTTTATTCCCGTCAACTGTTATGGGTAGTAGAAACCTACTGAAACAAAATTGATATATATGAAAAAAAAAATGTGGTGTAAAAAATATGTCAATCGATTCTCCTAGTGATTCTGAACAAACTAGTTTCAAGTTTAGTATATAGCAAAACTAAGCTTGTATACTAATAGTATAAAGCAGGGATACCGTATACTTAGAGGTGTATCAGGAAATGTATCTGATATGGTATTAGCCTACATGTACTTCAATACCTACGCCTCGTCTATTGTCACCGCATATCCAGCTACGAGTTTCTGCGAGCGCTTTTGTATTTGCATAAAAACCGCCACCCGGCAAGTCGCTGAAAGCACGCGCCAACGAACTCACTGGATATATTATTAGATACATTACGTGATATATCTCACCACCGGTTACGATCCACCGAGCTCTCCTGTCGTAGAGCCGGTCGTCTCTTCAGACTCCGCAGTCACACAAATAATTCAGCCCTCATCAAGCTGTCTCCTACCAAACACCGCTAGCAACGCCCAAAGCGAGGTCCGAGTCCCATTAGGGGTCACCCTTACAGCTTTTGTTGCTATGTCATGATGTTAGTTTAGTATAAGTAGTTAGCTTAGGCTAAGTATTTTACTTCCCCACCATTTGCTGGAGACCCTTCAGGTCTCGCCAATAAATGCCCGTTTACGTAGAAACAGTCCACAAAGACAAGCAAAACGAACCGAAAACGTGGTGAATGTGAACCGAAGCGGAGACGTCAAACTATTTTTTTTAATATATTTAGCGATAGACTCGCGTTTAACCACTATCTCGCCTGATGGTAAGCGATGGTGATGGATGGAGGTCGACGGTGAAGCACGCTTACCTAGAAGTAACCTATTCACTCTTGACTTAAAGATCCCAAGGTTGTAACTATCAGGAAACACAGACTCCGGCAGGGAATTCCACTCCTTAGCTGTGCGAACAATGAATGTGTTCCCAAAACGCTTTGTACGTATGGGTGGGATGTCCACCATGTACCGATGGCGCATTGCCGTACGTGTGGTAGTCTGATAATGGAAAGGGCTAGGCGGAATCAAATTGTGCAGTTCCATCGCACACTCCCCGAAGTGTAACCGATAAAAAACCGACAGGCTGGCAACTAGGTGCAGCGAACCGAACTCTTGTAGAAAGCAAAGTGTCGGTGGGTTCGCAGTTATGTTTGACGTCGTGCATACAAAGCCAGCTAATACAAATACCTCGCTCACGCTTCGCTTCGCGCGCTCGCCTTTGGTTTGTCATGGCGTCACACGCCTTCGGTATCGGCACGTATCGGAACGCTTTCGCTTTTCTATGTGACTAGATTCAAACGATACCATACATAACAAAATAAAAACGCTTCGCCACGCTATCGGTTCGCTGTCTATTTCACACGGGCTTAAGTGAGTATTGCGTAAGTGATTGACACAGTCATTGTTAATTATTTCTAGATAACTGTTTCACCTTTTTGTACTTTTTGATTGTGTCGATTTGCATGCTGAATACTTTTTTTTTTCTTTCTTCTGGGGCAATGGGGAGAACTTTGCCTAATCATTCTACAGGCGTTTTCAAACCATTTCACTGAATTATTGAACACCAATACTAGTATTATGACACGACGATTTGATTTCCCTAGGGCTTGCAGATGCCAAATGGCAATCGCTCGTGCACTAATTCCAAAACTCAGTGTCGCGGCGATGACTAAAATACCAGTTTAGAACTAGGTATGTATATTTTCACAAAAAGCAGGCCTTACCTACTATCGTACTTTTACATTATATATAAATTCTTAGACTCTTGTTTAACAGATGCTACTTCTACTGAATTCCGATTCTGTGAAAGATCAAAATATCATCTTCATTCAGCCGAAGGACGTCTACGTCTGCGGGACATTGTGCTCCTCCCCAAACAGGGGCGGGAGGGGGGGGGGCCTTAATCGCCACGTTTGGCAGGCGGGTTGGCGATCCTAGTATGGTTATTAAAGTATTTAGAGAACACTGCTGCCCATCTTCTAGAGAATCCCTTAGTCGCCTTTTACGACACCCACGGGAAGAGATGGGCTAGTGCTATTCTTTAAATCCGGCACTGCAGGAGACAGTCCGATAGATCAAAATATATTCTTTTTTTTCGTATTTCTGCCATACTAGACGCTATTAAATCACTAGAAGAAAAACCTTTACCAATAATGAAGGAAAAATATTTTATTTAACCTCATAATCATCCACCACTATCAATACTGGACGCGAATCCAAATTTTATAAAATGGAAATCGAATAGCTGCTCAACCACGGCCGTTCGACCGTTTAGCGGGAAATATACATGCCTGTAGCTTGCACAATGGCATGCAAGGAGCTTGCAGATACCAGGCAAGAATGTGTGTGTACATAAAAGGCGTGCCTGTAGATGGCATGCAAGTAAATTGCACAGCATTTGATTTTTTGCCATGCAATGTGCGGCGGGGATATCGCGCAGCTACAGGCGTGCCATTTCAGTAGGCTATTATTACAAGGCATGACATTTACCTGCAAATTAATTTATTAGCATGCAAGCTAATTTTACTGGCATATCACAGTCACACCGATAATTCAGCCCTCATCAAGCTGTCTCCCCCCCCCCTATGTCCACGCCAGCAACGCCCTAAGCCGAGGTCCGAGTCCCACTAGGGGTCGCCCTTAGTGCTGTTGTTGCAGGTAGTCATGATGTTAGTGTAGTACAAGTAGTTAGCTTAGGTTAAGTATTTTACTTCCCCCCCGCCCCCTGGCTGGAGACCCTTCAGGTCTCGCCAATAACTGCCCGGTTACGTAGAAACCGTCCCCTAGGACGATCTACAGCAGTCAACTAAGATAAAAAAAAAAAAAAAAAAACTGGCATATTATTATGTATTCCCGAATCTATCTTTATAAGAAAAAAGTAAACCAGCGGTAGTTGAGAAGAGGTTAGATGCACATTTCAAAAACAATAATTTAGAATTCGTTTCATCTGCCAATATGAGCTGCACCCAACGGTCGAAAGCGAATATTGAAACCTAAAATATTCCCATTTCAGAATTCTATTTCACATTAAACATAGATTCAATTTACTGCATGTTTTCGATTAAAGGCTGTTTCGAGTGTCATTCAGATCTTTTTACAATAGGGAAGCAAGTTACACAACTAATTCCAATAAGCTTCTTACTTCAATGTTCCAATGCAGATTTTTCTCGCGACGCCTGTTCATTTTCCCACTGCGTCTCCAGGTGGAAGGGAATACCCTCAACTGTTAGCTCAGATCATAGAAATATGGAGGATATATTATTGTCGCTGAAAATTCATCCGCGTCCTCGTCTAATGTTACATCACACATACGTTTAAACATTTATAGACATGTGTGAGTCAAAGATGCAACTGTGTGTTGGTAGCGAACCATGTACACTCAACATAAAAGTAAGTAATAAAAGTTCATAGTTTAAAAGGGTTTAAGTGAATGAAAACTTGAAAATAGCGGTAGAATCAGGAATACTTTAAAGAGTATTCACATCAAAATACCGAAAAAATCATGGAGTTTTGCTGTTAACCCGCTAAGCGTGACAGACTGTACATGAATATTTCGCCTTTGAATTAACCATTATGATCTGGGCCAATTCTACTAACAGAAACGTTGCTCAATCGCAACTGAACCGAAGCAGAACGCTACACAAACAGTTTTCGTTTACAAAAACTGTTACATTGTTTGACAACAAAAACAAAACCAAGCGTTTTAACAGTTTTCGATTGACTGACGGTTGCGGTTTCGCAACAACTTTTCTAGTAGAATAGGCCTTCAAAGCTTCTATCTGCAACGATTTGCAAAATAGAACACGAAGGGAACATCGCCCGTGAATATGTTTTTATTTTTATTTGATTTCTACCGTAATGGATTTTCGCCTCCGATGCCAAGTAATAGCTTTTTTCCTTTGATTTATTCCTGATGAATATGTTATTCTTTTTCGTACGACATTTTTCTTTTAGATTAGGTATGTCTGTTCGAATATATGGTGACGGGAATTAGTTTACGTAGAAGCAAAAGGTGGAAATAAGGTTACATGTCAGCCTTGAAAAAGTTTTTGGCAAAAACATTGTTTGTAATGATAATAAAATTACGGAATAAGGTCTTTTTTCGGGTTGTTTCCAGAGCTCGCTTTGTTTTCACGAAATTCAGATGTTGTGAGCGCTCATCAGTCGTGTTTGTAACAAAATTGATAACGGTGGGTACAGATAATTCACAGACTGCCTCGTTGGTCTAGCGGTCGCAAGCGCGACTGGGTTCGATCCCCAGGTCGGGCAAAGTCTTATTAGATTTTTCCATGTGGAACTTCTCAGTAGAAGCTCGGAGTCTGGATTCGTGACCGGTCGATGGCAATAGGCTCGCCCCCTATTATATGGGACGTAAACATAACGGCGAAATGTGGGTGTACTATACACCTCTGCCATCCCTTCGGGGAATACAGGCGTGAGTTTATGTTTTATGTAGATAATCCAATCCACGAAGGCGCGCCCCACTTTTTGTTAATCGCTACAGTGCAAAACTGCGCATTTTAAATAGTTATTGTGTTAGTTCTAATGTCACAAAATAGTTATAAAGGGTGTTAACGAATTCGTGTAATTCCTTCAAACCGCATGATCCGGTGACATTGATTGACCCTGCACAAGTTTTTTTTCAGAACCAACAATTTTTTTTTCAAAAAATGTACCGTCTCATTCTGTATCTGAGTAATTTTAGCGTTCCAAGTTGACTGACTGCGTGGAGCGTCATCGCGCTAGTTGTACCCGTCAGCTGTGTCACCGTGCCTTCATTAATTTTATTTTTTAATTTTTTTTTTATACTTTTGTTTTTATTTTTAATCAATCTAAATCCCGTGCGGGGTTAATCTATACCATTAATAGATCATGTGGTTTGAAGGAATTACACGAATTCGTTAACACCCTGTAGATGTGTGAAATGAAATTCAACATAAAATTTAAAAAAATTGCACAATAATGTGTCCGAGCCTTTAGTACCGCGTCACATATCCTACACAACCAACTGCAAAACGGTGCAACATATTTCACATACTAATTTTATAGCACCTTTTTTCCTAACCTTAATAATATTCACATTACAACTACCCTTAAATCATTGCAAATTAAAAGCAATATTTCTTTGTTAAATAAAATCTATTTCCACCACATTTACAAGGCTTCCTAGTAATTTCTCTCGACATTTCATTTCTGATTCAAAATACAAATTAAAAACGCCATTAGAACGAGCAAAAACTGCATTCAGAATCAAATGCTCGAATTTAATTTATTGCCTGTAATTAATCGTTATGCAAACTCAAGTTCGAATTAATCAAATCTAGAACTTAGGGTCATGGCACACTATACCGGCACCGCAACGGCACCGCTCCAACCCAGCAATTAACTTGTCATTCAAATAAGAGCATTAAATCGTGGGTCGTTATAATATATTTCATAATGTCAATATGAAAAAGCCAACGCTGGGCAGTCAGCGCGCTTGCCGCTACCATACAATTCGACTCGAAGCCTGCGCTCTGCAAGCGAGCGGACCGCGTGCTTACTGCGCGTCGACGCCGCGCCGACTCCGAGTCGCCAGCGAAACAACGTCGTCGTTGCGCCGTCGCCTGCGCTCCTTTCACAAATTCCATGTAACTACAGTGTTCGCGGTGACAGCAAGCTTGCACCTCGCGGCCGACGCGCGTATTGCGAGCTTGCACCTCGCGGACGACGCGTAGTTAGCGCGCTGGCGGCTAGCTGTAGCCTAAATTCGAAGCGACGCCGTGCTGTAGCTGAGCAGTTGCGGTGCCGGTATAATGTGCCATGACCTTAAGTTAATATATCGACGGTTTTAATTAAAAACAGCTCATGATAAATTGAATTGGCTCAAGGGATTTTAAACAAATTAAACTTTCTCAAACAAGTTTTTGGGGCAACCATTTCTATACTTATGTTGACCCAATTTCGTCGCCTGTTATATTATTAGGAGTTTGATTTGATTAGCTTGTGTTAATTAAGTTATAAACAAGTTGGGTTTATTGTAATAGTTTCGTTTTATTGTTTAATAAACTAGTTAGAGTGTGGCACCTTCGTGACAGGTAATCAAAATCGTGTCTAGGTGGTTTTGTTATATTATGTTGGCTTACATTTTGTAGGTACTTTAGTGAACATTTCAAAAAACAGTTTTTAAATTGTTTTTTTATATTTAACAGATACCAGACAGCTAACTCAACTAACAAAAACGTTGATTTCAGTTCGACAGCCTTCGTTTGCAAAAACTATTCAAATGTTTTAGAACAAAAACAAAAATTTTAACAGTGTTCGTAAATGAAAACTGACTGACGGTTAAGGTTCGTTCGCGGCTTGACAACAATTCTGTTAGTAGGATAGCCAATTTGTGTATCAATATGTCCGTGCTAAACGGTGTACTATGTATTGCCACACTTTATGACTTTCGGCGTCTCCCAGCTGTGTAGTAAATCAATTTGCAGAACATGTCTGCACGGCAGCAGACAACATTTTATAGAATAGTATAAATAGAAGCTTTTAACATCTTTACAAAATCCCGTCAATTCATCTTTCCCTGTATGGGGACGAGCTAGAATATAAAACTTCCTCACCGACCGCTGGGTATAGACGAGTAATGTAATGCTTGTTTCCCACGGTGCGTGATATCGCGCACCGCACCACACGAGCTCGCACCGACGCACCATGGGAAGAGACTCGTCCGTGGTAACGCGGACGCGTGCTGAACGGTGCGCCGTATCCGCCGCGAGTCGGTAACTTCAAAGGTGCGATGCGAGTTCTCTTTCACTTGGTATTTTGGAATAAAAAAATTGCTTCGAATCACGCACCCTCATAATGTAGTTTCCCATGGTGCGTGATTTTACGGATGATAGCACAGCCGGTGCGGGCTACCATGCACCGTGGGAAGCCAGCTTAAGATTCAACAAAACCCAGCACGCTTGGTGGTAGGATCTATACGGCCCGCCTGGTTAGCTACCACCCTCACCTCAGCGCCAAGCAGTTTACTGTGTGCCGTCGTGTGTATGTGAGAGCCAGAGGGGTATGGGAGAATCCTTCTATATCTCTGTTACTTGGATTCGTGTGCTCCATCTTAGACCCTGCCTGCGTTTACCATCAGGTGTGACCAGGGTCAATCACGACCAAGTCAAATAATAAAAATCCTCTTTTAACATTAAAAGTTACTTACTCGTAATTACACAATTAACATTTTAACAAATATTTTAGCTGTAAGTATGCACAGTGGTTGGGTCAACTTTTCGACCGTTTCACGTCCGAATGGGCCAACTGTAATACGGACTTTTAAATTTTATAATGTCTGTGTTTGTGACACTGGATTAATAAATGTTGATAATGTTTGTGACGGGTTTTGTGTGTTTTAGTTTTGTTGTTCTGAAGTGATGTTGGTTAGATGAAAGTATGTTGTTGTAGGAATAGCTGTTTCATAATATTCTAATTCAGTTAAAAAAAACTTACAAAGTCATTTTGAAATATCTCAATGTTTTATTGTAGCTTATACGGGCTGATTAAATAATTATAGTACTGACTTACCGGAGGAGCTCGTGGCTCATTATCAACCGCGCAGATCATACGATTTGCGAGGTTAAAGTCTCAAGTACTGTAATTATAGACACAATAGATAAACAATGGCACTGACGAACCGGTTCGTCGGTCGGGCCGCTAGCGGTTAAGCTGCGCTTGCCGCGTTCAATGCCTGGATGGGATCCATGCACATTTAACGTTGGCATTCCCTATTAGTTGGGTTTTGGTGTTCTGATGGCTGTCGCTCCTTATAAAATACTGATATTTAGCCACATCTGGTTAGACTGGAAGCTGACTCCAATAGAGTTGGGGAAAAAGCTAGGCCGGATAAACTAACTAAGGCCGTGGACACATGTCTACGGTGCGACACCGGCCACCGTGTAACGGCACGGCGCCGCTACCGGGAGACGGCGCGGCGTCGTACCGCAGAACGGTGCCGTGTACTCACACCGCACGTTAGTTTTTGCTTAGTTCGCCTAGTGGAAACACGTCCCGTTCTCTAGGACAAGACAAACAAGGATCATAAAGAGAAAAATTTGAACATTTGCACCGCGTCGCTACACGACAGCAATTATACGTCGGGACGTGCTTCCACTAATGAAATTAATAAATCGACATCTAAATTGTCAGCCATTTTTATTAATACCTGCGAACTAAGCAACAGCAAAACATAAACTAACGTGCGGTACACCGTACACGGCACCGTGCTGAGGCACGACGCCGCGCCGTCTCCCGGTAGCGTCGCCGTGCCCTTACACGGTGGCCAGTGCCGCACCGTAGCCATTTGTCCACGGCCTTACTGGGTGGGCTGTTAAGTGCGATTGTAATACTTACGCAGCTGTAGGGCGTAGTGGGACTCTCGTAGGTCGCGTAAGTTGTACATACGTAAACTAACAATAACCTTAACTCTAACTACTGTTATATCTTCTTTTGCTGTGTCGGCACAAGCTATACGGGAAAAGCTCATGCCGTAGTGAAAAGATTAGCTAGTCAGCAAGGTTGGTAGCGGGGCTGATAACCCAGGGAACGCCGGACGTACTTAAGTGTCGTCACTCGTGGAGGCTCTTTTAGTCAATAAAATACCCCAACTATTTAATTAACGTAGCTACCATCGCATGTTTGGCATTATTTCATCACTCCTATAACTTGTCACACATACATATCTCGTCATACATTTTCTATTACAACCCGTCACAAATCTAGTCACATTGAAGGTTGCAGCTCATTAGAACCACCCGGCACCCGACCCGCACCGCCTCATCGCTCGGCGTCCACTTGTTGTCAGCAGGTGGTCCACGGGTGGACGCCGCGTTATCACTAGTAAACGTCGCGTGGTCAACCAGTGGACCTCACGTAGTCAACGAGTGGAAATCGCGGGGCCCACGAATTTCCGAGTAGTCTGTCAGCAATTGGCACCAGCTCTGCACGTGGTAAAATTTGACAAATATGTTTGAACTTCTCGATAAGTCTTTCTTTATTTATTTTGAAAGCAAAAAACATACGTCCGACATGTTAGAAACAAGGGCTGGAAATAACGGGTGGGTGGGGAGCGGCGCATCGCTGACGCATTGTCCTCGCGTGAACCACTCGAGGGCCGCTCGCGGTCCACTCGATGGCAGCGCGCGGTTCACTCAAGGCAAGCATGCGAGCAGCGAGTTGTCACCGAGTGGTCAACTCGTCGTCCGCGCGTGGACGGCATAAGGCCGAGGCAATCCGGTGACGTTACGGAGTTGATGTAGTATATAACATATAGCATACAAATTCATATAAAGAATACGAACCGCACGGGGCGAGACAATGCGGGTCGGGTGGGTCTAATGAGCTGTAACCTTAAACCACATGTTGTGTACCAAGTGTGCCACGACAGTTTTTAGTTAACTGACATCACTGGACGATTTAATGCGTTTTAGTACGCTATAGAACTCTCAACTAGTCACAATTTGAAAGTTGGAGTACAAAACAACACTATGTGGGTTCATTAACTCCGCTTAACTTTCTAGCTTTGTGCCGTGTATGGCTAGATTTATTTTTAATGGGAAGTAGTTTTGTGTTTTATGATTTAATGTGTTTGAATTCATTTGTTTTGTTTAACGGTACCCTTTAAATGAAAAACGGAACCTTTATGGGAACAGTTTGTTGTCTGTCTGTCCGTTAAGATTATTTTTCTCAGGAACTGCTTGAGGTATCGAGGTAAAAATAATACATAGATAGTCCAAAATTTATATTTTTATGGGAAATCAATCTAAGTCTGCAATTTTATTTCTTTTTCCAGTTCCGTAGTTTATAAAATCTTCGTTATCGTTTTTAAACGTGTGAACGAAAATACTAGAATAATTACAATAAACAAGCATCGTGATGCCATTAGAAGATTTGAAAAAGTGACATGCCCTGTTTTTGGTCGTACCATTCAAATACTAAAATTTGCGTTTTCATAGTACTGTATAAAGTATTTTTTTACAAGCTTTTATTTAACTTGCAATGTATGTATGTTTGTCCGCGTGGAATCTTGCAACTGAATTTTAAATCAGTTATCTTTAACCGATTGAGCTGAAATTTGGTATACACGCTTATTATGGATGACAATGCATGCTTAGCTATGTGACGTCATTCTAATTCCAATATGGCGGATCATCCAAGATGGCGGACTAGTTATTTTTTCTGTACTACCACAGTATGGGTATCAAATGAAAGGGCTTGCTGAGGAGAACACGAAAACAGTAAAAGCTTGTTTTTAAAAAGTTTCTTTTACCATTAATTTATTTAACTAAGGGCCGATTTTTCAATCGTCAGATAAGTTTTATCTAAGGAATAAATATACCGGTTTGACATATTTTCTATACAAAAGCTGTCAAAATGTCAAACTTATTCCGCAGATAAAAGTTATCTAACGATTGAAAAATCAGCTCTGAATGAAATAAAAAGCATTGCATATCTGCATAATTATATCGTACGTATTATTTCGAACTATCTCGCCTATAACTATCACTAAGACCTATTTAATGTAGTTAAACTAAATCAAACTCTCACAGTTCGCCTTCCTTATTTCATAAGGAGCACAATATCCTGTCTTTATTACACTGAAGTCATAATATAATTATTATCTCGTCCTGTAGCTGTGCTCCTTTCAATGTTGCGTCAGCAACTTCTGCTCGTTGCTAAATGCGAATAAAGGACCATCTCTTGAGTTAATTATCACTTAATTTTGTTTTTTCTTCTGTTTTAAGGGGTTGAGATATCAATCGGGTTATTTTACAAAAGATTGTCTTATTAGGTATTACTTGAATATGGCTGAAAGGAATTGTATTTATCGTATTGTGTTGAAGTTTTTATCATTATGTAAAAAAATATGTAAAAAATTATGATACCGTAAAATGGGTTGTACCGTACGCTATAATTAACCTCGAAGGATACAATAGGTATTTGACAAGTTTTTTTTTTTGAAATCTCGATACTATTACAAAATTAATTAGCAAAAGTGAAAACAAAACCGTCCATGTGCGAATCGGACTCGAGCACGAAGGGTTCCGTACAATTATCTATAAAAACGGCAAAAAAATAACGTTTGTTGTATGGGTTTTTTAGTATTTGTTGTTAAAGCGGCAACAGAAATACATCATCTATGAAAATTTCAACTGTCTAACTATTACGGTGCATGAGATACAGCCTGGTGACAGACGGACGGACGGACAGCGGAGTCTTAGTAATAGGGTCCCGTTTTACCCTTTGGGTAGCTACGGAACCCTAACAATGAAATATTGAAAGAATAAAATATCCAAGTTATAAACAATAAAAAATTGTTCACAAGACAGAGACAAGACAACACTACTACCACAGTGTACCTACTTACTACGTACAGTGGGTCAACGCCCATACATTTGACAGGTCCTATGAAATGTCAAAATTATGTAGGGGCGGAGGTTATGTCCCAAGTATGCAGAATGGCTACTCGGGACATAACCTCCGCCCCCTTCATCCCGAAACCCCCCGCACGATTGCTCTGCGACAATGTTCTACGTTGACCGACTGTAAGGAGTAAGATATAAGTAGACTGTGCTACTACCATATGACGTCATACCTTAAAAACGTCATAGTCACTTGACATCACTCTGAACAATTACCGTTTCGCGTGAAAAGGACAGAAAATGCCTTCTCAAGAAACTTCAAAAGCGTATATCTTCTCTATTTTTCCATCGATTTTATTTATTTTTCACATCCTTTTTTATATTTTCTACACCGTGGGCCCGAGGTACCCGAAAGATTTTAACCACGTCTTTTTGATGGTATTAAGAGTCAAATGTTATATCAACGAAACTCCAATTCAGTACTTAACTTTTTTTTTTCGGTTCTTACTCAATCAATTAACTTTAGTACTTCCTTGTAAACAATACCTTAGGTTGAACTGGCAACATTTATAAATTATCGTGTGAGTGGATAAGAAACTTCTCACTTTACAACCCTCCCCGACAAATAAGACATACGGCAAGAGGGGTATGGTATGACAAAAGTCGCAACACCGCATTCATAGGACCTGTTACCATAGATATTTTTCGATTATTGAATTTCCGTAAATAACGAATATTTCGAAAATTAAGGTTTATTCAACAAACTATATCCTAGCTTTTCTTCTCCAATTAGGCATAATCTTTCGGGTACCTCAGGCCCACGGTGTATAAAATAATACTATATTGTTGTACATTTTAAAGAGTAGTCGATACACTATTGTGCACGGAAAGTACGGTTCTTATGTGATCGGTAGTACGAAAAAATTCGTAGCCGATATTTAGAGACAGCACGCTTCGCCGAAATAACGCTACAAAGAAAAAATGGTTGGCCGATCAATATACGACATGTTTTTAGGGTTCCGTACCCAAAGGGTAAAACGGGAACCTATTACTAAGACTCCGCTGTCCGTCTGTCCATCTGTCACCAGGCTATATCTCATGAACCGTAATTGTTAGACAGTTGAAATTTTCACAGATGATGTATTTCTGTTGCCGCTGTAACAAAAAATACTAAAAAGCAGAATAAAATAAATATTTAAGGGGGCTCCCATACAACAAACGTGACCCGCCCCCCATTGGCCGGAGACCCTTCAGGTCTCGCCAATAACTGCCCAGTTACGTAGAAACGGTCCCCTAGGACCCCTACAGCAGTCAAATAGAAAAAAAAAAACGTGTTTTTTTGCTGTTTTTATAGATAATGGTACGGAACTAGGGTTTTCGCGTTCCCGGGAATTCCCGGGTACCCGGGAATTATCATGTTTTTGTAAAAATATCGTTTTTCTCATGTATTGCAAAGTTAAACTTGTGTTTTGAGCAATTACACGTTTTCGTAAATTCCCGGTTACCCGGGAATTTCCGGGAATGCGAAAACCCTATTACGGAACCCTTCGTGCGCGAAACCGACTCGCACTTGGCCGGTTTTTAGTAATAATAAAATCTTTATTCAGCCATTTTCCAATATACAGAGATGGGTACGTATAATACAAAGCAAAGGCTACACAAAATAACAGAGATGGAAGTGCCTCTGACTCTCAAACTAGATGAAGTATTTTGAGTCGCCTCTCTCTCTCACAAATGTGTACTACATACGTTTTATAGTCCTATTTTTGCCAAGCTATTAACTATTATTTATTATTATTGCGCTGTTACGAGGCACTTCATGCGACGTTCTTTATTTTCCCCTATTTTTTCTTGTCACCCAATTTTCGATCGTAAAACGCTCACTGCATCTTAAACAAACGTCTCGTATGAATACTTGAGTAAGTACCTACCATATTTTACCTTGTATATGTTTACATTCGTGTTTTATTCGCGTTTGGGTATAAACATGAAAGGGCACTTGTCCGTTTATTGTTTTTGTAAATGTTAATATTGTTTTTTTTTAAACGTAATTCAATATTCGAATAACCTAAAAAAACCTGTGCATACTTCGAATCGGGATACATCTGCGATTTTTTAGTACGTTTTTTTTGGAAAGCTAGTTCGGTCTTCCATAATTAGGTCTGGAATTATAAAAGTGCGCTTGCCGCGGTTATTCCTTCGATGGGTGACCGTTTGTTACACATCAAGACCCCTCCGTACCTCGGAGAGTACGTTAACACGTTCAGTGCCGGGTGCCCTCCAAGAGGGCACCCTGCATTCGCATTCGCCATGCCGGAGGGCTCATTTTAATGTAGGTTTTTCTTGGAAAATACACCGTCATGAAAGAGGCAAACACCTATTTTACGACGTAGTAGCGTATTTTCACGGTTTTTAACCTAATGCCAGGAACACTCCTCGAGGGTTCACTCTTAGCGCAAATGTAATGCCGTGGACCCTCCTGGAAGGTCCACTAGCAATATGTAGAGCGGCATGGCATATGAGCTCTATGAAAAGTGTGGTGGACTCGAATGTGTTAAGCAGTTGGTTCCGGGTGTCATACGAATACCTATGACAGACATTACGGGTAGTCAGAAGCCTGAAAGTTTGACAACCGGTCTAACTTTAGCATATCGGCGTTGCCCAGTAATTGGGTTGCGAAGGTCTGATGGCAGTCACTCCGTGTATAATACCGGTATTCAGCCGGTTCTGGTTAGACTGGCGGCTGATCCCAATATAGTTGTGAAAAGGCTAGGCAGAATGATCAATTATAAAATTTAAATAAAAAAACTCCCTACATTGAAATGGCTATAGTGATTTTCATTTATTTATTTAAGGATCACCAATAAAGGATTATATAAGAAAACAGATTATATACAATATGCCAAAATATTATATAAGAAAACAGTCAAGTCAGTGCACTCCTTCACTTCCAGGAGACCACAACATGCTTTAAAGAAATAGCTAAACACAAGTACCTACTTAATTTTTAACATCCCTCCGACACCCAGTGCGAGTGCGGTGCTCCTGACCAGACGACGTGCCCAAAGTGTCCCTACAATTGCACTTTGGAGGACATGAAAAGTGCCACTGATGCCGCGATAAATGTGGCTACATATTGGGCCAAAGTACTGTAAAAAAAAAAGGATTGTTACCATCGATTCGAAAAAGAAAGAAGAATTTTTAACAATAACAATCTAAAAGGATCACTACTGAAGATATGAAGTTACAAAGTCATCAACCGTATTTAAGGCGAGCTGAACCCTGGCGCGGTAATCGGGTAAGCGACGGCAATCGGGTAAGCGACGGCAATCGGGTAAGCGACGACGCGCGGGCCGAAAATCACTTTAAAAAATCGATAAAAAATATGTAAATGTAATAAAAAAAAACGATCGGGTAGAATCGATTCCAAAATTAATTACCTATAAATTAATATTAATTATAAAAATGTATTATAGTAAGTACTTGTTTAAAATGAAATTTTGCTTGTAAAAAAACTGCAAATCGAAGTAACTTCAGTATTTTTTTCTATCGAGAAAACTATATTGCATCGTGTATTGAACGGGAACATGATATAGAGAAGGAATGTATCCTAAAATATAAATTTATTTTGTGTTCTAAATGTTTTAATTTGCCTATCAAAAATGAGTTCTAAAACAAGCAAAACCTACCGCGCCAGGGTTCAGCTCGCCTTAAGAACCAACCCGGTAAAACCAAACTCCAAACCAAAAAAAACTGCATTAACATCTGTTTATCCGTTTGAGAGCTTCGGTGCCAAAGACACACACACAGACAAACTTATAACTCCCCTCTTTTTGTGTCAAGGGTTAAAAAGCGAATATTATTTAACATGCAAAGTGACACAAGCACAAGTTTACCACTAAAACACGACATGCAATATTTTGCTGTTAGCGTTGTTTGTAATCTCTTTAGTGGAGGCAACCGCAGGACTCCCTGTGTTAAATTATTTACACGGCAATTAGCGAGTGTCCCGGTTACACAAGCTATGATTAGATTTATAGCAAGCTACATATAGCTTGCTATAAATCTCATAATAATTCTGATCTAACATATTAGATCAGAATTATTCTATGAGATTGTTGGTTAGTAATAAAACAAATATCCTCCGTTTAGTGCCTGACTTAAGGAATCATCATCATCATTCAGTCGAAAGACGTCCACTGCTGGACATAGGCCTCCCCCAATCATCGCCACATCGACCGGTCCTGTGCTTCTCGCATCCAGCGGTTTCCCGCAACCTTCACCAGATCATCGGTCCACCTTGTGGGAGACCTACCCACGCTGCGTCTTCCGGTACGCGGTCGCCACTCCAGAACCTTTCGGCCCCATCGGCCATCCGATCTGCGAGCAATGCCCCGCCCACTGCCACTTAAGTTTGGCAATTCTTCGAGCTATGTCGGTGACCTTGGTTCTCCTGCGGATCTCATCTCAACTTAAAGAATAGCGCTACCCAATCTATCTCTTCCCGTGGGTGTCGTAAAAGGCAACTAAGGGATTCACTAGAGGATGGGCAGCAGCGTTCTCTGAGTACTTTAACAACCATACTACGACCGCCAACCCGCCTGCCAAGCGTGGCGATTATGGTAAACCCCCCCAACATTGTTTGGGGGAGGCCTATGTCCAGCAGTGGACGTCTTTCGGCTGAATGATGATGATGATGATGAATAATACAAAAACATACCTAGTTTATATCATCTGGCAGTAATTAAAAAAAAAGGGCCTCAATGGACAGTGAGTCATACAGGCAGCTACGCAGCCAGCCAGCCAGCGAGACAGACAGACAGACGGACAAGTCATCCTGTAAGGGTTACGTTTTTTTCATATCATCATTACAGCGATTACCACTGCATCCGATCCGGATCCGTGAAAATAAGAATATAAAAAACTCGGACCGAATTCGGATATTGCTTTGCGCACTGCATCCGATCCGAATACGTGAAAATGCGAATCTAGAGTCTAAAAAAACTCTGACCGAATTCGGATACCGCTTACGCACTTATCAGATCTCCGATCCAAATTCAAACAATTCAGGGGCCATCTTTGGCATATCCATTTGGCGTCCGATTTGAATGCGAGGTAATGCGAAAGCGTTCATACAAACAGTACTATGGTTACTTCGGTCCGTTAATATTTCTTCCGGATTGGAAACTCACGGATCACGGATAGAAATCGGATGACGGAAGTCGGATTTAGTGCGTAAACTACCATACACATAGTTCTATGACTACTTTGGAACGTTTTTTCTCGGATTCGGATCGGATGCAGTAACCGCTCTTATGCTAAATGAGACACGTAGCTAATTAATAACACGGGAGAAAAACGGTTTGAGGACCTAATTCTCCATGCGCTTGGTTTTGAAAGGTGTTAAATAGCTGTAGCGATAAAATCGATTTGCATTTTGATTTTGTCCCTAAGCAGACAGATCAACGCATTTAATTTACATTTTTGTATTACTTTGCTGGTGCTAAGCTTACAATTAACATTAACGAAGCAGGTAGCCAGCGCCGACCTACCAGCGCTTATCGGTACTGGTCCGTGCAGGTAACCGCTACATAAAGAAAGCGGGTAGAAGCAGGGGCTGGCATTTTTTGACAAATATATGCCTTGTTCCCTTGCAGATACAGCAACAAATGACGGATTACCAGCACTGATCGGAGCAAGTCGGCACTTGTCGGCGCAGTTCAGAGCTTGTCGGCGCTGGTTCGCCACACAGTATGTGACTACCTGTGTCGACTAGGTAACTGCGCGGACCAGCACCGACAAGCGCTGGCAGATCGGCGCCGGTAACCCGCTTTCTACGTGTTTACGCACTAACACAGATCATCATTCTCCTGCCCATATCCCAATTTATTTGGGGTCGGCGCAACATGTTATTTTCTTCCATACTTCTCTTTTAGTCGTCATCTCGGTAGTCACCCTCTTTCTAACCATATCATCATTCACACATTCCATCCATCGTTTCTTTTGTCTTCCCTTACTCTTATAGCCATCGACATTCATACTCAAAACTCTCCTCTCTCCTCTAACTAGCACAGATATGGCTTGAAAATCGGTAACGGATTTTTTTTTTCTTTGCAATCTTTCAATTCTTTGACGTTCACCATCTGTTGTGTAGCAATGGCATGTAGGCATGTTAGGTATGCGTCCATTGGCACATCCACATCAATATTAAGAGAGATAAGATACTTTTTATCAACATCCTACGCGAGCGAAGCCGCGTGCATCAGCTGTATTTTCATACAAGGTTAGTTGGAAAGGGGGTACTAATCCGCATGCCACTTAAAATATCACTGGGGCCCAATTCTCCTGAAATAAATTGTTGCCAAACGCAATCGAAACACAACCGTCAGTCAGTTTTTGTTTTCGAAAACTTTCAAAATGATTGATTTTGTTTTTTGTGTCAAACAATTCGACAGCTTTTGACATTGAGAACTGTCTGAATGAACGGTTCGGCCTTGGTTCGGTTGTGATTTATCAAGATTTATTTTAGGAGAATTAGGCCCCTGAAGACCGTTTTAAAGTGTTAAAATTTCAAAATTCGATCATCTTTTTTTTCCATGCAAAATTATTTTTATATTAGTTTTTTCAAAAATTCTTCATCCGTGCTTTAATTACGAATGCAGAAAATGGAACTTCTTTTCCGTGACCCCAAATATGACCTAAAATGCAAACACAGCTGAGCATAGATAGTTTTTAGCGTTTTTTTTTATGACATCTTTGAACAGCTATTTCTCTTAAACTATTGACTTTTGGGGAAAGCTGTAGAACAAAAGTTATTAATTACTATGGGTACTTTAACACCCTTTCAGATTAGTACTCCCTTTCCAACTAACCGTGTATAATGGTACTCTATTCTTAAAGAGTAATTTTCTACTAAAGTGTTTTCAAGTGCTCTCAAATGAACGTCTTAGTAATTTCAACTGCGCTTCTGTTCACACCGTTCAAGTTAATAACGTGATAAATACTCGGATCAAACAGACACTAAAATATTTTCTTCATTTAAAGAGTTGTTAGGTACTATAAATCAGCGTTATAGACCATTAACGTCGAGATGGCCGCGATTGGGGCCCCAAATTGATATAAAAGCGATTCTGATTATTATTTCTGTTAAAAAATTGGTTCTAATATGTTTCTAATGGCTATGTTGAAATTTTTGTTTGATTTATTTTGTATTTTTTTGTATGTTAAGGTGCGTACAGATTAAGTAACATGTTATGTAACTTGTGTTATATAACACGTCCACAATATGTAACATTGTTTTTAACAGTGCAACATATAACAATACTGTACACATTAGAATAACAATGCAATATAACCATGTTATATAACATTGTCGTTTGTCGTTCTGCAGTGCTGTTCACAGTGTCAACACGAGAGGACGTTTTGCTAGCTGCTGCAACGACTGTTGTACTTTTAAATAACAAAAGAAAAAACGTAGATGCTGGGTTCGTCCTAGTTTATTGACATTGTTGTAAATATTAATAACATGTTAAATAACACGTTTGTAATTATAACATGTTTTATAACATTCAGTCTCCACATTACTGAAACATGTTATATAACAAAGTTGTATAATATATTATGTACGCATCTTTTCACGCTGTATGAGGTTTACAAACCAAAGTAAACCTAGCTGTTTAACACTAGCCTGCCATGCAGAAGGGTTTGAATTCGATCCCGGCCCGCACCTCTGACTTTTTGAATTCATGTGCGGATTAGAATTTGATTATCACTTGCGTTTACGGTGAAGGAACACATCGTGATTAAACCAGAAAATCTGAGAAGGCCTTAAAAAAAAAGTCCGCCAACGGCAGCCTGGCCAGCGTGGCCTGAGAGGAGGCCTCTGTTCATTAGTGGAACAATAATGGGCTAATAATGTTTATTATACTATGGACTTTTAACCAATTTCATGATGCAAATTCGAAGAGGCCTATGTGGTCAATCAGACTGCAATAGCGGGTGCGGGGGCGGGCGTGGACGCTTCGGTCTTGGCGTCTGCGTATTCACAGTAGTGCCGAACGAGCTATCGTCCGACACTTCGGCGGGTGAATCGAACAGACGCTATATCACTGTGAACGATACGGGTGGACTGAGCCATTAGAAGCACCCGCAACACCGCGCCCGCGCCCGCCTCATGCAGGCGCGCGACTCTCGGGCGCACCGTGAATGCAACTGGCGTCTACATACATTTGATTTACACGCGCCCGCGCTAGCACCCGCGCCCGCCTCTACTCTGAAATACGGCTATGTCCAGTAGTGGTTTGACATAAGCTGGGCTGATCGATTGATTCTACTTCTAACAATATCACAATATTCTATTAACAAGACTTGATTTCCTAGATAAAAATAAACGCCTCTGCAATCTCCAATGATAGCATTCGTAACAGTATAATTTTATAGGGCTACTGAACGCCTGCGATCGATCTCGACATCAATCTATACATTACATAAGACCGTATTGTGATGATAATTATGTACGCCCGGCGCACCCTGGGCAGTCAGCCCTTTTTTTTTTAGGGAAAATCTTCATGGATGCCCTTCGCCCGGGGAAGGCGAAGGGGTATGCCGGACTCTTACCGGCTAAAAACCCACGGTGTTCCTTCTCCTGACCCTTGGCCGGGGTCGCGGGATTCACAGCTGCATGCACCGCGACCCCGGCTGGTCTCGGTCCGCCAGCCCCTGGCAAACCTCTTTTTCTGTGGGGCCTTGCCCCACATCCTCCTGAGAAGCGCGCACGGAACACAACGCGCCGCCTTCTCGGGCCTGTTACTGGTCGGGCGACGAGTCACCTAACCCGCCGCCCGCAGGCCACACACTACGGTGGCCGGAGATCGTCGCGCGCCCTCCGGCGCCCGGTGCGTCTGGCGCGGGAAAGGAGCGTGGCAGCTTCCTCTCTCTCCCTCTCCGCTCCCTCTTTGGTCACCATCACCTCCTCGCAGAAGGAGGCGACGGCTACCCACTCACTCTCGCTCCCGACCATGGACAGAACCACGGCCGGAAGCGAGAGGTCATGGACAGTCAGCTCTGCTACCAACCTTGCTGACTGGTTAATCCTTGCACCACGGCATGCTATTCTAGCTATTCTCGTATAACTAACTCGTCAGCCGACATGAAAGAAGAAGATAGACCCGTACAAATAGCTCTCATTTGACTCTCCTCTGAAGTGTCGTTTCACGTGAGATGACGAATTTTATTGCCTTATGAAAAAAGTTGTTGTCAGATGTATGAAATTCTTACGACATTTACATTTTGAACGCTCGAGTTGGGGTTCTCCTCCTAAGCCGTCATATTGAGACTGGTTTATTAATACGAGCCATAAAATCGTATCAAAATATGGTTTATCGAATTTCCAGCCAAGTAATAATATCTTCCTTTTATTGAAAACGAGACCGACGTAAAAAGTCTGTGTTTGAAAGCTTTTCTCTCCAAAAGTATGAAAAAAAAAAGTAAGATACAACTTTTGTTTCCATTTCCATTGACACATAAATTTTTAAATCCTTAAATGTTGGTGTGAAAAATTATATTACATGCATTGTTTTTAACCTATTTACTTAAATTCTCTTTAGCTAATTTTGTGTAATTTCAACGATTATTTTTTCAAAAAACGGGTTTTATGATAATAATATTTTAGTGAATTGGTTCATTTGTTTTACAATAACAGATAAAACAATTGACAGCTAAAACTAAGGCACCCCCTACACCTTCAATAATATTGCGCAATATATATCTGATTGCACAATAATATTCAGCGTGTAGGGATAGTATTGAAACATAGCTCAATGATTGAACAAAAGTTGGAGCCAGCTTAAATTTTATTGTGCAATATATTTTTCTTGCACTGTGTTGGTTTAATATTGCACAATATTTTTCATTTCAGTGTTTTGAGCGGTCGCGATCGGTCAGTCGCGGTATTAGTGTATGTCGTGCTGTAAAATCTTTTTCTCTATCAAAGGGTTTACTAATATTGTAACAATTCTTCGAACTTTACAATGTCCATTGTCATGTAATTTTTAAAATCGTTTTATTCAGTTAAGGCTAAGTCCTTTAAAAGCCTTTTGTGAGTTTAGACTGACTTTCTTTTCAACAATTCTATAACCCATAAACGTTTTTTTTATTCAACAATATCACCAGCACGGCTGCCGCCAAAACTTCGTCGTCAGACATGTTGCTCGCACAAAAATATTGATCAGACTGGTTTGTCAATTTTATTGAGTGTATTTATTGAACGTTTGGAATCAAAGGGGGTATTCATTATTATTGCACAATAAAAATATTGTGTAATATTATTGTAGGTCTATGAGGCGCCTAAGATCACTCGCAACACTCGGGCCGTCCGGATGCGTCATTTTGTATATTGATAATTTTGTTGGTTCGGTCTTGTTCTTAACATGTCTTTTTGTATTAAAATCTAAAATCTTTTCGAATACCTATCACAAAAGAAAAACAATTGAAACACGCCCAGAAACTCCAAAAGCATTGCCTAAAAACGTTTTATTGGACTATAAGCTTTAATATAGCGGAGTACAGTCAGCCATTGAAATGGCTGGCCATAAACTGATTATTACCAGTCGCTTTGGGGAGACACGAACATTGCCAGTTGCCACATCGTCCCATCGCTGGGGAATAAACTACAATGCCATTTATATTGGCTGGGATACGCATGGCTTTCTGTAAGATAAATGTTGAACGTGTTTGGGTATTTTGGTAAAGTTACTTATTCAAAATTAAATGTTTTGTTGTAGAGGATATACAGGCTGTAAACAAATTCGTGTAATTCCTTCAAACCTCATGATCTAGTGGTAACACTGATTGACCCTGCATAGGTTTTTTTCAGAATCAACAAAAAAAAACTTTTAAAAAATGAAACATGGTATTCTGTATTTGGGTAATTTTAGCGTCCCCAGTTAACTGACTGCATAGAACGATATCGCGCTAGTCGTGCCCGTCAGCTGTGACACCGTGTCTTCATTCAGTAATGCATGGCATCGAAATTTTCAATCGCATACATTTTTTAATTGGAAGAAAAAAAATTTTTTTTTATTTTTAATCAATCTAAATCCCATGCGGGGTTAATCTATACCTACCATTAATAGATCATGTGGTTTGAAGGAATTACACGAATTCATTCCCCTTCGTGTTAGGTTACTTTAAACCCTGCAGACAGAAACAGGAGGCCCGCGCAGCAGGGCTCTGTCGACTCTGCTTTGGAAAACCAAACAACCTTAATCTTTCTATAAGCATCTTCTGATACATGATCATATCGCTAGGCATACATGATCGTATAACGGCTATATGCAGCAACGACTCCCTTGTTCAGACCAAGCTCCAAAGTCTTGAGCATCGGCGCAAAGTTGCTAGTCTATCGGTTTTTATCGGACACATTTCGGAGAGTATGCTTCAGATCTGCATGATCTAATACCCCCCTGCCCTGTTTTCTATCAGACGGCCAGAAGCACGAAAAAGCGCCATCGGTTCATGGTTGATAAACCAAAAGCCCGAACGAAGCGCTTTGATTCCACTTTCATTGTGAAAACCGCCAAACAGTGGAATGTGCTGGCCGAGTGGGTGTTCCCCGATAGCTACAATCTGGGTGTCTTCAAGTCACGAGTGAATCGGTTTCTTCTGGGCAAGCGTGCTCCATCGTAGACCGCATCATCGCTTAACATCAGGCGAGATGGCGGCCAAACGCAGGCCTAGTAATACATTAAATTATATCCATGTTAATTGCACATTATTTGATTCTATGGTAGATTTATAACTATTTAACTAGATTAGTTTAGTCAGATAACTATATTACTAGATTGCGACCGTAAGATAGTAATAGTGTTGCAAAGTACTCGAGTCTTCGAGTCGTAATTTTAAAGACTCGACTCAATTATGCTAGACTCTGTGTGCTAAAAAGGCTCGAAGTCTAGAGTCAAGCTGAGTCCGAGTCATTTAAAAGCGACTCGAGTCTTACAAAGGACTCGAGTCTTAAAATGAACTCGAGTTTTCAAGAAAAACTCGGAGCATGAAGATGAGACTTGAAGCTCATCATTCGAAAAGATACGAATAGGCGGTAAGTTTAAATTAGTGGTTACGAAACTATGCCTACAAAAAAAAGTCTAATAACAACACAACAAATCAGCAAAAAAATTACTTCTAAGAAAATAAGGATGCGCGACTCGCCGCATAAAAAGGACTCGAGCGCACAAAAAGACTCGAACTCTCATGTAACATTCAACAGCTCGTAGACTTGAGTTCTCTAGTCTTGGAGTCCTGTTGTAATGAGTCGAGTCTTATAAATCATCATCCGAGTCCTTCTTTACAGGACTCGAAAAGTCGAGTCCATTACAACACTAGATAGTAATGAATCGCTTTTGTATAACTATGTTACGGTATATAATTATATCCCTAGGGATATAACTATATTACGGCTTTATCATACTGCGACATATATACCCTACTGCAATTTGTCGACGCTAACAACCAGTCAAACTTAAAAAACCCAGTGCTATTGCATTTGTTTTATCAAACAACTAAGTTACATTCACCTAAAATGGAAAACACGTAACACACCGCGTGTAAAATGCTAAATAAAAACAGCTCACTTCAAAAACAAGTAAATACCATTCAACTGCTAAGTTTCTTTGAAAACTCCATAGAGTTACTTTAATAAAATCTAAAATGTATTAGCTCGTTCAGCCACCTGAATTTATAAGTCTGTCTGGCGTCCCTGTTAATATCTTGCCCTTATCTTCATATTGGACTTGAATGAAATCGTGCATGATAATTTCTGTATAGATAATATGAAATGTTCACTTACAGTTGAAGATTAGTTAAAACTGGGTCACGCCGTGTTGTCTCTGGGATAAAATATAGCGGCAATCTTATCTTAAATGCCTGTAATATACGTAATAGTCCCTGCCGGGCAAAGGCCTCTTCGCATAAAGACAATGAACGAGCGTTGATCACCACGCTTGCTCATTGTGTCGGCGATATCTGACAAAATTCCAGATTTAGTTCTCCAACCAGGCTAGTGTACTAGACTCCGGCCTAAACCCGTTTCATTCTGAGAAGAGGACCAAGCCCAATAGTGGGAGAGTAATGGGCTGAATATGCTTGTAAAAAAATTTGATCTCATAATGCCTCTGAGTCATATTGGCATTCAGTTGAGTACCACTCTGTCAAGAAAGTACCGGGAAAAGATCAATAATACACAAACGGCTCGCTACATGCCTACGCGTAGGTGCTCATTGTGTTGCTCCGCATCGGTGTCACTGCGGCGAAGCTGTCGACGGCCTCGGACACCATGGCCTGTCTTGCTGCAGGAGTGCAGGTCGCATAGCACGGCACGCGAACCTAAATGACTTAATCCGTCGCGCTCTTGTCACCGCCGGCGTGCCAGCTGTATTAGAACCTAATGGCTTGGCACGCGACGATGGCAAGAGACCTGACGGTATGTCGTTATTGCCATGGAAGATGGGTAGGCCTCTGGTGTGGGACGCGACTTGTGTCGACACCCTTGCTCCATCCCATCTTCCTAGCTCGGCGGGCTGTGCTGGCGCTGCCGCTGCGGCTGCGGAGACCCTCAAACGGCGCAAATATAGTAACATCACAGGAAATTATGACTTTGAGCCGTTTGGGGTGGAAACGCTCGGGTCATGGGGTCCAAGTGCGCGTCTTCTTTTTAAGGAAATAGGAAGAAGACTGGTCGACACTTCACGTGACCAGAGGGCTGGCTTGTTTTTCGGCCAGAGAATTAGCGTTGCCATACAACGTGGCAACGCTGCCAGCCTTCTGGGCACGTTACCAGTGGACGGCGAGGCGGAGGAATACTTTGATGCAATCTTTTAGTTTATATTGATAGTTTAGTCTACGTTTTTACTTTAGATTTAGTTTAGATTTATATTGTACTAATTTAGGTTAAAAAATGTATATGTTTGTAAATGAATAATACACAAAATGTTAGTTATTCATCCAATTTTATTTTATCGCCTTCAAAGTATACTCCTTCATCTCTTCATTCAGAAACGATACACTTACGCCAACGAATAATCCAATCATCAAAACATATTTTTAACGCTTTTTCCGGAACTGAGTTCAGTTCTCGCCGCAAATTCTCCTTTATGTCTTCTACCGAATGAAAACGGGTGCCACGAAGTGGTAATTTGAGTTTAGGAAAATGAAAAAAGTCTGCTGGAGCCTTATCTGGTGAATAAGGTAGTTGCTCGATGGTATTTGTTGAGTTTTTGATCCTCAGCGACTCATATGCGATAGTTTTTGGAGAAAATTCAGGTCTTTTGGGACTAGCCGAACGGCAATATGTTTCATACCAACGTGATTATTCAAAGTGGTACGGATTGACTCGTGAGACAAAGAAAGTTCAGCGGCTGTCTCTCTCAAACTTGAGTGAGGATTTTCAGTCACTATTTCCTTCACTTTTGCGTTGTTAACTTCAGTTGAAGACGGTGATGGCCAGAGCGAGGCAAATCTTCCATCATATCTCGATCGCTTTTGGACGCTTTGTACCACTCATAAGTAGTTACGTGTTTTTGATAAATTGGCGATGCATAATTTAAGACAAACTCTTTGTTCGATGTTTTTGTCCTTTATGAAATTCGCAATACACACTAGATAATTCATCTAACTAAAAACAGCACTTGTATTTAATTAATCTAAATAACAGATGCAACTCAAACTCCGCGCCAAATGGAAAAGAGTTGTGCAAAACTAACAACAACAAAAATATAAAAATTGAATTTGGAATCATAGACAAATCATCCATTCCCGATACTTTTTTGACAGAATGTATGTCTACACTAGCCTCCTGAACTCGTGATATTTACAACGATCAAGCAACAAAATTACTCTTATTTCTCCTTCTCGTTCTGAGAAGAAGCCCATGTAAAAGTAATATGCTGATTATTTCATGTAAGTTCAGATTTCTTCGTGATGTTTTCTTTCACAACATGTCAGTGATGTCTAAGATAATCTTCATATCATCATTCAGCCAAAAGACGTCCAGTACTGGACACAGGCCTCCCCCAAGCATCGCCACATCGACCGGTTCTGTGCTTCTCGCATTCAGCGGATTCCCGCGACCTTCACCAGATCATCGGTCCACCATGTGGGAGGCCTACCCACGCTGCGTCTTCCGGTATGCGGTCGCCACTCCAGAACCATCCAGCCCTATCGGCCATCTGTTCTGCGAGCATTGTGCACCGCCCACTGCCACTTAAGTTTGGCTATTCTTCGACCTTAAGAAACTAACTTAACTTCTAACTTACAAAGTTCATAATATGACATTGAAAATGTGACAATGGTAGTATGCCAGGCTTTAAACCTACAACGTGGTACTGAAAAAGTGGACTTACGACATTTTAGGCCGATTGCACATAGCCACTGCGAGCGTTTGTCCACCGCCGCTATCCACGAGAAACGAGATTATTTCAGACCGAGCTCGGATCGATGTGACGGCGATCGTGTGTCCACTGCGGCCGATTTCGGTGGTTTAGTTTTGCTCTCCACCGGCGCCAGTAATTTTAGCTGTAGTGTACAAGTTCAAACGTGTTTGTATTGCTGGCATTGTGGTCCGTTACGCTCTCGGGCTGAGTTCTAGCGGTAGCGAAAGACGCTCGGATAACGGACGTGCAGTTGACACCCAGCCGTAGCATTGTATGTATCGCTACTTACGGTAACGTCATCTCGTTCTCGGTGACAGCAGTGGACAAACGCCTTAAGTTGTGTACCTATAGCTATGTCTACACCAGTGCGCTTTCATGTTCATCTTGCGTCTTCGTCTGAAGCATGCGTGAAGCGCCATAGCGCATGCAATAGTGCATGCCTTAATACTAGTTCGACAAAAGCGCATGCCCCTAGCGCACGCTGATCCGTCTATTGTATGTCGACTGACGACTGACCGAGGCGCACCGGTGTAGACGATAAGCTGCATGCGTCTTATGGCAATCAATATTGCATGCGCTTGACGCAAGAGGAATTTAAAGTTGAAAGCGCAAGATGAACATGAAAGCGCACGGGTGTAGACATACCATATGGCCTGCCGCTAAGAACAAATAACAATCAACTCTGTCTCGAGTAAATTAAGACGTATTTTACCAACTTTAAAAACGGCCCTCAGTAGCCCTTGCGCGGTCAGCCTTATAATATCCTTATCTTTTATAAAAAGATTAAAAAATTAAACAAAACAATAAAATTATAAGCTACTGGCTTTTCTCAATGAGAATCACAAACCTGACTTCTCTTGAATGAGAATAATTTGTCGTCTGTAAAACCTTTTGTTTGCATTTCCCTGGCTTGGATGTACAAAAGAACATCTCCGTTAAAGCTTCCATGTCGGGAAAAATAAAATAAAGACAAGAAATAAAAGCATCCGAGTGTATCTGTTATAATAATCTCGCCGTGAATTGAAAGAACAATCTTTAGACTTCTCACAGATATTTTAAATAGATGATACTTAAGTAAATCCGGTTCATCCTGGGCAGTCAGATTCGCTACCAACCTTGCTGACTAGCTAATCTTTTCAGCACGGCATGAGCTACTCTCGTATAGCTCGTGCCGACACGAGAGAAGAAAAAGGAGCCTATAACCGTCCACTGCTGTACTTGAGTCTCCCAACTGTAAGCAATTATGATAATCATCACGCTTGGAAGATGGTTGGGTTGAAAAATATTTTCCTATTACCACACCAGTCACTAGTGAAGGCTCTTTAGATATCATGTAATAACCCATTTAGTCCGATTTTCCACGGCTCACGACACCATAAAATGTGGTTTATATTCCCAGCGCCATATTATTATACACCTGTGAAGAGTTTTCTACATCATTAGTAGTGTCGTGTCGTTTCGTGAGTCATCACCATCATTCAAGCTGATTCCCGCGATCTTCACCAGGTCGTCGGTCCAACTTGTAGAGAGCCTACCCACTGCGCCTTCCGGTACGCGGTCACCACTCCTGAACATTTCAGCCTGCCGTTCTGTAAGCAATATACCCCGGCCACGCTGTCAGTTAAGTTTGGTAATTCTTCGATTTCATGAGAAAAAGGCATATAAAAAAAACGTGTCGTTAGTCGTGGAAAACTGCCTTAACTAGGTGGAGTTCGTTATGCAATTCTGTGAAACACAAGTTCTTGCAAGACAGAACATTACTGTCTCGAAGGTGGAACGTTTTTTGTACTCGCGGCAAAAACAGTTAAATATACAGTGCAGCCATACGGAAATTCTCTGGTACATTTTGCCCCTTAAATATAATGTTGCCAGAACTTCTTACCCCACCACTAAACCGTGGTATTTATACTTATCGTGGAGTGCTAAGTTTGTGCTTATTTGGGGATAAAATGGGGCAAACAGGCTAACAACACGCAAACATTTACATGCAGAGTCTTTACTTGTGCCCGAAATTAGTTGGTGACATGCGAGTGTTGAAAATGTGTAAATTACGTCTTTAGTATGTGTGGTTGATTTTGGGTGTGAAGTGAGCAGATACGTAGATGTGAATCTTGTTTGTCTATGCTAGATGTACTAAGCTTTTTCGTGTGGATCTACAAAAATGGTTTCCATCCTTTTTTAGATAAATAGAGTGTAAAAGAGTTCGTGTAATTCCTTAAAAGCACGTGATCTCTTACTGGTATAGATTAGCAAAGCAACAAAAATAAAAAATAAAATACAAAAAAAAAATGTATTTTTTGTCTTGCCATAGTGGTAGGTCAATGTATCTAAACCTAACATAGGGTTTAACAAAAAATGAGTAATTTTGTGATCCACACATAAATGAATGGAAGCACGGCAACACAGCTAGCGGGCATGACCAGCGCGATATCGCTCCGCACAGTCAGTTAACACAGGGTGCGAAAATGACTCGCGTTAAGAATATCATGTTTCCTTTTTTTATCTTAATTGGTCCTGTATTGTCAGTCTGTGTCATCAATAAATCACGAAGTTTGAAGGAATTACACGAATTCGGATACAACCTGTATTTCTGGATAGTAATAAAATCATTCTGCAAACATCATCCAGTTTGCGAAACATGGTGGCTATGGTAATGCTTCCTTACTCGTTTATTAGTATTATAAGTTCTTTAAGAGACCGATGTATAACCACCGTTTGTAGGTTTATATCTAGACGAGCTTCTGCCGGCAACTTCACTTGCGCGAAATTTTAAACCCTCGTTAAGCCCCTTTTTAGGTCTTAAAATTCAAAATTTTTGTATTTACTTTGAAGAGCCTTTTAAGTTTAACCCCATGGAATAAATATTTACAAAGAAATACAAACTTTAACAACCCTTCTCTTAGGACTACCCCCTATCTTATTCATTGTCTTCCTGTTCATCTAAAGGTTGTCTGGTAGATATCACTATCAGCGACAAGACCGCCATTGTACCCTTCAATGTATGATATTGTATAAAAGCTATGTTACAATTTTATTGTACAATAAAGTATATTCTATTCTATTCTTTTCAGGGGTTGAATTTCCAAAAATCCTTCCTGAATGGATGCTTACGTTATTAGAGATACCTACTGTCAAAATTTCGAGATTCTAATCCCAGCGGTTTAGGCTGTGCATTGATAGATCAGTCACCCAGTCAGTCAGTTTTACCCCGAAAACATTTTCATCCCCTATTTCACCCCGAAAGAAACAAAATCGCTATGTTGTTCAATGCTTTGATACCTCTTCCATTTAATTTATTTTAATTCTCATTGTACCACTGAAAACCGATTACTTCATTTAGGACACTGATTTTATAATTATAAAAGCGCCTAAGAGTAAATCCAAATAGAATAAAACGAAAAACTCCACAGTAATAATAGCAGTTTAAAACTCATTTCGCCCGTGAATTGGCATTTACCTCGGACGAAGTATGGACGTACGGACGGTGCCATCCAATGTGGCGGGGCTGCCAGACTTGATGGCGGACTGCCAAGTGACGACCGGTATGTCGTAGATAGGCGGGGTCTACATAGATTGATTACATTAAGTTTGTAATGTAATACATATTTTGGTTTAGATAGAAATGCCAAGCTAGTGCTAACATAAATAATTAGATAGGTAGCTTTGTTGAGCTTTTGGTATTTTTTACATTAATAAATCGATTTTGCATTAGAGACGAATTTAGTTCGCCTAATTAACAATCGCGGGGATCGTGCGATTTGCAAGGTTTTTGTAAACAAACAATAAAATCTGTTTTTAATAATTACATGACAGTATTCAATCACGGCGTCCGTGTGGCGCCGGACGTAAAGAATAGCACTACCCCATCTCTTCCCGTGGGTGTCGTAAAAGGCGACCAAGGGATTCACTAGAGAATGGGCAGCAGCATTTTCTGAGTACTTTACCAACCATACTGCGATCGCCAACCCGCCTGCCAAGCGTGGCGATTATGGTAAACCCCCCCAACATTGTTTGGGGGAGGCCTATGTCCAGCAGTAGACGTCATTCGGCTGAATAATGATGATGATTCAATCAGAGTTAGTAAAGCATCACCCTCCACTCTCCCCCCCACTCCGCACCGTTAAGTACGTGGTTTATAATTTTAAAAGTGCTGAATTATTGTTATTAACAAAATAAGGTCATTCCAATGCCGTATAATTTAATGGGTGACATGACATGTGAACCCCTAAGGGAGTTAAATAGGGGATGAAAATTTGTATGGAAAATCGTCACTTAACGGGTTCAAAATTTTACGCAAGCGAAACTGCGGGCACAAGCTAGTTTGCCATATAACATAAGCAGATCAAAACCAAAAGTCTCGATAACTAAATGCAAACATTCCTCCTTTTCCTCAACCCACAAAAGCCAACAACATCGACCGATTTCCATACAAGTTTGTCGTACATACTGTACAACACGATAAGTGTACCTGTCTCCAGGGACACCGTCGTTACTTCCACATACCAAACTTATTTACAACGCAATCAGTGATTTTTTCTCTTTTTTTGTTTATTTTTACTGCGGTTTACCCGTACGCTGCGCCTGTAATTTTGGTGGGATTGAATTTTTAAACGGTTTTTGTATTAATTTTGCTGCTGGCTAAGAATATATGACATGTTTGCCGTAGTGGCGATGATGGGAGCGATTGGCTTCTGCGCTACGGCTTGCGGTTCAGTTCCCGCACGGATTAATTTTTTGTCGAGGGTTTAGTTCAATTTTCGTGGCTATGGAAGCCGCGTAGGTACCTCTTAATTTGTCGATATCAGGGAAATGGCTTAAAGAGGGTGTTACCACACCAATCGATCGATCGTCGATCGATGGCATCGGACGACATCGGTCGTCGTTTAGTCGATCGATTGGTGTAGTAGAAACTACCGACGTCGTCTAATCCATTCTACCATCGATCGATGGCATCGATCGACGATTGATCGATTGGTATGGTAACATCCTTACAGAGATTTTTTCCAGGGCTGACATTTATATCTGTAAACACGACCACGATATAGGAGCAATCAAAGAGGGGGTAAAGATTTCATTTAAAAAATGAAAAACGACCCGGCTTCTCTTTTTCTTTGCACAGGAGTCTTAGAATCTATCTATCCGTCTGCCACGTGTTCCTTGGGTACTATTTTATTTTTTATTAATATTTGTATTAGAATTATATATATATATATATATATTCATAATCAAGTAACAAAAGACTCATAGTAATTATTAGGTACACAATTTCAATGACAATACAAACATACAAAAACATTCAATTCAATTAAAATCATTCATTCGCATTATTGGTCATAAAAATAAAACTAACACAATAATTATAATTTTCTAACCGGCATTGGAACAGCAACATGTCTGCCACAGCAATGCCGGACATAAGGGCAGTCTAGCCTGTCGGCGATCATTGCCAGGGTAGCATTGGGGCTGGCCCGCACCCGGCGCACCAGGGACGCACACGCACATAGAAGCGTGGAAACAATCAGTGCGTGCCATCGCGAACATCCCTGATGCGCTACAGAAACGGGGCAGCCCCAACACCGCCCGGAACGCGTTGTTGTACTGGACGCGGAGGGCACTGTATGCCCTTTCAGTATAGTGAGCCCACAGGCTGCACGTGTATAGGGATGTGCAGTACGCTCTAAAAAGCGTGACTTTCACACCAGTAGTACAACGCGAAAACCTGCGGGCTATCATGTTGGCTCGCACCGACAGCGCCCTCCGCTCCCGGTCCATGTCAGCATGGTCTTTAAGGTCCTCGGTAAGTAGATGCCCTAGATATTTAAATTGGTTCACTCGGTCTTTTGGAACACGATCGAGAATAACATTTGGAATGTTCATAGGGCTCGACACACCGATGGCCTGAAAAACCATGTATTGGCTTTTCTTCCCATTATATTTCAACCCATGTCCATGCGCGTATTCCGTACACGCACTGAGTAGTCTCCTCAACCCACAGATCGACGCGCTCAGCAGCACCATTATACGGGAGCCTGCCATTTTTCCAACATTATTTTGTTATGCAACCTTTTTGTTATACCAATGCAATATTTGGAATAATTTTAATACGCACATTTTCATTTGGTCAAAAAACCTTGGTGTAAAACCAGAAACTACTACCAAAATAGTTAAGACGATACTAAATATTTGGCTTATTTTATTTTGCGTAAAATATGTTATTCCAACTGAAATATTTGACTACATTAAAATTGGTAAAAGTACTAGTTGGTAAGCAAGTCATTGTTTAAACGTTCACTTGCCAAATATTAGGATTGCGTTACAATTATTTGTGAAGAGTTTATTTGCTAACTAGTAATTTGGCAAATGAAATTATGCGGAAACTTGTTTGGGAAGTGATAATTTGTCATTTTTTTTCGATGAAACAAGGGAGACCCGAATAAAAAATAACTAGTCTGGTTATTCTTAGCCTATGGTGATAATTTCATTTTTGTACATTCTTTATTTTTGGAGCTTACTGAAACAAAACCGCTCCAATTGGACCTACTTACAATAGAAAACCTACGACATAAAATAAAATACAATAGATATAAAGCTGTCATTGTAACTGTGAACGTCAATTTAAATTAGAGTTCTGTTTTGTTAGACTTTCTGTTTTTTGACTTTCCATCACTGGTATCACTGATATTTAAAACAAAAAATATCACTCTCATTCTTTTACAAATATTAATTCCCAAACATTTAAATGCAAATAATTATCTTCCCACAGTAATAATTCCACTATATTCATTGTAAAGCGTCGCAAAGTATAGCCTGAAGCTCTGAAAAATATTTACATTTAAGTAGGTACCTTTATTACTGCCACAAAGTCTGAAATTAAAAGTATATATCACTTTCTGAGCAAATAATATCGCAAGTTTTCTTTTACAAATGTTACTTAGTTAAACTTTCATATTATTAGGGTAATTTTTCATTTTTTTCTTGTTCATCATCTTATTAAGTTTTCTTACTCCAGCCTTGTGTTACCTATATTCTTGAACCAATTTTCTTAAAGAAAATTTATTTATTAGCAGACTCACGTACAGTTCCTTTATGATATTAATAACTTTACTGTAGGCATCTACATCTTTAAAGGCGCGATTCCATTAGGCAAGTCTTGCATGCAAGTAGGTATGACGTCACATTTGCGTACAAGTTGCTTACATTGGAAACATGTTTTCGAGAGTTTGCAAGTTGCTAGCAGGTTTCACTTGCATACAAGTGAAGATGTTCAAAGATTGAGTTGAACTTCATGGGTGTCAATCACTTGTTCGCAATTCGAAAAGTGCAACTAACGTTTGCGCGTTCAATTTGCACGTCACTTGAATAAAAAATGTACAAGTTCAAACTACCTCATACAAGTTGGAGCTTGTATGCAGGTTTGTTCAAGTTGTATGCAATTTGCAACTTGCATACAAGTAACTTGCCTAATGGAATCGCGCCTTTAAGGTGGCTTTCTACGGTGCGTAATTTAACGGATGATACAATGAACAGCCGGTGACCACGCACAGCCACGCACCGCACCGAGGCTCTTCCACCGCGCGTGTTCGTCTGTGTGAGTGTGCGATTCTAAGCTATTTCTTCATTGCAAACTGCCAAGTGAGAGAGAACGTAGGGCTACAGCTGCAGCTCTCAGCATAAGTTCGCACCGCACATAAGGTATAAGGTACAACGGGCTGGTATCCGCAACTCCACGTCTAAGCGCGTATTTTGCGTGATGGGTGGTAAGTATAGTTACTCGATCCACCCTAACTCCTCGAAGAAGGCCAGCACACCCTTGATGTTACTGGTGATCTCTCGGAGAGTACCTGGGTTTCCGAAGTACTTGGCCCTGTATGTGGCGACCTCAGGGCAGTTTAGTAGCACGTGGGCTGCCGTCTCATCCTCCTCCATGCATGCTCTGCACAGTGGGCTGTCTGTAACTCCAATGACAAAGAGGTGTTTGTTAAATGAACCATGGCCATTGGCCAGTGATGGCCGCTGTGACTGTCCGCAGTTGTAGCTTTGACAGCCGGAGGGCTTTTTTAGTGAGTCGACCGTCAATGGCGGGAAGCGCCTCCCTGGCTTGCCTGCACTCGCCATGGTTTATCCATAACTCGTTGTGTTGGTCTCTGGTGCGTTTCCTTACCAGGGTGCGTAGGTATCCGAAGGGGAGTGGTACTATGGGTTCGGGACCCACCGCATCCATGCTCGATCCCCTTCTGGCGAGCTCATCTGCTGCATCATTGCCTCGGGAACCGCTGTGTCCTTTGATCCATTGAATGGTTATATTATTGAGGTTACCCACCTGGTTCAGAGTTTGGTGACACTCGTGTACCAGCCCAGAATTAACTGTGTGGCTGCTTAGTGCTTGCAGGACTGCCATGCTGTCCGAGAGTATTCGGATTGAGTGGTCCTCAACCTTCCTGGCCATGATTGCTGACGCAGCTAGGGAGATACCCAAACACTCAGCCTGGAAGACCGTGTTATGAGCCCCCAATGGTGTGGCTATGTGTACGTTGAGGTCTTCTGAGAAGACCCCGGCACCTGTGCCTGTATCGCACCGCACATTTGAAGTTACCGACTCGCGGCGGACACGGCGCACCGCTGCGCACGCGTCGTCATTACCACGGACAGGTCTCTTCCTATGGTGCGCCGGTGGGAGCTCATGCGTCGCGTCACCCGTGGAGGTTTTTTAATGCACAGGCCACTGTTAATATTGATAAAGGTTGAATAATCTCTGGCCGCAGGAGATAACGATCAGAGTTTGACCCCGTAAAAAGACAGTGTCGCCTTCTCTTTAGTATCAGGCCCGTATTAATAAAAAAACACTCGACAAAGCGGCCAGAGAGCAGGGGCTCAATTCTCCTAAAATAAATTGTTTGCCAAACGCAATCGAACCACAACCGTCAGTCAGTTTTTGTTTTCGAAAACTTTCTAAATGGTTGATTTCGTTTTGTGTGTCAAACAATTTGATAGCTTTTGAAATTGAGAACTGTGTGAATGAACGGTTCGGCCTTGGTTCGGTTGTGATTTATCAAGATTTATTTTAGGAGAATTAGGCCCCAGCATCCCAAGTGGAAATGTCAAAATGTAAACATTGTACGAGCATCGCCACATAAAATGTATTGTTTTAGTATTTACCTGAACAAGCATTTGCTAATTCCTACATTCGCTGACTAGGCTATTGCGCCACCACAAGTGACCTACTTTATGTATATATAATTTAATGTTTTTACGAATACACTGTCAATCATTTACGGACACATAACAGTGATTTTATTTCCTGTACACATCCCGTGTGATTCGTCCAACTACATACTACATCTCAAGGTACGGAGTTACTGCCCGTACATTTTGGTCCTTCGAGCCGGTTCTCCGATTTCCCATCGGCATTTAACAACATGTTTTTTTAATTATCACATCACACCCATATAAACGATTGTCATTTTTAAACTCCATTTAAATTATACCTGTCCTTGCCATTTGTATTCCAATGAATGTAAGGCAATAGACGTAAAAGCCATTTTAGTTAAATAACCTTTAACCATCGTTTATAAGTAAAATGTCAGTCTCTAGACTGACATCAAACCGACACTTGAAGAGGCAGCTCTCAAATGAAAGCCATTTATTAATACTAGCCTTAGATCGCTAAAACCCTCCATAGATAAATTAGGGTAAAACAAAATTCTATTTCTACAACATTGGACTTCACAAAAAAAGCTCAAGCATCGATCAAATTTAAAATTTTACACCGAAAAAACAATCACGAACATAAGTAAATATTAATTAACCGCTAATTACTCGCCGCTTAATATCTAATTCCGCTTTTTGCACCAGCACCTCGGGCTGTGAAAAATATTTACATTTCAGTTACATTATGCGATGGTATAATCAGGGCATAATTAAGGAAATCTCCATTAGGGGCAGAATTATCGCCTCTATAGTTAATTATTTACTCTCATCATTGAATTAATTTTCAAGAGGACTATTTAATTAGTAGTGTTCATTATGTGGATGCAGACTCCACGAGTGACGATACTTAAGTACGTCCGGCGCACCCTGGGCAGTCAGCCCTGCTACCAACCTTGCTGACTGGCTAATCTTTGCACCACAGCATGAGCTATTTTCGTATAGCTCGTGCTAACACGAGAGAAGAAGAAGATTATGTGGATAATACTTTATTTGTCATACAAATGCTTATGACAGTTATTTACAGGCAGTCAGCCCAAAAGCTCGACAACAACCTTATGGTCAAGCAACACGCTGCAGCTTGCATGCGCAAAAAGTTTGTGAAATTGCGCAAAAAGCACGGTGCACTGCACGGCGTCCGCATAACAGCGACTTATATGCGCAAACGGTATCGATTATTAATGGGTAAACTGTTTTGCCGTCTTAACGTACAGAGAGCTGCATCAATTGGTTTTTATGCTAGTAACTTGTGGAAGCTCTTTTAATGTACCTTAAAACCCTTCTTCTTATTCGTTTCGCTCTTGTCAGAGCAGTCGTGGTCGTCATGTAGCACTATGAGTGACTGCAACTGATGCGGCTCGCCTCACGTTGTCTCGCCATCTGTCCCTGTTGGTGGTCATTCTGGTACACTCGCACAAGGGGCCACCTACGGCTGATTTTATTTGGCCTGTCCATCGCATCGGTGACCTTCCGCGCGGTCTGGTGCCTTCCAATCTGCCCTGTACGACCAAAAGCCCTATGGAGTCATTTCCCCGCCGTGAGACGTGTCCGAAAAACGTGAGTATGCGAGTTTGTACTAATGTTGAAAGACCTTAGAACTACAAGTAAATAAAAAATTGTGTAGGTATTCATTTATCATTCGAGACCAACATTAATCTCTATTCTTCTAATCTTTATCTCTAAATAGTATTAATTGAAGTCTTTTTTTGCGTTTGTCTGTTTGTTTGCTTACTTCTAAACAACTCAATGGATTTTAATGACTCATCTTAATTTAGGTAATTTCCTCCGAAAAGTGTAAAGCTGTACAACGTACTCGGGCGATGCCGGGGCGGGTTGCTAGTGTACAAGTGCCATGGTACATTATAAGAGCCCTCAAATGTAATAGACACAATTACATAATCGTTCAGGGGTGATTCTGTCAATACAGTTATTGCTAATATCGGTATGTCAGGATTGCGAGCAAGGTAAATGTAGTAAATAAAACCAACATAGACTCTCCACCACTGAGAGTACTTATATTTGCGTTAATGTTAGTAACATAAAATAGATCACAATATAATACTTTACACAATTATTACAAGATCATAAAATAAGGACAAGCTAATCGGATATAAAAGGTCAGACTTCTTCAGCTGATAAACACAGAATGCTCCCGCTTCGTCGAATGACCACCGCCTCAATAACATCGGGTGCGTTGATCCACATCGACGACTACCTTGCCCCATTGCCCAGTGCTATCCGCTACCGATAACACCAAGCTACCAGAGGGTACTCAATTAATGCAGCCGTGCATGCTAGAATTTGCACAAATTATATTCAGCATGTAGCCGGACCATTAGGATATCGGAATCCCCCAGAATTGTGGAGGACATGTCTGTGTCAGCCGCTTAGTGTAAACCAAATGAATCAGCCAAATCTAGGCATAGTCAGACCTCAGGTTTGGGAAATGCTAACAAGTTGAATAGTAGTGGCGTCAATTATTGTCGAGCGTCAGATACTCCGTTGGTTATTTGGAAGATGCATCACTTTCAGGAAAAGTTGACGTATAGAAGTTGAAAATGTGTAAATTATACAGCATGTCTGGTTTGTCACTTTGCATCCAAAAACCATGAACTCTGCTCATCATTCCCTACAAATTTTACTATGGGGCAAACTTTAAATTGGTTAACAAAACACTCACACAGTGTAATCATCACTGCATAGTATAAAACAAAGTCGCTTCCCGCTGTCTGTCCCTATGTATACTTAGATCTTTAAAACTACGCAACGGGTTTTGATGCAGTTTTTTTAAGTAGATTGTGTGATTCAAGAGGAAGGTTTATATGTATAATACATGCATATTATAGTAGAGGAAAAACGTGGAATCCGCGATAAACGACATCCACGCTGCCAAGCCGCTGGCGACCTCTAGAAGTAATAAAATGTATGGCCCAACTCATTTTTTTTTTACGAATTCAATGTTTGTCCTATAGTAAAAGTTGTACAGAGCATAGTTGATAGTTTTCGGATGTAAAGTGATTAACCAGTCGTGACGTGTATTCAATTGTCAATAATCTATTAATAACTTAAGAAAAGCAGTGGCCTTCCAGTTGAAAACCAGCATCAGACACTAGTTGTCTGGCATTTTTGCTGAACTAGGCCTTTTTGGCGCAGCCGTGCACACTTTACTGCTAATTTCTAAAAAAAAAATCTGCTGTCTGTTATATTGTGTGCCTTTTAGTCTGTGCTGAACAAATGTATTTTCTTTCTTTCCTTCTCACTTTCATGCAAGAGGGTCAGAGTTCGATACGGGCCTTCACATAAAGCTTTTTGAATTCTATGCGAAGCAGAATTTGATTATCACTTACGTTAATAGTGAAGAAAAACATCGTGAGGAAATCTGCTCACCTGAGAGGGTTGTAAAAAGTTCTCAATGATGTGTGTAGTCCGTCAACCGCACCAGGGTATGTAGACAAATGGCAATCGATGATCGCTAGAGGATAGAAACGACAGTGAGATGTACTAGATTGACATAAGCTTTCGACCGGTCAAACGATCTGTTATGTCATTTCCGTAGATTTAATTGGCGTACCTATTCTCTGGCGATCATCGATTGCCATTTGTTTACGGACGCAGGCCAGTATGGTGGACTAAGGTCTAATTTTGAGAAGAGGCCCGTGCTTAGCAGTTGGACAATAATGGCCTGATTCTATTGTATTGTTCAGGTTCACCCTATCATCATCACCCTCCTACCCTTATCCCAACTGATTTGGGGTCGACGATGCTGTATTATTCTTCCATACATCTCTATTAGCTGTCATCTCAGTAGTTACCTTCTTTCTAGTCATAATTTTATTATTATAACTCATAAGCTCACGCCTGTATTCCCCAAAAGGTTGGCAGAGGTGTATGGTACATCTTCATTTCGCCGTTATGTTTTACGTCCCATTTAATTGGGGGCGAGCCTATTGCCATTGACCGGGCACAAATGCAGACTCCGGGCCGCTACTGAGAAATTCCACACGGAAAAAACCCAATAACACTGCCCGACCTGGGGATCGAACCCAAGACCTCACGCTCAGCAGTCGCGCTTGCGACCATTAGACCAACGAGACAGTCATAATTATCATCTTTTCAATTAACCATCTATCATTTCTAAGGTCTTCCTCTACTCTTATAACCATCCACATTCATACAAAACTTTCCTCAGAACACGTTCCTCATTCCTCCGCATCACATGCCCATACCATGATAATCGGTTTCCATACATTTTCTAAATCACGCGACGACTTTTTAAAATACAATAAAATAAAAAAATAAAATAAGGTTTATTTCCGAATCTTCCGAATCTTCTACACTTTTACAGTAAATCTTACATAGGTATGGACCTCCTTTTAAGTAAAGAATATACCTGTGCTAGGAGGTCCCGCTTTTTCTTATATAAAACGAAACGATTTCTCAAATATACAAGTAATTAGAGTTTCATTAAATCACCTTCACAATTACAGCTACTTAGGGCACAATACTGAATATGAATGAACGCGTACTCCTAATTACACTGAGTGCCAACAAAAGTGTAGATACCTTAATGCGTCGTTCTATTGTTTTCGAGTACTTTATGAGTCTCGAGGTCACTTCACATAATGATAGGCGTGTCTCAGTTCGCAAGAACTTGAAAATGGGCCAATTTTTTTGCACTGACTGGCGAGTCGTTAGCGTGAGTGGCTTATGTTTTTGGCTTGTTGTGTAGCTTTGGGAGTTTTGTGATTTGAACAAGAACAAAGCTTTTCGAGAATTCGTTATCATATCAATCAAAAAGCGGTTTCTGTTGTTTTTTAACCGACTTCAAAAAGGAGGAGGTTCTCAATTCGGTTGTTTTTTTTTTTATTTTTTTTTATTTGTTGTTTGTTACCTCATATCTCCGTCATTTATGAACCGATTTGAAAAATTATTTTTTTGTTCGAAAGGGTATACTTCCCGATTGGTCCCATATAAATTTTGTTACGATTAGACCATGAACTTCAGAAATATGGAACGGAACTCCTCATCGGATCAAAGCAAAAATCTCAAATTACTAATATTGCTTTGTTTATATTTGTTGTTGGGAACTGACTACTGGAAAAGAGGAGGGGGTGCGTGTCCCCCCCCCTGCCTTTGGAATGTTTTCATTATATCGTGTAAGGTATCATTTGAAAGGGCTTTTTATGCCCGACTACGTCAAAGCCAAAAAGAAGGGTTATGAAGAGGAGGGGGTTAAATTTATGACACTAAAACGTATTTAATAAAAAATAAACTTTAAAAAAAAATTAAAAACCGACTTCAAAGAAAAACTAAAAGGAGTAAAATAATTACCATAATATAAAATTAACAGTTTCAGAAGTCGGTGCAACTCTACACTGAAACAAATAGAAGCTACCGACTTCTGAAACTGTTAATTTTATATTATGGTAATTATTTTACTCCTTTTAGTTATTCTTTGAAGTCGGTTTTTAATTTTTTTTTGAAGTTTATTAATATGTACAGTCGCGGTCTTGAAATGTTTACCACCCTAAGGTTTATAATTGCTTGCACATTACTTTTTCATAAAGTCGCTTGGTCGCTCGCAAATAATTGACAGGCCAAAGATATTTTTCTCTCAATTGACATAAAAAGGTTAATTTGAAGAGGTTATGTACTAGATAGCATAGAAAAAGAAATCAACCTATTTAGTAAATTCAATCAAGTTCGTGTTCGCTCTATACAACTTTTGATTAGACACACATAATCTAAAAAGGAGTTCATAACATCAAAAAGTGGTCAGTAGCCTTTTTGCTAGAATCAACGCTTCACAATTTTAACTAATAGGTACTTATGTAAGTTGAAATGACATCTTGAACCTTATTGCGCATGTAATGTTTAATTGTTGTTAATGTTTTCCTTTACAGTTAACGCAAGTGATAATACAATTCTGATCCGCAAATGAATTCTAAAAGACAGAGGTGCGGGCCGGTATCGAAACCAGACCCACCTACATGGAAGGCGAGCATTTAACCACTAGGCTATGAGTGCTGATAGGTACCGTTACTATAATTGATAAACAAATGACCGTTGATACAGTATGATGTATCCAAACTCGTGTACTTCCTCCAAACCGCGTGATGTACTGGTAACACTGATTGACCCTGTATGGGATAAACAAGAACATGGTGCTCTGTTTCCCAGTAATTATGGCGCTCCGTGTAAGGTCATGGCAAACTATACCGGCACTGCAACGGCACCGTTCCAACCCAGCAATTAACTTGTCATTTAAATTAGAGCATTAAATCGTGGGTCGTATAATATATTTCATAATGTCAATATGAAAAAGCCAACGGCGGGCAGTCAGCGCGCTTGCCGCTACCATACAACTCAACATGGAGCCCGCGCGCTGTGAGCGAGCGGAGCGCGTGCAGTAAGCACGCTTACTGCGCGCCGACTCCGAGTCGCCAGCGAAACCATCTCGTTGCGCCGTCGCCCGCGCTCCTTTCACAAATGCCATATAACTACTGTGTTTGCGGTGACAGCAAGCTTGCACCTCGCGGCCGGCGCGCGGACTGCGAGCTTGCACCTCGCGGACGACGCGTAGTTAGCGCGCTGGCGGCTAGCCGTAGACTAATTCGAGGCGACGCCGTGCTGCAGCTGTGCAGTTGCGGTGCCGGTATAATATGCCATGACTCTTAACTGACTGCGCGTAGTAATATCGCGATAGTCATGCTTGCCAGCTGTGTCGCCATGCTTTCATTTATTTATACGTGGCATCGAAATGTTCTCAATTTGGATTAGAGACGACACACTAATAAGATGGCAAGAAAAAAACATTTTTTTCTTCCTTCTTCTTCCGGTGCTTGGTTAATCTATACCTACCAATAATAGATCATATGGTTTTAAGGAATTACACGAATTCGTATACACCCTGTATTGTCTCAGGTTTCAACACAAAGGTAGAGCATCTGCTCAATGTCCTAATATAATTCCTAAGTTACCCCCGGAAAGTGAATCGGAGTGGTCTTACATGGTAAAACTTCAACTGAACAAAGTTTGTCTCTATCACAATGGAATGGTTGGATATAACTCGATCTATTATGGATGCTTTTCCAAAGTTTGGCTAACTTAGTAAGCAACTAAGTTTTGGAACTGAATTTTTTATAATCCGATTTTCGATGCAACTACCTACTATCCTTATAAAAGTTTATATTCTACGTAAACTATTGTAACTGAACTATGAATAACTTAGTTGAATTACGATTGTTCACGTTATTTAAAATAACATTTACAATAATGTGAAAAAACTTGTAAACTGTGAAGTTGATATAAGTTGAGGGTACGGAAAGAATAAATCGCAACAAAGAAGCACGCAATGAAGATTTTGATAATACAACAATATTCATTGCGTGGTACATAGTTGTGGAGAAGTTGGATTTTTATTTAATACATACCTACGTTGATATGGTTTTTGACCTGTCAAAATCAAAGCCATAGCACATACGAGTGTCTTGCGTAATGAGAATGCAGTTCTGAGTGACCCACTTTTTCATAAGCTATGTCTACACCAGTGCACTTTCATGTTCATCTTGAGTCTTCGTCTGAACCATGCGTGAAGCGCCATAGCGCATTCAATGGCGCATGCCTTAATACTAGTTCGACAAAAGCGCATGCCCCTAGCGCACGCTAATCCGTTTATTGTATGTCGACTGACGACTGACCGAGGCGCACCGGTGTAGACGATAAGCTGCATGCGACTTATGGCAATCAATATTGCATGCGCTTGACGCAAGAGGAATTGAAAGTTGAAAGCGCAAGATGAACATAAAAGCGGACTGGTGTAGACATACCAATAGAGTTTAAATCTTTGTATAAAATTCACCATCAATTTTTAGCGTTTTGGGTCACACATTAATCTATCGTAGTTATTCATTACAGCGAAGTTTTATGTGAAACTACCCATAATAATGAATAACTTTTGTTCTACCACTCTCCCCAAAAGTCGATAGGTAGTTTAAGAAAAATGTTGTTCAAAGATTTCTTAAAAAATACGCTAAAATCTATCTATCCTCGACTATGATTAGCCGTGCTTGCGCCCGCATGGGCCCTAGCGTGCACCACAATAGACAATTTGCAGCCGTTGTATAAATTGAATTTAAACTTGATCTGTAAGTGTATTAAGAGAACTGTACTTTTAAACTTGATGCACCTGAATAAACCATGTCATTGTATTACTATTTTTGAGTTCATAATCGGAACTTTACGACATGAGCGTAGATAAAAGTAGTTGAATATTTAAAACTGATATACTCTGCTTTTATTTCTAGAATTTCTGGCAGAAGTTAGAACTTTTATTTAAAATAGTCCAGCATTATAAAATGAATAGGTACACCCATATGACCGCTTTTCCTGTTATCTCAACAAAGTTAAATGTGGACTCGTTACACGTGAGTTTGCAACAATAGTTTCAAAACCGGATTCCAACTCGCGACCTGTGTATCGGAAGTCCTCACGCTTGTTGTTGGAAACTGTTGTTACGTTTAATGGAAATCAGTTCGCTGTATATGAACGATATACAAGGTGCCTGAAACTCAACGTGAAACTAAGAACAAATGAAAGGACAGATTACGACAGATCAGAAAAAAAAGTGATTCGAAGTTACCATGAATAATATTTTACCTCGTAAATCTAACTGTAAAATGTTTTTGCGACTTTAATTCTTTTTCCGGTCTTTTATAAACTGCCCTATCATTTGTTTCCGGTTTGACTTGGAGTTTAGGGACAAAAGTTGTAATATAGCAGACGGCCCCACGTTCTTCTGAGCTAGAGACACGTCTGCTACACCAGCTATAAAGAAGGTTGCAGACTAAGGTATCCTACCTACCCCTAGCCGGACAAACAAGAAAACACTTTACAGGTCAAGTTTTATAATAGTAACAAAAACACATAAGGTCTCTAATAAACTGCACACGAGAATTTGGAACGAAACAGAGTGATATTCGGGTGTGACTCCTCCCAGTGAAGCGGAGTACCGGGAGCTCAGTAGTACAGTGTCTCCCTCAAGTAGATCGGAGTGCCGGAGGCTCAGCGGTGCAGCGACTCCCTCAAGTAAGTCGGAGTCGTCACCCTTTCCTGGTTGCCTCTCGAATGAAGACCAAAAAACCTTTCCTTCTGTTCTTTTCCGAGTGCTTTTCCAATTTTGAATATAAGATCTTACAAAGTATTAAAAAAAAGAGAGGGAAAATAAGTAATACTACACTTTCTATCTCATATGCTTAATTATTTTAATTGTGTTGTTTAGATATCGTTTCGACAAAATGTACGTTACTGATTTCCGACTATGACTTTTAAACCAATATCAAAGGTACATCAGCTTCATATAGTGATTGAAATCACACTGATGATTCAAGCCATTACAAAATCTTTCTACCTGCGAAGCCGCGTGAAACGTCAAATGGAATATTTTATTTAACTCACGTGACAGCGTCAAAATTGCAATTTCTACTTCGCAACTATTTAATTACTTACGCTCATATACGTCGATGAGAGTGCACGAAATTATTATCCGACGGAAAATATCGAATAATTAAATTAAATATTTAGCCAAGCGTATCAAAATAACGATTTTCATATCAATCCAATTAACAGGAATTTGTTTAAGTATATAAAAGCTATAAGCATGGAAAAGTAGGGCAAGTTATTTTCTATGAAATAATATCGTTAAGGGCGTATACATAAAGGAAGCAGGTAACCAGCGCCTACCTACCAGCGCTTATCGGTACTGGTCTGTGCATGTAACCGCTACATAAAGGAAGCGGGTAGAAGCAGGGGCTGGCATTTTTTAACAAAAATACGCCTTGTTCCAAATACAAATTCGCGCAAATATCTGAGAAGCGCGCGTGGAACACTACGCGCCATCGCCTCTGGTCCATTTGGATGGAGGTGGCGGACATCCCCAAGTCCGCCACCCCTGGACCCGTTTACGGGGGTTGGAAGAGGGCGTTATCCGCCCTCCGCTGAGGCCCGGTGCGCCTTCTGCGGGCTGGAAGAGTGCTTGCACTCTCCCTATCTCTTTCCGCATTCTCCATCTGCGAAATGACACTTTCGCAGAAGGAGATCACCGCGTTCCAGGACTCTGCACTGCCGACCATAGAATGAACCACGGCCGGCAGCGACAGGTCGCTCCCCACCTCGGAAACAAGGGCGCGGCGCAGCTCCTTCCATGCAGCACATTCTGCCAGTGTGTGCCGCGCCGTATCCTCTCCATAGTGGACGCAGTGATGACACCGGGCGTCCGGCTCCCTGCCAATGCGACACAGGTACTTCCCGAAGCAATAGTTCCCCGAGAGTACCTGCGTCGCCCGAAACGTCAGGGAGCCGTGCCTCCTCCCGAGCCAGAGGTCGAGCACCGGCCGAATCGCCTCAACGATGACGAGGCCTGCGGTAAGGCGAAAAAGCCTGTCCCGATATTCCGCCACTAAGACCTGACGAAGCTTTGACCGACGCAGCGTAATCTGTCGCTACACCAGTCTTTCGCCCCGTGTCCGCGCCTCCTCGCGCCACCGATGAAATGACGCTAAGGTTTTCGCCTCCAGGTCCCAGGGCGGGGATCCGGCCAGTGCATAAGCCGCCTCGTAGGAGATCGTGCGATAACCCCTGATGACTCTGACGGCTATCGCCCTCTGCGGTTTTCGCAGTATTGCGATACTGCGGGCCGTCAGGTCGGGCGTCCACACCGGGGCCGCATACAGGGCCATCGATCGCACGATCCCCACGTACAACTTCCTACAGGCGGTGCTCGGGCCCCCCAAATTGGGAAGCAACATTGACAGCACGCCCGCCGCGCCCAACAGCTTGGGCGCAAGCCGCTGAAAGTGGGGGCCGAAGTCCCACCGGCTGTCGAGCACCAATCCTAGGTACTTCATGGTGGACTGGTGCTTCACGAAGATTACAACTACTCCGCCACTTCAGTCTACCCGTGACCACGGCCGGTGTAATTCGGTCGAAACGTCGGGATGAAAAGATATTTTGTGCCTCTTAAAGTTTTTTACGCGAGTAGACCCGAATCTGTATTTTTATAACAGTTCTACAATTTCAGTCTCGCGTTAATCTTAATATCATCGACATACGCTCAAGAACTTGGCTCTCTCTTCTCCCTAGAATTTCAAATTCCTCTATCCATTAAAACCTTGTTTATGTACATTAAACAGTGACTGAGTGCGGATATTAAATTCCCGATAGGCATGCGAACAGGATATCTTCATTAAACGCTGTGCACAAATTATGTATAGGTTAATATTGAATAGCGATGTGAAGGAATTTGGTGATATCCTTTCGTTAAGTCCAAATTCTTATCTTTGAAAATGATAGTGCTTATGAATATGATATCACTGGAGTATTATTAAAATTTAATTAAACACATTATTTGAGGAAATACATTTAAAAAAGTTCTAAAGCTGTAGCCGCTGGCAAAAATGGATTAATATTATTTTTCCTCGTTTATTCATGGTACATATTATATTTTTAAATACACATCTTAATAAAACAAAAACAATTTAATTAATATCTATTATAATAGCTATACGGAACAGCTTCCTCGAGTGATGATATTTACGTACATCCGGCGCACCCTGGGTAGCCATTTCTGCTACCAACTTTGCAGATTGGCTAATCTTTTCACCATGGCATGGGCTATTCTAGTATAGCTAGTGCCGATACGAAAGAAACAAAACCCGGCTAAGTGCGAGTCGGACTCGCGCACGAAGGGTTCCGTACCATTATCTATTCTATTTTTTAGTATTTGTTGTTATAGCGGCAACAGAAATACATCATCTGTGAAAATTTCAACTGTCTAACTATCACGGTTCATGAGATACAGCCTGGTGACAGACAGACAGACGGACGTACGGACAGCGGAGTCTTAGTAATAGGGTCCGGTTTTACCCTTTGGGTACGGAACCCTAAAAATTATAATCTTACAGCATATAATACATTTAAGAAAGAAAAATAAAAGGAAAACAACCATCATCATCTGCCTAGCCTTTTCCCAACTATGTTGGGGTCGGCTTCCAGTCGAACCGGATGCAGCTGAATATCAGTATTTTACATGGAGCGACTGCCTATCAGACCTCCACAACCCAGTAACTGGGTAATACGATACTCTTGGTAAGACTGGTTGTCAGACTTTCTGGCTTCTGACCAACAGTAACGACTGTCAAAGATCTACAAATGACAGCCGGGACCAACGGCTTTACGTGCCCTCCGAGGCACGGAGGAAACTCGCCATGGCAAATGGTCACCCATCCACAGACCAACCTTGGCAAGCGTGGCCCAACCCGGAAGATCGGTCTATGCGGCTGTAATTATTTAGCCACGAGCTCCACCAATAAAAGGAAAACAACCATAAAAATAAAACAATCAAAACACAACGTGTACAAACAAAGAACAATCAAATTTTATATTCCTTGTTCCAAAAAAGGCCAAACTTTTCTGAAAACTCAAAATGTTTCACCAATGCTACACACACACACACAACACATGGATTAAACTTCAACAAAGACTTTAAGTAAATAAATTATAAATTAGTACCTTTCCTTTGAAACAATTTCACATGAAGGCACCGTTCTTTTTCTATAACATCAAAGGTGTTTGTTTACCTAGAAACCACACGTGAGTTCGAAATCTTACAAAACATGGGAAATTTTATGAAATAATTTCTGCTTAGCTCTTTCATTTTCAAAGCGATTGATACGCACAAAGGGCTCGTGTGAAAAAAGCTTGCGTGGGTCTTCAAAGTTGCTTTATTTAGTAAGAAGTGAGAAAATTCGGTGATGGAAATATTTTCGATAATATTTTATCTAAAGGATACCTTTTAAATGTGTTTATGCGACGTAGTGTTTGATATTTAATTTTAATATAAAATCCGCCATTGCTTTGTATTTATGTTTAATAGTCAGCACAGCCTTCCTAGCTCGGTAGGCTGTGCTGACGCTGCTGCTGCAGCTGCGGAGGCCCTCAAGCGGCGAAAATATAATAACTTTATTAGTAATTATATTTCCGAGCCGTGTGGGGTCGAAACACTCGGGCCGTGGGGTCCGAGTGCCCAAATTTTATACAAAGATCTTGCAAGGCGGCTGGTCGACACGACCCGTGACCCGAAGGCTGGCCTCTACTTTGGTCAAAGGATAAGCATTGCCATACAACGTGGCAATGCTGCCAGCGTTCTGGGCACGTTAGCAGTCGACAGCGATGCGGAGGAATATTTTGATGCCCTAGTTTAGTTTATAGTTTTATTAGGATATTTTTATTTGTTTAAACTTTTATTTGTAATTATGTAAATATTGTTTGTGTAAATGTTTAATAGTCAGATAAAGAAATATCTGAAAGGTTAAGATTGATGGTTCAGCCGAAAGACGTCTACTGCTGGACATAGGCCTCCCCAATAGGAGGGTTTTGCCATAATCGCCACGCTTGGCAGGCGTGTTGGCGATCGCAATATGGTTGTTAAAGTACTCAGAAAACGCTGCTGCCCATCCTGTAGTGAATCCCTTAGTCGCCTTTTACGATACCCATGGGAAGAGATGGGATAGTGCTATTCTTTACATCGTGCAACACATGGATTTAAGATTAAAAAAATATAACTTTTATTATATAGTTCAAATCTCTGAAAACGGTTGCGCCTGGGCGCCATAAGTACCTTTTTTACCCATTTTATCAAAACACAAAAGAATAATAAATTACACGTAAACTTATATTTGCTAGCAACGTTATACTTTCACCATTGTCTCCCACCTTTTATGTCTGAATACAATTTACTTTATTAAACTCGACAAGGGAAATATTCCCATCCTGATGACAATTGCAATGTCACTCTGTTTTCCGTTTTCCTTATAACACTTCCCAAAAACGAAAGCCTCATCATCATCTGGCAAAAATATGGCGCACATTTTTATTCCCCATAGTATTTCCATATCAAAAATATGAATTATGACATTAATATCTCTTTGATTTATGAACAGAATTCAGAATCAGTAGCCCCACGTTGGGTGCCAATTGTTTCGAATAAATTCACAATCATACTTTCCTTGTCCAATATAATTTAAGTCCCTAAGTAACTTTATTAGCATATTTATATAATCTAAAATCTAAGCTATTATACGTTTACAAGGACTTTTGACATCAGGGACGCGTGTCTCAGGGGAAATCAAAGCAAGTCATGAATACTGCGGACAATTTAAACATCGTAAATAAGATTTTTTTTTTATCTTGAATTAAGTTAGTGAGACAGTATTCTGATTAGGTTAGTGAGAAGCACTTCGTTTTGTAATGGATTTCGCTAATTCTAACTACGAATTCATCAAGCTTGATTGTACACCACTACATCGGAATATTGACGAAAAAGTATTTATTAGTGTTTGCTTGATACCATAATTTATACAAGCTTAGTTTTAGTACCTTTAATGTACTAAACCTGAAACTAATTTGTTCAGAGTCACTAGGAGAATCGATTGACATATTTTTTTTACTTACTACATTTTTTATTTTAATTTCATAAATTTCAATTTTGTTTCAGTAGTTTTCTACCCATAACATTTGACGGGAATAGACACCTTGAGGCTTGAGATGGTCCGCTCGGTCAGTTTCCGTGTATTAGATAACCCCTGCATAGTATATCTCAGGCATTTCACACTTTACTAGGGAACTTAACGCGACATAAACTACGGTGTAACTTGGAGATTTATTAAAAAAAACACATATTCAGGCAGTTCTGATGAAAATCTTGTTGGGGTGTCTCGGTTTTTGTATATACTAAAAATAACGTAATATAAGTCGTGTTTCTTGGGATTTATTCTATACTAGCTTCTGCCCGCGACTTCGTACGCGGATCCTGTTGCTTATGCCAGCGACAACGGGGTCGTCAAAATCGAAGATCTGAAACGTTCTGATGTTGAATTCTAAGAGCCCGGGGACGGGAAAACAACGGGATGCGTGAGACGATTCGAGACGTTCCAGATCTTTCATTTTTGTAAGTCAACCGGAAATGCCCATCAGACTAAACAACTTTTGCTAAGACGTCATTCCCATATATGTTATAGTGTCGCTGGGCTTTGGAGTTCCACAACAGGTGTTCCAGATCTTCAAATTTATTCTCACAGCAGAAAATGCTCTTCACGTGGAATAATTTTTGCTAAGGCACCATTTTATATCTCTTATACTTTAGCTGGTCCACATCCGATTCTTCAGATGATATCGACATTCTGTTCAGAGAATGTCGAAGTCGATCAGAATTCAAACGTTCGTTGCGCTCTTCTTCTGTCTCTTCATGCCGTACTCCAGCAATTTTTTCTCTCTCACTTTCTAACTGATTATGAATATTTTGTTGTGTGCGTGTTCGGGACAATGTATGATAATCTCGATCAGCAGTTAGTCGCGCATCCCGTTCATCACTCGTTTCAAAAGACCTGTTAGTAGATGTACGAATACGCTGAGAACTCTTCCGCACTTGTCTCTAGAGACCTGCTAGAAGTAAATGCGTAGATACGCTGAAAACTCAAGCGCGATTCTCTATCCGTGAACGTCTCCGACTCGCGAGACAATGCGTGACGTTCACGATCAGCGGTCAGTCGCGCATCACGTTCCCCACTTGTCTCTAGAGACCTAGAAGTCAATGCGTAGATACGCTTGGAACTCAAGCGCAATTCTCTATCCGTGAACGTCTCCGACTCGCGAGACAATTCGTGACGTTCACGATCAGCGGTCAGTCGCGCATCACGTTCCCCACTTGTCTCTAGAGACCTAGAAGTCAATGCGTAGATACGCTTGGAACTCAAGCGCAGTTCTCTATCCGTGAACGTCTCCGACTCGCGAGACAATGCGTGACGTTCACGATCAGCGGTCAGTCGCGCATCGCGTTCCCCACTTGTCTCTGGAGACCTAGAAGTCAATGCGTAGATACGCTTGGAACTCAAGCGCAATTCTCTATCCGTGAACGTCTCCGACTCGCGAGACAATGCGTGACGTTCACGATCAGCGGTCAGTCGCGCATCACGTTGCCCACTTGTATCTAGAGACCTAGAAGTCGATGCGTAGATACGCACGGAACTCAAGCGTAATTCTCTATCCGTGAACGTCTCCGATTCGCGAGACAATGCATGACTTCCACGATCAACGGTCAGTCGCGCATCACATTCCCCACTTGTATCTAGAGACCTAGAAGTCGATGCGTATATACGCTGAGAACTTAAGCGTAATTCTCTTTCCGTGAACGTCTCTGACTCGCGAGACAATGCATGACGTTCACAATCAGCGATGAGTCGCGCATCATATTTTTCACTGGTCTCTAGAGACCTGGACGTAAATGCGCTTAGAACGCCGGCGTGCTTCGCGATGGTCGCGGTGCATGCAGCTGCGAATCCCGCAACCCCAGCCAAGGGTCAGGAGAAGGAACACCGTGGGTTTTTAGCCGGTAAGAGTCCGGCATAACCCTTCGCCATCCCCAGACGAAGGGTATCCATGAGGATTTTCCCACGATAAAAAAAAGGCGTGCTTCGCGATCCGAAGAGGTTTCCATGGAGCGAGTTGCAGCCTGGTGTTCTCGAACAGCATCAAGTCTCTCCTGACGCTCTTCGGTAGATTCTTGGGATCTTATGATCTTCAATCTTTTAGCTCCTTTGGAACATTGGGAAAGATTTGACCTCTTTCTAGGCATGGTTATAGTTTTATTGTGAAGATACCTGATCAATTAAAATCTAAGTGACTGCTCCCCTGCGTTACCGGGTAGACTACCGTGTCACGAAGATAAATGAAAAAGGAAATTAAACACTCAAATAACATAAGCCCGAAGGCATATTTATTCGATAAAATAAAAAATAAATGGGAGTTTTGGCCAGTAGAGTCAAATTTTCAATGATATACCATCGTCATCGAAAATCAGTCCTTAACTGTTACCGCCGTCAGCGCGTGGAGGTACTCCTAGCTTATGTTATTTTATAATTATACAATGAAATTAGTGATAGCTTTTATTTCTACATCAGATGTTTCTGATCTTCGATTTTTATAAGTCAACAGGAAATGCCCATCAGACCGAACAACTTTTGTTAAGACGTAATTCCTATATGTGTTATGATGTAGCTGGGCTCTTGGAGTTCCACAACAGGTGTTCCAGATCTTCGATTTTTATAAGTCAACAGAGAGTGCTCATCAGATTGAACAACTTTTGCTAAAACGTCCTTCCTATATATGTTATAGTGTAACTGGGCGCTTGGAATTCCACAACAGGTGTTCCAGATCTTCGATTTTTATAAGTCAACAGAGAGTGCTTATCAGATTGAACAACTTTTGCTAAAACGTCATTCCTATATATGTTCTAGTGTAGCTGGGCTCTTGGAGTTCCACATCAGGTGTTCCAGATCTTCAAATTTATTCTCTAAACAGAAAATGCTCATCACGTGGAACAATTTTTGTTATAGTACCATCTTTGTATCTCTTATAGTTTAGCTGGTCTGTTGCGGTTCTGCATCAGGTGTTCAAGTTTCCAAGATAAATTATAGCCTATATGTTGCCCAGAATTAATACCTATACAACAAAAAAAAACCATTCAAATCCGTCCAGTAATTCCGAAGATTAGCGTGTACAAACAAACAGACAAACAGACAGATTTGTTTTTTTGGATTCGTGCTCTATTACTGTTTCTAAACCTCCCTCAATCATTTTTTTTTAAATATCTTCAATGTTCAGACACCGTTTTTTTACTGTTTTATTATATGTATATAGATATACTAGAGCGATCAATCTCACCATATAGCCGGCAATTGCTGACAGATAATAACTACTTACTAACAATTTTTTACACCCACTGACTAATTATTCCGAATTCTGAATTTAAATATATCAAACCAATTTTTTTTTCCTTAAGACACTTAAGTGGTTGGAATTCTAATTTTAAATATCTGAAATCAGTATTTTTTCCCACATGAGCAGTATTACGGGATTGAAATTCTGAATTTAAACATCCCTAATCATAAATAATAAACAGTAAGAGGGGTTACGCACTGCATCCGATCCGAATCCGTGAAATACGTTCCGAAGTAGTCATAGAACTATTTGTATGGTAGTTTACGCACTAGATTAGACTTCCGCCATCCGATTTCTCTCCGTTATCCGTGAGTCTCCAATCCGGAAGAAATATTGACGAACCGAAGTAGCCGTAGTACTGTTTGTATGAACGCTTTCGCATTACCTCAGATTCAAATCGGACATATTCCAAAGATGGATGATGAATTGCTTGGATTTGGACCAGAGATTGGATTAGTGCGTAAGCAATATCCGAATTCGGTCCGAGATTTTTAGATTCTAGATCCGTATTTTCACGAATTCGTATCGGATGTTGTGCGAAAAGCAATATCCAAATTCAGTCCGAGTTTTTTATATCCGTATTTTCACGGATCCGGATCGGTTGCAGTGCGTAACCTCTGTAACTATTAAAAGATTGGAATTCTGAATTTAAATATCCCAAATCCAAATAAAACCAATTTGAGCAGTATTAAGTGATTGAAATTCTAACGGGGTATTTCACCAACCTATCAATAATATAGTCCGTAACGTCATCAGATAAGCTAAATGTGACCTAGAAATATGACATTTAATTCAATAATCTTGGAACCATATTGGTGACCCCGACGTGATCGTCACAGACAGTGTTTCCACACTGGTGACGTCACACACAACCTTCGCAGCCTCGGCAGCCACATCATCACTCCCTCAGCAGCTCAGCATTCAATCGAGCAGCAAGCAGCGAGTCCCACAGCCAGCCAGCATCCTCGGCTTCAACGGGTGATGTAACCACTAGCCTGCAGCGAACGCGCAAGCCTGGTCACGACCCTCAGCCCACTCCAGCTTCATGGCGCATCATACTGCACTTCGGCCGGTCAACTAGCAGAGGCACTTCTCTCCTGGTCGACGCAGTCCACAGCCACCACTCACAGTTTCGACTCAAAGGAACCCTTCACTGGCCCTAGCAAGTTCTCAAGACTCAACGACCGCTGACTCATCAAGACGATCGACCTCCGGTCTCAGGGGGGGAGTGATGTGGCGGCATCTATCTCGCCACATGCGAACTAGCGAACTATCCTACATCGCGCAATCAAGATTTAACACGCAGATAGTATATATACAACCTCCCAACATCAACTGGTGGGCAGTAGCCCGCCAGGCACAAGAATCCGCCTGGTTGGAGGATCCTCCCTTTGGTTGGAGGAACACCACACCAAGTTTCTCCATATTAGGAATCAAGGGTTCAATAATCTTGTCATTATCACTATTGACATGTGGTGAAACGCAAACATTAGCTATTGAATTGAAGACTTTAGAGACCGCATCAGCTTAATGAACAGTTGCTGATAGGTTATTGAAATAACCCCTAAATGTCGTACTAAATTCAACTCAGCAAATAAATTCACAGGTTCTACATCAAAAGCAGCTGAAATTGCGATATTACCAATCGTGTGTTTATGATCCGTTGCTCATAGCCCGTGTATCTAAAACAAACACAGCATCTAGCAGTCAGTGTGTAACTTGTGTAAGGCACTTATGTAAGCAATGGCTACGTATTTGCATACATAAATGTTGACATTTGTTGAAACAACATATCGGTTATGTAGGCTATTTACTATTGTGAAACGGGGTTAATTTTTGTTGATGTTTTGATAGGATTAAATTAATGTATGTCATGTGAATGAATGCCACAAAATCTGAATATTTCTTAACCCATTTCTTCTACGTTGCTTAAATACTAGGAAACGATTAAAGGTTGGATTATAGGTTTTTAGGGGTTGTCGTTAAGAGGAGTCTGTTTTGAATAAATGAGTTTCTGAGTTTTAATTTGAAATTGTGCTAGTCCGTATAATAGGGAGAGGAAAAGAAATTGACAAAAACTGAAGTAATATTTAGGCCAATAGGATCAATCGTAGTTAAATGTGGTGCTTTAGTGTTCTAATAAAAAATCTGGTTTTTTAATTGAAGTAAAGAAAATTGGGCGTTCCATCAGGCATCACATAAATTTAATTATGAAAAAGAAATAGGTACCTACCTACTATTTTCTTAAATAAACAATATTTTTTTCCTGGGAAAATCCTTGTGGATACCCTTCCTCCTGAGAGGCGCGCACGGAACACATGCGCGCCGCCTTCTCGGGTCTGTTACTGGTCGGGCGACGGGTAAATAAACAATTATCCCTACTAATATTATAAATGCGAAAGTAACTTCGTTTGTCTCTCTGTTACGCTTCCACGCCTGAACCGCTATACCGATTTTAATGAAACTTGGTACAGCGATAGTCTGGAACTCGGAGAAGGACGTAAGCTACTTTTATCCTGAAAAATAGCGACCTCTCGTAGTCCATAAAAGTAACATTTCATTGTACGTACTATGATTATAACTGAATATTCTCAATTGTAAAAGAATTGAAGAAGAAGCTCATCAGCAACGACTCCCTTGTTCAGACCAAGCTCCAAAGTCTAGAGCATCGGCGCAAAGTTGCTAGTCTATCGGTTTTTTATCGGACACATTTCGGAGAGTGTGCTTCAGATCTGCATGATCTAATACCCCCTGCCCTTTTTTCTATCGGACGACCAGAAGCACGAAAAAGCGCCATCGGTTCATGGTTGATATACCAAAAACCCGAACGAAGCGCTTTGATTCCACTTTCGTTGTGAAAACCGCCAAACAGTGGAATACGCTGCCCGAGTGGGTGTTCCCCGACAGCTACAATCTGGGTGTCTTCAAGTCACGAGTGAATCGGTTTCTTCTGGGCAAGCGTGCTCCATCGTAGACAGCATCATCGCTTAACATCAGGCGAGATGGCGGCCAAACGCAGGCCTAGTAATAAATTTAAAAAAAATATATATATATATAATTACTCAATGATTTTTATTTAATTTCCAATGTTTGTTTCAAATTATTTTTTTTGTACCACATTCGAAGTGCTTGATGTTTGACCCAAAGGTAGACTGGTAGAGAATGCCTATGGCATTAAGTGCGCCTTATGTACCACCAACGTACATAAAGTTTAAATAAATATTCTAATTGGAGTGTTTGAGTGTCTGCGTTATTTCTATTAAATGTTGTATAAACAGTAGATAACCTTAAAATATACAATCTAAAAAGCGTTGATTTAAAACGGATGCACTGCCAAGATATATTTCAGGAACAAGCGAGAAGGGGTTTCCGCTCGTTCCTGAAATATCTAGCTATTGATTTTCTTCAAACAGACACCGCCGCCCGTCTTCCGAAAAATTGTTAAAGATTGAGACTTTGGTTCAAGAGAACATATTTTATTTGAATCGAACGTTCAATTCTTTGTTTGAGAGGACGTAATAATATATTTTTTAAACTAGTATCTATTCTCTGAACATAAAACTAACTTTAAATTACATTTGGGAGTCTCTCTGTACTCTGGGAGTCAAAGAAATCGAGCCACTACTTTTTCACGTGTCCTGGTTATTAGTTTTGTTTTCATGAATTATACAAGGTGTCTCAAAAGAAAGTTTATATTTATTTAGCTTACTGCGTGAACGCAACGAATCCGAGGGGCGCGGTGGTTGTGTAAATCGGTAGCCTGGCTCTTGGGAATTCAGTCACTTTGGAGCGTTTCTCGGGATCAGACCGCGCGTTGTGCGTGCGAGAGTTTTACAAAAACGGTGATTCAGCGACTGAAGCGCGTAGAAGATTCTACAGTATTCGAGGTTTTCGCCACTTATATGATGCGCCAAGCATTCCTCTTATTCGAAAATTTATTCAAAAGTTTGTAGAGAACCAAAATCCGTGCGATCAAGAACGGTAGAAAACGTGGAGAGTGTTAATCAGTCTGTTCGTGATGACCCGAACCTTTCAATTCGGAAGCGCGCAAGTGCTTTAAATGTGCATAGATCATCATTACACCGTATTTTGCACAAAGACCTAAAGCTGCATCCCTAAAAAATTCAATTGGTGCAATAATTAAAACCTGCTGAGCCGTCATAAATAATTTTACTGTTCGATTAAATGAGTGCTGCGAACGCGAGGGTCTACATTTGGACGATATAATTTTTATGAAATAAATTCCCAACATGTGTACTTTAATAATTAATAAACATTTTTTCGATACACGGCTCACTTTTTTTTTAATCGAACCACTAAATTTAAACTTTCTTTTGAGACACCTTGTATAATTCAAAACACTAAAAACTACCCTCATTGTAAAGGTTATCAAATAACCTTTTAGGCGGTATATACATGTTTAGAATTGATCTGTTCCATAATACCAAAAATAATAACAATTATACCTACGTGAAAAATAGAAGTGGCTCGATTTATTTGCTCCCAAGTGTATGTTGTTTTTTTTTTCGAATCATCTAATTTTGTTTTGGGATTGTCTTTTTTACAACCTGTTTAGGGTTCCGTACCTAAAAAGTGCGATAGATCATCTGTCTTTCTGTCTGTCTGTCTGTCTGCAGGGCTGTATCTTTATAACCGTAATAAGTAGCCAGTTGAAATGTTCACGTAATATTTGCTAGTAAGGCTTCTATCAAGACAAATATTAAAATACAAAAAGTCTAGACCCTAAGGGAACTAAAATGGGGACTCCATACAAGAAATCTCGAAAAACATGCATTTCTTTAACGTTTTTTGTTTGTGAACTATTTTAAAAACGGTATTAAACAACTTTATTTTTAGTATACAGGGTGTTAACGAATTCGTGTAATTCCTTAAAACCACATGATCTACTACTGGTATAGACAGACCCAGCACGGGTTTTAGCTTGATTAAAAATAAAAAAATAAAATTCTTTTTTTTTCATGCGGCTTTGTTACCGATCGTATCTAAACCACCTAATAAGGATTCAGTAAAAAAAAAAGTTTTTTTTTTTTTGCAAAAAAATAATTTTATTTTTGTGAGCATTTCGATGCCACGCATAAATTAATGAAAGTACGGCGACACGGCTGGCAGGAACAACTAACGCGATATCGCTCTTTGCAGTCAGATAACTCAAGGCTCTAAAAAGACTCAGAATTTGGAAACCAAAAATTTTTTTTAAATATTTTTTTTGGTTAAATTTCGAAAATTCCCATTTAGGGTTAATCTGTGTCACCAGTAGATCACGTGGTTTGAAGGAATTACACGATTTCGTTAACAGCCTGTATACAAAAACCGAGACACCCCAGCAAGATTTTCATCAGAACTGCCTGAATGTGTGTTTTTTTTAAATAAATCTCCAAGTTACACCTTAGTTTATGTCGCGTTAAGTTCCCTATTAAAGTGTGAAATGCCTGAGATGTGCTATGCAGGGGTTGTCTAATACACGGAAACTGACCGAGCGGACCGTCTCAAGCCTCAAGGAGTCTATTCCCGTCCACTGCTACGCGTATAACCTATTGAAAGAGAATTTAAATTTATGAAAAAACAGCAAAAATATAATGTGGTGTAAAAACTATGTCAATCGATTCTCCTGGTGATTCTGAACAAACTAGTTTCAGGTTTAGTGTATACTAAAACTAAACTTGTATACAAGCGTGAAACTTTGTATCATTGTAGTGCATACTTTTATTCAACAACAAATACTAAAAACAAAGACCAGTGGTGGTACGGAACCTTTAGTGCGAGGTTTTATTTATATATTTAAGGGGAATTATTAATCGGGCGAATAAATAATATATGGAAGACTGTTAATTCAATTCAATTCAATTTATTTATTGCAGATAATAAAAATCCATAATTTTACATAAAAACAGAATAAAAATAAAATAAAATAAATTAAAATAGAACACACAGAAAAATTTTAATCGTATTATAAGTATGAGGGGCCGCTAGCGTGCAGTCGCATCCACCTCATCAACATTGGTGAGTCCCACCTCTGGGACAATGCGCTAAGGATACCATTCGGGCTGCCACGCACACGCCTTAACAGCGAGGCGCACCTTTTTCTGATTATGGCGAAAAAATCATCAGTCTGCACCTCAGCAAACATAGCGGAAGCACTACAGAAGCGTGGCAGCCCCAACAATATCCTAAACGCATTGTTATACTGGACACGCAGAGCACCGTACCCCCGCACTGTAAAATTAGTCCACAGGCTGCACGTGTAGAAAGTCTGACAGTATGCATTGAATAATGTTATCTTTACTTGAGTAGTGCAACGTGCAAACCTACGAGCCAACATATTACACCGGATGGACAGTGCCCTGCGCTCCCTCTCGATGTCCTCATTGTCACACAGGTCTTCGGTCACCCAGTGACCCAGATACTTAAAGGCACTGACCCTTTTTAAACGCATGCCGCCTAGATTTACATGTGGAACATGGGAGTAGCCCTTGCTTCCTGACTTGAACAACATGAACTCACTCTTATTCGCGTTGTATCTGAGCCCATGGGCTTCCGCGTACGATTGGCAGGTGCACACCAATTTCCGTAACGCTGCAATCGATGGGCTCAGTAACACCATATCGTCCGCGTAACTTAAGTAATGAGATACTTTAGTTAATGAGATACTTTAATACTAAACCGAGCGGTATTAAAATATATTTGCGAAAAATTAACTTATCTGGCAATAATTAAGAATGATTAAAAATTGAAAAATGAATTATTATACTGATCGTTTCGAATAACTCGTACCTCAAATTCGTAATTTTAAGTCGCCGTTTTCAATATTTGTGTTCGCCCTCAGTCTTTCGCCCACTTAGTATTTCAGTACGCCATAATCAGTATTTTTGACACCCTTACTTTGAATTTTTATTCGATCGTTTAAATACTAGCCTTTATTTAATAGAGTTACGTGTCCCCCACCACTTCCAGGTAAAACATTTTTTTTAAATAATCATTATATCGTATCATATAATTATATCTTATACGAAACCCTCGGTACGTGAGTCTGACGCGCAGATGACCGGTTTTTCAAGTTTAGTTTAGTTGAAACCAGAAACTCCTCGTATCATGAAGTGTAAACTAGCAACTAGCATTTTTAATGAGAGCACGGATTAGTACCTTGAAATTTTACTAGAGATAGGCTCGGGAAAAGCTTTTTATACTGAAGTGAAACTTGTTGTAATACTTAGGTACATACCATCACGACTGTGTTCCCCAATGGGTTGGGCAGAGGTATACAGGGTGTAAACGAATTCGTGTAATTCCTTTAAACCGCGTAATCTACTGGTGACACTGATTGAACTTTTTTATATTGAAATTGATAGGTTTTTTCAGAACCAAAAAAAAAAGTTTTCAAAAAATGAACCATGATATTCTGTGTCTGAGTAATTTTAGCGTTCCAATTTAACTGACTGCGTGGAGCGATATCGCGCTAGTCGTGCCCGTCAGCTGTGTCGCCGTGCCTTCATTAATTTATGCATTGCATCGAAATATCCTATGACATAAAAAAAAATATTGGGAAAAAAAAAGTTTATTTTTAATCAATCTAAATCCCATTCGGGGTCAATCTATACCATTAATAGATCATGTGGTTTGAAGGAATTACACGAATTATAGTACACCCTTATTTTGCCGTTACGGTTAAGTCCCATGTAATAGGGCGAGCCTATTGCCAACAACCGGGCACAACTCCAGACTTCGGGCTGCTACTGAGAAATTTAACAATGAAAAACCCAATAACACTTTGCCCGACCTGGGGATCGAAACCAGGACCTCGTGCTCAGTCGTGCTTGCGACTACGAGTACTAGGCCAACGAAGCAGTGAACCGAATAATAATTTTATAAAATAGATATTTAGTCGTTGCATTCATAAGCTTCTAAAAACAGTCATAACCTAGCTAGGTGGAACCGTTGCCTTCTATGCAGTCTTTAAAGTATTATTTCGAACTTCTGTTAAACGCAATTCAGACTAGCCTATACTATATCGCTATAATTATAGCAAAGCATTGCGTCGTAAGCTATAACTATATAGTATGACGTTCACACTATATGCTATATCGCAAGCCGGTCTACTCTGTGTAGCAACTTATTTGACGGCGATCCGTCGGGCGGCAGACGGGGTAGAAGTGAGGCGAGGACCGGAGAATCGTACGATTTAGCTCTGATAATCGCTCAAGTTTATCGCGTTGTACAGCAAGCCTTTATAGAATAGCGTTGTGTGAACGTGTCCATATAAAATGTATGCTGAGCGATATCGTTGTGCTACACAATATTTGCTATATATTCTGAACCGCGCTTTACACGTTGTATATTTATCATTTAAAAAACATTGTTCAATTTACCATAAATTCATTATTATTGACGCAAGCAGCTTGTTGAAATATTTCGTGGAACCAGATAATGAAACTTGCAGACAGATACAAATAACGATGTGTACAATACTGTCAATATTCGTGGAATCACTTGAGTCCCTTGGCTCAGATGCACGTGTTGAGGAAAAATATATCACACGTCCTTAGAAATACATTCACTCATAATACTCACGCCTGTTATCTCCGAAGGGGTAAGTAGAGGTGGTCCTCTATTACAGGAGTCGGTACAACCACGATTCGCCTCTTGTATTTAGTAGTATGTAATAGATGGCGAGTCTATTAAATGTGATCGAGCTTTTTTTTGTGTTATTTGCCTGTGTTTCAGGCGAGGCAAGGTATAATATATCTAAATAATCACATTACTTACAAAAATCTAGTCATCTAATAGAATGTAAAAATGTGTAAATAGTACAATAAATCCTACTTGCTAAAATCTTAGTAACTATCTTTGCTTAATTTAATTAGTGCAAGTACACTTTTATTTAAGTACAACTAATAATTTCTCTGTATCTTCATAAGACATACTTTGAAGACTTTATGTTACAGTCATTAGCAATAATAGCATACCTAATGGGACTGTGGATAGATTAGTGCCTCGATTCTTTGAAAAGCAAAAAGTATTTGAAAACCAATTTCCGTAACAATTCTTTTTGTTTTTTTATAAAACCTTGCCCCACACTAGGTTTTCTCCTGTATCGTGGGTGCGTTTACAGACACAAATCTCACATACACAAACTTGGGATCATTTTGGATTTATACGTCGATGTAATGATGTCGCAATGAATGCCGTGGCGTTCACGCACAGATCTTCGACGTATACATTGAATTTATGGTGTATAGATTTGTGTCGTAATCTAAATCTACCTTTATAAATCTACTTAGACGAAAAGTGCTACTGCGCGACAACAAAGCAGAATTATTTACACTAGGGAGTTTGTTGCACTGTTTCTTCTTCACAGCATAAACTTTAGGAAGCGATGAAGGGTATTCTTGGAGGCTGTCTTTAGTAACATTGTCGTTAAAAAAGAACTAAGTAATTCTAGTCTATTTTGAATAAATGAGTTTTAAGTTTAAGCCGCCACTGGTGACGTCAATATGACTTAGTTAGTTCCAAAACTCTGGAACATGCGTCCGCGTCGCCGTTGCGGGATGGGTTGATGGTGGGGGACGTGCAATAAGGCATCTACTCGAAATCATAACACAAATCGATGGCGGATGAAAGAGTTATTCGACTTTTTCGGACAACCCGTCTCACAGACATATTACGTCACCAGTGGCGGGTTAAGTTTGAGTTTATCACCAGTCATCTATGGGTATGCCTAAATTTCTAACTTTTGAACCGAATGTGACACTCAAACTACTATCTATCTTCACAAATAAATCTTCACAGTTCTAAAAGTGAAGGTTCAAAATGTCGTAGCTTTGATCTGACCCCGTGTATCTGTCCAACACATCGTTTCGCGTCAACGGATTCCTCTGAGATTCTGTGAGATAAAATGTCCGCGCTCCAATGTTTTAGTTTGAACCCGTAAACTTTGATATAATATATAAGATAGAATGTGAAAACCGTTTCTACGAGATCACATTTCAAACGTAATGAGAATGTAACATCTCAATACAGGGCGTCCCACGACTTTGCCACATGTAGGTGAAGTACCTTAAATACTGTAAATAGAAAAATTGACTGAATGAAGACTATATTTTTATTTTAAAAACAGTACGAACTGCATTCAAAGAATTTTAAATAATCAGCTGTCTGAACCGGGAACAAAAACAAAAAACTGTAATTTTTTTGTAGTAATCGAAAGGCTTGATCAGATACATTTATTTCTTCTAAGTTAACATTAAATGTTCGATGTTCGATTTCAGGTTCAGACAGCTGATTATTTAAAATTCTTTGAATGCAGTTCGTATTGCTTTTAAAATAAAAATGAAGTCTTCATTCAGTTTTTTTTTCTATCTACAGTATTTAAGGTACTTTCCCTCCATGTGGCAAAGTCGTGGGACGCCCTGCATATGATATCATTAAGGGCTCCGTTTGTGTCAAAAACTAGTCGAGCAATACCGAAAAATGCACGTGAGTAAACCGTAACTGATCAATATCGTATTATGTAACGTGACTCGTTAGTCGCTTTACATCTGAAAACAATGAGCTCTGCTCATGCACTAATTGCTATTCCATACATTATTTTAAGCAACATTGAATATTTTGTATGGAACAGCTAATTTTTCTTTCACTGAGGGAGAATTCACACGTACCACAATCACACCACATCGCAGCAACAAAAAGTGGTCAAGCAGTGGTTACGTGTGAATAGTGTCGCTGCAGTTTTGACGACAAAATGTGGTTCGTGAGAATTCAACTATTCATTTTCAAACAAATTAGTGCCCGCCCAAGTGTTGTTGTTGTGGTGTGGTTGTGGTTGTGGCGTAGTTGTAGTTGTGGCGTTGTTGTAGTTGTGGCGTAGTTGTGGCGTTGTTGTGGTTGTGGCGTAGTTGTGGTTTTGGCGTAGTTGTGGTACGTGTGAAACAGACGTACAATAATTGTACGTTGTATTTCAGAGTTTGTCCTATTATAAAAGCTATACAGAATGATGAGTAGAGTTCATGGTTTTCGGATGTCAAGCATTAACCAGTCATACTGTACATTTAATTTTTAACCGACTTCAAAAAGAAGAAGGTTCTCAAATCGTCTGAATGTTTTTTTGTTACTCGATATCTCCGCCAATTATGAATGGATTTTGATGATTCTTTTTTTGTTTTGTAGGACATACTTCAGAGGTGGTCCCATATAAATTTTATTGAAATTGATTCAGCACTTTATGAAAAAATCTACAAAAACAAAAAATATAATACTTAGATGACGTTTTGGTTTGTGATTTCCTTCAACAAAAGTTTTGATGAGGACTTTCAGTCTCTGTTCTAACTGTCATCACAGAAACATTAGCCAAGAACAAAGAAGATTGTATGTATTAATTGTAAGGAGCCGTCTTGATAATTATACATTAATACCTGTTCAGAAAACTATACAGTTGCTGGAAAGATTACGCATGATTACCGTGTCATCTAAAGTAGTCTTAAACCGTGTAATTTATGGCACTAAAACGTATTTAATAAATAACTTCAAATAAAAGTAAAAACCGACTTCAAAAAAAACTAAAAAGAGTAAAATAATTAGCATGATATAAAATTAACAGTTTCAGAAGTCGGTGCAATTCTACACTGAAACAAATAAAAGCCACCGACTTCTGTAACTATTAATTTTACGTCGTTCTAATAATTTTACTCTTTTCAGTTTTTTTTAAGTCAGTTTTTACTTTTATTTAAAGTTCTTTATTAACAAAACGTATTAACAGGCCACATTTCAGAGTTTTTACTACGTATCATTTACAGAACACATTCAAATAAAAAAATACTTTAATTAATTAGATAACAAGATGCCTAGCTAGCTGGCTGATGTGTACCTATTTCTTCTCTCGTGTCATCACGAGAATTTGATAGTATCTCATGCCACGGTGAAAAGATTAGCCAGCCAGTGAGGTTGGTAGCGGGCGAACCATCTGGACCCGAATCTACCGGTGGGAAATATTTATAATCGAAGATGTTGACAAGAAGCCGGGCGGGAGCCGCCCAAGACCTTCACAAGACGAAGGCTTCATCGCTCAGCTCTGACTCGCAGTCCCCGTAACCCTCCTCAACCGGTGACATCGGCTACTGCAGTTACGTCCAACTCGAGCGACAAATACTTCTCGCCGCCACTACCACGGTGATGAGAAAAAGGCCGACCGCCGGCCAGCTTGGGACCTCGAGGCCCACCAGCATTGACAGGAGTAAGTCTGTAAGTATGCGTGCATTGGACGCAGTAGATGAACGAATACTGTATGCGCGCATACTTTGGGGCTACAGAGGGGGGAACTAATGTGACCGCATACTGTGGTCGGATGCTCTCTCTGTACTTAAATCGTCAGGTTTTTGTAGAATCTGATCCGCGATTTTTTTTCGTGAAAACCTCGGCTGCTGTCCTATGTCTAAAAGGCCGTTAAGTGACTAAACTTAATTTTGAGTTATGAGCAAAATCGTCGAAAGTGTTGTCCCTAGAAATTCTGAAGACATACAGATGTTTTTGATTATACCAAATTATTGGGCTACTTTAAGCTCATTCATTATCTTTTAATGAGTTACAGGACTAAAACAGTTTTTAAAAACCGGTTACGTACCGCCCGTCGTCCCAGGACGACACTTAATTGTCTTATTTATTGTGTCTTTAATTACGGTGATTGAGAGTTTAAAGTTTTTGTTTTTAAGTCTTGCTTTTTTTGTACTGAAAGATCATCTACAATATGGTATGGTTATGGTATTATATGATAATATCTCAGTAAAAGTCTCTGGATCTCGTAATTGACAAATGGTAGAAAAATACGAACCAGACTGGTCGATAGAGAAAAAGTTGTGCTTTTACGTAGTTTATAAAACTCAAATTTGACAAAATGACATTTTACGGTCTTTTAGACATAGGACGACAGTCGGTAGCTTTAAGAAACTAAAACCAACAATATACAAAATACAGCGTGTCCCAGAAAGTAGTGTCAAGCGGAAGTCCAGAGGTAGAACATCCTTTGAGGTACCCAAATCACCCCCATGTATGTTCCGCGATTTTTTGTAGTTTTCGAGATAAGAATGTTTTTCATGTTTTTTAATCAAACTCTGACTATAACGACATTTTTGATGATAGTGACGTGAATAGTTGAGACACATGAGTAATTTTTTTTTCTAAATTAGCTGATTAGTGACCCTATCGAATGCATAAACATTTGTAACCATAGATGTAACGAATGCGTTACAAAAAAATATTGAATTGTCATAAAGTTAAAATCCTGCAAGATTCCTAAATCTTTGTGGGTGATTTAAAAATAAATCTCCCTAAACTTTTTTTGTCAGATGTATTTTAAAAACTTATTCATTTTATCAGCTATTTATCCTGTAAATTTCATCGAGCTATTTCTACGACATCACAATAACAATTTCATTCAAAGCATACAATATCGAAAATTCCAGTTGTAAAAGGGTGAATGAAAAATTGATTAAAACTAACTAATAACGTCTTTTTTAGTAACCCTCGACGCAAAAAGAGGGGTGTTATAAGTTTAACGTGTGTGTCTGTGTGTCTGTCTGTGGCATCGTAGCTCCTAAACGGATTTTGATTTAGTTTTTTCTTTTGTTTGAAAGGTGACGTTATCGAGAGTGTTCTTAGCTATGTTTCAAGAAAATCTGTTCAGCCGTTTGAAGATCATCAGCTCTTTTCTGGTTGTTGAAGGGATATGAGCAACTTGTACTGATCTGACCGTTTCGAAATTTACTATCCTGCGACTTTAATGATATTGATGACATGTGACAAGATCCTTCTTGTCACATGTCACAGTCTTGAGGTCATTACAACTTATCATAAACTTAAAGAATCAATAGGCACACAATACCTCTACTGTAAGTTGGGTATCATGCTGTTTCAGATGATGCTTGAGTATCAGGTCAAGGTTACCATGTTATTGTAATATCATTGAAGTCATAGGATAGTAAATTTCGAATCGATCAGACCAGTAGAAGTTGCTCATATCTCTTCAACAACCAGAAAAGAGCTGATGATCTTCAAACGGCTGAACAGATTTTCTTGAAACATAGCTAAGAACACTCTCGATAAGGTCACCTTTCAAACAAAAGAAAAAACTAAATCAAAATCCATTTAGGAGCTACGATGCCACAGACAGACACACAGACACACACGTTAAACTTATAACACTCCTCTTTTTGCGTCGAGGGTTACTAAAAAAGACGTTATTAGTTAGTTTTAATCAATTTTTCATTCACCCTTTTACAACTGGAATTTTCGATATTGTATGCTTTGAATGAAATTTTTATTGTGATGTCGTAGAGATAGCTCGATGAAATTTACAGGGTAAATAGCTGATAAAATGGATAAGTTTTCAAATACATCTGACAAAAAAATTTAGGGAGATTTATTTTTAAATCACCCACAAAGATTTAGGAATCATGCAGGAATTTAACTTTATGACAATGCAATATTTTTTTGTAACGCATTCGTTACATCTGTGGTTACAAATGTTTATGCATTCGATAGGATCACTAATTAGCTAATTTAGAAAAAAAAATACTCATGTATCTCAACTATTCACGTCACTATGATCAAAAATGTCGTTATAGTCAGAGTTTGATTAAAAAACATGAAAAACATTCATAACTCGAAAACTACAAAAAATCGCGGAACATACATGGGGGTGATTTGGGTACCTCAAAGGGTGTTCTACCTCTGGACTTCCGCTTGACACTACTTTCTGGGACACGCTGTATAATCCTAACATCATTGTTAACGTACAAAGTACCCATGACGTTGACAAGGCTTTTAACGTACGTTACATACCTTAAATCCTTACTCTAATATTTACAAAACCTAGTGTAACCTTATTTATTCATGTACAAAACACCTTTAGGTACATATCAAACCTACAAAGGGATTGCTTTGCCGCGCTTAAAGTTATACAATACATTTGCCCACACATTTATTACGAGAAGAAAACATAATTTAAGAACAGTATATTTTCTGTACTGGGTAATATCTTTTTTGCTAAGCTAGTAGGTAAAAGAAATAAAAAATAGTTCCAGCATTTAGCCAGGCGCGATCCTAGGTCATGACTCCCACTCGAGCTGGCGACTGCCGAGTACATCAAAATTGACATAAAAGCTGAAAAAATATGCTTTCAGTCCGCCTCTGAACTAATTTTGCGCAAAAACTAAATAAAAAATAAACGCACCCTTAATTTTATCTTCATTTGACGGTTACATTTTTCATTGTATTTTATTTTACTTCATTTATGATTTACTTTTGGATCTTGAAACTTTTTGTACTTGAGCCAAGTTGACCCCTAAAATCTTGAGCTGTGACCGCGCCTGCATTTAGCACGCTTTTCTACCAGTGATTAGAATCTGTATTGTTTATCCATAAAGGTAATGCCGCTAAAATAGAGCTATCTAAAAACTACGGGGTTAATGTGCATGACCTAGATATAGACGATTTATCGACGTATTTTTAAACTATCTACGATATCGAATAATGAAATATACAATAACAATGTATTTCAGAATTCATTTAAGGAAGGAAGCACTGAAATCCAATTAGCCGTGGTTCTCAAATAAGAAAAAAAGATAGCCGCATTCTACCAGTACCTCTGTGTGTAAAGAAAACAAAGAGTCTAACCACTGACAGACTAGGTGTTTTACGAGTACCGTTACGTTATGCTCACCGGTGGTAATATTTCCAATCGATCCTATTGACAAATATTTGTATAGGTAAAAAACATTGGGGTGCATGAAAAGAGTCTCCACGAGTGACGATACTTAAGTACGTCCGGCGCACCCTGAGCAGTCAGCCCCGCTACCAATCTTGCTGACTTGCTAATCTTATCACCACAGCATGACCTATTCTTGTATTATAGCTCTTGTTGACACGAGAGAAGAAGAAGAAATTTTTTTACTCTTTTTTTAAAATTTTACAATATTTACACAAACAATATTTACATGATCTATATCTATATCTATACATATAATATAATCGTGTTTTTTAGGTAAATAAAAAAATGTTGTCCAGAACTTATAAATCGCGCGGTAACGAAACCATAGCGCGATCTAATTCGACGCCAACGCCATCTAGGGAAGTAAAGATCAAACATATGTTTGCATGTTTGTGTAAGCATCACGTAAAAAGAGCCGACCCAATGCCGTTGACTTTTATAAACAAATATTGTGCTTATCTCCAAGTAACATATTTTTTTTGTTTCATCACAATCAATTCACGCAATCAAAAGATATGCAAATAATCAATATCTTCTATACATATAATAAATCTGTGGACTTGGCGTGTCTGTACATAGCAAATATTTTAAAAAACATGGTTGGGGTGTTAAAGATAACCAAAAAAACCCATTTTTAACATTTTTGGATTTGTTTTCTGTTTGTCTGTTTATCTGTTTGTTTGTTCAAGCATCACGTAAAAAAAACTGACCCAATGCTGTTGACTTTAATCAACATATATTGTGCTTATCTTTAAGTAACATATGTTTTTTGTTTCATCGCAATCGGATCACGCAATCAAAAGATATGCGAATTTTAAGTTTTCTAGAAGAACTTAGCATGTATTACCATTATTTTCAATAGATGGCGTTACGTGTATCAAATCACGTTGTGAGGAAATATATTACTACGAATAAATCAGTCAGTATTATAAAAAACCTGTCGCTTTTATCTATAACTATATTTATGTAGGTATAGTGAAATGAAATTATAACAATCAATCGGTGGCTATAAATATGTAACCAACGTGTAACATATTAATTCACAATAAATATCAATATACAATTATAATCCATTTTAGCAAAGAAATGTATTAAAGTTGTAGGTTTTATGAATCTTAACGGTCAATCAAAATGAGCTGAAACTCTACTTGAAGAAATGGTTCAAAAGATATTAGTGCCCTGGTGGGCCACTTTTGTCTATTATTGTTTTATTGTAATAAATTGAGTACATATACATTATTTAGTTGCTGCGACACAGTTTTGTTTTCCGACTTCCACGCGGACGGAGTCGCAGGCACTGCTATTGGAAATAAATGTGATTAGATTTAAAAAATGATTACAAATACATTGTTTAGTTGTTGCGACACAATGTTGTTTTCCGACTTCCACGCGGACGAAGTCGCGGGCACAGCTAGTTACTAATAAAAGTATATATACAAATAAAGAACAATATATCCTAATAAAACTATAAACTAAAATAGGGCATCAAAATACTCCTCCGCATCGCTGTCTACTGGTAACGTGCCCAGAAGGCTGGCAGCATTGCCACGTTGTATGGCAATGCTAGTGTCCTTTGACCAAAGTAGAGGTCAGCCTTCGGGTCACGGGAAGTGTCGACTAGCCGTCTTGCTATATCTCTGAATAGGAGTTGGGCACTCGGACCTTTTTTACTCTTTTTTTTTTTAGGTCGTATTTTTCGCTTTTTATTTGCTAAGACTCTTAATTCATCATTATCAGTAAGATCATCTATACATCACTTCTTAATTAATAAGAATCCGGAATCATCCATAAACATTACTTTATGTATAGATAGGTATGTAAGTACATATTTCCATAATTTGGCGGCTCCATCTCCTTCGATCCAAAATCTTTTAGCCAGGCCACGTCTTGGAGCGGTGGCGGTAATTATTTTGGCCTCGGTTTTGGCATCACGTCTCAATAATATCGATCTCGTGACGTCATTAAACGAGGCCTGTGATTGCAAGGCCTTTGTGGCCTTGCTTAAAGTAAATAAAAGCTTGTCTGTTTAAGACAGTTTTCTGTGATGTTTTATTTTTTATATTTTTATTTTATTTTTGGTTAAGTCGCTTTTGAACTTATCCGCTTTTGACTTTAATCGCCCCTTGATTGTAAGCGCAGACAGGATTTAAGATGGAGTATACAAGTCCAAGTAACAGAATATACAGGGTGTTAACGAATTCGTGTAATTCTTTAAAACCACAATGATCTACTACTGGTGTAGATTGGCCCCGCACGGGATTTAGCTTGATTAAAAATAAAAAAATATTTTTTCATACGGCTTTGTTACCGATCGTATCTAAACCACCTAATAAGGATTCAGTGAAAAAATAATATATTTTTTTTGCAAAAAAAATGTTTTATCATCATTTCGATGCCACCACGCATAAATTAATGAAACCACGGCGACACGGCTGTCAGGCACGACTAACGCGATATCGCTCTTTGCAGTCAGATAACTCAAGGCTCTAAAATGACTCAGAAATAGAAAATCAAGATTTTTTTTAAAATTTTTTTGTAGTTGATTTTCAAAAATTCCCATTTAGGGTTAATTTGTGTCACCAGTAGATCACGTGGTTTGAAGGAATTACACGAATTCGTTAACACCCTGTAGAGGGATTCCCCTATGGCCCTTTTTTTCGAGAGGTCATCACCGACTGCCGCGACCGGTTCACGGCGCTGCGTCGCACACGCAGGGCACGCCTGCAGCATGTGCCGTGGCCTCAGGGCAGTCGACGCAGTGGTGACATCCGGGCATCTGCTCACGGCCTATGCGACACAGGTACTTCCCGAGAGCACCTGCGTCAGCCGGAAGCTGAGGACGCCATGCCGCCTCTCCAGCCACTCTATGGCCTTCCGGCTCTCACGTACACACGACGGAACATAGTAAACTGCTTGGCACCGGACTTTAATGTGAGGGTAGCCGGCCAATCTGTGAAACATTTTCTTAAGTGAGGTTTTTTTTAGCTAGGAACCACAAACTACAACTTGGAGATACTTACAGCAAGGCGTATGACCTACGTTTGTGTTGTTGTCGTAAAAAGCAAATAAGTTCTTGTAGTAAGAAAATATTAGCATCCCTTGACTGAAATTAAATCACTTCTATTGATTTCAATGATCCACCACGTGATTCATCAACATTGGTCCCTAAAATAAACCATTCAGCCGTTAAAAAGACAATTTCTTTTGCAGTACAGACAGCAGAAAAATGTAGGGTGTTAAAAATGTAGACTGAAGCACATCAAGCTTTTTACAGTTTCGGAAAATTTTACAGTTTCGGATGAAACTGTAAAATTTTCCCAATCAACCTTGAACCTAATTCTTTTGCGATAAAGATGAAAATCTATTAAAGTTTGACAGATTGTAGTAGCTTTATGTGCTGGCGTCTGTACTCTAACTTTCAAAACAAATCAAACAAAATTATTTTATTTGGTTGTTGCTACGAAAGCTATTCAATTTTCTATAACGAGTACCCAACAAAACTCTTTGAGTATTTTTTTACATTCTGTATTAAACATCTAAAAAAAGATTAATTGAATGAAAAGGCGACGAAATGATGACTTCCACGTGTTTTGAATACTGATAACATTACCAAAAATAACTTATCAATTTTTAACAATACCACCACATTGTTTTGTGATTATCTCTATCAAACATCGTTATCCTCACGCTCTATTTCACTAACGAGGTGATTAGAATTTCTCTCTGTCGTCACTCAACGCTAAGCGTCTATTGTAACTGGATACAATGATGTTGATACCATATAAGTCGTTAATTAGTGGAATATGCGGCTAATAGCAGCCACCCAGGTTGCTTGATGTGTTGTTGTGTGTTGCTTGATGATAAGCAATGTAATCACGGTTCAATCGTTGACGGGTGGTCGCTGTTACATACCCACATTACCCATGGTATAACACGGCTGTCTCATTTCAAAACCTAGTAAGGGCTTAAAACGAAATTTTACAGGAGAGCGCATAAACGTTAAATCTTTGCCTTTGAAAAGTATTTATGTTAGGTAAAACCATGTGGTTAAAGTGACTTAGTAGATTTTAAAATGATCACAGGCAGTCAAATCAAATCAATTTTTTTTTTATTTCACATAAACCAATACAGGCGCTTATGAAAAGTCGAATTTAGGTGCACGGTTCCAATTAGTCGTTTCCTATGGAGAAGAACCGGCAAGAAACTCCATGGTTACTCTTTTAAAAAAAAGGATATCTTTAACAACTTCAGTAAATACAGTATGATAGTTATTGATTCCTCGAATTGGGCTGTTTACATTAAAGATACACTATACAGGCACCGCAACGGCACTGCTCCAACACAGCAATTAACTTGTCATTCAAATTAGAGCATTAAATCCTGTGTCGTATAATATAATAATATTTCATAATGTCATTATGAAAAAGCCAACGGCGGGCAGTCAGCACGCTTGCCATACAACTCGACTCCGTGCTTACGGCGCACAGACTCCGAGTCGCCATCAAAACAACATCGTGAAACACATTATGAAAACGTGCAAGTCCTAGGCGTGTTCAATCACAAATGCCATATAACAATTGTGTTCGCGGTGACAGCAAGCTTGCACCTCGCGGCCGGCGCGCGGACTGCGAGCTTGCACCTCGCGGACGACGCGTACGGCGGCTAGCCGTAGCCTAAATTCGAGGCGACGCCGTATTGCAGCTGTGCAGTTGTTGTGCCGGTATAATGTGTCATGACCTTAAGTCGATCACCCAATACGGCGACAATATTTGTTTAAGTTGTCGGTTTACTGGATTCGGCGACCGCATTCAGCCGAACTATGTACACTCGTGTTGAAAGCATCATCATGGATAGACAATTATTGTGTTATGACAACGAATTTTAATACAAATCAGCCATGTTCAGTCACCAAAACGGTCTGCGACCGAATACAGCTAACCGAAAACCTGTTTACACTAGTCGGTGACCGAATTGGTCAAAACGACCTAATGTAAATGAGCCATAAGGTCTAAACCCTTCTCATTCAGAGAAGAGGCCCGTGCCCAGCTGTGGGACAGTCATGGGCTGATTAAGTAAGGTTTTCCTTTGACACATCTGGTTAAACTAGTAGCAGAACCTAACCTGTGAAAAATCTAGGACTGCCAATTCAGACATAATGGAGATCCTTTTTTTATCGTTGGACTATCCTCATGGCTACCCTCCGCCCGGGGAAGGGGAATGGTTATGGCCGGACTCTTCCCGTCTAAAATCCCACGGTGTTCCTTCTTCTGACCTATGGCTGGGGTCGCGGGATTCGCAAACTGCATGCGCCGCAACCCCGGCAGGCCTCGGTCCGCCAGCCCCTGGCTGACCTTTCCTTCTGTGGTGCTCAGCCCCACGTTCTCCTGAGAGGCGGCGCGCAGCGGAACACTGCGCGCCGCCTTCTCACTAGGGGTAACTAGGGTGATGGGAGATCGACGTGTGCCCTCCAGTGGCGCCCGGTGCGTCTGGCACGGGAAGGGAGAGTGGCAGTCGCCTCTCTCTCTCTCTCCCTCTCCGCTCCCTCCTTGGATCATGGAGACCCTGAGCTAACTTTGGTGCTTCAAGACCCTAGTTTTGGACTATAATTCCAAACGCTGGCCAACTTTGGACTCCAAAACCCTTACTTTTGTCCCACTGGCTGAAAAACATCAGCACATTTTCTTCCACCTCACAATTAAAATTATAAAATAACTAACACCAAAAGTAATTTACTGAAAGCAAACCCAAACATAATTAAGACCGACCACACCTAACTACATTCTAGATTGTTCCACTTATGATTAAATTTACAAAGAGATTTGAATTACAGAAACAACGCTATTAACTTGACACCCGACAGCCACAAAGACAAGGCTTCTTATCAGAAGTGAACTAAAACCTTATTTATGTTAATTAATTCACGTACCTTGTTAGCCCCAGGCAGACATAGGACTAGAATATTTGGGCTTATAAACTCGAAATAAATAAAATATTTGGTATAAATATGAGGTTAACCAAATTGCTTGAAGGAGTTAGAGAACATTATTTAAACATAACATCACGACTGTATTCTCCAAAGGGTTGAGCAGAGGTGTATAGTACACCCTTATATCGCCGTTAGGTTTAAGTCCCATGTAATAGGAGGCGAGCCTATTGCCATCAATCGGGCACAAATCTGGAGTCCGGGCTGCTACTAACAAATTCCACGCCGAAAAACCCAGTAACACTTTGTCCGACCGAGGGATCAAAGCCAGGACCTTAAGCTGTCGCGCTTGCGACCACTAGACCAACGAGACAGTCTGTTTCTATCTCTGAGGGTTAGATAACTGTGATTAATATCTGCTGTTGATTCAAATCATGGAATTAATGGCATGTAACATGATTCGTAGATTTGACTACTTCGTTAGTCTTGTTGTCGCAAGCTGGACTGCTGACCGTGATATTCCTGGGCTCGATCCCCAGGTCGTATAAAATGTTATTTTGTTTTTTGTGTAGAATTTCTCAGTAGCAGCCCGCGGAGTCTGGATTTGTGCCTGGTTGATGGCAATTGGCTTGCCCCCTATTACATGGGACTTTAACATAACGGCGAAATGGGGGTGTACTAATACACCTCTGCCCAACCTTCTAGGGATTACAGGCGTGATGTTATGTTCTGTTAATGTTAAAATTATTAGTACTTAAATCATGTATCTTATAATACTTTTAGTAGTAGTAGAGCTACTTGTAAAAGAGTTCGTCCGGAGAAGTCCTCCATATCCATTTCTACCACCAATTAGCATTGTTGTGTTGTAGGTAAAATTGCAGGTACATGATACTTTTCAACTATGTCTCCAAGGTTGGCAACGCATCAGCAATTCGTCTAGTGTTGTAGGTGTATACTATAGGCAGCGGTAACCACTTACTATCAGGTGGGCAGTTAGCTTGTTTGACAACCTACTATAAGCACAATCAGCCCATTTCCGTCCCACTGCTGGGCGTGGCCTCTTCTCAGAATTAATAATTAGGCCTTAGTTCACTACGCTGCCCTGTTTCGAGTTGGCGGACTACACACACTATAGACAACATCTTTGGAGCACGCTCAGCTGTGAAGGTTTCCTCACGATGTTTTCCTTCACCACTAACGCAAATAATAATCAAATTCTGATCTGAAAAGTCAGAACTTCCTGCGTGGAAGATCCAACACATATATTTATGGGCAAAATAAAAATTTCTGGTAGCCTAGAAATGATCATTTTCACGCCTACATTCTCGTTGCTTCATGTAAGGAAAGTTTCGTATGAAAAGCAACTACTGCAACATTTGGAGTACGAATTTACAAAAAGTACGCGTAAAATGTATGTTTAAATAATCCAAGTTCAACTCCTCTAACTTCTTATATTCTGCATCCTTTCAAGTAAATGAAATATAAAACCCAAAATAAATATTCACAGCAAATCCACTCGGGAGCAATGAATCACCAATATTCACCTTAACATCTCGAAAACTCAGAACTATAGCTTATTGAAATAAATAGTATTTTCATAGAAGTAATAAGTACTACGTACAACTTTATAGACTATTTAACCCGCCACTGGTGACGTGAATTTGACTTACACCATTGGTGACCCCGGTCTCACGCACCGGGTTGGTGCCAAAACTCTGGAACTTGAGTCCGGGTCGCCATCGCGGGGTGGGCGGATGGACTCGAAATCACAACACAAATCGATGGCGGATGAAAGAGTTATTCGACTTTTTCATACCACCCGGTCTCACAGTCATACACGTCACCAATGGCGGGTTAAGAAGGTTTATTAATTTTATTTGAGTAGCATTAAATAGTCTATAAAACATTTTTTATTTGAATAAGCTCGTATTTTTTGTTTCCGAGATATGAATGTTTACATTGGTGACCCGGATTCGTTGCTCCCGAATGTACGTATATTCACCATGTTATTAAAGCTTGACATTACTGTAAAAGTAAATAGAAAGCATAAAATAAAAATACATAAATGTCATTTTCATAAAAAAGCAATCCTTCTTGCAACACCTCTCTATCCAAATTTTCATTTAATTTTCTTGAGTGCTGCAGAAAATTCAGAAATTCTGAAGTCTATTTCGTGTACTAGGCAACAATTTATTAAAATCCATACATATAATAAAATCGTTACGATGCTAAAACTGTACGTAAAATATTTTTGATAAGAGTAAGTGCAACGTATCGTAGAAATGACAAAGGGGGTCAAATCGACTAAAAAAATGTTTGCCAAACGCAAACGAACCACAACCGCCTGTCAGTTTTTGTTTACGAAATCTGTCAAAATGATTGGTTTTGTTTTTTGTGTCAAACTATTTGGCAGCTTTTGAAAACAAAAACTGTCGGAATAAACAGTTCAGTCTTGGTTCGGTTGCGATTTATCGAGATTTCTTTTACGAGAATTGGGCCCCCGATGCGAAAATGAGGTTTTTAGACTTCTTGTCTGTTTGTATGTTTGAGCTTCACGCCAGTCCTACGGGACAGATGTAGCTAGTTGAAATTTTGCAGTCACATTTGTCAAAGAATTAGTCAGGTTATAGGGTACAAATAATCGTGCTAATTAGTGTGGGTGATGCGCAGTAACCTTATGTTTCCATAGGCAAAGCCGGGAGTACAGCTAGTATAGTATACTGTAGTCTTGTTTTATAAAAAACCCTAATGTTTACACGATACTCATTTATTTCTACGGCGAATGCATTTCGTTTAAAATAATAGTAAATTTTCACGGCTATTTTAAATTTTAGAGAAAAACATTCGCCTCATTGCTTTTAAAAATTCATGTTGTTGTTTTGTTAATTTATTTTATTTTAGTTTGCAGTTCGAATTTCGATCAACAGTACTAATAATAATTGTTGATCGAAGAGTTCGAATAATGAATGCAAAATAAAGAATGTAATCTACGATGTATTTTTTTGTTATTCTATTAAAACTTTCCTATTGATTTTTTATTTTATAATCACACAAGACGGCAAAACATTTGATTCTATAATTATAATCACTCATTCACGGAAAAATAAAAGTATAAATCTACATAAAGTACAAAATAAATATTAAAACAGCTTAAAATAGAGTAAATATTGTTCCAACAATGAATGATATACATGAAAATAGCCATTGGGGTGGGTGCATGAAAAGAGCCTCCACGAGTGACAATACTTAAGTATGTACGTCCGACGCACCCTGGGCAGTCAGCCTCGCTATCAACCTTGCTGACTGGCTGATCTTTTCACCACAGCATGAACTATTTTCGTATAGCTTCGTGCTGACACGAGAGAAGAAGAATGATATACAATGTGTTGTTTGTTTTGCTTAAAAACGTTAATTAAATAATAATTATTCTTATAAACACAATATCATTATTTTATACGATAGCCTATAGCTTCTTTATTTTTAAAACATACAAGACACCAAACCTTTTGATTTTATTAACATATCGACTGCCCTGTTACCCTGTTAGTATACTGGTCGCATAAAGGTCCTGGGTTCGATCTCCAGGTTGGGCAAAGTGTTATTGGGTTATTCCGTGTGGAATTTCTTAATAGCAGACCGGAATCTGGATTTGTGCCCGGTTGATGGCAATAGGCTCGCCCCTATTACATGGGACTTATTCTATACACCTCTGCCCAACCCTTTGGGGAATACAGGCGTGATGTTATATTATGTTATGTAATATATCAATCATTCAAGGACAAAATTAAATAAAAGCATGAATCCACATAAACAGATATGTAAATATAAACAGTTTAAAATAGAGTAGTTTGCATAACAACTAGACACAAAAAATACTTCCTTGTATATATTTAATGTTGTATAAACGAAGAAATGTAATTCTCAATGGACCAGCACAGCAAATAGCCCGGCTAATGGCATCTTAATTACATTTGTACTTAAATTAAGGTCTAGTTGTCCTAAACGATATTTAGGACCCTTGTTTGCTCCCACTTCTAATAAACCTGCGGTATTACAATAGGCAAATTACCTAACATCGAGATTAAAGTATAAAGATAGTGCTTTGTTAAGATCGACGGTCCCTACGAATAATCCACTAACTACAAATGATACAGTTTACAGGAGAGCGCTTCAAAGTTTTAAACACTTTTATGTCATGTTTTACTTATCTTAAAGTCATGAAATTTGGAGTAAAGATACGTATATGTTATATATTTTATTAAAAATAAAAATAAAGGTCATAAAAGTCACTTTTAGTGTATTATTCGTCTCTTACTTACTTATACATCAGAATCATCCCACTTGCAAATAGCTTAAGTGGTACTTATTGACTTATACAAGTCACTTTTAGTATATTTTTTCGTCACTTACTAATTTATACATCGGAATCATCCCCATTGCAAATAGCTAAAGTGGTACTTATTCACTTTTACGTGGTAGTTTTTAAATTAATCAGAGCCGTACCTATTTGCGATGTATGCCCCATTTTTTTGGGAAATGTTGCACAGTATCCAACTTAAAATTACCGGATTACCACTCATGTTGTCGTACGTCGGAAATTTTAGTCAATTTTGTAGTTATGGGAAATATCGTGTGTGGATTTTTGTTAAATTAAACGATAGAATAGGATGACCTGATAGTCACGAAAACAAAAAAGGCAAATCACGGATCTACTACATAGGGAATTGTACGTGGGGACCGTCGAAATACACAAAAGGTTTTGAGCGAGCGCGCGATTGCGACTGTCTTGTCGGGCAACGTTTACATAAGGCAAATAGTCGAGCGCAAGATACGATTGTCGTACCTATTGAAGTCGTGAAGCAAGTAAAAGTACACAAACTGATCTATGGGGTAGTAATTGCAATTTCAGTCTTAAAACGATTTAGTGCGATTGAACAGATTTCTCTGTAGGTTCTCTATATTGGAACAGAAATTGTAAAACCCAATTTTAAGCGAGGTTTAAAAAAAGTTATTTATAGAATAGGTACTTATTTTCTGTTTCTCACACTTACTCCTTGTTTGAACCTAGATGTAAAACACGTATTCATAATAAATATCATCATCATCATCATTCAGCCCAAAGACGTGCACTGCTGGACATAGGCCTCCCCCAAGCATCGCCACATCGACCGATCTTATGCTTCTCGCATCCAGCGGATTCCGGCGACCTTCACCAGATCATCGGTCTACCTTGTGGGAGGCTTTCTCACACTGCGACTTCCAGTACGGTGTAATAAATATAATTAAAATAAATTGCAAGTAAATATTTTATGCAGTCAACATGTTTACAACATTTGTTATAATTAAATATTTTATACACATTTAATGTGTTTAAAAAGACTTTTACCCAAATTGTTTACAACTTGTTTCAAAACTTGTTTTTCGGTTGTAAACGAGGGACTCACAAGAAGAGAAAAGAGCGTTGTTTTTTATTAGAACCACACTGACATTTATTCTCGTAAATGAAAGTCGCATTCGTAACATAAACAATAACCAATTCACAAAACAAACAGACTATCCAAACTGAGATTAAAGATAGGATCTTATTTGAATGTAAAACCTTTTCGCCCGATGACTCGGCTGGCATTTTATCGACAGTTGATAGAGGTAAAATATTTAGGTTCGAATTTGAAGTGTCAGCTTGACCACTCAGTAATCATTTTGGGATATAAATTGAGTTTATATTGCAATGGTGACCTACTTTTTCGCAGTTGGCGGCACTAGGACTAATGAATTATGTAGTGCCTTCACGACAAAAATTTGTCACATTATTCACACATGACAAAGCGCATCGGAGCGGACGAGAACTTAATCCCCAAGCAATAAAGAGAATTGGTATGTAAAGTACGTGTAAAATAACTTTGCCTCTTGTTACCGGTAGCGGGTAGCACTGGGCAATGTTGACAAAGGAAGGTAGTCGTCGATATGGATCAACCTACCCGATGTTATAAAAGCGGTGGTCATTTGACGAAGCGGAGCATTCTGTGTTCATCAGCTGAAGAAGTCTGACCTTTTATATCTGATGACTAGCTTGTCCTTATTTTATGATCTTGTAATAATTGTGTAAAGTATTACATTGTGATCTAGTTCATGTTACTAATACTAACCTAAATACAAGTACTCTCCGTGGTGGAGAGTCTATGTTGGTTTTATTTACTATAATATTTACCTTGCTCACAATCCTGACATACTGATATTAGCTATAACTGTAATAATAGAATCACCCGGCACCCGTAAATGATTATGTTGTTGTGTCTTTTACACTCTCTGAAGCGAGGAACAGATCGCTCAAAGCCTGTTTTCAGAGCGGCAGTCGCAAAGTTATTTACAAGTACCAAATAACTTTATAAGATAGCTGTGCACTGGAGTTTGCCCTCAGCCATATCATCAATCTCTCTCTACCACTCAAAAGTTTGCAGGTAGAAAACTAATTTTTAAGTTAAGCTCGTCTTTGTATATTATGTACTTCACTAAATTGTACTTATATATTGTGTAAATAAAGAATAAAAAAATGAAAACTTTGCCTCTTTGTAGTGAGGAACAAAATGCTCAAAGTCAAATAGTTTTTATTTCAAGTAGACCAGATCACTGGTGCTTTCAAAAGGTCAACACTAGGTGCTCGGTTCCAAGTAGTAGGTCCTTTGGAGAAGAACCGGCAAGAAACTCAATAGACACTCTTTTTAAAAAAGTAAATGGTTTGACAATTTTTATTGTAGTAATGTAAGAACAATGCAGATTAATGTACATGCAGTTAACAACATGAAAAGCAATGAGAAAGTTAGCCTTTTAAAACGATTGCCATAGCAGTTACGAGCTGACCAGTCCCAACAGACAGCACCCGTTCACGAGCATGACGCATACATCGGCGTCGCTCAGCTCAACCATGTTGCAGGGAATTCAACGACCCGATGCACAACGCCACCATCAGCAGGACATTTTAGTGAGCATGACAGACTCATACCGATAGACAATAGGCGCAAAGCCTGGTTTCAAATTATTTTACCCATACTGTAATGACTAAAGTTCATATTTGCATGCGGCAAACGAGCTGCGAGCTGACGCAGCAGCAGCGGGGATATTCCACAGATGCGCGCATATGCGCTTGTTAGATTATTCCAATAATTTAACTTTGTTTATTACACAAATTCACGTTTTATTAATAATATTAAATGTCTACCTAATCATTTAAGTCATTATACTTATTTAACTTATATACCACATAAAAATGTGTTTTATAATTATAACCTTGTTTACTTGTGATAGACAACATTACACCGGTTCCTTATCAAAATATTATACAATACTATTACGAAATACATTTATAACATAGTTTAAACTGTGTTCTTTTATTATTGTTTTGTATAATATCATATTTAACTGTTTGTACAGAAATAACGTGACTTGTTTACTAATTAAGCCATTGTAAGACCAAGTATGTAATGTGACTAATTAATATCAACATATTTACTTTATTTTTATATAATTTTATGAATCTGTATTAAAATCATACGATGTGACGTCACTTGTTTACTACCGGCCATATTAGCGGTTGCTCCGCCGTACTTGGCACATTCGCTCCGCAGTAGTCACACCGAACGGACCTAAGTTAAGTACCCTTATCTTGTTGATGGGTTTTTATGTGTATTTATGTGTATTTCGTAGTAAATATTCTACTGAATATTTACTAATATATTTTAATGTATAATATGTGTATTTCGCTTGATATTGCTATGATCTGGTCTATAGTATCTGACTAGCTTGTCCTTCCTATTTTCAATTCTTATGAATTATTATATTGTGAATATCATGTAACTAACAACTAACCCAAATATAAGTACTCTCAGTGGTGGAGAGTCTATGTTGGTTTCATTTATCATATCCTCTTTGCTTCTGTTATGTGGATATTGGTCTTAGCCGTAATGCTATGCTCACTATAACCATGTCTGCCGAGATTGTTGCTTTAAAAGATATTTATGGTTTTCATAATAAACTATTCATGGTACATAATCCTGGTTTTTATGTTATTTTACCTCTTCTCTCATTACACTTATACCTACCGCTTTTATGATTATATGTATATATAATCTCACACGCTCATATACAGCGGCAGCCGGTCGGCTGCGCTCGCTCGCCGCCGCTGCTACAAATATGAATTTTAATCGTTATCGATACAATCATGTCAATTCTCTTTGTTGCATTGTAAATTACGTATCAATCAGCTCAGATGCGCTTCGCCAGGTGTGAATGAAATCGTACTTTCGTTTCTCATATCTCTTTTATTTAAAAATAATATATGTGTGTTCGTTTTCTAAGAGTTCGCGCATTGTTCATCCGATTGAGTTGAAACTTTGTACAGTAGTTATTGGTACTTGCGAGAAGATTTCTGACATAGTAAAAAACTTCTTACGAAGGTGGAGCTGTTAGGACACAACTAGTCTCTTTCCTATATAAAAAAATATGTTTGTGTGTTCGTGTGTTTGTCTTTAAATGCGTTCGCGCATCGGTCATCCGATTGAGTTGAAACTGTGTACAGTTGTTATTGGAACATGCGAGAATATTTCCGACATGGTAAAAAAACTTAAAAGGCGGGCGAAGCCGCGAGGATACAGCCAATTCTCAATAAACCAATCCATCTCTTCTCGCGGGTCACGTAAAACTAAGATTTTGTCAAGGTGGGGCAGTAGCACCTTCCTGTTGGCTAATAAAAACGTAATGCAATCGCCGATTTCTTTACCAAGTTTGGTGATTGTGTTAATTTCGCATTAATCGCTTATTTAACCATCATGGACACTTTGGTCTGATGTGATAGTACTGGTCAGTTCAATATCTGCCTAGCCTTTTCCCAGCTATGTTCGGGTCAACTACCAGTCTAACCCGATGCGGTTTACACGGAGCAACTGCCATCAGACCTCCACAACCCAGTTTGGTACTGAGCAATGCCGATATCTTAAGGATAAACCAACTGGTTTAACTCAGAGGCATGGAGGGGTTTCGATGTGTAACGAATGGTCACACATCCACGTACTGACCGCGGCAAGCCCAGCTTAACCTTGCAAATCATATGATCCGCGCGGTTGTTAATTAGTCACCAGCCAATGATGGTCACTTTAAATGTCCCAAAAATGACCATAAGTTAACCAATAAACGAAAATTCAATAAATAAACACACAATTTCACTAAATCTATAACTGATACACTAATATCTACACGAACTCCATTTATCAGAATATTTGCTTTCCATATAGAAACAAATTCATACAATATTTTTTCAAGCACGTTACCTATCAGTGGAGGGAACCGATATTTGCACAGCAACGATACCCATTTTTTTCCAATTGTTGTTTTTTCCTCGGGCATCAATAAAGTATTATCTCTTTTGTTTATTTAACCTCCCTTTTATAAAAGTATGGTAATGACATAATTGATTTTGAAGTGATTTTGCTGGTACTTTGGGCTTTAGAGGATTTCGCGGTAAAATATTTCGTGCCTGAGGCTTTTGGCGTGCAAATGTATTCATCGAATTTCATTTGTTTTAAAAGTGTTTTCGTTTCGCTTTTATACTTATCACTGGGGTAGGCAGGGTTGTATGTAATTTTGTGTATCTATAATTTGAGCCTATTGGAATTTATCGGGCTTGATTCCAAACTCCGGTTTGATACTGGGAATTTTCTTACAGAAAACCAAATTTCTCTAAACCCAATCCGAAAACCTAAGCACTGACTTACTTGGGACAACTAGTCAAATAAGAAGTCTGTGTTTTCGCTTTTATTTTAAAAATGAAGTGGTTTTTAACGGGTCGTTTTGGGGGTGATAATTCCTAGATTTTAAGTCGCGGGCTAAAGATTTAGATTCAGTTACTTACATGGAAAATTATAGCCTCTAAGTTATCAACAAAATATTCAAGATAACAAAAGAGATATTCTTGTGAAAACTACATTAATAAAATCATCATCACTAATTTAAAATCAAGACCAAGTGAGGGATATGAATGTACCCTTGCTTCACGAAGATGACAACTGCTCCACCACTTCAGTCACCCGTGACCACGGCCAGTGTAATTCGGTCGAAACGTCGGGATAAAAAAGGTATTAAGCCTTTTACGTATACGCGACCAGACCCGAGTTAGTATTACATTGTGTACGAATCGCGAAAGTTTAATATTTACATAAATAAAACTATACCCTAAATTCCTAACTCAGATAATTTATGTAAACAAAGGGGATAACAGATCAAAAAAATATTTTATTAATGGTAATTCACTGAAAATGCCGGAAAAAGGGTTAGATTCTCTTTTATGTACTGATTTTAGAAATAATAATTTAAAAAATATCATACCGTAATTACTTTTATAAATTTTCAGTTTTCAACAAAGTTATTAAAAAAAGGAGATTTTCTGGTATAAAGTATTTTATGATACTGGTAACACTGTAGGAGTACAAAACCTTTTCAAATTTCGTTTAACAAAATGTGAAAGTTGTTGTCTTAGCGTCATAACAATACATTCGTTTTCTTTTCCCGTTTTGCTGCGTGTTTGTTAATTTTGTTATTGTGCTATAGTATCAATCATCGTGTTAAGTTTTTCATCTTGTTGGTGTTTGTTATATTTCCTTGTTTTTGTTGAGTTCGTTTGTTAAGTTTTATTTGTTATTTGACAAATGGAGCCTCAACCGGGCCCCTCGAAGGCAGCCGCCCCCGACTTTTTGTCGCCTGTTAAAAAGCGGCCTCGAACATCTATGAGTGCCACAGAAAAACTTATGGTGATGAATGCGTATAAGGACTGATTAAAGTGATTATAAGGCGCGTCTCCGACACACTACACAAGACATTGTTTGGCTACGGTATTTTGTTTCCATTGTTCTTAAAATTAACTTGATTTTAAATGATTACTTAGTAAACATTTAATGATAAAATGTTTTGTACCACTAACCTGTCACTTTGACAATGACATTTCTTTGTTTACATAAATTATCTGAATTCTGGAATTAGGGTATAGTCATATCAAATAAGACATTTTAATGTAATAAGCTGAAACATAAACTGAATTACAACTCGACTAACAATATACAAGGCTGTTTGTATATCTACATGACTATACATAATATATATTTGATGTCTCCAGGGACCCTTCGTAGGTATGAGTTACGTGAGCGAGCACATACTTATCAAAATGTCATAGTTCATACCCTGACAGGTAGGCCCCGAGATGGAGTTGAATTTTTCATCCTTCATGCCTCTCAGGTATTTTTCTAGGTGAAATATTAGTAAATGAATTTTATGAAGGTCGGAATATTGTTTATTGGGATTCTAGTTCATAACTTAGAGTTTATTTTGGCGGATAAGGGATAGTACGGAACAGGTAGCAATATTTTGTTGAATACTAGCACGATTTATATTTTTTTTTTTTTTTAACTTTTTCACTTGTTCGCGTTTTGCCCTAGTCACAGTTTATGATAAGCGCAGACAGGGTCTAAAATGGAGCACACAAATCTAAGTAACACAGATTTAGAGACACACGACGGAAGACAGAAAACTGCTCGGCCCGGACTTTAATGTGCGGGTGGTCGCACTCGCTAGGTAGGACCGTATAGATCCTACCACCAAGCGTGCTTGGTTTTGTTGAATCTTACAACACACGTCTATTCCCAGCGTTCGGTGACGAAGTTTTATATTCTAGTCCATAGACAAACGGATTAAAAAAATTTAGACTTTCGCTTTGCATCCTCGGAGTCACGGCTTCGACTACTATCATGACAAAAGGTTCTGCCTAGCCTGTTTTCAACTATGTTATGATCGGTTTCCAATCTAACCATGTTCGGCTGGATACCAGTATTTTATCTTCGTAACCCATTTATTGGGCAATGGGCTTATGCTATGGGTTAGACCGGTTGTCACGATTTCAGGTTTCTCATTGCCGTAACGGCTATCATAGGTATTGGTATGAGGCCCGCGACCGACGCTTTCGACGCTCCGAGGCCAGAAGGGGTCTCGGTGTGTGATGTACGGCCACCAAGTGTGGTTAGCGTAGCTTTTTTTTATATTTATTATGGGCTTTGTCGCTGAGCGACCACATCGCCCTGTAAGACAAAATAACAAAAAACAAATACATAGTAAATGGGGTTATTGCTTAGTAAGATCTAGTTCTGCTAATTTATAAAGAATTTTGGCCTCGTCTGACACAAGTTTTGCTAAGATACTATTGCAAAGACCAATATTAATTTCTCTGGCTACACCCAAGTGCATAAATCGTAGCTTAACCTCGCAGATCGTATCGACGGCCGCAAAGAACAAACGGCTATCTACAAAATCAATAGTTTTCAGGAGAGCGTTTTTAACGCGAAAATGTAATAACTTCTACAAGAACAAAGCTAGCTTCTTCAAATTTGCAATAGTTAATTAATTCGGCATTTCGAACAAAATAATGAAGGTCAATTAACTGTTTTTTTTCTTTTTCGAAATACGGCATATGTCTTTTTCTACTTCGCACAAAATAAATAACTAACTGAGTCAACTGCCATATGTTCGCTTCTACGTAGGACTTTGTAATTCCTGATTCCCAAATAATTTTACATATATGAGGAGATATTGCTATTCTATTTTATAATATGTATCTAACTACGACAATAAGTAAAGGGTATGTATGATTGACACCAAAATATTGTAGTTGTCTCAAATTACTTCGTAATTCTAAAGGTTCAGATATTGATATTGCAGATAATTTACCATTAATATGATGAGCTTTTGGAGTTCAAGAAAAGAATTAAGTTATTCATAGTCAGTGATTCTTTTTTAATCATCGCAATCATATTACAAAGTAACAAAAATGCAATATTTGCAGATAAAATAACATTTCTAAGGAGTTACTATCTTCAAAAACAGTTAAATAATCAAATCTTATACAAGTTATAATCACACAAAAGCAAAGCAAAGGATCAAAGGAATTGAACCCGTGTTAATACACGTAAGTAAAGCTTATTTTATCACAATAATCAAACTTACTAAACAAAAAATAATTTCTTCGTAATCTTTTCTTCAAGAAATAATCAAATTACAAACTAAATTATTAAAGGTTTTTGTCGTATAAAATGATCAATCGGCAGTCTGTTTTTCTACCGTAGGACGTTGATGATAGCTTCAGCAAGTGTTATTTAACGATTCTGGCTATATTTGGATGTGCTTTATCAAGCATAAGTTGATATAAAGCACACAACTGGGTCCGCAAAGAAATGACAATATCCGAAACAATCATTTCAACGTAAATCTGTGCATTGAGATTGCCTCTGATTTAAATCAGTTCGGTTCTTCCACCGATTCAAATACTCGGCCATATCATTATTGTTCCACGTTTTTAGCATCCTGAGGGCCACCAATACCGTATACCGTATACATCTAGTATCTGGTCTCACGTCAAAGCGAAATTCATCAGAAAAGCACACATAACGCCACTTTTCTTCTGCCCAATTTCTGTGTTCACGAGCCCATTGTGAATGGGCCCTACGATTGCAGGGCTCAACTGGTGGCACTCGTAGCGGCCTTCGGAAACGGATATTAACTTTGTGCAAACGATTTCTAATAGTTTGATCGCTTATTAACAACCCTGAAGAGCGATGAAGCCTTTGAATACTCATCTTGCACAGCACGAGAAAAATATAATTATATTACATTGAATAATGTATTTACATGTCTTTATTTTTTATTGTACTGTGCGTTCAGTAGTCCACGAAGACGCGCCCCATCCTTTTTGCTGTCGGTAGCCGCGTGGTGCTTAAGCATACATTTCTTATTATTATCTTATTTTAGTTTCCGTGCCCCGCAGAGCACGTTTAGCCGTCGGTCCCGGGTGTATACAAATACTTGTGATAGTCGTTACGGGTAGTCAGAAGTCCGAAAATCTGACAACCGGTCTAACCTTAGGATATCAGCATTGCCCAGCAACTGGGTTACGGAGGTCTGAAGACAGTCAGTCCGTGTAAAATACTGGTATTCAGCCACACTGGTTAGACTAAAAGCTGACCCCAACATAGTTGGGAAAAGGCTAGGTGGAACGAAGAGCGATAAACCCTCGTAATTAACATCATCGCACTAATTTTAGGATTCTATCGAGCAGTGATTTGTATGTAAAGATCTTGTCTATCTGTGGTAATGCGAGTTCGTCCTCCATGGCGCTCAGCTACGCTGCCAGTGATACGGTAGTGTCTAGAAGTGACTTCTTATACTCTGCGTAGTGCCCAGAGCGATGGCCACAGTACGTTGCCGTGAGCCAGCTTCCAACATTTCTACGGCTCTGATCGTTTTTTCTCAACTCAAGTGACGTCTTCTATCCATATTACGAGTAGCATTCATGTATATTGATCTGACTCAGAAGTGTGGTAGAAATGGTACCGGTTTTGTTTCAAAACCGTTGCTGGATTTTATATAAAAACGACTAGACAGAAGATTTTCAACTTTTAATCGAAATTCAAAAACGTTTGTTTTTTATATTATGAAAAGGTAGCTAAGAAACTATGAGGAGTCCAAAAAAAACAATTTAAGAACTTGCAGTAATTCGCTAAAATATGCATTATCCCTAGACACTTTTGATGTGTGTATTATGAAATGTAGATTAACAAAATTGAAGTCGTAGAAATAATTAAGTATGCAAGTTAAAAAAAGTCAACTGCCCCGCCGCCCGTGATAAAACGGTCATGTAACTGATATCTTTGTTTATGGCATGCGACGCGCCGAATTTGACGACGCACATACGGACAATTGTAGATGTGCGTATGTACTTCGTTACTTTGTAAAAAAAGGTGTAGTTGTCTTTAAATACGCGACATAATACAAGGAAAAAATGAGATTTTATATGAAAAAAAAATATCACTAGATAAAATAAAGAATTCTGATTTCAATTATGTAAAAAAGTGAATTTCGCAAAAATGCAGTTGTCTTTTTGTTCTTTGCGGCCGTCGGTATGATCCGCGGCAGCTGATTCTTAGGACATCGATATCCCCCTAGTAATTAGATTGCATAGGTCTCTTTAGTCTCCGAGTAAAATGCTCACATTCAGCTCTTTTGGCTAGACTGAAAACCTGAAAACAGACCTCAACTTGTGAATAAGGTTGGCTCTTGATAACATCAGGGGGAATCTTAGTATCAAGCTATATCTATGTACAGTCCAGCCATTTAAATGTTGTATAAAAGGTGAACAAACCTTATTGGGAAACATTCATTTTGCTTTAAAAATCCGTTAAACATTTTTGGGAAACCTTGTCCAGGTATTTTTTCAATACTTTTTGTTATGTAAATTTGAGTATTTGCATTAAATTCAAAACGCTTGTTTACATTTTATACAAATTTTAACGGCCAAACTATAGATAGGTATGCACAACATTTAAAAAAGTCTGTCGGTCATTTATTTACAATTTATTTTATTTTCATTATAACATTACATTTTTAGATAACTACCGAATATTATAAAAATATTTACGTTTCGAGCACTGTTTAATGGTAACCATATGTTTGTATTGGCATAATATACCAACGGATATAGCATTTCATATTTATGGTGTGTGGTACTGTAAATCATAGCTTGCGGTATTTTTAGTGTGTGTGTGTGCATTATTTATTTAATTTAGAGAAATCTGGAAATGTTAAATATATTGCAGTGTTGATTTGAAAATTAAATAAACAAAATATATCTGCTTGTTTATTAGATTATGCATAAATATCAGGAGTCGAGCGAGGTGAACTGAATATTGTAATCTTTTTTTTATAGGCTAGTATCGCATAACATATTTTATGCAAGCTAAATAGGCTAGATAAGAAGCACGATCAAATAAATAAAACATTAGGTATCTTGCTGATGCATTAGGTATGGTGCTGATGCATTAGGTATGGTGCCGTGTCAACGAGCTCTGGAGTGTAGTATCCTGGGTGCTAAACTAACCGATCGCGTTCGAAACACCACCCTGCGCTCCATAACACAAGTATGTTGGAGAAAAGACAGCCAAGCTGAAGAGGGAGTGGGCCGGACATGTCGCTCGAATGTACCTGAACAGATGGGCAAAGATCGCCACTCACTGGACGCCTGAAGGAGGATATCGTCGCCGAGGTCGACCGCGGCGTAGATGGCGTGACGATTTAGACGGGTTTGCGGGGTCAACATGGTCAAAAACTGCACAAAATAGAGATATTTGGAAGGCAAAAGGGGAGACCTTTGCTCAGCAGTGGGACAAAAAATATTCACCATTCCATTCATTCACCAACTCAACAATAATTAGTTTTTTTTTGTTTTACTAACAGACAGCGCGAGTCATCATCTGCCTAGCCTTTTCCCAACTATGTTGGGGTCGGCTTCCAGTCGAACGATGATTATAGATAAGAACTAAGTTAAGAGATGTCAATCCAGGTTACGCCTTGAACTTCACCGTGTTTTTAGTCGACATCTTCTGATACTAAATTTGAAAGCTCTAATCTACGTCCGTCTTTTTCTTATTTTATCAAAGTGAAAAAGATGGCAATAACCTAAATTAAGTTTAGTTTGCGCACAACCGACACCAATACTTATCTTACTAAGCAAGTTCATTAAACGCATCATGGTTATAATCCTTTTAACAATATTGCTATAACATCATCATCATCATTCAGCCCAAAGACATTCGCTTCTCTCAAGCATCGCCACATCAACCGGCCCTGTGCTTCTCGCATCCAGCGCATTCCCGCTTTCTTTAACAGCATTATAATTGGGAAACACACTCGTAACCGCTTTGGCTATGATTTTGACAGGTCAACAATATCCATAGCAACGTTTGTATTAACAATCCGACTTCTCCACAACATATTGTTTTCGACACATCAACTATCAGGATTGATGTTGGTTACGCTTACGGTTACGATTGCCCTGCAGGTCATCGGCACACCCTGTGGGGGGCCTACCCACGCAGCGTCTTCCGGTACGCGATCACCACTCCAGAACCTTTCGCCATCGCTATGTGAGGATAAGGAAGTACTGTAAAGAACTTAAGACATTTGTTATTCTTTTCTTCCGAATAACCAATACACACGCAGTTACCAATGTTTTTAACCAACATAACAACACCACACAAAGTACCTAACACGTCATTCATAACAAATCGCTTAGTATCATATATCAATTCACCTCTCGTTCGTGCTCTTGCGATGCTAAATCTGACATCAGCACCGGAGTGTGATTTGTTTGCCTCAAGATGGATAGATGTGTGTCGTGAATGTTTGAGATTTTATGAGAGGATGGATGAAAGATGAGTAAAGTTAATTTCTTTACTGATGATAACGTTTTTTAATTACTAGTTTATGAGGTTTTTCTTCCATACAATTTGAACTATACAACGCATTGGTCTCAACTGTTATATTGTGCATGTTTATACAAGGTTAGTCAGAAAGGGGGGCACTAATCTGGAAGGGTGTTAAAGTACCCATAATAATGAGTAACTTTTGTTCTACCACTTTCCCCAAAAGTCAATAGTTTAAGAGAAATAACTGTTCAAAAATTACATAAAAAACATGCTAAAATCTATCTATCCTCAGCTATGATCAGCTGTGATCATTTTAGGTCATATTTGGGGTCACGAATTTTTTCAAGCTCCATTTTCTGATTTCGTAACTAAGGTAGCGAGGAAGTTTTTTTTTTTTTATCGAATTTTGAAATTTTATCACTTGCTTTAAAACAGTCATCAGTGATACGTTAAGTAGCCTGCAGGTACCCCCTTTCCGACTAACCTTGTATAAATAAATATCAGAACCATTTTCAAAGTTGCCAACATAACCATAACTCCACTCCTATATCCAACTCCATTTATTCTTGCTGGATTAAAAGAAACTTCTCTGCGGCCCCTTGAGGGTCATAAACTATTCTCGTTCCATAGGAAGAATCCGCCAGAATTATTTCGTAGACTCTAGAGAAGATATCACGAACTGAATTTTATGAATACTGAAAAATGGTTGAATGTATTTTTCCAAGATTTGTTATTTGTTGAGTAGGTCTACCACAGAAATAGAGTTGAATAAATAACGCAACTTGACCTACTTTACATCCCATTTGGTATTGGTAGGAACAATCTGTCTACTTGTAACGCTGCTCCAGAGTCTTAGCAGCCTCTTTTTTAGGGTTCCGTAGTTAACAAGGAACCCTTATAGTTTCGCAATGTCCATCCGTCTGTCTGACCGTCCGCAGCTTAGCTCAGAGACTCTTATTACTAGAAAGCTATGTGTGGTGTTGTTGGATAGGTCTTTCAAATTGTGCAACTACGGAACCTTATTACTGCGCGTGGTCCGACACGCACTTGGCTGGTTTTATTTATTTTTTGCAGTGTCGCCTTTGATCCTAGTCGCACCTGATGGTAAGCGCAGATAGGGTTTAAGATGGAGCACATGAATCTAAGTAGCTACACACGGCGGAACACAGTGAACTGCTTGGCGGCGGACTTTAATGGGGGTGGTTTAGATTCAAACAACAAGGCTGAGTTTTGTTGAATCCAACAACACGCGTCTATCACCAGCGTTGCGGTGAGGAAGTTTTATATTCTATAGTCCATCCCCACACTGGATAAGAATTGCTGGAATTTTTTGGAAGAATTTGAGCTATTCTCATACAGATCGTGCCGACATGAAAGAAGAAGATACTGCTTGCGTTTTGCTTTTTTTTTGCTTGCCTTTGTCTTACCCTGAAAGCTGTTGATGCAAGTTCTATTATTTTATATTTCTCGACATACAGCCAGTAGAAAATAATTTCTAGTGGTCGTAGTTCAAGAGTGCTTGATATGAAAATACCTAGCCAGACTATGTTGCGTATACCAGACACTATTATTTTAGTTTTAAGACTGAAGAATATATCTGCTTTACTGTCTCCAATTCGTGTGCCGTAGTCGTGATCCTAAAATGATATTATAGTAGCACTAGCTTTAGCCCGCAGCTTCGCTTGCGTGAAATTTTGAACCCGTTAAGTGACGATTTTCCAAACAAACTTTCATCCCCTATTTAACTCCCTTAGGGGTTAAATTTCGAAAATTCCCTTCTTAGTGGATGCCTACGTTACAAAAGTAACCTACTGTCAAAATTTCAACTTTCTAACCCCAGTGGTTTAGGCTGTGCGTTGATAGATCAGTCAGTCAGTCAGTCAGCTTCTCCTTTTATATATAAAAAAAGATAAGCAGCCCATTATTATCCCACTGCTGGGCTTCCTCTCAGAAAGACAATGGTGTAGGCCTTAGTCCACCACGATAGCCTGGACTACACACCATCGAGAACCTTTTGGAGCCCTATCAGGTGTCGATGTTTCCTTCTGATGTTTTCCTTCACCGTCAACGCCAGTGATAGTCAAATTTTATCCGCACATGAATTGATAATGTCAAATGTGCAGGCCGTGATTTAACTTGGACTCTTCTGCATGCATTAATTGCCTTAAATAGGAACCTAGATCGCCATACAAAATATATCCTTGCAAGCAATACTCTATTTTCCCGAAAAGGTCCAATCAATGTTAATCATAGTTTAATAATAACTTGAGCCTCAAGAGAGCGCCACTTTCAATAGTTGATATCGGGATGAGTAGTAATTAAGTTAGGCTCTAGACTGAAACCAATTAACTAGATATAATTACATCAAGTGGAAGAAACGAGGCGATTTGTTCGGAGATATGTTCTTCTAGTTCATATTGGTATTTAACATGAGAACGTTAATTTTATGGGGCTTGTAGCTCGATTGCAGATCGATTTAACTGGTTAAACTGCGCTTGCCACCTTGTGCATGGATATGTGACCTTCAACTTCAGCTTCAAAACTCACTTATTCAAAATTGATTCCACGCTTATAACTTCGAAAAACATACGTCTCCTATTTCAAACCTGAAGGGTAGAAATTCCGAAACCCTCAAACACGTGGATTGCTTCTTACTTCAAAGGTACCACATTTTCCATACAGACTTTTAACCCTTGTTGTTCCACCCCCTTAGAGGTTTATTTTACAACCATTGTAGCTACAGAAAAACGTTCACGAGACCACCCATAACTTTTGCAATAACTTCTATCTGCATTCACAGATTTTGAAAAAAATGTACAGTCGGCGAGAAAAAGGGCAGTTTTCACAAAACATTTTTATGATTCCAATCGATCCTATTCCTTCATGCCCCATCTCGAATTACCACCCTGTATATTTTCCGACTGTTAATGATATTTGTTACGATTACCCTCATTTCCCCCATAACATATACGATACATTACCCCGAGTAAATAATTTTAAAAGCCGACCTTATATTCAATTACAGTAGAGTTTGAAACCAATAACGTTTGCACATTAACCAGAATGCCTCATAAATGTCTGAAGAGTACCATAAATTTAAGTGCTATGCGCATAGAATTTACGATATTATACCTCGTTTTAGAGTTATTAGAAGTTTCTGTCAGGATGATGTGTTTGTGGCATTAACGGAGTCGGTTTCGGAACAATGCCAATAGGTTACGTAAATAATGTATACAGGCTGTTAACGAATTCGTGTAATTCCTTCAAACCACGTGATCTACTGGTGACACAGATTAACCCTAAATGGGATTTTTTGAAAATCAACGAAAAATATTATTCAAAAAAAATTCTTGATTTTCTATTTCTGAGTCATTTTGGAACCTTGAGTTATCTGACTGCAAAGAGCGATATCGCGTTAGTCGTGCCTGCCAGCCGTGTCGCCGTGCTTTCATTAATTTATGCGTGGCATCGAAATGTTCACAAAAATAAAACTTTTTTTTTTGCAAAAAATTTTTTTTTTTTTACTGAATCCTTATAATCCGGTTTAGATACGATCGGTAACAAAGCCGCATGAAAAAATACTATTTTTTTTTTTTTTTTTTTAATCAAGCTAAATCCAGTGCGGGGCCTGTCTACATCAGTAGTAGATCATGTGGTTTTAAGGAATTACACGAATTCGTTAACAGCCTGCATAGGGTGTCCCGAAAGTCAACGTCCCGAAAGTTAAGCCGGGAACAAATGACAGGGAAGCTTAGGGCAGATATGAAAGTAAAAAGTTTTCGATTTTCAGTTATAATGAATAAAATTTAACCCCATAACTCTAATTATAAAATGTGTTTTAAAAAAAACTGGCCAAGTGCGAGTCGGATACACGCACGAAGGGTTCCGTACCATTATCTATAAAAACGGCAAAGAAATCACGTTTGTTGAATGGAAGCCCCCTTAAATATTTATTTTATTGTTTTTTAGTATTTGTTGTTATAGCGGCAACAGAAATACATCATCTGTGAAAATTTCAACTGTTTGACTATCACGGTTCATGAGATACAGCCTGGTGACAGACGGACGGACAGCGGAGTCTTAGTAATAGGGTCCCGTTTTACCCTTTGGGTACGGAACCCTAAAAACGAATTTGAAAGTTACCAAGAACAAAATTTAACCTCATAAATCTAACTGTGAAATGTGTTTTAGTAAAAAAAAGGATAAATCATTTTAAAAAAGTTTTTTTCTTAACTGTCATAAACTACCCTTTCTTTTGTTCCCCGCTTGACGTTGAGTTTCAGGACATTCTGTATATAGGATATCCTAAACCAATGATTAATGGACTGAAAGTTCTTTTTTTAGGGTTCCGTACCCAAAGGGTTTTTTTTTTTTTTTTTTTTCTATTGGACTGCTGTAGGTCGTCCTAGGGGACGGTTTCTACGTAACCGGGCAGTTATTGGCGAGACCTGAAGGGTCTCCAGCCAATGGGGGGGAAGTAAAATACTTAACCTAAGCTAACTACTTGTACTACACTAACATCATGACTACCTGCAACAACAGCACTAAGGGCGACCCCTAGTGGGACTCGGACCTCGGCTTAGGGCGTTGCTGGCGTGGACATAGGGGGGGGGAGACAGCTTGATGAGGGCTGAATTATCGGTGTGAACCCAAAGGGTAAAACGGGACCCTATTACTAAGGCTCCGCTGTCTGTCTGTCCGTCTGTCTGTCCGTCTGTCACCAGGCTGTATCTCATGAACCGTGATAGTTAGACAGTTGAAATTTTCACAGATAATGTATTTCTGTTGCCGCTGTAACAACAAATACTAAAAAACAGAATAAAATATATTTTTAAGGGGACTCCCATACAACAAACGTGTTTTTTTTTGCTCGTTTTTGCTCGATATTGATAACGGCAACAGGTAGATGCTTGAAATATTCATAGAAAATTTAGTTACATATTCACTTTAAATTAAAATAAACAAATATTTAAGGGAGGCTCCCATACAACAGACATGATTTTTTTGCCGTTTTTTTGGATAATGGTACGGAACCCTTCGTGCGCGAGTCCGACTCGCAATTGGCCGGTTTTTATTTTTAAATATAACAAATATTGCATTCATAAGTCTTTGCCTGAACCGGGTATTGAACCAACACAAACGCGATAACCTCTTTAAATATACAATGTAATTTAATATTTAAAGTATTTTCCCTCCCAAATTATTTGGTCATACTTGATTTGGGACACCGTGTATTATGATTTTTCGTGTCAGGTTATGCAATAAGCTGCGAAGAAATGAATTTCGAAATATTTATGAGTTTGTATAGAAGCTTTTCTTTAGGTTATGTTTTAATAGCTAGCTGTATATAGTATATTATAGTTTTGTATTCATGTTTTTAAAACCAACAGGATCAACGGATATTCAAAAAACCTAGCAGGTTACTGTTTGCTATCTTCAATTCTCTCCACGGAATAGAAAAAACAAGTAGAAGAGCCACGTAGCTATCGAGTGTGTGACACAACGTCTCGAATTCATACGTAAAATATTAGAATCATGCCTTATTTTGCAGCTTTAACGTGTCAAAACGATAGCAGGACGAAAACTGTATCTCACAGAGATATACACCGTGGGCCCAAGGTACCTGAAAGATTTTAACCGTCGATTCCAATGCCTAATTGGAGAAGAAAAGCTAAGATAAAGTTTGTTGAATAAAGTTAAATTTTCGACATCTTAATTTTTTACCGAAATTCACAACTCAAAAAATCTCTAGGGTAACAAGCCCTATGAACGTGGCGTTACGACTTTTGTCATACAATACCCCACTCGCCGTATGTCTTATTTGTCGGGGAGGGTTGTGAACTGAGAAGTTTCTTATTCACTCACACGATAGTTTATAAATGTTGCCATTTCAACGTAAAGTATTGTTTACAAGGAAGTACTAAAGTTAATTGATATAGGTATTACGTACAGCAAAAAAAAAAATGTCTTAATTGGACTTTTGTGGATATCACATTTCACTCATAATACCATCAGCAAGGCGTGGTTAAAAATTTTCGGGTACCTCTGGCCCGCGGTGTTTAGAAACAACCACTTGTTTTTTTTTCTATTTCGTGATTCTCTCAGCAGCTTTCAATATGATAAGAATAAAAGCAAATTGATTTTTTTTAGTGAAATTGATTTCATTAAACAGTACGATTCACACCTAACACCGCATCCGCTGGTTTGACGTAGAATGCATGTCCTTGTGCGGTGTCAACCGACCGAATGCGATCGAGTGTCGCCGCCGCGGCGCTACATTAAAGGTGCAAATATGAACCTTAATTATATTATAGATACATAATATACAGATACAGAAGATACAATTCCCTTCATAACATTGAATATTTCTTCCTAATTATCAACCGCGCAAATCACACAATTTGCGAAGTCAAGCTATACTTGCCGCGGTCAGTATGTGGATGAGTGACCGTTTATTATACATCGAGACCCCTCCGTGCGTCTGTGAGTACCTACATTAAACAATCGGTCTCTGGTATCATACCTATGACAGTCGTTACAGGTAGTCAGAAGCCCAAAAGTCTGACAACCGGTCAAACCTTAGGATATCAGCATTGCCCAATAACTGGGTTGCGGAAGTCTGATGGCAGACGCTCTGTGTAAAATACTGGTATTTAGTATTTAGCCACACGTGGTTAGACTGGAAGCTGACTCCAACACAGTTGGGAAAAGGCTAAGCAAAACGAAATAGTTCTTCCATTCGCTTCGATGCACTATAATGTACGATTTCCACCAAACGAGCCGCGCCGGAGCGCGCCAGAGTGCATTCCACACTGTGCTAAAGGAAATTCAGGCTTCTACACAATAGTTAAGTTTCATGTTTGCGTGGAATTTACACTGCTTGGAACTCTGTTAGATCCGCGCGTATGTCGCGGCAGCCGCTCGGCTGCGCTCGGACGCCGCGGCAGCCGGTCGGCTGCTCGAGTACGTGGACAGCGACGCTCGGCTGTCGTTGCGTCCAGTCGGCTCCGCTCGACCACACCGCAGGTAGAAACTGACTGCGATAACGGATACACAAGAACGCGCGCGCATGCGCCCGGATTCCAACAGATTGTAGCCGTCGGGCGGACGCGGTCGGCTACGGGCGCGTGATCGAGCATCCGCTGCGACTCGCTGCGTTGCGCTCTTGCATGGCCTGGTTCGTCGAAATTGTACATACGCCGATAACAGTCGAAATAAGCGCGCATGCTCTACTCTGCGCTTTTGTCCGCTCCGATTTGCGCCAGTGCGTGTCGATGTGCTCCGACACATATCGGTAGGTATGAATCGTACTCTACTAACTTCAGAATCAAAACCAACTCCTTAAATAAATAACTCCTTGTTAAAAGAATGTACCGTCAAATTAAAGAAAAAACTTTTAACAGGCGCCCCTTACCATTTCTCTCTCGAGGCACTGAATGCACACTCAACTTTAAGAACCAATACTTTACAAGAATAAAGTAAAACTTTCGATACTGAAATGGGACTTATCGACCTGAGAATTAAGTTTCCGAGTTCGGAGCCACTGGAGTGCTTACGTACGCAACTTGAGCAGAAGTCAGCCAAAACAGTTCTTTAATAAGCCTGTTTAAATTCATTGCGTGCATTCTATATTTTCTTCCTTCGAATTATCTGCCATTTCTGTGTCAAATTGAGGATTGGTAATTTGAATGCTTTTGAGTTTAAGCGCTCATTTTCTTGGAAGATTAAAAAAAGCTTTTTTAAGCGCCATTTAAGTTACTTAAGTGTCCTGTCATGTCATTTGCATGACCGATCCCTATCTTATCTAAGTTTGAATGTTTGCGAGTTTTTGAATTTGGATGTTTGGTAATCGCGCCTTAACGACTGAACAGATTTAGATGTAATTTGGCACACAGGTAGATTATGAACTGGATTAGGACATAGGATACTTTTTATCTGGGTACATTAAGAAGTTCCCCAAGGATGTGAGTTTAACTGCGGGCAACAGCCTGCTAGTATTATCTAAAAATGAAATGGCATACTAACAGATATAGACATTCAATTCTGATTATGTATATAATTTGGAAGTACAGTATTAAACGATGCCATTTACACTTTACTATGTCTATAGTAGCTAAAAGCAGGAGTTTTAATTGTGAGGTGAAAAAACAATACCTACTTCTGTACCTATAAAACATTAAGTTCCTATTATTTTTATAAAAGAGTTGCGAGTTGCAACGTGTTTTAGAAAAACCTCATGGAGGCTCTCTAGGAGAACTAAAATAACAAACAATTGTACTGCAATTGTAGTATATCTGGAAGCACTGATGGAAAGTGAGAGCGTTTGTCCACTGCCGCCGTCACCCAGAAACGAGATTATTTTGGACCGAGTTCGGAACGACGTGACGGCGATCGTGTGTCCATCGTGACCGATCTCGGTGGTTTAGCAACACAAGACAAAAGCTCGTGTACCGGCGCTGGCAATCTCGGATGTAGTGGACAAGTGCAGACGTGTTATGTATTGCCAGCATTTCGGCCCGTCACGATCTCGGCAGAGTTCTAGCGGTAGCGCCGATTTACTGACAATCTCAGTGGCCGAGATGACGTCGCTCGGATGACGGACGTGCAGTGGACACGCGGTCGTAGTAATATACAGGGTGTAAAAAGACCCATCACATAGCCGAAATCTACGCACTCTGTACATCAAACTAAATAACTTTGAACAAAAATAATTGCTGGGAAACGACTTTTATTTTTAGGCATTAAAAAAAATCTGTTTTTTTGTAGCGCGTAATGTAATGCACGTAACCGATTGTGCCTGTGTGGGTCGTGCAGCGGCTACACAGCTGAGCCAAGGCGGTTGTATGCGTTTGATATTCATTGCGTTTTTGTAACTTCAAATGCGTAATTTGTAAGGAAAAATTAAAAATTTTGATAATGTTTGTTTGGAAGAAAGTTTAGTATTATCACTTAGAATACGTTTCTGCAAAAAACTAAAAAAAAATGTTGACTTTGACCTTCAATATCTCCGGAATCAATGATTTCCCAGGTATGGTCTGGTAGAAAAAAAATATCCCAATGATGGGTAGAATATGTGGTTTTCCTTTCATTAACGGTCTTTTTACACCCGATATGTAATTATCACTTCTTCGGCAACGTCATCTCGTTATCGGTGACGGTGGCGGTGGACAAACGGCCTGACCCTGTTAGCACTGTCAGCGATTATCGAGCACAATGTGTACTTCTAGACCGCAACGAGGAAGCCCCAATCAAACTAAGGGCGAGATTCACAGACCCACAGACCGCACAGTAGAGTAGAGTAGTCCTACGAGTATGAGTACCTTATTTTCGTACAAATAATGTTCATAATATATTCATAATTATAAGCAAATGTAAATAAGCGTTTCATACTCGAACGAATAATCTTCATATTCGTATGAAACGCGTACTTTACTTAGCAAAGTAAAGTTTGAGTTTGGAATATGAAACTCGCCCTTAGTGGTGTACCCGGACTTCTCGCTCTACAGCAGCTCTTGCGCCTATAAATGACACAACAACATAATCGTTCAGGGGTGATTCTATACTTACAGTTATAGCTAATATCGGTATGTCAGGATTGCGAGCTAGGTAAATGTAGTAAATAAAACTAAAACTCTCCACCACTGAGAGTACTTGTATTTGGGTTAGTGTTAGTAACATGAACTAGATCACAATAGGACAAGCTAGTTATATATAAAAGGTCAGACTTCTTCAGCTGTTCGTCACCGAATGCTCCCGCTTCTTCAAATGACCACCGCCTTTATAACATCGGGTGCGTTGATCCATATCGATGACTACCTTCCTTTGTCAACATTGCCCAGTGCTACCCGCTACCGATAACACGCCCACACCAATGAGCCAATTCTCATAAATATTTTCCATTAATATTCTTGCGATAATTACAACCGTTAAGAACCCATGCATTACATGATTACAGAACGTTATCCGCACTTACGTCCAACCTTTTCCTTTGATCTTTATTAATTACTAAGAGTGCATCAACACATTAAGGTCAGTAGTCTCTCTAATGTTTCCTAATGTTTCGGTCCCTTGGTAATGTGATAGCGTGTTAAAAGAACTTTTCTATGTTTGATTCAGTTATACAAACTTTTGCTTTTAGGGTTTTTTTTCCGTTTTGCGAATGTTTCAGCTTGTAGGCACGTAATTTCATGACGCGCCAATCATTTTGAAGTGACGCGGCAGTTTCACAGCGTATTTGATAGCGATTGCCGATTAAGAGAATACTAAAAGCGTTGATTTGATCGAAATTTAACTGCAACTGAACTTCTTTAATTAGATGACTCAGGCTCCTGCAAAATGCTTTAGCTCTTTTTGTTGCATTCGACCCTAAACGCACCTAATGGCGTGCAGACAGGGTCTAAGATAGACTACACCAACCATGTCAAACTCAAAGTCACTACTGGGCCAAAAGCATGAACACCGTAGACTAAGTGGGCCGCAAAACCTAATAAAAAAGAAGACAAACTACTAAAAATCTTAACGAAAAAATAAGTGATGTTAAACATATTTGTACCAACATACATAAAATGAAATCTGTACTAGTACTACTACTACTTACTAGTACTAGACGTACTAGTACTAGACTTAATTTTTTCTTATTTCCAAAAAAACTTTTTTTTTATTTAAAAATTAAATGTGAGATGTAAGCAAAATCACATATACAACAACATAGTACTTACGTCGGTCGTCGAAACCGGTCGTGATACGTGTATGGATTTGTGTGGTTTTTAACCCGCTCGTGAGCCGCATTATCTGGCAGTTTTCAAAATTGATTCGGGCCGCAGGAAAATGCTCAGTGGGCCGCAAGCGGCCCGCGGGCCATATGTTTGACATGGCTGGACTACACGAATCCAAGCAACAGAGATATAAAGGGATTCTCCTATAACCCTCTGGCTCTTACATACACACGATGGAACACAGTAAACTGCATTGGCTGGATTTTAATATAGTGGAAGTAGCTAGCCAGGCAGATAGTATAGATTCTACCACCAATCGTGCTGGGTTTTGTTGAATCTTACAACATGCGTCTATTCCCAGCGTGCGGTCAGAAAGTTTTATATTCTAGGCAGTTTCCGTAAAGGTTTTTTTTTTTCTCTTTTCTTCACGAGCTCTTTGAGAATAACCCATGCTGCGGTAAGCTAGGTAGGATTTACCAGTCAGCGAGGCTGACTGCCCAGGGTGCGCCGGACATACTGGAGTATCGTCACTCGTGGAGGCTGTTTTAATGCACCCTGTTATACGATGATAAATGAAAAGATTTTATAAAGTAATATCTTGCGGGTATACCCAGGCATGTACCAATGTGACTTTTTCAATGTCATAAGTACTTTCTTAGTTAATCTAAGACGCCACTTACATACGGTGAAGGAAAACATCGTGAGGAAAATCAAAATAATTTATTTGAAACATACATACATACTTACATAAACTCACGTCTTTTTCCCATGGGGGTAGGTAGAAACTGTAGAACGCCACATGCTACGATCCTTACATACTCCTTTCGCTTCATCCACGGTCATACATCTTGTCATATACGCACGCCGGTTGAAAGTACTACGCACCTGACCTTTTTGAAGAACATCACCAATAACATCAATGTATGTCCTTCTAGGGCGTCCTCTACTGGTGTTTCCACTGACATTCGCCTTATAAATTCCTTTTGTTAATCGCCGTTCACTCAATAATTCTTTATTTGAAATTTGAAACCTGGACTTATAATGGCCTGAAATCATCAACCGACAGTGAGCAAGAGTGGTGATCAATGATCAATGCTCATTCTTTCGCTGAGTGAAGAAGCCTTTGCCCTGCAGTAGGACAGTTACAGGCTAATGTATTTACATTATTTATACTTAATATCTAGAACCTTGTAAATTGTGGTTTCAATTAATGCTTTTAAACAGTAATTGTAACCTCTAAATACACTTTAGGGATCATTATCGTGATGTAAACAAAGATGGCGAGACAATCTTGAAGGGTTGTTTACAAACTTATGTAATTGTTTCGCTAATATTAGGTTTCTGTTTTAATTAAAGTTCGGGGTTTTGTTTTAATTAAGAGAAAGTATTAGAAAATCTATGATTTTGTTGGTTTCTTTGGTTTGTAATAATAAATAATAGTAGTAAATCAGTTGGTTAGCAGTGTAACAAGAGATGAATAAAGAATAAAAACGACATGCCAATTGATTGAAACTGATAAAACTACACAGCGGAAACTGAAAGTTGCTGGTGGATAATCCTAGCTACGAGGTTGTGCCTGTGCAAATACTCACCGTTAGCAAGACGAGAACAACCAGAGATAATATGTCGGATAGATTCACCGGGACAGTGGCATGCCCGACAGATGTCAACCGTGCCGTCCTTGACAATATATTTTCTGTAGTTGTTCGTCATCATTACTTCATCCATAATTGCACAAACAAAACCTTCGGTTTCACCAAATAGGTCACCGAAACGTAGCCAGGCCACGGACGCTAGAAAATCTACATCGGGCCCATGAAGGGCCCGGTAGAAGCGTCCGTGAAGCTCCTTGCTCCGCCATAAAAGGGAATATAATAGTAGTAAATCAGTTGGTTAGCAGTGTAACAAGAGATGAATAAAGAATAAAAACGACATGCCAATTGATTGAAACTGATAAAACTACACAGTGGAAACTGAAAGACTCCACAGATGTTTCGTGTAAAGTAGAAAAAACTTTCGAAGAGTTTTTCCTGTGGAAAATGAGATATGGACTGAAAATTTTAAATTGAAATGCAGAATCAAAAGAAAAAGTTCTTGTAACAATGTAATATTCAAACTGAAACTATTTTTGCACATAAGGACTATGAATACCTGCATCCGCATTGCGTATCAGATTCGTAATTTCAATAGTTTTCATTTTGACAATACAACAATATTCATTGCGTGGTACATAGTTGTGGAGAAGTCGAATTGTTAATATACAAGGTTTAACAAAAATAACGCACAACCTCTTAAGGGGTTGCTGTACTAATCATTATGAACAACTTTTACTACGGGACTAAACCTGAAATCGCGAAAAAAAAACAGCTGTTCCCTACATTTATGTTTGCATAACTCGTCAAAATGTAGGGAACAGCTGTTTTTTTTTGCGCTTTCTGATTTGGTCCCGTAGTAAAAGTTGTTCATAATGATGAATAAAGACCTTAAAAGGTTGTGCGTTATTTATGTTACACCTTGTATAAGTTGCTATGGAAATTGTTGACCTGTCAAAATCAACGCACTATGATTACGAGTGTTTTGCGCAATTATTAGGATACTGGTGCCGATTCTGTTGTGGACAAACTAAACTTAATTTAGGCTATTGCCATCTTTTTCACTCTAATAAAATAAGAAAGAGACATACGTAAATAAGAGCTATCAAATTTAGTTGAACTAAAAGTTCAATACAAATTTAGACGACATTTAAAACGTGTCGACTAAAAACACGGTGAAGTTCAAGGCGTAAACTAATTTGACATCTCTAACTTAGTTGTTGTCTATCACCGTCCTTTTCTCGCGCTATCTGTTAGTATAAGATAGCAATTCTCTAATTTTAGTTTGGTTGGTGAACAAGAGAATCGTCACCACTGTTCATTTTGATTTACACTCCATTTAAAAAAGGAAACCTCCAAAAATAAATCACACCTAATCTTTAAACGCCGGCTATAAAATTTCTGCTGAATCATTTTACTATCAACCAACAGGGTGGACAAACAGAATGCTGAACGTGAAAAATTATTATCGCCGAACTAAATACAAACAATAAGCTGCAAAATATTAGCTGCTCCGTAAAGATAGAAGGGAAACTGCTCAGTAAAACATCTAATATAGGGCACGGAAGCTGTCCCCATATTTCTTGGCTAGTTAATAATAGATAAAGCACGTACAAGTAATTATTACGTGAACGTTAGGAATTTGGACCAAACGTGAGAGTTTTGTTGATATTATTGTTTGTATCTCTCTGTAGTCACGGCTCATCTTCCTTTTTTTTTTTTTGCGGAAGATGTCCGGTCCTTTGGAAGGCATACACGGGGACACAGGTCCAACGCGCAGAGGCCCCTATGAGAACTTTAATCTAAAATGGGGTGGGGCACCAACCGGGGACTATCCACGGCTGCACTATTGGAGTACAGTCATGGACCGTTCCAGGTGGGTGCAAGACTATTGTAAAATATGGTGAAAAATATCTGGTCTATGGGAAGGGGTGTTAGGTGGACTAGATAACTTCTGTTGCCGGAAGAAAACGGCGTCTGCCTTTCAACATTTAAAATTGAAGTGTTGGCAGACGGTGACTCGCCAGCTCACTAGCTGGGCCCCCTGAAAAGCCGCCAGTACATAGGCGAAGGGGGCAACAGACGTGTGAGCGGATATAAAATTATTATTATTGTTATTATTATATTGTACTCCTTCAAAAATATGCCCGTTGCCTGGCGGTTTGAGTCTGTCCTGCTGACGGTGGCGTTGTATATTGAGTTGTTAAGTTCCCTACAATATTGTTGAATTAATCGATGCTGGCTATGTTTAATTGCCATGTAATAGGGGACGAGCCTATAGCCATCAACCGGGCACAAATGCAGAAACTCCTATTGTGAAATTCGCGCGGAAAAACACAATACTCGTAACACGTTACTCGACATGGGGCTTAAACCCAGGAACAAAGTGTAATGTTCGGGGGTCTTGTAATAAAACTCGAGCGCCCAACAGCATAACTATAATTCAAGTAACTCCAGGCATATCTCTATCTACCGAAATTATTTTAAATACTAACTAATTTATATCTACCTACACTACACAAAGCAGCAAAGAAGATGCGTTTGCGATAACATTTTATTAATCTAAAACTTTTTTGGTCTTTGAAGACATTAAGAATCCAAAGTCCAATTCTCAATCAGATACCGATGAAACCCATAAAGCTAGCTAATTATAATATGAGCTTCTATTTCCCCAAAACGCAACAACTTTGCTTATTATGGTGATATTACACGGTTCACTTCTGCTTTTCAAGTAGGAAGAAGCAACCAAACTGAACCATGTAAACTTATAGGTGAATAATAATAATAAGGTTTATTTCCAAATCTTGTACACTTTTCAATAAAAGTCACACAGGGGCCTCCTTTTAAGTAAAGAATATACCTGTGCTAGGAGGCCCCGTTCTTAAATATGAAATTATAAAGTGTACCAAAAGAAGAAGAAGAAGATAGAATTTAAACAAGAAACAAAACAAATATAAAATTAACAAGAAAAGAAAAAAACTTAGAGATATTATCTAAATTAGTGTGTGTTTGAGTGTGTGTGTGCATGTGTGTAAGTGTATGTGGGTGTGGGTGCGTGTGTGAATCTTATCAACTTATAATGACGATGCTTGCAGCAATGATTCAATGTCATCATAGGTCTTCAGTTTTAGCCATTGAACTATTGCCTGTTTGCAGTTTTTAGTAGTCATGGGATAGATGATAATTATGTTATTTATTTTATTATATAGGGTAGCGGAATTTGTATTGAATTATCTTTTGGCGTATGTAGTTTTAACGATTCATGAATCATTCAATATCATTGATCAATAGCATATGCTTACATTTTTGCACCTTTCAACCAAAGTGAATCAATTTGGTTGAATCGTGTAATATTGCCATTACATAACATACCTACCTACGTAAAATATTTTTTCACAGAACTGAGTGATGTGCCGAAGTTTTCCGGATTACGAAAAAACAGCAACTTTGATTAATACAAGCGTGGGTGTTTTTTTGGCATTTTTTATAGCATGCCCTTTGTTGTTCGCGACTCTTTTATGTGTTATATGTGCGATTTTTACCGTGTTCACGTAGGCTTTTCTTTGTTTGTGTATTAAGTTCCTACCGATATTGGCTGAATTTGTTGGTTACTTTTTTTCTTTTTGAACATTCTCTTCATTATGTTCATCAAATGTACACGGGAAATGATGTTTTTTTTTTTCTATTGGACTGCTGTAGGTGGTCCTAGGGGACCCTTCCTTCGTAACGGGCAGTTATTGGCGACACCTGAAGGGTCTCCAGCTAATGGGGGGGAAGTAAAATACTTAACCTTGTACTACAGTAACATCATGACTACCTGCAACCACAGCACTAAGGGCGACCCCTAGTGGGACTCGGACCTCGGCTTAGGGCGTTGCTGGCGGGGACATAGGGGGGGGGGAGACAGCTGGGAAATGATGTTGTTATATAAAGCAAATATATACTATTATGTGGCGTAATTATTTGTTTTGTCACATATTTATTGAAAGTTTGTTCTGCAATGATTGTCCTTGTGTGATACCAGGGCAAGTAAGATAGCCTGCCTTTATGGTATTTTAAATAAATTGGCTTTGACCCAAGGGTCAATTGTATACCGAATGATTTTTAATCACGATTCATTCATCAAATAAAAATTGGTAAAAAAAATAAAAATTGATACTAACAAAATTTAAAAAATAAAAATAGCTATAAAAGTAAGTAAAAAATAAAAATTCTTAAACAATTTAGCGTTAAATTACGTTTTCGCGCATGCACTTAATGGGAGAAAGGCGCTTTCTCATTCCATTTTAAGGTACCTAATTCCTTTGGGAATTTTTTTGATGTGATAATTTGAATTACCAAATTTTTTTCATAATTTATGGAGTCTGAATAATGTCTAGTATAAAATTTGGATGGTGATTAAAAAGCCAGGTAGACACATCAAAAAAAGTTTGCAATCACTAGCAGATTCCGAATTCAAAGTCCAACTGAAATCTCATTTATAAATATTTATCTAGATAACTATCAATCTATATTTATCATGATAATTATCGCTTTGAATCCCGATTAGAAAATTCGGCTTCAAAAAGACTACATCATTTTTCAAAATGATCGCAAACTTTTTTTGATGTGTGTAAGTATCTAATTGCATAAGACCTCACCTTGTAAAATAAACAAAATTTCCACTAGCACCAACACTCTCGTCTGGCATACTAAAAAGTACAAACTCTGGCGAAGTGGTTTCATGTGGAAACATACTTTGTACTGTACATAATACTTCCGACAGCTTATTATAAGAACTTCTTTTGCGAACTTTATTACAGCTAGTAAGTATCCCATTTAGCGTTACAATTTGGTTTCAGTTCAAATAAAGAAGTAGTTTTGTAAAACCTTTTCTTAAAAGTATACTTACATCATAGTAGTTTTTAGAATTTACTTACCATATCAGTATTTAGATAAAGTCCAACGTCTTCTCCCTCTTTTACATAAATAATCATGTATATTTTAAATGTGTATGTGTACTATTCTACTTGTGAGAGGTCATAATTAGGAGTTCCGGTTATTATCGACACTAGTCATGGGGTCTACTCCCTAAGCACGAAGTCCGTGGTTTCGGCCTTAGTTACGAGTGTTTCCTACTCTCTATCACCTACGGACATACGATTATTTCGGGGCCCGAACTAAGAATGAATGACAACACGATTTGACAGTTGTCCCTACTACCGAAGTGTTTTTGCCCGTCCGAAAAGTTGAACTTGACACTTGTTTTGTTCACTCCTACGTTCCGGGCTACTTTCGGACGGGCGACTATCTTCGTGGATGGACTCCCTAAGGAGTAGGCCCCCAGGCATCCCCGAAATATGCACGTGAGTCAAACTGTAGGTACTCACGCGAAAATATGAATCGCACTCACGAAAGTTACTACAGATAATAAGTGCCGTACAAAATACTTGATTACATTGTGTCTCTGTGATTTTCAATGTGTAAAGTTCACGCTTTGACTTCGTCGGTGACGCTTACCCACGAAGTGAGAGTAATCAGATTTTACTGCGATCATCAATCAGCCTAAGTGATGGGAATTTTTAAACAAGTCTGTCAGAACAGTCAACATCTAGACTAGAAGATAGATATTTTTTTTTAATAATATTATACTGGGTTCATCGACGTCGTCTGTAAATATTCATACATGATTCGCGCAGTCAAATCATTCAACCAAATTATTAAAAATAAAAACCCCCCAATTGATCAGTTGATTGATTGATGAGATTGAGCAGTTTGGCATGTATCAATACCATTCTTTCTAAGGATTTTATTGTATCCGATACGTTGTAAGCATACCTTCACTTAATATTTCGTTAAGTTTTAGATCATTTTAACAATCTTTTTTCTAATTGTGGAAGCTTGTAAATGGCTTGTCGTCGATTACTCCACTATTATCTCTGTGTTGTTAGCTGTAAGTCACCCAAACAAAATAAAAATAAATAAAACATTCATGTTATGAAAGAAACATTTTATTTTTTTGTAGTTTTTCACTAACAGTGCATTCACAGTTAAAGTTTCTTACGGCAAGAAACTATTATTAAAAATTAATAGTAAAACCAAAAAAATACATTTTCGAAACAGCGTGAAATACAAATAGCTTACATTGATAGTGAAATATATATTTTTCTCTAATTTTATTAGACTTAAAGATTCGTGACTATTATTATTTCTACAGAAGGCCGTGTTCTTAGGCATTTATAATAATTATATAAAATAATGAAGTTTACGCATTACTTACTGATGCACAGAAGATATCCTACTACATAGATAGATTTACATTTTATAGGGACAGAGTAAAATTTCGAGTTCACGTTAATATACATATATTATGTCTATTTAAAATTTTTATGAAGTTATACATATGAAGGTATATCTATTTACAATTTATGTATATTATTCTCTAGTAAATGTTAGTCGTAGTTTTGACTTTGTGACACACAATAGTACGAAAATCACATTTTACAATAATCCTAGAATACACTAGAGTTTTTGTCGTGTTGTTAGTTTACACACTGTATAATATGCATCACTATGCGAGTGGAAACACACATCCATTTTACTTGCTATAAAAAAAATCGCCTGTGTGTCTTAAGCATTATTTTCATGAAAGCTAAAAGAATAGTTAATAGAAATTGTGTGAAAATATTTCTACTAAGAATTTTCGTTTTAAAGAAATAGATATGATAAAATTTGATATAATATTTTTTGACATAATAAACACTTTTTAAGTAAATGATATTATATCTACTTGGTTATGTTTTTCTGTTATCTTTCGAGGTGAAGCACTGTAGCATCTATTTCTAAACAGTTCGTAGTTGCGTTTGTAGTTATATTAGAGTGTATACTTTATTGTCTATTAAAGTAGTTACATATACTATTTTAATATTCTAAATGCTATATTAATGATGACTAGTCAAAAAATCTATTATGTTATACATCTCTGCAATTGTAAATATTATTCGATGCAGTATTAACTCTCTCGGTTTTTATTATTGTATCATCTATTTAAGCTTAGCATTTGTTTTGTACTACAATGAAATTACTTCCTGTTAGAATATAATCTAAAATAAACCCCTAATTTTCGAATCAGAGATGTATAGCATAATACCTACTAAATTACTTACTATTAGTGACTAGATGAGAATGTTAAAAGTAATCTATGCGATATGTTACGCAAACGCCTTGAAGCATAGCATAATGAACCTTACTTAAATATCCATTCGGTTTATAATTAAATCTAGTACGCTAAATCACAACACTGCAAAATTTAAACATGTTTACGCGTGGAATGTATTTAAGGCTGTGAAAGTTTTCTTATCGCCGAATAAATAAATAAAATGAAACCCGTGACTTATTTACAGATAGAACATTTCCTATAATATATTAAATTGAGGGAAGCCATTACTGTGGCGTTTATGAGGTCAATTTAAAAGAGTATCGAGGCAGAAATGGTCGAGTAAGATGGGACTCTACGGTTGTCAATATATCAACATAAGCTAATATTGGTTTTGGTAGATACTGCCCGTAAAATAAGGTTTAGAGGAAAGATATAATATCCGGAAACCGTAAATTTGGTTCTTCGGTTTTTAAATGAGGTAAAATTACCCGTAATAAACGCAGTGCCTTAAAATGTAATTCTTGAATATTGATACGAACAAATTACTATTTAACACTTTTAAATTACAATATCTAATAGTATTCAAGGTATCGCAAGCACATTAACTATTTTAGAACATACGCTTTTTTGTAAGTATGTATATTGTTCAGAAGTCTTATTATATACAATGCTTAAGACTATGAATAAATATAGTAAATTAAAAAATAGTATAAAAGTTTTTCGTTTTGAAAATCTTAGCCTCGAGTTTTTAGGTACTAAACTTTTAGGTTCAATAGAATATACTAACAAAATTAAAATATCAAACATTGGAAACGTTAAGTTTGGTCTAACAAAACAATAAAATGCAAATTTATTATAATCGCAAAACATCTAAATATTTTGGCAAAGATATGAAAGCAGTTAAGAATTTTATTATTAGTTTAAAGAATCGAATTCAAGAATGTATACTACTATGACTTCCTTTTTTTTCAATTTTGTTTAATTTACAATTTTGGTTTCTAAAATAAGGCAATTTATTTTACAAAGCACAAAAGTATGAAATATTTAAAACTGCAAAATAACTTGTATCTAACTATGTATCAGAAAAAAATCTACAAATATTCGTTGAAACTATTGTTATGACTCCGAATATAATATTAATATTTTAATTCTAATATAATCTGAATGAATTACCTCTAAAAGCAAAACACATTTGCCTTAAATTATTTTATCTACAGCGTCGCGTTAAATCTATGTAAGTCGTAATTATCCCAGGTTCAACTTTATATACATATTCCTTACGATTATATAGTAAAGCTTGACACAGATCACTATAAATTGTTACATCTAGATGAAAATGTGTTGGTACAAACACGGTAGGAGAAGTAACATGAACTACATTTATATGAATTTAAAGACTAGGCTCCACTTAGGATTGAGTAATTTCGATCATCAGCTAAGCTCCACTTGCAATATTAACTTAAAATTACTTTAACATGTAAAGAGGTTTGCTGTGCTGTTGAGAAGCAAGTGTGAAATAATGCAAGTCATATGACGTGTTGAAAAACAAAGTGCAGCTGAGCTGAAAATTATCACGCTCACATGTAAAAATTTAGCATCAATGGAGTTGCTATCAATAGTGAGAATATACTATTTACTATAAATACGCATTATATCAGCATCATCATTTGCACTATAATTACATCTAATAGAAAAGCATTCAGCTTCAACAATCACAACAGCCACAAAATCCTTAGCTTCTAAAAAACGTCAAAGAAACATGCTTAAATATAAAGAGTATTAAATTTTCAAGTGACATTTTTACACAAAACATTTTGATGAACAAAGTTTTAATCAACGCTTTACAAAGCAATTACAAGATAATTATTTACAGTGTCATCAGTTTGCTCAAACAAACTTGAACCGAGTTTAGTCTTATTTTAAGCTCCACTAGATTCGTCGTTGTCAATATCATCTGGTTTTTGTCCGATGTTAAATTCTTTCAACGCATCCTGTATATGTTTGACCTGTCAAAGAAAATCATATTACGAAAACTTTTATCCTTGGGGACGTCGGCCGTCAAAAGAATGTGTTGAAACATAAATTTTGTTACGAGCTTTGAGTTGGTAAAAGAAAAAAATCCATATAGGAGCCAACACTATCAAACATTCATAGAAAATCATAAAGTTTATCCAATATCTGTTGGAAGTGAGAAAGTTGTCGATATAGAAATGGACGTATCAGAGTTTGATAGAATTAAAAAGTTGTTTGTTGATATCAAAAGTAATAAAGTCAGAAAAGATAAACTTTAATAGGATAACAAGTAAATCTGTATTTTTTTTTTCAAATGTTTGATCTCTATAATGCGTGCCTTATGATTTTACAAAAATACAAGTAATTAAAAGTCTCGTTGGGACTAATGATGTGTCATAATGATACGACCACCAGCTACCGCAAACCTCATAATTATAAAACCTCTGAGTCACATTTATTTCATTTTTCGTATTTCCTTTTAAATTTTAGCCTTCACTTTATTTTTGCGTTTTTTTGTTCTACCCTTTGTATTCCCTGACCTTTATTCACGTCAAGGCCTATGTGTTTCATACTTTATACTTCAAAATATCTACAAGAACCTCAACTGAGGCTAGAACTGTAATTAGTGATAAGTACTTCATGAATATTCAGGACGTTGTGTACGGTCTATTAAATGAGTGTAGACGTATCTTATTACATCCAGTCTCGTTGAGTATGCAACAGGAGAATTGTGTCAATAACGTTATCTTTTACGAGAAGTTTTAGATTTTAGGCTTATATTTCGATAGTCTAGTAATTTTTTATATATTTCGATCAGAAATTGACGTATATAAACTCTAAAAGTACCGTACTTTAGAAAACCCCCGGTAAAATGTATATTTGTATCTTATATCTAAGTAATAATCTCTAAATAAGTGTTTGTCTACTTAATCAAATTTATTGTTGTTTACAAACTCTGTAACCTAAAGTTATTTGCAAAAGTAATGCGACTCAAATATTTCGTTGTAAAGGAATGTTTTATCACGATAAAAATTTCGGGACCAACATTATTTTAGGTATTCACTGCTAACCTTATCAATCTCTAAAGTTAAACAATGTCCACTTATAATAAAAATAAACTCACCTGAGCCGCCGAGGGGTCTGTCCCTGGGTGCATGTACTTGTGGAGGAAATAACACGTCCCCGGGATGTCCTTGGGGAACGAATTTGGGAGACAGGAGCGGTCTCGTGCCTCCATCTCAAAACCCGGGAATTTTATTAGCCACCTGCCAGAAAAATTGGGTTGAAAAACTGTCTGTCCGTTCCGTGGAAAAGTTATTGAGTGTCTGGCACTCGTTATTCAGTTAATAGCTAGATAATAGAGTTATTGTGGTATTTTCGGAGTTTCGGCTTTGAGAGACTAATAGGGGCGTAGGATGTACGAAGATGTTTTCTTGTATAGTGTATAGTTTCTTATACAACGTGTAACAGGAATAACTGAATCCCCCAATTAGAATATCCAGTTATAATCGTAGTAATACACATACCTTTAATTTTTACTTCTATGTGCTTGAATATTGTTTATTTAAGAAAATATGATTTAATATTCAGTCTATGACCTTAACATAAGGCTCAATTTTCTTTATCTCAATTAAAAGACTGATTTGTAAAAAGCAAGTTTGAAAAAAAATACACATCGCTGCTTTTTGCACACATTGCTTTGATTCAAAAAAGCTTATTTTAGAGAGCCTTATAAGATTACATTGTTGATAAAAAATGGCGTCAAATTGCAAAAGTACTGGCAAATGATATTTTGTGATGCCACTTCGTAATTCTTGCCGATATGAATGTGAGTTTTACTGGAAAAAAATAAGGCTATTTTTTATTCCGCTTTCTGACTATCTAGTTTGAACATTTTGGATTGTGTGGTTATGCGTGCAAAGCAACGACATGTTAAAAATGATTGAAATCGATTCAGTAGCCGATTCGTAACCAACTGCTTTCAGGGTTTGCGTTTCTTATGTTAGACGTTGCATAAAATTCATTTCCGAAATGTATTTGTAAGTATGTATAGTATTGCGAGCTTGCGGAGGCAACACAAAGTACTAAAATGCGTGAAAACGGCACATCTGTAAGTAATCTACATTTACGAAAATACTGGTAAAACTACGCGTTTTTATTTATTTTACATTTATTAAAAATGAAATGCTTGAATTCATTTTTTTTTTCTTTTAAGCACATTAAAATATTCTTTAATTTAGTCTTTATTTCATAAAGCTGGGTCAGGTACTTTTGAAGACATTGAAGATTTTCTAACCGACCCTTTTTCTTTGCGGTCCAGTGTAATAAGTAAAAATCTGTTGAGTCAAAATATGTATAATATAAAATAACAAAATAAATTATTGCTCCTAATCTAACATAAAATATAGAACTTTACATAAACCCAGTACCTAATGCATGCAAGTCATATCATAAATTTCTTACACACTCATATAAAACTGCTAAAAAATTTATGCCAGGAAGGTCATAAAGCACACACACCCTTTCCCGCCAAAAACTAATGGATCATAACACAAAGTCCGCTTTGAAATTTTTATGGACTAAGTGCCCTTTTTGACAGCATAAATTTAGCTTTTGTATAACGCGAATTTAGCTTAATTGCCAGTTTTAGTTCGTGGAATATTACACTTTTGTAATTGGCAGAAATGAATTTTAGATTTAGTTTGGAATAGTGAATTTGAATAAGTAAGCTAAATGTTTAGATTAGATTTATACAAGGTTAGTCGGAAAGGGGGTACTAATACGCAGACCACTTAAAGTATCACTGATGACTGTTTTGAAGAAAGTGTTAAAATTTTAAAATTCGATCATTTTTATTTCCATGTCATTTTTTTTTATTTTTTTTCAAAAATTCTTCGTTCCTGCTTTAGTTACGAATTCAGAAAATTGGATATATTATTGAATATATTAGGATAAAAATAAGTATCTACAATAATGTATCAAGCAAGTAAGCAATGATGTCGTTTATTGACATATTATTTACTAATACATACATAATATTACGGCCTTTTCCCATGGACCCCCATGGAAAAAGGGAGTAAGACAGAAACTGTAAAACGCCACATGCCACGATCCTTACGTACTCCTTTCGCTTCGTCCACGTTCATACATCTTATTAAACATGTACGCTGGTTGAGAGTACTACGCACCTCTCCTTTTTGAAGAACATTACCAATAACATCGATGTATTTTCTAGGGCGTCCTTTACTGGTGTTTCCACTGACATCTGCCATAAAAATTCCTTTTGTTAATCGCCGTTTTCTCATTCTCTCATCATGACCAAACCATAGCATACTCTTTTTAATTTTTTTCACTACATCATGTTTTAAACCGCATCTATGTCTTAACACATCATTCCTCAATCTATCATTCAAAGTTACACCGCACTTACTTCGCAAGGAACACATTTCCACGGCATTAATTCTACTTTCATGCCTCATCTGCCACGACCAACATTCACTTCCATACATTAGCGTAGATAGCAGCACACCATTATGAACAGCCAGCCGTGTCTTTACCATCATTTGTCTGTCATGTCGTTTATCGTTACGTAATTCAAAATGTATTCTATCATAAACTAAATAATAATCATTCAAGCATTTAGTCAAACAGTTCACTAAATCTTTGCCTATTCTGTTTAGAACGCATTATATACCTCAATGCTCAAAGGCATTGAAATCAGTCCGACTCAGTAACGGTCTGATACAGAGAATTATTCTAACGCATTGAAGGATACAGCAAGCACTCTCCTGTGCTAGCATCAATCCTCTGAGTACATTCACAGGAGCATAACTAATGCGATAGGTACTGGGCCAATTTCCATTACGGAATACTAGGAACATTGCAGAACATAGAACACTAAGATGCCAATCTATCTTCCTGAGAACCATTGCTGTGAACCAACGTGTGAATGGAATTCCATCTGATTTGGGAAGTGGGCGAGCATTCCGAATTCTAGACCCGATTCGGGCCATGATTTAGCAAATTGGCCAATCTATTAAGTGTAGCTATAGTGTATTTGTTTGAATTTACTGTAATCTTATATTCTCGATACTGTATACAGAGTGTAAATGAAATCGTGTAATTCCTTCAAACCGCGTGATGCACTGGTGAACTAGATTGACACTGCAAAGGATTTTAAAAGTTTTAACAAAAAAAAAAAACGATGGTGTTCTATTTTTGAACCATTTTAGCGCCCCGAGTTAAGTGCTCGGAGCGATATCACGCTAGTTGTGCCCGTCAGCTGTGTTATCGTTTTTTCTTTAATTGGAGCGTGGCATCAAAATGTTCAACCACGTATTTTAATTTTCTTTGCTAAAAAAAAAAGTGTTTTTTTTTTCATTGAAACATGAGGTAGAATATAACCGCAAGAAAAACAGAATTTTATTTTTTTATGTTTAATCAAGCTAATTCCGGTTCGGGTTAATCTATAGCGTTAATGGATTTATGTGTTAAGGAATTACAGTTCTAGTGCACTATTAATTAACAAAAAATATTTATGAATGTGTATCTTCTGGATCAAAATTGTGGAGTATTTCGTGGAGCATCGGATGTGAGGCATGATTTATCATGATATTCTAAAGATTTTGAAATGAAATAATTGAAAACCACTAAACTGTATTTTGATAAAAATGCCTATTGTACTTATAGACAATTACGGAGTAAATAATAAACGGTTCGGTCGTGTTGTTGAAATGTAAACAATCTGGTATTGTAGTAGGTATTTTGGTCATGATCGCGGTAATGGCGTTTCCGTAAATTGCGTATGAGATTTTATGGACTAAAGTACTGTGGCAGAATACATTTTTTGTATAAAGTTTCCACACAAAAGTTCGTGCAATAAATTCTCGCGTACAATTTTTTAAATATTCGCGGCGCTCTTATGTCTTTTTTTTATAATTGCAGTTCTACACTTCATTTATAAAGCTAAATGATTCGTTTATTCATTTAAAACACATATAAAATTACATTTTTAAATATTGAATTAACGTGGCCACAACCTCGTGTGCCAAGTTTTGATATTTAATTTCTTTATCCTTCTTGGCTATCACAAGGTTCTCGTCATGCAGAACAGTGTTATCAACAATCATTGTGAGACGCTTTGTTCGATCTTTGTTTTTTTTTAATAAAAACGTTGCCCCACACTAAGATTTCTCTTGTATCGTGGGTGCGTTTACAGACACAAATCTCACAAACAAACGCCCAGACCCGAAACAACCATCTGTAGGCCATACAAATTTTTGTTCCGTGTGGGAATCAAACCCACGACCCGTGGCGCAGAAGCCAATCGCTTAGCCACTGCACCAAACGTGTCGTCGATCTATAACCATTATGTCAGACTTATTGGCAACAATATGTCGGTGATGATAGATCGATCCCAGTACAGTGTGACATGACCATTGTCGAGAACTGGGTCGGGCACATACTTGTAGTATGGTACTTTTGCATCCACAGGGTTGTATTTCAAAATTATGTATTATTAATCCACTAACAGTTAGACAAGGTTAGTCGGAAAGGGGGTACTAATCCGCAGGCCATTTAAAGTATCACTGATGAGTTTTTTAAAGCAAGTGTTAAAATTCAATAATTTTTATTTCCATGAAAAATAAACGTTATTTTAGTTTTTTCAAAAATTCACTGCTTAAGTTACGAATTCAGAAAATGGACCTAATCCGTGACCCCAAATATGACCTAAAATGTAAACACAGCTAATCATTGCTGAGGAAATATAGATTTTAGGGTATTTTTATGAAATCTTTGGACGGCTATTTTTCTGAAAGTATTGACTTTTGGGGAAAATGGTAGAACAAAAGTTACTCATTATTATGGGTACTTTAACACCCTTTTAGATTAGTACCCCCTTTCCGACTAACCTTGTATATGAGGCCGAATTTCCAAATAATATAATTTTCAACTTACTCATAAGTGGTGGGACTGACGTTGATCTTCAGAGGTTCGGAGCCGGACTCGAACTTATTAGCCAGGGTGACATTGTGGCCAAAGAGACAGTACTTCAACATCGTCTTGCCGACCACTCCAGCGAGAACCGTCCCAGTATGGAGGCCTATGCGCATCTACGAAGGAAAAAACAAGTTAAACATGTCAATTATTTGGAAGATTATCACCTAAATATTTAATTCATGAAAAAAGTGATTATCATCAAAAAAAGCTAAGAACCATGACGATTAAACCAGCTTTCAAGTAACAAAAACTAACTTTGAAATTGATCATCCGTTAGGGAACTACAATGCTGCAGATAGACACACAGACAAACAAAGGGTTCAAACTCATAACTCTCTTTGTTTTCGTTGGGGTTTCAAAAACCTTAACGAAGTTATGAATGATCTGAAATAGTTTAGTGTATAATATTGGTTGATTAATAATTATTTTGAACTGATGATAATATGTTAATTGCACATATGTAGGTATGCCAACAATCTCAAAAATAAATTTCTTGAACTACATTCCAGTTGTACGGGTATATCGTCTATAATATTAGAAGTCACACAAATATCAGAATAATAAAACATTAATCTCCTGTTAAGAACGAAATAAAATATTAATCTAATCTTTTAGTGACCACGAGAGCATAAAAGATCGGAAGTGCAGGAAAAATAAAAATAAAATGAGAGCAATAAATATGAAATAATCCATAAAACTGAAGCTCAAATGTTTAAAACTATTTTAATGCTTTGTTTTCGTATCCACAGGAATACGATAACCATTCTTATGTTTGAGACCTAGGGCCTATTTCTCGATCGTCTAAACTATGGCGGTTTGACAATTTCTCTATAGAAAATTATGCCAAATGCACTGTAGAGCGCGTCTCACGTAAGAAGTCTCTTCGGCGTTATGTTGGCACCACTGACTTTCCATTGTTTCGGACGCTTTTACAATGAAAAATCAGTGGTGCCAACATAACGCCGAAGGGACTTCTTTCGTGAGACGCACTCTATGTTCACTTTACATCCAATAACAATGAACTGTGTTCATCATTCTGTACAACTTGTACTAAGGAATAAACAATGAATTCGTAAAAAAAACAGCTGTTCCATAATAAATAATCAATTTTGCTTAGCAAAAAACTTCAAATAAAAGTAAAAACCGACTTAAAAAAACTTAAAAAAGAGTGAAATAAATTAGCATGATGTAAAATTAACCGTTTCTGAAGTCGGTGGCTTTTATTTGTTTAAGTGTAGAATTGCGAAAAGAGTTATCTGAAGGCAATGAAACAGGCCATTAATAAACCCACAAATTATTTGGGTACACGCGAGCGCACCGCCAAGTTCTGAAAAATATGACTAGACAGAACTTTATTAAACTCCTTGCAAAGACCATTTTTGTAGTACAAGATGTTAAAGGTCTAAACATAACCCTGGGTTTTTTCACACTTCTTCTCAGAGATTATCATGTTGAAAACCCTCTGTTGTTTCGATTACGTGTACAATTTGCGTCATAATTATTTTAATTTTTTCTATTCCACCACTTATTTTCTTAGGAACATGCCATATTTTCAACAAGCCTCACATTAATTAGGCCATTTCTTAATGAATAATGTAAAATTTTCAAGGTTCTCCTGATATTAATAAATTTTGGTAAAGTATGTTTTTCCTTAGTTATCTTATTTAGTAAACAATCTTGGTAGTTTCTTTCTACCTTTCTATGTATTTTTCTCTTTCTATCGAGATAGTTAGCAAACACCATATGGACCATAGTTTTTTTTAGTTTTTGAGTGTTTGGGTTACAATACAATGTAGTTAAATGTTTAAACGTAAAATTTTTGAAGCATTCGTTTTAAGAAATAAACGTTTATTCTTAAGTATGTGTTGTGCGTCCGCTTGGGCGTAGAAATAAATGATGTTTCTGTCTTTCCTTAATTTTGATATTTTAAATAACTGCTGAGAAAATATAATTACTAGTTCCGCACACATAACTGGGTTAAAAAATGTTATTTGGCATGTCAAATGTTTAATTTAATTTTTTTTTACAATTATGAATTTTTGCATTGCAATAAAAAACATGCCAAGATTGTTTACTTCATAAGACCACTAAGGAAAAATGGACTGTAGAATGGAATTGTATGAAATACTATGTAACTGTGTTTGACAAATTGAGCTGTCATTGTTCGTAATGTAGGTCTTTGAGTGTTTATTTTGCTGTCGAAACACTGTAAACGTCGAATAATGAAAGCCTAATTTATATTTCTACGTATTTTGTAACATAAAACGGCCTTCAGATTTTCTTAGAAGTGTATAAAACTTTGATTAACGTTTGCGTCAACGTTAATGTGTGTAAGCGAACACAACTGTTTACGTTCTAAGGCAAACTGTTGGTTCTTTGAGGAATATAGGTCACGTGGACACACAGCTAGTATCTGTATAGCATATACACATACTTATTTCATTAGTATGAAAATTAACTGTATTACCACAAAATCACGTTTAACAGTTGTTTAGATTAAGCAGGCCATCTTTGTATACAACGTGTTACAAAAATGGACGCATCACAAAATAAAATCATCACTGAAACGCAACCCTGAAAACATAAAAGTAAAGAGTAGACTACCCAGAAAGTTATTTACATTCTTACCTAATTTCCTGTGAGAGGTAAATAAGTAAATAAAAAATAAAATTCATTTATTTCCGGTAATAATTAATAACCCATAGTGCACAGAAAATGTTAACAATTTAAATCAAGATTAAGTCAAGTTAAATTAAATTAAATTGAATCAGTTCAAATTAAATCAAAAATAAATACATATTTCAAATCATATCAAAATTAACATTACTTATTTCATTACTCATTTAAATTATTACAATTTTATTATTGATAACAAATCTACATCCACAAATCTATTACAAATCTCAAATATTACATTTTTAATCAAATAAAATAAATAAAATTCATTTAATTCAGTTAACATGATCCATAAAATCTGAATAAAATTAAAATTAACAATCTTCACAATATTCAAATACAATTTAAATAACCCTCATAACAAACGATCTACATAACGGAGAAGAGGTCCTATCCACTTTGGTTTTCAGAATTCCGTTTTGTGGCTGCCACGCATTCTGCAGAACTGAGATACAGTTTTCTTGCGGATGACGGCATGAAAGCCATCTGTGCGATGCAGCGCAAACATCCCCGATCCCCGAAATGACAACAACCATAAAAGACTAAGTACTTTATTAACATATTCTTTTGTAAGGGGAATTATGTAACACGTTGTATAGACCATCTTTATTTTTCAAATTATTCTTTGACTTGGTCTCGTTTCACCCTAGTCGTAACTGATGATTAGCACAGACAGGGTCTAAGATGGAGCACACGAATCCAAGTAACACAGATATAGAGGGATTCCGCTATACCTCTCAGGCTCTCGCAAACACACGACAGAACACAGTAAATTGCTAGGCTTTAATGTGAGGGTGGTAGCTAAAAGCGGACCGTACAGATTCTACCACCAAGCGTGCTGGTTTTAGTTTAATTTTACAACACGCGTGTATTCCCAGCGTGCGATGAGGAAGTTTTATTTTCTAGCTCGTTTCCACACCGGGAAAATTGATTCCAGTTTCCAAACTTCAAAAAAAGACACTAAGTTGTCCGTTGCCTATCGTAAAATTAAGTAAAGATGCTAGCTGCAGTATAATAGTATCAATAATAATTACAATAACTATGTAAGAAAAGCAATATTCCATTAAAGTAGATATTATTACAATTTAATTAAACAATAATGATGAAACGATAACTATAGAATTACAAACAAGGGGAAAATCATAAAAAGAATTTGGGGAATCATTTGAAGCCCATGTTTATACATCTCTTTACTAAAAATCGAAGGCATTGAATGAAGTGTAATGCTGAAAGATCAAAGCATCCTCAAATAAATCACAAACATACCTTTATAGGGTTTCCTTCGTGGGTCAAATGTTGGGCGCAGGTTTCAACCATGCGCAAAGCCATCCACGCGATCTGCGGCGCGTGCGTGTCGATCTTGCGATGCAGCCCGCTTGCGACGCAATAGGCATCACCTATTGTTTCCACCTAAGTGTAAAATAAAACAATAGACTATAAAAATGTACCTAGACGAAGTTAGATTTTGAATAAAAAAAAAATAGATCCCAAGAATAGAATTTTAAGGCCCTGAGCAGACGACGGAATTTTTGACCAGCGGACTACAAGAGCCCCCGACAAGAATGAACGTGATTGGTAGTTGTTGTACACGACGGTCATTTTGTCCGTAGTTGTCGTGGCCGCAGCAGTTTGCTGGATAAAAAGACCGTCGTCTACTCTGGCCCTAAAAGTCATACCACGGATACTGTCAAAAAATGTTTTTCCTGTCCAGATTATGCAGATTTCACCACTTAGAATCTCCTAATATTATAAACTAGCTGTACCCGCGACTTTTTCTACAGAAACATAAGATTACTGCTCATCCACACTCAATAGCGCGATAATTTGTACCCTATAACCTGACGCGCTCGTTAACGAACATTTTTGCCAAATTTTAACTAAATCTGTTCAGTACTATTGGAAGATCAAACATGCAAACAGATTAACAGACAGAAATTCTAAAAACTTCTGTTTCGGCATCAGTATCGTTTCTAGTACACGTAGCATTTTTACTACACACACACGTAACACGTAAGTTTATACTAAACTATTTATTGCTTTTATTTAATAGTATTTTAATTTTAATATTGCACGTAATTTATCTGTTTATTTATTTGTGTTGTTATTGCCCGTGGCATCACAACGGTCCTATCTGAAAACCAGCGTTGCGACATTTTGTTTTTTTTAATGTCGCAGCATTATGCTGTGATAGGAGCCTTTTTTGGTCTCGTTCAGGTAGTTTTTATTATTTATCCTTTTTGTATATTGTTTTTGTTTCTGTAACTGCCTGTGTGAGTCGAGAATAAATAATTTTTCTTTATTTCTTTCTTTCTAGCAATGTTTTTTTTCAATAATATTCAATGTACAATTTTTGCTTTTATATGTAAGTATGAAGATAAGCACATAAAATTTATTTGACACAAATCTTCTATATTTTCCGACACTCCTTCATACAGATTACAACAATAGTTATATTCAGTGAATGACTATTAATTAAACGGAACAGTAATTATAATTATGTCATAATTGTTATTAGATTAAAGCGCGGATCACTGCTAACAATGCCGTTTGTATTATTTGATCTTCAAAGCTTCGCTCTGGTGTCACTTGAATAAAAGCTCTTTTGATGTTTTAATTTAAATGGAGACAAAGCTACAGGTGGTTTAACAAGAAAATCTCTTTGAAACGGAATGAAATATTAAATAAAAACTTGACAAACAATTGAGATTAGGATCACACATCTTAATTTATGAAATAATAAGTTTTTTTACCATTCATTTATTTTTTAGTTTTTAGTTATGATCGGGAATGTTTCTCAGTCTGTTTTCGTGTTCTCCTCAGCAAGCCCTTTCATTTGATACCCATACTGTGGCAGTACAGAAAAATTAACTAGACCGCCATCTTGGATGATCCGCCATATTGGAATTAGAATGACTTCACATAACTAAACATGCATTGTCATCCAAAATAAGCGTGCATACCAAATTAAACAAAACCGTCATTTTTGAAGTAAGGTTTCTGGTTAGAAATAAAGCCACACGTTTTTGAGCGTTTTTGAATATTCAACGCCTAAGGGGGTGAAATAAGTTTTGAAAGTTTGTATGAGAAATCTGTTACTTTTGAAGTAAAAAGCATGGACTTAAAAATGTAGGCTCTTGGTGAGAAATTAATATACAAGTGTATGAGGGTTTTTGGAAATTCTACCCGTAAGAGGTGAAATCGTCACCCTCCCCGCTAACTGTCGTAACTAGCAATTGATATTTTTTTAGTAGTTGTGTTAGCTGTGGCTTTATTTTAATGAATTAAGAACTTTTTTGTATTGCTCTTGGCTTCCTCTTTTAAGTTAGTAGTTGCCCTAAAGCCCTAAGGTATCTTTTTAATTATTTCTATTCATTTGAAGCAGATATGTCACTCTGTGACAATTTTTCTGAAAAATTATCAATTGCTAGTTACGACAGTTAGCGGGGAGGGTGACGAAATATGGGATGAAAGATTTTTTTGATTTCATAACTACACCTAACAAGGGGCCTCGTTCAGCTCAAAATTTCACGCAAGCGGAGCTGCGCGCAAAAGCTAGTTAAACTATATATATCTAAGATCTATTCGTAAAAGCCACGTCCACGATATATTCAAATCACGTAGGGTCACTCTCATGGAGCCATCTACGACGTGTACACAGTACCGAGACTAGCCTAGTTAGAGCATCACTACAATCTATGTAGTCTGCAATAGACACGGTCGGAGGGCGACGTGGACACAATCTATAAGTGTACGTGAGGATGCGAGGGAATCTAACCAGATGTGGCTGAATACCAGTATTCATGTATTCAGTATTATGGTACATATGTTATGTCCATTAAAATATATAACAAGCTTCCGGAAAACATAAAAAATATTGACAAAAATCATATATTTACTAATAAATTGATACAATTTCTAATAAATAAAAGCTATTACACTATTGACGACTACTTAAACGATAAACAACAACAATAAAACCATTTTGACATAAAAATTTAGGTGACATTTCATTTTACATTTTAAATTTAATTTTTAATCAATTACTTATTTTTAAATTGCAAAAATACTATTAAAAGTATTGTATGTATTATATTTTAGCCTATACCTATGTATTATATTTATAATTTTAATTTAATACTTATTTTAATAATGCAATAACATTAAACCAACGACTCATATAAATAGCACAAAATACTATTTTAGGTATTATTTCATTTATTATTTTTCTAAACAAGTAAGCGCCTTCATCCTCTCTCCTAATGAAATGTTTGTAAATAATTGTAAAAATTCACTTTGCTGTGCCCGACAGGGTCCATAATTGATTCTATGTTTAACATACCAACTGTTTTATGTACACATTATGGCATGCAATAAAGTATTGAGTATTGAGTATTTTATACGGAGCAACTGTCATTAGATCTCCGCAACCCAGTTACGGAGCAATGTCGATATCCTCGATATCCTATGGTTAGACCGATTGTCAGAGTTTTGGGCTTCTGACTACCTGCAACGACTGTCAATATTTAGTATGGCACCCGAGACCGTTGGTTTAATGTGCTCTCCGAGTCACGGAGGGGTCTCGAGGTTTAACTAATGGTCACCCATCCACGAACTAACCGTGGCAAGCGCAGCTTAACCTTAAATAATATGATTCGCGCGGTTGTTTATTAGCCACGAGCCCTTCGGTATGCGAAAAAATATACTAGACTTATCTCCAAGCTCTATCGTGGACGAGGTGCTTATACGCATACACACATCAAAAAAAGTTTGCGATCACTTTGAAAAATCGAAATCTTTTTTGTTACCTACGGTAGATTATATTATGATTTCTTCTTCTTTTTAGATTCTTTATTTAAAAATATAGACTTAGAATATAAAACAGTTCAATTTAAAAAATTATATCAGCTTATGCTAGTGATCGTAAACGTTTTTTAACCGACTTCAAAAAGGAGGAGGTTCTCAATTCGGTTGTATTTTTTTTTTTATTTTTTTTTTTTATGTTTGTTACCTCATATCTCCGTCATTTATGAACCGATTTGAAAAATTCTTTTTTTGTTCGAAAGGGTATACTTTCCGATTGGTCCCATATCAATTTTATTATGATTAGACCATGAACTTCAGAGATATGGAACGGAACTCCTCAACGGATCAAAGCAAAATTCTCAAATTACTAATATTGCTTTGTTTATATTTGTTGTTCGGAACTGACTACTGGAAAAGAGGAGGGGGTGCGTGTCCCCCCCTCCCCCCTTTGGAATGTTTTCATTATATAGTGTAAGGTATCATTTGAAAGGACTTTTTATGCCCGACTACGTCAAAGCCAAAAAGAAGGGTTATGAAGGAGGGGGTTAAAATTATGACACTAAAACGTATTAAATAAAAAATAAACTTTAAAAAAAAAAAAAACTTTAAAAAAAAGTAAAAACCGACTTCAAAGAAATACTAAAAGGAGTAAAATAATTACCATAATATAAAATTAACAGTTTCAGAAGTCGGTGGCTTCTATTTGCTTCAGTGTAGAGTTGCACCGACTTCTGAAACTGTTAATTTTATATTATGGTAATTATTTTACTCCTTTTAGTATTTCTTTGAAGTCGGTTTTTACTTTTTTTTAAAGTTTTTTTTTTGATGTGTGTATAAGCTTACGCGGCGTCTTACGTAGGCGGTTCAAAACGAACGCGAATAGCGAAGCGATCCGATGCGGTGACACGCGAATTTAATGCGATGCGGCGCGAAGTGGCTTTGTCCTACGAGCTCGCGAACCGCCCGCCGCGCGCCGCCGCCATTCAGTAGCACTGTACGGCACCGCATCCAGTTCGCGCGAAAATATCAAGCCAACTGATCGCGTTCGCGTTCGTGCACGTGCATTTGGTCACGTAGGCCACTTCAATAGGTATCGACTGTTTGTTTTCGCGTCGCTTCTAGATCGATCACGTAGGATGCCGCGTTACACTCCATCAAGATGGATTAAGTCCTTATCACCTCCTCAAGTAAAATCAACATTACGGATAAATGGTTCAACGATTGGAAAGCACTAAAGATCTGAAAGCACTAAAGATCTGATCGAATGAAAACAATTCAAGTTAAAGTTTGATATCTCCTTAAACTTTGAATATCGATCTGGAGCATTTATTTTATTTACTTTAGATTGTCAGTGAATATTTTGATTGATTCCTAGAAAGACGTTATTTTATAATCTATGGTTTGATTATTTCATTGATATAAATGTTATAGGCATGTAAATCTAGGACGAACAACTCTGATGGACACAAAATTACGTCCATTCATCCATTTGCGTAAAAATAATCCACTTTAATTAAATACCCAGCTTCAGTTAACTATTTGGAATACGCGTAATATGATGATATTTTATGTTTTGAAAACTAATGAGACATTAGATTAGAATAAAAAATAAAAGAATTTAAAATAAAACCGGCCAAGTGCGAGTCGGACTCGCGCTCGAAGTGTTCGTACATTATCTATGAAAACGGCAAAAAAATCACGTTTGTTGTATGGGAGCCCCTATAAATATTTATGTTATTCTGTTTTTTAGTACCTATTTGTTGTTATAGCGGCAACAGAAATACATCATCTGTGAAAATTTCAACTGTCTATAACTATCACGGTTCATAAGATACAGCCTGGTGTCAGACGGACAGACGGACGGACAGCGGAGTCTTAGTAATTGGGTCCCGTTTTACCCTTTGGGTACGGAACTCTAAAAATGGAATCATGAAATTTATTTTTTCCATTGCGTCTCCCGAATTCAAATAATTCTACCAGAATCATACCTTCTATTCCACGAAACGTACTCCTACGTTCCTTTTATGTCATAAAACTTTTTAAAGGTACTACCCACACTGTCATTGAAGTATTTCCTTGCTAAAAGGCACAATTTCATTCGAATTGCTAGCGAAATTGTATGCTCCTTGTTTCAAATTACCGTTCTGCTTGGGTTACATTAAATATCAAAAGAGAGCAATTATCCAACGGTCTTTAACGTGTTACGTAAGGATGTAATGTTCCTAACATCTGCGATGAAGGTATAAATAGAAGTACTGATATGTACCTATACTTTCAAGTATTACTAAGGTTTCCTCAAATTTAGACTTAGATATAGTATTTGAAGGTGTAAATAGAAGTACTGATATAGCATTACCTTCAGATATTACTAAGGTTTCCTCAAATTTAGACTTAGATATAGTAGTATTTGTTATTATAGTAGGTACAGTAACTACACAAGGTTAGTTGGAAAGGAGGTACTAATCTGTGGGCCACTTAGAGTATTACTTTCTTCATCCTTGTTTTAGTTAAAAATTCAGAAAATGGAGCTTCTAATCCGTGATCCTAAATATAACCTGAAATGTAAATACAGCTGAGGATAGATAGGTTTTAGCGTATTTTTTATGAAAACTTTGAACAGCAATTTCTTGTAAACTAGTAGGATTTGGGGAAAGTAGAACAAAAGTTATTTATTACTATGTGTGCTTTAAGGCCCTTTCGGATTAGTACCTCCTTTTGGACTAACCTTTTATTAAATACTTATTATTTAGATTATGTTCCTATCTGGCTTGAAATAAAAAAGAAAGTGTAAGAAAATCGGTTGTAAAAAAAATATTCTAATAACTCAAACAAAATCAATATGTCTCAACGGTTTTAAGAATTTTAAATGTACCTAGCTATAATATTAACAAAGTGCTTTATTTCTATTGAGGAAAAGCCGCATTCAATTTACGCCAGCTGCTTTCGTCAAGTTGTCAGATTAATTTTTCTTTGTACACATTATTACGTTCAATATAATTTCAATTTTCAAAATCTTTTCTTACCAACTTTTTTGATATTTATACCGCGGCCTCTCATTTGCACCAATGACGTTCAGATACCACCTGAATAAGTAGAAGCGATCTCACAAACCAGGTTATCACTACTACGATAAATTATAAGTGGTTGAGTGAAAAAATCTGCAGACTCAGTGGCCTAATAGGTCGTCTCACAATGGACCTGAAAGCATCACCATCTTGTTCCAGCTCCATCCAAGCACCCTCACGCAATTCGTCATTTCAAATAAAAAGCATATACTAGCCGCGAGTGCTAGTAGGTGCTCGTGCATCGAAAGTACTTTCGCGAGTTTTGTTGGCCACTACTTGTTGGCTGTAAGTTGGTATTGAAGCCAATGTGTGGTGCAGTAGTTTGATTCTAAATTACCCGTCTAATCTTGGCGCCAAGTTTGGACTCAAAGTCGAGTCCAATATGTGGCCGTGGTATAATTATTATTTTCAAAGATTTATATCGATACTTTTTAGTCCCTCGCCGGTTTTGACATTTCATAGAATCAAAATCATCAAAATATTTACCTTATAAACATCAAGCTCCTCGCAGAATATATCGAACACGCTGTACAGGTCCTCAAGCATGGCGATGACCATCATCGGCGTAGCTGTAGCACATATCGACGTGAAGCCAACTATGTCGCTGAAGAGCATTGTTACGTTGTCATGGCTTTTAGCTTCAATCTTCTCACCTTTGAAAGGAATGATCTTATTAGAAATATTAATGTCTGTAAATGATTTGTTAGTAATTTGATTGTCTGTTTATTCGTTTTTATTTGAATTGAGGTTAGGATTGGCAATAGTACTAACACTAAGCACGTTGTCATTGTCAACAAAAGCCGAGTCAAAAACTGCAATAGTTTCCTTTTCCTTTCTTTTATCTCCATAATATACCAGCACATGAGCTCGCAGACGTTTTAACTGAATAGAAAACTTTCAGAAAATGCTATTATATCTGAACTCGAAGAATGGCGCTTATAAAAGGGAGACTTGCTGTGTTATAGCATTAGATATTTGCCGACTAATAAGTATTGTATTTTGATTTCCAAGTAAAAAAATAATTAAATCGAAACTAATCTTACTCAGACAAAACCATATTAGGTACATGACATTTCACAAAGCGATACATCAAAACATAACCTCTTTAATTTATTCATCCAGGCCGTTATAAACTTAATGGAATTATAAAAGTTGGGCGCACCTGTCTGTAAAGTGCACACTCAACGTGCGATTAAAGTTAGTAATTAATGAGCCAACTACAATGGTTTACAGCCCCATTGTGATGGTGAAGGGCGTGTGACGTGATATAAAGGAGCATATAATAGGGAAGTATATTATAAATATACAGCCTTGGCGGTAAATGTTAGGTGATCATGACTAGCAATTTTGGCTCTCCTTTGTTTATATTGTGACGTCATCATATTTTGTTGCGGTATCACACAAGTACAGAGTCAAAAAGCAATATAACGATGAGCTACTTGCAATTGGCAGATTATAAAGTAGTTATAGAATCGGATTGAACCTCCCCTTATCTACTAAGTCTAATTGCCTGTAGATAGACTTAAATCGCCGTTTCAATTTTCTTACAGACGACGGATTATGAAGGAAAAAATTTGTATCAGCTTTGAAATTCCGTATGGCATTGAGACTTCTGAAGATTTCATTATTTGTCACACACACAGGCAAAAGCAGACACATTGTGATTCTTACTTTTACTTATTCAACATCGCAATAATTCGCTGTTACATAACACTTAAGCTCAAACACCTACATAAAATAATTCAAAGTATAATTCTACCCTAAGAGAATATCACTCAAAGCAATGTTTTGTGAACATTTGACGTCAACATCAGTCAGTTTACATGACAAAATTGCGTGATAACTGGGAACGTCACGCGATTCGTCGTGTCGCAGAACAAATGTCGCTCAGTGAATGAGACGCTTCAGTTTTGGTTTATGACTCGCAATAAGGGTTCTTGGAACAAACGGGCTCAATCTTAAGTGCTTACGTGTGGTATGAGATTGGTATCTCTATTTTCGCAGAGGAGCAGAGGTATTCAAGCAATGTAATGTAGGTTATAATTTTATTGTTTCATCTACAATAAAAGTATCATGTACGATGAATATCACTGTATCACATGATTTATCTATCTATGAAGATGTATCTTGTGCCTTTAAATTATGAGCATAAGAACTATGAAAACATTAATTGATTCGTCGACGACTTTATCAAATTAAAAGTTTTCTTATTCTCTTTAAACAAACAAAATTAAACAAAACAGAACTACGCAACATGAAGCCATTTCCAAACAAGATTGACGGGCAAAATTCCCGCTAACGCCTAACTCACTTCAATTCCCAAGAAGGAAACTTTAATCAAACATAGTGCGTACTTAAATTAAACCATACATAAATCAATTTCAAAGTGTACGAACAGATAATTGACTTACAAACTTACCTAACCACAGCCTCTTGGCTATGTGGGGAGGGAATATTAAATGAAGGAGACTGACATTCTTCTGTCTTTCTTTGTCAACTGCTTTGCTGGCTTCTTCTATCGAGTTCTTTAGCTTATCCATGCGTCTTCGTAGTCCATCCTGATGGGAAAAGCATAAGTTTACAACAACACTTTCAGAGGAGTATCGGGAATTGGTTTGATACGTTTTATTATGTTAAGAATATTTTATACGTGAAGAACGTGTGTGTAGGGCTAGTCGGGAAATCTCAAAAACTGCACGTGGGTAGACCGTAACTAAACATAAAATGACCGTATGTTGTGTGGGTTCAATAATAATGTTATAGAACTAAACGTGAATTTTTATACTAAAACCATCCAACCAAAATGCATTAAAATTTGGAGAATATCAAAATGAGGTTACTTAACATCTATATGATTTTACGTAGGTATAATCGAACAATACAATTTTGATATCTACATTATTCACTTTGCATTAATGACAATCTACTTACAAATTACTGCAGAAATATGTTTCAGTTCATTCATATTTCCAATAAATTCCAATCGGCTCTTACTTAGTTGGAAAAATAAAAATGAACTCATCTATGTTTCAAACACAACCCTTTCTTCACTAAGCAAGTTTGAAGTACTCTGCTGTAGACATTGCACTTGAAGGCGGATCAACAAGTGTAGAACTTCAAACGGGTGTTTTTAAAACTACTTCTAAACAGATGGTTGTGAAAGCTTTTGATACTACTTGCTAATTCTTGAGCTACTATGTCTTCAAAGCAGATCATTGTGTTGAAGTTCTGAATTTTTAGCATTATTATGCGTTTAGTATAGATTTTTGGCCAAACTTTCTTCTTTCATTAATAAACAGCTTACCACTGTTTTTTAGGCATAAAATGCATGGTTAACAGTACCCACACAAGTTGAAAATCCGTCACTATAAATTCTGGTCCTTATATCTATGTCTGACTTACGACCACCTACGTTCAAGTTTTAAAAAATACTTAAAAGTTTCTAAATCAATCATTCTCGTCTAGCGTTAACTTGAGAAGAAAGGTTTATATTGTAAATATTAACTTTAGTACTTTTAAATTAACTTGTCGCCTTAAAGTTTTCAGAATAAACTATCCAAACAGTAACTTCACACTACTTTATACTTAAAATAAGTTTGTCTTCGTCATGAAGTTAGCGTTCACTTTGAAAATCAAATGCGAGTTATACCAACAATAATGTATACTACTAAAATATTATAATAATAGTAAATACTAGATGAAAGAAAAAATACTGCACATAATAACATTCTGTAATACGAAAAACAACTTTTCTTACCTGAGCTCTAGCCTGTTCACCAACCAAGATAACATCTCTAGTAGCATCATGTAGTGGTATATCAGATATGAAGAGACCTCTGCCTGTGAGACCCTCAAGTCCGTCCAAGAACGGGGAGCCGACGAAGAGGAGGGAATCCGATTCCGAACAGAATACCATCTGGCCTTTGATCTCCAAACCCTGTTAGCAACAAAAAGGTTAAGTTAATATTTAGACAAATGTTGTTGTACCCGAACACAGAAAAGAAGATGATATATAATATTAAAAGGTTATACTTGGATATACAAGGTTAATTGGAAAAGGGGTACAAATCTGAAAGGGTGTTAAAGTACCCATAATAACGAATAACTTTTGTTCTACAAGTTTCCCCAAAAGTCAATACTTTAAGAGAAATAGCTGTTCAAAGATTTCATAAAAAATACGCTAAAATCTATCTATCCTCAGCTATGACCAGGTGTGTTTACATTTTAAGTCATATTTGGGGTCATGGATTAGAAGCCCTATTTTCTGAAATCGTAACTAAAGCAGGGCTTAAAAAAATTAAAATCATTTTGCACGGAAATAAAAATTATCGTATTTTAAAATTTTAACACTTGCTTTCAAACAGTCATCAGTGATACTCTAAGTGACCCACGGATTAGTAACTACCCCCTTTCCGACTAGTCTTGTATACTTGAAATGATAAGAAATGAAATATTATTTGATAAAGATATTTTAATCATAAGTTTAGCATAGATAGTGTATGATATCCGTAGTTCAAACAATAGACGCAAAGCATAGAAGCTAGATAAGTAGCGATAAATATGTAGACGAGCTCTTTAGTCTTATCTAAGACTTTGTTTTGTTTCACTCTGGAAGCTGAAACTTTATACGGAGACGAATAAAATTAGAGCCTATTTGTGGTTCTCGAGTGGAGCTGTGCTAAAATTGTTTGTGCCAAGAAAATTCAAACATTCAATGATATCATGCCAATCTAAGATCTTTCTTTATGTGTTTGTTATTTTCGGACATGTTTTTTTCTGTAATTATTAAGTTTTTACAACATCAGAGTTTGAAACTGCTAAAGTTTAGTACGATTACAAAAGTCACGTCACAAATATTTTTATAGTTTGCAGTTTATGCAAGTTTCAAAAGTTATCACCTTACAACAATTTTTTGTAAATGCAGTTTTTATAAACAGGTATCAAAAGTAATCACGTTACAAATATTTTTAGTTAGTGCAGTTTTTTTATGCAAATAATAAAAAGACGGATATAATAAAAGCTAGTAGAATTTGTTCCCGGAAAACTTTTGTTACGGAAATATAAGGCAATGTTTTAGAGCCCCTTGCTACCTCTGAACACGTTCTGGGGAAAGTCCGGGTGGTCTATTCAGAACTTCCGACGATGCGGTTGTACAAGGCAATTTAGCAGCGCGTTGTTTAAAACGCGGTTAGTGCTACACTTCAGCTCTTGTTTTTGTAAGTAAAAGGTTAAAGTTTCTTGGTAATGCCGTGAAGATGAAAACGAAGTGTGGAACTGTACCCCAAGTGTGAGTTTTTTTTGTTAACTACTGTAGTTGCGTCACGCCAAAAATGTATGAAAATTTAGGCAGCGGCTCTAGGCGCGGCGTACAATACTATAATTCGCGCGTAAATTGAACGACGCGCACAGAGCCGCAGCCAAAATTTTCATACATTTTTGGCGTGACGCAACTACAGTAGTTAACGAATAAAACTCACACTTAGGTTACTGGTCTCTGGATAATATCAGTTTGTAATGTAGTTTAGAATTTAGTTATTAAAAACAGCTATGTAAGTTAGCGCATGATTTTCAAGTAAAGAAAAACTGGTGCATTAGAAATTGTTTCTCTTTCCAGTCATATTAACGATAGTTAGGTGAAAAAATTCAAAATAGGAAATTCGTTTACTTAGATGATCTATTTCTTGTTTAAAAATTACTAAGCATTAACATAGCTTCATTAGCAGTAAGACTAAAACTGAACTCGTTTTCGCCTAGTCCCTCCGCTTTTATAATATTGTGGACTATGTCTTCGTTTATAAAATCACACTATCCTGTCGCAGGTCTGTTTGCAGCAATTCGTTTAGAAATAAACAGGATCTTTGTAATTAAGTTTCACATATGTTTGATCACTAATTTGTTGTTGTGTGTGCATAAATAATAAGAGAGAAGAGGAGCTCGTGGCTAAATAATTCCAGCCGCATAGACCGATTTTCCGGGTTAAGCCACGCCTGCCGAGGTTGGTCTGTGGATGGGTGACCATTTACCATAGCGAGTTTCCTCCGTGCCTCGGAAAGCACGTAAAGCCGTTGGTCCCGGCTGTCATTTGTAGATCTTTGACAGGCGTTACTGTTGGTCAGAAGCCAGAAAGTCTGATAACCAGTCTTACCAAGAGTATCGTATTACCCAGTTACTGGGTTGTGGAGGTCTGATAGGCAGTCGCTCCATGTAAAATACTGATATTCAGCTGCATCCGATTCGACTGGAAGCCGACCCCAACATAGTTGGGAAAAGGCTAGGCAGACGATGATGTGTGCATAAATAATAAATCGATGAAATTATTGTATATGTCATTGTGTATGCATTCTTTGGAGGATATTCTTTCGACACAGAAGAGACAAAACGCGTCCTCGTTGTAGGTAAAAAAATTAAGAATCCAGAACGGGTACTGATAAATAAATTTCAAATTTTATTTTAGTAGCCTTTTTTTACATCAAAATTACTATCGGTACTTTTTTCATGTTCCCTTTCATTCTTAATAGAAAACACGGACAAACTCAAAAATAGAACAGTTTCCCAGTTGGGATCGCGAGGTGAGAGAAGTTTCCGGGTCACTCCACTTATTTACTATGTAAACAATACGGTCGGGTCCTACTATTGTGTCAAGAATTTCATTCCATGAATAAAATATTTATAATGCCAAATAGTTAAGATATGGATTGTTTTATGGTAAAAATGTTCAAGCTCTACTTGACGTATTTATCATCACATCTATTCTTCTTTATGATATAGGCAGAATTTTATATGCAGCACGTGTAATAGACACCGTTCTCCATACGTTTATTCAAATACCGAAGATGATAATAATGAGGATATCAATTTTGTGTTTAAAAAGAAACTTGAGTAAGTCTGCATGAAATAAATATCGAATGAAGTAGTATAGTATGCAGATTGTATGCAATTTAAATAGAGAAATACAACATTTCCATTAGTGCTATATATTTAATAGTAGCACGAAGTCATTAAGAAGAAACCATTACGTAAACAAAAGCCTTTTAAGTATTTGTGTATTTGTTTTTAAATAAATGTAGCTAAATTTTCCTGTTTTTTATAGGCCTTCAATTTAAAAGCTTTTACGGAGCGAAAATAAAAAAACATAAGTAAAGAAATAAATTCCTTTATCTAAATAACCGGCCTTCCATTTTCATTCACCAAATCCGATATCAGATCATTCATTCAATTTTTTCTGAATCCCACGAGGATGAAGTAAAATGATTGTTCATTTCATACGGTTTCTAACATTAACAGGTAAAATTCAAATCTGAGTCACGCCAATACAAAAATACAGTGACAGTATTGGGTACGATAATTTCATTCATAACAAAATATTTTAACCTCATTGTTAATGCTTGTAATTCATCATAATCATCACCATTTATTCCCGTGAGTTTTGTTAGGAGTGACTTAGTTTTATGCTTGATAATTATTACATTAAAAGATTACATTTGTAGTGCATTAATAAATAAAAGAGCCTCCATTAGGCAATACTTAAGTACGACTAGCGCACCCTGAGTAGTCTGCCCGGTTAATCTTGCTGACTGGCTATGTTTATACCACGGCAGGGGCTATTCTCGTTAAGCTCATACCGACACAAGTTAGAGAGGGAGAGAGACAGGGAGAGATTATAAAATTTCATGTGGTTCCCGGCAAATAATATGCCATTCGCACATGTCGATTTCGTAAAAGACGACTAATGGATAACATCAAGAGAATAAGCAGCAGCGTCGTCATTCTGCTAGTAACAAAAATTTCCAATCACTAATCCGTCTGCCAAACGTGGTGAGAGGCTGTTCAGCGCTACACTGAAAGGTGGGTGTAGTATATTCATTGCCAGCGTGGCATTAATTTAAACAAAAACCAATAGTAAAGGCCTCTGTTAGCAATTAACTTAGGCTGGTTTAAATGTTGGAACAAACAGAGTACCTAGAAGTCCTTGTGGTAGATACAGTGAATCTGACGCTAGACTAGGATTAAGCCATTTCCATTAGTCGTGGCTTTACGGTTAGGGGTAAAAAAGGGATGGTGGAAGTTTAAACTAAGTACGGAGAAAGTAATCCGGACACAAACAAGTAAAACGTAGTGCTAGTCGTTAATGTACCCTCAATTGTCTATAATACGATTCTCTGGTAAAAAGATGGAGAGGCTTACTTTTATTCGAAACTATACAACTAATTATACCTAAAACAAAGAACAGTTTTTTTTAAACACTTTACTTTATTTATGCCTCTTTACCTCTTAGCTGGATTTTCGTATTTTATTATTCTACCAGATTTAGTATTTGTTGAACAAAGAACATAATTTTTCAGAAAAAAATCTAGAAAATTTCCGCGACATTTGATAAGATTTAATGCTTTTTGTTTAGCGGTTAGTTTTACAAAACATCGTTTTTCTAGTGTCACGTGTATAAAATATCGTTACCATTATCGTTTCGGTAAAAAATGCTGTATACGTGAAAAAATGTGCTAACAAAATATTTTTAGGTGAGAGCTTTGTTAGTGAAATAATTTATTGTTTTTATATTGAATAGTGAATACCGGTAAAATTGTTTATTTGCCTTTTGTAATCCTGAGTGAATAGTGTTTTAGAAATATTATCCTGTAATAGAAGCACAAACGGATTCACTCAATTTATTATCAACTGAGCACAGTTATGATCTAAAAAAAGTATGTAAAGGTAAGTAGCAAAACTCAAAATCAATAGTAACGACGCCACAGTACAGATAAAAAATATCTGTAGGTAACATAATATACTAACGCAATAGCACAATGAATGACTTTGATAGATTTCAGGGTACAAGAAATGAAGAAAAAACGGATGTTAAAGTTCATCAAATGTGGACTATAAATCCAAAAATAGAACTCCAGGTTCAAAATCAGGTTTAAAAAAACTAGCAGTATCCATAAACATCATTCATCACAACACTTTCCAACTGAATACAAGCTATTAGTATTCATAATACGTTTACGAGTTTCCGACCGTTTGATTCCCAACAATGGTTCATTTAGTAAATAACCGAACAAACTTCCGACTACCCACGGCTTTCGAAACAACTTTGCAGTCGCAACTTTTGCGTATAAACGCAAATGAATGCGCCAAAAGTTGTGCGGTATAAAACAACGGAGTTAGAGAATGGTGTGCAGATTGGAGTTAGATTTATGTATACACTAAATTAGAAATAATACTATTCTTCATTATACTGTAAAATTGGATAGCATAAAAGGAGTTTTGATATATTCGAACTTTAGTGCTATTTTAAGGTAACCGAAACACTCTAGGAACTCTAGATTACTTTATCTACGTTATTAAAGCAACATGTTACTAAAATAATTTAGATACAAGTATTCGATTAGCTTGTATCACCAGGAGGGAAGTATGGCATAAAAAGGAGGAGGTTACATACTCGACGGTAGGTAGATCAATGTTGTCAATGATTATGATGATGATGAGGATGTTGAACCTGAATTAACTTTAACAAATGTAGAACTATCATTTAGCTCGTATAACAGTCCATCTAAGTAGGTAGTAATCCACTAATGGATGCTAAAGTATGGCCCAAATAGGCCAATGTGGAGTTCACTTATTAATGTTCGTAAAAAGGTTTTTACCTGACTGATAGGCTAAAGGTAAACAAATTCGTTAGAGTGACCGTTACTTATGATGTATTACAAACATATAGATTGAATTTACGTATTCACGAAGATGTAGTATGACTAGATGGTAGAATATGATTTAGAAAGACCGGTTTAACTAATAATTTAGAAACAAAATCTACAAGTACTAAATGAAGAAGATTAGTGAATGTTTTATAGTTCCATATTATTTCTATTGTACAGTCGCGGACTTGAGCGGACTTGGAGGAGCTCGTGGCTAAATAATTACAGCCGCATAGACCGATCTTCCGGGTTAAGCCACGCTTGCCGAGGTTGGTCTGTGGATGGGTGACCATTTACCATAGCGAGTTTCCTCCATGCCTCGGAAAGCACGTAGTAAAGCCGTTGGTCCCGGCTGTCATTTGTAGATCTTTGACAGTCGTTACTGTTGGTCAGAAGCCAGAAATTCGGACAACCAGTCTTACCAAGAGTATCGTATTACCCAGTTACTGGGTTGTGGAGGTCTGATAGGCAGTCGCTCCATGTAAAATACTGATATTCAGCTGCATCCGGTTCGACTGGAAGCCGACCCCAACATAGTTGGGAAAAGGCTAGGCAGATGATGAGTCGCGGACTTGAAATGTTTACCACCCTAAGGTCTATAATTGCTTGCACATTACTTTTTCATAAGGCCGCTCGATCGCTAGCAAAGAATTTCAAACATATTTTTTTCTTAATTGTTATAAAAAGGTTAATTTAAAGAGGATACTAGGTAGCATGGAAAAAGAAAACAATCTATTTAGTAAATTCAATCAAATTCGCTATATACAACTTTTCATACATACCTAAAAACGAGTACATAACATCAAAAAGTGGTTAACAGCCTTTTTGCTAGAATCGACGCTTCACAATTTAAAAAGTAATACTTATGTAAGTTGATATGACATCTTAAACCTTATTGCGCAGTGCGAGAAGTAATCCAATTTGTAATCTGTTAAACATTTCAAAGTTAAATCTTGACGAAAAAAATAACAATTCTGAAACTCAGATCCCGGTGGTATAAGAATGTAATGTTTACGGAAAAATCCGAAAAACGACTTAATATAATTTTTATAACACGATGTAACAAATTGCGGAATTATAATTATGTTTTTGTATGCCCACCGTGGATAATTTGTTTGAATAATCCAATTCTGAAAATTTTGTGAGTGTTTCTGAATCTTGTGTCAAAATTTGAGATGCCTCAAACTTCTTCAAATACAGATACTTTGTTTATAAGTTTTTACGAAATTTTATTGTTCAAAGAGGCTTAGTATTTAAAAATCGGTGAAAAAACATGGGTAGAAGAAAATGTTAATGAATATAACGTATATTCGAAGACAGTGAAAAAAACTAATCAGATATCTATATATATAAAAGAAAGTCGTGTTAGTTACTTCACTTATAACTCAAGAACGGCTGAACCGATTTAGCTGAAAATTGGCAGGGAGGTAGTTTAGAGCCAGGAGAAGGACATAGGATACTTTTTATCCCGTTCGACATTTTGATATTTAAAAAAAAAAAAATTATATCAGTATATCCATATTCTTAATCTGTTTAGGTAGTAGGTAGGTAGTAGGTAGGTAGTAGGTAGGTAGTAGGTAGGTAGTAGGTAGGTAGTAGGTAGGTAGTAGGTAGGTAGTAGGTAGGTAGTAGGTAGGTAGTAGGTAGGTAGTAGGTAGGTAGTAGGTAGGTAGTAGGTAGGTAGTAGGTAGGTAGTAGGTAGGTAGTAGGTAGGTAGTAGGTAGGTAGTAGGTAGGTAGTAGGTAGGTAGTAGGTAGGTAGTAGGTAGGTAGTAGGTAGGTAGTAGGTAGGTAGTAGGTAGGTAGTAGGTAGGTAGTAGGTAGGTAGTAGGTAGGTAGTAGGTAGGTAGTAGGTAGGTAGTAGGTAGGTAGTAGGTAGGTAGTAGGTAGGTAGTAGGTAGGTAGTAGGTAGGTAGTAGGTAGGTAGTAGGTAGGTAGTAGGTAGGTAGTAGGTAGGTAGTAGGTAGGTAGTAGGTAGGTAGTAGGTAGGTAGTAGGTAGGTAGTAGGTAGGTAGTAGGTAGGTAGTAGGTAGGTAGTAGGTAGGTAGTAGGTAGGTAGTAGGTAGGTAATAAGTAGGAAAAAGGGCATTGCAACGCATGCCGGGAACAGCTAGTTATTAATATTTAAATCAATCACTTTAAAAGCAGTATCTACCCCGTTCAACATAATCTGAAAGCTTCAAATAAGTAAACAAATGAATGCTTGATATTGCACACTTGTCAACGTGACGTTGATAAAGTGTTGTTAACATGACAATATGAAACCGCTTACTGCTCTGCTGCTATTTTAGCCATATCACATGATGACATGAACCATCACGTAAAAGTAAATAAAATATTTGAAAAGGATAATGAAAATATTGATTTTGCAAACAAAGAAGGAAAAAATTAAAGAAATGTTGTCAAAAGAAACAGGTAGCGATTCAATGATAATTCGTATTTTGCAAATGTGTAGTAATAATATGATTATGATCCCTTAAATACGGTTATTGAAACAAAAAATTCTAGAGTTAGATACTACAAAACAATCTATATATATAAAAGAAAGTCGTGTTAGTTACTTCACTTATAACTCAAGAACGGCTGAACCGATTTAGCTGAAAATTGGCAGGGAGGTAGTTTAGAGCCAGGAGAAGGACATAGGATACTTTTTATCCCGTTCGACATTTTGATATTTAAAAAAAAAAAAATTATATCAGTATAGTTGTTTTGTAGTATCTAACTCTAGAATTTTTTGTTTCAATAACCGTATTTAAGGGATCATAATCATATTATTACTACACATTTGCAAAATACGAATTATCATTGAATCGCTACCTGTTTCTTTTGACAACATTTCTTTAATTTTTTCCTTCTTTGTTTGCAAAATCAATATTTTCATTATCCTTTTCAAATATTTTATTTACTTTTACGTGATGGTTCATGTCATCATGTGATATGGCTAAAATAGCAGCAGAGCAGTAAGCGGTTTCATATTGTCATGTTAACAACACTTTATCAACGTCACGTTGACAAGTGTGCAATATCAAGCATTCATTTGTTTACTTATTTGAAGCTTTCAGATTATGTTGAACGGGGTAGATACTGCTTTTAAAGTGATTGATTTAAATATTAATAACTAGCTGTTCCCGGCATGCGTTGCAATGCCCTTTTTCCTACTTATTACCTACCTACTACCTACCTACTACCTACCTACTACCTACCTACTACCTACCTACTACCTACCTACTACCTACCTACTACCTACCTACTACCTACCTACTACCTACCTACTACCTACCTACTACCTACCTACTACCTACCTACTACCTACCTACTACCTACCTACTACCTACCTACTACCTACCTACTACCTACCTACTACCTACCTACTACCTACCTACTACCTACCTACTACCTACCTACTACCTACCTACTACCTACCTACTACCTACCTACTACCTACCTACTACCTACCTACTACCTACCTACTACCTACCTACTACCTACCTACTACCTACCTACTACCTACCTACTACCTACCTACTACCTACCTACTACCTACCTACTACCTACCTACTACCTACCTACTACCTACCTACTACCTACCTACTACCTACCTACTACCTACCTACTACCTACCTACTACCTACCTACTACCTACCTACTACCTACCTACTACCTACCTACTACCTACCTACTACCTACCTACTACCTACCTACTACCTACCTACTACCTAAACAGATTAAGAATATGGACAATAATATGATTATGATCCCTTAAATACGGTTATTGAAACAAAAAATTCTAGAGTTAGATACTACAAAACAACTAGTAATAAAAAAGCATCCCCGATTTCTTCAATTTATTCAATGCCATATTCAGTTGAACGTAATCTTTGGGTAAACCTTTTGGGCGACCAGCTCAATTCCTTAGCCAAACATAGTTAAGGAACGGACAAACAGACGGATCTACTATTTACATTACCTAATAAATCTAAAGTAACGAGCTCATCTCGATACGGGTTTTATTTTCTATTCCGATTGCATGTTATCGATTTAGTGAACAGAGTACCGTTAAACGGGGTTAATTTATTATATTGAATAAATGTTGAACATTGGGTTTTTATATGGTGAAGCTTATTTATTTGAAAGTATTGTGAATAATGAAAATGATGTTAATGATTAACAGTAAAATGGTGTTAATGTTATACAAGTATTCCATTATATTACTTATAACAAAACGACCAAAGAAATTGTTAATAAAAACGAGGTCATGGTTATTTTTATGAAAAATAATATACCTAGTAGTTATGAAGCTGCAAAAACTATAGTTAAATAAGTTGTAACATCAAATGGAATTACTTTCATCCTTACATCAATACATTTGGCTTCATTCAACGAGACTGACACCTGAAACAAAAAAATTAAAAAAAAAAAACTAAAACACAAAAAAACAAAAACAGTCTGCACCAAATTCCTACTAACTAACCTAAATTAACATTTACGTTAGTATTTGCAAATCCGGGCACATAAAGGCAGTTAGTTGTCCAACATAAAGACATTAATAGTCTATTGTTTCCTACTACGCGCTCAGTCGGACACAGGTTCTTGTGTGACACACTTTCAAGGTAGGTCACTAGAAAAACTGTTGTTGCAAGCTTTTGTCAAGCGAGCGCTTCTCTTTGTTGATACGTAATCAGAGCTAGGGGAGCGAGCGTAGCAGTTCGTGAGGGGTTTATCGCATAATTATAGAGGAAACAAACAAAAAATGTTGATGTTTGAGATAGCGATAGCATTCCTTGTAATATTATGCAGTAGGAAAACAATAATTAATATCAGATTGTTAAGTTGATGACGAAGTCGAGATATACAATTTGATAGAGGTGTGTTTAAAGAATTTGCAGGGAAACAAAAAGAGAAGCTTATACTAGCTTCATGTGTGATATTATCACGGCTATAGAGGTTTCTTGCATAATAAAATACTGATTTACAAGTTATTCCGTAGTAGATTAGATACCAATGTAATATTCCTAGTTATATTTTCCATTACAGGTGCAAAACAAAAAGACTACGTCTTTAGTCTAGTAGTCACAAGCGCGACTGCTGAGCGTGAGGTCCTGAGTTCAATCCCCAGGTCGGGCAAAGTGTTATTGGGTTTTCCTTGAGGAATTCCTCAATGGCAGCCCGGAGTCTAGATTTGTGCCCGGTTGATGGCATAACTCGCCCCTGAACATAATAGCGAAATGAGGGTGTACTATACAATTCTGCCGAACACAGTCATGGTGTTATGTTATGTTAAAACATAAGAAAACCCATATCACAAAACGATTTACAAAACAAACAAGCCCCAATTATTTCCATAATCCCACGCCTATCATAGCCTTTATAATCATCTTAATACCGGGATGAACCATCAATATTGAAACAGGGTTTAATCACGAGCTGTGTAAGTGTATTTATATTGATCTTATCCCCGAAACACCTAAACAAATTTGGTCAGAGAGCAAATAATTCGTTGGTGTCCATTCGGAACGTAATATTGTGTGCAAACTTGGTAAAGTGCCTCCCTACAAAGGGCTGGCTCTTGAAATGGAAGTGTTTTGAAGGGTGGCGGACAAAGAAAACCGGATAAACATAGTTATAGTGGATTTTGGTTACATGTGTTTGGGATCTATTGTGTTATTGAAGATGGAATGTGTTAACGGATTCGTGTGATGCTAGTTTTGCAGCACTGTCGGGAAAAAATGTTCTTGTCGTTTATGATTATTATTTATGTACAGTTCTGTATCTATGCAACGTGTTACATCATTCCCCTTAAAAAAGAAAATGTTAATCAAGTAGTCTTTAATGGTTGTTGTCATTTACCTCTAAGAGGAAATTAGGTAAGAATGTAAATAAGTTTCTGGGTAGTCTACTCTTTACTTTTATGTTTTCAGGGTTTCTTTTCAGTGATGATTCTATTTGATAATATGTCCAATTTTTTTTTGGGTCCTAATTTTATTTTAAAATATTGCCAATAGATTCTTTACAAGGGACCCTTTAATACCCTTTCGGCTTTAGGGGTATTTTTGTAACACGTTGTATTATAACTCATATTATAAATCTGAAAGTTTCGATGTTTGTTAATTTGTGAATTTGGATGTTTGTAAGACAATCATGCTTTAACGGTTGAACGGAATTGGATGAAATGTAGCACACAGATAGACCATAGCCTAAATTAGGATATAGGATACTTTTATCCAGGTATATGAAGCAGTTCCCCTAGGATCCGAGTGAAACCGTGGCTAGTATAGTATACAGGGTGGAAAAAATCAACGGGCCCTGAAGGGAAACCACTTTAAATCCTTAAGATAGATTATTTTTCTTAAAGGAAACATTCCTTTAATTTTAAAACGAAACAAAACTGCATTCACAGATTTCTCGACATGCTTACCTAAACCGGGAATCGAACCAGTTAAAAAAAATAAAAAATAAACACTCGCTATTTTATTTCACTAATCGATACAGTCAATGTTAGAGATAAAATTTCTCCAATAAACATTAGGTCTTACACTCGTCTGTCGTACAAGATATCCATGAAATCTAATGTTTAGGTAGTACACAAGGGCTTTAATCAACATTACCTAGACTAGAACTGTTCACTTTTAACAAGTAAAAGACACGTTATAATTTTTTTTAAACTCTAACATCCAAAGACATTCTATGAAGTACAAGCTTGCTAATTTATCTCTAAGTGTATTTGATTTTTTTGTATTACAAGTACCTCGTTGAAGACTTAGATAACAAAATCATTTAATTGGTAATAATAATTCTATGCACATTTTCTTTCTTAGACGGGGCGTTCTGACGAAAAGTTTAAAAATAGAACGTTCCGTTTGACAATAATCCTATCGTTTAGTAGAATAAAATAGCGAGGGTTTATTTTTTTATTTTTAGCTGGTTCGATTCCCGGTTAAGGTAAGCTTGTCGAGAAATCTGTGAATGCAGTTTTGTTTCTTTTTAAAAATAAAGGAATGTTTTCTTTAAGAAAAATAATCTATCTTAAGGATTTAAGGTGGTTTCCCTTCAGGGCCCATTGATTTTTTCCACCCTGTATAGGGTGCATGAAAAGAACTTCCACAAGTGACAATATTATTTAAGTACGTCCGGCGCACCCTATGCAGTCAGCCCCGTGACCAACCTTGCCGACTGGCAAATCTTTTTTTTTGCGCTTTCCTCATATTACTCGTGCTGACACGAGTGACGAAGGAGAAGTTATTTATTTCTGAAAACTGCTCAGTAATTGCAAAAAAGGTCGTATATTACTCCAGTTGAGTAGTATTCATTGCCAGGATCAAACAAAAGCCTTTTCATTAACTTTGTCTACTTGGTTCGAGGATTATCCGATCATAGTTCTATTGCGGAAACTTCATAAGTCTAAATAATGTTTGATACTACATAAAGACACTACACAATGTTCACCATACTTCTTCTATAATCCTTGAATTGATGTCGTTTAATGTAAAAAAAAGATAGGAAGAAAAAAAAATAGAAAAAAAGGTTAACAGAAAATTGTTTCTAGGACTACTTTGATTCTAAAAATAAATTTTGATTGTTATTAATGCATTCTTAGATTTGGTCACGTTATCATTAAATTGTTATATGTCCAAAATGGGCTGATTGATATCTCTAACATTATCATAATTACATGCATAACAACTGTTGTAACTATTCAATCAGAAACAATAAAGTCTATTTACTTTACTAGGTTTTTGATGTGTTGTTTATTAACATGTACATAATTAAATTCTATTGTTGGAAGTGTTTTGCCTGTAGCATTAATTCGGTGTTTTAGTTCCCTTTCGATAACAATCATGCATACTATTGCACACATTGTACTAGTGTTTTTATAACAACAAAAACAAGTTTAAATAATGAAACAGTCATTAGAACCATCGAAACGAACAAAAAGGAATATCATAGTGAAATAATTTCATTTAAACAAAATGGTTGCAAATCGGGAATAATAAATTTACAACTTGGGACACTTCCGTTTCCTCGCCTTCTAAATTTTGTTTAAAAGGACGAAGATAAGATTATTTCGGATTACATTATGTAGCTTCAAAGATTACTCGATTATATTTAAATTTGTTTCAGCTGAAAGCAGATTTTACAAAGACATTGCAAAAAGATGAAATGTAAATATATAATTTACCTGTCATCTGTCTGAATAACCTTAGTACACAACTAGAAAAACTTTTGAAAATTAATTGAAAGTAAAACTCTCAAACTTTAGACAGTTCTCAAGAATTGTTCGTTGTGTAGTTATTTAAAGTTTTAATTAATTAAACAAACAAAAAATCTAAACAAAAGAAGTCAGTTTATACCTGTTCATTTTGGAAGACCTTAATATTTTACTTAATAAACTATTAATAAGAAGCACAGAGGCGCCAGAATACTTAATTAATATTAATCTAATCAAAATGTAATATCTCGTTCAGATTGAACGCGCAGTTAATTGAACTAAGTTACCGCCCCAGTCTTGATTATTATTAGACGAAAATCGAGCTAGTTAAAATCACCATTAAACCAAGATAAACTTGTTTTGAAGAAAAAAATACTGAACACATTTTGTAAAAAATAAACGAAGAAAGTTTCGATTTAATTTGAGGAATTTTTAATTAAAATTTTTGCTTGCTTCGTGGAAGGAAAAATATTAGGAAGTTAATGAACATTTGCTATGCTAATCTTGGGATGAAAAATATGGCTTATTTAGTGGGTTGTTGCTTTAATACAAGAAAATAGATGAAGACTTAATTACTTAGTTAATTTTCTTCATCGCACTTTTTTTTAGTTTAATTTTATAGGCTGACAGTTGGGTCAACTGTTTAAGTTATTTTTTTAATTGATTTGAAATGAGTAGTTTTTTGCTGGGCAAGCGTGCACTATTTGTCGACCGCACTATCGCTTAGAGGAATCCTTCAAAAGCAAGCCCATTACGGATACTAAAGAGAACTAAAATTAACATATTTTTTTTTACCAATCGGTAATATTACTAAAAACACGCCGAATAGAGATACTCCCTTTTTGAAGTCAGTTGAAATAATCGTAAGTTATATCTAAAAGCCATCCATACAAGTATGAAAACGTGCAGACTGTATAAAAGGAGAATGACAAAAACTGGTACCAAAAAGTCTCATGCATCAAAATTAAAATATTATAGTAATTATTTTCATTTTTTTTTTACGATATTACGCGTCGGGGATTTGATTTTTGAACAGGGAATTTAATTTAAGCTACAAAAGTAATAATTTAGTTTTATTCCACGACGTTCCATTTCACATGATATTAAACCTTGAATTTTGAAGTGTCATGATCACGACTTTCAAAAAACATGTAAAAAAAATATACTTTGCCGATTCTACATTAATTATTATAAAAAAAAACTAGAACAGAATTTTTATTTAAACGATTCAATTTTTTTATCTATGGGTAATTGGCTGTTCATAGCAGGTCGTAGAGTTGTAGAATGCAATAGATGCGGATTGCTGTTTTTTAGAGCAATAATAAATCGTGTATGTTAAACAAAATATACTTATGTACCTAGTTTTTAGGTTATTTCGATTTTTTTGAAAATCTCCGAATTCCGGGTTTTGTTTCCAAAAAGAATTTTCGTAGGAGTTAATAAGATAAGTGTAGTCTACAAAAAACAAAGTTTGACTTTGATGCAGCATGGTACAGTACCATACATCCATGAGCATTGTCCTTTTAATGGCCTGACTACAATAGTTGAATTTTTCATAATTATTACTAATACTGTAAGAATTTCTGTTAAGACTTCAATGGAAACGGTCAACACTCCATCTATCAAAACACCTAAAGCAAAAATTGAATCCATAAAATCACTAACCTCAGCCGGAGACGAAGATCCAGGCACCTTCAAACAGAACATGAACGGAGTATTGACTCTCTTCAGAATCTCGCGAAAGTCGAGAGGAACACCTCTTGGACGCAGCAGCCTGAAGTACGTGCCTAGTGAGGAGCCGTGGGACGCCAGGTAGGTACCGAAGAGACGCATGAATCCAGCACCTGATGAACAAAAAATAATACAATGTATAAAGTATTTGAATAAAACACCGGGGAAAAAAATGTGATTGAATTTGAAGTCATATAAGAATTTCTTTCATCTGATAATTCATATTATACAATACTAGCGACCCGCCCCGGTGTTGCTCAGATATATTTTATAGCTTAAAACCTTTCGGGAGAAATTACCTAAATTAAGATGAAAACCGCATTAAAATCAAGCATAAAATATCTAGGGTACTCTGTACGGCGGGAAGCGACTTTGTTTTATACTATGTAGGTATGTATGTATTTGAAAACAGTATTGATCATTGCATCACTGATCACTGTTTTCAAATGCATGATGGAAGTGAGAGAGGCAGTAATTTTTAAAAACATTTTCGCAATTATGAATAAAAACAAGTTTTTGTAACATTAAAAATGGTTATGTAGGAATTTATGAAAAATAGTGTCTTGCGACACGGGTAAGTAGCTGAAAAGATATTTATTAAGGATTGGTTCGTCTGTGATTGATGAATCTTTGACGTAATCCACTATTACGACCTTTTTCCCATAACTCATTGAATTTCAGTTAATAATTCAATTCAACGAACTATGACAAGGTATCTGTTTTCTTCAATTATAATCCTATCCTATTAAACTTCATACACAACCTGATTTAATTTATAAAAAGCTAGGAATTTGAAACCTTTTTTTCTTCATAATTATTTTGATAAATGTTTCACATTTGTTACGTAATACGAACATCGTCATTTATTATTTGTTCGGTATCGTGTTGGAGGCAATTCGTCAAAATGCTTTCCTAAATAGGTTTGTTGTATTGATAAACTGCTGCAAATTATTCTTACTTTGCGCTTTGTGATCAATCACAAAGTTAAACAAAATCGTAATGATAATTCCTAAAAACAAAACACAGTTTTAAAATTGAAAATGCATGAACGGTTTGAATATAATCCTATACTCTAATTGCGCAAACTACTCGTGATTGCTTTGATTTTAAAAGGTAATCTACTTCCAAAGCATCGTATGGATTAACAATCCGACTCCTCCACAACTCTGTAACACGCAATGAATATTGTCGTATTGTCAAAATTAAAGCTATTAGAATTATGAATGTGATACACAATTGGGATGCTGGTAATTTGTTCAGAATTACTCTCAAAATTGTAAAAGCAAGTATTTCAAATATCTCTTGTCGTATAACAAGTAAAATCAGCAACGCTCGTAAAATTTCAAGACCCAACTAGCTAGTAAGCTAAAAATTTTAGAGCAATATAAAATTTCAGTGTAACAACGTCTTAACCTACATCTACTTTATCCTACAACCTATTTCCTAAGAAAAGGATTCCGGTCACGCAATTTATTATTACAAGCGCACGAACAACTCCTTTATATAAGGTGTGGCGCTTTTATAATTTCAGTAGAAACATTTCAATCCTTTTGGGAACCGGGCTTGTGCAGTAAATATCTTCTGGTAAATATCTACCAAAATTGAAAGGATAAAATGAATCCTCAAGTTTACGATGCTGTTAGGTAACTAGGAACATATTAGAACGTAACCAAGCAAATGTTAGATGGCTCATATACATAGAATACTCACAATAATGATGGTTTGACAAAATACAATTTAGATCTTAAACCTAAAACAAGTAATGATTTTAACATGTATCCTCTTATTAACTACGTACGTTATTCGCCTTAATCGATTCGTTTTGACTTTAGGTTCAACTTGAATTAAGGCTTCTTCACAGTCAAGACCGCACTCACATCAATTATTTAAACAGATCCTTAGGTCTAATTTCGTCTGCAACCTTATCTAAGTAATCATTCAATAGGAAAGCTTCTTGCGTGTAGTAGGCGTTTTGATAAATAATTCAAAGGGCTTGCTTTGTTCTAATTCAATTTATTTTAGTAGGTAAGATTCGACTTCTTGAGAATAAGTGCCAGTCATCAGTGGAATGGTTACATAGTTTATCATTAAAACTTGGATTTACATCATTTTTGTTACTATTTTACTGTTTAAGGTCATTATTATCATCAAGAGCCCGTAGCAGGTCTATTAATGGACTTTCATTGAATGGCCGTCCTTACGGAACGTCAGTTCAAGCCAGAAAGTCTGACAACCGGTCTAACCTTACGATACCGGCATGTCCGGCATTGCCCAGTAACTGATTTGCAGTCGCTCCGTGAAAAAACTGATATTCAGCCGCATCTAGTTAGACTGGAAGCTGACCCTAACGTAGTTGGAAAAATGCTAGACAGAACAATGAACTTCCAGTAAATACTTTTTTGTTTATTTTCAAATATTTTCCAACTTCCCAAACTGTCCGGAAAATTCTACCGTGAGCTATAACCTAAAACTACCAACAACATAATCATCTTAAAAAAGTACTTGTACCCTCGTTAACTGTTATGGGCACCAACAACAGGCAAGAAAATGAAGGTACCATAGTAAAAGGCCTTTCGCCGATAATCACGTAGCGTTGCCGTAAATTTAACGACTCTATTTTGAGAACCCTATCAAGTGTTGGGTAGACACTAGACAGTAATTCACAGTAACTGGACAACAATTTCATTTATTTTCTTTGAGGGTTTATCGAAGTTAAGGACTATATAGGGATCAAAAAAGTTTTAGACGGCGTATATATCTCTTTATAAATATATTTTAATGATAATAAAGTACATACATTCCAAAAAGCAAAGCCCAGATATAAGCTTCTGTGATAAAAATCCTATAAATTTCATTTTATGTATAAACCTTGGGTTATCCATAAGTTACTTAACTTTTCAACCCTCAATTTGTCAAAAACCCTTTGGACACAGATTTTTCAGTCTAAAGCCAAATATTCATGACCGTAATATATTTATTCAAAAAGATTAAGAAGATAAACGATTTCAGGCGAACTTTTATCCACAGACCCTTTTTAAATTAATTACCGATTCTTGGTGGAATACTTTAAGTAAAGCCGTTTAACATCTGGACATAATTCATTCTGATTCCCAGATGGGATTTTTACAAGATATACCTTATTCAAGCGACTATGGAAGCGGGTTTTCTGCGAGAAAATAAATAATTAATGTCTTTGCTGAGGTAAATCTCGATCCACTGGAGACTCGTTAAGATGACGCTGCCAGTGAAGTGTAAAAGAAAAGAGATGAATAAAATTAATGGACGTTTTATTAGTTCAGTAGAAACTACTTGTAATAAATCTCTTCGTACACTTTTAGATTTTGTTTTGTGATCGAAATGTTCAGGTTTAAAAGCATTCAGTTCCCAAAACGTTACTATTGCAACATTCTTTATTCATTACTGCCACAATGATGAATGAGCAGAACGTTCTAGAAACAAATCTAGCTTCGGAGAATGGACATTTAAAATAGACGCTGTGACATTTCGCGAAAATGACTTTATCATCTGACGGTTAACACTCAGTCCAAAATAGTTGGTTCAAATGAATTCTTCGTAATTTAAAATTCCAGGTTTTATACAAGAAGCACAATAACATCATAAAGTTACGCAATTAATCTAATTTTGAACTACACCATGTTATTTTTTCCAGTTTAAAAAAAAGTAGGCGAGCGTAATCTGACTACGTAATCAATGCAGCGTCCGAAGAACATAAATCAATGAAATGTAAATAATATTTCCCAGTCTAGGTCAAACTCGGATATTTTCAGATATACCGTTATAGAATTCTATTCACGGACAAACGTTTGTAATGAAAAATTGTAATGAGTTATTCATAACTTGCTTCAAATTGTATTCTTCGTATTTGTCTTATCTTCTGTAGCGCGTTTAATAAAATGATTAGGAAGAGTATCTTTGTCCATGACAAGGACAGTTTCTGGTTTTATTAAAACCAGGGTACTACGTCGTTAATTTTAAAGGTAAGCAGTAGGCCCATGTCTCATGGTTGCTACTTATTCTTGTCACAAAGATGGAGTGAAAGACCTCTTTTAACTTATATCAGTGTTTTTAAGAACCTTTTTTCAATTAAAACCCTTGTAAAAGAAGTTATTTTCAAATTAATACGTTAACTAATCAATGAAGTAGCAATTAATAATTAACTAGCTCCTTCATCTATCTAGGTATAAACGATAAACATCTCTTTTAAAAAACTAAAATAATGCATAAAATACAGGTCCTTAGCTTTAACTTAATGGACCGCATATCTTAAAGATAACTTCAATTAGTAAAAGTAGTTTCTCTGAAATGTAAATGTTTATTTAGTAACACTGTTGAAGAGGGGTTTTCAAATTTTAACTTATATTTATTATTCATAAATTCAGGGTTAAATTAAGTAGATTAAGGCAGTTATTTTTTATTACGTACTTTGGCCCTAGCAATTATTGTAATGGTACTATTAAGAAGTATTTTGATATAACTCTAACCAAAAATGGGTTTCACGTCAATCACTTCCTTTAAAACTTTCATTATGTAAAAGAGAATCAGAAATAAATGTTTTCTCGTTCTTATTACAAAGGTTTCATTACTTTTATTGTTTTTGCTACATATATTATCTTCCATATAATTTAATATACTTGAAGTGATACCAGACGAACACTTATGTTCTTTGAAGAATTTTCAATATTAGAAAATGGTGGCACAAAAAAGACTTCAATTGCTTAAGCGGGCGTATCGTGTAGTGTATTAAAAACATTTAGATTTATATACTGTTCCAATATCATGTAATATCCTAATGTCTGTCATGTTCAAGGTAAAATTACTTTATTCTGTCAAGTATTATTGCTATTGCTGCGTACTGCTACTCAAATGCTACTTTTTGCGTTATATGTATACCTTAAAATCAAAACATGCTCTATAACAGCTACTTAAAAATACATACCTAACTGCACCAGCTCCAGTCGCTTATCAGTAACAAAGTGCCACGGGAACGCCTTGCAGAAACCGGCTACCCCGATCCGCAAGTCTGTCACTTTTGTAGAAGTAGCAATAGATGACGCCTCCGATAGTTCACAGTCGCTGTCTTTTGACTTTTGATGCAGTGGCACTGCATTTATTTCGTACCTAAAACATAAATACTGTGTAGAAGATAACTGAAACTAAGAAAACTTTGGGACTTATAAAACTGTTAGTAGTGTATTAGGCATATGGGTTTTATCCCATATGCCTAATACAAATTACTAATATCTATGGTAGCGTATCCCAAAAATATAAATAATTTAACAGTAAATATCCTGATAACCCATAGACACCCACGAATATCACGAGCTTATAACAGACAGACAAGAATTCCTGGTAACGAAAACAGAAACGTGGAAAATATAAAATAAGGCACAAACAATAAATACTTTGACTTTTAAACTGTAGAAAACTAAAAATTAATTTACTACATTTAATGTCTTTGTACGGTGAGCAGCAAAAATAATATTGTATTCTGTTGTTGAATTGGGTGAATTTCAACAAATGCCATTTTTCTTATCATATCGGTGAACTTTTTCATTTATATATATTTTTTATTTTTTTCATGTTTAATGTAATATTTAGGATACTAAATACTCCCTTATTGGTAACCATCAACGTATCTTTTAAGACTATGGAGAAAATTCAGTTTGAATTCTGGTTTCCACCGATGTGACAATCCGGCACCGATTATCTTTTCTGTACACCGATATGATAAATTTATTCACCGATGTGATATACATATACAGCGATATGATAATCTATCCACCTTTGAACATCAAAAAAGAAATAGTAGGCTTATACATTTTTGAAGGAGTGACTAAGAACTGAATACCTGAACTAAGGGTATTATTTTCTTAGAATAAAAAATAATGTTTTTTTTTATTATCATTGTGTTTATTTAAAAGAAGTATAAAAAACAAAAATTTCTTGTACGTTATTGTACAATACACATTTATTAATGTGGCGATCAAGCTAATTGTTTTGCCATGTGTACACTTAAAACATTGTGGCGTTCTAGGTTCAACAATACCTACTAAGAATAGAAACTTTATATAAGAAAACTTTATATACCTAATTAATCAGCCTTTTAAGTTTAACCTTAATCATAACAACACTACAATAATCACAGCTTTAATTATCACTTAATTTAATATTTTTAAAATCTTTGTTCTCAGTGCGTAAGTATCATAGATTACATAGAGATCGCTTATATCTTACATCTAGCAAATAATCTTTACCCTTAAAAAAAAAACTTAAATTAAATCTGTCAGTATAATTTGGTTATTATGTTAATCAGCCTTTAAGTTCAACATAAATCACTACAGAACTTGAACCGTCTTCGTACTCCACTTTTATTAAATTGCACCATAATTAGACTTTTAAGTCATAGAAGACTATGTAGTATACCTATAGTTAATCACAGCACTTAATTACGTACTTTTATAATTATTATCTGTTACAACAATTAAACCTTTTTTTTTTCAATTAAAACTAAAAACAATAAAAATAAAAATTTTAAAAACAAATCAGCCCAGATCAAAATAAGTCATCATCAGTGTCACTGCAACCAAATATATAATTAAATCTCTGTTTGATGTCAGGAGTTGGTTTACGTGGCTCATTTTTTTCTTTTTTAAAGTTAATTTTAGATTTTATTCTAAATATTTCCTCATCGGTGTCACTGTCTTCCACGGTAGGACTTGAAAATCTATTAGATGCTTTTACCGTATCCTCTTTATTTACGAATTGAGTTGATTCCTCTAAACCAACTAAAATGTTCGTGTCAATTTTCTCTAAAAATGAACAGGCAGGAGTACTTTGATCAAGATCTACATAGTTCAATAGCAAATTTTCAGACATTTTTGTCGAAGAGGATGATCTGGGTGCCGCATTTTCCGAGATTTTTAATGTATTTGATGGTGTAAAATACTTTGAATGTGATGGCTGTGGGAACAAAATTAATTTGTCAGTTAACTTTACTGGTCGCATTTTAGTGATATCTATTTTGGATTTAGTTCTGGATTTTTTATTACTCGAAGTAGAAAGTTGAGGTTTAGACTTAATTTCGTGTTCGGTTGACAAATTGTGGAAGTCTAGATGTTTGCCATGTGGACATTTAACAACATATTTCATACATTCATCTTCTATACAAGAAAGTCGACGTAAAACTATACGATTTTTAGCTTCTTTAGTCCAAATGACTTGTTTGACTTGCAATGTTCCACGAAATGTGTTCAAATTTGTAGGGAGAAGCCAGTCCTTTTCTTCAACTTCATATTCTTCTACAGTACTAATTTTCACGCCTTGGACAGCAGATTTTAAATAGTTTACAAAAGAGTCTATATTATTCATATCACCATCGTGTGCAACAAATCGATCCGCCGTTCGCTTCAGTAGCCCACCTACTCCATCTGGCGCACCTTTTCCATGACCACATTCACTATAGTTCCATATTATGTTAGTCAGAGAAGAGCAGTAAATACTGAGTTGGGACATAATATAAAAAATTTTCTTATTCCGATACTGGCCTGATGGAGAATCAGAAATAATAATAAGATTCTGAACAATTGGAGCTTCCTGTTTAATTTCTTCTAATATTGGAACAAGGTGAGCCCAAACGGCGGCAGCATCATGGCGCAGTGAAGAACTAATAGTGCAGAAACATTGAGTTGTTATATTCTCTTCCTTATTTTTATAGTAAATTACAGCAGTGTGTAATGTGAATTGTTGACGACTGCCACCAAAGTGCATAGATTGTATTTCGGACCCGTACTTGGAGCTATAGTTCTCACTAAAGTCAATGTGAACGACACAATCCTTTTCAGTCATGTATTGTTTGTAGTGCTTAAAAGCTTGACTTTGATTTCGTATATTACTACAATGTGTTAAGAACGGTTTCAGATTGTTTTCAAATATTTTGATTAGTTGTAATGGTTTAACGGTTATTTTTACTTTTTCTACATTAACGGCTATTTTATCGACTCCATTTTTTTTGTAATTCTTTTTTATCTTCTTCCAATTCCAATAAATAACATCTTTGGAGTTATCAAATTCTTGATAATTTAAATGACGATTCTTACAGACAGGACATGTTCTTTGCAGGCATTCTACCTTAAAAATATCACAGCAAATACTACTTAGAATTTCAGTCGTGGTGTTTTCTTTTATGATACGATTTCTTTTTAAAGATGATATAACAAGATCCATGTTCTCATGTTTCTCACATAGGCATGTATTTCTCAAGTTTAATTTTGGCTGCGTGACCCAAAACGGCCTCATTCTTGTAAAAGTGACGTAACTGATTGGAGGGTAGCCCGAAGTCAAATACTTTTTGTGTAAATTTTTAATTGTGTCTTTCATCAGCCTTTTCTGTTTTTTTACTCCATTTTGTGTGACAGTATCCTTTTTACCTGGGCAAAGATTTGAATTTTCATCATCCTCAAAAAACTGAACAACAATCTTACGGATACGTTTTTGCAGGTCTATATTTTTTGGCTTCGTTGGGATTCGTCTCACTTCTAAATTACTCTGTTTTAATTTCTTAAATTCTTGATGTAGTCTCATGTATCTCTTTTTGTACATTAGTTTCTCTTTATTAGCCTTTGCCAATTGTTTTCTTAAATCGTGTATTTGCTGAGTTTTAACGTTTTGATATTTACGAAATTTCATTTTAATGTCTTGTTTGAATTTAACAGTATTAAAGGATGTGTCTAAGTTAGGACTATTTGGGCGTAATGTTGATTCTTCTGAATTTATAGAACTAATACTTGGCGTTCGTAAAGGAGATGCTATTGATAAATCTAGGGGACTGCTTGTACGTAAATAGTGGGAACTACTCGCTACTATGGCATCAATACGCAAATTAGGACTATTACATCGAACATTCTGTCGCAATAGCCGTGGGCTATGAGGTCCTATTAGTTCTTAAGAAATACCGGGCTCATTATCTTGATTTTTCGGTAGCGATTCTGCGTCATTGGTCTCTGAAACACTTGTTGGGTTGTTGCGGGCACCATTTGCCTTATTTTTTTTCCGCTGATAATATGCACGGGCACTGATTCGGTTTTTCTTTTGTGCATTGCGACGTGCATGTGCAGTCATTTGGCTTCGGGTTAGGATAAGTCCAGCTGCCTTTCTTTTAGCTAAGCGTTCTCTGTCTTTTCTTAAATGCTGCTCTCTTAACACAGGATCACTTTTGATTTTAGCTTTTCTTATTCTTTCCATCAACCTCTTTCTCTCTTTTTTCTCCTCCTCGTTTAGTTTTGATTTCAGCATTCTTAAACAAAATTAATCTTAAACAAAATTACTCGAACGAATTGTGTGCGGCACGAGCTGCACACAAGTTAATATTTATGAAAGTTAAAAAATATAATATGTGTATATGTATGTATATAATGTATGGTTGTAGGTATGCTCCATTGTTTTTTTGTTTACTTTAATGAAAAATGACACTATGTCTACCAATATGATAAAATTACACCGAGGTGATAATATGATCTACCGATGTGATAAAACAATCCACCGATGTGACAAAACTATGCGTCGATCATGAATCAAAACACCGATATGATATTTAAGACACCGATTGATTTTTCTTATCACATCGGTGTAAATTATCACATCGGTGGTAAAAAAGACCACCGATTACAGCGATATGAGAACAGCGACGTGAGAAATTATCGACTTTTTTGAAAATTATGAAAAATGTATAATATTTAGGCTAAATTCAAGTACCTATAATGATGCTAATTTACTTACTATGTCTGTTAGAACCAAACAATCGTAATAAAACTTCACATTACACTAGAAAAATGCAACCACCGATAATATAAAATAATTGCTTGGAAGTAACTGAAATGTCGTACTTACGTAATTGGCGGGAATATGCAGCGATTTGACACACGTCCGTCCTGACTGCGCACTAGCACACACTAACGAGGGAAATAAAATTGGGGTGGGGACACTGTCGGACTCATCGATGCAAAGTTAGGTTTAAATTACTTTTGTGCAGCGATATGACAAAATTTTGCGAGACAAGTACATTTATGCCTCTCAGTAATAAATATTATGAATTACGTAATAAAATATGCTACATATTAATAATAAAACTAATATTCTATGAAATAGAATAAGTTATATTCTTAAGTTACTTATTTTTATAACGATATAAGCGTTTTTGCTTGTAAAAAAAGTAGAGGGACAGCACCGATGTGACAAAAATAGAGGTTTATGTATTTATTTCTACCTTTGTAAATAGACTTAGACAAATAATATTTTATGCCACAACCCAATAAATACCTAATGAATACAAAAAAAATAGTACAGAACAATATTCCTTTTTTCAAATACTAATTTCAATGAAGACAAAAAAAAAGTCGTTTGGGAAATTCACCCAATTATTTTTTTACTCGTACTTGAAAATACATAATTTATCTATCAAATTCGCATAATATAATACGTTAGACCAAAGACGATGATATCATACCATTACGCCAAGTCAATACAAATCTAAAATTGTAGTCACAAAAACTGGACAAAATATTGATTAGGTATGCGCTCAGATCACAAAAAGGTATGCGACATTATTCATTTAAAACTTTATTGACACTTCCTTCGTTTTAACCGACTTCATAACAGAAGGAGATTCTCAATTGTTCGGTACAATTTTTATTTGCATATCTCCGGAATATCGAAACGGAATCCGTTTTTTTTGTTGGAAAGATTTAGTTTTCTGGAAATCCTCAAAAAAAACTTATTTTCACGAATAAGATGACGTCGTCCAAATACACAAAATTAAATACAAGTACGTATTTCTTTATCGATTGATCTCGGTTCTTCCTTATTTTAAAAGATTACTTGTGCTATATAAATAATTTTAAAAGCACTCAGCAAGGGATCAACTTTCTTAATGGAAATTGATAGAAGGAACGAACTCAAATATTAATTAATTTGAAAGTCGCAAAGGACTCAGTCAACTGTTAAGATGTTTAATGATTCTATAAAGAAGAACAGATCAGATCTTTGTTAATGATGAATACAATAGTCATTAATTGCCTTACTATAATCGTGCAGTTAAATTAAATTGATTATTAATAATAAGCCACAAAAACGTCACATCAATCACCTAACATGAATTTTGTAAACAGATCCAAAGATCAGATACATAACTGAGTAAAAGGTGTACTACATATACCATAACATCTGCCAATAAATAAAAATAGCGTAATCTTTACAATGGCCTCGGAAATAAACCAGACGGACTAACATATAATAACTTTACGAAAATTCACAAGTATTGGTGCCATCTATAAAGTTTTAACAATAGTAAGCATTATTTTGAAAGTGATTTGGATACTGAAATTATTATGAGTTCTGATTTTAACTGTTTAACTGCTGAAAGGCTGATATCCATAAACGTTTTAACTATAACTGCAATAAAATTTAATACAACAATCTGGCCCCTGCAATTGTCATCGTGTTTAATGCAAACTCATAAAAGTATTTAAATTTGACATGCTTTTGATATTACCTAGTTTATAGCAGTTTCAAGTTATTATGAAAGTTGATTGTGAATTTAATATCGGGCAATTTCCCAGAAATATTAATGAGAAAACAGCAGTTAGTGTGAAATGCTGAATGTGCATTAACACTTTTGTTAAATACATACTTTGGCTTTGTGCGACAAAATCATATTTACTTTCGTGAATTAAAAGCTATTAAATTTAGTGTTTTTTATACTTACTTAAATCTTCTAGGGTCGTTAGTATAACTCGTCAGTCTTATATCCGTCTGTGTATCATATAACAGCCTTGCTATTGCCTTCAAGCTGCCGACTAGAATATAGGCGACAGGCTCGCTCTCTGTCGTCAAATGAAGTTGGATTTTTCCTTCTTGTGATGTCGTACAAACGAAATTTGCTTCGTATTCCATTGTTTCATCTCTGAGAACGTCATCCTGTGGGAATACAATAGGAATATTCATGTTAATTTCTCCATTAAAGTTGTTACTGGAAGATTTAGTATAAAATACATTTTGTTTGATGTAATGCTTTTGACCTTTAATATTAATTAAAAAGTCCAAGAACTTGCGTAAATAATTTAACAACGTGACAATTTAATGTGTAAATCTAAAATCTTTTAAAGTTCTCCGTGTTGGGAAAACCATTGTAAGATATGTAATAATCAGTTCAGATTAGCTTTCCGATTTTTGTCTAGATTTCAAGGTAAGAGCAAAACATTTAAAATGGATAGCATACTAAGCATGCACTTACCTGATCATGTAACACATCGTGAACACTGTCTAAAGTAGTGAGAAATTCAGTCAAATTGGTGCCTAAACATTTAAAAGCTCTCTCAAGTCGACAGTTGTGTGAGAATGCCGTTAAAATTAAATATTCCCCTAATTTTGCCATAAAGTCCTTAGTGCTAACACCTGCAACAAGTAATGGAAATTTTAGTACGTTAAAATATGGTACTTATAATATAACTGATGTTACGGTCGAGGTATACGCTTCAGTTTTTTTTTATTATATTATGAAATGTAATTTTGAATTTTATAGCACTCCTTGAATTGCTCTTAGATAGCAATGCTCCCATTAAAGCTCTAAGAATGAAAAAAGAATGTGAAGGTGAAGCAACGTCTAGGTCAGACAATGCTTAGGATATTTATGATAGACTATTATTATTGAGAGCCAATGTGGTAAAGGGAAATCCCTCTATATCTCTGCTTTTTGGATTCTTGTGTTCCATTTTAGACCCTGTCTGCGCTTACCATCAGGTGCGACTAAGGAAAAATAAAAAAAAATTAACATAATAAATAAAAAAAAATACTACAATGCAGCAAATACATATTTTGACGATACTGTTGTTAAAGGATACTGAAAGGTATTGGACACGAATATAATAATTAAAATTGTAAAAGCCGACCAAACTATTAATAAAATGCACTTTCACAACAAGAAAATACATTTAGTTTTTAAGGAGAACCTTTGGCAAGTAATATAGTTGCAAGGGGTCGGATCGAGAAATTGATTTTTTCATAATATAAATGAAATTCCTCTCTTACTCGACAAGAATGCGTTTGACAATGCGCTGGGAATTGCTTTTGTTCAACTGACGATGAATTAACAGTATCGGTATCGTTATCTACAAATGTAACAATTGTTTTCAAAATGTGGTAGGTTTGACAAATGGATGACATATTTAAATTATCTTGATCATCTGTTACGTCTGTTTCGGCATTATCTAATGACACTGCTTTGTTGGGGAAATCATTGTTATTTTGTAATAATGCTTTTACACCTTGCATGATTAGACGGATTGGTTGTTTAGGTATTCCATTGTTTATAGATACTATTCAAAAGTTCCACAACTAAAACTCTTGATATAATCGTTGTTGTCTCAGAAAGTAACAATGGAAAATTAGATTTATTACTAGTTTATTGCACTATCATTCTATCATCTTTGTTAGTAAATAAATATAAAAATCTATAAACACAACTAGGTAATGCCATTAAATAAACAGCAAACATATTGGTTATTTATCATTATTCGTTTGTAACCTTTAAAGAATTTGTTAGGTTCAAAGAAGAAGAAGTGCAGAAATATACAAAAGCTTATAACTATAGACAAAACGTAACCTATATAACGCAGTTTCATTCAGCGCATGTATAAGCGACATTAACCACTTTCGCTCATCTACCGTTAAATTAAACTGTAATAGATCAATTTGCGCGGTAAACTCGTTACAATCTATCTTAACTATGTAGGGAGCTTAAATACCTCTGCAATAAATATCAGATAGTTAACAGTTGGTTCCTTGCACGCTTCACCTTTGTTTACAATTTCAATTTTCACTTTCATTCAAAGCTAGATTGACAGTTATACTATTATCTATATGGCCAACATCACGTGTGTTACTTTTTGGAAAAATAGGATTACAAACACTACATCCGTCAGTCGTCACATGTCAGTCATTTACGTCCGACTGTAAATCTCAGTTTCATGTTGACACAGTGTTACTTCAAAGCGATGGAACAATGAAATATGTTGTCTATGTTAGAAGCAAACTTTTGTAGATACTATCACTGAATGGAAGTCCTGTGATCTCGTGATATTTGAGAATCAAAGTGAGAATGGAAATATGAAGTCGTGGTATTTTTCTGAGTAACCATTTGTTTTTGCTTCATACAGATATCCATATGAAGCGAAAAAAGTGGTTACTCAGACGAAAATATTTTCACACTATCTGACAGCATAATATTGCATTTCTTTATCAAGTCATCGAAGTAAAGTTTGTAACATTAATGACACTTAAGTTCCAACATTATTGTGATAGGTACACTTGTCAGTGAGAAATCATATAACCTGCTCATTAATAATTATACTCATCAGACATTTGATAATGAAAAGCTGCCAAAAGTTAGCAAAGTCCATGATAGAAGGAAAAGTTACAAACAACGGGGATGAAATTAATGTCAACAATTTTGGAAACTCACATAGCTCGCCAGAAAAAGAGCGTAAAATCAAAAATGATTTTTTACGGTACACATTGAAATTCGTAAACATCCTTTCCCATTTGGTTGTACTTATATTGCACTCATATTTACGAGCTTGTGTTTGACAACAGTTTTCCTGATGGTATACAAAGATAGAGCATGTCTGCTAAGTTGCCTTTAAAAACGTTTTTTTATTATGCTAAGCTAAGTCAAGTACCTAGCCTAAAAGAAATTACATTGAAATAAACTGGTTCGTTAAAAACCATGCATGCACAGTTGCGTAATCTTAATTAAGTGCTACGGCTTTGTAAGCTTCCGGAAATCACCACTAATCATTTGCTGTGCAATCATCACCTACCGAATCACATTCATACTCTATCGACTTTTAAACCAGACAACTCAATTCCCGTATAACCTTATTCACTATAACTTATCATTTACTGGATAAGTCTCTCCTATGATTGTTACTTTATTTATATAATACGAGATTACTTAGTGTTTTAGTAATAGAAGTTTCAAAAATGCTATCTTTAATCAGTGAGGTCGGCTTTTCCTCTCAATTAGCTTTTGTTATTAGTTTCTATTCTCCAATATTTCTAAATGAGTACGGCAGATGATTGGAACAAATTTCTACTTTTGTTTTAATGGAATAAATGCTATATTTTCATCCTGTCTCAAATAACCGTGTTCAAAGTTGTTTGTTTGTTCAGAATTAATCTCTCCATTATTTAAGCGTGTGATGGATGAATACTTACTGTCTGTAGCCCGTACCGCGTCGTAAATTTCTTGTAAATACGCGTAATTCCTACAAGTTTTTACATCGTCTGGTAGTCTACGTCTGCGAACAAAATGAATGTTTTTATTTTGGGGTTCATTAAGAAAGGTAATAAAAATAAAAAGGAATGTTTCTATCTTGTTTTATGTTTTGTTTGTTGCAAATTACTGTTTAAGTTAGTTTATAATCTGGGCATAGTTTAATACAGAAACAAAATAACATTATGCTGTTATTATTTTAACAACACACGGTTAACCCTATCTTACGTATTCACACCGTGAAAATATCTTCAATTATCAGTTACATAGGACTAAAAAAATAACAGAAAAACAATCCAATATTGCCATAACAAAGTCTATGTACAGTTATGGATCCTAATAAGGCTCAGTTGATACAGACGATAATTGCCATAAACAACAAGAATCTAAAATAAACACCAGTCTCTAATCCTATACCATTTTAGTTAATCACATTCAAAACCCGACTATGAGCCATATTGCTAAAACAAACACGAAACAAACAACAAACATTTAATTTCTCTTACATCTCTTAAGCGTGTTACACGACCAATTTAAGTGGTCTCCGTAATTAAATATAATCTTACAAGGGGAAGTTAATTAGTAAGGATGCTTATTTGCAGCTAGGGTGTCTTTTAATTTAAACGGTTTGTATTTACATACATATATTGTGATAAATGACTTTAATATCTAATGAAGTAGGACAAAAACGCATCAGTGCCACAATTGTATGCGTTGAGACGCCGCTCTGCAACAACTCTTCTTCAGCCTTGCCATAGAGTGAGGTAGTGACGATTTGTACAATGCGACCCGCAACGCTTTTGTGTTGCTGCTCGCGGTGCCGCAATCTTTTGCGGTGCGGTGTATCTTGTGTGTCTCGCTCTTAGGCAGAGGTGCAATTAGTGACAACAGGTACTTGTAACCAAGTTTGGGCGAATGTGGTGATTCAAAAGCTGACAAAAACCAATACATAGGTACAACGCAAGCGTTGGAATCATAACATACTCACAGCTTATCTGTCCTAGTGTCGGCGCACGCGATCCGCGTAAAATACTTAGATATATTTATCCATATCTGGTTAGACTGGATGTCGACCCTGATATAGGACCAGAATGATAATGGTTTCAATCAGTTTTGACACTAAAACCGCCTTTCAATTCTGCAAGTAACGTGACAAATAGCTTGCGTAATGGAAAGATGAGCTTGCACGTTGTCATTATTTTATTTCAACAAATTGTGACCCATATGGGTGTATAATATGCACCGCAATATCAGCTTGCACGCTACTTGCAGAGTGGAAAGGCGTCTTAAAGGCGGTAACTAACTACTAAACATTTTAAGGACCACTAGTGGGGCAGCCAAGTTAGGTTTAAAGAAGTTACAGTGGTGGAAATATGCGGTGGTCACAGTTATGGTATATGGTGGGGTTGACGGATCAGACTGGCTACTTATTCGAAAAAATGCATTTGTGGTGTTTTATTATGTGGTGTGGTAGGTATACTTACAAACAGTTGTATTTGTCATAGTGTTCTGCTTGGTTCTTTGTCAGCGCTGATACTGCTGCGTGGAGGAACTCGTTCTGGAAATAAAAGGATTTGTTAAAAAAACTTGTGTTGCCAAATGGCTCCTTGGCTAGTGGATCACCAATATTTTTGGAGAAAAGTTTTTTTTTACAAAATGTTTTTACCAAAGGTCTCGGTTAGTCGTCAAGGGCAGTGTTAAAAATGAATGTTTTGTAAAATGATTACTATCAATTATGCATGTAAGCCCTACACTTCGTTCTAGCGAGGCAGCGCGGTGCAATGCATTGCATCTAGCATCGCGTCTGGAAAATAACAAGCGATATGCCGTTTATACTTGTGGCTTACGTGATCAGTGCATCTAACAGAGCAGTGTGGGGTCGCGGGAGACGTTGTTTTAACCGGGTTAGATGCATGTACATGTTACGTGCTACCTGCTGCCATTGAATGGGCTGCAGCAGAAATGAGTCATCTAATGCAGGTTCCGGAAACGTCGACTGCATCGTAACGCAGTTTTAACTCGCACCGCATTGCCCGACGCGTCACAATGCAAGTTTGCAGGAAGCCTTATTGCATGTTTTCACATAAAATCTAAACGATCTTTAAGGCTCATATTAACAGAAAGAGACAACAAGCTTAAACATAACTACGTAGCAGCCACCCTTTCAGGCCAATTCGGTGCTTCGAAGCGTGAAGGGACCAATTTCCCTCCATTTTCTTTACGACGCAACGCGCGTTCCAGAACGCTTCAATGCGGTGCCTTGATGAATTGGATAAAACAATGGATGGCATAATTCTACAGTGTTTTGTCCAATTTTAAGTTACGTCATTAAAAATGTTGTTGATTTGATCGTCACAGTTTTTTGCTAAAAATATTGCTGTCTAGGAGGAGCTCGTGGCTAAATAATTACAGCCGCAAAGACCGATCTTCCGGGTTAAGCCACGCTTGCCGAGGTTGGTCTGTGGATGGGTGACCATTTACCATAGCGAGTTTCCTCCGTGCCTCGGAAAGCACGTAAAGCCGTTGGTCCCGGCTGTCATTTGTAGATCTTTGACAGTCGTTACTGTTGGTCAGAAGCCAGAAAGTCTGACAACCAGTCTTACCAAGAGTATCGTATTACCCAGTTACTGGGTTGTGGAGGTCTGATAGGCAGTCGCTCCATGTAAAATACTGATATTCAGCTTCATCCGGTTCGACTGGAAGCCGACTCCAACATAGTTGGGAAAAGGCTAGGCAGATGATTGATGTCTAGTTTCCATCTAAGTTTATTTCAAGACTTTTTAAATTATAAAGTACTAGCGATTGGGGTTACGTTGATATCCAGGGGCGAAAAGATATTGCATTTAGTCATATATCTCTGTTAAAATGGAAATTATGCATTTTAACTTAACTGTATAGGCAACATTGACAGTTTTCCTATTTTACCATACGGTATAGAGGTGTCTGCGAAGTTAGATGGCGAAGATAAAAAACACTAAATCACACCCCTGATTATCTACAGAATTCGAGTCCTAATTACTTTGACACTGAATGATAAAACAGGAATTATCAAAGTAAAAGCCTACGGTCCGACTTTGATAAGAAAATTTCTCCTTTTTTTATCGAAAATTATGCTCTGTAATTTTTTTTATCTAGTCTATGTGATTTTATATATCTCAGTTAATTCAGTCGAAAATAAATAAGATACAAACACATGAAGCTCAAAAAATTGATCAAAGTAACCCCGTTCTATGGTAAGTATCAACTACTAATTAGTCTCAAACAGGGACGAGGTAATGGGATGTAGTAACATAATAGAATACTGTAATTTCGTTAAATATTGACTGTCTCCTTGCTCGTGGTCGTAATTGCGACTACAGAGCGTGTGTTCCTGGCGTCGATCCCCAGGTCGGGTAAAGTGTTATTGGGTGTTCACGCGCAACAAAAGAAAATATGGTTTTCGGTGATTTTAAATAGTTTACTCCACTAATAAGATATTTTACAGAGCAAGTTGGGTGTGGAGTTGTTGGGCTTGAGTTATAAAATAGGAATGTGTTGTGTATGAATGTGATTGGTTTAGTTTGTGTGACGTGTGTGTCGTATGTGAGGTATGATTGGTGGAGTGCGTGATTCAATACAGTTAAACAAATCTGAATCTTCGTAATGAAGTTATACGGTCGACGTGGTGTAAAACCGGCGTCGACATTGAGTTTTTCCGTTTGGAATTTCGCATTAGCAGCCGGGTGCCCGGGTGATGGCAATAGGCCCCTATTACATGGGACTTAAACATAACTGCGAAATAAGGGTGTAATGTACACTTCTGCCCACGCCTTCGGAGAATACATACGTGATAGGTAACATCACGCATTATTTAAACCAAATATAATTGTTTAGTTTAAATAAAACAAGGCATTTAAACGCATTGATAATTCAATCACTTAATACAATCTTTACAACTTAAACTCAACATGAAATATACAAGATGTAACATAAATAAGTACAACCTCTTAAGAGGTCACTGTACTCATCATTATGAACAACTTTTACTATAGCAACAAACCGGAAATCACGAAAAAAAAAACAGCTATTCCCTACATTTATGTTCGCATAACTCGTCAAAGTGTAGAGAAAAGCAGATTTTTTTTCGCGATTGTTTGTTTGGTCCAGTAAAAGTTGTTCATAATGATGAGTCCAATGACCCCTTAGATTGCACACTTATTTATGTTACAACTTGTATAGCTCCGAAACACGCTAAACGCAAAAGATATTCTGAACTCCAATACAAATAGTTCCCTTACATAATATACGAGTATTATAGTGATATTTCCACGACTTGCAACCCTGCAAGTACGGCTTCTTGTCCTTACTAGTCGGCTTACCGTTCTCCGCTGATCCGTTTAACACCTGAACTAATTCTAGCTAGAGTGGATATTTTGACGTGTGCGATGTATTTTGATGGAGAATTTTATAGGGCAATTTTTATAGGTCTACTGGCTGACCCGGTGAACTTCGTACCGCCATATTTTTTAAATTAATGTTAATCTATCCATACTGTCAATATTTTTAAAGTTATCAACGGTGTCCGATCATTTGACAAAAAACAAATAACTTTTCATTTGAAAAGTAACATTTGACAAAATTATACTTGATAAATTTATTATTTTACAAACTATTGTTTAATAAACTACTCATTAGACAGTATATTTACTAAAAAAAAAGATTATGCTAAAACATTAATTTACAAATTGATTATTTTTTTAAACATGTTAGTTGGCAAAACAATGTAAAGCATAAATAACATTTGAGAAAATGCATTGCTTGGTAAATATTTTATGGGGAATAATTAAAAAAAAAGAAATACTGAGTGGGCGAAAGAAATACTGAGTGGGCGAAAATATACATTTTCTTACCCCGACACGGATAGGTTAGGTTCGAAGGGGATGACGGGGGCTAGAGTGAGCGAGCGAAGCGAGCGAATGAACTTTATGTACGTTCCCTAAGAGTGTGCGCGTAGGGCGCAAGTATGGACTTGGCGTTCCAGGACACGCGTAACCGACTACGCGTACCAATGTACGCGCTGTCCGTACACACCTTTATACTTCCAGGGGGGTGGCAATGAGTATTTTTTTTAATATCTCTTCTGACATGTCATGATTAAATTTTAACATTAATTTGGATATTTTCTACTGTGCTGACGTCAGTCGCTTATCGTGCTTTGCAATATTAGTACATACGTTGCCTTAGTACCTTAGTACAACGCTGACGTACCGACCGATCGTACGTACTCTACGGCAGTGATAGCGTAACGGTTGAACGTTTACCTTCCATGCACGGGGATCTGAGTTCGATCTAGCACCTCTGACTTTCCAAATTGATATACGCGATGCGATTTTAAAGTTATCGATGGTGCGTGCAGTCGGACCAAGCCAGCGGAATGGTGTAAAGTCTCATTCTGAGAAGAGACCTAAGCCCAGCAGTGGGACAGCAAGGGCCTTTTTATTGTGACGCGGGCTCGTGCCCGTATGCGTGGCGCTTGAATTTCACCTTTTCATACATGTATTTATTGTGATGCGTGAAACACGCACGAAAAGGTGAACTGCGAGCGCCACGCATGCGGGTGATGCACGCACGCGGGCATGAACCCGCATGACAGTAAAAAGGCCCTAATGGACTAATGATGCTATCTATACCTTTGCCTAGCCCTTCAGGCAACCCAGAGGTAACAGTTCCATGAGTCACAGTAGACAAGACGTTGGTAATGAATACATAAATTGCCGCAACCTAAATGGGTTGCCCAAGAGAAATCAAAACAAACTTAGCACCCTATCCATTAGACACCCGATACGACAATGGCGGCCATTTTTACTCCATTTCCCACCATTCATCTACCCGTGACGTCATAGACCAGCCTCTTGGGACGTTCACTTAAGGTGTACTGTTACATGCTATGGTCTAAGTGAAGTAAGGTAGCTTGATAATTGTCTTTTGTATATTGAAGGACAATACCTCAAGATACATAGATATACTTCAATGTATACTAATAGAAATAAAATAGAAGGAATACACATTATTAAGAACAGTACAAATGGCGGTCAAGGTTTGCGATTCAGGGATAATTCAAATTAACTGGCAAAATTCCATGTTTACCATTAGGGGTTACCATTAATATAAAATTAATTTAATTAAAAAAAACTACTTGGACTTTACTTAATTACACAATAAAATACCTTACAAATACAGTAGCAATGAGCGCGCACTAAGAATATATCTCATTCATTTCTTTTTCTATATTTTTATCTGCGTTCCGTCTTTTTTGACTATAGGTACCTAATCAGATGAGTTCCATGGATATTGTCATGCAGAGTGCTTCTTCTAGCAAGGACAGCTGCTACTCATCTGTACTACATACCTATAATATATGGCATGTAGTTTTATTATATCGTGTATTTTAAGCGCAGTTCAGACTATATATATTATAAAGCATAAAGCAAATATTGTATTGCACAATGATATCGCTCAGCATACATTTTATATGGACACGTTCACACAACGCTATGCTGTAAAGTATTGGCTTGCTGTATGCGATAATCTTGAGCGATTCTCAGAGCTATTTCCTACAATTCTCCGGTCCCCGCCCCGCCTCACTTCTACCCCGTCCGTCGCCCGACTGATCGCCGTCAAAAAACTTGCTATACATAGTAGACCGGCTTGCTATGTAGCGTATAGTGTAAACGTTATGTTGTATAGTTATAGCGTATGACGCAATATGCTTTACTATATAGCGAAATAGTATACCGTAGTCCAAACTACGCCGGTCACGATCCACCGAACTCTCCCGTCGTAGAGCCGGTCGTCTCTTCAGACTCCGCAGTCACACCGATAATTCAGCCCTCATCAAGCTGTCTCCCCTCCCCCCCTAAGCCCCCACCAGCAACGCCCTAAGCCGAGGTCCGAGTCCCAGTAGGGGTCGCCCTTAGTGCTGTTGTTGCAGGTAGTCATGATGTTAGTGTAGTACAAGTAGTTAGCTTAGGTTAAGTATTTTACTCCCCCCCCCCCATTGGCTGGAGATGGAGACCCTTCAGGTCTCGCCAATAACTGCCTGGTTACGAAGAAATGGTCCCCTATGATCACAGACAGCAGAAAATCAAAAAAAATAAAATAAATTAAAAGTAGTCTGAACTATGCTTTAAGGTGATTGAAGCAGCTTTGGTGCATTAGTCGGAATACTAATTCGTGTTGGTAGTATACAGTGGTCGTTTGTATTTGTCTGCAGCCGATCGGATTTGTTCGTTGACTGTGTTGTTTGTAATAAACCAATGAGCATGAATTATTGTTCACAGTATGTTGCTTTGCAGACGTGGGAGCACGGAGATGTTGTTTTTGAACTAAAATTTAAGTTTTTCATTTATTTGAATGTGTATACTGATACCTAGACCCTATCCTATGATTTTTTTCTAGTCAATTTAAGTAACCCTATATATTAAAATAACCCTTAAAACTGAACGTGAGCGTCCTAATAACAGCCATTAAGGCCCAGACTCCACCAAAGCGGAGATGTGCGAAGATGTCCGAAGCGGAAACGAGAAGAGATGTTTTTCAGCTAGGGTGTATCCACCGAAACTGTGCGGAGATGCGTACTGGCTAGACTGTAGCGGAGATGTGTGCTGGCTTGGGTGGAGATGTGCGCTGACTAGAGCGGAACTGAGCTGGGTGCGGCGAGCATTGGATGTTAACGCACAGTTTAGTGCAATCTGACACGAAAGGTAGACATCTCAGTCATGTCGCTATACAAGTTGACATGACAAGTTGTCATGAGAAGTGTGACACCGCTCACTGCCCGGCGCATACATTTCGTCTCCGCTGCGCGCCGTCGTCACATCTCCGCCTTGTACCGCGGCCCAGCTCAATCTCAGCGAGGAACAGCTCACATCTCCGCTTCCATCGCGCCATACAAATATGATACATCTCCGCTCAGTGGTATCCACTTAAGTTGAGTGGAGACGAGATGTGTGAATAACGAAGTTCTCTTGGTTTTTTAAAACACATCTCCGCTCGTCTCTTCTCCGCTTTGGTGGAGTCAAGGCCTAACGGTCAGAAGCTATAATCACCACGCTTGGTAACCACAAAATGTTTTTATTAACACGTAGGAAGATAGTCTTGCTCATCGTCTTGATATAATCCCTTAAAAAATAGTGTGCATTTTTTAGAAGGTCAGCCCTTCTTAGAGATGCATATTCTGCAGATTTGTGAGCGGCTGATGCTTTCTTTGTAGGAGGCTGATTGGGAGCGACATTCATTCTTCTATTTTGGAGTATTCTAGTATTTTATTCATAAGTTTATTATTTGTTTTAATTTATTTAGGGGGTTTTAATTTAAGAATTACATTTTATTTAAAATTAAGATTTATCGCTTTTTTATTTATTTGAGTTCGTGGTACTTTACCTCGATACCGTTATGATAAGGGAGTCCGTGCCGGTGGAATTGTATAGCAGTTCCCTCATCATTATCAGCATCACTCAGCCGAAAAACGTCCACAGCTGGACATAGGCCTCCCTCAAAAGGGGGGGTTTGCCGTAATCGTCACGCTTGGCAGGCGGGTTGGCGATCGCAGTATGGTTGATAAAGTACTCAGAGAACACTGCTGCCCATCCTCTAGAGAATCCCTTAGTCGCCTTTTACGACTCCCTTGGGAAGAGATGGGGTAGTGCTGTTCTTTAAGTCCGGCACTACACGAGACGGTTCCCTGATGTCGACGTATTAGGAGGTACCTATGAGTCCTCTATAGTCACGAAGAATGAAAAAACGCACAGAAAAAATAAAATAATAACCCACGGATAGAAAGAGCTACACGGCCAGGTGGTTTCAGGGTTTGCTTTGGGTGGGAATAAACAGTCTTGCGCAATACTGACCATTCTTCCAAGGGCGTCTAGAATGTCTAACCTACCCAGTATAATGTATGAACGCTTGCTTACCTAACTTGCACCAAACACCAAAATCTTTGTTTACTGTCCTTCATTTTAATTAGAGGTACCGCCCTATAGACTGTTTATGAATAGATTCTACCCGATACCAACAGTCCGCCAATTTATTTGGATGGATAACTTATTATGATTGATTTGTTTTATAAGACTGATTAGGCTGTCGAAAGTTTTTAATTAAGACACTTTCAGCGTGTTTGGTTGAATTGGGCGTTAAGATGTGCACTTTTTGCTCCATGGTTCATCATAAATTCGTAAAAAACATCTAGCCTAAGTGTAACTATACACCACCATACCATAAAAAATTATGCAGTCGTAATTTGGCATAATTATTATTTGGAATGCTTTTTAAATTATCCAGAATACACTGTCATCCTTTTTGACAGGATTTTGACAGGTCAACAATTTCTTTAGCATGTCTTCTCTACTTCTAATCCGACTTCTCCACAACTATGTACCACGCAATGAATATTCTTGTATTGTTAAAATGAAAGCTTTTTTTTGTGTTATAACTTTCGTGAGACACGTTCATATTTATGATTATTTACGGTTTACTCACGTGCATTTTTCGGAATTGCCCGACTAGTTTCGTTTGTAGTTAGTTGTTTAGTTTGTAGTTAGTTAGTTTGACTCGCGACCTCGCCGCGTGATCAGGGGCCTAATTCTCCTAAAATAAATTGTTGCCAAACGCAATCGAACCACAACCGTCAGTCCGTTTTTGTTTCCGAAAACTTTCAAAATGATTGATTTTGTTTTTTGTGTCAAACAATTTCATAGCTTTTGAAATTGAGAACTGTCTGAATGAACGGTTCGGTCTTGGTTCGGTTGTGATTTATCAAGATTTATTTTAGGAGAATTGGGCCCCAGCTCATGAATAAGGGCTCCGTTTGGGTCCGAAACTAGTCGGGCAATCCCGAAAAATGCACGTGAGTAAACCGTAACTAATCATAAATATAAAAATGAAAGCTATTGAAATAACGAATTTGATATGATTTGGATGCAGGTTGACATTATCGCATCTTGCCGATATAAAAACAATGCAGACCCAATCACACCGAAGTTTGGCTGCGTAATTTCGACATGGTGTGTAGTTACACTATTGCTTTGCTCAAATTCTCTAAGCAATTTGTTGACGCGCTCATTACCAAGTCTACTTTTTGACACCCTTCGCTCATAACGTGATATCGTGACTCTGTCTGTCATTTGCAACGAGAGGTAAAGATGTCAAAAAATATTTTTGTCTATTTCTTTTGCCTCGGCAATATTTCGTGGTAGGTACTTATTGTATTTTTTTTTCCCAAGAAACCTTTTAAATCGTCTAAGGTGTGGCCAAGGCTTTTAATACATTCTAGAAACTGATATCCTGGTGGACTGGGTTTTTAAGTATACCAGTGATGTGTCGGGTAATTTTCCGTGTTATGACCAACAATATATTTTTTAAAACGATATTCTTACACATATATTTTAACATAGAAGCGACTAATTATGCTCATTAAGGGCGTTGAATCTGAAACTAGTCTGACAACCACAGTATTCCAAGCATGCATACAGACTTTATAGATTTTTCTTATGAACAGCCCAATACCACTTTAGCTTGCTCTTCTACCAGGTCAAAAATATTGCCTCAAATTGAATCGCATATTGAACAAAGACCATTAGCCCATATTCTACAGGACGGGCATGAGTCCAAATAAAATAACATTATTTATAAAGAGACCTAAAAGTTATTTCTATAAACACTTAAAAGCATTTAAAGTAATGATATACATAAATACGTACAAAACGTAATTAAAATTTGACGAAAACGTTAAAATAAAAAAAATAAAAAATTTAACATAATTTCCACAAGTAGATAGACTAAATAAAGCGCTTTCTACAATCATCGATTCAATTCATCTTTGAAGCCAACATCCCACTATAAATCGTTTTGTTTTTTGTAAAATTGAAACAAACCTTTGATCGTGATTCACACACATTATTAGAAAACGTAAACACTTATTCTTCAATTTTTTTGGAAAATGTGCATTCTTAATGGGTTCTTTAAGTAAAATTTATTCATTACGATGAAAGGTTTGTTTATCGTTTGCAACATTTTAATGGCTGAACCATACTTTGTTTAGATGCGACGCATTTGGCATAGTTCCTTCTGGTAATAGTCGAAGTAGTTCTGAAATTGGAATTACCTACCTGCTGTGGGTTACGGGAGACCGATGTTCCTAAGTCTAAGAAGTGATTGAACTATTTAGAAGCTTGATTAGTTTCTGGTAACATTACAATGCTTCGTTCATTAGATGGTCTTTGATTGTCAGTCTCCCTTTTGTCTCAAGATTAGTGACGTTTGAATTCATTAATAGTTGTGATGTGCTTGAACGATAAAGGACACCTGTGTTCGTTTCCGGGATTCCACTCTTTATATTTTTTTTCTCTCCGATTAAAATAGTTTCGTTTCTGCATATTTATCTGTAATTGTTGTTTTGGTTGTGATTTTACTATTTAATGTCCAAATCTCAACGATTCTACTGCTCCATTTAAGTTAATAATTTAATCAATTGTCTTCCACAGTTTATGTGAAAAGGACAATGCTAATGGATGTATGGAGTCCCGTACCATGCTGCATCAAGATCAAACTTTGTTTTATATAGACTACACTTATCATATTAACTCCTACTAAAGTTCTTTTTGTAAATAAAACGCGAGTTTCGGAGATTTTAGAAATAATCTAAATAACCTGACAATGTGGGCCATATCATACACGATTTATTATTGCTCTAAAAACAGTAATCCGCATCTATTGCATTCTACATCTCTGTGACCGGCTGTGAACGGTCAATTAACCATAGATAAAAAAATGATAATCGTTTAAATAAAAATTCTAATCTATTCTAGTTGTTTTTAATTAATGTAGAATCGGCAAAATTTATTTTTTACAGGTTTTTTGAAAAATGTGATTATGACACTTTCATAATACAAGGTTATAGTAATCATAAATCAAGTGAAACGGAACGTCATGTAAAGGGAATAAAACAATATCAACACTTTTTACTTTAAATTAAATTCCCTGTTCAAAAATCATATCCCCGACGCGTAATGTCGTAAAAAATTATATTATGAAAATAATTACTACAATATTTTGATCTTGATGCATGAGACTTTTTGGTACCACTTTTGGTCATTCTCCTTTGACAAAAACATTTCATAGAAATATGCTAAAAATATCTTACTAATGCTACGTATTCCAGCACAAATTCTGGAATACATTGTCCTTTGTACAATTACTGTTATTCCAAGTACGTGTCCTAATCATACGTACACTGCTCTGAGGTATGACAATAATATGCGATGTCATTATTTCGCAGACTGATACACTCGGGAGCAATGAATCCAAGTTACCATAACCCATAATATCTCGAAAATTTAAAAATTCTAGTTTATTCAAATAAAAAGTATTTTATACACTATTTAAGATTTCTTATAAATTGTATTTAAATAGTATTAAACAGTCCATAAAACACTTTTTATTTGAATAAGCTTTTCATTCATTTTTTCATTGAAAATATATAAACATAATCGAAAAAATTCCGAGAAAATATCGAGTGTCAAAATTTTAACATTATGATATTGTTTGTTTTATATTGTCATATACAATCGATATAATAAAACACCTGTAAACATTTGATTGCATTGGTGATAAAGTATCAAGCGGATAAAAGTGTTGGCGTATTTTGTACGATAATTCGGAGATTCCGCTCAGTCTAAGGCAAATATTCTACGGTATTACCATTAACCATAATATATAACCCTCGTATTTCCTCAAGAAATGGAGCAGGGATATTAATATTTGCTGACTTTAATGTAAATATTAAGTACGTGCCTTCATATTTAGGAGGCACCTAATTTCCGACTTGCGGTGTCATCGCGGTTCTACGTACATTCGTAGAATATTTAATGAGTTCATGAATAATTATTTACAAAATTACATTGTAATAAAATCTCTATGAAATTCATCCTAGCATCTTTGACCTTTTATAGCCGATGAGGGTCGAGCTAATTCAAGATGGCGATTTCTAAAAATAATCTGTTGTGGTTTCGCCGCCGACGTCTTATTTATTCATATCAGCTGGAAGACGTCCACTATTGGACATAGGCTTCGACCATAGTGTTCTAAACAGAGGTTGCTAAAATACGGTAATGTTTTGACGAGTTTCGAGAAACTTCACATAAAAAAGAAGAAGCCTAAAAAAGCATAAAAATAAATAGATCATCATCATCATTCAGCCGAAAAACGTCCACGGCTGGACACAGGCCTCCCCCAAAAGGCCCCCCTTTAGGGGGATTGCCCTAATTGCCACGCTTGGCAGGCGGGTTGGCGATCGCAGTAGGGCGGATTTTTTAAAAAGTGTACATATTTTGTATGAAGGTTTTAAACGTTTCCTCTGACTAACTTTTTGATGAATTCGTTGGATGTTTTTCTATATCTTTTTATTTGTTATTATTCCTTAACATTATATGACTAACTAGTAATCAGTGACAATTAAAAAGTTATAAAGAAAAACATGCAACGAATTCATCAAAAAGTTAGTCAGAGGAAACGTTTAAAACCTTAATTAAAATATGTACACTTTTTAAAAAATCCGCGCCAGTATTGTTGTTAAAGTACCGTAGAACGGGGTTACTTTGATCAATTTTTTGAGCTTCATGTGTTTGTATCTTATTTATTTTCGCTTTTAGCTGCTACATCAAAAATATTTTATGTAGACTCAATTAACTGAGATATATAAAATCACATAGACTAGATAAAAAAAACTATAGAGCACAGTTTTCGATAGCAAAAAGGAGAAATGTTCCTTATCAAACTTGGACCGTAGAGCTTCTACTTTGATGATCTCTGTTCTATCATTGAATTTCAAAGTAGCCCCAATCGAAAAATCTAAAACTCGTTTTTTTTACATATTCAGGGGTGTCATTTAATATTTTTTATCATCGCCATCTAATATCGCAGACACCTCTATACTGAATGGTAAAATAGGAAAACTGTCAACGTTCCCTACAATATTAAATTAAAATGCACAAGTTCCATTTTCACACAGATATTTAACCAAATGCAAAATGTTTAGTAACAATCAATGTCGCCCCTGTATTTGAAAGTAACCCCGGTTTACCGGTACTCAGAGAACGCTGCTGCCCACCCACTAGAGAATCCTTTAGTCGCTTTTTACGACACCCACAGGAAAAGATGCTATTCTTTAAGTCCGGCACTACACGAATAAATAGATAGATATACTTTATTGTAGGTATTCTAAAAGAAATGAAACAGAAGGAATACACGTAATCAAGAACAGAACAAATGGCGGTCTTATCGCTTAAAGCAATTTCTTCCAGACAACCATTGGATGGAAAGAATTGTGTTAAGAAAAATATAAAGGGCACTAAATCTACCACACAAAAATAAATCAGTATATCAAATACTTTCTCGAACTTTCGACTACCCACACAGGTGTTTGGTGACATCCATTTCGTTCGGAATCTGAAACTCCAACTATTTCAATCGAAACATTCCTTCTGGGATAGAGAAAGTTTCAACCGAATAGAAATTGAATTGGTAACATTAATCAAAGTAATAATTACAGTGCACCTGCTTGATATAAATGAGGGTATTCATCGTACAGATGGGTATACGTGTGTAGGTAGAAGGAATTCTATAATTAGAGCTGTTGATCATATTTAACAGGTTGAAAAATATTATTATTGATCATCTAGTTAGTCTAGTGGTCGACTACTGAGCGGGAAGTCCTAGGTTAAATGAATGCCCGGGTTAGGCAAAGTGTTTTTGTGATTTTCCGCGTGGAATTTCTCAGTAGCAGCCCGGAGTCTGGATCTGTGCCCGGTTGATGGCAATAACACGGCCCCCTATTACACGGGACTTAAAACATAACGGTGAAATAAGGATGTACTACTATACACCTCTGACCAACCCTTCGGGATATACAGGCATGATGTTATGTTATTTTATGTAAGACTGGGGACCAATCCTCTTACTTATTATTACGCTACCAAGTAAGTTCCGTGTCGACCGTCTCGATTCTGCATAATAGGGGATTTACACGACTAGGCCGCACGGCGAAAATCGACCGTCTCGATTCTGCATAATAGGGGATTTACACGACTAGGCCGCACGGCGAAAATCGACCGTCTAAATGACAATTCGACTAGGGCGCAAGTGACTAAAATCGCAAACCCCAAAGTTGGGTGCCATCCGACTTTTGCCGTGCGGCGACAAGCCGCATGCGGCGGGTGACTAAAATCGACCGTTTAAATAGTCAGTTGCAGGCCCATAACGGGGGATTTACACGCGTCGATTTTAACCGTGCGGCAAGTCACCAATCGCATCGCTTGTAAAAATCGAATCGCCACCCCATTTACACCGGTCGACAAAAATCGCATGCGACTTGTTTATTTCCAGCGGAACAACACAGCGCAAAACACTTCATGCGGCGGGCGATCGCCTGCAACTGACTATTTACACGGTCGATTTTAGTCACCCGCCGCATGCGGCTTGTCGCCGCACGACGAACATCGACCCGTGTAAATTACTTAGAAGTGAGAGTGGTTGCAGCGTCCGTGTGCTCGACTTTTACTGTGAAGATGCGCGCGTATTACTTCATCATCTGCCTAGCCTTTTTCCCAACTATGTTGGGGTCGGCTTTCAGTCGAACCGGATGCAGCTGAATATCAGTATTTTACATGGAGCGACTGCCTATCAGACCTCCACAACCCAGTAACTGGGTAATACGACACTCTTGGTAAGACTGGTTGTCAGACTTTCTGGCTTCTGACCAACAGTAACGACTGTCAAAGATCTACAAATGACAGCCGGGACCAACGGCTTTACGTGCTTTCCGAGGCACGGAGGAAACTCGCTATGGTAAATGGTCACCCATCCACAGACCAACCTCGGCAAGCGTGGCTTAACCCGGAAGATCGGTCTATGCGCCTGTAATTATTTAGCCACGAGCTCCTCTGCGCGCGTATTACTTCTCAGCACTAAATTACCGACGTTATATTGTTAGCTTGAACAAAAACAGGTAGCAACTAGGAGAAGTGCACCGACGGATTAGCACGCAAAGTAGGTCACCTTGCGTTATCTATTTAACTCTATTTGTATCCATAGCTGAGCAAGGCAAGGATAAAATTAATATAATGTAACTAACTAGGTATTACGTATGTTACCCTCTCAACCTACATAAAACCGGGACACCGTTTTATGCTGCCCCGACCATTATTAATAGTTCCAATACCCGTGATTATTATCAATAGCATTGGTCGCACAAAAAGGGTAACATGAATGATAGTGGCATGAATGAAATCAAAGAGGCTCAATAGGGTATTTGACTGAAAAAATCTAATTAGTTTGTCAGTTAGATTATCGAAAAATATTTGACCCGTATTTTTTCTTTTGTTACGTAAACCAAAATTGACGAAGATACGACACTCACGGCTTGTTTCTGACGTCACAAGCCCTTTCTCGAGTTTTGATGCGTTTTATCATTCCAAATATTCATAGATTTAACAAACGAAAAAATACGTGTCCATTATTTTTCAAAACTCTAACTGGCGGACTAATTAGATTTGCAATTTATTGATGCTGTCAACAGCCTATTATTACAAATATAATTTTGTATTTTTACTATATGGCTGGCTACCTTGTGGGTATTAATTAGGAGAAACAATGACAGCCAAACGGTTGAACGCTTTCCTTCTACGCAGAAGAATTTGAGTTCGACCCCGGTCCGCACCTCTGACTTTCCAAATTCATGTGCGGATCAGAATGTGATTATGACTTGCGTTAACGGTGAAGGAACACATTTTATAGGACTTCAAAATATTCTCGATTGTGTGTTTAATCCGGTGGACTAAGGCTTAAATGCCTCTCATTCAGAGAAGAGGCACGTGCCTATAATATTAGTGGAGCACTACGTTTCATCAAAACACGTTTGAACGAGGCACGTGTCATCGACACCTATAAAATTATCCATTGAATGCTGAATTCACCGATGAATCGTTTGGTCGGTAGCATATTCAGAGGAAGCACGTTTCATGGAAAAAAAACCGGCCAAGTGCGAGTCGGACTCGCGCACGAAGGGTTCCGTACCATTATCTATGAAATCGGTAAAAAAAACAGGTTTGTTGTATGGGAGCCCCCTTAAATATTTATTTTATTCTGTCTTTTAGTATTTGTTGTTATAGCGGCAACAGAAATACATCATCTGTGAAAATTTCAACTGTCTAACTATCACGGTTAATGAGATACAGCCTGGTGACAGACGGACAGACAGACGGACAGACGGACAGCGGAGCCTTAGTAATAGGGTCCCGTTTTACCCTTTGGGTACGGAACCCTAAAAACGATGCAGACCGATTCACCGATGACTTCTTTCGAAAGCTAGTACCTAGTAGAGCTAAGTACCTAGTTAGTAGTAGAGGTATTCGTGAAATAGTTCATAAGGGAAAGTTTCACAGCCATACAGTACGCGTAAAATACCTTTGCCCCTCTGTAGTGAGGAACGGAACGCTCAAAGCCTGGTTTCACAGCTCCAAAGTTATTTTACGCGCACTGTACCTATTTCTGCCGCCAAATAGCTTGTGTTCTGATTTGAAGGGTATGGGATCCGGTAAAAAAACAGGCACATGAGATTTTCAACTTGTAATTCTAGACATAAATCTTGTTATAGTAACGCGTGAGGCCTGATGTTATCACTCTACGGGGAAACCTTAACGTTAATTATTTAGGTACGTACAACTATGCAAACTAACGACGTGGCTTTATCTTAACGATGTGTTATCTTAGTTAGCCATCTGAATCTTGACCAAATAAGCCTTGAAGTAGGTATTTCGGCAAAGTATAATCTGCTTGAATTAGATTCACACGGTGTATTAATCGTATTCCCTTCATCATCATCTACCTGACCTTATCCAACAGCAGGTGCAGTCAGCACAACATGTACTTGCTGCACCGGTGGACGTCATCATGTCATCTGTGTGGCCCTGTCTCGTACGTGAGTCATAGCATTATGCTGAGCGATGACCGTATTGCGCGGATGTGACGCATATTTTTCCCAATAATTTCTTTTTGGTTTTGTGTATAGTTTTATTTTTTTATATTTTGTGCGTCTTGTTGTCGCGAATAAATATTTTTTCTTTCTTTCTTTTTTCTTTACTTCCCCATTCTCCTCTATCAGCTTCCATCTCAATACTCACTTCTTTCTTACCCATATCATCCTTCACACAATCCATCCATCTTTTCTTTGGCCTACCTCTACTTGTATATATGTCTATCCACATGCATATTTAACACTATAGTAATAACATGTTTTTTTCCCTCCGCACGACATATCCATACTTTTTTTTTTGCCTGTTGGAAATCCTCTTCGGTGTCCTCTGCTCTGAGGTGGGCGATGACCACACCGATGACATATCCATACTACGCTAATCTATTACTCATCCACTTTTCAGTCACTGGCACTACTTACAAACTTCCTCTGAATATACACCATATACTTATAAACAGTATTTTTTAATGCTGAGCTCTTTTCGTGGTGTCAATTCCCATCTTCCTCTGTTCAATGCCAGCTGCTGAGCTGCTGCACTTATCTCTGTGTTCTTAACTTTTGTTTTCTCCTTAAAATAATCTGTTTTTTGGTCAGTTTTCTCATTGCCTCTAATTTTCCGTCTATGATAAAATATCCTTACTAATATTATAAATGCGAAAGTAAGATTGTTTGCTTGTTACCTTTTCACGCCTAGACCACTGAACCGATAATCCTGAAATTTTACAAATAAGTTAGTTAAGTCAGGTGTACAGAAACGGACATAAGGTACTTTATATCCCGAAAAAAAGTACTGTTCCCGAGGAAAACAACAATAACGTTCATAGATGGCGCTTACCAGATACCAGATTATTATAGAAACTTTAGTAGTGTGTTTAGAGTTTTTTTTGAGTTTAATTAACGCGAGCAAAGCCGTGGGCAAAAGCTAGTTGGTTATAAAACAATCGTGTCGCAAAGAAGTGTCATCGACCATTTTACCAAAAATAAACAGCGTTTTTTTTGTTTTTCATGTACCCAGGTAATAGGTTGGCAAACAAGCCGATACCTGATGGGAAGTAGCTAACACCGCCTATATAAACCTTCAACATCTAGAGGATTGCTGCTGCGTGTCAGAGACAAAGTTTAAAGACTTCTCTCGTCTACTGCCCGGTTCCTTTATCCAAAAACGGCTGGTTTTGCGTACCAATGGTAGCATTTTTATTGCCAAACTGGGCATATAAATGGACTCGTTAGCTAATTTTACCTGTGATAGATACTAACGTATGGGACGGTATACTATGCAATGGAATTTCTTGCCGGTTCTTCTTCATGAGACCTACCTTTTGGAACCGTGCACCTAGTTTTGACGTTTTAAAAGCCCCTGCAATTTGATCTACTTGAAATAAAAAACGTTGACTTTGAAATTATTAGTAAAGATCTAAATATTTAACCAATAACATTCGGAGCATAAGCCATATACCTAAATAAATCTTCTAGGAACTTAATCACTTACAAACAGTTAATGCTTCTTCAATAACAGGGCAAGTTGGTTTCCAAACAACTGCCATTAAATATCGAAATGGAAACTATGTCAGAATTACCCTGAATTAACCTGTTGCTTAAACCATTGGGTTCCTCCCAAAAGACATTAATTTAACTTTTGTCACTCCCTCCCCAGGCTGGTCAATTTACGTAAATAAATTATATTAGTGGCTATAGTAAGTTTCTTTATTAGTTTATTAGGATTAACTGATGCCCAATTCTCGTAATTAATTGGAAGTAACACTGTAGGTTGACCGAACTGAGATTAAATTATAAATTGAAAAAAAATATTGTATTCTTATACACATATAGCTCGGTCTGGCTTCAGTATCATCTCAATCTATCTCAATATAACGTCAATTCAGTCAACTTAAAATTTATTACCGATAGTTTACCGATATCAACAGTCATAGATTAAAATTCTAGATATAAATGAGAATTCCAACTTGTCAAAATGGCTCAGTACATAATGCAACCAAAACACCTTTTTGGCTTTAGTCAACTTTCAATCTCATTTCAATATAATCTCACGTTTGACGTTGTTTGTTAACGAACAAGAATAACGTTTGTCATATTTACGAGATTGAAACTAGACTGAGACTAAGTAGATCGAAACTATATTTTGAACATTTTTTATTACGATAATTGGCCTTTTTAGCTAAAGAAGTTCAGTTGCAATAAAGTTGCAGTTAAGATTGAAACAACGCTTCTCGGCTTGGTCAGCGCGTCATGAAATTACGTGAATTGACCTACTGGTCATGGTGAGTCTCATGTAGCTCTTGCTGACACGAGAGGAGAAGAAAAATAATGTAGATAGTAACAGTAGAGTGCGTCGGACGTACTTGAGTATTAAGATCACACAGCTCATTAGAGCCACCCGGCATCCAGCCCGCATCGCCTCGCCTTGTGCGGTCAGTATTCTTTATATGACCTTGTATTGATGTGCGTTCACTACGTCAACTCCGTAGCGTCACCGGATCGCCTCGGGCGTATGCCGTCCACGCGCGGACGACGAGTTGATCACTCGGTGACAACTCGCTGCTCGCATGCTTGCCTTTCATTGCCAGCACACAAGTCCCGAATGAAACGCGCGCTGCCATCGAGTGGACTCCTCCGGCGACTCCTCTGGTTGACCACGCGACGTTTACTGGTGATAACGCGGCAACCACCCGTGAACCACCTGCTGACAACGAGTGAATGCCGAGCGACGAGGCGATGCGGGTCGGGTGCCGGGTGGCTCTAATGAGCTGTGACCTACTTAACTACATTAAGATAGACTAGACTAGATAAGTTGTTTGTATTAATGTCATATGAGGGTCGATGGCAGTTATACGAGTAGTTAGAAGCCCGGAAGTTTGACCGCCGCGCGCCGGTCCAAACTAAGGATATCGATAAGACCTAGATGGCAGTTTCTCCGTTTCATTTAATCACTATTTTAAATTCAGCCGCATTTTGTTGGACTAGAAACTGACCCAACAGACTAAAAAGGCTAAGCAGATACAATCATCTGCCTACCCTCACCAAAACATAAAAGAACGCACAACAAACATGGTCACAGAAAACAGAGTAATGTGATTATTATGTGTCGTTAATAATCACCGATAGAACTACTGTTGCCAATAAGCCTGACATCGTGGTGATAGATCGATTAGAACGCCGCACAATGATTGTTGATATCACTGTCTCACATGACGAGAACCTCGTGAAAGCCAAAATTGATAAAAAAATCAAATATCTTGATTTGGTTGGACACGAGGTTGTCGACATGTGGGATGTTGACTCAGCAGTCATTGTGCCGACAGTCGTTACAGCCAATGGCTTAATAGCCAAGAACCTCGACCAACATCTGATGAGGCTCTCGTTAGGCAGCTGGATCAAGGGTTTGATTCAGAAAGCGGTACTTCTGGACACGGCGCATATTGTTAGGAAGTTCCTCTCTCTAGAGCCCTGACCGCTGGTAGCTTGGACCCTGTTGCCGATGCCGGTGGGCTACTATTTTTTTATATTTTTAAATGTGTATTGTTTTTATTTTTATAACATAAGTATTTAAATACTTATGTTATAAATTATGTTAAATTAAATTATATTTTAAAAAATGTAATTTAATATGTATTTCGTTTATTCATTGTAAACAATGAATAAACGGAATATTAAAAAAATAGCAGTGAAAGAATGCCGAGAAAAAATAAATAAAAATAACGTCCTTCTACGCGAGCTATTGAAATTGGATCTCCATCTTACAAAGCGACAGAGCAGAGATATTGAAGAACAAACTATTCCGGTTGTTGTAAATTAAAATGCACAAAGAAAACAGACTTAAATTGAAAAATGAAAGCACGCTCTTAATATTCGAACGTCGCTAAGAAGTAAAGCTTTGGTACAGGGCATTGAAATAAGCGGGATATTGCGAAATAATAATTATGGTATTAAGAAATTAATAAATATTGACGCATCAAACGCCGACATAAATACCCCCTTTTGTAATAACATCCCCCTTCTTTCCTATATCCTTTTCATCGTGTAATGAATTTTGATGTTTTCGTACAAAACTATTTATAAACGATCGCAGTATGGTTGTTATAGTACTCAGAGAACGCTGCTGCCCATCCTCTAGAGAATCCATTAGTCGCCTTTTACGACACCCACGGGAAGAGATGGGGTAGTGCTATTCTTTAAGTCCGGTACTACACGAGACGAGTACGACGAGACGAGTGGAGTAATTGACTAAACACATAAAATCTTAAAAATTAAAAAAGGTTCATATTTTTTAACAACTTCTTTTACTTTACAACTTTTTGTGAATAAAGTCAATTACATTCCAATAGATTTTATTTTCTGTAACAATGAAGAAACTCCTGCGATGTAGAACAAAAACACTTTTAAGCTGATGAGAACTTCTGCAAAACTTATGATTATCGTACAAAACCGCCTTCCCGGCTTAAGTTAAGTTAGTAACTTCTTTATTCTCAACTTCAGGTTCAATAAATTTCAATTAGCTGTTATCGCTCCCGCTCTTTTCCCCGCTCATTTCGAGGCCCAAGGGACTTCTGTACGGTTTTTTCCCTGCTTTTTGAACGTCGTCGCTTGAGAAATGAGATTTCATTCAAAACTACTTAGAACTTTGATAACAAGGTCTTTTTATATTAGCTGCTAACTTATCTCCCTTTCTGGGTGGGTCCTGGTGGTAATGGGTTTTCTTTATTTTAAGGGAAAGTTTCAGGAAGACATTATGTCGAGAGGGTAGCATCCTTCCTCGCGAAACTAATTAATACTGCAAGCAGCAATCTTCATACAATAACTTTTGTGAAAAACTTTAAAGTTTATGGATAGACGACACGTTTGGTGCAGTGGTTGAGTGTTTGGCTTCTGCGCTACGGGTCGTGGGTTCGATTCCTACACGTAACAAAAATTTGTATGGCCTACAGGAGCCCAATTCTCCTAAAATAAATCTTAATTAATCACAACCGAACCAATGCCGAACCGTTCATTCAGACAGTTCTCAATTTCAAAAGCTATCAAATTGTTTGACACAAAAAACAAAATCAATCATTTTGAAAGTTTTCGAAAAGAAAAACTGACTTGACGGTTGTGGTTCGATTGCGTTCGGCAACAATTTATTTTAAGAGAATTAGGCCCCAGATAGTTGTTTCAGGTCTCGGCGTTTGTGTATGTGAGATTTGTGTCTGTAAACGCGCCCATGATACAGGAGAATTCCTAGTGTGGGGCAAAATAATGTATTTAATACGATTTTACTCACATACAAACATTCACATCGAAGGGGCTTGCGGCTAACTAACAACGTGTGGATGGGTTCGTCGATATTCGTTATACAGCGAGACCTCTCCGTGCCTCGGAGAGCACTTTAAGCCGTCGCCGTCGGTTCCAGGTGTCATACAAATACCTATGACAGTCGCTACGGGTAGTCGAAAGCCTGAAAGTCTGACAACCGGTCTAAACTTAAGATATCGGCATAAGATATTGCCCAGTACCTCACTGGGTTGCGGAGGTCTGATGGCAGTCGCTCCGTATTAAATACTGGTATTCAGCCGCATCTAATTAGATTGGAGGCTGATCCCAACATAGTTGCTATAAAGCTAGGCAGATAGACTCACGCCTGTAATATGGAAGGGGTAAGAAAAGGTGTTATCCCATTACAGGAGTCTGTACACTACAGCCACATTTCACCTCTGGTAGGTCCCATATTGCAAGCCTATTGTGTTTTCCCGGGCACATTATGGTGCCAAGTTCATTCTCTCTTACGACTCGCTTTTCCGGCGTCGGAGGAGAATTACATTCTTACAGTTTTACTTATGTATGTTATTCAGGTTTGCCCGATTAATTTCGGTCTTGATCAGTACCCCAAGTGTGAGTTTTTTTACGTCACCACAGTAGTTGCGTCACGCCAAAAATGTGTAAAAATTTAGGCAGCGCCTCTAGCGGCGAATAGCGTGACTAAAAATTGGTTTGACATTTTTGGCGTGACACAACTACAGTAGTAACGTAAAAAACTCACACTTGGGGCACAGGTGGCTAATTCTACTAACAAAATTGTCACTCAGTCAGTCAAAATGTTTGGTTTTGTTTTTGTTGCCAAACAATTTGATAGTTTTTGTAAATAAAAACTGTCTGAATGAACGGTTCGGCTTCAGTTTCGTTGCGATTGAATAGCGTTCCTTTTAGTTGAATTAGCCCACAGAGCTATTAGGTGACAGAACTTAATATGACTCATTAGTATTATGACAGCCACATAGCAAAACTAAGTGCCTAACTTCTCAGTCTATGATGAACATAAAAATACATCATTAAAATCAAGACGTTCACGTTTTCCCTAAGTGTCTTTTCCTCCACAGGCAGGATGCTATTTCTTATTTATGACTAGTTACGGTTTATTCACATGCATCTTTTGGAAATGCCCGACTAGCTAGGGCTCCGTTTGGGCCGAAACTAGTCGGGCAATCATGAAAAATGCATTTAAGTGAACTGTATCTAATCATCGTCATCCTCCTACTCTTATCCCAACTTATTTGGGGTCGACGCAGCATGTATTTTTCTTCCAAACATTAACGTACTTCTTGTTTCACTTGTCATGTTGCAAATGTTTTGGCTAAATTTTATGACCAGCCGCCTGCCTGACGTCAAGCCTCCTTGGAAATTGGAAAAAACTCCTCGGAAAAAACACCAACACACGGATACACAATATTTTTATTTTATACTGATTTTGATTCTGTTTGTTAAAAATAATACTCTTTAATACTCTTTGCGTTACATATTTTATTTAATTTTGTAGTGGGACTCAGTGTACCTGTACCCACTACATGTTTTAATAAATTAATATTTTTTGTTTTTTGAAGATAATGTTTGTTTGTTAATTTTACTTACTGGTAAATCCATTTATTGGTACCCAAGATACAGGCCTACCTAGTTTGAGGCCAATGGTAATAAATATTGTTCACGTGTATTTTTGAAATAAATTTTAGCTTATCTTTATCTTATCTAAACGCTTTTGTTGGTGTTGCTCAGAACAGATCAGTTACTCATACGAAATCAACAATGACTATAGCCAAGTCTACACAAAAGTTTTGGCCAAAACGTTGCACATTATACGTCCGCGTCATTTTCTAATACATTAATCACAGACTTAGTCAGCTCGTTGGAATCCGTCCCAGATTTGGTGCTCACGTACTCCAGAATCTTGCTCATTGTGAACCGTTTCTAATCATAAACAGAATGTGTCTCACGAAAGTTATAGGTAATACAAAAAAGATATTTATTTCTTGCTAGCTTTCGCCCGCAGCTTAGCTTGCGTGAAATTTTGAACCCGTTAAGTGACGATTTTCCATAGAAACTTTCATCCCCTATTTAACTCCCTTAGGGGTTGAATTTCGAAAAATCCCTTCTTAGTGGATGCCTACGTTACAAAAGGAACCTACTGTCAAAATTTCAAGTTTCTAACCCCAGCGGTTTAGGCTGTGCGTTGATAGATCAGTCAGTCAGCTTCTCCTTTTATATGTATAGATAGCTTTTGCCCCCAGCTTCGCTTGCGTGAAATTTTGAACCCGTTAAGTGACAATTTTTCATACAAACTTTCATCCCCTATTTCTCCCTCTTAGGGGTAGAATTTCCAAAAATCCTTTCTTATTGGACGTCTACTAACTATAAACTACCTCCCTGCCAAATTTTATCTCCATACGTCTAGCGGTTTTCGATATTTCGTGATGAGTGAGTGAGTGAGTGACCTTTCGCTTTTATATATTTAGATTCGTGCGAAAAATACTAAAGACATCAACACATTCCCCTGAATCAATGGAATTTGTTATAATTATGCAGTTGTTTACCTTGTCGTGTATGTCAAAAGATAATTATTCATTTGAGCTGAGTTAAGTGTTTGTAATTATAAGACGCATTACAATCAATCATGCATTACAATATATACGCAAGAATTATGTAATGTTATTGTGTTTTTCCATTTGTATAAAGTAGAAAAACTTAAATGGTTTTTGTTGTTCGTCATTAAAACATGTTTTAACGACGCTATTATTATTTCATGCGTTGATTGGCAATTCAATTACAATTGATAGTCTATTGTTCACACTGTTGATGTTGTATGTAAATTAGCTATCTACCAATTGAATCTTTGTCATGATCATATTATTAGCTCGTAAACGTGCAGAACTGAAGGTGAGATTCTCAATGACGGTCTGTTAAGGGTTTGAGTTAGGCTGCGTGAGTTTGCTCCTTCCTTGTGATTTTTCTCCATGTGGGGAAGGGCTACAATAATAGAACTTCCTCACCGCACGCTGGGAATAGAGGCGTGTTGTAAGATTCAATAAAACCCAGCACGCTTGGTGATAGGATCTATACGGTCCGCCCAGCTAGCTACCACCCTCACATTAAAGTCCAGCGCCAAGCAATTTGCTGCGTTCCGTCGTGTGTAGGTATGTGAGAGCCAAAGGAGTAGGTATAGGGGAATCCCATCTATATCTCTGTTACTTTCATTCGTGTGCTCTATCACAACCCCATCTGCGCTTACCATCAGGCGCAACCACGACAAACAATAAATAAGAAATAAAAATAATATGAGTTGTGACGTTTTATAGACAAATGTATACTTTCTTCAAATGAACAACGTGTATTTTGGTAAAAAACAGTAAAATATAACAGATTTTAGCATCTACTTAATAACCAATTACCATTCAATGTGGTATAAACAAGATGATTCGGCACAAAGGCCGCCCTCTCACCGCAGCGGCCATTGTTCGCCGCATTGTTTGCTAGAGGCCGCTAGTCGTCAACAGGTTATATTGCCACAATTACTATGCATAGCTGACGGATTGGTGATCACAGTATCTATGTTGTTATGAGTAGACTAGGATTCATCACACCGATAATTCAGCCCTCATCAAGCTGTCTTCCTCCCAACCACCCGCCAGCAACACCTTAAGCCGAGGTCCGAGTCCCACTAGAGGTCGCCCTTAGTGCTGTTGTTGCTAGTAGTCATGATATTAGTGTAGTACAAGTAGTTAGCTTAGGTTAAGTATTTTACTTCCCCACGTAGAAATGGTCTGCAGTGACCATCTACAAGCAGACAAAGAGAACAAAAAAATAAATAAAAAATACCAAGATCCTCTTGACATAGTCTTTTAGCCACCTTTTTAATACCTAGGGGTGGAAAGGGGATCGCCTTGCAAGCAGTATTTTGTAATGTTTAAGCGTTGATTGTGTGTGTAGCTCGCCAACCCGCACCAGGCCAGGATGGTGGACTATTTTTTATTTAATTTCGTAGGTTGGCCATCAAGCCAGCTGGCTCACTTGATGGTAAGTGGTTACCGTCGCCTATATACACCCACAACACCAAGAGGATTGCTTATGCATTGCTAACCTTAAGCTGGCTTCCCACGGTGCGTGCTAGCGCGCACCGGCTGTGCGTGGTTATCATCCGTGAAATCACGTATCGAGGGAAGCCACATTATGAAGGTGTGTGATGTGGATACGGCGCACCGCTCCGCACGCGTCCGCGTTACCACGGACGAGTCTCTTCCCATGGTGCGTCGGTGCGAGCTCGTGCGTCGCGGTGCGCGCTATCGCGCACCGTGAGAAGCCGGTATTAGAGACAAAGTTGGAAAGTCTTATGTGCCTAATATTTCACCAGCACCATTCAAACCACAACACAGTAATGCTGCTTAGCGTTAATAATAGATATGGATGTAGTGCTTCCCCGAACGAATTCTTTGACAAGAAGCTCTACTACTCTTGAGCTAAGGTTTAATCCCATGTAATTCTGAGATGAAACCCATGCCCAGCAGTGGCACAGTGCACCTTCTGACCCCAATCCCTATCAATTTCGCGACCCACTAGAACAGAGATAGGTTTAGCTTTAGTCATAGCCAAGCCGGTCATGTTTCAAATTTCTATACGTGCGATGTGCTCTGTTTGCGATTTGTCGTATCATCTTGGCGAGATGCCATACCGCTATATCAGAGTCATGTAAACTAACTCGCTCAAATGTATAGCATTTTGTCAATAGCCAACTTACATGTCGGTAAAATGAGGCAATTTGAGAACTTCGGGGCTAACTGGCGTAAATATCGCAGAGGAGATTTTTCAAAATGTTTTATGAACTATCGACTGCTCTGCCTAGCCTTTTCCCAATTATGTTGGGGTCAGCTTGCTGTCTAACCAAATGCGGCTGAATACCAGTATTTTACATGGAGCCACTGCCATCAGAGCTCCGCAACATACCTAGTTACGGGGCAATGCCGATATCCTAAAGTTAGACCGTTTGTCAAACTTTTAGGGTACCTTTCCACCAGTGATATGCTATGGAGTTATGCTGCGAGAATGTAAAAGCTAAGCTACGAAACTATGTGACCGTTTCCACTGATTCTAAGCTGTGCGAGGAAGATACACAGCTCGAACTACTGTAGGTACCTACACTGCTCTGCACAAAGCTACACCACTCGCGACCATCCATAGCACGCATGCATAGCTTGCATCCATAGCACGCATGCACAGCACGCATTCTTCCATATAAAAAACGTAGCTTAGTTGAATCAGTTTCCACCAGTGCTATACTATGTGGACCAATGAATATGATTGGTGGATATCAGACGCATCCGTAGCAACGTTGCATAGCACATCTTTGATGGAAAAGCACCCTAAGGCTTCTGACTACCAAAACGATTGTCATAGGTATTCGTATGACACCCGGAGCCGACGGCTTTACGTGCTCTCCGAGACACAGAGGGATTTCGATGTGTAACGAACGGTCACCCATCTAAGGACTGACTGTGACAAGCACAGCTTAACCTTATAAATCATTAATCCACGCGGTTGATAATTAGCTTCAATTAGAATAAAAATAAAAGACGAAAGTATCATTGTACGTAAAATAAAATCTATTCATTTCCACGAATAATAAAAGTTAAATCTTACACGGAAGGTGAAATTGTTATACATATTCTATTTCCAAACGACATCCGACAGACAGGTGACGTCATATCACAAATGTCAAACAACCATCTTGTTCATCAAGTTAACTGACACCTGACACCTGAAGTGTGTTTATATTTTGTTAAATTACTTTCTCCTATTCTTTGATTTCTTTTCCTTTTCATAAAAGCAAATTTTCCCTAAGTTATATGAATCCGGGTCACCAACATAAACCTTAATATCTCGGAAACTAAAAATGATAGCTCATTCAAATAAAAAATATTTTATAGACCATTTAATACTATTCGAATAAAATTAATAAATATTTTTAAATAGTCTTTAAAATACTTTACTACCATTTTTTAATGCCTGCGTTCTGCCTAAATAATATTAGTATTGATGATAATTTTCGATGTTTGGGATTTCTACATTATTTTATTGAAAAAATATATTTAAAACTCGGATTTCTTCACACTATAGTTATTATTTGCAAGTAATATGATAAGAACAAAGCGATACTTAAGTTTAAGTAATAAAAAATTAACAATTGCGATATAACGATTTTTCACTTTAAAGTGTTACAATTCCAATATACTAACAATTGACTTGAGTTGTTTTGCTTAAACAGACCTTTCTTATGACATATCACTCTTAGTTAGAGGAAAGGTAGACCAACTTCCAAACACTTCGCCCATCGTCCTTTAATATGAATGTTTCTCACGAAAGTTATAATACAAAAACATAAATATTCTCCAACAATTTTCTCGTAGGCAAGGAAAAAGCAACTTCAGTGAATCAACAGTAGCATTCAGTTTTGCAATGCACTATAATAAATATCATCTCAAGCTATCAATTTCATCATCTCTAATCGGTACACAGATAACCCAATAAAGCCAGATTGAATCAACATAAAGGCACAACTACACGGAGCTGTAATCGCCAATCGCTTGAACTCACTCAATTAATCCGAAGGCGGGCCAATCAAGCCAATAACACAACGCTACTGTTTGCTTTCGTCCAGCAACTGGTGTATTCTGGTGTCTGTATTCTATAATCGATGTGGAAAGATGAAACAATTATTGAACAAAAAATTTTTATGAACAAAAGGGCATTTGCGGGAGAAGATTTGGCAAAGGTGAAATGTGTGCTGTAAACCTATGGGCATAGTCACAAAACTGAACAAAAGGAAGGGAAAAAAAATGAAAATAATAAATTGTTTCAATATTTAAGAACGTATATACCTAGTATCTTCAGCTTCACATCGATAATTCTGCTCTCATCAAGCTGTCCCCCCCCCCCCCTTAAGTCGCCGCCAGCAACGCCCTAAACCGAGATCTGAGTCCCACTAGGGGTCGCCCTTAGTGCTGTTATTGCAGGTAGTCATGATGTTCTGCCCGGTTACATAGAAACGGTCCTCTGGGACCATCTACAGCAATCCAAAAGAAACAAAAAAACTATCATCAGCTAATAAACGACATACTTACTCACTTACTTTTAGGAGATATTTTATTTACCAAACGAGATTCAAAACCTTAACGCTAAGTTCCCAACTGTGTCTGTATTATCCCCTTTTGTTTTTTTTTTTTTTTGCATATTTTACTATATAACATTAAAATTCTGGACGTGTTTCCTACTCAGAGTCTTTTGCTTTGGACTTTATTAATGTTTTTCTTACACTATCTAGTCTGATTGACATATCATACCGGATTAACACGAAATGTTTTGCAAAAAACACTAGTTGTACAAATGCGTTTTTGATTTAAATATTAATATAATTTTTGATTTAACCAGAGGTTCCCAAAGTAGTCCAGGTGGGCCCCCAGGAGTCCACGGAAGAATCGACGGGGGACTACGTTGGCGTGACAAAAAGATTTAATCTTCACATTTTATATGGTAATATGGTAGAAATGTACCTGCAGGGGGTCCACCGGAACCAGCTGAATTTTCAAAGTGGTCTATGAGAAAAAAGTCTGGGAACCGCTGAACTAGACTATAGAATGACCCCTTATGCCTCTCTCTTCTTCAACCTAGCCTTTTCCCACCTATGTTAGGATCAGCTTCTAGCTTAACCAGATGCGGCGGAACACCAGTATTTAACACAGACCGACTGCCATCAGATCTCCCATTCTCTGCAACCCAGATATTGGGTAATGTTGATATCCTAAGGTTAGGCCGGTTGTCAGACTTTCAGGCTTTTGACTACCATTAACGACTGTCATAATTCGCACCCACGGTGCAACACTGTCACTTTTGCAATATTTCAAAAAACGAGCTTAGTATTTATTATGTGGCCTAAAGTACCTCTGCACTTGGTGCGATCATGTCACATGGATTGGTACACTGGTTGGCGTAAGTGTCGTTGTGGAAAATCGGGAAGTGTCATCATTTTATACGATAGTCTTTAAATGCTTCTCCTGAATAATACTTTTTTGCAAAAGTGACAGTGTTGCACGGGAGGTGCGATTATGTATTCTTATGAGTCCCAGTACCGATGATTTAACGTGTTCTTCGAGGCACGGAGAGTCTCGGTGTGTAACGAACGGTCACCCATCCACGGACTAACCGCGGCAAGCGCTGCTTAACCTTGCAAATCGTATTATCCGCGCTGTTGTTAATTAGCCAGAACCCATATGCCTTTCTGTTGTAGTCAAATCAGCAATGTTAAATGCTAAACGTTAAACTCATAACGCACACAAAATACGAAATAGCAGAGTGCACTCGCCTAAACTCTCAATTGAGTGAAGTCCCAATTTCAGCATTAGCACATTTCTAGTTCGCTTTCAATCGATGCTATCGCTACATTACTCACCCGATACGATTTCCGTTGGCCGTGCGGCGTTTTAAGTTCGTCTATTATGGCACTAATTGTTCATTGTTTTTAATGCATTGTATCCAATATGTTTTAATACAGCGTCTTAACGAGGTTCCCAACCGTTGTCTGTATTATCCCTTTTTGTTTTTTTTTGCATTTTTCTGAATATAATATTACAATTCTTGACAATTTTCTTATCAAAGTATATTATTTTAATCTGTTGCTTCCGAATTATCAGCTAATTTATCTTTGAATGCTGTCTTGTTTTTTTATATTGTCTAGTCTGAGTGTCCAGATCAGCACGATCAGTTTTGGAAAAAATAGTATTTATCCAAACGTGTTTTTGATTTATGCGTTAACGAGACAATAGAATGACCCCTTAACCTCTTCAGTTGTAATCAAATCAGCAATTAATGCTCCACAGAATGCTAAACGTTCCACTCAAAACGCACACAAAATCCGAAATAGCAGAGTGCAATCGCCTAAACTCTCAATTAAGTGAAGTCCCAATCACGGCATTAGCACATTTCTAGTTCGTTTTCAATCGATGCTATCGCTACATTAGTCACCCGATACGATTTCCGTTGGCCGTGCGGCGTTTTAAGTTCGTCTATAATGGCACTAATAGTTCATTGTTTTAATGCATTGTATTCAATGTGTTTCAATACTGCGTTTATTGTGGACGATGACATCTTTTGTTATGAATGAATCGGTTACGATTTTCCTGGTATTCCTGGTATTGTGTAATCAACAGATATGTATTATTTCTGGGATTTTATATGATAGATGTAATTAAATATCACTATAGCACAGTATATTCTCTATTCTATATGCAAGGTTAGTCAGAAAAGGGGTACTAATCCGAAAGGGTATTAAAGTACCCATAATAATGACTAACTTTTCTTCTATAATTTTTCCTAAAAGTCAATAAATTAAGAGAAATCACTGCTCAAGGATTAAAAAAAAATACGCTAAAATCTGTCTATCTTCAGTTATGATGCTGCGTTTACATTTTAGGTCATATTTGGCGTCACGGATTAGAAACTTCATTTTCTGAATTCGTAACTAAAGCAAGGGTGGAGAATTTTAGAAAAAACTAAAATAAAAAATCGTTTTTTTATTGAAATAAAAATGATCGAATTTTGAAATGTTAACACTTGTTCAGCGATACTTTAGGGGCCCTCGGATTAGTAGCCCCTTTCCGACTAACCTTGTATATTCCTCCGAGACATTGTCTAATAAATAATAAATGAAAGCAAGAAAGAAAGAAAAAACATTGAATTCTAGGCCCAAACTGACGCACAACGCATATTGAAAAATAAACATTATTTATTAAAACTAAGATATATACAATGTGTTTTAATCGTGTAATGAACTTTCTAAACATTAAAATATTTGGTAACTCATTCTAAAAAACTATGGTCCATAATGGTCTTTGTTGTAAACATTTAAGAACCGTAAGTACATTTAAGCAACAACAGTCGCATAAATAATATTTTATTCTTATCTAGATTAATTCAAAAGGACCTAAAAATTTTAAATCCGTCTCATTACATAGGAAACCGTCCATAGTCGACACATGTAATCAAAAGGAAATATTCATTAGTTAGAATTCAGTTATAATATAATTATCTTACAAGAGCAGGGTGACTCTAAGCTGGTAGTCTCAAATTATTCCAATAAAGGTACACTTTTTTTTTCTTATAAATAACACAATATTGCGGTATTAATTACATAAGAAAGTAACTACATAACTTGTGCTACTAGTAACCAACTCAATAAGCTCCCAGTAAATAAGCGGTTTGCTAATTATAATCAAACTTTGTTTGCTAGTACGCAAAATTGGCAATATATGTAATTACTAAACTAGTTTATTTGTCCACTAGCTATTGCCCGCGGCTTCGTTCGCGTTAATTAACCTCAAAAAAACTCTTAACACACTACTAAAGTTTCTATAATAATATAATTCAATCGTGATTCGAAAGACACGTGGCGCCATCTATGAACGTTATTGTAATTTTCCTCGGGAATAGTACTTTTTTCGGGATGAACGGTACCTTATGTCCTTTTCTGTACACCTGACAACGTATAGGCAAAATTTCAGGATAATCGGTTCAGTGGTTTAGGCGTGAAAAGGTAACAAACAAACAAACTTACTTTCGCATTTATAATATTAGTTAGGATTTCTAAACCAGTTTAGCTGTCCATTTTTTTCAGTGTACATCACAAAAGGAGATATTTGAGCACAAAACTTAGCACAAATCCAACCCAAGAATTACTAGGAAACGCTAAGATAAAGAACAATGTAATAACGTACATTGCCGCTGTAGTACGACGCTAGAAACCAAGACGTTTCATTAGTATAGAACTGACAGACAAAGATAGATAACACAGACTCAACTCAGTCCAACCCGCCGGCTGCCGGGTGACACAGATTTAACGAAATTAAACCGCGGATCTTAAGACCGGTTTTAATTAATAGCCAAAAATAGACATCCATTTAGATGAAGCTCTAATCTCGAGAAGGAAACCCAATGAAGCGTGTACGCTCATACAAAGACTCAGTTTCGAAGATTTGTTCAATCGAATTCTTTCTTTGCAACGATTGGCAATTATTTTTCGAGATTTACGAACAACTTTCTGAGGAACAAGAAGAGTATTAAAGAGATTTATTATACTGGTCTGCCGACTTTGAACTCGCTTAATTAACAATCCTTCCGAAACTTTTCGTATTAATTTTGTAAATTAATTTACCTCACAAACTCAATGTTATAACTGGATGTAAGAAGATGGGTGGATGCGTGTTATCTTCGGATAAAAATAGGCAAAGTTAAGGTATTTACCACCGACTCCTACCAGCTTAGTAATTATTATGTTACCTAGGCAAACTATACTTCTAGGCTAATATTCGTGTATACCTCGAAATAGTATAAGTAGAAGTCGCTTTTTGCGTCTGTATATTCGCTTACTTCTTGTAAACTAGTCTCTTGATTTTGATGCGAATTTCATCTTAAACTCTCAATCACCGTAATTATAAACACAATAGATATGACAATTAAGTGTCGTCCTGGGACGACGGGCAACCTGTTAATTTAGGTAACTTCTTCCGAAACAGGTCGCTAATAAATCATTTATTAATCCATTGATGTTCGTAAGTTAAAATAAAGTCAGAAAGAAAAGTAATAAATATTTCATTTTACGGCATTTAATTTAAAAACCAGTTTTCCTCAAATTGTTCCTTAAGGAAAATCAAGACGGCACTTCTCTTTGACAAACATCAAAGGGATCAAGATGAAAGAACTAATACAATTTGTTGCTCATATCGTGTAAATGCAACTCAATCGAAGTCACAAAGGCAAGCGTAGAAAAGTCATAAGGGTGACATTTACCATACGGCTGCCGCAAACGGGTTGGATCACATCTCATACAAAGGACATGGTCTTTTGAATCGAAATGTATGAATTCTTGTGTGAGTGGGGTACAAAAGAATAAATGCCTTTAGAACGTGCTTTTGAAAGGCAATGATCTTCATTTTGTGATATTGTGGTCTTGTCACCAAAGTATATTCGTCATTTTTAAAGTGAATTCTAGAATTCCAATTTTAAAAAGGAAAGATTTTAACAAACAGATCGAAATCCTTGAAAGCTTTCTTAAAACGAGAAGAAAGACCAAAAACCAATTCACATCCACGTAACAAATCGTCTGGAAAACTCGCTCCATTTATTCCACATAAGACCAAAGGGGAAACTTTAAACCCATTACGTATTTGTAAAACAATTTTCTTCGCAAATCTTCAACAAAAACCATACAAAAGTTGGTGAAACTCCATAAATGTTGGCATGAGTTGTTAAGCAATCAAAAGTTGTGCGACCACAACTTTAGAATATTTGCGAGCTGCGGTAACTTTACGTCGGAAACTACTGTGTGCTACCACATTTTGCGAAGCGAGGCTGTGTGGAGAGTCAAACATTCTCTATGACTGACAATCAAATAATTTGCTCTTAAAACGGGGCTTATTTTTCCTCTGAAAAACCCTATAGTAAGAAACTTCATAAAACTCTAACACTCACTGACTGAGTGACAGACAACGCACAGCTTAAACCGATGGGTTGAAATTTTGCACAGGAGTTCCTTATATAACGTAGGTGAGTAGCAACAAACCATTTTTGAAAATTCATCCTCTAAAGGGGTTCAATAAGGGGTTGAAAGTTTTTATGGCTGTTCGTCATTTAGAAATATTGGGAAATCCCATCTGGCACATGGCTGGTAATGAATAATAAATTCGTAATACCGTTAGCAAATTGCTTACAGTAATTACTAAACTGAAAAACAATCCAATATGTCGATTCGACAAGAAATTAAAATAGAATTGTTTTTTTTTTAGTAATTCATTAGGGTGAGTTCGTTATTCCCAATACCCATCACCCGTACCTATTATAATATATTTCAAAACTGTATACAGTATAACCAAAAGCGAAGGAGGATCAAATAATATTTTGCTGAATTATTGCGAAAAATAATTGTTGAATGTTTTGCTAAAGGGGAGCGACAGAAAACATTGTACCTCTATTATTTTTTTCGCAGGCTGGCCTTTGATCTACTAAATGTATTATTACTAAAAAGAAGGATGTTGGTGTCGATTCTCTTGTTCATCAACTAAACTAAAATTAGAGAATTGCTATCATTTACTAACAGACAGCGCAAGAAAAGGACGGTGACAGATAAGAACTAAGTTAGAGATGTCAAACTATACTTGGGAGTAAATAAATCGAGCCACTTCTATTTTTCACGTGAAATTGTTATTACTTTTGGTACCTACCTATTATGGAACAGATCAATTCGAAACATATGTCGCCTAAAAGATTATTTGATAACCTTTACAATGAGGATTTTTTGTCATCTTATTATACATATAATCCATGAAACCAAAACTAATAACCAGGACACGTGAAAAAAAGAGAGGCTTGATTTATTTGCTCCCAAGTGTAGTTTACGCCTTAAACTTCACCGCGTTTTTAGTATAGATGTAATATGGTTTTTAGTCGACACGTTCTGACGTGTCGTTTAATTTTAGTTCTACTAAATTCGACAGCTGTTATTTACATCTGTCTCTCTCTTATTTTATGAGCGTGAAAAAGATGGCGATAGCCTAATTTAAGGTTAGATTGTGCACAACAGAAGTATTAAAACGTGCACAACAGGGTATTTGACTGAAAAAATCGAATTAATCTGTCAGTTAGATTTTCAAAAAATAGTTGACCCGTATTTTTTCTTTTGTTACGTAAACCAAAATTGACGAAGATACATTTTAAAATTAACAAAACGTCACAAGCAAAGTACAAATTTTACTTGCTTTTGGCGTCACAAGCCCCCCCCCCCCCCCCACTCAAATTTTGATGCGTTTAATCTTTCCAAATATTCATGGATTTAACAAAAGAAAAATACGTGTCCATTATTTTTATAATAGAATTGCAATGATGCTGTCAACATGCCTATTGCCACCATTGTCTGAAAAGATTATACCTCTCTTTTTTACAATAGTTACAGACAAAACCTCTGCTATCTTCTCATTTTAAATAAACTGCGTAAATTCATGTAATTCAGCGCGAATTGCCAATGAAAGGTTACGATACCCGAGGGGTGCAATATCGTATACAAGGTACACCATTTTGATGTATGGCCTGGCCCTGCAAATGAATCTCAATAATTAATGGTATGGCCTCACCAGGCCGTCGTTAAGGCCTTAATTGGACTTCAAATTGGTGTAGGTAAGATGTAAGGTTATGTTCGTGATTAACGTTGTATTTAATTTTGTATGACTGATATGCTTCTTGAGAAATGCAGTTTTTAATTAAGAACTATGAGAGAAACCTGTTAGTGTTCTTTTAATGGATGTATAAATTCTTAAAACCCTTTTAACACCCGAAGCAAAAGGAGGAGTGTTATGAGATTGAATAATTTGTCTGTCTGTAGCGCCGTAGGTCCCAAACAGATAAACCGATTTCGATGCGGTTTTTTTGTTGGAAAGCTGCATTTTAATTGCGCAACACACTCTTAATCACTATGTCTTTGATTTTGACAGTTCAACAATTGCTATAGCAACGTTTGTATTAACAATCCGACTTCTCCAGAACTATGTGCAACGCAATGAATACTGTTATTGACACTTCAACTGTCATGATTGATATATTGGTGACGTTATGCAATTGTCCTGCTGGTTTTGTTGGTTCTTAGCTATGTCGGATAATAATCGTTTCAGCGATTTCAATGTCATTTCAAAATCTATTTTGATAAAAAAACGCTATTAAAACCTCAAACTCAAAACTCGTTTAGGCTTAAAACGCACTAGCGGCCAGCCGCAATACGGCCGCACATCGATTTTTACATGAAACCGCATGATCTCAACGCACTGATTTCCGGCCAGCCGTCGTGCGCCAGTGCGTTGAGATCATGCGGTTTCATGTAAAAACCGATGTGCGGCTGGCCGCTAGTGCGTTTTAAGCCTTACTCAAAATAGTATTACTTAGTTATTTTTGAACAAACAAGAACATAAGACTTCCCCCAAAACGCCCACCCTTTACCGCTTCCTAGTGTTTATGCTGTGAAGAAGACATAAACATGCTGTGAAGAAGTGTGTTTTAAATATTTTTTTTGATTTAGATTGATCCGCTCAGGCTTAAAGAATCAATCTGAATTATATTAGGTACTACTAATTGAAACTTCAGTAAGTAGGTACTAACAACTGAAAATACTATTACTTAAAATAAAATAACCACCTACTTTCCTAATGAATTAACGTCAAACATTTTACATAAATAAGCGAACGTAATTTTTTGTCGTAATTGCTCTTCAAATTACAAACTTGATATCATAAGATCATTATCATTTTAGACACGGTGGTTTGAGCATGTTGAAAGATTGAGTGAACGGCGATTACCAAAAGAAATTTATAAGGCGAATGTCAGTGGAAACGCCAGTAGAGGACGCCCTAGAAGGACATACATCGATGTTATTGGTGATGTTCTTCAAAACGGACAGGTGCGTAGTACTTTCAACTGGCGTGCGTGTATGACAAAATGTATGACCGTGGACGAAGCGAAAGGAGTATGTAAGGATCGTAGCATGTGGCGTTCTACAGTTTCTGCCTACCCCCATGGGAAAAAGGCGTGAGTTTATGTATGTATTATTATTTTATTCATTTTCATTCTCAGTCATTCTTAAAATTATTAGTTTCGTATCTCTTTCTCATCACGGCTCATCTTCCGTGCGGAAGATGTCCGGTTCTTTGGAAGGCATACGGGGGACCCAGGTCCAACGCGCAGAGGCCCTTTTGAGAACTTTAATCTAAAATGGGGTTGGGCACCAACCGAGGACTATCCACGGCTGCACTATTGGAGTACAGTCATGGACCGTCCCAGGTGGGTGCAAGACTATTGTAAAATATGGTAAAAATATCTGGTCTCTGGGAAGGGGTGTTAAGTGGACTGGATAACTTCTATTGCCGGAAGAAAACGGTGTCTGCCTTTCAAGCTTAAAATTGAAATACATTGGCAGACGGTGACTCGCTAGCTCACTAGCTTGGCCCCCTAAAAAGCCGCCAGTACATGGGCGAAGGAGGCAACAATGTGTGAGCGGCTAGATTATTATTATTTCTTCTTATTTCCACTCATACACACATACTCGTAGATTAGTCGAAAAAACTAAGTTTTTAAAAACCAAATTATTAGGTATCTAAATTAACGACAAAAACAATGTTACTTATTCAAAATGAAAGCACATTATAAAAGTAATATTTAATTACTTAATTACACTTCAACGCTAAAGCCAAAAATAATATTTCAACTTGAAAATTATAAATAAAAATTGACTTAAAAGCCTTGTCAAGTTTCCGGGATACCGTAATGTAATTAATTATTGTTCCTATAAAATCAATGATGGTGACTTATACAGGCTGTCCCAAATAGTATTAACAAGCGGGGGTCCAGAGGTAGAGCTACTTTAAAGGTACCCGAATCAACCCCATGAATGTTCCCCGATTTTTAATAGTGTTCGAGTTATGATTTCTTTTCGTGTTTTCATAAAACTCGGACTTTAATAACATTTTTGATTATAGTATCATGAATGGTTGAGAATTTGTCTCGCGTGTTTTTTTTTAGGGTTCCGTACCCAAAGGATAAAACGAGACCCTATTATTAAGACTCCGCTGTCCGTCTGTCACCAGACTGTATCTCAGGAACCGTGATAGTTAGACAGTTGAAATGTTCACACATGATGTATTTCTGTTGCCGCTATAACAACAAATACTAAAAAAACAGAATATAATAAATATTTAAGAGGGCTTCCTTACAATAAAAGTGATTTTTTTGCCGTTTTTATAGATAATGGTCCGGAACCCTTCGTGCACTAGTCCAACTCGCACTTGGCCAGTTTTTTTTTTAAACTAGAGTTTCTATTCTTCTAATTTACAAAAAAAATATCTGCTTTCTTCACTATGATCAAAAATTTCATTAAAGTCAAAGTTTGTTTAAAACATGAAAAGATTTCATAACTCGAAAACTATAAAAAATCGCGGAACATACATGGGGGTGATTCGGGTATCTCTAAAGGTGCTCTGCTCTATCTGTGGACTTCCGCTTGACACTACTTTTTGGAACTTCTTGTACCTATTTAAAAATCAGACAGTGTAAAGCGAAGTGAATGGTGTGATAGCTAGCGACATCTATTACTTCGTAGCATGAACTACAAATATGACATGGGTATATTGATGAGGGTCAATATGAAGGATTGGATTCTCATAGCCTATTTTTGTATTGCAACCCCAATAAGGAGCTCCACACACAAAACGCGGTGCAGCGCTACGCGGTGCGATCACAGTTCCATATTCGCCACATGGCGCCTTGCCGTCTCATATAAATGCATACCTACATAATTCGCAAACCGCGGTCGCCGCGCCTCGCCTCTTCGCATTTGCTGTGTGGAGGTCCTAAGACTAGCACGTCTACTTGATTTCGTGTATCTTTTGCAGTCCATTACACACTTACACAGTATAAGAGAAAACTCGAAACAAAAATCTGCAGGCCATACGAATCATTGTTCCTATTTTTAGATCGTTTTGGCCCAAAATGCCAATGCAGCGATAAATACCAATACGATATACAGCGTGTCCCAGAAAGTAGTGTCAAGCGGAAGTCCAGAGGTAGAACATCCTTTGAGGTATCCAAATCACCCCCATGTATGTTCCGCGATTTTTTGTAGTTTTCGAGTTATGAATGTTTTTCATGTTTTTTAATCAAACTCTGACTATAACGACATTTTTGATCATAGTGACGTGAATAGTTGAGATAAATGAGTAATTTTTTTTTCTGTATTAGCTGATTAGTGACCCTATCGAATGCATAAACATTTGTAACCATAGATGTAACGGATGCGTTACAAAAAAATATTGAATTCTCATAAAGTTAAAATCCTGCATGTTTCCTAAATCTTTGTGGGTGACTTAAAAATAAATCTCCCTAAACTTTTTTTGTCAGATGTATTTTAAAAACTTATGCATTTTATCAGCTATTTACCCTGTAAATTTCATCAAGCTATCTTTACGACATCACAATAAAAATTTCATTCAAAGCATACAATATCGAAAATTCCAGTTGTAAAAGTGTGAATGCAAAATTGATTAAAACTAACTAATAACGTCTTTTTTAGTAACCCTCGACGCAAAAACAGGGGTGTTATAAGTTTAACGTGTGTGTCTGTGTGTCTGTCTGTGGCATCGTAGCTCCTAAACGGATTTTGATTTAGTTTTTTCTTTTGTTTGAAAGGTGACTTTATCGAGAGTATTCTTAGCTATGATTCAAGAAAATCTGTTCAGCCGTTTGAGGATCATCAGGTCTTTTCTGGTTGTCGAAGGGATATGAGCAACTTCTACTGATCCGATCGTTTCGAAATTCACTATCCTGTGACTTCAATGATATTATGACACGTGACAAGAAGGAGGTTATTACAACTTATCATAAACTTAAAGAATCAATAGGCACACAATACCTCTACTGTAAGTTGGGTATTATGCTGTTTCAGATGATGCTTGAGTATCAGGTCAAGGTTACCATATTATTGTAATATCATTGAAGTCACAGGATAGTAAATTTCGAATCGATCAGACCAGTAGAAGTTGCTCATATCCCTTCAACAACCAGAAAAGAGCTGATGATCTTCAAACGGCTGAACAGATTTTCTTGAATCGTAGCTAAGAACACTCTCGATAAAGTCACCTTTCAAACAAAAGAAAAGACTAAATCAAAATCCGTTTAGGAGCTACGATGCCACAGACAGACACACAGACACACACGTTAAACTTATAACACCCCTGTTTTTGCGTCGAGGGTTACTAAAAAAGACGTTATTAGTTAGTTTTAATCAATTTTGCATTCACACTTTTACAACTGGAATTTTCGATATTGTATGCTTTGAATGAAATTTTTATTGTGATGTCGTAAAGATAGCTTGATGAAATTTACAGGGTAAATAGCTGATAAAATGCATAAGTTTTTAAAATACATCGGACAAAAAAAGTTAAGGGAGATTTATTTTTAAATCACCCACAAAGATTTAGGAAACATGCAGGATTTTAACTTTATGACAATTCAATATTTTTTTGTAATTCATCCGTTACATCTATGGTTACAAATGTTTATGCATTCGATAGGGTCACTAATCAGATAATACAGAAAAAAAAATTACTCATTTATCTCAACTATTCACGTCACTATGATCAAAAATGTCGTTATAGTCAGAGTTTGATTAAAAAACATGAAAAACATTCATAACTCGAAAACTACAAAAAATCGCGGAACATACATGGGGGTGATTTGGATACCTCAAAGGATGTTCTACCTCTGGACTTCCGCTTGACACTACTTTCTGGGACACGCTGTATATTTAAACCACGTGTACACGACGTAATGTAAGTGGAAAAGTATTCACATCGTGGGAAAAAATTACAATGCACGAACAAAAAATCGAGTTACATGCACAAGCAAAATTGCAGTAACAGTTACATTTTTACGCACACTATTACGTACATTGACAATAAGCCCAGCCGCATATTATCAGAAATTTCTGACGCGCGACTCAGCTCATACAGTTTGTACTAGACCCTCTGTTAGAATTTGCCGGATCCGGCAGCCTTCCGGCTTTAGAGAAAGAAAGAATAGCCCTACACCATCTTTTCCCATGGGTATCGTAAAAGGCGACTGAGGGATTCACTAGAGGATGGGCAGCAGCGTTCTCTGAGTACTTTAACAACCATACAGCGATCGCCAACCCGTCTGACCAGAGCGTGGCGATTATGGCAACCCCCCCCCCCCTCCCCCCAACATGGCTTGGGGGAGGCCTATGTCCAGCAGTGGACGTCTTTCGGCTAAATGGTGATGATGATGATGTTTGCATAGAGAGTCTTCGCGCAGACGTCAGAAATATTCTGACATTTATTTATTTTAATTAAAACGGTCTTAGACCAATTACAATAATTAAAGATAGTAATAAAAAAACGATACATACATAAAAGGACAAGAAAAAATAATTCTAATAAACTCTTTCATAAATCCCTTACAGTGCTTCTGACAGTATATTCTTTCACTCGTTCATGATGCATTCCTCTCGCAGTACTCCAGACATTCCGACAAAATCACCTTCCATTCATCCGCAAACATATCAAAATTCGGTCTGGCGTCCAGGAGGGCATTGAGCGCAGTGAGACTTCAAAATTTCTGATAATGTGTGGCCAGGCTTATACGTTATGAACCCATTATTATACAATGTAGAATCTACACGAAGTGACCACACAGTATTTCACTATGCAAATGTTATGTGAATGGAATTGAGAACGAGTGTTATGAGTTAGTCCACACGATGTGATCAAGTAGTAATAACATTGTTGAAAATAATTTTGTCTGTAAAATATATTTAGTGCTGGCAACATTGGAAAAATGTGCACCACAGGTTAAAAAGAGCGGCACGCGCATGCGCTCTAGGGTAGTAAGTAAAATAACCGCCATTGAGGAACGTCCGATATTTTTGCTATTTTCCCTTTTTATGATTAACTTTGTTGTGATAACTTAATAACTGATTGTGATTCAGTGTCTATGTTTTTAAAAAAGTACCTTTAGTTTAAGGTAACAAGATTAGACTATATTTCTGCCGCACTAACGAAGAATACAATAACTCGATTTTGCCGCTTCCAAAAAAACGCGTTCAACGCGCTCTAAGTCTTGAACTGTTCTTGCATTCTTGCTTACTGAAAAACCGAGTTCCTGAAGGATTCCAAAAACTTACATATACATATTTAATAGATCTCGATTGGCTGATTCCGAATATACATATACAAGGTTAGTCAGAAAGGGGGTACTGATCCGAAAGGGTTTTAAAGTACCCATAATAATGAATAACTTTTGTTCTACAACTTTTCCCAAAACTCAATAGTTTAAGAGAAACAGATGTTCAAAAATCTCAAAAAAAATCTGTAAAATCTATCTATCCCCAGTTATGATCAGCTGTGTTAACATTTTAGGTCATATTTGGGGTCATGAATTAGAAGCACCATTTTCTGAATTTGTAACTAAAGCAGGGATGAAGAATTTTTGAAAAAACTAAAATAAAAATCATTTAATTTGGAAAAAATATATGTCGAATTTTGAAATTTTAACACTTGCTTTCAAACAGTCATCAGCGATACTATAAGTGGGCTTCGGATTGGTACCCCCTTTCCGAATAACCTTGTATAGCTCAAAATCGTCCAAAATCGAGTTATTGTATTCTTCGTTAGCGCAGCAGATTTATTAATTTGACTTTTTTTATTATTTGACTTGGTCGAGTTTAATCCTAGTCGCACCAATAATAAAGCGCTGAAAGGGTCTAAGATGGAGCACACGAATCTAAGTAACAGATAAAGAGGGATTCCACTATGCCCTTCTGGCTCTCCACACGACGAAACACAGTAAACTGCTTGGTAACTTTAATGTTCAGGTGGTAGCTAGCCAAGCGGACCGTATAGATCCTACCATCAAGCGTGCTGGGTTTTATTGAATCTTACAACACGCCTCTATTGTCAGCGTGTGGTGAGGAAGTTTTATATACTAGCCCGTGGGCACATGGGGAAAAATCACAAGGAAAGAGCAATCTCGAGCAGCCTGACTCAAACCCTTAACAGACCGTCATTGAGAAGCTCACCTTCAGCTCTGCACGTTTACGAGCTAATAATATGATCATGACAAAGATTCAATTGGTAGATAGCTAATTTACATACAACATCAACAGTGTGAACAATAGATTATCAATTGTAATTGACTTGCCAATCAACGCATGAACTAATAATAACGTCGTTAAACATGTTTTAATGACGAACAACAAAAACCCTTTAAGTTTTTCTACTTTTGGGGACACCCACACGGGGAGAACATAATTTAACTTTCTTTCACCGCCGTCATATTTCTAGACATTTTTCAGGATTCCTTCTTCTTAAAGTAGATGCGGTATTTTATTACTACTTAAAGCAATTATCGTGTATCTACTCATCATCTGCCTAGCCTTTTCCCAACTATGTTGGGGTCGGCTTCCAGTCGAACCGGATGCAGCTGAATATCAGTATTTTACATGGAGCGACTGCCTATCAGACCTCCACAAACCAGTAACTGGGTAATACGATACTCTTGGTAAGACTGGTTGTCAGACTTTCTGGCTTCTGACCAACAGTAACGACTGTCAAAGATCTACAAATGACAGCCGGGACCAACGGCTTTACGTGCTTTCCGAGGCACGGAGGAAACTCGCTATGGTAAATGGTCACCCATCCACAGACCAACCTCGGCAAGCGTGGCTTAACCCGGAAGATCGGTCTATGCGGCTGTAATTATTTAGTCACGAGCTCCTCTCTCCTCCCCTCCTCTCCTATCGTGTATCTACGCGTATACCATTAAATTTAGATTTTTACAGTTTGACTTCATCACACGACTTTGTCTATGCAACACTGTCTGTTTTTTATTATTATACTGAACTTGACTTGCTGTAGTCCGTGGTTAAGTCATGTACGGACTAAGCGTTCCAATGTACGCGTAATCTAGGTATGTTGAATACGCGTACAGGCTAATTGAGCGTTCACGTCCGCTTTGTGTACGCGTTGCTGCAGGTACGGACTAAGCGTTCCTGTGTACGCGTAACCGACTACGCGTACATTGGAACGCTTAGTCCGTTCTACGTTACTACGTTACGTTCGTACGCTCCTGCATTCTAATATTGTAAAACACTCGTCATCGCTATGGCTTTGACAGGTCTACAATTTCCATAGCCACGTATATATTAACAATCCGACTTCTCCACAACTATGTATCACGCAATGAATATTGTTGTCCTGTTGAAGCCATAGCGATTACAAGTATGTTGTGCAATAAGAATGCTATTTAATTGTAGTAAACACAAAAACATTATAGATATGACAGTTTGTGGGTTTGGATGTTGTTACTCAATAATACTTAAACGGACTTGTGTAAATTTTGCACACAGATAGACAATGCCTTGGATTACAACATAGTAAAACTTTTATCCGGGTACATAAAGTAGTTTCTCATAGGGCTTTATCTCACTAGGATACCATGGTGGCAGCCACCGGTCGCGCCACCATCAAAATGTATGCAGTTGTATCCTGGTATCAGCTTGGTTGCCCAACTAATTTGTTATCAGCAACCGACTCACCGGCTAGTTCATACATTTTGTTAGTGGCGCGACCGGTGGCCGCCACCATGGTGTCCTAGTGAGATAGGGCCCTATGGGAAACTACTTTATGTATCCGGATAAAAGTTTTACTATGTTATAATCCAGGGCATTGTCTATCTGTGTGCTTTACACACGTCCGTTTAAGTATTATTGAGTAACAACATCCAAACTCACAAACTGTCATATCTATAATGTTTTTGTGTTTACTACAATTAAATAGCATTCTTATTGCACAACACACTTGTAATCGCTATGGCTTTAACAGGACAACAATATTCATTGCGTGGTACACAGTTGTAGAGAAGTCGGATTGTTAATACATACGTTGCTATGGAAATTGTTGACCTGTCAAAATCAAAGTCATAGCGATGACGAGTGTTTTACAATATTAGAATGCAGGAATAGAAGTTTCACTGTCAAATTGAATATGACAATATTATATCGAAATCAAAGTCCGACATGTCTAAATGAACATAGATGGCGGTGCTGCCCGTGAAGGGAGATATCAAAAACCTATCAAATCCAATACATTTCATGTTAGTTCTCTATTTCGCCACGTTCATTAGATTGTATATATTAAAATGTTATAAAAGCAACCAAAGTCGTCGGAGAAAGTTAACTCAACATGCATGTATGTGTGTCGCCGTATCATACAACGCAGATTGAATTTTAAGTGCGTTATAAAATTAAATGGTTTGACATTAAAGCTACCATTCAACGTTTGTATTTTCGAGTAACGATCGGTAATACTCGTATGTTTAACGATGCTCATACTGTCGTCGGATATTCTGCATTTCCTGGTCATTGGTGAATAGTACTAAGTTTTAATGGACTAGAATTTGAATCTGCATTGTGGTTATCTCTATACAAGGTTAGTCAGAAAGGGGGTACTAATCTAAAAGAGTGATAAAGTACCCATAATAATGAGTAACTTTTGTTCTACCACTTTCCCCAAAAGTCAATAGTTTAAGAGAAATAGCTGTTCAAATATTACATAAAAATGTGCTAAAATTTATCTATCCTGAGATATGATGAGCTGTGTTTACATTTTAGGTCATATTTGGGGTTACGAATTAGAAGATCCATTTTCTGAATTCGTAACTAAAGTTGGGACGAAGATTTTTTTAAAAACTAAAACTAAAATTATTTTAGATAGAAATAAGAATGATCGAATTTTTAAATTTTAACACTACCTTTAAAACCGTCATCAGCGATACTTTATGTGGCCTTCGGATTAGTACCCCCTTTCCGACTAACCTTGTATAGTCGTTGAAGTCGTATGTCTGTTTGTCTGCTTACTTGTAAACTGCTTAATGGAGAGATGCGGTTTTTTATATTAATTTAGGTTTTTTTTTTCGAAAAGTTGCTGTAAACTTACTCGAGCGACACCGGGATCGCTAGCTCGATAGCTCTGTGGCTATTGATCTGTTGTGGCAATTATTATAACAGAAATATACAGGATGTATCTGAATTCGTGTAATTCCTTCAAACCGTGTGATCTACTTGGGACACAGATTGATCAAGCATGGAATTTTTCAGATTAAACATTTATTTTTTTCATTTTGTTTTTTCCTACTCATTTTAGCGCCCCTAGTTAACTAACTGCGTGGAGCAATATCGCCCTAATCGTGCCCGTCAGCTGTGCCGACGTGCTAACATTAATTTATGCGTGGCATCGAAATGCTGTAATCACTTTTTTTTTTTCATTAATTACTTATTTTTTTATTTAAGGTTTAAATACGAGGATTTACCCGGACCGCAAAAAAAACCCTTGCGCGGTTATACCAGTAATAGATTCGTTAACAACGTGAACCTATGCCTAATTTGCATTTTCATAAATAGCAATGCCCACTTTATAGGTACACACATCAAAAAAAGTTTGCGATCACTTTGAAAAATCGAAATGTTTTTTCTTACGGTAGATTATATTATGATTTCTTCTTCTTTTTAGATTCTTTAGACACGAGTTTTCTTTATCAAGAAAACACACAACAAAGAATTTTTCTTGATAAAGTTCAATTTAAAAAATTATATCAGCTTATGCTAGTGATCGCAAACTTTTTTTGATGTGTATATGTATGTATGCAGAAATTATTCAAAAATACAATTGAAAAATAATTAAAATCTGTTTTACACCTTCTAATCTGTCGTCACCGATTTCGCAAGATTGATCGCAGTAAGCGAAATATACATACTTATTTGCACGAGTGGTTTATAGATCTATACGATCATGATGATTGATTGAAAGGCGCATGATTGGCGTTTTGTGTAGTTTTTATCGGCACTTACGCAAAGAGCGATTATTTGTGAAACACAATCACTTTTTTAACACTGTAGGTAAGTACTATAATAATTGTATATATAATAATTTTGACGACGTCTGTGGTCTAGTGGTTCGAGTATCGGACTGCTGATCACGAGGTCGTGGGTTCGATTCCCACAGGGCACAAATATTTATGTGATGAACGTAAGTGTTTGTGTTGGTCTGGGTGTTTTCATATGTATTATAAGTATGTATTTACAAAAAAAAGTATATAAGTATTATATCCATTGTCTAGTACCCATAGTACAAGCTCTGCTTAGTTTGGGACTAGATGGTGCTGTGTAAACAAAATGTCCCAAAAATATTATTATATTATTATTGCGTGCACTCAAATCTCTTTTGATCTTTTTTGTCTGTTCAATCCTGATATTAGATTAGCGTTTGATTATAAAAAACAGGTTTAAAGCTTCGTAATTGATTGCATCCTTTGCAAAGCTCCAATATAGATAAAACCCAAATAGCACTCGGCCTTTGATAAAGAACAGTATTCTAATTGTGCAAATCACTGGTCATCGCTATGGATTTGATTTTGACAGTACAATAATATTCATTGCGTGGTACATAGTTGTGGAGAAGTCGGATTGTTAATACATACTTTGCTACGGAAATTGTTGACCAGTCAAAATCAAATCCACAACGATTACGAGTGTGTTGCAAAATTAGAGTGCAGGTATAATATATCTAAGACAAACACCCGTAGTGTTTACTTTATAGTACTTACTGCATAATTTATATTAGACTCATTTCATTAGTGTTGACTTAGGCCATCCGCACACGAGCCACTCGCAACAGCCACAAGTATCGGTCTCAAGCAAGTGAAAAATGAGGAAGACACAACTTTGAACCACCTCATCTTACTCCTCAATTTATTAAACGTATACGCGCGAGTGTGTATCTGACTGATGAGCGAGTGAGTGTGTAAGTGATAGTGATGCAAATATTTGATGAGGAGTCTTCGTTCGTTCGCGGGCTCGGCAACCTTTCTCTCTTGTAGCGCATTAACGAGCCCATCGTTCACTAGTTTCATCAAATGAGGGGTGCTTTATGAGAACCTCACGAGGTAAAATGAGGTCCTCTCTCATGCTCGTTTAAATAGACCATCACAAGTTTGGCTGCCGGAAATGCCATACATTTCAAAGTGGCCGCCACCGAGAGCGGCGTATCCCTTTTTTTTCGAACAATAAGCCTCATGGATACCCTTCGCCTGGGGAAGGCAAAGGGTTATGCCGGACTCTAACCGGCTAAAAACCCACGGTGTTCCTTCTCCTGACCCTTGGCCGGGGTCACGGGATTCGCAGCTGCATGCACCGCAACCCCGGCAGGCCTCGGTCCGGCAGCCCCTGGCAGACCTCTCCTTCTGTGGGGCCTTGCCCCACGTCCTCCTGAGGGACGCGCAGGAAACACATGCGCGCCGCCTTCTCGGGCCTGTTACTGGTCGGGCGACGAGTCCCCTAACCCGTCGCCCGCAGGCCACATACGCGAAATATAAAATATGGAAAAGCTAATCACTTTGTGGCCAACCACTTGCAACTGAGGCAAGTGGTCCGTATGCAGGCACCCTTACAGTCGCTTGTGTCAATATGCCAAACTTTTCAGTTGATTTAACAACTGCTAACTACCTACAAAATATTAAAACAGTCTACAGAACTTGCACTGAACGTACGTTACAATATTAATGGTATAAGTTCGCTTAATCGTCTTAGATACCTCCATTTTATTAAAAAGAAGTCTTCTTCTAATGTCATAAGGTTTAAATTTGAGTGGGAAGGCTAGAATAAGCCGCAGTCAGCAGCTGCAATGCTTCGCTTAAGCGCTTAAGCGTCAATATGTTTCTCAGCGTTCCTCACCGATAACTTTCCAACTAAGTTCCGACACTGAACCTTATGATAGAGTGATAAAGTTGAAACTGGAACGGAACTGTATAATATAGGCACAGTCAGCAGCCACAACTTGCCTTCCTCTAAGATATGCACCGATGACTCGCGAATGGAGCTTCGAAATATGTCTTTAAGCCTTTACGATAAAGTTCAGAATTGTTTAGCGGAGTTCAGGGACGCAGTTACTCGCTTCAGCAGTCCTAAGTGGCGCTAAAGCTTACTTTCCGCGTTCCATCTTCCTTTGCAAGAATAAATAGATAAACTCAAAACATTGGAGATAGAATTTTCCAAAAAGAATCTTATTCCATCAACACACAGTCCAAATTACAATGAAAGACTTACCGAAGGTGCTGTTAGAAGTTGAAGGGCTTCGCTCAAGTTCTTGAGTGTTAACGTGTTCCTTTCCCCATCCTCCTCTTCAGGGCCAGGCAGGTGGACTGAGGATTGTCGAGAGCGGAACTCTGGCTTCTTGCCACTGGAACCACTGCCATTGGCAAATTGGTGCTGAGAGGACGCGCGGCGGAATGGACACGTCATGATTACGATTTAGTCCTGGTTTCAAGTCATTTGTTTTTAAAGGATAGGAACACTTTGGGTTTGCACTTTCACGTTGAAGATGTTATCTGGAAAAGAGAAAAAAATATATTAGGTTTTTTTTTGTAACGGTTTCTATAACATTAACCTGATAAATTCGCTTGATGACATTGGCTTCTTAATAGACCGCTACAAACAAGGGTTGTGAGGATACTTTACATAATAATCAGCATCCTAATTGCGCAAAACACTTATAATTGCTATGGTTTTTAACCGACTTCAAAAAGGAGGAGGTTCTCAATTCGGTTGTATTTTTTTTTATATTTTTTTTCATGTTTGTTACCTCATATCTCCGTCATGTATAAACCGATTTGAAAAATTATTCTTTTGTTCGAAAGGGTATACTTCCCGATTGGTCCCATATAAATTTTGTTATGATTAGACCATGAACTTCAGAGATATGGAACGGAACTCCTCATCAGATCAAAGCAAAATTCTCAAGTTACTAATATTGCTTTGTTTATATTTGTTGTTGGGAACTGACTACTGGAAAAGAGGAGGGGGTGCGTGTCCCCCCCTCCCCCCCTTGGAATGGTTTCATTATATCGTGTAAGGTATCATTTGAAAGGACTTTTTATGCCCGACTACGTCAAAGCCAAAAAGAAGGGTTATGAAGGAGGGGGTTAAAATTATGACACTAAAACGTATTTAATAAAAAATAAACTTAAAAAAAAGTAAAAACCGACTTCAAAGAAATACTAAAATGAGTAAAATAATAACCATAATATAAATTAACAGTTTCAGAAGCCGGTGCAACTCTACACTGAAGCAAATAGAAGCCACCGACTTCTGAAACTGTTAATTTTATATAATGGTAATTATTTTACTCCTTTTAGTATTTCTTTGAAGTCGGTTTTTACTTTTTTTTAAAGTTTATTTTTGATTTTGACGGGTCAACAATTTCTATAGCAACGTAGTATTAACAATGCGACTTCTCCACAACTATGAACCAGGCTATTGAAATTACGATTGTGATACGCATTTCGAATTTCGACATTTCGGATGCAAGTTTAGGTCACACAGTGATTGAATATGGTAAAGGAAAACTTTATAGATATATTGCGTAGAACATCCACACGCACCCTAAACACATGTTAACTAAGAATTTGGACCTATATTTCGGCCATGAACTTAAACAGATTGTTTGCATCATCATGGTTTCGAATAATTTGGTGGAATCTGCCTAAATCAAGTCTGTTCAAATTCAAAGTTGTCTAATAGCATTTTCCCTTGTTTATTATCTAAACTAAAATTAAAGGATTGCAATCTTTTACTGAGCGGGCTATTACACTATCATGTATCTAGGATCACATATAGGATCATATCTCTTATATGACCTCTAGAGTCATATCTTTGTATGGAGAAATGATTCATATATATCTATATTACACTAGCTTTCGCCCGCAGCTTCGCTTGCGTGAAATTTTGAACCCGATAAGTGACGATTTTCCATACAAACTTTCATCCCCTATTTAACTCCCTTAGGGGTTGAATTTCGAAAAATCCCTTCTTAGTGGATGCCTACGTTACAAAAGGAACCTACTGTCAAAATTTCAACTTTCTAACCCCAGCGGTTTAGGCTGTGCGTTGATAGATCAGTCAGTCAGTCAGTCAGCTTCTCCTTTTATATGTATAGATTGCCATATATCTATGACTCATAGATCTATGATCATAGATAAATGATAGTACTCGATAGAACTCGAAGGTTGTTGCTGAAAATCAGCGCTGTTGGCATTAGGCTTGTCTAAAGTCACAGCATAAAGCTGAGCAACGACCTAAATTCTTATGTACCATGCGACGCGCAAAGTCAAGTATTCAATTATTGATGTATTTTTATTATGTTATTACGATGTTTACTATGTCTAGGTAACCACAGTCTAAATGTGTATAGTCTAAGTATGGTAAAGCAAACTTGATTTGCATAGATTAAAAATTTAGTCATAGTTTTATTTTTTACTTTTAATTGTTTTGTGTGTTTGGGTTGCCAGACAATTATATGTTTAAATTTAAGGAAAACTTATTTTAGAGCAATTATGTTATTAATTTTAAGTATGCTTGTGCGTCGGTTTGGGCGTGAGAATAAATACTTTTTCTTTCTTTCTTTCTTATAGTGTAATATCCCCCAAACAACAGCGCGAAGGTCGAAGTAATAAAGGACGGTGATAGATAAAAACTAAGTTAGAAATTTCAAACTAATCTATGTCTTGAACTTTACCGTGTTTTTAGACGACACGTTCTGATATGTCGTCTAAAATTTAGTTCAGTTCAATTTGACACACAATTTATTATTTTAACAAAGTGAAAAAGATTTCCATAGCCGAAATTAAGTTTAGTTTTGTGCACAACAAAATCAGCACAGTATTTAATATTCGGATTTTATGAAGTTACAACGCAACAATACTAATGAAACTATTCCCAAAACGTTCAGTGCAAATGAACTGAAACTTGTGAATAGTTGTTAACCAGGAACAAACAAACGGTCCATTACGTAAGCAAATAACATAATGGTTGACGAACCCTGTCATATTTGAGGGAGGGTAGTGAACAAATATTTAGTGCAAATTGTTTCACACCGATTTATGAAGTGTAGCTGTCATAGACACTAGTGTCATAAATGTAAATAAAAAAAACTGTGTGCTCCTTTCTACTAAAGAGACTAAAATTAACCCTTAGTGCCATCGCAAACAGGGCGACTTGTCGCCGGGTCTAGTCGCGGCGAAATGACGCGGCGTTGTCATTTGCATCTGGCGTCTTGTCACCGCGACTAGACGCGGAGCTGTCGCTTGCGTCGGCGACTAGTCGTTACGACAGACGTCGTGCAGGAAGCGATCATTAGTAGTAGAGTATTCGAGAGAGACGGCCGTGTTGTTTCACAACGAGACTGACGCTGCGCTGTCGCACGACTGTCGTCGTGTGTGTGCGTGCACGGCGCGACTAGATGCGGCGACAAGTAGCGATCGCGCGCGACTCCCATAGCTTGTCGTCGCGACTCCGTGACTCTGACATCAAGTGTGCGGAGTTTTGAACAAAATATATGAAAATTGTCGGCCGCAGCCTGTCGTCGCGTCTAGTCGCCGAGCTGTCGCGTGTCGCCTAGTGTGAGCCTAGCCTTAACAAGACAAAGGACATAATTATATTCGCCTCCCAACTTTTTTGGAAGATATCGCGATAGCCTCTTTGTTACATTTTTGTTTTAAAACCTGGCCACATTACAATTTTTTACTATTTTCTTAAAAAATACAAAATGATAATGACACTATACACTTTTTTTTTCTTTTTATAATTTCTAAAAAACAGTAGGTACATGTTTTGTTACTTAATTTTCTTATAACCTTAAGTCTGATTTACGGCTATACATATGTATCGCGCACCGATACCAAATTGACGCCGGGCATTAGTGAAATTATTACTAGTGTTGACTTGATACTACACAGAGTATTTTGACGTCAAATCCGATCTATTGGATTGCGACAAAACTTTGTGTGTAGACAAATGTCAATCGAGGATCGCCAGAAAATAGATACGACAATGAGATGGATTGACTTAACGTCAGTGAAGTTCTAACAGTGCGTAAGTCATTTTGTGACAAAAACTGACAACACTGCGATAGTGACAATATTACTTAAAATGAAAAAGACTATTAGCATTTTCAAAGGTTTAAATCATCAAAGAGTTCATTTGTAATGATAATTAAAAACAACATTGCGTTCAGCGTATAGGTTACGCTCGTTTTAAATAGTTTTTTCACTCTCTTGTAAAGTAGCCATTTTCGACTTACGCACTGTTAGAAAGAACTTCACTGACGACAAGCTTTCGACAGGTCAAGCGATCTGTTATGTCATTTCCATATTTTTAATTGGCGTATATATTCTCTGGCAATCATCGATTGACATTTGTCTACACACACAGTAGTTGCAAGAATAAAATTATCGATTGCTATTTAATTATCTGCACTAACAATTATCATTTTATTAAAGACAAAAGTCTATAAAATAATAATTATTAATGAGTTTTTTTTTTCTGAGACTCTCGGAGAACTGAATTAATTCAGTTTTATTTGCGAGGGCATTATTATGAAGAAAAAAAACTGTTTGTATTGTAGATATGCAATACAGATATCTAACTCAAGACCTCTAGCTAGATAGATGTGTCATTAATCATCATCTACGTTCTCTATAGATCATTAATCTTCCAGTATCTATAGGCTATTCAAATGAGTGTTTCGATATACAACGTGTTACAAAAATACCCCTAAAGCCGAAAGGGGATTAAAAGGTCCCTTGTAAAGAGTCTATTGACAACATTTTAAAATAAAATTAGGACCCAAAAAAAAATGCTTGGACAAATCTTATTCAGGGTGTAAAAAGAGAAGACCCATCACATAGCCGAAATCTACGCACTCTGTACATCAAACTAAACTACATTGACCAAAAATAATTGCTGGGAAACGACTTTTATTTTTTGACATAAAAAAACGCTTTTTTTGTAGCGCGCAATGTGTGGTTGTGGCGATGCCGCGCGTTTGCATGCGTGCAGCGGCCAGACAGCTGAGCCAAGATGGTCGTGTGCGTTTGACATTCGTTGCGTTTTTGTAACTTCAACATGTGAGGAAAAATTAAAAATTTTGATAAGGTTGTTTGGAAGAAAGTTTAGTATTAACAGTTAGAATACGTTTTTGGAAAAAACTAAAAAAATGAATACTTTGACCTTCAATATCTCTAAAACCAATGGTTTCCCAGGTATGGTCTGGTAGAAAAAAATGATCCCAATGATGGGTGGAATATGTGGTTTTCGTTATCGTTAAGGGTCTTTTTACACCCGATATACTTATTTGATGAAACATTAAAAATGTTTGACTTGCAAGCTTATACTGGCTTGCCGCTGTCAATCCGTGGATGGGTGACCGTTCGTAACACATCGGGAACCCCATGTCTCGGAGAGCACGTGTAACCGTCGGTACCGGGCGTATACCTATGACAGTCGTTACGGATATTCAGAAGCCCGAAAGTCTGACAACCGGTCTAACTTAAGGATATCGGCATTGCCCAGTAACTGGGTTGCGGAGATCTGATGGCAGTTGCTCCAAGTGAAATATTAGTGTTCAGTCACATCTCGTTAGATGTGACTGAAGTCGTTAGACTGGAAGGTGACCCCAACATAGTTGGAAAAGGCTAAGCAGATAGATGAAAAAATCAAATCGGAAACCGGAACAATACAACTTTAATGATGTCTAAGGGCATAATTCGGATGTCCCATTTCAAAACCTAGTAAGGGCTTAAAACGAAATTTTACAGGATAGCGCATAAACGTTAAATCGGTCAGCCTTTGAAAAGTATTTATGTTAGGTAAAACCATGTGGTTGAAGTGACTTACTAGGTTCTAAAATGATCAGAGGCAGTGAATGGCATCGATGCTTAAATATCTGCTTATTATGTGAGTTTTCAACGCTGGTGTTTTTGTATTTGGTAGAAACTTTATATGTTAACAAGATTATGCAATTAAATGATTTTTGTAAAAGTGTCCCGTACTAGGTTTTGAAATGGGACAGCCGATTATATCCAGGATCATGTCTTATTTGACCTCTAGAGTCATATCTGTGTATGAAGAAATGATTCTTAAGTCTATATTATATTACCATACCATACCATATATCTATAGGCCTGTCCACATCTCCACCTCATGACGTCGTCAACGTGGAACGGTGCGGTGACGTGACACGGTACGTTGACGTAACGTGCAAATTTACGTTGACGTATCGTAAAAATGCACAACAGAGTCATTGTTAGATTTAACGTTGACCATGTAGATCCTGAATTTTAATAAGAGAAACCGTACTGGAGAAACCGTTTTAAAGTATCGGAGCACATAGACGGCGACTAACTCGCGGGCGTGGAGATCGCGGGCGGAGCGCATATACGTGTGCGCTTGCAGCTTGAGGCGGAACGTGTTATGATACGGTAACGTTGCACGTTACGTCAACGCACCGTGCCACGTCACCGCGCCGTTCCACGTTGACGACGTCGTGACGTGGAGATGTGGAAAGGCCGTTAGACTCATAGATCTATGATCCTAAATATATGATAGTGTATTAAATGCCCCCTAAAAGTGCCTAGTCGACGAATCTCTCCAATTCAGTTGGACTAAACAACAAATCGAGAGTCCCAGACCCATACATCCATTGCTAGGGATGTGTAATGTGTATCAAACGATGTTTAACGTTCAAAGCTACAGTAATCTGTTGTGTGTGTTACAGAGCAAAATGTTTCATTGTTCTATTGTCCAGTTTTGAACCTCTATTTCGTAAATGATAAGCGTTTTGCGAGGGACGGTTATTGTAGGAGATAGGTATGTATTTGTCAAAATAAACAGGGTGTAAACGAATTCGTGTAATTCCTTCAAACCGCGTGATTTATTGGTGACACAGATTAAGCCTAAATGGGTATTAAAAATTCAAAATTGAATCTTGGTTTTCTATTTCTGAGTCATTTTAGAGCCTCGAGTTAACTGACTGCAAAGAGCAATATCGCATTAGTCGTACCTATAAGCTGCGCCGCCGTGCTTTCATTCATTTATACGTGGCATAGAAATGTTCCCTCAAATAAAAATTAAATAAAACTTATTTTTTTACTAAATCCTTGTTAGGTGGTTTAGATACGATCACTTATCTGTTATACAAAAGAACGAAAAAACAATTTTTTTGTAGTCTTATTTCCGTGCGAGGCCTATCTACACCAGTAGTAGATCATGTGATTTTAAGGAATTACACGAATTCGTTTACACCCTGTATACAGGAATACTGGTTATTAGTCACAACCTGTAGCAGGCTTGTAGGACTTGTTATCCACTATCTAATACCCAAATAATGCTTTATGCAAAAGTGAATCGTTTTCGAGATATGTTTTTCACTTTTGCATAAAGCATTATTGGGTTATTAGATAACCAAGAGACCAATAAATTTAATAAAAATAATATTTTAAGTGGCCGGCGGATTAGTACCCCTTTCCGACTAACTTTGTTTATTCATAGCCAAGCAAAAATCAAGGTAATTGTCGTTCCAAGGTTTAGGTATGAAAATATGCCTATGCATCTCTTCGCCTCCAGAGTGATATACAAAAAGAAACAGAACCAAATGCTAGTTAGGCACCGCACCGAAATGTATTGAGAGCGCGAACGCACAACAGAATGTGAGCGCTCTGACGCTACGTACACAAGGAATCACGTTTTGCGGAATCTTATTTTCATCGGATCTGGAAAAACTGAATGATGTGTTTACACGGCACATCTTGCGTTGCCGTATACGACGGCCCCGAATTGGGATCCCATGTGAACACACGTCCCATGTCCCTCCCCACCCACTCCCCCGCTTGTGCGACCCGACATGTATTCGGTTTCAAGATCCGGCAAATAACCGAATCTACACCTGCTTGTATCGACGATACAGTATCGTATGAACGCATGTATTGAATGCGCTATGCCACTGGACTAGATCCTACATTTTGCAGTACGGCCAGATCGGTTTGTAGTCGCCAAATCGGATGTCAACTTCAGCAAGATTCGGTTTCTTTGCCATTTTGTGTCTTGAAACTGAATGCATGTATGAACTCAGGTATTGAAATACTGTTGCCACTAAACCGAATCCTGCAAAAAACCGATTCGGTAGAGAAACACACGACGCCGTATGAACATACCGTAACCTAATACTTAAGCTCAATTTCGAATGCGAGGATTATTTTTCCAGATATTTGACACATTAGTTCGGGAGTGAAGTTTCTGTTCGCAGTACTATTTCTTATTTTGTGGTAATTTAATGGTGTGTGTTCAACGTAAAAGGACTAATGTATTTTTATCTCACCAAATTCAATTTGTCAGTAAATACGTGATGTGTATTGGACAAATAGTTTTATTAGTGCCTTCTATGTACGTCTGAGGCCGTCTGTAATTTATTGCCAATCTATTTCGAGGCCGCTGTCCCATTCATGAGATCCTATGAAACGTCTTGGAAAAGTAAGCAAATATAGAATAGTATACCTATTATGGAATAACAATTAATTTTTATTACACACATACATAAACTCACGCCTTTTTCCCATGGAGGTAGGCAATAACTGCAAAACGCTACATGCTACAATCCATAAACAAGGTGTTAAAAAATAAATGCTAAGAATTTTATGGGGTTACTCGGTATCAGAGATTGAACAACTTTTCTTCTACAACTTTTCGAAATTCGCGTATTTTTTTAAAGTTTCCATACAAATCAAAAAAATATTTTACTTGAGTAGTATGGACAGGCATAAAAAATGGCGAATTTCGAAAACTTGTAGAACAAAATTTGTTCAATTTCCGATACCGAGTAACCCCACAAAATTCTTAAAGTTGATTTTTGAACACCTTACATACTTCTTTGGCTTCGTCCACGTTCATCCATTTTGTCAAACTACGCACATACGTTTTGAGTACTACTACTCACCTATCTATCCTTCTTGAAGAATATCACCAATAACATCGATGTGTGTCCTTCTGGAGCTTCCTCTACTGGCGTTTCTACTGACATCCGCCTTATAATTCCGTTTTGTCAATCACCGTTTACTCGGTCTTTCACCATGATCACCTAAGTATACTCCTTTCAATTTTTGTCACTACATCGTCTTTTAAACCGCAATTTTGTCTTATCACATCATTCCTCAATCTTCGTTCTCAAATATTTAAAGTTAATTTTAATAGTTATTCCATATTTGGGATACTATTCCATATTTAGAAACTTTCCTCTACACATGATTGCTACATCCACGCAAGGAGATCAAAAGAGAACTAGGATTTACCTATAGACCACCAAAGACGGTTTTAAGCATGGTATGGTGCCTAACCGGTTGATGAGGCGATGCTTAGAGGAGGCCTATGTCCAGCAGTGGACTTCTTCCGGCTGAATGATGATGATGTTGATGCCTGCATGCCTTTTGTATAAAATTATTACAGAACCCATGTTGACAGAAACTATTCTATTCTCTGGACAGAACCTCAGAATGTTTAGCATAATCAGCCCCTTACTGACCTACTGCTTCTTTTCAGAATGGGAAGAATGAAGGCCTTAGTTCATCACGCTGACCTGGTGTGAGTTGGTGGACTACACACAGAATGTCGCAATGTTTGCTTGCTCTAAAATCAAATGCACTCAAACTCAACTCAAAACTCATTTATTCAAAATAGACTAGAATTACTTAGCTCTTTTTGAACGTCAAATACAAATAGACAGCCCCTAAAAAAGCCCTCCATTCACCGCTTCCTAGTGTATAAGTTCTGAAGAAGAAACGGCGCAACAAACTCCCTAGCAACACAGTTCTGTCTGTCAGGTGAATGAATTAACAACTGAGTCTATACAAATAAAACCGTAATATTTTTTACAATACACTCTGACTGAGCATTTGATTAGGGACCAAATTAATTCAATCAAAGTATTTTTATTAAAAAAAACACTCTTACTTTAATCAGTGTGTAATTTTTAAAGAAAAACAAAAGTTTAGAAATAATCGAGCGAATGAAGATAAAAAAGTGCGATTGAAGACATCAAAAATTCCGGCGACAAATAATTCGTAAGAACGAATACTAAGCCAAAAAAAGAGCGTACCAATTTAAGATAAGACAAAAACAATCTTTTCTACCCAAACCTCAACCTCCTTGAAGTTGAAACAAGTCCAAAAACAAACGTACTATAAATTACTTGGGCACCCCAGTAGATAACCTTGTTATAACTTTGCCTATAATAATAATTGGCTTAGTTTGATTATTATAACTTAACAGAAATCTTACAATGGATTTACTAAACTTGTATTTATACAATTTCAGCCTAGGAAATTTTAATGTTGTGTTATTTTGAACGTGGGATTTGTCTTGTGAATCAGCTTTTGGAAGTTCTGAAAGAGTTTTTAGATTATACGTTGACTAAGTTATAAAAAAGGCTTTTGACAAAAATAAGAATTGGTCAATAAAAAAATCTAGAATATTTACCATTCGCTACCAATTCGGATAATAATTTGACTATCACTTGTTTACTCGTCAAAATCAAAGCCATAAAGCCATCGCGATTACGAGTGTGTTGTGCAATTAGAATGCTGATTACATGTGCTTGCTTATAAAAGATCAACGCTAGGTGCACAGTTGCAAATAGGTCCTAGTAGGTCCTATGGTCTCAGTGAATCTCTCCCCATGGGTGTCGTAAAAGGTGACTAAGGGAGTCACTAGAGGATGGGCAGCAGCGTTCTCTGAGTATTTTAACTACCGTACTGCGATCGCCAACCCGCCTGCCAAGCGTGGCGATTATGACAACTTTTCGAAATTCGCCAATTTTTTAAAAAGTTGTAGAACAAAAGTTGTTCAATTTTCGATACTGAATAACCCCATAAAATTCTTAGAGTTTATTTTTTAACACCTTGTATACGTTACAATACTTAAAAAAAAAAATATTATCTTTCTGTTTAATTATAATTGTGTATTCATTATAATACTCGCCTACAAACCTACCTATTTGTCGTTTAAAATGTTAATTCTTCACTAACGAGTCATTACTGCTGGCTTCGGCCATTTAATCAGCTGCAATGGAAAATGGCGACGAAGCACAATATTGTTTTATTCAGCTCTCAAATTGACTGTTTGTACAACGATGACCTAGATATAAAATGCTGTTCCTCTTTTGTTTAACTGTTACCTCTTTATTTAATGAAAATTTCTAGACATTTTTTATACAGAACTTTGATGTAACATACTAACGGGGTATGTCACTAACCTTTCAATAATGTAGTCCGTAACCATTTACCAGATAAGCTAAATGAAGAAATATGATATTTATGTGTTCTTCTTGTCAATATGACAGCTATCGATATGTGGTAAAATGCAAATGTTAGCTGTTGAAAAGTTTAGAGAGCGAATTAGCTTAATGAACAGTTAATGATACGCCGCGCCGTTGAAATACCCCTTTGTATTAACATCATGAACGATCTAAGGCTGAGACACACTGCATAATTATGCTACGTATCTTGCGCGGGTCATGTTTTGTCACATTTCGCGTGTGGATTGCGCTACATGCAAACTATCTCGCGCGGCCACATCACGCGTATTATACGTTGATACGACGAGCGTAACAAGGCCTAAAAGTTTCGCATGTATATTGCGTTCGATCGATGTAAACTGTATTCGGGGATTTTAAGCGGCTACAGCGATATTTAAGCCTATTTTACCTACTACCTTTATTTGGCACTAAGATGTATCCAAATTGTAAAAAAAAAATTGGTCCTTTCCGAAAATAAGGACCAAACGGTGCAAAATTATGGTAGGATATTGTATTTACGTAGTTAACTTTATTTCCTTAAAAATAAGAACCTTTTTTGGCCTGCAGTATTAATTAGTTCAGTTTAATTAACAGTTCTTGCTGTAATAATTTCTTACTCTTAAGTTACGATACTTTTAAGCTTTCATGATTGATGGAGCAAATAGAAATAAGTAAATATGATATGAACAAATACTTCATCCGCAGCCTCATTTGAATTCCGTGTCACGCGTGCCATTACATGTACGAACATCCACAAACATCCAGAACGCAAAACAAATATCTGTATACCATATAAAAATATTTAGGGAATGTCGCGTTATTTATTCGTATAATTTTTTGTACGTACGAGTATTCTATTCAAAAAACGTAGGTACCAAAATACTTTTTGAATGCTATGTATGCATTTGATTATAAGAAACATTTTTTCTTTTTGTTTATATTTGTGTACCTACTTATATGATAATTAAATTTTGGTAAGTGTACTGTTAGAAAATTGTACCATTGTTCGTCAGCAATTGTACCACATATCATCACGCCTGTATTCCCCGAAGGGGTGAACAGAGGTAGGTATATAATACAATACATATCATTTTTCTGTGTAATAGGGGACGAGCCTATTGCCATCAACCGGGCACAAATCCAGACTACGGGCTGTTACTAAGAAATTCCATACGGAAAAAGCCAATATTACTTTGCCTGACCTAGGGATCGAACCCTCACGCTCAGCAGTCGCGCATGCAACCACTAGAGCATCGAGGCAGACAATAAAAATACAATAGCAATAACAGAAAAAAAACCTTAATTGATGACGTACGTAAATATAACTTATTTTCATAACATAAACTCACGCGAAGGGTTGGCAGAGGTGTATGGTACAGCCACATTTCGCCGTTATGTTTACGTCTCATGTAATAGGGGGCGAGCCTATTGCCTTCAACCGGGCACAAATCCAGACTCCGGGCTGCTACTAAGAAATTCCACACGGAAAAACCCAGTGACACTTTGCCCAACCTGGGGATTGAACCCAGGACCTCACGCTCAGTAGTCGCGCTTGCGACTACTAGACCAACGAGGCAGTCAAACTTATTAAAAAAAAGAACAGAACAGGAAAAAAGGCTAACTTATTTTCATATAATAAATTATACATACCGTATAGAAGCGTAAAACAAAATAGAACATATCAATCTCAATACCCATACCGACAAAATCCACACCGGAACGTACCACATTTCACTAAAGCAAAACAGTTTGATTCAACTTATTTCCTCGCTTCCATATCAGATAGCCAATTTCCTGTCATTTAGGACCACTTTTGCCAAACATTATTGTCAGCCTTTACGTTCGTCTAAGGGTCTCGCATTTTCCCAATTCGATCCACATGTGGCCTTGGGGAATGCCATTCAATCCTGACCTTATGTTATGAATTCCCTAGGTAGGCAGCCATTTTGAGTTCGGTCAGATCTAATAAGCAGATATGAAATAGCGGATTATTAGAATTATTTGACGGATAATATTTATTTATTGTACGTACAACAGAAGAAAAATGCAGGCACAGTAATAGTAGTTTTAAATGGGCAAGCCCCATAGCATCCTGCGATTGTTTTCAGGCAACTAGGATTCAAGGATAATAAAAATGGCAGTCACTAAAATTTTGTGTAGGTTCAAGAATGCAAAAGGACTATCTAAAACGGTTGACATTATCTTCCGAGTCTGATGGTATCGATTTTTTAGATACGCTTTGCAATTGGTTTCCAACAATGGAAAAAAGGACAGTTTCATCATCTGATTGGAACTGTCCAATAAACCATAAGTGCGTATACACGTACGTGTAGTGGTTGCCGGCGCCGATCTGCCAGCGCTTGTCGGTGCTGGTCCGCGCAGTTAGTCGGCGCAGGTAGTCTCTATACTGTGTGGCGAACCAGCGCCGACAAGCTCCAAACTTCGCCGCCAAGTTCCGACCTGCTCCGATCAGCGCTGGTAAGCCGTCATGCTGTATTTGCGCGAATTTGTATTTGGAACAAGGCGTATTTTTGTTAAAAAATGCCAGCTCCTGCTTTTACTCTCTTCCTTTATGTAGCGGTTACCTGCACGGACCAGTACCGATAAGCGCTGGTAGGTCGGCGCTGGTTATTTACTTCCTTTATGTATACGCCCTAAGGGTGGTTTCAGTGCACGACCGACCGTTGCGTTGGTGCGAAGCTACTCTAGCTACATTCCTGACGATACGCACCGACTCACCATCGAAATGTTGCTTTCAGTGCTATGCTGACCTCAGATACGTGCGCATTGGTACAATTATTCACACAGTGGATGCTTTACTCATCCTTCGGTGCAGCACTGACCGCGCCGATACAATCCTATTTAGCGTCGGTCGACCGACGACGTACGCAGTTCAGACGTGCTCGACCGATGGTACTTGTACGCAGTGCGTAGCAGTGTGCGCGTGTGTACCGCGTCAGTGTACCATTGTAATCGTTTCATACATTTCCACAGACATTGGTGTGATCAAAATGTGACGCATCAATAGTCGCTCGTGCACTGAAACCGGCCTTAGAAAGATACGCCAAACTTGGGGCAGCTAAATCGTAAAATGTGGACGAACAAACAATATGGTTCAGTTTCAATTTAAAATAATATGGTTTCCCATTGTTAAATCCAAAAAGAATTTATAGGTTTTTGTTATGAAATATCTTGGCACTATAAACATGGGTTTATAACGTTGCAAGCAGAATATAGTATTGTAAATCAACTTTTGTACTCATTGTTTTGGGTATTGGCCAACAATATTAACTGGTTTAAACATCTCGTATAATGATATACCACGTTGAATTTTTATTATTATGACATAATGCTGTCGTGTGCGAAATATAAAACGCAGTTCAGACTACGATGTAGCATAATTAATTATATTATGTACCTCAAAGATATCGCTCTGCATACATTTACATTGACACGTTCACACAACGCTATGCGACAAAGTATTGACTTCCTGTACGCGATAAACTTGAGCGATACTCAGAGCTATATCGTACGATTCCTTGGTCCCCGCTCCGCCTCACTTCTACCCTGTCAAATAGCTTACTATACCTGCCATGGTTCTTTCCTCAAAAGGCCATTCCAGACATTGCCCTACATTGTTACACTCACATAGTTTTATACTACAATGTCTGGACTTTAGAAGAAACCTTGACCTCTGACTTTGTGTCGGCTTTTCTTCTCAGAGCTAGTCAGATAGGAAATGCCGGTGCCATCTAGTCTTAAAAAAACATTACATTGACTTGTAATGGTGTCTGTACAGATTTATTTACAGAAATAAATATAATTTATACGTAGCAGACCGGCTTGCGATATAGCGTAGAGTGTGAACGTCTTGCTACATAGTTATAGCTTATGATGCAATATGCTTTACTATATAGCGAAATAGTATAGCGTAGTCTGGACTGCGCTTGAGGCGGTTCGCCCACGGTGACGCATGACAGAGCGACGAAAACTGTGTGCGTACTACAGTGACGTGCGTCAATGCGTCAGGCCCATTATCCACCAAAGTGGAGAGGAGATGTCTCGATCAGTCAATAGTTTTGCGTTATTTTTTGCGCTTAGCTTCAACTCTATAAGAAATCCCATTAGTCGTTTACGAGACATCTCTTCTCCTCTCCGTTTTGGTGGATACCGGGCCTCAGTCTGTGCTGCGCTGAGCGACATCGTACAATTCAGTACGATGCTAAAGTCGTTCTGACGCGTGTCGTTCCGCTGTGCGCCACCGTGAGCGAACCGCCTAACGTAGCACCGGTAAAATGGAGCTATCGGAAAACCACGGGGCTAATTAGAATTTAATTAAGGAATGTACTTCTTAAACCATTATGGCTGCCTGGTGCTGTGAATTCACAATAGATTTGAAATTGTAGATAGTTTAAAAAATGTGTCGTGTGGATCATATGTTTTACAAGGTTAAACTGCGCTTGCCGCGGTCAGTCCGTGGATGGGTGACAATTCGTTACTCATCGAGACCCCTCCGTGGCTCGAAGAGCACATTAAAGCGTCGGTTCCGGGTGTCATACGAATACCTATGATAGTCCTTAAGGGTAGTATTATGTCTATGTTCTAGTATTATGTTTTATGTAATTGTGCTTTTGTGTGTTGTGTTTTCTGTATGTGCCAAATAAATGCCTTATCTATCTATCTATCTAGTAAGAAGACCGAAAGTCTGACAACCCGTATTAACCTTAGTGTGCGTCCTGAGTGACGGCGCACCGCGCAGGCGGAATGAATTCATTCAATAAATGTTTGAAACGTTTGAATTTTGATATCGACATTATTAAAACCAAAGTAAAATAAACGAAACATTAAACATGCGCGTACGCGTCAACTTTCCCGCGTGCATTAAGGACAGGTATCGACGGTAAAGCCGCTCCGCAATCCGCAATACGCCCGTGCGCCGTCACTCAGGACGTACACTTAGGATATCGGCATTGCCTAGTAACTGGGTTGCGGATATCTAATAGCATTCGCTCCGTGTAAAATACTGGTATTTAGCCGCATTTGGTTAGACTGGAAGCTAATCCCAACATAATTAGGAAACAACATTAATCAGACAAAACCAGATAATTAAAAAAAAATTGTCGAAAAATCTCCTATGCCAATTAGCCCTATTTTACGATACATCCGCATACGACCGCACATTGTCGTTCTGTGGATATCGTTAGGGTGTAAACACATCAATTTGGTGAAAGGCCGCAATGCAAAATTGCGGCGGCACACACCGCAACGCGAAAACGTGTGTTTTTTAAACCCATTGCGGGATGGCTTCAGCGCCGCACCACAACGTACCAATATTTTCGCGTTTGATAAAATATACAGACTATATGTTTATTTTTCTATACGCATGACTAAATTATTATCAAGCTACTAGCTTTTGCCCGTAGCTTCGCTTGCGTGAAATTTTGAACCCGTTAGTGAGGATTTTCCAAACAAACTTTCATCCCCTATTTAACTCCCTTAGGGGTTGAATCTCGAAAAATCTTTCCTTATTCCTTGTCTACATTATAAAGGAAACCTCTTTGCAAAATTTCAGCTTTCTAGGTCCAAGGGTTTGGGCTGGGCGTTGATGAGTCAGTCAATCAGTCAGTCAGTCAGGACTTTTCTTTTTATTTATAGAGATGTAAAGGTTGATATATACCTGGTTTCCCTGAAGATCAAAGATCAAATATAACAAGAAACTTGTCGTTTCAAGGAACTGCTCGAGTGATATAGTTAATTGAGTTTCAGTGGCGTAGAGGTGAATGGCACTCGATATATGAGTACGTTTGAACTTAGTTCTTAGAAAACAACATTCATAGAACTCGGTTATGTGTGGGTTTCAGAACAAAATATCGTCAAAAAGAATTAGTTTTTTTCTTTATTTGTGTTTTTTTCGTTTATTAATTTTAAATACTTTTAAAATTACATTTTTAAATATTTCTTTACACATTCATATATTAACCCACTGGCATCGGGAACAGGGTCCAAGCTACCGGTTGTCAGGGCCTCAGAGAGAGGAACTTCCTAACAGTACACGCTGTGTCGAGAAGTACCGCTTTCTGTATCAGGCCCTTAATCCAGCCGGCCGACTAGAGCCTCTTCAGATGTTGGTCGAGGTTCTTGGCTATTAAACCATTTATAAATGGTTAACTCGGTTATTTTCTGTGCTAATGTTTTCGCACATTTTCTGAGAAGAAAACCCAAAATACTTTTATCAAACAACCCAATAACAGAAAACCAATTTCGCAAATCGAAACAAAAGGCTCTCTAGATAAGAAAACAGCCATAACTTCTAATAACAGCGCGTCCAATTTTCTAGGAAACCTTTATACAACTAAACAACCGAACGAAGAGACGACGTCTGCAATAGTACTGCAGTGCAACATACATTTTATGATTCACTTAAAATTAAAATATGAAACTTCAAAAGTACGTAAAGATCTTATTGAAGGGCAAAGTTAAGATAACGATAGAGTTACATATTATTTATCATAGTGTAGATCACGTCGGCGTTACCATTTTTGTGTTGTATTAAAACGATCTGAGATAACACTGTCTGATGTAGGGTAAAACTTTTTGTCTTGATTTCATGAACACCTTAAAATAATACATAGGAAGATTATACGACCTATCCGAACACCAGTCACGAGACTACTGCCGGCTCCTTAAGCGTGAAGGCAGCCGGTGCGAACGACCAAAATTCTACGTCGACAATAATGCAACAATGTCATCACAACGGCAGTGCTATATAAATATGTTTAATCTTTTTTAAACAACATATGTTAGGTACCGAATGAATTATGAGGGTACTTTAAAAGAACCTCCACGAGTGACGATGCTTAAGTACATCCAGCGCACCCTGGGCAGTCAGCCCCGCTACCAACCTTGCTGACTGGCTAATCTTTTCACCACAGCATGAGCTATCCTTATACAAGGTTAGTCAGAAAGGGGGTACTAATCCGCAGGCCACTTAAAGTATCACTGATAGCTGTCTTAAAGTAAGTGTTAAAATTTCAAATTTCAAAATTCGATAATTTTTATTTTCATGCAAAATGATTTTTGTTTTAGTTTTTTCAAAAAATCTTTATCCCTGCTTTAGTTACAAATTCAGAAAATGGTACTTCTGATTCATGACCCTAAATATGACCTAACATGTAAACACAGCTGATCATAACTGGGGATAGATAGATTTAAGCGTTTTTTTTTTTGAGATCTTTGAACTGCTATTTTTCCTTAACTGTTGACTTTTGGAGAAAGTTGTAGAACAAAAGTTATTCATTATTATGGGTACTATAACACCCTTTCGGATTAGTACCCCCTTTCCGACTAACCTTGTATAACTCGTGCTGACACTTCTTCTCGCTTATTTTTTTTTTCTTGTTAATGTCCTCATGTATGCCCTTCGCCCAGGGAGGGCAAAGGGATATGCCGGACTCTTACCGGCTAAAAACCCACGGAGTTCCTTCTCCTGACCCTTGGCCAAGGTCGCGGGATTCGCAGCTGCATGCACCGCGACCCCGGTACACTTCTTTTCCCTGCCCTGTTCCCAAGTTACTTGGGGTCGGCGCAACATGTTTTCTCTTCCATTCTTCCCTGTCAGCCATCACTTCACAAACCATCCATCTTTTCTTTGGTCTTCTTTTCCCCCTCCATCCATCGACACGTGAGCAGAAAAGACCGAATTTAACCTTTTGCGTTGGTTTTCGTAAAATAAGGATGGATGGAGTATTACTATGTTGTATTAAAACTACTTGTACTAGTCCTATATAATTTGTCTGTCCATAAATAGAACTCGTGCCTGAAGATTTTTTGGTAAAGAAATCTCGGACAAAAGTCTCGTGACTTCGTGTGTGGCAAAGTTTTATTTTATGATGTAGATAAGCGGAGTGTAAGTAACTTGTTTGATCCAAGCAAACAAGTTACTTACAGTCCGTTTGCAACCACAGCCGAAGAGTTTTGGACGTTAAATTTTATTAATGTTGTTAACAAAGTAATAGGTCCCTATGACTACATTGTTATCTCAATGTATAGTCACATTCTCGGCAAACTTACGAATCTTATGATGAGGTAACATTACGAATGTACGTTTATTTATGATCCTTGTAAAATATTGAACATCTATTCACTGTATCTTACAAAGGTTACATTTTGAAAATCAAATGTACCATAATACTAATACCGATGCCAATGATAAAAAAGAGAGTGCCTCCGCTGCCGGCACCAGTACCCAAAAATAACGCCATTGGGAACCAGCGGTACATTACTGCCGGCAGCCGAGATTAAAAACATCGGCCGCCGGCACCTATAATGGACACCGGTGGCTGTAATTAGTTGTTTGGTATGTTGGATGAAAGGTAGGTTAGATTTTCGGCCAAGCACTGTAACTTGTCTTCCAACTGACTAATTTCAAGAGCGGGCGAAGTGCGCTCGGTAATTTAGGGCACCCCGACACGGATAGGTTAGGTTCGAAGGGGATGACGGGGGCTAGAGTGAGTGAGCGAACGAAGCCCCCGTCATCCCCTTCGTGTTAGGTTACTTTCAACCATGCAGACAGAAATATGAGCCCCGCACAGCGGGGCTTCGTCGACTCTGCTTTGGAAACCCAAACAACCTTACAAACATCCCCTTAAGTTTTTCATTTGTTTTTATTGTGAAAATAAAAGTGGGTGACGAATAACCATGTCATGAAGAGTTTGAAGAGGACTTGAAGTTGTAAAAATACAGTGTATGTAGTCGGCGCGGCGCCGGCAGCCAGTTTGGAAGCCGGCGCCGGCACTCGTAATGGCAACTGGTGCCGGCAGCGGAGTCACTCCCTAAAAAAAAATTTTTCTAATATTTCTTTGCTTCGAAACGCTCCCCTGTAAAATAAATCTTTAGCAGATTCGTAAGTTTGCCGTGGATATGAAGATATTTCGATAATAATAGAAAACAGAATGTGTCCTGTTAAACTGAATGCCGAATACTGTAAGAATCTACCTTTATTAAAGTAAATAAATCGTTTATGCAACTTCAAATATCATTGTTGCCCTGGCCCCTGAACTAGGGCATCCTGGCCAGGCCTCTTCCGGTTACAAAGTAGTAGACTTAATACAGTTGTTAGAATAACTTAACTTAAAATAGTTGCATTCAATTTTGTACTATGTTGCTGTGTAGGTGTTTTATGTATGCGTGTGTGAGCGTTTCTGTGTGTGCTTTTGTGAGTGAGTATGCAAGAGAGAGAATATCGCTACCATAAAAGGTACTATCTTCTTCATATCTAATAAACTATATATCTATCCCCGGTGTGTGTGGGGGGAGGGGGAAGGGTTAAAATATAAAACTTCCTCACCGCACGCTGGGAACGTGAGCTTGTTATAAGATTCAACAAAAACCCAGCACGCTTGGTGGTAGGATCGATACGGTCCGCCTGGCTATCTGCCACCGTCACATTAAAAGTCTGCCGCCAAGCAGACTTACAAGCACTTTACTATGTTCCTTCATGTGTATGTGATAGCCAGAGGGGTATAAGGAAATTCCTGTATACCTCTGTTACTTGGATTCGTGTGGTCCATCTTAGACCCTGTCTGCGCTAACCATCACGTGAGACTAAGGTCAAAGGCGTCCAAGCCCAGCAATAAAAAGAATACTTATTAAAAAATCTTTCCCTGAATTAACTATCTATACTAAAGCCAAAATGGAAAGAGAATTAAACGTTGTTACTAATTACGCAATTATCAACTTTGAATACATGTGTTTAAGTTCATTTTAGAATGAGAAAAATTACCGAAAAGGGCTTATAAGTAATTTGAATGTGATGGAAACTGAACTATTAGTCATTGAATTAAGGTTCATAATCCCAAAGCACGTTAATTATCACTTTAAAGTGACTTATGTATAAGCAACTAAATCCCTGCCCGCAATTCATAAAGTCGATATTATAATTCAAAAACTCTGAAGTTCAAATATTGTTTGTTATTCGGCCGTCTAAATGAGTTCCTTCGAGGCCTAGCCAAACGATGCGTTCAAGCCTTGTCGACAAATTCTTTATCCGCCATTTGTGAAGACAAACGAGAGTAAATTTACCCTGTTTCATCAAAATTCTAAGGCTCCTTGCAGAATTTATTATTCTGAATCCCGCGTTTGATAAAATTGACGTCTTTTTACTAAAGAAGCCCAAAGAGGTAGATAATATTATCAAAAGATAAGACGTCCGCTTTTTTTTTCTCTTGGGCGGCTATTGATGGTCCTTGGGGACCCCTTCTACGTAACCGGGCAGTTATTGACGAGACCTGAAGGGTCTCCAGCTAATGGTGGGGCAGTAAAATACTTAACCTAAGCTAACTACTTGTACTGCACTAACATCATGACTATCTGCAACAACGGCACTAAGGGCGACCCCTAGTGGGACTCGGACCTTGGTTTAGAGCGTTGGTGGCGGGGGCTTGGTAGGGAGGGAGGACTGCTTGATGAGGGCTGAATTATCAATGTAAGACCTCCCCTTTATGAATCCGTCTCCATTATCAAGTTTATGTGCCGAATTGTACAATTTACCTTTTATTTTTGGACCACAAAAGAATCTACAGTTATTATTTAACGCTTATTGTATGATTTGCCTCGTGTGGTGAGGGGACTTAAAGAATAGCATTACCCCATCTCTCCTCGTGGGTGTCATAAAAGGTGACTAAGGGATTCTCTAGAGGATGGGCAGCAGCGTTCTCTCAGTACTTTAACAACCGTACTGCGATCGCCAACCCGCCTGCCAACCGTGGCGGTTATGGCAAACCACCCCTTTTGGGGGAGGCCTATGTCCAGCAGTGGACGTTTTTCGGATGAATGATGATGATGATGTATGATTTGCAGGGTTAAGCTGCGCTAGCCGCGGTCAATTCAGGGATCAGTTCGTTACACATCAAGACCCGTGCCTTGGAGAGCACGTTAAGACGTCGTCGGTTCCGGATATTATACGAATATCTATGACAGTCGATACGGGTCTGACAACCAGTAACCTTAGGATATCGACAATGCCCTGTAACTGGGTTGCAGAGGTCTGATGGCAGTCGCTTCGTGTAAAATACTGGTATTCAGCCCCATCTGGGGGCCTACCCCTTAAGTCCATCAACGAAGTTAGTAGCCCGTCCGAAAGTAGCCCGAAACGTAGAAGTGAAAAAAACAAGTGTCAAGTTCAACTTTTTGGACGGGCAAAAACACATCAGTAGTAAGGACAACTGTCAAATCGTGTTGTCATTAATTCTTAGTTCGGACCCCGAAATAATCGTATGTTCGTAGGTGATAAGGAGTAGGAAACGCTCGTAACTAATGCCGAAACCACGGACTTCGTGCGGAGTAGACCCCCTAGTTCGACTGGAAGTTGACCTTACCGTAGTTGGGAAAATTCTAGAAAGAACGAACATTTTACGATTTAATGTTTAGTGACCCAATAAATTGAGATGCATAAAACGTGCGTACTGTTGCGTTATGAAGCAATAAAATGCAACATTGCACAAGCAATGGCAAGCTACTATAACTTATCGTGCCACTAACATAGTCATAGCAGTTCTGAAATTTATAACTTAGTATACTATTGCCCGAATAAAATTTTAATATTCCAAACCGATTAATATTCCCGGAGAGAGTCGTTGAATTCATGCAGCCGACAACCGTTGATGATGCAATCTATGGAGGTAGCATTTAACGGAATTATATTATGTTTACACCAGTGCGCTTTCATGTTATCTTGCGGTTTCAACTTTTAATTCCTCTTGCGTCAAGCGCGTGCAATATTGATTGCCAGACGCATGCAGCTTATCGTCTACACCGGTACGCCTCGGTCAGTCGTTAAGATGGACGCGTGTGAACTTGTAGCTATCTGTGCGGCATATTTAGATGGTTTAGCGTGCGCTTTTGTCGAACTAGTATTAAGGCATGCGCTGTTGCCTGCGCAATGGCGCTTCACGCATGCTTCAGACGAAGACGCAAGATGAATATGAAAGCGCACTGGTGTAGACATAGCTAATTGTATTGAATATGTTAATCAATGGCAGCTCATGATATTCGTGACGTAGTTGGGCCATTGTGGGAAGAGGATACCTGGCGTAGCATATTAATATACCATGACTGCGATTCATTATTCAGCCGAAAGACGTCCACTGCTGGACATAGGCCTCCCCCAAGCATCGCCACATCCACCGGTCCTGTGCTCCATGTTTGCATGGGGGGGTTTGCCATAATCGCCACGCTTGGCAGTCGGGTTGGCGATCGCAGTATGGTTTTTAAAATACTCAGAGAACGCTGCTGCCCATCCTCTTGTGAATCCCTTAGTCGCCTTTTACGACACCCATGGAAAGAGATGGGGTAGTGCTATTCTTTACGTTCGGCACCACACGGCACTGCGATTAGATTTATCTAAGTCTATGGCCTCAATGTTGCTGGAATTCAAGTAAAAAACTATAAACACAGCGGTATCCCGCTACTATTCGACAAGTCTATTAAATATTTAGGTAGATTAGAACCTAATTATTGATACAAATATGCAAATACGATATCTAGCTTTAATTCCGCTGAACAAGATCGCTAGTTTGGATGTAGTATGCAGCACCACCCTCCCGCCCTTTCAATGATTCGCGTCCTAGAGGTCGAGGAGTCAACATATCTTGAGGATGCCCCGTGCAGGGGCGAAACACGTGTCGTGTATTGGTTTGGTTGCGCATGTTGCATTATTTTTACATTCTTTCTGCATATACTTGTGGGCGGGAGGGTCGTTCTGCATACTACAACCAAACTAGCGATCTTGTTCAGCGAAATTAAAGCTAGATATTCTATTTGCATATGTATATGTCATGGATTTCCGCAAATTATCGCCTGATTCCATCATTTATCCTAATTATTGATCAAAGATAACTCTGGAAGTCACTCGGATAATGATAAAAATGAAAGCTTTTTTTGGGAAATAACTTGAATGTTGATGAAAGGAAAAAGAATATGGTAATTTAAGAAATTATTGCCTTTTTAGATTAAAATGAGATCTGACGGATGTTATGAAAACGGGACGTGACAAAATTGGTATGATCCGGAGATAAGTAGCGTTTTGAGCAAAACAGGGACGCGGATTATTTTTAGATTAGGCTTCAAGATTGGGGAATAAACCGAGGTAGATATTTCAATGCTATCAGAGATTATTGCTGTTATTGAGCATAATGGTAAAAATGTAAAAGGTTGTCAAAAAAACCGATGGCCCACCGGATAGACAGTAGTTACCGTCGCCTACAACACCAAGATGGTTGCTGACGGGTTGCCAACCTTAGTGCATATACACGTAGAAAGCGGGTTGCCGGCGCCGATCTGCCAGCGCTTGTCGGTGCTGGTCCGTGCAGTTAGTCGGCGCAGGTAGTTTTTATACTGTGTGGCGAACCAGCGCCGACAAGCTGCGAACTTCGCCGACTAGTTCCGACCTACTCCGATCAGCGCTGGTAAGCCGTCGTTTGTTGCTGTATTTACAAGGGAATGAGGCGTATTTTTGTTAAAAAATGCCGGCCCCTGTTTCTACCTGTTTCCTTTATGTAGCGGTTACCTGCACCGATAAGCGCTGGTAGGTCGGCGCCGGTTAAATGCTTTCTTTAAGTATACGCCCCTACAGACAAAGTTGAAAACTTTCTAAACTACAACGGTTATTTATTTTCAATCTCCGACGCAATAAAGATGGGCATGTGTTATTAGTTTGAAGTCTTTGTCTGTCTGTGTGTTTGTATATGGCGTCGTAGCTCCTAAAAAGATGAACTCATTTCATTGCGATTTTATTTGTTTGAAAGCTGGTTTAAGTAATAGGGAAGGATTTTATCCATCATCATCATCATATCAGCCTATTGCCGTCCAGTGCTGAACGTAGGCCTCCCCCAAAGATCGCCAACCATCCCGGTCTTGGGCAGCCCGCATCCATCCGCTGCCAGCCACCTTTTTCAAATCGTCGGTCCATCGTGCCGCAGGGCGTCCCACTGAGTCCCACACTACGTTTGCCCAAACGCGGTCTCCACTCTAACACGTGTCTGCTCCATCTACCATCTGTTCGTCTGCAGACATGGCCGGCCCACTTCCACTTCAGAGTGCTAATTCTACGCGCAATGTCGGTGACTTTAGTTCTCTGGCGAATGACTTCATTGCGAATTCTATCCACCAGAGAAACCCCGAGCATCGCTCTCTCCATAGCACGCTGAGCAACCTTAAATTTGTGGACCAGGCCCACGGTGAGTGTCCACGTTTCGGCTCCGTAAGTCATTACGGGTAGGACGCACTGGTTAAAGACCCTGGTCTTAAGGGATTGTGGGATCGACGATTTAAAGATATTACGTAGCTTCCCGAATGCCGCCCAGCCCAAGCGTATTCTTCTGCTCGCCTCTTTCTCGAAGTTGTGCCGCCCCAGTTGTATAGTTTGGCCAAGGTATATGTACTCTTGCACAACCTCGAGAATAGCGCCATTTACGACTACGGGTCTCGGGAAGACATGACCATTGTACATGACTTTGGTCTTATCCATGTTCATCCCGAGGCCCACCTGTCTTGAAGAATCGCCTAGGCCGTTTAGCATCACCTCCAGATCCTGCAGAGACTCTGCCATGATGACAATGTCATCCGCAAATCGTAGGTGCGAGATGTACTGACCGTTGATGTTTATACCCCGTCCTTTCCAGTTGAGCGTCTTGAAAATGTCCTCCAACGCGCTTGTAAACAGTTTCGGAGAGATAACGTCTCCCTGTCTTACTCCTCGGCGCAGTTGGATTGGTTTTGTGCTCCTTTCTTGTACTTGGACGGTCATTGTTGCGGCCTTATACAGACACCTCAGCACCTCGACGTATCGGCAGTCAACGAGGCATCTCTGCATGGAGTCCAGCACAGCCCAGGTCTCGACGGTGTCGAAGGCTTTCTCGTAATCCACATACGCAAGGCACAGAGGCTGATTGTATTCCTCGGTCTTTTGGATAATTTGCCTGAGGGTATGTATGTGGTCCACGGTGCTGTAGCCTTTCCGAAACCCGGCCTGCTCCGGTGGCTGGAAGTCATCAAACTTTTGTGCGAGACGATTCGAGATAACCCTCGAAAACAGCTTATAAACATGGCTCAGGAGTGAAATGGGGCGGTAGTTTTTAAGGAGCGTATTATCACCTTTTTTGAAGAATAATACCACCACGCTCCTGCTCCATGCCTCCGGTGTAATGCCTGTGTGGATGACGGAATTGAATAACTTTACAAGTTCAGTCAAAACAGGCGTTCCTCCTGCTCTGAGCAGCTCTGTGGTTATCCCGTCATCCCCCGGAGCTTTGTAGTTATGAAGCTGTCCGAGAGCTATTCTAATCTCGCCCAAGTCAATGTCGGAAAGCTCGTCTGTAAGGTGGCGTGTGAGTCTGGCTCGTGGATCATCCGCGCCGTGGGCCTGAGGCGGGCATGTTTTCTGGGAGTATAAGTCCCCGTAGAACTTTTCGACTTCAGCGAGTATCTCTGGCTTCGAGGTGACGGTGGTGCTCTGTGACGTTCTGAGTTTCATCAGGTGACAACCGGAGGCTTCAGGCTTAGCGAACACCTTTGAGCCTTTGTTCCGGGCTATGGCTTGCTCGATGGCTCGGGTGTTTGCGCGCCGATTGTCGCGTCTGATCAGCTTCTTGACCTCCCTGTTAAGTACCTGACGCTCAGACGGTGTGGCATGCGTTAGTTCTCGTCGTTTCCTCATCAATTCCAGAGTCTCGCTGGTGAGTATCGACTTACGTCCATTTCTCACTGGTCGAAAGTGTTTATAGCCCACCTCGCGGATGATACGTTCCAGGCAATCGGTGACGTCGTTTATGTCCTCTGTAGTTTCCAACAAGGCGAATCGGTTCTGAAGTTCCAACTGGAAGTTTTCGCAACCAGCTTCGACCTGGGGCAGCGTTGGTCTAAGAGTCGACCTCGTTAAGCGCGCTCGTTCAATTTTGACATTTATATTCAGAGTGCCTCTTACTAGTCGGTGATCACTTCCGGTATTGACCCTGTTGATCACAGAGACATCTCTGAATATATGTCGCTTGCTAGACATAACGAAGTCGATCTCGTTTTTTGTCACGTAATCGGGGCTTTGCCAGGTCCACTTTCTTTGAGGCTTCTTCTGGAAAAACGAGTTCATCAGAAAGAGCCCCTGAGCCTCGAGAAAGTTTACCAGCATTTTTCCCCTGTGATTTCTGCGCCCATAGCCGAATGGACCTACCCTTGACTCGCCACTCTCTTGTACTCCCACTTTAGCGTTGAAGTCACCCATGACAACAGTGTAGAATGTTTTGGTACGAGTCATAGCTTTCACTATGTCTTCGTACATGGCCTCGACTTCGTCGTCAGGGTGTGCTGACGTTGGGGCATACACTTGTATAATTTTCAAGGCATACCTTTCTGTAATCTTAAGTACAAGGTATGCCACCCTTGCCGATACACTGCCTAATTCTACAATGTTGCCCTTGAGTGACTTGTGGACCATAAACCCGACGCCACCTTGGCATGGTTGGTGTCCTTCTCGGAAGTAGAGTAAGTGACCACTGTCGAGGGTTATCGACTCCTCCCCCTGTCTTCGGATCTCCGACAGTCCCACAATGTGCCACTTGATACGACTTAACTCTACTTCCAATTCAGCGAGGTGCTCGTTCAGTCGCAGAGAGCGTCCATTAAACGTCGCCAGGTGAAGGTTATGGTGTTGGTACCCTGCCGTCGCCCGGGGATTCTTAGCACCCCCCACCGCACCGTTACCGTGGCCGGTACCATGGCCAGGAATAGTGCAGCTACCATTTTATCCATGCTTGATGGAAATCTGTTTAGCCGTTTCAAGATCATCAGCTTTTTCACGTTACGTTACAGTTAGTGTAAAGATCTCAGCCACACAACGGATATTTATTAGCTATTATTTATTTATTTATCTGGCACATCAACAACATAAACACAAACATGGAAATTTTGACATTGCAGAGGTTAAGGACTAGTGTTTACACCAATTACAGACGTGCACAACATTTGATAGTAACACAGTATTAAATTATAAATATTAAAATATGAAATGAAATGCAAAAAAAAGAAATGAGATGCATGCAATTAAAAGTATACATTTAAAATTGAAATAAATTATAAATTAGTGCAATTGAAATATAAATAATGAATTTAATGAAATTAAAAGTATCCAACATTAACATTTTTTTTTTAAACTTCTTTAAACTGCTTTATTATATTGTATATCTAATTGTGATTTCTGAGGTTTCTGGTTATTTCTTTCTAACTACCTACATACATTCATAAACTCACGCCTTTTTCCCATGGGGGTAGGTAAAAAATGTAGAACGCCACATGCTACGATCCTAACATACTCCTATCGCTTCGTCCACCTTCATACATCTTGTCATACACGCACGCCGGTTGCGAGTACTACGCACCTGTCCTTTTTGAAGAACATCACCAATAACATCGTTGTATGTCCTTCTAGGGCGTCCTCTACTGGCGTTTCCACTGACATCCGCCTTATAAATTCCTTATGTTAATTGTCGTTCACTCATTCTTTCAACATGAGCAAACCACTTATGCACACTCCTTTTAATTTTTGTCACTATTAAACCCCAACTTTGTCTTAACACAACATTCCTCAATTTACTATTCAAAGTTACACTGCACATATTTCGCAAGGAACGCATTTCCACGGCATTCATTCTAACTAGGTACATAATGTCCACATAAAAATATGACCTGATGAAAAACAAGGACTGGTCTTTGACGAAGCTAATTTTACATTTATTACGCTTATTAGATTATGGTCTCTTGTTCACACACGTTTTTTCGCCGTGAAAATCTACGGTTAATTCGCCGTGTATAGGTACGGTTGTCAGTGTTGTATGGATCATTAAAGGAGCTTGTTGACACACACGGCGGCGCTACGGCACGGTGCCGCCGCCGTATTCGCCGTGTGTGTCAACAAGCTCCCCAGTGATCCATACAACACTGACAACCGTGCCTACACACGGCGAATTATCCGTAGATTTTCCCGGCGAAAAGAACGTGTGGACAAGAGGCCTAACTCTTTGGCTCATCCAATATCAAACCAACTAAATAAAGAAAATGGAAGGCCATACCGTCCGCCATTTAGGGACAAGTTCAGGTCATTAACGGTACCTATCCCGAATTTGAAACTAGTCGTTGACTTTTATGTTTCTCGAATTTAGAGCATCGACGCGCACTGCCTACTAATGAAATTCTAGTTAGGTGGCTAGCATTTCACTTTTATTTTTAAAGAAGTAGGTATACACGGTGAGTTGGAAAGGGGGTACTAATCCGCGGGCGACTTGCGAACCGGTTGCGTACCGCCCGCCGTCCCACGACGACACTTAATTGTCTTATCTATTGTGTCTATACTTACGGTGATTGAGAGTTTAAAGTATCACAGATGTTCCCTACATTTATGTTCGCATAACTCGTCAAAATTTAGGGAACAACAGATTTTTTTTTCTCGATTTCCGGTTTGTTCCCATAGTAAACGTTGTTTATAGTAATGAGCACAATCTCCCATTTCGGTTTGTCGAGTGTTTACAATTTCAACCTGTATAAATAAAAAGAAAAGTCCTGACTGACTGACTCATCAACGCCCAGCCCAAACCCTTGGACCTAGAAAGCTGAAAATTAGCACAAAGGTTCCCTTTATAATGTAGACAAGGAATAAGGAAGAATTTTTTGAAATTCAACCCAAAAGGGAGTTAAATAGGGGATGAAAGTTTGTATGGAAAACCGTCACTTAGCGGGTTCAAAATTTCACGCAAGCGAAGCTTCGTAAACCAAAGCATTTACCGTAAGTATTATACCAAGTATGCATAACCAAATCGTTATGGGTTTTGTATGAGCAAAGTTAGCGCATTTGCCGTTATTTATAGCAACATGGCTATGGGAAACTCTCTTATCTACAAAAGAAAACTTAACCGAATGGCATAAAACTCAAAATCGTGTGCAGACACAATATTTATAATACATCATCAATAAATTGTTTGTCAATACCCGCGATGTGTTTTTCCAAGTTTATGGTATATTTTTATTATTCGAATACTAAGCAAACTTCCTCGTTGTATATCGATATAAAAAGTGCGTAATAAATTGCTAAAGAGGCGCCATATATGAAAGAACCGATCCTATTGAATGAGAAAGCTTGCCTCCCAGTTAGGGAGGAATTTTTTGCTATTCATTGAGCAATTAATCTTTTTTTTTGGGTCAAAGATTCAATATGGCGTAGACTTAGATGATAAAGTGTGTTCGTTTTTATTATTTCTTACTATCGAGTTTTAATGCTGTATCTAGGTATATTTTATCTTTTGGTAGTAGTATTTTGGCGAACATACCTACACTACTTTCCATAAACCGTTTTTTTTTTTATAGAACTGTTTGTCAATGGTCCTTGGGGAGCGTCCCTACCTAACCGGGTAGTTATTGGCAAAACCTGAAGGGTCTCCAGTCAATGGGGGGAAGTAAAATACCTAATCTAAGCTAACTACTTATACTACACTAACATCATGACTACTAGCAACAACAGTACTAAAGGCGACCCCTTGTGGGACTCGGACCTCGGCTTAGGGCGTTGCTGGCGGAAAGTTGAAAGAGAGACAGTTTGATGAGGGCTGAATTATCGGTGACTGAGGAATCTGAACAGAAGACCGCCTGTAGGACGGGAGAGCTCAGTGGGTCGTGAAAAGCTATGTCAGCTGCTCCACCCAAGAGTAAAATAGTAGATAGATAGATAGATAGAACACACTTACTAACTGATTATACATATTACAGGAAAAAATAATAAATGGTCTTAATTTTCTGGAATTAAAAGAATTCCTCATTATTATGTCCTCATTGAAAACCTTGTCTTGCAGCATATAGCTGAATGCGGAACCCTTGTTGATACAACAGTAATATTTTAGTAGATAATGATACTCTACTAATGCAATATTTTCTATGGGTTGGTTCACGTTGTTTGTTGACTAACCTTCTAATTTTTCAACTTCAATTTCAAAACTCATTTATTCAAAATAGACTAGAATTATTTAGTTATTTTTGAACGTCGTTATTATAAAGACAGCCACAAAAATGTCCGCTCTTCGTCTCTTCCTAGTTTTTAGGCTATGAAGAATATAACGGCGCAACAAACTCCCCAGCAACACAGATCTGTCTGTTAAGTGAATTATTGAATTGAGTCTAATAATAAGAATAAGATAACCGTTTTCTTCCGGCAATAGAAGTTATCCAGTCCATTTAACACCCCCTCCCATAGACCAGTTTTATTTTTACCATATTTCACAATAGTTTTGCGCCCACCTGGGACGGTCCATGACTGTACTCCAATAGTGCAGCCGTGGATAGTCCCGGGTTGGCGCCCCACCCCATTTTAGATTAAAGCTCTCAAAGGGGCCTCTGCGCGTTGGACCTGTGTCCCCGTGTATGCCTTCCAAAGGACCGGACATCTTCCGCACGGAAGATGAGCCGTGATGTCCAAAGAGATACAAAGAATAAGATAATATGTAATAAGGTAATTACCACCCAGAATAAGGTAATTAGGTACGATAGTGAAATTATGCAAATTGAGAATGATAAACGAAGCATAAGTATAGTACAATTCTGGATGAATCGAAAACAAAATTACCTATAATTCAACTTAATATAAGTACAAATAATTAAATACACCCAATATAATATTTTAATACGATAATATTAAGATAATGCGAGAACAATGTAGTTCATTAGTGATTCTAATCTGGAAATTTTCGTTCCTTCATTAGTTATTTCGATTTACATAAATATTTTTAAAATATCCTACCAGTTAGTGAGACTTGAAGAATTAGATAAAATCCGCCTCTCAAAGAATATAATAATTCTAAGATAAAATTTATCAATATAACATACAATATCGAAGCCAAGTCATTACCATTTATATCTGGATCTAATAAATCCTCATTATTACGGGCTGAATGCTAAAGAATCTAAATATAGAATTCATATCTTTTCACTCCCCATCCCCAGAGAATTTGCCGATTGAAAAGATGAAATATGGCACATTGAAACCTGGATTTTAAAAGCAGAATTTAATTCTTACCGATTTAGAGACCAATAAATATCCATGGATAACAATTGCAAAGATATAAAGATCCGATTATTAGAATCTCATCGGTAATTGTGACTTATTGAAATAGGGTATTTGGAAATTGGGGAAAGTGTTTTAAGTGCTTTATATTAACACATTTTGAAAGCATTTGAATCTACATAAACAGATGAAAAAATAGACAAGCTTAGTTTTAGTATATACTAAATCTGACACTAGTTTTTTCAGAATCACTAGGAGAATCGAGAAACATATTTTTACACCACTTTTTTTTTCATAATTTTCTATTTTGTTTCAGTAGTTTTCTACCCATAACAGTTGACGGGAATAGACACCTTGAGGCTTGAGACGGTCCTCTCGGTCAGTTTCCGTGTACCTATTAGACAACCCCTGCATAGCACAGCTCAGGCATTTTACATTTTTTTAGGGAACTTAACGCGACATGAACTAAGGTGTAACTTGGAGATTTACTAAAAAAACACATATTCAAGCAGTTCTGATGAAAATCTTGTTGGGGTGTCTCGGTTTTCGTATAAAGTAAAAATAAGGTTGAATATTTAAAAATTACCTTCGTCTGTGTGTGTGTTACTGCAAGAATACCAACTTAGAATCAGCGCTGGGTGTTTGACGCCCAGCATAATTATGCTGAGTTGGTGACCCTTTCGGTATCGGCATGCTCGAAGCATAAAATATGTATGTTTGATTCTTTTACGTTTTTTTTATTGTTTTAGCTGATATTGTGTCCTTAGCTAAATAAAACTAATTTCCTATGTTTCTTTTTAAAGGTGCGAGTTCGTAGCTGACTGCAGACGACGTGACGTTGTAATATGACGTAGAGATACGTCGCAGTGTCAAATCGCTACAGTTATGATTACGAACGCAACTGCAGATGGCTGCAGTTGGGTTCGGAATCGAATTCGTCAGTCGGGGTATTTTTTGCATACGTGCCTATTTTTAGTATGATTGCATATTTTTGGGATGATTGCATATTTTTGATATTATTGTAATTTTATTTTTGGTATAATTACATTTTCACTTTCCAGTCACTTGGAATTAAAAACACTATGTTCATATTGGGTAAAAGTAACCCATTTCACACTTCAGCTATTATTCAGCAAAAATATCAGTTTTTACCCTTGGTTAAAAATCTATCATTAAGCCCTGTTTAGTCTAAACAACAGTTAGATATTATTTCGTGGTAGACAGATTGTGTTTAACGTAGATACCTTTTTATGATGATCTAATTCTAACCCCTACCTGACTGATATACAATATTATATCTATCTACCCACATCCCACAACATCGACCCTTATAATTAACATACGCTAAGCTAATATGCTGATTTCTAATTACTCGCGGTCACGAAAAACAACGTAATTATCCCTAAAATTAATTAACAGAACCGCGTCCTTGCAGCGGTGTGACGTCATCGGGTAATATTGAAACTCCTTTATAGGTGAAGTTTGAGACGGAAGACGTCATACGTCGCCTTGTGCCGGTTTCTTGTGCTACTGTTTTCTAAATAACATGCGGAGTTGTTGCATTTCATGAAATAGACTAGCCTTTTCCCAACTACAAGGTGTAAACGAATTCGTGTGAGTAATTCCTTGAAACCACATAACAGATTTGGCAGATTAGAGATGACCAGTCCCAACTGAGGGCGCCCGTTCACGAACATGACGCATGCATCAGCATCGCTCAGCTCAACCATTTTGAAGGGAACCGCACGATCCAACACACACGTCACCATTAGCGGGACATTTGAGTGAGCATGACATGCTCTAACCGCCAGACACCAAGTAAAGTTTTAGTTTTGTAAATGGATACATGATGCTATGGATTAAGTCAATGCTATGGATAAATGAACGAAGGCACGGCGACACAGCTGACGGGCATGACTAGCGCGATATCGCTCCACGCAGTCAGTTAACTTGGGATGCTATAATCACTCAGATAAAGAATACCATGGTTTATCTTTTTAAAAATATTTTTTTGTTGGTTCTGAAAAAAATCTATGCAGAGTCAATCAGTGTCACCAGTAGATCACGCGGTTTGAAGGAATTACACGAATTCGTTTACATCCTGTATATTGGATTCAGTTTCCAGTGTAACCAGATGCGGCTGAATACCAGTATTTTACACGGAGCGACTGCCAGCAGACCTCCGCAATACAGATACTGGGCAATGCCAATGTAAGACTTTCGGGCTTCTGACTACCCGTAACGACTGTTACAGGTATAACATCCAGACCGACGGCTTAATGTGCTCTCCGAGGCACGGAGGAGTGTCGATGTGTAACGAGCGGTCACCCATCGACGGACTGACCGCGACAAGCGCAGCTTAACCTTGCAAATCGTATGATCCGCACGGTTGTTGATTAGCTACGAGCCCCTCTCTTGATATAGACCCCTACTAATATTTAAAAAAAACGTTTGTGCATGAGAAAATGTAAAAATATAAAAAATTGTAGCCCACCGGAATCGGGAACAGGGTCCAAGCTACCGGTCGGGGTTCCAAAGAAAGAAACCTCCTCACTAACGCCGTGACAAAGAGTACTGCTTTTTGTATCAAGCCCTTGATCCAACCGCCCAATGAGAGCTTCATGAGGTGATGTTGATCGAGACTCTTGGCTATTAGGCCATTCGCCGAAACGACTATCGGGACAATGACTGCTGTGTCCATATCCCACCATGCCGACAAACTCGTGTGCCAGATCATGATGTTTTATTTGTTTATCTTTCTCAGCTCTCACGAGGTTCCTGAGAATATCATGATCTAGCACACGAGTGTTCGTACCAAAAAAATCTAATTCAGCATGTTCAACATCGAGCGGGTGTCTGGCTCTGTTTTATTTCAGTCGCAGTGACCCTGTATTTCTCCGAAAGGTCAACACACTACAGTATATTATCCATCACTCATCTACCTCAAACAGATCAGCAATAAAAACCATCTATTAAACATCAATGACTATCCCCCCCCCCCCCCCCCCTAACGTTATACACCATTACCCCATTGATGGAACGCCACAAACAATCTACGACTATTGTTCCACCATTATGGGCTATATTTCTACCTATTTGTCAAGCATACAATAAAACCGTCCAAGTGTGTGTCGGGTTTATCATTAAGTATGGTTCCGTACTATTTTTATTATACTAATGATTCAAGATGAAATTCATTAAAAAAGCTAAGAAGATTATTTCAAAAATATTAGACAAAGTAATTTTCGCGATTTCCCAGAACCATTTTTGGGAGCCAGATATACCTACTTAGTAGTCTTTTTATTTTACCAAGAAGCGTCATGTCACTTTTACCTATGTCAAAAACTTGAGGGTAATTTTGATATTATTCACGAATCTTCGTGAGATAAACAGACTATGAGACTACCTACTTAATAGTTTGGAACTTACTCATCTCTCTCTCGAAAACTCGCGGCGTTCGTGCGCGGCATTCGTTGGATACAAATATTGTCGCTCCGGTGAAGGTGGATTGACATTGGCCCAGCTGGATCCAGTTTCGCTGGATGCCATGACTGGACTGGCATTGGACTAATGTAAATACCTTTCAAGCACTGGGCTGGATACCGCGCGGCAGCCGCGCACAAAATACTGCGCGCAAACGAGTCACGTCTTAAAACTCACATACGTATAAAATCTATCAAAACAACTTTTTCAGATTTCAACCAGGTAAATACGCGTAAAATTTTATTGATATAATAAAACGAACGAACAGATTTCATATAACAGTTCCGTTTTTGCCCTTCAGATACGGAACCCTGAAATCTGTCTATTGATTCCCCATTAATAGGATCATAACGCTATTTATTTTAAGAGGCAATTCTATTTGACGGCCTATTCAGTCGTACTAATATATTTTTATTGGCTATGAGGTAATATTTACTGGCTACGATTGGCGTTACGTGATTGGCTGATTAAATTGTCCCCCACTGATTAAATGTCGGATAGATCGCTTTGATCTTATTGTGGTGTTTTTGTAGGCACTAAAAAAAGGTAGTTTGCAATGTGCTACGTTCGTGATTGATGTGGGAATTGTTCTTGTTTTTGCTGTCTTTTGTTTGTAGTCAGCAGATTTATTACAGAGCACTTTTTTTTGTTTGTGGTTTACTGGCGTGCATTTTTTGGGATTGACCGACTAGTTTTTACCCCAAACGGAGCCCTTTTGAGCAGTGACATAAAAGTCTGTTGTAATTGAAGAAACAGAACAGAGTTCTTGTTTTTGTGAGGAGAAATAAGGATATATTACTATTATATCTCTTTGGAATCACGGCTCATCTTCCGCGCGGAAGATGTCCGGTCCTTTGGAAGGTATACGTGGGACAAAGGTCCAACGCGCAGAGGCCCCTTTGAGAACTTTAATCTAAAATGGGATGGGGCATCAAACGGCGACTATCCACGGCTGCACTATTGGAGTACAGTCATGGACCGTCCCATCTGGGTGCAAGACTATTGTAAAATATGGTGAAAAAAACTGGTCTATGGGAGGGGGTGTTCAATGGACTGATTAACCTCTATTGCCGGAAAAAAACGGCGTCTGCCTTTCAAGCTTAAAATTGTAATACGTTGGCAGACGGTGACTCGCCAGCTCACTAGCTGGGCCCCCTGAAAAGCCGCCAGTACGTAGGCGAAGGGGGCAATAAACGTGTGAGCTGGCTTATTATTATTATTATAGTTTTACCCGGTGGTTTGAAAGCAGCATCCAACATAGCCTGGTAGATAACGCTATCAGCGATAAGACCGCCATTGTACCCTTCACTAAAGAGCTATGTTACAATTTTGGTGTACAATAAAGTATATTCTATTCTATTTTATAGCCTGGTAAAATTGTATGAATGAATGAATTCATTCATACAATATTACCAGGCTATGCTACCCATTACTACCCCACTGCTGAGCATAAAACTCTTCTCAGGATGAGAAGAAGGGTGTAGAGCTAAGTCTAACACGCTGCTGGCCTGGTTGGTGGCCTACACACATCATCGAGAACTTTTGTTTTTGGTGCTCTCTCTGGTTTTCAGGTTTTTTGTGCGATGTTTTTTCTAGAATTATCTATCTATGTATATAAAAATGAATCCCTGTTTTCCTTGGTCACGGCATCACGCGTGAGTGGCTGGACCGATGTCGCTATTTTTTTTTTGTTTTCAGAAGTTTTTAATGAAAGAAAATATTGATTGATATTTAAAAAAATGTCCTTGTATGTCCTTATTCTTCATTTGTTTACCGCATGCATGAAAATGGTTTTAACTTTTTGTTACTATTTTGATTTTGTTTCTGAAGGTAGGTAGTAGGTACTAGGTAGGTAGTAAGTAGGAAAAGTGCATTGCAACGCATGCCGGGTACAACTGGTTTACTTATTATCACAACAACATAAATTGAGTGAGGCCCATTTGGCCCATATTAAGAAAGACTCTTATGGGCGGGTAGAGTTATTGAATCTGTTACAATAATTTATGTAGAGATGTGCTGAAAACCTATTTGTTTCCAGCATTAAAATGTTTGTGGCGGCATCTATCTCGCCACATGCGAACTATCCTACATCGCGCAATCAAGATTTAACACGCAGATAGTATATATACAACCTCCCAACATCAACCGTTGGGCAGTAGCCCGCCAGGCACAAGACTCCGCCTGGTTGGAAGATCCTCCCTTTGGTTGGAGGAACACCACACCTAGTTTCTCCACATGTTTATATAAACTTCATCAACAGTTATGTGTAATAACTTAGTAGAATGTTGCTAATATTTAAAAAAAAAACAACGTTTAATCTTATTAGGTTTCTACCTAAATCGCTTCTACATATATTCTTACCAAAATTAAGATAAAATACGCAGTTTCCCAGAAAAAAATACAATGGATTATTAACTCAATGCGATATCCAGGACGAAATCACACTCTAAACAAATTTCATGGGCCACTGGTAAAAAAAACTCCTTTTCCATTACACAACTTTATACCCTTGACTTAAAGACCATTTTTGTTTGTGTCTAGTATATATTTTAGAGTAAACGGATTGAAGGGTAGGTGTGTATAAAGTAAATTGGCGTTGACAATGTAATTTGGGTCTCATTTGCTTTATCCAACGCTAAGTCATGTCGAACAAGTATGATTTAATAGGATGTGTTAGTAACTTTGTATCCAATTAAATTGAACATGTTAACTAGTGTTTAAACGTGTGTTAACGTTAACGGTGAAGGTTTAAAAATTCTTCATACTGTGTAATGCGTAAACCCGCACCAGTCAGGCTAACACGCGCAGCAGAAGATAATTTTGTCGACGCATCATCTCGTGTCACGGCGAGATAAGCCAAACATTATCTCGTCTCGGCACGAGATAATTTTATGACAAAATTATCTCGCGCTGCGCATGTTCAAACTCAAACTCAGAATTCATTTAATCATAAAAAGTAAGTTCAAAAACTAAAACCCGACTACTGAAAAATGAATGAAACATGAAAATATTATCACCTGAAATTGTTTTGTGCAAACTATTCAATCACTTTTCCCTAAAGCTTTTTGCTTTGCCGTAGTCGGGTAAAAATAGACTAGAATTACTTAGTTCTTTTTGAACATCAATGTTACAATAGACAGCCCCCAAAAAAGCCCTCCCTTCATTGTTTCCTAGTGTTTATGCTGTTAGGCTAGTAGGTCAGCGTGGTGGACTAAGGCCTAATGGCCTCTCCACATTCCCGCGCGAATCGCGCGCGAAGCCGCAAATCACCCGCGATCCATGAGTGTGGATCCGATTCGCATATTTTTCGCGGCTTGGCGTCGCGTTCGCGCCTCGTTCCCGAAAATTGACGGTTTTTTGTCCCGCGACAAAGGGTTCGCAAGCCGCGAACTTGGCGCGAAATCGACTAGGCTCCACATTCGCGCGCTACTCAGTCGTGTCGAGTCGAGTGCAGCGAGCGGTTGTCTGTAATTTATGTAGGGATACCTACAGAATATTACGTACAAGATAGTGAATTACGCACGTAATCTTTGAAAATGAGCACAAATTGGTCTAACCAATTAGAACTAGCATTTTTAGAATGCTTTCAAGCAGAACCCGTGATTGTAAATCGCTAATGCGCAAAGTAGCCCCGCTCCCGCAGCAGCAATATCGGCGTCCATGTTTGTTAAGTGCGCGAATTATACTGTGAACCTGGCGCGAACCTTTGCGAATGTGTAACTTGGCAATTTTGCCGTGGTTCGCACCGCGATCCGCGCCGCGATTTCATGCCGTGATTCGCGCGCGAATGTAGAGAGGCCTTAAGTGTGCGTCCTGAGTGACGGCGCACGGGCGTATTGCGGATTGCGGAGCGGCTTTACCGTGGCTTCACCGTCGATACCTGTCCTTAGTGCACGCGGGAAAGTTGACGCGAACGCGCGTGTTTAGTTTTAAGTTTATTTTACTTTGGTTTTAATAATATCGATATCAAAATTCAAATGTTTCGAACATTTGTTTACTGCGCCGTTCATTCCGCCTGCGCGGTGCGCCGTCACTCAGAACGCACTAAAATCTTCTCATTCTGAAAAGAACTGGGACAATAATGGGCGGATTATTCGCAGCTCATTATCTTCCATTCTAACCATCTCTAATCTTTATCCCGAGCATAGTTAACCAAATTGACGGTTAAATAATCAACTCAGTAACAAAAACTCAGTTGATAATCTTTCACTTCGTTACTCAGTTCCCATTTACTCAGTGAAAAAGCAAGAGCGACACATCCGGAGCAGTATAACTCAGTGAGTTCACATTGTCTACCCCAACGACCTATTTCCAAAAATAGCGCATTGCCTAGCCTACCCACAGGCCGAAAACTTAGGCTGCAATGTAGGTCGCATTTCTGCCATCGTTTGCCAAAATCAATATTGTAAATTATTAGTTGAGTTAAATTGGTTTTTAGTTATGTGGAGAGTGAGGAAGGGGTGGCTTTAAAGGTTGCACTTTACTGCAAAATGTACATTCACCGGCAAAATTACCGGAACGCAACAAAAAACCGTGTTTTTTTCCATAATTTTGTATTGTTTATTAGGGTTTTGTTTTTTTTTTTTTTAATTATGGTTAAACACATTAAAAGGACGAGTATAATCAATAATCATTTAATTGAATATGACAATTTAAATATTTAATTTGCTAAAATAATCATTTTGTAACTTTCGGAGCATATTTTTTGGAATAATTAATTTGTTATTTATTTTACTTTTTTGTTTGTTTTGTCACCGTTTCTATACTGCTAAGGTCCTTATCAGTATTATGACATATTTTTCCATGCAATTTATTAATCCATTATATTATCTTTTCTTAAGGCAAATTGTCCCTATACTCACATGAAACACTTTTAAATCCTCTAATGTTTCTGGGTGGCTACTTATGTTTTTTTTCTCTAACCTTTTTTCCGTCAAGGCCAAGTCATATTCTATTGGACTTATATCCGGGATCCATGTTGACCCACCCTGGTGGATTATTACAACATCTTATATGAAATTGCGGACCATGAATACACAGTCCGGCCACACATAATCGGGCATATTTTTGTTTTCTTATCTGATACAAGTGTCTGTCTGTTTGTGCGCTTACTTTTTCTAAACTACTCAATGGATATGCTTTTCATGTTAATTTAGGTAATTTCTTCCAAAAGGTTCTAAGATATAGAACGACCCGTGCGGATCGCTAGTATGACGAAAGGCTGACGTGTTCATTTTGACAGCCTTTTTAAAAGTGGTCTAAAGGAGATTCAGAAAAAACTTTCAGGTGAGGACGATAGTAAGGCCACCCGAGTACGTGGCACACGCCACAGCCACCAGTGGCCGGCCATAATTCATCAGGCATGTTTCTAGAGGGGGGGGGGGGGGGGGGCACGGGGGTCATAGCCCCCCGCGAAAATCATCCAAGCTGGCGACAGCAGAGTACACAAAAATTTACCTAACAATTGAACAAAAATTATATTAAGTGTGTAACACGGTAGGTACGTGAAGAAAATTAACCACCCCCCTCCCCCCCTACAATTAGCAACCGCACCTAATTTCCATACATTTCGAGTGACAGCCAACAGCCACGTGTGTACGGGCCAGTCCCTGCGAAATGTATAGAAAACTCCCTACTCGTGGTGGGTACGATTAAGAGAGCTGATAGATTCTCTGGTTAACTGGCTACTTAATTAAAACTGGAAAAGATCTTCATCAAGTAATTTAAATTGATTGTCATAAATTAAAAGTAGTTTTTATTTTTTGTTTTATATAGGTAATATTTTTGTAGGGTACCAACTGAAAATCAGCGCTGGGTGTTTGACGCCTAGCTTATATGCTGAGTTGAAGGCATGCTCGACAACATAAAATGTGTATGTTTAATTCTTTTATGTTCTTATTGTTTATGCTGTTATTGTGTCATTGGCTAAATAAAAATAATTTTCTTTCAATAAAACACGTTTCGACAAAAAAAAAACTCAATACTTAAGCAACATTTTCAATCTTTAGTTCTAAAACTAAGTTTGTCTTAAGTTAAACTAACAGATTCAACTTAGAAATATTTGAACAGTACATTAGCAATGCAGCATACACAGCTGAATGTGAACCCATTTGCTTCCTCTAACAGTCGGTTAAATGTGTGTTTGGTATAATACAGTTTCGCAGTTTCTGTTTGTACTATTCTAAAGCAGTTACGCGACATTGCGGAGTACGTAAACTATATACAGTCAAAAGTTTCTTAGTTCTAAAATGTAATATCGTTGGGAACATTCAACGTGTGGTGCAGTTTTCTTTAAGAACGAGACCGATGCAAAGAAGCAAACTCACACCGATAATTCAGCCCTCATCAGGCTGTTCCCCCCCCCCCCCCTAAGTCCCCGCCAGCAACGCCCTAAGCCGAAATCCGAGTCCCACTAGGGATCGCCCTTAGTGCGGTTGTTGCAGGTAGTCATGATGTTAGAGTAGAACAAGTAGTTAGCTTAGGTTAAGTATTTTACTTCCGCCCCCCATTGGCTGGAGACCCTTTAGATCTCGCCAATAACTGTCCGGTTATGTAGAAACGGTCCCCTAGGACCATCTACAGCAGTCCAAAAGAATTAAAAAAAAAACAAAGCAAATATTTGAAATCTTTTCTCTTATTTTTTTATTTATTAATTTATGTACACATAACACTTAAAAAATAAGTTCATCAGGACTATATTGTACAAAGGCACTGCTTATTTCTAAAAGAAATCTCTTCCAGCAGACCTGTGAGAGAAGAATTCATATTAAAGAGCGAGAAAATTCTAAATAAAAATGTTTTCTTCAAAAAAGGTGATGTTACGTCATTCTTTGTCTAGTGAAAACGTTGATTCGTTTTTATTAGTTACTCAAGTATTGTAATTATAGACACAATAGATAAACAATGGCAGGTGTCGTCCTGGGATGACGGCGGGGTATTACCGTTACAATAAATGCTGCTGTAAAAAAATAATTATTCCACGAAGGGTTGGCAAAGGTGTATAGTACACCCACATTTGGTGGCGAGCCTATTGCCATCGACCGGGCACAAATCCAAACTCCGGGCTGCTACTGAAAAATTCCACTCGGTAAAACCCAGTGACACTTTGACCGACCTGGGGATCGAACCCAGGACATCACGCTCAGCAGTCGTGCTTGCGACCTCTAGACCAACGAGGCGTTTTTAACCTATCTACTTAAATTGTCTGAAGCTAATTTAATGCGATTTCAACGATGATTTTTCTTCAAAATATAGGTTTTCTTATGCTCTAGTTTTTTTTTTTTTTTATTTTATTTATTTGGTTCACCAACAATTGTATACACTGGTATAAGCAAATAAAACAGAAGCAACAAATCAGAATAAAGTGTAACAATCACTTACAGGTAAACTCTGCATGCACAAAAAACGTTGTCGTAACATACAAAAAAAAAAAATGAAATATAGAGACTATTATCAAAATTGCTCTGAATCTAACTTAATAAACAAATTAAACTAAATAAAACTAGGCACTTAGTTCACCCATCCAGCCAGATAATGCAGGGCCAAGAAACTCAGTGTTCGGGGAGATACTTATAAAAACTGGCTTTCAATTTGCCTAAACCGTCAAAATGGAGGTCGATCCGATCACTGCAACCGTTCACAACCTTGCAAAACTAGTGAATTATAGAAGAATATTGTATTACAATAATAAATAAACAAATTGGCAGTAAAAACTAAGATCACTCGTAGCACTCGGGCCGTTCGGACTTGGAGTCTGTGTCGTTTTTGGCATTGATATTATTTTTGGTTCAAAGTCAAAGTCAAAGTTTTTTATTTCAAGTAGACCAAATTACAGGAGCTTTTAAAACGTCAAAACTAGGTGCACGGTTCCAAAAGGTGGGTCTCATGGAGAAGAACCGGCAAGAAACTCCATGGATACTCTTTTTAAATAGATCATGAAAATTTCACTACAGTATCGTAAGAAAAAGAGTATGAGAATAATGCAGGTTAATGTAAGAGATAAACTCATATATGAATACCTACCTAGGAAATAGAAAAATACGCCTTTTGGGATTGCCATAGCAGTTAAGGGCTGACCAGTCCCGACAGACGGCACCCGTTCACGAGCATGACGCGCACATCCGCATCGCTCAGCTCAACCATGTTGCAGGGAACTCAGCGATCGGATGCACGACGCCACCGTCAGCAGGACATTTTAGTGAGCATGACGAACTCATACTACCTGGCAATAGGCAGTTGCAAAATAATGATATGAATAAAGGTGTATCATTAATTACTGCATGATTCTCATACTTTACAGTTTAGAGAGTAGGTACGTATTGTCTTTTTATTGTAAAATAAAAAGATATTAAAATAAAAATTGTTAAATCATATCAAACTAATTTGCCAGAGTTTAAGCAATTAATACAATAATTAATTAAGTAAAAGGCACATTTGAATTAAAATATACAAAACCAAAAAATTAATAAATATACATACTTATTAAAAAAAACTGATAAAATAACGTACAGGTTATTTTAAGTCAATAAAATTTAAAAAATAAAATACTAAAAGTAAACATTACAATAATGTTAGGTCATAATACCTACAGCCAGTTACCTACACAGGGCCAGAGGGTCGCAATGTGCAGGAAGGAGTTGTATGCCAGGCTTCCCTATCTTCGATATACTGATTTATGCTGTAATAAGCTTTAGACATCAAAATGCGCTTAATAAGCGGTTTGAACTTTATATCTGGTAAATCAGTAATACTAGATGGTATTTTATTGTAGAACCTAACACTGTTTCCCATAAATGACTTGCTAGTTCTTTTTAGTCTAAAACCAGGTACTGTTAACTTGTGTTTATTGCGAGTATTTATGTTGTGGACGTCACTTTTCTTGTTATACTGAGCAATATTTTTTCTGATGTACATAATGTTACTTAATACATATAAGGATGGTAGGGTAAGTATATTTATTTCCTTAAATAATTCACGGAGCGACTCACGGCAGCCTAGATTGTAAATAGCTCGGACTGCTCTTTTTTGTAATATAAAAATAGACCCTACATCAGCAGCCGAACCCCACAGTAAAATCCCGTAAGACATAATACTGTGAAAGTATGCAAAGTACACCAACCTAGCCGTAGCTACGTCGGTCATCTGCCTAATTTTTCTGACGGCGAATGCAGCAGAACTCAGTTTACCTGCAAGTGCCTCTATATGAGGTCCCCATTGCAGTTTAGAGTCCACTGTGATGCCCAGGAAGACAGTTGAGGGAACCAGATCTAACACTTTCCCGTCCATTTCTACATTTGAACTAACATGGGATACATTTGGGGTAGAGAATTTAATACATTTGGTTTTCCCTGCATTAAGAAGAAGATTATTAGCAGAAAACCAATTGGAGATTACATTAAGTGTATTATTGGGTTCTACAAGATCCCTGTCCTTCCTATCTACTTTAAATATAAGAGATGTATCATCAGCAAATAGGACTATGTTAGACATTGTGTCCTTTATTATATTTGGAAGGTCATTTATATATACAAGGAACAGAAAGGGGCCTAAAATTGATCCTTGAGGCACTCCCATTTTAACTAATGAGCCTACAGAAGTGACGTTACTAATAGCAACCCTTTGTTCCCTGTTGTTGTTCGTTCTTGTCCTTAAATGTATTTTCGAGTGGTACATTTAAATAAATAGCAGTAATGTAGTGTTGGCAGCTTTCATTTCAAAATATTATATTGGTTGTTTTAATTTTCTTACAAATACGCAAATACAATATTTATTTTTAATTCCACCAAACTATTTAGATCGCTATAGTTTGTATGTAGCACCACCCTTCCGCCCACAAATATATGCACATGCAGAAGGAGTGAAAATAATGCAACATGCAACCAAACCGATATATATAACTTACGATACTTCACGTCTTCTGCATGTAGCGTCTTTTGTGGGAGGGAGGGTGGTGCTGCATACTGCATCCAAACTAGCGATCTAGTTTGGCATAATTAAAACTAAATATTGTATTTGCATATTTGTATGTCATGGATTTCTGCAAAGTAACGCCTGATTCCATCATTTATTTTAATTTTCGTTTTTACTAATTCAGTAAGGAACAACAAACGTGAGTCACTACCTATTGTTTATAATTGCTTGTTAGGATAAACATCTCTTTAATCCTACACGAAGTACTTAAACGTTACGTATAAAATGTCAGTAGATCAAAACAGCAAATAAGAGATCAAATGAGCTGTGTAAATAAAATAAAACGATTCTAATAGCCAGTTGCAATTGTTTTAGTAGCATCGAACAGTAAATAAATACGCGTCTGTTTGCTTTGTAGAGTGCCTATGGAGGCGCTTGTAGCGTTAATAGTACTCTTTTTAATTTTATTAAGTTCAGGTTATACCTTACCAACAGGATATTAAAGTATCCATAACAATGAATCACTTTTGTTCTACAACTTTCCCCAAAACGCAATAGTTTTAGAGAAATAGCTGTACAATGGTATCATAAAAAAACGCTAAAATCAATCTATTATCAGCTGCGTTTCAGGACATAATTGGGGTCACGGATTAGTGGCTCCAGTTTCTGAATTCGTAAGCGACAGTTGTCGATTTATTTAAATAAATAAAAACAAATTGTAAATAAAAATAAAGGATTTATATTTTTTTTTGGGCTTACTATAGAATTGTCATCAATGATACTTTAATTTAGGTTTAGACTAACCTTGTTTAAGTGAATTCAATAATAAAAGGAGGTTCAGAAGAATGGTTTACTTCATACAACTTTTTTCGGAATGACGTTATGTCGTTATGACGTTCCATAATTACAGTGCGCGTAATATAACTTTCCCGCTCTGAAGCTAAGTTTCCATCATTCTGTTCCACCGTAGGCGTACCGCCTAAGTCAAACAAAAAGATGCCGCTGTCATGTCTCCTATCATTAACATCAAAAGAAAGATGTTTTTCATCTAATCAACTCAAAAATTACTACTCCCAGCAAGTTTTATACTACATCTTCAAGGTACCTAATTCAAAACTACTTACATATGTACAATATCATAATAAGCTGTGATGATAAATAAACAAATGCAACACTTTAGCACCACTTCAAAGTTGTTCAAATTCCCGATCCTAGAAGTGGATACAAATCATTCCCTCTCATAAACCGAATATGATTCCGAGGAGAGGCGAAAATACCCGATGATTTACGAGGCAGGGGCATACAGAGTCAGTTTTTCATACTCATTTTTTGTAATATTAAGTGGTACTTGATTTTGTAGAGGAGAGAGGAGCTCGTGGCTAAATAATTACAGCCGCATAGACCGATCTTCCGGGTTAAGCCACGCTTGCCGAGGTTGGTCTGTGGATGGGTGACCATTTACCATAGCGAGTTTCCTCCGTGCTTCGGAAAGCACGTAAAGCCGTTGGTCCCGGCTGTAATTTGTAGATCTTTGACAGTCGTTACTGTTGGTCAGAAGCCAGAAAGTCTGACAACCAGTCTTACCAAGAGTATCGTATTACCCAGTTACTCGGTTGTGGAGGTCTGATAGGCAGTCGCTCCATGTAAAATACTGATATTCAGCTGCATCCGGTTCGACTGGAAGCCGACCCCAACATAGTTGGGAAAAGGCTAGGCAGATGATGACTTGATTTTGTAGAGGTTTTCATCGAGTGGAGTTTCGAACGTTCAGTATATTGATTGCAAACTCAATTTACTCGTTTACCACGTTGGCGAAGTGGTAGCAAACGTGACTAATGAGCGTGAGGGCCTGGATTCGATCTCCAGGTCGCGCAAAGTGTTATTGGGTTTTTCCGCGTGGAATTCTCCCGGGGTGTCCCAAAAAGCATTGTCAAGCGGACGTCCAGCGGTAGAGCATTCTTAGAGGTACCCGAATCATCCCCATGTATGTTCCGCGATTTTTTTGTAGTTTTCGAGTTATGATTTCTTTTCATTACTTAACCAAACTCTGACTTTTTTTGATCATAGCGACGTGAATAGTTATTTTTCCAAACTAGATGAATAGAACACGCATTTTTATCATGTATTCATGACACTATGATCAAAAATATCATTAAAGTCAGTTTTGTTAAAACAATAACTCCAAAACTACAAAAAATCGCGAACCACACATGGGGGTGATTCGGGCACCTCTAAGGGTGCTCTACCTCTAGACTTCTGCTTGACACTACTTTTTGTGACACACTGTATAAAAATCAACACCAAAACTACATACAAACGGGGTAGTACTTTATCCAGAGCGTAGTATTGCAGTTCACGGGTAGGTTACCATGATAAGTGTCATACCACTCGCTTTTACACGTTTTAGTCACGCTATTAGCCGCTAGAGGCGCTGACAAAGCTTTTACACATTTTTGGTGCGACGTAACTTCAGTAGTTGACGAAAAAACTCACACTAGGGGTACTAATACTCATAGTTTGAGTAGATAATATGGCAGAAAGTCACCATTACATACAAACACCCCTTAAATAATTTAAGGCGGGCCCAGGCCTGTAACACAACTTAAATATTCAGAACGACACAGTATCTCCCGCTTAATTGTCGTCAGTCAACTGAAACTACCAATCAAGAGAAAGACAAACAAAATGGTCCATTATAAATTATGTTCCACATCAATACAAAGATCACGTAGGTACTAATATTTAACAGTCATGTCACATCATTGTCGAACTACGGATAATGCAGTTCTCTCAAACGAGGCCAGTCCAAGGCCTCGCCTTCGAGGATTCAAAGATTCAAGAAATTAAATGTTTAATGTTTAAGATATGTTTGATGCCACAGTTTAGAATTTGAGACACATGTCATATATATTTGGTAAATAATAAAGCTAGTTAAGGAATATAAATGTATTATTTATTGAGACTCAAAAAATATGACAAATAATTAAAAATAAAATCTCATTGAAGCAGTACCAAGCACGTAATAAAGAGAAAGCTACAAACAAGCGACGATTTACATTGAATGTATTCGGTAGGAATAAAAAGATGATTTTCTGACGAACTGCAAAAAATGCAGTTCCCTCGAGGCCGATTCACTGTCGCGCCGCAAACGAGGTGAGTCCAAGGTCTCAGCGAAGATCTCAATAAAGAATTTGTTCAATGACAAAAACCAATAAAATTTGAAGGACTGTAAATAGGACCTAAATGCAACGGTTAGTGCTAAATTTCCAGCTTCCACAACACTCACTTTAACTGACCGAAAACGGCCCGTTTGTGGTCACTAACTCACATCACCAGTAGAAGTAACTGCTTTTAGGAAAAGGCCTATGTCTAACACTGAGATACCCTATCTACTGGAATAATCAACCTTCATGAACTGTGATTGTTGAAGACTCATACATAAAATCAGACTTTTCTCCCATAAAGGCTTGCAAACTAAGAATGTTGATGATATCGATTTAAGAAAGTAATTTGTATAATTTATATAGAAAGATAGTATCTAAAAAGAAGATAGATATAAGAAAACTATAGTCGCATAAATGTTCGTTTGAGCACCAATACTAATAATATTCATGTCATGTCACTATGGAACTACAGAGAATGCAATCCCGCGAGGCCATTTCACTGTAGCGCCGCCCCCACATAGCCAGTCCAAGGCCTCGATAAAGAAGTCAATAACAGCGTGACATAATATCTACTAATATTGTCGCTATACATTGGGGTAAATTACTTTCGCCCAAAATTAGGTTGCTTTGTTAATTTCTTACCGTCTGCCAAAAGGAGAATAATTCATTTGTTACACTTTATTAAAATGCATACAAAATATAAATGTAGTTTTCGTAATTACTTGTACAACAATTTATATCTCGAATGTATAAAAGCAACGAATGCTAAACAGTGTTTTTTTTTTGTAATTTAATATTTATAATAAAATATTAATTATAATAAAAGCCTTCTATTACTTAAAGTTCACAATTTTAGAACTACTATTAGCGTTATGATTAATTGTGAAATGAGAATAATTACCTCTAAGTCATATCAAAATTTCGTCCTTGGCTAAAATTTACATTTGGCTGGAGCGAAACCTGGTGGAATAAACATTCAGTAATTTTCTAACTTAATCTTCACGTAGTGCAAAAATAATTACCGACTCGCAGTACGTACACTGTCTTTATTTTAAAAAACGATACACACAACAGCAATTTGAAACACGCGATATAGTCACGCTACATATATTTTTTAGCTTTACACGTTTATTTTTAATTAAAATAAAAAAATATCGCCTTGAGACTGCGTAATTAATTACTATATTTACATATCTCTTGATTGTTGTACTGGAAAAAGGCTTTGTAATAGAATGTGCGCCAGGCCTTGGCCTGGAATTTGAGAGAAAATGGCCGTCACATTTAGTAATACCTATGTGAATGTGGAGAGAAGATAAATAAAACGACATAAGTGGGTAACGTGTAGTACCATATTTGCTTATTCCCAGGCCTTGGCCTCACTAGGGAAATTAATAATATCCATTAAAATTGGTAAAGTACGCTGCTAATTAATTAATATTGTACGGACTGTGTGAAATGTAAACACATAATTTTAAATAGCGCCTCATAATATTATGCTATTTTGCAATTCAAATATTCATCGACGTTTTGCATTGTAATTTTGCTCTGCAATTTTAGAAGAAAATGGACCAAGAGATAGATTCTTTTTCTCAGTAACTTTATCTAATGATGAAAATTGCGAGAAACTCTTGAGCTACGTTCAAGACCAGTTTTAGTTTTTCATTTTATCCTAATCCGTCAGAGGCAATATCAAAGATAGAATATCTATCACACTCTTAATATTACTTACGAGTACTAGCATTTGCCCGCGGCTTTGCTCGCGTAATTTATATTAAAGATTACCTCCTACATATAAACAAACAAACAAACAAATTCTACCTCTTTATAATAGAAAGTATAGATAAGCCAATTTTTGATACCTTGGGTTACATTATTGTAATTCATTTACGGATCCCTAATTTTTTGATACTAAAATATAGCCTATAGCACTCAGGGATAACGTAGCTTCCTATTGGTGAAAGATTTTTTTAAATCAAATGAGTAGTTTCGGAGATTACCTCCTACATATAAACAAACAAATTCTACCACTTTATAATATTAGTATAGATTGACAACAATATTACTTAACACTTCTCAATCAAAAAATCCCCTTATTCAGCCACAAAATTCATAAAAGAAATAATAAAATATACTTATATTATATCTACCTATCCTTTTCTCAACTATGTTGAGGTCAATTTCCAGTCTAAATGCGACTGAATAACGGTATTTTACACGGAGCGACTGCCGTCAGACCTCCGCAACCCAGTTAGGTACTAGGCAATGCCGATATCCTAAAGTTAGACCGGTTGTCAGACTTTTGGTATGTCTACACCCGCGCTTTCAACTTTCAATTCCTCTTGCGTCAAGCGCATGCAATATTGATTGCCATAAGACGCATGCAGCTTATCGTCAACACCGGTGCGCCTCGGTCAGTCGTCAGTCAACATACAATAGACGGATTAGCGTGCGCTAGGGGCATGCGCTGACGTCGAACTAGTATTAAGGCATGCGCTATGGCGCTTTACGCATGGTTCAGACGAAGACGCAAGATGAACATGAAAGCGCACTGATGTAGACATAGCTTTTCGGACTTTTGACTACCCGTATCGACTGTCATAGATATTCGTATGACACCCGTGACCGACGGCTTAACGTACTCTCTGAGGCACGGAGTAACCACGGACTGATCGCGGCAAACACAGCTTAATCTAGTAAATCGTTTGATCCGCGTAGTTTTTAATTAGTCACGAATTATAGTGGTGGTTAATGAAACGTATAGCGCTAAAATATAACAGACTATGTGTACATAGCGTATAGCGTTTGCTGTAGCGGCTCTGACTTCGCGCTGTATTATAACGCCTCTACCTACTCAACGAATAAAAGTCTAAACGCGCACAGCGGGGCCAGAACGAGATAGCAAGATAGCGTAGCGACTAGCAACAGCGCGTAAGGGAATGAAATATTATATTCTTAAGTGTACAGCGCGTTGCGAGATAACATTTACCGCGCATCATCAAGACTGTTTAGCGTGTTGTTAAATAAAAATATAGCGTCTCCGCGTTCAGACTGCGCCCGAGTTTTGTAACACCGCGTTATAATGATAGCGTATAAAATAACAGACTATATGAATATATTTTATAGTTTATAACACGTCTACAGTTTATAGCGGATTTGAACATCACTAGTCACGAACTCAAATAGAACTTATCAAAAACATTATACTGTTTGCATGCACTCTACGTACCTACTTTAATACTACTCAAGGTGAAATTCAAAAGCATACGATATAAGAGCTGAGCGAAAACTTTATGTATTGCGGTTACTGTGGCACTAATTACCTTTGTAGCGGCTGTCCAAATTATACCACGTCTCTTGAAATTAATTTACAACATAAGCAAGTACGTAGATGTAGGTATATTTTTGTTTGGATGTGAGGATTTTGTATCAAATCAGTCATATTCTCCGTGCTTGAATATTTTTTTTTATGTTTTATCCTTAGCATCCGCAGCTTAAAGGTACGAGTTCGTAGCCAACTGCAGACAGCAGCAACAGACGACATGTCGCTGCGACACTACTGGTTTCTAAAACAAACAACGTGAACCTTAATATTCCGCAGCTAGCGACACGTCGTCCGGCTACACGTCGCACGGTCGCAGACGACGTGTTACCCGACGGTAGATCAGTAGTGCCACCGACGCTGGCTGGAGCGACAACACATTCAATCTTTCTTAAAAAAAGAGTTTTTCCAATTCCAAGGAAGTAAAACTGCTGCCTACGAACTCATACCTTTAACCTCGCAGATCGTGCGATCTGCGAGGTTAAAAGTCGATTGTTAATTAATTTATTAGAAACGAGCCCAACAAACGACACTTTTTAAGGCCTTTTTAAGTCACAGACATATTTGAGAATATCTGTGAAGGATTTATAATAGACCATTTGAAGGGTACAGGCAAAAAAGTAGAATAGTCCTACAAAAAAACCATGACATACAAAAATGCAAATAGAATATCTAGCTTTAATTCAGCTGAACAAGATCGCTAGTTTGGATGTAGTATGCAGAACCACCCTCCCGCCCACAAGTATATGCACATGCAGAAAGAGTGAAAAAATAATGCAACATGCAACCAAACGAATACACGACACGTGTTTCGCCCCTGCACGGGGCATCCTCAGGATATGTTGACTCCTTGACCGCTAGGACGCGAAAGAATTTCGCGTCCTAGCGGTGCTGCATACTGCATCCAAACTAGCGAACTTGTTCAGCGGAATTAAAGCTAGATATTCTACTTGCATTTTTGTATAGTATAGTCCTTACTTTTTAGAGAAAAACGCAGTCAAAGATTGGCAAGTCTGCGATATACATCGATTTTCCTGCCCCTTCTATGAAAAAAATAAATTTTCTGGAATATACTGGTTTTAAGCGGAAACGTGTGAATGTTAATAAAACTACAATAGACAAGAATGGTGTTGCCATTCATAGATTAAAACAAAACATTTAGTGTTGTGCCTTTACCTTCATTTTATAGTTTTGTGTTTGTGTATCTTCAATCTTTCATCATTTCCATATCAACATATATTACAGTTACGAAATAATCCAAAATTAGAAGCATTCAGATAGAAAAAAAGCAATGTTTATCTGACGTCCTCTTGTGAAGAATAATGGTTAGTGTATAATGGCCTATAACGTAAATCTACGAAGTTTACCGTAAGAACTATTCATAATATTACGCTTAGTTTTACGGCAGACCATGTAACCCACGCTTTCCGAATATTTCAGAAGATTTTGGTGTAAGAGCGGTTACGCACTGCATCCGATCTGAATCCGTGAAGATAAGTTTAAAAAAACTGAAACCGAATTCGGATATTGCTTTTCGCACTGCATCCGATCCGAATTCGTGAAAATACGGATCTAGAGTCTAAAAAGTACTCAGTACCCCCACGCCCCGCTCCGCCGTCAAGCCGAGCGGATATGTCCGATTTGAATCCGAGGTAATGCGAAAGCGTTCATAGAAACAGTACTACTAAAGAACTTTACTTTTTTAAAGTCTACTACGGCTACTTCGGTCCGTCTATATTTCTTCCGAATTGGAGACTCATGGATGACGGAGAGAAATCGGATGACGAAAGTCGGATCTAGTGCGTAAACTGCCATACAAATAGTTCTATGACTACTTTGGAACGTATTTTAGCGGATTCGGATCGGATGCAGTGCGTAACCGCTCTAAATCAGAATAACATAAGCAACCAACGACGCGGCGACGTCAGTGATATACAGTCGGTAGCATTAAATCCGAGTCACTAACGTGAACCTTAATATCTCGGAATCTAAGATCATCATCATCTGCCTAGCCTTTTCCCAACTATGTTGGGGTCGGCTTCCAGTCGAACCGGATGCAGCTGAATATCAGTATTTTACATGGAGCGACTGCCTATCAGACCTCCACAACCCAGTAACCGGGTAATACGATACTCTTGGTAAGACTGGTTGTCAGACTTTCTGGCTTCTGACCAACAGTAACGACTGTCAAAGATCTACAAATGACAGCTGGGACCAACGGCTTTACGTGCTTTCCGAGGCACGGAGGAAACTCGCTATGGTAAATGGTCACCCATCCACAGACCAACCTCGGCAAGCGTGGCTTAACCCGGAAGATCGGTCTATGCGGCTGTAATTATTTAGCCACGAGCTCCTCCCCCTTATCTCGGAATCTAAGAATGATAGCATATTCAAATAAAAAGTATTTATAGACTACTAGAGGTCGCCAGCGGCTTCGCCCGTGTGGATGTCATTTATCGCGTATTCCGCGTTTTTCTCTACTATAATATGCATGTATTATACATATAAACCTTCCTCTTGAATCACTCTATCTATTAAAACAAACCGCATCAAAATCCATTGCGTAGTTTTAAAGATCTAAGCATACATAGGGACAGATAGACGGAAGCAAATTTGTTTTATACTATTTAGTGTTATAATACTACTCAAATAAAATGAATAAAATATTTTAAATAGTCTTTAAAACACTTTTTATTTGAATTAGTGAATCATTTTTAGTTTCCGAGATATTAATGTTTATGTTGGTGATCCGGATTCATTGCTCCCGATTGTACTTGATAGACGGGCCGTGCATCATTCTTGCATATTTTTCCAGCAATGCAATTCTGTAAGAATCTCACCTCGATCGCGACTGTCCATTAGACACTTGTCGTGACACAGCGTGGATAACAAAACTACGCGTTATTGATTGTACTGTCGATTATCTGTGTGTTATTTGCTTCTATTATCCATACTGTGACATTATGGATGTCGAGCTAACCGTCGATATTGAGGTGGATTTCTTACTGACACTACCGATAATAATGACCGTATGCGATTATGAAGGAACTGAAAAATAATGCATTATTTTGTCTCTTTGGCGTGACCAATACTGTTTTTTTAAAGACTTTTTTACCACATAAAAAAACAAGAAAACTATTTATCTACAGTCAACCTCTTGATTTTTTTTATAAAAGGTAAAAAAACTTTTTATCGTGAAAAATTCATTTTACTTTAAGAATTAATTAAAACACAACTGTATTTTAGAAAACAATAACTAAAATTATGTGTTAAGGTTATCTAAAATTCGATGGCCCCACCGAATAAACGTGCAAGAGTTCTTACACGTTTTTTTTTTTATTTCATTTTTCGTTTCTTTTGCCTATCCAGCACCTACTTAATTTTTTTTATGAATTTTAGACTCAAAATACGCCTATTATAATAGTGAGTTTCTTTATTCTAGGGAAATAATTAATTTTAAAATTATACGAATAATAGTTTATGCTATTATTACATGCTTTTTGAGTCGCCAAGTACACAAGAATAAATATGTTAAAACCTACAGACGTTTGAGAAGATTTGTGATTGTTTCCGAATTTGGGTAACGTCTTCTTACACGTTTATTCGCGTAGAAATGTATGCAAATTTTATTACCAATGTTTCATTCCACAAAATGGAACTTTGAATATAAATAGGTTATTAAAATTAAAGTATTGCATTATCTCTTACTATAATTATTTTTTTCTAACAATTGTGTTAAAGATTCAAACATTAAGTGCATTAATTGCATATTAATTTAAGTTTATACCTAGTAACGGTAAATAAACAAATGTTTACGCGATAAATTCTATTGTAATCGTACGTAACGTTAGAAAGGGGTACGGGGGGTAAGATGCGAGTAAAATAAGGTGACTAGCTTGGAGTCAGTGGTGACCTCTCGCTTCCGGCCGTGGTTCTGTTCATGGTCGGGAGCGAGAGTGCGTGGGAAGCCGTCGCATCCTTCTGCGAGGAGGTGATGGCAACCAAAGAGGGAGCGGAGAGGGGGAGAGAGACAGCTGCCACTCTCCCTTCCCGCGCCAGACGCACCGGGCGCTGGAGGGCGCGTGCCGATCTCCGGCCACCATAGTGTGTGGCCTGCGGGTAGTACTAGTACTGGCCTGCGACCAGTAACATGCCTGAGAAGGCGGTGCGCAGTGTTCCGCGCGCGCCTCTCAGGAGGAAGGACGTTGGGCCAGGCCCCACAGAAGGAGAGGTCCGCCAGGGGCTGGTGGACCAAGGCCGAGGCAGCTGCGAATCCCGCGACCCTGGCCAAGGGTCAGGAGAAGGAACACCGTGGGTTTTTAGCCGGTAAGAGTCCGGCATACCCCTTTGCCTTCCCCGGGCGAAGGGCATCCATGAGGATTTTCCCTCGAAAAAATAAAAAATAAAAGGTGACTAGCTCGGAAGGACTGTCTTGTTGTGATTCTATGCGCGCTATTACATAATTTTGTTTCGCGCAATTACATTCAATTATAAATATTATAAATCTACTGCCATTGGAAAACTCCATCTCCGTCTCCAATGACAGTGAGGAGGAGGATTAGTGTTTCTAATATCGCAATTAATTTTTAATCAAGAAATTTACATTCTTTGTAACTGTACTTTCTGTTCACGTGGACAAATACATAATTATATTTTCTTTATTCTTTATAATATCTGTATTTTATTTCATCCTTTTGAAGTCAAAGTCAAAGTTTTTTATTTCAAATAGACTAGATTATATGCACTTTTAAAACGTCAAAACTAGGTGCACGGTTCCAAAAGGTAGGTTGCATGGGGAAGAGCTCAAAACTCCAAGAATACTCTTTTCAAAATAGTAGTTCATGACAATTCCATTACAGTAGTGTGAGAAATAGAATGAGAATAATGCAGGTTAATGTAAGAAATAAACTCACATAAGAGTAACAAATAGAAAAATATGCCTTCTGGGATTGCCATAGCAGCTAAGGGCTAACCAGTCCCGACAGACAGTAACCGTTCACGAGCATGACGTGCACATCCGCATCGCTTAGCTCAACCATATTGCAGGGAACCCAATGACAGGATATACAACGCCACCATAAGCAGGACATTTAAGTGAGCATGACAGACTCATACTACCAGACAATGGGCAGTAATGTGATATGATTATTATAGGTGTATCATTAATTGCTGCATGATGCTCAAACTTTACAGATTGGAAAATGATATTATGAAAATTATAATTATAAAACAATGTCAGACTATTTAGGCAGAGTATTATACATTAAATAATAAAATTATAATGGGACTATAAAAAATTCAGTATTTGAATTTAAAAAAATATAAAATTGATCAAATAATGTGTATGTACATTTCAAGTCAATAAAAAGAAGAATACTAGAAGTAAACATTAAAAATAATGTTAGGTCATACAACCAACCAGTTAGACAGGGCCAGAGGATCGCAATGTGCAGGACGGAGTTGTACGCCAGGCATTTTTATCTTCGATATAATGATTTATGTTGTAATAAGCTTTAGATATCAAAATGCTCCTAAGAAATTATTTAAAATGCTCATAATAAATGATTTATTGTAGAACCTAACACTGTTCCCCATAAACGTCTTGCTGGTTTATCTTAGTCTAAAACCAGGTACTGTTAGCTTGTGTTTATTGCGAGTATTTATGTTGTGGACGTCACTTTTCTTTGTTATACTGGGCAATATTCTTTCGAATGTACATAGTGTTACTATGTATATACAAAGATGGTAGGGTAAGTATATTTATTTCCTTAAATAATTCACGAAGCGATTCACGGCAGTCTAGATTATAAATAGCTCGGACTGCTCTTTTTTGTAATATGAAAATAGTACCAACATCAGCAGCGGAACCCCACAGTAATATGCTATATGACATAATACTGTGAAAGTATGCAAAGTACACCAACCTAGCTGAAGCTACATCAGTCAACTGCCTAATTTTTCTAACGGCAAATGCAGCACAACTCAGTTTGCCTGCAAGTGCCTCTATATGAGGTCCCCATTGCAATTTAGAGTCTACTGTGATTCCCAGGAAGACAGTTGAGGGAACCGGATCTAACGCTTTCCCGTCAAGTTTCACATTTGAATTAATGTACACTTGAGGTGGAGAATTTAATACTTTTGGTTTTACAATTACAAAGATGTATTACATAAATTAAAACTGATTTTATTAACACTAATATAAATGCATACGATCTTTCCAATCATATAGAAGCAGAACAATGTACTGTAAACAAGCGTGTAAATAGTTATAGCTGGGTTCAAAATAAACTTGAATTACGGAGAATAATAGTGTAACATTACAGTACATTTTATTCGTTGTGTACTATTACACGAATAAACGTGTAATGATATATTGCTGTGACCTAGTCATGCAAATTTCACAAGAGTATTAACATTAAATAGTTTTTCATGAATTTCCTGAAACTCGTTGATATTACGAAAAAAGTAAATACACAAGTCTACAGTTTATTTTTTTACCTATAATTCGATAATACATTATTTATACCTATTTACAATGGAATGAGCGTTATTGAAGTTTAAACGTTTTTATTTTTTCCTGAAAAGTTGTCATTTTTCTCTTACACGTTTATTCGGTGGGGCCATCGAATTGTGTAGGTAATGGAATTTTAAATCAAAATGATTATTTAAGTATTCAAATCGAGTTTTCTTTTCATGACTAACGAGAATATCACCCGAGCAAATAAGCAACTGTCGTGCTTGTACGCAATAGGTAATCAACCTGTCAATGCCGAGGTATTGCAATAACCCTCCCGATGCGTTACTGCTTGACCCGCTCCGCTATCGACACTCCTTGATTTGAGTGGCTTGAGTTCTAATAACGCTCGGAGGGGAAATATACGAGTGCAATATACTTGTGGGTAATAAGGTACCCTTTTTTTCCCGTGTAGGTCTCTTGAGAGGCGAACGGGAAATACTTATGTATGTATCCCGAAGTATTTATGTAGGTACTGTATGTCAGCGTGTTGTTTAGAACAAAATTGAATGTTGTGTACCTAAATGAGTACGAACAATATGCTGATAGTGTAAAACTAAGCGGAACGTTAAGCTTTGTTTGAACAGTAGACAAACAAAATTGATGTAATTGATGTGTGTGTATGTGTGTGCGTGCGCGAGTGTGTGTTTGTATGAGATCTATTACCGACAAGAGTACCTACAACGTTATTCTCAAATGAATTTTGATGAGATCGCATGAATCATATTGTTTGTAAGGCCTAAAACATTTTATTTCTGAAAACTATTTTTTGTTTCTCCGGAGAAATTGATAATAACGAATTATATGGGAGATGAACAGAATCCACACTAATAACACAAGATTATTCGGAAAGGGCGTACTAATCCGAAAGGGTGTAAAAGTAACCACAACAATGGATAACTTTTGATCTACAACTTTCCCTAAAAGTCAATAGTGTAAGAAAAATAGCTGTTCAAAGATTTCATTAAAAAATATACTAGAATTTATCTATCCTCAGCTACGATCAGATCAGGTGACGTGTGACGCTATGACTTGTGATGCCGGACGTAAAGAATAGCACTACCCCATCTCTTCCCCTGGGTGTCGTAAAAGGCGACTAAGGGATTCACTAGAGGATGGGCAGCAGCGTTCTCTGAGTTTCTTAGCAACCATACCCAACAACCATACATAACCAACCCGCCTGCCAAGCGTGGCGATTATGGCAAACCCTATTGGGGGAGGCCTATGTCCAGCAGTGGACATCTTTCAGCTGAATCATTACGCAAGTGATAATAAAATTCTGATGAACATCGATAAATAAATAAAACATGTCTTCTGAAGGTTAATCAGTCAGTTCTGAAATCGTTCATATATCTATTTTTATTGCCGCGCACCATTAACAAAACCGCAGACTTCACGTTCAGGAAGTATAAATTATCAGAAATAACTTTAGCATTCGAAATGCGAAATGTTTTTATTATCTATATTTTGTTTGTGTTTGCTATATTTCTTTCGCACGCGTTCCGTTTTGACTTAGGGGTCATTCTATCGTAAATGATTTGTCGTATAAACTTTTGTGGTTCAAGCTTCAATTGGAACTTTTTAACATGATTATACCATCGCGGTCGTACCTATATGAATTTTTGGAGGAATGAAAATTCTAATTTACCGTCTTTTCTTTATATTTCATCAAAGCAAAAATATACTAATCATCTGTAAAATTTCTTGTCAAGTGATGTGTTTGGTCGTTAGTAGTTTGGTCAACCAATCAAGGAATATTCGAGATACTATTTTTTTTAACAAATCATCTTTCTCTATTGTTATCATTATACTAGTATCAGATTGTTAGGATTCCGTACCCAAAGGGTAAAGCGGGACACTATTACTAAGGCTCCGCTGTCCGTCTGTCCGTCTGTCTGTCCGTCTGTCACCAGACTGTATCTCATGAACCGTAATAGTTAGACAGTTGAAATTTTCACAGATGATGTATTTCTGTTGCCGCTATACCAACAAATAAATACTGAAAAACAGAATAAAGCAAATATTTAAGGAGGCTCCCATACAACAAACGTTTTTGCCGTTTTCATAGATAATGGTACGGAACTCTTCGTGCGCGAGTCCGACTCGCACTTGGCCAGTTTTTGTATTTTTTTTTATTATTGTCTTTTTGCTTGACGGCAGTGGTATAGTTTCAGTTTTCATTATCATAATTGGAATTTTAAACATCTGCATTCTTAACTTTGAGATGATGATAATGACGTTCTTAATTTTTCTTAATGTTTTCCGAATATTTACCCAATCACATTGGTTGATATTGATTGATATGATTGATATGGGGTGCATGAAAAAAGCCTCCACGAGTGACGATACTTAAGTACGTCTGGCGCACCCTGGGTAGTCAGCCCTGCTACCAACCTTGCTGACTGTCTAATCTTTACACCACAGCATGAGCTATTTTCATATAGCTCGCGCTGACACGAGAGAAGAAGATTGGTTGATATGAGATTTGAAAACAGATTTATTTTTTCCTGTTTTTTTGTACGTGGTTGAACTAATAAAAAAAAAAACTTTTATTTACAGACTACATTGGCCCACATTGTGTTAGTGACTAAATTATATTTATAAACTGTGTTAGAATATACTTAAACATCATCACTATCATCTGCCTAGCCTTTTCCCAACTATGTTGGGGTCGGCTTCCAGTCGAACCGGATGCAGCTGAATATCAGTATTTTACATGGAGCGACTACCTATCAGACCTCCACAACCCAGTAACTGGGTAATACGATACTCTTGGTAAGACTGGTTGTCAGACTTTCTGGCTTCTGACCAACAGTAACGACTGTCAAAGATCTACAAATGACAGCCGGGACCAACGGCTTTACGTGCTTTCCGAGGCACGGAGGAAACTCGCTATGGTAAATGGTCACCCATCCACAGACCAACCTCTGCAAGCGTGGCTTAACCCGGAAGATCGGTCTATGCTGCTGTAATTATTTAGCCACGAGCTCCTCGTTAGAATATACTTAAACAAAACAAACAAAAAACAAAACAAAAAAAAAATACAAAAAAAAAACTACTACTTATAAGGAATGTGTAATAAAAACTACATAATATATATCTTCGTTGTCTGAATTCACCCACCAAAAAGAGAACTGTTTCCTACTGTGGTCCGAGTCAACCCATTACAAAAAGTTCTTGGGTGATTCGGACCGCGGTGCGAAAGGACTCATTCAAAAAGAGCTCTTAGGCTATTCACACCGCGGTTCGCACCGCTTTGGTGCGAAAAAACTAAAGACCCGATTAAATTGATCAGTCTTGTAAAATCAGGGGGTTAATAAATGACAGTAGAATTATGAAACAGTTGTAAAATATTATTCTGCCTAGCATTTTCCCACCTATGTTGGGGTCAGCTTCCAGTCTAACCAGATACGACTGAATACCAGTATTTTACAAGGAGCGATTGCTATCAGACCTCCACAACCCAGTTATTGGGCAATATATCCTAAGGCCTGATTTTCACAGGCCCAGTTTCTGACCACCCAGTAGTCAGCAACTGTACATTTTGCTGTCTATACAGTACTGTCACTTGCCCCACGTGTTCTCACTACTGGGTCTGCATAGAAGACAGCAGTACACAGCTACTATGTTACTAGTTCTGGCCTGGTGTTTTTGACCCATCTAGTTGCGTTCGTATGGAGCGAGTGACGACCCAGTAGCTGTCCTTGAGAGAGTGGGGGAAGATCAGTGGACAGCAGAAAGAAAAAAAAATTAAGTAGCTGACCGACAGCAACTGACCGGTAAGTACTGGCTCAACTTTGTTTTCACGGACCCAGTAGCTGTCAGAAAGTATCTGTCCTTCACTGTCCGCCAGCTACTGGGCCTGTGAAAACTAGGCTTTAGATTACACCGATTGTCAGACTTTCGGGCTTCTGGCTACCCGCAACTACTGTCATAGTCATTCGTATGACACCGGGACCGACGGCTTAACGTGCTCTTTAAGGCACTGAGGGTTTTCGATGAGTAACTAATCCACGGACTGAACACGGCAAGTGCTGCTTAATCTTGCAGATCGTATGGTCCGCACGATTGTTACTTAGCTACAAGCCACTCATATGACGATTTATAGTATGTACTTTAAAGTCCTGAGATTCAGCCGCATCTGATTGGACTAGAAGCCAACCATTACATCGTTGGGAAATGGCTAGATTTATTAACGATTGTATGGTTTTTGTGTAAGCACTACGAAATCCCGCAGTCTCGGCCATAGGTGCTCAGAGAAAAGCCGTGGTGCTTTTATTTTTATATGGAAGAGTTCGAAATATTCCTCCGTCTTTCTCGGAGAGGAAGGTACTATGAGGATTTTCCCACGTCAATAGAAGTAACATAGCCTAACATCACGCCTGAATTCCCAGAAGGATTTGGCAGATATTTATAGTACACCCTCATTTCGCCGTTATGTTTAAGTTCTACATAATAGGGGGCGAACCTATTGCCATCAACCGGGCACAAATCCAGACTCCGAACTGCTACTGAGAAATTCAACACGCAAAACTCCAATAACACTTTGCCTGACCTGGGGATTCAAAACAGGACCTCATAATCAGTAGTCACGCTTACGGCTCCTAGACCAACGAGGCAATCCAAAAAAGTAAGGAAGTATCAAAATAATAAACTTAGATGACGACCGAATATTGCTTGAAGTGTAGCCAAGAGTGCAAGATATGGCTTCGAGTCTTGCCTTGACCTAGCATACAACTTGGCATAGTATAATAAGTGATATAGTTTGTTAATAACTTATACTGTAGCCTTGCTTACGAGATATAGTGGTTATGAACGATTTTGTGCACTATATTCAGGAGTTGTATTACGATCTTTTTTGTTTCTTTTTTTTTTAATATAAGAGCTGGCTATGTTTAGGTACAATTTAAAAATCAGTGTACATTCAAAGATTTAAAGATATTTATTTTTGCCAACTAAGTGTGCATAAGGAGGTACAATATAAAACAGCTCTCTTAACTTAGTTGCCTCTTTCAAGAGTTGCAAAAGAATTCTTAAATGAATAAATTAACCGTAGATCGTCGTATTAATTTTTAATAATTCCGAAACAACACAACAAACAAATTATAATAACGAGTGATGTGTACTGTTTTTTGTTTTACGGGTATATCCTTACTTCCTTATCCTTACCAATATTATAAATGCGAAAGTAAGTTTGTTACCTTTTCAGCCTAAACCACTGAACCGATCATCCTGAAATTTTGCATATACGTTGTTAGGTGTACAGAATTGGACATAGGGTACCGTTTATCCCAAAAAAGTACTGTTCCCGAGGACAACAACAGTAACGTTCATAGATGGCGCCACGTGTTTTTCGAATCACGATTGAATTATATTAACTTTAGTAGTGTGTTAAGAGATTTTTCGATCTTAATTAAAGCGAGCGAAGCCGCGGGCAAAAGCTAGTGGTCATATAAAATAGAGTATTAATTTAATACAAGCAAGTTATTTTTGTAATTTTAACAGGTTTTATATAGAAAATCTGTCAAAACATCAAATTTATTCTACGGATAAACGTTATCTGACGATGGTGGAATCACACCTTTTTTTTATGTATCCTTTTTTTATAATTTTTTACAAGTCACAATGTGAATAAACGATAGCCTGTTAAAAAGCAATCTATACTAATATTATAAAGAGGTAGAATTTGTTTGTTTGTTTGTTTGTTTGTTTGTATGTAGGAGGTAATCTCCGAAATTACTCATCCGATTTCAAAAATTCTTTCACCAATAGGAAGCTACGTTATCCCTGAGTGCTATAGGCTATATTTTGGGATCAAAAAATTAGGGATCCGTAAATTAACGGGAGCGAAGCCGCGAGCAAAAGCTAGTGATTTATAAATGTAGAATAACTGCAAGTAAACATCGAACAAAAGGGACAAATTGATTTGATCACATGAACAATGCAAGACAATTCTCGAGAATTCCCGATAGCGGGAAAAGCAGACGAGAAAACGTTACAAAGATTTTTGTGAAATTCGTGAAGAGGAAAACTGAATGCTGAACAATTGAGAGCCAGATAGAGGATGTAGTGAGCAAATAATTGAAGATTTTTTGTGGTATATCGATTTATAATTAGTTACGGTTTACTCACGTGCATTTTTCGGGATTGCCCAAATACTTGTTTCGGAAGGGAATCGAAGACACAACATATTGCGTAGCAGCCAAATGCTCAGCCACTGCAAAAATCGTGTCGAGATTTTTTGTCAGTGTCTACGCCGTGTTTGCCGCATCTCCTACCATAATATTTTGTTGATTATATTGAGCCATACCTATACACTACCTTACCATTCTACACACACGTAACACAATATGATATCAAACAAACCGTTCAAAACATTCATTCACTCACTCTACCAATCACACTCTTTCCTATGTGAGTTTATTTCTTACAATAACCTGCATTATTCATTCTATTTCACACACTACTGTAATAGAATTGCCATGACTACTATTTTGAAAAGAATATTCATGCAGTTTCTTGCTGGCTCTTCTCCATAGAACCTACCTTTTGGAACCGAGCACCCGAGCACCTAGTTTTGACGTTTTAAAACTGTCTATTTGAAACGAAAAACTTTGACTACAAGAAAAAACCGAAAAAAATACAAGAAATTAAAACTAACAGAAAATATATTTTATTTGCGTTATCACAAACAGTTTAGATAAGGTCATTTTGCGTATAGAATCAATCCAATTTATTAATACCCTAATACTTTTACTCACACTACTCCTAAAGTCAATTCATCTGGGGTCATCCTTCATATAGATTCACCTGAATATTTTAAAGGGGTCGGACTTCAGCTTACTTTAGATTAGTAAATCATACCCTAGCCGTTATTAATGTCATGCAACACTTTAGCTTAATTGACAATCACATTTGCATATTGAAGGGTACATATTGACGAAGGATATTTCACCGCCAAGGTGTTAGAAGGATTCTAGATTTGTTTTTAATTAATCCTAACTTCCTAATCCTAACTATCCTAACTAATATTACAAATGCGAAATTATGTTTGTTTGTTTGTTACCTTTTTACGCCTAAACCACTGAACCGATCATCCTGAAATTTTTCAAATACGTTGTCAAGTGTACAGAAACGGACATAGGGTACCTTTCATCCCAAATAAAAGTACTGTTCCCGAGAAAAACAACAATAACGATAATAGATGGCGCCACGTGTCTTTCGAATCATGATTGAATTATATTATTATAGAAACTTAGTAGAGTGTTGAGTTTTTTTTTTAATGTACAACCCGAATTGATTGTCTTTTTCTAAATTAACGCGAGCAAAGCTAGTACTTCATACATTCCAATTAGTATATTAGGTTATAAACACAATAGAACAGTTAGATATAACTTGAATGAAATATGCCATATTTTTTAAGCAATTTAGTAGTATTGCTTCTGGGATTGCTAACTGCATTTTAAATTCAGTCGAATTGCCTTGATAGAGGTATTCATTTTCTTTAATTTGATCAACTTGCTGATAATTATGTGTAATAAGCAAATACTTTTTGTTTTTTTTTATTTTGTATAATACTAGAGGTCGCCAGCGGCTTCGCCCGCGTGGTTGTAGTTTATTGCGTCTTCTGCGTTTTTCTCTACTATAATATACATGTATTATACATATAAACCTTCCTATTGAATCACTCTATCTATTAAAAAAACCGCATCAAAATCCGTTGCGTAGTTTTAAAGATCTAAGCATACATAGGGACAGACAGCAGGAAGCGACTTTGTTTTATACGATGTAGTGATTACAGAAGAGTTTTTTTTTTGGAATTTGCCTTTTTTAGGTGATATTGCCCACTGAATATGTTTACGTCGTCGTATAAGCAGTATATGGTGACCTCTTACTGTACGGAAATCCTATACAATTTGAGATCAGCTCACACTGGACATGTGTAGTTTAATATGTAGCCATATTGTACGGGTATATTCAGTTGCAGTACCATTCACTTCTTGATAAATAAAATTCCACCAATCCCTTTCTATTCCTGGGTATTAATTGAAGGTGATTGAGGGTATGATGACCCCGTCACCTATACTGTTTGCAAAGCGTGGTGATTATAGCAATTATCTTCTGAGGATGGTTCATTCGATCAATCAGGAGGCCTATTATTAGCATTAGCTGATTACGGGTTGACGTAATAGTAGATTATTTAGTTGCAATAATACTTACTCGAAATTTTCAATGTAATCGTTAATCAAATAGAAACGTGATTTCGTATTGTATGGAAAGTAAAAACCATGAGAGGTACCAGTACATTCTGGCTCAATCGTGATATCAGCTCGATGGTACCATAATTATATATTTGGGAGCAAATAAATCGAGCCACTTCTATTTTTCACGTAGGTGTAATTGTTATTATTTTTGGTATTATGGAACAGATCAATTTTAAACATATATCGCCTAAAAGATTATTTGATAACCTTTACAATGAGGGTAGGTTTTTGTATTTTGAATTATTTAATTCATGAAACCAAAACTAATAACCAGGACACGTGAAAAAAGACCCGCTGTGCGGGGCTCCTATTTCTGTCTGCAAGGCTTAAAGTAACCTAACACGGAGGGCATGACAGGGGCTTCGTTCGCTCGCTTCGCTCGCTCACTCTGGCCCCCATCATCCCCTTCGAACTTAACCTATCCGTGTCGGGGTGCGCCTGCGACTATATTACTAGACAATGGTAAAAACATTTCCGCGGCAGATTGTATGATTCGTCATTTTGAACTGAGTGAAATAGGTTAGGTTAGATTAGAACTGTGACCAACCGCGGCAGCGGCCGGCGAGCGCTATTTCCAAGTTGCTCGCAGATATGTTTTCACATATACACATCACCAGTAAATCAAACACAAGACCACAGATAAATCAACAGTAGGTGAATCGTCCGTTAGTTTAATCAACCTTAGGTGAATTAATTGTAGTTGAATAAACCGTAGATGAATTCTCCATTATGGATTTCGTCCATTAGTTACTACAAAATTCGGTGAAACGATCTTTAGATATTTTAAACGGTAGGTCTTTTGACCGTAGTTATCTTGAAAATTGTTAGAATAAACTTAGGTATTATGATACGTAACCCGCTATTCGTGTCCGTCAGCTGTGTCGCCGTGCTTTCATTAATTTATGCGTGGCATCGAAATTTTCTATCATATAAAACGATGTTTTGCTTTTTTATTTGACTGTCAATTGGTTTAGTACGATCATTTACCACTATCGCTTGACAAAAAAGAATATAATTTTTATGATTAATCAAGCTAAATCCCTTATTCTAGTAATCTATACCAGTAATAGATCAATTGGTATTAAGGAATTACACGAATTAGTTTGCACCCTGTAATAAGCTTGTTGAAAATAGCCATATGGTAAAAATCGACTCGCGCCCCGTTCATTGCGATAAAATCAAACAGGTGAGGCCTCAGAATACCAGGTCCAACAGACAAGTACATTATGAAATTAATAACAATCATTAAAAACCGGCCAAGTGCAAGTCGGACTCGCGCACGAAGGGTTTCGTACCATTATCTATCGGCACTATCTAAAACGGCAAAAAAATCACGTTTGTTGTGTGGGAGCCCCCTTAAATATTTATTTTATTCTGTTTTTTAGTATTTGTTGTTATAGCGGCATCAGAAATGTCTGTGAAAATTCCAACTGTCTAACTATCACCGTTCATGAGATACAGCCTGGTGACAGACGGACGGATAGCGGAGTCTTAGTAATAGGGTCCCGCTTTACCCTTTGGGTACCCTAAAAAATCGACTCGCGCCCCGTTCATTGCAATAAAAACCAACACTACACGAGGCCTACAGATCCATCAAACAAGTATATTATAAAATTAATAATAACAATATAATATCACGCCTGTATTTCCCGAAGGGTCGGGCAGAGGTGTACAGTACACCTATATAATATCGCCGTTAAAAAATATTAATAAGGCTACGAAAATAACCACAAAATCTTTGTGTCTTCCTTATTCTTATTTCAACATTGTCAAGGGTTTTTTTTGTGGAGTGATTTGAAGCTGATTTTAACTTTTTTAATGAACCGGAACAGAAAGCTACAATATTCGATAAAAGGTGAATCTATTTGAAGACTGTTTGTTAAATTTAAATCGATAAGAGATACTTTTACAGCGGAAAATACTCAACTGAGTATATATTAGGGGGCATGACAGTGCCCCCAGCAAAGCCGAGCAGACACGGCCGAACACGGCTTTCTCTATTCTCTTTTCTTGGAATTAAATTAATTTACACTATAGATGTATCTAATTAATAACACCGGGGATAAAAAATCGAGCTACTTCTATTTTTCATGTATAAGTATAATTGTTATTATTTTTAGTATTATGGAACAGATCAATTCTAAATATATATCGCCTAAAAGGTTATTTGATAACCTTTACAATGGGGGTACTTTTTTGTATTTTGAATTATATAATTCATGAAACCAAAACGAATAACCAGGACACGTGAAAAAAGGAATGGCTCGATTTCTTTGCTCCCAAGTGTAGTATTTTGTTTAACACGTATATTTAATTAACAAAGGAAAACAATAGCCTATAATACTATCAATAAACATAAAAAAAAAAACGAAACAAAAGCTGACATAACATGGTAATTAATTTAATGCATCTTCAGATGTTTTTATGATCCGATGGATGCCAATTAAAAAATGTCGATACAATGGTTATACAAAGTAATGATTAGTATTTAATTGAAAAATGAATACGCGGACGTGTGTATATAGTGTGAAAATTTTTTTTTTTTTTTTACTTTCTAAAAATAAGAATCCATAACTCGTAAAATTATTTACGCAACACTTACAAATTAAACATTTATTATCCTAACCCAAAAATTGAATAAACTTGAAAACCACAAAGTAACTTTCAGATAACCTCCACACAACGAAAGTAAATAATTAATCCAATTTAAAACTAGGTACGAACCTGTTCAGCAACTTTGCGAAGCCACACAAATTAAAAAAACTACTATAGTCACCTAAGAACACAACACTAATTAGTCTAAAAATTTTAGATTAAATATACACACTACACGAATATATATTTACACAGATAAATATAATAATATATTTGGTACACGATCGGGCGATTCGTAGCCGATAGGACGTAGAGTCTGTAGGGAGGTCTACGCGGTACTGCTGCTACGGCGAACTATGAATACCTACATGCGTTGTGCGCAAGCTTAGGCTTGGTACAGATGGTGCGATTGGGTTTGAGCCGCGCGATTTTGGTGAAAATTGAGTCTGTAATAAGTTTCTTTGCATTTTATTGTGCCCACGTGCAAATTTATTTCGTTTTTTTTTTTGTACTTTGTTATTTGTATTGTAAATCGTTTTATATAAACTATTTAGGTATCTACAATCACTATTTTGTATATAGAATTAACTGTAATAATTTTACTTTTCCTTTTTTATTGATCTTCAAAACTCATTTATGCAAAATAGACTAGAATTACTTAGTGCTTTTTGAACGTCAATATTAAAAAAGACAGACCCCAAAAACAGCCGCCCTTCACCGCTTCCTAGTGTTTACTCAAACTCCCCAGCAACACAGATCTGTCTAGAGACTTTAGTGTTAGACTTGGGTAGGTATAGTTCGAATATAGTAAACAATACGTAACATAAATAACGAGAAACTTCAGACACTCCAATTAGAATATCAAGTTACAAGCACAATACAATACATAATTTTAATGAACTGTACCATATTTTTTATTATGAATATTACTTTTTCGGCTTGCCTTTAAAATTATGTTTAATTGCCTTCATTATCGATTAACTGACAGATTAAGAAGAATCTCTTTTTTTATTTAGGTACTCGAAATTAACAGCCGCTACCAATAATCGATACAAATTCAAAATTTCTGAATTGACACGAGTTTTTGACATTACTTCTACTGAATTTCTGTTATAAACCTACATTAATCTATTGATTTTGCATTGAAATCGATTATCATGTTAAAATTATTCATAAGTCATTACATACTTACTTATGGGGTGCATGAAAATAGCCTCCACAAGTGACGATACTTAAATACTTCCGGCGCACCCTGGGCAGTCAGCCCCGCTACCAACCTTGCTGACTGGCTAATCTTTTCACTACAGCATGAGCTATTTTCGTATAGCTCGTGCTGACACGAGAGATGAGATGAAATCTTATGGAACCCGGTACATTTTCTTATGTTCTCGGACTCAACGAAATGGAATATTACGATGTTATAAATAAGACATTATTCCAAACAGACCGAGTAGGAGCGCTGCGTCTAAAAATAGCATTTGTGCATTATACTTTTGACATTTGCTAGCTCTTCACTTACAAACACTAAAATATGTATGTCTATTAGCTAAGTAGGAGTTAAGAGTTCTTGTTGAAAAACTATTTCATACTACAATTTCATAAGTTGATGTGTGAGCACAAAATTATATTAAAATAATTTATAGTACCTATTATTGGCGTTAAAACAATCACAATACTTATAATAGGGATAAATCTATTAAATTTTAGGTTTCCACACACACAATGTGTACCTGGATAATGTGCACAAACCAAAATGGGTGAAACTAGACCATGAATTTATCGAAAAAAAAAACAAAAAAAACTTTAATATTATAAAAAAAAAAAATATTTTTCATTAATTGCGTGTATTTCGTTTAAGTAAAAACAATAATGATAGCTAAGAAATGATGTTGCAAAGCATATAAAAAGCAAACCCAACAGTAAATAAATTTTCGAATATTAGTGTGATACATTTGTGGCGGCATCTATCTCGCCACATGCGAACTATCCAACATCGCGCAATCAAGATTTAACACGCAGATAGTATATAGACAACCTCCCAACATCAACCGTTGGGCAGTAGCCCGCCAGGCACAAGACTCCGCCTGGTTGGAAGATCCTCCCTTTGGTTGGAGGAACACCACACCTGGTTTCTCCACACATTAATTTGTTATTTAATGTTTATTTTTTTTCCATTTTTTGTCGATATATTTTGATCTACTTTTGCTCATTGATGTCTGTGCACATTATCCAGGTACACACTGTATACATAATTATATTTTACATGCTGTTGACATATTGTGTCAGAAGAAGTTTGAAAGTAGCGTCAGTGACTGAAGTTGAGGAGTAGGTACATGTTATGCGGGGGGAAAAAAGTCGTGTTACCAGAAGAATGTTAAAATGAATGTGGATGAATGTACAAGTAGAGGTAGGCCAAAGAAAAGATGAATGGATTGTGTGAAGGATGCTATAGGTACCTAATGGGACATTTACACGGGTCAATTTTAGCCGTGCGGCAAGTCACCAATCGCATCGCTTGTTACTTGTGGCCTAGTCGAATTGTCATTTACACGGTCAATTTTCACCGTGAGGCGAAAATCGACCCGAAAATCGACCCGTGTAAATGCCCCAGAAGAAAAGAGTGAGGAGGAGAATGGAAGAGGAATAAATGTTGTACTGACCCCACCTAAAGTGGAATAAGAGCAAGGAGATGATGATGATGCTGTTAACATATTAAATGAGAAAGAAAAATAACACAAGCCTTGTTGAAATATCCATACCCATAAGACTAATAAAGTGCTGTCCAGATATGCATAACGAATTTTAAAGGATTTAAACATCAATGCCGACAAAATCGCAGATGACCACCAAAAATTACAAAAGACGATTTTTAGTCGCAATTCAGTCTGATCAAGACTATTTTCTCGCGTGACTATAAAATAGCTTCATCTTTATTACGTTCTTTAATAATGACCACTTGTTAGTCATTATCAAGATTTTCTGCAAATTGACCATGCGTAACTATGTGATAAACATCTGAGTGATATGCTGAAGTGTTTTCGGTAAATTATTATTTTTATTTATTAGATTGATGGATTGATAAATTTATTTTAATAGGAAAGATTTTTTTTTTGTTTTTTCGTTGAATTGCGGACAGTATTCAGGAAATGCAGTCTTTTTACCTATTACATATACCTATGTATATTTTTGGAGAGGGGAATGTGATGCAGTGGACTGAGGACGATGTATTCATTGTATATAATTATTTAAAAACCTCGGGTATTAGGAACTTGTTTAAAGGTGCCTTTCCACCAGATATATGCTATGCAGCTATGCTGCGAGAATGTCAAAGCTAAGCTACGAAACTATGTGACCGTTTCCACTGAAGCTAAGCTATGTAGTGGAGCGAGTAAGATGTGCTATGAAAATGCGCCGCCGCAAGGTAGCTGTGCGAGGAAGTTGCGCAGCTCGAGCTATGCGACGTATCGACAATAGGGAAGGCACGGGGAGCGGCGGTGCCCATAGCTACACCAGTCGCGACCATACATAGTACGCATCCACATCACGCATCCTTCCATATCAAAAACGTAGCTTAGTTGAATCAGTTTCCACCAGTGCTATGCTTTATGGACCAATGAATATGATTGGTGGATATCAAGCGCATCCATAGCAACGTTGCATAACACATCTCTGGTGGAAAGGTACCCTAAGAGTAGGTTTAAAGACAAGATCATAAGGCTTGCTTCACACTGTACCACAACCACACAAAAACAACAAAACTACCCACAACGTAACCACATCGCAACTACTAGCGACAACGCAACTACATCGAAATTTTGTAGTTACCACAACGCAACTGCAAGAAACTGCAGCGACACTGTTCACACGTAACCACTGCTTGACTACTTTTTGTCGCTTCGATGCGATGTAGTGTGGTACGTGATTTTTCCTAAAGCTATCAAATAGAATAAGGGTTTTTTTTTTTTTTGTGTTCACTACACAAAAAAAAAAATTTTTTTGGGTTTTTTTCCTCGCACATTCCGTTTATAGTAGGAGACTGTCTTTCAGTGCTCATAGTTCAACGACTGTTATAATATGATAAAATTAACTATCTATCTATCTGCCTAGCCTTTTCCCAACTATGTTGGGGTCGGCTTCCAGTCGAACCGGATGCAGCTGAATATCAGTATTTTACATGAAGCGACTGCCTATCAGACCTCCACAACCCAGTAACTGGGTAATACGATACTCTTGGTAAGACTGGTTGTCAGACTTTCTGGCTTCTGACCAACAGTAACGACTGTCAAAGATCTACAAATGACAGCCGGGACCAACGGCTTTACGTGCTTTCCGAGGCACGGAGGAAACTCGCTATGGTAAATGGTCACCCATCCACAGACCAACCTCGGTAAGCGTGGCTTAACCCGGAAGATCGGTCTATGCGGCTGTAATTATTTAGCTACGAGCTCTTCTCATGTGATAAAATGAACTATGGCTTATAATATACAACGTGTAACATACATAACGCACAACCTTTTAAGGGGTCATTGTACTCAACATTATGAACAACTTTTACTATGGGGCAAAACCTGAAATAGCGAAAAAAAATCAGCTGTTCATTTTGATACGAACATAAATGTAGGGAACAGCTGATATTTTTTTCGCGATTTCAGATTTGGTCCCATAGTAAAAGTTGTTCATAATGATGAGTACAGAGATCCCTCAAGAGGATGTGCGTTATTTATGTTACACCTTGTATATTTTTTTCAATCTATTACCTACTCTCATTGTAGCACAAAAAAATTTAAATATGGCACTCAAATACACGAGGCAGATCTGACGTCGCTCACATTATGATAAAAGCGTGGGTATAAAGCTGCTTATTTTCTATACAAACATGACTTTAAATAGCTTGAATGATGTGCGAGTATTTTAGTGTTAATACAAGTTGGTTTAAGCTCAAAGGTCATTTATGTTTTGAAAAATATTTTTTTGTTTTGCTTCGGAGGCACTTTCTGTACAGAGATCCGAACAAATATTTGTATGGCCTACAGATACATTTTTTCAGAGTCGGGGTATTCATGACTACATTACATGCATTTATACCCAGACTTTTCATGCTTTTTAGGCAACGAATGCCAACGAAAGAAAGTTTTTTTTTTTACCTTTTTCTCATAATACAACATCAGCCAAACTTTGTATAGAAAGAATCCGGTTTCATCCGGTTTTTACCGCTATCGAGCCTAGATCACTGGTGTTCGTCGGCTAAGTGTGTACGCTGCATAAGATTTGTTTTTTTAAAGCGTTCGCGGTATGGGAGTAGTCATGGTATTCATCTATACATATAAAAGGAGAAGCTGACTGACTGACTGACTGATCTATCAACGCACAGCCTAAACCGCTGGGGTTAGAAAGTTGAAATTTTGACAGTAGGTTCCTTTTGTAACGTAGGCATCCACTAAGAAGGGATTTTTCGAAATTCAACCCCTAAGGGAGTTAAATAGGGGATGAAAGTTTGTATGGAAAATCGTCACTTAACGGGTTCAAGATTTCACGCAAGCGAAGCTGCGGGCAAAAGCTAGTAAGACAATAAGCGCCTTTTTACAGTTTTTGCCTCAAAAAATAATTCATTCGACAAGATAAATAACACATATTATAGCAGCTATCTTTTGACGACACGATTGGTGCAGTGGCTGAGCGATTGGCTTCTGCGCTACGGGTCGTGGGTTCAATTCCCACACGGAACAAAAATTTGTCTGGCTTGCAGATAGTTGTTTTGGGTCTAGGCGTTTGTGTATGTGAGATTTGTGTCTTCCTAGAGAGAGGCAAAGCAGTATTAAAAAAAACGAAAATAATAATTATGAATGATGATAAAGAAAAAAACACCAACAATTTCAATAAAGACCGCCTCGTCGGTCTAATGGTCGCAAATGCGACTGCTGAACATGAAGGTCCTTGGTTCGAACCCCAGGTCGGGCGAAGTGTTATTGGGTTTTTCCGTATGAAAGGAGAATGACCAAAAGTGGTACCAAAAAGTGTCATGCATCAAGATCAAAATATTTTAGTAACTATTTTCATAATTTTTTACGACATTACGCGTCGGGGATATGATTTTTGAACGGGGAATTTAATTTAAACTAAAAAAGTGTTGATATTGTTTTATTCCCTTTACATGACGTTCCGTTTCACATGATTAATGATTACTATAATCTTGAATTTTGAAAGTGTCATGATCACATCTTTCAAAAACATGTTAAAAAATATAATTTACCGATTCTACATTAATTAAAAACAACTAGAATAGATTAGAATTTTTATTTGAACGACTATCATTTTTTATCTATGGTTAATTGGCCGTTCACAGCCGGTCATAGAGATGTAGAATGCAATAGATGCGGATTACTGTTTTTTAGAGCAATAATACATCGTGTATGACAATATGTCCACATTGTCAGGTTAATTTGATTTTTTCTAAAATCTGCGAAACTCGCGTTTTGTTTACAAAAAGAACTTTTGTAGGAGTTAATATGATAAATGTAGTCTATAAAAAACAAAGTTTGACTTTGATGCAGCATGGTACCGGACTCCATACATCCATGAGCATTGTCCTTTCTCAGTAGCAGCCCGGAGTCCGAATCTGTGTTTGATGGCAATAGGCTCGCCCCCTATTACATGGGACTTAAACATACCGGTGAAATGAGGGTATACTATACGGCTGTCCCATTTCAAAACCTAGTAAGGGCTTAAAACGAAATTTTACAGGAGAGCGCATAAACGTTAAATCGGTCAGCTTTTGAAAAGTATTTACGTTAGGTAAAACCATGTGGTTAAAGTGACTTACTAGGTTTTTAAATGATAACAGGTAGTGAATGGCACTTACAAGGTATCGATGCCTAAATATCGGGTGTAAAAAGACCCTTAACGATAACGAAAACCACATGTTCTACCCACACACACATTTGCAACCACACACATTTTCTACCATACCATACCTGGGAAACCATTGATTTTGGAGATAATTATTGAAGGTCAAAGTTACATTTTTTTTTAGTTTTTTCCAAAAACGTATTTTGAGTGATAATACTAAACTTTCTTCCAAACAACCTTATCAAAATTTTCAATTTTTCCTCATAAATTACGCATTTGAAGTTACGAAAACGCAACGAATATCAAACGCACACGAACGCCTTGGCTCAGCTGTGTGGCCGCTATACGCATGCAAACGTGCGGCATCGCCACAACCACACATTACGCGCTTCAAAAAAAAGCGTTTTTTTATGCCAAAAAACAAAACTCGTTTCCCAGCAATTGTTTTTGGTCAATGTAGTTTAGTTTGATGTACAGAGTGCGTAGATTTCGGCTATGTGATGGGTCTTTTTACACCCTATATATCTGTTTATTATGTGATTTTTCAACGCTGGTGTTTTTGTATTTTGTAGAGACTTTCTAGGTTAGCAAGATTATGCAATAAAACGACTTCTGTAAAGTGTCCCTTACTAGGTTTTGAAATGGGACAGCCGTGTACACCTCTGCCCAAACCTTCGGGGAAAACAGGCGTTATGTTGTTTCCCTAAAGAAAATCTCCTCTCATAATTAAGTGCGCTATAATTTCTACTTAACCTATCAAAAGCTCAATAATTCCGACCACTTATAATTTACCCGTGTCGTCTGTGTGCTCAAAGCCTTACGTAGCGCAGCGTCTAAAATGTTTATCATAATTATTTACCGATATTTATGCGTCATTTTAATAACCACAGTAACGTTGAGAATTTTTATTGAAATATTTTATATTGAGAGCCGCTTAACCCTTTCCGGGGAGAGAAATGACTATAATGGCCGCTCCCCAGGGGAAATTTTCTTTAGTAGGTAGGTAATTAGTTTTTGTAATATTTCTGCTGTATTTTCCGCCATGGTTTTTCCGAAAGAGAATTTTAAATGTAATTATGGTTCGTTCAATTTTTTTTCCTGTTTTGAAATGTCTGAATATAGACACGTTCTTGGTTAATGTGGATATTTCTAGAATAGTCAGGATATCGGGATCTACAAGAAATTGGGTTCCGGAGATCAGCTGAGACGTTCCGTACCTATATACAGCTTAAAATTAATACTTCAAAACACTTTACATTGAATTGATTAAGCTGAAGTGATTATCTTTGAACATAGCTAAACAACATGCCCAAAAAATCAGCTTTAAAAAAAACGCAGTAAAATTGGTTAAAAAACTTCGGAGTCGTGATTTTTTTAATCTTTATTAATGGGGTTGAGTCGGGGGTTAAAAGTAATCATATTCAACCGCATGTCATTATCAGAGATCGGTATAGGTAGAGTATATTTACCTAAACATCGGGGAAAGAAGTAACATAGAGTGGATAATACCTCCTTTTAAATCCCGGAATAATTATAATGACGTTTTAATTCTGGGATTTAAAAATCACGAATTATTTATTGGACTTTATTTATAATTACAAATTATTCATTTGAATAATCATATAAAAATGTTTAGGGTTCCGTACTAAAAGTATTAAATTAAAGAGCTTCGTTTTACATGTTACATACATTGTTTTACATTTTACATAGTACGGAACCCTAAAAAATTTATTCAATTGAATTAATTTATTTAATTGAATAAATTAATTGAGTCTATACACAAAAAAATTGTATTAATTACAATAATGAAATTATGCAAATTGAGTATGATAAACAAAGAACCTATAAGTAGAATACAATTCTGGATGAACTGAAAACAAAATTACCTATAAGTATCTAAATAATTAAGATAATACAATATAATAACGAATTAGCTGCTGGCTAAGTAGCGCTCCGATAGTTTTTAAAAGCAAAGTTACGACACTAGTATTAACAAGACTAAATTGACAAAGCGTAAAACTTTTCTATAAGAAACTAAAAGTATTAACTAAAAAAATAAACGCAGTAGTTTAAGACGTAAGTTTTAAGCGAAGTCTTAAAGCTGGTACCTAGTTATTTTAAACTGTAATGCTTTTCAGAAAAGAAACGCTTTTAGAATAAAAATACAAAGTTTTATATCTTAAGTTTTTATACTTCCACTTCTCCAAGTGATGCGTTAAAAATGTAATATCGGAAGATACCGGCTAAACGGACCGTCCGTTTTGAAAAAATATATTTATAAGTTATACCACGTAACAAGCTTTGTATATGCCAAAACCCCCAAAAAATCCCAATGATCAAGAATCTAGACCAGTATTTCTCAAAGTGGGCGATAACACCCCCTTGTAGGCTAGAAGCCTACAGGGGGGCGGTAAAAGGCGGTAAAAGTAATGATTGCGATTGTAAGATGAGTTAAAGTAAAAAAAAATCGGCCAAGTGCGAGTCGGACTTGCGCACGAAGGATTCCGTACCATTATCTATAAAAAACGGCAAAAAAATCATGTCTGTTGTATGTGAGCCCCCTTAAATATTTATTTTATTCAGTTTTTTTTTTTTGTATTTGTTATTATAGCAGCAACAGAAATACATCATCTGTGAAAATTTCAACTGTCTAAGTATCACGGTTCATGAGATACAGCCTGGTGACAGACGGACAGATGGACAGCGGAGTCTTAGTAATAGGGCCCCGTTTTACCCTTTGGGTACAGAATCCTAAAAATAAGGGGGCGCTAGAAAATAATTGATCCTCAAAGTGGGCGGTACACGGAATAAGTTTGAGAACCTCTGATCTAGACGATAAAGTAATTGGTGTTAAAGTGTAACGTATAAAGGCTGTAAACGAATTCGTGTAATTCCTTAAAACCACATGATCTATTACTTGCATAGATTAATACAGGGATAGTTTGATTAAAAATAAAAATGTGTTTTTTTATCTTGCTGTACGGGACGGAAATCGTAAACCAACTAATAAGATTTGAATAAAAAATTAAGAAAAATATTTTTTTGACGTGATGGAACATATCGGTGCCACGCATAAATTAATGAAAGCACGGTGACACAGCTTGCGGGTACGACTCGTACAATATCATTTCGCGCTCTCGAAGCGCTAAAATGTCTCAGAAACCGAAGAAAACAATTTTTTTTTCTTTAGAAACCCGTGCAAAGTCAATCATTGTCACCAGTAAATTACGCAGGTTAAAGAGATTACACGAAGTCGAATATGCCCTGCAAAAGGGGCGGATTACGCGATACGATATTAAGGGGATTGCCGGGTTTGCCGTAATCGCCACATTTGGCAGGCGGGTTGGCGATCGCAGTATGGTTGTTAAAATACTCAGAGAACGCTGCTGCCCCTCCTCTAGTGAATCCCTTAGTCGCCTTTTACGACACCCACGGGAAGAGATGGGGTAGTGCTATCCTTTAAGTCCGGCACTACACGAGACCCTGTTACGTACTTCAAAGTAAATCCTTAAATCTGTGACATTCCAGCTGACTGCGGCTCAATTTGTAGACAACAGAAGATGCAGTTGCTAAATAGAATCCGTAGCTAATCATATCCATTTGTTTTTTTTTTTGTCATGGGAAAATCCTCATGGATAGCCTTCGCCTGGGGAAGGCGAAGGGTTCTACCGGACTCTTACCGGCTAAAAACCCACGGTGTTCCTTCTCCTGACCCTTGGCCGGGGTCGCGGGATTCGCAGCTGCATGCACCGCAACCCCTATGACTCTTACGCACGGAACACTGCGCGCCGCCTTCTCGGGCCTGTTACTGGTCGGGCGACGGGTCCCCTAACCCGCTGCCCACAGGCCACACACTACGGTGGCCGGAGATCGTCGCGCGCCCTCCGGCGCCCGGAGCGTCTGGCGCGGGAAGGGAGAGTGGCAGCTGCCTCTCTCTCCCTCTCCGCTCCCTCCTTGGTCGCCATCACCTCCTCGCAGAAGGAGGCGACGGTCTTCTCGCTCCCGACCATGGACAGAACCACGGCCGGAAGCGAGAGGTCACCACCGACCGCCGCGACTAGTTCGCGGTGTTGCGTCGCCCACGCAGGACACGCCTGCAGCGTGTGCAGCGACGTGTCCTCGGGGCAGTCGACGCAGTGGTGACAATCGGACGTCTGCTCCCGGCCTATGCGACACACGTACTTCCTAAAACAACCATGTCCCAAGAGCACCTGCGTCAGCCGGAAGCTGAGGGCGCCATGACGCCTCTCCAGCCACTCAGGTCCGCCAGCCCCTGGCGGACCTCTCCTTCTGCGGGGCCTTGCCCCACGTCCTCCTTAGAGGCGCGCACGGAACACATGCGCGCCGCCTTCTCGTGCCTGTTACTGCTCGGACAAAAAGCTAGTCACCAACTATTTCCCTGAAAATCAACCATAATTTATACGTTACCGCAGCTTACCCTAAATTTAAATTCTAAACTATACAATATCCTACTTGGCTTTTCGGCGAAACAGCACATCACTAAGTCGGGAAAGCAAAACATTCTGGCGTTAACTGAAGCGAATAGGATCATGGTGGAATAATAACTTGTAATAACATTTCCATATTTAAGCCTTCAGATAGTGTAAAGTACCTTTGGATGATTCTTTTTAAGTGTGGGTATTCTCAATGTGCTTCATAACTGGTCCACTTTACATTCGAAAACCATGAACGTTGCTAATCATTCTGAACAACTGTATGTTGTATAGTAAGTGAAGTAAATTTTTTTTACATTTTGTTTTTGTTATTGTTTTTTCGATGCCACGCATAAATTAATGAAAGCACGGCGACGCAGCTGATGGACACAACTAGCGCGATGTCGTACTTTGCAGTCAGTTAAGTCGACGCTCTGAAGTAACTCGAAAATAGAAAACAATGTTTTTTTTTTAGTTTTTTTTTTCAATAATATCTATTTAAGGTTAATCTGTGTCATCGGTAGATCACGCGGTTCAAAGGAATTAGGTACACGAATTCGTTTACATCCTGTATATTAATTTAACATTAGACAATTAAACCCCATTTAAGCAAGAAAATGTATAGAATTAAGCAAAATATTTGCTCCCAGTAGAGATTCAACAGTGATGATGGTTTTATGAACCATTATTCAAGATGTGCTGAAACACAACTTGAAGAAATGTTTCAAAAGAAATTCGTGCCTTGGTGGGTCTCTATTGTCTAATGTTATACGAAATGGAGTATAGATTGTACCCATACCCCAGATTGTTCCCATAAAGACAAGTGACTGACACAAATGAAGACAAATAATGTCATGAGGGAAGCCAACACAAAAAAATAACACAATAAGGAAAAAAACAACTTAGAGAATAAATATATCAAAGTATAAGTGATGTCGTCACTTGGAATCGAACTTCGTCACTAAGTATGAGTAAAGAACTTATACTAAATATAAATATTGTTATCAAGAAAGTTATTAAGTTACGAAGAATATATTAAGGAAATTCGTCACATTTTTGTAACGTGGAAATCTTTTCAAACACTGTATTAACTTGAGGAAAATTGCTTCATCGGGAAAAAAATATTTTTATATTTTTGTTTATTTTTACGACATGTATGTTTTAAAGAACGACAGCTAAATCTTTTCGGGTGCTAATTAAACAGACTTCTTTTTAATAGCATTATTCGCCTCTAAAAATCTACATTGGCTTCTAAATTACTAAGTCAGCCACAATTAACGAGCGTCTGAATGATACTATCTTAGCCACTAGTTATCTTCTATATAAGCCACTGTTCGTCACCCACTTTCATTTTCACAATAAAAACAAAAATGAAAAACAAAAAGAGTCAACGGAGCCCCGCTGCGCGCGGCTCCTATTTCTGTCTGCAGGGTTTAAAGTAACCTAACACGAAGGGGATGACGGGGGCTTCGTTCGCTCGCTTTGCTCGCTCACTCTACCCCCCGTCATCCCCTTCGAACCTATCCTATCCGTCTCGGGGTGCCCAAAAATTTAGTTGGCGTTGTAAAAAAGTCGAATTAGTTTATTAGAGGTTATCTCATTTTCCCGTTGCTTAGTTATAAAATGAGAAGTTTGGTCACGTGGCCAATAAATAAATTTGTGGCTTGATTTATTATTTCTCAATCTTTTCTTTATGGGAATCTTTTCCGTTAGCTGTAATTTCTCCCGTATCGCGGGTTCGTTTACAGACACAAATCTACTTCCATCATTCTCATTATCATTCAGCTGAATGACGTCCACTGCTGGACATAGGTCTTCCCCAAACAATGTTGGGGGGGTTTGCCACAATCGCCACGCTTGGCAGACGGGTTGGCGATCGCAGTATGGTTGTTAAAGTACTCAGAGAACGCTGCTGCCCATCCTCTAGTAAATCCCTTAGTCGCCTTTTACGACACCCACGGGAAGAGATGGGGTAGTGCTATTCTTTGCGTCCGGCACCACACGGAACTACTACTACTAGAGTACTTACATCATACCAACATAAATATTATGTTGTTCCGTGCGGGAATCGAAGTCAAGACCCGTAGCGCAGAAAGCCAAAGACTGAGCCACTGTACCAAACGTGTCAAAAATCACAACCGAACCAAAGCCGAACCGTTCATTCAGACAGGGGCCTAATTCTCCTAAAATAAATTGTTGCCAAACGCAATCGAACCACAACCGTCAGTCAGTTTTTGTTTTCGAAAACTTTCAAAATGATTGATTTTGTTTTTTGTGTCAAACAATTTGATAGCTTTTGAAATTGAGAACTGTCTGAATGAACGGTTCGGCCTTGGTTCGGTTGTGATTTATCAAGATTTATTTTAGGAGAATTAGGCCCCTGTTCTCAATTTCAAAAGCTGTCTTATTGTTTGACACAAAAAACAAAATCAATAATTTTGAAAATTTTCGAAAACAATTAGGAGAATTAGGCGCCTGTAATTATAGACACAATAGATAAACAAGGGCACTGACGACCAGGCTCGTCGGTCGGGACGTTAACGGTTAATAGAAGACTGGGTCAATTTTAAAAATTGTGCCCGTATGTAATACTATTTTTTTTTTAAGATTCCGCCTTTATAATAATACCACAGTGTACCTACTTATTACATACAGTGGGTCAACGCCCATACATTTGACAGGTCCTATGAAATGTCAAAATTATGTAGGGGCGGAGGTTATGTCCCAAGTATGCAGTATGGCTACTCGGGACATAATCTCCGCTCCTTCACCCCGCAACCCCGCACGATTGCTATGCGACAATGTTCTACATTCGGGAAGCTACGTGATATCTTTAAATCGTCGATCCCACAATCCCTTAAGACCAGGGTCTTTAACCAGTGCGTCCTACCCGTAATGACTTACGGAGCCGAAACGTGGACACTCACCGTGGGCCTGGTCCACAAATTTAAGGTTGCTCAGCGTGCTATGGAGAGAGCGATGCTCGGGGTTTCTCTGGTGGATAGAATTTGCAGTGAAGTCATTCACCAGAGAACTAAAGTCACCGACATTGCGCGTAGAATTAGCACGCTGAAGTGGAAGTGGGCCGGCCATGTCTGCAGACGAACAGATGGTAGATGGAGCAGACACGTGTTAGAGTGGGGACCGCGTTTGGGCAAATGTAGTGTGGGACGCCCTGCGGCACGATGGACCGACGATTTGAAAAAGGTGGCTGGCAGCGGATGGATGCGGGCTGCCCAAGACCGGAATGGTTGGCGATCTTTGGGGGAGGCCTACGTTCAGCAGTGGACGGCAATAGGCTGATATGATGATGATGAATGTTCTACGTTGACCGACTGTAAGGAGTAAGATATAGGTAGACTGTGATAATACCAAGCAGAACAAGAAGTATCAATAAACACGATAGTGGTCGTGGCTAAATGGATGCTGTACAGATTAATTCATCTAATCTTAGAAACTAGGCAAGGGTCGCGTATCCGCGATTAGTTGTTATTGGCAATTTATTTATTGGTTTACCAACAATTGTTACGCTAAAACATAGGAATAAAATAAATGATCTGAGCTAAGTGTACGACATTAAAAGATAAACATAGCATAAAAAAACAATAATACACAAAAAATATTATTCAAGAAAAAACAATTGCAGAAAGCAATTCGTCAAAGGCGAATCTCGGTGCAAATGAGACGATAAACGGTTGTTTGGTAGACTTAGCACTTGCACTGTAGACATGCGCAGAATATATCACTGAGCAGAAAAGAGATATACCTATATATCTTTCGGATTAACAGATAAACAGGGTGTAAACGAATTCGTGTAATTCTTTCAAACCGCGTGATCTACTGGTGACACAGATTAACCGTAAAAGGGATTTTTTAGAAAACCAACTGAAAAAAAAAATCCAAATAAAATCTTAGTTTTCTATTTCTGAGTCATTTTAGAGCACCGAGTTAACTTACTGCAAAGAGCGATATCGCGTTAGTTGTGCCCGCTAGCCGCGTAGCCGTGCTTTCATTCATTTATGCGTGGCATCGAAATGTTCAATCACATATATAAAATATATTTTTGCAAAAAAAACTTTTTACTGAATCCTTATTAGGTGGTTAAGATACGATCACTACCACATGAAAAAAAAAGATTTTAATTTTTAATCAGGCTAATTCCCTTGCGGTGCCAATCTACACCAGTAATAGATCATGTGGTTTTAAGGAATTACACGAATTCGTTTATACCCTGTAGATATCAGTATTTTATATCTTTAACTCTCTACCTGATCTGAACATCTGAATGTTTATCGATGTTAAGAAATGAAAACTGATTTGAGTTATTATGATGAGTTAGTATTTAAAAAAGAGAGTGTATGATTAGTCAACCTAAGTTGACTACATGCACTTATTGCGCGAGTTAATTATTGTCTCTCTTTTACTCCGACATGGATATAGATGTCGGAGATGCATAGGGATTTTTATCCGAAACGTCATAGCTGTTCGCCATGTTGCACGTGGTTGAGTAGAATCAGTGCGCACACCCGGCGCGGTCGAGCTCTGGATGTCAAATGTGTCATGTCACTAACACACCAGTCTCACCTCGGCATCTGACAGATGTCGAACGTCACATGCGACAGTTCATTTGACAACCTTAACCAGAACTACTGACTCAATGATAGCTGTTATCGATTTGATTAATCGACTAGAGTATCTCAAACACAAATAGATGGCGCCACTAGTACGTAAACAAGCCGTTTACTTCACTCCTCCGACGTAGATGTGATTGTATCTTTCTTTTCTCCGAAATTAATGTTAATGCTACAGATAATTATAGAGATATAATTTGAGTAGAACTGATTTATTGATATAACCACTCCTTGCGTCGGATATCAATATTTTGAGTAAATCACTCCTGAGTTACACATCTCTATTGCGCCGATAAAGTAAAGTGTGTAGGATGACCTTTTTCATCATCATACACTTCACACATTTCACCTTCTTTTTATTTTCTATAAATCTCTTTTTATCACAGGTCACACAGTTTCGGAACACACTCCACATTCAAAATTCGAAGAGCACTCGAAAAAGAAAAAGCAAAGTGGCTTTGGCAGGGAATTGGAAAGCAACCACGAAAGACGAAAGTGAGCGGACTGCTGCACTGTTGAACTACCAGCACTCCGCTTAGTGGACTACTACTGAGCCTCCGGCACTGCTGCACTGCTGAACTACCAGCCCGTTGCCTGATGACATACTGAGCTTCCGGGAGTATTGTGTTTCCATCAGTTTTACTTACGTGTGCCATTGAATTGCTGCCAAAAACACTTGAATAAGTCCCTAATAGTACAGAGTAATTTTTGTACTATTAGGGACTTATCCAAGTGTTTTTTTACCATATTATAAAGTTGTCTTCTTTTAAGTGTTTTCCTTGTTTGTCCGGCTAGGGGTAGGTAGGAATTTTAACTAATAAGTTAATAACACATCTCTCTAACTGGTGTAGCAGACGTGCTCAGGAGATCCTAGGGCCGTCTGCAACATTACAAGTGCAACAAATATCTATCCGATCATCGAAGCTATTAAGAAGTCTGCAAAGTCTTGGGATTGGTAAATTGGAAGCTGAAACAATTTTACGGAATGGGGGATGTAAAAGCTGTAATTTTTCTTTACAAATCTATAATAATAATTCTAGATCCTTCCATGCCTCAGAGAGCACGTAAACCTGACGTCCTTATTGGATAGTGAGTCATAAGTCTAGAAAACCAATAAAATATAATATGAGCCGTAAACGTCCAGTATAGGAAATGGCCCGTTTAAAAATGGTTCATAGACCGGTGCAATAAATGATCTTGACATATGGCTATAGCCTGTCCATACAGTAACTATGTACAGTGAACGGCAAAGTTAAATGAATATTTTGTTCTATTGAAATTAATAATTATCGTGGATAGCTATCATTACTGTTCTTAATTTATAATATTTTTACGGTAAGTATTATCTACTCTATTTTTGAGCAAGTTTTCTTTCATTATTTTTTTCACTTTTGGTCTTGACTATATTATGTCGCGTGCCGAAAAGAAATGGTGCTACATGATGTAAAATATTCCCTGACAGACGTTGAAAGTTTATACAGACTTATTAAAAAACACACTAGCACGCTCTTGGCTGTTATTCACTACCACTAAAAGTAACAACTTATGTCCTACAACTTATGATAGTACTCTAAAAAAATAGCTTACATAATACAAAATTAATGCAGAGCCTGTCGTGTTTCTATGAAAAGTCATTTTTTTCCAGGTTTTTCCAAAAGTCGCAGAACAAATACATAGTCACGTAAAATACACTAAAAGCTCGATAAAAAATAGGTAAAAAAGTTACCATTATAGTAAATAGCAGCCAAGCGCAACCAAGTATACTTTCAATAACTTTGTAAATATACCTACTCTCAAAACATACAAAATATTTAATAGATGCCTAATACAAAATTAAGTGACAAAGCTTATTATTTCCCATAACGACTGGACGCCCTAGTTACAGGTGAATTGCCACAATAAACTATCAAGCCAGCATATTGGCCAATGCCAAATGACATCACAAAATGACACGCAGTGCGACATAGGAATAATATTTGTAAAAGTCTCCGGTTAATTTAGTAATAGCTGAGTACAGTCGGAAACAAAATTGTAAACTTCTATTTAGTTTTGTTTTTTATTCTCATTTAGGAGATAGGAAATGTAGAATATTTCTCCGTCTCCTAATTGAGCATTTATAATTAAGAAAAGGATGGTTATTTTTTCTGTTAATCGTGTTACACACTGGCAACATGTTCCGACTTTCTTTGTCGCTTACTTGAGCAAACATTTGTCTGTTGTATCTTTAACTAAACACTGGCAACAAAATAGTGAAGGGCCAATTCTTTCAATGAGATGCCATAAACTGATGACCTGTCTTTTCGTAATTATATTTGGCCAAATTAAATGAAAAAAAATAATTCAATTATCAATTCATCATTCGATTGTTGCGTTCGGAAACATATTTTGAATTTGAAAGTAATCTGAAATTTTTGTATTATAATTTTCGTGAGAAACATTTATATTTATAATTAGTTACGGTTAACTTACTCACGTGTGTAACAAGAGATTTTAAATATTTCCAAAAACCTTGCATTTTTACATTATAGTTAGATTAGAATGAATTTATTTTTATTAGGGATGGCTGGTACCTCCGCGCTTATGATCGTACATGCTGTGACATTAACGAGTACGGCAAGGGTGCGCCCCTGCGGTTGTGGAACTGATGGAGCTAAGCCAACTTGTCAGGATATTGATGAGTGTGCTGATGTGAATATAATGCGGTCACATCTTTTTGTAATGCCATGTATCCTTCGTTAAAAACAACGCTGCAAAACTGACTAGTTGAGAATTAAAAAACCTAAAATATTCATAATCTCGCCCGATATACATGAATAAAAAATCCGGCGAAATGCACGCGACATGACGAACGCAGTGCGTATTAATTATAAAACAGGCGTTTAAAAATGGAATAAATATATCAGCGCCTATCTACCAACTCAACTTCAATCAATTAACTCAGCTTATTGTAGTCCACAGCTGAACATAACCTGTCCCCACACTTTTCTTCATTTTTATTTGTATTGTTTGACTCTTCATCTAAAAGAAGAATGAAAGAAAGAAAAATATTTATTCTGGACTCTCACAGGCAGTTACAGAAACAAAAACAATATACAAAAAAAAGTATAATAAATTAAACTACCTGCACGAGGCCGAAAATGGATCCTATGTCAGCATAATGCCGCGACTTTAAAAAAAAAAAACAAAATGTCGCAACGCTGGTTTTCAGATAGGACCTTTGTGATGCATTGTGATTGTGAAGCTAAACAAGCTCTTATTATTAAATCACCGTACAAAATACCTAGCCCAAATGAAACCGTCACAAAACCACACAGTAAACACCTCGCAAAAACATTTCAAAACAATTTTGTCTCCGATTATCCACATGACACGCTTTATTAATTAAATTATGCCTCCGTTCGTGTTACTTTCCATAACATTTACCTTCATTTATACTTTGTACCTATTAATTATAAGTCATTAGGAAAACACGTACTTTAGAACTATTTATAATTATGGATATTAATTGTTGAGGACAGCGGACCAGATCCAGTAATAAAACACCAAGTGTATAACTACTAGATCGACTTTAATTGTCATTAACACAATTACTTACATAATATTACATAGGATGTTAGCAAGCATGGCTTCAGTAGAGTTACCGTGTCCTAACACAATCGCAGCTAAAACAAGACTACTTGTAAGAACGTGAAAGTGGGCGGAAACATCTACGCCAAAAAGGGAACTTCCGGCTTCTAGAATGATCGTACAACTTTCTAGAACATAATAGTGCGCACCCCAGCGTCGAAAAGTGGTCAACTAAGGGTTTTCTATACATTATAGCGTTACCTCCACCTAGCGTCCACTAGCTAAACACGATCAATACAATCCCTTAAAGTGCCTCCACTATCAGGCGCTAGAGCGCGCCACTATCTTCAGGCTTTGTATATCAGTCACATTAATAGACCGCTTCTTTACATTAAGGTAAATTCAGTTCGTGTTAGAAACACCACCCTGTGCTCCATAACGCAAGTAACCGATGTTGGAGAAAAAACAGCCAGGCTAAAGTGGGAGTGGGCCGGTCATGTCGCTCGAATGCACCCGGACAGGTGGGCAAAGACCGTTACTTACTGGACGCCTGAAGGAGGACATCGCCGTCGAGGTCGACCTCGGCGTAGGTGGCGTGACGATTTAGACGTGTTTGCGGGGCTAGCATGGTCAGAAACGGCACAAAATAGAGATGTTTGGAAGACAAAAGGGGAGATCTTTGCTCAGCAGTGGGACAGAAAGTAGGATCGAAAAAAAAATCACGAACGTTAGCCGAGCTATTTTTAGTACCGTATGAAAATAGCGCTAATTCTCTTGTCCTTATGGATCCAGGCTAAGCATACGCCACCATTTTCCACAAGGATTACGTCAAGACAGACCGTCAATAACAGCAAACTGTGATCAGCAATACGTCTGCCAAACGTGGCGATTAAAGCCTTTTTCGGGTTCCGTACCCAAGGGTGCCAACGGGACCCTATTACGCCTTCGCCGTCTGTCTGTCCGTCCATCCTTACATCTGTCTGTCACAGGACAGTATATTTAACAACAGTAATAGGTAGCCAGTTGAAATTTTCACAGAATTTATGGTTACTATGGCCTCTATCTTAGCAAATGTTAATATACAAGAAACCTCGTTTGTTTTAAATCTCGTGTTGGGTTTGACCGTTCCTCCTCGTGTCACACCGTGTCACGTGTCACGTGTGTAAACGCCAAATTTGACTTAAGATATAAATAAAACGACAACTGTTGTCATTTTATCTATATATATCTTATGTCAAATTTGACGTTTAGAATAGAATCATTTCTCGAATTGACTCTATAAAAAGATCCGTGCTCGCACCACTGCACGCGCTGTGTTGTACATTGTTCCTTTGCATTTAGTTTAACAAAATCAAATTGAGATCGGAATTATTTTCAAAAGTAACCCTATACTCGTATCGATCGTTGATGAACAACATCATCATCAGTCTGGGTTGGCTCAGTCGTGTATTAGCGGTGAGCACCGTCGATCAAAATAGTCATGATTGAAATTAAAACATTTACAAAAGACGCCTTTGAAATGTGAGCAATAGCAACCGTTGTAAACAACGTTATTTTCTCCTTTGCATTAAACAAAAAAGGACCCAAAAATACTAATTCCTTTTACTTTCATAGTCGCCTTTATTAATCCCTTAACGCTAACCGTTGGTACGGTGCTAAAACTGTCAATTCTAGCGTGCGAAATTATATAAATTAAATCTCCCGAGGCCTAGAGCGATGAAATGCGGCACAATAGGGTTGAGAAAATTTACAACGGCTTAGGGTTGGGAAAAATGAGCCTAAAGTTATATTTAGATACAATAGATAATGGAATTCTGAGCAGCAAGGGGTTTCGAGGTGGTAATGTACTATTAATAAGTGTATTACAAAGTTTGTAGGTTTAAAGCAGGTTTTCTTAACCTTTTTGTAGGAACGGACCACTTTAAAAATTCCACGGACCCTAGTAGGGATACTAACAAGATGAACGCGACGTTGCGACTTTTGTCTTGCCTTGGCCATACATACCCAACTCACCGTATGTTTTGTCGGGGAGATTCGTGAAGTGATAAGTTTTCTTATCCACTCACACGATAGTTTAAACGTTGCCACCTTGACCTAAGGTATTGTTTACAATGAAGTACTAGAGCCAACTGATTTATTTTGTTCCGAAAAACAACATAGTTAAATTGACTGAATTGGACTTATGTTGATATCATATTATTGACTCATAATACCATCGGAAAGGTGTGGTAAATATTTCAGGTACCTCGGGCCCACGGTGTAGTATACTGTCGTCATAAGAAAGAAGGACGTAATTACACAAAACGAAGTAACCGAAAGTAAACGAAGTAAGATAATAACTTAGGGTCCGAAATCGGTTACTTCGTTTTGTGTAATTACGTCCTTTTTCTTATGACGGCAGTATAGTAGGTATGTAATGTAACAGACGGCCCTAGGATCTCCTGAGAGCACGTCTGCTACACCAGTTGTAAAGAATGTGTAGGGCATTCAATACCTAGTACATAAATAACAATAATAGAATTAATGGTTAGAGAATAAGAGTCAGCATAGCTTTACGTCCCTTGGAGTAGTCAGCGAGTTCCTTCTCGTAGTCACGGCGTTTGTCGATGGCCCACACAGCCATCTGATAGAAACCGGCGGCAGCAAACAGACCGGCTGTAGCATTTAGTCATGCCGGTAGATGTCAGCCAGTCCGATCGCCGATCTCGTAAGTGTAGTTAGGGCAGCAGACGAAGTGAAAAGAAGGGAGAAGGGGTTACCATCGGGGCGCAGCTTCTTTATCTGGCTTTTCAGTTGGATAAGATTTATCAATATAAATAAACAAGTCTAAATTAGAATCCCATCTGTCATCAATAAAAAAGTATAAAATATAAATAGCAAGCAGGTAGGTGAATGACCATGAAGGTGATACTACAAGTACTCCCACATATCGCCGATGTCAGTATTAAGGCCTATGTAATAGAGAGCGACCCTATTGCTATTGATCTGGTTCAGTTCCAAACGCAACGTAACACTTCCCAAACTGGAACTTAAACCCTTAGGCCGTGGTTTGTTACAAACGCCGTCAGTCGCGTTCGGCGCACAGTGGGCTGAAAATCGCTCTTGATAGGCTTAAGATATAACTTTTTTTTTGGCCTTTTCTGGACTGAGGTAAATTATATTGATTAATTTAATGCTATTCCAGCTTTTCAATAAACGTTTTTATTTAACCGGTAGCGGCCCGACCGACGATCCGGGTCGTCAGTGCCATTGTTTATCTATTGTGTCTATAATTACAGTACTCGATCGGTCCTGTGTAGTACTGTAATTATAGACACAATAGATAAACAATGGCACTGACGACCCGGATCGTCGGTCGGGACGTACCTATTGAGTACTGTAACTATAGACACAATAGATAAACAATGGCACTGACGATCCGGATCGTCGGTCCGGACGTTAGCGGTTAATTTATAGAATTTTGTTGGAAAATTTGTATGGAAGAACATATAAAACAGCATGTATCTCGACTTTCGTAAGACTGCCCCTAACTTACTTGGGCATGATTATGCTCAGTATTTTTCTGCATTTTTTGACGTATCACACAATAGTGGCACTCGTGCAACGTGACGTTTTACGCGGCCGACGAATGTTTATTACGGAAATGCACTAAAATGGTCTCTCTCACATGCGTTTGGCCTGAAGCGCCAAACCCATTAGCAAGTTTTACTGCTCAAGTTATTGCAGTCCATTGCTGGCTTATTTCGTAAAACTTGCAGAAGTCTACATGCTGCAGGTGTGTCCACAGTTTGAAAATCAGTTGCAGAAGTCAACTTCGCAGTAAAACTTGCTACTGGATTTGACAATTTACGGTTAGCACTAAACCTATGACATGTAAATGCATTTATTGTATCCAATAATATGTGCATCTGAAAAAGGGGGATCAGGTTTTTAAAATGTTTACTAACTCTCACTATTTTGTTTTGTAAAGATTTAAGATTTGATCCAACAGTTCAGATGCACTTCCAATAATTGCCTAATTGGTACCCCAATTGATCATCGAAGAAATAGAATAGAATATACTACTATAGAAATAGTACTTTGTTACTGCACCTTATGCATTGAGTATCGATCTAAGACAATGTTCTTGTCTTTTTGGTGCTAAAGTTTCCAAGACTTATCGCCGAAGCCCGCTTTGAATAAGAGAACGTCTTACAAATGCGGTCCTCGGGGACTACTTAAAAACTTATGTTGAAGGTGAGTCAGGAATTCTATCAAGACGAGGGATGCAGCATCTCTTGATCACGAATTTAACTCCCAAAGCTTGGATTAAGACAATTGTTTTTATTGGCCTGTTCTGCTGCGACGACGATGCAATATTCCACAAAGGAATACTTTAAATCAGGGTTTCTTAACCTGAGGTCCATGTCACTGTATTTTTTTTTTGTGACCTACGCAATTGTCCGGCTGATTGGTGTCGTCGTGCGTCGGGTCGTTGAGCTCCCTAAAATAAGGTTGAGCTACACGATGGCTGATGCATGCGTGCCGTCAGTTGGGACAGATCAACTCAAACCTGCTATGGCTCTTTCCTCAAAAGGCCATTCCAAACGTTGCCCTACATTGTTACACTCGCATAGTTTTATACCACAATGTCTGGACTTTAAAAGAGACGTTGACCTCTGAGTTTGTTTCGGCTTTTCTTCTTAGAGCTAGTCGAATAGGAAATGCCGGCGCGGCCCGCACTAAATTCAAACATAATTATGGCGTTGTATGAGAGCGTTTACGGAGAAGCGATTTTATACGCTTTTGCTTGAAACGCAGGCGGAGCCCGCGGATGGTATCGCCGCGTCGCACGCGACGTTTATCGCGGCGGTTCACGCAGGTTCCTGCAATTCTCCATTCACTGTTAAACGTAGCGATAGCCGCGACGGGACCCGCGGCGTCGCACGCCCCGCTTCTTCATAAACAACATCGTACATTGCCATATGTTCGTGCTTGCGCGTGTGATGATGCGGGCCGCTACACGCGCCGCCTGTCTGTAAACTGAAAAAATGAACGACGCGCCGCGAGACGCCATTCCGCACGCGACGCTTCACGCCCTCTGTGTCCGTAAACGAGGCCTTAGTCCGCCGCCTGCAGGCCGCTGCATTCTATATCCCTGCGTATCCCTTTAGATGATACAATTGTTACATGTACAGTCAGCATCAAATATATTGGGACAAACAGACTGTTCAAAATTATCTGAACAATTAAGAAAATTAAACTATATCTCAATGATACAAGGAGTATTTCAGAATAAACACACAATTTTGACAAGAATTTTAACCCCATTAAGATAAAGTTTAATTTATTTAGTAGTTTAGGTCATTATGAACAGTCTGTTCGTTCCTATATATTTGATGCTGGCTGTACTAAACATTTATGTACGATACTACAAACTGCAAGAAGAAAAAGAATATTCCAACCTAAACTCATTAGTGCCTCTCTAAATGAAATATACTATCAACGCCTCGCCTGACGACCAAAAAGATTTCATTTTCACTTCATAACTTGTAGCAAGAACTTTCATTTTACTCTCCTAATAGCTAACACAGTGTATATAGTCGAAATATAGTGTATATATTTGGAACCTTTCACGGCAGCTATCTAATCTCACAGACGATAAGTTTTATACAATATTCGCTTCTGAACCATATTTTACCGTTTACACTGCGTTTGGGCGCTACTGAGTTATTATGATAGATAAAAATGCTTGAATATAATGGTTAACTGTTGAAAGTTAAATGGGGTGGTATTTTGTATACAAAGTGACACAGATTGACAATGCAAGGGGACTTTGTCAATATCAGCAAAAAAAAAACTCAATCTGAAAACATAATTTTCTGTTTTTAAGTGATTTTAGCGTCCCGAGTTAAGGCGAGCAGAACCCTGGCGCGGTAATCGGGTAAGCGACGGCAATCGGGTAAGCGACGACGCGCAGGCCGAAAATCACTTTAAAAATCGATAAAAAATATATAAATGTAATAAAAAAAAAGGATCGGGTAGAATCGATTCCAAAATTAATTACCTATAAATTAATATTAATTATAAAAATGTATAATATGTATAGTAAGTACTTGTTTAAAATGAAATTTTGCTTGTAAAAAACTGCAAATCGAAGTAACTTCAGTATTTTTTTCTATCGAGAAAACTATATTGCATCGTGTATTGAACGGGTACATGGTATAGAGAAGGAATGTATCCTACAATATAAATTTATTTTGGGTTCTAAATGTTTTAATTTGCCTATCAAAAATGAGTTCTAAAACAAGCAAAACCTACCGCGCCAGGGTTCAGCTCGCCTTAACTGACTGTGCCAAGTAATATTGCGCTAGTCGTACCCGCCAGCTGTGTTGACGGGTTTTATTATTTATGCTTGCACCGAAGTGTTGTAAAACAAAAAAAAACGTTTCCAAATATTTTTTTGGCTTAATATTTTATTGAAATTTTATTAGGTGGTTTAGATACGATCACTTACACCTAAAGGTACGAGTTTGTAGCCGACTCCAGACAGCAGCAGCAGACGACGTGTCGTTTCGACACGTCGTAGCGACACGTCGCAGCGTCATGTCGCTGCAGTCATGATTCCGAACCCAACTGCAGATGGCTGCAGCAGAGACGGTAGCGACGTATTCCAGTTAGTTTTAAATGTTCCGTGAGACAAGACGTCTGGCCTGTTTGGGATTAGCGATCACGATTTACTTTTGTATCTTTTGTTTTTGTTAGATGCATCGTACAGTGCAAGATATTGGGTCACCTGGTTTATCAGTTTTTCTTCCTCGGAATTGGAAAAACTATTTTGTTGAGAAAGATACGACGTGTCGTCGCTCCAGCGTTTTTGGTACTACTGATCTGCAGTCGGGAGACACGTCGTCTGCGGCCGTGCGACGTGTAATCGGGCGACGTGTCGCTAGTTGCGGAAGGTATTTCATAGAAATACATAGAAACCAGTAGTGTCGGAGCGACACGTCGTCTGCTGCTGCTGTATGCAGTCGGCTACGAACTCGTACCTTAAAACAAGAAAAAGAAAAACATTTATTATTTTTAATTAAGCTAAATCCAGTGCAGAATTTATCTATCAATACCAGTAAAAGATCATGTGGTTTTCTGGAATTACACTAATTCATTTAAACTTGCAAATAACAATTACAAAATTAGATTAAATTGTGTATCAAATCATTATAATGGCACATAAGCTAGCTAGCTTAAACACTTCAGTGCCTAAACGGGCGGGAATGAGGAGACGATTCCCAAAGGCTTCAACGTCTATGTACAACCGCTTGTTACTGCCAAGCCTTCTTTAACCAGTGTACCCATGATTTTGTTGTATAATTTACTTTGTTTTCAAAGTTGGTTAACAATACCAAATGATTTTCGGAAAAAAATAAGCACGTCTTTTCTTGCTTGCTTAAATAAATAAATGAATCCGCCTGTAACTGTCCTTCTGGAGGGCAAAAGCCTCTTCTCGTACAGAGAAGGGACGAGTGTTGGCGATTTCAGACCATTAAGTCCGGGTTTCCTCACGATGTTTTTGTTCACCGTTTGCCAGTGGCGTCGTAAGGGGGATTTGCACGGGTCGATTTTAGCCGTGCGGCAAGTCACCAGTCGCATCGCTTGTAAAAATCGAATCGCCACCCCATTTACACCGGTCGACAAAAATCGCATGCAACTTGTTCATTTTGCGGGGGGCGATCGCCTACAACTGAGTCACCCGCCGCATGCATGCAGCTTGTCGCTGCACGGCAAAAGTCTGATGGCACCCAACTTTGGGGCTCGCGATTTTAGTCTTGCGGCCTAGTCGAATTGTCATTAGACGGTCGATTTTCGATCGACCCGTGTAAATCCCCTAGTAGACTAACTAACTAGTAATGAACAGAATAGTATAATTTTTTACATATTACAGAACTTTTACAAAATAAAATAGGTAACAGTGAATACCTAATGAAAAAATATTGAATTAAATACGCAAGTTATAAGCTATGTAAAATTGTTCTCTAAACAGAGACAATACTACCTAGAACTTATCAATGATAGGATACGCATCATACTTCTATGCGCATGTCCATTTGTCGGACGTGAATTTCCCATATCCCGGTGATAATATTATTTACTTATAGGTTTAGATCAGGGGTGCGCAAATATTTGTGTATGTAGTTATTTCATATCTATTTGTGTCGATTAGGCTGCAAAAATATATTTCTGAGGGCACTCTTGCTTAAAAGGGGAGGGTTGGTGGGCCGGATAATCCATACCGGGCCGAATTGGCCCACGGGCCATAGTTTGTCGGACCCTGGTTTAGATAGTACTTACCAATTATTAACGTTTTAACTAAGGCTGGTCTCTACTTTGGCCAAAGGATTAGCATTGCCATACAATGTGGTAATGCTGCCAGCTTTCTGGGTACGTTACCAGTAGACAGCGATGCGGAGAAATATTTTGATGCCCTATTTTAGTTTATAGTTTTATTAGGATATGTTTTTCGTTATAAAGGTTGAAATTGTAAACAGTCGACAAACCGAAATTGGAGATTGTACTCATCACTATGAACAACTTTTACTATTAGAAAAAACATGAAATCGCGAAAAAAAAACTGCTGTTCCCTACATTTTGACGAGTTATGCGAACATAAATGTAGGGAACAGCTGTTTTATTTTCGCGATTTCCGGTTTCGTCCCATAGTAAAAGTTGTTCATAGTGATGAGTACAATCTCCCATTTCGGTTTGTCGACTGTTTACAATTTCATCCTGTTTATACTTTTATTTGTAATTATGTAAATATTGTTTGTGTAAATATTGCTAACTTAATTAAATCTGTTTAACTTATACAATAATTTAACGCGATTCACCTTAAACTACTTGACGTTTCGACTTTCGACCACGTTATACTCATCATCGATGTACTATGTTGACCACGATTTAAAGTTAATTCGCAGTACCTAATTTGCGTATCGTAATTATCAAGTATTTCTTTACTAACATTAAATTTTATTGTTGTCTTTTTTACCTTTCAGGCTATAGGTGCCTATAAAACATTTATAACTTAATAATAGACCGCGAACTATAGTTGTAAACAAAAACAAAGATAAACTTTTATTATTCGGTTATAAAAACTTTTGGTTATAAAACTTTTATACCGTCAAAACTCGATGTTTACCACAAATTTCGTAGTTTCAGACCAATACTGAGAAGTAATAATCTATACGGGTATATCACATAGCTTTAACCAATCTTGCCTGAAGCTAACTATCTGCGAGTTTAAGCCACACTTGCCAATAGGGTATTTGACTGAAAAAAACTAATTAGTCCGTCAGTTACATCATCAAAAAATATTTGACTTGGATTTTTTCTTTTGTTACGTAAACCAACATTGACGAAGATACGACACTTTTAAAATTGGCAAAACGTCACAAGCAAGTACAATTTTTACTTACTTCTGACGTTTCAAGCGCCCACTCTCGAGTTTTGATGCGTTTTATCTTTCCAAATATTCATAGATTTAAGAAAAGAAAAAATATGTGTTCATTATTTTTCAAAACTCTAACTGGCGGACTAATTAGATTTGCAATTTATTGATGCTGTCAACATGCCTATTATTAAGTTCGTGCCTTAGATGGGTGACCGTGATTTATACATATCGCGACTCCTCCGTGTCTTGAAGAGCGCGGTAAGCCGTCGGTCCCGGTTATAATACGAACACCTGTGACGTAGAAAAAAGGCTAGTCTTATCACCCTACCTTCTTTCCCATAGGATATTTTCTGTTATCTACAACTAGGATCGAGCCATCGGGCCTTGCATGTTGTAAGAAGCAGCATCTACCTGCACAATTATTATGATATTATTTTCGCCATACGCTTGCTTGCTAACATCAGTGTTGTATCTAAGGACTGGCCATAGGGACGGCTGCCAAGGGCTCACGACTTATGTACAATTTCTACCAACCGGGCCACGCAGTCCGCCCGACGGCTATTATCTGCTGGAATCCAGGCGCATGCGCGCGTGTGCTCGCGTATCCGCTAGCATGCTCTCAGCGACTTGAAGATTCAATTTGCCGGCCGGCGACAACACACGAGCCCGCGCGGCGGTGGCCGAGCGGAGCCGACCGCCGCCGTCCACGTACGCGAGGAGCCGACCCGCTGCCGTGGCGTCCGAGTGCAGCCGCCCGGCTGCCGCGGCATACGCGCGGATCTAACCGAGTTCCAAGCAGTGTGAATTCCGTGCAAACATGAAACTTAACTATTGTATAGAAGCCTGAATTTCCTTCAGCACAGTCTGAAGGCGCGCTCCGGCGCGGCCCGTTTGGTGGAAATCGTACATTAGGGGAGCGCAAATAATGCCACTCAATACAGTATAATTGAAAAAAATCCGTAACAGATCTCGCGTTAAAAAATGATATTGATTTAAATGCAAATGAATTATATCTGGAGATTGAGAGCTATAAATATCAGATTAAATCATTACTGCCTTAATTGTTAACAAAATTCTTAATTAAATGCCTTTTTTGATATAGCGTTTTTTTTTCTTTTGGGGCTCAGATCTTGATCCTTGCCCTAGGCGCTCATGACCCTCGCTACAGCACTGCTTATCATGACATATCTCAAAAGAGAACTCATACCTAAAAGGTCGGTTTATCAAGAAATAAAATTCTTGTTTGTTAAGAAATACAGATTTACTACAACTAGCTGAGCCCTCGCGGATCTACGCGGTTCATACCGATAATTCAGCCCTCATCAAGCTGTCCCCCCCCCCCCCCCCCCCCACATACCCCACCCCCTATATCCACGCCAGCAACGCCCTAAGCCGAGGTCCGAGTCCCACTAGGGGTCGCCCTTAGTGCTGTTGTTGCAGGTAGTCATGATGTTAGTGTAGTACAAGTAGTTAGCTTAGGTTAAGTATTTTACTTCCCCCCCCCATTGGCTGGAGACCCTTCAGGTCTCGCCAATAACTGCCCGGTTACGTAGAAACCGTCCCCTAGGACGATCTACAGCAGACAAATAGAAAAAAAAAAGAAAAAAAAAGAAGTATCTACGCGGGTTTTTTTTATGACTAATTCTCTTCAATAACTACTAAACAAAAAAAAGCAAAAGAACGGTTCATAAAACATGGTACTTATCTAGTTTGTCTTTGCTTTGTGTATAGATAACTAGAGGTCGCCAGTGGCTTTGCTCGCGTGTATGTCGTTTAACGCGTATTCCGCATTTTTCCGGATAAAAGTAGCTTAAGTCCTTTTCCGAGTTCCAGACTATTTCTGTAACAATTCATCAAAATCGGTTTAGTAGTTAAGTCGTGATTAGGTAACAGACAGAGAGAGTTACTTTCGCATTTATACAGGGTGTTAACGAATTCGTGTAATTCCTTCAAACCGCATGATCTACTGGTGACACAGATTAACCCTAAAAGGGATTTTTTGAAAATCAACTGAAAAAAAAATTGAAAATTAAATCTTACTTTTCTATTTCTGAGTCATTTTAGAGCCCCGAGTTAACTTACTGCAAAGAGCGATATCGCGTTAGTCTTGCCCGCCAGCCGCGTCTCCGTGCTTTCATTCGTTTATGCGTGGCATCGAAATGTTAAAGCGTATGAAATTATTTTTTTGCAAAAAAAAAACTTATTTTTTTACTGAATCCTTATTTGGTGGTTTAGATACGATCACTTACCCCTACCGCATAAAAAAAAAAGATTTTTATTTTTTGATTTGTAATGAAGCTTGCGGGGCCAATCTACACCAGTAGTAGATCATGGGGTTTTAAGGAATTATACGAATTCGTTAACACCCTGTAGTGTTAGTTGGGATCACATAATGTATCTTCTTACCTTCGGAATACTATGAATAACTCTCGTATTTGCTCTTTTCCTTCAATTCAAACAATGATAGCTTATAGTTTGGTAACCCTACACGCGTATAACACGGCGCAAAGGGGCTTGAGATACATCAATTTAGCTCGTTCTGAAGGATTAAAATCAGTTGGAAACGGCTCTGTTAGATTTACAGTTTCAACCGAATGTTTTGTTTGCTACTGGGAAAGGATAATGCTTTTGTGTGAGGGTTTATTTTGTATTTTTATTTTAATTTGTTTTCTGAGTAATTAAGACTACAGTAGTTTGGTATTCATATTCATTTATTTGCGTTCCACAAGATTAAAAGATGTTAACAAAATACTTAGAGCTAAGAGCCGTTGTAGACCTTGTCAGGGCACAGCAAAATTTGTTATTAGATACATAGCTGTTACTTAAAGTTAAAAATCTAAGTCGTAGAAAGCTAAAAATGAAAATAAATTATACATACATGAAAACAAAACAATTATATTCGCAATAAGGGCGCTTGAAGAGAAGTGATGCATGTATACTTGTGAAACAGGATAAGTGCTTCATATTAGATTACAGGACCAAAACCGAACCAATGAAAAATAGAGAAAAGTGCTTTAAGAAATAAGAGCTACGATTGTGTTGTGTAACAAAAAATATTCACATTTTTTTTTAAATGTGCTCTTTATTTTGGAAAATTATTTATTTACTAATATATAACAAGATAAATGAGAGGATAATGTTTTATTAAATAGAAGTTAAAAAAATCATTTATGTTATTAACAATTTGTCTTATATTTTACTATTTCGATCGTTAAATTTGTTAAAAGATCCCGTACTTTTTCGCTATATGTACATTTAAGTATTTAGTATTTTTACAATTATTTCAACCGATAAGAAGATAGACCTTGTTTTGATTTTTGCTATGTGTACATATTATTATACACTTTAAGACTACACCTACTGTTTATAAGTACTGTTAATACCTATAGAATCTTCTAGAAAAAACAAATATAACATTACTACCCATTTTCCCTCCCAGTTTCTTAACAAACGAGCGCCCCGCTGTCTCCAAAGTTTATCAGTTTTCAGTACGGCTCTCCAATCAATCATTGTGAACCAATTTGCTGTGTCAGCAAAACTGGAGCTTGTCACGACACCCTGTGATTCAGTTTGCGACTTATTTTTATAGGAAAACATATGATACTCTTGTGAGTCATCGTACCTAATAGTTGAAAGTTGAGTACTGAAGTTTCTTGTGAAAAATATCTCGTAAATTAAACAAAGGTGCTTATAAGTATAAGTTGCAAGGTTTGTTAATGATTGATGGTGCCAACGACTATACGAGGGGCTCGTTGCTAATTTACAACACCGCGGATCATATGATTTGCATTTTTTTATTAGATTTAGATGCTTAGGTAACCCATGCACTACAGACTATAAATATTAACCAATAATGAATAACCATAGATTGTTGTTTTATTATATTTTTAAGTTACTATTGTTTTTTTTTTGTGTTTTGGATACCAGGTTATTTTGTTTTTGTTTATAAAGTACTAAGTATCTAATTATAAGAAATTTAAATTTTTTTGCGTGTCCGTCCACTTGGGGCGAAAAAGAAATACTTTTTCTTTCTTTCTTTCTTCTTTCAAGGTTAAGCTGAGCTTCCCGCGGTCAGTCCGTGGATGAGTGACCGTTTGATACACATATGTGTAGTGTTCAATGGACTTGTCACAGAATGTGGTGATCTTTTTAGTTTTTTTTTTCTTCTGGTCTGCTTGTAAATCGTCCTTGTGGACCTTCTACGTAACCGGCTAGTTATTGGCGAAACTTGACGGGCCTCCAGCCAATCTGGCACAAATAGAGTGCGCTACCACTTTATTATGCCCCTCACTTCAGTCCGCGTCGCCGCGTCGTAATATTTTTACCACATGCTTAGTATAGCACCTGAAACTGTCTCTTTCACACGTTGGTTCTCTCGCTCTCTCCTGTGTCAGTCATCTTGTGCTATACATCGTGTATTAAACAAAATAAGTTAAAGTACATAATAACTTTGTAACATAATACGTGTCAATATCTTTACATACAGGCTGTTAACGAATTCGTGTAATTCCTTCAAACCGCGTGATCTACTGGTCATCATCATCTGCCTAGCCTTTTTTCCAACTATGTTGGGGTCGGCTTCCAGTCGAACCGGATGCAGCTGAATATCAGTATTTTACATGGAGCGACTGCCTATCAGACCTCCACAACCCAGTAACTGGGTAATACGATACTCTTGGTAAGACTGGTTGTCAGACTTTCTGGCTTCTGACCAACAGTAACGACTGTCAAAGATCTACAAATGACAGCCGGGACCAACGGCTTTACGTGCTTTCCGAGGTACGGAGGAAACTCGCTATGGTAAATGGTCACCCATCCACAGACCAACCTCGGCAAGCGTGGCTTAACCCGGAAGATCGGTCTATGCGGCTGTAATTATTTAGCCACGAGCTCCTCATCGATCACGAGCGTGATCTACTGGTAACACAGAGTAATCCTAAACGGGGATTTATGAAAACGAAAAAAAAAAAAATGGTTTTCTACTTCTGAGTCATTTTAGAGCTCCGAGTTAACTGACTGCAAAGAGCGATATCGCATTAGTCATGCCCGCCAGCCACGTCACCGTACTTTCATTCTTTTATACGATGTTTCTTTCATCGAAATGTTCATTGAAATAAAGTGATGTTGCAAAAAAAAAATTTTTTTTTTGCTGAATCCTTATAAGGTGGTTTAGATTCGATCACTTAGCCATACCATATGAAAAAAAAAGTTTTTAATCTCTCTAATTCCCATGCGGGGACAATCTACACCAGAATCAGATCATGTGGTTTTAAGGAATTACACGAATTCGTTAACACCCTATATAATAAAATCGTAACGATGCTAAAACTGTGCATTAAATATTTTTTTGAACGAAAGTAATTGCTACGCATCCTAGGAACGACACTGATGCCAAAAATGTAGTTTTTAGAATTTTTGTCCGTTTGTGTGTTTGAGCTTCACGACAATGCTACTGGACAGATCCAGTTGAAATTTGGCAGCCACATCCATTAAACAGCAGGTCAGGATATAGGCTACAAATTATCACGCTATTGAATGTGGGTGATGAGCAGTAACCTTTTTAGAAATAAATGTGATTAGACAAAAAAATGGAGTACATATACAAAGTGTTACAAAAATACCCCTAAAACTGAAAGGGGATTAAAAGGTCCCTTGTAAAGAGTCTATTCGCAATATTTTAAAATAAAAGAAGGACCAAAAAAAATTTTGGACAAATCATAAAATAAAATCATCACTGAAACGCAACCCTGAAAACATAAAAGTAAAGAGTACACTACCCAGGAAGTTATTTACATTTTTACCTAATTTCCTCTGAATGGTAAATGACAACAACCATAAAAGACTACTTGATTAACATTTTCTTTTTTAAGGGGAATTAAGAAACACATTGTTTAGTTGTTGCGACACAATGTTGTTTTCCGACTTTCATACAAACGAAGTCACGGGCACAGTAGTGAATAAACTAGTAATACCAACTGTGAGTGTTTTCATCAGTATTCCCCAACATCGGAAAGCTTGGATAATGGTACAATCGTCAACACCACACATTCTGCGGAAGGTAAATCCATTTGTACGAAATTACCCCATATCCGAATTTACCTCTACGCACTTTAATCAAAGATAGGAAGAGATTGCCTCGTTGGTCTAGCGGTCGCAAGCGCGACTGCTGAGTGTGAGGTCCTGGGTTCGATCCCCAGGTCGGGCAAACTGTTATTGGGTTTTTCCGTGAGGAATTTTTCAGTATCAGCCCGGAGTCTGGATTTGTGCCCGGTCGATGGCAATAGGTTCACCCCCTATTACATGGGACGTAAACATAACGGCGAAATGTGGGTGTGCTATACACCTCTGCCAACCCATTGGGGAATACAGGCGTGGGTTTATGTTATGTTATGTTATAGGAAGAGATAGCCAAAAAAATCAGCTGCCGTTAACCATATAAAAGCATACCCAACACAAATTCCGATTTTCCAATCCTATAACACAAGTTTGCAAACAGAAAGCTTCATTCCGATCTGCCAATAAGCAGAAAACATTTCCATCGTGATTTAATCAAGCGGTATTTACTGTTAATTTAAAATAAGCCAGGCAATATCGGCACCAAGTCCTCTACAGAAGAAACTAGTGCATTCAAGAACATTTTCTCATATTTCTACATCAAGTGATGCAATTCACTGCTTCCAGCGAAAAATTAAAACAGTTTCCTCCTGTACCTTCACACGAAAATAAATCTTGTACCTGTACTTTACAGTTCAAATTACCATGCCGGCGTTTTGCACTTATACCGTTTTTACGCAACAACATTTTGCTAGTTACAATTTGTATTGTCACATCGAACGGAAATCTTTTACGGTTGACGTGCGACTTTGGACTTTGTTATAAGAGTTAGTAAGTTTCTTGTTAAGTGGCTGGTCTAAAGGCTTGAAACTGAAATTGCACGCCTCGTCATATAAAATCGTGTTTTCAAGTATTTTTGGTTGTTCTTTCTGATGCAATTTTAATGTATGCAATTTTGTTTCAGATTTCACGCAAAAATTTAACGAATGAAAAAGCAACGCAAAACAAAAGCAAATGGAAGTAGCTATATAAAAATGGTAACAGAATCAGCACCATTATTAGTAATGTCAAACACTATTTAGGCAATGAAATTGCTTTGCCATCAACTATTGTGGCACCATAAGATCCTTAGTTACAGTACTAAGTAGGGGTTGGCCTCTTTTCCAGGCCAGACAGCCAATTTCGAAGTCTGAATACAACAGTCTAACCTCCAGTTCCTACAAGGCACAGGAGCCCATTATGGGGACGGGCTAGCATATAAAACTTCCTCAGCGGACGCTGGGAATAGACGCGTGTTGTAAAATTCAAAAAACCCAGCACGCTTGGGGGTTGGATCTATACGGTCCGCCTGGCTAGCTACCTTCACATTAAAGTCCGGCGCCAAGCAGTTTACTGTATAGTATTGTTCGTTGTGTAGCAGGAAAGTTATAGAGAGAGAGAAAATAAACGCAATACTATAATACAACAGTCACTATATTGTCACAAACACAGAAGGAGAAAAGTACATAGAAGAAAACAGCTTATAGAAGAGAACACGTATGAAAGCACAAATAGGTACAGCAATATTATCGTAATAATTTAACGGTCGTTCGGGGAGCGTGCGCGCGGCCTCCCGGCGTCGTATACGGATTTCGACTCGCGAGGCGGGGAAAACCGAGCGCGCACGATCCTTCCGTTCGGGCGTCTCCGGCGCAGCTACGCGGCGGCGGCCGACGCCGACCGACTAACGGGATTTGAACCACCTTCAGGAAAAGGAGGTTGTGCGTTTATATGATCGCCACATCAGCCCCCCCGGAGACCGTTAAGGTCGATAAAAGTCGGGAAAGCGAACTTGACGTCCAGATCGTGTTCGATGATGCATAGTCGAAGTATCGGGTGACGTTGTCCTGATCATCGTTTGTGGTACAGAGTCGCTCAGGTGGTACGCTGGTTTTAATCTATCTATAGATACGTTGGTAAGCTTGCCTCTTACATTTATTTTGTAGAACTTATCTCCACGTTCTATGACGTCAAATGGCCCAGTGTACGGTGCCTGTAAGGATTTTCGTACAGCATCTTGACGAAGAAAAACTTGCGACGATGATGACAAATCTTTGCTGACAAAGACTGGAGAAGAACCATGATGAATAACAGGTGTAGGCTTCACGTTCCGTAAGTTGGCTCGTAGACGCGAAAGAAAGTCTGAATGGTCTACAACTTCTGTGGGAGAGTTAGTGAAAAATGCTCCTGGCAAGCGTAAGGTTTCTCCGTACACCAACTCAGCTGATGATGAGCCAATATCTTCTTTCCATGCAGAACGTACTCCAAGCAAAACTAGTGGTAGAACTTCATACCAGTTATCGTTGGCGTGGCACATTATCGCTGCCTTTAGTTGTCTATGAAATCTCTCGACCATTCCATTCGCAGCTGGATGGTATGCTGTCGTCTGCAAGTGATTGAAACCAATCAATCTGGAAAGTTCCCTAAATAGATTCGCCTCAAACTGTTTACCTCTATCCGTAGTTATTTTCTCTGGACAACCAAAGCGTGATATCCAACCAGTGACGAAAGCGCTTGCCACTGTGTCAGCTTTGATGTCGTGTAACGGAATCACTTCAGGCCAACGTGTAAATCTGTCTACTGCTGTAAGACAGTATTTGTAGTCTGATGATATTGGCATGGGGCCTATGAGGTCTATGTGTACATGGCTAAATCTGTTCGATGGAGGAACAAAAGCATGTACTGGCGATCGAGTGTGCCGGGAAACTTTTGAGCGCTGACAAGGAAGACAGCTTCGCGTCCAATTGCTACAGTCATTTTTGATCCTGGGCCACACAAATCTTTGAGTCATTAGTCTGACAGTAGCCTTTACTCCTGGATGACTCAATCCGTGAATGCTGTCGAAAGCTTGGCGACGGAACGGTGGCGTCAGGTAAAGTCGAGGTGATGGGCATGAAACGTCACAATATATCATCTTACTGGAGCCAGAAACTTGTATTTTCTGCAAGTCCAGTGAAGAGTTGTTGTTTCGTAGTAGCTGCTGGAGTTCATCATCCTCTTGTTGCGAGCGTTCTAAGGCATCAAAATCTATCGGTGTTGAAATAGCTTCTATTCGAGAGAGAGCGTCGGCCACTACGTTGTCGTCTCCCGCAATGTGCTGTATATTCGTTGTGAATTGTGACACGAAATCAAAATAACGAAACTGTCGAGGCGAACAGTTTTCTGAGGCCTTTTTAAATGCCGATACAATTGGCTTATGGTCTGTAAATATGGTAAAAGTCTTACCTTCAACCATGTGTCTAAAATATTTCACAGCTTCATAAATGGCTAGTAACTCCCTATCGAATGGACTGTACTTTCTTTGGGCCGTACTGAGTTTCTTTGAGTAAAAACCAAGAGGTTGCCATCCAGAGTTTATCTTTTGCTGTAGTACGGCGCCGATAGCGTTATCCGACGCGTCTGTGAAAATAGCTAGATCTGCTGATGGATTTGGATGCGCTAAAAGAGTGGCCTCAGCCAAACTTGTCTTACAAGCCAAAAATGCTTCTTCTAGTTCTGTCGACCACGTTATAGGGGTACTAGGTTTGACAGGTGGACCAGACAGGAGCTTGTGTAGGGGCGCTTGACATTTTGCTGCACTTTGCATGAAACGCCTGTAAAAGTTCAGCATACCCAGAAATCTGCGAAGTTCCTTGATGGTTTTAGGCTGCGTAAAGCTCTGAATAGCCTCAACCTTCTGCGATAGTGGCGTAGTGCCTGCAGATGACACGACGTAGCCTAGAAATTCCACCTGAGACTCACCGAACACGCTCTTTGACGAATTTACCAGAACTCCATGGTCCTGTAGTCGTACGAAGACTTGCTTCAGGTGCTCCAGGTGCTCAGCTTCGGTCTGCGAAGCCACAAGAATGTCATCAATATATGGATAACAGAATTCCAGGTCCCTTAAGATTTCATCCATGAAGCGTTGGAATGTTTGAGCTGCATTGCGAAGACCAAAACTCATAAACGGGAACTCAAACATTCCAAATGGGGTAGTTATAGCAGTTTTCGGTATATCGGCTGGATTTACGGGTATCTGATGGTATGCACGAATCAAATCAATTTTACTGAAAACGGTACATCCAAAAAGGTTATGGGAGAAATCTCCTATGTGGCGGACCGGATATCGGTCAGGTATGGTGCGCGCATTTAATGCGCGATAGTCGCCGCATGGTCGCCATTCATTGTTCTTCTTCGGTACGAGATGTAACGCTGACGACCATGGGCTATCGGACCTTCTAGCAATACCTACTCTTACCATATCCTCGAACTCCCGGGTAGCGATGCGGAGTCGATCCGGTGCCAATCGGCGCGGTCTGCTAAATACCGGCTGCCCTGGAGTAGTGCGGATGTAATGGAGCGTATTGTGCTTAATTTTGCGCGTAGACAGGTCACCAGCAGGACGAGTGATATCCGGAAACTGTGAGAGTAAGTCATGATAGCGCGAAGTACCTGTAACAGATTTAATTTGGCACAAGGCGGATGGTGCAGGTTTAGCGAAAGCACTTAGCGACGTTATATTATCTACTAAGCGGTGGTTCCTTGCATCTACTAGTAAGTTATAGTGTGATAAAAAGTCTATGCCTATTATAGGTTTCGTAACTTCAGCTATAATGAAACGCCACACAAATGCACGCCTGAGTCCAAAGTCCAACGTTAAAGTTACCCAACCGTACGTATTAATCGTAGAACCGTTAGCTGCAAACAGGTCATAGTCCGTTTTAACGCATTGTCTATTACGAACGTATTTGTGTGGGTAGACGCATAAGTCTGAACCAGTATCAATTAAATATTGCACTTTTGTTTTACGGTCCGTTACAAAAATACGGCCACCAGCTACACTATCGCAGTCACGCGTTGCCGTCTTCACTGACTGCTTGGTCCGTTTCCCTGACGGAATGTACAGGGCTCGCGACACTTCGTCGACTTGTTGCCAAATCGCCGATGATACCAGCAGGGCCCCGAGCCTGCATCCGAGCGGCTCCGGGACCGTCGACGCCAATGTGGAGACTGCGCTCGAGACCTCGAGCGTGAGCGCGAAGCAGTTGACAGCGCTGCAACCTGCCGTGACAGGTCCTCGATGCGCCGCGACAGTAGGTCGATTGCAGCCATGGGACATGGGGTCGTCGCCGTCGGTGTGGATGTCGACGTGGATGCTGCAGCCACTTGCGCAGTAGGCTGAAGAGCAATCTCATAAATCTTGTCCACGATTTGGGCTACTGTGTCCAGGGGCAGATCCGCTTGAGCCGCTATGATTGCCTGAACATGGCTTGGTAAGCGATTTATCCATAGCGATCGGATAAAGTCGTCGGGTACCTCTGTTCCCGCCAAGTTCCGCAGGTGCCGCAGGAACTGCGACGGCTTCCTATCTCCTAACTCTTCGTGAGTCAACAGCTGTCGCACACGCTGCTCTTGCGAAGCCGACAAGCGAGAAATTAATTCAGTTTTTATTTTATCGTATTTATTATCCGCGGGCGGTTTATTTATAATGTCTTTCACTTCACAAACATATTTGAAGTCCAAGTTCGCAATCACGTGATAAAATTTGGTGGCATCGGATGTTACGTTTGCCAGTGCGAACTGACCCTCTAATTGAGCGAACCATAACGCCGGTTCGTTTGGCCAAAATGGTGGCATTTTAACACCGACGCGAAACACCTCGTCCGACAAGTCTCTTAGTCCGCTATTAGCCATTTTGCTAGAGTTAAACACAACGTCCACAATAAAACACTGCACTGCTTATCACGTCGGGGTCACCACTATAGTATTGTTCGTTGTGTAGCAGGAAAGTTATAGAGAGAGAGAAAATAAACGCAATACTATAATACAACAGTCACTATATTGTCACAAACACAGAAGGAGAAAAGTACATAGAAGAAAACAGCTTATAGAAGAGAACACGTATGAAAGCACAAATAGGTACAGCAATATTATCGTAATAATTTAACGGTCGTTCGGGGAGCGTGCGCGCGGCCTCCCGGCGTCGTATACGGATTTCGACTCGCGAGGCGGGGAAAACCGAGCGCGCACGATCCTTCCGTTCGGGCGTCTCCGGCGCAGCTACGCGGCGGCGGCCGACGCCGACCGACTAACGGGATTTGAACCACCTTCAGGAAAAGGAGGTTGTGCGTTTATATGATCGCCACAACTGTGTTCCGTCGTGTGTATGTGAGAGCCAGAGGGGTTTACCGGAATCCCGCTATATTTCTGTTACTTGGATTCGTGTGCTCCATCTTAAACCCTGTCTTCGCTTACCGTTAGATGTGACTAGCACTTATGTCAAATGCAACCAAGTGTTATAGTAAAAGAGGCTGTTTAACGCAAAAAATAACTTATAATATAACGATTTTACTGGTTTTCAGTGCAGCCGATTTACACAACATAGGGTCCGAAATATCGCGCATGTAGTATATTAATTAGGAAGGAAATTAGTTACTGTTAAAACGATCAACTGAGCTTCGCTAAAAAAATGGCCGATCCTAAGATGATGCTAGTTAAATATAAATTAAGTGCCGTATTTTTTTCCAAAAAAATTTTTATGCGAAATTATTGCACAACGTTCACTGCGGCTAAGACATTCCGAGTCACTGTACGACTACCAAACGTTTTGTTAAGCCAATCACGTTAGTTGGCAACAGATTTGATTTATTAGGCTTTTAAAAACTGTGACTATCACTACATACTAGTAATCGCCGACGAGGCCCGTCGCGACGTCCCACCGCCGCCGGTCACGATCCACCGAGCTCTCCCGTCGTAGAGCCGGTCGTCTCATCAGACTCCGCAGTCACACCGATATCAGTCCTCATAAGCTACCCCCCCCCCCCCCCCCCAATTCCCCGCCAGCAACGCCCTAAGCCGAGGTCCGAGTCCCACTCGTCGCCCTTAGTGCTGTTGTTGCAGGTAGTCATAATGTTAGTGTAGTACAAGTAGTTAGCTTAGGTTAAGTATTTTATTCCCCCCCCATTGGCTGGAGACCCTTCAGGTCTCGCCAATAACTGCCCGGTTACGTAGAAATGGTCCCCTTGGAAAACCTACAACAGTCCAAGAGAAAAAATAATAATAATGACTTGGTTTTGCCACTATGCCGGTTTTGATGGTATTGCCGGTGCTGCGTTTATAAAAACTAAAAAAACAGCACCCCGCTAAAAATAATGAATATTTTTATTAATCAGATCTACAGCGTTATAAAACATGTAGATAGTGTAATTGAATGCTGCAGCAAATAGTCCGTGATCCCCGCTATTAACACTAGCACTCATCTAATTTCACGCCTCGACTGTACCGCCAGGGCTATCAATCTCTGCAACCCACTTTGTTTTGTTTTTTATTTGTTAGACCATCTAGTATGTAAAAGGGTGACTAGAGGTTCTTTCTTCAGACTAATAATTTTCAAGGTACAGGTGATTATGGCAATGTCCCAAACCAACTTTTCGGTGACGCTTAAATTCGGTCCTACATTTGCGATTAGAATGTTAATAATAATACAAGGTTAGTCGGAATGGGGGTACTAATCCGAAGCCCACTTATAGTATCGCTGGTGACTGTTTGAAAGCAAGTGTTAAAATTTCAAAATTCGATAATTTTTTTTTCCAAATTAAATGATTTTTATTTTAGTTTTTTCAAAAATTCTTCATCCCTGCTTTAGTTACAAATTCAGAAAATGGTGCTTCTAATTCATGCCCCCAAATATGACCTAAAATGTAAACACAGCTGATCATAACTGGGGATAGATAGATTTTAGAGATTATTTTTTGAGATTTTTGAACGACTGTTTCTCTTAAACTATTGACTTTTGGGAAAAGTTGTAGAACAAAAGTTATTCATTATTATGTGTACTTTAACACCCTTTCGGATTAGTACCCCCTTTCTGACTAACCTTGTATAATACAAGGTGTTAAAAAATCAACTATAAGAATTTTATGGGGTTACTCGGTATCGAAAATTGAACAACTTTTGTTCTACAACTTTTCGAAATTCGTATTTTTTGATAACTTTCCATACAAATCAAAAAAATATTTTAATTGATTTTCATGGACAGGCATAAAAAATTTGTTGAATTTCGAAAAGTTGTAGAACGAAAGTTGTTTAATTTTTGATACCGAGTATCCCCACAAAATTCTTAAGAGTTGATTTTTTAACACCGTATATAATAATTTATTTAAATAGCACACAAGGGTTATTTGTAGTACCTACATGAGGGGCTTAAAAAGTAAAAGGAATATAAAAACAAAAAAAAAACATGTTGTACACACAAATTGTTGGGTGAAGCACTGCTCCCCTAGCTAGATCACTGAGCAATTTGTATTAAGGAGAGAATAATGAGAGAATGAGAAATTGTTGAACCGCAATTAGTACGAAAATATTTAGAGACAAATTGTCAAGTATTATGATTAGGGATCGGATATTCGGAATCGGATGCATATTTACCTAAAGTTAATTTTTAGCTACGAAAGTATGCAAGCGGCTTCTTTAAATATATGTATTTTTTGTAAGAAATAACCCGGGATGCCAGGAACACTGGGAATGCGTAACTAGTCGGGTGTATAATAAGGAAGCGACATCTTAAAATGACTTATTAAAAAAAACTCCGGGATTCTCGGATTGCATAATTATTTAAAAGGACAATGGGACAAAATGTATGGACCCCGTCCCCACCCTTGTAGCACTATAGAGTGAGTTTGATTGAATGAACGAACGAATAAATAGTCGAGAATGAGTGAAGGAATGAATGAATCCGGTTTGAAATAAAAGAAAAATGTGAGTAATTTTTTTTATTATTTCCTCATTTTAAATCAACTTGGCTGAAAAATAAATGCTAGAATGAGTATATGATATTCAAAATGAACCGTTTATAAAGTCAATGAATCAAAAATTCAAATTGAACAACTTGATGAGGGCTGAATTATCGGTGTAACTGCGGAGTCTGAAGAAACGACCGGCTCTCCGACGGGAAAGCTCGGTGGATCAAGACCGGCAGCAGTGGGACGTCGCGACGGATCTCGTTGGCGAGGACGGCAAGCCGGACGGCGGCGGACGCTGTGTATTATGCTGGTCGATTTTCTCGATTCCTGGAGGAGCGTAATTCCGTCATCAGGCTCTAAAAGTGTGTGCCTGGGCGGCGAACTTTACTTATGAGAGAGAGACTGTAGTCGGCCGCTGCGGTGACTAGGGGGTTCGGATGGCGGGTGTTGATGAACTGTCGAAGTAACGCTTGGAAATGCGTTTGAGGTATTGTCTCATGGTTGGCATTTTTAGATCGAGATGGAGTTGAACGTTACGCATGAACCTCGGCTCTGCGCAACACTCGATTTTGGAGGGTTTGGAAGGATTTGAAGCGGGTAGGCTTCACGTGTGCTAACATGACGTTAGCGTAAGTCAAGATGGGGCGGATGCACGTCACGTAGATTCTCAGCTTATTTCTAAGTGACAATTTACTGCGCGCTGTAAGGATGGGGGTACCCCCAGGTATTTGGCTTTCTTTTCCCAAGGGATCTGTTTGCCAAACATGAGGACGGGACGGATGTGGGTGTGGGAATCACGGTATCTTTCGAAAAGAACGGCTGCGCTCTTTTCGGCATTCATCTCTATTCTCCATTTCCGGAACCAGACCCCGAGGGCGTCGGCTGCGGTTTGTAGGGTTCGAGTGATACTGTCGAGACTCCTAACGAAAAAGTAGATGGCCGTGTCATCGGCGAAGAGAGCCAACTTGGCGAAGCCACGTTTGCGAATGTCACTGGTGTACAGCGTGAATAGAAGGGGCGATAGGACGGAGCCCCGAGGGACTCCGGCGCGGATGGGGCGAGGAGACGAGAAGGTGCCTTCTAGGCGATAGCGGAAGGAGCGATCCGACAGAAAGTCTCGAATGATGAACACGAGACTGTACGAGTTTGTATAACAAACCGTTGTGCCAGACCTTGTCGAAGGCTTTTGCCACGTCGAAGAATAGCATGCCCGTTTTGTACGAGCACATGAAGCGGGAGCTAATGTGTTCGACTATGCGGTGCAATGGTCGAATGCAACAGTGCTTGGTTCGAAAATCGAACTGTTCATCGGGGATGCAATTGTGGGTACGATGCGCAGGTAATGTAAATGTATCGGGTGATATTATGTTTGATAATGGTAACTACCGAACCGCTGCCTAGGGCCGCGCGCCACGTCTCGCCTCCGGACGCGTGCGCCTCTCGTTCTCTCCACTAGTTCCACATTCAACTATTGTTACAATAGCTTAGGAGCTCTTCAAATAACCCCTTATCACTAACTAAAATAATTATATTCATATTGAAGTAATAATATAAGCATTTTTTTAAGATAACTTCTGGTTACTTTCATATTAAATAACTTTTATACTATACATTTTACAGATGAGCTGTCATACAATAAAATTAAGAGATTAATAAGGTCTTTCATATACAATAGGTAAGAAAGTGCTACACTACTGGGGACGTTTTGTCCCATTGTCCTTTATGTTTAACCCCCGGCCCCGATGCAAATATGTGTGTATGTAGAGTGTAAGAAGAAGAATGGTGTGTGTTAGATAAACCAAAAAAAAACATAAATTAAAGTATTTGTCCCGGAACCGCGCGATTTTTCGATACAAAAGCGCGTTCCATATTAGTCAACATCTCAAGTTTAGGTGTATATGCATCCGAATATCCGATCTCTAGTTATGATGAACTAGCTGTTGCCCACGATTCCCCTCACATCCCAGGGGAACTACTTCATGTACCCGGATAAAAAATGTCCTCACTCCTAATTTAGGATATGGTTTATCTGTGTGGCAATTTTCATCCAGATCCGTTCAGCCGTTAAGACGTGATTGATTAACAAACACAACAAAAAAATCAGAAACTCAAAAAAAACATACTTTCTTATTTCTAATATTACTAGCTATTCCCTCGCGGCTCCGTCTGCGTAAGAAGTCTTTTTTTATGTTAGTTTGCGCAAACATCAACAACAACTGCACACTTCAAGTCAATCCATCGACTACTTTTCGAGTTTTGCGGATACAAACATATGGAAGCAGATTTTTTTATATTATACAGAATGACTGGTGAGACACTAAAGATCTCGTAAGTGATCATTGTACTCATCATTGTGAACAACTTTTACTATGGAACCAAACCTGAAATCGAGAAAAAAAATCAGTTGTTCTCTACATTTTGACGAGTAATGCTAACATAAATGTAGGTAACAGCTGAATTTTTATAGTAGTAAAAGTTGTTCATAATGTTGAGTACAATGACCTAAGAGATCGTTAGTGTCTCACCAGTCATTCTGTATATCGGATGACTTATTTTACCGTCTGAAAAAAAAAGTATAATAGGTGAACGGAGTTTTAGCATAGTTTTTTTTTTTTCAATAACCTGTAATCAACTTATCTATCAATAAATACTACTATGAAAGTTAAACAATAAAAACAGAAATTTTGAAATAAATAAATCGAATAATGTCTAAATCCAAGTCATACACACCTGCGTATGATTTGAGTTTCTATAGTAACTATCCAAAGATTATAAAAAAAGCTGTTCCAATGCCTTCTACCATCACCCATTGTTTCAGTAAAAAGTCATTCAATATACAAATATTATAAGTTAGATTAAAGGTATATCACGACAGAAAGCAGTAGAGAAGTTGGTTAATGGAATAGGTATGTTGTGTTTTTGATTCCCGACTTCTTATTCCAACGAAAAATTCAGTATGCATGTTCTTCACATATTTGCATTCTCGAGTGCAGAGTGCTGCCTTCAAAACAACATGCTGTCAGAAGTTGTGAAATAGAAATAGGTACCTAAACTGCTGTTGCTATGAAACTGTGTGATGTTTTATCTTACTTCCTTATTTGTATGTGTCTGCTTCTATCTTAAAAGCTGAAAATAAAACGCTGAGTACGACGAACCTACGCAATTTTTCACGCCAAGATGACGACGTTTCCTTAAAGCGTAAACATACGATGAATATCAAATATTCAAGAAGTACAAAACGCAGAAAGGCAATGTATGTCACATTTATCGATATTTTTATTGGTAACAGTAACCCATCACTACGACTTACGAATTGACAACTGTCCCATGAGTCATCCTACGTGGAAAAATTATATCAAATTCAAAATGACTCAATTAATTAATCATTCCGATTAGACTAGCTTTCAAATAAAAGACACGGCATTGAAATCAGTTTATCCGTTTGAGAGTTACGGTGTCACAAACGGACATACCGTAGCCTTAGAGTGAAAACCTCGGAAATGCGTTTGGTCAATGCACGATTCCTATAGGCTTTCATGCAGTCGAAGTCACGGGCAAAAGATGGTTAATTATATTTATTACGAATATCATATACACAATATAGGCTAATTTTAGTGCCTACAAACTAATTTCGACTAGAGCGGCTCTTTTAAAAATGATTGTACCTGTATGGGAGAAGCCACACGGTGCGGTGCGGTGCGGTACGCAGCCGCACGGCGGCCATTTTGTCGCATCAGCGTGCACACGTAGTACGCGGCGTCGCTAGAGTCACGCGGGGCGGCGCTCCGTCAACACATCTGCGACGCCGCGCCAGAGCGGTGCCGCTCCGGCGCATACACCCTCCCCCCTCGTCTTGGTCCAGCAAGCGTACGGCGCGGCGCCGCACCGCACCGTGTGGTAGGCATGGAAATTTGTATGTATTACACCGCAGCGGCACCACTCAAGCGCCGCGCCGGAGCCGCACCGCATCGTGTGGCTTCTCCCTATGTCATGATATAATAAAAATGGCCAAATTGCATTCCCGAGGTTTTCACTATACACACAGACAAAGGGTTCAGACTTATGGCACCCCGCATATTGTATTACAAAACAAAGGTGACACCTCTCACCCTTATCATCAGCCTTTAACGGTGTATTGGACATAGGCCTCTCCAATTGCACACCACTGAGCTCGATCGCGGCCCTCTCTCACCCAGCTACTACCAGCCACCTCGCGAAAATCGTCGCTCCACCTAGCTTAAGGGCGTCCCAAACTATACATTTGCGATTCGCGGTCTCCACTCAAGAATGTGACAACCCTAAAACGTATCAATAATGAGACCGCCCATATTTACACAAATAGGTTTTCGATGTTATTTCGACCAACAGTATTCTACACTAATAGGAATTTATCAGTTTCACCGAATATCGTATTATTTGAATTAATCTAATACACGTCACGCCTGTGTTTTATGACGTGGTAGGCAGGACTGTACTGCTGTACACGGTTTCCCGATCATGGTGTTCATCATTATGCAATGAATAATCCGAGGGTCTATTGACATAATCAGCAAGCTTGGCAAATGGACTGGTGATTGCAGTTTCACGACATCCAAAGGGTTTATTTTTTATTATTTGACTTGGTCCAGTATGGCCATAGTGGGCGCACCTGATGGTAAGCGGAGACAAGGTCTAAGTTGAGCACTCGAATCCAAGTAATAGATAATCCAATCCAAGTAATAGGGATTCCCCTAAACCACTCTGGCTCTCTCATACACACGATGGAACACAGTTAACTGCTTGGCATTGGACTTGAATGTGAGGATGCGACCAAGGAGGGAGCGGAGAGGAAGAGAGAGGTAACGGCCACTCTCTTCCCGCGCCAGACGCACCGAGCGCACCGGGCGCCGCCGGAGGGCGCGCTACGATCTCCGGCCACCCTAGTGTGTGGTCTGCGGGCGACGACGGGTCCCCTAACTCGACTAGTAACAGGCCCGAGAAGGCGGCGCGCATGTGTTCCGTGCGCAGCTTTCAGGAGGAAATGGGGCAAGGGTCCACAGAAGGAGAGGTCCGCCAGAAACTGGCGGACCGAGTCCTGCCAGGGTTGCGGTGCAGCTGCGAATCCCGCGACCCCGGCCAAGGGTCAGGAGTAGGAACACCGTGGGTTTTTACCCGGTAAGAGTCCGGCATAACCCTTCGCCTTTCCCGGGCGAAGGGTATCCAAGAGGAATTCCCCACGATAAAAAAGGGGGTTGTTATTCTTTACAAAAAACCACAAAAAAAATACAAAAGCATCACAAAACATCTCTCAAAATACAAAATCATAAAACAAAGCAACAATATTCGGTTGACTGCAATCACAATCACAATGTTATACGATTCAATATCTTGCACAAGTTCCCTCGACATGATTGTAAGTTCGATAGTTACGGATATACTCTCACAGACAGTTAAACGGGTAAACTTTGTTGTGTGTATTTGTCTATGTAGGTGCCCGCATGAGATGTCGGTATCTTCAGATAATTATATACCTAATATAGGTTAGGTAATATGTTTTGTTTAATTTAGGTACTAGGTTTTGCCTACACTGCCCCGCAAGCACGGATCTTTTTATCGAGTTTGTTTTATCTATAAGTTACGTCAAATTTGACGTTTAGAATAGATACATTTCTCGAATCGACTCGATAAAAGATCAGTGCTCGCGCCGCTGTTGCGTGAAATTTTAATAATTGTGAAATGGCTGTTCGTAAACCAAAAATTAAGACCTTTTTTTTATTTCTCTCCTACGAGCTTTACCTTTCAGTTACGGCCCTCTTTTATTGAAATTTTCAAAAATCATTTCTTTGTGGTTGCCTACGTCGTAAAAGATACCTACTGTCAAAATTTAAAGTGTATAATCTCAGCGATTTAGAGCCCAAATGCACGTCCGATACTTGCTTCCAATAGTCGGTTCCGATAGTCTGATCAGATTATCTGAAGTCCTCCGCGTCATAAATTTGTTTGAACATATGAATTACACGTACGATCAGACAATCGGATCGGATGTCAGAATCGTACGCATAGTCCGGGCGTCGTCGTCGTACAGAAAAAATCGGACACGAGAATCGTAAGTGTATTTCATGAATCCGATCAGATAGTCGGATCCGGCTCCCGGAAGCAAGTATCGGACGTGTATTTTGACCCTTAGGCTGTACGTTTAAAGATCAATCAGTCAGTCAGTCAATGTCTCCTCTTAAGTCTAAAAAATAAATAGACAAGAAGATTCAATACTCAATATTAAATACTCTCCACACAATACATGGACATATCAATGGTGATTATGTCAAGAAGATAAGTAAACACGTACACCTATCTGCTATAACCCAAACTGCGATCACCAGTCCGCCTGACAAGCGTGATGATAATGACAGTTTCCCATCTGACCGCTAATGCTAGCGGTCATTGATAAACCCCTATTCGGAAATACATCATGTTTACGTTGAAGTAAACAGCATGAAATTAATTATTAAGGTTTCTGGTTAGAAATAAAACTACAGTGTATGAGCGTTTTTGAAAATTCAACGCCTAAGGGGGTGAAATAAGTGTTGAAAGTTTGTATGAAATATGTAAGAAGCATGGAATTAAAAATGTAGGCTTTTGGTGAGAAATAAATATACATGTGTTTGAGGGTTTTTGGAAATTCTACCCGTAAGACGTGAAATAGGGGATGAAAGATTTTTTTGATTTCATAACTACACCTAAAAAGAGGCTTAACGAGGGCTCAAAATTTCACGCAAGCGGATCTGCGGGCAAAAGCTAGTTCGAAAATAAAGAAAACCGATTTATTGGCGTTATGAGGTATCGTACATAACCACCAAAAAATAACAAAAACTAAAAATAAAAACGAATGCAAACAGAAATAAAAACATGAAAAAATTGGGAAAATATGCGTCACATCCAAGCAAATCCACCATCGCTCAGCACGTTGCTATTATTCGATACATTTTATCTATATAAATAAAAAGAAAAGTCCTGACTGACTGACTGATTGACTACTCATCAACGCCCAGCCCAAACCTTTGGACCTAGAAAGCTGAAATTTTGCACAGAGGTTCCCTTTATAATGTAGACAAGGAATAAGGAAGGATTTTTCGAAATTCAACCCCTAAGAGAGTTAAGAGGGGATGAAAGTTTGTATGGAAAATCGTCACTTAACGGGTTCAATATTTCACGCAAGTGAAGCTGCGGGCAAAAGCTAGTTGACTGCCTCGTTGGTCCAGTTGTTGGTAGCACGACTACTGAGCGTGAAGGCCTAGGTTCGATACCCAAGTCGGACAAAGTGTTGTTCGGTTTATCCGTGTGGAATTTCTCAGTAACAGCCCGGAGATTTGTGCCCGGTTGATGGCAATAGGCTCGCCCCCTATTACATGGAACTTAAACATAACTGCGAAATGAGGTACTTCACACCTCTGCCCAACCCTTCGGGGAATATAAGCGTGCTGTTATGTTAACCTGTTTTTACCCGACTGTATTTATCTGTGTACCGTATCAAATCCTTTCTGACCTACCCGATATATTAAGGTGGGTATAGACTAGAGCATTTACTTGTAACAGCACATCGAGCATTTGCTGTTTTTAAATTTACTCGAACCACATTTCGAACATGACGCTCGATGTTTGGTTACAACTTGATTTAAGAACCAACGAGCATTTTTGTGTAACATTTTATCGAGCAAACGCACGAGCCGGACGGGCCGAGGGATGAAGCAGGTCGTTACTTGTTCAGGTGAGTATAGACTAGAGCATTTACTTGTATCAAAACATCGAGCTGCTCTAATTTGTCACTCTTTCACCAACCGAACAATAAGAACGATACTGTACGCTTTGTTACAACTTATTTTTGCAAACTACCGAGCGTATTTGTGTAACATTTCGTCGGACAAAGACACGAGCGCGAACGCAGCACACGTGACCTGCAGATCCGACATTTCAGCGAAGAATAAACGCAAAATAGAAAACGGGTTACAGGTAAATGCTCACTCTCCGTGAGCATTACTTCAAACACCGTGTCGAGCATTCGCACGAACGTTATATTACATGGAAATGCTTTTTTAAATTGAACTTTTGCTTGTATTGTATCATTCGTAAGAACGTTACATACTTACATTACATGGAAATGCTCGAGAAAATGCTCTAGTGAATAATCACCTTTTATGCTATTACTTGATTAAACATGCACGTCGCTTTAAGATTATTACCAGTACAATAGACCCTAACAATGATACTCTTAGGTGTCATGTGTCGTCAGCCCCTATTGTTTTCGGGTACCCAATAAACAGTGATTGACCGGCCCCTTATCTTTGCATTTACCTAAACCCTTGCCTGATTGATATGGCTTGGATTATGCAAATTAATTGAGGATGTACTTATGATGTTTAGGGTCCGACCGAACTTTCGGCTTCGGCTTTAACGTGAACCACATTTGGCCGAAAATATAAAATCCGCCAAAAAATTTCAGCTTCGGCCATACATTCCATTTCGTCCAAAAAGGCCGAAGATTTAGCCGAAGTCGAAATTTTGTGTCCGGGTGCCGAATAAGAATTATCTATAGACAGTATAAATTCAAGTCACTTTTCCTGCCTGTTTGTTTGTCCACTTACTTTTTCTAAACTACTCAATGGGTTTTGATGCGGTTTTCATTTTAATGTAGGTAATTTTTTCCGCAAGGTTTTAGCGACACCGGGGTGGATCGCTTGTTACAAATAACTCGTGCACTGGAAAAGGTGGGTGGGATGGCGGCATTTTCACAAAGTTGCCTTGCAATTTATTCACGTTAAGTCCTGTATTTATTTACCCACAATTGTCATTAAAGCTCTGTAACATTTGAAACAGTAAAATAGAATTTGCATCGCAAAGCTTATACTTTTCTTCAGTGTTGAACTAAGTAAAATCTCTGAGTTGATCAAACGGGTTTGGAGGGGCCGAAAGTTGTGGCAAGAGCCGAAAAATTGGCTTCGGCCAGATACGGACCTTTGTTCGGACACTAGTAATGGGTGGGATCGAACCCTAGTGGTTGATCATGAGATTAGATACTTAGTTTGAATTTCATTATAAACACATTTTGGATATTTGATGGAGTTTCTAAGTATCGGCCCGTAAGCGACCGGTGCTGAATAGCCCATTACTCTCCCACTCCCAGGAGTGGGAGAGTAATGGGGCCTCTTCTCAGAATGAGAAGGGACTTAGTATACCACAACGGCCTAGTACGGGTTAATAGACTACACGCATCATCGATAACTTTTTGAAGCCCTCTTAGTTGTGCAGGTTTCTTCATGATGTTTTTCCTACACGTCTGGCGGGCTCGTAGGACAAAGCCGCCGCATCGCATTGAATTTGCGTGTCACCGCATCTGATCGCTTCGCAACTCGCGTCGCTTTGAACCGCCTACGTAAGACGCCGCGTTAGCAACATGTCCACAGCGGACACCTTACTGACCTAACCGTGGATTAGTACAAATCCGTGGGCCACTTAAAGTATCACTGATGGCTGTTTTATTTTTTTAAAGATTATTATTTTTAAAATAATAATCTTTAAAAAAATTTAACATTATAATTTTTGATTTTTCATAAATTCTTCTTCTTTGCTTTAGTTACGAATTCAGAAAATGGGTTTCTCTAATCTGTGACCCCAAATATGAGCTAAAATGTAAACAGCTGATCATAACCTAGGATAGACAGATTTTAGTTTAGTTTTTTTGGAATCTTTCTACAGCTATTTCTTTTAAACTATTGTCTTTTGGCGAAAGTTGTAGAACAAAAGTTATTCATTATTATGGATACTGTAGCATCCTTTCAGATTAGTAAGTACCCCCTTTCTGACTAACCTTGTATATTGTTTGATGCACGCCTGTAAATACAAGTTGAAACAAATCGCGTCTTCGCATGAAGTGTATAATCTCAAAAGTTTTACAAAAACGAGATAAGTATACAGAAATGCTAACACCTGTACTTTTTCCAGTATAGTCATAAAAAACCGGCCAACTGCGATTCGGACTCGCGCACGAAGGGTTCCGTACCATTATCTATAAAAACGGCAAAAAAATCACGTTTGTTGTTGAAATGAAATGAAAGCCATAAAGGAATAGGTATTGCCATAATCAGTACGCTTTGAAAATAGATTTATGATCGCATCATCTTGTTATAAGCGCTTAGGAAGGTCCTGCTGCCTATCCATGCATTGATAAAAACAACTCTGTGTCACAATTCTACACAGAAACTGAAATATGCATGGCATAAAACAAAAACCGGCCAAGTGCGAGTCGGACTCGCGCACGAAGGGTTCCGTACCATTATCTATAAAAACGGCCAAAAAAATCACGTTTGTTTTATGGGAGCCGCCTTAAATATTTATTTTATTCTGTTTTTTAGTATTTGTTGTTATAGCGGCAACAGAAGTACATCATCTGTGAAAATTTCAACTGACTAACTATCACGGTTTATGAGATACAGCCTGGTGACAGACGGCCGGACAGCGGAGTCTTAGTAATAGGGTCCCTTTTTACCCTTTGTTTTACCCGGTTTTACCAGTGTATTATGTACCTACAATAAAGAATATAATAAATAAATACCTTTGGGCACACAACCCTAAAAACCAAGTTCCAAAATTCGCCGCCAGGAGTTCTAATGGTTAGTTTTACATTAGCGGGATTTTGCATCTCTTTCGCACCTTTGAAAACACTCTCCTGTAAAATTTGTAAATTCTGATATATTACACTTTTCATCCGTAGAGGCGAAATGTGTTTCAGTATGCTAAAGCTTTTACAGCTTGATATGTTGACACATCAAAAAATCGGGACGTACTCCAATTTCTAAAACATCTGGCAACAGCAGCTGCTGTTGTTTTTGTTGTTCTAATGGACTGTTGGCAGGCCAGGCCGCAGTGACAGCGTCTGGTCCATTTTGACGCCTTTTTGTTCTAAACCGTCAAAACTTGTGTGTGGCGTATAAAAATTGACTTGCTTTTTATAGCTCTTTGTTTTCCGAAAATTCTCACTGCGTGTGAAAATTGTTTGATGAATAAAATATTTAGACGAAGAGCGTGGCTGTCGGGTACAGAAATGTCTGAACAAAACAGTACCACAAACTATCTAGGTCCACTGAGGTTTTAAGTGCATTTTACAAAGAATTTTACAGACTGAACTTCAATTTTGTCATGTGAAGATACTGTCTATTCTACATTTTTACCCGACTACGGCAGGGAACAAGGGTTATGAATTTCATTGGCTATGTATGTATGTAAGTTAGTTTCCTCGCACAGCCTAAACTACTGAACCGATTTCAACAAATGAGGTGTTCTTAGATTTATCTTGATTCAGAGAGTTTCCTAGGGTACATGACGTCACAGAAAAACCATTATTTCGAATTATACCAGCACCATCTCGTTGTCATCAGTTCGATCGCGTGTTTTAAGACCCAACATGCTTATTTCTACAGCTCTTTGGAACCTTTTAGATGGTTTTAAAACTTCCGAAACCAGACTCACGCACTAAAGTAAAAGATTTAAAAGTAGGGAATTACAAAGCAACTAGCGTTTTTTTTTTTTTTTTTTCTATTGGACTGCAGTAGGTCGTCCTAGGGGACGGTTTCTACGTAACCGGGCAGTTATTGGCGAGACCTGAAGGGTCTCCAGCCAATGGGGGGGAAGTAAAATACTTAACCTAAGCTAACTACTTGTACTACACTAACATCATGACTACCTGCAACAACAGCACTAAGGGCGACCCCTAGTGGGACTCGGACCTCGGCTTAGGGCGTTGCTGGCGTGGACATAGGGGGGGGGGGAGACAGCTTGATGAGGGCTGAATTATCGGGGTGACTGCGGAGTCTGAAGAGACGACCGGCTCTACGACGGGAGAGCTCGGTGGATCGTGACCGGCGGCGGTGGGACGTCGCGACGGGCCTCGTCAGCGAGGACGGTATGCCGGACGGCGGCGTTTGTTGTGTAATGTGCTGGTCGATTTACTCGCCTCCTGGAGGAGGGTAATTTCGTCATCGGGTTCTAAAAGTGTGTGCCTGGGACGGCGAACTTTACTTATGAGAGAGGGACTATAGTCGGCCGCTGCGGCGACTAGGGGGTTCGGATGGCGGGGGGCAGAGTCGAAGTAACGCTTGGAAATGCGTTTGAGGTATTGCCTGATGGTTGGCATTTTTAGATCGAGATGGAGTTGGACGTTACGCATGAACCACGGGGCAGCCGCGGCTCTGCGCAACACTCGATTCTGGAGGGTTTGGAAGGATTTAAAGCGACAAGGCTTAACGTGTGCGAACACGACGCTAGCGTAAGTCAAGATGGGGCGGATGCACGTCACGTAGATTCTCAGCTTATTTCTAAGTGACAATTTACTGCGCGTTCTAAGGATGGGGTGGAGGCGACCGACAGCGAAAGCGGTGCGAGCGCGCACCGCTTTGATGTGGTCTCGGAAACTCAGATGGTGGTCGAGGATAACCCCCAGGTATTTGGCTTTCATTTCCCAAGGGATCTGTTTGCCGAACATGAGGACGGGACGGATGTGGGTGTGGGAGTCACCGTGTCTCTCGAAAAGAACGGCTGCGCTCTTTTCGGGATTCACCTCTATTCTCCATTTCCGGAACCAGACCCCGAGGGCGTCGGCTGCGGTTTGAAGGGTTCGAGAGATGCTATCGAGACTCCTACCGGAATAGTAGATAGCCGTGTCGTCGGCGAAGAGAGCCAACTTGGCCAAGCCACGTTTGGGAATGTCGCTGGTGTACAGCGTGAACAGAAGGGGCAACTAGCGATAACTTAAATGGCTAATTTATTTAACGACTAGAATTATTAAAGTTCTATACCAGTATGATTTTAATTCAAACTTCTCGAACCACAAACAAAAACCAAAAATAAAGGTTCAGTTTATAACTTTACGCTTGCTTTTGTGAAAGAAGTCCAAATTATTAAAGTATAGAAAAAAAGATACAAATCAGAACTATAGGGTGCTTTTCCACTAGAGATGTGCTATGCAACGGTGCTATGAATGCGTTTGATATCCACCAATCATATTCATTGGTCCACATAGCATAGCATTGGTGGAAACGGATTCAACTAAGCTAAGGTTTTTATATGGAAGGATGTGTGATGTGGATGCGTGCTATGTATGCGAGCTATGGATGCGTGCTATGGATGATCGTGAGTGGTGTAGCTATGCCCGCCGCTCCCCGTGACTTCCCTTTTGTCGATATGTCGCATAGCTCGAAATGCGCATCTTTCTCGCACAGCTACATCGCTTAGCATCAGTGAAAACGGTCACTTAGTTAGCTTTACGTAGCTTAGCTTTGACATTCTCGCAGCATAGCTGCATAGCACATTTCTGGTGGAAAAGCACCCTAATGCAGATAAAGAAAAAGATCATCACACATAAGCCCAAAAACGTCCAGTGCCAAACATGATAAAGAAAGCCTTATTTTTTTTGCCTTTCTCCTTTTTGTAACAAAACATAACATCATGCTGCCTGTATTCCCCGAAGGATTGGGCAGAGGTGTATTGTACACATTCATTTCTCCTATTGCCATTAACCGGGCTCAAATCCAGACTCCGGGCTGGTACTGAGAATTTCCATACGGAAAAACCCAATAACACTTTGTCTGACCTGGGGATCAAACTTGGAGCATCAAGCTCAGCAGTCGCGCTTACGACCACTAGACCAACGAGGTAGTCTATACATCGATGGGTCCTTGTAAATTCTAATGTGAACTAAATATCTATACAGTTCATCATCTGCCTAGCCTTTTCTCAACTATGTTGGGGTCGGCTTCCAGTCGAACCGGATGCAGCTGAATATCAGTATTTTACATGGAGCGACTGCCTATCAGACCTCCACAACCCAGTAACTGGGTAATACAATACTCTTGGTAAGACTGGTTGTCAGACTTTCTGGCTTCTGAGCAACAGTAACGACTATCAAAGATCTACAAATGACAGCCGGGACCAACGGCTTTACGTGCTACGGAGAAAACTCGCTATGGTAAATGGTCACCCATCCACAGACCAACCTCGGCAAGCGTGGCTTACCCCGGAAGATCGGTCTATGCGGCTGTAATTATTTAGCCACGAGCTCCTCTATACAGTTAAATAAATATAAATATCTATACAGTTAAAAGGTTCAAATCGGAAATTACTAGGGATGGGCCGAATATTCGTTTTATATTCGTTATTCGGCATATTCGGTAGATTTACCGAATATTCGTATTCGGCCGAATATTCGGCTAAATCACCGAACGTTCGGCAAAGTGGTACTCAAAGTATTTTTACTTTACGGAGCCGTGTAAACGCATTCACGCGCAGTGTTTTCAGTGTGTTGCACTATGCGTGTTTTCTATACAAATACAGATACTTGCAAACAACATAAGAACACGCACTCCCGCGCTACGCTGCGTGATGCGGTCCAGTGTGCGAATCGCCTAAACGTTAAAAGTATTAAACCAATATAGTTTTTTTTAAAGAAAGAATTAATTGCATTTTTTATAGGTATTCATTTGAGAGATCAATCAATTACCCCTACACAAACAGCATTACTTAATTATATTAGTGACATATTAAGACAAATATTGAGATCTTTATAAGAGACCAAATCGAATATTATAATATAGGAACATAACCATAAGAATTCACATTTTTATTAACTTTTTATTTAAGTTATATGAAGGTAAATTTTCTTAAAATGCCCTTATGCGCGCTTTTCGTAAACGCATTCAGACTTGTATTGTTTACTTTAGGAAATCAATTATGCCGAATATTCCCGCCGAATATTCGGTTCGGTAAAAGTTTTACCGAACATTCGGCCGAATGTTCGTATTCGGTGAAATCCATGTTCGGCCCATCTCTAGAAATTACTGAAATGTCAGTTTGGGCCTTATACATAGGACCCATCGATATTTGTACTACTACTAACTAAAACTTTTTTAGTTCCCAAATCAACATACAGGTTGTTTGGCAGAACGTTGAACATACGATGGTGGATAGGTGGGGTCATCTGCTTCTTATTCAGTCCTAATTTATTTGGCCCTGGCCCCCTCGTTTATTTTTTAAAAGTAAGTTGTAATTAAGATTTAAGTATTTTTTACATCTTTCTGTAAGTTTGAGGACTCATAACTTTTTTTCTAGCCAACATCTGAATAAAGCAATAATTTTATAAGAATCTGCCAACATAAAAGATTTAAAAAAATGCCTGTTTTACCCATTTTTAATAAAAATTACACTTTAAAATTAAGAAAGTGGTGAAACTAGAAGAAAGCAAACATTTTTTTTTTAAATATCTCTTTTGCCAGGGCCACATAGATTAGGGCTGAGTAAGTAGCAGATGACCCCACCTATCCACCATTTTCGTATGTTCAACGTTCTGCCAAACACCTGTCTAAACAAGCGACCTTGTGTAACTAAGTCGATAGACTTAAGTCAGCATACGTGGTCTTAAAGAAACTTCGCCTTAATTAAAAGTACACAGCATGTAAGGCAGGTTCCTACAAAGGTATAGGGCTGAAGCGATTACCTCACTTTTATTACACCTCAGTTTACGTCGAAGCTTTTTATGACAGCCCTAATTAAGAAACATCTTTTGCGTAAAGCTGCGAGCTCATCGTATACTTAAAAGTAATTTTTGTGACTTCTAACGTCTTTTTCTAAGAGCCAATTATTCTAACATCGGATAACATTAATTTGTAGAATATCATAAGATCACGCCTGTATTCCTCGAAGGGTTAGGCAGAGGAATACATATAGTACACCCTCATTTCGCCGTTATGTTTAAGTCCCTTGTAATAGGGGGCGAGGCTGTTGGCATCAACCGGGCACAAATCCAGACTCCGGGCTGCTACTGAGAAATTCCACACGGAAAAACCCAATAATACTTTGCCTGACTTGGGGATCGAACCCAGGACCTCACGTTCAATAGTCGCGCTTGCAACCACTAGACTTATGAAGCAGTTCATTAGTAAACAAATATTCATTACAAAGCTCATTAAATCGGTAGATCATAATAAAAAGTACTTGTAGCGATGTCAGCTCTTTTTCGTCCTTAAAGTTTTATAAGATCTAGCATTTTGAAAAGTATTAGATATCCTATAACTATATCGTTAGTACAGAGCTTTGGCAGCTGATGTCATACTCATGCGCTAGAGTTATAAATTCATATATGTCATTCAGAGCATATACCGAGCCATTTTTGTTTTATGCCATGCATATTTCAGTCCTGTCTGTGTATGACTAGATGTATGACCGTGGACGAAGCGAAAGGAGTATGTAAGGATCGTAGCATGTGGCGTTCTCCAGTTTCTACCTACCCCCATGGGAAAAAGGCGTGAGTTTTATGTAGGTATGTATGTATTTCAGTTTCTATGTAGAATTGGGACACGTTGTTTTTATCCATGCATGGATAGGCAGCAGGACCTTCCTAAGCGCTTATGTAAAAGACAACAACATAATCGTTCAGAGGTCATTCTTAGCTAATATCGGTGTGTCAGGATTGCGACCAAGGTAAATACAGGACTCTCCACCACTGAGAGTACTTATATAAGGTCTATCTATTCATACACGAAATATTTTAAGGGATACATCTATAGGTGGTCAAGAAGACAAAGAAAAGTGAAAAATTTTTTTTTTGATTAGTATATATTTTACGTAATTATTATAATTGTAATTATGCTTGAGACATTTTGGATAAATTTGAAAAAAAATTGCCCGCTTCATTGACAATAAATACTACGTAGAAACTAGCGTAATGGATGTTGAAAATAGTAATGAGCCAGTATTTGATGCGTGTATCAAGTAAATTATTTAAGTAAAAAAAAATATGTTTAGTTTTTTTTTTTTTTAATTTATAGGGCTTTTTGACCACATAAAGATGTATCACTTAAAATAGTTCGTGTATGAATAGATAGACCTTATATTTGGGTTAGTGTTAGTAACATGAACTAGATCACAATATAATACTTTACACCATTTATTACAAGATCATAAAATAAGGACAAGCTAGTCAGATTAAGGTCAGACTTCTTCAGCTGATGAACACAGAATGCTCCGTTTCGTCGAATGACCACCACCTTTATGACATCGGGTAGGTTGATCCATATCGACGACTACCTTCCTTTGTCAACATTGCCCAGAGCTACCCGCTACTGATAAAACCTATAACAAGACGATGCGATCATAAATCTGTTGTCAAACTGTGGTAATTATGGCAATACCTATTCCTTTATGGCTTTCATTGTATACTTGTATGGCCTACAGATAGTTTTTCCGGGTCTGGGCGTCTCTGCATATGCGATTTGTGTCTGTAACCCACGATACAGGAAAAAAACAAAGGGGTTTTTTAAGTAGCTCCATATTTAAATGTAGATATTTCAAGCTCAAACGACTATATGGTTTTTTTTCGGATATCATCCGACTCACTTTGCATAAAACGATTTTAATTTGGGTACTGCCACCATACATATCAGTGGTATCAAGTGCAATATTACGATAGTGAGTTCTGGGTTTACAGATGTCCCACCTACTCCAGTCCCATCTGTCTGAACTTACGCCCTTGAATGATTACTGCACAAATTGCCAAACGCGTCTTAATTTTAAATTGCTGTTAAGTCTCGTACTGTCAAGGAAAAATAATAATTTTGCCATATTACTATGTGCATATAAAAAAAAATTGAGCAGGCTTTAATCATTATTAGAGCTCCTGCCTCTATTTTCTCCTACGTGTTCCTAGCCTTCATCAAAACAGCACTTAAAAACCAATTAAATAATTTACATAAACTTAACAGCTTATACAAGTATTTACATGCAACAAACTATAACACATTATTAACTATAACAATATAATATCGGCATTGTACCAAACTACTTCCTTGTGCTCTCACCCTAACGTGGCTGTCATTACACGACTGTTTGCGTGCCTTTGACTCGACAAAGTTCTTTGTTCCTTTGTAAGAAAAACAATGTAATAGTCCCCTTAGTTCGAAGAGTATTAAGACAAGTTATAGAGCGCGTCTAGGAATGAGTATGCATAGCCGAGTAAAAAAATGGTGCCTATACGTTTTAAACTGCATTTTCGTTTTGGTCAAGCTTTGAATTGGTGACCATTCTTCACACACGGATGCGGCGAACACGTTCAATCGTGCTCATTTGTTGTAACATGTCAATCTAAGTGGGCATTTAGAAGCCCGAAAGACTGCTGACCGATCTAATATTGGGATCCTTCAGTAGTTGGGTTGTCAAGTTCCGTGCTCAACCGCATCTGGTTAGATTTGAAGCCAACACCAACAAGCCGATGATAATAATAAGGTGTTATGATCTTTTATATCTTCTTTAAACATACATATGAGCTAAATTGCTGATCATCAAATTGGTCAGCTCCTGAAAACTGGGATGGTGATTTTCATTATTCCCATCACCAAATATATCTACAGAATCATTGAGTAGTAGAAGTTAATTATTCGAAGATGCTGCAGCCCAGGCTTTTCACAAAATCTCTAGTCGACTTTTGCGACACTCATGGATAGAAAGCCTATTCTTCGGTAGATGTGATCTGCAGCTTATCAAATTCATACTCTTAGACATTTTCAGAGTCTTATATGAACTGGCGACAATTGGGTCGATGTTTGCAATTATTTTTCTTGTTTAATGCCACTAAAGCGAAGAGGCTTACTAAGCAGTTCTTGGAACGGAAGTTCTTAGGAGTATTGTTATGATTCGGTGTGTCTACACCCGTTTTCATGTTCATCTTGCGCTTTCAACTTTCAATTCCTCTTGCGTCAAGCGCATGCAATATTGATTGCCATAAGACGAATGCAGCTAATCGTCTACACCGGTGCGCCTCGGTCAGTCGTCAGTCGACATACAATAGACGGATTAGCGTGCGCTAGGGGCATGCGCTTTTGTCGAACTAGTAATAATCCCCTCTGGGAAAGGCGTTACCTCATCATGAGAGTAACGTAAAACCGGAGGAAACATTAGACTAGCTTTCTACAACCCCATCATAATAATAAAAAATGTATCATGAGATCTACTGAAAAGCTTACAAACCGCAGGGCAGCTTGTGGCGAGCTGTTGGTGAGTGGCGACACTGCGTACCTTATTGCCTCAGAGAGTCGGTCACGGCCTCGTCTCCAGTTTGCCTTTATTGGCTGGCTGGAGTGGAACCCCAAGAGTGCCCGCAGGATTCTCAACTCTGGCTTGCCTGTATCGGCCAGCCAGAGGGGGGCCGCCAGAGCTATATGCTCGGGGGTGGAAGTGTCTAAAGGCGTAATAGCGGGGAAACCCACTCCGGGTCTTTTAGACCCGCGACGGCGAAACCGGGGCCATACCTCTCTACACCTCTAGCCGCTCACACGTCTGTTGCCCCCTTCGCCTATGTACTGGCGGCTTTTCGGGGGACCCAGCTAGTGAGCTGGCGAGTCACCGTCTGCCAATATATTTCAAATTTAAGCTTGAAAGGCAGACGCCGTTTTCTTCCGGCAATAGAAGTTGTCCAGTCCACCTAACACCCCTTCCCATAGTCCAGATATTTTCACCACATTTTACAATAGTCTTGCACCCACCTGGGACGATCCATGACTGTACTCCAATAGTGCAGCCGTGGATAGTTCCCGGTTGGTGCCCCATCCCATTTTAGATTAAAGTTCTCAAAGGGGCCTCTGCGCGTTGGACCTGTGTCCCCGTGTATGCCTTCCAAAGGACCGGACATCTTCCGCACGGAAGATGAGCCGTGAGCTCCAAAGAGATACATAATAATAATAATATCCTTTATTTCAGGCAACTTGGCCCATAGAAAACTAATACATAAATAACAAAAACAATACATAATTATAAACTAATACATAATATTATAAAACTAATGTACACGAAGTGATGGCGTCGTGTTGCGCTGCGTGGTGTCGCGTAGCCTTCCACGAAATCGTCGATAAACGACACCCTTCGGCCAAAACTCTTCCTTGAGGAAAGTCTCCACATGCTGTATTAAGGCATGCGCTATGGCGCTTCACGCATGCTTCAGACGAAGACGCAGGATGAACATAAAAGCGCACTGGTGTAGACATAGCTATAGGCATTCTAATGACAGTCGTAATACATAGAAGTATTTAAGTAATTAAGATAAAAAAAATACTAGCAGAAGTAAAAAATTAAACGTTTACTCCGGAAGCGTGTAAAATATCGCCATATTGGAATTTAACACGGCTTGTTACACAGTAAAATAAAAGAATTTCAGCTGCGCCAATTATTCTGAATGAAGCGTTCATTTAAAATGTAAAATGGTTACTACACGCATGAATATTATTGCTGATATTTCCACCACCATTTTTAATATTTAAAAAGAACGAAGAGATAATGCCCGTACACAGCTAATATTTTCCATTTTGCCGTCACATATCTTTTTGCTTAGCGTGGTTACTTGAAGCCTCCATGTTGAAAAAGGACCTCCTCAGTTTAATTTCCAAATCTGTTGTTTTTCTTATTACTAGAGCTTCTTCTTCTATCGTGTCAGCACGAGCTATACGAGAATAGCTCATGCCGTGGTGAAAAGATTAGCCAGTCAGCAAGGTTGGTAGCGGGGCTGACTGCCCAGGGTGCGCCGGACATACTTAAGTATCGTCACTCGTGGAGGCTCTTTTCATGCACCCCATTACTAGAGCTAACGTCAGTTATACATCAACGTCCATTAGTTTATTCACCCTCCAGAGCTCCTCATAAACGTCTCCATATCCGGGCATCTCCTCCCCATTACCACGTCTTGTTATTGGTAGTTGCATATAGGATGTTGGTAATGAAAAAACTGGTCCTTTTGCACTGGTGACACTACTGCCTATCATGGCATCACCCTCCGCGCGAACTGTCGTATCTAGCAATTGATCATTTTTCAGTAGGTAGTTGCGTTAGCTGTGGCTTTATTAATGAACGAATAACTTTGTTATATTGCTCTTGGCTTACTCTTGGCTTGGTTAGTAGTTGCCCTAAAGTCCTAAGGTCATCATAGTCATCTGCCTAGCCTTTTCCCAACTATGTTGGGGTCGGCTTCCAGTCGAATCGGATGCAGCTGAATATCAGTATTTTACATGGAGCGACTGCCTATCAGACCTCCACAACCCAGTAACTGGGTAATACGATACTCTTGGTAAGACTGGCTGTCAGACTTTCTGGCTTCTGACCAACAGTAACGACTGTCAAAGATCTACAAATGACAGCCGGGACCAACGGCTTTACGTGCTTTCCGAGGCACGGAGGAAACTCGCTATGGTAAATAGTCACCCATCCACAGACCAACCTCGGCAAGCGTGGCTTAACCCGGAAGATCGGTCTATGCGGCTGTAATTATTTAGCCACGAGCTCCTCTCCCTAAAGTCCTAAGGTATCTATTTATTTCTATTCATTTGAAGCAGATACGTCACTCTGTGAGAATTTCTCTGAAAAATTATCAATTGCTAGTTACGACAGTTAGCGCGGAGGGTGACGACGAGTCAGGTTATTGAAATTTAGCACAGTTATAGAAAGTAGTAGCTCAATTAGAAACACATTATGTTGCTTGTCAAAGCTCCAGCTAGTTTGAGAAAGCTAGATGTTGTACTGTTCCCTAAGGGGAAGAAGGGGAAGATGGTAAACCATCATATCAACATTTCGCCGGCCACTGCTGGTCATTCCCCTTTTCATCGATCCCTATCCCCCTATTTTCTACTGATTAAGCGATACAAGTGTGGCCAATGTTGACCTTAGTATACCAAAGTCAATAAAAACCGGCCAAGTGCGAGTCGGATTTGCGCAGGAAGGGTTCCGTACCATTATCTATAAAAACGGCAAATTTTTTTTGCCGTTTGTTGTATGTGAGCCCCCTTAAATATTTATTTTATTCTGTTTTTTAGTATTTTTTGTTATCGCGGCAACAGAAATACAACATCTGTGAAAATTTCAACTGTCTAATTATCACGGTTCATGAGATACAGCCTGGTGACAGACGGACAGACGGACGGACAGCGGAGTCTTAGTAATAGGGTCCCGTTTTACCCTTTGAGTACGGAATCCTAAAAATGAATGTTCTTGCTCACCCATTTCTCTACCCAACATGCAATTATCCAGTCTGGACTAGAACAGCACCTCTAAAAAAAATCAATTTAGCCGACAGCAAAAGGTGCCAAAAAAATCTGCATGTTACGTTATGTAATCCCAATACATAGTTGTTACAAGAACAGTGGTTGGACCTGCGCCAGCAAGCTTAGGGTTGCTACGTATAGTAAGGTTTTTATCAAGATTTGAATAAGGGAGAGTACCTACTCATCTGTACGGAGCGACCAGCGCGGCGTTCGTGAACGAAAAACAATAGATGAACAACATTAGAACGCAAGAGACTTTTTGAGAAGCTAGTCGTCCCTGTATTTGTTAGATTATAGCCTCAGTTGACTATAAAAATGTTTTTTTTTCCTTTATTATTTAACTACTTTACAACATTCAAACGTATCAACACACGACACGTGACGACACGTTTGGTGCAGTGGCTAAGCGATTGGCTTCTGCGCTACGGGTCGTGGGCTCGATTCCCATACGGAACAAAAATTTGTATGGCCTACAGATGGTTGTTTCGGGTCTGGGCGTTTGTTTGTGAGATTTGTGTCTGTAAACGCACCCACGATACAAGAGAAATCTTAGTGTGGGGCAACGTTTTTAAAAAAAGAAAAAAAAAAAAACATACAAACACAAACAATCGCGGGTTTAACAGCGGTTTGTCAAGTATGTGCTGTCACGTGTCATGTGTCACGGTGACAAAAAATCACAATGGGCGCCCGGCCTTATGTCACTCCGCTATTTACGGCCAGGCGCTCATGGTGATTTTTTGTCACGGTGACTTTTTGTTACCAAGTCGAATTCTATGAAAATATACAGGGTGAAATTGTAAACAGTCGACAAACTGAAATGGGAGATTGTACTCATCACTATGAACAACATTTACTACGGGACCAAACCTGAAATCGCGAAAAAAAACAGCTGTTCCCTACATTTATGTTCGCATAACTCGTCAAAATGTAGGGAACAGCAGATTTTTTTTTATTGAGGGGATAATGGCTAATTAACAGCCGCGCAGATCATACAATTTGCTAGATTAAGCTACGCTTGCCGCAGTCAGACCGTGGATGGGTGACCGTTCGTTACACATTCAAAACCCCTCCGTGCCTCGGAGAGCACGTTAAACGTCGGTCTTGGGTGTCATACGAATACCTATGACAGTCCTTACGGGTAGTCAGAAGCCCGAAAGTCTGACAACCGGTCTAATTTTCGGATATCGACATTGCCCAGTAACTGGGTTGGGGATGTCTGATGGCAGTCTCTCCGTATGAAATACTGGTATTCCGCCGCATGTGGGGGCCTACTCCCTAAGTCCGTCAACGAAGTTAGTCGCTCGTCCGAAAGTAGCCCGAAACGTAGGAGTGAACAAAACAAGTGTCAAGTTCAACTTTTCGGACGGGAAAAAACACATCAGTAGTAGGGACAGCTGTCAAATCGTGTTGTCATTCATTCTTAGTTCGGGCCCCGAAATAATCGTATGTCCGTAGGTGAGGGAGTAGAACGCTCGTAACTAAGGTCGAAACCACGGACTTCGTGCTTAGGGAGTAGACCCCCTGATTAGACTTGAAGCTGACCCCAGCATAGTTAGGAAAAAGGTAGTCAGAATAATAAGAAGAGTAGTATTAACCTATTATAATCCAGAAATAGTGTAACCATGTCCTTATACCCTCTAGTTATCGTGACTCACTGAATATTTAGTTATTCGAACCGTGATAAGGAAATTCTTGCTTTTCTGTGAAATATAATATTTTTCGACATAAACTGCGTAGTCATTATTGTAGAAAAACCGGCAAATTGTTATCTCAATAAATAGTAGACTATTTCTATAATAATAATACATCCTACAATGGAGACGGAAAAGTTAACGACAAAAGTATCGAAGAAGGCAAAAATTTAATAATGTTGACTAAATTGGATAAACCACTGAGCAATATTTTTTAATTTCCTGAAGGATTTACAGTCGGCCTGTTACTGAGAAACAGTGTGGAAACCGGTTATTATGGGCACGTGATGCGGAGGAATGAGGAACATTTCGTGAGGAAAGTTTTGAGTATGAATGTGGGTGGTTATAAGGTAGAGGAGGACCAAAAACACGATGAATGGATAATGTAAAAGATGATATGACTAGAAAGAGAGTGACTGCTGAGATGACGGCTAATAGAGATGAATGGAAGAAAAATACATGCTACGCCAACACCAAATAAGTTGTGATAAGGGCAGGAGGATGATGATGGTGATGTTACTGAAGTCCCCATTAAGTCACACCCACTCTCCTATCATAAAAGGTAAAGTAAAGGTATTGTAAAGGAAGGGGGGTGGGCAGCAATGAATGACAGATGGAATGAAAATACAGGCACATGACTTTCCAACTTTGTCTCTAAGCTTGGCAACGCATCAGCTATCCTCTTTGTGTTTTTGGTCGTAGGCGGCGGTAACCAACTTACCATCAGGTGGGCCGTCAGATTGATTATTAAACTCTCAATCACCGTAATTATAGACACAATAGATAAGACAATTAAGTGTCATCCTGGGACGACGGGCGTTACGCAACCGGTTAAGGAACTACGTATGAAAAATGCAACGTTTTTCCCATGTTGCATAATTGACGCATGTTGTAAGATTCAATAATACCCAGCACGTACGGTGTTAAGATCTTTACAGTTCGACTGGTAGTAGTCACGTTGAAGTCCGGTGCCTAGCAGCTTACGTCGTTTAAGTCAGCTTCATCGTAAGTTAGCTTCATCTTTTGTATGTGAGATCCAGAGGGGTAAAGGGGAATGCCTATACGAGTATATCTGTGCTACTTGGATTCGCGTGCTCCATCTTAGACCCTGTCTGCGCTTATTATCAGGTGCAATTAGAGTCGCGACCAAGATAAAGAAAAACAATAACGTTCATAATCCCTTACTACGATCACTACTCCGTCTGCCAAACATGGTGATTATTGCAATGTATGTATGAAGGTTATTGTAGCATTCTTTAGGAAACTCATGTTCACTGTACAGCAATGACGAAGACGACGATAAAGGGTTTATGACGATAGTTTAGTCACCAAAGACCGTATTTTTATACTGGTTTCGATCGGATACAGCCTCAAAAAAATGAGAGGCTCGTGGCTAATTAACAGTCATGCAAATCATGCGATTTGCAAGTGATCAGACTGTGGCGTGGCAGCAGGAAGGGTGACCGTTCGTTACACATCAAGACCCCTCCGTGTTTCGGAGAGCACGTTAAACCGTCGGTCCCGGCAGTCATACGAATACCTATAACAGTCGTTACGGGTAGTCAGAAGCCTGAAAGTCTGACAACCGGTGTAACCTTAGGATAACGGCATTGCCTATTAGTAACTGGGTTGCGGAGGTCTGATGGCAGTCGCTCCGTGGAAAATACTGGTATTCAACCGTATCTGGAAGCTGACCCCAATATGGTTGGGAAAAGGCTAAGAAGAAAGAACAGCCTCAAAAAATATCTAAACAACTAGACAACCCTATGAAAAGGTTTCCCCGAGACTAGGTCATTATAAAGATTGCTCCATACCAATGCGTCCGCTGTGAAATTGCTATGGTTATCGCCAGTAGTTCCGTTTGGACGCATTATAACGTTTATTGAACACCATTCGACTGTGCAAAGGTACTGTTGTGAGCAATTCAATCCTAGAAATTGATACTTTGTAGGCCGTCGTGGTTGGAGTATCAAAACAGATTGTTTCAAGCTGAACATAACAACCTTACGTTAGCAGTGAATGCCTAGCGGCTGAATCCTCCATACCTTCCTTACACTTTTTTATATTTATTTATTTATTTAAAGACTTTGGAAGACTTATAGCTAAATATAATGGTGATAAATAACAGTATGATAATCTGACAGCCAATTACAAGTCTTCACGTCTAGAGCTTGTCTGATATAAATATTCTGTGGAACACAATATACATACTGCCAAATAATGCCAAAAAATAAAAAGAAGAAATTAAAAAACTTAAAAACATGTAAGCTGAGCAACACCTAAGATTTATGTTAAAATTAATATAGTTGCGGCAGGTTAATTCCCATGATAACCAAAGTGTTAAAAATCAATGTAATCAATGTATATGAAAACCTTGTCCCACGCTAAGATTTCTTTTGTATCGTGGGTGCGTTTACAGACACAAATCTCACATACACAAACGTCCAGACCCGAAACAATCATCTGTAGACCATATAAATTTTTGTTCCGTGTGGGAATCGAACCCACGAGCCGTAGCGCAGAAGCCAATCGCTTAGCCACTGCACCAAACATGTCGTCGAATCTCTGACTTTACGAATTTATGTTCAGATCAGAGCTTGATATCACTCGCGTTAACGGTGAAGGAAAAATATCGTGAGGAAAGCTGCACACCCGAGAGGGCTCCAAAAAGTTCTCGACTCGTGGTGGACTTAGTAAACCCTACAAAAATGCAATTTTAGCTTTAATTTCGCCAAACTAGATCGCTAGTTTGGATGCAGTATGCAGCACCCACCCGCAAATACACAAAAAAGCACATGCAAAAACTGTGAAAAAAAATGCAACTTGCAACCCAAACCAATACTTATGTACGTGTGTTTCCACATCATGGATTTCCGCAAAGTAGCACCTGATTCCATTATTTATCTGAAATAAACCCTCCTCGTTGTAGGATCACTTTTTCATCATCATCCTCATACGTCATTTCACCTTCTTTCTATCTACCATTAAACCTTTTTTTATCACAGGCCACATCGTTTTTGACTCTTATATTCAAAATTGGAAAAGCACTCGAAAAAGAAAAGAAGGAAAGTTTTTTTGGTCGTCATGTCGTCACATGAGTAGATAAATCTACTCATGTGATGTCGTCATTCGAGAGGCAACCAGGAAAGGGTGCGGACTGGAATTTACTCGAGGGAGTCGCTGCACTCCTGAGCCTCCGGCGCTACGACTCACTTGAGGGAGTCGCTGCACTGCTGAGCCTCCGACACTCCGATCTACTTGAGGGTATAGAAGTTGTCCTATAAAGTGTTTTCTTGTTCGTCCGGCTTGGAGTAGGTAGGATCCCTTAGTTTGCAACCTTCTTTATAACTGGTGTAGCAGACGCGTCCCTACCTCGGGAGAACTTGGAGTCGTCTGCTACATTACATCATTATGTGAAGAAACCGGTGCCTAGCAGTGGGACTGCAATACGCTGATTATGCAAGCTGAACGTCTATCTTCTACATAGATTGCTTTTTGTAATTATTGGTCATGTAAAGATATTGCCATGATCTAGATTGGAAGACCCAAAGTCGCTCTTTTCTAGTCAAAAATCACACGGAACTAAAAGGATAGATTAGGATATATTATGAACATAAAAGAACAGTATATCTTCTTCTTCTTTCTGCGCCTTTTATCATACCTTTTCTCGCCATTTTTCTCGGCATTTAGCATACCTCATCCAGTTCTCCCCAACTATTTTTACAAAGTCCTCAGCCCATCTAGCCAGCTGACGCCCGACACTTCTCCGTGCGGTCCTGGGTCTCCACTCTAGAACCTTCCTACCCAACCTGCCATCGGTTCTGCGACTTATGTGGCCCACCCACCTCCTTTTACGTTGTACTATGACAAGGGCCACATCTACAACCTTTGTGCGCTCTCGGTGCGGTACAGTGTATTCATTCATTTAGCCGAAAGACGTCCACTCGCAACATCGAACGGTCCTGTGCTTCTCACATCCAGCGGATTTCCGCGACCTTTGCCATGTCATCAGTCTACCTAGTGAGAGGCCTACCCACGCAGCGCCTTCTGATACGCGGTCGCCACTCCAGAAACTTTCGGTCCCATCGGCCATCCATTCTGCGAGTAATGTGCCCCGCCCACTGCCAGTTAAGTTTGGCAATTTTTCGGGCTATTTCGATTATGGTACAGTGTATAAATTCAGTTAAATATCCTAAAAAAGAATATCAGAATTGCTACCAAAGTTTAAAAAATTCACAAATTAGCGACATGGCAATACCAAAACGTATTACCAATGCAGATGTGTGCGGTCGCGAGCGGTTCGTATAAGCCCCGGCTTTTGTCTACATATGTGCATACAGTATGCCCAATTTGCATAGACTGTGACTCGCGAGAGGTAGGGGAGACTGTTGGTGGATTTATTTTTTGGATCTAAGTTTTTTTTAATATTACTGATCACGCCTGTATTTTTCGAAGGGTTACGCAGAGAAGTACACCCTCATTTCGCCGTTATGTTTAAAGTCACATGTAGTAGAGTAGAGGGTGAGCCTATTGCCATCAAACGGGCACAAATCCAGTATCTGGTCTGCAACTGAGAAATTCCACACGGAAACACCCAATAACATTTCGCCCGACATGGGGATTGAACCCGTGTTCACGCTCAGCAGTCGCGCTTGCGACCACTAGACCGATGAGCCAGTCTAAAGTCTAGTTTTTTTAAATATATTTTATCAAAATTTTTACCGCACATGATTATTTGAGGCACTGACACCACGAAATGGAATGTGAACGAGCAAAGATTTCAAAATCAAAATCAAAAGTTTTTATTTCACATAAACCATTACAGGCGCTTAGGAAAAGTCGAATTTAGGTGCACGGTTCCAATTAGTCGTTTCCTATAGAGAAGAGCCGGCAAGAAACTCCATGGTTACTCTTTTAAAATTCATATCTTTAACAATTTGAGTGGGTACAGTTATGACTTAAAATAGTTATGAGAGAGCAAAGTAGACTTAAGAGCATTTAAACAAATCTTTTCGAAAAAAATCAAGGTTAACTAAACGTTACAATGAAGGAAAGCATCAATGACAACCATTTATATTTGACTATTCGTTGTTTTTGACCATTTCCTAAAAATAAATCATAGACCGCCTCCCTTTTTGAAGACATGCGAAGTTCTTCCAGCGTCAGATCTAATAAAATGATGTAAAATAAACAAAGAAAACCCTTTATCGATACGTAAGTTTTGCAGAAACAAAAGCTGTTCAATCTTCGCCTGTAGGAAAGTATCGGCAGGTACGAACACAAGAAGTTTCAAAATTAAAGCATTACGTCTTAAGGGGTGTTCTTGTGGCTTGCATTGCGTCGGTAACTCACGGCTTAGCGAGATAAATGGCGGCTTGTCGCCCGCTAGAAATTATTATGGTAAATACGGACCTTAAGATTTATTTCTTCGTTTGAAACCGCTGATTCTGTATGTTTAACTTGCGTGGGAGAAGATTTATTAACATACATTAATACTTTTGTGAGAACAAAGACTTTCATTCAATTTTTTTTTCAAACTTTACTCAAGATATCTCCTTTAACGTGGTCGGTTTACAGTAATAATGGAGGATCTCGTGGCTAAATAATTACAGCCGCATAGACCGATCTTCCGGGTTAAGCCACGCTTGCCGAGGTTGGTCTGTGGATGGGTGACCATTTACCATAGCGAGTTTCCTCCGTGCCTCGGAAAGCACGTAAAGCCGTTGGTCCCGGCTGTCATTTGTAGATCTTTGACAGTCGTTACTGTTGGTCAGAAGCCAGAAAGTCTGACAGCCAGTCTTACCAAGAGTATCGTATTACCCAGTTACTGGGTTGTGGAGGTCTGATAGGCAGTCGCTCCATGTAAAATACCTACTGATATTCAGCTGCATCCGGTTCGACTGGAAGCCGACCCCAACATAGTTGGGAAAAGGCTAGGCAGATGATGGTTTACAGTAATAATGAACTAAAGAAACTAAAGAGAAATAACTTTTATTTCCGTTTATCATGTTTAAACATATTATTTTATATTTTTTAATATATTTATTTAAATACAAAAAATTGTAGCCCACCGGCATCGGGAACAGGGTCCAAGCTACCGGCGGTCAGGGCTCCAGAGAGAGGAACTTCCTAACAATACGTGCCGTGTCCAGAAGTACCGCTTTCTGAATCAAACCCTTGACCCAGCTGCCTAACGATAGCCTCAACAGATGTTGGTCGAGGCTCCTGGCTATTAAACCATTGGCTGTAACATCCCATCCCATGAACATCCCACATGTCGACAACCTCGTGTGCAAAATCGAGATATTTGTTTTTTTATCATTTTTGTTTTTCAAAAATTAAAAGAGAAATAATAATAATTGTATTCTTTAATTAATTCTTGAAAAAAATACGACAATAAACATCTTATTTCTTTAAAATGACTGCCTTTTTCTGCTTTTTACTAAGCTCTCTCATACTAAACGAACAATTAACGAGCACACATCTTTTTTTTCATTCTTTACGTAATAACTGCTTCAACAAGATTGTACATATTTATATTTAACAGCAATTACCCCTCCCTTTTTCACCACCCTTTCACAAACAATACGCTTTCCAATCTAAATGAAATATTTAATGGGCCAATAAAATTTCACGCCCATAATTGGTTATTTCACCCTACATAGGTTTGAATTAATTGTTTGCCACCAAAAGGAGTTAGATTTCGTTCGTTGGCTTTATGCCTCGCGAGATTCCATGTCAATGTTTTATTTGTATTGCAATCCCAGCCCCTTTTGTTTTGTTTTGTCATTAAAGGATCAATTAACACAAACAGTAAAAGGGATAAATACACTGTTGTTGGGATATTCTAGTCTCAGTAGTTCAGTTGTTTTGTTCAGGACCGGACTACTGAGACTCATTTTGTCTCATTAGTTCGGTTATGACGTCAAAACGAACTGTTGGTACTAAAAAATATACCAGTAGTCCGGTTAGAGATGTAAACATCAAATGCTTTTATTATATACTAGCTTTTGCCCGCAGCTTTGCTTGAGTGAAATTTTAAACCCTCGTTAAGCCCTTTTTAGGTGTAGTTATAAAATCCATAAAGTCCGTCTTTTGTTATTTACTTTGAAGAGTGTTTGTGCCAAATTTTAACAGCCCATTTCACCCCGTTAGGGGTGCAATTTCTAAAAACGCTCAAACACGTGTATGTTTATTTCTAACCAAAAGTCTAGATATTTAATTCCACGCTTCTTACTTGAAAAGTACCAGATTTCTCACACAAACTTTCAACGTTGATTTCACCCCTTTAGAGGTAGCATTTCCAAAAACGCTCAAACACGTGTACCTACATTTATTTTTTACCTTAAATCTTCATATTTAATTTCATGCTTCTTACTTCAAAAATGACGGACTTACATACAAACTTAAATCTCTTATTGCACCCCTTTAGGGGTTGATTTCGGAAAATCCCTTCTTATCGGACGTTTACTAACTATTAACTACCTCCCTGCCAAATTTTATCTTTATACGTCAAACGGTTTCCAATGTTTCGTGATGAGTGAGTGAGTGACCTTTCGCTTTTATATATTTAGATTAGATTTAGATAAAAGAATAAAATATATTCTCTAAAATTATAGTTTGGTAGTTTTTAATTAATAGGCACTTTCATAAGAATACTGACCGGAGAATACTGAAATCATTAACCGAACTAGAACACAAGTATCAACAGTTCGTTTTGACGTCATAACCGAACTATCATCATCTGCCTAGCCTTTTCCCAACTATGTTGGGGTCGGCTTCCAGTCGAACCAGATTCAGCTGAATATCAGTATTTTACATGGAGCGACTGCCTATCAGACCTCCACAACCCAGTAACTGGGTAATACGATACTCTTGGTAGGACTGGTTGTCAGACTTTCTGGCTTCTGACCAACAGTAACGACTGTCAAAGATCTACAAATGACAGCCGGGACCAACGGCTTTACGTGCTTTCTGAGGCACGGAGGAAACTCGCTATGGTAAATGGTCACCCATCCACAGACCAAGCTCGGCAAGCGTGGCTTAACCCGGAAGATCGGTCTATGCGGCTGTAATTATTTAGCCACGAGCTCCTCACGTCATAACCGAACTAATGAGACAAAATTAGTCTCAGTAGTCCGGTCCCGAACAAAACAACCGAACTACTGAGACTAGAGGGTTGGGATAGATACCTATGTGGTATTGTTGTAGTGGTTTCCGGCTCTTCTCCACAGGACCTTCTATTTGTAACCGTGCACCTAAAGTAGGATTATCATACCCTTTTCACCGTAAGTTGATTTCTGACGTTTCTCTACCAAACGTTACCATACAAATAATCTACACTTGGGAGCAAAGAAATCGAGCCACTCCTTTTTCACGTGTCCTGGTAATAAGTTTTGTTTCATGAATTTTATTATTCAAAATACAAAAAACTACCCTCATTGTAAAGGTTATTAAATAACCTTTTAGGCGATATATGTTTAGAATTGATCTGTTTCTTAGTACCAAAAATAATAACAATTATACCTACGTGAAAAATAGAAGTGGCTCGATTTATTTGCCCCCAAGTATATTTATACAATTAAAAAAGTAAAAACCGACTTCAAAAAAACTAAACGGAGTAAAATAATTATCATTTAATAAAACTTCCAGTTTCAGAAGTCGGTGCATTCAATTTGTTTCAGCGTAGAACACCGACTTCTGACACTGGAAGTTTTATTAAATGATAATTATTTTACTCCGTTTAGTTTTTTTGAAGTCGGTTTTTACTTTTTTAAAGTTTTTTTATTTTATACTTTTTAGTGCCACAAATTGCAATTAAAATAGTGTACAAATTCTCGGACCAGCACTACAACTAGAACGTCGTCTACATACGATTTGTGTTTTTTGTTTTTGTTGATTTTTCCAAAAAGTGCTGCACCAATTTCAATAAAATTATATGGGACCACCTCTGAAATATGGGCTACCAAACAAAAAAAGAATCATCAAAATCCATTCATAATTGGGTGAGATATCGCGTAACAAACATACAAAAAAAAACAAAAAAAAAACATTCAGACGAATTGAGAACCTCCTCCTTTTTGAAGTCGGTTAAAAATGAATCCCTATTTCCTTTGGTCACATGTGAGCGGCTGGACCGATTTCGCAATTTTTTTTTGTTGTATTCGTAATTGTCAGGAGATGGTTCTTAAGGAAGATAATTTTGATATTTAAAAAAAAAACGAAATTATCTCAGTATTCTTCATTTGTTTACCGCATGCATGAAAATGGTTTTAACTTTTTGTTACTATTTTGATTTTGTTTCTGAAGGTAGGTAGTAGTTAAGTACTAAGTAGTAAGTAGGAAAAAGTGCATTGCAACGCATGCCTGGTACAGCTAGTAAAATAAATAAAATGAAATGACATCCTGCGAACCGTTTAAAAAAACTTATCTGACACTTACTACGTTATGTAATTACTGATACATATTCAGCTGCATTTGGTTAGACTGGAGGTTTACCCCAACATAGCTGGAACAATCCTAAGCTGATCATCCACAGCCCTAAGTACACACTACTAGGTCTAAGCCTCTATAAAATTATTCTATCCGCCTCAGCCGTAGCTGACAACATTATGTAAATATCAAAACACAAAAATACATCAACTAAACCTTCTTGATACTCAAAATTTCCATACCGCCGTTTTAAAACCATCAAAACGTAGATGACACAGAAGGTACACGGTGCAATGTTGCTGAGTAATCACCCGAATAACTCAAGGAAGGCTTTTTGAATTTATACCGTCGGTCATTAGCATAAGAATCTAAGTATTGCGGTTACCACGAGAAATAAAGATGGCGCCTTGATGACGTGATACACAATATGGCGGCTGGTTATGGTGTTTTGGTTCATCATGCAATCAGCATTGATAAAAAGGTAAAAAATCTTTATGAGTATTGTTATCTGAAACTGCTATAAAATATTAAGATATTGTTTAAATCAAATCAAAAATTGTAATTATACTTTTGTATTTTTTATTAAAACACATTTTTTGTAATAGATTGACAAACAAGATGGCTACCGTCGCCTATACTAAGTTAGTCAGAAAGGGGGTACAAATCCGAAAAGGTGTTAAAGTAGGTACCCATAATAATAAATAACTTTTGTTGTACCACTTTCCCCAAAAGTCAATAGTTTAAGAGAAATAGCGGTTAAAAAATTACATAAAAAATACGCAAAAATCTGTCTAACCTCGGCTATGTTCAGCTGTGTTTACATTTTAAGTCATATTTGGGGGTCACAAATTAAAACTCCATTTTTTGAATTCGTAACTAAAGCAAGGCTGAAGAATTTTTGAATTTTAACACTTGCTTTAAAACCGTCATCAGTGATACTTTATTCGAAATTGTTTGTTCGAAAATTTCTAAAACACTTGACTGAAATGTTGTACGTACGAAATTTCTATATGTTGTGTGTTGACAGAAATTATGGTTTTTTTCTGTCGTGGCGCCAATTCGCGGAGGGAATCGCCTTAAAGGGCTGTTGCGTAGTGAGCGTTTTAAATATTTCTTCTAACCTTTTTTTTTCATTTTCCAATTGGTTTGGGCCAGACTTAACCTTTTACAGAAAATTTTAACTCATTGATAGTCTTTGAATGAAGAATTTTACGCGCACCACTTCTAACATAATAATTACAATGGATGACGCATTTTATTTTAAATGTTCTATTAAGTACTTATAGAAAGAAATTCAAGCACATAATGGATAATAATGAAGTGGACTCAGTTTTAATTGAAGTATTCATTAAGACCGAAAGTGCTTAAAAATAATTATCCAAAAAATCTTAATTAAAAATTAATTTTTTGAAGTAATCAAAAGTGCCTATTCAAGTTCATTTTCGTCAGAAACCAGTGAAAACCTCGTTAATAGTAATTATGGTCAAACACGTTTTATGTTATATTAAGCAAGAAAACCTCGCAACCCATAATTTTAAACTGGCCTGAGTTCAATTTGAAGGCAAATAAAGAAGTTGATTATAAATAATGCCCCCGTTTTATCTGCTGATATCCCCGTAATTAACCACAAAAATCCTATTTTTTTACCAACGAGACCTCATACGCATTTGACACCTTTCGAAAATGTATGCTCAAATATTAGTTACATGACTTTGTAGGTAATGCTTACTTTATAATAAAAATAAACTTAAAAAAAAAACCCGACTTCAAAGAAATACTAAGAGGAGTAAAATAATTACCATGATATAAAATTAACAGTTTCAGAAGTCGGTGGCTTCTATTTGCCATTCATCATATCAGTGTATAGTTGCACCGACTTCTGAAACTGTTAATTTTATATTATGGTAATTATTTTACTCCTTTTAGTATTTCTTTGAAGTCGGTTTTTACTTTTTTTTTAAGTTTATTTTTTATTAAATACGTTTTAGTGTCATAATTTTAACCCCCACCATCAAAACCCTTCTTTTTGGCTTTGACGTAGTCGGGCATAAAAAGTCCTTTCAAATGATACCTTCCACGATATAATGAAAACATTCCAAAGGGGGGTGGGGGACACGCACCCCCTTCTCTTTTCCAGTAGTCAGTTCCCAACAACAAATATAAACAAAACAATATTAGAAATTTGAGAATTTTGCTTTGATCCGATGAGGAGTTCCGTTCCATATCTCTGAAGTTCATGGTCTAATCATAACAAAATGTATATGGGACCAATCGGGAAGTATACCCTTTCGAACAAAAAAATATTTTTTCAAATCGGTTCATAAATGACGGAGATATGAGGTAACAAACATAAAAAAAAATTAAAAAAATACAACCGAATTGAGAACCTCCTCCTTTTTGAAGTCGGTTAAAAACAAAAAAACACAAGTGAAGTTCCTTACAATTTTTTTTCAGTAAACGGTTTTTTCCGTCCCCTGTAAAATCTTGCTTTTGGCAATAACTAGGTTTTCACGGCCGACGATATACAGATTAATTTGCTTTTACTTTAATATACAGGTTACTCGTATAACTAAAAAAACAAACACACAATAGTCATGTAAAGTTAAGTAGGTATAACAAAAATTTATACATATTATTTATTTAAAAGGTTCTCCAAGGACTTACCCACTATTTAAAAGGCAGTAATTATAATAACATAAATTTTAGATTAAGGGTAATTTGACACCTGTACAGGGGGCAAATTCTACTATCAGAAATTTTTATCAATTGCAACGGAATCGTACATTCAGACAGTGTTCGTTTACAAAAACTATCAAACTGTTTGACAGCCAAAACAAAACCAAACATTTTGACAGTTTCTTAAACGAAAACTGTCTGAATAAACGATTCAGTTGCAACTGATAAAAGTTTCTGTTAGTAGAATCGCCCCCCAGCACTTACATGAAAAACGTTTTCACGTTATTTAACACCCGACGGTTCTTTTAATGCACCCCACATACCATGAATAGGAAATCAACTCACCAAAAAATATTCATAAAATCTGATACAAATAAACAAACGAATACTCCTTACAAAACTTCACCCTCTTAAATTTGACCGCACCGCAAATGACGTCATCACAATCGCCAGTGAAGACGTCATTACGCATTTACAAAGTTATCGCATCAGTCTACATGACTCTTATGTTTTAAGACGTAAAGCTGAGTTCAGCGTGAATAAGGGTAAAAGTAATTTGGTACTCAAGGTGTCATTGACGAATCTGAGCCATTTCTCATCAAGTACCATTACAGAATGTTACCATCGGTTGTCGCAAGTTGTCATTTGCGTTGTAATACAGAAAATGGCGCCTACGGTACGCAGGTAGGGTAATTTCAGGCTTTGTGTGATCAAATAATAATTTAACGCTTATACTTGAACGGCAGTTGTTGGCAGACTAGATACATGTTCATGTACCCATGACCTTCATCATTCAGCCGAAAGGCGTCTACTGCTGGACATAGGCTGGGTTTGCCTTAATTGCCACGCTTGGCAGTCGGGTTGGCGATCGCAGTATGGTTGTTAAAGTACTCAGAGAACGCTGCTGCCCATCCTCTAGTGAATCCCTTAGTCGCCTTTTACGACATCTATGGGAAGAGATGGGGTAGTGCTATTCTTTAAGTCCGGCACCACACGGTACATAAGAGCCATAAAAGAAGGCAAATAACAAGCAATTTTGCTCTTATTCAAAGCGGAAAGATTACAAAATACATAAATATCATAATCATCCCATTTCTGTCCCACTGTTGGGCTGGTGCGGATCGGCGGACTACACACAATCGAGGACTCTATGGGATCCTCTCAGGTGTGCAGATTTTCGCCCAACCAGTAACAGTCCCGAGAAGGCGGCGCGCTGTGTTCCGTGCGTGCCTCTCAGGAGGACGTGGGGCAAGGCCCCACAGAAGCACAGGTCCGCCAGGGGCTGGTGGACCGAGGCCTGCTGGGGTCGCGGTGCATGCAGCTGCGAATCCCGCGACCCCGGCCAAGGGTCAGGAGAAGGAACACCGTGGGTTTTTAGCCGGTAAGAGTCCGGCATACCCCTTCGCTTTCCCTGGGCGAAGGGCATCAATGAGGAGATTCCCACGAAAAAAAGAAAAAGGTGTGCAGGTGTCCTCGCGATGTTTTTTCCTTCACCGTTAACGCAAGTTATAATCAAATTCTAATCCGCACATGAATTATAAAAGTCAGGTGCGTTCCGGGATTGTTAGACTAAGTTCTTCTGCTTAGAAGGCAAGCGGTCAACCGCTAGGCTATCATCCTAACTAATATTATAAATGCAAAAGTAAAGAAAGAAAGAAAACATATTTATTCGCGCCAACATGACGCACGAAAGTAAAAAATAAAAAACTATACACAAAACTAAAAAGAAACTATTGGGAAAAATATGCGTCCCATCCGCGCAAAACGGCCCTCGTTCGTAAGTTTGTTTGTTGCTCGTAAGTGAGTTTGTATGTTTGTTACCTTTTCACGCCTAAAACACTGAACCGATCATCTTAAAATTTTGCATATGGTGAAGTTCTAACAGTGCGTAAGTCATTTTGTGACAGAAACAGACGACACTGCGAAAGTGGCAATATTACTTGAAATAAAAAGATTACTAGGATTTTCAAAGGTTTAATAAATCATCAAAGAGTTTATCTGCAATGATAATTAAAAACAATATTGCGTTCAGCGTAGGTTACGCTCGTTTTAAATAGTATTTTTACTCTCTTGTAAAGTAGCCATTTTTGACTTCCGCACTGTTAGAACTTCACTGACGATATACATTGTCAGGTGTACAGAAACGGACATAAGGTACCTTTCATCCCGAAAAAAAGTACTGTTCCCGAGGAAAACAACAATAACGTTCTTATGATAATACATGGCACCACGTGTCTTTTGAATTATGATTGAATTATATTATCCCGAAAAATACGGAATACGCGATAGACGATATGCACGCGAGCGACGCCACACGCGTCCTCTAGTATCCCATAAAATATATAAATTTATGTGAACAACATTACGAATTATATGGTAAAGTTGTTAAAAATTGATATGATTTAAGCAAAATATTATAATCAACGCAAACTGCAGTAATAATTGAATTTTACTTTAATTAACCGGTAAGTATCGTTAAAATCATCAGTTTACACGTTAATTCGCTTTTACAGTAATAATTTCCATATTGTAATTTAGCTTCCAGTTATGAAATTAGTTTCTGTTCGACTGACAATTAATGCGATTTCGTTCATGTTTAATTACCTACTATCATTACTGGTTAAAATTATTGCATTTAATTTTCATATTTATTGTACCTACCTAATTATTTCAAAACAGTTTGTGGTTGTAATGTGTGCTGTTAAGGTTTATTTTAAACATAGCTTAGAAGCTTAACCCTTTTACAGTTAGAGGGAATATTTTTTCCACCAATTTTTTTGGAAGATGTCGCGAAAACCTTCTTGTTATAATTTTATTTTTAATCTGGCAATATATTTTAGATATTATCTTATATATAACATTAAAAAAAAGTCATGTTAAGTCCTTAGGCACTTAATCGGTTATAGGCTTTTTCTTAAAACTTTATAACCGATTAAGGGTTAAACCGTGTTTCTGCTGGTGGCTACTTAACAATCGCGCGGATTATACGATTTGCAAAGTTTAGCTGCGCTTTCCGCGGTCAGTCTTTGGATGGGTGACCGTTCGTTAGATATCGAGACCTCTCGGTGTCTCGAAGAGCACGTTAAGCTGTCGATCTCGGGACAGACGGTAGTCAGAAGCACGAAAGTTTGAGAACCGGTCAATCCTTAGGATATCGGCATTGCCCAGTAACTGGGTTGCGGAGTTCTGACGGCAGTCGCTCCGTGTAAAATATTGGTATTCATCCGCATCTGGTTACAATGGAAGCTGACCCCAAAATAGTTAGGAAAAGGCTAGGCAGATCAAAAAGAAAGAGAATCTTCTTCTCTCGTGTCAGCACGAGCTATACAAAAATAGCTCATGCTGTGGTGAAAAGATTAGCCAGTCAGCAAGGTTGGCAGCGGGGCTGACTGCCCAGGGTGCGCCGGACGTACTTAAGTATCGTCACTCGTGGAGGCTCTTTTCATGCAACCCAAGAAAGAGAATATACGAATATCTTTATTTGAAAGTTAATGTACGAGTTCATAGCCGACTGCATACAGCAGCAGCAGACGACGTGTCGTTGCGACATGTCGTAGCAACACGTCGGAGCTCCATTTTATGAGAAAGATTCAACGTGTCGTCTCTGCAGTGTCTTTGGCACTACTGATCTGCGGTCGGACGACACGTCGTCTGCGGTCGTAAGACGTGTAGTCGAGCAACGTGTCGCTAGCTGCGGAAGGTATTTCATAGAAATACATAGAAACCAGTAGTGTCGGAACGACACGTCGTCTACTGTTGTTGTATGCAGTTGAACTCGTACCTTAAATTTTGGGGTGCATTAAACGAGCTGCCACCAGTCGATACTTAAGTATCGACATTCGGCGCATCCTGGGCAGTCAGCCTCGCTACCAACCTTGCTGACTGGCTAACCTTAACCTTTTTACCACGTGCCGACACAACAGATGAACGAGATGGTTTTTTTAAAGGTAGCAGTTGCTACATTTAAGGTATGTGCCCGACTAAATATATTCTATACACTGAAAAATGGACAGTAAAACTGGTTTAGCAATTTCATATTTAGTCAAATTGTGCTAAATACCAAACAAATTTTGATTTTTGATTTTGAGCTTTGGTTTGGTTACTAGTAGCACAAGTTATGTAATCACTTTATATGTAACTAATACCGTAATATTATGTTACTTCTAACGAAACAGTTTTTCAGTGTAGAAGTAGAAATATATCCTTGTACATATTATCGCCCTCAAATCTACAAAGCAAAAGGAATAGGTAATACTAAAATAATTACTTTGTACACAGACAAACATTAAACGTCCAGAGCAATAATTCCAATAATTGGATCCAATATTTACCCTGTCGAATTTACAGTCAGTCATAAATATCTGAATGCCCTCGTAAAACCAACTAAAGTCATTAACTTTACAATGTGTGGGTACAGCGGACCGGTCACGATCCATCGAGCTCTCCCGTCGTAGAGCCGGTCATCTCTTCAGATTCCGCAGTCACACCGATAATTCAGCCCTCATCAAGCTGTCTCCCCCGCCCCCCCCAAGCCCCGCCAGCAACGCTCTAAGCTGAGGTCCGAGTCCCACTAGGGGTTGCCTTTAGTGCTGTTGTTGCAGGTAGTCATGATGTTAGTGTAGTACAAGTAGTTAACTTAGGTTAAGTATTTTACTTCCCCCCCCCCCCCCCCCCCATTGACTTCCCCATAGACCCTTCAGGTCTCGCCAATAACTGCCCAGTTGCGTAGAAGGGGTCCCCAAGGACCACCTACAGCAGTCCAAAGGAAAAAGAAAAAAGGATTCAGCGACACGCATTGACAGGCGGCGCAATAAGGAATCGCGCCGATCGTACGATTTGAGAGGTTAAGCTACGCTTGCCGCGGTCAATTTGTAGAAGGGTGACCATTCATCATACATCGGTGCGATACAGGTTAGCCAGTCAGCAAGGTTGGTAGCGGGGATGACTACCCAGGGATCGCCGGACTAACGTATCATCACGTCTTGTGGAAGCTCCTTTAATGCACTCCATGCGGTACAGTTATTTTATCTGACTGAATTATTACATCAAAGACACACAAGAATACATTATATCAAAGACAAAAGTCATTATATTCGTCCTCGTGAGATATACAGTATGTAAAATAACACAGGGCGTTCCTTTAAACCCGTTAATCTACTACATAGTTAATAAATAAAAACCCAAAAATAAGCAAAAAAAATGTTTTTAGGGTTCCGTATCCAAAGGGTAAAACGGGACCCTATTACCACTATTACTAAGACTCTGCTGTCCGTCTGTCACCAGGCTGTATTTCATGAACCGTGATAGTTAGACAGTTGAAATTTTCACAGATTTTATTTCTGTTGCCGCTATAACAACAAATACTAAAAAACAGAATAAAATTAATATTTAACGGGGCTCCCATACAACAAACGTGATTTTTTTGCCGTTTTTATAGATAATGGTACGGAACCCTTCGTGCGCGAGCCCGACTCGTACTTGGCCGGTTTTTTTTTTATATCTACGGACGCTATAGTATTGCTAGTTGACGGAGACGCCTTTCGTAAGTTACAATACTGTATAAATCAAAGTCACCAGGTAGTTTCATCTTGCAAAAGCTTGAGTATTTCTGAATTTTGGATATGTGTTTATAAGTTCCAATAAGGAGGAGCTCGTGGCTAAATAATTACAGCCGCATAGACCGATCTTCCGGGTTAAGCCACGCTTGCCTAGGTTGGTCTGTGGATGGGTGACCATTTACCATAGCGAGTTTCCTCCGTGCCTCGGAAAGCACGTAAAGCCGTTGGTCCCGGCTGTCATTTGTAGATCTTTGACAGTCGTTACTGTTGGTCAGAAGCCAGAAAGTCTGACAACCAGTCTTACCAAGAGTATCGTATTACCCAGTTACTGGGTTGTGGAGGTCTGATAGGCAGTCGCTCCATGTAAAATACTGATATTCAGCTGCATCCGGTTCGACTGGAAGCCGACCCCTACATAGTTGGGAAAAGGCTAGGCAGATGATGTTTATAAGTTCCAATAAAATTCCAGATAAACCCCTTTTTGTGACCTGGCGACAGGCTAATAGGTAGTTCGTAACACCCCTATGAATAACTACGATGTAGTGACCACGCTCGTAAAAATACATTCTAAGTAAGGTTAGGTAAACATTTTTTGGTCTCACCTACTTCAAAGTAATGGGGTAAGTTTGGCAGTAAAATGATTTAACGGCCATTTCCGTTGCCTCGTCTTTATAGGCCTCTTAACTTTTTAATTTATGGCTGCAATGCACTTTGGGCTGTGGAGTTCTTGTGAGTTTTCGTTTAAAAATATTAAAAATTGCTAGAAAATTCTGTGTGAAAATGACGTATTAGATCTATGGGAGTTTTTAGTAAAAAATAATATGGTTGTTACGTCAAAAGCCGTTTTATGGTTCGGTACAGGCAGCGACTTGCTTGCACAAACAGATCCTGCAAACGTTTGCGCAAACTTTTTGCCGTCTTAACATACTTACTTATGCAAATTAGAATTTACGCAAATAAGACGGAGCGTGTAGTCGGACCATTATGGTACCAAACACATTCATGCATCACTGACCTTCTATTCGTTTTGAAAATACAATGTATCAGTCAGTGAGAATCTATCTATGTATATTATACATAGGTATGTATAATCTATCTATATACTTATGTACATAAAAATGAATCGCCGAAATGTATGTACGCGCATAATTTCCGAACGACTGCACCAAACGGGCTAATTATTTTTTTGTGTTACCGCAATTGTCATACAAGGTCTGTATAAAAGAACATTTTAAAAAGTCGAACACATTTTTTTTAAATCTCGTAGTATCAAAAGTGAGTGAGTTAATGAGACAGAAGACTGTGAGAGATCTTCAATATATTGACAAAACATTGACAGATTGACGTTAAATTGATTGATTGACGGTAAATCAGGATTTCCGAAAATATTCACGAAAAAAAAATGGCGGTAATAAGTCCGCCGGGTCAGCTAGTACAGTATATGTAAATGTATATCACTCATAGGTAGGTAAAAAGGATACCTGTTTAGTCTTCGTCCAAACTACTATGTTGTACATTATATCGCTTATTTTAAATATTGGTTTCTGGCGTCAATTTAAATTATGTCTTAAATATGTCACTGTTGAGTATATCTACAAACAAAAAAGTAAATCTGATAGTAGTTGCAATAATAAAACTATTAAAGCTATTCCTAAAACATTGTAAAATTACAGACACGGATATATAAATTAAAGACCAACACAACTAAAAGAACATTTCAAAACAAACACACAGAGATATCGCAACATGTTTCCTAAAAAAGAAACATAAAATCGTATACACACATATCGGAACGAAACAAAAGTAAACATTGAACATCTATTTGTTTGTATAAAATAGTAAGTGGTACTATCCGACGTACATTTTGTTGATCAACACTGAACTATGAACAGAATTTATTATGGAGTCAAGAAGCAGAGCAAAGAAGTTGGAATGCAGAAGTTTAAGTTCAGTTAATTAAAGAGATGTTTTAATTAAGTATCTTGTTATTCTAGTGACAATAACTTGGAATAACTTCTTTCTGAACTTCTAAAGCCTTCTACACACTAAACGCGGGTCACCAGCGTTGCTTTTTTTGACCGCGTGTGTTGCATACAAGCAAGGAATCATGAAACACATAACATCAAACGTGAACGCGAGCCCGCCGATAGTATTACGCATCGTCTGTATCTCTCCATAGCAGGGTTTCTAAATCATTTTATTGACCACTTTCAAAATTTTCAAAAGTCCTACGTTCCCATTTCTAATAGAATTGTTGGAAAAGAAAACAAGGGAATTAAAAAAAAAAAAAATGGGTATTACTGGACTCTGGAAGATCTCAATAATTATGTTAGGTAGGCTAGCCATGGACCCCCGGCACGAGTGACATGGACCCCAAGTTACGGAAACTGTCTTAGAGGAATGTAAATATTTTCAAAAGTGCTGGCGTCGGATGGAACGTATCATGGACAGAAAAAGTACCCTACAAAGAGATTCTAAGAGTTAAAGACAAAAAGTAAATTCTAGAACATATAGAAAGAAGAAGGGGAAATGATTGGTCACTTACTGCGACACGACAGCTTTATAACCAACATTATAGAAGGTAAATTAGAGGCAAAGAGAAAACCAAGGTAGACCAAGAAGAAAGTACACAGACCACAGGAAGGAAAAGACGGAACTGACAATATACAGAGAAGTGAAGGAATTGACTCTGGATAGAGAAAGATGGAGATTCTTACACTAACAATTAGTGCCCAGCACTTAGGTTTTGGATGGATAAATCCTTTAAATTACTGCATTAACCTGTACAATACAAAAACTTAAAACGTAATAATTTGCAGCAAATGTCTGTAAATAAGCCTGAGTCATAAACAACATTGTTGCCACTGTTTAAAGTGACTCCTCTAGTGCTACTTTGTCTAGTGCCATCTTGGCACTGAATACTATAAAATAGAAAATCAAACGAACTTACCTGTAAAGTATGTAAATCAATGCCTGTAAGTGACGTTCGATGATTAACATGATCTTAGAAAGTGTTACACATCTCTTAAAATATGATAAACTTGAAAAAAACGTCCGTGTGGTGCTGGACGTAAAGAATAGCACTACTCCATCTCTTCTCATGGGTGTCGTAAAAGGCGACTAAGGTATTCTAGAAGACGGGCAGCAGCGTTCTCTGAGTACAACCATACTACGATCGCCAACCCGCCTGCCAAGCGTAGCGATTATGGCAAACCCCCCCACCTTTTTGGGGGAGGCCTATGTCCGGCAGTGGACGTCTTTCGACTGAATGATGATGATGAAAAAACATTCTAAGTATTAACAAAAAAATCTCGTTCGATCTATCGGAGATACACAGTTTATTATCATTTGTTTTGTGATGCAAGCCATACACCAAACGGACTGCAACTAACAAACAAATAGCGATCAACTGTATCTAGTGCAGGGGTAGGCAAACTACGTCCCGCAGGCCAATTCCGGCCCGCGAAGGGTTTTAATCCGGCCGGCCAATCCACCGTTTAAGAGCAAGAGTCTACAGCATTTTGAAACGTATTTTGCAACCTCATCGACACAAATAGGTGTAAAATAATGTAGGCATAACAATTTTAGCCGTAGTTACAGCATTTTACAGTAAATTAAATTGTAACAAAATGCATTTTTTTATAATTCTGTCCCTGCAAAATTTCTTGAGTTTTTCGGGTCTCTGATGAAAAAAATTTGTCCACCCCTGGTCTAGAGCAACTTAGTAGCCGATTTGCGGTCAGCCTTATATTTTACCAACTTCAATCTATCTGATTGGTGCCTTCATCAGAAAACACTATTTATTGTAGTAGCATCAACTAGAATTTATTATTTTATTGTGTATCTAATATCTATAGATTTTCCTGATCGCGTTTTTTATTGACTTAATATTTTCACTTGTACGTCCATGATTTTCACGAATTACTCTTTTATGGTGTAATTCTGTAATACTGATGTATTTCATTTATATTACTTTGTTTGTTGTTTCCAACTTATATTGTATCAAGCTCGCTAAGTAGAATATAATGCTGATCACAAAATTAAGATGTAGCCGAATAATGATAAATGGAAACGTGATATTCGAGGTTTTTTCGTTATTTTCTTTCTTTCTAATGTATTATTCGTAATACATATAGATATCCACCGCTACTAGGCGTAAGTATACCACTACAATAAACGCTCGTAATGGAGTTAAACTATAATCACTGCTGATGGTGATAAAATTGAATCAAAATTAACTTGTATAAGATTGAAATAGAAAGTAGGCACTGAAGAAATAAAAAAATAACTTGATTGGTACCCCGATTTAAAGAATAAAACGCCTTCGGCGCTTAAGTATGTACATCGCACCCTAAGCAGTCAGTCCCGCTACCGCTACCTTTGATAATAACTTTGCTGACTAGCTAATCTTTTCATCACGTTATCGCGTCATGAGTTATTCTCGTACAAAGAGTATAAGATATTCACGAGAAAAAAAACACACTAACATGATTCTATCCTCTGTTCACATAAAAAATATAGGTACCTAAGTCGTACATCGTCCCAAATGACATAGTGAGCGTCCGCCATCTTGACATAGATTGAAACAGAAACAAAAGCCAACTTACTGAAGATTTATTACCACAAAAAAGGACCTATTGAAATTGTCAGCTTATTTTGTTGGTACGAACAGTGTCGGACTGGCTATAGAGTTAGAGTCTTTGCACACGATGTCGTTTCTGTCAAACTACATACATAAGAAACATGATTACGTTTTTTATTTATGGAGTTTGACAAAAACGCGCGTCGACGGCGCGTAGAAAAGACGTCTTGTGCAAAGGCCCTTAGGGTGGCGTTTGCCACCCGGGCCCTAGAGTGCGTGGACCCCCTCCCGGCTGGAAGCCCTTGTAGGCGAGGTGAAATATCTCCTCTTTTAGAAAAAAAATGTCTGGCTAGTTCTAGTTATATTATAAGTTATAACTATTTGGAATTTTTTTAAGCGACTTCAAAAAAGGAGGAGGTTCTCAATTCGTCGGAATCTTTTTTTATGTATGTTTCCCGATTACTCAAAGACGCGTGGACCGATTTGGATTTTTTTTCTTTTGTTTGAAAAGGTATTCTTCCCAGGTTGTCCCATGGTCATCAGGTCGGAATCTGATGATGGTAACCTGGAGAAATCGAGGGAACTCTTCAAATTTTATAGGCACACTTAAAGCGATTTTTGTTTGAAAGAGTATTCTCCCGAGGCGGTCCCATTTTTACCCTTTGAGTACAGAACCCTAAAAAGGACGGATTTTAAAGCATTTTTTGACAACTCCGTACTCAAATACTACTTAACGTACTGCTTATCCCGAATTCTCAATTCAGAAACCTTAGGTTAATGTATTTAAATAGATAACAGATAACAGCTAAATGATAAATAGTGAGTATTATTTTAGCTAGTCTGCGTCAAAAGAATAGTAGGATATAACATAGGTAACATCACGCCAGTATTCCGTGAAAGGTTGGGCAGAAGTGTGTGGTACACCCTCATTTTGTCCATATAATAGGGAGCGAGCATATTGCCATCAACCGGGCTCAAATCCAGACTTGGAACTGCTTCTGAGAAATTCCACACGGAAGAACCCAATAACACTGTCCAACCTGGAATTCGAACCCAGGACCTCATGCACAGCCGGCGAGGCAATATAATTTACATATAGTAGGATATATTCATAAAAATCTTCGCGCCTTGCTATGTATGTGACTGAACAGACATCAACTATGTGTGTGTGCATTGTGCAAGAGGAACCCGCCTGACGTGCCACTATCACACAAATCAAAATTGCATATTGACGATCTCACACACACATAACGCCACACGCCCATGTGTGAATGTATAAGTCGCAATTACATAGTTATAGCCGTTATGTGATCACATTACTAGTGATATGATCACATACCGGAACATGCTTATAAGAAAGCGTTTCATAAGCATCTTCGTAGGAATATAAAGTTAGATTTTGAGCCAAACACTGCAACTTGTCTTCCAACTGACTAATTTTAAGAGCGAGCGAAGCGGGCTCAGTAATTTGGGGCACCCCGACACGGATAAGTTAGGTTCGAAGAGGATGACGGGGAATAGAGTGAGCGAGCGTAGCGAGCGAACGAAAACCCCATCATTCCCTTCGTGTTAGGTTACTTTAAACCCTGTAGACAGAAATAGGAGCCCCGCACAGCGGGGCTCCGTCGACTCTGCTTTGGAAACCCAAACAACCTCACGAGATTTTTTCATTTCTCTAAACATCCCCTTAAGTTTGATGAATTGCTTTCTATAAGCATCTTCCGGTATACTATGATTATATCCACGGAGTAGAGAATCGCTAGAAATATGATCATAAAATGGCTGTAACCATGTTACTGTGACATACGTATATATCTATGTTAAAGGATTTACGTAATACACAGTCACGCATGCACTAAGTACTGTTCAGTACTGTTGCGGCTGCCACCCAGAGCCGCGGCTTTCCGTGACGACTATCATGTATAGTTGTGTGTAAGCCATTAGATAGGCGTTGGTCCAGAATTAAAAGCTTAAGAGTGGCTAATCAACATTGAACTATGCTGCGCTGTGCTTTGCTTAGCTAAACTGTCTAGTGCTATGTTTTTTCTACAAACAACTTTGAGCTGCGCGAATATCTGTAGACGGAAGATCGAGCGAGTGTGCAGTGCGGTGAGGAGCGAGTAAGCACGTATCGCGTGATCCTTGCTATGTTTTAAACAAAGCGCAGCCACACACAGCGCAGCACGTTTTGTTTGTTTTCTCATTATAATCTAAGAGGAGCGAATTGACTAAATAGAGCAGCACAGCACAGCGCGGCATGGCTCAATGTTGATAAGTCACCGTAATGGTGATATTACACGGTTCACTTCTGCCTTTCAATTTGGATGAAGCAACCAAATTGAACCATGTAAACATAAAGGTGAATCATTCACTATCATTGATCAATAGCATATACAAGGTAGGTCTAGGTATCCCTGCTTTAGTTACAAATTCAGAAAGTGGTGCTTCTAATTTATAACCCCAAATATGACCTAAAATGTAAACACAGCTGATCATAACTGGGAATAGATAGATTCTAGAGTTTTTTTTTTGAGATTTTTGAACAACTGTTTCTCTTAAACTATTGACTTTTGGCAAAAGTTGTAGCACAAAAGTTATTCATTATTATGTGTACTTTAACACCCTTTCAGATTAGTACCCCCTTTCTGACTAACCTTGTATTATGCTTTCATTTTTGCATCTTTCAACCAAAGTGAATCCATTTGGTTGAACCGTGTAATATCACCATAAATGTCTGTGTTTCCCACGTATTTCTAACTACCGCTTAAATACGAAAACCTTGTTTCACTTAGCCAGTCTGGAAGATAAATCATTTTTTTCGGAATATAAAAACTAAGAAGCACTAACTACGCACTAACAGCGATTGTCTGTTTAGTAATAACCTTGAAATCGACTTACACAGCGTCCATTATATCTTGGCATTTCGTGGCGGCGCTGCTGGCAAAGGCAAGTGTTAACAATACGTCAAATTCAGTACATTTAAATTTAGTTCCTCGTTTTGCCGCGTGTCAAGTTATACTGGATAAATATGTAAGTGTCCTAACCATTTGGGGCCATCTTGAGTAGGATGCCTAAAAAATTGGTTGAATACGTATATATTTAACTGGGTGCCTGTGTTTTACAACATTATGTAAAAAATGATTAATATAGGCGAATGGTTAATGTTGGGTTATAAAAACTACAATATTCTACGTCATGGCAATTTTGTTATTCAAATCATCATCATCATTCAGCAGAATGACGTCCACTGCTGGACATAGGCCTCCCCCAAATAATGTTGGGGGGGGTTTGCCATAATCGCCGCGCTTGGCAGGCGGGTTGGCGATCGCAGTGTGGTTGTTAAAGTACTCAGAGAACGCTGCTACCCATCCTCTAGTGAATCCTTTAGTCGCCTTTTACGACACCCACGGGAAGAGATAGGTTAGTGCTATTCTTTACGTCCGGCACCACACGGACGTATTATTTATACAAATGCTTAGTCGTAATTTTTTAATCTTCAATTATGAAATAAACGATATTACAATCATGATTTATATCGATGAACGCCAGTATAAAAATGGTAACATCACTGCTAAAATATACCTTTTTCAGAATAAATAAACAAAGAGAGTCGTAATTAAAGTAAATGTTGTGAGTACTGATGTACTCACAGCATTTACTTTAATTACGACTTCTTTGACTAGTTTAGGTTTAAATCATTTATTCTCAAAAAGACAATAAGGCCACTTACATGAGAATACAAAATAACATTTAGTTTAATTATCAAATTAACCGCCACCGAGATAAGTAAGTAAAAAACTGTTTACGTAACACAATCGTAACATCATTAGAGACTTAATAAGTAATATCATCAGCCGGTAGGGTAGTTTAAAACAATAAAAGCGACAAAATGCGTAATGTTAAATGTTAAATAGGTACCCGCTCATTTTTTTTTTTTTTTTAATATTTTTTTTAGTTCGACTTGTTTTTAATGTTCCTTGCTCAAAGAGTGCCAACGGGACCTCATTATAAAGTCTATCCCGTCTGTAAAAAATAATAAGGCCTAAACCCAAACCGAGTTCCACTACAAGAAACCTTGAAAATAAATGCATTTTTATAACGCACTAGCTTAAAGCCCGTAGCTTCGCTTGCGTGAAATTTTAAACCCGATACGTCACGATTTTCCATGCAAACTTTCATCCCCTATTTAACTCCCTTAGGGGTTGAATTTCGAAAAATCCATCCTTATTCCTTGTCTACATTATATAGGAAACCTCTATGCAAAATTTCAGCATTCTAGGTCTAAGGGGTTTGGGCTGGGCGTTGATGAATCAGTCAGTCAGGACTTTTCTTTTTATTTATATAGGGGTAGTGGTACGAAGCCCTTAATGCGCAAGTTTTTTGGAATTTTTATTCCATGCTGGATAAAGTCCTCTCCCTTATTTTTCCACAGATCTCCATGTATTACCTTTTTTTAACTTAGACACGCAAAAGAACGCGCCAGCGTTAAAAAAAAAATAGTTTACTTTGTTAGAATTTTTTAGAATTATTATACCTTGACTTAACTGCCTCGTTGGTTTACGGGTCGCAAGCGCGACTACTGAGCGTGAGGTCCTGGGTTCGATCCCCAGGCCGGGCAAAGTGTAATTGGGTTTTTCCGTGTAGAATTTCTCAGTAGCAGTCCGGAGTCTGGATTTGTGACCGATTGATGGCAATAGGCTCGTCCCCTATTACATGGGACTTAAAACAGAACGGCGAAATGTGGGTGTACTATACACCTCTGACCAAGCTCTCGGGAAATAGAGGCGTGAAAATGTTATTATACCTAATCAAACGATTTTAACAACATAAGTCAAATTAAATATCAAAATCAAATACTTTATTCAATAAACTTACATAATATTACCTAATATTATATTTGGTACTAGCTTCCACACTAGGAATACTAGGACACTAGGAATCCATGTGTCTTGGAAAGTAAGTCGTGTGTGGTAAGTAGCTGCGATATACGTACAGCGAAGCGAATCATCCACAATCTTGCTTAATATTAACAAAAAATACAGAAGCCGAACATCACACACATCAACAAATCATACACAGAGAACTAAAAACCTAATCATCTCAACGAAGAATCCAATAAAGAAATCATGAAAAATACTAAAGTAATATCAGCCAACTGTATTTTAAATTTAACTGCGGCCAGCGGTATCTTCGATTTATTGTAACGCCACTGGAATTTTATAAGTTACTCAGAAGAACGTTCCGGTTTTATTTTGAACCGCTATTGGCATAATCTAATTTTGTGTGGTAAGTGGCTTAGGAAAAATTGAGGCAGTAATAAAAATGTAAAATTCGTTGATCATTGAGAATAAAAAATTGTTCAATAATATTTCTTTGAATCCCTTCGTCCTCGTCTGCGATGTTTAAGGGTTCACAAGAGTACCTCGCAATGCATCTTGGGCGTAAAAGTAATAAAACGGAATGTGTGCACCTAAAGATGGATCCAGATTATGTATCATCTGTATCAAGTTTCAACAAAATCAGTTCAATAGTTTAGTTTGATGAGGTAACAGACAGAGTTATTTTACGCATTTATATTACTAGTAACGAGCCCTATCGTATCGAGCTCCGTATACGCCATGGGCCCAAGGTACCCAAAAGATTTTAACCACGCCTTTCTGATGGTATTATGAGTCAAACGTTACATCAACGAAAGTCCAATACAGTAAAAAAAACTGTTCTTAACAAATCAATTAACTTTGGTACTTCCTTGTAAACAATAGGAGGAGGAGCTCGTGGCTAAATAATTACAGCCGCATAGACCGATCTTCCGGGTTAAGCCACGCTTGCCGAGGTTGGTCTGTGGATGGGTGACCATTTACCATAGCGAGTTTCCTCCGTGCCTCGGAAAGCACGTAAAACCGTTGGTCCCGGCTGTCATTTGTAGATCTTTGACAGTCGTTACTGTTGGTCAGAAGCCAGAAAGTCTGACAACCAGTCTTACCAAGAGTATCGTATTACCCAGTTACTGGGTTGTGGAGGTCTGATAGGCAGTCGCTCCATGTAAAATACTGATATTCAGCTGCATCCGGTTCGATTGGAAGCCGACCCCAACATAGTTGGGAAAAGGCTAGGCAGATGATGACTTCCTTGTAAACAATACCTTAGGTTGAACTGACGACATTTATATATTATCGTGTGAGTGGATAAGAAACTTCCCACTTCACAACCCTCCCCGACAAATAAAACATACGGCGAGAGGGGTATGGTATGACAAAAGTCGCAACGCCGCGTTCATAGGACTTGTTACCGTAGAATTTTTTCGATTTGTGAATTTCCGTAAATATTGAATATTTCGAAAGTTAAGCTTTATTCAATAAATTATTTCCTTGTTTTTCTTCTCCAATTAGGCATCGGAATCGATGGTTAAAATCTTTCGGGTACCTAACCCCACGGTGTATAGTTGTAGATAGCTTGTTTATCCATCGAGTTCCAAAACAAAATTGGCCTGCGAAATAGAACGGACCGTAGCTCAGAGCGGCTTATCTAGACCGCGTATCATCATCCGTCCGCACTACTGATACGCGTCGCTGATAAAATGATTGCATCGACCAAATGATACATTACATATATGTATAATTATACAGAGAACAGCACCTTTGTATAGGTAGACTAACTTAGCTGTGAGTTGACAGCGTGACAATGAAATGACATTGCAAAATGACCTTTATTGCTAAGAGGCTTTAGTTCCAATTTTGTCCACCTACACAGCTAAGTTTGTGTAGCTCTAGACCACACATTATACTGATACTACATTATGCATAAACAACACAATCTTAAAAGTATCAAACAAAAAAACATTACCATATCATAATAGACAGGCCTCCCCCAAAGACTTCTGCAACGATCGGAAATCAGTCGCTAGCATTTTATTTTCACATTTAAAATACTCCCCATTTTATTCGTACCATTAGGCTGTAACATGTCGTAACTTATATAAAAGGCTCATACGATAAGCATCCCGTCAACGATCCCTTGAAAGCCTACGCAAAATTTTCTCTCTCATCCACTTATCTTAGAAAACTGGTAAAACTCGCGAGTCCCTTTTATAACCCACCTTATTCACTTAGAATACTTTTAAGGTGCTTGTAATATTTCTACTGAGGAACCTTTGAAATGCACCTTTGAAAAGATTGTTCTCATACTGCTTTTGAAAGACACTGTGCCCGCGGCTTCACCTGTGTAATAAATTCTTTCGTAAAAGAATATGACGTGCTCATCCAAGATGCATTGTATTTCGTATAAAATTCCAGCCAAACTGGCTTTGTTGATAACCAACATACTTTTCTTTGCAATTTTATATTTGACATATTATCCTACCACCGACAATCGGTAGGACAGAGGGAATGTCACCGATTTTTTGTTTGATCAGCTTTTTGTGATTCCTTTACATTGAAGTATTGAATTTCATAATTAATGGTCTTTTTAACCGACAAAAAAGCTACTCAATTCATTGGTCTACTGTGTCATAAATAAAACTAAAATCTCAAATTAGAAACGCCAGGCAAGTATTTCATTCAGAAAAACTCCGATTTTTATAGGATCTACTTTTCGTGGTGTCTGTTCATTAAAGTACGGTACCAGCGATTGGGGTTACTTTGATATCAAGGGGCGACATTGGTAGTTACTAAATATATTGCATTTGGTCATATATCTCTGTAAAAATGGAACTTATCCATTTTAACTTAACTGTATAGGAAACATTGACCCCCTTATTACAAAAGATGGTTTAAACCAAGACTAAGGTAAACCCAGGTTTAAAATACAGCCATCACTTTCTTATGTCGTATAACAAAAAGAGACGGGGCTATTTTAAAAACTAGGTTTTTCTTAGACCATCTTTTGTAATAAGGGGGTGAGAGTTTTTCTATTTTACCATACGGTATAGAGGTGTCTGCGAAGTTAGATGGCGAAGATAAAAATACTAAATCACACCCCTGATTATGTACGAAATTCAAGTCCTAATTGATACTGAAATACTTTGACACTAAATGAAAAAACAGGGATTATCAAAGTAAAAGCCTACGGTCCGACTTTGATATGGAAAATTTCTCCTTTTTTTATCGAAAACTATGCTCTGTGGTTTTTTAATCTAGTTTATGTGATTTTATACATCTTAGTTAATTCAGCCTATAGAAAACATTTTTTATGTAGCAGCTAAAAGCGAAAATAAATAAGATACTTACAAACACATGATGCTCAAAAAATTTATCAAAGTAACACCGTTCTACGATGTGTAATATGGTCTTAAAATACTCAATTTATGGTATGCTGCGTACCTATTCGTGAATAATCTAGAAATCCTCTTCCTTCTCTTGAAATCAACATCTATCACCTCACATACGAAATACGCAACACTACAGTGGTATAGCAGACTACAGAGACATTAACGACAACCCCCACGTGATGACAACACGATACGACAGATCCTATATCGCGATATCAAAATAGAACACGCGGATAGTATATATACAACTGCCCAGCAGCAACTGTTGGGATCTGCCCAGTTACATAGAAACGGTCCGCAAAGACCACTACAAGCAGTCCAATATAAAAATATTATAAAACCGGCCAAGTGCGAGTCGGACTCGCGCACGAAGGGTTCCGTACCATTATCTATTAAAACGGCAAAAAAATCACTTTTGTTGTATGGGAGCCCCCTTAAATATTTATTTTATTCTGTTTTTTAGTATTTATTGTTATAGCGACAACAGAAATACATCATCTGTGAAAATTTCAACTGTCTATCACAGTTCATGAGATACAGCCTGGTGACAGACGGACGGACGGATAGCGGAGTCTTAGTAATAGGGTCCCGTTTTACCCTTTGGGTACGGAACCCTAAAAAAGGAGAGTATTAATACATTTTTCGTTGTCAACACAAACTATACAAGCACTTAGCAGGAAAGATACACTACATCTTACTTACACTAGTATGACACTCGAAAGATACTCTAAAAATGTTGTAACAAAATATAACTCCGCTTGTAATTCCTGTACGTCACTTACTTTCACCGATAACAGAAAATATTATCACATTATAAGCCCACTTAAGTCCACAGCTGATCATGGCCTTACCCATATACCGCTATATTAAACGTAGTCTATATTTTAATCTATATAATAATTTTCTATTAATCTATATATAATATATATTAATCTAAAACTAAAATGTTGAGGATTATAACTGATGCACCGTGGTACATCACCAATGATAGCTTGCATCGGGACTTAAAAATACACAGAGTAAAAGAAGAAATCACACAGAGTGTTACTGCCTACAAGAGTAGGATTGCGATGCATCCCAATCAACTGGCATCAAACCTGATGAAAACTGGAACAACATTCAGGAGGCTTAAACGATTGGCCCCACAAGACTTGCTATGACTTTCTTAACTTTATTCATCATTTAAAATATACTAAGTACCTTATTATTATGTGGATGTGCCAATGGGTGCATACCTAGCATGCCTAAACCATTGTTTTAAAAATAGATGCTGAATGTCGAGGAAGGGACAGATAGCAAAGTGGAAAGAAAAAAAAAAATCTTTTTGATTATTGCAAATGCGGTTAAATCCCAGCGCAGACGACAAATCTTATACCGGCTTCCCACGGTGCGTGATATCATGCACCGCGACGCACGAGCTCGCACCGACGCACCATGGGAAGAGACTCGTCCGTGGTAACGCGGATGCGTGCGGAGCGGTGCGCCGTATCCACATCACACACTCTTATAATGTGGCTTCCCACGGTGCGTGATTTTACGGATGATACCACGCACAGCCGGTGCGCGCTGGGCATGGGAAGCCAGCTTTAGAATAATAGGTTGGATCGTATGCATTAAAACATTCGTAGAATTAGTTCTCCGCCTTTATTGTTCTTTGTTCGCATTAGTAACTCCGCCGAATATTCTGTCTATTTTCATGCTTTTTTTACATGGACTAGAAAGTCTGAAACGGTCTGTCATCTGTACTGGCCTAAACAAGAAGGGAATTTTCGGTCTTGTTGACATAATCTATGGAGAAAGTATAGAAATAAACATCTTTGCCGCGCCGTATTTTCGTGTGTGAATTTATCTATCTTATTACTACGATGGAATGTGAGCGCGCTCTAGGTAATGTTTTTTTATTCGAGACTAGCTGCGCCATCGCGACTCCGTCCGCCTAAAAAGTTTTTTCTTCTATGTTGATACTTTCGCACAAGTGCCAACAACAACTGTTTCAACTCAATCGGTTAAACGGTCCGCGAACGCATAGAAGATGAACAGACGAACATACAAACCAACAAACATTATTTTTACGTAATAGGTTCTGTGTCTCGCCAAGTCGAACAATTCACAGCCATACTTTAAAATTAGTCACAACTGCTACGGCGTAGCTGATGGCGTAGTGCCTACGTCAGCTACGTCGTAGCAGATGCGTAGTTCCCTATTACTACAAGTACCTATAAAATACATATATTATTATTATGTACATCACTTATATCGTAAATGTTTAATTGTACCTGTATTCGATACTTACGATAACAATATTCTCAAGTTTCAAGTTTCTTTTAATTAACATGAGAACATGTTTGTAAGCGGATTTACTGTCTTGTAAATAGAAGCTAAACAATAAGAAGAAAAAAACATTTCTGTTGTATTTAGAAAGTAAATAAACAACAATTAATGGATTTTGCTTTTACTTTATTTTGCAATTACATTTTGGGTTTACCCAGGTTCGACCCTAAGTTCATTTTAAAATATAATGGTGACACTTTTCGGTTCAATAAACCCATCGTTCTTTCGTCCTACCCAGATTCTAAGGCAAAAATTATTAGACGCCTACGTAGGATACATTATTTACATTACAGGTTCGAACCCCAGGTCGGACAGTGTTATTGGGTTCTTCCGGGTGGAATTTCTCAGTAGCAGCCCGGAGTCTCGTACTCGTTTGATGGCAATAGGCTCGCCCCCTATTACATGGGACTTCAACATAATACCGAATGACTAGAAAATTTTGGACGGTGATTAAAAATTCATTCTGTGTATATACACTAAGTTCTTTAAGCCGAATTTACATTACGAAACAAGTTTCATGCAAGATTAAATTAATTTCATGACACTACTTTCAGTACCTATGAAACTAGTTTCATTAAAAATAATAGTGTCGTGAAATGCTTTATTCTCTCTATTCGCTGATATTCATTGATTTTTATATTTTTATCAGCTGTTCAATGTTGGTTTGAAATTTAAAAAAAAACGTTCGACTTTTACCGCCCTTACCACGACTACCGACTAAAAAACACAAATTCTATCAGCGCAGGCGCTTTCGTGACACTAGTTTCGCGTCGCGTTTGTACGATGACATTAGTTGCATGACACTAGTTTTATCAAAAAATCGCGCGCGACACGAAACTGTTTCAGTGTCGTGAAATTTTTTTTTTTTTTTTTTTTTTTTTATTTATTTTGTTTATGATAATAATACAATGGTGTTACTTAATTACTAACTCGCCAAACTGTTACGTTTGATGGCGAGAGGCGCTCTTTGACATAACAATGAACCAATAATTACATGAATGGGATACAATAACTAACCTTCTACTTACTTACATGGTTTAATTTAATTAATTTACTACAATTCACAATTCTGTATTATGTTTTTCAATTTTGTTTTAAGTGATCCTTTACTAATTTTAATATTTTCTCTTAGTAAGTCTATTTTATTAAACACTTTGGGTACCAGATACTTAGATGTTCTTTTCCCGTAGTAATTACATATCTTTGGTTGAACCAGCTTGTTCTCTCTGACCCTACGTGTGTTGAACTTATTTTTAACATTAACTTTAAATTCATTATTATAATAATATTGTAGACCTATTAAATACTCAATCTTTTTATCTATTGGTAAAATTTTACAAATGGGAAATAATTTATCATACTCTTTGTTACATTTCTCTTTAACATTTTTACTAACTAGGAACTTTAACAGTCTTATTTGTATGTCTTTAATATCTCTTAAATACGTAATAAAGGTTCGCCCGTATACAAGGAGTCCATAACTTAATAGCGAGTCGGCAAGTGCGAAATAAACTATTCTTAACGTCTTTTTGTTCAATACATTTTTTAATTGGTAAAACTTACTTAACACTGATCTGAGCCTATTGCAAACGTCACTTACATGTACTCTCCAATTAAAGTTCTTATCTATTGTTAGACCTAAATATTTAAACTTATCCACATAATCCAATTTAGTACAATTACATTTACATTTATTTCTATGCAGACATTCATAAGTATGTCCTATCACTGTGAGATATTCTTTATTTACGGATTTTGCCCTTTGATTATATGGTGAATGTATGTGCATACATTTAGTTTTTGCAAGATTCAATATAATTCCGTTGTCATGTGCCCATTTGCTAATATTTTCAAAATCTCCCTGTATACAATTTTGAGCCTCGGCTATGTCCCTGGAGGCATATATCAGACACATGTCATCAGCGTACATGAACACCTTACATTTACGCACAACATTTGACACACTATTCACATGCATTATATATCCTACAGGGCCGTATACCGATCCAGTAGGCACACCCAAATCAACAACAGCCTCTTTTCCAGCCACACCGGAGATAGTTGTGCTTATTTTTCTATTAGTGAGATAGTTTCTAAACCAGTTTTTTGTGGGACCTCGTATTCCGCATTCGTCCATTGCCTGTAATAATATGTCATGATCTAAAGTGTCAAACGCCTTTTTATAATCAATAAAAAGTGCTATAATTTGTTTGCCAGAATCTAAACATTCGTTAATATAGTCTGAAAACCCTAACAAGGCAGTCACAGTGTTGCGCCCTCTCCGGAAACCGTGCTGAGAGTTACATAATATGTTGTGTTGTTCTAAGAACGCGCTAACCTGTCCTACTATAATTTTTTCGATTATTTTATCGATAACAGATAATATTGCGATAGGCCTATAATTGACATATTCTAAATGACTTCCTGATTTGTATATAGGACGTATAATTGCACTTTTTAACTTGTCAGGATAAATTTCGTTCGATAATGACATATTTATTAAAGCAGCTAGAACAGGACTTATTTGTTTACGTACATATATAATGTCTTGCGCCCGTATTCCATCAGAACCTGGTGCTTTCTCACATGACATGGCTTTTATGACCTTTTCTACATCTATCGAAGTAACCTTAATATACCTATAACTCACCTCGCTTGGCTTAACATAATTATTTCTATCTAAAAACTTTAAGTTACATACATGTTTAATTCCCTTTATTTCTTCTGTAAATGTTTTTGAAAAGTTTGTACAAATCTGTTTTACACTATCTGTTTTTCCTAAATACCTTAAAATAACATCGTCCAAGCTCGGTTTGTTGCGACCCAACCATATGTTTATATTTGCCCATATTTTCCTAAAATCTCCATTACATTTTACTATTTGTTCCTGTCTGTATTTATTTTTTGCATTATTTATTAATTTATTTACTCTATTTCTAAATTTTGTAAAGTCTAATCGCTTGTTCATATTCTTTGGATCAGATTTCCAAGATCTAAATAAATAATCCCTACGCAATAACATTGTATATAAGTATTTATCTATCCATGGCTGTCTTATTATTTTCTTATTCTTTGTTTTAACTTTAATTGTACTATCCTTGTAAATACGTTCAAAAACACTACACATCGCATCATACAATAACAATGGACACTTTATTGCCATTAACTGGGTCCAGTCATACTCATCCAGCTTTTGTTTAACAGTTTTGTCACTTATCATTTCGCGTATACTACTTTTGTTGATATTGGCACTCACACTTTGAATTTCGCTTTCCCTGTCACATAAGTTCAACAATAATCCGATTCCATGATGATCGGCGATGTGTGACTCGAGCACATAAGCGCACGCGCCATGCTCGCTCCGTCCCGCTCGCACCCAGATATGATCCAGGCACGATGCCTCAAGCCGGCCGTCGACGATCGCCTCTCGCGTAATCTCTTCGCTCGGTATTACACCCAGTAGGCCGCATTCACACAGGGCGTTTTTGTACCTTGTTACAGTAGGATTAACCGTGTCGTTTAATGTGTTAATATTGGTGTCGCCAATCACTATAACATTTTCAAATGCTGGTACAGATCTCACTATAGTTTCTATTTGCTGAATAAATATGAGTTTATTTTTGGCAGGTGGTCTGTATATTGCGATTATATGTGTTTTATTTTTTCCGTGCTTCAATTGACCATGAAGTGTTTCTACTGCTTCTGTGTTTACTATTTTAGCTTCAAAATTTAATCCATTCTTAGTATATATTAATATTCCTCCTCCTCTGCTTATTTCTCTAGTGTGTATATATGTATTGTATCCTGCTATTTGGTATAATGGAAGTTCTTCCTTCTTTATATTTATTTCGCTTAATATTAATATATTTATGTTATAATTATTTTTATCAAGTAATATTAATAACTCGTTAAAGTGTTGCCGAAGAGATCTTATGTTTATATGTAATATGTGAGTGTTCCATATATTTTGAGGTAGGTCATTATTTAGAGCTATTATATCACAGTATCTTTTAAAATTAAAGTTACGGGAGAAGCTATCCGTATGATCGAATTTAGCTGTTAGATATCACCTCGTGTGTATTCGCCGAGTCATGTACTCGTGTTTATTGTCTACCTTCAACCAACTTATTCATATCTTCCTCCGACCTAATGTTGTAGATTTTTTTTTCGTCACTGTTCTTTTTGACCAAGATACTACAATTCTGCACCCATATATATTGGTAACCTTTTGGCTTAAGTGTATTTCTTACAGTCCAAAGTAGCTGTCGTTTGTATTTTGGTAAATCTTCGTTAATGTAGATTCGGTTTTCGCTGCCATTATCATAGACTTTATTATTCGTTATTTTGGTTTCCTTCTTAGCAAGCATCCAGTTATTGCGAGCAGCTTTAGACCGAAGCGTGACCAACACAATCTTGGGCTTTGTATCGTCCGGTTTTTCTTGGCCTCCCCTCTGTGCGTCTTGAATTTCATTTGGGTCTAGATTTAGTTTCTTTGCCAATTTTTGGACTACTAATATTGTATTTTCGTTTTCGTGCTTCTCTAATCCGTGAATTTCAATATTTTTCTCTTTATCCTTCACTTCCAACTCCTGTACCCGCTCTTCTAACGCCTTGTTGCATTTTTCCAAATAGACATTTTTTTGTTCTAATCCCTTAATTTTCTTCTGAGATTCTTCCTTAAACTCAATTAATGTCTGATACATATCTGCATAGAATTCAACACTGTTGGTAAGCTCTTCTATTTTCTTCTCCAAGTTATAAATCACCGCTAGCTTTTTATTCACCTCAGCCAAGACGTTCTCTCCAGACTCTTCTCTAGGGTTTAATGTAATTTTCGTATCATCTGCGGTATGCTTCGGGCTGCTTTTATTTGTCTGGCAGTCGTCGCATAGTGTACTGATGATGAACTTTTTAGTTGCACAAATCGATCCATGCATTGTAAAATTTGACGTTTACACGTGAAATTGTTGATGAAATTAATGTCACGGAACTACTTTCATGCCACTAGTTTCATAATTTGGCTTTACATTTTAAGTAACGAACATTTATCACAAGTCTTGTTTTTTGTTCTATACCTATACAAAACAATCTTAAATCACAAAATGGGTTTTCACTCGTCCAAGTGAAAACCCGTAACACTCAAGCCGAAACCACTCTTGTTTAGAGGACCCAACAAGGCCAATATCGACACAAATTGCCCAAGTGAGAGATGTCCTGGGTAATTTCATTAGGGACCCGTTTTATAGCTAGTTTTACCGAGTTACACCGGATCTTTCCAATCACGAGCCACTTGGGGATAGGAACATGTTTTGGTCACTCGAATGACGATCGTGAGATCGAATTAGATCCGTCGTTGCATTGTGGAGAACCAAGAAAATGTGTTAGTACACTGATGTATATTGTACCTCTAAAAATTTTGTGGTGTTATTCGGTATCGGAAATTGACACTGACCTTTATAATTACCACTGGACTGGCTGTTCCGTATGTTTGACAGCTATTTTTTTGTGCCAATTTGAAGCGCCAATAGCGTACTAGCGTGTGTCCACAGAACTAATTTTGACGTATATTGTAAGGATGTCGGAAGTGAAAAAAAATATCGATGTATCGATATTTATTAAAATATCAATATCGACTTCGATATCACGAGGAAAAAATATCGATATATCGGTAAAATTTTCAGAGGTTTTAAATAATAATGTATTTAGTTCAGTCTGACTCAATAATAGGTAATAGTATTTTTTCTACAAATTGCACATTATTTTAATGTATGAGAATCTTAATAAAAACGAAGGTAATTCAATCATACTTCAGTACGCTCCCACCTTAATATAATATAGTAAGTAATTATGATACTACGTTTATTTACTGTAAACACTTATTATCAAGAGTTTTTTTTTTTTGTATCGATATTTGTTCGCTGATGTCGACATCACTAGTTTTAGTACCACAGACACTCGCTACGTCTAACAGCGCCAAAATGGCGATTATCAAACGGGCACAAAAGCACTTTGACAGCCGCCAGTCCAGTGGTAATTATAGAGGTCAGTGGAAATTGAATAACATTCGTGGAACAACTTTTCGAAATTCGCTAATTTTTAACCGACGTTCATAAAACGGAGGAGGTTATCAATTCGTCGGAATCTTTTTTATGTATGTTCACCGATTACTCAAAGACGCCTGGACCGATTTGGAAAATTCTTCTTTTGTTTGAAAGGGTATACTTTCCAGGTGGTCCCATGGTCTTCAAGTCAGGATCTGATGATGGGATCCTGGAGAAATCAAGGGAACTCTTCAAATTTTTTAGACACACTTGAAGCGATTTTTTGTTTGAAAGAGTATTCTCCCGAAGTGATCCCATTTAAATTTCCTCGACCCTCGGAGACTGACAATGGAACTCTTCAATGGATAACAAAAAACTACCCGCGATTGCTGTAATTGTATGTTTATGTACTGTTTATGCCACTTAAAATAGAAAAATAAAATTACTTTAAAAATAAAAGAAAAACCGACTTCGCAAAAACTAAAAAAAGAGTGAAATAATTTGCGTGATATAAAATTAACAATTTCAGAAGTCGGTGCAATTCTACACTGAAACAAATAAAAGTCACCGACTTCTGAAATTGTTAAAGTCGGTTTTGCTTTTATTTTTAAAGTAATTTTATTTATCTATACATATAAAAGGAGAAGCTGACTGACTGACTGACTGATCTATCAACGCACAGCCGAAACTGCTGGGGTTAGAAAGTTGAAATTTTGACAGTAGGTTCCTTTTGTAACGTAGGCATCCACTAAGAAGGGATTTTTCGAAATTCAACACCTAAGGGAGTTAAATAGGGGGTGAAAGTTTGTATGGAAAATCGTCATTTAACGGGTTCAAAATTTCACGCAAGCGAAGCTGCGGGCGAAAGCTAGTTACTTTATACAAGGTTAGTCGGAAAAGGGGTACTAATCCGCAGGCCACATATAGTATCACTGATGATTGTTTGAAAGCACGTGTTAAAATGTCAATATCCGATTTAAAAAAACCCATGCAAAATGATTTTAATTTTAGTTTTTCAAAAATACTTCAACCCTGCTTTAGTTACGAATTCAGAAAATGGAGCTTCTAATCTATGACCTCATGACCTAAATATAAACAGAGCAGATCGTAACTGAGGATAGATATACACTTGGGAGCAAAGAAATCGAGCCACTCCTTTTTTCACGTGTCCTGGTTATTAGTTTTGGTTTCACGAATGTTATAATACAAAAAACTACCCTCATTGTAAAGATTATAAAAATAACCTTTTAGGCGAAATATAGGTATGTAGAATTGATCTGTTCCATAATACCAAAAATAATAACAATTATACTTATACATGAAAAATAGAAGTGGCTCGATTTATTTGCTCCCAAGTATATTTTAGCGATTTTTTAATGAAATCTTTGAACAGATATTTCCCTTAAACTATAGACTTTTGGGGAAAGTTGTAGAACAAAAGTTACTCATTATTATCACTACTTTAACACCCTTTCGGATTAGTAGTCAGATAGGGGATATTTGACAAAAAAAAGATTTTTATTCAAAGTGCCTACTAAAAAACACGTGAATTAGGACCCGGCTCGAGTATAAGCGGAAAGCGAAATGACGCGGTGGCTCGATCGTTACTGCCACCACGCACATGCAAATATGAACTTTAATAATTGCATTCTTTACTGCATTGTAAATTGCACTTTATTATGTAGCTGACAGCCCCAGGATCTGCTGCAGCACGAGTCACGTCTTCCACACCAGTTACAAAGAATCGCATTGAGCATTCAATACATATACATAACAATAAGAAAATGCTGATAGAATAAGAGACAAAATAGCTTTACGTCCCTTGCGGTAATCAGCGAATTCCTTCTTGTAGTTGCGGTGTTTGCCGATGGCCCACACAGCCATTTGATAGAAACCGGCGGCAGCAAACAGACCGGCTGGAGCGCATTTAGTCATGACGGTAAAAAATAGCCAGGATTCGAACTCGTAAGTGTAGTTAGGGCAGGAAGCGAAGTTAAAAAGAAGAGAGAAGAGGTTGCCATCGGGCACTGGAAATAATTATACACCACTTTTATCAAAATCTCTGTTCCATGTCACAATTCAAAAGCGCATCAAATTTCGAATATCATAAAAAACCATAGTGGCCTGTGATAAAAAAGGTTTCAACAGCAATAGAAAAAAGGTGAAATGACACATGCGGCATGACGATGACAAAGGTGATATTACAACTTGGATCCGCTCTGTTGTGCTTCACCAGGTACAAATAGTACCTATGCTAAGCCTATATCTGTATGTGTAAGAAACATCACAACATATTTCTACTACGTGTAACGAAACCATACCACCAGCTTCTATTTCTCACAGCAAATCTACTTAATTCAACGCACACAACAACAAAAAGATTAATCCTTATTATCACGATCAGTATTCTACGAGGACATTATAACCCGGCTTAATAAAACGTTATCTTATACAACGAGGTACTCACAGTTTCATGGACTTCTAAACTTGGTTAGGTTATCTACAAATTGTCGGTGGAACGATGCAGTCATAGTTTGGGAGCTGGTGACGAAAAGTGTATCTGATTCACGTACTTTGTTCTTTTAAACAAAATGAGTGAAACTGGTCATGATTTTGCTAAAGTAAAAAAAAAACCTTCTAGAATATTTGCAGCAACGTGCAGCAAATTGCAATCTACTATTCCACAAGAGAGAAGAACAACGTAGAATTTCTAACACAAAGTGACTGTGCTCAAAATTATTTAAAACGCAGACTGATTTTTGCGAGGAAATTTTGGCGAAATTACAGAACACGTGGAATACATTAGATAACGTTATTATTCTGACTTCGGTAAATATTTCTGAAATGAACGGTGCTGATAGCGAGCTGTTGTCGGAAATTAAAATCAAGCCCAAGTCACAGACCAATTAAAAAAACTTAAAAATTGCAATAAAGTCTTATTCTTATTCTTTATTGTACACAAGAAAATTACAGTAAAACATTACAATTAAGTGAAGTCATGTACAAAGGCGAGCTTAACTCAAAAATGAGTTTTCTACCAGCAAACCTTTGAGTGATAGAGAGAGATTGATAGTGTGGCTGAGGGCAAACTCGAGTGTACAACTGTCCTATTTACATTACTTATTAAAATTTATGCCATAACATAAAATATAATATACCTAAATAAATATACAACATGAAAATATATATGAATAAATATATAATATGAAAATATATACTATAATAAACCTACATAAATAATATAATATTATCAATCATTCAGAGAGGAAATGCTTCCTAATTCTACTCTTGAAGACGTTAAGAGAAGGGCTGTCGCGTAGTGAATGTGGGAGTGAGTTCCAAAGACGCACTGCACGAATAGTGAAAGAACCATCGTAACGGCTGGAAGTGTGTCGCGGAGTACGGAGCAGAAGAGAAGAAGCCGTGCGACAAGGTTTACCCCTGGGGACAAGGTACTCAAAGCGTTCTCGAAGATATAGAGGAGAGTTAGAATTGTGAAGAATAGAGAAAAGAAGAGTTAGAACATGAGTATCCCGACGCTGTCGAATTGGTAGCCACTTTAATCTGGTTCGAAATTCGGACACATGGTCATACTTTCGAAGACCAAAAATAAAACGGATACACAAGTTCTGCAGTCGTTCAAGTTTATTAAGAAGTTCCTCCGTTGCATCAAGAAAACAGACATCTGCATAGTCTAATAGTGGCAGAAGAAGAGACTGCGCAAGAGTAACCTTAGTTCGAAATGGTAAGAATTTCTGGAGACGTTTGAGAGACTGGAACGAGTAGTACACCCTCCTACTTACCTCCGCAATGTGAACATCCCAGGAGAGGTTACAATCTAAAAAGACTCCTAGATTTTTTGCACTTTTGGAATAAGCTATAGGCGCAGAGTTGTACACAACTGGAGGGAGAGACTGGTTATCTAAAAGGTTAAACATGTATCTGCCACCAACAATGAGAGCTTGAGATTTAGCTGGGTTAACCAAAAGTCCAAAGGACTTAGCCCACTTGTTAATATTTTCAAGGTCATTATTAATGGCATCAACAGCTTCAGCGATGTCCCCTACCTTAAAGTGACGATATAGCTGCAAGTCGTCTGCATAGAGATGATAGCTAGAAGTCAGGACTTTAGTGATGGCGTTTATAAAAACGGAGAAGAGTAGAGGAGAGAGAACGCCACCCTGAGGGACACCCGCAGCCAGATCACACCACTCAGAGGAGACCTCATCTGAGCGAACGGACTGCGAGCGACCGTGAAGATAAGAGTTGAACCACTCAATTACCTGTGCAGAGACATTAAGAGAGGATAGGATTCCTAAGAGGATGTCAAAATCAACTGAGTTAAAAGCACTGCTAAAGTCCAATAAAACCAGTACCGTTAGAAACTTATTTTCCATAGCCAGTCGTATGTCATCGGTTACTTTGACGAGAGTGGTTACAGTACTATGACCAGCGCGGAAACCAGATTGGTAAGGACTTAGCAGGCTATTAGAGGAGAGGTAAGAAGACAGTTGATTCTGAACAACACTCTCAAGAACTTTGGATAGGATTGGGAGGATGGATATTGGACGAAACTGTCACTGTGACACACAACTGTGAAAAGTCATCATGTCACTACCGGCTGTCACTGAAAACCAGCGCTGTGACTCTGTCTCGCACGTGAGTCACAGCATTATGTTGAGCGGTGGCCGTTTTGCGCGGTAGTGATGCATATATTTTCCAATAGTTTCTTTTTGGTTTTATTTTATTTTTGTGCGTCATGTTGACACCACTAAACATTTTTTCTTTTCTTTCTTTGTTTTCAACATCTCGTAATTCTTGGGTTTAAACACACAGAATGTGGGGTTAAATTTATTACATGTTAGCCCCCATTATCATGTAGTGCAAGGAATACGTCGAACTGCCAGTAACCCTGTATTCAATATTATCCGTTGTATCTCAACCAGATAATTAATATTGTTCATATATGAGCTCCCAGACCATAAGGATTATCTCGTGTTGTGATAGCAGTTTATGTTGATGTAGCTTGCAACGGATTATGATGAGAATGATACACGGAGTACCAAGATACTGGTGCTATTTTAGACAGGATGCGATTATGACTTAAGTCGACGCTGACGACATGTTGCACTTACTTGTAAGCTGAAGAAAACTACAGACATAAACAGTAATAATAGGGCATTTGACTAGATTTAAAAATTTACAACAATTTGGTAATATTTTATAGAAAGTATTGAAATAAAACGGAATGTGAAAGAATAAATAAAGTCGATGAAAATTGGGAGAGAGACGTGTGGCTAATTAACAACTGAGCCGATCATATCATTTGTATTCGATACACGATGACATGTACACGTTTTGAAGGAATTTGTTATTATTTAATAATTCCAATAAATAATTCGTGATTTTTAAATCGCGGGATTAAAACGTCATTATAATTATTCCGGGATTTTAGAGGAGGTATTCAAAATCAAAAGTTTTTATTTCACATAAACCATTACAGGCGCTTATGAAAAGTCGAATTTAGGTGCACGGTTCCAATTAGTCGTTTCCTATGGAGAAGAGCCGGCAAGAAACTCCATGGTTACTCTTTTAAAATCCATATCTTTAACAATTTGAGTGGGTACAGTTATGACTTAGAATAGTTATGAGAGAGCAAAGTAGACTTAAGAGCAGGAACCACACCAAAAAAAAACAAAATTAAAACTATGGTCACAAATTAACTAGGTATCCAGGCATCTAGCAAGTCTAAAAAGCTCTCATATTTACAAAAGGTAAAAGGACGCTAAACTATATAAAACAACTGATATTATCCACTCTATGTTACTTTCTTCCTCAAAGTTTAGGTAAATATACTCTACCTATTCCGATCTTTGCTTATTATGTTTGTAATAGTTTCGAGATTACTAATAAAAGAATAATATGCAAATACACTATTATATCTGCGTGGTTTAAAAGATCACGTCCTAAAGGGTCTGTTTCACATTAGTCTGATAAATTTTATCTAAAAGATACATACGGCGGTTTGGCATAAATCACATATCTTTGTTACTATATAACATTGCCGTAGCAACCCGTAGCTGCGTACCCACAAACATGATTTATTGAAACGTGCGGTCAGATAGTACTCGTAAAATGTGGGAACTATTTCAGTTGTTATACAAAGTTATTTTTGGTATGTACTAAACCTGAAAATAGTTTGTTCTGAAACTCCAGGAGAATCGATTGGTATAGTTTTTATATTTATGATTAATTACGGTTTACTCACGTTCATTTTTTGGGAGTCGAACAGCTGTTCGACTCATGTGATCAGCTCATGATTAAAGGCTCCGTTTGGGTCCGAAACTAGTCAGGCAATCCCGAAAAATGCGCGTAATTAATCATAAATATGAATGTGTTCTCTTTCAATTCAGTTCGCATTCTCACACAAATGCAAAGCTCAACTTAGGCCTCGCGGACGGTACCTACTTGGTTAACCCGCGGGGTGGACTAAAGCTGTGGGACTGTAATGGTTTAATTATGATGATACTGTCACACTCTTGAAGGGTAAATTTTTAGTATGAATATTTTTTCGCAAGCTATTTTAAAGAAAGAAAATACATTTATTTAGCACAGACTGGAAGGCACACAATATAAAACAAAGGATAAAAAAAAACTAGCAGGAAAGTGTACCTCACGGCTGCGCCGAAAAGGCCCAGTTCAGAAAAAAATGGCAGACAACTAGTGCCTGACGCTGGTTTTCAACTGGACCTGAAGTGTGAGGTAACGGATGTAAGTCAGTTTTATACTGCAACGTGTGTATTTATACTTAAATAAAATAAATGGTGTCAGATAAAAATAATAACGAACAAGTACATACGCAGATAGTGTGATTTAAATAAAAATTGCAACAAAAACAAAATTTAAATTGCAAGCCATGTTTTCGATATACGGGCTTACAAGCTAATACTTCCTATGTTACCTTATTACGAGAACAGCGTGGAAAAATTACATTATCCTGGAAATTTAATATGCACCGCATCTAATAAATCTTGTAAACAACGAAGGCTTCTCCGGTGATCGATAAGGATGTTAACAAATTTAGCTCCACCGCACCCGACTGGCTTTTATGTACATCTAAGAGGAAGCGATCGATTTCTGGTTGATGCAAAGTAGTCTAGGTACAGTCCTTTTTTTTTCTATTGGTCTACTGTAGGTGGTCCTAGGGGACCATTTCTACGTAACCGGCCAGTTATTGGCGAGACCTGAAGGGTCTTCAGCCAATGGGGGGGGAGTAAAATACTTAACCTAAGCTTACTACTTAATACTACACTAACATCATGACTACCTGCAACAACAGCACTAAGAGCGACCCCTAGTGGGACTCGGACCTCGGCTTAGGGCGTTGCTGACGGGGGCTTAGGGGCGGGAGACAGCTTGATGAGGGCTGAATTGTCGGTGTGACTGCGGAGTCTGAAGAGACGACCGGCTCTACGACGGGAGAGCTCGGTGGATCGTGACCGGCGCCGGCGGTGGGTATAGTCATAAATGCTGCAACCATATAATATTCGGACATGCAGGGCAATTGTGTAACGTAACCAACATCAATTATGACAGTTGATGTTTCAAAAACAATATTCATTGCGTGCTACATAGTTGTAGAGAAATCGGATTGTTAATACACACGTTGGTATGGAAATTGTTGACCTGTCAAAATTAAAGCCATAGCGATTACGAGTGTGTTGCGCAACACTGCCAAATTGAACGACACTGGGGTTTAAAGTCACCTAACACGGAGGGAATGACGGGGGCTTCGTTCGCTCGCTTTGCTCGCTCACTCTAGCCCCCGTCATTCCCTTCGAACCTAACCTATCCGTGTTGGGGTGCCCCAAATTAGGTGTCGAAGTTCCATAATTGACGGAGTAGCGTAATGTCGGAGTTCCATAGTGTCGAAGTAAAATCTTAATTTGTCGAAATTCAGTTTGATAGTAGTTGGTAATAGTAGTTAGAATGCTGAATTAATAAACCGGTTTTAACATGGCTCTTTTGATTGGTATCGCTAATAAGCTGTCAAAAAATGTGTTCTTCCATTGGTTAACATAACATTTGTATATGTTTTTAATCAAACATTTATTTCATTTCATTTCATATTCATTTATTTGCATTCCACAAGGTAAAAAGATGTTAACAAAAGGCTTAGAGCTAAGAGCCGTTGTAGACCCTGTCAGGGCACAGCAAAATTTGTAATTAGATACATAGCTATTACTTAAAGTTAAAAAGCTAAACATTAAAATAAATTTTTGTATTATAACTTTCGTGAGACACATTCATATTTATGATTATTTACGGTTTACTCACGTGCATTTTTCGGGATTGCCCGACTAGTTTTACGAGTCATCTAAACGGAATTCACAGAAAGATAAGGGTCACAATAGAAGAAGAAAATAGAGGAGTGTTGCCGTTTTTAGACGTTTTAGTTATACGTGAGCCCGGCGGTCAGTTATCGCATACTGTATACAGGAAACCGACTCACACAGACCGTTATCTACGCGCAGACTCCCATCATCACCCTTCACACCTATCTTCTGTACCCAGAACGCTGATCAACCGTGCGCTCAGTTTGTGTGATCCTCAGTACGTGGATGCCGAATTACGTCATTTACAAAACGTATTGGAGCGCAACGGTTACCAATGGCGGCGATGCACTCGAAGTCTGAGTACGGTGGACACGACCCGTAGACGACCCGCTGGAGCGGAACGTACTCCTGCGTTTTTGCCTTTTGTGCGAGGAGTTACCGACAAGATAGGTCACCTGTTACGCCGAAGATATAGCATCAGGACGATCTATCGCCCTCCTGGACAACTACGGCAGCTATTGCGTTCACCAAAGGACAAGGATCCGCTAGGCGTTCCCGGCGTATACAAGATACCGTGCGACTGTGGCCTGAGTTATATAGGAGAAACTCGCCGCAATATCGCAACCAGGCTTAGCGAACACATAAGTAGTATGAAGAGTATGGACAGCAAGAGGTCGGCAGTTGCAGAACACGTCTGTAATACGGGCACGGCTCATTTCATACGTTTCGATAAGGCTTCCGTACTAGCGAAGGAAAAATATTTCGTGCCGCGAAAAGTACGTGAAGCCATCGAAATCAGCCGTCACCCGAATTTTAATAGAGATGGTGGTTGGACACTGCCTCCTGCCTGGAAACCAGCTCTGAAGTCTACTTCATATAAAAGTGAGATAAGTCTGGAGTGTGACACAGTTAGCGCGGCATGCACCGGCACTCTTTCCTCAAACAACTCGGACACGACAAGTGACGAAGACGCACGAGCAATACCGAAACAGAGCGCGCCCCTCTCATCGCGAGCGCAACGCTACGCGGCGCGGTGCAGCGGCAGTTCGACTCGCGACCTCGCCGCGTGATCAGCTCATGATTAAGGGCTCCGTTTGGGTCCGAAACTAGTCGGGCAATCCCGAAAAATGCACGTGAGTAAACCGTAAATAATCATAAATATGAATGTGTCTCACGAAAGTTATAATACAAAAATAGTAAACCGTTACGGTGCGGTATGGCTAAATAAAGTGAAGGAATTTACGCGACTAAGAATAAAACGTAAGAAACTCGAGTGCGGGTTATTGTTTCTAGTGCAGTGCCGGGACCATGGTGTAGTGCCAAAGTTCGCCCAAATAAAACCCATTAAGTGCATTCGGGATTACGATGTATTCTTCAGTGTCGCGAGTAAGAAGTTATTGTGTCGTGCGATATCGGACTACCGTCGGAAGTTAATGTGTGCAAATATTTGTGTATACGATTTACATCTCCAGTTATCGGGGTTTTTGGATGCGGATTTGTGGAGTGTACTGGATACAATGACGCATAGTCGAACGGAGACCATTGGGTTTAACACGATAAATAGGCAACAGAATAAATTGATGAACCTGATAGACGGTATGAAAAACTACCCTCATACCTATGATAAGGCAAATTTAAATAACACACATAATGCCTCAACGGTCGTCAATTTATCCTCTAAACAAGTGCCTGAGGAAACGATATCGGTCTTATCCCGTGGACTCAATTTCGCGCCGGCTCCTCGAAAAATACCGGTCGAGGACATCATCTCCAACATCGAGAACACTATCGTGCGCAATCGAATACCGCACGGGGATGCTGAGTGCCTTCGACAAGATGTGTCATCGTTATTGCGTAAATCATCGCCACCAAAGAGCAATATGTGCCGCCAGGATATCGTGGCCTTGCGTGATTTACGTAATGATCCGGACCTACTAGTGTTGCCAGCAGACAAGGGTAATGCAACTGTTGTCGTCGATACCGAAGCGTACGATAATAAAATCACGCAACTGGTGAGCGACACAGCTGTTTACAAAAAGGTAACCTACAACCCGACAGCCAGAGTGACTACTAAAGTCATTAAGCTGTTACAGGGTTTGAATAACAAGGAGCTGATGACACTGTTACGACCACACAACCCTACACCACCCAAGATTTATGGCTTGCCAAAAATCCATAAGCCGGATTGGCCGTTAAGACCTATAGTCAGCCAAATTGACGCACCTACTTACAAATTGTCGCGTCACTTGGCTACTATATTGCTACCCTACACCGGGAAATCGAGTAGCTATGTAAAGGACTCAAGGCACTTTGTCACCTTATTAGCGGATGTGCAGCTACAGGATACAGAGATTATGGTCAGTTTTGATATTACTTCACTTTTTACCAATGTACCAGTGGAAGAGGTCATTAATATAATTTCAACCCAACTGAATGGTGCTGCTTTACCCACTGAATACATTGAGTGCATAAATTTCTGTCTTAAAAGTGGCTATTTCCTGTGGAAGAGTGAGTTTTACCTGCAAGTAGACGGAGTGTCTATGGGTTCACCACTCGCGCCGGTGGTGGCTAACATTTTTATGGAGTGGTTTGAACACCAGGCCTTAGAATCCGCACATTTGAAGCCGAGATACTGGTGGCGATATGTTGACGATATTTTCGCCATTATCGACCGAGGTGCGCTGGTGGATTTTACGAGTCATCTAAACGGAATTCACAGAAAGATAAGGGTCACAATAGAAGAAGAAAATAGAGGAGTGTTGCCGTTTTTAGACGTTTTAGTTATACGTGAGCCCGGCGGTCAGTTATCGCATACTGTATACAGGAAACCGACTCACACAGACCGTTATCTACGCGCAGACTCCCATCATCACCCTTCACACCTATCTTCTGTACCCAGAACGCTGATCAACCGTGCGCTCAGTTTGTGTGATCCTCAGTACGTGGATGCCGAATTACGTCATTTACAAAACGTATTGGAGCGCAACGGTTACCAATGGCGGCGATGCACTCGAAGTCTGAGTACGGTGGACACGACCCGTAGACGACCCGCTGGAGCGGAACGTACTCCTGCGTTTTTGCCTTTTGTGCGAGGAGTTACCGACAAGATAGGTCACCTGTTACGCCGAAGATATAGCATCAGGACGATCTATCGCCCTCCTGGACAACTACGGCAGCTATTGCGTTCACCAAAGGACAAGGATCCGCTAGGCGTTCCCGGCGTATACAAGATACCGTGCGACTGTGGCCTGAGTTATATAGGAGAAACTCGCCGCAATATCGCAACCAGGCTTAGCGAACACATAAGTAGTATGAAGAGTATGGACAGCAAGAGGTCGGCAGTTGCAGAACACGTCTGTAATACGGGCACGGCTCATTTCATACGTTTCGATAAGGCTTCCGTACTAGCGAAGGAAAAATATTTCGTGCCGCGAAAAGTACGTGAAGCCATCGAAATCAGCCGTCACCCGAATTTTAATAGAGATGGTGGTTGGACACTGCCTCCTGCCTGGAAACCAGCTCTGAAGTCTACTTCATATAAAAGTGAGATAAGTCTGGAGTGTGACACAGTTAGCGCGGCATGCACCGGCACTCTTTCCTCAAACAACTCGGACACGACAAGTGACGAAGACGCACGAGCAATACCGAAACAGAGCGCGCCCCTCTCATCGCGAGCGCAACGCTACGCGGCGCGGTGCAGCGGCAGTTCGACTCGCGACCTCGCCGCGTGATCAGCTCATGATTAAGGGCTCCGTTTGGGTCCGAAACTAGTCGGGCAATCCCGAAAAATGCACGTGAGTAAACCGTAAATAATCATAAATATTAAAATAAATTATTCATGAAAACAAAACAATTACATTCGCATAAAATAATAATAACAATAACATAAATAATTCTAATATTTGGTAAGCAGGTAGCTATTTTCTTAAAATACTAATAATACGTTTACAAGTTATATTTGCTTAGTAATATTATTACAACTTATTTAATGAGAGATCATATTTTAGGGTTACAAATTATTAATTAAGATTATAGATTCGGTGGGTAGCATTTTATAATTTACTCATTGTGTATTTAGAAGTCATGTTATGTTTCATTAAATAATCTTCTTGATAAATATACACATGTCTATATTTAAGGATGTATTTATTGTAATTATATTCTTTCATTCAAGTATTCATTCACATTATAATAGATTTTGTTTAATAGAAATAATTTTAATTTATTAATAAAGGTGTTGTATTTATTTATATTTTGTATTTCTTCCGGTAACTTGTTATATATATTTCTTCATATATTTTCATCTCAACATAACACAACATCACGCGTGTATTCCCCGAAGGGTTAAACAGAGGTGTATAGTACACCGTTATTCTCGGCGTTACGTTTAAAACCCATGAAATAGGGAGCCTATTGCCATCAACCGGGCACAAATCCAGAGTCTGGTCTGCCACTGAGAAATTCCACACGGAAATACCCAATAACACTGCCCGACTTGGGGATCGAATCCAGGATATATATCCTCATACTCAGCAGTCGCACTTACGATCACTAGACCAACGAGGCAGTCAAATATTTAACAATTATCAAAAATATACTTTCTGTCGATTTTTGTCATGAGAACAGAATTTAATAAGGCGATGAGGTTTTCTTTCCAAAAACATTTGTGCCTTATTAAGAAAAGGAAGAAAGGTTTTTTTTATTTTCACTTACAAAACATGCAAAAATATACTTCTACAAAAAAATACATAACAAACCCGAAGTAATACAACACTCGTTAAATATCTATTTTCATTCATAAACCGAACCACCTCATACTCTAAACACGAATTGAATTTTTAAAATAAAATAAATGAGCGGGGACACATTTTTTAATCCCGGTTAAATCCCGGGCCGGGACTGGAATAAGCCAGTTTGCAGACGCTAACTCAGAGCAATTATACAAGCGAGCCCTCGGGAACGGGTGAGTGACGCAAACTCATAAGGTGCTCGTATTGCCATCTTGCAGAAATTAGATTAGATAAATCATCTCGATGTTATGCAGATATAGTGATTTAATGCCGCATTTACATCGATCGAGTGAACAAAGCTTGATTGGTTCAATAATTGTAAGGATAATTTATCACAAAATACTTGTCGTATCAAGATAGAAAAAATATCTACCTATCGGGTGTAAAAAGACCCTTAACGATAACGAAAACCACGTATTCTACCCATCATTGGGATCATTTTTTTCTTCTAGGCCATATCTGGGAAATCGTTGATTCTGGAGATATTGAAGGTCAAAGTATACATTTTTTTTTAGTTTTTTTCCAAAAACGAATTCGAAGTGATACTAAACTTTCTTCCAAACAAACATTATCAAAATTTTCAATTTTTCCTAACAAATTACGCGTTTGAAGTTACAAAAACGCAATGAATATCAAACGCACACGACTGCCTTGGCTCAGCTATGTAACCGCTACACAACACACACAGCCACAATCGGTTACGTGCATTACATTGCGCGCTACAAAAAACAGCATTTTTTATGCCTAAAAATAAAAGTCGTTTCCCAGCAATTATTTTTGGTCAAAGTAATTTAGTTTGATGTACAGAGCGCGTAGATTTCGGCTATGTGATGGGTCTTTTTACACCCTGTATGTTAGAAGTATGTGTTTATTTTTACTTTTCGTTTACTTTAATATCTTTACTTTTTACTTTGATTTTGGGATGATCTCCAAAATCATGGTATCAAGGTATTTGGTTGAACTCTCTGGTGCATTTTATATATTGATATTAATTGTGTTCCGTATTTTTATTTCGAAAAGAAGGTGTCTAAATAAAACTATTTTGAAATTGGCCTCGATTTTAACCAAGCAGTTATGGAAATATTTAGATTTGAAATTTCAGAGACCAGAGGGATCAATTATTTGAGCCTACATACAAAGTGTAAAGTCACGCTTATAAAAATAAAATATACTTTGAAAAATGAATGTTTGGTACATTCATAATCTCTTTTAATTTACCGAGTAAAAACACCTGAGACATTAATGAAGTCTGGAATAGCTCTTTAATTCTACTAAAAAGGCAGCCTCAAGCCGTATTAGTCAGTCTGAATTAGAAATTAGGTTATTAGGTCACGTTTGAACCTATTTAAAAATGGATCATATTCCACTTTTAGATATGACGCGACGTAGGCATTTCAGTCAGATGAAATGATAAATTATTAGAACTCGAATACCTATGTAAATCCCACTGTGATAGATGTGTGTTTCCAATCCCTGTCACCGATACACATGTTTATTTATACACAGCGGCTGCCAATATTGTCCGACAGGATATTTATAATCCAATACATAAATACAAACTCCAATATCCCAACAATATCACTTTATTACACCACTTTAATCTGTTAATCCCACATAATATATTCCCGGGATCAATCCCGGACTGTGGGCCACCTTAATTGCCAAATCGAGCAATAAAATAAATCCGATTATTCGATTCCCACCCATCGTGTCGTACATCACTGAATTTAATAAAATTTATATTAATATTCTTGATTGAAATATTAAATAATGTCGTAATTGACAAAGTAAGTTTTAATTGACGAAATTATTAATTTGGCAGCTCTATTATTAGAGTGGCGGTCCTAATTTAGGCATAAAACGCCTCGTGACATTAATTATGCTTAGAAAAAAAAATTAAAAATCAGAGATAAAATCTTGGAAATCTAGTAATTAGATAGATTAGTTTATTCGAGGGGCTCGTGGCTAATTAAAAACTGCGCGGATCATATGATTTGCAAGGTTAAGCTGCGCTTGCCGCGGTCAGTCTGTAGATGGGTGCCCGTTACTCATTGAGACCCCTCCGTGCCTCGGAGAGCACGTTAAACCATCGGTCCCGGTTGCCATGCGAATACTTATGACAGTTTTTAGCGGTAGTCAGAAGCTCGAAAGTCTGACAACGAGTCTAATTTTAGGATATCGGCATTGCCCAGTAACTGGGTTGCGGAGGGCTGATGGCAGTCGCTCCTTGTAAAACACTGGTATTCAGCCGCACTTGGTTGGACTGGAAGCTGGTCCCAACATAGTGGAGAAAAGGTTAGGAGGAGTTAGATCGCTTTGTCATCATAGACATTTTTTCTTTGAATCAAGTAATAGGATTGTATCCAATAATAATTCCTTTATTCATTTTTAAACATAATTACATTACATTTTTAAATATAAAAATAAAAACTTTTAAAAATATAAAAAATAGTATCCGACCGGCATCGGGAACAGGGTCCAAGCAGCCGACAGTCAGGGCTCCAGAGAAAGGAACCTCCTCACCATCCGTGCCATGTCAAGGAGTACTGCTTTCTGTATCAAGCCCTTGATCCAGCAGTCCAAAGAGAGCCTCTTAAGGTGTTGATCGAGTATAATAATTATTATTATCAGGGAGAGTTTTTACCAAAATTTCCCGTTGAAGTTTTACTGTCTCTTCACAATACATTTTTGTTATCTTAAGTACGGCCGCACAATGTCAGAAATTTCCGACAGAAAATTTCTGAATTTTATACTAAAGCCAACAAGCTGCCGGATCCGGCAAATATTGACAGTGTGCGGGGTCTAGAACAAAATGTACGAGCAGAGTCGCGCGTCAGAAGTTTTCTGACGGAAGTTTCTGATAATGTGCGACCGGACTAACCTCCGGTTTCTGAATTGAAAATTCGGGATAAGCAATAGTTAAGACTACTTGAAAAATTAATTCATTTTAAAGCATTTTTTTGACAACTCCGTACTCAAAGACTAATTTGAGTACAGAGTTGTCAAAAAAATACTGTGACCTCTCAATCACCGTAATTATAGACACAATAGATAAACAATACCGGTGTCATCCTCGGACGACACGCGGGACGCAACCAGAATCCGTAATTATTTTGACAACTCCGTACTCAAATTTTACAGTACTGCTTGGTTATCGTAGAATTCTCAATTCAAAAACCGGAGGTATATCGAACCTTTACTCAAAACCCTTATAATTTTTCTCAATCCTAGAGCTAATTTGACGCTCGTCCCTCAAACCGCTAACCTACGTATCTGTCTATAATCAGGATGGGTGGTCTGTGACATCAAATTGAGCTCGACACTAATTTTATGACACAAACTGATCAAGCAAAGACAGTCTAGAAGTTCAGACGAACTTACGTTATTTCAGTGTCGTGGTTATTTTGATGAGATGAAATGTTTTGATGAGGCGTTCTGTCATTTAATTTTGGGGGTCCATAGTAAGGACCTCCGATAGTTTCATCAAGGCTTTTTGTCTGTCACTGAAATGAGTAATCCAAGAACGTTCCAATGAAGAGCATTTAAAAAAAACGAAATTCTAAAAGCACTTGTATTTGATTAAAACAACAAGACAAAGTTGTTATCTATACTAATAGACAAAAAATAAATGCTTTACACACCGCATCCACGTTTACTGTATCTATACTTAAAATGAAATCGTAACGAAGCAAAAACAGAAAATAGAACAGTTTTGAAAAAAAAATTGCTACTTGTACTAAAAAACGATACTGGTGCGAACAGAAGTTTTTAGAATTTCTGTCTGTTCGTATGTTTGAGCTTCACGCCAATACTACTGAACAGATTTAGTTGTTTGGCAGTAATGTCCGTTAAAGAGCGGGTCAGGTTATAGGATACAAATTATCACGCTATTGTGTGTGGGTGATGAGCAGTAATCTTATTGGAAACATATGTGATTAGATTTAAAAAATTGAGTACATGCAAGGTTAGTCAAAAAAGGGGTACTAATCCGCATACCACTTCAAGTACCACTGATGACGGTTTTAAAGCAAGTGTTAACATTTCAAAATTTAGAAAATGGAGCTTCTAATTTGTGACCCCAAATATGATCTAAAATGTAAACACAACTGATTATAGCTGAGGATAGATAGATTTTAGCATATTTTTTTTGTAATTTTTGTACAGCTTTTTCTCTTAAACTATTGACTTTTGGGGAAAGTGGTAGAACAAAAGTTACTCATTATTATGGGTACTTTAACACCCTTTCGGATTAGTACCCTCTTTCTGACTAACCTTGTATACATTGTTCAGTTGTTGTGACACGATGTTGTTTTTCGACTTCCAAGCGGACGAAGTCGCGGGCAAAGCTAGTATGCAAAAAAAATGCAACACTTTTAAATTAACTTTGAAATTCCAACTACAAGCACTTACCGCAAATTTAAAATTCTATCGATATAGCTTACTAATTTAAATCGATTCCCATTCCGCGTTATACATATCGATACGACTATCTTAATAGTTGTATCGAAGTTTATTTATATCGAAATTCAATAATTCGATTCTCGCAGCTCAGCCCGATTCGATTCGATATATTTGTAAATCTACTGATTCATGCTGAATAACTGATGGTCTACGGTACTACGTAACCCCGTGATTGTTCCATGTAGTTCCCAGCACAGAATCGGCCACCTCTTCCCCACCAGTGGGCGTCAGAAAAAGCGACGACAGGATCACCTCAACCCTGTCGTAGAGCCGGTCGTCTCTTCAGACTCCGCCGTCACACCGATAATTCAGCCCTCATCAAGCTGTCTCCCTCCCAATCTCCCTAAGCCGAAGTCCGAGTCCCACTAGGGGCCGCCCTTAGTGCTGTTGTTGCTAGTAGTCATGATGTTAGTGTAGCATAGTTGTTAGCTTAGGTTAAATATTTTACTTACCCCCATTGGCTGGAGACCTCAGGTCTCGCCAATAACTACTCGGTATGTTAAAGTAGGGTTGAGCTACACGATGGCTGATGCATGCGTGCCATCTGTTGGGACAGGTCCTCTCAAACTGCTCTGGAATTTTCCACAAAAGGCCAGTTCAGGCGTTGCTCTGCATTGTCCTCACGCAAATTTTTGCTACAGAAAATATGTTTGAACTTTAAAAGAGACCGATTTGAGTTTGTTTCGGTCTTCCTTCTCAGAGTTTGTCAGATAGGAAACGCCGACTACATCTAACTTTAAAAAACAAACCGACGTGTAAAAGTGATTTTTAAATATCCAATTTGCAGAATAAATAATTTCATTTCAGTGACTCATGTTCAGCAGTGGCCGTTTACACGCTGATATGATTATATACGTGATCTGATTCAGCTACTTGTGAACTGTATAAGGCGTCGCTTCGTCCCATATGGCGGGCTCGCGCGATCGTACGAATGCTTATACAAAAGTGTTTATTTTCGTATTGTTTTCTAGTCATGATGTTAGTGTAGTATGAGTAGTTAGCTTAGGTTAAGTATTTTACTGGTTACGTAGAAGAGGTCCGCAAGGACCATCCACAGAAAAAAACTTTTACGATAGGGTGAATATTCGAATTACCTTAACATTTTTTTAACAAATATTTGTTGTCCTGGGTTGTTAACCTTACAGTAATTAGGTACAGATTGCTTTTATTAAGGTTCCGTACCCAAAGGGTAAAACGGGACCCTATTACTAAGACTCCGCTGTCCGTCTGTCCGTCTGTCACCAGGCAGTATCTCATGAACCATAGTTAGACAGTTTAAATTTTCACAGATGATGTATTTCTATTGACGCTATAACAACAAATACTAAAACGAACAGAATAAAATAAATATTTAAGGGGGCTCCCATATACCAAACGTTATTTTTTTGCCGTTGTCCGTCCGTCCGTCTATCACCAGGCTGTATCTCGTGAACCGTGATAGTTAGACAGTTGGAATTTTCACAAAATTAAATGATGTATTTCTGTTGCCGCTATAACAACAAATACTAAAAAACAGAATAAACTAAATATTTTTTTTCTCCCATACAACAAACGTAATTTTTTTGGCGTTTTTATAGATAAATACAGAACCCTTCGTGCGCGAGTCCGACTCGCACTTGGCCGGTTTTTTTACTGTAAAGCAATAAGCTTGGCAGCAGTGGTAAAGCTTGAGTTTTCATTATCATAATTGGAGTTTTAAATGTCTGCATTCTTAACTTTGTGATAGGTAATGATAATGCGTTCTTGATTTTTGTAAAAGTTTTTTCGAATAATTTTACCGACAGCATTTTACGTTTTTTATACAAGGTTTGTCGCAAAGGGGGTACTAATTTGAAAGGGTGATAAAGTACCCATAATAATAAATAACTTTTGTTCTAAAACGTTTCAGAAAAGTCAACACTTTAAAAGAAATAGCCGTTCAAAGATTTCATAAAAATACGCTAAAATCTATCTATCGTCTGCTATGATCAGCTGTGTTTACATTTTAGATCATATTTGGGGTCACGGATAAGAAGCTTCATTTTCTGAATTCGTTTCTAAAGCAGGGATGAAGATTTTTGATAAAACTAAAAAAAATTTTTGCATGGGCCTAACAATTATCATATTTTTGAAATTTTAATTCTTTCTTTAAAACAGTCATCAGTGATACTTTAAGCGGCCTGTGGATTAGTACCCACCCCCTTTTAGACTTACCTTGTATTGTAAAACCACCAATTTATTTTGGACTAGCTTTTGCCCGCAGCTTCACTCGCGTTAATTTAGAATTTGACAATCAACTCTTAACACACTACTAAAGTTTCTATAAATAATTCATTCATGATTCGAAAGACACGTGGCTCCATCTATTATCGTTACTGTTGTTTTCCTCGGGAACAGTGCTTTTTTTCGGTATGAAAGGTACTCTATGTCCGACTCTGTACACTTGACAACGTATATGCAAAATTTTAGGATAATCGGTTCAGTGGTTTAGGCGTGAAAAGGTAACAAACAAACATACTTTCGCATTAGTTAGGATTAGGATTGAGCATTCGGACCATCTCGCATCGCGCGACCGCCCGCCAATTGGGACGACGTCGCGACGCCATATTATGTATATTGTCGAGCCGAAACAATGACATTAACATGACAATGATGTAATAATAGACTGTTAGTATAGCTATTGAGTATCGAAGGTCCGGTAATTATACCCAATTTGTCGCTTCAATCCTTTTCGGAAGAGGCCGGTGTTTCGCGTTAATCTATTATACTAATACCAAACAGAGGCTTAGGTACTGTTACGGCACGGTATAAGCCTCCTTAAATAACATGCCATATGGGGCTTCAAAGGTTTAACCACTAATCTTAATTACAAAATCACGATCAAGCCTGTAGGAAGTAATTAGTTGCAAGATACAGTTGCGTATACACGGCGCGCTTAGTTTGGGAACAGCTGTTTAAATGTAAACTGAGTATGAATGATTTGAATGATGTGACACCTTTCACTTTTTTTTCAACTCATTTTTTCTAAAAAAAATCTGCTTTTTTAAGAATAAATCATTAGCATTTTGACCGTCACAGTCGGCTGTGGACAACAAATTGAATTGTCCTTACACTGCCAGAGTTATGACAGCATGACACAAGAAAAAACTAAGCGACTTAATTTTGCTGTCACATTATCTCGTGCCGAGACAAGATAATTTAATATGACAAAATTATGTCGCGCTCCGCATGTTAGCCTGGCAGGTGTAGTAAATAGTCACTTAGTATTACTTCAAGTTAATTGCTACAATTTCAAGATTAATAAAACTTACATACGCAATACAGACATAACACAACAAGCCCATTACTGTCCCACTGCTGGGAACTGGTCTCTGCTCGGAATGAGAAGTGTTTAAGCCTTAGCCTACCACGGCGGCCCAGTACGGGTTGGCGAACTACACACATCGAGAACTTTATGGAGCCTACTAGCCAAACTAACTGTCAAAATGTTTGGTTTTGTTGTTCTGATATTTCGCCAGTTTTTGTAAATGAAAACTCTCTGAATCAACGGTTTGGCTACAGTTCGGTTGCGAGTGATCTACGTTTGTGTTAGTAAAATTATCCCCACGGTAAGCGCAGTCTGGGTCTAAGATGGAGCACACCAACCCAAGTAACAGAGATATAGAGGGATTTCCCTATACTCCTCTGGCTCTCACATATCTACCTTCATACCTCTTCTGAGAATGAGAAGGCTTTGGCCTTAGTCCGCCATGCTGGTCTGGTGCGTTTTGGCGAACTGCGCACATCGAGAACTTTATAGAGCCCTCTCAGGTGTGCAGGTTTCCTCACGATGTTTCCTTCATCGTTACCGCAAGTGATAATCAAATTCTGATCCGCACATAAACGAAAAGTCAGATTTGCGGGCAGGTTCGAACTTGGGCCCTCTTGCATGGAACACGTTACATTACAGACATAATTTTAATATCGCAAAAAAAGTCTTGATTGTCATAATGTATTGGCATGTCTACGCTAGTGCGCTTTCATGTTCATCTTGCGCTTTCAACTTTCAATTCCTCTTGCGTCAAGTGCATGCAATTTTTTTTTTTTTATAAAAAACCTTGCCCCACACTAAGATTTCTCTTCTATCGCAGGTGCGTTTCCAGACACAAGTCTTCACATGCACAAACACCCAGACCCGGAACAACTATCTGTAAGTCATCCAAATATTTGTTCCGTGCGGGAATCGAACCCACGACCCGTAGCACAGAAGTTAATCGCTCAGCCACTGCACCAAACTTGTCATCGTAATATGTCGTAATATAATATGCCATAAGACGCATGCATCATAACGTCTACACCGGTGCGCCTTCAGTCGACATACAATAGACGTATAAACGTGCGCTAGAGGCATGCGCTTTTGTCGAACTAGTATTAAGGCGTGCGCTATTGCATGTGCTATGGCGCTTCACGAATGCTTCAGACGAAGACGCAAGATGAACATGAAAGCGCACTGGTATAGACATAGCTTATAGATTATCCTATGTGACAGTGTGACACTAACGCCATGTTCATATTTCGAAATACATGGTGTTAACGAATTTGTGTGGTTCCTTAAAACCACATCATGAGCTTGATTAAAAATAAAAAAATGATCGTAGGTATATAAACCAAGTCAAATGGAATCAGTAAAAAAAAAAAATTTTTTTATAATAATACTGTTTTATTTGTGTGAACGTTTCTATGCCACGCATAAATTAATGAAAGCACGGCGACACGGCTGGCAGGCACTCTTTGCAGTCAGATAACTCAAGGCTCTAAAATGACTCAGAAATTACAGACGTACAGATGAGACAGAAAGTGACGACACGTTTGGTGCAGTGGCTAAGTGATTGGCTTCTGCGCTACGGGTCGTGGGTTCGATTCCCACACGGAACAAAAATTTGTATGGCCTACAGATGGTTGTTCCGGGTCTGGGCGTTTGTTTGTGAGATTTGTGTCTGTAAACGCACCCACGATACAAGAGAAATCTTAGTGTGGGGCAACGTTTTTATTAAAGAAAGAAAAAGAAAAAAAAAGAAAATAGAAAACAATTTTTTTTTTACTGCTTTTCATAAATTCCCATTTGTGGTTAATCTGTGTTACCAGTAAATTACGTGGTTTGAAGGAATTACACATGTGTAGGCACTCTAGTGCGAAAACAAGTACCGCAATTTGATATAGAATTTTTCAACTTAGTCATAAGGAATTTTCTATGAAATTGGTCCCTATTAAATTTCGCGACCGTACCCACTTAAATCTACTTACTTATAACTTATAGCCCAAAACCTGGAAATGCTCTCTGAAACCGCAAAGATACATGAAAAGTTTCTGAGAATCCCGGGATTTACTTGGACTGCACTCTAGACCATAAAATATTTATTTTCTCAGAACTCGGGAACTAGTTTGTGTGGTTCGCGGAACTAGTGCTTGTCATGCAGATTCTAAATAATGCATGTCGGACTCATCAGCGAGTTCTTTGTTGCTAGAATTTACTTTTTATGAGCTGAAAGCAATTTTAAGTTTGTTTTTGAGTTCGTTATTGTTAGAGTTTTTATAAAAGTGCGCTGCTGAATATGTAAATCTCATCTTCTGGGGGCATGAAAATAGTCTTCACTAATAGTGAAATTTGCGGGAAACTGAAAGATGTACAGCATCTCTTAATGGAGTGTGTCAGGAAAAAGGTTGAAAGAAATAGAATAATAGACGTTTCAAAAATAAATTTTCAAAAAAAAAACGATATTTAATACGTCCGGTACATCCTGGGAATTAAGCTACGCTATCAACCTTGCTTACTGGCTAATCTTTTCACCACGGCATGAGCTATTGTCGTATAGCTCGTGCTGAGACGAGAAAGACATCTTCTGACAGCAACAATACATTGATTAGCTGTTTTCAGAGTACACGCTGAGCCAACGGGCTCGCAAAGATACCGTGTGAGGTAAGCGTCCATTTGGCGTTTGTGAGCCAAAATATAGCAGAAGAACGTTTTCTTTCTGTCTTATGGGGACTCAGATACCGTCCGCTCATAAAACTCGCATTGTACAGCGTTCCGCGTGCGGCCCTCCGTTTAGTACTAAAATGCACTGTGGGAAAGTAGGTTTCGAATGAACTGCATGCAGACACGATCCTTGTCCGCTTATGTGAAGTTCAAGTTTAACATAAAAAGGCCCAAAAAGGTGCAATCAGCGAAGATGCGCCCCACTCTTTGTCTTCAAAACTTCAAAACTCATTTATTCAAAATAGACTAGAATTACTTAGTTCTTTTTGAACGTCATTAGGTACATAAAAGACAACCCCCAAAAGCGCCCTCCCTTCATTCGTTGATTGCTACCGTGCAAAAGTGTGCGTTATAAATTGATAATGTGTTAGTTCTATCGCTACACAAGAGTTAGATGTAATCCTAATCCTAACTATAATTAATAATGATAATCCTAACTAATATTATAAATGCTAAAGTAACTTTGTGTGTTTGTCACTTTTTCACGCCTAAACCACTGAACCGATCATCCTGAAATTTTGCATATTAGAAATAATACACACAGGGCCAATGATTCCGGGTCACCAACATAAATCTAAATATCTCGGAAACTAAGAATATAAGCTTATTGAAATGAAAAGTATTATAAAGACTATTCAATACTACTCAAATAAAAATGTACAGTCATGAGCACTAATATGGGAGATTAGTCCAAAACCGGGTATGGGGGTAAAACCGGGATAAGGCAGTATAGCCTCTTACACATTTCAAATTTAGGCCCGCTTTCGCTCGCTGCGGTGGGCCACCATGATTAGTTTGTCAACAAAATTTTAATGGAGTCAGTGCGTGCTCGACAACAATAAATAAGAAAAACGTTTTTATGGTGCATTGATCTTATATTCTTTAGAATCAACAAGTGTATCATAAAACTTCTTAAATAGTTTATAAAATACTTTTGATTTTAATAGGCTAGCATTCTTAGTTTCCGAGATATTAAGGTCTTTGTTGGTGACCCGGATTCTAAAATCATACTACATAACTACATAGTAAAAATAATTATGAGTCCCTGCTTTTTGAAGAAATCTCTGTAGCATTTTTAGCCTGAAACTGTACTTACCACGACAATCTAAAGTGGAACTATTATTTTAATCCGAGTATTCTCTACTCTAAAATAATTCTAGAAAAAACTTGTAAATCTAGGCTGCAGTTTTAAAGCCTCTACCAAAGTGTCAAATGTTAGAGTGGCTTCGCTCTCAAGATTAAACTCACAGTTGTATTTTGTTCACTTCGAGTTGTTACTTGGTTTGCTAAGTACAGAGTGGCTTTTAAGAGGAAGCTGCTGTAACTTGAATTGTTTATTTTATGCAGTTGTGTTGCAGTATTATTTGTTGGTTTATTGATAAAAAATATAGAACACAACAGAGTTTTTTTGGAGATAATATGTTTTGATACGTGAATTGAACTTGAAACCATCGAAGTAAAATACAATAACAAATATACAACAGTGATGTCTCGTTAAACCTCCACTGTGTTGAATAATAGGGTATAAAATATTACGATAATGGAATATTAGGGTATGGAATATTACAATAATGGAATATTAGGGTATGGAATATTAGGATAATGAAATCTTAGGGAATGGAATATTAGGTTAAGGTATATAAGGAATGGAACACTAGGTTATGGAATATTAGGATAATATTATCAATTCTTTTATCAATCAATTTTTTTATTGAATTATAAGAATTTTGATAAGAATTTATTTCAAAAATACACATGAACAATATTTATTACCATTGGCCCCAAACTAGGCAAGCCTCTATCTTGGGTACCAATAAATGGATTTACATGGATTTACCAGGATTTATTAGGATTTGGAATATTAAGATATGGAATATTAGGTCAAGAAATATTGCCACAATCATCGTGCTTGGCAAAAGGATCGCAGGTGATTGTAGTACATAAGTTGTTATTAGCATACAAGGCAGATATTGTTACCCCTCACCTTGACATATTTATAGTTACTTATCTAACTAGAAAACTTAATATGTATTTATTCATTTACGGTTCTCTCCGCGTGAAATATATTAACAACATAGGGAATGATAAATATTCCCATATACGCTACCTATATACCGTATACGAAAGATATTAAAATCTACAAAATATGAGCATGATAAAACGTTTAATTAAAATTATGAAGTTTCTCTCGCTGAAATATGATTTATTAATTTCAACTCAATTACAAAGGTGATAAAGTATATTTTGCAAACATAATAAAAATTGTTTTGCCTGTAAAATATTTTGGAAAACAACATGTTTTGTACTAAATTATGTTAACGACTTACGCAAGCGTGTTTTGGAAATACTTGTTATATTGCTATTGTAATAAAAAGCACTATTAACATTTTTACAACTTTCAACAAAAACTTGATTATCACTTGCGAAAACGGTGAAGGAAAACATATCGAGGAAAGCGCCATAAGTGAGAAGGTATCAACCTCCACTAGGCCAGCGTGGTGCCCAGCAGTGGGACAGTAATGGGCTTATTGTGAATAAAAAAGCAATATTTACATTAATGGCTTCCTTTCCACGTATTAAATACAATATTCAATTAACAATCCAAACATCCCGTTACCCATTTATTCCGCACTAAAGCATCCAACACAAATATAGGAGTAAACTCACCCCTCAATAGGCTCAGCCAAGAGATGAATTTTCGTATATAAAATCCACTCCAAATGTTGACATAAATCATGACTACATAAATATATTTAAAAACCCAAATCTTAAAGTCCCAAAGCACACGATCAAGTGATTATAGTATGTAGGTATGTATCTTGAAACCTTATCTCTATCTGTAATTTTTGTTTAATTTTATGTCTTTTGTTAAAATTAAGCGAAACTACAGTTTTGTTATTTTAATATATTCTTTTCGTAATTTAAATTTCTGTTTAATAGTTTATAACACTTAATTTTTAGTAGGTACATTTAGTTTTTAGCTTAGGTTGTCACTTGTATTTGAGAATGTTGTTTCACCTGTTATTGGTAACTGTATATGCCCAGAACTAATTGTTACCTACTGTAATTTGAAATTTGTATACTGAAGCTGTTGGTGTACCTTAATAAATAAATTAAATTAAACAATATAATTGCCCATCGCCACCGTCATCGAGAACGAGATGACGTTGCCGAAGTAGCGATAGGTACATATATTACTATGGCTGGGTGTCCACCACACATCCAACGGGTTAGGAAGACCGTACGGAGGGGGAAAACGAGGAGCATAAAAGGATGCGGCAACGAGCGGAAGAGGTGAATGGGGGGAACCAAGTTGAGCCTTTGGACCCCCCCTTCATTCTCGACGAGCTGAAGCGAGCGGTCTCCTCGTTCAACCCCAAAAAAGCCCCCGGTTCCGACGGTCTGACGGCGGACATATGGGGCCACACGATTCACCACGACCCAGACCTAGCTCTGCGCTTGTTTAACAAGTGCCTGGCGCATGGATACTTTCCGCGGTCCTGGAAGGAGGCAACGGTCGTTGTGCTCCGCAAGCCCGCAAAGGAGGACTACACCACTCCGAAATCATACAGGCCGATTGGTCTTTTGCCTGTACTCGGCAAGATGTTCGAGAAGGTGTTGGTGGCCCGACTCAAGTTTTATCTGTTGCCCAGGATGAGTACTCGCCAGTATGGCTTCATGCCCCAGAGAAGCACCGAGGACTCCCTCTACGCCCTGATGGGGTACATCCGTGGCAGACTCTCTGAGAAGAGGCTTGTCACGGTTGTGTCCCTGGACATTGAGGGAGCCTTCGACAGCGCTTGGTGGCCGGCCATTAGAGTGCGTCTGGCTGAGGAAAAGTGTCCTGTAAACTTGAGGCGGGTCATCGACAGTTACTTGTCCGAGAGAGTGGTGAAAGTCCGATATGCGGGTGCGGAGCACGAGACTAGGACCGGGAAAGGATGTGTCCAGGGGTCAATCGGTGGTCCCATACTATGGAATCTCCTGCTGGATCCTCTGCTCAAAGGGCTGGAGAGCAGGGGGGTCCAATGCCAGGCGTTTGCGGACGACGTCGTCCTTGTGTTCGATGGGGGGACTGCACTTGAGGTCCAAAGGCATGCCAATGCCGCCCTGGAGTATGTCCAGGCGTGGGGTGTCGTGAACAAGCTCAAGTTTGCACCGCACAAAACGAAAGCTATGCTTATTACGCGGAAGCTGAAGCACGACATCCCATGTCTGAGTATGGGTGGAGTCGACATTGGCATGTCAAATGAGATCAAGCTGCTCGGTCTCACCATCGACCACAAGTTGACCTTCAACACCCACGTCGCAAACGTCTGCTCCCGAGCCGTCGGGATCTACAAGCAGCTGTCAAGGGCCGCGAGGGTCAGCTGGGGTCTCCACCCAGATATAATACGCTGCATTTATACAGCTGCAGTGGAGCCCATCGTCCTGTACGCTGCGAGTGCGTGGTCGCCGGCCGCGAACAAAGTCGGGGTGCAGAAGAGGTTGAACGCCGTCCAGAGGAGCTTCGCTCAGAAGCTGTGCCGTGCCTATCGCACGGTCTCCCTGAACGCAGCGCTGGTGCTGTCTGGGATACTCCCTCTTGACCTCCGAATCCGAGAGGCGGCCTCGCTATACGAGGCCAAGAAGGGGGTAGTGTCCCATCCCGCGCTGGCGGGCCGGGAGATCGAGCGAATGGCATCGGCGCTAGAGACACCACATCCGGCGGAGCAGAGGGACATGGAGCTGCGACGCCTGGTAGACGAGGAACAATATAATAACCACCGCAATTACGCGGTGCGTATTTTCACAGACGGCAGCAAGATCGAGGGTAAAGTCGGGGCCGCGCTATCAGTATGGACTGGCGCGGCCGAGACGAAGACCCGAAAGCTTCTTCTGCCGTCTTACAGTACCGTCTACCAGGCTGAGCTCCTCGCCCTCTGCGAAGCCACCAAGGAAGTCCTCCCAAGGACAGAGACGGCGTTCGCCATCTACAGCGACTCCATGGCAGCCCTCCAAACAGTCGTGAACCCCGAAGCCCTTCACCCCCTCGCAGTGGAAGCAAGGGACGCCATCCGCCGCAGCAACCGCCAGGACAAGAGCGTCTCCTTGTTCTGGATCAAAGCGCATGCGGGGCTGGAGGGTAACGAGAGAGCCGACCTTCTCGCTAAGGAGGCTGCCCTGAAGTCGAAACGTGCACCCGACTATGACAGGTGCCCGGTTTCATTCGCCAAGCGAATGATCCGAATGGAGACGCTGGGAGAATGGAACCGGAGGTACAGTACGGGCGAAACGGCGGCCACCACCAAGCTGTTTTTCCCATGCGCGATCGCGGCGTACAGGACGGTCCGCAAGTTCGAAATGTCGAAGGAGCTGACCCAAGCCCTAACAGGGCACGGTGGGTTCTCCGAATACTTGACTCGCTTCAAGTGTAAGGAGAATCCAGCGTGCGCCTGCGACCCTGACAAGCAAGAGACGATCCTCCACCTCTTGACGGAGTGCCCTGTGTATGGCTCCCACAGGCACAACCTGGAAATGGCCATCGGAGACCAAATAAGTAAAGAAAAGTTAAGCGTCCATATTGCGAACAAGAAAAATAGAAAGAAATTTATAGAATTCATTGTAAAAATAGTAAAATTAGTAAATATCAGAAATAAGTAGTAAATTCAAGACCCAAAGTAAATAGAAAATTTAAATTAATAGAAATAAAAAAGACCTATAAAAAAAAAAAAAAAAAATAAAAAAAAAAAAAAAAAAACATAGAGTAGTAAAATTAAAAATTCGGCTCAAATAATTTAGAGGTGTATGTACAGAAAATAATAAAGAGCAAAACAGAAATACACAGCCCATCGAAATATCCCTGCGTAACCAGTACGGCAGGGGCTCACGCCGGGGCAGGAGTGTGGTTTTAGTCGGTAAGAGTCCGACACTACCCAAGCCATCTCATCCGTGAGGTGGCTTGGGTGTCCATGAGGATTTCCCACTCCTGCCAAAACAAAAAAAAAAAAAAAAAAAAAAAAAAAAAAAAAAAAAAAAAAAAAAAAACGGGTTAGGTATTAACTGGCCCGCTAAAAAATTAGTCCGCGGATCAGTTAATAACTTTTCAAAATAGTAGGTATCAAATGGTCCGAATTGTTTTGTATTACTGGGCCAGTTAATAACTTTTCAAAATAGTAGGTATCAAATGGTCCAAACTGGTTTTTATTATTGGGCTAGTTAATAACTTTTCAAAGTAGTGGGTATTATTAAAAGGTCCAAATTCAACTGTCATAACTATTTATTTATTAAAACTACCAGGAAAGCAGAAAAGAACTGGAACTGGGTTCTTAAGCGACTTCAGCTCAATAATGATAAAAATACAGGTTTTGAAATTGAATCATTTGTTGTTTTGAAAAGTACCAGGGCGACAGAAATGAACAGCCAATAGGCGCTTAAACGATATCACTAAGTGGCAGTTATAGGTAAGATATAGGACAGTTTTAAGACTTCTATTGATATAGTGAATGAGAACGAATGCTTTATTCCTCTTTGTGTTTAATCGTTGGTGCGCAACTTAGTGAGATCGTGTAAGCGCCTATTTTAAATTTGAAAAGTTATTAACTGGCCCAGTAATACAAAACAATTTGGACCATTTGATACCTACTATTTTGAAAAGTTATTTATTAACTGGCCCGCAGACAATTTTTTTAGCGGGCCAGTTAATACCTAACCCCATCCAACATCGGAACGCTGTCATCTCGGCCGCTGAGACTGTTAGTATTTCGACACTACCGCTAGAACTCGGCCCGAGATCATGACAGGCCGAAATGCAATACAAAACACGTCTAAACTTGTCCACCACAACTGAGATTGCCGGTGCTGGTGCACGGATTTGCAAGAGCAAGACTGAACCACCAAGATCGGTCGCGGTGGACACACGATCGCTGTCATGTCGTTCTGAACTCGGTCCGAAATAAGCTCGTATCTCGATGTCAACGGTGGTGGATGAATGCTCTCATACGCTTTGGTGAGCAGTAGCGACTTGAGTTTGGCAAGCGACGAGCTCGTGCTCAGAGAGCGCGTTGTACATCCTGACGCCAACGAACTATACTCGATTCTGCGACTTGGTGAGCCGTACGGCCGTCAGCTGGAGCCGGTGCTGTCGTCTTGTCAGGTTGTCATGAGAATCACTGTTCCGGGTTGTTTTTAATGTCAACTGCTACTTTCAGAATGAACTGGCAATGTAAGGTAAGGATTTTTAAATCCTTGAACAGTTCTGTAGTTTTTAAGATATATATCTATGGGCCTAAGTAGCCTGAAAATAAAGAATTTATCATTATTATTAAAGTTAGTGAAAATTAGTAAAAGTAGTTAGTAACAATTTATATTAAAGAATAGCAAATATTTTATAAAACAAAACATGGATAATATGGCTATTTCACGGTTTACGTTTTTTTACCGCTATGTCAGGACTCATAATATCGTTGAACAGAGTTATAGTTTTATATTTAAGATCATGGCACATTATACCGGCACAGCAACTGCACAGCTGCAGCACGGGGCGTCGCCTCGAATTTAGGCTACGACTAGCCGCCAGCGCGCGAACTACGCGTCGTCCACGAGATGCCAGCTCGCAGTCCGCGCGCCGGCCGCGAGCTGGAAGCTTGCTGTCACCGCGAACACAATAAATTGTTAGGCATTTGTGATTGAACACGCCTAGGACTTGCACGTTTTCATAATGTGTTTCACGACGTTGTGTCGCTGGCGACTCGGAGTCGGCGCGCCGTAAGCACGCAGTCGGCGCGCTGTAAGCACGCGATCCGCTCGCTTGCAGCGCGCTGGCTGCGAGTCATGTTGTATGGTAGCAGCAAGCGCGCCCGCTGCCCGCCCTTGGTTTTTTATATTGACATTATTAAATATATAGCCGGTATCACAGAACAGATAAAGAGTATCTGTTCTGTGGCCGGTATAGTGCGCCATGACCTTTAATGTGTGCAAAAATTTACATTAAATAATTTTATAGACATCCATTATTAATACTCCATTTAGTCCCTCCACCTAGTAGGGTCCAAATAAATCATGGCCTTCTTCGGTTCCGTATCACCGCTAGTTAATGCGAAAAGGTTGCGAATAATGGCCAACCCTGCAAATTGTTCTGTAATCCACACGGTTACCTACATATGTTATGTGTTCTTGTTTATAATTACCCAACCATAAGCTTGGGTCGTAAGCGAGGTGTGGGAATTGAAATTTAATGACCATGTGTTGTAATGTTTGGCTGTAAATTCTGTTCCGTTTTTCTGTGACGTGGTCGTTGTCGCACTAATGCCCGGTTCTTATGACCAAAAACGAATCGTTTTGCTTACCATTGGTAGCATATTTTATTGCCAAACAAGGCATATAAATAGATTCGTAAGCTAATTTTAACTGTGGCAGCTACTAACGTATGGGTGGATCTACTATTTAAAGCTATGATGTCTCAGCATCATTGTTAGTAAAGATACAAGAGTCTTAATGTTAACCAATAACGCACGGTAAAACTTAGGCATCGGCCATAATGCAAGTTCTCGCGAAGAAAATCCTATACTTGGGAGCAAATAAATCGAGCCACTTCTATTTTTCACGTAGGTATAATTGTTATTATTTTTGGTAATATGGAACAGATCAATTCTAAACATTCACCCCCTTTTTACAAAATATGGTTTAAACCAAACCTAAGGTAAACCCAGATTTAAAATATACCCATCACTTTCTTATGTCATAATTAACCAAAACAGAAAAGGGCTATTTTAAAAGCTAGGTTTTTCTTAGACCATCTTTTGTAATAAGGGGGATATCGTCTAAAAGGTTATTTGATAACCTTTACAATGAGGGTAGTTTTTTGTATTTTGAATTATACATATAATTCATGAAACCAAAACTAATAACCAGGACACGTGAAAAAAGGAGTGGCTCGATTTCTTTGCTCCCAAGTGTAGTTGGCCTAGTAATATTGTATTATTTTGTTTTGCATAAATATAATGTTGTTAAATATAATATTGTTAGGGGCTCGTAGCTAAATAACAATTGCGCGGATCGTATGATTTGCAAGGTTAAGTTGCGCTTGCGGCGGTCAGTCTATGGATGGGTGACCGTTTGTAAAACATTGAGAACCCTTTGTGCCTCGGAGAGCACATGAAACCGTCAATCCCGAGTGTCATACGAATACCTATGACAATCGTTACGGCTACTCAGAAGCTCGAAAGTCTGAAAACCGGTCTAGCCTTAGGATGTTGGCATTACCCAGTAACTGGGTTGCGGATGTCTGATGGCAGTCGTTCCTTGTAAAATAATGGTATTTAGCCGCATCTGATTAGACTACAAGCTAACCCCAGCATAGATGGGAAAAGGTTAAGCAGAAGAAGCATGTTTTTAACCGACTTCAAAAAGGAGGAGGTTCTCAATTCGGTTGTATTTTTTTTTATTTATTTTTTTATTTTTTATGTTTGTTACCTCATATCTCCGTCATTTACGAACCGATTTGAAAAATTCTTTTTTTGTTCGAAAGGGTATACTTTCCGATTGGTTCCATTTAAATTTTGTTATGTATAGACCATGAACTTCAGAGATATGGAACGGAACTCCTCATCGGATCAAAGCAAAATTCTCAAATTACTAATATTGCTTTGTTTATATTTGTTGTTGGGAACTGACTACTTGAAAAGAGGAGGGGGTGCTTGTCCCCCCCTCCCCCCCTTTGGAATGTTTTCATTATATCGTTTAAGGTATCATTTGAAAGGACTTTTTATGCCCGACTACGTCAAAGCCAAAAACACTACAACACTGCAACTCTACAGAGAAGCAAATAGAAGCCGCCGACTTCTGAAAACTGTTAGTTTTATATTATGGTAATTATTTTACTCCTTTTAGTATTTCTTTAAAGTTGGTTTTTACTTTTTTTTAAAGTTTATTTGTTTGTTACTTTTGATTCTGCCCTCTCTTAATTTTTTCAATCGCTCTAATTTGCTGTTAGAGTCATCAATTCTGAGTTAAGCTTGCCTATGTACATCTTTTCATTTTGTACCCATTCTTAATGTGTTACATGTACAATCTATAAATAAAAAGAAAAGTCCTGACTAACTGATTGACTGACTCATCAACGCCCAGCCTAAACCTAGAAAGCTAAAATTTTGCACAGAGGTTCCCTGTATAATATAGACAAGGATTAAGGAAGAATTTTTTGAAATTCAACCCCAAAGGGAGTTAAATAGGGGATGAAAGTTTGTATGGAAAATCGTCACTTAACGGGTTCAAAACTTCACGCAAGCGAAGCTGCAGGCAAAAGCTAGTAAAGGATAAAGAAAGTAACGCGACTATTATTAGTAGTATGCTCGTGTTATTAAACTTTTCTTGTAAGGAAATTCCTAGTACCTTTAACACTACAGTGCACGCGCCCCTTTTTTTGACATGGATGCTCGCATGCTCTACTATAGTAGAAAACAATAATTGAGATATTTTAAAAATGAGTGGTTTTAAAATGATAAAACTGAATAATGTTTGTCATCTAATTATTATTACACACAATTATTGCAAAAGATTACAGTTTTAATAGAACATACTTAAACTAGAAACAATTTACGAGATCCAGAAAATAATCAACATTTTTGGCATGTTTGAGATCAGCTCAATAAAAAAAAACTTCTAATAAGCGATGACTATCTTATTGGTCACCATCCTCGCATTCGATACAGACCACAACTTGGTGATCAGGACAAATCCACCTGGCACATCGCTTACACCACTTTTTCGTGGACCGATTTCGGGCTCGAGAGCACAGGCAACATTTACCTACTCTTCCCATTCTTTGAGGATCATTCCGTGGCACCTCATCTGTATGCCCCAAAAGCCATTTTGTTTTATTTTTTAATTCACGGGGGAGGTTTTCAAAGGTCAGTCTTCTTGCCATGAGGGGTTTTACCAGCTCGTACGAAAGATCGTAAAGAAAATTGCGTCTCACAATCTTTTCCTGGCCTTTGTTTAGTTGGTGGATAATCAAGGCATTTATTCCAGCTATGTTCAAATAATTGAAAAAGAGTGTCAGCGGCCATCTTCGGGAGTTTCGCGAAACGCTGTACTGCTTACACATTTTGTCGAGAATATCAACACCACACTTTGTACGGTTGTAGCAAGTGATTATTTCCGGTTTACGGTCATCCTTGGTTTCTGGATCAATAGCATTGTCGTAATGCATAGTTGAAAGTAATGCAACAGCTCTGTTTTGTTTGGGCACATAAGAAACCAATGTGCAGTTGGGCTGGAACCCAAAAACACTGCTCTTCGAGGCTCTGTTCCTCGACTTTTTGAATTCATTGGGTAACTCCGGCCGGTTTGCTTTCAGTGTGCCCACGACTGTAATCCTCTTTTTCAGTAACTCCAAGCTTGTTGACAGACTCGTAAAATAGTTGTCCATAGTCACGTTGCATCCCAGATCGAAGAGGGGCTCGAGTACACGGAGAACAACATCGTTTACTTTGTTGGATTGTTGAAATGGCCCTTCTGGCTGAGCTCCGGCGTAAACCTCAAAGTTGTAAACGTATGGGAACTTTGTATCAACTACCATGTATATTTTTATACCAAACTTATCAGGTTTGTTTGGGATATACACGATGAATCCACAACGTCCCCTAAATCCTACAAGTTGTTCATCCAACGTAAGATAATCGCTGGGAGTAAAATTATCGCGGCAGTTCTTCACCATTTTTTGAGTGATTGTTCGAATGGGTGCCAGTTTATCAAGGCGACGTCGTTCATCTCTGTCATTTACATCGTCAAATCGAAGGACACGTAAAAGAAACCTGAATCGGTTTATTGACATTGTACAGTACACGAGCTGCAGCCCTGTACCTTTGGAATTGTCCCAGAAGTCATTGAGATTACGACGACCCGAATGCGAGACTCCAATGCCTAGCAACAATCCAATTAGCGCTTTCATTTCAACTAAATCAGTTCTCTTTGCGTCTCTCTCTCTCTGGTACTGGTTCTGTATCTTATCTATGTAAATATTCGTGCAAGTAACTAAGATTTCAAAAATACTTTCATCAAAAAATAAATCGAAACAAGATAACGGGGTTTCGGCATTTCTTGCAGCACCCTTTGGCCCTGGAGTTCTAAATCGGATATTTTGAGATCTTACCCGGGTTGCAGAAGGACATGTTTTACTCCAGCGTGTTCCATTTCTAGATATATAAATGTCGTCGCGTGTATTGTTTCGAGCGAGCTCAGAAAGAGGCATGTCATCTTCAGACGATGATGCTTGTTCTTCGCTTACAGCTTCCTGTACCTGATGCCTGTCTTCCTGCTCCATCGGTTGTACTTCTTCTTCCCCACCATCCGATTCACTTTGAATCACTTCCTCGTCCTCAAATTCTTCATGCAACCACTGAGTCACTTGAGATTCCATGACTGGGTCCATTTTTTCGCTGAAACAAAGTAATAATAGTTATCAAAACACCATAACATATTAAATAGGAATAACTATATATATTGTTCATTTGTCAAAGCATAAACATTCAATTTTTATATATAATGGATTAAAAAAGTCAAAAAAGAAAATGTTTACTTACATTCGGTTTTATTACGCCAATACTCGCACGTACTACAATAGTAGAAGACGAACTTTGACACGTAATTACAAGAACGTGCGCTTACGCTGCAAGTGGGCGCCGTACTAATCCGTTCCGCGATTTTGTCGACGAGGCTTACCTAGGAGCGCGGGGGGTCAGGTGTGAGAATGAATGAATGGCGCTAAAATAAGTAAGTGCGTTCTACTATAGTAGAGCGCGCGTGCACTGTAGTGTTAATAGCAGCAGGCTGGCCTCTATTCAAAACCCATATCGCCGAACTGTGAGTGCACAACAGAGCCTCATCCATGTGACGAATTATGAGCTTAATGTTATGCATGTATGCAGTACCGTTCATTACTTCTCATGTATCATGAGACAAGACAGAGAGATTACACTGTGCGGGTGGACAATAGTTCCTTCCTATGAATTAATAACGTCGCACTGCGTTCTGTAATCCCTCCCGGGGACGTGACGTCAGAGGTGGGGTGGCTATAACTGTGCAACTGCGTCTATGATTATTAAAATCGATGCTCATGATCAAAATATAATTATGTCTTTATGCACAAATTGCGTATAATTTAAGCACTGAATATTCGGTTCGGCATATACAGGGTGACCTGAAACTCAACGTCAAACCGGGAACAAAATGACAATGATGAAACAACAATGGCTTGAGGGTTTCAAAGTCATCATGAATGACATTTTACCTCATAAATCTAAGTATTAAGGTGTTTTAAATAAAAGTACATGACTTAAATTATTTTTATATTTTTTCTGAAGTCATAAACAACCATATGTCAGTTGTCCCACCGCCGCGAGGAAGCGACTAACTATCGGCTATTTTCTCGCTCAAGAAATGTGCAATAGATAATACATTCGGTGTAAACAAAAGAGATGCATATATTAATAGTTGATCGCTGACTGTTTACACTGCCGGCGAGGACTCGCTCCACTAGTTTGTCACTGAGCGACAAGAGCTATCAAAGATAATACTTGCTCAGCGATCCTTGCTCCTTCTTCCTTGCTTCTTCCTTGCTTGGCGGTCAGAACTCATGCCAAGGGACCAACTAGCGGTCATTTGCGAGTGGTGCGAGTAATCGCCCATCACACTCGCACACTTGCTTATAGCCCAGCGACAAAACTATCGGAACTACACACTCGCTTCTCGCTGCTTGCCAACTCGTTTCTAGTTTCTAGCTCTACTCGCTTCTCGCTCATCGTCGGCGGTGGGACAAGTGCCTTTCATTTGTTCCCGCCTTTACGTTAAGTTTCGAGCCAGCCTGTATATTTAGATAAGTTGTGAACAAGTTAAAATAGAAGGAACAGACTTCAATGGATCATGACAATGGGAACATACCGACTGCACCCTCTCCTTTTTAACTTTGAACTTATTCAACGGGGACTAAATTACCGAAAAAATATGGTATTTTTATTTACCAATGTAACGTCAAACGTTTACCGAAAATTCCGATAAGTATCCTACAATTTCAGCACAAAATCTTGATACCGAAATTAAATGATACCAAATAATAATTATTTATCAAAATACATTGGTTAAACAACGGTATCAATATTTTACTGAAAAGAAACCAATTATGGCAGATACAGTAATTTTATCAGGGGTGGAAAAATGCATTTATTGTTGGTCAGACTTGTCGACAAATTGTCACTGGCGTACTCCGCGCACACGGAGCTTTCCACCCGTGGGGATAGTAAAAAGAGTAGGTATCGGTACCGAAATGAAATATATATTAAATAACGGAACACACAAAAAAAATTGAGAAAATTTTATCGTTTTTTTAGCGCTGGTTAAGTACCGAAATTAAACAACAGTTTTCTATCCCTGCTTATCAATAAGTATCGGAACAGTAAATGAAACAAAAAACTGGATATTAACGAGTATATCGCTGAATCTACCGTCAAAAATGCACTAACAAATTTTCAGAAAGATAAAACTTTTTCGTGAATCCGTCAAAATGTTCTTATTACACACCTGTCTTACTACAGTTATCATTTTATACACGTGTCTGGAGAGCTCACTTCAATGCCATTTGGTGGTAAAATTTTCAAGTAAAAATGCAATTTGACGGTAAAATTTTCATGAAAAATTGCACTTTAAAATATTTTTATGAAGATAGCGGAGTTAAGTTGTAACTTGAGAAACAGAGGGTATAAATATAAACTCAGGTCGTGTTCTAGTTTCTGTTCGTTCGTGTCAGGTCTGGGGAAGTTTTATTGTATTATAATGCAAGTAAAGGTCGCAGTAACAATGTTCTGTTCTCTTAGGATTGTAGTTTTAAAGTTAGACTGTTAATATGTAATGGGACCGTCTTGAAAAAACTTGGTCTTTAAGAAAGAAATGGGAATTGCCTGGCTTGTCAGCTCATTACTGTCTCACTGCTTGGCACTTTCTTCTTTTTTACTTGATCGCATTTAGCCTTTAGTCGCTCATTATGTTAAGCCCAGTCAGGGTCTAAGATAGAACACACGAACTCAAACTCAACTCAAACTCAAAACTCGTTTATTCAAAATAGACTAGTATTGCTTAGTTCTTTTTGAACGTCATGTTTACATAAGACTGCCCCCAAAACGCCCTTCACCGCTTCCTAGTGTAGTGAAGAAGAAACGGCGCAACAAACTCCCCAGCAACACAGTTCAGTCTGTCAAGTGAATAAATAAATGAGTTAGTATATTCCATCACTTGTAAATTAAATCATAATATTTATCTATTTTTAATAATAATTGTTTGCCGCACCGAATGACGTCATTACGTCGGCGCCGGCTGTCGCTGAAAACCATCGCTGGGGCTCTGTCTTGCATAGGGTCGCAGCATAATGCTGAGCGATGGCCGTTTTGCGTGGATATGACGCATGTTTCCCTCAACCTTGTTATTTTTTGGTTTTTGTGTTTATTTTCTTTTTCCGTCATGTTTACCGCAAATAAACGTATTTTCTTTCTTTCTTCTTGCTAAGAGATGTGTGCATACGCACCACGCGGCTACCTCTAACAAAGAGAAGTAGAGCGCACCATCGTGTATTGAACGCTCTGTACCTACTTAGTACTTAGTAGTACTAACGTTGTCTGTCTAATAAACTTAGATACCTACTCCATTTTTTTTATCGTGAGAAAATCCTCATGGATACCTTCCGCCCGGGAAAAGCAAAGAGTTATGCCGGACTCTTACCGGCTAAAAACTCACGGTGTTCCTTCTCTTGACCTATGGCTGGAGTAGCGGGATTCGCAGCTGCATGCACCGCAACCCCGGCAGGCCTCGGTCCGCCAGCCCCTGCAAGGAGAGGTCCGCCAGGGGCTGGCGGACCTCTCCTTCTGTGGGGCCTCGCCCCACGTCCTCCTGAGAGACGCGCGTGCAACACGGCGCGCCGCCTTCTCGGGTAGTGTTGGGAATTGCACCCAACAACCACGCAGACGGCATGCGCAGACGGCGTGACCGAGCTCCGCGTCATCATCATCGGCGAACGAGCGACGGTCCAGCGCAGTGATCCGGCGCGGCCGGCGGGACTCGCTTTCTCGGAGCCCACCGCGACGGACGACACTCACATCCTATAGTTAATCAATTTATGTTTGTCCGGGACAGTTTAAATGTTATATTAAAACGGCAATACACCACATCTATATCAAACACAGTCCACTTTTTATTTCTCTCCACCGAGCAACTCGAACAGGTAGATACCTACTCCTAAATTCATAAGTTTACTACAACTTAACCTCGCGTAACCTCAAATATACGACCAAGTTTACAGCCTCTTAATAATAATAACCAGACAAATGATTCATTAAATAAAGATACCGAGGCATAACAGCATTTCTGAAAACTTCGAGATACTAGAACCTGCAAAACGTAGTCGTAAAAATCTAATTTATGTATGAAAACATCTTAAAAGTACTTTGCAAGTCAAATTTGACCCCTAAACTGTGTAAGCATTAGGAATCCATTAAATACATATTTTATCTTACAAAGTTTGGGTACTAAGTAAGGTTTTTTGTCTACCGCTTGGAAATTATGTGCCTACTTCAGGACTGGATAAGGGCTAAGTATCTGCTGATGGAGGCGTAGTATGTCCGGTCGTTGGGTTCCCATAATATGCCTAATAGCCCTTAACTGCAATGGGAATCCTCAAAGGCATATTTTTCCTATTTGGTACTCTTATTATGTGAGTTTATTTCTTACATTAACCTGCATTATTCTCATTCTATTTCTCACACTAATGTTATGGAATGTCATAAACTACTATTTTAAAAAGAGTATTCGTGGAGTTTTCCATAGAACCTACCTTTTGGAAACATTTTTTTTTTGTTCTTGTTAAATCGTCAAATGACTTCTTCCGCTCTGGGCGGAGCGGAAGGGAGTGTCAGAGTGCATCCTGAGTGGTGCCGCACCGCGTAGGCGGAATGAAAGGCGCATTAAATAAATGTTCGAAACGTTTGAATTTTGATATCGACCTTATTAAAACCAAAGTAAAATAAACGAAACACTAAACACGCGCGTACGCGTCAACTTTCCCGCGTGCACTATGGACAGGTATCGACGGTAAAGCCGCTCCGCAATCCGCAATACGCCCATGCGCCGTCACTCAGGACGCACACTCAGACTCTTACTGACTAAACCCCATTCGTGTTCCTCCTAATGCCCTTTGCGTTCCAGGGCCGCGGTAACTCTTTCGAACAAATTCTGCAACCCGTGCAGGCACTGGCCCTAGCGAGCCCCGTCTACTATACTGACATCTCTTTGAAGCGCGCGTGGAACACAACGCGCCGTCGACCCGGACCTTTTGGAACCCTGAACCTAGTTTTGACGTTTTAAAAGTTTCACGCTTAGCGGGTTAAGGGTGGATTGTGGAGTCAACCCTTAACGAGCATGTGCACATACAATCAGAATCTAGCAAGAAGCAGAAGCAGTTTAGCAGAAGAGTAGGTAGTTACTGAATAATAAGGAAAACACTTATAAACCATACAATATATGTTTTACTAGAATTTAGAGGATTAGTTTACAGGGCAAGGTTCGACAACGATACGAGAAGTCCAGGGTCTTCAGGTGTAGATTTAGTACTTAACTAGCGGCTGCTGAGCCGCGAGAGAGCACGAAGTGCAGCGTGCCGGCCCTTTTACAGGCGCACTCCGCTATTCGCCACCACTGCCACCGTCACAAAAGTGCCTGAAATCTGGTCTATTTGAAACAAAAAAAATGACTTTGACTGCAGAAACGTAGAGAGAAGTAATAGTCCAGTCGTTAAAATTTTGTCTAAATGGTAAACGAACTTTTCATCGAAAATATTAAACATTTTCCTTTGACTTGGTCACGTTTGACCTTAGTCGCACCTGATGGTAAGCGCAAACAGGGTTTCAGTGGAGCACACGATCCAAGTAACAGAGATGTAGATTGATTCCCCTATACCCCTCTGGCTCTCACATACACACGACGGAACACAGCTCTGCTTGGCGCCGGACTTTAATGTGACCGGTAGCTAGCCAGGCGGGCCGTATAGATCCTACTACCAAGCATGATGGCTTTTGGCTTTGTTGAATCTTACAACACGCGTCTATTCCCAGCGTGAGGTGAGGAAGTTTTATATTCTAGCCCGTCCCCACACGGATGTGCTTAAGTAGGTATGTATATTCGTAAAGACAACTCAAATAATTATGAAATAACTGGCCTACTTATTCAACAAATTCGCTTCAAATATGCAAATACAAGATAAAGATCAGTTCCGCCAAACTAGATTGCTAGTTTGGAGGCAGTATGTTCAAGCGGTCGACGCGACGAGTCAACATCTTCTGAGGATGCCCTGTGGAGGGGCGAAACACGTGTCTTATCGGTTTGGTTGCATGTTGCATTTTTTTCACTCCTTTTTCATGTGCATATATTTGTGTGCAGGAGGGTGGTGCTGCATACTGCATTCTAACTAGTGATCTTATTTAGCGGAGTTCATCATCATCTGCCTAGCCTTTTCCCAACTATGTTGGGGTCGGCTTCCAGTCGAACCAGATGCAGCTGAATATCAGTATTTTACATGGAGTGACTGCCTATCAGACCTCCACAACCCAGTAACTGGGTAATACGATACTCTTGGTAAGACTGGTTGTCAGACTTTCTGGCTTCTGACCAACAGTAACGACTGTCAAAGATCTACAAATGACAGCCGGGACCAACGGCTTTACGTGCTTTCCGAGGCACGGAGGAAACTCGCTATGGTAAATGGTCACCTATCCACAGACCAACCTCGGCAAGCGTGGCTTAACCCGGAAGATCGGTCTATGCGGCTTTAATTATTTAGCCACGAGCTCCTCGTAATTATTTAGCGGAGTTAAAGATAAATATTGTTTTTGCATATGTGGCGCCATCTATCACGCCACATACGAACTATTCGATCCTACATCACGATATCAAGATTTAACATGCAGATAGTATACAGGGTGAAATTGTAAACACACGACAAACCGAAATGGGAAGATTGTACTCAACACTATGAACAACTTTTACTATGAGAACAAATAAGAAATCTTGAAAAAAAAAACAGCTGTTCCCTACATTTTGACGAGTTATGCGAACATAAATGAACAGCTGTGTTTTTTTCGCGATTTCAGGTTTGTTCCCATAGTAAAGTTGTTGATAGTGATGAGTACAATCTCCCATTTCGCCCAACATTAACCGTTGGATTGGCTGGAGACCCTTCAGGTCTCGCCAATAAATGGGTCTGCCCGGTTACGTTGAAACGCACATCTGCAGCGGTCCAAATAAAATAAAAAAATAAATAAACCGTGGTCAGTTGCCCGCCAGGCATAACACTCCTGGTTGGAGGATCCTCCCCTTGTGTTGGAGGAACACCATATCATCATCCTCCACACATATTTGTATGTCATGGATTCCCGCAAAGTAACGCCTGATTCCATAATTTACCTTCGCTACAGCTAGTCGTGGACTAATTAAAATGTATGACGTCATTGCTCAAAACTTTAGTCGACTAGTGCACTGTTGGTTCATATATTCGACATTATTGTAACATGCAAGTCGCCTTACTAGTCCAGTTTACTCCTCAAACTAACGTTGGTAACTTAAGTTGTATTGTACCCCTCGTAAAGTGCTTTGTGTTGAGCACAATAGTTACAAATTGCTGCAAGTTATCGTGAACATATTAACAACTAACCAAACAGTTACGGCTGAGGGGGATAACAAAATAATACTAGTAACCATTCACGTAGAAACACACCAAGTATCTAGTAAATATTCACAAAAAAAACGGCCAAGTGCGAGTCGGACTTGCGCACGAATGGTTCCGTCTAATAGATAATGGCTATAAAACGGCAAAAAAACACGTTTGTTGTATGGGAGCCCCCTGAAATATTTATGTTATTCTGTTTTTTATTATTTGTTGTTATAGCGGCAATAGAAATACATCATCTGTGAAAATTTCGACTGTCTAACTATCACGGTTCATGAGATACAGCCTGGTGACAGACAGACAGACGGACAGACGGAGAAACGGACGGACAGCGGAGTTTTAGTAACAGGATCCTGTTTTACCCTTTAGGTACGGAACCCTAAAAAGAGTCAAAAAATATCATTCCTTTTTTTTTGAGGTTGGTGTTAGGGCCAATTTCACCGATCGTCTCCAAAACTCCGTTCAGTAAAACTGCGTTTACACTAACTGAGATTAGTATCAAGATTTGATCTCGCTTAAAATCAACTGCATTTCACAGAGCAAAACGGCCGTTCCGTTGATCGCGTTTACGAAAACCGAGATTATGGTATTTCAGAACGGCAACGTCGCGTTGCGTTTTGTCCTTGCATCGAAACTTGACAAAATGATAGCAATATTTGTGTAAAAATACATGTAACAAAACGTATTTCTTTGGCTATCAATATTAATGTCATGTTAACTTCGTAAAGTGAGGTTAATTATATTGTTCGTTTTGCGTGGCTGTATTTTTCTGATTTGCAGTGCACGTAATTTAGTGGAAATGAAAAAAATGAGTAAATTCTTTTTATTATATATCTCAAAGTATTATGTGATTATGCATTGTGTGATAGTTTTTGGATATCAAAACCAATTTTTTGATATTTAATAGAAAAATATCCGATTTTGCCGAAATATCCCTTTACTTGTTAATAGGAGACATCTGGCCTTTTCTAATAAACTGGTCAGGACGAATCTACCCATACACATTATAAAAAAAGGTCCGCAGGTCAGTTTTTTCATGTGCAAGATGTTTAATCGCGTTTAAGATCGCTAAACGGTCAAAATTGGGCGTTCTGTGCAGTAACTGCGTTTAGCACTAAACTAGTTTAAATACTGTCGGTGAAATGCCAAAACAAATCTTAAACTTAGATTACCATTAAATCGCCGTTTATGCTCAGTTGATCGCGTTTTAGTTGGTCGGTGAAATTGGCCCTAAGTGATCGAAAAAATAAGCAATCATAATTTTTGCAAAAATATATTTTCTGGTAGAACATTTCGATGCACTTTCAAAGAATGAAAGCACGGTGGCATAGCTGGCGGGAACGACTAATTCGATATCACTCCGTACAGTCAGTTAACTGGGGACGCTAAAAGGACTAAGAATTAAAAAACTTTTTTTTTCGGATTTTATTCCCATTCAGGTTCAGTCTGTGTCACTAGTAGATCGCGCGTTTTGAATACTTAGAAATACCAAAAACTAATTTAGATCCTATGTCGTCACCACAATGCCCAATTGCTGGAGCATATTGAATTTTCAAACGTTCGGGCTTCTAACTACCCGCCTGTACTGTCATCTATACATATAATAAAATCGTAACGAAGTAAAATCTGTACATTGAATATTTTCCAGAAAAATAAGTGCAAATTGTTGGAAAAACGCTACAGATGTCAAAAAGAGAGTTTTTAGAATTTTTGTCTGTCTGTTTATCTGTTTGTCTGTTTATCTGTTTGTATGTTTGAGCTTCACGCCGAAACTACTGGACAGATTTTGTTGATATTTGGAAAACATATTTGTTGCAGGTCGGGTCAGGTTATAGGGTATAAATTATCACGCTATTCGGTTATAAAAATATATTCAAACAAAATAGTTCCTTGAACCTAACTAGATGGCGTTGGCGTCAGGGGCAACAGCAATCATAAGTGTTTTAACTCTCGAAAAGAGAGTTTACAGTACCTACACATTTGCCTATCCCTCCAAAGCAAACAGCCGTGATGTTTTGCAATGGAATGGTGTAAACAACACCTAGACATACGATTGTAATAATCGCGGAAATTTTGCTGTCATTTATTTAAGAGGTCTATTGTCTATCTCTGAATGTCTTCATCAGATAAGAAAAATATGCAGTCGAATAGCGAAAACACCATTCAAATCGAATCAGTCGTTTCTGAGAAAATTGTGAACATACATACATACAAACATACATATAGGTCGAACATAGAACCTCCTTTTTTAAGTCGGTTTATAAAGTCGGTTAAATATGTTTCATTTTGCAGCTTAGTCTTGCTTAGTATTATAAAAGTGTCTGTAATACAAAATTCAGGTTCCGAAGTAATTTTATAACAATAGTAAATTATCATGGTATTTATTGATAAAAGGCAAAAGGCAAAAACATTTTTTTTTCGTTCTTGAGGACAGTTGATGGCGTAGAGTATCCCACATACCGCGCTGCTTGCGTAGCACTTCACCTTCTAGACGGTGACCAACATTGACAATATTAAACAAGTCGCAGGGGCAGACACTTGTAGTATCACCTTCATAGTCATTCACCTACCTACTGGCCATTTTTATATTTTATACTTTTTTTTTGGAATGACAGATAGGAATTGAAATTAGACTATAGACTTGGGATTGTTTTTTTACACCATGGTGATGTTTTTCTGACAATATATTTTCTATATTTATTTTACATCGATATAAATATTATAAATTCAATCTACTGTCTGTTTAATTATGTGGCATGCCACAGCAACCCACCTTGAAGCACAATATTTGCCTGGGGGAGTCCGTTTCTACCCAGTGAGACAGTAGTCAGGGGTAAGGCAGTTCTAATCTTATCCCTGGTTGATGAAGCAATAGGCTAATGAGGAAAAGCTATTGTGGATTATGCACGCAGCCGAGTCTGCGTCTCGGCGATCGAGTCCGAGTGGTTAGCCCATGTGGCAATTGTAATACGCGCTTGCTGCCGCCGGATTCTGTCAAGTGGCTGTGTGGCCCATTGGCGACGCCGTGAATTCAAGAAGGAACTCGCTGACTACTCCAAGGGACGTGACGCTGTCCTGTCGCTTTTCTCTAACCATTTTTATTATTGTTGTTATGTACTAGGTATGGAATGCCCTACACATTCTGTACAACTGGTGTAGCAGACGGCCCTAGGATCTCCTGAGAGCACGTCTGCTACACCAGTTGTACAGAATGTGTAGGGCATTCCATACCTAGTACATAACAACAATAATAAAAATGGTTAGAGAAAAGCGACAGGACAGCGTCACGTCCCTTGGAGTAGTCAGCGAGTTCCTTCTTGAATTCACGGCGTCGCCAATGGGCCACACAGCCACTTGACAGAATCCGGCGGCAGCAAGCGCGTATTACAATTGCCACATGGGCTAACCACTCGGACTCGATCGCCGAGACGCAGACTCGGCTGCGTGCATAATCCACAATAGCTTTTCCTCATTAGCCTATTGCTTCATCAACCAGGGATAAGATTAGAACTGCCTTACCCCTGACTACTGTCTCACTGTGTAGAAACGGACTCCCCCAGGCAAATATTGTGCTTCAAGGTGGGTTGCTGTGGCATGCCACATAATTAAACAGACAGTAGATTGAATTTATAATATTTATATCGATGTAAAATAAATATAGAAAATATATTGTCAGAAAAACATCACCATGGTGTAAAAAAACAATCCCAAGTCTATAGTCTAATTTCAATTCCTATCTGTCATTCCAAAAAAAAAGTATAAAATATAAAAATGGCCAGTAGGTAGGTGAATGACTATGAAGGTGATACTACACACTGACGGCTGCAGGTGTCGACCTCAGGACGAGGTGCTTCTCACACGGACAACTGTACGTCGCTTGCTCTCGCGTCACCAGTCCTGAATCTCTGTACATTTTAACTACCGAGGGCAAAACTACGAACGTAGATTACAGAGAAGTTTTAGAATATAACTAAAATTAATTACTTTTTGGTCGTTACCTAAACATTTATGTGGATTTATAGTTATGTTTTAAAACCAATTCACATCACCTATTTTTTCTTATAATGGCTTAATAACACAAAATTACAGTTCTGGTAGTACCTACATAATATACGAGTCTTAGTATAAAACTCCACATCGCTACGTGTCATCAGAGTAGATTAAATTGTTGTAACCACGGAAAGAGGGTTTTAAGCACAGGGGGTTTTACACACAAGCATTTGTAAATAACAAACTACGATGATTGATAGAAAGACGAAAGACGATTACTTATCAGGCTCTAGCATCAGCTGAAATTGTGATTACCATCAGTGCTGGATTAACCACGTAGCAAGAGTAGCAATTGCTACGGGCCCCGCGCGAAAGGGGGTTCCGCATATTTAAAGCCATTCATCTCTGCCTGAGCGTAATTTTTTGAGTGAAACTTATCACGAGAGTCCAACGAAAGTGACAGCGCTAGAGTTATCGGCAGCTTAAAATTGAGCATTTGAGAATTTAGCCAAAAGCCATAAATGCACTTAGAATGACGTCATGCATTCACCAAAAATGCGAAAAAAAAATCGCGCTCGCTGCTTCGCGCTACTGCTACGCTTTATATGAACTGCTCTACTCGACTATTTTCTTTTGTATATTCAAACAAACCATTTCATTACGTTTATTATTTAAGAAATTAAGCCTAAAAAACTTAAATAACAATGAAAAGGTAACGATTAAAAAAACACGCTTATAATGCTAACTTATACTTTTCAGGGGTTTTAAGCACAAGTTTTGTAAATAACAAACTACGATGATTGATAGAAAGACGAAAGAAGATTACTAATCAGGCTCTAGCAGCAGCTGAAGTTGTGATTACCATCTGTGCCGGATTAACCACGTATCAAGAGTAGCAATTGCTACGGGCCCCGCGCGAAAGGGGGCTCCGCGTATTTAAAGCCACTCATCTCTGCCTGAGCGTAATTTTTTGAGTGAAACTTATCACGAGAGTCCAACGATAGTGAAAGCACTAGATTTATCGGCAACTTAAAATTGAACATTTGTGAATTTAGCCAAAAGCTATAAATGCACTTAGAATGACATCATGCGATCGCTAAAAATGCGAAAAAAAAATCGCGCTCGCTGCGCTCGCGCAGCTGCTACGCTTTGTATGAACTACTCCACTCGACTATTTTTTTTGTATATTCAAACAAACATTACGTTTATTTATTTAAGAAATTAAGCCTAAAACTTAACTGACAATGAAAAGGTAATTAAAAAAAAAACGCTTATAATGCTAATGTATACTTTTCAGGCGTGTATTTTTTTACCGGCCTTTTTTCTTTCGTGTTAGTTTCTTAGTTTTTACGTGCTTTTGTGTCACTATTTCTGTTTTGACGATCGCTCGATCGCTTTGGACTAATACAAAATCAGTGTAATACCACTGTTTTATAACAGTAAAATTAATAAGTAGATAATGCAACTCAAGGGCCCCCTTTCATATTTGCTACGGGCCCCGCGCTGTCTTAATCCGGCACTGATTACCATGATAAACTTACATAATTACCTACATATATTGCTGAATGCAACTTTCGGAATCTGGATTAGAGAGAAATTAAGGCGTTCACTTTATAATAACGGTTTGCTAACCGCGTTCCCGTAGGAACCTACCTAATGTCCTTTTCTGTACTTACCCCAAAACTTTACAATGATCTGTTAAGTATACGAGTACATACATAAACATTAAAGAAAACTAAGTTACGTGAGCGAAGCCGCGGGCACCAGCTAGTTGATAAATATAAGTATTAAGTTTCAAGTGTTTTATGAATGTAAATTTGTTATGAATATAAGCTTGATATTATTTTAACAAATAACAAAATAGACACCACAAAATAATAGTAAAAAAAAAACCAATCGTTACATGCACTAATTACATACCTACACTTGGGAGCAAAGAAATCAAGCCACTCCTTTTTTCACGTGTCCTGGTTATTAGTTTTGGTTTCATGAATTATTTAATTCAAAATACAAAAACTACCCTCATTGTAAAGGTCATCAGATAACCTTTTAGGCGATATACTCGTATGTTTAAAATTGATCTGTTCCATAATACCGAAAATAATAACAATAATACCTACGTGGAAAATAGAAGTGGCTCGATTTATTTGCTCCCAAGTATATTTAATTCAAAGTTTCAAAAAAGTCACCAACTTTTGCTGTTGAGAGAAATACTTTGTACAGCAAAGCATGTAAATAAATACAGGGCTACTGGTAATTCGACGTATTCCTTACACCACGTTATAGGGGGGCTAATATGCAACAAATTTAACCCCACATATGTTCTACGAAATTCAATGGATTTCGAGATATTGCAATTTTTATATTATTTTTAATAATACCCAGAATTCCTCCTTATACATTATTTATCTATAAAATATCAAATTGATCGGCTTTGATTATGATATTAGCTTGTAGCTGATACTTTTACGAAGCTTTCTGCGTATTTAACTGTTCTTAATGACCATCCAATTGAAAGTAATCATTAAAAGTTAAATAAGTGTATTAGAAAATCATCGAGGTACACGATAAAGAATGATGTTTATCTCAAAAATTTACTATGTCTCTAAGTGTACAAAATGCAAGACAAACATCCGTATTTAATCAGCTATCCAACGAGGTATAGACGTTCAAAAAATATTTAGAAACTAATGTAAAAATGTCTTATAATACTGACAAAGGCGATTTCTGAAAAATCTCTACAAGCACGCAGGTGGCCCGTTAAGTGCAATTGGTTGCATAATCCTCGCGTAGAGATTAAACAGCAGTCTGTCGGGCACCAACTGTCCTCTAAATGTCAGGATTAGATTAGATCAGGTCGTTAGGTTATGTTTGGTCAGGGTTAGGTAGGTTAGGTTAGGACCTAAGTGTGCGAGGGAACACCGGGGTGGTTTTAGTCAGTAAGAGTCTGACAGACCCCTCTGCCCACCCCCAGAACGGAGGACATCCATGAGGATATACAGAAGGCAAAAAAAATTTGATCAGGTTAGGTCGTTAGATTGTCACGGTTAGGTTTAGGTTAGGTCACAACTTCGATGCCCTGGGATCTGGAGGCGAGGGCCCTCGCGCTGAGATATCACCAAAGCGAGGAGGCGCTTGAGCAGAGTGGTCTCCGCCAGATCCTAGCGGCTGTGGAGGGAACGACTTGCGCAATCCAGCGCAGGGCACGCCGCAATAGTGGCGGTAAGACCCGTAATGGAGGAGTGGCTGGAGAGATGGCATGGCAACCTCAGCTTCCAGATGACGCAGGTGCAGATATCTCAGCGCTGGGGCCCTTGCCTCTAGATCCCAGGGCATCGAAGTTGTGACCTAACCTAAGCCTAACCATGACCTTACCTAACGACCTAACCTGACCATTTTTTTTTTGCCTTCTTGATGTCCTCATGGATGTCTTCCGTCCTGGGGGTGGGCAGAGAGGTCTGTCAGACTCTTACTGACTAAAACCACCCCGGTTTTCCCTCGCACACTTAGGTCCTAACCTAACCTACCTAACCCTGACCAAACATAACCTAACGACCTGATCTAATCTAATCCTGACATTTAGAGGACAGTTGGTGCCCGACAGACTGCTGTTTAATCTCTACGCGAGGATTATGCAACCAATTGCACTTAACGGGCCACCTGCGTGCTTGTAGAGATTTTTCAGAAATCGCCTTTGTCAGTATTATAAGACATTTTTACATTAGTTTCTAAATATTTTTTGAACGTCTATACCTCGTTGGATAGCTGATTAAATAAGGATGTTTGTCTTGCATTTTGTACACTTAGAGACATAGTAAATTTTTGAGATAAACATCATTCTTTATCGTGTACCTCGATGATTTTCTAATACACTTATTTAACTTTTAATGATTACTTTCAATTGGATGGTCATTAAGAACAGTTAAATACGCAGAAAGCTTCGTAAAAGTATCAGCTACAAGCTAATATCATAATCAAAGCCGATCAATTTGATATTTTATAGATAAATAATGTTTAAGGAGGAATTCTGGGTATTATTAAAAATAATATAAAAATTGCAATATCTCGAAATCCATTGAATTTCGTAGAACATATGTGGGGTTAAATTTGTTGCATATTAGCCCCCCTATAACGTGGTGCAAGGAATACGTCGAATTACCAGTAGCCCTGTATAATTGGACTACTTACATCTACAACCTTCCTGAATATATCTAGAAGGTTCTAAGAAGTAAACATGCCAGTCTAATCTCATGGCTGCCTAGTTGGGTCCGCCGCATTCATGCCGAGTTAGATTCGTCAAAGGCACATGCAATCTTGGATTTCCAACGCTCTTTCACCCAGTTACGTCATTTGCGATCCTTACGTAATTTATTTTATTTTACCTTAGATACTCGTTACTATTTAGGGAGTGTACTTGAAACGAGGTCAGATTCAGCGATGGACGGCGATAGGCTGAGTTATGAATGCACTTCGTTGTTACTCAGTGCTGCCAATTCTAATGTCCTAAAATACCCACAAAATTCGATCAAAATCCCCAAATTTGGGGACAGGAAAACCTGGAAAGTATACACAATTACCCAAATATTTTCATCAAAAAATAAAACAAATTTTATCAGAGATCAACAACTTCTAATTGCATTTTACACCTTATTAGGATCTTATAAAAATTGTCATATCAAACGTTAGCAAATGACAAACAGAGCTGCAACGGTTATCTCTAAGCGTTTGCTGCATAACACTATCTTTGTCACACAGCTAAATAATAAACGGGGACACCCGCAATTACCTATTGGGTTCCAATATTGCTGCCATAAAATAAACTGTAAAATCAGACCAGAAAACCAAATCAGAATGAGTCAGTATAATATGTGCTTCATAAATATTTTTAAGGATATGCATATATACAGGGTGTAAATGAATTCGTGTAATTCCTTCAAACCGCGTGATCTACTGGTGACACTGATTGACCCTGCATAGGTTTTTTTTCAGAATCAATAAAAAAAGTTTTCAAAAAATGAACCATGCTATTCTGTATCTGAGTAATTTAAGCGTCCCGAGTTAACTGACTGCGTGGAGCGATATCGCGCTAGTCGTGCCAGTCAGCTGTGTCGCAGTGCCTTCATTATTTTATGCATGGCATCGAAATTTTCTATCACATAAAAAAAAATATTTGGGAAAAAAAAGTTTTTTTAATTTTTAATCAATCTAAATCCCGTGCGGGGTCAATCTATACCATTAATTGATCATGTGGTTTGAAGGAGTTACACGAATTCGTTTACACCCTGTATACATAGTGCAATAAGCGCAAAATTTTAAAATCCTCGCACTATCGTCACATCAACGCTTTCCCCTAAAGTCTGTTCATCATTCTGAACAGCTTTAACAACGGGTGGAACTCTAAATTTGTGAAAAAAAATAAGCTGTTCCATACAAAATAATAATTGCTGCTTAACAAAATGTATAGAACAGCAGATTTTTATTCACGAATTCCGATATCCCATTGTAAAAGTGGTAAAGAATGATGAGCAGAAATCATGATTTTAGTATGTAAAGCGACTTACCTGTACCCCAAGTGTGAGATTTTTGACGTTACTACTGTAGTTGCGTCGCGCCAAAAATGTGTGAAAATTTAGGCAGAGCCTCTAGCGGCGAATAGCGTGACTAAAAATTTGTTTGACATTTTTGACGTGACGCAACTACAGTAGTATCGTAAAAAATCTCACACTTGGGGTACAGTTTCTTTGTTTGTCCCGTATGCATTCCTATACCATTCATCCGAATGCGATGAAACTTTGGTGAGACGTTGTGCGCAGTCACGTGAAGGATTCTGACATAAAAAAACGCGGGCAAAGCCGTGAGGGCAGTGAAATAATGAATATCAGAAAATAGCAAGATGTTAACAAATTATACTATTTACTTTAATTTATTTCTGTATCTCTTTGGAGCTCACGGCTCATCTTCCGTGCGGAAGATGTCCGGTCCTTTGGAAGGCATACACGGGGACACAGGTCCAACGCGCAGAGGCCCCTTTGAGAACTTTAATCTAAAATGGGATGGGGCACCAACCGGGGACCATCCACGGCTGCACTATTGGAGTACAGTCATGGACCGTCCCAGGTGGGTGCAAGACTATTGTAAAATGTGGTGAAAAATATCTGGACTATGGGAAGGGGTGTTAGGTGGACTGGATAACTTCTATTGTCGGAAGAAAACGGCGTCTGCCTTTCAAGCTTAAATTTGAAATATGTTGGCAGACGGTGACTCGCCAGCTCACTAGCTGGGCCCCCTGAAAAGCTGCCAGTACATAGGCGAAGGGGGCAACAGACGTGTGAGCGGCTAGAGGTGTAGAGAGGTGTGGCCCCGGTTTCGCCGTCGCGGGTCTAAAAGACCCGGAGTGGGTTTCCCCGCTATTACGCCTTTAGACACTTCCACCCCCGAGCATATAACTCTGGCGGCCCCCCTCTGGCCGGCCGATAAAGGCAAGCCAATAATTTATTTTATTGTTACTTTTAATTAGCTTTAAACACCTTAACTTTTTTTTTTTGTCCGTCGTAAGTCGTCCATCTATCTCACACACTTCCTGTCATTTGTCTTAAAACTCACATACAACATCGTTTGAATCAGTCCCACAATTATTAACTTCTTGGTTCCTGATGTTATGCAATATGCCTGTTTCACCTGTATTCTGATTTTTCCAGCCTGCACGTGCTTACCTATGTTTGCTAGTGAATCGGATATTTTGAACACAAAAACCATTTATTTCAGAACGCAGCCAAATGCATTTATACTCTTCCGTTATTGCATTTTATCAACAATTTGCATTTTTTGACGGACTGGAATATAAAACTTCCTCACTGCATACTGGGAATAGACGCTTGTTGTAAGATTCAACAAAACCGCTTGTTGGTAGAATCTATACTGTCCGCCTGGCTAGCTATCACTCTCACATTAAAGTCCGGCGCCAAGCAGTTTATTATGTTAAATCATAAAACAGTAATATTACAAAAACACAACATGTAGATTAACATAGGTAACACAAAAACATTACGTATAAAACAATATATTAGCAATTAGCAATACGTAAACATAAAATATATATGTCGTGGCCATATCGTAGAATTGATCACTTCATGATGTGGCCGGCCATTTCATGAAATGGTTATATTTCATGAAATGGCCAACTAAAATTGGCCATATCGTTGAAACGTCAACGTTTAATGATATGGCCATCCACGTTTGGCCATATCATTAATGTAGGGTTTCCATGATATCAAAGGCTTAATAAAAAATCCAAATAAAGGAAGCACGTACCATGCAAGCAAAGGAGTAGACTACGGAATTTCGACGCACAAAATATCGATGCACGTTACCGCGAAAGTTTAATAGCTTGATTCACCAACAATTAAGGGGATCTGGCGCTCGGCGGCCGCTACCGCGGCACGCTCGCTTCGCTCGCTCGCCTTCGCGCGTTATTGGTCACTGTTCTAACCTAACCTAACCCAAATGATTCAATAGGTATACTAAATAGTAAATGTTTGCAGTAACGTGCATCGATATTTTGTGCTGTAGTTTCACAGGTTAACCAGATAAATAATCGAACAAATAAAATTCTATGAAAAGTTCACCCGCAGTTACCATGAAGTCATATTTTGAAATCCAATAATGGTCCATTAATTTTCGTTGCGTGGTCACCCTACTTTACTTATTATTATTAGCTTTTTTGTCAGAATAATTGTCCGCCGCCATGATGCATCACAAAAACAAAACGATATCAGCGCCTCTAACGGTGAATAATGTAACTATTTTACGATATGATCACTAATGTTTGACCATATCATGAAGTAGCCGTGCGTTTAGCTGATCATATCGTTAAACGCTGATTATTCATTGATCTGGCCAGGCCATTTCATGATGTGGGCAGCGGGTATTGGCCATTTCATGAAATGCAACCATTTCATGAAATGGCTGGCCACATCATGAAGTGATCAATTCTATGATCTGGCCACGACATATACATCCTTATTTTTACTTTATACGAAAACCGAGACACCCCAACAAGATTTTCATCAGAACTGCCTGAATATGTGTTTTTTTTTTAAATAAATCTCCAAGTTACACCGTAGTTTATGTCGCGTAAAGTTCCCTAGTAAAGTGTGAAATGCCTGAGATGTGCTATGCAGGGGTTGTCTAATACACGGAAACTGACCGAGCGGACTATCTCAAGCCTCAAGATATCTATTCTCGTCAACTGTTATGTGTAGAAAACTGTTGAAACAAAATTGAAAAATATGAAAAAAAAAACTGAGGTGTAAAAATATGTCAATCGATTCTCCTAGTGATTCTGAACAAACTAGTTTCAGGTTTAGTATATACTAAAACTAAGCTTGTATATGAGAGTTAGATAGAGGTATAGGGGAATACCTCTATACCTATCTCTGTAACTTGAATTCTTGTAATCTATCTTGAACCCTGTTTCTGCTTACCATTATGTGCGAATAAAGTTAAACACGACCAAGTCAGCTAATAAAAACAAACAAATAAGATCTCCTGTAACCCTGATATGTAGTGCTGTAAAAAATGGCATTTTCTTATACCTACATTAAAACAATTTACTCTGATTCAAGATAAATGTGTTTTTGTCCCACCCCATGACAAGGAAAATGTTATAAATGGACGTTGGAGATATGACCATAATCTCTCATATTTGACATGACATAGAAAGTATGTGCTGTAAATTAAATATAGATAATTTAATTATATTATCAAGCAAACGGACGTTGTATACAGGTTGAAATTGTAAACACTCGACAAACCGAAATGGGAGATTGTACTCATCACTATGAACAACTTTTCTACTATGGAACGAAAACTGAAATCGCAAAAAAAAAATCTGCTGTTCCCTACATTTATGTTCGCATAACTCGTCAAAATGTAGGAAACAGCAGATTTTTTTTTCGCGATCGCTCGTTTTTTCCCGTAATAAAAGTTGATCATAGTGAGGAGTACAATCTCCCATTTCGGTTTGTCGAAAGTTTACAATTTCAACCTGTATAGCCCGATTACATAAAAAATGAGACTGAAAATATCAGTGATACTATAGTTGTCGTTAGGGAGGGGCTAATTACCAACTGCACGGATCATAATTATAATTTGCAAGGTTAAGCTGCACTTGCCATGGTCAGTCCGTGGATGGGTGACCATTCGTTACACATCGAGACCCCTCCGTGCCTCGGAGAGTATGTTAAACCGTCGGTCCCGGGTGTCTTACGAATATCTATGACAGTCGTTACGGGTAATCATAAGCCCGAAATTCTGACTACCGTTCCAACCTTCGAATATCGGCGTTGCCCAGTAACTGGTTTGCGGAGACCTGATGGCAGTCACTCCGTGTAAAATTCTGGTATTCAGCCGCATCTTTTTAGACTGGACACTGACCCCAACATAGTTGGGAAAAGCCTAAACAGATCATGTACTAGTTTTTCATTACACTTAACAAGTCTAGGTTATCTCAATTACCTATTCGGTCTAGACAAAGTCTAGTTACAAGGTGACGATGCACAAAACACGATCACGTCTAAATCTCGACAAGAGCCGTATAGCAAGCTACTATGATTCCAATCGAATTGGCCGTAGATTCGAGTAGGGCTCTGAAGTAAGCGAAATTGATTAGCGGATAAGACATTTTGGAACAGACAGCTAAAATTGCTAAGAATAATTCATTTATCTCTTATCTTTCATCGTAAGAGTTCACATTTTTATAAACTAACTGAGTGACATCAGTACCCCAAGTGTGAGTTTTTTACGTTATTACTACTGTAGTTACGTCACGCGAAAAATGTCAAACAAAATTTTAGTCACGCTATTCGCCGCTAGAGGCGCTGCCTAAATTTTCATACATTTTTCGCGTGACGCAACTACAGTAGTAACGTAAAAAAACTCACACTTGGGGTACAGATGCCATAGTAATTCGAAATTACCAGATTTTGCTAATGATTCGAACTCGAAGTCATCTTCGCTGCACCTAAAAATCCTTTCGATATTGTAGATTTAGCAACTGTTATGTACGCTATTTTTAATAAGCACTCCTTTATCGTAACACAGTCGAAAAATACAAGAAAAAAGAATATTTTTCTACGCTCATTTATTTTTATTTATTCATTTCTGTACACACAACACTTAATAAAAGAAAAGTTCATCAGGAACATAGCGTACAAAGGCATTGCTTATTTCTAAAAGAAATATCTTCCAGCAGAGCTGTGAGAGGAGAATTTAGAACAAGAAATGTTTAAATGTTAATTTGCCATGACAACTACAAAAGCGTTAAGAACGCGTACGACGTTCGTCATTTCATAAAAATTTTCAAGTCTTTATTTTTTGATATGACTGAACCGATTTTAATGAAACTTCATACCTATCATCAGGATATATAGGACTAAAAAGTTAGTAGATTTTTTTTCGAAAAATAGTGTTACAGTTAAATTAGACCGATTTAAAATTTTCCATACAAACAGAAAGGGCTATGCAACTTTTGCCATACATAGCTGGCATGTTTTTTTTTTCTTTTCGCCAGAATTGAAACCTAGGCCATATGTTAGAGGACTGTATGACAAATATATAGCAAAAAGAGCTAGGTCTACTAACCGTAACAAAACCAAGTTAGAGAGTGTTTAGTAGATTGCTATTGTTTTTTATCAGGCGTTATTTTTCTTAAATAAAAATATTCCGTGTGTGATATTTTAAGTTTCCCATTGTTAAATACTACCTACTCGGCAACTCTAATGAGTCATTCTGCGTCCCCCGCTTCCACATTATCATCTTAAATATTCTTTCTAGATCTTCTTGATAGAAGGGCTTAACGATGGCGTAGCAGCAATAAAAGGACATTACTGTTCCTGTATTTCTGGGAAGAGAACACAGGTTGTTGTAGCCACGTCATGTCTGTATTATGGTATATGGCGTGGGGTAGACATCAACAAAACTTAGGTCCTCCAGCTCAATTTCTGGATTTCATAATAAGACATGATGTGAAAAGAGAGACGAGTACTGATTACGATTAATTAACTTTATCTATAAGAATTTAGTAGCATGTAATTGTTGTATGATAAGGTAAGGCAAAGATTTTTGTAAAACTAGAAGTACCTACTAATTATTTAATAAATAGTTTTGGTTTCGGTTTTTATGGTTGTATAATTTCTTTTTTGTGACTGCCTCGTTGGTCTAGCGGTCGCAAGCGCGACTGCTGAGCGTGAGGTCTTGGGTTCGATCCCAAGGTCGGGCAAAGTGTTATTGGGTTTTTCCTTGTGCAATTTCTCAGTAGCAGCTTGGAGTCTGGATTTGTGCCCGGTTGATGACAATAGGCTCGCCCCCTATTACATGGGACTTAAACATAACGGCGAAACGTGGGTGTATTATATACCTCTGCCAACCCTTCGGGGAAGAAGGCGTGAAGTTATGTTTACGTAATTTCTTTTTTGTAAGAATATTCCATAGTACAATTTAGAAAAGTAACCCAGAAGACCTATCCCATAGTGGATACGCGTTAAATAGTGTTGCAATAGCGATCATCGACTCCTGTCAATCACTGTACGCCCGTGATTGGGTTAGCGATACTTACTTATTGCGTGCAACGTTTAAAATTGCTATCGCAACACTAAGGGCGAGGCCCCACTGCTCCGTTGCGTTGCGTTGCGACGTCGCAGCACTAGATTTGGACCAACCTAGAGATTCCAAATGTTGCCCTGCGACATCTCATTGGTCCAAATCTAGCGCTGCGACGTCGCAACGCAACGCAACGGAGCAGTGTGGCTTCACTGTTACGTATTCCCACTAACGCGTATCGATTCGATACGTTTATCAGTTTTTTTACTAGTTTTAGTGATGAAAAAACTGCCAGTGCGAAAAAAATGTAACAGCAACAATCAACTTAATCTATTTTATCAAAGGAAACCTCAAAATATCACGTATGATTGTATTTTCATTTAATTATAGTATAAGAAAAATAGGTAACGCGGGTAACGCCTGACAAAAAGATACTAGCAATACTTCTCTGGTTATCTTCGTTCGGTTACGGTTGATAGACCTGGTTCTTTTTGCTATTGATTTCTCGTATTGTCCTCTAACATATAACCTAGGTTTCATTTCTGGCGAAAGGAAAAAAGTAAAACATGCCAATAGTTTGCATTGGCCTTTCCAATTATCTTTTTTTAATAAGTAAGATATTTCGAAAATGTTTTCCATTTACTTTTTTAGACCTAAGTATCCTGCTTATGTGTGTGAAGTTTCATCAAAATCGGTTCAGTCATTACGAAAAACAAAGACTTGAAAATTTGTGTGAAATGCCGCACGGAATACACGCTGTTAATAGGCCCATTTCTCATAGTTAAAATCGATATTGAATATTTCCCTCTTTAGATCGGCACTGTTTTATTGATCGTTTAATCATCCAATGTGTTTATCATCTCAACACGTGTAAACTATAATATTTATCACGTTGGATTGTTACACATTGTAATAGATACCCGATGACGAAATAACCCTCCTCCAGGAGGCGAGTAAATCGACCAGCACAATACACAACGTCCGCCACCGTCCGGCATACCGTCCTCGCCGACGAGGCCCGTCGCGACGTCCCACCGCCGCCGGTCACGATCCACCGAGCTCTCCCGTCGTAGAGCCGGTCGTCTCTTCAGACTCTGCAGTCACACCGATAATTCAGCTCTCATCAAGCTGTCTCCCCCCCGTAAGCCCCCGCCAGCAACGCCCTAAGCCGAGGTCCGAGTCCCACTAGGGGTCGCCCTTAGTGCTGTTGTTGCAGGTAGTCATGATGTTAGTGTAGTGCAAGTAGTTAGCTTAGGTTAAGTATTTTACTTCCCCCCATTGGCTGGAGACCCATCAGGTCTCGACCAATGGACCACCTAGAGCAGAGCAATAGAAAAAAAAATTAACAGATATTTTTGATAGTTTTTATACGCTGATCACCATCGTAAAATCGCTGCTTTAAGGGCCCCAAACTTAAGTGGGTACATGACGCTGTCACTGGTCTCGACTTTGATGGATTAAAGATACGAGCATACGCTCGTTACAAGGATATTATATACGGAACCAGCTGTTCGCTGTTGCATTGTGTGTGTGGACTGAATTAATGTGTAGATGTCCTTATTGTTTTGAATGGTAGGTGATTAGGTGTGGTAAGTATTGTTGAATGGTGGTCATTCATAAGGAATTAAACAATTGCGTGGTGAAGTCTTCAGCAGCAGAGGATTACTGGTTGATACGATAAAGAATACATAAAAAACCCTTTGAATTTTATTAAATTTGGGTTGGAAATTGGTATTAAAACAGTATTTCACTGCCGTGCAAAAGTTACTGGATAAGGCACCATTGTTGTAAATTTTATTGGCTTAATAAGTCCTAAGTTGAATGAGTCTTAGGGCCGATTTTTCAATCGTCAGATAAATTTTATCCAAGGAATAAATATGACGGTTTAATATATTTTCCATACAAAAGCTGTCAAAACGTCAAACTTATTCCCCAGATAAAAGTTATCTGACGATTGAAAAATTAGCCCTTAGTCTTAAGTTTTTAGTTATTAGATTCTTCTTCTCTCGCACGAGCTATACGAAAATAGCTCAAGCTGTGGTGAAAAGATTAGCCAGTCAGCAAGGTCGGTAGCGGGGCTGACTGCCCAGGGTGCGCCGGACGTACTTAAGTATCGTCATTCGTGGAGGCTCTTTTCATGCACCCCGAAGTTCATCATCATCTGCCTAGCCTTTTCCCAACTATGTTGGGGTCGGCTTCCAGTCGAACCGGATGCAGCTGAATATCAGTATTTTACATGGAGCGACTGCCTATCAGACCTCCACAACCCAGTAACTGGGTAATACGATACTCTTGGTAAGACTGGTTGTCAGACTTTCTGGCTTCTGACCAACAGTAACGACTGTCAAAGATCTACAAATGACAGCCGGGACCAACGGCTTTACATGCTTTCCGAGGCACGGAGGAAACTCGCTATAGTAAATGGTCACCCATCCACAGACCAACCTCGGCAGGCGTGCGGAAGATCGGTCTATGCGGCTGTAATTATTTAGCCACGAGCTCCCCGAAGTTATTAGATAATAATAGTAGATAAGTATTAATAAATGTAATTTTTTCGCGACAACGGCACTGTGTTAGTTGTATCCCACACACGTACTACACTTTTAATATAAGATGATAATAAGAGATGTGTTCATACACACCACGCAACTACCTCTCACAAAAAGGAGTGGGGCGCGTCTTTGTGGATTGAACGCACTATTTTTATTCTAAGATTAAGTAGTATAAATAAATAAAGATTTTGATTTCTTCATAAGCCTCATATTAGCCTATGAAGTAGACCTATATAATTGTTATACACTAATGACTGCTTGTGACTCATCTAAAATAAAATCCACCAATAAACCAATATTCATAATAAATCGATATATGAAACAACAACATTCCCAAATTATCATCGCTATTTGAATACAAATCCATTGTTTCATAGAAAACTAAACAAGACAAACAAGCTCTTAAAACAGACAAGCAAATATGACGAAATAATCCAAATATGTAACTTGTATCAAAACAAAAGCATTTCGCCGTCGGGATATCACAGCAAAATAAATAAAATACCGGATCCCGGTAGATGGGGCTTCAGCGAGGCGCATTTCAAACTGCAGTGCCCGGAGACGTGACGTAATAAGGATGGGACAAACTATTAAAAAACTATCGATACTCAATAAAAAAATGGCCCTCCCAACGACAAGGTAAGTTTTTTTTTCTATTCTGCACGATGATCAAAGCCCCCACCCTTTTGCCTGCCAAACATCTCTATTTTGTGGCGTTACTGACCACACCAGCCTCACAAACACGTCTAGATCGTCACGCCACCTATGCCATAGTTGACCTCGACGATGATGTCCTCCTTCAAGCATCCAGTAAGTGACGATCTTTTCCCAGCTGTCCGAATACATTCTAGCGACGTTAAAGGGTGTTAAACTAACTGATCGTGTTGGAAATACCTCGTTCCACAACGCAAGTAACAGATGTTCCAACAGATGTTGGAGAAAAAATAGCCAGGCTAAAATGGGAGTGGGCCGATCATGTCGCTAGGTAAGTAATAGTAGTCATAATTACTACTAAAGGTATGTCGTCTTTAGTAGCTAAGCGGACGCTGCTGCCCTCCTCTTCACAAAACCAATCAGTCGCTTTTAAAAACTTTCTTGGATGAAGACGGGGTGGCCTTTTATTTGCCGAGAATCACAAGGCTTCTCTTTTAATTAATAAAAGTAAAAACCGACTTTAAAAAAACTAAAAGGTTTAAAATAATTACCATAATATAAAATTAACAGTTCCATAAGTCAGTTGCTTCTACCTATTTGTTTCAGTGTAGAATTGCACCGACTTCTGAAACTGTTAATTTTATATTATGGATATTTCTTTTACACCTTTTAGTGTTTTTTTTAAGTCGGTTTTTACTTTTGTTTGAAGTTTTTTATTAATACGTTTTAGTGCCATGAATTACACGGTTTAGGACTTCTTTAAATAACACGGTTGGCGTAATCTTTCCAACAACTAGGTAATTTTCTTTCAGAATAGGTATTAATATATAATTATCATGACGGCTCCTTACAAATACAATAATCTTTTTTGTTCTTGGCTAATGTTCCTGTGATTTCTGTTTAAACGGTCATAGTTTAAACAGAGATTGAAAGTCCTCATCAAAACTTTTGCTGAGGGGAAACACAAACCAAAACGCCATCTAAGTTTTTTTTTTTGTTGATTTTATTAATTTTTTCAAAAAGTACTGAATCTATTTCAATAAAGTTTATTTGGGATCACCTCTGAAGTATGGCCTACCAAACAAAAAAAGAATCATCAAAATCCAATTGGTGGAGATATCGCGTATAAAACATTAAAAAAACAGACGTATTTACTGAGAACCTCCTCCTTTTTGAAGTCGGTTAAAAATTAATTATAATAGCAAAAACATGATAAGCGACCCTGCCAGGATTCGAACCTGGAATCTTCTGATCCGTAGTCAGACGCGTTATCCATTGCGCCACAGGGCCAGGTAGCTGTTCCTAAATAAAAGCACACTTTATACCTACCGTCTAACAAAATTGCTTTTAGCTCTTTTGAAAGCGCTTTCTTGGCATGGTGCCAGACTTCCACTCTGCATTAGAATACCAGTAGTAGAGTAGTCGTAGTTCATTAGTAAGTGAACGACCATTTCCTAAATGACGCTCCATTTTGTAATTGTTGCGGATCTGGATGTAAGTATGTAAGATTTGCGTCTCTATAATCCTAATCCTAACTAATATTATAAATGCGAAAGTAAGTTTGTTTGTTACCTTTTCACGCCTAAACCATTGCACCGATCATCCTGAAATTTTGCATATACGTTGTCAGGTGTACAGAAATGGATATAGGGTACCTTTCATCCCAAAAAAAATACTGTTCCCAAGGAAAACAACAATAGCGTTCATAGATGGCGCCACGTGTCTTTCGAATCATGATTGAATTATATTATTATAGAAACCCTATTAATTAACTAGCTTTTGCCCGCGGCTTCGCTCGCGTTAATTTAAAATTTAACAATCAACTCTTAATACACTACTAACGTTTCTGAACTATAATAATTTAATTCAATCATGATTCGAAAGACACGTGGCGCAATCTATTTATCACAAGAAAAGTATTGTTGTTTTCCTCGGGAACAGTACTTTTTTTCGGGATGAAAGGTACCCTGTGTCCGTTTCTGTACACCTGACAACGTATATGCACAATTTCAAAATGATCGGTTCAGTGGTTTAGGCGTGAAAAGGTAACAAACAAACTTACTTTCGCATTTATAATATTAGTTAAGAGTTAGAATGTTGAAAACTGATTCATTCTATAACAGGATCAAAGGTTGTTTTATTTTGCCTAGCCTTTGGCCGACTATGTTTGGGTCAGATTCCAATCTAACCAGATGCGGTAGAATACCAGTATTTTACACGGAGCGATCGCCATCAGACCTCCGCAACCCAGTTACAGGGCAATGCCGATATCCTTAGGTTAGACCGGTTGTCAAACTTTCCGGCTTCTGACTATCCGTAACGACTATCATAGGTATTCGTATAACACCCAGTACCGATGGTTTAACATGCTCTCCGATGCACGGAGGGAATAGATGTGGAAGAAATGGTCACCCATCCACGGACTGACCGCACAAAGTGTAGCTTAACCTCGCAAATCGTGTTATCTGCGCAGTTAGTAATAGGCATGTTGATAGCATCAATAAATTGCAAATCGAATTAGTCCGCCAGTTAGAGTCTTGAAAAATAATGGACACGTATTTTTTCTTTTGTTAAATCTATGAATATTTGGAAAGATAAAACACATACTTGCTTGTGACGTTTTGCCAATTTTAAAAGTATCGTATCTTCGTCAATTTTGGTTTACGTAACAAAAGATAAAACGGTTCAAATATTTTTTGATAATCTAACTGACGGACTAATTAGTTTTTTTCAGTCAAATACTCTATTAGCTACGAGCCATACACACGTTTTTTTCTTAATTAGGTAATATAAAAGATATACGTACAAATATAAGTATCAACGATTGTAAACGGTTTCCAATCTCTTAATCAACACCTTTGTGCAATGAACCATATTTTCCTTGATCGCACAGCGGGATCCCTGATCGTCTCTTTTATCAATTCTATTGATCATCCTCCTCTTTTGTTATGGAGTCAGCACAATTCTAAGGAACGGTATTGTCGCAGTCTACCCGCAAGTAAATACGACGATTTGATCTAATTGTGAGGGCCCTTACAGGTGAAGAGGATTCCTTTCATGTAATAAAAGTAAGTAAGTACATACTTATAAAGAATGTAATAAAATATAATTGGTATATTAGCTTTTACTTAAAGATACTACGAGGGTAGGGTCAATAGCAGTTAATAAATAATACTTCTGCTTGTACCTCCTGTAAGGTAGACCGATGACCTGGTGAAGGTTGCGGGAATCAGCTGGATGCGAGAAGCACAGGACCGGTCCATGTGGCGATGCTTGGGGGAGGCCTATGTCCAGCAGTAGTCGTCTTTTGGTTGAATGATTATAGTGACTTATCAAAAACCTTATAAGACACCCAAAATTAGATTCTAAAAGTCATGCTACAAAAGTTTAAACACTAATTAGTACCGTGTCTAACATCAAACTCCATAGCTACATAAAAAAGGTTTTTAGTTCTGTTAAATCTAAACAACTAATAAACATGTTTATGCGATAAGATAGTCAGATTCTACAGTAGAAACATCCACTAACATTTAGCTAACTGACCAGTATTTTTTATTTAATTTTTCCCTAAATATTGTGTCAGTGTCACATCATTTGCTCGACAGACACTTATACGCCCAACCTGAAATTATCTGGAATACTTTGAATAACGGTAAAGAAAAACAGAATATGTATTGATGGTCAATAAAACATATTTGTGAGGAAACACAATTATTTCATCATCTGCCTAGCCTTTTTCCCAACTATGTTGGGGTCGGCTTCCAGTCGAACCGGATGCAGCTGAATATCAGTATTTTACATGGAGCGACTGCCTATCAGACCTCCACAACCCAGTAACTGGGTAATACGATACTCTTGGTAAGACTGGTTGTCAGACTTTCTGGCTTCTGACCAACAGTAACGACTGTCAAAGATCTACAAATGACAGCCGGGACCAACGGCTTGACGTGCTTTACGAGGCACGGAGGAAACTCGCTATGGTAAATGGTCACCCATCCACAGACCAACCTCGGCAAGCGTGGCTTAACCCGGAAGATCGGTCTATGCGGCTGTAATTATTTAGCCACGAGCTCCTCTCCTAATTACACATTAGGAAACACAATTATTTATTATACTAAAATGTCTTGCGTACAATCAAGAAGCTTCCAGGTTCCACAACGATCAACCCGTTGGCGCGTCCCACTAAAACAGCACGTGCCCCCGACGTCGATATACTTCAAACTTCAAAACTCATTTATTCAAAATAGACTAGAATTACTTAGTTCTTTTTGAACGTCAGAATTATATACATCAAAGACAGCCCCAAAAAGCGCCCTCCCTTCACCGCTTCCTAGTGTTTTTGCTGTGAAGAAGAAACGGCGCAACAAACTCCCCAGCAACACATATCTGTCTGTCAAGTGAATAAATTAATTGAGTCTATACAAAGCAAAAGGTAATATTAATTACAATAGTGAAATATGCAAAATGCGGATTATAGAAAAGGTATAAGTAATACAATTCTGGTTGAATTGTAACAAAATTACCTAAAGTTATCTAAACAACATAGATAATTCAACATAATATAGGTACACATAATTGTATACACTCAATATATTTAATTCAATACAATCATATTACAATAATGTGAGAATAATGTAGGTAATTGTCAGAAGTACATGAATAATAATGAAAAAGTGCCTAACAACTGCCATAGTAAGTATGAGCCGACCAGTCCCGACAGACAGCACCCGTTCACGAGCATGACGAGTGCACCAGCGTCGCTTAACTCAACCATATTGTAGGGAACTTGACGACCCGTTACACAACGCCACCGTCAGCAGGACATTTTAGTGAGCATGACAGACTCAAGCCACCAGGCAACGGGCAGGTTTATGTAGGAGTAAGCACCTACAGTAAAACGTAGTAAACAATAATGGCTACATGATACTCACATTTTACATTTGATAATGCTTAAATACTAAATAGATCGTTGCCAGGGGCAATACTAAAAGTAAAACTGATAAATATCAGAATATATTACGTTGTAAACAATAAATGTTACATGTCCTAAAATAAAAGTTATATAATAACTATGATACAATATATAATGAGTAGGTAACAAAAATGATACCTACAGTGAAATATTAAATACATTTATGTGAAAATTTACATTTAGACTGCCAGTTAAGGAGATACATCATCTTAAACTATGCACGTTCCAGCTCTGACATAATACCATATGTTACAGAACATTTCCATACCAGCCAAATCTATCGACACATTTTAATACCCACAACAAAACAAATCCCAATACATCGTGCATGTCCCATCACTATTCGCTCGACAGACGCCGTGTGCAATGGTGACCTCGCGAGATACCCGGAATTAGATTTGTAAGCTATCACAGCTCTAGCGGGTCAGGCCCGGATATTATACTGGCTTTAAAACAATGCCCGGAGATAACGCCCGCCCATACAAATGTCTTTTAGCACGTGTTGCTTTGTAGATAATCGTATGTAACAGGGAATAATAAATTAAATGTAGCTGTCGCAGCGATTTTGTAAAAGCTGCTATATTATAATAACTCTAGGGAAGATATTTTCTGCCCAGCCTTTTCCCAACTATGTAGGGATCAGCGTCCAGTGTAATCAGATGCAGCTTGTAGTATTATCTTTTTCATCATCATCCTCATTCATCTTCTTGCTATTTTATATTATACCTTTTTTTTATCACAGGCCACTAGCTATGGTTTTGTGATAGATTCGAAATTCGATTTGGTTTGGCTTGTCTTTCGATTTTTGACTTGTTTTTCAATGGGGATGGAAGTGATTTTGATAATAGTGCTATATAATTTTATTATTTTCTGTATAAGTATAAAATATAATATTCTAAACTATTCTAAACTACTGGTGGTTTACATTATATGTGGCATGCCACATCATAACATCAACCAGCCTCTGTACAATGCTCCACGCAACACCCGTTTTTTACGTGAGGCTCCGAGGGTTTATCTTGTGTGAGCTGGACAACCTGAGCCTCCACATTCTGTTGAAGAACCTGCTCTAACTACACTTACTAAATCGGATCCTGGCTATCCTCTACCGTTATGACTACATGCGCTCCAGCCGATCTGTTTGCTGCCCCCAGTTTCTATCAAATGGCTGTGTGGGCCATTGGCGAACACGTGCTCAGGAGATCCTAGGGCCGTCTGTTACATTACAAGCTGAATACCAGTATTTTACACGGGGCGGCTGCCATCAAACCTCCGCAATCCAGTTACTGGGCCCTGTCGATATCCTAAGGTTAGACCGGTTCTCAGACTTTCGGGCTTCTGACTGCCCGTAACGACTGTCATAGGTATTCGTATGACACCCGGGATCGACGGTTTAACGTGCTCTCCGAGGCATGGAGGGGTCTTAACGTGATCTGGATGTAAGTATATGCATGTGGGATTTGTGTCCCTATAATCTAATCTGACTATCCAACAAATATTATAAATGTGGAAGTACTTCAACAATCATACTGCGATCGCCAACCCTCCTGCCAAGCGTGGCGATTACAGCAACCGCCCTCCCCCCTTTTTTGGAGGAGGCCTATGTCCAGCAGTGGGCGTCTTTCGGCTGAATGATGATGATGATAATCGTGAAAGTTTGGGTGTTTGTGAGTTTTTGAATTTGGATGTTTGATAATCAATCACGCCATAACGACTGAACGGATTTAGATGAAATTTGGTACACAGGTCGACTGTGACCTGGATTAGGACATGTGTTACTTTTTATTTGGGTAAATGAACTAGTTCCCGTGACTTAACTGTTGTGTTTTGTTGTACTACGTTCAGATGGTTTTTGCAGGCCGTCTCTACGTAACCGGGCTGTTATTGGCGAGACTTGAAGGGTCTCCAGCCAAGGGGGGGGGGGGGGGTAAAATACTTAACCTAAACTAACTACTTACACGACACTAACATCACGACTACTAGCAACTACAGCACTAAGAGCGATCCCTAGTGGGACTCGGACTTAGGGCGTTTACGTCTCGTCTCGTTACGGCTTAGGGCGTTGCTAGCGGGGGGTTGAGGGAAAACAGCTCGATGAGGGCTGAATTATTGGTGTAAAGGATTTTGATGCAGTTTGCATCTTAATTTAGATAATTTCTTCCGGTAGGTTTTATGTTAAAAAAATGTACCCAAGCGACGCGGCGACGCCGGGACGGGTTGCTAATCTATATAAATAACAAGAAAAGTCCTGACTGACTGACCGATTGACTAACTCATCAGCCCAAACCCTTAAACCTAGAAAGCTGAAATTTTGCACAAAAGTTCCCTTTATATTGTAGACAAGGAATAAGGAAATATTTTTCGAAATTCAACCCCTAAGGGAGTTAAATAGGGGCATGAAAGTTCGTATGGAAAATCGTAACGGATTCAAAATTTCACGCAAGCGAAGCTGCGGGCAAAAGCTAGTACTCTATAAAGACGGACGAGAAAATCACTAAAATGTTTCGCTTTGTAGGTAAAGGAATTATCTACATCCCAAAACATAACATCTTGTAAACACTCGAAAACTTTCTCGTACAAACTTAGACGAACTTTGATGAAAAACGTTACCCTCCTTGTCCATATTTGAAGCTAAGAGAAATTTAATGTACAAATTTTATACTGTGAGTATTCTCTTATAAACGTACAAGGGCCGCGATCCAATAAAACTTTTTTAATAACGTTTCTTAATATATCTTGCTTATCTATCGATATTAGGAGATAAACATTGGGGTCAAATGGACATTTTTCAAGACGGAATGTGCTTTTGTTGCTTCCGACTCGTGATATTGATTAAGATTGTTATTGATTTTATATCTGAGGTTACGCAGATGGGGTACGAAAGAACCCCAATAATATCTCTGGGGTACGAAAGAACACCATTAATCTCTGAGGGGTCCAAAAGAGCACCATGAATCTCTAAGGAGTACGAAAGAACTTCATAAACCCTACGGCTGTCCCATTTCAAAACCTAGTAAGGGCTTAAAACGAAATTTTACAGGAGAGCGCATAAACGTTAAATCGGTCAGCCTTTCAAAAGTATTTATGTAAAGTAAAACCATGTGGTTAAAGTGACTTACTAGGTTTTAAAATTATCAGAGGCAGTGAATGGCACTTACTAGGTATCGATGCTTAAATATATCTGCTTATTATTTGAGTTTTCAACGCTGGTGTTTTTGTATTTGGTAGAGACTTTCTAGGTTAGCAATGAAACGATTTTTGTAAAAACTGTCCCGTACTAGGTATTGAAATGGGACAGCCGCCTATTGGTTATGAAAGAACTCCATAGGAATTATGGGGTTCTTTAGTACCTTCTGTGTTAGTACCCCATCTGCGTGAATTAGGGTCTATAATCGACTATCGGTATTACCATAATACAAGAAAATTAAAAACCACAACAAGGGTTGCAACTCATGGAAAGGTGAGAAAATTGGGAATGTAAGCAATCAGGCCCTGTGGCGCAATGGATAACGCGTCTGACTACGGATCAGAAGATTCCAGGTTCGAATCCTGGCAGGGTCGCAAAATATATTTTTGCAATTTTTTTGTATCGAAAAAGTATTTTATCAAAATCATTTAATTGAAACTTATTTTGAACATGGTTTTTAAATGATTACTATTTCTTGATTGAAAATATTCTGTTAGTCCTTGCAAATTGAAAACTTAGCAAACTGACGGTCCGAATAATCTCAAAATGTCAATAATAACTTATTAGATTTTGACGTTAATTGATTTTTTTATTGGTTTCCAGAGCTACATGCCGCTCGTTCGATTCCCGCACAAAACCAAATTAAATTATTTTGTAGGTATGACCTACAGATAGTTACAGCATCCATAACAGGAGAAATCTTAGTAATCAAAGCTTTTATACAAGGTTAGTCGCAAAGGGGGTATCAATCCGCAGACCACTTACGGCCACTTTCAATAAACGATAAATCCCTGTTTTGCCCTACTAGAGATAGAAATATGACATTACTTCTATAAACATGATGTCAAATTCCTATCACTAGTAGAGGAAAACGCCGATAGATAGGTTATTGAAAACGGCAATAAAAGTATCACTGATGACGGTTCTAAAGAAAGTGTTAAAATTTCAAAATTCGATAATTTTTATTTCCATGAAAAAATATTTTTCTTTTAGTTTTTTCAAAACTTCTTCATCCCTGCTTTAGTTACGAATGCAGAAAATGGAGCTTCTAATTCGTGATCCCAAATATGACCTAAAATCTAAATACAGCTGATCATAACTGAGGATAGATAGATTTTAGCGTATTTTTTCTGAAATCTTTGAAAAGCTATTTCTCTTAAACTATAGACTTTTGGGGAAAGTTGTAGTACCTGCAAAAGTTATTCATTATTATGGGTACTTTTACACCCTTTCAGATTAGTACCCCCTATCCAACTAACCTTGTATAAAAAAACAAATAGTCGAATAATGTACTAACATTTGAACTGTGCCAGTTGCCAAATAGTTCAGTGTGCCACTAAATGCATGCCACGCGTTCCCCGCGAAGCGTTGGAATGAGGGATGCCATGCACTCTACGGCTGAAGCTACATTTAGCAGCGACGCTAACTGAGACACAAGACCATTGAAACAATTGCATTAATTTTCACGCGCTGATCATACGATATGAGAGGTTAAGCTACACTTGCCGCGGTCAGTTCGTGGATGGGTGACCGTTCATTACACATCGAGACCACTCCGTGCCTCAGAGAGCATGTTAAGCCGGCGATCCCGGGTTTCATAAAAATACCAGGTAGACAGAAGCCCGAAATTCTGCCAACCAGTCTAACATTAGGATGTCGGCATTGACCAGTAACTGGGTTGTGGAGGTCTGATGGCTGTATACGTCGCGTCGATATGCCGAGCGTAAAAGGCCAAGAAGTATCGCGCGCATCTTGGGTCATACGCTCGACGTAACGACACAAAATACGCGTGGTGAGGCCGCGCAGGAGAATTTGTATGTAGCGAGATGCATACGCGTAATGCAACAAAGCCGCGTAAAATGCGCTCAGTGTGTCTGCAGCCTTAAGTTCACTATATTCGGCGTTTTTTTTCAGCGGCTAGAGCCACACTTGAACGTAATTTGCGTCGCGTAACTTGCGCAGTACGCGGCGCAAGATAAGCTAAGTGTGTTTTAGCCGTTAGGTGCAATCCGGTTGACGCGTTAATGAATTCGGTTCTATACAATGTTTTGTCACAAAATACATTTCATGCGGTACGTGTGATGCATCCGCTGCCAAGCTCGCATACCTTTATACGACAAAAAACAAAAACTTTTCATACTCGTCTCCTTTCCCCAAACATAACCATAAAAAACCGGCCATGTGCGAGTCGGGCTCGCGCAGTGAAGGTTCCGTACCTTGAAGGAAACGGGTATAAAAAGTTATTTAGTTAACTTCATGGACCGCCTCAAAAACAATAAGACATAGGACAACTAAGTTTGTTTGCGAAGGATTTTTGCTGAATTCTAAACAACTGGGCTAGATGCAGACATCGTTTTAATTTTCCTATAATATTTATATAAGCTTTTATTAACGCGATTAATCCCAGATGTTTTGCGTTGCAAACTTCGGAGATAAGGGTGGTAATGGTATTTTTACAGTAATTTTTCACCATAAGTCAAAAACGGCATAATTGAAAATAAAATTAAATTTTAAAATGTGCAAATGAAACCCTTTCATAAGATACCACACTTGACATATTATTAACTGATTTTAAAATTTCAATCAACCACTTTGGTCCCTACAGAAATGAAACTTAAAAAAAAAACAATTGTTTCACTTGCAATATAGATCAAGGCATTAGTAGTTCCTAAATAAGCAACTGTGACAAACAGACGGACGGTAGGATGGGTAGACAAAGTTGCACCATAAGGGTTCCTTTTTTTACCATTTTGGTACGGAACCCAAAAAAATCATACACAAATATTCGTCCCATAAAATCTCATCACACTGCCATAACTAAAGACGCGAACTCCACATCAATCCGAGGGTTAGCAGAAGCAATAAAAAGCATAACGACGTTGAACATTGCTTCGTATGAATGCTATAAAGAATTCTTTATACGGTATCTACACATATTAGAGGAATGTAAACAGGCTCGGATATATTTGAGGAGGCTGCGAAAACATCGCTGTGGGTGAAAAGTGCCATTACATCTCGCTAAGGAAAATACATGCCAGTTTTAAAGGCACTCACTCACGGTGCTGATACTACATTGATATTTTACCTGCGAGTATTGGGACATCAAAATTTAAAGTATCTGAAAGTAGACACAAAGAAAAGTTTATTTTTATTTGACTTGGCCACGTTTGAACGATGGTAAGACCGGACAAGATTTAAGATGGAGCACACGAATCCAAGGTATACTTAGAGGGATTCCCCTATTCCCCTCTGACTCAACAAACACGACACAACACGGACCGGATCCTACCACCAAGCGTGCTGGGTTTTGTTGAATCTTACAACGCCCCAGTATGTAGTGAAAAAGTTTTACAATCTAGCCCGTGCCCACACAAGATAAAAAAAATTACGATACCTAATAAAATAATATGAAAACCGATACATTCAGTTAATAAAATTTTTGCTTTAAACTCTTTTTACATAAATTATTGTTTTGCGTACGTAATAACATGCCTTAACGGGCTCTCTCTCTCTCTCTCTCCCGCGTCGTCACGAGCTATATAAGAATACATCCTGCCGTGGTGGCTACATAAACATCCCCAAAAAATAATCCCCAAAACAGACAAAAAAAAAACAATCGAAGATAGATATTTATTATATATTTCCGAAGGTAAGAAAAGTGATTAGGGTAGGGCCACATTACTGTCAGGCCGCTGTACTGAAGGCCGTGGCCTTGGCCACAAAAAGAGGGACACGTTATAAGGAAGAGGATGGGCATCGGGGCAATAAATCAGCGTCTTTAGCCCGAAGAAATGTAAGGAGCTTTGTTTTTTTCTCTCATATATGGATTTGCGAACGGTTGCCGACATGTTGATGGCTTAAGAAAATTTGGGAGGTAATAAATATATAACAAATTGTAGCTACTTAGTAACTTCAAACATTTAGTATTAATGGTTATTTGTTATATTGTTGACAGATGAGCTACGTAGATGAAATAGCCTCGAAATATTTTGAAATTGCTCAAAGGCTGGTCGCCACTTCGCGTGACTAGAAGGCTGGCTTATTGTTTGGCCAAAGAATTGCCATCCAGTGTGGCAACGCTGCCAGTATTCTGGGCACGCTCCCAGATGACAGTGATGTAGGTGAATATTTCGACGCCTAAGTGCACTTTCTAATGTGTTTAATTTTGTATCTGTTTTTTTATGCGTATTTTGTATAGATAGGTAGTTAGTTTTTACTTTACATTTAGTTTAGATTAATATTGTGTGTAGTAAATAGGTATAGATACTGTAATAACTATTTAGTGTGAGAGGCAAATTTCCAGTACCGTGTTTGAAAATACAATTACTTATCTTTATAAAATTAGGATAAAAGCAGAACCCATCCCATCAAAATTTAGATGCCAAGTTATTATGACTGACGGACTGTTGCAATGAATTTTTTTCTTGAGTCACTCAGAGCCATAGCTGTTACGAAAAATTTAATAAAGTGTGGAGCATACTTTACAAAAATTCATTAATTTTACCAAAATACCCGGATTTTTTCCCAAGTCAATTTAAAGAAATGGGGCACGAGATATCTCCCTGTATCTTTATCATATCTTTTCTCCAGACCGGATATTAGGAATCGTGCTGGTGTTACGCTTGCCTTAAATGTTTGGATTTCGTGAGCATTTGTTAAATTTATTTTATGTTTATCTTTACTATTTATTTTTATTATTTATTTTTATTATTTATTTTTATTATTTATTTATTTTTATTTATTTATGTTTATCTTTGCTTTTTTTGCATAACATCACGCCTGTATTTTTTGGATTGAGCAGAGGTGTAAAGTACACCGTCATTTTATCGTTGTGTTTACGTACCATGTAATAGGGGGCGAGCCTATTGCCATCAACCAGGAACAAATCCAGACTTCGGGCTGCTACTGAGAAATTCCGCACAGAAAACTCAAGAACACTTTTCCTGACCTGGGGATCGAACCTAGGACCTCATGCTCAACAGTGACGCTTGCGACCACTCGACCAACGAGACAATTTTTTTTTTGCATAAAACAATTTATTAGTCCTACCGTCGTCAACAGGTACAATATGCCTAATCCCATTTAAAGGTATTATATCTTTCGTGAGACACATTCATATTTATGATTAGTTACGTTTTACTCACGTGCATTTTTCGTGATTGTCAGACTAGCGACAACAACACAGTGTCACGAGTCAAAGATTTGTCTCGTGACTAGCGACATCGCCGCATGTTCAGCTCATGATTAAAGGCAGAAACTAGTCAGGAAATCCCGAAAAATGCACGTCAGTAAACCGTATTTAATCATAAATACCCATGTAAATGGGCAAGCTTATTGTCGGGCACAATTTCAAACTCTGGTCAGCTACTGGGAATCAAAAAAACAGTAGTGTTTCGTAGTACACAGCAGTAAAAAAACCGGTTAAATGTGAGTCGGACTCCCCGCACGAAGGATTCCGTACCATTATCTACAAAAACGGCAAAAAATCACGTTTGTTGTATGGGAGCCCCCTTAAATATTTATTTTATTGTTTTTTTTGTATTTTTGTTATAGCGGCAACAGAAATACATCATCTGTGAAAATTTCAACTGTCTAACTATCATGGTTCATGAGATACAGCCTGGTGTCAGACGGACGGACGGACAGCGGAGTCTTAGTAATATGGTCCCGTTTTACCCTTTGGGTACGGAACCCTAGTAGTCTCGAATCGATGTGATTTCGGGTCTACACCCGAAATCACATCCATTCGAGACCTCACTGTTGGCAGTCAAGTCAAATCCCAATAATCAATAACGCTCATCGCAATTTATTAATTACGTGTGAGACGTACCTTCGGCGGAACTCGTGGCTAAATAATTACAACCGCATAGACCGATCTTCCGGGTTAAGCCACGCTTGCCGAGGTTGGTCTGTGGATGGGTGACCATTTACCATAGCGAGTTTCCTCCGTGCCTCGGAAAGCATGTAAAGCCGCTGGTCCCGGCTGTCATTTGTAGATCTTTGACAGTCGTTACTGTTGGTCAGAAGCCAGAAAGTCTGACAACCAGTCTTACCAAGAGTATCGTATTACCCAGTTACTGGGTTGTGGAGGTCTGATAGGCAGTCGCTCCATGTAAAATACTGATATTCAGCTGCATCCGGTTCGACTGGAAGCCGACCCCAACATAGTTGGGAAAAGGCTAGGCAGATGATGACGTGTGAGGCGTATAGGTGCAATCGCCATCTTATATCAAATCCCATAAATTTCTGAGGGAAATCTTTTTTTGTTATCTTTCTTATTGCTTCCATTGTCTCGGGAATTATTGGATTGTATTGTCGCCAGGTGTTCGTAAGGGTTATTAATGGCAAGGGACATTATATGTGTGGGTTGCTCATTTTTTATAACGAGTTTAGGAAAGGAGGTAATCGATTCTCGCTTGGATTAGCTGAGACAGGTTGAAGAAAAAATCGTTTGAATCGATTTCATATGAAATAGTCTCGTCCATTTGTTTCTACTACCACCACTTCGAGTGATTGATTGCTATGAGACCGCCAATCGTATTGTTTAACTGACTTCTTCAAAAGGTGGTTCTCAATTCGTCTGTATGTATACGAACTCGTGCCGGTAATTTCTTCAAACCGCGTGATCTACCGATGACACAGATTGTCTAAGAACTGTATTTCTTTTTCTTATGATAAATAAAACAAAATAACTTCCTTATTTTCAGTTTCTGAGTAATTTTAACGCCCCGAGTTAACTGACTGCACAAAGCGATATCCCGCAAGTCGTGCCCGCCAGCGGTGTCGCCGTGCTTTCTTTCATTGATGTATGGCATCGAAATGTTATATGTTATATTATACATTTTTAGGGTTCCGTACTAAAAGTATTAAATTAAAGAGCTTTGTTTTACATATTACATACATTATTTTACATAATACGAAACCCTAAAAAATGCTATATGATTTTTGAAATCAATAATTTGTAACTATAAATTAAGTCCAATAAATAATTCGACATTTTTAAATCCCGGGATTCAAACGTCATTATAATTATTCCAGGATTTTAGAGGAGGTATTATCCACTCTACCTATTCCGATCTCTGGTTATAACACTTTTTTTTTAAATTTTTTATACTTTCTTTGTTGGTTATGATACGATCACTTACCCCAACCGCAAGAAAAGAAAGAATTTTATGTTTTATTTCCAATCAATCTAAATCGCGTGCCGGTTTAATCGGCTAGGGAGCTTCCGCAAAAATGGTGTGTACATGCAATGTAACTAATACGTAATGTTTCATGATGAAAAATTTGAAATTCATATTGTACGCACTCAAAACGTATAACGTATGATAAATCGATTGCAAAAAAAATAGATTTCGGTGTTTAGGTAAATGTATGTAATCCGTCATTGTATAGCATTCTTAGGAAATGTATAAATGCCTAAAATTGACAGGAAACGTGTGAAATAAATTTTACTATACACATTTCCTAGGAATTCTATACATTTCCTACACAGCAATCGGAAATGTGTTTAAAGATTTTTATGTTTCATATTGTGACCTGATTATTCGGATTAAACACAGTGTAAGCATTTATAAAAAAAGTGAGTGCCTCCACTGATGTTTGTAAGGTTGTTTGGGTTTCCAAAGCAGAGTCGCCGGGCTCCTATTTCTGTCTGCAGGGTTTAAAGTAACCTAACACGAAGGGGATGACGGGGACTTCGTTTGCTCGCTCCGCTCGCTCACTCTAGCCCCCGTCATTCCCTTTGAACCTAACCTATCCGTGTCGGGGTGCCCCAAATTACAGGTAAAATGTTAATTTGTCTACATTTCTTAGTACCATTTAGGAATTGCATACAATGCCTAGGAAATTTATACATTTCTTAGGAAATATATACATTTCCTAGGAAATGTATACAACTCCTAGGTTTCATACATTTTCTGTGACATGTATATCACTATCGTGGCAGCTCCCTACCCAATAAAAAAGCAGCATGTATACCAGTAATTGATCGTGTGGTTTTAAGGACTTGCACAAATTTGTTTAAATCCAATATTTTCATCTCTTGCGTTCCTGTACGAGTAAACCGTACATTGCACAGTAAGTACTTTTCCCTCGCCTCGAATTAATTAGGTCATTACCGGTCAGTTCGCGATCAGCAATCAATATACGTGCACTCATTTACATTACATTCACTATCAATTAGCAATTTTAATAACTATCATCATTTGCATCTTAGTTAAGTTACCAATAAAGGGTTTTTTTTTTGCTATCAATGGCTATCGTTTCACGCAAACGACACAGGTGTACGATTCAACTAGCAGCTTGTATAGTAAAAATAATTCAACGTATAAACTTTTTAACCGACTTCAAAAAGGAGGAGGTTCTCAATTCGTCTGAATGTTTTTTTTTTTTTTTGTATGTTTGTTACGCGATATCTCCGCCAATTATGAATGGATTTTGATGATTCTTTTTTTGTTTAGTAGGCCATACTTCAGAGGTGTTCCCATATAAATTTTATTGAAATGGATTCAGCACTTTTTGAAAAAATCAACAAAAACAAAAAAAAAACACAAATCGTATGTAGACGACGTTCTAGTTGTAGTGCTGGTCCGAGAATTTGTACACTATTGTAATTGTAATTTGTGGCACTAAAAAGTATGAAATAAAAAACTTTAAAAAAGTAAAAACCGACTTCAAAAAAAACTAAACGGAGTAAAATAATTATCATTTAATAAAACTACCAGTTTCAGAAGTCGGTGTTCTACGCTGAAACAAATTGAATGCACCGACTTCTGAAACTGGTAGTTTTATTAAAATGATAATTATTTTACTCCGTTTAGTTTTTTTTGAAGTCGGTTTTTACTTTTTTAAAGTTTTTTCTATGCTATGGCTGATACATAACATAGTTGTACGAGTCATGTATCGTACATGGCACGCATTGCACGTTTGCAGAGATCAGCACTTTTCCGTCGCCTTACGCGAATTATAATTATTGTAACGCGACAGTACTCAATCAGCGTTCATAGTCAGCTGTATTCAATCAGCGTTCATAGTCAGCTGTACTCATTAGCGGTCATTCGCATTCATACAACATTAGTTACTTGGTAGTTAAGACTATTCAATAAATCAGATCTGCTTTGACTATCAGTGTTCAACCTTGAACATGGTCACTAGCAACAGCAGTGCAGCGTCAGCGACATACATTCGCTCCACGCACCGGCAACACCGACACACCGTCAGCGCTAAGAAGTGACCTACTAGATCTTCGCCTCATCGGCTCAATACACATACAACACACATGTAAATAGGCATCAATGTGTATTGACCACTAAATCTGTATATATTAAGAGTAATAATTGTAATAAAATAGTCATAAAGTTGGAGCCGAGTTTGATTCATCTTCCGTTACTCCCTCACTGTGGCCAAGACACCCTTAGCCGTAATCAATCCTATAGTCTGTGGGATTGGCAGTGAAAATCATTTCCTGTGTACATTGCACTACGTACACAAACCCTTTTCCTACCCAAATTCCGTCTGTTACCGTAGGTCTCCTTGTAACACAGACTTTCTTCTGGTAAATTGGTATGGTTTGTATGGTAGGTTAGGGAACTAGGGTAATTAGGTTGCTAGGGTATCGCGATTTGGGCTAGGTCGGGTCAGTAGGGTCTTAGGTAATTCAAAGTACCAGGCTCAATTGGTTTGAACGTAGCCACACTGTGCGCATTAGGAATAACGGCCGTATCAAGCTTTATTCCCGGTGCGTACAATCAGTGACTTATCATTTCAAGCAACTTAATACACAAGGTGCGTGCGACCCATTCAGCAACGCATACAATAGTCATGGTTTTTTATGTATCAGTTATAGCATAGAAAAAATAGCAGTGTTATCCTAAGGCATCTTGTTCACACACGTTTTTTCGCCGTAAAAACCTACGCTTAATTAGCCGTGTGTAGGCACGGTCATCAGTGTTGTATGGACTACTATAGAAGCTCGTTGATGGACACGGCGGCCCAGCGGCACGCCTGCGCCGCCGTATGCACCGTGGCTACTCCTCTTTTGCGTACGGGTTGATTTACATTAGTGTTGTATGATAGTCTGTGAGAGTTTATTAACGGCACCGGACATTTTCGCGACGGGAAATTATTGCATGACAGCTTTCCAACGCTGATTTTGTGTTACAAAATGTATGCGGACTTGTTTGAACATGTACGTGCTCTTATTGTTCTCGTCCTCCGCGCGTATTACGATACGCTTACGATACGACGCCGTGTGCGGAGGGGCTAACTCTAAAACTTTTTACATAAAACACATAATGTAGCAACAGGATCGAGTGTCATAATAACCACCTACGTATCATGAGTATACGAACAATATATAATAATGTATTCAATATATATCATTAATCAAAGTGTAATATGCTTTCAGGAGCCCGAGACAATGTTGATCAGTCATCATAGTTAATGGCAAGGGGAGGCGCGGGCTATTCGGACGCGACGATTAGAAATAATGTTATTGGGAAAATTAATTGAATTGCAAATGGCTGTGATAAACATTTTATGTGAATTTTAATTTGTTTCTGTATAAAATAAAGCAATCGTACTTATTCAATTATATTTTCGAGAGCCAAAATATAGAAATTTCAACTTACTGGCCTTGTCAATTTCAATAATGACGCCTTTAAAAAGAATTTACTTTCTAACGTGAACCAATATAAGCCGCTAGCTTTTTCCCGCGGCTTCGCTCGCATTAATTTATAATAAAAAACTCTTAACACACTACTAAAGTTTCTTTAACAATATAATTCAATAATGATTCGTAAGACACGTGGCGCCATCTATTATCGTTATTTTCCTCAAGAACAGTACTTTTTTTTCGGATGAAGTACCTTTAACGGTACCCCCTATGTCCATTTCTGTACAACTGACAACGTATATGAAAAAATTATAGCTTATAGCACTCAGAAATAACGTAGCTTCATATTGGTGAAAGAATTTTTGAAATCGGATGAGTATTTTCGGAGATTACCTCCTACATACAAACAAACAAATTTTTCCTGTTTATAATATTAGTATAGATATCAATCTAGGTCGGACAAATAAAATGGAAAACAACCACATAGTGTAAAACTTTACTAAACACAATACAATAAATCGACAAATAATACAAACCACATTAACTTATCAGTGATTTAAACTTAATCACATAGTGCGTAGTACCTACTAAGGGCAATTTTTATAGCAAATTACTGTATTTCCATAATTTACAAACAATCATTCATCATGATTTAGGATTATGTACACATCAATCATCAAACAAAACACAAATATTCTTTCATTTACATAACAAGCGCACTGAAAAGGCCAAGCTATTACGACTAAAAGATATTATCGTTTTAATATCGTTTCATTATCGTTGGGAGTTCGTTAATCGTAATTACAGTCGGAATGAACCAAATGTATGGCCCCTTTGTATGACTAGTTTGGCTTTTGTTCGAGTAGTTTGACTTTCATTTTTGGGTTACAGTAAGTTATTATTTACGTTGATTTGTAAGAATAAATGATTGTCGTTTTAGCTGCTTGTTAATCACGGAAATTACAAAAGTAATAAAAAGGATTCGATCCCCAGGTCGGGCAAAGTTTCTCGCTTCCAGCCGTGGTTCTGTCCATGGTCGGGAGCGAAAGTGCGTGGGAAGCCGTCGCCTCCTTTTGCGAGGAGGTGATGGCGACCAAAAAGGGAGCGGAGAGGGAGAGAGAGGCGACAGCCACTCTCCTTTCCCGCGCCAGAAGCACCGGGCGCCGCCGGAGGGCGCGCGACGATCTCCGGCCACTCTAGTGTGTGGCCTGCGGGCGACGAGTTAGGGGACCCGTAACAGGCCCGAGAAGGTGGCGCGCATGTGTTCCGTGCGCGCCTCTCAAGAGGACATGGGGCAAGGCCCCCCAGAAGGAGAGGCCTGCCGGGGTTGCGATGCATGCAGCTGCGAAATCCACGACCCCGGCCCAAGGGTCAGGAGAAGGAACACCGTGGGGTTTTAGCTGGTAAGAGTCCGGCATAACCCTTTGCCTTCCCCGGGCAAAGGGAATCCATGAGGATTTACTTACGAAAAAAATAAAAATAAAGAAAAAGTTCGGGCAAAGTGTCATTAGGTTTTTCCGTGTGGAATTTATCAGTAGCAGCTCGGAGTCCGGATTCGATTCTGGATCTCCTAATAAATGGGATTTAAACATGATAAATGAGGGGGTAATATACACCTCTGCCAACCCTTCGTGGAAAACAGGCGTATTGTTATGAGTAGACTATAGTAATAATAGCCGTAGTAAACGCAGCACAACCGGCCGAAATCAGGCCAGTCATGTCCCATAATGTGGTTTGGCCGAAAATGCACAGTAATGGTCAAACACAGCATACCTTATTAAGTATTGTGCTATAATGTAGTCGTGCACTGTTCGTGGTACGCTGTTGTTTTGTGAAGTGGACTTTTGAAGCAATGACTGTAGTTTCTTATTTATTAGGAACTAGCTGTGCCCGCGACTCCGTCCGCGTGGAACTCGGAAAACAACATTGTGTCGCAGCAACTAAATGGTGTATATGTATTCCATTTATTATAATAATAGATAAAGGACCAAGTCACTTATATCTTTTAAACCATTTCTTTAGGTAGAGTTTCAGCTCTTCTTGATTGACCGTAAAGGTTCATAAAACCATAATACTAAAAATGCGTTGCTTATTTCCATACATTTCCTTGCTAAAATGGATTATAATTGAATATTGATATTTATTGTGATAATGTAACGAAACCTTATGGCGATACAAAAATGGCTACAACGCCATCTAGTCACAATCGGCGAACTAAATCAAAATATTTTACGCAGTGCAGTCTATAAAATGATTTCATTCGAGGTGTGGAATAGGAAAGTACTTTAAATATATAAAAATTTCACCTATTAAACCACACACAAATTATATACCACCTTTCAAAGATTTCAAAAAGTTTGATCTGGAAATCGAACCAACCCAAATGCGAAAAAATATCATCTGTATTTTTATTTCACCAATCGATAGGATCAATAATAATACGGATCAAATCGCTCCAATAAAAATTGTGTCTGAAATTGATGGAAGACCATAAAACGAAAATTGACTGACTTAGGTACATTTAAATTCAAGCACTTATTAATTGTTGTTAAGTAGTTCTTATTTTTTCCACTTCGTTCAATTTATGACTGTGTGTTTGTTGGAGACATTTGATCCTGATTATTGACCGTAAAGATTATTATCAACAGGTGCCACCAGATGGTATAGCTTTGTCAGTTTGATTCCCGGTTCAGGCAAAAAAATCAGTACAGGCAATATTTCTTACTTTTAAAAATAAAATGAAGTCACCTTTGAGTGAAATTTGCAATTTTTAATATTTAAAGTACTTTCCCATCATGGCTATGTGTTTTGGGACATTACCTAAGGCTTAAATAAAATTAATAAAACGGCGATGACAGGCTTTGAATAGTTTTGACAACAATGAACAAAATAAAATATATAAAAATATTCCAAAAAAATTACAAAAAGTGTATTTTTTAAAGTGAGATTTTAACGCAGGACACTGAGCCAGCGACCGTTCACTGCAGCACTTACTTCTGTCTACAGCTTATACTACGCAGTATATGGAAATAATGTTCCGTTGCTCGGCATCTATGAGCAATAGCGATGGAGTGATAGTTTATATACCAGCATAAGCGCAGGCCCATCAAAATCGATTCACGCGATTTTACGATCCGAATATTAAGCTTATACTTCGCAGTATGTGGAAATAATGTTCCGCTGCTCGGTTCCTATGAACAATAGCGTGATGATATATGTACCAGCAAAATTATCGCTCTTTACGCAACACATCAGCGAAAGTCCCATCAAAATCCATCCACGGGATTTTACGCGATGTCCGGACGGAAAAACAAACAGACACTAATAATTCTAAAAAAAAATGTTATGGTTTCTGTATAGTACCACCGAATCGAAATTTTGGAAAAATATTTAAGTACTGACAAAGTGCACTTTGAATTTTATTAATAGTAAATAGATTTATAAATACGTATTCAAGTATTCATAATAAAATATATGAGTATTTCAAATTAATCTATCGTATTGCCTTGCACAATAAAAATTTAGAATACCTACACTCGCTTATGAAATTGAATGTATTTCTCTTCCACTGCAATTCAGATAGATAGGTACCTAATAAATTTTAAATAACATTATCTTCGTTTTTTTTTTATAAAAGCTTAGTTAGTGCCTTCTTCGGATAGCATTTCAATAGACCTTCCGTAGACTGAGAATAGTAATATATTCGTTGATTATATTTCCTCGCAACGTGATTTGATACACGTAACGCCATCTATTGAAAAGAAATGGTATACACAAATACATGCTAAGTTCTTGTAGAAAACTTAAAATTCGCATAACTTTTGATTGCGTGAACCGATTGCGATGAAACAAAAAACATATGTTAATTGGTGATAAGCACAATATTTATTTATAAAAGTCAACAACATTGGATCAGTTGCTTTTACGTGATGCTTGAACAAACAAACAGATAAACAGACAAACAGACAAACAGACAAACAGACAAACAGATAAACAGACAAACAGACAAAAATTCTAAAAATGTTAAAAATGGGTTCTATTGGTTATAGTTTAACATCCCAACCAGGTTTTTTCAAAATATTTGCTATGTACAGACACGCCATGTCTACAGATTTATTATATGTATAGATTATATGTATAGACTAGAGATCGCCCGCGGCTTCGCTTGCGCTGATGTCGTTTATAGCGTAGATATTTCGCGGTTTTCGGGATAAAAGTAGCTTTTGTCCTTCTTCGGGTTCCAGACGATCTTTGTACCAAGTCTCATCAATATATGTTCAGCGGTTTAGGCGTGAAAGCATAACAGACAGCCAGACAAAGTAACTTTCAAATTTTGAAATTTTAACATTTTGACGACACGTTTGGTGCAGTGGCTAAGCGATTGGCTTCTGCGCTACGTGTCGTGGGTTCGATTCCCACACGGAACAAACATTTGTATGGCCTACAGATGGTTGTTTCGGGTCTGGGCGTTTGTGTATGTGAGATTTGTGTCTGTAAACGCACCCACGATACAAGAAAAATATTAGCAAGGGGAAAGGTTTTAAAAAAAAAAAATTGTGCCCGCAGCGCAAGAGTGGCCTAAGCCACATTGTTTCGTATAAGACTTATGTGCGGTAAATAATATCAAACACGACAATAATAGGTGAAAAGTCTTTACACCCCCTAAATTCGCAAAATAATCTAACATGGAACAATGTCGATATTGCCAAGATTAAACTACTTATGTAGATACATTAACAATTATGCTACTACACTTTTTAGAGCATAAACAAAGCGAAACACGAAACCCGAAGTATTACCCGAAGGGTTGGGCAGAGATGTATAGTAACAACCTCATTTCGCCGAATTGTTTAAGTTCCATGCAATAGGGGGCGAGCCTATTACCATCAACCGGTCACAAATCTAGACTTCGTGCTGCTACTGAGAAATTAAACCCAACACCTCGCGCTCAGCAGTCGCGCTTGCGATCACTAGACCAACGAGGCAGTCAAATTGATTATTATGAGAAAATTGGCAAGATAGATCATGCGTATACAGCACGTAAGGGTAAACACCGTTATCATTCAAACCATGGGTAGTTGGCGTGAACACAAAAACAAAGGAACGAGTAAAAAAAAAATAGTATACACGTGCGAGAAATGAGCGGCGCGGCGGCGCTACGACGCGGCGTACACGCACTTGCTAGCGAGACAGCTGACTGACTGGGGTAGCGAACTGTGCGGGGCCGTGCGTCCGGCCACGCGGCGAGTTCCCCTCGACCCCTCCTGTAGCTTGTTGCCCCCGCGCGTAAGGTGAAATGCTTTCGTGGAAAAATGAAAATTTTATAAAAAAATAAAAAAGTCTGTTATTTTTCATTGATTTTATGTTCTATAAATGAAACCAAACCACTGGTTTCAAGGATAACGGTGTTTACCCTAACAGCCTGTATACATAATTATATAAGATTTTCATTCATTCACACAAAAATGTCACCATTATAAGCGGATCAACGACGAAATTCATTTTTGATTCTCTTTTCATCGTATAAAATGAGCGACTTTTTAAAAACACATCTGGCGCTGTACGTTACACAAAAAGACAAATTAAACGGCGATTCGATTATTCTAACATAACATAACGCCTGTTTTCCCCGAAGGGTTAGCAGAGGTGTACAGTACACCTTCATTTTGCCGTTTTGTTTGAGTCCCATGTATTAAGGGGCGAGCCCATTGCCATCAACCGGGCACAAATCCAGGCTCCGGGATTCTACTGAGAAATTCCACACGGAAAATCCAATAACACTTTGCCCGACCTGGGGATCAGACCCAGGACCAATAGACCAACGAAGCACTCTACTCTCAATAAAATTAAAAAAAAATGACGTCTCCTTTTGTGCAGTGGCTGAGCGATTGGCTTCTGCGCTACGGGTCGTGGGTTCGATTCCCGCACGGAACAAAAATTTTTATGGCCTACAGACAGTTGTTTCGGGTCTGGGCGTTTGTGTATGTGAGATTTGTGTCTGTAAACGCACCCACAATACAGGAGAAATCCTAGTGAGGGGCAAAGGTTTTCAAAAAGAAAATCAAGTAAAAAAAACACATAAACCAATACAAGCGCTTAAGAAAAGTCGAATTTAGGTGCACGGTTCCAATAAATCGTTTCCTATGGATTCCATTCCTTACAATGCAGAAATTAATTAAAATTAAACAAAAACCTCGAATCAATATTCGAACAGAAAAATTTGAACAATTTATCATAAAAGTCGAACGATTCTGTTGGCACCCGTTCCTAACTCCGATCGTTCACGAAAAACCAGATAAGGTCCAAACTTTTCTCAACCATTTTACATATCGAACGACAAAGTTGGTTCCCAAACTTTGACTCAAATGTCGAATATACCCTACACATTGAACAGCGTTTGAATTCCTTCAAACCTTTCAGTGACAGAATATAATTCGCATCAAGTGTTGAAGCTAATAAATTACCGCTTATCTTGTGTACCATTCAAAAGAGATTCTGGGGGTTCGCCCCTAATCCCAAATAATGGCGCCAACCGATTTTTAGGCACGACTCACGGCTGTTTTTGTATAAAAAAAGGTTTTTGGTTGTATTTTTATTGCCACAGTTTCAAGTTAAATTGTCTAACGGTTTCCGTAAAGGGTTCGTAAATATTTTTGGGATGCTCTGCCGTAAATCTGGAGTGAATTTAACTGTAAGTTAGTTTTTGTTTATGACTTCTTCTTAAGGTTAGATTTTTCTTTTTTAGGGTTCCGTACCCAAAGGGTAAAACGGGACCCTGTTACTAAGACTCCGCTGTCCGTCCGTTCTTCCATCTGTCATCAGACTGCATCTCATGATCCGTGATAGTTAGACCGTTGAAATTTTCACAGATGATGTATTTCTGTTGCCGCTAGAACAACAAATACTAAAAAAACAGAATAAAAAAAATATTGAAGGGGGCTCCCATACAACACAGACATGATTTTATTGCCGTTTTTCTAGATAATGGTACGGAACCCTTCATGCGCGAGTCCGACTCGCACTTGGCCGGTTTTATTTTCTTTTTGTCTTCTGTATATTATCCTTGCGAACCATTTCACGTAACCGCGTAGTTATTGGCGAGACCTGAATTGTCTCCACTCAATGGTGGGGAAGTAAAATACTTACCTAAGCTATTTACTTGTACTACACTAAAATCATGACTACCTGCAACAGCAGCACTAAGGGCGACCCCTAGTGGGACTGAACCTCGGTTTATGGCATTGCTGGCGGGGGTTGGGGGGAGACAGCTTGATGAGGGCGAATTATTGGTGTGTGTTTCGGTTCGACTGACCCAAGAGTTTTAAATACATGTATACGAATGTGCCGTATGGTGCCGGACGTAAAGGATAGCACTACCTTATGTCTTCCCCCGGGTGTCGCAAAAGGCGACTAAGGGATTCACTAAAGGATGGGCAGCAGCGTTCTCTGAGTATTTTAATATCCACACTGCAATCGCCAACCCGCCTGCCAAGCGTGGCGATTCAAGAATTGAAAATTTCAGTAAATCTTATATCACTACCAGCGACCCGCCCCGGCTTCACCCGGGTGCAATGTATCATACATATAAACCTTCCTCTTGAATCACTCTATCTATTAAAAAAAACCGCATCAAAATGCGTTGCGTAGTTTTAAAGATCTAAGCATACATAGGGACAGACAGCGGGAAGCGACTTTGTTATATGCAATGTAGTGATAATGTAAATTTCTGAAACCCACAATGAAAAATAAATGTAGGTTTGAGCTTAATGAGCGCTTAAATTAAATGCCCTCCGGCTCTGTAGAAATAGTCTATAACTTGGAATTAAGATCTTAGAATAGACTTGAAAGCCTAGATCTACGATAAACATGCGTGGGTGTTATCTTAAGGCTACGTTTAAAGACAGCTGGGTTTCAGTAATTTGTGGAGGCTTTTAATCTTATGTTGTGAAAGATTTTGGTGTATTTTTAAACTTTTAGTACTTAATACTTTCTGCGTTGGTGTCACGGCGCATCATGTTCATCTTGCGTCTTCGTCTAAAGCATGCGTGAAGCGCCATAGCGCATGCCTTAATACTAGTTCGACAAAAGCGCATGCCCCTAGCGTACGCTAATCCTTCTATTGTATGTCGACTGACCGAGGCGCACTGGTGTAGACGATAAGCTGCATGCGTCTTATGGCAATCAATATTGCATGCGCTTGACGCAAGAGGAATTGAAAGTTGAAAGCGCAAGATGAACATGAAGCGCGCTGGTGTAGACATACCAGTAGTCTTGACTACAGACCAGTGAGTAATATAGTACCAAGCCTTGAATAAAGATGGGAAAAAGCAAAACAGTCACCGAAATAAACTGAAATGCGTATCCCCAAATACCCAACATGGAACACAGTTTAATCAAGACTCGGCAACGGTCGGCAATAATCGTTAGTTTACGGCAATACTGTTTTTACCGAGTCAAGGCGCAATTACCCATCAGTCTGCCACATCCGTTACTGGTATAAATTCATCGCTGTTTATGTTCCCATTTGCATCTCAGTTTCATCTCGGCTTTACGAGTTCGGCTGTATTGTTACTTTTAAACGAGATTCCCTTTGATATCTGTGTTTTGCTTTTATGAATTTTAAGTTCGGATGTTTTTTTTTCCGGTTGTTGTTGGGATGTTTATGTGATAAGATTGTCGGTATTGGTTGGATTTGAATTTAAAATCTCTCGATCGACAGCCAATGAGCTGACTCATTAACTGCGGCTGCCCTGCAGACGTAGACAATAGTTAATTAGGAAAAAATGAACAGAATTGACTTTGACAAGTCAATTGGCGCAGTGGTAGAGCTTCTGAACTACGATTCGCGGGTTCGATTCCCGCACAAAATAAGTATCTTTATGGCTTACAGATAGTTGTTTCGCGTCTGGGTGTTTGTGCGGGTTTAATTTGTGTCTTTAACGGTGCCTACGATACAAGAGAAATTCTAGTGTCTGGCGACTTTATTTTAAAAATAGATTGCAATAATTTGATTGTCTCAGTAAAAAGTGATACACAGTTATTCTCAAAGAAAGGACAAAATAAAGGCCCAAAAAAAAATTAAGAAAATACTCATTTTCTTCTTTCTTTGATCTAATTTATCAATTTGCTTTTGAAGGAACTATGTCGATACTAATTCTCGCAAAATTTCCACGAATTGTCTTTTTGATAGACAAGTAGGCACAAAAAACGATAAAAGTGGCATGTTCCATTTTCCCGAGCGTCCTCATTATATGAAAATTAAATTAATTATTTTGGAACTTTGTATTTTCATACTTTCGAGGCATGAAATATATTTCTTTTTTTCAGGCTGTTAGGTATCCAGAAATGCCTGTAGTGTATTGTATAGGTAGTTTCCATAAACAACACGTACCTATAGCTGCTGATGAACATTATCATTAGAAACTGGAGGATTTGTTTATACTAAGTGTAACTCAGGCTTAAGGCCGATTTTACCAACATCGGATTACTTTAATCTGAAGAATAAGTTAGTTGTTTTGAAATAATTTCTATACAAAATCTGTAAAGAGTCCAAATTTTTACCTACAACCTTTTTACCGTAAGTTGATTCCTGACGTTTCTCTAATAAACGTTACCATACAAAGAATATCAAATATTAAAAAAACACAAAACATGCAATACACCGTGGGTCCGAGGTACCCGAAAGATTCCGATGCCTAATTGGAGAAGAAAGCTAGGATATAGTTAAAGCTTAGTTTTCGAAATATTCGTTTTTTTACGGAAATTCACAAATCGGAAAATATCGACGGTAACAAGTCCTATGAACGCGGCGTTGTGAATTTTGTCATACCATACCCCTCTTGCCGTATGTCTTATTTGTCGGGGAGGGTTGTTAAGTTAGAAGTTTCTTATCCACTCACACGATAATTTATAAATGTTGCCAGTTCAACCTAAGGTATTGTTTACAAGGAAGTACTAAAGTTAACCATTTCCCTGTCCCGTGAATCACATATAAACATCTGCATTGTTTAACTATTGTGTCTGCTATATGGACAGTGAAGTTGTTAATTTATTTATTAAGTACCGTAAAAAAAAAAACTCTGATTTGGACTTTTGTTGATATAACATTTGACTCATAACACCATCAGAAAGGCGTGGTTAAAATCTTTCGGGTACCTCGAGCTATTTTACGGTTTTTGATGATGTCGTTTAGGTACGTTTTTTACGCAATCTCCTAACGGCTACAATTAGCGAAATGACCAAGCTGTCAAAACTCATCTTAGGGTGGAAAGAGTATAAGATAACACGTTGGTAAAAATTATCTGATTGCCATAATTTCCACGTTTGACAGACGGATTTGTAACCACAGTTATAGTATGCTGTCATTAGCTGATATGAGAACTACTGCTCAAGAGATTGCCCCGAACCGGAGTCTGTGTTTCCTGATAGTTACAACCTTGAGGTATTTAAGTCAAGAGTGAATAGGTTACTTCTAGGCACACGTGCTTCACCGTCGACCCCAGCATCGCTTACCATCAGGCGAGATAGTGGTCAAACGTGAGCATACGAGTAAAGCTAAATAAAAAAAAATAAAAAACTCACGGTACAAGGTTTATTAATATCGCAACCAAACCAAGGCCGAACCGTTCATTCAGACGTTTTTTAAAAAAGAAAAAAAAAGACAGTTTTCGTTTTTAAAAGCTGTCAAATTGTTTGGCACAAAAAACAAAACCATTAATTTTGACAGTTTTCGTAATCAAAAACTGACTGATGGTTGTGGTTCGTTTGCGATTAGCAAAAATTTTGTTAGTCTAATTGTCTGCACGGAATAAAACTTTTAACGATATTCCTATTTAGAGCGTGGCCCTAACAAACATTCCACTATTCTTTATCCACAACGCTACCCTTATCACTCATTCTCTTACAAGCGGCCTTTCCGTCATCGGACCGTAACGTCTCGTGGAAACGCACTGATAAGTCCCGCTAACTCAGACATTCAGGGCTGTCACAACACAAATCAGAGAAGACAGTGGTGTTTATTATAGCCGGGCATTTTGATTTAGGTGTTGAACAGTACTATTTATTGTACTAGTTTTATTTTTGTGTTATAACATTCGTGAGACACATTCTTAGTTATGGTTGATTACGGATTATCTACGTGCATTTATCGGGATTGCCCAAAAAAAATTTGGCAATTCGACTCGGGACCTCGCCGCGTATTCAGTTCATGAAGGTCCGTTTGTGTCTAAAACTAGTTGGGCAATCTACTAGTTTAATTTTTAATTTTAGTTCATATACTTTTTGTGCCTGCCTCGGAAAGCACGTCCCAAGTGTCATACGAATACCTATGACAGTCGTTACGGGTAGTCAGAAGCCCGAAAGTCTGACAACCGGTCTAACCTTAGGATATCGGCATTACTCAGTAGCTGGGTTGCAGCAGTCGCCTCGTCTAAATACTAGTATTCAGCCTCATCTGATTAAACTAGAAACTGACTCCAACATAGTTGGGAAAAGGCTAAGTAGAAAAACTGTTTGTGTCTGTGTGTGTCTTCCCAGTGCTTAACTTATCGAGTACTGTAATTATAGACACAATAGATAAACAATGGCACTGACGAACCGGATCGTCGGTCGGGACGCTAGCGGTTAAGCAGCAAAAACCGCAAAAGATTTTTGAAGGTAGTCGGTTTTGGACAAAAACAGACGCTTGAAAATAAAATATATATTTTAATCAGACACAAAAATGCCTAAAAAAATCCGGGCAACACAGACTTATTTTTATCCGGGCAAAGTTGAGTATCAACCCTACGTATATTGCCCTAAGGACAGGACACAATAGTTGTAAGGGTGCTGAGTGAAATACATGGCCACTGGTATTAAAATATATGGTGGAACTACAGATTTTGTGCTCCATTTAGATAGTATTATTGTTAGTTCTTTGTTTATATAAATTTACTATTGTGTCATGTTGTTTTATACTTATCTATTGTATAATCCAGCTATTTTTATTTTAAATGAAAATTATACAAACATTTCAAAGAAAAATATACAGTTTTCTTTTAGAATGCATAAATAATAAGCATTTTTAAAACCTTTCCTCTCATTCTTCGGTTACTTTAGTTTTCTAATAATGTGTCCTTTAAATGTTTTGTTTAATTACATCGAGCGTTTTTGGAGCAAAGGTTTGTTTACATTTCATAGAAAATTTTAATGGCGGGGTGGCCTATTGTCTGTGTCGAATCACACGGAATCCTCCTACTCAGAAGTAGAATAGACCAGAGTTAGTACTCTGTAGAGTGACAAAGCATCTTCTGGGTGCGCTCGTTCCATCATAGACCTCATCCATCGCTTTCCATCAGGCAAAATCGAAGCCAAGAACAGATTCTATAATAAAAAAAACTTTAACTAAAACTGAAAACCATGCTAATTATTTCAAGCCTTTTTTTTGAGGTCTCTTTTTACTTTTATTTAAAGTGTTTTATTAATTACGTTTTAGTGCCATAAATTACAAGGTTTAAGACTACAAATTTAAATGACACAGTTACGTAATATTTCCAGCAACTAGGTAGTTTTCTTTAAGAATAGGTATTATTGTATAATTATCATGACGGCTCCTTACAAATACATACAATCTTCTTTGTTTTTGGCTAATGTTTCTGTCATGACAGTTGAAACAGAGATAGAAAGTCCTCATCAAAATTTTTGCGGATGAACAAACCAAAACGTCATCTAAGTAAATGTTTTTTTGTTTTTGTTGATTTTAAAAAGCGCTAAATCAATTTTGATGAAATTTATATGGAACCACCTGTAAAGTATGGCCTATCAAACAATAAAAGAATAATCAAAATCCATTGATAACGAACGTATATTCGTGACGAATAAAGAAAAGAAAAAAAAACTACGAATTGAAAACATCCTTCTTTTTGAAGTCGGTTAAAAAATAAAAAACTTTGATCCGAACGTCTCTTCGGACTTCACAGTCATACCGATTATTCAACCCTCGTCAAGCTGTCTCTCTCTCAATCTCCCGGCAGCAACGCCCTAAACCGAGATCCGAGTCGCAATAGTGATCGCCTTTAGTAATATTGTTGCTAGTAATTATGATGAGTATTAGTAAGTTGTCTCTCAGTAGGACGTGGGGCAAGGCCCCACAGACGGAGAGTTCCGAGGCTTTCCGGGGTTACGGTACATGCTGCTGCGAAATCCACCGGTATCAGGTCAGGAGAAGGAACACTGTCGGTTTTTATCCAGTAAGAGTATGGCATAACCGTCCGTCTTCTCAGGGTGGAGAGAATCCATGAGGACATTCCCACGATAAAAAAAAAGTTAAGTATTTTACTTCCCAACCACTTGACCGGAGATCCTTCAAGCGTTGCCAATAATTGCCCAGTTACGTAGAGACAGTCCGCATCTACAAACAATCTAATAGAAAAAAAACATAATCCTAACTAATACGAGTATTAGGTATAAATGCGAAAGTATGTTTGTTACCTTTTCACGCCTAAGCCACTGAACCAAACATCCTGAAATTTTGCATATACGTTGTCAGGTGTACTATTCATCCCGACAAAAGTACTGTTCCCGAGGAAAACAACAATAACGTTCATAAATGGCGCCACGTGTCTTTCGAGTCATGATTGAATTATATTATTATACAGGGTGATAACTAATTCGTGTAATTCCTTCAAACCGCGTGATATACTGGTGACACTGATTGACCCTGCACAAGTTTTTTGCAGAATCAACAAAAAAAAGTTTTCAAAAAATGAACCATTGCATTATGTATCTGAGTAATTTTAGCGTTCCAAGTTAACTGACTGCGTAGAGCGATATCGCGCTAGTTGTGCCCGTCAGCTGCGTCGCCGTGCCTTCATTAATTTATGCATGGCATCGAAATATTCAATAAGATAAAAAAAAATAATTAATCAATCTAAATCCCATGCGGAGTTAATCTATACCATTAATAGATCATGTAGTTTGAAGGAATTACATGAATTCGTTAACACCCTGTAGAAACTATGGTAGTGTGTTAAGAGTTTTTTTGAGCGCGAGCGAAGCCGTGGGCAAAAGCTAGTACCTATAATATAATGGTTGAAGCCACTTGGTGTTTCGCCAACCCTATCACTATCGCCAGCCTTATTTATCAACTATAGAACACACGTTACGTATATGAGATGAATCCACCATTACTATGCGATATCACGCCCGTTTTTCAAAGTCATGTACCGTACTTGGAAATATAACCTTTTTTTAGTAAGTATACAGGGTTTAAACGAATTTGAGTAGTGCTTTCAAACCACATGGTCTACTGGTGAGACAGATTAACCCTAAAGGGGATTTTTTGAAAATCAACTGAAAAAAAATTTGTAAAAAATAACTTGGTTTTCTATTTCCGAGTCATTTTCGAGCCCCGGGTTAACTGACTGCAAAAAGTGATATCGCGTTAGTCGTGCCCGTCAGCCGTATCGCCCTACTGTCATTCATATATGCGTGGCATCGAAATGTTCACTCAAATAAAATATTAGTTTTACAAAAAAACGTTTCTTATTTTTTTACTGAATCCTTACTACGTGGTTTAGATACGATCACTTACCACAACCGCATGAAAAACAAAGACTGTTATTTTTTATTTTCAAGCTAAATCCCGTGCAGGGCCAATCTACACCAGTAGTAGATCATGTGGTTTTAAGGAATTACACGAATTTGTTTTCAACCTGTAGTTGTTTAAATTTGTCCTTAGTTTTATCCAGGCGAAAAAAAAATATAGATTCAGGAAGATATAACCTCTCTGTGAGCGACAGATATTGGTGGCCGCCTTTTCTAATTCCATTCTTAAATTGATTCTTGTATAAGTACATCATCGTCTCCGTGTGGGGACGGGCTAGAATATAAAACTTCCTCACCGGGCGCTGGGAATAGACGTGCATTGTAAGATATGAAAAAAACCAACACGCTTGGTATTAAGATCTATATGGCCCGCCTGGCTAGCTACCACCCTCACATTAAAGTCAAGCAATTTACCCGTTTCCGTCGTGTGTATATTAGAGCCATAGGGATTTAGGGGAATCCCTCTACATGTCTGTTATTTGAATTCGTGTGCTCCATCTTACTGTCTACGCTTACGATCAGGTGCGTCTAGGGATAAAAGCGACGTAGTTGAATAATAAAAACGTATATTTTATTTATTTCTCTTGAATCACGTCTCATCTTCCGTGCGGAAGATGTCCGGTCCTTTGGAAGGCATACGAGGGACCCAGGTCCAACGTGCAGACGCCCCTTTGAGAACTTTAATCTAAAATGGGGTGAGGCACCCACCGGGGACTATCCACGGCTGCACTATTGGAGCACAGTCATGGACCGTCCCAAGTGGGTGCAAGACTATTGTAAAATGTGGTGAAAAATATCTGGTCTATGGGAAGGGGTGTTAAGTGGATTGGATAACTTCTATTGCCGGAAGAAAACGGCGTCTGCCTTTCAAGCTTAAAATTGAAATACGTTGGCAGACGGTGACTCGCCAGCTCACTAGCTGTGCCCCCTGAAAAGCCGCCAGTTATTTATTTTATTATTGGCCTGTACTGTCCCACTGCTGGGCAAATGCCTCCCTCCGTTCCTTGCACTTGTCGCGATTCTGTGCAGCATCATGCCAAACCTCAAGAAAGGCATTCAACTCGTCCCGCCATCTTCTCCGCAGTCTGCCGCGACCCCGTCTCGCTGTCTCAGGGCTCCATTCTTGTGCTATACGGGCCCACAGCTCATTCGGTATACGGCAGACATGCCCTGCCCAGTCCCACTTTAGCTGGGCGGCCTTTTTCGCCACGTCTACAATTTGAGTTTTGGAGCGCATATTGTGTTTCGAACTCGATCAGTTAATTTAATACCAAGTATACTGCGCTCCATAGCAATTACATTTTATCACACATTAATTAATTATTTTGTTTCTTGCCTTGATAATAATTGGGCCACAAGTAAACAGGTGGCCAAGTCAGCTAATTAAAATAAAATGACATAAATTGCCATCCCAGAGACACACTATTGAGATTTCATTACCATTGTGACACATTTGCAATTCTGTTAAAACTTTAATGTTTGTTATTTTGAAGTACCTACAGAACAACCAATAATTCAATGGCAGCGTGATGGGAAGTCAGTGGAAAGCCTTAGTTTTAGTATACACTAAACCTGAAACTAGTTTGTTCAGAATCACTAGGAGAATCGATTGGCATAGTTTTTATACCACGTTCACACATTTCACACTCTACTGGGGAACTTAACGCAACATAAACTAAGGTGTAACTTGGAGATTTATAAAAAAAATACATACTCCGGTAATTCTGAATAAAATCTTGTTGGGTTGTCTCGGTTTTTGTGTACCTATACTGAAAATAGTGTATAAATAGCAGAAATATACCAAATGTCTAAAACTATTTTATCGACATACACGTAACACTCCATTGAAGCAGTCGTAAATTAGCAGACTTGATAAGCCCAAGTAAGTACAGATCTTAGTACGAAATCCAAGCAAGGAGGATGTATAGCAAATTAACTCCTAATTATCTCAGTAGGGCAGGTAATTTAGTCAGGGAGTCAGTCATCTGTTAAGGCTTTGTGCTGCAACTCAACCTTTGGAGCTGACGTGCGCATTCAACATCACATAGGTACCTACTCGCTTCGATCCATAAGGCGTCGTCCTTACTGGTAAGTAATCGCACGACCATGCAATGCGATCGTACTAATGCTCAGTTAAATATCTTAATCATGGTATTACCACTTTTTATCACTTTCCGTGACAACTAGTTCACGTAACAGGGTATTTGACTGAAAAAATGTAATTAGTCCGTCAGTTAGACTATCAAAAAATATTTGACCCGTATTTTTTTTTGTTACGCAAACCAAAATTTAAGAAGATACGACACTTTTAAAATTGGCAAAACGTCACAAGCAAGTACAATTTTTCCTTGCTTGTGACTTCACAAGCCCCCACTCTCGAGTTTTGATGCGTTTTATCTTTCCAAATATTCATAGATTTAACAAAAGAAAAAATACGTGTCCATTATTTTTCAAAACTCTAACTGGCGGACTAATTAGATTTGCAATTTATTGATGCTGTCAACATGCCTATTGACCTAAGACTACGTCATCGGCTGCGTGTGCTGCCACTATGTGTAAATAAATTCCCCGAGAAAAAAGCATTTTTTCACTTACTTGCTTCTGTGTAAAAGCAATTTTGAACTGGTCATTTTATAGTTTACTTTTTAAGTAAATAGATGAATAACACGAAACAGCAAATATTTAGGCTAGTTAGCAATGTATTTTATATTCATTATGAATTAAAAACCTCCTTAATTGTATTTAAGACTAGCTTTTGCCCGCGGCTTCGCACGCGTTAATTTATAATTTAAAAAAAACTCTCAACACGTTTCTAGTTTCTTTAATAATATAATTAAATCATGATTCGAAAGACACGTGGCGCCATCTATTATCGTTATTGTTGTTTTCCTCGGGAACAGTACTTTTTTTCGGGATGAAAGATACCCTATGTCCGTTTCTGTACAACTGACAACGTAGGTATATGAAAAATTTCAGCATGATCGGTTCAGTGGTTTAGGCGTGAAAAGGTAACAAACAAACTTACTTTCGCATTTACAATATTAGTTAGGATTAAGATAGGATGTTAACCAATAGCAGCACTGATCGTGGCATCCGTGAGAATACCTGGTGTGGCATTATTATTTATTAAACCATAATCTTAATATTCGTAAAATTTGCGATCGGCTTTTGTTACGGAACTCAAAACGAAGCGGGAGTACGATACACCAGAATGAAACAAATGTGGACTCACCTTTACTTTTTTAACTGAATTTCAATCAGCCCCGCGGCTTTAAAATATCAGGAACTGTACATCAAACAAATTTAATTTAATTTTCAATTTCCAATAAAAACGTCAATCGAGAAATTAACACATATATTCATATTGTATTGCCACAGATGGAACAATAAAATACGAAGCGAAAGTCGTATATACGACATCACAAGTCGGAAAATTCCAACTTAATTTGACGACAACGAGCGAGCCTATCGCCTATATTCCAGTCGGCAGCTTGAAGGTAGCAGCAAGTCTGTCACGATACGATACGGGCTGCAGATACACTGAGCGTATCTTGCGCAGCTCATGTTTCGTCGCTTTACGCGTATGCATGTATGCATCGCACTACATACAAATTCTCCTGCGCTCCTCACCACGCGTACTATACGTCGTTACGCCGAGCGTAATATGGTCTAGAAGTTTAATGCGCATCTTGCGTTTGGCGTATGGCATCGTTCACACCAAACGTATTGTCCGCCGCTGACTGTGAGCACGCGTTACGCAATTTATCGCTTTTCAATATATATTTAACTTCTTGTTCACACCGAACCGACTATACGCTATTACGTAGTGCGTTGTGACAGTGAGCATACTCACGGTCGGCGGCGGACAATATGTTTGTTGTGAACGATGCCTATCGGTTGGATACGCCGAACGGGGCGTAGCCATCAACCGGCCACAAATCCAAACTTCAGGCTGATATTGAGAAATTTCACAAGGAGAACCCAATAATTATTTGCCCGACCCGAGGATATCCCCAAGAGGATCGGACCCAAGACCTCCCGCTCAGCAGTCGCGCTGGTGACCACTAGACCAATGAGGCAGTCAAACGTGTTTAAATATTTCGCTCATTTGCGACAAGAACGTGTTAAGTCCGAAGACCAGATTTTTCAGAAAACACCTTTTTACGTTTGGATTAAAGGCGTTTTCTAAAAAATCCAGTTTTCGGACTTAACACGTACTTATCGCAAATGAGCAATTTAAATAAGTTATTTTATTAAATTACTTTTTAAGAAACTCTAGACGGTTTAAGCTTTCACCTCTTATAATAATTATTTTCTTCTAGGTAGCGAATTCGAAGGTGATACAAAATTTATGACGGTTTTCACTTTATGACATATTCCATAAACTGGAATTGCTATTTACGATTAGTAAAATATTTGGTTTACGATACATTTTACGATATGTCTTGTTGGTGAGTTGGTTTAGTGTGCTTTTTTACGGCCAAAGTTCTGAGTTCAAACCTGGCTTGTGTATTTTCTGTTTTTGACATTCTAAGTTCGTAGACAAGGCTGTTAATATGTTATGTTCTTTTTATGTATTGAGTGTATTTTTATTTCATATTGTCTGGGTATGAAGGAGGAATTTAGAAAGTGGGTAACTAAAATGTTATATTATTATGTCGCAGCATTATAAGTTCATTCATCCATTTATAAGACAAAGGATGGTAGTCCTCACGTATTCGAAGTTAACCTAGTTGTTGTCGGACGCAGAGTATATAGTGTTGACGATCAATAGTCGAATATTGTTAGTAGTACGATAGTCTATCGATAGTTTAACGATAATATGACTATCGATACTATCGATAGCTCGGAAGGTGACAATAGTATTGACAGAATGCAAGACTGTTAAGTGTATCGAAGTTCGGAAAAGTAATACTATCGATAATATTGATACTATGGAAATACAAGCTAAAATCGATAATGTAAAATTATCGATAGCATCGATAGTCTTGTTTTTCTGAGCTTCGATAATATCGATAGTATTGATGTATGTCAATAGTATTGACGTGAACCACGCTATCAATAGTATCGATCCTATCGATAGCAGTATCGATGGAGTCGCTGGCTTTTGATTTAAACTACCGATAGTGAAACTATCGATTGTTCGGCAACACTAACACAGGGATTCTGTTAAGGTACGCTTAAAACCAAGGCGTCCAATTTTCGTTCACGGTGGCGGCCTCGGAGGCGATCAGTTACCGTGGAACATGAGGTCATATTACCTATTCAAAAATAGGAAAAAAAGATAATTTACTAAAAATGACTTTAATTAGTGTCGTGTAGTGCCGGACTTAAATAATAGCACTACCCCATCTCTACCCATGGGTGTCGTAAAAGGCAACTAAGGGATTCACTAGAATATGCATGTAGCAGCGTTCTTTGAGCAGTTAATCAACCATACTGCGGTCGCCAACCCGCCTGCCAAGCGTGGCGATTACGGCAAACCACCCCCCCCCCTTTTGGGGCAGGCTTTTGTCCAGCAGTGGACGTTTTTCGGCTGAATAATGATGATGATGATCTTAATTCGAAAATGTTCCCATAAAGGACTCTAAAATTAGAGAGAATGAAGAGTTTATCGATGTGAAATATTTAGGGTGTTTTCTATGTAGAATTGAATTCGACCATCGCTTCATAGAACTCTAGAATATTCTAAAAACAAATCAAATAATTTATTTCAAAACGGATAACTTGTTAATCTATGCTGTTTTATAGAATTTTAATGAAAAATAATAGTAATCAGTAAGGGGCTCATGAACGACCGCGCCGATCAAACGATTTGCGAGGTTAAGCTGAGCTTGCCGCGGTCAGTCCGTGGATGGGTGACCGCTCGCTATACATCGAGACCCCTCCGTGCCTCAAAGAGCATGTTAAACCGTCGGTCCCGGATGTCATGCGAATACCTACATCAGTCGTTACGGGTAGTCAGAAGCCCGAACGTCTGACAACCAGTCTAACCTTAGGATATCGGCATTGCTTAGTAACTGGGTTGCGGAGGTCTGATGGCAGTCCATATAAAATACTGGTATTCAGCTACGTCTGAATAGACTGAAAGTTGACACCGACATAGTTGAGGCTAGGCAGTAAAAAATTATGATCAGCCTCCACCATAACAAATTTTATTATAAGCCTATCAAATCTGATAATAAATAAACAATTAATATTTCCTTTGTTAAATTAACAACACATAATTTTTAAATAGGTCCATATAAAAAAACATTTAAATATATCAAAAATAGTAGGTAGCCCACCGGCATCGGGAACAAGCTACCGGTGGGCAGGGCCTCAGAGAGAGGAACTTCCTAACAATACGCGCCGAGTCCAGAAGTACCGCTTTCTGCACCAGGCCCTTGATCCAGCTGCTCAACGAGAGCCTCTTTAGATGTTGGTTGAGGCTCTTGGCTATTACAATTAATATAATTGTTACCGATTGTACGGCGACACTGCAATTGAAACCAATTTAATTGATCCCATAATTGCCTTCCATTAACTCAATTAAAAAGTTTCGCAAATCAATAATTGTATCGCTTAACGAAATGGAACTAATATAATGAAATACAATGTATATTTGCGTTAAAATAACTTTTTAAAAGGTTTGTTCAAATCATTTGAACAATTCAGAATGGACCAACGATTCTGGACAACTTTGCCGGCGATTGTTTGCGAAAAATCTATTATTAACTCGTTTCAATTATATTCGATTGGATGAATCGAGTCTGAATGTACATAGATAATGGAATGTACGAGTAGGTTTGTAATTATAAATATTGAGGGTATGATGGTTATTATGCTATATTGCTAAGGTCCCTTAAAAGTGGTAGGTTCTTTACGGTCCGCCTGGCTAGCTACCACCCTCACATTAAAATCCGGCGCCAAGCAGTTTACTGTGTTCCGTCGTGTGTATGTGAGAGCCAGAGGAGTATAGAGGAATCCCTCTATATCTCTGTTACTTGGATTTGTGTGCTTCATCTTAGACCCTGTCTGCGCTTACCATCAGTTGCGACTAGGGTCAACACCAATAACAAAAAAGGTGATTTTCGCCTCCTCGATTCTTCTTATGGATTAAGTGGCTATAAATACACCTATACCTACTTATTTTATTTGTCACTTAGAATGGCAAGATTTTTATAGAATAATAGAAGTCGGTGGTTTGATAGTATAATTAAAATTGCTGACACGAATGACACCAACTTATCTGGGGTCCAATGTTACTAACAGAAACGTCAATCAATCGTAACTCAACCGAAGCTGATCCGTTCATTCAGACCGTTTTTGTTTAAGAAATCTGTAAAATTGTGTTGGCAACCAAACGAGGTTCGTAGCGATTTTTAACAACCACACGAATCATATGAGTTGCGCTTACCGCGGTCAGTCCGTGGATGGGTGACCATTTGTAGCACGTGGAGATCCCACCGTGTCTTGAAGAGCACGCTAAACCGTCGGGACAGTCGTAACGGGTAGTCAGAAACCCGAAAGTCTGACAACCGGTCTAATCCTAGTGTATCAGCGCTACCCAGTTACTGGTTTGCGGAGCTTTGATGATAGTCGCTCCGTGTAAAATACTGGTATTCAGCCGCATCTGGTTAGACTAGAAGCCCAACATAGTTGGGAAAAGGCTAGGCAGAACAACCAAAAACAAAACCCAAACATTTTGTTTGACGGTTGTTATTCGTAGAATTGGCCCGCAAAAGGCCACAAATGACAATTGCAAGAAATAATTCGATCAATCAGCAACGTAACCTTAAAATGCTTCTACTTTTTATCCCTTTTAACATAAAAAACCTAATAAAGCTAAATTACATAAATTAAAATACATCAAATCAGGCTACATTGTACATCAAAAACGTCTGGAATCCACGGTCCATTCCACCATCCGACCCAAATAAAGAGTGGCCCCAAATTTTATTTCTGTTGAAACTAACTTCATTTTTGGGGTACTCGTCCGTGAAAGGGGCGCTCAACCTTCGGTCGGGAGCCAAGGAAACACCCCGTGTCGTTATTAGAAATTTTGACAGTTTTCTTAGCACCAACGCCTTCGAGTTTATTGGAAAAAATAAAGTTTCTCTCTTTATGGGCCCTTAGACGCTGTTCAGAAAACAATTTCTTTGAGGCTTTGTCAACCGCTCGATTGCTGCTCGAGAACATGTAATAGTCTCGTTTTTCGTCTTGTTTGATCTGTGGAAAACTATTACCTTTTTTATTTTCTAGGTTGCCATTTAGATTGAATTCGGGTATTGTATTCGGTTTCTTTATTATTAAAACTTAACTAGATAAGATGTAACTTAATAGGAAGAAAGGTAATTTGTTTTATACATAGATACATACATATTTGGGACATTTTTTACACAGCACCATCTAGTCCCAAACTAAGCAGAGCTTGTATTAGGTATGGGTACAAGACAATGGATTTAATACTTATATATCTTTTTTTTTGTAAATACGTACTTATAATATACAGGCTGCAAGGGTAAACACCATTATCCTTGAAACCATGGGTAGTTGACTTCAACATAAAAATATAGGACCGAGTAAAAAAATAAATAAAAAAGTACACGCGCGAGAAATGAGCGGCGCGGCGGCGCTACGACGCGGCGTACACACACTCGCTAACGAGACAGCTGACTGACTGGGGTAGCAAAATGTGCGGGGCCGTGCATAGGGCCACGCGGCGAGTTTCCCGCGCCCCCTCCCATAGCTTGTTGCCCCCGCGCATAGGGTGAAATGCTTTTGAGGAAAAACGAAAATTTAAAAAAAAAAAAAACACATTGATTTTACGTTCTATAAATGAAACCAAACCACTGGTTTCAAGGATAACGGTGTTTACCCTTACAGCCTGTATAAAAACAAGAAATACCCAGCCCAACACAAACACTTACGTTCATCACATAAATATTTGTGTCCTGTGGGAATCGAACCAAGAGACCACAGACGTCGTTTTATGCAGATTTAAACTGTCATCATCATCTTCTCAGCTCATTACTGTCCCACTGCTGGGCAAGTGCCTCTTCTCAGAATGAGAAGAATTAAGGCCTTAGTCCTCCACGCTGGCCTGATGCGGCTTGGCGAACTACACACACCATCGTGAACTGTTTGGAGCCCTATCAGGTGTGTAGGTTTCCTCACGATGTTTTCCTTCACCGTTAACGCTTACGCTTACGTTAGTGACGATACTTAACTATGTCTGGAGCACCCTGGACAGTCAGCCCCGCTACCAACCTTGCTGACTGGCTAATCTTTTCACCACAGCATGAGCTGTTTTCGTATAGCTCTTGCACACACGACAGAAGAAGATCGTTAACGCAAATGATAATAAAATTAGAATCCGCACATGAGCTCAAAAAGTTAGTGGTCGGGATCGAACTCAGATCCTCCTTCATAGAAGGTAACCGTTCAACTGCTAGGCTATCACTGCTTTTTACCCGACTGTAGCGAAGCAAAAAGGAGGTATGTTCATCTGTTCTCTCATATCTTCCAAACTACTTATCATCACTTGACAAATGAGGTATCTTTGAATTATAATTTTCGTGAGACACATTCATATTTATGGTTATTTACGGTTTACTCACGTGCATTTTTCGGGATTGTGACGAATACGCACGAGCAATACCGACACAGAGCGCGCCCCTCTCGTCGCGGGCGCAACGCTACGCGGCGCGGTGCAGCGCTAGTTCGACTCGCGACCTCGCCGCGTGATCAGCTCATAAATAAGGGCTCCGTTTGGGTCCGAAACTAGTCGGGCAATCCCGAAAAAATGCACGTAAGTAAACCGTAAATAATCTATACATATAATAAAATCGTAACGAAGTAAAATCTGTACATTGAATATTTTCCAGAAAAAATAAGTGCAAATTGTTGGAAAAACGCTACAGATGTCAAAAAGAGAGTTTTTAGAATTTTTGTCTGTCTGTTTATCTGTTTGTCTGTTTATCTGTTTGTATGTTTGAGCTTCACGCCGAAACTACTGGACAGATTTTGTTGATATTTGGAAAACATATTTGTTGCAGGTCGGGTCAGGTTATAGGGTATAAATTATCACGCTATTCGGTTATAAAAATATATTCAAACAAAATAGTTCCTTGAACCTAACTAGATGGCGTTGGCGTCAGTGGCAACGGCAATCATAAGTGTTTTAACTCTCGAAAAGAGAGTTTACAGTACCTACACATTTGCTTATCCCTCCAAAGCAAACAACCGTGATGTTTTGCAATGGAATGGTGTAAACCTAGACATACGATTGTAATAATCGCGGAAATTTTGCTGTCATTTATTAAAGAGGTCTATTGTCTATCTCTGAATGTCTTCATCAGATAAGAAAAATATGCAGCCGAATAGCGAAAACACCATTCAAATCGAATCAGTCGTTTCTGAGAAAATTGTGAACATACATACATACAAACATACATATAGGTCGAACATTAAGTCGGTTTATAAAGTCGGTTAATTATGTTTCATTTTGCAGCTTACTCTTGCTTAGTATTATAAAAGTGTCTGTAATACAAAATTCAGGTTCCGAAGTAATTTTATAACAATAGTAAATTATCATGGTATTTATTGATAAAAGGCAAAAACATTTTTTTTCGTTCTTGAGGACAGTTGATGGCGTAGAGTATCCCACATACCGCGCTGCCTGCGTAGCACTTCACCTTCTAGACGGTGACCAACATTGGGGTGACACTCTCGAGGAGGCCAGCGTTAGTGACAGTCCCAGTCGTCTGCGACATTTGTTTGCCGTCATGTTGGTGTTCTGCGGAATCTCCAACACAGTTTTATTGTGGGAAAAATATCGACATTATCTGTCGTTTCTTTAAAACTTCTGTAAAAGTCGTTTCTTTGCAGAGGAACATCATTGAGGCGGAAATTCTAACGGGTTGTGGCGTTGGCGAGTCGCGCCGTAAGCGCATGCAGTTTCCTGTGTGCGTATGCTTCGCTATGACCATAAACAAGTCGCAGGGGCAGACACTGACGGCTGCAGGTGTCGACCTCAGGACGAGGTGCTTCTCACACGGACAACTGTACGTCGCTTGCTCTCGTGTCACCAGTCCTGAATCTCTATACATTTTAACTACCGAGGGCAAAACTACGAACGTAGTTTACAGAGAAGTTTTAGAATATAACTAAAATTAATTACTTTTTGGTCGTTACCTAAACATTTATGTGGATTTATAGTTATGTTTTAAAACCAATTCACATCACCTATTTTTTCTTATAATGGCTTAATAACACAAAATTACAGTTCTGGTAGTACCTACATAATATACGAGTCTTAATATAAAACTCCACATCGCTACGTGACATCAGAGTAGATTAAATTGTTGTAACCACGGAAAGAGGGTTTTAAGCACAGGGGGTTTTACACACAAGCATTTGTAAATAACAAACTACGATGATTGATAGAAAGACGAAAGACGATTACTTATCAGGCTCTAGCATCAGCTGAAATTGTGATTACCATCAGTGCTGGATTAACCACGTAGCAAGAGTAGCAATTGCTACGGGCCCCGCGCGAAAGGGGGTTCCGTATATTTAAACCCACTCATCTCTGCCTGAGCGTAATTTTTTGAGTGAAACTTATCACGAGAGTCCAACGAAAGTGACAGCACTAGAGTTATCGGCAGCTTAAAATTGAGCATTTGAGAATTTAGCCAAAAGCCATAAATGCACTTAGAATGACGTCATGCTTTCGCCAAAAATGCGAAAACGAAATCGCGCTCGCTGCGCTCGCGCTACTGCTACGCTTTATATGAACTGCTCCACTCGACTATTTTTTTTTGTATATTCAAACAAACCATTTCATTACGTTTATTATTTAAGAAATTAAGCCTAAACAACTTAAATAACAATGAAAAGGTAATGATTAAAAAAAAACACGCTTATAATGCTAACTTATACTTTTCATGGGTTTTAAGCACAGGAGTTTTGTAAATAACAAACTACGATGATTGATAAAACGACGAAAGAAGATTCTAATCAGGCATTAGCTGAAGTTGTGATTACCATCTGTGCCGGATTAACCACGTAGCAAGAGTAGCAATTGCTACGGGCCCCGCGCGAAAGGGGGCTCCGCGTATTTAAAGCCACTCATCTCTGCCTGAGCGTAATTTTTTGAGTGAAACTTATCACGAGAGTCCAACGATAGTGACAGCACTAGACTTATCGGCAACTTAAAATTGAGCATTTGAGAATTTTGCCAAAAGCCATAAATGCACTTAGAATGACGTCATGCTTTCGCCAAAAATGCGAAAACGAAATCGCGCTCGCTGCGCTCGCGCTACTGCTACGCTTTATATGAACTGCTCCACTCGACTATTTTTTTTTGTATATTCAAACAAACCATTTCATTACGTTTATTATTTAAGAAATTAAGCCTAAACAACTTAAATAACAATGAAAAGGTAATGATTAAAAAAAAACACGCTTATAATGCTAACTTATACTTTTCATGGGTTTTAAGCACAGGAGTTTTGTAAATAACAAACTACGATGATTGATAAAACGACGAAAGAAGATTCTAATCAGGCATTAGCTGAAGTTGTGATTACCATCTGTGCCGGATTAACCACGTAGCAAGAGTAGCAATTGCTACGGGCCCCGCGCGAAAGGGGGCTCCGCGTATTTAAAGCCACTCATCTCTGCCTGAGCGTAATTTTTTGAGTGAAACTTATCACGAGAGTCCAACGATAGTGACAGCACTAGACTTATCGGCAACTTAAAATTGAGCATTTGAGAATTTTGCCAAAAGCCATAAATGCACTTAGAATGACGTCATGCTTTCGCCAAAAGTGCGAAAAAAAAATCGCGCTCGCTGCGCTCGCGCTACTGCTACGCTTTGTATGAACTGCTCCACTCGATTATTTTCTTTTGTATATTCATACAAACCATTTCATTACGTTTATTTATTTAAGAAATTAAGCCTAAAAAACTTAAATAACAATGAAAAGGTAACGATTAAAAAAAAATACGATTATAATGGTAACTTATACTTTTCAGGGGTTTTAAGCACAAGTTTTGTAAATAACAAACTACGATGATTGATAGAAAGACGAAAGAAGATTACTAATCAGGCTCTAGCAGCAGCTGAAGTTGTGATTACCATCTGTGCCGGATTAACCACGTAGCAAGAGTAGCAATTGCTACGGGCCCCGCGCGAAAGGGGGCTCCGCGTATTTAAAGCCACTCATCTCTGCCTGAGCGTAATTTTTTGAGTGAAACTTATCACGAGAGTCCAACGATAGTGACAGCACTAGACTTATCGGCAACTTAAAATTGAGCATTTGAGAATTTAGCCAAAAGCCATAAATGCACTTAGAATGACGTCATGCTTTCGCCAAAAATGCGAAAAAAAAATCGCGCTCGCTACGCTCGCGCTACTGCTACGCTTTGTATGAACTGCTCCACTCGATTATTTTCTTTTGTATATTCAAAGAAACCATTTCATTACGTTTATTTATTTAAGAAATTAAGCCTAAAAAACTTAAATAACAATGAAAAGGTAACGATTAAAAAAAAATACGATTATAATGGTAACTTATACTTTTCAGGGGTTTTAAGCACAAGTTTTGTAAATAACAAACTACGATGATTGATAGAAAGACGAAAGAAGATTACTAATCAGGCTCTAGCAGCAGCTGAAGTTGTGATTACCATCTGTGCCGGATTAACCACGTATCAAGAGTAGCAATTGCTACGGGCCCCGCGCGAAAGGGGGCTCCGCGTATTTAAAGCCACTCATCTCTGCCTGAGCGTAATTTTTTGAGTGAAACTTATCACGAGAGTCCAACGATAGTGACAGCACTAGATTTATCGGCAACTTAAAATTTAACATTTGTGAATTTAGCCAAAAGCTATAAATGCACTTAGAATGAAATCATGCGATCGCCAAAAATGCGAAAAAAAAACGCGCTCGCTGCGCTCGCGCTGCTGCTACGCTTTGTATGAACTGCTCCACTCGACGATTTTTTTTTGTATATTCAAACAAACCATTTCATTACGTTTATTTATTTAAGAAATGAAGCCTAAAACTTAACTGACACTGAAAAGGTAATTTAAAAAAAACGCTTATAATGCTAATTTATACTTTTCAGGCGTGTATTTTTTTACCGGCCTTTTTTCTTTCGTGTTAGTTTCTTAGTTTTTACGTGCTTTTGTGTCATTATTTCTGTTTTGACGATCGCTCGATCGCTTTGGACTAATACAAAATCAGTGTAATACCACTGTTTTATAACAGTAAAATTAATAAGTAGATAATGCAACTCAAGGGCCCCCTTTCATATTTGCTACGGGCCCCGCGCTGTCTTAATCCGGCACTGATTACCATGATAAACTTACATAATTACATATATTGCTGAATGCAACTTTCGGAATCTGGATTAGAGAGAAATTAAGGCGTTCACATTATAATAACGGTTTGCTAACCGCGTTCCCGTAGGAACCTACCTAATGTCCTTTTCTGTACTTACCCCAAAACTTTACAATGATCTGTTAAGTATACGAGTACATACATAAACATAAAAAAAAACTAAGTTACGCGAGCGATGCCGCGGGCACCAGCTAATCATAAATATAAATGAGATATCGTTGGAAGTGTCTTAATCGTCTGGTGGTTATAGGAATGACGTCACATTAAATTGAATAGTGTGCACTCTAGAAGACAAAAAGTAAGGAATTAAAAAAAATGCCACTTTGTCCTAAAGCTTATGATCGCTTACTACTGTTTGTTTGTTTTATTAAGGTAGGTGGTATACGACCACGGACCATGGCTATCCTCTGAACATCACTATGAATATGTATTAAATACATTAAAATATATTACGTGTAAGTTGTTTATTTAATAGACGATAAATATTGGATAGTTAGCACATAACAATTTCAGATGATAATATTTTCTTGTTTCATACTTTTTAGAGCGTGATTTTTCAGTAGTTAGGTTTTAGTTTATGAACTTACTTTTAGTATTTGGCAATCATTCGTATTATGATAAGCATAAAAAACTATACAACACAAAATAGTACCAAATTCTCGAATTAACAAAGTCGTTTCACAAAAACCATAATCCCTTCTATCTAGGTATATTCAGAGAAAATGTTAAACATAGGTACCGCTACTTTGAAGTATTTATCTCGGTGTAAAGCCCCCAAAATTTTCATTTTGATCTCTTCAGGCGGTAAATTAAGCTTTCCAAGCTGGAAATTTTAGTCTTAAAGGCGTGAAAGCCCGTTGTTTAGAATGTTGATGTTATAAAATTATGTTCTGTGGAATATTTGTTCTTCTTTTTTAAAGCTTTGTCTTTTATTGGACACACTTTAATTTTTTACTGTAAAGTCTCTAGAGGACACTTTATATATTACAATGTAACCTTGAGACTGTTGAGTAAATTAATGTTATCCTAAATTGCTTAGTTAGAAGTGCATAAGTTTATTTTGAAATATTATACATCTGTTTCATTCTGGAGCTGGATTACCTTGACAGTCACGTAAGAGATACACCAGAAAAAAAAACAAAGAGAAAAAAAAATGTTTTGAGCGTTATAAGATAGCATGAAAATACGAACGAACTATGCGTATATTTTCTTAGTTAACGCGAAAGAAAACTTCTTTTTATTACTATTAAAATAATAAATAACATTGTACCGGTAACGACTAGCCGCAGGTGGGTGAATATTCGAAACTTCCTTAAAAAAAAATAACAAATCATTATTCTCCTTCGTTGTTTACATTAATATTAGTTTCAGATTGTTTTTATTCTTGTCTTATTGCTTGACGGCAGTGGTATGGTTTGATTTTTCATTATTATAATTGAAGTTTGAAACATCTGCATTTAGAACTTTGGGATGATGATACTGACGTTCTTATTTTTGACAAACATTTTTCGAATAATCACCCAGGTGCTAAATTAAAATAACAATGCTGTAACATCCACCGCAGCTTAGAGCTTTGTTTCATACACAAGTATTTTTTCTTTATTGGATTTTGCTAAAAGAAATAAGACTTTTTTCTAAAAAATAGGCTGTCAAATGTTTAATGCAACAGTTTTCACTCTGTGTTAAATAATTGTACGGCAAATAATATTATTTTAATTCCGAAAGATTATTCAACAATTTATCTAAGTTGAATCGTTTATGATATTACTAGCTGTGCCCGTGCTCCGTCCGCGGGGAAGTAGGAAACTAATATTGTGTCGCAATAACTAAACAAGTTTCTTCTTGATAACTTTAAATTCTGAGAATTGTTAAGAAAAATATAAAAGGCAGTAATGCAGCGTACAAATATATAACCTAAAAAAAAAAAACTTTTTTATCGATCTTTTATCTTGTACGCCAAGTCTCCAGATTTATTTTAGTTATGTATAGATCTATACATATTGCGTATACCGATAAACACTTCTATTACACTATATTCCAACATAATTGATAGTCTCACAATTATCTATTTTCAAATTAACAGTTTACGTGAAAATGGATTGATGTTGACTATGTTTGATTGCATTGCAAACATGAGTGCAAGAGTGATTACCGTTAAAATAATCATGTTGGGAAATTTTACACGAGTATCAAATGATTAGTTATCTGTCAAAATATCAGTTTTCCCTTGTTATAAAATGCACTAACGCCAACATTTTCCTCACAGATATGAAATAGCCAAAACAAACATTTCCTCCCAAAAATAAGCCTACACGGATAAATAAATCTGTATCCGAACAGAAATGAAACTAAAACATAAAATATTGAACAACAAAAAGTGCGTGGTTTCTACAAAATTCCTCTAGGACGCCATTTATTTTCATTCGTTCATAGGTTGGGCCGAAACCATTACGTTAAAGCCGAAAATTCCCTATTCGGCACTCGGCCCAAATAAATGGCAGTGCAAATAATTTCGGGGACAAACAACGTCGAACTAAATACTTATAGACGCGTCTCCGACGGTTGTAGGGTGAGCAAAATAATATTATGATAAAGTATGGACTTAGATTTTTTATTTACTTTTGACTTACGACTTTGTTTTTTATTACTTCCGTGAATTTGTTTAAATTGGGTACACATCAAGATTGTTTTGGATGTGTACATTTATTTAAAGTCTCATTTTTCCTAATCTTGCATATTAGGATTCCCCTATACTGCTCTGGCTCTCGCATGCAGACGGAACACAGTAAACTGCTTGGCGCCAGACTTTAATGTTAGGGTAGTAGCTAGCCAGGCGGACCGTTTGGATCCTAACACCAAGCGTAATGGGTTTTATTGAATCTTACAACACGCGTCTATTTCTAGCGTGCGGTGAGGAAATTTTGTATTCTAGCCCTAGTATAGTCTACTATGTATTAATATTAGTGATGTTCCGACTAGTTGGTAAAACCGACTATCCGGCCACTTTCGTAGTCGGCGACTAGTCGGCGATTATTCGGCAAAGAGCGCCGACTATCCGGCTTCTTACTTTGTAAGTATTTCTCAATACAATGTATATAGAAGGAATTACATTAAATAAAAAAAAGAAACAATGCGAAGTATACAAAACATGTTCCGACACTTGACCACCGACTTACGCGCGAATAAGCTGTAAACGAAGCGTCACAGAAATTGTTGAATACCCCCGAAACCGTGGTCGGCTTGGCCGATTAGCCGGCCGACTAGTCGGCCTCTTTACAACCGACTAATCGGCTAGTCGGCCAAAGTCATAGTCGGCACATCTCTAATTAATATTGAAGGCGAAGTCAACGAAAGTTTTATAGAATATTACAGCAATCAGCTTGAGATTCTCTTCTAGAATCACGATCCTGCCAAACCGCCACGGCAGTACTGGGTTCGAAGACGAGTCCGTGCTGCAGCAATGTGTTTCACTCGGCAAAATATGGCAGTTTTTTGTGCAACAGAAGGACCGACGATCAGAAGAAGAAGGTGGCTGGGATAACGTAGCTGCAGAAAGTAGAGAAGTGAGTGTTTCAGGGTGCTTTTCCACAAGAGATGTGCTATGCAGCTATGCTGCGAGAATGTTAATGCTAAGCTACGAAACCATGTGACCGTTTCCACTGATGCTAAGCTATGTAGCGGAGCGAGTAAGGTGCTATGAAAATACGCTGCCGCAAGGTAGCTGTTCGAGGAAGATGCGCAGCTACAATAGGGAAGGCATGAGGAGCGGCGGCGCGGTGCTCTGCACATAGCTACACCACTCGCGACCATCCATAGCACGCATCCATAGCTCGCATCCATAGCACGCATCCACAGCACACATCCTTCCATATAAAAAACGTAGCTTAACGCAATAAGCTGTGGGCTGCGGTAGGCTCAGCTATTGTCATCCATCCATCCATCCATAACATCCATCTTTAAACTCAACCATTTCTTCTTTACCTCTTCATTGTTATTCTCGAAAATTAGTCTATGGGCAGGATTTATGATTTGTCTGTGCCTGTTCTACTGCTCTGTGTCAAAATCTAAGCCGGCACACGCAACATTTTCCCTTCACAGAAAAAACTGTTTTGTTATAAGTAACACATTATTACGATATTAGTTGCTTAAAAACTTGACTACATAGCTTGTGCGAATAGTAACCTACTCAATAAACTACGAGTAAACAAGCGGTTTGCTCATTATAATCAAACTTTGTTTGCTTGTACTACTAGCAAACAAAGTTTGATGATTCGGCAACATATGAAATTACTAAACGAATTTAGTTGTTAATTTTTTTCATTATTCCTTCTCGAGTTCACCACACGAACACAGCATCAAAATAAGGTGAATCAGTAAGGCAGTTCAAATATTACAATTTTTCGTTAATGAGCTACCGTGTACAAGGTTAGTCGGATAGGGGGTACTAATCCGCAGGCAACTTAGTGCTCATTCACACGAAGACGATTCGTTTTTTTGAAGTATCGTCTTTTTTCACGATTGGTTTTTGTTTTGATGGTGACTCTTCTTTTTAAATGCCCGTGTTCACACGCATCACGAATCGTGAAAAATGTCGGACACGTGTTAAGTCACGTATCGTCTTTTAAAAAACACGTTCATCAAAAAACACGAATCGTGATTTTTTTGTGACGGATCCATCGTGTTCGATAGTTCATCCAAGACCAAGAATCACGAAACAAATGTGAACATCAATTCGGATATTTTGCCGAATCGTGATAAAACACGATTCCGTATGCAATGTGAACGTCCATCCGTCATGACGTATCGTGTTTTATGACGAATCGTGAATGACGGAACCCGTGTGAATGAGCCCTTAAAGTATCACTGATGACGGTCTTAAAGCAAGAGTTAAAATTTCAAAATTCGATCATTTTTATTTCCATGTAAAATATTTTTTTATTTTAGTTTTTTCAAAAATTCTTCGTTTTTTATTTAGTTACGAATTCAGAAAATGAAGCTTCTAATTCGTGACCTCAAATATAGATCGATTTTAGCAATTTTTTAATGTAATTTCGAGCAGCTATTTCTCTTAAACTATTGACTTTTGGTGAAAGTGGTAGAACAAAAGTTACTCATTATTATGTGTACTTTAACACTCTTTCGGATTAGTACACCCGTTCTGACTAACTTTTTATAACATTTTGGTATGCTGTTTTCTAATCTCAAAATAGACATTTCATCATTCTCCTGCCCTTATCCCAATTTATTTGGGGTCGGCAAACATGTCTTTTTCTTCCATACTTCTCTATTAGTCGTCATCTCGGTAGTCACCCCCTTTCTTACCATATCATCATTCACACATTCCATTCATCGTTTCTTTGGTCTTCCCCTACTCTTATAGCCATCGACATTCACGCTCAAAACTCTCCTCACTACATTTTTCTCATTTCTCCGTAACACGTGCCCATACCATGACAACCGATTTCCACACAACTTTTCAGTTATCGGTGCCACTTTCAAACTTCTTCTTATGTACTCAAGCTTATTTTATCCATTCGTGTAACACCACACATCCCTCATAGCATTCTCATCTCTGCTGCATGCAATTGCCTTTCATTCATTCATTCATCCCTTTTGTGGCCCAAAATAGACATTTCTAATCAGTTATTCCGCTCTTTTTTCCATCAGTACAGGGAAGATATCAGCGGTACTACATTATTCAAGTTGTAATGGCTATAGCTTATATTGGTGTGGTCCGTTCATAGCCCGCCCTGCATATTTTACCTGCTCCACGTTGTCAATTTTGTAGTAGCCGCCGACTAAATTAATTACATTTTGCTGACAACATGGCTGGAATGGTTTGGGATGAGTGTTATGTTAGTAAAAGGTTTTTAAAAAAATAGTAGAATGTATTTCGGTTTTTGCAGGGTTTGAACAAATTCTGAGCTTATTTGTAAGTCAGAGCAGCATTCTAATTGCGTAACACACTAGTAATCGCTATGGCTTTGATTTTCAGGTCAATAATTTCCATAGCAACGTATGTATCATTAACAATCCGACTTCTCTTTTATTTTTTTTCATTTATTTTTAAAACGTTGCCCCACACTAAGATTTCTCTTGTACCGTGGGTGCGTTTACAGACACAAATTTCACATACACAAACGTCCAGACCCGAAACAACCATCTGTAGCCCATACAAATTTTTGTTCCGTGTGGGAATCGAACCCACGACACGCTTCTCCACAACTATGTACCACGCAATGAATATTCTTGTATTGTCAAAATCAAAGTCATAGCGATTACGAGTGTGTTGCGCAATTAGAATGCAGATTACCACCTTTTTTGTTTTTCTTTTTAATCATAATCACATCAACTATCCTCCGGTTTCTGATTTGAGAATTCTGGATAAGCAAATACTTAAAAACATTTCAGCAAAAAAATGACGGATTTTAAAGCATTTTTTGACAACTTAGTACTCAAATATTAGTTAAGTAATTGCTTATCCCAAATTCTCAAATCAGAAACCGGAGGAAAGTATGTAATTGGCATTGGTCTGTATGTTAATCTTCATCCGTGAATAGTGACTATCCTGTTTTACACCATTTCCATCTTTTCTCTGCGAAAACACCTGAGTAAACAGTAAGATAAATCCCTTAGCCATTAAATCCACTTTCAGAACTTGTTGTTCTATTCTACAAGGTGTAAATGAATTCGTGTAATTTTTGAAAACCAAATGATCTATTACTGGTTTAGATTAACACGCACGGGATTTAAATTGAAATAAAAAAAAAAACTTGCGGTTGAGTTTGTATCATAACTCAACCAGCAAATAAGGTTTAAAAAAAGGCAAAAATAATTTCAAAGAACATTTCGATGCCATGCATAAACAAACGAAAGCACGGCGACGCAGCTGGCGGACACGAATAGCGCAATATCGGTCCGTGCAGTCAGTTATCTCGGGGCGCTAAAATGACTTAAAAAGAGACAAACTTTTTAATATTTTTTTAAATTTTTGACTTCATTTTAGGCGCAGTGGCTAAGCGAATGGCTTCTGCGCTACGGGCCGTGGGTTCGATTCCCACACGGACAAAAATTTGTAAGGCCTACAGATGGTTGTTTCGGGTCTGGGCGTTTATGTATGTGAGATTTGTGTCTGTAAACGCACCCACGATACAAGAGAAATCTTGGTGTGGGTCACGTATATTCTGAAAAAAAAAAAAAATTTTTTGAAAAAATTTAACGTTGTCAGTCAGTGTTACCAGTAGATCACACGGTTTGAAGGGATTACACGAATGTTTGATCACAGTGTCCACAGAAATAACGTGCTTTATCTTTATAATCATCATATTCTATGCATAAAAGAATCTTCGAACGAAGTTATGAGATCTATTCGAGTATTAAACTTTCTCGCTTCCTTTAATCCAGAATCATAAAATAATTATTCCAGCATCATAAAATAATTTGACCTTTATCACTAGAATTATTTATCTAATAAATCCAATAGTTGAATAATTCATATCTCTAAGTGCCTCAAAGTTATTTTTCCGAATCAGACGGATAAACGAAATTATCTTTGAGTCGTCCAATTATTCTGCTGAAGGAATTATTTCCACTGAAGTCACAATAAACTTAAATTGTTAGTCATTTATCATAAGTCGTAATAATTGTTTGTTTTGTACTAATCGCATCATTTGTTTATATTTCGACACGTCTCGTTTCTTCCATTTGATGGGTGAACTAAATTATGGATAGCATTTGTTTCATCTTATTTCGTAACAGGAAAATTTATTTATGGCAGATTCTTATGATTTACTGAGCGTTATTAGTTAAAATTAAATGTTTTATATCTTTACTAATAATGAAGCAAAGACCCGAAGAGACTATAGCTAAATAGAATAGACTATGTGGTCAATCAGACTGCACTAGCGGGTGCGGGGGCGGTCTGCGTGTTCACAGTAGTGCCGAACGAGCTGTCGTACGACGCTTCGGCGGGTGAATAAAAATGGTTTAAAACCACACGCGCAGCCAACTTACAGACGCTATGTCACTGTGAACGATACGGGCGGACTGACCCATTACCAGTGTTGCCAGATGCCTTGAACCTTTTATCTGTAGTAGAAACTGCTAAAATCTGTATTAAATCTGTATGCTATTTTAAACTTAAAATCTGTATAAAATCTGTATAATCAAATAAACCAAAATAGAATATTAATGGTTTTTTAGATACTATAATGGTTCACAAAAACACAATCAATATTAATATTAAATTAAATAAAAGTTTGTACCTATATGTTATTAATTATTGACATATTTTACGTACGTACGACACGGCGAATGCAAGAGTGAAGTACCCTGGAGAGCACGCAAAAATCTCTGGGGGATTTCCCGAGCAGAGCGAGTGAAACTTATAATGCTGCCAGACTCAAAATTAACGTTGTTTGTGAAAAATAAAAAAACCTTAAAGAATAGAATCATACAATGGTGTGTCTAACGCGGTATATATGTCATTTATTTTGCTATGTTCTGTTTTATGTTGAATATGGTAATTTAATCAATAGAGTTAGAAAATTCTGTATAAAAATCTGTATCCAGTATTAGCACTGTATCACACACCGAAAATCTGTATAAATACGGAGAAATCTGTATATATGGCAACACTGCCCATTACAAACATCCGCGCCACCCGCGACCGCGCCCGCCGCATGCAGACGCGCGGCTCGCGGGAGCACTATAATAATAATAATAATATCCCGATGCCGGTGGGATACTATTTTTTTATATTTTTAAATGTTTTTATTTTTATATTAGAATATTTAAAAATGTAAGTAAATATGTAAAATAATGTGAATAAAGGAAATAATAATATGTGTATTTTAATGAATAAAGGAAATAATAATATAATAATAAATTCATTTATTTTCAGGCAACTTTGGCCCATAGATACATACCTTACAAACTAACATATATACGTTAAATAATACAGTTTATGTTAGTAATAAAACTTAAGCCTATGTTAGTAAAAACACTTCACTTGCGCACTATGTCATCCGCTGTGCGATCGTGTGGCACTTGTCCACGGAAGCGACGGAACACCACTCCCTGCGGCCAAAAGTCCTCTTCCATGACGAGGTGCAGAAGACAAGTTGGTACTCGCACCACGAATGCCCTGAAGTTGGCATTGCATGAATGCAACTGGCGTCTACATACATTTTGATATACACGCGCCCGCGCTAGCACCCGCGCCCGCCTCCACTCTGAAAGAGTTCTAAAGCTTAGCATAGTAGATGCTCACACACGTTAGTAGTTATCACAGGTATCTAAAATTAGCTTATGAGTTCATTTATATGCGCAGTTCGACAGTAAAAATGCTGAAAACGACTCGTTTTTGCTCATAGGAATTGGACATAAAAGTGTCGATATAAGTTTCTAGCAAATTTATAATAGCAGTCTTAGCCTAGCGGTTGCATTCCATGGTTGAGTCTGAGATCGCTCCCGGCTCACACCGCTGACTTTTCGAATTCATGTGCAGATTAGAATTTGATCATCACTTTACCGAAGGAAAAAATCGTTGGGGAACATGCGCAACTGAGAGGGCACCAAAAATAGAAGTCTCGATGGTGTGTACTTCAGCAACCTGCACCAGGCCAGCGTGATGGACTAAGCCCTAAAGGCTCCTACACACAATGCCGCAGGCTGTGCCACCGGCATTGCCGCGCGGCTTGCCGGCGGGTGTTTAACCAGGCCGCCGAGTGTAACGCCTATTGACTTACACCCGCGCGGCAATAAGCCGGCGGCATGTGTGTAGAAGCCATAAAACCCGTCTTATTCTGAAGCCGGCAACACAATATGTTGGTCAAGACTCAGCCAACGCGAGCGGAGGCAAATTGATAAAAGGCGAGTGTTACAGTCTACATGTTGGTCAGGTTCGAACAAGACCAATGCCAAAAAGGCCGACAAACATGTGGACATGACTGGCCGAGCAGGCGAGTTGCCTTTGATTTGTGCAGAAAACTCGACACTGCTCCGAAGTGCCACGAGTCGTAGCGAGCGATCCCGAGTGGTGACAAGACACACCAAATGAACCGTATAAACGTTGGAGCTAGCCTGTACTCGGCCAGTTAGGCGACGACGAGCAATGGCGAGGCTAGACAAATGGACTGTCTATACGTTGGTACTCGCCTTCGCTAGGCAAGCTATGGCCTACATGTATTGCCGGCTTGAGAAGAGGCTTGTGTCAAGCAGTGGAGTAGTACTGGGCTGATTATGCTTGCCAATATTAGTGCCGTGTGGTGCCGGACTTAAAGAATAGAACCACCCCATCTCTTCCCATGGGTGTCATAAAAGGCGACTAAGGGATTCTCTAGAAGATGGGCGGCAACGTTCTCTGAGTATTTTAACAACCATACTGCGATTGCCAACCCGCCTGCCAAGCGTGGCGATTATGGCAAACCCCCCCAACAAGGAGCACAGGACCGGTGGATGTGGCGATGCTTGGGGGACGCTTATGTCAAGCAGTGGACATCTTTCGGCTGAATGATGACGACGATTATGATTATGCTTATACCATCAAAATGCACCTATAAGAACACCAAGATAAGAAAATCGGATTTAAAAACAATTAAGTATGATTCTGAATCACTTGACGAACTTAATAGTCCAATCAAGTAAATTAAAGTTCACAAAGTATTATTAAGGCCAAGTTACAAAGCCTAAACAAATTATTTTTAATTAAAGTGTAAAGTTAAATTAGCATATTATTATTATATTTTATCGGATCAAAGCGAAGTTCTGTTAGGCTCCTAAATATTTATAAACCAGTATAAAGACAGATACTTTTAAATATTCCGTTTATTTTAATATTCTAAATAAGTTTCGATTAATTTTAACGGTAATTGTAATATTTTAATAAATAATTCGTATTCGTATAGAAATATTGATCCTCTGCATGTTGACAGCATCAGTAGATTGCAAATCTAATTACTCCGCCAGTTAGAGTTTTGAAAAATAATGGACACTTATTTTTTCTTTTGTTAAATCTATGAATATGGAAAGATCAAACGCATCAAAACTCGAAAGTGGGGGCTTGTGACGTCACAAGCAAGTATAAGTTGCACTTGATTGTGACGTTTTGCCAATTTTAAAAGTGTCGTATCTTCGTCCATTTTAGTTTACGTAACAAAAGAAAAAATACGGGTCAAATATTTTTTGATAATCTAATTGACGGATTAATTAGATTTTTTTCAGTCAAATATGATAGAAAATATTAAAACTAAACAAATGTTAGTCATTGCATGTGGCTATTACAGACTATTAAGAACAGCGGGGCGACTAAAAAAATGTTGCCAATCGCAAACGAACTACAACCGTCAATCACTTTTTGTTTACGAAAACTGTTAAAATGATTGCTTTTGTTTTTTGTGTCGAACAATTTGACAGCTTTTGAAAACGAAAACTGTCTGAATGAACGGTTCGACAATATGCGTTTCGCGTGACAAGGTTCTTCTCCATGAGACCTACCATTTGGAACCGTGCACCTAGTTTTGACGTTTTAAAAGCACCTGTAATTTGGTGTACTTGAAATAAAAAACTTTGACTTTGAAAGTCTGAAAATGCACAAATAAATCCACAAACTTCGAAAACGTGTATCTCCTCCATTTTTCCTCGTCATCCACCTCTTTATCTTTATTTTTCAACGTTTTTTTACATGCTTTTACTTTCTATATTTCCTTTAAAATAATACCAAATTGTTGTACATTTTTAATAGTTGTTAAATACCCTATACTACTAGTACTCTTTGACATCTTGGTTGTTAACGCATAAGTAGATTTTGTACTAATACAATATTTATTTGTTTGTTTCAGGATCTGAAATCATACTTAGATTCTTCCAAAAACGGTGTAATATACATAAGCTTTGGCACAAATGTGGACCCATCTCTGTTACCTCCAGAGAAAATATAAGTTTTACACTGAGTTGCAAGAAAGATACCATTAGGTGATCATTAACTAATCCGTCATTAAGAATAATGTTTCCATTAAATTAATGGCTATTGCATGAACACTAATTAGGTCGTAGTTCGTTCTTCATTTACTAATTATCATATATTGAAATCATGGGGAGTTTGACACATCAAAAATTAATTTTAATGGATAGTTAATCATTCCATTAAATCTAGCTTCTTGCAATGGACAGAAGAGGTTAATGGAGCATTAACATTCTAATGAGAGCATTAAAATTTAATGGACCTTTCTTGCAACTGAGTGTGTGCGAGTATTCTCTCAGTTACCTTACGACAAATACTCGTTTCGTCCGGCAATCGAACCCGCAGCTGCCAACGCTCAGTCACTACGCCAATCGTGTGAACAGTAATCTATCTTCATAAAGACCCATAATGGGTCCAGTACAATAAATCTTTATTTGTTCTGATCCCAGCCTTAGCGTATTGTCATGCTCAGCTTTCCAGTCAGGTAGGTACCTTTTATTACTCGTGACATATCGAACGTGTAATTCTAGCCGGACGATATGTCACGCCTTCGCCCCTAACGGACACGGCGGACTAAAAGTACCTACAGCATACATACACACATCAAAAAAAGTTTGCGATCACTAGCATAAGGCTAAGTTCATATGACCGCGCAGTACCGCGCGGAACTACGAACCGCGCGGTACAAGATCAAGCTAAATAGTGTTTATCGTCTACATGAACGCGCGGCACAGCGCGGCGCGCTCCGTCCCGTGCGCAAGATCTTGCACTGCGCGGTTAGTAGTGCGATATAATCCGCGCGGTACCGCGCGATCATATGAACTTAGCCTAATTATGTATGTGAAGATTCCGAATTCAAAGTCCAACTGAAATCTGATTTATATTTATCTAGATAACTATCAATCTATATTTATCATGATAATTATCGCTTTGAATCAAGATTAGAAAATTCTGCTTCAAAAAGGCTACATAATTTTTCAAAGTGATCGCAAACTTTTTTTGATGTGTGTACGAAAGCCGTCATGTGGGTTAAGCAACGCAGTTCTTAGTGTTTTGTTTCCAAGAACAAAAAATACGCCGAGGACAGTCCCTCGTCTGCGTGGGATTTAATGATATACCTAAAATCTAGTTTTAGTTAAACACAGCGTGTAAACGAATTCGTGTAGGTAATTCCTTCAAACCACGTGATTTACCAGGGACACTGATTGACCCTGCATAGGTTATTTACAGAAACAACAAAAAAAAAGTTTTCAAAAAATGAACCATGTTAGTAACTGAGTCATTTTAACGTCCCAAGTTAACTGACTTCGTGGAGCGATATCGCGCTAGTCGTACCTGTCAGCTGTGTCGCCGTGCTTTTGTTCATTTATGCATAGCATCGAAATTTTCTATCACATTAAAAAAACATTTGGAAACAAAAGTTAATTTTATTTTCAATCAATCTAAATCGCGTGCGGGGTTAATCTATACCATTAATAGATCATGTGGTTTGAAGGAATTACACGAATTCAGTAACAGCCTGTATAAATGTAACCGCTAATGTGTGTAAATCAGTTAGAGTGCAGATTAACTTGTTAATCTGCAGATTATCTGGCTGAGTCCGTTAAAGTGCGAAAAATGTATTCTATTCTTATATTAAGGCGAGCTGAACCCTGGCGCGGTAGGTTTTGCTTGTTTTAGAACTCATTTTTGATAGGCAAATTAAAACATTTAGAACCCAAAATAAATTTATATTTTAGGATACATTCCTTCTCTATACCATGTACCCGTTCAATACACGATGCAATATAGTTTTTTCGATAGAAAAAAATACTGAAGTTACTTCGATCTGCAGTTTTTTACAAGCAAAATTTCATTTTAAACAATTACTTACTATAATACATTTTTATAATTAATATTAATTTATAGGTAATTAATTTTGGAATCGATTCTACCCGATCGTTTTTTTTTATTACATTTATATATTTTTTATCGATTTTTTAAAGGGATTTTCGGCCCGCGCGTCGTCGCTTACCCGATTACCGCGCCAGGGTTCAGCTCGCCTTAACTAGTTGATCTGCAGACTTCCTAGGTAATCTGCAGACGACCGAGCATTCGATAAGTGAATAGAATACCTGGATACTTTGCTTGAATACAATATTCGAGTTCATTGTAATAATACAGAATGTTAACTAACGAGAGGCGTCCCTGATTAACAAGAAATAAGCGTTGGAATATAATAAAAAAAAATTGTAAATTATGATTTGATAGTATGATTTTTTGAAAACCTACGTAAGTTTAACGTTATCTATCTTGTTTGCATCTTTTTAGTTCGCTTTTTATGCAGTCGGGTTTTTTGATTTTTATAATTAACTTTTTATTTATATCTTTTTTTTTATCAATATATAATACATATCTATATAAATACCTACTATTTTAATGAGGCCTAAAGAAATCGGTCTGATACCATACCATCACTCGCTTTAATCGGCAAAGTAGATCCTACACAAGTTTCAGGTTGTATAATTCTTAAACGAAGCGTATGTCTGTAAAATGGTCAAGGAAACATCATATTGATTTTAAAAGACCTCGGCCGCAATTTTGTTTTATAAAAACTAAACCTAGCTTTTAACCATCGCACGGCTTAGATTAGACGAATCGATAGACACCTCATACATTAAAATCCATCCAGCCGTTGGGATGCTTCGAGGTTATAAAGAATCCCACGTACATAGATACATAGTTACATAGATACGCGTAAAAACATAACCCTGTCTTTGCTGTCGAGTAGTGGGGTAAAAAAAAAGGAACAAAAAAATTTATAGCAACGCTTACTGTTTTTTTTTTATTTATTTTTTCTATTGGTCTGCTGTAGGTGTTCCTAAGGGACCCTTACTACATAACCGGGCAGTTATTGGCGAGACCTGAAGGGTCTCCAGCCAATGGGGGGGGGGGGAGTAAAATACTTAACCTAAGCTAACTACTTGTACTCTACACTAACATCATGACTACCTGCAACAACAGTACTAAGGGTGACCCCTAGTGGGACTCAGACCTCGGCTTAGGGCGTTGCTGGCGGGGACTTAGGGGGGGGGGGGGGGGAGACAGCTTGATGAGAGCTGAATTATCGGTGTGACTGCGAAGTCTGAAGAGAACGCTTACTGTACATACGCACTTGTCTATCAATGTGGAAAACATGACAATATAGCATTTAACCTACCTACCCTACTATTCTGGTTTTAAACGGGCCGTTCCGAATTGTTATACTTTTTTTTCGCATATTTTGTGCTTATTATTTTTATATTTTAATCTATTAATGAAGATATTATGAGTTTAAGAGAAGGCCCTCTTTTATTTTACAAACTACATACTTTAATTTGTCATACACTACAAAATTGTAGTTGATTGTAAGTAATTTAGATAAGGGCAAGATGGAGCTGACATGAACTGATGGCCAAACATTCCCAAATGAAAATAAACTTTCCTCTCATGCTATTTCTCATTATCAAGCGCAATATTTCTAACAAAAATCATTGAACACGAATCCAATTTTAATTCATTTGAAGCCAATAAAAATAATATAATCAGTAAAGAGCCACAAAAACAAATTGAATACGAAATGAAATCAAAATTCTAATTGAAATACAAAACAGAATAACAGAATGTTGTTTCATAATGAAATGACATCGAACTAACAATTTAGATGCAAGGTTCTGCCAAAGTACTGAATAATGAATTTGGGGACGGGCTATGAAAATGAAAATAAGTAAGGTTGGCACAAATTGCTGGACTTTTTCATCAGGTTTTATAAAAAAGAGACAACGGCAAAATTGCTTTAGATAGTGGTGCAGTACGACACAACAAAGAAGTTACATCGATGTAACGACCAATCGACTGACCGAACGACCAATGGCTGTTGCTCATTTTCACGTCACTTGCTTTATGGTTAACGTGACCATACGTCCCGTTTTGAGTGGGACAGTCCCGCTTTTGACCTATGTGTCCCACTGTCCCCAAAACCACGTAAATGTCCCGCTTTGAAAAAAGGCATTCCGTGGAAATTAATTCAATACTCGTATAAAACGGGCACGTATCAACAGTAACATCAACAAGTCATGCCAACATTATCATATTATATAGGGTAACTGTTACTTAGTGACCGATACTTTAACACATGATTGTACTCATGATAACAAACAACTTTCCCTAAGAAACATTACTTATAAAACAAAAAAAAAAAAACCATATTACGAGCCGCGTCCATTCCGTAACGGTTTACTAATAAATTTTAAATGAAAAAAATAAAATAAAAATAACGTTTCTTTAGGAAAGCTGATTGTTATCGTGAGTACAATCATGTGTTAAAGTATCGGTCACTAATTACCAGTCACCCTATATACACATTCATTGTATAAAATAAAGCTGATAATTATTATTTTAAAGTAAATTGCTCTTCCGTAAAATATCGGACCAGCCCACGAGACTACACAAGAATGGATCTTTTTTTTTTGTAAATTTTCATATAGATACGTGTTTTGTTCTTATAAAAATATTATTGCAGGTTTCCCGCTCTGAGGGAAAAAAATAATGATCACCTTATTTATATGTTCTGTCTACACCAGTGCGCTTTCATGTTCATCTTGCGCTTTCAAATTTCAATTCCTCTTGCGTCAAGCGCATGCAATATTGATTGCCATAAGACGCCATAGACGGATTAGCGTGCGCTAGGGGCATGCGCTTTTGTCGAACTAGTCACGCATGCAAGCATGCGCTATGGCGCTTCACGCATGCGTTAGACGAAGACGCAAGATGAACATGAAAGCGTACTGATATAGACATGGCTTTAAAGAAGCAGATAGTTCAATCCAGCGTAAAGTTCCATGTAAAGCCTATTATGTGCCACTAAAATTATTATTTCCAGTGAATTCAATATACTAGCCGTTATCTCATGAAAACAAGTCAATGAAATTAAAGCTTATAATTGGTTGTTACGTGGCAACTTATCGGATACACTGACCGAACTATTGGGGCCAATTTGGTGTTAAACGGGTAAACGTTTGAGCCAATATTGGCTTGGAGTTTCAGTACAATAAAACCAATAACATCCATGTACCTGATCGAATGAAACTCACACTTATTGCGTCAGCGTAAAGATCTTTTTTTACTGCAGAACTAATAAACATTTGCGGTCTTGAAGTCGCACTCGGTTCGGATGTGATCGGTTTTACGAAGTTTGTTCGTTGTGTCGCACTATACCAGTGCTGCTATTTTCAACCGACTTCATAAAAGGACGAGGTTCTGTATTCAGCGCTTATTTTTTTAATGTTTTTATGCGGTTTTTTTTGGGAATTCACTCAATTTATTAATTTTTTTTTGGCTATTATCCCTATTACTGGCATCACATCTACTCCAATGACTTATCATTGGAGTAGATGTGATGCCAGTTAATAACGATTTGATTTGTCCCAATCAGAAACCATCAACAAGCTGGAGGTGAATCTACAGTGAAAAAAATCGATGCAAAAGAAATAATATGTACAGACGCCAGTACATCAAGTTACCCGAAATTGTCAAATTTTCCCAATCAATATTGAACCTAATGCTTTTGCAATAAAGATGAAAATCTTCATGTGCTGGCGTCTGTACTAAACATTTTTAAATGAACCTGTGCTTTACTGTCTTCTAGGAGCAACATAGTATCCAATCAAATTTTCTAAAGCGCGTCTCTGATAAAGTGAATCTGTGCGAGAAAGTTAACACAGGCTGCTTTTTTTTCATTCAATTTTAAAGCGTGTGACTCTGGTGTTTTCATGCGGCGGAAACACGTTGATCATGTTTAATAAATTACGAAAAATATTCATCGGAAACGATGTAAAAATTCTATCATGGCTTACCTGCTTTTGATGGGTCGTAGATTGTGAAAAATAATAAACTTTTGACACACATTATGATTAAAAACTAGAGTTTTAGAATGTATTTATATTCTGGCTTGATATGTAAAAGCCCCGAGTAAATTCTCGTTCAAACGCAAAGTTAAGGAATACTACTTGAAGTCGCTGCACTCCTAATCATCTAATTTAGTCTTCGTCATAATTGCATTTAGATTTTCATAATTTTTTGTATTTGATATATATGTTTATATATGTTATTATTTGTATTTATGTAACTTATATTATGAATTCGTACTATATTCAGTTCGAAACTGTCAACTTATTTTTATTTATTTTTTGCTGTAGGTACCTATTTCGATGCTTTTCTTGTCAAAGATTGGCTGGTAGAGAATGCCTTATGGCATTAAGTCCACCTTATGTACCACCATAGTGCATAGAAGTATAAATAAATAATATGTACAATCAACTAAACATATAAGTACACAGGTACATTCGTATTTTAACAGAGTTATACGTGTATTAAGTGGCCAAAGGTTGTCTGACCGTGTCTTACGTAATTACGCACACAATCGCAATGACAATTGCCTGCGTAGTGCATTGATATTCGTTGTTTGCCTGTATACCTAACTCTTCTGTTGACTGTACAAGGCCAAAAAAGACCTCATATTATTTCTTTACATTAAGTTCTATACCAGACACTATAAGGTCGAGGCCGCACTGGTAAGGCGAATAAGACGACGTAAACGAAAAAATATTGGTCGCCTCAGTGCTGGCCGCCACTGTTCGATTATAGAAGTTTGTTTTAGTGAAATCGCCGTCGCCTTACCAGTGCAGTCTCGCCATTATTTATTTATTTCATCATCTGCCTAGCCTTTTCCCAACTATGTTGGGGTCGGCTTCCAGTCGAACCGGATGCAACTGAATATCAGTATTTTACATGGAGCGACTTCCTATCAGACCTCCACATCCCAGTTACTGGGTAATACGATACTCTTGGTAAGACTGGTTGTCAGACTTTCTGGCTTCTGACCAACAGTAACGACTGTCAAAGATCTACAAATGACAGCCGGGACCAACGGCTTTACGTGCTTTCCGAGGCACGGAGGAAACTCGCTATGGTAAATGTTTTTTTTTGGAAATCCTCATGGACTATCCCCCGTCTGGAAAAGACGGGGGGGTGTGCCGGACTCTTACCGGCTAAAACCACCACGATGCTCCATCACTTGACCGTGGGCCGGGGTCGCGGGATTCGCAGCTGCATGCACCGCGACCATGGTAAATGGTCACCCATCCACAGACCAACCTCGGCAAGCGTGGCTTAACCCGTAAGATCGGTCTATGCGGCTGTAATTATTTAGCCACGAGCTCCTCCATTATTTATTTATTTATACAAGGTTAATTGAAAAACACCGACAACATCTTAAGGCGCAATTGTATTCATCATTATGAACAACTTTTACTGTGGGACCAAATCTGAAATCGCGAAAAAAAAACAGCTGTTCCCTACATTTTGTGTTCGCTTAGCTCGTCAAATGTGCCTATATATTCTTTATTGTACATACAGCAGGTAACCAAAACAAGGAAAGACAATTTAAATAAAAAATGCACAATGGGCGGTCTTATCGCATAAGGCGATCTCTTCCAGTTAACTTTAGGATAGACTTGAACAATGGAAAGAGAAAAACAAGCAGCTTAGGTACCTTAAACCCTCTCATCATCATCATTCAGCGTAATGACGTCCACTGCTGGACATAAGCCTACCAAAAACAATATTGGGGGGGTTCGCCATAATCGGCACGCTTGCCATTCGGGTTGGCGATCGCAGTATGGTTGTTAAAGTACTCAGAAAACGCTGCTGCCCATTCTCTAGTGAATCCCTTAGTCTCTTTTTTCACCCACGGAAAGATATAGGGTAGTGCTATTCTTTACGTCCGGCACCACATGGACACGGACTTGTACACTCTAGAGCAGTGGTCGTCACACTTTTCTGGTCAAGGGCCGCATAGAACACTGTGAGGTATCACTGCGGGCCGCACATTATGGATAGGGTAGTTGACTACACCAATCAATTGACATATTTTTTATGAGTTATCAAAACGCGATTGCCCCATTGATTTTTATGGCAAGTTTTGATAGTCATTGGTGCCGATTCTCTTTTTCAGGTCCAGTTGAAAACCAGCGTCAGGCACTAGTTGTCTGGCATTTTTGCTGAACTGGGCCTTTTTGGCGCAGCCGTGAGGCACACTCTTCGGCTAATTTCTTTTGTTTGTTTTTTTTTCTGCTTTATTTTATAGTGTGTGCCTTTTTAGTCTGTGCTAAATAAATGAATTTTCTTTCTTCTTCTTCTTTCTTTTCACCAACTAAACTAAAATTAGAGAATTGCTATCTTTTACTAACAGATAGCACGAGAAAAGGACGGTGATAGACAACAACTAAGTTAGAGATGTCAAATTAGTTTACGCTTTGAACTTCACCGTATTTTTAGTCGACACGTTTTAAATGTCGTCTAAATTCGTATGGAACTTTTAGTTCAACTAAATTTGACAGCTCTTATTTACGTATGTCTCTTTGTTATTTTATTAGAGTGAAAAAGATGGCAATAGCTTAAATTTAGTTTAGTTTGTCCATAACAGAATCGGCACCATTGTCTACTAAAATTGTTTGCTATGTCATGGGCCGCACAAATACATGCCGCGGGCCACATGCAGCCCACGGGCCGCTGTTTGACGACCACTGCTCTAAAGCCAACGATATACATATATCTACCTATATTATTAATCATAATAATCGTTCATTTCAATTCCTAACTTGTTCACTGACGTTAGAGCTAAAACGCAGTACCTAACCGCACAGCAGGCGAGTCGTTCAAATGTTCAATTTGGTTCAACACGCAGCCAAATTGAATTCTTTGTCGTTTACCATGTTTCGCGTATTGCTGTGGTGTTCGCACGCAAAACTGAATTGTTGACTTTCATTCATTTTTATTTTGCTTAGTGTTACAGGAAAAACGATATCATGGCAGTTATAGAGATATTTGGAATTCACACCTTCGTTCCTGTCTTTTCCTATCTGTATCTCAAGTCATTTTATCAGGTCATCCACCTCAACGAAATGTTTATACAGGGTGTAAACGAATTTGTGTAATTCCTTCAAATCAAATGATCTATTAATGGTATAGATTAACCCCGCACGTGATTTAGATTGATTAAAAATAAAAATAAACTTTTTTTTCCCAATTTTTTTTTCTTTGACTTAAAATTTCAATGCCATGCATAAATTAATGAAGGCACGGCGACACAGCTGACGGGACGTTCCCCGTCAGTTGTGTCGCCCAATATCGCTCCACGCAGTCAGTTAACTTGGGGCGCTAAAATTACCCAGATACAGAACACCGTGGTTCATACTTTTTTTTTGTTTATTCTGAAAATAACCTATGCAGGCTCAATCTGTGTCACCAGTAGATCACGCGGTTTGAAGGAATTACACGAATTCGTTTACAGCCTGTATATCATCATCAACTGTTTATTGAAAGAGGTTCACTACTTAATTGGACATTCCATACTACTCAATAAATATTGTCATTATTCGGTCCATTCGTTCAACAAATGCACATGTCAACGGCAAAAATGTATGGAGAATGCGTTTAGTTAAAGAAAATTCATACAGAATAGACCACATATTGTCAATATTATTGAGTGTCTAAGCCTTACCAATGACCAACGCCGCAGATTTGCGGCGGTTTCCATTATTTATCTATTTTGCCAGTTTCTGGTAATTGACCAGTTCAAAGAGGGTTAAATTTTGACGATTGTGTCAGTTTTACGAGAACAAGACTTTCTGCGTTGTTAAACAAAAACTCCAAATTTATAAACTAAGCGAGTCGGGTTGCTCAAATTTCAGGCTAATCTTAAGCCCCCTTATTAAAAAAGGTGGTTTAAGCAAGACTAAGATAAACCCAGATTTAAAATGTACCCATCACTTTCTAACATAATATAACAAAAAAAGAAGGGGCTATTTTAAAACCTGAGTTTTTCTTAGGCCATCATTTGTAATAAGGGGGTTAAGGTTAGATCAAGTTTTAGCCGAAAGCAACCGGCCTCACCTAGTTTTAGCCGAAAGCAACTGGCTACACCTAGTTCTAGCCGTCATTAAAGGCTACACCTAATTCTAACCAACTGCAACCGCATCTAGTTCTAACCAGCTCAACATAGCTGTAACCATAATCAGGCTTTTATCTGTAACATAAAAGCCAAAATAAGAAATCACAATCCATTTTTTATCTTTACTCGAATAAAAAGAGCATGTATAATTATAAAGAAATGATCAACATAAACAAAAAAGTACATTATTTTCTGAACAAGCAACATCCGTATATGTATAACCTAGTTTTAGCCGAAAGCAACGGACCACGCCTAGTTTTAGCCGAATACAACCGGCCTCACCTAGTTTTAGCCGAAAGCAACCGGCTACATCTAGTTCTACTCGTCATAAAAGGCTGTACCTAATTCTAACCAACTGCAACCGGCCGCATCTAGATGTAGCCAACTAAACCTAGGTATTACCGCAATATGGCTTTTAGCCAAATTAAGAAATCACAATCCATCTTTATCTTTACTCAGATAAAAAGAGCATGTAACATAATAAAGGTACAATCAATATAGACAAAAAAGCTCATTATTTTCTGAACAAGCAATATCCGACTATCGAATAACTTATTAACTATTAACACGGTTCACATGTTCGGGATGAGGTTGTAACTTTTTGTATGTATCTTATATTATTATCTCTGCTATTTTCTTAGGAGATATTAACTCTCTATTGGATCAGAGCGGTTGAATGGCCTCTGTAATGAAACTACATGTTTTGTTTATCAGAATTTGGGGGATTGATTTTGATGGAGCGTTTTTTTGCCATAATAGAATAGAAAGTCACCAGATCTGGTCATAAATATTCACTAGGAGTGGATATCATAATAAGAAATAGATCATAATTATAAGAAAACAAGAAAAAAAAAATCCAAAAACTATCGAAAAGGTCACTAACACTATAATTTATTTTGATTGATCGACCGACCTTTTAGTTTCCAATTGATCCATTTTTTTTGTAAGTTTCTCTTCCTTACATTTTATTTCGAAATTTATTATTTTGAACAAATGTAATTTGATTTTTGACTTTTCAGTAATCAATAAAATGTGACGGTGCAGCTGCTCGTTAAGGGTTGACTCCTCAAGCCACCCTTAACCAGCGGGTTACTTAGCGAACGGTAACTTAGCGAAGCGTGACAAAAATAATGGAAAAGAAAATATGAAGTATACAGAATGACTGGTGAGACACTAACGATCTCTTAAGGGGTCATGATACTCATCATTATGAACAACTTTTACTATGGGACCAAACCTGAAATCGAGAAAAAAAACCAGCTGTTCCATACATTTATGTTCGCAATACTCGTCAAAATGCAGGGAACAGCTGATTTTTTTTTCGCCATTTTATATTTGGTCCCATAGTAAAAGTTGTTCATAATGATGAGTACAATGACCCCTTAAGAGATCGTTAGTATCTCACCAGTCATTCTTTATTCAAAGAATGAATTTCATTAATTAGTTTTTTTTACATTTCTTTATAACAGTGTAGCAGAAAGCCATTCTTTGTCCTATTAGTTTTAATCCATCGCACATCTAACCGAAGTACATAACTTCTAGCATACGTGAAGGGTGTCCACCCAAACGATCAGTAGTCAAAGGTCAACCCTCAACTCTGAAGCGGCCGCAAGCCGAACAGAATACGAATTGCCTTCTCAAAAAAGCCGCTACCTTTTTTCGAGAAATATGGCGTCAGGCTTATAGACTTTATATTTTGTGGAGGATAGAGTAATGATTCATTGGCGCAAGTGTTCTTAATGTGGGCCTATGGAATTATGGTGTAACTATGGAGCACTGGTATAGCTTATGTTGGGAAGTTTTCTTCTTATTTCGGTCCTAATGTTTTTATGTCATATACAATGTAAAAAGTAATTTTCTAGCCTAAGGCCAAAACACACTTAGGAGGTTTCAATAATGTAGTCCGTAACTATTTACCAGATAAGCTTAGAGCCCAAATACACGTCCGATACTTGCCTCCGATAGTCGGTTCCGATAGTCTGATCAGACTATCTGAAGGCCTCCGCGTCATATATTTGTTTGAACATGAATTACACGTACGATCAGACTATCGAATCGAATGTCAGAAAACGCCGGGCGTCTTCGTCGTCCAGAAAAATCAGACACGAGAATCGTACGTGTATTTCATGAATCCGATCAGATAGTCGGATCCGGCTCCCGGAAGCAACTATCGGACGTGTATTTTGACTCTTAATGTGGCCTAGAAATATTGCTGAGTGTAGTCCAGCAAGATTCAGAGGAATTTTGATTGTACACGCGGAGCTATATTGAGGCTAGATCTCAGCAGTTGCGAGAAGACAGCGGCGGCAGCGACAGGACGAGGCGAGGGAAGGCGAGCGAGGGAAAAGAGATGCACCTATACATCAGAGCAAAGACGATATACGGCGATATTGCAGTAAAGTCAAAGCGGGATAAATCATTTGCAATCTAGCCGGCTAGACATTGAATACTTGCGACTACTATGAAATATCTTGGCAATATCACCGGGCTACACTGCAAGATTGTAGCAATTGTTGCACTGTGTTGAGCGATATAATCGGCAACTTGGCGGCTATACAATTGCAGCAAGAAATTGTCAAAAAACTAGCCTGTTTAAGAGCACCTTAAGCAAGCAATGCAGTGCAATAACTAGCGCAGAAAAACGTGCCTATGGCCAGATCCTATGGCCAAAAACGAATCGTTTAGGTTTGGGAATGTAAATAGACTCTCAAGCTAATTTTACAAGTGATAGCTACTAACATAAGGGAGAGTTTACTATTCAATGCTATGAGGTCTTTGATTCATTATTGGTAAAGATACAACAGTCTTCATTTTAACCAATAACGCCAAGTGAATCATAGGAATCGGCCATTAGTGGATTTGTCGCTTTATTAGAGGTAATGAAAACAATTTACTTCGCATCACAAGGCTCAGTTTAATCGCTCCAATAATGTTATTAACTTGAACTTTGAGTAAAAGATACCATCACGATTTTTTACCAAAAACGAAGTCACATTCTACAAGCAACCACATGCTTCAGACCCCCATAAAATATTAAAAATTCTCAAAAGATACTCTATATACTAAAAATATTGCATAGGACTGAGAATTCATCAAATCCCACACAGTCACGTAAAAACAAATCATTCAAGCTTGATAATCCACCCATTACTGTCCATTTTCTGAGCACGGGCCTCTTATCAAAATGAGAAGGGTATATATAATCCATCACGTTGGCTTGGTGCAGGTTGGCGGACTATACACACCATTGAGAACTGTTTCTGTTCGGGCGCTGAGCGTGCGCGTGTACTTTACATCGATAAAAAATGTACGTTAAGACAAGGGACTAACTATTAAATTCCAAAGTTTCTGAGGAGGGAGCGACTCGTAGACTAAGCGCGCGCGCTTTCGCGCCGAAAAAAATCACCCAAATGTGAACGCAGGCTAAAGGGTAACACTTATAATGCTTGAAATGGACAGAAAATACGAATAGTCCTTTTATTTGTAATGAAATAAATCTCAAGTTTGTTTAAGTAGGGTAAAACTATAGGGAAAATTAAAATATTTAATTTGATATCCGTTTAATTCATTCATAATTTTTATTGGAGGTCAGCGTTTATTTGACATGGATAAGTGACATTTTGCCAAACAGGAATCGTCAAATAATCCTTTACGAACTATTTTAATGAATTAGTACACTGTTATACTCACTACATAGTATAAAACAAAGTCGCTTCCCGCTGTCTGTCTGTCCCTATGTATGCTTAGATCTTTAAAACTACGCAACGGATTTTGATACGGTTTTTTTTAATAGATAGAGTAATTCAAGAGGAAGGTTTTAAGCTATAAAACGTACACGTGCATAGCCGGGGCGGGTCTAGCGACTCGCCCCGGCTATCCATATAAATAAAAATGAATCGCCGAAATGTATGTAGGCGCATAACTTCCGAACAACTGCACCAAATTAGATAATTATTTTTTTTGTGTGTTTGTTATTGTCAGGACAAGGTTTGTACAAAAGAAAAGTTTTAAAAAATTGTCACGTCAAAAAATAGCGGTACGAAATTCGCCGGGTCAGCTAGTTTAGTATAATTCGACCAACGTGTATCGTAAATCTAATTAAAATAATATATGCATGTCAATATTAATTAAAATCAATTTATTTTCAAATTAGAAAACGTATCGTAGGCTGTATGAATCACATGTCCTTTGCCTTACTGACAGTTTGACATTACTGTATTTAATTTTTTCGATTTTGTTCACTTGATTCTTGGTTTTGCGCTTGCGACTTGAGTTACGTACGGATTGTTTTTTATGATATAACGACGACTGTGGCCATTTTTTAAGGATTTTAATTTTACTTCTGCACACGATACCCATTTTTGAACACGGACTTAGGTTGGACCCGCCTAAACGGTAATGTAACTCGCCTAGTGGGACGGCGAACGAACAGTAAGACTTAACCCTTAACCACTGACGTACGTCTGAGAGACGTAGGGACGCACTTTAAACCATTATAACTTTTAGTGTCGTACGCGCACAAACTTGGCCTTCCCTGTACCTTTCTAGGATCCTGTGAGGCACGCAAAGCGAGGGCGAGGGCATGTGTGGTGCGCCTCTATCAGGTAAATATTGACTTCATAACGTCTGTGAGACGTAGCGTCAGTGTTAATGTCAGTTTTTATGTTTTGGGTTAGTTTTTGTTTTAGGGCTTAAAAGGCGTAAAATGGCTTCTAATAAACGCCGTTCATCTGTTGGATGCTCGACATCAAATAAACAGCCTCGAATCAAGTTAACTAGTCAACATTTTGAGAGTTTTGTAATGGAAACTGTATTTTTTTGGAGTCCAACGATTTATCAGCTGATGAGCATGAGATGCCGGCACCAGAGCCTGCAATTAACTCTGAAGAGTTATTGGAGATTTTGGATTTGTATTTTGGATACTTTATAATACAAATTCATATTCTAGAGATAATTTAATTTTAAAATTCTCCAAAAGGCAGCGTTGTTTTCAGTGTTCAAAACCTGCTTGTAACAGATGCCGTCAAAAAGGCGTTTATAATATTATAAAGTGCCATCTTCCCATTATAATTTTATGATCATTATATATATTTTAAAGTGTTATCAGTTCTGTATTAAAAATAGACTGATAAGTTTAGTTAATAAGTCATAGGAAGAGAGGCTATTTTTGTTACAGTTGATTTATTGAAGTTTTTGATTTTGATATAAAAATAAATACTTAAAGTGCCGGTATTGCTTTCCCTATATTTATTGGATACCCAAGATATTAAACTAACAATATATAAACAAAAAAAAACTGTATCATAATCCAATAACTGATTAGGGGCATTTAATTAAAGCATACGTCTCATAGACGTATGTCAGTGTTAATGGAAGTAAATACACGTCAGTGGTTAAGGGTTAACCTATATTTCAGAAAAAATGTTTGACTGTTATGAATGTTTTAACTGACTTCTACCTAGTTTTTTGATAATTATTGAAATTGCTAATTGTTGAAAATTGTTGAATTGGGTTTCCTACGATTTGGAGTAAAATTTCCTTTTTCATGCATTTTTTTATGTGTATGATGGGCATTCCCCTTTTCGTGTTAGACTGTTACATAATTCAGTTTCGAAAAAATCGTTACATTGTAAGAATTTTAGTCGCCATTTTAACATGTCTGTTGACTTAGATTCCATTAACTGGGTTGCGGAGGTCCGATGGCAGTCACGTCGTGTAAAATACCTACTGGTATTCAGCCGCATCAGGTTAAACTGGAAGCTGACCACAACGTAGTTGGGAAAAGTCTAGGAGGGAGGAGGAATGAAAGCCCCATTACAATGACAAGGATATTTAAATGTTGCATCGAGCGCAAAGTGAGTTATTAATGCACGAATGTTATGTCTCCTCCTCGCATGCGCTCGGGCATTAAATTAACACGAGTGCATTAATTACTCACTTAAGCAAGGTGCGTTATCTACTTTTCTTTCAACTACCGATCTACCTACCGTGATAAAATATCCATACAACATTTTTTTAAACTTTTCTTGATAAATAAGAAGTATCAAAGTTTTACAATGGTACAAAATGCGCGCCATTTTTTTTTTCACCATGTCGATTTCATTTAGCTGATTTTTATTTTCAGCTAGTATCTTTTTGATCTAATGCATATATTTTATATTATTAAACTTAATGGGAGACATTAAACCTTAAAAAAAAATATATCTAAATAAAAAAACAGTGCATTAATGTAAAACAGTGCAATAATGAGCACATTCATGTTAAAAGAAAAATAAAAATTTGAGGGTTATACTTTAATTAAAAGCTCATAATAACACGCGAGAAATAATAAAACAGGAAACAAAGCAACCACACTTGCTCAGTAAAAGCATCTTCACTTTGACTGTTGACTCGTATCTAATAAAATTTCCTTTGCTCGCAATGAGATGCACCGCTGTGCTGGAAGCTGGGTTATAAACAATACTTATTGTGTAAGCCAACGCAATGTAGACGTTGAGCAAATAAAGGAAAAATTGCAGACCTATTATGATTGTCTTATGAATATGAAACGCAATACTTTTTCCTTCTCTCTTTCTTTTCAATTTTTTTTGTCTCGTTTATTAAATTGCTGGCCATTTCCTCTTCAAATATTTAGTTCAGTACGCCAAAATAGATCTTATGCCCAAACTCATAAGGGTTTAATATTCTTCTAAGCTGAAACACAAAGGCATAATTAAGATAGGCTTGTACAAGTCTGACGATTGATCGAGATATGTTATAAAGCGGTAAGCACACTAAAATAGTCGCCTTAAATTATCAGCCTTAAGGCATTTTCAGCTGAATAAGAAGGGTATAATGAGACAGTCAATAGGATAGTAAAAAAATAAAGGTATATGAGATGAGGGAAGGGAAAGTCGTTCATTAGGATTTAATCGAAAAATATTTTACTCTGGTCCTGGTAGTGTATAAAATAAATATTTGTTCCTGGTACTTTTAAATTGTGAAGGAACCGATGAAACATAGAAAGTAAAGAATATACAAGGTTAGTCAGAAAGGGGGTACTAATCCGAAAGGGTGTTAAAGTACACATAATAATGAATAACTTTTGTTCTACAACTTTTCCCAAAAGTCAATAGTTTAAGAGAAACAGATGTTCAAAAATCTCAAAAAAAAAATCTCTAAAATCTATCTATCCCCAGGTATGATCAGCTGTGTTTACATTTTAGGTCATATTCGGGGTCATGAATTAGAAGCACCATTTTCTGAATTTGTAACTAAAGCAGGGATGAAGAATTTTTGAAAAAACTAAAATAAAAATCATTTCATTTGGAAAAATATATCGCACACTTAATCCAATACTGTCACTATCCAAAATTTTGCCAAATCGACTTTTTAATGCCATCTTTTGGGAAACTTGGAACTACGCGTAATCGCGCTTACACTAGTCTAAAACTAACAAAAATAACCGCTAGATGGCAGTGGTCCGCTTCGTCACTAAACAAAATATTCCCTTCCCCTTAGCGCAACACTATCATTAAACGAAAAAGTACGTGTCGTCAAGAACAAAATTGTCGATTTTTGAGCGCAAAAGTGTCATTTTAGTGATTAAACCGGTTTACTAGTCATGTTTTTGATGAATTATGCATTATTTTAATTGAAATAGTGACATTTTGCGTTTAGGTTCACATTTGCCGTAAGTTTTTCTCATAATTAGATCATTGGTTTGACGCCATACTGACATTTTTTGCTTAGTGTCACGTTGGCTTTAAAGTTACTGCATTATTAGTTCAATCATTTGACGTCATAATGACACTTTTAGCTTAGTGTCAGTTTGGTTTTAAAATCATAAGTTATTTATCATTTTTTCGTTATCGCATAATCGTCACATTGCTTATAATGTCATTTTTGCTGTCACTATTTTCTTAAAGAAACTGTGTTAAACACATTGATAAAAGATTTTATTTCATAAAGTGTCATTTTGCTGTCAGCATTATTGCAATAATTAACTCAAAGCGTGTTTTTATCGTTTCTTACAAGGTCATACCATGACACTTCTGTTGCGACGACAGTTGACATTTAAAACTGTTCAATTACGTTAGGGATTACTGTACTAGAGTAAGGTTTCAAAATATTGTTTCGGACGATTCTAATATTTAAACTTTAGGTATTAATCTCTTTGTTTTAGAGTGTGCACTACACAAACATTGATTTATGGCTTTCATATTTTAAGGTGTGCAAAACAATGCAGCGGCGTGATAAGTTACTGAAGCCTAAACTTCGAGGGTATAAAGAATTCCACATACATAGATACGCGTGAAAAACATAACCCTGTCTTTGCTGTTACGCAGTCGGGTAAAAGAAACTCCATATCAACCAGTATTTCATACTCTTACTCAAGTAGAGCCACTACAGATGTCGGTTGAAAACAATAAAAATCCACGTAGTTAAGGCAGCAGTAGTTCATCTTCTTCATGCAGCTCTTCCTCTTCGAGCAGCTGATCTTCGTCTAGCATTGGTTCTCATTATATCAGGTTCAATCAAGTCTAAGGAGTTCAATATTAGTACAAACTATTTGACGAAACCGGGCGAGAATCTACCGAGCATTTGCAAAGTAGTATGATTCAAGAATCTGTTCCTCTTCAATCACCTAGAGCAAGATCATTGAGTTCTTGTTCATCCAGATCTAGATCTTCTATAGCATCGTCAATAGTAGGTGATTTTTCCCCGGATGATAATGACGCTGATTATGTCCCGCCACATAACCAAGCCACATACAGGGAAAGCTTTAGCAGTGAGCCCGCTGATAACGTTACAGTGCCTATGGTTTCCCCCACAAAAAAAGGGTGTGGTAAATAATAAGAAGAAAAACGCTAAGAAGTTGCGTAATTCAGGAAAACAATACGTTTCATTATCCAAACCTAATAGAGTTATTTCCGAAAGACGCATGGGTCTTCTTTGTACAGAACGATGTCATTTAAGATGTTCAGATTATTTTACAGTATTATTAGATTATGGAGAAGATGTTGTTTTTTTGAAAACTTCTTGTTTGCGTTAGTTAATATAAACTAAAAGAATTTAATTCTTATGTTTGATAAACAGATTCTATAGATTTATTGTAATACATTTCTATCTGGACAAAACGTTTCTTATTTGTGCCTTGTGAGAATAACTCTTAAGTAATTATGATATATTCATTTTGTAGTAGTAAGTATACAATTTTATCACTGTTACATTAAATAAAACAGTTGTTGGCAATTAAACAATAGTTTTAAAGCTTTCATTATTATTATTTTTTATTGAAAAGTAAGTCCACAGTGCCACTAAGAGGAAATAAAATAAAATAATGAAAGTAAAAGTGACACTTTAATATAAATAACGATAAAACGTAAATACATACACCTAAATTAATTACTTTTTTGTTCTCAAATTTGAGATACAACATTTACCCATCATTTCTATATCAAAGAATAACTAAATTGTGCATGGATTCTTACGTATCATTCATATTCATACAACAAAAAACGTTTTTTGGCTGCCCTGAAAAGTTAACTTTTTTGGATAGTGACAGTATTGGTTTAAGCGTGCGATATATCGAATTTTGAAATTTTAACACTTGCTGTCAAACAGTCATCAGCGATACTATAAGTGGGCTTCGGATTAGTACTCCCTTTCCGACTAACCTTGTATACAATACATTAAAAACGTCAGGCCTTTCCCCCGTGGGGTAGGCAGAAACTTCAGGGTGCTACGTGCTATGGTACTTACTAACTCCTCTGTGTCTTCCTCATTCACTAGTCTTCAACCAAGGGCTTCGGAAGCATAACCTTGTCCTCGGAGCTATTGTGCTGAAGATGGCCACCGAGGTTGGTTTTATTACGATAAAAATCCCACATTTCCCAACGTCCCTTCCAAGATGCCAGCAGCCTATTGAAGCCTCTCAAAAAATCAGTGACCTTTTTGTCTGAATTATCACATAAACCAAATAGTTCTATCTAAGAACTTGTACTTTCACTTCGTGATAAAATAAACCACCATACAAATACAACACTATTTTTAGTATACACAAAAACCGAGACACCACAACAAGATTTTAATCAGAATCACCGGAGTATGTATTTTTTTTCAATAAATCTCCATGTTACACTTTACTTTATGTTGCGTTAAGTTCCCCAGTAGAGTGTGAAATGTGTGAGATGTGCTATGCAGGGGTTGTCTAATACACGGAAACTGACCGAGCGGACCGTCTAAAGCCTCAAGGTGTCTATTCCCGTCCACTGTTATGCATAGAAACCTATTGAAACAAAACTGAAAGTATGAAGAAAAAAAATGCAAGATTTAGCGTGGTATAAAAACTATGCCAATCGATTCTCCTAGTGATTCTGAACAAACTAGTTTCAGGTTTAGTGTATACTAAAACCACAGTGTACCTACTTACTACATACAATGGGTCAACGCCCATACATTTGACAGGTCCTATGAAATGTCAAAATTGGTAACACTTGTCATAGGGTTGTCACATAAAACAAATTACACAAACTTTGTCAAACAAACGTCCAAATTAATTAACGTTTTATAGAAACTGACACGCAAAAAGAAAACCACGCATGCGTAATTTTGACGATTGACAAAATAATGCAAAGGTATGTATGTAGCAGCAATTTCGCCATCTTATCCTGGAATTTTCTAACAATATTTAAAACTACAAATTTTGTCGAGGTTATATTCGCAGTAGCTAACGCTTGCGGGGGTAGGTAAGAGTCATAAATTATTCCCAAATCCAAGAAGGAGCCATAGAAAATTACCTATTATTCATGGTCATTACTTCTATCGTTTTCGTGGGTGCTGATGCTGGAAATAAAGCCTAAGTATTCCTCGATCATAAACGGCGGTCAAAAAAAATTATCTGTTAAATGTAATTTGCCAGGTAAAATGTGGTCTCAATCTTGGTGTTTGAGAATGGATCTTGTTTTTGTAATCAGCGCCCCCGAAAATCATGGATTCGACACCCATGACGGCTAATTTGAAAATTTTCATGTCCGCCATCTTGGAAATGGATTTTGACCTCATTTTCGACATCAGTACCCCCGAAAACCATGGAAATGACACCCATGACGACTAATTTGACATTTTTACTGCCGCCATCTTGGATTTCGTTTTTGACCTCATTTTCGGCATCCGCACCCCAGGAAACCATGGATTTGACACCCATGACGACTAATTTACTAATTTTCATGGCCGCCATCTTGGATTTAGATTTTGACGTTATTTTCGGCATCAGTGACCCCAAAAACCATGAAATTAACACCCATGATGATTAGATGAAAATTTTCATGGCCGCCATCTTGGATTTGGATTTTGACGTTATTTTCGGCATCAGTGACCCCAAAAACCATGAAATTAACACCCATGATGATTAGATGAAAATTGTCACGGCCGCCATCTTGGATTTGGATTTTGACGTTATTTTCGGCATCAGTGACCCCGAAAACCGTGGAAATGACTTCCCACGAACAATCATTTGAAAGTGTATGTATGCCGCCATCTTGGATTAGTAAACAGACTTTATAATAAAATTCTCGTAATAGGTACATACAACATTTAATTATTATTTATATTATGTTACACATAAGTTGTGATAGGTTAGGCTAAATATGTTTTTGAATTGTATATAAATGTGTAGTAGTTATTAAATACTAAATGTTTAGAAGTTATATAATAGTTGTTCTGTGTTATTGCTATGTATGAGACTTATATAATTTAGGTTAGGTTGTAGATATGTTAAAGAAGTTCCTTATTAGGTTAATTTAATATTGTTATTATATAAATACCCACTATCGCATTAGGTTAATCCTGTAATGATAGTTGTAACGGTAATTTAAATAAAAAAAAAAAAAAAAAAAAAATCTATTAATACATTAATATAATTTCTATGAACGATATCAATCAAATTCGAAATCAAAAAGTGCGAGCCCTGGAATTTATGTCCCTTATAACCTCCGCCCCTTCACCCCGCAACCACCCGCACGATTGCTCTGCGATAATGTTCTACGTTGACCGACTGTAAGGAGTAAGATATAGGTAGACTGTGCTAAAACTAAACTTGTATATCAAATCATACACATGCCTAAGAGTAAACCTTCCAAGTGTCCTGTCATCGTGTAATATGAAGGCCGTGACTCATCAAAATGTTGGCCTCACCGGCCCCACATTACAATAGCTGTACTGTTCTCATTGACATCCACCTCACGCCTGCAATCAATGACGCATTGAGGCCTCAAATATTGTTCCACTGAATACGACATCGCTTTAGTATTTTCCTCTATAATGTTGGTAGAACTGTGAACAATTTTAGGACTGAATTCTGAATTCCTGACAGGTGCGCAGTATCTTGCATTGAAATGAAATGAAACTTATGTAATATTCTAGGTTCATGAAATACAGTGAATAGAATTTCAAAATAACATATAGGGACGGCGAAATGTGGAGTTACGTTTGTACTACTTTGTACAGGTACAGTCAACGAATAAAAGCGATAAAATATTTTGGGAATGTTTATTAGATTCCTTGATAATTATCAAAGTAATTCCATTTATTCATTTCTACACATATAGCTTTACATTTTTCAAGATTTCTAAAATCCATTTATAAATATAAGGAATAGTAGCCCACCGGTTTCGGGACCAAGCTACGTGTTGTCCAGGCACCAGAGAGAGGAACCTTAATATTCTACCCTCCGCCACCCTTAAACACACACAGGAGCAATGAATCCAGCATTCTAATTGCGCAACGCACTCGTAATCGCTATGGCTTTGCTTTTAACAAGTCAACAATTTCCATAGCAATGTATGTATTAATAAAATCCGACTTCTCCTCAACGATGTACCACGCAATGAATATTGTTGTATTGTCAAAATCAAAGCCATGGTGATTACTAGATACTAGCTCAATTAGGATGCAGGTCACCAACATAAACCTTAATATCTGAGAAGTTAAGAAAGATGAGTATTTCAAATTAAAATATTTTATAGACTATTTAATACGATTCAAATAAAAAATACTCACGCCTTTTTCCCATGGGGGTAGGCAGAAACTGTAGAACGCCACATGCTACGATCCTTACATACTCCTTTCGCTTCGTCCACGGTCATACATCTAAAAAATAAAAAATATGTAGTATTAAAATAGTCTATAAAATACTTTGCGCCCGAGTGTATTGCATGCACCTAAATATATATTCTACCTATATATTCAAATACGGATACGTAATAATATCAAAATTATTGTACATCCAGTGAATGTTATTTCGCATCTACATATTTAAGGAATTTCCCTGAAATGTGGCTCTGCCTTAAGGGCAGCTAAAGCCTGTACCATATTACGTGGAAATGACATGGCCGAACTTTCGGTACCGAAGCCACTAATATACGTTTCCATGTAATTTACTATTCATGATCACATGAGCGGGCAATCGGTTGGTTCGTGCAGAAATTACCGGGTGATGAGGCGTTGGCGTTGAGTTATATTTTGTTTTGCTTGTTATTTTATTAATAGTATAAAAATGAATTGCTGTACGTTAGTCTCGCTAAAACTCGAGAACGGCTGGACCGATTTGGCTAATTTTGTTTTGAAATATTTGTGGAAGTCCAGGGAAAGGTTAAATGGTGAGTGTTTGAATGCCAAGCTCCAGATGTGCTGCTGGGGGTCTTGACTGATAATTAAAACTACTAGACTTCAATAATAATGACTATATTTCGATAGGTAACTGATTACAAAAAAGATAGCCGATGCGTGTGCGCACGCTAAGGTAACGGCGGAGTGAGTGGCGAGCTGCAGCCGGTCGGCGGCTGAGCCCAAGGTGGGGGCCGGCGTAGAAGGCCCTGGAAGCTCGTAGAATGCTCCAAAGCGACCCAAATTATAGAAAAATTGCGAGGAAAATAGTAAAAATTACAATTTTATTTTCCCACAAACTGTTCCTTCGTACCTGTCAAACATTCGATGTTCGTCCTGTCGGTACGGTAAATTCGGGTCACTTCAAATCAAAAATATTGTGTATCCAAAAGCACTTCAATAAACAGATTATAAAACCAAATACTTTTGTTGGCCACCGGTTCAGAATAAAGGATTCATAATAGAAAACCAGACATTTCAGTATAAACATAGATATTTATTACTTCCTTCAACATAAACCACAAATACACTCGGTACAAATCCAATTATTTCCAATTATTCAATACATAATGATTTAATCTGTACTTACACTTGTATCTGAAGTGTTACCATTTAATCCAAAATTACACAGTAAGTATCACTTGATGTTCACACCTCGACGTCTCTGACAAGACTGCCGAATGACTACCAATAAGTTTTTAATCATGAACGAATGAATGATCGATTGAGTGAATGTAAGTAATATGACAGTTACCAGAGACAATCTAATATGGTATTACCAGAGACAAGCTAACAGTTCGGCCATCCTGTTCAAAGCGTGTCCTCACGCGTACAGTTTTATACACACTATAAAAACGAGTTTCACTATTTAAACACCAACGATAATATCGTTAAATTAATTTAATTATGTAAACTACAAAACAATCATAGTCTTAATTAGGTGTTATTTTTCCAGTAATCAAACAGTTGTATAACATTGGCAATCTAGCAACAAATTATAGTTATAAAGAATATAACACAACAGTATCTATACTTTCTAAAACATTGTTTTATGAAATAACAATTACAATCAACCTATTTCTTCTTCCTACGTCGCTCTCGGTTGTTATTTCCTGTGCTCATCCCGAATAAATACTTTTTCCTTCTTTCTTTTTCTCCTTAACCCTGAAGGCCGCGATCTCAATAAAACACCTTCATTTTTCTGTGAACTCATTAATATAACTCAACCAATTAATAATATAAAGCACATTTAATCCTGTAATAACTTAAAGTTTGTTATCTCTACCTTGTTTTCACTATTGCTACTACGACTAACCTCTTCATTACTCTCCAAATCTCTACAAAACGCCAAGACTACATCCTGTCGATAACGGCCACGTTTGCGGGACATGGAGGTGTCTTCAATCAGATACCTCTCATTGGAAAGCACCCTTACCACGCGATCATGGTCCTTGAAACTTAACCACTAGTATCCGACACGCACTATCGTGGTACACCCATCTCTCAACGCAAACCTAATCTCCATTCCACACTTTCTGATTTCCCACACCTATCAAACCTCTATGTTCTCTAGCCGTTGTTCCCCAATACCTTCGCTCGCTCTACCCCCAGCCTATCTAACTCCTCCAGATCAGCTACATCGGCGGCATTAGACACAGTAGAGTACAAAATTCCTTCCGTTCCGCTAGCAATGCCAAAACTAAATGACAATTCAGTGACCCTTTCCAGGTTATGTTATGGATCGTGGCACCGTTGCCTATCTGGACTTCATAAATACAATCATCCCAGGTTTCTTCATCTTGGCTACGGAAAAGTTGACAGAGCGTCCAAATAAGTCCACCAAAACGTTCGACTCGCCCACTCGCTTTAGGCGACGGTATTGCCAATATTCTTCATTCCACATAAAGGAACAAACTCTCTAAATCTTTTACTGGTAAAGCTTCTTTCCTAGTCGGCTGTCAGGCGAGAAGGCATATCAGCCAATACGTTCCTCAAACACTCGTATACTCATCTATGATTTATTATTTTTGACAGCAGTTATACCAACATATACAATAAAACCATAAAACAATACTTGCAAATAACAGCCACCCCCCTCGCTCTTAATGAAAACACCTAGGCAGTCCGCATCCACCGTATGGAGGTAACGCTGATTCCTTCGTTTAGATGAGAGTTACCCTCTCACTCACCAGCAGGCGCCTTGCACAGAGCCCATTCCAAAAACCTTTCTCAAAACAACAAAGAGCCTCATCAAATCTGCAATGCCCAACTTTGTCGTGGTTTCCTCCGTACATCTCCTTCAGACCTCCTTAGAAACCAGCGAAATATTATATATCCTGCGTTATTCATGACCGTGCACCCCTTTTGCAGAGTATATTTTCAAACATCTGCACTTCCTCATCCACCATTCTGCGCAATGGCAAAGAGTACTCAACTCAGGAATGTTCAAAATACAAGTTCCCATGTACGGGGACCGAAACCAGGCCGCGATTACGCTTTAGTATGCACCACTCGATAGCCAAGTCGAGACTCGATAACACAATCAAACACCTGTAGCTGGACCCAGCAGTGTGCAACTCACGAAATCAGATTGCGCTTAGTAAATGTGAATCCACCAGTCAGTACAAATTGTGATAGCAAGCACACTATAAGTCCACTCAAAGACGCTAGCACCGCCAAGGTAGAAGATTCCTAGGAGCGAATCTCATATTCGTCAGGGAGAGGTTCTACGGCCCAAAACATGAGACAGATCGAAACACTCCTACGAAATCGTCTTGCAAAAGCACACCCGTCAGTCCGTCCATCTTTGCACGCATCGGTGTGTAACTTGTGTTGTTGCTTTAAAATCACACAAAGCTAACAATAGACGCCACGTAAGTAAAGTATCAATCCTGAATACCACTCCATATCCATGCCACCTCCTTTCGAGTGCCAGTCAATGGTAATGTCAAATACCTATTAATAAACAAAACATTAAATATCAATCATCAATCAATTAATATAAATTCGTAGACAACCCCAAAAATTTACCAATTTCACGCTGGTTTTAAGTGCCGGGAACTTCGAGACACCATCTGCTCTCCCACCACGTGACCGTATACATGAGTCCACTTCAAAACCCAACAAATCAAACTCCGTAACCATTTCGTTAGCGCCCGTAAATCATAAATCCTTCAGATCATTAAAAACAATCCTGATGTTTATTAAGTTATGTTTAAAAATAGACACGCTAATTGTCTTTTAATTCTGTTTTAAAACTACTTTTTTTCGTAAATAAGCTTTATTTCCTATTTATAATTATAACAAAGTGTAACCTGACGTCATGGCTTCCCCGGTCTCGTATGAAAGTGCCAGACCCAAAATGGTATTTTTCTTTTTGCAATTATGTTGAGCAATGGCTACTAGCCCATTCAGCCAATGCCAACAAGTTCCTCGCCACAATTTATCAAATCATCAGAGCTATACGACTCAAAAGTCTTCTGTGAACATTTTTTTTAAACTTGTAGTAAATGCAAATGTTTAGTGTTGATAGACCGCGTTAGCAAAGAATTCCCAGAAATTGCTACATCGTCCTTACGACGTTTTATATGCAAGTAGGGAACCATGACCGTCTTCGATACGGCATCTACCAGATAAAAGATTCTTTGCCTTCTTCACCTCGAAGCGAACCACGTACGTAAATGCTCCCATCAAATACTAGATTAGATGCGATGGACACGAAACAACAATGTCACCACTAGACAATAAGTATACAGGGTACACCCTTTTTTTTCCAAAAAAAATCACCCTGTATGGAATTTGAATGGTTATTAAACTAGGCACCTGAGTATAAGAACGTCCTAGGAGCGCGGGACAATCCAAAACGCAATCGTGAACCACTCGAACATCTACGAGTATAACCTTCTTGACACCTTGTACCTCAACACTAGCTGTTAGTGTACATACAACAATAAATACCATACCATACCTCCAAGCAGTAGAATATTAGAAGAAACCTTTACATGGAGACCAAGTTCCCTAGCTCTACTAACTGTAATAAATGAACACAGACTTCTCAAACCTTATGACATGATACACGTCACCACTGATCCTATTATCAAAACGTATTTGTCACTGCAACTATTAGTCGCGCATAACTTGGGAACACAGACTTCTCAAATCTAATGACTTGATACAGCCCCACTACTGATCCTAATATCGAAAAATGTATTTGTCACTGTAACCGTCAGTTGCGCATAATTTGAGAACACCGAATTCTCAAATCTAATGACTTGATACAGCCCAACCACTGATCCTAATATCGAAAAACGTATACGTATTAGCCACTGCAACTATCAGCTGCGCATAACTTGGGAACACCGACTTCTCAAATCTATAGACTTGATACAGCCCAGTCACTGATCCCGATATCGAAAAACGTATATGTCACTGTAACCATCAGTAACGCATAACTTGAGAAGACTGACTTCTCAAATCTAATGACTGGATACAGCCCAGTCACTGATCCCAATATCGAAAAACGTATCTGTCACTGTAACCATCAGTAACGCATAACTTGAGAAGACTGACTTCTCAAATCTAATGACTGGATACAGCCCAGCCACTGATCCCAATATCGAAAAACGTATCCGTCACTGTAACCATCAGTAACGCAAAACTTGAGAAGACTGACTTCTCAAATCTAATGACTGGATACAGCCCAGCCACTGATCCCAATATCAAAAAACGTATCCGTCACTGTAACCATCAGTAACGCATAACTTGAGAAGACAGACTTCTCAAATCTAATGACTGGATACAGCCCAGCCACTGATCCCAACATCGAAAACGTATCCGTCACTGTAACCATCAGTAACGGATAACTTGAGAAGACCGACTTCTCAAATCTAATGACTGCATGGATGTACAGCCCATGCAGCCACTGATACCAATATCGAAAAACGTATCCGTCACTGTAACCATCAGTAACGCATAACTTCAGCCGATTCGTTATGAGTATAATTATGCTCTTTGAATACGTATACTCTAAAGCTGGGATGGCCAGATTCATTACAATAAAAGCAATTGAATTTAATTAATCGTTCAGGATTTAAAGTTGTCGATGTGTTGCGTTAATAAGAGACCTGTTATCATACCCATTTCTTTTGCTTGTATGTTGTAACTTCTCTAGTTTGCCCTACTTTGACTATTCTAAAATACTGACTCACTAAATTAAGCTACTTGAACTCCCACTTTTGTGACCTGATTATCTACTCTATTTAAAATTCAATCCACCGCCTGTTTCCTATGAATTTTATACCTATTCAGTCAATTCAGTTTTATGCAATAATAATTTATTGTTCCAATGATTAACCATACACGACACGTTTAAAATTTCAAGTACTGTAATTATAGACACAATAGATAAACAATGGCACTGACGAACCGGTTCGTCGGTCGGGACGTTAGCGGTTAATTAGCATTTCAGTAAGGAGTTCAGCATAGTTCTCACGGCAAGGGAATAGATAACTATTTTTTCTTCAATGCTCCCTACTTATGCAAAAGAGAAGGTCATCTTTGATACCACGTTTTCGTAACCCCAGTAAGATTAGGAAGGACGTAATGTATGTTGTTTTTCATCTAATCCACATATTTCCGCACATTCTTCAACTTTAGTGATCCGTACTAACAGAGTCTGTTCTTTACTCATAGGCTTCAAATCCGTTACGATGTTTGCGTTAAATTTTAACTTATTTTTATCTGAACTCCAGGCTTTATTTAACATTGTCATAGTCAACACAATACTAATTGGTAAAGACTCACCCGGACTCGAGCTATCGTTGCGATATCTCCTTCGCATTGATCTTTCTCCTGTATTCCTGCTTTTCGTTTCTTGTAATTTTGTTCGTTCATTGAACTGTTCATTTATGATAACATTTCGCTTTTTCAAATTTCTGGTCCATCCAGTAGTATTCATTCCGCTATCCAACGACTTAACTTTCCCTGCTCTCTAACCTGAGAACTCCCTGCTCTCTAACCTGAGAACATCCTGGCCGTCTGTCCTAGCCAAAATGCTAAATGCTCTAATCCTGAACATTTCCTGGCCCTTTAACCTGGGCGATCCATCGTCATCTATAACCATCCATGAACATCAGTCCTTCCCCTCGACTGTATCTTTCCTTGTCCATTGTGAGTGTATCTGAAACTTACAGTTGTAAAGCTTAGTGTTTGTTCATAAACACGAAACAATATTTAAGATTATAATAAAAGTCAAAGTCATTGTTTTATTATCATAATATTGATCCAATATTGTTCCATTTATAATTGCATTATTTCAAAGAAGCTATTAAGGCAGAAATAAAGCAGTTTTCTTTTCCATCTCTATCCTTGTAAGCCATACTATGCAAAAACACAAAAAAATAATTTAAATTAATTTGGTGCGTCATCATATCATGATAATAATTACACGAATAAAATAACCGTACCAATTCTACTTTGAATAAAGTAAACTAAAATCTTTATATAAATATCCTATTAATGTTATAATATCTAAGTATGTAACAGAATACAGACTACCATATCGATTGGTCGCTTAACAAATTGAATAATTATAAATCTACCACAGTAGAAACTTCCATAAATTCATAGTCGAAATTAATACTTCGTTTTCTACATATGGATGATGTGATATTTATTAATAACGGTTCTTTAATATTATTACGGTAAAGAGTAAGGAAATAAATATCGTATGACAGATGGAAAAGAAAAATAAAATATTTGATATTTATTTTACTTAAATAGCCAGAAAAATATATTTACCGGGTGGGAAAAATAAATTACACCTGATAATAAATGACATCAAATATCCGTTAAAATGTGGACGTGAAAAAGGGAATTATGAGAATTCCCTTATTATCCCACTTCTGAACTGTTGGCCACCGGTTCAGAATAAAGGATTCATAATAGGAAACCAGACATTTCAGTATAAACATAGATATTTATTACTTCCTTCAACATAAACCACAAATACACTCGGTACAAATCCAATTATTTCCAATTATTCAATACATAATGATTTAATCTGTACTTACACTTGTATCTGAAGTGTTACCATTTAATCCAAAATTACACAGTAAGTATCACTTGATGTTCACACCTCGACGTCTCTGACAAGACTGCCGAATGACTACCAATAAGTTTTTAATCATGAACGAATGAATGATCGATTGAGTGAATGTAAGTAATATGACAGTTACCAGAGACAATCTAATATGGTATTACCAGAGACAAGCTAACACTTTTTTCTACGTGGCATTGCGACGCATGCCGGGTACAGCTAGTTTTATTAATAAATATATCTTTATAAGGGACTAGCTGTGCACGCGACTCCTTCCGCATGTAAGTCGGAAACCTAAACTGTGTCGCAATAGCTGGACTTTCTTCTTGATCCTTTTAAACTCTAATACCTTTTGATTGAGCAAACTGATTACGATGAAACAAAAACGAAATGTTACTTCAAGAACACTTTATATTTGCCCATAAAAGTCAACCGCATTGTGTCAGTCCTTTTACGTGATGCGTGCTAAAATTCCAAAAATGACCAAAATGGATTCCATTGGTTATCTTTTATCCCACACGCAATTTTTTTTAAAATATTTTTTTACTGGCACGCCTTGTCTACAGATTTATTGTTATTATTCTGTCTAAATAAATTATCTTAAGCAATGCCTACATAATAAATTCTGTAACATGTATTTGTACAACGAATATCGTGTATTCAGCATAAAGGCATGAGCACAATGTGCTGTGTGCACAGGTGTGAAATTTACTCTAAGCTTTTCATTCAATTTTCTTTCTTTTGTAAGTTAAATTTAGTTGTAGATCACACCTGCTACCAGGTGTATGAAAAACATATGAAACCTGTTGGTGTTTTATATAAGGCTCGGAAACCGGTTAAATTTTTAAACCGGTAAGTAAGACTATAAGTAGATATTTATAAAGAACTCAATATTTCTGTTTCATTCCTATTAACCGATAAATTGAGCGTTATTCTGAAATAAAGTTCTTATAAGGTTAGCGTTCATTAACCGGTACTAACCAGTATTTCTTCCTTAAAATGTCTCTGAAACTTGTTATTAAAGAGTTTCAATCTTGTTATTAACAAGTTGTTAACGCAGGTCGAGAACTATCCGTCGCGTTGAGTCGAATCGGTTTATTTCGATCATCATCTGCCTAGCCTTTTCCCAACTATGTTGGGGTCGGCTTCCAGTCGAACCGGATGCAGCTGAATATCAGTATTTTACATGGAGCGACTGCCTATCAGACCTCCACAACCCAGTAACTGGGTAATACGATACTCTTGGTAAGACTGGTTGTCAGACTTTCTGGCTTCTGACCAACAGTAACGACTGTCAAAGATCTACAAATGACAGCCGGGACCAACGGCTTTACGTGCTTTCCGAGGCACGGAGGAAACTCGCTATGGTAAATGGTCACCCATCCACAGACCAACCTCGGCAAGCGTGGCTTAACCCGGAAGATCGGTCTATGCGGCTGTAATTATTTAGCCACGAGCTCCACGAGCTCGGTTTATTTCGATATTAGTACGAAATGATTATCGGTTTAGTTCTGAACGAAAACATTATGCGAACACGTTAAAAACCTTTACTAACCGGTATTTTTGCAACCGGTTCCCGAGCATTGGGTATACAAGGTTAGTCAGTAAAGGGGTACTAATCCGAAAGGGTGTTAAATTACCTACAATTATGAGTAACTTTTGTTCTACCACTTTCCCCGAGAGTCAATAGTTTAAGAGAAATAGCTGTTCAAAAATTACATAAAAAATATGCTAAAATCTATTTGTCCTCAGCTACGATCAGCTGTGTTTACATTTTAGGTCATATTTGGGGTCAAGAATTAGAAGCTCCATTTTCTGAATTCGTAACTGAAGAAGGGACGATTTTTTTTTAAAAAAGTATTACAAAAATCATTTTACATGGAAATAAAAATTATCAAATTTTGAAATTTTACCACTTGCTTTCAAACCGTCATCAGTGATACTTTAAGTGGCTCGCGGATTAGTTCCCCCTTTCTGACTAACCTTGTATATGACAAAAAAATATTTACAAAGTAATTTTGTTTTTTCGTATCGGTCCCAGGTTCGAATCCCATTAGGGGTCGCCCTTAGTGCTGTTGTTGCAGGTAGTAATGATGTTAGTGTAGTACAAGTAGTTAGCTTAGGTTAAGTATTTTACTTCCCCATCATTGGCTGGAGACTCTTCAGGTCTCGCCAATAACTGCCCGGTTACGTAGAAGGGATTCCCAAGGACCATCTACAGCAGACAAATAGAAAAAAAAAGCACTTTGTGGAAAATATTACTCAATACAAACTCCCACTATTGTTAGGTTGAAGGCGCATTTATCGTATGAAAGCTTAGAGATAGCATGAAAAGAGCTTAGTTTCAAAAGGTTTTACTTCGCTTTACACTATTTTTCAAGAGCTAAGACTACTTCGATATATCTTGAAGATTAATTATTTTAGTTTTAAATAACTTCAACTTATAACGAAGATCAACTTCGTTTTTTTAAACTATTTGAGACTGGAAATATTTCAGGAAAGGAAAGATTCAGAGAAAGATAAAAATACACATGTGACCGCCTCTTTGGTCTAGTGATCACAAGCGCAACTGCTGAACGTCAGACCAGGCAAAGTGTTATTGGGTTTTTCCGTATGGAATTTCTGAATAGCAGCCCGGAGTCTGGATTTGTACCCGGTTGATGGGAATTGGCTCGCCCCTATTACATGGGACTTAAACGTAACGGCAAAATGAGGGTGTACTATCCACCTCTGCCCAACCCTTCGGGGAATACAGGCGTGATGTTATCTAATAGATGATACCTTGTCAGCCACAATGTATATCCGGTATTTAGTACCGTACAATACAACCACATATCTTTCAGTTCCTGTGGATTGACAATATCAAATTGGAAAGAAAAATGTTGGTGACAGCTCTCAGGTTACGATCTGGCCATATTCCGTCAAATAAATTCGCATATTTATTGCAAAAAGTAGCTTCTCCTAACTGCGAGGACTGTGGACGGATAGAGGATGTTTTACACATTCTATGGGAGTGTGTACGTAACGAAGCTTACAGATTTATACATTTGGGTGTAGCCAGAGCGATGGATATTGGTCTTTGCAATAGTATCTTAGCTAAACCTTCGTCAGACGAGGCCATTTTTTTTTTATAAATTAGCAGAACTAAGTCTTACTAAGTAATTACCCCATTTTGATTTCACTTTTTCTGCATGTGCATATATTAGTGGGCGGGAGGGTTGTGCTGCATACTGCATCCAAACTAGCGATCTTGTTCAGCGGAATTAAAGCTAGATATTCTATTTGCATATTTGTATGTCATGGATTTCCGCAAAGTAACGCCTGATTCCATCATTTATCTAATTACCCCATTTACTATGTATTTGTTTTTTGTTATTTTGTCTTACAGGGCGATGTGGTCGCTCAGCGACAAAGCCCACAATAAATTTGAAAAAACTTGTGTTTCCGTTCTTTATTGATACAGGTTAGTCACTCCCACCCATGGTCACCTCTCTCCGCAATTACGTTGGTAACCGCAGGCCAGTCCTCTTGCACTGATAGCGTGGCCACCGGTTGCCGGCCCCGAAATATTTGGGCTGGCCATTTGACATTCATTTGTGACTAACTACTTTGATTGATGTCCAGTATGCAAATGGAGCCAGCAATAGTCGTTAACGTGTAGGTAACTTGCCTAGACGTAACTACGCAATGAAGGAACTGCCAATTGATAATAATAAAACCTGCCTCATGTTTGGAACAGAGCCAAACTAGATAAGAGAAAGTAATTCTAGTACTTCTAGTGAAGGAGCCAAATTTCTTTCGTTCAAATATTCTATGTCACCTGATTCTCAATTCTTTATGCATTTCATAATGTCTTTTTGAAACAGGTGGTAGGGACCAATAATGGAATAATCAAGAAATCGCATTAAATTAGCTTGAGAGAATTTAAATAAATAGGTTAAAACAGTGCTTACATTACCTTTTTTTACAGCAGCATTTATTGTTCTAAACAAAAAGTAATCAACGTTTTCACTTGACAAAGAAAGAAGTAACAACATTTTTTTTTTTTTGAATTTTCACTCTCATATGTGCGTATACACGTAGAAAGCGGGTTGCCGGCGCCGATCTGTCAGCGCTTGTCGGTGCTGGTCCGCGCAGTTAGTCGGCGCAGGTAGCCTTGTGTGGCGAACCAGCGCCGACAAGCTCCAAACTGCGCCGACAAGTTCCGACCTGCTCTGATCAGCGCTGGTAGGCCGTCATTTGTTGCTGTATTTGCAAGTGAACAACGCGTATTTTTGTTAAAATGCCAGCTCCTGCTTCCACCCGCTTCCTTTATGTAGCGGTTACCTGCACGGATCAGTACCGATAAGCGCTGGTAGGTCGGCGCTGGTTACTTGCTTCCTTTATGTATACGCCCTAAAAATGGAGAAAAAAGTTTTAAACATAGACTTTTTGCGTCGGTCTTGTCCGTGATGTTATTTTACGTAGTCAAACAGTCTATAAGTAAGTCCCGTCAAAGTCCTCAGAGGAATTATAAACCAGAATTATGTAAAGCCCACAACGACCGGTATATAAATTAAAATCAAACCTAATGGATGAATTGCTTGAGTCAATTTGCATTTGTTATTTCAAATGTTTCGGTTACACTTCTAAAATGGAGATTATTTCCTTGCCAGACTGAGATTAAAGATTCAGATGTTTCAAAATTAGAGAACTGAGTTAATATTACGCTAAGAATCTTATAACACGCATCTACTCCCAGCGTACAGTGAGAAATTTTTATTTTCTAGCGCGTCCCCTGTACCCATGCGGGATAAACCCTTATGCAGTAAAAGCGACATATTGTCGTGAAACCACGACATGAGTCTAGTGTTTTCGTAGGGAGCCTGCCGTTTTGCCAAAATTATTTTGACAAAATTTCATTACCCAAACGCATTTTAGCAACCTTTTTTTATACCAATGCAATATTTGGAATGATTTTAGTACGCACATTTTCATTTGGTCAAATTTTTACTCGGCAGAATATTACCAAGGATAATATCGTTAAGGCATTTGGTCTTTAATCAAATGATTTATTACAGCAAATAATATTTAGACAATAAACATGTAGTCAAATGATTGTAACACGCTTATATCGTCTTTAAATCGAATCAGCTAGGTTAGGTTAGGTTAGAACTGTAACCACACAACAAAAAGAAACATATTTTTGAATGTAAAACCAGAAACTAAGTACTACCGGAATAGTTAAGACAATACTAAGTAGGTTTGGCTTATTTTATTTAGCGAAAAATACCTATGTTATACCAACTGAAATATTTGACTACATTAAAATTGGTAAAAGTACTAGTTGGTAAGCAATTTATTGTTAAATGTTAACTTGCCAAACATTAGGTTTGCGTTACAATTATTTGTGAAGAGTTTATTTGCTAAGTAGTAATTTGTTAAATGAAATTATGCGGAAACTTATTTGGGAAGTGATAATTTGTCAATTTTTTTTCTATGAATCAAGGGAGAACCGTTTTCATAAAATTATAAAACTCCAATAATAAAGCTCATTGCCATTCCCTCTACCAAATGCTTTGTCACGTCTTGGACTATAAAATAAAATTATTCTGTTACGACTTATTTTTTTTTTTTGCTTTATATCCAAAACCTTTAACAAATCAAAAAGATCAACCCAGCGTAAAGTTCCGCATTATTCCTATTATCCGCCACGAAAATTATTATTTCCTGTTAATCCAATACATTAGCCGCTATCTCATGAAAACAGGTCAATAAAATCAAAGCGTATAATTTAACAAATTGTTTTTTACGTGGCAACTTATCGAATAGACTGGTCCAACTAGTGGGCTAAACAATTGGAGCCAATTTGATGTTACACGGATAAATGTTTGAGCCAATATTGGCGTCATGTTTTAAAATACAGTATAACATAACTAATAAGTTAGATCGTTGTACCTGATCGATCAACCAATGGCAGTCGCTTATTATAATATTTTCGCGCCACTCACACTTATTACGTCAGCGTAAAGATCATTATTTACTGCACTACTAATAAGCATTCGTGGCCTTGAAGACGCACTCAGTTCGGAAATGATCGGTTTTACGAAGTTTGCCGATGCGAAATCTTAGTTTTTTTTTATTACGACATTATATTGGTGAGAGCTGACAGGCTCTTAGATAGAGCACACGAATCCAAGTAACAGAGATACTCGTATTGACGAATTCCTCTATACCTGGGTCTTACATACACACGACGGAACACAGTAAACTGCTTGGCTTGGACTTTAATGTGATGATGGTAGCTAGCCAGATGGACTATATACCGGGTGGGTCAAAAATCGTGGATCAAACGAAACGGGACGATAGTTGGGGTTATTTGCAGCATTTTATAGTAGTACATTTATTTTACAGTAACGTTCTAAATTTACAAGTATTTTTTCGTGACACTTGAAAGATATTGAAAAAAGTGCCAATACTCATAAATCATGGTACCCACTGTCATAAAAGCACTTTGAAGCAACTACACTTTTAATTTAATTGCCTATTTATTACAAATGTTGGTATTTTCTTAAAAAAACACTCAAATTGTCATTACTTTTAAGGAGTTAGGGCTCTGCCACAGAGATATTTTTTACTGCAAATAACTCCAACTATCGCCCTGTTTCGTTTGATCCACGATTTTTGACCCACCCTGTAGATCCTACCACCAAGCGTGCTGGGTTTTGTTGAATCTTATAGAAGAGGAAGTTTTATATTGTAGCCCGTCCCCACACAGAGAAAGTTGTTACGTACTGTACCATTTTACAGAATACACAATTCATTCAATCAGATTCATTTAATTTCATTTGAAACCGTTTGAACAATGATGCAAATCAGGTACTATAACTTCGTATTCTCCGTCATCAGTTCCGTCTCTATCAACCCTCGTATCCCAGACATTTTTGTTTTCCCAAAATCCATTATTAATATTTCACCATTACATAGGGTCCTATACTGGCATCAAACTTGCTCCCACACTCATCAATCATCGGTTTTCAAAACATGCCGTCATCTAAACTTCTTAGCATGACCGTCTTGATACAAAAATCAACCTTATCGTGCTAATTTTAAAGAACATTTTTGTTTGTCTTGGATAATATTTTTCGTATTACAATTTTATTACGGGGTAGTTCGTAAAGTGATTACAACACATATTTTGGTTGATATACAGCAAACAAACAGACAATATAGCTGCCTCTTAATTTAGTATAGAATAACAGGTGCCCAATTCTCCTAAAATAAATCTTGATAAATCGCAATCTAACCAAGTAGGCCTAGCACGAATGTTGTGACGTATGATAACGTAACGTTAACGCGAGTGAATTTTGAATTGGAAATACTCGTTTCGCACATAATATTTAATCGAATTGAAAACTTTATTCATATCTATATGTCGCAGAATCAACACAGAAGCACAACTATTAGAATGACTATTGATTATTGTTAATGTAGTAGGACGCCATCTGTTATCGTTTGTCGGAAACGTCAAGCAGTGTGCTTGGGTGAGGTCGGTGCGGGGCGTGGCATGTCTTGTTTGACGGTTGTCAGCAAGCTGTCAGCTGTCAGCTGTCGGCTGTCAGCTGTCATCCTTTTTGACATTAGATGCATTTGATTTGAGTGAAGTTACTTTGGACTGAGACACAAGGGCGAGAGGTCGTTTTGCCAGCCTGCACCGAACTTACCGCGTTTCCGTACTATAATCCATTTCCATCGGTTTGTTCATTTGAGATTTTATTAAGTATTTCGTTAACGAGAGTGAATAAATAGAGGACTATAATCAGTGTTGTGACTATTATTTCCTGCCTACACCAAGTCGAACTTGGACTCTGATGACGAGGTACCCCCAATGAGTGAACTACCCTCGTTATATGTATGATACAAATTGTGGCTGTCGCATTTTAACTTATCGGGTACCGTAATTATAGACACAATAGATAAACAATGGCACTGACGAACCGGATCGTCAATCGGGCCGCTAGCGGTTAAACTAAAATGCTATAGAATAGTTGTATTATCGATTTAAAATTCACTCACATTAACGCTCAGCATTAACGTTACGTTTACGTTGCTATACGTCAAAATATTCGTGCTAGGCCTACTGTTCATTCGGATTTCGTTTTCAAAAGCTGTCTAAAGCCGGGTCCGCTGCGCCGTGTTTTCGTGTTTGCAAACAGGATAACATTGTTTGCTTACCGAATAGGGGCGCGGCCTAACAGTTTTGTTAGCAAAAACACAATATCATGTTTGCCGAAACGAATGGATAACATCCCCCGCGTTCGCCTACGGGGAGGGGGAATGACGCATTTTGTGTTCGCGCTCACTAGAAGAAGACGCCATCAATGCTGCCAGGTCTCCCGATTTACCGGGATAGTAAAGTTAGTAAATGTCTCCAGATGTCCCGGATTCCCACTCAAGACTCCCGATTTTTTAAGAACACCACGGCTTATACTTTATTGTTTTGCTTATTTGTTTTGATAAAGGCGCAGCGGACTGGCTGTTTTGCTAACTTGTTTTGATAAAGGCGCAACAGACTGGCTGTTTTGCTAACTTGTTTTGATAAAGGCGCAGCGGACTGGCTGTTTTGCTAACTTGTTTTGATAAAGGCGCAGCGGATTAGCTGTTTTGCTAACTTGTTTTGATAAAGGCGCAGCGGACTGGCTGTTTTGCGAACTTGTCTTGATAAAGGCGCAGCGGACTGGCTGTTTTGCTAACATGTTTTGATAAAGGCGCAGCGGACTGGCTGTTTTGCTAACTTGTCTTGATAAAGGCGCAGCGGACTGGCTGTTTTGCTAACATGTTTTGATAAAGGCGCAGCGGACTGGCTGTTTTGCTAACTTGTTTTGATAAAGGCGCAGCGGACTGGCTGTTTTGCTAACATGTTTTCATAAAGGCGCAGTGGACTGGCTGTTTTGCTAACTTGTTTTGATAAAGGCGCTGCGGACTGGCTGTTTTGCTCACATGTTTTGCTAACTTGTTTTGATAACATGTTTTGTTAGAAAATTGGCGCTGCGGACCCGGCTTAATTGTTTGACACAAAAACAAAACCAATCATTTTGATAGTTTTTGTAAACAAAAACTGAGTAACGGTTGTGGTTCGTTTGCGTTTGGCAACAATTTTGTTAGTCGAATTGGTCCTTAAGAACTAACTAAAGTAAAAGCTGAGTGTAAAAGAGAAACTTCAAAAGAATGTAAATTCAAAAGATATTCGTACTTTTTATTCAAATATTTGACCTTTAACTCAATTAATGGAAGTGCGTTGGAGGGATTAGAATAAGTAAGTAGGTAGAAAAAAATAATTCTAAAGCGTATTTACTTCAGGATTACTTTAAATAAGAAAGAAAACCCGACTTAAAAAAAATATGAAAGAGTAAAATAACGCTTATCCACGCTGAATCGAATTTTCAAAGACACCGAAACTTTTGAAACTGTTAATTTTATAATATTGTAATTATTTGACTTTTCATTCTTTTTAGGGTTCCGTACCCAAAGTGTAAAACGGCACCCTATTACTAAGACTCCGCTGTCCGCCCGTCTGTCCGTCTGTCCATCTGTCGCCAGGCTGTATCACATGAACTGTGATAGTTAGACAGTTGAAATTTTCACAGGTGATGTATTTCTGTTGTCGCTATAACAACAAGTACTAAAAACAGAATAAAACAAATATTTAAGGGGGCTCCCATACAACAAACGTGATTTTTTTGTCGTTTTTATAGATAATGGTACGGAACCCTTCGTGCGCGAGCCCGACTCGCACTTGGCCGGTTTTTCACTTTGTTTCTCATAAACAATACGTTGACATGCGATTACAGCAATCGCGAATGATTTCCTTGTATCCATTGTCAATCTCCGAAGGTCTTCAGATCTTCATCAAATTTTAATGGGACATCGAGAGGATAATCTTTCAAACAAAACGAATCATTAATATCGGTTCACGATTGTCGACGATGTCAATGAAAAAACCGTCCGTATCAGGACTATATTTTTTTAACCGAAATAGGTTGGTAGTCTCGATGATGTCAAAATTTAAAATAATAACAAGTCCAAACCAGCAAACCCAAATCCATACAAGAAACCTCAAATAAAATGCATTTTTTAACCCGTTTTTAGCAAAAAAAACTTTAAAAAATGCATCATACAGGCGTGAGACTTGATATGATATGATTGTAGTGCTTTCTATAGTTAAACAAGGGTGTAAATCATAGTTGCGAAGCTCATTACCGCGATGTACGTTACCGCGAAAGTTTACCATCGCGACGTTCGTTGTTGTGAAAGTCGGAGTGACTAGATTAGGGCACCCCGACCAGATAGGTTAGGTTAGGTCAGAACTGTGACCACCCACGCGTGAGCCGAGAGAGCGAAGCGGCCGGCAAACGCTACATCCAACAGTGAAGATCTATCGCAGTAACGTGCATCGAAATTTTGTAGCATCGTATTAGCATTTATCGATATTTTGTGCGTCGAAATTTCATAGTACACTCGTTAAACAATAAATAAATAAAAAGAAGGAAATCTAGTGGTGATACGGAACCCTAAGCGCTCGGCGGAGCTCGGAGGAGCTCGTGGCTAAATAATTACAGCCGCATAGACCGATCTTCCGGGTTAAGCCACGCTTGCCGAGGTTGGTCTGTGGATGGGTGACCATTTACCATAGCGAGTTTCCTCCGTGCCTCAGAAAGCACGTAAAGCCGTTGGTCCCGGCTGTCATTTGTAGATCTTTGACAGTCGTTACTGTTGGTCAGAAGCCAGAAAGTCTGACAACCAGTCTTACCAAGAGTATCGTATTACCCAGTTACTGGGTTGTGGAGGTCTGATAGGCAGTCGCTCCATGTAAAATACTGATATTCAGCTGCATCCGGTTCGACTGGAAGCCGACCCCAACATAGTTGGGAAAAGGCTAGGCAGATGATGATACGGAACCCTAAGCGCGTGAGTGCGAATCTCACTTTGCCGGTTTTTTACGCCTTTTACGTAAATACGCCTTAAGTATTGGCAAAATAGCGTAGTGTCGCCGGACATCGCTAGCGACACGTGTCGCGGTACATTTACCCCCTAATGTAGGGCCGTTGAGGTCCCTAAAATAAGGTTGAGCTGCACGATGGCTGAGGCATGCGTGCTGTCAGTTAGGACTGGTCAACTCAAACCTGCTATATATAGCTCTTGACCTCAAAAAAAGACCATTCCAAACGTTGCCCTGCATTATTACACTCATATGGTATGTCTACACCCGTGCGCTTTCATGTTCATCTTGCGCTTTCAACTTTCAATTCCTCTTGCATCAAGCGTATGCAATATTGATTGCCATAAGACTCGAACTAGTATTAGGGCATGCGCTATTGCATGCGCTATTGCTTGCGCTATGGCGCTTCAGGCATGCGTCAGACGAAAGCGCAAGATGAACATGAAAGCGCACTGGTATAGATATAGCAATATAATTTTATACCACAATTTCTGGACTTTAAAAGAGACTTTGACCTCTGAGTTTTTTTCGGCTTTTCTTCTCAGAGCTAGTCAGATAGGAAATGCCGGCACCATCTAGTCTTAAAAAAACATTACATTGACTTGTAAAAGTGTCTGTAGCAGATTTATTTACAGAAATAAATATCATTATCATTTAATGACTACGCGGCCTTTACTACAGCTTATTAGAACGCTAATAATTCGATCACCTTCACATTTTATATGAAAGAACATGAAATAACAGAAAAGATTCTTCCAACGTTTATATCAATATTTTATGAATGAGGAGGATAATGATGTATAAAAGGTAACAATATCTTCTGAAATTCCCCACATGCCGCTATTTCTTTTTAACAAAATGTTTTCCCCCTCGTGCGTGACGTGTACCTATGTATTTCCTCTTTACCTCCCTTATAAAATGTATTATAAATATATTATTATACACAACACGCTTGGTGGTAGGATCTATAGTATACGGTCCGCCTGGGTAGCAATCACCCTCACGTTAAAGTCAAGTTAAGCAGTTTACTGTGTTCCGTTGTGTGTATGTGAGAACCAAAGCGGTCTAGAGGAATCCTTCTAAGTCTCTGTTACTTGGAATCGTGTGCTCTATCTTATATTTAAGGCAATGGTGCGTAATTTCAGTCTGAAATTAGCAACCGGATGACTCTTGGTATTTGAGTTCTTGAGGCAATTTGGAGACTTTTTTGTCTGGTACCTCATAACCCCAAAATGGACGGAATCGGAGAAAAAGGGTGGGAGTCAAAATATAAAAAAAAATGTTTAGAAACTGAATGGAAAGGCGGTAATATTAAAGTACGCGTACTCACTATTGTTTAAAAAATTGTCATCCGAAACGTATAGAACGTTTGCACGAAGGATTTAAAAAAAAAAAAAAAAAGTATAACAACCGACTGCGCCTTTGAGGAAAATTCTTGTTTTTGTGTAGAGATGCTATAAAAAAATTGTCATCCGTTTCTGCTGGACAGTTTTTGAGAAATAAAGGTTTAAGTTGTGAAATTTTTCGATTTAACACTCGCTTTTTTTCAAAAATCATAAAAAATATGTTAAAATTGTTAAAAACGGATAACGTTTTTATACAATACATGTTCTCAGAGGGTCCAACTATAATATGTATCAATGTCATCCGTTTTTATATCATTTAATCCCATTTTTCAACCCCGTCATCAAGTCATCCGGTTGCTAATTTCAGACTGAACCATTGCTTTAACTATTAGACTCTGTCTGCTCTAACCATCTGCGACTAGGGTCAAACGCTACCAAGACAAAGAATAAAAATAATAAATATTTCAGAAGATATTTAACAAAATTCATACGACTACATACCAAGAGATTTTCTAAAAGAAAAAATATCTATTGAAAACTTCTAAATTCACCCTCAGACAAACACTTTCACTTTACGAGTTAAGATTGCTTTTGTTCGAAGATTTACAAAGGGAAGAATGTTCAGAAGTCTCGCACCTTTTTTCCACGGCCCACGACACGACAAACAAAGTGTGGTTTTTGTTTCTATAGGACTAATTCGTAGATTAGTCTCTTGGAATACTTTCTATGGAATTGGACATAAATTGGCAAGACAGGATAGGTCTCCAGCCGATAGTGGAAAAATACTTAATTTAAGCCAAGTAACCACCTTACCACTTGCGACCGAACAGCACTAAGGGCGACCTCTATTGGGACTCTGACCTAGGTTTAGGGCGTTGCTGGTGGGAGGGGGAGGGAGATAGCTTGATGAAGGCAGAATGATCAGATTGACTATGACCGTGACCAGCTCTGCGACGCGGCGACGGAAGAGCGAGGTGGCAAAATGGGAGTCGAAATGTACTAACATATATTTCTATAAACCTGTGGAGGATGATGGTATGGTGTTTCTCCAACCAAAGGGAGGATCCTCCAACCAGGAGTCTTGTGCCTGGCGGGCTACTGCCCAACGGTTGATGTTGGAAGGCTGTATGTATACTATCTGCGTGTTAAATCACGATACCGCGATGTAGGAACTGTCAACTATGAAAGTTGTCGATATTGTCGCTGTGGTCGTCATTGCGTAGTTCGCATGTGGCGTGGATAGATGCCACCACAAACTGTTCACTACAATACTAGTAATGTCGTGTCATTTTATGAATAAACTTCTTAGTCGTGCACTCTTGACTAAGTGGTCGTGGTTGTCGGTCTTAGGTGTCTTGGTTCTGAAGTAGCGGCTCTTGTGATGCGTCTCCATTAAGCTCTTCTAACGGCATTGCGAGAACATTCGGTCATGATATTATAGTGAGAGTAGAGTGTATTGGTTTTGATTAGGTCCGACCATCTTACACATCTCCACTTAATCTCTTGCCCCCTATCGTCAGTAAACAGGTCATAAAAATATTATGACGCTCGGAGTCGTCACATTGTGTCGTGTCGTGACCCGTGGAAAAACGGCCTTATAATGACGGTAGTTGGAGTTGGGTGGCGTAATCTTTTCCGGGAATGCTTGCCCGTGGTGTGGCCCGGTCAAAAAAACATAGTTTTAACCAAGAATAGCAATAGTCGCAAGGAGTTACGATACTTAATTGGACGTTTAGCGCACATGGGGCAATCAGCCTTGTGACCAACTTTGCTGACTGTTTGCAGAGGATGTTTGATGTGATGCTCCTGAGTTTGTGAACTTGTTCTCACGATTATTGAAATTGATCACGATTATAATATAATATTTGACTACTATCACAAATGTACAACAACTTAGTATATCACTACATAGTATAAAGCAAAGTCGCTTCCCGCTGTCTGTTTGTCCCTATGTATGCTTAGATCTTTAAAACTACGCAACGGATTTTGATGCGGTTTTTTTTAATAAATAGAGTGATTCAAGAGGAAGGTTTGTATGTATAATACATGCAAAATATGATAGAGAAAAACGCGGAATACGCGATAAACGACATCCACGCGGGCGAAGCCGCTGGCGCCCTTTAATTATTTTATAAAAAAGTATAGAAAAAACACGGTATTTGAAACAATAATTGAAATCAATGAAAAAATAGAGGAGCTACACGCTTTCGAAGTTTGTTGACGAAGCATTTTCTGTCCTTGTCTCACGAAACGGATATTGTACAGAGTGTAGTCAATTCACTCTGAAGTTTTTAAAGTGCGTCATACGGAAGAATGTTGTGATTATTTAAAAATCGTTAATTACTTGGGCATTTTATTAAAGAGGTATTTCATTGGTTTTTTCACTGTTACATATTATTTTTTATATTGTTTCGAAATTGATATTTTTTTTGTCAATTACCCTATTAATGGGTTTTCAGCTTTCTAGGGCGGTATTTATGAATAAAAAAAGGATAGTACGTATGAACTAAATCTTTTATAACGACCAGTTATCATTACAATAAAGGAAAATCAACCACAGTCATAATTAAAATCCTTAAAGAAAACAAAACAACAATTGTGAACGTCCGTACGTTCCAAAGGTCGCAGCAAAAATGAGGGGCCGCGCACTGCATACTGTTTTATAGACAGTTTTGACAGGTCGTGAAGTAAACATGTGCGACTACCCTCATAACATCATTAAATCTCTATCACTATTGTATTGAGTGGACCTTCTATTTCACCTCTTCATGTTAAAGAACCTCTTATGTATAAAATTGCAAAGACGTTTCAGGTGACTATAAAATACAGAACATTAAACTAAGTGTCTATAATTTCAAGAATTCTGTCGAGACTGCACAGTTTAGGCGGCATGGTGCCAAATATCAATTTTGTTTGATCGCAAACCCGATTTTGCGTAAAAGTTTTGATCACTCCATCTGATGCAGAAGATAGGGAAAAAAATTGCCTAATAAATTGAAAGGTTTATGGTTTAGAACTTGGTCTCTGCGCATGAAATTGGTATGTAAAAAATATTATCTTTTTTGCTGTAAAAAAACCATTACCAGACCATTTATCTTTTCCTCACGTGATAAAGCTGGTTGGCTAGTTATGCTTGTACTTTCAAAACATTACAGAATGCAAAATGAGCCCATTATAGACCCACCGCTTGGCACGGGCGTTTTCTCAGAATAAGTAGTATTTAAGCATGCTGGCCTGGTGTGGGTTTACGGAATAGAGAACTTTTTAGAGCCCTCTAAGATGTGCAGGTTTTTTTTCTTCACCGTTAACGCGTCATATTTATGATTATTTACGGTTTACTCACGTGCATTTTTCGGGATTGCCCAACTAGTTTCGGACCCAAATGGAGCCCTTAATCATGAGCTGAACACGGGGCGAGGTCGCGAGTCGAACTGGCGCTGCACCGCGTCGTGTAGCGTTGCGCCCGCGACGAGAAGAGCGCGCTCTGTGTCGGTATTGCTCGTGCGTCTTCGTCACTTGTCGTGTCCGGGTTGTTGAATGAAATAGTACCGGTGCATGCCGCGCTAACTGTGTCGCACTAGTCGGGCAATCCCGAAAAATACACGTGAGTAAACCGTAAATAATCATAAATATGAATGTGTCTCACGAAAGTTGTAATAAAAAAAAACGCAAGTCATAATCAAATTCTAATCTGCACCTAAATTTGAAAAGTCAGAGGTGTGGGCTTTGTTCAAATTCAGACCCTCCTCATTATATTGTAGTTTTCGATTAAATTATGTAGATAGTGTTCACCACTCTCGCCCGCCCGCAATTTGCATATAAAATTATCTAGCTTATTTAATTAAAGGCATGAAAAACAATATTTAAATACCCAATATTATTTTATCTTCACATGAGAACCGAACACAGGGTAGGTGATCATTTTGACATGAGGCAAATCAAGCGCTACGCGGATGCTACGACGTAGATGCCATACCGCTACGCCTGCTTCAATATTGTAGCAGAATATCGTTCATTTTCTCGTAGACGCATCGCATTAATTGTTAACGCTCGACGCAAAAGAAAGATGTTAGGTATAAGTTGTATATATGTGTATCTGTCAGTAGCATCGTAACTCCTAAACAGATAAACCGATTTTGATGCGAGTTTTTTTGTTTGGAAGGTGATTTTCTTGGCTATGTTTGATGATAATTACTTCAGCCAATTCAATGTACGGTTTTTTTTTAAATTATAAATGTATTATTTATTGTCTGTAGCTAATATTATAAACTTATAAATAATTGTCATTCTACGGTTGTCAGTGTCTTATCTTACAGCAGCGTTTCAGAAATAATAATAATAAGCATTTATTCGCATCAAAAAAGACTATTTAACATTACATACTTATTATGACTTAGATTTATAAAATCACACTAGAAGTTGTCGTAACTAGCACCCTTGCTAAGTTATCAGGATAACTTGTATTAAGGGCACAAGTCCCAACCCTTGGTTCACTTATTCTAAGGCATTGCAAAAAATTTAGTATAAGTATTTAAAGGTTCCAAATATTACATAAAAAATTATAATATTGAAACAAAGTTCCAAACAAAAAGGGAGAAAGCAAAAGCCAAGAAGATGTTGAGTTAGGTGTAATTGTGAAGTGTGTTCGTAATGTGTAGATGTGTGTGTTTGTGTGTGTGAGAGGTTGTCAGATTTAAAAAGGATTAGTAATTTTTTTCTCCAGAAAGAAGAAGCCGCTCTGTGTCTGTATAATTCTGTTTAAGTAGCCATTTTGTCACAGTTTCTTTTAAAGAGTTACTTGGATATGAGTAATATTTTAAAATTTTATTGAGTCTGTTATACAGATGTGGGCCTTGGAAGCAAAAGAATCTCTTAGTAAAAGCGAACTTACATCTATGTGGTTGACAGACTGTGTCCTTACGTCTTCTGGTGACTACAGCATAAGGGGTGTTTAGATGCTGCAATACGACGATATGGAGGATAAAAAGCTGTCTTACAGTGAGTACTCCACAGCATTTAAAGAGCTCCTCAGTTGGGAAAAGGAGAGGACGGAAGGTGCTTACCTTTAGAACGGCTCTTTGGGCTCTCCAACTTTAGCAGTATGGTTTTAGGTGCTCCACCCCACGAGGAGATACAATAAGTTAAGAGAGATTGACAAAGAGCAAGGTAGACTCTCCTAACAATCTTAGCTTCAACAACATGGCGAAGGGTTTTAAAAACAAAAATCAGCTTCCTGATTCTCGAGGTCAAAAGGTCTATGTGTGAAGAGAAGGTCAGGCCGTCATCGAGAGTTATCCCGAGGTATTTTAAAGAGCGCACCCGTTGAAGGCCAGGACAAGAGCATGTAACGTAGCCAGGTGTTTGGCAAGAGTGTGCAACGAGTACAAAGGAATCTGAGGGTTGTGTGGATTGGTGGAAGGTGTAGGTCATTATTTTTGTTTTATCCGGGTTTAAAGTAAGAAGATGTTGATTTAGCCAGTCAACCACTCTGTTCATCCCCAGTTGAGCAGCTTCAAAAGTTTCATGCCAGGTGTCACCTGAGAAGGTAAGGACAGTGTCATCGGCAAATACTTTAATTTTTCCATTTGTCAGTACTAGGTTGCACAGCTGGTTGATGTAAACCAGGAAGAGAGTGGGACCAACAACACTTCCCTGGGGCACACCGAAAGTGACGGGAAGGTCAGTGCTCAGGTAATTAAGTAATTTAACGCACTGAGCCCTGTCACTTAGGTAATCTTTAAAAATGTCAAGTGCAATTCCACGGATGCCCAGCTCTTCAAGCTTCAAAAGGAGAATGGGAATAGAAACTGTGTCAAAGGCTTTTTTAAGATCCAGGAATACAGACAGAACTTTTTTCTTAGAGTCAATTTTGTTAATTATATGAGATGTTAGCTCCAAAACAGCACCACTAGTAGACATCTTATGCCTAAAACCAAATTGATTTGCGGACAACATTGCTTTGTCCTCTAGGTAATTAATAAGTCGGTTATTAATAATACGTTCTAGAATTTTCGAAATGGACGGTAATACTGCTATAGGCCGGTAGTTATCGACACAGTTCCTATTCCCACTCTTGTGTATTGGGTGTATAATTGCTTTTTTTAGGGACAAAGGAAAGGTACCAGAGCGCAAGCAGAGATTAAATATGTAAGTTAATGGGGGGACAAGAAACCGCTTATAACGCTTCAAAAAGTTAGACGGTATGTTATCCCAGCCAACAGCTGAGTTGGATTTTAGTGACATAATGAGTGTGTCAACCTCACCTTCGTCGGTATCCAACATGGCAAAAGAATGAAGCACTGTATTTACAGGATGTCGGAGCATTTGTCCGTCAGGATGGTGTTGAAATTTGGCAGCGAGATTTGCGCCGATGTTAGCAAAAAAATGATTAATGTGGTTCACTGACTCTTCGGGGGAAGATGCAGATGTAAGCAAATCAGTAGTAGATGTTTTCTGTTTTGCAGTATTGGTGACTCTTTTAATAACCTGCCAGATCTTTTTGCTATCGTTAGCAGCCTCCCTAATTTCAGCCCTCTCTTACTCTCTTTTGAGTTTTTTGAGAACTTTTGTACAGAAATTTCTGTACCTTTTGTAGGTTATTTGGAGCACCGTGTTGTTTGGAGTCAGCTTGAGCTTTTTGTGCATTTCATCACGATTACGCATGCAGCGGAGCATTCCTAAGGTCATCCAAGGCTTGAGCAAGCGAGTATGACTAGTGACTTTAATAATAGATGAATTGAAGTTTATGATGGTAACAAGAGTATTTATTAATAAGTTGGTGGCATCATTTGAGTCGGCGCATTCATAAATGGATTGAAAATCAAAACAATCCATGTTTTTATCTAGGGCGTCATAGTTAATTTTAGAAATTGTTCGTCCCTGCTGTCTCAAAGGTTTTTTAGACTGAAGGCAGAGCAACACGCAGTTGTGATCCGTAACCGAAGAGTCCATTACGATTGTGATCGCTGACATGTTTGTCTTTAGCATAATATGGTCCAAACAGGCAGTTTCACGAGTAGGGGAGCAATGTGCCTGAAGTAAACCATGAAAAGCCATGAGATTGAGGTACTCAGCAACGTGGGTGGGGCAAGGTGTACTACTGATATCCAGGTTTATATCACCTACAACTACTATATTTGGAAAAGATGAGAGGGACTCTAAAAGTAAGTTAAGGGAGTTTAGGAAGTTACCAGGGTCGGAAAAAGAGGGGGACCTATAGATACATATGAATGCCCTTTCAGTGCCAACCTTAAGCACAAGACAGCTTGCGTCCATAAGTTTAGGTTCAAATACAGTATAGTTGTCGAGATTTTTCACGTAAAGAACAACTCCATCGTTCTGGTTTGTGACTAGCATTGTATGATAATGGGAATAATTAGCTATCGGTGGTATAACACAATTTCTATGCCTTAGCCAGCACTCAGTCAACACGATAATGTCAATGTCCAAATTAACCCTGGATAGGAGAGTTATAAAAGAGTCAGAATTTGCATTAATGGACCGAATGTTCTGGGTTACTAATTTTAACTGTTTACAAGGGTCAGTGACATATGAAGAACATTCCTCCGGTTTGCAACTTACTGAACTCGAGACTGAGAGCTGATCGATGTTATTATTTAGTTCGATTATATTATCCACTATTATTATAAGTAAATAAAATTCGTATATTAGTGGGCTTATGTATATATAGAATATGATATGTGTTATACATCGATATGGCAAGGGAGTTATTTGTGATATAGCAAGCATCTTCCTTTAGGGTAAAGGGAGAAATACTAACCGAGGGGGGGGAGCAAGTGAGATAGTGTATGTCAGAAGTGTGAGTGTGTACAGATGAATGTGGTTGTGGTGTAAGGGGTTTGTGAGTGTTGATGTATTGGTAAACAGTAGTGTGTAAGGGTTTGGCATTTTGACATTGTAACAACTTTGTGTTAGTTTTTAGAATGGAAAAAGAGATAAAAAAAACATAATATTTCAAAAGGTAAACAGAATAAACTGTAAGCAAAATTAACACGCACATGGGATTAATATATAGTCAGACTTCCTTTGATAAGGCTTCAATTTGAGATTCAAATTTGATGAGGATTGACTGATCACCATCAGCCTTCCTTACAAGCACTTTACCATCGGTGATCCAGCAGTACTTGATTTTATTTTCTTTTTTCAGCTGGCGCGCAAGGTAGAATAGTTTTCTCGCGTTTATAGTAAGGTGTTCCGTGAGATAAATAGGGCTTGCATTCCCTTCTATGCCTGCATGACTCATATTGAGTTTATTGTTCTGGTTAGACCTGTTCAGATCTTTAACGGCGCTCAGGAGTGTGTTCTTTACATAAAGATGAGATAGTTGGACGATAATAGGCCTATTTGAATCTTTCTTCGAGTCCCTTCGGCCAGGTAGTCGATATATATCGTAAATGTCCGACGGTTGGATATTAGTATTTAGCGACTTTGATATTTTCCTTGATCTTATGGGGTACATTTCTCAGTTCGAGAGTAGTCAACTTTGAAACACGATGCAGCTCTTCAACCTTTTCTTGTAAAGTAATTATGTAATCGTGATTTTCCATACATTTTTTTTCAAGGGTTTTTATTTTGGCACAAAACTCATCATGTTGAAGCGAAATAGCCTCCAAGCTCCTCTCGATGCTGGCTAGTGAAGCGTCCATCTTGTTCTGTATGGCGGTGAACATTTGCCTTATTTCTTCTTTAAAATCATCAAAATCGTCTCTTGTGACATTGTCATGGCGTCGCTTGAATGAACGTGAACTAACAAGTTGGGTAGGCGACGGGGTAGTATCTCTCTTGGTATGGATGTCCGACTCAGACCCGCACTTAGCTGGAGAGCGGATCATTGTACTAGGCTAACAGCAATACGTAGGACCGCGAGCGCAAGCGTCGGAAAGGACGACACGGTGAAGTGCGACAGCTAAGTTGTCTGTGTGCGTGACAATCACACGCGCAGTGTCACGGACGTGGAGAGGCGGGGTCACAAAGTTGAGTGTGTGTGTGCTAGTGAAGAGGTACTCACGCAGTCTCAGTGCGCACGCACTGCCTCCCGCTGCTGTTTAATATGTTTGCGGCACTATGATCGCCTGGTACTCGCGTCAATAAATGAATTTAAAATTTTGGAATTAATACAGTATTTAAAAGCAAATAAACACAAAAAACACGTCTTAACGCTCTGGCGATCCAAAGGGAAGGGGAAGAAACTAAATATTACAAACAAAACTTTGGAACAAAATAACCTAAAAGTAAATTATTTATTTATTCAAAGGACCCTGTGTGCGTCCTGAGTGACGGCGCACCGCGTAGGCGGAATGAACGGCGCATTAAATAAATGTTCGAAACGTTTGAATTTTGATATCGACATTATTAAAACCAAAGTAAAATAATAGAAAAACGCTAAACACGCGCGTACGCATAAACTTTCCCGCGTGCACTATCAGCGCGTGCAGGTATCGATGGTAAAGCCACGGTAAAGCCGCTCCGCAATCCGCAATACGCCCGTGCGCCGTCACTCAGGACGCACACTAAGAAGTATCGGCTTCAAGTATTGAGAGTATAAATTAAATTAACTAAACTTCTTATCTCTTGTTGGGTAAAGTTACGTATTTTCGTGTAAATGGGTCCCTACGTTCAGTATGAGAAGACGATATTGTTGCTCTGTGTGCAGTAGGTCAATTTGACTTTGGCAGTACTTGCGAAGTTGGTAATTGAGCTATTTGACTTGCTTTGTCTTTGTTGATTTAGTAATTGTAGAAGCTCAGTTCAGTCCACAAATCCTTAGTTTACTGACAAGTTCTACACAAGCATACATCATCTTGTCGTAAACAAGGTTAGTTGGAAAGAGGTACTAACAAGAAAGGATGTTAAAGTACCCATAATAATGAATAACTTTTGTTCTTCAACTTTCCCCAAAAGTCAATAGTTTAAAAGAAATAGCTTTTCAAATCTATTTAAATAAAATTAATCGACGAAATGTATGCACGCGCATAACTTACGAACAATTGCACCAAAATGGATATTTTTTTCTTTGTGTGTTCGTTATTGCCAGGACAAAGTTTGGATAAAAAAAATGGCGGTACTAAGTTCGCCGGGTCAGCTAGTATTTCATAAAAAATCGCTTAAATCTATCGATCCTAAGCTATGATCACCTGTGTTTACATTTTTGGTCATATTTAAGGTCATGGATTAGAAGCTCCATTATCTAAATTCGTAACTAAAATTATCATGAAAACGATCATTCATTTATTCATTGATTTCATGAAAATAAAAATTCTGCTTTGGCAGAAATGAAGATTTTTTTTAAAAAACTAAAGTAAATATCATTTTATCTGGAAATAAACATTATCGAATTTGGAAATTTTAACATTTGCTTTAAAACAGATATCAGTGATACTTTAAGTGGATTAGTATCCCCTTTATCCCCCAATCCGGAAAAAGCCCTTATTTATGTTTTGAACCCCAATTGCATCCTGAGGCAGTGGGCTCCCGTTTATCTTTTAATAATATGTCGTCGGCTAAAAGTGATAAACTAATAACTCCATTTCAACATGATTTCACAGACAACTCATGAAACTGCTTTTTCAATTAATTATATTGAATTAAAACAAAAATCACGTTTATTGATGATAGTCTAAGATTACTCAGAAAGCTCTTCTTTTGCAAAATAAATAATTAACTAACTACCTACCTAGAAATTATTAAATTTTATTCATTACCTGGAAAATCGTTCAAATGGAGTTATCAGTTTATCACTTTTAGCCGACGATGTAGTAACAATTCCATTATAATATATGGTAAACAACTTTTAAAATATTCTGTTAGTACGTAGACCGGTACGTACTATATTTTCTCAAATATTAGGTTGGGGAAAAAGTCTTTTCGCATTTTAGTATGTATGAACTTGTAATAAAATTTCTTTGGCTATACTATTCGTATCTGTATGGTTTTGGTATCATTGAAAGTTTAAATTTTAAAGAACATAATTCCAAATTCAAATTAGGAAAATGTGTGATTTTCATTTGTTTTTCGTACCGTCAAGATGAGTGAATCTAATGAAGAAATTCGATACATTTTAAAATTTTACTACAAAAAAGGTAAAAATGAAACGCAAGCCGCGAAAAAGATTTGCGATGTTTATGGATCTAGTGCAGTGTCTGTAAGAGTAGCACAAATTTGGTTTAAGCGTTTTCAATCCGGAAATTTTGATGTCAAAGATGCACGTCGCTCTGGTCGCCCTATTACGGATAAAATGGATGCCATTTTTGAAAAAGTGGAGCAAGATCGGCATATCAGTAGTTACGACGTAGCTGAAGAACTGGGAATTGACCACAAAACAGTTTTGGCTCATTTGAAAAAAACTGAGTACACAAAAAAGCTCGATAATTGGGTACCTCACGAGCTCACTGAAAGAAACCTAATGAACCGTGTACTCATTTGTGATTCTTTATTACGACGTAATAAAACCGAAACATTTTTGAAGAAGCTGATAACTGGTGATGAAAAGTGGATCACGTACGACAAGAACGTGCGAAAAAGGTCGTGGTCAAAGGCCGGTCAGGCTTCACAGACTGTGGCGAAACCCGGGTTAAAACGCAACAAGGTGATGCTGTGTGTGTGGTGGGATTGGAAGGGCATTATTCATTACGACCGGTTACCACCAGGCAGGACCATCGATTCTGAACTCTACTGCGAACAACTGATGAGATTAAAGCAAGAAGTTGAGAGAAAGCGGCCGGAATTAATCAACAGAAGGGGTGTGGTTTTTCATCATGATAACGCTAGACCTCACACATCTTTAGCCACTCAGCAAAAATTAAGAGAGTTTGGCTGGGAGGTGTTAATGCATCCGCCGTATAGTCCTGACCTTGCACCTTCAGATTTCCACCTGTTTCGGTCTCTTCAGAATGCTTTAGGCAGTGTCAGGTTAACATCACGAGAGGACTGCCAAAATCACTTGTCGCGGTATTTTGATCAGAAGTCCCAAAATTTCTATAGCAATGGGATCATGTCCCTACCTACAAGATGGCAAAAAGTTATCGAACAAAATGGTACCTACATACTTTAGTTAAATGTAAATAAACTCTATCAAAAAATGTTTTGAATTTTCTTAAAAAATGCGAAAAAACTTTTTCCTCAACCTATTATTTTTCTTGTCTTCTTGTGAAGAATAAATACATTCTCTTTCCAAGTTGATCTACTGTTCCTTAAATCGGTTGATATAATATTTATCTTCATTAAGAGTGGTGCAACTCCGCGTAATGAGCGTAAACGAGCTTCTATTTTGTTTTGATACATCCACAAAGTAAATGTGGTGCTATAATAGGGACAGCCCTGAAGACTGAAGCGAGGAGTCAATTGTTAAATGGCGACCGTTTTAAAGCAAATTTTTCATTCGTTCATATAAAGATATCGAGTCTGGACTTTGATAAAATATAAACATCACATCACGTCTGTATTCGTGGACGGGTTGGGTAGAGAAAGAACTCCACTGCTGGACATAGGCCAAGCATCGCCACATCCACCGGTCCTGTGCTTCATGTTGGGGGGGTTTGCCTTAATCGCCACGCTTGGCAGGCGAGTTAACGATCGCAGTATGGTTGTTAAAATACTCAGAGAACGCTGCTGCCCATCCTCTAGTGAATCCCTTAGTCGCCTTTTACGACACCTATGGGAAGAGATGGGGTAGTGCTATTCTTTAAGTCCGGCACCACACGGTACATAAAAGCCATAAAAGAAGGCAAATAACAAGCAATTTTGCTCTTATTTTAAGCAAAGCGGAAAGATTACATAATACTTAAATACATAATCATCCCATTTCTGTCCCACTGCTGGGCAAGGGCCTCTTCTCAGAATGAGAAGGGTTTAAGACCTTAGTTCACCACGCTGGCCTGGTGCGGGTTGATGGACAACACACATCCACACCATCGAGGACTTTATGGGGTCCTCTCAGTTGTACAGATTTTCTCACGATGTTTTTAGGGTTCCGTACCCAAAGGGTGAAGCGGGACCCTGTTAGTAAGACTCCGCTGTCCGTCCGTCTGTCACCAGGCTGTATCTCATGAACAGTGATAGTTAGACAGTACTTTAACAACCTTAATGCGATTGCCAACGCGCCTGCCTATAAAACTTCGCCTTTAACCAAAAGAAACCATCACTTTGCTATAACACAAATACCTGCCATACAGTTAAAATAGGCCACCTAATAACCAATATGTAATACCTACCTCTATACCGCGCATGGCAATTACACTTAATTAATCATGCGCAGTATACACTGACAATTCAATTAATATGCACAGGAACCCAGGTGAAAACGGCTCAATATAGTAGTCGGTTAATAACAATAGCCTAATGATACAGTTAGTAATTAGGTATTACGTATACGGCGTCATTAGATATGAGTCATCAATATTACGGTCAGATTTAGTAATTGTAGATTGCCTCGTTAGTCCTAAGGCCTCATTTAAATTCAAACATGTGGCGTTGTATGAGAGCGTTTACGGGGAAGCGATTTTACACGCGTTTGCTTGAAATGCAGGCGGAGCCCGCGGATGGCATCGCCGCGTCACACGCGACGTTTATCGCGGCGGCGCACGCAGCGTTGCGACCAGCTATTCCTGCAATTCTCCGTCCACTGTAAAACGTAGCGTCAACCGTGGTGGGGCCCGCGGCGTCGCACGCGCCGCACCTTCATAAACAACATCGTACATTGCCATATGTTTGTGTTTGCGCGTGTGATGATGCGGGCCGCTGCACGCGCCGCCGCTCCGTAAACAGAAAAATCGTAGGACGCGCCGCGAGACGCCACATCACACGCGACGCGCGACGCCCCGCGTCTCCCTAAATGAGGCCTAAGCGCGACTGCTGAGCGTGAGATCCTGCTATAGATCCCCAGGTCGGGCAAAGTTGGTTCTGTCTATGGTCGGGAGCGAGAGTGCGTGGGAAGCCGTCGCTTCCTTTTGCGAGGTGGTGATGGCAACCAAGGAGGGAGCGGAGAGGGAGAGAGAGGCGACGGCCTTTCTCCCTTCCCGCGCCAGACGCACCGGGCGCCGCTGGAGGGCGCGCGCCGATTTCCGGCCACCCTAGTGTGTGGCCTGCGGGCGACGGGTTAGGGGACATCGCCCGACCAGTAACAGGCCCGAGAAGGCGGCGCGAATGTGTTCCGTGCGCGCCTCTCAGGAGGACGTGGGACAAGGCCCCACAGAAGGAAAGGTCCACCAGGGGCTGGCGGACCGAGGCCTGCCCGGGTTGCGGTGCGTGCAGCTGCGAACCCGACCCCGACCAAGAATCAGGAGAAGGAATACCGTGACTTTTTAGCCGGTAAGATGAGGATTTTCCCATGATAAAAAAAAGAAAAAAAAGGTCGGGCAAAGTGTTATTGGGTTTTTCCGTGTGGAATTTCTCAGTAGCAGCCTGGATTTGTTCTCGGCAATAGGCTCGCCCCCTATTACATGGGACTGAAACATAACGGCGAAATGAGGGTGTACTACACACCTCTGCCTCACCCTTTGGGGAATACAGGCGTGATGTAATGTTATATTTATTTAGTAGTAGTAGTAGTACCTAGTCTTTGTGAATGAGCTCATCTGGGAAGTACTGTCTCCATATCTATTTCTACCGCCACAGCAATTGTTCCGGTTTGAAGGGCATAGGTGTCAGTAAAATTACAGACACATGAGACTTTTCAATTATGTCTCTTGGGTTGGTGACGCATCAGCAACCCTCTTGGGGTAGTAGGTATAGTATACAGGCGGCAGTTCTTCTTCTCTCGTGCCGGCACGAGCTATATGAGAATTGTTTATGCCGTGGTGAAAAGATTAGCCAGTCAGCAAAGTTGGTAGCGGGGCTAACTGCCCAGGGTGCGGCAGACGATCGTCACTGGCAGCGGTAAACACTTACCACCAGGCTCACCTGGCCACCACTCACCACTCACCAAACTACTTGCAAATGCATTACTTTTTTTATCGGGTTACCAAACCAGTCTCGTTTTTTGAAAGAAATAATGTGAAAATTCAAATGACAATGCCTAAATACTATGCAAGGATCTAGGGAACTAAAATGACGCGCCCCCATTCTACGTATATATTATTACGCTTAGCTGCAATATGAATATGAGGTGCGGGGGGCGCGCCATCTTAGTTTAAACAATTTGAGTTATAATAAGCCGTTGTACAGTCAACAAGAGACATAAGTATACAGGCAATTAATTACAGTATCACGACAAAAGTTATACGCCTTGGACATCATCGTGTTTCCGAAGTTATACGAAATTTGCGACCAAATAAGTTACCTATCCAGATTGATCCAAAGAAGACGAAACCGGAGTTTTATAATATTTTAAAGACATACTAGTGAATCGCATAATTCGTACAGATTCGCAAACACGAAGATGGCTAAAGCACAGCATTAGCATAAGCGACATAAGTACGTTGTTTTACTTATTTGTGTGTTGCGTGATCAAATCTTTGTCATCGCTTATCTGAGCGTGTTTTGTGTGTAAAAAGTGGTTACGTTTATTTATTTATTTTACTTTTATCAAACGGTCTAGGACCAATGACAATAATTCAAGATAAAGACATACAATTCAAAGAAAAAAAAGATAGGTAGCGTTAATTACAGCCACTTCTTAAAACATCCCTCACAATGCTTCTGAAATACTGACTGTATATTTTTCCACCACGCAAACAGGTCACAACTCGGACAAACATTTATTTATTTACTTACTACGGCACTTACAATTACGTTACACATTAACGATGGCATTTACCTGTGTAATCCTAATATTCGTTGTTTGCCTGCATGTCTAACTACTTTGTTGACTGTACATATCCCCCAATTAGGGTATCCAATTCTATTGTAATAACTTCAGCATCAGTTACTCTATTACCTCGTTAAAGCTTAGTTAGGTTCAATTATACAGCTATTACGGTTAGTTTATAGACAAACTAGACTGTGCCAGGAATACAGTTAACTCGGGAACTTTATCAACTTGTTAGGAACTGGTTTAATAAAGCCTGATGCTCTGATACGAAGATAGTCTAATCTCTATTATAGGGAAGAGATATTATGTCACTTTGAAACCATAATCACGATAATTACGTAACTGCCTTGTTGGTATAGTGATCGCAAGCACGACTGCGAAGCGTAAGGTCGTGGGTTCGATCCCCAGGTAGGGTCGCAAGTCGACAAGTCACCAATCGCATCGCTTGTAAAAATCGAATCGCCACCCCATTTACACCGGTCGACAAAAATCGCATGCGACTTGTTCATTTCTAGCGGAACAACACAGCGCAAAACACACCTCATGCGGCGGGCGATCGCCTGACACTGACCATTTACACGGTCGATTTTAGTCACCCGCCGCATGCGGCTTGTCGCCGCACGGCAAAAGTCGGATGGCACCCAACTTTGGGGCTTGCAATTTTAGTCACTTGCGGCCTAGTCGTATTGTCATTTAGACGGTCGATTCGACCCGTGCAAATCCCCTACTACGTAGGACGTAAACATAACGGCAAAATGAGGGTGTACTTATCTTATACATCTCTGCCCAACCCTTTAGGGAATACATACGTGATGTTATGTATGTAACTTTTTTCTTTAGGAGGAAATCTTTAAAAGGTTTCCTTTCTGATTTTTATGTCAATAAAATTACTGCCATCTTTTTGTGTAATAAGTTACAGAATTCATAATTCATTTATTCACATTTAATAATAGAATAGAATAGAAACGTAATTGCGAGAAACACGATAGGCACATGGGTCTTAAAATAATGCAGGTACAGATAAACATGTTTCGCCGGCGTGCAAATTAATATAAAATAATTAAAATTTTGTTAATTACCTTTATACTCGTAATATATATAGACTAGGAAATTTTAGATTTAATATTATATCAGACTGAATTAATTAAATTATAATGTTTTAAACATTATGCTAAGACACAACATTGTAGCTATTATTATTTTTATGATCTAAAAATTTGTGAATTGTGTAAAAACACCAGTCCAGGAGCCAATTACGTAAATGTTTGCTATATTTTCTAAGAGGAAGTTCTCTGAGTGATTGAGGGATTTTATTATATATTTTTATGAGCATCATGTAACTATTTTTTATGAAGTGTTGAGGTACATTGCAATACAGCAAGTTTTTTTGTGTCTGGATAAATATTTTTTATTTTCACATGCTTTGTTTTTTGTTGGCAAACAGGCTGACCTGGTCGTAAGTGGTTACCACCGCATATACAAGTTTAGTCGGAAAGGGGGCACTAATCCGAAAAGTATTAACACCCCACACATAATAACAAATAACTTTTGTTCTACAACTTTTCCCAAAAGTCAATAGTTTGAGAGAAATAGACGTTCAAAGATTTCATTCATATGGGTACTTTTCAGCATTATGGGTACTTTAACACCCTTTCGGATTAGTGCCCTCTTTCCGACTAACCTTGTATACCTAATTGGCCTTCACTATCACGTCTATCAATATTAAATTATTATTGGCCATGATTCTAGCTCATACGTGAGACGGCGATCAAATATTGATAGTAAAGCTTGATTTACGAGTACACTCACACGCTATTTGTAACAGAATCAACCAGCGCTGCAACATTTAAGCAGTTAATTACTGTTGCAGTATTAGATGAGATAGAGGGCTTTTTTGGCCCTGTAGGTACAGCAGAGCAATTGCATAACGTAACCAACATCAATCATGACAGTTGATGTGTCAAAAACAATATTCCTTGCGTGGTACATAATTGTGGAGAAACCGGATTGTTAATCTTGTTAACGTTGCTATGGAAATTGCTGACCTGTCTCATAACCATAGCGATTACGAGTGTTTTGTGCATTAGAATGCTGGTTTCATAATATACTAGCTGTACCCGCATGCGTTGCAATGCACTTTTTCCTACTTACTACCTACCTACTACCTACCTACTACCTACCTACTACCTACCTACTACCTACCTACTACCTACCTACTACCTACCTACTACCTACCTACTACCTACCTACTACCTACCTACTACCTACCTACTACCTACCTACTACCTACCTACTACCTACCTACTACCTACCTACTACCTACCTACTACCTACCTACTACCTACCTACTACCTACCTACTACCTACCTACTACCTACCTACTACCTACCTACTACCTACCTACTACCTACCTACTACCTACCTACTACCTACCTACTACCTACCTACTACCTACCTACTACCTACCTACTACCTACCTACTACCTACCTACTACCTACCTACTACCTACCTACTACCTACCTACTACCTACCTACTACCTACCTACTACCTACCTACTACCTACCTACTACCTACCTACTACCTACCTACTACCTACCTACTACCTACCTACTACCTACCTACTACCTACCTACTACCTACCTACTACCTACCTACTACCTACCTACTACCTACCTACTACCTACCTACTACCTACCTACTACCTACCTACTACCTACCTACTACCTACCTACTACCTACCTACTACCTACCTACTACCTACCTACTACCTACCTACTACCTACCTACTACCTACCTACTACCTACCTACTACCTACCTACTACCTACCTACTACCTACCTACTACCTACCTACTACCTACCTACTACCTACCTACTACCTACCTACTACCTACCTACTACCTACCTACTACCTACCTACTACCTACCTACTACCTACCTACTACCTACCTACTACCTACCTACTACCTACCTACTACCTACCTACTACCTACCTACTACCTACCTACTACCTACCTACTACCTACCTACTACCTACCTACTACCTACCTACTACCTACCTACTACCTACCTACTACCTACCTACTACCTACCTACTACCTACCTACTACCTACCTACATGATGTCGAACGGGATAAAAAGTATCCTATGTCCTTCTCCTGGCTCTAAACTACCTCCCTGCCAATTTTCAGCTAAATCGGTTCAGCCGTTCTTGAGTTATAAGTGAAGTAACTAACACGACTTTCTTTTATATATATAGATTAATGTACTACGTTTTTGAATTGTTGTTTTGGTTAACATTTAATTTGATTTTATTTTATTTATTTACTAGCTTCTGCCCGCGACTTCGTACGCGGATACTGTTGCTTATGTCAGCGACAACGGGGTCGTCAAAATCGAAGATCTGAAACGTCTGATGTCGAATTCTAAGAGCCCGGGCACGGGAAAACAACGGGATGCGCGAGACGATTCGAAACGTTCCAGATCTTTCATTTTTGTAAGTCAACAGGAAATGCCCATCAGACTAAACAACTTATCACTCGTTTCAAAAGACCTGTTAGTAGATGTGCGAATACGCTGAGAACTCAAGCGTGATTCTGTATCGGTAAACGTTTCCGATACGCGAGACAATGCATATTGCTCACGATCAGCGGACAGTCGCGCATCACATTCTCCACTTGTCTCTAGAGACCTAGAAATCGATGCGTAGATACGCTTGGAACTCAGGCGCAATTCTCTATCCGTGAACTTCTCCGACTCGCGAGACAATGCGTGACGTTTACGATCAGCGGTCAGTCGCGCATCACGTTCCCTACTTGTCTCGAGAGACCTAGAAGTTGATGCGTATATGCGCTTGGAACTCAAGCGTAATTCTCTATCCGTGAACGTCTCCGATTCGCGAGACAATGCATGACTTGCACGATCAGCGGTCAGTCGCGCATCACGTTCCGCACTTGTCTCTAGAGACCTTGAAGTCGATGTGTATATACGCTGAGAACTCAAGCGTAATTCTCTTTCCGTGAACGTCTCCGACTCTCGAGACAATGCATGACGTTCACGATGAGCGGTCAGTCGCGCATCATATTCTTCACTGGTTTCTAGAGACCTGGATGTAGATGCGTAAGTACGCTGAGAACGCAGGCGTGCTTCGCGATCCGAAGGGTTTCCACGGAGCGAGTTGCAGCCTGATGTTCTCGTACAGCATCAAGTCTCTCCTGACGCTCTTTGGTACATTCTTGGGATCTTATGATCCTCAATCTTTTAGCTCCTTTGGAACATTGGGAAAGATTTGACCTCTTTCTAGGCATGGTTATAGTTTTATTGTGAAGATACCTGATCAATTAAAATCTAAGTGACTGCTCCCCTGCGTTACCGGGTAGGCTACCGTGTTACGAAGATAAATGGAAAAGGAAATTAAACACTCAAATAACATAAGCCCGAAGGCATGTTTATTCGATAAAATAAAAAAAATAATGGGAGTTTTGGCCAGTACAGTCAAATTTTCAATGATATACCATCGTCATCGAAAATCAGTCCTAAATTGTTACCGCCTTCACCGCGTGGAGGTACTCCCAGCTTATGTTATTTTATAATTATACAATGAAATTAGTGATAGCTTTGATTTCCACATCAGATATTTCTGATCTTCGATTTATATAAGTCAACAGGAAATGCCCATCAGACCGAACAACTTTTGCTAAGACGTCATTCCTATATGTGTTATGGTGTAGCTGGGCTCTTGGAGTTCCACAACAGGTGTTCCAGATCTTCGATTTTTATAAGTCAACAGAGAGTGCTCATCAGATTGAACAACTTTTGCTAAAACGTCATTCCTATATATGTTATAGTGTAGCTGGGTGCTTGGAATTCCACAACAGGTGTTCCAGATCTTCAGTTTTTATACGTCAACAGAGAGTGCTCATCAGGCTGAACAACTCTTGCTAAATTTTTTTTAATTTTTTTTTTAATTTATTTATTTAATTCAGGCATCAAGGCCCATAGAAAATACATATTACAATATAATACAATAATTCTAAAAATACTATACATAAACAATATAATTATCTAAAAACTACTTCACACGTAAAGCCGGCGTCGTGTGTCGCGCGGTGTCGGGTATCCGGCCTCGGAATCGCCGGAACACTACACCTCTCGGCCAAAATTCTTCCTTCGTGAGGGTCGACAGATGTTCAGTCGGCACCCTCACCACAAACGAATTGAAATTCACGCTGTGGTGAGACTCCAACCGCTCGACCCTCAGATTGAGCTTGGTCTTGATACTGATGTACTCTACAATCTCCGCGACCTTTGTAGAGTAATGCAATCGGGACACGTACAGTGGCGTCACTGGTACAGCAGGACGCAACAGAAGGCGCTTGGAATTCCACAACAGGTGTTCCAGATCTTCAATTTTTATACGTCAACAGAGAGTGCTCATCAGGCTGAACAACTCTTGCTAAGACGTCATTCCTATATACGTTATAGTGTAGCTGGGCTCTTGGAGTCCCACATCAGGTGTTCCAGATCTTCAAATTTATTCTCTCAGCAGAAAATGCTCATCACGTGGATCAATTTTTGCTATGGTAGCATTTTTGTATCTCTTATAGTTTAGCTGGTCTGTTGCGGTTTTGCATCAGGTGTTCAAGTTTCCACAATAAATTATAGCCTATATGTTGCCCAGACTTAATACCTATACAACAAAAAATAATCATTCAAATCCGTCCAGTAGTTCCGAAGATTAGCGTGTACAAACAAACAGACAAACAGACACACAGACAAACAGACAAACAGACAGAATTTTTTTTTTGGATTCGTGCTCTATTACTGTTTCTAAACCCCCCTCAATTATTATTTTTGTAATATATTCAATGTACAGACACAGTTTTTTTACTGTTTTATTATATGTATAGATTATATGTATAGATTTCTGACGCAAATTCAAGAAATATTTGAGGTTTGCATTGGATTTCTGCGCCAGCGGGTAAAAAAAGTTTAATTCAGTGTATTGACTGCTCACTGTAGTATTGGTACCGAACCCTAGTTGTGCGAGCATGACTCGCTCGTGGCCGGGTAATTTCTAAATAGCATTGGTGGTCCACACAGCCCGGCGGCACTGCCGGTGGCTTGACAATAAGCAAAGCCGCCAGAGAAGCCGTCGGCAAATGCCACCGGTAGGCGCCGGCAAGCGCGGCTCCGAATCGATATTCGCAGTTATCAAAAACAAACGACAACACTCTAATTGAAAGCCGCGAACAAACTGTCCCCCCGCTGCCGGCGGCCTCGGCGGCGACAAGACCGACCGCCGGCTTTGTTGCGACTGCAAAACCGGCGGCCAGGCCGGCGGCACGACTGCCAGCTGGATCCACCGTAAGGCTGGTTTTACAGTGACACTTACCGTTTGCGCGGGCGGTAAGCGCGGCCCGTTTTGTTTAGGTAAAACCAACTCGCGCGGATGGCCCGCGCTGTTTTACTATGTAACGATCCAAGACACTCATGGCCCGCGACGCTTACGAACCGCACTGGCGAAAGCGGCACTGTAGAACCAGTCTAATAGGATCAGAATCAGCCCATTACTGTCCCACTACTGGGCGTGGGCCTCTTCTTAGAATGGGAAGGGTTTTGGGCTTAGTCTATCAAGCTAGCCTGGTACAAGTTGGTGGACTACACACACAATCAAGTTGTTTTTATGCCCTTTTGGTGTCCAGATTTCATTGCGATGCTTTCTTTTATCGTTAACTCAGGTAATAATCAAAATGGGCAGCAGCGTTCTCTGAGTACTCTAACAACCATACTGCGATCACCAACCCGCCTGCCAAGCGTAGCGATTATGTGAAATGCCTTAGATGTGCTATGCAGGGGTTATCTAATACACGGAAACCCCCCGAGCGGACCATCTAAAGCCTCAAGGTGTCTATTCCCGTCAACTGTTATGGGTAGAAAACTACTGAAAGAAAATTGAAATTTACGAAAAAAAAATGTGGTGTAAAAAATATGTCAATCGATTCTCCTAGTGATTCTGAACAAACGAGTTTCAGGTTTAGTATATACTAAAACTAAACTCGTATAGATATCTACCCACTGTTCAACAACCGTAAGTGAATAACAACACAACGATGAACGTAAACGCATTATTCGCGCGTCACTCATCTCTGTGCGACGTGATGACGTAACAATCGATTCCCCTTGCCCGTTCCTGCTGTACGTGACAATAGGCACGACTATTGTCACGGTGGGTGCCGGTTTCAGCGGTTATCGGGACACACACGCTTGGAATTTGTTATGGACATACCTCTGAATAGGCATGTTGACAGCATCAATAAATTGCAAATCTAATTAGTCCGCCAGTTAGAGTTTTGAAAAATAATGGACACGTATTTTTTCTTTTGTTAAATCTATGAATATTTGGAAAGATAAAACGCATCAAAACTCGAGAGTCCGCTTGTGACGTCAGAAACAAGTAAAAATTGTACTTGCTTGTGACGTTTTGCCAATTTTAAAAATCGTAATTTTCGTCAATTTTGGTTTACGTAACAAAAGAAAAAATACAGGTCAAATTTTTTTGATAATCTAACTGACAGACTAATTAGATTTTTTCAGTCAAATACTCTATTTCGCCGATTAATAATTTAAATCTAAATTGGAAGAAGCTGCAAATAGTCCGCACCATCGACATAACTAAAGAGTTATATAATAAAAATGATACTTCATTGAGTTTATGAACGATAATACTCGAGAGCAATGAATCCGGATCACCATCATAAACCTTAATATCTCAGAAACTAGAAAATGAAAAGTATTTCAAGGACTATATTACTACTACCGAAAAAAAATTAACAACACTTCTTAAATTGTCTATAAATATACTTTTTGCAGCCACTATGTGTATATAAATTACCCGAACAAAATGCATTTTTTCACTAACTTGCACTTTTTCTATAAAGGTACAAGTTCGTAGCCAGCTGCATACAACAGCAGCAGACGACGTTTCGTAAGTACACGTCGCGTCATAGCGACACGTTGCAGCGTCATGTTGCTGCAGTAATGATTCCGAACCCAACTGCAGATGGATGCAGCAGACGACACGTCGTATTCCAGTTAGTTCTGAATGTTCCGTGAGACAAGATGTCTGACCTGTTTAGGATTAGCGGTCACGATTTACTTTTGTATCTTTTGTTTATGTTAGATGCATCGTACAGTGTAGGATATTGGGCCACCTGGTTTATCAGTTTTTCTTCCTCTGAATTGTCAACGTGTTGTCGCTCCAGCGTCGGTGGCACAACTCACCTGCGGTCGGGCGACAGGTCGTCTGCGGTCGTACGACGTATAGTCGGGCGACGTGTCGCTAGCTGCGGAAAGTATTTCATAGAAATACATAGAAACCAGTAGTGTCGGAGCGACACGTCGTCTGCTGCTGCTGCATACAGTCGTCTACGAACTCGTACCTTTAGGAAGCAATTTTGAACTAGCCATCTTATACAGTTTACTTTTTTTAATTAAATAGATGAAGATGAGATAGCAAATAGTTAGGCTAGTTACCAAATTTTATTCATTATCAATTAAAAATCTCCTTAATTAGATTGAAGATATAGTATGGAAGAAGAATACTTGGCGCAGCATATTATTATACCATGTCTCCGATGAATAAAATTATGTGTAGCCAACATACACTGGTATCGTAGTCGTGCGTCGAATAATGAGCACGTATGAATAATAAGATGCAGCTTGGGAACGTGAATAATTAATATCTACTTAGCAAGTAATTAAGTATAGTTAAATAAGTACCTGCGAGGGTAAGGAGGAAGGAAGATGCTTGCAACGGTAAGATACTTAAAGTAGGAACATTAGTTTGGTTGATGCATTAATTAATAATTATGGTAGTGATAGCTTAGCGGTTGAATGATTGTCTTTCATGGTGGAGGGTCTGAGTTCGGCCCCATTTCGCACCTTTGACATTGCGAATTAATTGGTGGATCAGAATTTGATTATCACTCGCTTTAACGGTTAAGGAAAACATTCTGAAGAACGCAGTTGTGGCAAAATTTTGGTCTTTCTAGAACAGTATAGATTAAAAATAAAGAAGCAGTGATAAACCTAGTAATCTAACGCTTGTCTTCTATGCAAAAGAGTCCGAATTTGTTCCAGGCCCCTCTGACTTTTCTAAGTTATGTGCAGATCAGGGGCTCAATTCTCCTAAAATAAATTGTTGCCAAACGCAATCGAACCACAACCGTCAGTCAGTTTTTGTTTTCGAAAACTTTCAAAATGATTGATTTTGTTTTTTGTGTCAAACAATTCGACAGCTTTTGAAATTGAGAACTGTCTGAATGAACGGTTAGGCCTTGGTTCGGTTGTGATTTATCAAGATTTATTTTAGGAGAATTAGGCCCCAGATTTTGACTAGCACTTGCGTTAACCGGTAACGCCCCGCCGTCGTCCCAGGACGACATCCGCTTCAAGCGACTTTGAACTCTAATTATAACTCAAATTAGAGTTCAAAGTCGCTTGAAGCGGGTGTCGTCCTGGGAAGACGGTGGGGCATTCGGGGCGTTACGGGTTGGTGAAGGATAACATCGTGAGGAAACCGTTACACCTGCGAGGGCTCCTAAAAGTTCACGATGTTTTCTGTAGTCCGTCAACACGCACTAGGCCAGCATAGTGAACTAAAGCGTAACCCCTTCTCATTCTGAGAAGAAGCCCACGCCCAGCAGTGGGACAGTAATATTGGAGGTTAAGGACTAAAATAGAAACAAACTTGTTTTGAATAATAATAACGTTTATTATAATTACACTAGGAATCTGATATACGTCTGTTCACTACGAGTTCGTTATACAGAGTGACGACGATGACAGATTACGAAATAATATTGTTTTATACTCGTAGACTGTCAAATTGGTTGCGTATTGATTTACTTTTTAAACTGTTTTACATTTGATAATATAATTTGTTGATGGAAAATAAATTAAATAATTTATACTTAATTATAAATTAATTTTTGCATAAATTAAATATAATCCAACAAGTAATGGGCTCATTATGTAATGCAGTTTAATGCATTCTTTATTACAGCACAAAAAAATAGCTATTGTTACATAAGTTTGTACTTAAAATAAACTCGGCTAACGGAAGTTAGACTCTGCAGACCAATCTCAGGAGAGGAGAAGAAAGCAAGCCTCGCATCACAAAGGAAACGTTTCAGTAATAAGTTATTTTATACGAAACATATTTTAGAATGAATAAAAATGTTCTGCATTTCCCTAGATGCTTGAAATAGTTGGTATTTTTATGTGGTTTCCTTCCTTTATGGCAGATTCCACTTAAATTTCTGACTGCGAACGTTCATAAGAAGAACTAAGATTGTCTGGTTTTTAGGGTTCCGTACCCAAAGGGTAAAACGGGACCGTATTACTAAGACTCCGCTGTCCATCCGTCTGTCAACAGGCCTCATGAACCGTGATAGTTAGACAGTTGAAATTTTCGCAGATGATGTATTTCTGTTGCCGCTATAACAACAAATACTAAAAAACAGAAAAAATAAATATTTAAGGGGTCTCCGATACAACAAACGTAATTTTTTTGACGTTTTTATAGATAAATAGCTTTTGCCCGCAGCTTCGCTTACGTAAAATTTTAAACCTGTTAAGTGACGATTTTCCATACAAACTTTCATCCCCTCTTTAACTCCCTTAGGGGTTGAATTTCGAAAAATTCTTCCTTTTTCCTTGTCTACATTATAAAATGAACCTCTGTGCAAAATTTCAGCTTTCTAGGTCCAGGGGTTTGGGCTGGGCGTTGATGAGTCAGTCAGTCAGGACTTTTCTTTTATTTAAATAAATTGTACGGAACCCTTCGTGCGCGAGTCCAACTCGCACTTGGCCGGTTTTTTTGTAATGTGATTACTGCTCTTCCACTGTTATGTATTATGGTGAATGCCGTTCGCCGACGACATTGTTGCTGTCGGAGGAAATGCACTTGGTTAAGCACTTGTGTTAAATATCACTGTGGGTGGATATACAAGATGGATGTGTGAATGGATTATGTGAAGGAAGATATGGGTAAAAAAAGACTGAGTACTGAGAAGACGACTGAGTGTGGTGCATTAAACAAATATTCGAAACGTTTGAATTTTGATATCGACATTACTAAAACCAAAGTAAAATAAACGCAACACTAAACACGCGCGTACGCGTCAACTTTCCCGCGTGCGCTAAGGACAGGTATCCACGGTAAATCCGCTCCGCAATCCGCCATACGCTCGTGCGCCGTCACTAAGGACGCACACTGATAGAGGAGAATTGAAGAGAAATACATGTCGCGCCGACTTTTTTTTTCTATTTGACTGCTGTAGGTTGTCCTTGAAGACCCCTTCTACGTAACCGGGCAGTTATTGACAAGACCTGAAGGGTCTCCAGCCAATGTGGGGGAAATAAAATACTTAACCTAAGCTAATTACTTGTATTACACTAACAGCATGACTACCTGCAACAACAGCACTTAGGGCGACCCCTAGCGGGACTCAGACCTCGGCTTAGGGCGTTGCTGGCGGGGGCTTGGAGGGGAGATAGCTTGATGAGGGCTGAATTATCGGTGTGACTGCGGAGTCTGAAGAGACGCCTGGCGACGGGAGAGCTCAGTGGATCGTGACCGTGTTGTGCCGACCCCACCTAGAGTGGGATAAGATTGGTGGGATCGGCACAACTGCATAACCACCATTGTTTCCGAATGAATCGTTGAAGTATAACCAGCCCATTGCTGTCTCATAGTACGCACGGCTACAGATCAAGCTACACATTTCCAGTATAAGCTAATCTCGCATTGTATAGGATTTCCTTACAGTGAGAGGTCAGTGTAAACTGGAAATACTTAATATAGCTTGATATGTAGCCGTGTGTACAGGCCTCTTCTCAGAATGAGATGGGTTTAGGCGTCAGTACACCACGCTTTCCTGATGCGTGTTAGTAGCTACAAACATTTCGTGTCATATGCAAAGGAACTAAGAATCACGTCATGTTTTCGACTTTCTTTCAAATTAAAATAACTATTGTCCGCAGTTTTACGTGCATCCTGGGGTGCATGAAAAAAGCCTCCACGAGTGATGACGTTTAAATACGTCCGGCACACCCACCCTGGGCAGTCAGCCCCGCTACTAACCTTGCTGACTGGCTAATCTTTTCATCACGGCATGAGCTATTCTCATAAAGCTGGTGCTGACACGGGAGTGGAAGATTTTTATCCTGGGGAAACTACTTTTCCGCCAGGGGCTGGCAGACCGAAGCCTGCCAGGGTTGCGGTGCATCCGGGCGCCAGAGGGCGCGCGACTTTCTCCGGCCACCTTAGTGTGTGGCCTGCGGACGGCGGGTTAGGAGACCCGTCGCCCGATCAGTAACAGGCCTGAGAAGGCGGCGAGCAGTGTTCCGTGCGCGCCTCTCAGGAGGACGTGGGGCTAGGCCGCACAGTAGGAGAGGTCCGCCAGGGGCTGGCGGACCGAGGCCTGCCGGGGTCGCGGTGCATGCAGCTGCGAATCCCGCGACCCCGGCCAAGGGTCAGGAGAAGGTACACCGTGGGATTTTAGGCGGTAAGAGTCCGGCATAACCCTTCGTCTGTACCAGGCGAAGGATATCCATGAAAATCCACGAAAAACGGAATCTACTTTATGTACCCGAATAAAAAGTGTTCTACGTTTTAATCCAGGATATGGTCTATCTGTGTGTCTTTCATCCAAATCCATTTATGCGTGATTGAATAACATCCATCCATCCATCTTTACAAACTTTGTAATGTCGCAGACGGCCCCACGTTGGGCGCCAAACTATAATGTAGCAAACGGCCCCAGGATTTTTTGCAGCACGGGTCACGTCTGCTACACCAGTTACAAAGAATCGGATTGAGCATTCAATACCTAATACATATACATGTCAGAGACGGTCATTAGTACGGACGTTAAACGAAACACAACACGAGTACCGAGAGATGGCGCCACCGTCACGATGACGTCACGCGGTTAACTTCGTGTTTAACGGAGCCTAGCTGAGGGTGGGGCGTTGGAACGACAGGCACTTACTCTTCAGCCGTCGAGGAGATCAGTACCTCCACTCTAGGAACTGTTACTTGTTTCGTTGGTTATATTAAGTGCTTAAATAATTAATTGTAATTTGATTAAAGTGATTTCTGCGTATTCGTGTTTCTCTTTGCTCGGTCACCCTATCTATCTGTCGCCCCTATGATGGCGGACGAAGGTGCAAATTATGCCCTCGTTCCGAAATACATAACAAATAAAATGCTTCTAGAATAAGCTTACAAGATAGCTTTACGTCCCTTGAGGTAGTCAACGACTTCCTTCTTGTAGTTACGGTGTTTGCCGATAGCCCACACAGTCATTTGATAGAAACCGACGTCAGCAAACAGACCGGCTGGAGCGCATTTAGTCATGACGGTAAAGAATAGCCAGGATCCCAACTCGTAAGTGTAGTTAGGGCAGGAGACGAAGTTGAAAAGAAGGGAGAAGGGGTTGCCATCGGGCTCCGGGATACGTCTCACTTTGGTACCAGGAGGGCGCAGGTTCTTCAATAGAATGTGGATACTCAGGTTGTCCAGCTCACATAAGATGAATCCTCGGAGTCTCACGTAAAAGCAGGTGTTGCATGGAGCAGTGTACAAGGGATGGTTGATGTGGCATGCTACGTGCAAGATAGGGAGTCGCGGGCACAGCTAGTTTTAAATATTCTGTATACATTATAGAAAATAATTATATACCACTTTTATCAAAATCTCTCTTCCATGTCTTCATTGAAAACCTCTATCAAAATTCGAATATGATACAAAAATATAGTGGCCTGTGATAAAAAAAGGTTTCAACATCAATAGAAAAAAGATGAAATGACGCATGAGGATGACGATGAAAAAGGTAATATTACAACTTTCATAATTTATTTTTTGAACTTAAAACGGGATATTTACCATGTTTATTATTTGATGTGAGTTTCCGATATTTCGGCACCGTTACAAGCGCCATGATCACGGATGAACTCTTCACGGATGAGTTCATCCGTGATCATGGCGCTTGTAACGGTGCCGAAATATCGGAAACTCACATCAAATAATAAACATGGTAAATATCCCGTTTTAAGTTCAAAAGATTGTGTTAGTGACCATGTCAGTTTAAAAACTTATATTTCATAATTTATAACATTTGTGTGATAATACGGGTAACTCAACAAAAAACTCAAATGTTTTTATTGATCAAACAGAACGCATTTATCAAATTCATCTTTTCCACATACATAGTCTCGGAGCCAGCGTAGAAACACAGAATCAGCAAAGTTATTTCTCTTACAGCAACAAAACTTGAAACTAAACTGAAGCACATAAATCGGTACTCCTGGCAGACTGCCGAAACACATTCGACATTTTAAGACCTTTTACGTCCCATTCCATACGAGTGAACGTAAACATAGACTCTCATAAAAGTAGGTCCCGACATTGGCACTAATATAACTTTTATTATTTTCGTCTCCTGTATGTTGGTACAGACGACAACAAAACTCGATGAAAATTATTTATCGCAGCAAATAATGGAATCGGGCGTTCTTACGAGTATTAGGAAATTCATAACATACAAATATGCAAGTACAATATTAAGTTAAACTAGAAAACTAAAAAAAAAAAGCCTCAAAACATTAAAAAAAAACTATTGTAACTCAAGGCTGATTTTGCAATATATGTGATTAAGGAAACCGATTGTGATATTAAAATACATAAAGAAGTTATATTTTTATCATGTTATTAAACTCTACTGATTTTAATCGAATTTTTAATTTTAACGTCCTATAAAAAGTAAACGTCCCATCACTAGTACACCTACTGGTTCGTAGGTGCCGAAAGTGGAATAAAATTTTAAAAAATAAACTGTTCCACTAATGCCACCTGCCAAAAATACCGATAGGTGCCGAATATGGAATACCTCAGGTGCCATTAACTTGGGTGCCGTAAAAACGGCTGCCCAATGTGGAATACGTCACTAGATCGCTAGTTGGGATGCAGTATTCAGCACCATTTTTTCACCACAGAATAATGCACGCAACGCGAGTATTCGCGTCCAAGCAGTCGACGAGTGAACATCTCCCGAGAGGACGCCCCGTGGAGGGGCGAAACACGCTTTGTATGAGTTTGATTTGCATGTTGCATTATTTTCACTCCTGCATGTGCATTACATTTGTAGGCGGGAGGGCGGTGCTGCATACTGCATCCAAACTAGCGATCTATCTAATTTGGCGGTTTTTTTTTCGTCTTGGTCGGTTTGACCCTAGACCTGATGGTAAGTGCAGACAGGATCGAAGATAGAGCACACAAGTTCAAGTAACAGAGACATAGAGGGACTCCCCTATACCTCTCTGGCTCTTCCGTACACACGATGGAACACAGTAAACTGCTTAGCGACTTTAATGTGAGGGTGGTAGCTAGCCAAGCAGACCGTATAGATCCTACCACCAAGCGTGCTCGGTTTTGTTGAATGTTACATGAAGCGTCTATTCTCAGCGTGCGGTGAGAAAATTTTATATTCTAGTCCGTCCCTACACGGCCTATTAATTGTTTTTCTTTAAATAATTTATTTTTCTATCATTATTTAGCCATGTTTTTCTCCCTGTGTTTGAGTCATAAGTATCTCCCTCAGGACCTCATGAGAACAATAGTGATACCAATTGTTAAATGTAAAACTGCGGATATTTGCGACAAAAGTAATTACCGTCCCATCTCCCTGGCTACAATTCTGGCTAAAGTACTGGATAATCTACTTAAGACGCAGTTAAGAAATAACCTAAACCTACACCATGCACAATTTGGCTTCCAACCTGGCCTCTCCACCGAGAGTGCGATTCTCAGTTTGAAGCATACGGTAAGGTATTACTTGGATCGAAGGACACCAGTTTACGCCTGCTTCTTAGATTTATCCAAAGCTTTCGATCTGGTTTGTTATGTGGTCCTGTGGGATAAACTTCATGAATCCAGTTCATGAAGTGCACCAGCAGAACTGGTAGACATATTTCAATTCTGGTATGACAATCAATTAAATGTCGTTAAATGGGCGCATTGCTTGTCTGAGACGTACAATTTGGAGTGTGGTGTGAGGCAGGGTGGGATATCCTCACCCACGCTTTATAATGTTTATATGGACAGCCTGATTGTCGAGCTCAGCAGCATGCATGTGGGCTGTCACATTGATGGTGTCGCTGTCAATAATCTAAGTTACGCTGACGACATGGTGCTGCTGAGCCCGTCAATAGGGGCCCTTCGCAATCTATTGCAAGTTTGTGAGCGGTATGCTGAGAGTCATGATCTCAAATATAATGCAACCAAGAGTGAGTGTATGTTTTTCGGCATCGGTGATAAAACTCCATATGAATCTCCACCTCTTTTCCTTAGCCGTTTAGAGCTTACGAGAGTGAAACAATTTAAATATCTAGGGCAGATTGTCACCGATGACTTGAAGGACAATGAGGATATTGAACGTGAACGCAGGGCGCTGGCTGTTCGGGGTAATATGTTGGCTCGCAGGTTTGCTCGTTGTTCGGGTGAGGTGAAGTTAGCACTTTTCAAAGCATATTGTCAATCTTTTTACACAAGCAGCTTGTGGGTTAACTACACTCAAAAGGCATACATCGCTCTGCGGGTACAATATAATAACGTCTTCAGGATGCTATTGCGGTTGCCGCGATACGGCAGTGCGTCAGCGATGTTTGCCGAAGCGCGTACGGACGACTTTTACGCAATAAGACGCAAGTTGTGTCATCGCTATTAGGCAGAGTACGTGGCAGCAGCAATGATATCCTGAAGATGATATCTAATAAATATCAGTACCCGATGTACTCGCCTGGGTAAAAATTGTAGTTGGGACGGTAAAATAAATGTAATAATTTCGATTTTATGATTTTATTTCTACTAACATAGTTATAAGTGTCAATTGTTACTAACCATTATGTTTTCTGGATTATGTTATCTGAATAAATAAATATTGTTATTATTATTTGATAATTAAAATAATTATTGGCTAGTTTTCATTCATAAAACAATTGTGACGAAATTGCATGTAATTTGGACCCAGTCTTTAGTCATAGTTATAAGTCCTACAAAACGCTAGGATAAAGAAAAAGCATTATGGTTGAAAACCCTATAAGCACAAACGAGAAACATAGACACAAGAACTTACAAAGTTTTTTAGAAGGTCGGCCCATCCCATAGACGCATATCCTGCAGATTTGTAAGCGGCTGATGCTTTCTTTGGAGGAGGTGATTGGGAGCGACACTGTTTCCTCTGTTGTGTTTCCCTGATCGACAAATTAGGAGGTACCTATGAGGCTTCCATATTCACGAAAAGAGCACAAAAGAAACGACAAAAAAAAATATCTTCTTATTTTATTCCAAAAGAAAATTATCAGATCCTTTTTGGAAAATCAGCATAAAATAATAAATGCGTAAATAAAAAAAATTGTATTACACGGATAATGTTTCAGCCTCCTGAATTCAGTACACATTCTCAACCGTAAATGAGGGCGCTTACCTAAATGTGTATCTACATTACTTTATTATGCAAAAACTTAGCATTATACAGGCAATCTAGCTTAGAAGTGCACAATTGTTTTTAAAATTAAAATAAGTACGTGAAACAACCACTCTGTAAAATGAAATTTAAGTTTTATAGATCTATGCATTTAAAATGGTGATGAAGTAAACAATTGTCCAGACGAAAACTGTCAAAATGTTTGGTTCTGTTTTTGTTGTCAAATAATTTGTCAGTTTTTGTAAATCAAAACTGTCTAAATAAACGCGTTTGGTCAACTTTTCTGTTTGTAGAACTGGCCCTTTTTTTCTCATTTTCTCACGGACACCCTTCGCTCTGGGGAAGTCGAAGGGTTATGCCGGACTCTTACTGGCTAAAAACTCACGATGTTCCTCCTTCTGACCTATAGCCTGGGTCACGGGATACGCTTTAAGAAGTTATCCCACCGCCGGCGAGGAAGCGACTAACTATCGGCTATTTTCTCGCTCAAGAAACGTACAATGGATATACATTCCGTGGAAACAAAAGAGATGCGTATATTAATAGTTGATCGCTGACTGTTTACACTGTCGGCGAAGACTCGCTCCACTAGTTTGTCGCTGAGCGACAAGAGCTATCAAAGATAATACTCGCTCCGCGATACTTGCTCAGCGATCCTCGCTTGGCTGTCAGAACTCACGCCGAGAGACCAACCAGCGGCAAAATTTTACTGATTCCTTATTAAGGTGGTTTAGATATGATCAATTACCGCTACCGCATGACAAAAAAAAACGGTTTTTATTTTTAATCATGCTAAATAGTTGATCACGTTTTAAGGAATTACACGAATTCGTTTACACCCTGTATATCGCGCTTGCTCTTTTACTACATTTTATCGTGTCGTGTCGTGCATGGAAAAACGGCCTCAGACAATTAGTCTCCCCCCAATAAAAGAGCCTCAAACAAGATTACAGCAATTTTCCTTATCGTTCAAAAACACAAACAACTTTTAAGAAATACATCACAGTTTAAAAACATTCTTAATTCAGGTCAACATTCTTCGAGGATTCAACAAAAACTTTTTCATTAAAATTCCTTGGAGCATCTTGTTGAAGTATCAAAATGTATAAAAACCGCGGCAGTGTCGTTAAGATAAAAGTTTACTCAATTTATGAGACATCGGGTGGGTCAAGAGCCTTGCAGAAAGGTTTAGGCGAGAAAAGGCGCGGTAAAAGCAGCTGTTCGGTTGTGGCGTAAGATAATAGTGAGAGCGAGGAGTATAAGAAGTGAAAGTTTTTTTGGGAAAAAAACAATTTCACATGGACAAAATTTTACCGGAATTAAAAAACGTTATTAAAGGAGAATCGATATGTATGAAAGCTGGTTTAAGAACCAATAACAAACAGACATTGTCATTAGATAGGTATTTGAATATGCTTAACTACTATGGCGGCTCATTTCAATCCGCTGTGTGAAAAAGAAATGGCAATTTTCGTAAAACAAATCGGACCAAACTAACTAATAAAATAACTACTCTTGATATTTATTTTAATATGGGTACAGTCATCTACAAAAAGATGTACACTTAGCGAAATTAAAAAGCGATTTTCTTTGTAGAAGGAATAGTAATTTAAATCTTTTATTATTGCACACATACATCTGCTAACACATATGAATACTTGTTTCGTCAAATTGAAAGATTGTTTTCACGAATTCTGCTTAATTTCTTTCTTTTTATTATAAATATATAAACAAAAAGAAAACCAAAAAAATGGCGTAAACTGTGAGAAACAATGACGAATGTAAGTCGATCTTTGATTCGTCATGTCATTTATGTGGGATAACCCACTTTTTAAGGCCTCGCATAAGTGTTGCTGGTAGATTTTTATAAACCATTTTTTATGTTTACTGTAAGCAAAGTTTTTGGGATTCCAATGAGCAAGCGAGTGCGTTGAAAAATCCATTGACAGATTAACATTTTCTTTCCTATAGTATTTAACTTTTTGCATATGACAATCAATCAAATAATTATTAATTGTGAACCGTAGGTCTAGAAGTTGTTACAATATAATTTGAACAGATCATGTTCGGCCTGAATAGGCATGCAATATATAAAAACAAATTCAGATATGTAGCATATCGAACCAATTGCATAATTGCGGGATAAAATGGATTTACACATGTCAATAAACCTGATTAAATATACCACAAACCTCAATAATAGTCATTCCAACGTATTCGTCAACAGTTAATTAGTCACAAGTAATAATTATGATAGTTTAACGAACATGTTTTAACAAATCAGAGTATGGTAGTGGCAGTTGGTAGTTATAATTTCGTCACCCTCCGTGCTAACTGTCGTAACTATCAATTGATAATTGTTCAGTAGTTGCGTTAGGTGTGGCTTTATTAATGAATTAATAATATTTTTTATATTGCTCTTGGCTTACTCTTTAAGTTAGTAGCTGCTCTAATGCCCTAAGGTATCTATTTATTTATTTCTATTAATTTGAAGCAGATACGTCACTCTGTGAGAATTTCTCTGAAAAATTATCAATTGCTAGTTACGACAGTTAGCGCGGAGGGTGACGATTTGTCAGAGAAAAAATCACTCAAGTAGCAATTGTTTATCAATCAATATTGTTTTTTTTATAAGTTTTAATTTCTGAAACTGTCATTATTTCTGCTGGTAATTTGTACATACAGGGTGGAAACGAAATCGTGTAATTCCTTCAAATCGCGTGACGTACTGGTAACACTGATTAACCCTGTATGGATTTTTTTCAGGCTCACAAAAAAAAGTTTTCAAAATAGGAACATGGTATTCTGTAACTGAGTAATTTTATCGTTCCGAGTTAACTGTGCTGATCCATATCGCACTAGTCACCCCCGCCAGCTGTGTTGCCGTGCTTTCATTCATTTTTTTTAATCTTTATTTTATCAGTTCGTCACCCTCCGCGCTAACTGTCGTAACTAGCAATTGATAATTTTTCAGAGGAATTCTCACAGAGTAACGTATCTGCTTCAAATCAATAGAAATAAATAAATAGATACCTTAGGTCTTTAGGGCAGCTACTAACCAAGCCAAAAGTAAGCCAAGAGCAATATAAAAAAAAATCATTAATAAAGCCACAGCTAACGTAACTACTGAATAAAAACCGGCCAAGTGCGAGTCGGACTCGCGCACGAAGGGTTCCGTACCATTATCTATAAAAACGGCAAAAAAATCACGTTTGTTGTATGGGAGCCCGCATAAATATTTATTTTATCCTATTTTTTTTGTATTTTTTGTTATAGCGGCAACAGAAATACATCATCTGTGAAAATTTCAACTGTCTAACTATCACGGTTCATGAGATACAGCCTGGTGACAGACGGACAGACAGACTGACAGACGGTCAGACGGACAGACGGACATCGGAGTCTTAGTAATAGGGTCCCGTTTTACCCTTTGGGTACGGAATCCTAAAAATTGACAATTGCTAGATAAGACAGTTAGCGCGCAGGGTGACGAGTTGTTTTCGATACGATCTTACTTATTATAATCTTACTTACCCCTGTCGCAAACAAATAGTTTTTTTTTTTTAATTTTTCCCCGTGCGGAGATCTTTACCATTGGTTTGACGGAATGAAACGAAATCGTATACACTTTGTATACGCGATGCTTTGCAAAAAGTGCACAAACCGCCATTTTCCGTAACTTGATCTCCATATCTCACATATATCGCGTCACAATGAAGGTATACCGAGTAGAGGCTTTGCTTCCGCGTTCGATACAATCGGGATTCAATCCCTGGGAACCCTGGAATATTGAACGAAATCGCCAGGAATTCAGTTGCGAATACGTGGTTCGAATGGAAACATTTTTGTAACTTTGTATGATTGGCAAGGGAATTGTGTACACGTTTTCAGGTAAATAAACTTGTTGACGTGTTTTTTTTTTTACGGAAATGCTCTTTTTCTGTCTGGAATTTTTCCTGGAATCCATACTCGATGGCTTGCATTTTTTTTATAGCGAATTTTATACCGAATGTTTACAAATTCGTGTAAAACCACATGATGTTTCTTGAAAAAATAAAACAAAAAAAAACTTTTTTGACTTGCGATTTGCGGTTAGTGGTTGTATCTAAACCACCTAAAAAGGTATAAATAAAAAAGGGAAAGAGAAAAAAATGCAAAATAAAATATTTTATGTGATAGAACATTTTAAAAGCCACGCATAAATTACTGGAAACCCGACGAGACAGCTGGTTGGCTCAGCTAGCGCGGTACCGCATCGCCTCACTTTAAGACCACCATGTTTTTTTGAAAATATTTTTTTTGTTTCATCCTTAAAATTCCCCTGCAGGATCAACCTGTATCACCAGTAGACTTTGAGATTTGAAGGAGTTATACGAATTCGAATACATCCTGTATGTTACTAAACCGAGGTACAGTATAAATGATAAAAAACATCGATAATTTTCTAAGATTTGACAATTACAAAGTCGATATTATTATTTTTATCAATGTTGTTGCTGTTGTTGGTTCGATAGTAGTCACTCTATGTTACTGTACTATGTAATGAAATTCACCTGCATCTGTGATGACTTCAACTTTAAAACTCTTTTATTAAAAATAGCCTAGAACTACTTAGTTCTTTTTGAACGTCAATGTTACAAAAGACAGCCTCCAAACACCCCCGCCCTTCACCGCATTCTAGTGTTTATTTCAAAATAGCCAAGAATTACTTAGTTCTTTTTGAACATCAATGTTACAAAAGACAGTCCCCAAAAACCCCCACCCTTCACCGCATTCTAGTGTTTATTTCAAAATAGCCTAGAATTACTTAGTTCTTTTTGAACGTCAATGTTACAAAAACCTCCGCCCTTCACCGCTTCCAGTGTTCGATTTTAGTGTTTATGCTGTGAAGAAAAATCTGCGCAACAAACTCCCTAGTAACACACTGTCTGTCAGGTGAATAAATAAATTAATAATAATAAATCTTTATTGTACAAATAAACTTACATTTGGCACTAGCTTCCACACTAGGACTCCCTGTGTCGTGGAAGCTAGGCAAAACCACTACTTAAAATATACATATCAACAAAATACAATACAATATAAAACTTACAACTAACATAAACAATAAAATATAATATAAACACTAACTCACACGAGAAGTCGGCGTCGTGTGTCACGCGGTGTCTGGTAGCCGGCCCCGAAATCGTCGAAACGCTCACACCTCTCGCCCAAAATTCCTCCTTCATGAACGTCGACAGATGTTCAGTCGGCACTCTCACCACAAAGGAATTGAAATTCAATCTATACAAAGAAAAAACATAATATTAAATGACTGAAAGCCGACCTTCTCCATTCATCTTCGACATTCTTCAGAAGAGGGATACTGAAACGTTTCCTAAAACATATTTTTCTTAACACGCTACAAAATTCTTCACCTTCGTAAACTATCCAACAAATAAAGATATAACCCACATTCATTAATTTACGAGGCAATAAAACGGTTCTTTATTAGTAAACTACATACATTCCACGTCTTGCCCATTGTTCTTCTCTGTACATCATTACTCCCTGGTTTCAGTATTACGTTCACGAGGGCCTGTGTAATCGGGGCAGACAGACAAAGGAACGATTCTTGCCTTAGGCCCTGTTTACACACGGGCCGTGTGTGAGTACCTCTGTAACTAAACGCGAGTATTTGCTGAAATAAAAGGTTAAGTTTCAGGTTTCAGTTGGTGGGATTCAAAAGGAAAATTATGTTTCATTTCTAGGTACGTAATTAATTTACGTTTGAGTTTTTACGAGATTCAAGTGAAAGAAGTCTCGTTAAATGTTTGTTCTTAGTAAATCAATCTGATCATAGTTCCTATACACCATCAATCTAAAAAGAAACCTCTAATCAGGAGTGCTAATAAGTTGTAACCAAGCTATGAAATGTGCTACGCTTGCTACGATATTTGCTACGACTGCTACGAGTACCGCTACAACTACTACGAGAGTATAGTAGCCATAGGGTGCTTGCATAAAGAAGCGGGTTCCCGGTACCGACAAGTCGATACGGGTCGATACCAATCGGTGCGACTATGTATAATAGCCCCGTGTTATCTGATGTGCACACACATACCTTACACGTATTTTATTTGTTTAAGACAAAACAGTTGCACGTTACACAATTTAAAAAAGGTGTTAAAAGAATAAAATTGCTGAACATGTGACACTGTTGTCGACAAGTTAAAAAAGAAAACAAAGGATGTGACATTACGGACGTGCCTGTGTTGTATAAAGTGTTCTTTTTGTTTTTATCTGTTTCTTACCCTAAGGAAGCAAGTTGAAACTTGTCGGTACCGACTACCTGGAGGCAAATTCGACTAACAAAATTGTTGCCAAACTCAAACGAACTAAAACCGTTAGTCAGTTTTTTTACGAAAACTGACAAAATGATTGGTTTCGTTTTTTGTGTCAAACAATTGGAGAGCTTTTGAAAACAAGAACTGTCTGAAAGAACGGTTCGGCCTTGGTTCGATTGCGATTTATCAAGATTTTTTTTTTAAGTGCATTGGTTCTCTGGATCGGGTCATACGGGTTTGAGCTTGAAAGCTTTTCTTTTCTTTTAAAAAACTTTGCCCCACGCTAAGATTTCTCTTGTATCGTGGGTGCGTTTATAGACACAAATCTCACATACACAAAAGCCCAGACCCGAAATAACCATCTGTAGGACATACAAATTTTTGTTCCGTATGGGAATCGAACCCACGACCCGTAGCGCAGAAGCCAATCGCTCAGCCTCTGCACCAAACGTGTCGTCAAAGGTGTTTCTTTATCTAGGTTGACTTACACCGATCAGTACCGATCTGCACTGACGAATCGGTACCGGAAAACCTGTTTCTTTATACAAGAACCCAAACACGCAATATTCAAAAAACATTATGCAGATTTATTAAACCCAGCACTTCAAGTTCTTCCAACTTCAATAATAAAACGAGCATCCAATGGAAAGCTGTGTACAAATCCTTACGCTATTGCTCTACGTGCTCAAACCGAAATGAATTTTGTGCATGACGTATTCACTGTTTATACCGGTTTTATTCGAAGTCTATACCAGTTCCCATTTATTGCCAACGGCTCGGGAATCTTCGGGATTATGTCGAACGTGTGATTGATGTTTGTCATTCAGCAGGGATCGTCACACGATTGAGCGCAAATCGTTTGTTTTGACATATCGTGAGACAGCGAATTCGGTTTATGCTAAATGGTTACCGATATTTGAGGCGTTCAATTTTTCGGTTTTGTTTTCAAAACACAACGGGTGTAACGTTTTGAAAGATATAAAATCAATAATAATAAACATTTTGTGATTGTTGATATCACTGTCCCATATGACGTGAATCTCGTGAAAGCCGAAAATGATATAAAAATCAAATATCTTGATTTGGCACACGAGGTTTCCAACATGTGGAATGTTGACTAAACAGTCATTGTGCTGATAGTTGTTACAGCCAATGGCTTAATAGCCAAGAGCCTCGACCAACATCTGATGAGGCTCTCGTTAGGCAGCTGGATCAAGGGTTTGATTCAGAAAGCGGTACTTCTGGATACTGCACGTAATTGTTAGGAGGTTGCTCTCTCTGGAGCCCTGACCGCCGGTAGCTTAGACCCTGTTCCCGTGCCTATTTTTTTTATTTATATTTTTGAATGTATTTTATTTTTATAACAATGAATGTGTATATAAAACTTTTTTTATTTGACTGCCTCGTTGGTCTAGTGGTCGCAAGCGCGACTGCTGAGCGTGAGGTTTTGGGTTCGGTTTTTCCGTGTGGAATTTCTCAGTAGCAGCTCGGAGTCTGGATTTGTGCCCGGTTGATGGCAATAGGCTCGCCCCCTATTACATGTGACGTAAACATAACGGCGAAACCTGGGTGTACTATAATACACCTCTGCCAACCCTTCGGGAAATAAGGCGTGAAGTTATTTTATGTATATAAAAATATAATTTACATGTATTTACAATGAATAAACGTGCTTATTTATGCTGTGGTGGATCGTCACTGAGTAACAACGCACCGCCTTTGTACCAAGTTTGTTCTCAACCATTTAAGGCACATCGTCGGTAAGGCTTGTAACATAGGCATAGTAATTGTGAATCAATTAGCCAGTTGTCTGGAAGCACGCACTGTGCGAGCGAGCGCTTTTCCCGACTCTGACGCTGGCACGTGCACGGGTTCTTATAGGTTAGGCGAGTGTGTAAACTGTGCTAGATTTAAGTTAGTTATAGGCTATTAGAGATAGCCTTCCGCTTCGCCCGCGTAGATGTCGTATAACGCGTATTCCGTATTTTTCGGGATAATATCGGGTGTAAAAAGACCCTTAACGATAACGAAAACCACATATTCTACCCATCATTGGGATCATTTTTTTCTACCAGACCATACCTGGGAAACCATTGGTTTTGGAGATATTGAAGGCCAAAGTACACATATTTTTTTTTAGTTTTTTCCTAATACGTATTCTAAGTGATAATACTAAACTTTCTTCCAAACAACCTTATCAAAATTTTCAATTTTTCCTCACAAATTACGCATTTGAAGTTACAAAAACGCAACGAATATCAAACGCACACGACCGCCTTGGCTCAGCTGTGTGGCCGCTGCACGCATGCAAACGCGCGGCATCGCCACAACCACAAATTGCGCGCTACAAAAAAAAAGCGTTTTTTTTATGCCAAAAAATAAAAGTCGTTTCCCAGCAATTATTTTTGGTAAATGTACTTTAGTTTGATGTACAGAGTGCGTAGATTTCGGCTATGTGATGGGTCTTTTTACACCCTGTATAATTCAATCATGATTCGAAAGACACACTTCATCTATTATCACAAGAACGTTATTGTTGTTTTCCTCGGGAACAGTACTTTTTTTAGGAATGAAAGGTACCCTATGTCCGTTTCTGTACACCTGACAACGTATATTCGAAATTTCAGGATGATCGGTTCAGTGGTTTAGGCGTGAAAAGGTAACAAACAAACAAACTTACTTTCGCACTTATAATATTAGTTAAGATTATTGTTGCATCAACAATAAACGTTATGTAGGTACAGTGAATCCAAACCGTTTTATTTATGGGGCCGATCGCACTTTGCGGGCCGCCTCAAAATTTTGATAACGTTATGTGTTTACTTAAGAGGTTTTCTAAGCATCGGCTAAGATAAACCACTAAAAAGAGCCTCTTCAAGTAAGCGTTCAACTGCTAGGCTATCACTGCTTATAACCAAACGGCTCAGAAAAATTATAACTTACCACAAAATATGCTGTTAAAGGCATGTTCACACGACGTTTTTTCTAGGCGCTAACGACGCGCGTTAAAGCAACAAATCGAGTTGGAAACGTTACGCAGTCGCAGCCTGTATATGTACTATAAGGCCTATGTACGCGACGCCATCTCTACGGACAGACGATGCGAGTATCACGAACGCGCGTAATCTACAGCTGCGACTGCACCTCGTTTCCAACTAGTCATGGTTGCGTTCAAATGCGTCGTCTGCGCGTAGAAAAGGCGTCGTGTGTATAGAAAGAGAGAAAGAAAGAAAAAATATTTATTCTGGACTCACACAAGCAATTACAGTTACAGAAAAGGATAAAAAATTAAACTACTTATACGAGGCCAAAAACGGCAGCTTCAGGAGCATAACGCGGAGAAACATAAAAAAAAATGTCGCTACGCTGATTTTCAGATAAGACCATTGTGTAAAATAAAGTCAATTAAGTAAAAGTAAATAAATAAATTACGTACAATATTAAAATACTACTAAATAAAAGCTATAAATAGTTTATTATAAACTATGTACAGCCCTTAGATATGTGATTTATCAAGATTTATTTTAGGAGAATTGGGCCCCTGATAAGTGCGAGAATACACCTGAGTCCGATTTTTTTCGGAGATCAAACGGCAGGATAATAATTTCACAACCAAATCTTTAAAATTAAACCGCTTTCCCACCATTAATATGATTTATTACAATGTAAATAAAAGATCAAAGAGAAAAAACGAAAACATTTTTTTTCCAGTCTCACGCCTAAATCAACGGGTTATTAATTACTCCGGTAACCTTTTTATACATCTTTAATTGATGTTTTGATGCTTCTGGGGTTAAAACGAAAACCCGCGGTTCGTGGTCAAAAATATGTTTTATTTAATTTTTATGTACGTCATAGGTTGGCAAATAAGCTGACGGCCCACCTGATGGTAAATGGTTACCGCCGGCTATACAACTACAACACCGAGAGGATTGCTGATATGCCTACCTTAGAGACAAAGTTGGAAAGTTTCATGTGCCTATAGCGGAACACAGTCATCATCTGCCTAGCCTTTTCCCAACTATGTTGGGGTCAGCTTCCAGTCGAACCGGATGCAGCTGAAAATCAGTCTTTTACATGAAGCGACGGCCTATCAGACCTCCACAACCCAGTAACTGGGTAATACGATACTCTTGGTAAGACTGGTTGTCAGACTTTCTGACTTCTGACCAACAGTAACGACTGTCAAAGATCTACAAATGACAGCCGGGACCAACGGCTTTACGTGCTTTCCGAGGCACGGAGGAAACTCGCTATGGTAAATGGTCACCCATCCACAGACCAACCTCGGCAAGCGTGGCTTAACCCGGAAGATCGGTCTATGCGGCTGTAATTATTTAGCCACGAGCTCCTCCTATAGCGGAACACAGTAAAGGTACTATTTCGAACCGAGCTGCCAACTGCAACTGCCGACAGTGCTGCTGCCGCGGCGCTTGGAAGCCATCAGTGGCGAAGGCTCCAAACAACTCGATTCTTATCGGCTTTTTCGAAACGAGTAGTTACTGGAATTCACGCATCACACTTGAGCAAGGTAAGCATTTTTTGGTCCGGCTTCCCTTTTAAGAAAATTCACCCTTCGTCACTGGAAGCCATTTCATACAAATACAAGGTTAAGGCCGCCAAAAAATGATCATTTGATGGATGACTTAGCGTCCGGCAATTTTTCAAGATACAAACAATAATACTATAAAATTTCATTGTTTTCCTTGCGTAAAGAATGATTTTTACTAGTATTATTTTTAAATACGCGAATGTCTGTAAAACTACTTATTTTTATTTAAATAAGTATATAGTTTTTACTGCGAGACTACAAATTGCTAGAACAAATAAAAATGTCCCAAATGATCCCCCCTACATAGTTGAAATGAATTATTAAGTTTCAGTTTATTCCATCGGCAAGTACCTATAATATGTTCTTTAAAGAATCACTTATTTTTGGCAATGTTTAATTACTTTACTACAAAATAGTTATTAAAAGAATAATTATTTTCATATAATAACATCATGTCCCAGTGTTTAATGCTTTTATGTTACTGATTTATGTTACCATAATTTTTACAATCATAGAGCAATTGAGCATTAGAATCCGTATAATAGTCATTGGCAAATCCAGTATCTAACTTTTATAAGGTATGGCTACTTGTCGGCCAATATATTGAGGCGGTGTGATAGTAGTTTGACGCCGCGTTGTGTTTTAGATCGACGCAAAAAAAGTTTTTATCTCATTTTATGGTAAGTTTGTGCACTTTTGATTAAATTGACAGGGTATTTAGTAAATATAATGTTTAAATTCGAGCTCTAATCTATGAACGTTTTTAATTATTCATCATAGTGCCGTAGATTCGAGCAGCTTTTGAAAAAACGTTAGGTTTTAAGTTACTTTTATGTTACCATTGTCGTTTATTTTTAAGTTACGTAACATAAAAGTGATGTAAAGCAATAAACATAAAAATGTTACATGGGGCCAATTTAACGGCCTTACCCACAAACAAACCAGTAATGCAGCTGCGGCCGACTTCATGCAGTCGCTGCAGGTGCTGTCGGCAGTTGCAGTTGGCAGCTAGGTTCGGAATAGTACCTTAAAACCTCAAGCACGGTAATTATAGATACAGTAGATAAGACAATTAAGTATCGTCCTGGGACGACGGGCGGTACGCAACCGGTGAAAGCTGCTTAGCGGCAGATATAAGTATGGAGGTATTACTTACCCGGACGAACTCTTTCACAAGGAGCTCTACTACTCTTGAAATATCTCTTATATTAACCGTAAACGTAAAAAAAACTTTTTAAAAACAAGCTTTTATCTTCCGGCTTCGTCATCGGTCCAGCTCAAGCAAGTAAAAATAAAAGCTTGAAAAAAGAAAATTGGCGCTTCTTCTGTTCTAAGACATAAATGATTCAGCATATCTGCCTATACGTAAACTTAATCCTAACAGAAGGAGCAAAAGACAATGACCAAATCACTATGAGAAGTGGTGCATTTGGTTTCATACCGCGGTCATCGTTGAAACATTAGTCGGTATGTGATATGATAAGCCTATCACAAAAATGAATTGATAAACGATTTTTCTACAAATGCAGTTCGAGATGATTTTGAACTTGATTTTGTATGTAAGAAATAATTAAGTCATCTCGATTAACAGATGAAAGAGATAAGCCGCAATCCATGTTATTTTGTGTTATCCCTCTTCATCCACGGTTGTCTGGAAGAGATCACTTTAAGCTATAAGACCGCCCATTGTGACAATTGTAATTAAGTTTACTTTGTTTTTATTTCTTACTTTTTTATGTATTACTTGCTGTGCCTGCGACTGCGTCCGCGTGGAAGTCGGAAAACAACATTGTATCGCAGCAACTAAACGATGTGTTTGTAGTCAATTTTTTAAATCTAATCACAGTTATTTCCAATAAGCTCATCACCCACTCTCAATAGCGTGATAATTTGTACTCTGTAACCCGCTCCTCTTTTTAACGGACATCTTTGCCAAATTTGAATTAATCTGTTCAGCAGTATTGGCGGGAAGCTCCGGAATACAAACAGACAAACAGATAAACAGACAGAAATTCAAAAAATTGTATTTCTGGCATCTGCATCGTTTTTAATACACGTAACAATCATTTTTGCCCAAAAATATTGAATGCACAGTTTTTAATTCGTAACGATTTTATTATTTATGTATAGAAGATGTTATGGCGTTTCAATAAATTGTTATTTCATTTATCTCGGTTCAGACTGATGTTCGATTATGTTACCGCACATTAACTTCTTTTCGTCCTACTATTCTCAATCTGATTAATAAAGTACGATTGAAGGCCGCGAAAAATATAAAATATGCACCACTTATGGTCATTGGCTTTTTATTAACGGAACAAAAAATAATTTAATAAAAAAAGCTCTCAATGGTGACTGTTAAGATGTTGTACAAGGTAATGACACCATACCTCGATAGATGGCGTTCGCGCGATTTTGAGTGCGCTATGGTTTCGTTACCGGCAAAATACAGGGCAAATTGATTTGTTGGATTTAAATGTAATCTTAAGAATACGCGGTGCTCTTATTGATTGTGGCTCCCTCTAACAGTCCTACTGGGAATCCCTAGGAGTTTTTGGGACAGTGACCCTTCTTACTCTGAGAAGAAACACTAGGACAATAATATACTGATTAGACTGATTCTGAAAAATAAAGAAAGGGACTGCGATATAACACGTAAAGTTATTTGCATCAAAGAACAAAAAACATCTATTGACATTTTGAAATAATAAAAATAATAATTTCGCTAGGTAATTGGAAATATTTTTTCCGAATTACCTTTCATCATTCCGATTTTTGTATAGTCAGAACTCAGATTATAAAACAGAAGGCAGATAGAGTGACAGGAACAACGTGAGTGCGGCCAAAAAAGCAAATACAAATTCAAAAGCGAATACAATCTCGAGTCAGTATGACACGAAGCGCCGCATTGTTAGGACGTCATCGATAATTTTAATATTTATGATAGTAATGCCATCTTGCGTTTATAAACATTGCAAAAACTGTTCCTAAAAACAAAATAAAGAAGATGGAGTATCTTTTCATAGGTTTTATTGATTATTTATCTATTTGGATATTATTTTACGTGATTATTATTAGTGACATCTTGGAAAAACTCGCACTTGGACAAAATCATTCGGTGTTGCTTGTTTATATTGAAACCATTTACCCCCTAAGTTAGGAAATAAGTAAAGAATACAGGAATAACGATTTACAAAAATATTTATTTCGATTATAGTGTTTTATTTATCGCGTTTTTTGGTTGGTATGTTTGTAGGTATGTGTGTCCGTTTGTATGTGTCTTCGTAACTAAAACTACTTAATGTATTGTCTGTCTCTAATAATAATCATGTACGTCAGTCGATTTGCCAACATAAAGTAAATATAGCTATCAAAAACATAATTACAACCATTCACGACTATACTAAATGACTGCCATAAATCCACAAAATATTTCTATTTATCATCTTCTATTCTGTAATCTGAGATTAGTAAATTTCTAAAGTAGGTACTTGCATTAAAATACAATCTGACTCAACGGCAGAGATTCACTTTATATACATACGTATAACTCTGTATGTATCTGCATTTTTCGGAGACAGTAATTTGTTTATTTAATATAATGAAATATTATGGGAATTTTGTCATTATCATGGCAACCGTACACGCACAAAGAGGCAACGTGTTCTTATAGTGCTGTCAAGCACACATGTCTACAAACGTGCCTCACATTATGGTTCAGTACAGTCTATCTGCCTTTTGTTTTATAATCTGAGAGTCAGAATTACTTCTTACGCAGGATATAATGACACAGTTATAATTGACTCCTTATAAATCGCGTCGCATTATTTACTGTGACAATGAGTGACACACCTGTGTCGCCATTGACACAGTAACTGTATCATAAGTCTCCTGGAATCTGTTATAAATATTCCCGCATTAAGAGTTCATAAGAAAAACATGTGTCCTTTTATAATACCCTCTTTAATAAAGGAGGCATTGGCTTACAAACAGAACTAGTTGCGTGTTGTAAGATTCAACAAAACCCAGCACGCTTGGTGGTAGGATCATACGGTCCGCTGGCTAGCTACCACCCTCACATTTAAGTCCGGCGCTAAGCAGTTTACTGTGTTCCGTCGTGTTTATGTGAGAGTATTTATGTCTCTGTTAGAAGGATTCGTGTGCTCCATTTTAGACCCTGCCTACGCTTACCACCGGGTGCGACTAGGGTCAAACACGACCACGGCAAGAAATAATAAAATTAAATCAGAAATGGCCAGAAACCCAGTACAGAGCTGGTAAAGTACATGTACGGTCGCGGACTTAAAATGTTTACCACCCTAAGGTCTATAATTGCTTGCACATTACTTTTTCATAAACAGGATACGACAGGGCAAAGTTTTTTTTTTTCTTAATTGACATAATGAGGTTCATTTAAAGAGGCTATATACCTACTAGGTAGCATAGAAAAAGAAATCAACCTATTTAGCAAATTCAATCAAATTCGCTCAATACAACTTTTGACTGGACCTAAAAAGGAGTTCATAACATCAAAAAGAGGTTAACGGCCTTTTTGATAGAATCGACACTTCACAATTTTAGAAACGAATACTTATGTGACGGCGCGACACATGACATTTGACGTTTGCTGTCGCTGACGTCGGACAGAATGGCAGTATGACAGATGTCAGCTGTCATTCTAGCGGAACGTCACACTGGTGGTAGCGAGGCGGCCATCTTGTTCACTTTTGAATGGAGAGCCGCCAACGCACCACGCACTCGACGGATCGCTAAGCATCGACGCCATCTTCAACTGTTTTTGTCTATTTAAAGTTCAATTGACTATTATTTTGTGAATTAAGAAGAAGTAAATCATTTCAAGACTAGTTTGAGACCTTGTTTGAGTTTCTGACCCACATAAAATATGGAAGATTCTGATATAGGCCATCCTGAATCTATATATGTATTGTTGATATGACATCTTGAACCTTATTGCGCACAGTGTGTCAAGGAATTGAATTTGATATCTGATAACATTTTGAGTCCGCGGATTTTGAGACCTATGGATCATAAAACTCATATAGGCATACGTATAGTATTAGTTTATTTCAAAAATTCATTCACACTTTTATATTCTACCGTTTGTAAGTGAAATCCAGTTTGAGACACTACCAAGATTGAAAGCACAACATTAAAATAGTTTTAGAGTTTACTATGGAAATTAATTTTGTACCCAAAGCTGTACGTTCGATTTTACGCTTCACAACCATCATCTGCCTAGCCTTTTCCCAACTATGTTGGGGTCGGCTTCCAGTCAAACCGGATGCAGCTGAATATCAGTATTTTACATGGAGCGACTGCCTATCAGACCTCCACAACCCAGTAACTGGGTAATACGATACTCTTGGTAAGACTGGTTGTCAGACTTTCTGGCTTCTGACCAACAGTAACGACTGTCAAAGATCTACAAATGACGCCGGGACCAACGGCTTTACGTGCTTTCCGAGGCACGGAGGAAACTCGCTATGGTAAATGGTCACCCATCCACAGACCAACCTCGGCAAGCGTGGCTTAACCCGGAAGATCGGTCTATGCGGCTGTAATTATTTAGCCACGAGCTCCTCTACACTTCACAACCATTTCCTTAATATGCGGAACCCTACAGTAGAAACTTTAAAAACACTAACGTCTTTATAAATAAAATCCATTGAAATTCTCAATATCATTTCAGACCAGAATTCCACAAAAGTTTCTCCAATATTTTTCAATAACAGCGTATGTAATGTGACAGCACTTGAGCGGTGTGCCGTTCATGTGCTAATAGCTGGACGGAGGCGATTGTGGTCTGCAGATTACAGCCTTTGTGCCACGTCTGGGACTGGGCGAAGACTATTATAAAATATTAGATCTTGGCTGCGGTTTCGCTTATACCAAATACCTTTATTTTATGAATTCATACAGCCCAGAGAAAATACTGGTTAGCAATGAAGAAAATGTCGCAAATTGTGATTTAACCTGCGCCTCAATTCTGCTAATTCATAAGAAAAACGATTCTTAAGCAATTAAATTATCATACCCAATGGTATGATAATTTAATTGCTTAAGAAAAAAAAACAATTAACAGCATACGAAATTAACAACAATCTCAATAGATTGTTGTTAATTTCGTATGCTGTTAAATTTTCAATGGCGTCACAATGGCATGGTAATAGAATAGAATATACTGAATAGAATATAATGTACACCAAAATTGTAACATAGCTCATAAACAATATCATTTAGTTTCATTTTTCATGTTATCGTTTTACAATTGTTAGTAGGAATTGCCATTAAAATGAAACTGCCATGATGGTCAAAATATTTTCAAGAACCTTAAACACATATAATTGCGACATTTTAAGCAACCAATATTTAAAATTAGTACTGCATTAGCGGAAAAGTCGATTTACATCGCTCGAAAACACGTAAGATTAGTTGAAACTAATTGATTGAATCGAAATTATCGAGAATGCTCTAACTAACGCTGAGGAAAAGTTAAACGTTCAGTTTAGTAACGAGACAGACGTTTGAACCAGACCTTCAATGAATACCGATGAGACAAAGAGACTATATTTCTCTACCTGTCTATCCAACCTTTCCCAACTATACAGGGTGTAAACGAATTCGTGTAATTGCTTCAAACCACGTGATCTACTGGTGCCACAGATTAACACTAAATTGGTATTTTCGAAAATCAAATCTCTAAAATGACTTAGAAATAGAAAACCAAGTTTTTTTATTTTGTTTTTTTCTATTTCTAAGTCATTTTAGAGCCCCGAGTTAACTGACTGCAAAGAGCGATATCGCGTTAGTCGTGCCCGCCAGCCGCGTTATTCGTGAAATGGAAAAAATCAGACAAAAAAACTTTTTTTTTGCAAAAATCTTTTTTCTTATTTTTTTCTGAATCCTTATTAGGTGGTTAAGATACAATCACTTACCCATACCGCATGAAAAAAAAAAGTTTTTTTTTATTAAGCTACGTCCCGTGCGTTTCCAGTCTGGAATTACACAAATTCATTTACACCCTGTATTGGGATCAGTCTAACCAGATGCAGCTGAACAACTATTTTACATGTAAACCAGTATTTTACATGGAGCGATGGGAGTCCATCAGACCTTCGACATTAAGAAACTTTTCGAAATTCGTAAAATTTTTTTATGCCTGTCCATACAAGACAATTAAAATATATTTTTTACTTGTATGGAAAGTTATAGAAAATATACGCGAATTTCGAAAAGTTGTAGAGCAATAGTTGCTCAATTTTCGATACAGAGTAACCCCACAAAAAAAAATTATAGTTGATTTATTTACACCTTTTATGAAATAGGCTACAATTATTTATACCTACATGCAAAATATACAAATCAACTAAGCAGTTCACCTAAGAAAGATAAACAAACAAATCCACTTCACTTTAATAAGTAGTATGAGTTAGAATCAGAAAAGGTACGGAAAGTGTTATAAAATAATATTAAAATAAAAATTTCAAATAAAACGCGGCGAACTCGCTAGAGTGAAAATTTTAAATGCAGATACAAAGGTAATGGTCTTAGAGTTTTATAAAAGGGACTTTAATATGAACAAAGCTTTTAAGAAACAGATCTCTGCTGGTTTAGAAATATAACGAGAACACTATGCAGATATTATCTATACATATAATAAAACAGTAAAAAAACTGTGTCTGTACATTGAATATATTAAAAAAACAATAGTTGAGGGGGGTTTAGAAACAGTAATAGAGCACGAATCCAAAAAAAAAAGTCTGTCTGTTTGTCTGTTTGTCTGTGTGTCTGTTTGTCTGTTTGTTTGTACACGCTAATCTTCGGAACTACTGAACGGATTTGAACGATTTTTCTTTTGTTGTATAGGTATTAAGTCTGGGCAACATATAGGCTATAATTTATTTTGGAAACTTGAACACCTGATGCAGAACCGCAACAGACCAGCTAAACTATAAGAGATACAAAAATGGTACCATAGCAAAAATTATTTCACGTGATGAGCATTTTCTGATGAGAGAATAAATTTGAAGATCTGGAACACCTGATGTGAAACTCCAAGAGCCCAGCTACACTATAACATATATAGGAATGACGTCTTAGCAAGAGTTGTTCAGCCTGATGAGCACTCTCTGTTGACGTATAAAAAGTTAAGATCTGGAACACCTGTTGTGGAATTCCAAGAGCCCAGCTACACCATAACACATATAGGAATGACGTCTTAGCAAAAGTTGTTCGGTCTGATGAGCATTTCCTGTTGACTTATAAAAATCGAAGATCAGAAACATCTGATGTGGAAATTAAAGTTATCACTAATTTCACTGTATAATTATAAAATAACAAAAGTTTGGAGTACCTCCACGTGGTGAAGGCGGTAACAGTTTAGGACTGATTTTCGATGACGATGGTATATCATTGAAAATTTGACTCTACTGGCGAAAACTCCCATTTTTTTTTATCGAATAAATATGCCTTCGAGCTTATGTTACTTGAGTGTTTAATTTCCTTTTCCATTTATCTTCGTGACACGGTAGCCTACCCGGTAACGCAGGGGAGCAGTCACTTAGATTATTAGAAAATTCATGGTTATGCGAACGCGCCATATTGACCCCAAAAAATGATCAAGCTGCAAAAATTAATCAAAAAATTTTGGCGGATATTGTAGGGGATAAAGTGGTTTACACTTCTTTCGACAGGGTTGTCGATCAGGAAGACGCCACGAATTACCCAGTTTAGTTTCTCAATTCATTTACAGCGAGTGGTCTCCCTGCTCATAAAATAAGACTTAAAGTCGGTGTTCCCATAATGCTGATGCTAAATTTAACTCCGCCAAAACTGTGCAACGGAACCCGTCTTTATTGTCAACGCTTTACAACGTAATATTTGTTGCTACAATCCTCACTGGGTGTGGTGCCGGTGAGGCTGTGTTCATACCGCGCATACCACTCATCCCCAACAATTTCCCCTTTCAATTTAAGCGCATACAGTTCCCTGTGACTACATGATTTGACATGACAATAAACAAGTCAGAAGGGCAGTCGCTTAAAGCCGCTGGTGTTGACCTGACAACCAGCTGTTTTTCTCATGGCCAACTTTATGTTGCTTTTTCAAGGGTCAGCAACGCTTCCGGTCTTTATATATTAGCTCCTGAAGGAAAAACCCCAAATATAGTTTATAAAGATTCTTTTTTAAAGTTATTTGCAATATTATTGTTAATTCAGTGTACCCTTGGGGTCCGCTGCGGAATTACGGGAAGAAAAGATTTTTTTTGTTGTAGGTATAGGTATTAAGTCTGGGCAACATATAGGCTATAATTTATTTTGGAAAATGGAACACCTGATGCAGAATCGCAACAGACCAGCTAAAGTATAAGAGATATAAAAATGGTGCCATAGCAAAAATTATTCCAAGTGAAAAGCATTTTCTGCTGTAAGAATAAATTTGAAGATCTGGAACACCTGTTGTGGCACTCCAAAGCCCATCGATACTATAACATGTATAGGAATGACGTCTTAGCAAAAGTTGTTTAGTCTGATGGGCATTTCCTGTTAACTTACAAAAATGAAAGATCTGGAACGTCTCAAATCGTCTCGCGCATCCCGTTGTTTACCCGTCCCTAGGCTCTTAGAATTCGACATCAGACGTTTCAGATCTTCGATTTTGACGACCCCGTTGTCGCTGGCATAAGCAACAGGATCCGCGTACGAAGTCGCGGGCAGAAGCTAGTAGTTCATATAAAAATAACATGTCTATAAACAGAGTACCTATAAACGAATTCGTCTAATTCGCTAAAACCACATAATCTACTACTGGTATGGATAATTGCTGCACGAGATTTTGGATGATTAAGATCAAACTTTAAAAAAAAAAACGGCCAAGTGCGAGTCGGACTCGAGCACGAAGGGTTCCGTACCATTATCTATAAAAAACGGCAAAAAAATCATGTCTGTTGTATGGGAGCCCCCTTAAATATTTGTTTTATTTTAATTTAATTATTTATTTTTAAAGCAAATATATACTGTTGCCGTTACCAATAGTGAGCAACAACGAGCAAAAAAATCACGTTTGTTGTATGGGAGCCCCCTTAAATATGTATTTTGTTCTATTTTTTGTTATAGCGGCAACAAAAATACATCATCTGTGAAAATTTCAACTGTCTAACTATCACGGTTCATGAGATACAGCCTGGTGACAGACGGACAGACAGACAGACAGACGGACAGCGGAGCCTTAGTAATAGGGTCCCGTTTTATCCTTTGGGTACGGAACCCTAAAAAATAAATTATGTGACAGAACATTTCAATGCTGCACTACACATTAAGGAATAGAAGCCGATACAGCTAGCAGGCACGACTAGCTCGATATCGCTCCGTACAGTCAGTAAACTCTGGGCACTAAACTGAATCAAATGTAAAGCAAAATGTTTTTTCCTGGTTTCTTTTTTGCCTTTACTGCAAAATCCCTTGCAGGGTCCATCTGTGTCCCCCGTAGACTACGAGGTTTGAAGGAATTACACAAATTCGTTTACGTTGTAAAGACGGATTAAAGGTACGAGTTCGTAGCCGACTGCATACAGCAGCAGACGACGTGTCGCTCCGACACTACTGGTTTCTATGTATTTCTATGAAATACCTTCCACAACAAGCGACACGTCGCACGACTACACGTCGCACGACCACACGTCGCACGACCGCAGACGACGTGTCATCCGACTGCAGATCAGTAGTGCCAAGCGACGGCACGTTCAATCTTTGACAATTACTCTCCGTTGCTGGGCAAGCGAATCTTAAGAGGCGAATCTGGCACCATAATTGTGACCGATAAATAGCAATGAGCCACGGGGCTCGTGGCTGAATGAGAAGCTTTTTCACAAAACGATACAAAATAAAAATGTTTTTTTTTTTCAGGAAACGTTTTTTTGTATGTATTAGAATATTGTTAAGGAATTTTAACGAGAATGTCGATTAATTCTATACAGTTATTTAACTTAGCTGTTTTGTAAGTCACATAAAAAAAAGAATCAAATATATTTTTACTGAAAAATTGAGATCACAAAACTATGAGTTTTTTTCAAATTTGAGATATCTACTGTTGATGTCTCGGTTTGAGAAGAATCCCATACGGTAAACTTTTATTACAGATAAGGTTTTTCATCATAGTAGTTGAACAAGTATTATTCATATAACATCTTAGCATCTGGGTCTTCAGAAATTTCACAAGATTTAAGTAGATTTTCGACGTCTGCCTTCTTTAATGCTTTCTTTTCACTTTAAGTTTTTTTCAATGTGATATACTTATCTACGCATTGATGTATCGTTTTGACAAAACTGGGCTCTTCGCAGTAGAATTTGAATGGTTGCTCGATTCCTTACAGCAACAATTCGTTGATATCAACATGTTTAGCTATACAAGGTTAGTCAGAAAGGGGGTACTACTCCAAAAGGGTGTTAAAGTACACATAATATGCCCAGTTACGATCCGCTGTGTTTACATTTCAGGTCATATTTGGGGTCATGAATTAGAAGCACCATTTTCTGAATTTGTAACTAAAGCAGGGATGAAGAATTTTTGAAAAAACTAAAATAAAATACATTTTATTTGTTTTTTTTTTATCGATTTTTGAAATTTTAACACTTGCTTTCAAACAGTCATCAGTGATACTAGGTATAAGTGGGCTTCGGATTAGTACCACCTTTCCGACTAACCTTGTAGAAAGTGTGTCCGATACACGAAAAAAAAGAAATTTCAAGGAAGAGTTCTTGTAACGCTTTGTGAAAACGCTCCTCATTAACAACCGCGCAGATCATACATTTGCAAGGTTAAGCAGCGCTTGCCGCGGTCAGTCCGTGGATGGGTGACCGTTCGTTACACATCGAGACCCCTCCGTGCCTCGGAAAGCACGTTAAGCTGTTGGTCCCGGATGTCATACGAATAACTATGACAGTCGTTACGGGTAGTCAGAAGCCCGGAAGTCTGACAACCGGTCTAACCTTAGGATATCGGCATTACCCAGTACCTAACTGGGTTGCGGAGGTTAGATAGCAGTCGCTCCGTGTAAAATACTGGTATTCAGCCGCATCTGATTAGATTGGAAGTTGATTCCAGCATAATTGGGAAAAGGCTAGGCAGATGGACTTAACCGAAGAGGCAAAACGTGTGTGTACACACTCTAGGAATAGGAGAACACTTCTGTTTACCCCTCCAAAGATTACAAACGTGAATATACAGGGTATAAACGAATTCGTGTAATTCCTTCAAACCGCGTGATCTATATTAGTAGATCACGCGGTTTGAAGGAATTATCATTCATTAGACATTAGACATTGATTGACCCTGCATAGTTTTTTTTCAGAATCAACAAAAAAAAGTGTTCAAAAAATTAACCACGGTATTCTGTATCTGAGTAATTTTAGGGTTCCGAGTTGACTGACTGCGAGAAGCGATATCGCGCTAGGCCCGTAAGCTGTGTCGCCGTGCCTTCATTCATTTATGCATGACACCGAAATTTTCTATAACATAAAATTTTTATCAGAAAAAAAAGTTTTATTTTCAATCAATCTAAATCCCGTGCGGGGTTAATCTATACCATTAATAGGTCATGTGGTTTGAAGGAATTACACGAATTCGTTTACACCCTGAATATGAATGTAAATGACTTTGGTGCATGCAAGATCCTTATAATACATACGATTGGCGCAGTGACTGAGCCCTTGGTTGCTGCACAACGGGTCACAGGTCGCGTTTGTTCCTATTCACACCTGATGTTAAGCGCAGACAGGGACTAAGATGGAACATACGAATCCAAGTAACAGAAATATAGAGGGATTTCCCTATACTCGTACCCCTCTGGCTCTCACATACACACGACGGAATCCAGTAAACTGCTTGGTGTCTAACTTAATGTGAAGGTGGTAGCTGACCAAGTGGTTAGTATAGATCCTATCACCAAATGTGCTGGGTTTTGTTGAATCTTACAATACGCGTCTATTCCCAGCCTGCGGTCTTCTTCTCTCGTGTCAGCACGAGCTATACGAAAATAGCTGATGCTGTGGTGTAAAGATTAGTCAGTCAGCAAGGTTGGTAGCGGGGCTGACTACCCAGGGTGCGCCGGACGTACTTAAGTATCGTCACTCGTGGAGGCTCTTTTCATGCACCCCATGTCTGCGGTGAGGAAGTTTTATATTCTAGCCCGTCCCCACACGGGATACAATCTACATACAAATGATCTACAAGAAAACTAATTACAAATTAATCTTTGTTTTAACTAGATCACTTACGGTTGCCTCACAACTGTATTTCTTACTTTATTTTTCTACAATCGACAAAAAATAAAAGGTTAATGAATACATACTTACGTTAGGTACAGACGCCAGCACATCAACCAGCAGTGGACGTCTTTCGGCTGAGTGATGATGATGATGATGATATTTTACTCAAAAACTCAACATCTTTAAAAGGTAGTTAGTTATTAGCGCAGACAAAATACTGCATTGTATCGATTTTTGTATTTGTTAACCTCATAAAACGACACATTTTACTGTTATATCGTAGAACAAAAGAAAAGTTGTATATATCAAGTACGAACTCTTAAAAAAAACGTGGGCTGACTGATCGCATTCACCTCAATATTTGTAGCAGATCTTTTGACGAAAGTGATTATAAAACTACAAATATTGTTAAAATACAAGACTATCTCGGATGGAATTCTTGGAGACTATCTCAACCACGCAGAAAGGAATACTCCACACCTCTTTCCATGTTTTCTTTGTAATATAATATTAATGCATGAAGGACAGTGGTGTCGGTGCCGCCATTACGCCGAACGTGACGACGCGTAATATTTCCTGGAATAGTGCGATAAGCGCCAAGTTTTTAGTGGAAATGGATGGGAATTATGCCAAAATCTTTGAAGACCACGATCAGTAGAATAAATTATCTATACCAGTGAGAAGGAATTATCTATGCCAATTCATCGGAATCTAAAAATGGCCAAAAAAGCTAAAAAGGTGACGAATAAAATCCATAATAATATCATAATATCACGCCTGTATTTCCCGAAGTGTTGGGCAGATGTGTATAGTAAACCCTCATTTCGCCGTTGTAACGGGTGATTCATTTGGAGGTACTTTTTTCAAAACTGAAAAACGATACGAAAAAACAAATTTATTGGGTTATCTTTATTATCATACAAAAGAACCATTCTTGACATTTATGTTTTAAAGATTATTTCTTTCATATGTTGTCCGTAACTGCGGTTAACATGGTCCATTCTGCAGTTCCAATTATCGATGACGCATCCGAGCATTTCGAGTCGTATTTGGCTAATAACGCGAGTAATCTTGGGTTCCAGTTGCTTAATCGTACGCGGCTTATCCATATAGACTTTGGACTTTACATAGCCCCAAAAGAAAAAGTCTAGGGGTGTGTGTATCACAAGATCTAGGCGGCCAACTGACTGGTCCGAAAAATTGTTCTCGCAATAAAGCCATGGTTTCACGTGCTGCGTGGCAAGTGGCGACATCCTGTTGGTACCAAATGTCCTGGAGATCACGGGCTTCAATTTCAGGAACAAAATAGTCCGTTATCATGGCACGATAATGAAACGAAAAAACGTCATCGAAAATTGAAACTACAGAATGGAGCATGTTAACCGCAGTTACGGACAGCATTTGAAAGAAATAATCTTTCAAAAATAAATGTCAAGAATGGTTCTTTTGTATGATAATAAAGATAACCCAATAAATTTGTTTTTTTATAATTTTTTTCAGTTTTGAAAAAAGTACCTCCAAATGAATCACCCGTTATTTAAGGCCCATGGAATGGGAGGCGAGCCTATTGCCATCAACCAGGCACAAATCTAGACTCCGAGCAGCTACTGAGAAATTCCACACGAAAAAACCCAATAACAATTTGCCCGACCTGGGGATCGAATCACGCTCACGCTCAGCAGCCCCGCTTTCGACCACGAGACCAACGAGGATGGCCAAGAAAAAAAACCCAATGCAATCTTATCCACGTAATACATGTAAAAGTAATTCAATTCAAGCGACTTACGTACACCATTTAGTTTGGTTTTCATTAAAATTTTTAAGAGAAAAAGCCATTTATAACGACCAAAAGACTCCGGATATAGCGCCCAACTGCTTTAAGCGACGCAATTTCAAGGGAAAATAAGGATTTTCTTCTGGTTATAACGACAAGTCAAGATCACTTCAAGGTATTATTACTTACGTTTAAATCGGTGTTATATATGGCGATTGTCATTCAATTTGTAGACATATGACGGAAAATGATTTTATATAAATTATTAGTTACACGGTATTTGAACATCTACTGATGCTTATAGCGACGACCGCTTATTACGACCACTTATTGCATGTCCCTTTGTCGTCGTTATAAGCAGATTCCTCTGATTTTTTTTAATTGAGGAAAATTTTCATCGTCGGCTATAGCTGAGGTAGTATTGAGTTACTTTATTAATCAATACATTCAGCATACGAAAATATTGACAAAATATTTATTAAGCAATGAAATACTTCAGAAGTCATAAGATCGACATAACCAGCGATCGAAGGAACCGCACGTACTCGTAAGTACCTATTCGGAAAGGATCTAGATAGGTACTGCAAACTACGTGAGAGTATTAGAAATCGAACTCCTATCATACCGATATTTACCATATTTATTAATTTATATTCGAAATATATGCTTCAAAATAAAAACGGTCGTAAGTTGTAGGATTCTCTTACTTTAAGGAGTAGTATTTTACCAAAATATTAATAATGTAGTCCGTAATTGTTCACCAGATAAGCTAAATGTGACCTAGAAATATGACATTTATGTGTTCAATAATCTTGTCATTATCACTGAATATACATCCTACTTATTAACATTTTTAAATATTTCTGTATAAAAAAAACATTTAAAAATAAAAAAATATAGTAGCCCACCGGCATCGGGAACAGGGTCCAAGCTGCCGGCGGTCAGGGCTCCAGAGAGAGGAACTTCCTAACGATACGCGCCGTGTCCAGAAGTACCGCTTTCTGAATCAAACCTTGATCCAGCTGCCTAACGAGAGCCTCATCAGATATTGGTCGAGGCTCTTGGCTATCAAGCCATTGGCTGTAACGACTATCGGCACAATGACTGCTGAGTCAATATCCCACATGTCGACAACCTCGTGTGCCAAATCAAGGTATTTGATTTTTTTATCGTTTTCGGCTTTCACGAGATTCTCGTCATGCGGGACAGTGATATCAACAATCATTGCGCGGCGCTCTGATCGATCTATCACCACTATATCAGGCTTATTGGCTACAATAGTCCTGTCAGTGGTGATAGATCGGTCCCAGTACAATGTGACATGACCATTTTCATTATCACTATTGATATGGTGGTGAAATGCAAATGTTAGCTACTGAAAAGTTTAGAAACCGAATTAGCTTAATTAACAGTTAATGATAGGTTGCTGAAATACCCCCTAAAGGTTGCAACATTGTGGTAATCTAACGGTATAAGTAATTTTGTTTTATACCTTTGATACGCCTTTTCAATATGTACCTATGCTTGTTGACATAACACGAAACTTGATTGTTTATGGTTTATGGTTAGAATTGCAGAATTGAAATTTTAAGCTAAAATAATATTGCAAAACAAAACCACAACGTTAATAGGGGATTTACACGGGTCGATTTTCGCTGCACGGCTAGGCCGCATGGCGAATATCGACCGTCTAAATGACAATTCGACTAGGCCGCAAGTGATTAAAATCGCAAGCCCCAAAGTTGGGTGCCATTCGACTTTTGCCGGCGACAAGCCGCATGCGGCGGGTGACTAAAATCGACCGTGTAAAAATGGTCAGTTGCAGGCGATCGCCCGTCGCATGAGATGTGCTTTGCGCTGTGTTGTTGCGCTAGAAATGAACAAGTCGCATGCGATTTTTGTCGACCGGTGTAAATGGGGTGGCGATTCGATTTTTACAAGCGATGCGACTGGTAACTTGCCGCACGGCTAAAATCGACCCGTGAAAATCCCCCATAACACCTACAGAAGAAATCCCATGCCAAAATAAAGTACGGAAATTGAAAAATAAAGATAACCAATTCGCAAAATTTAAGGATAATGTGGAATCCAACATTCAATTTCAAATAAAAGCTTCAATCAATAATAATTGGCATTAAGCCTAAGAATAATGACTCGAGACAAAGCCTTTTAATGTCGGAAGTCATTGCCGATTTAAGACAAAAAAAATGTAGAAGAAAAATTCCCAGTATTTACAAGGTTAGTCGGAAAGGGAGTACTAATCCGAAAGGGTGTTAAAATACCCGGAACTTTTGTTCTACAACTTTGCCCAAAAGTCAATAGTTTAAGAGAAATAGCTGTTCAAAGATTTCATAAAAAAATACGCTAAAATCTATCTATCCTTAGCTATGATCAGCTGTGTTTACATTTTAGGTCATATTTGGGGCCAAAAATTAGCTCCATTTTCTGAATTCGTAACTAAAGCAGGGATGAAGAATTTTTGAAAAAACTTAAATAGATGTCATCTTTTAAGGAAATAAAAGTTATCGAATTTTGAAATAATAACATTTAATTTAAAACGGTCATCAGTGATACTTTAAGAGGCTTGCGGATTAGTACCCCCTTCCGACTAACCTTGTATATTTTACCGACCGTTATTGGTTAAAACTACGAGTCGTATTTATTACTAAGAAAAGAGCATAATCAATAATCACGTAGTATCCGTTGGTAGCATATGCAGTTAAAATTGTTTCGTTTGAGTGTAGCGCTACAATATCTCGAAATTACGAGACGGAACCTCGGCGGCTACGTTTTTCATACCAGCAAGACGTGACGTAGTTTCAGCCTGGTGTGTCGCGAGTCATTTTAAAAGCATTTCAGGCCATAATCACGTCGAAATTATGTCGTGTATTTTTGGCATAGTGTGGCGTTCAGGAATAGTTTCGGTAATGCAACTGCAATTTTTTCTTATTAATTTTAACGTTTTTTTTTTTATATATAAAATCCTGTCCTTTTTTCATATGCCTCGGTAAGTTAACACTTCACTGCGATGATGAAATTAGATTAGGAAAAAATAGTGTATGTTAACTAACGAAAGGCGTACCCGTTAACCAGCTACACTATAGCGTCCGTACATACGTACTAAAAAAAGAAATTCCCACACAAAATAAAAAAATATTATTATTTCAAAATATTAAAGAAAACTCAACACACTGTACATGCACACTTGTCTATCAATGTGGAAAAATGGCAACATCGCATTTCAACTGTCTACCAATATTTTGGTTTTAACCCGTGAGAAGGCGCGCTATGAGCAATTTGCTCACACAAAAATTAAAAGTAAAAATTTTTGGTGATACCGACGCCATAACGTCTCAAGCGCCTAGGTACCTTCCTAACTATTCATCCCCTTCCCCCTGACGCAACTCTCACGCCGGTCAGATCTGTTGCGACCCCGCAGCGAAGTGTTTGTGGAGGCTGCGTACCATCGTGCGGCAATTTGCTCATCACGCGCCCATCCGTGTAAGTATTTATTTTTCTAATAAATAAATATTATTGTATTTTCTAGAATACATTATTTAATTAATTTATATTATATTGGTTAATTATTATGTAAATACTCTATAGTAATATTTTGATAATAATATTTTTTGTTTTTAGCTACAACACACATGTAAAATGGGCAATCGACGTCAAGCACAAATTTTTTCGTGGCTGGAAGAGGATTCTGGTGATTTGCATGGAGAACATATCGTCAGATCTCAAGTTTCTTATGAAGCGATTTGTGCCGGCTCCTAGACCTATTTCAGAGCCTAGGCCAAGCGGATTCTGTTCAATATTATGTCCTATACTTAAGAATAGACGGTCAAAAAAAGCTTCTACTTTGTGCAAGCAATTACTCTGCACCGAACAGATCACATATATGTGTTCAATGTGTTTCGAGAGGCACACTCGTCTAGATCTCATGGAAGGACAATTTTTTAAAGTTTTTGTTATAGAAGATTTTTTATTGTGATTCATATGAAGACTGTCAAAATTAGAAAATAAAAATAAGTTGATTTGTTATTTGCTTTAGAAGTTACATTTATGTTTCTTAGTGTTACTTAAAACACTTATTTTCTTACTTATTAAACATTATTTTATTCATATAAATCCATTATAAGCCAATAAGTATTATAAAAGTGGAAATATGAGCATCTAAAGTAGTGTGAGCAATTTGCTCGCGCGCGCCTCTCCGTGTAACAAACTGAGGCGCGCCTTCTCACGGGTTAAACAAGCCGTTCCGAATTGTTTTTCATGTTTTTTTTTTGTTTTTTTTTTGTTTTTTTTATTGTTTTTATTTTAATCTATTAATGATGTAGATTTAAAAGGTTTAAGGGAACGCCCTGTTATTTTACGTACTGTATAATATGGAACGTTTGAATGATTACAGTCTAATTCATAATATGAATAAGTAGTAAGGTAATTTTCTAAATCCAAACACAAAATGCCTTGGCTGTAATAGTCAGCTGTAATACTGTTGTCGGGCTTAATAATGACGTCATTAATCATTGTCTCGTGCTAATGAATAATAAATAAATTAAGGCTTGTTTGCAACCATTATTTGTTTAAATAATTACAGGTTATGGCAATAGTAGACACGTTACAAGAATAATAATTATAGCTCCTTTCGTTATTTGCCTATTTTTACTAAAATTATTAAAATATCAACATCGCCGTGACGTTTTAAACAAGATCATTTTTTCTGACTTTATGTTTATTAGGTATACATTCACTCTAATATTTTTAACAATTTAAGTAAAATACAGTAATGTTTTGTCCGTATAATGCCGGACGTAAAGAATAGCACTACCCCATCTCTTCACATGGGTGTCGTAAAAGGCGACTAAGGGATTCACCAGAGGATGGACAGCAGCGTTCTCTGAGTAATTTAACAACCATACTGCGATCGCCAACCCGCCTGCCAAGCGTGGCGATTATGGCAAACCCCCCCAACATGAATAGTGGCGATGCTTGGAGGAGACCTATGTCCAGCAGTGGACGTCTTTCGGCTGAATGGTGATGACAATAATGTTTTAGCATTGTTACGAGAAAACAATGTAGTCTTGAGTGCAGGAAAAGGCATGTTGACAGCATCAATAAATTGCAAATCTAATTAGTCCGCCAGTTAGAGTTTTGAAAAATAATGGACACATATTTTTTCTTTTGTTAAATCTATGAATATTTGGAAAGATAAAACGTATCAAAACTCGAGAGTGGGGGCTTGTGATGTCAGAAGCAAGTAAAAATTGTACTTGCTTGTGACGTTTTGCCAATTTTAAAAGTGTCGTATCTTCGTCAATTTTGGTTTACGTAACAAAAGAAAAAATACGGTCAAATATTTTTTATAATCTAACTGACGGACTAATCATATTTTTTCAGTCAAATACCCTATTACCAATAATAATTATGAAAAATAATACTCACTCATATTTCTATACATCTAGCAAGTATACGAAGTTCTCATATTACAAATGGTAAAAGGAAGTCAAACTCAAACTCAAAACTCATTTATTCAAAATAGACTAGAATGACTTAGTTCTTTTTGAACGTCGATTTTACAATATAGACATCCCCCAAAAAGCCCTCCCTTCACCGCTTCCTAGTGTTTTTGCTGTGAAGAAGAAACGGCGCAACAAACTCCCCAGCAACACAGATATGTCTGTCAAGTGAATAAATTAATTGACTCTATACAAAGAAAATCATAATATTTTTTACAATAATAAAATTATGCACAGGAAAAGTAAAAATGAAAATAGTACATAAGTAGGTATATAAATCAATTCTGTATGAATTGAGATAAATCAAAATCGTATCTAAATAATATAGATACTTATCTAAACAAACACATAAAAACTAATGGTTTCCAGGGAAGCCACATGTGCAGAAAAGAATTAGCGCCACACGTCCCTATCGTCAACATAGTCGTTTATCTTATAGTATGCCTTTTTAATGAGAACTGATTTAACGAATGATTTAAATTTGCCATCGGTGAGATCCGTAATTGTTTTGGGAAGCTTGTTATAAAATCTAACACAATTTCCTAGGAATGACTTATTCGTTTTAGATAATCTAAATTTAGGGACTACTAATTTATGTTTGTTCCTAGTATTTATATTATGAACGTCGCTTTTAACATTATACATTGGCAGATTTTTACGTACAAACATAATATTTTCAAAAATGTAAAGGGAAGGCATCGTCAGAATATTAATCTCTTTAAAGAAATCTCTAAGCGACTCCCGAGGACCCATATTATAGATCGCGCGGACTGCCCTCTTCTGTAATATAAATATCGAGTCGCGATCGGCCGCTGCCCCCCACAGCAGAATACCATATGACATAATGCTGTGGAAGTACGCAAAATAAACAAGTCGGGCAGTAGGTATGTCAGTTAGCTGTCTAATTCTTCTGACTGCAAAAGCAGCAGAACTTAACCTACTAGAAAGGGCAGTTATATGAGCTCCCCACTGTAATTTGGAATCTATTGTTATGCCTAGAAATACCGTTTCATCTACTATGTCCAGTTTACTGCCGTCAAGCGTTATGTTTACTCCTACATGAGGAACGTTTGGCAACGAGAACTTTAAACATTTCGTTTTAGTGGCATTCAATAAAAGATTATTTGCAGCAAACCATTTAGAAAGAGCGGATAAACTACTATTTACATTTAAAAGATCTATGTCTTTCCTATTGATTTTAAAAATAAGGGAAGTGTCGTCCGCAAACAAAATTATATCAGATAGTGCTGACATCATGTAAGGGAGATCATTAATATAAGCCAGAAACAGAAAGGGGCCCAGAATTGAGCCCTGTGGCACACCCATTTTTACTAGAGACCCTGAAGATGTTATGCCAGATATGCCTACTTTTTGTTGTCTTTTGGAAAGATAGGATAACACCAGTTCCAGCGGACGTCCACGAATACCGTAGTGATTCAACTTACAAATGAGCGTTTTATGATCCACGCAATCAAAAGCCTTGGAAAGATCACAGAAGATGCCAACAGCATCCTGTGACCCTTCCCAAGCCTCCAAGATATGAGTGACTAACTTCGCACCTGCGTCTGTAGTCGATCTACCCTTCGTGAAGCCAAACTGTCGATCGTGTAAAATCCTATTTTTATTAAAATGTGACAACATCTGTTCAAGCATAATTTTTTCAAAAATCTTACTTATTGATGGAAGAACTGAAACAGGTCTATAATTAGAGGGATTATGCTTACAGCCTGATTTAAAAATTGGGATAACTTTGCTGTGTTTCATCAGATCAGGGAAATTACCGCTATCTATACTAAGATTGAATATTTTTGCAAGAGTCGGGGCTATACAAGCAATAATGGATTCAAGTACTTTAATAGAAATACCCCATAGGTCTTCAGTGTTTTTAATATTTAAGCTTTTAAAAGTTTTTACAACTGCAAATGGTGTAACATGTTTAAACTCGAAATTTGGAATATCTTTAGAAAAGAATTGTTTCAACAACGATTCTGCTGCTGATGGTGACGAGTCAAGTGACTTCGTGACTTCAATTGGTATATTTGAAAAAAATAATTCAAATGCATTAGCAACTTCTACCTTTTCCGATAAAGTTTTATTTTCAATTTTCAAAGATATTTCAGGATCCCTAGGATTCACTTGACCAGTTTCAGTGTTTATAACTTTCCATACCGCTTTTATTTTATTTTTAGATTTACTTATTTTACTACTGATTAATTTTGATTTAGCAAAAGTACATACCTTCTTAAATAATTTTGAATAGTTTCTGACATAATCATGAAAAGATTTATCAGAACTAAAAGACTTTTCATAGTATAAATCATAAAGGACATCTCTACTTTTTCTTATACCTTTTGTGGCCCATTCATTGAAGCTACATTTATTGTTAAATTTAATATTCTTTAAAGGGCACGATTTATTGAATTCTTGGCATATTATATGAAATAACTTATTATAATTTTGGTCAGGGTCATCTGATGTAAAACGAGTAAGACACAATTGAGTTTCAATATTATCCTGCAATGATTGCAATTTATTTTTAGTCATTAATCTAATTTTAATATTTTTAGTTGTTAATAACTGTTTATTTATTTTAAAGTTTACAATTTGACCCATGTGGTCAGATCTAACGCCACTAATTACGCATGTGTTGATTACTACACTATTTGTAAAAATGTTATCTATACATGTCCTGGTAGAGGCAGTAATTCTAGTGGGTTGATTTATAATATGTTTTAAATTAAAAGAATTAAATAATGCTAAGAGTTTACTCTTGTCGGGTGAGTCCACTAAAATATCAATATTAAAATCACCACAAACAAAAATCAATTTATTGTTCCTAAAAGCTTTTCCTAAAACATCTTCCATAGTAATTAAAAAAGAAGAAAAGTTTGACCCCGGCGGTCTGTACACACTTATTATAATACGATTTTCTATTTCTGCACATGCTACCTCGCATAAGCGATCAACAGAACATGAGGTGATATCTTTCCTTTCTTTAAATTTAAGACTATTTTTACATAGAATCAGAGTACCACCGCCCTCAGCTGACAATCTATTGAACGCACTGGCAACCGTAAAATTATTCACATTGAATTGCATTTTGTCTGGTTTCAACCATGTCTCACAAAAACATAAGACATCAATAAGATACTTATCCACTAAAAGTTCTACATCTAAAATTTTGCCAGAGAAGCGATTAATGTTCTGATGATAAAGTAGAATATTATCCTTCTGCTTCTCTATTGTCGGCTGAGCTAGTTTAAATTATCTATCTTAGTATCATTAGGACAACCAAATGATACTGACTCCTCACTTAACCTAACTAACCTAGTCTTTGTTATACTTCCTATAACAGTGTTAATATTGTAAGCTATCAGTGTAGCGATCTGTTGTTTACATTTTTTGGGAAGAAACATAGTTTCACCCGTTAATTTAAATCCACTAATAAACTTATTAGTGTCAAAATACAATAATTTGTCACTATGACGACATGTCAACAAATAAATAATATTGTTCAACTTATGAACATAGTTATTGTCCTTATCAGATAATAAATTTGAGTATGGCAGAGCACATAACATAATTTTACCTATATTTAATTTTAATAAGTTGGAAACGCCATTTACAATGTCCCCTTTCTTTAATCCAATACTATTACCTATTAGCAGAACTACATTAGTCTCATTATTAAAGTTTGAGTTTACTATTTTGTCAACAATAAGATTATAGTGCAAATTAGGATAACAGTGGTTTGTTACACTATGGGTCAGATAACTCTGTAAAATAGACCCAAAACTGACTCCTATCTTGTCTGAGAAAACTACAGAATTAATTTTAGTCTTGACACTGTCACAGCTGGTCACAGGCTGAGTTGACTCTGGCAATGTTGCAACATGCTGGAGCTCAGGTAGGGAAGCAGAGTGGTCACAGTTGCGTGAGAAGTTGTTAGTCAGAGACTCAAACCTCTCAGCGTTGCACTTCACAATGTCCATTAACTCGCTGGCCTCCAACATGCGCTCATTGAGTTGAAGTTGAGTAGCTTCATACTTTAAAAATATATCTTGCAACTGGCTTTCCTTATGTATCAACTCATATTGTAACTGCTGTGTGTCTACATCGTACATAACCCTACTATGCTCTAATTCATTGGAACATTTATCTAATTGCCTAACTAAATTAATGCGGTCTTTTCGAAGGCTTATATTAATTTTAAATTGGTTTACCTTTTTAATAGCTATCCGGGACCGTTTAATTATTTTCTTGAATTTAATATATTTCTTTAATTTATTATGGCTTAACAATAGTGGACATCGGGCAATAGTATCGTCTCCAGTTAGGTCAATTGTAATAGCTGGTGTGCACACAGGGGCAGATACACTACCAACCAACTCGTCATACAGCCGCTGGGTGGTAGAGGACTGTTGACTATCTTTTTCAGACTGAAATAAAGATATAGCCTTATGGGCTTCGCATAGCTCAATCTCGAGTTCAGATATGCGATTAAGAGCTAGCTCGTGAGTATCACTACAATGTTGAAACGAAGACACTATTTGACGTAGCTGTTCATGTTGGTCGAGTAAGTCCATATGTTGAATGTGTAGTTCCGCCAGGTCATTCTTGAGAGAAGTATTTTTATCTATTATAATCTTCACTTCTACTTCGCTGTCGTCCCGTTCCTGCAGCAGTTGATTACACAGGGACTTAGAAGATTCAAGTTCTTTTAAGGTTGCTCTCAGCTTGTCCTCCATGTCTTTAGCAGCTGTTCTTCGGGTCATCATTTTCAGACTGGTGTTTTAATCACCTGGAATTTGAAAATAGACAGCTGAGTGGCAGAACTAAGATAGAGTGAGAAGCAGTTGTAAGAGGTAGATGGAAAAATAAAATTAAAAATTAGTGGGTATTGACCAGTAGGCAAAAGAGTAAGAATAAATTTAAACAAAGAAATAGATGAAATGAGAAGCCGAAGTAGACTTATGGAACTTTATATTTAGTTTGATTAAAAATATTGATTTATAGGGAATTTGAAAGCTATGAGAGCACAATGATTACACTGATTAACTTATTGGGTAGAATAATAGAACTTGATAAATATGTAAACAAATATATGCATTAGTTGTGATATTAATAATGTCAGGTTGTTATATAGCGTTTAGAAGTAATTAAGTACATAAGTAAAGTAAACTTTGAAGTTTTTATTGTCTGAGGCGAATGTTTTTGTCGTCGATTTTGCTTCCACAATTGTCAAGCAAAACGAGATATAAACTGTGCCGGTGTGTACTTGACGTTGCTCATAGCACTGAGCAGTGTAATAGGGTGATGAGTGTTGTGTATTTGTGAATATAATATCAAAATAAAACAGAATACTCCCTGGGATTGATGATTTCAAAATCCATCCGTTGAGTTTGACAGCCGGTAGAATTTATCGTGTTATATGAAGATTTTGCGTCAAAAACACCGAGAAAACACTGGGTACATTAATTTACAACTATATTTAATTATATCACTTAAAATTTACACTAAACTTTAACTTAAATTAATTTTCTAGATTAAATATTATAGGGAGACGTCTTTTGACGTCTGGTGGCCAGTGTTGCCAGCAGTGTCAATGCTAAAACATACCTAAACATACCTATCATATGAATGAATACCTATGACGACATTCATCACGTGTAGTCAGAAGCTCGAAATTCTGACAACCGGTCCAACCTTAGGATATCGGTACCAGTAACTGGGTTGCGAAGGTCTGATAGCAGTCGCTCCGTGTAAAATACTGGTATTCAGCCGCATCTGGGTTAGACTGGGCACTAACCCCAAGATAGTTGGGAAAAGGCTAGGTGGAAGGCTAATAAGGCCAAGCGTATGCTAGGATGCAGGTGACGCAGCACAGCACAGTACAGATTTTGCAAGGCAGGGCGAGCAATGCAGACAAGGCTACGACCGCATGCTGCGACGCAGCGCAGCTTGAAGACACATTCGAGTTTTAACTAGTACAAAGAATAGACGTGTTCGAGTTGACTAGCAATTTTAATGTTTTTTTTTTAATAGTCTGGATGATTAGTATCATACAAACAAGGTTCACAACGCACTAATTCAATTAAATGTTCTGTCATTGCAATAAAATTAGAATTAGCTGTAAAAAACACATGTCTGCCTAGCACGCGCCTGCGCCGCAGCGTACGCAGCTCTCAGTACGTACATGCATTACAAAATCTGCTCTGCCCTGCGCTACGTGCACCTGCGTCGCCTGCGCCTCAGCATACGCTTAGCCTAAAAGCTGAATGAAGTTTTTCGCTGTATTCGTGTAATATTATTTTACGTTGCACTCTACGATACTAGGTAGCCGTCATAAAATTTATGCTGGGCAACTAAGTTTACGAGCAAAATAATTAAAGAATGTCCTAGTGATGGACTCTGCCGTTACTTTGCTTTGATAATCGAATGATAAATCGATTTGGGGTTTGAAATTGGCTGTGTTTATTTCTTGATAATCAAATTAAGATAACATTCAAATGTTTAGGATGGAAATCAATCTTATGTCTGTCATCAGTATTCTTATGACACCCGGAACCGACGGTTTAACTTGATCTCCGAGGCGCGGAGGGGTCTCAATGTGCAACGACCGCTGCAAACGCAGCTGAACATCACAAAACGTGTGATCGGTGCGGCGGTTAACAAGCCACGAGCCCTTCTTCAACTGAATTGCTATCAAGGGCCGATTTTTCAAACGTTATATTATAGGTAATTTGACATTTTGACACATTTTCCATAAAAATCTGTCAAAACGTCAAACTTATTCCTTAGATAAAAGTTAACTGTGTATACATATCGAGAATATCATGCGATTGTGTATAAGACTATAGTAACATTCTCTCTCTCTCTCTCTCTCTTGGTTGCCTCCAAGATGAACATATTCTGTACTAGAAATTATATTGAATAAATAGTAGTCAGCATAATAAAGTGACTTTTAATGAAGACTTTTAAGGCGCCCGCTTCCAACGAACCCCATATTAACATTAACAATCTGACTAATGAAAAATCTGCCCATAATAAAATAAGTAATACTTGCTACTAAAAACATTGCTTTCCCAGCACTAGCGAACAAAAATGGCCGCGCCGCGTAAACAAATAAGGTTAAGCACAACCGGGGAAGCAGAACAGTACATAACTTCATTAAATACATCGCCCGCCTTATTACACACCGCTTATAAAGCTTATGAAGGAAAAAAACGGTTTGCTCTACTCGGTATAAAATATTTTAAAATGTAATGAACACTTTGCCTGTCTTATGATATTTTTTCTTGGTTCTGCGTTGTAAAAATGTTTATGATGACTGTATATTGTTCTATAAAGGGTGGAAAAGAATTACTAGATGATCTATAAAAAAAACTCAAGTCCCAGGGTCAACCGGTGTCACTACCAGAGAGGACTAAAAAAATTAGAAGAAAAATTCCCAGTTCCTATAAGTAACCGACCGTTGTTGGTTAAAACTACTAAAAAAAGCTTTTCAGTGGTGCAGCTATAATTTTTAATAAATTGTTATTGCTTACCTTAAGGCAATTTTGCGAAGCAGCTACATTTTTTATTTTATTCTTGCAGATTTATTCTTTATTTTTTTAATAAATTAAATCCGGTCTTTATTTTCATACTCGGTAAGTTACCACTTCACTTCGAAATTAGGTTAGGATTTTTTTTTATTATGGAACGGTTGAATTATTACAGCCTGTATAATGCATATCACCAACTCGGATACATCCTGTATTTATTATATCAAAAACGTACATTTTTTTGTCAAATAAAGCGAAAATTCCTTTCGAATTTGAAATTTATTTTATACGAAAAACGTTCACATACCAACCCGGAATGGCCCACATACTTCTGCTTTATAAAATAAATAAAGTAACCTATATTGTTGAAAACAGAATAACTTCAGGGTTATAAAACTGTCTACAGGAGAACTAAAACCTCTTCGCTCGTAAGCTATAAATTTTCTTGACCGTAGCTGTGGTCGATTTTTCGCTACGTAAGCGCTTTCGCATTTGAAAGACTGGTGTATGTATCAATCAGGTTTTTTAGTCTGTGGTAAACAGTGGTACAGGCTATAAATTTAAATGTACCAAGGAATTGGTTGTAGGCTTTTTTCTTTGAGTGATTTATTTGTATAAGGTTGTAGATATGTTAGTCTTTTTCAGAGTACACACGGCTACACATCAAGCTATATTTTTCCAGTTTACACTGACCTCTTATTGTAAGGAAATATTATACAATGCGAAATCAGCTTATACTGGAATGTATAGCTTGATCTGTAGCCGTGCGTGAAAGGGCCCAATTCTCCTAAAATAAAACTTGATAAATCGCAACCGAACCAATGCCGAACCGTTCATTCAGACAGTTTTCAATTACAAAAGCTGTCAAATTGTTTGACACAAAAAACTAAATCAATCATTTTAAAGTTTTCGAAAACAAAAACTGGCTGACGGTTGTGGTTCGATTGCGTTTGGCAACAATTTATTTTAGGAGAATTGGCCCCTGTTATTCTGAAAATAAAAATATACACCGCTATTAATTTTACCGCTTAGACCATCGTTTCAGAGTAAAACTTGATGACCGTTCTGATAAAGATATCAACAGAGTTGAAGAATAATAACTAGAGTAGAAAAATACAAGGTTAGTCGGAAAGGGGGTACTAATCCGCAGACCACTTAAAGTATCACTGATTACTGTTTCAAAGCAAGTGTTGAAATTTAAAAATTCGATATTTTTATTTCCATAATTTTTATTTTTATATTAGTTTCAAAAAAAACTTAAGGCGCTTCCCGCACCGAAAGTGTTGTAGAAATTTTGGAACAACAAAAAACATTTGACATCCTAGGTTAGAATTTTTTGTAATTAATGCTAAAAACGGCCGTTTTTGGTAGTTACCGCTAAAACTTCGAATCCAGAAGCTCTAGTGTTGATATTTGGTGTTCGAAAATTTCTACAACACTTGACTAAAATGTTGTACGTACGAAATTTCAATATGTTGTGTGTTGACAGAAATAATGCTTTTTTTCTGAAGTGGCGCCACTAAGCGCCTTAATCCCTGCTTTAGTTACGAGTTCAAAAAAAGAAGCTTCTAATTCGGGACCCCAAATATGACCTAAAATGTAAACACAGCTGATCGTAGCGAAGGAAAGATACATCTTAGCGTATTTTTATGAAATTTTTGAACAGCTATTTCTCTTAAGCTATTCATTTTTGGGAAAAGTTGTAGAACAAAAGTTATTCATTACTAATGGTACTTTAACACCCTTTCGGATTAGTACCCCCTTTTCGACTAACCTTGTATATTATGTATACACCAAAGTTTTCCTATTTATACATAATTTAGATTACGGAGAAAGAAAATCTGAAACGCCATCAAACTTTGCCATTCACGGAGTTTCAAACTCACTGATTGTTTTACAATATTCTCAAGTTGGACAACGGAAGATAAACTTGTCAAAACGCTTCAAGACATTTGGGGGTTAATATATCATTTACCTATCTCGTTGAAGATAGTCGCAATAATAGTATGGGAGGAAGGTGGAAAAGAATCGGGACGCTAAGGCAAAAATTCAATAAAACGCAAGTTTGAAAAAAAAACATTTTAATTAACTGTAGTTAGTTTAGTTAATAAATCACAAATTTATCACTTGAGATCACTTTATTCTTAATTCAAAATAACAGTAAATAATCAATATATAAGTTATGTTTTTACGGTTTTGCCCCATCCCTTGTCCAAAATCAGGTATACCCAAATCTCATACCCGATTTTGTCCCTTAACAGTGGTAGTATTGGAACTCATCAAAATCTTCGGGTTCCCAAACCGTACAGCCTTCATGGGCCCGATTCTAACATTTAAGACGTTGCATCCATGCCCCGCTCTTTCGCGTATAACAACCGGGTACTACCCGATAGGTATTACCCCGTACGGTTTTGCCCCGAGCGCACTTTAGAGAGACAAAGAGAAAAAAATACCTAAAGATAGGTAATAGTTTGTGAGATTTGTGTCTGTAAACGCACCCACGATACAAGAGAAATCTTAGTGTGGAGAAAAGTTAAAAAAAAAAAATGCAATAAGAACTTTACTTGCGTTCATTTATACGTTAGCACGTGCTGAATCTTTGCTAGCAAAACATTTTACTTTGATAAACGAGTAAAACGATACACTTGTTAATTCCAAAGAATATTAGATCGATGCAGCATAAAATCTTTTTTCTTATTTATTATTGTCGAGCACGCACCGGCGGCTATGAAGGTTTGTTGACAAACGAATCAGGGTGGCCAAAAGCAGCGAGGAAACCCGCGCCTAAATTTTAAACGTGTAAGAGGCTATACTGTCTTGTCCCGGTTTTACCCCCATACGCGGTTTTGGACTAATCTCCCCTACCTACATCATTATACTTTGTGCAGCCAGAGTAGAATGAATAAAACCGGTCAAGTGCTAGTCGGACTCGCACACTAAGGGTTCCGTACTACCACGCGTGTCTGTTTACAATTTTCCTTCTTTTTATTATTTTTTGTTTCAATACAGTGTATGCACTACAATCACACCAAGTTTCACGCTTGTGTATATACGTATTACCGTTTTTAAGATATTACCAAGAACAAAAAACGTTGAAAAAAGTTTTTTTTCGAGGTTTCTTGTATGGGGACTCCCTGTAGCGAGTATGTAGCCTTTTTGCTATTTTAATTGCTCATATTCTGTGTAATTTCAACTAGCTACCTATTACGGTTAAAAAGATACAGCCCTATTACAGAAAGACGGATGGACGGCGAGAACTTAGTAAAGGTACGAGTTCGTAGCCGGCTGCATACAGCAGCAGCAGACGACGTATCGTTGCGACACTACTGGTTTCTATGTATATGTATGAAATAGCTTCCTCAGCTAGCGACACGTCGCCTCACTACACGTCGCACGACCGCAGACGACGTGTCGTCCGACCGCAGATCAGTAGTGCCACCGACACTGGAGCGATGACACGTTGAAATCTTTCTCAAAAAATGAGTTTTTCCAATTCCGAGGAAGAAAAACTGATAAACCAGGTGGCCCAATATCCTGCACTGTACGATGCATATAACAAAAACAAAAGATACAAAAGTAAATCGCGATCGCTAATCTCAAACAGGTCAGACATTTTGTCTCACGGAATATTCAGAACTAACTGAAATACGTCGCTGCCGTCTGCTGCAGCCATCTGCAGTTGGGTTCGAAATCATGACTTAATACCGTCCCGATGGCACCCTTTTGATACGAAACCCTAAAAATGACTGAATGTTCCAATAATTATCCAAAACGAGGAGATGTTCTACAATAACAGGGCCCGTACAAAAAACAAACGCTTTTTAAACGTATTTGTTAAAGAATTTACAAATCGTGCCATTAATAATCGCTTCACATGCATGTGCGCGTCCTGATGTGTATCATGTGGATTTGTAATTCATTCGTAAGGAATAATTACGATGAAAGAGTAATTAGTAGGGACGTGCCTTGTTATCGTATAAATAGACGCGTGTTATACAACAATTCAACAAAACCCAGCACGCTTGGTGGTAGAATCTATACGGTCCACCTGGCTAGCTACCACCATTTTTTTTTCATCTTGCGAAAATCCTCACCGGTACCCTTCGCCCGAGGATGGCGAAGGGTTATGCCGGACTCTTACCGGCTAAAAACCCACGGTGTTCCTACCCCTGAGCCTTGGCCGGGGTCACGGGATTCGCAGCTGCATGCACCGCAACCCCGGCAGGGGCTAGCTACCACCTGAACATTAGAGTCCGACGCCAAGTTTACTGTGTTCCGTTGTGTGTGTATGTGAGAGCCAGAGAGGTATAGGGAAATCTCTCTATATCTCTATTACTTGGATTCGTGTGCTCCATCTTAGACCGTGTCTGCGCTTACCATCAGGTGCGTCCAGGGTCGACAAATAATTAAAAAAATAGATAAAATATGCTTTATTATGGGAAAAAACAGAAGCAATTTAAAACCAGAGTACAATGGCGGTCTTATCGCTAGTAGCGATAATCTTCCAGACAACCTTTGAATGGACAAGGAAGACGTGAAAGATAAATCATGGGGGCAGGCCGTGGTGTACCTGTCATAAGCGCCTGTATTGGTTTATGTGAAATAAAAATTTTTGATTTGATTTGATTTGATTTGACCTACTACTGCACAATTTTATGTTATATTTATTAATAAGAAATTAATAACAAAAAAATATTCTAAATTAAGTATCGAGCTCATATAATAATAATTATACCTCCGCTCACACGTTGCTGCCTCCTTCGCCTATGTATTGGCGGCTTTTCAGGGGGCCCAGCTCGTGAGCTGGTGAGTCACCGTCTGTCAACACTTTTCAATTTTAATCTTGAAAGGCAGACGCCGTTTTCTTCCGGCAATAGCAGTTATCCAGTCCATCTAACACCCCTTCCCATAGACTAGATATTTTTCACCATATTTCACAATAGTCTTGCACCCACCTGGGACGATCCATGACTGTACTCCAATAGTGCAGCCGTGGATAGTCCCCGATTGGTGCCCCATCCCATTTTAAAGAACTCAAAGGGGGCCTCTGCGCGTTGGACCTGTGTCCCCCCTATGCCTTCCGAAGGACCGGACATCTTCCGCACGGAAGATGAGCAGGAGACTCAAAGAAAAAAAAAAACCTAAAAACACCCATGTACCCTAGCCGAAAGTCAGTAGATTTCGAGAAATTGCATTTTTTATTAAATTTTGACTGTCTCGTTGGTCTAGTGGTCGCAAGCGCGACTGCTGAGCGTGAGGTCTTGCGTTCGATCCCCAGGTAGGGAAAAGTGTAATTGAATTTTTCCGTGTGGAATTTCTCAGTAACAACCCTGAGTCTGGATTTGTGCCCGGTAGATGGCAATAGGCTCGCCCCCTATTACATGGGATTTAAAAAAAACGGCGAAATGTGGGTGTACTCTGCCGAACCCTTCGGGAGATCCAGGCGCGATGTTATTAATTTGTAATTAAATATTACCAACTTGACGAATTAGTCACCTTCATTGAATATGGAAAGTAAAAGTGTGATTTATTCATAGCTAAGACCACGCAAAATTGTCTAGAAAGTCGAATATATTTCCTAGACATTGAAGCTGTACAATATTCTCCTCTGAATTTTTCATGTTCTCTTTGGCAATATTCCAAACTAGGCTATTGTAGAACCAACTTTCAATGCCATTCATAAATGTGCAGACATAAAATTTCACACCTTATGTTTCAGTTCATAAAGTTAATTTTCCTGTAAACGTGTGTTTAGTAAAGGAATATACATTTTGGTTGAGGTGCGTTATAAGTTGTCGAAACTCCGCCCTTGATATTTTGCCAATACACGTAAATGTCAAAGTTTCTCGACTTTGATCTGAAAAAATGATAAGTTGTCTATTGCTTATAAATACTTCAGAATGTTTTGATTGATGGAGCATCAGGATTTGATGGCTTTATTTTTGTTTGACCTTCGATACTGAAGCACAAAATTCGATCATTTACGTGTATTTGATACTCATTATTGTTTGACGATACTTAAAAAAGTATGCAAGCAACATGCACAACACACCTCTGCTTCCTTTTCCATTAAATCAATATCTTTCTAACATTCAACCATCATTCAATCACTCTCATTCGTTCCAAAAACCCACAAAGGTGGCTTTCTTACCGAATTCGAACAAAAACTATTAAATATTATGAAGTAATTTGTTTTAAATATAATTCACACATTACGGGACGTCCCAAAACAATAAGTGCACCTAACTCAAGCACCTCTCCATTACATTAATTTCATAGTGAATTGACCTGTGGCTACAGCCAATTATCGTAGGTGTTAATGATAAACTTAAATTCATACCAACCACCATCGATACTCAAGCTTGTCCGGTGCACCCTGGGCAGTCAGCCCCGCTACCAACCTTGCTGACTAGCTAATCTTTTCACCACGGCATGCGCTATTCTCATATTGCTCGTGACGACACGAGGGAAGAAGTCATTTTTTTCTAGAAAAAGAATAACTTAATTACTCTTTACACGAATACAACACTATTTTTAGTATACACAAAAACCGAGACACCCGAACAAGATTTTAATGAGAATTACCGGAGTATGTATTTTTTACACCTTAGTTTAAGTTGCGTTAAGTTCCCCAGTAGAGTGTGGAATGTGTGAGATGTGCTATGCAGGGGTTGTCTAATACACGGAAACTGACCGAGCGTACCGTCTCAAGCCTCAAGGTGTCTATTCCCGTCCACTGTTATGCATAGAAACCTATTGAAACAAAACTGTTTATGAAAAATAATGCAAGTTTTAACGTGGTATAAAAACTATGCCAATCAATTCTCCTAGTTATTCTGAACAAACTTGTTTCAGGTTTAGTGTATACTAAAACTTAACTTATAAAGCTGATGAGATGATGAAAAATCTGATAGCTGTCCCGCTAACTAATATATCACCGATTCAAATTAAACTGAATCAAACAAAATCCCCAAAAAAATGTTACTACCTACACACAAAATGTATTTAAGATCACGACAAAGTTTGTTTAATTAAACACACGAAACTTCCAAAGAACTAAGTACAACAAAACTTTATGATATTGGTTACGATCGCAAACAAATTTAATTAAGATTAACGAATTTAATTATTTGTTATGAAACTTATATTTCCGTATCAAATTAAATTGTAATATTATAATTCGTCCGTGTGGGACCGGACGTAAAGAATAGCACTAGCTCATCTCTTCCCATGGGTGTCGTAAAAGGCGACTAAGGGATTCACTAGAGGATGGGCAGCAGCGTTCTCTGAGTATTTTAACAAACATACTGCGATCGCAAAGTGTTTTAAGAAGGCCATTTTTCAGACGTCGCATTTTTATTAAAAAAGCTAGTACAGATGGTCACTGAAATGCAAGATTTTGTATCCCCATTTAGCTAGCATTAGAGCAGACTATCTAGTTAATGGTTATAGCAAACCCCCCCCCCCCCCCCCCCCCCCCCCCAACTAGGATAGTGGCAATGCTTGGGGGAGGCCTATGTCCAGCAGTGGACGTCTTTCGACTGAATCATGATGATGATGATGAAAATGAACCCGCAACCCTTAAGCAGAAAACGTATTGCTCGCCCGCTACGTCAAACGCGCTCTACTTGTCAATATTCTACATTCGTTACTAAAACAATGAGCTCAGTATATATGCAAATTGACATCAAATAGCAGATACAATTAGAGTCCCCCAGCATCCAATTGAAGGACAATAGCCCTGTAATTAGTCTCGCTTACAGAGTCTTAATGCATTTACAGTACTTGTTTAATACTTGTTAGACTCCTTTGTTTAAGTCGAGCAATTTGGCACTGTTCATGTTTTGATGAGATGTAGATAAAAGGAATAATTAATGTGATCTGATGTTAATTAGTAAAGTGGAGTAGACATCTATTGTCTAAGTATATCCTACTATCATCCTATCCTACTAATATTATAAACCAGTTTTGCCCGTGACTCCGTCCGCGTGAAAGTCGGACACCAATATTGTGTTGCAATAACTAAATTGTCATCTTGTTAAAATTAAAACCTTATCTTCTGATTGCGTGAACCGATTATGATGAAACAAAAACTAAATGTCCAAGATATGCACAATATTTTTCTATAATAGTCAATCGCAATGAGTCAGTACTTTTCACGTGATTCGTGCACAAATAAGACGACAAACAGGTAAAAAATAAAAAAAAAATCGAAATAGATCTTTGTCAGTTATTATATTGTCAGTTAACCCACCCGCCATTTTTTTTAAATATGTCCGTCACTCTAACAGCGGTTACGCACTGCATCCGATCCGAATCCGTGAAAATACGTTCCGAAGTAGCCATAGAACTATTTGTATGGTAGCTTACGCACTACATCCGGCATCCGTCATCCGATTTCTATCCGTCATCCGTGAGTTTCTAATTCGGAAGAACAATTGACGGATCGAAGCAGCCGTAGTATTAAATTGTTTGAATTTGAATCAGAGATCGGAATAGTGCGTAAGCAACATCCGAGTTCGGTCCGAGATTTTTACTCTAGATCGGTATTTTCACGGATTCGGATCGGATGCAGTGCGTAAAGCAATATCCGAATTCGGTCCGAGTTTTTTATATCCGTATTTTCACGGATTCGGATCGGATGTAGTGCGTAATCGCTCTTAGTAAGTACTTCTATCGAGTAACAAATGACAATCGCCGATCGTTACGGAATAGAAATTTCAATAAAACATTTGCAATACGTTTTCAAACGTTCACATAATCCGTGAGAGCGCTTGTACCCTGCTTCCGATCCGAATATAGGGAAACATGGTCCATAGTGTTTGTATGAATGCTTCTGCTTTGTGCACTGCGAATTCGAGCTGTCATCATAAATTCCACGCCGAATTTCGTCGGCCCATATTTTTTTTCGGATTCCTATTCACTATTCAGTACAGTGCACCTGAGCTCTAAAGCCATATCTGAATTTACTAGCTTTTGCCCGCGGCTTCGCTCGCGTTAATTTAGAATTTGACAATCAACTCTTAACACACTACTAAAGTTTCTATAATAATATAATTCAATCATGATTCGAAAGACACGTGGCGCCATCTATTATCGTTATTGTTGTTTTCCTCGGGAACAGTTTTTTTTTGGCATGACAGGAACCCTATGTCCGTTTCTGTACATCTGATAACGTATATGCAAAATTTCAGGATGATCGGTTCAGTGGTTTAGGCGTGAAAAGGTAACAAACAAACTTACTTTCGTATTTATAATATTAGTTAGGATGTCGAGCAGACACAAAAGTGGTTGTTTTTGCTTTTGAATTAATAGGATTTGTTTCTTTACTGGGTCAATACTACTAAGGAGACCTGACACGCTTCATACATTTTTGGACCAAAATCCAAATTTCTTTCTAACCATCAACTCTATTATTTGATTTCATGGTTTTATCTTACATAAAACTTTCACTTTCTATTTTACCCCCTAGGGGTAGAATTTACAAAAACGTTAAAAAACGTGTATTTATACCTAGCCAGAAAGCCTATTATTTGATTTCATGCTTTTAACTTCGTAGAAACTTTAATCCTCTATTTCACCCCTTCAGGGGTAGAATTTCCAAAAACCCTGAAACACGTGTATGTTTATTTCTGATCAGTGACCTAAATATTGAATTCCATGCGTCTTACTTCAAAAATACCAGATTTCTCATACAAACTTACAACACTTATTTCACCCCCTTAGGGGTTGAATTTTCAAAAACCCTGAAACATGTGTACGTTTATTTCTAACCAGTAACCTATACATATATTGAATTCCATGCTTCTTACTTCAAAAGTACCAGATTTTTCATACAAACTTACAACACTTATTTCACCCCCTTTGGGGTTGAATTTCCAAAAACGCTTAAACCCGTGTACATTTACTCCTAACCAGAAACCTTAATCCTTAATTTCATGCTTCTTACTTCAAAAATGACGGACTTGCATACAAACGTTAATCACCATTTTCACCCCCTTAGGGGTTGAATTTCGAGAAATCCCTTCTTAGTGGATGTTTTCGTCACGTAAGGAACCTAATGTCCAAATTTCATATTTTCAGCTTTAGTGGTTTAGGCTGTGCGTTGATGACTAAGTCAGTCAGTCAGGACTTTGAATTTTATATATATTATAGATTATAGATAAACTACCAGAAACAAGAATCAACGTGTTTTTAAATGCACGTCAAAATGAATGTATTTTCTTTCTTTCTTTCTTGTTTCGAAACTTTAACACATGTCGTGGTAATATGCTTTATTCTACGAAAGATAAGTCCTGACAGATCGGTCATTTTGTAAATTGTAGCCGTAAGGAGACTGCTATCGAAAAAACGTAATCGACATCATCAAAAACCGTAAAACATCTATATTATCGTTGTTTTGTTTTTCAAAAATATTTGAAATTCTTTTTATGGTAACGTTTTGTAGAGAAACGTCAGAAGTCACCTTACCTCGAAAAGGGTATAATGAATACGTAGTTTAATTCTCATTTACGCGACAAAGACGTGTTTAGTTAGCCTAGGCTAGTGAAGTTTAAATGGCAAAAAATTTATTCCTTTAGCCCTGGGCTTATAGATTTAGCCCTGGGCTTATAGCTTTAGCCCTGGGCTATACGATGTTGTGCTTGTCGGCCTAAGGCTGCAGATACAGTGAGCGTATCTTGCGCGGCTCATATTTCCTCGCCTTACGGGTTTACCTCGCGCAACATACAAATTCTCCTGCGCGGCCTCAACACGCGGATTATACGTTGTTACGCCTAGCGTAATAGGCTTTCGTGCGCATCGCATTCGATCGATGTTAACTATATTCGGCGTATTTTAACACCTTATCTCTGTACACGGCGTAAGATACGCGACACAAAATACGCTAAGTCTGTTTTGGCTCTAAGGCTGAGGCTACACTAAGCAGCGATGCAAACTGCAGCACATAAACGATTGTTTTTTTATTTATATTCACGTGTGTGGTTACTATTAATAGATTTGTTACAAACGCTTATATGCCGCAGTTCACTAAAATTTTCCTCAAACCATAGTCCCATACATTCAATTGATATTTACATCTATCGATCATCATCTCCTAAAATCAACAACAGTACAAAAACTAATAAACTCAACAATGCACAACAAATGACCAGAAATGAAGGGGAAGCATTCTTACCCTATTCTTACAAAAAGCATTCACTCTGGATAAGGCAGTTGTCCCACCGCCGGCGCCGGCGAGAAAGCGACTAACTATCGGCTATTTTCTCGCTCAAGAAACGTACAATAGGTATATGTATATTCCGTGTAAACAAAAGAGATGCATATATTAATAGTTGATCGCTGATTGTTTGCACTGCCGACGAGGACTCGCTCCACTAATTTGTCGCTGAGCGCCAAGAGCAATCAAAGATAATACTCGCTCAGCGATACTTGCTCCGCGATGCTCGCTTGACGGTCAGAACTCACGCCGAGAGACCGACCAGCGGTCATTTGCGACTGGTGCGAGTAATGGCCCGTCGCACTCGCACACTCGCTTATAGCCAAACGACTAAATTATCGGAACAACACACTCGCTTCTCGCTGCTCGCCAACTCGTTTCTAGTTTCTAGCTGCACTCGTTTCTCACTCATCGTTGGCGGGTCACTCGTCCCACCGCCGACGATGAGCGAGAAGCGAGTAGATCACCACTCGCAAAAAACCGCTGGTTGGTCTCTCGGCGTGAGTTCTGACCGCCAAGCGAACATCGCTGAGCAAGTATCGCTGAGCGAGTATTAACTTTGATAGCTCTTATCGCTCAGCGACAAACTAGTGGAGCGAGTCCTCGCCGGCAGTGTAAACAGTCAGCGGTCAACTATTAATATATGCATCTCTTTTGTTCACACGGAATGTATATCTATTGTACGTTTCTTGAGCGAGAAAATAGCCAATAGTTAGTCGCTTCCTCGCCGGCGGTGGGACAACTGCTTAAGCCAGAAGAATGAATGACCTCAATTTGTTATGTCCCAAGAATCTGCTAAATTAAGTTCAGTTGTGCACATACCACTAGTAATTTTAGTCAAGTGGGTACTACTGTTTACTAAGTCGGCAATAAGGTAGGTCCTGTTTATTCACGGAGTTAATTGAGAGGATAAATAAGACTAAGGAGCTTACGCAGTGCGGTACAGTTCGCAATTATCAAGGAGACTTGAACTTGATTTGCAAATTAGAAGCTTATTTGATTACTGGTTTGGGAGACGAGAACATACTACGGTTATATAAATATAAAATTCCGTAGTCTATACTACATAGATGCTTCTTGAAATTATAGGTCGCGAGTTTAATTCCAACTAAAAGCCCAGCGTAAACGACGAACACTCCTCGGTGTACTATTTTGTACGTAAAAAAACTTAGGCTCGCTGCACTTTGGACGCGTTTTCGTACGAGTCACATAACATCACGCCAGTATTCCCCGAAGGGTTTGGCAGAGGTGTACAGGGGCCTAATTCTCCTAAAATAAATTGTTGTCAAACGCAATCGAACCACAACCGCCAGTCAGTTCTTGTTTTCGAAAGCTTTCAAAATGATTGATTTTGTTTTTTGTGTCAAACAATTCGACAGCTTTTGAATTTGGGAACTGTCTGAATGAACGGTTCGGCCTTGGTTCGGTTGTGATTTATCAAGATTTATTTTTGGAGAATTGGGCCCCAGTACACCCTCATTTCGCCGTTATGTTTAAGTCCCATGAAATAGGGAGCGAGCCTATTCCCGACGACCGGGCACAAATCCAGACTACTACTGTAAACTGATACTGAGAAAATTCGCACGGAAAACCCAATAACACTCTGTTCGACCTAGGGATCGAACCCTCACGCTCAGCAGTCACGCTTTCGACCACTAGACCAACGTGGCAGTCAATACGAGTTAGTACGAGTTCGTCAAGCATATACCCAGTGTGCGAGCTCCCATAGTTTTTGGAAGATGGAAATCATTCGTGCAGTTCCGTGCGTATTCGCACTACACAAAGCCGTACGAAAACGCGTCCAAGTGTGGCGGGCCTTTGAACTGCAGCGCATATCGCACACAACGGACTAAAAGTACTGCGAACAATCTAAGTGTTTTATTTTCACAGACAAAAACTACGCTAAACTTTGTCTGCGCTGGGCTTATATTCATTCAAGTATCGCGTACAAATTAGTTACTTGAAAGCAGTTTTAAGTATCTGAAAAGTGGGGATTATTTTCTATTTCAGAACCATTAGGCTAATTGGAATGGGCAGGAAATAAATAATTTTTAAGTATTTTTATAACTACAAAAATATAAATTCTACAACATCAATTTACATGCTATCTGTGGCCATTATAATTTGAGAATCACTTTCTGGTGGTTCTAAAATAGACCCCCGTTATATAAGGTCTTATTTTAATAATCCACGATATTTTACATACTATCTTAGTAAATGCTAAAGAAGATGACAAAAAAACAAAGCTGACGGCATATAAATCTTGTATGTTAATTTTTTTTTTATGAATCTATCAATTAATATACTGTTTCTTTTAGGTGTAAATACATCCATGCACGCTAATATGCACGGGTATTATTATAGCTTAGAGAACCAGTAAGAACCAGGAGTTTCAATTTTTTTTTAAGCTGCTTCTCTTTATCTGCCACGGTTTGCGATAAGGCGAATGCGCGCACACCCATGCGCGGTGGCCAGCTGGGGTTGGGCGCCATAATATTGTTTTTGTTTTAACTTTGGTTTTTTATTGAAATTGCATGAGTTTAGATAAAGTAGGTAGTGTATGAAATTGCACATAAGTAAGAATTAAAACACTCGTGTTAAATAGGTACTATTAAAAACCTCGCCTGATCGGTTTTTAAACTCAAACTTGTATTTTAATAACCCCTATTATGTAACAGTTTCATAAACTACTATAAAAGTACAAACTTTTATATTCTGCTAAATATGAATACTTTTACTTGTAATTCTACTCTATATTCTACGAGGGCACAAACGTTATACGCCTGTATGGAGTATGCTAAAACACTTTTGGAACTTTTCGATCGTGACGCAAATGGAACAACTGTCAATGATGATTGGAGAGTCAATTAACACGATGGCTGCCGGCTGGAATTGAACTTTTTCAATGTCTTTTTGAAGCAAATTGAAGCATTTTTACATTTTTTCTAGTCAGTAATATTTGTAAAAAAAACAGTTCTTACTGATATAATTATAACACTGTTCGTAATTTTTAACAAAATACCAAATGGTATAAAAGAACAACCCTTGAGAACATTTAAAAAACCGGCCAAGTGCGAGTCGGACTCGTGCACGAAGGGTTCCGTATCATCTATAAAAACGGCAAAAAAATCGCGTTTGTTGTATAGAAGCCCCCTTAAATATTTATTTTATTCTGTTTTTTAGTATTTTTTGTTATAGCGGCAACAGAAATACATCATCTGTGAAAATTTCAACTGTCTAACTATCACGGTTCATGAGATACAGCCTGGTGACAGACGGACGGACGGACGGACAGCGGAGTCTTAGTAACAGGGTCCCGTTTTACCCTTTGGGTACGGAACACTAAAAACACTTAACAGCATTATTATTAGAAAATTCTTATTATTCAGTGAAAGAGTTCTTATAGATAAGTCATTATGAAGTTTGTTTTGTATAATTTGCATTAAGGCAGAATTTACAAGGATTCACCAACAAAATGTGACACCTGATTTTTATACCTACATTCGTTGCAAATAAATTTATCTATTCTCTTCTATTCTCAATCTACTTGTTGTTTTATTCCCTAACAATAAATAAGAAATAAATAACCTAACCTACGAAATATCGCCATCACTTTTTAGGGTTCCGTACCCAAAAGGTAAAACGTGACCCTATTACTAAGACTCCGCTGTCCGTCTGTCCGTCCCTCCTTCTTTTTAAAGTCGGTTAAAAAATAGTTTAGATTATGTTCAAATAATCGTTCCTAGGTTGATTTAACCATTAATTAGAAAAGAGTACATAAGGAGCATGAAAACACAACATTAATGAATTATTTACCTACTAAACCGCATCGCAATGAAACACTATTTTGGTTTAGTAAGTAAACAACTAATTTATGTTGTATTATCACGCTTCTAGTTTTATTCTTCTAATCCCCTTACACCTAACAATTTGACTCCAAAATTAGCTCTTAATTAAGTCTAGACCAAACCGAAACGATGCAACACAAACTGACTGGGGAATTTTAGACACTGTTGCTTTCTAACAAACAAAATCGTGTTGCCACCGTCGAAAATGCCAGACAGTTTAGCGAATACCCCCTGTTAAGGGCTAGCCAAAATACACCGTGGGGACCGAGGTACCCGAAAGAATTTCACCACGACTTTCTGATGCTATTAAAAGTCAAATATTACATTAACAAAAGTTGAAAAAAGAACAAAAAAAAGTTTTTTTTCTATTCCTTATGAATAAATTAACTTTAGTACTTCATTGTAAACAATACCTTAGGTTGAACTGGCAACATTTATAAATTATCGTGTGAGTGGATAAGAAACTTCTCACTTCACAACCCTCCCCGTCAAATAAGACATACGACGAGAGGGGTATGGTATGACAAAAGTCGCAACACCGCGTTCGTGGGACTTGTTACCATAGATATTTTTCGATTTGTGAATTTCATTAAATAATTAATATTTCGAAAATTAAGCTTTTTTCAACAAACTATATCGGGTGTTAAAAGACCCTTAACGATAACGAAAACCACGTATTCTACCCATCATTGGGGTCATTTTTTTCTTCTAGACCATACCTGGGAAATCATTGGTTTTGGAGATATTGAAGGTGATTGAAGGTATACCTACATGTTTTTTTAGTTTTTTCCAAAAACGAATTCCAAGTCATAATACAAAACTTTCTTCCATACAAACATTATCAAAAATTTCGATTTTTCCTAACAAATTACGCATTAGAAGTTACAAAAACGCAATGAATACCAAACGCACACGACCGCCTTGATTCGGCTGTGTAGCCGCTGCATGCATGCAAACGCGCGGCATCGCCACAAGCATAATTTGCGCACTACAAAAAAAAAAAGCGTTTTTTTTTCATGCCAAAAAATAAAAGTCGTTTATGCAATTATTTTTGGTCAATGTAATTTAGTTTGATGTACAGAGTGCGTAGATTTTGGCTATGTGATGGGTCTTTTATACCATGTATATAGCTTTTCTTCTCCAATTATGCATCGGAATCGAAGGTTAAAATCTTTCGGGTACCTCGGTTCCACGGTGTTTCGCTAACCTACAAATAGCAAAAGTTTACCAATTCAAAGGGTGATGACATTTTCTTTGAAAGAACTAGGTTTCGCTTTTAGGCCTACTTTGTACTTCTTTTGTACAAAATTGTGTTCCTTTTTTCTTTTCAGGAGTTCTTTGGAGTTGAGTAAGTGAAATGTTTGCTAGCCATATTATGTTCGTGTTTATTAAAAGTTTCTTGTAAGTTCTAATTGGTTTTGAACATTGTTCTATGTGATTACTGTAGAAAACTAATAAAGCAAAAATTGATTAGAAAAATATACAGCAAGATTGCAAACCATAAACTCTGCTTATCATACTGTAAAACTTTTACTATGAGACAAATTCTAAATTCGTAAAAATCCTAATCCTAACTTTTAATATCATAAATGCGAAAGTAAGTTTGTTTGTTTGTTACCTTTTCACGCCTAAACCCAGTGGTTTAGGCGTGAAAAGGTAACAAACAAACAAACTTACTTCGGTACTTTTTTCGGTACTTTACTACGGTTCAGTTACCAAGCTTCCTGAAATTTTTCATAAACGTTGTCAGGTATACAGAAAAGACATAGGGTACTTTTCATCCCGAAAAAAAGTACTGTTCCCGAGAAAAACAACAATAACGGTAATAGATGGCGCCACGTGTCTTTCGAATCATGATTGAATTATATTTTAACAATTTTAGTAGTGTGTTAAGTGTTTTTTTAACGCGAGCGAAGCCGTGGGCAAGAGCTAGTAAAAAATAAACTGTTCCTTACAAAATAATCAATGTTACTTAACAAAAAGTCTCGTGTAGTGCCGGACTTAAAGAATAGCACTACTCCATCTCTTCCCGTGGGTGTCGTCAAAGGCGACTAAGGGATTCACTAGAGGATGGGCAGCAGCATCCTCCGAGTACTTTAACAACCATACTGCGATCACCAACCCAATTGCCAAACGCGGTGATTATAGCAAACCCCCCCTTTTGGGGGAGTTCTATGCCCAGCAGTGGACGTTTTTCGGCTGAATGATGATGATGTCTTAACAAAATGTATGGAACAGCTGATCCGCTGATTTTATTAAGCCGAGCAGTAAAGCTAAGGAACAGATTATTTCGTAAAGAATAGTTTTCTTTTCACGCATTTGAAATTTGTCTCATAGGTAGTAAAAGTTGTACCTACAGAATAGGGTATTTGACTGAAAAAATCTAATTAGTCCGTCAGTTAGATTATCAAAAAATATACACGACCCGTATTTTTTCTTTTGTTACGTAAACCAAAATTGACGAAGATACGACACTTTTAAAATTGGCAAAACGTCACAAGCAAATACAATTTTTACTTGCTTCTGACGTCACAAGCCCCCACTCTCGAGTTTTGATGCAGTTTATCTTTCCAAATATTCATAGATTTAAGAAAAGAAAAAATACGTGTCCATTATTTTTCAAAACTAACTGGCGGACTAATTAGATTTGCAATTTATTGATGCTGTCAACATGCCTATAATGAGGATAGTTAACGGTTTTCCGATGTAAAGCGACGATCCAGTCAAGCTGTATATTTAATTTAAGAAAACACTACTATAGCAATACTCAAAAAGATATATCTTCGCTTCCAATCAATTACGAGTCGTTAATTTTTCATCATTAATTTCCTCAAGTTACAAAACAATCATTAATTACAAAATTTTCTTCCCGACAGTTCAAAACAACGGGAATTTTCTTCTGACAATTTGATGACAGAATTTAATTACCCTTCACAGGACCAACAACAAATGGGTACTTCCCTTGTTACCTAAATTGCCGAATTCAGACAAGCATCCACCCTTTGAACGCTTTGGGCAAAGATCGCCTTCAAATTAAAACAAAACAGTGATCAAACGGTGCCTTAACACTTCGCAGGAGATCGGATCAGTATGCGAGGAGGGACATCAGTACGTGTGCTTTGTATGTACAATGGATACCTGTCGGTGCGATGAGGACAGTGCGAAATGCGAATTTCAGATGTAGTTAGGAGACTAGTAGCACAACATGCTGTTTTGCGTGTAACTATTTGGGAAGTTTGGTTAATTAATAGCAGTAGAACTCCTTGTTGATACCTATGATAGTCGTTACGGGTAGTCGGAAGCCTGAAAGTCGGTCAACTGGGCTAACCTTAGGATATCGGCATTGCCGACTGGGTTGCGGAGGTCTGATTGCAGTTGCTGATGTTAGCCGCATTTGGTTGGACTAGAAGCTGACCCCAACATAGTTGGGAAAAGGCTAGGCAGAAGTATTGTTTTGCTTAACCTTTTCCCAGATCTTTGTGAATGAGTTTATCCGGGAAATACCACTTACCATCATATCTATTTCTGCCGCGAAGCAGCATTGCTATGTACCGGTTTGAAGCGTATAGGTGCTGGTGAAATTACAGCCCCGTGAGATTTTCAACTTTGCCAAACATGGTGATTATGAGAACGCAAAAACCCCGCGTCTTGTTTTATTCTTGACTTTGTCACGTTTGTGGTCTCACCTGATGATAAATGCAGACAGAGTCTAAAATGGAGCACACGAATCTAAGTAACAGAGATATACAGGTATTTTATTTTATTTTATTTATTAGGGACAAAAAAACAGTTACATGTTCAAGTTTAAAACTATGTGTCGTTACAAAAATTGGTAAACATATAACCCACACCATTGTCCACGGATTAATAAATGAATATAAACGGAACAGAAATGTATTGAAAATTTTATGCAAGTTTCAGTTAATAAGTTAATTTAGATTAAAATTGTGGTGAAAGAGTATTTATAGCTAGTGTTTTAAATTTTTTACTAGAGAGAGAGAAGATATCTATGTCCATGAAGTGTGTGTTATAGGTTTCCACAAGTTGACGAAGAGGCACTCGTGCCCCGGCGTTGGTCCTGCATGAATCCACGTGGAACAGCCGGGGCACGCGGGCCGCCCGTCTTATAACAGTTCTAGGTACTGTATAGCGTAACTTATTAGTAATTTCAATACAATCAAATCGATTATTACACAAACCATGCAGCATCATGGCTACCAGAAGTAAGCGCCGAGACTCTAAGCTTAAAACCTTATATTTCTGTAGTAAATTTGTATAGGGAATCCTTGAATGATAACATTTATAGTTTACAGTACGTAAAAACTTTTTCTGTACTAATTCTAATTTAATTTTATATTTGATGTAGAACGGATTCCAAATAGGAATCGCGTATTCTAATTGAGATCTTATCAACGTTTTATATAATAGCAAAAAAGTAGAGGGTCGGTATACCCTTAATACCCCTCTGGCTCTCACATAAATATGACGGAGCACAGTAAACTGCTTGCGCTCGACTTTAATGTGAAGGTGGGAGCTAGCCAGGCGGACCGTATAAACCCTACCACCAAGCGTGCTTGGTTTTATTGAATCTTACAACACGCGTCTATTCCCAGTATGGGGTGAGGGAGTTTTATATTCTAGCACGTCCCCACGCGGTTTTTCCTTGCAACCCTTAATTGCAGAGGCCATTATTGTGCTCCTGTTCAACACTTGATAGGTATGATGACAGATAAGGTACTATAAAAACATATTAATCCTAAGTCTCACTTCACGATGCCAAAGGATATATTTCATCGTACATTTTATAGGCTATCTCTGAAATGTCTGGATCAATATGCTTTTAATCCTCAGCTAAGCCCGTCGGGAGAACCCGAGCCGGATAAGAGATATTCTGCAGTAACTTCCGGTCCAGCGGGTCCGGATTATCCTGTTAAAATATAACCGGGTGTCTGTTGAACCGTGAAATGCGTACCGGATTGAGTTTGCTATGAATTTATGAATTTTATTTACGGAAGTAGTTTCATAGTTGCGAGAATGTGGCAGATTTAAAGGTCTTGAGAATCGGGAGGGTTACACGGAAATGTATACGGTTTTGCCGGTTTTGAATAGGAAAATATCGTGTTGGAGCTTGGATATCGAAGTTTATTTGGGAATGTCAGTCACTATTTATTTGTATAACGTTTCGTGATATTTATTTTGCATTATAGGCGAAACTCTTGGCAATTTTTAAAGGTATTCTCTGGAATTCAAATAAATATTCTCTATCCAGCCAGAAACACCCGCCTGGGCTCTGTCAAATGTCGTTTTAGTTGTATAAACAGTGCATACTCGTGCAACCAAGTATGTTTTGAGGACGAAGAATTCTTGACAGCAACTATGCTTGTGAACTTCAATACAGTTATTATGTCTATCTGATTATTTTAATAACATAACTTAACATAATACAGGGTGTTAACGAAATCGTGTAATTCCTTCAAACCGCGTGATCTACTGGTGACACAGATCAACCCTAAATGAGAATTTTCGAAAATCAAACAAACAAAAATTAAAAAAAAAAATTTCGTTTTCAATTTCTGAGTCTTTTTAGAGCCTTGAGTTATCTGACTGCAAAGAGCGATATCGCGTTAGTCGTTCCTGCCAGCCTTGTCGCCGTACTTTCATTAATTTATGCGTGACATCGAATTGTTCACACAAATAAAATAATTTTTTTGCAAAAAAAAAACTTGTTTTTTTTTAATGAATCCTTATTAGATGGTTTAGATACGATCAGTAACAAAGCCGCATGAAAAAAAAAGGATTTTATTTTTTTATTTTTAATCAAGCTAAATCCCTTGCGGGGCCTGTCTACACCAGTAGTAGATCATGTGGTTTTAAGGAATTACACGAATTCATTAACACCCTGTATAACATCACACCTGTATGTACACCCAAAAAGTTGGGCACACCTTTGTGTATAGCACACCCTCATTTCGCCGTTATGTTTAAATCCCATGTTATAGGGGGCGAGCCTATTCCCATTGACCGGTCACAAATTCAGAATTCGGACTGCTACTGAGAAATTACACACGGAAAAATCCAATAGCACTTTGCCAGACCTAGGGATCGATTCCAGAACCTCACGCTCAGCAATTGCGCTTGCAATCACTTGACCTACGAGGCAGTCATTTGTCTAGTAATACCACAGCATGATCAGCCGGTACCGTTTTCCGTGGGTGTCGTAAAATTCACAAAAGGATGGGCAGCAGCGTTCTCTGAGATACTGCGATGGAGAACCCCCCCCCCCCCAACCCCCTGCCAAGCGTGGAGATTATGACAACCCCCACCCCCACCCCCCAATATGGTCATATGGTCGATGTGGCGATGCTTGAGGGAGGCCTATGTCCAGTAGTGACACTGCTGAACGCGAGCCTCAGCAGTGTGACTAAACACTTCTCAGAATGAGAAGGGTTTAAGTCTTAATCCACCAAACTGGCCTGGTGTGTGTGTTGGCGGACTACACACCATCGAGAACTTTGGAAACTTTGGAGACCCTCTCAGGTGTGCAGGTTTTCTTTCGGTGATTTCTTTCATCGTTAGCCCAAGTGATAGTAAAATTCTGATCCGCACATGACTTCAAAACCTCAGAGCACTTCTCATTTTAGGCAGCCGGGATCGAACTCAGACCATCTTACATGGAAGGTAAATGTTCAACTGCTAGGCAATCACTGCTTATAGACTGCAATAGTAAATTACTGCCTCGTTAGTCTAATGGCCACAAGCGCGACTGCTGGCTTTGAGGTTTTAGGTTCAATCCCTAGGTCGGGCAAAAGTGTTATAGCGTTTTTCCGTGTGGAGTTTCTTATTAGCAGCCCGGAGTCTGGATTTGTGCCCAGTTGATGGCAATAAAGAATAAACGATATTTATTTTTGTAAATAAATCTATTACAGACTTACAACAATGTGATATTTTTTTAAGACTAGATTTCGCCGGCATTTCCTCCTGTGGTCGGTATTGCCCACACGGTTGAATTTTGCGGCAAAATGTGGTCTGTATGAATTAAACTATTCATTTTCATACAAATTGGTGTCCGCCCACGTAAAGTTGTTGTGGCATGGTTGTGTGAAACAAGCCTTAAGGCTACAAAAAAACTTCTGACGCATTACAACCAAAGTTTTCTGACTAAAGACGATGCAAAAACAAGAAACTCTGCTTTTCACTATATTGCAAACTTTCGTTCACACAAAAACCTCGGTTATCTTAGAAATTGTTTAACAAAAGATTATATCAAAACAAGACTCAAGAAAGTAACACGTAATCCTTGCACGTTCGAAGATGCTTAGAACTTTGTTCATTAGCGATCTGTTATAAGCCAAATAATAGAAATCAGAACTTTGATAGCAGTCTGTCTTGATTACGTGATCACAATTCGTTAAAGGATATGGTTGAACTTCCTACACGGGTTGCGTTATTTTTGTGCCGAGGAACTTTATCAGGTTAGTTGGAAAGGGGGTACTAATCCGCAGGCCACTTAGAGCCCGAATACACGTCCGATACTTGCCTTCGATGGTCAGTTCCGATAGTCTGATCAGACTATCTGAAGGCCTCCGCGTCATACATTTCGCACACTTAATCCAATACTGTCACTATCCAAAATTTTGCCAAATCGACTTTTTAATGCCATCTTTTGGGAAACTTGGAACTACGCGTAATCGCGCTTACACTAGTCTAAAACTAACAAAAATAACCGCTAGATGGCAGTGGTCCGCTTCGTCACTAAACAAAATATTCCCTTCCCCTTAGCGCAACACTATCATTAAACGAAAAAGTACGTGTCGTCAAGAACAAAATTGTCGATTTTTGAGCGCAAAAGTGTCATTTTAGTGATTAAACCGGTTTACTAGTCATGTTTTTGATGAATTATGCATTATTTTAATTGAAATAGTGACATTTTGCGTTTAGGTTCACATTTGCCGTAAGTTTTTCTCATAATTAGATCATTGGTTTGACGCCATACTGACATTTTTTGCTTAGTGTCACGTTGGCTTTAAAGTTACTGCATTATTAGTTCAATCATTTGACGTCATAATGACACTTTTAGCTTAGTGTCAGTTTGGTTTTAAAATCATAAGTTATTTATCATTTTTTCGTTATCGCATAATCGTCACATTGCTTATAATGTCATTTTTGCTGTCACTATTTTCTTAAAGAAACTGTGTTAAACACATTGATAAAAGATTTTATTTCATAAAGTGTCATTTTGCTGTCAGCATTATTGCAATAATTAACTCAAAGCGTGTTTTTATCGTTTCTTACAAGGTCATACCATGACACTTCTGTTGCGACGACAGTTGACATTTAAAACTGTTCAATTACGTTAGGGATTACTGTACTAGAGTAAGGTTTCAAAATATTGTTTCGGACGATTCTAATATTTAAACTTTAGGTATTAATCTCTTTGTTTTAGAGTGTGCACTACACAAACATTGATTTATGGCTTTCATATTTTAAGGTGTGCAAAACAATGCAGCGGCGTGATAAGTTACTGAAGCCTAAACTTCGAGGGTATAAAGAATTCCACATACATAGATACGCGTGAAAAACATAACCCTGTCTTTGCTGTTACGCAGTCGGGTAAAAGAAACTCCATATCAACCAGTATTTCATACTCTTACTCAAGTAGAGCCACTACAGATGTCGGTTGAAAACAATAAAAATCCACGTAGTTAAGGCAGCAGTAGTTCATCTTCTTCATGCAGCTCTTCCTCTTCGAGCAGCTGATCTTCGTCTAGCATTGGTTCTCATTATATCAGGTTCAATCAAGTCTAAGGAGTTCAATATTAGTACAAACTATTTGACGAAACCGGGCGAGAATCTACCGAGCATTTGCAAAGTAGTATGATTCAAGAATCTGTTCCTCTTCAATCACCTAGAGCAAGATCATTGAGTTCTTGTTCATCCAGATCTAGATCTTCTATAGCATCGTCAATAGTAGGTGATTTTTCCCCGGATGATAATGACGCTGATTATGTCCCGCCACATAACCAAGCCACATACAGGGAAAGCTTTAGCAGTGAGCCCGCTGATAACGTTACAGTGCCTATGGTTTCCCCCACAAAAAAAGGGTGTGGTAAATAATAAGAAGAAAAACGCTAAGAAGTTGCGTAATTCAGGAAAACAATACGTTTCATTATCCAAACCTAATAGAGTTATTTCCGAAAGACGCATGGGTCTTCTTTGTACAGAACGATGTCATTTAAGATGTTCAGATTATTTTACAGTATTATTAGATTATGGAGAAGATGTTGTTTTTTTGAAAACTTCTTGTTTGCGTTAGTTAATATAAACTAAAAGAATTTAATTCTTATGTTTGATAAACAGATTCTATAGATTTATTGTAATACATTTCTATCTGGACAAAACGTTTCTTATTTGTGCCTTGTGAGAATAACTCTTAAGTAATTATGATATATTCATTTTGTAGTAGTAAGTATACAATTTTATCACTGTTACATTAAATAAAACAGTTGTTGGCAATTAAACAATAGTTTTAAAGCTTTCATTATTATTATTTTTTATTGAAAAGTAAGTCCACAGTGCCACTAAGAGGAAATAAAATAAAATAATGAAAGTAAAAGTGACACTTTAATATAAATAACGATAAAACGTAAATACATACACCTAAATTAATTACTTTTTTGTTCTCAAATTTGAGATACAACATTTACCCATCATTTCTATATCAAAGAATAACTAAATTGTGCATGGATTCTTACGTATCATTCATATTCATACAACAAAAAACGTTTTTTGGCTGCCCTGAAAAGTTAACTTTTTTGGATAGTGACAGTATTGGTTTAAGCGTGCGATTTGTTTGAACATGAATTACACGTACGATTAGACTGTCGGATCGGATGTCAGAATCGTAAGCCGAGAATCGTACGTGTATTTCATGAATCCGATCAGATAGTCGGATCCGGCTCCCGGAAGCAACTATCGGACGTGTATTTTGACCCTTATAGTATCACTGTTGACTGTTTTAAAGCAAGTGTTACAATTTCAAAATTCAATCATTTTTATTTCCATGCAAAATTATTATTAAACGAGTTTTTTCAAAAATTCTTCATCTCTGCTTTTAGTCACGAAATCAAAAAATGGAGCGTCTAATTCGTGATCTCAGATATGACCTAAAATGTATACAGACTAGTCGGCGTAACAAAAAAATTAACTTTAAAAAAAAGTAAAAACCGACTTCAAAGAAAAACTAAAAGGAGTAAAATAATTACCATAATATAAAATTAACAGTTTCAGAAGTCGGTGGCTTCTATTTGTTTCAGTGTAGAGTTGCACCGACTTCTGAAACTGTTAATTTTATATTATGGTAATTGTTTTACTCCTTTTAGTTTTTCTTTGAAGTCGGTATTTACTTTTTTTTTAAGTTTATTTTTTATTAAATACGGTTTAGTGTCATAAATTTAGCCCCCTCCTCTTCATAACCCTTCTTTTTGACTTTGACGTAGTCGGGCATAAAAATCCCTTTCAAATGATACCTTACACGATATAATGAAAACATTCCAAAGAGGGGGAGGGGGGGACACGTATCCCCTCCTCTTTTCCAGTAGTCAGTTCCCAACAACAAATATAAACAAAGCAATATTAGTAATTTGAGAATTTTGCTTTGATCCGATGAGGAGTTCCGTTCCATATCTCTGAAGTTCATGGTCTAATCATAACAAAATTTATATGGGACCAATTGGAAAGTATACCCTTTTGAAAAAAAAAAGAATTTTTCAAATCGGTTCATAAATGACGGAGATATGAGGTAACAAACATAAAAAAAAACAACCGAATTGAGAACCTCCTCCTTTTTGAAGTCGGTTAAAAAAGTTACAAAATAAAATTAAGAACTTTAATCGTTCGGCGCGACGTTTTTATTATTCGGCGAAATGAAAAGCCCGAATACGGGGGAGCAACAACGGCATTCTGAACGCAATAGCTGTACGTTTTGACTGTCCCTTTCAGAGTCAGTGGATCAAGTCTTGTGTAGGTGTTGCGAGTCATAGCAAATAGAAATGTAAGTAAATAAATTTGTACTAGTTTAGGGTTTTTATGGGTCTATGCCACCTGAAATAAAGTTTACATTATTTTATTATAAAAGTCGCGAAAAAAATTCGGCGAGATAAAAGACGGCTAAACTTTTAAAAAATCTTCCAACAGAAAACCGGCCTATCAGGACGTGGACATTTCGTGCTTCTATCTGATTTATTATTCAATTCTGTTATATTGTCTCACTCAGATTAGGTGTGAAATTGAAGGTCTGTAACTTCCTTCCCCTGACTACGTAGATTAATCTTGGAAAGCATTGGGCCGCATTTGATGGTGATTTTATCATTCTAGGGTTTATTATAATAAGGCTGAGTCATAAAATTTCACTGTCTTGGGGTTATCACGCAGAAAACATTAAAATTTGATGTCTTAAGTGTCAAATATGAATAAACCTTATAAAAAGATCAGAAGATAGGAAGACGAATTAAGCTACAGTATTTTTTCAATATTCACGACTATTAATTATCACTCCTAAGCCTCAATTTACACCGCCGAGGAATGGAATGGAAGCGACGAAATTGTACATAGCATAATGAACTATACAGCATGTAAGGGTAAACACCGTTATCACTCAAACCTTGGGAGTTGACTTAAACATAAAAATATAGGACCATGAAAAAAAAAAAAAAAAACGCGCTAGAAATGAGCGGCGCGGCGTACACACACTCGATAACGAGACAGCTGACTGACTGGGGTAGCAAATTGTGCGGGGCCGTGCGTCGGGCCACGCGGCGAGTTCCCCGCGCCCCCTCCCGTAACTTGTTGCCCCCGCACATAGGGTGAAATGCTTTTGAAGAAAAGTGAAAATTTTATAAAAAAAAACTTGTTATTTTTCATTTATTTTATGTTCTATAAATGAAACCAAACCACTGGTTTCAAGGATAACGGTGTTTACCCTTACAGCCTGTATGTCAATTGTATAAAGTACAAACTAAATACCTACGAGCCAAAAAAGGTCGCGAGGATTCCCCGGAAAACGCAATAGCAATTCTCCGCCTCAAAATTTTTTATGTTTTTCTTCAAGAAAAGTCTGCTTCACACGATAAGCTAACCTTTTGCATGTGGAGTATTTTTGTTTAATTTGCATATTTCTGGCAAAATTTTAATTGACCCAGACGAGATGAATTCAAAATTTTGAATTCATCTCGTCTGAAACATCGCAAACTACGAATTTTCCCAACTATGTTGAGTTCGGCTTTCAGTTCAACGAAAACTGCTGAATATTAATATTTTACACGGAACAACCACGGTTCCGTGTGGTGCTGGACTTAAAGAATAGCACTACCCTATCTCTTCCTATGGGTGTCGTAAAAGGCGACTAAGGGATTTACTAGAGGATGGGCAGTATCGTTCTCTGAGTACTTTGACAACCATACTGCGATCGCCAACCCGCCTGCCAAGCGTGGCCATTATGGCAAACCCCCCTTCCCCCCCAACTTGACTTGGAGGAGGCCTATGTGACACGATGAATGATGACACGGAACAACTGTATTTTTTTAGCTAAACACTTCTTTTATCAACTTTCAAATCGCGTTTCGAACTGAATATGACAGCGGATTTTACGATCTACCTGCCTAGCCCTTTCCTAACTAAGTTGGGATCAGCTAACCAGATGCGGCTGAATACCAGTATTTTACACGGAGCGATTGCCATCAGATTTCCGTGACCTAGTTATTGGACAATAAATAAAATAAGTTTGTTTCAAGTAACAAGACTCATATACAAACAGATACATAAAAGGATACAGACGGGATAACAAGCACAGAAAACGAACACTCACAAGGTAACAATATGTCTGCTGCAACAATGCCGATATCCTAAGGTTTGACCGGTTGTCAGAGTTTGGGGCTTCTGACTACCCGTAACGACTGTCATAGTTATTAGTATGACATGCAGGACTCAGGACCGACGGTTTAGGCTAACCGTATGCTAGGATGCAGGTGACGCAGCACAGCACAGTACAGATTTTGCAAGGCAGGGCAGGCGAGGCAGACATAGGCCACTACCGCATGCTGCGTCGCAGCTCGAAGCCAAATTCGAGTTTTAACTTGTACAAAGAATAGACATGTTGGAGTTGACGAACGTTTTTTTGATAGTCAGGATGATTAGTATCATACAAACAAGGTTCACAACGCATAAATTTAGTTAAATGTTCTGTCATTGCAATAAAATTAGAATTAGCGGTAAAAAACACGTGTCAACATGCACGCGTCTCCCAGAAATCAGTGCCTGTGCCGGCACTACAACGAGGCATAAGGCAGGACAGACGCATGTCTGCGTCGCACGCGCCTGCGCTGCAGCGCTTAGTACGTTCATCATCACAAAATCTACTCTGCCCTGCGCTGCATGCACCTGCGTCACCTGCGTCACCTGCGTCTAAGCATACGCTTAGCCTTAACGTGCTCTCCGAGGCACGGAGGGGTCTCGATGTGTAAAGAACGGTCACCCATCTACAGATTGGCCGCGACAAGCGCAGCTTAACCTTGGCACCAGCGCCTCATTTTTATTAAAACACTACTTACTCCTTTCACTGAAATAACTTTCCAGGTCAAATCATATCGTTTTTACAAAAGCTAACATAAGAATAGAACCTTCTTCCAGTACCTTCACACCCTGAAAACACAATTTACACTATTTTAAAGGCCAGTGGCGTTGAATGCATTGTCGGATATTGGCCAGCTCAGCGTCATGTTGGCCGGAAATTGATCGTTAGCAGAAGTCGACCTAGACGCGGGCTTTGTAAACTGCTTTTAGAAACTGACTTCATTTAAGAAGTTTATTTTGCTTAGTTCTGTGTCAAAAAGTGACCCACAGAACATTGAATCGAACTAGGCGATATTATTGTTTCTTTCTCTGTAGACAAAATATTAAACGCATAAATACAAATTAATCATTTATGCTACAAATTACAATGCCATGAAACAGGAATTGCATTCAATGATCTTAGTCTTCAATCATAATCTGCTCCTTTAATTTGTTTTAATCTGAAACAGTGAGTAAATACCATAAATCTAAGTTTAATTAATGTAGGGAAAATAATTTTACTGCACACATTTACAGCAAGTAGGCAGGAATGATCATCGTCCTATTCCTGGTAATCATTTACTGTCTTTCTAGGGTTTTTGGCCCATTGTCGACAAATGATTCGGTAAAAAAAAATGTTAACCTTTTATTAGAAATCGCACTTCCATTTTAGTAATAATTACATAGAGTTTATAATTATTATTTCTCGTAACGAAAACCGTCTGAATGAAATTGATTTTCACATTATATGTATGTGTATCACCATTATCAATTATCTATCGGTTCTGATAAAAAATTACTGAGACTCAATTTATTTTCAAATCACTTCCAATTTATCAAAAAATTACACGTAATTCTTAAAATCAAAATTTCACTCCACTTAACAGGTAATAAAATGAATAAAAACAATAAACTAATAAACCCATACAGACCAGCGAACTGAAATCAATGATATAAAAACTTCCCGAAACTATGAAAGTTTGCAAATAAATAACAGTTTCAATTAAATTTATAACTCTCGTTTTAACTAACTTTGGAGTTGGGAGTCTTAGTAAGGCCGTTACCTCACTTGTCGATAGGATATCGTTTTTGGTTCGGTATCGATACCGAAACCTAACCGAGGGCTTACCGATATTCAATAAGCACGCGTGACATGGTATATACCCATTTCAGGTATAGCTCAATGAAGTGTCTCGATAATTTATCGGTACCGAATTAACGCTTTTATAATTTTGCCTAATAGGACACGATATTGTTACTACACTGTTTATAATTATATAAATCATAGCCGGTGAAAATGTCTCAGTGTCGTTGTAAAATAAAGCAGGTCTTTATAAAACCTCATTAAAATAGTCCCTATTATACCGATTTATCGTGAAGTTTTGTAATCGTGCCGTTCGCAAAATATTATAAAAAGCGCTCTATGGTTTCGGTTTTGAAATAAACGATACCGATAAAGATACATCGATAAATGAGGGAGCAGCCTAAGTCCGGTCTAGTCTGCGTAATTTTATTAGTGATAGTCTCTGGGATAAATGTGTTTACATAGGAAAATAAAAGGAACTGTGAAATCCATGTAGGTATGTACCTGTAGCCACCTACAAAATAATATAGCACGATCGATACATTCTGATAGTTTTTTCAACTAACTGGGTAAAGTTGAAGTTATCAATCAATGTAACAACATAACACCTTTTTAATAGGGGTCTAACTGGGTTTTTGATACATATTAAAATCATCTATAACTTGAGCATTTTATTAAATATTTCATAGGTTTTTTCACTGTTGCTTATTACTTTTGTAAACGTTTCGAGATTTCTAATAAATAAAAAATAGCCGAATACCCTTTCTTCTTGTCCTATCGTGTCGGCACGAGCTATACGAGAATAGCTCATGCCGTGGTGAAAAGATTAGCCAGTCAGCAAGGTTGGTAGCGGGGCTGACTGCCCAGAGTGCGCCGGACGTACTTAGGTATCGTCACTCGTGGAGGCTCTTTTCATGCCCCTATCATAATGATAGTTATATCTACGAATAGAATACCATTCATTCTAAAGAGCCTAGTAAGCGAGCAAACTGCATTGTAAGGCTTGTTACACACGTACCAAAATTACACCACAGCCATACCACAACAACAACACCTAGGTGGGCACTAATTTGTATGAAAATGAATATAGTTCAATTCATACGCACCACATTTTGCCGCCAAATTCAACCATGTGGGCGATACCGACCACATCGCAACCACTACGCAACCACCAGCGACACCGAGCACTAGCAGCCGGCCACCTCGCAAACAAAATATTGCGTCGATGCAACGACACCACGCGCACGCGGACAGCCGGAGTCGATCTGTCTGTCTGCAAACACTAGCCACAACGTAACCACATCGCAACTACTAGCGACAACGCAACCACATCGACATTTTGTAGTTACCACAACGCAACTGCAAGAAGCTGCACCGACACTATTCACGCGTAACCACTGCTTTACCCATTTTTGTCGCTGCGAAGTGGTGTGGTTTTGATACGTGTGAATTCTCCCTAAAACTACCCTACACACATCCATTGAATCAATACCTATTCAGGCATGAGTTTATAATATCAAAGGCAGCCATTACCGTTATAGATATTACATAACAGTACTGCAGCGCTTTGCTATGTAAATTTGTGACTGAGTGCATTCAGTATTCAATCTACAGCCGCCATCTTTAGGTTAAACATCTTGTTCTGCCAAAGGGGAAATTATTGAGGCGTCTGTGGAAATAATAGAAAAGATGTTGTTCTTTCTTTTATTTGTATTTTAAATCCAATTTAGGAATGGTTTTGGTTACTACTGGCAGAATTTTATAGTTCTCAAACGAATCTTAAGCCGGGAATACACTTGCCTTTAGCTTGCACCATGGCATGCAAGGAGCTTGCAGATGCGAGTTACTAGCACGTGTATACATAAAAAAGCACGCCTGTAGATGGCATGCAAGTAAATTGCACAGCAATTTTTTGGCATGCAATGTGCGAAGTCTGAACGAGTCACAAAACTATAGGCATTCAGTAGGCTATTAAAGACTGTGCCGTTAAAAGGCATGCCTTGAAAAGCTTGTAGTTGTGGGCAAGGTCGAAGGTAAATGATCTCGAGGCCGTTGACCTACCCGGTGGTTTGACCAGGTTAAGATGCTCACAGGTTTCCCAGTGACTAACGTTCTGAGAAAAACCGAAGACCGAACGAAATGGAAAGAACTGGTGTCGGGGTCACAAAAGCACTTCAGGACGGACACGACCTTCAGTAATGAAGTATACGACAAAAGAAAGAAGAACCTAACTGAATATTGTGATAAGACAAAAATAGTATGCCACCGGCATCGGGAACAGGGCTTCAGGGAGAGGACCTTCCTAACAATACGTGCTGTGTCTAAAAATACCGCTTTCTGAATCAAACTCTTGATCCAGCTGCCTAACGAGAGCCTCGTCAGATCTAGGTCGAGGTTCTTGTCTATTAAACCACTTTATTATAAACATCGCTTACGATCAAATAACCTACTTAGTTTTTTATAAATGCTTCAACTAATCGTATTGTAATTATAATTGTATTGTAATAATAAATTCCATTCTAGATTAAAGTTCTCAAAAGGGCCTCTGCGCGTTGGACCTGTGTCCCCGTGTATGCCTTCTAAAGGACCGGACATCTTCCGCACGGAAGATGAGCCGTGACTGCAGAGAGATGTAATTTTCTTGATAATTCATTTCTTGCAAAAAAATTAAATATTAAGACTTGGCACATGAGGTTGTCGCCATGTAGGTTGTGTGTTGATTTAACAATCATTGTGCCGATAGTCGTTACGGCCAATGGTTTAATAGCCAAGAGCCTCGAACAATATCTAAAGAGGCTCTCGTTGGGCGGCTGGACTGATACAGAAAGCGGTACTTCTCGACACAGCGCGTATTGTTAGGAGGTTCCTTTCTCTGAGGCCCTGACCGGTGGGCTACTATATTTTTAAATGTTTTTGTTTTTAAGTATGGAAATATTTAAAAATGTAATTTTATATGTATTTTAATGAATGAATGAATAATAATGTAATTTTCTTGTACAAATACAAATTCTTTCACCCTAGGCTTTTCCCAACTACGACTACTTTTTGACGACACGTTTGGTGCAGTGGCTAAGCGATTGGCTTCTGCGACACGGGTCGTGGGTTCGATTCCCACACGGAACAAAAATTTGTATGGCCTACAGATGGTTGTTTCGGGTCTGGGCGTTTGTTTGTGAGATTTGTGTCTGTAAACGCACCCACGATACAAGAGAAATATTAGTGTGGGGCAACGTTTTAAAAAAAAAAAAAAAAAAAAAAAAAAAAAAAAAAAAAAAAAAAAAAAAAAAAAAAAAAAAAAAAAAATGTTGTTTGCAACTTTCAGTATTTGAAATACAAATTCTTTATTTGCTATAAACATAATTAAGTACGCATCATATCATCAATTACAATTACGCAAGCATATAGTAAAGCCATTTCAAAATATATATTTTTGCTCGACCTGTTAATGCTTTAGCAGCGTCATTAAATCCTCACGCGTCTCCAGAGACAATGATATATGCGGCTGCACCTTCTAAAGCTTTAAGCTTTATATTGTATTGTGTAGGCGAGCGTCGGACACTGACTAATTTGAACATTTACAGGCAAACCGGTGTGTAAATCTGACTGAATAAATGTTTTTGTTTTAATTTTTTTTTTTTTGTTGTTTCTACTTAATTGATCTAGTTTTAATCTGATGTTAAACAAGCATAATTTACGCCGCGTAAAATCAGCCGGCGTATTTTTTTGGGAGGATTTAACGCACTTATTTTGCATCATTGTGTGGCACGAGTCGTGATGTTGAGAAACCGAACATACCCAAAATTGCGCGACTCAGTTTGCGCGGCTTAAATTACGTTGAAATTACGCTCGTCTGACCTCAGTCTTATGTGTTTATTTCAAACGATCGTGAATACCTATGTCGATTATTTAAACTAAAACCTCAACTTAATTTCTAGAAATAATAATTAATAGAGCATTATTAATTACCTATGTAATAAAACTCGCATTTTAGTTCTAGTCCGGTCAAGTTAGCTCAAAAAATAGGGGTAGGTTAACAGAAATTTGCATAGAGCTGAAAATTGGTACGAATGTTCGGAACACCATTATAAATCAAATGTAAAAAGTCCCCAGCGATCCCACACTTGCAAAAAAAAATATTCAAGGTCAAAGTTCGCAAATATGGGTTTTTTGCGTTTTTTAGCCAAACGGTAAGTTTTATGATAAAAATAGGTCAGACAAAAATTGTAGATTATGCAATTATCTATAAGAATTGTCTACAATTTTTCTCCTAAACGTCACCGTTTCTGAGATATAGTGGTTGAAAAAGTTGTATTCTTTATAATATGCGTTTCCACGTCACCTGGAAGGTAGTGTACTTGGCGCGTTTTTTTAACGTGGTTTCTCCAATAGGCCTATCCCACAATCTATTGTGATCCTGTTTAATTCAATACTAATTCAAAATATATAAAAACTGGTACTATTGGAAATGATGAAAGCCGTATGAATTCTAAAAAATTAGGTCAAATTATCCGTCTCATTCATAATCATCTGATAATACTGCTTCCTCTTCTTCTTGTTCGTCTTCTTGTACTTCTTTTTCTGCTTGTTCTTCTTCTTCCTGCTGGGTGTAAGTAAATTGGTCTAACAGCGATGTATCAGATGTCTCCTCACTGATATTGTACGAATCCTCTTCTGATGGTGATTCAACATTGGAGCACGACTAACCTTGACAACTGGTACATGTTAATCGCCATCAGAAGAGGATTCGTACGATATCAGTGATAAAGAATACAACTTTTTCAACCATTATATCTCAGAATCGGTGACGTTTAGGAGAAAAATTGTAGACAATTCTTATAGAAAATTGCATAGTCCATAATTTTTGTCTGACCTATTTTTATCATAAAACTTGCCGTTTGGCTAAAAAACGCAAAAAACCCATATTTGCGAACTTTGACCTTGAATAATTTTTTTTGCAAGTGTGGGATCGCTGGGGACTTTTTACATTTGATTTATAATGGTGTTTCGAACATTCGTACCAATTTTCAGCTCTATGCGAATAATTGCACTTTGAAATGTCTAATTTGACCGGACTATTCATACTGTCTTTCGCGTTGCAAGCAGAATAAATCTCGCGTCATGCAAATATGCGCCAGTCTAACGCACACTAAGACAAGCCGCACCGCAACGCATAAGATAGAACGCAAAAGTACGTTGCGCTGCGATCCGGTGCGGCCTCCTTGTAGAGTGTCATCGTTCTTAACAATTTGACTGCCGACTAAAAAAAAATAGGTTTTCCATTCAACGCGTAACGACAGACGACACACAGGTGGCCGACAACCAATCCTTTCGTTCGGGCCGCGTCGTCCACAGGAGGAGTAAAGGAGTTTATAAAGCTCTATGGCAAGCTGACGGACAGAAAACTCGTTCTATATCGTATGAAAAGAGACCCGCACGGCCTTCTAGACTACCCCATACTGGTTAGTTTTTGCAAAGTTTTGCAAAATCTATGTTTTTCAACTGGCCCCGCGAGAATATCGAGTGTCGCTCACCAGTGTCCGTTACGGCGTTGAAAGTGTTAAACAATTAAATTGCATGTGAAGATTCTGCAAGAATGCGCGACATTTTACATATTACCTACTAACAAGCAGGTAACTATGCCATTTTCTAACTATGTTGTATTCTAATTAAGTATAATGATGACAAATTCCTGTCATACCACAAACCAGGACGGCACAATTAATCCACGAGATAATTATGACACAAAGCAAAATCCATAATTTAAACCCGACGACGCCTTAGAAAATGGAGGTAAAAACTCCAATTAGTGGCCTGGCGGGCGAGACAATAGCTTTTGATGAAACGCCTCCAAAGATGTGCACCGATATTAAGACTTCAAAACGAAATGGTAACAAAATGGAACGAAGAGGAAGCGAGGCTATATTGCCTAATGGTATGCAAAAATTGAAGATTTCGGGCGCTTATTAAGGTTGAAATGGAATATTGATTAGGGGGTAATTGATGAGATAAAAGATCGCTCTTCTTTCGAGGATTTGAAGCATTTTGGTAACAAAATGGAAGATTTGCTACAGTCTTCGGACAAAAATTAATGGGATTTTATTGTACAAAATTCTCAATAGTAGCGTGGACTTTGCAATTGTGCCCGGCAAATGGTAAGTTACCCTAAATCAACAACAGTACTTACAATTTGACGACACGTTTGGTACAGTGGCTAAGCGATTGGCTTCTGCGCTACGGGTCGTGGGTTCGATTCCCACACGGAACAAAAATTTTAATTGGCCTACAGTGGTTGTTTCGGGTCTGGGCGTTTGTGTATGTGAGATTTGTGTCTGTAAACGCACCCACGATACAAGAAAAATCTTAGTGTGGGACAACGTTTTTTTAAAAAAGAAAAAATCCGCCTGACGCTTAGGATCACAGGCATGATTGTATGGTTCAGTAAGTTATCTTGTAACCATACATTGTATTGTTTGTCTCTCTTGGATCACCTTGCTTATCGTCCATACAGAAGAAGTCCATTCCATTGGAAGGCTCACGGGGGACAGAGGTCCAACGTGCAGGGGTGTCTTCTAGAACTTTAATCTAAAATGGAATGGGGCAACAACCGGGTACAGTAGGCCTAGCACGAATATTTTGACGCATAGTAACGGAAACGTAACGTTAATGTGAGTGAATTTTGAATCGAAATTACAACTACTCTATAGCATTTTAGTTTAAATTTATGCGACAACCACAATTTGTATCAAACATAGATATGAATAAAGTTTTCAATTCGATTAAATATTATGTGCGAAACGAGTATTTCCAATTCAATATTCACTCGCGTTAACGTTACGTTTACGTTACCATACGTCACAACATTCGTGCTAGGCCTACGGTCCATTACTAAGTTTGTCTATCTGTCTGTCTGTTTGTAACTTCTTTACGACTAAACTACTGAACCAATTTTGATAAAACTTGGCACAGACATAGCCTGAGACCCGGAGAAGAACCTAGAGTACTTTTTATTGACATATCACGCGAGAAAACCCGCTGGCATTAGTTAGTTTCAACTAAATCAAAGAAGAACATTTTAATCTTTTAATAATACAATCTAAATATTCAAAGACAACGTTTCTAAGAATTCCTTTAACGTTACTCCCGAATCGTAGTATCTTCATTGAATAATTCATTCGGAACGTTTCGCGAGATGATGAAATTAAAAGTACCCGCACACTGACTCGAGTTTTGAGGGTGGCAATATAATAGATTAGATTCTCTTTGACTAATTCGCGTTTTCCCATTCTATTAACGTTTCCTCTCTGTTTTTGTCAAATCTGTTTCTTGACAATCTTTTTTGTTATTATTCCTCCATTTTTTGGGTGACAAAGATCTTAACAAGGTTATGTACCTCCTAATCTTCTTGTCGACACAATTTCAATGGCAACTGGTGAGAATAAAAATGAGATTTTCTCTCGAAAAACAATTTTGAATACTGTAATAAAATACTCGACGACTTATAGATAAGTATAGAGTTTCCATTTAATCGGATTGTTAGATACATTAATTATACAGTAGCAATTTATACATAATGTAATGTCTCTCATTACTGCGACGATAAACAACGTTATTTTTAGTATATACAAAAACCGAGACACCCCGACAAGATTTTCATCAGAACTGTCTGAATATGTGTTTTTTTTAATAAATCTCCAAGTTACACCTTAGTTCCCTAGTAAAGTGTGAAATGCCTGAGATGGGCTATGCAGTGGTTGTCTAATACACGGAAACTAACCGAGCGGACCATCTCAAGCCTCAAGGTGTCTATTCTCGTCAACTGTTATGGGTAGAAACCTACTGAAACAAAATTGAAATTTAAGAAAAAAATATATAAAAAAATGTGGTGTAAAAAATATGTCAATTGATTTTCCTAGTAATTCTGAACAAACTAGTTTCAGGTTTAGTATATACTAAAACTAAGCTTGTTTAATCTTATCTATATTATCTCTACATATAAAACAAAGTCCCCCGCCGCATCTTTATGTCTGTCTGTGCGTGATTTTCACCGTAATTACTGAGCGGATTTTGTTCCGGTTTTCACGATTAGATAGATTATTATTCGAAGAAGGTATATGTACATAATAAAAAGGGTGTCCCAAAAAGTAGTGCCAAGACCAGAGGTAGTCATTAAAGTCAGAATTTGGTTAAAACATAAAAAGAAATCATAACTCGAAAACTACAAAAAATCGCGGAACATACATGGGAACCCACATTCTTTTCATGTTTTAACCAAATTATATTTATTTCTGTAAATAAATCTGTTACAGACACTTTTACAAGTCAATGTAATGTTTTTTTTAAGACTAGATGGCGCCGGCATTTCCTATCTGACTAGCTCTGAGAAGAAAAGCCGAAACAAACTCAGAGGTCAAGGTCTCTTTTAAAGTCCAGACATTGTGGTATAAAACTATGCGAGTATAACAATGAAGGGCAACATTTGGAATGGCCTTTTGAGGAAAGAGCCATAGCAGGTTTGAGTTGACATGTCCCAACTGACGGCACGCATGCATCAGCCATGGTGTAGTAGCTCAACCTTATTTTAGGGAGCTCAACGATCCAACGCACGACGCCATCAATCAGCCGGACATTTGTGTAGGTCACAAAAAAGAAACAAAAAAAGAAAACCTGACTTTAATGACTATCTCTGGTCTTCCGTTTGACACTACTTTTTGGGACAGCTTGTATAAATAAGTTATTTATATTACCTAAGCAATCACGGTTTGTGTCAAGTATGTCGAGAAACCTACTGTTTTATAAAAACTGGTGGAAAAAACCTCAGTCAAGTAACTTAATGTTACCCGTACGACGTTGAGTCGGGTCGCTAGTTCTATTTAAAAATCACATTGAGTTGTTTTTCCTTTTGATTTGAGTCTTATGACTTTGGAGGAGTAAATTCTTTATAATGTTTGTTTGTAAGAATTTAATTCTGATGACACTTCATGAAAAGGTCACGAGCTGCGATCTTTTTATTTTTAGTTCAGATTTATTTAAGTATATGTAAATGTTGGATTAAACAAGCTTAGTTTTAGTATATACTAAACCTGAAACTAGTTTGTTCAGAATCACTAAGAGAATCGATTGACATATTTTTTACACCACATTATTTTTTTAAATTATATTTTTTCATTTTCAATTTTGTTTCTGTAGGTTTCTACCCATAACATTTGACGGGAATAGACACCTTGATGCTTGAGATGGTCCGCTCGGTCAGTTTCCGTGTATTAGACAACCCCTGCATAGCACATCTCAGGCATTTCACACTTTACTAGAGAACTTAACGCGACATAAACCACGGCGTAACTTGGAGATTTATTAAAAAAAAACACATATTCAGGCGGTTCTGATGAAAATCTTGTTGGGGTGTGTCGGTTTTTGCGTATACTAAAAATAATAGTGTATAATTATGTTAAAAACGGACTGTATAAACTATAAGTGCTGGATTAATGAAAGCAGATAGGCAGAACTGTCGCGTATGCATTCAGCGGTGATCCCGATTGAAGTGGTCGGTCGCTTGCTTCGTTGCGCCGATGATCCGCCGAGCCCAGCGCTTGCCTCTCCGCAGCCGCGTGTCCACCGCTCGTCGATATCGGGATGATATTCTCGACCATCATATTCCATATTTTATTATTTCGCCGCGTTTACCACGCACTCCTCTCTGCCAAACGGCGAGATAGTTTTATAGATACTCTTACAGCGGTACGCGCTGCATCCGATCCGAATCCGTGAAAATACCGATCTAGAGTAAAAATCTCGGACCGAATTCGGATATCACTTACGCACTTATCCGATCTCTGATCCAAATTCAAACAATGCAGGGGCCATCTTTGGCATATCCATTTGGCGTCTGATTTGAATCCGAGGTAGTGCGAAAGCATTCATACAAACATTACTACGGCTACTTCGGTCCGTCAATATTTCTTCCGAATTGGAGACTCACGGATGACGGATAGAAATCGGATGACGAACGCCGGATGTAGTGCGTAAACTACCATACAAATGGTTCTACGGCTACTTCGGAACGTATTTTCACGGATTCGGATCGGATGCAGTGCGTAACCGCTGTTATGCTTATTTTTGATATCGTATTATGGTATGCACCTACCATTTTTTGCCATCACTCTAAGGTTGACTGGTCGAAAATGCCTATGGCATTGAGTCCGCCTCTGTACTAATTTTGTGCATAAAGAATAAAATAAATAATTTATAAGATAGCTAAACTTGTCTATGAAATAAAATGAAACTGGATAAACTCCATTTTACAAGAGATATATCATGACCAAATGCTATATTTTATCAAGCCATATTTTAAAATGACCCCTCTTTACCAGGACATAAATCACGTTGTATAAAACTTAGTCCATAAAACATACTGTGTAATAAAAATGTTCTTCCTCAATTTAACTCAAGTTCATTCATTTTAATATACACGAACGTTAATACTAATAAATTGCAGTATGTCAGTAGGTCGGTCGCGTGCCCCGCAACGCAAGGCCTCTTTATCTTCCTTGGAACTCCGCTGCATAAAAGAATCCAGGCCATGGAAAAATTGCTGGGAATATTTATTGAGACTCGCCGAGGTTTGAGTGCGGAGTAAGCGATAATTTTCACGTCAGCAATATCGTGTACAATAGGATATAGGACTAGTATTAAAAATGAACAACAATTTGTATTATTTTATTGAAAGTTTAGAAAGAAAACGTTATGTGCATCATCTCAGCGCTGATTTATCCTTTTATACATTTTTGTAAGTATTGTATAATATAAGTAAGTATTAATATATATTTATATATGTATATGATATGTGTAGATTAGTAATGTTCCGACCAGTCGGCGACTATTCGGCAAAGAGCGTCGACTATCCGACTTCTTACTATGTATTTCTCAATAAAATGTATACAGGAGGAATTACATTATATAAAAGAAGAAACAATGCGAAGTAAACAAAACATGACCCAACACGCTCGCAGGCGGCGGCTGCGACTTGCGCGCGAATAAGCTGTAAACGAAGCGTCACGGAAATTGTCGTACACCCCCGAAACCGTGATCGGCTTGGCCGAGTAATCGGCCTCTTTACAACCGACTAATCGGCTAGTCGGCCAAAGTCATAGTCGGCACATCTCTAGTATAGATGCATTATGTACATGTTATCTCATTTTTTTAGTTTATTTAACACGTACGTAAATGTCTTTATATTTCAATATATGTATATGTAGGTAATACTAATAATAAGGACTGTCTCGTTGGTTTAGCGGTCGCAAGCGCGACTGCTGAGCGGTGAGGTCCTGGGTTCGATCCCCAGGTCGGACAAAATGTTATTGGATTTTGTCGTGTGGAATTTCTCATTAGTAGCCCGGAGTCTGGATTTGTGCCTGGTTGATGGCAATAGGCTCGCCCCCTATTACGTGGGACTTGAACGTAACGGCGAAATGTGGGTGTACTATACACCTCTGCCCAACCCTTCGGGAAATACAGGCGTTATGTTATGTAGATAGAACACAGTGTGTGAAAAAATTAATAAAATCGATGAAAAATAGGCAGAGTTCGACGTTTATTGAGGAGGCATTTTCGTTTCTTGTCACGCGATACGAATATTTAACAGCGATATCAAGTCACTTTGTTTTTTTTTAAGATACGATGTCATAAGGTAGTATAGTCCGCGAGGCCTAAGCTGAGCTTTGCATTTGTATGAGAATGAATGCAGACGCGTCCTTTGCTTGGTTTAGACCGGTTTATACTGCTTTTTGGCAATCGATTCTATGTGCAATCACACAAATGCAAAGCTCGGCTTACGCCTCGCCAGTTGTAGTTTTGTCGCTATCTGGTTAACAATTTTGATTTGTTTATAACCTGGGTGTTTTATTAAATATTTCATTGGTTTTATCACTGTTGCTTAATTTTGTAATAGTATCGAGATTTCTAACAAAAAAATATAGTAAAATACCCTATTTGTAATAGAAATAAGGACAGAAATAGATTTAGTAGTTTTGATTGCTTGGTAGTCTTGCAGAAAATGAAGAGTGTCTGAAAAAACTGGCTATTTACGTCATAAAATATATTTCAGAAATGACCTAAAACTTATGTCGTATTATTTTTACGTAGTAAATAGTAGGTTCTGGCCAAAATTAATAATTTTAGGGAAAATTTTTAGTAGAGATATAGCAACATATGGTGCAGTCAGATTTAAAAAAATAGACAGAAAAAAATTTTTTTTTGCTGCTGTTCCTACTATTTATTTTCGTCAATACTCCTCAAATGTTAATGAATATGAAAATTAAGGTAAATGAAAAATCAGACGCACCATTAAATACGCAAGAGAAAACTCCAATAAGACCAACTTCCAAAAGTCTAGAATTCATTCCGTTACAGTAAAGGCAAACTTTGATTCGGTCAATCATTCACCGATCTAGTTCAGTCGACCAGCTGCAAAAGATTATTCTTAGTTTTTAGGCAAGTGATCGGCAACATGCCTTACGGAAACATTAACGGGACTCGTAAAATACTAATTTCCTTCGGCTAATGTCTTTTTGAAACATTTCAAGTAACCATGCCAGTTGTTTTATACAACCTTATTTTTACTTTATACGAAAACCGAGACACCCCAACAAGATTTTCATCAGAAGTGCCTGAATCTGTGTTTTTTTTTTAGTAAATCTAAAAGTTACACCTTAGTTTATGTCGCGTTAAGTGCCCTAAAAGAGTGAATTGCCTGAGATGTGCTATGTAGGGGTTGTCTAATACACGGAAACTGACCGAGAGGACCGTCTCAAGCCTCAAGGTGTTTATTCCCTTCAACTGTTATGGGTAGAAAACTACTGAAACAATATTGAAATTTAAGAGAAAAAAAAAAGTTGTTTAAAAAATATGTCAATCGATTCTCCTAGTGATTCTGAACAAACTAGTTTCTGGTTTAGTATACACTAAAACTAAGCTTGTATAGTTTAACGTCCTTTTACCTTTTGTAAATGTGAGAGCTTCGTAGACTTGCTAGATTCCTGGATACCTATTTAACCGCTAACGGCCCGACCGACGAACCGGTTCGTCAGTGCCATTGTTTATCTATTGTGTCTATAATTATAGTACCTGAGACTTTAAATTGTGACCATATTTTTCTTGTGTGGTTCCTGCTCCTAAATCTGCATTGCTCTCTCATAACTATTCTAAGTCAAAACTGTACTCACTCAAATTGTTAAAGATGTGGGTTTTAAAAGAGTAACCATGGAGTTTCTTGCGGGCTCTTCTCCATAGGAAACGACTAATTGGAACCGTGCACCTAAATTCGACTTTTCATAAGCACCTGTAATGGTTTATGTGAAATAAAAACTTTTGATTTTGATTTTACGAGACTATAAAAATACTAATTTACTAAAGACTAATAAATATTTTATTTATTAATTATTCTCACTATCTCTTACTCCAAGAAGATAAGCAAAAGAAAGGAATTGTTAAACAACAACTTACGATTAGAATATTTATACATTAGTATACCGATACCGAAAACCGGTATGGAAAATACAGGTATTTTTTGGGATACAACCCCTTTTGAATTTACCGGTAATGATAACGGGAACCTTAACAATAATAATTCCTTGGTACCGGTAACATACTGGAAACCGTAATAAAAATAAACTACTCGTGCCGTGCCCCGCGTAGTAAGCGCTATCGTACGTCCACGATGCAATAAACGAATCGGTAATAAATTAATTGGTTACCAAAATTAAAGGTTACTCTTATATTTTGATTGTTTACCAGAGTAAAGCTGACCAGACTGTTAAAGCGCGGTGAGAAGCTGATGATTCGGTATTTGAAGTCTTATTATGCTAAACCGGTATCGTAATTCATAACGGTTTTCGGTCCCTGCAAAATAGATACAAAAACATATTATAGGACTATTTCAGGAATCGACCTCTCTTTCTCTTCTCGTAAAAAAACTTTATTACATCCATATGATAGAGAAAAAGGGCCAATATTTACAATATCAAGGAAACGGTCAAAATATTTTATGTATCAACCCTTAATAACGACACTCTTCCGTAAAGAAATATTTTTTACGAGCTATTTTCCTTCAAAATATGACCTAGTTGGTTCAGTGATACCTATAGTTAGGGTTGCCATACGTCCCGTATATACGGGACTGTTACCGTATTTGACCATCGCGTCCCGTATTGCTACACGTCCCGTAATTGTCCCGTATTTCAATAATTTCGACAAAATTTGGAAATGGTGCCGATTCTGTTGTGGACAAACTAAACTTAATTTAGGCTATTGCCATCTTTTTCACTCTAATAAAATAAGAAAGAGACGTACGTAAATAAGAGCTGTCAAATTTAGTTTAACTTAAAGTTCCATACAAATTTAGACGACATTTAAAACGTGTCGACTAAAAACACGACGAAGTTTGACATCTCTAACTTAGTTGTTGTCTATCACCGCCCTTTTCTCGCGCTATCTGTTAGTAAAAGATAGCAATTCTCTAATTTTAGTTTAGTTGGTGAACAAGAGAATCGGCACCATTGGCCCGAATTGGAGAATAAGTTAAAAATTGCTTTAAGTATTCGAATAAAAAACTTTGATTTCGACTTTTTTATTTGATTTGTTTGAAATGTCCCGTATTGGTCCCTGAAAGTTATGGCACGCCTACCTATAGTGGTAACGATCAAGATTAGTGGCTTATAGGCTCTGGATAGATTCCTAGGCCGAGTAATTGGATTTTACTGTTAAAAGATCTTGTTGCCGTGTTTCTGGGGAATGTAATCAATAGTTAGAATAGTTTTTAGCTTAGATTGTCACTTTTATTTGAGAATGTTGGTTCACCTGTTATTGGCAACTGTATAAGACCACAACTAATTGTTACCTACTGTAATTTGAAATTTGTATATACAGAAGCTGTTGGTGTACCTACCTTAATAAATAAATAAATAATCGAAAGAAGTTTCTTACTACTTTCTACTTTCTTATACTGTACTAGAGTTCTAGTACAGTATTGTATTGTAACATTAGTTACAATGTCGTATTGTAACATTAGTCATAATATCTTATTGTAACATTAGTAACAATTATCGTTTTGTAACATTAGTTACAATAATCGTTGTTTTACACACCGCGTCCGTGTGTACACTACATACAATTCTCGAGTTTCTCCATAACTAAGGCGTCAAATACCTAAAAAAATGTGCTCCACACATGCGAAATTGAACTTTAGATTTAGGCGAGTCCGCACACTGCGAGCAACTGTCGAGAAGACCGGACGTTGCGCACAAAAATGGCTCAGGCTTTCGATACAGATAAATTAATATTGGAAATACAATTCCGAAAACCTATTTGGGATTTATCTAGTGACCAATTCCAATCGAGATACCCAATACTGTCTTGCATTTCTTTTCTTTTTTTTCTCTTTATTATAAGTAATTAGTAACGCTACTATTACAGCTTCTTCGACATCCATTCTGCACGAATGTATAAGAAACACTACGCTCGGCTTGGTCTCCTGACCCTAGTTGCCTATATTTTGGTCGCCGAGAGACCAAGTCTCCGGCGACCAGTCGACAGTGCGTAATGGCTCTAACGGAAGAGCAAAATCAGAAACGAAAAAACTAAATATACTTTTCCTCAACTATTACGTAACCGCAGCCGTCGAACCGAAAACGTTTTACGAGCAATTTTAGTCCAAAGAGAATAAATAAGTTGTACTGCAGCAGTTTTGCAAGTTGTAGATATCTTTTAGTTTATTCCGACGGCGAGCTAACTCCGATGTTTTATTTATGTACTAGCCAACTGCGAGGTTGTACGGAAATACATTTTGAGAGACAGGCTGCTCCCATATGGAGATGCTGCTCGAACTTTGGAATAAAATGTAGTGCCTTTTGATTATTGGATATAAGTATATCTAGCTGTCTAGTTTACTTGTAGAGCAGAAAAGGAAATTTAGTATCTGATAATTCTTATACGAGATTATATTGCCACTTAAGTTCGGCACTTTTTTTCCACTGAAAGGTACCATTGTTGGCTTAACAGCTTCGACGGCGATTACACAATCGCATCGTTTGACGCCTGTCGAAGGTGATCTCTGGTTGTTCGCCGCTGCCGCTCTGAAGTTGACCGATGTCTGTAATGTTAGTGAGCTTTGTTGATGGTATTTCACGTTTCTGATCTTTTTGTCGGTACTATGGCTACCATTGACCGATTACCGTGGAATTCCTGCCCTTTCCCAGCCCACGTTAAAAATGTAGGCGTGCTCTCAAAACTATTTCAATGTTGCCAATGTTGCCCAACAGCTGAGCTTATGAACTGCTCCGATTTTCATGTAATGATACCTAACGGCCAACCGGCAGCAAAGAATTAAAAGCACTTTAATACGAAGCTGTTGAAATTGTCGCATAAATGTTACCATGGTTCTCCTTAAGTGGCAGTGGGCGTAGCACATTGCTCGCAGAAGGGATGGCCGATGGGGCCGAAAAGTTCTGGAGTGGTGACCGCGTACCGGAAGACGCAGCGTGGGTAGGCCTCCCACAAGTTGGACCGATGATCTGGTGAAGGTCGCAGGTGGCGGCTCTTGGGGGAGGCCTATGTCCAGCAGTGGACGTCTTTCAGCTGAATGATGATGAGATTTATTTAAAATCATAGATAAATTATGGATTATTTTAAAAAGTAGAATATTTTTTCCTATAACAAACGAACATACCCGCTTTAATGTGCAGAAATTGAACGAGGAATATGCAAAGTGCGATAACAAACAATTTATGCCTGTAACTTAAATACAAACTGGTATTTTATACCGCTTCTAGCAAATATTCGAAATTTATACAGCATTGAATAGTCCTCGTCCTATTTTTCCATGGGTGTTATAAAAAGTGACAGGGGGATTACGTTAGAAGGAGGGACACTAAGGACAGTATCAATGCGCAAATAACATACTACAATCGGGAATCCTTTTGCAAGCTTGGTGATTATGGCAATATTCCTTGAACTATGTTCATTGTACCGTAGCATGAAAAGAGCCTTCACGAATGACGATACTTAAGTACGTCCGGCGCACCCTAGGCAATCAGCTTCGCTACCAACCTTGCTGACTGACCAATCTTTTCACCACGGTATGACCTATTCTCGTATTGCTCGTGCCGACACGACAGAAGAAGAAGACCGGTTTAGAGGCTGATGTTCAGTTGTGGTCAATAACAGGCTGATGAACCGCTAATGTGCAGAAAACGAATGAGGAATATGCAACGTGTGATGACAAACAATTATGTTTGAAAACTAAATATAAACTAGAAATGACCCTTCAAAAAAAAGGAGAAGGTTCTCATTTCGACGTGTTTTTTTTTGTATGTTTGTGAACCGATTTTAATGTTTTTTTTCTTTGAAAGAGTATTTTCCCGAGGTAGTCAATTCAATTTGGTGAAGATCTGAGGTAGACAACAGAACTCTTCAATGGATAGCAGCGCGATTGCTTTAAGCGCATGTTTATGTATTATTTATGCCACTAATAGAAATAACATTACTTTAAAAAATTACGTAACTTAATTACATAATAAGTTCAAAAAAAAAACCTAAAAAAAGTAAAATTATTACCATATTATAAAATTAACAGTTTCAGAAGTCGGTGCTAATCCACGCTGGACCAAATTGATAGCACCGACTTCTGAAACTTTTAATTTTATAATGGTAATAATTTTACTCTTTTCAGTTTTATTTTTTAATTTAATAAGTTTTCAAGTTAAAAGTAATGAAGTTTTCAATCCGTCAGAATTCTCTAGTAACATAGTAGAACACTTAATCGCAAAACTTCCAATATTTTATTAAAATACCAGCAAACTGCGGCTACACGGAAATACATTTTGAGTGACAGGTCATCCCATGTGGAAAACATTTTGTTCGCACTCCGGATTAAATAACCGCACAGCCAAAATTGCGTTTCGATTCATAAAAATAAAGACATGTCGGTCTGTCAATTTCAAATTCTAGGCGCTCACAAATAGATTTTTGTGATGGGCAAAATTCCCGGCAAAGAAAAGGACACAGCTCCCTTTTTTCTGCACTGTACGGAGCGAAACAAAGACAAAAATATAATATGAGTGAGAGAGAATGACTTGACACCATTTACCTATATAAGGTTAGTCGGAAAAGGGGTACTAAGCCGCAGGCCACTTAAAGTATCACCAATGACTGTTTTAAAGCAAGTATTAAAATTTCAAAATTCGATCATTTTTATTTTCATGCAAAGTTATATTTATTTTCGCTTTTTCAAAAATTCTTCGTCCCTTTAGTTACGAATTCAGAAAATGGAGCGTCTATTCCGTCTATTGAGAACCTAAATTGTAAACACAGCTGCTCATAGCTGAAGATAGATAGATTTTAGCGTATTTTTTTATGAAATTTTTGATCAGCTATTTCTCATAAATTACGCCGACTCATTTTACGTACAATACGTACGTAAATTATGCTCGTCTAGCCTCAGCCTAGTTTTAAACGTGATCACATATTATTAGCGCCACCATAAACTACAAAAGAGTAGAGTTTCCCTACGTTATCATATCAGAAAGGATGAGATCCGCAGGAGAACCAGGGTAACTGACAAAGCCAAAGATTTGCCAAACTCAAGTGGCAATGAGCGGGGTAAAATGCTCGCAGAACAGACGGCCGATGAGGCTGAAATGTTCTGGATTGGCGACCGCGTACTGGAAGACGCAGCGGGGGTAGGCCCGCCACAAGATGGACCGATAACCTGGTGAAGGTTACGAGTATCCGCTGGATGCGAGAAGCACAGGACCGGTCGATGTGGCGATGCTTGGGGGAGTCCTATGTCCAGCAGTGGACGTCTTTCGGCTGAATGATGATGATGATGAACTACAAATATAATAAGACGGTTGCGTTTCTTGCGTGTTTTTCTTAGTTATCATACAGAATAAGGGCTCCAGATTGAAAACGTGGGCGTGAATAAGATAGCAATAAAGTTAAACAGGTAGAGAGAAAAAACCTCAATCCATTTGGTGGAATTTGTTGCAGACAACGAGTCCATTTCTATTCCGAGCCACTTGAATTTCAGACCCAGTACTTATTTAGGGGTTTGACACAGGTCCATGCATTTTATGTGGTGTGTAAATTAAAGGAAAGTGTTGATTAAATCAGGTGGTTTTCATCACACTATAGACTATTTTTCTGTTGCTCACGACACGATACGGTATCGCTTTAGAGCGCAAGACTACACTTGTAGTGTTGTGTAATTTTGTGAGTCAACGGTTTATCCTTACTAAAATTATAAATGCGACAGTAACTCGATCAATCTGGCTCTTACCTCATCACGACTAATATACTGAGCCGATTTTAATGAAACTTGGTACAGGAAACCCGAAGAAGAACATATATTAAATAACTAGCTTCTGCCCGCGACTTCGTACGCGGATCCTGTTGCTTATGCCAGCGACAACGGGGTCGTCAAAATCGAAGATCTGAAACGTCTGATGTCGAATTCTAAGAGCCTAGGGACGGGTAAACAACGGGATGCGCGAGACGATTTGAGACGTTCCAGATCTTTCATTTTTGTAAGTTAACAGGAAATGCCCATCAGACTAAACAACTTTTGCTAAGACGTCATTCCTATACATGTTATAGTATCGATGGGCTTTGGAGTGCCACAACAGGTGTTCCAGATCTCCAAATGTATTCTTACAGCAGAAAATGCTCTTCACGTGGAATAATTTTTGCTATGGCACCATTTTTATATCTCTTATACTTTAGCTGGTCTGTTGCGGTTCTGCATCAGGTGTTCCATTTTCCAAAATAAATTATAGCCTATATGTTGCCCAGACTTAATACCTATACCTACAACAAAAAAAAAACTTTTCTTCCCGTAATTCCGCAGCGGATCCCAAGGGTACACTGAATTAACAATAATATTGCAAATAACTTTAAAAAAGAATCTTTATAAACTATATTTGGGGTTTTTCCTTCAGGAGCTAATATATAAAGAGCGGAAGCGTTGCTGACCCTTGAAAAAGCAACATAAAGTTGGCCATGAGAAAAACAGCTGGTTGTCAGGTCCACATCCACACCAGCGGCTTTAAGCGTCTGCCCTTCTGACTTGTTTATTGTCATGTCAAAGCATGTAGTCACAGGGAACTGTATGCGCTTAAATTGAAAGGGGAAATTGTTGGGGATGAGTGGTATGCGCGGTATGAACACAGCCTCACCGGCACCACACCCAGTGAGGATTGTAGCAACAATTATATTACGTTGTAAAGCGTTGCCAATAAAGACGGGTTCCGTTGCACAGTTTTGCATCAGCATTATGGGAACACCGACTTTAAGTCTTATTTTATGAGCAGGGAGACCACTCGCTGTAAGTGAATTGAGAAACTAAACTGGGTAATTAGTGGCGTCTTCCTGATCGACAACCCTGTCGAAAGAAGTGTAAACCACTTCATCCCCTACAATATCCGCCAAAATTTTTTGATTAATTTTTGCAGCTTGATCATTTTTTGGGGTCAATGTGGCGCGTTCGCATAACCACGAATTTTCTAATAACCTAAGTGACTGCTCCCCTGCATAACCGGGTAGGCTACCGTGTCACGAAGATAAATGGAAAAGAAAATTAAACACTCAAATAACATATGCTCGAAGGCATATTTATTCGATAAAAAAAAATGGGAGTTTTGGCCAGTAGAGTCAAATTTTCAATGATATACCATCGTCATCGAAAATCAGTCCTAAACTGTTACCGCCTTCACCACGTGGAGGTACTCCAAACTTATGTTATTTTATAATTATACAGTGAAATTAGTGATAACTTTGATTTCCACATCAGATGTTTCTGATCTTCGATTTTTATAAGTCAACAGGAAATGCCCATCAGACCGAACAACTGTTGCTAAGACGTCATTCCTATATGTGTTATGGTTTAGCTGGGCTCTTGGAATTCCACAACAGGTGTTCCAGATCTTAACTTTTTATACGTCAACAGAGAGTGCTCATCAGGCTGAACAACTCTTGCTAAGACGTCATTCCGATATATGTTATAGTGTAGCTGGGCTCTTGGAGTTTCACATCAGGTGTTCCAGATCTTCAAATTTATTCTCTCATCAGAAAATGCTGATCACGTGGAATAATTTTTGCTATGGTACTATTTTTGTATCTCATAGAGTTTAGCTGGTCTGTTGCGGTTCTGCATCAGGTGTTCAAGTTTCCAAAATAAATTATAGCCTATATGTTGCCCAGACTTAATACCTATACAACAAAAGAAAAATCGTTCAAATCCGTTCAGTAGTTCCGAAGATTAGCGTGTACAAACAAACAGACAAACAGACACACAAACAGACAAACAGACAGACTTTTTTTTTTGGATTCGTGCTCTATTACTGTTTCTAAACCCCCCTCAACTATTATTTTTTTAATATATTCAATGTACAGACACAGTTTTTTTACTGTTTTATTATATGTATAGATAGCTTCTGCCCGCGACTTCGTACGCGGATCCTGTTGCTTATGCCAGCGACAACGGGGTCGTCAAAATCGAAGATCTGAAACGTCTGATGTCGAATTCTAAGAGCCTAGGGACGGGTAAACAACGGGATGCGCGAGACGATTTGAGACGTTCCAGATCTTTCATTTTTGTAAGTTAACAGGAAATGCCCATCAGACTAAACAACTTTTGCTAAGACGTCATTCCTATACATGTTATAGTATCGATGGGCTTTGGAGTGCCACAACAGGTGTTCCAGATCTCCAAATGTATTCTTACAGCAGAAAATGCTCTTCACGTGGAATAATTTTTGCTATGGCACCATTTTTATATCTCTTATACTTTAGCTGGTCTGTTGCGGTTCTGCATCAGGTGTTCCATTTTCCAAAATAAATTATAGCCTATATGTTGCCCAGACTTAATACCTATACCTACAACAAAAAAAAAACTTTTCTTCCCGTAATTCCGCAGCGGATCCCAAGGGTACACTGAATTAACAATAATATTGCAAATAACTTTAAAAAAGAATCTTTATAAACTATATTTGGGGTTTTTCCTTCAGGAGCTAATATATAAAGAGCGGAAGCGTTGCTGACCCTTGAAAAAGCAACATAAAGTTGGCCATGAGAAAAACAGCTGGTTGTCAGGTCCACATCCACACCAGCGGCTTTAAGCGTCTGCCCTTCTGACTTGTTTATTGTCATGTCAAAGCATGTAGTCACAGGGAACTGTATGCGCTTAAATTGAAAGGGGAAATTGTTGGGGATGAGTGGTATGCGCGGTATGAACACAGCCTCACCGGCACCACACCCAGTGAGGATTGTAGCAACAATTATATTACGTTGTAAAGCGTTGCCAATAAAGACGGGTTCCGTTGCACAGTTTTGCATCAGCATTATGGGAACACCGACTTTAAGTCTTATTTTATGAGCAGGGAGACCACTCGCTGTAAGTGAATTGAGAAACTAAACTGGGTAATTAGTGGCGTCTTCCTGATCGACAACCCTGTCGAAAGAAGTGTAAACCACTTCATCCCCTACAATATCCGCCAAAATTTTTTGATTAATTTTTGCAGCTTGATCATTTTTTGGGGTCAATGTGGCGCGTTCGCATAACCACGAATTTTCTAATAACCTAAGTGACTGCTCCCCTGCATAACCGGGTAGGCTACCGTGTCACGAAGATAAATGGAAAAGAAAATTAAACACTCAAATAACATATGCTCGAAGGCATATTTATTCGATAAAAAAAAATGGGAGTTTTGGCCAGTAGAGTCAAATTTTCAATGATATACCATCGTCATCGAAAATCAGTCCTAAACTGTTACCGCCTTCACCACGTGGAGGTACTCCAAACTTATGTTATTTTATAATTATACAGTGAAATTAGTGATAACTTTGATTTCCACATCAGATGTTTCTGATCTTCGATTTTTATAAGTCAACAGGAAATGCCCATCAGACCGAACAACTGTTGCTAAGACGTCATTCCTATATGTGTTATGGTTTAGCTGGGCTCTTGGAATTCCACAACAGGTGTTCCAGATCTTAACTTTTTATACGTCAACAGAGAGTGCTCATCAGGCTGAACAACTCTTGCTAAGACGTCATTCCGATATATGTTATAGTGTAGCTGGGCTCTTGGAGTTTCACATCAGGTGTTCCAGATCTTCAAATTTATTCTCTCATCAGAAAATGCTGATCACGTGGAATAATTTTTGCTATGGTACTATTTTTGTATCTCATAGAGTTTAGCTGGTCTGTTGCGGTTCTGCATCAGGTGTTCAAGTTTCCAAAATAAATTATAGCCTATATGTTGCCCAGACTTAATACCTATACAACAAAAGAAAAATCGTTCAAATCCGTTCAGTAGTTCCGAAGATTAGCGTGTACAAACAAACAGACAAACAGACACACAAACAGACAAACAGACAGACTTTTTTTTTTGGATTCGTGCTCTATTACTGTTTCTAAACCCCCCTCAACTATTGTTTTTTTAATATATTCAATGTACAGACACAGTTTTTTTACTGTTTTATTATATGTATAGATGAATACGAAAAAAATTGTGAGAACAATGTAATTTATGCTATGCCAATAAGTGTACCTACAATTTATTTGCCTTAGCAGTTATGAGGTGACCAGTCCAGACGCATATCTTCATCGTTCAGCTCAACCATTTCGTATTTAACCCCGCTCTTGGAATTTCTCCTGTATCGTAGGTGCGTTTACAAACACAAACACCAAGAACCCACGACCCATAGCACAGAAGCCAATCGCTCAGTCATTGCGGCAATCGTACCATCTATTTATACCTACTATCAAATGATAACTATACTCAAACTAACACACTGCACTTCCACAAAATTAGAATCAGCTAGTTCACTGCTCTAGCTCTAAAAAGGTATACAAAAACTCATAAATAATTCCGATCGACTGATCTATTTCTCTCCAAGTATTTCCGAGAACACTTCGTATATTGGTTTCCTTCCTTGGATTAAGAACTCGGAAAAAGGCGTTGAGGTAACTAATAAATAAGTTCCGATGTCAAAACTTTGCGGTTGAACCTTTAATGTGACCATTGCATCTCGCTAAATTGAGACTTGACCCGAAAATATTGGCTAAGTTCGGATAAGACTAGATTTATTTCTTGTGTCTACATATTCTTTGAGAAATAACTATAGATATCCGTGGGAATCGTGTAGAATAAGGATGTAATGGCTACTTAGCTAACGTGGCTTAATTTCAGGGGCCATAATTACTATAACATTTTGCTGCTTTACATGAATAATAACACAATTCAAAAAAGCAAATTTGACAGGAGAGCTGTTTAAAAATTAAACAAAATGTGTTTACAACGTTTTATTAAATAAGATTTTTATACTTTATGTGAATTAATCTTTATTCGGATGGTACTGCGACCGGCATTACCATCCAAATGTGCAATCGGAATAGTGTATTTATTTTAAAGGTATGTAGCTAACATGAGAATTTTACGATGAATGTAGTGACGAGAATAGATAAAGTAAAAAACCGGCCAAGTGCGAGTCGGACTCGCGCACGAAAGGGTTCCGTACCATTATCTATAAAAACGGCAAAAAAATCACGTTTGTTGTAAGGGAGCCCCCTTAAATATTTATTTTATTCAGTTTTTTTGTATTTGTTGTTAAAGCGGCAACAGATCTGATATACATAATCTGTAAAAATTTCTACTGTCTAACTATCACGGTTCATAAGATACACCCTGATGACAGACGGACGGACCGACAGCGGAGTCTTAGTAATAGGGTCCCGTTTTACCCTATGGGTACGGAACCCTAAAAATGAGTATATAAGAGGGAGTTTGAAAGTGGCGCCAGAGACAGAAAAGTTGAAAGGAAATCGTTTGTCTTGGTATGGGCATGTGATGAGGAGGGATGACACGAATGAATGGAGGGGGCGAAGGAGACCAAAGATAAGAAGGATGGACAGTGTGAGGGAAGATATTATGAAGGAAAAAGGAGTAGATAGAAATAGATGGAAGATGAAAACATATTGCGCAGCCCCTAAGTAATTTGCGACCAGAGCAGAAAGATGATGTTAATTTATTTTAAACTAGCTTTTGCCCGCGGCTTCGCTCGCGTTATTTTAGAATTTGACTCAAATCTTAACACACTACTAAAGTTTCTATGATAATATAATTCAATCATGATTCGAAAGACACGTGGCGCCATCTATTATCATAAGAATATTATTGTTGTTTTCCTCGGGAACAGTACTTTTTTTCGGGATGAAAGGTACCCAATGTCCGTTTCCGTACACCTGACAACGTATATGCAAATTTTCAGGATGATCGGTTCAGTGGTTTAGGCGTGAAAAGGTAACAAACAAACAAACTTACTTTCGCATTTATAATATTAAGTTAGGATGTACTAGATTTGACGGCCTTTGTAAGCAGCACTACAATGCACTGAAAAAATATTTTAGTGTAACGCGGTCAGTATTTTATCTTCATCAACTGCCTAGACTGGAAGGCTCCATAATTAGGAAAAGACTAGGCTGAGGATAACGACTGACACGAGCGATTCTGTTACACGTTACTGAATAGAAAAAAGCCGGTTTTTTAGAACGACAATTTTTACCCTGGCTGAGCATTTGGCTTTCAGCGCTACGGAGCGCGGATTCGATTCACACACGGAATCAGTACCTATCTGTATGGCCTACAGTACTCCTAGTTCGAGTATTTGCAAATAACGAAAACAGCGATAGTTCTCATGAGTTCGCTAAACTCTATCTATTTTACACATCCTTAGGAAAAAGAGACAAATATGTTATTCAAGTTTAGCGAAGTCACGAAATTTATTGCAGTTTTCGTAAATTCCAAACTCGTACTACTACAGATAACTGAGGCCCAATTCTCCTAAAATAAATTGTTGACAAACGCAATCGAACCACAACCGTCAGTCAGTTTTTGTTTTCGAAAACTTTCAAAATGATTGATTTTGTTTTTTGTGTCGAACAATTTGATAGCTTTTGAAATTGAGAACTGTCTGGATGAACGGTTCGACCTTGGTTCGGTTGTGATTTATCAAGATTTATTTTAGGAGAATTAGGCCCCGGTTCCGGGTCTGATTTTGCATGTGTCTAAAAATAACTTAAAACATAAATAATTTGTATAATAGTAGTGGCAACAATATTTTTCCACACTTTTTTTTCTTTCTTAGAGATCTTGAGATTCCCTTATACCCCTCTGGCTCTCACATACACACGACGGAACACGGTAAACTGCTTGGCGCCGGACTTTAATGTGAGGGTGGTAGCTAGCTAAGTGGACTGTATAGATCCTACCACCAAGCGTGCTGGGTTTTGTTGAATCTTACAACACGCGTCTATTCCCAGCGTGCAGTGAGGAAGTTTTATATTCTAGCCCGTCCCCACACGGGATGTTTTTATGTAATAGCAACATTAGGTTGATCACTCTCACTTCAATATTTTTCTGTCAACGGTGTGTGATCTTGTAATTGTAAAATTAATTAATAAAGTTTGCTCAATCTTTCGGCATTTTTATTATACAGCATGCATCTGGGATATTTATGATTAGTTACGGTTTACTCACGTGCATTTTTCGGGATTGCCCGCCTAGTTACGGACCCAAACTGAGCCCTTAATTATGAGCTGAACACGCGGCGATAAATCCCGAAAAATACACGTGCGTAAACCGTAAATAAATATTAATGTGGCTCACGAAAGTTATAATACATCTGGGATATGTCTGAAATCCCATCTACCACTCAGTAAAAATGCTAACAACGTTTAAAAAATATCAGAAACTTCCTACTTCACTGCAACAGCTTGGTTACTGTCTACCCAGTGTAAACTTTTAAAGCTCCTTTGTCATCGTCCAAGCGTCAGTGAATGATTGATTGTAATACCATTTGATTATCTCTACTTTCTGTTTCCAATAAGAAAAGTTGTAAGCCTTTTGGGTTACTCTGAAATGGAATAAGCTTAATATAAAGATAAAAATAGATTTGTTTTGATTTTTACGTTACTTTCTTTAATATAGCCGTGACGACTGATTCCGAACGTTAGGTAGAAAGGTAGAGATGTACTGGTGTATGCCAATTACGGTATTGTGAGAAAATCCCAATTACAGCATTTACAATTCAATACGTTTATTTGCACCTCCACAATGTATAATAGAATGTTTACAAAAAAAAAAGTATCATCTTGGGCCCCGTCGCGCACGGCAAAAAATTCGAACCAAAATCCACATAATGTGTTTGATTTATTTCCAAAATGCGTCCGGTCATGGATTAACGATGTTCTAGGTACTTATACAAGATTAATTTTAGTATACACTAAACCTAAAACTAGTTTGTTCAAAATCACTGGGGGAATCGATTGACATAGTTTTTATACCACATTATATTATATTTTCACTTTTTATTTTTTCATAAATTTCAATTTTTTTTCAATAGGTTTCTACGCATAACGTTGGACGGGAATAGACACCTTAAGGCTTGCGATGGTCCGCTCGGTCAGTTTCCGTGTATTAGATAATCCCTGCATAGCACATCTCAGGCATTTCACACTTTACTATGGAACTTAACGCGACATAAACTAAGGTGTAACTTGGAGATTTATAAAAATAACCACACTTTCAGGCAGTTCTGATGAAAATCTTGTTGGGGTGTCTCGGTTTTTGTACATACTAAAAATTGCGTTGTATATCAACTATTCTAGTACACAAATACACTACACACTAGCGTCCAATCCACTTCCCCGCTATTTGGCAGCCATTTTGATTTTTTGTTGAGATATTCTCTAACTTAACGTTATGAAAGTGTGAACCCATTGTATCGTAATATTAACGATAGACAATATTGTTGCCCTCCGAATAAGCCTACTTTTATTTCAGTAGGACCAAAACTTTGAGAGATATGACTTGTTTTGTACACACGTACAGAATATCTCAACAGAAAAATGGAAGTGAATTGGACCCTAGAGTATAGTGTATTTGTATACTAGAATAGTTGTTAAATAAGTACCTAGAATATCGCTAGACCATGACCGGGCACACTTCTCTCGTGTCAGCACGAGCTATACGAAAATAGCTCATGCTGTGGTGAAAAGATTAGCCAGTCAGCAAGGTTAGTAGCGAGGCTGACTGCCCAGGGTGCGACGGACGTACTTAAGTACCGTAACTCGTGGAGGCTCTTTTCATGCACCCCTACCGGACACACTGTATAATTACTATATTTCGAAAACTAAAATAATTGAAAAAATAGGGAAGTGATATGGTTTTCTAAACATGTGTTTGATTAATTAATTCTTAAAGCATTTTTTTTTATTTCCGGACTGCACGTACCTATTATTTAATTAAACAGGTTGTAAACGAATTCGTGTAATTCTTTAAAACCACATGATCTACTACTGATGTAGATTAAACCTGAACGGGATTAAGGTTAATTAAAAATAAAAAATGCGCTAAATGACTTAGAAACAGCACACACAAGTTTTCATTTTGAACATTTTTATTGTTGAATTTAAAAATTCTCATTTTGTTTTAATCTATGTCACCAGTAGATCACGGGATTTCAAGGTATTATACGAATTCGTTTAAACCCTGTATCATCATCATCATCATTCAGTCGAAAGACGTCTACTGCTGGACATAGGCCTCTCGCAAAAGGGGGGTTTGCCGTAATCACCACGCTTGGCAGGCGGGTTGGCGATCGCAGTATGGTTGTTATAGTACTCAGAGAACGCTGCTGCTCATCCTCTAGAGAATCCCTTAGTCGCCTTTTACGACACCCACGGGAAGAGATGGGGTAGTGCTATTCTTTAAGTCCGGCACTACACGAAACCCTTTAATATACATGCACAATGTTACAGTTAAGACCAGAGTGTTGTACAGTTCAAATTGTAGGTAAATATATATATATATAGATATTGTATTAATGCCCACTTGCGCAATATTGATGTATTTGTCTAGTTAGCCTGGCCTAGTGAAGTTTGTATGACCATGTCACGAATTCATTTGGTTAGACCTGGGCTATCGCTTTAGTCCTAGGCCAAACAATGTCGCGCAAGTCGGCCTAAAATTGTAGTACCTAATAAAGTTAGAAAATTATGTGAACTGGCGCTTCCAATTGGCACTCAACCATATTTGGCTTGCCAAAGACTTGATGTAAAGAGCCATAAAATAATTAAGTATGAACTTTAATAAGAATAATTGAAAAAGCTGCAGTAGCTAGCAGATTCGTAAAATCAGTTCGACTCGCGACCTTGCCGCGTTTTCAGCTCATGATATGGTATGTCTACACCAGTGCGCTTTCATGTTCATCTTGCGCTTTCAACTTTCAATTCCTCTTGCGTCAAGCGCATACAATATTGATTGCCATAAGACGCATGCAGCTTATCGTCTACACCGGTGCGCCTCGGTCAATCGTCAGTCGACATACAATAGACGGATTAGCGTGCGCTAGGGGCATGCGCTTTTGTCGAACTAGTATTAAGGCATGCGCTATGGCGCTTCACGCATGCCTCTGACGAACACGCAAGATGAACATGAAAGTGCACTGGTGTAGACATAGCTATAGGGCTTCGTTTTATTCCGAAACTAGTCGGGCAATCCCGAAAAATTCACGTGAATAAACCGTAATCATAAATAAGAATTGTAAAAGAGAATTAGTATACAAGGTTATTCGGAAAGGGGGTACTAATCCACGAGCCACCTAAATAATCACTGATGACCTTTTTAAAGCACGTGTTAAAATTTTCAAAAATCGACATAATTTTATTTCAATACAAAATTATTGTATTTTATTTTTTCAAAAAATATTGTTCCCTTCTTTAGCTATGAATTCAGAAAATAAAGGTTCTAATCCGTGACCGTGATCCGTAAACACAGCTGGTCATAGCTGAGGATTGATAGAAATTAGCGTATTTTTTATAAAATCTTTGAACAGTTGTTTCTCTTAGAGCCATTACGCACTGTCGACTGGTCGCTGGAGACTTGGTCTCTCGGGGACCAAAACATAAGAGCCATTACGCACTGTCGACTGGTCGCCGGAGACTTGGTCTCTCGGCGCCCAAAACATAGTCGCCCGGGCGACCGGCGACCAAGTGCGTAAACACCTATTTAAACTATAGAAAGTCACAGTCGCCGTCAACCAAGTCCCCGACGACCAGTCGACAGTGCGCAATGGGTCTTAAACTATTGACTCTTGCGGAAAGAGTTAAAACCCTTCCGGATTAGTACCTACTTTTTGACTAACTTTTATATCTAGCGTAATTTATTATGACTTGTAGCAAGTATTATTTGAATAAAAAATATGATGAAGACACCTGAAAAACTCATTCATTCTCATAAAAAAAGAAAATTTCACATTCAAGTCACAACTTACTAAAATTTGATTTACTGTTTGAAGAGACTTATTATTGCACATTTATAAAAACGTAAAATTTTCCCAAAAAAATTAATTCCATTCAAACACGTTTTTGAAATTCGTCAACGCAGCGTAGAAAAACAAATTATTCTACGTGATGTTTCAGAATTAAGAAGTAAGCGATAAAAGTCATGTCCTGGACGTCTCCGTGCCACAAGTATTACGGAGGTAATAAATTACCTTCACCGTTTATAAATAAAACACATAAAAAAGCCATTTTAGCGTTCCCAAGTCAAATAAATGGCGCCGAACGTAATTTGTTACGTCTCACTTATATACGACGCGAAAATATAACAAGGACCTACGTCACCCAGCGTCCTAGGTGAGTGACAGTTGCGATACGAGGCGGTACGATGCGAAAATATTAAACATATAGTGCGTTCAATCCATGAACACGCTCCCCACTCTTTGTCTAAAACGCTACGGTACAAAGGTGTACATTATTAATTGTTATTGTGTTAGTTCTATCGGCACCCAATAGTTAGATATGTGCGTACCTAAGCAAGCACACTAATATAAGATAATAATAAGAGATCCACAAAAAGGAGTGGGGCGCATTTTCTTGGATTGCACGCACTATTGACTGTTCTTAGCGTATGCGCAAAATTTTTCGCAGGTAAGCGACAAGATGTAACTTTTCTTTTTTTTTTGTCTAGGTGTCCAAACGTGGGTTTACCCCCACACTAGATGGATTAACAACTTGAAAAAGGTGACTATATTACATACCGGATACGGAAAATGAAGAACCAGAAACTGGTGCAATTCGGAAGAGGCCTATTTTCAGCATTGGACGGTGATTAGCTCAGTTGCTCGATTGTCTTTAGATCAAGTCACGCGGGCAGCAAATTCGCCTATGCTCTCCTTACTCAATATACTGCGATCATCGATCCGTTTGGCAAAAGTGTTCATCATAATCAGCTTATTACTGTCGCACTGCTGGGCTTAAAATGAAAAGGGTTAAGCCCGTAGTTTACCACGCTGGCCTGGTGCATGTTGGCAGACTACACACATACCTCACAGGTGTGCAGTTTTCCTCACGATGTATTCTTTCTCCATTGACGCAAGCGATAAATAAGTTCAAATGTTAATCATGGCGACATCATCTTACAACTGCATTTTAGCTGGAAGCACAGAACAAAATCGCAAGCGACGCCCGTGTCGCGTGACAAACATTCGTGTCGTGTGACGCAACGCGTTCGCTGTCACCCGCAGACGAGACATCACGCCTCCCCCCTCACACTCCGCTTTATGACTGAACAAAACACTCGTTTGTCATCAACGCTTTTCATTGACTTCCTCCGGGAAATGGATAGACGTGTCCGGACTGATGACGTGTGTCTCGCGTCGCATCGCTTTCCTTTTTCACCTAGGACAAAGGCTCACATTACATCAGTGCGTCAGTGTTAATAATGTTGCCCTCTCTCCCCTGTCTAGTCCCGTTCCATATAATATTTATTCTAATACTATAAATGGGGTAATATGTTAGTCTCTGTCTACGACTGTCGTGACGGTGGGACGTGTACACGATATATGTCCCTCGCAGATATGGTCCAAGGCTGACACGAGCTCCCTTGCTATTAAGGAATTTAGTCGGAGTTCTAAAAGTTATTTAGGAATTGAAGAGCATTTGAATGATATTAAATGTTTTAACCTATTTTATTTGTAAATTAGGTAATTAGTTAGCATAGTAATGGAGTGCATTAAAAGAACCTCCACGACTGACGATACCTTAAAAGTCAGCTCATTAGAGCCACCCGGCACCCGACCCGCATCGCCTCGTCGCTCAGCGTCCACTCGTTGTCAGCAGGTGGTTCACGGGTGGACGCCGCGTTATCACCAATAAACGTCGCGTGGACAACCAGAGGAGTCGTCGGAGGAGTCCATTCGATGGCAGCGCGCGCTTCACTCGGGACTTGTGCGTTGGCAATGAGCAGTAACGCAAGGCAAGCATGCGGGCAGCGAGTTGTCACCGAGTGGTCAACTCGTCGTCCACTCGAGGCAATCCAGTGACGCTACGGAATTGATGTAGTGAGCGCACATCCATACAAGTTCATAATATAAAGAATACTAACCGCACGAGGCGAGGTGATGCGGGTCGGATGCCGGGTGGCTCTGACGAGCCACTCGGCTTCCGACCGGAAGGTCACACCTTAATACGTCCAGCACACCCTCGAGAGCTACCAACCTTGCTGACTGGCTAATCTTTTCACCACGACATAATCTATTCTTGTATAGCTCGTGCCAACTCGAGAAAAGAAGAAGTTAGCGCAGCGTAAAGATATTTTTTTAATGCAGTACCGTAGAACGGGGTTACTTTGATCAATTTTTTGAGCTTCATGTGTTTGTATCTTATTTATTTTCGCTTTTAGCTGCTACATCAAAAATATTTAATTTATACTGAATTAACTGAGATATACAAAATCACATTGACTAGATAAAAAAATACAGAGCATTGCTTTCAATAAAAAAAAGGAGAAGTTTCCTTATCAAAGTTGGACCGTAGGCTTTTACTTTGATAATCCCTGTTTTATCATTCAGTGTCAAAGTACCAATTAGAACTCGAATTTTGTACATAATCAGGGGTGTGATTTAGTATTTTTTATCTTCGCCATTCTAAGTTCGCAGACACCTCTATACCGTATGGTAAAGTAGGAAAATCGTCAATGTTGTCTATACAGTTAAGTTAAAATGCATAAGTTCCATTTTTACAGAGATATATGACTAAATGCAATATTTTTAGTAACTATCAATGTCACCCCTTGGTATCAAATTAACCCCAAGCGCTGGTACTAATAAACATTTGCGGTCTTGAAGTCGCACTCAGTTTGAAAGTGATCGGTTTTACGAAGTTTGCCGATGCGACTTCTTAGTTGTGCCGTACTGTAGCCATATATGTTTCATTCCTTTAATTCACTGGCAAAAATGCGTTCTTATGAAACTCTTCGTAAGGAGAAAAAATCATAAAACGAAACACGTGTCTCACTATTCTTAAAGGCCACACGGTAACGTTACCTGACAAAATATTACCTTTCTCTAAGAAATAATCTCTTTTTAAACGACACTCTTGGGAATAAAGATCAAATGAAAGAGGTAAATGAAAACGGGCATAATTTTATGCATAATGTTCGTCATATAATTTATAAGAGTTCCACTCGGAAAAAATCTCACGAACCAGGAACATTCTAGCAAAAATAAAAGGCAAAACTAAAAAATGAGGAACGAAACCCACGTCATAAGAATTAACCCTGCCTTACCTTGCTTACCGTTTGGGTTGATTAATGTGTGAATATGTTTCGCCACGGAGATCTCATAAAGCCTGATATACACTCGGCAACTTTTGCTGCACAATAAATGGCGTGCCCGTGTTTTTGCCGAAGTATTTTATATCGAATTTCATTACGCCGACAACGATTCGCCAACATAATCTTTGCCGAAGCAATTTTTACCCTAATTTGATTTCGCCGAATGATTATTAGCCACCATAATTATTTGGCCAAAAAATTATTCAGAAATTTTGTTTTAGTCGAATACTTATTTGGCTATCGTCTAATTTGCCAAATAAGTATTCGCAGAACATTATTTTCACACAGCGGAATGTAATGTTAATCCGACTCAGCGCACCCCGACTACACGTGGTCAGACTCTGTCCTACCCCTAGAGTGTTATTTAAAAGCGTGGAGCCAGAAGTTCGCGAAGGAGGTATTGAGTGGAACGAGTGCACGAGGCCGAAGCGCAGCGAGTGGGGGGAGGTGGCGAGCGAAGCGAGTCGGCGACCTCCCGACCGTAGCGCTGGTCGAGTGTGCGAGCAAAGCGAAGGGGCTACAAAGCGAGTCTTCTGGCGGAGCAAACCCAGAAACACTTGCATGCTTGCTTGCTTTCTTGCTCACGTGATGGGAAAATGAGCCTTCTAACAAATGTAAAGTGGCCAATAATACAATGGACTAATGAAACAGTGGCCAGCAGACTAGTCGGCGTAACAAAAATTTACAAAACATAATTAGGGACTTTAATCATTCGGCTTTTTAATTATTCGGCGAAATGAAAATTGGCGAAAGCTTGTCAGCCAGATAAGAATCGGCTAATAATATTTCGATTTTCCAACAGAGTGTTTTGCCAGCCCTCTACGCCCGGAAAAAAAACCTGTCGGGTCTCGCTCGCCTATGAGTAAATATGACGCTGTTCACATTTATCGAATGTCGGGGCCGTCAACCCTCTCCCCGCTACCCCTTGTTGCTCGTGCTCACTGATATTGAGCCAATACGTCGTTGAATGTAATATGTAGGCACGATTTATTATGAAATCAATAAATAAAATTTCAGCTTTCGTCCTCGTCGAGTACTTCGATCAGTTGCAGGCTATCTCTTACTCATCCCACCGACACTACGAATGATAACGTGTGCAAGTTGTAGAGATTGTCTGCTATCTCAGTTACTATTTTTACTATCATTCTGCACATCCACATTTCAACTGCCTTCGGATTTGTTGAATTTGATTTGAGATTTACCTTTAACAATTTCATTATGACGAGTTGCCCAATAGCTAATTAGTTTGGTAGACGATCTATTGCCTCTCTGTTTAGACGAGTCATAGGGTCCTTCAGTGGACCTACTGTCAGTATGAGGTCTACTTTACACTCGTGCCCGTAGTTACGGCTGTAAACTCGAAATATAAGTGAGTAGGCAATCTGCCACATTTCAATGGTCAATAATTTTTGTAAAGCATCAATTATGTAGTTGTAAAAATAATATCCGGAATGAGTCTGACGTTCAAACTGAAATCGATCAATGTATTCATTGACATCTTAAAATAATTGAAAAACTTAATTTCGTCACTTCTCAATTCTGTTATTAAGTTCTGAAATGTTACCAAACTAAATCTTTCGTTCAGGATTGGGTGCACCCAATATTTTCTTTCCTAAGCTGTCTTTATTCGTTCTCTTCTCAAATAATTATACATCACAACAAGAACTTCGGCGACGTCTATCGTGTACGGTCGTCGCGTAGAGTGTTAAAAATTGGCACCAACTTCGACCGTGGTCGACAGCCGATTAGTGTGAACAGAGGCGCCGACACCCGATTAAAATCCGGGGCCGACAACCAACAAGTGGGAACGGGCTATAAGCCAGCGTAGTGGACTAAAGCCTTTATCCGTCTCATTTTGAGAACAGGGCTGTACCCAACAGTGTGACGGTAATATGCTGATTATGTTAACAGTTGTTGTACAATATGGTTGACGTACCTTGGCGAGTCTGAAGTTACGTGATTAGCTGCGCAGTAGACAATTTCTGACTCGCCAAGATACGTCGGCCGTATTTTAAATATTCGATGAAAGTTGAAACACACTATCATATATTGTTGCGCAGCGGCATGACTTGTCTTGCACCCCTTTTGCACTGGGGCAAGCGCTATGCCGGCCGCAAATTGCGCTTGGCAACTTCGCGCAATGTTGTGCAACATTCTGCGTCACGAGTTACCTAGTGCACAACCGGCTTAAGCTAAGCCACGTTCAAATAGTCTGGTATAGAATGTAGGCACGATGCCAGTTCTTGCATGTACTACACGCCGTTTTAAAAGCAGGATTAAGAATGGAAGAACGGGATGTATGTGAGTAGATTTCTTCGTTGCAGTCCTGTATTTAGATTCTTATAGCTCCTTCTTCTTTCTTTATTAACTACATTTGCTTGCGCCCAGTAGGTGCATATACTATACAAGGATAGTCAGAAAGGGGGGGACTAATCTGAAAAGGGTTAAAGTACCCATGATACTGAATAACTTTTGTTCTACAACTTTCCTCAAAAGTCAATAGTTTAAGAGAAATAGCTGTTCAAAGACTTCATAAAAAATACGCTAAAATCGATCCATCTTCAGCAATAATCAGCTGAGTTTACATGTTAGGTCAAATTTAAGGTCACAGATGAGAAGCAGGGATGAAGAATTAAAAAAACTAAAATAAAAATTATTTTGTGCGGGAATAATAATTATCAAATTTTATAATTTCAACACTTTCTTTAAAACAGTCATCATTGATACTTTAAGTAGTCTTCGGATTAGTACCCCTTTTCATTCTAACCTTGTACATATAGGTCTAGATGTAGGTGCAGTAGGTGCATTCTTATAGCGAGTAGGTAGTTACTGTCTAACCTACTTTTTATTTGCATGTTCGCTTCAGAATTCTACGTGAATCTTAAAGTACGAGTTCCTAACCGACTGTAGACAACAGCAGACACTACTGGTTTCTATGTATTTCTATGAAATACCTTCCGCAGCTAGCGACACGTCGCCCAACTACACGTCGTACGACCGCAGACGACGCGTCGCACGACCGCAGATCAGTAGTGCCACCGACGCTAGAGCGACAACACGTTGGATCTTTCTCAAAAAATGAGTTCTTCCAATTCCGAGGAAGAAAAACTGATAAACCAGGTGGCCCAATATCCTGCACTGTACGATGCATCTAACAAAACAAAAGATACAAAAGTAAATCGCGATCGCTAATCCCAAACAGGTCAGACATCTTGTCTCACGGAACATTCAGAACTAACTAGAATACGTCGCTGCCGTCTGCTGCAGCCATCTGCAGTTGGGTTCGGAATCATGACTGCAGCGACATGACGCTGCAACATGACGCTGCGACGTGTCGCTACGACATGTCGCAACGACACGTCGTCTGCTGCTGCTGTTTGCAGTCGGCTACGAACTCGTACCTTTAGTGTCAACCACCATAATCTTAAGTAAATCGGTCTAGGCATCAACGTCAATATTCTAGTACCTTTAGAAGTCTAGTATCTTTAGAAGTCTAGTATCTTTAGAAGTCTAGTATCTTTAGAAGTCTAGTATCTTTAGAAGTTTAGATTAGCGATGCCCGATACGTATCGATATTTTGGTGTATCGATACAACGGAATGCGATATATCGATATTTTGTATCGATACACATCAATTCGATATTTGGCTGTATCGTATCGCTTCTCCGGAATACCGCATCAAAAATATCGTATTGCATTGAGTAGGTACTTACAGTGATATTTGGTTTATGAAATATTAAGATAGGTAGGTAACAGTAACAAAGATTACAAATGTAAACAAACGTATTCTTCTATTGTAATGCCGCTACACTTATAGGGCGACTTTAACTATTGTAATATGATGCGGATAGGTAAGGTAATGTAAATATTACTTTTAAAAAAATCGTGTCTGCTTACATTTTACTTTTTTACAATAACGTGTAACTGTTGTTTTTTTTGTAAATTTTAATAAAAGCAAACTTACATTTGAGATAAGATGTTTACTTTTCTTTAATCCAACCAATGCGATATTTCGATCGATACAATCAGTTGCGATACATTACGATACGATATATCGATACAAAGCGATATATCGGGCATCGCTAATTTAGATAAAATAAATAAATTCAATACTAGAAGCTCTAGTTCACTGTCAGTGTTCATTAGTTCTTGGATACCTTTCTAAGAAAGCAATCCAAACAAAAAATAGCGCGGAATCCTGCATAATGGATTTGAAAGCCATTAGACCTTAACCCAGGAGGAAATATTGTGTCCTTATTCAAAAAGCATATTACAAGACTAAGGACTACGTTGACGATAAAGATGTTTGGCAATAACTCCTTTTTAGGCTCTTCTCAGGATTGCAATCTCAGGATTGAAATCTCAGGATTTTTAGAATTTTTAATAAAATAGAGTAGATTTTTCAGATGTTTTTCACCGCCCGGAGTCCGCGTCGCGCCGCGGCGCTGTGCGGTGTGTGGGTGGATGATATCCAGTGCACAAAACCAATAATAATTTGACTTTTTTTCCCATTCGCAAATTGCGACAAAATCTCAGGATTTTTCAAGGGAAATCAGGCTTTTTCTCCGGACTTTTAAATTTTCCATCTGGTAACCCTACTAATACCTCTCCCTTCGGGGATTATAGGCGTGAGTATAAGTATGTATGTAAAATAATACAGGCAGAAAATAATAATTTTAAAAACCTGATCCACGAATCCCAAGCTACATAGGCAAAGAAAGCAACTATATCTGCCTAGACTTGTCCCTACTATGTTGGGGTCACCTTCCAGTCTAACCAGATGCGGCTGAATACCAGTAGTTTACACGGAGCGACTGCCATCAGACCTCCGCAACCCAGTTACTGGGCAATACCGATATCCTAAGGTTAGTCCGCGGCTGTCGGTGGTGACCTCTCGCTTCCGGCCGTGGTTCTGTCCATGGTCGGGAGTCGGGAGTGCGGGAAGCCGTCACCTCCTTTTGCGAGGAGGTGATGGCGACCAAAGAGGGAGCGGAGAGGGAGAGAGAGGCGACGGCCACTCTTCCCGCGCCAGGCGCACCGGGCGCCGCCGGAGGGCGCGTGACAATCTCCGGCCACCCAAGTGAGTGGCCTGCGGGCGACGGGTTACGTCGCCCGACCTACTGGTCACCGTACACTGCGCGCCGCCTTCTCGGGCCTGTTACTACAGGCCCGAGAAGGCGGCGCGCAGTGTTCCGTGCGCGCCTCTTAGGAGGACGTGGGGCAGGAACCCACAGAAGGATAGGTCCGCCAGGGGCTGGCGGACCGAGGCGTGCCGGGGTTGCGGCGCATGCAGCTGCGAATCCCGCGACCTCGGTCATAGATCAGGAGAAGGAACACCTTGGGCTTTTAGCCGGTAAGAGTCCGGCGGCATAAACCTTCGCCTTACCCGGGCGAAGAGTATCCATGAGGATTTCCGCAAGATAAAATGTTAGACCAGTTTGTCTGTCTTTCGGGCTTCGGACTACCAGTAAAGACTGTCATAGGTATTTGTATGACACCCGGGACCGACTGCTTAACGTGCTCTCTAAAGCACGGATTCATGTTAACGGTCACCCATCCACGGACTGACCGTGGCAAGCGCAGCTTAACCTTACAAATCGTATGATCCGCACGGTTGTTAATTAACCACGAGATCCCTTTCCTTAGCAAGGAAAGGAAAAAACTACTAAAAATTCTGTACAAAAATTCTCCACAGTAAACATCATTTAAAAGATTGCTCTGTCTGGACCAACAGCATTCCAATCGGACATTGAACCTTACCACGAAATAACAACAACAACAATATGCAAAATAAATTCATATTTCAATTTCAAAGCAATCCACACTCAACCGCATAATTGAATGTATCGATACATAAAATCGCGTAAAAATATAAGTTTACTTGATGAAACAAAGAATAGGGTTGACGACTCCGAACGCCATCTATTTATATGAAACAAGATTTTGCCCGCGGCTTCGCTCACGTCTATTTAGAATTTGACAATCAATTCGGGTTGTATTAGGTACATACAATAATGTAATAGGCATGTTGACAGCATCAATAAATTGCAAATCTAATTAGTCCGCCCGTTAAAGTTTTGAAAAATAATGGACACGTATTTTTTCTTTTGTTAAATCTATGAATATTTGGAAAGATAAAACGCATCGAAACTCGAGATTGGGGGCTTGTGACATCAGAAGCAAGTAAAAATTGTACTTGCTTGTGACGTTTTACCAATTTTAAAAGTGTCGTATCTACGTCAATTTTGGTTTACGTATCAAAAGAAAAAATACGGGTAAAATATTTTTTTATAATCTAACTGACGGACTAATTACATTGTTGAGTCAAATACCCTATTCAATCATGATTCGTGTACGGTCAGCAACCGCACATTGTACTTTGGCCTAGTTAGAAATACTGCAAAGGACATGGAACAAAACGTACCCACCTTGTAGCAAGTTGAAACTAGTACCATTAGAAAGGTCTTTAAAAATACATACATATTTTGTATGGCGACAACTCTGTATCTAACGGGAGAAAAAAGTTATTCGACGTTGAAATATGCTAAAAACCTTTAGTGAATTCGCCCCGCGCGCCATTCAATCATCCCTTGAACTAGCCCAATATTCTGCTATGGGTACCTACATACATATATGTAGGTGTATCTATACACCCTCTTATGCACCTAAACATCTATGCGTATATATTTTGCTATAGAGAAGATTTTCTAATGGGAATTCGGAATGCATGCATGAATGAAGTTCCCGGATGGAAAACTAAACAGGAAGACGGGAGGAGGAATACGCTCAACTCTACCGCACTTTCTGAAGCTTAAAGGTTCGCGCATATTATGACGGGCCGCAGCGGGTCGGGTCGCAGCGCAAAAATCCGCTCAAATCGCTCGTATGTATTTTATATGAACTATCGCACACTATGCCGGGGCGCAGCGGGCCGCATATTCCGCCGCGGATTTTGGTTGAGTGCGCTGCGGTCCGCCCCGCCCCGCTGCGCCCTAAATAAGCATTTCGCGCTGCGCTGCGGCCCGCTCCGCCCTGCTACGATCCGACATAATGTGCGCGAACCTTAACACGACCGAAAATCCACATTAAACACACAAAACGGAATGGAACCACAAACATGTGAATACGCCGAATGTAGGAGCCATTTTAAATAAAAATATTGATTTAATTGTAAAACTTAAAAAAAATGGTATTCTATGATTATATAAATGAATATTTTTTTTAATAATTAGGCGGTGCATAAGTGATAATTAATTAAAAAAAAATATTTATCGCTTTGCACTTAGTTTTTAATAAAATTCGAAAAAATAAACTTCGTCGGTCCGGCAAATGCTTGGGATGAAATAATCATTGAGAACAACTACCATTTAGTGATGATATAATATATAATAAATAAAACAAACTGTACTTAATTGAATTCATGGCGTTTTAATTAATATGTTCCGTAGCAAAAAGTAAACCTTAGGAAGCTGGGTCAGTCTCTCTCTATGAAACAGAACGACTGGTTATTCATTGGGTCTATAAAATAATTATTATAGCACTATATAGATGATTGAAAATGCAAAATAGAAGTGATCATAACTTCGGTCTCCCATTCGTTCATTCACTCGTTCATTCATTTTTGAGTTGTTCACTTGAGCCTCTTCTAAATGACACCTAGTCTAAAATGCTACAAGGTGGGTACGGGTTCCAAACAAAATTACCCATTGTTCTTTTGTTAATTAATAAAATGTAACATCGTCACGTACGCAAGTACGTAAGTCTTTCGGTTTACATCGAGCTCGCTCAACATCTAACATTTTAAAGACACGTGGCGCCATCTATTATCATAAGAACGTTATTGTTGTTTTCCTCGGAAACAGTACTTCTTTTCGGGATGAAAGGTACCCATGTCCGTTTCTGTACACCTGACGACGTATAATGCAAAATTTCAGGATGATTGGTTCTGTGGTTTAGGTGTGAAAAGGAAACAAACTTACTTTCGCATTTATAATATTAGTTAGCATTTATATTACTTAATTACAAATGGTTCAATACATGTAGACGCGCCTGACTGTCTAAAACGCTGCAGTACAAAAGTGTTCATTATAAATTGCTACTGTTTTAGTTTTATCGCCACACAATAGTTATATGTGTGCATATGTACACTAATAATAAGAGGTGAGGCCGTTCACGATCCACCGAGCTTTCCCAAGCGGTCCCGATAGAGGCGGTCGTCTCTTCAGACTCCGCAGTCACACTGATAATTCAGCCCTCACCATGCTTGTCCACTAGTCACCACCATTAGGGCTGTTGTTGCTACGCCCACTGTTGGACATAGGCCTCCCCCAAACAATGTTGGGGGAGGCCTATGTCCAACAGTGGACGTCATTCGGCTGAATGATGATAAAGTAAAAAAATAGAAAAGACGTCTTTAGTGTAAATACAGTAAACTTTGAAAATATAACCAGTACACAACATTAAAATAAACTTTAAAAACACTATCAAAACATTTCGATACAAAATTTTTCAAGCAAACGCAAACGAAGTAACCGCTACAAACTAAATAATTTAAACTTGCCGAGTCAAGTTTTCGAATTTTCCGTCATTGGACTTCTTAAGCGGTCGTTTCTTGCAGCTGCATTTAGTGACGTAACTGGGGGTACTTTAAAATTTCGACTTTCAATTGGTCATTACTGATGTAATGGCGGTCGAGGGCGCTCGTGACTGCGTTCATAGGGTTGGGAAAACTTCGTTTTAAATACAATTTTGAGGACCATAAAATTGTATGTTCCTATCATCTTTTGTACCGTAATCTAATCTTTCTCAAGCGGTTTCTTGGTTAATTTTCCGGGTCGATAGCAGTGAAAATTTCACTGCTAGGTATGGAGTTCGAATATCGCCACATAAATGCTATATATCAAAAATAGTTTGTTATGGAAGCAATCTCCCTGTCCATATGCCACTGTAGGTAGTGTCGGCCCAACATGTATTCCTCATCCATTCTCCTCTATCAGCCGACATCTCAGTACTCACTCCTTTCTTACCCATATCATCTTCTCTTAAGCCTATCTCTACTTATACAAGGTTAGTCAGTAAGGGGGTACTAACTAATCCGCTAGCCACTTAAAGTATCAATAAAGACTGGTTTAAAACAAGTATTAAAATTTCAAAATTCGTTCATTTTTATTTCCATGCAAAATTATGTTTATTTTAGTTTTTTCAAAAATTCTTCGTCCCTGCTTTAGTTGCGAATTCAGGAAATGGAGCGTCTATTCCGTGACCTAAAATGTAAACACAACTGCGTATAGCTGAAGATAGATAGATTTTAGCGATTTTTTTATGAAATCTTTTAACAGCTATTTCTCTTAAACTATTGACTTTTAGAGAAAGTTGTAGAACAAAAGTTACTCATTATTATGTGTACTTTAACACCGTTTCAGATTAGTACCCCTTTTCCGACTAACCTTGTATATCCAGCCACATTCATATTTAACACTCTTCTGGTAACATGACGTTCTTCTCTCCGCATGACATGTTAATACCACGCTAACCTATTACTCCTCTAATTTTAATCACTGGCGCTAATTTCAAACTTCGTCGAACATACTCATTGCTTAGAAGCAATGCAGTGAAGGGCAATTCAGACTACGCTTTACTATTTCGCTATATAGGTAGTAAAGAACATTGCGTCATAAGCCATAACTAAATAGCATGACGTTCACACTATACGTTATATCGCAAGCCGGTCTGCTGTGTATAGCAAGTTGTTTGAAGGCGATCCATCGGGCGACGGACGGGATCGAAGTGAGGCGAGGCGGGGACCAGAGAATCTGACAGAACTTCTGTCTATGGTCGGGAGCGAGAGTGCGTGGGAAGCCGTCGCCTCCTTCTGCGAGGAGGTGATGGCGACTAAAGAGGGAGCGGAGAGGGAGAGAGAGGCAGCTGCCAGTCTCCCTTCCCGCGCCAGACGCACCGGGCGCCGGGGGGCGCGCGACGGTCTCCGGCCACCGTAGTGTGTGGCCTGCGAGCGGCGAGTTAGGGGACCCGTCGCCCGACCAGTAACAGGCCCGAGAAGGCGGCGCGCAGTGTTCCGTGCGCGCCTCTCAGGAGGACGTGGGGTCCTCTCAGAAGGAAGTCCGCCAAGGGCTGGCGGACCGAGGCCTGCCGGGGCAAGGGTCAGAAGAAGGAACACCGTGGGTTTTTAGCCGGTAAGAGAGGCCTTCTCCGGGCGAAGGGCATCCATGAGGATTTTCCCGCAAAAAAAAACGGGACCGGAGAATCGTACTATATGGCTCTAAGAATCGCTCAAGTTTATCGCGCATAGCAAGCCAATACTTTATAGCATAGCGTTGTGTGAACGTGTCCATATAAAATGTATGCTGAGCGATATCGTTGTGCTATACAATATTTGGTATAAGCTATATATTATAGCGTAATCTGAACTGTACTTAATATATTCAGTCCTTAGAAGCAATACAATAACGTATTAAATTCTATGCATCAACAATCACGAAACTGAACATTGTCTAGAGGCAGCAGACGTATTCATAGCACTAGCGCATCCAATCTGCCGCAAGCAGCCCATCCGATGTTCCGTAGACACGTTTGAATGGCCATCGTAGCCATTCTGCGGTTGCCGAATAGCCAATGTGTTTGCAATGGTACATTACACTGGATATGTCGAGTATCAGGCGTTCACAGGGTTAAATGAACACTGGAATGATAGTCTTATAGCCTGTTGTACTTTAGAAGCTGTTGAACTTAATACGTAATATAAATTGAGGCCGAGTACCGAGTACATTGCGAAAATACTTTTGAAATATTTTTCTACAATACAGGTTGTCCAAAAAGTCAGTCAGTTTATGACAGTCCAGAAAAAATAAATTAAAATTAAAGTTCTATATTTTTTTAGTTTAACTCCTTTATTACTTAGATTTGTGAGGTAAAATCTTATTCATTCAACGTTCAAACTCGAAAACGATAAAACTATTTTTTTCTTTTTTTCAGAATTTTCATTATCTGCCCTGTCTTATATCCCGGCTTGTCGTTGAGTTTTGGGACAGCCTGTATATTTATCAATTTACGGGGAAACAAATCAATGCCTCTCACGTAAGTTGTTGTAAGCCACAAATTGCATTTTCGTGTTTTTCACGTAAAAGTGTCTACATTTTTTGTATTATTATCTGTTCCAAATACAGCATGTAAGGGTAAACACCGTTGTCATTCAAACCGTGGGTAGTTGACTTAAATATAAAAACACAGGACCGAATAAAAAAATATACGCGCGAGAAATGAGCGGCGCGGCGGCGCTACGACGCGGCGTACACGCACTCGTTAGCGAGACAGCTGATCACAGCTGACTGACTGGGTAGCGAACTGTGCGGGGCCGTGCGTCGGGCCACGCGGCGGGTTCCCCACGCCCCCTCCCGTAGCTGGTTGCCCCAGCGCGTAGGGTGAAATGCTTATGAGGAAAATTAAAATTTAATAAAAAAATAAAAGTTTGTTATTATTCATTCATTTTACGTTCTATAAATGAAACCAAACCACTGGTTGCAAGGATAACGGTGTTTACCCTTACAGCCTGTATAAAAATAGCAAAAATATATATACGAGTAGTTTTTCGGTATTTTTATAATTGGAACAGATAATATACATAAAATTAGACACTTTTACGTGAAAAACACAATATGCAATTTGTGCCTTACAAACAACTTACGTGGAAGGCGTCTAAATGTAGTACATGCTTAATAGTATAAAGCAAAGAAATACCTTTACCTACTCCAGTGGCTGGTAGACTCGATCTATGAATAATGATGTATCAGAATATTCAGAATGTTCCTGTGTCCAGCTACACACAGCAACTTGCGCATTCAAACGGTTTGCGCAAACTTTGCGCAAACGATATTATCGGTAAGTAATAACAATACCATTTTCGCAAACTTTTTGCCGTATAAACGTACATGCTTATTTGTACAAATTAGAATTTGCGCAAATAAGATTAAACATAGATAGATAGATATACTTTACTGTACACTAAAATAAATAAAACAGAAGGAATACACGTAATTAAGAACAGTACAAATGGCGGTCTTATCGCTTAAAGCAATTTCTTCCAGACAACCATTGTATGGAAAGAGTTGTTAAGAAAAATATAAAGGGCAGTTTGCAGCACACAGAACATGAAATAAATAAAAATCTATGAAACTGCTGGCAGCCCTGCAGCCAAATATTAATTGGAGCCGCAACAAGATGCGATACTGAAGTGAACTTAAAACGATTAAAGTTGCTTAACGTCCGCTACCGACTCTTGAAACTTATGCTTGAAATTAATACTGACTCGGCTTTTTTAACTTTTTGCTTACTTTTGTGAAGTAGTACACCACGGACTGCCTTCATGATAAAGAAAGAAAATTATTTATTCTTTACTCACACAGGCAGTTACAGATACAAAAACAATACACAAAAAAAGGATAAATATTTAAACTACTTGCACGAGGCCAAAAAAAGGCTCATATCTTAGCATAATGCTGCGAAATTAAAAAATAACAAAATGTCGCAACGCAACCAGCGTTCAGATAGGATTGTGATGCCACCGGGCAACAGATAGGACTATTGTGATGCCACGGGCAATAAATTTATCTTTCACGTTTTCCTAGTCCATCCAAAGGTTGTCTGGAAGATATCGATAATAGCGATAAGACCGCCATTGTATCCTATTTTAAAATTGTTTATGTTTTTTTTTGCTATTGTTATGGTGCACAATAAGGCATATTCCATCTATCTATCTACTTTTCTTGGGTGTTTTGTGTTAGAGGATATATTTAGTAATCTAGCAATACATTTTATAGATATTTCATCAAGAGAAAGTTACCTTTGACGATACGTTTGGTGCAGTGGGTGAGCGATTGGCAGCAGCATGGTCACAAGATAGACTCCCGCACTGAACAAAGTTTCGCATGGCCTGCAGGTCATTGCATCATTGAGGCTAAGCGTATGCTGAGACGCAGGTGACGCAGCACAGCACAGTACAGATTTTGCCGCACAGGGCAGGCGACGCAGACATAGGCCACGACCGCATGCAGCGACGCAGCTCGAAGACACATTCGAGTTTTAACTAGTACATAGAATAGACGCGTTCGAGTTGACGAACGTTTTTTTTAATAGTCTGGATGACTAGTATCATACAAACATGGTTCACAACGCACTAATTCAATTAAATGTTCTGTCATTGCAATAAAATTCGAATTAGCGGTAAAAAACACATGTCGACATGCACTCGTCGCGCAGAAATCTGTGCTGGCACTACAACGAGACGCAGAGCAGGGCAGACGCATGTCTGCGTCGCACGCGTCTGCGCCGCAGCGTACGCAGCTCTTAGTACGTTCATACATTACAAAATCTGCTCTGCGCTGCGCTCCGTGCACCTGCGTCACCTGCGTCTCAGCATACGCTTAGCCTGAATCTGGTTGTTTGTGCAACCGCATTCACGATACTTGAGAAACTCCTGTATGACGTTAGTAAGGTTCTGCACTAAACTCTTTTCACCGTAAGGTGAGTCCTGGCGTTTCTCTACAAAACGTTCCTGCTATGTCAGTATTTTGAGCACTGTTTACATAAAGATACCAACACAAACCGACAACAATAAACAATTCCATGCATAATTAATATGCCCAATATTTAATTCTTTAACCGAGCTTCCTACCCAACTCCTTAATCCTTCAGCATCGGCAAGTAAACAATCTCTTCCCTCGAAATACTAATCGGCTCTTTAAGCATTAATCAAAGAGAAAACTTGATACCTTTTGAATTAGCGGCTCATGTTCCAAGTTTTGAGTCGGAATCTACATAATCTTACATGGCGTCTTATTCTGAGGTTTACTTTTGCATAATATATCGAATTTTCGATCGATAGTCTTTGTTTTTTCATAATAAAGTAATAAAGAAAAAAATATACATTAAAAATTGTACTGTACTTTCTATCTCTCTGCCTAGCCTTTTCCCAACTATGTTGGGGGATGGGACTCGGCGCATCTCGGCTCGTCGCTGAACAACACAGTTTTATAGTTAATGTATACAAGCTTAATTATAGTATAAACTAAACCTGAAACTAGTTTGTTCAGAATCAATAGGAGAGTCGATTGACATATTTTTACACCACTTTTTTTTTCATAAATTTCAATTTTGTTTCAGTAGGTTTCTACCCATAACAGTTGACGGGAATAGACACCTTGAGGCTTGAGACAGTCCGCTCGGTCAGCTTCCGTGTATTAGACAACCCCTGCATGTCACATCTCAGGCATTTCACACTTTACTAGGGAACTTAACGCGACATAAAGTACGGTGTAACTTAGATATTTATAAAAAAAACACATATTCAGGCAGTTCTGATGAAAATCTTGTTGGGGTGTCTCGGTTTTTGTATATACTAAAAATGACGTTGTAGAAGTCAAATTATTGCGATTCTATTCGACTCGACTTGGCGAGCCTAGTGGACGCTAGCCTTTAGACGTCAAAACGGTATACCGCACAGTGGCATTAAAATACCGACAACACCGTTTGCGCAAACGAGCTATACGAAAATAGCTCATGCTGTGGTGAAAAGATTAGCCAGTCAGCAAGATTGGTAGCGGGGCTGACTGCCCAGGGTGCGCCGGACGTAGGTACTTAAGAATCGTCACTCGTGGCGGCTCTTTTCATGCACCCATGACTAAACCATAACGCGTCATCCTACGTGAGCGATCTACAAGCGACGTGAAACGGCGCGGCGCGACGCGAAAACAACAAACAGGTCAATACCTATTGAAGTGTCCTACGTGACCAAACGCACGTGGAGTGCGGTGCGGCGCGGCGCGGCGCGAAGCGAACGCTGTCAGTTGGCTTGATATCTTCACGCGAACTGGATGCGGTGCCGTACAGTGCTACTGAATGACGGCGGCGCGCGGCGAGCGGTCCGCGAGATCGTAGGACAAAGCCGCCGCTTCGCACCGCATCGCGTGTCACCGCATCGCATCGCTTCGCAATTCGCGTCGCTTTAAACCGCCTACGTAAGACGTCGCGTAATAAATACTCATAATACGGACGTAAGAAACTTTTTCTAATGACATTCAGTCTCCGAAAATGTTACGAATGTTTTAATGAATACGCAAATAGGTTCAAATTTCAGCAATTAAATGGCTTTGTCTTTAAGTGTTCCGCTAAACTCCTAATTGATTTAAGCGACACATGTTCTAACATGGTACGTTTAATAAGCAATTAGAATACAACACCTAACAGCTAATTGCGAATTAAGGAAGGTTTGTATTATATTATAATCTTAAATATACAGGATGTAAATGAATTCGTGTAATTCCTTTTATCCACATGATCTGCACTGATATACAATGTGTTACATAATTCCCCTTAAAAAAGAAAATGTTAATCGAGTAGTCTTTTATGGTTGTTGTCATTTACGACTCAGAGGAAATTAGGCAAGAATGTAAATAACTTTCTGGGTAGTCTACTCTTTACTTTTATGTTTTCAGGGTTGCGTTTCAGTGATGATTTTATTTTAATAATCACCTGTCTGAACCGAGAATCGAACCCGCTAAATATGAGGAAAAAAAACCTGTAATTTTATTGTACTGATCGAAAGGCTCGATCATATACATTTATTTCTTCTAAGGGCTGATTTTTCAATCGTCAGATAACTTTTATCTGGGGAATAAGTTTGACGTTTTGACAGCTTTTGTATAGAAAATATTTCAAACCGTCATATTTATTCCTTGAATAAAATTTATCTGGCAATTGAAAAATCGGCCCTAAATAACATAGCATCTAAAATAAAAGGAAGACCATGAAATGTAACATTTAATTTAAAATTTGGTTGCCACAAGGAAGGAAAGTACCTACTTTAAATAAAGTACTTTCCCTCCATGTGGCAAAGTCGTGGGACGCCCTGTAGACCTCTGCCCTTCGGGGAATACTGGTGTGATGTTATCTTAAATTATAACATGTAGTTTCCGGCCACTCCTACTCTACAAGTGGGTCTCGTAACTGGCGAATAGGGATTATAACAAGAGGGTAAACAGAAGCCTCTTGTGTGCTAACAACAACACACCCATCCGTTACTAATCTTGACCCAAACATAACCAAATTTGTAAACGGAATGATCTCCAAAATCAGCGTATTTGGTTGACCTCTCTGGTACATTTTATACAACGTTATTTTTAGTATAAAGTATACAAAAACCGAGACAACCCCACAAGACTTTCATCAGAACTGCCTGAATATGTGTTTTTTTTAATAAATCTCCAAGTTACACCGTTAGCATAGTTTATGTCGCGTTAAGTTCCCTAATAAAGTGTGAAATGCCTGAGATGTGCTATGCAGGGGTTGTCTAATACACGGAAACTGACCGAGCGGACCATCTCAAGCCTCAAGGTGTCTATTCCCGTCAACTGTTATGGGTAGAAACCTACTGAAACAAAATTAAAATTTATGAAAAAAAAATGTGCAAAGAATTTCTCCTAGTGATTCTGAACAAACTAGTTTCAGCTTTAGTATATACTAAAACTAAGCTTGTATACAGGGTGTAAATGAATTCGTGTAATTCCTTCAAACCACGTGATCTACTGGTGACACTAATTGACCCTGCATAGGTTTTTTCAGAGTCAACAAACAAAAGTTTTCAAAAAATTAACCATGGTATTCTTTAACTGAGTAATTTTAGCGTCCCAAGTTATTGCGACGCTAAAATTGAGCGATATTGCGCAAGTCGAGCCCGTCAGCTGTGTCACCGTGTCTTCATTCATTTATGCAAGGTATCGAAATTTTCTTTTATCAATATTACACTTTACAATATTACAAATTATCACATAAAAAATTGGTATTCGGGAAGAATAAAAATATTTTGTTATTTTTATTCAATCTAAATCCCGTGCGGGGTTAATCTATACCAGTAATAGATCATGTGGTTTGAAGGAATTACACGAATTCGTTTACACCCTGTATTTATTTTAATTGTGATCCGTATTTTTATTTCGAAAGAAGGTGTCTAAATAAGCTTGTTTTTATATTGGCATCGATTTAAACCAAGCAGTTTTGGAAATATTTAGGGTTTGAAATTTTAGAGATCAGGGGCCTAATTCTCCTAAAATAAAACTTGATAAATCACAACCGAACCAAGGCCGAACCGTTCATTCAGACAGTTCTCAATTTCAAAAGCTATCAAATTGTTTGACACAAAAAACAAAATCAATCGTTTTGAAAGTTTTCGAAAACAAAAACTGACTGACGGTTGTGGTTCGATTTCGTTTGGCAACAATTTGTTTCAGGAGAATTGGGCCCCTGAGCGATCAATTTTTATTTTGGAGATTGAGCCAAACTCTGCTGATGTTAGGATTGCCTTTACGTATTTTTTTATTTCGTATTATAAATCAATTGAGGTAACAGTATGGTACAAAGGAATACGCAGAAAAACTTCGCGATTAAAAACAACAACGACAATTATCCAAGTGATTAAATAATTAAAATCACAACACCAAATACAATTCCCAATTAAACACCAATTACAAGCTAGATCTTGGCCCACTGCCCAATTATTGGGCTCTTAACTCCGTCCGTTCCATTAGGCTTCACCATAATTGGTTAGACAACGAATTGTACAAATTGTCCTTGAAAATTTCAGATTCATCTCGTCTGATCAGCTCGTACACATCCGCTGCTAAATATATTGCCAAAATGACCGCGCTTGGCACTCCAAAAATTTCACCCAAATTCGTTCAGCAGTTTATGCGTGATTTAGTTACAAACAACCAAACATCTATTCATAAACACATTTCGTCAGTGAAGTTCTAACAGTGCGGAAGTCAAAAAAGGCTACTTTACAAGAGAGTAAAAAAATGTTTAAAACGAGCGTAGCCTACGCTGAACGGAATATTGTTTTAAATATCAATACAAATAAAGTCTTTGATGATTTATTAAACCTTTGAAAGTCCTAATAATCTTTTTCATGTCAAGTAATATTATCACTTTCGCAGTGTCGTCTGTTTTGTCACAAAATGACTTACGCACTTTTAGAACTTCACCGACGATTTATAATATTACTGGCTGTACCCGGCATGCGTTGCAATGCACTTTTTCCTACTTACTACTTACCTACCTTCAGAGAAAAAAATCAAAATAGTAACAAAAAGATAAAACCATTTTCATGCATGCGGTAAACAAATGAAGAATATGGACATACTGAGATAATTTCGTTTTTTTTAATATCAAAATTTTCTTTCATAACAACCTTCTAGTGACAATTAGAAACATGACAAAAAAAAATAGCGAAATCGGTCCAGCTGCTCACGCGTGATGCCGTGACCAAGGGAAACAGGGACTCATTTTTATATTTGTATATAAAAATGAATCCCTGTTTCCCTTGGTCAAAAATTATCGAATTTTGAATTTTTAACACTTGCTTTAAAACCGTCATCAGCAATACTTTAAGTGGCCTGCGGATTAGTACCCCTTCTGACTAACCTTGTATATAGATAATAATAATAATAAGTAGTGATCGTCTGTTGCCCCCTTCGCCTATGTACTGGCGGCTTTTCAGGGGGCCCAGCTAGTGAGCTGGCGAGTCACCGTCTGCCAATAAATTTCAATTTTAAATGTTGAAAGGCAGACGCCGTTTTCTTCCGGCAATAGAGGTTATCAGTCCACCTAACACCCCTTCCCATAGACCAGACATTTTTCACCACATTTTGCAATAGTCTTGCACCCACCTGGGACGGTCCATGACTGTACTCCAATAGTGCAGCCGTGGATAGCCCCCGGTTGGTGCCCCACCCCATTTTAGATTAAAGTTCTCAAAGGGGCCTCTGCGCGTTGGACCTGTGTCCCCGTGTATGCCTTCCAAAGGACCGGACATCTTCCGCAAGGAAGATGAGCCGTGACTGAAAAGAGATAAGTAGTGATTACTTATTTCGCTTTTCAAACCTGCAGGCAAGAGCTTGCAATATTTAGGTATATTGGATGCCCGTATTTTGGCCGAAGTATTTTATATCGAATTTCATTACGCCGACAACGATTCGCCGACGTAATGTTTGCCGAAGCAATGTTTTCCCTGATTTAATTTCGCCGAATGATTATTAGCCACAATGATTGGTTGGCCAAAAAATCATTCACAAATTTTGTTTTAGTCGAATACTTATTAGGCAAATGTTTAATTTGGTCACACAACGGAATGTAATGTTAATCCGACTCAGCGCACCCCGACTACACGTGGTCAGACTCTGTCCTATCCCTAGAGTGTATTTGTATTTAAAAGCGTGGAGCCTTCTAGCGGAGCAAACCCAGAAACACTTGCACGCTTGCTTGCTTTCTTGCTTGCATGATGGGAAAATGAGCCATCGAACAAGTGTACAGTGGCCAATAATGTAGTTGACTAATGAAACAGTGGCCAGCAAACTAGTCGGCGTAACAAGAAGTTACAAAATATATTTAGGGACTTTAATTGTTCGGCGTTTTTATTATTTTAATTATTTAATTATTCGGAAATGAAGTAGCGAAAGATTTTCGACCAGATAAGAATCGGCTAAAAATATTTCGATATTCCAACAGAGAACCATTCTTCTCTTCTTCTCTCGTGTCAACACGAGTTATACGAAAATAGCTCATGCTGTGGTGAAAAGATTAGCCAGTCAGCAAGGTTGGTAGCGGGGCTGACTGCCCAGGGTGCGCCGGACGTACTTAAGTATCGTCACTCGTGGAGGCTCTTTTATATTATGTTACTACAGCAAAATAGCAGTTTATGAAACTGTTGCTTAATAGCGGTTATTAAAACACGTGAGTGTGAGTGTAAAAACCAAGCCGTAAGGGAAGTTTTTAATAGTATCATACGAGTGTTCTAATACTCGTAGTTATGTACAGTTTCATACACTACTTTATACATATAAACTCCTGTAATAGGTAAATAAAAGAACAAAGTTTAAACAAAAACAATATTATGGCACCCAAACCAAGCAGCCCACCGCGCATGGGAGCGATTACGCGCGCATGTGCCTTAGCGCGCGCTTAGAGCAATATGCTCTAAGAGCGCGCGCCACTAAAGACAATGTGCAACCTCAAATAAAATTGAATTAAAAACTCCTTGGTCGGTTCGAAGTGTACTTTAACAAAAAAAAGTTATTTTAAAGTATTATTTTGCTAAGAAAATTTATTTATTTATTATACTCTTTATTGTACATAATACACCGGTAAAAAAATAAAGAAATACAAACATTTACACAATGTATGTACAATGGGCGGTCTTATCGCACAAGGCGATCTCTTCCAGACAACCTTAGTATGGATTGGAAGAACGGAAAGAGTTAACGGGCAGTTCTGGTGTACAAGTACGTATCGTACAAAATATTACTTAGACATAATAACATAAAATACATATCAATAATTACACAAACATAATATATAAAAAGTTACACACATCTTTAAAACAAAGTAATAAATAAATATTCTATAAATAAAAAGAGGAAGAGATGTGAGCAATAATCAAGAAATAGCAACTTAAAGTGACAAGTAATGTTCCTTCACTAGCTTTTTAAAAACTGGCAGTGATTGCGCACGTCTCACATTAATTGGTAATGCATTCCACAATCGAGCAGCTTGAACACTAAAGGACTTGTCGAAATAGGAAGAAGAATGCTGTTGTATTTTTAATTTAAGATTTTCTGATGATCTCAAGAACCTAGAATATGTGTCACAGAGGAACTCGAAGCGTTCTTTAAGGTAAAACGGGGTGGAAGGATTGAATAGCACATTATAAAGCAAAGAAAGAATATGGGCATTCCGGCGAAGGTGAATAGGTAGCCATTTGAGCTTCGTACGAAATTCAGAAACATGATCATATTTACGCAAACCAAATATGAATCTGATACAAAGATTTTGAAGTCGCTCAAGCTTTCCAAATTGGTCCTCAGTTAGATCAAGATAGCTGGCATCAGCATAGTCGAGGATGGGGAGAAGAAGTGATTGTGCTAGCGCAATTTTGGTGACAGTTGGAAGGAAATTTCGAAGGCGTCTCAAGGAGCCCGCAGAAGCAAACATCTTACGACTGACTTCCTGCAGTTGTGAGGTCCAGGAAAGGGTACTGTCAATATAAATCCCCAGGTTCTTAACTTTGTCGGTTATAGGAATTATAGTGTTATTAAAAGAAACCTGAGGAAGTACAGACCAGTCAATCCTGGAGACTGTCCGGGAACCGCCCACAACAGTCAACTGGGTTTTAGTGGGGTTGACCTTTAGTCCAAACTCTTTACTCCAGTCACCTATTCGTGCCAGGTCCAGATTTATGGTATCAATGGCTTCTGACAACTTTCCAAGAGGGGCTTGGCTATAAATTTGAAGATCATCTGCATAAAGGTGATAGGAAGAAGTAAGTCGGTGAGAGATAGAATTGACAAATAACGCGAAAAGTAGAGGGGATAAAACGCCACCCTGAGGCACACCGGCAGAAGTACTGCACCAAGAAGAGAAAGTATCTTCGAAGCAAATACGTTGTCGGCGACCAAACAGGTAACTACGAAACCAATCAATCACCGGTGGAGATATGTTAAACGAGCGAAGTATGCCAAGCAAAATATCGAAATCTACGGTATTGAAAGCATTGCTGAAATCTAGCAATGCAAGTACCGTCAAATTTCCGATTTCCATGCCTGACCTAATATCATCCGTAATATTCACAAGGGCTGAGGTAGTACTGTGTCCAGGACGAAATCCAGACTGAAAAGGATTCAGGAGATTAAATTTGGAAAGAAACTTGCTGAGTTGTTGGTTTATAAGGTTTTCAAGGACTTTGGAAAGGAATGGTAATATGGAAATAGGACGATAATCAGAAAAGGAAGCGGGATTCGCCTTTTTGGGTAAAGGGATAACTTGGGCATCTTTCCACGCAAGAGGGAAGACACTACTGGTAACGGAGAAATTGAGAACATGGAGGATGACAGGAAGAATTTCATCAAGAATGGGAATGATCATGTTACGGCTGATACAGTCACATCCAACAGCGTTGGATGTTATCGATACAATGCTTCTTTTAACATCACACGCAGAGAATTGACTAATGACAAATGGGGAATAATCGGGTGTCGGAAGATTAGAAAGATAATTTAAAGTGGTAGCTTTAATAGTTCTATCAAAGTCAGACGGAGATGAGAAATGATTATTAAGTAAGTTGATATCTAAATCTTTAGGAATAGTGTCATTTCGCGATTTTCCGACCCCCATAGATCTAAGAAACTTCCAGACTTTAGCTGGATCTCCGTTTTGAACAGATTTATGAACATGTTGGCGCTGTGCATTCTTACACACCTTATTGCAGTGATTTCTAATGGAGACAAATTTATCCCAGTTCGAGTCGTTGGGTCGAATTTTGTATTTAAACTTCGCTGCCACTTTCCTAGCCATTAACGCTTTAATGTCGTCAGTAAGCCATGGTGATGGAAGGTGTTTTACTTTAACAGCCCGAATAGGCGCATGCAGGTCAAAGAGATGGATAAGATTTGAAGCAATCAGATCAACTTTTTCGTCAACAGATGTAGATGTACCCAGAGAAGTCCAGTCTATGTTGCTAGCATCCTCCCGAAGACGATCGAGATTCATACCCCCAAAATTGCGTAGCAGAAGAGTTTTTGGCTTTGCCTTAGGAGGGCGAATCCTATATGATAGAAAAATCAAATCATGATAGGAAAAGGCGTCAGCTGGGGATTGGCCGTGCTTAACGACATGTTGGGTGGATGAGACGAAAATAAGGTCAAGTAGAGATGGAACAGAGTTAGGGAAATGGTGTGTAGCACTAAGATCGAGAATGGAAAGATTACTAGATTCAGCAATATGACGAAGAGAAGAAGAACGGAAATCATTTTTAAGGAGACAGGTGTTAAAGTCGCCCATGATGATAGTGTGACTGTAAGAAGGCATTAAAGTTTCTAAGATAAGTTCAAAGGATGAGAAGAAATTAATGCGCATAGAAGGACAGTAGTATACTCCAAGAAGAACTTTTGCATGGTGCAGCTCAACTTCAAAGAACAGATGTTCACCGGCATTCGACGGAGGTGGCTGTGTGGACATGTTTAAAACAGAAAAGGGAACATGAGACCGGAGATATAATATATGGCCACACCGCCACCCGCGCCCACCGCACGATCATTTCTTATTAGTTGAAAGCCCGGCAGAGAGTAAGAAGATGAAGGTTTTAACCATGACTCCGAAACAAGAATTGCATGAATATTCTTACAGTCGAAATTTGCCAGCATATCTGGGAAATGAGCCGGAATACTCTGAGCGTTTATGTGGACAACATTAAAATTCTTGGTAACATCAGAAAACTGTGAAACAAGAGTGTCAGCTAACGAAGGAATACTTGTGAAGCTTTCATCATCACTACTCAATGAAAAAAAAGTATCACTATCGCTGCTACAGTCAGGGCTGAGCATCGATACCTAATAAAATAAATCTATTAAATATATGATAACAATCCTACAAAAAATGCAAAAATATACAAAAATTATAATACAAAAATTGTGCTTTATTAAAACAAAAATAGAAAAAATACTATTTTTGAATTCATAATTAGAACTTTACGATATGAGTGTAGATAAACTAAATTATTAAAGACGCCGCGACCCTCGTTGCTACTCAAAATGTAAACGGTTTGCAGCAGCGCGTTTTAACGATATGATATTAAGTTCACAGAGAACCGACACCGCTTCCATTAGCGACCCCCAGGATATTTTACAATCAATATTAGAACCTCGGATATACATTTACTTTATGCTTGTATTTAGTTCGTATCGCTTCTGAAATAAGGTACGACATATCTAAGAAGCTGCATCGGAGAACTTCGTAAAACCGCAGTCACACCGATAATTCAGCCCTCATCAAGCTGTCTCCCACCCACAAGCCCCCGCCAGCAACGCCCTAAGCCGAGATCCTAGTCCCATTAGGAGTCGGCCTTAGTGCTGTTGTTGCAGGTAGTCATGATGTTAGTATAGTACAAGTAGTTAGCTTAGGTTAAGTATTTTACTTCCCTCCCATTGGCTGGAGACCCTTCAGGTCTCGCAAATAACTGCCCGGTTACGTAGAAAGGGTCCCCAAGGACCAACCACAGAAGTCCAAAAGAAAAAAAAAAACTTATTAAAACCGATCACAACTGAGTGCGACTTCAAGACTACAAATGTTTTTTTATAACTGTAGTAAAAAAGTAATTGACAAGCAAAGAGAAAACCAGTTAGACCAAGAAGAAATTATACAGACCAATTGAAGGAAAAGACAGAAGTGATAACATACAGAGAAGTGAAGGAATTGGCTCTGGATAGAGAAAGATGGAGATTGCTACACCGACAAGTGCGCAGCACTTAAATTATGAATGGATAGAAAAAATAAAATCTTTGGGCTGACGCAATAAGTGTGAGAGGCGCAAAAATGAGCGACTACTACTAGTTGTTCGATCAAGTACACGGATGTAACTTATTATGTACGATTTCCACCAACCGGTCCACGAAGAAACGCAGCGCAGCGCGTCGCAGCGGATGCTCGAGCACGCGCCAGGAGCCAACCGCGTCCGCCCGACGGCTACAATCTGCTGGAACCCGGGCGCATGCGCGAGCGTGCTCCTGTATCCGCTATCGCAGTCTGTTTCTACCTGCGGTGTGGCCAAGCGGAGCCGACCGCACGCGACGACAGCCGAGCGCCACCGTCCACGTACGCAAGGAGCCGACAGGCTGCCGCAGCGTCTGAGCGCAGCCGACCGGCTGCCGCGGCATACGCGCGGATCTAACCGAGTTCCAAGCAGTGTAAATTCCACGCAAACAAGAAACTTAACTCCTGAATTTCCTTTAGCACTGTGTGAAATGTGCTCCGGCGCGTCCCGTTTGGTTGAAATCGTACATTAGTTGTTTAGTACTGTAGCAATTAAATCTTATGCAGCGTGCGCATCTAGCCAACGAACGTGGCTCAATACCGCTAAAATCTGAATAGACCGCTCCATTCTTCCATTCTTTTATACAAAGTTTGATCAAAATTAACAAATGACGAACGTTCGTCGGCCTTCGTTGATTAAGTGTGTACGCTGCATTAAAGTCATAAAAATATTACGATGCTGACAGATGTGCTGCCAGCAATAAAAAATGTCGCCAAATTCTGGCGCAAAATCCATTTCAACGAACTTACCTCATATCTGGACTTACCCCATCAGAGTGCGTTGGGGTAAGTCTACTAAATTTTGATGTTCTAGTTTTTTTGGCTTTTTCGCTTTCGGCTCTCGTCGTACCTGATAGTAAGCGCAGACAAGATTTAAGATTGAACACACGAATCCAAGAAATAGAGATATAGAGGGTTTCCTGTGTACCTCTCTGGCTCTCATCTCACAAACACACGACGGAACTGACTCCAACGTAGGTGGAAAAGGGCTTGGTAGAACATCAAAGAAAATCGTAAACAAATGGCGGAACCCGTGTCTCCGTTCCTCTGTGTGTACGCTTGCTCAGTTGGGAACATCACTTGGACCTAAAAATAATATACTTGATATCATCGGCTTTCAACGACATTTTGTCAACTGAATAGTCTTGGTGGATACAGCTACCTAGTTGTTTACTGAAATGTTCCTCAAATTATTCATGACTTATTTTAATTCTGTGTGGACGAAATGGAAACAAAAGTTGGTGACTTTCTGAAGAATTGCAAACAGTTGCAAACACAAAAATTACCATCTATTTCAGTGGAAACGCACCTTAACAACGTAAACTCGTGCTATTCCACTTATCAAATATGTTTTTCCACTATCGATGTCCAATATTTGATCCTTTTCTTTGAAATTCTTAATTAAGATCATAAAATTTATTTGATCAAATGCACAATTTCTTTGATCAAACGTTATTTGATAAGTGGAATACCAGCCATAGTTGTGAACAATCAGCTTCAAATGTTAGTGGAATTGTCCTTTAAACTGCCTGGAACGCTTTGGAAACTACTTTAATAGTTGTTCTGTGAATAAACAGCAATTTACTGTGCAAGGAAATTTGTTCCTTCAAGTTAAACGATATGAATTGTCTACTTCATAATATGGAGGAAATTCCAAATGAAAATAAAGTAAAATAAATTATGGAATCAGGCGTTACTTTGCGGAAATCCATGACGTACAAAAATGCAAATAGAATATCTAGCTTTAATTCCGCTGAACAAGATCGCTAGTTTGGATGCAGTATGCAGCACCACCCGCCCGCCCACAAATATAGGTATGCACATGCAGAAAGAGTGAAAAAATAATGCAACATGCAACCAAACCAATACACGACACGTGTTTCGCCGCGTCCTAGCGGTCGAGGAGTCAACATATCCTGGGGCATCCTCAGGATGCCCTGACTGACGGTTGTGGTTCATTTGCGTTTGGCAACATTTTTTTTTTTACGAAAACTGTCATAATGATTGGTTTTGTTTTTGGCATGTATTTAACGCGGCGACAAACTAATGTGATTTAGGGTTTTAAAAATAACTAAAATGGGTAGCAAAAATAATAGGTTGGCAGCTACAGTGAAGTAGCATTTTAAGTATAAAGTAGCAGCTTTATTTTTAGTTGTAAGCTTTGTTTAAATTTAAATTGGCAGCGATCTTTTGGTTTTTCTTTTTAAACTAGGTGGAGCTTAAGTCGACGGAGCCCCGCTGTGCGGGGCTCCTATTTCTGTCTGCAGGGTTTAAAGTAACCTAACACGAAGGGGATGACGGGGGCTTCGTTCGCTCGCTCACTCTAGCCCCCGTCATCCCCTTCGAACCTAACTTATCCATGTCGGGATTCCCCTTAACCACTCTGCTAACATTATTAGTCGCCAAGTCATTATTTATAGCTCCTCGCCTCATTTTATTAGTTGCAAACACTTAGTCGCCTTTTAAGTTATTAGTCACCTGGAAAATAATAAGCCTTTGTTTTTTGTGTCAAAAAATTTGGCAGCTTTTGAAATTGAAAACTGTCTGAATGAACGGTTCGGCCTTGGTTCAGTTGCGATTTATCAAGATTTCTTTTAGGAGAATTTGGCCCCGATAAACATGACATTTATCATTTCTACGAAGATTCTATGAAACGTCCATATAAAATTCAATATATTACAATATAAAGAGTAGTGAAATTTTCTTGAATTTGAATAAGAACGCAACATAGTGAAGATGTATTGTAAAAATGCTACGAAAGACGGCTTGCACTATATTGTAGGGTGGCCATAATAACAAGGATTTTCCGGAAGCGACTATTCTAGCATTGTTAGAAATGATGCCTTCATTCGCAAACATGGATTTTTCATAACATCACGCCACATTCCCCGAAGATTTGGGCAGAGATAGGTTTAGGTTTAACGATTTTTTTACTCATAAAGAACAATAAATAGTTCACTTAATAATGAGCTTATTTTTAGTATATACAAAAACCGAGACACCCCAACAAGATTTTCATCAGAACTGCCTGAATATGTGTTTTTTTTTTTAGTAAATCTCAAAGTTACACCGCAGTTTATGTCGCGTTAAGTTCCATAGTAAAGTGTGAAATGCCTGAGATGTGCTATGCAGGGGTGGTCTAATACACGGAAACTGACCGAGTGGACCATCTCAAGCCTCAAGGTGTCTATTCCCGTCAACTGTTATGGGTAGAAACCTACTGAAACAAAATTGAAATTTATGAAAAAATAAATAAAAAAAATGTGGTTTAAAAAATATGTTAATCGATTCTCCTAGATTCTGAACAAACTAGTATCAGGTTTAGTCTAAACTAAAACTAAACTTGTATAATTATGTAATGTAACATGCAGCGGTCGAACAAATCTAGTTATTCAAATATGTATTTTTTTAATCTTGTTTTAAGCACTGCAAGTGATTTGCTATCCTTTACATTATTTGGTAGATTATTGTATAATTTGTGCTCCAGCTATATGTATATGTAATACTTTTTTTTCCGTCGTTAATTCTATGTCTTCGCAATTTAATTTGATTATTATTTCTTAAGCCATGATAAAATGATTTTTAACAAGTTTTATGTTTGATTTTAATTCACCAGTCATTATCTTTCTTACCAGTATGCATATTATGTAAGTGTATATTTCGATTAAGACGCGCGTCGGCGGCAACCGTCGACGCGTCGACGGCAGCAGTCGACCTATAGCGACACTTGCAGTTGTTGCCGCTGCCGCTGATCTTCGAAGTTGAAATGTCGACGGCTGCCGTCGACGCGTCAACGGAAGCCGTCGACGCGTCGACGGCTGCAGTTACCTCTGCCGTTGGGAACATGCCGCTCGTGTGTAAGAGCTCTAACCGGGCACAAATCCAGGCTCCGGACTGCTACTAAGAAATTCCACACGGAAAAACCCAATATCACTTTGCCCGACCTGGTGATCGCACACTGGACCTCACGCTCAGCCGTCGCACTTACAACTAGACCGAGGCAATCAAAATGGATTTATCGAATCCACAAAAAAGATTTTAAATGGCTTGGGTCTCCCTTCTTAGTTAATTTGATGATGATAATGTAGATCATGGTCAGTCAGATCTACTTAATGTCTTTCTTACTTTTTTGCTGATTCGAGATCTCTCTCGCACTCTGAAAATATGCTCTCTAAACATAATAATGATATACACGGTGTTAACGAATTCGTGGAATTCTTCGTGATCTATTACTGGTGTAGATTAACTCCGCACGGAATTTAGCTTGATTAAAATAAGTCTTTTTTTTTGCCCTAAGGTTAAGTAATCATATCCAAACCACCTAACAAGGTTTCAATAAAAATTAAGCAAAAACATATGTTTGCAAAGAATTAATCTTATTTGATAAAACATTTCGATGCCACGTATAAATGAATGAAAGCACGGCGAAACAGCTGGCGGGTACGACTAGCGCGATACTGCTCCGTGCAGTTAGTGAACTCGGAGCGCTAAAATGACTTTAGTTCGTTTTTTTTCTTTATAATTCTGCTTAAAACGAGTGCTTGGTCAATCTGTGTCACCAGTAGATCACGCGGTTTGAAGGAATTACGCGAATTCGTTCACAGTTTACACCCTGTATACTTACTTCAAAAGAATTTTATAGTTCATTTCACTGTTTTGTTAGTTACACAGAAAGCTAATACACATTTAATTTCACGATTTACAAGCATTCCATGTAATTTTTTCCGGCGCTTTTATGCAAGAACCTGCAACGTAACCCGAATTGCTTTAAAATTATACGAAATTCATTAGTTTACGTTGCAACTCGATTTTGCGACCAAATTAAACGACCTCAAAGGGTATGAAATACCCAATTGTTGTGGAAATAAATACCCGAAAGCGCCTGAAGCGGCGATGGCCGTGGCCAAAATTGAATGTCTCCAAAATGTTTTTCTAATTAACTTTTTAATTAAAAAAAGGAAGAATTCGTTACAAATGGATTTGTGGAAGTATCGAAAGGAATAAAAATACCGATGTTCCAAACCAGGTTTGTAATTATGTGAAACGCTTTTAAAAAGTAATCAGAGGGGCCGGGGAAGTTGTTTTAGGGTACAAAGTTGGGTTTCAATGTTGCTATCAGGACTAAGGTCTCCAATTAAATAAGTAACAATTTATTAGGGACCCTCCCAATAAACATCTGTAGGTCCCTCAGCGGGTTTAAAAACAGAGTTGTCGCAGCAGCTTACTTAATTGATGTTCTAATTATTATTTACTATTTAATATCGTGTTCTAAAAATAAAGTTGGTTATGAATTTTTCCCAATTCAAACATGGTTCCCCTACCCTAGAAAGAGTTGTTGATGCGAAAATATTGTTAGCACGGGTATTCTCGGGTTTCTACCGGACAATGGACCGTGTGTTATGTCATGCGGATGCCTAAACTGTCTGCCGTGTGCTTCTATTTTTACCGACTTGCAAAAAAAGGAGGATGTCCTCAATTCGACGAGTTCTTTGTATGTTTGTTCAGTTATATCGTCGCCAATTGCAAACCGATTTTAGTGATTCTTTTTTTGTTTGAAAGAGTATTTTGTCGAGGTGATCCCATTTAAATTTGGTGAAGATTTCATGAAGACTTCAGAGATAGAAAAAGGAACTCTTTAATTGGTAACAGCTCATCACTCGCGATTGCTGCGATCGCAAGTTTATGTACCTATTGTTTATGCCACTGAAAATAGGAAAACAAAATAACTTATTAAAAAGAACCGACTTTTCTAGTGTTGATTCTCATCTCTTTTCTTAGTGCACCACATCATGCGGAAATTACGTGACCGAACTTGGCGCCATTGTGTGGAGCTCCTTATGCCTTTTACAGGCCAGCTGAACGAAAGCGTACAAATGTCTTTCGCCGATGGACCCCGAACGCGCGCTCGCCTTCCCTATTGTGTCCACACAGAGTGAACCTTTAATGTTCCGACATGCCGCGGAGCACTGCCGAACGCGAGCGAAGGCCTTCGTAGACGTGCGCCCGACTTTGCTGAACCGTCCACATCCACTCGTTCGCATTCGTTCGGTTAGCCAGTTAAAGGCATTACTGAACCTGAGGCATGGCGCGGCTGGCGGCCGACACACGCCACTGCCAGTGTGTTCGGAGACCGCGCCATGTTCGGTGTGTTCGGAAATCGCGCCATGTTCGGTGTGCATTGTCTAGTGTTTACAAAATTCGGCAGCTGTAGCAAACAACGCGCCTCATTTTGTGTGTGAAGCCCCTACCTACGAATTTGTAAGTAAATAAATAAAATTACAACAAAAAGGTTATTCAAATTCACAGCAAGAATTATTTATGTCTGTAATGAAGTAATTGTCTTTGGAAATTATAAAACAATAATTTTGACGTTTGTTTATTCCATATTTGTCTAGTGTTTTACAAAATAAAAGGATATTTAGTTAATACTTTTTTTAAATGATATAATATTCATAATAACTATTTTCACATGCTGTAATATTAATCAATATAATGAAGGATTTATGTAGAGTTCGATGTAATACGTATATGCGCTCTACTAGTATTTTTCAAAGATACTACGCGAAGGCTTCCGGAGCAAAAGGCATTCCATCTCAGAGAATATTCAAAATATATCGTTACGGAGGAATACTTTCAAATGAACAACCAAAAATGCAGACCTTCGAGGTCGACGTCAGCAAATGCGGCCCTATGGTCCTCGACGCGATGATTAAAATAAAGGACATGGACCCAACCGTCACTTTCAGAAGATCCTGCAGAGAAGGAATCTGCGGATCTTGCGGGATCTGCCTTCAGGGAAGCAACTGTCTCGCCTGCATCACCGCGATCCCGGCGGCCAAGACAATCACCATCAATCCACTGCCACACATGTACGTCATCAGGGATCTGGTCGTGGATATGACCCACTTCTTATCTCAATACGACAGCATCCGACCATATCTTGTAAGGAAGGATCTCAAAAAGTTAGGACAAATTCAGTATGCACAGAGTATGAACGACTGGAACAGCTTCCTTGGTTTGTACGAATGTGTTCTGTGTTCTTGCTGCGCGACAGCGTGCCCCAGCTACTGGTGGAACGGCCGAAGGTTCCTAGGGCCAGCTTCATTGCTGCACGCCTACAGATGGGTAATTGACAGCAGAGACCAGGACACGGAGCGACGGTTAATGGATTTACGGGACGATTTCAAAGCGTATCGCTGTCACACTATAATGAACTGCGCCCTAGCGTGTCCCAAGGGTCTTAACCCAGGGCTGGCAATAGCACAACTAAAGAAGCTAATTAGTGGAATTGAGAAGAAACCACCACCGGAGTTTGATCCCTTGAAGTTGGGTGGCGGTGGAGCCGGTTCGTTGGACGCTTGTATTGCGAAACGAAAGAAAAAATAACTTTGTTTTATAAATAAAATTGTATGTGGTTATTTTGTTCGAATAGTTTTAGTTTAGCTATGGTTATTCAAGGGCTCGTGGTTAATTAACAACTACGCGGATCATAAGCTTTGCAAGGTTAAGCTGCGCTTGCCGCGGTCAGTCCGTGGATGGGTGACCGTTCGTTACACATCGAGACCCGTCCGTGCCTCGGAGAGCACGTTAAACATGATATGACAGTCGTTACGGGTAGTCAGAAGCCCGAAAGTCTGACAACTGAATGAAACCTTAGAATATCGGCATTGCCCAGTAACTGGGTTGCGGAGGTCTGATAGCAATCGCTCCGTGTAAAATACTGGTATTCAGCCGCATCTGGTTAGACTGGAAGCTGACCCCAACATAGTTCGAAAAAGGCTAGGCAGATCAGTACCTATGTGGTTATTTAGTTCAGATAGTTTTGTTTTGACCCCCGACGAAAAAAAAGTGGTGTTATATGTTTGAAACCTACACAGTCTGGTCATCGTAACTTCCAAACTGATGAACTGATTTCAGTACGGTTTTTTCTAAGTAATAAGCTGGTTTTAATCGAAATTATTTCGACGGCTCCTACGTATACTAGGGCCAGTGCAAAAACACAACTTTACAAAAGAGCGGTTTAAAGGTGCTAAAGCTTTTAACTTTGGCATAAATAGAAATATTTAAAATTCTGAAATGTATCGTACCATACCTTTTCAAAATTTCAAATATACGTATACGTATATTTGAAATTCCTACGTAGGAGCCGTCGATTTATAGGATATGTTTAATGGAAATCTGTTCAGCCGTTTCAAAATGATTAGCTCTTTTCACAATAATAATTGATGTAGGGATTTCAGTCAAACAATTAAATTATAAAATAATATTAAAATCATATCTGTGCGTAACTGGTTTTGTAGCATTTCTTCATCAAAATATCTCAAAATATAATTAGAATTAATTTATAAGCAGTGCTGAATTTTAATACATTAATCTGTTTTCTCAACATAATTATAATATTTCAACAGAGTTTAGTTATAGGCTAACCATTTAGTCTAGGAGCACACTAGGCGACACGCAACAGCGACAGCTCGGCGACTAGACGCGACGACAGGCTGCGGCCGTTATTTTTATACATTCTGTTCAAAGCTCCGCACACTTGGCGTCAGAGTCGCGGAGTCGCGACGACAAACTAGGGGAGCCACGCGTGCTCGCTACTTGTCGCCGCGTCTAGTCGCGCTGTACACGCGCACAAACGACGACAGTCGCGCGACAGCGCAGCATCAGTCTCGCTGTGAAACAACATGGCCGTCTCTCTCGAATACTCTACTACTAATGATCGCTTCCTGCACGACGTCTGTCATAGCGACTAGTCGCCGACGCAAGCGATAGCTCCGCACCTAGTCGCGGCGACAAGACGCCAGATGCAAACGACAACGCCGCGTCTTGTCGCCGCGACTAGACGCGGCGACAAGTCGCCCCGTTTGTGATGGCCCTTATGGTTGTTGTGGTACCTACCTATATTCTAAAGTGGCCATTATGAATTTCGTAACTCCGAGTGTTAATGTGTGCAATGTGGAAATTCATAGCTTTTAGATAGAACATTATGTTAGGGATTATTGGAGGGCTAAACACGCCGCGTTCGGTGAAACATATTTCGTTTCAGATTCGAAATAATAACAAGTGAGCTGCACATCCAGTGGGTAGTTGTCACGCATCTGCACTTAGGGCCGAGTTACACCGGAATGGCAGTGGCCGCCAGCGGCCCCCGGCGTTGCCGCTGGCGGCCTCGTGCGACCTCCAGACACCACGCGCCTAGAGTCCTCTAGACTAGTTGAGTTCCTAAATTCGGCAAGGAAACTCGTGTGTTTTGAGGTTTTGAGTGAACATGATGGAATTGGTTATTATAGCACTTATTGCGAAAGAAGAAAGAAACAAACAAAGGAAAAAAAAGAAAAAGGGATATATGGGTCTATGCGGGTGAGGAGCGCGCGGCCGTCCGCGGTGCCGCGAGTGGCTTCGCGTTGCGGCTGCCAGCCGCGGGCAGAACCACCGACAAGACGCGCGTGGCGCGCAGCCACTTGCGTCACCGCGGGCGGCCTCGCGACCTTTTAAAGCTTTTCAAGCGATGCTGGTCTTTTAAGTATGTAGATAAAGTTTAAAATTATTTCACACTGATAGTGCTCGCCGCTTCGCTGCCATTCCGGTATGACTAGGCCCTTAGTAGATCCGAATTGCCTTCAAGCTACATTTGACAGTTACATAGTTTACAGTTGCGACTGCATGTTGCAGTCTACTTGCAGTTATGATTACGGATATGAAACGAAATGTGTTTCACCAAACACAGCGTTTAATAAGCCCTCCTGGTGGTCGTAAATAAAAGCGGACTGTATGAACTATAAGTGCTGGTTTAATGAAGATAGACAGAACTGTCGCGTATACATTCGGCGGTGGTCCCGAGTGAAGTGGTTGGTCACTTGTTTCATCAATATTTGATCAAATTTCTTTTCTTTGAAATTCTTAATTAAAATCATCCAATTTCTATGATCAAATACAAAATTTCGTTGATCAAACGAACATTGGACAAAGGTATTTGGTAAGTGGAATACCAGCCTCAGACGCGTGTAGGGTATACACGCGCCGGAGGCTGGTATTTACTATCCGACGAAAATCTGGGACCGCTGGATCGGCGTCGCGTACGTAGCGATGCGCCGCGTGCCGTGGATGCAATATACACTTCTCATCAAAAAAATCGAAACACTTCCGAAATTATCTTTGTGGCGACAATTAAACAAAAAACAAGCATTAATTCATTATAGAAAAAACATAATTTAGTAGCTGGAAGTTTGGTCTTTACAATGGTGTACGAAACTTCCAAAAATTTGTATTTTTTTTTAAATTTTTATCCTTTAAATGAATGGAACATTGTTTTGAGATAAACGTGTGTTTAGAGTTGGAGTACATTTGTCGTGCAAAAAACACAAAATAACGCATTACTTTAAAATTTTCTGTTTGTAATTTGTTGATTAGGCTCTGTGACATCTGTTAAAAAGTTTTTTTCTAACACACATGCATACTTCACCCGCAGCAGCCGCCCAAGTGGTGGCATTGCTGGATTCTGGGACTACTCAGCGTGTTGTGGCTGCAAAATTACATCTAAGCCACTTGTCTGTTCAAAGAGTGTACCAACGCTATCGGGAGACTGGTTTATTTACGCGCCATCCAGGATCTGGTAGGAATCGGGTCATTTTTGAGTTAGACGGCCGATTTATTGCAACCGTTTGTTTGCAAAATCGACGCCTTCGCGCTTTTCAACTGCAGCAGCAGCTCCTTGTTGTTCGAAGGGTGACTGTCAGTGACTCTACGATTTGAAGAAGATTAAAGGAACGTAGACTGGTACCACAAAAGCCAGCTATTGGGGCGAAATTAACAACACCCTTCGGACTACTCGGAACTGCTGCTGCAGTTGAAAAGCGCGAAGGCGTCGATTTCGCAAACAAACGGTTGCAATAAACCGGCCGTCTCACGCAGAAGTGACCCGATTCCTACCAGATCCTGGATGGCGCGTAAATAAACCAGTCTCCCGATAGCGTTGCTACACTCTATGAACAGACAAGTGGCTTAGATGCAATCTTGCAGCCACAACACGCTGAGTAGTCCCAGAATCCAGCAATGCCACCACTTGGGCGGCTGCTGCGGGTGAAGTATGCATGTGTGTTAGAAAAAAAACTTTTTAACAGACGTCACAGAGCCTAATCAACAAATTACAAACAGAAAATTTTAAAGTAATGCGTTATTTTACGCTTTTTGCACGACAAATGTACTCCAACTCTAAACACACGTTTATCTCAAAACAATGTTCCATTCATTTAAAGGATAAAAATTTAAAAAAAAATACAAATTTTTGGAAGTTTCGTACACCATTGTAAAGGCCAAACTTCCAGCTACTAAATTATGTTTGTTCTATAATGAATTAATACTTGTTTTTTGTTTAATTGTCGCCACAAAGATAATTTCGGAAGTGTCTCGATTTTTTTGATGAGAAGTGTAGTTCTACACAACTAGTCGCCATATAAAACATATGGGCTCCGACGTGTCCAGAGGTACGTGGCTTACGTCGGCCCAATGTAGTTCTAGCTTAATCCGCTGCGCCCCACGCTTTCCTTCCCGCAGCCGCGTGTCCGCCGAGCCGCACACGCTGCGACGATGTGGGAATTCTCGACGCGTACTATAAAATATGAAGGGCAACAAGACTTAAACAATGAAATAAAAAAAAAATGGTTTTGAGCGATTTAAATTGTCTGTAATCGGTCTTTGATAGAATATTATGATAGTTGACCTCATGCTAACAATGTACTTAAAAGATTATGATAATTAATGCTAATGATCATAAAATTTTTTGCAGGCATAAACAATTAAAGTCCTGGACTTCCATTGATTTTATATATGGCAAGCCACCTTTGTCATATTTTTTTTATTTTTTCAGTAAATACTTTTATCACAAACGGTTATTCTTTTAATTTTTATCATCTATGATTACCTGAAAGCTTAACTAATAACTAAATTAAGATTTATCTTGAACCATTTTATAGATATAAGTCCCTAAATTTTTATTTTAAGTTTTCTCATAATAATATCAGAAGGACTTTCATGGTTTAGGCCCTTCATATGTATTTGTATAGTTTCAAAAAATCCTTGAAGGTGCACTAAATCACAATGTACAACTAAGTACTTTTAATTATACCGTCTTGAATATTAACTTAGCTATATTTACAACTAACACGCACACAGACAGTTATCTGCAAGGATTACGCACGTAACAGATTAGGTGTACATATGTACACTAAACTAAATTGTGTGCCCCAGAGAATTCTCTAACGTGAAACGTGCAAGACATCCCTGACACACTGTGATATGTCGCAGAAATATAACAGAAGGCTGACCTCCGGTTTCTGAATTGAGAATTCGAGATAAGCAATAATTAAGTAAAGCTAGGTTCATATTGCTCTGTCGGGGTGTGTCGTGGCGCGACAGAACAGAATGCTATCGGTTTCGTTCATTTATTGTGATTAGATTCACATTGGTGTGTCGCAGCGTGTTATGGCGGCGTGTGTCGCGGGACACATCGCTCGGCTCCCGGTCGCGCCAGAGAGGCGGTGGGGGATCTGTCGCGACACATCGCACCACACTGATGTGAATCTAGCATAATATTTAAGTAAGGAGTTGTCAAAAAAAAATTCTTTAAAATCCGTCACTTTTTGACAACTCCGTACTCAAATGTTACTTAAGTACTGCTTATCCTAGAATTCTCAATTCAGAAACCGGAGGTAATTCTGTAGCGTGTTTTAGCATCCCGGAACTTACCTTGTTTATCTGAGAACGTATGTACGCGTAGCAACCTACGTTCGATTGGACTTCTATGCACTCCTGCTAGTGCAGAATGCAGTGATAGCCTAATGGTTGAACGGTTGCCTTTCATGCAGGAGGGACCGACTTCGAACCCATTGGGATCTGCACAGCTGAGGCCTCCATAAAGTTCTCGATGATGAGTGTAGTCCACCTACCAGACCAAACTTCAAACCGCGTAATCTACTTACAGGTGACACAAATTGAGACACCATGTGTTTTTTTCAGATTAAACAAAAAAAAAAATACATTGCTTACTGTTTCTGAGTGATTTCAGCGCCCCAAGTTACCTGACTGCGCAGAGCGATATTGCGCTAGTCGTACCCGCCAGCAATGTCACCGTACTTTCATTCATTTATGCGTGGCATCGAAATGTTCTATCGTATAAAATATACATTTTGTAAGAATTATCCTTATTTTCTTTATTGAAACTTTATTACGTGGTCTAGGCAAGAACAATTAAAAACAAGGAAAAATAAAAATAAAGAAGCTAAATCCCGTGTGGGATTAATCAACACCAGGGAAAGAACATGTGGTTTTAAAAAATTACTCGATTTCATTTACGTGGTAAATGAATTCATAGACAATTCAAATAGAATGTGTAATCAAAAATTTTCACGTTTCACCTTCTGTGATTTATCTTACCTCGTGCCCTGAACGACAAAGAAAAGCTCTCCTCAGTGATCGATGTCCTCGTTCGCATCAGTCTTCATTGCGGCCGCTGTCGCCAGCGCCAATTATTGGTACAAAGATATTAATAGCCTCCTATAGGATTACCTACATAATGAATGGGATTGGGGCGTGTTTTATTAAGATAATGAGATTTATAAGAAAACGTATTGATAGTTATATTTTTTTGGGAAATAATTTTAGACTTACTTTGTGATGAATTCTAAAAGTGGCACCGGTGACTGAGAAATTGTGTGGAAACCGGTTATCATAGTATGGACATGTGATGCGGATGAATGAGGAACATGTCGTGAGGAAAGTTTTGAGTATGTGGATGGTTATAAGAGTAGAGAAGGACCAAAGAAACGATGGATGGATAATGAATGTAAAAGATGATATGAATAGAAAGAGGGTGACTACTGAGATGTCGGCTGAAATTCAGCTGAATAGTTGCAAAATATAGAGTGCAGACTTGCAGAGTAATTACATCAAATGAGGCCCAGATATTAGCTGCTGTCTACAAAAGGAAAAGTTTGTCTTTGTAGGAAACAGAAGCCCCGTGCCTGTTGCCTGTCACCAAGAGGTAATACGATCAACTTTACCTAAGCTCGCATGCTTAGGTAAAGTTGATCGTATTACCTCGTATTATCTCTCAGGAAATCGAAATCAAGTTTTATGCAAGAAATGTCCGAATCGATTTAAACGTCTACGCGGGCCTAATTCTCCTAAAATAAATCTTGATAAATCACAACCGAACCAAGGCCAAACCGTTCATTCAGACAGTTCTCAATTTCAAAAGCTATCAAATTGTTTGACACAAAAAAAAACAAAATCAATCATTTTGAAAGTTTTCGAAAACAAAAACTGACTGACGGTTGTGGTTCGATTGCATTTGGCAACAATTAATTTTAGGAGAATTGGGCCCCTGGTCTACTATATTTATGAGGACGATTGCCCTTCCACAGTCAAAGAAGCATGTGTTAAGAATTTCAAGTAATAAGTGTACACTTTACTTGAAATACAACTCACACTAAGTATTTCAAGTAAAGTGAAATTAAGTTTCTAAAACCGAAGAACCATTCGTTTCACCAACAATAAATCACTAAACAAATAAAAAACAGTAGTAAACTGTAATGGATTAAAAACTACACAGGTACAAATAAATCGCAGGGGCATAGGCGGAATGATTTATGAAATCTTGGCGAGACCCTAATTAATCTCCAGTTAACCTGAAGCGAAGGTGTTCACCGTCGTCCGTGAGTAATTACGACACGCCAAGCAAATTAGTAACTTGAACGACGGTTTTAAATTCTTCTCTCTGTTTTAAATGGTCTTGAATCCACAAGGTTTAAGGTAGTCTAAGTTTTAAGTTTGATTCGCGGAGCTAAGGACCAAACCACACAGAAAGGGATTTTTTTTATTGTTAGAGCGGAAACGCACTGATCCGTGAAAATACGAATATAAAAAGCTCGGATCGAATTCGGATATTGCTTACGCACTAATCCGATCTCTGATCCAAATCCAAGCAATTCAGGATCCATCTTTGGCATATGTCCGATTTGAATCCGAGGTAATGCGAAAGCGTTCATACAAACAGTACTACGACTAAGTACTTCAGTCCGTCAATATTTCTTCCGTATTGAAGACTCGCGGATGACGGAGAGAAATTGGATGACGGAAGTCGGATCTAGTGTGTAAACTACCATACAAATAGTTCTATGAGTGCTTTGGAATGTATTTTCATGGATTCAGATCGGATGCAGTGCGTAACCGCTCTTAGACTTGATCGCGTTTGGCCCTAATCGCACCTGATGGTAAGCACAGACAATCTAAGCTGAAGCGCACGAATCCAATCAACAGAGATATAGAGGAATTGCCGCTCTGGCGTACACACGACGGGACACAGTAAACTGCTTGGCGCCGGACTTTAATGTGAAGGTGGTAGCTAGCCAAGCGGACCATATAGATCCTACCACCAAGCGTGCTGGGTTTAGTAGAATCTTACAAGTCGCGTCTGTTCCCAGCGTTTTTTTTTTTTTCTATTTGACTGCTGTAGGTCGTCCTAGGGGACGGTTTCTACGTAACCGGGCAGCTATTGGCGTGACCTAAAGGGTCTCCAGCCAATGGGGGGGAAGTAAAATACTTAACCTAAGCTAACTACTTGTACTACACTAACATCATGACTACCTGCAACAACAGCACTAAGGGCGACCCCTAGTGGGACTCGGACCTCGGCTTAGGGCGTTGCTGTTGCTGGCGTGGACATAGGGGGGGGGAGACAGCTTGATCAGGGCTGAATTATCGGTGTGACTGCGGAGTCTGAAGAGACGACCGGCTCTACGACGGGAAAGCTCGGTGGATCGTGACCGGCGGCGGTGGGACGTCGCGACGGGCCTCGTCGGCGAGGACGATATGCCGGACGGCGGCAGACGTTGTGTATTGTGCTGGTCGATTTACTCGCCTCCTGGAGGAGGGTTATTTCGTCATCGGGTTCTAAAAGTGTGTGCCTGGGGCGGCGAACTTTACTTATGAGAGAGGGGGTTCGGATGGAGAGGAGCAGTGTCGAAGTAACGCTTGGAAATGCGTTTGAGGTATTGCCTGATGGTTGGCATTTTAAGATCGAGGTGGAGTTGGACGTTACGCATGAACCACGGGGCAGCCGCGGCTCTGCGCAACACTCGATTCTGGAGGGTTTGAAAGGATTTGAAACGACAAGGCTTAACGTGTGCGAACACGACGCTAGCGTAAGTCAAGATGGGGCGGATGCACGTCACGTAGATTCTCAGCTTATTTCTAAGTGACAATTTACTGCGTGCTCTAAGGATGGGGTGGAGGCGACCGACAGCGAAAGCGGCGCGAGCGCGCACCGCTTTGATGTGGTCTCGGAAACTCAGATGGTGGTCTAGGATAACCCCCAGGTATTTGGCTTTCATCTCCCAAGGGATCTGTTTGCCGAACATTAGGACGGGACGGATGTGGGTGTGGGAATCACCGTGTCTCTCGAAAAGAACGGCTGCGCTCTTTTCGGGATTCACCTCTATTCTCCATTTCCGGAACCAGACCCCAAAAGCGTCGGCTGCGGTTTGAAGGGTTCGAGAGATGCTATCGAGACTCCTACCGGAATAGTAGATAGCCGTGTCGTCGGCGAAGAGAGCCAACTTGGCCAAGCCACGTTTGGGAATGTCGCTGGTGTACAGCGTGAACAGAAGGGGCGATAGCACGGAGCCCTGAGGGACTCCGGCGCGGATGAGGTGAGGGGACGAGAGGGTGCCTTCTAGGCGATAGCGGAAGGAGCGATCCGACAGAAAGTCTCGAATGATGAGCACGAGACGGTCCGGCACGTTGAATTGGTACAGTTTGTATAATAAACCGTTGTGCCAGACCTTGTCGAAGGCTTTCGCTACGTCGAAGAAGAGCATGCCCGTTTTGTACGAGCGCATAAAACGGGAGCTAATGTGTTCGACTATGCGGTGCAATTGTCGAATGCAATAGTGCTGGGTTCGAAAACCGAACTGTTCGTCGGGGATGAGTTTACGGGAGTCAGCGAAATCCTTTAAACGGATATAAATGAGACGCTCATAGATTTTCCCAAATACATTGAGAAGACTGATGGGGCGGTAACTAGTGGGCTCACTCTTGGGTTTGCCGGGTTTGGGGATACTGATAACGGTGGCTTGTTTCCAAGCTTGCGGAAAGATGTTATTACTCAGAGCGCCATTGAAGATGACGGTCATGAGGACTATGAGCGGGGCGGAAAAGTGTTTGATCACCTTATTGGTGATACCGTCTGAGCCGGGGGCTTTCCTAGGTTTGAGTTTCCTCACTATCGTGTGGACCTCGTCTACGGTGATGGGGGGTAAGGGGTCGTCGGGGTCTTCATCGGGTGGGAGGGTGGCCCTACGTTCGACCTCGCGATCCACCTTGGAAAGATGGACCGGGTCTGTTCCCAGCGTGTGGTGAGGAAGTTTTATATACTAGCCCATCCCCACGCGGGGGATAACTCACACGGGGGAGGTACTTCGCTTGGTCCTTTGAACTACACTGCGTGCTAGGTGAGATACCATAGCAAGCAAACGCACGGTTTACAATGCAATGCTCACACTGACGCTTACAGCTTCCTGCATGATTATTAGTTACATAGCGAGTCTCCGAGTGAACGGACTCATCGGCGTATCAACAAGCCAATAAGCGACTGTTACCTCGCACCTAGTTCAACATGCCACACTGTGCGCTTCGAGCCGCGCAGTCCAGGGGATCTTCAGTAGACGCCACCAACACCACATCTCCAATGCATCGATTTTTCTCCGCTTTTTAAGCCTCAATGTCCACGTATCAGCTCTGTAAAGAAAGAAGGAACTTCGCATGGAAAGTTGGAAAGACTGAACTTCGCATGATTCTTAAAGTACGATACTACGGTCACTTCTGAACTGTGCGACTTCAAGACCACGAATGCACAGACGCCAGCACATCAAGCTACTACAATCTGTCAAATTTCTTTAATAGATTTTCATCTTTATCGCGAAAGCATTAGGTTCAAGGTTGATTGGGAAAATTTGACAGTTTCGTAGATCAGTAACATTGATGTAAGGTCTTAGGCCTCATTTACGGAGACGCGGGGCGTGGCGCGTCGCGTTGTGCGGCGCGGCCCGCACTGAATTCAAACATATGGCGTTGTATGAGAGCGTTTACGGAGAAGCGATTTTACACGCGTTTGCTTGAAATGCAGGCGGAGCACGCGGATGGCATCGCCGTGTCGCACGCGACGTTTATCGCGGCGGCGCACACAGCCTTGCGACCAGCTATTCCTGCAATTCTCCGTCCACTGTAAAACCTAGCGTAAACAACATCGTACATTGCCATATGTTTGTGTTTCCGCGTGTGATGATGCGGGCCGCTGCACGCGTCTCCGCTCTGCAAACAGAAAAATCGTACAACGCGCCGCGAGACGCCACGTCGCACGCGACGCGCGACGCCCCGCGTCTCCATAAATGAGGCCTTAGTTCTGTCATACCTTTGTGGTTTTCATAATTCTACCTAAGTTATGGTTCCTAGTTATTAATAAATGTATTGCAATCCTTAATCCAAAATCCATTCATCCATTCATCTTTAGGGATAAACCTTTACTAAACTGTTAGTTTAACAAAGGCTATGCTAACTTTAATTACAGTTAGTCAGTTTAATTATCAGCTGTTAAATTGACGGGCCCTGTAAGCACTTTGATTTCAGTTTCAATCCTTAATAGTTTCTTGTCAAATTACCGTCATCAGTGGCTAATCACAACGCCTCATTAACAACTATAGGTACTGTCGCTTTGCAAAGATGGTGGCGACATCTGTCGATAACTTTTGATAAGTTGCTCTAGGACCATAAGTACTTTGTCTTGCGCTTTTCAAGTCAATTTGCGGGTCAGTTTAGTTTCCAGAAACTTATATGCAAAGTGTCTATGAAGTCGACGTAAGTCCGCAATAGAGATGTTATGGGGGCCGTGCGGCCTAACTTCGATTTATAGGCACCCTGTATAACTAATATATATGTATGATATGTTCACTCAGCTCGATATACATATACAAAACAAGGAGCATACTCCCGACAGAATCAAGTATTGAAAAAATTGAATATTGATTCAAATTACAAACTAAGTAATATCAGAAACAGTCGTAAGTTTCTATTCGAGCCTCCGCACGATCGTGCGTTTGCCTATGTTAATTTCAAGAGTATTTTATTGACACTAATCGATTAAAAAGTCCCGTGTGGTGCCGGACGTAGAAAATAGCACCACCCCATCTCTTCCTATACAGATCAGAGTGTCGTGAAAGGCGACTAAGAGATTCACTAGAGGATGAGCAGCAGCGTTCTCTGAGTACTTTAACAACGATACTCCGATCGCCAAACCGGCGGCGGTGGCAATTATGGCAACCCCCCCCCCCCCTCCTTCTTGGGGAAGGCCTATGTCCAGCAGTGGACGTCTTTCGGCTGAATGGAGGTGATGATTAAAAATTATAGGAAACAGTGAAAGCGGTTGAACGGTTGCATTCTGCCTCTGACTTTTAAGAATTCATGTGCGAATCAGAATTAGATTATCACTTACGTTAACGGTAAAGGAAAACATCGTGAGGAAATCTGCACACCTGAGAGAGCTAAAGTTCTCGATGTGTGTGTAGTCTGCCAACCCGCATTAGGCCAGCGTGGTGGACTCAGGCCTACACTAAGCAACGTGAGGGTCAGCATCTGGACAACATTATCTTTTCTAAATAATTTTCCAGTTATATGTCTATAAACAAACAACCAATTTGAATATATATACAAGGTTAGTCGGAAAGGGGGTACTAATTCGCAGGTTTTAAAGCAAGTGTTAAAATTTCAAAATTCGATAACTTTTATTTCCATGTAAAATAATTTTTATTTTAGTTTTTTCAATAATTCGTCGTCCCTTCTTTAGTTATGAATTCAGAAAATGGAGCTTCTAATTCGTGACCCTAAATATAACCTACCTAAAATGTAAACACAGCTGATCATAGCTGAGGACTGATAGATTTTATCATATTTTTATGTAATTTTTGAACAGCTATTTCTCTTAAACTATTGACTTTTGGGAAAAGTGGTAGAAGAAAAGTTACTCATTATTATAGGTACTTTAACACCCTTTCGGATTAGTACCCCCTTTCTGACGAACCTTGTATAATATTTAATGTTTTATTCAATTATGGAATATCCGATACCGGTTCTGGACACCTTGTAGTATCAGGAAAACTGAAGTTGAACTTATCCACCCAACATTGCTTTTATTAATTTAGCTATCCTCTCAACAGAGCACAAACCAGTAATATCGAGTAAGTTGAAGGGTTTACGGCACTAGTCTCAAAGATGTCTATTGAAACAAAAGTTAGTAGTAGTCGGTTCATTGCATTTTATTGCTTTCTGATTCATGAACTCGCACGAATAACATTTAGCAGTTCTTTAAGAATGGTTTAATCTTATTTTATTCTTGTTTCACTTACATAAAAGTAATCGATGCGAATAGCATGCGTTCGCATGTCCATAGAAAATATCATTATCATTACCATTTCTATGAATGTAATACTCGTACGTATCGATGCTGTTAAGTGTGTCCCATAAACACTAACTAAGGAAATTCTCACTCTTCACATACACACACACTGACACGCACACACGGACGCACACTGACACGCATCCACTGTAACATGCACACACACACACACGCACTGACACGAACGCACACACACGCACAGACGCGGGCACACACAAACGCACAGACGCATACACACACACACACTCTTTCCTCCTATTCTCTCTCCGCTGAAGTCAGTCCATCAGGGCGGCCGGGCGGCCGAGGAAGCTACATTATACAAGAACGCTTTAGTGTGTCCCATAAACACCAACTAAGGACACCCTCACTCTCCACATACACACACATTGACACACACGCACGCACTGATACCCACGCACACACACACACACACACACTGACACCCACGCATACACACACTCTTTCCTCCTATTCTCTCTCCCCTGAAGTCAGTCTGCCAGGGCGGTCGGGGATGCTACATTAATGGCAAGAAAGCTTTGTAGCTCTTGTACGCCACAGCACCAATTAGTCACTCTTTGTCATTCACTGCTGAATTATTTATTATTTAACATGTTGCAAACAAGTATGACGATAATTGTGTAAGTACTATACCATACCATACTCGTACATCGTACAAACATGGCGAGCCCATTAATTATTATTACAAGCGATACAATTAATTATTATTTAAACGAGATAATTTTCCGCGTATTATGAAAACTTTAAATGTACTTGATGTTTATAAACTAATAGCTATTTTAATGGCCTAGGGCGGAAAAGTCTTATCCGGGGTCACGATGAAAATGCGAGTGAATACCGTACACCCGTGGGGTTTCAGTCCGTGCAAGTCGGATATAACAACCTTGTCGTGCCCCGATGGGGTGGCAACCGGAGGGATTTCTCTGTGACAAAAGAAAAAATAATGGCGGAAAAGTCTAGATAAGGAAGTTAGCCATCCAGTCTATCTGCCTAGCCTTTTCCTAACTGTGTTGGGGTCAGCTTCTAGTCTTACCAGATGCGGCTGAATACCTGTATTTTACACGGAGCGACTGCCAGCAGACCTCCGCAGCCCAACCCAACTGGGCAATACCGATATCCTTAAGGTACAATTCGGGCCGGCGCAGACGACGGACTTTTTGTCCGACGGACTACCTCGAACAAGAATGAACGTAGTTGGTAGTTGTTGCCATCTCAGACACTAGAGTTCTAACCACAACTACAGACAAAACTACCTACGTGTGCGTTGAGTCCGTGTTAAATTTCGCGACCGGCAAAGACTACCAACCACATCAATTCCTGTCCGCGGCAGTCCGCCGAACAAAAAGTCCGTCGTCTGCGCAGGGCCTTCCGTGCATCGCGGCCGATCGCAGCCGCGCGCGATCTATCGCGTGCGGCTGACGCGCGCGGCCAATGCGTCAATAGACGTGTCTATAATATACTAACTAATCTGTCGTTAGCCGCACGCGTTTGTCGCAGACTTCGGAAGCGGTGCCATACATTTTCATACTCTGACTATTGACGCATCAGCCGCGATGCACGGAATTTTACCTTTAAGTTACATATACACGGTGACACTGACATTCTACACAATGCAATCGCGACACTGAAATTAAACCCGAGCTAATGCGCAACTCAGTGTAACAGCGATGTACACACTACGACACTCGGTGTCGACACTGAGTGTCGAGTGTAATGTGTCGCCGTGTATCCTTACCATTAGGTTAGACCAGGGGCCCAATTCTCCTAAAATAAATTGTTGCCAAACGCAATCGAACCACAACCGTCAGTCAGTTTTTGTTTTCGAAAACTTTCAAAATGATTGATTTTGTTTTTTGTGTCAAACAATTTGATAGCTTTTGAAATTGAGAACTGTCTGAATGAACGGTTAGGCCTTGGTTCGGTTGTGATTTATTAAGATTTATTTTAGGAGAATTAGGCCCCAGTTGTCAGACTTTCGGGCGGACTACCCGTAACGACTTTCATAGGTATTGGTATAAACCCCGAAACCGACGGCCTAACGTGCTCTGCGAGGCAAGAACCCATATCTCTCGATGTGTAACGACTGGTCACCCATCCACGGACTGACCGCGGCAAGCGTAGCTTAACCTCACAAATCAGCCCCCCGAACCCCTCCATTAACAGCGTAAAATTATGCTGATGCATCAGAAAACCCCATACAAAACTCATCTAAATGTGTATTCCGCTTTATTAAACCGTACCAAATAGGCACTAAACATGCGCCTATGAATAAAATAAACATTTATTCATACTTCTCTCTCCGAATATTACATATTCTTTGCATGTAGAGCAAAAATGCATTATATTAACAAAGGAAATTCCCTCTGTAAGATCTTGACCTACTTGTCTTTGTTCATTGAGTTCCTATTGTATGAATTGGCGTGTGTATGTGATGCGTGCCAGATCTAGAACAATTTAGGAGAAAGACTATCACTACTATAGACTATACATATAATAAATCTGTAGAGTTGGCACATCTATACAACGTTTTTTTTTAGTATATACAAAAACCGAGACACCCCAACAAGATTTTCATCAGAACTGCCTGAATGTGTTTTTTTTAATAAATCTCCAAGTTAGTAGTTTATGTTGCGTCAACTTCCCTAGTAAAGTGTGAAATGCCTGAGATGTGCTATGCAGGGCTTGTCTAATACACGGAAACTGACTGAGCGGACCGTCTCAAGCCTCGAGGTGTCTATTCCCGTCAAGTGTTATGGGTAGAAATCTACTGAAACAAAATTGAAATTTATGAAAAAAAAAAAAAAATGTGTAAAAAATATGTCAATCGATTCGCCTAGTGATTCTGAACAAACTAGTTTCAGGTTTAGTATACACTAAAACTAATAAGCTTGTATGCATATACATACATATAGGTGCAGGGTGTAAATGAATTCGTGTAATTCCTTAAAACCACATGATCTACTGATGATTAAAAAGTAATGATTAAAAATAAAAATCTTTTTTTCTTGCGATTGATCTTAACCTTTAACTGTGGACGTTCGTTTTTTGTCACACTTACATGGACGCGCGGTCTCACAGACCGCTGTATTTGAAGGTCAAATTAATAACGAAATTCTAATTTTTTAAATGATTATTACTTTTTTTATTATCTATAGGTATCAGACTTAAAGACTTTATATGTATTTAATCAAACATATTTATTTTCTTAAACATTTTAATCAAATTAACATTACTAGGCACTTTTGGTCTTAAATTTACTTGAGACCACATAAACGACCAAAAAACATTTAACTGTAAAGTATTTTGAGAAATCAACTAAAATATATTTAAATCTAAGGTATAACAAAAATAAAAAACAAAAAATCTACTTCTCAAAATAAAACAAAAAAAAACTGACAAAGGTCCAAAATATAGTAAATTTTTGGTAACTTTTGCTTATGGGCTTTTCGAAGTTAGGATCTTCAACTCGCAAAATTTTGCTTGGACGCTGTTGCAGTGGTGATTTTTGTGGTCATTTTGATCTGTCACTATTTTTTTGGTTATTTTGACACATTTTAAACTAAAATAAACTAAGACAAAAAAAAAATCTAAGTGATTTTTTTGTTTTGGAATTATGGACGCGCGGTCTCACAGACCGCGGACGAAGATTGAAGCCCAATAACTTATTCAATTTGCAGCCAACAACGCAACCTTCTGCTTCAACTATCGTTTCGTGACTAAAAGCGAAGCTACTGAGCGCATCAGTAGTGAGAGGGGCGGGGAAGTGGGTAAACACGAAAATTAGAAACTGCGAGCGGTCTGTGAGACCGCGCGTCCACAGTTAAAGGTTAAATATGTGATCGTATCTAATCAACCAAAAAAGGATGATTTTTTAATTGCAAAAAAAATTGTTTTATTTTATTTTGCCTTTCGATGCTTCGATGATTGAAAGCACGGCGACACAGCTGGCGGGCACGACTGGCGCCATATCGCTCTTTGCAGTCAGTCACTCGGGGCTCTAAAATTACATTTTTTTTTAAATATTACTTAATTTTACCTTTTAACACGTTCATTGCCAAGCCAAAATATTGAACTTACACAGATGGCCAAAATAATTTTTTTTTAGTAATACAATTGCAAGATGGCTACCCACAGGCCACGCCCACTAATAAATAGGTAATTCCCTTCCCTAGTGGCCAAAACAAATACCCGAAGCGAATACGCTATGGCCGCTATTTTGTAGCTCGAACATTATTGTAAGGGACTATCACGCGACGTCGCGTTACCGGCCACAGCGTAATAGGCCGCTTCACGCGACGTCGCGTGATGTGGCAATCAAAGTGTTAAAAACGTATTGTAAAAATCACTTCTTTAGAAGCTGTTTTCGCGTTTTCCGATGAGTTCGTGAATCTTAGTCAAATGATATGATTTCTTTTATATGTATTTGACAATTTATAATACAATAATAAACATTTTCCGTGACTTTGTTATACATTTTTGCTCCTTTAAAATGTTAGCATTTTTTTGCCATAGTTGGTTCTAATTTTTGGCTGAACCTCTTCTTCTTTCGTGTCGAGCTATACGAAAATAGTTCATGCTGTGGTGAAAAGATTAGCCAGTCAGCAAGGTTGATAGCGTGGCTGACTGCCCAGGGTGCGCCGGAGTACTTAAGTATCATCACTCGTAGAGGCTCTTTTCATGAACCCCAAACTTCAACTTAGCTGAACTAAGAAACTAGACTAAACTAGATGCTTTTGTTTACAGCCTTTCAGACAAAATTATATGTATTGTGAACATGTATTTATCTGATTGATGTTTACTATTTTCCCTTATGATCTTCCTCCTAGCCTTTTCCCAACCATGTTGGTGTCAGCTTCCAGACTAATTAGGTGCGGCTGAATACCGGTATTTACACGGAGCGACTGCTATCAGACCTCTACAACCCAGTTACTCGGCAAGATATCCTAATAGGGAATTTACACGTGTCGATTTTCGCCGCATGGCTAGGCCGCACGGCGAAAATCGACCGTCTAAATAACAATTCGACTAGGCCGCTAGTGACTAAAATCGTAAGCCCCAAAGTTGGGTGCCATCCGACTTTTGCCATGCGGCGACAAGCCGCATGCGACGTGACTAAAATCGACCATGTAAATGGTCAGTTGCAGGCGATCGCCCGCCGCATGAGGTGTGTTTTGCGCTGTGTTGTTCCGCTAGAAATGAACAAGTTGCATGCGATTTTTGTCGACCGATGTAAATGGGGTGGCGATTCGATTTTAACAAGCGATGCGACTGGTGACTTGCCGCACGGCTAAAATCGACCCGTGTAAATCCCCCATAAGATTACACCGATTATCAGACTTTCGGGCTTCTGACTACCCGTAACGACTGTCATAGATATTCGTATGACACCCGACGGTTTAACGTGTTCTCCGAGACATGGAGGGGTCTCGCTGTGTAACGAACGGTCACCCATCCACGGACTGACCGCGGCAAGCGCAGCTTAACTTAACAAATCATATGATCGGCGCAGTTGTTAATTAGCCACGAACTCATTATTTTCCTTTATAATGAACTACAATTTATTTCTATAGTCCTTCGTATTACAATATATTACTCGTTTCTCTCACTTCGTATTTACGAAGATACACCCGTAACTAAGGCGACCGGCATTGTCCTCTGTTTACCGTGAAGCGATACACTTTCGACTCACGTAGTCGGGTAATTTGTAGACTAGACACCTGCGAGGAGCTTTGAAACATCTTTTAGAGGTGGTATATTGAAAGCCTCGCGTTTCGTGTTGTTGAAGATTGAAATGATAATGCTTCTTCCTTCAACCCAAATAGGCAACTGTATAAAAATTAATAAATTGAATATTGAGACTTTATATTTATAAAATACTAGCTGTGCTAGCGACTTCGTCCGCGTGGAAATGGAAATGGATTCTATTGAGTATCCTTCAAGAAGTCCAAATTTTTTTCAAATACCTGTTTTCAGACACGCCAAGTCTACAGGTTTAATATAATAATATGTCGGTAAATATAACTAGTATGTGGCGATAGCACTAACTATTATTATATTTCCTTTATTCATTAAAATACATATAAAATTACATTTTTGAATATTTCCATACAAAAACCTTTAAAAATATAGTAGCCCACCGGCATCGGGAACAGGGTTCAAGCTACCGGTGGTCAGGACCTCAGAGAGAGGAACTTCCTAACAATACGCGCCGTGTCCAGAAGTGCCGCTTTCTGTATCAGGCCCTTGATCCAGCTACCCAACGAAAGCCTCTTCAGATTTTGGTCGAGGCTCTTGGCTATTAAACCATTATTATTATTCTTATGAGCCCATGTTATCCCACTGCAGGGCAAACGCCTCCCCTCCCTCCCTCCACCTTTCGCGATATAGTGCAATAGTAGGCCAATCCTTTAAAATTGAATCCAGCTCATCCCGCCATCTTCTTCTGGGCCTGCCGCATGGTCGTTCTCTGCCAGTTGGGATCCACTTAATGGTTATTTTAGCCCATTGCTCCTCCAAAATGCGGCAGACATGACCAGCCCATAGCAGATAGCACTAACACAATAGCAATTTATAATGCTCACTTTTGCACTGTAGCTATTTAGACAAAGAGTGGGGGAGGTCTTCGGGGCTGCTATGATTGTACGTAACCTTTTTAAAGACTACTTAAACGCCAGCGAGTATAACTTAAATTGTTTGTCGTCTTGCTATCTGCAAAACAATTTAAATTTTTAACTCGACGTCCAACTTTCAAAGTTGTATTTCTATCCTTCTGCGTACTCCCGAGAGATGTGGGAGGATGTTTCAGAAAACAGATATGGGAGTTTGGGATTTGCATGCAATGACTGAAATAGCATTGGGCGTACGTGGCCAGACGAGGGCAAATATAGAGCGAATGGAGGCCAATGTCGGAGATGTATGAGAGAGTACAATGTAGATTGGAAATTTTATTGAAATTGGTACAGTATTGTGTGGGATATCAAATGACCTTCCGAATTTTAATGCCAGGCAATCTTCTGATTATAATAGAGACTTGGATATGGAGAAATTACGAGGAGATGTATATTCAGATGTCCTTGGATTCAAATTTTTATGTCTGCAAAAGCTCTGATAGCGATGGCAGATTATAAAGTGAGATACTTAATATGAAAACAGCGCGAAACTGCCAGCAAGCCCAACATGCACAGCGTGAGATACTCTGGTTGTCTCATTATCTCGTGCCAAAAGGAGATAATGTTTGGCTTATCTCATCTCTACACGACATAATGCGACGACAAAATTATTTCGGGCTGCGCAGATGTAGTATACCTATCAATACAATATACAACACAACAAAAATATCGTTAGTATCTACATTTTTTTTAATCTTCTTTATAACCATAAAGGAGATTTGATCAGACATGATCTTGCCATCCCCATAGGTTCACACAAAACAAACATAATATACGATCTCACCTTTTGTAGAAAAATAGAAAATGAAAGTTAAAAATAGTTAATATTCCTCCTCCATACTTCGTAGCTCCTGTAAATTTACACAAACTACTTTGGAACATTGTGCTTTTAGTTGATTACGATACCGAAACTTTATACACTCCATCTCAATACATTATAGCGGTGATTTTATAAACTAACTTATATACAAACTTGAGGCTGCTAGTTTTATATAAAGATCTTTTTTAGGGTTCCGTACCCAAAGGGTAAAACGGGACCCTATTACTAAGACTCCGCTGTCCGTCTGTCACCAGGCTGTACCTCATGAACCGTGATAGTTAGACAGTTGAAATTTTCACAGATGATGTGTTTCTGTTGCCGCTATAACAACAAATACTAAAAAACAGAATAGATAATGGTACGGAACCCTTCGTGCGTGAGTCCGACTCGCACTTGGCCGGTTTTTTTTTACTCTTTAACTTGGCTCGCTTTTCTCTCTAGTCCTAATAGTAAGCGAAAACAGGGTCTAAGATGGAGCACACGAATCCAAGTAGCAAAGATATAGAAGGATTCCCCTGTACCACTCTGGCTTTCACATACACACGTAGGAACTCAGTAAACTGCTTGGCGCTGGACTTTAATGTTAGGGTGGTAGCTAGCCAGTCGGATCGTATAGATCCTACTACCAACCGTGCTGGTCTTTGTGCCATTAAATGGCTGGCTCTCATATTATAGGTAAACCGCCGTAAGCTTGGCTTGCCAATGGTCTGTAGAACGCAGAAGGGGAGCGAGTAGCTGATCGTCTGTTGGCCGCCAGCAGCGATTGATATCAATGGACTGGCTAATTGGTCGAATCATTCCCCTCCCGCGTCCCGCAGACCATCGCGAGGGACAAGCTTTTGACGGGTTACATATTATAGCAATCTCAACAATAAAACAAAAACCGATTTTCGTTACATACAAAAATAAACAAATACAGGGTATAAACCACAGTATGAACGAATTCGTGTAATTCCTTCAAACCGCATGACCTACTTGGTGACGCGAATTGATCATGAAAGGTAGATTTCAGAAAAAAAAATCAATTCAAAAGCAGACATTATCTGTTTCGGGGGGTCTACTCCCTAAGCACGAAGTCCGTGGTTTCGGCCTTAGTTACGAGCGTTTCCTACTCCCTATCACCTACGGACATACGATTATTTCGGGGCCCGAACTAAGAATGAATGACAACACAATTTGACAGTTGTCCCTACTACCGATGTGTTTTTGCCCGTCCGAAAAGTTGAACTTGACACTTGTTTTGTTCACTTCTACGTTTCGGGATACTTTCGGATGGGCGACTAACTTCGTTAACGGACTTAAGGAGTAGGCCCCCAGCCAGAGTCATTATAACACCCCGAGTTAACTGACTGCACGGAGCGATATCGCGCTATTCGTGCCCGCCATTTGTGTCGCCGTGCTTTCATACATTTTATGAGCGGCACAGAAAAGTTGCATCGTTCTTAAAAAAAATCATTCATTTTTTTACTTATTTTTTTATTCACTCCTTGAATGAATGAATGATTTATTTACTTAAAATTTCTTAACGCTAAGTACATGGCCCCACAAAACTGCTTACGCAGTTTAACTGTGAGATCGTTGAGTCTCTCTTACAGTAAAACATAATATCAGGTACATCAATAACCTATAAATACTTAATACCTATACTAACATAGAATCTAATAAATATTTTTTGAGTTTATGTGCGAATTTAACTTTATTATCTTCTTGTCTGATGTCAGCAGGCAAGGTGTTCAATAAATAGGGAACGCGTTTTTTAAAGTTCTGTCGCCATAATAGTTACTAACTCTGGGTACACCATATTTACCTGCTGTCATCGACCTGGTAGTATACCTGTTAGAAACTAGTGAGTCATTATCTCGACTGCCATGATTATTAACCAATAATAGGTACTTATGCTTAAGGCTAACTGGGAGAATTTTACATATTTTGAATAATCTATATATCCATATTCACCTAATAATAGATATGACCACTTACCCCAACCGCAAGTAAAAAAAAGTTTTTTTTTTACCAACCTAAATCCCGTGCTAGGTTAATATTCTACCAATAATAGGTCATGTAGTTGTAAGGAATTACACAAATTCGTTTATACCCTGAACACGTGCCAAATTGAGCACCTAGTCCTTCGATGTTTTATTTCAAAGTTGGTTAAAAAACTGAATCAACCGACACACCAAGTGTAATACATTTCAAAGGATCAGTTTACATTTGATAAGGGTCGCAGTTTCACGGATCGCTGGTTTGATCCAGATTTATTGATAGTCCGCTGTCAGACCGGATAAAGTCGGCATGTTTGGCGATTACAGAATGCGATAACACTTCTTCACTAGCGTTAGTCTGTTTTGTATTATCTTCTTCATAATAGAGTTGTGTTTCTATTTACAACCTTATTTTTCAAATACTTAGAGCTACGTTTTAATAACGATTATCATAAGCTTAAAATTTCAAATAATTCCATGCTGTTTCTTTTTTGTATGATTTTTTAAATTAGACCGTTTTCTCTACCTGAATTGCCTGACCTTGCTGGAGAGTTTGTTGCGCCTTTTCTTCTTCACAGCATAAACACTAGGAAGCGGTGAAGGGAGGGTTTTTTTGTGGGCTGTCTATTGTAACATTGACGTTCAAAAAGAACGAAGTAATTCTAGTCTATTTTGAATAAATGAATTTTGAATTTGAGTTTGAATAAAAAGCAAGCCTGCAAGCCTAACATGTGCAGCGTGACATAATTTTCTCATTGTATTATCTCGTGCCGAGATGAGATAATACGTGACGAAAAAATTATCTCGCGCTGCGGATGTTGGCTCGGATGGTAGACCATCTGGGATTATTTACAAGTAAATTGTGAGAACATGATAGAAATACACATAGAATGCCTGATTAATGAAGTCATCATCGAAGTTCTGCATCCTAATTGCGCAAAACACTCATAATCGCTATGGCTTTGATTTTGACAGGATAACAATTTCGATAGCAACGATGTATTAACAGTCCGACTTCTCCACAACTATGTACAGTCCGCGAGGCCTAAGCTGAGCTTTGCATTTGTGTGAGAATGAATGCAGACGCGTCCTTTGCTTGGTTTAAACCGGTTTATACTGCTTTTTGGCAATCGATTCTATGTGCACTCAGACAAATGCAAAGCTCAGCTTACGCCTCGCCAGTTGTACCATGCAATGAGTATTGTAGTATTGCCAAAATGAAAACTATTGAAATTACGAATGTCATACCCAATTCGGATGCAGGATATACACGAAGCACCCGCCTAGATTCTTTGAAATCTTAAATCTTAGCTAATCTCGGACCGCCAGAGATTACTCTTTGCCTTAAACCACAAGCCCGCTATACCACTACCAAGTGAACTAGAATACCGCTTGCTAACAAGCATAATGACTCGCTCCTGTACGCAAAGCGGATCAGCTCAATAAGCCAGGACAAACTAGAACAGAGAAAACGAAAATGTTGTACCTGTACTGGTTTCCACGGTTCTCAGCAAGACACGACAAAAGAGACAACTCCTAGACATTTTACAGAATGATTATTTCATCATAATCCAAATTTTTTGAAGGCCTTTTTATTCAAAGACGGGAATATAATCGAGTTTTTTTCTTTTTCAAAAATGGATTGAAAAAGAAAAAAACTCGATCATATTCCCGAGTAAGGGACTCTCTCTCATTCAGTGCATGCGTAGTATTTAACGTTTGATTTAGTGAGCATGCTGAATTAATATTTCATTAGGGTTTTTTTTTACTGTAGTAGGTAAGTAGCTGCTATTATTTTTTTAAAAAGGAGTCTTTGTTTGTCCCTTATGCATGGAAAAAATTATAATGCATGCTTAAATCTTATCACAATTATGCACATTATAGCAAATAAATAAATAACGCGGATGATGGTTGATGACTCGAATGCCCGGTTCCTATGAAAAAAAACGATGCGTTTTTTTTTACCGATGCATGGTAGCATTTTTCATTGCCAAACTTGGCACATAAATAGACTCGTAAGCTAATACCTACCTGTGATGGCTAGGAACATGTGGAAGAGTCAACTGTACAAAGTTGTGGGAAATTTTCTTCTACATCGGTAATACAAGTCTTACAGCGATTACGCACTGCATCCGATCCGAATCCGTGAAAATACGGATATAAAAAACTCGAACCGAATTCGGATATTGCTTTACGCACTGCATCCGATCCGAATCCGTGAAAATACCGACCTAGAGTAAAAATCTCGGACCGAATTCGGATGTTGCTTGCGCACTATTCCGATCTCTGATTCAAATCCAAACAATTCGTCCGTCAATTGTTCTTCCGAATTAGAAACTCACGGATGACGGATAGAAATCGGATGACGGATGTAGTGCGTAAACTACCAAACAAATAGTTCTATGGCTACTTCGGAACGTAGGTATTTTCACGGATTCGGATCGGATGCAGTGCGTAACCGCTGTTAGGGCGTATACATAAAGGAAGCAGGCAACCAGCGCCGACCTACCAGCGCCTATCGGTACTGGTCCGTGAAGGTAACCGCTACTTAAAGGAAGCGGGTAGAAGCAGGGGCTGGCATTTTTTAACAAAAATATGCCATAATATTTCCTTGCAAATACAACAACAAATGACGGCCGACTAGCGCTGATCGGAGCAGGTCGGAACTTGTCGGCGACGTTCGGAGCTTGTCGGCGCTGGTTCGCCACACAGCATAGAAACTACCTGCGCCTACTAACTACCTGCGTCTACTAACTGCGCGGACCAGCACCGACAAGCGTTGACAGATCGGCGCCGGCAACCCGCGTTCTACGCGTATACGCACTTAGTTTTAACCAATAACACCACCAACCCTGCCCTGTACACAAAGAGCACATGATCTTTTTCTTTTTAAAAAAAAACGTTGCCCCAAACTAAGATTTCTCTTACATCGTGGGTGCGTTTACAGACACAAATCTCACATACACAAACGCCCAGACCCTAAACAACCATCTGTAGGCCATACAAAATGTTGTTCCGTGTGGGTATCGAACCCACGACCCGTAGTGCAGAAGCCAATCGCTTAACCACTGCACCAGACGTGTCGTCTAGTGTACATTCATCTACTAAATAACTTGCCCGCGGTTTCACTCGCATCCTAGGAAAACTCCTTCATGTACCCGGATTAAAAGTATCCTATTTGTTAATCCAGGTCATTGTCTATCTATGTGCCAAATTTTATCCAAATCCGTTCAGCCGTTTATGAGTGACTAGCTTTTGCCCGCGGATTTGCTCGCATTAATTAAGCTCAAAAAAATTCTTAACACACTACTAAAGTTTCTATAATAATATACGTATACTTCAATCGTGATTCGAAAGACACGTGGCGCCATCTTTGAACGTTATTGTTGTTTTCCTCGGGAACAGTACTTTTTTCGAGATGAAAGGTACCCTATGTCCGTTTCTGTACACCTGACGACGTGTATGCAAAATTTCAGGATGATCGGTTCAGTGGTTTAGGCGTGAAAGAGTAACAAACAAACAAACTTACTTTCACATTTATAATATTAGTTAGGATTGAGTAAGTAACATACATCCACCCATCTTCGCAAACTTTCACAATTTATGTGTGTGTGTGTGTACGACTACACATGCATAAAACACACATGACGTTTATATTTTTATTTACCAAACATCGTATTCGGCGACACATTGGCACATTTTCGGCTCCCCCAATAGCCCGAATGAAAACATTTTAACCCTCCGCTGTTCGTTTATAAAACTCGACGTCTAAAATTGGAATTGATGAAACCTACACTGCCAGTTAGGCGAGAACGTTAAGCCGATGGATACTGGGTAGGTACCTAAAAAAGAGTTGTGACACGATACCGTATTTAATTTTCATTCTCGATGGAGGGTTAAATATTTGCTGGCACGGGCTGTGGTGAAGTTCGTCACTTTGGGGTAAAACCGGATTTTGACGTTTCAATTAAACGCCCAATTAAAATCTATGTTCGATCATGTGAATTGAAAAGTGTACACGGATTTAAAAATTGACGGGCATTTTTCGTCGATTTGACTGGATTGATATACACGTGTTATCTTTCATTTCTCATTGATTTATTTGCTACTATATCGAATCAGTCAAACGAGAAATAGAAATTGATCAATCGTTTTTTTTTTTTTTTTTTTTTATTGAATTGGTCGTTGTTGACCCTAGTCGCACCTGATGGTTAGCATAGACAGGGTCTAAGATGGAACACACCAAGCCAAGTATCAGAAATATAGAGGGTTTCTTCTATACCCCTCTGGCTCTCACATACACACGACGGAACACAGTAAACTGCTTGGCGCCAGACTATAATGTGAGGGTGGTGACTAGCCAGGCGGACCGTAAAAATCCTACCACTAAGGCGCCATCTCCACGAGCGAGTGAATCGCGGCGATATTCTCGCCGTGCCATCAAATTCAATACCTACTATCGCCGCGATAACATCGCCGTGTGTAGACACGTTCTAAGAGAGTGTATAGAAATACGTGACACGACGATAATATCGCCGCGACTCTCTCTCGTGGAGACGGCCCCTAAGCGTGCTAGGTTTTTTGAATCTTACAACACGCGTCTTTTGAGGTAATAACGTTTTATAATCTAGCTCGTCCCCACACGGTACCACGTTGATCGTCGTTGATCCTCCACTAGATTAAACGATTTTAACACGTTCACTGCGGTTCACAGAAAATCGGCCCGATACAGTGCTTACCGCTGGTGCGCACGGTGAAAACTATATCTTTCTCGCTGGTGCGGAACGATTATCTCCGGTATTTGTAGGAGTTTGACAGAGACAAATATAGATTTCGGGTCGTAGTTACAAATGTAGGTACTAAGCATTTTCTATACTGATACTAAAGGACTGATACGCACTGTCGAAAAGGACGATGGATGCGCATTTCGACCGCCAGCGCACCAGATGAAAGTTTATGATTTTTGCTAGCATGTAAACTATGACAAGATTGCCAATCTATACTTCGGCGTCAATTAAGTTAATGTGGCATGTTTTGCAACCGATTTTGCAATTAAAACGTGGTGGATAAGCTCCGAGGGTGTTCCCTGAGATTGATGGTTATCCAGGATGATATAAAAGCCATAAATATAGTAATTATAATTAATTAACCGTAAAATTGAACACGGAGAGAAGAGGATCAAATTGTACAGACAAGCGAGTCCTGGCAAAAGTCAAATTACGAGTAATAACGACAAACAGAAGATTAAGAAGTTTCCTCTGAACATAAAAACAGTGAGTTTATCAGTAATAGAAACACATTAACTATATTTAACATTAGATTAATAAGACCAACTTTAGTAAGGAAATGTAGGTATAGAAATAAGCAACATGTTTGCTTCCAGCAGAGAATCAACATAGTATTATCGGCTGTCCCATTTCATAACCTAGTAAGGGCTTAAAACGAAATTTTACAGGAGAGCGCACAAACGTTAAATCGGTCAGTCTTTGAAAAGTATTTATGTTAGGTAAAACCATGTGGTTAAAGTGACTTACTAGGTTTTAAAATAATCAGAGGCAGTGAATGGCACTTACTAGTGTGACACTCAGAAGGGAAAAGGGCAAAAATCAAACAGGAAACACTTTTACAAGTAGTTTATTACGGCTAGATATCACAAATTCACAATAATCAAAATCAATTACTTACGTGGTTGCTCGCTTAACGAAGGATGATTGACTGACTGATATTTTCCCGTGACGCCTCATTGACGTCTCTCGGATCTCCATCAGATAACGATAAATGACTCGAAAGTTTGAATGTCTAATAATCGATATAGTTATGAATATGTTTAAATTAGGTAGTGATGTGTATTGTAGTATTTTAATATAACAGTTAGTGATGTGCGTTACACTAGGTATCGATGCTTAAATATATCTGCTTATTATGTGATTTTCAACGCTGGTGTTTTTGTATTTGGTAGAGACTTTCTATATTATCAAGATTATGCAATAAAACGATTTTTGTAAAAAGTGTCCCTTACTAGGTTTTGAAATGGGACAGCCGTTATGCTTTTATGAACCTTAACGATCAATCAAGATGAGCCGAAACTCTCTAAGAAGAAATGGTTCACAAGATATCCGTGCCTTGGTGGGACACTTTGTCTAATCCCTACTAATATTATAAATGCGAAACTAACGGCCTATCCACATCTCCACGTCACGACGTCGTCAACGTGGAACGGTGCGGTAACGCGGCACGGTGCGTTGACGTAACGTGCAAATTTACGTTACCGTATCGTAAAAATACACGTCAGGATCATTGTTAGATTTATCGTTGACCATGTAGATCCTGAATTTTAATAAGAGAAACAGTAATGTATGGTTTTAAAGCATTGGAGCACATAGACGGCGACTAACACGCGGACGTGGAGGGCGCGGGCGGAGCGCATTACGTATGCGCTTGCGGCTAGAGGCGGAACGTGTTACGATACGGTAACGTAAATTTGCATGTTATATCAACGCACCGTGCCGAGTTACCGCACCGTTCCACGTTGACGACGTCGTATCGTGGAGATGTGGACAGGCCCTAACTCTGTCTGTCTGTTACGCTTTCACGCCTAAACCGCTGAACCGATTTTGATGAAACTTGGTACAGAGATAGTCTGAAACCTGGAGAACTACATAGGCTACTTTTATCCCGAAAAATACGGAATGAGCGGTAAACGATATCCACGACCTCTAGTGTTATACAGAGAGTAAACGAATTCGTGTAATTCCTTCAAACCAAGTGCATTTCCATAATAAGCCTTCGTCCGCCGCGTAAGGGTGCTTTTCCACCAGAAATGTGTGCTGCGGATGTTTCAAACCAGACAATAAGAGTGCTTTAATCAAATAACCCTGACACATGTTTGAAAATAAAGAGATCCTATTGGTGGATTTAACACACATATCCATAGCACACATCTCTGGTGGAAAAGCAGCCTACAGCGTCTCACCAGACGCAGCCTACGACGTTTTTAACAGACTACGGCGAACATTCGTTTCAATTTTCGCTTCGTGAAACCGTATCGAGGTCGTGACTGCCTACTCGCCATTCATTACCAAACGAGACGGATATTAATGGTACCTATAACGTGGGGATGAAAATTTATTAACATTGTGTTTTAGGGTAATCGATTGATGGGTGTTGTGTTTTAGTTTACATGTATTTATTTACTAGTTAGTACTTTTAGGGACTTATCACATTCCCGAGCCTACAATTCCAATTCCTGCCTATTGTAATCGCTTACAGTTTCAACTTCAAATACGTACAATTTTTTTTCCTATCGTCATTCGTTTTATCCAATCTGAACTCAAATTCAGGATCTCGAGATCTACAGTCAAAACAATATACATTACGTCATGTCCCAATATCCAAGAACCTACCTTGAAATGCCTTGAATTTTGACTATAATTTGCTGAATATAATATGATTTTATCACTTGGGGCTAGAATATAAAAGTTTTTAAGTTGTAAGATTCAACATAACCCAGCACGCTTGGTGGCAGAATCTATACGGTCCGCCTGGCTAGCTACCACCTGTACATAAAGGTACGAGTTTGTAGCCGACTGCATATAGCAGCAGCAGACGTGACGTAACGACACGTCGCAGAGTCATGTCGCTGCAGTCATGATTCCGAACCAAACTGCAGATGGCTGCAGCAGACGACACCTTGTATTCCAGTTGGTTCTGAATGTTCCGTGAGACAAGATGTCTGACCTGTTTAGGATTAGCGATCAAGATTTATATCTTTTGTTTTTGTTAGATGCATTGTACCGTGCAGTATATTGGGCTACCTGGTTTATCAGTTTTTCTTCCTCGGAATTGGAAAAACTCATTTTTTTAGGAAGATTCAACGTGTTGTCGCTCCAGCGTCGGTGGCACTACTGATCTGCGGTCGGACGACACGTCGTCTGTGGTCGTGCGACGTGTCGCTAGCTACCTACGGAAGGTATTTCACAGAAATACATAGAAACCAGTAGTGTCGGAGCGACACGTCGTCTGCTGCTGCTGTATGCAGTCGCCTACGAACTCGTACCTTTAAAGTCAAGCAACAAGTCAACTTGGATTCGTGTGCTCCATCTTTGACCTTGTCTGCGGTTATCATCTGGAGCGTCAAGCGCCAAACGCGACAAAGAAAAAAAATTGTCCTTAAAATTAAATCTGGTACAGCCTCATCACTATGAATGGACGAAACTAGTCACGCATTGCGGGCTAGTCCCTCTCATCCCTAGAGAAATCTTCGTCTGAAGCACATCAAACATAAAGGAGACGTGACTGACAGAATATGGTTATGAAATAACATTATCTGTACTAGTTGAGGCTGGAGACATCGTTATGTGACTTTGTAATAGTTTGCAACCAGGGAGGATAATAATGAGCTTAGTATACCGTGTGCGGATTGCCTAAAGCGCAGTTCAGACTCAGACTACGCTATGATATGTTATGGCTGGGGCTGGCACTATGCTCGGGCCCAATTCTCCTAAAATAAATTGTTGCCAAACGCAATCGAACCACAACCGTCAGTCAGTTTTTGTTTTCGAAAATTTTCAAAATGATTTGTCGAACAATTTGATAGCTTTTGAAATTAAGAACTGTCTGAATGAACGGTTCGGCCTTGGTTCGGTTGTGATTTATCAAGATTTATTTTAGGAGAATTGGGCCCCTCTGTTCAAAGTAAGATGAGTCCTGACATAGCGGTTATTTCGTAAATTGTAGCCGTAAGTGTTCAAACACACTATGCCGAAGATACGCGACCGAAGTTCCGCGGCTGATTTTATGTTCCGACGTATTCGGCTGATATGACACACCATAAGTGAAATTCAATTGCGTAAACTTGTGGGAGGACACGCGGGGCGCGGGCATGCCTGCCTCCCGCTACTATCCACCCCGGATCTTCGTCGGCAATCTAACCGAACTTCGGTCACGCATAACGTGTGCTCTACAGAATACGTTTCCGCCGAATTGTCGCTGAACTTACGCCCGACCGAAGTTCGGCTGTACGCTATAACGCGACGTAATTTCGACATAATGTGTCGTCAGTAATTCAAATAGCATTGCAGGCGTAATCATGCCGAACTTCGGTCGTGTATCTTCGGCATAGTATGTTTAGACACTAGAGACTGCTATCGAATAAACGTAAACGACATCATCAAAAACCGTAAAATAGCTATATTATCCATGTTTTTTTTTATAGTATTTGATATTCTTTGAATGGTAACGTTTTGTAGAGAAACGTCCGGAATTACCTTAGGGTGAAAAGGGTATAGTGAACTTTGTGCCAAAAAAGCCAGAGTTAATGTAAATAGAGTACCTATTTTAGTGTACTTTATCTGTGTTCTACATAGATTATAAACTACACCTACATGAAATAAAGCACAATACTCTAATCTATTTTACGCGACGTCTTACGTAGGCGGTTTAAAGCGACGCGAATTGCGAAGCGATGCGATGCGGTGACACGCGATGCGGTGCGAAGCGGCGGCTTTGTCCTACGAGCTCGCGGACCGCTCGCCGTGCGCCGCCGTCATTCAGTAGCACTGTACGGCACCGCATCCAATTCGCGTGAAAATATCAAGCCAACTGACCGCGTTCGCTTCGCGCCGCGCCGCGCCTCTCCGCACTCCACGTGCGTTTGGTCACGTAGACCACTTCAATAGGTATCGTCTGTTTGTTGTTTTCGCGTCGCTTGTAGATCGCTCACGTAGGATGACGCGTTAGAGTACGGTTGACAACCCTAGCGCCCCCGTGATACACGAGCACGCTTGACATCTAAACATAGCCTAAAACGGCGACATGTTGAAGCGAAATTAAAACAAACAAAAAATATAAATCATACCGCCAACAAGTCAAACTCAAATAAATATAATTTTATACAAAATTGGACGGATCTGCCATATTTCAGTACAAAATACACCAATTTGTGGCTCCGTTCCATCTCTTTTTATTTTATTTACAGACAGATTTGTTTATTGAAACCGGCATTAAGTTAAGCTTCGAATTTACTTTATAATTTATTAAATGGACGGCAATTAATTCAAATGATATGTGTACAGAGAGCAATAAAATGTTACATTACGACAAATGGAAACATTTAACGTGTTTGTGCACGTTGTCATCTTCTTGTTCTGTCTAGCCCAGTCTTTCTCAAAGTGAGCGATAACGCCCCCTTGTGGGCGCTAGGCACCTACAGGGGGCGTAAAGTACAGACAAAGTCTAATCGGGGCACGACTGCAAAACATGTAAGGCGCAACACAATACAAACAGCCCATTGCAAAATCCCTGCGCAACCTGTATGGCTCACGCCGGGGCAGGAGTGTGGTTTTAGTCGGTAAGAGTCCGACACTACCCAAGCCAGCTCACCCGTGAGGTGGCTTGGGTTTCCATGAGGATATCCCACTCCAGACAAAATAAAAAAAAAAAAAAAAAACGGGGCACGGCAGTACCCTCGCCAATGTCAAACAGGGACAGCCGTACATCCTTTTTAACCGACTTCAAAAAGGAGGAGGTTCTCAATTCGTCTGAATGTTGTTTTTTTCACGAAGCAACTCAAGGCACTTAAGATGTCAGAAATTTTCACTGCGAGAAAGTCGCAAGGCTAGGCGTGGCTTTTTTACACGTATGATTTTGACGGGATCACATCTTTCTTAGATCACTTAGAAAATTTCTGTATCAAAATACTATCAAATTATGAAATCCATGTAAAATACAATACGAAACAAATACTATATTGTACAGAACAATAAGCAAGGCAACCTACATTATTCAAATAAAAGAAACTGGGTGGTCTTATCGCTCTAGGCGGTTTCTTCCAGACAACCTTAGTATGGACAATATTGACAAGTAAAAAGTAGATAATAATAATTTATTAGTTTACATAAACTTTATTACATTAATACAACGCAATTTTTAGTATACAAGGTTAGAGCTGTTGCACACCACGTTTTTTTCAGGCGCCGTCGACGCGCGTTTTTCAATCGCGCGTTGTCGGCGCTGCTAAACTTGAAATAGGCAGATTATTGCGATTGCATCGCTGCAAACTCACGAGAAACGCGCTATAGACGCGCGTGAGCAACTCTCCTTGCAAAGTAAAACGCGTGTAGCACGCGCACGAAAGAGCGTGTTTCGCGCTACAGACGCGCGTGAGCAACTCTCCTTGCAAAATAAAACGCGCGTAGCACGCGCGCGAACAAATCAAACGCGCTGTACGTATGTGTTTGCAGCTAAAGAGCTGCTGGCTCAGCGCGTCTGTATCGATGTAAGTCCGCGCTACGAGCGCGTCAACAGCTCGCGAAAAAGTCGTCGTCTGCATACTCCAATTTTATGAACGTGTGAATAGATACATTGGTTGTGATAACATCGCGTTTGCAGCGCGTTATAGTTGCGTGCGACGCGCGTTGACAGTGCCTGAAAAAAACTTGGTGTGTAAGAGCCCTTAGTCAGAAAGGGGGTACTGATGCGCAGGCCACTTAAAGTATCACTGATGACGGTTTTAAAGCAAGTGTTATTCAAAATTCAATAATTTTTATTTCCATGTAAAATAATTTTTATTTAATTTTTTCAAAAATCTTCGTCCTTACTTCAGTTACGAATTCAGAAAATGGACCTTCTAATTCGAGACCCCAAATATGACCTAAAACATAAACACAGCTGATCATAGCTGAGGATGAATAGATTTTAACATATATTTTTTTGTAAATTTTGAACAGCTGTTTCTCTTAAACTATTGAGTTTTGGGGAAAGTAGGAGAACAAAAGTTACTCATTACTATGGGTACTTTAACGCCCTTTCGGATTAATACCCCCTTTCTGACTAAAACCGAGATCCATCGCAAGAAATTTTCATCAGAACTGCCTGAATACTCGTAATATTGTATTTTTTAAACTAATCTCCAAGTGACATGCTAGTTTATTTTGCGTTTAGGCTTGATGTAGCTACAATAACAAATGCGTGAGCTATGCCATGCTGAGTCCGTACCCTTCGCTAGCGTTCGCTCTGGTTCGTTCTGTGTTGACACAACAGCGAAAGCGAGCGAGCGTTTGACGTCCATCGCCGAAAGCCATTCGTACGCCTTCGTCCGATTGGTCTGTACAAGGCATTAGGGCCTTTTTACTGTCATGCGGGTTCGTGAGCGCGTGCGTGCGTCACCCGCATGCGTGGCGCTCGCAGTTCACCTTTTCGTGCGTGTTTCACGCATCACAATAAATACATGTATGAAAAGGTGAATTTCAGGCGCCACGGGTGCGTGTGACGCACGCACGAGGGCACGACCCCCATGACAGTAAAAAGACCCTTATACACGGTAGCTTACTGAGCTGACCGTCTCGAGGCTGAATTATTACTATCTATTTGATATGCACAGAAACCTATTGAATCCAAGTTGAAATGTAACCTTATTTTTGAAAAAAAATATAACATGGTATAAAAACTATACCAATCAAGTCTCCTGGTGATTCTGAACAAACTAGTAACATTGTATACTAAAAATAACCTTATATTTCTAACCCACAACTTCAATAAAATTACATGTAGGTATTTGATATTTTATTTAATCCATCACTTACTATCTGTTATTCCGAAATCGGCTTCAGTGAATTTATCCGTCAGTTGAGCGTCTTCACACCTTCCCCTCGGCGTGGGTGTTGTGTCAATATTTTTTCAGCTAAAACGTTCGAGTTCGCTTGCCCGCGCATCGGAATTGGGTCAAATATACTCTCACTCCGTATAATATAAGCCTACTGTAAATAATTGTTGAGTATCGCTTTTAAGTGCTATGCGGAGCCACTTGTCGTTTGTAGATCTATTTCAAGTTCTCCTAATTTTTATCCTATTATTTTTCTCAAAATGTATCTATCAGTCCAGCTGAACATATGACTGAAAACATGAGGTATCATTACCATTATTATAACTCCGTTTGATGATCGCAGTATGTTTATATTAGGTTTTGCTAAATAGAATGCCACCTTATGAAAAATGGGAATGGTTTATCATTAACTAGCAACCCGCCCCGGCGTCGCTCAGATACGTTTTATAGCTTACAACCTTCCGGAAGAAATGACCTAAATAAAGATGAAAACCGGATTAAAATTAATTGAGTAGTTTAGAAGAAGTAAGCGGACAAACAGACAGACGCGGAAAGCGTCTTCAATTGATACTATTTGTAGTAGATTCCTATGATTTATCGAGCGTTATTGGTTAAAATTAAGACTCTTGTATCTTTACCAATAATATAGCAAAGACTCTGCATAGTACACGCTCCCATAAAAAAAATAGCTTACGAGTCTATTTAGGTATATGCCCAGTTTGGCAATAAAAAACGCTACCATTTGGTAAGCAAAACGATACGTTTTTGTTCATAGGAATCGGACACTAGATATTGCGATGAATCATTTTTCACCCCTAAGGGCTCTTACACACCACGTTTTTTTCAGGCGCTGTCGACGCGCATCGCACGCAACTATAACGCGCTGCAAACGCGATGTTATCGCAACCAATTTACCTATTCACACGTTCGTAAAAATGTAGTATGCAGACGACGACTTTTTCGCGAGCTGTCGACGCGCTCGTAGCGCGGAGTTACATCGATACAGACGCGCTGTCACAGCGCGTATCTTTAGCTGCAAACACATACGTACAGCGAGTTTTAATCGGTTACTTGCCGACACGCGCGTCTGTAGCGCGATACACGCTCCTTCACGCACGTGCTACACGCGTTTTACTTTGCAAGGAGAGTTGCTCACGCGCGTCTGTAGCGCGTTTCTCGTGAGTTTGCAGCGATGCAATCGCAAGTAATCTGCCTATTTCAAGTTTAGCAGCGCCGACAACGCGCGATAGCGAAACGCGCGTCGACGGCGCCTGAAAAAAACGTGGTGTGCAAGAGCTCTAACGTATGTCGTTTTTTTTGCCATAATGATGTAACTTCCGCACACCATCGGGAACACAAAGAAGCCATTAATTTGTTCTTGGACTACATTCACTAGAAGTTATTCTATCATAATAATACCTTACCAAATTATAGTAGATTGCAAGCCAAGGCTTCACGGCTAACAGGATATCGGATATCTATTAAGATAAGGAGCTGAATGTAAATCGTATAATAGTGCCTTCATAGACTAGACTATAATCTCCTCTCCCGAGGCGTCGTTCTAAATAGCAAGCGTACAATTAATATTCAAACAAATATCTTAATGTAGAAGATATACCTAATGGCGTTTTTACAGCGACAAAAAATACTATTTGATCCTAAAAAGCCATCGTAAGTGTCTAAACACACTATGCCGAAGATACGCGACCGAAGTTCGGCATGATTACGCCTGCAATGCTATTTGAATTACTGACGACACATTATGCCGAAATTATTTTGTGTTATAGCGTACAGCCGAACTTCGGTCGGGCGTAAGTTCAGCGGCAATTCGGCGGCAACGTATTCTGTAGAGCACACATTATACGCGATCGAATTTCGGTTCGATTACCGACGAAGATTCGGGGCGGGGAGCAGCAGGAGGCAGGCATGCCCGCGACCCGCGTGTTCGCCCACAAGTTTGCGCAACTGAATTTCTGCCGCGTAAGTTCGGCACTTATGGTGTGTCATATCAGCCGAATACGTCGGAACGTAAAATCAGCCGCCGAACTTCGGTCGCGTAAATTCGGCATAGTGTGTTTGGACAAGTTTTTGTTCTGCCAAGCCTTTTCCCAACTATGTTGGTGCCAGCTTCCAATTAAACCAGATGCTGCTGAATACCAGTATTTTACACGAAGCGACTGCCGTCAGACCTCCGCAACCCAGTTACAACGCCGATATCCTAAGGTTAGGCCGGTCGTCAGACTTTCGACATCTGACTACCCGTAATGACTGCCATAGGTATTTGTATGACAGCCGGGACCGACGATAATATAATATTTTATTATAATAAATATATTTTATTGAACATTCGTATAATCGCTTCGCACGATCGCGTGACCGCCTGTCAATTAGGAAGGTCGGGTTAGTCTGTGAGGTGCATAGAGAAGTAAGCACATGGAGTGCTGGTTTGCGAGCGAATCGCGGACAACATCATCACATTCCAAGTCCACTGCGGGATATGGACATTACAATACACCACTAAAAAATAAAAACAGGACATAATGTAGGAGTTGGACAATGGGCGATCTTATCGCCATAATAGCAATCTCTGACACCACTGATTAATAGAAACATAATACTAGCTGACAGTCAACCTGTAGATGAAAACAAAGTTACTAAAAATGGATAACGTGAATGTGCCTCTTCAAAAACAGCGTTAATCAAGGAACATAATACTTAGACAGGCTAGTTGTGATATTGCAATAATCGCCAAACTTATGAATTAGTTATCTTAGTGTGTATATAATTAGCCTCAATGGAGGATGTTGACGCTCATTCGCTTAACACAATACCTTGATCGCTTTTGACGCAACCCACGGAACGTATGGGAACGCATTATTAACGTGCACAAGCACAGGTGAATATCGCCGATGAAGAATACAGCGCATGATGCAACGTTTTACATTTTCTTCCTCCCGCATCGAACATCGCATCTGGGGGTCTACTCCCTAAGCACGAAGTCCGTGATTTCGGCCTTAGTTACGAGCGTTTCCTACCCCCTATCACCGACGGACATACGATTATTTCGGGGCCCGAACTAAGAATGAATGACAACACGATTTGACAGCTGTTCCTACTACCGATGTGTTTTTGCCCGTACGAAAAGTTTAACTTGTTTTGTTCACTCCTACGCTTCGGGCTACTTTCGGACGGGCGACTAACTTCGTTGACGGACTTAGGGAGTAGGCCCCCTGTTCACAGTGACGAAATAAATGGATGATGTCTCCATTTTGTTCATACTCTGTGGTGAGGTAACAGATAGTAGGTTCCCGTATAATATGCAACGACTGCAATTCTTGCCGACTAAGCGATGTCTTTTAAATGTGCTCTCTTATAGGGTTGTCTCGGTTTCAGGTAACTCTCTCTTTGCTATGCATAAATTAAGTACGAATTTAGTTCTTTTGTAAAATTTTAGGTCGGTATTTGTTGTATCTTGGCTGGTTTACTTACATTAATTGTGACACAAATGTCAGTCACTGCAAAACACAGACAATCGATGCATATAGTGTATACCTAGTGTCCTAATCAAAACCTAACTTTAAAACTAAAAAGTGACGGCACGTTTGCGGTAGTAGCTAAGCGATTGGCTTCTGCGCTACGGGTCGTGAGTTCGATTCCCACACGAAACAAAAATGTGTATGGCCTACAGATGATTGTTTCGGGTCTGGGCGTTTGTGTATGTGAGATTTGTGTCTGTAAACACACTCACGATCCAAGAGAAATCTTAGAGTGGGGCAAAGAACTTAAAAAAAATCACAATTTACAACTAATTTTAAATATGTTTATTAATAAGTATCGCCGAATCAAAACATGGTTGAAATATAATTTCGTATTCATGCTTCTGCTAACTTTTGGACTTATTTTTATTCATCCATCCAAAATTTAAGTGCTGAGCTCTTGTCGGTGTAGCAATCTCCATCTTTCTCTCATCATCATCATCATTCAGCCGAAAGACGTCCACTGCTGAACATAGGCCTCCCCCAATCTATGTTGGGGGGGGGGGGGGGTTTGCCATAATCGCCACCACAGAATAGATAATAGTACATCGCCACGCTTGGCAGGCGGGTTGGCGATCGCAGTATGGTTGTTAAAGTACTCAGAGAGCGCTGCTGCCCATCCTTTAGTGAATCCCTTAGTCGCCTTTTACGACACCCACGGGAAGAGATGGGGTAGTGCTATTCTTTACGTCCGGCACCACACGGAACATCTTTCTCTATCCAGAACCAATTCCTTCACTTCTTTTTATCATTTCTCTCTTTTCTTTCAATTGGTCTGTTTACTTTCTTCTTGGTCTACCTGGTTTTCTCTTTGCTTGTAATTTACCTTCTATGATGTTCGTTACTACCAATATAATAAAATGTACAACCAACGTCATACGCCGAGTACGCACGAACGAACACGAACATCGAACACGAATTACTATGAAGTAGCGATGCCCGATACGTATCCATATTTTGGTGTATCGATACAACGGAATGCGATGTATCGATATTTTGTATCGATACACGTCAACGTGATATTTGGCTGTATCGTATCGCTTCGCCGGAATATCGCATCGAAAATATCGTATTGTGATGTTTGGTTTGTGAAATATTACGATAGGTTATAGTAACAAAGATTTCAAATGTAAACAAACTTAATTATTCTTGTTTTGTAATGCCGCCACACTTGTAGGTGCGGCATTAACCTTTGTAATACGATGCGGATAGGTAAGACCTAATGTAAATATTACTTTTGACTTTGTTGATTTTGTGTGTGATTTTTTATTTAGTGATTCGGGTGCGAAATGCAAATTGTGTTGATTAAACGTTAAAACCTAAAGGCAACACCACTTAAACAACAATACGATATTTCGATACGATATTTACAGTATCGATACAAAGACATACGATAGTAGATCCGTGTAGGTATCGATACAATCAATTGCGATACATTACGATACGATATATCGATACAAAGCGACATATTATCGGGCATCGCTACTATGAAGGTGTTTGCCGAACACACTGTTCGGTAGTGGCACGCACGTGCAAACAATGTGTTCGATATTCGTGTTCGTGGCTATAGATTTTTATTCACCAAACATAATTTCAAAAATATTCCTAACATCCAGTGATAACCCTAACACTAGTACCTACTGAGACATCCGTTTCCATCCACAACGGGAATTTGATATCTTCATTTTAATATCAGTGGGTTTCAAATGAGAAATGTTGAGCGCCACACGGACGCGTCAAAATTCAACTTTGTTACGATTTTACGTGAAATCCCTGTTGTGGTTTCAAACATTTCAACTGGAGATTTAATATGTGTACTGGTGCACAAAAATGCGTTTAATTTTAATTAAAATATTTGTGCTGACAATCCTACCTGCTTTTTTGAAAGTGTAGAACTTTTCGTTGCTTTTTTCTTTCATTCAAAATGTTGATTTAAATTACGTTATCTGTGTTATTTTTAAGATTAGAGGTTGGGCAGCAGTGTTTTCCTGTCTGTAAAGCACAGTGATTATTTTAATTAATATCTTCTCAAGACGTGATTTTGTTCTCATTACGCCTCTGAATGTTCATTGCAGCGCGCAGCCAAGTTATTTAGCAATAGTTCCGTAAGGAACTATTAGTTAATCTGTGACGCAACCGTCTTTGAAATTATTATTGATTACCTAGTTACGGTTTACTCACGTGCATTTTTCGGGATTGCCCGACTAGTTTCAGACCCAAACGGAGCCCTTAATCATGAGCTGAACACATGAGTAAACTTAAACTAATCATAAATATGAATACCTATGTCTAACGAAAGTTATTACAAAAATTATTTATTCTGTAAATGATTTGATCCATAAATGGCAGGCATAAATATATAGAGTTTTCCCCCTGGGCATTCTACTACAGTCAACAAACAAGACAATAATAGGTAATTCATAATAATTTAAGACGCTCGTAGGCAATGATTCAATCCACCTACGCACTCGCAGCCCTGCTTGTTGTTAACCCTTCGGCTCGACGAGATTTTGACATTTGTCATACCCGCTGACTCGGGGAGTTGTCGCGTCAATTAATTGAATTAAGTCACTAAATGCAGGAATTTGCACGCAAGTTTTAAGTATGAATTTAATGTGAAAATTATTTTATTTCATTAATATTGTACCTAATATGTCTAGTAAATTTCTTTAAAAATGTGCTGTTTACGTGAAGCTACGTCAACATAATGCGAAATTAGAACAAAATAGATATTTAACATACCTCTAACCAAATGTTAGTTGAGATAGATTAGCTCAAAAACAATAATTAACGTACCTAGTTACGTGTTGAAACGCTGAAGGGACAAGCTAAACATGGTTTCTTTTTCTTTTCATTTTCACTTTTACCATTATTCAAATACAAAAACGGATAAAAAAACACAATTCAATTTAGTAAAAATTGTACGTCGACTTAATTCGAACCTAGTGCTGACCATCAATCCAAAATTGTTAATACAATACAAATGTTGCATTCAGCCAAATCGATACTCATTCAGCCTAATCGAAACTCATTCATCCTAATCGAAAAATAATCATTAAATAAATAAAATCGCTCGAAAGTTAATTAATGACATTTATTTATTTTCGGCATAGCTACAAATAAATAATTTCACGTGAATAGAAATTATTTTTCAAAAACCTAAAGTATTGGCACAGATTAAATATAGTACAAGTAGAATGAACACTAAGATATTTTAAGTATCTAATAGACATAATTAGAATGTATTACCACATTCTCTCCTATATTATTACATGCAGTCGGTCAACGTGGTACATTATCGCAGAGCATTCGTGTTAGGGTTTGCTGAGGAAAGCGAGCAGCAGAGAGGCGGAGCTTATGTCCTAATCTGCCATACCGCAGCTCGGGACATAAATTCCTGGGCCTTTGCTTCCTGATTTCAAATAGAAGTGAAATAGTTCATAAGATAGAGGACGTACTACTATAATCAGGTTTTAATAATGTTAGAGGACATAAGGTCGGTTCACAAAACAAACATGGCTAAGATCGATTTCTAAATCTAAGATAGCGGCTACGAAAACTTACTAAGTACTTATTCATCATGGGTGATATTTCCATGGTTTTCATGGCTCCTGTTGCAGAAAATGAGGTCAAAACATGAAAAGTTCACTAGTCGTTATGGGTGTCAATTCTGTAGTTTTCGGTGGCGCTGAGGCCGAAAATGGGGTCAAAATGAAATTCCAAGATAGCGGCTACAACAATTTGCAAATTAGTCGTCATGGGTTTCAAAATCGTGATTTTCGGGGGTGTTAATGCCGAAAATGAGATTAAAATCCAAATCCAAGATGGCGGTTACGCAAATTGGCTAGCTGTCATGGGTGTCAATCCCATGATTTAAGGGCTAGTAAATTTCATTTAACTAGTGAACTTTCATGACGGCTATCTTGGATTTGGGAGTAGAATTATTTTCGGCATCAGCACCCCTGAAATCTATGGAAATAATATAATTATGAAATAATAAGTAAATTTTCAAGGCCGCCATCTTGAATTTAAGAATAACTTATGTCTACCTACTGCTGCAAGGCTTATCCGCTGCGACTATCAGCTCGACAAAATGTAAAGGTCTAAAAAATGTTGTAAAAGTGCCAAGTAAAGATGGCTGAACTACTGTTGCCTTTGCACCCCTGTCCAAATAAAACGAGCAAAATTTCATAAAGCGTTTAAAATCGATCTCGAAATAAAATCCTACTTCAAAACCCAGAGGTGCCTAGTCTGAGGTGAAACATTTACGAGTTCGTGTAATGTTACAATTATTCGCCATTTTCACATAGCAGCATGTTCATTGCTCGTTTTAAATTCTAACTTATTCGAATTCTAACTACTACATCTATATCTATACTAATATTATAAAGAGGTAGAATTTGTTTGTTTGTTTGTTTGTATGTAGGAGGTAATCTCCGAAACTACTCATCCGATTTCAAAAAATTTTTCACCAATAGGAAGCTACGTTATCCCTGAGTGCTATAGGCTATATTTTGGGATCAAAAATTAGGGATCCGTAAATTAACGCGAGCGAAGCCGCAGGCAAAAGCTGGTTATAAGTAAATGCTTCCGGTCAGCATCCGACTTAAGATGGCCCAAGGCCTCATCAATGTCTCGCATCGAGAATGCCAAAAGCTTTCCGCCATTAAATCTTCCCCGAAATCAAATACTCACTACTCCTATGTCAGATATACTGGGCACCCTATACCATCTACGCCTTCAAAAAATAAAGTCTATAATGTATGACCTCTTCACCTCTCTTCTGTTTTTTTTTCGTTTATTCACAGCCGTCAACCATCCTGGACATAATAAAATTAATATTCTATGTAGGTACCTATGCAATTTAAAATTAGTACATGAAGGCGTAGGCGAGGTACCTAGATTTCGCACTATTCCGATCCCGTTTAACAATTTTAAACCTTATTACAAGGATCTTTTCGTAGATAATTATTATTTTACTGCCGATATTGCGTCAAATTAGAATGTATTTTTTTGAATTTTGAATAAAGAATATCAGTCTACGGATGCATTGAATTCCACGGTGAAGTTTCGGTACGAATATTAATTGATGTAGCCACAGAGGATTATGATTTATGATGAATCTAAATCTATTTTATTTTATTAAAATGTACCTACTGACTTATTACGAATTTAAAAAAAAGTATCTTTGATTGCTTGATTATAATTTTAACATAGATAGAATGTTAAATTACATCAAATATGTAAAATATTTACTATAATTAAAAAAATCGATTTTTGGTGTTACTTATTTTTTATTAAATCTATTCGAACAAAATCACAACGAAATAATCGATTCACTTTCTCACATCATTAACCATAAAAAAGTAATATGGCGGCTGATTCCGAATCCCAAATTGAGTAGTGATAACAAAGATTTCGTGATATTTTACGTACGTTTACGTTTTACGTTAAAACATGGGCTTTTTCTAGTAGTATATCGCATTTGTCAATAGATGATGGATTGTTTTTAACCACGCCTACTGTGTAATTTGTGATATTAGTGATAAATGAACAACAACAAAAGTTCAACTGGCGGGAAGCTTTACTTTGGATATCAAAAACTTTGTTATCACTACTAAAATTACCAAAACTATGGATGATTTCCTCGAGTTAATAAATGATTTACTCATTTTGTGATGATTGGTAGTCCAGAATCCATTCTTTTTATGATTTTTAGCGTCCACCACGACTGTCATCAAATGGCGGTTATCGCATTTATACATTCAGTTTTGTAAAGGTAAATATTAAAACTCGTGCGCTAAATAGGATTGATTCAATGGTACTCAAACTTGAGCTTTTTATTTAGTTTTTATAAATTTCATCCAATAACAAGATCCGATAAGTAGATAATTAAATGTTTACATTATTAATTAGGATGTCGTATGACCTAATTCTGGGCCCCGATCGGGGTCGAAAACGAGTTTACGGTAGTTCTTGTGTTCGTCCCCTTTCGGGGCCCGCTACGGACTATACGAACGAGGCATCATATTTTAGGCATAGTTGTGTACACACGGCTACACTTCCAGCTATGCAAAACCAGTATAAGCTGACCGTTACTTGTGCGAAAAGATTATACAAAGCGACGCCAAGATAAACTGGTTTTGCATAGCTTGATGTGTAGCCGTGTGTACCACCTACGCCATTTTACCACTGTGTTAAGCAAAAACCAAATAATTCCACGTACTAGAATTGTAAAAATAGGCAGGTACAAATAATGAATTAATATTGTAAACACAGTAGATACTTGCAAATTATCACTTTATTATTAACTAGACTCTGATTTGAAATTGTAATGAAACCGAAGTCAAATTCGCTGTTCTTTTGTCCATAATTATTTATATTCTAATATGAATGTTTAAAAAAATGTTAACATGCAAATCAATTAGAGCAAAATAACGCCATCTATGGAGACGTCAGACAAAAAAAAACTCTTTTCACACTGAAAGTTTACGCCATCTCTGGCGCAGATTATAAACTACACTGCCTTTGCGTTACGTAACTCTATCGACTTTACTCAAATCTCGGACCTCAAAATATTTATGATAGGACCAGCAACATTTTTTAGATTATTCTATTTAATTTAAAATAAACATCATACCAAAATAATTAATTACCCCGTTCAAAGCTTGATAGCTAGTGCTGCACAGCTAATCAGCTATCGTTAAAATATCGAATAAATGCTTAACCGTGTATACGTATAATTAACTTGTTTATTTTAGATGTTAAAACCTTTCTAAGTATTTTAATTAACGTGAAACCATGATCATCTCTGAGACATAATTTTACAGCTCGACATAAAAGTCTGCAAACGTTTTTTTTTTTTTTTTGACAGGCGATAGATACCTATAAATCGACTAAATTTATTTAAAATCATTAGGCTGCGGTTTCTGATTTGAGAATTCTGGTTAAGCAAATAGTTAAGTAATATTTTGAGTACAAAGTTGTCAAAAAATGCTTTAAAATCCGTCATTTTTTTGACAACTCCATACTCAAATGTTACTAAAGAATTTGCTTATCCCGAATTCTCAAATCAGAAACCGGAGGTAAGACTTCAAAGTAACTTTTAAAGTTAAAATTATGTATTTTTTTATTATAGTCCCCGTTTTTCTTACGTAGGCGGTTTAAAGCGACGCAAATTGCGGAGCGATGCGATGCGGTGCGAAGCGGCGCAGTGGCTTTGTCCTACGTGCTCGCAGACCGCTCGCCGCGCGCCCCGTCATTCAGTAGCACTGTACGGCACCGAATCCAGTTCGCGTGAAAATATCAAGCCAACTGACAGCGTTCGCTTCGCGCCGCGCCACACCGCACCGCACTCCACGTGCGTTTGGTCACGTAGGCCACTTCAATAGGTATCGACTGTTTGTTGTTTTCGCATCGCGCCGCGCCGCTTCGCGTCGCTCACGTAGGATAACGCGTTACTCTTTTCCTAACAAAACACAACACTGCAAGGTCGTATAAATGAGAGTGCATATAACGATTAAATAACGATTGCTATGTTGCCAATCGATAACTGTCTTCATACCTTCAGGGTCAGCACTAATAACTTTCAAACGGAGAATTTTATATTTTTTTCCTCATTTTGACCATGGTATACCTAATAAAACAAGGTTGTAACTTCCCTTGAAAACCAGATCACGTGACTGAACATTAATACGTCATAACGACGAATGAACCAATAAGCTTTGGCTTCTGTTTGCAAACTTTGTTGTTATTGGTGGGAAAATATCACGTTTCGTGACATATTAGCGGCCATTGCGGAAAGGGAATATCTTATTTTACAATACCATGATGGTATTGACATTTTGTTTCGTCATTCTTTTTTTTATTCATTTCATTTGTCATCGTGGCTACGGTTTGCTCGATCCTCAACGTGGATTCAATATCAAGAAAAATGAAGACTTGTAAGTGTTTCAATTATATTTACGTGTTAAAGTATCAACTGTTATTTGCTTTAGTATCTAATAAACACGATTACTTACCGTTATCGTATTACTTCAAGGTTACCGAGGAAGAATGGAAGTATCGAAGTCGAAGTTTCCAGAACATTACGCTACAAATTGAAAGGGCGCGGCTACTTAATGACGATGAGGATGCTGATCCTGAGAAACAATAAGGAAAGATGTGAAGCCCAGACGAACTAAATGCCCAGATGAGGGTATAAGGTATAAATAAGTGCCAGTAGAACGAAGCATAACTGACACGTTTCAGTTTGGCTTTGTTCACCACGATTTTCTATGCATTCCAATCGCCCAGCGATATTAATTTCATAAGAAATTAATATCTTTATTATTTCTATCATAAATCCGATAGAAACGACAAAATACATGCTCAAAGCTTTTTTTGATGGTCTGAGGCTCATAATAAAAAAATGCCAATTTTATAGACTCCATTGATTTTAAAATGTTTTTTTTTTATTTAAAATTTATACAGGTAAGTAAATCTGGGCTTTTGCAATGCATAATGAGTAGAACGCAAGTTCTACTTTGATTCATTATTAGCATTAAGTGTAGGGACAATTAAATGGTAGGAAAACACTTATTAAAGTGGCGCTTCACGATTTAAAGTAAAAGGTGACTGCTGTTCCAACATATGGAGGTAACTTGTGAGGTGCTAAGCCACCAAGCAAGGTGTAAGTAACATCATTATGATCGCAAGTGGAATAGGCCTACTGGGGACACCACTATAAAAAAAACGCACCTAGTGTTCTACCTCAAGGGTGGTGTGGAAACGAGCACCAGTATTTTTTTTATCAATGCAAATGCAAATCTAAATAATGATGGGTAAAGAGAAGTAAGTATACCAACATACTAAGAGGGTATTTCACCAACATCAGTAAGTAGTCCATATAGTACATTTACCTTATCACCAGATAAGCTAAATGTGACCTACAATATAACATTTATGTGTTCATTAATCTTGTCATCACCATTGATAAGTTGGTGAAATGCAAATGTTAGCTACTATTGAAAAGTTTTGACACAAAATTAGCGAACACTTAATGATAAATTGATGAAACATCCCCTCAGAGAATAATAACTTTCATAAAACATCAATGCTGCTTTAAACTCTTAGCTTAGGGCTACAACAGGGAACCCATGTCCAGAATTAGATGGGAAAAGGCTGCTATGCTGATCGCTACCTGATGCTAGTTTTTTATGGGTCATTCCCAATTGCCCCCACCGACAGCGCCACCACTGGTGACAAATGGGATTTTTGAATCCCATTTGCCACCAGTGGTGGTGTTGGGGGCAACTGGGAATGACCCTTTTTTATCTGTAAAGGGGTCCACCCACAGCCACAGCGGTGTGGACCCAAATTGTATTACCTTAAACCAGCATTGGTGTTTGAAGAGAACTGTGCTCAAGTGAGTGCACCATTTGCATGTATGATGTCAAATCATGCCAAAAGGAATATGCAATCTTTTTATTTCCCTTTAGAAGAATGCAAGTCCTACACGGTTTTAATCTATTGAAGAAATGTTCTTTCACTTTAATGTAAACACATTGTCCATAAGCCATACTGCAGATGGTACGCAGGTGAGCTGGTAGGTAAGGTTAATGATCGATGTTGTTCTTCGATACTACCATGAAGACGCTATAGTATGGCTGCGTACATGACCTACATGCAAATATTGGATTTTGGATCACTGGAGTAATCTGAGTGAGTATGATTAGCTTATCACATTCGAGTCCACCACACCTTTCATAGAGCTCATACGCCATGCCGCCGGTTGATATTCAGTAAATTAGTTTTACAAATCTTTTACTAAGAGTAGTCATTTATAGCAGTTGTAAATTTTAACTACACACATCAAAAGTGTCTAGGGATCAAGCATTTTTATGCGGATTTCTTGAGATTGAGATGTGGCTTTGTAATAAAGGACAATGGGACAAAACGTCCCCAGTAGTGTAGCACTTTCTTACCTATTGTATATGAAAGACCTTATTAATCTCTTAATTTTATTGTATGACAGCTCATCTGTAAAATGTATAGTTTAATAGTTAATTAGCATGAAAGTAACATAAAAATTACCTTAAAAAAATGCTTATATTATTACTTCAATATGAATGTAATTATTTTAGTTAATGATAAGGGGTTATATGAAGAGCTCCAAAGCTAGTGTAACAATAGTTCAATGTGGGAAAGAGATAACGAGAGGCGCACGCGTCCAGAGGCGAGACGCGGCGCGCGGCCCTAGGCAGCGGTTACCATTTTCAAACGTAATATCACCCGACAGGGTTTACATTACCTGCGCACTGCGCATCGTACTCAGAATTGCATCCCCGACGAACAGTTCGGTTTTCGAACCAAGCACTGTTGCAGTCGACAATTGCACCGCAGAGTCGCTCCCGCTACATGCGCTCGTACAAAACGGGCATGCTATTCTTCGACGTAGCAAAACAAAAAGACAAGAACTGGCACAACGGTTTATTATACAAACTCGTACAGTCTCGTGCTCATCATTCGAGACTTTCTGTCGGATCGCTCCTTCCGCTATCGCCTAGAAGGCACCTTCTCGTCTCCTCGCCCTATCCGCGCCGGAGTTGTGTAGTGATATCGCCCCTTCTGTTCACGCTGTATATCAGCGACATTCCCAAATGTGGATTCGCCAAGTTGGCTCTCTTCGCCGACGACACAGCCATTTACTTTTCCGGTAGGAGTCTCGACAATATCACTCGAACCCTTCAAACCGCAGCTAGCGCCCTCGGGGTCTGGTTTCGGAAATGGAGAATAGAGGTGAATCCCGAAAAGAGCGCAGCCGTTCTTTTCGAGAGATACGGTGATTCCCACACCCACATCCGTCCCGTCCTCATGTTCGGGCAAGTTATAATACTCTTCATTTAGGAGTTTTTGATTCATTGACTTTATAAACCGTTCATTTTGAATATAATGACTCATTCTTTAAGTCAGTATATCATTTACATTTATTTTTCAGCCAATAATTGATGTTTAATGAGGAAATAAAAAAATAAAAAATATCATTTTTATTTCATTTCAAACCGATTTCATTCATTCCTTCACTCATTCTCGACTATTCATTCGTTCGTTCATTCATTCAAACTCACTCTATAGTGCTACAAGGGTGGGGACGGGGTCCATACATTTTGTCCCATTGTCCTTTATGATTTTATAAATTTTTAAGGATCCTTTTTGGTGCATTTCATAATTTGAATCAGGAACTGTGAATCAAATTCGAGTAAAAGATGAAAATCAGCTGTCAATATTTTCCCTATAAAAACATACAACGCATTGAAGACATTATTAGTGCTACTGTTTCCCTACTACTGATTAAAACCAACGTTATTATGGAGCGGCGACGTCATTTAAGCAGGGAAGAAATGCTCAGAGCCGTGGGAATGATAGAAGCTGGTTCCCGGCAACGTACTGTGGCTTTAGCTCTGAATACAAGTCAGAGTGTTATCAGTCGACTTTGGACACGTTACCGAAGCACTGGTACCGTGGCTGAGCGCCATGGAGGACGGTATCGCTGCACCACACGGAGACAAGACCGATACATTCAAATCTTAACTCGAAGAGCTCCAACAATAACCGCCATGATGTTAGCCGTGAGGCTTCATCACTCTTCAGGGAACTTAATTAGCGACCAAACAGTCAGAAACCGCTTGCATGAAGTGAACCTTCATTCCCGAAGACCGCTACGGGTACCACCTATAGCAATGCACAATCGTAGGATTCGATATCAATGGGCTCTTGGACACAGAAATTGGGCAGAAGAACAATGGCGTTTCGTGTGCTTTTCTGATGAGTCTCGTTTTGGTATGAGACCGGATACAAGACGTATACGACACTGGAGAACCCCTGGACGCCAACAGCGATTAAAATCCTGCCAGGAAGTCCATCCTTATAGTGGTGGAACCATCATGGTATGGGCGGGTATTTGGATCGGCGGAAGAACTGAGTTGATTTGGATCAGAGGCAACCTCAACGCTCAAATTTATGCTGAGACGATTGTATCAGACGTCATCGTTCCTCTACAAGCGCAAATCGGTCCCTTATTTCAGTTAATGCATGATAATGCACGACCGCACACCGCAAGAGTTGTAAGACAGACTCTCGCCGCAGCTAACATCAATGTCCTGCCCTGGCCTGCTCAGTCGCCAGACTTGAACCCGATTGAGCATGCATGGGATATGCTACAGAGAAGAGCTCTGCCGAATATGGAGGGTATCCAGTCGCAAGAAGACCTTTTTTTGTTGTTGCAACGAACATGGGCGGCCATTCCACAGCGTGATTTGGATGAACTCATTTTGAGTATGCCAAACCGATGTTCTTGTGTTGTTAGTGTTCGCGGTAGAAACACGGATTATTAATTGTTTAAGTTACCCAATAAAATTTTAAAGAAAACTGTTATTTCAGTCTTTTTTTCGAACTTTTGTGTTAGTGGTTCAAATGTCAAAAATCCCTTTATTAGGAAAATGGCAAATTTCTTTATTAATGCAAAGGTGACTTGGTTTATCGTTACTGTGACAAACGAAAACACTTTATTTGATGAATCCTTAAAGAAAATTTTAATTAATATCAATCAGGAGAAAAGTTATTGCAAAAATATATGTTGATCCCTAGACACTTTTGATGTGTGTAGTTTATGAGATATGGATGCCTGTCAGTCACGACTGAGGGACCACCTTTAACCGATTGTAACTTTTGAGTGGCTACTTTTACAAACTGGAGGCTGGATTTACAATTGTTTGAGAACTTTTACTAAGGGCTGACGCATTCAAAAGCTCAAAATTCAAAAGTGGTCCCTCAATGGGAACGCGCATATTGCTAGTGGACCTTCGAAACGTAATGCTAGGTCCTCGGCATTATGTTAGCGCTAAGAGTGAACCCTCGAGGAGGGTCCTCGCCATTAGGTTAAAAACCGTGGAAAATGCGCTGCTACATCATAAAACAGGTGTTTTCTTGTTACAAAAAGGTGTATTTTCCAAGAAAAACCTAAATTTAAAATGAGCCCTCCACGATAACACCCGTCGCGAACTACAGGTCCTCCTGGAGGGCACCCGGCACTACACGTGTTAAATAGGTACCTCCTAGCACTAAATGCCACCTGCGCTTGCTTTGGCCTTAGCTTCAACAATGTTTCTTATCTTGACGGCCTTTTTTTTTTTTTTTTTTTTTTTTTTTCGTGGGAAAATCCTCATGGATACCCTTCTCCTGGGGAAGGCGAAGGGTTATGCCGGACTCTTACCGGCTAAAAACCCACGGTGTTCCTACTCCTGACCCTTGGCCGGGGTCACGGGATTCGCAGCTGCATGCACCGCAACCCCGGCAGGCCTCGGTCCGCCATCCCCTGGCGGACCTCTCCTTCTGTGGGGCCTTGCCCCACGTCCTCCTGAGAGGCGCGCACGGAACACATGCGCGCCGCCTTCTCGGGCCTGTTACTGGTCGGGCGACGGGTCCCCTAACCCGTCGCCCGCAGGCCACACACTAGGGTGGCCGGAGATCGTCGCGCGCCCTCCGGCGGCGCCCGGTGCGTCTGGCGCGGGAAGGGAGAGTGGCTGTCGCCTCTCTCTCCCTCTCCGCTCCCTCCTTGGTCGCCATCACCACCTCGCAAAAGGAGGTGACGGCTTCCCACGCGCTCTCGCTCCCGACCATGGACAGAACCACGGCCGGATTATCTTGACGGCCTGCTAGGGTTAAAGTGTAATATAATTAAATTCTTTTTGACTGGTTATGAAAGCTGGTCGGACAAGAAAGTATGTACAAATAAAAATGCAATAAATTATCTAAAATTATTTATTTTCTGTTGCTCTTACATCGATTCACTGTTGTAATTATGCAGTCTCCGTTAAATTAATTTAAATCATTCACGCGGACATTGTGCTGGAAAAATAATACTCATCACGTATAATTATCCACTTTTATCCTAATCTTTAAATCTAAACAATAATGTACATTGAGATATTTTACAAGGTGAGAGTATAAATGGCTTCTAAGAAACCCCAGCTCAATAATTACCTATCAAATTCACATGTCCATGATTTTTTGTTGACCTTTTGACACAAACGCGAGTTTCGACCTTGAAACGTGGCTACCGACAGGCCATCTCCACGAGCGAGTGTACCTATAGCGGCGATAATGTCACTGTGGCATCAAATTCAATAGGTAGTCATTCCCAGTTTCCCACACCGTCTATGCCAACAATGGTAGCAAAAACATTTTCCTCCAGTGATGGCGTCGACGGTGGAAGCAACTGGGAATGACTGGAATCAATCTCGTCGCGGCCATTCATTGTTAACGATACCCCCGGGGGTGTGGTTGTCAAAAAGGATTTGTTAACGACACCACTAATGAATAGTGTTGTTGCCCTTCAAGTCAACAACGAGTATGTGTAAACTAATGGCCGATTTACACGAGGAGAGTTTCTCGAAGCGAGACTCGTTCTGTCGTTGTCTTTCTCTATGATTAAAACAGAGATAGCATGAGACTCGCTTCGAGAAAATATCTCCGTGTAAGTGTGTCATTAACAATGAACGGTCGCGGCGATACACTTGCTCCTGAAGGGTAGTAAAACAGCAAAATCATAAAAAAGGCACCAAAAATTGTGAACAAAATCAACGTTTATTCCAATGTTAGTTCGTAGCTCACGCGCAGTCTGTGGGTCACGTTTTGTATTTTATTGGATCAAGACGCTGCGCAAGCTTTCAAAGACTGATTGCTTGCCCACAGCCTGTGGGGCAAGCATTAATTAATGCTAGGAAATACCTTCTAGCATTTTCTTCAGTAAGTAATTCACATAAGTACTTATCAACCCTCTGTTACATTTAAATGTGTACTATTTTAATAATTCGTAGTATAGAATTGCTTACATAATTAAGATAATAATGCGAGTTGTGTTGGTACATATTACAATAATGGCTCTTCACACAGTGGCTGATGTTGGACACAGTTCCATGGTTTATGCATGGGTTTATGTAACATCGGTCATATTGGACAGGATAAGTGTAGACGCTTTTATAACTTTGCATGATAACGGCACGTAAACACAACAAGGGCGTTATAAATATGAGATTGTATGAAAACCTTTTATATTTCCCGTACACGGGGATGCATCTCATGGCACTCAATTGTATAATCTCGGGGTGCTTTTAATTTAGACGGTTGGTGTCGAGCTGCAGCTGACAGTTGACGCGACGAGAGAACAGTGCGATCCCCGTAACGGTCGTCAACGGTATGAAAAAACACAACCGCCCGTTTGCAGAACGACAGCCGCACCGCTGCGGCATGGCTGCAGTACGACACCAACCGTCTAAATTAAAAGCGCTCATGATTACAAAAGGCCTCTGATATTACATGTTATGTAACGTATCCTTCCTTCGGAAAAGATAATGAATGTCAAAATTTTTGTTAAACTGACCTTTCAATGCCACCTGTTAGCATTCTTGATCACAATTGAATGATAACGACCCAGAGCGTCATATACTTATTTCTATCACCACATTTTAGCGTGTCGTGTCGCGTGAGAAAACGACCATATCGTATCATACAAAATTATAAAACCGTCTTTTCTCTCTGAAATGGCATTATGGATTGATACCAAACAAAGATTCTAAAGCAGGGTATTCTACACCCGTTGCCTGGATAAAACATTCTTAAAATGCTATGAAGCTGTCACATTGGATAATTAGTAAATTAATCTAAATATTAGTGAAAGATTTAATTTGCACACATTTCTTCTTATTGTAATATTTTAAATAATAATTACGTTTCAGATCAACACTAGCTATAAAAAGATAGACAACAAAAAACTGCACTTTGCATCAGTATAAGGGTGTTACCACACCAGTCGATCGATAGTCGATCGATGCCATCGATCGACATCGGTCGACGTTGATCGATTGGTGTGGTAGCTTTAATTGATCGACGGATACCGGTCGGCTAACCAATCGATCGATTGCCGGTCGATGGCATCGATCGACATCGGTCGACGTTGATCGATTGGTGTGGTAGCTTTAATTGATCGACGGATACCGGTCGGCTAACCAATCGATCGATTGCCGGTCGATGGCATCGGTCGACGGATACCGGTCGACTAACCAATCGATCGATTGCCGGTCAATGGCATCGGTCGACGTAGATCGATTAGCCCCGGCTATATACCATCAGTTTCTTTTGAAATGTATTCACAAGAGGACGCGTTGTTGTTGGCCTAGTAGAAACTATCGATCGACGTCGACCAATCCATTCTACCATCGATCGATCGTCGATCGACTATCGATCGATAGGTCTAGTAGAAACTATCGATCGACGTCGACCAATCCATTCTACCATCGACCGATGGCATCTATCGGCTATCGATCGATTGGTGTGGTAGAAACTATCGATCGACGTCGACTAATCCATTCTACCATCGATCGATGGCATCGATCGACGATCGATCGATTGGTGTGGTAACACCCTAACATCTCAGAAATGCACTCTACGAATCACATAGAAAACTATAACTTTCTTCTGATTTTATTTTCATCATAACAACGCTAAATTAAGTAGCTGAAATTTTTACGAATGACGGCAATGATGGTTCCCATGATTAGGGAGAATTCCGAGCAAAAAATATCACTTTTTTTTGTAATTTTATCCAGAAAAATTCTCATTAATTCGAATTAAATCAAATACGTGATCTGATATTCTCTTCCTGCGACAGCCAGGGGCCTTCACCTAACTAAAGAATTTCAATTGCAGTGTAGCTGCAGTTAAGTTTCGATCAAAGCAACGCTTTTCGTATTCTCTTAGGCCCGGTATCCACCAAAGCGGAGAGGAGAGGAGACGAGAGGAGATGTGCTGCGAAGCTGACAAGTTATTTCCACCAAAGCGGAGAGGAGATACCTAGCGGAGAGGAGATGTGAGCTGTGAAAGCTCCAAATCAGTCACTTCGGGTGTGCGAGGCGCGGGGAGAAGGCATCGGGGTGCGGGGCGCGCGAGAGCGGGCGCCGCCCTGCTGCCCGACTACACACATCTCCACTCTGCCGCGCCGCTTGCTCGCTCGCAGCACAAAATTCTATGGAAAAATGAGACATCTCTCCTCTCCGCTTGATCCATTTCCACCGAAGCTAAGCGGACAGGAGATGTGGAAATAACGAAATCTGATTGTTTATTCAAAACACATCTCCTCTCGTCTCCTCTCCGCTTTAGTGGAAACCGGGCCTTAGGCGATCGCTGTCAGATACGCTCGCGAGCACATAACTGCAGCGTCACTGCAACTTGAAAATGAATTAGCCTACAGGTCACGTGATTGGATCGAAGTACGTCATAAGCACAGATGAACCAATAGGCTCCGACGCCGCCGTCCAGACATTTTTTTCTCAGTGCAATAACATTATAACCAGGGAGCAGAATCTCATGGCAAAACAATTGAAAGGTGATAGAGATGAGTCATTATTTTTTATCGAGTATTCAAGCTATCGATACTTTTTAACAGCTGAGAATACATACAGACGAACAGAGATTTAGGCATTTATAGAAACACAACATAATAGATCAACACGATATGTCAAATTGAAATAATTATGACGTAATTAATTTGTCGTGTAATATCAAATATAATAATAATAATAATAATAACCCCCCGTCGTATCTCTACGTTGTCGTCGTGGTGGGGCTTGTGCGCCTTAATGAGCGCTAGGGCTATACCGGTAGATACACTCATGCCGGGCAGGTCTAGGGTGAGAGGTCAGACCAAGAGGGGTACAAATTTGCTTCTGGTCCACCCCCAGGCCAGGAGCATTTTCCTTTTCCAAATTCCCGTTTCCTTATTCCTATTCCCTAATTCCCTTCTTTGCCTAGCCTAATCCCAGACCCCGATCCTCTCCCATTAGGTTTCTAGTCCATTCCCCGGCTAGAAACTTCCCCGAGTCCCAATCTCGTTAAACTAATATGCGATGCGTCTACGAAATAGAATATTACCCCAGGCGGGTACCGGAGCGAACCGCAATGGAGAATCCCGCCCCGGGCCTTCCAGCCCGGGCTGCCCTTCGTATTCTGGGGAGGGCACCGTACCGCACCAATCTGCCCAGTCTCGAACTGTTGCAGTCCAACATGGCAAATCGTCATCATGTTCTTCACCAACATCATCATTATTTCCATCCACCCCTTCATCACCACCTTCTTATCTTGAAACTATTCAAGACTCCAGTTCGCCCATTTCATCACCCTCTCCATCACTTCAATCCACCATGGATGTTGTGCAGGAGGCTACCTCGGCCGAAGTTACTGCACCCGTCCAAGGTGGAAGGCGCACACGCAAGACGTGGACAAAAGACATGAATATTTTCATTATGCGCCATTATTTCATCCTCAGTGAATTGGAATCAAACACAAAAATCTACCTTACACCTTTACATGCACGATTCATAGCAGAGTTCCCTGAAATGGATGTAGGAAAACAAAGAGTAGGAGACCAACGCCGCGCTATAATCCAGCGTGGCTTTCTAACAAAGCAAGAGATTGCGAATATTAAAGATGAAGTAAGACTTCTACTCCAAAATCAACACCCATCAGACATAAACACACCCATACACCACACGCAATCTCAGAGAATCAGATGGTCAGATAACCTAAACGAAGCTATAATGAGAAGTTATTATCGACGAACAAAGCTAGAGACTGACCTAACCACATATAGGCCTCTTTTACACCAAGACATCACCTCTAAATGCCCTGAAATTGCCCACCTTTCTGCACAAAGAATAGCAGACCAACGTAGGTCTATTGTTAACAATCGGCTGCTATCTACTGATCAACTGAATAGAATTCGAGAAGAGGTTCGAAATGAGCTAGGTTCTATTATCACACACACTCCCGTAGACATAACACAACATACAGAAGAGAACCTAACACTTAGTAGTACAGATCAGATACAGACACTTACCAATGACCTTAACTCAGAGCCTGAACAGGCTACAAATGAATCTCCGAACTTTCCCACAGAATTACACCTACAATTAGAAGAAATGTTCATGGAAACTTTCAGCAAATTTAAAGATACACATCCGACAACAAGACCATACCTACCAAAACTGAAACCCTCTAAAAAACTAGCATCTATTATAAGTCACCTCAACTCTGATATACTTCCAAAAACATTAACTTCCGACACAGACTTTAACACATTACAAACAACTATATACAGTGCGGCTTATACTTCTGCCAAATTTAATGGTGCTAGAATATCAGAAGGAAATAAATCTAATAACAAACCACAAAGTGTACCGTGGTGGCAAAGACGCCTGCAGGGAAGGATTGATGATCTCAGAGCAAACATTGGGAGACTGACTGAATATACAAGGGGCGTCCGATCGCAAGCCTTAGAAAAACATATAAATAAAGTAAAACAACAATACAAAATCCATACTCAACACGAAACCCAAAACACTGACATAGCACACTTCCTTGACACCTTAAAACAAAAATTGAACACCTTGTCCAGTCGCTTAAGAAGATATAAAGAAACAACACTTAGGAAAACACAGAACAAACAATTTTGCAGTAACGAAAAACTATTTTACAGAAAACTTACCCAACAACATAATACCTTACCGGAAAACAGCAGCACTTTACCTACCCCTGAATCTTTACATGCATTTTGGTCAAATATTTGGTCTAACCCCATTGAACACGAGCAGAATCAATGGATCGACGAAGATAGAGAGAGATTGAAGGATATGCCGGAAATGGAATTTGAGCAAATCCATTTAGACCTTCTAAGAACCGTAATATTAAGAACACACAATTGGAAAGCTGCAGGGTCTGACAACATACACAATTACTGGTATAAGAAATTTACATGCACTCACACACTATTACTCAAACATATTAACGCATTCATCCACTCACCTGATACAATGCCACTCTACATCACACAGGGCATAACATACATGCTACCGAAAGATTCATCAGACTTAGCGAACCCTGCTAAATATCGCCCAATTACTTGCCTGCAGAATATCTATAAAATTATCACATCATGTATAAGCGAATCCATATACAAACACACTCATGAACACCACGTCTTAGCAGAGGAACAGAAAGGCTGTCGGAAACATAGTCAGGGATGTAAAGAACAACTAACGATCGACGCCGTAGCTTCCAAACAAGCAATTAGTCAAAAACGCAATATCCATACTATGTACATAGACTATAAAAAAGCATTTGACTCTGTACCACACTCTTGGTTGATATATATTTTGAAACATTATAAAATTAATTCTGCTATCACCTGTTTTTTGGAAAAGACCATGTTAAACTGGAACACTAAACTTAAAATATGCAACTCTAACGAAAATGCCGAAACCGATTTCATTCCGATAAAAAGAGGTATATTCCAAGGTGATGCCCTGAGTCCCCTTTGGTTTTGTCTTGCACTTAATCCATTATCTAACATGCTCAACAAAAATAACATAGGATTCAAAATTAAACACGACACACAACAAACAAGTCTCACTCATCTCATGTATATGGATGACATCAAACTCTTTGGAAGCACACTCGACGAAATACACACACTTGCCGACGTCACTCAGATATTTTCAAACGATATTCGCATGGAATTTGGAATAGACAAATGTAAAATTCAATCTGTTAACAAAGGAATAGTAGAACCCGCTTCATATGAATTAGCAAATCATGATGTTATAGACGCCGTAGACCCAGTGGAAGGTTATAAATACCTAGGATATCACCAGACACAAGAAATTCACCACAAAGATACAAAAAACATTTTACAACAAAAGTTTAAAAACAGACTACACAAAATACTACACACTCATCTGAACGCGCGAAACACTATCAAAGCCATCAACACCTATGCTATCCCCATACTTACTTACTCATTTGGAATCATACGCTGGACACAAACAGATCTAAAGAACCTACAAAGAATAATTAATACCACAATGACTAAACACAGGAAACATCACCCAAGAGCTTGCATTCAGAGATTAACCTTACCTAAAAAAGAGGGCGGCAGAGGACTCATTGACATAACAAACCTACACAACAAACAAATCCTATTACTCAGAACGTTCTTCCACGGTCACTCACAACAATCAACACTACACAAAGCCATATCTCAAGCAGACAAATTCACACCACTCTCTCTTGCGAATCACACCAAGCAGATGAAGATAAACACCAAACAACAAAAAATTGACACATGGACACAAAAATCACTTCATGGTCGTCATCGCCTCAACTTGACCGACCCAAATGTTGACAAGATAGCGTCAAACGCATGGTTAAAGCGAGGCGAGCTGTTTCCCGAAACAGAAGGATTCATGCTAGCGATTCAAGATCAGGTTATAGACACCAAAAACTACAGGAAGTACATCATCCGCGACAGCAGTCTAAGTAGCGACCACTGCCGTCACTGTCATAAACAACCTGAAACAATACAACATATCACAGGCGCATGCTCATCCATCACACAAACAGACTACAAACACAGGCACGACCAGGTAGCAGCAATCATACACCAGACACTCGCACACAAACACAAACTCATTACAGAAAAAACACCTTACTATAAATATACACCCCAAATCATACTAGACTCACCTGACTACAAAATGTACTGGGACAGAACTATACTGACTGACAAAACTATACACCACAACCGACCTGACATCACCCTACATGACAAGCAAAATAAAATCGTATACCTGATAGATATAGCAATTCCCAACACACACAATCTAACATCCACACACACAAACAAACTCTCAAAGTACACAGACTTGACAATTGAATTAAAAACCCAATGGAGAGTACACACGGTCAAGACCATCCCCATCATAATATCCAGCACCGGCGTTATACCTAAAACACTACATACAAGCCTTAAAACATTAAATCTCCATCCACTCACATTCATACTCTTACAGAAAGCAGTCATACTGAACACATGCAGAATAGTCAGAAAGTTTCTGTCAATAGATTAAACACCCATCACCGTCATAGTTGTTTGGCCAAAAGCCCGCAATTTTGACGTAGTTCCCCAGAAATGGGAGAGATTAAAATCTAAACACTATATAATAATAATAATAATAATTCTTTATTGACATAAATTATTTTAACAAAAGTAGTGAGGCCCTGACTCCTGCGCTAGGTATGGTACCTGTGTTACAGGAGCCAGTGTCTTCTCCCAATTACATGAATCGAGTTTTATGCAATAAAAATGAATCTAAAACACATACAAAAAATAAAAATGGAAATAAAAATAAAAAATAAAATTATAAACATGAAAAACATTTCTTACGTGGGGTAATTTATTAGAGTTTGGTGTATAGTGTAGGTATGTGGTGTGTAGTGTTTGTGGTGTGTGAGTGTGTAATGTAGGTATGTGGTGTGTGATATTATAGATACAATATATATCGAGTCGCGGTACCTAGTTATCAGATTTTTTTGATCCATAAGACAATGTTTTATTTATGTGTCATTCAAGATTATTTATGTGTAAAACATAAAAATTAAAAGTATTTCGTCACCCTCCGCACTATCTGTCGTAACTAGCAATTGATAATTTTTCAGAGAAATTCTCACAGAGTGACGTATCTGCTTCAAATGAATAGAAATAAATAAATAGATACCTTAGGGCTTTAGGGCAACTACTAACCAAGCCAAGAGTAAGCTACGAGCAATATAAAAAAGTTATTAATCTTAATATATATAAATCTCGTGTCACAATGTTTGTCCTCAATGGACTCCTAAACCGCTTAACCGATTATAATAAAATTCGCACACCATGTGCAGTTCGATCCAACTTGAGAGATAGGATAGTTTAAATCTCAAATTATAGTCGCAATTTTAATTTATTGCTAATTATTTGTCTGTTATTATTTGACAGTCACAATTATCTGTTAACTCCAAATGATTCTAACAGATGTCGATACCTTTCGACTGGGTTGAGTAAGTAATCAATAGATGGCGCTGCTATGGTAAATCTATGAGCTCATTGTAAAATGAAGCTAAGCTAATTTAATCTATACTAATATTATAAAGAGGTAAAGTTTGTGAGGTTGTAGGGGGTAATCTCTGGATCTACTGAACCGATTTAGAAAATTCTTTTACCAATAGAAAGCCACGTTATTTGTTAGTGTCATAGGCTATATTTAAAAAATAAATGTCACCCGTGCGAAGTCGGGACGGGCCGCTAGTTCATTAATAAAGCCACAGCTAACGCAACTACTGAAAAATTATCTACGACAGTTAGCGCGGAGGGTGACGATTTGTTAAGTTAATTAAGCAATAAAGTTCAAAACTAAAAAGTATCGATAGCTTGAATACTCTATAAAAAATAATTTATCACCTTTCAATTGTTTTGCCATGAGATTCCGCTCTCTGATTATAACACATGCCGTAGTGTTGGGCTTTACCGGGAAGAGAATACCTTATATTATTAACCACTCAGGCGCACTTATTGTTTACGACATTTCAGTTCTGTCTATCTATTTACAGTGGCGGTATACACTGTAATTGTTAGTCGTCGGGACCGTGCCCGTTCAGCGATTCTCAAATGTTGTTCATGTCGTACAGGACTTGGGCAATCGTTCGAGAAGCTTCCACGCTGCTTAGCGCGATCGTCGCGAGATGCGCCTCGTACGATCGGAGTTGTCTGTAACGGAAACATAAATAAAATGTTTATTAAAAAAGATAAGTGCTTAGCTTGATCGGTGAACGTTTTTGCGATAAGAGAACTTATTATACTATACTAGCGGCCCGCCCCGGCGTCACTCGGGTACGTTTTATAGCTTAAAAGCTTCCGGAAGAAATTACCTAAATTAAGATGAAAACCACATCAAAATCCGTTGCGTACTTTAAAAGATCTAAGTGTACAGAAGGCGGGAAACGACTTTCTTTTATACAATCAGTATAGTCAAGTAGGAATGCTCAAAATTTAATCTTGCATTGTTTGTTACATTACCCTCGAATGCTCCCAGTGAGGGTGCGCCTTTAAACTAGAGATGCAATATTACGTAATTTTACTGAAATCGCTGGTAAAATACGGGTATTTTACGGTCATTTATATAAATTACGGTAAAATTACCGGCAGTTATGATATTTTTAATTTAATTTGTTTTTTGAATCCCGCGTGCGTAAATTTGCAAAATCATTATGCAACGTTGTCGATTAGTGTAGGTAGTCCACCATATTGCCCTCTTGCTGTCCCGTTCCATTGTCGGTGAGCGACTGAGCAAGCGGGCAGTGATCCAGCCAGGGCAGTGAGGGACCAGTTGATTTGGTTTTGTCCGGCTGACTACACCCACTGCGCAAGAGTAAGGTTTGGTAGCTTGAACCCAATTTTCTGTTTCTCTAAATTCCAATACTGCCTACATCTCTGTCAAATTTCATTCGTTAAAGAGTGAAGTAGTGATGTCACTACTTCACTAATCGCCTATCTAGATTTTGTTTTTTTAAAGTGCGTAATTTAAAAGTACATCGCTGGCTAACTGTTATAGAAGAAGCCATTTTTTATAAAAACTAAAACGGAACAAATTGCGTATTATGCATATTTCGATAGAACAAATATAGAACTAATTATTTAATGTATTTGTTCAGACGCAGGGCATGGTCAATCGCTAGGTACAGATACACGACTATTTCCCCTTTAACCGTACACAATTTTTATATTTTATTTTATCTCACCTCCGTCCAGTATTGGAATATATGACAATATTTCTCAAGATAAGCGCGGCAGTCAACCGTATGCTCTTCGTGACTGGACCCTCGTTCTCATCCTGTTAAACAGATAACGTCATAATCACTCCAAAATCCATCATCAAAATATACAGGCAGACTATTTAGCGATGGTAATTATTACAGACAGCGGACCTTTGCTCTCTTTGTAACGTTAATCTGTTATACTCCGTGACTTTATTGTCGTATGATAGCCGAAAATTATGAACTAAGTATGCTCATCATTCTGTACAACTTTTACTACGTGACAAAAAAAGTAATCGTGAAAAAAAAACTACTGGTCCATACAAAATAATCAATTTTGCTCAATATAATGTATGAAACTGCTCCGTTGGTCGTGGCCGGAGTCTGGATTTGTGCCTGGTTGATGGCAATAGGCTCGCCCCCTATTACATGGGACTTAAACATAACGGCGGAATGTGAGTGTACAGCCGCGAACTTGAAATGTTTATCAGAATTCAAATTTGATTTCTTCTCACACTGTGCGCAATAAGGTTTAAGATGTCATATCAACTTACATAAGTTTTAGTTTTTTAAATTGTGAAGCGGCGATTCTAACAAAAAAGCTATTAAAAACTTTCTTAATGCTATGAACTCCTTTTTGGATATGTGTGTCTAGTCAAAAGTTGTATAGAGCGAATTTGATTGAATTTACTAAATAGATTGATTTATTTTGCTATGCTACCTGGTTGTATCCTCTTTAAATTAACATTTTTATGTCAATTAAGAAAAAATATCTTTGTGCCGTCAATTCTTTGCGAGCGACCTTATGAAAACGTAATGTGCAACCAATTATAGACCTTAGGGTGGTAAACATTTCAAATCCGCGACTGTACTATACACACCTGCCCAACCCTTCGGGGAATACAGGCGTGATGGCGTTTAAGATGTGTGAAACATCTGTTTGTTTTTTTTTTCACTTTTTCTAAGGGATAGTACTAATTATATAATATCAATCTGCCTAGCCTTTTCCCAACTATGTTGGGGTCGGCTTCCAGTCGAACCGGATGCAGCTGAATATCAGTATTTTACATGGAGCGACTGCCTATCAGACCTCCACAACCCAGTAACTGGGTAATACGATACTCTTGGTAAGACTGGTTGTCAGACTTTCTGGCTTCTGACCAACAGTAACGACTGTCAAAGATCTACAAATGACAGCCGGGACCAACGGCTTTACGTGCTTTCCGAGGCACGGAGGAAACTCGCTATGGTAAATGGTCACCCATCCACAGACCAACCTCGGCAAGCGTGGCTTAACCCGGAAGATCGGTCTATGCGGCTGTAATTATTTAGCCACGAGCTCCTCTACTAATTATATAATATATATTATATTATACCTGAAATAAACGATTTTATTATTAAAAGTTGTACAGAATGATGAACAAAGTTCATCGTTCTCGGTTGTAAGATGGTTAAAAAGTCTCCGTGTATATCGTTGTCTCGCTCTATTAACCGAAACACATTATTTTTTGCCATCGCTAAATAGTTGACCTGTTATAACAAATGCACATATGAAACTTATTTATATGTGAGTTTCTAGTGGCATTGAAGCGGAGCATACTTAGAACAAATATCATGCAGAACCTTTACGTAACACTAGGACAAACACAAAAAATACATATGACACCACAACAAACATTGAAAAACATTTTTCTGAAAAACAAATGAAAACTTGCGTGTCAAAAGTGCTGAACATGCATTACAATAATTTGAAAAAATATAGGACGCAACCCCGGTTTCTGAAAGGCTAAAGGACTTGTCACACTGGATGCGTTTTGCGTCCTCCGGTCCGGTCAAATCGAATGCAGCCCCCATCCTATGTGAACATCATGGTCAGGGCAACCGGTCAGCGATCCGGGCACGGTCAGCGATCTGACGGGCAGGGCAAACAGCGGCCATTTTATATACGATTGCGTGTCGCCCGCCGCCCGCTGCCCGCCTACCCGCAACCGGGCAGCCCGTCCGCTACCTTCCCACCCCGACCGCCTGACCGGTTCGCTCCCTACGTTCTTTGCTTGAGCCCGCATAATCAGATCGTAATTACATAAAATATACAGGGTGTTAACGAATTCGTGTAATTCCTTCAAACCACGTGATCTACTGGTGACACAGATTAAACCAAAATGAGAATTTTTGAAAATCAACTAAAAAAAATTCAAAAAAAATCTTGATTTTCTATTTCTGAGTCATTTTAGAGCCTTGAGTTATTCGATTGCAAAGAGCGATATCGCGTTAGTTGTCCCTGCCAGCCGTGTCGCCGTGCTTCCATTAATTTATGCGTGGCATCGAAATGTTCACACAAATAAAACATTTTTTTTTGCAAAAAAATGAATTCTTATTTTTTTACTGAATCCTTATTAGGTGGTTTAGATACGATCGGTAACAATGCCGCATGAATAGATAATAATTTTATTTTTTTATTGTTAATTATGCTAAATCCCGTGCGGGGCCTGTCTACATCAGTAGTAGATCATGTGGTTTTAAGGAATTACACGAATTCGTTAACAGCCCTGTATATAAAACGCAAATGATGTTCACATAGGATGTGGGCTGCGTTCGATTTGACCGGACCGTAGGACGCAGAATGCATCCTGTGTGTGACAAGTCCTTAATTAATCAGTTTAATCTGTTGTCAAATCTCATGTCAACGAATGTAATTGGGTAACCAAAATAATGACAACCAATCGCAGCATTTCACAGCAGATTAGTTCATTTTTACGTTGATCAGTCTTTCAGAAACCGAGGGTCAGTCAATTTCAATGTTTCAACTAAGGAAAATATCTATAAACAAAGAAAATTGACGTAGAATACGTAATTGTGAACGTATATACGATGAAACATAAAAATATAACATTACGAAAACGACAAAACTACACACAAAATACGCCGAAAGAAAAGAAAGTACACATTGACATTACACAAGCACAACAGACACAGGTGTTATGTGTGTGTCACCAGTTTTTCCGGCGTACGACTGAGTTCAACATAGTACTACACACACTCAAACACACTGACACATACACACACACAGAAGTTACAACAGACACGGGTGTTAGGTGTATCTCACCAGGGGCCTAATTCTCCTAAACTAAATCTTGTTAAATCACAACCGAACCAAGGCCGAACCGTTCATTCAGACAGTTCTCAATTTCAAAAGCTATATCAAATTGTTTGACACAAAAAACAAAATCAATCATTTTGAAAGTTTTCGAAAACAAAAACTGACTGACGGTTGTGGTTCGATTGCGTTTGGCAACAATTTATTTTAGGAGAATTGGGCCCCAGTTGTTCTGACTGTGCGATTTGGTTCAACGAACGCACACATCCAAATACAACAACAATACACAAGCTACATCAAACACGGGTGTTAGGTGTGTGAGTCTCACCAGTTGTTACGGCTTGCAACTGAGTTCAACATAGAATTACACACACAAACACAAGATACATCAGGCACAGTTGTTAGGTGTGTCTCACCAGTGTTCTGACTGTGCGGCTTGGTTCAACGAACACACACATACAAATACAATAACAATACACAAGCTACAACAAACACGGGTGTTAGGTGTGTGAGTCTCACCAGTTGTTCCGGCGTGCGACTGAGTTCGGCCCTGTGCTGCACGTGCACAAATACATAGACACGTTAGTGACGTCACACGGCACACGCAGCGTGACACTATTAGTGGTTGTGACGATGCGAGTAGAAAGTGATCAATTTGTGAGTTTCGATATTACGTACTTCATTTATTAATTAACCAAATCCAATGGCAGTTCTATCATTTCCAGTTTTAGCTGATCTCGTACTGTAAGGGCTTTCCATACAATGATAGGTCAGCTTATACTGGAAATTTTCTTGATAATAATATGTAACCGTGTGTACCTAACTAACAAATTGATTTCCTTCAAATAATAATAACGCAAAAAGGACTAGACAGTATGAAATAATAAAGACGATGGCCCAAAACGTACCCAGATCCGGCCGCTAAAGTTTTGTATCTTAAATGTTAGAGTAAAAATAATAGTAATATTCTAAACCATGGCTTGGGTTTTTTTTTCTGTGGTATTTGGATCGTCATCTTTAAGTTTATAAATTTAAATATCATGAATTATTCACTAAAATTATTCTAGGTCCTAAACAAGGTCTCGTTTTATCAATCTCTATTGTTTTATCAATATCACTTTATTCATGTTGAGTAAGGTTGACTGCACATTGGTCACTAAGTTGCTCGAGGCATAATGTTGATCAGTATTTACTGGTAAAGTTACCGTCTGACCGCGCATGAGTCACTAAAAGCCGTTTTAGAGGCCAAATACACGTCCGATACTTGCCTCCGATAGTCGGTTTCGATAGTCTGATCAGACTATCTGAAGGCCTTCGCGCCATACATTTGTTTGAACATGAATTACACGTACGATCAGACTATCGGATCGGATGTCAGAATCGTAAGCATAGTCCGAGCGTCGTCGTCGTACATAAAAAATCGGACACGAGAATCGTACGTGTATTTCATGAATCCGATCAGTTAGTCGGATCCGGCCCCCGGAAGCAACTATCGGACCTGTATTTTGACCCTTAATAAATAGCTCTCATTTGACAGATCTAACAGTAGCTACCATAAAGTAGAATAAGGTATTGACTGAAAAAACCTAATCAGTCCATCAGACAGATTATCAAAAAATATTTGACACGTATTTTTTCTTTTGTTACGTTAATCAAAATTGACGAAGATACGACATTTTTAAAATTGGCAAAACGTCACAAGCCGGTACAATTTTTACTTGCTTCTGACGTCACAAGCCCCCACTTTCGAGTTTTGATGCGTTTTATCTTTCCAAATATTCATCGATTTAACAAAAGAAAAAATACGTGTCCATTAATTTTCAATACTCTAACTGGCGGACTAATTAGATTTGCAATGTATTGATGCTGTCAACATTCCATACATTTGACAGGTTTTTTTTAAATATCTCTCAAATAATTTTATAATTACACTTAAGAGGGATCTATCAAATGACAACTGTTTATTAATTCCGGCTTTAGTTACTCGAGACAAAGTGTTGATTGCTATTTGTTTGTAGCCGCAGTTACCGTATGGTGTATATAGATACACCATACGGTAACGAGACACAGTTGATCGCCATTTATTTTTAGCTACAGTCCATAGGGACTGTAGCTAAAAATAAATGGCGATCAACTGTGTCTCGAGCAACTTATTGGCCCATGGGCGGTCAGCCCAAATTTTATAATAGATTTGACTGCATATTTGTTGTCTCTATTGTCGATTTTAGCCTATTTTGAATAAATGATATTTTGCAGTAATATATAAAAGCGATACCATAGCCTATTGGGATTTTAAGTATAATGATTGTGACTATGATAAGCTGTTTCTCAAAATTTCAGTACAAATAAAATAAGCAGTTCATGAAAGAAGTTCCTTCATATGGAATTTTAGAGACATTTGGTGTTATTTCGTGCATGTCATCGGGCTTGGACTCGACCGCAGCGAGGTGGAATTTGGCACACCGATAACATTCACGTGATTATAGGTAAACCGCCGTAAGCTTGGCCCTACCGATAGTCAGCGGGATGCGGGAGGAGAACAAGTGAACAAGAGAACTGCGATATTAAGCATATTTTATACTACTAATAAATATAGTTCGCAAGATTTAATTCTACATATCATGATAATATCATAAATAAACTACTTAATATAATAACTACTACGTATTATAATGTAATAAAAGTTACATTCAATTGTTAAATAAGTACTTACATTTAATATTAGTATCTGCGATCCAACAGACAAACCAGGTATATGGTTTTGTTGGACATTTTATTGTATTATAGACCTTAATATGTAACTTTTACTATATAATAAATAAATAAATAAATAAGTAGCAAATCGCCTATTGGCCGCCAGCAGCGATAGATAACAGCGGACTGGCTTATAGGTCGAATAATCTCCCGCGTCCCGCAGACCATGGGGAAGGCCAAGCTTACGGCGGTTTACCTATAAACTTATAAACACAAAATTAAATGTCACTGTCGAAAATTATTTTTAATAGTTGGTTACTGTCCTCTGTCCTAACAAAACTGCAAATGATTTGTTTTCAATACTCATTTAATTACCGTAAAATTACGTTTAGTATCTTTTTTTTTTTAAAACCTCTTTCCCAGAATATGAACTTATAAACCGTTTAAGAAAGTCGTGTATATCCTTACCATAAGCTCCCTCGGGTTAAACATATCAGCTGCATGTTTGTTGAGTGCAGCTAACGCTGCGTTTGGTGGATAGCCGAGCGTCACCGGCTTGCCATCCGTGCCTTCCCCGGCTGCATGACGACGGGAATTGTAGATAGCTTTTAGGGCCTGTAAAGTGGTAAATGGAAATTATGTGGGGAGTAATTTGCAATATTCGCAGAATTGGTGTAGTCCAGTCAAATAAGACAATCTTTTAGTGGAAAATCCGAGAAATTTTGATCAACTAATTGTATGTTATAAACAAAAGTTAAAATCTATTATACTTCTGCTGAAAAAATGCAAAGTCACGAATAACAGGCTTACATTACGCGTAATATAATGAATAACAACTACAGTTATTATGCGATTGGCGCTAATAGATTATTTAATTGTCCTCTACTGTCTTAGTCTACATTTAGTAGTTTATCGATTGTTATTCGAATAATTATGGTGAGGAACTACTAAATCGACAATTGTATGCACAACAGTACAATTTTCGATTCAGTCGTTTGTTTTTTTTTTTTGCAACATTCGCCCATCGCTACTGTAAATAATGTAATAAAAATATGTTTAGCAGAACTTATGTTAGTAAAGATATCAATAATTTTGAAGTTTAATTTGTCTGGACTCTTGCTTTGAGTCTACTTAAGTACCTTTGCAATGTAGCAAGTTGTTGTCACAATTGGTTCACCGTTTGCGGTTAAATGCGTGCGGCTGGAGTATTGTATTCACTGCCTTGTTTGTCATCATCAGGTGTTTCGAGAAAGACATCTTTCATATTTTTATTAAGAAAAATACATAACGAAATAAATTCTATTAGCTTATTGAGCTTTTTTAAAGCAATCTTTAATAAAGTCATCTAAAAAGTTCTCAGTGCTAAGCGAGCAAGATAAGCTCAAACTTGATGGGGTTGTTGAGTAAGTGTTATAACCTTTCGGTTTCATCACCAGATCAGCTCAATAGCTCGATCACACCATTGCATAAATATGTTGCATTGTCACCACTACTCCTAGTATGAGCTTAAAAATTACGAAAATGGAAATAGTTCGAAATAATATATTAATTGTCTCTTTTTCTTGTGAGTGTGTAAGAGAGAGAATTGCCGTATTCGTAATTTGCAAACACCTGCTAAGGATACAGAACTAAAAATGATCGCAAAATATCGTCATTCCTGCTGGTATTACAAATTTTAAAAAATCCACAATCTGCCAATCGTCGACTACTGTTTGGGAAAATTAGATGGTCCCTCAAAAAGTATGATATTAATGAAGTACTCACGTGCACCGTACAATGCTTGTCAGTGAGATGGTTGAGTAGAGCGAATGTCTTCCGTGGCACTCTGTCGCAGTCCTGCCACATACACGGCGCCTCCCCGCCGGCGGAGGGCGGACAGTGCGTACGCGCTGCGTGCGTGAACACGTCTGCTGCGTTCGCGAACGATCTGACAAAAAATATATCTTTGTCCAAAATTTTGTACTACTTTACTGATAGATTATCAAAAAGTTTTGTTTTTATGATGCGCATGAAATCGCTTTTTTTTCGTTTAACGCCCTTCCTTGTTTCAAGACTGCTGCAACTTGTGTATTGTGTAAGCCAGGATGTACAATGTCAACCAGCCCGGTAAAAGCCGAAACAATGAAGATCGGTGTGTCCCAGGAAATCTTTGAACTGGCTGACAAGCCGCAACAATATTAATCAGAAAAGAGAATGAGATGTAATCGTAATACCAATACACCTGCTATGGTTATACTGCTCAGCCTTGGCTACTTTTTATGGAACCCAAAACAAGTCAGAGGTGGTCGATTTGCAATCGAAGAGAGTCCGTGAATGTATTGGACAGAGTTATATTCACATTCACATTATAAATCCCGACCTGCGGATACTGAATCAAGTTCTAACCATCGAGAGAGGTCTCACTCTTGTGGCTAGAATTAAAATAAAACATTATACGAACTATTAAGCATGATTTCTTTCCTTGCCTTTACGTGATATATCACTTACTTGCCACATCCCCTCCAGTGACATATCCAGGGCGTCTCATCTTGAGGACTGCTCGCAGTGCTCGCTTGTATCGGTTGAGGTGTTGGTGCGGGAGGTGGCGTTGCGGACGGCTTCGGTGTTGGTGGCTTTTGCTGTTTAAACAAGTGTAATTATGTTTCTGTTCCTGTTCATCCAAAGGTTGTCTGGAAGATATCGCTATCAGCAATAAGACCGTCATTGTACCCTTCAATGTATGATATTTTATAACAGCTGTTTTACAATTTTGGTGTTCAATAAAGTATATTCTATTCTATGTTAAATACATTTTGTTTTTCTATTCGTATATACCATCTTTAGCAAAATCACCATGATCTTAGTTTAGAGAGAAAAAATGGTGAGCTGAAAGAGAAGTTCAATCAATGCTGCTTGTTTAGGTTAAGACGCAGCAGTGTAGTTATTCTTTTGTGATTATTAGCTTCACGTTATATCGTAGAATAGAGGTCAGATGACTCAACATTATGCTTGCAACTGTAAATGTTTATAATAAAAATTAATCACAACTTGAAACTTGAAATTTAATCGAAACATAAGAATCTGTCTGGATGACAAATATTTTACAAATATTCTGACTACTAGAAAACAATTTAAAATTACCTCAGTGACAGGCTGGTTGACGACAAGTTCTTTATCACCGATCTTGGTGTTGCCCACCATGACAGGTTGCCGAGTGATCACTTGTCTCATCACCGGTTGTTGACCAGCTTTCTGCAAACGTGATGAGATATTAAAATGAGATTTATTAAAAATTTATTACCTATGGAGAAACTAGGGATGGGCCGAATATTCGTTTTATATTCGTTATTCGGCATATTCGGCAGGTTTACCGAATATTCGTATTCGGCCGAATATTCGGCTAAATCACCGAACGTTCGGTAAAGTGGTACTCAAAGTATTTTTACTGTATTGAGCCGTGTATGATTGAGTATGAGTTGAGTGTTAAATGGGTTATGTTTATGAGGTAAGTAATTTACATGTTTTTGTCGGCACTATAGTTTTATTTCCAATATCAGCAGATAAAAAGATGGTTATTAAAAAGCAAATATAAGTATGTAGCTATTTTGGGATTAAGCTACAGTGAACTCTTTATAATAAAATAATATATGTTATTATAATGAGGTCTATAATGTAAGAAAGAATTGCATGATTAAATTACAACATTTCAGCAGATATGATAATCATATTTCTAGTTTGTACTTAAAGTGGCAAAAATTATTTATTGAAAATAAACAGTTATTGTCTTATAAACTTTAAAGTTTAAACGTTAAAAGTATTAAACCAATAGAGTTTTTTTTAAGAGAAAGAATTAATTGCATTTTTTATAGGTATTCATTTGAGAGCTCAATCAATTACCCCTACACAAACAGAGTTACTCTATTATAAATATTAGTGACATACTAAGACAAATAGGAGATCTTTATAAGAGACCAAATCGAATATAATAAATAATACAGGAACATTACCTTAAGAATTCACATTTTTACGAGTATTAACTTTTTATTTAAGTTACTTGAAGGTAAATTTTCTTAAAACGCCCAGCCGCGCGCTTTTCGTAAACGCATTCAGGCTTGTATTGTTTACTTTAGGGAATCAATTATGCCGAATATTCGGCCGAATATTCGGTTCGGTAAAAGTTTTACCGAATATTCGGCCGAATGTTCGTATTCGGTGAAATCCATGTTCGGCCCATCTCTAGGAGAAACAGCATGTAGCAGCCATCTATTATTTACAATATTTCGAAGTATCTACCTACCGTACATTATGTTCCAATTTTCAATGCAGCGATCTATTAGTTCTATTACAATTAAGAAGACTCGCGTTTAGCAGTGGACGGCAAATAGTTCTCCCAGTCTTTAAAAAAGATTATGATAATCCTACTAACTTAAAGATTAGGCTTTGTGCGTTGGCCATCTGCATGTAGTAACTATCTGCATGTAAGTCAAATACTTCTCACCTATGCATTCTGCAAATTGTCGCCTTCAAGTGGAGCATTTCATCAAATGGGAATGCATTTTGGTCATTGCACGGTTGTCGCGGGCAAAAGCTAGTCAATTATATTTATTACGAATATGACATTCGTAATATACCCAATAAAGGCTTAATTTCAGTATACCTTAAACATGGTACCTACACGACATGATAAAAATGATCAAATTACATTCCAGAGTTTTTCACTCTAAGCCTAGGCGCACGCTAGGCGACACGCGACAGCGACGACTCGGCGACTGGACGCGACTTCAGGCTGCGGCCGACAATTTTCATACATTTTGTTCAAAGCTCCGCACACTTGGCGTCAGAGTCGCAGAGTCGCAACGACAAGCTAGGGGAGTCGCACGCGCTCGCTACTTGTCACCGCGTCTAGTCGCGCTGTGCACACGCACACACGACGGCAGTCGCGCGACAGCACTGCGTCAGTCTCGCTGTGAAACAACACGGCCGTCTCTCTCGAATACTCTACTACTAATGATCGCTTCCTGCACGACGTCTGTCGTAACGACTAGTCGCCGACGCAAGCGACAGCTCCACGTCTAGTCGCAGCGACAAGTCGCCCAGTTTGCGATGGCCCTAAATGCGTCCTTAGGACGGCTATGAACTAAGAAGCTCCTCGACACCTCACTCACTCCTCACCGGATCTCGTTGCTATGGTAACGTAATAACAATAAACTCACCGAACAAGTCTGTATGACGCTGGTCTTCGCCTCGCTCACGACCGACACCTGGTTACTTTGCACGCTGGTAACCACCGGACTTCTCTGTGGTTGTTGAACTACTCTGTGAACGCTGCCTTTCATTGGGGCGTTCATTATGATCGGCTGGTTGTTGGATACTGCTATTATCTGCTGGTTGCCTTGTAGGAGTTGTTGGTTACCTTGAAGTTGAAACATATAAATTTTACTAAGGTGGAAGTTCGCATAGCGTTATAAGGTATTTACCCAAGATAAGGTTTTTGTATGGTGTTAAACTTTTAGTTATCGATAGCCTATATTCGTGTTTAGGTAATTATAATAGACCTTTTATACAGGCTGGTAATTCAAGATGGGGCAGTTAGGGCAGTTCCTTGGGCCTGATTCACCTAACTAAAGAAGTTCAGTTGCAGTGTAGTTGCAATTAAGTTTCGATCAAAACAACGGTTTTCGTAATCTCTTAATAGGCGATCGCTGTCAGATACGCTCGCTTGAACTTAACTATATCATCACTACAACTTGATTGGCACATCATTAAATTATGTGAATTAGCTGTTGTAACTATGGGAAAACGTTCTTAGGAGACAGTCCACAATGTTTTTAAACACTTCTGAATTTAAATACTTCTAGACAGAAGTAACATTTTGAAAAAATAAAGTATGTCTGTAAATACAGAGCAAAACATTTTCAAAAAATATGAAGTCTGCTAAGAAAGTTCCTGTAGCTACAACGGTTAAAACCTCGAGCACGGTAATTATAGACACAATAGATAGGACAATTAAGTGTCGTCCTGGGACGACGGGCGGTACGCAATCGGTTAAGGTAGCTGCTCTTACTGTCCTATCTCAAATTACCACCCTGTATATGACATGTTTCGGAAAATATTGCAAAGGGGCAGTTTATTTTAAAAATCTCCAATTAAATTAGCAATCTTGCATGAAGTTTACTGTAAGTATCTTAAATTGGTGATTAGATATGAAGTCAAAGGCATGCATCGAAGCCATACAAAAATTATCTTCTAAACATGTTTTGGAGGTTACTCTAAAAACAGACTTACCTTGGATCAACTGTGGATTACTGGTCACAATTTGGTTGCTGGTCGACGTATTAATAAGGGCAGGCGGTTGTTTCTGGGTAACCACAATCTGTTGCGGTTGCTGGTTCACGATCTGAGCCTTATGCGGTTGTGGTTGATTGGTTATTATTGGTTGCTGACTTGGAGTTATTTGGGGGGCACTCTGTGAAGTTTTAATTTTAAGTTAGTTTGTTTTTATATTTTTATCCTCACACCAAATAAGCTCATAATACATAACTATATAGTAATTTTAAATACTAACTAAACCGACAATTACAGACATAAACAGCACTACACAAACACACATAAAACAAAAAAATACGTACTGTATATAAAACAAAAATGTTTATAATTTTATACATAATTACATAAAACTATTCAAATAAAGAAGATTATTACTAAAAATACAACATAGATCATGCTTGCTTTTAGCAAAACACGCTTCTTATTCCGAAGCAAACCTGAACGAGAGATTGTAATAATCGTCGGCGACCAGTGAAACAAATGGTGCATGGAAAGAGCCTCCACGAGTGACGATACTTCAGTACGTCCGGCGCACCCTGGGCAGTCAGCCCCGCTACCAACCTTGCTGACTGGCTAATCTTTTCACCACAGCATTGAGCTATTTTCTTATAGCTCGTGCTGACACGAGAGAAGAAGAAGTGAAACACTCGTAAATAGTAATTTTGGTCAAACACGTTTTATGACATACTTAGCAAGAAAACCTCGCAACTTATATTTTTAACCGACTTCAAAAAGAAGGAGGTTTTCAATTCGTCTGAATGTTTTTAGACTGGTCGAGTTCAATTTGAATGCAAATAAAGAAGTTAATTATGAATAATGTACCTGTTTATCTGCTGATAATCGGTATTTAACGACAAAAGTCCATTTTTTTTTCCAAGAAAACGTCATAATTCGCATTTGACACCTTTCGAGAATTCATGTTTGAATATTAATTACATGATTTAGTATGTAATGGTTCATTAATAATAAAAAATAATAAATAACATCGGTATTTTCCGTCTACTGTAAAATTTTGCTTTTACTTACTTTACTTATACCGAATGTTAGGGAAACAAAATAAGGCATTATTTTTAACCGACTTCAAAAAAGAACGAGGCTCTCAATTCGACAAATAAACATTAACGTAATCAATCTCATTTCATTCAAGCTTGCTAGGACTAAAACATACACCAATTGTTTTGCTTGTACACAATACATAACAATTGTGTACTACAAAAGCATATAGCCCATATCCAAAGATAAAATTGTAATATCAACAAAGGAACATAAAAATCTTTAATTCTATAGATAAACACAGACCAATAACCAATTCAAACAATCCCGACTTAAATTCTCCAATACTTTGTGGCAAAATCAGACACAACATAAACAATTTGAACTTTAAGTAGGTAATCATAGAGTCTAAAATTAAACAACATATCATGCCTAGTTTAAAACTATCAATATACACCGTGGGCCCGAGGTACCCGAAAGATTTTAACCACGCCTTTCTGATGGTATTATGAGTCAAATTTTATATCAACGAAATTCCAATTCATTCTTTTTTTATCTGTACTTTGTAAATCAATTAACTTTAGTACTTCCTTGTAAACAATACCTTTGGTTGAACTGACAACATTTATAAATTATCGTGTGAGTGGATAAGAAACTTCTCACTTCACAACCCTCCCGACAAATAAGACATACGGCGAGAGGGATGTGGTATGACAAAAGTCGCAACGCCGCGTTCATAGGACTTGTTGCCATAGATATTTTTCGATTTGTGAATTTCCGTAAATAATGAATATTTCGAAATTAAGCTTTATTCAACAAACTATATCCTAAGTTTTCTTCTCCAATTAGGCATCGGAATCGAAGGTTAAAATCTTTCGGATACCTCGGGTCCGCGGTGTATAATATAAAGAAGATAAGGTACTCGCTATAAAAGTATTTTCTATGACTGAAAATAATAATGTACTCTCTATAATACTCAAAGTACTCATGCACATCGATAATTACAACAACCTACTTAGGACAGGTTTTAGATACAATAAACAGAATTTTAAAAAACCATAACCTATCCTATAATTTTGCATGCCAGCTCATCGGTAAAACATGTGCTTGACCATGTTTCTGGCAAATACTTCTGTTTACCCAAAACCTGTCCCTCAAGCTAAAAGCTAATATATAATGTGCATGGAACCTGAGCGAGGGCATTCTTGACCATTGTGATCGCCTGCGAAGTACTCACTAACGCAGGCTGACTCAACACCCTCTGAGTAGACTGTATCACTCCAGAGTTCTGCGATAACCAACTCTATTTTAATGAAGTAAAGCTCAAAATTCATTGACCCAAACTACGTTTTTCTAAGTAGTAATATTGAGGAATAAAAAAATATATAAGGGCGTTTGTTTATGCATCGCTTCCGATCCAAATCCGAGGAGATAAATGATTCTGAGTAAATGTAGTTTAAGTATAAAAGCTGTGCTCCGTGATCATAGATTTTGAATTTGGATCAAGCGCAGTGCATACGCACCATTGAATAAACTTTAATTAGATACTAACCTTATTACAAGAGATAGTTTAAACCAAAAATAAGGTAAACCCAGTTTTAAAATATACCCATCACTTTCTAACTTCATATAACAAAAGAGACAGGAGTATTTTAAAACTCGGGTTTTTCTTAGATCATCTCTCGTAATACGAGTGTCAATGTTCGTGATTGTGTAGACTATGTCTATGAATGTGTAGCTTTAAGTACTTACGTGCAGTTTTGTCAAAGTTTCGAGAGTGCCCTACAGGTTTTGGACTCCACCGGAACCTTTATAATTAGGCTCTTCAACCGGCGAGGTCGCAAACTCACTCATAAACATGAATTTCTCTTACAAATGTTAAGCATTTTAATAGAATCGGTCCCGAATCCCATATATTGTCCTTATGTCAGCAAAATAATAATGGTGAACTAAAACTATAGTTTAGTAAACCCATAAGTTAGTAAAGCGACGATTGAAAGTTATATGATTTGATGAGCCGAGTTAAACGCAACATAAAAAACGTGCAGAACCTAAATGTATCCAATTCAATTTTGAAATAGATTTTTTAGACTCTATTAAACCTAATCCCTTTTATTACAAAAGATGGTTTAATCCAAGTCTAAGAGCCGGCTCCACCAAAGCGGAGACGAGACCAGCGGAGCGGAGATGTGTTTTAAAAAACCATTACAATTTCGTTATTTACACATCACGTCTCCACTCAGCTTAAGTGGATACCACTGAGCGGAGACGTATCATACTTGTATGGCGCAATGGAAGCGGAGATGTGAGCTGTTCCTCGCTGAGATTGAGCTGGGCCGCGGTACAAGGCGAAGTTGTGAGCTTTGCCTCACAAGCTGACGACGGCGCGTAGCGGAGACGAGATGTGTGCGGCGTGCAGTGAGCGGTGCCCACACTGTTGCGTTCACATCCAACGCTTGCCACACGCAGCTCAGTTTCGCTCTAGTCAGCGCACATCTCCACCCTACAGTCTAGCCAGTACGCATCTCCGCACAGTTTCAGTGGATACAACCTAGCTGAAAAACATTTCTTCTCGTCTCCGCTTCGGACATCTCCGCACATCTCCGCTTTGGTGGAGTTCGGGCCTAAGGCTACTTTTCCACCAGAGATGTGTGCTGCGGATGTGTGTCAAATCCACCAATAGGCTCGCTTGATTTTCAAACATGTGTCAAGGTTAGTAAAATAAAGCGATCCTATTGGCTGGTTTGTAACACATCAGTAGCACACACCTCTGGTGGAAAGGCAGCATAAGAATATGCCCATCACTTTTTAATACCATTTCACAAAACGGGACAGGGCTATCTTAAAACCTGGGTTTTACTTAGATCATCTCTCATAATAAGAGGGAATAGTTCTACTACATTATCTAGAAGGGATCCATCGTAAAATTTTTCTTCGTCCAATCAATGTTGAGTTTATTACAGAGCCCTTATGATATTTTAGAAATTAGACTATTGTACGATTGCGACAGTCAAGTCTCTTAATAACTGTAATTTACGTAACGTAGACAATATTTCAGGATATTACCCGTGGTCCATCTGTTCTTTCTGCCTGGTGGACAGAACAAGGTGGACCACGGGCAATATCCAAATATTTCAATTTTTCGTATCGCGATCCGTCTGCTATTCAAAATGAGAAGAAACCCCACTTCACCTTTCGAGGATAGTTAAAACACAAAAAAGCAAAAAAAAAATGGTAATAATTATGAGAACCCTTAGTACTGTTAGCTATTAGCCGGAACTATTAGTATGAATTGAAGCGAAGAGTATTAGCACAGTGAAACTACCTACTCCAAACAGCGGCCCATCGCTTTTAATTTTTACAAAAATGACAAGCCTTTAACTTCATTTGATGCCCATCATACAAATAACTAATTGAAAGGATCTTAAATTTCGCATTCGCATTCAATATCAGAACGCGATAGCCTAAATGACATCCCGAGCTACAATACTGCAACTCGGGACATAAACTTTACTTTGATTTATTTTTCGAAAACTCTCGCGTTGACCGACTGTAAGGAGTAAGATGGACTGTGATGTTAGCTACTTGATTTCAGTGTAACCTGTATAATTTGCTGTTGGGTTATCGCCTCTGTTGCCTGCGTAATAAGGCTGTTAAGCGTCGCCTCGTCCAGGCCGCCTGGGTTGTTCACCTTTTTGTCATAACATTTATGTTAAAGTTTAAAACCTTTTTTGAAAGTAAACTTTCTGAAAGACTACTTAAGATTACTATAGTGTTTTTTTAAGAAGTCGCCAGTGCTAAGCAAGAATTTAAATATATCTTGAAAATAATCAGACTTGGTATAACGGTATTTTGTGTTAAGAAAAATTGTCTTGATCCGCTGTATTTTCTCAAAAGAGTGACAGCGCCCTACCAAACACTCTAAGAGCTCTTACACACCACGTTTTTTTCAGGCGCCGTCGACGCGCGTTTCGCTATCGCGCGTTGTCGGCGCTGCTAAACTTGAAATAGGCAGATTACTTGCGATTGCATCGCTGCAAACTCACGAGAAACGCGCTACAGACGCGCGTGAGCAACTCTCCTTGCAAAGTAAAACGCGTGTAGCACGCGCGCGAAGAAGCGTGTATCGCGCTACAGACGCGCGTGTCGGCAAGTAAGCGATTAAAACGCGCTGTACGTATGTGTTTGCAGCTAAAGAGACGCGCTGGCACCAGCGCTTCTGTATCGATGTAACTCCGCACTACGAGCGCGTCGACAGCTCGCGAAAAAGTCGTCGTCTGCATACTACAATTTTATAAACATGTGAAAAGGTAAATTGGTTGCGATAACATCGCGTTTGCAGCGCGTTATAGTTGCGTGCGACACGCGTCGACAGCGCCTGAAAAAAACGTGGTCTGTAAGAGCTCTAATGTAAAATACGTTCACATTTAAATTTTTGAAAATATTTTTGTATAACCACAAATCCTCATCTATTTTGTTCATTTAAAATTATAAAATAAAGGAGTTTTGACATGTAACATACCGTTAAAGTAAGGGGTCCTCCACCTGTTGGTCCTTGCACTATTATAATAGTTTTCTGCATCATACTTCCTGGTATATTCTGAGCGATGTAACTTATCCCACCTGCAATAAAACAGTAGTTCACGTTCGTGGGTGCGTTTACAGACACAAATCTCACAAACAAACGCCCAGACCCGAAACAACCATCTGTAGGCCATACAAATTTTTGTTCCGTTTGGGAATCGAACCCACGACCCGTAGCGCAGAAGCCAATCACTTAGCCACTGCACCAAACGTGTCGTCAACTCTATGTTAACTATTAAAAACTTCCAACGACAACGTCAAAGTCCATAAATGGGGCGACTTAACCTAAATTGACTCAGTCCCTTTAATAAAGATATTTTAAAAACAGTCAGCTTTAAAATTTTGTGTAAAAATATTCATTGCCCTCTCTACTGAAATGTGCCGTAAAAGAAAAGAGTCGTGGATTACTAAAAACGTTTTTACGGACATCTGGGTGACGTTAAGTTACTGTGAAGTCCATTAGGTATGATCTCATCGCCCCGTAGTGCTCTCTCTGTCTAGTGAACAATTTTAAATCGTTTCTAAGTTACGAAAAACAACACGGCTAAGCGGCATAACGCGCCGAGTTATTCTATAACATATACGTTACCTTGAGCATTGCTCGGAGTAGCTATAATCTGCATCGGTTGCTGCATGTACTGCGTGTGAGGCTGAGTTGATATTGTTTTTTCTGCAAACACATCGTAAAATTACGTCACAATTATCACTGGAGACGAACACACGGGTCAGAATCCCGAAACTCCGACAACTAGTCTATCCTTAGTCCTAGTCTAACCTGATATCGGTATTGTCAGAAAATGGGTAACAGAGGTCTGATGGCAATCGCTCCGTGTAAAATACTAGAAATAAAATTAAAATAAAAAAGAATTAAATAAGTTTTTCCAATTGTTTTTGTGTAACAGGATACCTCCTCAAGGTGTAGGCCTCTTCCAAAGATTGCCATTTTTCTTGGTCTTTAGCTATAAGTTGCCATTTTGGTCCAGCAAATTTTTATCGTCATCATCATCGTGCATAAGATTTTCCTTTGTAGCGTTTGCCCTGTGGGCCTCTCCATGTTGTCAGCGTTTTTGAGACGCGCCACATGGCCAGCCCAAAATACAAGTATTAAGTCGCATCTGGTTAGACTGTAAACCGACAACAACATTGTTGGGAAAAAGGCTAAGCAGAACTAACCTTGTAGTATAAGCTGACCGGACTGCGAGGTGATGATGTTCTGAACATCCATAGGTTGCACTTGCAACATTGGCTGCTGCATTTGCAATGTCTGCTGTTGTAACTATAGAAAAAATACAACATAAATACAAAGCAAGACGATTTGACATGTTTATAATTGTTTTGTTTATATTTATTACTGTAACAAATATACAAGCGCCATCTAGTGTAACTTATCCAAAGCACTACGATGAGCGGCTTCATAAACAAGAAGACAACAACTACAAACGATATCTGTGGACAAGTGATGCCATCTACAATCTTCGCGTCAAACCATCTGCGCCAGCGCCACCCGGCTAGTTATCTGAATCACAACTACAGACGACTACGTGTAGATATTGTGCACACATACAAGCATCAACCTTTATAAGCAGAGCTGTCTTCGAACAAATCATCATTCGATCATTCGACTAGCTAGAGGAACAGAGTTCGGTAGCCACGCAGCCAATTCTGAACCTTAGTACGACTGATTCCTGTTCGATAGCCTAGCAGTCTTCAGGAATTAGCCAGCTAGGGGAGGTCTGAAGGGCGATAGCCACGCAGTCCCTTTCATCCCTCCACTTAGGGTTGCTACTTGATATATTTATATGAATCATTGTAACGTGTAACATAGTATAAGTTGCCAATAAATTATCATCAAGTTCAACGGGGCTTTAATTTCACAACCAGCAACCCTACATTACTTATATTTTCGTTATTGCGTTATTTAGTGTGTTTATGACTTGTTCTAGTCTGTAATGTTATTTATTGAAGCCTAGGCTAGGCTTATTGAAGCCGTATTACCATAAATAAAAAAAATATAGAAGTTTTTCCGAAATACAGTCAATAAATGTAGGATAACTTTCGTGAGACACATTCATATTTATGATTATTTACGGTTTACTCACGTGCATTTTTCGGGATTGCCCGACTAGTTTAGTCGAACTCACGACTCGCCACCTCGCCGCGTGATCAGCTCATGAGTAAAGGCTCCGTTTGGGTCCAAAACTAGTCGGGCAATCCCGAAAAATGCACTAATCACAAATAATAATGTAGGAGATTAATGTTCTAGTGCAGTGTTTTAAAACTGTGGGTCGCGATCCAGGAGGTCCGATAACACCCTCGCGAACTGCTCGCTAACAGCTCGCTTCGTGCATATACGACTAAGGAAAGTGACGCGTCCACAGTGGATCGCTGCGATTCAATACATGCTTCGCGCCCGTGCGATGTACTGGGGCCCAATTCTCCTAAAATAAATCTTGATAAATCACAACCGAACCAAGGCCGAACCGTTCATTCAGACAATTCTCAATTTCAAAAGCTGTCGAATTGTTTGACACAAAAAACAAAATCAATCATTTTGAAAGTTTTCGAAAACAAAAACTGACTGACGTTTGTGGTTCGATTGCGTTTGGCAACAATTTATTTTAGGAGAATTAGGCCCCTGGTCCAAAAGTGGACACGCCATTACGTAGATTACAAGTCTGCAACTTATTCATAGATCCATTGATGACATAATAGTGCCTACAGGAAGAACCAAGGTTTAATTTCACTAACCATAGAACAGTTACATATTGTACAAATTAAGTATGATTTAAAGATAGCATTACCTGCATTGTAGATGCCTGAACCTGTAACGTAGGTTGTTGAACCTGGAGTGTTGGTTGTTGCACTTGCATTGTAGGTTGTTGAACCGACATTGTTGGCTGCTGCACCTAGTGAATAATCATCACCCAATGAACGAGATGTTGAAAGTAATGGTTAATATTAAACTTAAACCCCCTTATTACAAACAATGGTCTAAGGAAAACCCTGGTTTTAAAATAGGTCCATCTCTTTTTGCTATATTATGTTAGAAAGTGATGGGTATATTTTAAACCTGGGTTTACCTTAGTCTCGGTTTAAACCACCTTTTGTAATAAGGGGGAAATAGATTTATTTGTTGAATGGGGTTCATTAAAAGAGGCTCCACGAGTGAAGATACTCAAGTAAGTCCGGCGAACCCTGGGCAGTCAGCCTCGCTACCAACCTTTTTTTTTATCCTGGGAAAATCCTCATGGATACCCTTCGCCTGGGAAAGGCGAAGGGTTATGCCGGACTCTTACCGGCTAAAAACCCACGGTGTTCCTTCTCCTGACCTTTGGCCAGGGTCACGGGATTCGCAGTTGCAGGCACCGCAACCCCGGCAGGCCTCGGTCCGCCAGCCCCTGGCGGACCTCTCCTTCTGTGGGGCCTTGCCTCACGTCCTCCTGGTCGGCGCGCACGGAACACATGCGCGCCGCCTTCTCGGGCCTGTTACTGGTCGGGCGACGGGTCCCCTAACCCGTCGCCCGCAGGCCACACACTAGGGTGGCCGGAGATCGTCGCGCGCCCTCCGGCGGCGCCCGGTGCGTCTGGCGCGGGAAGGGAGAGTGGCCGTCGCCTCTCTCTCCCTCTCCGCTCCCTCCTTGGTCGCCATCACCACCTCGCAAAGGAGGTGACGGCTTCCCACGCACTCTCGCTCATGACCATGGACAGAACTACGGCCGGAAGCGAAACCTCGCTACCAACCTTGCTGACTGGCTAATCTTTTCAACACGGCATGAGCTAGTCTCGTATAGCTTGTAACGACACGACAGAATAAGATTTGTTGAATGATTTATTAATACAGCGAAAGTGTAACTTAATTTATACGTGGTTTTGGGTATGATACACTTATCCGTCTCACCTGTAGGATAGGTTCTTGTATGATGACAGAGTTATCACCACCAGTTGACATCAAGACGGACGACTGCATCATTTCGACCGGCTCTTGTTTCGGTGGCAACTGTTTACAACAATATTCATGAAAAATACACCCAACATTTTCAAAATAGCAAACGAAACAGCGGAACAATTCGTTAAAATATCAAAAAACCATAAAATTGCAGTATGAATGAAGAAAAACACTTCTTTCGTCTTCCGTTGTTTTAATCAAACTCGTAAAAACTTAATTAAACTCAAAAACTAAAACCTCGTCTAGATATTTATATAACAAAATACAGTAATAAATATAATGTTAAATAAATAATTAAACAAAAAATTGCAAAGCAGAAAACCACTTCATGCAAAAAAATTCAGCACTCAAAAGTAGAATCTTGGAACACGAAGACAAAATGTAGGTTTTTTTTCCTGGCATTATTAAAGATGCTTGCTGTTGGCCATATTAAATCGTGTGTGGCCAGATTATTTCAAGTATTCAATGAGCGCATGGCAAATCTCGCGTTAAGGCTAAGCGTATGCTAGGATGTACAAATTTTGCAAGGCAGAGCAGGCGAGGCAGACATAGGCCACGACCGCATGCTGCGACGCAACTCGAAGACACATTCGAGTTTTAAATAGTACAAAGAATAGACGTGTTCGAGTTGACGAGCAATTTTAATGTTTTTTTTTAATAGTCTGGATGATTAGTGTCATACAAACAAGGTTCACAACGCACTAATTCAATTAAATGTTCTGTCATTGCAATAAAATTAGAATTAGCGGTAAAAAACACGTGTCGACATGCACGCGTCGCGCAGAAATCTGTGCCGGCACTACAACGAGGCGCAGAGCAGGGCAGACGCATGTCTACGTCGCACGCGTCTGCGCCGAGGCTTACGCAGCTCTTAGTACGTTCATGCATTACAAAATCTGCTCTGCGCTGCGCTGCGTGCACCTGCGTCACCTGTGTCTCAGCATACGTTTAGCCTATAGGCCATATCCGATCGTGTGTGGTCAGGTTTCTTTCAAGTGGTCATTAAGCGATATCGAGTGGTCAGTAAATACCATGGGAATATTATTAAAGTTTCTACTTTAAGCTCGCAGACGACATACGATCGATGGTGTATGTCGTCTGCGATACATACAATCCGTGTAAATAATATATAAATAAATAATAAAGTAAATTATAGTGTTAGTATCAAAACCTTAGCTCGGAGGGCTCCCAATAGCAATCCGCGGGGACGCTACGTAATGCGAAGAACAGACATGAAATGAAGAAGTTACACTTATCTTAGTATTGTCAAAAACCGATCTAGTGCAGCTTTGATCACACGCAGGGGGCTTCGCAGTTTCCATGCGTTATAAAATAAATTAATAAAAAAGATTTTCGGATAACACCATTAATTAAATTCATTCAGTCGCCTATGGGCTGCAAATTATAAGAAATTTCAGTCAAAAATATTATGACGCGTGCGAGAAGGCCCTCGCGCCTTCATTTTGTAAAGCAGTGGTTCTTAACCTTCTCGTCATGAGGGACCATTTGACAAAATTTCGGTCTTGCCATGGACCACCAAGTTGGTTAATTAGTTTGTAGTTAGTATAAAGTAGGATTTGAGGAGAGGGTTGTTCTAATTCATCTATAAATAAAACACGCATAAAATTATTTAAAGCCCTCAGTATTTTAATTTTCTTTACGGTAAATTATTCACATTACAGTTACAGATTTTAATGCGATTTTTGTGATTGCATACTCTTTACTAACTTCTGAATTCTTGGTTCAGTGCTACTCAAAGCCAAACGCATAACGGCAGTGGCATCCAACCGATAATAATCAAAAGCGCAGAGAACCCCTCCTCACATAGATTTAATGTAGAGCCTGCAGACTGTCAGAATTTGCCGGATCCAGCAGTCTGCCGGCTCTAATAGAAAATGTATAAGCAGAGGGCGCACGCGTCAGAATTTTTCTGACAGAAATTTCTTATAATGTGGGTCTGGCTTTAAAAGTTTGTGTGAAGCAACTAATTAGCTGAAAGATTGGTGACTGTGTAATGTGTACTATTCCTTAAGGATTAACATTTGATTTTGAATATGTACATGTTACGGTTAAAAGCCGAATGGCGATTACACCTAGGTTTAGCCGGGTACAACTAGGTGCAACCAGTAGCAGTTGGTTGGAACTAGGTGGAGCTTAAGTCGACGGAGCCCCGCTGTGCGGGGCTCCTATTTCTGTCTGCAGGGTTTAAAGTAACCTAACACGAAGGGGATGACGGGGGCTTCGTTCGCTCGCTCAGTCTAGCCCCCGTCATCCCCTTCGAACCTAACCTATCCGTGTCGGGGTTACCCTTAACCATCGATGTGCGGCTGCACCTAGTTCTAGCCGCTATGATGAAGGCTAAACCTAGTTCTAACCGAAGATAAGTAGGATAGATTTAAGTTTAACCGCATGTGGCCGGCTGCACCTAATTGTACCCGGCTAAAACTAGGTGTAGCCGCACTTCGGCTATTAGCCGTAACATATACAAACTGACATTTGTTGTTTCCAGCGTCAGGCACTAGCTGTCTAGCATTTTTGCTGAACTGGGCCTTTTTGGCGCAGCCATGAGGCACACTTTCCTACTAATTTCTTTTTTTTGTTGCTGCTCTGTTTTGTGTGCCTTTTAGTCTGTGCTAAATAAATGAATTTTCTTTCTATCATATTATGTAAAAAATCATATTTCCCCCCGCACCACACGATTCCTCCGCGAAAACGTTGACGTTTACTTACTGACTGAAGTTAGTTATAGATAGACTACGGTATTAGTATAAAACGTCACAGTTATTAAGCGAAATGTAGATAGGTTAGAGCGGTTATTGAAGCATGTTTTTGATTGTATTTGCTTACCAAATCCTCTTCATCTTCCAATGCTGAGGCTGCTAACGCTGCATAGAGATTCGCCGCCGTCTTCGACACGCTTTCTTGTGGAGCCTAAAAATTAAATAGATTTTTGGTGTTTCACGTTTTATTACTATGGATAATGGTGCCGATTTTTGTTGTACGGAAACTAAACCTAATTTAGGTCATAGCCATCTTTTTCACTCTGAAAAATAAGAAAGAGACGGACGTAAATAAGAGCTGTCAAATTTAGTTGAACTAAAATTTCTATACACGTCAGAACGTGTCGACTAAAAACACGGCAAAGTTCTAGGCGTAACTTATTTTGACATCTCTAACTTAGTTCTTATCTATCACCGTCCTTTTCTCGCGCTGTCTTTTAGTAAAAGATAGCATCTCTAATTTTAGTTTACTTGGAGAAGAAGAGAATCGGCCCCAATGAAAGATATACTCATTACTCAATATACAAGGTTAGTCAGAAAGGGGGTACTAATTCGAAAGGGTGTTAAAGTACCCCTAATGATAAGTAACTTTTATTCTACCACTTTCCCCAAAACTCAATAGTTTAAGAGAAATAGCTGTTCAAAAATTACATAAAAAAATGCTAAGATCTATCTATCCTCAGCTGTTTACATTTTAGGTCATATTTGAGGTCACGAATTAGAAGCTCCATTTTCTGAATTCGTAACTAAAGTAGGGACGAAGAAATTTTGAAAAAACTGAAATAAAAAATATTTTACATGGAAATAAAAATGATCGAATTATGATATTTCAATACTTGCTTTAAAACCGTCATGAGTGATACTTTAAGTGGCCTGCGGAATAGTACCCCCTTTCCGACTACAGGTCTAGCGTATAACTGAGGCAGTGCCTGAGGTGCGTGTCACCACACCCCTCCCGCACCGCGCAGCTACCTCAGGCACTGACTCAGTTATGCACTATACCCTTTTCACTATAAGTTGATTAGTGACGTTTCTCTACAATACGTTACCACACAAAGAATATCAAATATATTAAGAAAACAAAGCATGGATAATATAGCTATATTCCGGTTTTTGATGATGTCGTTTACGTTTTTTCGATAGCAGTCTCCTTACTGCTACAATTTGCGAAATGACCGAGCTGTCAGAACTCATCTTTGGGTGAAAACAATATAGACCTATAACCTTGTATTTATTGCATTACACAAAGTAAACAAAGGTGGTTAATTAAAAAATTATGAAAATATTATGGACCCTGTCGGGCACAGCAAAAATAGTAGGAGAGAGGAAGCGTTTACAAGTTCTCTATTTGTATAAATATTCTTATCTAATTCAATTTCCTTTCATAAATGAATGCACACGAACTAACCTTGTCCTCAACCTTTATTTTCTTAGCAGGCGGCTCCGTATATGAATGATCAGTGATCACAGTCTCAACGATATCCTTGTCAGTTTTGATCTGGATTTGACCTTCAGTTTTGACCTGAACCAACTGCCCCTGTTCATTCTTATACTGAAGAATCGGCGCTTGTAATTGATCACTCTTCAACTGAATGATTTGACCTTGCTCGTTCTTTATTTGAATTAGCTGACCTTGATCGTTCTTTATTTGAAAATATTGGTTTCCTTGGGATACTATTCCTGAATCTGCGTTTATTTGTATGACTGGTGTTGGGTCGGACTTGACTTGAACGATTTGACCCGTCTCTGTAATTTGGATGGTTGGAGCGTTGATCTGGGGGCCCATTTGAACGACTTGCAATGGAGGGTTGGAGTTTTTCTTTAGTAAGTCTGCTAGCATTTTGTTTTGGGCGGATTTCTGTAAAAATATGTAGATTTTACGTCATGAGGCGTTCTAAAAGTGTTTATTTTAAAAAAAAATTAGAAAACTGGTACTAACGATGGTCAGTTGTGTTTGCTCATCTATCTGTATTTGTACTGGTTCGTCTTTCGGTACTGAAACATAACCCAAAATTAGTTCAATCTAGCACAAATAGAAAATGTGTAAAAATCTAATAAATTGTATTATAATATATTGTTTACCTAAAAGTTCTTCTTGTTGACTTATGTGAACCTGCAAATTGAAACAAAAGCTATTACAAAATAGATTTCCAAATAATAATAAGTATTTCGATTTTTCTCAAGGCGTGCTTGATCATTATGCATTTTTTTTTTTTTTTTTTTTTTTTATTTACTTTTAAGAAGGCTTACAGACTAATGTAATAATAGTTACCAAAATTAAATAATCTAATTGCTAATTACAAGCCTCCACAGCTGGATATTAATTACCTAATTGTCGAAAAGAACAAAAAATTATTAACCTATGTGTACAACTGGTATTCCCGAAATACAACATCATGCAATATATGAAACATAACACCGTGTCAATAACAGTACAATATTTTCACCAGTTATGTGCAGTTCCTACCGCTAAATACACTGTTTTTTTTTTTACATTCTTTAATTTAATTATTCGAGAAAAAAGTATGTTGTGCTAAGAGCCGTCTCACTGTCCGTGCATTGGTGCAAAACAAATCAATGCCCAGTTCATGGGGAATTTTATTGAATCCCCGCGTACTTCTCAGAATAAAAGCATTACGCCTATAGTTAGTTGTAACTAACGGCTCATGAAGCAAGGGTCGCTGTCTAAAACGAATTTGGTTAGTACGCATTATTATCTAAGTACGCATTATTATTATAAAAAAGGTATCATTAAAAATAATCCGGAAGATACCACCAATATAAACGGTCACAACGAGCTATTTATATTAGGCTGCTATCAGACACGGTAGGCGACAAACATTATATTTTACCTTTTCGGTGGGCGTGCTACTGGCAATACCACCCGGAGTGATCGTCGTACACTTGATCAGAGCCTCTGGATCAACGTCCATTACCTGCGTAGGTTTGAAAATTATGTAAGTTCTTGTATAAAGACATGACTGGATGTAAACCTGTCAAAAACTGTTAACCACTTTAACTGTTAACTCTGTACAACTTTTACTATGGGACAAATTCAAAAATTCGTAAAAAAAGCTGCTGTTTCGTACAAAATAAATATTGTTGCTTACAAAATGTATGGAACACCAAATTATATTTTTCACGAATTCAGTGTATTGTCCCATAGTAAAAATTGTACAGAATGATGAGCAGAATCCATTGTTTTCGGATGTAAAATGATTAATTAGTCGTGCTGTATTGTTAGTAATTATCTCTCTGTAGTCACGGCTCATCTTCCGTGCGGAAGATGTCCGGTCCTTTGAAAGGCATACACGGGGACACAGGTCCAACGCGCAGAGGCCAATTTGAGAACTTTAATCTAAAATGGGGTGGGGCACCAACCGGGGACTATCCACGGCTGCACTATTGGAGTACAGTCATGGACCGTCCCAGGTGGGTGCAAGACTATTGTAAAATATGGTGAAAAATATCTGGTCTATGGGAAGGGGTGTTAGGTGGACTAGATAACTTCTATTGCCGGAAGAAAACAACATTTAAAATTGAACTGTGTTGGCAGACGGTGACTCGCCAGCTCACTAGCTGGGCCCCCTGAAAAGCCGCCAGTATATAGGCGAAAGGGGCAACAAACGTGTGAGCGGATTGTGTAATTATTATTATTATGATATTATTTTGTAATAGTAACAAATATTTTTAAAGTTACCTGACTATTCTGCACCACAACTGTGCTCTGAGTAGCGGGTCCTCGTTGTTGACTTTGTTGTCTTTGCGCTACCTATACATTCATAATAATTATTGAATTAAACCATTCATAAATGTTTTTCTGTCCCTGATCCTACATTAAAAGTAAAATGTAATAATCTACCGACAAATTAAAGTTTAAAAAGTAGATACTGATTTACGAATTAATATTTATTTTATCCTTTTTATAATTTAATATTTTTAATAAATACGGAAACAATATTTTGACAATATTTTTTTTTAATGTATATTTTTATTCTGTACTTCTGTTTTTTGTAAAATAATAATCTAAATGGCGTAATTCCTAAAAATAATAAAAAAACATGCTCACAAATAAGCTAGCGAAATACTCATGCCGTTTCAAACCAGTTATTTTATTATGTTAGTTAATTAACTAGTAATACTTGGCATGCCTTTCAACGCTTTTAACTGCCACTACTCGGCAATATTGCCATATTATAGTTTTTTTTATGTCTAATCTTTTTTTCTGGCAATGGCAACTCTGACGGTGCGCATAGCCCGCTAAATTACTTTTTTTTTAAATAACGGCATTTGTCTGCCTTTTTCTTTAGGCAAATACAGATACAATCGAGCTTTTAGTTCAAATATACACTAAATAATACATGCTTGATCTAATAGTTCAATATAGAACCACCAAATCGTTGTTATAACGTTCAGAATCAACTCAATACTACATGCATTGTTAATTTTTCACTGTGTGTTTGTAGTTTATACCTTTGTTCGTAATACGCACGTCACCTGCTTTTGTCTAGTTTTAAAAGTAAATTGTGAAATTAAAATAGAAATTAAACTAAAAAAATAACTTAATTTTTGGCGTGTATTTCATGTACAAATGTACGAGCTTAAAATAAAATAAGACATAAAAAATACAAGACATAAACTGTAGCCGTCGATAGATACTAAAATATTCTTACATATCTATGTAAGAATATTTTAGTATCTATCGACGGCTACAGTTTATGTCTTGTTATAATTATCTAATTATAATCTATCTGTAACGAAATCTACCTAAATCGTTTACATTTTTGCAAACGATGTCATGAGATATGTTTTTATTCGGGGACAACTGCCACTTTGTTTCGTTGAGAAATTATGAGATCTACGTAAGCTTACCAACGCTATTTATGCATCCCTAATGCCCGGTTCATATGGCCAACAAAAATGAATCGTTTTGCTTAACTGGGCATATAAATAGACTCGTAAATTCATTTTAAATGAGATAGCTACTAACATATAAGAGTTTCTTCTATGCAAAGCCTTTGCTGTATTGCAGTAAAGTAACAGTAAAGATTCTAGAGTCAAAGTTTTAACCAATAACGCTCGATAAATCGTAGGCATCGGCCTAGGATTACTAGGATCGGACTAGGAGTTGAGGAAAACGCAGTACGAATCAATAATATTACATATTTAGCAACAATTCGCAATTAGATACAGACTCTAATCGCCCATTTTACAAAACTATTCTGCATTTATCAGAACTACTAGCTGTTCCCGGCATGCGTTGCAATGCCCTTTTTCCTACTTATTACCTACCTACTACCTACCTACTACCTACCTACTACCTACCTACTACCTACCTACTACCTACCTACTACCTACCTACTACCTACCTACTACCTACCTACTACCTACCTACTACCTACCTACTACCTACCTACTACCTACCTACTACCTACCTACTACCTACCTACTACCTACCTACTACCTACCTACTACCTACCTACTACCTACCTACTACCTACCTACTACCTACCTACTACCTACCTACTACCTACCTACTACCTACCTACTACCTACCTACTACCTACCTACTACCTACCTACTACCTACCTACTACCTACCTACTACCTACCTACTACCTACCTACTACCTACCTACTACCTACCTACTACCTACCTACTACCTACCTACTACCTACCTACTACCTACCTACTACCTACCTACTACCTACCTACTACCTACCTACTACCTACCTACTACCTACCTACTACCTACCTACTACCTACCTACTACCTACCTACTACCTACCTACTACCTACCTACTACCTACCTACTACCTACCTACTACCTACCTACTACCTACCTACTACCTACCTACTACCTACCTACTACCTACCTACTACCTAAACAGATTAAGAATATGGATATACTGATATAATTTTTTTTTTTTTAAATATCAAAATGTCGAACGGGATAAAAAGTATCCTATGTCCTTCTCCTGGCTCTAAACTACCTCCCTGCCAATTTTCAGCTAAATCGGTTCAGCCGTTCTTGAGTTATAAGTGAAGTAACTAACACGACTTTCTTTTATATATATAGATTTTACATAAAAACAAGGTCCTTCACACGTTTTTTTTTTTTATAAAAAAAAAGAAATTGCTCCCTCATTCTAATCAACCACTCATCAATCAAATCCAACTCTAGATCTACCTCAATCTATCGACAACTTTATACTCCAGACTCTATCCTATCAACAACTCAACCTACATCCCTACACAGTGTTATGTTAGTGTTGTTAGAAGCACTTACTTGCGGTTGCTGTAGGGCGGGGCTTACTTTGTGCGCTAACAAATGCTTGATCAATGTCGTGTTTGACGGGCTGGACTCCAGCGCTTGGGATAGATGCGGGTGCGTAGTTGTTGGCTGCGGTTGGGACTGGGAGAATATTACATGTTAAAGTTTTGTTTATCACATAAAAGGGAAAGTAATTCAATAGTTATATGATTTCCGTGATGGGATGGATTAAGAACACAATTCTTTTCCGTCGCCAGACAAGCGAATCGTAAGTGGCGACGAATTTTGCTCCATATTTGTGCCCAAAAAATGGTAATAGACTCGTCATCTTACATGGGACTTAATACAAGAGACGAAACTTGGTTGTAAAGACTCCTTTAATAGGAGAACAGCTCTGCTTACAAAGACAACAAGGCGCAAGGCAGTAGCGCTAGATCTCATCATTTTCGATATATTTTTTTACAAATTTTAATATTTTGGTATACCTAATTAATTGTATCTTTCTAGAACTCCGAATTAATCAAAAAACAAGTCTTTTATACCTGCACTTGTGTTTGAGAAACAACGGGTTTCGCTTCCGCTGCTGCTTTATTTGTCAGCTGTGCTTTCAGTATTGGCGACGATGGTCCTAAATAAATCAGAAATAACAACATAAGATTGAATACACAAACGTGTCGCACACTGAAAAGTCGATAATCCGCCATGTTTATTTATAGATTATTTTAGTTAGTTACCTGCGACAGGATTGGCTCTGTTCTGCATGGCCCTCGATCTAATGCCGATGTACACCTGTTGTGTCTCGCCCGTCGATAAAGTGACTGAGTTTGGTCCTACTGTCCCGCCGAATACCGTTCTAAAGGTAAGAATCACATTATTAGTTGAAGATACACAATGTACAGTGCGTTCAATCCACGAAGACGCGCCCCACTCCTTTTTGTGAGAGGAAGCCGCGTGATGCGTATGCGCATATCTCTTATTATATTTTATTTGTATGCACATATCTAAGTATTGTACGGCGATAGAACACAATAGCAATTCACAATGCTTACTTTTGCATTGTAGCGATTTAGACAAAGAGTGGGGAGCGCGTTCGTGGGTTGAACTATCTGAGTATGTAAGAAAGAAGAGCTTCAATCAGACAGTCGCAACAATGTGAACTTATAAAGATCATGAGGTCAATAACAATGTAAGTCCAGACCTCGCAACGAGACTTTAATTTTTTATTTTTGCTCCCTATTCGGTGTGTAAAGTTTTTTTGTTGGTATTTTTTTTTTCTTAAAGATTAGGCTATTTTAAGAAACTGATTTGAATACTTTTGTTTACTACGCGGTAGTTATTTTTTAATTATTTTTTAAACTTTTGCAAGTGATCCTATTCTATGATCTCACTGAATAGTTTTGATGTTGATTTCTTTTACAACATTTAGTTAGAGTTAGTTTGAGGTTAAAAAGTTGATACATTGATTAAAATTGATATTCAGAAACTTGTTTTTATATTGAAGACTCTGAATCGAACGTATTTAACGAAATTTAGAGGTCAAATAAATGTCAAGCGTATTCGTGTATTTATGTAAAAATCTTCATCATCTTATAATTTCAAGAGCTGGAAATAGCAAATAAGGTTTAGAAAACTAATGTTTCGAAATGGTTTTGAAATCACGTACCGAATTAGAGATAATACGAAAGCAGATGACAGCACAACAGTAACATAACAACCAATCAGGTCGAGTTAAATTGCCATTATCAATAACGTCAAACACATTTTAACCAATGAGATTGCTTAGGGCAAACTGGAGCTTAGAGGATAATGACGGTGGAGGGGCCATTGATTCCCCAGTTTAACGTCCCATTTTGACGCACACAACTAGAACAGCTCAGAAAGAAGTAAACTCCCTTTTCAAGAGACACCTATGTCAACCAGTAATCAACGATAGGCTACTACCACAGTCTACCTATATCTTACTCCTTACTTCGGTCAACGTAGAACATTGTCGCAGAGCAATCGTGGGGTGAAGGAGCGGAGGTTATGTCCCGAGTAGCCATACTGCATACTTGGGACATAACCTCCGCCCCTACATAATTGTGACATTTCATAGGACCTGTCAAATGTATGGGCGTTGACCCACTGTATGTAGTAAGTAGGTACACTGTGCTACTACCAACCTGACGAGTCTAGGAAAGTGTGCAGGCGCAATGACTCCCTTTCTGGAGAGTTTGGTGCAACAAGCTACGTATTGTCGATACATATCGTTGGCGTCGCACGCGCTGTTGTCGTTCGCTGGGAGAACTTCGTACGCTGAACGTAGCCACGCTTGAGCGAAGTGCTCGTTCTCCTGTTGAGGGAATTATTTTATAACATTATGGTTTCAGAAAAAATATGTTGGCGTAACACGCACTCTATCGACATATTATGTCACAGTTTGATCTAATTTTGTTTGAGGGATTAGATAATATTTGTGATATACAGGTTGTTAACGAATTCGTGTAATTCCTTAAAACCATATGATCTACTACTGATGTAGACAGACCCGCACGGGATTTAGCTTGATTAAAAATTAAAAAAAAAATTTTTCATGCGGCTTTGTTACCGATCGTATCTACACCACCTAATAAAATAAGGATTCAGTAAAAAAATAAAAAATATTTTTTTTGCAAAAAAAAATGTTTTATTTGTGTGAACATTTCGATGCCACGCATAAATTAATGAAAGCACGGCGACACGGCTGGCAGGCACGACTAATGCGATATCGCTCTTTGTAGTCAGGTAACTCAAGGCTCTAAAATGACTCCGAAATAGAAAATCAAGATTTTTTTTTTAATTTTTTTTTAGTTGATTTTCAAAAATTCTCATTTAGGGTTAATCTGTGTCACCAGCAGATCACGTGGTTTGAAGGAATTACACGAATTCGTTAACACCCTGTATGTCTTGTCGCGGTACTAAGTGTCCGTGTAAATCAATAAAAAATCATATTAGGTAGTAATTCGTTCCTACACTGAATTATTGTTGCCTTTTTTCCTGATTTCCGAAGTTCACTTGGAGCTTTGACATTTTTGCCAATCATATTTTATTTTCTACGTAGGTAACAAGAATTTGGTAGATGTACAAAATATTAATATTTAGCTATTACTCTATTCTATTTTTCTTTATGTCAATTAGTGCTGATTAGCTATTAGGTACTCATTGTCCCTTGTACGGAAATGTTAGTTCAACTAAATTTGACAGCTCTTATTTAAGTCCTTCTCTTTCTTATTTTATTACAGTGAAAAGGATAGCAATAGCCTAAATTAAACTTAGTTTATGCACAAAAGAATCGGACTATTATGTAAGAACAAAGTAATTTCAGAAAAAAGAAATAAGATCAAAATTCCCTCACCTTACTATCACTCACCTGCACAGTTCTCTGCTGTAGATGAGACTGTTGTATAGACGTGACGGGTGCAAGTGACGATACGGCTGTCGTCGTCGTCGTCGACGTGGCCGTCTGTTGAGGCTCTGACACCGGCTTCGCGGCGACTTGCGTCTGTGTATACAAATCAATCATCATCTCATCTAATTAATTAACTATTGACTTTGCTGTATACAGGCTGGTAATTTGAGATGGGGCATAAAGGGCAGCTACCTTAACCATTGTAGCAACAGGAAAACGTTCTTAGGAGACCACACTTAACTTTAGGTATATTTTTTATCAGTGTTATCGGTAGCGGGTAGCACTGGGCAATGTTGACAAAAGAAGGTAGTCGTCGATATGGATCAACGCACCCGAGGTTATAAAGGCGGTGGTCATTCGACGAAGCGGGGGCATTCCGTGTTGATCAGCTGAAGAAGTCTGACCTTTTATATCTGATTAGCTTGTCCTTATTTTATGATCTTGTAATAATTGTGTAAAGCAATATATTGTGTGTTACTAATACTAACCCGAATACAAGTACTCTCAGTGGTGGAGAGTCTATGTTGGTTTTATTTACTGTGTTTACCTTGCTCGCAATCCTGATATACCGATATTAGCTATAACTGTAATGATAAAATCACCCCTGAACGATTATATTGTCGTGTCTTTTACATCTGCATCCACAAATTTTGAAAAAAATTCACAGACTGCGCGAAAAAGGGCAGTTTTCACAATACATTTTATGATGCCAATCGATCCTATTTCCCATTAGGATCAAAAAACTTGCGGACCAACTGAGGTTGGAGTACTAGAGACGTCGGAAATGGCAAATGAACTTATTTGTGATGGGGTAGTAGGTAATAAGGACAGCACCTTAATCGTTGTGGCTACAGGAAAATGTTCTTATTTTGAAAATATTTTGTACTGCATTCATAGATATTGAAAGTTTTAAGTAAAAATGTGTTAAGGTAGATGCCCTTCGTGCCCTATCTCAAATTAATTACCATCCTGTATAGCACGAGGCCTTTTGAAGACATGGGTTTGGAATAACATGCGACAATGTTTTTTTGTGTAGTTACGTCACCTAGGACGACACACACATTACATTCATTCATTACATTACATTCTGTAAAGTAAGTTCTGTAAGTAAGGAGCCAATCACCGGCCCGTTATTGTAAATTACTCTCACTTGAGAACTCTCTTAACCTTTTGACCGTCACAGTCATGTATACATGACAAAGCAAAATGTGTCCAGCACGCCACGGTCACGAGTACATGACAGATTTAAAGGGAAAAATCGTAGCTTGGCGGCGAGAGTACGCTATTGCTTTTTTGTCGTGGTGGTCAAAGGGTTAAGGGTCATAGAGATATCTCTGGAAACGCTGATATTATATTAAGATACTTAAATACAGAATCTCTGTTAACCCAATTGTTACCCAACACAAGAATAGAATATACAGGGTGTAAACGAGTTCGTGTAATTCCTTCAATCCGCGTGATCTACTGGTGACACTGATTGACCCCGCATAGGATTTTTTCAGAATCAACAAAAAAAAGTTTTCAAAATATGAGTCAGGGCATTCTGTATCTGAGTAATGTTAGCGTCCCAAGATAACTGACTGCGTGGACTGATATCGCGCAAGTCGTGCCCGTTAGCTGTGTCGCCGTGCCTTCATTCATTTATGCATGACATCGAAATTTTCTATCACATAAAAAAATACTTGGGGAAAAAAAAAATATTTTTATTTTTAATCCATCTAAATCCCCTGCGAGGTTAATCTATACCATTAATAGATCATGTGGTTTGAATGAATTGCACGAATTCGTTTACACCCTGTATATTTATTAGCGACTCATACAACTAAGACAAAATAATCTTACCGGTTGTGTTTGCTGCGTTTGTCGGTCATGCGCGTCGCGTTCAGCCTGCGCGGCGAGGGCGCTGGGCCCGCTCACTGTTTCTACCACGCGCATCAGAATGCACGCGCGGGGACCGTAGCTTTGAGCCTAGAAGAGAATATAAACCATATTATCCGTATATATTTTGATGTTAACAAACTAAAAATGTTATTAAAAACATGAACACTGCTTGAGTATTACCTACGTTTGATAAAAATTACAACTAAGAAGGCGACTCATTCAGATCAATCTAAATCCTATCGATACTGCATTAAAACTGAATTTTGCAGTAAACTTTCAGTTGGAATGTATTTGTCAAGAAAGAAGAAATGTTACATCCTTTACGGAATGTCATTTTTGTCTTACCTACATTATTATCGGGACACACAGCCTTGTGTCAGTGTCCCATCATTTCCATAAACGACCTTGATGGCGCGGGCGCAGAGTGACGTCAGCGGGTACACGCACTCTAACGTGCACATTAGCACCATAATTGGTGTATAATATTACCACCATAATTTGGGGTGCATGAAAAGAGCCTTCACGAGTGACGATACTTCAGCACGTCCAGCGCACCCTGGGCAGTCAGCCTCGCTACCAACCTTGCTGACTGGCTAATCTTTTCACCATAACATGAGCTATTTTTGTATAGCTCGTGCTGGGGGCCTACTCCCTAAGTCCGTCAATAAAGTTAGTCGCCCGTCCGAAAGTAGCCCGAAACGTAGGAGTGAACAAAACAAGTGTCAAGTTCAACTTTTCGGACGGGCAAAAACACATCGGTAGGAGGACAACTGTCAAATTGTGTTGTCATTCATTCTTAGTTCAGGCCCTGAAATAATGTCCGTAGGTGATAGGGAGTAGGAAACGCTCGTAACTAAGGCCGAAACCACGGACTTCGTGCTTAGGGAGTAGAGCCCCTGACACGAGAGAAGAAGCACCATAATGAAAGTACGGCACATACGTCGTGATATACTTGACTACAATACAGTACACTACATACCTCAACAGTAACGAGCGACACGAGTGTGTGTATAAGTCCGGGCACCCTCGCGACGGACTCGCTGGCGCGGTCGCCGAGTGACGTCAGCGCGTACACGCACTCTAACGTGCACACTAGCACCATTATGTCGCGCAGGGTCAGTAGAGCGCAAACGTCGTGGTAAACCTGCCAAACAAAAACCAAGTATATCTTTGTGACCGAGGTAACCTTGTTAAATTCATAACAAAGACATCTAATTAAATAAAAAATAAATGTTGTTCGTTGGTAAGCCCAATAGGTACTTGAGAAAGGTTGGAACTATTTGGCATTCATGTTCTTATTATTCGGAATTAGGTTTTTGGGAAAGAAAAAATGGTAAAGTTGCCCGGAAAATGGGCAAATTCGGGAAAAACTGAAAGTTTTTTTTTTTCTATGGGATTTTTTATGACAGGACAACTTCTCTGTCGGGTCAGCTAGTATTCAAATAAAATAAGCAAATTATTAGAAGGACAAAGTATAATTACTTGCGATAGAGTTTCTAGAACACTTTGGGGCGATATCGTGTGGCGATAGACGGTCTTGCGTCGTCAGTCTAGTACCATTTCCTTACCTTAGACTCCAAAGCTTTCAGCAGAGCATCTTCATTAACCTCATTCTGAGCGAGTTTGTTGAGCAACTCGAGCGCAGCAAGCACTCTTGCTCTATCTTGAGATACTAAGGCCGATTGGATTGTGGATAGCACGTGACGGGAAATCAAACACGTTGCTGGGTCCTGCGAGATAGAAAAGTCATTTTTATGGTATTAACAACTCTATAAATGAAACAACAGCTATAAAGACTGTCAAAATGACGTAATATTATGTTAAAATTGCGTACCTTGATTATAAGTTCAGTGGATACGTTGCCGAGGGTGTCAAGACCCGATTGTCGTAGTGTGCCTACCCAACAGTTTGCACATAGCAACAAAAACCTGAAACAAAAACACATTAATATAACCATGACAACAGTAAAGAAAGATTAGAAAGAAGAGTATTGTCGGACACTTATTACTCGTATATGGAGGAGATGATTTTCAAGCGAACGGCATGTCGCCACCGTCAACCGGGCTAACTTGCGCAGCGCGAGATAATTTTGACGATGCATTATCTCGTGTCGAGACGAGATAAGCCATACATTATCTCGACTCGGGACGACATAGTTTGACGAAAAAATTTTTTTCGTTTCTCATATTAGGCTAACAAGTGGAAAACGGTCTAATACGAATTTTAAGTTTTTTATTTCGAATAGGCACAATACATGCGCGGAATACATAGGAAACGTTTCGACAATTTAGTTGCAAGGTTCCAAGAGTAAGTCCTATGGAGAAGAGTCGGCATGGAGGCGAAATTATTGCCATTTTCATGCACGTTTTCGTCACCATGCAACATAATGATTTTTTTTTTGTCAAGAAACAAGGACCACAAGCGGCGTCTTAATTCTCCTATTATAATTTGCGAAAAAATATTTTACATTTTGTTTAAAGTTTTTATATTATCTTACCTGATAAGTGTAGTATTTTTAGCCAAGTACTGCACATTCTCCTCATGGAAGGACAGCGATCGTACAATGGACGCTATCTGCAACACCCGCTGAGTGTACACACAAGACGCGCCCCCCGGTAGCTCTGGAGCGAACAGCTGGTTCTCTTCTGAGGGTTCCGTTACCCAGTCTTCTAAAGCCTCCTAGGATGGTTGGATAAACAGGGGTTGTGTTAAATATGACTTACAGATAAAATTAACAAGCCTCTCTCAATTGCAATGAAGATTGACACAGAATTGGAACGATCAATTGTGATTCCTTCCTAGAATTAAAAATAGTTTTGGCATTGCGGCTTTGGTCTCCCTCTTCGCGTTAATTCAATGCCAATTTAACATTTTTAAACTTTATACAGTTTCATAACACATATTTAGCGCAACCGTAACACGCCCGTACAACAGCCTTTCCCCCATTAGTACATTAAGAGGTAATGTATTTATTATTAGCCACACAATGACACGTCTTTAGCCGACGGATGCTCGCGGGCTACTGACTAAAAGACAATACAAAGTGTCTGACATCTACAAAAACCTCCATCAATCTCCGATTCCTCTTCATCCGCCTCATTCCTAATCCTTACTAATATTATAAATGTGAAAGTAACTGTCTGTTTGTCCGTTTTTTACCATGAAACTTAGGACAGAGACAGTCTGGAACCCGGAGAAGGACATAGTCAACTTTTATTCCGAAATCGCAAAATACGCGACTACGACATCCACGCAGGCGAATTCGCGGGCGTCCTGTATTTTTTATACATATACAACGTGTTACAAAAATAGCCCTAATGCCGAAAGGGGAAGGTCCCGTGTAAAGTCTATTGGCAATTTTTTTAAATAAAAGTAAAACCCAAAAAAAAAAAAAACATCACTGAAACGCAACCCTGAAAACATAAAAGTAAAGAGTAGACTACCCAGAAAGTTATTTACATTCTTACCTAATTTCCTCTGAGAGGTAAATTACAACAACCATAAAAGACTACTTGATTAAGGGGAATTATGTAACACGTTGTATACGACAGCGTTTCGCCAATCACACATTAGGATCTTTACATGTACTGCACCTGTACTGTGACCCGTCCATCGCGTCGCCGAAAGATTTCACGTGACTGACAAATTGACAATATAAAATGACTCACATCTTCAAGTATCTTCTCAATCGCGAGTTCTTCTTCTTCCGTCTCGTTCATCAGACAATCGGTCAGCGTATTATACGCTGCCCGAGCTTGCACGATCAGGTCTGGTTGTTCAACGCCCGGCTGCATGAACTTCGTCTCGTCTGCTAACTCCTTGGCACCGCCGCCTCCGGCCCGCATGCTCCAGAAGTCGTCGGGGTATCGGCCCCGAGCTTCGTAGTAGGAACGGCCGATTGTGTCGCGGAGACTCGCTGGGGGATAAGGTATTGTTATGGGGTGCAAGTTCGAAGGATGTGCCAATCTATTGAATATTTTGGAGGACTATATTTAGCAATATGTTAGTAGTGACAAGGAGACTTTTTTTGAACTGCAGTCGAAAACTCGACTTATAGGTTAGGTTACTTAGTTTCGGAATTAAACATGTATATCTGCTGTTTAATTTAAGAGGAGCTCGTGGCTAAATAATTACAGCCGCATAGACCAATCTTCCGGGTTAAGCCAGGCTTGCCGAGGTTGGTCTGTGGATGGGTGACCATTTACCATAGCGAGTTTCCTCCGTGCCTCGGAAAGCACGTAAAGCCGTTGGTCCCGGCTGTCATTTGTAGATCTTTGACAGTCGTTACTGTTGGTCAGAAGCCAGAAAGTCTGACAACCAGTCTTACCAAGAGTATCGTATTACCCAGTTACTGGGTTGTGGAGGTCTGGTAGGCAGTCGCTCCATGTAAAATACTGATATTCAGCTGCATCCGGTTCGACTGGAAGCCGACCCCAACATAGTTGGGAAAAGGCTAGGCAGATGATGATCTGCTGTTTAATTTAAATTTCTGTTACGTGTTTGTAATTATTATTATTTTGTTTTTTCTTACATGTAATTTAACTGTACAATGCTTTGGTTGAGACTGTAATATTGTTCATGTATATACATATAAATAAATAAATAACAACAACAAAAAATTGCTATAACGTAAGTTTGTTGGATGTTTCTGTTATTCTAAAATCAACAGGAAACTTCTTTAGAAGAATACCATAACATCACGCCTTTATTCCCCGAAGGGTTGGGCAGAAGTGTATAGTACACCCTCATATCACCGTTATGTTTAAGTCCCATGTAATAGGGGGCGAACCTATTGCCATCAACCGGGCACAAATCCAGACTCTGGGCTGTCACTGAGAAATTCCACACGGAAAACCCAATAACACTTTGCCAGACCTGGGGATCGAACCCAGAACCTCACGCTCAGTACTCGCACTTGCGACCACTAGACCAACGAGGCAGTCAGAACAATTATAAGAAACTAGCTGTACCCGGCATGCGTTGCAATGCACTTTTTCCTATTTACTTACCTTCAGAAACAAAATCAAAATAGTAACAAAAAGTTAAAACCATTTTCATGCATGAGGTAAACAAATGAAGAATATGGACATACTGAGATAATTTCGTTTTGTTTTTTAAATATCAAAATGTTCTTTCATAAGAACCTTCTCTTAACAATTACGAACAAAACAAAAAAAAATTGCGAAATCGGTCCAGCCGCTCACGCGTGATGCCGTGACTAGCGTTGAAAATGACATGTAAAATACATATATCTTTCAAACGCCCCTGTATTTTTCAATAAAATACAGAAACTTTCGTTGCGGATCTTCGGTTGAATCTTTCGCAAGTTTAAGTTTTTTACATGTATTTTACGGTGTATTTTTCGCATTTTTTGAAATGTGTAAAATAATTTGTCAAAGGTTCTTTGATACATACATTAATTTTCTAGGAAATGTATATATTTCCTAGGCATTGAATGCAATTCCTAAATGGGACTAGGAAATGTATACAAATTAATATTATACCGTAGAATTAGCGAATCGATGAAAAATAAAACAGAGATAAACTGATTTCAAGAGCGAGTGAAGCGTGCTCGGTTTTTTGGGGCACCCCGACACGGATAGGTTAGGTTCGAAGGACTAGATAAGTGTTAGTTAGGCTAGAGTGAGCGAGCAAAGCATAACATAAACACAACAACATTTTGTGTGCCTCCATTACCGTTCAATTAATATTAATAAACAAGATTTTTTCCCTTTGATTGTTAAATATCAAAAATACGCAGTATAAAACAAGTATTATACGTGTAAGATTGTATTTTTCAGACGGACGAGAAATTAGTTTTTTTCGAAAATTACATGTATTATACAGGAAAGATTGGGAAAGATACAAAGTTTCGAAAGAAACAAAATGTATCTTTCGCAATTTTCAACGCTAGCCGTGACCAAGGGAAATAGGGATTCATTTTTATATACATAGAAGATAGATTTAGATTTTATTCAACTTTTTCAGTACATTTTAAACAACAACCTAAACAATACTTACAATGATTATAAACACCAGCATGCGCCAACAAGAAGTCCAATATATGCGGCGTGGTACTCAGAGGCAGTCTATTCGAGTGGTCGGCAGCCAACACGGTGCACACATTGACGGCGAAGTCTTGTTCGTTCGGCATCGGCGATAAGAGCGAGAGGGCCAATCGTTCCGACGCTGCTGCCACCCGGGACGGTGTTCGTAACGGCTCACCTGATGCTTAGATGCCGATAAATAATATTGCCTAACAACTGGATAAGTGGCGAGAGTATTGACGAAAATATGTCATGATGGGTTTAAACTAGTGCAACATGCAACGTGTAATGCAACAGAATTTGAAGTGACTTATTTAGACTGTAGGGCGATCATCGTTATCGACATGATGTTAGTGTAGTACAAGTAGTTAGCTTAGGTTAAGTATTTTACTTCCCCCCCCCCCCCCATTGGCTGGAGACGCTTCAGGTCTCGCCAATAACTGCCCGGTTACGTAGAAACGGTCCCCTAGGACCATCTATAGCAGTCATTAAAAAAATAAAACGTTATCTAACTTCATCAACTCATTGAACATCAGTGGCGAAGGCTCCATACAACTCGATTCCTATCGGCTTCCCTTTCGAAACGAGTAGTTACTGGAATTCACGCATCACACTTGAGTACGGTAAGCATTTTTTGTTCCGGCTTCCCTTTTAAGAAAATTCACCCTTCGCCACTGTTGAACATACAATTTTCGGTAAACATCCATGTTACTTTGTTGCAGCAACGTTGCAAGTTGCACGAGTCTTGACCCATACTTAGGTTAGTAGCAGAAAAGAAGTTATTAGTTTAATTAGTAAGCCACAATCTACAAATATTATCCTTGTAAAGGTTGCAAACTAACAAAATAAAATGTATATTGTGTTAAAAACCTAGTCATTAGTTCAGCATGTGAACAGAAAATCTTATGTTTGTCATTTGACATCTTTTTAGGTTTAACACTTTTTATTTTATACACTAAATTCTTTGCTTAATTTCTAACATTTTTGCTACGGAGTACAACAGATTCTCTTGAATTTTGCATAAAAATGTATTTCAATTTATCTCAAAGTCATTAGCAAAGTCAGTCTAAGGAAATAATCCCTATATTCTGTTCAACAAAAGATGAGTCCTGACATAACGGTAATTTAAAAAATTGTAAATTGTAGCCGTAAAAGGAGACTGCTGTCGAAAAACGTAAACAACATCATCAAAAACCACTATCCCTATTATGTTTTGAAGTTTTTTTTTTCTTTATCAAATATTTCGTATTCTTTGTAGGGTAACGTTTTGTAGACAAATGTCAGGACTCACCTTGTGTTGAAAAGGGATATCTACTTCAAAAAGAATGAAATTATAGAGAAGAATAAGCACAGATATCAATATGTTTCTGTTTGAAACATACCTGATATGTACGTACCCCCACCAAAGGTAGATATACGTGGCATGCCACTCCCCCGACCGCGCCTTGGATCTTCATCCAGATCATTATCATCATCTCTGCCTGGTGGACCTTTTGCTCTCTCATATCTGATAAAATCAAAAGTTATAAAATATTAGAATATTTGAGACACAAAAAAAAATATTAAAGAAAATGTATGATGACAGAAAGGTGTGAATGTAGTTATTTAACCAGTGAAGATGTGGGTAGTGTAACTAGTAGTGTAGTATAGTAGACATTAACATATTGTATCTTAATCTTTTTTAAAATCATAATTATACTGTGGAAATAAGTAATAATAAATAAATAAATATTTTGAGACATTTTTTAAACAGCACCATCTAGTCCCAAACTAAGCAGAGCTTGTACTATGGGTACTAGACAATGGATATAATACTTATATACTTTTTTTTGGCAATACTTTCTTATAATACATAAGAAACACCCAGACCAACACAAACACTTATGTTAATCACATAAATATTTGTGTCCTGTGGGAATCAAACCCACAACTGAAATAGAAAACACTATTTCGTTCACATTGGCTACACATTATAAGGGTGTTTTCTGTTTTGCTGATGTGGGTACAGATGCGGATTGTGTCCGCACACAGAGCTAGAATTCTAAAGAGCTCCACATTCAGACCTCTGCAAGATACATTTACTGTCCCTGTCCTATTTACAGTCCCCCTGCTAAGCAAAGGCCTCCCCTTTTGCCTTCCAAACATCTCTGCTTTGCTGTTTCTGACCAGTCCAGCAAACACGTCTAGAGCGTCACGCCACAGATAAATAGTACAAGGTCACGCAACCTACGCCGCAATAGACTGACGACGGTATCCTCCTTTAGGCATCTAGTAAGTGACTATCTTCGCCCATCTGTCTGATACTTAAATACATTATAGAAATGGAAGGTTTTAGGGCCAAAACTGCGTTAAGCGGGCGCTCGCGACGGGCACCCGTCGTGTGTCCACGCGCGTGGTCACGCGGGCGTGCTCCGTGGGCACGCGGCGGTCCCCGTCGCGGGTACCCGTCGTGGAGACCTATTTTATCACACAGCGTAACACATAGCGTTGTTGACTAAACAAGCCCGTGCGTGGAAGCGCGCGTGCCACCGCGCGGGTGTCCGTCGCACGGAGGCGGGACCCGTTGCGCGGGTGCGGGGCCCGTCTCCCCGTGACGGTGCACTTTTGTGTGGAACCGCGCGGGCGTCCGCTTAACGCAGTTTTGGCACTTAGACACATGTGGGTTGGTAACCACATCTGCATAAGACAGAAAAACACCCTTAATGTGTGAGCATTGCTACAAAATCCATCACCACTACAGTAAGCTTATAAATAGAATAAGGGATAAACAATCCTACTTCTCCAAATATGTTCCATATATTCTTCTAAGCAGTGTTGAGCCATTGATACATGGATGAGGCAGCCTCAATGGTCGCAGAAATGATTCCCAGGTGTCATTCTGATTTACCTGTAAACAAAAAATCTTGTTAGTCTGTATGTATGATTATCAGACATCTAACAGGAAAAAAATTACCAAACTATTCTAGTATGGTATTTTTGTTGAAATAGTTTGTAAGTGCCATGCAGACCAATTATTATTTAACTGGTTTTTTTTTTGTTTTTTTTTGTTTTATCTGCGATCAGTCTTTTTCTACTATACTTAATCAGATGAGTTCCATGGATGTTGTTTTGCAGAGTGCTTCCTCCAATGAGAATAGCAACTCATCTGTACTAGACAGCTACAGCCATCTGGCATGTAGCTTCATTATACAGGGTGGTAATTTGAGATGGGGCATGAAGGGCAACTACCTTAACCATTGTAGCTACAGGAAAACGTTCTTAGAAGACCGCCCCTAACTTTTGGGATAATTTCAATCGGCATTCACAGATTTTGAAAAAAAAGTACAGTCAGCGAGAAAAAGGGCTTTTTTCACAAAACTTTTTTATGATGCCAATCGATCCCATTTCCCATAAGGATCAAAATACTCTTCCGGACCAACTGAGGTTTGAGTACTAGAAACGTCAGAAATAACAAAAAACTATTTGAGATGGGTTATTTATAAGGGCAGCTACCTTAATCGTTGTCGCTACAGGAAAATGTTGATAGCAAACTGGCCATAATTTTTGACATTATTTCAAACTGCATGAAAAGAAATTGAAAAAAAAAAAATGGTACAGTCAGCAAAAAAATGGTCAGTTCTCACAAAACTTTTTTATGATGCCAATCGATCCTATTTCCCATGAGGATCAAAATATTCTTCTGGACCTACTGAGGTTAAAGTACTAGAAACGTCAGAAATCACGAAAAACAATATTTTGTGAAAAGAGACGCTAATGCCGAAAAAAAAATATAATTTTATTTTCAAAATCTGTGAATGCAGTTCGAAATATTTTCAAAAAATATGGATAGTCTCTTAAGAACATTTTTCTCTAGCCACAACGGTTAAGGTAGCTGCCCTTATTACTACCCCATCTCAAATAAGTTTTTTGCGTTTTCTGACTTTTCTAGTACTCCAACCTCAGTTGGTCCAGAAGAGTCTTTTGATCCTTATGGGATATGGGATCGATTGGCATCATAAAAAAGTTTTGTGAAAACAGCCCTTTTTCTCGCTGACTGTACTTTTTTTTCAAAATCTGTGAATGCCGATTTAAATTATTCCAAAACTTAGGGGTGGTCTTTTCAGAACGTTTTCCTATAGCTACAATAGTTAAGGTAGTTGCCCTTCATGCCCCATCTCAAATTACCACCCTGTATTGTGTCGTTTTAGGCGATTGAGGTAGCTTTGGTGCATCAGTTCGACTGCTAGTTCATTCGGGTGATTACACAGTCGCCGTTTGTATTTCTCTGCAGTTGATCGACTATTATTTAACTTTTTAAAATGAAAGGTTTTTATTTATATTATGGTCCGCATTTGTCCGTATTGACCATGATCTTGCCTGATGGAAAGCAATGAATGAGGTCTATGATGGAATGACCGCACACAGAAGATGCCTATTCAATCTTGTTTAAAAATTTATATGTAGCAGGGTACACTGACACTGGCTTCCCCGCTGCATATAACAAAGTCCACACCTTGTTTGTGTGCACAATATCGCTTAGTACGACATGTCGTGATATCAACCAAGAGTGGTAACCTACAGTGTGCCCGGATGGAAGTCAAGTGGTAGAAGGGAGATAGCGGGAGTTCTAGTATGGTGTGTCTACACCAGTGCACTTTCATGTTCACCTTGCGCATTCATCTGATGCATGCCTGAAGCGCCATAGCGCATGCCCTAATACTAGTTCGAGTCTTATGGCAATCAATATTGCATGCGCTTGACGCAAGAAGAATTGAAAGTTGAAAGTGCAAGATGAACATGAATGTGCACGGGTGTAGACATACCAATAAGATTCTCTTCACCATATTGGGAACTAGCTTCTGCCCGCGACTTCGTACGCGGATCCTGTTGCTTATGCCAGCGACAACGGGGTCGTCAAAATCGAAGATCTGAAACGTCTGATGCTAAATTCTAAGAGCCCGAGGACGGGAAAACAATGGGATGCGCGAGATGATTCGAGACATTCCAGATCTTCCATTTTTGTAAGTCAACAGGAAATGCCCATAAGACTAAACAACTTTTGCTAAGACTTCATTCCTATATATGTTATAGTGTTGCTGGGCTTTGGAGTTCCACAACAGGTGTTCCAGATCTTCAAATTTATTCTCACAGCAGAAAATGCTCTTCACGTGGAATAATTTTTGCTATGGCACCATTTTTATATCTCTTATACTTTAGCTGGTCCACATCCGATTCTTCAGATGATATCGACATTCTGTTCAGAGAATGTCGAAGTCGATCAGAATTTAAACGCTCGTTGCGCTCTTCTTCTGTCTCTTCATGCCGTACTCCAGCAATTCTTTCTCTCTCACTTTCTAACTGATTATGAATATTTTGTTGTGTGTGTGTTCGGGACAATGTATGATAATCTCGATCAGCAGTTAGTCGCGCATCCCGTTCATCACTCGTTTCAAAAGACCTGTTAGTAGATGTACGAATACGCTGAGAACTCAAGCGTGATTCTGTATCGGTAAACGTTTCCGATTCGCGAGACAATGCATGTAGCTCACGATCAGCGGACGGTCGCGCATCACGTTCCACACTTGTCTCTAGAGACCTGCTAGAAGTCAATGCGTAGATACGCTGAGAACTCAAGCGCAATTCTCTATTCGTGAACGTCTCCGACTCGCGAGACAATGCGTGACGTTCACGATCAGCGGTCAGTCGCGCATCACGTTCCCCACTTGTCTCTAGAGACCTAGAAGTCAATGCGTAGATACGCTTGGAACTCAAGCGCAATTCTCTATCCGTGAACGTCTCCGACTCGCGAGACAATGCGTGACGTTCACGATCAGCGGGCATCACGTTCCCCACTTGTATCTAGAGACCTAGAAGTCGATGCGTAGATACGCTTGGAACTCAAGCGCAATTCTCTATCCGTGAACGTCTCCGATTCGCGAGACAATGCATGACTTCCACGATCAGCAGTCAGTCGCGCATCAAGTTCCGCACTTGTCTCTAGAGACCTGGATGTAGATGCGTAAATACGCTGAGAACGCAGGCGTGCTTCGCGATCCGAAGAGGTTTCCACGGAGCGAGTTGCAGCCTGATGTTCTCGAACAGCATCAAGTCTCTCCTGATGCTCTACGGTAGATTCTTGGGATCTTATGATCCTCAATCTTTTAGCTCCTTTGGAACATTGGGAAAGATTTGACCTCTTTCTAGGCATGGTTATAGTTTTATTGTGAAGATACCTGATCAATTAAGATCTAAGTGACTGCTCCCCTGCGTTACCGGGTAGGCTACCGTGTCACGAAGATAAATGGAAAAGGAAATTAAACACTGAAATAACGTAAGCCCGAAGGCATATTTATTCGATAAAATAAAAAAATAAATGGGACTTTTGGCCAGTAGAGTCAAATTTCCAGTGATATACCATCGTCATCGAAAATCACTCCTTAACTGTTACCGCCGTCACCGCGTGGAGGTACTCCCAGCTTATGTTATTTTATAATTATACAGTAAAATTAGTGATAGCTTTTATTTCCACAACAGGTGTTCCAGGTCTTCGATTTTTATAAGACAACAGAGAGTGCTCATCAGATTGAACAACTTTTGCTAAAACGTTATTCCTATATATGCTATAGTGTAGCTGGGCGCTTGGAATTCCACAATAGGTGTTCCAGATCTTCGATTTTTATAAGTCAACAGAGAGTGCTCATCAGATTGAACAACTTTTGCTAAAACGTCATCCCTATATATGTTATAGTGTAGCTAGGCGCTTGGAATTCCACAACAGGTGTTCCAGATCTTCGATTTTTATAAGTCAACAGAGAGTGCTTATCAGATTAAACAACTTTTGCTAAAACGTCATTCCTATGTATGTTATAGTGTAGCTGGGCGCTTGGAATTCCACAACAGGTGTTCCAGATCTTCGATTTTTATAAGTCAACGGAGAGTGCTTATCAGATTGAACATATTTTGCTAAAACGTCATTCCTATATGCTATAGTGTAGCTGGGCGCTTGGAATTCCACAATAGGTGTTCCAGATCTTCGATTTTTATAAGTCAACAGAGAGTGCTCATCAGATTGAACAACTTTTGCTAAAACGTCATCCCAATAAATGCTATAGTGTAGCTGGGCGCTTGGAATTCCAAAATAGGTGTTCCAGATCTTCGATTTTTATAAGTCAACAGAGAGTGCTCATCAGATTGAACAACTTTTGCTAAAACGTCATCCCTATATATGTTATAGTGTAGCTAGGCGCTTGGAATTCCACAACAGGTGTTCCAGATCTTCGATTTTTATAAGTCAACAGAGAGTGCTTATCAGATTAAACAACTTTTGCTAAAACGTCATTCCTATATATGTTTTAGTGTAGCTGGGCGCTTGGAATTCCACAACAGGTGTTCCAGATCTTCAATTTTTATACGTCAACAGAGAGTGCTTATCAGGCTGAACAACTCTTGCTAAGACGTCATTCCTATATATGTTATAGTGTAGCTGGGCTCTTGGAGTTCCACATCAGATGTTCCAGATCTTCAAATTTATTCTCTCAACAGAAAATGCTCATCACGTGGAACAATTGTTGTTATGATACCATTTTTGTATCTCTTATAGTTTAGCTGGTCTGTTGCAGTTCTGCATCAGGTGTTCAAGTTTCCAAAATAAATTATAGCCTATATGTTGCCCAGACTTAATACCTATACAACAAAAAAAAAACATTCGCATCCGTCCAGTAGTTCCGAAGATTAGCGTGTACAAACAAACAGACAAACAGACAAACAGACAGACTTTTTTTTTTAGATTCGTGCTCTATTACTGTTTCTAAATCCCCCTCAATTTTTTTTTTTTAAATATATTCAATGTACAGACACAGTTTTTTTACTGTTTTATTATATGTATAGATTACCAATCAAGTAATAATGTAAATATGAGGAATTCCGAAGTCTTTAAATTAATAAATGTTTTTATGTTATAAACAACATACCTTGCCGAGTCCCCCTCTCTGCTGAACTAGTGTGTAGAACAGGTACAGATCTATTTCTATGCCATTCACTATTGGCACTTTTGTAGGTAAGCTAAAAAAAAGTTTTTATTATTTCTATTATGCTCAAACAAAATGAGGTTTTTTTTCTATACAATATAAACAGGAAATGACTGTAAAAAGATTACAGCACGTGTAAAGATGCGTTAATACAAACATTTTGATAGACTGCAGTTTTTTAGGTTAATGTTATACATAAACACTGCATTTTTACCATTTCCAGCAGTATACTGGCGACAATTTAAATGCACAAAATATAGGAACAAAGATAATATATCCAATAACAGTATCACGAAAATAATTAGCTTATCAATTAATACGGTCTCAATTGCATACTTAAACAATGCATAATGACATAGATGCCTGACTATGTAGTGTAAATATATACAAACAAACTAAGCAGTTAAAACGGTATACCAACTTTTTGCTTTCGTTGAATTGCTTCAACTCCTTGATAAAGCTTTCCCTGTCCTTTATATAGTTGCTGGATTTCGTATTTATTTGTGCTTTTGCCATTATAACAGTTTATCCAAACGGCAATGAACGCACACTTTTAACACGAAATTCCGACACTTATGGGTGGCGTCACGCGATGGTTGTGTCTATAGATGAACACGCATATCACATAATTAACTAGTTGATCAATTTTATTTCATAATTATGAAGAAAACGCAATTTTTCAATAATTTGAACGGTTTGCTTGGTTTCAGGTTTTCTTTGACATTGACAGCAAGCCGGACCACCGACGCTTTAGAAACATTTGTTGCCATGAAAAATATATACTTTTTTGAAACTCATATTCTCACCATCATTGAGACTAGTTTAGTCATCATTAGTTGAATGATGAATTCAATCAATTTATGAATTAAATATCTTTGAAAATATTTGATTCATAAATTGATTGAAGTTCCTAATCTATCTATACTCATATTATAAATTGTTTGTTTGTTTTTATGTAGGAGGTTAATATCCGAAACTACTCATTCGACTTAAAAAATTGTTTCACCCCAGTAGGAAGCTACGTTATCCCTGGGGGCTTACCATGACGTCTTAAGAAAACGTTCAAATGCCAGCCAGTCAATGTCCGTTCAAAAGCAGGCCTGTTTCTGAATCGCTAAAAATCGTACCATGACAGTACAAAAGGTGAACGACTATTCAACCAAGTTAACGGATAAGCTTGTTCATGGTACGAAAAGTCTATACAAAAAAAACAGGTGAACGGATTTCGTAAACGTCAACTTAGCAGGCCTGCTACAGGCCTGCTGGGGGCTTACCATGACGTTTTAAGAAAACGTTCAAATGCCAGCCAGTCAATATCCATTCAAAAGCAGGCCTGCTTCTGAATTGCTAAAAATCGTACCATGACAGTACAAAAGATGAACAAATATTCAACCAAGTTGAACGGATAAGCTTGTTTATGATACGAAAAGTCTATACAAAAAAAACAGGTGAACGGATTTCGTAAACGTCAACGTAGCAGGCCTGCTACAGGCCTGCTATAACGATGTAATAGTACAAAAAAGCAGGGCAGTTTAACTTCCAGGCAACTTCTGCCCTGCTTTAAGAGGTCATGGTAAGCCCCCTGCTATAACGATGTCATAGTACACAAAAGCAGGGCAGTTCAACTTCCAGGCAACTTCTGCCCTGCTTTAAGAGGTCATGGTAAACCCCCTGAGTGCTATAAGCTATATTTTAGTATCAAAAAATTAGGGATCCGTAAGAAAATTACAATAATGTAACCCAGAACATCAAGTGTTTATAAAATTTATTATTTGGCGTGCGCTGCGAAAACTATGTATTAAAGGAAGTTTGCGGTAAACGCTTGTGATGCATCCACACGTTTGTGCATGATTAGTAGGTACCTATCGCTTACGACCAAAAACATTACTAGGCTTCTTCGGAACACACAAGCGCACTCACAACTCTCACAAGCCAGTGGACTTCGAAACACGTTTAGCTCACCTAATTTTGCCAAACGTTTGCAGACGCTTGGGGCTTGTTGAGGCAAGTAGCAAACGTGTAAAGCCGCCTTAACAAGCTGCTTCAAACCGTCGCCTGTCATCTGTCAAGTGTCAAATATTTTGACATGTTATAAACATGCCTGAAGCCGTGTGATTATTTTCATTTATAGGTTATAAAGTCCACATCTTACTTTGATTCTTGAGTTTATATAGAAATAAGTTAACAAAATGGTGAAAAAGAAAATAGATAACCGTATCAGGGTTATGATAGAGAATGGCGTTAAATTGGGACATCGTACAATGATCCTTCTTGTGGGAGACAAAAGTAGAGATCAAGTAAGCACATTATATTGTTTTTTTATTGAAAGGAAATAGATTTGAAGCATATTGGTATTGTATTTTAATTAAGAACTTGTAAACTATTGATAAGAGCGGTTAGGCGTCCACTGCAGAGCTGACGTTAACCCAGGAATGGTTAAAATAAACAATCTTGAGGGAACAGTGCCAGAAGTACCATGCTTGGCTGGCTGGCTAGTTGGATCACCAGTTAACTCGGCCGAACGCAGACTGCCGAGACTGCTAGACATGAGTCTAGCAGTGCAGTCTGCAGTATGTTGGGTGAGCCCTACGGCTCACCCAAAACATGCTACAACATATCCAGTTGATATGTGTGATTTATTTATGTACTGAATTAACCATGCCGCTTATGCAGTTATGTGACCCATGGTTATAAATTGCTAAGATAGTTATTTGAACTACCGTGCCTTATAGGGAGCACGATCAACTGTTGATTTTGACTATTTTACAATAACCAATGATAGTAGTTACGGGTAGTCAGAAGCCTGATAGTCTGACAACTGATCTAACCTTAGGATATAGGCATGGCCCAGTAACTGGGTTGCGGAGGTCTGATGGCAGCTACTCCGTGTAAAATACTGGTATTCAGCTGCATCTGGTTGGCTGGAAATTGACACCAACATAGTTGGGAAAAGGCTAGGCAGACAGTTATTTGAACTACCCATAAACATCAAATGTTTTGTCTATTACTTGGTTATGTTTTTCAAATACAATATGGTGTTTACTAAATAAAATGTTTCTCTCTAGGTCCCCATTTTATATGATATGCTAGTGAAATCAACTGTAAAAGCCAGGCCAACAGTTCTATGGTGCTATAAAAATAAGGATGAAGCTATTAGCAAGTAAGTAAAATGGAAATTGGTAAAATACAATTAAAAATTTATAAAAAACAAATTTTCTATTGCATTAGAAATATCTGTTCACCTTGCTGGAACAGGTTGCATTGTATTATTAGCCTGGCAACACATTATCAGAAATTTCTGTCATAAAATTTATAACATGTGACTCTTTTCATACATTTTGTACGAGACCACACATCGGCAAAATGTATGTGCCACTCGCACACATGTCCAAAATTTTGACAGAAAATTCGGATGATGTGGGGCCAGGCATAATGACTCATTATTTGACAGGTTCAAACAAGGCATCACATATTTTTTTTTAAATACATAATATATTCACTAAAATTAAACTTTCTTAAAGTCATGGTCGTAAAAGAGCAAAAAAGATAGCAGCCGGCAAGTTGGAAGTTTCAGAAGAATCTCTATTTGATGCGTTCAGAGTAGCAACAACTATACACGGACGATACTACTCTGAGAGTCACGCAATGCTCGGTCAGACATATGGAATGTGTGTGTTACAGGTAAAGTTGTGATAAGTGTTTTTTTATACCTAGTTTCTAGTACTGCCTATGTGACAGGAACTGGTTTTAGTCCAACAAATAAATGTCATATAATGGATGGGAGGACCAAATGGTCCTTTTATCCACAGTGCTATTCTTAAATTTTGTTACATATCATAATTATGTGTACAATACACGTAAAACTGATGTAAGGAACAGAATGCCCAAAGTCTGGTTTTATGGCCGGCTCACATATGACGAAGCGCAGCGCAGAGCATTTTTCACTATCAAACTATTATAGACATTATTCGCATTGAAATAATATCGAAAATCAAGGAAGCGAGAAAGCGCGAGCTTACTAAAGGCCTCTACACACGAAAGCCGCCAGCCCGGCGGCTTCACCCGGCGGGTTATTGCCAACGGGTAATTGCGACCAACTAAGCGAGCGAACATGACGCAAACACAGACAAGCCTGGCGGACCTCACTAATTGTTTTGCGTCATGTTCGCTCGGCGGCTTTAGTGTGTAGAGGCCTTAACGCAATCGCGTTCCTTATTTCAACGCGAACAATGTCGATAATAGTTTGACAGTGAAAAATGCTCTGCGCTGCGCCTCGTCATATGTGCGCCGGCCCTTAGAGCAACAAAGTTATTTTATGAGTACCGATAAACTTTGCACCTCTGAAGTGAGGAATAGAACGCTGAAAGCCTGGTTTCAGAGCGACAAAGGTTATTACGCATTTTGTTTGTTTGGTTGTAGATTAATAATTTCATTGTTAACATTTACTACAAAAACAAGAATAAACTTCTTCTTCTATCGTGTCGGCACGAGCTATACAAGAATAGCTCATGTCGTGGTGAAAAGATTAGTCAGTCAGCAAGGTTGGTAGTGAGGCTGACTGCCCAGGGTGCGCCGGACGTACTTAAGTATCGTCACTCGTGGAGGTTCTTTTCATGCACCCCCAAGAATAAACGAAGAAAGGAAGGAGATGAATAAACTAATAAATACCTTATATCCTTTAGGATTTTGAAGCCCTCACCCCTAATTTGATGGCACGCACAGTAGAGACAGTGGAGGGTGGAGGCCTGATTGTGTTCCTGCTTAAATCAATGGACTCCTTGAGACAGTTACATTCAATCACCATGGATGTTCACTCCAGGTAAAGTTTGATTCGCAATTATTTTCAAATTACATCTTGATCATCATGATGTAATCCTAAGCTAAGCATACAACTGTGATTTGTTAAAACAAATAAATTATGAATCTATTACAAAAATTTAAGCCTAGTCTGCATACCATTTTTACATCTCTAATGTATTATTGGAGTAAATTACTTTAAGGGAGTTCCTCCGCTGCTGGCGCCGCGCCGGTTGCCATTACGAGTGCCGGCGCCGGCTACCAAACTGGCTGCCTGCGCCGCGCCAACTACATACACTGTTTTTTACACCTTCAAGACCTCTTCAAACTCTTCATGAGACGATTATTCGTCACCCACTTTCATTTTCACAGTAATAACAAATGAAAAACTTAAGGGGATGTTTGTAAGTGTGTTGATGTTTTTAATCTCGGTTGCCGGCAGTAATGCACTGACGGTTCCTAATGGCGTTATTTTAATGAACCGGCGCTGGCAGCAGAGGCACGCTCTTACTATAATTTTTTTCTGGTTCAATATTTGTCTATGACAATGGATTTAGGCTCAGAATCCAAAAAATTGCTTCGCATATAACCCTTTTAGACACCAAATGAAACACTAATCCTGTAGTCACAGTGTAGATTTTTATTACCTACAGCTTTTTAAAGCTCAACACAGCAGTTTTTTAATAAAAATCACTCTTACTTATTTGCAGATTCAAGACAGAAGCATACGACACAGTGGTCAATCGTTTCAACGAGAGGTTCCTATTATCACTGGCAGACAACCCTCGCTGTTTGGTGCTAGATGACTCTCTAAATGTACTCCCAATATCATCCAAAACTGCTCAAGTGGAGCCAGTAGATGTTACACCTGAGGTAAATAAACGCTGCTGTACCTGCTTTTGAAAAATAGCAATTAATTTTTCAAACCATTCTTTAAATTAAAATAAAAACAACAATGCAATAACGTTTGAAATGTTGCAAATAGAATCTTAAATTACAAAAAGTACCTGACAAATGACAAATTGACATGTTTTTATTGGTTTTAGCGCATCAACCCAAAACTCACTGAGCTCATATCGTCGTTATCGGATTCGCCGCCAGCAGGCCCATTAGTCGCACTATGTCGCACGTACGACCAGGCGACTGCGCTCGTCGCTCTGATCAACACGCTCGCTGACAAACAGACAAGGTAAGTCACTGCCAGATATACCTTTAGTCTACTGCATTAAAGAAGCCTCCACGATTGTCGATACTTAAGTACGTTCGGCGCACCCTGGGCTGTTAGCCCAGCTACTAACTTTGCTGACTGGCTAATCTTTTTGCCACTATATTAGCTGTTCTCGTATAACTCGTGCCGACACGGTAGAAAAAGAGTATTAGGTTGATGACCGCTATCGGAGGCGTTGTTTGTGCCGCTATCTAGCGACCGAAACCATTTTAACATGCACCTGGCTGAAAACACGGGCTTCTGAATGGTAACCAGAAGTATCAACTCTGTTTAATGGTCAATGTCGCTATTAATTGGACCGATTTAAGCAAAAATGATCCAATATACTCTGTTCTGATATGTTAAAATATACCTTATTTGGAATGCATAGGTCACAAAACTCGAAATTGTCGAGGTTGTGGGTTGGATCATTTTTGCATTTTTGCTTAAATCGGTCCAATTGTCATCACTGATCACCATTTAGGCCGTGTTTTATAATAGTCTTACTGCAATCATTACTCTCTTAGTAAAGCAAACCTAGTAAGGTAGGTGCCACCAGATAACGGCACCGCTCTTAGAAAACCAAAGGTTCAGATCAACCAGTTAGAACATCATTTAGCCCCCTTCACCGTCAGAGTCTTGACGGTGAAAAGGTATGGACTATACCACAATCAGTACAGGCATTTTTCCTCAACAATATCTTTACTTCCTCAGGCCACCTCACTGCCTAACTGCCGCTAGAGGTCGCGGCAAGTCCGCTTGCCTCGGCCTCTCAATCGCCGCAGCCGTCGCGTTAGGCTACGTCAACATCTACGTCACGTCTCCACATCCGGAGAATTTGATCACGTTGTTTGAATTCCTACTCAAAGGACTGGACGCGTGTTTATATCAAGAACATATTGATTACAATATTGTTAGGTCGACAAATCCGGATTTCAAGAAGGCTATTGTGAGAGTCAATATTGCTAGGAATTCGAGGCAGACTGTACAGGTAAGAAGTTAGCTATTTGTAAGCCAAAATGTAGAAAACAAAATTTAATGGAAATCAATTCTCTTACACAATTTATTCGGTAGAAAATTACTACTCAAACGTATACACACTTCCCCTTTATCTTTCATTTATTGAGGTAAACTAAGATGGAAAATGTCGTTACGAGCTTATTTCCTTGCTATGTAAATTGTGCAGAAGTTTTAATATCTCAAACATTTACACATTAAACTTTTTCTTCATGAGTGCTTATTTTTTTATCATAAAAACTCACACGTTATTCCTTTATACAAGGTTAGTCGTAAAGGGGGTACTAATCCGAAGCCCACTTATAGTATCGCTGATGACTGTTTGAACGCAAGTGATAAATTTCAAAATTCGATTTTTTTTTTCCAAATAAAGTGATTTTTATTTTAGTTTTTTCAAAAATTCTTCATCCCTGCTTTAGTTACAAATTCAGAAAATGGTGCTTCTAATTCATGACCCCAAATATGACCTAAAATGTAAACACAGCTGATCATAACTGGGTATAGATAGATTTTAGAGATTTTTTTTTGAGATTTTTGAACAACTGTTTCTCTTAAACTATTGACTTTTGGGAAAAGTTGTAGAACAAAAGTTATTCATTATTATGTGTACTTTAACATCCTTTCGGATTAGTACCCCCTTTCTGACTAACCTTGTATAAGGTTAGTCGGAAAGGGGGTACTAATCCGCGGCCCTCTTAAAGTATCACTCACAATGTTTTTAAAGCAATAGTAAAAATTTCAAAATACGATAATTTTTATTTCCATGAAAAATAATTTTTATTTCCATGAAAAATAATTTTTATTTCCATAAAAAATAATTTTTATTTCCATGAAAAATAATTTTTATTTTAGTTTTTTCAAATTTTTTTCGTCCCTACTTTAGTTACGAATTCAGAAAATGGAGCTTCTAATTCGTGATCCCAAATATGAGCTAAAATGTAAACACGGCTAATCATAGCTGAGGATAGATAGATATTAACATATTTTTTTGTAATTTCTGAACAGCAATTTCTCATTTCGGGGAGTGGTAGAACAAAAGTTACTCGTTATTATAGGTACTTTAACACCATTTCGGATTAGTATCCCCTTTCTGATTAACCTTGTATGTTACCATCACAATTTTTAACCAACATTTTATCTTCCAGTACATAACCCCAGACGACCACTCGCTCCTAGCGGCCGCGGACTTGGTCCTAGTAGACGAGGCGGCCGCCATCCCATTAGTGCACGTGTCCGCGGCCGCCCAAAAGGCCCCGCTAGCCCTGCTGTCGTCTACAGTGTCGGGGTACGAGGGCACGGGTAGGGCTTTGTCGCTCAAACTGTTCGCGCAGCTGCAGACGCAACACAACGCGCCTCCACCTGTAAGTATTACTTGAAGAGAAGATATGAGTTTTGTTAGCATTTTGTAACATCAAGCTGTGCTCGAACTGGAATCTGTTAAAAATGGTTTAAAGAGAATACTGATTTTAAGTTAAAGACGTGTAGAACCAGGGGCTTATTTGATGAAACTACTCTGCAAGTCTGCACTCAATATTTTGAAACTATTCAGCTGAATTTATGTACAAAATTATAGATTGCAGACTTACTTTCATCAAATAGGCTTCAAGTATAAATTTCGCAAAACTAGCAAAGAAATTACTTAAAGAAACAATTGACAATATCACAACAACACGAATTTATGCCATGTCAACTGCTGCCTCCAAACGTTATGCTACATCTTTCTCAATCATTCTAGACTTAGATGTAAACTTCTCCGCATAGAATGGGTCACCTCCTTTCCAGCTCTAGGTGTCATGAAGTTGTGAAACAACCATTTATTAATATAGCTCCCGCTCTTTGTAGCGATCATTGTAAGGTGTTTATTCATTTTCAGACATGGTTAGAGATTTACAAGCTGACACAGCTTTATTTCCGCAGATAAAATTAGATGAGCCAATCCGTTACCACTCGGGCGATCCCGTGGAGTCATGGCTGAACTCTCTCCTATGCTTGGAGGCACCCGCACCGGGTGCAGGCGCGGGTGCTCCGCCCCCCGCCTCCTGCGAACTCTACCGCGTCAATAGAGACGCCTTATTCTGTTATCATAAGGCTGCTGAAGCATTCCTGCATAGATTGGTTGCAATTTATGTTGCCAGTCATTATAAGGTAAGATATCAACTATATGGTTATGCAGTGTAACAATGTTGTTTCTGAAGTTTGTTAGGGTTGGCTTCCAGTGTAACATTATGCTATTCAGTAAAGCCCCGTATTCATTGTAAACATTTGTTGCACAACAGTTGCTCAACACCAAAGTTTCTCAACATCAAAGTTTCTGGCAACAATGTTTACAGCCATACTTTCCGTCCACACGATCGTTTGCGTCAAAATGTTGCCCGAGGAAGTAGTGCTGTTGTGTTCTGCGTATTTAATATTCTATCTTTCTAAAAATAATCATCATCATCATATTCATTGCTCCACACTACTGCCATGCTTAAAACTTATTTACAAATACGTCCAAACACGTCAACATTAATTGCTAAACTGATGTTGACGCTCGCCGAGCGGCAACTCTTCAACATGGCGTGATCAACTCCGCAACACAAATGTTGACTGCAACAAACAGGTTGCAGTCAACATTTGTGTTGCTGAGTTGCTGTCAACAGACAGCAACTCAGCAACATGTTTATGCAACCATGTTTATAAACAAATGTTTACAATGAATACGGACCTTAACAGTAACACGGAGCAATTACTGTCATCTTATGAAAGATACCATAGAAAAACTGTCATAGGTTTTCGTGTCACTGCCAAGACTTAAGATTTCATGTGTTCTTTGAGGTACAGCAAGATTTTATCTTCAGAAGTTATTTTGACGGCCGCAACATTGTTCGATCTTATAAATCTACACGATAATTAACGATAAAGTCACGAACCCCTCTAATTTAGTAGTTATTTTCGAAAATAAATATATTACTGTATTAATAAAATCGTACTTTGTTAACAGAACAGTCCCAACGATATCCAGCTCCTAGCAGATGCGCCTGCGCACTGTCTGTTTGTGTTACTAGCACCGACACCGCCGAACAGCACGTCCATGCCAGAGATACTTTGCGTCATTCAGATGTGTCTGGAAGGCAACATATCTGACAAGTAAGTGGCACAAACAAACAAGTATTGAAGAAGTTAACGCCCATTGTAGAATCTTATGCTTTATTTATCGATACTCCCGATACTAAATCAGGAAGCATGGCACAAAAGGGGGGGAAGCTTTTTCTCAACAGTGGATGGAACTAGTAGAATCGTCATCTGCCTAGCCTTTTCCCAACTATGTTGGGGTCGGCTTCCAGTCGAACCGGATGCAGCTGAATATCAGTATTTTACATGGAGCGACTGCCTATCAGACCTCCACAACCCAGTAACTGGGTAATACGATGCTCTTGGTAAGACTGGTTGTCAGACTTTCTGGCTTCTGACCAACAGTAACGACTGTCAAAGATCTACAAATGACAGCCGGGACCAACGGCTTTACGTGCTTTCCGAGGCACGGAGGAAACTCGCTATGGTCACCTATCCACAGACCAACCTTGGCAAGCGTGGCTTAACCCGGAAGATCGGTCTATGCGGCTGTAATTATTTAGCCACGAGCTAGATTATGGAACAAATCAATACGAAACATATATCGCCTAAAAGGTTATTTGATAACCTTTACAATGAGGGTAGTATGGAACTAGTAGAATGTCTATGTTAAAGTCTCGATAAAGCTATATGCATCAAGGAAAGAAAACTTCGATTTTTTAAATTGTATAACACCTTTTCGCCCTCTTTAACTGGTTTTTATTTGAAAAAGACGTCTTTTACGCTATTTAGTAAACGCACGAGCAATTTCTGGATTTATTTGGAGTTACCAACTAATCTCCTTAGACGCTAATTAAATCAGAGTTGTACAGAATGGTGTACCTGGGGGTCTACTCCCAAAGCACGAAGTCCGTGGTTTAGGGCTTAGTTACGAGTGTTTCCTTCTCCCTATCACCTACGGACATACGATTATTTCGGGGCCCGAACTAAGAATTAATAACAACACGATTTGACAGTTGTCCCTACTACCGATGTGTTTTTGCTCGTCCGAAAAGTTGAAATTGACACTTGTTTTGTTCACTCCTACGTTTCGGGCTACTTTCGGATGGGCGACTAACTTCGTTGACGGACTTAAGGAGTAGGCCCCCTGGTACAGTGCGTTCAATCGACAAAGATCCGCCATACTACGTTTTGTGGTCGTTAGCCGTATCTTGTATTAGTGTGCATTATGCACACATCTATTTGACCTCTAAACGTCACAGATTTGGTGGAGTGGGCTAAATACGTTCGATCAGAGACTTCAATTTAAAAAAAAGTTTATGAATGTCAATCAATGTGTTTTAATCAATGTTCCAACTTTTTCAAAGACAAAACTAACTCCAGATGTTGTAAAAAAATCAACATTAAAACTCTTCACACTACTCGGAGAAGTAATCACTAAAAAAAAATTTTAAATATACTAACGAAGCCTAATCTTTACGAAAAAAAAACTTTACATACTGAATTTATACAAAGAGTAGAGCGCGTCTTCGTGGATTAAACTATCTGTAGGGTCCAATACTTATTCATAGTCTTCTTTTACGGGAGATACTTCTTTGACCAATGCCTCACAGAGTCACGGCACTGTTAATTAATGTTCTATACTTTTCAGGTCAGTCCGCGATAGCTTAGGCCGCGGTCGCAAGGCAGCCGGTGACCTAATACCGTGGAACATCTGCGAGCAATTTGGAGATAAGGACTTCCCCAAGCTCTCGGGAGCCAGAGTCGTGAGGATAGCTACCCATCCATCTTATCAACGGGTTTGTATTCATTTGTCTCGCATCGTCTGTTAGACTCGAAAAATATACTAGAAAACGGTTGTTTAACAAAAAAATCATGTTGGTGAACACCAGCTTTAGGCCTCTTGTAATGCAGCGTATACACCTATCCTACTGATACCGCTAAAACCCAAATGAAACCGGCTTCGTTCTGTACAAAGTTTGGTCATATTCAACAAATGGCGAACTTTCGCTGGCGTATTTTGCCCTTCGTAGGCTTGATGTGTACGCTGCATAAAGCGAAAGTTATACCGGTATTCACAACTCTGGGCCTGACCTGTGATTGTTGAATCGATTCTCTTGCCTTGGTGACGCTACTGTTTGTCACCAGCCAGAAGTATTTGTGCTATAAATTCAATTAGCTACAAGGTACCTTTCATTAGCGATATGATGCACTGAGTCAAAGCTGTTGACGTTTGAATAAGCTAGAGGCGAATCCCAATACGCCCAAACATTACACAACCATGTATACATATATATTTTCATAAAAAATCTCTTAACAGATGGGCTACGGCAAGCGTGCGTTACAACAGCTAGCCGCGTATTACTCTGGCGACATACCCTGTCTAGATGAAGAGCATTCAGACGATGACGATACAGACGCTAACGGTAACAGTAACACGTTACAGACGGAGACTATCGTGCCTAGGTAAGAACTAAACAACTTTGTAACTTTTAAGAATTGTCTTTGTCTGTAACAACTAACTTAGCCGTGGTTTAGACAACGATAGTGATGATCTAAAACATTTTACTGCAAACTGTCACTGACTCAATTCTTCGACTATACAGAGTGTTAACGAATTCATGTAATTCCTTCAAACGGCGTGATCTACTGGTGACACTGATTGACCTTGCACAAGTTTTTTTCAGAATAAACAATTTTTTTTTTTCAAAAAATGCACCATCTCATTCTGTATCTGAGTAGTTTTAGCGTTCCAAGTTAACTGACGGCGTGGAGCGATATCGCGCTAGTTGTTCCCGTCAGCTGTGTCGCCGTGCCTTCATTAATTTATGCATGGCATGGAAATTTTCAATTTTTTTTTTTTTTTTTGGAAAAATATCTTTTGTATTTATTTTTAATCAATCTAAATCCCGTGCGAAGTTAATCTATACCATTAATTAATCATGTGGTTTGAAGGAATTACGCGAATTCGTTAACACCCTGTATAAAGCCTCATGTATCTTTAGTACTTCAAAGCGATCGGTTTTATTAATATTTAGCTTCGATGTTGTTTCGATTTATTTCATGCAGTAACCAAGGCTTGTATGCAAGTGTAGTTGGGCACTTAAACAGCCGTTCCGGAGGAGGTACTAATTTTGCGCGTCATACTAAGTACTTGTTCACGTTAACTCGCGGGCGCGGTGGCGGGCGCGGTCGCGAAATATCAAACGTATGGCATAATATGCAAGTGTTCACGTACAAAACGCAGGTGCGGCCTATGTAGCGGGCGAACTCGCGACGGGAGCGTGCGGCGCGCTCGCGATAATATCAAACGTATGAAGTTGTTTGAGAGTGTTCACGTCGAACTAGCGGCGGAGCGCGCGATTCACTCGCGTCGTCAGGTAAGATCAACCCGTTTCAACTTGTCGCTGGAAATGATAGCACGTTTTTCATCATGTCGTTTAATACAGAAGAATTTATCAGTGCTATTCAGGCAAGAACTCCAATTTGGTAAAGCAAACATCATTACCATATGAACAGAAACGTTCTTAATAAGTTATGGAAAGAAATTGTGGAATTATTTCTTGATATGGAAGGTAAATAAAAAGTATTCATATTTATAGGTATTTTAAACTGCTTTATTTTTGTAACTATAGTATTAGGTACGAAATCTCATTTTAGGAATGAATTTTAGATTAAAATAAAAGATCGTCGTCCATGTTTACAACCTCTGATAACACGTCACACTCGCGCAAACGCCTGGCGGGCAACGTGAACACGAACTCGCCAAGTCCACCGCACCCGCCACCGCGCTCGCACCCGCGAGTTGTACGTGAACAAGCACTTAGTGCAAGATTGAATGCTTGTGTACCTATTTTTTGCATTGTACCTTCATAAATTATGGTGAAATTCTAGTTTTATACGGATCGAAACGACTGACCTCTGGAACACATAAAAAAATAAAGATGCACTTTGTATTGCTTAGAATGTAAGACACGAAATTTCATTTATACATTTTTAGAGCAAAACCACCAACTCTACTGAAGCGTCTAACAGAAGTGCGAGCAGAACATCTTGACTACTTGGGTACCAGCTTTGGACTCACTGAGGAACTGCTCAAGTTCTGGAAGTCACAAAAATACGTGCCCGTGTATCTCAGGTAGGCTATTCTGCCGGACTAGCAATAAATGCAGTAAGTGATTTTTTTAAACAGTGTACTGTATTTAATAAGCCTAACTAATAAGGTTTAATTTTCTATATTCTAAAATTGCACTTGCTGCATTTATTGCTCGTACGGCAGTATTATCAACTTTAGAAGTGATCAAATTGAAACCGTTTACCTAAATTCTGACATGCCATAAATGCCAGTATGTGATATAATTATTTGAAAATTAAACTTGATTACCTCATTTACCGAAACTAATTTCAATTGCAAAGCAATTAACACAAATATTAACTTTAAGAACAATAAAACAAAGTTAATTTGAAAATCAAAAATATGTACAAGTTTCATAAAAGTTTAAGTTACAATGAAAACTGCATGATGTGTAGTGGAATTAGGATTCATAATTCCATAGCATGTTTATTTTACACTGAAAGCATCTAAACTCCAAAATATAAGCTGATTTACACAACGAGTTTCTCGGAGAGTGTCTCATATTATGTTTTTCTTCCCGAAAAAGAGAAAGTCACAACGAGTCTGGCTTCGAGAAACCCCTAGTTCAAATCGATCTTTAAAGAAACATATAACCTCAAAATATTTAATCTTTACAGCCAAAAAGCAAACGAGTTAACAGGCGAGCATTCGTGCATAATGCTGCGAGCATTACGTGAAAGCAGCTGGCTCAGTGCTTACAGCGCAGACTTTAGACGGAGACTGTCGCGTCTGCTGCCTCGGGCTCTGAGGAAGCTGCCAGCTGCCCTCAGCCTGACCACACTCGTCAATGATAACGTGAAGATAGACAAGCCTAGTGAGTACCGTCTACTATGTATTTACTGTTTAGTTGCACTCACTTGTTCTTTGGTCTTTTTGCCTAATGACTGACAAATTTATATTTCAAAAATTGTTTGTTTCCTTAATTTAAGAATACAGTCGAACACTGACTTCCAACATACAGGTCTGCCTAGTTTGGAAATCAGGGTTTAACAATTAATTTGTACTGCCTACCTCTAACAATCATTATGTGTGTTATAGTATAAGTAAGTACTGTACAAATCTTTTAAGTGAATAAAGAATTATTATTATATTACTGTTCAAAGTACGCGAGTGACGATAAAAAATACGTCTGGCGTGCCCTGGGCATTTAAAGTCAAAGTTTTTTATTTCAAATAGACTAGATTTCAGGCACTTTTAAAACGTCAAAACGAGCTGCACGGTTCCAAAAGGTAGGTTCCATAGAGAAGAGCCGGCAAGAAACTCTAAGAGTACTCTTTTCAAAATAGTAGTTCATGACAATTCCATTACAGTAGTGTGAGAAATAAATTCAGCTCCGCTACTAACCTTGTTGATTAGATAATCTTCTCCACGGCATGAGCTATCCTCGTTTAGCTCTTACCGTGAGAAGAAAGAGGGAGAGAAGAAATCTATCACAGTCGACATTGACGAAAACAACTCTCTTGTCACGACTTATCTCCTGTAGCATACTACCGTCAACGAGTCAATAAAAGGCTTATTATTACCGATCTGTTTACTTTTCTCTCTTACCTTATCCCAGGTTACTTGGGGTTGACGCAAAATTGTTTCTTCTTCCATTCTTCCCTATTATCGGCCCCGCTTTCATTTACTCCCTTTTCATTCATATCATCTTTCACATAATCCATCCATCTTTTCTTCGGTCTCCCTCTTTCCCTCCATCCATTAACATTTATATTCAGCACTCTCTTAGTCACATGCTTTTCGTCCCTCCTCATCATATGCCCGTACCACGATAATCGGTTTCCTTTCAACTTTTTAGCGATCTGTTTATTTATTGTATTATAATAAATCATACATTTCTATCAACAGCTCTAACTAAGCACCTAATAGAGCAACATCTTTCGGGTCACGACTTATCTCGTCTTGAGGCGTACTGCCGTCAACAAGCGGACTACAGACTTATCACGGACCTGTTGGCGCCGCTGGCGTACCTCGTGTTCCACGCACAAACTTCAATAAAACTGGATGCTATACAACAAGTGAGTTACCTATTCTATTTCGTAGTTAGTGTATGTTGTGATTTTCTACCTTATTCCTGAACAGCATAAATGATTCATTTGATCGTATGCGCAGAATAAATTTTTGATCCCTGATCTGGCGAGTTTCAGCTTAACATAAAGCTTGCCGTCGGAGCTCCATAAATAAAAAGAGACAAACAACAGAAATTCAGCCTTAACAGTGCAATGTTATCGATGTTTCTTATTATATGTTGACTACTGCCAATTTCTTTAAGCTTTAGCCGCCTTTTACAAATCTTTTAATAGAGATAGATACTAGAGATAATTTAAGTTGAGAAATATATTTTACAAAACCAAAAACGTACATTTGAATTAATAAAACTACTTCTATCATTCCCAGGTCCTTTTCATAGCAATGGGCTTCCAAATGAAAGACGTGGACGATATAGCATCCGAACTAGGCCTCCCCGGCTCTCAGATCCTTGCAAAGTTTTACGAAGCGTGCAAGAAGATAAACGCTTCCCTAAACGCCGTTCTAGAAGATACAGTTGCCAAGGAAATCGGCATAGAAGATAAGAATACAGAAGATGTCAACATGGGACCTGTCAAACAGAGTCTGCAAGATGAGTTGTCGAAGGCTGCTAAGGTAATAATTTGTGGTGTTTTAGTGTTGACGATAGTGTTATGGTTTAGAAATAAATGATTGCAGTATTTCGATTTTTTGGATGTTTTATTTAGTTTCCAGCATTTTAATTATGGATTGCAGTTTTTATTTGTTTTATGTTCTTGAATCTCGAGATAACTTTGAATAATTTGATGTATACAATGTTTTTAGAACTCATAAAAATTTCTTAGATACAGCATTTTCGTGTAGTTTATTTCTTTAAGTGCTTCGACTAGGTGTTTCAGCATTCAAAATGGCTCTAGTATTCTAACATTTATTTTAACTAGATTTTTACCTTCTAAACTGCTTTGCTAAAAAAATGCGCTCATTTGCAAGCGTTCCCGTTTTGCTATGAAACACCCACCGGAAAAAATGGGATAGCCTAATCTAAGACAAAGATCACTAACTTTTAATTAAAATTATACCATAATTTCTTTAAAATTTGTAACATTCAGGATTTGGAGCGCAAGCAACGTAAGGAGCTGTCTCGTCTGATGGGCGAGGACCTCGCGCAGTACCGCATCAAGGGAAGCGACCTCGATTGGGGACAAGCCCTCGCCGGAACCAACAAGAAACAACTTGTATCCGTTAAGAGGTATGTACTACTCTTACTTCTCTATTTCTCATTTTTAGAGAAGAAACCACGCGTGTCCTTTGAACTGATAATATTTTCTTCATCGTATCGTTTCACTATTGAGTAAACGTCTATAATCCTCATTTGATACTTTGTCCGACCCTGAGTGCTAAATCACCGGGCCATTGACTTATGCAAGAGCTGCAAACTTTAAACTAGATTGATATCAAGATAAATTCATACTGTATTTCAAAAATGTACAATAAATAGCTCATCTAAAAAAATTACATTCACAATATTATGCCGGAAACGGACTTGTAACACGCTATGCCACGCGACACGCGAGTCGCATTCCATCATTCATATCAATAAGCATGCGTGGTGCCGTGCAAAAAAACTACCCACAAGGTCCAAGTGTTGCCATCCTAATAGGTTTTTTTTTAACTTTTCCCCACACTACGATTTCTCTTGTATCGTGGGTGCGCTTACAGACACAAATCTTTACATGCACAAACACCCAGACCTGGAACAACTATCTGTAGGCCATACAAATATTTGTTCCGTGCAGGAATCGAACCCACAACCCGTAGCGCAGAAGCCAATCTCTGAGCCACTGCACCAAACGTGTCGTCAATTGTACCTTATATATTTGTAATAATATTCATACCATTTGTTTCCAGCGGTGAGAAGCGTCTTGGTGATGACAGCAAAGAGATCGACGACCTCATTGAAGCGCACTCGCAGAAGAAGAAGAAGAAAAAGAAGCATGTACGGAACCAAGACTAATAAACATTGTTGTTGATTATGCATGTTAGTTTTATTTGTTAGGACTTAATCTCTTGATAGGTACTATGTTGTTTGATCCTATAAGAAATTTGTATCAATCAAATATTGCTTTTCACTGTATTCCGGTCCGACACCCGATTCAGAAAGTTTCGATGAGCAGTCGTCGACTAATTATTATAGGTCTAGCGCATAACTCAGTGCCTGAGGTAGCTGCGCGGTGCGGGAGGGTGTGGTGACACGACGCGAGAGCTCACTGATTCGTCAGCTTGTGACAACTGTCACCCTCCCGCACCGCGCAAGTACTGACTCAGTTATGCGCTAGACCTGTAGGTTTGTTGTCTCCTTTCGTCATAGGTTCTTGTTATAAGGGAAAAAGTGATAGCAAACCGATCTTTCGACAGCTGAATAATCGAATTGTTCTGAATCAGGTAGCTGGTTTCTGTAGACATCATAGTTAGAACGGGACAAGGATAGAGAAGAAAACGACAGGTTCAATAATAATTTCTATAATTATTGTAATATAAAAAAGTGTTGGTAGTTATTCAACCCTTGGAATAGACAATAGATATTTCCTCTTAAACATAACAAATATGAGTGGGAGCGGTGCGGCCGGTGCCGCGGGTTGCCGCGCTCGTAAAAAAATATCATTTTTTAATCCGACCGTGCGCGCGCATCGCACTCTCCCGCCGCACCGCCACACGCATACTTCTATACCATTTTATTACAATATAATGTGATCTAAGAAAAATAATATTTTCGTCTAACGCCCGATACGGGGCGTCTGGTAAACAATTTTATACTATAATTTGTTTGTCCCTTATTTTAATACACGCGTTCTACTCGTTACAAATGTACGTAACATCGGCTCGTGCCGCTATGTGTGTTACAGCGAAGGCCCGACGTTGGTCTGCTCGCTCGGCGCGCTCCTCTTCAATACTATACGGCAGCTGATAGAACACTTGTGGTCGTATCGCAGAGAAACACGCGAGCTCCGACCTCCCCCGACAGATTCGCGTCAACTCGATCATATTTACAACAAATCCACCGCGAGAGGCCGCCACTTACATTTGCTCTAATATTTGTTAACTTACGAAGACCATCTCCGTACTTTACGCTATCATATCGAGAATAAAAACATCCACTACAAAACATAATTTAGAATATCATTAACATTAGCTGCTAGTATTGTTAAGTTAAACGTTATGGGATTTCGTTAATTTATACACTATTATTTTCTCACTTTTGACTTGCGGGACACTTTCAATAATTGAAGGAAGTGAAAGAAGGAAGAGAATTGGAAACGATACAAACATAACAAACAAGTATAACGGTTTATGAACACACACAATCTTGCTAAGCTTGGACACTTAAAATTTTCTTATATTAAATATTGGTGTTTACAATTAAAAGTATCCCGTAGTAGATAACTTTGGCTAAGCGAGACGACACAGCGGGAGTGCGGACGCCCGCAGCGTGCGCGTGAAACTATCAGACATAGATACATAGGTACAGAGTAATTGAGAAGGAATTGCACTTAGGAAAGGATTCGCGACTCTTGGCACTTTGACTTACGCTAATAATTTGTCTCGGACATGTAGAATTAACTCAGGAGATTGGAGAGTGAGAGGAAACGTGCAATGTAAAGCGATAGACTTGTAGAAAGTATATTCAATTATGTTGAGCGCCACGCAATCGCACTTGTTGTCAAGTTAAGCTAATGGCCCGTAGTTACGTAAGACTATGCGTGATGCGTGCGCGACACAAAAACATAACGTGAACATTGATCAAACACACACTCAATACATTCGATTCACTACGTAACTAATTACTTTCACTTGAGATAATATATTATAAAATATAAATATACTTTTAAAACGTCAAGAATTTGAACTTATTGTACGTACATGGTGGTAAGCAGTGTACAGCGTCAGCTCGACTAGTCGGGACTGGGAACTCTATACATATACATCGTTTGATTTATTTACTCGAGAGACACAAAAGCAAATGCACTAGACCTTATTGCCACACTTAAAGTTATTGCTACGACATATACATACCGCTCTACGTATAATATATAATTGTAAATATAATCAATAATCAATCACAACATCCAATAAAACAAAAATATTGTTTAAATATTATTGCATTAATTTAGTTCAACTATAACTCAGAAGGGGTTCTCAGTTAAACCACTGTATAATCTCTTTACATTTAGTGCGTTTAGTGTACAGTGCAGTGAATACCAGAAATACTGCGAAGTTAATACTTCAAATCGACATCGATGAAAAATAACGTTACACATCTCTTAACCGCGTCTCAAGATCGAGAGATTCCAAACGAAATTGGAGGCTAAACGATTTGTCACTAAGGCACAATTTAAATTTCCCATTTGAACTTTATTTAACTCTAAAATAAACGAATTCAATTCCCCTTCTCCCATCACAGGCTGTCTGTAGACGCGTCGCGGTGGCGTCGCCCTGTGCTGAGGCTAGCAACTCGTACTCCACATCTAAACAGATCGGCACGTATCAAAATCACTGCAAAAATATCCAATGTGCGTGTACGACTAATTCTTTTACTATAAACGACATTCACTTTAGAATTGCGTCAATAGTTTAGAATATACAACGTTTATGTTTTAATGGTTTGCTTACTGGTAACTTATAATTTAATTACTTGGTGTATAAAATCGCTGGCTTTTGTTGCAGTGTAATTATTACCTTATTGTAGTAATTCATCTATAGGTAGTTTTGCGTTGGTATGGCAAATGAAAGATGACAACAAACTTTTAATTAAGTATAGCAACGTTATAACAGTTTTATAATGTGTTTTTAACAGGCATAACTTTAAATATTTGACTAAGTAAATGAGTTGACTGTTACAAGCTCTTGGATACTAAGTACAGAACCACTACTTGAGTATAAAACCCGTTTGGTGTTCTCGACTGAGGTTGTTAGTTTTCGATATAAAAATATAATTTATCGCAATAAAGTTTGACTTTAACTAAAGGTTAGAAGTAGCAAATTTTGTCTTAAACCTATATCTATAGTTGAGCTTAAATATCGAATCGTTGACAGAGAAACAGATTTAATTTTACTATGACAAAATCAACAAGGGAATGAAGTTTACTAGCGAAAAATTTAAGGATGTGAAATTATCGAATTCTAACATTTATCGAACTGGAATCACAGCAGCGGTCGCTAGATCTATCGACATTTATCTGGAGTTTTATCGACTCATGTGTGGCTTGTATAACATAGTTTTTATACTACTCGCTGGCAGTCTTCCAATTGCCAACATTGTTTAACTTTCAATAAGTTGCTTTGTGTGTATGCTGCCTTAGTAACGCTGAGGCGCTGTGCCCATCCAAGTTACACGACAAATATTTTGGCGAAAAATTTAACACGAGTTATGTTCAGTTGTGGCCATTCGCGTGGCATGGTCGCCATGCCATCTAATACACTCGACAGTGGCATGTTAGCCTCAATTTACATTGCCGCGGAACCGAAAGGAACGGAAGCGTCAATTTCGCCTCGTCGCGAGAGAAATGGCGCGAATTCGCGAGGATGCTCGAGAATTCTCAATGTTTCGTAGACGATGCCATTGCGACTTCGCAACTTCCCGCGGATTCCACAGACGGCGCTGGCAGTAGCTACAGGAATCCTCGAGAATGCGCGAGAATTCCCAGGAAGACGCGAGAAGTATCTAGTTTGTACGTTACACAATTAACATAAAACTCATTATACGATGTACAAATGTTGAATTTCGTTACAAAAATTCGCTTCCATTCCGTTTCGCAGCAATGTAAATTGAGCCTTCTGCGCTAAATTAAGTAACGGCGGATCTACTTACTTAGGTGAACACAGCCCCTTAAGGCGCTTCCCCCACCGAAAGTGGCGCCACTTCAGAAGAAAAACATTATTTCTGTCAATACACAACATATTGAAATTTCGTACGTACAACATTTTAGTCAGGTGTTGTAGAAATTTTCGAACACCAAATATCAACACTAGAGCTTCTGGATTCGAAGTTTTAGCGATAAGTACCAAAAACGGCCGTTTTTAGCATTAATTACTAAAACTTCTAACCTAGGATGTCAAGTGTTGTTTTTTGGTGTTCGAAAATTTCTACAACACTTGACTAAAATGTTGTACGTACGAAATTTCAATATGTTGTGTGTTGACAGAAATAATGCTTTTTTTCTGAAGTGGCGCCACTTTCGGTGGGGGAAGCGCCTTAAGTAAACCTATACTAATGGTTAAGTAACGTCAACTATAAATATAAGTGCAAGTGAATGATCTCTATAAATAGTATCTAATTTATCAATATATCGATCGCTGCGTAAACATATTTATCGCAAAACTATTATTATCTATCGTATACAAAAGCGCGTTGCGTTAGGCCTCTACACACGGGTTGCGTTCGTCGGACGACAGCCGTGTGAGCGGCCCACAGCATGTGGGAGCTTGCAGCGGTCCAACACGAATCTAATGACGACACACAGACAACTAGAATTACAAATACGAGCTTCATATTAGAGCTTTATTAATTGATATAATCTTTGCATACTGGTGTTTGTTTTACTGTGGATTCAGTACAGCAGTGATAGTCGTAGGCAGTTTAACATAACATTTTGGCATTCCTTTATTACTCGCGATTTTTTTTACCATTCCCTCGACGCCTTAGTTACTGAAGCGTGTGCTATCGTAGGTGACTGCATGCCTAACATGCGGAGCGTGACATAATTGTCTTATCTCGTTTCGATGCGAGATAATGTATGGCTTTTTTCATCTCGGCACGAGATAATGTGATGACATAATTGTCTCGCGCTGTGCATGTTAGCCCGGTGTTTTAAAGATCTAGAAGCCGCAGCACTTCCCAGTTTGCTGTTTATAAGTATTATTGCTTTCATTTACTATTTCAGTAACTACATACCGTTGTACTTTTGTATCGTTTATCCTACTCTAACGTCAATATATATATCAATACTTGTCAATATATAAATGCCGCAGTTAATAACTGTTAAACAAAAGACTGATCGTTGTATTGAAATCTGTGGAAGCAAATAATTCTGTGATATTTGGCGTTATTATTCTGCAATAAGTAGGTATTTGTTTCGATTGGTGTTTTATACAGGTACATCGTAATAAAGTAATGTATCCTACTTATTTACAGTTGAACAGCGCTCTAAACTAGTACTATTCTAAATCTTTAAGCGTTTCTCCCAACTCACATATATTGACTGAAACTCAAACTACCGCACTGAATCCACAATAAGTATACTGTATAATAGTGCTTCAAAATTACTCTAAAATCGGCAGCTGAAAAAGACACTTGCTATAAGGCATTACTGACGATCACATCTGCGCTCAACGACATTATTATTGCGACGATAGCTTGTACAGAACCACAGGCAAGTGGTGACGTAGTGTCTCGAAATGGCAAAATTGACGAAAGGCATTTTGTATTACACTATCACTTAATTAAAGCGTCCGTATCATATAAAAACGCGATCCAACCTCACTGCGTCACAAGCTTCCTTCCATTCATTAAAACTAATATTTTGAAAAATCCGAATTGACTCTAATGTCTATGTCTGCTAGCCACACACCTCCCGTGCAAAAAAAAAGGAAAAGGTAAAATAAAGAAACAAATATAAATCCATACATAAAAATTAATGTATTCTATTATCAATAACATAAGGTATAGTTACACAAATAATAAAATTAGAGGAAAACAAATTTATACATAATCTTAACGCGAATAAAAAAACAAATTATACATGCTATCAACACAAGATGCTATTAAAAAAAAGAAAACAGTATTTTACAATTTCCTAAAACAATTGCCTAATGCTTTCTAACCAGCGCTCACTTGTTCATCAACTTAGCATAATAATTGTCAATTTGGTTTCAATTTTAGGGCTCATTAAATTGAGATTTAGAATTTACCTCAAAATGGTCAGAATCGTACTACACATGTGCGAGGGAAGAATTAATATAATTAAGTAATCCATTGACACGGTAGGGAGAAGATAGAAGGAAGATCGGCACTAATCTCATAGCTAAGTGCGATAAATAATATTGGCTTAAAAAAATAATTTAAATAGGTAAGACAGTCAGCAAACTGTGAATTTTTTGTAGTAAAGTTCGCAGTATTTTGGATAACTTCAACAAAAAATTGAAAGGGTCCGTTAAGTATTTCCATATTATAATGATTAATAATTTGTGGATTCGTAAGTAATAACTCGATCACAGTTCTTTTGTCAATGGTAATTTTGTGATACTTTTAATAATAAGGCCAAAACTAATAGCTTAATCACGAAAAATAAGCAACAAAACAAAATAATCATGTATTTATAACTCATTATGAACTAGAACGATAACAAAAACCAAGTACATAGACGCGAGTTTCCAAACGAGATGCATTTTATGATTCTTTTGATTTGTAATTAAAAATTAAAGTTTAAAAAAAGTGTTCATCATTCAAAACGTTTCAAAAATGGTATTACTAATTCCAATTGTTTGCAAGACTCGATAAAGCCAGATCTTTGATATGCCTCGCAATAACTTCTACAATTTAAGTAAACTTCGCTTCCTGTGCAATAAAATTAAAAGTAATACAATGCCACAATAAATAAAATAATCAACTAAAATTTAAAATAAAACATTTGTGCGGATAGTAAGTACCGATGGTTACGAGATAATGTCGAATGTTGCTGTAAATTTAAGACCAACAAAAAATAACGTAACGTTGAATAGTAAATCAGTACGTTCAGAATTCAGATGTCCATCGTATCAACCAATTTCAAAATAATTGTGTGCAAGTGTATATTTCTCTGAACATCATTCTTTCGCGACATTCACGCGACTGTTCTTAACAATTACAGTACTATCTACTTGCATCTTTGTATATGTCTCACCGCTTTAAACTTAGGCGAAACCTTAACTTATATGTTTAAGTTTGAACACACTTGACCGAGCAGTAATGAGAATGATCTTTAGTTCCCATTGACCGCAATTCTAGCATGTGTGTATAATTATTATAACTATAAAACTAAATTTAAAACTATCTCTAATTGGAAATATTCCCGGCACTATGTAGGTATGTGATGTTTTTAACTAGACTTTTAAACTTGTGAAATGCAAATAAGACAGTAGTGTAACGTTATGTAGTTACAATACGATGGGTCGGTGGTCATAGGATTTGTTTTATTGCTATATTGACCACCTATTGTCTATAATATCGTGACTATGAACAGTGCGGTGTGCGCGTACCTGAACGTACAGATTTAACAAATAAACATATTAAGTAGAGAAGGTATGCGCTGGCTCGTGCGTCCTCCAACAGTGGGTAACTAGCGTAGGGTAATATAACGGTACCGCGAGGGATTGCTTCAGGGGACCGAACGCGTTAACACCTAAACTATAATATACTAAAAACTGAACGCTGCAAGCTCATCTACAAACATTTACAATAACCACTTCATTTAAAAAATAAACAAATCGTGTCTTATTAAAAACAGGATCCCGTGAACTTGCTCTCTCACGCCAGGCCTCGACACTTACACATCCGAAACACGCACCATTATACAAACATTATTATGTTAATTTCTCCTTGTCCGCTTAGCTATAAATATAGTTTACATAATATAAATTAAAATATAGAGTGAAAACTACACATTTCTTACAATATACTATGTACAAGGCATCTCTTGTCGCTCCTTATTAACAACGTGTAGCCGTGCGGCGCGGTGCGCTCGCCCCTTCACCTCACTTACTATAAACGTTCATACAAAAACCTATCTGGCACTAACATGTATATTCATTACAAAATGTATAATATAATAATATTATGTATATACAATCACAACATAAATTTGATAAACAACCGAGAGAAATAGATAATATATTGGTGTTACGGACATTTTGTTTCAGAGTCAAATCTGTTCATGTCAAGCATTATATTGTACTCTTTAAAAGTATTAATTAAAAAATATTTGAACTTTTTTTTATTATTAAAATGAAAGGAATATTTATTTTGATTTGTTCAGAACTGCGCTTCACGGTCAAAACAATTATGTTTAATGATTATTATCCTCCATTGCGTTTCGAAGGGCAGTGTGGAATTTACAAATAAACGAATCTAGCTCCCCTAACAGAGTATTTATTGTCACTCCCAAAAATGTGAATAATGCGATAATCAGAGATCAATGACCGTTGATTGCGTACTTTAACGATTTCTAAGCGTACAAAATTATAGATCGCCATTGATTACATTGATAATGAAACTACCTGATTTGTCCCCAAATTATTTGATATGTATACGAAAAAATGTTTATATATTAAGACATGACAATAAACAGGGTTTTGCTCAATCATTGTTCTGTAAGAATTCGGTTATCTATGACGTATAGGAACCTGTTTCCTGGAGTTTGTTGTTCGCTAAACACTGCATGTGAGTGCGGCGGTGCGGCAAGATGGGCGTTACAGTCGATTAATTAACTTAATTTCTTATTAGAAGTGTAGCTATCATTTTTTCTCTAATCTTCGCTGATGTTAGGCGTATTTTATGCAATATTCATAATGTTGGGTACAGACCTGACTTACGAAAGTCAAAAAGTATGTTTTCATTGCTTTCGTGGGCATTCACATGTGTCGGTTATTGAATAGGCCGAAAACTGCTTTAAGATGTAGGTATCTCCAAAGGCCAAAAGCCAGCGTTGGCCAAGTCTCAGCATAATTTAAGTGCACAAAAAGCGCTCGAAACTACAATGAATTTCATTAAGTTAAAGAATTATCAACTCGTCTGTTTAAGTTTTTTTTCAGGTAATTTCCAAAGTCTGCTTTAAGGTTCCCAATCAATTCTTTCAACCATGATATGATGAGTTTCTGGTTCTAAGAACCCTTCCCAAGCCGAGTCATTGTTCTATTTCACTCCGTTTGGAAGTCTATTAGTGCGGAAGTATTTTTGCGGTATCAACTCTAAGTAGTGAACTTAACGTTTCATGAGGTAGATGAAATATAACTTTATTTCATAGTCACAGTCAATTTTGATAAAATATACAGCGCATTGCGCTACTAGACCAGTACGAATTGCTTCTTAAACCAATGATTTGCCTTTAAATGTTTATCCTAATTGGTGTTGTATTCGTCTATTGTCCGCCACATCTTGCCTCAACACCGCACAATAAAACATTATTTTAATTCATATATTTTAAGAAATTGGTGTTTGTTTGTTGTATCGCCCCGTTACATCGTCGAGTGATTCCTTTGCGTCGCCGTTGCACTATAATTATACATCTAAACTAAATTATAAATCAAATTACACGTACTTCACTCGCGTAAATCAACATAGCGAAAGTATGAATCTGTAAATTATTGCGAAGACCTACAAGTGATCCCATACATGTTGAGATATTAATAATATACTCGATTGGCCCACATGCGATCAAAATATTTTTTTTTGTCGTATAACTCCCATTACACTAAGAAACGAGCAATTCGTATATGTGTTCCCGACAGTAAAACATTTCCATTGATAGGGAAGTAAAACTACAACGAAAAACACTTAAGATATGATTAGTCTATCACTTATATAATACAGAGTCGGTAATTAAATCGGACTCGTCGCTCGCCCGTTGCTACGCAACGATGCCTTATATACAATTTTTCTTACAAATTTTTACACTTGCTTTTTGGTCATCGATTTGGGAAGAGAACGAAATGCGAAGACTGTTGAGTTTAACGATAACGTTGGAGTGTTGACACCGGCTCCCGTATCGCTCGGGCCGAATGTATAGGGCTACATACTTTTAAATGGAAGCTACCATCATACAGATAACTCTTTCGTTCTTCTGTTTCTTTAGTAAGTTTAGTTATGTCGGTTCGATTGGTTTGCGCATCGTTTTGTATCGGAAATAATTTCATGTTTGCCACTAGGACTATGCGAGGTAACCAATGCATCAAAACCGATATCATAACAACAGTTTCTTCGTTTGGGATAACTGCTACGTAAAGCGTCTCGGGATAACGTTGTGTTTGTAAACGAACCTCTTTATTGCCGAGTTTTAACGAAATTTGTATCAGAAGACGCCGACCATTGAACAGGTGATCTTCTAATAAATGCGAACACCAAGCCACAAGTTGCTTACACAGATCATAGCGATTGAAGCATGCATACTATTCCCATTGAACGACGGTGAGTGATCATTCATCTCACTCGTTCAATGAAACTATAACTACATATTTGCACAGTCAAATCGCTACAACTATTATTCAGTATACGACAAATTAGGAATAATGTACTTAGGATTACATTAATAAACCACTCTCAACATCGCTCTTGGAGGCGATATCTCAATCATCACGTAAATGTCATCTTAAGATATGTTCTATCAAACCAGCATCTCAATTTTCATCACAAAAGAGAGTAGTTTATTAATATACGCCAAAAGACACCAAAAACGATTTAGACTGACATGAATATGGAGAAAGAGCGAATTAGGTTTCACTCGATAGTTTATATGTTTAAGTACTAAACTAAATTGAAATCAAGCTCCTACCCTCTTTTGAAAACACTTCTCGGTTAGGCGGTATCAACAATGATACAAAAGTGGTACTTAAAAAGGGGGTAGTTTCTTGAAATTTAGTTGAATACCTAAGAAAAATGTGTATGTAGTGCCTCCCACGTTCCCAAATGATCACATACTGTATTCTCCCAAACACAAGATTAACTGTCAGTACACATATGAGTCAGTAGAACACGTGACGTATAAAGTCCCAGTGTGCGCGTCGTCACTCGCGCGGCGCGTTCTTCAGCAGAGAGATGGCGTGACGCACGTACTGCACCAGGTGACGGAACGTGGACGACAGCGACAGCGGCCCGCACTTGCGGTCCACTGCTATGAACAGATCTGGAACAAAAATATAACGTCTTACATTGTTGCTTTTTCAAACATTTGGAAGATATACCGGGTAGGTATAACGGGCTGGTGTCCGCAACTCCACGTCTGAGCGCGTATTTTGCGTGAGAAAAGAGAAAATATTTGGAAACTTGGGTTCCTCATCGAACTGCTGCAATACTGCCTGAGCCATCTTGCAGCATATAGCTAAATGAGAGAACTTCGTTGGTTAATGCTGGATTAGCTCCTGATACTAGAAATGTTCCAGCCGAATACTAAGATGGAATAGTCTAAATGCTGCCACAAGACAGCATTATACTGAGTGATGACCCATTCAAATGCGAATGCGACGCATTTCGATGTTTTTAGGCTGAGCATCTATCAGAGCTGTGCTAAGCTGCGTAGCGAGGAATGTGTTTTGTAAGCACCAATAGAATCACTTCATTTACCTAGCTTCGCTTTGCGCAGCTCTGGTGGATATGGGCTTAGCGGTGCGAGGTTTTTGTTCATACAAAATAAGCAAGAAGTGCGAGCGAGGGATGTGTTGCTAGGAATGTGTATTATTCTCCCTCATATTCGAAAAGAGTCCGCTACCTATCCTCGCATCGCTCATTTGTACACATTACAAATTCCTCGTACAGCTCTGGTGGATAGGGTCACACCGTTTCACATCCTCGCTACACATTTTCGCACCGCACAGCTCTGGTGGATGTCCAGCCTTAGTCTATCAATAATTTAATTTAGGGTGTAATAAACATGGTGATTATTAACTATTTTTATTTATGTAACTGTTGTGCCTTTTGGCATTAGTGTGTCGATTTGCATGTTGAATAAAAAGATTTTGTTTCTAAATGAGTAAATGTTGTCATACCTCTATTAGCTCTAAGCCTGCACAAGGAGTCGGCCTGCTCCCACAGGTCGTGTGCGACGTAGAGGAAGGCGTAGTACTTGTTGAGCAGCAGCAGCGCCTGGTGCGCGTGCGCCGGCACCGAGTGCGCCAGCGAGCAGTACCCCGACGACGCCGAGCCCGACCCCACCGACCCCACCGAGCCCGCCGGCGACGGCGTCGGCGACAGCGGCGACACCGACTCTGCTAGCGCCGGCTAACGACAATACAACACACACACTTGTAGATTTTGGGCGTAGTTAAAACAATTTTTTGTCGACGTAATGAGCGGGAAATGAGTTTAAAGCGATTAACTACATAATATACTAAGTCGTGAAGAGTGTCTATAATTCCCCAGAGTTTTGTCAACATTAACTAATTATTCATTATAACTTTAAACAAAAACACATGCCCCCTTATTACAAAAAATGGTTTAAAGCAAAACTAAGGAAACCCAGATTTAAAATATACCCATCACTTTCTTATGTCATATCACAAAAAGAGACGGGGCTATTTTAAAACCTAGGTTTTTCTTAGACCAGCTTTTGTAATAAGGGGAAGTGTCTTAAAAATTACTTTAGCTAATTTTTAGGGCCTATTGAAACATCGGTTACTAACATGAATGTCCTGTATTACGGGAATCGAACCCCACAAAATTAAACAGAAAATGCAGACACAACTGCGTTTTGCCACTGTGTCTGCTGTAACGCTGTTTCGCCACTGATAGTCAAACGGTTTATTCCATCAATAACATAACGACTATTCTAACTATAAAACTGAGCAAATAAAAGATAAAAATAAAATTAAATGATACAGACATCAGAACGTACCTTCTGTTGGTACTCGTGCACGATCTTGTTGTACTCCTTCACTTCACGGTTGTACATCTTGAACATGCGCAGGTACAGCAGGGCTTGCACTCGGAGGCTGGAATGTATTACATTTATATAAAACTTTGTTAAACAAGAAAATAAGTGGGTGTAAATGATTGTTATGTCATTCTAAACCTACGTCAAATAATTTAGCCTGAGATAAAATTTTATCAATTATCTATTAAAACCATTTCTCATTTCCCGGGTTTGAGAGTCGTTACAGGTTGTTCAGCCCGAAAGTCTGATAAATGGTCTAACCTTAGTATATCGGCATTGCTCAATAACTGGGTTGCGGAGGTCTTATGCGAGTCGCTTAGTGTAAAATACTGGTATTTAGCCGTATCAGGGGTCTACTCCCTAAGCACGAAGTCCGTGGTTTCGGCCTTAGTTACGAGCGTTTCCTACTCCCTATCACCTACGGACATACGATTATTTCGAGGCCCGAACTAAGAATTAATGACAACACGATTTGACAATTATTGTCCCTACTACCGATATTGTGTTTTTGCCCGTCCGAAAAGTTGAACTAGACAATTGTTTTGTTCACTTCTACGTTTCGGGCTACTTTCGGACGGGCGACTAGCTTCGTTGACGGACTTAGGGAGTAGGCCCCCTGGTTAGGCTGGAAGCTGACCTCAACATAGTTGGGAAAAAGGCTAGGCAGACCACAATTAAAACCATTTCAATAAAGAAATCTATTAAGTTAGTCATACAATCGATTTTGTGATTAAATTTGAGTTTTTTCACATCAATTGGTTATACGTATGAGAAGCCGCATTAATCCTGAAATCTTCATAATGCGAAGCTCAAGATTTTTCTTAGGAATCAGACAAAACGTCCAGAGAACTCTAAATGGTGCCGAGAGAGTCTAATGATGAATAAATAATAAACACAATATATTTTTATGCATGGCTTACCTGAGTCCACCACAAAATGCGTGATATAAATGGGGAAAAAAAGTAAAGGGAAAGTCTTAATCTATAGCCAGTAGTCAATAAGGGTTAGCGCACACCGACGGAGGGGCGGCAAAGAGCAGTAGACTGGTTACAAGGCACACAGAGTACAGAGAAACAGTGGCGTAGCGTGGACTAATCTAGACGTGGGAGTACTCGCATCAGCGAGGCCCTTTTCGGTCATTTAGCATAGTTCATGGCTTTCGGTCTCAGGCCAGCACCCGCCACCGCGTTCCATTGAGTGCGAGGCCGTGGGCAAGGGGCCGCTGAGCCCACACCTAGCTACGTCACTGCAGGAAACGTTCGTACCGGCTCTTTTAGACGCTTATGGCCACTTGGCAGCTCTTCGCGGGGCTTTGAACCTCCTAGTATGTTTTTATGTCGTTATTCCAATTCTAGTCTAGTCAAATCTTAATTTCAACTTATTAAATTCCAATAATTACTAAATTAGTTGCTTTGCCGCCACTCCGTCGGTGTACACTAACCCTAAATGTTAATAAACACAATAATTACCTGAGTATGTCAAGCTTATTGAAGGTATCGTGTGGCGACGCTCTAAACCGCTGCGGCATTGAGTGTATACTCTTTATATACTCGATCGTCTCACGGTAGATCGTGAAGGCGCCTTTAGTATCCAGTTCTAGTTCTAGCACTCGTCCGGTTAGAACGAAGCACAGTACAGACTCGAGGTACAGCATCACTCGAGGCAAAGGTTCCTGTTCTCTCTCGGCCGCTGTGCGCAGGCGCGTCGCTTCCTCTAGGTAATATCTGTCAAGAGAAACGTTTGCGTTACGACTAGTAACGAGTCGAGTGATTAGTACGTGGAATATATATTGTGTGAAATGTCCGAGATTCGATAAGGGTCGTCGAAAAACAGTGGCTAATCATCTTGCGGAAATCTCGGTTTCCTATGAGTAGCGAAGAAACCCTGCTCTTTCTTGAAGAAACGAATAACTTCGTGATTTATTTCTTCAAAAAGGAACACCTATAGGACGCTGCTATACACCAACTAAAGCCGACGGCATCTAAAACATTTTGTTGGGTTGAACAAAAAAACCAGGCTTGCAGTTGGTGTGTAGCTTTAGATTAGCTGAAAAAACGCTGGGATGATAAATTAAAATGAAATGGGTTTATGAATGAAATGAACTGTTTGAATGACGTGAATAAAAGATATAATTATGTGCGATACAAATAGGGTACTTGTTTTGTCTAGATCTAAATGTTGTGAAAGTCGACTAAAGGATTACATCTTGAGGATGGGCAAGCACTCGGACAGTTAATAAGAACATACTGCGACCATCAATCTTTCTGTTAAGCCTGGTGATTATGGCAATCAAAATGGCTTGATTAATATGGCAAAAACAATTTCTTCGTTCGATATCAATGTGTTGCTGCAAAGTCCAAATTCAGAAGACGAAGAAGATGTTTACATGTACTACAGTGCACGTTAAGCCTCCACTGATGCTGTATTTATATACGTCCGGGGCACCCTGGCCAGTCAGCCTCGCTACCATCCTCGCTGACTGGTAAATCTTTTCACCACGGCTTGAGCTATTCTTTTATAGCTTGTGCGATATGAGAAAATAATAAGCAGTAGAAGTATATGGGTCGAAGTGATGATGATAATGTAATGGTGATGAATGGGTGATGCTTACTTGTGATCCCTTTCCTCGTCGGAGAGCGCGTCTGCGGGCAGTCGCTCGAAGTAAGAGAAGTAGATAGGCGTCTGACCGGCGTACGTGTCCGTCCGCTCGTGGTTGGTCGCTGCCACCTCACCGCCCTGGACAACACACACGGTTTTTATATTATAATCGTAAAGTATCAAAGAAATATTCAGACTTGAATCAAACGTAAGGATCAAGACTGAAGATAATCTTTTTGATACTACAGGCAATATCTTCGTTTCGGAAAAACTCTATTTTCGCAATCAAGTTTTTTGAATCGTCCCAAAAGGCCATCTGATTCTTCTAGGATCATAGCACCAAGCGTAACAGAAGTAAAGGCAGCCTGTCTCATTCCACGGTTTAGGTATGAAAACATACGCGTTGTTGCAACTCCGGAGTGAATAACAAAGGAAAACACAGCCAAATCACATCCCTTACCGAATACTAAACCTCAATTTGACAGGCTTTAGGCCCGGATTCCATCAAAGCGGAGATGTCCGAAGCGGAGACGAGAGATGTTTTTCAGCTAGGGTGTATCCACCGAAACTATGCGGAGATGCTTACTGGCTAAACCGTAGCCGAGATGTGTGCTGCCTAGGGTGGAGATGTGATCTGACTAGAGCGGAACTGAGCTGCGTGCAGCGAGCGTTGGATGTGAACGCACAGTTTAGTGCGATCTGACACGAAACTGCTCACTGCATGCCGCACACATCTCATCTCCGCTGCGCGCCGTCGTCAGCTTGCGAGGCAAAGCTCACATCTCCGCCTTGTACCGCGGTCCAGCTCAATCTCAGCGAGGAACAGGTCACGTCTCCGCTTCCAATGCGCCATATAAATATGATACATCTCCATTCAGTGGTATCCCACTTAAGCTGAGTGGAGACGAGATGTGTGAATAACGAAATTCTGTTGGTTTTTTAAAACACATCTCCGCTCCGCTCGCCTCGTCTCCGCTTTGGTGGAAAACGGGCTTAAAGCAGTTTTTTCTAGATATTTGACACGTTATAGTTCGGGAGTGAGGTTTCTACACGTAGTAGTATTTATGAGCGGAGTTCAAAGTGTAGTAGTTACCTGTTCGGGGTGCGGCGTGTGCGGTCTCTTGGGCACGTTGCGTCGCGGCGGGCGCAGCGTGTCGGCGCGCAGCCGCGACAGCGGGATGCGCACCGTAGTATTTATGAGCGGAGTTCAAAGTGTAGTAGTTACCTGTTCGGGGTGCGGCGTGTGCGGTCTCTTGGGCACGTTGCGTCGCGGCGGGCGCAGCGTGTCGGCGCGCAGCCGCGACAGCGGGATGCGCACCGTAGTATTTATGAGCGGAGTTCAAAGTGTAGTAGTTACCTGTTCGGGGTGCGGCGTGTGCGGTCTCTTGGGCACGTTGCGTCGCGGCGGGCGCAGCGTGTCGGCGCGCAGCCGCGACAGCGGGATGCGCACCGTAGTATTTATGAGCGGAGTTCAAAGTGTAGTAGTTACCTGTTCGGGGTGCGGCGTGTGCGGTCTCTTGGGCACGTTGCGTCGCGGCGGGCGCAGCGTGTCGGCGCGCAGCCGCGACAGCGGGATGCGCACCGTAGTATTTATGAGCGGAGTTCAAAGTGTAGTAGTTACCTGTTCGGGGTGCGGCGTGTGCGGTCTCTTGGGCACGTTGCGTCGCGGCGGGCGCAGCGTGTCGGCGCGCAGCCGCGACAGCGGGATGCGCACCGTAGTATTTATGAGCGGAGGTCAAAGTGTAGTAGTTACCTGTTCGGGGTGCGGCGTGTGCGGTCTCTTGGGCACGTTGCGTCGCGGCGGGCGCAGCGTGTCGGCGCGCAGCCGCGACAGCGGGATGCGCACCGTAGTATTTATGAGCGGAGTTCAAAGTGTAGTAGTTACCTGTTCGGGGTGCGGCGTGTGCGGTCTCTTGGGCACATTGCGTCGCGGCGGGCGCTGCAGCGCGCGCAGCGTGTCGGCGCGCAATCGCGATAGCGGGATGCGCACCACGAGCCGCGCGCGGCGGCGCTCTACCACTGCACACACACATAACACATCTTCATCACTATTTATCTATATTAATTACCCTTTTTTGACAATGTAGGACTGCACTAAGTAGGTACGTACAACATATTATCTGGTACGGAGAACAACTTTATGCTGTGCCGTGTGGTACCGGACGTAAAGAATAGCACTACCCCATCTAATCCCGTGAGTGTCCTAAAAGGCGACTGAAGGATTCTCTAGAGGTTGGGCAGCAGCGTTCTCTGAGTATTTTAACAACCATACTGCGATCGCCAACCCGCCTGCCAAGGGTGGCGATTATGGCAAACCCCCCAACATGCTTGGGGGAGACCTATATCCAGCAGTGGACGTCTTTCGACTGAATAATGAACAACTATACAGGGCTACTGGTAATTCGACGTATTCCTTGCACCACGTTATAGGGGGGCTAATATGCAACAAATTTAACCCCACATATGTTCTACGAAATTCAATGGATTTCGAGATATTGCAATTTTTATATTATTTTTAATAATACCCAGAATTCCTTCTTAAACACTATTTATCTCTAAAATATCAAATTGATCGGCTTTGATTATGATATTAGCTTGTAGCTGATACTTTTACGAAGCTTTCTGCGTATTTAACTGTTCTTAATGACCATCCAATTGAAAGTAATCATTAAAAGTTAAATACGTGTATTAGAAAATCATCGAGGTACACGATAAAGAATGATGTTTATCTCAAAAATTTACTATGACACTAAGTGTACAAAATGCAAGACAAACATCCTTATTTAATCAGCTATCCAACGAGGTATAGACGTTCAAAAAATATTTAGAAACTAATGTAAAAATGACATAAAATACTGACAAAGGCGATTTCTGAAAAATCTCTACAAGCACGCAGGTGGCCCGTTAAGTGCAATTCATTGCATAATACTCGCGTAGAGATTAAACAGCAGTCTGTCGGGCACCAACTGTCCTCTAAATGTCAGGATTAGATTAGGTCAGGTCGTTAGGTTATGTTTGGTCAGGGTTAGGTAGGTTAGGTTAGGACCTAAATGTGCGAGGGAACACCGGGGTGGTTTTAGTCAGTAAGAGTCTGACAGACCCCTCTGCCCACCCCCAGGACGGAGGACATCCATGAGGATATCCAGTAGGCAAAAAAATTATGGTCAGGTTAGGTCGTTAGGTTAGGTCACGGTTAGGCTTAGGTTAGGTCACAACTTCGATGCCCTGGAATCTAGAGACAAGGGCCCCCGCGCTGAGATATCTGCACCTGCGTCATCTGAAAGCTGAGGTTGCCATGCCGCCTCTCCAGCCACTCCTCCATTACGGGACTTACCGCCACTAATGCGGCGTGCCCTGCGTTGGGTTGCGCAAGTCGTTCCCTCCACAACCACTAGGATCTGGCGGAGACCACTCCGCTCAAGCGCCTCCTCGCTTTGGCGATATCTCAGCGCGAGGGCCCTCGCCTCCAGATCCCAGGGCATCGAAGTTGTGACCAAACCTAAACCTAACCGTGACCTAACCTAACGACCTAACCTGACCATTTTTTTTGCCTTCTTGATATCCTCATGGATGTCCTCCGTCGTGGGGGTGGGCAGAGGGGTCTGTCAGACTCTTACTGACTAAAACCGCCCCGGTGTTCCCTCGCACACTTAGGTCCTAACCTAACCTACCTAACCCTGACCAAACATAACCTAACGACCTGACCTAATCTAATCCTGACATTTAGAGGACAGTTGGTGCCCGACAGACTGCTGTTTAATCTCTACGCGAGGATTATGCAATGAATTGCACTTAACGGGCCACCTGCGTGCTTGTAGAGATTTTTCAGAAATCGCCTTTGTCAGTATTATATGACATTTTTACATTAGTTTTTAAATATTTTTTGAACGTCTATACCTCGTTGGATAGCTGATTAAATAAGGATGTTTGTCTTGCATTTTGTACACTTAGTGTCATAGTAAATTTTTGAGATAAACATCATTCTTTATCGTGTACCTCGATGATTTTCTAATACACGTATTTAACTTTTAATGATTACTTTCAATTGGATGGTCATTAAGAACAGTTAAATACGCAGAAAGCTTCGTAAAAGTATCAGCTACAAGCTAATATCATAATCAAAGCCGATCAATTTGATATTTTAGAGATAAATAGTGTTTAAGAAGGAATTCTGGGTATTATTAAAAATAATATAAAAATTGCAATATCTCGAAATCCATTGAATTTCGTAGAACATATGTGGGGTTAAATTTGTTGCATATTAGCCCCCCTATAACGTGGTGCAAGGAATACGTCGAATTACCAGTAGCCCTGTATAATCGGATCCGAAGCGTGTTGTCTCTGCCCACCCGATGTACATTTACAACGCTCTTCAGATGGGTCAGATAGTGAAGATATTCACCATACATACATACATACACGGGTAAAAGAAAGATCACCACTCAGCAGCATCATTTTATGTTTTCATAATGATATACTACAATCACCAACCAGTTCGTAACAATATTCCTTTAAGACCGTTTCTCGTAGCATTCTAAAAAGCCCATATTCAAAGGTGAATTATAACAAGCTGCTAATAAATATTTAAATGAAGTTTTAATGCCTCCCAATTGCATGCTATCTTTGCCCTAAAGATATCAGAACCGAAATTGATCCCAAGACAATAATACTTAAAAATAAATAACTACAAAAATAATATTGAGCTCACCATTGGAAGACGCTTCCTCTAGTCGTTCGGAGCCGCGGCCGGACTTGAGTCCGGAGCCAACATCGGCCTCCGCGCGAACAAACCGCTCCGTCGCGATCCGCTCCACGCGCTCCACGCGCTCCACCGGCTTGTCCAGCGACACCTTGCTGTCCAGCCTCTCGATCGACATCTTGCCGTCCGACAGCCGACCCTTCGTGTCCGGAACACGATCGTGCGAGAGCTTCTCCCCCGCTATCCGGTCGTGCGTCCTCTCCCCTGATAATCGATCGTGAGCCATCCTATCGCTCGGTAACCGATCTATCGACATCTTTTCGCTCGGTAGGCGTTCCGATGACCGTCGGTCGCCGAGCCGATCCGACGAGAGTCCCCCCGATAGCCTGTCTACTGACAAGCGTTCGCTCGCCGACGACGACCGGTCCGACGCGCGGTCCGTCGACGTCCGTTCCGTCGATATCCGATCGACGGGCCGCTCGGGTATCCGGTCGTTGGAGGTGCGTTCGGTCGGTATCCGGTCATTGACGATTCGATCGGAGGGTATTCTCTCGTAGGAGGTTCGCTCTGGTATTCGGTCCATCGTTCGATCGCTGGGTGGTCGTTCGATGGGTATTCGGTCGTTGCTGGGTCGGTCGAGGCGTTCCGCGGATCGGCGGCGGTCAGTCCGGTCGGTGCGGTCGGTCCGGTCTGGTCGATCGGGCCGGTCCGGTCGGTCGGTGCGGTCGGGTCGCTCGGGTCGGTCTACGGACAGCCGGTCGGTGTCCCGTCGCCGCGGCTCTTCGTGCGGGGAGAGCCTCGCCATGGCCTCCTCGTTGCGTCTCTCAGCAGATCGCTCCCGGTGTCGCCTCTCCTCCTCGTCGGCTTCGGGTGCGGTAACCTCAATAATGGTCACCTGCCCCTTGCCCTTCCCACCTTTTCCCTTGCCACCCTTACCTCCCTTGCCACCGCACTCGTCGCTCTTTTTTGGTGTAAAAACCTGAGGAAAGAATAAGTGTTCGATGAGTAAAGATCTATAGTCAAACTGATAAATATAGGAAGCTCATGTCCATGATGAGTTGAATGTTCATTCCAATACTGACCTTGCGAAAGATATGCGTCTTGGTGTCCTGCAGGGGGTGATGGTGCGGCGGGGGGTCGGGCTCGGGGTCGCTGTCGGGCGCGGGGGGCGGGGGCGGCACGTGCGGGGGGGCGGGCGGGGTGGGGACCCTGGGTTTGGGCGGTCGTCCTCGTCGCTTCTTGACGGGTCGCTCCTCGGACGGCCTCACCTTGGGCGGCCGTCCACGTTTCACCGCTCCCGTTGTCGCTGACGGAACCACTCGGGGGGACGTCTGGAGGATAAAACATACATATTAAATTGTCATTACAATTACTTTTCATCATCGTAGACTTAACGGATTTGTTAAAGTTAGTTTATAGGCAATAAAGATGTTGTTAAACATCATTATTTCCTATTAAATAGAGCAACTCTTGTCTCCTGGCGGCAGATCAAATATTGTGAATAATACGCGTCAGTCACACGATTTAACACATTCTTCGTAGCACGAGAGGATCCAATTCTTGTCACTCAATATTGGTATTGCTACCAACAAAATGTTGACGAATCTGCGCGGTAGCCATCAAGCCAAAAGTTAACCCAAAATTATCTTCAAATAAAGATCCTACATAAGTGTATACATTAGTATATAAATGTATCTTACCGTATGCCTCGGCGTGTCCTCGTCACTGGACGCGGCGGACACCCGGTTGGGTATAGACCGCCTTCGTCGAACGACGCCGGGCGACGGCGATGATGCCTCCGAATCAGACATCTCCGAGATTGGACTCTGTAACAAAACAAATACGGTTCATGAGTCTTGATATAATTGTCACTGTCCATACATATGGAATACAACGACAGGTACAGCAGTCTACTGGTACAAATAGCAACTTCTCGAAAGGTTTTGTATAGACCGTGGAGCCAACATTCTCGCACCGCCTATGATGAAGTTTCTTGTTGTCAGTTGAAGATGATATTGATAAGAAACCCGCGTCATACAAGAATATCCCTTTCTCCCATCTTCCTGTCACATTGCTTGCTATTTCCAGGTTCCATTTTAAGTTATTTATCAATACTTTTTCCCCACAATTTATCATATCTTCATTCCTCAATCGTGTCTAACCTCAATGAAGCTGGGAACAGACGCCGACGCGATATTCCCATGCATCGCGCCCACAGCTTGCCACAGAACATCCTTCAACTTGAGGAACTGGTGCCAAACCTTCTCTCTATCTTCATAAGGCACGTTACACAGGCTGTTCTCAAAACCCAAAAGTCCATAACGAAGGCTGCACTTCAGTAAAGCAAGTTTTATCCATTTCTGTGTAATATCCTCTTCAGTATCAGTCATTATGTGGTAGAGTATGTTGTTGAATAGTTCAAAGTAGATGTCCATTGTGTGCAGTCATCACTTTACGTCATGTTAATGCTAATTTAGCCAACGGTTTGTTCACACAGCGCAAACAAATCACGATTTTTTTATTAGCCAAAACTCTTCTCTTTTTATCAAAATCGCCTCAAAGACTTATCAGAAGAAGAAAAAACAATCTATACTATAAACTGGTTGAAATCGTAACAATGTTTCGCAAAGGGATGTATTACAAATCGTCTTGTAACTCAAAACACAAGTGGATTGTTCTCAAGTCGATCACAGAATCAACCACGAGCTTCGAGTTAGATTGTAACGAATGCTTACAAGTATTCTTACTAAGAAATTTATTGGTACTAAGTTTCTGAGAAGTGTTTATCTTTTGGAACATAACACCTGGGAAAGGGTCGCTAAATATAGTCGGGATAATGTTGCAAGAAACACAGAAAATGCTGGGTCGGAATTCTAGAGAATAGCTGGCGTGTTCTTTGACCGTGAGAGGCGCGAGGTTCTTCAGCTTTGTTTATAAGTCATTTGATGATTGCTGTCTTTATATGGTGTACAGTGAAGCCCGAGTGTAAGTTGTTGACGGTTTCTCTTGACACCTGCTAACTTTAAGTATCTTAGACATGTGACAAGTTGATGACGGCTTCTTGACATTCGATCCTCGAACACGTTGGCTAGCCAAATAGAGCGAATGTTTATACAATAAGTCACAACTCGACATAATTATGAAGGTATATTTTTGTTGTTGAGTGTGAGCTGTTACCTTGACCTGCCGGGCTAACGTAGTAGTCGCATTATGTCGCATTGCCAAGACGAAATAAGCCAGTCATGTCGTCTCGGCATGAGATAATGCGACGACAAAATAATGTCGCGCTGCGTCTGTAAAGCCTCGTATCCACTAGGCAACAATTGACGCGAAACATGTAACGCTCAATATGCCGAACATGTTGATGTAAACGACATTGCCAGATGACGCGGAACATGACGCTGAAAGAATTAAGTAAGCATGAGTTTGTTGCACGCTGTCGATCATCGTGTTGCTACATGTTGAGAAACATGTTGAGCAATATTTAGCGCGTTAATTGTTGCCTAGTGGATACGAGGCTTTAGGCTTGCAGGTAAACTTGATTTCTTTTGTTTTCTTTCGCTGCTGATTATAAGATTCCTCGTGAGATTTCCAAGGTTTTTAGTAGGTACCACTTATTCTTGTGAGATAATTTGTCCTATTGCACATTGCATGGTCTGGATACTCTTGTATTTACCCGTTCAGTGGTATTTAGACTGGCATGTTGAATATTCACCCTGCTATCGTTACGTTGGCGTTTGGAAAAGCTGAAACATCATCTATAGTAAGTATTTTATTCCAACTTACCGGTTTCCCTTTAATATCAGCGAGGGCATGTCTGACATCCTTTCCAGATTCATAAGTCTGGTCGGGAGGGTTCGCGGGCGGCGGCGCGAAGTTAGACAGGCTCCAGGAGGAGCGCTGCGCGGGGGGCGGGGCGGCGGCAGGCGCGGGCGCCGGAGCTGCCGCCGTCGGTGCAGGCGCAGGCGCTGTCGACTCGGCGGACGAAGACTCAGACTCGGAGTCTTCGGAAGGTGATGAGCTACCTGAGCTTGGACTGCCGGAACCGATTGGTGAAATTGGCCTGCAAATAATAAGTTTAATTTAATTGTTAGCCTAGGACGAATACATTCATGTTTTTTTTTTATTATTCTTTGTTCACAAAATTAGTACAGCGGCGGACTTAATGCCTTAGACGTTTTTTACCAGTCGACCTTAGGGTGATGCAACGACAAAACATAGTAGGTGCACATTGATTTTCCTTCTTTCTTTCTTTTAATTCTTGGGTTTTCTTTTCAGACCAGACTGATTCAGAACGATTCAATTGGTCAGTTGTCGAACGATTCGGTAATCCATCTTTTTTCCTCTAGTACACAAATCGCAAACGGAACGAGACAAAAAACCGAATCGATCGACAACTGCTTATTGAAAAGATTCTGAATCGGGGAGCAGCATTATTAATGATGTAAAATTACGTACAGTCCGTGAGGCCTAAGCTGAGCTTTGCATTTGTGTGAGTACACATAGAATCAATTGCCAAAAAGCAGTATAGACCGGTTTAAACCAAGCAAAGGACGCGTCTGTATTCATTCTCACAGAAATGCAAAACTCAGCTAAGGCCTCGCGGACTGTAATATACTTAATTTATTGGTACATAACATCAGGAAGTCGTAACCCATAAAGCAGCAATCCTTTCAAATCGAATAAGAGAACAAACGAAAGCTTGGCTCTTGTTGAAATTAATTCAATTTCGTCGCGCACTTAAAACTTACGAGTCTCCTCTCCAGATAAAAATCAATTAAAAACTTAGCACTTACAAAGAAAAGTGCAGACATGGTGTAATTTTGTTATGCAAGGGAATGAACTTACGGTCCTAGGTGTGTGCTGGCGACCTCGTCATCGCTCTCCGACAGGCCGAGGTCCTTATTTACCACATCACTGGAAACACAAAATACACACAATTAATTATATTAATTTGTCATTCGTTTAGCTTAAGGTCCTGGGGGCCTACTCCCTAAGTCCGTCAACGAAATTAGTCGCCCGTCCGAAAGTAGCGCGAAACGTAGGAGTGAACAAAACAAGAGTCAAGTTCAACTTTTCGGACGAGCAAAAACATATCGGTAGTAGGGATTACTGTCAAATCGCGTTGTCATTCATTCTTAGTTCGGGCCCCGAAATAATCGTATGTCCATAGGTGATAGGGAGTAGGAAACGCTCGTAACTAAGGCCGAAACCACGCACTTCGTGCTTAGGGAGTAGACCCCCTCCCGCTTATTACAAAAGAAGGTCTAAGAAAAACCCAGGTTTTAAAATAGACCTGTCTCTTTTTGTTATATGACATTAGAAAGTGATGTATATATTTTAATACTGGGTTTAACTTAGTCTTGGTTTAACCGGTAACGCCCCGCCGTCGTCCCAGGACGACACCCGCTTCAAGCGACTTTGAACTCTAATTATAACCCAAATTAGAGTTCAAAGTCGCTTGAAGCGGGTATCGTCCTGGGACGACGGCGGGGCGTTCGGGGCGTTACCGGTTAAACCATCTTTTGTAATAAGGGGGAATGGGTTCAATCCTCAGGTCGGGCAGTGTTATTATGTTTTTCCGTGCGGCTTAGTAGCAGCCCGGAGTTTGAATTTATACCCGATTGATGGCAATAGACTCGCCCCTATTACATGGGACTTAAACATAACGCCTGTATTCCATAACCCTTTATGGAATACAGGCGTGATGTTATGTAATTATAATTCTTTAACCCACAATCTTAAAACTCTACTAAGTAAAAAAATAGCCCTTGTTAAGCTCCTAAAATCCCCTAAAACTAAAAATGATAAAAAAAACATCTTCCTAACGTGTGTAAACTGCAATATTGCCTGAAACACTAGTTGGTATGCGTGTTAGTTGTTTGTGTGCGTATTTTCGTCGTAGCTACATGGAAGGTCTTTCATTTGCATGCATGTTACGTACGCTGTCTGTGTTTACAGAACGGCCCACCGAAACTGACAGAGTGAATTGTTTGGCCAGTCGCTACGTCGACGTCGTACAGGCTATAAGCTCTAGCTTGTATACTAACTTGCATAAAATATTGGGTTTGGATTTGGACCCTTGATGGCTTAAGAAGAATTACAATTCGAAGAGATCTAATTGGAATCACGCTGCACTTTAATTTAAAATTTAACTACCCCCGACATTGAAATGGATGAAGTGATTGTCATCAAACAGAGCTCAGAAACACCCCGATTAGACCAGCTTTAAATAAAACCTCATTAAAGTCGGTTTATCCATTTGGAATCTATATGGTATGTCTACACCCGTGCGCTTTTATATTCATCTTGCGCTTTCAACTTTCAGTAGTTTCAATTCCTCTTGCGTCAAGCGCATGCAATATTGATTGCCATAAGACACGTGCAGCTTATCGTCTACACTGGTGCGCCTCGGTCAGTCGTCAGTCGACATACATACAATAGACGGATTAGCGTACGCTAGGGGTATGCGGTTTTGTCGAACTAATATTAAGGCATGCGCTATGGCGCTTCACGCATGCTTCGGACGAAGACGCAAGATGAACATCAAAGCGCACTAGTGTAGACATAGCTATACGGTACCACAAACACAAAAACAGACAAAGACTTCAAATTAATAATTTACTCCTCATTTTGCGTTAATATGATTGGATAAGAGATTATAAAATTGCACTATGACTTCTAATAGGACGCCAATTCATAGTTCTATATTATATAGAATTGCCTCCACGAGTGACGATACCTAAGTACCTACGTCCGGCGAACCCTGGCCAGTCAGCCCCGCTACCAACCTTGCTGACTGGCTAATCTTTACACCACGGCATGAACTACCTACTCACAAATAGACATCATCATTCAGCCGAAAGAAGGCCACTGCTGACATAGGCCTCCCCCAAATCATGTTGGGGGGTTTGCCATAATCGCCACGCTTGGCAGGCGGGTTGGCGAACGCAGTATGGTTGTTAAAGTACTCAGAGAACGCTGCTGCCCGTCCTCTAGTGAATCCCTTAGTCGCCTTTTACGAAACCCATAGGAAGAGATGGGATAGTGCTATTCTTTACGTCCGGCACCACACGTAACTCAAATAGACATAGAACAACATTACTTTAACCCTCTATCTACTTCCATAACTTGCTCTTGGCAGCAGCTGCATTGAATTTATACCTACAAGGTTAGTCGGAAAAGGGGTACTAATCCGAAAGGGTGTTAAAGTACCCATCATAATGAATAACTTTTGTTCTACCACTTTCCCAAAATGTCAATAGCTTTAGAGAAATTGCTGTTCAAAGATTTCATAAAAAATAAGCTAAAATCAATCTATTCTCAGATATGATCAGCTGTTTTTACATTTTTAGATCATATTTAGGGTCACGGATTAGAATCTCCATTTTCTGAATTCGTAAAATAGGAAGTCGAATTTAAAAAAACATTTCGCATGGAAATAAAAATTATCAAATTTTGAAATTTTAACACTTGTGTCATCAGTAATACTTTAAGTAGCCCACGGATTAGTAGCCCCTTTCCGACTAGCCCCGTATTTAAAATTTACGAGTAACCCCTCTTAAAATAAGATACTTACGGCGACACTGAACTTCTTGAGTTCGATATCCGGTTGTCCAAACCTGTAACAACAAAACAAAAACATTAATAAAGCCTTCAAACATCGTAAAAACATCGTAAAACTCCCAATTATGTAAATTGTCTCCGTTCACTTAACTTAAAACATACGATTTAATAATTATGTACCGTTGGACGAACAATATATTCTCATTAAAAAGCGTAATTAATCTTTCGATACTTTTGTTGTTGAATAAAATTCCGTAAGGAGTTTAATTAAAGACTGTCTCGTTGGTTTAGCGGTCGCAAGCGTAACTGCTGAGCGTGAGGTCTTGGGTTCGATCCCCAGGTCGGGCAAAGTGTTATTGAGTTTTTCCGTATGGAATTTCTCAGTAGCAGCCCGGAGTCTGGATTTGTGCCCGGTCGATGGCAATAGGCTCGCCCCCTATTACATGGAACGTAAACATAACGGCGATATGTGGGTGTACTATACACCTCTGCCAACCCTTCGGGGAATACAGGCGTGAATGTCAGTTTAATTAAAGAGTGCTTGTTAATTAGTCTCGTGTATTTGATTCTGTGGTCGTTTTTCATCGCTCTGTGTCCATAGGTCCCAGTCACTGAAGCCCAAGGCTACGATTCATTAGACTTTGGAGTATTTAGCAACCGTAAATTCTACCGTCCATTACTTGATAAATACCAACGATATTTTAACTCCGCTTTGAGAGTTGCGATTATTGTCCTAAGTAATCTCTTAAAGCGCATTTCAGACTTTATAGCTATATAAAAAAGCATATTGCATCATAAGATATATATCTATACATATAGCATGACGATCACATTATACGCTATATCGCAAGCCGATCTACTGTGTATAGCAATTAGCCAGTTATTTGACGGCGATCGGTCGGGCGACGGACGGGGTAGAAATGAGGCGGGGCGGGGACCGGAGAATCATACGATATAGCTCTGAGAATCGCGTACAGCAAGCCAAATACTATATGTATAGTATAGCATTGTACGTGTCCATATCAATAACTGTCCGGTTACGCAAGCAAAATCGGTTATGCAAGGAAAGTCGATAGCAGTCCAAAAAAAAACCTGACCATGTAAAATGTTTGTTGAGCGATATCGTTGCGCTATAAAATATTTGCTATATGCTATATATTATAGCGTAGTCTGAACTACGCTTAAAATGTGAACCTCTTTTGATTATTTGCGCACTAAGCAGATTGCCTACTAAGTGCCAGATAATGCTAAACAGAATAAGTAAATCAATGTAATTACGCTAAGTTGTATCAACATCAAGAACAATCCTTATTTATGAGGAGTACTTTCGAATATTAAAGGGGAAGAGGGTCGGTATTTTATGACTCGTAGTTTCTAAGGTTATACGGTTGTAGGTGCCACGAATTGTAACACAGAATACGCAGTGAGTATTCATTAGCTGCGACAAGGCTCACTAATAACCCTATGCATAATAAATGCTACTGTACACGTTGCAGTTACATCGATAAATAAGACATTTTCAAACTAACTAGAAGAGTACATGCAGGGACATATTCACCGCAGTTTTTTGGATTATTTTTCAATGGCAAATGGACGAAACGTTAATATTGCATCTGAATAGGATGTTGTGACGAAATAACCTACGGCTCACCTCGTGTCAGATCATTAATTATATATTTTTAGTTTTCATTCTACAAAGTCATTTTTGATTGGTCACGCTTAACTTTAATTGTCTTGTTTGTAAGAAAACTATACTGTCAATGCCAAAGGATGCCTAAACATAACCTATACTATTTTCAGTACCTATAAAATATTCGTTCGTCAATCAATCAATCTCAATCAATGCCTTCTCTCTATGAGAAGAGGCCTTTGCCCAGCAGTGGGACAGTCACAGGCTAATATTTATTATTTTTAATTTTTATACAATATTCAGGTTCCATGTCATTCAATGATATTAAAATTTACTTCAATACTAAATTGCAGTCCAATGTTGCATTAAAAGTTAAAACACACTGGCAGGAAAAGCAATACGTTTGCCGCAGAAAAAAAACCTTATGAAACGCTCTCACCATTGCAGAGAAGTAATAAGCTAAAGAGTCCAATTGTATGGTTTGACTGCTACACATACGCGTTGTATAAGTGCATCGCAGAGGCGGAGAGCGGCCGGTGTTTACTTAGGCGTAGAGAAATGTAAACATGTCGGCAGTAGGTTCGGTACCGGGCCGATACCCTGTCGACTTTAAACAACCTATAAAAGTGCCTTGAACTCTACGGTGCACATAATTACGTTTAGTGTAAACATTACACTTCTTACAATTCTCACGGATCTGTCTAAATACTTGGAATTGTTTAAACTTTGTTTTAGGAATCTACACTTGGGAGCAAAGAAATCGAGCCACTTTTTTCACGTGTCCTGGTTATTAGTTTTGGTTTCATGAATTATATCATTCAAAATACAAAAAAAACTACCCCCATTGTAAAGGTTATGAAATAACCTTTTAAGCGATATATGTTTAGAATTGATCTGTTCCAAAATACCAAAAATAATAACAATTATACCTACGTGAAAAATAGAAGTGGCTCGATTTATTTGCTCCCAAGTATACACTTAAACTGTGAATTGAAAATTCTGTTTTACGATAAAAGATTGTTCTAGAGTAAACAAATAATATTATTACATCTCATCTTATTTTCCATAACCTATATAACTTCCTCCTGTTTCAAAACCGGTTCAAAAAGAGCCAGCCAACCACAAAACACATAAATCTAACAATAATATGAACACTCATGAACAGCATAAAAACAAGATTGAAACTACGCATTTATTTCCCACGTAAACACCTGTAAATCCCATCAATAATGTCAATCGATCCCGTCAATCACTCGTTCACTCACTCATTCGCGGCTTATCCCACCAATCGAGAACAGAGGGAATACTTATCGGGTGAATACGTGAACACAATTCTACCCCGACACCGATGACGTAAGGCGAGGACTATGACCGACAGTCCTTCAGGGTCAACGACCCGTAGGGTTGCGGTGACTCGCCGATGTCAGACAGATGACGGCCGAACCTGAGGACTTCGGCTACGAAACTTAGAATATTATATAGGCCGTTTCTACTGAACTCGAATGAACCCGTGAACTTGAAAATGTATGCCTAGTTTTTCTACATTTGTACGGTAATGGCTGTTACGTCAGAAGTGTGTAATCCAATGTCAATGTCGATGAGACAACCATTCTATAATAAACGCCCTAGCGTTAGGGCATTAGACGACATCCCATTCATACATCCCACGCTCAACTCTCAACTAAAAACACACTCATCAAACTTTGTCCTCTATAAATAGGTTGAAGCTAGCGTTATAACGTTGTTTGTAGCGTCACAGCGTGGAGCGGAGCTGTGACGTCACTGTCCACTACTAATACTACCTACTGCTTAGTGAGGAATCGGTACACAGAGTGGTAAACGAAAGGAGTGACAACAAGCGGCGTGTTTCACTGCGATACTTGAGTACGTCCGGCGTAACCTAGACAGTCAGTCCCTCTACCAACCTTGCTGACTACGGCTTACTGATTTCTTCACCACGACATGAGCTATTCTCGTACAGCTCGTACTAGCAAGAGAGGACAAGAACTGCGACATTCTACTATCGGAAATAAGTCGTACTAGGGGTCGCTCGTGGCTTCGCCCCCGTGGATATCGTTTATCGCGTATTTCGCGTTTTTCGGGGTAAAAAGTATCCTATATCCTTCTCCGGGTTCCAGACTATCTCTGTACCAAGTTTCATCAAAATCGGTTCAGCAGTTTAGTCGTGATTAGGTAACAGACAGAATAACTTTCGCATTTATAATTTTAGTTAGGATGACGCGTTGCTGTTGTCCAGTTAATTACAGACGATTATTTCCTTCTCAATGGGGAGGCGACAGCTTCTCTATACTCCTCAGAAGGAGGCACGACATTAGCAATAATAGCAAACTTATTTTAAGCAATGAAAATGCTTTGACACAAATAATGGTGGCCCTACACATTCGACTCAATACAGGCTGTTAACGAATTCGTGTAATTCCTTCAAACCGCGTGATCTACTGGTCACATTGATTGACCCTGCACAAGTTTTTTCAGAATCAACAAAAAAATGTTTTCAAAAAATTAACCATCGATTCTGTATCTGAGTAATTTTAGCGTTCCAGGCAACTAACTGACTGCGTGGAACGATATCGCACTAGTTGTGCCCGTCAGCTGTGTCGCCGTGCCTTCATTAATTTATGCATAGCATCGAAATTTTCAATAACATAATATATTTTTTTTCGGAAAAACTAATTTTATATTTATTTTTAATCAATCTAAATCTAGTGCGGGGTTAATCTATACCATTAATAGATCATGTGGTTTGAAGGAATTACACGAATTCGTTTAGACCCTGTAGAGAAGTATGCGTATTAAAATCAGCACTCTATTGCACTCCTACTCCGTAGTACGGAAGCTACAAAGTACTACAGCACATCGGTGCCTGCGACATGCGCTTACTTGCGTAATGACCACCCACGTTACTTAGGACGCGTACACGTGGATGCGGTGCTGCACGTATGTACACGTGTATGGATGGCGTAGGAGTTCGTATGCGTATTGCCTTATATTTTGGGACGCTAGTTGACAAACGATTGGAAACGTTATGTTGTCAATGAAACGACATAACACGCACATACGCTTCTTTTTCTATCTTGTTTACATAACCTAAAAAAAAACCCTCATTATTGTAATTAAGTACTTAATATAAATGTAATACTATACGTTTTATTTGACAGCAAAAAATACATTATCTCAGAATTTTCCGACTTTCACGATGTTTTTTCAATAATTTTACATTGCTCTCATGTAAAATAACTTATGCAATTAGGATTTCCGCATTCTCAAAAAACAAATGTATTTTTTTAAGCTACCGGAGTACTCTCTTCTGGTTTTCAATTCAAAATAACGGGCTAAATTCACTGTTTCAATTTTCAGTAACCTGTCCTTTAAACGCATTTTATTTACCTTTTAAAACAAAATTGAAATAAAAATCGCCAAACTGATAAAATGATCGTTTTTCCAATAGTTAAAGAAAGGTAGTGTTTACACCGCCTTCCCGCTCTCTAAACAACTTAGATATTTTCCAGTGAATCCGGAAAATTCCGAGAAAAACTTCCACTTAATTTCAGTTAGCGGAATAATGGCTAAGTCCGCTGTTTCAGTTCTCGGTATACGGTATATGATGTTGCAGCCAGAATTAGAATAAACTATTTTCTTTATAATTTTTACCCCACTACGGCAGGGAGGAAGGGTTATGAATTTCACAGGCTATTTAACCTCGCACTGCCTAAACTACTGAACCGATTTCAACGTGTCCTTGGATTGGTTCATTATTGATTTGTTGTTTACATACTTTTTCGTACCCAAAGGGTAAAACGGGACCCTATTACTAAGACTCCGCTGTCCGTCCGTCCGTCTGTCACCAGGCTGTATCTCATGAACCGTGTGACAGTTGAAATTTTCACAAATGATGCATTTGTGTTGCCGCTATGACAACAAATAATTAAAAACAGAATAAATATTTAAGGGGGCTCCCATACAACAAACATTTTTTGCCGTTTTTATAGAATGGTACGGAACCCTTCGTGCGCGAGTTCGACTCGCACTTGGCCGGTTTTTTTTATTACGTATCCTTAATTGGCATCTCTTTGGACATCACGGCTCATCTTCCGTGCGAAAGATGTCCGGTCCTTTGGAAGGCATACACGGGGACACAGGTCCAACGCGCAGAGGCCCCTTTGAGAGCTTTAATCCTTAATTGGCATTATTATTATTGTAAATAATAGTATGTTTTCTTTGTCTAGACTCGAATTAATTTGTTCTCCTGACAGACAGAACTATGTTGCTGGGGAGTTTGTTGCGCCGTATCTTCTTCACAGCATAAACACTAGGAAGCGGTGAAGGGAGGGCTTTTTTGTGGGCTGTCTACTGTAACATTGACGTTCAAAAATAACTAAATAATTCTAGTCTATTTTGTATAAATGAGTTTTGAGTTTGGTCTTGATCCAGAAAGCAAAAACCCATTATTCCTACAACAAAAATATTTTTATCCATGCTTGTTTATTTACAAAGAAATATTTAATAGTCGATTAAAGTCCTCTACACTCAATAAACAAATAAATTCCTTAACCTAACTAAGTACTGGAATAAAAAAAAGTTTATTTTCCACGGAGAAGTAGGCGTTACTTCATCGATGGCCTTATTACCCGTGCTCTATAAGGCAGGCCAGTGCGTGCGCGATAGTTTTTCATGTGACGTGTACAAGTAACCGTTGCGAATCCATCATGTAAATAGTGAATTATTTAAGACTTGTTTTGATGTATCAATAATGCTTGGAAACGTGATGTGAAGAATTAAGGAGGTGTGAAGTTTTTGTTTATATTGTATCTGGAGCTGTTTAGAAACAGGTTCCGTTATGTTTGCAACATTTATCGTGCTTTGATAAGACGCAGTTCAGACTACGCTATAATATACAAGCTTAGTTTTAGTAGGTATATACTAAACCTGAAACTAGTTTGTTCAGAATCACTAGGAGAATCGATTGACATATTTTTTACACCACATTTTTCTTTTTCTTTCATAAATTTCAATTTTGTTTCAGTAGGTTTCTACCCATAAAAGTTGACGGGAATAGACACCTTGAGGCTTGAGATGGTCCGCTCGATCAGTTTCCGTGTATTAGACAACCCCTGCATAGCACATCTCAGGCATTTCACACTTTACTAGGGAACTTAACGCGACATAAACTACGGTGTCACTTGGAGATTTATTAAAATAAAACACATATTCAGGCAATTCTGATGAAAATCTTGTTGGGGAGTCTCGGTTTTTGTATATACTAAAAGTAACGTTGTATTGTATAGCATTTAGCAAATATTGTATACCGCAACGTTATCGCTCAGCATACATTTTATTTGGACACGTTCACACAACGCTATGCTATAAAGTATTGGCTTGCTGTACGCGATAAACTTGAGCGATTCTCAGAGCTATATCATACGATTTTCCAGTCCCAGCCCCGCCTCACTTCTACCCCGTCTGTCACCCGACGCCGACGGATCGCCGTCAAATAACTTGCTATACATATTAGATCGGCTTGCGATATAGCGTAAGTATAGTGTGAACGTCATGCTATATAGTTAGGTATAGATTATAACACAATCTGCTTTACTATATAGCGAAATAGAATAGCGTAGTCTGAATTGCGCTTAAGGCCTCGTGTTGTTGCGATAATTTAACAACTTTTCGTAATATTTGGCGAATTAGTTGCCTTAACTAATTGCGATAAAATTATTACGTTTTTATTTCTGAGCACGTTTTTATCAAGGTTTTATGATCATCAGAAGGAATTCTATATGCTGTTTTTCCGCAAATCACGTATTATTACGTATATTTATTTCTATGAACCGTTTACTGACGACGACGTTGTAGTAAATCACTACATAGTAAAAACAAAGTCGCTTCCCGCTGTCTGTCCCTATGTATGCTTACATCTTTAAAACTACGCAACGGATTTTGATGCGGTTTTTTTTAGTAGATAGAGTGATTCAAGAGGAAGGTTTTAAGCTATAAAACGTACACGTGCGAAGCCGGGGCGGGTCGCTAGTGTTTCATAGAAATATCTGACGCTTGGAATCATCCCCACACGTTGTCGTGTCTGTTTGGAAAACGGTCTGTAGGCTGATTTAGGTATTTCTTTGAAGCAAAAAAGAAGAAATAAAAGATAGTATTCGTTTGCAAAAACTTTCTTTTTTTTTTGTCGTATCCTTTACTTTAAAAAAACCTGTAAGCACGTTTCCTACTTAAAAAAAAAAACCTAAATTAGCCTAAAACACCTTTTGTTCCCATTGGCATCCATCTCAATAGTCGTATATTCTAAACGAAGCCACGAAATCACAATTGTATACCACCTTTATTCACTACAGTACAATTGAAACAAAATAGTAAACATATCAATATCCTTTGTTATAAGTTGGTGTTATGCTGTTCTTACGACAACATCCGCTTCGTTGAGCAAGCCGCTTAATATTGAGTAGGTTTTAACACACTGCAGAAAATTGTTAATGAATTTATGAGTGTATTACTTTTGCGAGTATAATAAAAGTAATACTTAGTAAAAGATTAACAGTTACCTTTACTTACTTTACTGTAGTAACTCATACCGGAATTTCGGTATGAGTGGATGTCGTTTATCGCGTATTCGCGGTTCATGGGGTAAAAGGTGTATAGCCTATATCCTTCTCCGGGTTCCAGACTATCTCTGTACCAAGTTTCATCAAAATCGGTTCAGTAGTTTAGGATCAGTTCAGTAGATGAGTTTACATACAGACAGAGTTACTTTCGCATTTATAATATTAGTAGGGATTACTAGGGATATATATTTCCGTCGTTCATTTCTTTTAGTGGTCACTTCACAAGGGATTACGTCATGAGATCTAAAAATATCTGTTGTAGTCCAAATATAGCTTTAAACTAAAACAGCTTTTATACCATAAAAACTTTTTTTTTTGTTTTATTTAAACATTGTTCTAGAAGATATTTTGCAAATAAAAGGTAAATTGATATCCTTTTCTTTCGTTACATAACAGGATAAACTTAATCGTGTTTGATTATAAATAGAGGCTCGGCTGCGCTATTATTTTGACAAAGAGTAAGTATATTGTAAAAAATCTTAGGTGTCTATTTATTTTCTTTTTTCCTTTTGTCGATGGTCCGCGGAAGCCTTGAAGTGAGCAATAGAAGCAATAGGTAGAATAAAGATGACCAAGAAAATTATTTTATGGGAACTTAATTAACCCTGACTATCTCGTTAGTCTATTGCTGAGCGTGAGGTCCTGGATTCGATTCCCAGGTCAGGCAAAATGTCATTTGGTTTTTTCATGTGGAATTTCTTAGTAGCAGCCTGGAGTCTAGATTTATGTCCGGTTGATGGCAATAGGCTCGCCCCCATGGACTACATAGCGGGGAAATGAGCTCTGCCCAATCCTTCGGGGAAAACAGGCGTGTTATGTTATTTATCCCTATATTTTTCGACAAACCGAGTAGAAATATTGAATTAACATCGACAAAGCGGCGACTAGTCGCAGCTACAGTAACAAAGTGTTTACCAGTCCTTCCTACATCGAGATCGCTATGCAGCGTTACGAATCGCACACAAACGACACGCATGACGGCCCGCGCCTCACCGGTCAACCACTCCACTAAATATTTGTTTACATGGTGTACATTTTCATGTTTATAGCTTGATTCGGAAAAACATAAGCATCCTGTACGAGGGTAATGAAAACCTAGTCTTTTTCCTGCTTGCAATTTTACTGTCTACTTTCTTGCATATTACAAGATAATTTAGGTTTAAGAAAGTGATGAGATCTCGAAGTAATTTTATGTCGATTTACATTGAAATTGAAAATGGTTACAAAATGGACGATTAAAGTAACCACAACAATTTTTTTTATTCAATATCGCCAACCCGCCTGCTAAGATCGCCAACTCGCCTGGCAAGCGTGGCGATTATGGCAAACCCCAGTAGCGTGCACTCCATACATGCAAATAAGCTCTGCATACCCTGCAGTTCCATACATAATACATGCCCCTCTAAGTGATAAATAACTATAATTAAAAGAAATCATGGTAATTTAGTTTTCACGCCATCTATTGCTTTTTTTGGAACTAACTCGGAGCGGGGAATACCCGCCGCATTCCGCCGCGACCGCGCATTGCAGCGCCTCCCGTGAGCATAAGCTGTACTACGCCTGGCTTATTCTTCATACAACGCATCTCGTGTAGTACACAGCAAAAGAGTGACTGTGTGCGTGAAAATGTGTGCGTGTGTTGGAGTTTTGGAAGCATAGCTTACATTGCAAACCGTCCAAATTGAGAACCCGTAAATGCACCGTTTAATTGTTGATTGCAGAGAGTCGACTTATTTCAGTCGGATTAACCAAATGATTCATTCGTTCGTATTAATTATAGTTCGTAACGTAATAAATTGCAAAGTTTTTTCACCTTATTGTTTTTTTTGGCGCAAGTGATTGACTGTCGAGTCATTATTTTGTAAGTTTATTGTAAAAATGGAAAATTTTACCTGTGAGACCTGTGCTGGCGAAATGTGTTTAAATTACTTAAAATCGGCCGCGTTTTCACGTTATCTTTTGAGGAAACAGTTAAATTGATTGCAAAGGGAAGGCGTGTACCCGGGTTGGATTTAACTCAAAGAAAAGGTAATAAATACTACTCGTTATTTTCATAAAATGTTATAAGCTGACTATTACTGGCTAACTCGTTGTGTACACACAAATACATTGGATTGTTTCCCTTGCTTTTGTTTATAAATCAAGTTAAAAATAATGTTTGGACCTAGCGGATACTCAGATTTAAATAATTTTCACAAAGCGGCTGCTAAGCATGATTCTTCAGAAAAACATCTAGAATCCTGCTTAAAAGTTCCAAACTTTTGATACAGGTAGAATAGAGACTAGTTTGAATAGCCAGTTAAAGTTAGATATTGAAAGGCACAACGCGAAAGACGACAAAAATAGAAACATCTTCAAATGGTTGATTGATGTAGTTTGTTTTCTAGGTAAATCTGAATTAGCATTCTGTGGTCATGACGAACCCAGCTTTTTTTTTTGTGCATACCCTGTCTGAAATCTCTGTGCACGCCACTGGCAAACCCCCCCTTTTGGGGGAGGCCTATGTCCAGCAGTGGACGTCTTTCGGCTGAATAATGAATATTTTTTTATTTATATTTTATTAAATTAAATCCTTCATTCGCCCAAAATGAAGTATTTTACGTTGCTCCTGATTTTTGCTATTGTTATAGTGTACAATAAAACATATTCTACTAATCTATCAGATTTATTAGTAGCGAGTAACTTATAGCAGTATATAAATCCAATTAATATCGTGTTATAAATTATAAATGAAAATATTGTATTATATGAGAAATTTTGGATGTTTGTGAATTTGGATGTTTACTATTCAACCACGACATAGCTGAACGGATTTTAATAAAATTTTGGATGTTTGTGAATTTGGATGTTTACTATTCAACCACGACATAGCTGAACGGATTTTAATAAAATTTGGCACACAGGTAGAGCATGACCTAGGTTAGGCCAAGGGATACTTTTTATCCGGGTACATGAAGACGTTTTCCTAGGATGCGAGTGAAACTGCGGGCAGCATATAGTACTACATAAAAGTATCATAAAAAGTTTAAAACCAGACCATTTTAGTGCGCAGTTTGTTCTACTTTACGTTTACCGTTTGTCATTTTACTAGTAAAGGAAGAAGATGCAAGGATGCATACATAAATCATGTTCCAGAGAGTGCAGTTGAGGCTGCGACAAGCCGCGAATAGGAGAAGCGATAGTAAGACAAATATGCTAAACATGGCATCTGTTGCTGAGTTTTCTCGGCCTCAGCGACCCTGTATTTGTCTGTCGTTTTAATACAGCGTGAAACTTTCATAACTTCAGTGCTGTAATGTAAACAGAACATAACATTACGCCTGCATGCATTCCCCAAAGGGTTGGGCAGAGGTGTATAGTACACTCTCATTTCACCGTTATGATTAAGTTCCATTTAATAAGACTCGAGTCTATTGTCATCAACTGGGCACAAATGCATACTTTTAAAATGATAAAAATCCTAAATCCAACGCAAGAAACCTAAAAAAAAAACGCATTTTTTCAAGGTTTTTTGGTTCTTGATTTTTTTTTGTACGTTGCAGCATCTTGTCCCAAACTATGCAGAGCTTGTACTATGGTGGGTACTAGACAATGGATATAATACTTATATACTTTTTTCGTAAATACATATAGGTACTTATAATACATAAGAAACACCCAGAAAAACACAAACACTTATGTTCATCACATAAATATTTGTGTCCTGTGGGAATCGAACCCACGACCTCGTGATCAGCAGTCCGACACTCGAACCACTAGACCACAGACGTCACTTGTCCTAAAAACAGTAGTACCTACATTTAAGCGTGAAACTTGTTATGATTGTAATACGTACTCTATAGTTCTACATAATAAAAACAGTTATTTCGCAGACATGTGTAGCACGGAACCCTTAGTGCACGAATTCGAATCGCACTTCACCGGTTTTTTTGAGTTAAGCTAAGCACTCCGTTTTCTAAACTACAAAATCTTCAGGTTATGTACGAAAAACAATATAAAATTGAAGGTAAAACAGGAAATATGAGAGTACTCGTGCTAGCATTGAAGTGAAGTTGAAAATTCTTTCACAGTAATAGATGACATTCTGGATGTGTGGGCTATTTTTAACTATGACTACGAAGTGGGCGAAGGGATGTTAGTGCTCTAATATAATAAAGTTACCCACTACAAAATAAAAAACAGAACCTTTCTGTTCGTTTCGATGTACGTCATGTTTCATGTCCTAAAACATATTTTTATATCTTAAAACGTGGTCCAAGTATTATTGTATAAGCTGGTTTCACCAACATCTCTGATTGATCAACCATTTGCTCGAAAAAAAAACATTCAGACGAATTGAGAACCTCCTTCTTTTTGCTTCTTTTTGAAGTCGGTTGAAAATTTACTAGAATTTTAGGTAAACTGTTGTTTAAAGAGGGTCAAGAGTTCAAATCTGAATCAGAATTTGATTATCACTTGCGTTAACATCAAAATAAAATCAAGATTTTACTTTAATGTTTTTTTACTTGATTTTCAAAAATACCCATTTAGGGTTAATCTATGTCACCACTGTCACCAGTAGATCACGAAGTTTGAAGGAATTACACGAATTCGTTTGCACCCATTGAATATTACCATTAGTCCCTATGTAATACCACTTAATCATGTATACACCCTAATCTTACTTACTTACGTAACTTAGGTAAATCAATAACCTGTCCTCTGTAAAACAAAGTAAAGGTCAAAGTAAAGCCTAAAATCAGCCTCTAATTCGACTTTAATATCACCTGAATTGTATCTAGGGTTGCCAACCATACTTTATAAGAACGTACACACATCAAAAAAAGTTTGCGATTAGATTATATTATAACTTCTTCTTTTTAGATTCTTAAAACTGGGTATTTCTATTTAAAGAAAACACACAACAAAGATTTTTTCTTGATAAAGTTCAATTTAAAAAATTGTATCAGCTATACTAGTGATTGCAAACTTTTTTTGATGTGTGTATCCTAGGTACTTTATTTTCATTTTTTTTTTGCATAAAAATAAAATATGCCAAAATATTTTATTTCCAATCTTTATTGTGATGTGTAAAACGAAAAACTAATATGGGAAACTATTGAACTATTTATCGATACTTATAAGTTAAAACAGAATTATGATGAAAACGATTATTAATTACTGACCGAAATGTAAGATGTTAGATGTGACAGGTTTCGTTTTGGTCGATTGTAAAACAAGCTTTGAAACTTCCAAGATAACAAAAAATTGTTAGCATGTGCTAAAAGCACCCAAAAATATGTTTTAAGGGAATTAAAACATAAATTAGTTTTTTTTTCTTTCGTATTCTTTTTTTTTCCCGCTTTTTTTGTCAAAAAAAAGTTGGCAACCCTAATTGTATCTAATGTCAAAACGCTTTTAACAGCAAAACAGTACGGTAATATAATACAATGTTGACCTTTTAATTAGTGGCAACGAGTTAGAAATGTAATTAAAAGAATATTACCGAAAGCATTCCAATGTTGAGTGAACATCTTTGTTGAAACTGTTTTTTTTTTCGAAAAAACTACATTCCTAGTCTATGGCAACAGCGAATTGTTTTTTTATTTATTTTTGAAACCTTATAGCATTAATAGGTATTGATACAGCTGTATTTATCTACAAGAATATGACCTTTAAGTAGTTATATTTAAGCAAATAAACAACTTATCGGTGGCTCAATGGGTTCTACATTCAATTATACATATGTATATTCTCACTTCATATTCCCTTAAGGCGCTTCCCGCACCGCAAGTGGCGCCACTTCAGAAAAAAAACATTATTTCTGTCAACACACAACATATTGAAATTTCGTACGTACAACATTTTAGTCAAGTGTTGTAGAAAGAACACCGGCGAGGAAATTGTTGATGAAATTATTAAGCGTCTACGTATGTCACCGTAATAGATGCCTATGAAATAATTTACTAAGTTTTATCAAATCAATCATATGGCCTATCAAAGTCTGGGAAAAAAATCGTTACAATTGAGAGCTTAATTGACTAGATTATTGACGATAATAAATAATCATGGCTTAGTTTTTTTTTCTGGCTTGACTTCATGGCTTTTGGCTAAGCTCATAGACATAGAGGATGGACTGAGAATTATCTGTATGTTTTTTTTTTAATCTTTATTGTTTGGAAAGAGGCTTTCATCGTTGAACGATTATGCCAGCCTTATCTGTATGATATTGACCACTCTCTAGAAAGAGAGAAAAACAATTATATGACCCATCTACCTCTTTCCTTTACATTACCATAGACATTATTTAGGTCTATGTATATAAGAAAAGAGATAGATGGGTCATATAATTGGTTTACTCTCTTTCTAAGTGGTCAATTTTGTTTAGTTAATGCTCAGTCCATGCTCTACGAGTATGTTTATGGGCCAAGCTATACTTTTAATCATTAGAACTTAAAACGGGATATTTACCATGTTTATTATTTGTTGTGAGTTTCTTGTTAAGTTCTAATGATTGTGTTAGTGACCATGTCAGTTTAAAAACTTATATACTTTTAATGTTGCCATGTAATATAAATCTTAGGTCAAGTTCCATAAAATGCTTGGCTTTACGTATTGCATAAATATACTTAGGAAATACACTTCTGCATCAGAATACAAATGTAGTAAGTAAGTAGGTATTTCTATATTTCTTTTTCGATTAGTCTGTTGTTCACAAGACATAACCTCTAAAACTTCAAACTGGAATATCTTTAATTCCTGACTTCCTATAAAAGTATAACTGAAGACAAACCTGTTCAGAAATTCAAACTCTATACTTTTACATATTTTTCAAAGGAAGACGCAAAAAAAAAATGCCAACAAAAATTTGTTTGGGAGTTCGCCGGTGTTCTTTTCGAACACCAAATATCAACACGAGCTTCTGGATTCCAAGTTTTAGCGATAAGTACCAAAAACGGCCGTTTATAGCATTAATTACTAAAACTTCTAACCTAGGACGTCAAGTGTTGAATTTGGTGTTCGAAAATTTCTACAACACTTGACAAGCTTATGTTGAAACGGTCCCCTAGGACCACCTACAGCAGTCCAATAGAAATAAAAATAGCAGTTTTTTTTCCACGAATTCAGCGTTTTTCCCATAGTGTAATTGTACAGAATGACAAGCAGAGTTCCTAGTATTCGAATGTAAAGCGAGTAACAAGTCATGCTGTATACCAGAACAGTAAGTTTTACTGACAAAGAGCAACGAAGTCCCAAATAAGCAACACGGTATTTGTAAAAACAAAAGGCGAAACATAAACATTTTATAAAAAAAACAGAAAAAGAAATGTGTCGTCCTTAGAAATTGGACTTAGTTGCGCAAAAAAGGGGTGAAATATTAACAGGAACGGCCCTTTTGGGTCTCATTGTTTACTGCAACCAATTAGTTACGAAATGCGAGGCCAAAATAATGTCGCCATTGAAATTTATTTCTTTTTTCATATTCAAACAGTTAAGCATTGTGATGCTGTTCAATTGAAAGTAAAAGAGTCGTAAAAGTCGTAATTTTATACTGAAAATTGTTTACAGTGTCCAAAACAATCAACACAACATAAAATAATAAAACTCGGAACTAAGTGCCGTTTACTAACATTCTAGTTTTTTTTTTGGGTAAACGTTTATTTAACTAGAGAATATGTATACAACGTGTAACATAAATAACTCAAACACCCCAATTAGAACATTCAGTCATTATCATAATACAAAAACTAAAATGGGTATTACTTCTATAAGCTTTAATATTGTTTACATAAGAAAATAGTATTACTTTTTCATTGTTAAATGCATCTAAAATTCAATCGTATAGCCTTGATATAAGGGTAAATTTTCTGTATTTGTCGATAAAAATATGACGTATACTAGAAATCGCTCGCGGCCTCGCCCGCGTGAATGTCGTACATTGCGTATTCCGTATTTTTCGGGATAAAAATAGCCTATGTCCTTCAACAGGTTCCAGACTATCTCTGTACCAAGTTTCATCAAAATCGGTTCAGTGGTTTAGGAGTGAAAGCGTCACAGACAGACAGAGTTACTTTCGCGTTTATAATATTAGTAGTTATTAGAAAATGACTGAAATCGATTCAGTAGCCGATTCTTAACAAACTACTTTCAGGGCTTACGTTTACTATGTTACACGTTGCATGTCATTGAAAACTAACATAAATAGTGCCCACTGAACGAAAAATGTCAGTCAGGACTTGCGTTTACTATGTTACACGTTGTATGTCATTGTTCAAAACTAACATAAATAGTACCCACTAAACGAAGAATGTCAGTCAGGGCTTGCGTTTACTATGTTACACGTTGTATGTCATTGAAAACTAACATAAATAGTGCCCACTGAACGAAAAATGTCAGTCAGGGCTTGCGTTTACTATGTTACACGTTGTATGTCATTGAAAACTAACATAAATAGTGCCCACTAAACGAAGAATGTCAGTCAGGGCTTGCGTTTACTATGTTACACGTTGTATGTCATTGAAAACTAACATAAATAGTGCCCACTAAACGAAGAATGTCAGTCAGGGCTTGCGTTTACTATGTTACACGTTGTATGTCATTGAAAACTAACATAAATAGTGCCCACTAAACGAAGAATGTCAGTCAGGGCTTGCGTTTACTATGTTACACGTTGTATGTCATTGAAAACTAACATAAATAGTGCCCACTGAACGAAAAATGTCAGTCAGGGCTTACGTTTACTATGTTACACGTTGTCATTGAAAACTAACATAAATAGCGCCCACTAAACGAAGAATGTCAGTCAGGACTTGCGTTTACTATGTTACACGTTGTATGTCATTGAAAACTAACATAAATAGTGCCCACTGAACGAAAAATGTCAGTCAGGGCTTACGTTTACTATGTTACACGTTGTCATTGAAAACTAACATAAATAGTGCCCACTGAACGAAAAATGTCAGTCAGGGCTTACGTTTACTATGTTACACGTTGTATGTCATTGTTCAAAACTAACATAAATAGGGCCCACTAAACGGAAGAATGTCAGTCACATATAAATGCAGCAGTGAACTGAAAAAGCTACACTTCGTGAAATGTTACATTGATTTAATTAAACTCGTATCCGGCAATAGCGATACAAAACGTTAGCCGCTTTACACCGCTGTTGACAGCGCTGTCCTTTTATTATATTCGTTTGTTGACAAACGCTCGTTCACTTTAATAGTGCTGAGAGCGATATTGACACTACTGCTAGTAGAGTACACTATAAGTACCATTTTCATTGCTGTCTCGTAGTTACATACTTTTTACAGACCGATCTCCTTTAAAATCCCTTTACGATTATTATATTTACTTCTCACAGAATGTTCGAGCAATAGTTTAATCATAATACGTAAAACACAGATGGACGGCATATGAAGTAAAAGAAACTTGCAGTGGGGGACAGCGGGGTATAATTAAGCCACCCCACACTCGAGGTGCCCAACCAGACAGGTGGCTATTGTTAAAGATAAAACAAAAAAATATATATCTTTAAATCTAGTGATACAGGTGGTCACATCACTATCGCCCGCTTTCAAACGGACCTCATTTTCAAAACTTATAAACGCAGTACACTCAACATCCATTGCCGTTCAGATAAATAATTTTATTTACAAAAATGCCATCAAAGTAGCCATGAAAGGCAAGAATTACAAACACGTGTACAATTTGTAACCGACAAAAACTGTGAACCATTAATTGCGGGGTGTTTCGATAATAAATCTGAATTTACTATTGTATTTACTACTATTATTAAGTACCTACAATAACAACTTAAGGATGTACTAATGGTATCAATTTATTGATTTTTATTCATTTGTTCTAGGGCCAATTTTCAATCGTCAGATAAATTTTATCCCAGGAATAAATATGACGGTTTGACATATTTTCTATACAAAAGCTGTCCAAACGTCAAACTTATTCCCAAGATAAAAGTTCTGACGATTGAAAAATCAGCCCCTAATTAGTTTGCATATGTTATGTAATAGAAGGTTATAGGATAGTATACGTAATTATGCAGATAAACGGTTAACTATCGTGTACTTATGCACCTATACGTGGAAACAATTACAATTACCTACAATCGGATTTTCCTTCCGAGTCACGTGTAGGAAGCTAGGAAGCCATGGATTTCCCATAAGCGATGTAATGACTGGTGATTTTCCGAAATAAAGAAATTTTCAAGAATAAAAATCATTCAGAATTGGATTTTCCTAGATTTAATTAGTGACCTTGTAGTAATTTGTTATTAAATGATTACCATTTTATTGCTTTTGCTAAAACACGTCTAAAGGGAACTTTATCGATGAGATACTTATTCAAATGGTCAATAATTGAAAACCGAATAAACCTACCCATTCCTTAGGTAGGAAAATGGAAGTTAATTAAAGCAGAAAGGCAGTATGTGAGGACAATGCGACAATAAATAATGAATTGATACGATCGACGCGTGCACAGTGCGCCCGTCAAACGGTGTGCCGCATTATCGCCGTTCCACTTCTGCATATATGAGACGATTCTTGGTATTATAGTCGTTTTATTGGCATATACTAGCACCTAATAAGCATCGACTGAAGATCTGAGCTCGATCCACAGCTTGGGTGACGTGCAACTGTTATTTATTGCAATAAGTTTCAAAGGAATTCGTGAGGAGGGAGGAGGAGGAGAGAGGAGCTCGTGGCTAAATAATTACAGCCGCATAGACCGATCTTCCGGGTTAAGCCACGCTTGCCGAGGTTGGTCTGTGGATGGGTGACCATTTACCATAGCAAGTTTCCTCCGTGCCTCGGAAAGCACGTAAAGCCGTTGGTCCCGGCTGTCATTTGTAGATCTTTGACAGTCGTTACTGTTGGTCAGAAGCCAGAAAGTCTGACAACCAGTCTTACCAAGAGTATCGTATTACCCAGTTACTGGGTTGTGGAGGTCTGATAGGCAGTCGCTCCATGTAAAATACTGATATTCAGCTGCATCCGGTTCGACTGGAAGCCGACCCCAACATAGTTGGGAAAAGGCTAGGCAGATGAAGTTTCAAAGGAATTACAGAACGGATATCAGTAGAAACGCCGGTAGAGGACGCTCTGGAAGGACATACATTGATGTTATTGGTGATGTTCTTCAAAAAGGACAGGTGCACACTCTCAACCGGCGTGACTGTATGGCAAGATGTATGAACGTGGAGGAAACAAGAGGAGTATGTAAGGATACGCATGTGACTTTCTACAGTTTCTGCCTACTCCTTGAAAAAAAAGGCATGAGTTTAAATCGTTATAAGTTACTTGATTCAGTAACTCTTTATCTAGTAAAGACAAGAAGTGATGAGTGTTTTGCTATAAGTTCGTGATTAAAATCTGGTTATCTTATGAGGTGAAGATATTAGTTATTCGACTAGGTTATAGACAAAAGCTTAAGATTATAAATGAACACACAGCTACAAGTGGCTGAGCACAAGCTCTTTACATACATTTTTAACCCCCGACGCAAAAAGAGGGGTGTTATAAGTTTGATCGCTATGTGTGTCTGTCTGTCTGTGGCACCATAGCTCTTAAACGGGTGAACCGATTTAGGTGCGGTATTTTTATTTAAAAGCTGGTTTTCTAGCGGTGGTTCTTAGACGTGTTTTATCAAAATCGGTTCAGCCGTTTCAGGGTCATCAGCTGTTTTGTTATTTGCGTTGGGGGTTTTTTTAATTTTTAATTTATGCTATAAGAGACCGCTACAGTCCACATGTGTACGGTGCATGTGAAATGTATGAAAGAGTTAGTCCGCACCTTGTAGTAGTGGCACGTGTGCACCAACCCTAATAAAAAGTCGGTTTAGTTTTATAATGTCTACTTATTAGATCTGTATCTTAGTAAGAACATGTTACAACAAGGTGGCAATTTCACCTTGCTCATGTAGTGGGAAAACACTATTTACTATGACGTGGTAGTAAAACGACGGAGTTATGGCAAAAACAGTAAAATAAATGAAGATGCTAATATCTTCACAAGTTGACAGTAACCATAATAATAACTAAATGTTAACTCATTCATGTTTGGTGAACCTTTGTAAATATTGCCAAGGTTAAATAGCAGACGAACTTGTATATTTAGTTTAATTAATGAGACATGAACCTTTCTTTAATATCTATACTTCTATACTAATATTATAAAGAGGTAGAATTTGTTTGTTTGTTTGTTTGTTTGTATGTAGGAGGTAATCTCCGAAACTACACATCCGATTTCAAAAATTCTTTCACCAGTAGGAAGCTACGTTATCCCTGAGTGCTATAGGCTATATTTTGGGATCAAAAAATTAGGGATCCATAAATTAACGCGAGCGAAGCCGCAGGCAAAAGCTAGTGTTTTAATAATTAAAGAGACATGATCTTCATGACAATTTCAATCAGTTCTTGTTGCTTGCATATCTTCTGAAATAGACACTGAATGAAGTGGCTATTCCACCACGATAAATTAATGATATCCCTATAAAATACGGGCACTTCATTTGATAAATAAATATAGCAGTGATAAGTGAATCAGACATGAGTCATTATCGTTTTAAATTGCAATGTAAAGTCAGATACGGCGGCTAAAGCGGAAAGGATTATATCACCCTGAAAGAACAATAAAAACGTACCATAAACCACGTCCCGGCCCAACAACACATCGCCACACTCAATAAGCTGCTGCAGAAGAGTTAAGCGGTTCTGGTAGCCGAAATCCGACGTAAGCAATCCCAACATAGTGTCACATTTTTCTTTTACGCGAACCACAGACCACAGCCACAATTCGTTACTCACTTTTCAAAGTACTATCGCACACTACATACTTTATTCACTGTTCATTGTTTTAAATGTATTATCACAAACACATGTCATGTTGTTTTGGCGCGAAACCAGGACAGATGCGCTCGCGCCGCGCGCCGGTTGCGACTGCGTTGCGTCTTCCGAAAGCTATTACAACGGACAGGTGGTGACAAAGGAGACCCTACTTCCCCTCTATTCACTAAATAAGCTCTTCGACTAGTTGCACGATTGATCTCACAACACGTCGAAGGGCTATTCTTTTGATTTGATTATTTATCGAGCTAAAAAATTAATAAAAAAAAAGTATAACGGACTTGTATTGTACAAAGTAATACAGCATTCAGGATTTAATCAGTGTAGTTTTTCATTTTCATTGATTTTTAAAGAATCAAAAAAGTAACGTTGTTTTCTTTTAAAAAGTTGAATTTATAGGAAACCCCATTTTCCTTTTCCATGTTTTCGGATGGCGGAACCACTCTCATTTATATGATTACTTTTTATAAAGGAAATCATGTTCACACGGATGTGGCGCCAAAAACGAGAAATGACACAGAATCCAATATTTTCGATGTATGCAACTTCCGGATCAATGGGAATACCGAATAACCCAATTGGAATTGGCTAAGTGCATGCATGCACGGTGTACGTGATCGGGTGCACGTCCCACCCGCGCCCCTTCGCTATTATTACTCGCATCGTGCGACTCAACGAGGGTGGTTGAATCGGGGTTTGATTATTCGCACATCAACATGTTTGCATTTCATCGATTTCGTCTGAGAACAAGCCGACAAGGCACTTTCGGACAAAAAATAAAAGAGATCGTGTATGCACATTGACCTAACTAAAATATACATTAAATGTACTCCTCGCACGATGTTTAATTACTGGCGAATTGTTTATAATCGTTAAAGCATATTGGATGGTAAGCGATAAGTAAGATAAGGCTACCGGTGTATAGGTTGCGAATGAAGCACGCGACGCTTTTATTTATTTTTGTCTGCGCGGCACGTGGGTACCGTCGCGGTCGAAACGGTTCGTGCGGGAACGTCGCGACGCACCGACGCACGCGAGTGTACTGACCGCGCGGGTTTCGGACGCGCGTCATTCGTTGCACTATTGTGCATATGGCGTTAGAATAGTGAGGACATAGACCGGTTTTTAACCGAATTAACTTAATGGGCAATGTGACGGTTACAGGAAAATAAACTAAATTTGTTAATTAATTTAGTTTGTTATTGTATTTAAGACCAATTTCCATGCATTATGCTAATTAGAAAATTAATATTTTTTATTGGTAACATTACCAAGCAGCAATAATTTTCTTATTGTATTCGATGTATAAAGGATGGATTATTTTGATGGCGACACTGAGTGGGATGTAAGTACAACTGATGAGTGTAACACTGGAAATCCCCGACACAGTGAGAGGTGATAATGCGGCGGCGCGTCGCGATGGCCGTTATAAATATTTCATCCAGAGAAAAAGCGTTTAACGCATCGACATCGGTCGCAAATACCGACACAACATGTAAGTACATGTATACGTGTAGCCACAGACAAACCCCATCTATTTCCGTAACCGACAAGTATTTAAGCCATTCTGCTTAACTCCAAAAATAGCAAAATAATGGTAAATTTTACGTTTTACATTTAACTTTTGATAGGTTGGTCGTTTAAGCGCAAGGAAAACATATTTAAGTATGAAATGCAAAAAGGGCCGCATTTGTTTAAATTGATTCGCAAAAAATTCTAGCCAGGCGATTAGTAATTGTAGACGTTTTGGTTTAAGACTTTAGACGAAATTGGAATTTTGAGTTACATAAATGTTTTTCTCGTGCCCATGTCAAGCCCCATGATGGTTAAGTTACTCCCATAGTTCGTTTCATGAACAACATAATTTTAATATTTTTATATTCAACTACATGAGGCAATTCCTATTTCTAACGCTTAATAATGATGTAAATTGTAATGTATGGCATGATGTAATCCTAAGTGAATATACAAAATTTTATCGCACTCTTATCATATCCGCAGATGTTCTAACTTCTAAAATAATGATGAAACAAGGTATAGAACAATGAAATTTCACTGTCAAAGTGTTGCATAATTAGAGAAAGGACCGTTTTTATTATACCGAAGCCTCAGAACCTGCGACAATATAAAGTGAGGGAGCGAACTCCCAAAGGAAGACAAAAGATTCACGAGCCCTTAGGAACAAGGCCAACGGGCGCTTTCAAATATCCTATTCGGTCTTCCTAATTCCAGAACTTTCGTGTCAATTCTTCATTTTACCTTAACAAAAACATTATCTTGGAAAAAACATAACAGTGACACCATTTTCAACACATATTATACAAATTATTACGTTTACTTACATTTACCTTATTTGGATACAGATTTTCCTCAACAGCAGTCAGCTGGTAACTTCTAAACGGAAATATTATGCAATACCAAGTCACTAGATGACAAAGGAAACAAAATAACTAATCTAATTTGAGCGTAACGAAAGGGCACAATATGAAAATCTCGAGCAGTTTTGCGGTAAACTCCGAGACCACCTAACGAGAAAGCGAGCAATTTAAAGGCTTCCAATGTAAATAAATATCTAAATACGGATCAGATTAAGTCTACAATTTTACGAAATGCCGGGCACGAGGCCTACCCGGTGAAAACTTTTGTTGCGAGGAAAATTACTGCTGCCACTCCTGGATTTGACGCAACGTTAATTTGATTGAACGTTTTCATCATTAATTACGAAAAATGTTAAGACATGAATTATCGAGTTAAGTCTCTCAAGTGTAGTTGAAGCAATCAATTAAAACAACTAATGCAAACTAGCTTGCGAGTGTACCGTGCAATTATTTTAAGATACGGACGTCTCGCACTCGCATAATCCACACTGCACTCAATTAATTGGCAGAGTTGCTAGCCAGTGGACCGTGTGACATCATTTTCGTTGATAAAATGACTATGTTGGTTAACATATAGCCCCCTTATCGCTCATTGCAAAACCACACAGTGACAGCGCAGTACATTAAAATGGCGAACTTTGTACAACCCAAAACAAACACCGCACCCGAGCTCTCACCTGATAAATTATTACAACAATTTAATAACAAAGTGATCCACATTATCATCAACGCTCATCTACAATAGAGGGGTTGTTCTGGCATGAATACAGCGGCGAAATCACTACCCTAAAATTAATATCATGCTGGAAAATTAAACGGACCGCTTCTACCAAGCGTTGGGCTCTAATTCATATGCATATCTAACTTTGCCACATTGGCACTGACCCTCGCACAAACTCTGCAAAATAAGATAAGCGGAGTCACCGCCGACCTCGCTCCACGTTAGTGGGCCACTCAAATCGGTTGGTTAATATCATTCCCCTTCAATAGTTTAATGGGTGTAATACGAACAAGTAAAGATGTTAATTGTTTATACGCTACAACTATGTGTTGTGTCGGACAGTCGATATTATTGTGTTACGCGCGCAAATTCACCTTGCGCCCCTCATCCGGTGCGCAACAGGGGATGGTGCAAGGTCACTACAAACATAGACATTGCCCGCCCTAGCGCACAAATTATATAATTTATAACAGCTTTAAATACCGTACTCGTCTGACGTTTTATCGCGAGAAAAGGGTTAGAGACGTCGGACATCGATCAGGATTAAACTTGGGAGATGACTTCCAAACTCAGTAAATAGGGCACGTGTAAATTTAAAGGCCTGAACCCGAAAATTTCGTTAAAAACTCGAAACAAAGCCCTTATAGAGGATCCCTTACTCGAATCAAGAGGCAATAAATCACGAGAACAATCAATACAGGACACGGTTTGATCCCGAGGCGCGAACAATAACGCGTTTTGTTTACGTAAAACAGCGATTGAAATGTGCAAATAAAATATGTCGTGACAGTGACATTCATGTACTGCTATTACATCATAGAGCAGTCAGAAAGTTTAAAGTAATGTCTGCATACACAGAATTTTAAATACACACATAAGTACGCGAACAGCATTTTAAAAATTCCATCTATGGCGAGTTCTAAACCGCAAGCGTTTAAAGGCGCGACTGAAATCACCTAAAAAGCGGAGCAGTGACAAACTCGAAGGAGAAAAAAAAATTAGCTCTCGACCGGGAAGCGGAAAGTGCGACGCCTCGCCTTCAGCTTTCAGACGCCATTATTTCATCCGGTATTAACTCGGAGAATATTTCGCAACACCCACAATCTTTTTAATGTGGAATATAACTTGACGACGATACTGTAGAGTTCAATTTTCATCGGGATCGCATTGTTTTTACTAGGGTCATGTTTTGCGAAGCTTGGGAAGTCACTTCTGGTTAAAGACAATAGGGTGTATATTGATTCCTAGATAAGTATGTAGTTGAGTCATTTTATTTCGCGGTAGATACGATAAGCGTCCTTGTGGATGCGACTCGTCTTTCATATTGGGGCTTAGAGAGATTGTGCAGAATGCACGGAACGAGATTGTTCATAGTTTTGATTGAAGTGAATTTTCCATGAGGTCGTCGTTGGTGGGCTGCATCGTGCGATGTGCGCTCGCTCTACCAAATAGTCTTTGTTGACGTTATTACTGAATGCACGGAAGTGGTTTGGATCTGTCTTTAAATATTGATGGAACTGTAGAATCAGAGCAAATGCTTGCTGAATACATTTGTAAAAAAGAAACAAAATAGTAAGAAATTGTAATAAAAGCAACATTCACAGTGGCTTAAAGTGAACCAACGAAGCGAACGACCTCAAATTAGTGTGCTATAAAATAGTAGCCTGAGAAAAATGATATAGATAAAATCTATAAGTGTTTGTGTGTGTGGACATTGCGTAACAGAATGATGGCTGGTCGTGGAGCTCCGAGGAAGTGTATGGCTGGGGGCAGGGCATACGCGCGCTGCATTTTAATGCCGTGTCCCGTATTCGACCTCAGCTCTCCCCCTACGATTGTAATACGATTACACGTACATCTCATATCTCTTTGTTTTAAATGTCTTCTGGTCGGATGTGTGTCAGCTGTTTATCATAAAGATGCAGGGTTTCGCTAGAATACTAACCTGGTATGTGACTTTGTATGACATTCTGTGTACATACTACTTAGTTTTATACATATTAATGAAGATGTCTTATTTGGAAGCACTTCACTCGTAGCGCCAAATTGACCAGCAAGTTATTGCACTCCATTTCTTGCTTAGTTCAGAAGTCAACTTGCTGCGTGTGTGTCCACAGATTGAAAGTCGATTGCACAAGTCAACTTGCGCAGTAAAACTTGCTATACACTTTTTAAAGTAATGTAAGTAAGTAAGGACGTTTCTGTACAAAACGTTACCATGCAAAGAATATGAAATATTAAAAAAAAAACTTGGATAATATAGCTATTTTACGGTTTTTGATGATATCGGTTATGTTTTTTTCGATAGCAATCTCCTTATTGCTACAGTTTACGAAATGACCGCTAAGTCAGGACTCATTATTCGTTGAACAGAGTGAAATGGATTTGGAGCTTTGTGGGTCAATTCATTTTGTTTTTTAATAAACAAAGCAGCAAAATAATATTTTAGTTTAGAAACTAGGCTAAGATTATACAAAAACAATCTACAAATCCATTTTGATTGTCAAAATTCTGCTAATACAAGTCAAAACTTAGAATTCAATCTATTGCTGACACGAAATTATTGTTGTTACAGTTAGAGCGGGAATATAGGTCACAATAGAAACGTTTGTCCTAGTTTATTTATATGCCAGTGTTTAAGACGTACTCACTGTGTTATAAATAATGTATATGATGTTATAAATAAAATAAACTCCAGAAATAACGACAAAGATCGAGCTCATAGCATCGGACTTCCTAATCTAGTTTCGTTCGAATAAAAGTCGTAGGTTGCATGCTACATCGTATCTATATCAGTAAATGTATTACCGTGGGTGTATATTGTACCAGGCACTTTAACATCTGCATGTTAATGTACACCAAAGTACATATCTTCCAAATATAAAGAACGTGTTAAAAAATCGAGATCCCATGGTTGTAGTCCCCACCCACATTACGATAGGCGTTTTATCACCGAGTCACCCGCCTATAAAACATAACATTGTACTGTGGCATACACCTTCCGGAATTCACCTCTTCAATCCCTTTGTTCGTAAGATTCGGTGAAATTAGACGCAGAGAGATACAGCTCTCATTTCCACCTTATTTATTGAAGTTCGCTCGGTAAGCGTTAACGGTATCGCTTTATTTTCATAGTACTTCGTCCCTCTAATAGCGATAAACAAACAGATAAATTGCGAATTCAGGACAGAGCATCACTTATCCTTAATACCTTTTATCTAATAGATAAACCACTTCGATTGAAATAAGAAAACTAATTGACGTTTATTCAATTTTACCGGAGAATTAAATGAGCTGTCTGGATGGTTTAAGCTGTCTATAAAAGCCTTTGACAGAAGCAACGGTAAAACCTTGAATTGTTGCAAATTATCATTTATCTTTAGAAGGATTTAAGGATATTGTTAGTACTCGGCCGTTTACACTTCGTTAGAGGACGGAGAGCTAGAGGGTAGAGCATAACTTTGAATGAAAAGGGAATCGTTAGCTCACCACCTACTTTAAATATTCTCTATTTCCCATTGACCGGAGCAGTTGATGCTGTAGCGGCCAACATAATCTAAATCTGTGCACATCAATACACTAGTAGTAGTGCTATCAGTAGTAAACTAGTGTCTGCTCTCGAAATAGATGTAGCTACGTTCTCGTATAACGTAGTAGCGCGTAGTATGGGCGTCACGGCCGAGGACGAGGGTGGCCCGCCCGCGCCCGGCCCGGCCCCCTGCCACCCTGCCTCGCTACCTATGCCGACGATAGATGGCGCCCCGAGATTAAATTGGCATATCGGATACACGATTTATTTCGTTCACCGATCGAAATGAAACATTACTCCTTCGAGTGAAATAAAAAAATAAAGTCAACTAATATCCACATAGAACCTTATGGCGCTTATCGTCGTGTAATCGATTTTGTCTTGAGATAGTGGAATCCTTCAATTTCCCGTCGGCGCGTCTCGATAGGACGGAGTTTCTGAAACGAGTGTATCGGGGCTCGGTTCGAAACCCTACTTTTCTTTTTAACTTCTCAATTCTCCGCAAGTCAGGGTTGTGCGTTGCGAACTATTCCCAACTACTCTAATATATTATTTATTGGAAAATGTTCACCACTGTTTATTTAATACGCATCTCTTTTATGTTCTGTCAAATTCTTGAGCAAAATAAAATTCGCTGCACGTGCGAGACGCATTTGAACGTCACAACATTTTTCTACTACTTTACTTTTTACTTCTTTAAAACAAATAGTTATTCAAGCTGTTCAAATATGCAAACAACGTTGCAGATGTTAATACAAGCCGGCGCGAATATAAATTAACTATAACCATAGCATTTTTATTTCACTGCGCTATGATAAGCATAAGTATCAATAATAATAACATGCTCATAAACTAGTAAGTAAGAAGTTCCAACTGCGTCCGCGCAAACTACGCGTTAATTAAAAGTTCTAGAAGATAAGACAACTTTGTTATTGAATAAATAAAACGTCCGTTTAAATGTCTACGGAGGGAAATGAACGAACGAATGAACGGATCCAGTTGGTGTGGATTGGCGCCTTTTTAGCGGCAGAAGCTCGCGAAATGAAAAGTTCGTTCGTTCCATTCGCCCCACCCGCGTCCGTGCCGCGGCTCCACTCGTTTTCAAACTTATCGCACAGATTAACCCTTAACCACTGACGTACGTCTGAGAGACGTAGGGACGCGCTTTAAACCATTATAACTTTTAGTGTCGTACGCGCACAAACTTGGCCTTCCCTGTACCTTTCTAGGATCCTGTGAAGCACGCGAAGCGGGGGCGAGGGCATGTGTGGTGCGCCTCTATCAGGTAAATATTGACTTCATAACGTCTGTGAGACGTAGCGTCAGTGTTAATGTCAGTTTTTATGCTTTGGGTTAGTTTTTGTTTTGGGGCTTAAAAGGCGTAAAATGGCTTCTAATAAACGCCGTTCAACTGTTGGATGCTCGACATCAAATAAACAGCCTCGAATCAAGTTAACCAGTCAATATTTTTAGAGTTTTGCAATCGAAAACTGTACTTTTTCGGAGTCCAACGATTTATCAGCTGATGAGCATGAGATGCCGGCACCAGAGTCTCCAATTAACTTTTAAGAGTTATTGGAGATTTTGGATTTGTATTTTGGATACTTCATAATACAAATTCATATTCTAGAGATAATTTCATTTTATAATTCTCCGAAAGGCAGCGTTGTTTTCAGTGTTCAAAACCTGCTTGTGACACATGCCGTCAAAAAGGCGTTTATAATATTACTAGCTGTACCCGCATGCGTTGCAATGCACTTTTTCCTACTTACTACGTACCTACTACCTACCTACTACCTACCTACTACCTACCTACTACCTACCTACTACCTACCTACTACCTACCTACTACCTACCTACTACCTACCTACTACCTACCTACTACCTACCTACTACCTACCTACTACCTACCTACTACCTACCTACTACCTACCTACTACCTACCTACTACCTACCTACTACCTACCTACTACCTACCTACTACCTACCTACTACCTACCTACTACCTACCTACTACCTACCTACTACCTACCTACTACCTACCTACTACCTACCTACTACCTACCTACTACCTACCTACTACCTACCTACTACCTACCTACTACCTACCTACTACCTACCTACTACCTACCTACTACCTACCTACTACCTACCTACTACCTACCTACTACCTACCTACTACCTACCTACTACCTACCTACTACCTACCTACTACCTACCTACTACCTACCTACTACCTACCTACTACCTACCTACTACCTACCTACTACCTACCTACTACCTACCTACTACCTACCTACTACCTACCTACTACCTACCTACTACCTACCTACTACCTACCTACTACCTACCTACTACCTACCTACTACCTACCTACTACCTACCTACTACCTACCTACTACCTACCTACTACCTACCTACTACCTACCTACTACCTACCTACTACCTACCTACTACCTACCTACTACCTACCTACTACCTACCTACTATCTACCTACTACCTACCTACTACCTACCTACTACCTACCTACTACCTACCTACTACCTACCTACTACCTACCTACTACTATCCTATGTCCTTCTCCTGGCTCTAAACTACCTCCCTGCCAATTTTCAGCTAAATCGGTTCAGCCGTTCTTGAGTTATAAGTGAAGTAACTAACACGACTTTCTTTTATATATATAGATAAAGTGCCATTTTCCCATTATAATTATATGATCATTATATATATTTTAAAGTGTTTTCAGTTCTGTATTAAAAATAGACTGATAAGTTTAGTATATAAGTCGTAGGAAGAGAGGCTATTTTTGTTACAGTAGATTTTTTGAAGTTTTTGATTTTGATATAAAAATAAATACTTAAAGGGCCGGTATTGCTTTCCCTATATTTATTGGATAACCAAGATATTAAACTAACAATTTAAAAACAAAAAAAACTATATCATAATCCAATAACTGATTAGGGGCATTTAATTAAAGCATACGTCTCATAGACGTATGTCAGTGTTAATGTAAGTAAATACACGTCAGTGGTTAAGGGTTAATAACTAAATCCGACTTCGACTTGGATAAGAAGTAAAGATGAGTAATATTGTTGTGTTAGAATGTTTGTTCCTAGACATAACCGCCCTCACTATACTCATTTCACCCAAAGATGAGTCCTGACAGCTCGGTCATATCGTAAATTGTAGTCTTAAGGAGACTGCTACCGAAAAAACATTCAGACGAATTGAGAACCTCCTCCTTTTTGAAGTCGGTTAAAAACGTAAACAAGCGACATCATCAAAAACCGTCAAATAAGCTATATTAATCATGTTTTGTTTTTTGAAAAGATTTGATATTCTTTGCATGGTAGCGTTTTGTAGACAAACGTGACACCTTACGTTGAAAAGGGTATAGACATAAACCTATCTTCACCCACTTGTAAAATATTATAATTTTTAAACACTGATTAAATTATACCTGTCCTTGTAATTTGTATGCCAATGAATAGAGATAGGCAATAGATTTATCAGTCATTTTAGTTAAACAACCTTAAACCATTGTTCCGACTTGGACTTGGATTAAGTAAAGCAATATGTTTATTCCCAGATATAAAATCGTTATTGATTGAAACGTGAAACTTCTCAAAATCATTTGCTATACGATAGCGCAACATATACAACAATTTCCATCCACGTGCACCCATTTCTCATACTTCACCTACGCGAACTACAAATTGTATTCGTATCTCGTCATATCTAGATTCGGAGAACGGAAGTAGATACTGTAAATTCCCGTTCTAGAATGTGCCAGATATTGGTAAACAGGCGCCAATGAAATCCCACAGATGCACGGTACAACCGGAGCTCTTGTTTGACCGACCCGCCCGTCGCCCGTTTATATCATTTATCAGTCAATTTGAAAAGTTATACCGACAATTTTTACAATCCATTATGCTCTTGGAAACTGTTGGAAGCTTTTTAGAGAGCATCGTAAAAGTCTATAAAAGAAGGGGTATATTATCAATTTAAAACCTTGGTTTCCGGAAAACTTTCTTTTTCCTTCCGCTCTCTCTACCTTTTTTTCTTTTAAGGGCTTATGACAAGAGGAAAGGCAAAAGCATCCATCATGTGCCAATAATATACAATAAGTCCATTGCTGGCAGGTCGTCCGTGTGGTGCCGGAGGTAAAGAATCGCACTACCCCATCTCTTCCCACGGGTGTCGTAAAAGGCGACTAAAGGATTCACTAGAGGATGGGCAGCAGCGTTCTCTGAGTAGGTACTTTAACAACCATACTGCGATCGACAACCCGCCTGCCAAGCGTGGCGATTATGGCAAACCCCCTCTTTATTGGGGGAGGCCTATGTCCAGCAATGGACGTCTTTCGGCTGAATGATGATGAGTTCATTGCTGTCCCAATGCTGGGCACGAGCCTCTTCTCAGAATGAGAAGGGTTTACACCTTAGTCGACCATGCTGGCCTGGTACGGGTTGGCGGACTACCCACACTACCAATAACTTTTTGGAGGCATCTTAGATATGCAGGTTACCTCACGATGTTTTTTCTTCAACGTTAACGCAAGTGATAATCAAATTCAGAAACTTTAGAAGTGCGGGTTTGTAGTAATCACATAATGCAATACGTTTACATCATTTCTTTCCAACCGTTTATTGTAATGATGAATAGATCTATTTTCAGCAGTTTATGATTTACAGTCAATGACGACTTTCTTCAAAACTATACAAACCTTTTTAGCATCGAACTGCAGTTAATAAACAGTTGATTGGTATTATCATTTAAAAAGGAAGATATCTATGAAGTGTTTTGATTATAAAATGGGTGATAGCAAATACATTACAGATACAGGCTATCTACGTGCTTCAAGCGTCACATTGGACCGCCATTTTGTCTTATAAATAATATCGGAACGTGTGGATCTTCATGTCAATGATAAAATCGATTACCTTTATCTATTGAGACCTAGATAAAAGTGGTTATTTCATCTTGCTAGTTTAGAAGTTAAAACAAAGAAGCTTTTACAAACTCACTGCTCCAAGTTGCACAACAGAATTCAATATCCTCGCGGAACAATAGTTTGCAAATCAAAAATTCAAACTTTAAACAGTTATAAAGCGAGTTCTTGCATTGTAGAATGGGAATGGGCAATAGTCACGCTATGTCCCCTGTACAGTTGTACTTGGTAGACCAACCAGGGTTTCTTCACCACTAATACAAGTCAACACTTGGCAATGTGCTCGACTTCTGCATGGTTAGAATTCATAATTACGCTGTTTCTTCACGGAGCTTACCTGTTTGGCTCAACATATAAATTTAAACTACCTTCGACATGTTTGTATTTTGTAAAATATAGAGAGAGGAAAGAACATGTCGCTTGAAGTAACAAGTCATAATTTTTATAAAATTCGTTCAGAGTATCGCGTTTAATATTCAAGTGAAATAAAATATCGATGAAGCGATTGAAAATTCTTAACTTCAACACTCCTCCAGCCCAGTGCAGTAACTTGTAGGAGTTTCCAACTTTACATAATAAAACTTGGGGTTACAGCGGTGAATATAATCTAATACTAGTTCATTGGTTCTGTGAGGCGAAAACTTTAATAACTTTCTAGTAAAACACACGAGGCAAATTATTATTAGTCTTTATGAATTAATTTCTTGAAGACTAAAACTTAGTTTGGAATAAAATACACTGTGACCGCTACCTGACCGTTATATGGAACTCATAAATGCCTAATCACTAAATGTGTTGAGAATTTATACACAATCAAAGTAACGCAAAGAGAATCTACACAGAATCAATGATTTTATCAGCTACGCTTCGCCATCATCGCGTACAAGTAACATTCTTCACACAACAACAATACGGTAGCATTATGTTATGTGGAACCCAATAACTGCAAAAAATATTAGATATTTTATTTCGCTTGCCTTCCATGCAGGAGTCAGATTTCAACACAGACCTCTGAATTTTCGAATTTATGTATGGATCACAATTTAATTATCACTGGCGTTGACGGTGAAGGAAAACATCGTGAGCAAACCTGAACAACTGATTGGACTCTAAAAAGTTCTAGATGGTGTGGAAAGTCCACCAACCCCGCTCCAGGCCAGCGTGGTGGTCTATAGCCTAAAGCCTTCTCATTCTGGGACGAGGCCAGTAGACAGCTGGGCTGATTATGCTCACGATCACTTCCAAATAGCAATCACCAAAATATTAAAGCTCAGTCGCACCAAATTACTGGTTAATGACTATGGGATCTAAATCGTAATCTACCAATGCGATGCATAAGAAAATCAAGTTTTAGAGGATGTAATAATAAAGAAATATATAGCATTTTTAGATAACACAACTCGGTTATTCATTTGACAGAAATTTTGGCATGGTTACAGTATTAATTAGTTGGTGCAACTCAGCCATAATTAATTAGCTGAGTTCATAGCCAGTCTGCTAGAAAGCTCATATTCGTAGACAGGTTGATATAATGAAACTTACTTATTCACTCATAAAAACAGCTTTTGTTAAATTTCCATTTCCACCCATTGTCGTCCATTCGAAACGTTTCTAACGGGTTCGAGGCTATGATAATCGTGGAGACATCACGACGCACTCATGAAGACTAATGCTGCTTAATGGACGTGTTAAATTATGCACGCAACAAAGTAGACAAGAATAAATACATTAGGAATGGACGGGGTCACTGAGTATGTAAGAAATGGAGTTCTAACACGAGCATTACTCCCTTCAATCAGTGGCGGATTCAGCCGTTAGCTCAAGGGGTTGGTAAAGGCTGGCATTTATTTTTTTCTATTGTACTGCTTTTGGTTTTCCTAGGGGACCATTTCTACGTAACCGGGCAGTTATTGGCGAGACCTGAAGGGTCTCCAAGTCTCCAGCCAGTGGGGGGGAGTAAAATATTTAACCTAAGCTAACTACTTGTACTACACTAACATCATGACTACGTGCAACAACAGCACTAAGGGCGACCCCTAGTGGGACTCGGACCTCGGCTTAGAGCGTTGCTGGCGGGGGCTTAGGGGGGAAGACAGCTTGATGAGGGCTGAATTATCGGTGTGACTGATGGTAAGGGCTGGCAAACTAGGACACCTGTTTCTTTAAATTTTCAATGTTTATGATGATTTGCCTGATGGTCATTACAGTCGTGGGGGCCAGTTTAACTAACGGCTGGTTGACTGACCATGACCACACCTCTGGGTTTGCCACTTCCTCCAAATCGAACTTAAAACACTCGAATCTTATCTTTTCCCATCAATTTGTATTTTTTTAAAGGTGCGCGGCCGATTACGTTTTTTGTATCATCAAACGATCGTTACCTCTTCGTACGTCATTTGCCGATAAGCATCTCTCGCGGCAGTAAACGCAGTGTTGATCGCTTCATTCGCATCCTCCTCCGTGACTAGTGTTGCACGTGGCGGCGACTCGCTTATGCAACACCTCGTAGGTGATATTAATTCTAATATTGATGACATTTGGTTTACGACGGCCACGTTCTACGGGCAAGGATGAAAGGAATATTGTGTTCGCCGGTTTATCATGCCGGTTAAAATGTAATGGTGGTTTGTATGCACCGTATTTTGTGGCAAAATGTATTTTAAACGTGTTCTGCTACGAATGCTTTTTCTACTAACGCGATAACGGTATCAACAGCAATTTTGGATTTTTTTGAAACTTTGAATTCAATTTATTAGTGTATGTGATGATTATTTGAAAGTTTTAATAATACTAGTGTTTAGTGTTGTCGGTATCAACAGCAATTTCGGATTTTTTTGAAACTTTGAATTCAATTTATCAGTGCATGTGATGATTATTTGAAAAAAAAAATAATACTAGTGTTTAGTGTTGTCTATTCTGTTATTTTGTATATACACACATAATAATATTAATAAAAACAAGTTTACAATCATAAAACACTTTACTTATGAAACTTTGTATAATCATCATTAAGTTTTGATGTTTACTGTACTACAGATGTTATCAATTTTCATCACGATCAATTATAAATACAGAAATAAACCTATTAATAGGCATAACTAATAATAATAAAGCACATTAAGACACTAAGTAGTCAATGAAATTCAATCAGTAGCGGCATAAGCTTACCGATTAATTACACAGAATCGATTATTCGAAACGTATTACGAGTATCGATTAATATTTAATTGCTCGTCTCGTTCATTAATGCTCCGTCTAACTTCGGTCGTGAACTACATGAAAACTCTTATTTGCTAAACATATTTAGTAGTTTACTTCAACATGTTGAAAAGCCCTTGATCGGTCCTGCATGTCGGTATTTAACGTACCCAGTTATAATGGCTGGATTGATTGCATGCTTCAAATTTAGAACACTGTTTTGATTGCGCGTGAGATTATTAGAGAACAATATTGAGGAAAGAAGTAATTATTTAATACGATAACGAATTATTTCATCACCACTCGCTTACACCTAGGTATGAACAATGTATTCTACAAGAATCTGAGATTTTTTTCGAAAAAAATATTGCTATTGCGCAAATATGTAGGTACGTAGATCAAAAAACACTTATTTACAAAAAATTACACATCTTCATTATGCGTTAAAAACAAGTAGCTTCATTTAAAAGACCTTTAAACAATGTTTACAACTTTTATCACAATTTGTTTTTGGTGTAAACGAGAGGTAAGAAATACTCAAACATTCATATAATTTTTTCTTATTCCTGTATAAATCGTTGGTAAACATTAGAAACATAAACATCGTTGATTATTTGAGGGTGGGTGCCAGTATTAGATTTTTCAACGTCTCAACAATTCAGAAGTGTCGCCAATCTTTCGTGTTCATCTATTATTCACGTAGAATTCTGCTCGCGCCGTGAGAAAAAAGTGAGGATACGTACAATGATATTATTCATTCAGGAACACGCATTACATTAGAAAAAACGAATTATGAATGTCATTCTTGAACAAAGAAGTGAGAAGTGGTATGAGGTGAGCTACAGTCATTATTCGGACGTCTTTTATTTTATTAGTTGACTTGTTCGCTGTTTATCCTAGTCGTACGTGATGGTAAACGCAGATACGATCTAAGGGCCTACACACACGACGTCTTTTCTACGCGCCGTCGACGCGCGTTTTCGTCAAACTCCATACATAAAAAACGTGACCATATTTCTTAGAGCCTATGCACACCACGTCTTCTTAACGCGCCGTCGACGCGCGTTTCTGTCATACTTAAAAACGTCATTGTGATTTTTTATGTATGGAGTTTGACGGAAACGCGCGTCGACGGTGCGTCGCGTATAAAAGACGTCATGTGCATAGGCCCTAAGATGGAGCACACGTATACAAGTAACAGAGATACAGAGGGATTCCCTATACCCATTTGGCTCTCACATACACACGACGGAACTCAGTAAACTACTGATCTTGAACTTTTAATCATTCAAGTAAATGTGGTTGAAAACGAATTTATTTGAGACCCTCAAAATTCACTACTTAATAACAGAAACAATGGAATTACAATAGCTTGAAAATAAAAAAAACTTTGACAACCTTCGCAGTAGACGCAACCACAGCTCAAAAAACAATAAAATGTACAAAGCAAAAATTAATTCCACAAGGTACATAAAGTAACAAGATAATGACCGCCATTGTCATATTAAACGCGGGCGAATTTAATCACATAATGGTCCGTTATGCATTGCAGCGAACACGTTTACATCGTCCAATAAAAGCTACACCTTTTCAATGACCTAAATACTGATTTATTTATCAGTACTGAACCCTCCACATAACTCATAGGGGGTAAGGGAGGAATGCGAAGATGCGAACGGCAACGCTTTTACGATTCGACAATCGTAAAACTTGGGGAAACAATTCTGTTGAATACGTTATATTAGAAGGTAAATCTATCTATCTGTATTTTTTTCGGATGGAGTTTTATTTTCTATGTTTTATTGGAATGTTAATTAAATCAAATCAATTGTTATGGACAAAAAATTTGAAGCGACTTTTAAATAAAGTAAAATGCATAACGCATGAACGAACACGAACATCACGAACACTAATATCGAACACATTAATTTGCATGTGCGTACATGACCAAACTGTGTTCGGCAAACACGTTTATATAGAAATTCGTGTAGGGTACAATACGGCCGACGTATCTTGGCGAGTCTGAAGTTAGCTGATTAGCTGCGCAGTAGACAATTTCGTTTCTAAAAGATTAATTGCGCAGCCAAACAACTAATTTCAGACTCGCCAAGATACGTCGGCCGTATTGTACGCACGAACGAAAACAAACATCGCGAACACGAACATCGAACACGAATTACTATGAAGGTGTTCGCCGAACACACTGTTCGGTAGTGGTACGTGCAAACAACGTGTTCGATACTCGTGTTTGCGATGTTCGTGTTCATACGTGTGTACACGACTTAAAACATAAGTTTACATCAAACATGAATAGTTGATCTTCAAAATATCGATTAAAAAAGATTCACCTTTTAATACTCAATAAAAATATTCACAAATTCGTATTCGTTGTTCAGTGTTCATTCACCGCCTAGAAAAGGTTGAGTAGTTTGAGTACGTCTGGGATTCGAAGAAAATTCTTACTTATACATTTTCCAAGAAAACCATTTTATTTAGCAATTTTCTGTATGACTTAGACTGAGCCACTCCTAAAACAGGACGGTGGATATTGAGCAGAAAAACTATTTCATAAAGGAGGGACATCAAAGCTTAGTCCTGAGATAATGGCAGGTTTCGGAAGATCCGTACTTTCCAGGGAAATAAATAACGCGTTCTGGTCGTAAATGCGTCGTCAACGGCTCATTTTAGTTGCTCGATACGGATTACGTAAGACGGTTCAAAGGAATCTAACGTTTATAAATAAATCTTAATTATACGAACAGTTTGGTAACGAAGTTTTGCAATGTTGGCTTCGATCAAGGATACTGCGGTTGGAAGCGAACGGATCCGTACTCGCGGGGGAAATGCCGTAGTGAGCGGCCCGTGGACGTGGACTCTGCTTTTATTTTGTTCTCTTAATTACACCAGGTTTATTTAACAGTCTGTTTCAGTTATTAAATTGGAATATTTAACAAGGAAGAAGGAATAATTGGCTAGTAAACTGGTCTTTTGATTTAATTATTATAGCATTCATATCGTGCACTATTATGACGATTATAACATATTATATTTTTTGTTGAAATACAAGATTGTTTTTTTTAACATTTAGTTATTAATTACAGCACCGAATATACATGATTTATGATATTGAGAAAGCTGTTTTCAGTAAAAAAAAACTGGTTTTCAGAATACTGAAAGCGGTATAACGAAGCAATAAGAATCCGAATTCCAAGAAGTACAGTCGACCCGAATAATAAGGGAATAATTCAAAAAATAAAATATGCTATTGGCAACCAGATGTGTCGAGGATATGGGGGAAATTGGCGGAAGGCCCCCGTGGAGATTGAAATACGAACAAAGGGTCCCGCCTATGTGATATACAGCCTGTATAGAGCACAGGAAAATGTTATTAGCTCACTAGATCCATACATACAGAGTGTAAACGAAAAAGTGTAATTCCTTCAAACCACGTGATCTACGGGTGACACATAATTAACCTTAAATTGTTTTTTTGAAAACCAAATAAAAAAACTTGTGTCACGCTTAGCGGGTTATGGGTGACTTGAGGAGTCAACCCTTAACGAGTATGTGCACATAAAATCAGAAAGCTACTAAGAAGACCGCAGGAGTATACTTACAGAATAATAATGCAAACAATTTTAACCACACAATATATATTTTAATAATTATTCCAAAATTAGACTACAGGGCGTGGTTCTAGAAGATACGATACGGATTGAGGAAATTTGATAACTGTTAAAGAATTTAGAAACTAATCTAACCAATTATTCCACTTAGTTTTATTTGATAATGATTACACTTGATGTCCTATTTCTGAGTCATTTTAGAGCCCCGAGTTAACTGACTGTAAAGAGCGATATCCCGCTATTCATGCCCTCCAGCTGTGTCGCCGTGCTTTCATTAATTTATGCGTGGCATTGATTTGTAAAATAACATTTAAAAAAAAAGTTTTTTTTTAATTTTTGTAATTTTAATTTAATTCCCTTGTGAGGTCAATGTACACCAGTAGTAGATCACGTGGTTTGAAGGAATTACAGCAATAGGTTTACACCCTGTATATGGGACGGTCACGTGTTTACCTAAAGGGTTTGGCGGAATCCCAGTCGATGCTCAATAAGGTAAACTAATACCGTTTGGCGACAAACAAGTATAACGTATGATCGTAGAAACATTGCGTTATTTAAGTAGTGCATCGCTTATGGCGACCATTAAGGGTCCCGTTCTCAATTAACTGGATAATAAGTAACTGATACTGTACTTTATACCCTTGGTTAACGATTTTATTGAGGATCATATAACTGCGTCCTACCTATACAGGGTGGAAACGAATTCGTGTAATTCCTCCAAAGCGCGTGGTCTACTGGTGACGAGAGAATAGTAATAAAAAAAATAAAAACTAGATTTTCTGTTTCGGTGTAATTTTTTTAAAAAGAAAACATGATGTTGTGTTTCTAAGTCATTTTAGTGCCCCATAACTGACTGCAAAGAGCGATATCGCGCTAGTCGTATCTGCCAGCTGTGTCGTCGTGCTTTCATTCATTTATGCGTAGCATCGAAATGTTCTATCAAACAAAATAAAAATTCAGAAAAAAAAGTTTTTTGTCTCGTCTGTTGGTTTTGATGCAATCTACCTTTAACCATTATTTTTTGTTAATCTAAATCCCGTTCGGGGTCAATCTACACAAGTATTAGATCATGTGGTTTTAAGAAATAGCACGAATTCTTGTCCAACCTGTATAAACTACAAACCTGAACCGTTATTGGGAAACGTATAACAGAAAAACAAACTAAAACAATACTCGCTTGTGAAAATAAAACATCTATTTTAGAACGGTTCAATTTACAGACAGAAAGGAAGGTTTATTCAGTTTTCATTGAATAAAAAAAAGGAAACTAATCCGCGAAACTGACTCCCATGTCCGTGTCACAGACAGCAACTGATTCTGTCCGCTGAAACGATCTAAACGATTCAACTATCAATAGACGAGCCTATATGCCACGGCGGAATTTACTAAAACGAATTTACTGAACGAGGATGTGCTTTACAATTGAATAAACCAATTTTAAAACGAAAACTGAACTTTAGGAATGGTTTACAGCAAATCCAACTTGTTTTCGGGTTAAAGATTATTTATTTATTCAAAAGAAGAAGTTTACTTACGAATAATACAGGGTGAAATTGTAAACAGTCGACAAACCGAAATGGGAGATTGTACTCATCACTATGAATAACTTTTACTATGGGACCAAAAAAACAGGTGTTCCCTACATTTATGTTCGCATAACCATCAAAATGTAGGGAACAGCAGATTATGTTTTCGCGATTTCAGGTTTGTTCTCATAGTAAAAGTTGTTCATAGTGATGAGTACAATCTCCCATTTCGGTTTGTTGACTGTTTACAATTTCACCCTGTATATAATAAGTTACAATGTTATAGCTGTAGTAATCAAATACACAGGTTTTTGTATTTATTAGGAAAGTGAGTCTCTAATTATAGATGCCAATCAACTAAATAAGAGATTTAGTTAAATTGAACAAGCAATGAATAAGTTGGTTCTTTACAAAAAATCCCACTCCCGGAAATGTACCTACAATCTAAGTCTAGTTTTAAATATAGTTAGAAGATGGGTTCCCGGTGCCGATTGGCAGAGCATCGTACAATCGCATTTTTATAAAAACAATTACATTTTAGAGACTATTTTTCAGCAATTGTCAAGTAAATTCTAAATAGTATACAACTGTAAGTTCAAATTTTCCACGGTGAGAATGAACTAATCCTATTACTGTTTTTGCAGGCAAATGTTTAGGGGACACACACAAAACTACAGAAGAATGCAAATGGGGATGAAGCAAAATTCTTGACCACAATTTTTTATTTTAGATTTTGAAAATATAGAGTAATCTAAGAAACCAATTTAAATATTTTTGTTATTTTCATTGTAATTATTTTTTTATTAATTATTTAAAATTCAATATAATTTCTGATCTATGACGTCATCAGTGGCATAAAATCTTTGGACCTTTGCCTCAATCCATATTCTAAAAACTGTAATAGTGATGTCAAATGTCAATAGTGTCAACTGTCAGATCAATGAAATAATAACCTCAGATTATTATGTTCCTTGCCTTTAATTCATAACAAACAAAATACCACGTTATGCCGCTATTGCAATTAATCTCGATCGTACGCCCTTCATATTATTTACCGACCAACCAATCGCCATGAGTGATACTTTTATCAAAGCTGACTCGCGGAACCTTCCGAAAGTTGAGTTCCATAACACGAACAAAAATTTTGTTTGGGCTATTTTTAGTGTCATTCTTGCAGGTAGGAACAAAGCACTTCCTATATTCCATCGTTATTGCTTGACCGTCTCAATAAAACACTATAATAGTAAAAGTTGAATTTCTGTTGAGGATTGAGGTTATGTTTATTGTTTATTATTTATGACATTCACGTCACGTGACCACGTCTATCATTTTTTATTTACAATCGTAGGGTAGGCAAAGGCATTACTGCCATACTGCCAGCAATGACGTCATTTGGAGGATAAATTAAGGTCATTCACATATAACCCGAAATACTAATAATCCATGATTATTTTCCATTTCTAAATAGTGAGATGTGATCAGTAACCTTATTCCTCGAAATGGTTTTCATATCTTAACAGATTTAAAAAAAATGCACAATGCCCATTGAATTACATTTTTATTGTGCGTAAATTAAAAATGTTAAATGAGTATTACAAGTAAATGTATTACTTCCAACGATAAAGCGGCAGTAATAGTTAGAATGCAATACTTAACGTTGTTATCGCAGTTATTTTTAAAACCTAAGCTGTTATTCTGAAAACGTTCGTTATCGTAGCGCGTACGAACGAATCTACAAACCGTACGATTTTAATCTGCACTTCGCACAGTTTTTATTTTGCTTTTCGTCGCTCTATTCGCGAGTCGCGACCGCTCACCGCTGGCAGGTGATGCATACGTACTTGTTGTACGTGCACGAATATAAAACTGCGACGATTTAACGAGACCCCAACTTTGAGCCATTATAATAGGAATGCCGACAGTAAAAATAGCATTTCGAGTATACAACACGTTTAGTTAGTGGTTAGCTTGGTTAGTTCTTGTACTATGTGTTTTTTATTACCCGAAGGTAATAAAAAAGACAGGGGCTTTTAAACATTCACGGTAAAAATGAAGATTTTGAGAATATCGCGTGCACGTAATGAGAATGAATTTTTATGTCATAATATCGTAAACATGATAATGAGAATGTAACATAGCACTTTCTATTAACATTTCTGTTTAGACAAAATTACAATGTCCTAATAAAGACGCGATAATATACACAATATACGATTATTGTTACAAACATGTAATCATAAAACCACTAGTTTTTAAGTCCGGACATAAAATTATTAATTACGTGTATAACAACACAAATTACTTATACAAAGTATTAGAAATTACATTGAAGCGATTCCGGTTACGTCCGGTTCGGCTATATTCATTATTATTCAGTTAGCAAGCGCAAATATTTTCGCTTGCAGTCTTGTTTTATGAGCGCAAGTATATGTGTGTACAAACGCGTCCATGTGTGCAGTTTGCACGTTTGCGTTTTGTGCTTTTTTCACAATTTATTTATTCACGTCGCCGACAGGTGGCGCTGCCGGGCGATCTGTGCCCGCGATACGTGTAAACTGGCTCTTAATATTTCATTCCACATTTTATTTAGGCGCAGTCAACCTTAAAGCGCTCGCAGACTGTACGATCGTATTGTTTTAGCTCGGAAAAAAATATTAAATAAATCACTCGAGTATCGATTGCGCTTCACTTAACATTATTAATACGGTTACTGCATTTATTGACATACCTTGAGTTTTACATTATTCATATAATTAACAAGTAACACTCGGACCGAATCTTTTCTTATGTGAGTTTTATTTACACAACAAATACCGAAGTGGTTGGAGTTTACTTTTCCTGAGTAGTTTTTCATTGGTCGTTGAGTGAGTCGGCGGAGTTATGAGCCAATTAACAGGCGGCTAGGATAAAATAGGGTTTTTATCGTGCGTTTGAGGAGCGACATTTTAGGCATAGCGGTGGGTGGACGTGGAACGAGTCTGCAGAGGTTATCGTCACTATAAACAACTTCACATCGTGCCTTCACACGCCATCCTTTATCATTAATAGAACCTTTTTGTACCTACTATCATCATTTATACGCTATGCTATTCCACTTATCCACGACATCTCGGATCGATTACTATCTGTCTCATAATATTCTGCAATTTATCACCTATTTACATCAGAGAGTTTATTCTATTAATAAACCAATTATTAATATCTAATAAGTATTGTATAAACATCAAACAGGATATCCGTTGGTTTGATGTTTCGCTTAATGCATTTATCGCGTATGTTTATAATAACATTCCGCACCAGTAATCGATTGAAAATAATAAGAATATCGGAGAGCATTCAGTGAGACTACAACACGCGTAAATATTTACGAGAACAAACGTTCGATTAACTGAAAGGTTTAAACTTTAACGTCACGAGGACTGGCCGACAAAAAAAGAAAAAAATTACAAGATCAAACCGAATACAGAAAAAGCAATGAATTAAATATGCATGTAATTTGAAAGAAGAACAGGAAAACGCGCGAAACGTTTGGGTAACCGCTGAGGTTGTGAATAACCGATAATCCAGATTATTGACCGCAGAAGGGTAAACGGAGTAGGAGACGAATAATTAGTATCGTATGCTAGGGTTGCCAGATGTAATTTTAAATATTTCATGAACTAAACAATACCTTTTTAAATTGTGACAATGTATCGTCTTTCTATAAAGATTCGTTGTTTTTTTTTTCAATTTTACTTCTGGCAACCCTAAGGTAAGGCTGTATTCTCACTTACCGGGCTTAGGTAGGGGAGTTTTGAGATCGTTGGCGGCCAACTGAGGATTCTCTTGGACCTGTAAAAGTGTTATGTGTTAATTGTGTATGTAAACATATTGAGTAACGTGGTGATTGCCTTCGTCATAAAGGCATAATGAAGTGCGTTTCCTGGTGTAAATTCAAACATAGTAAATGAAATAGCTGTTTAATATTTATATATAGTACATTTTGTAATGTTAAATGCCTCGGTGTTCTAGTAGCTGAGCATGGAGTTCTATCCCCAGGTCGGGCAAAGTATAATTGGGTTTTTTAAAGTGGAATTTCTGAGTAGCAGCTTGTAGTCTGGATTTGGGCCCGATTGACGGTTGGCCTCCTATTTCATGGGGCTTAAACATAACGGTGAAGTGAGGGTGTACTATACAAGTCTGCCCAACCCTCCGGGGAATACTAGCGTGATGTTATGTTGTAATGCTGAATTGATGTTTCCTGTATTTATATTAAAACACTAGCTTTTGCCCGCAGCTCCGCTTGCGTGAAATTTTGAGCCCTCGGGGTAGTTATAAATTCAAAAAAATCTTTCATCCCCTATTTCATCTCTTAAGGGTAGAATTTACAAAAACCCTCAAACACGTGTATGTTTATTTCTCACCAAAAGCCTATATTTTTAAATCCATGCGTTTACCTTCAAAACTACCAGATTTCTCACACAAACTTTCAACACTTATTTCACCCCCTTAGGGGTTGAATTTCGAAAAATCCTTTCTTAGTGGATGCTTACGTTACAAAAGGAACCTACTGTCAAAATTTCAAATTTCTAACCCCAGCGGTTTAGGCTATGCGTTGATAGATCAGTCAGTCAGTCAGCTTCTCCTTTTATATATATAGATATTTCTTTCCATTGAATTAACGCAATATTAAGCCATGAAAATCCAAAAAATATTGAAGGATATACTCCGTCGGTCAAAGTGTAGAATCCTTTATAAAATCATTGCACATTCTAAAGTTTATTATTCGAAAGATTTACGAGTGACCATAAGCCTATAAAAATATAGAAACTATGCAATTTTTCTATCTTACGTCAATGTTTAGAATACTATTGCCTACTTTCTGAATCTAGATTTAAAAACAGATGTTGTACTGAGAATCGATCGATTCCATAAACGTCACTATTACCCATAGAACAATTTTCCAGAACATTTTCTTATTAAACTATGTTAATGTTACTTACTACATGACGATAGATGGAGCTACTTGTTAGAAGATGGATTCGCCAAGATTCAGTTAGGTACCTACTTATATTTCTCTGTTTGTATATTTTTTGTTCACAGGATTAGCTACCGACATATTAATAGTTAAAAAAAACATATTATTATTCTCGACACGGTAGGTACCTACCTATTATTGTTTGTTACTATAAAATATGACACGACATTATCTTCTCCATAAATACTAATTCAACTTAATATAACACAAACGTTGTGTACTAAAAGTGATATGAAAACAGACTTGATCATATTTTTTTGACAATACGCCCCAAAATGTTTTCACTTCCAGTGTTCTATCAAAACGGTTCATCGCATTGTCGACTTTAGACGCTAACATATAAAGGTTGTTTTAGCTTGAAGTGTTTGTTGTATGTTATGCCCCTTCTCGCTCGCTCAATTAGATTATTTTTTTATGGTCCTGATGAGGATTACACATATATTTTGGCAGTATTGCTGTCCATAATATAACCTCCAAGCCTATTTAAGATATAAATCTTTTCGTACGACTTTTGCATAAATAGGGACAGCAGATGGGTTTAAAATGCTCACACTAACTGTTATTAAAATACAAGAACTAGTAGTTTTGAAAAAGTTATGAAGGTAATCTCATAGAACAACAATGAATGTCGATTCAATAGTTTATAACAAAAGTAGACAGTTTAAAAATAAAAAATAATATGTTGACCTTTATTGTCTTTGTTCTATTAATTACTCTGTAAATTACCTTCTGAGATCATTATTACTATGTTTTAGAAGAGTTATTTAGAGTACTTGTCAAGTAGGAAATTTCTTATGGAATCTTGTGGCAACATTTTAATAAATTAAAATCCATTAATTTAAAGAAATTATTCAGTATGACTGGTTAGTAACTTTACATCCAAAAACCACGAACATCATTCTGTACATCTTTTATTATGGGACAAACTCTGAATGCGTAAAAAAACGGCTTTTCCATACAAAATAATCAATATTGAATAATATAAAATGTATGGAACAGCAGTGTTTATGAGAATGATATTCGCATTCATGGTTTTTGGATGTAAATGGACTAAAATTTTATTGAATTTATTTGTTCAACGACAACAACATTTATTCAACACCCCAATGAACTTTTTGTTTACATTTACCTAAGTACAAAAAGTAACAAATATTTGTAAAAATATTTTTCAATATATCACCCCGATCGTAAGTTTCGAGTGCCACTTACCGTAGCTACGCCAATAAATTTCCTAGCCTATACATCCAATCCAATGATATTTTTCATAGAACTAGCATACCGGAGATCTTTCATAAAAGGTAACAAATATTCAGTTAGCAACAGCGCAGAATATTCTCGAAGATATCAAAGCGTCGTATCAATTGTCTTTTGTCACCATAAATCATGATGTTCACATGCGCGACGCGCGTATTTTTCGCGCGTTCGTCGCGACCTTGCGATGTAAGCATGCACACATAAGTTTTTAGCGTAGTCATGAACTTGAAATTTGCATTTATAATTGTTTTCATATTTCTTACTATTGTGCGAAACTGTTAGTTTTTAAGTGTTTGCATTTTCATATTAATTGTGTTTGATATTTTCTTATTAATTATGTTGACTTAACCATACTTTCCTATACAGGGTATTAAAAAATAATCCTAAGAATTTTGTGGTGTTACTAAAGGTACAATTCCGTGCATCGCGGCCGATCGCAGCCGCGTGCGATCGATCGCGTGCGGCTGACGCGCGCGGCTAATGCGTCAATAGTCGTGTTTATAATATACTGACTAATCTGTCGTTAGTCGCACGCGTCTGTCGCAGACTTCGGAAGCGGTCCCATACATTTTCATACTCTGACTATTGACGCATTAGCCGCGCGCGTCAGCCACACGCGATCGATCGCGCGCGGCTGCGATCGGCCGCGATGCACGAAATTGTACCTTAAGTACCTATCGGAAATTGAACAACTTTTCGAAATTCACGTATTTTTTTATTACTTTCGCTACAAATATAAAAATATTCTTAGAGTGATTTTTTTAACACATTGTATACGAATACATAAAAACCGATTTTTGCAAGAGTGTAGGGTGGAGTGGTAGCCAATGAACCGCGTGTACCGTATGAACCATAGTACCTACCGTCCATACGCGACGTTACTAGCTTGCGAAAAAAACGTGTCAAGACTGGCTTGCCACGTCGTGCAGTTTGGTCTAGTCGCCGGGCGCTTGTCGCCACAAACGAACGCGTGCGCCGAGTCCTTGTGTTTACTCAAGCAAAAACGACGAAAAAAACGTGAGTTTATTTTTGTAGTTACTTAACTAATTTAACTCTTACTTAACTACGTGTGAATTGTATGTGTAAAGTAGGTCCTTGCGCTTGTTTGAGACTATTTTTTGGAATTACTTCTCAACGGTTACTGTGTAAAACGTAACCTACCATTTCCTAAGGGGAGATGGGTACGCAGTGAGCCATTTATCCTGGGTAAGCAATGAACCATCGTTCATTGTGTATCACATCTAAGTGCTTTGTGTTATGCTATCTATACAGGCGGGTAGTATAATTCCAGTCACAGTCAACCTCTATGTGTTAATGTGAGTATAATTACTATTTGTTTATTTCAGCATGCGATGAAACACGGTAGGGAGGGAAGTCCGTAAAAAATGGCATCATACCGGAGAAGCTATCCAAAGAGGAATAGATAAACACTTGTCGAGACTGAGTATCAGAGAAGCAGCCAAAGATTGCAACCTTCCTTATCCAACACTGCGAAGATACATAGTAACATACAGGAACAATCCGTCTTGTAGACTAGAGCCCCATTATGATGCAAGTAAAATTTTCACTGACCAGCAAGAAGACAGCATAAAGGAATATTTATGAAGACTGATTGCGTAGTTTTTATATAACCCGAAACCTATTAAATATTGAAACTTACAAATGTTTTATTTATAGTTTTTATATTACTGTGATTCATTGTGTACCACCTGGATCATTTAGTACCACCCCCCCGGTTCATCGTGTACCCTTAGGAGTACACTATGAACCATTTCACTTGTTTTAAAAAAAACTGTATTAATTAGGTAATAGTAAATATTTTCCATTTTTTTTTAACGCAGTTTGGTAGCTTATTAAATCACCTATCTTCTGAGATGAAAATATTTTCTTAGACTGTAATAACTACCGTGCTAGAGCTCTTCAAACTTTTGGTGGTTCAATGGCTACCACTCCACCCTATACCATTTAATAAGTAGTAGTCTTATGTCATATTTTTATGTGTCAAGGCCTCTCGTCCTAGTTTTCGCAGTTAAGGCTAAGTTCAGATGACGAGCATTTCTCAGGCGTTGCTATGTGGACTTTATGCGAACAACCCGTAGTGGTCATATACGCTTATCATTGGAGAATCGTATTTCATTTAATATTCGTAAACATAACTGCAAGTGACACATTCAGTCGGCTGTTGTCACGGAGTAGGACTGACTTTGCCTTCCAGAGTTCCAGTTCTATTTGGTAGTTGTGTTGTTTACCCCCCTGAACCTTATTAATAAAAGATAGAGCTTATGGTTCTTACCTTATTTGTGAAAGGGTTGAAGATGAATTTGTTCTCCAATTCTTTCCTCGGCGTTGCAGCTATCACTGACAACGGCGTTGGTAGAGACTTCATCTCCTACAAATACAATAATATTAAAATTATTAACATTGCTGAAATAATGTAGAAACAATGCATTGTAAAGTTAATGATACGTACCTTTAAAATACTTTCTATTGGCGGTTGACTGCTATCGATAGCATTCTGTAAAGGAAACAACAAAATATTTTTATTAAAAATTATTTTTGTTAAATTTTTGGATTTTTTTCGAATGTTTGAATTGTTCAATACAATTTTGCTGCACTACTATCAGATACAGACAACAGAATATTATAATTGTCCGGATTCCATGCAGCATTTAAATCCGAGGCAAAACCACACACCCACGGGAAAAATACGGACACGTGGACAGGCGAAATATTGTTACGTCACAAATGTCCCGTAAATGTTACACGGTGTATAATTCATTGTAAGCGAAAAACAGGGGGTTGTCAACGCGATACATACGATGTAACGAGATAAGCCGCGTTGCTCACATAAAAGATTGGACAAATTTGCACTGGCAAGAATAAAACTACTTTTACGAGAATACATTATGCCTCCTTAGCGAAGCGGGGCGATTAAATTTAGGGCCCGTTTACGGCCGACTATGCTTGTATGATTTACGACTTTACGGCAATAAAAGTATTGTATTGTTGCTGTTGAAGGAATCTGCTGGGGACTTTAAAATATTCAATCCGACGAACTTATTCTGTCGGATAAAATAGCGCCAAATCAATTGGAAAGAGAGACAGAATGTTTATTGGATAGTGTCAATCGTGTCTGAAAGCTATAGACTTTATTGTTATAGTCGAAAGGTGAAATATTCTTTTATGTACACAGTATCAAAGATAATTGTCTTCTGGGAAGTATCTGCCGGCATGAACTACAAAGGGAAAGGGACGGCAGAAGCTATTGTATTAAAAAACTCTCATATTACATTGTTCGCAGAGCTCCTTCTATTTCCACAAGTATCAAATAAACATATTTACTGTAATTAAAAACAACTTGATTTATTGAGTTCCTGTATTCAGTTCCCACGTAGAGGTGTCTTGATAATGAATTTATGTAATGCAATAATGCAACCTAGAACTGAAACTGCCCTCTCCCCTCTTCTCGCCTAACGCAGGCTTCAATAACTAAGAGATTTCTTTTAGAAATACTCGTAAGCAGTGCCTTTGTGTCGTGTTGCGCCGGACTTAAAGAATAGCATTACCCCATATCTTCCCGTGGGTGTCATAAAAGGCGACTAAGGGATTCTCTAGAGGATGGGCAGCAGCGTTCTCTGAGTACTTTAACAATCATACTGCGATCGCCAACCCGCCTGCCAAGCATGGCGATTATGGCACCCCTCCAGGGGGGTTTTGGGGGTGAGCTTTGTCCAACAGTGGACGTCTTTCGGCTAAATGATGATGAGTGCCTTCGTGAGCTATGCTCCTGATGAAATATTTTTATTAAGTGTTGTGTGTACATAAATTATTAATAAATGAATAAGTCAGTTGTCGAATGATTCGGTTAGTTATCTCGTTACGAGAATCGGTTGAATGACATCTGACTTATCAAAACGTGCTGAATCAAGGCGCGGTTCCTAACAGAGTTGCCTCTATCAGATATATCTATCAACAGCAGCGGTATTAAGGCACCAAAACTACGTTTACTTCACACTCTGATCATCAATTCAAATCACGCAAAAACCCCTATTTTGTAACCAATACCATGACCCTCTTTCCACCTCACAAACAAACAATTAAACGCGGCAAACCATACAAAGAGCAATGAATCAAATTAGTTAAGTTGTAAAAGGTAACATTTGACACAATAGTGGTACCCGTGGTACACCCACTTGTTGACCTATCAAGAGTTGGAGGCGCGAACAACACCTACGGCGAACGTGGGTGCGAACTCCCGAAGTTCAACATGTTCATAAGGGTAGCTTCTGGACTGTGTTCGTGGGAATCTAATCCCATAAAATTACATTGTAGTAATCGGATTAGATTAGCCGATGAATAGGAGAATAAAACCTCGGGATCGGGAATGCAATTTGGCCATTTTTATTTTATCTCGACGTATAGTTGCTATAATAATAAGAGAGCCGCTCTATACGAAGTTAGTTTGTAGGCACTGAAATTAGCCTTTATTGGGTATATAACTTTCGTAATCAATATAACTGACTAAATCAATATAACTGAATATAACTGACGCCTGCAACTTCATCCGCGTGAAAGCCCACAAAATGCATTCCCGAGCCCACAAAATGCATTCCCGAGCCCACAAAATGCACTCCCGAGCCCACAAAATGCACTCCCGAGCCCACAAAATGCATTCCCGAGCCCACAAAATGCACTCCCGAGCCCACAAAATGCATTCCCGAGCCCACAAAATGCACTCCCGAGCCCACAAAATGCACTCCCGAGCCCACAAAATGCACTCCCGAGCCCACAAAATGCATTCCCGAGCCCACAAAATGCATTCCGCAGTTTTTCATGGCAACAATATGAGAAAGAGCGTCGCCAGACAAGCGAGTCGTAAGCGATGAACCTGGCACCAGAATAGTACCCGAAAATTGCAATAGGAGAAACGTGGGTTTACAGACTGTTGTAATAGGAGAACACCTCTGTTTACCACTTCGGGGATTATAGGCGTGAGTATATATGTATTGTAATATTAAGAGCACGTTCGCTACTGAATATGAAACTCTTCAGACTGTGGGCGGATTTTATAGACAGTTTTCTAGCAGTATGGTGTTATTAATGTTCTGTAAAGCTATGTTTTTTTGCAACCTCCCCGTACATTAATATTACGCCTTACATACAACGTATTTTTTGCGGGCAAACAGAGTCAGCTACTGCATAATTATACTCCTCAGCAGTTCTCATAACAAATTATAAAGCGAACAAAAACTGCTTGCTAAGTACTAAATAGTTGACGATCACGATAGCTTAATTATTGACAACATTGATGTTTGCTAAGGGACCGAAAACGCACGCGACGGTCGTTAATTTGACCCCTAGCGTTTACAATGCCTTGGAAACAAATGGACAATTTAAAATCACTATATTGCAATACTGGCCTTTCAAGCTGGCTACATTTTACTCACTGGACTGCTGTATAGTATGTCGTGACCACAATTTTTGGTCTAATTGACAGTTTTGTCGACATCAGTCAGGCGAGGCAATCCTAATCGAGTGCTTTGATATTAAATGGACGTTTCACTTAAAGTTATTACAAATAGCCACCAATGATTATGAGAAAGCCTACAGTAAATGGTTAGAGGCAATATGAATATGAATACGGGTGATAGTGTTAGACTATGATTGCCAATCTGCGTGCTAAGTTTATCGATTACGGTATATTAAGGCATATTGCCACAATAGGATGAGTTGCAAGATGATATGGATCGGAGGGAAGTGAATATTGAGGAAGCAACTGAAGTATGTATGGAAAAAATTACAATCTGAACAGACTTCAAAGAAATTGCGATAAAAGCTGGAGGATGGAATGATGAGAATAATGAGAGTGGTCTATATTAAGCGGTGAATATTTCTGGGCCGAGCTGATGATTCCTTATCAAACTGACCTGTGACTGGATACCGTTGGGTATCCTGATTGGAGGCGGTCTGTGCGGGGCTCCCGTTGAACCGGAACCGTCGCTCTGCACCAAAAAATGTACATTAATATTCTATTCACCTCTCCTCTTAATAGAATTACGTTTTGGGATTTCTTAAACGACGTCTCCGAATTGGATTTTTTCTTTTTGTGGACAAAACTTGGTCTCGTTATTCGTCTAAATTGTGCTTTGTTTTAAGATCTAATACAGCAATATAATTAGATGTAGTTTTTATATCATTTGAAAGAGATTTTGTTAAGGAATATCACAATGATACTACGAGGGTTTCGTTTCATTTTCTAGCTCGCCAAGTTTCTTATATCAAATGTATTCTACCATTCATCAACGTATGTACATGTAACAAGTTTCCCCGAGTGATCGAAGTTGGTGGCGCCGTTTTGGAGTTAACCACATTAAACTTAATTACAATGTACGCCTGATGAATAATTCAGGCAGGAATTAACTAGTCCAAGATGTGGTTGTGTTACAGCATGAGAAGTTTCAAATGAGACGTGAAAAGGCCGGTCACGCATCGTATGACCCTCTTAATCAGTCCTACAACCATAATTATTACTGCGACACCTTTGGGGCTTTATGTGTTAAATCTAAACGAACGATTAGACAAAACACTACGATTTTTTTTACATTTTCTGCAGGAAAAGTTATATCGTCGTAAGCATATTTCAGGGAAGCAAAGCGATCCAGCACAAAAGATGGTGAAGCCCGAAGCGGCGGAGTTTGGCGGGGAATTTAAAAAGTTTCATGATAACACGACATTTTCCTGGTTGATATTGCTTTGTAAAGCGTACAGCGTGACAATAAACACCATTGTGTACCGATAAGCAGTTGTAACGGAATTTTTCTCGATTCTCACAAGGAGCGTAATAACGAGTATATCTGGCACGTTTGAACGCGAGACACGTGTCGCTTATTATTTATCCATAACGAGAACATTTGTGTTCTAGTATTATTTTTTCGTTTCACGTCACTTGTACTGAATAGGAAAGGCTAAAAATGGGTATTTCTGGAAAAAAGCTGTAGAGCCTTAGATGTTGGTGATATTCTTATACAAGCTAAGGTCCGTGAGCTTTACTTCAGCTTTTTTAACGACAATCAGTTTAGTTTAAACTCCATAGGAATAATTTTGTTTGGATCGCATATAACACCCAATAAACCACATATAAAATCTCATCGCTCCGCATATAAAACATTGGCAGGTTGCAGGGTGGCTGTGGCTGCTTTAAACATATATTTTATAGTTATAGCTTAGTGTTTACCTTGTTGTGTGGGACATGGGGGCGGTGATGGCGCACGCCGTTCTGCGGGGCGTGTGACGGCTTCTTGAACTCGCTCTCCCGCCGGGATGGTGGGCCTGGAGACAAAGGAACATATTTATTAGTGACTACTGTATCAAACACAAGAGGTACAATACGAATGAGCATTACAATGGTATTGTCATCAACTAATCATCTTTATACCTATATATAAAATGACCGCACTCGAAAAGTAGTCGATGGATTGACTTGAAATTTTGTACAGTTGTTGTTGGCATTAAATATAAATAAAAAATAAACTTTTTAAACGGATAGAGCCGCGAGGGCATAGCTAGTATAGTCTGTAAAGGTACACTGCTTAACAAAGTGGCCTATACCAAAGCGGTTTTTAATTTTTGTGACCTCTCAATCACTGTAATTATAGACACAATAGATAAACAATAGCGGTGTCGTCCTCGGACGAAATGTAATAATTTGTTTTATGTACACAAATGTTGACAAAAAAATTACATAGACATCTTTAATGGTCCAAAGGTGATCGTTAATGGAGATGTTAAACAACTTTAATTTATCTTAACGCCATATTTGTCGCGTCCAAACATCAATCTCTAAGGAGACGCTAAGTAATTATTGTTTGGTAAACGTTTACGAGATTTATATAGATTAATAAAAGACCGACATCACCTCACTGCGGAAAGTCTTGAAATCATAAGGCACTTTAACTCCCGTATAACTAAAAGAAGGGGGTGGGTTCCCCCTGCCACCCCCGGGACTCGTGAGGGGAATCTCGGCTAGGTGTTTAGCTGGTTTATGGAGATTGCGATCAGGACAAAGGAGTCCAAGTTACGACGCCTAGATTGCGCACTGATCCATACAGTCCCCTCTAAATAGATAGCTACCTCACCTTTTTTCTATCAGAAAGTTATAGAATGAGTTTTTATAGTGTTTATATTATTTGTATGGGGATAATGGAGTTCTTTTGTGTTCAACGGGTATTATGGAGACGGATATCATTAACTAAATCCGGTCTAGTATTCGATGGACTATGAATAAATAATGATTTAGTGAAGCAATGTTGCCGATCATAATAGGTTAGGTAACTAAATTAGTTTACATATGGATAGAAAAGGATAAAGTACGAAAGTTTAACCTTAGGCGAATACATGCTCAATATTTATCGCGATAATATTTGGATCGCGAACTTGGATCGTGGTTTATACCCTTTCATAAGGTAACGTAACTTGATTAGTGACGTTTATATACAAAACATACCATACAAAGAATATCAAATCATCATCATCTTCCTGCCCTTATCCCATGTTACTTGGGGTCGGCGCAACACGTTTTCTTCTTCCATTCCGTCCTGTCACCCGTCGTGATATCACTGACTCGCTTCTCTTTCATATCATTCTTCACACAATCCTTCCGTCTTTTCTTTGGCGTCCCTCTTCCTCTCCATCCATTCACATTTATATTCATAACTCGTTTCGTCACATGCGTTTCTTCTCTCCTCTTCACATGCCCATACCAAGACAAATGGTTCCCTTTCAGCTTTTCTGTCACTGGCGCTACTTTCAAACTTCCTCTATGTATACTCATTCCTGACCTTATCCATTCAAAGTATATCGAATATTTTTAAAAAAAAAGCATCGATAATATAGTTATTTTACGGTTTTTGATGATTTCGTTTAAGTACGTTTTTCGATAACAGTCTCCTTAAGGCTACAAGATGACTACAGTACCTATAGCAATCAATACAACGCTTTGTAAATGTCACAATCCAGGATCGCGATCCAAATATCGTGATAAATATAAAGCATGCGCCTTAAGGAAACATTAAAAGTATAAAATGGAATGTCTTCATAAACTTTCCAACGAAAACATATCAGAATTTCCAAAGAAATTCTCAAGAATGCATGGGAAAAAATCTCATACTCTCCGTATCGTAATTGGATTACGAACATTCAATAAATAAGATGATTTGGTTATTTTAATGCTACCTCTTAGTTGAATGCGCGTGAGTGCAGAATCTGTTCAATTACTTGCACGCACGTAATGCTTACATGTGATTGGTCAATTTACTATTTTCCATTACCCGCTACCAGTTTACAACCACTAATGCACATCACTAACAAGACCCGATCATAACATTCATAACTGAATCTCATTTAGCGATAAAACGAGCGTAAAGCGGGTCATACACGGGGAATATACTGAAAAATATGATAATATCGTATCTTACAATAAGAGCAGGTAACACGATTTCGGTTAACATAAAAACCGTACATGGTGAAGACATTAATTTATATATTCTTATAAAATGAAGCAACACTTTAATTAAGATAATAAAACATAGAATAAGGACAGGTGTCTTAAGACCGTTAAAAATCTCTTAAGATAGATAATATAATTATCTTATTAATCCCAGGATGTAAGTAATATTGTCGCTGTATGTAACAAACTTTAACTGGAGCTTCGCTTCAAAAACTCAAGCTCGTACACGTATCGGTGCAATCCGACCACCTTATTGGATTAGAGGCAAAAACACCGCACGATAATCTTCTCAGCAATAACTCCCTTTTTTTTCGGTAGCTGATATTATGAGTGGATATTTATTTTTATGAGAACAGACACCGTGTGAAAGAATAACTGGAAGCTTTAATAGTTTTTTTAGGCAATTTTATTTAACTTGATGTTCCAGTGACTCTACCGGCGAGAAAAGTTCAGATTGCATTCAACTTCCGGGCCAAACAATCAAATTCATTCGGTCGTTGTTATGTGATTGATTAACAAACATTAAAACATCCAAGCAAGATAAAGAAGATATTACAAGCTTGAAACATACTTCCTTGCTCATAAACTCAATTATTAGAAACTTCTTCCTTCTAAAATCTAAACTATCTTCAGTTCTCATCGAACCATACTGCGGCTAGAGATTCGGAGCAACAAATTTAGTTATCAGCATAGCTCTCGACCCAAATCCAAATCCCCAATATCCAGCAAGAATGGTAACTGAATATTGAGGAGTAGGCTATCGACAAAAGAAGACGGGTACACAATACAAGCCGGGAGCGACCACGGCGGATAGACGCGTGTCGAATTCACCTCACAAATATACACCGTTACCTTATTGTGGCCATTGTTGATCTAAATCGGATACATTGCCTTATAAGATCTTGTGAAAAATTGTAGTAATTTATAATACATTTGTATTTCTTTTCAAATTGCACGCTGATCTAGAAAAAATAAATTACCTATAGGCTATTAGGACTACGCTTCGTCCATTATGCCCTTTTCAACGTAAGGTAAATCCTGACGTCTCTTAAAAACGTTACCATACAAAGAATATCATAACTACTTAATATTATAAATGCGAAAGTAAGTTTGTTTGTTTGTTACCTTTTCACGCCTAAACCACTGAACCGATCTTCCTGAAATTTTGCAAATACGTTGTTAGGTGTACAGAAACGGACGCAGGATACCTTTCATCCCGAAAAAAGTACTGTTCCCGAGGAAAACAACAATAACGTTCTGATAATAGATGGCGCCACGTGTCTTTCGAATCATGATTGAATTATATTATCCCGAAAAATACGGAATACGGGATAAACGACATCCACGCGAAGCCGCGAGCGACCTCTAGTCAAATAATAAAAGAAAAACAACATGGGCAATATACCTATTTTACGGTTTTTGATGTTATCGTTTACGTTTTTTCAATAACAGTCTCCTTATGGCTAAACGACCGCTATGTCAGAGCTCATCTTTCGTTGAACAGAGGATAGAAAATAGTTCTTTGAATTCTGAGATGAAAGACCTTATTTGCTAATCCAGGCAGATTCTACCTCTATACAAAATTTCATCCAATTCCGTTCGTTACACCATGATTAATGTATCCGCATCTAGGTATATGTGATAAAATTTATGAGCTGCTAATGATTTCGCATCAACAAAAGTCGACGACGGAAAATTGTTACTGATGCACACAAATCGGTTGCTGACAACTGACAACTTGCCACTACAATGTACAATTTGATCACCTCCTAACCGGTCATTATTTACGCCACATGTATTCAAGTCCTTTAGTAGTAACTGTCATTACTTAACTTATCATCATCAAGTTAATATCATGTTTGTGCTAAAAGACATCACAAATCATTTCAGTTTTTGCGAATTCTTTATTGTTTGCTTAAGAAAGTTCCCTCACACGTCGTCTTATTGCAATTACTGTCTTAATCATCGCATCCATCTGTTTTATCAGATCACATATCGAAGATTCTGGTTATTTTTTTTACAGAGGATATTTCTGCGGTGTATTAGATAGTCACGCCTTCTATGTATTCAATGCTAATAAGTTCTTCTGCCTATATTTGGCTTCGGTGGTTCACTAGGTACACACCTGTGTGAATAAATCAATAATTTATCTTTTATATATGGTCGATCATTAATATATATGCTTGTAGTTTCATAGTTAACAAATAAAAGATACCAAGGTGGCTTAAGTCTATATCCTGTTGTGAAATAATCTTTTATTTGTTTGCGACTAAAGTTGAAGTAAAGCAAAAAAGTTAGGAGTTGATCAGCTGCCAGCCCTGATTGCTTGTAGGGTAGTTTTATATGAGCAGGCTGCTCGCGGTATGAGGGGGGCTCGGTGAGAACAATGGCCAGTGCTGGCCAATGACGCGAGCACCTGCGGCCGTTGACACGTGCGCAAGCGCATACAGGCGACTCGCACTGCTTTGTTGATAATTACATGAATTATATTTGCGCAAACGATTAAATTAGTATCACATTACACAGGAAAGTTTACTTTGGTTTTTTAGTTTTTCACGTAATGGTTGATGGGATTGATGCACATTACATTTTTACAATTGAATAGCTTATAGTGTATTGAGACTGGATATAACACCCACGCGGATCAGAGGCAGAGACTGTTACTTCGAAGTTGTAATATATTTTACATCTTTGTAAAAACAAGTAAGAACTATAGTTTTCATTACGGCTATTTTTGGCTTTTCCTCGAGCATTATCCCATTAACTGGAATATCAGATGTTTATGCCGCGTCGTTCCGCTCTTTACACGTAATTGAATATTGGAAACGCTAATATAGCAACATAGAGTAAGTAATTCATAGCAATAATTTGCATATTTATATTGCGATCGAATGAAACTCTTCAATCTGTCATGGCAACACGCAAGTTGGGAAGCACGTGTAGCCTTGACAATGTCGCTTTCTACAATCTTTAAGACCAATACATAAGTAAAAAAAGTATGGGATTGAAATAACCTTGCGACAACGAAATTCAACGCAGTAGATCCCATATTAAGACAGTGACAACGCAAAGGAAATCCAATTAAATATATCGAAATTGTCTTCGGATCACGTGAGTTCAATTACTTTTAGCAGTCAATGTCAATCTTATGTCAACAAACATTTCATTGAATCCGTACGCGTCAATGATTGCAGAAAGCGAATTTATCAACAGGCATTGAACAGACAAGTGGCAGTGTTGTCATAACAGAAAGTTTGGGTCCCCGTCAACATTGTATAAACTATAAAGATCCTTGTAAAACGGAATGATGAGCAGAATGCCGGGCACGCGTCGTCTTTGTTCGGCTCGAGGTCGCACCGCAAAACGTAACGTAAGCGGGTCAATGTGATCTGCGACGACACGTCTCGAGGCCTTTCCCTCCGCTATAAGGAAGTTAACACGATTTATTCACAACACCGACACTTGCACGTATTATACACAATTTATAAAAGTGTTTGGATACACGGGACATCCCTAGCTTCCGTACGACCTTTGACAGAGAAAAAACTGTTTTCTATCATAACTTTCTAAATTAGATAACACTTAAATATTCGTGCTTGTTGTTGCCTAAAGAATTTGCGTGACATTTGCATAGTAACCACGTTCAAAAGCTATTTGAATTGCTGTAAATTTTCAATGCTCAACTTAAGGAGCACAAACAATAACAAAAGCTACAAAATCTTATATTTCTTCAACCGTATATCTTAAAACGACGGGTTACATTTCGCTACTGTTAATCAGCACTAAATTCTGAGCAAAGTGATCAACATACGTACTGCATTCTCCCTTTACGACTCTCAGGTACAAGAAGCAAATCATTCAAGAACTCAGGCCATTTGCTAAACAAAAGGATTCTAGTTGAAGAGGTATTTTTATAACTTTTCTATCACAGTACGTCGGTTATGGCGGTGGCGAACGACGCCTGTATTTTGTATGCAGACGACCGACTGCATAAACAGAGTGAACACACTCGACAACACACAGACACAATCAATGGGCTACCTCAGATATAAACAGGGGTATGCGTTATGAACTTTTGCACGAGAGAGAAATAAGAAAATACGACTTAAGTTACCGGTACAAATCAACGTTATATCGAGAAGTGCACTATCTAAATCCACAAGAAAATTCTTCGGATATAATGTGAGTTATCAGAAAATTATAGGGGTAAAGAAAAACTGATGAAGAGCGACAAAAAACTTGCCAGAACCACATAAAACAGCGAGTAAAACCAATCATAAGGGGTGATGTATATCTATTGCGGCTCGCAAACGGATTAAATGAGTTAGAAAAGAACATTTTCGTGGAACTTCTGTAATCTTGAGGTAATTCGCAATACCTTAGTCCCAGTTTCCTCGTCGATAAATAACTAAGCTTCTTTCACGTTGATCTTAGCCCTAACATATTTCATTCCTTTCAGCATTACGCAGAAGAATCTTTTCTTACAACTCGTGTCATAAAAAGGAGATAACTTCTGTCATAATTTGTTAGGCTGAACGTTTTGGGTTGTGTCCTAAATGAATATTATTACTAAGAAGTTATTACGTTACGATTTAGACTTCCCCGTGCAATAATCCTGTCGGACAATATTTTATATTACAACAATGGGGAATACTGAATACGAGGTTCTAGGATACCTTTACGTGGATGAAGTAGTAAAGTTTTTTAGGTTGGCATTTCGTTTATGTAAGCTAACAAATAATCTAAATAAACATTCCGGGTTTCCTTGTAACGTAGAAAAGGCCATTCGGAGGAAAGTACTGAAAGTTTCCTGCCCGTTTGTAGATCTATATCACCGTGCGTTGCTGTACACTATTATGTTTTGTTACCAGTAAGTCATTCGTCATAATCTTTTACGGTATTACGGTCTTTTAGACATTATGTAGGAGCTTGCGGTAAATATTTGTGGTAATGAGTTTCGCAGGAGGTCTGACAAGTCATGTTTAATTTTCGTCTCTAATCAAAATGTTGTGGTTTTGTCAAAGGTCTCGAGAAATGTTATACAAATAGACAGAACTTTATTTGATAACCGACTGAATTTTGGAGTTTGAATGGTTGAATTTGACGATTGCTTATATTTTATTTACCAATAGGTTTCAACATTGATACGCGTATAATGTGGTAACAATTGACACTATGATATTCAACGAGAAAAATAAAATGTTTGACGCTGAGGTTTGAGACAGCCACGTTGCGACAACGTGCAAGAGTATGTTACATCAAAAATGGCATCGTGGCACAAAATACGAGTAATTCTTGAAATTTACATATAATCAACGTCTATTCGAGGTCTGGCGGGGCACGTTCGACGTCTGCCGACAACACTCAGCCCATTTGTATGCACATCACATACTGGCGGATTTCAGACGCAACTCACTAACAAGCGTCTGTTTATAAGTATTACTGCTTATTTCAAGTAATACTCTAACTTCCAGGTATCAGTTGCATTCTCCCCTTTGGCGGATAAACAAAGCCTCGGGCTACGGCTGGCTGTGTTTATAACACGGCTAGAGTCGTATATGTAGAAATAGCAACAAGATTTAAAGATTGCAGTCGTGGCACGGAATCGCTTTCATAAACACAAGTCATTTTATAGAAACAATTTCGTAACAATTATATTGCTTTATGCGGATAAAATGCAATGTTTACTGAATCAAATGTTAAACAAACTGGGGATAAGGAAGTCAAACGTAAAGCTTTGATATTTGTATCAAAGGGTGAGGGAATATTTTACGAATAAGAGACACGTTGAAGATTACAGAAAATTCGCAAACAGACGCCGCGCATTCCCCAACCCGCCCAGCGCGGCATCCCCCCAATCCTCACAATGAAAATAGATTATAAGTGGGTAACTGGTGGAGTGAGGAATAGCGGAACGCATAACACGCGTCCAGTGTCAAACGGCTATAAATTGTCCAGCCAGCGACCTACACGCTACTTTATGAACGCTACAACTCCTAACCCGATATACACAATATATATTTTTTGTATGTTGTTCATTTTTCTCGGCTGGCGTCGGAATCAATTTCCAGCTGTCCCCCGGGGGCAATACCTCATATCGGTGTCCTGAGAGCCGTGCCTCATGCCAATATACTTTATAAGTAGACAGTGCGCACACCAACAAATAGGTCATGATGTTTGTAACTCGCGATATAATCGACGAGTAAACATGTTATAATGTTGCTGTAAATTCCACGACGCGACGATTATAAGAATTTTCTGCGGCGCGCGTTTCAAGGGTTAAGCCGCCTGTGGGTGAAAATAAGAATGAAGAACTAATGAGGCTTAATCCTCTAACAACCGTAGGTAATAAGTGCATAATGATGTGGCTAGAAAGCGGGAATGACTAACGACAGTAGGCAGTGAAGAATAAACTCCATTGGCTCACATAGCTTCCTGTACATTTATCATATTTTCATGCATGCATATTTCACCGCGGCCGCACAAAGAAGTGTGCGAAATAAAAGAGTAAACTAACAGAAATAATAAGAGTAATTCAGCATTCACGTCGGCTTTGCCACCTCCGAAGAATTACCCTCATAAATCTTTCATTCGCGCGCCAGTACAGCTACTCACTTATTAAAATAATCCTGAACCCTATACGCGACGGTTTACCGTCGTTATTTCGTAAATCCCAGATATTACCCCAAAATCCGTATTCCATTTAAACAATACGTACATTGTAATCTCGATTACAAATGTAAATTATATTTGCGAGGGCCGTGTAATAAGGCCGGGGAGTCTGAATGAATGTCAAGGGTGAACACACCACGTTTTATAATAAAACATCCGCATTTATGGATGTGTAAATGATGACTGATAGACGAGACGGATCAAAGGCCAACGTTGGCCTCATAGTGTGGAGTTGCAAAACGTTACGTAATTTGCATACTCTAATGAAAATAACATGTTGATAACGAAACGCGCGGAAGAAGCGTTAATCATGACCGTAGGTCGGGGAAATGTTACTGAAATTATTTTCTTTGCTCATTTCTTTTTTAAAAGCGTACCAGTATTATATCTCGGTACTTGCTAAGCAAACTGTATCCCATTGTAAGTTGCTATAAATTCTAATTATAGTTAAAGTAATTACGACAATGACTCTGTTAACCAGAGGAATATCTTCCACTAGAGAGTAATAATTCTAGGACAGATTTGCATAACATTTCTAAGTACGGCAAGTTTAATATTTCTGTCTATAAAACACGTTATTAGTCCCAACATTTCTCGTAGAGCGGAGTTTAAAGTAACGAGAATTAGTGAAAATTTTGTGCAGCACAAAGTGCACCATGCAAAAATGACTGCGAAAAGTTGAGTAATATACAAAGCCAGATGAAACTGAAGCGTTGTATGAAAAGTGTACATATAAGACCTGTGGTTTTGGGGGGAGCAATGGCGTAACTGGGGGAAACTTTTATTTTATTAGGAAAAAGAGTAACACTAGTTAAAACAGGCTCGTAGATGGTACTTCAAACATAGAGTAATAATGTTTAGGGTTTGCTATGTAAGTATGGAATACCAAAACAATTTAATAAAAAGGTAAACTATAATTATGTATTAGTCTTTGTATCTGAAACTGCTATTAAAAATTGAGATACAGTTTGAATCAAATCAAATTTATTTCCAATTGTTATCTAGAGTTTGTAGATTTTTTGTTAAAATAAGTAGACGTATTTTTAAATACTTATTCTTTGTAATAAGTCACTAAAAGATTGTTCATTCTTTTATCAAATTGGTTTGGTATAGGGTATAGTGACAGATAGTCACCGGGTATGCCATCTTTTTTGCTTACTCCACTTGCAACTTGTCATATTACTTTAATGACACAAAACACGACTATATCCAACACTCGCCTATGATAGTCAAGATATATTTTCTTCCACTAGATAAGCTTAAACTATGACCTTTAGTATTAGCATTTGGCAATAGGCTCGCCTCCAATCAAATTGGAAACTTATACGTATCTTATATTGGCGAACTGTGGGCGTCAGAAGACAACCCTGCCTACACACCTTCTTAACCTTAAACAGGTGTGACGGTCATAATGACTCACACAGTCTGGAGTTCGTAGAAACCTAAGGTACTCTCACATTTCTTGATAAAGAATGAATGGCCGTTCAGACTACGCTATAGCATATAACAAATATTGTAAAGCATAGCGATATCGCTCAGCATATATTTTATATGGACACGTTCACACAACGCTATACATATATAAGTATTGGCTGACTGTGCGCGATGAACTTGAGCGATTCTTAGAGCTATATCGCAAGAGTCTCCGGGCGCCGCCCCGCCTCACTTCTACCCCGTCAGTCGCCCGACGGATTGCCGTTAAATAACTTGCTATACATAGTAGACCGGCTTGCGATATAGCGTAAAGTGTTAACATCATGCTATATGGCTTACGCAATATTCTTTAGGTAAGTACTATATATCGAAATAGCATAGCGTAGTCTGAACCGCGCTTAAGTTACTCTCACATTTCTTGATCAAGCTTAATACTGACTAAGTAAATCGAACTAATATACTTCGATGCTGACGATAGGACCACAGTCTCAGTATCGATCGATGTACAATGTGTACATTAGTAATGGTGAGAACAATAGTGGCACACTACAGGCCACACCACCATCCTCATGGCCATGATTGGTAAATTGAACCTTGACTCCGCAACTAGGTCGAACACATCTTGTACTATTCATAACCATGAAGTAATAGTACAGAAAGCCCACTCATAACATTGTAAAATATGAAACAATGAAGCCGGGTCCGCAGCGCCAATTTTCTAACATGTTATTGTGTTTCTGCGAACAAAACTGTTAGGCCACGCCCCTATTCGGTTAGCAAACAATGTTAAGCCGAGTCCGCAGCGCCAATTTTGCTAACAAAACTGTTAGGCCACGTCTCTATTCGGTTAGCAAACAAAACATTGTTTGCTAACCGAATAGAGGATAACAATCCTGTTTTCAAACATGAAAACACGGCGCAGCGGACCCGGCTTAATGGTTGCTACGGAACCATAATTCTATTCGATCCCCATCTTTTACAAAAACGTCATAACCAGCTAGCCTAATATGCATGGCGAGACTTTGTTGTTAAATTATCTCGTACTAGTATGGCTTATCTCGTCTTGGCACGACATCATCATCATTCAGCCGAATGACATCCACTGTTGTAGATGGGCCTCTCCCAAGCATCCCCACATCAAACGGTTCTGTGCTTCTCGCATCGAGCGACAAAATTCTGTCGCGCTGCGCATATTACCCGGGCTGGGGTCCCACTTGTTGCGACACTATTGGGCAACGCAGCTGCTGTTTTATTAGAGGACCAGCTGATGGCTCTTCTGGTGTCGCCATTTGCAACGGTACTGTACCTAGGACCACGTTCTCTGAGCTAGATCATAATTACCGTTGTCGCAATTTAATAGGTCATATTTGACGTCTGCATAAAAGCACAACATAAACGTGTACAGAAGTTGCACGCCTTCGATCTTAAAGAAAATCGCCTTCTTATTTATCTAAACGTAGCGCATCCATTTTATTATGAAACAAAACACCATGCCTTTCAGTTATTATTACTAGGGTGACATTACTCGTAGTATTTTGACAGGTGTCAAATCCGATACTTCAATTGCCTTAGACAAAGTATGTGAACTAGACAGAACCTTTTTAAAATGAATGTCATTCTACTTTTTGTCTCTTTTGTTCAAATGACAATTAAGAATTAAGAAAAAAGAGATAACCATAAAATTTTGACTCCGTCTTAAACGTCAAAATTTACAATTGCGAGTCGGCTTGGTATAATGCACTATACCAAGCTCTTACATAGTTTTCATCGAATTATTCTTCTTTTGGTGCCATTGTGACCTGAGTGAGTGTGTTCATTGCTTGCCCCATTAAATATGGCTTGTGTTGCAGTCGGCTGTAAGAGCCGTATGAGTGTTCTAAGTGAAAATAATAGCAAGTTATCTTTCCATAGGTAAGTTATCGACACTCATTTTTACGAAAAGACTGTTCCCAAATGCCGTTTTAAGCCATTTACGTTTAGTATTAGTAATCACTAAAAGTTTTATCAAGTTTCAGTAAGCATATACAACGTAGTTTATTCAAGAAATAACATTGTTGTATTTTACAAAGAGTTTTTGGCAGATCATCTACCTTTACTCGCACAAGTAGGGAAGATCCACAATATCGATATTTTTCTCAGTCGCTTTATATGTTCACTTTAAATATTTCTATTTATAAGTGAATGCTTAAGGTAATAGTAGAAATATAGTTAGGTATAAGTGCGAACATCATTATACAACATTTATATCATTTATAATGTAATTATATAATGTTTTTTTTTAGATTTCCTTTGGAACCAAAAATCAGATATAAGTGGGTACGTAATCTTGGAAGACAAAATTGGACTCCTTCACAGTACTCAAAATTATGTTCACTCCATTTTAGACTGGATTGCTACCGTGAAGGTTACAAAAAAAGAACTCTACGTAGTGATGCCGTACCCACTATATTTCCAGAACAATCAATATCAAAGGTACATAATTATAGTGAGCATACGTTTATTTTACATGGAATTCAATTAATATTTATATGTATAAGTATTTATGTACATTTTGTTTTGTAAGCTATGTTATTATTTATGAGGTTTAAGGTTGTAGAATAATTCAATTATATCAATATCTTAAGTTTTAACTTCAATTTAACAAAATAGTTATAAGGCTGCAGACACACTGAACGTATCTGGCGCAGCTCATGATTCGTCGCATTACGCGTATACATACAAATTCTTTTGCGCGACCTCACCGCGCGCGTTGTACGTTGATAAGCCGAGCCTAATGGGGCCTAGAACGAGTAAAGTTTCGAGCGATGTAAAGTTAACTATATTCGGCGTATTTTCAGCGGCTACAGCCACACTTACGCGTGCGTCGCGTATCTTGCGCCGCGTACTGCGCAAGATACGCTAAGTATGTTTTGGCCCTAAGATTTCTAAGTTGGTAGAATGATTTGTATAATTTACTTAATTAATCAGTTAGGATCAGCTAGTTATTGGAGGCCAAAATCAAATAGTTTTTTAAAAACAGTGTAAAAGCCGTAAATTGTAAATACGTAAAAAAAGTTTTGAAATTATTTCTAACAAAACAAAGGTATAAGACTACAATATTAATGTTATTACCACCATTAACAAAATCATGGATTTTTGTTTTGTATTGTTTTGTAAATGGTGATCTTTAGATTTTGCGTGATGAATTTACAAACAGGAGACAGACGTACTTATTGATATTGACAGATGAAAGCGGTGGTCTGTGGTGCCATATCTTTTTCCAAACCCGACCTGCTTCGGTGGTTGAAATTCGTCGAATCTTTGCGCGAAACGATTTATAACAACTCTCGAAAACAACTTTTAGACATGGCTCAGAAGCGAAATTTATAATTCTTCATTAAAGTCTTCGCTCTTCTTGAAGAAGAGAACGACGACGCTTCTGCCCCATACTTCTATAGCTCTCCCAGTAAAAAGGGCATAGTTAAACTCGCGCGCGTTTGTGTTACGCGTTTGTTTTAACCTAATCTAACCGATTCGGTCGGGGTGCCTTACATAAGTAATCTACGACCAGTATTTTAAAATGTTTTTTATTATTTTGGAATAAACGTGTTTGATCAAATGCTGTCTGTTTTAATTTGTACTCACCTTTGTTAAAGCCCAGTCCTCCAAATATAGAAGAGTGATTGAGTAAGTAGATACCTATGCATATAGCAAATTCCAGTGGTATGTTGTAACCCACACATAAGCAACATCAAAATGTGAGCTTAAGTGTTACGTCACACGTCTTCCAAGCATAAGCAAAACACTGCGGGGACACAGGCCTCCTCTCTAGAAAGAGGGGATTGGGCTGTAATACACTGCGCAGCCCCAATGTGGATTGATGGATGACACATGTATTCGATTTTTTGGATCTTGGACATGCCGTTTTCCTTTACAGTTTTAAGAGCAGTGACAAAACAAATTACACAGTGCGTGCCTGCCTGGGTTCGAACCCGCGACCTACAACTCAAATTCAACTTTTTATTTTATTTCTAATATGCAGAGTACATGCATTTAGGAAATGTCGCGACAATTTGGTTGCACGGTTCCAAAAAGTAAGTCCTACGGAGATGAGCCGACAAGAAACTCCATGGTAACCGTGGCGCTGGCGCCGTTACTTCTGGACCACCACTGCTCCAGTCTGCTAAGCGTTAAAACGATAGTCAACTACGATACGCCGTTGGTCAATTATCATCATTCACGTCGTATGCATTCTTAGTTCTATTGTAAACTGTATTTAGTTTGAGTGATTTTTTAGTTAAATTAATTACTTACGTATTTTATGAAAAGAATTTTTACATTTTGAAAGGCGTTTTTGAAAAGTCACGTCGCTGCAAAAACGTTTCAAATTCGAAAGTCATTAATTATTCAATTTTAAGGAAATAAATATTTAAAGTATCGATACCGTCCCTAGATTATTCTGCCTCATCTCTAATCATATATTTAAATGCATTCAGGATTTTCAACTCATTTAAGCTTCATTTCGTTTGACGTGTACACGCATGACAGTAAGTTCGTCTCTTTTTCCCTCGGATCATCTCTCATTAGAGTGAAGAGATGAACTAGAGCAAATTTTTCGTTTTAAAAATGTTCCATCTAGTTACATACTTGATCTTAGTCAATTGCGATAACTTCAACAAGAAAGTCTTGAACCCGAAGTTGCAGATAAAATATGCTTCAGAGATATTTGCGTTTCATTCTATGTAGAACGAGCTTGTATACGCTACATCTAGAATGAATCTTCTGTGGCTATTCTATTCTGTGTCATAAGTGAGTCTTTTGTTTTTCTGGAAAGCCTCTGAGTCATCTTGGACCTTCACATTTAGTTAGAATTAGTGACGTATCTTAAGTGTTTCTCACGCTTTCACCTTCTGCTGGTCCCCTTATGACATACTCAAATGAATGCACGTAATTTTTCTTCGAGGAATGTGGTAATATATTTTACAAAACCATTCTTTTTTGCCCTTAATTGCTTTAGTTTGTTTAGAAAGAGAAAGGAAAGCGATAGACAAGAAAACAGCGGAATAACATTTAGGTGAGAAAGAACAAAGCGCCGTAGGGCAGAAACCGACTTTTGATGACATAGACAACATATTTTAAGGAGCAAGGGGAGTTGAGTTACCGCATTTGGCATATCAAATAATGTTATGAAAGAATAAACATTTCTTAATATCTCCTTGGGAACTACAATTTAGTAATAAGTAATACTCAGGTTAAAGACTATTAATTACTTCCCAAATAAACACATTTAACACTTAAGAAGTATTGTCTTACATATTATAATACAAAGCTCGCTATTGGTATCGTGTCCGGGCTACACCACCCACTAAGTGTACCACCGAACCCTTAATTCCTCGCGGCCCGCGTTCCCCAACACGTTATACGAGTAAATAAAACAAGCGGCTACTGAAACGCTTCATAACTACCTCACTTTTTATTGCCAGACTTATTATTGCGTTGCATTGGACTACTTTTGAAAGCTTTCAAATGCGTAAAGATTTGTTTTTTTGTCTTTACAGCTTAAGATAATGGTATATCACGTTTTTATTACGAAGGTAAGTACCTTAATGGCATAAATCAATTGATTTCACTGTCATGAAATTCATGTAATGAATGCTTTCAATCCACTACGACTCGCCCCACTCTTTTTTGTGAGAGGTAGAAGCGTGGTGCGTGTGCACACATCTAACTATTACGTGGCGATAGAACTTTTTTTTTCTATTGTAAGGCTGTAGGTGGTCCTAGGGGACCGTTTCTACGTAACCGGGCAGTTATTGGCGAGACCTGAAGGATCTCCAGCCAATGGGGGGGAAGTATAATATTTAACCTAACTACTTGTACTACGCTAACATCATGACTACCTGCAACAACAGCACTAAGGGCGACCCCTAGTGGGACTCGGACCTCGGCTTAGGGCGTTGCTGGCGGGGGCTTGGGGGAAGAGAGGCGATAGAACTAACACAATAGCAATTTATAATGCAAACTTTTGTACTGTAGGGATTTAGACAAAGAGTGGGGCGCGTCTTCGTGTACTGAACTATCTGCAACCACCATCTCAATTAAAAGAAACTCAAATCGATGTTCATTCCGTGCTGCATTGTTATTACGATTATTAATTAAAACTAAAACACGGTTTTTCTGCGGTCAATTGTTCTGCGTCACTTCAAGCGAGTGGGTGCCGCTCAATCATTATTTATACCTTAAGGAAAAATTGCATGCTCGTATGTGTCATTAAGCGATTTCTCCTTATGGTATAACAGTACCTTTCTGTTGTATTAAGTACGTATATACCAACATTCATTTGCGAATACAAAATCAAAAGGGTGTTTATCAACAAGATGACAACTTAAAGCAAACCCGTTTTCCGTTTTTATTCTCGAATTCATTAAAATATTAAAGGCTAGATGGAACAATCAAGAACATTAAACTCCACCCAATTCGTTTGAATGTCCCCCCTGGGCTCCTGTTAAGAGGTAACTTGTCAAATTCAACCTGCCACCAGTTGAAAATTTTGGGGAGATCTCTGCTTATAATTAAATTCGTTTTGACGGAAGAAGTGGCGTGCCGACATATTGAAACTGGATCCTCTATTTTGAAAGTGTTGCTCTATTTGTTTATGTTCAACTGAATTGTATATTCAGTGCTACTTACAATTTGCAACACTTTCAGAACATAGAGAATTTTTAAATCAAATGAAATACGAGTCCTTTCTCGAAGTAGTTTGAAGTTTAATGTAAAGATATGTAATTTTACGCTTTGCAACCCTTAGTTTATTTAGGGCAGGCATTGGTGTATCCCTTAATAAAAAACCGGAAGCAACACACCTTGTCACGGCGTTTATCGCACCTTTTACCAAGAAAATGTTTACCCATATATCAATTTCTGTTCATTTAGATTTCTCATTACGTTTACGAAAATAGATTCCATACATTCCCAGTTCTGATTGAGATATTTTCCTTCATCTAGATATACCGAGAACTTACTCAATTACAATCACATTACATGTATATCTCATAAACTTGCAAGCTGAGGCGAATGATCTATAAATACCGACTTTTTTATAACCAGTAGCTGACCTACCTCTTATACAGTCCATCAGTTTTGCTAGCTCGTTTACAGACCTCTTTCACGATAATGCGATCATAACCCAATATTTAGAAGAGTCTTTTAGCGATATTTTCGCCGAGATACCAAAAGCCTTTCAACTTTAATAAATTACAGCTTCAAAACGTTCGCGAAGTCTTCTGCAATAATTATGAGGAGTTGAGGTTATTGAATTACCGTTACGTTACGTTCTTAGTACGGATTAGTCTTTGAATAGATGTTTTTATATTTGTGTGTCTCGTTAAATATCTTAATCTCTTTTATGTTGGAAAACAAGGTGTACTATTACAAGAACTATACGCAGATCTTGTTCACTAGACCCCGACGATAGTTGTATGATTTCTTTAACCGTGCATGAATAATCAGAGCTGATTTAAAGCTGGTGTTACACACGATTAAAGTCTCAGATTTACTCATACTCGAGTCCGATTAGAAAAACAGAACACGTATTTAACACACTCCAAAAACCGTCTGGCGTCGACGTCGCAAATGAGTATTTCACGGCAACCGCTCATGCATCTTCATCTGAACCTGACTACATTTCCATAAGCTGGCAGACTACTGCATGTGCACAGCAGGATATTAGGGCCACAATAATGCAGTGACAAGTCAATTTGTGAACGTGCGTCGGGGGCGAGTCCGCGGTTGTCAACACTGACCGATGCCCATCATTTATCATGGCCGCACATCAAATCACCATCGGAATGTAATGGACACAGAACATGTTGTGACGAGATAAGTCGTTAACGGAATTAAACCAATGCACGTCCAATCGCACGCTCTTGTTGCCCGCAATGTCAATATAATCACGGGTAAATAATGGTTCCAGCAAATTACCCTTTATGTGGAATATCCTACCTGAGATGAGTGCAGCTTCATTCTGTTTCGTAGAAACCTTTGTTTCATTTCCTCAGTCTTCCCGATTGCACGTGGCTTTATTTTCGGTTATATGACTATCTAAAATTCCAAACTTGTAGAATCTGAGCCACCATTTTTATTCTCTTCGATTACGATCCATATAAAATCCGAAGCATTCTACACGCCAATTTGATTTAAGATTTTATACGGCGTATTCAATGTAAATCTAGCCGACCTCAATAATCTGTAGAATATTCTTAGAATAAGAAATCCAACCGATACACGCCTGCAACTCAATAACTCACTGGGAAGTCAAGCAATAGCTAACTCGGCGGTTCACTACGTCGCCGTTCCTAAGTTATGAGACGTATGCATCAGTGAAATGTGTTTTCTAACATCGAACAGACTTCTGTGCGCTGTTCATGTATATTTCGACACTGTTAGTCGATATCAGGGCGCGGTTAAACAAAAAGTGGTGGATGTCATTACTCTACGTCACTAGGTACAAATAAGGCTTGTCGCGTGACAAAGTGTTCAAGCCAATAAACCATCGGTTTACGTGATAAGACGGCCGGCCGAGTTAGTTACGGTTTGACTATAGCGTTACAATGGGAATTATGTTTTAACGACTTTGCTCATTGTTCTTCGGACATTAATTGTTTACACACGTATTGCATGCAGAAAGCACGGATGACGTCATCGATTATATTACTCAACCTGAATAAAAGAGTTTAATTAAAATTCCCATTCCGACTTGCGTCGGCTTCGCGGCAATAAAATGATCATTCAACTGATTCAACTACTTATTTAAAGCGAGTATCGTAAAATACAAAATATATTTTTATTCTACATATAGATCGTCCCCAATGACGTAGAAAGACGTGTTTTTCTTCCTCGCGCTAATTATTGTAAGTACTGGCTTTATCTTAGTCTTTAAAAGAATACCTATACCTAATAAATATGATAAAGTCAGGTTTTGTAAATGAAATTAGGATATTAAATAACAGTTTCGAATCATTTCCCCGAGGAAGTCAATGAAAAGCGTTGATGACAAGCAAGTGCTTTGTTCAGTCATTAGGCGGAGTGAGCGGGGAGCGTCGTGATGTCTCGTCTGCGGGTGACAGCGAACGCGTCGCGTCACACGACACGAATGTTTGTCACGCGACACGGGCGTCGCTCGCGATTTTTGAATCATTTATCAACCGCTTGTTTACTCTGCTTTACGCTATAGCGACCGGTTTCGACGGCCGCGCAAAACTGGGTCATTCTTCATTACGATCACAAACGAGCAAGTCAATTCATTGATTTCCAGCATCGCTCAAACATTTTTACGTCTAGTTTGTCCTGCGTGACAGTACACTATTACAATACGATATTGACAAGGGTCAATAAAGATCGAATATTAAAGAGATAACAATCACATAAAATGACATTAAGTCGGCAACTAATCACGTTGCATGAGAGTACGTTTAAACAGGCATATAGTTAAGAGCTAGTCGCAATGGAGAGTGACTTTCACAATGCACTCGTCGCATGCGAGAGGCAGTAAATGTCTAATGTGCATTTGCAGAATGGGGCTTCACGCGTAAATATAACACGTATGTAGGAGGCGAACGCAAGTAATCTTGCTACATATTTATCTCAGAACTTTCCCCGCAATCTGTTTGGCGTATGTGTTTTGCATGTGTAATTTATGGGACATCAAAGGTCTGGAATAAGGTTAGGTACATTGTTCTAACCGGTTTAATTAAGAGCTACCGAGCGGAGTATCCGAATGATCGTAAAACGCGACGATAGTTGCCTCGGCTTTATGCGATGTCTTACAATTATTTCCTTCTGGCAAAATATCATTATTATATATTACATCTTTTTATGGGGGTAACGTTTTATAGCGGTTCATTCTTTCGGATAAATCCGGGAGTTTTGAATAAAATTGCTCGGGAAGTGTGTAATGATATTAGGTACCCTATTTTGGAAAGGATCAGCTTTGAAGCATATAATAACAGGTTTATCTATTTGCTTTTAGAAATATACATATTTTGTTGTTTACTTACGTATCAAGTCTACAGTAATCTGAGTTACTACACGTGTTTGATTTGATATCATTAAATCTAATTTCACACTAATTTGCACACAAAAACTTTAACAATACTTATAAAGGAGTCGATAAAACAAAACGTGTAACAATAACGATGCTATATTGTTAATACGTTAAAACAAAATCGTCAACGCAAAGAGAGATGACTGTCTGTCTTTCGTTGAGCAAAACACTAAACATCAATACTAGTTTCGTAAGCTCTACTCTTGACAGCGGCTATCTATCGCTCAATAGCCTACAGTCTACAATGTAGAGTTAGCTCATAGAGGGCGTGTGAATGCATCTGCAATCTTTCGTCACGTCGCTTGTGCCGTAACGTGTAACGCGTCACGCTGTCACGCTGCCGCTGTGACGTCAGCGTGACAAAGTGACCGGCCGGCCGTGATTTTGCGTCCGAAAGTGGTGGACACCATTGAATCATTTATTATCAGCCAACAACTGCGACACGAACGTCGATCGCAAACAAACCATTACAATATTTTTATAATGCCCCACCATTGCGCCTTACCGTGCAATCTTACAATTTTCTCGCCTCACCACGACAGTAATAGAAATTATGAAATTAATTTCATAATGGATAGTAATTTTCACAATTTATTTAATGGACGTATCAAGGCTGTTGTGTCACGTTTGATAAACAAACTTGCGCAAACAAATTTTAAAAGTTGTATACTTTGTTTGTCGTCAGAATCTGTTTTGAAAAATGAGCTACGTTATCTGTTGAATCGTATTTCCATTCATTGCACTATTTACAGTGTAGTGACGTCACGAAAGTAAATCCATTGTCTGCGCATGAAAATGGGACAGGTATACAAATTGGGCCAAATTAGCTGTAATGCAAATATTATCCGTCTCAACGAGAAAAAAATATCGGATAACCACTCAGGTTCACCTGAAAAATTGAGGATTCTGTAAAGTAGGGAGAACGGCGCGACCGCGTATCAAATAACTTTATCCTCTTTTGTTATGGTAATGTCCACCCCCGAAATTATTCGTACTGGGTATAATCTTGAGAGAAATAAAAACTTTCCGTTGCGTTTATAGGGAGTTTGTTTTCCTTACTGTTTTGTTTGGTAACTTAACCGGCTCTGATTGTTAACAAAATTGCTATTAAGTTAATATGATTACAATTTTGTAACTTAATGCTTATTTAGCGGGTATTATATAATATTTAGCAACGTAAACGTTATTGTTATACATAGTTGGCATAAAAGTGGAACACGGCGCGCAATGCTCTGGCACATACAGTAATATTATGATATGGTTTTGTTACACCTATGTTTGTATCGCTCGCGCTTTCTCCTTTATATGTTAAACTGAGAAGCAATACCGTAAAATGATGTTTATACTATGTTCCCAAATCCACAGCAGAATCAAAACAAACAGAAAAATTGTTGCAAGTTTTTTTTAATCCTTTGTAGATAGAATTATAGCGAGTCGCAGATGGGTGAATATTCGAAATTTCCTTAAAAAAAAAATAACAAATCATTATTCTCCTTCGTTGTTTACATTAATATTAGTTTCAGATTGTTTTTATTCTTGTCTTATTGGTTGACGGCAGTGGTATAGTTTGATTTTTCATTATTATAATTGAAGTTTGAAACATCTGCATTTAGAACTTTGGGATGATGATAATGACGTTCTTATTTTTGACAAACATTTTTCGAATAATCACCCAGATATTGATTAGTACAAAAAAATAAAGAATTTTAGACAAGTTGGAATAGCGTTACAATTGATCTTTTGTGCCTAAAGAATAGCTTTACGTATTTAAAATATTTTTTAACTCTGCAATTAAAATATAATTTAGTTTATGATTCCTAACTTATCATTGGGCTAATTTCTGAATGCGACAACATTGAATGTTCATTAGTATGACACGTTCAAATGATTTTTGTTTGGAATATTATACTTTATTCCAGGGTTCTAAAATGATTTTAAAAGCCGAATGTTATTCTTTAGAAACCAAGGATCAATAGTAAAACTTCTAACATCTCTAAAAATCCTTATTTTTGCGTACAAATCCTGCCATGATTCTTTAAATAGGTACTAAAGCTATCTACGAATCGTAACTATTACTACTGTGATTCTACTATTTGCATGAAGGAGACATCAATACCAACCATTCTTATTCCAAAGATATCTACGTCAACGGATCGGGAGCAAGACGGAATCTATCCGAAATTAAATGGAATTTCCACGCCAATGGTTTGCGGATTTCTGAAGCCTTTTCCGGAGGTACGGCGACGAGCTGTGATCAAACGTTACGGTCGTACGTCACAGATACTCCAATAATTTGGTCAGGAGAATGTGCATAGCATGGTCCATAGCTCTTTGACTAAGGTTTATTAAAAACGACAGGTTTTTATTTATTTTTATTTGATTTTCTCGCGTTTTACCCTTACGCATGTAATGGTAAACGCAGACAGGGTTTAAGATGGAACACACAAATCCGAGTAACGGAGTTATAGCGGGATACCTATCGGGCTCTCACATACACATTTTCACACCAAAATGATGATACTAACGAGGTAACCTACGTGAGCGATCTAGAAGCGACGCGAAGAGGCGCGGCGCGACGCGAAAACAGCAAACAGTCGATACCTATTGAAGTGGACTACGTGATCAAACGCACGTGGAGTGCGGTGCGGCGCGGCGCGAAGCGAAGCGAACGCGATCAGTTGGCTTGATATTATGTTCGCGTGAACTGGATGCGGTGCCGTGCCGTACAGTACTATTGAATGACGGCGGCGCGCGGCGGGCGGTTCGCGAGCTTGTAGGACAAAGCCGCCACTTCGCACCGCTTCGGATCGCATCGCGTGTCACCGCATCGGATCGCGTTCGCTTTGAACCGCCTACGTAAGACGCCGCTTTAGTCAGATGACTGGAGTGCATTAAAAGAACCTCCAGGAGTGTCAATACTTAAGTATGTCCGGCGCACCCTGGGCAGTCAGCCCCGCTACCAACCTTGCTGACTGGCTAATCTTTTCACCACGACGTGAGCTATTCTTGTACAGCTCGTGCTGACACGAGAGAAGAAGACTGCGATTGTTAGGTAGGTGAGCCTACTATAACTATTTATTTATGTAAGTAAATACAAGTTCACAGTACACAAGACCAAAGTAGTTTATTTACTAAGCACGAATCCTCGTTGATTGCAATTACCACAGAAAATTAAGAAACAGAATCCAATCACATAGTGTCCGACCTGCCCCTCGATTCAGAACCTTTTCGATAAGCAGTTGTCCGATTCAGTTTGTTGTCCCGTTCCGTCTACGATTCTCGTAATGAGGTAAAAAGAGACGACTTACCGAATCGTGTAGGATAACTTTTTCATCATCATCCTCATACATCATTTTACCTACTTTATAACTGGTGTAGCAGACGTGTCCCTAGCTCGGGAGAATTTGGGGCCGTCTGCTACATTACAGTTTTTGGGGTAATGTAGGATAACTTTTTCATCATCATCCTCATACACCATTTCACCTTCTTTATATGTGGTGTAGCAGACGTGTCTCTAGCTCAGGAGAACCTGGGGCCCAATTCTCCTAAAATAAATTGTTGCCAAACGCAATCGAACCACAACCGTCAGTCAGTTTTTGTTTTCAAAAACTTCCAAAATGATTGATTTTGTTTTTTGTGTCAAACAATTTGATAGCTTTTGAAATTGAGAACTGTCTGAATGAACGCTTCGGCCTTGGTTCGGTTGTGATTTATCAAGATTTATTTTAGGAGAATTAGGCCCCTTGGGGCCGTCTGCTACATTACAATCGTTCGAAATCTGACTAATCGAATAGTTCTAACTAAGAGAGCTGGTGATTGAACCTACAGGACATCACTCTCAGCAACTGCTCGCGACAACTTGACCAACGAGGGAGTATATTAAAACTAGGTTGGTAATGTAAAATCTTTTGAAGTTATTAAGTAATAACGAGTTAAAAGTACTTGAAACTTATGCTACCTTCTTCGAGGACTTTTTGAAGCAGACTAAGCTACGTATGAACTACAAGTTAATTTCTTCAAAGTTACTTTGAACAAAATTCATTGCAAGCATTCGTGTTATGAAGTTATTACAAATATGCTTTTGCTTTCATATTTTAAATAACGTTACGATAAAATTGATATGCGAAAATATGTTGTTTGTAAACTGAACGATGAAATAAAAGTAGTCAATAAAATAAGTATTTATTATTATAGTCTACGTGGCTTCAGTTTACGCTAAGGAACTTCACTATTCTCCATTAGTCAATTAAACCTTACAGCTTCGATTAATTAAAAGTCTAATTAATTCTTTGCTAGCTTGAAGAAAATTGAAGGGCCTTCAATCTTTTGCTTTTTTCTTTGCTTATATTGCTTCCATTCGCTTTTAAACTTACAAATTATTGACGTTTTTTACGTTGAATCTAGCTGCTGATTAGTGCGAATCGATCATATCGCGCAAACGCTCAATCAGTATGCACATTCAGTACATGAGTCCTATCAACAGAGACAAATTCGTAACCAAATTACGATTTGACTTATTCAGAATCCTTTGCCTACATACATAATATATCACGATTCTCATCTTCAACGGGTTAAGCTTAGTTAAAATGGGTACTATAGGACTCTATGAAACCAGGTTTGATAAACATAGGGGCTTAAAAGTTGATTGGACTGTGTGGCAGGTTGCCAGCTTATGGGCTATCTACTAACACATACTGTACCTGCTCGACTATTGCCTGAGCTGTTTGACTGGTGCGGTATATAACCTAGCCTATTCCATCAGCACGTATAGCCAACTTGTCAAACCACAACAAATTGGCTCTACAATCACAATCTGGCTTGCTTTGCGTGACTGCAGGTCTTCTTTTTAGTAATGGCCTATATCCAGCAGTGGTCTACAATGGACGATAGACGACGGCAGTGAATATAGTAACAATATAGAGCGTCGACAAGTGCAACATGCAATACAATTAGCAGTCCAAACAGAGACTTGCATTACGCCATTGATTGCATTACATGTTGCTTAAGTGATGACCTAATCTTAATATGTACTTACATGGTGCAGGACTGGGTGGTTCAGCGCAGATCCCGATGGATTTGCTGGGGTCATCGATGAACCATTGCGCGAGGTGGTAGTCGCCGAGCTTGGTCTGAATCTGCTGGCTCACGCGATCCCTGTTGCCAGTCACCTGTCGGAGAAACGGTGTTGTTACTAATACGTCATCAGCATCATCAGTCTGAACTTGATGTAATGTAGGGCAAGTTTATTAAGTGGGTGTCGTAAGAGGCAGTTACGAGATTACATCAGATTATGCATATTCTCTTGAGTTAAAGGGTAAGAGAAAGGATTTTTTCCCTTTCTCTTACCCTTTAAGTATAATAAAAGCGGATCATACAGATAAAAAACTCTAGAACGATCAAGTGAATCACTGAAAAAAATTAAAAACGATTTATTAGGGTAGTGGAAGAGATTCTATCAAGAAACAGGATTTATAACATCAGGAAGAAGAAAATGAGTGTAGGTGGTATAGTGTTTCTGTGTCTGAAATTGTATCTATCGGTACCAAGGCAACATAAGATAACAGAGATATCAAGTAATGCCAACAAAAAAGTTGACAAAGCTGTTTCTGTTGCTTTAAAGGTCTCCACCTATTCCCCTACATTCACTAGCACGCTAAATTTTTGACCTCGTTCTATAACCTAGTTTCCCAGCCTTGAAAATGTCTCCGCATCTGTCTCTATACTGCCAGATTTGTATAGTAACTTTATGCCTTAATTGAATTCACTGTAACTAGTTTGCAAACATGGAACAGATAGAAGGAATAACGATTAATGGATCTAAATGTATAAATGCCAATTTCTCTCTAAAAATCATAGTGGTAAACAGATTCATAGCTTCATCTCTTGCTTTGTCTCCTAAATTACAAGTTGCCTCTCAAAGTATGGATATTTTAGTATCCAAGTCCGACATAAGGTAAGTGTACCGGTAATGGACAGCGTACCAGTGATGAACATTTTGTGTTGAGTCCTAAAAAATAAGGATACTACAACGCTTTTGTTACCTAGCAATACTTTACCATAGTTATAAGGGATTTAAGTGTCAAAATATTGACAGTTGATGTATGTCAATTGTTCAGTTTCAAGATGGTGGAAAGATAAACAGCCCGTGTCTTCGGTGATATCCTTTTTTTAGTGAATTTGATAACGACGTAATGTGCTGATGAATTTTTTTGTAAAATCAATTAAAGTAATAATTAATAAATATTAAGTTTGTAGCATAATTAAACTCTTTTCCATTCAAAATAATTTTAAAATATTGCAAATATGACGTGGTTTGTCTTTTTTTTCTATGTCCAAATCTGGTACCTGTTTTTAAGACACGTCCTAGTTATGGACACAGTGTCGATTACTAGGGTAGTGCATTTTTTTAAAGATTTTAGTCGATTCTAAGATTTTTTGACGAGGTCAATAAAATATCTTTTTACGACGACTTTATAAAGCTTTTTACCAGTAATGGACGACGTGTTCATTAGCGGTGTGTCCATCATTGGTTCATTCCATTACTATAGGTACTACAAACAAGTTTTCTTACAGTCATCATATTTTATGATTAATAATAACTTTGCTTTAAGAAAACGTAATAACAAATAAAAATTGTTTCTAAGTCAACAGTATTTTTATTTATTTGTGTATGTCAAGTGTCCATTACTAGGTGTCCAAAGCCGGAACACTGTGCATTACTAGGCGTCAATCATTGGTGTATGACTCGTCCATTACTAGATAATTTTAAGCCAATTTTCTTTCGTAATTTTATGTTCATAGAAATTACTAAAATAAATGAAATATACTCATAATAGATGCTAAACATCCCTAACCAACTTTATCTGCAACCATTGCAAGAATCGGATCGAAACTTTTATTTTTGGAAATTATTTACTCACTCCATCGACCTTAAACCGTCCATCACCGGTACACTTACCTTAGACTTATGTTGTTTAATAATAACAATGTCAATGTACACTATCAAAATGATACCATCATCTTAATGATGTTTGACTAACATCAAAATGTTTAAAATAAAATGTAGCGATCTTGTCTGATGTGTTGTGATTAGGATGTCTGTTTATCATGTGATACATCGTCCAAAACGTTTGTTTATTGTTGTGTATGTGTGCGTGGCTGCGTCCATGCTATTAAGTATTCGCCTCGTTACCAATAAATCAGTGTGCATTTTGCAAGCAGTCGTTTCACTTGTCCCTGTTACTCTCATATCTAACATTGGCGACGAGGATGGGATTGCGATAGTGATGTACAGGAGTTGTCGGACTCGACGGGACCCAGGTTGTCAGGGAAGGAGGAAGGTGAAAGAGTGTCTGAATCTAAGGAAACAACGAAAAACGCGGGTTCGTTGGAAAAGTGTTCGGTGTGCGGTCGTTCGAATCATACGTCTTCTACGTGTCGTTTCGCAAAATACAAATGTAAAAAATGTAACATGACGGGTCATCTTCAAAGAATGTGTAAAAAAGTAAATTACATTGCCACAAATGACGTGAATGAAGATGATGATGGTAAGCTTTTTAAAATCATTTGTAGAAATGGCGAACCGATGATTGAAACGGTGACAATCTTAGGGTTTGATTTGGAATTCGAAATTGATAGTGGGTCAGCGGTCACTGTAATATCTCTTAGTACATACAGTAGATATTTTTCAAGTATGCCATTGTCACCGACTAAGAAACAATTGTATACGTATGTCGGTAACAAAATAAGATGTGCTGGAGTAACGCGATTACCCGTTACATATTCTGGACAAACACATGAACTTATTGTTTACGTAGTAAACAATGGGACTGGACCGCCGCTACTTGGTCGAGATTTTATTTCGAGTTTTAAATTAGAGTTGTTACCTTGTAAGTATTTACACAATACAGATAACATTTTAGGAGAATTGAAACCACAGTTTCCAGATGTTTTTTCTGACAAATTAGGAGCGTTTAATAAATATAAAGTTAAACTGCAAATTAAGCCCGGTTCCATACCAGTGTTTTTTAAAGCGCGACCTATCGCGTTCGCTTTAAAAGACAAAGTAAACAATGAGATTGATCGTTTAGTTGAGTTAGGTGTATTAAAACCGGTTGAACATGCGGAATATGCGTCACCTATTGTGCCCGTGTTAAAGCGCAACGGCACAGTTAGGTTGTGTGTTGACTACTCTGTTAGTATAAACAAACAGCTGATTGTGGAACAGTATCCTCTGCCGACGATTCACGAACTGTTTAGCAAATTATATGGGGGACAACAATTTTCAAAAATTGATTTGTCAATGGCTTACAACCAGTTTATATTAGATGAGGACTCCCAAAATATTACTTGCATTAATACGCACCGGGGACTGTATAAATATACTCGTATGGTGTTCGGGTTATCTAGCGCACCATCTATTTTTCAGAAAGCAATGGAGTGTATCCTTTCTAATATGGAAGGCGTTCTGTGTCTACTAGATGATGTCCTCATAACAGGCCCCACCAAAGACATACATTTGCAAAGACTTAAAGCGGTACTCGGGAGATTACAAGATGCAGGATTAGTTTTGCAAAAGGAAAAATGTGAGTTTTTTAAAAATGATATAAATTATCTAGGTTATAAAATAGATAAACATGGTCTTAAAAAGACTCCGGAAAAAGTAAAAGCTATAATTGAAGCACCAGTGCCCACAAATGTAAATAAACTGCAGTCATTTTTGGGATTAGTGAATTATTATAGAAATTTTGTAAAAAGTGCTTCAAGTATTTTAAGTCCGTTATATGACCTATTAAAGAAAGGGGTAAAATGGAATTGGAGCCAGTTACATAGTAAATGTTTTAACAAAATAAAAGAAATTTTAGCTTCGGACCAAGTCTTAACTCATTTTAATCCTAATGCAAAACTAATTCTAACTGTCGATGCATCTCCAACTGGCTTGGGAGCCGTGTTGTCACAGATAGAAACTGATGGTTCCGAACGTCCTATATCGTTCGCGTCTCGCACTCTTAACGCGGCAGAGAAAAATTACGCTCAAATACAGAAGGAAGCCACTGCTATTATTTTTGGTATACGGCGGTTCCACCAGTATTTATATGCCAGGTCTGATCCATTCGTTTTGAGGACAGACCACAAGCCTTTAATTTCAATTTTTGGGCCGTATAAAGGTATTCCAGAAGTATCAGCAAATAGGCTCCAGAGATACGCTTTATTTCTCAGTGGTTATAATTACACAATAGAATATGTACGTAGTAATAACAATTGTGCGGATTACTTATCGCGGGCCAGTCTGCCGGAGGCACCGTTGAGTCAAGGCGAGAGAGGGGCGAAGCCATTTACCTGCGCCGCCGGCGGCGTCGCATCGTGGGATGACTCATTTGAGTTGCCGGTGTCCATCGAGCGCGCTGCATATGTAAACTTCGTGATAGACGGAAGTCTACCGGTGACACTTACAGAATTACGCGAAGAAACGAGTAAAGATGCAGTTTTAAACAATGTAGTTAAATATGTAATAAATGGATGGCCGAAAAAAATTACAGATTTAAGCCTAAAACCATATTTTTGCTGTAGGTTACAACTTTCTTTCGAAAGCGGGTGTCTTATGAGGGGTCACAAAGTAATTTTACCGGAAAAGCTGAGATACAGAGTTATGTCGGAATTACATAATTCTCATTTGGGTATTGTTAAAACAAAAGCGGCCGCGAGGGGTCGAATGTGGTTTCCAGGCATAGACGATGCCTTGGAAAAAATGATAGGCTCGTGTTATGTGTGTACACAATTACGCTCGTCCCCTCCCCGCGCGCCGCTTACACCGTGGGAGTACCCTCCGAGTCCTTTCTATAGAATACATATCGACTTTCTAGGCCCTATTCACGGACATATGTTTTTAGTGGTTGTCGACGCTCACACAAAATGGGTGGAGGTTTATGACATGATAAGCACATCAACCTCGGTAGCAGTGATCGATAAATTATTTGATTTTATGTCTAGGTTTGGATTACCGCGAACAATAGTTAGTGACAATGGCACTGCTTTCGTTTCACAAGAGTTCAAAAAGTTTTGCAATTCTAACGGTATATCACATGTTACTTCACCAAGCTATCATCCGGCTAGTAACGGCCAAGCTGAAAGTTATGTTAAAATTGTAAAAAAGGGAATTAAGTCGTGTATTTTATCTAATAGCAATGTACGGGAAAGCAAATTAAATTTATTAAAGTACCTGTTCGATTATAGAAATTCTATTCACAGTACTACAGGATTGTCACCGGCTCAATTAGTATACGGTAAAAATCTTAGGTCACGCTTAGACCTATTCAATCCAAAATTAATGACATCATCATCTTCATCGAACGTATCTAACGTGGTGAAAAATAAACAGTGTTCGCAGATTGAGTCGTATGGTGGTAAAAATAACCAAACATTTTCTGTTGGTGATAACGTCTTATATAAGAACATTGTTAATAATAAGTGTGTTTGGAACAGAGGTACTATTGTGCAGCGAATGGGCCAAGTGTTATATCTAGTTAAAGATGTTTATTCATTGGTAAATGTAAGAAAACATAAAAATCAATTAGTTTTATATAAAGGCATAAATCTAGATGATGATACTTTCTGGGATTGCGATAGTGATGTACAGGAGTTGTCGGACTCGACGGGACCCAGGTTGTCAGGGAAGGAGGAAGGTGAAAGAGTGTCTGAATCTAAGGAAACAACGACAACCACTCAGAATGTTAATAGCCCTCCACAGCCTTCATCATCTTCAGTCGTTGAGACGGCCGGACAGTCTACACCACCTACTCAGAACGATGACTCAGAGGAGTTCCAAGAGGCTTTGTCGGAAAGCATCGATGATTCAGCGCCAAATGATGAACAACATATCCAGAGGCATAATCCTTGCTCCGGCATGTCACTACGCCAAATCCCTAGAGTTGATTACAAGAGATTTTTATGATTTGTTCGATATTGTTATCAGTGTTGTATGGGGGAGGAGATGTTGTGTATGTGTGCGTGGCTGCGTCCATGCTATTAAGTATTCGCCTCGTTACCAATAAATCAGTGTGCATTTTGCAAGCAGTCGTTTCACTTGTCCCTGTTACTCTCATATCTAACATTTATGTTATAATCAACACCATCTGTCATCTTGTAAGTATTCAAGTAGTAGTATTTAGCGTTGGCAATGGTCTTTATATTACAGACATTTATAATGATAAGTGACTTTTTATCGTCGCTTACATTGTCCTTGACAAACAACTAATTGTTTTATTTTTAACAAAAATCAACAGTACTGTAAATTATCATCCAAAATTCCGGGATCTTCGCCTTGATTCTTATTTTTTCTAAATGTTTAATATTCTGTATGTTGTCGATGATAACCCTTCTGAATACCTTTTACAAACCAGTAGCATTATTCTTGTTATCCCACGTGAAACACTTAGGAATCCAAAGAGTCGATTAAAGAAAAACTTTTCGCTGTATTAACTCAAGCTCTGACACGTGCCCTTTGTATTGGACACTCATACTTCAAGCGCGGACAAAAGTCAAGAAGAAGCAAAACAAACAATAAAACTGCATCGTATAGAAAGAGAACTGGAAAGCTTATAAATGGTAATACAATCGTAAATAGCGTATGTATCATCACGAGGCCGCGGCCGTGTGGCGTCTCGGCCTAAATAAACCAGCTCACTGTCGACCAACTGATTCACAACGCACGCTTATTGGGGATACATGCAAATAATACCACTATTTTGCCATAATCTCCCGTTATTGAACGTCTGGGCAGATCATACTTTAATGGTTTTATTATTGGGTTCAACCCCTACCAGTTAAGTGCTTTTGAAGACTTATGAGGTGACACGTGATGAATTTCAAAATTGCTATTATGCAGAAAGTAGTGACAAATTGTTGATCCATAATTTTTGTCTCCCGTCTCACATATTACGAAATAATTTCCGGCATACAACATTTTGGTAGTAATGGAATTCATTGCATAAAATATATCACACAATTTCGTTGGGATGATTTATTGATTGAAAATTGGATCGGCAAATTTGATATCGCCAGTTTTGTTACTATAACAAGAATATGATTAATTAAATCGCTCCACCGAATGGACCCGCCGGAACCGCTCACAATGATTGTTTAAGCTTTATTTAATAATCGGACTCCAGAGTCTGTTTATTTAAATATTATTTGGAGTTTTGGCAAGGGGAATTTTGATTAAATGCAATAATCAAAAGAGGGCAATAAATTAGGACAAGGCCGGATGATGTCAGTGTCGAGAATTCTGCAAGTACACGATGTAGATGGAGTCCCTGAACCAAAACTACGTGAGATGTTTCTCAATGTATAACTAGAAATTATGTTATTAGAAATTCTTAGTGTATTCAGAATTGAAGGAGCTATCTAGTTTCTATAAACTGAGTCAATAACAACTGAAGCTTCCGGTTAAATTTCCCGCAACTGACCACACAAATGATTCGATCTCACAAACGAGTTTACATCAAAATAATCTGAGCATCTGATTCAATTTCAGAGCACACCAATGAAAAAAATGAAAAAACAAATCCATAGTTTTTAACACAATGGAAACAGAGTTCGAAATCGAATAAAGCAAATGTATTTGAGTTTGCAGTTGTACAGAGATTTGATTGAAACAGCAAATCATTTACGAGACCTGTTTCACTGGGGCATTTTCCGCACGGCTATTTACTAAAGTACCTTTTACGTCCCTTTTATTTATGTATTGTATTCACATAATCCTACAGTGTACAGGCGAAGACTAATCTTTATTTTAGCTGTACGTTTCCACATTTCACTCGTAAATGTCTTTGTAAGGAATGATTCGATTTCGGATCTAATATAATCTCCGATAAAGGTCTTTGGAATTCAGCAAGCGTATGTTACGCTTTCTTCTTAAAGTGACCTTTTTCCGAGTGAGAATTCTAACGGTGACTCTAGAGGATCAAGGTTCAGTCACAATAAAGTGCTCCATATTGTTGATAATATCGATGGTCTTAATATAACCGTTAACCACAACGGCGTGTCTGTTATTAATAGACATAAAAACGTCGTTATTTTTCTTCATAATACACTAGTCTATGAAATTGATATCAACTTCGATAGCTCAGACAAACATTGACAAAGTTTTCATTGATTGTTTTATATTATTTGCTTATGAAATTTAAATGAACATGGTATTTGTTCTCAAACGGAGAAGATAAAATTTTATAAACACGTTCTGTACAGATATCACGAACACCAAATATGTACAAATGGCTAAGTCTATGTTTAAATTCATAAAACTGTTTACTCTCTCGTTTCGTACGATGTTCACAGATGATGTGAGATGTAGGTCAATAGGCACATAAAAACAATCATTCTGACAACTACGGAAATACATATGTATGTGTTGCGATTGTAAACGTATAATAAGAATAGATGTCTTTGAAAATTATGGAATATGAGTTTTAGTTTAGTAACATTCTTGCCGATATCTCTCCTAATTTGGCGGTCATGAATGATGACAGAGCTTTATCTATTGCAGAATCTGGGTTTTGAAATTGCATTGGTGTTACGGGTTTTTACACTAAAACGTTGTATAGACAAAGCTAAGATATCTTGAAGAGCAAAATTTAAATTACACGAAGCAACAAGTCGATCCGTCTCACATATTCCTTCCGATAGCACACATCATCACACGGAATTAACAATCTAGAACGCCTCGCACCTCGTGATATAAATCTTCCCATTAAGGTGAACAAGTGAATTTCACCACGTGTTATTCGTATCTGTGACTATCATAAATCCCGTACGTGCGGTGGTACGGACTACGGGTGGTATAGCGGAGTCAACGCCCCGCCCGACTGTTGTGGGGCGCCCGGCGCCGCCCGCGCCCGCCCGGACGAAAGGACGTACTTCAGGGGCCGGTTACATCAAGTAACCACGAGTCCGTGAACCATGCCTCTGAATAAGTTTGTCCTGTCCATCTTTAACTTTGTCAATATTTTCTTGGCAGTAGTTAACATAACGTTCAACGAGAACACAAATCAAATTTTGGTGAAATTTGTCCGGAAGACAATTTCGTATCAATTAAATAAGCCTCAAGTCAGGTCAGGACACACTGTTTTAGCCTACCCGTTATCAGAAAGCTCAGTCCACACTCGGATATCCCTCGCCTTCAATAACTTTTAAAGCCCAGAAAAGAACTAGCGCCTAGTAACATTTCATAACGACAAGGCCAAAAAATCTCGCACATATACGACGCTTATCAGAACATTATCTTCTTTGTCTATCTAGAGCGACAAATATTAATTGCAAAACAATTTGATATCTTTGGAAATTCCGACCTTGACTTGATATAATTTAGTGTGTCGATATCGATACCGCGAACGCAACTATATCGCGTTCAGATCGATAGAGGTATTAATCTGCAGAAGGATAATGGTAATAATTATGCAGTTTGCAGTCTCGGATATTTCCTGTAAATGTATCTTGAATTACCGAACAAACATTCATCATTTCCTCGAGGAAGGATGACGCACGCACGCACATATCTCTTCACTATATCTTCAATTTGGCATCTACGGAGAGGAAAATACCAGCACGATGTCAACCTAATAGGAAGACATTTTTCTCTTTATTGCTATCTTGCATATTATTTGATTTGCACCAAACGAATAAGAATGCGATTTTTGTTTGCAAGAATCGATATTAATCGTAATCAACCACATATAAACCGCACAAGACTTCACGATATACATAAGATGATGCAATTAAAACGTTCGTGTACCTATGTTATTGTATTCTAGTGAGTAGTATTAACAAATCTATAAAACAGTAAAATATAAAATATTATTTGAGAAGTAAAAGACGAATCATTACAGGTAGCAACAATTGTAGAGACTTAGAGATTCTCCGACACAATAACGAAAAATATTCGGGGAGTCAACGGCCTAGAGTTCACAAGAAGGGTGCAAAATAAGTACAAAAAGGACGCGCTCAGAGGGGTCGCGTTTTATTACTTACATTAGTACAAGATGGGGTAGGCATAGGCAATAGACGACATACGAATGAATATGTACCACCTGGCATGACAGGATTGAAGTGAATAACGTCCCAGAACTTGTAACTATGACAAGTCATCGACCCAAATCAAGTCAATGACATTATCTGGTAGGCGCGCCTAATTTATCTATAACTGTAAGATGATAGGCCTCCCAAACTACTAACAATTCTTCTGAACTTGGAACGAGTTTCCATATCGTTCCCACGTTACGCAGCGAGGATCAACGGCGGAGATAATCTGTTTACCAGATTTATGGATATTCGAGCATTTGTTAACAGATCAATGTAGGTTTTATTTCGTTTTGGTGAAAATGCGTGTATTAGTATGATTAAAAAGGCATATTTTCATTAGATATTTGTGGGGCGGTGGGGGCGCGCCGGAGATGGGCGGCGGGTTGTAATGAGGCCGTCTAGACGCTCCGCAATACTACATTGTATTTGTACCGAGCTCCTATTGTACTCCACAACATTGTACACTGCCACTTAACTTATCGTTTACATTAATGAATAATGAGAGAACGAATTAAGTACGGTCGCAGGTGTAAAAGTAATTCTGCGTGGAGTTGGTAAATGTTATTTCAATAGAGGGATTATTTATTCATAGTCGAGATGTGTCCGACTGTCCGTGCGGTCGTCGACTTGTCCTTATTGAACTTCAGCTCGATGATTAACTACGTTTACATTGTCAACCGAACGTTATTGAAATAAAACCAGTTAATAAAATGATTTATTGCATTATATTGGTAAGACTCAGGTCGAATACTACATAATTGATTGAAACTTAACAGGGCTTGTGTTTGCGGAGCTTCTTTTAACATTTTCTTTGAATAAGAAGTCTCTGAAGCCTCAAGATTTATTTTTTATTTTATGAGGTGAGTTGCAAAATACTCTCTCGACGCCATTTTTTTGGATTCTGTACCCAAAAGGCGCCAACGAGACCTATACGACTATACATATTTGCCTACGCTCTCTGTACGTCAGTCAAGAGATATCTCAGCAGCAGTAAGAGGTAGCCAGTTGAATTTTTCACAGATTATTTTGCTATTGTGGCATGAATATTGAAAAACAAAAGCAAAATCCCAGGTTTTCAACGATTTTTCTAGTATAATACCGGCTTCCCACAGTGCGTGATAGCGCGCACCGCGACGCACGAGCTCGCAGTTCGCACCAACGCACCATGGGAACATTGGGAACAGACTCGTCCGTGGTAACGCGGACGCGTGCGGACCACGAGCTCGCAGTTCGCACCAACGCACCATGGGAACAGACTCGTCCGTGGTAACGCGGACGCGTGCGGACCGGTGCGCCGTATCCACATCACACACCTTCATAATGTGGCTTCCCTCCCACGGTGCGTGATTTTACAGATGATACCACGCACAGCCGGTGCGCGCTACCACGCACCGTGGGAAGCCAGCTTTAGCCGCAACTTCTGATACTGGAACATTGATCCCAACTCTTATGACGCTTTTACGCTTGGTCGTTTGCACCAACTCGGATATCCAAATTACTCTGACTTTACCCAAATTCGAGGAATCTCATAAGCATCCGAATTCGGGTAAATGACCAAGTGTAGTTGCGCCCCTACTCAATAAATCAAGATAAATCTGAGACAGGTCTCAATTTAATAGAAATAGATAGTCGCAAGACTGCCAACAACTTAGATCAAACTTGTTACTGAAACTTTAAAAACTTAAATAGAGGTAAACACAGAATATCTCGCGTTAATGCATATGCTAATGATAAATGAGTTTCCACATGTGTGCACTGGATGTTGACAGCCTGTGGATGGAACGTCACGTTGGACCTAAACCGCCGGGCGCCGCGCCACGTGAGTTCAGGGAACGAGGCACCGATCGTGACTAAACCGGCATTGATTTTACCGGAGAAATGTGCGAATTCAATAAATTAATTGAGGATATACTGACGTGTTTGAAGAATTAATAAAGCATTCGAGCTATTTGCTGTGTAGTTTTGACTACAAATATGTCGTATTAGTAAATCTTGTGGTTTCCGATAAGGTGACCTCTAGGTTTTTATACGGAAAATGAATATCTCAACATTTCGATTGTTGTATTCGATTCTCTGACCTGCACGTCAAAGAATATTATCGCAATTAAGAATATACTAAACACTCATGATTTTTCGTTATAGTGGACTATGAAAAAGATTATCTTCAATGAACATTTACAAGCTAATAATTCAACGATATAAAATTATCAACCCACCACTCTAATCAATTAAATCACTCAACAAAAGAGCAAAAGAATCAAAGAAAGAAGTCTAACGAAAAAACTGGCAATAACAATGAAAGCATATTTCAGCGAAAAGGAAACAAATCACATTAACATCTTCAACGTAAATGTAACAAACTTTACACACAAAGAAATAAGAATATCTACGAACGTATAAAAATAAGAACGTACGGAAATAGATATTACTTCGAAAGTAACCTCTATCTCGCACGTTTAGAGTTGGAGTGGTATGTGATATGGAGAAATATGCTATCGTACAGTCACGTTCAACACCTCACAAGTTATATTTACATTAACGGCCTTGGCAATGCGACATATACAGAGCTATTTGTGGAATAAATATTATAATGAAGTACCAAGTTCACTTCCAAACAGGTAGCTAGAATTACTTCTTATAAGTTTTCCTGACCTATTTTCCAAGGTCTGCTTTAAGGATCTGGTTGCCGCGCTCATTAGCGACCACGATCAGTGAAGAATCAATCAAATTATTCTCATTAAAACTTCCCGATTGACTTTACTCCGATCACCGGTATACACAGCGATAAAAATAATGATGTAAACAAAAAACTAATTGATAAACACGACGCTGTGAAAGTGAAATTAAAATAAGTCCACGTTGCCAACAACAATAATGACGTCGGGCATTTGAATAAACTGTTTATTCCGCAACTATTATCGTGAGTAAACATATGATACAGCGATGCATATGCTTTTGTTCAACACATGTGAGTTAAGTTCCACATGTCCAGAAACACGAGCGTCTAGCGTTCTCCCCCTATCAGTTCCATTTTCTAGTGAGTGCGGGGGACGAGGGAGCTTTAATTACAGTTGTATTTGTGTTTATGCACATATGTGCGACTGTATATCATAAAGTGGGTCGTGCGAGTGCACCCGCAGCTCAGATAAGCCGACCGCTTTTAAAAAGTTATTATAACTCTACTTCGTTTTGGCGCTGTTTCGACGACACTTTACGTCAGACCTCTCAAATATGATCAAAGTGTTATTGAGATGTGTTGAATCATTAATAATTTTTGTTTAACAATAGTAGCGAGGCTCAGGTGCGATAAAAGATGATTAAACAGTACCTCAGTCAAATCGATAGATACTAATTGAAAACACGCGAGAAGTTCTGCTCTCGTATGAAAAAGAGAATTTGAAAAAGGAGGAAATATTTGTAAAACGCGCAAGAACTATGATAATATGATTGCAGTATACATTTTCAGAATACTACTTCAAAGTAGTTCAAAGTTACAATAAAACGACTCCATATTATGGAACTATGTTAGCTTTCATCCGTAGCTTCATAACGTTTGGTTTGTTTTACAGCAACTAACACGACTATTTCAGATATAGTTTACAGTTAGTTCATTCTGCATTCCGGGGAAACTACTTCTCCCGTCAAATATATCCTCTATGACGTAATCTTTTCCAGTGCAAAATTTCGTAATCGCTAAACACAACTGAGCAACAACATGCAAAAAGTTTGTAAGTTCAAACATTTTAAAATACAAATTACGGGTCCGAACCAACTTGTTACAAACTTTAAGCAAATAAACATAAGTCTTATAGGCGAACAACGGCTATTATCTTGATTTTGTTGTTCCATTTGAGCACTTTAAAATCATTTTGGCAGCAATTTACATAGCGCTCCAACAGAACGTATCAACGTAATTACCGAAGTCGACACGTAAACAACGGACGACCTCGAACCCGCTTGACACTGGTCGCGTCCAAACACACTTGATCTCCCTCGACCCGATGGCCATTTAACACCACTAATGAGTGACGAGGGGTGTTCGCACGTTATCAGGGGCCTACTTCAAGTGGTCGAGCGGTGGCTATCAGTTTAAGGTAGGTAGTCACTAGTCAGTATCTACGACGACTAGATCCGAACACGGCACGTGCGGGTGGCAATAAAACCACATACTTCACTTTTACTGCGGCCGATCACGCGATCTGTAGAGACACTCATATCGCAAGAAGTAGATAGGCCCCGTGGAAACTGTTATTTGTGCAACCGCTTTGAGTATTTAAAGTTACGTGTCTCAAGTTTGCATGCGTGGCGTATATTATCTCTGTTCATTTCAGTGATCTTACGCTCAGCCGGTAAAACGGCAGTAAGTTTAAAGTGAAAACTTTTGTTTGCGGTATCATCGTGACTGGCCGCGTCTGCTCAGACTGCACTTATACCATTGTTCCTTGCGTTAAAGGTACCGTCTGTGTGCTTGTCTGCTCAAACTAGTTTGGCAACTGATCTAGATTCGAGGATATTTTCACTATTGGAAATCATTCAGGAATTTCAAGACTAATTCACGCCCACATTTAAACGAATATCGATCTGGAAAGTTAAGTTCATGTCTCATCTGTCGAGGACAGCCTTGATATCAAGCTATCAGTGAGGTTGATAGCCTCTGTCAATCAATTAGCTACAGACGATGCTTCGAATCTATCGTAACACTAATTACATTTGAACATTCTGTAGGTACTAAATCACATTTATCTTTTCACCGCCACACTCAAATGTGTGGAATTTTCGTGCTATGACATTGTAATGTGACACGCGCAGGCACAATATCGACACGTGATTGCGGCGCGCATGCTTCGACGAGAACAAAGGAATGCACTAACCAGACACACTATAGTTTAGACTCCACACAACTTCAATATATGCACAATACATGCATTTACAATAACCGAATAACAATTGACAGACAGATTAACATTGGAGGTTTTTCCGGAAAGTTCTTTATTGTGATTTAAATACAGATTTGAACGAAGCATTAACCTTAAACTTCTAATCACACATCGAAGGAAGGAATGAGACGGGCCAGTTTATAAGTGAACACGGGTTTGTGATTTGTGATAAAACAGTTATGTTGTCGTATTTACATAAGAAGTTCGGCCATATTTGTTTCGCTTCACGAATCGTGTGTAACATTTGAATTCAAACATTACACACGATTCGCAGAGGCAAACATCGCCTCAGCTTCTTAATGTAAATAAAACAAACATAACTTCGTTTATCGCAAACATGCGTTTTTGGGCCTTTACTGTACATCCTTTCGAAGTAACTTTTTAAACGTAATCATGACTGGATTCATGCGGGATTATTTGACATATTGCGATTTCTATATCAGTGAATGGCATTGCTAAACCCACGAATACATTTTCAGCGGCTCTGATATTCACAGAACGCAGAGCTATTCGGAACACTCAATTTAAATATATTTTTGTATACATTTGACGACGTCGCTGAATACTAATGTTGGCAAAAATTTCCAACTTCGTTGTATTCTGTTCAAGGCTGGTATAAAGTAATTGTCGTTTAATGAATAAACCCTAATTATAATCAGTCTCAATTCTGCAAATTAAGTTACCGCTGAGATTTGTTACGGTTTGACTTAAAATTTTCTCTTTCAGTCTCTGAATAAATTGTAGATACGTGTACGTCATGATTCATGTTCTCTTTTGCTTTATTTACTATAAATACATACAAATGGAAGCTGTATGTAGGTAACATATTAGTTTCCAGTGTGCAATAGTGCACAAACGTTGAAGGTTGCGGGTGGGTTGTGTCCTTCGCGCTTCGGAATACAAATCCTTCGGTTGGTCTAACTTGAACATAATAAATAGAACAAGAAAAACATTATTATGACTATTATAATGCCCTTGTCAAGTTGTTATTTAATGCTAATGAGTGAATAATTCGCTTGTAGCCTTCTTCGTAGCGTATTCAAATGATTGCAAAGGTCTTCCTTCCTATATCGGCTTTTTGCCTAGGCCGTTATTTTTGGTTGTGTCCTGACATCTTTAATCTTTTTGGAAGCTAAGGTTTCACTATATTTCTTTTACTCCCAGTTTTTACTGTACATTTACCTAATTGAGAATATCTGTACTTGTACCTAACATCTGAGACGTATCTTGCTACACCCACCCATATAATCATATTATCGTTCATTCATGACTGATTGGACTATTTATATCAGACTATTTATAAACGACTCATTTAACCATTCTTTCCGCATTATTAATCATTCAAAAGCACTTATAATTTCGTGTATTATTTATTTCTCTGTATTAATTTTAGATACCATTTCTATAACGAGCGATCTATATATCAATTCTTGGTTTATCAATTCTAATTAAGTAATTGTTTGAGCATAGAATTACGACTTAGAAGGACATTTAATTAATATTTCTATTTAATTCTGTTGCTGACGCACTTCCGGTAAGCTATTTTAGAATTGTGAATTGCTTATTAAAGTTTTATACCTCTAGTCTCTAAATAATACATATACGTATATATGTAAATTGACGTCGCTTTTCGCATAAGTCTGTTTGTCAGCTTACTTCTTCTTGACTACTCAATGTATTTTGATCCGGTTTTCATTTTACTTTAGGTGATTTCTTCAGGACGGTTTTAAGCTATAAAACGTACCTGACCGACGCCGGGGCGGGTACAGTCTCTTTATAAACAAATAAGTTCTGGTAACAAATACAACTTTACACGAAAGATTTTTCTTTTTAGGGCTCCGTACCCAAAGGGTAAAACGGGACCCTATTACTAAGACTCCGCTGTCCGTCCGTCTGTCCGTCTGTCACCAGGCTGTATCTCATGAACCGTGATAGTTACAGTTGGAATTTTCAAAGATGATGTATTTCTGTTGCCGCTATAACAACAAATACTAAAAAACAGAATAAAATAAATGCTCCCATACAACGGACATGATTTTTTTGCCGTTTTTATATATAATAAATACCCTTCGTACGCGAGTCCGACTCGCACTTGGCCAGTTTTTTCTTTATCTGTTTATTAAGGTTTTCATTGTAACATAGGACCCAACATTGCAACTATATTTTGTAGCTTCAACATTATTGGCGCACTGTGCTATCCAGTGCTACTAAGGCTAGCACAAACAACAGGATTCGCTTGCAAAAATGCGCTTGGGAACGTTTTCGTGCATTTTATATGGACATATAGGTTGTAGAGAAAAAGGACATGGGAAAATATTCAGAGTAAAGCTCGAAAACCGGTTAAATTTAGAAACCGGTAAGATCACAAGGAACTCAATATTTCGGTTTCGTTCTTGTTAACCAGTAAATTGATCGTTATTCTGAAATAAAGTTTTCTTTAAGGTTAGCGTTCATTAACCGGTATTTCGTCCTTGAAATGTCTCTGAAACTTGTTGTTAACATAGGTCGAAGGCTATGCGTCGCGTTAAGTTATACCAATTTATTTCGGTTACAGGACAAAATGATTATCGGTTTCGTTCTGAACAAAAACATCATACAAAACCGTTAAAACCTTTTGTTAACTGATATTTTTGCATCCGGTTCCGAGTCTTGGTTCAAAGGAATGCTGTTTGCTATCAGTCTACTTTACATAGTGATGTTCTTTATACACGTAATCCTTCTGTAGAACTTTCTCCATTGTAAAAAGTACAAATAACAAATATGTAGGTATCAGTGGCGAAGGCTCCATACAGCTCGATTTCTATCGGCTTCCCTTTCGAAACGAGTAGTTACTGGAAATCACGCATCACACTTGAGCAAGGTAAGCATTTTTTGGTCCGGCTTCCCTTTTAAGAAACTTCACCCTACGCCACTGGTAGGTATATTAATATCTGTTATGCATATAAACAGTCAGATTTGGAAGCAATACATTTCAGCTATTGGCTACAGATTTAGTATCACTACGGGTTTTTTTAATTTGAAATGTTTCAATATTCTGATTTCCAGGATTATTGGTATTTCGTTTCCAGGATACAATCAATACCCGTCAAGTATTGTTAATGAGAAATGCGGACAGCATTCAGAATAGTATCAGAAGAACTACCTAGAGTAACCTCAGTCCTAAGTACGAAAGTCAGACTTCGTCAATGCTCCATTAGCAAGGAGATTCTTTCATTTGCGCCTCACGTGCATCCGTGACCATGTAGGTTGATATAACCACAAAGTATGTGTTTGTATATGTATGTGTAAGCGACGGCATGTCGGAGTACTAACCCTGAACGGCGCCGGGAAGAGCGACGATGCGTCGGGCTCGGCGGCGTGCGCCTGCGACATCTGGTGCGCGCGCGCCTGCCGCTCGCGCTCGCGATCGCGCTCGCGGTCGCGGCCGGCCCACGCGCCTGTCCCGCCGCCGCCGCCGCCGCCGCTCCCCCCGCCCCTGTCCCGGTCCCACTTGTCGTACCTGAAACAATACAACAATTACATTAGATACGTCGTCGGTTATCTTCAACACTTGAGAAGGTGCCTTTACACTGCAAGAGGCGTCTCTAAGGAGATACTTGCAGGTCGCAGTGACCAAGGAAAATACACAGACAAGACAGAGAAGTAGTTTCAGTATGCTAAAAAATATTGTAGCGTTTGAATTGCAAAATTAATCTCAACCAACATGGTATCGTCGCGCCCGACACAATTACAGAATTACTAACACTTGTAACGCTGAGCAAAATTTATATTAAACCACGTACCAACGTAACTTGACACAGCAGCTATACACGTTCAGACTGTAACTCCCGAGAGATGAGACAGACAGACTTGATCAAAAGACATATTTATCAGGAAATACTACGCAACCGAAATATAGAACGGTAACTGTTCACGTAGGTACGGAACGCTTTTTAATCCCTGACGGTATGGCCTCAGGGTGGAGCTAAATCTACACAGATCACAAAGCAAAAACCGACTAACAAAAAAAAATATTTTTGGAATAGTACGAACAATGCTGGCCAACCCATAGCAACCAGTACAGCTAGAACCTTTTCCGTCGGTCCACTTTTACAACCTGCACAAAAAGATGAACAGCTGACACTCTGTTTTTCTTATATTTATACTTATTTCTTCCCATACGTGTATGAAAACAATAACATTGCTTATTAAGAATGGCCTATTGTGACTCGAAGGCGTGAAATAACTTCTGCTATCGATGAACTTGCTTTCAAAGAAATGTTTTCGACGACTACAATTCTCTAAACTTCTAATACTAAGAAATTCTAAAACAATCGAAACAAAACCATACAAATTGAAAATTTGGTTACTGCTTTTAATATTAAAATAATATTAAACGTTAGAAAAGCGACGTAGTAAATTACTGTATCGAATGTATGAAGAATTCCAGAAAGCTGTCTATGGGCTGATGATTCATGCAGTTGGAAGAAATATGTGAAATTGTATGTCCATTTAAAATGTATATTCTGGCAAATTGAGTGACTCATCCGGACGGCTAACGTTAACACATTTTCAATATACCGCATCCACCACAAAATAAGCATAGCTCTAAGGTTTCTAACGATTTTATGAGAAGCCTCCCACTGGCTCCCTCGCACGTTTTAATCTTTTCCGAGAAAATTAAAGAGAGAGATTTAACTTAGGTATACAATAACACGGTTCTTGCAATTGATATATATAGAAGCTTTTGATAAAAACGCCCGTGTTTAGATGTGCATCAAAGTCCTAATTTAGTCCTTTGTCTTCTGTTCATTCAATTTCCTATTTTTAGATTCCTACAGATTCGGTACCGAAAACTTTAACCGAAAATTGTACGCCTTTTAGATTTTCGGGTACTATAAAAAAGCTTCATTTAATAATAATATGATGAATAAAGCAATTTCATAACAGTACGACCAATTTACTGGCCACCCACAGAAATCAATTTCAAATGATCAAAAATCGTAAAAAAACATAACCACAATAAATATGAAAGTCATTAGGCGAACCGAGCGAATCTATTTTCCCCGTTTTATCGAACACTTGTTAACACAATGCTCAAAGTGAATATTTATAAAACAGTATTTCAGATAACGTAGTTATTTATCGATACAGTTCTATGGAAGCGTTATCTGTTGCATTACGGTTAGTTTAACAATAAAACAATAGTGATCGGCTCGGTAGCACGTCGTAAAACAATAATATGATGGTGAGCCGGTTCGGTTGAGCATGTTCGTGGATTGTATTATTCGTTATTGGATAATGCAGTTTTTAATATAAAGCGCAATGGACCGGTATGGAACGCGGCATTACTATAAACACACGACAGCAGATCCCCGTGGCCATTATAATGGAACATGCGCCCTATTATGTAGGTATGTGACCGACTTGTTTGTGCGTCTCGTGTCACGTCCTTGACGAATGCCTGTATACTATGGAACGAGTTTTCACATCGATTTATTATGACACCGATTGAGGTATTACTGCGCGGTGTATCGAGTGCAATGAGTGTGTGAGCGACTTCCATTGTTCATATTGTATTTAACATTGTTCTAAAACCGGTTGTTACATTTGCCGATTAGTGTCCTGTTGTTACGTAACCGTGATCAATGTTGTATTGAACATTAATACGTAAATAGGTCTAGCTTCAAGTAGATAAACTCTTCATTATTATGCAGACGTAAATTGGCTTCTGTTTTTACTCCGCAATTTTATTTTCCATTGTACTAATAGCAACGTACATATAAAGGGTAGTTCAGACTACGCTATACTATTTCGCTATATGGTACAGCATATTGCGTCATAAGCTATAACTGACGTTCACACTATACGCTATATCGCAAGTCGGTCTACTATGTATAGCAAATTATTAGACGGTAATCCGTGGGGCGACGGACGGGGTATTAGTGAGGCGGGGCGGAGACCGGAGAATCGTACGATATAGCTCTGAGAATCGCTCAAGTTTATCGCGTACAGCAAGACAATACTTTATAGCGTTGTGTGAGTGTTCATATAAAATGTACGCTGAGCGATATCGTTGTGCATATTTGCTATATGCTATACATTATAGCGTAGTCCGAACTGCGCTTAAGCGATTTAAATTGAATAAGATAAGTATAATAAGTAATTAAAGAGGTTTCTACTCGTAATTATAGACTTACGAGGTTATGAAAACGTTGAAAAAAAATGCTAAAACTTTTTTCATATAATTTATGAAATAGTAGAGTGAACAATTTCACTTTCGCCGTGTTCCCGGTGTCAGTAGTTAGTTGAAAGATTTATTACCGGCGGCCTCACTCGATTTAGCCGGCGGCGTCAATTAATATGTTCACTCAATAAAAACAGAATATACGCTTACTTGGTGGTAATTAAGTGCATGTATGCAAAGCCTACTTACTATTTTTATTTTGTTATAAGAACTGTTTATTAACTTTGTTGTTTAAATAAATATCACCAGTGTCATCTTGCGAAGGTTTGTAAATAGTAAATAAAGTTTTTTATACAGAAGTGGCATGTGAAGAAAGAAAATTATGTCAAAGAGGCTTATTGCGTAGGCTTGACCGAAATATTTGAAAAAACTCTCGGTCAAGGTTGACAAGTTATCCGTATTGTTTTGTTAGAAGATTCAGATATTAAATCAGAAATTAAGGATTAAATTATAGAAAAATTATTGCTCAAACATCCTGTACAAAGCTATATACAGGTTGTATACATACATATTTGTATGAGATATTCGCGGAAAATCCATGAAATTAACTTAATAATACTGTAATGAAGAATATTCACCACATTATAAACTAGCACGGATGACAGTGAATAAATTATGATGACGCATCGGACATCCGTGCCGGAACACAGCGAATAATTGAGAATGCTCTTAAAGATATATTAAAAATATTAATTACTGACCGAGATGTGTACGGCTACTATTTTTTTTTTTTGTTAATTTCAATTAGTGTTTTTTTTTTCTATCACACGAATCATTCTGATATTAACCGCTAGCGGCCCGACCGACGATCCGGTTCGTCAGTGCTATTGTTTATCTATTGTGTCTATGTATAATTACAGTACTCGATAAGTTAAGGAAATAAGCAGGAAAAGTGGTAAAACAAAGACAATATGCGGCTTTAAATTATCAGGGTAGAGGTATTCTATCTGACGAAGGCGGGATTATTATAATTCGAACCTTATATCAAAGACATAAAAGTTACAACACTCGCCTTCGTGAGATAGAAAGACTGAAACACAACTTATTCACATAAATATCCTTTTCTAGTCAAGAAAATCAACTTTACCCGACATAAACTACAGCTGAACACAGCCCCCTGATTCAGAAGTTCAGAACAATTCGATTAGTCATTTGTCGAACTATTCGGTAAGCTATCTCTTTCTCTCTCGTTACGAGAAAGGAATGGTAGACAGAACGAGATAGCAAACTGAAGGGATCGCCAACTGCTTATCGAAAAGGTTCTGAATAGGGAGGTAGGTAGGTCTCTCCTAGCTTCCAAGTATCGTCATATCAAACGGTCCTTCGTATTTGGCATTGAGTTCACCATAACAACCTGCCTTAAATTGTTCTCCTTCTCGTGTCAGCACGAGCTATACGAAAATAGTTCATGTTGTGGTGAAAAGATTAGCCAGACAGCAAGGTTGGTAGCGGGGCTGACTGCCCAGTGAGCGCCGGACGTACTGAAGTATCGTCACTCGTGGAGGCTCTTTTCATGCACCCATGCCTTAAATTGTTTGTCATTAACTCATTCTTTACTGATGCAAAACAATAATTACAAGTAACAATGACACTAATAAACCTCTCTACACCTCTAGCGGCTCACACGTTTGCTGCCCCCTTCGCCTATGTACTGGTGGCTTTCAGGGGGCCCAGCTAGTGAGCTGGCGAATCACCGTCTGCCAACACAATTAATTTTTTTTTAAAGGCAGACGCCGTTTTCTTCCGGCAATAGAGGTTAATCAGCCCATTAAACACCCCTTCCCATAGACCCGATATTTTTCACCATATTTTAGAATAGTCTTGCACCACCTAAGACGGTCCATAACTGTGCTCCAATAGTGCAGCCGTGGATAGTCCCCGTTTGGTGCCCCATCCCATTCTAGATTAAAGTTCTCAAAGGGGCATCTGCGCGTTGGACCTGTGTCACCCGTATGCCTTCCAAAGGACCGGACATTTTCCGCACGGAAGATGAGCGGTGAAAAGAAAGAGAGACACCAATAAAACTAATTTCTCCAGTAAGTCAGTAGAATTTTGACAAAATTCTGTTAGACCATTATTAAAGCACGTAGACCCTCAACTATACGTCACATGAAAGAATAAAAGGTACCAGACTAACGACTAGTGAATGACGGTAAGGTGTCAAAGACCACCCGGTATAGGTAACGAGGTGGCCCAACAATTCAATACGAACTAGCAAACATTTCGTTGTAGTTTGTACACTTAAGTTGTGGTACGATTAGGCCTTGGTCGCTGAGACAGCGAGAAATGACAACCTGAAAAGTCTTTGATTGGGTGTTATAGGCCCTGAGATAGACACTACAAACTCTAACAGTTAAAGATTTTATGACAATATATATATCAGTTTGTCTTAACAGGATATACAATGAACAACAAAGAAAAACTCGTATTTACTCAAATTACCTTTAGTATAAAACGTTTATCGATTGTCAAATGTTTTCTCTTCCAATACTTTCCTTAAAAAAAATACAGAATTTAATTTTTACCTGTACCTACCATAAATAAGCTACTGATAATATTAAAAGTTCAAAATAAAACGATACTGCGAAAAATGAACGAAAATATCTTTTTACAATCCAGTGAATATATTCCGCTCCGGCTCTATTTAATCGAAAACGCAACGTAATCGTAAATATCATAAAATTCCGAATATTTAATTAAAACAAGAAATGTTATTCGTTACTTTTTCCGCAGTGCAAGCTTATCAAGGTGAATGACCGATATATCAGACGTGTCCTTTTCATGAGTGGTGTATAATCTAGGGTTGGTACAAGGCTAGCCAGAAATGTATGGCTTTTTGCACAACAATAGTTCGCTAAACCAAGTCAAAAGGATTTTCCAACTAACAAAATTATAACCCATCAAGAAATCTATCTTTAAGGAAAATATTGCCGAATTAAACATGTCGTATTTTTTGTAAAGCCGAAGGCACGTTTTGTGAGGCAAAAATACCCACAATAAAATTATTCTGTATAAAATTTGAAGCTGTTTCACATAGCAACCTTACGTATGACAATTGACAAAAGACGCCCGCTACCCGCGCACAGTGTAACCACCGGAGCGCCATTTAGTCGCCTTCCAACAAGATAAGAAGAACAAACAGTACGTCAGAGCCAGTGCTTTTACCAGCCGACATACTTGCATATGTAATGGGAAAAGTCAACGTTGCACAAGCCTTACAGGTAATTTACAATTTATGTACATAGACACTAGCTTATCTTTACACTAACAAATGCAAGACAAAACCGGAAATATATAAAATCTCACGTGAGTCTCACGGATAAATTTTTTAATCATCTTAATTGAAAGGAAATATTTAAGTCCAATTACATAATTATAAAGTTTAGTAATATTAAATGGACGTTTAAAACCATTAAATATTATATACCGTTTAATATTATAAACTGTGAACTTTTACATCATTCTATAACAATTTAATTCTAAACAAAACAGGACTGTTTCTATTGAAATTACGTAACCACTCTGTAATCGTTGATGACGAAACTTATTTTAAAAGAGTCCCTCGTCATCCGAAAGGACGAACTATTTTTATCCCGACAGGACAGGTAGTTCCCTTGGGTTATATAACGAATTATTACTTCTCTTTGTTGTCCAATCAGTCTCAAGCTTGCAATATTATTTAATAGAAATCTACACACGGATTTAATAGAACCGGTTCATAATAAGGGTGGTGGGGTGCATGAAAAGAGCCTCCACGACTGACGATACATAAGTATGTCCGGCGCACCCTGGGCAGTCAGTCCCGCTACCAACCTTGCTGACTGGCTAATCTTTTCACCACGGCATGAGCTATTCTCGTATAGCTCGTGCCGTCACGATAGAAGAAGAATAAGGGTGGTGGTTACCAACATTAATTATCTGGTTAAGCAAACGTTTACCTAAAATTCTAGTCTGGGGCTGAATTACCGAAAATTTACGGTATTAATGTCACGGTATGACGTCATACTCATTTAAAACGGCTTACCGAAAGTTCCGGCATACTAAAAATTTCAGTACCGAAAAATGTTGATACAGAAATAAGTAATTCGGTTAAATAACGGTTTCGATACTTAACAAAAAATAAAAACGATTACCTACGACGGATACAGTTCATTTTTCAAGAGTGGAAAATACTTAGTACATTTTTATTGATGGTCACACTTGTCGACAGTTGACACTGCCGCTTCAAATTCCAATTATATCGGTACCGAAATGAAATATGTCTTAAATAACGGTAACACGAAAAGGGTTTAAAAATGTTATTGTTAATTTGAGCTGGTTAAAAACCGGGATTTTCGAGTAAACGTTTGTTTAACAAGAGAATTAATGTTGGTGAACACCACCCTAAGTGTAACGTTTTAACACGGAAACGATCTCCATATTATTACAACTCGTTAATGCGATGACTGGCGTCATTAAGATTTACAGTTCATTTTTCGTTGGACATAAAAAAACCTTAATACCTACGTATTAAAAAGACGAAAAAAGTGCGTCAACGAAAATTCCCTTTTACCTTTCGGTGGAAAATAATTCGATTAGTTATAACAAACCGGTGCCACGCCTAACTCGAGCGACTCCCGTGTCATAGGTTGCGAGGTTGCTAGGTCGTTGACACGATTATTTTTCAGAGGACATTTTTATCACGGGCCGATAAGTACTGACGCCATTATTATTCTGATAACGCGCTCAAAGGCATGATTTCCTACAAAACACGTAAATTGTAACTTAACTAGACCAGCATCGCCCACGCGGACGGTTAGCGAGAATTGATATCCTCACAATAGAAAAATTCGCTGAATATAGAGGTGGGCGTCATACAGACATTCTCGCGTTACTGAATGGATCCCACCCTTGTGCACGCGCGAACTATAGTAATTATAAAACCATCTGTATAGACTGGCCGATAAACGTAGAGTGCGATCGCCTCACAAAGTGATACAAGATTTTTATTTTAAATTGTTAGATCTTTTCCGATTTATTTTTAGATGAACTCATTAAAGCGAATGACGCATTAATATCGGTTCACCAATGTATAGAATTGAGTATAAACAGGTTGCCTATTAATAACTTGAACTTAGTTAGGCTTCTTAGAACTAGTTAGGTTATTATTTCTGTTAAACTGTTAAAGTCAGAAGCTAAAATAAATAAATGGGTAATATATTCAAGTAAGACTTACTAACGACGTAACACATTTTAACATTATTATAATCTTGTAATGCGAAACCTTAGAACGACTTGCATGCGAAATTAAGTCAGTCAAGTGCACATAACATGAAAAATCAATGCATTTGTGTGACGTACCTTTAACAAAACCTGCCAAAATTGATTCGTCTATTCCGGGATCGAATCATCAACGCATTGATAAAAAAAATGTGTATTGAATGATCACAAAACATTAACAAAATCGAAGGGAGAATAAACTTTAGAAACTTCCCACGTACCGTCTACAGAAAAAAACAGTCACTATACCATGTTGGCATTACACCATTAAGATCAAAGATAACATGCATTCAGATATGAATTTAAGAAAAGTAAGATTCGAAGAAGTAACTAACCTCGAAACCATTATGTTTCGACTTTTGAAAGCTCAGAAACGTATAACCTAAGTCTGTAAGCTAACTCTTATAAAACTTGGACGAACAATTCTAAACGTACTTTACACTCATAAATTTTGTTTTAAAATATGTTTCTCTGAATTTTTGACGAGTCGAGAAAAACTGTCTGCGATGAAATGCCGTATATTTCCAAGCAATATGGAGGTTCTAAAAATTTAAGACGGATTGAGAGCTCTGTAACAGTTAGTGCAAAATCTTTTTCATCCGAAATGGCATCATTAGCGGTTGCTACAAAATAAGGAACGAAAGGAACTATGTTGATACATGATTGTTTTAATGAGAATTTTAGGACCAACTGTATAGGAGGTAACATTGTATTACTGTAATTATTGTTTAAAAAGTAGCGTTCTAGTTGAATAACACTTCAAGGGCCATCTTCTTTATTTGTTAGTATAAAACTTGTTTTATTATGTATTGTTGTGTTGTCATGTTTTAAGAACACTAAATATAGTGAGCATATGAAAATTACATTGATAGGTAATATTTCAACGATTTGATTTACCAGATGGTGTTGCAATTTCGACTCATGCATGCCTTTATATGAGATTATTTTGATTTTTTCGAGAAGGTTGAAATGCAGGTTCTCTTATTCTTAAAATGTTTCTTATAGGCTGTATATTTGTTTAAACATGCAGATCATAGATTCAAGAAATTATATAAATATAGAGAACATAAATAATCTGTTAAACAGTTTCACTTTTTCTAGACAATGTAATAACAGAAAATAATAACAGCGGTCATTTATCCTGAAATGGTTTTTCTGAATAAAGAGAAAAAGATAAAACAAATTTGAAAAGGCAATTTATAAAACAGTGAATTTCCACGAAGCCGCGAAAGTGCCTGCAGGTAAATAGTTAAACACATTGAGCTTAGTTCAGGTTTCCACCATTTATCAACAGTGTCCAAAGAAAAATGAAAAAGCAAATTGTACTGTCGCTTTTTTTATCATTCATGAGTTTTTGTGATAGAGTTCGAACAACAAGCTAGTGTCACTTACGGTTTTATATACGTTAAATTTTATGAGTTTTCTTTCATTAACTGAACTATTCTTTAGAGTATATTTTTATAGTCCAAAATAATCTCATTTTTATTACCCTTTAACTTTAAAAGTATAATGCACTGACCTCGTCGTCTACAGAGGGTGGGCGGCTTACTACATCGCAAGAACATCTTTATTAAGAGACACAATTTTATATCTAACGATCGTAATAAACCTGTCAAAGATAAAATGAAAATACAGTTCACAAAGCCAGCTGAAGCGCGGGCATCACAAACATTAGCTAATTTTCGTTTTAACATCGCAAATGTAAAGTAAATGAGCATAGCTACATTTGTCAACAGCACAGTTAAGTGTTCCCTGGCAAATAATTAACGGCTGGTAGGTACAAGCGTTGTGTAATAACCTGACAACTAAGTACCCGAGACAGCAGTAAACGAGGTAACAAGCACCGAATATTCGTATATGCGCGAGGCGGTGTGAGCGCGAATACAGGATGCATTAATTGTACTCATTTCGCAATCTGTTTAGCGATTTTATTGGATAAGTTGGTCACGTGTGCGACTAGGACCAGACACTCGATACCTTATTATACAGATAACGTGAGTTAATGCCACATTCGGAACGGATAAAACTGCGCGAAATAAGATACATGCATTTAAATGTGGATATAAACACGAAATGGTTAATAAAGCAAATCTATCGCTAGTTATTTATTATGTTGGATGTTTATTTAAACTGAAGCTAAGTTATATGATATCTTGTTCAGGGACCCAATTCTACTAACAGAAACGCTGATCAATCGCAACCGGACTGAAGCTGAACTGTTGTCAAGTTGTTTGACAGGAAAAATAAAACCAAACTTTTTAACAGTTTTGGTAAACGAAACCTGACTGACGGTTGTAGTTCATTTGCGGTTTTTAGAATTTAGCTTGTTTGTAGAATTAGCGCACTGTATTCAAAACATGTGTTGTATTATTCTCCTAGTGCGTCTCCCTATCTCCAAAGAAAACTTTTTAGCCTTTTGACATACATTACAATACAAACATAAAGGGCATACTTTCTTGATTGTTTTAGTTTCAGAAACGGTTATACAACCATCTCATTCATGCGTACATACATTTGTGTGGCAATCTCAGTTAGAGAATGATTACGTGAAATCATTTAGAACTGAGAACACAAACATCCGACTTTGAATTCCTCAGCATTGTTATTCGAAAAATTGGGTGCAGATCACATAAGTAGATAAAATACGAATGGAGCTCTCCTACGAAGATTTGTGTGCGAGTAAGTGACTTATACTTACTAAACAATGGACCTAAGGTACTCCTTAAAAAGTTGTTCCCACTGATTCCGTTTCCCTTTTTAGTCATGAATATTGTAGTAGTCTTCAAAAATTTATTAAACGAATGTTCCCCAGTTTCTTTGAACAGTTTGAACGTAAAATTTAATTTGCCAAGGTAGAGCCTTATTGGTCTAAATATTTTGTTCCGGAAAACGAGTTTGGGCAAATGGAAAGAGTCGAATAAACATAACGTCAGATGTCAATTTGCTCCAATGTTACGAGGACGGAGAGCTGTAAATTATAAATTCAGCATATTTAATTATCATACAAGTAATGTGGGAAACACTCGGAACGCTAATTATGTTGCGGTGGTGTGACACTGACAAACAAAATATTTTACCTCATATATTTTGTTTCCGTGGCCGCAAAAGTAAAATATATGAGCATTGTTTGAACAATATCGTAGTTCCGTAATAGAATTCTCAAGAATAAAATCTTATTAACACTATATACACTAGCAATTACTGTGGTCGCGATGTCGTCTATCGAGCTTATTCATCATGCTAACTAGTTAAATTGGCTCTTCTGTTCTACGGATGATATTCGCAAAGATTTGCATAAATTAAATCTATCCAATGGATCCTTAATAGCTAAAGAGATACCAGTCTTGAGATGACAGATACGATACTGAAGATTATTTGCAAAAGACTTTCAATAATATAATGCTTAACATTAATTAATTCAGACTGCTTGTAGAGAATTACAACATAGTATGGTGCCACAGGACTCAATAGACCATGTAAGCAAAAAATGGGTACATGGTCTCTCACCAGTACCATACCAAATATGGTTAAACTAGTCCTTTAATAGTCAACAGATGACAAAGATACACTTTCTAATGAGCGATTGCTGTCTCTAATTCGATTTTAACGGATGTTCCAGCATCATAACCTGATACATTCTTTCTCTTACTCCTATATCGGCTTGTAATTCTAAAATCCTTATAAGGCCCTGCATTAAATTGTTCCATAAAACTATTTCCTATTGTTCGTCACGTCGCACTAGCTCGCGTCAGTCCCGCAATTGTTGGTGTAGTGTTCCTAGGATTGAGTTACAACGTATTCATATAGAACTAAGAAGGTTAATTCGAGCCACTTCCAATTCAGCTTATTGGATTATCGCGAGCTTGCCGCCGCGTGTATAGGGTACAGTTCGCAAATAAAGTGAATGCAGTCAGTTAAAAACTGAATGGAGAACTTCTGCACGGGTGCTTCGAAAAGTACGATATTTGCCAGTGAGTAAGTAATGTGTTTTCAGGCGAGACAATTAGTATTCCTTACTTCTGTTACTTTACCTTACTTATGTAAGAAATAATACAATGCATCTCTACTTTTCTACCCATTGGCATCGTAACTAATGCTTATAAGATAACATCAGATGAACGAGCAACATCATAAACTTGTGAGCTGATACTATCAGAATTCGAAAAAATGGACGGTCGCACTGCGTAGTACCATGTAGTAGTAGTACAATTAGTATTCCTTACTTCTGTTACTTTACCTTACTTATGTAAGAAATAATACAATGCATCTCTACTTTTCTACCCATTGGCATCGTAACTAATGCTTATAAGATAACATCAGATGAACGAGCAACATCATAAACTTGTGAGCTGATACTATCAGAATTCGAAAAAATGGACGGTCGCACTGCGTAGTACCATGTAGTAGTAGTACAATGATCCAGTTAATTGATTCCTACAACCAGCAAAGATGAATGAAAGCACAACAGGCGAATTCGAATTTCGAATAGCGAATTAATCGCTATAATAATTTACACTGGACCAGCTTCAAAATATTAACAAAAACAAACTTTAACCAAGCAAACAGTACCACAAATGCTACATCAAACTGTGCCTATGGTAATCAGTTTGCAATTAATATCACTAGCACGTTATGACGTTAACCTACGTGGCAGTACCGAGAAACGCAAATAGGATGTTGTGTAAGATGATATGGGAGACAACTGTCTATCGAGGTTGTAAATAATCAAAATATGTGAAGACAACTTAGAAAGCGAACCTTTGCCTTATGGCAAGACAGATCCAAAGAATAGGAAGGCTAAATCCGTAAGCAGAACCTAATATAAGATAAGAATTCACTGTAGAAGATCAACTAATAATTTACCTAACAGCTATGACCTACCTCAACACACATAAACAACCTAACGAACTTTAAATTGCCTTACCACCTGAAAACAATCAACTTCAAAGTCAAATATTTTCAACATGAGCAAAAGAAACCTTAGCCAAACAGTACTTAGCAGCAAGTAAATAAATACATGCAACACAAACTAAGTACGTATGTTAACCAATTTGTCGCTAGTACGGAGCTTGTGAGCTGTTTGCACAACTCGCCACTGTTGACAGTGAGCACCGAACGACGTATTATGACTTATGACTAATATTGTGCACGCTAATATGTAACGCAAACGTTTAGACTACGTGACATTAGCAACAACAACATATAAATAATTGACTGGAATCAACACTGAAGTAGTGTTAGGAATATTTTTGTTTTTTTTTTTCAAACCGCCCCTGTTCGAGGAACGGAAGACTGTTCTCCAAATACATAATTGGAGTGTAGGTGTAAGAGCAAATATGTGAAATTGATATGATTGAATTCAAATAAATCTAAATAAAGTAAAAGGAAGTGATGTGGAACTCAAAAACAAAGGTGAATCCTGTATCGAGCTTAAAAGACAATTGGCGTAGGCGGTGCTAAACCGGAAACATGCGAGAATGTTAACACTTTTACTTAGAAATTGCAGAAATATGCGATCGAGCAGAGAAATCATGATTTATGAAAGAATATATCAGAAGAGGACGCTACGAGACAGCTTGAAGTGAAGACCTTTCAAACAACAAAGGATGGAAAGGAAAATACAGAAAGAGGACCTTTATCATATTCTGCCTAATAAGAAAAGGTGCTAATTACATCGTTAACATTCCCACAACAGTTTCTTCTCATTTAAACATCAAAATTCAAATTGATGTTCGTTCTTATAGCACTAAAGGTCAAATCGTTACGATATATCAACCTCAGATGATGTTACAGGCAAAAAGCTTGTTAACACCGCTTACGCATCGCTGGGCAAAAGCAAGTCTATTTGAATTTCGCTTAATTGATTCCTTGGTACTTATCGCATGATACAGGTATATAAAGGCGGATCTTAAGTTAATGTGTTGCGAACATGCATATTGTTTCTTTCTTCTAGTACACTTGTTACACCTAAATAATGTGGACAGCAATGACCTAACGTTTTTCAAACCCATTATTGATAACAACAATTATTATTTTATGTTCTCTATTAAGTCAATCTAATCTGACTACATTTCTTTCTTATTTGTCACTGCTAGCAGGTCAGCGCAGTTTTTGCGTAAAAAACCTTCCTAAAGCAGTATTGGCTGCCTGAAGAGCATTAAAACCACTCAAACAGACATTGACAACATCTGTCAACACAGATAAAGAAACACGACAGTTTCATTGGTAGTTTATAAGGTAGAAGTTATCTAATTCTGTTAACGGAACTACTTCAAAGTCTTAATAATTTATCTTTAACGCATCTTATAAATAAACAAAGACGTTTCGTTAATGCACTTGTTTCAACCAACACTAATACAGAGGAAGAAGGCATCTTAATTTTTTTTAAAGGGTTGTACTAAAATATACATTTGTCCCGCCATAAAAGTGAATAAAGCCCCAAACTCGCGGTTTACTGTCTTGGTCTCGTATTAATTATGTGCATACTTTGTTGTGGAGAACCGCTGTTTTTAACAAACAATCGCTTCATATAAAACAAAATTCTTGCCCACTTTTATTTGTGGGACTTATCTCGAAAATTTCTGGATTCTTTTGGATTTGGTGTCATCAGAACTTTGAGCGCTCTTGAGAAGCCATTTTTATATGCAATTAATTTACAATCCTTGAAGACATTTTAAACCCAAAAACTGAATTCCAATAAAGTTGAATGGCAATCATTGAAATAAATTTTGTAAAATACTACTGGCATATGAGAAAAGCCAGGGTAGGTTCCTAGCATGTAATAAATAACGAGAACACGACGAGTTCGCAGGAAATTAAAAAAAATACGAAATGGTCGGCCGACTGTGACCCACCAGTTTGTTGTCGTTAGTATGTTAAACTTTGGACATTAGATATTGTAGCTAACATGGCGATCTCGATTACATTTCCTTTTACGTTGTCCATACCAAGTGTTGTTTGAATACATACACGGTAGTATTATTCAGCTGCATCTGTTAGACTGGAAGCTGAGACCAGTGTAAGTACTTGAGAAAAAGTTAGGTAGATCATAGCTAATTCTTATTGAATAAAACCCGTAGCAGTTTAAATTGAAAATTCCAAAACTCTAGAATAACGTGGTATCTTAAAAGTTGTCTTACCCAACGCCTCCGTTCAGGGCGGTGACCAGGCCGGGCCTCTCATAGCACATATGCATACCAGCAATGTCTGCTGCACACTTATCAATACTGATAGTTTATATCACTGTTTCACTACACAACACAATGTTACCAATTAATCCACTCCACGAACGAACATTTTTGATTGAAAGTTACATCCATCAGTTCACACCGATAGTTTGGCTACTGCGGAACAAAATTATTAGTTACGCCGAATGTAGATCAGCACAGGTCTATTGCGATTTAATCGATTCATGTCATGTAACACTCGATTGCTGTAATCGATTTATATTTACAACAAATTAACAACTGCTGGGAACTCATTAACCGTTTTACTACCGTTGGTTTAAACTATAAAATTTGATTGAAGAGGATCTTCGGAATTCGGATCAGGGCTGTGATTCACAACGATTCGATTAAACGGTTGTCGAACGATTCGGGAAGCTATCTCTTTTTCTCTCGTTACGAGAATCGTTGAAGGAATGAGATAACAAATCGAATTGGTCAACAACTGCTTATCAAAAAGGTTCTGATTGGGGGGTAGATATTGATTTTATCAAATCAGGAGCAAAATCGCAATGAACAATTTGTTCATTGCCATTTTGTTCAATCGTCGATAATTCATTACCTTGACGCCATTTTAGAACATATACATTGAGGAAAAAGTTAAAACATGAAAAGTAAAGGAAATCTGGTCATTAAAGTTGCGAACTACGTCACATTATTCAGTTGACGTAGTTTCGTAAAATACACATGATATGGCCATAACAGCTTACATGTAACCTTGTCAAAGCTTATCTGACCTTGCAGAAATTGCTAATTACAAACCTAATTACATACGTGAAACTGTAGTTATATTTCATACCCGTAATGGAATTGGGGTATAATAGGTAAAGTAAACTTATTGCGATAGACAATGAAAAAAAGCTAATAGCTTTCAAGGATGTCTAAGTGAGTTTTAATTTATATAAAGTGAGACAGCTATTGTCTGTCAAAAGTGCGATATTAAGCGATAATGGATCATTTTGCGGGACGTCAGGGTAATCTTAATTTAAAGAAACGGTGATTACGGGAGATGCGGCCCGGTCAGATGATTAATTGGGAAGCAGCGCGGCGGATACTTTTTGCCTTATTTAGCTAACATCGGGTAAATAGAATGTGGCGGGTATTTTTTCGCCGAGAGGGTCATGAGGAGCCATTACGCGGGTGTTTTCTCGTGTGATTGATCTGCGTCCCGCCGCTCTAAGGGAACACTGGAACTACACCCCTGTTTGGGGCAACGGCGTGTTTATGGATAACGGTATCAACATCAATAAACCCGTATCTATACGAGTATATCTCTATTTCTCATCTGTGAGAAGATGGTTTATTATAATGAAGCTCCGTGTCATTTAAATGGCTTTGGCACTCTATATTGTACTCACATTATTATGCGAGACTCACAAAATTTACATTTTACTTAATAGATACTCGTTCAAACGACCCTTTCTCGGACAGGCCAGGCGTGGGAAAAGCTAGTTCGTCATCTAACGTTACTCTTTTTACTAGACACGTATATTTTAACTTGATTTAAATGACAATAGGACAGATGGTCAAATACTGACAATAACGGGTAAAGCCGGTAACTACCAATACGCGGGTGCATAACAATTTATACACACTGTTATGAATGTCTGCCAAGGTCGTGACAGCGACTACTTCGACGTTTTAAAACTAGTTAATTTTCTATACGAGCCAAATACTGAGTGTCCTACATCTGAGAAACATTAACCTAGTTTAAAGTCGAGGTCATATTGTGGTCACTTCGTCACTGGGATTCGCGGAGAGCGAAACAATCTACCGAGCAGACAATGAGTTGACAAAGTGTCCGCTCATCAAAAAGTCACCACCAAATTTTGGGATATCAATTAAACTTTGAGTTGGGAGCAAAATATACAATTCCTTTATCTTTATCCGTTGACCTTAATGCGGTGAAATAAGCGCCCTGAAAGGGATAAAATAATGTTGTAGAGCGGACATATTCTCCTGGATAGTTATTCAGCTTTTACAAGACTATTCAAGATAACCCTTGAGACGTTAGAACCCTCTTCGAGCCCCGTGGGAAGGCCTCAGTTTATCTAAAGATAAGTGTCTCGCACACTGACCACCGGACTCATTTAGATTAGAAGCTATTAATATTCAGTCCTTGCCAAGTAAAGGATCCTTAATTGTACCTACGAAAAGCAATAAATAATGAATACAAACAAGTTTATATTAATTCAAGATTGATTTTGACTCTGTTAATGAAATATCCGAAGTCGAAAGCACTATTTCAGGAAGCTATTTTTTAATTAGAGGCATGGTCAATTTGTACATATGTAATTCTATTTTGTGCTTCAATATAAATTAAACGCAATTAGTATGCAATATCCAGGACATTACGATCGATATTGATATCTATTTAAATATTGATGCTGCACATAAAATTCGAGAGATTTCATTGTGTATTCGCGCGCTTGTTTCTTGGTCTTGACAAGACAATGCTATTTCATTCAATGATTTTGATTATAAATTAAATAGTAAAATGAGTATTATTTATCCAATAGGATGAGAGAACATTGTTTATCCTAACATAGAAGATCACTGTACTTATTATTTTATGAAGACGAGTCGTGCAAATCTTTAGATTTTGAAAATGTTATGCTGTAAAACATTGAGTAAATAAATAAAAATAATTAAGCAAAGAATGGTCAAGTCCAAGTCTTTGTGAAGATGAGTAATGCCGTAGAGCGACATCGTGGCTCGGTGTGGAACTAAAGTGGATAATAATGCCCGGACAACTGTACATAATTGTACCTGAATTAACTAATGAGTAAAGGTAGTAACTAATTTTATTTCCTAACTTCATGTTTAAGTTATGTTTGTTATGAGTAGATTATGAGTAATTTACTAGCGCTAATTTATGTTTGTGTTAACATCATCAAGATCTAAATTCATGATGCTAATTATTTTTACTTCAGGTGAATGGAAAATTTTATTATGCAGATTTCAGTACCTACTAATTCAAGACATAAAATATCACAATGTAAAGGTTATGACTGTACTTAACTTAAAATTCATACAGCATTAACCTTGTCATTGACTTCAAGAGCGTGATTGTGTATAAATAAAGATTTGAAGACCATTTATTTTATTTTGATTGTCTTATTTTAGACAACATTTTAGTTGAACGCCACATAAACAAAGCCCTTTCCAAAAATCGAGTAGACAACGGTTTCCCAATTTATAATTGGTTACAGTTTTGAAAAGGTATCGTAAATCATAAATTCCCAGTTCCAGCAATCAACTGCGTCATGCATGAGTCAACATCATGGACATAACATCCGTCGGAGCGATTCGTTTCTTACAAAAAGCTGATGCGATTGCGTCGTCAAAGTCAATCCTACGATCCAACACTGCAATCCAAGTGATCACTGGTGGTCCTCGCCACAGATTTCACTGTGACGGCGCACAAACACACAGAGAGGTGGAGCGCGCTGACAACACGCACGCATTCCGTGTCCGAATGCAAAGCGCATCACGATCACCGCTCACGTCCGTGCGAAAACCCGCCAAAAGCGAGTTCCCCGAGTACCTTTTATGAGGTATCTGAGCAATAGGCATGCGCCGCACAACGCGTACACGACCAAACGGCAGGCGAGGACGCGCGCGACTGCCGTTCGACGCGGGGCGGGACCGACCGACGACGCTCGCAGGTTATCGTGAGTCGACTACACAGATAATGATGTCAAAAGTGGATCGGACTAATGCTCTCTATTATGTTGTAAACGTTCCGAATACCCCGAGCCGGTGCCCAATGTTGCACACTCAGCTCAGATTCCATAAGATTTCCATTGATCAATTCAATATTTGTCGACCTGAATTTTTAATACTCTCGCGGTGTGAACACACCATTGTTATGTTAATGATCGGATCAATTATGTTCACTTCCTTTCAATTAATATCAAGAACATTTTCAACTTTAATTAACTGGGTATCAGTGTGTGTTTTAAACTCGATTAAATTATTGTTGGAAATAGTTTTGAATTGTTTTTCGGACCTTTGGTCCTTCGAGTTGAGCGTTTTGGTCCTTTGTGTCAAACAAGATTTTGGGGATGTTTCTTATCTTTTGATGATTTTAAAAACATATAAAAACAATTGATGCTTTTTCGGAGCATAAACCCTACTTGTAACATTTCCTTACAAAAATTTCAAGTCTTGCCACGCCTTTGAAAATTGTACCAACAAAGAAGTATTAGCGGAGAATATCACTCATCGGAGTGAGCGCGCGCCCGACGCAAAACACCGGCCGTAATTTTTATTGTCCCACGCTGCCCGTCGCGTTAAACTAATCTGATTCTTGTCTCAAAACAACAAGACGAAAAATCGCTTAACATCATGGCATGCCCGCAAAGTATTAGTCAAATCGAATAATGTTGATATTTTGACGATCCACCGAATGTGTACCGTATCGTGATTGTATTGGAGTCTTAAACGCAATGCTCACGTTAATGTGGATGACACATTTTGTATTGTTGTGGGTTTTATTTATCGGTTTATACCTTAGCTTTTAAATCTAGCCGTATTGTTTGCGGTAATACGGTTGGTTTCGAATGGGGCAGAAGATGACCGCCGCCTATTTTCATTTAGCTGTGGGTCTTTACATTTTGGTCGTATTAAGAAGCGAGCTTCGTTTGATGGATGTTTTAGCCGGTTGAGGTTTTTGCGGTGGATTTCGTGAAAGAGCCGTGACGTGGAGAACGGAAAAGTGTTCTTGGTGTTTATCGAGCGTCGCGATAAACACTCCCAGCAAGGAGACATTTAAAATGTATTTAGTAAACATGAGTTATAAACTCCTACACAACCAATTTCGTTCGAATCGACATCAAAGCTCCTAATTAACGCGGCATTCGCTACGTAACGTTTATTACTATACAGTACGGCAAGTTTGTACAAAAATAAACACTGACACCAATTAGCACATACTAGTACGGTCTCCAGCGAAACTATTCCATCGCGACCAATTATTAGTCACGTTCAAATAGCAGGGAGCGAGCTATGTGGTAACTGAAAATAGTACTATGTTGACCATTAAGTGAATTGCACACGGATAACTAATTCGTTGTGACCCAAATTTGGCGTGACAAGCGGAGCGCGCCTGCGACGGCCGTAGCGGAAATAGGCGGATCATCCCAGGGGAGGGGAGAGGAAACTTTAGGGCCGCTGAGGGAACATACCCGTGGATCGCCTACCACTTTCTACTCTCTTACTTAGGTTTCACTAGCAAGTGTTTGCTAAGTCTTGCCGCGATAGAGACGAAAATGAGGCTAAAAGCTAAGAATGATTAGAAACGGTTAATTCTTAAACGTTAAAACTTAGTTAAGTCACTCCGTGGAGAAATATTTGCAAAACAAAGCAGCCGCCTTTGCGCCTAAGGTAAGCATAGTAAATGTGCTGGAAAAATATTGAAAGAACAATTTTTTAAAGCTACTCTATAATTTTGTGTCACCTGCGACAATCCTCGATTAGTGTACTTAGTTATTGTCGAAGTGCAGTCGACCTATTATTTACTTTACCTACACATATATTTATAACAGGAGAATTCCATAACGCTTTGTGATAACACTGACAACAAAGAGCTTTTTGATTGGGTAAGTATATCATATCATTCATATTATTCAACATTAACTCTGTTATTGTTTGTTTGGGATTCATGTAAAAGAGCTCTATCGGATAGTATTTATTTAGTATTATGCTAATCTTCACTATTCGTTAGCCTTTACAAGAAATATGCAAGAAAAAAATTATTAAAAATAACTTGTACCAAAGGACCAATCACCACCTCAGAAATGTAAGCGGTCCGAAATTGTTCAAACATTAAAATCCGAAGTCACAGCCATTATTCGAAAGTAAATGAGAGTAAAACCTCAACGTCAACTCAACCCCTACCCAAGCAACGCCCATAGTCAGCACACAAAGAGCTTTTGATAGGTCAAATTCGAGATTGTTCCAAACTCCGGTATGAAAGCAAGAGGTGGGTTTCACCCGGCATCCCGGTTAAATATGCACGCAAACGACCAACCGCTTCGGAAATTGGCACTCTAGTAAAGAACGATACTGAATGTAGTTCTCCTTAATGTAATTACACCGAGTACCAACACGTGGAGCTGTCTATTTACACTGAATACATAAACAACAGCTCGTTGGAAATCAAATGGCGTTTAAGTAAGACTTGTGGTACACCAACTGCTAAGGATTTTGCACGAGGGACATGTATACAGACATTTCCGATTGTTTACAGTCGTATAAGTAGCAAGAATAACAACGTGATTACTGGAGCGGTCACAGTCAGCTCAGGGAGATGCTTTGTACTGCTTAAACACAGCCAAAAGGCTCCTTTCTGCAATCAAATGCTGCTTTGGAGAAAGAAGCCTCTTATCTGTGTGAACGATGCTAACGGATGAAAAGGAAGAGCAAAGAGCGCCCACAGGCACTCGATAGCTTGAGCGACAGTGACAGCTCAATTCCTCATGGCATTTCCTGACTGCTCGTGTATTGAGATTCTGCATTAAAAATTCAGATTGAATGGCAGGTCCTGCTTGAAACCGTCGGTATTGACTGCAATAGCTGTCTGTGCGTTCCCAGCTTAACCTTAACAAGTAGATATCGTAGATTGATCGTAGAAAGTCTTTAAATCCATGTTATAATTCCCATAAGTTTATAAGTACGAAACAAGTTTAACTACTGCTTGAAGGCTGAAGGAAATGTACCTTTCTTGTTACAAACTGTGCAATATAATGAGAATGAAATCTCTACTGCTTCGTGTCTATAAAACTGTGTGTACCTAGAGACAAACTCATTTAAGGAAACTTCTTTATAGATACTCTGGTTTTTAACTTTAATTAAAAAATATATTTTCGGGAGCATTTACAGTATTCACAGTATGTGTCCGTGTTGACTTTGGCTAAAAAGAAGAGATTGAAATAAAATTATTTAACGCTCTCAAACTCGCAGAGGAATATACATAATCAATTGTTGGTGTAAAATTCGCAATATCATTAGCGGCGAGTCCCGAACATTCGTCGGTCCTTATCGGCGCCACAGTAGATAATATATTTATCTACTGTGTCGGCGCGCTCGTTATCTTGCAGCGCTTGCGACGTTTAAACGAAACATTTCCGAATGTATTAACGCGAATTTCAAGGCAATGTCTCGCTCTGTTTATAAACTTGCTTTATTTCAGACATGGTGTGTTTGAATCACCGGAGTAGTTTATTTATATAATGACATGTGGTTCGGTAAAAGTATCTGTTGTATTGCCAATGTTTCTCTCAGATATTGGTGCAAAATTCGGTGAATTTTAAGTTGTATATGGAAGGATGTGTTTTCTAGCCGTCCACCTGAGCTAATCCCTCAGTCGTCGCATGCACCACCCTCGGGAGGGTGTCCTATTCTTAGCAGGGGACCACACGCCAATAAATGGAAATGCAAAAGGAAATAGACCTCTATGTGAGCAGACTGGAGGTTTAAATGCCATTTCAATTCGAAGGTTTGATTTTATTGTTATGATAATAAATAGAAACGAAACAATCAATATGTATTACTTACATCATACAAATCGACATGCTGTAAATCTTTGTAGCATATACTGATAACAGTTATCTGTTTTATCGCGGCGATATTGCCAATCTTGTAGATAAGCTTTATTGTTTCCGATAATATTCGCCAACGTGTATATCACTAATTAAATTAATATTTATATATAGTATATCTATGCCTAGTCGTCAGGTCCAGATTCAGTATCAAATGAAGCTTTAGAAAACCTATCTATATCAGAAAATTGTAAACAAAGACCCTGCAATAAATTAAGGTTGTCGGTCAACCGGTCCAATACACTCACAATAATATATAAAATTGATTCTGCTGAACTAGTCAATCACTTATCCCACAACACTATAATATTGTTACTGTTGTCTATGGGTACTTTGTCGTCATGTTTCATAGAGCTTTTTTAGCATAGACCGTATAATATTAATGGATGAATAAAAAATGTGTAGTACCTACAACATCGTACCCTAAAATAACAGACAGATGGATATCAATGTCATAACGTACCCGCGATATAGCACAAGAACAAAGACGTATCAGGGAGCTTGCATTTATTGAGAGCGAAGGAGAAAAAAGTGCTTTTTCAACCCCATCTAGCCAGACGGAAAAATACGTCGTTGCCGATTGTTTCCCTGTCCGGAACGCGAAATGCAAAGTATGAAATAATTATGGCGGTGAGAGTGCGCGACATGTCGGTACTCCTCCCCCGTCCTGCGTCCTCCTCCCCTCCTCGTCCCATCAGCCGATCGTCCTCGTCTCCAATCTCCGACCCCCTAGACTACAAGGTGGCGAGGCGTCGACAAAACGTCGCCACAAATGCGGTAAAAAGGGACTTGTTGCTTTATCAGTGTCGGGTTTTCGCGTGAAAATTTGTTGAATAAGTAATGTTGCGTTACACGACCTATATCCTACAATGTAGAACAGTTGTAACACTCGTCTCAAAATTTTCAGGAACATCATTGTGGGAGTAAATGATTTACTGTTGGAATTGAACGAATAAACTTCATTTCTTACGTCTCCGATACTTCTCGACGTCGCTCGCATAGCGATCGCGACAACAGAATAGCAGAAAACGCATTAGTGTGAGCGCACACAGAGTCGAGTAGTTTAAGCCGATGCATGACTAGGGTGACAAGGGCGAGATTCGAAAGAGGAATGTCCCGCAATCGATTCTTTAGAGCGCGCGGCTGGCCTGGCATCGCGTCCAACAGAACGCCGGATAATTGAAATACCTGACGGCAGTCACGGGAGACAGGATTGGGTTCGGGAGCACCGCACTACACTGCTATCTAACGTAAACATTTTGATGAAATGTTTGTCATGATTTAACGGGTTTTTTTACAACTAGGTTTCCTGCGCGGTGACGTCAGTGGTCCAGTGGCTTTTATTTTATGACAACCAATTTATAACTGGTTATTTTTATAAATTTAGTGCATATCACTTCCGCCTAAGGTGACATTGTGTAACCTTCTGCTGATCTTTAATATCTCACTCGCATTTCAAGCAAGGAACATGTTTTAAATCGTTTGACATAGTTTTTTATTTTAGAACGTTTAAGACATTTGCCTATTAAGTTTGAATACATTTCTATTTCGGTAGTCTTCTTCAGTCTTACTAAAAGGACCATGTTGACGATAATTGGATGCCAAAACCTGAACAATTTAATGCAAATTAAGCAAAAATGTAGCCCTATACCAGTTTACTCGGTGACAGATGATTACACTAATGAAGTTGACATTTAAGATGATTAAGTTATTTGCCAATGTGTGCACAATTCACAACACAAATGATCCGACGACAGCAGCGCATTGAGCACTCTACTTTAACCGCATTAACGTCGATAATAACCCATACTTACTATAACAACCACTATTCGCATAAAGCCCGATCATTCATCATAATTCGCATCTTTTAGCAGCTTCATACTAAACTCCTCCTTTGTCCGTATTGTGACAGCAGGACCAGGAACGAGATGATATTTCATATGAGACGACTTTTCAAACACTCGTTGTTTTTATTTCCCGTTCTATTCAACGCGGTTCGGAGCCAACGCAGCTCGAGCACGTATTGTACATAATATTGTACTGTAATTCGATATTGCCGCTATGATAATACTCGGAGTTATGTTTATACTAAGGAATGTCACGTAATACCGAACGCAATTCATTCAGTTCTGTTTAATTGGACGTAAATGACACGCAGTGGGAATGTTTTTTTTTTAAACATCTTCATAAAGCACGTTTGTGAGATGTATTTCATCTCGTATTAGTACTAGTTATAACTGCTATCAAACGCAAGAAAATAAACGTCTCGTACATAAGGACCAAATTGAAAAACAACACAGACGCTGTCAATAAAATTACCATTCATGCTATTTGGCTACAGAACCTTAAAACGTGCAAGTTTCTATCAAATTGAACAACCAACTCAAGATAGCGAAATAAAACATGTTATTTTAATAACGTTGCAATGAATACTCGTCTAGACTAGAAACATACAGCTGTTCAGCTCAATTCAACATAAACACGAGCTATTAGACTGGCACATCTCTATTACATACAACGCCATGTTGGAGTTACGGCGATCCAGATTAATCCACTACTATCTAATGATATGCTGACGTATACTAGTAATGTTAACCTGTTGATTCCTTAATCCGTACATACAAAAATTCACGCCCTATACCCATGGGGGTAGCAGAAACTGCAGAACGCCACATGCTACGATCCTTACATACTCCTTTCGCTTCGTCCATGTTCGTACATCTTGTCATACACGCACGCCGGTTGAGAGTACTACGCACCTGTCCTGTTTGAAGAACATCACCTATAACATCGATGCTATGGCTAGGGCGTCCTCTACTGGCGTTTCACGGACACCCGCCTTATAAATTACCTTTGTTAATCAATCACATGACCAAGCCACCTGAGCATACTCCTTTCAAGTTTGTCACTTCACTACATCATCTTTTAAACCGCAACTTTCTTATCAGATCATTCCTCAACCTATCATTCAAATTCATTAAATCCTGTGCACTAAATAGCGAAACAACAAATTAATTATTGAAAATGGACAAGACCGTAGAAATTGGAGATTTATAATACGAAGAAATAAACATATTTTAAGGATAATGGTGTCTATTAATTCTACAAAATCAGGCTTAATTAAGGCGATAAGCGTTTAACGGTTGTTTTACTTATGCATTTTTCAAACTGGTTCGCTCATAAGACTTTCTCGTAGCAACAGACAATTTAATTGTAACGACAAGCTGTCATCTTAACTTAACTCTGTATCACTTTAATTTGTGATATAAAATTTCACTAAAAAGGAATTTAATGATATCAAATAAAAATAAAAACGCTTATCGGAAAGGGGGTACTGATACAATTACTTATAGTAGTTGATTTAGTATTAAAACTAATTCTGATAAAACCAACGTCACAGAAAATAATTTCACTATTGACCCGAAACGGCTAACGCGAAATAGAACAGAGAAAAAGGAGTTTCATTCTCCCGAAGTACCGAACCATTTTAAAATCTCATAGCCGGGGCTAGCAAAACACATCGTAGCTAAGCGGGTTACGATAACCGTAAACCAGGAAACGTTATAAATACTGGATACTTTTTGTTTTTATATCGATTCACCCCGTCAAAAGGCAGCAGATGATTAAATACAGGCAAGGGATTAAATACCGGATGGATTGGCAGTAACATCCACCTGTGTTGAAAACATTATGCGATGACATTTTTTTTCATTAATAAGCTTAGGTATCTGTAAAAGTTCTAAATCGATCAGGTTCAGTTTTGATATAACCTATCAATATTTTTATCTTTCGTATCTACAAAACCATTTATTCTTGGGTAAAATGAATAATTGTATTTAACAACTTTCAAATTCGTTTTATATGTTTATACCAAGTAGTCCATAAACATTCATAAACGTTCAAACACAAACTACTGACCTTCAGTAAATACATAAAAATATAATATCAAATTCCATTTCAAATGGTGTTTTAAATGAGAAGCCATTCTCATGTTAATTAAATTGTGTATGTGAGGAATCTACATTCAATTCAGTCGAAGATTTACGCAGCAATAAGACAGATTTATTAGTTAATAGCTGTTGCCGGCGGTTTCACTCGCATCCTAGGGTAACTACTTCATGTACCAAGATAGGTATCCTATGTGTTAATCTAGGACATGGTCTATCTGGGTGGCAAATTTCATCCAAATCCGTTCAGTCGTTTATGTGTGATTGCACTTCACAATCTTCACAAAATGCATCTTCACAAACTTTCACATTTATACTATTAGTAGGATTGTCGTATTATTAGATGTAGACGTGATTGGATTAACTAATCTTTTAAAGAAAACATTGCAGCAATTTCAATAGTATCTAATGTTTAAATTAAAACATTTTTTGGATAGGTTTCCGTTCGAGTAGTATGGTGGGAAGCCGCACTTTTTAGTCTTTTAAAGATTAAGATACTTAAGTTATCTTAAAGATGCTTGTTTTCATGTGCATTGAACCCTTCAAGGTAAATGTATCTTAATCTCATATGCCAGTGTTCTTGAGAACAATGTTGTTAGAGCTTGAGTAATTGCAATCACATCATTGTATCATCAACCACTGCGAATATAGACCTCTTCCCTGTTACGTCACTCTTAAACGGTCCTGCTCTCCGTATCCACCTCTTAGATATAAGACACATACTTTAATACCACCACTTTGATTAATTAAACAACAACAATGCAGTAATATCCAAGTAGACAGTGAATTCAGCGCACCGGGCACGATGCATATTTGATGCGCGCGCGATACCGCCGGACAGACAATATTTACCTTAGACAATAAACAGACGATGACATCATCGCTTAACTTACTGGATCATGTTTGTGAATTTTATCATTTGTATCTATCTGCATGTGCACTTCATACATTTAGGAGCGAGTGACATAAGTGTAAGATTTTACGCTTTCTCTGTTCCGCATTTTTATTCCAAAATTTTCCCGGTCTGGTTGATCCTCGTTAAAAGTAATGCTTGTAAGGCTATTTGGCAGCAAACTCCTCCTTCTTTGGCAATGATAAGGTTGCTGACAAATTTTAATAGGACAAGGTTTCCGAAACATATGTCTTTGCAAAGATGTTACCCATCCATCATGCTATCAGTCTAAGAAGTTATCATTCAAGACCATGCTAAAAAATGTATTTCTAATGGATACTATCACTCATTTTATCGTGGCTTAGTCAGATAGCCTGATTTGATAGTCCTAGACCCAACACGTCCATGACCACCAACAGATTTAATAAAGGAAACTAATTCAAGCTAATTAATTGCAAATTCAAACAAACTTATTTCGATGAAAAAAGACTTCCAGATGGTTGTAACATCGACATTGTGTAGCCTTTACTGTTCGATTTTATTAACGAAATGCTAGAAATAAATAGGGTAACGCTAGAGAAAGTACTCGTTAACTTTAAACAGAATATGTCACCATCTCAGGTAATAAGATATCGCCGAAGCAGTGCTTATGAAGACAAATTGAATAGAATTTAAAAATAGAAAAGAAGAGTATATAATATTGTCCCTTGTCTATATTAGTATTTAAAGATCAAATCAGAAGTGTTTTCCTTTTTCAGTATCTAATAAAGAATCTAGCAACAGGATAAAAGAAAAGTGTAGCTGTCAACTCTTGAGAAATGAGGTGTGCCCAGAGATGGCAAATAATGCACGCAATGCATTCCAAATATATTCATATGTGACTGTCATTACGACTGCGAATTGCAAATTGATGACGTGTCCAGTCGATCCAGTTTTATAGACACATATATCCTTGCACGTCTCCCCTTAAAAGGCATGCCGCAAGGGACGTTCTTCGGCCCCGTTTTAATTGTAAATAAGAAGTTTACGAGCTTGTCCTGACAAATCTTGAGTTTATTGTCATTGTTTATTATGGTATTATAAAAAGGAAGGAAAAGTGTGTCAACTGTTAACGCCCACGTCTCAATGTTATCCTTCTTCCATTTAAGGATAGCGCAAAAGAAAATCCTGTTATCAAACTAAACCCAGTATTCACGTTATGATTCTGGGAATTCAACGAAAATTTAGCTGGAAAATATAATTTTCCTTACCGAAATACCAAATTCTACTAAATACAATGTGATGTCCGATTTCAAGAAAATGTAGTATAGAATTGTTGTACTAAATACACAATAGACACCACTAGTTCATAAATATGCTACTTTATTATTCACATTACAACAATGCTTCTCTGCAACTGAGAAAATACTTTTGTATTTAAAGAAAAAAAAACTATATTTTTCTAACCTTGAAGCATGGATATGCATATAATTGTGACCAACATTTGCATGAATACCGGTTTTGGCGTCTACTTGTACGTACAATAACACAATACAATATTTAAAAATCATAATATAATTCAGTGGTATCTTTCAGTCGAATACATCAGAGATTACAGAGATTCATACATTTTAATCAGTTTGCAGGCGACACGTGCACTCGGCGCTAGATAAATGTGAAACGTATAGGAAAATAATCAAACTTTTTATCGCACGTGTTTTTCATGAGTCAAGTTACCGTATCGTGTTGTCTGATTTACATATTGTTTGATTTGAATCGGATACATTGTTACTACGTGAAACACAGTTAGGTAAACAGCTTATTATACGCGTATGTTAGTTTGCCTGTGTTAATAAAAGTGATTATGTAAACATTAATAACTGAGCCTAATATAATCTCTGTATTCAATCTATTGCGCACGACCAGTTTCATCTAATCACATGCAGTGTTTCCGGATGTATGCGGAACGACTGCCATCTCACCTCCGCCCGCAACCCTAAGTGGAACCAGGTCAACTATAATAACATCGTATTTCTTTAACAACGTAATGACCCGTTTTCCTCTAATGTCTTCAAACTAAAGACAAGCTGATAACACACTACATTTCTCCATTATTTCCACTACACTATCATGAATCAGCAATTTTGTATCATAATGGTATTTGTAACTCTAAAATTAATTTGTCATCGCATTTAATAAGCCATGAAACATCCCCTCGCCGACTATTTGAAGCTGCCTTTTGTATTATAACTTAATACTTATGTCATCACGAAGTCTACGTCACGAATACATTTAGTAAGTGAAAGCGTTGAAATATTATTTAATTTTTCGTCAACATGGCGTATCTAAATGTCGCCACGCAATGTAAACGAATTGAAACCATTGTTCATGAGAATAACTCAATACTAAATGGAAAGTTGCTTAGGAGCACTATTGTTCCTTCAATGCTTCTTGATCACAACAAAAAATAAATTCGCTTAAGGGCAATTCGCTTAAATTGTCTATATACCGGTTAGGGCCAAATTAATGTTTAAAGAGGTCGGAGTATGTATTCAACGGTTGCGCGTTGTAAGCGTTATCGATGGAGCATGATCAACAAGCATAATTTATCTAATTAGTTAAACAATTTGATGACCGAATCGTTAATTTGGTCGCGTCTTCTACTGCAAGTATTTAAGGATTTAAGATTCTAAATGGGATTTACGGGTCCTATATGTTTTAGTTTACGGATTTAACACAAGGATTAAAAGCAGTCTTTCAAATGACAAATATAACCCACAAAATAGAAATGAGAAACTTTGTGATATGATTGGACGTGCAAATGAGGGCAATTTCATTAGAGGCAAACCGTAAATCAAACCTGTCAGCATTGTTAGACCAGGTACATTTCTCTATCAAAGAAAAATATGTATCAACGAAGATTTAGTGCGATTTACTCACGCATTTCACTGTCATCTTGGGAAAATTCCGAATAAAAATATGAAGATACTCCACGTACGTACGAGTATCATTTGTAAATGTCTAACGTGAGATGACACATACGTCGTTCTATTAAAATTATTAGTAATGTAGGGCGGTCACGATTTCCTTAACGCATTACGTACTATCAACAGTGATGCTTCACTTGCGCATAATTCGTTTCAATTAACGTGTTGGCATTTATAATAAATTCTTGATAATAGGACCTTCAACGATAATAAAACTAATCTACTTTGAATAACGTTTTTAGATCAGATACAACTTGTAGATGACAAATTAACGACAATATCAATACCTTTGTTTTCATTAATAGTTAAATTACAGAAAAAAGATTTAAATTAAATCTAGGCATTGGGAACGGGACAATAAAATGCGTAAAAATTTGGTTACATAAAACAATCTACATATTAAGAAATGAGATTACAATATCGCCAGCTGAGAGGCTAAACCGTACAAAAATTCCTTCTCACGGCACAACGGTATCGACGCACGCGCTTGTTGCTAAGGTCATTGCGACAAAACTGTCGTCTCTTTCTGCCTTTTCGTTTTTGTTAAAAGTCCAAGCGAGACAAACGTCGATGCAAATGAGCCGCCGGAAAAAACGACCATTTGACTTACTGTGGCGACTCGCAGTGATTGATTAGATGCACCTTCTTCTTCTGGAATCGGCGTTTACTTGGAATCGGACGAGTCTGCTCGCCCCCATTGTTTGTCCATTTCGACATGGCTTCACATTATTACAATGGTTCTCCTTTTGCTGGACGATGGAGCAATAAATACATCGTAAACTTAGTGCGCGCACATAAATTCTTGTACCGGACTCATAATGCGACTATTTGATGATAGCGCGCTGTCTGGACGCTACGCCAGAATTTCTCAAGAATATGGCATCTATGAACTAATTCATAACTATGTCTGTGGTCAAAGATTATACAAGGTTAGTCAGAAAGGGGGTACTAATCCGAAAGGGTGTTAAAGAACACATAATAATGAATAACTTTTGTTCTACAACTTTTCCCAAAACTCAATAGTTTAAGAGAAACAGTTGTTCAAAAATCTCAAAAAAAAACTCTAAAATCTATCTATCCCCAGTTATGATCAGCTGTGTTTACATTTTAGGTCATATTTGGGCTCATGAATTAGAAGCACCATTTTCTGAATTTGTAACTAAAGCAGGGATGAATAATATTTGAAAAAACTAAAATAATAATCATTTTATTTGGAAAAAAATAATATCGAATTTAGAAATTTTAACACTTGCTTTCAAACAGTCATCAGCGATAGGTACTATAAGTGGGCTTCGGATTAGTACCCCCTTTCCGACTAACCTTGTATAGATCTATATAAATGTAAATTTCAAATTTATTATATGGAAATAAGTTGCAAACTCATTAGCATGAAAATAAACCGACTACTACAAGTAGCTCCATCTATCGTAGTAACAACGCACTTCTTATGTTTACAGTTGTTTAGAAATGACCATTTACGACGAAGCAATATCAATGGTTGAAAAATTACAAATTAAAATGTAACGTTATTATTTAGTTACATAAATAACTGAAGGAGAAATAAAAGAATAGAGTTGTAAATAAATTAAACTCTGTAATGCCCTATGTTTACTTTCACAGTTCACGGTCGTAATTGGCATCGGTGCTCACGAAGTGGCGCCGTCTCCTTCTTGCTTCTCAAGATTTCCGTTTATGACTTGTTGTTCTGTCTCTTTCTAGTGGTGATTTATAGTAACTGAAGCTTTACATAACCGCGGCAGCTACTTAGTAGTTACTACTACATGTTGTGCTAGTGCCAGTCCGTTTATCATGATTATGACGCTATAAAATAATTATTTTATCTCCTTTGCATGGCTTATCGTGGACGAGTTTTCAAACATTACTTATTTAAGCAAATTTATGATTTAATGAGCGTACAATATGCCATAATTAATTGTCCGCAAAAAGAGAAGCATGTTTGTAGTTCAGACATCAGAATTAAGTATTTACTTCGTTTTCTGGACTGGAAAGCCTTACAGCAGGGACTTGAAAGAATATTAAGGATAGTTAAAAGAAAAACTACTACAAGCTTGATAATATCGATTTATTTAGATTTCTAAACATTTTGGAATTAGTCTTCGTTCTATATAAATAATCTATTAAGTCTGATCTACATAACACCAATCCCACAAACTAGAGCGAAGAATTCACTGCAAGTGATCTAGTAAAGGTATTGCACGGATCGTACATTGCAATTAAATTAGAAATTAGAAAACGTGCAACTTTCACGTAATTGATGCTCCTATAGTACGCACCTGTAGCGGTGAGTGAATAAGCGAAACTAATTATGAGCCGACAACCGCACCAATACACGGACAATCTACTAAGAAATCTTTACTACACAGTTCAATGATCGATACATAAATAATGTCGCAGATACCTATTAAACGAATCGACCAATTTAAAGGGACACCAACTAAATTACCTAGACAAAATAAATCGCCTTTAAGGGCTGCTAAAATAAGAAAAGTTGTTAAACATTTTCTAATCATTTGACGGGTCAACAGCCACAGAATAACGGACAAATGTGCCAATGAAACGTGTTTTAATAATGTAATGCTAATAGATATGAACGATTTACGTTAAACAGATATTTGTGGCGGAGTTGACTTACCGGCTCGACTCGAGCATCATTTTGTGTGGCCTGTAAACAGAAAAACAAACACTTTAACAAAGGAGACAATTAACAACTAAATTACATACACTGGCACACATATGTATGCAATATCTGAATATGCACACTTGGATGCGTAATGCGTAACCGTATAGGAATGTGAGCATGTGTGCGAAAACAATAGATCATTAACAAAAGTAAATCATGTTTTATGAAAATGTTAGTACGTCGACCTAATACCGATTGGTAATAATCTGAAAAAGGTTGAAGACGTTTAACCATCAGGTATTAAGCGATCACCTCGGGGAAAATATTTATTACATTTTGTATAACCCAAAGTGGATTTTATTGAGGCAATCTTTCAGATGGATTATTTTATGATGGCATATCTTATTTTGGAAGTGCGTTTATTTCATGTGGTGTTTCAGTTTCTTGGAATAGTGTTTAGCAAATCGTCTTCGTGGTCGCAGGGTGAACAAGGCTAAATTCCCTGGTACACTAATTATGTGGTTTAGTCCAAGGTTGGCGCGATATGAACTAAGCGGTGCGCTATGAAAACCTCGTTTCAACGTCTTCACTGAAGCTGTCGACCTAAATAATGCTTCGTTTTTATACAATTCCCTCAAGGTTGCCATTAGTAGTTATTAATTTTCGCTTGAATTATTTGTTTGTACTTTATTACTGAGAGACCTGAAACTAAACTTCCATTAATTAGATTGAAAAATTTACAGAACACGAGTATTGAAGTCTACATGCTTTATACTACTAAATAGTTTCACTACAATACATTAAACTAACAAAGAAAAAACATATAGTAAATCATCAAATAATCTAGAAGCTAAACCACAACAGTAACGATCAAATACTATCTGCTAACAACACTACAGTAGATAAGACGCACTTGAAACAAATAATCCATAAAAAGCAATAATTAATATCAGAAAGCAATAACAGGACGGGAAAATAACACGCATATCTGACAATCATGTCACGCGAGGGATATTCCACTCACCATAACCTCGCGAACGTCGCGAAGGTCGCCGAGGTCATTGCATTGTTGACTCCAACGCGTGCGCCATCCCACACACACACACAGTCTTATCTTTTATCAATCCGCGATAATTTTGGAGGCTTAACCTCTGCAGCTAATATTATCATATCATTGATTTTATCATGTTTATGATATCATTCTTTCCGTTCAGTTCCGATATGCTTGATGTAATATTTATTGCTAGGGCAAAGAGGGAAATACATTGAGCATAAACAAATCATAGTTTTCCGGTGATTATCTTTTTCATTATTGCTTCCTTCCAAGTCGACGTTTTAAACGTCTGGGGTAATAATCGTTGTAGAGCACAATGAATGCACTATGATAATACTGATTGTTGAAAGTCGGGTCAACAGCGTAAATTCTCAAATGCAAAGTCCATAAACCACTGCGGGAAATATGTATGACAGCACAGGAACAATTGGATCCTGGGAAACAGTCGCTACCGTCATAGCACCTATCACTTTTAACCACATCCTGTCATCCAGTTGTGCGGTCGAGTCTACGCCACACGAAATATTCACTTTCAAATCACAGGAAAGTCATTTGAATTGATCTTCAACATTTTTCACTCAACGTAGTACGTAAAACTAAAATTAAATGTACGAATGAAACACAATAAGGCAATTTTGGAGTGTATACTATCAATAATATTTGCAAATGTTTATAATTCATTGTTCAAACATTTGCACTTTGTCATCTTTTCCACATTAAGTTGAAGTTGTTCTAATATAAACATAATATTACTAAGTCTTTTAGAGCTTCATAAAATTATTTATTAAGTAATAAAGACGGATACTTTTGCACTCATTCATAATTTCACTTCATAAATGCTAATTAAACCACCGATAGTATTGCGCTACAATAAATCAAGTTAGCAATAGAAAACGAAACAAACACCGAGCCATCGGTGGCTATCTGGCATCCTGTTAGACGTAGAGCAGGTAAATTTGCAATTGCCTGAACTCTCTTCGGACAAGTTGCTCCAAAAAAGGTTCAAGCAATTTTGAACCTTCCAAGTACCGCCATAACTTAGGATCGCCCATCTAAAAACATATCGTGGCCAAGCTAATCTGCACTATATAACCCAAAACGATAAAGAGTGTTGTACATTGGTAGCTGTCCGGCTTATGAATGAGGATGTCGGTATGCCACAAAGAGCACTCGAGGGAAAAAACTATTTGAAAGGCAAAATTTGGGATCTGCAAAAAATCTGAACATCATTGAGTAATTATTGTTTTGTAAATGATTTTTTAATATTGCTATTGTACACAACTATCAACAACTGCTGCGTTAGCGGAAAGAAAAACTTGTGGAGTAATAAAAAAATTAAAACGCCAAGGCTGTTGAAGAAGGTGCAATTGAATTAACATTCGCATATGAATTGCAAATGAACGATATATAACGTACTGACATAAAACAAACCGAATTCAGTCGCGTAGTTCACTGAAATACATTTACAGGTGATATGTACAACGAAGGTAACAAAGGGTTTGAAATGAACTCCGTGTGAATTGTTTTCATTCTGACGAAATGTTTTGTCTATAATTTCACGCGATGATAAGCCACAAAATAAATTGATGTTTGACCTACCGTAAAAGCTACTATTTGTGGAAGTTTATGCCTAATTGGATTCTCTGGGTATTCAAGTGTTATGCACAGCTTATAATATTCACGTTTTAGGAATGGTTACCTCTCGTGCTTGAAAGTCAGTTATTGAAAAAACCTTTGCCTTTCCTTAATTCTCTCAATTCACAATTCCCATTTTACTCAAGTTATGAGCCTTTTTACATTGCCAGTCGGCTCAATGGTCTGTAATTTTGTTTTGATGAATTAGCCAAACGGCGGGATACTTATAATTGAGGATGGACAGACAACGCCGAAACCGTTCGAGCCCTCCAATTTATAGCGGATGTATCGAAAGCTTTTTGCAAATAAAAATATGGAATTTTCGGAAGAGGGAGTTCATCGTTCGCTTGATCGCGTTACCGACCTTGACGTTTGGATGTCGAAGAACTGCGTTTAGTAGTAACTGACTACGTACTTTCTGACAAAAGTTTTCAAGATATACACTACCGAGAATTCTTCACTCAACTTTTTATTGCGTGGCTTTGTGTCTCTCAGTTTTGTTAGTAATGTGGATCTAACGTGCAAACAACAGAAACGAATAGTCAAAGTAAAAACACTCTTTGAAAATGTTTCTAGTACGACTTGAAACTTTGACAACGGGAAGGAAGAAATAAGCAAAATCAACAGAGCAATTAAAATTGAGGTCAATGACAAGAGAATACAAAATGCAGTTGTAAATGTGGATGGTCGGCGTCGGCGCGATAGTAACCCTCTGAGATGGCTATGGAAAGAATATCTCTAGGGTCTCATTAGCAAAGCGAGCGAAGCATGCTGCGGTTAGGGAGACAGTCGCACCGAACAGCACTTCTCGTAAGAAGGGCCTTATTAGTAAGCGGATGGGTGTTTTGTCTATTTGTTAATGTTGGAGTGGTCTACGCTACCTACATAGAGCACTTTGTTTGAATTCAAGTTGATATTCTTTAGCAAATTGCTGTCCAAGGTAGACAATAACACTTGACTAATCAAACGAAGGAAGATAGACGAAGTCCCCCTGTAACGACCATGTAATAAAATCAACGTAGTAAACGAGCAGCTGAAAAGAAGCCCGGCGAACTTTAGAACACGAACGCATCGTCTTAGAACAAATAGCACGGAGACGGAGAGCCCGCTAAATTCTGAGCTAAGCTTTTTAGTCAACATTGAATCGAATACGGAAAACACTTGTGCACAAATACTCATAATAATTATTCTGTAATTGTGTGCGGTGTTCAGCGTAGCGTATCAAAGCGATGCCTGCACGCGTCGAAGGAGCTGAGGGTTTTACTCTGTCGGCACAATTTATGACAAACTTCGGTAATTCCATATCCGAGTCGAGTAGTGTAATTACTGTGTGTGCGGGCACCGATCGGTTCCAAACATAACCCGGCTCCACAGACACTGTCGTCATGTAAATCAAAGAGCAAACAATAATGACTCGTCGAGATTACCAGTTGGATGCGTGCGCTCAGGCTTTAATGTGTGCTAACGTGTGAAGCCGTCCCAGATAACAATGTACTTGTCACTACACCAGCTCTAGATAAACTGGTTTTCTATTGTATATTTTGTCTAAAAGAAGAGATAAGTTTAACGTTTGTTTTGGAGAATTGAAGCAAGTATCATGTTTATGAGTTTTGATCAATCTGCTGCGCCAAACTGAGAAAGTTATCAATACAACTATAACAAAGAACCATTTAATATAATTAAAGAAATTCCAAATGTAAGTACTGCGGTCTGCAGCATTAAAAACTTAAATTCTTAGGAGGCGTGTGAATCCTGCAACATTTAATAACGCGATGAATATACAAAACACGCACGTCACTACGAATGAAATTAGATACAATAAGAAAATCACAACAAAATTTAAATCTTAATTAATGAGTTTGGACGGGCGCGTGCAAGCGTTGCTGGAACTGGTAGCGCGAGCGACCACCCGGTCCGACCAGACTGGTTGCCTTCGTCGACCTTGCAGCTTTCGATTCTGCACACTATCGATTAACTACCATTATACATTTTGCTACCAATTTGCTTTTATACCAAATCAACTTTCGCTGGAAATCAGCTGATATATGTACCAGCTGACTAAGTATATTCAATTTACGAATTTCATCATTTCTTTCATCAATTCCAATAATTCAATCATCATCATATCTTAAGGTGGTGAAACATGGGCGCAGTTTTACAGTTATAAATGGTTCTCCTAATAGACTGCTACATTCAACGTTTGTTAGAAATTTATAATAAACATAATCACCATGCTAGGCAAACGGATTAGTGATATCAGTAAGCTGATGATGTTATTAACGCACATCAGGATACCGCAGCCTCTCTTTGGATTTAACAATTCCACGATTACCTTCTACCTTTTTTATTCTTCTATTGTATTCAGATTTGAAATTTCCCATATCGTTTATAATTTTAATATCATACCGTAATACAATTCTGAGACATCAAACAGCGCAATTACCCTGTGATTGAATTCGATTATGGACACGATTATATGTATTTGAAATAACTTTAACCAATGATGATTACATTGGTTAAATATGAAAATTGTAAGTAATATACGATTACGAAAATAGTTTTAGATTTGACTCTGTCCTGTATCAGAAAAACAGGCACGCAAAGGTTGTATACCTGAATTCTCTCTTCTATTCTTAAACTTTTTTTTTCATATCATCATTTCTATTATGTTCCCTTAATCTCGCAGTTTTATCAATTAATCTTAGTAGAATGCATTTTTCATAGTAACTTTACAAGTAGCAACCCATACAAATAGTTGTGTTCTTCATTACTACCTAATAATAAATTCCATAATAAAACTAGTTTATTTATGTCGTAAAATAAGATTGTTTATCTAGTTTTAAGGGTATCTCTGCAGACGTTACATCTAAAAGCAATTCGAGAAATAAGATCCAATGGCTTAACGATCGATTAAAGTGTTAATTTACATAACTATGGCGTTTCGGTTTGTTTTTATCAAGCGAAATACTTTTAAGTAGAATTAATGTATACGCCTGCAAGACGGTGAATTACTGCTTACTGTTATACGAGTTGCTTAATACTTTGTATTTATTGTTTGTATTGTGTAATGGTATATGCTGTAAGTATGTTTAAAGGATTAGTTTTATATTATTGTGAAGCAAAATTTATATACGACAAATGAACCAACTCAATGACTTGACCATTTACTGACAAACATAATCTTTGTACTAGAATAATACTTGGTAACAAATGGTGGTCCAAATGTTGGCAAAACAGAGGATATTATTGTATCAACAAATAATTAAGGAAGAGATAAGGGTAACAAGTTGAGCGAGGCATCAGGCACATCAGTGTTACCAAGTCACATTACACCTTTTGTGCGCAAAGCTATCGATTCCCTACTTCGTTACCGTGTCCCAACTGTGAATTAACTTTTCCCCGACCCACCACACGAGCACAATCGAGGAGCAGATTCATAGAATTTCCAATCAAAATGTAAATTTCAACCCAACTATTTTACATTCATCCATTCATTTGTCGGCAGGAACTGCGAGTGAGGTGAAACGTATTGTATCGGTCTCCTCATTACAGTTTTTCTTTATTGTAGGTTGCTCGTAGGCGACAATCGCGACTACGCTGTGTATACGAATATTTTTTACTCGGTAAGTAAGTTCAGAAACAGTTATTGCCATAACAGAGGCTATTTGTCAAATTTATTGCGCTTCCGCACTCACAACTGTAACTTACTACCTATTTAATAGCCTGTTTTATATATCGTTTTTGCAATCAAATTTTGAACTGAAAAATTTCATAATAACTATAGAACAGTTTGAGTTGATGAAAACGTTTCAATTTTAATGATAATTAATAATTTATTAACCTCCACAGCAAAAGATTTAATTTAACTAATAGCAAAAGTTTCAAAAAATTCAAAATTGGGCTCGGCGACTGCACTGACACTAGTGACCTTTACGTGTTGCGAAAACACAAAAAAAAAAAAACATAGCAACTGTAATTAAACTTTGACAGCCGGCAAATTTTGCACACAGCTCAAATTATTGGTTTGTTTGACTGAAAAGTTATGTGCAAATTACAAATTAAACTAGACGTAATATTAGCTCTCATACCCATGACACATCAGACGCAATCATAACGTAAATCTGCGTCGAGCGACGTCCACTTGTCATCGGCGCAGACGACGTACTCCTTCCTTTATTATCATATCATTTGTGCCCACTACCATAAATACCGTACAAACTGACAGAAATTACTGAGCTAGTAAACCATGGAGTAAAAAATTAAACGCACTATATTGACATTTCAACTGGACGTAAAAAATGTAGTACAATTAAATTTGTATTCTTGTGATCATAGACCATACGATTATTTGCACTGTAGCGGTCGTTGAACTTTAGAGCTTATGCTGTATGTGTCTTTGAGCAGTGCCAATGTACTTACGACTCGCGTTGGCACGGCTTGAAGCTCTGATGACACAGGAAGAGATAAGAACTTGAGGATTCTTCCCTCTTTTGGACTATATTCTACATTAATATTTTCATCTTATGATCTGTTTAGTAAAGAAATGGCTAAGACAAATAATAATAAAAGTATTAATGCGTCAGAAATGTTTGTTTTGAACACTTCACCAACTAATATTAAGTGTTTGTGTAATCATAGATCCAGAACGAGTGGACCGCGAATTCGAGATATTTCTTATTCTCAAGAATATTTGTTTGAAATCGGGTCAGCCGTTTCCAAGATCCGGATCAGCTTTCAGGTGTCAGGTTTTCAAAGTTTTTATGTTGAATCTTCTAGACCACCGTGAATATTAAGATTGGACGTCTTATCTACAATATATGGTCATTGTTTTCATTGAAATTGAATTTGATTATTAAATTGTTTTGTCCTTATTATTTACCTGTATGGAAATTCTTATGCACACAAGGAAAATAAATATAGGTCGATGACGAATGAACTCGCATAAAAGTTAAAGTGACATTTTTATGACATTATAAATCCAAGGCTGGCGGAGGCCTATAGGTTACCATATAGGTAGAATGTTTGTCGAATCTTGTCTTGTAACAAAAATAGCAATTATCTTGCGCACATTATAACGATTGGAGCGTGAAGTCCATCAATCATGGCGATCGGCGGCCATGACAATAATGGAGTTTATTAAACATGTAGCAAATTCGCAACGCTTTCAAATTTTGTGGAGAACGCGTCTAGTAAGGCCGCTCAGGGCGCTGGACACCAGCCAACAACTCTACCTACTTCAATCTTTAATGCATTTGAACTATTTTATTACAGCAATGTATACAAACACGCAATATAAACTAATTTCTCGATTAACTGTCATGATAAGATGTCATTTGACGCTACGCTATGTAGGCTATAAAAACGCGATATTGAGCAAGCCTGTTGCGGCGGTATCATAATTATAATTTTACAAATAATGTCAATCTACCTATGTAGTTTGTACTTGTAATATATTTGTACAATGGTTACTTATACGCGTATATCGGTAACTAGCGATGATGTCACCTCGATACTATAGCGAATCAAGCGTGCACTATAAAGCCAGTGTTGTCATAAAGCCGGCACAAAAGCAACCGCTAAATATGGTATTTTAATAATTATCATTCCGACTTAGGTTATTATTGTCAGTTGTACGGCCCGGCTGCGTTCCCACTAAAACGTTACGCAACTGCGGCAGTAAAATTAGTTACTCGGTCGAGATTGGCGGAATTAATGCCCGCTCCTTAGGTGGACTTGAAATTAAAAGATTTATTGTTATAATTAAAATTTGTCATAAAAATGGCGTGGCATTCGTTGATGGTTAAATAAAATTAATGGTTGTAAACGCTAACAATTTTCCACGGGCGGCGGTTCTGTCGCGACTCGTGCTGTCAGCAGTGATATTTCAAGATAAGCTACTTGGCCGTACGCTTCGCTCCTGTGTTCCGTTCCCACGCGGCCACGCAACAAATAACAACACAACATTACCGAATCATTTATAAAATGAGCCACTTCAAATTAGAGGACGTGCGCGTGAATTTAATGTACATTTTAACTACTACGAAGTAAACAGAGTAACGCAATGGGCCGAATTGTCCATTCCATCAAAGTTGACCTACAAACATTGATTAAGTGATCTAACAGTCTGTTCAGAGCTGTAGAACACTCGTTGATCTTTATCAAAGTCTAATAGTACGTATTGATTGAATTACTTAAGACGGCAGACTATAATTTCAAATTGTAGGTATCAGGATAATATAGCAGTGAGGAGTAACGGAACCCAGTGTGAGTGGCGGGCGGCGCGTCGCGGTCCTCGACCCGCGCCAGCGGCAGCGGCGACGGCGGCGCAAACCGCCTTGACCTGCGAACTCCTGCCGGCTTCCTATTGCCCACTGCAAGCCTAGTACTAGAACCCGATTATAAACGAACAAAAGCCGATTAAATACGAAGTGGCCTTCTCACAACTCTGTCTTTGAAGGCGCAGTTATCGTTAGGGGACAAGTATGTAGATGTGCAGTTTTATTGAGGCCATTTTAACCATCGATCAAATATCGTCCAAATAAAATCAATCGTGTGCCTGAGAGTTAAAGTGATAACTATAAAAACAAATCGATTAATATTTTGAATGTTCGTCAATCGAGGCTCAAGCCCATGTAACATTAGCATCATAATTGATGTTTATTAACGCGTGTTAAGATCGTGAGCCACATTAAATGAGTCGATCGATCACTAAGTTACTTGATACATGATTGCGCACGGACATTGCTTGTGAAACAATAGTCTCACTACCGCTTTTGAACTACGAGTCTCGACAGCGAATGATAAACAGATGTCGAAACAAATTGTGAATTCATGACGGCAGAGACGAATTGCTAACTACCTTTATTTTATGCTTTATAATTGAAATATTCAACTTTATAAGCGAAGATTTTAGTTAAATCTAATTATGAATTCGATACACGAGTCGAGAATAATTATTTAACATAATGACATTTTAAACAGTACAATTTGAATGAGTATTTATTAATTAAACATTTAATTTTGAGGATTCGTTTTACTTTCGAAGATTTAGGCTGGTGTTCACCAATATTAATTCATTGGATAAACAACGTTGATTAAAAAAATGTACTAGAACTTTAAGTTAACAGTTTTTAAGTTAAAAAAAGAAGTTATTAAGCCTGAATATTAATGTTGATGAACTTATGCCTTAGTGGCATTAGTTTCTAAACGACAGTTAAAACCCCGAAACCTTATGCATCGTCACATCAAATATAAATGAATATTGCGCTCCTTGTCTTACAGGCAGTACTCCAAACTAATAGCAGCGAAGCAGTTCTCACCGCTTGAGACCAATTACTGCAAATACGCTGGGTTCAAAAACCGCATTAGTACAAGTAGTCAACGAGCTACTCGCCTACGACCACCATAGTAACCTATTTTATAGTAGACTCACATTTGCGCGGGACGATAATCAGCTGATCGAGATCATCCTGTTTTCTTTTCTCATAGTGACACAATTATATTGTAGTTAGAACAAAATTAAAGGAATCGGGAAGCGTGTCGACGAGGGGAAGTAGGTTCCCAGCTGTGGGACATCATAGACTGCGATAAGATTAGATCTGTAACCCAGTTACAGCGCCTTATAGTGATATCTAAGTACGATTCTCGAATTGGTACTGATTACATGTCCATATACTTAAGGTTGAACGATGTTACAAAGGTAGATCCGGAAGGACCAAAATGGCAACGCATGGCATACTTTTGATCGGAACTTCATCCAGCATTGAATGGTATTAGGTTGAGAGAAAGAGACGAATAGAACTAAAGGTATCCTAGCCTACGGATCTGTTGCTCAAAGAAAGAGAAGCAAAGAGGAAACCGTTTCCTTTCCAAGTCCTACTATTTTCATTACTGATTACCTTCTTTACAAGATACAATACAGCTTAATAATTCCCTGAAACGCCTGTTACACATCCAACCTATCAGATGTCTTACTATTGTACTAACCCTAAGGGCCAAAAAGGTAATCTATAAACAAAAACAATAAAGAAGCTACACGCATTAGCCTACAATCGCGCTACACAACGTTGCGTACACGCAACCGCATAACGGTACGCGTGCATCGCCGGATACGGTGCGCGTCATCCGGCCTCGTACGTCACACTCCACGACAACATCAATCATCGCGACCAATTGCGAAGCGTGCCGAATGATCTGACTCTTCCTGGACAATGCTGATTTTAACATTAGATTTCTTTAACTAGTTCCGTTCTTCTTCCGGCGAGTCGATGATTTTGTTACCCGTTTTTGTAAAACCGGAATGAATGAAAGTAGTGTGTCAGCTCAAGTCAGCTGTTTGGGGGTCAGTAACCGGTCTTGAGCGTGGGTTGTGACTGGTGATTGGAGACACAAAACTCGAATATTATATTTTTTACGTTTCGAGATGATCTATAAAAGAAATAAAACAATTTTTAAGCTGTTCTAGTATCGGATGTCTGCGAAACGTGGCGACTATGACAACAAATTTCCGTTATATCATGCAGGATGGTTTTTTAGTTCCGTGACGATCTATGAATGTAAGCAAGTGATTAAAGTTTGTGGGATCTATAACCGGTCTTGGGCTGCTTATGGCAACATTCCTATTATATTAGGAAGTTCTACGTTTAAACGTGACGCTACTTTCTTTCGCCTGACATGATACGGACAATCAACTGTTTTTGATCTGCCACAAGTTGTAAGTGAGTGTGGTATAATAGGTTCTTGGCACGGAGGTCCTAGGTGATAGTCACCTTTACCTACGGTTATTGCAAAATAACAAAAACATTTTGTGCCATTTGTAACAATATTTGTTCGGTGTTTGTTCACTGTAGATACGTATAATATGTTTTCCAATTCGTTTTCAATTTATAAAGAGAAAACAATTGATGCAAAATCTCTTTGAAATCGTGTCCCCCATTCATCTGCCTAGCCTTTTCCCAACTATGTTGGGGTCGGCTTCCAGTCGAACCGGATGCAGCTGAATATCAGTATTTTACATGGAGCGACTGCCTATCAGACCTCCACAACCCAGTAACTGGGTAATACGATACTCTTGGTAAGACTGGTTGTCAGACTTTCTGGCTTCTGACCAACAGTAACGACTGTCAAAGATCTACAAATGACAGCCGGGACCAACGGCTTTACGTGCTTTCCGAGGCACGGAGGAAACTCGCTATGGTAAATGGTCACCCATCCACAGACCAACCTCGGCAAGCGTGGCTTAACCCGGAAGATCGGTCTATGCGGCTGTAATTATTTAGCCACGAGCTCCTCGTGTCCCCCATTATAATTATCATAGTCCTTTGTTAGTCTTTTTTTGGATATTACGTCAAACTATCTGGACAGGTCCCCACAATTTTCATTTCCGTCTCTACATTCCTTTCGAAATGGGAATGCAGCGGGTGAATAGCAAGACTAACTTCCGAACTCAGATAATATTGTTTACACTGACCGGCTAGGTTGATCGTTAGGGCATTTAACGACTAAGTGTCCAACTTTAACTTAGTCCTCCGTTCTGTTATGACGTCAGTATTCACCTACGTCATAAAACACGACGTAAAAACTTCAGTTTATGAAGCACCTACACGTAACTTACGTAACATTTATTCCAGAATTTTCTGTGTCGAGTGGTAAAAATAAGTATGGTGGCCGCCCAATGCCACATACTTAGACATTGTGGTAGGATAAAGGCTGCTTTCGAGTACCGAAGCTGACCCATATCTCATATGAAGAAAGATGTGCCGATATGCTCCATTTTACCTCCATTCTTCAGATTAACATGGGAAGTGATCAATTGAAACTAGATTTATAACAGAAATACTTGGAAGCGTGCTTAATGACTTACTCATTTCAAATACAAGAGGAAAACTACATTTGTTTAACATAATTTTCCCGGAAATTGTGACCATTATAAACAGAATCGCAACGAAATGTTATGTAAGCCAAGACGTTCGTTAGAAATGATCTCGTCATGATTGTGGACAAAGAACATTACTTGAGGTAACCAATAAAACAAATGATTACGGCCGATATAAAGCAACCGACAGACAGGCGTTTATTGACACAAGTCTGCTAGACAATGTGTGTCTAGTGTGTATCCGGCGTTTTTACAATTCACGTCACAATACGAGCTTTTGTGAGGAATATATTTTGGAAACGATTCCAATGTTAATATAGAAAACAAAAGCTTTTCCGAAATTTATTTTCCTTCATCAGAACCAGTTTCTGTTTAAAAAGGGGACATAAACTTCCAGCCAATACAAAAATAGTCATTTATCAATCCCAAATAAAGTTGTCGAGTAGACGACTAAGTAATCTTCATATTTACTTAACGACCGCTCAGTAATTCCCGAAAATTGAGTAAAAGAATAAGTTGAGACATTAAATAAGACAGACACGCGACACCATCTAACGTATTTCTCAAGAACTAAACAAGTTTCCGAGTCGGTGCTCGCGACAAGTCGTGGAATGAAATCCAAGAGAGCACCTCAATAAATGGGCAAACATTTATCTTTGGTTGAGCAGTTAATACTAGACGGGGCGTCGCCTACCTACATCTGGATTACTTAACTGAATATCTCCACTAATTACTAAATACGAAAGCCTGTGCTGGCCCACTTCGTTGATCATATGCAAAACGCTTCTATGTTAATAAGTCCAGTTTTCAAGCATAAATCTCAATGTGCAACCGATGTGTGTAAAATGTTGACATAGTCATAAAGTAATGATCAAGTTATTATGACATCGGAAACCAAGGGACGTAATTATGTCACGACATCCTCGGGTTTGTTTCCCAGAATTAAGTGTAGTTGCGGAAGTGGTAATTTGTTACTGCGTCTTACTGTTTGCAGTAGTTAGTCAATCGACTCGTCTTCTGGCGCAAAAGTTTGGGTAGTGAGAACAAATTTCGAAATTGTAGAAGCATCTTTATCTATTCAACTTACAGAATAATAAGAAAGGGATAAATATGTCGAGTAAAAGGACACGTTATTTGAACATATATGTATCGTGTGAGTGTCGACAACGTTTACCAAGAACTTGTAACGTGGCCGATGCTTCGACTGAGCCCGAGATCCCGCGATATATCGCCGAGCGAGATTCTAACACAGAAGTTAAGCCTTTCCGAGAAACTTGCCAGACTGTGGGCATTCTTTCATTAAACGCATTTTCACGTACCGTGCTTTTATGTATGCGTTATGTACTGTTTAGAATTGTAAAGTGGGTATTAATTTAATTTGATGGCTGCGAATGACTTTTATATTTTATATCGGCTTCTTCTATCAGTTCAGGTTTATGTAACATACTTAACATAGACATAATGGTATGAATATGAATTTTGCTTTCTATTACCTCAGTAACGACAGATCCCTTATGAATAGAACTTTTTAAGTAAATATTAGGAGAGATAATTTTAGAACCCTTCGAAGCTAACATAATAAATCAAGAAAACTTTTCTATTGAAGTGTGTCGAAATACAAATGGGTTTTCTATAAATAGTTTAATAAGTAACCGTTATTTAACAGATATTATTAATCTAAGTTCGTTAAATTATTACGAGATGCACGAAGCAGCTACGGCGCAAATCTTGCACGCGTCCGTGGGCGCAACGCGTGGTTGATTGGTAGCAAATAGATGTTATAACATAATTTAATACGTACTACCTTCAATAAACATTTACTAAATCGTTAAATGGTCCCTTGATATCTAGTTACGAGAATAATTAGGCGGCTTTCCTATACTTCAGAAATAGTGACGTCATATTTATGAGATCTTTTTCTAACAGTATCTAAATTGTAGACTATGAACGTTTTCATAAATGTATTATACAACGTGTTACATAATTCCCCTTAAAAAGAAAATATTAATCAAGTAGTCTTTTATGGTTGTTGTCATTTACGGTTTACCTCTCTGAGGAAAATAGGTAAGAATGTAAATAACTTTCTGGGTAGTACTCTTTAGTTTTATGTTTTTAGGATTGCTTTTCAGTGATGATTTTATTTTATGACATTTTCTTTTTTAAGGGGAATTATGTAACACTTTGTATACAATAATTGTTTATTCATCAAAACATTTATAACTTTTCTTTATCATAAATTGTCTCTTCATATTTGATTGTTAAAATTCAGTAAATTTTAATAAGTAGAAAGTTCAAGTTATATAGTCCCATATTTCAAAAGTTTATGTTAGTAAAACACCCATATCCAAGGGCTTTATTATTCGAAAATCCCCCATCAGAGTTCCGGCCGCAAATTCCTCAATAAGCTTAAAATTCCCCGCAATTTGTGGAATTCCCCGCAGACCGGCAACGCGGCCACTGCAGTTGATAACTTGGACACTTTACATTAGTGAACGAATTACGAAATAACAGTAAATAATTTAATTACTTCACGGATTAAGCATTTTCAATAATTGCCCAATACATCTTGAAAATACATAATTGTTCATTATGTTTTGCGTAAACGTAGTGAGTCAGCAGTTGATATAAATACTACAAAGTAGTGGGAGGTGACCCACACACAGTTTTAATATTAAGGGGATAAACCTTTTGGTCAGTTGACTTTTACAACTTTCATAAAACATGAAGGCAACTTTTTAAAACTTAAGGGACATATCACACAAACACCGGCACTGGACAAACGCTAGTGCGATAGCACCTTAAGTCTGGAGGTAAAGTTTCAAATAAATATACTGCATGACAATATGGTTAGTCACTTTACAAAATGTCTGGGACAGCTGATTGTTTTCACGAATTTAGAGTTTGTCCCAAAGTAAAAGTTGTACTGAATGATGAGCATAATTCGTGGTTTTGGGATGTAAAGCGACTCACCAATCTTGATGTATATTTATGGTGAACAAAATGGTTTTAGGGTTACATGTTTTATAATTAACAGCATCAACAAGGCTGACCTAACGTATGACCCTACGCATGACATATCAAAATTAGTTACAAATAAAACATGTACTGCAAAACCTCGTGTGCGTGACATTTCTTCTATTTCTGGATTGATTACTTTATTATTTTTGTTTTTATTCCTATCCTTACGAAGCGAGTTAAAGTTACACTCACAAGTATTGATTTAAAGGAATTTTGCATAAAAATCACCGATTCATCGAGCTTTTATACGCCGTTTTTTCATCATCAATGATATCAATTATTTCTAATACATATCGGATAGTTATTTTATCGGTTAGTTATTTGCTAAATTATTTGGAAGATATTCGCAATGACGCTGCTGCCACTTGTGTTCGCTAAATATCTTAAATGATCAGATAAAGAAGCTGGCTTATTGACAGAACATACAGGCCACAGCTAAATCTCTGTAACCTTTTAACCTAACACCGTTGGGAAGATCTATTTATCATAATCGAAAGTTCTGAAATTCTGTTGGTCTAGACAAGATAAATTGACATAAACCGTATTACCTTTTTGCCAATATACTCGCCATGTAAAACTTATTTGCTTTGAAAACTTCTCAAATCGTTGAAGTTTTATTAAAGTCTATCCCAGTCCCAGACATGTTCAACGTAGTTTTAATATAATTTAACAATTTAAATCATAATTTTAGTTGATAATTTTACATAATTCCATCTGTTTTTCCGAAGGGTTTAGCAGCGGTTTATTTTTAGACGAGATGACAATTTATTATGGTGTAATAAGCTCAGGGCTTAAAGTAGCAGAAAAATAAAGAATATAAATAGAATGACTTGGTGATAGTATTACTGTTGTAATATTACATAAGGAATTGATTGGCAACCGGTTACTGTAAAGTGTCTATCAACTTTCGACACACTAGATCAATGCGAGACCTCTTACCAAATAGTGCTTCGGTACTAGTTACTCTGTTTATCCCATTAGGGATCATAATTATGATGTTATGTATTAGGTTGTTCAAATCTACATAAAAACGGCCACGAGAAACAATGGACAGCTTTCAGAGAAGTGTATCTTATCAAATCCAAAAGTAAACACGTTTTTCTTGTAACTAGACGAGGTTTTCGAGATAGCGTGATTATGCCAACACAGTGTACGGTAATCCGAACAAACCCTTATCTAATAATCTTAGCCCTTAGGATAATATTCATCATATCAAAGTATAAGAGTTGAGATTGAAACATGTGCAAACGCACTTTTCAGGGCTCATGTACTGTTGGCCTAGAAAATGGTTTACCACTTTTGACAAAATGTCATTTGCAATCAAAATATCGCTAAGGTTGAAAACGTCATTACAATAGTGAGAATTTTTAAGGCAAAATAGTTTTTGTCAATCTACGACGCGCAGATGACATTCGAAGTAAGACTGGTAGACCATTTATTTGTACGATTGTACATCTGTCATTTTTTGTTGATGGTTAAAATTTGACAATACTTGTTAACTTAATTGTAATTTAACTTGGAAGTATCCAATTATGCAATTAAAATAATATTAAAGGGCTTACCCTTGAATAAACTGTCAACAAAATATGCAGCCGCTTAATCTAGTCAATATCTACGGTGCAACACCAAGATGACAAAAAGTCGCGATTTTTTTCTCGTGCTCTAATACCTGCATACTGATTATTTATCCAACTATGAAAATGCACTTGTGCACGAAACTTGGTCTCGACACAGTATGCATTCAACGATCCAGCCTACACAGGGAGATATTAAAGAGAGGGGGGTGGAATGGGAGCTTGCAATCTGAACACCCGCGCCACCCCTCCCGGCGACTAATTTCCGACAGACTAGTATACTCCTTCGGTATATTCTGTTTTACACTATTTCATATTTTATTGGCTACGGAATACGGTAATACGACAGTCACAACTAGCGTTAATACTCCAACAAAAACTGTCTGAGTTATGTTGGATATTATTTCCGTTTCTTCGATGATACTGTTCTGCTACGTTTACATACCTGTAACAAAAAAAAAAAACCATTTAATATTTCAATCGAATCATAATTACGACGCACTTACCCTAAATGGAAAACCAAATATCTACCGCCCGATCCCAATTTAAACCGGTAATAATTTTAGACCAAAAGCTGACGTTTTATCGCAATTTCATCGTCTTCACTTCGTACCAAGCGGCGACAAGTTCCTTTCCAACGGCCTTGCCTGTTTGACCTTTTTGTTTTAACTCACAATACCTATACATTGCACTACTGTTAACAAATGAGTTCATTAAGCATTATTATTTCTATAACGTGAGGAGTGATATATGTATTTCGGCAAGCTTTTAAATGACTTAGGATTACTTAAGATGTTGTTCATCTAGTGTTGTAACTTAATAGTCTAGTCACAAACAAAGCATTATGAATAAGACGTACATAGTTGTTGTAAGTATTCGTATCATGACCCAAATAGAGCTTTTCTCTGGAGGAATAAAGTTCAATTTCGTACAGCAGCCACAGCTTCCTAAGTAATAAATCCATTGGAACTAATATCGACACATAGATGCCAAGCCAGTGCTTGCCAATTCGTCTGCAGTATCTGGTTCCCAAGACAACAACTAGCTGGTATAATCGGCAAGATATAACATTTCCTGACTATTGTTTGAAGTTTTGGCCTTTTAAATTGTGTAAAGAACTTTAACGATCGTTTAATCTTATCTGTGTCAGAGGTTCAACATTTTATGAGTTATCGAAATGCTTATACTCAGTTCTTTAAAATTTCCTGGCAATGGCAAGTGAGAATAAAAACCAAACGTGGATATGTGCGACGCAAGTCGTTAAGTTGAAAAAGGGGTTACAATGCCTCACACACGAGGTCCTAGCAACACGTTATTACATGGTGCACTATTGCAATGTTTTATGTGCTCAAACATTTTCTTGGAGTGGCAACAGGAAATCCTGGCTTAACGCTTTTATGGAAATATTATTGTGATTCTGCTTGTGTCAATTGCTACCCGAGATCTGTTTTCTTATCAGAACTGTTATTGTGCAACTGAGCTTATCTGGCGCGCGCACATTTAAATGCTCATCGCGTGTAGTTTTCATATTACATAAAACAGAGGTGTATTCGAAATTTCTACTGACACAAATGTGAGTAGGACTGCGTTGGCTAGACAGACAATTTGTTGTAATAAATGCTGGAAACACGACAAGGGAAATGGAAATTCTGAGGTATTGTAGGATTTGCAGTTTAACAAAATTTGACTAAAGATTGGGATTGCAAGCAGTACCAGTAATAATATGTGTTTAACAAGACATTAATGTGTCACTTTTAAAATCATTGGCAACGAATTCTTATGTCCACTGACTTCACAATTTTCTGGACAATTAACAGCATTAAGTAATACTACTACAATAAAAACAAAGTTCATGTCTGTATAGGCTAATCGCTTCGAAGATTTTGGTACGATTTGCACCACAACTTCAAATGTTTTTAAAAGGTTGTTCTGTATTAATTTCTTTGTAAAACCACTAGTCTGACCCTTGGGCTTGTAATCATTCAATCCATTCCAATTCCTGTTACAATTTTTAATCCTTTCGTCCGCTTAGAGTACTGAAAGATCTGCGAGTGCGACGATATTTTTCGGAATAAAATCATTTATTCGCAGAACGAGTGTGATTCTGCAAATAATTTCTTCAATTGACATTTCACAAAGTAAAAACGTAAATAACTATCAGAGTATTCTTCATAAGCGTGGGCTAATGATCGCCCGTACTTATATAGATTGTTCAACATAAGTATAAACTGTGGGCAAGCGAGATATCGATTATAGTAAACTGTTTACTAACGCAATGATTACATAATTACTCACTGATAAATTAATTAAACGCGCCAGCCAATCATTGCCATGACAATTTGCTAGTACAATTTACATTAGCGTAGTTAGTTGAAGTAGTTCTTGAAATGATCTAGCCATTTACATAGAGATTGATCAGTGTGGTCTTAGATAAGAATTGCGGGTGTCGTAAGAGGCGACGAGATTAGATCAGGTGAATGAGCAGCAGCAACCATCCGTGATAATTAACACTGCATGCATGCGTAAACTAATACCTATACCGTTTATTGAAAGTGTCGAAGAACGGTTCAAGGAACAGAGAATTACTCTTGAAGACGGATCTCAGTCTCAGTCAGAATAATGCGTCCTCTTAATAAAACAGGAATAGTTAACTTGCTTTCTGAAAGTACAACCGGCGAGGCGTAAGCTGAGCTTTGCATTTTTGTGAGTGCACATAGAATCGATTGCCAAAAACCAGTATAAACCGGTTTAAACCAAGCAAAGGACGCGTCTGCATTCATTCTCACACACATGCAAAGCTCAGCTTAGTCCTCGCGGACGGTACTACCGTATCGTATTTTTTTCCCATTGGTTCTTTTATGGGCATTGACATTGGTAGTCATTTCTAGATTACAATAATTGAGAGTTAGTGTCAATATTTCGTCTAACCGAAAACTCCAAAAAGTAATAAGGTTAAGAGCTTTTCAGACAGAAAGTACCTACAGTTTGTATTCGAAAATATAAAATTTTCTAATAATTAGGATATCCTGATATTAGAACGTTTCTCACGATTTAAGGTTTACACTGAAACATGGGAATCATCTATGCTTTTATCGCAAAAACCGTAAGTTTATAACTTCAAAACGATCCCACAATCGATCTAAACCCAGCTGTGGCAAAAATGAATGCAATGATAAGACAAACTACTCAATATAAGACATTTCTACCTTACATTTTTTTATATATATTTTATCATCTCGTAAATATCCTCTATAAACTTCTTGAAGGATACTTCTGCGCGTGTCGTAAAACTTTTGACTTCCTCTGCACGTTTCTTGGCTACCGTTGCAGGTCTAGTTGTAAGATTTCTATAAGTGACGATGATGACGTATTGTTGACGTATAAACTTACCATTCATACCCATGAATTTTATAAAATTAACTAGCTGTACCCGGATGCGTTGCAATGCACTTTTTCCTACTTACTACCTACCTACTACTTAGGTACCTACTACCTACCTTCAGAAACAAAATCAAAATAGTAACAAAAAGTTAAAATCATTTTCATGCATGCGGTAAACAAATGAAGAATATGGACATACTGAGATAATTTCGTATTTTTTTTAATTATCAAAATTTTCTTTCATATATGAACCTTCTCCTGACAATGAGGAACACAACAAATAAAAAATTAGCGAAATCGGTCCCGCCGCTCACGCGTGATGCCGTGACCAAGGGAAATAGGGATTCATTTTTATAAAATTAATTAAAATAATAGGACTATCTTTATTATAAGAAAGTACAAGTTCACTATTAACACAACAACGAAGACGAGTAGTATGACTGGTTAGTAGTCAATTTACATTCAAAAACCATAACAGCTTTTACTGTGAAACAAACTCTAAATTGGTGGAAAAAAAAACAGCTTTTCCATACTAAATAATCAATGTTGTCTAACAAAATGTACAGAACCGCTGTTTTTTTTTAATGAATTCAGGATCTGTCCCATAGTAAAAGGTGTACAGAATGATGAGCAGAGTTTATGGTTTTCGAATGTAAAGTGCAGCAGTGGCGAAGGCTCCATACAACTCGATTCCTATCGGCTTCCCTTTCGAAACGAGTGGTTACTGGAAATCACGCATCACACTTGAGCAAGGTAAGCATTTTTTGGTCCGGCTTCCCTTTTCAGAAACTTCACCCTACGCCACTGAAGTGCAGTCACACTGTATATTACCTACATACCACCGTCGAAGTACATCTCCGCGAAATTATAGCAGTGAATATGCAAGATGTTTCTATCATGTGAAACTTAGCTAATGATACGAGTTTCGAGTGTCATCCCCCTAAGTTTTCTATAGTAGGAACATCTTGCGTTGTCGCTTCTAAAATTTCGCTGCGACACCTTAACTGTTACAAACCGCAACAATTGAGTCAGTCGTATGCTCGCATTCAGCCGAGTCACTTCAACATTTTTCCTTTGCAAATAATGTGGGGAAATGTATTAATTTTTACTTAAAATAAGTGAGTTTTCACCTTTAAAGGGCGAATTCACAACTCGTAGAGGCGTTACGTGGGTGTTGGGTGTTTCTCGGAAAGGTTATCCACCGAAGAGAATTGGCAACAATCGTTTTTACTTCACAAGTTACTTTTCTAATAATTTGTTCAATACACTTGTCAGTACTATACAAAATACTTTTAGAAAAATTTTCAAAGAGAGTATAAAGTGAAGGAGAGAAAAGGGAATAATGAATAGGTACCATTAGCTATATCCCGCGGCTTCGTTTGCGTAGTAAAAGTGTACATAACATATACATTCTCGGAATAAAAAGTAGGCTATGTCCCATATTCAGTCATGTAGATTTTATTGAGATCCATTTCTCGTTCTTTTTATTAGTAACGTATAAGCTGGAACTTTCGAACAAGCTATGGTGGTGACTCCGGTTCTTTTCTGGATACTATTGTTGCAGATCTTGGCCTCCGAAGAAATTTCATGCGACTGCTTGATAGCCAGACAGGACGCTCTACTATAACTAATCCTAACTATCCTAATCCTAACTTCCTAACTAATGTTATAAATGCGAAAGTAAGTTTGTTTATTTGTTACCTTTTCACGCCTAAACCACTGAACTGATCATCCTGAAATTTTGCATATACGTTGTCAGGTGTACAGAAACGGACATAGGGTACTTTTCATCCCTAAAAAAACTTATTCCCGAGGAAAACAACAATAACGACAATAGATGGCGCCACGTGTCTTTTAAATCATGATTGAATTATGTTAATAAAGAAACTTTAGTTGTGTGTTAAGAGTTGATTGTCAAATTCTAAATGAACGCGAGCGAAGCCGCAGGCAAAAGCTAGTCTTTAATAAATTAACTCTGTTTGTATTGACTTTGTATGTAAATATAACAATTTTAACTAACGGAAGGAATGATTTCCATAACAAAACGAACCTACATAAGAACCAGCTCTAAATTCATAATATTTATCCACATTCGGTAAAAAATCCTAATGCATCCGAAATATACCAGAATATGTTAGAGCCAGAGTGACTTGAATAAAAATGAGGTCAAATTGGATCAGAGAGAGATAAAATCTATGGGATGCGTATATGTGGGGCCATGGGGACTTTGTTTTTGTCGCTCGATGGTAAAAAAATATCTGCATATAAGTAGGTACCATCTGTATTCTTGAAAAACAATACAATAGGAGCGATAATAACTGTCAATTATTGTGTACATTTGCTTTTACGTAACTTCTGCCGCCATTCAGATACCTACCTAGTAATTAATTTCCCCGCGCTTTATTAAGTGTAAAGTGTTTATTTCATTATCTCCATTCATCACAAACAATCACACCTTCACGCTTAATCTCACATAAAGTACAAACAGAATGACTTTTAACTTATCCCTGTTTAATCGAATTACTTGTTGTTCATCCATCAATCTTTACAACACTCACACACACATTCAGATCAAAATTAAACGAACAATGTTATCTCCAAGCGCCATCGACATCGTCTAATTAGAAGACTGTCGGCCATTCCACCTATGATGCGAGCCTAAAATAATAGTGCACTAAAATGTCTGTCAGTCTGCGAATCCAAAGTCAAGGCAACAAAAAAATAATCACCGATTCCGAAGTATGGCAGAAATTTGTGCCGACACGCACGCCCAAGTGAGCGGCCCCTTTATTTGACAGCAAATTAATAATCACACGGAAGACCGGAACGCCTTAACTGACACCCGCAACGATTCAACATCGACTTTATAATGTAAGCAATAAAGTCTAAGGTAAACATTTAACATCAAATAAATGTTCCTATGCAATTTCAATCCTTACGGTGTGAGACATTAAAGCTTAAATCGAGCACCGGAACGAAGTTAATAGGATGTAATTTATCCGGGTTGAAGCGCGTGGTTGCCGCTCCGGGTGCGGTGCGAGGGAGACGGGCGGCGGCCGGTCGCGGGGCCCGACGAAGACGGAGATGTTTTTGTTGTTGCGCGCAGTAGTCATTAGTCGCCGGGCAGGCAGCTCGCGGCCGCGCCACCGTCGCCGTATTGTGGAAACGAGGTGCGAGCACTAAACGTCGTAAGCGGCATTCTCATTAATTTTCAGGAAGACGTGAAATTCCCTCTCATTGCTATCGCCCTTCGTTAAATAGCTTCCAGCCTGTTTCACGCTTTTCGAACGTTGCACGTCCGATTCAACGATATTTAATTCGACGTTTCACGATTAATTTATGCCTATTTCCGTAGCTTAGACGTTTTAATAAGTTTACTAAAAATAACAATGAAACCAAACCTTGAATATTGTGTAAATGAGCTTCGCTGATTTAGATCACTAAAAACCGACCAAAATGTAATTCAACTTAAACACACAGACACTCCTAATGAGATGATAATATAATTTCAAACAAAAAAGAAAACACGGGCAAAAAGCTGTTCAAAAATCTTACATAACCTGCACAAATTAAAAAGCGTATGAATATTCATAATGTATCTGTAATAGCGTACTAAATATTAACGTCAACGCGACAAAAAAAAGTTTGAGGGCAAAGGCGATAACCCAAGCGCGGTTTTTGTGGCTGGAGTGAGGTCACTGGGAGATTTACATTCAGCCAATAGACTGCCGCGCACAATTAATTTATGTTATAGCTGATGGACTGTGACATAGATGTATGTTACTTATGTATCTGTTAATCTTCGCCGTGTCTGCTGCGCACCTAATATGAATATAAATAGGTAGTTATGGAGTCTAAATGTTATTACAGAGTAATAATTTATGAAATGACAGTCACTAAGTAATGAAAAGTCTAAAGTATCATTTTAAAACAAAACAATTTGGTAAAATTTTCCACAACTTACTTTAGTCATTGTTGCAATGAGTCAACTTTCGTAAACTGCTGGATTCTAAGGAAAATTCCTACCAAAAAAACATCAACATTGCCATTAAATAGCACAATACCCACTCTAATGTGATTCCAATCACATAGTTCTACTATAACTCGTTTCGGTTTATCAGTGCGTCAAACGAAGGTAGGAAACAATGGTATAACCTTGCGGGCTCGGCTCATCTGTCCGTCCGTTCGTCCGTGACAACTGTTGCTGAGCGTCTACTCTTATCACCTTATCTTCTTTCCACTGTGGTCCCTTAAAAGCACTGCTTAATTACAGACGCTAAGACCGCCCAATATACTATTTCTATGGTACTTAAATACGATAGAAAATACAAGGTTAGTCGGAAAGGGGGTACTAATCCGAAAAGGTTTTAAAGTACCCATAATAATAAATAACTTTTGTTCTACAACTTTCCCCAAAAGACAATAGTTTCCGAGAAATAGCTGTTCAAAGATTTCACAAAAAATACGCTCAAATCTATTTATCCTTAACTACATCAGCTGTGTTTACATTTTAGGTCATATTTGGGGTCACGGATTAGAAACTCCACTTTTTGAATTCGTAACTAAGTAAACCAGGGATAAATATTTTTTTTAATAATAATCATTTTGCATGGAAACAACATTATAGAATTTTGAAACCAACCTTGTATATTTCTAAAGAATCACCCTAGTTGTTGTTGAAACGTTTCGTGCCTGCCTTTCTTAGTAGAATCAACCTTCCGAACAGGCGGCAATTATTATAATTATTGCTATAAATGCTTTTGTAAGCCCAAATGAATAAAAATATTCTGAATGTGACGTTGAAGCGTAATCGAATGGAACTGCGGTGGTTCTGGTTTGGGTAAACCCAGCTTTGGTAATATCGTCATGTCATGCCGGTCGAACGTCTGATATTTTGAGGTCACCGATACAAGTCTAGTGTACGGAAATTAATGAACATGCAACTGTTGACCGTCAATTTCGAAGAATAGATTATGGACTAAAAGTATCCTTGTATCTATGCTATTGCCAATGACAACACTGGAGCACCTATCTATCCAATATTATTATTGTAAAAAGCTTAGTCCTCGGTCCCCTTACTTCAGTAAATGTAAATCTTCAAGATAAAACATCGCATGTACAAAGCATACAAACTGTTATGGCAGAGACAACAAACACACGTGGCGATCTCGTTCATAACTCCGCATGATCCCCAGATGGTCCACTCCACTTCCGACAACCAAGGTCCTGCGCCCACGCTCTGGGGCGACGCTACTGTGAGATATACATGTCGCGTCACACAAAAATAATGTCAAATGCCAACACTTTATAGCAGGAAATGTATTTAAATGTAAGCGATACATTCTGTCGCACCCTTTGCACCTTACGAAAGAAGAATACATTATTAGAAGCATCTTTCCAAATGTATTAAAAATAGATAAGATATTGTAAAGAATGCGTTCAGTTCGTTATCTGCACAATCATTATCTTATTTCGCTCTTGCAATAATATTATAGATAAACAGGTAAGCGGACAAGGGCGATAAAATAAATCTACATGACATTAAAAAGATGCAGTTGTGAAGCCAACGCACGCCATTGCATTCACAAAGACTACTTAGCGGGAAATGCCAACCTTTCGCCCACACACAAACATCATAACATCTCTCTCTTTAATTTATATAAGAGCAGACTAAGCACTTGTAATATAAGGACTCCTTAAAGTGAATCAAAGTTTTATATTATAAATGCAGCAGTAAAGCCGTCGTCACACGCGGCAGTCACGTTTGTATTTCGCATTCACAATGGCGCGTTGGGCGGGATGCGCCCAGCTACTTCCGACAACGGGAGCCAACCCACGCACTGCCTGATACTAACGCTGTTTTATTCAGAAAATAACATCATAACTACTTCAAAAACAAGCAATAGAAACTAGGTCAAAGATTAATGGCGGAAAACTAAGAACTTAGTTTTCCAATGGCTTTGAAATTTCATTTTTGAATGCAATCGGACTTTAATGCAGATCTGAAGATTGAAGAAAATTTATCGTCTCGTGCAAATTGTAAGTCTTCAAAGGAAATAGGTCATTAACCATAATGGTGGCTGCAGGCTATGTTGTAGCAATAGGTTTGGTTTAGTTAAAGCTTAGTAATAGACGCAACGTTTCATAAAACGTTGTTGCTGCGTATGTGATTCTAAAAGCTCATTACATCATACACTTTGCTTCGGAGACAAGTTTTGCTGCCATCGAAATGTGCACTCTGATAGTCTTTCTATTCAGACTATCGCACTTCACCGATGGACACACGCATTCATTATATCTATTGATTGACTACTATTATACTTAAATCTCCTATATTGCAGTAGACACATAAATTCTTAAAATCCGTTCTTAGGCACAGCGACAATATAAGAAAACATCCATAGATACTCCGGTACCTCAGGTAACTCCATAACCCTTTGTTTTGTCTTCACTATAGGCAATAAAACATGAAATAGGTGTTGAGTAAGAATAGCCTTACAGTCCCGGATATTAATAGGGCACCACATCTCTTCCCGTGGGAGTCGTAATAGGCGATTAAGGATTTATATCAGGTGGATGAATAGGATCTTCCACCTACACATTGCGAACTCTCTGAAGGCAGCGGAGTACAATAATTAACAGTCGCTCAGTCAAAAACTAGACAAAATTAAATGATGGATTAGGAAACTTTGTTAGCTCAAGAGCTTCCGATGAGTTTTTTATTGCAAAATGGACCGTAGCACCAGTTACAAATACGCTTAGATTGAGATAAGAAGGTGGTGTGTGAAAATTCAAACAATGAAAGAAAACAACTATAACTTAAACGTTTCTATAGTTGTGTTGTTATACAATAAATTAACACTCTTTATGATTACACAAGCGCAACAATGGGGGTAATTATTTAGTTATTATACATGTATATGGGAAATGATTGGTTTCACTTATGGCTTGCTCTTTGTTAGTGGTTGCTTTTGTTCCAAGTTTTATGTAACTGTTAAGAAGCAATATCGCAAGTTGAGAGAACTTTAAGTTTTAACGTCTTTTATGAAGTATCAAGGTAACCAACTCTTGAGAGAAGTTTGTAGCCACTGTAGGGTAATTTTAGAGCTAAATCTAAAACTAATATTTACACTCGTTTGAACTTTCATCTAAAGAATTTCATCTTCTGTAAATATAAATAACTACAACCCATTAATTCCGGAGTCCATATTATAACTGTCCTCAACATTTACATTTGGTAGAAACCGCAAGCAAAATCTAGTTTAGTTAAACAAATACAAAATAATAAGGTCAAACGTGTGAAAATATTCCCATGGGTATGCAACCCCTACCGATTATAATGCGGGCCAACCTTCACATTAATAGCGATCTACTCATAACGGACTGTATTAAAAGCTTTCTTTTATTAATATTGCCTGCAACAAGGATTGTGACGTAAGCAATAATGCTCATGGTACGATTGTAATGCGATATACAGAACCGGTGTAATGACATCATACGATAAACAATGACTACTAAGTATAGTCGGTAGTAAAACAGTACTCAATAAAAGAATTATGAACAAAACTATAGTCCGGACATAATGGGTTCTTCCAAGTGATTCTTTTGTGACTAATGTAGGAGTTGTAGCTAGTAATTGGTAGCGTGCCACGTACTTATAAAGTCATCGTGGGAAAATATCCAGCGATAGGGAAAAGCATGGGAAACTTATCGAGTCAGACAGTGGAACATTCGAATCAATAATACTTTTGAGACTCGAATTTAGTTTCCTAAATCTAAATAGGAATTCAAGATTATATTTAAGAAGTCCTAATTGTATTTCTGTAGCAATGTTCACACTGGAAAACTTTATTTTAATACTGAAGAACTGGCTTGACTTGTTCCTTATCTGTATAGCTGCAAAATTTGTCTAGCTGAAAAGAAACGTCCGTTGACAATGAAACTATAACCCAATTCGAAGAGTCCACACTTCCATATTGGACCTAAGCATATCTTTTTCCAAAGATATGCTTAGGTCAAGGTAAGACAAAGTCAATCATCACGTTCTGCAACAGAACGCAGTACATTTTAGACTTCTAACTAGAATGGCCGATTTTATAGCAAGAATACTTGAAGATGCTACAGCTTTACAATTAAACACACCAGCCGTTTACGGCTGTGGAATCTATCGTTTGTTTGGCGGCAGCCGACTCAGCAGGATCTCGATTAAGAAACGACACAATATCCGAGAGCCGTGTCTAATCATCTTGCCTTTATGATCTTTTCTTTGAAAGTCCAATCCAGAAGAAGCTCCTTTCGGTTTCTAAGTAAAGAATTTATAATAAAAAGGGCGTCGGAAATACAAAATACCTAGAACAAATTTTATACGTGAGGATATTTAATATAATTTACCTTGCCATAATTTGTGATCCAAAAATAAACACGATATTAACCACTACAGCAAATATAATCAAGGTTCGTCTCAAAAGTGCGTTGCGAGTGCAAGAGCGTACTTATTAAATTAATACAGTGACCAGTAATGTCTGCACAATAAGGTGCTAATTCGGAAGTGGCAAGTTAACGTTTAAACACAGTTCATTAACATGGGTCTGGAAGCAAGGTCATTCAGTACTTATAAGCGATGTTATTTCATGTCGTGGTGACGTGCACAATTTGCTAATTGTCAATCTTCCTTGAAAGTCTTCACGAGTTCGAGTCGAATTCATTTGTGAATTCTAGAACGGAAACTATTGCGTTTGAGTTAGAAATGTTTAGGGTTTGCTAGGGTAGATTTTGTTTTCCGTTTAATTGCTTACACAGAACAAGCTTGTTGTACTGCAAATGTTTGTTGCTGTAACACTGGTATAAGTGGTATTCCAATTGAAGCCGCGTAAAGTATCTAACGTATTCAAGTGTATTATTATGGTTGGCAATTCTCCAAGTTTAATTTTAACCATTATTCCATTTAAAATTAATTGTGGAATAACATTCGACTTTGTGTAAAAAGTTTCAATACATGTTATAGGACGATATTGAAGTTTCTCATCAATTTTGTCGAAGAAAAGGCGAGAAGACCATCTGTTGTGCCGTGACGTGACTAAGTTTGCAGAAGAACGACAGGTGGCGTTGCATCGAGCTATAACCACCCAAATACGGCATGACTTACGTATTGAACCTTGAACGGTTCGACATGATATTGGAAGTTAAATCGAATCGCAAATTATGACACGAAAACATTCGATAAAAACAAATGAGAAAACCGTGCAAGTAACACTAATTAATAGAACACAAAAGTGTATTGTGTTACCGCGATAACAATTAATAAATAGGTCGATATAACAACATGTTTATGCGTTAATCTACATACAAACGTACGTAGTGCATACAAGATCATAATTTTAAATAGCAACACAAGATATGATAAGATACACCTATAAATACTAGTGGATGAAGGCTAGTAGAGCGTTTTGTATTTGCAATTTTTATTATATCACTGTGAACTGTGATAACACGTCACTGTCTCACTATCGACCTTGTGGTATAAGGTTTTGGGTGCAAATTTCTGTAGCACGGAAGGAGAATCACGACAAGGTCAAATGAATAGGTAATTATCAAATTTTATGATAATTACTTCAAAGTCTTAACGACCTCCATTGAACCGCTAGAATAGTCTGGAAAATGTTCTCACTTTTGGACGTACAATATAATTTTGATTCTGTGCGTAGGGTTGGATTTTAAATGTTTTTTTTTTTTATTCTAGATTTTTATTGAATGCATGACGTAACAAAGGCAATTTTAGTTTGGACATTAGATTTAGCTAGGTCCAATTCGAGCTGTTTCAATTAGTTTTTTCTTCGGCGGGTCTGTGGTACTTTAAGTAATTTATTGGCTGTTTATTTAAACGAATATAAATGAGCAATAGAGTAGTGAATTTAGTAAAAGTTATTTCGCAAAACATCGCGAGACAATAGCTTTATATGCCTTGTAATTTATTTTGAATTAAGCTATTGTTAATATAAGCTACAAATGCAGTGCTGAAATAAGTAGCTGGAAGATTTGATATTGTAAAAGTAAGTATCCATTTCACACTTTAACTGGTAGAACAAGAAAACCCCGTAACCACAAGTGGGTTTTGTAAATAAAAAGCAATGACGAGGATGGACAGTATCCACCTGCAAATCAATAACATCAAACTGCTGTCACCCGTCTGCCTTACAAGTTCGTGCGTGTGATTGTATCAATAGTACAGTCATCATTAAAATTAAGTGATGACTAGCTTTTGGCCGCAGCTTCGCTTGCGTGAAATTTTAAACCCGTTAAGTGACGATTTTCCATAAAAACTTTCATCCCCTATTTAACTACCTTAGGGGTTGAATTTTAAAAAGATCCTTCCTTATTCCTTGTCTACATTATACAGGGAACTTCTGAGCAAAATTTCAGGTTTCTAGGTCCAAGGGATTAGGCTGGGCGTTGATGAGTCAGTCAGTCAGTCAGGACTTTTCTTTTTATTATAGATTGCTTAGTATCAAAATAATTTTATGAATAACAACTAGCCAATAAAGTAGTATTTTATTACAAAATAACGGTAAAGAAAAAAATATTCAAAATATTCATCGACTTTTTATGTTAACTGTACCCCTAGATCACTTTGCAATATCGATTATTTCACTGGTAAACAATTAATTTAAACGAAGTGAACATTTTATGGCCCAATTTGTATCAATTTTGTAGAAATCAAGGCAGGACACAACTTCGTTAATTAAACTTAATTCGATTAATTACCTATACCTAATTCAATAGTACACCTTAGTACCTATGTAGGTAGTAGGTGCAGGTCAGTCATATGTATGTAGGTGACGGTACTTATTCATCTAAGTCAATTTTATTCATTGAGGTTACGTAAGCCGCAAGTGGGTTAAAAATAAAAGATATTGTACTGCAGGTTTTTCTTGATGCTTCATGTTTAATTTTCATGAAGCGTCTGTTTTAAATCACAAATCTGTTGCTTTCTTTGAATCTGTGTCAATTATTTGAATATGTTGGAACAATTTTCTGCTAGCTATTCGCTGATAGGTGATCGCAATTTAATTTGACTATTAAGTAAGTACTTGAATAAAAACTTTTTTTCGGGATAGCTAAGCACTTACTATTGACGATTTAAAAATAATCGATAGACAGATATTATTGCTTCTGACTGTACTGATTAGTTAATATAGAATACAGAACTGAATTTGTTATATTCATGCAACTCTTAATGAATAATAATTAATACATTAGCCGTAGGTATAAGTATTTGTTTCAGTTAAGATCTACATAATACCAACAAAAATATAAAAACACTATCTCATGTAAGTACTTACTGTCAGCATCACCGGAATATTATGCCGATGAAATAATTATGTAATTCTGATATAATAATAATCATAATAATGGACAATCTTGTTCTACTATTGCGAGGTCTTATCTATAACTATAGATAAATGAAATAATATAGCAATTTGAATAATAACGCCGTGGACGTAAATACTACGTCACCAGTCACGAGCAAAACATTACCTTTTTTGTGTGTCCAGTCAGATAAAAATATTATCTGCAACCACAATCAGGGTTATACCAACCGTCCCATTTTCAATCGGACGGTTATGAGGTTCGCCAGATGCGGATCGGGAAATGTCCGGTTAATTCAATGGAGGCAGGTATCGTTCAAAGATAAAAAAATACAAAGCGATTTTCTCAAATAAGGGCCGTGCAAGATATGTTATGTATAGCCAGGAAGTCGGATGAAATACTCCTGTTTTGTTCGTTGCTATTCCTGTCAGGGTGTCCAGTGGATTATAACATTAAACAGGTTTCAAAATAATGGCAACCCTAGTAATAATAATATACGCGCCGATACCGCGTCTCGCGAGCCGGCGCGTACGCATAATGGAGTTAGGGGATTATTTTTTTAATCCAATTACACAGTAAGATCTCAAAATAAATGGCAGTAGCAATAAATACGTCGTGACCGACAAATAGTGGCCTACATCACTGAGATAAAACTAGACGGGTTTATTGAAAAGGCTAATATCTATCTACTGCTATTACTGTTTATATTCACGCTTTACTTCATTTAATTTACGGTATACCAGCAGAACAGTAGGTGGTATAAAAGTTGGTCCATTAAGCCGGTGTCTGAAATTCGGCTCCAAATACTAAAGAGTCCCGAAGCCATCGTGTAATCCTGGCCTTACAGTTCAAAGCTTCAGAAGTGTAGGTGTAATTTTGATGTGTTTATAAAGCCCACAAATGATCATAAGCAGTGACTTAGTCGATTTAAACCACAACGATGACTCACGTCGATATCGAGAATTGATTATCGATATTGAGTCATTCATACGTTCCGGAATATCAAACGATATACGATCCACATCTTTGATAAATCGCTATCATAATGAATCTATTAATTTAATATACATAATCAACCCATTACTAGCCCACTGCTAGGCACGGGCCTCTACTCAGAATGAGAAGGGTTTAGGCCAGGCATGGGCAACGTTTGGCAAGTTGCGTGCCAAACTTGTATTAATGCAGTCGCGGGCCATTCCAGGAAATAAAAAAGCTTAATTTTTTCATATATTTGTTAAGTTATTAATGAAATTAATTTATGTGTAACAGTTAATGTGAACTTTAGCTTTATGTATAGTTAGAGCGCGTACCCATTTTTCGCGCGAAATTTCAAAATGTCGCGGCCGGTTCAAAATCCGAGGCGGGCCGGATCCGGCCCGTGAGTCGTACGTTGCCCATACGTGGTTTAAGCCTTGATCCACCACACTGGTCTGGGGGCCTACTCCCTAAGTCCGTCAACGAAGTAAGTCACCCGTCCGAAAGTAGCCCGAAACGTAGAAGTGAACAAAACTAGTGTCAAGTTCAACCTTTCGGACGGGCAAAAACACATCGGTAGTAGGGACAACTGTCAAATCGTGTTGTCATTCATTCTTAGTTCGGGCCCCGAAATAATCGTATGTGCGTAGGTGATAGGGAGTAGGAAACGCTCGCAACTAAGGCCGAAACCACGGACTTCGTGATTTATAGGGAGTAGACACCCTGGTGCGAGTTGGCAGACTACACTCACCATCGAGAACTTTGTGGAGCTCTCTCTGGTGTGCAGGTTTCCTCACGATATTTTCCTTCACTTGTACGGATAAAGCGTATTGTGTTGTGAGCATAGTATGAACGGAAAATTTAGTCCGACTCCACGGTCATACTGATGCTCACAGTGAGCTGGATCACAGTAGGCGGCTGACTATACGTTTGGTGTAACCCTCTCTAATACTGGATGGCCGTCAGTGTTGCGATTTCTGTCTATTGGTGGTGGTATATTCATTGTTGAGCACCACACCACAGAATAAAATTAAATAGTACAATTACCACACGAACAATTTTTTGCTTAGATATTCACTTCACTATCAATTCGCGTTTCATGCATAGAAAATAGGCATTATTGATAAATAGAGTACCTACGTCACTTCTCCGTATCTATTCACCTTTCGCTTGCTTCAGAACGTTTATGCATACTATAGAATTGCTTTCACAGCTAAATGCACACTGGTGCCGATTCTCTTGTTCACTAACTAAACTAAAATTAGAGAGTTGCTATCTTTTACTAACATACAGCGCGAGAAAAGGACGGTGATAGATATGAACTAAGTTAGAGATGTCAAATTATTTTACGCCTTGAAGTTAGCCGTGTTTTTAGTCGACACGTTCTGACGTGTTGTCTAAATATGTATGGAAATTTTAGTTCAACTAAATTTGACAGCTCTTATTTACGTCCGTCTCTTTCTTATTCTATCAGAGTGAAAAAGATGGCAATAGCCTAAATTAAGTTTAGTTTGTGTACAAGAAAATCGGCACCACTATCTTTCACAGGTAAAAAAAGTAACAGATTTGTGATTCAAGAATTTCTAAAAAACGTCTGACATAACAATAATTTCACGCCTGTATTCCCGGATGGGTTGGGTAGAGGTGTATAGTACACCCTCATTTCGCCGTTATGTTTAAGTCTCATGTAATATTATAGAGGCGAGCTTATTGCCCTCAATTGGGCACAAATCCAGACTCCAGGCTGCTACACTTTGCCCGACCTGGGGATCGAACCCAGAACCTCACGCTCAGCAGTCGCGCTTGCGTCCATTAGACCAACAAGTCTAAAACCATCTAGTTTTTTTGCAAATTAATGTTGATGTGATTAGTACCTACCTTAATATGAAACCTAGAACACTAAGATACATCTCATATAGAACCTTTCATAATGGTCTAAATTGTTTAATAACATGAAATGAAGTACACTCTGTAGAATAATATAAATTTAAAATGGATTCCATGTATTCCACATTACCGGCTAATCCGCTAACTCGCCGATTGCGGGACGGTCATTCATAGGAACAGGATCTATTGTTTATCTATTACGTTCGATACTTGATCACTTAGTAACACAACGGTGCTCGCTTTGTTAATTTTGTACTGCATTACTAGGCCAACTTGAAACCTAATTGAATCCTGTTAAGCATTTCATTGTTATCCATAACAATTAAAGAGAATTTAAACTACTTAATGAATGAACAAATGAACATCCATCATTTGTCAAGATACGAAATAAAAAATTATTTGATTTTGTTCAAAGAATATCTAATAATGTACTTAAACTCACGCCTTTTTCCCATGGGAGTAGGCAGAAACTGCCACATGGTACGCCATGCACAAAACATACACAAACGCCCAGACCCGAAACAACTATCTGTAGGCCATACAATTTTTTGTTGCGTGTGGGAATCGAACCCACGACCCGTAGCGCAGAAGCCAATCGCTCAGCCACTGCACCAAACGTGTCGTCAACTAATATTTGATACTACTTACATACAAACTAAGAAAGTTTTATACCAATCTGAAGAGCAATTTCGAGTGAACTCTTAACAAAACAACTTTTCTCTCTATAATCTTGTAAAAATACAAAAAAGTTCGCAGTTACGTCACAATAATTTATGAAGAGAAAAGCAACTTTAATAAGCTCAAAGAAAAAGTTCATTAAGTATACCAGGTACCAATGTAAGTTATATCCAATTTGGACCAAATCTTCTTAAACCAAATGAAGTTTGGCAGCCAAATCGAATCACAAAGTGGCTCTACAGTTCTACACTCATCGAACAATAATGCACAGCTAGAAATCGTAACAAATTCGACAACTTAATAAGTTGTCCAACAAAAGTTACTGATATTATAAAAAACCCGGCCACATAAGAAACGGTAAGACAATCTACTAACATTCCAAACGTGCCTAACAACGCAACGCAAGTAATAGCTAATGAATGACACGCAAAGAATAACTCGGACGAATTTAATACACCTCCTATCTTAATGAATGAACATCAATAATTTGGTGTACATAAAATAGTCGCATAACATCACGGACGCAGAGGAAGGAGTGCGACCTTTCACTTTCTCTAGAGAAGTATGCGACCGCTCAGGTTTTTGCAATGTCAAAAAATGATCATAAAAATGCCGTAAGCTAAGAAACTTGATAAAAAATGAGACGTGTATATTTACGACGGCCTCCAATAGTATGATGTTTACAGGACCAGTCGATGCGACTCGCTCAGTAGCGAAATTATGACCTAAATTAAAAACTATAACCCGACTACGTAAAAAGGGGTCTAAAAGGGACGAAGCAAGAAAATAATTCAAATACATAGAAATCCAGAAATGCATAGGTACAAAAATGGTCAAGGTAGAGCCGTGGTCGCACTTACTGTATACCTACTATGATTATGTGGGTGCCCGGAACACCTCCATTAAATAGACATGGTATGTATCGTATACAGTGGGTGCGACCACGGCTCTACCTTGACCATTTTTGTACCTATGCATTTCTGGATTTCTATGTATTTGAATTATTTTCTTGTTTCGTCCTTTTTAGACCCCTTTTTACGTAGTCGGGTTATAGTTTTTAACTTTATTTTTTATTTAATACTTTTCCGTTTCCCGATAGGGCATATACACTAGCAGTGCAATATCTACATCGTCGCATTTTAAGAAACGTAACGCAAATTCGAACGTAATGTTGCTTTGTTATTTACTTAAACGAGTAAACAACTGAAACGACTGGACCGCGCGAACTGTACGACCGCATTAAAAACATATATTTTGACTTAAACAATATGATATACATACAAATTTGTAATGTGCTCGCCAAGACCTTTCTTTTGATACCAAACACGTGATGATTATCTCAGTTTAATTTTTTCGAGGTTAGAAACTTAGGTTTAAATTCAGTCACATAAAATTGTGATAAAATTTATATAGCCTATGTTACCCGGGACATTATTACGAATCTATTGACACCTCATTCATTAAAATCGGTTCATTAGTTTAGGCGCTACGGTGGAACATACAAACATACATACAAACATACATACATACATACCTACATACATACATACATAGACTGCCAAAATCATTACCCTTCCTTTTGGCTCCGCCGTAGTCGGGTAAAAAGAGGTGGGACTCCACTCAATAGGTACTTAATAGGTGGATATGGACCACAAATTCAATACGACATGTGTGGCATCTAAATCCGTATCTAATACCATATTATAATCAAATTACCCACACGTGATTCTAAAAAAATACATGAGCACGTTCTTATACAAAGCTAGTCACATAAGAAACAATCGCAACCCAAACGATTAATTTACTCTTCTTCCTGTCACGATAATTGACAGGACTTCACAAGGCATACAATAACGAATGTATAATTAGAAGGAAAGTAGCGGTAAATAATTAACTAGTCCTATTGCAGTGCCATCCTTTGTGTGTTATTTCAGACACGTCGCGTCATTATGAAGGCAAGATCGAATAATTGACTCAAACAATCGGTTAATTCTTAAGTGCTTTTTGTCGTAAAGTGGGAGTTAAGGCGTTTTAAAAGGGAATTAGAACGCAACAGTATAGTACGGTTTCAAAACACATATGGAGAGACAAATTCCCGGGTTTGTTTATTTTAAGACGGCTCTGTCACTAAACGCGTGTCAAAGAACGGTCCCTCAGTTCCACGCCTGTCGACATCCTGAAACTATTAATTCAACCTTCCAGCCATAAATCAGCCGCGACGAGCGATGAAAATAATTTATTCCCAACTAACCAACAATTTATAGGGCGTAAAGTGTTAACAGCTTCTTTAATATTTCCACATTTCTAGTAACTAAGCAATGCAGGTAAAGTTTAAGTGCTATCATAATAACAGCTTCCGGCATTTATTCATTCAAGGATTAAGATACAACCCTCATCTCGGTTTTAAATAAACGCGGATACAAAAGTAGGTCAGCGTTCATTTAAAAAATGATCAATTTTCTTGTTTACCTTACCTTTGTGGTGTTTAATTATTTTGATATAGGTATTCTTTTCTTGCATGAGTACCTACAGAAGTTTTTCTTTCAATTAGTCGGTACTAAAAGTCGTGACAAGACTTGAATGGCAAGTTACGTTTATAAGCGTCAGTGGAAAAGTGAAATCGAAGGCGCTTAAGAGACGTGTAAAGTACAAAATGGAGCATATTGTTTCCTAACATAAGTAATCAAACACAATAGGTTACATAACGACGCTACAAATAAGGGCAAAGGGTGGACCAGACAGTATTGAGTAATAATAAGCTCATAAGTAAAGTATAACATAACAGATGCTTTAATAAATACACAACCTTAGTTTTAGTATATCTACTAAACCTGAAACTAGTTTGTTCAGAATTACTAGGAGAATAGATTGACATATTTTTTACACCACATTTTTTTTTTCGTAAATTTCAATTTTTTTTTCAGTAGGTTTCTGCCCATAACAGTTGACGGGAATAGACACCTTGAGGCTTGAGATGGTCCGCTCAGTCAGTTTCCGTGTGTTAGACAATCCCTGTATAGCCACATCTCAGGCATTTCCCACTTTACTAGGGAACTTAACGCGACATAAACTACGGTAATAACTTGGAGATTTATTAAAAAAAAAACACATATTCAGGCAGTTCTGATGAAAATCTTGTTGGGGTGTCTCGGTTTTTATATATACTAAAAATAACGTTGTACCTATAATTTTACATTAAGCCCATACTTACTCATAATAAGTGAACATTATGCTATTTACCGTTTAGTGAAAAAATAACACACCCGCCTGGCGTAGTAAAACCAAAGTAGATAAAAAAACTTAATAATGCTGATGGAAACGGACTGGTTTAACAACAAACCAGTGAACAAAGGTCAATACATTGTGTTATAGTGTTAGACTCAATCGAGCACTAGAAAAACATCCAACCGGACGCACGAGACGACCGGCTCTAAAGCCTAGTACAGATTACACTAGTTTATTATTCGAGTCGCGGATACTCTACCAACTAAATCCCGGACTGCCTACAATGTGCCGGAAATAGTACGAAAGAAAATGCATAGCACTTTCTATTGTAACATCCGACACTTTTAAGGTGGGATCTTATTTCTATTCTAAGAACAATCTTGAGGACAGTTTCGTATTTCTTCAGCGCCCATTACACGCCCGACTAAGTTAGTAAAATATTGGCTAAAAGCTTTTCAACACATCATTCTGAACTAGGCTTAAATCCTTTCGAAGAAACCGATGCGACTTAAAGAATTTACTTTCACTGAGGTGTTACGAGTCGTACCTCGGTCGCGGATCCATAATCCAAAGAGATAACACAAAGCAACAGGGGACATAACACTGCGCTTGGGCCGCCTTGCGGGGCACGACCTAGATCGAAAGGCCCTGTACCACGACACCCTCGAAATTAAACGACAAGGAAACATGATTATGATCATGTTAAGAATAGTAGAAGACGAAATTTGATTAAAGCTAAGAGACAATGAAGACATCTATCCATCTATATATAAAAAGAGAAGCTGACTGACTGACTGACTGATCTATCAACGCACAGCCTAAACCGCTGGGGTTAGAAACTCGAAATTTTGACAGTAGGTTCCTTTTGTAACGTAGGCATCCACTAAGAAGGGATTTTTCGAAATTCAACCCCTAAGGGAGTTAAATAGGGGATGAAAGTTTGTATGGAAAATCGTCATTTAACGGGTTCAAAATTTCACGCAAGCGAAGCTGCGGGCGAAAGCTAGTCTATAAATAAAAAGAAAAGTCCTGACTGACTGAATCATCAACGCCCAGCCCGAACCCTTGGACCTAGAAAACTGAAATTTTGCACAGAGGTTCCCTTTACAATGTAGACAAGGAATAAAGAAGGATTTTTCGAAATTCAACCCCTAAGGGAGTTAAATAGGGGTTGAAAGTTTGTATGAAAAATCGTCACTTAACGGGTTCAAAATTTCACGCAAGCGAAGCTGCGGACAAAAGTTAGTTAATAATAGAAACCCACAAACAGCGTGTTGCCTACCAGGTTTTAATAAGTATAGGTATTTAATTATACTGCCTCGATGGTCTAGTGGTCGCAAACGCGACTGCTGAGCGTGAGATCCTGGGTTCGATCCCCAGGTCGGAAAAAGTATTATTTAGGTTTTCCGTGTGGAATTTCTCAGTAGCAGCCCGAAGTCTGGATTTGTGCCCGGTTGATGGCTATAGGCTCGCCCCCTATTACATGCGAAATGTGTGTTACTATACACCTCTGCCCAACCGTTCGGGAAACACAGGCGTGATATTATGTTATTTAATTATAATTACTTATGTAAGTTACTTCAATCTTCAGATAAAATGACCAAATGTAAATAAACAGTACTTGTTTCTGTTGAAAACATGATAACATAAGCTTGAGTTCAAGGTTAATTATTCGCGACGCAAGATAAATTAACTGGATATATTATTCATGAATATGTAGCAAATGTTTTAATAGGTATCTAATTGGTTGCTAGAAATCACTAGGAGTACACTTGAAACTTTGAATAAGTAACGGATTGAAAATTAAAAAACTGTTCAATCAAAATCTATTAAGAATATCAAGTTTAATGAAATAAATAAAAGGGTAGATAGAAGAAGGAATTTTCATAGAACAGAATTCAGTTACATGTGCGGTTGAAATAAAATAACTCACATTATGACTTAGGGAGAGAATAACTAAACATGACTCAACAATTACCAAGAAAATTGTTATGAGCCTCAAAGTATGAAAACTCATATTTGTTAACAGGGGAGGTTTTATAAAATTGCCTTACGAATTCCTAAAATAAACTGCGTTGGATACACTTCATTTTATTTCTGAGTATTTTCTTCGAGAACCGTTCTAGAATCTTCACTACATGGTATAAAACAAAGTCGCTTCCCGGTGTCTGTCTGTCCCTATGTATGCTTAGATCTTTAAAACTACACAACGGATTTTGATGCGGTTTTTTTTAATAGATAGAGTGATTCAAGAGGAAGGTTTATATGTATAATACTTGTATGGGTGATTCTACGATAAGAGGTTTTAAGTCCATAGAGGATACGGCCAAGGAGCAAAATGGGTTTTTTTTCATTAAATACTTATATTACGATTTTTGTCCCGTTTATGTACCTTTTCATGTAAGGGCAAGTCAATTTATAAATATTTTGGTACTTTTTAGAAGGCCAGGGTAAATACATCGGGCAGGGGAGAGAATTTGATGCAATAAAATAATAATAAAGTAAATTAGATCAACTTTTATTAAACATTGTGCTTAACAGTTATAATTAGACTATCATTTTTATCAGACTTTCATATTAATTACACTACTTTACAACGGTTTTTGCCCATAGATGAAACCTATGTGTATCGGTAGAATAATTAATCCTAAGTTGGATACTGAAGTGGAAAAAAATTAGGACGCCAAGTTTTTAAAATATTTATTATATCTCTATTACACATTTTTGCGACTATCAATGCTTAAAAAACATTTTTAAATATTTTTTTTGTGCTCTAGTTCATTTTCTCTACTAGAACTGCTGGGCAATGATAGGTAATCCAATGATGGGTGGTCCGTTAGAATACAACACAGGTTTTGTGACTGACGCAATATCAGGGTATTGTATATGCTTCTTGTTTTTGTTGTTAAAATCTTAAGTTTTTGTGAGGCAAAAGTAACAGTCCGTAGCGTGATTTGACGGTTGTCTCCACAACATTGGGACTTCAAATTGCTAGTTTTTTTTGCTTTCTGCAGCCCAGGTCGTTAATATACTTCCACAATCTTCAAATTTTTTCACGTCGATAGAAATTAGCTACATCTGAGTTAGTTTGCACAAATATATTATCTCCCCTGGTCAGTGAATCTCTCCCCTGGCAGTTTTTTTGCCAGGGGAAATACGACAGGGGAGAGATGTTTTCATGAAAAATTAAATTGTTTTAATTGACGTAATTTGTTTTGAGCTTAATTATATATTACACTTTAACTGTTACAGTATTATTAAATTAGGGCAGTAAATTCAAATACATTCAATGAATGTTACAACTTTTATAACTGACCAGTGGAGAGATACAATGACCTTGCGAAAGCACTACTCCGCACTGTCATGTCACAACAAATAAAAAATGGCGGCACTCTGACGGCTCGCGTGTTTAGTTTTGATAACTTCACGTCGATAGATGTCCTTGAGCGCAGTTCAGAATATGGCCGTCTTATATTTACGTTTATATTAACGGAATTAAATTTGCCAGGGTAGATATACAAATAAAGCGGGACAAAAATTAAGTTTAAAAATTATTGAAAATAAACAACTTTTGCTGTCTTTTTATTTAATACTACTTAAGTATATTTATTTAATTTCGTGTTAAACATACTTTGTTTAGCAACTGATACAAAGAACCTATGTACTGTCTGCAAGTTGAACTAAAACCGACAAGGGGACAGGCCAGGGTAGATACTTTTTAAAGCTTCAGCTTCAAATTTCAGAAATATGTGCTTTAATTGGGCATTTTATTGTGATGTTATTTATAAATTACATTAAGATGATATGATTCATTGCAAAAAACAACAACATTTAGAATAAAAAAGCAATTTTAAACTGATTGCCGCACAAGTTACCTCTTATCGTAGAATCACCCGTATATTACACGTGGGCGAAGCCGCTGGCGACCTCTAGTGTATAATAAGACAGACAACTAATACCAGTTTTTTTGGTAGGTAGGAATACAATTTGAAAGGTGTATTTAGAAGTTGATAGCCATGGTATTATGGTGCTTGTCAACAAATGAGAAGGTTTCAACAAGTTGCCACAAGTGCACTACAATCTTGTTGGTAAGACAGAAATAATTGAAGTTCTTTCCAAATGAGCCTTTGTTCCCGGCGCTAACTTACTTACTTACTTAGTTTATTAATTAACTTGTTCGCGATCTGGACTGCTTACTGTCTAACTAGGATCCTGCTTCAACAATCCGGTATATACCCCGCTATATCATTATAATAAAAAAATCATATCTATGTTCTTTACCTAAGTTAGTGCATTGGGGTGCATGAAAAGAGCCTCCACGCGTGACGATACTGAAGTACGTCCGGCGTACCCTGGGCAGTCAGCCCCGCTACCAGCCTTGCTGACTGGCTAATCTTTTCACCACGACATGACCTATTCTTGTATAGCTCGTGCCGACACGATAGAAGAAGACCTGAGTTAGTTTTACAGCTTTCTATTTATGCTTTGTTCTTCCTGCTAAAGATGTAGCTTGACTATCACCAAAATAAGGACAAATCTGTTGTACAGACGCCTGCACATCAAGCTGCTACAATCTGTCAAATTTCTTTAATAGATTTTCATCTTTATCGCGAAAGCATTAGGTTCAAGGTTGATTGGGAAAATTTGACAGTTTCGGGTAGCTTGATCTGCTGGCGTCTGTACTACAATAGCAGATTTTACTTCATCTGTATTGAATACAAACTGTGTACATCGATGAAATTTTTATTTGTCATTTTCCTTTTAATCTAGTCTTGCTGCAATGTATTCAATATCCATTAATAAAACCCATTACCTGAACTCTTTGCTTTTGCCACAAAAATACAATTTGCCACTTGTCAAAAACCAACTTCTCGACAGCGATCGATACGACAGCTAACGGTCTACAAAAACCTATTTTTGCCATATAAAAATACCGTAATAACGTCTTGACACCGCCAATATTTCACGTGAGCTTCCTTACAATCCCGTTGCTTTAAATAGACGAGCAAATGTCAACTTTTCAATCATAGGGGGGTGAAACCAGGGGTTCATCAAACTCTGACGTCAAAGTCAAAAGCTTTCATTCAAAAATAACAAATAAACTACCGTTAAACAATCAATATACAGAAATAGAACGCAATTTCGGCTGTACGATATAAATAGGGACTGTTAGGTTACCAAGGGTGAAAATAGCTCCGCTCGTTAGTTTAAATATTTTAAAAATAACAGAGTTAAAAGGAAGAGATAACTTATTTATAAGAGCATCTTGTTAGCAAGTATCGTTTTAGATAAAAATTTAAAAATACTTCAACATTTTTTTTAATCTTTTCAGCGAAGGTATTAAAATATCCGTCTTTATTACGACAAGGAGCAGGGATAGCCTAGTGATTGAACGGTTGCCTTTCATACAGAAAGGTCCGAGTACGATCCCGGCCCGCACCTCTGACTTGTCGAATTCATGTCATCATCATCATTCAGCCGAATGGCGTCCACTGCTGGACATAGGCCTCACACAAACAATGTTGGGGGAGGTTGTCATAATCGCCACGCTTGGCAGGCGGGATAGCGATCGTAATATGGTTGTTAAAGTACTCAGAGAACGCTGCTGCCCATCCTCTAGAGAATCCCTCAGTCGCCTTTTACGACACCCACGGAAAGAGATGGGGTAAGTAGTGCTATTCTTTACGTCCAGCACCACACGGACGGAATTCATGTGCAAATAGGAATTTGATTATCACTTGCGTTAACAGTGGAGGAAAACATCGTGAAGAAACCTGCACACCTGAGAGGGCTCCATAAAGTTCTAGATGGTGTATGTAGTTAGCCAACCCGCACCAGGCCAGCGTCGTGGACCAAAGCCTAAATCCTTCTTATTCTGAGAAGAGGGCCGTGCCCAGCAGTGGGACACTAAGTAATCGGCTGATTATAATGTAATAATTACGATAAATTATGTCTACGTACTACGAGAACTAAAGTCACCGACATTGCGCGTAGAATTAGCACGCTGAAGTGGAAGTGGGCCGGCCATGTCTGCAGACGAACAGATGGTAGATGAAGCAGACGCGTGTTAGAGTGGAGACCGCGTTTGGGCAAACGTAGTGTGGGACGCTCTGCGGCACGATGGACCTACGATTTGAAAAAGGTGGCTGGCAGCGGATGGATGCGGGCTGCCCAAGACCGGGATGGTTGGCGATCTTTCGGGGAGGCCTACGTTTAGCAGTGGACTGCAATAGGCTGATATGATGATGACATCATCTACGTATGACTAAAAACTTCGGACATTGTCTACGTATTACTAAAAACTTCGGAAGTCTCAACTTTCAGATACCAAGAACACGGTAATGTTATACTAACAGTATTCTATCTTCATACAAACGGTCGGGACCCGAGTCATACCTACGCGCCTCGAGTTCGGTTTACACTTGGTACAAAAATAGTTAGGGCTGTCACAATACCTAGTAGGTACCTATACCTACATGAAAAATCGATTATTTAATAATCGATTGTTTTGCCTAAATATAAAATCGATTACAACATAATCGGCTTTTTAAATAAATATAATCGATTTAAAAAAAAAGATTTTTCCTTATTTTTTGAGGGATTAAATTAAATGCCTGAAATATCGATCCAGCATCCACAGCTCATATTTATTAATCTAAATCAATCAACAAAATAAAAGTTAATTTAAATTTCACAAAATAAAGTTTTTCTTTTCATTTCTCCTTCCTCAGTAAGAAATTTCTGAAGGTGGATGCGCTAAGGTAGCCCGCGAAGTTCAAATATTCTTGCGAATTTTGCAATTTGCAGGTCAGTGGTAGGTTATATTTTGATGATACATAAAAATAATGTACCTACAACATGTTTATAGTACCTACTCTTCATTATCCACAAAAAAAGTCCGCGAATATGTTTAACTATTATAAGTAGTTAAGTCACATCAACCGTTTTTTTGTTCAAATTGGTTGATCAAAACACTATCGAAAAATAATGATATTCCTATCATGATATTAATTCTTATCCAAGTAAATAGCTTCATAATCAAGGTTGTTTATGTACATGTAAATGACACAACAACATAATCGTTCAGGGGTGATTCTATCATTACAGTTATAGCTAATATCGATATGTTAGGATTGCGAGCAAGGTAAACACAGTAAATAAAACCAACATAGACTCTCCACCACTGAGAGTACTTGTATTTGGGTTAGTATTAGTAACATAAACTAGATCACAATGTATTACTTTACACAATTATTACAAGATCATAAAATAAGGACAAGCTAATCAGATATAAAAGGTCAGATTTCTTCAGCTGATCAACACGGAATGCTCTCTCTTCGTCGAATGACCGCCACCTTTATAACCTCGGGTGCGTTCATCCATATCGACGACTACCTTCCTTTATCAACATTGCCCAGTGTTACCCACTAGCGATAACATACATGTAAAATGCTCTTTAAATTATTCGAATCGGACCTTTCGTTTAGAAGTGCTAAATGTAAAAAAAATGCCGTGGTGTGAGCGAACAACCCAACGTTCAGTCTATTAGTTAACTGCACAACGGCTGCACCGATTTTGATTAAATTTGGCAAGAAGATAGCTCGATCCCTGGGGAAGGACAAAGGCTACTTCTTAACTCGCGACTTCGTATGCATCCGCGATAACCAACATTCACGCGGACGAAGTCGCGGGCAAAAGCTAGTTCGTCAATAAAATCAAAAAACACCATGTATTTTTAATGAATACTTCCTATTTCATTCACAACGTTTTTTTTTAAATAAATTATATCATATTACAATCTCAAAACTAGAAACAAACTCATGTAGGTTGATGAAAGTAAAATACTATAGGCGGGCAGCCCTATCTCGTGTTTTGTTTTCATGCGGCTGTAGGTTCTAAATTCAAAAATAGGGCCGAGTCACAATACTGTTAGTTATCATTACCGTGCCAAGAACTACTTACTTACCTAACAAAATTTACAAATATGGCTGACATTATCTAAATTCATAAAATAAAATAAAGTTGATACAAAGTGGCCAGTAATTACGGGAAATATTAGGAGGGTGGCAAACTGAAGAGGGATAGATGGATAGAATATTGATTAATAACATCGTTGCTGTTAAAATTTTATAACATCACTTATCGTAAAATATGAATGGATCAATTTGAACTAAGCATACTTTAGGGCAGGGATGCACAGACCGCGGCCCGCGGGCCTCATGCGGCCCTCCGTCGATGTATGCGGCCCGTCAGCGAATTAAACTGTTTTATGCGTTTGTATGAAAATACTGCATTCTATCAGTAATGGCCAGCTTTAGCTTCTGAATAAAGTTTTTGAATTTTATCAAAAGCCCACACTACGATACTTATATTTTTTAAGATCTCTAATTTCAACTTTTTTATTGTTTTTAATTGTTTTGGCCCGCCTTTAGCTCATAGTCCGCTCGAGTGGCCCAAGTCCTAATAAGTCTGTGCATCCCTGCTTTAGGGTGTCGTGTCGATAGTCGACACAACATGCAAATGTTTCTACAACTAGCTAGCTACAGAGCTAGGATATCAGTCATATCATAAAGCGCTAAATCCTCTAGCAAGTTTTCAAGTCATCTTGCGCAACCGACTTTCAAACTGTGGACACACCCGCGGAAACTCGATGTCTGCAAGTTTTACGAACTAAGCAAGCAATGGCGTGTAATAACTTAACGATTTGGCGCTTAAGTGTATTGTGCCCCTTTCAAACACATCTTTGACTGCAAAACGATCGCCGTTTACTTAATAGTTTGTAGCCAATTATGTGACTTCGTCGCATGTTCGAATATTCTTAACTTTTAAGGCTTTTCCTTCATCATTCATATGAAAATTAGGTAAAAATAATAAAGCTTTTCTTGATAGTCTCGTATGGGATCAGAAGCGTGTGTACCAAACAGGGGCGTACCAACGGAAAATGGCCCCAAGCGCGAACGTAGAAGTTGCACCTTTTCGTAAATTATCTAAATCTAAATACAAAATAAACACTAAAAATAGTCTCAGAGGGCTTTTTTTAAGTCAAAAAATCATAGGAAACGCGTGATAATTTGAATAATAATATAAATTAACATCTAAAGAGGCTCTCGATGGGCAGCTGGATCAAGGGCCTGGTGCAGAAAGCGGTACTTCTGGACACAGCGCGTATTGTTAGGAAGTTCCTCTCTCTGAGGCCCTGACCACCGGTAGCTTGGACCCTGTTCTCGATGCCGGTGGGCTACTACTTACTTACTTATATTTTTAAATGTTTTTTTTTGTATGGAAATATTTAAAAAAGTAATTTTACATGCGTTTAAATGAATAAAGGAGATATACTTAAATTATATTGTTGGTTTAATTTTGCGAATTTTGCGCCCCTCTTTGAAGTGCGCCCAGGGCACGAGCCCTACTTACCCCACCCTAAATACGCCACTGACACCAAAAACCAATGAAAATAGAGAAATAAAACTAATCTCTCTAAATAATAAATTCATCTCAATATTTATGCAAATTAGTACCTGTAAGCGAGTCTTTAATATGTATGTAAGTAAATATTTAATGAACTAAGAAATAAATAGACACCGGTTAAATTAACACGCGTATTAATAGCTTAAAACTCTTGTGAGTTTGAATAAATACGGATCTAGGAAGTTTTAAGTTGGAACATAACGGAATAAAGTCTGATGATCTGGTGAAGGTCGCGGGAATCCGCTGGATGCGAGAAGCGCAGGACCGGTCGATGTGGCGATGCTTGGGGGAGGGCTATGTATGTCCAGCAGTGGACGTCTTTTGGCTAAATAATGATGATAACGAAATATCAATTGAGGAGAAATATCTCTTACCATGACTTGCATTTTGGTTATAAAGGCATTTTTAAGAGTCCTGTTAACTAAAAAAACATTTTTGACATCATTCTATGTTTTCTTTGCATGTGTTTGGCAAATAAGAGCGTGAACGAATTGAACAAGGCAAACATCAATATAACTTTCTGCGATTTTCGTCGAATGTGTCAATTTCACGCAAAACCACACTGTATACGCCCAATAATTGATCTCAAATTCATAGAATTTGACTAATATTTCGAAGGTTTCATTTTAGAGCGTTGAAGCGCACGCTATAATATATGTATAGCATAGCAAATATTGTATAGCACAACGGTATTATATCGCTCAGCATACATTTTGTATGGACACGTTCACACAACGCTACGCTATTAAGTATTGGCTTGCTGTACGCAATAAACTTGAGCGATTCTCAGAGCTATATCATACGATTCTCCGGTCCCCGCCCCGTCTCACTTCTACCACGTCCGTCGCCCGACGGATCGCCGTCAAATAGCTTGCTATAATTATAGCGGATCGGCTTGCGATATAGCGTATAGTGTGAACGTCATGCTATTACATAGTTATAGCAATATGCTTAATCTACAAGGTGTAACATAAATAAGTGTTTTGACGAGTTATGCGAACATAAGTAAATGTAGGGAACAGGAATATTTTTTTTCGCGATTTCCTGTTTGGTCCCATAGTAAAAGTTGTTCATAATGATGAGTACAGTGACCCCTTAAGAGGTTGTACACTTATTTATGTTACACCTTGTTTATAGCGAAATAGTATAGCGTAGTCTGAACCTCTAAACTGTGCTTAAATCAAACATCAATGTATAACTTTCCGCGATTTTCGTCGAATGTGTCTATTTCACGCAAAATGTGGTTTTATGTACATATACGTTCAATTGATCTCAAATTCATAGAATTTGACAAACATTTCGAAGGTTTTAGTTTAGAGCTCCAAATCCACTTGCAAGTTTGATTGTGAAGTTATTGCAGCAAGTAGAAAGCCGTAAAACTTGCAGAACTCTTGCTGTGGGTGTGTCCATAGCTTGAAACTCGATTGCAGAAGTCAGCTTGCGCAATAAAAACTTGCTTGTCGATTTGGTGCTTAAATACAATCATTGTGTTCAAGCATAGACTGTTTACACCTCGTTTATTTAGTTATAGTAACTACATAGTTATTAATAGTGTTATCTATGATAATAATAACTCGTCTCCTGAACAAACAATCAGATACCTCACGCAACCAGCTGCAAGTATTAAAAATACTCTAACCATTTATTTATTATCATATAGAGTCGAGTAAACCATGTATTTATTGTGGCATGTCATACTTTACCCTTTTCAACGTAACATGTCCGGGGGTTTTTCTACAAAACGTTATTTACTTAGGTACCATAGTTAAGTACCATACAAAGAAAAATAAATATTAAAAAAACTGTAATATCTATTTTATGGTTTTTGATGATGATGTTTAGCTATGTTTACACACCAGTGCGCTTTCATGTTCATCTTGCGTCTTCGTCTGAAGCATGCGTGAAGCGCCATAGCGCATGCCTTAATACTGGTTCGACAAAAGCGCATGCCCCTAGCGCACGCTAATCTGTCCATTGTATATCGACTGACGACTGACCGAGGTGCACCGGTGGAGACGATAAGCTGCATGCGTCTTATGGCAATCAATATTGCATGCGCTTGACGCAAGAGGAATTTAAAGTTGAAAGCGCAAGATGAACATGAAAGCGCACTGGTGTAGACATACCATTTAGGTTTTTTTCGATAGTAGTCTCATTGCTCAAATTCAAACTTAAAACTCATTTATTCAAAATATATTACAATTAGGTACTTAGTTCTTTTTGAATTTCAAGGTTACAATAGACAGCCCACAAAAAAGACCTCCCTTCAATACTAGTGTTAATGCTGTGAAGAAGAAACGGCGCAACAAACTCCCCAGCAACACAGTTTTGTCTGTCAGGTGAATAAATTAAAGAAAGGAGAGGAAGAGGGAGGCCAAAGAAAAGATGGATGGATTGTGTGAAGAATGATATGAAAGAGAAGGGAGTCAGTGATATCATGACGGGTGACAGGACGGAATGGAAGAAGAAAACGTGTTGCGCCGACCCCAAGTAACATGGGATAAGGGCAGGAAGAAGAAGAAGAGACAAAGAAAATTCAGTTGAAGTTAGCTGATTAGCTGCGCAGTAGACAATTTTGTTTCTAAAATATTCATTGCGCAGCCAAACAACTAACTTCAGACTCGCCAAGATACGTCGGCCTTAAACTCTCAATCACCGTAATTATAAACACAATAGATAAGACAATTAAGTGTCGTCCTGGGACGTCGGGCGGTACGCAACCGGTTAAAGTAACTATCTCTTTCAGATACAGTATGATTTGACTAACTCATGCTTCAATCAAGTTCAAAGTAGCAAAGAAAGTGGCGAAAAAAAAGTTTGTTCGGAGAAGTTTTCACGTTTTAAGTAAACGTGCTTTTTAGGTTACTTTGTGGCTTTAATTATACATATCACTGATTAATTCGTGAGGGAAACGTGGTTGGCAAGTATTGCGATAAAATCATTTGAAAGTATGTGCATACATTCTTCATAACATTAAGTAGTAAATGCGATATAATTTTCATCAAGATGTTCGATTTATTTACAACAATCAATTACATTTTATTTTCAACAATATTAAAATTACTTACCATGTTTTTTTTGCAATGTTTTCGAGCGAACTTTTGTTGTAGGTTTATGTGCGTTGCTTAGTTTATCATCTCAGTTACAGGTCACCAATAAATAATTAATTAACACTAGCTACTAAAATAAGATGTCAGTAAAGTAGTAATTATAATGTATTTATGTTTGACTACATACTTACTTAACTATTTAATGTGCTAAGATGAAGCAAGCATTGGTTTTTAAATGAACTACTTACCTACCTATATCGGAATTTCAAATAACTTATTTCTCACGACGTTTTTTGAAGTAATCACAAAAACAATAACGACGATGCAATCTTTATGTATTAAGTCTTCACCTTTTTTTTAACCAAGCACAGCAAAACACCTATTAAAATTTTATTTTGTAGTTATTCCATCTCCTTAAAAGGATTCATATTGATATTACTTGTTACATATACCTTAATGTATGTTAAACCTTTATAATCACATGAAGGCAATACCTTAAAACACTGAAAAAGTTCTTTATAATTTGGGACAAGTTACTTAATGAACGTGAAGATTTGTGTATTTAAATTTCAACGCAAACAGGTTCTCTTCTAAAAAATAATAATGCAACATGCATTATACTCAAATAATATTGAGGAAGGCGACGTGCTGTAATTAATTAAGTAATTTACCGAATGCTTCCAGATACAAGACGCTTGAGAGCAAACTAAATGCTACAACAGACTTCTACCTAACATCAAACCATTAACAGAATTATATTTAAACTAGGGGTCGCCAGCGGCTTCGCCCGCGTGGATGTCGTTTATCGCGAATTCCGCGTTTTTCTCTACCATATTATGCATGTATTATACATATAAGGGTGATTCTACGATAAGAGGTAACTTGTGCGGCAATCAGTTTAAAATTGGTTTTTTATTCTAAATGTCGTTGTTTTTTGCAATGACTCATATCATCTGAATGTAATGTATAAATAACATCTCAATTAAATGCCCAATTAAAGCACCTATTTCTGAAATTATAAGCTAAAGCTTAAAAAAGTATCTACCCTGGCCTGTCCTCTTGTCGGTTTTAGTTCAACTTGCAGACAGTACATAGGTTCTTTGTATCAGTTGCTAAACAAAGTATGTTTAACACGAAATTAAATAAATATACTTGAGTAGTATTAAATAAAAAGACAGCAAAAGTTGTTTATTTTCAATAATTTTTAAACTTAATTTTTGTCCCGCTTTTTTTGATTATCTACCCTGGCAAATTTCGTTCCGTTAATATAAACTTAAATATAAGACGGCCATATTCTGAACTGCGCTCAAGGACATCTATCGACGTGAAGTTATCAAAACAAAACACACGCGCCGTCAGAGTGCCGCTATTTTTTAGTTGTTGTGACATGACAGTGCGGATTAGTGCTTTCGCAAGGTCATTGTATCTCTCCACTGGTCAGTTATAAAAGTTGTAACGTTCATTGAATGTATTTGCATTTACTGCCCCAATTTAATAATACTGTAACAATTAAAGTGTAATATATAATGAAGCTCAAAAAAACATACGTCAATTAAAACAATTTAATTTTTCATGAAAACATCTCTCCCCTGTCGTATTTCCCCTGGGAAAAAAACTGCCAGGGGAAAGATTCACTGACCAGGGGAGATAATATATTTGTGCAAACTAACTCAGATGTAGCTAATTTCTATCAACGTGACAAAATTTGAAGATTGTGGAAGTATATTAACGACCTGGGCTGCAGAAAGCAAAAAAAAACTATCAATTTGAAGTCCCAATGTTGTGGAGACAACCGTCAAATCACGCTACGGACTGTTACTTTTGCCTCACAAAAACTTTAGATTTTAACAACAAAAACAAGAAGCATATACGATACCCTGATATTGCGTCAGTCACAAAACCTGTGTTGTATTCTAATGGACCACCCATCATTGGATTATCTATCATTGCCCAGCAGTTCTAGTAGAGAAAATGAACTAGAGCACAAAAAAAATATTTAAAAATGTTTTTTAAGGATTGATAGTTGCAAAAATGTGTAATAGAGATATAATAAATATTTTAAAAACTTGACGTCCTAATTTTTTTCCACTTCAGTATCCAACTTAGGGTTAATTATTCTACCGATACACATTGGTTTCATCTATGGGCAAAAACCGTTGTAAAGTAGTGTAATTAATATGAAAGTCTAACAAAAATGATAGTCTGATTATAACTGTTAAGCACAATGTTTAATAAAAGTTGATCTAATTTACTTTATTATTATTTTATTGCATCAAATTCTCTCCCCTGCCAGATGTATTTACCCTGGCCTTCTAAAAAGTACCAAAATATTTATAAATTGACTTGCCCTTACATGAAAAGGTACATAAACGGGACAAAAATCGTAATATAAGTATTTAATGAAAAAAATCCCATTTTGCTCCTTGGCCGTATCCTCTATGGACTTAAAACCTCTTATCGTAGAATCACCCATAAACCAGAGGTTCTCAAACTTATTTCGTCTACCGCCCACTTTGAGAATCAATTATTTTCTAGCGCCCCCTAATATTATTAACTGTACCACATCTTAAAAATCACAATCGCAATCATCATTTTTACCGCCCTTTACCGCCCCCTGTAGGCCTCTAGCGCCCACAAGGGGGCCTTATCGACCACTTTGAGAAAGGCTGATATTAACCTTCCTCCTGAATCACTCTATCTATTAAAAAAAACCGCATCAAAATCTGTTGCGTAGTTTTAAAGATCTAAGCATACATAGGGACAGACAGCGGGACTACTTCGTTTTATACTAACTACTTAATAGTGATACAAACATACGTAATGTACTTTGTAAACCTATACAAAATTTAAGTAGTTCCTAAGTTATTTTACCAAATAAAAACTTCTTAACCGGTATTTTCCAATTGGTGGATTATCTAATTTCGCCGAAAATTTCGAAGCAAAGTATTTAGCAAGAAGCCGAACCCCAGGAAGGTTCCAATGGCGTGCACTCAGCGAGGGTTAATGAATTGGTTCCCCTTTTCTATTATTAGTTTTAGTTACTCGTTTACTAGACGAGACAAATTTAAGGAAAGAAATTGATGTCGTGCGGCGTTCATTGACATATCCGTTGCAATCTGTCTGATACTTCCCTTTAAAATACTTTCGCTAGATTACGGATCGAATCTGCAGCGATTAGACACGACACGACGCCTCGTTCAATTTAATTTGTCTGCACATATATAGGTATTACAGCTTAATTGCGTTACAAACAAAATATTTTGCACATGACTAAGACAGTGATCGTATGCGTTGCTCATCCAAAAACATAATAAGAATGATTTGCTGTGATTGAAAACAATTGGTAATACATGCGAAGCAAATCGGATATTTCCCAATTCACGAAAAAGGTTATCGCGGCCGAACGACCTAAAACGTACGCGCTCAAAAATTCTAATAGCATTTAAACGAGGTAAAGACATTTACATAGTTCAATATCAGTTCACGGAATCCTCAATAATAACAGGGCTCGATTAACCCTCAGGTTACATTCTGTTTCTTAATCAAAGCTTTCCAGGTAACCTGCCCGTCCGGGAAATTCGTAGAAACTGTCTCCCATTTTGTTCGTGTTAACTAAATAGTTTGTTCTGAACCGGCTTTAAATCTGTTCAAATTTCGTCTCTGACACTCTTTTTGCGACATTAATTAACCAACGTCGTTTAGAGTTAGGCATTAACGGCGCTGTGTGTTGGGCGTCGTGCCAGCAATCTTAGAGTGAAGATCTTACTCCATGTTCGCTATTTATTGCAATTATTCGCGAATCCCTAGAATGCTCCCCTTGGAACTTGAATGGACTGTTACAATAATTCTGTCAAAACTCCATTCTACTGTTGGTAGAATCGTTTGCCTTAAACCGAATTGTTAATCGAGATTAGTTCTAATATGCTTCGATATTACTTAGCTTAGAACTACTTCAAATTGAGAGAGCAAACATAGGATTACATTAATTAGAATAGCAACTATACGTACATGCAAATAATTATCTACGTAAGTAATTACATTAACGCCACTAACATACCAATTTTAGCGTGTTTGATAGTAAATTAAATTACAAGCGTACATCAAAGTACATCCTGTTTTTGATTAAATACCTACTCGAAACATATTGAGTAACATTTTTTTAATTACAGATCTTTTATTGTACAAGAACATAATTATTCACGTTAGCCTAATTGCTTTAAAAGGCTGTTAGGCACAAGTGAACGGTGGTAAGTTGGCAACATTATGCACAGTTCGTTAATTTTTGCAACTACCAACACTGAACTTTATGACAGTTGATATGAAGTGAATAAATATTGCCAACAAAAAAAACTATAAAGTTCAACGACCCCAAAGACGTTAAAAGGTCGACTAAAAAGTATTTCACCCTACTAAAGTGGATAGTTACCTAAGTGTCAGTTTCAACGACCGATATATGTTGAGACGTGGCGGATGATCGATGTCCCCCCTCGCAGTTGCCATGGCTATGGGATCGGGAGGGTGTGGTAGATCTTTTAATACAGCTAGTTAGATGGTAACAAAAACAAACAAAGCCGGGTGGTCCAATGTCCGCTGCCGGCTAGTTATACGCTTACGTAAGAGTAGTAGAGTATTTCCCTCATTGTTCACGACTAACTTCGTGGATTAAGTACTTAAACAGCAGTTTGTGATATCCAATTTTCATGTTCACTTAGCCAGTTCATTAATATCTCTTTGTAAACATTATTGACTCGAAAATCTATTAGGGGTCTGTTTTTCTTCAACAAAGAGGTTTTTGTTGAGACTCGTTTAGCTACACCGCTACACGTATGTACACAAGTGCTATTCACAAATAAGACAAACAACACCCGTTCATGAAAGGAGGTACATTCCACAAGAACCTTTTGCATTGACCTATGATACAACAAAATTTTATCTCGACTCGTAGAAACATAAATATACATAAGTACATGTACATTGTTTTTAGGAGTAGGAATTAAGAGTCGACCAATCGTAAAACTCCGATAACGAGGTTGTTACAAGATCGACGCGTGCGCAACTGCGATTAATATAATTGCCAGCCATTATTGACTATCGACAGCAAAACGTTACTCGATAGTTAACCCGGCTTAAACACATGTTTTAACAATTCCAGGAAATTTTCTTTAGTACACACTTGTGGAAAAGAAAGTAGTTAATTACTTATAACTACATGGTTTGTCTCAATTTATCCCTTGTAAAGAAAACTTAATAAATTATTACAATAGTTTAAGTTTTCTGGGAGACTTTCCTGTAATAGCATTCTCTTACTTGCAATAAATAGCAATAGTTATGTCATAAAGTTAATGCCATAGTTTGTTATAAGGACTCACAGGAAAAACCATAAAGTATTTAATTGATCACTTATATTAACCTTACTTACGTACATTACGTTAATAGTGTTAATACTACTGGAGGTAAACAATTTATTTAATAAACATTTGGTAGCAAAGACAATGTTTTTTTTTTATTGCCATGTAATAAAGATGGTACTTAAATGGTAGTAATGAAATTCTATACTAGATACCTAGCATAGTAAGTAGATCAAATATACAAAAAAAATTAAAATTATTACTTAAATACTACTTAAGTGTTATTAAAATCCCTTACAAAAATAGTAAACAAACAAGTCACCTTGGCAAAAAAACTTTAAAGAACCAGATTTCCATAGGAAATAATAACCCCATACATACTACCAGTTGGTATATTATAAAAGACAGGTCTGTCCCCTTAAGGAAGCGGTTGGCCCTTGACACAGTGCCACTTGCAGGGGTCAAGGCAACCCACTTGTCCAAATTGTTCATACTGGCTTCAGTGCACTTCAATACAACATGGAATTTCTATAGCGCAAGGAAATCAGTATAATTGAGGTGAAATACAGGTTGGTTATATCATTTTCAAGTACATGCTGGGTATGATATTATTTATATTGCTATGGGAGGAATGCATCTAGATTTTTTACTTATTGAAAAGGAATAAATACAATACACACATAAAACATAACATCCCGCCTGTATTCCCTGCAGGGTTGGGCAGAGGTGTGTTATAGTACACCCTCATTTCTCTAATTATGTTTAAATCCCATGTAATAGAGGGTGAGCTGTTGTCGTCAACTGGTCACAAATACAGGCCTCAGGCTGCTACTGAGAAATTCCACATGGAAAAACCCAAGAACAATTTGCAAAACCTGGAAATCGAACCCAGGACCACTAGACAAACGAAACGAACGAAAACGAGGCAATCATTAATACAATACCTAAATATTTTATAAAATTTTTCCTTATACTTATTGTAAAATTATTATTTTGCAAAATTAGTGACTAGTACTGAGGAAAGTAAGACAGAGAATGAAATGTATTTGTATCAAGTGTTTTACACACTAAGTAAATTAAATAGTATCTATTTGAAAACATAAATGATGAATGATATTTACTTATTTCTGTAAAGAAATCTATTACAGAAACTTTTCAAGTAAATACTTAATGGTTTTTTTTAAGACTCGATGGCGCCTGCATTTCCTTTCTGACTAGCTCTGACAAGAAACGCCGAAACAAATTCAAAGGTCAATGCATTTTTTAAAGTCCAGACGTTGTGGTATAAAACTATGGTGTAACAATGTAGAGCAATGTCTGGGATGGAATAATTGCTTGTTGTTAAGTTTGAGGATGCAGGATTGTTAATGTTGTCCCACATAAAAAATGCTTTCTACTTTCTCCATGCTTTAATAATTTATCAAATGTGATGTAGGTAATCACCACAAGTTGTTTATGGGTGATTCTACGATAAGAGGTAACTTGTGCGGCAATCAGTTTAAAACTGGTTTTTTATTCTAAATGTTGTTGTTTTTTGCAATGAATCATATCATCTTAATGTAATTTATAAATAACATCACAATTAAATGCCCAATTAACGCACATATTTCTGAAATTTTAAGCTGAAGCTTAAAAAAGTATCTACCCTGGCCTGTCCTCTTGTCGGTTTTAGTTCAACTTGCAGACAGTACATAGGTTCTTTGTATCAGTTGCTAAACAAAGTATGTTTAACACGAAATTAAATAAATATACTTCAGTAGTATTAAATAAAAAGACAGCAAAAGTTGTTTATTTTCAATAATTTTTAAACTTAATTTTTGTCCAGCTTTTTTTGTGTATCTACCCTGGCAAATTTCGTTCCGTTAATATAAACGTAAATATAAGACGGCCATATTCTGAACTGCGCTCAAGGACATCTATCGACGTGAAGTTATCAAAACTAAACACGTGAGCCGTTAGGGTGCCGCTATTTTTTAGTTGTTGCGACATGACAGTGCGGAGTAGTGCTTTCGCAAGGTCATTGTATCTCTCCACTGGTCAGTTATAAAAGTTGTAACATTCATTGAATGTATTTGCATTTACTGCCCTAATTTAATAATACTGTAACAGTTAAAGTGTAATATATAATTAATCTCAAAAAAACTTACGTCAATTAAAACAATTTAATTTTTCATGAAAACATCTCTCCCCTGTCGTATTTCCCCTGGGAAAAAACCTGACAGGGGAGAGATTCACTGACCAGGGGAGACAATATATTTGTGCAAACTAACTCAGATGTAGCTAATTTCTATCAACGTGAAAAAATTCGAAGATTGTGGAAGTATATTAACGACCTGGGCTGCAGTAAGCAAAAAAAACTAGCAATTTGAAGTCCCAATGTTGTGGAGACAACCGTCAAATCACGCTACGGACTGTTACTTTTGCCTCACAAAAACTTTAGATTTTAACAACAAAAACAAGAATCATATACAATACCCTGATGTTGCGTCAGTCACAAAACCTGTGTTGTATTCTAACGGACCACCCATCATTGGATTACCTATCATTGCCCAGCAGTTCTAGTAGAGAAAATGCACTAGAGCACAAAAAAAATATTTAAAAATGTTTTTTAAGGATTGATAGTTGCAAAAATGTGTAATAGAGATATAATAAATATTTTAAAAACTTGACGTCCTAATTTTTTTTCCACTTCAGTATCCAACTTAGGGTTAATTATTCTACCGATACACATTGGTTTCATCTATGGGTAAAAACCGTTGTAAAATAGTGTAATTAATATGAAAGTCTGATAAAAATGATAGTCTGATTATAACTGTTAAGCACAATGTTTGATAAAAGTTGATCTAATTAACTTTATTCATTATTTTATTGCATCAAATTCTCTCCCCTGCCCAATGTATTTACCCTGGCCTTCTAAAAAGTACCAAAATATTTATAAATTGACTTGCCCTTACATGAAAAGGTACATAAACGGGACCAAAATCGTAATATAAGTATTTAATGAAAAAAATCCCATTTAGCTCCTTGGCCGTAATCTCTATGGACTTGAAACCTCTTATCGTAGAATCACCCTTATAATAAATATCAGTAGAAACACCATTGAATTGTGCAAAAAATATTTACTCCTATTTAATTGCTAAGTCAAAGTTTCGACTGTTTATAAATGGCACACGTTAGATAGATAGAGTAAGCTTTATTGAACACCATAATAATAGCAAAAAACTAGAAACAGTTTAAAGCAGGCTACAATGGCGGTCTTATCGCTAATAGCGATACCTTCCAGTCAGCCTTTGGATGAACTAGGAAGACTTAATCAACCTTTGGATGAACTAAGAAAATGTGAAAGATAATTGTAAATCGTCACCACAGCCAGCATCCAACTGTTGGACATAGGTCTCTATCAATAATTGAAGCTACAAATAAAAATATTAAGTACTTCTGATCTCAGTCATCCTCAGTCTCTTGCCCTAACAAATATTCTGAAAGAAGTTATTAGAAATTGATTACTGTTTGGTATTGGTTACTGAACATGCATTTTCCTTTGACATGGAAAAGGAATCAGGAGCCGGGCCAGGTACAGCATATCAAGCTGTAGGTACATCCCCAGTATGAGCTGATCTTGCATTGTATAGGCGTTTCCAGATGTTGCCCTACATTGTTACTCGCATAGTTTTATACTACAATGTCTGGGCTTTAAAAGAGACCTTGACCTCTGAGTTTGTTTCGGCTTTTCTTCTCAGACCTAGTCAGATAGGAAATGCCGCGCCATCTAGTCTTAAAAAAAACATTACATTGACTTGTAAGTGTCTGTAACACATTTCTTTTACTGAAATAAATATCATTTCTTGGCTTTCCACACAATAAGAGTTCAGCACATACTAGAAATGTACAGCTTGATATGTACCTAGCCATGTGTATTTGTTGTGAACCTTTGTCAACTTTAAACAAAAATATGCAATTTATGATGGTCTTTATAAAATGTTCAAAGTGATAAAATCAATGTCAAAGATTCAATAAATGAGTGTTCAAGGTGTTGTAAATGGGATCATGTAAAAAGTTATTTATGAATTAATTAGAGTCATAAATCTAATAATAGCATGCAAGTGCTATTGACAACTACTTTTTAAACTGTGTGAGGGATATAATGATGTTGTAATTAATATTGTGATAAAAATACAAATAGTTTACTAAGTAATGCTAGCTACAAAATGCATAAAAAGTAATGTTGGAAAAAGCTTTTGCAAATCAATATCTCAGTTTAGGGAACTGATGTGTCGATTGTCTTCATTTTTTTTGTGTTATACCAAAATTCAGAAAAGGAAACACGTATGGTCCTTATGGAACATGGTATCAATACATTCATTTGTCCATCTAAAAAGGTAGGTAAACAACTGATAGTACGGAAGGAAGATCCATTGCCCGAATCCCAATTTACACTTGGCCAGCACCAAAAACATTTTAACAAATAATCAGGAATTTGTTTTGCATGGTACTAATATTACTCCAACAAAGCTAATATGGTAGTGTTAAGACTGGGTTCACCAAGATTTGAATTTTGAAAATATTTATCTAAAATCCCCAGTATTTATAAAAATAAATATGAGGGGGGGGGTGACCTTTTTCCTTGACATAAATGCAGTGATAAACATTGTGGTATGAGTGGTCAAATAGACCTATAAACACAATCAGCTCCTGATACTGTGTTGCACAGTTATAAATTGTTTCAAATGCCTAGTTATATTTTTTTAAATAAATAAATACCATACAGTGAAACCTGGTTAACTGGGATCTCAAGGGACCTAGATTTTTTTACCACTTATAGAGGCTTTTCATTTACCCAGTTTCCCAAATAGGTAGGTTAACATGACAGTTGTCTTATTTATAGAGGGTCCCACTATGAGAGGGCGAAATGTACCATTTATCTTAAAAGAGGTGGAAATGTTTATAAAAGAAATGCATATTTTATGTTGCACAATTGAATGGAAATGGAAGAAACTAGACTGTTTGTAAACAAGCGTGTCATGACTTGTCTAAACCTGATAAAATGTCTCACTTAAACGGGTTATTGAGCAATGAAGCCCCAATTATAGAGATAAACAACGAAAAAATCTATGAAATCTAATCTCAGTTAAACTCTCAATCACCGTAATTATAGACACAATAGTAAGACAATTAAGTGTCGTCCTGGGACGACGGGCGGTACGCAACCGGTTAACTAGGTTTGAAAATTCCCAGTAACAGAGGTATTTCAATGCAAAAGTGTTGGGACCTCATTGTAATTATCAATAAAAGAGGTTTCTCACATATCCAGGGCCCACTTAACCAGGTTTTAGGCTTAACTGTATTAGCCTGTAACTATCCCACTGCTGGGCAAAGGCCTCTTCTCATACAGAGAAGGAACAAGTATTGATCACCACGCTTGCTCACTGCATGTAGGTGATTTGAGATTTGTTTTTAAGATCCTTGTAAATCATTTTTCTCTGTTTTTTGATATTAAAAAATGATCTCTGTTTTACGCAAAAGATTATAACTGAATGCATTGTGTCATTGTTATATATTATCCTATGAGTGATGTGGTAAACTGTGATGACAAAGGCTTTCAATTTTAATGCCGTGAAGTCAATTTATCTTGCAAACCATATAATCAAATGTTCAGCATGTTATTAGAGGAAGAATGACTAAGTTTAATAGCTTGAGGTGCATTTATCATACAGATACTATTAAATCTTTTAGCTGGTGATTCAATTTAATGATTTTCATTATTTGCAGTGTGAGGTTTGACAAAAGAGTTTTAATATTTGTTCATAATTGGTTGCGGTCTTAGTGTTGCCTTGTTATAAAAATCAAATGATATAATTTGCTAATATTTGTTATCAACCAAAAATATAGTGTACCTACAATTCTTCCTTGTTCAGGGCACAATACATTGTGTGAAGCAACAAACAAAAGAGGTATCATAAAACAAAATAATAATTTAACAATAAGTATATTTATCACAGCTTCAGCAGTTATCAATCCTGCAATTCTTAAAAGTTCAAAACTGTAGCCAACTAAATAAATATATTGCAGTTTGATATCACATTAATGATGTACATTTGTACTATGTTGCCAGGATAAATAATGGCATCCATGCTCTCATTCACATGTTTATTGAAGCAATTATTTATTCAAAAAGTAGTGTATGATAATAAATTTGTGTCATTATATTTTATGCAGTATTTAAGTGCACTACATAATCATTTTTAATTGTATGAGTTGTTTAAGTATCAAGTATGGAAATAACATGTAATATAGATGATGTCTTGACTTAGTCATCCTTGTAAGCAGGCAGGTGCCAAAAGTGGTGCTGGCTAAACGCTGATAAGGACTTGTTAGTGAAAATACTTAAATAGTAGCAAATTCTGCATTACACTGACAATATTAAGGAAGAATTTATACAGTCAGATCATTTGAATGGACAGTCTATTTACTTCTTCAATATTTACTGGAGAAGAATTGTGCAGAAGGTGGTTGTGTAAAATCTATTAATTATGTCAGAAATAAGAAGTTGTAGACAAAACCAATTTGAATAGAACACTTATTTACATACTTTTTATCTAAGGATATTAAGTATTAAGATTGTATTTTATTTTTCTTGTAATCTTAGCTAAAGTTATACCACATTATTGCTCATGTAATGTTATTCTGGGTGTAACAGTGGTAATGAAATGACAAATTCTCAATGACAATATCAGTAACTGTACTTGTTTTATGAGTTAACAAATTAGCAATTTAAATAAATTTAGCTTATGCTAGGACATGAACACCACCTTTAATACCAATTTTATATTTAAACTGAACATTTAACGTTATTTCCTGCAATTTTTTGTCACATTAGTTAATATAATTTGCTCAAATCAGCAAAAGTATATAAAGTTTTCATGCAACTACATTTGGATATCTAAACATGGCCATAAGAGTGTCGTCTCTCTCACACGCGGCATGCCGGGTATCTATCCGTCTCCCTCACTCCCTTCACTCCATGGATAAGAGAAAGTAACAAAAGAAAAATAACACATCCCAGCCTCAATACATAGTACTAACTGCATCCGCATTTATGGTAACTAACTTACACGTTAGAAATCATCGCCAAAACAAATTATATAATTAAAGGTCTGTGAGTCAACAAACAACTACTGTACCTTATAACCTATACCCCTCAAATAATGATACATCCAACTTTCGCAACGATGCCGTAATTAAGATATTAATAGACATTACATGTATAATCACAGATGTGTACGACATATAAAGTAAACATAAACAGGTAAACTAACCCTTTCTTCATGAGCCACCTCTGTTGGCCCCAGTTGTTAAAAGAACGTTCCAATGAAGAAGACACTCATCCATTTTACGATCACTCATCTATTCACACGATTTATATAATTTATGTTTGCACTACTTGTCACAATCAAACTAAAATTCCACTTTTTGCTGCGCTAAACGCAGACGTCATTGACAAACAACCGAAGTGACGAGTTATTGCACGGGATCACATAGTAGATGAAAACACTGCGTATTTTAGGAGCCATTGCATCGATATATCACAATTCTTATCACTTGAGGTTATTACATTACTAATCACTTCGTCTACATCGGTTATTTATAAAAATAAAAAGGTAAAAAGCAAAAATTACTCGTAGACAGCACTCACGACGTCGCACACTCACATAACGTAACGTGCGATTTCGTTCACACACACACACAACTAAAGTCAAGGTGACAGTTGGGCGCTAGCGTCGTAAAAGTCAGTCCGATTCCGACTCCTGACTTTTTAGCTATTGCAACACTGAGCTTAATTTCCGTATTAAAGCTAACTTTGAGTGTGAATCGGACCGATTTTGTATAAATTATTATGTTCCACGAACCTACAAAAATTAATTTAATTTATAATATAATTACGTTTTTAAAATGAGATATTTATTTTAAAAGTTAAACGTATCTAAGATGAATATAGAGTCAATATTTGCGATTTTCATCCGTGTTTTTGTCAAAGTCTATTAATTTTACTAGATCGTCAGACTTATCTTTCCCAAGTTGTGGTTGACAAACTTTCCTTGTAAAGTCATCACATAAAATAATAAGTACTATCAGTTGATTTATGGATAAAGTTGATTCTTTCACGCGGTGCAATAACAACCGTGTTAACAACGCAGCGATCTCTTTAGTTTATTTAGTTGATTGACTGTGGCAATACTCGCAGATTTCCTCACCCATTCATTTTTTAGGGTTCCGTATCCAAAACGTGCCAACGGAGATGTGAATAGGTATGACTCGCTTTTGACCGATTTTTCTTTTATTTTAAATTTCTGGATTATACTAGACTAGATCGAGATTTTTTTAAAAATCTTTTAAAATTGTGTCTGGTTACCAGATCAGGGGTTGACCAAGCTGGTCACCTGATGTAAACACAGCTGATCATAGCTGAGGATAAAATAAATAGATTTTATCGTATTTTTTTTTGAAATATTTCAACAGCTATTTCTCTTAAACTATTCACTTCTGGGGAAAGTTTTAGAACAAAAGTTATTTATTATTAAGGGTTCCTTTCGGATTAGTACCTACCCTTTTTCGACTAACTTTGTATAGGTAAATAAGGCAGGCAGGTAATTGGTCGTTCGGATGCCAGCTGAGCGGGTGGTCATGATCCGCTACTCCTGGTTAAAAAGCAGCCAAGAGTTTCCAGGCAAAGGTCAACCACCTGACCACCACTCTCCACCCAAAGCTATCGTAAAAAGCGACGCAGGGATTAAGCAGGCGGGTAGACACAAGTATTTATCCTTTCATGAACTAATAACAACGTATTGCGATCATCAGCCCTTTTGCAAAGCATGGTGAATGGTGATATAAGGGTATTTTACTCAAAAATGTATGGGAACCATGATCATCAGCATCTCATCATCATATTTTAACCATATAGAGCTTCTTATTTGAAACAGATCTAGATGTCAAAGCTCAATTTAATACTGCTTGAACAAGACAAAATATTCTTTATTGTAAACCTTTAAATGACAGAATAGGACTTATCTACATTCGTGTACCGATCGATCTCTTAGACAACCTATGGATGGACATGAAAAGTGGGTAGAAGACGCTAGGTACTCGAGTTTAGTATTAATTCTGAGGTAACTTATTGCTTTTGCCGAGGCTAAAGGTACCAAGACCTAGCGATAGCATATAGGATCAAGGCACAGGATCTAGCAGACAGTCTTAATCTACTTAGTTGTCATTGTTTGCGTGTGATCATGGCTTTTTGGTTAGTAGGGAGTAATGGTTGACGGCCTTGTTCTCACTTGCTTGCTTTGACTCCTCAGAGTGCAACGACATTTTTTGTACAAAGAAGCTGTAATATTACGTTCTTATCATATCAGCCTATTGCCATCCACTGCTGAACGTAGGCCTCCCCCAGAGATCGCCAACCATCCCGGGCAGCCCGCATCCATCCGCTGCCAGCCACCTTTTTCAAATCGTCGGTCCATCGTGCCGCAGGGCGTCCCACACTACGTTTGTTTTACTCTAATACGTGTCTGCTCCATCTACCATCTGTTCGTCTGCAGACATGGCCGGCCCACTTCCACTTCAGCGTGCTAATTCTACGCGCAATGTTGGTGACTTTAGTTCTCTGGCGAATGACTTCATTGCGAATTCTATCCACCAGAGAAACCCCAAGCATCGCTCTCTCCATAGCACGCTGAGCAACCTTAAATTTGTGGACCAGGCCCACGGTGAATGTCCATCGGCTCCGTAAGTCATTACGGGTAGGACGAACTGGTTAAAGACCCTGGTCATAAGGGATTGTGGGATCGACGATTTAAAGATATCACGTAGCTTCCCGAATGCCGCCCAGCCCAAGCGTATTCTTCTGCTCGCCTCCTTCTCGAAGTTGTGCCGCCCCAGTTGTATAGTTTGGCCAAGGTATATGTATCCTGCACAACCTCGAGAATAGCGCCATTTACTACTACGGGTCTCGGGAATATTACATTACCACCCCACTAATAATATTGTTTTTGTTTATAATTTACCCACCTTACGAATACTTAGGTACCTATCTATGGATGCTTTTACAGACACGGATCTTCACTTGCACAAAAATATTCAGATCCGGAGCTTGTTTAGGTACCTATAGTTACTACACGGGACAAATTACGGTATATAACAGAACATTCTTTTACTGACTTACAAAAAATGAGAAAGTTCTTTAACCGGTGCGTATTTTTTTAAATGTAGGTACTTACTTCGATTTCTAGGCGGATTTATGTAATTCTTTTTTTGTTTGAAAGAGTATCTACTCAAGACATGGTCTCATGTCATGATCTGCATCATTTCAGAGATAGAAAATGGAACTCCTTAACGACCAACAGCAGGCGTGCGTGATTGGATTATTATAATTTGTATTACCTAGAACTGATGATTACAATCGATTCGTCATTTGATGCTTTTCATAATTTTGTATTAAATAATCTTAAGCCACAACGAGATATGCTTAGTGTCGACCTGTAGAACTTACGTCATTTAAATAACGGACTGCTGCTGTGTTAATGGGTTTTGCGACCTATAAATAAACATTTCGCACACTCAGAACTTTGCTTTTAAAAACTGCCACAGTGGCGTGGATTGGTATATTATTATGGCAAGCCAGTAGTCAACACTGTTGAGCTTCCCTACCATAGTATTCAAATGTTGTAGACACGAAATGAGTAAACAAATGGAGTGCAGAAATATTTCGTGTCGTTAGTCACGTAGATACGTGACTAACGACATGAAATACGCACAGATGTGCAGCAGCGATTGTTTAATTGGTATGTGTTTACACACCCGTGCGCTTTCATGTTCATCTTGCGTTTTCAACTTTCAATTCCTCTTGCGTCAAGCGCATGCAATATTAATTGCCTTAAGACGGATGCAGCTTATCGTCTACACCGGTGCGCCTCGGTCAGTCGTCAGTCGACATACAATAGACGGATTAGCGTGCGCTAGGGGTATGCGCTGACGTTGAACTAGTATTAAGACATGTGCTATGGCGCTTCACACATGCTTCAGACGAAGACGCAATATGAACATGAAAGCGCACCGGTGTAGACATAGCTAATGAAAGACGGTCGTTCTCCCGCGCTTCTCCCAATTTGGACGAGTCAAATATCCGTTTTATCACTCAATGTATTTATTAACCCTTAAATTCGCACTGTTGTTTAAAAACAACATACTAAAAAACCGTTTATAAATCTATTCTATTTTCATATTTTGCATAAAATCTGCTACGTAAGTAATTTTGAGATACCAGAGACTTAGATAAATACACGAGCAACTTTGCTTTGCATTTTTTTTAATAATTTTTTTACGATCAAAATGTCATCTTGACAGAACTTTGATGTTTTGGCGCCAACCTCTTTTTTGAGTTGTAATCTGAAAGTGGATACGGGGGTAGGTGTCCAAAAAAATATTTTATTTATTACAAATAGCTTCATCTTTTATTTTATGTTTATATTTTTGAGGAATAATAATACTGTTCATCAATATTGGCTTTATTCGGTATGTTGTGTAGAAACAACATTGCGCATTGCGTGGGTCACTAAATGCATATTGGTGAAGAGTTTGCTTATATTATTTTCAGCATGTCGCGCTTCTCCGAAATAGTTATAAATCAGTATTTGGAAAGTCTAAATGACTGCGAAGACGGGTAAAATTTATCAGACTCGGAAGTTGAAGATGAAGGCAATTATAACAGCACAGGTCCTCAGGTTATTCCAGATCTCGAGGATCATCAGAAGTCTGATGTGGAACGAAGGGAAACTGGTGATGGCCCTCCTCTATAATCACATAATGCGATTTATGACCGTGACCTTCCCAATGTTGTTGAGGAAAATCTGGGTAATGATAGGTACACCTGTGAGCTGGTCCTTCATCTAGATATGCTATGAGAATTTTCATTTGGCGTAAAATAAATTTGAAATCCTATGACGATGTGGTATTTATGGGAGAAAGTCAATTGCCTGATGACTTATTTGATCGCAGAACACCGTTAGATTTTTATTCATTTTTTCATGCCGAATCCAGCTAGAAAAATCGCAGAAGAGAGTAAGCACACATAATACACAGCACAAGAGTCTCAAATCCTGAAACTATGAAAAGTCTGCCCTAACAGCTCTGATAAGAAGGTAAAACTGGACTTAGCCTGCAGGCGGCGGGTTTGGCGAGCCCGTCGCCTGGCTAGTTTCAAGCCCAGGATAGTGGCGCGCCTAATTCCGTACGCGTCTCTCAGTACGTGAGGCAAGGCCCCATAAATAGAAGAGGTTTGCCAGTAGTTGTGAACCAAGACCTGCCAGGGTTGCAGTTTACGGTGCATGCAATAGCGAATCCTGCTACTCCAGCCTGTCTTGGGAATGACATCGTGAGGTTTTAGCTGGTAAGAGTCCGGCACAGCCCTCCGCGTTCCCAAGGAGGGAGGGTATCCCACAAAAAAAAAAAACTTGAACTCGACCAAGAGGTTCAGGGAGGAGCAGCAGGAGCCCCATCAATCCCCCTCAAAAGACGTACCATTAGATCAGATTTCTTATTGGGCAGTGTGGGTAGTGTATGGCAGTGTGGCAGATAAGAAGCAAGATTGGAAGTACCTGCACAAAATAGTTCGGACTTTACTTTTTTTAAATGTCAAAAACTTATAAGTTACTGTTACACTAAAAATAAAAATTGTTTTTATAAATTTCACACTGAATAACAATAAACAAATTACATAAACAGAACAGGACTATTTCTCAATTGCCCATACTTCATACCGGTAAACCGGGGTTACTTTCAAATACAGGGGCGACATTGATAGTTACTAAACATTTTGCATTTGGTTAAATATCTGTGTGAAAATGGAACTTGTGCATTTTAATTTAATATTGTAGGGAACGTTGACAGTTTTCCTATTTTACCATTCAGTATAGAGGTGTCTGCGATGTTAGATGGCGATGATAAAAAATATTAAATGACACCCCTGAATATGTAAAAAAAACGAGTTTTAGATTTTTCGATTGGGGCTACTTTGAAATTCAATGATAGAACAGAGATCATCAAAGTAGAAGCTCTACGGTCCAAGTTTGATAAGGAACATTTCTCCTTTTTGCTATCGAAAACTGTGCTTTATAGTTTTTTTTATCTAGTCTATGTGATTTTATATATCTCAGTTAATTGAGTCTACATAAAATATTTTTGATGTAGCAGCTAAAAGCGAAAATAAATAAGATACAAACACATGAAGCTCAAAAAATTGATCAAAGTAACCCCGTTCTACGGTACATTATAATGAGTGCGCAACGTTGTTTTAAAACAACACACCAATTACTTACATAATATACAACCAAAACACAATAAATATTTTTTATTTTATTTTTAGGGTAATATACGGCCTTGAATGAACAAATATGATTTTTTTCAAAATAAAATAAAATATCGCGCATTTAAGGGTTAACACATTTAATCGATGGCTTTATTACTTCGTTACAGTAAACAGATATTACGTGGTACGTAAGTATGGTGATATTGCCTCATTTGCTAAGTAGTTGATAACTTCTGCGACATGCATGGCGTATCACTAATTTCACTGTCGCTTAATCAGTCTTTTGAAGTTGAGATCTTCGACCAATTAAGGTTTATTCGATTCTTCATCCCACAGTCGCATGAAAAAACTAGCATTGCACCTAAGTATAATAACATATTTAGGGCAAAAAACATGATACTAGTTACCCAGCTGTTAATTATTATAGGTAGGAAATATGCAATTAATAAAACAAGCCTTCATTAAATACATAGTTTTATTAGAAAATGAAAACAAACTCCCTTAGTGACCTAAATAAGGCACGACGTGTTCAAACGAATCGTGTGGCCGCTAGGAGCGCCGGCGCCGCACTCTCGCGGCCGCTCCGCCCACTACGACAGCGGGGAACAGAACAGAGATTTAGCACACATATGCACGAAGCCTCTCACATAAATCAAACAAGCCTGTACATACATATACTGTTCACAAAATATACAATTATAATGCCATTTCGCAACTATTATTTATTGCTGATTACACGAAACCTGCTCACAATACTGTAATTTGGCCGGAAAACATCGATGTATAAACACTAACATTTTAACAAAAAACACATTTATAGCATTTGAAACAAGGACGATAATGCGTCGGTTATTCACAAGTCTTCTAAAACCGATATGTTTATATTTAAAAACATTTATTTGATTGATATACAAGTGGTAGGAAGCAGAGGATTGATAAAATTTATGAAGCTTTACAAGTAGATATAGTAAGACTGAAATTTACACAATGTACAACAGAATATTTATAAATATACATAAAATTTGTGCGTTCAATATGAAGGTGAGATATAAAATTGGCGCAAAATTTTGATATATCTTTATATGTTTATTATTTTACGAATAATATGTGTCAAATGTGCCGTGTATACAACTTTCTATGTTACAATAAGTTAGTATACAAAGGAGCGTAATATTAATAATCGTATATAAGTTTATATCTAAAGCGTGATTAAATTACATGTTCCTATATGAATACAATCTCTAAGTTGAAACAAAATGCAAAATTCTTACTACGAAATAAATTACTAAACCAACATTTGATACACTACTCACTAAATTTGTAAATAATAATATAGGAATAATATCTTAATTTGTATGTCTTTGTACCAAATCATGATTTAGATTGAAATTTTACAATTTTGAGCTTCATTGACAATGAGAATGGTGCGAGAGAGCATTGATTGATGAGAAATGATACACAACAGTACACAACAGCCAGAGGTTGAAATTGTCGAACTTTTCATCGACTGAAAAGGAAATTTCTCACCCCATCCCCCGTTGAAAGACATTAGCAAAATTTTCACGACAAAAATTTTGTATGCCGAAAATAAATACAAAACGTTTTTATAAATTAAAATGAATGAACACAGACAACAATTGCATCACAATCACAACATTCAGAAAATGAAATAGTCATGACAACATGTGAATTGAAATCTCGAATAACTTACAGAATCTCAAATATGTCCACAAAGTTAACAAATTATTGTCTCCGCATTACAAATACGTGGCAAAAATTACTCATACTCCGAATTGGTCAATTCCACATAACGTTAGGATATCAGTGTCTAATACTTAGGTAAAATATTACCAAAAAATTGTTAAAAACGTTTTTAGTAAAAGCCAAAATTGAATTATTGGATTTCTACATTTTCTACGCAGTACAAAAGTTTGAAAGACACCGTGTTTGTAGTTAATCAGTCGAGTTAATGTCTGTATTATAAATTTAGTTGTCGCTAGGGTCTCCGCCCCAGCAGGTTGGCACAACAGGCTAAGTGTCAGTAGTGGTCGACGTCGGCCGTCGGCGCCACTGAGTATACTGACGGTGGTCTGTGGAATCATAATTAGAATGTTAGTAGGCTGCCTCACTTAGGTTAGTAGGGTTAGTGGATAATGTACTAGCATCTATAATGTGAAAATAAATTAATGATTGGTGTCATGTTTTCTGGTGCCGATTCTCTTGTTCATAAAATGAAATGAGAGAATTGCTATCCTTTACTAACAGACAGCGCGAGAAAATAAAGGTTATAGATAATAACTAAATTAGAGATGTCAAACTAGTCTTGAACTTCATCAATTATTATGGGAATTTTACGTCTCTTTCTTATTTTATCAGAGTGAAAGAGATAGCAATAGAACAAATTGAGTTTAGTTTGTGTACAACAGAATCGGCACTACTGTTACCTTCCAGACAAGTTCCGGATTCGTTACAGGAAAGTTAAGACGACAATGCAATTTACATTGTCGTCTTAATTTTTCCTGCATGTAGGTAAGGATAAGTTAATATTACAGCAAGATTATGTCCCATTTCATGTATTTAGATAACAATGCACAAAAAAAAACGAATATAATTTTCTGCCATTGTATTTGAATGTTCTTAATAGTCGTCAGGTAGTATGATGTGTTTACCGTAACGCGCGTCGTGGCGCGGGCAGGCGTGAGGGTCGCGGTAACGCAGACGTTGGACGCGGCTGTTCCACTACCGGTGCTGGAAAAAAAATATTTTATTTGAATACCGTCCCACTGTCGAACAAAGGTTTTTCTCATACAGAAAATGATCGAGAATTGATCATTACGTTAAATATTTTTATTGATTTTTAGCTTTAAAGTATACGGTATAAGGAAGTGCACATTATGCACACGACCGACGAATGGGAAGTCGCTCTATTGACGCAATGCATCATAAATCTCATTTCCCCCTGATCTTACACGAGGATAATTTTCCGAAGCAAGTTTTAAGCTGTCTTTGATTTCACCGCTAAGAAAGACAAAGTCAGAACAAGTCTCGCTTCGATAAACTATTCCGTAAGGCCTAAGTTGAGCTTTGCATTTGTGTGAGAATGAATGCAGATGCGTCCTTTGCTTGGTTTAAACCGGTTTATACTGCTTTTTGGCAATCGATTCTGTGCACTCACACAAATGCAAAGCTCAGCTTACGCCTCGCCAGTTGTAAATGAGCCTTTACTTCATAGCTAGATAGGCCGAGATAGCGAAGCGAGAACATAACGTTGGAGATATGTTGTATACAAGGTGTAACATAAATAACGCACAACCTCTTAAGGGGTCACTGTACTCATCATTATGAACAACTTTATTTATTTATGTTCGCATAACTCGTCAAAATGTAGGGAACAGCTGATTTTTTTTTTCGCGATTTCATGTTTGGTCCCATAGTAAAAGTTGTTTATAATGATGAGTACAGTGACCCCTTAAGAGGTTGTGCGTTATTTATGTTACACCTTGTATAAATTAAACTGTGTATTAATTGCGATGTAAATGTCTGACACTTTCAGTGCCGAGCACATTTGGACATTGTGGCAGACAATCCTATCCTATACAACCTGTTCACGACGTAGCGCGACACTGCTTGATTTCACAATAAATGTCGCAGTAGGATTCTCGCACAGTACAGACACTCAATGTTTTTACATTGAGAGTAGGTATATTAAAATGTCATAATCAAAATTTACCTTCATAGCGTAAATTAAACTTTCTGTGCTCTTTTTAATTAATTGTTCTTTGATGTTCCTTATAAAATGTTTCCCTATTTAGGAACATTTTTTTCTTTTTAATAACACGTTGAATTTTTAACACTAGGATTTTTCCTGCATCTTGTTGGTGCGTTTACAGACACAAATCTTCACATGCATAAACATCCAGACCCGGAACGACCATCTGTAGGCAATACAAATATATGTTCCGTGCGGGAATCGAACCCACGACACGTAGCGTAGAAGCCAATCGCTCAGCCACTGCGTGAAACGTGTCGTCTTGACTTGTAAATTTGTTTTATGGTCAGAAACTACAGCTTTCATTAAATCTCAGTCATCTTTATTTTTAAATTAATAAATAAGACTTTGTACTCACGTTGCGGGTTTTTAATTACAGGGCCGGAGGCAGGTCGTGTGATGCGCACTTGTGACGCTGTACCTAACGAGTACGGCCGGGTCATCGGTGGCTGTAACACGTCACACTAACATATAACATAGTTACATCAGCAGTTGTTAATTAGGTTTAAACAAAACATAAGAATATTAATTAGTTACCCTCCTGACCTACTTAGTCGTCCATCGATTTTTGGGAATGAGTAGACCTGGAGATCTTATAAAAGGGCGTAGAATTATTCTATACGAGAGCGCTTTTTCTTGATCTGTCTGTTTTAGGAAATCCGAAAAAACGAAAAATGCTCGTGAGTAAACCGTATCTAATCATAAATATAAATGTGTCTCACGTTATAATACAGAAAACAAAGAGCTTTATGTAAAAAATATAAAACAAGATATAAAATGCACTAAAAAGTTTAAATTAAATTGGAACAACTGTGGACTAAAAGCTACTTTTTTCTCTTTTTAATCTATCAAATACAACTGAAAACTTAATTTTATTGTATTGTTATCAGAACTACATCGGTATACAAAATATCAGACTGTTCTAATAACAGGAACTAGCTCGAAATTGAGTTGCAAGATTTTTAGCAGACAGATAACAAAGCAAGGTAAATGACAGCTTTTAAAATGAATGGAACATCAAGTCTAGAATATTTCGGTATTGTTCTGTTTTGGTATTCATTTCAATAATTAATAGCTACTGTAAAATAAGTACCTACAGAATATAGGCTTCCCAGGATAGGTCTGTTAATTTATATTGCAGTCAAAAGATTCAAGTTTTGTCTTAATTAAGATCCCAGTACCACACAAACATTAAAACGAATATTTTAAATGAAATCATTTTCAATATCGGTAAAATGGGGCTATTTATGGTACTTGTACTATTTATTCTGTGTTTATGGGGCTAAATATCTACAGATAAAATATCTAGTTTCAAATATTTTACAATAAAATTGAAACCTTAAATACATAACTCCAGGGATCGTAATCGTTTATGAAACACATTACCTTATTGGCCATGTGGTTTCCAAATTACCCCATTTACACGGTACATACTTATGTAAATTGAAAATGACTTCAAGATTAAAAACAAATAACGAGGATACACTGATGCCGAATTACTATTTAAAATTGTGGTCACGTGTTCGTTAACAAGGTATCTACCTATAATTTTTCAAACACTTCTTAAGTTTAGTCAAAGGGGATAGAACCTTTGTGGCATAGCCCCCCCGCTGCCATTTTGATTTTTTTTCCAAGTTGCGGCGCACGATTACACTAACATATATTATATGGGTAGAGGACACTTAGACAAACAAAAAATATCCAGGATTGGTGCCCTAAAGTGTCACGTTGTCGAGATATTTGGACTTAAAGATTTTTTTTTAAGATTGCGGCGCACTTTGTAACTGGTAAATATGGATAGAGAACACTCAAACAAACAAAAAATATTCAGAGATATGGTGCCCCGTCGGTCGCCGAGATATTTCGACTTAAAGTTTTTTTATTGCAGCGCACTTTGTAACTGGTAAATATGGGTTGAAGACACTCAAACAAATAAAAAATATTCAGAAATATGGTGCCCTAAAGTGTCACGTTACCGAGATATTGTATCGAGATAATCTTGAAAAAAATCTTTGAGTCCAAATATCTCGGCAACGTGACACTTTAGGGCACTAAATCTCTGAATATTTTTTGTTTGTTTGAGTGTCTTCTACCCATATATGATAGTCTCATCGTGCGCCGCAACTTGGAAAAAAAATGAAAATGGCGGCAGGGGCCTATGTCAGCTTCCATAGAAAAATGTTCGAACCCCTTTGTAAACCGTAGTTTCAAAGAAAATAGTCGTGCGTTTATGAAACCCGTCGAAAAGCAGTCCTTCACAAGTTGTCGAACCCAAGCTTATTCGGGCAGCAAGCCGTAAAGCACTAGCATGAAAAAGCACACTCAAAACCGTTAATGCGCGTCCGTAGTATCGGCATCAGTATACCATGAATTACAACATTTATTATAATGCCTCCTGCACACAATGGCCAATTTAAAGCATTATGACGTGAAGTAAGATAATGAGTTAATAATTTGATAGAAGTCACACGTGAACTCACAACTCGTGTGCCCATTAGCTATTCTGTCATCATATCATCAATTATGGCCAATGAGAACGAGTCATTGTGACGTTGCTGCGCGTCAGTGACAGGTCACAGTCTGTAACCCCGATTCTAAGTACGTTACGTTTGCGTATGCGTTCTTTTTATCCATATTTTTATAAACGTAAACCGAGTAGTAGCGTCAACGAAAGGCCCGTATTAATGAACACCTCTCAATATAGCGGCCTGGGATCTGTCTTCCAAGAGGGGCTGTCATAATGTAAACGTCATCTAAATCAGAGCCGCATTTAGGATCTCTACACCACTAGGCTAACTTGCGGTGTTAGCCCTACTTACTGAAGCGAGGGAGGAGGGGTTGAAATTCGTTAATTCGCGAATTGATGAGATAATAAAGATGAGAGGTAAAAAAGCAATTAAAATGCATAGTAAATGACATGTGTTATGAAACGTCTAAGATATTAAAATAAACAACACAAAGTAAAGTTGAGGTTTATGTCTATTTTCAGAAATATACAAAAAGCTGTATTTCAATGAATTGTGAAAATGTTTTTTTCTCTGCAGCCTATTTAGCCTATGCTTAAATACGGCCCTGATCTGAATTATATAATCATACTTTTTTTTTTATTTATTGAAATCTGCATCTTTGATGATACCAAAACGAAAAGGGAAGTTCTGAAATGAGGGCTAATTCATTAATACGGACCAAGCGCCACCAGTTCCGACTTTACCTAGGCCACTGTGTACACGAGTGTAAATAAAGAGTGGACACTCACAGGTAAGTGATGGTTTCGCATGGAGACGGGCACGCCGCTGCCCGCAGCCGCGCGGTGCTGCGTCATGTGAGTTAGTCACGCCGTTAGTGCGTTGAGACGATAGTGGGGTTAATACGTTCAATGTGGACCGGAAGATACATCACAATGACTAATATTTATCTATCAACTCACTTTATCGATGATCATCAGAGAGCGGAATCTTATGGCAAAACAGTTGAAAGGTGATAGAGACGGGTCATTATTTTTTATCGAGTATTCAAGCTATCGATACTTTTTAACAGCTGAGAATACAGATGGGAGGACAGACATATTAGTAGTGATGTTCCGGATATCCGTATCCGCGGATATCCGCGGGAGAAATGAGATCCGTGTCCGTATCCGTATCCGTCACTTTTCTCGCGGATCTTTTATTAATTTTCAAATTCAATTGACAGGATAAATAGCTGCATAATAACTTAGATTATGTTAAAAAAAAACATTCTGAGTATTTTTTATTGCTTAACATCAAATATTTGGCACCAAAAAACTTTTTAGTAGACATTATTTTAACTTTTGTACCAAAACCATATACAAAAACTATCGTTTCAAGGTCACGCGCCGACACCGATTGAGTGAGAAAATAAAGATCCGTATCCGTGTCCGTATCCGCGGATCTTGACACTAAATATCCGTATCCGGATCCGTGTCCGCGGATAAACATTTTTGACGATCACGGCACATCACTACATATTAGCCACTTTTTAGAAACACAAAATAAATAATAGATCAACACGACATGTCAAATTGAAATAGATAATTATGACGTTATTAATTTGTCATTTTGATTACCGTACTTATAGTACCGTAATCAAAAGAGATAAAGTATGATAATAGTGACTAAGTGTAAACTTCCCGAGTCGCGGTAGATTTCAGAATTTTTTGATAGATGAGACAATGTTTTATTTAAGTGTCATTAAAAGTATCGATAGCTTGAATACTCGATAAAAAATAATGAGCCGTCTCTATCACCTTTCAATTGATTTGCCATAAGATTCCGCTCTCTGATGATCACGGCTGGGCATAAGCCTGTTTTTAATGTTTCGCGTATTTCCAGCAATGGAGACGATAAGTTGAGTAGAAGTTACAGACCTAAGTAATGTCCTGCGATCTGAACTAAAGGCAGGACATTAATTGAAATTGGACTAGATCTTAAGTAGATAGTTGCTGAAGGAAATTAAGACAGGTGCGCGTAGATTACCAAAGAATGAAAGGTAGTATAACCCGCGCCATTAAAGAATGGATATAATTAGCGGATAACAAGTCATTCCCTCTCACTCATATTGTATTTCTATCTTTGTTTCACTCTGCACGGTGGGGATATGTTGCAAAAATTATTCATTTGAAATTAGAAAACTTTTTCATCTTATTTAACAAATTATAAACTGAATATTAATTTATCACGAAATACTTTAATGATGATATTAGCTATTAAATTATTTCCTTGATTAAGGTGCATGTACCGATGGACCGTCCATACAATGTTTGTAGGGATTATACGCTAAGAATAGACACTCTTTGTTTAAAACGAATCATTTTATCACTTTTCTACAATCAAATGTGCTCGCGAATTCACTCTTTAGGAAATAACTTACACTAATTACTGAGAAAAACAATCATGAAATTCAGACAAAATTTGACACTTCTTTACATGTGTGGGTTTGTTTTGACAAGCAAACTAAGCGCCATGTTTGTTATAGTTTAAAATTGTAAGCGATAGATGGCGTGCAGGCGATATTGTAAATAGATATTAAAATATGCAGCGTTGCCGGTCTTCTGTAACCTTGACGGCGGCTGCGTTGCCAGCTAATTTGACTATGATTCGAATGCATGTACATTTTCAATTTGTTGAACGTAATGTTGATGCACTAGGATTTGCGCGCGGAATTTGTTGCGTGTTATATTTTGTATGCTATTTTAATTTATTCAAATTGCAATATGTCTAGTAGGTACTTATGTAATTGATTTCAATTGAATATAATTATTGCAATTTATTATTGGTAGGTAAATAATTTTATTAATTATTCAAAATACGCAATTTTATTGTAAAATAAAATTACCTAGGTATATTTCGACGGTAAGTATTAGAAACAGCAAGTTGGCCCGTGAGTTGGGTTTTAGACGCTGCAATCTCGTTACAATACTAATTACCTACGTACCTACGTGTCGATGTTGTCATTATGTATATTTTATGGTCAACCATGAATTAAATTATTCAGTAAGTCACCAAAGTAACCACAACATTAAATTTCGTGAAAAAGCAATCTTGGGGTATGTTTTTACCAGGTAAAGAATACTTTGTATGCATATAGCCCCCCGCCGAGACGCCGTCGCGAGCAGACGTATTTTTGAACGTTCCGTGTTTTAAATTCAAAAAAAATTGTTTAAACTGCAAAATATTGTGTAAACTATCAGTGAAACGATCAATTAATTAGTGATTACCATCTCAGTGATAAAATATTGAAACAATTACAACACACAATTAACAATATTATCAAAATTATCAACAGCAAATCAAGACAAGTTGTTATAAAAAATCGTGTTAGCGTGCGCCGGGCCAAGTGTCCTTGAAAGTGAATGCAAGGACAAGCTTTGCACCTGCAGCTACAGTACCTATTTTTATTAAATAGAACGCTATTTTCAACTCTCTTAATAACGACGACTTGGTCCGATGGCACATGGGCCGGACTGTAAGTGAACGTGACCGTGTGAGTATCAAGTTCAAACCTCCGCAAAACACATTACTTTTAGGAATGTTTTTTATTATGCTGCTAAAATACCAGAAAAATCTGAGATTTTTTTACGAAAAAATTGGAGAAATTTCTGAAATATTATAATTAATACTTGCACAAATTGCTGCCTGCAACATTGCTTAATTAAAGAAAAATTCGCATTCATTGTTGCTTTATTTTACTTTTGGTGCATTTGAACGCCCAATATGCCGCTAAATCGAACACCGCCAACCTCACCGAAATCTAACTTCAAAATCAATGATGGTGACGCTGGTACTAATATACTAAGTAAAGTTATTTTTTACAAATAAACTAAGTAAAGTTATTTTTCTTTGTAGCACCTGTGAAGCAGTGGTTTCAAGACAAGAAGAAATAATTTTTGTTCAATTGATTTTTTTTTGTAGTAGTTTGTTTAGAATCTACATAATCATTGTATAAAGCTTTTAATTTGTATTTACTATAAAAGGTGAAATAATACCTTATTGAACTCAATAAAGATTTAGATTTTTGTTTTACTAAAAACTTAGGTAATAAAATAAAACTATATTTTACTGTGTATATTTGACATTATTTATTTCCTTTTTTTATTAATCAATTAAATGTTTTACGCCTTAAAATATAACTTTTATTTTCCTAAAATAGTACTAGTTTTAATTTATCGTAGGTGTCGTTCTGCCTACCCCTATTTAGAGTATTTCTACAAAATATTTTAGCCCTTTTTTAAATACACGCCATCTAGTGGTAAACTTTGTAAACGTAGGGAATACGTCTATGTGTGTGTAAAAGTGTGTAAATTCAATGACAGATGTTATTATGGGATTCTGTGTCAAATTGGGTGGATTTTGAGGCATTGTTATGATCAAGTTCATTAAAAGGTAATGACCAGGTGTCGCGAACACTACTTCTACAACTTAGTAATGCTCAGATTTCACATAAAACGAAATAAACTCAAAATAATGATTTCAGCGCCATCTAGCGGGAAAAGTGCTGGGAACAGCCCGTATCTTTCACCTTAATATTTATGCAACATACAAAAATTTCATGTTAAAAACATAATAATTGCATTTTATTGTTTTGCTCACCGTGCATTTAATGCTGGCTTCTCAGGGCGCGTGATATCACAAGTCGAGCCGCGCCGGCCGATTTGTACGAGCGAGCACGCGCCAACAGGCGAGCCCGCGCTACTCGTTCTCACGGGCGCGGCGCGGAGCGCGTTGTTCCCACCGGCCACGCTGTCGACACCACAGTTCGAGACACGCAGCGCATCATTTCGCAAGAAGAAGTCATCGCTGATGCCGCTTTTGTGTTATTTAGTAGATATTATTTACTGGTTCATACGCGCCACCCCACGCAACCCCGCGCGCGCTCGAGTCGCCACGAGTGCGCTCGCGCCGCGCCTTTGAAGTACCGACTCCGAGCGGATCGGACGTGCTTGCACGCGCTAGCCCGCGTCTCCTCGAGCCATTACCTTCACACGGCGCGTAGGCGCGAGCTGGCGCGGCGCGACTTATAATATCGCGCGCCGTGAGAAGCCAGCATTACAAGTACAAGCCGCCATTCCTATACATTATGTTCGGGAACAAAAGATAGGGTAGTTTATAACTGCAGTGTTTATTTTTAAGTTTCACTTTTCGTAAGGTATACTTTTTTTTCTGAACTTTAGTAAACTGCCTATCATGTTTTCTTCCCGGCTTAACTTTTAATTTCGGGAGAGCTTGTATACATCTTTTAATGGCGCGGGTTATATGACAACAGTATTTTTGCAAAATAAGTTACCTTTAATTGGCAGTTAGGGCGTATAAGTTCGTTTTTAATTTGGAATTTAATAAATGATCGAAATATTTGGTAGATAAACTATACACTTTATTGATAATATTTTATAAATTGTACCACTACACGATACCGCATTGAACGAATTAACAATTTATGATATTTGTATATTCATGTTTAAGTAATGTATAAACAACACCATAATAAGACAAAGTTTAGACACAATTTATATGACAGACACATTTAATTTTAAATCAATTATTATTATTATTGCTATTTTACCGACACCACATTATTAGACATGTAAACAAAAAAAAAGATTGAGAGTTTTAGCGTTTTAAAAATTTATATTGGTCACATTATCTTCCGTGAAAAGTAAAAGACGTGTGCACGTATTAATATTTTAGAAATACAATTTAAAAGTCTATTATAAGGAAAATATATTCTGTTGAGTATTAGAGCGCCTTCAAACGACTACCGACCACAAGAATTTGCTCCAAATTAATCTAAATACCCAGAAATTAAGTTGCCAGTGCTTTAAATATTAAAAATGGCTTCCTGAATTCTTTAGCTATGGAGTGATACACGTAAAGACGTGTGTGTATGCACTTTCGAACACGAACATCGCGAACACGAGTATCGAACACGTTGTTTGCTTGTGCCATTACCAAAAAGTACGTTCGGCGCTTCGTGGTTCGGCGAACACGTTCCTCTAGTCTCAGTAGTTCGGTTGTTTTGTTCGGGGCCGGACTACTGAGACTTAATTTGTTTCATAAATTCGGTTATGACGTTAAACCGAACTATTAAGACTTGTGTTCTGTAGTTCGGTTAATGATGTATAACACAATTTTCACTGTAGAAAAGTTTTTAAAGTATCATAGCAAGATGGTTTCTGCTATGTATTCTCCTTATTTTTATAGAATACTAGCTGACCCGGCAAACGTTGTTTTGCCGTATAAAATTTTAGGGATGGACTACCCCTAACATTTAGGGGGATGAAAAATAGATGTTGGCCGATTCTCATAGATACCGGATAAGCACAAAAAATTTCATCAAAATCGGTCAAGCCGTTTCGGAGGAGTATGGCAACGAAAACTGTGACACGAGAATTTTATACACTTCTCATCAAAAAAATCGAAACACTTCCGAAATTATCTTTGTGGCGACAATTAAACAAAAAACAAGCATAAATTCATTATAGAAAAACATAATTTAGTAGCTGGAAGTTTGGCCTTTACAATGGTGTACGAAACTTCCAAAAATTTGTTTTTTTTTTTTCAATTTTTATCCTATAAATGAATGGAACATTGTTTTGAGAGAAACGTGTGTTTAGAGTTGGAGTACATTTGTCGTGCAAAAAACGCAAAATAACGCATTACTTTAAAATTTTCTGTTTGTAATTTGTTGATTAGGCTCTGTGACGTCTGTTAAAAAGTTTTTTTTCTAACACACATGCATACTTCACCCGCAGCAGCCGCCCAAGTAGTGGCATTGCTGGATTCTGGGACTAGTCAGCGTGTTGTGGCTGCAAGATTGCATCTAAGCCACTTGTCTGTTCAAAGAGTGTACCAACGCTATCGGGAGACTGGTTTATTTACGCGCCATCCAGGATCTGGTAGGAATCGGGTCACTTTTGAGTGAGACGGCCGATTTATTGCAACCGTTTGTTTGCAAAATCGACGCCTTCGCGCTTTTCAACTGCAGCAGCAGCTCCTTGTTGTTCGAAGAGTGACTGTAAGTAGCTCTACGATTTGAAGAAGATTGAAGGAACGTAGACTGGTACCACACAAGCCAGCTAATGGGCCGAAATTAACAACAGACCATCGAAGAGCGCGCCTTAACTTTGCACTTGGGCACTTAAATTGTTCAAACCTACAAATGAGCAAGGTTCTCTTTTCTGACGAGAGTAAAATTATGGAACATCAACATAAGGAATTCTAAACCTTATGCTACCTACTATTAAATGGCATTTAGAATTTATTTTAAAAAAAACATGTTTTTCTAATAATCCATTCAAAACAAAAACTTGCGAGGTGTTTCGATTTTTTTTGGTGAGCTCTTCGATGGTCTGTTGTTGATTTTGACCCATTAGCTGGCTTGTGTGGTACCAGTCTACGTTCCTTCTATCTTCTTCAAATCGTAGAGCCACTTACAGTCACCCTTCGAACAACAAGGAGCTGCTGCTGCAGTTGAAAAGCGCGAAGGCGTCGATTTTGCAAACAAACGGTTGCAATAAATCGGCCGTCTCACTCAAAAGTGACCCGATTCCTACCAGATCCTGGATGGCGCGTAAATAAACCAGTCTCCCGATAGCGTTGGTACACTCTTTGAACAGACAAGTGGCTTAGATGCAATCTTGCAGCCACAACACGCTGACTAGTCCCAGAATCCAGCAATGCCACTACTTGGGCGGCTGCTGCGGGTGAAGTATGCATGTGTGTTAGAAAAAAAACTTTTTAACAGACGTCACAGAGCCTAATCAACAAATTACAAACAGAAAATTTTAAAGTAATGCGTTATTTTGCGTTTTTTGCACGACAAATGTACTCCAACTCTAAACACACGTTTCTCTCAAAACAATGTTCCATTCATTTATAGGATAAAAATTGAAAAAAAAAAAACAAATTTTTGGAAGTTTCGTACACCATTGTAAAGGCCAAACTTCCAGCTACTAAATTATGTTTTTCTATAATGAATTTATGCTTGTTTTTTGTTTAATTGTCGCCACAAAGATAATTTCGGAAGTGTTTCGATTTTTTTGATGAGAAGTGTATATTAGATGTCTGATTCTTTTATTTATAATAAAAGCATTTTATTACATCCCTAACTGGACTATTGGTATCTTTTTTAATATCGAGAGTTCGGTTTGACGTCATAACCGAACTAATGTGACAAAATAAATCTCAGTAGTGCGGTCCCGAACAAAATAACCGAGCTACTGAGACTAGTGAAACACGTTCATAGTGATTCGTGATCGATGTTTGAGTTTGTGATGTTCGTGTACAACAGTGCGTTCACGGCTTTAGGTTTAGTTAGAGCATGTGTGTAAGCAGTATTAATAACGTATCCGACTTACATCTTTAGGAGCAACCAGTTGACTCTGCGGTCGTTCCCTGCGGAGAGTTTCGGTGCCTTGCCGAACTAACGCTGGCGTAGGAGGGACCTCGGGTCTCGGCGCCGATTTGTCTTCGACTTTCTAAAATTATACGTATTGAGTTGATGCTAGGTTTGAACATACTTAAATAAAAGTGCACAATCATCATCATTCATCCGAAGGACGTCCACTGCTCGATATAGGCCTTCCCTAAGCATTGCGCCATCGGCCATCCGTTCTACGGAGTTTTTCTGCGTGATCATATAAAAAATGATGAGATCCGCAAGAGAACCAAGGTTACCGACATAGCTCGAAGAATTGCCAAACTTAAGTGGCAGAGGGTAAGGCATATTAATCGCAGAACGGAAGTGCACAATATTCAGCTTTCTATCAACGTTTTCGGCCGAAGGGTGATTACTACCTAACTTGACGAGTAAATACCGGTGAGGGACAATCTATAAATTACGTCACAGAACCCTCCTAGCCCTTGTCACAGCAGGTAGTCACATTCATGTGACACTTATAAAGTTACACAATTTGCAATTTAAATATAGAAATAATTTGAATAGTGAATTGAGTTTTAAGACGTGATGTCACGAAGCTTGTGCCCTTTTCACATTTCTTTCTCCTCCTTAACATTTGATGTAATTTATAAATGGTCCGTGATAAGTGATAAGCTACAAAGCATATAACCACACTAGTTTAGAGAGCTCGCTAGTACAAAGGATTTCTCAGCTTTGTTCGCGTCTACTAAAAACTGAACATGTCTCTATTCTACTGTACCATTTATTAAGGAAGCTCCCCGAAACGAAATTCTCTTGGTTGTTTATGAGACATTGTTATCTAGATCTCGTTCGGAAAGTAACAGAGAACCGCGGTATATTGATGTATCGATAGTTTTATGCAATCATGCGGAAAAGGCAGCATCTCTATTGCATTGAATATGGGGCAGCTTCAACAGCATCATGGTAGCGCTAGCCGAAAGTGGGAATTGTCCGCTGCTCGGCTATTTCACAAGTATGTTAACGCCAGTTTCCACATTCACTCTCTCCTAACATAGTTGTAAGACTTTACTAACAAAATGAATCATGTCACCAGAGGGCCTACTCCCTAAGGCCGTCAACGAAGTTAGACGCCCGTCCGAAAGTAGCCCGAAACGTGGGAGTGAACAAAACAAGTGTCAAGTTCAACTTTTCGGACGGGCAAAAACACATCGGTATTAGGGACAACTGTCAAATCGTGTTGTCATTCATTCTTAGTTCGGGCCCCGAAATAATCGTGTGTCCGTAGGTGATAGGGAGTAGGAAACGCTCGTAACTAAGGCCGAAACCACGGACTTCGTGCTTAGGCAGTAGACCCCCTGAATGGGGAGACACAGGCAAAACGAAAGTACCTAGATGGCAGCACCTCTGTTGGTATCAATTACAACCAATCAAGGGACCAATTCTACTAACAGAAACGTTTATAAATTGCAACTGAATCGTTTATTCTGAATGAACGATTCAGTTGCAGTTTATAAAAGTTTCTGTTAGTAGAATTGGGCACCAGAATGACTTGAATTGTCATTACCAATAATGTCAAACAAACTTTAACCGATGAAATTGGTGTGGTACCAGCGATAGTAGCGCCATTGGTTCTCCAGTGTGCCACCCCTATGAAATAAATATTAATAAATGTATTTACATGATGGGTATACGCGATGGTATAGGAGTCAGTGGAGACGGGCAGCGCGACGGGCGGCCCGTACGCCGTGGGGCTCAGCGCGGGGTTCGACGCGTACACGCCGCGACGGACCATCGAGCGACCCGGGGGCAGACCACGACTCGCTACCGACGCCGCTGGGGGGCCGGTGCCTGCAATATACACAATACAATACTAGACTGGAGATAACTATGCTTTGGTTAATATTAAACTGTTTTTGTGTTATAACTTTCGTGAGACACATTCATATTTATGATTAGTTACGATTCACTCACATGCATTTTTCGGGATTGCCCGACTGGTTTCGGACCCAAACGGAGCCCTTAATTATGAGCTGATTACGCGGCGAGGTCGCGAGTGGAGTCGATTTCGACTCGCGTGTAACACTGCGACACGTGAGTAAATCTTGACTAATCATAAATATTAAACTGACTTTTAGGTTGACCCTATTTGAATCTAAAGTGTTTTTTTTACTTTTGTTCAATCTGAACAGATTGTTTGCAGTGCCTTCAATCCACGAAGACGCGCCCCACTCCTTTTTGTGAGAAGTATGCGTATGCACACATTTCTTATTATTATCTTATAATTATGTATGCTCACGTCTAACTATTATGTGCAGATGGAATTAGAGTGCGCGCAAGATAACTCTGCGCGCGACTGAGGGCGTGCTAAACGTTTCCATGATCGCAAAAGTTCAAATTACCGCTTTTTAAGCTTTACTTTTTTATCGCTTAACATAATTTTCCCGTTAAATATTCCTACAATCAGGTAGTTCTACTATCAAAATTGATAAAACGGCACATACTTTGGTGGACCATGATTAGTTCCGATTTCGGCCGCGCGCAGACTTATCTTGCGCGCACTCTAATACAATAGCAATTTATAATGCACACTTTTGCGCTGTAGCGATTAAGACAGAGAGTCTTCGTTCAACGTCTTCATTCAACTTTCTTAGCTCCGTTTCTGATTTTAGCTCCACATCGAGGTTAAATTTACATTTTTTAAACTATATTCTCACGACCGATGAGACAGTGCACGACGATCAGCTATCGTCCGACCGAATAATAATTGCGAGCTTCATATTACATTTAATTATCTGGTGTTTACTATACTCTTCATATTTGTGTGGATAGGACTAAGTTAAACTATACTAAATTCACTAGATAAAATGATGTGCATAAAAATAATAGTGTATTCATGAAACAACATAAAAATCAACAAAGAAAAAGAAATCAGCAAATACAGTACGCGTAAAATAACTTTGCCGCTCTGAAACCAGGCTTTGAGCATTCTGTTCCTCACTTCAGCGGGGCAAAGTTATTTCACGCGTACTGTAATATGGCATCACCCTCGTACTTACCAGGTATCCTGCTAAGTTCCCTATGGGAGCTGTATTGCCTAAGTTTTGACGTTGGCAAGCTTGTTTTCCTTGGCACAGCTGTCGGTGGGACCATAGAACCGTATAATGCTAAAATAATAAAATAAATGAAGAAAAGTAAAACAAGTGTTTATGAAAAGGTAATGATATGTTTGGAAAATAAATTGTGATGATGATTTGTTTGAAATTGTGGAAATGTACATTGTGCACGTAATTAAGGCTTTCAAAAATATTTTGAAGTTCAACAAAGTAAAAAATCAATTCTGATGACCGAAGTCGGTAATCTGTTGTAAGGGCCGATTTTTCAATAATCAGACAACTTTTATTTTAGGAATAAATATGGCGGTTCAACATATTTACTATACAAAAAATACCGAATTGAGAACCTCCTCCTTTTTGAAGTCGGTGTCAAAACGTCAAAATTATTCCTCAGACAAAAGTTATGTGACGATTGAAAATCAGCCCTAAACGAAATATATAGCATCTTAAAAATTAACTTTAAGAATTTTATGGAGTTACTTGGTATAAGTAAAAAATAATTATATGTATTTGATTTTAATGGAAAGTAATAAACAAATACGCGAATTCCAAAATGTTGTTATACGAGTGTTGTTTAATTTCCAATACCGAGTAACCCCACAAACTTCTTAAGTGTTAATTTTTTAACACTCTGTTAAAATAAGAAGCCTCAAAAAGAACAAGCCAAGCAGACTTGAATAATGAAAGTTTTAGACAATAAGACAATTATCATCAATTACTTCAGCGTACTGTTGAAAGTTTTTTACACTCACCAGAACTGCCACCAATTCTACTATTCTGTGGCTTCGGCATAGCACTGGGCGCGAACATTTTTTTCTCAGGACTCGCCTTCCCCGACAAAATATCCCTCTTAACCGACGGCTTCTTCACCATAGTCGCACTATTTATAACAGTCGTATTGTGCGTATCGTAAGTGCGTTCCATCCCCGATGAGTTCGAACTTAGAACTTTAGTTATCGTGTACGACTTATCGTCAATCATATCGTAAATAGGCGATATAGTGCTGTGCAGATTCAGTAAGTCATTTTTGGTTCCTTTCCGTAATGACATTAGCGGTGTTGAGGCGACTTGTGAGCCTGCAATGTGGAAATGTGAACCTTATACCAAGTGTTGTAAGCTTTCTTAAGCGCTGACCGCTTCCGCGAAAAAAATAGTGTCTTGAAAAATGAACCTTATTCTTGCATAGTTAAAAGTACCTTTGCCAAGTTCTTACGGATGCCGCCGATTATTTCATTTTTGTAACTTTCACGGAACTACTAAAGATCACTGACCCTGACACGGATAAAATCTGAAAGCGACTTTGATATAATATGAATAAAGTTCATTTTTCACTAACACTGTTTTTCACGGAAAGCCCGGAATCGGATATGTCTGGTCAGCCCCATAGGCTTCGTTTGGCGTTGCTGTTTCATAAGCGATATTCTGTTTACTACACCATGCACCATTACAAATAAAATCCACATTGAATAATTTTCTGCCCATACGAAAAGAGCTCTCGGGAAAGCCTTTACCGTGTTGCGATGCTTTATATTCAAAATGTAATATCCAAAAGCAACCATTAACGCTGTAGTGTGTAAGTGCATCGTCTTCGTGTCCATGACTGGACATACATCTCCCCCACTACCCACTTATATCCACGGTTCTCTATATCTCGCCCATACCCAATAAGCTTCCCGTGGCCTCAACCAGTGTGTGTATACTTATTACAATAAAGTAATTGACTAACTTACGTGGGTCATGCGCAGGCGCATGGTCGGGCACGCTGTCGGGCGGGCTGGAAGAACTGAACGTACCAGTATCTGTACTCTCACTTGAACCCACCATTGCTCGCTCTTGTGACCCCCACTCCTGGATAAAACATTATTACATTATAGTCTATTGTATTTCAAATTACTACATAATTATAAAACAAAGTCCCCTGCCGCGTCTGTATGTCTGTGTGCCATTTCCTCCATAACTAATGAATAGATTTTGCTTTCGGTTCCCACGATTGGATAGATCGATTCTCGGGAAAGGTTTATGTGTATAATTTATGTGTTCTGTATGTTAGCTGAACGATAGCCATTTTACTCAGAAAATCAAACTAATGAAAAAATCCTCAAGCAAGTGACTTAATAGTATCCAACTGTCTGAAGTCGAAGCGGATTGCTAGTTACAAATTACTTTGATGAAAAAGTGTCAATGAATCAGGTTTTTTTTTTAAATAAAAATTATTATAGACTCTTAACAATGATATTAGCATGCATCTGCTCAAGCCTGCGCAGCACGTGACGTGTTATTACTAAATACTAACTGCTGTTATGAAGTGACCCTGCGAAAGATGACTGCAAAGATATAGAAATATAATTGTTATAAATACATACCCGACCGTCTTGCTGTAGTGTTCTTTCACCAACATCTATTAAATTAAGCGTTGCTGAATTAATATCTATAATTTGATTATCGTCTGCCTTCACGTAAACGACTGTGGTGTCCATAGCGCTCGCTTTCGGCGTTAATTTCTTAAACGTAGCATTTCTTTTCGGAGTATCCCTTGTTGGTTCTTCCGGCCTGTCATAACCATTGGCGTTCAGCGCTTTTCGTCTTGATAACAATTCTGAAGCGTTCTCCATACTTTGTCGCGGCACGGTTATTGTTTGATTTGGTAACTGAATAGTTTTGATCGGCGAAGTGTTCCCTGGAATCGGCGCCGCCTTTTCCGGTTCTGTCGGTAATGCTTTTCTAGCTAATGACAGCTTCTGGCGAGCTTGGATTATTTCGTTCAGCTCTTGCTTGCCCAATGTTACGTTGAGACTGTTCCTCCCTATATCATCAGGTCTCTGGAGCCCCATATCCTTGTAGAACGCGTCGTCAGTTTCGAAGTTTTCTTTCTCGGCGTCATTATCTCTTCTGAACCTGTTATTAGAGTAGTGTAAAGTGATCGTTTCGCCCATTTCAACGTTCGGTTTGGGTACAGTTTTCGGTGAGACTTTCTTATCAGAATTTTCGTTTAGAATTTTTGCTGTGTCTATTTGGCACGCTTCCTCGCGGGATTTCGTGTAGCTTTCGGAGTTCCGTATGCTTGATTCTCGTCTCGTGAAGCTGTTGTACAGTTGGCAGCGAGGTCGGGCCGAGAGGAGTTTTTCTGATTGTTCAAGATGTGTGAAGGTTGCTGAGCTGAAGATGTTAGAGTCAGTGATGTCTTTGGGTTTGGAGGTGTTGGCGGTGACGTAGGAGGAGTTTACGGAGCTGACGAGACTAGGCGGCAGGGAGTCCATGAGGCTGTCGTTGTCAGGGTACGTGGTTTGTGAGAGGAAGCTCGTACTCATGTCTTTCTCGTCGAGAATGCTCAGCGTCATGCTGGTCATCATCGGGTCTATGCTGTCACCTCCTGACGGTGGCAACCCTAGAAATAAATACAGTAAATTAATAACCACGTCACGTATTCCTTTTACCGTTACATAAATCACAATCAGAACACATACACATCAAAAAAAGTTTGCGATCACTAGCATAGTTATGTATGTGAAGATTCCGAATTCAAAGTCCAACTGAAATCTGATTTATATTTATCTAGATAACTATCAATCTATATTTATCATGATAATTATCGCTTTCAATCCCGATTAGAAAATTCGGCTTCAAAAAGGCTACATAATTTTTCGAAGTGATCGCAATTTTTTTTTTGATGTGTGTATTTAAAGGACTCCATGTTTTATCTCCACATGAATAAGGCAGACACGCTGTCTATGTACCATCCGCGCGTCATCAGGTACCACGAGTATCAATCGTTTATAACACCGACAACTAACTTCCTTATCCGTCCTGGTTATGCGAGTACTGTGGTATTCAGTCAGGCGGCAACTTGACGGATGGTTGCGTAACATTGAGCCCTGAATGCATAATATGTGTATGTAGACTATGGTTGCGAACTTTACTATGTAACATTACCTAAGTGATACATACAGGGTGTAAACGAATTCGTGTAATTCCTTCAAACCGCGTGATCTACCTACTGGTGCCACTGATTGACCCCGCAAAGGTTTTTACCATACCATACCATTTAAAAAAAAAAAACTTAAAAAGAAACATGGTATTCTATAACTGAGTGTAATTTTAGCATCCCAAATTAACTGACTGCGTGGAGCAATATCTCGCTAGTCGTGCCCGTCAGCTGTCTCGCCATGCTTTTATTCATTTATGCGTGGCATCGAAATTTTCCATCACATAAAAAAATATTTAAAAAAAAAACAGTTTTATGTTCAAGCATATGAAATTACTTTATTGCAAAAAAATCTTATTTCTTTACTGAATCCTTATTAGCTGGTTTAGATACGATCACTTAGCCGTACCGCATGAAAAAAAAAAGATTTTTATTTTTTGATTTTTAATCAGGCTAATTGCCGTGCGGGGCCAATCTACACCAGTAGTAGACCATGTGGTTTTAAGGAATTACACGAATTCGTTAACACCCTATATACGTAAGAGGGGCTCGAGGCTACATGGCTGCATAAAATAACAAGGATTACAAACTTTGATAACTAAATAATAATAAAAAACGTAGAATTGGTATTTATATCGTAATTAGGCGATCTTGTATATTAATCAATCTACGAAATTATGCAAGTATGCAGCGGTCAGACCTTAGATAAGTGACCTTTTCTCTCACACGCCTCTGATGCACTCACTCCATGTATTCAGAAGCTTACAAAATTTATGACAACTGGTCTTACCTTAGAATTCCTTTCCTTCACCTATTGGGGCTGAAGATTTAGTTCAGTTTTAACTGCATTTCCTTTGTCTAGAAGCAGACCCTAACATATTAGAAAAAGTTTAAGATCATGATGATTATGATTACCTGAATCCTTATGCGAAAGCATAGACTTTCGACTCTCCATGGACTCCACGTTGAAGGTTCCAGAACTTTCCATAAGGAGGGACGACACGAGGCTCGGCGGAGACATGCGCATTAGCGACTCTCCGCTCTGGTACATGTTCAGACTTGGACGCTCGCTCATGATGGTTGTTAGACCCCTGGAAGATGACAATCCTGTATAAATGTTTAGTTTACTTATGCAAACGCAGCCCATATCGTGTTATTGCGAACAATAACAGAGCATTCGACGACATATAAAAGGCTTGAGCCAGTTCCTTATTTCAGGTACCTTAGATGCTGTTGAAAACTGAAATAATATGAACATGACATGACCGAAAAATCAAAGTATTAGATGAAAGGAAGCTAGGAAGGTAAGGTCCGAAAAACACCTTACTTTATCTAAAGGGACCATGTATACCAAAGAACATCTAAGTCTCCTCAAATACGGTATTGGCTTCTATAAATAAACCCAAGAGACCATAGAACCAAGCAAACATCCCAAAGCTTATTTTCACAACAAACGGACTCCCAACAGAAGAACGTAAGCGAAATATAACCTAAACAAGTGCAGCGCCAGATTCTGCACGGATGTAACACCGTAACACCTCCTTTGCGCTTGCGCCACATTGAGGTATAAATGGCATATCCACCTGGGTAAACATCATGCAATTTTGTCAATTGTACCATTCAGTTTAGTTGATGGTTAGAAATGGAGTACGCTTTACATCCAAAAACCATGAATTATGCTTATCGTTCCGTACAATATTTAAAAAAAAGTTCTGTTCCATACAAAATAATGAATGTCGCTTAATAAAATGTATGGAACAGCTGATTTTTTCACGAATTCAGAGTTTGTCCCATTATTAAAGTTGTACAGCGGTTGTACGGGGCGCGGTAGCTCGTACGTCTTCGGTAGCTATGCGCGATCACCTGAGTTACCGCTTGCATCGGTCGCACTTACGTTTGCGCGTATTTAATTGCTACCCTCTCATTATAATAATGAAATTATGTCAATAATTTCATTATTATATTAAGGGCTGATTTTTCAATCGTCAGATAACTTTTACCTGAGGGATAAATATCACGCTTTGACAGCTTTTGTATAGAACATCTGTCAAAACGTCAAAATTACTCCTCAGATAAAAGTTATCTGGCGATTGAAAAATCAGCCCTTAATGTTATATATCTATGGGGCGATTTTTCAATCGTCAGATAAATTTCATCCAAGGAATAAATATGACGGTTTGACATATTTTCTATACAAACGCTGTCAAAACGTCAAACTTATTCCCCAGATACAAGTTATCTGACGATTGAAAAATCAGCCCTAAGTATTATGCTTCATGTTGTAATCAGTTCCCAACCTTGATTATTTGAATACTCAAAAAGGCGTTTATAGCCTGTCAAAGTGTTGTTACTATAGTGTTAATTGTTACTGTACGTAAGTTCTACAGTTATTATGTATATTTTATGATAATAAAGAATTTTTCAAAACAAACAGTTGTACAGAATGATGAGGAAAGTTCATGGTTTTCGGATGTAAAGCGACTAATCAGTTGTGCTGTATAATACTGTTGTAATTTACTGGAAACGAACGGCCTCTAATGGTTCCTTTACATTAGTCAATCTCTAAATTACGCATTAGATTAAGTCACACCTAGAAATAGCGTTTGTGGAAGAGTGATCTAGAATAGAGTGAGGAATTGCTTGATATCGAACATGTTATGGATAGTGGTGGTTAATAAAACGTATAGCGCCAAAATATAACAGGCTATGTGTACATAGCGTATAGCGTTTGCTATAGCGGCTCTGACTTCGCGCTATATTATAACGCCTCAACCTACTTAACGAAAAGTCTAAACGCGCACAGCGGGGCCAGAACGAGATAGCAAGATAGCGTAGCGACTAGCAACAGCGCGTATGGGAATGAAGTATTATTATATTCTTTGGTGTACAGCGCGTTGCGAGATAACATTTACCGCGCATTATCAAGTCCATTTAGCGTGTTGTTAAATAAAATTATAGCCTCTCCGCGTTCAGACTGCGCCTGAGTTTTGTAACACCGCGTTATAATGATAGCGTATAAAATAACAGACTATATGAATATATTTTATAGTTTATAACACGTCTACAGTTTATAGCGGATTTGAACATCACTAGTTATGGACTATTGTAATGGAACCATTAGACAGACTAGGTAAAAGATTACAGCATGACTGGTTAGTCACTTTACATCTGAAAACCTTGAACTCTGCTCATCATTCTGTACAATTGTTATTAAGGAAAAGTGGTTCGTGAAAAAAAAAAAACATGTTTTCCATACCATTTGTCATGGAACATTTATAATCCTATATGAAACAGCAGTTTTCTTTCACGAATTCATAGTTTGTTCCATAGTTAAAAACATACATAATGATAAGTTCTTCATGGTTTTCGGATGTCGAGTGACTCATGTCATGCTATATAGTAGCATGCAAAGCAAATACAGCAATATTAGTAGAGCTACTAGTCTATAGGTAGCTTGCTACGTCACAAATTATAATATTATAAAATAAGGATTGTTAAATTAACCTGCAAGTACTTGCTAGAAAATAATGTATATTTGGTTAAAGCAACATATTTGTCTAAATAAACGACACAATTGTTTCTGGAAGGAGTATTTATGAATTTTGCTGAACTTAACATAAAAAAATATAAATGGCGTTTTATCTGCTAGCACAACCAGCCCGTGTTGCCAGCATTAATATTTTTTTATGGCTATACCAATAAAGTACGTGGATTAAAGCTAATAGGTGTTATCGGTAGCGGGTAGCACTGGGCAATGTTGACAAGAGAACTACCCAGTCGTCGATATGGATCGGCCCACCCGAGGTTATAAAGGCGGTGGTCATTCGACGAAGCGGGAGCATTCCGTGTTGAACAGCTGAAGAAGTCTGACCTTTTATATCTGATTAGCTTGTCCTTATTTTATGATCTTGTAATAATTGTGTAAAGTAATATACTGTGATCTAGTTAATGTTACTAATATTAACCCAAATACAAGTACTCTCAGTGGTGGAGAGTCTATGTTGGTTTTATTTACTGTGTTTACCTTGCTCGCAATCCTGACATACCGATATTAGCTAAAACTGTAATGATAGAATCACCCCTGAACGATTATATTGTGGTGTCATTTACATCAGAAGTGGAACAAGAAAAAACCAGTCCACATTATGATTGTATACCCACATGTAAATATTTTGCTAAAAAAATCCCCTGTAGACGGACTGACAAAAACTTGATTATTCGATTGTACAATGGTGAGAAGTGTGAGAATGAGAAAATGTGATAAATCCGGTGAGTCACAACCATTTTATTATGTGTGAAGGAATTTTGATGAAGGAAATATAATATGAGAGGTTATTTATTCGTGTAAAATAAATATTAAATGATATCTTTGCTTATTCATGTAAAATAAAAGAGATGTTATCTGTATTTATCCGTGTAAAATAAATGAGATGATATCTGTGTTTATTAGTATAAAATAAATATGATGGTATCTGTATTTATTCGTGGAAAATAAATACGGCATCTGTATTTATTCGTGTAGGAAAATACATTGCAAGTCGTATTAGAGTTTGTGGTGAGATGCAACCAGGGTTGATCTTTGGCACCGCCCGGTTTGGCCAGCCGGGGTTGGCCAAAGGCTTCGCCTGGGGAAAACTGAAACTCTAACGTGGCGAAGCAATTGTTATAGGGCTGGAACCAAGGCGGGATATGCCATGATATGGCTAGATCCAAGGCGGGTGATGCCATGTTGATAAAGCAGGATCCCAGGCGGGTGATGCCAAATGAGTTGGCTAAATCCAAGGCGGGTGATGCTATTAATTGATAAATGAAAATGCAGTGAAAATGAGATTCTGTTTTGAATTAATGTTTTGAAAAAGTTTTGAAAATATTGATATTTGTTTTTATTGGTTTTGTTGTAATTCTTGTTGTAGAATGGTGCAAAATAGTTTATTGAAATTAAAAAGTAGTTTGTTATTATTACTGGTTTAAAACTTAGATGATGTACCTAGGTACATTATCTAAGGTTTAAAATGTATTTTTGTAGACGAAAACAGGAAATTGTATTTATTATTGACGATAATTATTATGACAGCTTCCGTTAAAGATAAATTTGTCTTATTTATTTTTAAATAAGAAATAATTTGACTTATTTTCGTTAAAGATGTGTTTAATATGTATTGGATTGTTGTAAAAAGGTTGTATTATTAGCGCATTATAGAAATATTATGTTTACAACATCATGTTAGTTTTGTAATATGAGTTTGTGAATAATTGAGATATTATTTTGATCCTGAAAAGTTTTAAAGGTTGATACTTAAGTATTATGATTTTGGGAATAATTGAGATAATATTTTAAGTGTTTATAATTATGTACTATGATACTGTGAATAATGATTAAAGATTTAAAGATATTTAACCATGAAACATTTAGGATGTTTGTTTTATGATTTTGTGAAGAATTGTGATATTTAAGAATGTAGGATGTTGTGAATAATAATGAGATATTGAATCGTGAATTATTTTAAGGGTTGATATGTACTATGAGTTTGTGAATAATGAGATATTTAATCTTGAAATATTTTGAGTGTTTAACGTACTATGAGTTTGAAGTGTTTATATGCTGGTAAAATGAATTGTGAATAATTGAGATTTATAATCATGGAATATTTTAAGTGTTAAATGTACTATGAGTTTGTAAATTATTGAGATATTATGTTATGATTTTGTGAATAATTATGAGATTTTTACGAATGAAATATTTTAAGTGTTTATGTATTATGGCTTTGTGAATCGTTAAGATATTTAACCAAGAAATATTTTAAGTGTTTATGTATTATGAATTTGTGAAAAACTTTGAGATATTTAGCCCTGAAGAACATTGTAAATGTATTTAATTAATTAATTTTAATTATTTATTTATTCAAGAAAAGTTACACAAAAGAAATTACCCATATCTTCTGCCAAACTGCTGTACAGTTTGTCGGCAGTGTTCTCGTGGGTCAATCGTGGATACAGTTTTGTGATATCTTACTTAATACTATACTATAGATACACATGGACGCATAGTTGAAACAAAAATAGAGATAAAAAGGGTTCACACTAAATATCTAATGATGGGTTCAGGCCAGCTTGCCCACCTGGCTAGCATGCGCTGCGCACGAACACAAGTACAACCCAATCGCTCCGACCGGTGCGGAGGGAGATAAGCAACTCAGCGCGAGCGAGACGCCGCCCGCGCCGCAACGGCCGGTTGGTTGAGCACCACGGCGCGCGCGCATGCCAGACCGGCCGGCCCGCGCCTGCCTCATTCATTAGTCATATCCATTGATGTATTAAAAAACCAAAGTTAAATAAAAAAAAAAAAAAAGTTTGTTACTACATCAATGGTCATATCATACTCATTCATTACATTCTTACACTAAGGACACAAACCTAAATAGTGTTTGCGCAGGACATTTTTTAGGGCATTTTTAGAAACGGCTTCAGTTATAATTTGTGTAGGTAATTCATTTAATAATGTTGGAATTAGCCATTCCTGCGTCCTTTGACCAAAATAATTCTTAACTTTAGGAACTAAATATTTCTTTCTTTGTGATGCTTTACGGGTTGGCCGGTTATACACTCTCTTAACGTTGTGTTCGTTTTTATCATGGTGTCCTAAGATTATAGCTACCTTTACTTTGTTTTGTATGGGTAATATTCTACAAATTTTAAATAGTTTTTAAATGATTTTATGAATTTGTGTATGATGAGATTGTGTGTTTATGTACCTATTATGATTTATTGAATAACTATGATTTGATGTTTAACCAAAGTAGAACTATCTACCTATTAGGCATCTGAGATAGTATTTTATTTTGAGAATGTTGAAATCTAATGTGTGGATGTTTGTAAGTAAGTAAGTTTGATACGAGAAGTTATGAACGAATATAGAACTAGGTTGATACTGAATGAATATCAACTAGTTTAAGTCATGGGTGATGAGCTTGTTGGCCGTCGATGGGATAACAAGCTCTAATCGATTCAAACATTCTTTGGATGCTTTTCATTTTACTTTGGTCAAAGACATGAGTAAGATGACGAGGTCAAAGATCAGGTGTGGCCGAGATGTGTACTGTATTATTTGTTTCTGTTTAAGGTCCAGAGGTGTCACTGAAGTTAGGCCTTGATGTACAATCTTGACGATGGGGTTGATGGTGCGTCGACCACCAACCACCAACACACGAGGACGTGTGTTTTGCAGGAGGGCCGTGTTATCGGTAGCGGGTAGCACTGGGCAATGTTGACAAGAGAACTACCCAGTCGTCGATATGGATCGGCCCACCCGAGGTTATAAAGGCGGTGGTCATTCGACGAAGCGGGAGCATTCCGTGTTGAACAGCTGAAGAAGTCTGACCTTTTATATCTGATTAGCTTGTCCTTATTTTATGATCTTGTAATAATTGTGTAAAGTAATATACTGTGATCTAGTTAATGTTACTAATATTAACCCAAATACAAGTACTCTCAGTGGTGGAGAGTCTATGTTGGTTTTATTTACTGTGTTTACCTTGCTCGCAATCCTGACATACCGATATTAGCTAAAACTGTAATGATAGAATCACCCCTGAACGATTATATTGTTGTGTCTTTTACATAGGTTCGATAAAGATTACCTTTCCTTATTAAAAATCTGTTTATTCAAGCTTGCTCAGATTTTAACAACTTATATTTCCGAAGTATTAATTTCACTAAATACCTATCGCAGACGTGTAACAATTTTTGTTGATACACCTGTCAACAGCCCGTCCAATCAGACGTCAATTCTCCAGTTAATTAAACAATACTTCATCAACACTAGTATTCATTGTTATATTATAACAAATCAAAAAGTAAAAGTAACCACTCTTCATCTGTCTTACTCAGTTCTATAGGTACAAAAAACGGATTCGCGCTTTCTTTCGATCCGCCTTTCAGACTTTCCCTTTCTTATATACAGAAGTCAATGCAAAGTCATGCACGGTAATAAATAAGACGCCAAGCTTTTGTTTGAAATCGTAGAATATGACACTTGTGTTAACGATGAAGGAAAACTTCGTGAAACACGCACACCTGCAGACGAAGCATGACCACTTTTTGGAGCACTCTCAGATTGAACAAAATGACAAATCATCATCATCATTCAGCCGAAAGACGTTCACTGCTGGATATAGGCCTCCCCCAAAAGGGGAGGTTTGCCGTAATCGCCACTCTTGGCAGGCGGGTTGGCGCTCGCAGTATGGTTGTTAAAGTACTCAGAGAACGCTGCTGCCCATCCTCTAGAGAATCCCTTAGTCGCCTTTTACGACACCCACGTGTCGTAAAAGGATGTCATTGTACAGGTCTATGTCATTTTGTCTGTTCTTCCGTCGACAAAACCCTTGTCTGCAGCGGTCATGCTACGCTTTCTGAGAGTTCTCCAAAAAGTTATCGATGATATTATGTGTAGTCCGCAACCCCGGCCAGTGTGGTGGACCAAGGTCTAAACCGTTCTCATTCTGAGAAGAAACCCATTCCCAGCAGTGGGACAGTAGTGGGCTGATTAGGCAAGCTTCTATTCTGCCCCTTAGGTGATTGTGCAGTGTACAGTACAGTGAAATACACTCCTACTCCGATAACTCCAGCAGTGGATGTTGTAAATGGCGACTAATAACTTAAATAGTAATAATTTTAAGTACGCTGTACCGGTACAGCGTCGTAATAATTATTTGCCCGACGGAATGACGTAACTGAAAATCAGCGCTGGGGCTCTGTCTTGCATAGGGTCGCAGCATAATGCTGAGCGATAGCCGTTTTGCGTGGATGTGACGCATGTTTCCCTCAACCTTCTTATTTTTTTGTTTTATTTTCTTTCTTGAGTCATGTTTACAGCAAATAAACGTATTTTCTTTCTTTCTTTCAAATAACCATTAACCTATCTATCAATGATTTACCGTACTAGAGATTGAAATTTGGCATTACACCATAGTCAGTTTTCTATCTCTTGTAGGAAAAACCGTCGGTAGATGATTTATTGATTTCAGCCGTAATTATATCAAGAGTATGAGCAGTAAACATCCTCCTGTCTGTTATTAACAACATGCTGTGATCACCAATCCGTCGGTGGTGAATGTGGTAATGTTCTGCCTAGCTTTTTCACAAATAAGCTTCCAGTCTAAACAGATGCGGCGGAATACTAGTATTTTACACGGAGTGACTGCCATCAGACCTCCGCAACCCAGTTACTGGGCAATGAGGATATCCTAAGGATAGACCGGTTGTCAGACTTTCGGGCTTCTGACTACCCGTAACGACTGTCACAGGTATTCGTACGACACCCGCGACCGACGGTTTTACATGCTTTCTGAGGCACGGAGGGGTCTCGATGTGGAACCGAATGGTTACCCATCCACAGACTAACCGCGGCAAGCGCAGCTTAAACTTGCAAAACATATGATTCGTGCGGTTGATAATTTAATGCGTCGAGCCCCCCATTGTGGTAATATGACTTTTAATTGTAGAAGCGGTCATTAGGGTCATATTCAGCAGTATACAGGGTGTAAACGAATTCGTGTAATTCCTTCAAACCGCGTGATGTACTGGTGACACTGACTGACACTGCATAGGTTTTTTCAGAATCAACAAAAAACGTTTTCAAAAAATGAACCATGGTATTCTGTATCTGAGTAAGTTTAGCGTCCCAAGTTAACTGAATGATATACACGACTAGCGCGATATGTGATATCGCGCTTGTCGGGCCCCTCAGCTGCGTCGTTGTGCCTTTATTCATTGATGCATGGCAACGAAATTTTCTATCACCTAATTTTTTTATTTGGGAAATAAAAAAAACAAAAAATATTTTTAATCAATCTAAATCCCGTGCGAGGTTAATCTATACCATTAATAGATCATGTGGTTTGAAGGAATTACACGAATTCGTTTACACCCTGTATGTTCACTTGATTTTGACTGATTGTGATGACAGTAACAAAATACACTCATCTTCCAAATGCCTTTTAAATCGCCTTTTTGATCGCCTTATTAAAGGTCGGGTCGCTAGAACATAACAATAACGGCATGCTCCAATTAGTGATGTAACGCATTTAGTCTCAATTCACAATATAGAGCTGCCACCGCTCATTATTTTTAGATCCGTTCTAGAATTGTATTAGTATCGAGCAGTATCATTTGCGTGAATAGTATCATTGTTTTACTTTTTATAGACCAAGCAGATGTGTTTATTAGAGCGAGCTTGCTATTGTAAATCGATATTGACACTATAATGAAATGGAGGCTTAGGCCCGGCGCTCACTGGCGGGATGGCATTTCAATTATGTTTAAATCTTATTTTAATACCACTAGCGCTTTTATTTGCCTAGCATACCGTAGGAGGCTTCGTCGTGCTGCAACATGCCGAAGCGTCCCGCAAATCTCGCAATACGGGAATAATGAGTCTTAAAGGATATTAATAAGGTCTAAAATTACCTATTTGGGCTTAAGAAAATCCCTTGCCGTGCCATCCCGCCAGTGGGTGCAGGTCCTTAGGATTAAGCCGCACTGCACTTTTTAACAACGTGTTATGTATTAGCAATGAAGCCATACAAGCGTTAGATTAGGCGCGATGCCGCTCGGTGCATCTATATGGAGCTTAACTCTTCATCCCATCAACATCAGTCAACAAATCCACCGCTGAATGTGAGCTTTCCAACAGACCGATCGTTATAGAGGCAGTTTTGACGTCATCACTGTGTCTCTTGACAAACGGACTAGTGGTTGTAGTATGTTTGACAAGGTTGTAGTGATCCTATCGCATTTAGCGATAAGATTGCCTATTGTACTAATTATTTTATGTGTTCTTTTGCATTTATGTGTGTACAAAAAAGTATATTGTATTACATGTTGTTTTTAGCAAGGTTAATTAAATAACCTCCACGATTGACGTTACTTAAGTGCGCACCCTGGGCAGTAAGCGCTGTTACCAACCTAGCTAACTGGATAATCTTTTCCATGGCATGAGCTATTCTCGTATGGCTCGTACCAACAAGAGCGGTTAACCGGAATGGAGATGATGCTGCCCGTCCTCTTGACATATGACGTCATTAACAACACACAGGACGAAAGGGCTAATTTTTTTTTATTGGTCGCTTTTCACCCTTGTCGGACCTGATGGTAAGCGCAGACAGGGTCTTAGATGGAGCGCACGAATCCAAGTAATAGAGATATAGCGGGAGTCCCCTATAACCTTCTAACTCTCACATACACGCGACGGAACACAGTAAATTGTGTTGCGCCGGACTTTAATGTGAGGGTGGTAGCTAGCCAGGCGGATCGTATATACTATAGTTCCTACCAAGAAGCGTGCTGGGTTTTGTTGCATCTTACAACACTCGTCTATTCCTAGTGTGCGGTAAGGAAGATTTATATCCTAGCCCTTCCCCACACGGGTTACTGCGTATATACGCAGAAAGCGGGTTGCCCGCGTCGATCTGCAAGTGCTCGTCGGTGCTGGTCCGCGCAGTTAGTCGGCGCAGGTAGTCTCTATACTGTCTGGCTAACCAGCGCCGGCAAGCTCCGAACGTCGCCGACAAGTTCCGACCTGCTCCGATCAGCACTGGTAGGCCGTCATTTGTTGCTGTATTCGCAAGGGAACAAAGTGTATTTTTGTTGAAAAATGCCAGCCCCTGCTTCTACCCTCTTCCCTCATGCAGCGGTCACATGCACGGACCAGTACCGATAAGCGCTGGTAGGTGGGCGTTGGTTGCCTGCTTCCTTTATGTCCTTAGTCTATTCTCTGCCAGAAAGGGTCCTATGGTATCACGTGCGATCAGATGCGACACAATCTTTACATGTGACAAATGACGTATAAGTATGTAATATACTAACTTGTTGAACGTATTGTGTAGGTTGTGCGCGGGCTGCGACAGGTCGATATTGATGGGCTTCGACGGCGTTTGCTCCATCGACGACCGGCCTGATACCTCCGAAGCGAGAGTCACGTCCATGTCTTCCAACTGCAAAGAAAAATATTTGGTTAAGAGAATGTTAAGTTGTATCAGTTTTTTTGCTAACGTTGTTGACTGCTTTAAAGGTTACCGTAAAGGTCATAGTTTAATTATGACAAAATGCTGCGTAACCCTTTCCCTGTCCCATGAACCACATATGAACAAGTGTATTGTTTAGCTATTGTGTCTGCTGTCTGGAAAGTGAACGTGTTAATTGCTGTTGAAGTAGGCACCCTTCTTACCTGCCGAGGTCGCGGTGCATGCAGCTGCGAATCCCGCGACCCCGGTCAAGGGTCAGGAGAAGGAACACCGCGGGTTTTTAGCCGGTAAGAGTCCGGCAAAATCGTCGTCTATCGTCTTCCCCGGGTGAAGGGTATCCACGAGGATTTTGTGCCAAAAAAAAAACAGATAACTCGGCAAAATGCACAGCAGATTTTTTTTTCGCGATTTCATTTTTGGTCCCATAGTAAAAGTTGTTCATAATGATCAGTACAGTGACTCCTTAAGAGGTTGTGCGTTATTTAAGTTACACCTTGTACACTAAGTGAATCCAAATACCCGCAATAGGCCAGAAAACCGTATGAATGAAGACGACAGTGTCACGAGCTCGAATCCGTACGAAAAAGTAAGTTTAATTTTTTTACACTGTAGTACTATACTACGATACTATACTACGAATACAACAAAAAAGCCTTGACAATGTCAGTAAAAACTGATAGTACTAGCAATAATAGAGGCTAAAGGACAATGGGCGTTCTGGCCCATCAGCGGCCATCAATGAAACTAGTATCATTTGAAAGGCGAGTGCTTTTAGAACAGATATTGTTCAAGGAGTACGGTTAAATATTGTTTGGGAAAAAAGATACAGGCAAAATACTATTTTAATGAACTATCATATTTTTTTCATGCTGCAATGTTTGTTATAATGATAAAACATACGAAAAATCATTGCATTTTGTTTACTTTATTGACGTGTGCATCAATAAATAATGTTAATAAAATATTAGGCTTAAATGTAAATGTAAAATACTTATTTGTCAATAACCTTAGCGGTAAGGGCCACTGCAGACACGATACTTTTAGCATCGGCGATCGACGATTTAATCGCTTTTTGGTCGCTGGATGCCGCGACTGAACACTTCACTCCGCACACAAACGAGTCTCCTAAACGCGATGCAAACGCAAAATCGCCGATCGCTGATGCTAAAAGCATCGTCTCTGTTGTGGCCCCAAGCGCACTCCGGGTTGCTGCGCTCACATAAGGTGGGCAAGAAACCAAGAGGAAGAAATTCTTTTGGCAGCTGATTTTTTAAATGAATTAATCGGTGATGATGATTAAAGCCCAATCATCAATATAGTTATTAAGTTAATCACTATATTGCATTAATTGTAATATGGTATACATGTGTTCATTTCAATAAATCAACGTATTTAATAAACCTTCAGGTTTATTTAACCTATCATTATCTTATATTTGTATATTACGTATATAATAATATCATTATTATATGCTTAAATTCATTATTACATCAATGTAACATCATCACGAGGTGTACAAAATATTGTATGAAAGATACAAACTGTGATAATTCCTTTAAATGATTTAATTCGATATTTTTTTTAATATAATCCACCTATGATAACTTTTTATCCAAGGAAGTTACAGAAACAATCTTTTGTAGTCTTATTGTATACATAATTGCCTACTAGAAAGTAAATAGTACAGAAGTGGCCGCCGATGGGACAAGCCCCATACAATTTTGCCCATTGTCCTTTGTTTGTGATCTGTTCACACCTGCGCTTACGTAATTTACTTTCCGCTATAAGATATTTTCGCATGACACGACATGCCATACGTCACCGGATTACGTCACAAGAATGCACTTATTTTATTAATGTTGGGATCTCCTCTGCTATGTTTAGATGCGAGGATAACGGTATTGAAGGTCTTCTTCGTATTACATTAATAAACGTTTTTTTTAAAGGAATATCGTCTTTTATTTTCCAACATCTTGTAGCTGTTTTTGAAGATTCGGCTAGAAAAACTATTTCAAAGTCTCTTGCTTTGAGAAAGAAAATCTTTCAAAATTGAGGTAAGCGTTGGCCTTTAAAATTTTCGAAATAAGGTAGCAAAGTAAAAAAAAATCTGCTGTTCCCTACATTTCGACGAGTTATGCGAACATAAATGTAGGGAACATCTTTTTTTTTTTTCGTGATTTCCGGTTTGGTCTCATAGTAAAAGTCATTCATAGTGATGAGTACAATTTCCCATTTCGGTTTAACGAGTGTTTAGAATTTCAACCTGTATAACAAGATATCAAGACCTAAGTCAAAAACTTTGCAAGATTGTTAAAGGCAATTTTGATTAATAGCGACTTGGAACTCGAAACATTTACCGGTACATCGCTTCGTCATCGCTATAAAAGCCAAGCCTTCTAAAAACATTTTATGTAATAGTAATTACGAAAGTGCTTATTGTCTGTTTGTACCTACGCTATAATAATAACAAGGTCACGGGCCCATAATAAGAACACAAATATATTAAAAACTGTTACATGTTAATCACGGCCAGACAGGTATACCGTTAGAGATTCTACATCGAACATGGTCAAAATTATAAATGTCAGGTTCATTAGATGGTGAAGCTTCGACCGTTACTGTCCCTTTCATTGTAGATCTTACGGACATTATACACCGAACCGGCGGATCAAGTTCGCCGGTTTTGTTGCGTGATGTCATGTCGGCAAGTCGTTTCCGTGAAGGCTGGTTCGAACAGAAATTATAGAAGTCGTCACAGAACTAGATGACACTGAGCGAATAAGCTTCTTAGAGAGTCTCTATACTATGAATCATGGTATAAAGATACTCATAGAAGAAGAAGAGTTTCTTCTTATCATGATTCGTGATAGGAAGAAAATCGTGGTCCATGAGCCATTCTTCTCATCAGCTCTATTGCTGACTAAGCTACGGAGTTGCTTGGCTAGACAGATCTGTTGCTCGGGAGTTTGTTGCGCCGTTGCTTCTTCACAGCAAAAACACTAGGAAGCGGTGAAGGGCGGGCGCTTTTGGGGGCTGTCTTATGTAACATTGACGTTTAAAAATAAGTTTTTATAGTCTACTAGGGGTCGATCGCGGCTTCGCTCGCGTGGATGTCGTTTATCGCGTATTCCACGTTTTTCGGGGTAAAAGTAGCTTATATCATCCTCCGAGTTCCAGACTATCTACGTTAGACTACGTTTCATCAAAATCGGTTCAGTAGTTTAGTCGTGATTAAATAACAGACAGACGGAGTTACTTTCGCATTTATAATATTAGTTAGGGTTTTGAAGAAATGAGTTTTGAAGTTAGTATTCGAATACATTATGTACGGTCAACCTAATAAGTTTCTCTCCTATTATTTCTCATATTTAATTATAAAAAGCTATTAGTTTTTAGCCGTTACAGTGACGGCGTCCAAGTTGAAGCCGCAAATCCCGTCTTTGATCTAAGAGTAATAGCGAAGTTAACTCAAGATAGACACACGGCTTAAATACATACGCCTCCGCGGTGTCAGTGTGTAGAGTCCATTAAGCAGGTCGTATGTAGGCCACATAGACTAAACCTAGCTAGTTTAATTATATAGCGGCTATCGACCGCAATATGAAAGCCTGTGTGAGATTAGTACTTAGATTATAATGATTATTGTGGGACGTAGGTATAATATAAGTAAGTAGAAACTACAATGTCAGGTCAGGGTTCTTGTTTAATTTATTACCGCTGTTTTCATTAACTTACTGGGGTGCATGAAAAGAGCCTCCACGAGTGACAATACTTAAGTATGTCCGGCGCACCCTGGGCAGTCAGCCCCGCTACCAACCTTGCTGACCGGCTAATCTTTTCACCACAGCAAGAGCTATTTTCATATAGCTCATGCTGTGGTGATGCGTATAGCTCGTGCTAACACGAAAGAAGAAGATTAACTTACTAGAGATAGAAGCATTACTTTTAGGGAATTTATGTCAAATTATTATTTCAATCCGTCAATATATGTATACCTAGGTTATTAAAAATGTCACTTAATCAGTTCTGTAGTCTTTTCGTTTATATTTGTTTTGGATATAAGAAGAAATGAATGGTAGAGAGTTAGAAAACCGTGTGGTTCCCGGCAAAGAACAGGACCCCACCCCATCACCACCGTCTCCACGCCAGGGCGACCAAGCCAAATATTTCAAGAGGATCTGCAAACTCCTGCTTAACTAACAGCGTACCGCGTTCATCAAACCATCTGCCAAGCGTGGCCACATGAACTATGACCATTCATTGTAGTAGTCATTGGGACGCCCCTGACCAGCAGAGGACTTTGAACGGCTGATATTGTACACAATAAAATTACAATTATACAAAAAAAAACTGCTGTTTTGCTGAAAAACATTTTGACGAGTTATGCGAACATAAACGTAGGGAACAGCTGATTTTTTTTTCGCGATTTCTGTTTTGGTCCCATAGTAAAAGTTGTTCATAATGATGAGTACAGTGACCACTTAAGAGGTTGTGCGTTATTTATGTTACACCTTGTATAAACGAACAATTTAGTAAAGTCATGTAAAAAGGCGAGCTTAACTCAAAAATGAGTTTTCTACCAGCAAACCTTTGAGTGATGGAGAGAGATTGATGATAAGGCTGAGGGCAAACTCCAGTTGTGAATAAGCGTAAGATATATCCATGCTGCGATCTTTATGTTTTATTGGCATGCTCGCAGCTTGTCTACAATCACGTCTATGTGACTCAGTCTATGAGACAGCAATGTATTTACTATCCATTACTAACAGCTTTTCAAAGTACTCTCAAAGTCGCCTCCCGTTGGTAAATAAGCTTTCCAAGTTCACGCATATACAGTAGCTATTATGTTTGTAATACGTGCATGGGAAGATTGTTTCAATGTAAGTCTAGTTTATTACCCTATTTGAATTATATTAGCATTACCCTCATTAGCATTGCATTGCACGGCGACACGTATGAGAATTGTTTAATGCTAAGAATTGTTTTCCTTCGTATTAGTAAATTGAAGGTTTCGCTACACTAGTGAGTATTTCAACTTAGTCTATCGCGGTCCAACTACACTTAAGCGCCACACCATGCCGAACATACGCGACCGAACTTCGGCGTCTATGTTTTTTATATGGGTAAGACGCGACGTAATTTCAGCATGGTGTCGCTGGTAATTTGAAAAGCATTGTACGCGTAATCATGCCAAACTTCGGTCGCGTATCTTCGGCATAGTGTTGTGGCGGCATCTATCTCGCCACATGCAAACTAAGTATCCTACATCGCGCAATCAACATTTAACACGCAGATAGTATATACAACCTCCCAACATCAACCGTTGGGCAGTAGCCCGCCAGGCACAAGACTCCGCCTGGTTGCAGGATCCTCCCTTTGGTTGGAGGAACACCACACCAAGTTTCTCCACAGTGTGTTTAGACACTAGATCTGTTACAACTTACGCCATAATACATATACAAGGTGTAACATAAATAACGCACAACCTCTTAAGGGGTCACTCTACTCATAATTATGAACAACTTTTACTATGGGACCAAATATGAAATGGCAAAAAAAAACCAGCTATTCCCTACATTTATGTTCACATAATTCGATTTTTTTTCGCGATTTTAGGTTTGGTCCCATAGTAAAAGTTGTTCATAATGATGAGTACAATGACCCCTTAAGAGGTTGTACACTTATTTATATTACATCTTGTATAATATTTATATAGATTTTTAATTCATAAGGAATGAAAAATAATTGCTAGTTAAGCCTAATTATTTGCCATTACGAGTTATTCATCTATTCAGTTAAAAAAGTAAACTGTATAAAAATTACTTAGTCAAAATTACTTTTTTATAGAAGCAAGTAATTGTGAAAAAATGCGTTTTGCTCGGGTAATTTATTTATATATCGGGTGTAAAAAGACCCTTAACGATAACGAAAACCACGTATTCTACCCATTATTGGGATCATTTTTTTCGAACAAACCATACCTGAGAAATCATTGGTTCTGGAGATATTGAAGGTCAAAGTACGCATTTTTTTTTTGTTTTTTCCATAAACGATTTCCAAGTCATAATACTAAACTTTCTTCCATACAAACATTGTCAAAAATTTCAATTTTTCCTAACATTTTACGCATTTGAAGTTACAAAAACGCAATGAATATCAAACGCACACAAGCGCCTTGGCGCGGCTGTGTGGCCGCTGCACGCATGCAAACGCGCGGCATCGCCACTATACCCTAAATTCCTAACTCAGATAATTTATGTAAACAAAGGGGATAACAGATCAAAAAAATATTTTATTAATGTTACCATTAATAAAATATTTTTTCACTGAAAATGCCGGAAAAGGGTTAGATTCTCTTTTATGTACTGATTTTAGAAATAATAATTTAAAAAATATCATACCGTAATTACTTTTATAAATTTTCAGTTTTCAACAAAGTTATTAAAAAAAGGAGATTTTCTGGTATAAAGTATTTTATGACACTGGTAACACTGTAGGAGTACAAAACATTTTCAAATTTCGTTTAACAAAATGTCAAAGTTGTTTATTGTTTGTCTTAGCGACATAACAATACATTCGTTTTCTTTTCCCGTTTTCGCTGCGTGTTTGTTAATTTTGTTATTGTGCTATAGTATCATCGTGTTAAGTTTTTCATCTTGTTGGTGTTTGTTATATTTCCTTGTTTTTGTTGAGTTCGTTTGTTAAGTTTTATTTGTTATTTGACAAATGGAGCCTCAGCCGGGGCCCTCGAAGGCAGCCGCCCCCGACTTTTTGTCGCCTGTTAAAAAGCGGCCTCGAACATCTATGAGTGCCACAGAAAAACTTATGGTGATGAATGCGTATAAGAACTGATTAAAGTGATTATAAGGCGCGTCTCCGACACACTACACAAGACATTGTTTGGCTACGGTATTTTGTTTGCATTGTTCTTAAAATTAACTTGATTTTAAATGATTACTTAGTAAACATTTAATGATAAAATGTTTTGTACCACTAACCTGTCACTTTGACAATGACATTTCTTTGTTTACATAAATTATCTGAATTCTGGAATTAAGGTATAGCATAATTTGCGCGCTACAAAAAAAAGCGTTTTTTTTCATGCCAAAAAATAAAAGTCGTTTCCCAGCAATTATTTTTGGTCAATGTAGTTTAGTTTGATGTACAGAGTGCGTAGATTTCTGCTATGTGATGGGTCTTTTTACACCCTGTATAGGTGGCACCACCCACAGCCGTTGACGTAGTCTTGGGCCAATCACGTGACCTAGCTGTCACGGGGAGATATTTTTGTGATATTTGTTTTACAAGTAACGCCCCCAGCAAGGTATACTAAGTACTCGTAATCGACGTTGCAACGTAATAGCAAGTGGCAACATTGACTCACTGTATAAATAATAAGCACAAGCACAGCTGCGCAAATAGAACAAGAATGGTATTGAATGGTACGTGATCAAATAGTTTTTATAATTTTCAGTAACAATGGATTGTTTAGAACAATATTATTAAGAACGTAACTTCTAAGATGTAAATGAAGGAATAAAAAAAGGGTGAAAGGTGCTTATCATCTGATTCTTCAAGGTTCACGGTCAATAATACAAATTCCGCTCCCCTATATAAATAATTAACATCTATCCCATGACTACTAAAAACTGCAAACAGGCAATAGTTGAATGGTTAAAACTGAAGACCTATGATGACATTGAATTATTGCTGCAAGCATCGTCATTATAAGTTGATAAGATTCACACACGCACCCACACCCACATACACTTACACACATGCACACACACACTAATTTAGATAATATCTCTTAAGTTTTTTCTTTTCTTGTTAATTTTAAATTTGTTTTGTTTCTTGTTTAAATTCTATCTTCTTCTTCTTCGTTTGGTACACTTTATAATTTAATATTCAAGAACGGGGCCTCCTAACACAGGTATATTCTTTACTTAAAAGGAGGTCCCTGTGTAAGATTTATTGCAAAGTGTACAAGATTCGGAAATAAACCTTATTTTATTTATTTTAGTTTAATGTTTTCACATAACATCACGCCTGTATTCCACGAAAGGTTGGGCAGAGGTGTGTATAGTACACCCTCATTTCGCCGTTACATTTAAGTCCCATCTAATAGGGAACGAGCCTTTCGCCATCAATCGACTGGTAGAGAATGCCTTATGGCATTAAGTCCGCCTTATGTACCAACATAGTGCATAGAAGTATAAATAAATAAAAATGCCCGAAATTGAAGATGTTAAAAAACGGGAGCAATGATCGAGAAATTCGTGACGTAGTTTTGGGCCATCGTGGTAAGAGAATACTGGACGTGGTTAAATTATACCATGGTAGATATCAATTATGTATTTAGTTTCATATTTCGCCGCATGTCAAACTGTCGGTCAGTAACTGCAGCAACAAAACGTGCTTGGTCAGCGTTTTGCAAGCGATGCTGTGTGTAGTCATCTGTATCGAGGCGTTTCTTTTATGCTTTATTCGCAATAATATTCATATTATGATAAAGGTTTAATATTACTATTATAATAGGTTTGATTTCGTCTGGATGGCTGTCAGTTGTGACTGTTTAAGGAGGCACTTTTTTGTTTATTATGGGTCATTTTTTCACGGGAGTTGTAAAGTCTGCCTAGCCCATCACACATATTTGGGTTTGTTAATCATTGTCCAGGAATGTCTCAGACACTACAAAAACGTCTTCGATGAATTATAATGATTCAACGTAAGTTAAGCAAACCAGCTATCAGTCGATTCGGAGACACAGTTTTTGTATAGGTACGTTACAAAATCCCAACGATTGATTTTGATATTGGCATTGTACTGGTGTTTTTTTTTCAATTTAGTTCTACTTAATCCGATTCCTATAGCACAAAACAATAAGACTTATAGTTACGATTCTACGAAAACATTTAGTAATTTTATTCTATTTTAGGCTTTAGGCGTAGTTACTCTTAATCAGCCGTGAAACAGGTACCTACATTAAACACGGCCATCAATTTTAAGACTTGAACGTAGTATACTGTTTTATAGGCTTTTTAGAAACAAAAGGATGCATAAAAAACCACAGCTCCGTTTCTTCATAATACATTTTAATACAAAATGCTTAGCAGTATGCATTAAAACAATTCTTGTGACATCCTATGAGGAACTTGGTACTAGATTGTTCATTTCATTATTGCATTGGGAATTTAAATATACTCCCGCAAATCTGTTTTGAAAAAAAAATTCAACATCCCTACATGATTCACACTTCAATTTCATCCAAGGACATGTTTTGCCTGCCTCACTTATTCCATGAATACGACGAACACACCTGCATTTTTAAAAGCGTGTCGTTACAGTATACAGGGTGTTAACGAAATCGTGTAATTCCTTCAAACCTCGTGATGTACTGTTGACATAGATTAGCCCTGCACGGGAATCCATTGAATTAAATAAAAAAAAAAAAACAAAAAGTAAACATGTGTTCTTAACGTGAGGCGTTTTAGCGCCCCGAGTAGAATGACCGCGCGGAACAATACCCGCGCGAGACGTAGGTACTTTACTAGTATCGCCGCGCCGTCGCGACGTCGTTCGGTGCGAGGCAGAGGCCGTTTAATTTAAGCATTCCACCGTGTAAATGTTACCCCTTTTACTCTTGTAATTTCTTTTCTCCAGCCGATGGTATACCGGAAAGTGCGACTGAACGTTACGAAGGTCAAGTTTCGACGATGAGCATTGTTTGAGTTACAAAAATAAACCGTGGAGTAGAAAGTGATCCTATTCAGGGCGCTCATGATGGAACCAAGACGACCCTCTGACCGAATGCTTAAAGTACAGTTTCTTGAAACATCATGCTATCATGACTTTCAGCCACATTTTTCCTTAAACCATCTTTCGAAGAAAAAATAAAAGAATAAAAGCCTTTTTTTACGTCCATTTTAAATGATAAAATTCATAAATTCCAGGTACAAGAGAATTCATAATTATGGTGAAAAAAAAGTTTCAATCGCCTTACACACCACCCGCCCTTTGCTGCAGTGTAGACTCCAACCTCCAATCCCACAAGACATCAACGATCGTACTACCCATCCCCTTCAAACATTAGTCGGGCTACGGGCTAACTACCTATCAACCCGTCTAAACGAATGCAATTCAGAATAAAACATTACCTAGGTAGTTATGTCCTCAAACAAACAAGGATTAGATGAAAATGTGTTTGTTATTGTTAATTCCTACCTACCCTACACTACTTAATAGGTACCTACTTCGAATCGTACCGGTTCATGACGAAAATGTTGTAGGTATAATTAATTAACAACACAAAACATTAGTTAGTTTAAGATATTACCTATCATAATTTTGACGTGGTTAATAAGTCGGAATCACATGATGTAGGTACACAATTACACATAAGTAATGTTGAGCGAGACACGTATTTAAAAACTACAATGATCAATTGATTGAATCTTTTACTCACCCCATAAGTCCGGTTGGTATTTACAAATTCTTACACATAATACACACACACGTTTATTATTGGGTAAGTAATTACCTACTTGCCCACACGATGGTTATGTTTTTGTACAGTTTTGATAGTTACACACGCAACACAATCACTTCAATGATGTAGACTAAAAGATTTTCTTCTTGGTCAGATAAGAGTCAGTAGAGGTCAACCTCGGATGCCTTTGCGGACTGCGGAGTCAGAGTATCGGTGATTTAATTTAACCATAGCCTAGTCGCGTTCAATTGAAATCACACTAACTCGGATAGTTCCCTATTATTTGTAATTGTAACGCACGTAATGAGCGCGACACGTACTCTTTATGACGTAAGTAAATTTGTACTGCACTGACTGATTTCGTTCGACGCGATCGAGTCCTGCAAGTGTTGAAAACATACAGGCAGATTTATCTCTTGCAGCTCTATCATTAAAGGTTATTTTGTGTAGAGTGATGCGCGAACGCGGCATTTGTCAAAAGAGTTAAGAGAATTTGCCGCCGCACCCCCCTGTGATTGCAAATTTGGACCTTAGTCCTTTGTATTAGGGGTGAAATTCGTCTATCGCTGGTTTTTATTTTAGAAACCTACTGGAAACATCCGAAAATCCGAGTGTGTTTAGCGTAGTTATTCGACACGCACACAAGTGCATGTTTCGCTGTTTATTGTTTTAAAGCAATAATCAGCTGTTTTTTTGACTTGTTATCCGTAGATCTGTAGGCTTAGATAGGTAGATCAGATAAAAGTTGAACTTTTAAATTTATGATGGTGATGATAAGTTATTCGGGTAGGATCAGTAGGTACTAAGTACTCGGTGGCGTTACCGCCAGCCGCTAGCAGTCACACTGCTTGCGCTTGCCTAATAAAACCGACTTCGAAATTGTATCAAGTATCGACAAAAAATTATTAATCCTCGAATACCTATGACCTCCCCTTTTAAAATTATGTCTACAGGCTAGCTATGTAGGTACTTACACGAATGCGATTGATTACAAAATGCGCTGTGATTGAAAGTTTACCTACTCAAACTGGAAATGTACACATTTTTATACCAACTTTTCCTTCATACTTTGTACCGGCTTAGGACGGTCAAATTATGTCAATTTTTTAAATTAATTCATCTACTTACAGGAAATTTAAGTTTTTTTTTAGTTTTCAATTTGATTGATGAACAGATTTGATCATAATTTTGGCGTATTTAAAAAGTTGGAATCAAATTATGTACAATTATTAATGATTAAAATTAAATGTTTTTGATAATCAAGAGTTTTTTGAGTCACAAGGTCACGTCACGAGTGTCACGATTCACGGCACGAATGATTTAGTTAATAAGGTATTTACACTTACACTAAGTATTTACACAATCACACATGTTTTTATTATTGTTTTTCAGATTATGTGTATTTCAACAAATGTTCAAAATGTTCACCTTGTCTATCAATACAGAGCTGCGCTCTGCGTCTGTGGTTTAATTTCACCCTATCTAAAACATAATTGTCTCTCTTCACTTCATCAAACGCACAAATAATTCTTGAACGAAGAATTTCGCGGGTATCTGCCTCAGTTGCGTAGACGCGCCTCTTAATCTCACCCCACAGATAGAAATCTAATGGAGTAAGATCTGGCGAACGAGGTGGCCAAGCAATTGGGCCTCCGCGACCGATCCAACGTCCTCCGAATTCTTCGTCCAAGTATGCACGCACGACGTTGTGGTAGTGTGCGGGAGCTCCATCGTGTTGATAAATCAGGCTCCGATGTGCACTGAGAGGAACGTCTTCCATCAGTTCAGGTACTACGGCCTGCACTATTTGTAAATAATCAAGGCCTGTTAGTCGACCTTCAATAAAATAAGGCCCTAAAATATTATTATTTATAATTCCCGCCCAGACGTTAATGCTGAACCGAGTTTGAAAGGCATCACGCCGCGTGACGTGCGGATTCACGGGTCCCCACCAGTGCTCGTTGTGCACATTAAACAAACCCATCCGGGTAAATGTAGCTTCGTCTGTCCACAAAATATTTTCGTCGAAATTTTCCAACAACCATGTGCAAAAAGTCACTCTTGCAGGATAATCGGCCAAGTTCAACTCCTGCACCGGTTGAAAGTGGAATGGGTGTTGACCGCATGCATTTAGCAACTTCCACACGTACACGTGGCTAACACCGAATCTCCGTGCCGCCTGCCGGGTGCTCGCTTGCGGATTTTCAATAAAAAATCTTCTGATCATCCGGTACAGTGTTCGAGGATGCGGAGACGAACGGCCTCGTGCTTGTGCGTGGCCAGGAACGGCAAACTGCCCAAAGTCCAAAAGATTTTGAACTGCACGCAAGATCAGCCTAGATGACGGCTCGGCGGAATTCGGATACCGGCTGCGGAACCATTCTCTCGTCACATTTAAATTTTGGGTTCGAGCGTAATTGAATACTAACTCCGATAGTTCCCTATTTGAAAACGATGACATGTTTGTACAACGACCACGACGTGTCTGCGTATGAGCATAGGTAATTTGTTCTGATTTTGGTGCCAGAGTACAAGCAGTAGCTAGTTCACCAAGGCACGGATGCCGCCGCCTAATGCCTACATTGCTCGCAAAGTTTGATAGAAATACATAGGCAAATTCGACACTTCTGTCTTTAACATAAGATAAGTTTTTGTGTTGGTCATTGCGCAACGCGGCTTTTGTCAAAAGACCTAAAAGGATTCGCCGCCGCCACCGCCTGTCATTGCAAATTTAGACTTTAAATCTTTGGGTTAGGGATGAGAATTGGTTATGAATTATTTTATTTTAATAACCTGCATAAAATCATAGTGAATGTTTGAGTTTTTCGTCGTGTTTATCAAAATTTTGTACCTACATAAGTTCCGTAAGTTCATGTTTCGCAATGATACTAAACCAATGATCAGCAGGTTTGCTAATTCCAAATTATTATTACGAGGTATTCAGGCACATTGTAGGCATCAGTATTCGGGTAGGTACATGAACAATCTACGGGCGGCCGCCCGGCCGGTCCGCGTTGCTGAGATAGGTAGGATCGTTTTGTTTAGCGATTTAGTCTCTTGCGAACATTGCTACCGGTCGGATGTCTGTTCGCAAAGTACCTACCTACGCATTGTAATTCGCGAATCGCGATTATCACTGCTATCGTTATTTAAAATTTCAGTTATCGTGTATCACGTCGTGACGTATTCCGACAATTTCAACATGTTGGTGTGTAGTGTATGAGTGATTACCGAAAAACTCGTAAAAATTACGATGCTATGAGGCTGTGCTATGAGGTGCCGTTAGATTAGAACGTTTGCACATGTTTGTACCGACAACTGCGTGTTCGCTACAGTTACCTACGCGTACGGTCACATCACAATAAAACATTCAACTAATAATAAAGCAAAGCGGTCGCCTGGGGTCATGACCTCGCCGCTCGGTGCTTGATCACCTGACGCGTCAGCTGATCGGATGCAAGCGAAGGAAGCAAATCATCGGCACAGTCAATTGGATTGTTAACCTGTGCCATCAATGAATTCATGCTAGGTAAGCTACAAATAATTTTAAACCGTTTAATTTACGTTTTTAACCGACTTAAAAAAAAGAGGAGGTTCTCAATTCGTCGGAATCTTTATTTTTACGTATGTTCCCTGATTACTCAAAAATGCCTCGACCGATTTGGAAAATTCTTCTTTTATTTGAAAGGGTATACCATACAGGTGATCCCATGTTCATCAGGTCAGGATCTGATGATCAAGATCCTGGAGAAATCAAGGGAACTCTTCAAATTTCATAGGCACACTTGAAACGATTTTTTGCTTGAAAGAGTATTCTCCCGAGGTGGTCGCATTTAAATTTGATGAAGATCTGATGAATACCCTCGGAGATTGACAATGGAACTCTTCAATGGATAACAGCAAATTACCCGGGATTGCTGTAATTACATGTTTATGTATTGTTTATGCCACTTAAAATAGCAAAATTAAAGTACTTAAAAAATAAAAGAAAAACCGACTTCAAAAAAACTTTAGTTGATGGTTTTAATTTAATTAGGACTGTATTATTTCATGAGCTGAATGTTGAACGGTCATTTACATTTTATCGATCACATTTCGTGTGTTCGATTTTATTAATTAAGTCTTTTGTTTTATCGGTGTTGTTTAACAGAGGACGCGAAACCATAGGTATTCCAATATTCGGTGGGAGAAGTAAATGTAAATTGAGCAGATATGTCTACACTGCTTTTGATAACAGTAGAATGTACGTCCATCCTTTACGAGTGTGGAATAGCACTGTTAGGTACTTTGGTGTATAACTGTTTTATTATCAATCGCAAAGCATTACCTACCTCCTTTGTCACGATTTGACTTTGTGTAGGTACCTATCATCATGAATAGGTCCAGAAAGAATGGTTGATTATGGGAAGACCTTGATGCTTTTAGAAACGTAAATCGTAATCAGCTCATTCCTGTCCCAATGGTGGGCACGGGTTTTTTCTTAGAATGAGAAGAATTAGGGTTTAGCCCACCACACTGGCCTGGTGCATGTTGGCGGACTACGCACATCATCGATATCATTTAGGAGCCCCCTCAGGTGTGCAGGTTTCGGTTTCCTTACGATGTTTTACGTTCACCGTTAATGCAAATGTTAATCAAATTCCGATCCACACACGGATTTGAAAAGTCAGACGTGCGGGCCGGGATTTAAATTAGAAAATCCTCCTGCATGTAATGCAAGCGTTAAACCGCTAGACTGCTTCCTACCTAGGTGCTTACCGACAGTCAAACATGGGATCTCGAGTGATAAGTGATAATGCTTATGTGATATGAGTGATAAGTAATAATGCTTAGGTTCAAGTCAAGAGTCGCAGCGCAGGCAGCGTGGTGGGGTGAGCGCGACGTTAGGTACTTATCGCTCGCGCCGCGCCGTGCCTACCGCGCTGTCGCTACGCAACGACGAGCAATGGCCGCCCGCCAGCTGTTTCGTCGGCCTTCCATTCATTTATTCGGGGCGCTAAAATGTCCTACTACATTTTAATAATTTTGATGCATTTTTTTTTTCGATTGTTGTTTTTTTTAAACCTTATGGTGTTGTTAATATTCGATTACTTAACACTATCGCGAGATAAAATCGATAAATATTATTTTATTTTTAATCAAGCTAAATCTCGTGCAGGGTCCATCTATACCAGTAATAGATCACATGGTTTTAAGGAATTACACGATTTCGTTAACACCCTGTATACGATGATTTTAATCTGGCCGTGATCTCATTTAGTATGCAAGTTCACTGTCACGGCCGACAATCGAGGCTGTCCACTGATGGAGACCCGAATTATATACCGTTATACCTAAGTATAGACTGGCTAATTAAAAACCGCGCGGATCGTACGATCTGAAAGATTAACACATTCAATGCCATAACACACACAATTCTCTTGAAGTTCATAGCGATACCGCGCCATAAGGACGACAAACAAACAAAATACGGCTGGCGTGTTCGAGGCGTAGTTATTGAAATTCGCAAGAACACGCCAGGCGTGTCGGTGGCATTGAACGTGGCTGCGCTTGCCGCGGTCAGTCCGTGGATGATCGAGACCCCTCCATGTCTCGGAGCACGTTCAACCGCCCGTCCCGGGAGACATACGAATATCTATGACAGTTGTTACGCATAGTCCAAAGCCCGAAAGTCTGACAACCGGTCCAAACTTAGGATGTCGGCGTTGCCCAGTAACTGGAATCCCCCGCATTCCATTCTCATGGCAAGTCGCTCTGTGTAAAGTATGGTATTCAGCCGCTTCTAGTTAGACTGGGAGCCGATCCCAACATAGTTGGAAAAGGCTAGGCAGATATAAGTATAAACTGAGTAAGTATAGACTGAATATGAGTAGATTAGTGGATGAAGTCGGCCGAAAAGCAGACATCATTGTTTCTTTTGTATAAGTTTAAATTAGAAGCAGACGTAAATAAACAAGGGATTTGAAAAATCTAAAACAGCTCTTGATTTTAGTACAGTGTGAGTCTCCATGAAGTGCTGATGAAATTGGATGAAACTAGACATAACATCAGCGACAGAAAAGTGGTTAATCTTGTTAAAACAAACACAGTAATGATTGTAATAAACAGGCAATGACGATGAAAGAAATTTAACCAAAAAAAAAATAAGTTGTAAAAATGTTTTTCTTGATAATTGCAAATCTTAGATTTTTTTTATTAGGTATTTTTCCCGTCGATAAAATTATGTCTAGTTTCACTTAACTTCATTGGAGGCTCACACTGTATTACTAAAGCTTTTCTCCAGCATTGTTTTTGTTTCATTGAGTTAGGTTTTAAGGCACATTAAGATTTTACAAGTGCAGCAATTTGCGTTTTATGGTTTTACTAAAAGCCGAACTTCAAACGTGAGGAAACCACAAATTACATTTTGTTCTCCTTTACTTTTAAGGTAGATGAGAACATAATGTATTACGTTTAGAGCGTAAAGGTGCATTATAACAAGATTTAATTTCCGGGTACATTTTTCGAAAACTACAACCTGACCAGAAAATCACTGCAATAAAACGGACGCCGCGAACGATCCCACAGTTCAAATACGATATTAAAATACGTCCCATATTTTCGCAGACTCCCAGATTTCGGTTATCTTCAAGGAACTAATAAATCGCTCATAAGTATGCGCTTGAGTAACAATTTGTCCACAGTATGACAAGTTTCTGATTTGACACTAGCGACTACCGTTCGACCTTCATAACATGCATCACTAAGGATGTCGATTTTATAACGCATTTTGGTTCCACCAGAAGCTTTAGGCCATGAGAGATTTGTTTGTAGGGACTGTCTTTTGTAAGCCTGGCATTCAAGAAATATCTTTTAGCCCATTCTGAAGGAATGAGTTTTTGAGCTGGAGATTTTTTTCTCTTTATTTTTGGAGTTTAGTCAAACACGACTATGTCGTTTCTTTGGATCTACTCTTATAACAACATAAAATAAAATACTATAGATATCACTGTGAACGTCGTCGCATGCCAACTTCACTACATAGTATAAATATAAAACAAAGTGGCTTCCCGCTCTCTGTAAGTATACTTAGATCTTTAAAACTACGCAACGGATTTTGATGCGGTTTTTTTAATAGATAAGAGTGATTCAAGAGGAAGGTTTTAAGCTATACAACGTACACGTGCGAAGCCGGGGCGGGTCGCTAGTCAACAATATTTTACAATAACTTTGCTATGCTCAAACACTATTACAACGTCCAATATCCTTACAATCTATCACTTCTTTCAATATTTGACGTCCTCATTCCTGACGCATTCCACCATAATACACAAGATATCCTCTACTATTCCACACTCGCAACAAAGCGGAGATGGTACTTTCAAAGAATGCTATGTCTTCAGACTAAACAGTGGCGGCGTAAAGCGGTGGTGGCGGTCCGTCCCGTGTGCCAAGCTCCAAGGAGTGACAGTCTACGCCCGCGGAGACCCACTGTCACGCACTTTGACTAAAGCGGACTACTCACACACCTGCCGCAGTAGCAATCTAGAGCGCACGTCGGTCGCGGCAATATCGGAATTGTCTCTACACACATGCCTGCCGTTCAGTGTTAGAGTATACATTGAGCTAGACTCACGCGTTGAGAATGGCACCAGTATTTTCGAAAAATCAAAAGACCGGTATAGCCCTGGCTCTTTCAATGAAGATACCACAAAAAAAAAAGGAAAAAGGAGATATTGGGTGAAGAAGTGGCTACAGAAATGATTGAGAAATTGTCCCGATCGCGCTACACACGCGGCAACGTAGCAGGGTGGCAGGGACGATCTAGGGACCAAGGATGGTCTCGCGTCTCTGCTGTCCTGCCGCAGGGCCAATCTACGAAATTGCCCCTGCTTGTCTATACACATCACAATTAAGTTGGCAATTAAGGGTCATCCCCACTTTCACACCCTAGATTGCCCTTGCGGCAGGTGTGTGAGTAGCCCGCTTAAGGAAATTAGGAAGTCGTTCGTAGTGCTGCACAGAAAAGATAGTTGCTCAGCCATGAGCACGCGCGGAAAGTTGGTCGTGTAAGCACGTTTAGTATTTGTTGTTTAATTTTGGGGGGTGCTCAATAGAAAACCGCCCCGGGTGGCAACCCACGCCGCCACTGAGACTAAAGTAGGTAATAATGATGTTGACTGACTTACCTGCGGATCCTCATCTTGCACCAAACTCCTCCTCTTCATCGCGTACTCTTTGATCGCGTTGCTGTTCGCCGTGTTCGTATCCACATTGAACGTCTTAAGTCTCAACATCGGACTGATAGTGCCTAACGGGTTGTTGTATTTGTTGTACGTCAGGTACTTGTTGCCCGACGGCTGGAATGTGTTGAGCGACGGCGGGACGAGCGACATCGATGGAGGATTCGACACAGCTTCGACTATGTTCTGGATACTCGGCCGATGCATTCGTTTCTTCGGCTTCACGTATGTTCGCGAGTCGAATTTGTGCTTGTCTGGCATCGAGAGAACTTCATCTGGAACAAAAATGTGTATTTAGTAATGTCTATGTCCATCAGAAACTAGAGACTGTCCTGTCAGACTATCTCGTTGGATACTGACAACACAATATATATGAAGAAGTGATTTCCTATTCCTAAAATTCCCATTCAAAATTAGGTTGAAATAGAGATGTCCTTTCAATTATAACAGTCATAAAAGAGATAACTGCAATAAAGAAATGAATGTTTATTTTATCATCACTGTCGTGGTAGTCATTGTCTTATCTAGATCCTGTCCATTCATAATAATCGCTTAGCATAAAACAAAAGATTACGAATGTCGTGATACAATGAATGAAGGGTACAAATTATGTCTTGCATTCATACACTTAACAATAGTGTAAAAATTTAATGAACATGTTGTAGCTAAAGTAAAATACTGTACGGTAAAGGAGGTCACAGTTTACATACAAGGAGTCTGCATAATTAAATCAGGATTTACTAGTAGGTTCCAATTTATCAGTAGATCAGATAAACGCGGAAGATTTCTGAGTAGGAAGTTCAACAAACCCATTAAAAATCGCATCTTAAAGCTTAGCATTCGTTTAGGTCTATGAGACCATAGAATTAAAAACCTTATTCCACGACATTAAGGTTTATTTTAGCATGATTTGCAATTAGAGTTGTGGTTACAAAATAAAAGCGTCGAAATTCAGTTCGCAACGCACTGCCGTCGTAGAAACGTAGTTAATTGGCACCAAAATTGGTGGACAATTTGCATTCAGTGAGCTAGAGTGGACGTGGTCAGGAAATGGCTGTGACAGCTGTTCCTATGTTATGACAGGAATGCGTGAGACGACAGCAAACGTTAGCGCTACTTAAAATTAAAGGCGGTAAAGGGAAGGTGGAAGAAAGCTGTAGGAGGCACATCCTTTGACTGCCACTTTGTAAAAGAAATGTGTTTGCAGAAGACTGGCTGGCAGTCGAGTCCGACCAAACGTTCGGCTTCTGCCACATTCGTACAAATACTAGCAAAGGCTAGTGAAATACAGTTTGCATCATTAATTATTTATTTTTCAACTAAGATTCCAGTTTTTTTTTTTTCTTTATCTTGCTTCCATTTGGCTCCAGTCGCAAGAGATGGAAAGCGTAAATAAGATCCAAGATGGATCGCACGAATCCAAATACCGTATCAAAGATATAGAAGGACACCTACCTCCTACGGAAGACGGAACGTAGTTAACTGCTTGGCGCAAGACTTTTATGTAAGGGTGGTAAGTGGCCAGTCCGACCGTAAAGATCTTACCACCAAGCAAGTTGATAAAATCTTTGGATTTGGTCGTTACGGCCAAAACTTATCCTTCGTTAGCACTTGAAGATAATGTTGTCAATATATTTGCAAATCAAGCATATATCGACATAGACTACTTCATATTAGGACGCACAATTCAAAATTTCTTGTTGGGTTTCTAATATGCGGTTATTTCGGCTCAATTTGGAGCAACAGAGTAAAGGTTGCAGTTTTGGGCAACAGATCCGTGTCCCCACGAATCTGTTGCCCTTGCATTTCAAACCTTATATCGGATATATCTAATTCCTATTCAACCAGAATATTGACATTGACACAAATCACATAAGTCAAGTGCAAATTAATTTGTAAACATCTTCGCTCGAATCCAAGCGGGGTACAAAAGCCAGTCTATAGCAACGAGTGCATAAATCGCGAGCGGATGCGAATTATGAATGTTATTTACACAATCATGTCCACAAGACTGTTGACAGACACAATATTGACATGCGAGGGACACCTCAAGTGGCGATGATGTATCGAAACGAGCAAGAAGATTGGATGACACAGCTGGTAGCGTCGAAGGAACAACTGTTGCAGTTTGGCAAATTGAGGGTATAAAATTATTAAAATTTTGAGTTGTTGGCCTAAAGCATTCAGGTTTGTTGACGAATGGATGAGACAGAATTCCAATTGTAGTAAAGTAAAAGACTATTGAAAACGTGTGTTCTAAAGTGGAATGCGATACTAATTTGAAAATTGTACTATTGGAAACTATTTATAATATTGTACATGTACACAGAATGTTCTAGATTATAATGGTACCGATTCTCTTGTACACCATCTAAACTAAAATGAGAGAATTGCCATTTTTTTAGTAACAGACAGCGCGAGAAAGATGACGGTGATAGATAAGAACCAAGTTACAGATGTGAAACTAGTTTACGCCTTGAACTTCACAGCGTTTTTAGTCGACACGTTCTGACGAGCCCTCTACCTATATGTATAAGAGAGCTGTCAAATTTAGTTAAACTAAATTTGACAGCTCTTATTTACGTCTGTCTCTTTCTTATTCTATGGTAGTGAAAAAGATCGCAATAGCCTAATTTAAGTTTAATGTGTGCACAACAGAATCAAACACCAATATCTGATTAAGCCAACGCTTATTAAAAGGTGCTAACTCAAAGTTATCATTCCTTTCTCCGCTGAACACCTAATATACAGCGCTATTTAAGTCTTTAGTTTTCCTGTAACATCACTGCGGAAGATAAAAACGACCTTGCCTAGATGTCGCTTATTTCACTGATCATTAGTTCCTTCAATTGATTCAAGCGATTAGGATGTTATGCGCTTAGAAAAAGACGGCAAGACACATTTGGTTTCGTTACAACCAGACAAAACATTCTCAGTTAAGAAACTTACAGGTGTTATTAAATGTTCTTCAATACACCGTAATGTATTAATTCATCTCGATCCACATATGCATAGAAAGTGAAACTTTTATCGTACGAGTTTCGAATATTAATTGTTGTGTGGGCCGCAATACCATTGCTATATGGACTGTATTCGATACAATACTTACTATGGATCAGGCGTATGTAAATGTCTTCTATATAAGGGTGATTCTACGATAAGAGGTAACTTGTGCGGCAATCAGTTTAAAACTGGTTTTTTATTCTAAATGTTGTTGTTTTTTGCAATGAATCATATCATCTTAATGTAATTTATAAATAACATCACAATTAAATGCCCAATTAACGCACATATTTCTGAAATTTTAAGCTGAAGCTTAAAAAAGTATCTACCCTGGCCTGTCCTCTTGTCGGTTTTAGTTCAACTTGCAGACAGTACATAGGTTCTTTGTATCAGTTGCTAAACAAAGTATGTTTAACACGAAATTAAATAAATATACTTCAGTAGTATTAAATAAAAAGACAGCAAAAGTTGTTTATTTTCAATAATTTTTAAACTTAATTTTTGTCCAGCTTTTTTTGTGTATCTACCCTGGCAAATTTCGTTCCGTTAATATAAACGTAAATATAAGACGGCCATATTCTGAACTGCGCTCAAGGACATCTATCGACGTGAAGTTATCAAAACTAAACACGTGAGCCGTTAGGGTGCCGCTATTTTTTAGTTGTTGCGACATGACAGTGCGGAGTAGTGCTTTCGCAAGGTCATTGTATCTCTCCACTGGTCAGTTATAAAAGTTGTAACATTCATTGAATGTATTTGCATTTACTGCCCTAATTTAATAATACTGTAACAGTTAAAGTGTAATATATAATTAATCTCAAAAAAACTTACGTCAATTAAAACAATTTAATTTTTCATGAAAACATCTCTCCCCTGTCGTATTTCCCCTGGGAAAAAACCTGACAGGGGAGAGATTCACTGACCAGGGGAGACAATATATTTGTGCAAACTAACTCAGATGTAGCTAATTTCTATCAACGTGAAAAAATTCGAAGATTGTGGAAGTATATTAACGACCTGGGCTGCAGTAAGCAAAAAAAACTAGCAATTTGAAGTCCCAATGTTGTGGAGACAACCGTCAAATCACGCTACGGACTGTTACTTTTGCCTCACAAAAACTTTAGATTTTAACAACAAAAACAAGAATCATATACAATACCCTGATGTTGCGTCAGTCACAAAACCTGTGTTGTATTCTAACGGACCACCCATCATTGGATTACCTATCATTGCCCAGCAGTTCTAGTAGAGAAAATGCACTAGAGCACAAAAAAAATATTTAAAAATGTTTTTTAAGGATTGATAGTTGCAAAAATGTGTAATAGAGATATAATAAATATTTTAAAAACTTGACGTCCTAATTTTTTTTCCACTTCAGTATCCAACTTAGGGTTAATTATTCTACCGATACACATTGGTTTCATCTATGGGTAAAAACCGTTGTAAAATAGTGTAATTAATATGAAAGTCTGATAAAAATGATAGTCTGATTATAACTGTTAAGCACAATGTTTGATAAAAGTTGATCTAATTAACTTTATTCATTATTTTATTGCATCAAATTCTCTCCCCTGCCCAATGTATTTACCCTGGCCTTCTAAAAAGTACCAAAATATTTATAAATTGACTTGCCCTTACATGAAAAGGTACATAAACGGGACCAAAATCGTAATATAAGTATTTAATGAAAAAAATCCCATTTAGCTCCTTGGCCGTAATCTCTATGGACTTGAAACCTCTTATCGTAGAATCACCCATAAATGTCCTACTGACTAGGTTTGGTACTTAAGTGGTAGAAATATTATGCCCATTTAGAACTAGTCGGCCTTATCTAGTCTCTTGTATATTGTGTACTCTAGACCTATTTTCTTGTCTGCGATTTTCGTTCTATTAATATAGCCACTATTCCCTTTATTCATTTATCAACGTATTTCGTTACATTTTTTAATATCAAATATAAAAAATAAAAACACTAAAAAAATATAGTAGTCCACCGGCATCGGGAACAGGGTCCAAGCCACCGGTGGTGAGGGCCTCAAAAAGAAGAACTTCCTATCAATACGAGCCGTGTCCAGAATTACCGCTTTCCTCGATCCAGCCGCTAAACGAGAGCCTCATCAGATGTTGGTCGAGGCTCTTGGGTTTTGAAGCATTGGCTGTAACTACATCGGCACAATGATTGCTGAATTAATATCCCATGTGGCCACAATCTCGTGTGCCAAGTCTTGATATTGAATTTCTTTATCCTTCTCTAGCCACCATTAATACCCTTTAAATGTTTTAATGCCACGATCAATCAATTGAGTCTAGGACAGGATATTCTTGACAGAATATCATAAACAGATGCTTCCATTTAATCACTATATGGGTACTTGTAAATTCTTAGGTCTTTAGAAGCAATGTTGTGTGGGAAGATCGCAAACTCGTGTAAATAATGGCAGGATGGTTTACAATATCTGCTACAACAACAGCGCATGTCCTCCTCATTTTACTCTTAAACTTAACGTAAACGTTAAACAGTAACTGTAATTTTATTTTGATTTCCTGGATCACATCAGAAACAGGAAACGTGTCGATAGTATTATGTTTTATTGCATTTGAATGCAAGGACCTCACATAGATACCTTCATGGCTAGAACGATGGGCGTTTGATAGAGTCATAAAACTAGTTAGAAATCCATCAGTGTATGGAGAATCGTATTTAATGTATCTAAGTACACCACGAACTGCCCTCATGATCTATCTTTAACGTCTTCCTAGTCCATCCAGAGGTTAAAAAAGGTGGCGATAAGACCGCCATTGTACTCTTGTTTTAAAGTATTTCTATTTTTTTCTCTTGTTATGGTGTACAAAAAAGCATATTCTATCTATAATATGCCCTTTAAAATAGTGACTGTTCTGTATATTCTGTTCCGGAGTTATTATACCGAACTGACCTACTCGTGCACTCAGATACGAGCTAGGTAAACACGTAGGTAAATTATAAAGTCTACCTAATTATCTCCGACCACAGACGTTGCGAGATAAGCGAGGCAGGGAATACTCGTATGAGGACGCATCTAATATGGGAAATCGTTCGCGCAACTGGTTCCTACTTTATTACTTCCTGCGGTATCAATTTATCAATTAACTTGGAATCTTGGTTTTTGCGATGTCTCCACTCTAATAGGAAACTCGATAGAAAAGTTTTTTATTTCCGTTCTGTGCAGATTTCTCTGGCGTTAATGTCTAACTGTTCGATAATCGACGTTTTATTTTGATTGACAATAAAATGTTATACAATAACATTTTATTCTGTCCGCCAGCGAATAATGAACACACCTAAACTTAATATTTTCAAGGCACTTAAATCGATTTACTTTTTGAAACTGAAAGTGGGGTAAAAGATAAGGAAAAGTAGCTTTATTTTTTCGCAAAAACGTGAAATCTGATGCTCTGTCAAGAATATGACGCCCACTTGCGATTTTGCTTTCGCTTGGTTAATGTTTCAAAGGCTTACTTTGCAAACATTAAGCGAAATTCTTAACCTTTTTCAAAGGCTTTGAAAAGTCTACTTTTTATGGCTCCTTCTGTCATTAGCAGAGATTTTATTTAAAGATAGGACTATACTTTTACTTCTGCAGCGTGTAGGACAACATAAAAATATCAATTTATAAAGCGGATGTCAGTGGAAACACCTGGAGAAGATGTCCTAGAAGGACATAACATCGATGTTATTGGTGATGTTCTTCAAAAAGGTCAGGTGCGTAGTACTCTCAACCGGCGTGCCTGTATGACAAGATGTATGAACGTGGACGAAGCGAAATGAGTACGTAAGGATCGTAGCATGTGGCGTTCTGCAGCGTTCTGCTTACCCCCGTGGGAAAAAGGCGTGAGTTTATATATGTATGTAAAAATATCACTCAGATATAAGTCATCTGAGACTTCGGAAGACGATCCTAGCCAAGAATAATATCTACATAGAATACAAAAGAACGAAAAAAGACGTTTCGCCGAAATTGACCTGCAACCGATCTCAAATGATTCATTACTGGCTCAGCTGATATAACTCATGTGCCAAGGGTTCCGGGTTCATGAAGTCATGGACCTTTCTCTTGTTTATTATTACATTATAATTGGGGAACAGAGGATGACCGAAATGACGTCATTATTTGCAATTGAAAAGTAACTTTATAAATGACATGCCAGACTTGGCTCTGCATGAGATCACAGAACTTTTTACAGCAAAAGGGTCGCGAGACGGGGTTTTTTTACATGAATGTTTTGATGCGATTTATTTTGTATTGAGACTAATCCCTACAAAAGAGTAAAAGGTAACGCAAAAGACGCAGTTGGTAGAAAGTAACCAAATATGGAATAACAATTAATTTTTATTCCTGTTCAAAAGAGTAAAAGGTAACGCAAAAGACGCAGTTAGTAGAAAGTAACCAAATATAGAATAACAATTAATTTTTATTCCTGTTCAAAAGAGTAAAAGGTAACGCAAAAGACGCAGTTAGGTAGTAGAAAGTAACCAAATATGGAATAACAATTAATTTTTATTCCTGTTCAATGCTACCTTTGGACATTGAGTCAGCCCTCCGGCTGATGCGCGTAAAATAATGTTGTTGTAGCATATTGCACGCATAAAGGACACGATGATTTTGTTGATCAACTTAAATACGAATTGAATGACAATCGTACATGAGAACACGACAAAAAGTTGATTCCCTATAAACTTTTGGGTTGCGATTAAAGTTGATCAACAAAAATCGTCTCTTGGGAACGCTGCATTATGTCGCATGGTGCGGACATCCTGAATTTATTTATTACATATTATATGGTTGGTTGGTATGGTATGGTAGGGCTTGTAGGGACTGTAGGGTTTGTAGGTCTTAAGTTATTTTAACTTATCATATATTTTCATGTAGTCACACCGTTAACTTCATTGCGACCTTACGTTACGTTTGTTAAAGGTGGTTGAAGAATTCCATATTATAATAATAAACACCCCATCCCATAGACCAGTTTTATTTTTACCATATTTCACAATAGTTTTGCACCCACCTGGGACGGTCCATGACTGTACTCCAATAGTGCAGCTGTGGATAGTCCCCGGTTGATGCCCCATCCCATTTTAGATTAAAGTTCTCAAAGGGGCCTCTGCGCGTTGGACCTGTGTCCCCGTGTATGCCTTCCAAAAGACCGGACATCTTCCGCACGGAAGATGAGCCGTGAATAGAGATACATAATAATAATAATAATAACTTGATACTAATGGCCGCAGGGAGGTATGGCGGAGCAAGGAGCTTCACGGACGCTTCTACCGGGCCCTTCATGGGCCCGATGTAGATTTTCTAGCGTCCGTGGCCTGGCTACGTTTCGGTGACCTATTTGGGGAAACCGAAGGTTTTGTCTGTGCAATTATGGACGAAGTAATGATGACGAACAACTATAGAAAATATATTGTGAAGGACGGCACGGTTGACATCTGTCGGGCATGCCACTGTCCCGGTGAATCTATCCGACATATTGTCTCTGGTTGTTCTCGTCTTGCTAACGGCGAGTATTTACACAGGCACAACCTCGTAGCTAGGATTATCCACCAGCAACTTGCTCTCAAATACAACCTTGTGGACGCAGAAGTACCATACTACAAGTATGTGCCCGACCCAGTTCTCGAGAATGGTCATGTCACATTGTACTGGGATCGATCTATCATCACCGACAGGACTATTGTTGCCAATAAGCCTGACATCGTGGTGATAGATCGATCAGAGCGTCTCACAATGATTGTTGATATCACGGTTCCGCATGACGAGAACCTTGTGAAAGCCGAGAAAGATAAAGAAATTAAATATCAAGACTTGGCACACGAGGTTGTCGCCATGTGGGATGTTGATTCAGCAATCATTGTGCCGATAGTCGTTACGGCCAATGGCTTAATAGCCAAGAGCCTCGACCAACATCTTAAGAGGCTCTCGTTGGGCAGCTGGATCAAGGGCCTGATACAGAAAGCGGTACTTCTGGACACGGCGCGTATTGTTAGGAAGTTCCTCTCTCTGAGGCCCTGACCACCGGTAGCTTGGACCCTGTTCCCGATGCCGGTGGGCTACTATATTTTTATATTTTTAAATGTTTTTGTTTTTTTTATATGGAAATATTTAAAAATGTAATTTTATATGCATTTTAATGAATAAAGGGAATAATAATAATAATACCCCTCTGGGAAAGGCGTTACCTCAGCATGAGATTAACGTAAAACCGGAGGGTACATTAGATTAGCTTTCTACAACCCCATCGTATAATAAAAAATGTAAGATGAGGTCTACTGAAAAGCTTACAAACCGCAGGGCAGCTTGTGGCGAGCTGTTGGTGAGTGGCGACACTGCGTACCTTATTGCCTCAGAGAGTCGGTCAGGGCCTCGTCTCCAGTTTGCCTTTATTGGCTGGCTGGAGTGGAACCCCAAGAGTGCCCGCAGGACTCTCAACTCTGGCTTGCTTTTATCGGCCGGCCAGAGGGGGGCCGCCAGAGCTATATGCTCGGGGGTGGAAGTGTCTAAAGGCGTAATAGCGGGGAAACCCACTCCGGGTCTTTTAGACCCGCGACGGCGAAACCGGGGCCACACCTCTCTACACCCCTAGCCGCCCACACGTTTGTTGCCCTCTTCGCCTATGTACTGGCGGCTTTTCAGGGGGCCCAGCTAGTGGGCTGGCGAGTCACCGTCTGCCAACAAATTTCAAATTTAAACTTGAAAGGCAGACGCCGTTTTCTTCCGGCAATAGAGGTTAACAGATCCATTAAACACCCCTTCCCATAGACCATATATTTTTCACCACATTTTACAATAGTCTTGCACCCACTTGGGACGGTCCATGACTGTACTCCAATAGTGCAGCCGTGGATAGTCCCCGGTTGGTGCCCCATCCCATTTTAGATTAAAGTTCTCAAAGGGGCCTCTGCGCGTTGGACCTGTGTCCCCGTGTATGCCTTCCAAAGGACCGGACATCTTCCGCAAGGAAGATGAGCCGTGAATTCAGACGAGATACAAATAATAATAAACTTTTATTTAATAACTTATTTACAAAATAAAGTACAGTTACACTACAAGTTAATAATTAAGTCTTAGCTTTAATTACAAGAATACCAAAGATATATCTAGATTACTAAGATTATAAATAATTTAAACATACTGAAAATAGTTAGACGGGCTTTATATGTAACTAGCGTCACGCCCGAGCTAGGTTTATACAAACCTGTGTTTCAGGCCATCACTTTACGGCTGATTATAATAAAAGGGACAAAAACATTATATTATGTATGACATATAAAAATATGTTTCTACTGACTACGAGACTAAACATTTCTAATAATAAAAGTAAGTTATGATATGAGTAGGTATACAAAAATAATTACTTACGGAGTGTTAATAGATAACTAACTTAAAGTTACTGAACTATTACTAGAATATTTTCTGTGTCTGAATAGTTAAGGCTAGTTAAATATTCTGCTATTTTGAGACTACATTTTTTATAACTTAAACTATACATGTTTAAGAGCTTGTTAAGCTTGTTGTACAAAAAGGATCCTAGGAACATATAAAATCTATTTGCAAAAGCATGACTACTTGGGGTCCTTATGCAAACCAAATCTTTCCTTCTCTTGTCTGTGGGTGATGGGAAAAATGGAAGTTCTGTATGTTGGAGTAGTACGACATTTAGAATAAATAATTGGCGGACTGTTAGCACATCACATGACAAGTAAAGCTGGTGCGTGGGAAATCTAAAAGGGCGAAAGGTAGCAACCTTTAGAATTGCTCTTTGAGCACGTTCTAGAGGCAATAAAATTGATTTTGCGGCCCCTCCCCAGGAGGTTATGCAATAGGTGAGAATTGATTGACACAAAGCTAAATAAACCTGTTTAATTAATTTATAGTCGGCTATGTGTCGTAAATGTTTAAATATATATATCAGTTTACGTACTCTAGTACATAACAGATCGATATGTTTACGGAAATTTAGATTTGTGTCAATCGTGACACCTAGATATTTAATATGATCAGCTTTAACTAAAGCGGGACAAGTGCATGCAGTGTCAGCGTTAAAAATACAATTATTTTTATGCGCATGAATATTTGGATTAGTAAGCGGAATGTTTTTATTTCTCATTGTAAATAAAATATAATTGGTTTTATCTGCATTTAAGGTTAGTATATTTTTATGGAGCCAATTAGATACAATATTCAAGCCATTTTGAGTATGTGCGTAAACCTCAGCTCTTGATTTGGCATAGAATACTAGAGCCGTGTCATCCGCATATGACATAATGGCACCATTTTGGAGTGTCAAGCTACATAGGTCATTTATGTAGATCAAAAACAAGGTAGGGCCCAAAATACTTCCTTGTGGAATTCCGTATCCACTATTTTTAAGCTCAGAACTTGTGTACTGACCAATTTTTACACACTGCTGACGATTACTAAGATAGTCAGAAAAAAGTTGAAGTTGTGCACCTCTTATCCCAAGTGATTCAAGCTTGTGTAATAGTATAGAACTTGAAATAGTGTCGAAGGCTTTGGCAAGGTCAAGGAAAATCCCTAAGGAATGCATGCCATTATCGAGATTGGTTGTTATAACATTTGTTAATTTGTGAACTGCTTGACTTGTTGATCTTTTTTGCCTAAATCCAAACTGATTTTCTGAAAGTAATTTATTATCTTCAAGATATTTCATTAATCTGCTATTTATGATTTTTTCTAAAATCTTTGACAATCCTGTTAATACTGAAATGGGTCTATAGTTATTAACACATGTTTTATCACCAGATTTAAATACAGGAGTAATCACAGCTTTTTTAAGCAATGTAGGGAATATTCCTTTGGATAAGCATAACTGAAAAATGTGGGTTAGTGAAGGAGCAAGCAAGTATCTAAATCGTTTAAGAATATTATTAGGTATCCCGTCCCACCCAGTAGCACAGCTCTCCTTTAGGCCAGTTATTAGTAATAATACTTCATTGACGTCCGTATCCAATAGACCAAAAGATTTTAGCGTAGAAAATGACATAGGCGTACTTAAGGAAGAAGAGGTTCGGGAACTTAAGGGTTTTTCAGCCAAGTTTTTTCCAACGTTAGCAAAAAAGTTGTTTACTTTATTGATTGCGTCAGATGGGTTAGTGTCTGTTGACAATAATTCAAGAGGAGGTTCTGGAGGTTTTGATCTGAATGTGTTACTTTTAATATATTTCCAAACAAGTTTACTATTCTTTCCTGCCTTTTGTAGTTCACTTTTATCATGTTGAATTTTAAGCTTTTTCAAAAGGTTATTACAAAAGTTTCTGTACCTTTTATATGTAATAGAAAGTATTTGATTTTCGGGTGCGAATTTAGATTTTAGGTGAAGTTTATCCCTATGTCGTATACAACGAACGAGACCGGGTGTGATCCACGGCTTAATACTAATATACTTTCTAGGTGTAATTTTACTAATTGAGTTATTCTTTATTGCATGTTGAAGGGAATGTATGAAATAATTTAAAGCATTATTTGCATCGTTCGAGTTGAAAACGGGGTCAAAATTAATTCCGCGTATGTCATTTTCAAGGTTAGTCATATTAATTTTATTATGGAAACGTATGCATTTTTTTCTAGGTAAGAATGTTTGTAATGTTAATAATACAGCTTGATGATCAGTTAGCGAAGAATTAGTAACAAATGTTTTGCTTGGTATTTTTGATTTCATAATGACATGATCTAAACATGACCCGCTCTGGTGCGTGGGATAATAATGAGCAGGAAGAAGCCCATGAAATGTGCAAATATTCAAATAATTATGTGCATGGGTATTAATACTCCCCGAAGCGATGTTAATGTTAATATCACCCAGAAGTATTATGTTCTTAAAAGATGAAAGTTTTGTTAAATTATTATGCAGCGAGTCCAAAAATATGTCAATATTTTGAGATGGAGGTCTATAGATGGCCATAACAACTGTATCTGGCATTTTAATTACTAAGCAGTTACTGTCTTGGAATGCTGGTTCTTCTATTGTTGTTCTTAAATTATTTTTATATAAACTACAAGGCCATCATTTTGATTGATGCTAGTATTAGTTTTGTGAGAATAGTAACCGTCGAGACATGGTAAATTGACTGACTGTTTTGATAACCAACATTCTGTTAAGACGATAATATCACAGCTTATATCAAGATTGTGTAAGAGTACCTCAAAACCGTCCATGTTTTTGTTAATGCTGCGGATGTTTTGTGTGAGCAGAGTTAAAGTTTTCCCTCCCACAGGAAAGAGATGTTTACACTCCTCAACATTACATACTTTAGCTTCAGACACAGAAAAATTATCTAGATCACCGATTAGCTGATTGGTCATGATGTATATAAAAGTTTTGTGTTTAAAGTGCTTACTTAATAAGGAACCTGGTAGCGCTCTTAGGCGCCTTCATAATCTATTGAGTTAATATAGTAGTCCTCTGCTGCTTTGCGTGCTGGGCAACTTACATTGCCAGTTGGGTGGTCGCATTTCCTTTTGAACCGTTTACACGTCGCACACTGTGAGGGAGAAGATTTGTTGCTGCAGTCCTTGAAGGCATGTCCAGTCTCTGCACAGTGATTGCATGTAGCAATAGTTTCACGGCAAAACTTGGCTGCGTGTCCAAACTGCTGGCAATTGAAGCACCTGGTCACTATTGTAAAATCTCGAACCGGGCATGACGTCCAATTTATGAAGATACGCCCTTGATTAATTAATAATTTTCTAATGGTGGCAGGTACTTCCAATATGTAGTTACAGGTAGTAAGGTTCTTCTTGCCTGATTTGTGGCTCAATTTAACGGTATCTAGGAAAGTCTCACGGGTGGTAGACGGCAACTTGTCGGAAAGGTTTTGCTCGTAAATACAGTCGACTACTTCCTTTTCCGTAAGGGCTACAGGAACACCAATGACAGCGATCCTAGGTCTTCGTTTCGAAGGCTCTTCGACTTTTAGACCCGAGGAAACTAGTTTCTCCGAGTTTTTCAGCTTATCTATGTCTCCTTTACTGTCCGTACTAATAATGACGCCACCATTTCTCACCTTCCTTAGGCCACGAACATGCAGTTTGAGTTCTTCTGGGGAGATTATTTTTTGTACTAAGGACTTAGTGTCGTCACTAGTTTTGGTCTTATCGCTCGGATATATAACAACGGAGCTCAAGTTTGCTGGGCGAATGAAATTATCGGTACCTTTTTTTACCATATTTGCGTATGTTTTTTCAGGTTGCAATTTACTTTCAACGGCCTCTTTGAATTGCTGAATAGAGTTCACAAGGTTTTGCTGTTCCTGTAAATGCTTATTTGTGGAGTACGCCTGGATGGTTTTTTGCTTCAAGGCTTGGTATAAGACGGCCATTTGAGATGCTCCACTTAAAGCGTTTCGGCAAAGATTGGTAACACGAAGCTTCTGTTCCGAATTCATTTTTCCGTCCGAGACAATAGTGCAAACTTCGTTCAAAACGGTATCAATGGAAGTTAACCATTGCTGGACCTCCGGCGTGGAAATAACCTCCCTTGGCAATCCAGTTTCCGCAGGTGCCGGTGGGTTTGGTACCCTAGGATGGACCGGTTCTGTTGGCGTCGGTGGAGGGCTTCGCCGTAGTAATTGGCTACGTCCAAACGGGCTGGTTTCTGGGTTAGACATAACTAACACAGTAATCTATTTATCTATAAAAAGTTATTCAGTTCATCGTTTCGTGTACTCGTAGTAACTTATTAATCACACGCGACACACTTTACTTATAAATCCGACGCAGCAAATAATTATTTTTGTCGTAATTATTTAAAGAGATTTCATTATAAATAATACAAAAGGCACGTCCGCTTAGTCTCACGTCGAACAATTACCTTTCAATAAAAATAAATAAAAAATATTAGGCATACTATTCCATATTTCCTTACTTTTCTGTATATTTCGGCATTGTCTATCAAACATTGTATTGAATAGTTCTTCGAACCTTCTAGTTGAATTAAACCAGACAGGATTTAGACATACCTATTAGAATTTACGTAGTGCAGTTATTATTTTATGTCAATACATAAAATTATGTTTCCGACAATGTTTTCCTGTACAAAATCTATCCAAACGACAAAATACAAATCCTAGCTTTAATCCTAAGACATAGAGTGCATTTTTCTGTGGCTCATCTGAAGCAACAAAGTGATCAAATTGTAATTGGATGATTGTCTTAGTGACATTGAATGGTAGGTACTGAAATTATCTATGTGTGTTAGTGTACTAGTATACCAAATACCTACGAAATGAAATTGTATACCGTTCCAAATTACTTGCTGTCTCATGTGAATGACATCGTGAACAGTTGTGATTTATAAGCAAAAATCACGTAGTAACTTGATACAAGAAAAAATAAACATGAAAAATTTAATAACTGACTTCAAAAAAGGAGGACGTTCTGTATTCGACGCGCTGTCGACACGTTTGGTGCAGTGGCTGAGCGATCACCTTCTGTGCTATCATCGCCTTAGAGTGAAAAAACCTCGGGAATGCAATTTTGTTATTTTTATTTTATCACGTCGTATAAGTAGGTACTATAATTATAAGAGAGCCGCTCTATGCGAAATTATTTTGTAGGCACTGAAATTAAGGGTTTATTGTAATTTCAACATTTGTATAATTAACTAGCTTTTGCCCGCGACTTCGTCCGCGTGAAAGCCCACAAGCAATGATCAAATGCATTCCAGAGATTTTCACTCTAAGATGACGCTATTGGTCGTGGGTTCGACTCCCGCACTGAACAAATATTTGTATGGCATACAGATAGTTGTTCCGGGTCTGGACGTTTGTACATGCAAAGATTTGTGTCTGTAAACGCACCTACAATACAGGAGTACAATCCTAGTGTGTGGCAACAATTTAATATGAAAAGAAATGAAATGGACTCCGACTCTTTAATAGACCAATTTGGTTCTATTAGCACGTTATTCGGGAGTTTAAGGAAGCTCGTCTGTAGATTTAACAATGGTCAGAGGTCAAGGGTGAACGACATTAGGTTCATCAGAGTCAAAAAGTCTGTTGGGCCAGTATTACGAGAAAACGCTAATAGTTCGATTTAGCTAGAGGTGTAAACTATGTATTATCGGGTAAAATTGGGTTATTTGGAAATCACGGGGTTAATTAATAGACATGAACTTGGCATAGGAGACTTCGTCATATATTTTAAACTATCCGGGTAAACTGAAGCTATTAGGGAACCACGGCGCTAATAGTCATGCACCCATAGAAGACTTTTGGCCATGCTTTTTAAACTATCCAGGTAAAATGGGGTTATTTGGGAACCATAAATGGTTAATAAGCATTACATAACATATAGGAGACTTTTCGACATATTTTTTAAACTATCTACAATTTCAATAATTGAAATATACAATAACATTGAAATCGTAAATACACAGCACCGGTGGCGTACTGGTTTAAAAAACACGTTCCTTAACAGAATTTCAATTACCCCCGTGGTTCTCATATGACCCCATTATACGGTGCTTAAAGAACTTAAGAATGTTTTGCGATCACCGATCTGGGCGACTAAAGACCGATTCTACCAACGTCGGATAAATTTTATCTGAGGAATAAGTTAGTTGTGTTGACAGAATTTCTATACAAACGCTGTCATTTTGACATGTCATTTTCTTAGTTAAAAGTTAGTACGACGCTGGTGAAATTAGCCCTAACATTTTTAAAGGTTGAACCCCTTTTCAATGAAATCGGTTCTTATGTATGTAGGCATTAGAATAATATAGCGAAAAAAATTAAATCTAAATCATCGTCTTTTTGACTTAGGCATTTCTTAGAAAATATAATTTCATTTATAAGAATTCTTGGTGGCCCGGTAGGTAATGTTTCTTAATAGGTCCGAGAAGGTGGCGTGCAGTGTTCCGCGCGGAACGTGGGGCGAGGCCTTACAGAAGCCGAGGGGTCGCGGTGCATGCAGCTGCGAATGCCGCGACCCCGGCTATAGGTCAGAAGAAGGAACAAGTGGGTTTTAGCCGGTATGAGTCCGGTATAACCCTTCGCCGCCCGCGGGCGAATGGTATCCATTACAATTTTCTCAGGATAAAAAGGTAATCCTTCTTTTAGAGGTCTAGTCAAAGGAGTTTATTTAACAGTGAATGTTTAAGCGCTGATATAATAACCAAAACAATGACTTCACGTTCAGGATATTATGTGAGCTCATTTTACATCTCATTCCAGTGACTTCCGTTAATCCTTCGAACGACGACGCACATTGTTTTGACAGTTACAGCACCTAGCAATAATATTGAATCTTACTGACTCAATCGTAAGCGTAAGACTAATAAACAAACATTGATGGAAAGCGATGATAAAACTACATCATAAACTGCGGCCATTATTTTTTTGAATTCTTTAAGAGTATTAAGTGAATCTCAGTCTTTACTGACGAGGCATTCGATATAATTGACGCACGCGAAACCGAAATGCGAAATTTGACACTGTTTCTTGTAGACTGGATTATAAACTTGACATTAATATATTACTGTCATCGCAGTTGAGGGTTTATGTTCGCGACTGTACCTCTATAGGGCTGTCATCACTAAATAGTATTAAATTGAAGTCGCTTTTTGCGTCTGTCTGTTTGTCCGCTTACTTACTTCTTCTAAACTACTCAATGTATTTTGATGCGGTTTTTATCTTAATTTAGGTAACATCTTCCGGCGGGTCGCTAATTTTAAATAGTATTAAAATTCATGCTTCTTCTTCTTCTTTTCGTGTCGATTGACTCGTACTAAATTTTGTCCGACCAGTATTGAGCAACCTGTACAGGGGGCTTACCAGGACGTCTTATGAAAACGTTCAAATGCCAGCCAGTCAATATCCGTTCAAAAGCAGGCCTGCTTCTGAATCGCTAAAAATCGTACCATAACAGTACAAAAGGTGAACGACTATTCAACCAAGTTGAACGGATAAGCTTGTTCATGGTACGAAAAGTCTATACAAAAAAAAACAGGTGAACGGATTTCGTAAACGTCAACGTAGCAGGCCTGCTCTAACGATGTCATAGTACAAAAAAGCAGGGCAGTTCAACTTCCAGGCAACTTCTGCCCTGCTTTAAGAGGTCATGGTAAGCCCCCAGTTCTATCTTTGGCCTCGTTTAGATCTTGGATGGTGCTGGTGGTTGTGCACGACGGGCAACTAAGGAGGTGACGCATGTCCTGTGATAGTGCTCCACACTGGCACTGCGTTTGGGATGGGTGAAGAATGCCCCATTTGGCCATCTGTTTGACTCAAACTCAAAATTCATGCTTGTACGTCTATTCGTCTTATATGCGTTCACGCAACGTTCATCCGATTGAGTTGAAACTTTTGTTGACTTTTGTATTTGTGTTTTTTTAGTTGTTGGCACATTTGCGAAAGTTTCTGACATAGTACCATCAAAGTACAATAGGTGGCGCGTGAGTCGTATCGTATAATTGATCGTGTACCATGCGTACGCGGGCAGAGCCGCGAGGGCACGGCTAGTGTTAAATAAAGTGTGTTATGAAAGTAATTATGCAACATCACGACTTACGCGATAGTAGAACCGTACGGACTTCGATTAACGCTAAGCAATGGGCTAGTGATAGACATTAAGTTTTGTCTTAATTGGCATAAATTGTACACCTACAGCCTGCTAACCATAGACCAGTTTTATCTACTTGTTTCTTACAAGTTACAGCTTAGGTGAATTTATAACCAGTCAGCTACAACCATAACTACACAATCCTTTAGGTAATTCATTAAATTAGTTTTATCAAACTGGGTTTATTTATCAATGTTCAACAGTGGTCGTTTAAGCTAATATGATAATGAGTTTGTTTCAATCTAGCTGTGCCCGTGACTCCGTCCACGTGGAAGTCTTGACCCAATATTGTGTCGCAATAACTAAACAAACTTCTTGATAATTTTAAATTCTTATATGCTTTGATTGAGCGAACCGATTACGATGAAACAAAATGTTACTCCGAGATACTCAAAATATCCTAACTAATTTTATTATAAATGCAAAAGTAAGTTTGTTTGTTTGTCACCTTTTCACGCCTAAACCACTGAACTGATCATCCTGAAATTTTGCATAATACGTTGTCAGATGTACAGAAACGTACGTAGGGTACCTTTCATCCCGAAAAAAAGTACTGTTCCCTAGGAAAACAACAATAACGTTCATAGATGGCGCCACGTGTCTTTCGAATCACCATTGAATTATATTATTATATGTAGAAACTTTAGTAGTGTAAAAGGTTTTTGATTTTAATTAACGCGAGCGAAGCCGCGGGCAAAAGCTAGTTTGTTTATAAAAGTCAACCGCATTGAGTCAATATCTACTTTTTACGTGATGCGTGCTAAAACAAACCGACATTTACAAATATTCCAAAAATGATCGAAGTGGATTCTATTGGTTATCTTGTATCCACTCCGTTTTTTTTAAAATACAGTGGTGGACATATAATTAGAAACACCAAGTGTGACTTTAATTTTTAGTACAAATTAACTTGATAATTAATGTTCTACGTCTCATAGAGGGCTTATACCTATTTATCTACAATGTATCCACATCATGAAGTATTACTATGTTAGTTTTGGAAATATCATACAACCGATTATGTAAAAACTGGTATACTTTATAAAATAAAATGAAGCAGCACAACGTACTAAGGTGGACAACTAATTAGAAACAGAAAAAAAACATTAACATAAATATGAACAAAGGTAACGAAACAATAAATAATGAAGTTAAATGGTACAAACGTTTTATAATAAACAATTAATGTTTGGTTGGGAAGCCTCTGCTGTCGATTACAGCTCTACAACGACGTGGCATTGATTCTATCAATGTTTCATACGTTTCCAGGGAATTTTTCTCCAAGCTTCTACAAATGCGTCTTAAAGTTGTTGTAGTATGATACTAGTTGTAGTACGATATCAGTGATATGTTTATTGGACTATGTTTTCTTTACAATGTACCATAAACTTAGATTTGATTCAAATCTGGACTATTTGCAGACCACTCTAACACCGACACTACAATAATCCAAACCAATGAAACAACTTTAAAGCATTTTTAAGAGACTAATTAGTGTCGGTGTTAGAGTGGTCTGCAAATAGTCTGGATTTGAATCAAATCTAAGTTTGTGGTACATTATAAAGAAAACATTGTCCAATAAACATACCACTAATATCGCACTACTACTAGTATCATACTACAACAACTTTACGGTGCATTTGTAGAAGCTTGGAGAAAAATTCGCTGGAAATGTATGAAACATTGATAGCATCAATGCCACGTCGTTGTAGACCTGTAATCGACAGCAGAGGCTTCCCAACCAAACATTAATTGTTTATTATAAAACGTTTGTACCATTTAACTTCATTATTTATTGTTTCGTTACCTTTGTTCATATTTATGTTAATGTTTTTTTTCTGTTTCTAATTAGTTGTCCACCTTAGTACGTTGTGCTGCTTCATTTTATTTGATAAAGTATACCAGTTTTTACATAAACGGTTGTATGATATTTCCAAAACTAACATAGTAATACTTCATGATGTGGATACATTATAGATAAATAGGTATAAGCCCTCTATGATACGTAAAACATTAATTATCACTAGTTAATTTGTACTAAAAATAAAAGTCACACTTGGTGTTTCTAATTATATGTCCACCACTGTATGTATACATATATTTTCTATTTAGGTACATGCACGCCAAGTCTACAGAATTATTATAATATGTACAGATATAGAATAGATTTGTATCGTATATTTGTAGATTTTTTTTGTTTTGGTAAACGGGAACCAAGCACCCGAAAGTTTCGGTATCCTTCTGGAACTTTCGAAACAAAACCTAAAGAAGTCTAACACTTATTCAAGCTTATAAAGACAACATCCTCACAAAGATACAAAAAAAAGTATATTATGTACAATGTATTGTATGTTACCCTGATTGCATGTAAAGTCATGATATCAGATCTTTGTCCTGAACCCATGAGCCGTGTCGAATGTCATTAGATCAGCTACCAATTGTTCTTGATCATATCTTTTGTTAAATGACTGGCCGACGAAAATCATTCCATAACTTTTAATTTAATTGCCATTTTGTTTTTAAAGGCATAACGAAAGGGAATATTACTTATTAACAGAAACTTTTTATATTGAATTTTATGCTGCCGAAAATTCTTCCAAAATACATTTTCACATGTTTTTGTTTGATATCATTTTCAATTGTAATCGAACCAATCGACCTTTGATCAAAAAATGGGTTCTTTGTCTGTGTAATCTTAAACCGTTCATCGTATTTAAATTTTATAGAATTAAAATCCCGATATAAAATAATTGGATAGGTACAAGGGAATCCTTTGATCGTGAAACGTGCATATTTTGATTTTATAAAAATGTTTGTTTGACGATTAAAGCTTTGTTTACCTTAGGTATATACAAAATTCTAATGGCCGGACTAGGTTTATCAATTTAGGAAAGTATTGAAACATGATTCATCGAAACATGATTTACAGAATTAACAATAAACATTTCCTAGTTTCTACGAACAACCGTTCATCACAGTAAAGTTTCATCGAACGATACATTTGTTTTTATGGGAGTAACTACGACCAACTCGAATCTGCGTTCGCTTGCTGCTCCCGGTACACGCTCGCTCCGCTAGCGTGCGATTCGTCGCAGTGGTAACCTAACCGATTTGGTTGGGGTGTTAAACTTGTAACTACGACAGCTCGGAACTACCGTTCGCCGGCCGCTTTCGGTACGAATTTCTAACGTAACCTTTTAGCTAATGCTGTTCGTAGAACTCTTGTCATAATCCTATCCATAGTCACTATAGGTAAACCGCCGTAAACTTGATCCTTCCAATAGTCTGCGGGACACGGGAGGAGAATGATTCGACCAATTAGCCAATTAATTAATTAGCAATTAGCCAGTCCGCTGTTATTTATCGATGCTGTCGGCCTACAGGCGATTGGCTACTCGTTCCCCTCCCGCTTCCCACAGACCATCGGGATGGCCTAAGCTTACGGAGTTTACCTATAATACTATTTTTTGCCCGAAACTAATTCAAGAGGTAGCTCATGATGTTTTTATAAAAACGATAAACTTAATGTTCATTAGATTCTTAAAAAAGTAATGTTTGTTGATCTTACTTACATAATTTTGTTAATTTGCAATTCTTGCAGCCATTACAGAAACATTCAAGAAATTACTTCATAATCCTAACATTAAACAGCTGTTTCATAATTATTAGATCATGAATACTTATCTCACATAACGCTCGAGTCATTTAAACTAAATCTATTGATAACATCTATCTCCTAAATAACACAAATGATATTAATATTAACAAATTCAAAGAACCTGGATTTTCTTATCTTAAAAACAAATAATACATGAGTAAAAGATAAAATTGTCCTAATTAACATAAGAAGTCTATCAAAGAATTATTACATACATGAGGCCTGTTTACACTACTAATCTTTTAGTGTTACTGTTGGCTTCTCATGCATTGCAATACTTAATTACATCATTGCAATAGTAAGCAAGTTGCCCATCATAATATTTAAATATGTACAATCAAAATCTTGCCTAAAGCCTATTGACGATGAATGTACTTGATGAAAAAACGTTGACCCCAACAGTCAATATTTAAATTTATGCACACATGTTGTACAAGTCAAAACATGTCGTCTTATCATTCACAGATGTTCTAAATTAGCTAATGATGTAATAGATGCTTGAAATCAAAAGGAACTTACTCTGAAGTATGTTGTCAAGCACTGTGTAGAGTGTTTTCTCCAATTTAAAGTAATCGCTGTCCTCTTTAATGGGCCAGTCGCATGATAAGTTCCAGTCCACAATGTCAACATTTTGCCCCGAGTCGTCAGGGACTATGTACAACCTGAGTACAAAAGAAATAGAATATTAGTACACCAATATGTTTAATATCATACCTGCATTACTAAACGGAGTAGGCAGTGTTGAAAAGTCAATTGTATAAGGTTTCAAGTTTCAAAATTGTGTCTTAAATAAAGTATTGCTGATTTTTAATAAAAATATAGAGTAGATTAGTAGATATAGTGTAGATAAATGTAGATTCATGATGAATCTAGAATAATGATAATTGATTTGGTCGCACTTGATGGTAAGCGCAGCGCAGACAGGGTCTAAGATGGAGCACAAAATTCCAAGCGAGAGAGATATAGAGTGATTCCCCTATACCCCTCTGGCTCTCACATAAACACGACAGAACGAGGTAAACTGCTTAGCGCCGGACTTTTATGTGAGGGTGGTAGCTAGCCAGGCGGACCGTCAAAAGCTTACCATCAAGCCTGCTAACCACTAACCAATGGATACCAGAATGTTAGATGATGATTTATTATCTAATTCAATTTTATCAGAGAAAACTGGTTGGCATGCAGGTAATTGTGTTAATGGAGGATTACATTTGATTTAATTTGTCTAAAAGTGAGTCAAACAGTGAATTAGGTACTTGGAGTAAGCATTAAAGTTACAGCACCAGTCAATTTAACCAACTATGAGATAATATGGGCATTTCTGATTAGTTAACATAGCCTTGTACAATAACCAGCAGTAAATATTGCAATTTGAGATTTAGAAAGAGATATTGGCTAGCTTTGGCTTTATGGAGCGTCATCTGTGTTGCATGAAGACTAACAGTCCGGTATCTCTCAGATGAGTGACAGAGATGATGCTCTATGAAGTCGAAGGTAGCTAATATTCACTGCTGGATACTGTAGTTGTTTCTGGCTGTGGTATTGGATAGGATTAAGCGACTTTTTTTACTTGTAAATATTCCCTCATTGATGCCTAGGGAAGACAAAACAATATCGCATCTCTATCGCGTCACGTCTCTTACTGAATAAAACCACCAGTGTTCTTCCTAGTAGGTAATTTAGTAGATTCACACAAGTGGACACATGCAAGTTGTTGTTATGGATAGCATGATAAGTTTGACAAGTTAATTTGTTAAGGAAAAATAAACATAAACAACAGCCATTGTTCCGGCTTCCAGAATATTGTAATTATTGAAGGCATGACTATTATTTATATTAAAGTCCAACAGTCCAGGTACATCGAATCGTGTTATTATTTATTATCATTACCTATCTAGCACAATTTATTCAAGTAGATGTTTTTATCAAAAAACTTATCATAATCAATATAATAATTTAATTGCAATTTATGTCAACTGGATCTGCACAATAAACAATATCTTATCAGTCTGATAATTTGCTTTAGTTCCGTAAAAACACTAATTAATGTTGAAAACAAGGGAGATGTACTTGAAAGATGTCTGTACTGTATTATACTCTGTTCAATAAAAGACGAGTCCCAACAGCAATCATATCGTAAAATGTAGCCATAAGGAGACTGCTTTTGAAAAAACGTAAATAACATCATCAAAAACTGTGAAATACCTTGGTTATCTATGTTTCGTTTTTTTTTAATATTTGATATTCTTTGTATATTAACATTCTGTAGAAAAATTTCAGGACTCATCTTATGATGTGGTATAATTTAATATTATTCTGACCTTTATAAATAAATATTGATGGAGGGTAGACTGATAAACATGCGAGTTGAAAACAAAAACACTCAAGAGTCTGTGAAATACAAATTAATTTGATCCAAATATAATAATGTTAGCACTTCCATGGGCTAGTAAGTTACCCGTTTAGGAAATAGATGTTTTAGGAAGTGGATCTTATGGATGTTAAGGAATTTACTACAGTGCAAGTTTTAAGACTATTACTAATACAATGCATCAATATCTGTCTGTGTAGGTGTGGTGAACAATACTGAGTGGGTTGCAAATTTAATATGAATTGACATGCCTTTTACAGAATCTTGTATCTGATACCATGGTAATATTAATAACCGTCCACTTTCAGCTTTCGTAAATAAAAGTAAGCTCATTCAAAAACAAAATAAAAACACTTGAGTGAAGGTGAATCATCTGAGTTAGCAAAAACTTATGCACCAGTACCTGTGCAAGGTGGCTATGTTAAAATACTGGTTAGAGTGGTTAGACTGGAAATAAATAACTCTACGACTAATTGGAACGGGCTAAATAACTATCGAGACTCGACAGTTAAAGTGACATGTCGACCGGACACAAGACATGCATGACCCCGTAAACGCTCGCCACCAATTACTGTGACAAATTCTCTTACATAAATACACTTCCTTGGTACTCACCACGTCTGATCATCGGAGTAATCCAAAGATTCCACGTCGATCAGATCAGAATCAAACATATCTTTGTTTATATTTTGATCAACTGGATTCATGATACCAATAATAACGAGACATCAATTTGGCACTTTACACAAATCACATATAAATTTCACGCAAAAACTACATTTACTACAAGGAATACTGTAAATATAATAAAGAAAAAAGATATAACTAAGAACCAACACGAATTGTACCCGACAAGTTTTAGTTTGGAATTTGACATATCACCATAGGCAAAATGCCAAAAAAAGATGAAGAAAATGAAAGAAGTCAACGGTAAATTCCATAGAGAATAGATTGGTGGAAAGAAAGAATTTGTGTTGCAAAAGTTTTAACAAGAGAAAATATTTATGTTTGTTTTGCAAACCGCTATGATTTTCATTGTCGAATTCATTAAAAGATTTATTTTTTAATAAAATGAACGGATTAGGGACAAAGAGTTTAGCAGTTTTCAAAATTGTCTCTGGTTAACGACCAGTATGACCAACTAAAAAAATAAATGGTGGAATAGGTAAATATTTTACTACAATTTAGTATCTAATTAAAAGGAGGACTGGGGGCTTACCATAACCTCTTAAAGCAGGGCAGAAGTTGCCTGGAAGTTGAACTGCCCTGCTTTTTTGTACTATGACATCGTTATTGCAGGCCTGTAGCAGGCCTGCTACGTTGACGTTTACGAAATCCGTTCACCTGTTTTTTTTGTATAGACTTTTCGTACCATAAACAAGCTTATCCGTTCAACTTGGTTGAATAGTCGTTCACCTTTTGTACTGTCATGGTACGATTTTTAGCGATTCAGAAGCAGGCCTGCTTTTGAACGGATATTGACTGACTGGCATTTGAACGTTTTCTTAAGACGTCACGGTAAGCCCCCTGGACAGTGGGTCTCAATCTCAATCTCAAGAGTCTCAAGACCAACAACCCTATAATTATGTGTATGTTACTCATTTTGTCTGGTCTAAACAATCGGGAGAGTAGTGAGTTAATGATATGATATATGTATACATTATTTATCATTTTTGTGTAGTGATAGGATTACAATTAATATTAAATAGATTTTTAGATACTAATATTTTATGGATTAAATGGTTAATCAAGAATATACATGGTAGTGTTGGGTAGGACATGACTTGAAAAAGAGTTTGTAAGAGTAGCCTCTTTTTTGCTCTGAGCCAGTACAATGTACTACTTCAAATGAGGCGAGGCGTACTGAAGCTCGGTGATACGATTGAAGTAACGAGTACGAATATGACATTTGACGTTACTGCGGCGAGTCGAGTCGCGGTCGCGTAATGTCCACTGACATTGACACACTGACAATGACGTGCTATTGTAGCATGTGCCTCGTTCCCTCTCTGTCTCACCCTACAGTTTACTTACCGAGAGTAACGAGTAATGCGACTACCGCGACATAAAAGTTGAAGTAGTACACTTTTAAATGTTGAGCAGCTCTTAGATTTTGACGTCATGTATGGGACAAATGTACTGCCTCTTGTATGTCCTACTCAACACTAATACATGGCAACATTCAGTTTGACAGTTTTATTTGACAGTACCGAAAGCATAGACAAACGTCTTCCTTCTTTTTGTCTACGGACACGTTGTGAGCACGTTGTATTTGGCGTAGTTTTTAGAATAAAACTACTAAAATGTCGTCTCATCTTAACTGGATGATCATCCGCAACAACAACGCCTTCCTAGTGAAGAAGCGTAACATAAGGAAGCCGTTCAGCAAGGAGCCGAACAATGTGACTAACCTCAACTCCTACAGATACAATGGCCTGATCCAGAAGAAGGCTGTTGGCGTCGTCGAGAACCCCGACAGGAAAGGTTTCACAGTTGTCTACAAGAAGGCAAAGGCCACAAACAAGCCCGCCAAGAACGCAGTACGCCGCCAATTCAAAGCCGGCGCCAGGAGATCGCTGTACAAGGTAAAGAGGTTGTTGAAAGCCAACCACTACCGCACTGACTTGTCCAAGGCTACCCTCCGTCGTGCATCAGCCATCCTTCGCTCACAGAGGCCCATCAAGGCAAAGAAGCCTAAAGCCGCGGCCGCTAAGACCGAATAACTTTTATATGTAAGCTGACAATAAAAAATAATTAAAAACCAACCTCATTTTGTTATTTCTTATGTTAAATCCTCCAAAATCGAAGAAGATTCCCAGAGCAAACCATTCATGCTAGTAAAAATGTGTTTTTGTGATGGGAAAAGTATTGATTTTAGACTTGTACAATGATAACTATTTTAAGGTACAAAATTATTGTTCCATTCATTGCAAGTTACTTTAGGAATTGGATTCTCATCTCCTTTGTTTCTATATGTATTTATATTGTTATTACAGATAACTTGTTTTAGTAGAATGTGGCCTGTCTTGGATGTTTTCCTATGAATAAGAGTAGTAGAATACACACTAAAGATCTTGATCATCCAAATACTGTGGCAGCTTGCACACTGGGCATAAAAATATGACTGACTTGTATCAAGTTTGCAAACTCTCATATTACTTGGGAGCATCAGTATCTTTCATGCATATTCGCACTACTCAACTTTGTACAAAAATAAATCTAAAATGTGGCGAGTCTCAGGATCCATAATTTAAAAAGAAGAATTATCTGCCTAGCCTTTTCCCAACTATGTTGGGGTCGGCTTCCAGTCGAACCGGATGCAGCTGAATATCAGTATTTTACATGGAGCGACTGCCTATCAGACCTCCACAACCCAGTAACTGGGTAATATGATACTCTTGGTAAGACTGGTTGTCAGACTTTCTGGCTTCTGACCAACAATAACGACTGTCAAAGATCTACAAATGACAGCCGGGACCAACGGCTTTACGTGCTTTTCCGAGGCACGGAGGAAACTCGCTATGGTAAATGGTCACCCATCCACAGACCAACCTCGGCAAGCATGGCTTAACTGTACGTAGTACTTATTACTTCTATGGGCTTAACCTGGAAGATCGGTCTATGCGGCTGTAATTATTTAGCCACGAGCTCATCCTAATTTAAAAAGAAGAATAATGTAAAGTTAAAGGAATTAAATAAAAGATGTCATTTGTTGCACCAATACAATTTATTGATAACAAATCATGATTTTTGTATCACAAACAAGGAATGTTAATAAAATAACTAACTCATCACTGGATTAATAATGTCATGATAATAGTTACAAACATGATTTTTCTCAGGAACCAATAAATGATATCAAAGACAATTTATAAATTAACGGACACTCAATGTAGAGTGCTTCACTAGAATAGGCAAATAGTCACTGCTTAGAGATAATTGTCATCAATATTTCAGTTTTACATCACTATTTACAATAGATATCACAAATATTTTTATACATCAAAAATGTAAAGAATAATTACATTATTATAATAGGTTAAATTCACATTTAAATTTATTAGGGACAATTGGTTATTGTTTTAGTGAAACATTCAGGAAAAATTAAAATAAAATAGGCTTAGGAAAAAACAGAAAAAAAAATTGACAAAATAATAACTGACAATGATAATTATTGCTAATTTCTACCATTTGAGAGTCCAATAGAGTCCAGTATTTGATATATTTTACTTGCATTATGCAGGCTTCAAGACAATTCATTTAGAATATTTTACTATACACATACTGCACAATTAACTATGACCAAAAATTTATATAACTTCACAAGTTAAATGGACATTCTCATGAATTCTTACAAAAGATTTTATAAGTTTTTTTAATTTACACCACTAATTACTGAACATTCATTCACTACTAAGACTATACTAGGTCTAAAGACAGCTTTGCTTGTAAAAGTTGCCATAAATAACTAATCTAAACATCTCCAAGGTGTAAAAAGCGATTTGTCATCTAGTAAAGGGGGTAGTTCTGTGCCTACGAAAAGCTTCAGGTACAAAATACATAGTAAACATGAAAATAAAAGGCACAAACATTTAACCTATCGTTACCAAAGGCACAATACACCAAAATTCATACTTTAGTATTTACAAATCTACAAAATGAAATTGTCATTTTGTATTATGGAAATGTATAACTGAAATAAAAGTGATATCTTTACATGCTGCTTTACTTCATGTAAGTCTTCAATGCAAAAGGCAGTACCACAAGATATGCTACTTTACCCCATGCACATTTGCTGGTTACATTATGAAAGATTCCCAAAGACCTCAGCTCTCCAATTCAGAACCTTTTCGACGAGCAGTTGTTGAACGAGAGAAACAGATATAGCTTACCGAATTATGCGACAACCGACTAATCGAATAGTTCTGAATCAGGTAGGTTTGCTAAGTCATATTTTAAGAGCCATTACGCACTGTCGACTGCTCGCCGGAGACTTGGTCTGTCGGCGACCAAAACGCATAGTCGCACGGGCGACCGGCGACTAAGCGCGTAAACAGCTATTTAAACTATAGAAAGTCACAGTTGCCGTCGGCCAAGTCTCCGGCGACCAGTCGACAGAGCATAATGGCTCTCAAGGGCTTGGCATGTGGTCCTGCCTTTTCCTCATCCCAATTAATATGATTGGCAAAAAAAAGCCAACTTCACAAGACGCACTCGACATAGCTGATTAGGACATTCATTTGGATGTTACATAGGCCTACTCTCGTTTTTCAAGCCTGAATCTCGAGCTCGAACGAAGCTGAACCGCTACGAAACTACTCAAGTTTGAAACATGGCAGTGTTCAAAATACAGTCAAGGCAGATTCTTGCCCAGTGACGTAAAGGTCATATTTATTAAGACCAATTAGAAACTTCTTTAGAAAGAGGGTAGGTTCAAATTACTTCGCTCCGAGTGTTTGTTCAGATGTAGAACGAGAGAAAGTGAAGAATACAAAACTTCTACTGGAAATTAGCCTGGATGCATGAAATTACAGGTTTATGATTATTGTATGGAACACTTCATAGCAACATTGTAAAAGGAAACACGATTGGCGGATTGTTGAGCACTTGGCTGTTGCCCATGCGCTTGGGTTTGATTTCCACGCGGAACAAGTCTGTATGGCTTACAGATAAAGATTTGTGTCTGTAATCACACCCATGACACAGGTGTACACATAGAATGGGGCATATTTCGTAAAAAAAAAAACAACTAAAATAAATAAGGTGATGCAATGAGAATACTAGAACAATACATTTAACACGATCTACTACAAGAAGCTCATGATATTATTATTATTACATTAACGCGTTGACATTTTATTATTTAATTATTTTACAAATTTCTTTTACCATTTTTTTTTTCATTTTACCTATCTAAACACGTAACCTATTATAGGCACATTTATTTATTCTAATAGTTTTTTAAACATTTGTTTGACAAAACAAATGCAATTTTTTAAATCCAAAATTATCAGGGAGAAGGCAGTGGACAGAATGTACAACATTATTGTCAGGTTTATAAATTAATGGTTAAAATAAAATTAAAAATAATACTGGTGTGGTATAACTGGCTAACACAGACATACACATGAGGGACAAAGCTACTTTAAAATAATTTTAACATCAATATATACAGGCTGTCCCAAAACTAAACGTCAAGCTGGGAACAATGATATCTTATAACTATTTTGAAAAAAAAAATGAAAAATAGTTTCTCGAGTTTTAAAGTTACTAAAATTTGACGTCATAAATCCAACTATTTAATGTTTAAAAAAAACCTATAATTTGATTTTTTGCATCTTTTTTTCTGAACAGTCATAAATTGCCCTATCATTTGTTGGCTTGACGTTGAGTTTCAAGACACCCTGTATTTTGTCTCCATTTTAATTGGGGACTACGATAAGCAATTTTAAATGGCTTTAATACTCAGTAGGTAGCACCTACAAAACAGTTAATTTATATTTTACAATTATTATAAAATTTAAATATTTATACATTAGTATATGACACCAAATAATTAAAGTACATATGTAAATCCATCCTTAAAATAATTTGTGCAATTCAAATTATGAATATTAGTGCTAAATTAACTAAAACCTACGATGACTAGGATACAAAACTAACGCTATGTGATGCTTAAAAATAGTTTGTACATAGAATTGTCGATTGGTTACAAATATTATGGCAATAGACTAATATTGGCCATACCAAGATATGACGTAATGATATTTAGAAAGCTTTGTGCCAAACAAGAATACTGAGCAAGTCGTGAGCAGAAAGTGAGCTTATTATTCACATAATATATATTATATGAGATTTTTTTTTTGATTATTTCGTTACTGTACCTATATTGTGGTAGAAAATGAATTCGATACTTATTTATACGTATGTAAAGTATATTTATATTATAAGATACCTGATAACATAAGATTTATTTTTATATTATTTAAATGTGCAAGCATGTGCGTATTTAGGTACATAAGTAGACATGAAGGAACATGGTTCACTGCTTAACACAATAAAAGTATACACAAAGTATAATTGTGAATTTATTACAAAAACTGTGTCATACTCATAAGCGTGGACTTTCCCATTCAAAACAACAGATAGTTGTTGAATAAATATCTTTCTTTTATAATACATAAATTCAATATTCGTAAGCATTGTACACACGGCTACACATCAAGCTATACATTTCCAGTTTACACTGACTTCTCATTGTAGGGAAATCCTATACAATGCGAGATCAGCTTATACTGGAAATGTATAGCTTGATCTGTGGCCGTGTGTACGTCCATTATAAACTTTTATATACACATACATTTTATACTGTGTGTTCCTGGATAATGTGTACGGACAAAAATCGGAAAAACTAGTCACAATTTATCGATAAAAAAAAGAAAAAAAAGTAATACAATCATTTCAATTTTTTTTCAAATCTTCCTTATATTATGAAAAACATAATTGAAAAAGTAACACAATAATTTCATTTTTTTTTCAATGCTGCCCTTTAATATGTTTATGTTTTTTTAACTTGATGATGGTTGTGAAGGGTGGCTTTTTATTTGCTATGCAACATCAATTCTTAGCTATCTTTATCGTTTTAATTTAAAAGAAATACACGGAAATACTATAAAGTTATATTTTTTTAGTAAAAAAGTTAAAGCGTATCAATTAAACAATGTTTTTTTTCTTTTCTTATCGTTTAATTGTACTCTAATATCACCCATTTTCGTGTGTGCTCATTATCCAAGGACACACTGTATTTTAATTTATAAATTTAATCGAACATTTGTTTGTCACAAAAGCGATAAAAGAAATGTATTCTTTTCAAGCCCATTGCACTACTTCTATCTACAGTAAAACATTATAAATTTAATTCCTGCATTGCGTTATCTACTTGGAACAGATTCATCATATATGAAAGTATATTCATATGTGCGATTTTCCTTGGATTTTTACCTTGGACACTTAATAATGGCTAAGAAATATGACTAAATTTTTTGGCAATTTTAAATGATACTCTTATTAATATGCAAGATTGTGTAAGCAAGGATGGCTTATCTAGCATTTCTTTTTATCTAATATTTTAATTCCTGAACGAAATGTGATATTTTCACTAGTGTTATTTTAAAACATGATTGCTCATAATATGTATGAAGGCGCTGGCATTTATTCCAAAAGTTTATGTTGTATAACATTTTAATTTGGGTTACATCACTTTTGCACTGCGGGCCTTGAAATGTTTTTTTTTTCTTTAATAACGTTTTATTTCAAAAAACACCTCATTAAAAATGTAACTAAAAAGTTAAAAATATACTCGTAAAAAGTAAAACATAAATTTCATAAAAAAATGTTTTTTTTTTAATATTTTTGTTTTAGTTTTTAGTAATCAATCGAAAAATAATAAAAAGCAAATATTATTGTTATGTCATCAGAACTACATGTGTATGCATCTACAACACTCGAAAACAGGAACTTTTCACCGATTCAGAAACTTTTCGAAAAGCAGTTCTCGACCGATTTGGTTTGTTTGCTCGCTCCGTCTACGATTCTCGTAATGAGAAGAAAAGAGATAGCGATAGCGAGATAGACAACTGAGTAATCGAATCGTTCTGAACCTGGCTGGCTCGAAATCGACTTGCAACAGAAACACAATTCAAGCTAAATCAATTATTTAAAACGTGCGAAATGTACACACGGCTACAGATCAAGCTGTACTTTTCCAGTATAAGCTGATCTCGCATTGTATAGGATTTCCTTACAATGAGAGGTCAGTGTAAACTGGAAATGTATAGCTTGATGTGTAGCCGTGTGTACATGGTCATATTTCTTAGACATTGTCTTTGTAAGCTAACTATAAGCGCAACTATAATACTGACTTCGTTCAAACATCGTCGATGAAAGGCGAAACACGAATTAACACAACCTACGTCACAAAAAGCACCAAAAACTAAAATTATGTGCGTTTGGTTTCAATAACATTGCTTTACTCATCTCATGGGGCTACAAATTCATTTAGTACCAATTTTAATGTTAATTTTTGTAGTCTTGTGATTTTCTTCAGCAAATCTGAATATACAGTGGTGGACATATAATTAGAAACACCAAGTGTGACTTTTACTTTTAGTACAATTTAACTTGATAATTAATGTTTTACGTATCATAGAGGGCTTATATCTATTTATCTATAATGTATCCACTTCCTGAAGCATTACTATGTCAGTTTTGGAAATATCATACAACTGATATGTAAAAACTGGAATACTTTATAAAATAAAATGAAGCAGCACAACGTACTAAGGTGGACAACTAATTAGAAACAGAAAAAAAACATTAGCATAAATATGAACAAAGGTAACGAAACAATAAATAATGAAGTTAAATGGTACAAACGTTTTATAATAAACAATTAATGTTTGGTTGGGAAGCCTCTGCTATCGATTAAAGCTCTACAACGACGTGGCATTGATTCTATCAATGTCTCATACATTTCCAGGGAATTTTTCTCCAAGCTTCTACAAATGCGTCTTAAAATTGTTGTAGTATGATACTAGTAGTAGTACGATATTAGTGATATGTTTATTGGACAATGTTTTCTTTACAATGTACCACAAACTTAGATTTGATTCAAATCTGGACTATTTGCAGACCACTCTAACAACGACACTAATTTGTCTCTTAGAAATGCTTTAACGCTGTTTCTTTGGTTTGGATTATTGTAGTGTCAGTGTTAGAGTGGTCTGCAAATAGTCCAGATTTGAATCAAATCTAAGTTTGTGGTACATTGTAAAGAAAACATTGTCCAATAAACATATCACTAATATCGTACTACTACTAGTATCATACTACAACAATTTTAAGACGCATTTGTAGAAGCTTGGAGAAAAATTCCCTGGAAATGCATGAAACATTGATAGAATCAATGCCACGTCGTTGTAGAGCTGTAATCGACAGCAGAGGCTTCCCAACCAAACATTAATTGTTTATTATAAAACGTTTGTACCATTTAACTTCATTATTTATTGTTTCGTTACCTTTGTTCATATTTATGCTAATGTTTTTTTTTTCTGTTTCTAATTAGTTGTCCACCTTAGTACGTTGTGCTGCTTCATTTTATTTTATAAAGTATACCAGTTTTTACATAAACGTTGTATGATATTTTCAGAACTGACATAGTAATACTTCATGATGTGGATACATTATAGATAAATAGATATAAGCCCTCTATGATACGTAAAACATTAATTATCAAGTTAAATTGTACTAAAAATAAAAGTCACACTTGGTGTTTCTAATTATATGTCCACCACTGTATATACAACAATTCATAGCCTCATGATTAAAAATCTCAGAAAATAAATGCGACAACCACAATGGAATGTAAAACTAACACAACTTTCTTTCTGTATGAGATCATTCGCAAGCCAGCTTGCTGTCAAATGAACTGAGAGCTATACCAAACGCTTGGAGTGCGCACAACGGGTACCGAAAATCCATAGTGAACACATCCTCTGATATGCGTCCAAACTGCATTACTACGTAATCAGGCTCCGAATCGTGAACAATTTGGAAGTTCTTAACACTTGCCTGGGTTACTCTGCCGTGGAAGTTGAGTACGTACGATTGTGTATCGTCGTTCCAAACGGGTGTCTTGTTGTGTAGGACCACGATATCGTCTAGCGTCTGGCTCTTCAATCGCTCTAGTAACGTTTCGCTGTCGTCTTGAGGCGCGATGGTAACTCGCTGACGGTCCGGAGTCATCCCTGGGAGTATGACTGTCATTTTTCTTGGACCTTTGAAGCCGAGGACGTTGGTGTCCTGTAATAGTGTGGAATAAAATACGACTTGAATTATTAGTTCTAACAATTGATTAGGTATGTGTGCCAAGACTTTACTCTGGACACAAAAATCCCCCTTGGAAAAAAATGGGGAAATCCCCCTTATTACAAAAAATGGTTTAAAGCAAGACTAAGGTAAACCCTGGTTTAAAATATACACATCACTTTCTTATGTCATATAACAAAAAGAGACGGGGCAATTTTAAAACCTAGGTTTTTCTTAGACCATCTTTTGTACCTAATAAGGGGGATTGAGCGTATCTTGCGCGGCTCATGTTTCGCCGCGTTACGGGTATGCCTCACGCCTTACAACGCGTATTATACGTCGTTACGCCGAGCGTAATTTGGCCTAGAAGTTTAGTGAGCCTCTTGCGTTCGTTCGATGTTAACTATATTCGGCGTATTTTCACACTTAGCGTATTTTGCGTCGCGTATCTTGCGTAGTACGCGATGAGATACACTAAGTGTATTTTGGCCCTTAGTTGCTATCACAATTTATAAAGCAATTGTCCTTTTGCTAAACATGTCATTATAAATATCTATCTGCATTGTTTACTTAAATATACGAGGTCTAAAAATAGTAGAAAAGCTTGAAAATGCTGGGTTTGTTTATAGTTCAGTGGCAACATAGAAAACCTTCCTTTGAATTCTTCTGCCTTAATCGGCACAATATAATGGATTAACATAATTGCATACGATTCGTTCTACTTAAGGTTTTGCATTATCGCATCCAGTGAACGTGATGCGGGTTCTAATTTTAGATAAGAACACAGTTAAACAATTTAATCTTCAGCTTTAATTGTAGCTACATTAAGACTTAAATAGAGAACGCAGTAGGTGGCCAGTCTGTGCCTCGTGTCGTATAAATTATACTGCATTATATGAACGGGGCATTATACTGTATAATTCTCGATTCCTATATCCAAACATGAATTGTTATGGTATTGCCAGCTGGACCTTTAAATAGGTTTGTAAGCCAATTTGACCTATGAACTACTAATCAAATACTAACGGGAGGGTCTATGCAATTGCAAAGCTATGTAGAGTATGCTTCTTTATAAAATTAGAAAGAAAGTAAGAAACATTGTTTATTCGCGCGCATAAGTAAAAGTTTAAACAAACCCAAACAAAAACTACTGGAAAAATATGCGTCATATCCGGCAAAACGGCCATCGCTCACATCCGAAAATGGTAAGGCCGCGTGTCCACGGCACGAAAAATCGCCGGGTCTGTGCAAGAATTCGTGTCGTTTCTACACATGACTAGTGTACACTGCGTCGGCGCTACACAAGACAAAAATCTTGTCTGCGCCAGACACGACGCGATCTGTAGGGGGCGGGGGGCGGTGTGTACAGTGCACATGAGAACGTTTGAGCGTGTGAACCTGTGTTGTTTATGACAGTTTGTTTACGCTTTTATAGAATGATTGATTCACTTAGAACTTACCCCAAAGTAACACAGCCAATGTGATGTACGGGGGAATACTTTCACGCATTTTATTACTCTCATGTTTTATTTTCTATAGCAGCCAGTAATTTATCAAACGAAGTGATTTTCATACTAAAATAAACGACGAACTTTTCCTCATAATGTTGCAGTTCAAAGTAGAAGTTAGCAAACTCATGTTTTTGACTTACGATGCACCCAGTATTTTCTCTTGGAGTTAGTTTTCTTTTTAAATTTTCTATACATATAATAGGCAATCACCATTTTGTTTTGATTGGTAGTCAACATTATTTCCCACAATTACACGACACGATGTACACCCTACAATGTCTCAACCATGATTGAACGAAACAATTCGTACCGTGTACATACTAGATTTTTTCTTGTCTGCAACAGACACGACATTCTTTCGTGCACAGACCCGACAAAATTCTTCTCATGTACATGAATATTTTCATCTTGTCTGTAGCCGACACGACAAGTTTCTTGCCGTGGACACGCGGCCTAAGGGTCTTTTAACCTTCTAACCAGTCGCTTGCGACCAATAAAACGAGGAGAAAGTAAAAAAAAGGTAAAATATGTGTCATAAATTATGTAATTATGTAATCCACACTACCTACTACGAAAATTGGTGGTGCATGAAAAGAGACTCCACGAGTGACGATACTTAAGTACGTCCGGCGCACCCTGGGCAGTCAGCTCCGCTACCAACCTTGCTGACTGGCTAATCTTTTCACTACGGCATGACCTATTCTCGTATAGCTCGTGCCGACACGATAGAAGAAGACTACTAAAATTGATAAACTATTTGAAATTTTTTTTAGTACTCTACATTCTGCAACATGTTTCATCTATTTCGGAGAAATAAGAAGGCAAATACATCATAAATACAATACCAAAGCAGTTTCGAGAAAATTGTTATCAAAAGTACCTACGAAAGTGTGACCTACTGACCTATTATTTAAATTCAAACACAATAGTATCGCGCATCATTAGTATTGTGTAAATGTAAACTGTAAGGTCGCCTTCAGTACGAGTATGAGTTTAAAAGTTACGAAAACAGCAACAGTTTTCGTGAGCTCATTAAATTCTTATCTCTCTTACACACCCGCAAAAAAAAGAGACAAATATATTATTCAGCATAGCGAACTCACGAAACCTATTGCCATTTTCGTAAATTGCAAACTTGTTCTACAAGTACAGAACCTTTCGTCAATCGCACCTGATGGTAACCGCAGACAGGGTCTAAGATGAAGAGCACACGAATCCGAGTAACAGAGATATAGAGGGATTCCCCTATACCCCTCTGGCTCTCACATACACACGACGGAACACACACAGACTATAATGTGAGGGTGGTAGCTAGCCAGGCGGACCGTTTAGAATTAGATCGTACCAAGCGTGCTGGGTTTTGTTGAATCTTACAACACGCGACTATTTCCAGGTTTCCAGGGTGCGGTGAGGAAGCTTTATATTCTAGTCCGTCCCCAGTCCCCACATGGGGAAATTCTTTTCTGTTATTTTAGTTCAGTCCCTCACATATTTCCTCCTCTTCCTATTTCTACACACTGCTGCCTACGTCTACATTTCCCGGTCACGATCCACCGAGCTCTCCCATTGTAGAACCAGTCGTCTCTTCAGACTCCGCAGTCACACCGATAATTCAGCCCTCATCAAGCTGTCTCCCCCCCCCCCCCTAAGTCCCCGCCAGCAACGCCCTAAGCCGAGGTCCGAGTCCCACTAGGGGTCGCCAATAGTACTGTAGTACAAGTAGTTAGCTGAGGTTTAGTGTTTTACTCCCCCCCCCCCCCCCCCCCCCATTGGCTGGAGACGCTTCAGGTCTCGCCAATAACTGCCCATCTACAGTAGTACAATAGAAAAAAACGTCTACATTTCATTTCTCCTTTCGCAGATCTGCTGGCAGAAATTTCTATTGAAATAATACCTTTATACCTACCTACTCATAATTGTATACTGTTTTTCTTTTGTAAAAGTAAATAAATAAATTAAATGGTAAAGAAATAGTGAATTCTGTAATAAACTCCATAAATCATAGGTGTCACAAAGCAATGACGTCAGGGACTCGGAACTGAATAATTAAGAGGAAAACTTGATAACCGCAGGAGAACCTACTACGTAAACAAACGAACGTAAATAAAACTGACGTACACTATTGTAAAGTTTGCTAACTAAATGTGTTTGTATTCAAGCAAATATTCCTGTTTCTGCAATTTGAGATTGACTATAATTAAAATTATATCATAATAATACAGCACTACAGGTTATCTGCCATATTGAAGGATTATTATAAAAGTGTATTCAGAGAGCCAATTTGACTATCAAAATTTTTGTCAAACGCAAACGAAGCACAACCGGCAGTCAGTTTTTGTCTAAGAAAACTGTCAAAATGATTATAAGTCGCGCGGAGAAGGTTTGCCGATGGCCTTATGACGTCACACGTCGATGGTCGGTACGATTCAGACGAGCGTGGGTAGCGGTCGGTGAAGTGGGAGGCGCAGTCATCGGCAAACCTTCTGCGCGCGACTAGTAGTTTTGGTTTTTGGATCAAACAATTTGACAGCTTTTGAAAACTGTTTGAATGAACGGTTCGATCGATCAATGATGCTATTAGTAGAACTGGCTCTCTGTATCCGATTCTCGTTACAAAAATGTAAAAAAAAGGACCTTAACATTTGACCTATTTTTCCAATTTACAATTTGTGATCACTAAGTCGCGCTTAAAACAAAGCGAGGTTACAAGCGGAGGTGATGCACACGTCTGCTACCCATCCCGCCTTGTGGCACTCGTCGACATAACTCCGACACTCAATTTGAAAGATCTTTTTTGTGATTAACATTTTTGGCATTAGTATCGTTCCTAGGATGCGTTGCACTTAATTTTTTTCCCAAAATATTTAATGTACAGTTTTAGCAACGTTAAGATTTTATTACATGTTCATCATCATCATTCAGCCGAAAGATGTCCACTGCTGGATATAGGCCTCCCCCAAAAGGGGGTTTTGCCGTAATCGCCACGCTTGGCAGGTGGGTTGGTGATCGCAGTATGGTTGTTAAAGGACTCAGAGAACGCTGCTGCCCATCCTCTAAAGAATCCCTGAGTCGCCTTTTACGACACCCACGGGCAGATGTGGGGTAGTGCCATTCTTTAAGTCTGGCACTATACGAGACTTTTAGATTATATGTTAATGTATGTTATATGTGTAGTCTGTGTGAGGAGCTCGTGGCTAAATAATTACAGACGCATAGACCGATCTTCCGGGTTAAGCCACGCTTGCCGAGGTTGGTCTGTGGATGGGTGACCATTTACCATAGCGAGTTTCCTCCGTGCCTCGGAAAGCACGTAAAGCCGTTGGTCCCGGCTGTCATTTGCAGATCTTTGACAGTCGTTACTGTTGGTCAGAAGCCAGAAAGTCGGACAACCAGTCTTACCAAGAGTATGGTATTACCCAGTTACTGGGTTGTGGAGGTCTGATAGGCAGTCGCTCCATGTAAAATACTGATATTCAGCTGCATCCGGTTCGACTGGAAGCCGACCCCAACATAGTTGGGAAAAGGCTAGGCAGATGATGATTATGTATGTTATATGTGTAGATAAAATAAACAACAGCTGCCTTTTCATGCCTGTTATAAGCATGGTCGGACTTCCTTCACGCTTTACCGTACGCAGTGAAAGAGGTCCCCAGTAGATTAGAGCGTAGTTTGTCGCATAACGAAAGGGTAGATAACTTACATAAACAACAGCTGCCAGTTCATGCCTGGTGTGAGCATGGTCGTGTTTCCTCCACGCCTTGCCGTTGTCGTACACAGTGAAAGCGGTCCCCAGTAGATTGGAGCGCAGTTTGCCCGCAAAGCTGTCTGCAGTACGCACCAGCTCGGTAGGATCCGTTGATATTAGGTAGTTTGAAGTGGCGGATTTCTTGCGTTTTCGTGCTGAAAGAATTATTATGTTTAATTTGGATTTTTTGTTGGATTAAGGACGGAATGGCTAGTGGCCACTGACTTTGGGAGACAGGAGGGTAATTGCAAACGAAACGTAATTACTTAACACACTCGCAGTAGGTAGAACTCCTAGTATAATTTTTCATTGTCACAGTAGCCTTGATAGGCTTGGAAAACAAAAACTTGAGAGCATACGACTGCGAGTTTAGGGTGCTAGATAAACAAATAATTAGGCATAAAACTCAACAGTGCATAGACAGTTGGTATAAGTTCTAGATATTATACCTAACTACAGGAAAGTTAGCTGTCCAGTATAATATTTCTAGGTCGTGAATTATCTGACTAATTAGGTTAGATTTTACTTCATTAATTTCAGTCTCCTGATTAATTAGTTGATAAGCGTTAATATTGTTAAAAAAGGTTACTAATTATTATAGCCTACTTCAGCTCATCCATAAGTTTATTTCAGTAATAAAATTAATTGAAGTTAACTAGTTAAACGACATCAATAAATTAATATGGAAAACTATGTAATGAATGGGTAATGAAAAACGAAGTAGGTTTTGATCTTAACTATTGATAAAACAGTAACCTTCAACGGTAATCTTTATAATTGAACTACAAATAGAGAAAGGGCGTTAACGATCATCAATCACTAGGTATTTTAATATTTTTTTATGTCAACCGAGACATACAAACTCTGAAGAGTTTATATGACGCAGTCTGATTGGTACTTCTAATATTTTTAATACGTATGAAGGTTTTTCTTTTTTACCTATGATGATGATACCCTTTTCCTTATTTACCTATGATGTAAAATACTAAGGAACTATGATTCAACTACATAGAAAAAACTTACTTCATAAGTTAACCTGTGAGAATTAAACCTTTGTGCATAGACAGCATTCTATCATTTCTATACAGGGTTATTGGTAAAACACTAATTAAGGGGTCACTGTACTTATCATTATTAACAACTTTTACTATGGGACGAAATGTGAAATCGCAAAATAAAACAGCTTTTCCCTATATTTATGTTCGCATAACTCGTCAAAATGTAGGGAACAGCTGTTTTTTTTTCGCGATTTCAGCTTTCGTCCATAGTAAAAGTTGTTCATAATGACGAGTACAATGATCCCTTAAGAGGTTGTTAGTGTTTTACCAATAACCCTGTATGTCTGTAAGCATTTTCAGCTAAATATGGGCCCTAGACAGACTCTTATGGTGCCGCCAATCCTCTTTACAGTCGCTATTTAAAAATACCCACGGAATGATTCGCAGTGACCTTCTTCCGGAAATCTGGTTTCCAGAAAAAGGCCGGTCGTTGTAACCCTGTTATGGAAAAAAATGTGTTTTTCAAATAGGACTACGATCCGTAAAATTATTAATCTAGACCTCAAATGCGAGTTTAACTCACCTACTGAGGGTTGCGTACAGTGCGCGTCAAACTTCTAGATTGCTCTTCTTCTCTTGTGTCAGCACGAGCTATACGAAAATAGTTCATGCTGTGGTGAAAAGATTAGCCAGTCAGCAAGGATGGTAGCCGGGCTGACTGCCCAGGGTGCGCCGGACGTACTTAAGTATCGTCACTCGTGGAGACTCTTTTCATGCACCCCCAGATTGCGTTATTAGATTAGATTAGATTGCTCTGAAAACGCGACGAGTAATTGCGCAGTAGCAGAACATAGGTATATTTTGCTATTGAACAATTGTACTTTTTTCTTCGAATGATGACTCGTTTATAAAAATCCGCCTACGAAACTAGTACAGATCCTGGGAAACTCGGACGGATGACAGCCCTCAACTACTATCCACTTAACTATTACAAGGAATACATACCAGCCAGCAAAAACACTTTCTTCCCATAGTCCTTCTCTAGATGTAAAAAATAAGTAGGGTACAGCCCCCGGTCCATGCCCTTCCGGTCGCGAGCTATGCGACATTTGTATAGCGTGCCGTGTTTCGCTGGAGTCACCACGAACATTTCGACCGCGCCTTCCACTGATCCTTCGATTTCTGCAGTCTGTTTAAAGAAGGAAAATTTATTCATAAGGTACGCACGGCTAGATATCAAGCTCTCCATTTCTAATATAAGCTGGCCTCTTACGGCACGGACACTTAAGGTACGGAAAGCCTACACAATGCCAGATCAGCTCACATTGGAAATCTATAGCTTGATATGTGCGTACATAACACCTTACAATGATCACCAGTGATCGGAAAAAGGTGAGCTAATTTACCTAAACTTCAAAGAACGGAGACAAAAACTGGAGACTTCCTTACGACAACATTTTTTTTTCGTAAAAATTATTCCGGGTTTCGGGACATCACTAAAGTAAGTACATTTAATATTAATGTTAATAGTACAGAAAACAATTAAATTCGTTTCCTATTTTTGTTTCCCAAAATTGTCACAAAACCAGATGACACGTTTTTCATTGTTTTTAAAAAAGATATTGTTCATTGTTTTCAAAAAAGGAGATTGTCTTTTATTTTTTGAAAACAAAAGAAAGACGATCTCAGAGAAAATTCTCCCGAAAAAAAAATTTTGTCGTAAGGAAGTCTCCAGTTTTTGTCTCTGTTCTTTGAAGTTTAGGTAAATTAGCTCACCCTTTTCCGATCACTGGTGATCACTGATCAGTAATGATCACTCTAAGGTTACATATACACGGTGACACTGACATTCGACACAATGCAATCGCGACACTGAAATTAAACCAGAGCTAATGCGCAACTCAGTGTAACAGCGATGTACACACTACGACACTCGGTGTCGACACTGAGTGTCGAGTGTAATGTGTGGCCGTGTATCCTTACCATAAGGAAAACTTTAAACAACAATGTTTGTAGTTACTATGGGGGGGTCTAAGCTACCGTTTAGATTAGAGGCTTTTGTTGTTGGGCTTAAGTTACTATCGAAATGGGGTCTTGCTTTCATTGGGGTGGAGCTAAAATTTCTGTTAACGATGTAAGCAATCGAAGAATGATTCTAAGCTATTGACGAGAATAATCTATAAGTTTAATATTAAGGGGGGATGAAGAGACCAAGCCAAGCCAAGCCAAGTAAGCCAAGTGAGAGTCGAAAGTCTTGCAACAACTGTCGGGATGTGGTAAAAATTGCTGTTGGAGAAGGCATTGTTACCTGAGTAGGCGACCCATCTCTGTGCGGCTTATCGTGCAGTGGCGCGACGGCGGCGTCTGCGCACACGTCATCAGTGCTCGCGTCACGTCCTACGCTGCAGACCGGCACACTCTCCTCCTCCTCTTCCCCGCTACCGTCCCCCTCGCCTACAGTGAGGACTTCTATCTGATTCCCTAACTCTGCAAGGGGTTGTAAAGACTTCATTGATGAAGTGTGGTAAGAAGAAGTTGTGTGTTTCATTATTGGTGTATGACACATCTGCATAATTCTGTGTGATACTTAATGGCTCGTCCACATACACACGTTATGCTATCAGTACAACAGATTTTTGCTTAACAGATGGTGTAAACATAGGCTCTTTAATACAGTGACAAACAGGGCCATAGCTACTGACGAGGCAGACAGGACAGTGTCCCGTGTTCCCCGAGCATAGGGGGGTTCGAACTTGTAAAGGGCCCGTCCCGGGTCCTCAAGAGCCTATAGCTACGGCCCTGATGACAAAGGGAACGATATTATGCTTAAAATTTCTTTCCGACTTGTGTTAAATGTTTTTTGTATGATTTGTTTTTGCAAGAGTCCTTGGCATGGAAATTCCTGAGTGTGGAGTTATCTGAAGAAGTTTTGAACCAAAACTGTATTTGAAGTGTTTACATGTAACTCTATTGGTTGGCTTATGTAGGTAGTGTTATCTATCCTCGTAATATTGATTAATTGTAAGTATTGGGCGTTAAACACGATAATTAACCATCGCGAACAGTACGACCGCCCTGAACATAGGATCTGCGCAATTTCGGTTATATGTAGGTAATCATGAAGGAAACAGTAGGTAACTGTAAAGCTGCATCCACGCTAGACGAGCCGAGCACGAGCGGAGCCGTTCTGTTCACGGCGTCAATTATTATTGTGGATGTAAAACGAGGTTACAACAAACAAATTCTTGTGCGCGGCGCAAATTTCTTCTTGTTCGTCAAAAACCCGATAGTTGGCGGAGCGCAGCCAAACGCTCGAGACTTCTAAGCCCGTCTACGCTACGCAAATCCATGCTCCGCTCGTGCTCTGCTCGCCTAGCGTAGACGCAGCTTTAAAACTGTCAAATTAGATTTGCTTAAAAAATGGCAGATCCTAAAAATAATGTTAGTTAATTGTTAATTTAACGCCATTTTGATCCTAAAAAATCTTTTGCGCAATTATCTGTACGAAGTTCTGGGCGGCCAAGACACTTCGGCTGTACTGTAAGGCAGTTTGTCTACCGCCGCCGTCACCGAGAACGAGATGACGTTGCCGAAGTAGCGATACATACATTAATTACTATGACTGCGTGTCCACCGCACGTCCGTCATCCGAGCGCAGTAAATCGGCGCTACCGCTAGAATCTGGCCGAGATCGTGACGGACCGAAATGCCGGCAATACAAAACACATCTACACTTGTCCACTACATCCGAGATTGAAGGCGCCGGTGTACGGATTTCTATCTTATGTTGAGAACCACCGAGATCGGTCGCGGTGGACATAGTGGCGACTATTTCCACGTCGTTCCGAACTGGGTCCGAATTAATCTCGTTTCTCGGTGACGGCGACGGTGGAAAAACGCTAGGCGTACTTGTCATTCCAGAGTGCGCCGACGACGGTAGGATAGGATGTAGATGAAAATGTATTGCCATTTACGGAGCTCGCTTCTTAACTATAGGGTTTCTAACCGGACTAGCGCACTGGGCAGCGCGAGATAATTTTGTCGATGCATTATCTCGTGCTGAGACGAGATAAGCCAGACGTTATCTATACTCAGTTCAACGAAAGATAAGTTCCGACATCGCGGTAATTTCTTAAATTGTAGCCGTAAGGTGACTGCTATCGAAAAAACGTAAACGATATCATCAAAAATCGCAAAATAGATATCCATGTTTTGTTTTTAGGGTTCCGTACCCAAAGGGTAAAACGGGACCCTATTACTAAGACTCCGCTGTCCGTCCGTCCGTCCGTCTGTCATCAGGCTGTATCTCATGAACCGTGATAGTTAGACAGTTGAAATTTTCACAGATGATGTATTTCTGTTGCCGCTATAACAACAAATAATAAAAACAGAATAAAATAAATATTAAAGTGGGGCTCCCATACAACAGACATGATTTTTTTGCCGTTTTTATAGATAATTAGCGACCCGCCCCGGCTTCGCACGTGTACGTTTTATAGCTTAAAACCTTCCTTTTGAATCAATCTATCTATTAAAAAAACCGCATCAAAATCTGTTGCGTAGTTTTAAAGATCTAAGCATACATAGGGACAGACAGCGGGAAGTGACTTTGTTTTATACTAAGTTATGTAGTGATGGTACGGAACCCTTCGTGCGCGAGCCCGACTCGCACTTGGCCGGTTTTTTTTTAAATATTTGACATTCTTTGTGTGGTAACGTTTTGTAGAAAAGTAAGTCACATCACGTTGAAGAGGGTATAGTTTAGGCACGAGATAATTTGTCTAATAGTCTTGTTGGTAGCCAATGAGATGGAATTTGTCACGCCCAACTTTATCGCAACCGGTGACAACAGTAATATTTTTTCCAATTGCAATTATTAATATTATTCTGTTAATACCTACGCAAGGCTGTAAAATGTGAGGACCATGCAGCATCTAGTGTTACACTTTCATTCTTAATATTTGACTGCCTATTGTCTATCGGTATGAGTCTGTCATGCTCACTGAAATGTCTTGCTGATGGTGGCGTTGTGCATCGGGTCGTTGAGTTCCCTGCAACATGGTTGAGCTGAGCGACGCCGATGTATGCGTCATGCTCGTGAACGGGTGCTGTCTGTTGGGACTGGTCAGCTCGTAACTGCTATGGCAATCGTTTTAAAAGGCTAACTTTCTCATTACTTTTCATGTTGTTAACCACATGTACATTAATCTGCGTTGTTCTTACATTACTACAATGAAAATTGTCAAAACATTTACTTTTTTAAAAGAGTGTCTATGGAGTTTCTTGCCGGTTCTTCTCCAAAGGACCTACTACTTGGAACCGAGCCCCTAGTGTTGACCTTTTGAAAGCACCAGGGATCTGGTCTACTTGAAATAAAAACTATTTGACTTTGACTTTGACTTGTCACCAATGACCGCAAAACTGGCGATGGCAACTGGGAATAGACCTAGAAACCATTAGACATAACTATAAACTAATATTGATCCCTATTAATGTTGTTGAACTACGCCATCATATTACTCATGTTGATTACTGTTTGACTACATAATTATTTTATGTGCTCATATTGACCACTAAAAGTTTAATAAATTAATAAAGTTGATGACACTTTTAAGTGTCTGGAATTTAATGAAGGTTGCTTATAATATATTCATTGTTGTTTCAATAGTGTAACGACTTTATTTTTATTATTAAGTAGCATTTAATTAGGAAATCATCATACAGCTGTTAAGATCTGCTGAATGCGGATCAGGGGCCTAATTCTCTTAAAATAAATCTTGATAAATCACAACCGAACCAAAGCCGAACCGTTCATTCAGACAGTTCTCAATTTCAAAAGCTATGAAATTGTTTGACACAAAAAACAAAATCAATCATTTTGAAAGTTTTCGAAAACAAAAACTGACTGATGGTGTTGGTTCGATTGCGTTTGGCAACAATTTATTTTAGGAGAATTGGGCCCCAGCTTATTGACCATTATTTAGCATTTTATTGTTTAACAAAATATTATTATTATTATTATATCTGCCTAGGCTTTTTTCCAACTATATTGGAGTAGGTCTAACCAGCCACCACAACCACTACCATAAGGCCCGGCACAGACGACGAACTTTTTGTCCGGCGGACTACCACGGACAAGAATGAAAGTAGTTGGTTGTTGTTGCCAACGCAGACACTACAGTTCTAACTTCTTCTCTCGTGTCAGCATGAGCTATACGAAAATAGCTCATGCTGTGGTAAAAACTTTAGCCAGTCAGCAAGGTTGGTAGCGAGGCTGACTGCCCAGGGTGCGCCAGACGTACTTAAGTATCGTTACTCGTGGAGGCTCTTTTCATGCACCCCCCTTGAGTTGTAACGACAACTACAGACAAAATTACCGTCATCTGCGTTGAGTCCGTGTTAAATTTCGCGACGGGCAAAGACTACCAGCCACGTCAATTTCTGTCCGCGGCAGTCCGCCGGACAAAAAGTCCGTCGTCTGCGCCGAGCCTTAGCCTAAAATGCAGCTAATTACCAGTATTTTACATGGAGCAACTGTCATCAGTCCTAGGCAACTCAGTTACTTGACAACACTGATATCATAAGGTTAGACTGGTTATTAGATTTTTGGGTATCTGACTACTCGTAACAGCTGCTATATGTATTTGTTTGGGACCGATGGCTTAATGAATGCTCTGAGGCATTACAGGGTCTTAATGTGTAATGAATGGTCACAAAATAATTATAGGCCTATATTACAATTGAAGCATTAAGAAGTCAAGGTTTTATTTACCACCCACACATTACTTAGCCTGTGTATTAATTCATGATAAGAACTAGCATATTTTTTACTTTTGTCAAGTAATTATTCAAAAAATATTTTTAACTACTTGCTCTACTTAGAATGGAATAGTATTCTGTAGTTAACAGGTTAGGTACTTTATAAGTAATGAATGAATAATATGTTTTTCTGTGTTCCAATAACAATATTATTCATTCAGAATATGATTCACCGTATCAATAGAACAAGGTTGTAAGTGTAACAACACAATAGATTCTTGAATTTACATTCGTAAAAAATGTTTATGTATTGTTTTAGATTTTTGTGAAAGTCAACACAGTTGTAAACATGTCATAATAATGTTGTTTAAAATGAAAAGCCTCTTTCCTACAAATAAAATTATTTCAGAAACTTTAAAGTCTCAAGTACTGTAATTATAGACACAATAGATAAACAATGGCACTGACGAACCGGTTCGTCGGTCGGGACGCTAGCGGTTAATATAGCATATACCATTGTGTCTGTATTTCCCAAAGGGATAGGCAGAGGTATATAGAACACCTTCATTTCACCATCATGTTAAGTCCCATGTAATGGGGGGCGAGCCTATTGCCATCAACTGGCCACAAATCCAGACACCTAGTAACTGAAACTGAGTATTTCATGGAATATATTTCAGATCTATTTAGTAGGAATGAGGCTTTGAAATTCCACTGTACATGTTAGTGGCCTAATATGAATTACATCAACTTGTATGTAATAAATTCTTAGATACAAAGAAGTTAATAAATAACTCAATAAGTAACTCATTAGACCTGCTAACTTGTCAAGAGAATTATTGTATGTTTATAGTAATATTAGTGAGTACAGAGTAAACAGTCACCAATCATGCTAAAATAATGTAGACAGAAAAGCGTAAGTATTATGTTTTGTAAGAAAAGTAAGCGCAGCGTTCCTACTTACCATCATAAGTTGATATTCTATTTGTTTGGAGGGGTATTACTTGGTCCGGATTGACTGGCGACATAAGAAATTGCATCGGGCCATCATAGCCTGTTATGAAAGGAAAAGAAAATGCGCATAACGAAAATATACATCAAAAAACCATGCATGAGTCAACTAAACATTGATAATTCTGGTTAGTTGGGATATTAAATGGAAAAACACTTACCATGTAGCTCACGGGAACGGCTGCCTGATATTGGACGTTTTGCAGACCCTACCCTTAGATCGTTTGCTTGCACCATGCCAGAATTCTGGCGTTTCTGTTTCATTTTTTGTTCCATCATTTGGCGCTAAATTGATGAGTAAAATTAATTGGTATGATATCCAATGACAGAGGAATATTTTAATATTGATATTAACACGATATAAAATAAGCAAACATACAAAAATGATGTGAATTTATAAATTAAATTTAAACCCACTTACTTGCTGTTCGATTTTTTGATCCCGCATTGAAGCCATGGTCGTATGCGTAATTTACTTTGTATTTAACTTTAACTACAGCGTACTACAGTTTAGTTGTAAACGTCTTAACTTTTATTTCAAAATTCAATACAATAATTGGCATTTTGTAAGCTCATTTTTTGTTTATAAATCATCTTGCCTACCGTTGCCCAGGAAAATAGTGTTGTCAGCGTAGTAATTAGCAGCGATTATATTCTCTGTGTTGTCAGCTTGAACGTGAACTTTATCGAGAACATACAGGTAGGGATGGGATATACTTGCAAAATAATATATGCAATTCCTATATACATTATTCTTATAATATTTACATAATTACAAATAAAAATATATACAAATAAAATAAAAAAATATCCTAATAAAACTATAAACTAAAATAGTGCGTCAAAATATTCCTCCGCATCGCTGTCGACTGGTAACGTGCCCAGAAGGCTGGCAGCATTGCCACGTTGTATGGCAATGCTTATCCTTTGGCCAAGGTAGAGGCCAGCCTTCGGGTCACGGGTCGTATCGACCAGCCGCCTTGCAAGATCTTTGTATAAGATTTGGGCACTCGGACCCCACGGCCCGAGTGTTTCGACCCCAAACGGCTCGAAAATATAATTACTAATCAAGTTATTATATTTTCGCCGCTTGAGGGCCTCCGCAGCTGCAGCAGCAGCGCCAGCACAGCCTACCGAGCTAGGAAGATGAGATGGCGCAAGGGTATCGACGCACGTTGCGTCCCATACCAGAGGCCTACCCATCTTCCATGGCATCAATGACATACCATCTGGTCTCTTGCCATCGTCACGTGCCAAGCCATTTGGTTCTAATACGGCTGGAACGCCGGCGGTGACAAGAGCACGACGGATAATATCATTTAAGTTGGCGTGCCGTGCTATACGGCCTGCACTCCTGCTGCAAGACAAGCCGTGGTGTCCGAGGCTGTCGACGGCTTCACCGCAGTGGCAGCGATGCGGAGCACAGCAGGGAGCACCCTCTGTGTTTAATGGAGGTGTTCCTGGCACCTTGTAGGTATACAGGAAGTGCGACCACGGCTCTTCCTTGACCATTTTTGTACCTATGAATTTCTGGATTTCGATTTGAATTATTTTCTTGTTTCGTCCTTTTTAGACCCCTTTTTTTATTTACGTAGTCGGGTTATAGTTTTTTAACTTTATTTTTTATTTAGTACTTTTCCGTTTCCCGATCGGGCATATACACTAGCCGTGTAATATCTACATCGTCGCATTCTAAGAAAGGGTATAGACCGCGGCACCAATAGGCACAAATAGGACTGCCGCGCGAACTGTACGACCGCATTTTAAACACATATTTTGACTTAAACAATATGATATATGTAGATATTTGTAATGTGCTCGCCAAGACCTTTCTTTTGATACCAAACACGTGATGATTATCTCAATTTAATTTTTTCGAGGTTAGAATTTTAGGTTTAAATTCCGTCATATAAATTTTTTATAAAATTTATATAGCCTATGTTACCCGGACTATTATTACGAAACTATTGACACCTCATTCATTAAAATCGGTTCAGTAGTTTAGGTGCTACGGTGGAACATACAAACATACATACAAACATACTTACATACATACATACATACATACATAGACTGCCAAAATCATTACCCTTCCTTTTGGCTTCGCCGTAGTCGGGTAAAAATGGGTTGTAGGCTTTAGTTATTTCCAAGGTAGGAAAAACCTTGTGGCAAAAAATAATAATAGTGGAAACATTTTGTTATCTTCATCTGTCTGTCTCAGTCAGTGTCATTTATAAATTTATTCATCTGTGGTCATTAATTTTTCAAAATGGCTGCGACCCGGAGTCTTGTAGAATTTTTGAACCCAAAAACTATTAGAACAGTTTTCACCAATAAATCCAATAATATTGTAAAAACTTCTTATCGTTATGTGCATGGGTGTAATAGTTGTGATAAATTTTTAGGCGATCGCGCCATATATGTTGCTTCTTTAGCACGTAAAAACTGTAAGTTTTACATGCTTTCATTACATCACCGGTTTTGATTTATTTCATGAAGGAGAACATAATAAACGAACAGAATGTATTGTTAGTTAGGTCGTCCCAATATTCTGTTGTTATTAGGTTTACTACTAAGAATGCACTTTGACATTTCCTGAAACATAACCTAACTTTAGAATTTCATCACTCAGATAATGTCGGTGCTAGACACCGATTTATTCACACGACGCACAATCTAAGTGCTCGGGCTGACTACTACAAGGTCCTCGGGGTCGCTAAGAATGCTTCTTCCAAAGACATCAAGAAGGCTTACTACCAGCTTGCTAAAAAGTACCACCCTGATTCAAACAAGTCTGATCCAGAAGCTTCTAAAAAGTTTCAAGAGGTGTCCGAAGCCTATGAGGTATGAAAAGAACATTAATTTAGGTTTTTTTAATGTACTTTTAAAGGTTTATTCATACAGGACCGTTACTTAAAATGGTCCAACCAGCTTACAGCTGATAATGATACCTCATTTTATATCAAGATAGCCATGCTCAATCTCATTGCCAAACTGAGTTATAAGTTCATCAAGGTTCACTGGCAATAACAGATATTATTCAAGATTATTCAAAACAAATTTTAAATGAAGGCATTGTAACTAATACTCAGAATAAATTTAAATATGTTATTTATAATTCAAATTTTAAAAACAAAAAAGCAATTTTATATTTCATTTCATATAAAAATGAATTTTCTTTTTTAGTATAATCCCAAATGTGTAAAATCTAATGTTAATGGAGATAATAATACCAATTTGAACTTCAACAACCACCATTCATACAAAAATGCTTCTATCCTCTTTTATCCATCTATTTTTCTAATCTTTTGATATGACTACAGTAGACTATGATTATTGACTATACTGCTGTGCTAAATGCAAAAGCGGTATCTGAGCGAAAGCTAATTTAGAGAAAATTGACGTATTGTAAATATTTTTAATTTTTATTCATTTCACACAAACATAAAACTATTATTACAGGTACTAACTACCTAATGCAATAGCCTATCATGTATAAATATTAAAAAACTAAAAACAAAAATGGTAATTCAAATAATAAACTAACCTAAACAAATTACGCAATAAGTGGCCCGCGTTAAAATAGTTTCCTTATCCTCTTAGTGATTTAAAAACTTTTTTGTGTTGTGCGAGAATGTTATTAATAAGATACTGCTATTTGGCTTAGTTCATTGGATACATATTTTTAAGCTATCCAATACCATAAGAATCAAATTAACGTTTTTTTTTTGAGATACAGCTTTTGAACTTAGCAAGGCAGTATAGTACTGATGAGAATGAATGAGACAAACTCTAGGACCTTACTTCTACCGTAAAAAGCTTTAATTGTAGCTAAAACAAGTGTGAAATTAAAATGTTCGAAAAAAAAAAACTGTGACTACTACTCTGTGACCCTGTAAGGCTCAATTTACACCGCCGCGGAATGGAATGGAAGCGACTTTTTGCACCGAAATTGTACATAGTATAATGAACTTTATGTCAATTGTATAAAGTACAAACTAAATAAGAGAATCCTCGCGCATTCAGTCGGCGCCGTCTGTGGAATCCGCGGGAAGTGGCGCGAACGGCAGTTGGTTGGGGCGGTCACAGTAGTGCGGTGCGAAGCGTTTATGATGATGATTCGCTGAAATGCGCGAGAATTCTCGAGCATTCGCGCGCCTTCTAGCGTCATGAGGCGAAATTGACGCTTCTATTCCATTCTGCGGCGATGTAAATTGAGCCCGACATCCCACTGCTGGGTAAAGGTCTCTCCTTAATTTCCAAAAATTCTACTAATACTTTAAATGTGAAATTTTGGATGTTTTTGAGTTTGTGAATTTGTGAATCAATGTAACAGATTTGAATGAAATTTGGCACAGAGGTAGACCATGACCTGGATTAGGATGCTTTTTATCCCGGTACGTGAAGTAGTTCCCCGAGGATGCAGGTGAAACCACATGCAACAGCTAGTACATAAATAACTTTTTTTTTTCAGATACTCTCCGATGAAAATAAGCGTAAGCAGTATGACACATATGGCACCACTTCAGAACAGATGGGCATGGGTGGAGGACCATCAGGTACTGATGGATTCACTCACCAATGGCAGTACAAGTCAACTATTGATCCTGAAGAGCTCTTCCGAAAGATATTTGGTGAAGCTGGCTTCAAGAGCGAGGCCTTTGCTGACTTTGCTGAGTCCCAATTTGGGTTTGGAGCAGCTCAAGAGGTACAGTAATAATTTAATACAATTCCTTTTTGGTGGAACTACATCTAACTATAAAATTTGAAACAAAAAGAAATTTGAGACATACTATTTACACCTAATAACAATGTCCATGTAAATCAGTCTTTCTTAAAGTGGGCGATAACGCCCCGTTGTGGGCGCTAGACACATACAGGGGGGCGGTAAAAGTAATGATTGCGATTTTGATTTTTAAGATGTGGTAAAGTTAAAAGAATTAGGGGGCGCTAGAAAATAATTGATACTCAAAGTGGGCAGTAGACAAAATATGTTTGAGAACCTTGGATCTAAATGTATACCAGCTTCTCAAACAACAGCCCTCACAAACACTTCCTAAGCAATCAAATAGTCAGAATGTGGAATAAGCTCCCAGAACATAGTCATAGTCTCAGCTCAAAATATGAATTGGATTATAAACTGACAAAAATATATATAATACTCAACTGCAAAAATAAATACTAGTGAGGAATAGCAGGATCCAGGCTCTAACCAGTTGTCTCAACTACCTGATTAATAATTGGACGTAGTTACACGAAAAGGATCCAATCCACATAGTCACTTTAGAGATTTTGAAGTTTGGAAGATGTTTGGCATGCTATACATGTGGGTTGGTTCTGAGGTTGATAAAAATTGATATACAGTTGTTTTTGCTTGGATCTTTTTTTACTGGCCGATAGTATTGATATTTAGCATCAGTTTGGTGCACTTAACTCATTTTTGACCATTTTGTGGATTGTATCCATTTCGTGTAACTAGTCCAATTTATATTTATAATATAAATAATAAATAAAATAAACATCAAACTTAAACCTACAAACATTTTGCAATCAGATTTGCGGGATCTTGATTTGAGTTTGTTATGAAATCTTGAAGCTCTACAAAGAGTACAGGGTCAATAATATTTAAAGAATGTTTAAGACTGTAATTTTGACTCTAATCTCATTCCAGGTTGGAGTTAATCTCCGGTTCACAGAAGCGGCGCGTGGGGTGAACAAAGATATAAATGTTAATGTAATAGACACCTGCCCCAAGTGCCAGGGTTCCCGCTGTGAGCCTGGTACCAAATCCATCAAGTGTACCTACTGTAATGGCACCGGCATGGAGACTTTCTCTCGAGGTCTGTATTGTCAGATTAATTGCTCAGCTAGGTTTTTTAATAAACTTGCATGAGAATAGTACTTTAATCTCAGGTCAAAATTGAGAAATTCTGCCGAAAGAAATCACAAACCATTTTGCTTGATATAGAGTTTGTCTAGAACAGGGGTGGGCAAATGCCAGAAAAACGCAAGAAATGTTGTAGGGGGACAGAATAAAAAAAAATGCATTTTGTACTGCCAGAACTCTTTTGGTTTTAATAATTACTGCTATTTGTGATGGCCATACACTTTTGCTCGAAAGAGGAGAGTTGGCGGGCCGAATTAAAACCATTTGCAGGCCGGAGTTGCCATGTGAGCCGTAGTTTGCCCATCCCTGGTCTAAAACCACAACTGGTATTGGTATAATGGGCTGGTTTCCGCAACTCCACTTCTGAGCGCGTAGATTGCGTGACGGGTGGTAAGTGACACTCGATCCACCCTAACTCCTCGAAAAAGGCCAGCACACCCTTGATGTTGCTGACGGTCTCTCGGAGAGTACCTGGGTTTCCGAAGTATTTGGCCCTGTATATGGCGACCTCAGGGCATTTTAGTAGCACTCTAAAACCACAAACAAATAGGCTGAGCATGGTATAAAGTAGGTACCAGCAAACCCACTTTTCACTTAAGGTTTTTAACTGTATAAGAAAGTTTTCTCTTTCAACTGCTTGTAAAATTGTTCTTAACATATAATTTTATTGCCCAGGTCCATTTGTGATGCGTTCGACGTGCCGACACTGCCACGGTACCAGAATGCTTATCAAATTTCCCTGCGTCGAGTGCGAGGGGAAGGGACAGTCGGTATGTATCATATCAAGATGGTTAATGGAATGAATTAGTGGGAATTAAGATACAGCTGTGCACAATGGATGCAGGTGTCTGCTGGAAAACGCACTCAAAGTGGGTTTGCCATATTGATAATGGAAAACTGGTCAAATCAGCATAAAAATATTAATTGCTTAGTGCTTAATGTGAGCTTCCCGTAAGGCAGCAATTTGTTTTAAAAAACAGGGATTCAGCTGCCTATCCTTTTAACGTCACAATCCTCCTTAAATGCGTGTCATGCCAGCTCCCTGAGACTAAATTCCATTTGTTACACTCAAGCAAATGTCATTTCCATTTAATTTGCTCTTTCCACAGGCGTTAATGTTTAAGGAAAATGGATTTTGTCTTAAAGCCCAGTAATCGAAAGAATGCATTAAGGAAAATAAGCAAATCATAAAATTATTTGCTAGAAATACGATAGCTACGTAGGAGTTACCTAGGAGTCTTCTGTTAGCTTTTGAACTATCCTGGCGTGCCTCTAGCGATTAAATTATTGTAACGATCTATATTAAATAAAAAAATAGTTTTGTTTGTTGGTAAGCGCACACGCACAGGGCTGGACAGATTTGGCTATTTTTTTAATGTCCGTAATTGATGTTCTATTTAGTATTATTTTAGGTTTTTATGGAAAGAACAATTGGAAAAGTTCCCGGGAAAATTTTTGTATGATAGGACAACGTCTGTCGCGTCAGCTTGTGCATACGGCAAACGGCTATGGTCGAAATTGCGAGTTTTTTTTCCAATGCCAGTTGTAATTGTGTCTAAACAGGTTCAACGTAAGAAAGTAACAGTGCCGGTACCGGCTGGCGTCGAGGACGGACAGACGGTCCGCATGCAAGTCGGCAACAACGAGATATTTGTCACCTTCAAAGTTGAGAAGTCCAATTACTTCCGCCGGGATGGACCTGATGTACACACTGATTGTACTGTAAGTATCTGCCTAGCCTTTGATGCCCATCTTTTTTTTTCTAACTGTTTTCGGTTTGGCTCCCAGTCAAACAAAATGCAGCGGTCTTTTGTGGGCAGTCTTTTAATGCAATCTTATCATAATCTTATCATGTTGAAGCAAATTTAAAGATTTTGCCTGTTTCTATACATCTGAAATGAGTGAAGATTTCTCTTTGTATACTATAAGTGGTTTAATAAGATATTTCTAATATATCTAACATTAACATTATTACATTACCCGGTTTTTAGGGTCCCTAACTATTCAAGTGTAGTATAAAAACAGGACGCCCGGTCTCTTTGATTGTCGGTCGGGCCTCTTTTTACCGTGCCCTAAAAATCTTGTATTGTAAAAAAGGCCTTATTTTGTCTTTGTGGTTGGATGTTAACGAGAAAATGCATTTTCTATTTTTATTTGCAGATTTCAGTGTCTCAGGCGTTGTTGGGTGGCACAGTTAGGATACAAGGACTATATGAAGACCATACATTGCAAGTTAGTATTTCATACATTATATTGATTATCAACCATTAGGTTGATGATGATAAAATGGGTTGCAGAAGACCATTAAAAAGATATTAGATCGGAAGCCAAAGCAGCGGGCCTACTCACTGGGTCCGTCAACGAAGTTTAGTTGCCCGTCCGAAACGTAGAAGTGAACAAAACAAGTGTCAAGTTCAACTTTTCGAAAGGGCAAAAACACATCGGTAGTAGGGACAACTGTCAAATCGTGTTGTCATTCATTCTTAGTTCGGGCCCCGAAATAATCGTATGTCCGTAGGTAATAGGGAGTAGGAAACGCTCGTAACTAAGACCGAAACCACGGACTTCGAGCTTAAGGAGTAGACCTCTTGATTCAAATGAGGTTCTGGTCTGCCCAGCTTTTGCGCAACTATGTTGGGGTCAGATTCCAGTGTAACTGGATGCGGCTGCCATCAGATCTCTGCCACCCAGTTACCAGGCTCAAATAAAGTGTTTCTCAAAAAAAAAACCATAAACCGTAATTCTCTACTGCCCCAATCTACTCACTTGACATAATGCGACAAAAATGTAATTGGCCGGTAAGTGTGGCGCCACATCATGCAGAAATTACGCGACCGAACTTCGGCGTCTATGTTTTTTATATAGGTAAAACGAGACGTAATTTCAGCCTGGTGTGTCCGCGGGTAATTTAAAAAGCATTGCAGGCGTAATCATGTCGAACTTCGGTCGCGTATCGGCATAGTGTGTTTAGACACTAATTGGCTGTATCGCGCTTTCTGTAATTGCTCATTAAATTTTTGTAGCTCTTGGTTTTCATAAGAAAATAAATGAATAAAAACGCGTCTGCTTACCATATTGCAATCTTCTGCTATTGGTTGATAGTTATTTACTTTGTTAGATGTACTATTTCGTCTTAACTTGCGTTAAAATAAATGTTTTTGTTTCAGATAATGCCTTGCACATCATCACACACCATTATCAGACTGTCGCGAAAGGGCATGAAGAGAGTCAGTCAGCACGGCTACGGAGATCACTATGTGCACATTAAAATAAAGGTCAGTTCTAAGATTAAATTCAGGTTATGACGGCAAAACGGTATACCGCGCAGTATCTTTAATAGCGACAATATGACGGCCAGAGGCTAGAGGCCGCCTTTGCTTCCATGTATGGTGGTCGAGTCTCGTGTAGTGCCGGACTTAAAGAATAGCACTACCCCAGCTCTTCCCGTGGGTGTCGTAAAAGGCGACTAAGGGATTCTTTAGAGGATGAGCAGCAGCGTTCTCTGAGTACTTTAACTATCATACTGCGATCGCCAACCCGCCTGCCAAGCATGGCGATGACGGCAACCTCCCTCTCCCTTTTGGGGGAGGCCTATGTCCAGTAGTGGACGTCTTTCGGCTGAATGATGATGATGATGGTCGACAGATCCACGGGCCCTGAGAAACGGCCATGACTTCATATAAAATTCAAATCATTCAAAGGGCGGCGGCAGGACCTGTTCAACGATTAGCGCTGTGTGTGCGTCGAGATTCACAGCGATAATTATCTGTATGAGCACAAGCTTATACACACGCAGTGCTCTATTTGAATATGTTTTCATTATTTTTGACGACACGTTTGGTGCAGCCACTGAGCGATTGGCTTTAGCGCTACGGGTCGCGGGTTTGATGTCCGCACGGAACAAATGCTCTTACGTCCTGCCGATAGTTGTTCCGCGTCTGGGTGTTTCTGCATGTGAGATTTGTATCTATCTGTAAACGCACCAACGATACAGAAGAAACAGAAGAGAGGGGCAAAAAAATTGCTCACCTTCATATGAAAACCCTTAGAGCCATTACGCACTGTCGACTGGTCGCCGGAGACTTGGTCTCTCGACGACCAAAACATAAGCATAGTCGCCCGGGTGACCGGCGACCAAATGCGGAAACACCTATTTAAACTATGGAAAGTCACAGTCGCCGTCGACCAAGTCTTCGAAGACCAGTCGACAGTGCGTAATGACTCTTATAAGTGTACTTTCTATAGCTTAAAATCTTCCTCTTGAATCACTCTAACTACTAAAAAAACCGCATCAAAATCCGTTGCGTAGTTTTAAAGATCTAAGCATACATAGGGACAGACAGCGGGAAGCGACTTTGTTTTATACTATGTACTCATTTCATTTAAGTCATTCATATTTGTCAACAGGTACCAAAAGCATTGTCGAGCAAGCAGAAAGCGTTGGTGTACGCGTACGCCGAACTGGAAGAGGACACGCCCGGACAGATACACGGTGTCGCCTTCGACAGAGATGGTAAGGCCTGACTGATAAGATTACGTAGCCAACGGAACTATTCTTAGCTTATTTACTAATGCCTGGCTTATACGATGGCTGTGACTGGACCCAGTGACTCTGATTTTAGGCGCCAGTCACTGGGTACACGTAGACGTGATCTGTAAGTCATTTTTCTGTCGATTTTTAACTCTGACCCGTGGCAAAGGAAGCTGCTGGGTCCGAAAAATAGAACAGAAGGCTAGTCAGCTGGACTAATTTGCGAGCGCGACGTCAGCGCTGGACTGGGTTGAAGCTAGTGTCCACACGAGCCCAGTGGCAAGTCAGCACTGAACTGGGTTACTGCACTACCACGTTAGTGCCATTGTGTAAACCAGCGGTTCCCAGACTTTTTTTCTTACCACTTTCAAAATTTAGCTGGTTCCGGTGGACCCCCTGCAGTTACATTTCTACCATATTACCATATAAAATGTGAGGATTAGATCTTTTTGTCACGCCAACGTAGACCCCCGTCGAGTCTCCCGTGGACCCCTGGGGGTCCGCCTGAACCACTTTGGGAAACTCTGGTGTAAACCATGCATAAAGGAAAACTGACAAATATGTTACGAGACGAATAACCCTACATCTTTATTTTAAGACTGTATTACAACCGAAAGGATAGGAGAATATACTCTAATATAAACCTCATTGTATAATAGGTAAAAGGTTAGTCAGAATAGAACAGAAATGTACACAAAAAAACATTTGTTTTACAGAAAAACCAAAAACTAGCAGTGATACAGGCAGTAAATCGGAAACGGGTAGAGGTGGTGATAAGATTCACCAAGCGAATCGCGATACCGACGATGATGAAAGACGTAAGACGAAAGCGTGGACTTTTCTAGAAAGTTTAAGCGAGTCTTATCAGACTAATAAAATGTATTTCGTTACTGGGTTTGCTTTAGCTATATTTATATGTGGGCTTGCGATGATTCAAGACCCACAGGATCGGTATGGCGCGTATGAATACGTGCGTAAGATTGACGAAATGGAAAGTCGGGATATGGATAAAAGTTTTGGCTATGAAAGAACGATAAGACGGCAGAGGGAAGGTAATCCTAGATTGTATGACGAAGAATGATAGATGATGTTGCAGGAGGTTTTTGTAATTTATTGTCTTTGAATGATATAATATTCGCTTCGAGATAGCTTTAGCTAGCTTTTTAGTAGTTATTTTAATGCTTGTCTCTCATGAATACAAAATACAATCAATAGTATTTTGATTGCAGTAAGACGAAATACCAAAGACCATATTATTTCATCATTAATTTGTAAATATATTTTTAACTTTGGTCTCAAACAGTCAGAATTATACAATTCATAAATGGGTTAGGAAGTGAATTTATTATTATTTCAATTATCTATAATTTCTCAATTCAGAATGCACTGAAATATTGTTTTTTCGAAGTATGTTGGTGTTGTGATTAGAGATGGGCAAAGGGAAAAATCTGTGCCCCTAGAGAAAAAGGGTTAAGTTCTTTTAACCTTTATAACCCTAGTGAATAAGGTACAAGTCCTTATACCCTTTATAAAAATTTTATACGCTTTGCCCCTAGTGTAAAAGGGTATAAGTCATTATCCCTTTATAGAGACTTATACCCTTTTTCACTAGGAGCACAGAAATACTCTTGAGTATTTATCCATTTGCCCATCTCTAATTATGATAATATTAACATTTAAAATAGTTCATCAGGTTACTATTGTTTCCATATTTAACAAGATAATATTTAATGTAAATAGGTTTTGGCCCTGATTCCAGGGCATCGATTAAATATAACTAAAAATATGGCTGTCTTTTAGTTGCAGATACAACATGAAAGAGATGAAAGACAATTAGAGCTGTCAAATTAGGTTGAATTAAAAGGACATCAGGCTTATATAAAATTAAGGAGGGTCAAAAAAAATTAACTATGATTATTTCCAATGGTTGGTCGTATATATAAACCTTGAACAGTTACTATGAACATATCGTTGGAACTGCATTTCCCGAGCTGTAATTAATATACGAAACAATTATTTATTATACTACATATTTTTCATTCTAGTTAATTGCTGATAGAAAAAAAAACCGAAGTGAATTTTATAGTCATCAGGTTTTTCTTTAATCGTCAGTTTGGATCAGTCGTCAACTTCCAGGCAATATTATATAATTTATTTTGTATATCGATTAACAGTTCAGGAAATGTAGTTACGGTGTTAAGTCCATAGTTACATTTTGAGGTTTTCATATGACCTATCTATTGGAAATAATTCCAGACCAAAAAGCGCAACATTTTTTTTTGGATCCCATTTCCTTTTGTCCTTTCCAAACACTTCTAGACGAAATTTCTGAACATGCCGCTTAAAAACATGCTGAAGTTTAACATGTAAACTAATTTGACAGCTCTAAAACTTTTCATCTCTTTCATGTTTTGCCTGTTAAAGAAAGATAGCAGTATTTTTAATTAACTCAGTGTCCAAAGGAATTAGTGCCTATGTATAGTTATTTATTGATGAGAAAACATTTATGGAAGTGTTATGAAAGGCGTTGAAAGACATAGTTTTAAAATGGTTATAGTATGATGGTCATACATTATAATTTCAATGAATGTTGTAAATATTGTAGTCTGTTTCATGAATACACGAAATTTAACTATTTATGCTGTTTTATTTAAAACCTCTTACAACCCTAAGCCATCATGCTATAATCCAGATTTTAAAAATTCACTTCGTCCAGAAAATTATCTTCAAATATGTTTGCTACAATAATTATGGCAAACAGTGTCTTCTTAGGAGGGAGCATAAAGTTATTAGACAAATAAATTCTACATCAAATTCATGAATAAGTTAAAAGTTGTAGTGATGTGCCGAGTCGGCCATTTATGGTACCTATTTGAATACTTTAGCACTCGTTATAAAAAGAATCGAGTCAGTATTCGAGTCACTGACTCGAATCTAGTAATCGAGTACTAGGTCCGATACTCGAGTACTTCATACGATTCGAGAACTCTGTTTCGCACTTTAAAAAAGAGAAGCATAAAAAAACAATATAGATCAGTTTCATTGATAAGGCAATAGTAAAAAAACAAACAGAAACCTGTATTTTTCGGATGGTAGAGAGTGGTTCCGACGTTGACTAATGAGCAACAACATAAAGTCGGGATTTAAGTACTCTGTTCAGTATTCGAGTACATGAGTACCTACAAGGTACTCGAGTCTACCTGACTCGGCGCATCATTAAATGTTGTCATTATAAGTTGGTTTACAGGAGCAATATCAGAGAAATTATGAATTAACTAAACGCACCTCACTTCTTGTAGGTAAAGAAATATAATGAAACACCTCGTCTTCTATTGTAAGTTGAAATCAATCTATCAGTTGATTGACTATTCCATATCGTATGTTCCCTTATGTAACTAAACCATTTGAGTATACTAATAGTAGATACAGCAGTCACAGTGTTGATTCCATACAGTAGATCATCGCGATCGTTTCATACACCTATGACAGTCTTTACGAATAGTCAGAAGCCCGAAAGGCAGACAACCGGTCTAACCTTTGATATCGGCATTGCTCAGTAACTGGGTTGGGAGGCCTTACGGCAGTCGCTCCGTGTAAAATACTGGTATTCAGCCGCATCTGCTTAGACTAAGAGCTGATCCTAACAGTTAGGATAAGGCTAAGCAGAACAGACATCACGGTAACCGTTGAACGACGGTGATGACTCTGAACTCTGAAATGCGTTATTATGCAAGAATGTCCACTGTATGGAGAATGTATTTTATATACCTAGAGAGAAATACTTATCATTTGTGTTGTCATTTGATGAAGTATTAATAGCATTTCAAGCGTTTGAAAGTAGTGTGCATAGCGTAGCATAGTAGACTGTTCCATCCTTGGTTAGCGTTTTTGAGTAATATTTGTTTAAGTCTATTAATTATAACCGAAGGAACCGGGAAATAGACATTCTATTCCGTCTACGTAGTTCCCGATAAAAACCCATAAAATTCCGTCATATGCATAAAGTTGTCCTTGAATGTCTCTGATTAAAATGATTAACAAACATCGTGTGGGTTTTGAAAATGAACCTTTCCTTCCACCTGTGGCTGTCTTAAAAGGCGGAGAATATGTCAAGAGATGGCCAGCAGTGTCCTTCGTGTTCCACTTCCGATATTCAATCCAAGTTTGAATATGTTTATAATAGCATTCGAAACAATGTAGGGTCAGTACAGTACGCAAAATTTATCCTGGCCGCCCTGCAGCCTTATTGTCTAACTCAACTGGTAATCGACATGGACTTCATTTTTGACATTTGAAACCTAGCCTGGGCTTCAATTGTCACTTTCGTATTGTGTAAATAGCTGTCACATATAACACCATTACCAGTGAAATTCAAACCTAGTGAATGAATGGAACTTCGTATTATGGCTGATTTTGGTATTGCGTAACACCGAAATGAATTTCAGTAGGAAATTCAAGCCCATGTGAAATGTCAGATGAAGCAGGGAGCTCATTCGAATCTTGTTTGAAGTGTTTTGGTCAAATTTTTATCAAAATAAGAAAATTGTGGTGAACATTGTATTAGAAGCGTTTGAAGAATAAGAAATAAGTTCCTACCTAATATCTCAGAAGTAATTATTAATCATCTGAACACCCTTATTTGAGTAGATAGGTGCATTCATTTCGGCAAAGAAACTAGGTACTTTTCTTGCGGGCATTCTGAAAGCCATACTATCTTAGCACTGTTGTGTTGAACATTGTATTAGAAGCGTTTGAAGAATAAGAAATAACTTCCTACCTATTATCTCAGAAGTAATTATTAATCATCTGAACACCCATAATGAGTAGATAGGTGCATTCATTTCGGCAAAGAATTCTGATTCTCATTCTGAGATACTATCATATTATCGCACTGTTGTGTAACAACATAACAACTTTTGACACGCATAAAATCCGTAGTAGCTTTTTAAATAAACTTACTTTGAAACGAATCTTTAGCAAAAAAAAATCACACATAACACCAACGTACAAAATAAACCGCGAACTTTTGACCATAGACTATACACTATGACAACCTTAGAATAAGTACTAAAGCATAGAAGGAGCGCTACTTAGCATAAACGAATCAAAATATAGCCATGCTATTTACTCATATGGCGGACTCGCTGTTGTCAGAGCGGGAAAGATAAACTTTTGACAGGCCGTAAAAATTAATTTTGTAACCTTTTGTACAGAGACTAGGGATGAGGGTATTCACACTATTAGACTATAGCTATCGATAAAATAAAGTCATCGTATAATGTATATTACGAAATATCTGAAGTGGTATTGTAAGACCGAAAGAAGGTGACTATGATTGTGTTAACCAAATAACAGCCATGCCGGATATTGCCATAGTACATTTAAATACTTACTTCTTAGAAAGTTATAATGACAAAAGTAAAGTCATAATATCATTATTATTCAGCCGAAAGATGCCCACTGCTGGACGTAGGCCTCTCCCGAGCATCATCATTTCGACTGGTCCTGTTATTATCGCTATCAATAAATAAAGTCATCGTTTAAGTATAAATGTCTATTATTTAATTTGCAATTACTAAAAGCTTCACAAAAGTTAAATACATTATTATTGAGTATTCCTTCTAATGTACTTGGACATGCACGTTTTTTTCTGTCACTAGAACGACGCCACGTGGTCTCAGGTAAGTTGTCTATTTCGAGGCGCTGGAAATTTTAAACAAAATAATGATTGTTTTATATATAACTAGCGACCCGCCCCGGCTTCGCACGTGTACGTTTAATAGCTTAAAACCTTCCTCTTGAATCACTCTCTCTATAAAAAAACGGCATCCCTAAAAATACAAGATTTTAAAGATAATTACGGTAAAGAGGTGTAAAATATAATGGCACCAAATGCAAACTGATTGAGAAGTAAGTTAATCATCGTTTATTTAATACCTACGTTAATTTTGTTTAGATTCACTGTTCTCCTAATCTGTCAGGCTTGAAGATTACGACTGTATTAACAGCATTTATTTGAAAGATAAACAAGACAATGAAATATTATCTGAAATAGTCTATTGTATGAATGGCCGAAAGAAGATGTCGAACGTAATGTTGCAAGAAAAAAAAAGATTTTTATTTTTTTATTTTCAATCAAGCTAAATCCAGTGCGGGGTTAATCTGTCTCAATTTTTTTTAAAGAAATTACTCGAATTCTTTTATTTCCTGTAGACATGCAATTCAATAAGAACTTAGGCTTTTAAATTTAGATTGAAGGTATAATGTTGGTATAGAGTCCTCCTTCAGTCTCCGCCATTTGCCAGAACGAGTAAAAGAAGATAAAGTGAAATGGCTGGAGCAAATTCTGTGGTGCTTTCTTGGAACCCAACCAATTTCGTGAGCTACCACGGCAATCAATTTATTTCGAAAATATTCGTCACAGGGAAACTTAAATGAAAAAAAAAAGTATAAATAGGTACCTAATTAATTAAACCTAACACAAAAATCACGTTGTCGATAGATTTATCGATACAATTTTCGCACCCCTTTAATAATTTCTTTGGCGAATATTCATATTGATAAATAGATAAGATTTAGATAGTTTATACTTATTTATTTTACTTCTTCTAAAAGGTAATGTCTTACTTTTACTTATTTAATGTATAATGAAATATATTTAAAGGAAAATCTATGAATAAACATAAAAATACTACGTACTTGTGGAAACTGATATTTTCACTTTGATTTTTTGTACATCCCTTGCGAGATTTACATTTTTTTACTATTCAGGACGTAGCGCACACTCTTATTTATAAGAACAATGTGCACATATACAAAACACAATTAATTAAATATAAATTCTAGACTAAAATATTTTTTCAAATCACCGCGCCACTGACACAAGTATTATACGACAAAATTTAAAATGTCGTTGCCGTCTGACAGGGGGTACTAGTGGCGGGCAATTTAATTTGGTAGCTAGGCTTTGGCTCAAAATCTCGAAATTGCTCTTATTTGACAGATGCCCCTGTACGTTTTTCAAGTACTGAGGCGGCTTCTATGCTTTAGTACTTATTCTAAGATGACAACTCCAACAGTGAGTGACATGAGTGGGTTTCATAGTTTGAAGAAAGAAAACTTGCGTTTCGTTACTAATTTTTTAGTAAACTTACTGACAAAATACGTGATTAAATTGCAAATAATGACAAAAATAATGCATAGGCTGTGTTTTTACAGCATAATAAATATAATTACTGTTTTTGCAACTACTAAAACAACTAAATCGCAAATAGTACCATGGCACTATTAGTAGTCCTACTTGCATTACCGAAACGCAAAATCTTGGAAATTGGATTCACACGGATCATTCATTCCGAAACCGAAGACCAGTTGAATACCTTAGACAATACCGATAACATTCTGACTGGGTCGACCACTGGTAATCGACTTCAAGTTCACTGGTAATGGATTTCAAGTTAGACAATAAGGCTGCTGGACATAGGCTTTTCGAAATGTTGCGTGTGTATGCTCAGGAAGGAAATAGTTACTGTAAAAACTATCAATAAACTTTGCTTAAAAAATGGCAGATCCTAAGATGACGTTAGTAAAGCCGGCAATAAATAGCGTAGAAGCCAACTGATCCAAGTAACATTGAGTTTCAACTCTTTAACTAAATATTTTAAGTCTATAATCCAACTAACCAAAAATTACACTTGGATCAGTTGGCTTTCAAGGTATCCCAATGTTGGGCCAAGCCTCAGCCAACGCGAGCGTAGGCAAATTGATACAAGGCGAGTGCTACAGTCTACATGTTAGTCAAGTTCGAACGAGACCAATATCAACAAGGCCGACAAACACGGGAACACGACTTGCTGAGTGCAGGCGAGACAACTTTGATTTGTGCAGAAAAATAGACACTGTTCCGAAGAGAGAGGAGACATGGCGAGCGATCCCGAGTGGTGGCAAGGCACACTAAACGAACTGTATACACGTTGGCGCTCGCCTGCACTCGGCCAGCTAGGCAAGCGACGAAGAGCAATGGCGAGGCTAGACAAATGGGCTGTCTATACGTTGGTACTCGCCTTCGCTCGGCGATCTTTGGCCAACATGTATTGCTGGCTTTAAACATTCATAAAACGTCGTTTTATTCCCAAAAAATCTGTTGCGCAATTACTAGTTCAGGGTGGCTAAGACATTTCGGCAAAGATTGCCCCTTGTGATTTTCAATTATAATGTTAATTAATCTTAATTTATTATTTCAGGTAAGAAAGTGTCAGTATCTGAGCCTCACAACTTAGTGGACGCGGTCAAAGAAGCCATAAGAGACAAGAAGTCTATTGAAGGTACAACAACTACTGAGGAAGAAGTGCTTGAGGAATCTAAGAGAAGCAAAGTTTAGATAGTGAATATTATTAAACCTATAAATTATAAATCGTAAAGCGCTTTGCTGATGAAAATACATGGTATGGTGGTAGCTGTCTTTTGCATATTGTGAAGGGTGCCAATATATAATTTTCAAAAAAAGGGTGTTAGCTTACAGATAGTACTTAACCACAGACCTGTGGATGAATACGTGAGTACCCATTTGAATCCAGATCGCCTAACTCCTCCGTGAAATGGCAGATTGACGAAACTCATGTCATTCATTTTAATTCATTTTGCAAGTACCTATATCAAATGCGGGTAGTATCAATAAATTATTTTCCGTTAAAAAAAGGAGGAATTCGAAGTAATTTAAAAATATTCAGGCGACTTATTGTGAGACTGAAGTATTTATTGTGAGGCGTTGAATATCTGCAATGATAATTTGTTGGGATAAAAATATGTATGAGGTTACATTTTAAAATAGCATAAAAACCAAAACGTGTGATCACCATAACGATTCACATATTACTATATTATATAAGTAACCAATTTATTTGTAATATTGTCACCAAAGCGCTTAACATTATAGAAAAAAGTTCCAAGCTTAGGTTATTCAAATTCTCGCTTCTCTTTGAAAACAATTTATTATCTTTTTTGTTACGTATGTATTTGAATTTACCGAAAACAGGTATTCATCAATTCGTATAATTATTTTACAATTCTGTGATACATGTAGAATGGTGTAAACATAATTTCGTTTTAGAATTTGCGAATAAAATGTTATAGTTGCCTTGATGTCTGAAAATTCATGTTTAACTGAACATTTCACAAAGTAATTATAATCAAAGAAGCTGTACATAGCCGTTGACTAGTGTGTAGGAAATGGTAGATAAATAAAATAACTACCTAATTACTTAAGCGTTGTTTTATTTTACAATATTAAAAAGCCTACTTAAAGTTGGGGAATATAATAAAGTTAAGAATACATAACTTATCTCCTAAATATGCTATCTAGAAGAACGATGCGTTGGTATGTAGAAGCTGTTCCAATAAAGAATGGACATACATAGGAAGTGTTTTAGATCTAAAAATATGTAAGTTGTAAAAATATCAACCTAGTAAATAATGAATTGTGATTAATATTATAATTAAACAGTATTTCGCGATGAATTATAATTATAAGTTTTACCCCCAGTTTCTTAAAGCCTAATCAATTTAATCTGCTGTCAAATCTCACGTCAATCGATCTGATTGGTCTACCAAAATACTAACAACCAATCATAGCACTTGACATGGGATTTGACAGCTGATTAGTTAATTATTGTGTTAATCAGCCTTTCAGAAACTGGGGGTTAATTTGCTAAAATAAATAGAAGGCTTCTGTTTTGAACATAGAGCAACGCGGTCGACGTCACAGGACGTTGATCGCGTTGCTCTATGGTTTTGAATGTTTGGATTCGAATAAATACTTTTTTGATCACACCGTACGGGGCGAAACAAAGTTAAAAATAAAATATGATAGAAATAAGAGTCGAATGAGTGAGTGATTTTTTAGACGCCATTTATAACCATTATTTATTGGCACGGCTTACATTAAGGGAAAGGTCATCATACCAGTGTAAGCGCAGCGTGGAGTGCGTGGACTCTGCGCAAACGCGGCTTGGGTGTTGTACGCTGCGGGAACGCTGCGCTAGCGGTGGTGTGTACAGGCAAGTACAAGGCCTACGCGCCTTAAATATATCATGTCACGGCATCCACGCTGCGGTCACGTTCGACAAACGCCACTGGACTGCTAATAGGAATTCCAATAAGTTTACCTTAAAAGCTTAACCTAATTTGATAATGAAAAACCCTCCATATTTAGGGAAACAGATTTTTTTAATCAGAACATCCAGATTTTCTCCGAGCCGACCTACACGCAGAATGAAATCTGCGACATATTTAATACTGTCCCTGGAATAGTTTGAACACTTCCCAGTTATCTTCATTCTTCACTTTCAAACAGCCGGTACTTCTCCGCCATACACGAGACAGCTGCGCCGCTGTGCCGTCGTAGGGTGGCCAGCCCGCATGACAGCAGTATCATAGCACCCTCCACGTAAATACCGTACAGGATACGAACGTGGCCTTTTATCTGTACAGAAATGGAAAATAACCTGATGATGTCATTAGTCCGTAGATTATGCCCAGCGCTGAACAAAAGCTGGTGGAAAGGTAGGTAACCATAGTTATCCCAGAGATATGCCATCAGTACGTTCTTAATGCGTGTTCGAGTGTTGCCAGTAATCTCCCACTTAATTTGCTAACACTGCGCTTACGCTGCGTCCGCCCGGCTTGACGCTGTACGCCACTGAAATGCACTATAGTGATCGCTCTCACACGCCTGACGCAGCGTTACGGCGTTTTTAACAGATCACAGTCTAAAAGATTAATGCACTTGCGCAGAAAGTGGACGGCGGCGCTTCGACACCACACCGGCACATGAGGCCCGGTTTCCACCAAAGCGGAGAGGAGATGCGTAGCGGAGAGGAGACGTGAGCTGTGCGTAGCGGAGATGTGAGCTGTGAGAGCTCGAAATCAATCAGTTCGGGTGTGCGAGGCGCGAGGAGAAGCCATCGAGGAAAGGGGCGCGCGAGCGCGGGCACTGCCCGACCGCCCGACGACACACATATCCGCTCTGCCGCGCCGCTTGCTCGCTCGCGGCACGAAATTCTATAGAAAAATGAGACATCTCCTCTCCTCTCCGCTTGATTCATTTCCACCGAAGCTAAGCGGAGAATGTGGAAATAACGAAATCTGATTGGTTATTCAAAACACATATCCTCTCGTCTCCTCTCCTCTCCGCTTTGGTGGATACTGGGCCATGTATGTATGGTGACACGAGCTACGCCCTCGGAAAATATCCCCTGATATTCATGGAGGTAACATTATCAGCAATTTATACAACTAATTGGTGACCGCAGTATGTTACTATCGCACAGAAAGATGCTGCTGCCCGTCCTCTTGATTATAAGTATTTTAGTAGCTTTGTACCACACCAGCGCGATTCGAGAGCCTTCGGGCGTATACAAGGTTAGTCAGAAAGGGGGTACTAATCCGAAGCCCACTTATAGTATCACTGATGACTGTTTGAAAGCAAGTGTTAAAATTTCAAAATTCGCGATTTTTTTTTTCCACACAAAATGATTTTTATTTTAGTTTTTTCAAAAATTCTTCATCCCTGCTTTAGTTACAAATTCAGAAAATGATGCTTCTAATTCATGACCCCAAATATGACCTAAAATGTAAACACAGCTGATCATAACTGGTGATAGATAGATTTTAGAGATATTTTTTTGAGATTTTTGAACTACTGTTTCTCTTAAACTATTGAGTTTTGGGAAAAGTTGTAGAACAAAAGTTATTCATTATTATGTGTACTTTAACACCCTTTCGGATTAGTACCCCCTTTCTGACTAACCTTGTACATAAAGCATGCGGGTAACCGGCGCCGACCTGCCAGCGCTTGTCGGTACTGGTGCGTGAAGGTAACCGTTACATAAAGGAAGCGGGTAGAAGCAGGGGCTGGCATTTTTTAACAAAAATACGCCTTAATCCCTTGCAAATACAGCAACAAATAACGGCCTACAAGCGCGCTGATCGGAGCAGGTCGGAATTTGTCGGCGCAGTCCGGAGCTTGTCGGTGCTGGTTCGCCACACAGTATGGAGACTACCTGTGCCGACTAACTGCGCGGACCAGCACCGACAAGCGCTGACAGATCGGCTCTACGTGTATACGCACTTCAGGTCCAAGTTGGTTCGCTACTCCTTGTGAAAATCAACGAACGAAACTCTGAAAGGATCACCATGTTTGGTACAATTAATGAATAAGCAAAGAACGATGTTTATCCGGTTATAAGGTACCTAAGTGGTGTTACATAAAGCTAAACGTTATGTTATAATTTTCGTAACCAAAATGGAGGTAGGTAATTTGTAGGTAAAATATGCTTGTAATGGGATAGGTAAACATTAAGACCTGCGCAGTTTGTGAAAAGTTAGGTAGTTGAGTGAATTGACGCGATAATCTTAAGCGTGGGTGTACCTGTAGCTGACCTTTCAGTGTAACCTTTTCAGTAGGTATCGTACGTCAACTACTTATATGTAACGACGAAAATTAAATTACGTTTAGACGTAGTGACGTGCAATTTATGTAGTGGATGATGCAGCAAAAATTCTTACATCTCTTCACATTTTTGTGCTCCCAGCTCCAAAGGATCAACTTTTATCTTGGTTTTCCATTTAAATTTTCTCAACCTATGAAAAACCCAATAAAATCTAAGATGTTAGGCCATGCAACTGCATGTAGCATGTAGTCAGACCTATACAGAACATACTCTACACCAATGAGACGATAAACTCTTTAAGGGTCAAAATACACGTCCGATATTGCTTCCGGGAGCCGGATCCGACTATCTGATCGGATTCATGAAATACACGTACGATTCTCGTGTCTGATTTTTTCTGGACGACGACGACGCCGCCCGGACGATGCTTACGATTCTGACATCCAATAGTCTGATCGTACGTGTAATTCATATTTAAACAAATGTATGACGCGGAGGCCTTCAGATAGTTTGATCAGACTATCGGAACCGACTATCGGAGGCAAGTATCGGACGTGTATTCGGGCTCTAATACCTTCGAGACTTCAACTTTCACGATGTCTATGTCATTGGTAGCGTAAACGGCCCTTTTTCACTGCGGCAGGGGCCGAGACTCCAAAAATCGATTTTCAAACATTTTCCAACCATGAAAATCTTTCGAATCCGACAGTCGATTCGAGTTTCGCGATTTGACAATAGGCATGTTGACAGCATCAATAAATTGGAAATCTAATTAGTCCGCCAGTTAAGAGTTTTGAAAAATAATGGACACGTACTTATTTTTTTTTCTTTTGTAAAATCTATTAAAAATAAAAAATAAAACAAAAATATTTGGAATGATAAAACGCATCAAAACTCGAGAGCTTGTGACGTCAGAAGCAAGTAAAAATTGTAAGTAGGTACTTGCTTGTGACGTTTTGCCAATTTTAAAAGTGTCGTATCTTCGTCAATTTTGGTTTACGTAACAAAAGAAAAAATACGGGTCAAATATTTTTTGATAATCTAACTGACGGACTAATTAGATTTTTTCAGTCAAATACCCTATTTGTCTGTCGTTTACCCTACTCCCAAATGTGAATTGACCTCTAGTAGTTCGTTGTTTGCCAATACTTTGATCGTAGGTATATTTATAAGTTTGATGTTCGTAATTGTTAGTTGTTATAACACGTCCACAATATGTAACATTGTTTTTTAACATTGCAACATATAACAATACTGTACACATTAGAATAACAATGCAATAAAACCATGTTATATAACATTTTCGATTGTAGTTCTGCAGTGTTATTCACAATGTCGACACGAAAGGACGTTTTGCTAGCTGCTGCAGCGACTGTATACTTTTAAATAACGAAAGAAAAAAACGTAGATGCTGGGTTCGTCCTAGTTTATTGACATTGTTGTAAATATTAATAACATGTTAAATAACACGTTTGTTATTATAACATGTTTTATGACATTCAGTCTCCACATTACTGAAACATGTTATATAACAACGTTTTTAAACATGTCATGTTATATAATATGTACGCACCTTTATAGTGTTAATTATTTCTATTAAGTGCAAAAGTAAATGCTTGTTGTAATTGTCGACTTGTAATTAAATTTTATATTCATTATATGACTGAAGAGGTGTCGATTTTTCTTCCTCGTCACACGTTCTCATGTAACGGCCACTTAATTATCTCACCTCAAGACTTCCGAACGAAATAGTATAGTAAGGACCTAGTCTAGAAAGAATGTGATGATGCAGGCGATGACTTACGCGATCCAATCCTCCGCCAGTGGTAAACTCTAGTGGGAACATAGCGATGTCTGGAGAAGTATTTCCGCGAGCCAAGCCGAACGCAGCCGCCCCGCAGATGTAGTACAGAATGGCTATTACAGGCACGCTGCGACACGCACCCAGCACGCTTAGTAGGCGCTGTGGGCATAACCAGATTATAAAGAAACTAGCTTTCGCCCGCAGCTTCGCTTGCGTGAAATTTTGAACCCGTTAAGGGACAATTTTCTATACAAACTTTCATCCCCTATTTAACTCCCTTAGGGGTTGAATTTCGAAAAATCCCTTCTTAGTGGATGCCTACGTTACAAAAGGAACCTACTGTCAAAATTTCAACTTTCTAACCCCAGCGGTTTAGGCAGTGCGTTGATAGATCAGTCAGTCAGTCAGGCTTCTCCTTTGATATGTATAGATATAAAAAAAAAAAACAAATAAGGGGTAGGTAGTAGCGAGTTAGATAGAACAGGGTACCTATTTTATCTACCTAGTCAAAATATGTCATCGATGTGAAAGGACAGGTCACCAGTTTGATAGATAGATAGATAGGTAGGTAAATATTCTTTATTTTGCACGGGAGTACCTTTTTAGGGTTCCGTACCCAAAGGGTAAAACGGGACCCTATTACCAAGACTCCGCTGTCCGTCCGTCCGTCTGTCACCAGGCTCATATAGGCTCAGGATACTTAGTCAGTTGAAATTTTCACAGATGAAGTATTTCTGTTGCCGCTATAACAACAAGTACTAAAAAACAGAATAAAATAAATATTTAAGGGGTTCCCATACAACAAACGTGATTTTTTTGCCGCTGTCCTTCCGTCCGTCTGTTACCAGGCTGTATCTCATGAACCGTGATAGTTAGACAGTTGAAATTTTCACAGATGAAGCATTTCTGTTGCCGCTATAACAACAAATTCTAAAAAACAGAATAAAATAAATATTTAAGGGGGCTCCCATACAACAAACGTGATTTTTTTGCCGTTTTTATAGATAATGGTACTGAACCCATCGTGCGCGAGTCCGACTCGAACTTGGCCGGTTTTGATATTTAAAATTATTTTTTGTTTTCTGATGAAACTCCGGCCTTCGGGGATATAGTCGGGGGGTCTGGGATTCTTGCCTCACTAAAATTTATTTATTTATTTCAACCAAACTTACAAATATCATTACAGGAATGTCCCCAATGCGATTTTGTAGTACTTATTAATAAATTTTCTAACAACTAGATATTATAGCCCGTGAGCCAGAGGGTATATTTTGTCAGTCATTTCCTCTCAAGCGATAACTCGTGGAATGCTTCAGAGAGTTGTATTATGCAGCATGGTGAACGTCAGCTGCCGCTCCGTGGGTGGGTTGGGCAAAGGCAGCCCATCAAAAATGTAAAAAAAAAAAAGTTTTCAGTCATTTCCTCCCGACTGAAAATTTGTTAAATGATAGTTAACGCAATTATTCGAAGATAAAAAAAAGTCAGCTGGCCGTACCGTGGTGGATTATACGTCAGCTGGTCACATGAACATGCAAAAAAATTTTTTTCGTTCAGTGATTTCCTCTCACTTGAAAATTTGTCACATGATAGTTTACATGCTATTTTGAATAAATAAAAACGTCAGCTGGCTCTATGTTGGTGGAAAGGTCGTCAGCTGATGCAGTGAAAGGTGGAGCATGGGAGCGAGACGTGAGCGCCGATCGCTTATTTAAATACGTCAGCTGACGGGTTTTCCACCAACATAGAGCCAGCTGACGTTTTTATTTATTCAAAATAGCATTTAAACTATCATCTGACACATTTTCAAGTGAGAGGAAATGACATAACTACAGTTATTCGCAATAGCTTCATGCACGCGCCCTTATATGTACCAATCAAATCAATATCCTCATTAATCAATCAATCAGCAATATTTAAATAGACGCACTTTGGACAGAAATCAATCCCGTTAAAATTTATACGCAAGGAAAATCTACCGAAGCACAAAAGAAAAAAAAAAGAAACTTGTGAGCCATTCGAAAATAAACTTGAATTTTAATGTATAAAAATGTCCAACGTAACTCCTTTTTGTGTTTTTGCCAAAAAAACAACTTCAAAGTTGAAAGTATTCTGCGAAGAAAGTTTGAACAAGTGCAGTAAAGTTTTAAATATTCGAAAATGTAATAGTAGTAGTATAATGTCGTGGCCATATCTTAGAATTGATCATTTCATGATTTGGCCGGCCATTTCATGAAATGGTTGTATTTCATGAAATGGCCAATACCCGCTGCCCACATCATGATGTGGCCTGGCCAGATCAATGAATAAATTAGCGTTCGACGATATGATCAGCTAAACGCACGGCTACTTCATGATGTGGTCAAACATTAGTGATCATATCATATCGTTTTGTTTTTGTGATGCATCGTGGCGGCGGACAATTATTCTGACAAAAAAGGTAATAATATTAAGTAAAGTAGGGTGACCACGCAACGAAAATTAATGGACTATTATGGATTACTACTGGATTTCAAAATATGACTTCATGGTAATTGCGGGTGAACTTTTCATAGAATTTTATTTGTTCAATTACTTATCTGGTTAACCTGTCAAACTACAGAACAAATAATCATCGAAACTTACGCGGTCGACGCATTCATTCGAAAGATTTATAATTAATAAAATTGATCCATTTTATGTAAATCCGACTCAGCGTACCCCGACTGCACGTGGTCAGACCCTGTCCTAACCCTAGAGTGTTACTTAAAAGCGTGGAGCCAGAAGCTCGCGAAGGAGGTCCTGAGTGGAACGAGTGCACGAGGCAAAAACGTAGCGAGTGGGGGGAGGTGGCGAGCGAAGCGAGTCGGCGACCTCCTGAGCGCAGCGCTGGTCGAGTGTGCGAGCGAAGCGAAGGGGCGACAAAGCGAGTCTTCTGGCGGAGCAAACTCAGAAACACTTGCATGCTGGCTTGCTTTTGCTTGCATGGTACATGCTTCCTTCATTTGTTTTTTTATTAAACCTTTGATATCATGGAAACCCTACACTAATGATATGACCAAACGTGGATTGACATATCACTAAACGTTGACGTTTAAATGATATGGTCAGTTTAGCTGGCCATATCATGAAATACAACCATTTCATGAAATGGCCGGCCACATCATGAAATGATCAATTCTAAGATATGGCCACGACATATATACTACTACTATTACATTTTCGAATATTTAAAACTTCACTGCACTTGTTCAAACTTTCTTCGCAGAATACTTTCAACTTTGAAGTTGTTTTTTTTGGCAAAAAACACAAAAAGGAGTTACGTTGGACATTTTTATACATTAAAATTCAAGTTTATTTTCGAATGGCTCACAAGTTTCTTTTTTTTTTCTTTTGTGCTTCGGTAGATTTTCCTTGCGTATAAATTTTAACGGGATTGATTTCTATCCAAAGTGCGTCTATTTAAATATTGCTGATTGATCGATTAATGAGAATATTGATTTGATTGGTACATATAAGGGCGCGTGCATGAAGCTATTGCGAATAACTGTAGTTATGTCATTTCCTCTCACTTGAAAATGTGTCAGATGATAGTTTAAATGCTATTTTGAATAAATAAAAACGTCAGCTGGCTCTATGTTGGTGGAAAACCCGTCAGCTGACGTATTTAAATAAGCGATCGGCGCTCACGTCTGGCTCCCATGCTCCACCTTTCACTGCATCAGCTGACGACCTTTCCACCAACATAGAGCCAGCTGACGTTTTTATTTATTCAAAATAGCATGTAAACTATCATGTGACAAATTTTCAAGTGAGAGGAAATCACTGAACGAAAAAAATTTTTTTGCATGTTCATGTGACCAGCTGACGTATAATCCACCACGGTACGGCCAGCTGACTTTTTTTTATCTTCGAATAATTGCGTTAACTATCATTTAACAAATTTTCAATCGGGAGGAAATGACTTTTTTTTTTTTTTACATGTTTGATGGGCTGCCTTTGCCCAACCCACCCACGGAGCGGCAGCTGACGTTCACCATGCTGCATAATATAACTCTCTGAAGCATTCCACGAGTTATCGCTTGAGAGGAAATTGGTCCGGCAAAACTGTTGCTGGCTCACGGGCTATTACTGTTTTATTGTAACAGACAACCAAAAGGGCTCTAATTGTGAATTCACCCAGAACACAACAGAATAGATCCAACTCCTCTGCGATAAGGTTAAGAATGCGGAGCGCGCGCGTGAGCGGCGCTTCATCCACCAGCTTGGTGCGGCCTCGCGGCACCGCCAGCGGTGGTCACCATCAGCACATGGAGGGGGGCCCTGTGTCCTCTTAAAAACCAAACTGTGCAACGCCTGTTAGGGCATACCCTAGTACACAAGAGTACCTAGTAGACTTACAATATTAGATATGTCATTCTGGGTACAAAGGCGGTCTTGTCGCTAAAAGTGATATCTTCCAGACAACCGTTGCCCAGTGGTCACGGGCCTGCCCCCCGATTCAGGACCTTTTCGATAACCAGTTCTCGACACGGTTTGCTATCTCGTTCCATCTAAGATTCTCGTAATGAGGGCAAAAGAGATTATCGAATTGTTCGACTACTGAATAATCGAAGCGTTCTGAATCTGGGCGCTGAGAGAGATCAACCCACGGTTGTCCTTTACGTATTTATACATAAATCTGGGCACTAGAAACGAATGGTATCACACAGAACCTTGCTGCTTTAATTCTCGATAAGCTCGAACTTTGTAGAACTACTGAGCGCTGAAACATTGTTGGCTTATCGGGCGGTTGTGTGATTTATTGCCAGTTGGAGTAGCATCGGTTGCCTCAGTAATATATTTATTTGCTGCAGTACAGATAGTAGCCATAGCAATTTATCAGACTAATCCTAGCAGGGCTGTAGCTAGAGGTTTTGGGGTCCGTGACAGCAAGTGATCGAGACGCCTTGAGGGGTCTTTTATCTATTTAATTGGGGGCCCTGGGGCTCTGCCTGCACTGTACAGTGCTGTACTGTGTAATTCCTTAAAAACTACATGATCTATTACTAGTAGATAAGTATAGATTAACGCTGCACGGGATTTAGCTTGGTTAAGAATAAAATAAAATATTTTTTTTTCTTGCGGTAGGTGTTCGTGTCTAAACCACCTAATAAGGTTTCAATAAAAAAAAACAAAAAAAAAAACAAACAAATTATGTGATCGATTATTTCGATGCCACGCATAAATGAACGAAAGCACGGCGACGCAGTTAGCGGGCACGACAGGCGCGATGTCGCCGCACAGTCAGTAATTAAAAAATTGGGGCGCTAAAGTGATTCAGAAAGAGAAAAGGAAGTTCAAAAAAAGCCTTGCTGGGTCAATCTGTGCCAACATTAATTTTAAAAAAATCACAAACGGATACACTCTACTTACCATTATTTTCTTGCCAATACCGCCTCTGTTCGGTGCTTTCAATACTTCCGAGCTTCTGCTACGGTTGGGGCTCTCTGGAACAAAACAGACGGTTAATAATTAGTACAATTTGTAAGTAGGTAGGTATTCATTACCGTTCTTTATTTATTCGATGTGTTATTTTGGTTTATTAGTTATTACAATATGTTTCTCTAATGTTATTGTAGATAGATAGGTACAATATGCTTTATTGTACAAGGTACAATATGCTTTATTGTACACCACAACAGTAGCAAAAAGAACAGAAACAATTTAAAACAAGGGTACAGTAGCGGTCATAGTGCTAACAGCGATAATGTTCCAGATAACCTTTGGATGGACTAGGAAGACATCAAAGATAGATCGGGTAAAGCAAAATAATAATGTTTTGTTTGGAATTAAATCCTTAGTAGCCGGGATCAAGAAACGTGGTCGGATCGTCGTAAATAGCTTTGCCAAGGTCTTATTCAAATTTGGCACAATATTTCATCCATTATCACCTACAGCTGGACCATCGTTTGCCCAATAAAGTGCAACTTATTGTCAAAACAGGCGGTAAAACGGCCTGTTATGGTCATTATCGGTCTTGTGCAAGCACAGAGGCAGTTTCCATAGAGTAATCAAACAAATAGAATAGAGAAATAGAAAACGCGTGTACTAATTGAAAGAGACGGAAAACCTAAGTGTCTCACTACCAGTTGGGCTTGTTTTAAAATGACCACGTCAAGAGTAGTTTAATTTTGACGGAGCGGCTTGGTTTGGAATGGACACATCAACAGTAATTTTAATTTTGATGGGACGGTTTGTTTTAAAATTACCATGCCATCAGTAATTTTAATTTTGACGGGGCGCCTTCTTCTCATTTCTATCATTTACCTTCACATTAGCTCATGATTTCTTCCGTACAAATAGAATCTAAAACCCTTTAAACCGTTTGAACAAACATACCCAAGAGCATACTTACTTAATGCCAGAATTACTACCCGAACGTTATGAGGGGATCGCAGTAAAATATAAACAATACACAATGAATAATGCTTTGGCAAACTTTTTGCAAAATAAACATAAATTAAATAAACTCACGCCTGTATTCCCCGAGAGCTGGCAGAGGTGTACAGTACACCCATATTTCGACGTTTATGTTTACGTCCCATGTAATAGGGGGCGAGCGTATTGCCATCGACCGGGCACAAATCCAGACTCCGGGCCACTGAGAAATTTCCCTGAGAAACCCAATAACATTTTGCCCGACTTGGGGATCAAACCCAGGACCTCACGCTCAGCAGTCGCGCTTGCGACCGCTAGACCAACGAGGGAGTCAAAAAAGTTTTTTGCAGAAATTATGCAAATTAAAGCAGCAACTGCTCGCTTTTAAGGGATTTACACGGGTAAATTTTCACCGCACGGCGAAAGTCGACCGTCTAAATGACAATTCGACTAGGCCGCAAGTGACTAAAATCGCAAACCCCAAAGTTGGGTGCCATCCGACTTTTGACGTGCGGCGACAAGCCGCATGCGGCGTGTGACTAAAATCGACCGTGTAAATGGTCAGTAGCAGGCGATCGCCCGTCGTATGAGGTGTGTTTTGCGCTGTGTTGTTCCGCTAGAAATGAAAAGTCGCATACGATTGCGGTGTAAATGGGATGGCGATTCGATTTTTAAAAGCGATGCTACTGGTGACTTGCCGCACGGCTAAAATCGACCCATGTAAATTCCCCATTAGGTCGTAAAACTTCCAGATGCTGATTTGTTGCGAGTTTGGGCACTTGAAAGTAGGTTCCAAAAGTGAACTTGTTGTGCAATTAAAACTTGCTAGTGGGGTTTTACGGTTTACGAAAGCCATGACATAACAAGGATACCACATATTGCCTGCTCTAAGCATTCTAAACTGCTGGTACTATCTAGGGGTGCCAGGGAAGCGGTAATAAGTGCTGTTAATTCTGTTAATGCCTTGTTTAATCTCTGCTGGACCGCGGCCACCCATATTGTTAAGGGGCATACCGCAATTATTATTATCATCGGTGCAAGAAATCAGTCGCTTGAGAATCTTGGAGGTCTAACGCTACGTTATAAACACCTAGGGGCCAAAGCTGTTAACAAAATTGTACCAAATCGCAAACGAATCACAACCGTTAGTCAGTTTTCGTTTCGACGAAAACTGTGAAAATGTTTGGTTTTGTTTTGACTGTTTTTATAAACGAAAACTGTAATTGTAAAAAACGGTTCGGCTTCGTTTGGTAACGATTGATCAATATTTCTGTTAGTAGAATAAGCCAACATGTTGATTACACCATTTTTCATTTCCAATTAAGACTTAAATTGTATCTTTACCAATAATAAAGCAAAGATCCGATAGATTTTGCACATGACCCTTCCATACGTTAATAAATATCACAGGTAAAATTTACTTACGTGTCTATTTATACGCCTAATTTTACCGATAAAAATGCTACCAGTAAGAAAAACGACGTTTTGGTGCATATGACAGTGTAGGTACCGTATGAAAGTACCAACACTGTCATATGCCCTATATTCACCAGAATTGAGGCCGATGTTAAACGGTGACGTTCACGAGCTGATTTGAAATCTTGGCTTGAAGGGAGATATTTTTTTTAAGCGTAATAATTATTAAAATTGTAGGTACGTACTACACCGTGGAGATTTTAACCACACCTTTCTGATGCTATTAAGAGTCAAATGTTATATCAACAAAAGATAAAAAAAGCAAAAAAAAATGATTTTTTTTGTTTTTCTTTTTATAATGAATAAATTAACTTTAGTGCTTCCTTGTAAACAATACCTTAGGTTGAACTGGCAACATTTATATAAATTATCGAGTGAGTGGATAAGAAACTTCTCACTTCACAACCCTCCTCGTCAAATCAGACATACGGCGAGAGGGGTATGGTATGACAAAAGTCACAACGCCACGTTCCTGGGACATCTTACCATAGATATTTTTCGAGTTGTGAATTTCATTAAATAAAGAATATTTCGAAAATTAAGCTTTTTTCAACATGCAATACAACGTGTGTTTTTTGATATCCTATAATTCTAAGGTTATATTATTTAAGTAAAAAGAACACAAAATCTCCTAGAATAGGTGGTCCATAATTGCATAGTTTCGAAGATATAATCATAATTAAATTATAGGTATCTAAGTTTCATTAATAAATAAGAGTAATTAATTTTTATTCAAACCAATCATTCATATTTAAAGCTAAGAAAATGCGACGTTGTCGTATTTCACGTTACGTTAATAATCGTGACTTTGTCGAATTATTTTGTATGAAAAATGAAAACAAAAAAAAAAGATGTTTGAAGAATAATTCATATGCCAGTTGGTTCTTTGATATGGTCTCAATCATACCCTAGAGTTATGGGATATCAAAAAAAACACCTTGTATAAAGCTTTTCTTCTCCAATTAGGCATCGGAATCGAAGGTTAAAATCTTTCGGGGACCTGGGGCTCACGGTGTACCGTGTATGTATACTTTAGCATCTACCTTTCGTTTGATTTGAAGATTGGATTTCTGCTTCGGGAATCAAACATATTTGGACAGTCGAATTGAGTAAAGGTATTCGATTGAAGTATGAAGATGTGAGTGATTTTTGAATTGGAAATACTCCTTTCGCACATAATATTTAATTAAGGCGCTTCCCCCACCGCAGTGGCGCCACTTCAGAAAAAATGCATTATTTCTGTCAACACACAACATATTAAAATTTCGTACGTACAACATTTTAGTCAAGTGTTGTAGAAATTTTCGAATACCAAATATCAACGCTAGAGCTTCTGGATTCGAAGTTTTAGCGATAAGTACTAAAAACGGCCGTATTTAGCATTAATTACTAAAACTTCTAACCTAGGATGTCAAGTGTTGTTTTTTGGTGTTCGAAAATTTCAACACTTGACTAAAATGTTGTACGTACGAAATTTCAATATGTTGTGTGTTGACAGAAATATTGCTTTTTTTCTGAAGTGGCGCCACTTCGGTGGGGGAAGCGCCTTAAGTATACTGAAAACTTTATTCATATGTATCCATGATACAAATTGTGCTTGTCGCATTTAAACCAAAATGCTGTTGGATAGATGTATTTTCGATTCATGGAAATAAAATAATAAAATAAAGTAGTTACCGGGTTGCGGGTTCAAACAGAGGCATATACCAGTGTGACTTTTACAATGTCATATGTACTTAGTTAATCTAAGAAGTCACTGACGTACGGTGAAGGATAACATCGTGAGGAAACCTGGCCTTAATGGTTTCAAATCGCCAACCCGCACTGAGCAAGCGTGGTGATCAATGCTCGTTCCTTCTTTCGTATGAGAAGATGCCTTTGCCCTGCAGTGGGACACTTACTGGCAAATATTTATTTATTTATGGCTAATTTAGCTAGGACGTTGTTATTTCCATTTAACATTTTTTGAATCAAGTCTTCTACCAACTCTTGTAATTATCAGTTAGTGCGGCGCAAGCTGTGAAAAGTACTGGTAATTAAGTTAATGCTTTGTTTAATTACTGTTGGACCACTACACCGTGATACATTAAGCGATAATGTTAAGGGGAATAGCCATAGACTCTTTCGCGAAACGTTGCGGTTTGAAATTAACGAAAAAGGTAATTAGAAAATAAATGTTTCAATTTTACAAGGTTAGTCGGAAAGGGGGTACTAATCAGAAATATTGTAAATAATAATGAATAACTTTTGTTCTACAACTTTTCCCAAAACTCAATAGTTTAAAAGAAACAGTTGTTCAAAAATCTCAAAAAAAAAAACTCTAATATCTATCTATCCCCAGTAATGATGAGCTGTGTTTACATTTTAGGTCATATTTGGGGTCATGAATTAGAAGCACCATTTTCTGAATTTGTAACTAAAGCAGGGATGAAGAATTTTTGAAAAAACTAAAATAAAAATCATTTTATTTGGAAAAAATATATATCGAATTTTGAAATTAAAACACTTGCTTTCAAACAGTCATCAGCGATACTATAAGTGGACTTCGGATTAGTACCCCCTTTCCGAATAACCTTGTATAAATTCATTAGCAGACAATTGTCCCGCGACACTTGTCTCAAGCGATTCAATGATATTTATTTTTGCCAAGTGTACATAAGGTGTTACAATATAAAGTAGCTCTCTCTCTTAATTCAGTTGCCTTTTTCAAGCATTGCAAAAGAATTCTTAATTAAAATTGTATACTAAACTAGAGGTCGCTCGCGGTTTCGCCCGCGTGGATATCGTTTATCGCGTATTCCGTATTTTTCGGCATAGTATAATTCAATCATGATTCGAAAGACACGTGGCGCTATCTATGAATGTTATTGTTGTTTTCCTCGGGAACAGTACTTTTTTTCGGGATGAAAGGTATTATGTCCGTTTCCGTACACCTGACAACGTTTATTCAAAATTTCAGGATCAGGCCGGTCAACTAGCAGAGGCACTTCTCTCCTGGTCGACGCAGTCCACAGCCACCACTCACCGCTCACAGTTTCGACTCAAAGGAACCCTTCACTGGCCCTGGCAAGTTCTCAAGACTCAACGACCGCTGACTCATCAAGACGATCGACCTCCGGACTCAGGGGGGGAGTGATGTGGCGGCATCTATCTCGCCACATGCGAAATACTACATCGCGCAATCAAGATTTAACACGCAGATAGTATATATACAACCTCCCAACATCAACCGTTGAGCAGTAGCCCGCCAGGCACAAGACTCCGCCTGGTTGGAGGATCCTCCCTTTGGTTGGAGGAACACCACACCAAGTTTCTCCACAATCGGTTCAGTGGTTTAGGCGTGAAAAGGTAACAAACAAACAAAATTACTTTCGCATTTATAATATTAGTTAGGATATTAGTTAGGATTAGGATAACAGTCGAACTGGACTGTCTCATTAAAAAACATATAAACATAAAATTGAAGTAATTAATAATAGAAGTGCGGCGACATCACGCGACGTCATCATACACAACTGGCGTGCCAGTCGGACGCTATGGTACACGTGTCATGACGCCCATGGTATGAGCTGGCAAGCATAGCATAATCAGCCCATTCCTGTCCCACTGCTACGTATAGCCGCTTCTCAGAATGAGAAGGGTTTCGGCCTCAGTCCATCACATGGCCTGGAGCGGGTTGATGGACTACACAAACCATCAAGAACTTTTTGGAGCCCTCTCAGCTGTGCAGGTTTCCTCACGATGTTTTCGTTCGCCGTTACCGCAAGTAATAGTCATATTCTGATTCATCCATGAATCCGAAAAGTCAGAGGTGCGGTTCTGTACAAACTCAGACCCTCCGGCATGGAAGGGAACCGTTCAACCAATAGGCTATTCACTGCTTTTTTATATTTGATTCTAGGCCTGCGTTTAACCGCCATCTCGCCTGATGTTAAGCGATGATGCGGTCTGCGATGGAGCACGTTTGCCCAGAAGAAACCGATTCACTCGTGACTTGAAGACACCGAAATTGTAGCTGTCGGGGAACACCCACTCGGGCAGCGCATTCCACTGTTTGGCGGTTTTCACAATGAAAGTGGAATCAAAGTGCTTCGTTCGGGTTTTTGGTACCCATATCAACCATGAACCGATAGCGCTTTTTCGTGCTTCTGGCCGTCCGATAGAAAAAAGGGCAGCGGGAAATTAGATCATGCAGATCTGATGCACACTATCCGAAATGTATCCAATAAAAAACCGATAGATTAGCAACTTCGCGCCGATGCTCAAGACTTTGGAGCTTGGTCTGAACAAGGGAGTCGTTGCTGACTGGGCTGGCAAGTATAATATGGATGGTTACACCACCAAATTCTAGTTGGTTTAAAGCAGCATTGTGTACATAAGATAAGATAAGATATTTATTCGCCAAGGATATGGTACAAAAGTTGTTAGGTAGGTAGACAATTAGTTTTCCGACACATCCGCCTCTGCAAGAGGCATACGAATATCATTAATTACATAATAACATTAATTAAATTGTATCATTTTAGAATATATTATAATCACTTTATCACTTATTACATTATATAAAATATTAAATTAATTGCGTACATTGTGAGATCAAGATTAAAAAAAATATAGATGTTATTTTTTACGGTTAAATTTACTATCTGTATGCGAATAAGAAGATACAGAAGTTCAATAGTCTTCTCATTAACCACCACAGAATAAACAATAAGCAAACACCCGCGAGGCACAGATGATGAAATATTTACCATCAGCCAATAATTCGGCATTTCATTAATGTGAATGCTCAGCTACCGTGCCTCTGTAATATCGAATGTATTGCGAGTATGCAATGTGCAAATAACTGATTAAATTCTGTGCACAATATTGAATGTGGACGCCATTTTAAAGTACATTGTTGAGCTGCCCACTTTGTTGATAGTTTTGAATACTCATTGTGAACGGAGTGATGGACTTCAAAGCAGCACGTAATGATGTAAAGTTTATGAAACTCATTTATTGGTATTCCAGGCTTGTGTTTAATCTTGGTACGGGTAGCTTCAAAATCATTGCCTTTCAGTTTTAATGTCAAATTGCCATCTAATGGCTTGTACAGACCAGACCAACCGAACGAAGGAGAACGAAGGCGTATGAATGGCTTTCGCCGATGGACATCGTACGCGTCGCTCGCCTTCGCCGAACCGTTCACACCCACTCGTTCACGTTCGTTCGCCTTCGTTCGGTTGGTTTGTACAAGGCATAACGCAAATGAAAATAAGAGGGAAAAATGAAAGACAACCGACACTTTTTCCACAAAGAATTTTGGGATAAAATGGCTGTCGAAAATAAAACTTCACCAGGTTTTCGCATAGTGATTAAGATGACGCCTCACAATACGGGGCGAGGGCTGGTGACTTATTATTGGCCGGAAACAACGACATAACACTAAATCATCAGTAGTAATATTACAACTGTCCACGCACCCAACAGGCCATAGATCCCCAACATCTGATATCTACTGATGAATCAAAATCAAAATCAAAAGTTTTTATTTCACATAAACCATTACAGGCGCTTATGAAAAGTCGAATTTAGGTGCACGGTTCCAATTAGTCGTTTCCTATGGAGAAGAACCGGCAAGAAACTCCATGGTTACTCTTTTAAAATCCATATCTTTAACAATTTCAGTGGGTACAGTTATGACTTAGATATGAGAGAGCAAAGTAGACTTAAGAGCAGGAACCACACAAAAAAACAAAATGAAAAATATGGTTACAAATTAACTAGGTATCCAGGCATCTAGCAAGTCTACAAAGCTCTCACATTTACAAAAGGTAAAAGGACGCTAAACTATATAAAACAAGTGACATGGTTAATTGTCATCAAAACACATTACAAAGAAAATCACTGTATAAGATAAAGATATCTTGAGAGTAACGTTAGTAAAAAAAAAAAAAAAAGCTAATCGAATCAGGTTAGTTAATAGACACAGGTACACATACGACGTTAATGAGGTACCAGGGAAGCCACATGTGCAGAAGGAGTTATTTCCAAACACCTTTATCGTCAACGTAGTCCTTAGTCTTGTAATATGCTTTTTGAATAAGGACACGTTTAATATGGGCCTTAAACTTTCCCTCGGTAAGATCAGTTACAGATTTCGGTAGCTTATTATAAAAACGCACGCCATTTCCAAGAAATGACTTATTAGTTTTACTCAATCTAAATTTGGGAATCACAATTTTATGTTTATTACGTGTATTTTTATCATGAAAATCGCTTCTAACATTAAACATATGCAAATTTTTCCGAACATACATAATATTTTCAAAGATATAGTGTGACGGCAAGGTAAGTATATTAATATCTTTGAACACGTTTCTAAGGGACTCGCGGGAACCCATATTGTAGATTGCACGGATTGCTCTCTTTTGTAAAATAAAAACAGAATCTACGTCAGCTGCTGAGCCCCACAACAGAATGCCGTAGGACATAATGCTGTGGAAATATGCGAAGTATACTAACCTAGCTGTAGCTACATCAGTCAGCTGCCTAATTTTCCTAACTGCGTATGCAGCAGAACTTAACCTAGCCGACAGGGCAGTAATATGCGCACCCCACTGCAATTTTGAATCGAGAGTTATACCTAAAAATACGGTGTCATTAATTGTATTAAGATTATTGCCTTCGAGCATTACATTTAAACCTACTTGGGGAACATTTGGTAGTGAAAACTTAAGGCATTTTGTTTTGTTTGCATTAAGTAACATATTATTGGCTGCAAACCATTTAGAAAGAACAGTAAGGCTCTCGTTAACATGTAAAACGTCCCTATCTTTTCTATCTATTTTAAAAATAAGGGAAGTGTCATCGGCAAATAAAATTATGTCTGATAAGTCGGTCATCATATAGGGTAGATCATTTATATAGGTCAGAAACAGAAAAGGTCCAAGAATTGAGCCTTGAGGCACGCCCATCTTAACCAGAGACCCCGAAGATATCGCACCGTTAGCACCAACTTTTTGCTGTCTATTAGATAAATAGGAGAAAACAAGGTCAGCAGCTCGGCCACGAATTCCGTAGTGGTGTAATTTACAGATGAGGGTGTTGTGGTCAACGCAGTCAAAAGCCTTGGAGAGATCACAGAAGATGCCAATAGCATCCTGAGAGCTCTCCCAGGATTCCAAAATATGAGTGACTAGTTTCACTCCTGCGTCAGTAGTCGACCTACCTTTCGTGAAACCGTACTGGCGACTATGCAATATCCCGTTCTGGTCAAAATGAGACATCATCTGATCAAGCATGATTTTCTCAAAGATTTTACTTAGTGCTGGAAGCACCGAAATGGGTCTGTAATTTGAGGGGTTATTCTTGCAACCTGATTTGAAGATTGGTATTACTTTACTATGCTTCATCAAATCAGGAAATGTACCGCTATCTATACATTGGTTAAATATGTCTGTAAGTAAAGGTGTAATGGTGTTAATGATAGCTCCAAGAACCCTAACAGAAATGCCCCATAAGTCTTCAGTATTTTTTATGTTTAGACTTTTAAAAGCTTTTATAATCGAGGTAGCAGAAATGTGCTTAAATTCAAAGATAGGTATATCTTTACAGAAATTCTGTTTAAGTAAGGATTCAGCTAGTAAAGAGGACGAAGCAAGGGATTTCGTGACCTCTATCGGGATATTCGTGAAAAAGATTTCGAGTGTCTGAGCGACTTCAGACTTATCTGTAATTAATTTATTATCTGATTTTAAAATTAGTTCGTTATCCCGTTTTTTTGTGTTTCCGGTTTCTTTATTTATTACCTGCCACACAGTTTTTATCTTATTATTAGAGGCACCTATTTTGTTACAAATTAATCTAGATTTAGCTTGAGTACAGACTCTCTTAAATATCTTTGAATAATTTCTTACATAATTATGAAAAGCTTGATCAGATGTCAATGATTTCTCATGATATAGACTATACAAAGTTTCTCTACTTTTTCTTATACCTAGGGTGGCCCATTCACTAAATTTAGATTTACAATTAATTTTACGTTTCTTGACTGGACATGTGTTGTTAAATTCTTGGCAGACTGTAGCGAACAATGTACAATAATTTATGTTGGGGTCCCTTGAACTAGAGCAGGATGTAGGAAGATTAGTTAATACATTATTATTAAATTTTTGCAAATTATTTTTAGTTAGTGGTCTTAATTCAATGATTTTGTCTAATTGAAGCTGCTTATTTAACTGAAAGGACACTAGTTGGCCTGTATGATCAGACCTAACGCCACTAATTATTAAAGAAGAGTCTTTTATTTGACAGTTTGTAAAAATATTGTCTATACATGAAGCTGAGGTAGCAGTTATTCTAGTTGCTTCATTAAAAATATACTTTAAATTAAAACATTTAAACAATGACACAAGTTTACATTTTTCCGGCGACTCAATTAAAAAATCTATATTCAGGTCACCACAAACAAAAATTAAGTTATTATTCCTAAAAAGTTTTCTCAGTATGTCTTCCATTATGATCAAAAATGATGACAAGTTTGATGCGGGTGGCCTATAAACGCATAATATAGTGTGGCCCTCTACCTCTGCACATGCTACCTCACATAAGCGATCAACAGAACAGGCAGTGATATCTTTTCTTTCCTTATGTCTAAAACAACTATTACAAAGAATTAAAGTACCGCCCCCTAGCGAGGATCTGTTGTACGCACTGGCAACCGTAAAATTATTAACATTGAACAGCATTTTATGTGGTTTCAACCAAGTTTCACAAAAACATAAAATATCCATATGGTACTTATCTATTAACATTTCCACATCTAATATTTTGCCAGAGAAGCGATTAATATTTTGGTGATAAAGTAAAATATTATCACTATGCTTCTCTTTTGTCGGCACTAAAAGTTTAAACAGTCTATGACAGTATTATTAGAATAACTAGTTAATACTGATTCATCACTTAACCTAGTCTCAGTTAAATTACCAATAACTGCGTGTATATTATAAGCTATCAATGTAGCTAATAAATGTCGACATTTCTTCGACAGGAACATAGCTTCCTGAGTTAAAACAAAACCTCTAACAAACTTGTTAGTATCAAAATACAATAAATAGTCACTATGACGACATGTCAACATGTGCATTAAATTATTTAAACTGTAGATATAGTTATTCTCTTGCTCAGACAGAGAGTCTGAATATGGCAAGGCACACAATATTAATTTACCTATCTTTAGGTTAAGAAGGGCACCGATACCATTAACTATGTCCTTTTTTCTAATGTTTAGGCTGTTACCTATTAGCAGAACCACAGTGCTATGCTCGTCCAGTTTTGAGTTTAATATTTTGTTAACAATTTCATTAAAATGTAGGTCATGGTAACAATGGTTAATTATGTTGTGGTTCAGACAATTATTTAACAATGATCCAAAGCCTATTCCTAATCTATCTGAGTATGATATGGTCCTACTTGGCTTGATGTTTACATTTTCTACTGGTTGAGGTACTACGGGTAAGTCTGAAGGTGCAACATACTGGGGCTGGGGAGGTGGTGGGGAGCGGGCACAAGTACAAGAGAGATTATTAGTTAAAGACTCATATCTTTCTGCATTGTACCTCACTAAATCCACCAGCTCACCAGCCGCCTGCATGCGCTCACTTAACATTTGTTGACTCAGTTCATACTTATTGTATACTTCCTTTAAAAAGTTTTCCCTGCGCAATAGCTCTTCCTGCAGGTTTACAGTGTCAACATCATACAATTGCCTACTTAGATCTAATTCCTTATTGCAGGACTTTAATTGTTTCAGCAAGTTTAAACGTTCTTTCCTGAGACTAATGTTACATTTGTACATATTATAATGAATGGTTCGCTTCTGGCACTATTCAGTACAAAGAAGATACTTGACAGAAGGTCAACAAAAATATCGTTAAAGCGAGGAGCGACACGACGATCAACATACAGTTGCATCCCGTATGGGGCCGGGCTAGTATATAAAACTTACTCACCGCACGCTGGCACGTGTGATGTAAAATTCAACAAAACTCAGCACGCTTGGTGATCTGATCTATACGGTCCGCCTGATTGGCTACTTCTTTCTCTACTTCGTGACTACCACCCTCACATTAAAGTCCGGTGCCAAGCAGTTTACTATGTTCCGTCGCGTCTATTGTGAGAGCCGGAGGGCTAGAGGGAAATCCTTTTATATCCTTGTTACTTGGATTCGTGTGCGTCATCTCTTAGACCCTGTCTGCACTTACCATCAGATCCGATTAGGGACAAACGAGAACAAGTCGCAAAAAAAGTTTTTTTTGTACGTAAACATGCACGAACCAGGGGCCCAATTCTCCTAAAATAAATCTTGATAAATCATAACCGAACCGTTCATTCAGACAGTTCTCAATTTCAAAAGCTGTCGAATTGTTTGACACAAAAAACAAAATCAATCATTTTGAAAGTTTTCGAAAACAAAAACTGACTGACGGTTGTGGTTCGATTGCGTTTGGCAACAATTTATTTTTGGAGAATTAGGCCCCAGTAGTTTCAAACATTTTTAAAATTGTCAATGTCAAATGTGTTTCAAAAATACCGAAAAGTTGTTGCTTTCTGTTTGTGCCAACCTGGCCTGGCAAGCGTAAAGCCTCGGTCCCACTGTGCCAGTGTGACGCACTGTTGCTGCTGTTTTCGATTATAGCCGAGGGCCGAGGGTCGAGGTCAGGAACTACTAAAACTTACTTGCGGTGATTTTGATTGAGGTTTTGTGCCACAATGCCTTTGGCATGTGCGCAACGTCTTTAGTGTGCGTAAGTGCCAAAACAAACTCTTGCGTTGCATATCTTGCACAGTAATCCGCGCGCACAAAACTAGAACGCAACCAGGGTTGCCAACCTTTTTTGACAAAAATAACGTATGACATTGTATGAATAGCAAAAAAAAAAGTATTTGGAAGAACAAAAAAGTGTTTTTCAAATATAAGTTTTTATTCCCGTAATAACATATTTTGGGTGCTTTTAGCACATGCAAACATTTTAATGTCATCTTTAAAAGTTTCACAGCTAGTTTTACAATCGAACAAAAACGAAACCTGTCACATCTCACATAAAACATTGCGTTCAGTACCTAATTAATAATCACTTTCATCACATATACGTACTGTTTTATCTAATAAGTATCGATAAATAGTTCAGGACTAACCCTTGAGTTTTCGTTTTACGCATCACAGTTAAGATTGGAAATAAAGTATTTTCGCATACTTTATTTTTATGTAAAAGTATAAAGTATATTTATCGAAAATAAAGTAGGATACGTTATTATAAAGTATGGTTGGCAACCCTAAACGCAACCAAGGTTATGCGGCCCAAATAAATGCCAACAATAAATGGTACTAGGGTTAAAGGCCCTATTACGCTCGGCGCTCGGCGTAACGACGTAAAATACGCGTGGTGAGGCCGCGCATGAGAATTTGCATGTAGTGTAGCGCGATTCATATGCGTAACGCGGCGAAACATGAGCCGCGCAAGCAATGCTCAATGTGTCTGCAGCCTGTGTGCGTCCTGAATGACGGCGCACGGGCGTATTGCGGATTGCGCAGCGGCTTTATTGCCTTGAAAGTTGACGCGTACGCGCTTGTTTAGTGTTACGTTTATTTTACTTTGGTTTTAATAATGTCGATATCAAAATTCAAACGTTGCGAACATTCGTTTAATGCGCCGTTTATTCCGCCTGCGCAGTGCACCGTTACTCAGGACGCACACTAAGATTGATAATAGCGTATTTTCTTGAATCAATGAAAGTAGACCTTCTGTACTTATCTTTGTTTTGCACTATTCAATGTGTACAGACATTCAACCGCATAATTGAAACTGTCCTGTTTGAAGTGCTTCTGATACCTTTATTGTTATCTGTTATGCACATACCCACAGTAATTACAACGTTCTACATGTATTTTTTTAATCGTCACAGTGAATTGGGATCGTTCATTTTTAACATTTCCATTTATTTGTTGTTTTTATCACATGATTGTGTATACTTAGCCCACTATCGTCCCATAACCGGGCACGGCAGAAGAGTCACCCCATCGAGAACTTCATGGAGCCCTCTCAAATTTGCATGTTTCCTCACAATGATTTAATTCACCGTTAATATAAATGATATCCAAATTCTGATCCACAAATGAATTTGAAAAGTCAGAGGTGCGGTCTGGGATCGAACTCAAACCCTCCTACATGGAAGGAAAGTGTTTAACAGCTAGCCTATCACTGCTTTTCTTAATATTTTTAGGCTGATTTCATTAATTTGAGAAAATAAAATAATTCATGCAGCACACATTCATTGCAGTGCGTCTTTGGAACTCTCTCCCACACTCAATACGCGACAGCCCTTCTCTTAACGTTTTCAAGAGTAGAATTAGGGAGCATTTCCTCTCTGAATGATCGATAACTATATATTTATGTAGGTATATTATATAGTTTATATATATGTACATATATATATTCTTGTTATATATTTATTTATGTATATTATATTTTATTTTATAGCATAAATAAGTAGATTTAAATAGACAGTTGTACACTGGAGTTTGCCCTCAGCCACACTATCAATTTCTCTCTATCACTCAAAGGTTTGCTGGTAGAAAACTCATTTTTGAGTTAAGCTTGCCTTTGTACATGACTTCACTGAATTGTAATTTTGTTACTGTAATTTTCTTGTGTACAATAAAGAATAAGAATAATTCCATATGGTCACTGACGTAGAAAAACATGGACCAATGGCCTAGTACTAAATTCACGAAAAAATTGACCGTCGTGGCCACATCATGAAGTGATCTGGCCATGACATATACACCACCAGAGTTAGAAATACCAACAAAGTAATTCAAATCCTATGTCGTTATTACAATGCTTAATTTAGCTTTTCACCAAACGAAGATTCGACTACACCCATTGACGCCAATCAGTCTTAATTTTCGCGTTTACGTCTACATTCGGTTCGGACATTTTTGAGGGATGACTCAAGGTTTCTGTGTCAATGTTTATGATAGAATAGTAATGTTTAATTACTCAAGTACTGTAATTATAGACACAATAGATAAACAATGGCGGTGTCGTCCTGGGACGACACGCGGGATGCAACCGGTGACCGCACACTTATCTGAGCCGAACACGTCGAACGAATCGAAGTCAAGGAGGCCTCGCTCACATACAGGGTGTTAACGAATTCGTGATGAACCACATGATCTATTAATGGTATAGATTAACCCCGCACGGGATTTAGATTGAATAAAAATGAATGCAAACTTTTTTTTCCAATTTTCTTTTTATTTTATCGAAAATTTCGATGCCATGCATAAATTAATGAAGGCACGGCGACACAGCTGACGGACACAACTAGTGCGATATCGCTCCACGCAGTCAGTTAACTTGGAACGCTAAAATTACCCAGATACAGTATGCATTGGTTCATTTTAAGAAAACTTTTTTTTTGTTTATTCTGAAAAAAAAAACTTGTGCAGGGTCAATAAGTGTCACCAGTAGATCACGCGGTTTGAAGGAATTACACGAATTCGTTAACACCCTGTATACGCACTGAAAGAATCGACCGCGCCGAAGAAATCGTTTCTATTTCCTTTCCGCAAGTCGCACTGTTATTACTCTATTGTCTGTGCTTTATTAATGAAAGATGAATGAGCGAGCGCATCGGTCGAGTCGACCGCATAAGCCGCGCCGAATCTGATGACGTCATCCGAATTCGTCTAGGATTTCTGGAGTTCTTCCAGATTCGGACGATTCGACGCGGGCAAGTGTGCGAGGTTCCATAAGATTTCATACACAGAATTCTAAAATTCGTTTCGTTCGATGCGTTCGGCTTGGATAAGTGTGCGTTCACCTTAATAGATTTATGAGATTTTACTATTATCTTTACAGCGGTTACGCACTGCATCCGATCCGAATCCGTGAAAATACGTTCCGAAGTAGCCATAGAACTATTTGTATGGTAGTTTACGCACTACATCCGGCATCCGTCATCCGATTTCTATCCGTCATCCGTGAGTTTCTAATTCGGAAGAACAATTGACGGACCAAAGTAGCCGTAGTACTGTTTGTATGAACACCTGAATTGTTTGAATTTGAATCAGAGATCGGAATAATGCGTAAGCAACATCCGAATTCGGTCCGAGATTTTTATATCCGTATTTTCACGGATTCGGATCAGATGCAGTGCGTAATCGCTCTTAGGGGCTCTTTCACCATCCTCAAGTAAAGGGTCGAGTAAGCTAACCGCCAGTTAAAGTCACCCGTAACTACATGTGTCAATTTCACGACGTTCGAGTAGCACCAATCATAACATTAACCGACCCGTAACTTACTTGCCACCAAATCTGGCAATTAGCGTGCTTACTTTACAGTTAAAAGTTGTCCGTTGTCATTTTGTGTAGGAACTCATCAGAGAACACCGATTATTTTAAAAATATTAATAAAAATGGACTTATTTGACTTGATTGATCAGCAATTGGATGAATTAGAACAGTCTACAAAGCAACGAGTACCTTAGGATTAGTGTGTTTAAATTCCGTGTTGATTATTTTACGGACCTAGACGAAACTGATTTTTTGCTAGATTATTTATTAGGCTATTTCTGCACAAGGGATACCAAAATGTCCCTCTCATATATAGAAAAGTTTACACTTTATCTCTTTTTGCTGTATCCATGTTAATTAAAAAATATAGGTAAATAAAGTTACAAATTAAAATCACACACTTTCCAATCCAGACACAAAAACACCACAAATGACAATTGACATCTGGCTTGGATAGGACGTTTGACGAGTACCATTGACGTATTATTGAATAAATGTAACGTATTTTTTGTTACCTCATTCACTTAACCAGTAAGTTGTTACTCGAACCTTTAGTTTTGTTTGTGGAATTGACAAAAGATACTCGTAACTTTTACTTGCCAATTAACGCTAACTAGGAAGTAACTAATCAACGCTTTACTCAGAGATGGTGAACGAGGCCCTTAGACTTGAAAACAAATCCTTACTATACTAACACTATTCGCACACAAGACGTTCAACGTATCTGAAGCCCATCAGTGGACAAACGAGTGTAGCCAACGTCATTATGTGTAATCCTTAGCCAATCCTTTACCTGTTTCACATTGAAGCGTCGTCCTCCCTAAGACGAACGGTCTTTTATCTCGGAGACTGCATCGCATCTGTTTCAGATAAGCTTCCCAATGTACCACTATACATATACTTGCGTTTAACACTGAAACAACAATTTTCTATTTTACATAATAACATAACATAACGCCTGTATTCATAGACATAATATACAGGGTGTAAATGAATTCGTGTAATTCCTTCAAACCGTGTGATCTACTGGTGACATAGATTAACCCTAAATGGGTATTTCATAAAACAACAGAAAATTTAAAAAAAACTTGGTTTTCTATTTCTGAGTCATTTTAGAGCCTCGAGTTATCTGACTGCAAAGAGCGATATCGCGTTAGTCGTACCCGCCAGCCGTGTCGCCGTGCTTTCATTAATTTAAGCGTGGCATCGAAATGTTCACTCAAATAAGAAATATTTTTTGCAAAAAAAAAACTTTTTTTTTTACTGATTCATTGGTTTAGATATGATCAATTACAGCTACCGCATGAAAAAAAAAGTTTATTTTTTATTTTTATTCATGCTAATTCCCGTGCGGGGCCAATCTACACTCGTAGTTAGATCATGTGGTTTTAAGGAATTACACGAATTCGTTGTGGGCCTTATTACAAAAGATGGTTTAAACCAAGACTAAGGTAAACCCAGGTTTAAAATATATACATCACTTTCTTATATCATATAACAAAAAGAGACGGGGCAATTTTAAAACCTAGGTTTTTCTTAGACCATCTTTTGTAATAAGTGGGTGTATGTTTCAACAAACGTAGGTTTATTAGCCCTCCTGGGGATCGAACCTAGGACCTCAAACTCAGCAGTGGCGCTTGCGACGACAAGACCAACGAAGCAGTCAGCTTTCTATTTTATTTATAAAGAATTTCTAAAGCTTTCAAGATTTTATCGAACTTATGAAAGCGTTAGAAAATCCAATTTAAATCTTGTACTCAACCGTAAGAATGTCTCAGAGATTTTTTAGAAAATTGAGTTTAAATATTTAAATACGGTTTAGCAAAATCGTGGTCTATTCAAGTTAAAATAGAAAGAAACTTTAAAAAAAGGACTATCATATGGCTTCAACATTCTAATTGGGTCTTTGATACAGTTTCAACAATTTCTCGTTTCAAATAAGTTTGTATTATATCTTTGAGTTACCAGAACTCGAGATGGGTTTATAGCTATTCCGTTGTGGGTCATATGAGTTGTTTACCTATCAGTGGCGAAGACTCCATACAACTCGATTCCTATCGGCTTCCCTATCGAAACGAGTAGTTACTGGAATTCACGCATAACACTTGAGCAGAATAAGCATTTTTTGGTCCGGCTTCCCTTTTAAGAAAATTCAACCTACGCCACTGTTACCTATTATAAGCCGCTACTGTAGAAAAAAATAAATTATTTCCTTTTGTAGAAATTTTAGAACACTAAAAACAACACATGACCTCCTTCTTGACTTGGTCCTACGTTAGAAATTTTAGTAATTGATACTAAAAGCGGTCGTTTTCGGTACTCACCGCTAAAACTTCCAATCCAGAAGCTCTACATAGTGTTGATATTTGGTGTTCTAAAATTTCTGCAAAACTTGACTAAAATGCTGTACATACGAAATTACAATATGTTGTGTGTTAACAGAAATAATGTTTTCTTTCGCTTCTATGTATAAGCACTTTAAAGAATGGGATTAAAAATTAAAAATAGCGGATCCACTGTTTACCTTTCGCTTACAAAAAACGTGCGTGAGCGAGACGCAAATAAATAATGACAAAAACGGTTGCGCCGCCATTTTGAATCCCATTTTTTAAATAATCAGGTTGTTAATAGAAGTAAGTTCATCTTACTGAGATAGATATGAGTAGGTACTGCAAAGATGGCGTATATTAGCGCTGAGGTTCTGCCCCACATCGTCTGCGGTACTGGAGCGCCGAAGCCTGAAAACGTTATTTGCATATTTTATTATTTCATTATTCAGGGACGTGTTTTATTATGGAGAACAGCTTTATTATGGCTTGTTCTTTACTGTAGCGTTTTAACGGTATTGTAAGGATCCATTTTGTTTGAAATTACTAGTTGTGCATTCATAAGCCATGTATTATTAGTCTATAAGTCTAGGGGTTCCCAAACTCTTTCAATTCATGGTATAGTATTTTGTCACGGCGCCCTTGTCACACACTTGGCCCTTAGCGCACACTTTGGAAACCTCTGTTATATTCTATCCTCCATATAGTTTTTTTAAAATTTTGCGTTTTTATTGCTGTCTGTACCATCTATAGCACTAACGTAAAACATATTCTTTCTATGTAGCGTTATAGGTTATAGGTACCTATGCAAATAATTTCCAAGGTGCCTCTTAAATCAATCACGAAAATAAAATAAAAGACCTTTTCCTACCTATGACTGCCACTAAAGAAAACTTAGCTTGGAAAACTATGTGCTGTCAGGGTGATCTTGAGCGCCACTGCCGACTGCTTGCATCCTGAAGTTTTTCATGACGAGGGAAACGATAAGTGTAAAGATACGACAACTTATCCAAAGCAACAATTACATAAACAGTAAACAGGAATGCCTCAGACAGATCCAAGGATTATCCAGAATGCACTCGTATACCGCTGCTTACTGCCTGCATTGTGAAGCCTTACGAAGTATAAAAATACTAGACCAGTCCCAAAGCTGTCATCACATAGACAATGAAGACGAATTACCCAGAGGGGTCCCAGAACTGCCTTGGAGAGTCTGGTGCCCCGCGGCTAACTGTTTCCATGGTCAGGTGCATCTCATCACACGAGGAAATACAAATGACTCAAATACCAAGAATCGACGCAAAGCTGTTATAACATAGATTGAGAAGAGTAAGTCTGAGATAGATCCCAGAAATGTCCAGGATGTACTCGTGCACCGCAGCTGACTGATTCCATCGTGACGTGCATCTCAAGAAAATGTAAATGAGTCAATACTCTAAGAACTAACCCAAAGCTGTCATAACGTAGATTGAGAACAGAAATGTTCCAGACAGGTCCCAGAGCTGTCCAGGATGTACTCGTGCACCGCGGCTGATTGCTTCCATCGTGAGGTGCCTCTCGTCTTGTAGCCGTCTCTCTATTGAGCTCTTCCATTTTGGTGATAGAGGAGTTATCTGGAAAATGCAGGACACTTGTTTTTTATTCAAATTATACAAGGTTAGTCGGAAAGGGGGTAATAATCCGCGGGCCACTTAAAGTATTACTGATGACTGTTCTGAAGAAGTGTTTTTTTTTTTTTTTTTTTTTTTTTCTTTATTTATTTGGAACTTTTGAACACAGTTCATGTCAGTTCCATCATAAACCTAATCTTAAACAATATCACATAAAAAAAAAAAACAAATATGTAGATAATCACAATTTACAAGCATACTATCTTTAAAAACTAACTAACGCATAAATCATCATAGCCTCGCGCGACATAGGTCTTGCTAGAAATTTATGAAATACACCTAAGTCTAACCTATTTATATTTAGTTCCTTAATTATTTCATCCCTTGTAGTTTCATTCCTGACACACTCCACTAAAAGGTGTTGCACATCCTCAATCTTTCCGCAAATCTCGCAGTTTGGTGAATTCACTTTTTTCATGAGATACGCAAAAGCCTTCAGCGGCATGTGTCCGGAACGAACCCTATGAGCAGTTACTAAAGTACTACGCCTAATTACAAAACTAGCAAACCATGGGATACGAGGAGGCTCATTTTGTATAATTTTGTACCATATTCCTTTTGATTGGGACAGTTCATTAAAATGTTCTTTCCAATTATTATAACAATAATCCTTATATTTTTTCAGTATTTCCGAATAAATGGGCAAAATAAAAATTTCCAGACCCGATATAGCCGCCATTTTCGCTAACCTATCTGCCTCCTCATTTCCCCTCAGGCCAATATGTGACGGGATCCACTGCAACACTATGTTGATGTTACCAATAAGAAGTGAGTGGATCTTACTTAGCACAGCATAGGCAATCGATACACCTCTGTGCCCAGAGGCGCATCGTGCCAAATGCTGGAGAGCGCTTTTGCTGTCGGTGAATATCACTATATTTGTATGCTGCAACGTATCGACGTAACTCAACGCTTCTGAGATCGCTAATAACTCCGCCGTCTATCTTAAAACACTCACTTCTCTTAGTAACTGGATCATAGTAAGCTGCGCCCATCGTGGTGCTCTTTGAACCATCGGTGTACAATTTATACCATCGGCCATATTTTTTATTTAATTCTATCAAAGTATAATTTCTTAAAGAGTTAATTTCGTAATACACTTTAGGTTTTATAACACTTTGTAAATTAATTTTAATTACATTATTAATTGCAATAGAACTACACCAAACATTTAATTTACACATGTCTAAAGGGCATGATGAATAAAGTCTTTCTTCTTGAATAGAATTAAAAGTACTCATTAATAAAGGTTTCTTCTTGTTTAACCAGTATCTGTTTGTTGAAAGAGCACCAAGCCTGTACAATAATTTACTTGTGACACCATTGGACCAAGATTTAGTTTTTAAACTATACTTAAACGCTAAATACATCCGTCTAACATGTAGCGGAGGCAAACACAATTCACTCTCCATTACATGTATGGGAGTAGTTTTTATAAAACCACCTATTGTTCTCATAGCTTGGTTTTGGATCTTATCTATTTTGTACACTCGTGATTTTATACTATTATCATATAGAAAAGATCCATAATCTATACGACTTCTTACCAAAGCTATGTATAAGCGCCTTAAATGTACAGGATGAGTTCCCCAACCCGATCCAGCCAAAACTTTGATGACATTTAACATTTTTTGACACCTTTCATTGAGTTCGTTAATGTGCCTGCCCCATCGAAGAGTAGTGTCTAACCACATACCTAAGTATTTAATATTGTCGGCTGCTACTAAAGGCTCATCATTTACAAATAACTGAACTTGCTGTCTTCTAAATCCCCTACTAAACAAACAAAATTGAGATTTAGATGTTGATAACCCTAAACCTATATCGAGTAATATATTAACAATATTATTTAAGGAAAGTTGCATGTAAGTGACACTGTCATTTATCTTTTTACAGCTAACCAATATCGCAAAGTCATCAGCGTATTGACATATTTGTACATTGTTATTACTATTATTTTTTGCAATCTCATAGGTTACAATATTAAAAAGTAACGGCGAAATCGGGTCTCCCTGTGCTAGTCCGCGATTAGTCCATCTAACGATATCATTCTTTTCGCCCGATTCATCTATACTAATATTATAAAGAGGTAGAATTTGTTTGTTTGTTTGTTTGTTTGTTTGTATGTAGGAGGTAATCTCCGAAACTACACATCCGATTTCAAAAATTCTTTCAGCAATAGGAAGCTACGTTATCCCTGAGTGCTATAGGCTATATTTTGGGATCAAAAAATTAGGGATCCGTAAATTAACGGGAGCGAAGCCGCGAGCAAAAGCTAGTCTTTAATAATTAAATGCCTTTCTTTCAGAAATTCCCATAAATAATTGCATATTATGCTTCCTACCTCTAGTTTATCTAATGTTTGAACAACACTGTCAATTAAAACGTTATTATAAGCATTCTCAATGTCTAGAAAACATGCTAAAGTTGGAATGTTATTGGTAAAACCTATCTGTATACTAGTGACTAATTGAGTAAGAGAATCCAAACACGAACGTCCTCTCCGAAAGCCCGTTGTGCTAGAAGACAAGATCATATTACGCTCGACGAACCATTCTAGCCTTTTATTTAACATTAAGTGGAATATTTTGCATAGACAAGATATTAAAGATATTGGTCTTAACTTTGGATTTGAGTTGGAAGTACTACCTATTTTTGGAATTGCAATAATTTTAATGTCACGCCACTCAATAGGAACATAGCTAGAGTTAAATATTTGATTGTAAATACGAAGTAAACAAGTTTTACCAACAGTAGGAAGATTAAAAATCATGGAATACGTTACAGCATCATCTCCAGGAGCTGTGTCTTTTTTCTTAATGCACGCTTCTAACTCTTGGTAGGTAAACTCGGATTCTAGCAATACATTATTTGAGGTAAATATGGGTTTGGAAGACTGAACTGTATCAGGAGCTAAATTATGCAATAATTGTTCTCTCCTATCAATTGAAACGTAAAACTTATCGCGTCTGTAGCCTTTGATCCACCTCATTCTGCTCCACATTTCAGAAGAAGACACTTTTCCATTAATAGATGTACAAAACGCTTGCCAACTATCTGCCTTAGCTTGTCGTATTTCTTGTTGGGCCTTTAAAGTTTTGTTTTCTAACACAACTAGATTTCCAGGGGTAGGGTTTCGCCTAAACTGACTCAGCGCGAGTCTTCTCTCTGCTACGATTTTAGACAGATTCGAATTCCAATAAGGCTTCGGCTTGAAGTTTTTCTGGGGATCATCACACATTTTAATTGATGGAATGTTTATATCTGCTGATTTATTAATTATTAAAATGAAAGTTTTGTACATTTGCTGTGTGTTATAAGTACAAGTAGGTAACTCTGAAAATGACTGTTCGATATCTTTAGAATAAGCTAGCCAATTAGCCTTTTTAAAATTCCTCTTTTTAATAAAATGTAACGACTCCTGATAGTTTATTTTAGTTTTTATCATCAAGTGGTCACTTCCTAAGTTTTCATTTAATACTCTCCAATTACAACGAATTGCTATATCGGTTGAAGTAAAAGTAATATCAGGAGATGTTTGCTGTAACACATTACTCACAAATTTTACTCTGGTTGCACTGCCATCATTAATAGGTATATAGCCATATTCCAATGAAGCGTCCATGATTTGATTCCCTCTAGTATCATTCTTGTACGACCAATTGGAATGATGTCCGTTGAAATCTCCTGCTATTAGGGTTTTGCACGTATACAGTGAAAATAATTCCTCCCAATCACTTTGTCTAGTTTGTATAGAGGAGGGACAATAAATAGAAATAATATTTTCTAGGTATTTACAATTCAGAATTTTTACATGTAACATTTCTATGCCAGTATTATTGATTCTAGTAGACTTTAGTTCAGATTTGATTGATTTATGTATAATTACTGCTACACCTCCATACCCATCGTGTCTGTCTTTTCTGTAAATATTATATTGCGATATGTTCAAACGACTGCCCTCCTCTAACCATGACTCACAGATAATCGCGATATGTATTTGGTCTTTAATCAAAAGTGTCTCAAATTCTGTCAGTTTTGGTCTTATACTCTGTGAATTCCACTGCAAAATGTTAATACAAAAATTCTGTATTCTATTATTATCCATTACAGCTAAAGCAGCTTTCATGATAATAGTGATATTATCTATACTAATATTATAAAGAGGTAGAATTTGTTTGTTTGTTTGTTTGTTTGTTTGTATGTAGGAGGTAATCTCCGAAATTACTCATCCGATTTCAAAAAATTTTTCACCAATAGGAAGCTACGTTATCCCTGAGTGCTATAGGCTATATTTTGGGATCAAAAAATTAGGGATCCGTAAATTAACGGGAGCGAAGCCGCGAGCAAAAGCTAGTCAACAATATTTATATCGAGCCTTCTAAAGTTTATAAGGAGCTAAAGTCGCTAGACCTTTCAAAAGGACCTGGACCTGATGGCATTACTCCCGCGTTTTTCAAACGAGTCGCCAATCACCTATGTGAACCACTACATCTGCTGTTCAATAAGTGTATCAGCGAAGGCGTTTTTCCCGATGTATGGAAAATAGCTCACTTAACCCCCGTCTTTAAAAAGGGTTCCAAGGATGACGTAGAGAACTACCGTCCGATTTCTATTCTGTCTACCTTGTCGAAGCTTTTTGAGAGACTGGTTTATAACGAAATTTATCCCACTTTACACAAGGCTATAATTAAAGAACAGCACGGATTCGTCCAACAAAGATCCACATATACAAATCTGCTTATTTTTGTGGGCTACGTTTTTGAAAACATGGATAATCGTTTACAAACTGATGCAGTATATACAGACTTTCAAAAAGCTTTCGACAAGGTGGATCACGAATTACTTTTACGCAAAATTGCCTTCAACGGTATTCGCGGAAATCTATTGAGATGGTTCGCCTCTTACATAACAAACCGTACTCAAAAAGTTGTCATTAACGGATTTCAATCGGAGTTGATTTCCGTCACATCCGGGGTTCCCCAGGGCTCAATTTTGGGCCCTTTATTATTTACATTGTTTATAAATGACATTAGCGCTTGTTTTATGCATTCAAACTTTTTACTATACGCGGATGACTTAAAAGTCTACAAAACTATAAAGAGTGTTGATGACTGTTTGATGCTTCAAAGTGACTTAGATCGACTGTCTAGCTACTGCACCTTGAATAAACTCTCATTGAGCTTATCCAAATGTAATTCAATTACATTCACTAAAAACAAAAAGCAGCACACTTATAGCTATCACTTGCTAAATACACAATTAAAAAGAGTATACTCATTGCGTGATCTCGGTGTGGTACTAGACTCTAAACTTCACTTTAATGTCCATGTAGACAACATTATCAACAAGGCCCTTAAAATGTACGGTTTTGTCATGCGCAACAGCAAAGATTTCAGGCGTCCATCAACCTATCGATACTTATATATCTCGCTAGTTAGGCCTTGTCTGGAGTTTGCTACTATCATATGGAATCCCTATTACACAAAATATATGGATTCGATTGAGACTGTTCAACGTAAATTCCTAAGAGCTCTTCATTACAGATGCTATCACAGACACGGTTCGCATGATATGTTGCTTAAGAATTACAAACTGATAACCCTAGAATCCAGAAGACTGCTTCTCGGAGCAATGTTTCTACATGGTATAGTGCATAACAAATATGATTGTTCCGACTTAATAAATAAACTTTGTTACATCGTTCCGAGGACAGTAGTGCGGAGACGATTGCGTCCATACCGGCTACTATCTATCAACACCACGCACGTCTGTAACTCAAATGCTGGCTTTCGCGCTCCTCTGCGCCAACTTGTAGATTCTTACAACGCTAGATTCGAAAACATTGATATTTTTAATCTAACAGCACATCAATTTAGGAAATCTGTAGTCGATTCCATTCTATCTTAGCTTTAAGAATTATTAAGTGGTATATATTTTTTTTTTTTCTCCTTTTCTCTTTTATCTAACCCATAAATTTAGTTATTAGAAAGCATTAATTCAACTGATAACTCCATTCACTCATGTATTCTGTTTTTGCTTTTATTATTACCTCACGTAGCATTAACAATCAACATTTTAGTAATAAGTGGATAATGTTGCTAGTAGTATAATAAGTATTTTGTTTAACTATTAAGATACCATGTATAACATTTAATTGTACTCCTGTTTTTTATCCCGAATAAATAAATAAATAAAATAAATAAATAAAAACAAATTATTAAATAGTTCTCCATCTTTTATAATTTCAACTATATACTTATATATTTCTTCAAAAATTATGTTACAAAAACATTTTACCTTTTCCTCAAAACTCGCATTAGACGTTATAATTCCTTTTAACTTTTGCATTAATTTCAAAAATATCAATTTAAGTCTGTTCTCCTTTTTTCCTTCTTCATTTTTATCTTGTACTAGATGTTGAGATACGTGTTTATCATTCCCTTCATTAGTTAAAATTTCTATTTCTTTGTTTTGTTTCGACGTTGACTTTTTCTTATTCTTTTTTCTTTGTATTGTCTGTCCATTCTGTTCAAAAACTTCATCATATGATAACATTTCACATTCTTCCTCGTTTGTTTCCTGATCCATACAAATAGTAGATAAGTTAGTCTGTAGTACTTCTCTGTAACTTTTCGGTCGAGAAGAAGTTGTGTGTTCCGATACATTAAAAGATCTTTGTTTATGTACACTGATTTTATCTGCAGACTTTTTATCGCTTAAAAATATCAACAACGCTTTTCTGTATGAGCAAGTTTCTTTGCACATAATATCGCGAATCTCCTTTTCTTTTTGAAACATAGGACAACTTTTGTCGAAGGACATGTGAGGGCCATCACAATTTAGGCATTTAAATAACTTCGTCTCACAATTATCGTGGCTTTGACCACATTTGGGACATAGGACTTTTTTTCTCGGACAATACTTTCTTATATGTCCATATTTCCAACACCCAGAACATTGCGAGACTGGGAACGTATATGATTCGACTTTAAATCTGCAACCGTATCCGTAGACATACGGTGGTAAAGTTGCTCCCTTAAAACATATCCTGATAGTCTCACTATCAACCCAGCCGCCCTCGTCATTTCGTCGTCTAAGGCGTATTATAGAAATAATCTCAGCATCACATTCTAACACATTTTTTAATTCTTCTATATCAGTTTCCAAATCCATTTGTTTAACCATTCCATACGATATATTCAAATCAAATGTCATTTGACATCTTAATCCCAAATCCAATATTTCGTTACAGTTCAACAGGATATTCGCTTTTTCTTGTGAATCAAATAAAACCAAGACTTTAAAATTGCTTTTATATTTAATCCTTTGTACATCAAGTATGTTACATTTTCTCAAAATGTTTGCTAGGGCAATTTGTTTTGGTATTGGCTCTTTAGCGGTGATACATACTTCATATTTATTAGTATTTTCTAATGTGCCACTAACCGTCACAATTTCCGAGTCACCATTTTTAGACGAAGATCGATTTAATCGTTTCGCCTTTCTATTTATAGTAGTAAATCCTTCATCATCTATGTCTCCGTCACATCCGTTACTCTCATTTCTCACTCTCTTACTTCTATGTACATCCATTTGCAAACTATTTCCAGACATATTCAAAGTATCCTCATCTCGTTGCGTAATCGCAAAATCGGATTCCTCTTCACTGCAATCGTTCAATAACTGTTCAATAACACTCATAATAATATAAACAATAGGCCGGCCGGCTACGCTCGGCGGCGGCTACGGTCGTCGTAGTTCTTATCTCAAACCGGTTTTTAGCGTTAATTTGTACACACGACTAATTAGCTCGAGGCGCAAATTGTCACTGAAGAAGTGTTAAACGTTAAAACTTCAAAATTCGATAATATTTATTTCCACATTTTTGTTTTTATTTTGGTTTTTTAAAAAATTCTTAGTCCGCTTTAGTTACGAATTCAGAAAATGAAGTTTCTAATCCGTGACCCCAAATATAACCTAAAATGTAAACACAGCTGCGGATAGACAGATTTTAGCGTATTTTTTATGAAATCTTTGTACAGCTTTTTCTCTGAAACTATTGACTTTTGGGGAAAGTTGTAGAACAAAAGTTATTTATTATTATGGGTACTTTAACACCCTTTCGTATTAGTACCCCCTTTCGGATAAGCCGTGTGTACATTTTTTTTTGTTGGCTGTCGCTGAAAACCAGCGCTGTGGCTATGCTCTGTGCATCTATTATAAGATTTTACAATTAACTACCTCGCATCCAAAGTATAATTTAATGTTATAATCTAGCACTAGCAGACTGTGATTTAATTTAAGATTTAGCTGTACTTTTTAATTTTTGCATGCCGTAAGGTAGAATGTACATGGACTCACTAACAATTTATTAACACCTTATCTGTAATACTTAGGTACATTCTAAGCAAATAAATATTTCTATTCTATTCTATTCATGTGACATAGGAATGCTGAGCGATGGCTGGTTTGCTGGGATGTGACGCATATTATCCCAATTTTTAATTTAATTTTTTTGTTTTTATTTTAGGTGATTTGTGGTGGTTATGTGCGTCACGTCGAGATGCAAATAAATCTGTTTTTTTTCTGTCATCTGTCACAAATGAAATTAACGTTTATGCTGGCGTTGTACGTCTATTTGTGATTTTATATTTGGGCTAAAGACGTCAGGAATAATAAAACAGGGCGGAATAAGATTAGGCCTTGCCAAGTAACACAGCAAAGGTCAGGAAGTTGGTAATATACCACTGATTCAAAGCGACAAAAAGTAATAACGTTTTTAAACTTTCGCGATTTGTACACATTATAACAATACTGACTCGGGTAGAATATTTAAAGGCACAATACCTTTTTTGAGATGATCTCCAAAATCAGCGTATTTGTAAGACCTCTCTGGTGCATTTTATACAAGGTGTACTTAATGTAAATAACGCACAACCTCTTAAGGGGTCACTGTACTCATCATTATAAACAAATTTTACTATGGGACAGACAGCAGAAAAAATCAGCTGTTCCCTACATTTATGTTCGCATAACTCGTCAAAATGTAGGGAACAGTTGTTTTTTTTTTCGAGATTTCATATTTGGTCCCATAGTAAAAGTTGTTCATAATTATGAGTACAGTGACTCCATAAGAGATTGTGCGTTATTTAAGTTATACCTTGTAAGTATATTGATACCTATTAATTGTGTTCCGTGTTTTTATTTCGAAAAGAAGGTGTGTAAATAAGCCTATTTTCATATTGGCCTTGATTTTAACCAAGCATTTTTGGAAATATTTAGGTTTGATATTTTAGAGACCAGTACCCCAAGTGTGAGTTTTTTTCGTTAACTACTGTAGTTGCGTTACGCCAAAAATGTATGAAAATTTAGGCTGCGTCTCTAGGCGCACCGTTCAATTAACGCGCGAATATCAGTTAGTGAACGGGGCGCCTAGAGACGCAGCCTAAATATTCACACATTTTTGTCGTGACGCAACTACAGTAGTTAACGAAAAAAACTCACACTTGGGGTACAGAGCGATCAATTTTTATTTTGGAGATTGAGCCTTTTATCCCGAAGTTTTGACTGAATCACTCCGGCTGTGGTCACGGGTATAGACCATAAGTATAAAAAAAATATTGTATCTTTAAATATTCTTCGCGATTAGATGCGAGTCAGGGGGCCCTAAGTCCGTCAACGAAGTTAGTCGCCCGTCCGAAAGTAGCCCGAAACATAGGAATGAACAGAACAAGTGTCAAGTTCAACTTTTCGGACAAGCAAAAACACATCGGTGGGAGGGACAACTGTCAAATCGTGTTGTCATTCATTCTTAGTTCGGGCCCCGAAATAGTCGTATGTCCGTAGATGATAGGGAATAGAAAACGCTCGTAACTAAGGCCGAAACCACGGACTTCGTGCTTAGGGAGTAGACCCCCAGTATTGTTACAAGAACGTGTTTTAAATTAAAATACACGGGACACAATCTATTCCGCTACCAAAAAAGCTTCGAACTTAATAAAAACAACATCAACGCAATTGTAATTGTGACTTGTTAAGTCAGGGATAAACACGATTTGACGGTTAGCGGTTAAAGCGCATAAATCCAATCCAAGTCCGGGTATAATGGGGGTACGTTCTGATTAATTGCCTGCCCCGCCATCTCGCGGCGAACAAATTTAATTCAAGTAAGTACGAGCGGTTTCTGCACCATTAGCTGAGCTCATTGCCCTATTAGGTAAGTTAGAACGATTTTCTATGACGCTGCGTAGCGTATATGTTACAGGTTAGTGCAGATTTAAGTATGTAGTCGTTTTTTAAATAAATATTTGATTAATATGTTTTTTTTTGTTTTATATTTTTGTATTGAAATTACTAATATTTTCTTATGGTATCAGGACACTTGCGTGAAAGACATTTCCGCGAAAGTCGCGCAAATGACTAGTCGCGCAAAAGTCCATTCGCGCATATGTCTAGTCGCGCAAAGGGAGTCGCGCAAGTGTCTTTCGCGGAAATGTCTTTCGCGCAAATGTACCAGATCCTTTTCTTATAGCCGGATGATTTTTTTTTGTCTGGAAAGAAATAGGTATAATAGGTGCACGGAGTAGAAGCCTACAGCATATTTTTTTTTCTTTAGCCTGAATTCAATTATATCTATCAATAAATACTACTAATTTGAAGTAAACTTTCATACTAAAACAATAAACCATGAAAATGTTGTAATAAATAAATCGATTAAATAATATCTAAATTCAAATCTTACGCATATGCGTATGATTTGAATTTTGATAGTAGTTATCTATTGATAGGTCAATTTTGTAATAAGTAAAACAAAGATAACAAAAAAACTATGCCAATGCCTTCTACTCCATTCACTTATTTACCCATTTGTAAGTCTTCCAGTATATTGAATGATTTATATCTCTGTCGCATTTTATTTACCTAAACACTGCAAATGTTTAGAGAATATATTACAACCGTCGCATAGATCGTTTCAAAGCTTGAAACACATGGCGGAAGCTTTGAGAAATTAGATCTGGAAATAACATTGCAAGTAAACTATAAACGCGAATAATCATAAAATACTAGTAGGATAAAAAAAAAACCTAAGAACCAGCGCTGGGATACCAGCTTTTAAATAAAAAAAACCGCACCTAAATCGGTTCACCCGTTTAAGAGCTATGGTGCCACAGACAGACAGACACACATAGCGCTCAAACTTGACACCCCTCTTTTTGCGTCGGGGGTTAAAAAATAGTGTTAAGTTGTCAGCTCATTGTCTACAGCGCAGCAATATATTAAATCGCAGGATAATTCTGGGCTTATACAATTTGTTCTTGCATTTTTTGATTAAATTCTTTTTCCATAAAAGCTTAGAGCACAGAAAACAATTGAAATACAGCAAAAGAATTGTTTATCTCAAATGAAATTCCTATTTTTACATTAAACAACTGTGTAAAACTCATCTCAAGTGAAATATAATTTGTATTTAGAGATGTTACGTTGTAGTAAGGGAGCTTGAGTGCGTTGTTTTGTAAATCTTGATTTAGTGCAAAGGTTATACCCGCAATGATCCTAACTAGGTAATATTATAAATGCGACTGTAAGTTTGTTTGTTTGTTACCTTTTCACGCCTAAACTACTGAACCGATCATCCTGAAATATTGCATATACGTTGTCAGGTGTATAGAAACGGACATAGGGTACCTTTCATTCCGAGAAAAACTACTGTTCCCGAGGAAAACAACAATAACGATAATAGATGGCGCCACGTGTCTTTCGAATCATGATTGAATTATATTATTGTACCTAAATTTCTAAATTAACGCGAGCGAAAGCTAGTAAGATGTAAAGGAAAATTAAAAGATTTTCGGAAAGAAGGAAGCAATAAACATAACATAATATCACGCCTTATTCACCAATGGGTTGGCAGTATGGCGTGTATAGTACACCCACATTTTGCCGTTATATTTAAGTCCCATGTAATAGAGGGCGAGCCTATTGCCATCAACCGGGCACAAATCCAGGCTCCGGGCTGCTACTGAGAAATTCCACACGGAAAAACCCAATAACACTTTGCCCCACCTGCGGATCTAACTCCGGTCCTCACGCTCAGCAGTCGCGCTTGCGACCGCTAGACCAACGAGGCAATCCAATAAAATACTATTAACATTGTTCCGTCGTTTTTATGCAACATTCCACTGTGGAGGAACGAGGTGTGGTGTTCCTCCAACTTTTTTTTCTATTGGACTGCTGTAGATGGTCCTTGGGGACCCCTTCCACGTAACCGAGCGTTATTGGCGAGACCTGAAGGGTCTCCAGCCAATGGGGGGGTGTAAAATACTTAACCTAAGCTAACTATTTGTACTACACTAACATCATGACTACCGGCAACAACAGGACTAAGGGCGACCCCTAGTGGGACTCGGACCTCGGCTTAGGGCGTTGCTGGCGGGAGCTTGGCGGGGGGAGACAGCTTGATGAGAGCTGAATTATCGGTGTGACTGCGGAGTCTGAGAAGACGACCGACTCTATGACGGCAGAGCTCGGTGGATCGTGACCTCCAACCAAAGGGATCCTCCCTTTATTTATACTATCTGCGTGTTAAATCATGATAGCGCGATGTAGGAACTGTCATCTATGAGAGTTGTCGTTAATGTCGTTGTAGTCGTCTACACTACCGGTGTGTTGCGTAGTTCGCATGTCGTGATAAATGCCACCACACCACTATCGCTCCTGTTGATTTTCGTGCAAAAAGCATGAAAACAGCGTGTAATGCAATTTCGTTTCGTTTTGATGAATGTAGTCATCATAATGTTGTTATTCTCCTTAGCTCCCTAACTATTAAGGCTGTCCACACGGTGCAGAAACAAAATTTTTATCGTCGAGTAAACTATCTGTGCATAAAAACTTGTGTATCACACACGGAACAGATACGATACTATAATAATTATGAAACCCGATAGTTTCAATTAATAAAATTTATATCTGCAGATAAAGTGCATTTCAGGCTACATTATACTAATTTACTATATTATATAGTAAAGCATATTGAGTCATAAGCTGTAACTATATAGCATGACGTTCACACTAATCGCAAACCGGTCTACTATGTATAGCAAGGTATTTGACGGCGATCCGTCGGGCGACGGACGGGGTAGAAGTGACCGTAGAATCGTATAATATAGCTCTGAGGATCGCTCAAGTTTATCGCGTACAGTAAGCCAATACTTTATAGCATAGCGTTGTGTGAACGTGTCCATATAAAATGTATACTGAGCAATGATATATCATTGTGCTATACAATATTTGCTAAATGCTATAGCTATGTACTGAACTGCGCTTAAGAGTATTATCTTCATGTATATTTTGTCTGATGAGGTGGGATTAAACGCATGTGACTAAAAGAGTGATGAATATGAATGTGGATGGAAGGAGGGGGAGAGAGAGACCAATGAAAAGATGGATGGATGTGTTGGCGAGGATATGAAGGAAAAGGGAGTGAATGATAAGGTGGACGGCTGACAGGGAAGATTGGAAGAGAAAAACAAATTGCGCCGACCACAAGTAATTTGGGAAGAGGGCAGGAACAAGAAAAATAAGAAGATATGTTCTCTCATAGCGGTCGGTATCTTCAGATATTTAACGATATATTATTTGAGGGATTCGTGGTTAGTTAACAACCACGCGGATCATATGGTTTGTAAGGTTAAGCTGCGCTTGCCGCGGTCAGTCTGTGGATGGGTGACCATTCTTTACACATTGAGACCACTCCGTGCCTCGGAGAGTACGTTAAACCGTCGGCCCCGGGGGTCATACGAATACCTTTGACAGTCGTCACGGGTAGTTTTAAGCCCAAAAGTCTGACAACCGGTCTAACTTTAGGATATTGTTATTGCCCAGTAACTGGGTTGCGGAGGTCTGATGACAGTTGCTCCATGTAAAATAATGGTATGCAGCCGCATCTAGTTAGACTAGAAGCTGACCCCAACTGTGCTAGTCGATTAATTTCAAGAGAGCTATATCGTAAAATGTACGCTCAGATATAGACATCTTAAAGTATCTGCACCTCTGTCGTGTCGTCTGTGACGGCCTTAAGAGTAATCGTGATATTAAATTTGCAAAGACGAATGTTATTTGTTTTTCTTTGGTGGCTTGAACAATGTTGACGTAGACGGATCGTTCAGCTAATTGCTACTCTGTTATTAAGATAGTAAGTAAATTGCATTACTTACTGTTCTTACTGAGAATCCTTTGATATAAATTATATTTTGTTTCTTAGACTTGAAGGTTAGAGCAGAAAGCTCTTAAGTTCTGAAGGTCAGTACATAAATTGAGGCTCTGTGTTCTATGAATTGTATAAGTAATAAGAAAATTACTCTTATGTATCTTTCAGTGTTTGAAGTAAAAATAAAGAACGTTCTGTTTTAAAGAGTGAAGTTTTGTTTGTTCATTTTTATGATTAGCTACGACTCACGTGCATTTTTCGGGATTGCCCGACTAGTTTCGGACCCAAACGGAGCCCTTAATCATGAGCTGAACAAGCGGCGAGGTCGCGAGTCGAACTGGTGCTGCACCGCGCCGCGTAGCGTTGCGCCCGCGACGGGAGGGGCGCGCTCTGTGTCGGTATTGCTCGTGCATCTTCGTCACTTGTCGTGTCCGGATTGTTTTAGGAATGAGTGTCGGTGCATGCCGCGCTTACTGTGTCGCACTCCAGACTTAACACACTTTTATATGAAGTAGACTTCAGAGCTAGTTTCCAGGCAGGTGGCGGTGTCCAACCAACGTCTCTGTTGAAGTTCAGATGACGTCTGATTTCGATGGCTTCACGTACTTTTCGCGACACGAAATATTTCTCCTTCGCTTCGCTTCGTTTGTTCATTGGTTCATTTAACATTCGTTCTTAAACTTAGTATCAAGGTTGTATGAATTTATATCATAGAATAAGTTGGTGATGAAGGCTGATTGAAAAAAATACTGGGTCTGCAGTCATGAACTGTTACAGATCGTGACTAATGGTTATACATTCAGACAATAGACCTTCTTGTTCTTGATAAAGATGTATAATCAAAGAAAAAAAATGGAAGTGCTCACGCAGCTATCGCGCGTATTAACTAAGTGGAGATCCGTAACACTGGCTTAGGCGATTAGCTACTTTTGTTGCCACGAAGTTTGAACTCATACATAAAATATTAGAATAATAGAATAACCTCGCTCATTCTGAAACTTTTAACGTGTAAGAATGATAACAAGACGAAAAATGTATCTCACAGTATATAAAGTGTATGAAGTAACTTTGATATCTTTCAATATAATTATAATACGATATAATTATAATATCTTTCAATATAATAATGTCTTCGATATAATTCTTTTAATTATAATACGAATTCACACGGGCCGCTTATTGTGTAATTTGTTTAGTTTAGTTTATTATTTCAGTTACCATTTTTGTTTTTAGTTTTTTAATATTTACATACATACGAGTAGGCTATTGCATTAGGTAGTAAGTACTTGTAATAATAGTTTTATGTTTGTGTGAAATAAATAAATAAATAAATTGTATGTCAGTTTGGCGACACTGGGCCCCGTAGTAAAGAAGTATAAGGGAATTTCCACTTGTGTTTTCTATTTCATGAGTACAGCAGTGAAATGTCCATTGTTGCTTATAGTCTGTGTAGATAAAAAACTACCTACAGTACTTTCATAGTATCTGGCACACACGATTAAGTCGACTGAACTATCGTTTACCAACCAATAAATTTCACTATATCGACAACCAAATAGATTGATTGATGTGCTTCGGTCATGAATGCAGTGTTGTTGCAAGTTATGTATAGCTTTTATTCGTGCTTTTGTGATTTATAGTTTTCAAATTTCACTGAACTGACTGACTGGGCATTGTCCTTTATGTAAATCTTGATTATTTTCCGGACAAACAAGAAAACACTTTTCAGGACAACTTCTATAATATTAATAAACACTTAAAGTCTCTAATGTACTGCACACGAGAATTTGGAATTAATCACGAAACTTTTTCTGAGCGATACTTGGGTGTGACTCCTCCCAGTGAAGCGGAGTACCGGGAGCTCAGTAGTACAGTGACTAAGTGAAGTGCCGGAAGCTCAGCAGTTCAGCGACTCCCTCAAGTAGATCGGAGTGCTGGAGGTTCAGCAGTACAGCGACTAAGTGGAGTGCCGGAAGGTCAGCAGTGCAGCGACTCCCTCAAGTAAGACGGAGCGAGGAAAGGGATTCGAGGGGAACCAGGAAAGTGAACGGACTCGAATTGACTGGAAGGAGACTGTATTGCTGAGCTAACTCTTAAAAAAATTTAGCGATTTGACCGATTTCCTGTAGAGAAACTGTTGAATGGCCATATTTTTCTGTAGGTTAAGAATTAACAATTAACCGATGATTAGAATTTAAAATGAATAATCGAATATCATCACGCTTGTATTCCCCGAAGGGTTAGGCAGAGGTGTACAGTACACCCACATTTCGCCGTTATGTTTTAAGTCCCATGTAATAAGGGGCGAGCCTATTGCCATCAACCGAGCACAAATCCAGACTCCGGGCTGCTAAGTGCTGAGAAATTTCATTTTATATTAAAATGAATATATTGTAATAAAGTAGTTCCACACACATTCAAAGATTTTTTTAATTAAAGATAGATCCTTTCATACTCACAAAGTACTTTCTTGGCATCCGTACAGAGACCGCCTCTAGAATGCAATTAGAAAATGCAATAATTTTCCGTCTGTATATCTTTTATAATTTAACCGGTGTCGTACCGGGTGGCACACCGATCTGTCGCCGCTATTGTTTATCTATTGTGTCTATGTTTACCAGTGGCGAAGGGTGATTTTTCTTAAAAGGGAAGCCGGACCAAAAAATGCTTACCTTGCTCAAGTGTGATGCGTGAATTCCAGTAACTACTCGTTTAGAAAGGGAAGCCGATAGGAATCGAGTTGTATGGAGCCTTCGCCACTGATGTTTACGGTGATTGAGTGAATTAGACAATTTTCCCATCTTTTTCCTTCTTGTGATGATTAGATTTGGTATCATATAAGGCATAATTTACAACTTTTTGCCTCAGGTTGCTTTCTTAACACGTAGTCAAAAACTTTTTTTTTGTGCTCTTTATTGTTTACTAGCTTTTGCCCGCGGCTTCGCTCGCGTTAATTAAGCTCAAAAAAACTCCTAACACACTACTAAAGTTTCTATTATAATATGATTCAATCTTGATTCAAAAGACACGTGGCGCCATCTATGAACGTTATTGTTGTTTTCGGCGGGAACAGTACTTTTTTTCGAAATGAAAGGTACCCTATGCCCGTTTCTGCACATCTGACAACGTATATGCAAAATTTCAGGATGATCGGTTCAGTGGTTTAGGCGTGAAAAGGTAACAAACAAACTTACTTTCGCATTTATAATATTAGTTAGGATAATAATATTTAGGTAAATAAGAAAGTTAGGATAATCCTCAAGATACTTCCAGAAAAGTACTAAGAGGCTACAATACGTGTTTTTGGCATAAAACAGCAAAATCTAGAAACTTATTCCCAAATAAATAATGATAGTAATTATTTTCAATAAAATGTTATTTATTTTATAAAATGTTAAAATGTTAATTAGTCTTAAATTAATCTTTTGGCTTATTTCTCACACATCTGTAGAATGAATGTAAACTGGAGGAGCGGAACCACCTAATACAAGCAAATCTTTGCTTAAAAGGTGACTCCAAACCTAACATAGTTGTATCCTTATGTGAAGAAATAAACTTTTTTTTTTTTTTTTATTATTTTAGTCGGTCGTGTTCCACGCTAGTTTAATTGCTGGGTCATTAGAAATATGCTTCTGGCGTGGGCTTCTGTCTCCCGGCCACACCACTTCCTTTATATTAAAGTGTGGCCCAACATCTTTGGTCGGTCGTGTACCGCTAGTTCGATTGCCGAGTCATTAGGTACGTGTTATCAAGTGCAAGTAGTATATGCTACTGCTGTGGGGTCACGTCGCCGCGTCGTCACAGTCACCATACATTATACAAGGTCAGTCGGAAAGGGGGTATTAACCCGAAAGGGTGTCGAAGTACCCATAATAATGAATAACTTTTGTTCAACCTCTTTCCCTAAAAGTCAATAGTTTAAGAGAAATAGCCGTTCGAAGATTTCATAAAAAAATACGCTAATTTCATATATCCTCAGCTATGATCAGCTGTGTTTACATTTTAGGTCATATTTGTGCTCACAAAGTAGAGGTTACATTTTCTGAAATCGTAGCTAAAGTAGGGACGAAGAATTTACGAAAAGGCTAAAATAAAAATAATTTTGTGAGGAAATAAAAATTATCGAATTTTGAAATTTTAACGCTTGCTGTATACCCCTTTCCGACTAACCTAGTATAGAACGTAACACAACGAAGAGCACACCTTGAATGAAACTGGTTGATGGTTAGGTGAAGTATGATACAGTCATACACTTTTTGTCATGATCGCCGCTATCCACCTATTTTGATTTTTCTCAAATTTCATATCTTTTTAGGGTTCCGTACCCAAAGGGTAAAGCGGGACCCTATTACTAAGACTTCGCTGTCCGTCTGTCTGTCCGTCTGTCACCAGGCTGTATCTCATGAACCGTGATAGTTAGACAGTTGAAATTTTGTATTTTGTTGCCGCTATAACAACAAATACTAAAAAACAGAATAAAATAAGTATTTAAGGGGGTTCCCATATAACAAACATGATTTTTTTGCTCGTTTTTGCTCGATATTGATAAGGCAACAGGTAGACGCATGAAATATTCACGGAATATTTAGTTATATATTCAATTTAAAAATAAATAATTAAATTAAAATAAAACAAATATTTAAGGGGGCTCCCATACAACAGACACGATTTTTTTGCCGTTTTTATAGATAATGGTACGGAACCCTTTGTGCGCGAGTCCGACTCGCCCTTGGCCGGTTTTTTTCTAGTTGGTTAACATAATTTACATCATCCTATTAGATTAGCTGCACAATATAAACCAGTTAGAAATAAACAATCTCTACGAATCATGATTTTCCAAGCTTGAGATATGACCGTGTTATTGCACAGTGTGATAAGTACATTTGTTTTTTTTTTACCTTTTTCCTATATTTATAATTGTTTGGTTATTTATACTCGGTTAGGCGGAAAGGGGGTACTAATCCGCAGGCTACTTAAAGTATCACTGATGACGGTTTTAAAGCAAGTGTAAAAATTTCAAAATTCGATATTATTTATTTCCATGTCAAATTATTTTTATTTTAGTTTTTTCAAAAATTCTTCGTCGATTCTTTAGTTACCAATTCAGAAAATTCGTGACCCCAAATATGACCTAAAATGTAAACACAGCTGATCATAGCTGATTTTTTTTTTAAATTACAAAAAAAATTATAGCTATTTCTCTTAAACTATTGAGTTTTGGGGAAAGTTGTAGAACAAAAGTTACTCATTATTATGGATATTATAACACCCTTTCGGATTAGTACCCCCTTTCTGACTAACCTTGTATAGTTAATTAAGTCGCAATAATCCTTATTTTTTTATTTTTGTACCTCTTTTTGATGCTGTTCTCTTTGACCCAAAGGTTGACTAGTCCTTATGGCATTAAGTCCGCCTTATTAACCACCATTGAGCATTGGTATTTAATAAATAAGTGTATAGCGCCGATACTGACAAAAATGATTGTATCATACTTCACGTACCCATCAACCTGTTTCAAGGTTTGCTCTTCGTTGTATTACGTACTGTGTATATTAAAGTGTGGCCCAACATATTTGGTCGGTCGTGTACCGCACTAGTTCGGTTGCCAAGTCATTAGGTAGGTGTTGTCAAGTACTATACGTTGTTGGCGTGGGTTTGCGTCGTCACGGTTACCACACTAGATAAGGGTTTGCTTACCGACTTGGATATAATAATAATAATTTATCAACAGTTGCGTGTATTGGCAGGTTCTAGGTTTAAAAATATACATCGTGGGCTCGAGGTACCCGAACGACTTTAACCATCGATTCCGATGCCTAATTGGAGAAGAAAAGCAAGGATATAGTTTGTTGACTAAAGCTTAATTTTCGAAATATTCATTATTTACGGAAATTCACAAATCGAAAAATATCTATGGTAACAAGTCCTATGAACGCGGCGTTGCGACTTTTGTCATACCATACCCCTCTCGCGGTATGTCTTATTTGTCGGGGAGGGTTGTGAAGTGAGAAGTTTCTTATCCACACACGATAATTTATAAATGTTGCCAGTTCAACCTAAGGTATTGTTTACAAGGAAGTACTAAAGTTAATTGCTTTATTAGGTACAGAAAAAAAACTTCACTTATTTGGTCTTTCGTTGATATAACATTTGGCTCATAATACCATCAGAAAGGCGTGATTAAAATCTTTCGACTACCTCGGGCCCACGGTGTATTTTGTATTGAAGGTTGAAAAGGGGGAAAGTTGAAAAAGGCTATAATACTAAATCGATCGAGAAAGACTGCATCGTTCATTCTGCGTAGCCTTCTCCCTTGGGGTTAGTTTCCAGTCTAACCAGATGCGCTTGAATACCATTATTTTCCATAGAGCGACTGTCGGAGGTCTGATCCTCCGCAAGGCAGTTATTGGGTAATGATATCTTAAGGTTAGACCGGTTGTCAGACTTTAGGGTTTTTGACTATCCGTAACGAATGTCATAAAGTTCGTTTTTTAATCTCGGAGACTGAATTGAAAGACACGAAATGTCAAATATGAAAATAATGTTCCAAAATTTTACAAGTTTGACATTGTACCGTCTCCGAGATTAAATAAAAACCGGCCACGTGCGAATCGGACTTGCGCACAATGGGTTCCGTACCAGTATCTAGAAAAACGGCAAAAACAACAGATGGCGCTCACTCCACGAAGTTCCCGACATGTGTTTATATTTCAAGCGTCTACCTGTGTTACAGGCGTACTGATTCGGGGCTTGTGGAACACAAGTGAAACACACGGAGTCTGATGTAATAACTGATTTAATTAAAATTTGGTAAAGCTTATATACAACTTAGAATGCAATAAAGTGGTTATTTAACGTAACGTCTGTGTTTTAATAATGAATCAACTGTTACCAAGAACAGAGCGTGGTCAAAGGTTTTCTAATCAATGATTTCATTCATTCACAATTTAGTACTTAAAATATAGTACAGTGTTAAGTTATTTCAAATATTTTTGTTTTAATAATACATCAAACTATTACAAAAAGTAGAGAGCGGTCAAGGGGTTTTCTAGTCAATGATTCTATTCATTTACAATGTTGTACAATGCAAGCTATTTAGAATTTTGGTGACACAATGTAATTGTTGTTATAAATATAAAGTTAAGAGTTTTCTAATCAGTGATTCCATTCATTCACGATGTAGTACAATGGATTTATTGTATTTAGAGTGTTAGTCATAATCATCTCTTGTTGATTTACTATGTGTGAAAAAAAAGGGGTAATTAGAGTAAGGGTTGGTTACACCTGTTGCCGTTATCAATATTGAGTAAAAACGAGCAAAAAAATCATGTTTGTTGTATGGGAGCCCCCTTAAATGTTTATTTTATTCTGGTTTTTAGTATTTGTTGTTATAGCGGCAGTAGAAACACATAATCTGTGAAAATTTCAACTGTCTAACTATCACGGTTCATGAGATACAGCCTGGTGAGAGATGGACGGACAGCAGAGTCTTAGGCTTAAAACGCACTAGCGGCCAGCCGCAATACGGCGTACCGCTTGCGGCTGGCCGCACATCGATTTTTACATGAAACCGCATGATCTCAACTAGGGCTTTCAATACCGGTATTCCGGGATCCCGTAATACCGTGATCACGGATATATATTGGTCTTTTTTAAATCACGGTATTGACGAGATAATACCGTGATTACGGTATTACAAATAATAATATATGTTATTGCGGTTTGTTGTAATAAGTAGTAGGAAATTGTATTATGTGATATAATTTACGATGTGATGTTACTCTCATACTTGTTTTCGCCATTTTTTTCTGTTTGACTGTTGTGTATTGTCCTTGGACCCCTTTTACGTAACGGGGCAGTTATTGACGAGTCCTGAAGGGTCTCCAGCCAATGGTGGGGAAGTAAAATACTTAACCTAAGCTAACTACTTATACTACACTAACATCATGACTACCTGCAACAACAGCACTAAAAGCGACACCTAGTGGGACTCAGACCTCGGCTTAGGGCGTTGCTGGCGGGGGAGACAGCTTGATGAGGGCTGAATTATCAGCGTGACTGCGGAATCTGAAGAGACGACCGGCTCTACGACGGGAGAGCTCGGTGGATCGTGACCGGCGGCGGTGGGACGTCGCAACGGGCCTCGCCAGCGAGGACGGTAAGCTGGATGGCGGCGGACGTTGTGTAATGTGCTGGTCGATTTACTCGCCTCCTGAAGGAGGGTAATTTACTGATGAGAGAGGGTCTGTAGTCAGCCGCTGCGGCGACTTGGGGGTTCGAATGGCGCGGGGCAGTGTCGAAGTAACGCTTGGAAATGCGTTTGAGGTGTTGCCTGATGGTCGGCATTTTTTAGATCGAGATAGAGTGGACCGTTACGCATGAACCACGGGGCAGCCGCGGCTTTGCGCAACACTTGATTCTGGAGGGTTTGGAAGGATTTGAAGCGGGAAGGCACAACGTGTGCGAACACGCTGCTAGATAACCTAAGTCAAGATGGGGCGGATGCACGTCACGTAGATTCTCAGCTTATTTCTAAGTGACAATTGACTGCGTGCTCTAAGGATGGGGACCGACAGCAAAAGTGGCGCGAGCGCGCACCGTTTTGATGTGGTCTATGAATTTCAGACGGTGGTCGAGGATAACCCCCAGTTATTTGGCTTTCATCTCCCAAGGGATCTGTTTGCCGAACATGAGGACGGGATGGATGCGGGTGTGGGAGTCACCGTGTCTCTCGAAAACAACGGCTGCGCTCTTTTCTAGATTCACCTCTAATCTCCATTTCCGGAACCAGACTCTGAGGGTGTCGGCCGCAGTTTGGATGGTTCGAGTGATACTATCGAGACTCCTACCGGAATAGTAGACTAGGTCGAAATGCCTACGTGCAAAATGACTAGATTTAGTTTAAGTTTTGATTACGTTCCTAATTCCTAGTCCTAAATCAATCAATACCAAATAGTTATACTAATAAGAGAGTTTTGTATTATTATTTTTAGAAAGTAACCATAATAAAGACTGTTTTGAAAATATAAGCACGTATTTTAATGGTTTTATTAATGTCCTAATTGAACTTGTGTTCAATACCGTGATCACGTGATCACGGTATTGATCACACTAATACCGGTATTGATACCGGTATTGAAAAAATCCGGTATTTGAAAGCCCTAATCTCAACGCACTGATTTCCGGCCAGCCGTCGCGTCGTGCGCTAGTGCGTTGAGATGATGCGGTTTCATGTAAAAATCGAAGTGCGGCCAACCGCAAGCGGCACGCCGCATTGCGGCTGGCCGCTAGTGCGTTTTAAGGCTTAGTAATAGGCTCCCGTTTTACCCTTTGGGTAGGGAACCCTAAAAAACAGACTGTAGGTATTCGTATGACAGCCGAGGTCGACGGGAGACTGCATAAAAACACTGTTCTATATGTTTAGACCACAGTAACTCACTCCGCGTTGTTGACTTTCACAACTTGCTCCGGATGAGAACATTAACCACCATATATTACGTGTATGTCACAGAAACTTATTATTTAGATTTCAGTGGTGTAGGTAGACAGTAGAGAAACATTATGATTTACGTTTGCAGCGGTTAAAGTTAAACACGGTACTACAGTTGTAGTAATAACTTTGTGCTCAGTTTAAAGCGCAGTTTAGACTACGCTATAATATATTATAGCTTAGAGCTCTTACACACCACGTTTTTTTCAGGCGCCGTCGACGCGCGTTTCGCTATCGCGCGTTGTCGGCGCTGCTAAACTTGAAATAGGCAGATTACTTGTGATTCCATCGCTGCAAACTCTCGAGAAATGGGCTACAGACGCGCGTGAGCAACTCTCCTTGCAAAGTAAAACGCGTGAAGCACGCGCGCGATGGAGTGTGTATCGCACTACAGACGCGCGTGTCGCCAAGTAACCAATTAAAACGCGCTGTACGTATGTGTTTGCAGCTAAAGAGACGCGCTGTGCCAGCGCGTCTGTATCGATGTAACTCCGCGGTACCAGCGCGTCGACAGATCGCGAAAAAGTCGTCGTCTGCATACTACAATTTTATGAACGTGTGAATAGGTAAATTGGTTGCGATAGCATCGCGTTTGCAGCGCGTTATAGTTGCGTGCGACGCGCGTCGACAGCGCCGGAAAAAACGTGGTGTGCAAGAGCCCTTATAGCAAAATTGTATAGCACAGTGATATTGCTCAGCATACATTTTATATGGACACGTTCACACAACGCGATGCTGTAAAGTATTGGGTTGTCGTACGCGATAAACGAGCGATTTTCAGAGCTATATCGTACGGTTTTCCGGTTCCCGCCCCGCCTCACTTCTACCCGGTCTGTCACCCGATGGATCGATGTCAAATAACTTGCTATACATAGCAGACCGACGGCTTGCGATATAGCGCATAGTGTGAACATCATGCTATATAGTTTTAGCTTATAATGCAATATGCTTTACTATATAGCGAAATAGTATAGCTTAGTCTGAACTGCGCTTATTCAGATATTGCGTATTCGGATGAAAACTGTATAATCTCAGAATTTACTAATTTTACTGGAAAACGTTTTCAAAGGCGCGAAAGAGATGCAAAATCCCGCCAATGTAAAACAAACCATTAATAGATCTTTTGGAACTGGGTTTTTTGTAAGTATTCAAGAGGAAATATAGGTTATGCTTAACATTTCTGTATACTTAACTCGATTTTACAAAACTTTTGAGATTATACACTTTTCATGCGAAGAAGCGTTATACGTATTTGGTTGAATGCGACCCGCAAGGGTTTCAGCGAAGAAGTAATCACCGTTTCTATCATGGGCATATTATATAGCAGCTTCTTCTCTGCTAATAGCAACACAGGGTCGCCATCAATCTGGCTGCCAAGCGTTTATGGAAATTTATCCCGTACGGGGATGGGCTAGAATATAAAACTTCCTCATCACACATGGGAATAGACGCGTGTTGTAAGATTCAACAAAACCCAGCACGCTTGATGGTAGGATCTATACGATCCACCTGGCTAGCTAACACCCTCATATTAAAGCCGTAATTTCAGCTAGGTAGTTCACTGTATTCCGTCATGTGTATGTGAGAGCCAGAGAGGTATAGGGGAATTCCTTTATATCTCGGTTACTTAGATTCGTATGCTCCATCTTAGACCCTGACTGCACTTATCATCAGGTGCGACTAGAGACAAATAATAAAAAACCGGTCAAGTGCGAGTCGGACTCGCGCACGAAGGGTTCCGTACCATTATCTATAAAAACGGCAAAAAAATCACGTTTGTTGTATGGGAGCCCCCTTAAATATTTATTTTATTCTATTTTTTAGTATTTGTTGTTATAGCGGCAACAAAAATACATCATCTGTGAAAATTTCAACTGTCTAACTATCACGGTTCTTGAGATACAGCCTGGTGACAGACGGACGGACAGCGGAGTCGTAGTAATAGGGTCCCGTTTTACCCTTTGGGTACGGAACCCTAAAAACAACTATGATCGAGGTCTATTAGATATAAACATGAAATTAAATGGACCTTAAAGTGTAACAAATAAAGGCCAATTTAATATGTACTGAACAAAAATAAATAATATTGTATAAGAGCTATGTTACAATTTTGGTGTACAATAAAGTATATTCTATCCTATAATATTTGATTTTCTATTTACGCACACTCCCTCATATTTTGTCCGTAAATAGCATAAGGTTACGCAAACTGTTGACACCTGCCTATCGGCCGACTTTCAGGGTTGTCACTATCCCAAGGTGGACATATTGATAGTCAATATTGGTGCCTGAGTATGACGAGGGTCGAAAATTGGAAGGAAGCGCTATGGGCTGATTTAACATAATGTGAAACCGAATTCATTTATGGCAATATACTGTGGATGTCTTCAAAGACGACTTATGGTCGATTCTTATAATTTACCGACCGTTATTGGTTAAAATTAAATCTTATATCTTTATCAAAATCAAGCAAAGACCTCATAGATTTGCATAGTAGACCCTCCCATACGTAAGTAGGGATTACTGTTAAACGAAAACTGTTGAAGGGTACTAAGTCAATTTCAAAAACTGTTCGTTTTTACTATTTTTCTTTGGCACCTTGTAAAATTGTGGCAACAAAAAATACCTTTTACTATTAGGTACACGCAAAATACGCGTCCAGACGTGGAGTTGCGGACACCAGCCCACACTAAGATTTCTCTTGTATCGTGGGTGCGTTTACAGACACAAATCTCACAAACAAACGCCCAGACCCGAAACAACCATCTGTAGGTCATACAAATTTTTGTTCCGTGTGGGAATCGAACCCACGACCCGTAGCGCAGAAGCCAATCGCTTAGCCACTGCACCAAACGTGTCGTTATACCTTATAGGTACTGTAAATCTTATGCTCTATCTCTTTCTATTGTGTCTCGGTTGTGTCAAATAATCGTTTTTTCTTTCTTTCTTTACCTTTTAGAACGAATCGATTTTGGTCGTATGAATCAGGCAAAGTATGGGCAGACGCGTCTCCCTGTTAACTTCATCACCAATTCGTATGCCTAGCGTGGTTTTTATTCCAATATCCCCCTTGACCTTTCATAACAGCTGTCACTACAGGTCTACGCTCAACAGTGACCGTTGTGATTTTATTTATGAATTAAAGAATAAAATGAATTCGGCATTCCCGAAATGAGTGTTGTTTTAACAACATTACTTATTTAAACTATTTTTGACGACACGTTTGGTGCAGTGGCTAAGCGATTGGCTTCTGCGCTACGGGTCGTGGGTTCGATTCCCACACGGAACAAAAATTTGTATGGCCTACAGGTGGTTGTTTCGGGTCTGGGCGTTTGTTTGTGAGATTTGTGTCTGTAAACGCACCCACGATACAAGAGAAATCTCAGGGTGGGCAGCGTTTTTTTAAAAAAAAAAAAACAATCCTCAGTGACACATCAACTGACCCGCAGATTAGAATTATGTATACCATAGATATAATACTGTGTTAGTACTTCCTTCCCGATCAATCCTGTAATAATCCAAGTTTAAATGAATCATTTTCTAACTTTTAAATAACGATTGAATAAGGTAGCGATTGAATACTTGCCTTCCGTGAAGAAAGGTCGAACCCAGCCCATACTCTGACTTTTCGAATTCATTGGCTGATCTGTTTGATAATCACTTGCGTTAATGGTCAAGGAAAACATCGTTAGGAAACCTAAAGACAAGAGAGAACTCCGAAAAAAAAAGTTCCTCATAGTGTGTGTAGTCCGCCATACCAGATACCATAGTTTGAAGGCAATCGTGTAGCCCATCAAACTTTTTTATCGGCCAATACCCAATCGTTATAGTGTGCGTACTTGCATAGGTACATACATCTTCATACTGATTAACAGCCAGTTTCTTCATCAACAACTAAAGTAATCAGTAAAAGTATTAACTTTTACTTGACCTTCAATGATACTACGGCAAATGTGTTTCTTCATTCAAGTAACTGCTTTGACCATTAGGTCAAAGGAGCTGCCATAATACAAACGTCGTAATTTCTTAAAAAAATTGTAGGGAGCTTTTTTTACACATGGCATCACTGCAATTTTACTGTCAAGTAGTGCCAAATGTCAAAATGAAAGTTCTTTGTGACGTTTCTTTGGCTGTTACTTTTGATGAAGAAACTGTCTGTTAGTAAAGTCTGACCTACAACTTTATAAAATGACGTTTACTTTAGCTTTCACAGCAGCTTATTGAGCAGTAAAGGTTACAGGCAAAAGTAATAGTAAAAACAACAGCTAAAAGTGTGAAGATACAAAGTTTACCGTTACTTTGACTTTGTCACGTTACTTTGGCACGTTACTTTGGCTGTTACTTTTAGTGAAAAAACTGGCCGTAAGAAACCGACAAAACTATCGGCCGATAGAAAGTCTCTGGTTCTGCGGGGTCTCTAAGGATATTCCCATTCTAAGAAGAGGCCTTTGCCCAACAGTGGGACAATAATGGGCTGTCTAATATATTTGTTTACTGGAGCAAGATGAGTAGATCAAATAATAGATTTGCCCGGTCTTTGTTTGAACTTTGTCTGATTTAATTTGAAGAGGAGTTATGGTCGAGTGATTTCGAATGGATGATTATTCAAGTGTTGGATTAGTGTCCGGGTTAGAATCCGATAGCTGTTGTCTGGGAGAAATAACATCACTACAATCCTATAGATTACTAACTACTTATTACGCATAAACTCGGTGTAGTTTGAACTATGCTTGAAATGTCGAGTAGCGGGTAATTTAGTGCTCAGTCAGGTGGGGACACAGAAATTTGTACTAATCTACCAGACTAAACTTTTGTGGGGTCACGTCACGACGATCACGTCGGGGTCACCAATGTGGAGAAACTTGGTGTGGTGTTCCTCCAACCAAAGGGAGGATCCTCCAACCAGGCGGAGTCTTGTGCCTGGCGGGCTACTGCCCAACGGTTGATGTTGGGAGGTTGTATATATACTATCTGCGTGTTAAATCTTGATTGCGCGATGTAGGATAGTTCGCATGTGGCGAGATAGATGCCGCTACACTTTCATTGTTCGCACCCGTTTAGTTACTTAATTGGCGGTAATAGGAGGCACAGTCCGCGAGGCCTAAGCTGAGCTTTGAATTTGTGTGAGAATGAATGCAGACGCGTCCTTTGCTTAGTTTAAACCGGTTTATACTGCTTTTATACACCTCTGCTCAACCCTTTCGGAAATGCAGGCGTAATGTTATGTTCAAAGAAGGATAATTATTAAACTGCTATTTCTAATCAGTCTTCAGAGAACGGACAAACTTGATTTTAATATTTATCCTTCATTGTCTCAGAAGTTTAAACGAAATAAGAATTTTAATTTTAATAAAATTACATTTTATATGACTGTCCTTTTTGCGGTAATACCCACCGAAAAAGCTTAAGCTTCAGGATAACCATAATTAAACTTTTAATTCCTCTACCTACCGAGTCATTCCAAGTAATGTTTGTAACAATTTTATCCCACGAAGATTTAAACATAATTATGTACCTACTGAAATATTTGCTGTTATACCCAGTCTAGTATCGTGTAGAAAATAGCAAACGTAAGTTTAAAAAACGAAGTCAATAAAATATGGAATACATCTCAGTACTTTTATTATTTTATTGTATTCTATTTCTAATCGTATCATACTTTAGAGTGAATGCGATCACTCCGCCCGCGAAATTCTTTTTTCACTTTACCCGACCTGGGGATCGAACCCAGGAACGCACGGTCAGCAGTCGCGCTTGCGGCCACTAGACCGACGAGGCAGATAATATTTCATATGGCAAGTAATATCAAGGCAATTTAATATTTCATAGATAAACGGGGAAACGCTCGCCGTTTCCCTGGACTGGTTAAATATTATAAACATTATAGGTTAAATATGACGACACGTTTGGTGCAGTGGCTAAGCGATTGGCTTCTGTAATACGGGTCGTGGGTTCGATTCCCACACGGAACAAAAATTTGTATGGCCTACAGATGGTTGTTTCGGGTCTGGGTGTTTGTTTGTGAGATTTGTGTCTGTAAACGCACCCACGATACAAGAGAAATCTTAGTGTGGGGCAATGTTTTATTAAAAAAAAAATATATTATAAGCATTATAAACACAAAATTCTTGGAATAATATTCTAGTAATCTATACATATAAAAGGAGAAGCTGACTGACTGACTGACTGATCTATCAACGCACAGCCTAAACCGCTGGGGTTAGAAACTTGAAATTTTGAGTGTAGGTTCCTTTTGTAACGTAGGCATCCACTAAGAAGGGATTTTTCGAAATTCAACCCCTAAAGGAGTTAAATATGGGATGAAACTTTGTATGGAAAATCGTCACTTAACGGGTTCAAAATTTCACGCAAGCGAAGCTGCGGGCGAAAGCTAGTAGTTTATAAAAATAGTATAGAAAATGTTGTATCTGTAGTGAATATTGTTACTAGGTACAGTCGCGGACTTGAAATGTTTACCACCCTATAATTGCTTGAATATTACTTTTTCATAAGGTCGCTCGGCCGCTCGCAAAGAATTGACAGGGCAAAGATATTTTTTTCTTAATTGATATTAAAAGGTTAGTAAGAGGCTTTATACTAGGTAGTATAAAAAAAGAAATCAACCTATTTAGTAAATTCAATCAAGTTCGCTCTATACAACTTTTGATTAGACACACATACCTAAAAAGGAGTTCATAGTATCAAAAAGTGGTTAATAGCCTTTTTGCTAGAATCAACGCTTCACAACTTTAAAAACTAATACTTATGAAAGTTGATAAGACATCTTGAAACTTATTGCGCACAGTCTGAGAAGGAATCGAGTTTGAAATCTGATAAACATTTCGAGTTCGCGGCTGTACATTTACCGTGACTCAATAATACTGAGAAAACTATATAAAGTACGAACAGGTACTTTTAAGAATTATGACAACTATAATATTTGCTGTATAATACATGTTCATGCGATATTTTCTGCATGTTAACCTATGTTTCTATGTTTATTGTTACTATAAAATATAGTAAACATTTTACTATTCTTTCAGTAATGCATGCAATTCCGCCTTTATCTTATTATGTAAAAAATCAGCTTCCGTATGTTTGTTTCCGCAAAACTCGAAAAGCAGTAGATGGATTGACTTGAAATTTTGTACAGTTGTTGTTCGCAATTGTGCGAAGGTTTCTGACATAATTAAAAACCGGCCAAGTGAGAGTCGGACTCGCGCACGATGGGTTCCGTACCATTATCTCTAAAAACAGTAAAACAATCACGTTTGTTGTATGGGAGCCCCCTTAAATATTTATTCTATTCTGTTTTTTAGTATTTGTTGTTATAACGGCAATAGAAATACATCATCTGTGAAAATTTCAACTGTCTAACTAGCACGGTTCATGAGATACAGCCTGGTGACAGACGGACGGTCGGACAGCGGAGTCTTAGTAATAAGGTCCCGTTTTACCTTTTGGGTACGGAACCCTAAAAACTTCTCACGCGGGCGGTGCCGCGAGGGCACAACTAGTAGAATTATACAAGGATGAATATTGCCGTGTTTAAAACATAAACTGTTGTGCACACTGCACTCGTAACATTTCTTATTGCTATGTTTACATTTTTATCCAGGGTGGAATGAGCTAGAGAAAATAAAACTTACTCACCGCACGCTGGAAATAGACGCGAGTTGTAATATTCAACAAAACTCAGCAGCTTGGTGGTAGGATTTATACAGTTCATCTTGCTAGCTACCACCCTCACATTAAAGTCAAGCAGTTTACTGTGTTCCGTCGTGTGTATGTGAGAGCCAGAAGGGTATAGGGGAATTCCTCTACATCTCTGTTAGGTACTTGAATTTGTGGCGACATCTATCACGCCACATGCGAACTACACAACTCGGCAGTGGTATAGCAGACTACAGCGACATTAACAACAACTCGCAAAGAAGAGGTCACAACATAATCCTACATCGCGATATCAAGATGTGACATGCGGATAGCATATAATATACAACCGCCCAGCATCAACCGTTGAACAGTAGTCCGCCAAACATAAGACCCGCTTGATTGGAGGAACCTTCCTTTTCATTGGAGGAACACCATTCCTCGATCCTCCACAAATTCGTGTAATCCATCTTAGACCCTGTCTGCGCTAACCATCAGGTGCGAACATGTTCACAACACATCGCTAGTAGGGACAACTGTCAAATCGTGTTGCCATTCATTCTTAGTTCGGGCCCCGAAATAATCGTATGTCCGTAGGTGATAGGGAGTAGGATACGCTTGTAACTAAGGCCGAAACCACGGACTTCGTGCTTAGGGAGTAAACCCCCAGGCGTCTTTGAGTAATCAGGGAACATACATTTTTGTTGACTATGTTAATAAGAAAATTTTTGTGTTACAATTTTGCAGGGCATATAACTGTACTGTGACCATATTGAAGTAGGTAGGAAAACATTTTCATGGAGCAAACATCCGGTCTGTTATGAGTTTTGGTCACTACAAAAGTACCTATTTACGTAATGTGCTAGTATGTAATGGGTACGATAAACGTAATATAGTTGTATGCAATTGTACATAATACGCTAGTCATTTTATAGAACTTCCGAGAATGTAATGAGGATCATTGGGATAATAAAGGCACTCCGTTACTAAGAGTTTTGAAATATCCTTTTAATTTTGTTATCGGTAGCGGGTGGCATTGGGCAATGTTGACAAAAGAAGGTAGTCGTCGATGTGGATCAACCTACCCGATATTATACCCCATGTCATTCGACGAAGCGGGGGATTCGGTGCTGAACAGCTGAAGAAGTCTGACCTTTTATATCTGACTAGCTTGTCCTTATTTTATGATCTTGTAATAATTGTGTAAAGTATTATATTGTGATCTAGTTCATGTTACTAACACTAACCCAAATACAAGAACTCTCAGTGGTGGAGAGTCTATGTTGGTTTTATTTATTACATTTACCTTGCTCGCTATCCTGATATATCGATATAAGCTAAACTGTAATGATAGAATCACCCCTAAACGATTATGTTGTTGTGTCTTTTACAATTTTGGTAATGAACCGAAACTTTATGTTGAGAAAATTATAAGTATCTTCGTATTATAACTTACGTGAGGCACATGTTTACGGTTTACTCACGTGCATTTTCTCGGGATTCTCCAACTAATTTCGGATCCAAACGGAGCCCGCGGGTTCGACTCGCGCCTTCGCCACGTGTTCAGCACTTAAATGAGGGCTCTGATTATCGGAAATGCACGTGAGTATAGCGTAAACAACCAACGAGTACGAGTATCGTTCTAGCTTTGCTTTCTAGAATAGTCGATGAAATGTATGAATCAATGAATCAACTCAACCTATCGCAGTAAAATGCTGGACTTAGGCGTATCTCAAATTACACCACAACACGGTCTGTTTCCCCCGAGTCAGCACGGGCTATATGATAAGGCCTCTTGTCCACACACGTTTTTTTCGCCGGGAAAATCTACAGTTAATTCGCCGTGTGTAGGCACGGTTGTCACTGTTGTATGGATCAGTAGGGGAGCTTGTTGACACACACGGCGAATACGGCGGCGGCGCCGTGCCGTATTCGCCGTGTGTGTCACACAGTGATATCCTAACTAATATTATAAATACGAAAGTAAGTTTGTTACCTTTTCACGCCTAAACCACTGAACCGATCATCCTGAAATTTTGCATATACGTTGTCAGGTGTACAGAAACGGACATAAGGTACCTTTCATGCCGAAAAAAGTACTGTTCCCGAGGAAAACAACAATAACTTTTCTTATGGTAATAGATGGCGCCACATGTCTTTCGAATCATGATTGAATTATATTATCCCGAAAAATACGGAATACGTGATAAACGACATCCACACGAGCGAAGCCGCGAGCAACCTCTAGTCTTCCATAATTACTCATGAATGTTTACTGATGACGTAATCACATAGTTTCCTAACAAAGCTTCGTGGAGATAAATTGTGCTTTGAAATACAGACCATATTGCGTAGCAAGTGATTTTAGACTACATTGCAATGTATGAGAGAACGTGTACTGCAAAATAAACGTTCGGAATGCAAACTACTGACAGCTGTAAGCCAATATTTGTTAAGTATAAAATTTTAACACTTCCGTCTTTATATATGTATTTTTGAAGTAGCATTATTTGTAAGAAATAATCTGCATTTATTCCCGCGGCTATCAGATCAATGCGTTCGAAGTCGACGCAACAATAATCTCTGCATTCATCCATCTAAGACAGCAATGTTACACAAAAGTATAATATGTATGGGTCCAAAAATTTACAATAAAATTCCTAAGGACATCAAACAATTAAATACACCTTTATTTAAAACAAGGTTGAAAAAGATGTTAACTGTGAAATGTGACTATAGCTTAACAGACTTCTTAAATGATAAACTCTTAGTTTAAGTTATTAAGCATTTCATTAAAATTATAATTTATTATAGTCATTTCATAATAGGTACTGACTTATTTCAATTAAATTCATAACCTCAATATTTGTACGCCTTCTATGGCATAACATGTGGCACCTAATTATTTTTAACACCATTGCATGTTTGTAATCTACTCATGTTAATGCTCTGCTTTGTTCCGTGTGGTGCCAGACGTAAAGAATAGAACTACCCAATCTCTTCCCATGAGTGTCGTAAAAGGCGACTGAGAGATTCACTAGAGGATGGGCAGCAGCGTTCTCTGAGTACTTTAACAACCATACTGCGATCGCCAACTCGCATGCCAACCGTGGCGATTATCGCAACCCCCCCTACATGGCTTGTGGGAGGCCTATGTCCAGCAGTGGACGTCTTTCGACTGAATGATGATGATGTTTTTGCTCTACTTTGTTAAGGTGTAATACAAACGGTCGATTTTTTCGTCGAGAATTAGAGAAGGTCAATTGTTATTTCACTTTTGGCGCAGTTTTTGAGCGATTGGCTTTCTGCGCCACGGGGGGCGGGCTCGATTTTCATATGGAACGAATATTTTTATGACACACAGATAACTGTTCCGGGTCTGAGTGATTATGTATGTGAAGATTTGTGTGTGTAAACGTACCCATGATATAGGAGAAATTTTAAAGTAGATCAATTTTTTGATATCATATTATATGTCCCACTGCTGAACAAAATGGGATTTGAAAAAAAAAAACGATTGTCACAAAATTGTATCGCGCACACGACCTCTAAATAGCCAACATAATCAAGTTTAACCGACCATGAGTGCGGGCCCTATGTAATTTGAAGGAAAACCACGCGACACGTGTAGTTGGTAATGTTCGTAGCACCGTAGCGTCGTAGCACAGTTACGTCGTAGCGCGTAGCAATTTCCTTGTTTTATTTACCTGCACGGTTGCTTATTAAGTTTTGTATGACGTAAGATAGTGTTAGTACAAGAAATGAGAGTGCATGAATTGTTATGTCTGTCTTTTGTCAAGGGGTAAGCAGAAATTACAAGAAAATGAAGGCTATTTTCACTTCATTCTTTTTAGAGTTCCTTACCCAAAGAGTGCCAACGGGATTCTATTACTGAGCCTTCGCCGTCTGTCCGTCCGTCCATCTGTTTGCCATAGGGCTGTATCTTTTCAACCGTAATAGGTAGCCCGTTGAATTTTTTACAGAATATTTTATTTTATTTGGGTGGCTTACAGCTAACAACACAGAGATAATAGTGGAGTAATCGACGACAAACCATTTACAAGCCTCCACAATTAGAAAAAAGATTGTTACAATGGTTTGCTTAACGAAACTAGCGAAGACATGCTTACAACGTGTCGGATACAATAAAATCCTTAGAAAGAATGGTATTGATAGATGCCAAACTGCTTGTAAACTGATCAATTGAGGGGTTTTTATTTTTAATCCTTTAACCGCCCCAGTCGGATATATCCGACAATTTTATCAACCTCTATATGGATAGTAACGAACACAGGTATATCCGATATGGTCGAAATAGAGACGATTTTTTTGTCGGATTTATCAGACTGAGGCGGTTAAAGGGTTAATAATTTGGTTGAATGATTTGATTATGTATGAATTGCTACGGTAAACTGTGCGCGCGAACGGAGCATGGAGAAGATTTCTCAAGCGAGAATGCCGGGGGATGTGCAAGAATACGTGTCTAAAGTCTTGAAACAATAAAAACTCAATCCAAAGGAAGAGGAGCAGGCGTCCTTTTACAAGGAACCTTGAAATTTTTTCAATATTTTTGTTCCTGCTCTATCTTAACATCGGTAATACTTTCAAGCGTGAAATTCAATTCAATTCATTTATTCAATAACGATTATTACATCGTGTCTGAATTTCTATAACTAAATATACAAGAAACATGCATGCAATCCATATTTAAATCATTACAATTATCCAATTTCATTAAAACCAGATTAATGAAAAAAAATAAAATAATAAAAAATATTAAAATAAATAAAATGTCATAAGTCAATTCAGAAAATTCAATAAAATTTTCATTACAAGTCAATAAAATGATATTACTTTCGACTTTTGTATTAATCTAACGAAACTTGGGATGGTTGTAGTGCATACTCCATAGTTAAACAAAAAATAATTAAAAGAAGGAAAACTAGTGGTGGTATGGAACCCTTAGTGCGCGAGTCCGACTCACACTTGGCCAGTTTTTCTTTTTTCTTTTATTCTTTGTTAATCTGTCTCTGTTAGTCTGGTTATAAATGTTATACAACGTACCTATTATTAAAATAACGCAAAATTTTAAACATTCCAATTGTTTTTTATTGCGATCAATTGACTCAGCATTAAATTATAATTTTTATATGTTATTGTCAAAGATATATGTACTTTTTGTTGACCAGAGTATTCTGATTCGAATTTTCTGATCTGATTATGCTGACCGGACGACTACCGCTGCCTCGCCCCGCTGGCCGCCCCTTATTTACTAACGTGATCAATAAATAATTTGTGACGTAACGAAGTAAGGGGCAGCCAGCGGGCGAGGCGAGACTGGTCGTCGAATTAGAATAATCAAATCAGAAAATTCGAATCAGAATATTTCGGTCAATAAAAAATATAACTGGGTACAACTGTACCCATAACCGCATGAAATATGAATAAAACCGCGAAAAAATGAGTCGTTGCGCATATTGTTGCATAAATAACACATAACACTCCGACACTTTTCAGTTGAAAAGCTGAAAAGTTTATGCGAAATTGTCGTTGAACATTTTACAGCCAGAACTATTTAAATTCAGATTTCGTGACCTGAAAAAGAGGCCGCCACGCTTCAGTATTTTGAAAGTATTTTTAGGTTTGATATTTCATGTGGGGAAATTGGATACTGTGGACACCCACAAGCTTGTCATTCGTCTGTCGTCGATTGAAACCTATTTATTATAGACATTTTAATTTTAACTGAGAAATGGGTCAATGTCTGTGGGTGATGTGTGGGTAGACATGCTCGTGAAAGTACCAGTGTTATGTTACGGTTAAAGTGTAAGTAGGTAAGTTGTTTTACACAACACAAAATAAGTTTGGTTAAAAACCAGCGCCAGGGTCTTTGTTTTCTGGCATTAATGCTGGAATGGACCTGGGGTCCAATTCTCCTAAAATAAATTGTTGCCAAACGCAATCGAACCACAACCGTCAGTCAGTTTTTGTTTTCGAAAACTTTCAAAATGATTGATTTTGTTTTTTGTGTCAAACAATTTGATAGCTTTTGAAATTGAGAACTGTCTGAATGAACGGTTCGGCCTTGGTTCGGTTGTGATTTATCAAGATTTATTTTAGGAGAATTAGGCCCCTGTTTGACGCAGTCCCTAGGCACACTGCACTACATTCTTGTAATTTTATTTTTGTTTGTGTTTTGTGTGAAATGAATGTTTTTCTTTCTAAACTTTGAATAGCATATGGCTTAATGTGTTAAAATATCAATGAAGCCTCTGGGAATTGGTACTTACTCATATTTACTCACTATATTGTATGAGTTCTAAACAAAACTAGTTTTTTTTCGACTCTCCTTACAAATGGCATCAGATAACGGGTCAATTCGTAAGGAGAGTTCAAAAAATGTTGACTGAATTATTTTATTTGACCTATCTAATGTTGTTATAAATAAGAGTCCAAACAACCCCCTTAAATAGGACCGCGCATTTCTGTTACACGCTGTATAATACAATCTTAGAGGCCTTATCATTTCACCACTAAAATCTCAGAGTGGCTTGTAAAGAGGCGGCGTCAGAGGCGCTTGTAAAACTTTTATTATACAATTGGAAAGAGCACAGAGATCTATTTTAAAAGTGATGACATGTAGTCCATACAGATTTCCCACAAAAAATTTTTTATGAAAAATGTCAAGTTCTAACGGTTAGGCAACTTTACATATTTCAATTAGTTATCCAACAGCACAAGATAACCCCTTATGATAAAGATGAATACAGCAAAAAGCGTGTCATAAAAAATATTTGTCCTCCTGTTGTATGTCGAACAGCCTCAGCTAGACGACAACATGGCTTTAAGGCGGTTTACTTATATAACAAAATTAATAAAATTAAAAATATACACCCCTTACCGAACTGCGAAGCTAAAACTATTATTAAAGAGTGGCTATTAGGACTAGATTATGATCAAACTGAACTTATAGCACTATAAAGCGTTGTGAAACATACACCGACACACACGCATGCATCCAAACACACACATAGGGTAGGGTGGTGTAAGTTTGCGCAGTTTTGAATCAATCGGTCATAAAAATAAAACATAAGAATTAATCACAGGTTTCTTGATTATTATTAAATCTAAACTTATCTAGCAATAAATTTTAACAACAATTATTGAGCAAACATAATCACTTTTTACTTAATTAACAAAAAAACAGAAGTCGGGACATGCGCAACTTTATACACCCCGGTGTGTAAGATTGCGCATAGATGGCGATAAGATTGCGCAGTGTTATTTAGGTGAATTACTTGCATAAGACACATTTAAATACTCCAAAATCCAAGTAATTAGTTCACTTTTCGTACCACCACACCTGGCACGTATCGCACACGGTTCAATCTTCATTAATAGGTTCTACGAAGACTTCAGAGCATTCTCCACACCACCATTCTTTTTTTTGGTGAATTCTTTATTTTGTCTTAGTTACACATTGTGGTTTGTACAAGCAGTGTCTTAGTGTTGACTCAGCCATTCCTATACTCAAAGCCAGTTGCCTCTTGCGTTCTCCGTTTTCAATGCGCTTACGAGCATCCTCGTTGGTGGAAGGTGACCAAACTTTACGGTCAATTTTGCGTGATCTTCGTGACATTTTACAACAAAGTGAAGCGCTATTTATAACCATTAAAAACAATCAATACTCATTAGTAGATATAGATGAATATTACACAATGGCGTGTAAGACTGCGCGCGCAATATTATACACCCCCTTAGTGCGCAAACTTACACACTTGACCTCCAACGTAATTATTTTGATACTACAGCCATCTCATAAAAAGTTATTGAACTACGTTATCACTAGCCGAAATTTCAAAAGTAAACACAAGTAAACCTATCAGCAAAACATTGAATATCCAACAGGTTTTTAATAAGTTATACTTGCAAAATGTCAAAAAACTAGATCAAAGGGCTACAAAAACTTTGAACTCACTTGGACTCGCCGTTTTTACTCGTATCTGAATAATTTTTTGTGAGCGCATACTAGCATGCAAAGGAATCGAAACACTACTAGAGTTGGCAACGTGTTGCACACCGGTGTCGAGTAATGACGTGTGCGCAATCTTATCGCCTGCGCGATCTTACACCACCCTACCCTACGTACACATACCCACACACACCAATGTACATACATACACACACAAACACACATATACACACACACACATACATACACATACACACACACATATTCACACACACACAATTACACACAACCATGGTGAGACATGACACCTACACAATGACACTTCCACACTTCTGCATTTATTTACACAGAATTAATTGTGTCTTTCAACTATGAGAGAGGACACTGATTTCTGTAATACAGGTCTTTGAACCTAGCTCAGAAGTCAGGGACTCCGTAATAATTGTGACTGTTTTATGTGAATAAAAATATTATTATTATTATCTGTATCTCTTTAGAGCTCACGGCTCATCTTCCGTGCGGAAGATGTCCGGTCCTTTGGAAGGCATACACGGGGACACAGGTCCAACGCGCAGAGGCCCCTTTGAGAACTTTAATCTAAAATGGGATGGGGCACCAACCGGGGACTATCCACGGCTGCACTATTGGAGTACAGTCATGGATCGTCCCAGGTGGGTGCAAGACTATTGTAAAATGTGGTGAAAAATATCTGGATTATGGGAAGGGGTGTTAGGTGGACTGGATAACTTCTATTGCCGGAAGAAAACGGCGTCTGCCTTTCAAGCTTAAATTTGAAATATATTGGCAGACGGTGACTCGCCAGCTCACTAGCTGGGCCCCCTGAAAAGCCGCCAGTACATAGGCGAAGGGGGCAACAGACGTGTGAGCGGCTAGAGGTGTAGAGAGGTGTGGCCCCGGTTTCGCCGTCGCGGATCTAAAAGACCCGGAGTGGGTTTCCCCGCTATTACGCCTTTAGACACTTCCACCCCCGAGCATATGCTCGGGGGTGGAAGTGTCTAAAGGCTATATAGCTAGGAGTCTAGTCTAGGAGCTATATAGCTCTGGCGGCTTCCCTCTGGCCGGCCGATAAAGGCAAGACAGAGTTGAGAATCCTGCGGGCACTCTTGGGGTTCCACTCCAGCCAACCAATAAAGGCAAACTGGAGACGAGGCCCTGACCGACTCTCTGAGGCAATAAGGTACGCAGTGTCGCCACTCACCAACAGCTCGCCACAAGCTGCCCTGCGGTTTGTAAGCTTTTCAGTAGACCTCATGATACATTTTTTATTGTATATTTTTTTTTTTTTCATATGATGAGGTTGTATGTTGTAGAAAGCTAGTCTAATGTTCCCTCCGGTTTTACGTTAATCTCATGATGAGTTAACGCCTTTCCCAGAGGGGGTTTATTATTATTATTATAGAGTAAACCCGCTCGGCGTTCACGTGGCAACCGCTACCACCCGCGCAGGGATGCTGAATTCTTAACATGAAATCAAAGGACGGAATTCCTGAAGGAATCCAAAGAATTTCCCAGCCTCGCGGTGCCGACAACCCTGTCCCGCCTTTGTCATGCTGAAACACATCCCAACGAGATTTGTGTTCAAAAAGTTATATTCAAACATAAATTGAGTTCATCACATGTTTATTTTAGAGTAGCTCTGTGTTAAAGAGAATACGTATGTTTTTTAAATTTGTTTGTGAAAAATCTTGTTTTGAGCATCATTATTTCTTTATTTGTTTGCGGTGGTACGCGGAAATGAAAGTCTGTCAAAGGACTTTGACGGTTAAATAAATGTTGCAAGTTATTTTTGTCGGTCCAGCTGTATTAGTACGGGTGAACTTAAAATAACTTGCTGCTGTGTATTTCTAGGAAAGTTTACTCTTTAGAGTGGAGGTTCTCAAACTTAATCCCCCTTACAAGAGATGGTCTAAGAAAAACCTAGGTTTTAAAATAGCCCCGTCTCTTCACTACATAGTATAAAACAAAGTCGCTTCCCGCTGTCTGTCCCTATGTACGTATATGCTTAGATCTTTAAAACTACGCAACGGATTTTGATGCGGTTTTTTTAAAAATAGATAGAGTGATTCAAGAGGAAGGTTTATATGCATTGCACCCGCGCGAAGCCGGGGCGGGTCGCTAGTTTTGTTATGACATAAGAAAGTGATGGGTATATTTTAAATCTGGGTTTATCTTAGTCTTGGTTTAAACCATCTTTTGTAATAAGGGGGATTTTGTCTACCGCCCACTTTGAGAATCAATTATTTTCTAGCGCCCCCTAAAATTCTTAACTGTACTACATATTAAAAATTAAAATTGCAATCATTACTTTTACCGCCCCCGAGTAGGAGCCGAGCGCCCACAAGGGGGCGTTATTGCTTACTTTGAGAAATACTGCTTTAGAGGGACGTCTTTGAAACACACATGATTAATTTAATCTGTGTATCTGCTTTTGAAATGGAAATAAATTAAGTTCACATTTCTCTATTAGTCTGTTTATAATCACTCTCCACATTTAGAACCTTTGAGCAATATTTATTTTAAGATTTTTATTTTTGATTATTTGTCTTGGTCGCGTGTTTTACCTTAGTGCACCTGATAGTATGCACGGACAGGGTCTAAGATGGATCACACGAATTTGTGGAGGAACAAGGATTGGTGTTCCTCCAACGAAAAGGAGCCTGGCGAGCTACTGTTCAACGTTTGATGTTGGGCGGTTGTATACATATATGCTATCCGCATGTCACATCTTGATATCGCGATGTAGGATTATATTGTGACGTCAACTTTGCGAGTAGTCTGCTACACCACTGCCGTGTTGCGTAGTTCGCATGTGGCGTGATAGATGTCGCCATAAATTCAAGTAACAGAGATCTGGAGGGATTCTGGTATACCCCTCGGGCTCTCACATACACACGACGGAACACAGTAAACTGTTTGGCGCCGGACTTTAGTGTGAGGATGGTAGCTAGTCTGGCGGAACCTGGCGGAACGTATAGAACCTACCACCAAGCGTGCTGGGTTTTATTGAATCTAACAACACGCATCTTTTTAACCGACTTCAAAAAAGGAGGAAGTTTTCAATTGAGCGGAATCTTTTTTATGTATGTACCCCGATTACTCAAAGACGCCTGAACCGATTTGGTAAATTCTTCTCTTGTTTGAAAGGATATACTATACTTCCCAGATAGTCCCATGGTAATCACGTCAGGATCTGATGATGGGATCCTGGAGAAATCCAGGGAAATCTTCAAATTTTATAGGCACACTTGATTTTTTGTTTGAAAGAGTAATCTCCCGAGGTGGTCGCATTTAAATTTGGTGAAGATCTGATGAAGACCCTCGGAGATTGACAATGGAACTCTTTAATGGATAACAGCAAATTACTCGCGATTGCTGTAATTGCATATTTATGTATTGTTTAAGCCACTTAAAATAGAAAAATAAATTTACTATAAAAACTAAAAAAACGACTTAAAAAAAATTCAAGAGTAAAATAATTACCATATTATAAAATTAACAGTTTCAGAAGTCAGTGCCTTCAATTTGGTTCAGCGTGGACTAGCACCGAGTTCTGAAACTGTTAATTTTATAATATGGTAGGTGTGGGCGTTATTTAACGTCACTAGTTACAGTAACTGGCTACGAGACATGTAACTGAATAACTAGTTTCGAGGATAAACGAAACGTAGTGAACTAGTGATTTTCAAACACGCGATTCATAAATAAGTGGTTACAGTACACACGGCTACACATCAAGCTATACAAATCCAGTTTACACTGACCTCTCTTTGTAAAGAAATCCTATACAATGCGAGATCAGCTTATACTGGAAATGTATCTGTAGCCGTGTGGCGTGTGTACAATACAAACGCAGTGACCGAATGAAATTGTACAGGAGAAACAAAACGTTACGAACGCATCTGTACTACCCGTGTGTGATAACTTGAGACCTCAGTACATCGTAACCTCTCACTTGCACCTATTTGCTTCCGGCGTGTTCGAATGAGAGATATCGATCTATCGAAACCACAACTTTCCGCGTATGGGTAATGCCTACTGGTCGCCGGCCGGCCGGTCGGCAACGCGTGCCGAGAGTTCCCGAGTGGCGACACGAGTAAACCCGAACATGACACGCCGACCAACTACCGAAAATGAAAAGGAGAGAATAATAATAAATGCGTTTTATTACCATACGACCTTATTGTTTTAGTTTTAGAGATTAGTTTAGATTGATCACTATTTTTGAATAATTGTAACGATTCGAGCGACGAGCGGGAAGGAAAAGGAACACAACACAATTTGAAATTAATTTATATTTGTTTCATTTTCTTTGTTGGTGAATATTGCATTAAAAGTGAATTACGTCCAGTTTTTTTTTTGAATATTTATGTTAATAGTCTTTATAGTAAAGTATAGTTCTTTATAGTTTATGTAAATAATAGTATAGGTAGTTCGTATAAGTAAAAGTGTAAATAGTGTTTTTTGTGTATTAAATAACTTTTATAAAAGTAGGTAACAATGTCCCGAAGCAATTCGAGTGTCCTTTGGGAGTTTTTCTAAAAAATTGGAAATGAAAAAAAAGCGAAGTGCAACAAGTGTGGTGAAGCTTACAGCTTCAAATCTTCAACGGCTAATTTGAAAACGCATTTGAAGAGGAAGCATATTGATGCCTATGAAATAGTGTCATCAGCACAATCTAATTCAAGAGCTGAAGACCCAAGTCGCGGACAAGGACAATCCCAAAGTGATGTCCAGCCTGGGCCTTCGTCGTCCAGCTTCGACGTTGCGATAGCCGCTACGTCCATCATCACGACAGAAACAACTAGTATGCCGTTACACCGCCCTACGCAGCAGCGCATTGATAGGTATGGAACAGCAAAAAAAATTTCACAAACGCAAAAAAGGGCAATTGATAATGACCTTGCCGATTTGTTCATTGACAGTTATCACCCATTTTCATTAGTAGAGGAACGTTCTTTTAAAAAATTTGCTCGCCATATACCAGGATACGACTTACCATCCAGAAAAGCAGTATCAAACATTTTAATACCTACTATATACGATAAAACAGTCCAGCAAAAGAAAGAAGAAGTGAATGATATTGATAGCATTTCACTAACGACTGATTTGTGGACGTCTCGGGTCAATGACGCGTACATTGCCATAACAGGGCATTATATTACAAAAGACCTGGAACTCAAAACATTTTTACTCAAATGTGCAGAATTTCAGGATACTCACAGCAGTGCAAACATCCAAGCTGCATTGCTCGAAACAACAAACGAGTGGGACGTCACGAATAAAATTAATTTTGTTGTAAGTGACAATGCAGCCAATGTAAAGAAAGCTATAGCTGATATAGGGTGGAAGCATTACGGATGCTATGGACACACCCTAAATTTAATAGTTCAGGATGCTCTTCGTCTGGTGCAAACAACCATAGACAAGGTGAAGACTATCGTCCGGCATTTCAAAACCAGCACTACAGCGTTAGAAAAGTTACTCAAGTGTCAAATTCAAGAGAAGCCCGAGGAAACGCCAAAAAGGTTGATCCAAGAAGTACCAACGAGGTGGAACTCAACCTTTTACATGTTGCGTCGATTCGTTGAGCTTGAAAATTACATATGTGCAACTATTGCCATTCTTAAAAAAGACTTGCCAATCTTATCCATAGAAAAATGGAAAATGTTCAATGAATTGTGCCAGGTTTTAAAGCCTTTTGACGAAGCCACCAAAGCCATGAGCGGCGAGAAATACATGACCGCCAGTACCATCATCGTCATGACACGCTGCCTTAAAGATTCCTGTGACCAACTGCTCCTGGAAGGCTTTACCGAAGTAACAAAAAATATAATCATTGAACTTCGGACAGGTTTGGAGAGAAGACTGGAAGGTGTCGAGAGAAGTGGCACATTTTCCATCTGTACCATTTTAGACCCGAGGTACAAAATTAATGTATTCTCCGACTCAAATGAGGCTGTAAAGGCAAGAAAAACCGTGGAGGAATTGGTCGCAAACATTGTTAGAAGGCGACGTGCAGAAAATGCGCAGCAATCAACTTCAGCTTCGACTGCCATACTAGTTCAGGACAAATTTTCACCCTGGACTATTTTAAATACAATTGTGGGTACGCAGCAACAAGTAGGCACTCCTTTATCACAAGCTATCAAAGAGGTGGATTCCTACATTAAAGATGATGTGTTGCCGGTGTTCGATGAGAACGGCAAATTTAATTGCCCTATGAAATGGTGGCGACTAAACCGCCATATTTACCCCAACCTTGCCATACTTTTACGGAAATACGGAAACATAATGGCAACATCCGTCCCATGCGAGCGGATATTCAGTAAGACAGGTCTTATTATTAATAACCGCCGCACGCAACTGAAAACAAAAAAAGTGGCCCAACTGACGTATCTAAACGTCAATCTGGATCCCAATAGATTTAAATAGTGTAAATATGTATAAAGGACCGTGAGTTTAAACATAATGTAAATAGATGAAAAAAACTAGTTTAAAATAGTGTAAATAGAGACAAAAACAAAAAGTGAAAAAAAAAACTACAGCTGTAAATATTTTAAATCATGGTATGTATATACAATCAAATGAACTTCTAAATACGCCTGCATCACTTTCATTAAATAAATTAAATTATTCGATGCAGTCAGTCCTAAGCCTGAAAAAGTATGAATGGAAGTTGATTTGTTTGTGTTAGTATTACGTAATAATGTATCTCCAAAACGTTATTCGATCTAAAAACTTAGTTTGTGATACGAATTATTTCGTTCTATCGTTTCGTAAATAACTGTCATACTTCGACAGAATCACCAGATTGAATCACGAACCAGTATTTGAAAAAATAACTAGTTATAGAAATAACGTGTTTTCAAAACAGGTGACGCCTTCGACGTCACTGGTTACGTTACGTTTCGCGAAAATCATGTAACGACCCACACCTATAATATGGTAATTATTTTGCTCTTTTGAATTTTTTTGTAGTCGGTTTCCATTATTTTTAAAGTAATCTATACATATAATAAAATCGTGGTTTGGAAGTAACTTAGAAATTTTTGTCTAGAACTTATAAATCGCGCGGTAACGAAACCATAGCGCGATCTAATTCGACGCCAACGCCATCTAGGGAAGTAAAGATTAAACATATGTTTGCATGTTTATGCAAGCATCACGTAAAAAGAGCTGACCCAATGCTGTTGACTTTTATAAACATATATTGTGCTTATCTCCAAGTAACATATTTTTTTTGTTTCATCGCAATCGGGACACGCATTCAAAAGATATGCAAATAATCAATATCTTCTATACATTTATCAAATCTGTAGATTTTGCGTATCTGTACATAGCAAATATTTTGAAAAAACATGGTTGGGGTGTCAAAAATAACCAAAAGAACCCATTTTTAACATTTTTGTATTTTGTTTCTTCTGTTTGTTGGTTTGTCTGTTTGTCTGTTTATCTGTTTGTTTGTTCAAGCATCACGTAAAAACAACTGACCCAATGCTGTTGACTTTTATAAACATATATTGTGCTTATCTCCAAGTAACATATGCTTTTTGTTTCATCGCAATCGGTTCACGCAATCAAAAGTTATGCGAATTTTAAGTTTTTTTGAAGAACTTGGCATGTATTAGTTTATACCATTATTTTCAATAGATGGCGTTACGTGTATCAAATAATGTTGTGAGGAAACTCAGTCTACGAAAGGTCTAATGAAATGCTATCCTTATGAAGAAGGAACTAAGCTTTTACAAAAAAAAAAAACGAAGATATTGTTATTTAGAATTTATTAGGTCAATTTCTTATTGTTGTTCACAATAAAATTAATTCATGATGTGGACTAATAGTAGGATTTTTGTTCATTGAATGTTCATACTTTTTGGGAATGCTGATGCCGAAAATAAGGTCCAAATTCAAATTGAAATCGGTGGCCATGATTATTTGCAAGGAAAGCGCTCACCCAGTGCTTTCGTTGAAATTTAGTATTTCGTAATCATTCTATCTACTCAATGCACTTTTTGGAATGTTTTTCTATATTTTATTTTATTTTGTTCATTATTGTCAGATTTATTCAAAGCCTGTCGCCGTCGTTTTATTAAGTTTATTTAATTGAGTTTTTTTAAGCTTTAGGTAATGTTCCAAAGACATGGCCATGGAGGGAAAGTACTTTAAATATTAAAAATAGCAAATTTCACTCAAAAGAAACTTCATTTTACTTTTTTTAAAGTAAGAAATATTGCCTTTTACTGATTTTTTTGCCTGAACCGGGAATCGAACTGACAAAGCTTTATGTACCATCCGGTATTATATTATGGCACCTGTTGATAGATATCTATAAGGTCAATAATATGGATCAAATCTCTCCAACAAACACACTGCCTTAAATTGAAGGAAGTGCAAGAAATAAGAAGTAACAACAAATAAGTGTTTGAATTGAAATGTACCTAAGTTAGGTAGGTACTTAATGTTAGTTTTTATGGTCTTCCATCAATTTCAGGCACTATGTTTATTGGAGCGATTCCGTATTATTGATCATATCGATTGGTGAAATAAAAATATAGATGATGTTTTTTCGCGTTTGTGTTGGTTCGATTTTCAGATCAGACTTTTTGAAAGCAGTACCTACCTATTTATAACTTATTAAAATTAAATGAAGTCTTCTATAAGTATTTTTTAAAATATTTAAAGTTCTTTTATACCTACCACACCTCGAATGAAATCATAATTTAGTTCGCAGATTGTAACAAGACGGCGTTGTAGCTATTTTTGTATCGCGATATGGTTTTGTTACATCTTCAATAAAAGTATCAATATTCAATTATAATCCATTTTAGCAAGGAAATGTATAGAAATAAGCAACACGTTTTTAGTATTACGGTTTTATGAATCTTTACGGTCAATTAAGAGGAGCTGAAACTCTACATAAAGAAATGGTTCAAAATATATAAGTGTCTTAGTGGGACACCTTTGTCTATTATTATAATAAATGGATTATTTAGTTGCTGCGACACAATGTTGTTTTCCGACTTCCACGCGGACGGAGTCGCGGGCACAGCTAGTAAATAAATAAATATTAGCCTGTAACTGTCCCACTGCTGGGCAAAGGCCTCTTCTCGTACAGAGAAGGAACGAGCATTGATCGCTACGCTTGCTCACTGCGGGTTGGCGATTTCAGACCATTAAAGTCCAGGTTTCCTCACGATGTTTTCCTTCACCGTATGTCAGTGGCGTCTTAGATTAACTAAGAAAGTACATATGAAATTGAAAGAGTCACATTGGTACATGCCTGGGTTTGAACCCGCAACCCGATGTTTAACAAGCGGATCTGTAACCTCCGGGCCACCACGACGATTTTTAAAGTAATTTTATTTTTTTCCAGCGAAAATATTATCAAGCGTGCGTTTTATTACTCTATTACTATTTGTGGAACTGTGACTATCAAAGCGAACGTGACCGTAACCATAGTAGATTCGAGAAAAATCTTCTACTATAAAATTCCTCATATTAACAAATGTGTGGGACGCTTGGAACCGAACATATTATGAGCATTCAATACTGGGAATACAATATTCCAATATGTAGTGGGCGGGTTTTATTTTTAGATAGGACTCTACTTTGGAGTATTTGTACGGGTACAGGTATTGTAGTTCCCCTTTGAAATGAATATTCAAATATTCTACTAATTCTTTGTGACGTATCCACAAAGAGATTATTTTTGTCCGTTTTTTTCGGATTGTTTTTTTTTTTTGTGTTCCGTCCATATATTCTGGGGCCCAATTCCGCTAAAAAAAATCTCGATAAATCGCAACGGAAATATAGACAGTTCAGATCATTCATATAGATAGCTTTCGTTTTCAATAGCTGACAAATTGTATAGCACAAAAAACAAAAACAAATATTTTGTCAGTTTTCGTAAACAAAAACTGCCTAAGAGCGATTACGCACTGCATCCGATCCGAATCCGTGAAAATCTCGGTCTGAATTCGGATGTTGCTTACGCACTATTCCGATCTCTGATCCAAATTCAAACAATTCAGGCTACTTCGGTCCGTCAATTGTTCTTCCGAATTAGAAACTCACGGATGATGGATAGAAATCGGATGACGGATGCCGGATGTAGCGCGTAAACTACCATACAAATAGTACTACGGCTACTTCGGTCCGTCAATTGTTCTTCCGAATTAGAAACTCACGGATGACGGATAGAAATCGTATGACGGATGCCGGATGTAGTGCGTAATCTACCATACAAATAGTTTTATGGCTACTTCGGAACGTATTTTCATGGATTCGGATCGGATGCAGTGCGTAACCGCTGTAACGGTTGTGGGTTTTCACGGATCTGGATCGGATGCAGTGCGTAATCGCTCTTATCGTATACGTTTTTATTCGGCGATAACGTATGTAGTTGTATGAGCGAGTTCACACACATGACAGTATTCCAGATCCAGTAAAAAATACCGATCCGACAAAATATACAGCAGTCCGTTTTACAGGTCCGTTTTATCGTGTACGTTATTATTCGGCAATGGCGTATGTAGTTGTATGAGCGAGTTCACAGACACACAGTATTGAACTTAGTGATGTTCCGACTAGTCGGTAAAGCCGAATATCCGGCCACTTTTGTAGTCGGCGACTATTCGGCAAAGAGCGTCGACTATCCGGCTTCTTAAAGGCCATTCCAGACGTTGCCCTACATTGTTACACTCGCATAGTTTTTGATACTACAATGTCTGGACTTTAAAAGAGACCTTGACCTCTGAGTTTGTTTCGGCTTTTCTTCTCAGAGCTAGTCAGATAGGAAATGCCGGCTCCATCTAGTCTTAAAAAAACATATAAAATTGACTTGTAAAAGTGTCTGTAACAGATTTATTTACAGAAATAAATATCATTTATCACTTACTTTGTATGTATTTGTCAATAAAATTGATATAGGAGGAATTACTTTAAATAAAAAAAGAAACAATGCGAAGTAAACAAAACATGTTCCCACACGCTCGCAGGCGACGCCGCGGTTGCGACTTGCGCGCGAATAAACTGTAAACGAAGCCTCACGAAAATTATCGAACACCCCCGAAACCGTGATCGGCTTGGCCGATTAATCGGCCGACTAGTCGGCCTCTTTACGACCGACTAATCGGCTAGTCGGCCAAAGTCATAGTCGGCACATCTCTATAATATACTGATCCGTTTTATCGGATCGAAGCCACGCGGGGCGTGACACGGGGGAACGGTACTGTTAATGCGGTGTGAACATCACCTCCAGTAGCGACAGATCCGTTAAAAACGGTACTGTAAATACTATGTGAACAGTATCGACGGATCCGTTGAAAACGATCCAGGAAATACGGATGTTCTATGTGAACGAGCTGTTAGGCTTGGTTCACACTGTCGATTAGTCGTGTCGATGACTGATTGAACTAATACATATTCACTATCCATAGTCTCGCAGGTTAATAACAGGTGCCAGGAACATGGGCATATCGCTGCTTGAATTCAAAAGGGCCACAAATCAAAATAACTAAAAATCCTTTTTATTGCAAAAATCGTATCAATTCTGTTTATATTTTTATATGCGAAAAAGACACCCAGTATTTTCGCATTAATAATAGTCCAATCACACTACTGCCCTCTTTGCATTTTTACACTTTGGTGGCTAATTTCAGGTCAAAGCCGCCATTTTTTCAATTGTGACCCGGCATTCTGCGTGACCACACGTATTCTTTGTAAAAAAGGGCCACATTTCCAAAAATATCTCAGTTTCATTTAAAATTTTTATTAAATAAAATTTATATTAATATTAAAAAGTGTCACATTTTGGAATACGACCGTATTGAGTTTAAAATACATGTAAGTATAACATTATTTTATCAGCAAAAGTGCCGTGTTTTGTAATGCGTTCGTTTTGGATTTAAATGAAATGAGTTTTATGATTATTTTACGAAAAAAAAGGTGCAGTATTTGGAATGCTTCTGTTTTGCACAAAAGATTAAGGTGAATATGACAGTTTTTATTGAAACGAATATGCATTATTTGTTTAGGTTGTTTTTATGTTTCAAAATTAAATCAAAAATTATAATAATTAGAGTTTCAATCAAATTATTAACATATGCTTAAAGCTTAACACTAAATATTTGACAAGGCGCCTGGCCGAATAAACCGAATATTCGACCAAACTAAAATTAGTTTCTAAATTTTCGATAATTGTGTTGCCGCGTAATCACGTTGTTATAAGCATGTATTTTCTCCGTCAAATATTCTGCTAACAACATTGTTTCTTAATTTATAGATGTGCACCTTAAAGAAAAATGTCTGGTATGATTAGAAATAGAGAAAGACAAGGAAAGTGTAGGCAAAAACTTTGTAGTCGCAGTCTATGATTTACAAACGGTAATGCCCTGTCCACAAGGTGAAGTATCAAGCTTCTATTACGTCCCAAAGCTGAATCTTTTGAATTTTACTATTACCGAGCTTGGTACTAAAAACACTACATGTTTTGTGTGGCACGAAGGAGAAGGAGGCCGCGGCGCTAACAAAATAGGTTCATGCGTACTTATGTACTTAAAGAGTTTGCACGATAAAGCAAGTGAAGATTTTGACGTTGTTTTTTATAGCCACAATTGCTGTGGTCAACAGAAAAATAAATTTATGTTGGTAATGTATCAGCACGCCATAAATGAGTTTCCGAAACTTAGGAGCATAACTCATAAATTTTTAAATAAGGGGCCCACCCAGAATGAGGGGGATGCTGTTCACTCCATCATCCAGAGGAATATCACAAGAGCATTAAAATCTTCGCCAATTTATGTACCTGACCAGTACATAACTTTGATTAAAACCGCAAAGAAGAAAAGGACACCTTTTACTGTAAAGGAACTCACACATGAGAATTTTATGAATTTGAAATCTCTGGCTGTTTGCAACTACACCACCAATGAAGATGGAGACAAGGTGAAATGGGCAGATCTTAAAGTCATTAAAACTGATCAAGAGCTTATGCTTCTTCGTAGGAAGTTTTAGATAAAAACACGAAGACGCAGAGTATGCCCAAGTAACTACATTAAAAAGAAGGCAAAATGCACCTGAAACTGGTCCGCGAACTATGAAAAAACTCTATGCCAATAAGTTACAAGTTGCTGAAGCGAAAAAACAAGGCATTTTAAACCTGATTGAAAAGAATGTGATCCCAAAGTATTACGAAACTTTTTATGCTAATCTTTAATATGATCATAGTTTTAAATGATAATTAAGTAAGTATACTTATTTAAACCAGGGTATTTCTGAGACTGATTGATACAGACTGATTTTAGTAGAGGAATAATTTAAAGTGTTAGTTAACGTTAAACGTTTTGCTTAAGAGAGATTATTGTGATGACTTTTACTCTGTTCAACGAAACATGAGTCCTGACAGCTCGGTTATTTCATAAAAGATTGCCGTAAGACCGCTATCGAAAAAATGTCAACAACACCATCAAAAACCGTGAAATAGCTATATTAATTGTTTTGTTTTTTTTTTAAATTGTTTAAAGGTTGATTTTATAGAATGTTATTGCAAGGTATTGCTATCATTTAGTTATAATTGCGTATTCTTAACACATTGCACTAAACAATGATAGAAAACATCTAATAAAACTTGTTTTTACTATGATTTGTGGCTTTTTATTAATTACATTCATAAACAATATGGTAATTTTTTATAAGCAAAAGGGACTTATGTGATGTTTTACTTAACTGGGTAAAATTTACAGGAAATATGAAATTATAGACGAATAGAGGCTTGAAATATACATCCGATGATATATAACACATAGGTATAGAATCTATATTTTTTTAATAAAAAAACAAATACCACGGCCAAAACTTTGATGAGCTCTCCTGTAAAAAAATGACTTTTAGACTTATGGCCCCTTTGAATTTAAGCAGCGATCCAGATTGTCTTGATAATGGAGGCATTCAAGTGACTAGATCGTGTAATTGAAGGTAGATAGGTTGAGTGACAGTTCTAGGGATATTATTCTCGTCTCGTAACCGTATCACTATTGCCTTTGATAGTTAAATTAAGATTAAGTTAAATCAGCCCAGTATCATCCCACTGCTAGGCACGGGCGTCTTCTCAGAATGAAAAGGTTTAAGGCAGAGGTTCTCAAACTTATTTCATCTACCGCCCCCTTTGAGAATCAAATTATTTTTTAGCGCCCCCTAAATTTAACTTTAACATCTTTTTCTACTTTTACATCCGTTTACCGCCCTCCTGTAGGCCTCTAGCGCCCACAAGGAGGCGTTATCGCCCACTTTGAGAAAGACTGGTTTAAGGCCTTAGTCCACCATGCTAGTCTGGTGTGGGTTGGCGGACTATACACCATCGTGAACTTTTTGGCACCCTCTCAAGTGTGCAGGTTTCCTCACGATGTTTTTTCTTCACCGTTAACGCAATAATCAAATTCTGATGCGCACATGAACTCGAACCCCCTTATCACAAAAGATGGTTTAAACTAGTGTTGAGTAGGACATGCAAGAGGCGGTACATTTGTCCCGTACATGACGTCAAAATGTAAGAGCGGCTCGACATTTAAAAATGTACTACTTCAACTTTTATGTCGCGGTAGTCGCGTTACTCGTTACTCTCGGTAAGTAAACTGTACAGTGAGAAAGAGAGGGAACGAGGCACATGCTACAATAGCACGTCATTCTACAATGGACATTACGCGTCGCGTAATACGCGACCGCGACTCGAAACGCCGCAGTAACGTCAAATGTCATAATAGTATCACCTTGCTTCAGTACGCCTCACCTCATTTGAAGTAGTACATTGTACTGGCTCAGAGCAAAAAAGAGGCTACTCTTACAAACTCTTTTTCAAGTCGTGTCCTACCCAACACTAGTTTAAACAAAGACTAAGGTAACCTCAGGTTTAAGATATACCCATCACTTTCTTATGTCATATAACAAAAAGAGACGAGGCTATTTTAAAACCTAGGTTTTTCTTAGACCATCTTTTGTAATAAGGGGGAAAAAGTCTAAGGTGCGGGTGGGATTGAACTCAGACTCTTCTGTATGGAAGGCAAGCGTACAACTGTTAGGCTATCATTGCATCATAGTAAAATTACCAATAGAAAACTGGTTTTACAGCATTACACGGTTACTGACTAACGGAATGTCTCCTTGGTCTAATGGTCGCAAGCGCGACTCCTGAGTGTGAGGTCCTGGGTTCGTCCCTCAGGTCGGGCAAAGTGTTATTGGGTTTTTCTGTGTGAAATTTTTAAAAGAAGCCCGATGTCTGGACTTGTGCCCAGGTGATGGCAATAGGCTCGTCCCTTATTACACGGGACTTTAACATAACGGCGAAATGAGGGTGTACTATAAACCTCTGCCAACCCTTCGGGGAATACAGGCGTGAGTTTATAAAGAAATAAAATATATATAGGTATTTGGGACATTTTTTATACAGCACCATGTAGTCCCAAACTAAGCAGAGCTTGTACTATGGGTACTAGACAATGGATATAATACATCCTTTTTTTCGTAAATACATACTTATAATACATAAAAAACACCCAGACCAACACAAACACTTATGTTCATCACATAAATATTTGTGTCCTGTGGGAATCGAACCCACGACCTCGTGATCAGCAGTCCGACACTGGAACCACTAGACCACAGACGTCGTCTAATGTTGATGTTAACGTGTAATGTCTTTATGTTTTATAAATAATTCTTCATGGAAATATTTTATTTGAAATTGTAACACTTGCTTTAAAAAAGTCATCAGTGATACTTTAAATGACCCCCCCCCCCCCCCCCCCCGACTAACGTTGTATGTTCTGATATTTTAAGTTCTTACTTCTGAAATGACATGACAACCCATAACAGAACCTACACGATTAATAGTCTTAACCCATCATACGTCAAGACGTTCTTTTGCAACAACCCTTATGGCGTGTTTCAGTCGAATGCGACACACGTCACGTCAAATTTTCTTCCAATACATTAGGTGGGGCGTTGTAAAATCCGGGCGCCCGTCCCAGCTGAGACGCGTTGCAATTTATCATACGTCCCCGCTAATGTTATGTGCAAGAATTTCGAAAATTTTGGGGTGATTCCGTTTTAGAAGGGTGTAATGTGTTCGAGATTAGGGTGCGTTATTATAGATGGCGGGTTTGCTTTAGACTCGGTTTTTTTACATATACAGGAACGAGGAATGTTTGAACGCAATTTCAAGACATTAGAAAGAGAGGTTTTAGTATGCATTTGTATACCTAACTAGCTGTACCCGGCATGTGTTGCACATAATAGAATAGAATATACTTTATTGTACACCAAAATTGTAACACAGTTCTTATACAATATCATATATTGAAGGGTACAATGGCGGTCTTATCGCTGATAGCGATATCTACCAGACAACCTTTGGATGAACAAGGAGACAATGAATAAGATAGAGGGGGTAGATAGGGGGGGGGGTAATACATACTACACACAATACATAGACATAATACTTACATACAAAAATTATACATATATATTGTATATATACATATGTTATATAATTATGTGATAAGAAAAAACAAGGTAGGTTGATGATGAGGTATTAAAATCATGAAGAAATAGAAGTGTGTTGAGAGAAGAAATGATCTTTGACTAATTTTTTAAAAGAATCCAGTGACTGAGCTTGTCTTATTGGCATCGGCAACGCATTCCATAAACATACAGCTTGGACTGTAAACGATTTGTCAAAGAATTTGGTAGAATGCGAGGGCGTCGAAAGTCTAATTTGCATTTTTAAAATCTAAATACGCGATAATCCGAATATTGTGGTTATATGTTGTCGATTCGAAACCCATAATTAATACGTGCTTTAATTTGAGGGGACCCATGTTTACCGTACCGACGGAACGAACATCAAAATGCGTTGGGTGGGTCGGGTTTCCGATCTGTTAATTAGTCTGTAACTGGTGATGTCGAACTTTTGTAAATTTAATTATGAATAGTAGTAGTAGTTCTCAAGTAAGTGACATGTTATGTTTTCATTGAGAATAAAGTTTCTTTAAACCTAATGTTTGACAGGTAGGAACAGTTTGCATGGGAAAATAAAATTGTTGCTTTTACTATTTTCCTGGCAATATTTCCATATTTTCTCACCACTTAAACCTTCCCTGGACTTCCACAAATATTTCAAAACCAATATTAGCCAAATCGGTCCAGCCGTTCTCGAGTTTTAGCGAGACTAACGAACAGCAATTCATTTTTATATATATAGATGATGACACTATGCTAGTAAAACCTGGTTTTATGCAGAATGTGAAAGACAAAACAACACAACATAATCGTTCAGGGATGATTCTATCATTATAGTTATAGCTAATATCGGTATGTCAGGATTGCGAGCAAGGTAAATGTAGTAAATAAAACCAACATAGACACTCCACCACTGAGAGTACTTGTATTTGGGTTTGTGTTAGTAACATGAACTAGATCATAATATAATACTTTACACAATAATTACAAGATCATAAAATAAGGATAAGCTAGTCAGATATAAAAGGTCAGACTTCTTCAGCTGATCAACACGGAATGCTCCAGCTTCGTCGAATGACCACTGCCTTTATAACATCGGGTAGGTTGATCCATATCGACGAACACCCTCTTTTGTCAATATTGCCCAGCGCTACCCGCTACCGATAATAAGAACATCGTTAAATCATGAATTGGAAAAATGCTGGTATGCTACGACAGGGTTTTAAAGCAAAGAGGAAAAATAAAAATTGAAGCAAAGAGGAAAAAGAAACTGAAGCAGTTCCCTTTGCTTATAATATGATGAGAAAACGTCAGAAATACTCAGTTACACACGGGTGCAATGAATCCGGGTCCACAATATAATGCATTATAACGCATGGTGAGCTGTGTGTCTTTTTTGTACAGTCGAGTTCACTAATATATTGGCCCTTCCAGGCTTCAAAAATATATGATCGTTAAAAAAGTTCATAATATTGTGACAACTCTAAGCATCATTAAATTGTGGTCAAGATTTAGATTCAAACTCAAACTCAAACTCAAACTCAAAACTCGTTTATTCAAAGTAGACTAGTATTACTTAGTTCTTTTTGAACGTCACATTTTGGTAGTTACATTTGACTGCACCCCCAAAGCTCCCACCCTTCACCGCTTCCTAGTGTTTATGCTGTGAAGAAGAAACGGCGCAACAAACTCCCCAGCAACACAGTTCAGTCTGTCAAGTGAATAATTAAATGAGTCTATACACAAAAAAGTAAAATATTAATTACATTGATTAAATTATGCAAGTTGATGATGGTAAACAAAATATTTACCTAGAACAATTCTGGATGAATTGAAAACAAAAGTAAAAGTATCTAAATATAGATAATTCAACATAACATAAACATACAATTATATACCTACACTCAATATATATAGACTCTATATATTCCAATACATTATTATTACTACAGTTAATGTGAGAATAATGTAGGTCAATGTCAGTAGTACAAGAATAATGAGAAATTGCCTTAATGTTGTCATAGCATGTAAGAGCTGACCAGTCCCGACAGACAGCACCCGTTCACGAGCATGACGAGCGCATCAGCATCGCTTAACTCAACCATATTGTAGGGAACTTAACAACCCAATACACAACGCCACCGCCAGCAGGACATTTTAGTGAGCATGACAGCCTCAACTGCCAGACAACAGTCAGGTTTATGTAGGAATACACAAAAAAAAACATACTAAGCATGACAATAATGGCTACATGATACTCACATTTTACATTTTGTAATTATTACAATTGTTAATAGCTTGATGCCATGGGCATTACTAAAAAGAAAACTGATACTACCTATATCAGAATCAAAGAATAAAAGATATATAAAATTATAATACAATATATAATGAGTAGGTAAAAAAAAAAAGATACCTACAGTTAGATGTTAAAAATTAAAAATTTAAGGACCTACGCATGAAGGATTAAACAGACAATTAAGGAGTGCCAGTGGGTCGCAGTGTGCAGTTGGGAATCGTATTCCAGACATTTTTATCTTCAATGTACTGGTTTATATTGTAATATGCTCTTGACATTAAGACACGCTTTACCAAAGACTTGAATTTCATGTAAGGCAATTCAGTAATACAAGATGGAATTTTATTATAGAACCTAATACTATTCCCCAAAAAAGACTTACTAGTCTTGCAAAGTCTAAAACCAGGAACTACAAGTTTATGCTTATTTCGAGTATTCAAGCTGTGTGTATCACTTTTCTTACTGTAACTCGCTATGTTTTTACGGACGTACAGGATATTTTGGTAAATGTACAAAGATGGTAAAGTAAGTATATTGATCTCCTTAAATCGTTCACGAAGAGACTCTCGAGAGCTTAAGTTATAAATAGCTCGGACTGCTCTTTTTTGCAATATGAAAAGTGTCTCGACATCAGCAGCTGACCCCCACAGTAAAATGCCGTAAGACATAATACTGTGAAAGTACGCAAAATACACCATCCTAGCCGTAGTCACATCAGTAAGCTGTCTTATTCTCCTAACAGCAAAAGCGGCAGAACTGAGTTTACCCGCAGTAGCCTCTATATGAGGCCCCCATTGTAGTTTAGGGTCTATTGTAATCCCTAAAAAGACTGTTGAGGGAACAAGATCTAACCTTTTCCCGCCCAGACTTACATTTGCGTTAATAGGAGCTACATTTGGTAATGAAAATTTAATGCATTTGGTTTTCTTAGCATTTAAAAGAAGATTGTTGGCAGAAAACCAATTCGAGATTGAATTTAGTGTGTTATTAGGTTCTATAAGATCCCTGTCTTTTCTATTTACTTTAAATATTAATGATGTATCATCAGCGAAAAGAACTATATTTGACAGATTATTGTCTTTCATCATAAATGGAAGGTCATTAATATATACTAGAAACAAGAATGGGCCAAGAATTGATCCTTGGGGTACTCCAATTCTGACTCGCGAGCCTGTAGAGATGACATTATCAACAGCCACCCTTTGTTCCCGATTTGACAAATAGGAAGTCACAAGATCGATGGATCTACCTCGGATTCCGTAGTACTGCAGTTTCAGGGTAAGTGTGCGGTGATCCACACAGTCAAATGCCTTAGAAAGGTCACAGAACACACCCAGAGCATCCTGTTCCCCCTCCCAGGCCCCTAATATGGTTTTAATTAGAGTGGATCCAGCATCCTCTGTAGATCGTCCTCTTGTGAAGCCAAACTGTTTGTCGTGTAATATTCTATGTGTGTTAAAATGTGTAAGCATTTGATTTAAAATTAGCTTTTCAAAAATTTTGCTTAAGGCTGGTAGTATGGATATCGGTCTATAGTTAGACGCGTTATTTGAGCAACCTGCTTTGAAAATGGGTATGATTTTACTGGTTTTCATGAGATCGGGAAATATGCCGTCAATAATACAAGAGTTAAAGATCTCTGCCAGCATTGGGGCGATCTTAGTAATTATTGCCGCCACGGCTTTCGTTGACAAACCCCAAAGGTCTTCTGTTTTTTTTATTGTAATAGTTTTAAAAGTTTTTAATATGTCAGTGTGGGTTACAAATTCGAACTTGAAGTTAGGTACTCGTAAATCTACATTTTCTTTCAAAAAATGTTCTGCTGCTACTGGTGACGATGGAAGATATTTTGTAGTCTCTAAAGGAATATTAATAAAGAAATTATCTAAGAAATTAGCGACTACAGTCCTGTCTGAAACCAGTTCGTCATTAATTTTTAAACTAATAGTGTTGTCACTAAACCCACGATTGCCAGTTTCAGTATTTATTATTTTCCACGTGGCTTTTATTTTATTATCCGATTTCTTTATTTGATCACTAATGTAAGTAGCTTTTGCCTGTATACAAACTTTTTTGAAAAGTTTAGAGTAATTCCTAACATAATCATGAAAGTCTACATTGGGTGTATACGATTTTTTATCATATAATTCGTATAAGACATTCCTACTTCGTCTTATACCCTTTGTTGCCCAGGTACTAAATCTAATTTTATTTGTTATAGTAACATTTTTTATTTTACACGCCTTTTGAAATTCATTATTTATGGCGTTAAATAATGTGACATACATTTCATTGGGGTTGTCCGGATATGATTTGATTGTATTTAATTCATATTCTAAATTTTTACTAAACTCTTCTAGACATTTAATTGTTAGAGGCCTACATTTAATTATTTTTTTATTTTTGATTGCATGGCCATTCAATTTCACTAACTGACATTTATGGTCAGAACGGATTCCACTAATGAGGCACTTGTCTAGTATTTTAAAGTTTGTTACAACATTATCAATACAGGTGGCTGAAGTAGGTGTCACTCTAGTCGGCTCAGCGAACATACACTTCAAGTTAAATGATTTAAATAAGGATAAGAAGTTATGTTTATCAGTCGTGTCTAGTAGAATGTCGACATTAAAATCTCCACATACTAATAATTTCTTGTTTATTTTTATTTTACGAAGAGCATCTTCCATTGTTAGTAAAAATTGGGAGGTACTTGACGATGGAGGCCTATAAACACATAAAATAACATATCCTTCCGTTTCTGCACACGCAAGCTCACATACTCGTTCAACAGAGAGATTACAGATATCTAAACGCTGTTTATACTTTAAGTGATTTCTTATTAAAATTAAAGTTCCCCCACCCACAGCTGATACTCTATTGAACGAACTGGCCATCTTAAAATTTGCTACACTAAACGACATTGTATTAGCTTTCAGCCACGTCTCTGTAAAGCATAAAATATCTACATTATAATTTTCAGCAAATAACTCAACATCTAAAATTTTGTTTTGTACACATGTCGACTAATTTGTTTGCAGCAAGGATATGTTCCCCAATTTGCTTTTGTGAGGACACATATTTATTGTAGACAGAGCTAAGCGACTCTTCTAAGGTATTAATGTCAGATTGTAAACGCTGAGTGTCTATTTTGTATATATTTTTACAGTCCTCTATTTTAACTTGATAGTTTTTTAGTTTATTTATTAATGTAATACGTTCTTTTCTTAACTCAACATTTTTACAGAAGTGCTTTTGTTTCTTTTTTAAGTTACAGCATTTCTTTATAATTTTATTAATTTTAATATATTTTTTAATTTTATTGTGACTAGTCTTATTCATAAATTTATGATTCACCAAAGAATCATGTTCTGTAAGATCTATGGTCACTAAAGGCTGATTTGACATAAGGTCGGAGCTGGGACCAACTAACTCACAGAATAAGTTTTGGGTAGCAACAGACTGCATGCATTCCTTTTCATTCCGTAAGTTTAATATTTCTAAATTTGCACAAACTAACTCATCCTCTAGGTCTCTAACTTTACACAATGTCTCCTCATATAAATCACTACATTGATTAAAACCGTCCGTCACCACCTGGAATTTGTCCCGTTCATCAACAACGTCCAAGTATTGCTGATGTAAGTCTGCTAACTCCCTTTTCAGGCTTGTGTTTTTGTCAACAATTAACTTAACTTCCTCCTCACTTTCCTCTCTCTCCTGTAGGAGTTGTTGACATTGGGTGTGCGAAGCTTTTAATTGTTTGAGGGCTGCATTCAACTTATGCTCCATGTCTAGGGCAGTAGCCTTACGGGTCATCATAGGCATGTTGTGAGGACTGGTTACTGAAAGTGGAAATATAGAAAAAGTGAGAACAATAAAAATTCTAGTAGAGAAAACAGATGAAAATGGGAAGAAAATGAAATAAGAAGGGTTCAAAATAACTATGTATATCAGTTAATAATATGGGGGGCTTATGAATAGAAAAGAAAATGAAAATTATTCTGAAATCATATTATTATGACTTATTGAGGGTACCTAAATTGTCAAGACTAAAATTATACTGTTGATTAATTCTTAGTGCAAAGCAATATCAATACTAGTTACACAGAACAATATTGATTTTCACCACACCTATTAAATCAAAAAGGAAGTCTTTGTTAATTGATATTTTATAAACTTCGATTTCCACCTACTTGTCATAAAGTGTTAAAAATTATTAATTGTGCCTGTACTGTGAGTAAACTCTGTATGTATTTTTAACAGGGTTGTATTACAGGGCCTAAATGAGTGTTGATGAATATAATAAAAGACATTTAATAATAAACAATACTCCCTGCTTTAGTCCAAAGTTCAATCAGCTGTTGAGAGGTTACCGGCTACGGTGAGTAACCAAACACTGTGTTCTACTGCAGATAATCAAAGGAAAACAATAGTCCTGGAGATTTATAATGTCTTGATAGATTTTATCACAAGATTACTGGATTTAAACACTTAATTACAATAATATAAATTTTTAAAATACGAAGCTAATATTTGACATGTCACTTGAACAGTGTTGCCAAAGAAAGCATCATTAAATTGTGGTCAAGATTTGGATCCATTAATATGTGACTGCTTTTTCTCAGTCTTGTGCCTTTGGCTATACATGTTACTGAAAAAAAGCAGTCACATATTAATGAATCTAAATCTTGACCACAATTTAATGATGCTTAGAGTTGTCGCAATATTATGAACGTTTTTAACGTTCATATATTTTTGAAGCCTGGAAGGGCCAATATATTAATGAACTCGACTGTACATGCGGTTAACAACATAAATAGTAATGAGAAAATTAGCCTTTTAAAACGATTACCATTTACCATAGCAGTTATGAGCTGACCAGTCCCAATAGACAGCATTCGTAGAATGATATATTATTTAAATAAAAATTATTCTATGGACTATTTATACTTCTCAAATAAAATTAATAAAACTTCTTAAATCTATCTGTATTAATAAAAATGAATCGTCGAAATGTATGTACGCACATACCTTCCGAACGACTGCACCAAATTGGATAATTCTTTTTTTTTTTGTGTGTTCGTTATTGTCGGGACTAGGTTTGTATGAATTATTCCACTTTACCCCACCAGTGGGGCGGCTGGTGGGGCAAAGTGGAATAATTCGGTTAGTATAACAGAAAATTTTAAAATGTTCACGAAAAAAAAATGGCGGTACGAAGTTTGCCAGGTCAGACTATTAGTCTATAAAATACTTTTTATTTAAATAAGCTAGCATTGTTAGTTTCTGATATGTGGATTAAAGTTTATATGGGTGACCTAGATACTCCCAGTACTCTAGAATCTATTTGTTAAAATGTAAATGTTTTTCTAATGCTTAACTAAATACGATACTACCAGACTACCTTGGCCTGTATTTTACTGTAATCCCTACTCTGAGAAATAAAAGTAATAAGTTTTAAGCCAGTTTACGACTATTTACCTACTTATTAATCTTTGTATTATCATTGCAGACCGCAGTTTGGGAGGTATGTAGACGCCGCAGTGTGGTTGTGACATCGCGGTTACTGTATACCAACCTGACGCCTGCGCCGGTCATATTATAGTGATATTTGAACCACTATTAATAATGTGTTGACGACAATAGTAGCATTATGTTATAACTATAATAAATAATAACTAACTAATAGTGGCGAAGGCTCCATACAACCCGATTCCTATTGGCTTCCCTTTCGAAACGAGTAGTTACTGGAAATCACGCATCACACTTGAGCAAGGTAAGCATTTTTTGGTCCGGCTTCCCTTTTAAGAAACTTCACCCTACGCCACTGCTAACTAATATTATAAATGCGAAAGTAAGTTTGTTTGTTTGTTACCTTTTCACGCCTAAACCACTGAACCGATCATCCTGAAATTTTGCATATAAGTTGTCAGGTGTACAGAAGCGGACGTAGGGTACCTTTCATCCCGAAAAAAAGTACTGTTTCCGAGGAAAACAACAATAACGATAATAGATGGCGCCACGTATCTTTCGAATCATGATTGAATTATATTATTAAAGAAGCTTTAGTAGTGTGTTAAGTTTTTTTTTATTATAAACTAGCTGGTGCCCGCGGCTTCGCTCACGTAACTTAGTTTTCTTTAATGTTTATGTATGTACTCGTATACTTAACACATCATTGTAAAGTTTTGGGGTAAGTACAGAAAAGGACATTAGGTAGGTTCCTACGGGAACGCGGTTAGCAAACCGTTATTATAATGTGAACGCCTTAATTTCTCTCTAATCCAAATTCCGAAAATTGCATTCAGCAATATATGTAGGTAATTATGTAAGTTTATCATGGTAATCAGTGCCGGATTAAGACAACGCGGGGCCCGTAGCAAATATGAAAGGGGGCCCTTGAGTTGCATTATCTACTTATTAATTTTACTGTTATAAGGTAAAGGCACCCAATTCCGAGGGGTTCTAAAAATGGCACCGTATTCCGATGTATTTAGAATAACGGCGTTTTCAAGCAATTTACAAGTTCTTTTTGTTTGCAAGATACATTAATCAATTAATAATTTATCTGTTCATGTTTATATGAGCAAAAGAGTGCTTTGGTGCTTTAACGTTTTAAAATAAACAGTAAGTTTGACGCTAGCAGCTGACTCGAACGCGCGCTTCATACATTTCGGACCTTATGCACGTGATTAATACGATTTGCTAAATAGTGTTTTAAATGATAATTTTATACTGTGTGAGTTTTTGTTTAGGTTGAAATATTGGAAGGGTTATATTTTTAATCGAAAACAGCTACCATTTTAATATTTTCTTTACAAATTGAGGAGAAAATAAGTCTTTAGAATACCACGGCATTAGGTGCCAAATATTTTAGTTAGTTCCTAAATACCGATTTATACCACGGAAATGCAATTTAATAGACGTAGACTTTTTTTTAAATTTTGAAGGCAGTTTTGTGATTACGAACTTGATATTTTAGCTCTGATTACTTAAATAACCCATATATATATAAATCTATTTCCGAGGTACACTATGGCGTCGCATTTACTAATTATAGCAGGTCAAAGATTGCCTGTTTAGGTACTTTATTAATTCGTTGTATGGAAAACCTAAGTACAGAAAATTAAGTTATTAATGTGTTCTGTTATAATCCTGAGTGAGCTTTGTATATTTTTTCAAAGATATCGCAATTGAACATTAATTTATTTGTTTAATATTAAAAAATCTTTTACTTTTTATTACTCGGAATTAGAAAACTTGATTTAGTATTATAAAACGCTATTCCGATGTATTTAAGTCGGAATAAGGTTATGTTAGTACCTAATTCCGTGGTATTGGCACACGTTAAATACAGAGTGTTTATTATCTAACGCAGCTTGTTCAAAACTTTTGTATGGTTTTAGTAACTGCAGGAATATAAATTTGCCCTACAAAATAACTTTCATATTCCGATATACTCAGATAAAGTCATACTTTATATACTTTTATTAAAATTGTTTTATTATTATACTTAATTGTTTTATTGTAGGAGAATGAAGCCAAGAAAAAAGTACACGGAAGAGGATCTCCAAAATGCTATTACAGCAATTCATAATGGCAGTAGTGTTTATAAAGTTTCTCGACAGTACAATATTGCCGAATTCCTATCTAAGTAAATTACATATTGTGGTGCCATATTAATAATCATGTAAGACAGAGTCTGAGACTGATCCAAAGACTTATAATAATAGACTTGATTTTTTGAACATCATGTATCATTCTCCCCGCCTCCTTTCCTTTGTGTTTTTGTACACTCGGAATTAGGAACCAAATGCATCGGAATTAGGATTTTTAAATCGGAATTAGGTGCCTCGGACTTCTTCATATTTTTAATTAATTTAACATTTTTAACAAACTTTTATTGTCAAACTGTGAGTATATTTCAAAAATAAGATATATAGTACTTCTGATAAAAATAGCCAATTCTACAGAAAGGTATATTAAATACTTAATTTTTAATGTTCTTTCGAGTTATGGTGAAAATACCGCGGAATTAGGTGCCTTTACCTTAAAACAGTGTTATTACACTGATTTTGTATTAGTCCAAAGCGATCGAGCGATCGTCAAAACAGAAATAATGACACAAAAGCACGTAAAAACTAAGAAACTAACACGAAAGAAAAGAGGCCGTTAAAAAAATATACGCCTGAAAAGTATACATTAGCATTATAAGCGTTTTTTTTTTAATTACCTTTTCATTGTCAGTTAAGTTTTAGGCTTAATTTCTTAAATAAATAAACGTAATGAAATGGTTTGTTTGAATATACAAAAAAAAAATAGTCGAGTGGAGCAGTTCTTACAAAGCGTAGCAGCTGCGCGAGCGCAGCGAGCGCATTTTTGGCGATCGCATGATGTCATTCTAAGTGCATTTATAGCTTTTGGCTAAATTCACAAATGTTCAATTTTAAGTTGCCGATAAATCTAGTGCTGTCACTATCGTTGGACTCTCGTGATAAGTTTCACTCAAAAAATTACGCTCAGGCAGAGATGAGTGGCTTTAAATACGCGGAGCCCCCTTTCGCGCGGGGCCCCCTTTAGCGCGGGGCCCCCTTTCGCGCGGGGCCCCCTTTCGCGCGGGGCCCGTAGCAATTGCTACTCTTGATACGTGGTTAATCCGGCACAGATGGTAATCACAACTTCAGCTGCTGCTAGAGCCTGATTAGTAATCTTCTTTCGTCTTTCTATCAATCATCGTAGTTTGTTATTTACAAAACTTGTGCTTAAAACCCCTGAAAAGTATAAGTTAGCATTATAAGCGTGTTTTTTTAATCGTTACCTTTTCATTGTTATTTAAGTTTTTTAGGCTTAATTTCTTAAATAATAAACGTAATGAAATGGTTTGTTTGAATATACAAAAGAAAATAGTCGAGTGGAGCAGTTCATATAAAGCGTAGCAGTAGCGCGAGCGCAGCGAGCGCGATTTTTTTTTCGCATTTTTGGCGAAAGCATGACGTCATTCTAAGTGCATTTATGGCTTTTGGCAAAATTCTCAAATGCTCAATATTAAGCTGCCGATAAGTCTAGTGCTGTCACTATCGTTGGACTCTCGTGATAAGTTTCACTCAAGAAATTACGCCCAGGCAGAGATGAGTGGCTTTAAATACGCGGAGCCCCCTTTCGCGCGGGGCCCGTAGCAATTGCTACTCTTGATACGTGGTTAATCCGGCACAGATGGTAATCACAACTTCAGCTGCTGCTAGGGCCTGATTAGTAATCTTCTTTCGTCTTTCTATCAATCATTGTAGTTTGTTATTTACAAAACTTGTTCTTAAAACCCCTGAAAAGTATAAGTTACCATTATAAGCGTATTTTTTTTAATCGTTACCTTTTCATTGTTATTTAAGTTTTTTAGGCTTAATTTCTTAAATAAATAAACGTAATGAAATGGTTTGTTTGAATATACAAAAGAAAATAATCGAGTGGAGCAGTTCATACAAAGCGTAGCAGTAGCGCGAGCGTAGCGAGCGCGATTTTTTTTTCGCATTTTTGGCGAAAGCATGACGTCATTCTAAGTGCATTTATGGCTTTTGGCTAAATTCTCAAATGCTCAATTTTAAGCTGCCGATAACTCTAGTGCTGTCACTTTCGTTGGACTCTCGTGATAAGTTTCACTCAAAAAATTACGCTCAGGCAGAGATGAGTGGGTTTAAATATGCGGAACCCCCTTTCGCGCGGGGCCCGTAGCAATTGCTACTCTTGCTACGTGGTTAATCCAGCACTGATGGTAATCACAATTTCAGCCGATGCTAGAGCCTGATAAGTAATCGTCTTTCGTCTTTCTATCAATCATCGTATTTTGTTATTTTCAAATGCTTGTGTGTAAAACCCCCTGTGCTTAAAACCCTCTTTCTGTGGTTACAACAATTTAATCTACTCTGATGATACGTAGCGATGTGGAGTTTTATATTAAGACTCGTATATTATGTAGGTACTACCAAAACTGTAATTTTGTGTAAATAGGTGATGTGAATTGGTTTTAAAACATAACTATAAATCCACATAAATGTTTAGGTAACGACCAAAAAGTAATTAATTTTAGTTATATTCTAAAACTTCTCTGTAATCTACGTTCGTAGTTTTGCCCTCGGTAGTTAAAATGTATAGAGATTCAGGACTGGTGACGCGAGAGCAAGCAACGTACAGTTGTCCGTGTGAGAAGCACCTCGTCCTGAGGTCGACACCTGCAGCCGTCAGTGTCTGCCCCTGCGACTTGTTTAATATTGTCAATGTTGGTCACCGTCTAGAAGGTGAAGTGCTACGCAAGCAGCGCGGTATGTGGGATACTCTACGCCATCAACTGTCCTCAAGAATGAAAAAAAAATGTTTTTGCCTTTTGCCTTTTATCAATAAATACCATGATAATTTACTATTGATATAAAATTACTTCGGAACCTGAATTTTGTATTACAGACACTTTTAAAATACTAAGCAAGACTAAGCTGCAAAATTAAACATATTTAACCGACTTTATAAACCGACTTAAAAAAGGAGGTTCTATGTTCGACCTATATGTATGTTTGTATGTATGTATGTTCACAATTTTCTCAGAAACGACTGATTCGATTTGAATGGTGTTACCGCTATTCGACTGCATATTTTTCTTATCTGATGAAGACATTCAGAGATAGACAATAGACCTCTTTAATAAATGACAGCAAAATTTCCGCGATTATTACAATCGTATGTCTAGGTGTTGTTTACACCATTCCATTGCAAAACATCACGGCTGTTTGCTTTGGAGGGATAGGCAAATGTGTAGGTACTGTAAACTCTCTTTTCGAGAGTTAAAACACTTATGATTGCTGTTGCCACTGACGCCAACGCCATCTAGTTAGGTTCAAGGAACTATTTTGTTTGAATATATTTTCATAACCGAATAGCGTGATAATTTATACCCTATAACCTGACCCGACCTGCAACAAATATGTTTTCCAAATATCAACAAAATCTGTCCAGTAGTTTCGGCGTGAAGCTCAAACATACAAACAGATAAACAGACAAACAGATAAACAGACAGACAAAAATTCTAAAAACTCTCTTTTTGACATCTGTAGCGTTTTTCCAACAATTTGCTCTTATTTTTTCTGGAAAATATTCAATGTACAGATTTTACTTCGTTACGATTTTATTATATGTATAGATTAACGCGAGCGAAGCCACGGGCAAAAGCTAGTTTTAAATAAATAAGTGCTGAAGTTGAATTAGCACGTAGCCCGATTCTTAATACGATCTTAGGAATATTCTCCACCTTCTAATAAACAACGGTAAACCGAGGTCGAACGAGCCTTACGGGGTGCGAATATAAACACAATAAATTAATTTACAAGGGGTTTATTAGAGCAGATTCCATTACAGGGAGGGAGCAAAGGTGAGTACTACTATACATACATTCCTGCACGCCTGTGGTCCTTAATAGGGTAGGCAGAGGTGTACAGTTCGCTAGAGATGAATATGATTCCGTATAAGGGGTGAGCCGATTACTATTTTAGGGCTGAACAATTTACGTTTAGAACAGGGGCGGGTTTTTTTTTCTTAAGGGGCCAATTAAATCCTAGAATCTTTGAAGTGGCCACAATTACAAAACTAACATTTTCGGCTTAAATAATTACAGATAATAGGGGTCTTCCATTAATCACAAAAGGTCAAGTCCACGGTGAGAGTGCAGCTGCTGGAATCGCGCCGTAACGTCAACTTCAAGGCGTTCGTGGTACGAGTACCAAAGTGTCTTCTGCACCTCGTCATGGAAGAGAACTTTTGGCCGGAGGGAGTAGTGTTCCGTCGCTTCCGCGGACAAGTGCGAAATGATCGCATAATGACATAGTGCTTAAGTGTAGTTTTACTAAGATAGGCTTAAGTTTCTATACTAATGCAAATGTATTATTATAATCAGAGAGCGGAAACTTATGGCAAAATAATTGAAAGGTGATAGAGACGGGTCATTATTTTTTATCGAGTATTCAAGCTATCGATACTTTTTAGTTATGAGCTTTATTGTTAATTAAGTTAGCAAATATTTGTAATTTTTATTCTTTACACATAAATAATCGTTAATGAAATGACACATAAATAAAACATTGTCTTATCTATAAAAAAAATCTGATTACTACCGCGACTCGGGAAGTTTACCCTATAAACACTATTATGATGTTTGATCATTTTTGATTACGGTACTACAGTAGAGTAATCAAAATGAAAAAAAATTACGTCATATCTATTTCAATTTGACATTTTGTGTCGATCTATTATTAAGTTTCTAAAAAATGGCTAATATAATATCTGCCTGCCCGTCTGTATTCTCAGCTGTTAAAAAGTATCGATAGCTTGAGTACTCGATAAAAAATAATAACCCGTCTCTATCACCTTTCAATTGTTTTGCCATAAGATTCCGCTCCATGATTCTAATATTAGTTTGTAAAGTATTTAACTATGGGTCTAAGTAGCCTGATAATAAAGAATATATTATTATAATAATAAAGGTATCACGTGATTTAATAATCACGTGATATAATACCTTTTAGCAACTTGTTAACCCCCCTCCTCTCCCTGGTGATATGTGGTGAGGTTTTAGACTATATCTCTGTTACTTGGATTCCTGTGCTCTATCCTGTTTCCGCTTACCATTAAGAGCGACGAGGGTAAAAAAAACAAGAAAAAAAACCTGACCCTGGAATCAAACCTAGATCTCACGGTCGCTAGCAAAATTTGCTGCAACTATACAATAACCCTAAATTACAAAAGCTTTGTTTCATCTAAAAATATCTAAAAGTTCGCTTCGATTCTATTGCGTTCACAATTTGTATCTATTGATAAAGCTACTTCGCGTATTTCTCTAGAGAACACTGATGCATTTTGTAGTTTACAATATATGAGAGGTAGATAAAATAAAACCTTAAGTGCAACAGAATTCTGTAAAGATGTAGGTATATAAGGTCTTATTTTAATAATCCACAATATTTTGTATAGTGCCTTTATAAATGCTAAAGATGAAATACGTTTCACAAAAAAAAAACTGATGGTTTAATTTATCTTTTCTGTTAAAAATCATTTTATGAATAATTCAATTTAATACAATAATAAAATCCCTGCACGCTACCTACCAATGAGCGCATGGCCATTTTTTTTTGTTAGATACACGGATGTCATTACTACTTACAGAACCCGTAAATAATGGAATGATTAATAAACCAAAAATTTATGAGAAAAAAATACACCTGATTTCATTTTTAGTGACACCAGCATAATCTCCAGCATTCACTAAGGCGCTATGCAAAATATCGTGGATTATTAAAGTAAGACGTTGTTTGGTCTATCCACCAGTGTGATTACAGCCTGAGGGTCAATTAAATCAAGGCTAATATCGCTCTGATATTAATTAGTGCTTCGATACAATTCTACGAAGCTGGATCAATAGCTTCAATTATCTACGGGGAGTGATACCACAGAACAATACAACTCAATCACTAGTTTAGGCGTGTTCAGCCTACATGTACGTCGCGGCAAAATTTTACTGTCATATTTTCTCGTGCTTATAAGCCATGAATGATCTCGTTTTGGCACGAGATAACCGACGACAAAATTAGCTCACGCTGCGTATATTATTATTAATAACTCATGGATCTATGATTCTAGATACGATGATAGTTACATGGCTTGCAGATGCTACAATGTCAAGTTCCATGTGGTTCCCGTGCAAAGAATAGGCCACCCTTCGCCACTCATGGGTGTCATAAAACGCGACTAAAAGACTTACGCGGCGTCCTATGTAAGCGATCTAGAAGCGAACGTGAAGCGGCGCGGCGCGACGCGAAAACAACAAACTTTACAGTCGATACCTATTGAAGTGGCCTACGTGACCAAACGCACGTGGAGTGCGGTGCGGCGCGGCGCGAAGCGAAGCGAACGCGATCAGTTGGCTTGATATTTTCGCGTGAACTGAATGCGGAGCCGTACAGTGCTACTAAACGGCGGCGACGCGCGGCTGGCGCCGACAAAGCCGCCGCTTCGCACCGCATCGCATTGAATTTGCGTGTCACCGCATCGGATCGCTACGCAATCGCGTTTGCTTTGAACCGCCTACGTAAGACGAAGCGTAAAAGATTTCCTCATTGACAAATTGCGGTGGCATGGTTAAGTGGTATTATGATAATTTCTCCTTTCATTGGAGCGGTGATTGTGGCGGTCATTGGAGGCCTATGTTCAAGAGACCTAAATCGTCGAAGAAGCAATAGCCTAACGGTTGAACGCTTGCCTTATATGCTGGAGGGTCCGAGTTCGATCCCGGTCCGCTCCTCTGACTTTTCGAGTTCAGGTGCGAATCATAATTTGATTATCACTTGCGTTAGCAGTGAAGGAAAACATCGTGAGGAAACCTGCACACCTGAGAGAGCTCCAAACAGTTCTCGTTGGAGCGTGTAGTCCGCCAGCCCGCACCAGGCCATCGTGGAGGACTAAGAGAGGTTACGCACTGCATCCGATCCGAATCCGAGAAAATACGTTCCGAAGTAGTCATAGAACTATTTGTATGGTAGTTTACGCACTAGATCCGATTTCCATCATCCGATTTCTCTCCGTCATCCGTGAGTTTCCAATTCGGAAGAAAAATTGACGGACCGAAATAGTCGTAGTACTGTTTGGATGAACGCTTTCGCATTACCGCGGATTCAAATCGGACGCCAAATGGATATGCCAAAGATGGCCCCTGAATTGTTTGAATTTGGATCTGAGATCGGATAAGTGCGTAAGCCATATCCGAATTCGGTCCGAGTTTTTTAGACTCTAAATTCGTATTTTCACGATTCGGATCGGATGCAGTGCGCAAAGCAATATCCGAATTCGGTCCGAGTTTTTTAGACTCTAAATTCGTATTTTCACGATTCGGATCGGATGCAGTGCGCAAAGCAATATCCGAATTCGGTCCGAGTTTTTTACATTCTTATTTTCACGGATCCGGATCGGATGCAGTGCGTAATCGCCGTAAGGTCTAGATTCTTTTCATTTTGAGAAGATGCTCGCAGTGGGACAGTAATGGGCTGATGATGATGATGAACACGTCGAGTATCGGATACTTGCATCACTAATCCTGATGTTCTGTTTCTACGTAATATTTGTCCTGGATTGTTGAACAGTAGCACTTTGATCGTTCCTACAAAAATAAAGCGAAAAGAAAAAGGTAGTTTCCTTTATGATGGTTGAAGACGCAAAGGAAAATGATCAAAGGCATATCTCGGTATCTGAATAAATTTGTAACTCGAGATATTAAGTATGGATCAATGGTCTGCGGCGAGGCTGAGTACTTTCTGAACCGCGATCGTTTTTTTTACTACTGCATAATATTTCTTCTTGACAGTTGTTTTTATACATCTAGTTTAAAAGCCGGGTGTCGTACGAATACCTACGACAGTAGTTATGTAGTCAGAAGCTTGAAAGTCTAGCTATTGGTTTAACCTTAGGATATCGGCATTGTCCGGTAACTGGGTTGCGGAATTCTGATGGCAGTTGCTCCGTGGAAAATACCGGTACCAACATATTTGGGAAAAGGCTAGGCAGAACAGAACCAAGTATGTTGTTCCCAACAATGACGGGTTGTTGAGGAAGAACTTGTTCAGCAGTGGATTGAAAATGTCAGAGTTAAAGACGGTGACTTTCTGCGATATGATTCAAGATGTGGAGGAACGAGGGACGGTGTTCCTCCAACCAAAGGGAGGATCTTTCAGCCAGGCGGAGTCTTGTGCCTGGCGGCTACTACCCAACAATAAATTATTATTATATTTGTATCTCTCTGAGAATCACGGCTCATCTTCCTTGCGGAAGATGTCCGGTCCTTTGGAAGGCATACACGGGGACACAGGTCCAACGCGCAGAGGCCCCTTTGAGAACTTTAATCTAAAATGGGGTGGGGCACCAACCGGGGACTATCCACGGCAGTACTATTGGAGTACAGTCATGAACCGTCCCAGGTGGGTGCAGGACTATTGTAAAATATGGTGAAAAAAAAATATGGTGGTTATTATATTATTATTAAAAAAAGGACGACCAAACCAAACATTTCATTTTCATAAATATGGAGACAAAAGGTTAATTGTGTACAGTATAGTAACAGGTGCCTAATTCTCCTAAAATAAATCTTGATAAATGACAACCGAGCCAAGGCCGAACCGTTCATTCAGACAGTTCTCAATTTCAAAAGCTGTCGAATTGTTTGACACAAAAAACAAAATCAATCATTTCAGTTCTGTGCCGTCGGCTTGACCTTTCGGAGATTACCTACCGTTCCTTTTCATATGTACGTGTCCTTATCTATCCTGCGAGAGCGAGATAGCAAGCGCGGCGAGGTGAGACGTCCCACCTCGCTGCGCCCGCGGGTGCCGGCTAGCTGCGGCGCGGATCCCGCGTCCGCGCTTCCTCAGTACGCTATTGTTTTCCTAGTAGTGTGTGCGTGTTAGTGTTATTGGATTGTTTCGTACGAAATTTCGACGAAACGGTAAGTTTAATTTATTTACGTATTAATATCTGTGAGAGTGAGTAGATTCGGTGCATTTCGGTTAAAAAACTATTATTACTTAGTTGATCCTGTTAACGATGTTATCGTTGGATCGTCAAATGAAATTGAGAAGTATTTGCAAATGCAAGCTAAACTGTGTGTTATTTTGATGTTATATTAAACACAAACTAAATAATATCTGAATTGAGTTAAATTCTCAATACGTACTTATACTTATTAGACACATTATTTTATTGTTTGTTTGTCCAATATATTTTAGTCTTTCAGCTTATACTTAATACCGCAACCTGCCCGGTTCGGTATTGAAGCGGCAGGCATAATGTCGCCGGCTCTTTAGCCGTGACTTTGAGCAATTATTGTGGTAAATGGTGCAGCTACGCAGGCTCACTACCCACAGCTCATAGAGCTACCCAGCCACAGCCGTCACGGCTGAAATCCCGCAGCCTTCACGGCCCGCCATTCGCGGCCGTATGAAGGCTGGGCAGCCGCAGCCGTATGAAAGCTCGGCAGCCGCAGCCGTAGGAAGGCTGGGGAGCCGCAGCCGTATGAAGGCTCGGCAGCCGCAGCCGTATGAAGGCTCGCCAGCCGCAGCCGTTTGAAGGCTCGCCAGCCGCAGCCGTATCAAGGCTCGCCAACCGCAGCCGTATGAAAGCTCGCCAACCGCAGCCGTATGTGGCTCACCAGACGCAGCCAAATGAGGCTCGTCAGACGCAGCTGTTTGTAAGGCCACTAGTCGCAGCCGTAGGCTCGTAAGCATATATATGTAAAGCTCGATGTCCGCAGGTTTTACTTACTCGGCTAGAGTGACGGTGTCTACCGTGACATGCGACGCACAGGCTACCGCATTAACAAAAAAAAAAAAAAAAAAAAAACTGTTGGTCGCAGATGGCGGAGCCGGTCTCATTTATTACTATGGAGGAGTTGTTAGAAGAAGCAGCTGACACTGAAGACGAAGACGCAATGCTAGACAAAATAAAGAATTTGGCTCGAGAATCATTACCGGATGGGTGGCTTAGTTGGAAAACCCTGAATCCTACCAAGGAAGAACTCTTTGGGGAAGAAATTGACCCTCAAGTTTTGAACAAAATTCGTTTTGCCTTGCCAACAATTGGATATGTTCAGTTATTTCATCCGAATGCTGAATACATTGCTGAGAAACCATTCAGGGAAATCAAGATATCAATGTTAAATTGGTCATTCCGCAGGGCACTAATTACAAGCCCACCTGCTATAGTGAACAAAGTTAAAGGCTCCTTCGCGCAAGCAGGACTCTTCATTAAGGCGATTGAACCTATAAAAAGTTTGCTTCTTACAAGAAAAGAAGTTTGTCGCCGTCTGCGTCCGGATTCTGGAGACTCGGAAGCAGAAGTTGCTATGCCTACCAAACGAAGCCGGATCGAGCTACTGGAAGAAAAAGTTGACAGTTACTTTGAAAAATTAGGTCGTTCAATCGAGTCCCTGAAGAACTCCGCTTTAGTGGGCGTTCAGTAGTTCCTCAATGAATATGGAACAGTCTATTATGGCTAGTTATACCTCTGAGTCAGATACAGAGAATGTAAACCCTTCTGATGACGATTATGAAATTGGCTCGGAACCTGAAGCATCGAGCTCTTTTCAAGCTCCAGATTTAAATTTGGATCAAGACAAAGTTCCTAGCCAAGATCAAGATAAGGAGATAAGCTTCTCTCCAACGGTTAAGGAAGATGAACCCTTGATACCTCGCCCTTCAGAAAATATCAAGGCTCAGGGTTTAAGTTGCCAAAAACTGGGTACTTCTTATTGGAATAAGATACGATATAAGGAAGTGCAGAAGAAATTACGTGTGGCTCCAGTGTTTGATGCTCTGAGGGTGAATGACCAATTGGGCGGTTTAATGCCAAAGACGTTTAGCCAAAACCTCTTGATTAACGCTGACAGTACACTGGGTACAATTAGCCATGGCCTTTTAAAACAAAGAGAAGCCCTAGTAGAACAACTTAAAAAGCTGACAGCTCAATACCCGGAGATTCGTAACGACGTCCACGAATTCCTTAGTAGTCCCACATCTTCTTTTAAAAACTTCTCAGATGATCTACTGCACTATACTTGTGCCCGTAGGGCAGAAATCATAGAGCTTAGAAGGAAGGCATACAAGCCCGTCAATGAATGTCAGGCCGCAAAACTTGCTCATATTCCTCCGTCTGAAACACATCTATTTGACGAAGTATGCCTCGATGATTTTATTAGTAAGCAAGGAGGTTTATTTCGAGTCTTCCATTCATCTAGAAAACCACTTCAATCCAGCTCCACTTTTACGCAATATAGGAACAAGCAAAGCAAACCGAAACCCGATCTTAAGAAAAAACCCAAACGAGCGGACTGGAAGAAAAACCAGCCATCTGCCACGACCTCGGGATCTCGGGAGAAGCAATATCGAGACAAGCCCAAAGCTTCCAATAAGCATAAGCCTTACAGGAAAGACCGCACATTTTCGTATTGACAACCAGTTCAGGGGGGGGCAATTAATTCTCTTCGCTTCTCGTTGGAGGGCACTAAGTGCCCCAACGTCCATTCAAAAAATGATAAAAGGTTACAGAATTCCGTTTATGAAAATGCCTCCACTTACCCGTCTGTCAAAGCCACTTCGAAAGAAATTCGAAACCCCAGCCTCGCACCAGATGACTCTCGAAATAAGGAAAATGGTGGATGCGAATATAATCGAACAAGCCGTCCAAGAAACAGGGTTTATATCAAGAATGTTCCTAATACAGAAAGCAAATGGAAATATGCGCCAGATATTCAATCTACGCCGCCTGAATCTCTACTTAAATCCAAGGAAATTCCGCCTTATAAATCAGTCCAAAGTACCAAAGTTCCTGCAAAAAGGCGATTATTTGGCAAAAATCGACCTCTGTCAGGCTTACCTACATGTGCCAGTGAACAGAAGCCATCGCAGGTTCCTCATCTTCAGTTACGAAGGAGTTTTGTACCAGATGACCTGTCTTCCGATGGGCTTGGCCAGCGCACCTTGGGCCTTTTCGAGGATAACAAACTGGATCGCGGATGTGCTTCGGCAGAGCGGAGTGCGAGTATTAGTATATTTAGACGATTTCCTGCTCGCTCACCAGGACAAAGTTATTCTGAAAAATCAGGTCAAAACAGCAACAGACCTCTTAATACACATAGGATGGGAAATAAACTGGAAAAAATCCATAACTGCGCCAACACAGGAAATCGAATTTTTGGGAATAACGTGGAATACCGTGGTAGACCGAAAATCCCTACCGCAAGACAAGATAAAAGATATACGGCGGAACCTCAAACCGATAATACGATTTCAAAGATGGAATTGGGCTCAGGGGACGTCGCTCCTAGGAAAGTTACAATTCGCTGCAGAAGTAATTCCCTTAGGTCGCCTCTTCTGCAGACAGCTACAAAGAGCAAGCCGAATATTGGAAGAACGAAGGCCAAAGAAGACGTTTCCGATGTCCCAGGTTGCAATAGACGAATGTATATGGTGGTCAAAACAGCTGGAGATGTCAAGTCCGATATTCGACAGAGAACCGAACGTATTTGTTACAACGGATGCCTCCAACACCGGCTGGGGCATACAGTTAGAGCAATTTCATTCGTCCGGCGTTTGGACCCCGGAACAACAGAAATGGCACATAAATTTCAAAGAGCTATACGTGGTGTACATTGCCCTGAGGAAGTTCAAGCATGCAGTTGCAAACAAGACAGTTATGATCCAAGCAGACAATCGCACCGTGATTGCATATCTTCGGAAACAGGGGGGGACAAGGTCCCTAAAACTGTATCTTTTAACAAAGAAAATACTTCTGTTAGCGAGGCGAATAAACACGATACTAGTCCCTTACTACATACCGGGCAGTTTCAACACCATAGCCGATCGCCTTTCGCGGAAGTCATCAGCAACCGATTGGCACTTGAGCAAGGCCCTGACGCAGCAAGTGTTCAACAGATGGGGGATACCGCAAATAGATCTTTTCGCGACGTCGCAGTCCAAAGTGGTTCCCTGCTACGTGTCAATAGATGCGACAGATGTACAGGCGTGTTTCGTGAATGCTTTCAGCAGGAGATGGACGTACGACCTGGCATGGGTGTTTCCACCCCCTCCTTTAATTCCCAAAGTCATTCAACAACTGAATTTTGCACAAGGAACATACTTAGTGGTGGTTCCCAGATGGACACGAGCATTCTGGAGGACAGCGTTGAAGTCCAAGGCGACAGCTGCTCCAATAGTTTTCCAGGATCTGTCAGCCCATCTAATAGACCTGGCTACGAACTGCTCACCCCCAGACGTATCGTCAATGACTTTGGAGGTATGGAGAGTACAGGGTGGAATGAAATGATTAGAGACTTACCTGAAGAAGACAAAGATTTGATGAAATCAGCCTGGAGAGAGTCAACATGGAAGACATATTCCTCTGCATGGAAGAATTGGGTTAAATGGTGTCGATCTGAGAAGGTTACTCCAAATAATCCCAGTCCCAATCAGGTCGCAAGATATTTGAGTTTTCTTTTTAGAATAAAAAAAATGGCTTATAGTACAATTTTGGTTAGGAAATCAGTCATAGCCACGTTCGCTAAGCCGGAAGCTGAACAAAGGATTTGCAGCCATCCTGTTGTCAAATCTTTTCTACAGGCAATAAGTTTGAGATCTGCAGAAAAATATTCTCCACAGTCACAAGTTTGGAATATTCAAGATTTAATTGATTGGCTTAAATCTAACCCCCCGTGCGAATCGAGTCTGTATCAAATTTCCAGATATTGTGCTCTGTTGTTACTCCTCACCTCAGGTAGGAGGATACATGATTTAACATTACTCCGAATCGACTGCAAGCATTGTACAATAACAAGTAATTCTATTACGTTCTGGCCAGCATTTGGGTCGAAAACAGACGGAGCCAAAGAGAGACAATCAGGTTGGTTAATTCTGAAGCCACAAGATTCTGAGTTTAATCTTATTAGATGGATAAATCTTTTAATAGAAGTGTCTCGTGAAAGACGTGAAGCTAGTGCAGGGTTATTTAATCTGTTTATTACGACGAGAGGGAAAGTTAAATCAGCCTCCAGAACTGTAATTGCTGGATGGCTTAAGCCAGTGTTTACAAGTTTAGGCCTAGGAGTTACTCCGGGATCTATACGGTCAGCTGTAGCGTCTTACAACTATGAAAATAATATACCCTTGGATGATTTGCTAAAAAGGGGTAACTGGAGGGGCGCTAGAAATTTCTTTAAACATTATTATAAATCTGTGTCAGCGCCATCTCTACATGCGAGTAATCCGTTATTAAATTCTTTTGTACCTGTGTAGTGACAAATAATGTTGCTTATTTTTACTAAAAGTGGATGTGATTAATAATTGAAAGTTCCTGATTGTTATGTTCCTATAATTACGTTAAGACTGATTTAATTGATAAGTTCTCATTTTAATACTCTAGGTAAATTTTAAACATTCCAAGAATGTATGCTACCTAAGAAAGAAGTTATATTATTTTGTTTTTTGATCTCATTTAAGCATTGAGCTACCTTAACAATAATTATGTAAAGAGAAAGTAAATTTTGTTTAATTTGATTAAACTGTTATTTTTATGCAATTTTGGTGTTTTATCTTATACACACAAATAAAGAGTCACAGTACGCTATACTTGTGCCGGCAGATATCAAACAGGTCTCCGAAAGGTCAAGCCGACGGCACAGAACTGAAATATAACCGTTTTCTACCCCGAAGGGAGGAAAACGAGTATTTCAGGTCTTGCCTAGGCTTGACCTGGAGCAAGCCCCTTGCCGTCAATTTAGGCCTTTACCTAAATCCAGGTTCGGGTAGGTACTGAGGAAGCGCGGACGCGGGATCCGCGCCGCAGCTAGCCGGCACCCGCGGGCGCAGCGAGGTGGGACGTCTCACCTCGCCGCGCTTGCTATCTCGCTCTCGCAGGATAGATAAGGACACGTACATATGAAAAGGAACGGTAGGTAATCTCCGAAAGGTCAAGCCTAGGCAAGACCTGAAATACTCGTTTTCCTCCCTTCGGGGTAGAAAACGGTTATATTTTGAAAGTTTTCGAAAACAAAAACTGACTGACGGTTGTGGTTCGATTGCGTTTGGCAACAATTTATTTTAGGAGAATTGTTTCAAACATGGAGTTTTCGCGTCGGTCTTCTCCTTAAAGAACACTTGTGCTCTCTAGCAAAGAATCTCTCTTATGACATAGGGAGTTTTTGATTTACCACCTTTCAGACGCAGGACCAGGATCCCGGTCTCAGACCCATTATACAACTCTTTTTTTCTCTTGTTTTTTTAAAAAAAAAACTTTGCCTCAATCTGAGATTTCTCTTGTATCGTGGGTGCGTTTACAGACACAAATCTCACATAAACAAACGCCCAGACCCGAAACAACCATCTGTAGGCCAAACAAATTTTGTTCCGCGTGGGAATCGAACCCACGACCCGTAGCGCAGAAGCCAATCGCTTAGCCACTGCACCAAACGTGTAGTCATTATACTATACATTATAACTTTATCGATTCTCTATCACCATGTTTGTTTACGAAGTCGGACACCGATTCTGGAATCGAGAACTATCCAACTGAGTGGTTTTGTTCGACACGCCAGCAATCTAGTTGGCAACAATAGTTTCTGAGAATGTAAGGTATTGAACCTAATACCGTGGAACGGAACCTCCGAGTTGCTCGTGGTCGCATTGCTCTAAGGATGGAACTATTCGAGCGGTCGGTGACTGAACGGTTCACCGCGACGGACGGTTTTAGGATTCCTACATCGCTGTATAGCGGGACATTGATTTGAATATTTTGTTGCGATTAGGGATGTCGATGCTTGTCGAAGGAAATAGGGTTCGGAAAACATTGATTACTTCTAACTTTAAGATGTTTTTATTAATTAGAAAGCTGTCATTTTGTGTTTAAGGTTCCGTACCTAAATGGTGCCAACAGTAGGTACCCTATTACTAAGCCTACGCTATCTGTCCATCCGTCCGTCTGTCTGTCAAAGGACTGTATCTTTTTAACCGTAAAGGTACAGGGGCCTAATTCTCCTAAAATAAATTGTTGCCAAACGCAATCGAACCACAACCGTCAGTCAGTTTTTGTTTTCGAAAGCTTTCAAAATGATTGATTTTGTTTTTTGTGTCAAACAATTTGATAGCTTTTGAAATTGAGAACTGTCTGAATGAACGGATCGGCCTTGGTTCGGTTGTGATTTATCAAGATTTATTTTAGGAGAATTAGGCCCCAGGTCCGAGACGGGCTGCAAACGACAGACTGTAACCGCAGACCGCAAGTCGCCATCGGAATAGCGCCTTTAAGGTGTGCACTTTAAAAGTGCTATTCCGACAGCGACTGCAAAACTGCAACCGCAGACCGCAGCCGCAGATCGCATCGTAAGCGATAATACTTTTGCAGTTTGCGGTCTGCAGTCTGTCTCGGCCTTGTACCTTAATAGATAGCCAGTAAATTTTTTACAGAAAGTTTTTTACTTATAGCCTCTATCACTGTAAATATTAAAAATTAAGAAAATTTCAAACACAAAGGGAGTCCGCATACAAGAAACATTGAAAAAAATATGCATTTTTTCTATGACTTTTGCTCCTGCTCTATCTTAAAAACGGTAATACATTCAAACCTGAAACTTGGTATGATTGTAGTGCATACTCTATAATTAAACAAAAAGAAATAAGAAAAGTTATTTTACAGACAAGTGCGACAGTAAAAGTGCGCATTGTTAAGCGGTTTTCCTACGACGCGTCTCATACCTAGCGGCTCACGCACATCCCTGAGGCACTGTCAAACGGTAGCAAGAGACTTGCCGATGGCGTTTCCCGCTGTAATTTTCACAAAAATGCTGTGTAATTTATGCCATAAATTAATTGTATGTTTTAGCAAGTATAATTACCATCTTTTTACAGTATAAATTTAGACTGTGTAACTATTAAATTATCCTTTAGGCACTTGTTCCACTGCCAACGATGAGCGAGAAGGGAGTAGAGCTAGAAACTAGAAACGAGTTGGCGAGCAGCTAGAAGCGAGTGTGTAGTTTCGATAGTTTTGTCGCTGGGCTATAAGCGAGTGTGCGAGTGCGACGGGCGATTACTCGCATCACTCGCAAATGATCACTGGTTGGTCTCTCGGCGTCTCGGTGTGAGTTCTGACCGCTAGGCGAGCATCGCTGAGCAAGTATCGCTGAGCGAGTATTATCTTTGATAGCTCTCGTTGACGAACTAGTGGAGCGAGTCGCTGGCAGTCAGCGATCAACTATTAATACATGCATCTCTTTTGTTTACACGGAATGTATTTCTATTGTACGTTTCTTGAGCGAGAAAATAGCCGATAGTTAGTCGCTTCCTCGCCGGCAGTGGGACAACTGCCTTAAGTTTCCGGAATTCTAGTGTTTAGCTTCTAAGTACACAAGAAAATGCAAATCTGCTTTCCTGAAACCTCGCTTCCGTAGTTCGCCTACAAACAAACATAATGAAACTATGGAGTCGACACGTGTTATCTATATGCTGTTAGGAAGCGCGGGTGTCTTAAAATTTAACAGCGCTCCGGTTGGTAGTGAGCCAGGTTATGCGGAGCGGGGGATAGTAAGTGTTACTGCTGGACGTATAAAAGCACCAACGATAGTCCCCTTTAAAGGTAAATGGTCATTTTGGTCGGACCTGTGACCCACCAGCGACCTCTAACAAAACTAGTCGGAGTATGTTGAAGACCATGAATACTACCCAATGAGATGAGTCGCATTCCTCAAAAGTATGGGAAAGTTTATTTTAGCAAAACAAGAATTAATATAAAAAAAAGGATTTTCGTATATCCATATCCTTCTAAATATATAAAAAAACTTACGAAAATGCACAAAGATCTTCCTAAAAAGGTACAAGAATGTTTAGGAGCTTTTCTATCTTGTTCCTCGCAGTTTTTTGAACCACATAACTTTTATCCCCCATACATTTGGATTCAAATAAATACATTCCGTGAAATGTTAACCCTAAACCTTCAAAACAAACCATATTTCATTAATGGACGCGTACTTTTGAGGTACCGGGTCAAAAATGCCCAATGACCTTTTTAAACGATTTTCTTGGCCTATTGTTCTGTGCGCAATTTCATACTCCGAGTTGCTACTAAGAATTCCAGACAGAAAATCCCATGTACACACGGCTACACATCAAGCTATACAAAACCAGTTTATCTTGGCGTCGCTGTCTCGCACAAGTAACGGCCAGCTTATACTGGTTTTGCATAGCTTGAAGTGTAGCCGTGTGTACTACACTTATAAATCTTTTTTGTTATAAGTAACACAATATTACGATAATAGTTACATAATAAAGTGACTACATAACTTGTGCCACTAATTAACCAAATTAATAAAGCTACCAGTAAACAAGCAGTTTGCTAATTATAATCATTATGTTTGCTAGTAAGCACAATTTGGCTAAATATGAAATGACTGAACTAGTTTTGTTGTCCATTTTTAGGGTTCCGTAGTCAACAAGGAACCCTTATAGTTTCGCCACGTCCGTCCGTCTGTCCGTTTGTCTGTTAGTCCGTCCGCAGCTTAGCTCGGAGACTCTTAGTACTAGAAAGCTACAATTTGGCATGGATATACGTACCTATATTAATCACGCCGACAAAGAGGTAAAGAAAAATCATGAAAAAACATTTTTTTTGTTGTCCTCCTGTACACTTATAATGGGGATGTTTTTTTTTCTCGTCTACCCCGTGGTGTGGGGTGTTGTTGGATAGGTCTTTCAAAAATATTTGTTATAATATTTGTTTGTGATGAAAATTTTTCGATTAAGGGTACCGTTTCTGAAATATTAAGACGCTTTAAAGTGCTAATTTTTGTTAGAGTCAAGTGTTTATAAACCAACCTTTGGCTAAACCTTCGGGCAGAAGTCGGAATTTGGTGAACGCAGGTTTTGTTTAGCTAGAAGAGTGAAGATCGCGACCGCGAGTATCGCGTCGAATGAACACCGCTCGCGCGGTTCGCTCAACGTCGTCCCGCTCCCTTCCCTCCCACTACTTTTCTCTGTTACGTTTTATCATATTTCTAGTTTTTTTCAACTTTTGCTATGTTGTAACTTGTTGTAAGTCTTGTGCTTGTATACCAAAGTAAAAAATTAAATAATAAAACTATTTAAATAATTTGTAATTGTATTTTTCGCCTCCCTATACTTTGACAGTTGGGTCCCGCTTTTTTTGCCACGTCCCGCATTTTGATTGTCAAAGGCCCGGTAAATTCATACATTAAGGTTGGCAATCCTAGTTTAGGCCTTAGAGACCACGCCAGCCTGGTGTGGATTGGCAAAGAACTTTTTGGAGCTCTCTCAGATGTGCAGGTTTCCTCACGATGTTTTTCCTTCACCGTTAACGCAACATGCGTTTACTGTAAACTGTTATTAAATATCAGTATTTAACCAGCTCAAATTAACGATACCATTTTCTTCACCCTTTTTGTGTATACCTAGCATTATTTAACACATATTTGATTTCGGTACCGATATACTTTGAATTAGCCGCACGAGTAGGCAACGCGGGGTGCGCGGGACGCAGCAATATGAACTGTCACCTAGTCTAACCATCAATAAATGTAATTTTTTTCACCCTTGAAAAACTTAAAATATCTACAGAAATCGGATTTTTTTCGGTTAAGTATTGATACCGTTATTTAACCAATATATTTCGATTAATCATCATAATTTGGTATCTTTTAATTTCGGTATCAAAACTTTGTGGTATTGAAATTTTAGGGTACCGGAATTTTCGGTAAACCCTTTTAAACGGTTCTGTGTTGGAATGTCGAAATATTATTAGCCGATTCTTATCTGGCCAAAAACCTTTCGCCACTTTTCATTTTTCCGAATAATTAAAACGCCGAATGATTAAAGTCCCTAATTATTTTTTGTAACTTTTTGTTACGCCGAGCAGTTTGCTGGCCACTGGTTCATTAGTCAACTGTATTATTGGCCACTTAACACTCGTTAGATGGCTCATTTTCTCATCATGCAACCAAGAAAGCAAGCAAGCATGCAAGCTTTTCTGGGTTTGATCCGCCAGAAGACTCGCTTTGTCGCCCCTTCGCTTCGCTCGCACACTCGACCAGCGCTACGCTTCGGGTTCGTGCACTCGTTCCACTCAGAACCTCCTTCGCGACCTTCTGGATTCACGCTTTTAAATAACACTCTAGGGGTAGGACAGAGTCTGACCACGTGTAGTCGGGGTGCGCTGAGTCGGATTAACAGTACATTCCGTGGTGTAAAAATAATGTTGTGCAATAAGTATTCGCACAACATTATTTGGCAAATTAACCAATAGCCAAATAAGTATTCGACTAAAACAACATTTCTGAATGTTTTTTTGGCCAAACAATTATACTCGTAGTGGCTAATAATCATTCGGCGAAATCAAACTAGGGTAAAAATTGCTTCGGCAAACATAACGTCGGCGAATCGTTGTCGGCGTAATGAAATTCTATCTAAAATACTCCGACAAAAACCGGGCACCCTTTTTAAATAGGTTTGAGACGTCTTATCGTTAAATAAAAACCGTAATTTTTCGGTAATTCAGTCCCTGACCGCAAGTGATGATCAAGTTCTGATCCTAACTTCATTATATTAATTTTTATGTTTTCTTCAACTCTAGTCATTTCGTAGTAATGCCCTAGAGGGATTATGTGTAGTTAATATTGTTGGCACAGATCTATCATGGCGGTTAATCTCAATGCTGATCCCGACGACGTCAGCAGATCATTACTAACACTTAGCTTTGTATAGGACAGGTGAATTAATAGCTGTTTGACAATCAATGGAGGTCTCATGAAATAATTGTCGCCAAATTGAACCAGATTACTATGGGCATACATATGTTGATAGACGGAGAAATAGGAAACTACACTTGGGAGCAAATAAATCGAGCCACTTCTAATTTTCACGTATAATGGTTATTATTTTTGTTATCATGGAACAGATTAATTGTAAACATATATCCCCTAAAAGTGTATTTGATAACCATTACAACGAGGGTAGTTTTTCGTTATCTTTTCATTTCAAATTAAAAATTAAAGGGTAGAATAAAATCATCGCATTTTTACTCATGACATTTTGATTGCACTCCAATAAGAATAGGTTAAATTGGGGTTTTTTGTCAATTATACCCATATTGTAGTGTGATTGTTATAATATTTTGGTTTTTGACTGTTTTTGCTGGGCTGTTTTAACGTTATACAAATTTCTATCAAAATTACTGTTTTTCTTTATGAACCAATAAATTATCTTTCAAAACGGTTATCATTCAATGTTTTACGCTGATTTTAAAGATTATTTAATACACTTTCAAATGAAATAAGTATTTTCTAGAATTATGTTATTCATGAAACCAAAACTAATGACCAGGACACGTGAAAAAAAGGAGTGGCTCGGTTTATTTGCTCCCAAGTGTAGATTTAAACGTATGAAAGTAGACATATTGGACACAACTTCCTTTGTATGACTGACTGTCTCGCGTAGTGTCGGACTTAAAGAATAGCACTACCTCATGTCTTCCCGTGGGTATCGCAAAAGGCCACTAAGGAATTCACTAGAGGATGGGCAGCAGCGTTCTCTGAGTACTTTAACAAACATACTGCGATCGTCAACTCGTCTGCCAAGCGTGGCGATTACGGCAAACCCCCTTGTGGGGGAGGCCTATGTCCAGCAGTGGACGTCTTTCGGCTGAATGATGATGATGATGACTGTTAATATACAACGTGGAGCTTTAATGGCGACAAAATTAACACACGTATCCGGTTTCGCGTTTCCAGATTTTGGATATATTTAAATTTTTATTAAGGTTCGATTTTTCAATCGTTCAATAACTTGAATCTGAGGATAAATATGGCGGTTTGAAGTATTTCTTACTAGCTTTTGCCCGCGACTTCGCTCGCGTTAATTTAGAATTTGACAATCAATTCGGGTTGTAGGTACTACTACTACTCTACACACTACTAAAGTTTCTATAAACCTTCAGCGGTCACTAATGAGACACAATTAATTAATCTATTGTCATCGAATGAATCAGTCTAGCGCAACGGACAAGAGGATCGCACCAAAAACATTAAATGTAAAAAATGCCAAGTCTCTATATGCAATCTTTCCACTGTAAAAAGTTTTAAGATCTCATAGAAGCCAAGTCCTATTCAATTTATTTTGTAGTTAGTTATCTATCTAGTGACTGTATTAATAGTTTTATTTCTATTATAATTATAGAGACTTGGCAATGAGCACAATTAAAAGCTGCTTGCTGTGTGGAATTATGTGCGACTGTTATTGACGAATTGATATCTATGAGTACTTTGATTACATTAGTTGTTATGCTGATGTGTGATTTATGATATGCAGACGTGATTTTACGGCCAATGAGTAGTTATGGTCACCATCGACTACGTGCGTCAATACATATTTAAGAAAACCTAAGTTTATTTGATAAGAACATGACAATTATTATCTATAGGTACCTATGTTTAATGGTCAAATCAAAAGAACTTAACTAATCCTGTGATATTAAACATTACGCGTGCGTTATGCGTTACTTTCACCTCCTCCAAATATATTTGTTTCTTCTTGTGCTCATTGCCAAGTCACTATAATTATAATAGAAATAAAACTATTAATACAGTCACTAGATAGATAACTAACTACAAAATAAATTGAATAGGACTTGGCTTCTATGAGATCTTAAAACTTTTTACAGCGGAAAGATTGCATATAGAGACTTGGCATTTTTTACATTTAATGTTTTTGGTGCGATCTCATTATTTTTTTGTAGGTGGGTCTCTTCCTTTTCTTTTTGGGTGACATAATAATGTCTTGTTCATCAACTGCTGCTTTGCTTAGAGCTTATTCTCTGTCTCTATCTCTTTTGTTTTTATAACTAACTAACAAACTAAATACACAACAAACTATTTATGTATTAAATTAGTATTTTTAATAACTATTTAAGTAACTAATAACTAGCTCATTCGGATATCCATAAACTTCGTTTCGCCGAATATAAATTTACGTTATTATAATTTTTTAGTTTCTAAGTGGTTTTTGTCATAGATAGATGGCGCTATCATACGAATTTCGCATGTGGACACGACACCCAAGACGCGTATTTTGTAAAGTATCACAGCGCCATCTTGGATTTTGACTTCGACATCCTTTTCATCATCAGCACCCTCGAAAACCTCGGACACGACATTAATGACGCATATTTTGTAAAATATCACAGCGCCATCTTGGATTTTGACTTCGACCACTTTTTCGTCATCAACACCCCCGAAAACCATGGACACGACACCCATGACGCATATTTTGTAAAATTTCACAGTCGCCATCTTGGATTTTGACTTTGACCTCATTTTTGGCATCAGCACCCCGGAAAACCATGGGAACGACACCCATGACGCATATTTTGTAAAATTTCACAACCGCCATCTTGGATTTTGATTTTGACCGCCCCCGCCCTCTGGAGGGAAAACTTGTGAGATATTAAAACTTTAAACAATTTAAATTAGCCTTTATGAATGTTATCTAGATACAGTAATAAATGGGTTCATATAGTGACATACTTAGTATACACCTCTGTCCTACCCTTCGGAGAATACAGGCGTGATGGTATGGAATCTCATTTCTCAGATTTTGCCCTAAATAAATAACAATTTATAAATAATCTACACCAATTCAATATTTTTTGTACGTAAACAAAGAACAAAGTTAACCATGCAGTCGAAATTCTTACACCATGTTCCTGGCAAAATGGCAAATATAAAATTGTTTTCTATAATTAACTATTTTTTTATGTTTTTATAATTTTTCCTTTATATGTGCCTAATAATCTATCTTGATGCCAAATTTCAAGGTTCTAGGCCTGCTAGAAGTATCTTAGAATTTTGATGATCGGTCAGTCAGTGAGTCAGTGTGTCAGTGAGTCAGTGAGTGACAAAATGATGTAACTTTGATCGATGATAACTCGTAAACTATAAGTTCAAATATGATGTAATTTGGAAGTTTAGCTAGTTATAATGATTACTCTTGGTTATCGAAAGTTCAAACTGCTAGCTTTGTCCACAGCGAAGATATAGGGGGGGTGAAAGGGCCGTGAATGGCTTCGAGAAAAGATGGTACGGCCGTGCCCGCTTTGCTCGAGACTTGGCGGGGCACTGCCGTGCCCCCAGATAATAAATATAATTCAATCATGATTCGAAAGACATACACACATACATAAGCACGTTATTGTTGTTTTCCTCGGGAATAGTACTTTTTTTCGGGATGAATGGTACCCTATGTCCGTTTCTGTACACCTGACAACGTATATGTAAAATTTCAGGATGATCGGTTCAGTGGTTTAGGCGTGAAAAGGTAACAAACAAACTTACTTTCGTATTTATAATATTACTTAGTTAGGATTATAGTTAGGATACAAATGCTGTCAAAATGTCAAACTTACTCCTCGAACAAAAGTTATATGACAGTTGAAACATCAGCCCTAAACATTATTCTTTGTTTAATTATCAACAATTTTCTACAAACCATTTTGTAGCAACCTGTACGTAAAAAACTATAGCGCCGAGGCAATCTGCCGGTGTCGCGAATCATAACATTGCGTCAATGAAATTAAAATGAAAAAGAAATTCTATTAGAATGAGATACTTGACACTTGCACGTGAATTGCGGGAAAGAGATAGCCCTCGGCAAGCGGTAAGTAGCTGCATGAATAAATCTGATGCACGGAGTGATAGCAGTTTAGTTATTTTATTTATTACTTTAATTTCTAATGTTTTAATTTACGAACTTTTTTATTTTATTATTATTTTTATGATTAATGGCCACTAGCCCTACCCGTGTGTAAAATTAATGTCGCCATTGTAGTGCCACGCTGTATATTTTGCACCCTATATTAAGAGCGTGTACGCCGTACGGAATTTCATACAAATTTTCGAGTTTTTTTTTTGTTTTTCGTAATGACTGAACCGATTTTGATGAAACTTCACACACATAAGCATGGTACTTAGGTCTAAAAAGTTAGTAGAAAACATTTTCGAAATGTCTTACCTAAAAAAAGATAATTGGAAATTTCTGTTTGTATGGTTTAAAATCGGTCTAATTTAACTGTAACACTCATTTTCGAAAATGTTTTCTACTAACTTTTTAGTCTTATGTATCCTGCTGATGGGTCCGAAGTTTCATTAAAATCGGTTCAGTCATTTAGAAATATAAGGACTTGAAAATTTGTATGAAATACCGAACGGCGTACACGCTCTTAATATTATTATCTCCATTACATCAGAGCGACTGCAGTTACAGTTTACGCCAAACAAATTACTTGTAACGTCTGATAAAACCGTAATGCATATTTATATGATAAGCCCATATTTTTTTATGACTCGTTTTTTGTTTGTTGTCATGTAGTTTAGCTGATACGCTACACTACGTTACAACTTGTAAGAAGTGCAATAGAATGAGCCTAGGTGGTTGCTGCAATGATCCATGTTATGTGATGTTGCACTAATCACCGCTTGGCAGTCGGATTACGGAGTGTTCTGCGTAATAGGGGATTTACACGGGTCGATTTTCGCCGCACGGCTAGGCCGCACCGTCTAAATGATAATTCGACTAGGCCGCAAGTGACTAAAATAAGCAAGCAAGCCCCAAAGTTGGGTGCCATCCGTCTTTTACCGTGCGGCGACAAACCGCATACGGCGGGTGACTAAAATCGACCGTGTAAATGGTGAGTTGCAGGCGATCGCCCGCCGCATGAGATGTGTTTTGCACTGTGTTGTTCCGCTAAAAATGAACAAGTCGCATGCGATTTTTGTCGACCGGTGTAAATGGGGTGGCGATTCGATTTTTACAAGCGATGCGACTGGTGATTTGCCGCACGCCTAAAATCGACCCGTGTAAATTCCCCATAATACAGGCCACGTTTACCGTGATGACGTCATGACCTAGTTGGTCTCACAGAGCACAGTTGCTTCGGCCAAATTCTCTTTATATTCGCTTCGTGTGTGGCCTACTCTTCGCCAAGAATCATACGACCTTATAACTTCATGAGCTAGCCTATTAACAAAGAGATGAGTTTACTTATTTCATTTTCGCTCGCAACTCGGAATGAAAGCTATAAGATATCACAAAGCAACGTATTAACTTTTTTGATTCAATTTACTTTGACAAAACATGACGTAAATACGTCTTCTCAGTATACAGCTACCAAAAAATAAATATATTTTATATTCCAACTCAAGGATTACGTATTTGGGCGATGTAAATAATCTTCGTTCACACAATATGGAAGCAATTTATGAAATAAGATGTACTGCCACAGAATATGCATGTAATATGTCGTGGATGTGGCATTTATCATGTTTTGTGACACTTAGTAGCCTTTTCCGTTCGCAATTTTTGTGTTTATTAGATTTTAAATTCTTTCTCACACTGCGTGCAGTAAAGTTCATGTGATATCAACTTACATTAAGGTAAGTATTACGTTTTTAGACTGTGAAGCGTCGATTGTACCAAAAAGCCTATTAATCACTTTTTGATGTTATGAACTCCTTTTTCCTTTTTGATATTTTTTCCTTAGCACAATAAGGTTTTTTTTCATTATATTGCGACATTTGTTCGACAATTAAAATAATGTATTTGCTTGAATATTTATATATTATTTATATCCTCATTAAGTGGTCATTTGTTTGTGGAGTGTGTGTGTGGTGGAGTTTGCCCTCTCAATTCTTTTCGAGTGACCAATCGACCTCATGAAATAGTAATATGCAAGCAATTGTAGACCTTAGGGTGGTATACATTTTAAGTCCGCGACTGTACGTACATAAGATGCTTGCATAAATCACACTTCAGGAGATGCAATATATGTAATGCAAGTACCTTGCATCCAAGTGTGACGTACCTTCTGCGAGTAGGTTGCATTTTAACGAAAAATTGCAACTTGAATTCAACCTTCTTGTTGCTTGCTGCTACTAGCATGGAAGTACGATTTCTTGCCAGTTTCTTTGATTTCCTGTGTAACCTAAGTGTCAAAATACACGTCCGATACTTGGTTCCGGGAGCCGAATCCGACTATCTGATCGGATTCATGAAATACACCTACGATTCTCGTGTCCGATTTTTTCTGGACGACGACGACGCCCGGACGATGCTTACGATTCTGACATCCGATCCAATAGTCTGATCGTACGAGTAATTCATGTTCAAACAAATGTACGTCGCGGAGGCCTTCAGATAGTCTGATCAGACTATCAGAACCGACTATCGGAGGCAAGTATCGGGCATGTATTTGGGCTCTTAGACTCCTTGTCATGTTTTACTAACGATAACTCCTGCTCATTGACGGTGCTTTTGTCAGAGCGCTTTCTTCTAAAAAAACAATAGTATATCTTATATAAATAAAAAGAAAAGTCCTGACTGACTCATTAACGCCCAGCCCAAACCCTTGGACTTAGGAAGCTGAAATTTTGCACAGACGTTCCCTTTATAATGTAGACATGGAATAAAGAAGGATTTTTCGAAATTCAACCCCTAAGGGAGTTAAATAGGATAAATAGGAGATGAAAGTTTGTATGGAAAATCGTCACTTAACGGGTTCAAAATTTCACGCAAGCGAAACTGCGAGCAAAAGCTAGTTAGAACATATCTCACTAATATAAATTGAAGTAATTTTTTCATCTGTCTGTTTACCCGCTTACTTCTTCTAAACTACTTAATGGATTTTGATGCGGTGTTCTTCTAGGAGGGTTTAAGCTATAAAACATACCTGGGGCCCAATTCTCTTAAAATAAATTGTTGCCAAACGCAATCGAACCACAACCGTCAGTCAGTTTTTGTTTTCGAAAACTTTCAAAATGATTGATTTTGTTTTTTGTGTCAAACAATTTGATAGCTTTTGAAATTGAGAACTGTCTGAATGAATGGTTCGGCCTTGGTTCGGTTGTGATTTATCAAGAAAGCGGGCGAGTTGGGAGTGTTGGGACTAGGGATCAGTTGGGACGAAGCCGATTTATTTAGGGAGAATTAGGCCCCTGATCGACGCCACGACACGACGGGTCGCTAGTAAAATATAAATTCTAAATGAGTCATATATCCTTACTTCTTACATCAACATTTTACGTTTCATTTTACGCACCTGTCGTGCTAGCTCAGTAAAAATGGCGGCAATACATCCTCTGGTGTAAATGTTAATACAGTTAACGTGACGTGGCAAATATGTTCGTCATTTACTATACAATGTCTCCCCTGAGGCACTTTAGTGTTAATGAAGCCGTTATTTTCGCCTTAATACATTTTTTGTACATATGTTTTACATTTTTAAATATTTACAAAAAAAAAACCGGGCAAGTGCGAGTCGCACTCGCGCACGAAGGGTTAAAACGGCAAAAAAATCACGTTTGTTGTATGGGAGCCTGGGGAGTTTGTTGTGCCGTTTCTTCTTCACAGCAAAAACACTAGGACGCGGTGAAGGGAGGGCTTTTTGTGGGATGTCTATAATATTGTAAAACTGACGTTCAAAAAAAACTAAGTAATTCTAGTCTATTTTGAATAAATGAGTTTTGAGTTTGAGTTGAGCCCCCTTAAATATTTATTTTATTTTGTTTTTAGTATTTGTTGTTATAGCGGCAACAGAAATACATCATCTGTGAAAATTTCCACTGTCTAACTATCACGGTTCATGAGATACGGCCTGGTGACAGACGGACAGACGGACAGACAGCGGAGTCTTAGTACCTAATAAGGTCCCGTTTTACCCTTTAGGTACGGAACCCTAAAAAGATAATAAAAAGTGGTATGGCAGTCTACGGGAATCAGGAACAGGGTCCAAACAGTGTGGTCAGAGCATCAGATGAAATTAGCCAATGTTCACTGCAAATACTTATAATTATGCTCTGTCTAGCCTTTTTCCAAATATGTTGGGGTCAGCTTCCAGTCTAAATAGATGCAGTGAATACCAGTATTTTTAACCGACTTCAAAAAGGAGGAGGTTATCAAATCGTTTCTTTTTTTATATTTATTTCCTCAGATCTCCATCATTTATGAACCGATTCGAAAAATTCTTGTTTTGTTTGAATGGGTATACATCCCGTTTGGTTCCATATCAATTTTATCGAAATTGATTCAGCGCTTTTTGACAAAATCGACAAAAACTAAAAAAATATACACAAATCGTGTATCGCGACGTTCTAGTAGTAGTAGTGGTGCGAGAATTTGTACACTATTGTAACTGTAATTTGTGGCACTAAAAAGTATTAAATAAAATAACTTTAAAAAAAGGAAAAACCGACTTCAAAATAAAACCAAACGGAGTAAAATAATTATCATTAATAAAATTATCAGGTTCAGAAGTCGGTGTAATTCCACGCTGAAACAAATTGAATGCACCGACATGAAACTGATAATTTTATCATATGATAAATTATTTTACTCCGTTTAGTTTTTTTTTAAACTCTCAATCTCTCAATTAAGTGTCGTCCTGGGACGACGGGCGGTACGCAATCGGTTAAGTCGGTTTTTACTTTATTTTAATGTTATTTTTACACGGAGCGACTGCCACCAGACCCCCGCAACACTGTTACTGTGCAATGTCGATATCCTAATATTAGACAGGTTGTCAGATTTTCGGGCTTCTGATTACCCGTAACGACTATCATAGGTATTCGTATGACACCCGGGATGCGGTTTAATGTGCTCTTCGAGGCACAGATGGGTCTCGATGTGTAACGAATGGTTACCCATCCACGGACTGACCGCAGCAAGCGCAGCTTATTAGCTTGTTAATTAGCCAGAAGCCCCTTATCGTACTTATAAAGCCTCATTTACACGGAGATAGTTTCTCGAAGCGAGTCTCATGCTATCTCTGTTTTCATCGTAGAGAAAGACGAAGACAGAATGAGTCTCGCTTCGAGAAACTATCTCCGTATAAATGAGCCTTTATTGTAATTATATTGGTTATGTGTAATTATAACTAGAGATAGGATAATTGGATGCACATTTACTTAGTTGAGGTTGAGGTGTTTGTTATTACAGAATGCACTTTTGTATCGAAAAAAACCCGCGATTTCGGGATCAACAAATTTTATGTTCTTATTATAGGAATCAGATGTATATTTACCAATATTTACCTACGTTCAAGTGTTGACTATTGTGGAATGCACTTTTTGTGTCCATTGTAAAAATCCCGCGATTCCGGAATCGACGAATATAGTGTTTTTTTCTGACTATAGAATGAACTATAAAACTACCAAATGTTGTAAAGAGGTACTTACCAATTTGGCATAGATAACGAGGTCTTTTTTCAAAAAATAATTTCATAGCTAAAAATTAACTTTAGGTACGTATGCATCCGAATATTATATCTCAAATTATAACTATATCGTACTTATAATTATAAATAACCAATATAATTTTCAAATCAAAGTGTAAACAAGCTATTAGACCGTGATCTCCTTAATTAACTTTATAAGGTGGCAGAATTGATGAAGGGTCGACAAGGACCGCAGTTTGGAGACCGAAGTTAATTTTATAAGTAATGTAATTGAGGTCGCAGACTTCGTCAAAGATATTAAGAGAGAAAATAGAAATATGAGAAACTTGACATAATATCACGCCTGTAGTCCCCGAAGGGTCGGGCAGAGGTGTATAGTACACCCTCATTTCGTCGTTGTGTTAGTCCCATGTAATAAGAGGCGATCCTATTGCCATTACCCGGGCACAAATCCAGACTTCGGGCTGCTACTGAGAAATTCCACACGGAAAACCCAATAACACTGCCCGACTTGGGTATCGAACCCACTAACTTACGCTCAGCAGTCGCGCTTGCGACCAACAAGGCAGTTAAATATGAGAAACATAAACCTTGAAATTGACCGTGACATATATATACCTATACTTGTTTGTGTTGTATGGTTATATCATGAAATTTTTAATTTTATTTTGATTTTTGTGAGAATTGTATCTTATTTTCGTTTATTTTAATTGCATTGACATTTTATTTTAATTTTAATTCTGTGACCCTTTTAATTTGTTTTATTACCCATTCATTTCATTTATTTTTATTGACATTTTAATCTGATCTATTATGTGGCAGTATTGTGAAATGTTATTTTATTTTATGTAATTTGGGTTTTGCCTGAATTAATTGAATTTAAATTTTAATAAACATTGCTCATAGAACGGATGGCCGATGGGGCCGAAAGGTTCTGGAGCAGCGACCGCGTACCGGAAGACGCAGCGTGGGTAGGCCTCCCACAAGGTGGACCGATGATCTGGTGAAGGTTGCGGGAATTCGCTGGATGCGAGAAGCACGGGACCGGTCGATGTGGCGATGCTTGGGGGAGGCCTATGTTCAGCTGTGGACGTCTTTAGGCTGAATGATGAAAACATAAACATAATTAGCCCATAATTCTCCCACTGCTGGGCAAGTGCCTCCTCTCAGAATGAGAAGGGTTTTAGGTCTTAGTCCACCACGTTAGCCAGGTGCGGGTTGGAGGACTACATTTTTTTTTTCTTTTCGGCTGCTTTAGGTGGTCCTAGGGGACTATTTCTACGTAACCGGGCAGTTATTGGCAAGACCTGAAGGGTCTCCAGCCAATGGGGGGTGGGGGGGGGAGTAAAATACTTAACCTAAGCTAGCTACTTGTACTAACACTAACATCATGACTACCTGCAACAACAGCACTAAGGGCGACCCCTAGTGGGACTCGGACCTCGGCTTAGGGCGTTGCTAGCGGGGGCTTAGGGGGAGGAGACAGCTTGATGAGGGCTGAATTATCGGTGTGACTGCGGAATCTGAAGAGACGACCGGCTCTACGACGGGAGAGCTCGGTGGATCGTGACCGGCGGCGGTGGGACGTCGCGAGGCGGACTACACACACCATCGAGAACCTTATATGTAGAACCTAGCGATGTTTTCTTTCACCGTTAACGCAAGTAATTAATCAAATTCTGATCCACACACGAATTCGAAAAGTCAGAGGTGTGGGCCAGATTCGAACTCAGATCTTCCAGGATGAAAGACGATCGTTAGGGTGGTTCCCATTTGTTCTATGGAACGTGACGTCATCGGAAAAAATGAGACTATTTTTTCTAGTTTTATTCCATACAAATAATATTTTGATTCTCATTTCTTCTGTGGAACATGACAATTTTTTTTAGGATATCTAAATTTTACTTTAGCAAACAAAATCTTTGTATCAAGCATCACATAGACCAATTTGGGAAAAATTATATTCCCACTTTGTTCCATGACGTCACTAAAAAGTCAAGGCGGATGAAATGCTAATTCTATGGAACAAGTTAGTAAAAAATATACTCGTTTTATCCGTTGACGTCATGTTCCACTAAGCTATCACTGCTAATAAAAGAAACGAGACCAAAAAAAAATATGCAGTCTTGAAGCCCTCAATTATACTGTTTTGCTGGCCAGTCCACTTGTATTCAATCTTATGTCGTGAGTGCTAACCCTATTCACTAATGAGGCTTTGGCCGCTGGTGCCAGTCCTATTTACTAATGAGGTTCAAAGAGTGTCAAGTGTGCTGCAGTGTTTCTAGTATTTGCTAGTTTGAGATGTGTGAATTCGGAAGATTAGAATTAGAATTTAGATGGAACAGATACAGAAGCTATGAGAATAAATATGTAAGTTAAATTCTCATATCATCATCATCCGAAAGATGTACACTATTGGATATAGGCCTCCCTCAAAAAAAGGAGGGGGGATTTGTCGTAATCGCCATGCTTGTCAGGCGGGGATGCATGAAAAGAGCCTCCACGAGTGACGATACTTAAGTACGTCCGGCGCACCCTGGGCAGTCAGCCCCGGTACCAACCTTGCTGACTGGCTAATCTTTTCACCACAGCATGAGCTATTTCCGTATAGTTCGTGCTGACACGAGAGAAGAAGTCAGGTGGGTTGGCGATCGCAGTATGGTTGTTAAAGTACTCAGAGAACGCTGTTGCTCATCCTCTTGAGAATCCCTTAGTCGCCTTTTACGACACCCACAGGAAGAGATGGAGTAGTGCTATTCTTTAAGTCTGGCACAATACGAGACGAAGAAATGAAGAAATTCTCATAAAAGAAGGCCTATTAGTAAGTGCAGGAATAAGAAAGAAAGAAATTCATCTATTCAAAATAGCAGGGCCGCATTTAGCATCTCTATACCTGTAGGTGAATTTGTGGTGCGGGATCTACTTACTAGAGCAGAGGGGGCTGACACTTCACTTGCAAAATTAGTTTTTAAGCAATTTTCTAACTCAAATGCTAGACACAGGCCTATTCCAAGTTGTCCACAACACTCGTGCAATATGCAAAAATTTGCAATTTTTTTATGGTGCGTGCCCTTTTTTTATGTAACCTATGCTTAATTACGAGCCTGCTAAATAGACTTAGCACTTTTTGAACGTCAACCACAAAAAGACAGCACACCTATTTACCCACGCTTCACCATGTACGAGTTTTAGCGGGTGATGTTGAAGCCACACTGTCACCCGAACATTTGCGGCGTGGGATCATCATTTCATTTCATTTCATTTCTTGTGGCACCAACAGCGAAACGATATGAAGAATTGCTTGCCTAAACAAGTTGCGATAGCGCGAACATTCGTCGAATCCCGCCAATGTTCCAATGTGGCCCAAATATTTACAAAGAGCGGCGCAACAAATTCACCAATAACACTAGACTAGACCAACCTCCTTTTGCACCCTTTTACGTGAAATTAAACTAATTAATGAAAATAAATGATGGAATAAGGCGTTACTTTGCGGAAATCCATGACATACAAATATTAGCTTTAATTCCGCCAAACTAGATCGCTTATTTGGATGCAGTACGCAGCATCACCCTCCCGCCCACAAATACATATGCACATGCAAATTAAAAAAAATGCAACATGCAACCAAAACAATACTAGCCTATTGATATATCTAGTATTGGTTGGGTGATTTGTGGGCGGGAGGGTGTTGCTGCATACTGCATCCAAACTAGCGATCTAGTTTGGCGGAATTAAAACCAAATATTGTATATGCATAATTAATTAATGTAAGTTATTATGTCACAACACCAAAATAATATTAGTCATAACCACAGAACAGATAAAGAGGTTAGAAAGGAAATAGTTCCTGATTTGTATTAGAACGCGTGTCGCCGCTTTTCTCCCACTCTTTAACTCTACTACAAGCACGAGCCCAATACGTACGCGCATTACGCACACAAATAAACCACACGCACATAGATTTCAAGTTTGCTATTAGTTGTCACACTAACGCAAATACTGCGTTCGACGTACACTCACACACGCGCAAGTTCAAATTTATTTCTCATACATGTTACGGCGACCAAAAGGTCGATTACTTATATCGATAAAATTACTGTAATTTTGTTACTTTAAGTTTTGCAATTTTTCGCTCTAATTTTGAGACCCTCGAACGGGGGTACAAACAGTGTGAGCTTCCTCAACACATATAAATAATAATGTCAAATTAAGGGGGAACATCCGATATAGCCGTGAGCTCAGATTATAAAACAGAAGGCAGATAGACTGTACTGAACCCTAATGTGAGGCACGTCTGTAGACATGTGTGCGTGACAGCACTATAAGAACACGTTGCCTCTTTGTGCGTGTACGGTTGCCATGATAATGACAAAATTCCCATAATATTTCATTATATTAAATAAACAATTTACTGTCTCCGAAAAATGCAGATACATACAGAGTTATACATATGTATATAAAGTGAATCTCTGCCATTGAGTCAGATTGTATTTTAATGCAAGTACCTACTTTAGAAATTTATTAATCTCAGATTACAGAATAGAAGATGATAAATAGAAATATTTTGTGGATTTATGGCAGTCATTTAGTATAGTCGTGAATGGTTGTAATTATGTTGTTGATAGCTATATTTACTTTATGTTGGCAAATCGACTGACATACATGATTATTATTAGAGACAGACAATACATTAAGTAGTTTTAGTTACGAAGACACATACAAACGGACACACATACCTACAAACATACCAACCAAAAAACGCGATAAATAAAACACTCATCATCTGCCTAGCCTTTTCCCAACTATGTTAGGGTCGGCTTCCAGTCGAACCGGATGCAGCTGAATATCAGTATTTTACATGGAGCGACTGCCTATCAGACCTCCACAACCCAGTAACTGGGTAATACGATACTCTTGGTAAGACTGGTTTTGTCAGACTTTCGGGCTTCTGACCAACAGTAACGACTGTCAAAGATCTACAAATGACAGCCGGGACCAACGGTTTTACGTGCTTTCCGAGACACGGAGGAAACTCGCTATGGTAAATGGTCACTCATCCACAGACCAACCTCGGCAAGCGTGGCTCAATCCGGAAGATCGGTCTATGCGGCTGTAATTATTTAGCCACGAGCTCCTCGATAAATAAAACACTATAATCGAAATAAATATTTTTGTATATCGTTATTCCTGTATTCTTTACTTATTTCCTAACTTAGGGGGTAAATGTTTCAATATAAACAAGCAACACCGAATAATTTTTGTTAAGGTGTTGTGTTCCAAGATGTCACTAATAATAATCACGTAAAATAATATCCAAATAGATAAATAATCAATAAAACCTATGAAAAGATACTCCATCTTCTTTATTTTGTTTTTAGGAACAGTTTTTGCAATGTTTAAAAACGCAAGACGGCATTATTATCATAAATATTAAAATTATCGATGACGTCCTAACAATGCGGCTCTTCGTGTCATACTGACTCGAGATTGTATTCGCTTTTGAATTTGTATTTGCTTTTTTGGCCGCACTCACGTTGTTCTTGTCAGTCTATCTGCCTTCTGTTTTATAATCTGAGGCCGTGAAATTCAAATTTTCTTTAGTTTTTTGCTAATTGCAGGTCTGTTTTACATCATAATTATGTTGTTTGCACCCGTAACGATACTAAGTTTGCTAAAAATAATCAATAAAATCATGTCAATGATTATGAATCATCATCGTAATGCTCTAAAACATGTTTTTTTCAGAAACAATTCTATTTTCGAGCATCTTAAACCTAGAAAAGTAGGTATACTTACGACTTTCATATTGAATATATTATTGAATAACCGTTACCGGCGCAAATCGCATTTTGAATAGTATAAACGTAAATAAAAGCTACAATTTGCAAAAAACTAAAGAAATTTTGAATTTCACGGCCATATTTAATGTTTTCCCGTAGGCGTATTAACATAATATAATTTAATGAATTTAATTTGAATAACCCTGTGAATTTTAATTGCATCATTTTCTGCAAAATGTTAAGAACAAATTGTGCTACATTTAATAGGTATCCATTCAATTCTACCAGTTGTCTCAATCCAGTTTTCTTTTGTCTGGACCTGTTGGAAACCTAAAAATAAAATTTAAAATATAATTCGTGGCAATAAACAAAGTTATTTTAATTATAATATTACTGATAATAATCATTTGTAGATATACACACATATTTAATACCGATATTGTTTACAACTTGGTACAACACTATCGATACGTATGGATTTCGCTGAATGAAAACAATTGCTCGCTGCATTCGACTTTCGCATTGAACGCAATACATTGCGCTGTCGCTCACGTAGTACAAGATGGTACCCATGTATTGCAAGCAATGTATAATTTTGCATCTGTGTGCGATTGTATCGTTTTTTTCTACAAATTACATAATACTATTGCAATAATTACAAATATCACTGATATTATAAGGTTTTTGGACATGCCGGTGAAAAGAAATCCCTTCTCTGGCTACACTACTCAACTAGCTTCTTTTCCGTCACGTTATAATAATGCAAGACGGCATAATTCTTTTTTTTCGCGGATCTCCGTACGCTGTCACAATATGAGCGCGACTGTTGACCGGTAAAACAAATTTCGTTTGAATATGAGCGTTTGCTCATATGTGCGGCGCGCCTGCCCCGCCCACAAGGCCCTTCTAACGTCTTTTATCGTGGTCATAACGGTTTCAAAATACAACTAAACTCATCATATAAATGATATTCGATCAAATTATTTTGAAGGACCATCGGGACTCAACTCGGAACTTATACTTAAGTATTTTGACGAGCCCTTTCCGAAATTGCCTTCGAATCAAGATAGGGGACGAGAGTTATTTAAAGATATTCGTGACGCAACATCGAACCCTTACTACCAGTATTATTGGTATTTAAATATTATACCTGTTTACCTGTAATCTCTGAAGGAATACGCAAAGGTGTTATTAAAATGTTATAACAGTTTTTTGAGGCGTCGCGTCGCCGATTATATAGGGGAGGATTCATAACTATGTTTCAGCTAACTATACCTGCAGGCTATCAAGCCGTAGCAAATTTTGTCGATGTAACAATAGACAAAACTACCTACCTACATAACGTTGGCGACTAGTGAAAACCTTTTGGCCAAACACGTTTTGTTTTTTAATTATACTTTCGCACAAAGTACAGAGGCGGACTTAATCACATCTCAGGCATTTCACACTTTTTTAGGGAACTTAACACGACATAAACTAAGGTGTAACTTGGAGATTTACTAAAAAAAACACATGTTCAGGCAGTTCTGATGAAAATCTTGTTGGGGTGTCTCGGTTTTCGTATAAAGTAAAAATAAGGTTGTATACTATTCAAATAAAAATATATTTACGACTAGCCTGAGTTCAATTTGAATGCAAATAAGTTGATTATGAATAATTCACCTGTTTATCTGCTGATAACCCCGGATTTAACGACGAAAATCCTATTTTTTTCCAAGAAAACCTCGTAATTCGTATTTGAAGAAATGAGGTACGCTTGGAAAAAATATTTCGAGAATTAAAGAGATCCTTTCGAGAATTCATGTTCAAATATTCATTGCATGATTTAGTAAGTTCATCCTAACTAATATTATAAATGCGAAAGTAAGTTTGTTACGTTTCCACGCCTAAACGTGCATATACGTTGTCAGGTGTACAGAAACGGGCACAGGGTACCTTTCATCCCGAAAAAAAGTACTGTCCCCGAGGAAAACAACAATAACGATAATAGATGGCGTCACGTGTGTTTCGAATCATGATTAAATTATATTATTATAGAAACTTTAGTAGTGTGTTAAGAGTTGATTGTCAAATTCTAAATTGACGCGAGCGAAGTTGCAGGCAAAACCTAGTTTATAATAAGGAATTTTATTTACACAAACGATATTTACATAATTACAAATAAAAGTATATTCAAATAACGAAAAATATGTCCTAATAAAACTATAAACTAAAATAGGGCATCAAAATATTCCTCCTTCCTCCTGTTTATAATAAAACAAAAAAACACAGTGAAGTTCATCACACCGATAATTCAGCCCGCATCAAGCTGTCTCCCCCCCCCCCCCTTCCCTTGGCTGGAGACCCTTCAGGTCTCGCCAATAACTGCCCGGTAACGTAGAAATGGTCCCCTAGAACCACCTACAGCAGTCCAATAGAAAAAAAAAAAAACAGTGAAGTTCCTGACAACATTTTTCAGGAAACGATTTTTTCCGTCTCTTGTAAAATTTTTATTAAAGGTTTTCACTCGTCGCCGACGATAAAGATAATGTGTAATATACATGTCATTTTGTCTATTCTTAATTCGACAATTAAACCTTTGTCTACGGTGGTCACTGGATTTTGTACGGTTTTATTGTCTTCTATTCTCAAAAAGAGACCATCGTTAGCAAAGCAATATTGTTGAAATAGTACCTGGTATAAGATTACCCAGGCATATAATTTCATTTGACTATGTCCTACATTGTTACACTCGCATAGTTTTTAAACCACAATGTCGGGACTTTAAGGCTGGTTTTAGAGTCACGCTGACCGTCGACGCTGACAACCCAATATAGTGCAACACACTGAAAACGCATTCACGCGCAGTTTTTTCAGTGTGTAATTGCACTATGCGTGTTTTCTATACAAATACAGGTACTTGCAAACAACGTAAGAACACGCACTTCCGCGCTACGCTCTGCGTGATGCGGTGCAGTGTGTGAATCGCCTTAGAGCACAGAATAGTAACAGAAGCACCACTTCGCGCAACAATTAATAGAAATAGCGACTCTTGCTACAAAGCAACAAAGTGCAATTCAGCTCGCATAAGCGCTCAGTACCTAACGCTATATTCACCTAAACGTTGCCGCTCTCTTCTAACGCGCAACTCTGTCGCTGTCTGGCGCGGAGTGACGCGCTAGCTGTGGCGCTAGGGTTGTCGGCTTGCCGCTGCTACTAAACGTCTATCTACCTACTTGACCATGGAATCTATCTTTATGTTTGATGCGTATGATTACACGGTCAATTAGGTAGATAGACAATGAATATTAAAGTTCGTCATTTGTAATTTCTTAGAGTCACGCTGATTGCCGGCGCTGAGTCGGCGCTGATCGATCAATATGTATTGTTAGGGATTTAATGATGTCGTGGCGGTAGTTTGACATATTTACTTCACGACCTGTCAAAACGGTCTATAAAACAGTATGCGGTGCGGTACTCGCCCTTCTTTTGCTGCGATCTTTGGTTTGTACGAACGTTCACAATTGTTATAATAGTTGCTTTGTTTTGTAATTATGACTGTGTCTGATATTCCTGCATTGTAATAATAACTGATTGTATTAAAGTATTCAGTTCATATGTACCATCCTGTTTTTATTAAATAACGCCCAAGAAAGCTATTAATCCTATTAGTAAATTCTGTTATTTTATTAGCTATCCTTCGGGTTAGCTCACATCAGAAGTGGGATAGGCTCCATCGCCTATCTTAGTTTCTGTGTTGATTTCTAGATACCTAGTGTACAAGTTGTTACAAGATAGAAAGATGTCTTGAAAAAAAAAATACTAGTACCTACCTGTGGTATATTACCTTAGGTATTAATAAATAACACAATAATCCAGTATTAGGTACACAAAGCACTTGGTGGTGACAACGTCCGCTTCGCACGAGATATATCTCAAATGTGTCACTGGAGGAGCGGAGCGCACCCCCACCAATTACCCTACATACATTTATTTATAATCAACACAACAACCATTATTCATATTCATATAAAAGATATAATCAAGTAAGTAAATACAATAAGTATTTATATTTGATACTAGATAGTATTATTTAATTACCAAATGCCACATCTCTTCCTTTTTTTTTAAATATTACATAACTCTACCAGATACTATCAAATATAAAATTACAATGCAAAATCAAAATGATTTAAATTACATTTATAATTTAAATAACACCGTATTCTTTGATTATTATTTTAGGTTGTAGACTAACTTAGATTTAGATTTGATATAATAAATTAATTTGATTTAAAATTTTGTTTCGTTATTTATGTTGCTATTTCATTCTCATCTTTACTTAATCCATCTGTTCCTGTATCCTGTTGTCCTTCTACTATTTCCCAATTTCCCTCTACACGTTTAAGGTGGATCACATTTCTTCTAAACTCCTGTCCGGTAGTATCATTCCGAATATTCACTTCATTTCCTTGTGCACTGACCACTGTATGTGGTTCTGGATCGAAACTTGGTGCCAACTTATTATTTTTAACAAAGTTTTTAACATATACTTTTTCCCCAACTTCGACGTCTTGTTCTTGTGCTTTCCTTTTCCTATCTTCATATATTTTCCCTTTTGTTTTCTTTTCAGTGTCTTTATCACGTACTTCTTGATATATTTCTTTATTTTCGATATTGATTAAACTAGGCAATTTGTCTCTAAACAGCCGCCCGTAAAATAACTCAGAAGGAGATTTTCCAGTAGTTCCCTGAGGGGTGCTATTGTACATCATTAGATATTTAAGTAGATCATCTTTCCAGTTGGACTTTTGAATTTGGCTAATTTTTAATCTTTTTAAAATGTCTCTATTTTGTCTTTCGACCTCCCCGTTTTGTTGCGGGCAATACGGAATTGTGTTGTATATACGGATTCCCGATTCTTCACAAAATATTTGAAAATCACGACTAGTGAATTGTGGACCATTGTCACAAGTTATACTAACTGGAATACCTAAACGAGAGAAAATTTCTTTTAGGACATTTATTGTATCTTTAGCTGTAATCGATTTCATAGTTTTGATTTCTTTATAGCGACTAAAGTAGTCAATAATAACAAGGAGGTAATCTCCACTAGGCAATGGACCTAGAAAATCCATAGCAGTGTCAATCCAGGCTTGAGTTGGGAGTTCTCGCCTTTTCATAGGTGTAGGTGGGTTAGGACCAGACACTAAAATGCACCCCCTACAATTTTTAACAATGTTTTCGACATCTTTGTCTATTCTGGACCACCACACTTTTGTACGTAACCTAGCCTTCATGTTAACTATACCGGGGTGGCCCTCATGCGCGGCTTCTAATACTTTGAGTCTTAATTTTGACGGAATTACTATTTTGTTGCCTCTTAATAAAATGTCGTCGTGTAACCAAAGTTCATTTTCAAACAGTTTGTAATTGTTAATACTAACGTCCCATTTGTTACGAAGTAACCCTTCTTTTATTAAACAGAACTCTTTATCAGATTGCGATTCCTGCGAAATTGTTTTTAACGATACTGCTGTTGGTTGCGCATGTTGTACAATTTGGTTAACATGGTGCTCGTCATCAAATGGGATGCAGTGAGAACTTGTGCAAAGACGGGAAAGTGGGTCGGCAATATTAGATTTACCTGGCCTATACACGACTTTGTAGTTATAAGCCTGTAGTCTCAATACCCAACGCTCAATACGGGCACAAGGTTTTGAACGCGTGCCGAAAATGACCTCTAAAGGTTTGTGATCCGTGACTAACTCAAACCCATCTTTGCCGTAAAGATACATGTGAAAATGCTCTATGGCCCAAACCAACGCCAAAGCTTCTTTTTCAGTTTGACAGTAACGTTTTTCGACGTCTGTCAAACTTTTGTTGCCATAGCCGATGATGCGCGGCACATTTGAGCCAAATTGCACAAGTACTGCTCCTAATCCTACAGGGCTTGCATCAGCAATGACTTGCGTCCTATCTTTTGGGTCGTAATAGCCTAATGTTTTAATAGTGCCGAGGCATTTTTTGAGTTGATCAAAAGCTTGATGTTGTTCTGTTTTCCAGAACCGTGAAATATCAGCATGTTTATGAAGCTTTTGTCGTAAGATTTGACGAATTGGTTCAGTCAAAGTTGCCAAATTAGGTATCCATTTACCAACAAAGTTTATCAAACCAAGAAAGCTTTGAATTTCCTCTACATTATTCGGTTCTCGAAAAGACTCGATAGTTTTAAGATACTTATCTAAAGGTCTTATACCTTTTGGTGAGAGCTGGTGTCCAAGGAATTCTATAACTTTGGCATTGAAAATACATTTGTGATTATTAAGTAACACATTATTTTCTTTTAGAACTTGTAGAACATGTTGAAGCCTCTCGTTATGCTCAGACTCATTACTGCCAAACACGACGATGTCGTCAATGAAATTGACGACACCCTCACACTTAAGCAACATCCTTTCCATAATTTTTTGGAAATGTTCTGGTGCACTCGAGATCCCAAACAATAGTCTTTTATATCTATATAAACCCTTGCTGGTTATAAATGTTGTGATTTGACGGCAATGCTCAGCAATTTCTACTTGATGAAATGCGTTGGAAATATCTAATTTTGAAAAAAATTGAGCGTTTCGGAACTTCGGCATCAATTGATGCATAGTTGGCAAAGGATGGTTTTCTCTTACAATTGCCTTATTGGCACGACGCATGTCAAGACAAAGTCGGACGTCACCGTTCTCTTTAATAACTGGAACCATAGGACTGATCCATGGAGAAGGCTCATTAACCGGTTCTATAATATCCCCTTTAACTAACTCATCAATTTTATTGTTTATTTTAGTTTCTAACGGTATTGGTACTCTCCTATATGGCTGACACACTGGTGTTACTGTTTTATCAATTGCAATGTCTAGGATAACATTTTTAAATTTTGGAAATTTATCGTCACTTACCGCATTTACATCAAAACCAACTTTTAAAACCCTCAATGCTGTTGCGCTGTCTCTGCCTAATAAATCCCTCAATCCGTTTTTTACAACATAAAATTTTGCAGTTATAACTCTTGGTCCGGCACGTACCTCAGCCTCAAAAGAACCTAACACAGTTAAGGGATCATTAGATCCATAAGACATGAACGTCTTGTCTGGGTTTTTATCCTGGTTTTTTACCACAATGTCTCTTGACTTTAATACATTCCAGGAATTTTCACTAATGATATTACACTTGCTTCCCGAATCTATTAACATATTTAACTCCACACCACCGAGTTGACATTTTATAGAAGCATCATCATCAATGTGAAAAATGTAATCGATAGCAGTCCCAGATGATTGATTTGAGCTCGAATTTGATGGATCAGATTTATCATTTTCAACGCGCCGCTTTTTGAAGCTAAACCTCCGGTTACTTGGATTGGGCTTACGCTTACTGGCTTTTGTTCTGCACATCTTTAGGAAATGCCCTTTGTAGCCACATTTAGCGCAAATTTTGTCCTTAGCAATACACAAAGGGCTATCGTATTTATGATACTTGTTCCCGCATCTCGTGCACTCAGGTTGTTTTTCAGAAGTTATTTTGTTTTGATGAGTGTCAATTTTATTCACATTCACATTTGGTTTATCTTTGAAATCACCCAGTTGTCTTTCAACTGTCTCGAGCGCATTGGCTTCTATAATTATTTTATCAACTGTGACTGTGTCTCCCATTAACAGAATCTTCTTTCTCAACTTTGCTGACAAACATTTGTCAGTAATTTGGTCAATCAAACTTTCATTTTCATCAGCAAATTTACATTTAGCGCTTTGACGACGTAATCTTATTAAAAAAGTCTCAAACTTTTCGGTCGATTCCTGTTGCATAAGCCTAAATACATGTCTTTCAAATAAATTACTCTGTTTCGGCGCGAAATATTCATTCAGTTTCTCGATTGCTACTGCATACACATTGACCGAGACACTCTCTTCTACGTGAGCACCTGGGATGTTGAAGTAAACATCTTGCAATGTTAACCCTGCAGCATGCAATAGAGTAGCCCGTTTCTTAACCGAATCAGTAATGTTTGTAGCTTGCAAATAAATTTCAAATCCCCGCTTCCACTTTATCCATCTAGTACCGAGAGAACTTTGTTCCCCTTCACAGTCGAACGGCTCAAGAATAGGAATTTGATTCATGGTGTTAGCCTGTGAAAAGAGTAACGACTAAATTTAATTTAATTTAATTTAATTTAATTTAATTTAATTTAATTTAATTTAATTTTATTTACTTTATTTTAATTTTATTTTATTTTATTTTGAGAAAGAAGATACTGTTTGTTTTTGTTAACAATTTTTTTTTCACAATTGATCCATCTTAAATCTCACACGTTTGCTATTTAATACCATAATAACATTAAAATAGCATATTGTTGGCATTAATTTGTTAGCTTATACTAACACACACAACTTGTCGTCAGTAAACATTGGGTATAAATCTCGACTGACTATTTCGCCATTGTTTTTACACATTCACATTATTTTAGCATTTACCTTTACGTATCTGCTTTTTCAACACATTTACTATCATACAATCGGTTACCAATAGAGCTTATACTTCAAAACATTATTTCAGAACAATCTATTGTGCGAGCATAAAAATATGCCTACTACACTATAATTTATATGCCAATGGTGCAGCAGAAACACAACGGAACACGTAAACACTGATCCGATAACAATGTATTTAACTTATTCTTTAAAGGTACACATTACACTCCGTAATAGTCATTGTATAGTTAACGGAATCAAATAAGTCTACTTATTTCTTTTCCTTTTGTTAAGAATAATTTTATGAACACAATGATAAAAAAGTTGTTCATTATGTACCCTCTTACTTATAACCGATGATTAAAACTTAAACTAAAATGTTTTTAAGTCTATTGCCATCTCTATTCATTAGCATATAAAATGACAAGGACAGGTATAATTTAATCAGTGTTGAAAATGCAAGTTTTTATTTGTAAGGATGTAAAGTAACAATGGATATTCATTTGAATAAGTATTTATCTATTGTTAATGTAGTTACTACCAGCCTATTGATCTCCGATATGCATGCAGTAATGATTGTACACAGTTTTTTTTTTTTTTTTTACTTACCTGTTTAACCTCGTCGCCAGTTGTGGTATATTACCTTAGGTATTAATAAATAACACAATAATCCAGTATTAGGTACACAAAGCACTTGGTGGTGACAACGTCCGCTTCGCACGAGATATATCTCAAATGTGTCACTGGAGGAGCGGAGCGCACCCCCACCAATTACCCTACATACATTTATTTATAATCAACACAACAACCATTATTCATATTCATATAAAAGATATAATCAAGTAAGTAAATACAATAAGTATTTATATTTGATACTAGATAGTATTATTTAATTACCAAATGCCACACTACCTACTTGTTAATAATTGTGAACGTTCTTCCTTTTTACGAATCCGTCTAATCGTAATTGTTAATTTAAATGTGTTGGAAGTTGATTCTAGGACTCGCAACATGGGACAGAGAATCTGCCGACCTGTTGCAACACGTCGATCCTCGCATAGACTCTTCGGCGGTGCTGCCCAGTGAGACATGATGTGCTACAAATGTGATTGCGTCATGCCACCATGTGTATCACCGTCAGGTACTGAAGTGCGAGCGAGGTAACGGACAAGCTTGTGCTTGCAATCAATGTCACAAGCCTGGTAAGATTGAACCATTTGTATCTAATTCTTATGATCCCTCTTTTAATGATTTTAACTTGTAGTGAGTTAGATCATGTGTGTAATTTCGATGGATGCGGACGAGATATCCTGTAATCCGTTTGATTTGTGTTCAATATGTGTTTGGCGCGTAAAGGCAATTATTTGAGAGGCTTCAATTCAATTCAATTTCTTATGCAAGAAATTGAATATCTACTTGGAGCGCACGATCAGTCATGGTCAGGCGATGCCGAGCGCGAATAAAATGGGAAGCATTTGTTTAACACTTTGGCCGCGTCGCCCACGGGTGACCGCAAATCAGAGAAGTTTATAGTAATCGATGAAATTTGGCAAAATCAATGTTTTTGTAGTGTCGCCACCATTGTCCGTCAGTGTTGAACGTGTTGATGAGCTTACTGATGTTGATGAGCACTAACACATTGGTGCAGAGAAAACCAATGTTTTATTACCCTCAAACATTTTTTTTGGTTTCCTGAATAAATTCCAGCTATGTGTACTATGCACTTTTGTATCTTGCTTACTTATAAAGTTACATGGATATCAGGGTGACCTGGAACAGACTCATATAGGGCCTTGTGCGACATTGAGTTGACTAGGAACAAACTTAAACATATATGTTTGACTTAGCATGTAAGGCCTAGAAGGCTTCGTCATAAGGCATTGCTCCGTGTCGTTCTCGTGTAAGGCCTTGAGTGGCATCGAGATTGTCTGGTCATATGCATTTCATATAAAGCCTTGTGTGGCATTGAAGTGGTATCCTGTTTTCGGCGTATAAGGCTTTGTGTGGCATCGCTCATTAACTTATTAACGTGTAGAAATGTATAAAAGTGCATAGTGATAAACATGATCTATGTGGAACCTAACATATGTGTTTACCCCCAGGCTATGAGAACTCAATTGTTGTTAATTTTTAATAACCTTGTTTGTTATCAAATGTTCACAGGTTGTGGACAAACTTTATCCTGGCATCTGAGGCTCGTAATGCGAGCGCTGCCAAATGGGCGCTACGCTGAGCATTACTGCCTTTGAGAATACGACCCAGGCAGCTGCCGAGCATATGGTGCACTGGCGCGGCGAGTTGGACGCCTGACGCATGCTCCGCTTTCTTCGAGGCTGGTGATTGACCAGATTGCAGATGATGATGGGCAGTCCAGTAATGGTGGACCACGGGATGCGAGAGCCGTACAGGGTCACACGCGCGCTGCCGGGTGGGCGGTGTGAGCTGCGCTTGTTGGCCGGCTCCTGTGGCGGGACGACGCGGGCTGCTGCTCAGTACATGGTGTTGTCCCGGAAGTCGTGTATTTTGTATACGCACCGGGTGTTGTCCCGGAAGTCGTGTTCTCTGAACGCGCATCGGGTGTTGTCCCGGGTGACGTGTACTATGTATGCGTATCAGGTGTTGTCCTGGCAGGCTGAGTCCTGGTCCGCGTTTTTAACGTGGGAACTCTTACAAGTTCAAGTATGAGTATAAGCGAGACATAATTGTATGAAGATGTATGCATACTTTTGAAAGCGAAGCGCTTTAATCTGGTGTGAGAGAATGTATTTTGTACGAGGGCCTTGAATGTGTGAGGAACGAGAGAATAGGCAAAGGCGTTTGTCATCATGGTTACTTAACTACCAATTTTTCATGCAGATTTCGATGACAACAACCCTGATGATGCCGGTGAGCCTTCAAATGCTCCTGCTGGTCCTGCTGGTATTTCGAGTGCAAGCAGGACTCATCCAGACGAAGAGGGAGAGGATACTCCCTTCGTGCCTCTGAGTGCTTCCGAAAAAGATGTTTCTGGTGCAACCGAGGACGGTGAACGACCAGGAGACCTCTGTTTGACCTGAACCCCTGGTTCAAGGCTTCTGTTTGGTCTGAGCCCCTGGCTTATGACTTTCGGTGGCCTAAGCCTCTGGCTTATGGCTTCTGTTTTGGCTAGATCCTACGGGATCTACGGGACCCATTACGATGGGTGATGCCTGATGATTGGCAGTTTATGTAAGCCTGCGCGGTCTTACGAGTTCTCTTTAGCAAGTTTCGTTGCTGAAGAGATACCTGTGGCTTTGCTAAAAATGTGTGCTTTTATGTTATACAGGTGCGGATTTTAACAATTAAGAAACCACGCCTGGTCTAGTCGCTGCCAGTCACGAGTATGAGTCGTGCTTAAGTACATCAGGTGATCCCGAGCTACAGTCCAAGGCACCGTGCAACGTCGAGCATCGTCCCAGGCCGTCATCGATTTATGATGAGCTTCTGCCTGCAGCAGAGAAATGAAGACAATCCAACGAGGATGCGGTTTGGTATGTTGTATATCCTGAGGGCTCTGTACATGTTTTTTTAGTAACCTGAGGGCTCTGCTAGTTTAAATTTCGAGTTGATGTTGGTTATGATGATTTTTATGTATAAGACAACCTGAGGGCTCTGTCTAACCTTTAACCAGTTTGGTTCATGTACCTACTCTGGTTTGGTATTTCGTACATCCTGAGGGCTCTGTACATGTTTTTTTAGTAACCTGAGGGCTCTGCTAGTTTAAACTCTGAGTTGGTGTTTTTTATGTATAAGACAACCTGAGGGCTCTGTCTAACCTTAAACCAGTTTGGTTCATGTACCTACTCTGGTTTGGTATTTCGTACATCCTGAGGGCTCTGTACATGTTTTTTAGTAACCTGAGGGCTCTGCTAGTTTAAACTCCGAGTTGATGTTTTTATATAAAGACAACCTGAGGGCTCTGTCTAACCTATAACTAGTTTGGTTAATTACTCCCTTGTTTACATTTCACAGAGTTGTGAATGTAATTGTGAACTTTATTGATGAACGTCATCATTGACGATGAGTGGTCAGGTGTGACCGAGCGGAATTATTGCCGTTTACTTTTGTTCGAAGGAGGAGGCTTCTGTGAACCTGATGCTGGGCTGTGCTGCTGAACCTGAAAACCTGAAGTAGATGGCTGACCTAGATGGCTGACATGGATGGCTGACATGGACGGCTGACATGGATGGCTGACCTGGTTGATGGACAATGAATATCTAGAAGCCCGGAAATGAGGAGTGAAGATTTGACTTGAAGATGAAGACATTATCACGCGAGGACGCGCGAATTGTCAGTATGGCCGTGTTAGGGATTTAATGATGTCGTGGCGGTAGTTTGACATATTTACTTCACGACCTGTCAAAACGGTCTATAAAACAGTATGCGGTGCGGTACTCGCCCTTCTTTTGCTGCGATCTTTGGTTTGTACGAACGTTCACAATTGTTATAATAGTTGCTTTGTTTTGTAATTATGACTGTGTCTGATATTCCTGCATTGTAATAATAACTGATTGTATTAAAGTATTCAGTTCATATGTACCATTCTGTTTTTATTAAATAACGCCCAAGAAAGCTATTAATCCTATTAGTAAATTCTGTTATTTTATTAGCTATCCTTCGGGTTAGCTCACAGTATGTAGTGTTCCATCTCACTTAGATATTGACCTGTTTAGGACCAGCTCAAATGCAGTAAGACGCATGTTTAATAAAGACTATTTCGACGATAACCGCAGCTAGCAAGCACTATGATTTAGATTTATATAATATTTTAGTTATTCATTTATTCAATTAGTCTTAGTTTCTTTCTTGTTTTTCTTTTTTTTGTGTAACTTTAGGTACTTAGTTATATATATGTGGAAGCTTTTAATTAGCAACCGATGTTAAAATATTGTATCCTATTTATTGTACCCTATTAGCCTGTAAGCTTTCCTCAAAAATAAATAAATAAATAAAAAAGTAATTAATGGCTCTGCGCTGACAGCTACGCGTAATTCTAAAACGTTTCTAGGCCAATGACACATTGGGCCGTCAGCGTCGACGGTCAGCGTGACTCTAAAACCACCCTAAAAGACACCTTCAGTTTGTTTGGGCTTTTCTTCTCAGAGCTTGTCAGATAGGAAATGACGGCGTGATCTAGTATTAAAAAAACATATGAAATTGACTTGTAAAAGTGTCTGTAAGAATTCACAAAAATAAAATCTATACATATAAAAGGAGAAGCTGACTGACTGACTGACTGATCTATCAACGCACAGCCTAAACCGCTAGGGTTAGAAAGTTGAAATTTTGACAGTAGGTTCCTTTTGTAACGTAGGCATCCACTAAGAAGGGATTTTTCGAAATTCAACCCCTAAGGGAGTTAAATAGGGGATGAAAGTTTGTATGGAAAATCGTCACTTAACGGGTTCAAAATTTCACGCAAGCGAAGCTGCGGGCGAAAGCTAGTTTATCATGAATGAAGAACGTTAATAACCGTGTATAATTTTGAATCAACAATATTAGGAACAGCAGCAGTCCAAAGCAGTATTTATAATTACTACGTCATTGAAGTCATTCGGGCCAACAGTTGGCCTCAAAGCGACCATATGAGGCCGTTTGGCATTAAGGCCTTGATCATAATGGCGCACTGCCAACAGTACAGTGAAAATTATGTTGTGTGGTTTAATGAAAATGTTCATTGTTTTACTAAACAAAATAAGTTGTTATTTTTATACGTTATAGTAAAATATGAGAGAATAATTAACGACTTCAATTAATGACTGAAGTCCGCAATTTCCGCAAGTTACGCCATTTTCTTTTAATAAGTCCAAAAATAATCCATATCCTTGTCGCGCATGTCGTGGATGTTTTTTTTTTTTTTTAAACGTTGCCCCACACTAAGATTTCTCTTGTATCGTGGATCCGTTTACATACACAAATCTCACATACACAAACGCCCAGACCCGAAACAACAATCTGTAGGCCATACAAATTTTTGTTCCGTGTGGGAATCGAACCCACGACTCGTATAGCGCAGAAGCCAATCGCTTAGCCACTGCACCAAACGTGTCGTCACATGTTTCTATAGACACTAGTCTCAATGCACTAATATCCAGACCTGGAACAATTTTCTTTAAGCCATTACACTTAAGACATTACAACACAACTAATAAGTTACATCGATATACCTGATCGAACTACTAATGTTAGTCGCTCATTTTGGCGCCACTCATATTTATTGCGTCAGCGTAAAGAACATTCTATAACTGCAGTATTCGTATTATAAAAGTACAGATCGGGTCTACTCGCGTAAAAATTTTAAGAGGCACAAAATGCCTTTTATCCCGACGTTTCGGCCGAATAGCACCGGCCGTGATCACGGGTAGATAATGGGGATAAAAGGTATTTTGTGCCTTTTAAAGTTTTTACGCAAGTAGACCCGATCTGTACTTTTATAATGTGTACAAATCGCGAAAGTTTAAAAACATTCGTAGTCTGGAAGTCGTACTCAGTTTAGAAGTGATCTAATCTATGACGTTTTTTAAAATCTATCAAACTTGGGTACATAGTGACGTAAAAAAGCATGCGCATAGGCATAATAAGACACACATTTTATAGTACACGTACTTAGATACTAGCGGCTCCGCCCACGTAAGAAGTTTTTATTTATACAGGGTGTTAACGAATTCGTGTAATTCCTTCAAACCGCGTGACACTGATTAACACTGCATAGGTTTTTTTCAGAATGAGCAAAAAAAAGGTTTCAAAAAATGAACCATGGTATTCTGTATGCGAGTAATTTTAGCGTCCTAAGTTAACTGACTGCGTGGAGCGATATCGCCCTAGTCGTGCCCGTCAGCTGTGTCGCCGTGCCTTCATTCATTTATGCATGGCATCGATGTTTTCTATCACATAAAAAAAATATTTGGGAAAAAAAAGTTTTATTTTTATTTTCAATCAATCTAAATCTCGTGCGGGGTTAATCTATACCATTAATAGATCATGTGGTTTGAAGGAATTACACGAATTCGTTAACACCCTGTATAAATTTTACTCTCTGCTGCATATTATCCGACACGACTCGCGTGCCACCTATTTCATTACACTATAGTAAATTGATCGTACTATGTCAGATACGTTTGCGCATGGGCCAATAACTGTACAAAGTTTCAATTCAATCGGATGAACGGTGCCCGAACGCATAGAAGACGAACACAAACAAACATGATTTTTTATATAAAAGATGAAACACTTTTAGGGTGTTACCACACCAATCGATCGATCGTCGATCGATGCCATCGATCGATGGTAGAATGGATTAGTCGACGTCGATCGATAGTTTCTACCACACCAATCGATCGATAGCCGATAGATGCCATCGGTCGATGGTAGAATGGATTGGTCGACGTCGATCGATAGTTTCTACTAGACCTATCGATCGATAGTCGATCGACGATCGATCGATGGTAGAATGGATTGGTCGACGTCGATCGATAGTTTCTACTAGGCCAACAACAACGCGTCCTCTTGTGAATACATTTCAAAAGAAACTGATGGTATATAGCCGGGGTTAATCGATCTACGTCGACCGATGCCATTGACCGGCAATCGATCGATTGGTTAGTCGACCGGTATCCGTCGACCGATGCCATCGACCGGCAATCGATCGATTGGTTAGCCGACCGGTATCCGTCGATCAATTAAAGCTACCACACCAATCGATCAACGTCGACCGATGTCGATCGATGCCATCGACCGGCAATCGATCGATTGGTTAGCCGACCGGTATCCGTCGATCAATTAAAGCTACCACACCAATCGATCAACGTCGACCGATGTCGATCGATGGCATCGATCGACTATCGATCGACTGGTGTGGTAACACCCTTAAGTACATTAAACGTACGTTCTTCAAGTCCTTCGATCAATAATCCTCTATTGATCGAAGTTCAAGTCCATACTAAGGTTGTTTGGAAGAGATCGCCTTGTGCGATAAGACCGCCCATTGTACATAATATATTGTGTAAATGTTTGTATTTCTTTTTGTTTACCGGTGTATTATGTACAATAAAGAGTATAATAAATGAATAAATTAATTAAAGTTGCTTTCATGTAAGTGCTTCAGTAATATTTTGGCTATGAAAGTTATATTCCTGTCCAAGTATTTCCTTAATTCCAATTCCATAACTTATATTAATAATGCCTACACGACATGTTTATCTTCCGCTCCAAAGTCTCAGATGCAAATTTGAATAACGAGATCGTTTCTCAAGTTCGGTGGTACGGGCTCCTTTTTTTGAATTGACATCTGGATTTAGATCATCACAAAGTTTTTATTAAACTCGGTGTAAGTTTGATTTATAGCTTTACACGAGATTTTTGCTTTTTCATTTCCGACTAATTTTGTGTAAAGTCGAAGATTTATGGTAGTAGGAAAAGTTTTCTTGTAATTAAAATATAAGTCATAAAATTATGTAATTATTACATCATGATTAAGATTTGTGATGTAAATTAGCGTTTTTAATTAAGAAAAAGATTTTCCACTTGCGTTAAAAGATGATACAACTTATCATAGTTGAAATATTGTTATCAATCTAAAGCCTAGTTCAAACGATACTTAGAACAAAGTCGAGTGGCGAGTAATTTGTAATTTAGTAACTAAACCTATTTAACCGAAGAAAATGTAGTCCAGTTGTTTAGTGCGATAGTTACTCGACGATATTATAAATAAAATCCGTGTTTTTTTTAGCAAGTGCGCTACTTGACTAGCTGGCAAGCAAAGAATACCTCTACTCAAAGTCAAAGTCAAGTCAAAGTCAAATAGTTTTTATTTCAAGTAGACCAGATCCCTGGTGCTTTCAAAAGGTCAACACTAGGGGCTCGGTTCCAAGTAGTAGGTCCTTTGGAGAAGAACCGGCAAGAAACTCCATAGACACTCTTTTAAAAAAAGTAAATGTTTTGACAATTTTCATTGTAGTAATGTAAGAACAACGCAGATTAATGTACATGTGGTTAACAACATCAAAAGTAATGAGAAAGTTAGCCTTTGAAAACGATTGCCATAGCAGTTACGAGCTGACCAGTGCCAACAGACAGCACCCGTTCACGAGCATGACGCATACATCGGCGTCGCTCAGCTCAACCATGTTGCAGGGAACTCAACGACCCGATGCACAACGCCACCATCAGCAAGACATTTCAGTGAGCATGACAGACTCATACCGATAGACAATAGGCAGTCAAATATTAAGAATGAAAGTGTAACACTACTTAACCTCTAAGGGACTAGTAATAACAAGCGTACGGGGCGCGCGTCCAGTACGCTGCGTTTTGAGTACGCTGCGAGCTCCGAACGTGCGTTTCACGCCCAATCGTACGCTCGCTCGTCAAGCGTCAAACGTGATAAAATTTCACATTTTTGCTGTAACCTTTGAACTGTCAATATGCTTTGTGCTCTTTGTTTCTTTTAACTTTATTATTGTTGCAGAGGAAACGACATGGAAAAATAGTAAAAAAAAACCGGCCAAGTGCGAGTCGGACTCACACACGAAGGATTCCGTACCATTATCTATAAAAACGGCAAAAAAATCACGTTTGTTGTATGGGAGCCCCCTTAAATACTTATTTTATTCTGTTTTTTAGTATTTTTTGTTATAGCGACAACAGAAACACATCATCTGTGAAACAACTGTCTAACTATCACGGTTCATGAGGTACAGGTGGACAGGAGACACATGTGGTGACAGACGGACGGACAGCGGAGTCTTAGCAATAGGGTCTCGTTTTACAAAAAAGTTTTACTAAAAAGGAGGGGCGCGAGTCTTAAGTGCGCACGCTTGATGGATGTCGGGCGCTTCATGTAATTCGTTGCATAGAAATTCATACAAGTTTAATAAGCGTTCGAAACGTAGCATAATTTACAGTTACAACTAGTCCCTATTACCTCAAGCGAGATGATGATGTAATGTAAACACACACGTTACGCCATTCGATTGAACGTCATCCACGGCCAATCAATTGAGAGGTGTTGACGTCAAACGCTAGCACGCGAGTCAATATTGATTCACGTTAGAACAAAGCAATAACAGGCCGACAGGTGATTAAATGGTGTTTATTGCGGCTTATTATGAGTGTGTTTAATTGGGAAATGGTTGGTCATTGTGTCAATGTTAATTCAAGTTTTGTTGGGACGAGAATTTAGAATGTTTTTTTAGGCTTAGGTATAATCATCAAGTTGAAAACGATGATAAATAACAGTTACTGAATTGAAGATAGGCGCGACTATACTTGTGACTGGCTGTGTGAACTCTCTTTTTAGGATTCCGTAGTCAACAAGGAAAAAAAACGACTTACCTCTCTACGCCAAGAACGTCAATTAAGCTTCTTTGGACATGTAATGCGATCACATATGCATGAGTTAGAGAAGCAGTTGATCGTGGGACAGATGCAGGGGAAGCGCTCCAGGGGCCGAATTCCAACACGATGGTGTAAAAGTATTGTAGAGGCAACAGGAGAAACTCTACAACGATCTATTGAACTGGCGCAGGACAGAAGCAAATGGAGAAAAATTATATATGGTCACGATCCTCATTAGTGAGAGAACGAAAAAGAAGAAAGAAGAAGTCAAAAACGAACCCTTATAGTTTCGACATGTCCGTCCGTCCGTCCGCAGCTTAGCTCGGAGACTCTTAGTACTAGAAAGCTACAATTTGGCATGGACATACAGAACATATTAATCACGCCGACAAAGTTAACCCGGAAGATCGGTCTATGCGGCTGTAATTATTTAGCCACGAGCTCCTTTTTATAATAAATTCTTGTGTACGCATGAAATATTTTGCCAAAACCATGCACGTTAGTCTCTACGACATATTCTTTGTTGCTTAGGCAGTATGTAAATTAAGGTCCTTAATCTAATTTCTTCGTCGTAAACGAACTTGAAGTCACTCTTCTGTTACGCGGCGTCTTACGTAGGCGGTTCGAAGCGACGCGAATTGCGAAGCGATTCGATGCGGTGACTCGCGAACTCAATGCGATGCGGCGGCTTTGTCCTACGAGCTCGGGAACCGCCCGCCGCGCGCCGCCTTCATTCAGTAGCCTTATAAGGCACCGCAACCAGTTCGCGCGAAAATATCAAGTCAACTGATTGCGTTCGCTTCGCTTCGCGCCGCGCCGCACCACACTCCAAGTGCGTTTGGTCACGTAGGCTAGTGGTGGTTAATATAGCATATAGCAAAATAAAGCACCGTGCTTATTATACATATCATAAAGCAAATGCTATCCTGGCTCTCACTTGTTGCGATTTGCTTAATGCTTTACATCGCATTCTCTATCTCTGTCAGTCGCACATCGCAAAATCGCAATCGCAAGTGCAACGCAAGTAGCAAGAAATTAATTTGATTGGAAGTTTTTGAAGATTGCTATCGGTCGCGTGCGTTTTACGCACAAATTTAAATACTAATAAACTTAATTTATTTCATAATAACACTTAATCAATTATAGACAGTCCTGAGCCTGGAAAGTATGAAGGAAAGTTCATTGTTTTTTTTACTGTTCCGTTTTATCGTAATAAATTCATAAAACGCGATGTAATATTCTTATAACGCATGCTGTCAGATAACAGTCACCGCGCTTGCTTTATTCGCGCACGCCCGTTTGGCCTACGTACCTACGCAATATCAAAAAGCATGCTTATAATAAAGCATATAAAATAGCATGCTTAAAATATAAAGCATATAGCATTAAGCAAGTGATTGCCATAAAGCAACTTTGAACACTACTAACGTAGGCCACTTCGATAGGTATCGACAGTTTGTTGTTTTCGTGTCGCTTATAGATCGCTCACGTAGAGTGCCGCGTTAAGTTTGTAAATTGGCAGTTATCCCTTTCTGGCTATTAGGCATCGATATACGCTTACAAGTAACCTGAGCCAGCAAGGAAAATGCAAACCATTAAGTTACATGAACGTATCGTAAAATCAATCTATTTATACATATATGTGACGCAAGTCTCAGCGAGTATGTAGGGCAGGCACTCCCGCGGGACACCGCAATATCTACTCGCGTAAGTACCTGCGATCCCCGCTGACAATATTCAAATTTCACTCCAACGAGATGTGCAAATTGGCGCGTAACATATTTTTCCTATATTCCCACGCTGACGTATGAATATATTAAGATATTCAGGGAAAGATATTGCGGAACTGAAAAATTTCTTAATAAATATTAGATACATAAACGAACTTTATGGTCGGCTCGTGGTACGGTCTGCTAAAATTTTGTACTCGTAAAAAAACGGTGCATGTACTCATGTACCCGCGGTAGAAGTTATGCTTCAACTTTCTACCAGAGTTCTTACTTTTAAAGTTACATAAACTCACGTATTTTTCCCATGGGGTAGGCAGAAACTTCAGAATGCCACTCGCTACGATCCTTACATACTCCTTTCGCTTCGTCCACGTTCATACATCTTGTGATACACGCACGCCGGTTGAGACAATTACGCACCTGTCCTTTTTTAAGAACATCACCAATAACATCGATGTATGTCTTTCTAGGGCGTCTCGTACTAGCGTTTCCACTGACACTTGCCTTATAAATTCCTTTTATTAATCGCCGTTCACTCATTATTTCAATACGACCAAACCACCTGAGCATACTCCTTTTAATTTTTGTCACTACATCATCTTTTAAACCGCAACTTTGTTTTATCACATCATTCCTCAATCTATCATTCAAAGTGACACCGCACATACTTCGCAGGAACTTATTTCCACGACATTTATTCTGTTTTCATGACACTTCTTCCACGACCAACATTCCTTTCCATACATGAGCGTAGCTTAGACGTTTTAAACGTTAAAGTTTTATAATGTATGACTAGTGGCGCCCCCATTTTTCGTATTTTTTGCAGAGCTTTAAACTCCTTTGAGGTTTATGTCAACAACTAATAACTTCCAGGGCCGGACTTAAAGGTTTGGAGTCCCTGGGGCAACAAAGAAGTGGAGGCCCGTTAAATTGATTTAAAAAAAATTACCTTGTGAGTGTGAACTCTTTTTCACACTGATAATTCAGCCCTCATCAAGCTGTCTCCCAACCTCCCGCCAGCAACGCGCTAAGCCGAGGTCCGTGTCCCACTGTGGGTCGCCCTTAGTGCTGTTGTTGCTAGTAGTCATGATGTTAGTGTAGTATAAGTAGTTAGATTAGGTTAAGTATTTTACTTCCCCTCTATTGGTTGGAGACCCTTCAGGTCTCGTCAATAACTGCCCGATTACATAGTTAGAAATAGTCCGCGAGGACCATGTACAGCAGTCCAATAGTAAATAAAATAAATAAATTTGAACTCTTTCTCTTTGTCAGAAAGGGTGTAATTTTTTTCTTATCTAAAAAATCTAAATCTCATATTGTGGGGGTCCCACTCTTGTGGAGGCCCCGTGACTAAGGCCCTAATCTCCTTAAATCCCGCCCTGATAACTTAAAAAATATCTCTCGATTTATGTATCGCATTTTCTCTTTCACATTTAAAGGAGTATCCGACAAAGGTGTTTTATAAAGGCACTAACTTTATATTTTGGTTCGCTGGGCTTAACATTATTTCCGTAGATTACCACTGTAGACGTGACGTACTGAAATACTTTTTATTCGGAAGAAAAATTGGATAAAAGATAAAAGGAGGTCATGTAATGATGTTTTCATAATGAATGGGAGCAGTACGTTTATTTTTCTCATTGTTAGAAGTTATCACGCATATTAAGAGGGCTTTGTGAGGAGCATTTATTTTATGAATGTGTTGTGTAATGTGTTTAATGTGTTATGCTGGCACTTCACATCGCTATTCGTGTTCGCGTATTTGTCGTATTCGCCCAAATATGACGATGTGAAGTGGCTCTATTCGTCCATATTTGCCTATTCTCACGAACATGACGAATAAGCGAATACACGAACACCCGTATCCGCCTGCTTGTCGGTTTTTTGCAACATATCAAAGGATTGCGAATATGCCGAATATGTTCGTTTACCATCCACACATCGCTCGCGACAGCGGCGGACGTGTTTACTTAGTTTGTTTACAGCTCGATCGTGCCAAAATGGATTGGACAAACGACCTTGTCATCCGATTTTTGGAATACTATCAAATGCATCCCTGCATATGGGACCCGCAACATGCATCTTATAAAAACAGAAGCAAAGTTATTGACGCATGGAATAGTATTAAGAATAGTCTGGAATATACAGGTACCTACAATAAAAGAGCTTAAAAAAAGCGAGATACTTTACTTTTAACGACTTTGTTTTTATGTACGCATAGCATGTACTGGTGATTAGCACAATGGAAATAATAAGCCGCTGCTGCAGTCAACACGTCTATCTTTGCGTTCGATACTATAGCAAAAATATTCGTAAATGTTCGGCATATTCGCTGTTCATGACACAAATATAGCGAACTACGCTGGAAAAAAATGCGAACACCGAATAGCGACGTGAAGTGCCACCATTAAATACACTGAGGTCTTATACTATTTTTTTGTAGTTAAAAGGTTTTTGGGGCTGTCTTTTGTAACATTGACGATCAAAAGACTAATGCCCGCTTCCTATGTCCAAAAACGAATCGTTTTGCTTACCAATGGTAGCATTTTTTATTTCCAAACTGGGCATATAAATGTACTTGTTAGCTATTTTTACTTGTGATAACTACTAACGTATGAAAGGGTCTACCATGCAAAGCCATTGACTCTTTGCTTCATTATTGGTAAAGTTACAGGAGTCGTAATTTTAACCAATAACGATCGGTAAGTCTATGATGATTTAAATAAATGAGCATTAAAGTAGAAGTGTTAAATGTATCCCCAATCAGTTAATGATTATTTATGGCTGCAATCAAGTCACAGGTTATGGTAGTAATGGGATCTGGAGGCGAGGGCCTCTCAAGCGCCTCCTCGCGCTGGCAATATCTCAGCGCGAGGAAGCGCCTGAGCGGAGCGAGCTCCGCCAGATCCTAGTGGCAGAATGGAAGGAGCGACTTGCGCAACCCAATGCTTAATTTGTGCAACTTTGTCTGTGTAGCGTGCCATGAGTATATTAGAGGAAGTTTGAAAGTAGCGCCAGTGACAGAAAAGTTGAAAGGGAACCGTTTGTCTTGGTATGGGCATGTGAAGAGGAGAGATGAAACGCATGTGACAAAAAGAGTTATGAGTATAAATGTGGATGGATGGAGAGGAAGAGGGAGGCCAAAGAAAAGATGGATGGATGGTGTGAAGAATGATATGAAAGAGAAGGGTGTCAGTGATATCATGACGGGTGATAGGACGGAATGGAAGAAGAAAACGTGTTGCGCCGATCCCAAGTAACATGGGATAAGGGCAGGAAGAAGAAGAAGAAGTCTGTGTAGCGTGCCACTGTCGACAGTCAGTGCGAGGTATGCTTATTTGTGTTGCTATTACAAGGGAAAAATTTATAAGTACTACGAAAGCCTGACTTAAGGAACTGGGTATTTAAAGGACCGTGATTAACAACTAGGTTGTAATTAGCAAATACGCTGGCCAACTCGGAAAATGTAATGGCAAGATAAAATCGGGACACGGGAGTTGTTAAAATAGTTTTTTTTATTATAAACAAAATCAGATTCTTAACATGTTTAGAAACGAATTTAATTTAATTAATAAGTAAAGACGATTTAAATATAAAAAGGGAACATAATAATATAAACTATGTATGTCTAACAATAAAATAAAAGAGTTAAATGATGATGACATGGCGCATGGTACTAACTATAGTTAACATCTGAAACTGAACTACTGCTTAAACTTTATTCTTAAATGGTAATTTATTTCGGGATTCGATGTATTTTGAAAGATATTATTTCTAATAACGTAATCAAAAAAATCAGAACATGTTACACTGAAATGAACTCTAATTTGCAATCCAGAATTAAAGTGTTCAGCCATCAATCTATTTCTGTCGTCAATCCTAATTTAACCACAGAAGCGGCAATAATTAAATGAAAAATTGGTAGATGTTAAAACTCCAGACAATAAGCGTTCCGCCATCCCCTTCGACGAGACACGGGACATAGGAGTCAGAAAACGGGATATCCCGATTAAATCAGGACAGTTAGAAACCCCGGTGACAGCACAAAAGACGCGTACTTCCAGAAGTTTGAAACTTTCAAAACTTTCAAACAGTAATTGAGTAAGTCACTTGGCATGTCAATAAGTCCTTCGAAGAGATCCCTATCACACGTATTTCACTTTCAACTATCGTCGCCGTAGATTGAAAAGCTTGGCAATGCATTTTGGTCACTACACAGTTGCTGCGAGTTTTCACGCGGACGTAGTCGCAGGCAAAAAGTAATCAATAGGGTATTTGACTGAAAAAATCTAATTAGTCCGTCAGTTAGATTATCAAAAAATATTTGACCCGTATTTTTTATTTTGTTACGTAAACCAACATTGACGAAGATACGACACTTTCAAAATTGGCAAAACGTCACAAGTAAGTACAATTTTTACTTGCTTCTGACGTCACAAGCCCCCACTCTCGAGTTTTGATGCGTTTTATCTTTCCAAATATTTACAGATTTAACAAAAGAAAAAAACGTGTTCATTATTTTTCAAAACTCTAACTGGCGGACTAATTAGATTTGCAATTTATTGATGCCCTCAACATGCCTATTATATTTATTTGGAATACAATACACCCAATAAAAGCTAAATTCAATGTCTACAAACTAATTTCGTATAGAGCGTCTCTCTGATATGTATAGTACCTAAAGTACCTATGCGTCGTGATAAAATAAAATGACCAAAATTGCATTGCCGAGCTTTTTACTCTAAGGCGAAGCTATGCAACTATTATTTATTTTCCCGACACATAAAATCCATAGTTCAAAATGTAATGGACAAAGAGGTTGACTATTGTTTTAAAATAACCGTCCGAGTCTGTAGGGTATTACGTAGGTGGTCGGACATCCCATAAGTGGTTGACAGCACGGCACTTAAGCCTTGTGCAGGTAAGTTTGACGTTTGAGAAAACGAAATGCCACTTAAGGCCGGAATACATATGCCAAAAAAATAAGGAAGCTGGTTGCATGCCAAATAATAGCATGGGCCAGTGAATGGCACACTGAGGATATATTTGCAAGAGAAATGGCATACCTAATAGTGGCACAGTCTTTATAGTCTACTGAAATGGCATGCTTGTAGCTGTGTGACGCCTTCAGACGTGCCATTTGGTATGCATCTTGCACGCCCTCACCGCACATTGCATGCCAAAAAATCAAATGCTGTGCAATTTACTTGCATGCCATCTACAAAGATGCCTTTTTATGTATACACGTGCCAGTAGCTGGCAACTTGCACCCCCTTGCACACCGCCGCACATTGCATGCCAAAAAATGGCATGTCTTTTTATGTATACACGTGCCTGTAGCTGGTATCTGCATGCTACTTGCCTGACTTAATTATTTAAGGTGCGTCATCAACGCGAGCATTCCCTAGGGGATGTTTACAGAAATGAAAAACTTTTGTACGGTTGTTTGGGTTTCCAAAGCAGAATCGCGCTTTTAACGCTGTTTTAGGGAATATTGGAAGAATGCGCGCCTCCTTCCTTTATAATAATACAATTGGTTTCCCAAGTCAAGTTGAGAGCATTGCAATTCACAATGCAATAGCAATATATATTGCTTTACGTGGCTTTTATATGAATCGACGCACGTCTTGGGCTTGTATCGCTCGAAGCTTTTGTTGACTTTGACTGAGAAAACAAAACAGCTGTGTTGCACCGGCTGCACCGCTAGGGTTATTTTTGCTCTTTGGTTTTTCTAACTCGAGAATATTTTTATCCATAATAATACTGTTTCCTATACACAAGCAGTTGCTTGAGTTAATGTGTCCCTTTGCAAGGTTTTGGAAGCTAAAACAAGTTTGTATTTTAAATGGATACAACGTGTTACAAAACTATCCCTAAAGTCGAAAGGGGATCAAAAGGTCTGTTGTAAAGAGTCTATTGGCAATATTATAAAACAAAAGAAGGACCCAAAAAAAATTTTGACCAATCATAACATAAAATCATCACTGAAACGCAACCCTGAAAACATAAAAATAAAGAGTAGACTACCCAGAAAGTTATTTACATTCTTACCTAATTTCCTCTGAGAGGTAAATGACAACAACCATAAAAGACTACTTGATTAACATTGTCTTTTTTAAGGGGAATTATGTAACACGTTGTATTAATTATTTTTATCATTTATCGACTACACATCCTCTTATACATTTCCCTCATGTAAAAATCATTAAACACAAGAAAGAGGATCACTCACCCTTTTACAAACAATTTTTTTGCTTTATTTTAGTATTTCAATAAACCCATCAACTTCATATTGTTGGTTATTATTTAATTAGATACTGTTAAATAATTCCAGCGGATTGACGCTGATTGATAACCGAAACACAGGCATTGCTAGTTTAAATAAAGAAGATAGATTCAGATGTCTAAAAAAAATGCCAACCTTTTAGTTGTCTCATAGTACTAAGTTATGTTAACGTAGTAAAAATAAATCTATGATTGGAATAAATCAATATGTATCTTTTTACCCGAATTGTTAACTATACATTACACTTGACAAAAATATCTTATAGCGGAACTAACCACGGAACTCTAAATTGTGTGTGGTCCAACAAGCACTTGGCCGGTTTTCTTTAAATAAAGATATAATAAACTACATAAAAATCCCACTTTAGTTTAACTTTAAAACTTTACCCGTATAGCCTTTAACTGAGCGGTTTTATGCAAAAATTTTTTATCTCCGACGACTCGGCGTTGCATGAAATTAACCGGCGGGCATTGTGAGAATTCTTGCTGCCTCTCAACTATTCGCTTGAAAACTTACAACACTGCAGAAGACTCACTCCTAACAAAGCGCTTTGGTAAATAAGACGTCTGGTTTCTGGGTAAAGAATAAAACACCTACTTTCTTCACTGTGGGTGTCGTAAAAAGTGTGCAAGTGAGTGTCAATAGCATGGCCAACAGAACCATCCTTGACGCTCTATATTATTTGCACAAATTCTAATTTGCACAAGTAAGTACTTTAACGCCAAAACGGTATATTGTGCAAACGTTTGCACAAATTCTAATTTGCACAAGTAAGTACTTTAACGGCAAAACGGTATATTGTGCAAACGTTTGCATAAGTTGTTTGCGCATGCAAGTCGCTGCATGTAACCTTAACGAAGCCTACGTTAAACAATAGACGTTTACGATGATAAAGATGATGATAATTAGAACAGAAAAGTCTCGAGCCAAGTAGTCTATAGTAGCTATTTCGGTGTTTATGGCTTATACCGACTTCCCACGGTGCGTGATAGCGCGCACTGCGACACACGAGCTCGCACCGACGCACCATGGGAAGAGACTCGTCCGTGGTAACGCGGACGAGTGCGGAGCGGTGCGTCGTATCCACATCACACACCCTCATAATGTGGCTTCCCACGGTGCGTGATTTTACGGATGATACCAAGCACAGCCGGTGCGCGTTACCACGCACCGTGGGAAGCCAGCTTTAGGTGAACCTTCTTGGCCTAACTTCTTGTGTAAAAAGGTAGCGCATACCTGCCGCGATTATTTAATTTCTAGAAAGAGCAGCTAATAGCTTGCATAACTCTGGCGTACAAATTATGTTACTTTGTAGAAGGTACTGTATTAGCTCACTTTTTCACAATACTTTTTATATGGATTTCTTTTAAATAGAACGTACATATACCTAGCTCACTACGTAATATGTAACTTATGATGTAATGTTCTTTTTTTATAGGATTATAGAAATGCTTTGTCTGATGCATTGGCTTTTATTTGTTTGAAGGAGTTTGTTATTTCGCAAGCGTAAAATACTTTGATATACAGTACATTTTAAATGTATGTTTTATTGGCAAAATTAAGGCCGTTTGTCTTTTTTATGGCTATGAGGTTTGTAGTTAATATTGATCGTTGTGGACTAATGCCATTAAATAATTGTAGTGGTAGCGCTTATGAATTAATAATTACAGTTACTTACCTGTCTCAGTTCAACAGCGAGGTCAATCACAAGTAGGTTTTGTTCGTTTTCGAAGTCTAGCGACACTTTTATTTCGTTTGGACCTGAAATTTAACTTAGTAGTTGTATACATTACAATCAGTAACCATCATTTAATGGTATTTTTTTTAACAAATTTATCACAAACTAGCGACCTGCCCCGGCTCCGCACGTGTACGTTTTATAGCTTAAAACCTTCCTCTTGAAAAAAAACCGTATCAAAATCCGTTGCGTCGTTTTTGAGATCTAAGCATACATAGGGACAGACAGCGGGAAGCGACTTTGTTTTATACTATGAAGTGGTTCTGAGTATCTCAAAATGTCTCATCAAATTACAATTTGTGTCAGTAAGTACTTACTCAAAATTTTACTCAGTATTTTCAAAAACTATTAGCAGTTTTTTTAACACGTGCGCAAAGATCCTCCGCGCGTACATTTTTTACTAGAGATTACCGCTACCGGGTCGGTTAAATATTGACAGTGTGCGGAGTTTAACACAAAATGTATGAACAGAGTTGCGCGTTAGAAATTTTCTGACAGAAACTGATAATGTGGGCTTAGTTCGAATGAAATTAAACATATAAATTACCTTCAAACAAGTGAATGATGAATACCCAAACGATACTCCATAAAATAAGGACAGTGAACAGTCCAAGTTGGCAGAGAATACATCTGAAGATTACGGAGCGGACGGTTTCCTCTGGGAGTTTCGGAAGCGGGTACACTCTCAACCATGTGTTCGCTACCTAGACAATAGACGAGTTAATGGAAATTGTTTTGGGATATCTACAACAATTCCAATGTAAGACTGATATTAGTAAAATTGTCTGTGAGGTTAAACTCGAGGAAACTGAAATAAAGATGTTTGTAGATAACAATAAAAAGTAAAGCATACATTTTAAATGGTTCACGATTCCAACAACTCTTTGTGTAGTAATTGCGGTCAAATTATTAATGAAGTACGTCAAATAAAATATAGATATAGACTCGTTTGAATTCTGTTCATGTTCTACGAGGGAGTACCGTAAATGTGAACATGAGTTAAAATATGTATATAATAACATGCTTTATTGCTTGCCACTTAAAACTTTGTTAGAATATAATTACAAAAACGCAAAGTATGACGCAATTTCAACTTATATTATGTTAATAATATTTATTACTTTGCTCGTGGATACTTTTACTTACTTTGTGAACAACCACAATTTCATTATCAGCCTGAACTTTATTAGTTTTATCTTCTATGCCTTCCACTTCACAGTTATTAGGGTTTCTGTTTTCTATAGCACTTAACATATTATGGCCTTTCCTTAATCCATTATGTACATGTTTTCCATTAACCTTATCAAACAAACGTTTTTTATTATTATTTTCATGAGAGCCACATAGAAATATTCTGTTTTCTTTGCTGATATGTTTTTTTTGACCTAGTGTACCATCGTTATCATTCACTATATTTCTTTTGACACTAATTCCATCGCCATCTAGTTTAAAGATACTGTTAAGAACAAGTATTTTAGGCTTAATTTTATTTCCGTTCTTCAACTTTCTGTACAAAGGCTTCACTAAAATGTTGTTTTTAAATTTTTCTTTGAGTCTGTTCTTCATGTTTTCATGTGTAAAACTGAGCATTTAAACAAGGATTGTTCCAAAAACTGGGTATAGCGTGTTTTCAAACCCACGAACTGTTAACTTCTCATTAAAAGTTGAATGCAATTACACGGCAAACTTATGCCCAATTTTGCCAGCGATCTCTGTAGAAGGGTATAATTAAAATCTATTAAGGTTCTCGCTTATTCATCGTTTACTTTTGTAAGCAAATTTCAATGTTTTGTACTACTTTTCCGTGTTAATTTTGCTTGAATATAATTAGTTGTGATTTTCATTCGAGAATTTAACATGATTTTGTGAAATATTTCGGGTTAGATAGTTAAGTTTAAAAGTCTTAGTCAGAAACTTATTAGGTATTAAAGTCCCAATAAGCAGAAAAACAATTTCGTTCTTGTCAAAGACCGCATCAAAGTTATTTTAGCTGGTACGAATGGATGGTACGGATACGCCAATAAACAATTTTATCAATGTTATTTCTGGCTAAATACTACAATTTCTAAATGAAGCAAGGTAAACTTCTTTAGAATCGTATAGAGATCGTTTTAACCAGAAAAGGAACACAGGCTTCCTTTATAGATCTGAAGCAATGAGAGAGAGACCATGGGATAAAGTTTTGCTTAACGGCTATCCTAAAATTTCTCATCTACCTGGTCAAAATGTGCACACATATAAAGATCACAAAATTTATTTAAGACTAGTTGTTGCCAGAACTATTTCATGTAACGGAATAAAAAAAGTATCCTATGTGTTAAATCCAACACATGGTTTATTTGTGTGACAAATTCCATTCAAATCTGTTTAACCGTTTATGGATTGTGGAACAGACATCTATGCATCCATGACGTCCCAACCCAGTGGGATTTACCCCTCCCTCATATCATTAATTTTATCATTGTGAAAGTACATTTTTTTTTCTTGACTTGTTCTCGTTTGACCCTCGTCGCACCTGATCGTAAGTGCAGACAGGGTCTAAGATGGATATCCGACCACCGTAGTGTGTGGCCTGCGGGCTGTGGGTTAGGGGACCCGTCGCCCGACCAGTAACAGGCCCGAGAAGGCGGCGTGCAGTGTTCCATACGCGCCTCTCAGGGGATAGGGCAAGGCCCCACAGAAGGAGAGGTTTGCCAGGGGCTGGCGGACCGAGGCCTGCCGGGGTTGCGGTGCATGCAGTTGCGAATCCCGCGACCCCGGCCAAGGGTCAGGTGAAGGAACACCGTGGGGGTTTTAGCCGGTAAGAGTCTGGCATACCTCTTCGCCTTCCCCGGGCTAAGGGCATCCATGAGGATTTTCTCAGGTAAAAAAAAGGTCTAATATGGAGCACACGAATTCAAGTAACAGAGATATAGATGGATTCCCCTAAACCTCTCTGGCTCTCACATACACACGACGGAACACAGTAAACTGCTTGGCGCCAGACTTTAATGTGAGGGTGGTAGCTAGCCAGGCGGACCGTAAAGATCCTACTATCAAGCGTGCTGGGTTTTGTTTAATCTTACAACACGCGTCTATTCCCAGCGTGCGGTGAGGAAGTTTTATGTTCTAGCCCTTCCCCACACGGGATAAAATATTTTTGAAAAACGTCTTTTTAGCAATTAGGTGGTCATTACTATTATTATATACAACCTTATTTTTACTTTATACGAAAACCGAGACACCCCAACAAGATTTTCATCAGAACTGCCTGAATATGTGTTTTTTTTAATAAATCTCCAAGTTACACCTTAGTTTTTGTCGCGTTAAGTTCCCTAAAAAAGTATGAAATGCCTGAGATGTGCTATGCAGGGGTTATCTAATACACGGAAACTGACCGAGAGGACCGTCTCAAGCCTCAAGGTATCTATTCCCGTCAACTGTTATGGGTAGAAAACTACTAAAACAAAATTGAAATTTACGAAAATAAAGTTGTGTAAAAAATATGTCAATCGATTCTCCTAGTGATTCTGAACAAACTAGTTTCAGGTTTAGTATATACTAAAACTAAGCTTGTATACAGGGTGTAAACGAATTCGTAAAATTCCTTCAAACCGCGTGATCTACTGATGACGCTGATTGAGCCTGCATAGGTTTTTTTAACAGGCAACAATATTTTTTTTAAATTGTTCCATCTTTTTCTTTGTCTGAGTAATTTTAGCGTCCCGAGTTAACTGACTGCGTGACGCGATATCGAGCTAGTCGTGCCCGTCAGCTGTGTCGCCGTGCCTTCATTAATTTATGCATGGCATCGAAATTTTCTATCACATAAAAACATTTATTTGGAAAAAAAAAGTTATTTTTTATTTTTAATGAATCTCAATCCCGTGCGGGGTTAATCTATACCATTAATAGATCATGTGGTTTGAAGGAATTACACGAATTCGTTTACACCCAGTATACAGGCTGTAAAAAGACCCATCACATAGCCGAAATCTACGCACTCTGTACATCAAACTAAATTACATTGACCAAAAATAATTGATGGGAAACGACTTTAATTTAAAAAAAAACGCTTTTTTTTAGCGCGCTATGTGTGGTTGTGGCGATACCGCGCGTTTGCATGCGTGCAGCGGCCACACAGCTGAGTCAAGGCGGTCGTGTGCGTAAAACGCGTAATTTGTTAGGAAAAATTTTTATATTTGATAATGTTTGTTTCGAAGAAAGTTTAGTATTATGTCTTGCGGTTTAGGAAAAAACTAAAAAAAATATGTATACTTTGACCTTCAATTCAATATCTCCAAAACCAATGATTCCCCAGGTATGGTCTAGTAGAAAAAAAATATCCCAATGATAGATAGAATATGTGGTTTTTGATATCGTTAAGGGTCTTTTTACACCCGATATAGTACAAGGCGTAGGGTAAACAGAGTGCGAAGGACCTGTAACTAAAACTTTCTCATAATTTAATTCACACTATTAACATAATATTCATATTACCGTAATATCCATATTAACATATCCTCGGAACATGGAAAGAAACAAAGTTAAATTGAGTTCGCGTCGTGTGGTCTGTCACTCAGACCCGTGTAGGTACTAGAGCTGTCGTCGTTACAGTTTTTAGCTGTTTCCATGTTGAATGTGATATATAAAGTTTTGGGAATAACGGAATTTGTGTAATTCCTTAAAACCACAGAGCTACTACTGGTGTAGATTGGCCCAGCACGGGATTTAGCTTGATAAAAATAAAAATAAACTTTTTTTTTCAAAAATAAAACAGCTTACATAAAGCATCTTTGTAAATACGTCCTGTATGGTCGCGGACTCGAACCCCTTTATTACAAAAGCTGGTTTAAACCAAGACTAAGGTAAACCCAGGTTTAAAATAGACCCATCACTTTCTTATGTTACATAAAAAAAAAACGGGGTTATTTTAATACCTAGATTTTTCTTAGACCATCTTTTGTAATAAGGGGGGAAATGTTTATTAGATTTCAAAGTAGATTCCATCTCACACTGTGCACAATAAGGTTTAAGATGTCATATCAACTTATGTCATATCGACCTTATGTCATATCGACCTTATGAAAAAGTAATGTGCAAGCAATTATAGACTTTAGGGTGGTAAACATTTCAAGTCCGCGACTGTACGTAGATACATTAACGCAGAATTAGACAGTTCATTTTTCTTTCATTTCCGTTCTTCATTTTGCTTTCATTCAGCCTCTTTGATTCGGAATGATACGTCCGAACACAAAACGAAACCAAATTGAACGTGAAATGAAAAAAGTGAGCGAAAAGTGAACCGCCTAATTCGGCCTTTAGTATGAACAAATATTCCATTCACACAGAAATGTAGTTTGAGAAACTATGTATATTTTTTATAATTACTAACCATAAATTGTGTAAGTAGTAATCAGTGTTGATAATTGAACATTTATAGTTCATTAAAGACATAGCTGTTAGTTAGAAGTCAAATGGATAATGTCGCAGCGATGTTAAAGAATTTGTTATTTATGTAATAACCTGCGGCCTTGCTAATAAACGCTGAATAAAGTTATGAAAAACTTATGATACACAACATTATTCAACGAAATATGAGTCCTGACATAGCGGTAATTACGTAAATTGTATCCTTAAGGAGACTGCTATCGAAAAACTGTAAAAAAACATCATCAAAACCGTAAAATAGGTACCTATATTATCCATGTGTTAGGGATTTAATGACGTCATGGCGGTAGTCTGACATGTTTACTTCACGACCTGTCAAAAAAGTCTATAAAACAGTATGTAACGCGCTAGTCGGGCTCTCTGCCCTTTATTTTTACTGCGATCTTTGGTTTAGACGGACGTTCACAATTGTTAAATAGCTGTCTTGTTTAAAGATTGTAATTATGACTGTTTGAATATTCCTGCATTGTAATAATAACTGATCGTATTAAAGTATTCAGTTCTTATGTATGTTAGCGGTAGCGGAGGATTCTGTGTAGATCAGCTGAAGGAGTCTGACCTTTTATATCTGTCTAGCTTGTCCTTATTTATAATCTTACAATGGATGTGTAAAGTATTATGTTGTGATCTAGTTCATGTTATTAACACTAACCCAAATACAAGTACTCTCGGTGGTGGAGAGTCTATGTTGGTTTTATTTATTACATGTACCATCCTGTTTTTAATAAATAACGCCCCAGAAAGCTAAAAAGCTATTAATCCTATTAGTTATTTCTGTTATTTTATTAGCTATCCTTCGGGTTAGCTAAAACATGTTTTGTTTTCAAAACACGTTTTACATAAAACTGCCCCTTACTAGGATTTTTCCTGTATCGTGGGTGCGTTTACAGACACAAATCTCACATACACAAACGCCCAGACCCGAAACAACCATCTGTAGGCCATACAAATTTTTGTTCCGTGTGGGATTCGAACCCACAGACAGACAATCCGCATCATGGTGCAGAAGCCAATCGCTTAGCCACTGCACCAAACGTGTCGTCAAACACTTTAAATGTTTTAAGTTGATTATAAAAAGTTTTGAAAAGACCATGAAACTATTTTAGTTGCAATGGAAACTGAACTCTGTTCAAAGTATGTAGTTCTTCTTATCCCAAAGCATGTTTATTCTAAATTTAAAATGGCTGATGTATAGATACTGCTAAACATTTAAGTGTTCAAAATCCTGGTAGAATGAACAGTTCCAAAATAATATTGCCAATAACCGCGTTTGACAAACGGATTGGTGATTGCAGTAAGCGGTGCACAAAAATATTATTTCTGCATTTTGAAATAATGCTATAGTCGCCTTATAAAACATCTAAGATATCTATCGTCAATAGAAGCCAAAAACTTTGCCAAAATGATTTGCTCCAATGTCTATAAGTACTATTGCAAAAGAAATACACAATTTACTTTATAATAAGATATTGGAAAATTATGTTGATGCTGTTAAAAGTTCAGTATTTCTTGTAAAAGTTTTTATCTAATTTAAAAACACTTGGAAAATCCTTTCGCCATAAATATTTATGGAGCAACAAGTAAAGTAATTCAGCGTTAGTCTAAAAATACAATATGTAAATGAGCAATGATCATATCGATTTAATAACATAACATGTACGACTACTGGAATCTAGATGAGCAGAAGGGACAAATAAGAAACAAGACACAGATAATAAATTCGTTTTCTATTACATTATTGTAATACTCACTTCCAGACCTACGGATTTAAATATAGAAAACGATCTGGACATTTAATGCTGAGGAAATTTGGTTGAAGTTACTTATTTATACACTTAAAACGTTTTTTATGTTTGCTCTTAGACAGTTTGGAAATAGGCATTTGAATAGTTCCACAACGTAACCAAGAACGCACTTGTAACAGCATGGCGGGAATATTGATTTCCCTAGTGCGCACAATGTCAGCAACCGGCGCGCGCAGCATCTGTCAAAATAAGACGTTAGTTACGGTGATGGAATAAATACTAAATTAATGTGGAAATATATATAATAATAATAAAGTAGTTGTAATACTGGCTCCATGAGCTGATAAAACAATTCTTTAGTGAATTTGTTTTCAACCTTCGAAATTCCAGCATGTCGAGTCGTCTAAAGAATTTTTTTTGAGTGCGCAAATTATTTTACTTTATCTTGTAATTTTTCGATGTTATTGTGTGTTGTGTTGTTTACAAAAAATCTTAGTTTTTAACATGAGATGAGATAAAAATAATATGGTGTTTGTGTGTGTCTAGTGCAAACAGTGGTACTAGAAAGAAGCATGTTAACTAGAAGAGCATTATAAATAAAAACAATGAAAGATAAAGATGTCGAGATGCCTGCAGATATTCGGAGCTTACTCCTTCAGGTTGACAAGGAAACATTCGACACTCCTTCTGATAGCTTCCTTCATACTCACTGTTACTGCAGTACTGCAAATGTACGCATACAAACACCACGGGCATCCACACCCACGACCGGGCATCGGTGACTTTAACTACAGTCCAGGCGCCTTTCTAAAAGGTCAACAGCCCGGGAACTTCAGTTACTGCATGTTCAACTATGGCCTTCCAAATCGTCTCAAATGGGGCAGCTTCCGAATACTTCCGTCCCCAGAAACTGGAAGCAGGAGTCGTTACGGAGTCATATACAATGCCATTCAAGGAATAGCGTACGCGAATATCAGCAAAGTTGATGCAGTGACGTATGTTACTCAAGCGACACCAGAATTCCTGTACCATGTCGTGGAAATAGCGAAGTACTGGGATGGTCCCATCAGTCTCGCCGTCTATGTACCCCACTATGATTTAGATATCGCTATGCAAATATTGAACCACCTGTGCCATTGCTATTCAGGCATGATTAAAGTGTCAGTGCATTTATTTTTCCCAAAAAAGTTCGCACCGAAAATTAGGACGTTGAAGGAGAAAAGATTATCTTTAACCATACCGCCGCCATCAACAACAGCACCAAATATAACAGTACAGGAGTTGTTGAAACAGAGATTAGAGAACTATCGGAATTTGAATAACAAGACCAGGGCACAATACATTCAGATGGCAAGGAAGAATAAAATAGAACGGATGATGATTAAGCTGCCAAATAGATTAGATGTGCCTAATTTGAACTTCGAAGATTGCTCTGGTCTGGATTCCGACATCATATCTACTTATAGAAAATCTACTGTGATGGTATACCCAATAAACGTTGGTAGAAATGTCGCAAGAAATGCGTCAACGACAAATTATTTCTTAGTTTCCGATATAGAGATGATTCCCAGTTATGGTTTAGCACCGAAGTTTATGAAAATGATAAGGAAGTTGATGGGTGATGAGAAGAGGGATTCAGGCTGTGTGTTCGCTAAGACGGTCTTTGTGGTGCCGCTGTTCGAAGTGGAGAGGGGAGAGAAAATCCCGCACGACAAGACGACGTAAGTTGATAAATATACTTTTTGAAACGTGCAGTACAAAGGAATGTAGGTAGAGTGCTTATGTACCTATTGTCATTGTTGTTCTATTGTGTGGAAGGTTGCCCCTTTTCTAGCGACTGAATAGCTGCATGCTTTAAGTAGTGTATACATATGAGTAGGTACTTATATGCATGGGTGTATTTAGTATCTGTAGGTTAACTTGTAGAGCAATTTTCTAATTCAAGCGGTACCGCATCGACGTCTTTTTATTAAAACGTAATTTTATCAAAAACTGTCGAGGTACAAAATATTTTTAATAAATATTAATTAGGTGCAAAATAAGGTCTTAATGATGAGCTATCACCCGTCGAAAAATCTGATTGGGGCCTGCCAGGTAGACATACACGCTTAAATACGGGTCTACTTATACTATAAGTTGTTCAACATAAAAAGAGCTTTAAATATTTAAGTGCGTTTCCATAACAAGTAGCGTGCACGCAAACTTGACGACACGTTTGGTGTAGTGGCTAAGCGATTGGCTTCTGCGCTACGGCTCGTGGGTTCGATTCCCACACGGAACAAATATTTGTATGACCTACAGATAGTTGTTTCGGGTCTGGGCGTTTGTGCATGTGAAAATTTGTTTCTGTAACCGCACCACGATACCTGGAGAAATCTTAGTGTGGGGCAATGTTTTTAAAGGAAAAAAAAGTAATACCTAACGGTCTTACGTAGACGGTTCAAAGCGATGCGAATTGCGAAGTAATCCGATGCGGTGACACGCGAATTCAATGCGATGCGGTGCAAAGCGGCGGCTTTGTCCTACGAGCTCGCAAACCACCCGCCGTGCACCGCCGTCATTCAGTAGTACTGTATGGCACCTCATCCAGTTTGCGCGAAAATATCAAGCCAACTGATCGCGTTCGCTTCGCTTCGCGCCGCGCCGCGCCGCACTCCACGTGCGTTTGGTCACGTAGGCCACTTCAATAGGTATCGACTATTTGTTGTTTTCGCGTTACGCCGCGCCTCTTTGCGTCGCTTCTAGATCGCTCACGTAGGATGCCGCGTAATAAATAAACTGCAATTCACAAATAGCTTGCGTAACTATTATTCGCATGCAAGGTTCCGTTACGTTGAACTGCAGCCCGTTTAGTAACAGCGCGTGGCTGGGATTGTGTCTTCGCGTCAGATAAATGGCAGAGACATAGGTACTTAATACTGTTAGCCTTCGTGGATTAAAATCACGCTTTACCTTAAACTTGTACGCCCTTATTACAAAAGATGGTTTAAACCAAGACTAAGGTAAACCCAGGTTTAAAATATACCCATCACTTTCTTATGTCATATAACAAAAAGAGACGGGGCAATTTTAAAACCTAGGTTTTTCTTAGACCATGTTTTGTAATAAGAGGGAGTGACACACAGTGTCGAAATTACGCAGCCAAATTTTCGCGTAATTAAGCTTGTAATGTTTTTTTATTTTGGCAAGACACGATGTAATTGCAGGCTAGTGTGTTGTAGATAATTTAGGGACAAGAACGAAGCAACAAAAAAAAATATCAATATGGAAAATGACATATCCGAACGTCCGAATTCTGCGAGTGTTCTTAGTTTTTGCTGGCAAGTTTTTTTATCTAACATTGTAATACAACGTTTTATTAACCAATTCACCAAAGCATAACAAAAACTACAAAAAAAAACGAAAAAAAAATCGATGGTAATTCGCCAATTTACGTTACAGTATCGTAATACGTTCCGCCTCTAGCCGCAAGCGCACACGTATAATCGCTCCGCCCGCGCTCTCCACGCCCGGGAGTTAGTCACCGTCTATGTGCTCCGATGCTTTAAAACCATACCTTACTGTTTCTCTTATTAAAATTCAGGATCTACAAGGTCAACGATAAATCTAACAATGATCCTGACGTGCATTTTTACGATACGGTAACGTAAATTTGCACGTATGTCAACGCACCGTGCCGCGTTACCGCACCGTTCCACGTTGACTACGTCGTGACGTGGAGATGTGGACAGGCCCTAAGTCACGCCAATAACTGCACGGTTACGTAGAAACGGTCTGCAAGAACCATCTACAGGCAGTCCAACAGAAAAAAAAAACGGGCGGGAAAAGAGTGTCCTATTCGTTACCACATGGTCCCACGTGGTAACAAGTAGGACACTTTTTTTTCTCTTTTTTATTATAAAAATTATGCAAATTTCCAAAGCAATACCTGTTCGCACAAAACCTAACCGATCTCTGTCAGCGAAATCCCTTTTCATTTTTTATATTTCTAGCAAAAGGTCAGTAAATAAGATATTCAGGGCACATAATCATCTAGTTCATACGTCAGGTATTTCCTCACAATATTGTTCTGATACCTAGCTATCGTAATTCTTTTTTCTTTCTCGTACGTGATCCGACTATAAGGATCGTCGTAATAAATATACTATATTTAAAGCAACTAAGTATAATATATGGATGCGATTACATTGTTTTCCTTTTAGACTAACGATTCAGTGGTTTCGTATGTAGAAATGGTTTACTTTAGTTGTTAGGTGTGTTGTTTTGAAAGACGGAGCAGTGCAGCTCGTATAGCACGGTACGCCACGGTATTGCTCGTGTCACCTCACAGCGTTTTAGCTGTATCATAACCAAATGGCTTGGCACGTGACGATGGCAAGAGACCAGATGCCATGTTATTGTTGTTATGGAAGATGGGTAGGCTTCTGATGTGGGACGTAACGTGCGTCGATACTCAGGTGTCATCCCACCTTCCTAGCTTAGCGGGCTGTGCGCGCGCTGCTATTATAGCGGCGAAAATATAATAACGTTATTAGTTTTTATATAACGTTATTATATTTACGAGCCGTTTGGGGTCGAAACACTCGGGTCGTGGGGTCCAATTGCCCTAATCCTAAGACATTACAAGGCTGGCCTCTACTTTGGCCAATGGATCAGCATTTCCATTCTACGTGGCAATGCTGCCAGTCTTCTGGGCACGTTACCAGTCGACAGCAATGCGGAGGAATATTTTAATACACTGTTATAGTTTAACGTTACCTGTAAAAGATTTTGATTGTTGCGATTGTTGTTTGTGTTCGCGATAGCATTCTATTTCAGAAATGCTTAAACGGTGCGAAAAAGTGAAAGCATACATAAGCATGTTCATACTCGTAACAAAATGCCCATTTTCTATAAGTAAAATGGCATCAATTAGCTAATAAGTGTATTAAGTCCAGTAAAGGACGTTACAGTATGACTCAAGTTGACTCAACTAAAAAGCCGCATCGGCAAACTTCGTCATGCCGAACACTTCTGGGGGTCTACTCCCTAAGCACGAAGTCCGTGGTTTCGGCCTTAGTTACGAGCGTTTCCTACTCCCTATCACTTGCGGACATACGATTATTTCGGGGCCCGAACTAGGAATGAATCTATAGGAAAAACACGATTTGACAGTTGTCCCTACTACCGATGTGGTTTTGCCCGTCCGAAAAGTTGAACTTGACACTTGTTTTGTTTACTCCTACGTTTCGGGCTACTAACTTCGTTGACGGACTTAGGGAGTAGGCCCCTTGACCCAAGTGCTATTTCAGGACCACGAATGTTTATAAGTATCGTTCTGTTTAGTAGCTACAATATTTTCACAGGTATATTGCTTATGTGGCACCTACTGTTTCAGTATGCAATATCTATAACGTAAAATGAAAACGTAATGTTTTACATTATTTTCTATGTTCCGCTTATTATTATTTTACAGTCGGTCTTCATACAAGTTATGCGGCGAACGTGTCGTGTCTTTAAAACATGTTTAATATCAATTTTATTGAGTTTCCCTGCAAAACGTACCGTTCGGTATGCAGTTGTAGAACGATGTAAAATTTTATCGAGAGGAATATTTTTATTGCCGTCAATTTATTTTAATATCTACTTATCGATAGACGTTTAAAATTTTGTGAGTTGAATTCTAATAAAGTTGTTGCAGCTATGATGACAAAAATATTTTTATAAAATAAATGTAGGGGTATAGAAGAAGTAAAAAAAGTAGTCTTTCAAATGGGGCAATGAAATGAAATCATAAATATTTATTTGGATATAGCACAAAGAAACACAAGAGCAAAAACAAATAAAAATAAACATCAGTCCATTAACAAAATGGTTATGTTTATGATTATTTACGGTTTACTCACGTGCATTTTTCGGGGTTGCCCGACTAGTTTCGGACTCAAACGGAGCCCTTATTAATGAGCTGAATACGCCGCGTGTTAAAAAAAGAGCAACAATTAAAGGAGTTTAAGACAAATAGTTGTTCAAAAATTACAAAAAAATATGCTAAAATCTATCTATCCTCGGCTATGATCAGCTGTGTTTACATTTTAGGTCATATTTGAGGTTACTAATTAGAAGCTCCATTTTCTGAATTCATAACGAAAGCGGGACGAAGAATTTTAAAAACACTAAAATAAAATTGCATGGAAATAAAAATTATCGAATAGGCATGTTGACAGCATCAATAAATTGCAAATCTAATTAGTCCGCCAGTTAGAGTTTTGAAAAATAATGGACACGTATTTTTTCTTTTGTTAAATCTGTAAATATTTGGAAAGATAAAACGCATCAAAACTCGAGAGTGGGGGCTTGTGACGTCAGAAGCAAGTAAAAATTGTACTTGCTTGTGACGTTTTGCCAATTTTAAAAGTGTCGTATCTTCGTCAATTTTGGTTTACGTAACAAATGAAAAAATAGGGGTCAAATTTTTTTTGATAATCTAGGTGACGGACTAATTAGATATTTTCAGTCAAATACCCTACTTGGGAATTTTGAATACTAGCTTTAAAACCGTCATCAGTGACACTTTTAAGTGCCCTGCGGATTCGTAACCCCTTTCCGACTAACCTTGTACAGTAGCTGTCATTGCTGAAGGAGGTCGTGTTATTCGGCCATTAAACCCATTGTTAAGTGTGACTACGTTAAATTTGTCTAGACGGCCTAATTGCCCTAGATAGGCGTTTCCCCCACGTAGACGCAAGTCAGAGCTACACGCAATTAGTCGGTAGTCAATATTAGTTGTTAGTTGCATGCCTCCTTTGCACAGTTCCAATTCAGGCTATGCTTGAGAAAGATTCTAATAAAGCGAAAACCCAATGGCATTTTGAGAACTATTAAAATCTAACCTCCGGTTTTTGAATTGAGAATTCTAGGATAAGCAGTACTTAATTAACATTTGAGTAGGGAGTTGTCAAAAAAATGCTTTAAAATCCGTCATTTTTTCGACAACTTCGTACTCAAATGTTAGTTAAGTACTGCTTATCCAAGGCATTTTGAGAACTATTAAAATCTAACCTCCGGTTTCTGAATTCAGAATTCTAGGATAAGCAGTACTTAAGTAAAGTTGTCAAAAAAATGACGGATTCTAAAGAATTCTCAATACAGAAACCGGAGGTAAGTCTTGCATACACATATTGATTGTGAATGTATCCCTAACAGGTTGATTCAGATGATAGCAGCCAACCGGGCGTCGTACTTTCATAAGAAAAGCTGTTCCCACTGCCAGCGGTTTCCTGGCTTGCAGACGTGGCTTATGAGGCAGCCCCACAATGTTTTGGAGGTAAAAGATTAATATTATGATAGCATAGGTTAATCTAGATGGTATCAAACAAACGGGAAATGATTTTCGACCAGAAGATGTGTACTTCGAGATAAACTACGATAACAACGGCACACCTCTCAACAACACTGCAAGTATAAATGTGTGATAAAGAAAATTTACAACGCTTCATTCGTTCAACGCAGATGTGTACAATATGCAAAGGCAGGTAAAACTTAAAAAAAAAAAATGCGGTGCGTTATATTTGGGGTGCATGAAAAGAGCCTCCACGAGTGACAATACTTCAGTAGGTACGTCCGGCGAACTCTGGGCAGTCAGCCCCGCTGCCAGCCTTGCTGACTGGCTAATCTTTTCACCACAGCATGAGCTATTTTCGTATAGCTTATGCTGACACGAGAGAAGAAGAAACAAAACATGGATCAGTCGCTCGACAGATTTGGCGTCGCTAATTAACAGTATGGTACTGTTTATGCCGGGTGCATATTCTCGTCGAGACAGCCTGAGACATTATCTCTATCCTTTACTTTTAACATGAAATAGCAAAGGACAGCATCGAAGTCTCGGGCTGTCTCGGCGAGAATGTGTAGCCGGCATTAGAGGTTTGTATGAATCACACACGTGCGCCTTGTAGCGCGTTCACTTTAATTATGCACTAGTCGGGGAATAAATCAACGAAATATCAAAACACACATTGAAGACAGATGTTGGAGGGACGTGCCGTGTTATGTAGTTGATCTCTACGGTTGGTGTTTTCCTGCAGACTTGGTTGATGAAGCAGCCTCACCAAATTTTGGGGGTAAGAGAATATACATTATAATAGAAAGGGTTGATCCAGATAATAGCGAACAACCGGGCGATGTATGATGCTTGGAAACCACTTTTCTTCCTACAAGTAACTTTCTTATTTATAGATGTAAACGCGTAGAGTAAACCTGAAACGCAGGACTTGAGTATACAAAAACGAAATAAGGTTTTCTGTGGATTCAAATATAGGTCGTTACAAACTTATTCAGTCGAATTTGCTTAGGCAGACTTACCCTTTCACACCGACTCTCATGGACTTACTTTTTGACTTTTATTGATGGCTCTTGGCCTATAACGATTCGTGGTACGAGTTGCTATGAATCGAGTACTATACCCGTTAATCTACATCTATATAAATAGAAAGAAAAGTCCTGACTGATTGATTGACTGACTCATCAACGCACTGCCCAAACCCTTGGACCTAGAAAGCTGAAATTTTGTACAGAGGTTTCCTTTATAATGTAGACAAGGACTAAGGAAGGATTTTTCGAAATTCGATCACTAAGGGACTTAAATAGGGGATGAAAGTTTGTATGGAAAAACGTCACTTAACGGGTTCAAAATTTCATGCAAGCGAAGCTGCGGGAAAAAGCTAGTCATTAATAGATTTAAAAAAAATACAAAAATAAGCAAAAAAAAAGAGAAACAATTCAGAACGTAGCGTAGATACGAGTAGGTATGCGATATTGCCGTGTTTTCCACATTGCTAGACAAGTGCGAAGTGTTGCTTTTACGTATAATTTTTTAATTTTTGTGTTGTTTGGTTTTTTTTTTTGAATTTTACGGACGCTATATTATTGCTGGTTAAAGGGAATGCCTTTCGTTGGTTAATAAACTGCATAAGTATTCGTAAAACACGGTTATGTCTGCATTAATGTAAATGAATTTGTGTATAGGTCTTTACAAAAAATAGGATTTGCTAACTGTGAGAGGGGCTCGTGGCTAATTAACAACCGCGCAGATCATATGATTTGCAAGGTTAAGCTGCACTTGCCGCGGTCAGTCCTTGGATGGGTGACCATTCATTACACATCGAGAGCCCTCCGTGCCTCGAAGAATACGTTAAACCGTCGGTCCCGTGTGTCATACGAAATACCTATGACAATCGTTACGGGTAGTCAGAAGCCCGAAAGTCTGACAACCGGTATATTGCCCCAGTAACTGGGTTACGGAGGTCTGGGCGCTTACTCCCGACAGGATCGAGTTTTGAATCGAGTCGACTTAGTGTCAATTCTTACTCTTGAAATCGACAGAAGCGCACACTTGTGCACCGGGTCGAATAAAAATTAACGACTGTTTTTGATATTTGTTAGTTTTAAATCAAACCTCAGTACGGTCGTACAGTTTTGTCGATTTCAAGAGTAAGAATTGACACTAAATCGACTCGATTCAAAACTCGATCCTGTCGGGAGTAAGCCTGCTGATGGCAGTCGCTCCATGTAAAATACTGATATTCAGGCGCATCTAGTTAGATTGGAAGCTAGCTCCAACATAATTGGGAAAAGGCTTGGCAGAACAGGATTTGCTAATTGTATCGCGTCTGGTATGATTAAGGACACTGGTAAGGGTAACGCGAGTTAGTGAAGTTGTTGATAGTTAATAATCCTTGCAATTTAATCGTGTTAGTAAGGCAGATGACACATTAATACAAAATGAAGCTGGTTGCGTTATACAATCTGACGGCTGGAACCGTCTGCTTTAATATTCATACGCATTCTAGAATGATGGCCTGACTAAGGAGCTTGTGGGTATACTTAATGACGACTCCTGTCGAGCCTGCAGTGCGAGCACGGTTCTTTTTATCGAATTTTATCGAGACGTTAAGTTATCCACTCTAAACTTCAAATTTGACATAAGATATTGATAAAACGACAAAGGTAGCACGGATCGTAATTTACCATTGATTTAAGAAACATAAGAGGATAAGCCCTAAATTGATGTTATTTTAAATACTATGCCAATATGTATCGCAGTAAAAAATGTAATCTGTCTCGTTCTTCCACGTAATAATTTACAAATGTAAAAAGTGTGTACACTTTATGTCATAGATTTTAATTTTCTATTATCGTTTTTCAACGTCACCAAGCTCCGCCAGGATATTTTTGACATGACGCCATTTTAGAGAATTACTTATGCCTTTCGTCTGTCGTTCATGCTTTGTTCAAAGTTTATTTACAGTTTTACAGTGAACCTTGGGTGTTTAGGTATTTTTTATTGTATTATAAAGGATAAGTGAACAAAACCTAACATGACAAAGTGTTGCATCAGAAGATGTAATTCATTGCATAAGAGGAAAACTTGACTTCAGATCGTGTGACCACATCGGATATCCTCTTATTTTTCTTTTATCAATGTAATTTACCGACGCCTCGATATGAAGTCGACATACTCGATAAGATTTATCCATTATATCGACTTTTGACAGTTCTTATTGGTAAATTTCTCGAATTATCTCGAATCGTTGTCGTCTTTAAAAAGTTGGTCGATAAAGATTTTTTGAAGCAAAAACATGGATTTTGGAGAAATCATCTTGTTAATGTTGAAAGCAGAGCACGTCGGGACGTGGAAAGGATCCACAGCGGAGTAATTTTTTATTATTTTGTGGTTATTTTCTAATTGCTTAGATTGTTTAATAGTATTTATTGTAAATATTTTAGTAATAGTATTTGTGTATCTGCATATTTCTGGTGTTGCTATTTGTAAAGTTGATAAGCTGTCGAGAAAACATAGCCGTCGACAAGGCTCGATAAAGTTTCCGAAGCAAGTTCCGTGCTACCGACCCTCGATAAAATTCGGTATGTTTAAATTCTTATCGACTCGAGATCTTATCGAGTCGATTCGAGAAATTTATCAATTCTAAACGTCAAAGGGGAATGCCAAGATTTCTTTTACGACTCGGCCAGATAGAACAAGGATGAAAAATATCTTATTAAAAAGGGCAAATATTGTAGAATGTATTACAATAACAACATTTCCGCTGGAAGTGCACCAAGAAAAGTTATAGGTCGATTAAGTTGACCTTAATAGTAGATTTTTAACCTGGGGAAGTATGGTAATTCGAAAATCGAACTAACATTTTCTTTATACTCCGTCGACATTTTCATGAATAATTTTTTAATCCTTGTCGTATTGGTGGACCTTCAATATTTTTGTAAAAGTCTTAATATTATTGTTTGATTAAAGCATTCAATTATGTAAATAACATAAAAAAAACTTTAAAAAAAGTAAAAACCGACTTCAAAGAAATACTAAAAGGAGTAAAATAATTACCATAATATAAAATTAACAGTTTCAGAAGTCGGTGGCTTCTATTTGCTTCAGTGAAGAGTTGCACCGACTGAAACTGTTAATTTTATATTATGGTGATTATTTTACTCCTTTTAGTATTTCTTTGAAGTCGGTTTTTACTTTTTTTAAAGTTTATTTTTTATTAAATACGTTTTAGTGTCATAATTTTAACCCCCTCCTTCATAACCCTTCTTTTTGGCTTTGACGTAGTCGGGCATAAAAAGTCCTTTCAAATGATACCTTACACGATGTAATGAAAACATTCCAAAGGGGGGGAGGGAGGGACACGCACCCCCTCCTCTTTTCCAGTAGTCAGTTCCCAACAACAAATATAAACAAAGCAATATTAGTAATTTGAGAATTTTGCTTTGATCCGATGAGGAGTTCCGTTCCATATCTCTGAAGTCCATGGTCTAATCATAACAAAATTTATATGGGACCAATCGGGAAGTATACCCTTTCGAACAAAAAAAGAATTTTTCAAATCGGTTCATAAATGACGGAGATATGAGGTAACAAACATAAAAAAAAAAAAAAAAAAAAATACAGCCGAATTGAGAACCTCCTCCTTTTTGAAGTCGGTTAAAAACTAAACCGTTTTTGGTCAGAATAATACCTAAATAACCAAACCAAAACCAAAGCAAAATAAATCTTATATTATTTGGAATTTGTCGTATATTGACGTTGCCATGGCAACGATGATAAAACATGAATGTCATAATACCAAATAACTTTAAAATCATACTTTTACTAAACAAAGTATTTTATTTAACAAAAATCCATAATATTGTATTCACGATAGGAATATTATACATAATATGGTTAGGTACTTACTTCGATACAGATACCTACTTATTTTTGGCAATAATCGTAAGAAAAAAGTGGAAGCCATTTTAATTGTGACAAAGGTGTTGTCGCTACGTCATTGGTTGTCGCCATTAAAATAAAATTATAACAATGTTCGATTTTAAACGTAATCGATTATCAAGTATGTATAAAATCGAATGGAATATAAAATAAAAAAAGAAATATACTTATTTCGCAAAATAAATAGTTGATAGTAATATATAGTAATAATAGCTTTGTAAATTATTTCATAATATTACAAAACATGACACAGGTATTTATTTCAAGAGATTACATAGTTATTTACACACATTTACATAATTACAAACAAAAATATACAAATAACGAAAAATATATCCTAATAAAACTATAAACTAAAATATGGCATCGAAATATTCCTCCGCATCGCTGTCCACTGGTAACGTGCCCAGAAGGCTGGCAGCATTGCCACGTTGTATGGCAAAACAACATTAATTTAAAATTAGTATAAATCAAAGAGATTAATTAAATATGTTAACTAACACTATTGAATGCCTTTGGTACCTACCTATACATATAAAATATTATGTTATTTATTGTGTTTCGTATAAGAAAAGTAGCCCTAAGTTAAATCACAAGAATAGTGACAAACCTGTTGTGTTATAGTGGTAACTAGGATTATTCGTAATAGCTTATTACTAATAAAGCTTAGTACTATAATTTGTAGCTATTAATGGAAGAGCACAATTCACTTAACACATTTCTCAAACAAGAAAACGTGAATAAAAAATAAATACTTATTTACCTAAATAACATGATATTATTATGATATAATTATTTACAATTACATATTGTTTCATGGTTGTAATCGATTTATAAATGTAATTTTAGTATCGATATAATTATATTTTTATACTGTGCAACATTTCTATTTACAGTTGTAGATAAGCAAAAGCGTTGAAACTTACTAATCAAAACAATAAAATACTATTTAAAATGACTATCCGACGGTGTACTTCCCCAGACTTTATTTAGATTGCATAAATCTTTCAAAAAATAAACGCGAATTATCAAAATTACGGCATGTCTGTTCTTACTACTTTGTACTGGCCGGATCTTGGCATTCCCCTTTGACATAAGATATAGATATAACGACAAGAGCTGTCGTTTTATCCATATCTTATGTCAAATTTGACGTTTATAATAGATAAATTTCTCGACTCGACTCGATAAGAAGAACCGTGCTCGCACTGCTGGTATGAGAACAGAATGTTCAAAATGTGTAACAGGGTGTAAACGAAATCATGTAATTCCTTCAAACCGCGTGATCAGAATATCCCATTTTTTTAAAATCAATCAAACGATCATCATTCAGCCGAAAGACGTCCACTGCTGGACATAGGCCTCCCCCAAAAGGGGGGGTGTTTGCCATAATCGCCACGCTTGGCAGGCGGGTTGGCGATCGCAGTATGGTTGTTAAAGTACTCAGAGAACGCTGCTGCCCATCCCCTAGAGAATCCCTTAGTCGCCTTTTACGACACCCACGGGAAGAGATGGGGTAGTGCTATTCTTTAAGTCCGGTACTACTCGTACACGAGACAAATCAAATCATAATCAAAAGATAAATAAAAATACCTTGGTTTCCTATTTCTGAGTAATTTTAAAGGGCCGATTTAACTGATTGCAAAGAGCGATATCGCGCTAGTCATGCCCGTCAGCTGTGTCACCGAAAAAAAATATTTACATCCTTCAATATTTACATACGATCACTTACCCTTACCGCAAGGAAACAAAAAGATTTTTCTTTTTAATCAAGCTAAATCCCGTGCGGTTCAATCTAAATCAGTAGTTAGATCACGTGGTTTTAAGGAATTACATGATTTTTCACCCTGTATACCCTTAGCTTAGCTAGGAAGTGTCCATCAGTGCGTCGGATTAGCTGCCTAGTGCACTATCGGTCTAAGTAGTTACTAACAAATATAAGTGGGATACATTCAGTTTCACCGCCATCTTTTTCAATTATATGTAGTTCTTTCTCAAGTTTGTAAAGGTGAATGCACACTTATCCGAGCCGAACGCGTCGAACGAATCGAAGTCAAGGAGGCCTCGCACACATATCCGCACCGAAAGAACCGATCGCAGCAACCGAGCGAAGAAATCATGTCTATTTCCTTTACTCCTGTCGCACTGTTATTACTCTATTGTCAGTGCTTTATTAATGAAATACGAATGAGCGAGCGCATCGATCGAGTCGACTGGATAAGCCGCGCCGAATCTGATGACGCAAATTCGTCTAGGATTTCTGGAGTTCTTTCAGATTCGGACGATTCGACGCGGGCAAGTGTGTGAGGTTCCATAAAATTTCATACACAGAATTCTAAAATTCGTTTATGCGTTCGATGCGTTCGTCTCGGATAAGTGTGCGTTCACCTTAAGGATCAGCTTTCAGCAGGTCAACCGGCTGCAAACTCAGTCCTTGGCTCAATTACCATTTACAAAGAATACGGTATAGATTTTGCCTAATAAAATTCATAGGCGTTTCGAAAAGTATCAAGATATTACAGAATAATATGTGACACACTGTCAACACCCATTTACTTGGCATTGATGGACGAACCATATGATGGATGTTTGCAGGCATTAAGTAAACAGAAAATAATTTACCTTATTTGTGAAGTATGCTTACACGATAATAATAATAATATTTGTATACAGGATATTTGAGTAAGTACCATAGAACGGGGTTACTTTGATAAATTTTTTGAGCTTCATGTTTCATGTGTTTGTATCTTATTTATTTTCGCTTTTAGCTGCTACTTCAAACATATTTTACATAGACTGAATTAACTGAGATATATAAAATCACATAGACTAGATAAATAAAACTACAGAGCATAGTTTTCGATAAAAATAAGGAGAAATTTCCTTATCAAAGTCGGACCGTAGGCTTTTACTTTGATAATCCCTGTTTTATCATTCAGTGTCAAAGTAGCCTCAATTAGGACTCGAATTTTGTACATAATCAGAAGTGTGAATTTATTCTTTTTTATCTTCGCCATCTAACTTCGCAGACACCTCTATACCGTATGGTATAATAGGAAAACTGTTAATGTTGCCTGTACAGTTAAGTTAAAATGCATAAGTTCCATTTTTACAGAGATATATAACCAAATGCAATATTTTTAGTAATTATAATGTAGTATACATAATGTCGTCCCTTGATATCAAAGTAACCGCAATCGCTGGTATCCAAAATTACAAAATAAGATGTTTGACTTAACTTAATCCTTCGACCCGATTATCCAGGTGGAGATATGGGGGTATTTCACCAACATATCAATAATATTGTCCGTAACTATTCACCAGCTAAGCTAAATACAAGCTAAATGTGACCTCGAAATATGATGTTTATGTGATCAATCGTCTTGCCATTATCGCTTATACTGGACGACTTAATTTAGCGTCTGGAAAAAATTGGGTATAATAGGTGAATGGAGTAGAAGGCGTCGACGTAGTTTTTTTTTTTTACTTTTTATGTAATTGAAATATCTATAGATGCCTACTATCGAAATTCAAATCATACGTAGGTGTGTATGATTTGAGTTTAGATATTATTTAATCGATTTATTTATTTCAAAATTTCTGTTTTTATTGATTTAGTTATATAAAGAGACTGGTACTGACTGACATTTCATTCATCAACGCAGAGCCTAAACCACTAAAGCTGGAAATATGAAATTTGGACAGTAGGTTCCTTACGTGACGAAAACATCCACTAAGAAGGGATTTCTCGAAATTCAACCCCTAAGGGGGTGAAAAGGGTGATTAACGTTTGTATGCAAGTCCGTCATTTTTGAAGTAAGAAGCATGAAATTAAGTATTAAGGTTTCTGGTTAGGAGTAAGTGTGGACGTGTTTGAGCGTTTTTGGAAATTCAACCCCTAAGGGCGTGAAATGAGTGTTGTAAGTTTGTATGAGAAATCTGGTACTTTTGAAGTAAGAAACATGGAATTCAATATTTAGGTTACTGGTCAGAAATTATATAATGTATGTATTCTATAATGTAAAATTTCACGCAAGCAAAGCTGTGGGCAACAGCTAGTTTAGTTATAAGTTTACTTCAAATTTCTTATGTATTATAAGTATGTATTTACAAAAAAAAAGTACATAAGTATTATATCCATTGTCTAGTACCCATAGTACAAGCTCCGCTTAGTTTGGAACTAGATGGTGCTGTGTAAAAATGTCCCAAAAATATTTATTAATTACTTAGTAGTATTTATTGAGAGATAAATGTCATAAAAGGAAATTAAAAAAAAAACGATGTCATGGGGTTCTACTCCGTTCACTTATAATAGGTGCCCATTTTTTTTTCAGTCGGTAAAAAACGTCATCCGGTTGTTATGCTAACCGAATTATGCGAATGAACAGTTAATGATACGTCGGCGATTATACGCCTTAAGAGGGCTATCGCATTTTGTCTCCTTTTGTTTGACCATATTTTTAAGAATGTTAAATTAAAAGATGCATTTTTAATAATGTATTCAATGGGCTCCCTTTAAAATAATATTAATTTGATAAGTAATTATTAAAAACACATTACTATCGTGTTCCCTAATAAACTCAGCTCAATAATTATTATGATCCGTTTTTGAGATAAGTTTAATAAATGTCACAATTAAAAAAGTTTTTAATAATTATACCTATTAAATTAATATTATTTTAAAGGGAGCCCATTGAATACATTATTAAAAAATGCATCTTTTAATTTAACATTCTTAAAAATATGGTCCTGTGCGAGCGAGACAGGAGACAAAATGCGATAGCCCTCTTAAGGGCGTTTGTGCACTACAAGGAATTTTACTGTCAGGCAGTCCGATTTTTTACGGTCCGATGTGGCATGAAAAAAACGGATGATTGGCTTGTGCACTTGTCCGTCTTTACTCGGATCGGTGCGGCGCAGTTTAGGGTAGCTCTCTTTGAAACTACACGCCCCGCCCGCTCATGAATAATACTGATCGCGGACGCAGTGCACAAGCATACACGTTTTTCATTACTGTCATCTCGGACCGGAAAAAACGGCCTGGAATGGAGAAAAGTAAAATGTCGGACGGTAAAAAAGTAAAATTCCTTGCAGTGCACACGCCCAAAGTCTATCTAGTACTCTCTAAGAAAAGGAATTGATATAGACAAACTTATTCGATTTATAATGGAGATTTTCTAGTGTTACATTTTTTTATATTTCGGCACATAATACTGAATTGGTTTAGACGTCCCAAGCCTTCACATAGGTACAATACCGATGCGGCGAAAGGAGTTTCAAATAATATGTAAATACCTCGTATGTACACACATCAAAAAAAGTTTGCGATCACTTTGAAAAATTATGTAGCCTTTTTGAAGCCGAATTTTCTAATCGGGATTCAAAGCGATAATTATCATGTTAAATATAGATTGATAGTTATCTAGATAAATATAAATCAGATTTCAGTTGGACTTTGAATTCGGAATCTTCACATACATAATTATGCTAGTGATCGCAAACTTTTTTTGATGTGTGTATGTATGAGTGCCTCGTTGGTCTTGTGGTCGCAACTGCTGAGCCTGAGGTCCTGGGTTCGATGCCCAGACAAAGTGTTATTGGGTTTGTCTGTGTGGAATTTCTCATTTGTGCCCGGTTGATGGCAATAGGCTCGCTCCCTATCGCACGGGACTTAAACATAACGGTGAAATGAGGGTAAAAGGTAAAATCACTGCCCAATCCTTCAGGGAATACAGGCGTTGTGATGTTGTATGTAAAAACGCGCAAACTTTAACATAAAAGTAAGATATCTCAAATAAAACTGTCAGAGACAGGGTGGAAATCTTGCAAAACCCTTCCATGTCCCATTATAGACACTAAGGGCCTGTCCACATCTCCACGTCACGACGTCATCAACGTGGAACGGTGCGATAACGCGGCACAGTGCGTTGAATAACGTGCAAAACGTATCGTAAAAATGCACGTCAGGATCATTGTTAGATTTATCGTTAACAATGTAAATCCTGAATTTTAATAAGAGAACCAGTTAGGTATGGTTTTAAAGCATTGGAGTACATAGACGGCGACTAAAACGCGGGCGCTGAGAGCGCGGGCGGTGCGCATATAGACGTGTGCGCTTGCGGCTAGAGGTGGAACGTGTTACGATACGGTATCGTTGCACGTTATGTCAACGCACCGTGCCGCGTTTTCGCACCGTTCCACGTTGACGACGTCGTGACGTGGAGATGTGGACAGGCCCTAATATTTCCTCTAAGAGATAATCGAGTGCACGGAATTGACTTTGACAAACGGATAGCTTGTGCTGCCAACATTGTGTGGAAGTCAACGTGTTTTGTTACGGAATTCTGTCATCAAAGAAACTTCTGAGAACACTTGAAGACTAGAAGTCGTTTACAAGTTGAGAGTTGTACTCAACTCGGTTATACGGGATTTACACGGGTCGATTTTCGGCGCACGGCTAGGCCGCACGGCGAAAATCTACCGTTTAAATGACAATTCGACTAGGCTGCAAGTGACTAAAATCGCAAGCCCCAAAGTTGGGTGCCATCCTGCCATCCGACTTTTGCTGTGCGGCGATAAGCCGCATGCGGCGGGTGACTAAAATCGACCGTGTAAATGGTCAGTTGCAGGCGATCGCCCGCCGCATGAAGTGTGTTTTGCGCTGTGTTGTTCCGCTAGAAATGAACAAGTCGCATGCGATTTTTGTTGACCGGTGTAAATGGGGTTGCGATTCGACTGGTGACTTGCCGCACGGCTAAAATCGACGCGTGTAAATCCCCTATTAAAGAGAAACGAACAAGATCAATTATATTTTATCCTACCTATATCTGACTTATCAAATTCATGTGCGGGTTAGAATTTGATTATCACTTGCGTGAACAATGAAGGAAATTATCGTGAGGAAACCTACACACCTGAGCGGGCTCTATAAAGATCTTGAACGTGTGTGTAGTGCGTCAACTCGCACTAGGCTACTGGCTAGTAGACCAACCAAAACCTTTATAATTCTGAGAAGAACCCCGTGCTCAGCAGTGGGACAGTAATGGGCAGATAATGAGATATCTTACGTTCATAGAACATGCAGCCTTTCAAATTCGATCTTGCATTATTTTCACTAGTACCTCTGATAAGATATGAGTAAGACGAAGATAGAGAAGTGTGAGAGTGAAAGAGATGACCACATGCAAGATACACCAAATTATGTATTTTTGAATTGTAACGACTAATAATAATATTCTTTATTGACATAATTGGCACTGTTACATTATGGGATCCGTGCGCTAGTCAAAACTGTATTACAGGTGTTAGTATCTTCCCCATAATACATTGACAATGTTTATATTACATCAATAGGTAGTTATTCAAAATGGTAAACAATATTAGAATAGAATTTCGCATGCATGCATGTTTGTGTGTGTGTGTGTGTGCGCGCGTGCGCGCGCGTGTGTGTGTATGTGCACGTGTGTGTGTGTGACATATCTACTTCTTTTTGTTTTATAATACCATTAACATGGAAGCGCAGAAGTGGAAGGACCTCCACGTATGTAATATTTCCATGTTATATTTAAACGAGAAAACTTTCTGATAACATTGTTCAAAACTTGTATAAAGTTGCATTTTTGATGTCGGTTCTCTAAAGGGTTTCTTGTAAGCAAGTCACGTAAGAAAGACCATGAATATGAAAGCAAAGTAAACGTATGCACTCCAAAATTGTGGGAAATTTCTGAATACGACACAAAGCGGAGGTTTGTCTTTGACAATTAAGGTTTCTATTGAAGCTACGAGTATGAATGCTTTTGCGTTTTTCTGTGAACTTCTTGTGCCACGAGAGCGTTGTTTTGTGTTTTATAATCATTAGAAATGATTAATTTATACTTTTATTTCGTATCATTTATTCGTGCAGTATTATATTCTTTCACCAGCTGTACACGCGGCTTCGCCTAAACAAAAGGTTATTGCTCGTCTCCCACACTTAATAGCGTGATAATTTGTAACGTATAACCTGACCTGCTCTTTAAGGGATCTATCTAGTAGCACTGGTGTAAAGCTTAAACATACCAACATTCTAAATACGTCTTTTTGGCATCAGTATCGTTTCTAGGATGCGTTGCACTCACTTTTTTTCAATAATATTTAATGTACAGTTTTAGCATCGCTACAATTTTATTCAAAATCAAAATCAAAATCAAAAGTTTTTATTTCACATAAACCATTACAGGCGCTTATGAAAAGTCGAATTTAGGTGCACGGTTCCAATTAGTCGTTTCCTATGGAGAAGAACCGGCAAGAAACTCCATGGTTACTCTTTTAAAATCCATATCTTTAACAATTTCAGTGGGTACAGTTATGACTTAGATATGAGAGAGCAAAGTAGACTTAAGAGCAGGAACCACACAAAAAAACAAAATGAAAAATATGGTTACAAATTAACTAGGTATCCAGGCATCTAGCAAGTCTACAAAGCTCTCACATTTACAAAAGGTAAAAGGACGCTAAACTATATAAAACAAGTGACATGGTTAATTGTCATCAAAACACATTACAAAGAAAATCACTGTATAAGATAAAGATATCTTGAGAGTAACGTTAGTAATAAAAAAAAAGCTAATCGAATCAGGTTAGTTAATAGACATAGGTACACATACGACGTTAATGAGGTACCAGGGAAGCCACATGTGCAGAAGGAGTTATTTCCAAACACCTTTATCGTCAACGTAGTCCTTAGTCTTGTAATATGCTTTTTGAATAAGGACACGTTTAATATGGGCTTTAAACTTTCCCTCGGTAAGATCAGTTACAGATTTCGGTAGCTTATTATAAAAACGTACGCCATTTCCAAGAAATGACTTATTAGTTTTACTCAATCTAAATTTGGGAATCACAATTTTATGTTTATTACGTGTATTTTTATCATGAAAATCGCTTCTAACATTAAACATATGCAAATTTTTCCGAACATACATAATATTTTCAAAGATATAGTGTGACGGCAAGGTAAGTATATTAATATCTTTGAACACGTTTCTAAGGGACTCGCGGGAACCCATATTGTAGATTGCACGGATTGCTCTCTTTTGTAAAATAAAAACAGAATCTACGTCAGCTGCTGAGCCCCACAACAGAATGCCGTAGGACATAATGCTGTGGAAATATGCGAAGTATACTAACCTAGCTGTAGCTACATCAGTCAGCTGCCTAATTTTCCTAACTGCGTATGCAGCAGAACTTAACCTAGCCGACAGGGCAGTAATATGCGCACCCCACTGCAATTTTGAATCGAGAGTTATACCTAAAAATACGGTGTCATTAATTGTATTAAGATTATTGCCTTCGAGCATTACATTTAAACCTACTTGGGGAACATTTGGTAGTGAAAACTTAAGGCATTTTGTTTTGTTTGCATTAAGTAACATATTATTGGCTGCAAACCATTTAGAAAGAACAGTAAGGCTCTCGTTAACATGTAAAACGTCCCTATCTTTTCTATCTATTTTAAAAATAAGGGAAGTGTCATCGGCAAATAAAATTATGTCTGATAAGTCGGTCATCATATAGGGTAGATCATTTATATAGGTCAGAAACAGAAAAGGTCCAAGAATTGAGCCTTGAGGCACGCCCATCTTAACCAGAGACCCCGAAGATATCGCACCGTTAGCACCAACTTTTTGCTGTCTATTAGATAAATAGGAGAAAACAAGGTCAGCAGCTCGGCCACGAATTCCGTAGTGGTGTAATTTACAGATGAGGGTGTTGTGGTCAACGCAGTCAAAAGCCTTGGAGAGATCACAGAAGATGCCAATAGCATCCTGAGAGCTCTCCCAGGATTCCAAAATATGAGTGACTAGTTTCACTCCTGCGTCAGTAGTCGACCTACCTTTCGTGAAACCGTACTGGCGACTATGCAATATCCCGTTCTGGTCAAAATGAGACATCATCTGATCAAGCATGATTTTCTCAAAGATTTTACTTAGTGCTGGAAGCACCGAAATGGGTCTGTAATTTGAGGGGTTATTCTTGCAACCTGATTTGAAGATTGGTATTACTTTACTATGCTTCATCAAATCAGGAAATGTACCGCTATCTATACATTGGTTTAATATGTCTGTAAGTAAAGGTGTAATGGTGTTAATGATAGCTCCAAGAACCCTAACAGAAATGCCCCATAAGTCTTCAGTATTTTTTATATTTAGACTTTTAAAAGCTTTTATAATCGAGGTAGCAGAAATGTGCTTAAATTCAAAGATAGGTATATCTTTACAGAAATTCTGTTTAAGTAAGGATTCAGCTAGTAAAGAGGACGAAGCAAGGTATTATATGCACAGTCGGGGACTTGAAATGTTTACCACCCTAAGGCGATTCACACACTGCACCGCATCACGCAGCGTAGCGCGGGAGTGCGTGTTCTTATGTTGCAACACACAGAAAACGCATTCACGCGCAGTGTTTTCAGTGTGTTGTACTTATGCGTGTTTTCTATACAAATACAGATGCTTGCAAACAACATAAGAACACGCACTCCCGCGCTACGCTGCGTGATGCGGTGCAGTGTGCGAATCGCCTTAGGTTTATAATTGCTTGCACATTACTTTTTCATACGGTCAATATGACATAAGTTGATATGACATCTTCAACCTTATTGCTCACAGTGTCATAAGGAATCGAATTTGAAATCTGATAAACATTTCGAGTCCGCGACCGTATATGTATAGATATTACCTATCTTACGAAACTCTATAATCTAATTCAGATTCTAATAATCTATTCAGTTCTCGGAAACCCCGAACATCAATCAATGCGCAACGCCTTGAATCTCAATTCATCTCATAACCCAACTGTCAGACCGTATTCACCAGTCAATCAAACCACACTTCCTTCCAATGGGATTGCAACTAATTCAACGCTCCCAATCTGGCTTAATCATGGCGGTTCAATCTTGCCGAGTGACAGGCATAGTCCTAATACAGTTACCCCTGCCTCCATCTCATAGCGCGTCCCCGTTTTAATTGCCAACTAATTATCGAGAGCTCCGGGTCCTAACCGGGCCACTTTAACGTATTAGAACGCTAACAGCCGGCTATAACTGGATAGGTTTCTAACTTGAACTTGTGGGATCATGTTTAAACTTGTTTTGGATACTGGCTGGTTATAGTCTAGTTAAATTTTCAATAGATATTTTAATAGTCCTAGAATAAGGCTGGACATCTACCAGAGCTGTGCGAGGAAAATGTGCGGTGTGAAAATGTGTAGCGAGGATGTGAAACCGTGTGACCCTTTCCACCAGAGCTGTGCGAGGAATGTGTAATGTGTTAATGTGTACAAATGAGCGGTGCGAGGATAGGTAGCGGAATGTTTTCGAATATGAGTGGTGTGGCGGAAGCGGAGGGGTTTGACTGACTGGTAGGTGCATATTTTCAAATCCTCGCACACATTCCTAGCAACACATTCGTCGTAACACATTCCTCGCAACACATTCCTCGCAATACATCCCTCGCTCGCATTTCTCACTAGTTTTGTATGAACAAAAATCTCGCTTCGCTAAGCCCATATCCACCAGAGCTGCGCAGAGCAAAGCTAGGCAAATGAAGTGATTCTATTGGTGCTTACGAAACACATTCCTCGCTACGCAGCTTAGCACTGTTCTGGTGGATGCTCAGCCTAAAGGAAGCACAAAATAAACACAGGGTGGATGAAACGGCGGCGAGTCACGAGAAGGCTCCTGCGCAGAATGTCCACTTCTCAAAATGTCCACTGGTCGCAAAATGTCCTTTTCTCAGAATGTCTCTTTCGCAAAATGTCTCTTTCGCAGAATGTCCACTTCGCAAAATGTCTCTTTCGCAGAATGTCCACTTCGCAAAATGTCCCTTTCGCATATTGTCCCCTTTTTACTTGACTTACTTTAAATAATTTGACATTGCGACAATTTATAACAAAAGTAATATTTTTACAGTTAACGGTTCGTAGGTAATTAGTGTTCAAATTTCTTATTTTTTTTATTGCGAGTTAATAACAATTAGGTTGGTAAAATAATGACTTTAGATGATGACTTTAGATTAAATGGATCAGAATGTTGGGCTACAAAACATACGAATGAAAGGCAATTGCATGCAGCTGAGATGAGAATGATAAGTATGTGGGGTACGAGTATTACGCGAATGGATAGAATTAGAAATGAGTATATAAGACGAAGACTGAAAGTGGCGCCGGTGACTGAGATATTGTGTGAAAACCGGTTATCATGGTATGGGCATGTGATAAAGAGAAATGAGGAACATGTCGTGAGGAAAGTTTTGAGTATGAATGTCGATGGTTATAAGAGTAGAATACCAAAAAAACGAGGGATGGATAATGTAAAAGATGATATAACTAGAAAGAGGGTGACTACTGAGATGACGACTAATAGAGATGTATGGAAGAAAAATACATGCTGCGCCGACCCCAAATAAGTTGGGATAAGGGAAAGAAGATAATGATGACTTTAATAGTCCTGTGTTGTCCATACAATCCATTCGAACTTCATCATCTCATTCTGTCGTGGATTCGTCTAAAACGCATTATTTTGGAAATGGTCGTGGTGTTCAAAAACTTGGATACATGAAGTCTATCTTTATTAATCTCAAGATATTCTTCTAATTACCTGCCTAGCCTTTTCCCAACTATCTTGGGGTCAGCTTTGAGTCTAACCAGATGCGGCTGAATACCAGTATTTTACACGAAGGGGCTGCCAGCAGACCTCCGCAACCCTGTTACTGGGCAATGCCGATATCCTAAGGTTAGACCGATTGTCAGACTTTCGGGCTACTGACTACCTGTAACAACTGTCATAGGTATTAGTATAACACACGGAACTGACGGCTTTACGTGTTCCCCGAGGCACGGACGGGTCTCGATACGTTACAAACGGTCACCCATCCACGGACTGACCGTGGCACGCGCAGCTTAACTTTGCAAGTCTTATGATCCGCGTCGTTGTTAATCAGCCATGAGCTCCTCTGTATATATAAGTATCAAAGTAGCTTTTCGATCTTCTTTTGATACCTTTTGGCCACGAACACACATCAAAAAAAGTTTGCGATCACTTTGAAAAATCGAAATCTTTTTTGTTACGGTAGATTACTGATTTCTTCTTCTTTTTAGATTCTTTAGACACGAATTTTCTTTATCAAGAAAACACACAACAAAGAATTTTTCTTGATAAAGTTCAATTTAAAAAATTATATCAGCTTATGCTAGTGATCGCAAATTTTTTTTGGTGTGTGTACTCACAGCGACCATTCGATTCAACTTTTTCACGTATACGGTTTTACCGTATACGATGCAATCGTTCACACGGCAACCATTCGATTCGATTTTTTCACGTATATGGTAATTCTCGAATGGGCGAGTCGTGTGAACGAGACAACATGAACATAAGCGCCACTGCGTGTCGTATTCGTATTCGATAAAATCGTTTCGAGGCGCGGCATTCTCTGTGGCAAGTTCGTACGGTATACGGTAATAAATGTATCTCGAACAAGGTTTTCTTGTATGGACTCCATGTGAACAGTTTGACATATTGTCTACTGCCACGACTATGTTCGATAAAATCTAGTGTACGTTATACGGGAAAAGTATGACCGTGTGAACGTGGTCCCGTCGTGCTAATACGTTTTTCTCGAATTAATCTCGTTTCAGTTCGAGCACAGAGCAAGTTTCTAAAATATCCTTGAGTTCATTTTGCTAAGCTTCCTGAACGACCCCTTTTTTACTGAATAACACTGTAAAAGACATTTGTCTTTTAGAAAACTAATGTAAAAACTTGTTGCTCTTGTTTTTTGAGGGCGACGACAAACTCATTGTAGTTTTGTTAGTTGTTGATGTAGTGAGGATATTACGTATCTAGATTCTGAGTATAATGTTAGAGTAGAGTGCGAATTACTAAGATCTAGCCGTAGATTGTAATACGAGTATGCTGACTTGACATGTGACACTATAGATTAAATCACCTTAAGTTTATGTAGTTCACATAAAGAAACTACAAAATCGGATGTACTTGAATTTCGAAAACTCGTCATGATGAAAGACGATCGGGTTGTTGTTAAATACTAAAAACCAGCCAAGTGCGAGTCGGTCTCGCGCACGAAGGGTTCCGTACCATTATCTATAAAAACGACAAAAAAATCATGTCTGTTGTATGGGAGCCCCCCTTAAATATTTGTTTTATTTTAATTTAAGTATTCATTTTTAAAGTGAATATACTCGTATAACTAAGTAAATATTCTGTGAATATTTCAAGCGTCTACCTGTTGCCGTTATCAATATCGAGCAAAAAATCACGTTTGTTGTATGGGAGCCCCATTAAATATTTATTTAATTCTGTTTTTTAGTATTTGTTGTTATAGCGGCAACAGAAATACATCATCTGTGAAAATTTCAACTGTCTAACTATCACGGTTCATGAGATACGGCCTGGTGACAGACGGACAGACAGACGGACAGCGGAGCCTTAGTAATAGTGTCCCGTTTTACCCTTTGGGTACGGAATCCTAAAAATAACCTCTCTTTATTCTTTTGTGTATGCCTTAGAAATCTCTGAGTATAATTTACGAATAATCGGACCACTTAAGTTTTGTATAAAAGGTAAACAAACATTTTTTGATCGTAAAACAGTCATTTTGCTTCAGAATCGATTAAAAAACCTTGATTGGCATCAAGCGAAGACTACGCTATAATGTATAACATATAGCAAATATTGTATAGCTCAACGATATCGCTCAGCATAGGAAGATAGAATATCCATGCCATGTTTTTTACTTAATTGATAGACATTCACGATTATTAGGGTTCCGTACACAAAGGGTAAAACGGGACCCTATTACTAAGACTCCGCTGTCCGTCTATCACCAGGCTGTATCTCATGAACCGTGATAGTTAGTCAGTTGAAATTTTCACAGATGATGCATTTCTGTTGCCGCTATAATAACAAATACTAAAAAACAGAATAGATAATGGTACAGAACCCTTCGTGCGCGAGTCCGACTAGCACTTGACCGGTTTTCATTAGATTGGACGCTGACCTTGGGGTCAGCTTCCCATAGTTGGGAAAAGGCTAGACAGATAGATAATCTTTGTTTTTAGTTTGTTTATACTCGTTTCCTTCTTAATTGGCAAAGACACACGGAAACTGTGCAATCTGGCAGAGGGTGTATTCGAGCAGTGAATGTGGATATTGTGGATGTATATTTTGCTTCATACGAAACAAGTAGGATATACACTATTTGACGACACGTTTGGTGCAGAGGCTAAGCGATTGGCTTCTGCGCTACGGGTCGTGGGTTCGTTTCCCACACGGAACAAACATTTGTATGGCCTACAGATGGTTGTTTCGGGTCTGGGCGTTTGTTTGTGAGATTTGTGTCTGTAAACGGAACCACGATACAAGAGAAATCTTAGTGTGGGAAAAAGTTAAATAAAAAAAAAACAAAGTAGAGGTAGGTATAGGCCAAAGAAAAGATGGACGGATTGCGTGAAAGATGATGATGATGAAGTGATCCGACCGATTTCGGCCATGGCGATTGCTTCAGCTCCGCTGTAGTTGTAGTTCGTGAGCTCGCATATGGTTTATGTAACCAATCTTCTTTGTGAAGATCCTCGCACATTGCGGGCACGTGAGCACACCATCTATGTAATTATAGTTAGTTGCCCCAGATGGTCAGGCTTTCAATTGGTCACGCATGGCATCAAGCTCAAGGCGCCGCTTTAGTTCAAAATCATGAACTTCCAAAGTTCTCCACTCAAGTCTTTGAGCGGCTTGCTGCTCCCACCGAGACGGCTCTAAATCGGACTTGTTAAAGTTACGATTTAGCACATCTTTATACCTGAGGAGCTTTCCGCTGTGAAAGATGATATGAGTAAGAAAGAAGTGAGTACTGAGATGACGGCTGATCGAGGAGAACGGAAGAGGAATACATGTTGTGCCCCCACCTAGAGTGGGATAAGGACAGGGAGATGATGAAAAAACAAAGTAAAATGTCACCATCTCTTTGTTTTGAATGAAAAGATCCTATGTTATTTTTGTCCTACAAAACGCCGTTTATTTTGTCAACGATACAGAGTGACAAGGGTAAACAGGACACGTTCCAATTTTGCAAATTGACAACCGTCGGAGGTCAGAGCAATCGTTTGCGACACATTGAAACCTTTGGAATTCGTTCGATTCATACGTTCCCATTGTATATATTCCTGTAACGTTCGATCTCTGAATTCGTTTAGAAATGTGGTTTCTAGTTGGAATTTTCAAAAGAATATATTTAGACTGGAATATTTTCAATGTTTGTAGCATTTTTATCCAGCATGTTTTTGCACGGTGCGGTGAGTAATTTATTAATTTTATCGCGTAATAGAAATGTACTCGTATTACTGAAGCTGGGTTTCCATATCTTCTTGAAATAGGACTTTTGGCCGAAGGGTGTCGTATATCAACGTTTCCGAGGTCGGTTACGCGACACCACGCAGCGAAACACGACGCCGGCGACAACGTTACGTGTTTAGTTAATTAGGTTTTTTTTTAAAAAATTATTTGTTGTATCTCGTTCTCTTCGCACAGGTCCAACGCGCAGAGGCCCCTTTGAGAACTTTAATCTAAAATGGGATGGGGCACCAACCGGGGATTATTATATCCACGGCTGCACTATTGGAGTACAGTCATGTGGGTGCAAGACTATTGTAAAATATGGTAAAAAATGTATTAGTTTATTATTATTTAACATTATTTTGTGTATCTATATCTATAACAGGAGAAGCTGACTGACTGACTGACTGATCTATCAACGCACAGCCTAAACCGCTGGGGTTAGAAACTTGAAATTTTGACAGTAGGTTCTTTTTGTAACGCAGGCATCTACTAAGAAGGGATTTTTCAAAATTCAACCCCTAAAGGGGTAAAATAGGGAATTTAAGTTTGTATGTAAGTCCGTCATTTTTGAAGTAAAAAGCATGATATTAAATGTTAAAGTTTCTGGTTAGAAATAAAGGTACACGTATTTGAGCGTTTTTGAAAATTCAACGCCTAAAGGGGTGAAATAAGGGTTGAAAGTTTGTATGAGAAATCTGTTTCTTTCGAAGTAAGAAGCACGGAATTAAAAATGTAGGCTCTTGGTGAGAAATAAATATACACGTGTTTGAGGGTTTTTGGAAATTCTACCCGTAAGAGGTGAAATAGGGGGTGAAATATTTTTTAATTTTATAACTACACCTAACAAGGGGCTTAACGAGGGCTCAAAATTTCACGCAAGCGGAGCTGCGGGCAAAAGCTAGTGTTTTCTATGGGCCTCAGTTGCCTGAAAATAAAATGATTATTATTATATCTAACCGGACGTATATTGGTCGGTACGACTCATCTTTGTGTTTCAATTAATGAATGTACAGCAGGTAAAATACCCTTGCATTCGTTAGTAGAATCGGCATTTTTGTATATTTTTTATTTTTTTTTGGAACACACTTGCAATAATTGCATAACAATAAACAATACCATTGGTAATTAAAACTACCCGTAAATGCTCTTTCATCATGCAGTATTTACAATTTAGATAGTTGAGTATCTTCTAATTACTTCCGAAACACCGTGACTCGAAGAGCATGTCAAACAGTAGTTCCAGGTGTCATACAAATACCTATGACAGTCGTTACGAGGAATCAGAAGCCAGAAAGTCTGACAACCGCTCTAACCTTAGGATATCGGCATTGCCCAGTAGTAGCGGAGGTCTGATGGCAGTCATCATCATCATCATCATTCAGCCGAAAGACGTCCAGGGGGGGGGGGGGTGCCATAATCGCGACGCTTGGTAGGCGGGTTGGCGATCGCAGTACGGTTGAAAAGTACTCAGAGAATGCTGCTGCCCATCCTCTAGTGAATCGCTTAGTCGTCACGACACCCATGGAAAGACATGGGGTAGTGCTATTCTTTATGTCCAGCACCACACGGAACAACGAATGGCAGTCGCTCCGTGTAAAATACTGGTATTCAACCACATCTGGTTATACTGGAAGTTGACCCCAACGTAGTTCTTTAGAACTTTCAAAACAAAATTTGTTTATCAAACTCTGTCACATCTACGAAACGATATTTTTCTTTTCTATCTAAGGCACTTGTCCGATCGCCGACGATGAGCGAGCAGCGAGTAGAGCTAGAGACTAGAAACGAGTTGGCGAGCAGCGAGAAGCGAGTATGTAGTTCCGAAAGTTTTGTCGCTGGGCTATAAGCGAGTGTGCGAGTGCGACGGGCGATTACTCTCACCACTCGCAAATGACCGCTGGATGATCTCTTGTCGTGAGGTCTGTCGGCCAAGCGAGCATCGCTGAGCAAGTATCGCTGAGCGAGTATTATCTTTGATAGCTCTTGTCGCTCAGCGACAAACTAGTGGAGCGAGTCCTCGCCGGCAGTGTGAACAGTCAGCGATCGACTATTAATATATGCATCTCTTTTGTTTACATAGAATGTATATCTATTTGTACGTTTCTTGAGCGAGAAAACAGTCGATAGTTAGTCGCTTCCTCGCCGGCGGTGGGACATGCCTAAGAAACATGGAGTAAAGAAAAATAATAAATCTTTCGAGTTGCAACAGTATTCAAGTAAAGCATGATGTATGTATGTATTGGAGCTTGCCCCCAGGGCAGCCGGCACTGTTATCTGCAAGTTATTGCCTCACAATATATGGATATATTCAATGCCAGTCTTTGATATCAACTACATTATATTTTCAATCATAAAGCTGGAAGACGTGTTATTGAAAATAGTTTTGTAAAATTGGAGTTACATTTTCGTATGTTGAATTTGAAACTAAACTAATAAGAAGATATTAAAACTATTTTCGAAAAATGGGCTTTGATTTTTGAGTGACTTTTTTTTTGGAATTTGTAACATTATTAAAAAGTTGCTGAGTATTTCATATTCAGAATATGCATTAAAATTTTCAAGTTTGCATACAGTTTATGGTCTAGATTAAAATTAGTTTTTTACCCGACTATGGCGAAGCAAAAAGGGGGGTTATGATTTTGACCGGTATGTTTCCTAGAACTTTCTGGAAATCAACAATAATATGGAACAATACCGAAATACGGGCCGCACACACATAATATATATTATTGACAATAATATATCACACCCCCGGTGAAACACTGTCACTTTTGTAATATTTCGAAAAACGAGCTTAGTAATAAATATTATGTGGCCTAAACCTCTACACTTGGTGCGACCATGTCACTGGATTGGTACACTGGTTGGCGTAAGTGTCGTTGTGGAAAATCAGGAAGTGTCATAATTTTATGCGATACTAGAGTCTTTAAATGCTTCTCCTGAAAAAGTACTTTTTTGCAAAAGTGACAGTGTTGCACCGGGGGTGCGATATGTACTAGTACTTTATTGACAATATTATTGTGTGTTTGCTACGGAGACCGATGTTAGGGATAAAGGCTTTGAGTTTAATATAAACCAGTTTAGCTATAATTTTGGACTACTGTCAGCGCTAGCAAACTTTGTTTTCTAGTACGAAATTAGTTTTAGTACTCACGTTAACTACAGATTATAACTGGTAAGCTGTGTGCTAGACTTTGGGGGGCGAGGGGGAGTGTCGATAGCTGCTATGTGTACGAGTATTAAAACGACGAGTACCAGTTTTGCGACACACGTATGTACACACGGCTACACTTCAAGCTATGCAAAACCAGTATAAGCTGACCGTTACTTGTGCGAAAAGATTATACAAAGCGACGCCTAGATAAACTGGTTTTCTATATTTTGATGTGTATCCGTGTGTACTATGAGAAATTTAATTAAAGGGATCAAGATTTATAGTTTTTTATTTCGAATAGGCACAGCACAGGCACTAAAGAAACTCGACAATTTAGTTGCGTGTTTCCAAAAAGTAGGTCCTATGAAGGAGGCCCGGAAAGAAACATCAAGGATACTCTTTTGTTACTAATTTGATGTACAATCGGATATTGTTACACTGTAGTGTTCAAAATGATGTGAGAACAATGTAGGTTTAGTGTTAGAAATATACTAATAATAATTTATATTTTCTTTTCTCCGAAATAAACATTATTATTATCTTCTAATTTACATTTTGATAGGGGTTGATGTATGACCTGTTGCCTGATCAGTAACAGGCCCGAGATGGCGGCGTGCAGTGTTCCGCGCGCGCCTCTCACGAGGACGTGGGGCTAGGCCCCACAGTAGAGAGGTCCGCCAGCAACTGGCGGACCGAGGCCTGCCGGGGTTGCAGTGCATGCAGCTGCGAATCCCGCTATCCCGGCTAAAGGTCAGGAGAAGGAACACCGTGGGTTTTTAGCCGGTAAGAGTCCGGCATAACCCCTCGCCTTCCCCGGGTGAAGGGTATCCAATAGGATGTTCCCACGAAAAAAAAGGGGTTGATGTTCATCATACATACATACATGTGCATCAGCAAAGCGAGACTCGACTATTATAGTAGGGGGAACCCAACACTACCATGGTGTCAAACAAATTCGTAACATAAAGAACAATTAAAACTATCCGATGTAAATTAAACTATATACACAAAGTTAAAGAAACACACTGACGAAATTTCTTTAAAACCAGTAAGTATAAAAGTCTAATTTAAGCTCTTGTTCCAGCCGATGCTGATAGCGAGGCGAGAGTACCCCTACCACAGATGGGAGCCACTTTACTTCGGCACCAACAAGGAGCCGTGGTACAGCGAAATGCTATCCTGGGAGGGTCGCCAGGACAAAATGTCGCAGGTAACCCGACACCCCGCAGATTGTTCTTAATGGACCTTTCAAAGGCTTTCAGCGGACATTTGTTGTAACCTTTTACTGGTAAAATATAAAGTGCAAAGTTTTTCCACGTCGTGAGAGGTTGTTTGCAGTAATACCGCAGCTTCACATTGGTCATATTTGTGTTCAATTAGGGTGAATGCGCACCTAGAGGCATAGCACTCGCCGAAAGCACGCGTTGAATTTGATGACCGTATTGTCATCCGCATTTTACTTAAATGCGGGTCGTGCGGCGCGGATAGGGGATAGGTGCGCGTCGTCGTTGCATACGATTTCATACAAAGATTTATAAAATGCGATGACTGCGGTGCGTGCGGCTCCTCCGGCGCGTCTATGTGCGCGTTCACCTTTAGGGAACATAAATAATATTAGGCGACTCACACGATAAATAAGGTATATTGAATAATATAAATACATAACGAAATTGGTAGTGTTAGCGGGTTCCGGAGCTATCAGCGAGTGTTCGAGAAGGTGCGGTGGTGGTGGCAGGCCGTAGACCAGTGAGCCTCCCCCGCACTCTTTGCTGTCCCTGCGAACATCATAGGCGCGTTTGTTGAAGCGCCGACAATTGGCACCAATGTTATGTCTTGGAGCCAATACCCCAATGTGTGGCTGCGGTATAAGATTTTGGTTTTTGAATCTTTAGAGCGGTTACGCACTGCATCCGATTCGAGTCCGTGAAAAGACGTTCCGAAGTAGTCATTTAACTATTTGTATGGTAGATTACGCACTAGATCCGACTTCCGTCATCCGATTTCTCTCCGTCATCCGTGAGTCTCCAATTCAGAAGAAATATTGACGGATCGAAGTAGCCGTAGTACTGTTTGTATGCACGCTTTCGCATTACCGCGGATTCAAATCGGACATATGCCAAAGATGGCCCCTGCATTGCTTAGATTTGGATCAGAGATCGGATTAGTGCGTAAGCAATATCCGAATTCGGTCCGAGTGTTTTAGACTCTAGATCCGTATTTTCACGTATTTGGATCGGATGCAGTGCGCAAAGCAATATCCGAATTCGGTCCGAGTTTTTTATGTTCGTATTTTCACGGATTCGGAGCCGCCGATCGATTCGATTTTCGCGATTTGACATTTTGTCTTTCGTTCACCCTACTCCTGAATCTTAATATACATTCAGTAGTTTTTTGTTTAACAATACATGGATCGTGTATTTATAATTTCGATGCTCATCGTTGTTTAGTTTCGATCCCAAAACTTCGACGTTTATTTTTCGGAGTTTGTTTTGCTCCCCTCGTTCGCAGCAGACAGTAAAAAGCCCAAAGGCTATTTATTTGTTATTTGTGCACAAAATTGTGTGGGGGCGGACTTAATGCTTTAGGGTGCTTGCATAAATAAAGGTTTTCCGGTCCCGATTTGTAGATCGGTACTGATCGGTGCAGGTCAACCTACATAAAGAAACAGGTCAATTAAACCTTAAACCCATTTAAATTTTCTTAAGGGCCATCGCAAACTGGGCGACTTGTCGCCGCTTCTAGTCGGGGCGACAAGACCCGGAGTTGTCGCTTGCGTAGGCGACTAGTCGTCACGACAGAGTCGGGCAAGAAGCGATCATTAGTAGTAAAGTATTCGAGAGAGACGGCCGTGTTGTTTCACAGAGAGACTGACTAACGCTTAAACCCATTTAAATTTTATTAAGGGCCATCGCAAACTGGGCGACTTGTCGCCGCGTCTAGTCGGGGCGACAAGACCCGGAGTTGTCGCTTGCGTAGGCGACTAGTCGTCACGACAGAGTCGGGCAAGAAGCGATCATTAGTAGTAGAGTATTCGAGAGAGACGGCCGTGTTGTTTCACAGAGAGACTGACTAACGCTTAAACCCATTTAAATTTTATTAAGGGCCATCGCAAACTGGGCGACTTGTCGCCGCGTCTAGTCGGGGCGACAAGACCCGGAGTTGTCGCTTGCGTAGGCGACTAGTCGTCACGACAGAGTCGGGCAAGAAGCGATCATTAGTAGTAGAGTATTCGAGAGAGACGGCCGTGTTGTTTCACAGAGAGACTGACTAACGCTTAAACCCATTTAAATTTTATTAAGGGCCATCGCAAACTGGGCGACTTGTCGCCGCGTCTAGTCGGGGCGACAAGACCCGGAGTTGTCGCTTGCGTAGGCGACTAGTCGTCACGACAGAGTCGGGCAAGAAGCGATCATTAGTAGTAGAGTATTCGAGAGAGACGGCCGTGTTGTTTCACAGAGAGACTGACGCTGCGCTGTCGAGCGTTTGTAATTTTTATAACACGTGGCTATTTTACCCGCACCGATCGGTACTGATCAGAACCGACTTGTCTTTACAGGCAACCCGCTTCTTTATGCAAGCGCCTTTAGGCATTTTCTACCAGTCGACTCTATCCCTGCATTGATCGTTTGCGAGTGCCTTAAAATTACTTATGGGCATATAAGCCTATTATTGTCTCACTGCTGGGCACGGGCCTCTATTAAGAATGAGAAGATGAATGATGGTGCTGGTTGGCGAACTACACACACAATTATGGAGCCCGTTTGCACGTGTCCTCACGATTTTTTCCTTCACCGTTAACGCAAGTGATGGAGTGCATGAAAAGAGCCTCCACGAGTGACGATACCCAGTACGTCCAGCGTACCCTGGGCAGTCAGCCCCGCTACTAACCTTGCTGACTCGCTAATCTTTTTACCAAGGCGTGAGCTGTTTTTGTATAGCTCGTGCTAACACGAGAGAAGAAGAAGAACGCAAGTGATAATGCAATTCTGATCCGCACATGAATTCAAATTGGATACGGACCCTCCTGCTAGGAAGGCAAGCTTTTAACCTAGGAAAGGCTAGGTTAGGCTAGCAATACTTTGTCAATGTAACTTAAAATTGTTTGTTTTCCACTAGATGTTGGAGATGTGCCTTCAACAATACCGAATGGTGATTCTAGACGGAGGATTCCTCTGCCACGCGGCCATCCCTAGGTCCAAACTTCATCGAAAAAGAGCGGAGACCATGAACCATAAGGAGTATACAAGAATAATAAAGTGGTTCAAAAAGAAGTATGAAGATAGACAAGAGTGCAAGCTTCTGTATGGCTACCCGAATTTGGTAAAATGAACCGTATGCGACCCGTCGAAAGATGGAAATGATTAAAACGTTTTTAGTTCCGCAAGGAAGTTATATTTGATTTTTTGCTAGATGGGATAAATTTGTAAGAAATTCAGATTTCACCCCCACTTCCTCCCTCCCCCTGTATGTATCGACACATAGAGATCAACTACGATAAAATGGCATGACCCTGCAACATCTGATTTCAATGTGTGTGTGCATATACGAACGAGTCACCGTGTTTATGTTTGATATTTAGTAGATTTATTGCTCGACTAGTGCATAATTAAAGTGATCGCTCGACAAGGCGCACGTGTGTCATTCATATAAACTTCCAAACGATACCTTTAATTAGCGACGTCAAATCTGTTGAGCGACTGATCGATGTTGTTGTTTAAGTTTGGTCTACTATTGCAGAATGCACACATGCGTTGAACGAATGGAGCGTTGTAAATATTCTTTCCCACACATTTTTATGTGCAGTGTCGATGCAGGGGCGTGACATGTTATTACGTACTTGATCTATACAGTCGTGTACTTGAAATGTTTACCACCCTAAGGTTTACAATTGCTTGCACATTACTTATTATTTTTCATAAGGTCGCTCGGTCGCTCACAAAGAGTTGACAGGGCAATTTTTTTCTTAATTGTTACAAAAAGGTTAATTTAAAGAGGATACTAAAGTCCGTTTCAAAATCTCTGAGACAAAATTGACTGGCGCAAATGTGAAACTTGTAAATTTTAGGAACATTTTTTTCAATTTTGACGTTTCGCGCATGTCAATTCTGTCTCAGGGATTTTGAAACGAACTTTAGGTAGCATAGAAAAATAAATCAATCTATTTATTAAATTCAATCGAATTCGCCCTATAAAACCTAAAAAGGAGTTCATAACATCAAAAACTGGTTAATAGCCTTTTTGCTAGAATCGACGCTTCACAATTTTAAGGGTCAAAATACACGTCCGATAGTTGCTTCCGGGAGCCGGATCCGACTATCTGATCGGATTCATGAAATACACGTACGATTCTTGTGTCCGATTTTTTCTGTACGACGACGACGCTCGGACGATGCTTACGAGTCTGACATCCGATCCGATAGTCTGATCGTACGTGTAATTCATGTACAAACAAATGTATGACGCGGAGGCCTTCAGATAGTCTGATCAGACTATCGGAACCGACTATCGGAGGCAAGTATCGGACGTGTATTTGGGCTCTAAAAAGTAATACTTATGTTGATATGACATCTTAAACCTTACTGCGCACAGTGTGAGAAGGAATCGAATTTGAAATCTGATAAACATTTCGAGTCCGCGGCTGTACATGTGACAGCTATATTCACAAACACAGTATACGTACAGTAATAAGTTCTTATCACTTCACTATGGATTAGATCTTCCAAATCAGGCCTGAAATGATGTAGAAAGCATTGAGGCCAATATCGGCCTAGAATAGTATAATTCAAGGCCCACACGACTATGCAAATGTTCGCACGGTAATGTTGATATTATACAAAGTATAATATACCAGAACAGGTGGAATATATACAGGGCGTCCCACGACTTTGCCACATGGAGGGGAAGTACCTTAAATACTGTAGATAGAAAAAAATACTGAATGAAGACTTCATTTTTATTTTAAAAACAATATGAACTGCATTCAAAGAATTTTAAATAATCACCTGTCTGAACCGGGAATCGAACCTGCTAAATGTGAAAACAAAAAAAACTGTAATTTTATTGTACTAATCGAAAGGCTCGATCAGATACATTTATTTCTTCTTAATAACATAGCTTCTAAAATAAAAGGAACACCATGAAATTTAACATTTATTTGAAATATTAAGACATGTTTAACTGTGCAACTTACAAACAATTTAATTTATTAAATACTCAAAATGTGTCTCTTCCTATTGTATACAAATTGTAACTATCTCGCTTACCGTTGATTTATTTCTTTTTTCATAGGTAGTGAAATTATTTGAAATAATACTTCGAAATAGTAATAAAGCAGTAGTACATAAAGTCAGTTGTTATACGAGTAAGCACGACATAGTCAGAGAGAATGCTATTCATTATTCTGAACAAAATTTTAAGTTAAATGTTAAATTTCATGGTCTTCCTTTTATTTTAGATGCTATGTTACTTAGAAGAAATAAATGTATCTAATCGAGTCTTTCGATTAGTACCTACAATAAAATTACAGTTTCACTCAATCACATTTTGCGGGTTCGATTCCCGGTTCAGACAGGTGATTATTTAAAATTCTTTGAATGCAGTTCGTATTGTTTTTAAAATAAAAATGAAGTCTTCATTCAGTATTTTTTTCTATCTACAGTATTTAAGGTACTTCCCCTCCATGTGGCAAAGTCATGGGACGCCCTGTATATACGCATTAAAGGACCATTACATGAACGGGTATCGGACGTGTAACGATAATATTTGAATGTTGTCTTCAAACAAACTTTGAAACGTTAATGAGCTTATGAAACCAATGCAGATTTTGATTTTGTGTACCAAGCTTAGGTAATTTTAGCAAATCAGGACACGGCAGATTATTTTTATGTATTTTTGTACAAAAACAGTACTTCTGGCGTGCTAGTTAGGGACGCTTTATTTAATACTACTAGTAACATTCAAGGCAGTTTAATATAATAATGAAATGAGGACTATCTGCAAAGTGGTTATTTATGTCATAGATTTTTCAAATATGACAAAAATCTTCGTCTTTTTACTTTTTTGTAGTAAATAGCCTGTTTTGCCCAAAATTAAGTATTTTAGGGTCATTTTTCATAGACAAATAGCCACTTTTGGTGCAGTCTGAGAAAAGAAAGGACACGATTCAAAAAATTCCACCCTTATAAAAACTACAAAAGGTTTGAAATTGTAAATACCGATTTCTGACACTCCTCAAATGTTACTATTGGTTAGATTTCGACTGCTTCGTTGGTCTAGTAGTTTCCAGCCCGACTGCTGAACGTGAGGTCCTGAGTTCGATTCCCAAATCGGGCAAAATGTTATTGGGTTCTTCCATGTGGAATTTCTCAGTAGCAGCCTGGAGTCTAGATTTGTGCCCGGTTGATGGCAATAGACTCGCCTTCTATTTCATGGGACTTAAAACATGACGGCGAAATGAGGGTGTACCCAACCTTTTGGGGAATACAGAGGTGATTTGTTTTAGATAAATACATCGGGCAATACACATTCGGGGAAAGTTATAAAATAGGTGTAAACTAGCACGCAAGAAGAAAGAAAATTATGATTTTTACTAAACAATTGTCTCCTAAACGTACCTAAATGCCACTTTACGTTCCTACACATAAAGCTGTAAATACCACAGATGTTAATCATTCCGTTTTTATTAACTATATTAAATATTTATAAGTGGTTTTATGTAAAATACGGCTTACAACTAGGGTTGCCAACAAATGAAATTGTTTGAATAGAAAAAAAAAGTAATTGGAAGAAAAAAAAAGTGTTTTGAAAATTTATGTTTTTATTCTCTTAAAAACATATTTTTGAGTGCTTTAAGCACGTGATAACATTTTTTTGTTATCAATGAAAGTTTCAAAGCTAAAACTATCATTTATGACATCTAAGATTTCGTCGTCGTCATCGTTTTCATCATAATTATGTATGACTAGCTGCGTCCCGCGGTGTTAACCGCGGTAAAAGTAGTCTATGTGTTAATCCAGGATGTCACCTATCTCCATAACAAATTTTATCAAAATCGGTCTATCCGTTTGAGCGTGAAGAAGTAACAAACATGCAAACACACACACTCACAAAGTTTCGCCTTATAATATTAGTGAGATACGTTCTGTTTTAACTTATTAGTATCGATAAATAGTTCAGTATTTACTTAATGAGTGTCTCGTTATACGCATCACAGTAAAGATTGGAAATAAAGTATTTTTGCATACTTTATTTTTATGTAAAAGTATAACTTATATCGAAAATAAAGTAGGATACGTTATTATAAAGTTTGTTTGGCAACCCTACTTACAACATAGACGTTGCTAGGAATTATTATAGGCTTGTGATAAAATGTTTTACTTCACTGGAATTGTTTGAATTTTACAGGCTTTTAATATTTTATTCATGTTCGATACAAATTATGATAATTTAAGCAGTTGTTTAAGTATATTAGGATATTTTAAAGTGAAACCCCGCCGTAGAGCTATATCGATGGACCCCTAGTGTCATATTAAGGTCTTTTTATGTGGAACGTTTCGTCCTAAATAAAGATTTTAATAATATTAGATGCATTTGTTGTGTTATTTATCCTGAAACCTGTTTGCGCCATTCCTTTGGTTAATTCTGAATTTATTTTGTGTCCGAATGGTGTCGCTTTGGCCGCAGTCTAGAAAGAAATCATCCACTCATGCGCAGAATTATAATGCCAGCTACACATTCTCGTCAAGACAGCCTGAGACATTATCTCTATCCTTTACTTTTAACATCAAATAGAAAAGGACAGCATTGAAGTCTCGGGCTGTCTCGGCGAGAATGTGTAGCCGGCATTGAAGATACTTTCGTCGCAAAAAGAAGAAAAAAAATGTTTGAACTTTACATAGATTTAGCATCATGAATTATATTCATAGGAATAGGAAAATAGGTTCGGGAAGCTACGCAATATCTTTTCGTCCCAACTACCGCAGTGTCTGAAGACGAAAGTCTTTGACCAGTGCGTGTTGCCAGTGATTGCATACGGCACTGAAACGTGGTCACTCACAATGGACCTCATAAGAAGGCTCAAGGTCACCCAAAGCGCAATGGAGAGGGCTATACTCGGAGTTTCCCTACGTGATCATATCAGAAATGATGAGATCTGCAGGAGAACAAAGGTAACCGACATAGCACGAAGAATTGCCTAACTTAAGGGGCGGGGCACATTGCTCGCAGAACGGATGGCCGATGGGGCCGAAAGGTTCTGGAGTGTCGACCGCGTACTGGAAGGCGCAGCGAGAGTAGGCCTCCTACAAGGTGCACCGATGACCTGGTGAAGGTCGCGGGAATCCGCTGGATGCGAGAAGCACAGGACCGGTTGATTTAGCGATGCTTGGGGGAGGCCTATGTCCAGCAGTGGACGTCTTTCGGCTGAATGAGTGAATGAATGTATTAATAGGTACAGACGCCAGCAAATAAAGCTACTACAATGTGTCAAATTTCTTTAATAGATTTTCATCTTTATCGCAAAAGCATTAGGATCAAGGTTGATTGGGAAAATTTAACAGTCTCGGGTAGCTTGATGTGCTGGCGTCTGTACCAAGATAATTATTTTTAAGATTATTTACTTTGTGAAAGAATGTACAACAAACACAGACGCTCAATATGTTTTCATCTACGATACTTCCTCACTTTGTCGACAGAGCTCTTATACGAGTAAGTAATATTAAAGAGGTGGTCGAGTTGTCGAGTAGGTATCATCAATGAAGCCAGTTGAGAGCCCGAAGAGTGGCCCTCTCTTTGTTTGTCCTGTCGAGTTAGTTATTACAAGGAGGCCACTTAAGGCGATACCCTGACCAAAACCTTGCGAGAGTGCGTTTTTCTTCGTTATTCAGAGACTATTAACTAATTAGTTAAGAGAAATAAACTACATCTAAAAGCACATTATTAATGTTCGATATCTTATCATCACATTCCACGTTCTACTTTGTTTTTATGTGTTATAAATACATTTAAAATCTACTTTTAAAAAGTGACTAAAATTATTGATTACATGCATCTGTTGCTAAAGGCAACGCTCTAATAATTTGAGAATTACACTAATGGATAGAGAATTAAAAAATCTATAAATTCCACGTTTTATTTATTCTCGAAAGATCGCTATTCTTTTTTAATTAAAATAATTCCAAAAATTGTGTGAGTTCTACGTTTGAAGGGGCGTGCGCAGGGTGCGGGCGGCAGTACGCTGCGTGCTTTCGTACGAGGAGGCCGTGTCGCTCTCGTCGTCGTCCTTCCCGCCGCAAATATTTATAATATTTTAAGAGTACCTACGGATAGACGCTTTTTATTTTTATTTAGTTTAATTTTAGTATAAATAAACCTAGTGATAAGAAATTAATTTTGTGTAATTTGAAAATGCCTAAATTCAAGAAGAATAAACGTCAAAGATGTCAAAATGCTCTAGAGTTGAATGAAATTCTGTAAGTAATTTTTGATGCATCATGCAAAGTTTACCAACTTGCTTTTATTCCGATAAATACCTACATGTAATTAAATGGTATCTTTTTATTTTAGGAAGAGCAGAAAAATACCGGAATGCGCATTTGACAACAAAAATAATTATTCAAGTTTACCATCAATAATTGAAAATGATATTGGGTAATCAGACGCACTTTTGAGTCCATAGAGTTATGAAATTACAGACAAAACTTACGAAAGATGTGATATTTTTTTGTGGTTACCATGAAAATAATATGAACCTTTTCAAATGTACAGCTAAAATACAGGGTGTTAACGAATTCGTGTAATTCCTTCAAACCGCGTTATCTATTGATGACACTGATTGACCCTGCATAGGTATTTTTCATAATCAACAAAAAAAAGTTTTCAAAAAATGAGCCATGGTATTCTGTATCTGAGTAATTTTAACGTCCCAAGTTAACTGACTGCATGGAGCGATATCGCTCTAGTCGTGCCCGTCATCGGTGTCGCCGTGCCTTCATTAATTTATGCAAGGCATCGAAATGTTCTAAGAACTATGTTGGAAAAAAAATGATTATTTTTATTTTTAATAAATCTAACTCCCGTGCGGGGTTAATCTATATCATTAATAGATAGTGTGGTTTGAAGGAATTACATGAATTCGTTAACACCCTGTATGTATCTAAATGATTTATTACAAGTAATTCAGTTTTGTTTTCATGCAAGATCTAATATAATGAATTCTTTATTGAAGGCTAAACACAAACACTGACGATACGCCAGTAAACGACTTGAGTCAAGAAACCATAGAATTAGAGGATACGTGTCTTGATTCAACTGAAATGGTTGAAGATGTAGAGGTTTGTTTATTTATTTTCTTCTAATGCTCGAACAGTTGAGCCATGCCAGTCTTCAAGTCGGACTGTCAATGAACATGACCAAAACGAAGCTGATGACGAACAGTACCAAGCGCAAAATAGAAATTGGGGGTGTGGCGATTGAATATGTCCATGGATACATATACCTCGGCCAAATAGTCTCATTCTAGGTACGACAAGATAAAGAAGTTGCCCGACGCACCGAGAATGCCTGGAAGAGCTATTGGTCGATGAAATCGCAATAGCAACCTGAGAGCTCTCCCAGGATTCCAAAATATGAGTACTCTGTGTACGATTATGCCTTTTTGTCACGTGATTTTCCGAAAGGTTAGGCAGGCATCTTATATTACCAGTCCTATACAATATTAGGGAACGCTTATTGCCGTCTACTGGCCTCATTTAATCATTGCTTTTACAATTATGTATAAATAAATATAATTGTGTACAAATAAAAAAAGTATGTGGATAAAAATCAACGTGTTTTTTTTTTTCGTTTAACCCCATCAATCAGTTGGACAAGGATGATGTCAGCGTAAGTAACAAGAAGGCGTAAGTAATAAGCATAAACTGAAGAGAGAATTGAGTGATTATTATTTTGAACTGACGTAAATATATAACATGTAGGTACTCGTTCGTTCGTAAACTAACCGCCCAACATTAACCTTTGGGCAGTAGCCCGCCAGGCACAAGACTCCGCCTGGTTGGAGGATCCTCCCTTTGGTTGGAGGAACACCATCTCTCGTTCCTCCATAATAATAATATCTAAACACAACAAAATGAAAAGTTTTTTTGCCTGTTAGTAATGATTTTGTTTGTGTTTTTTACTTGAAGTGCGAGTTGATAAAATCTATTAGGGTACGTTCACATGACAAGCGTTCAACGCGCGTTTTGCTAACGCGCGTTTACAACTACATACATTTTATTCAGGCCGCACACATGCTAACGCGCGTTTTAATAAAGCGCGCGTTGAACGCTGCGCCAGCGCTCGACTGTTGTCAGCGCGCGTCAACGCGCGCTTTGAGATCATTGATTTTCTATGTTACCGTTCAGATGAGTGCGCGCTTTCGACGCGTATAGACGTATTTTAGGGTTCGTTCGGTTCTTCCAGAAATCGTCCGAAATGGAAACGGAAGCTTTTAACACCGAATTATTTATAGTTGAAATAAAGTTTAGCGTTTTTATCTGCTACGAGTTCATCGTTTATGAGAGCCAGTAAGTCATCAAATGACTTGATGGACATTCTGAAGTAGTTAAAAAATTTGATTCCGAGTTGCTTTAACTTAGGATACAAAGTGAAGTACTGGCTTTCAGTCAGCCTGTATGAAAAAATTGGGTGGACCCAATATCTTCTGTCGCGTCGTTTTTGCCGTCGGTATAAAATCACCGTTAAAACTGTTTCTACGTTCATCTTCGACAAATCGCACCTTTAGAATTAAAGAGACCTATTCGAAATTTTAAGATTTCAACTTTTACTCATAGACTGACCCATCTTCATCGACTCTTAATAAAACAGAGGCGTATGGTGGCGTAGAAATGTAATGCAACAGAATAATCTCCCGTTTCTACAAAATTTATAAACATACGAAACTTTATTCAACGTTTTCCAAAACCTTAGTTTTTAGATAGGTCTCTTTAATTCTAAAGGAGCGAAATGTAGAACTCACTCTGTAGAAAATGAACTACGGCCGCCACGGCAACGCGCGTTCAACGCCTGACAAGCGCGCTCCATGTGAACATTATACAAAAATTTAACGCGCGTTCCCCGCACGTTGAACGCTTGTCATGTGAACGTACCCTTATACAGTGTTAAGATATCGATACCCATTACGTCTGTGAAGTTTACACAAAAAGAAAGTAATTTTTAAACTAATATTTTAAGTGACTTCACACTATCGACGGTTGATGACCCCAAAAAAAACATCATCAAATAAATATCTTTTTTAACGTCTGCAGAGTTTCACTAGCTAATTTAATTTGACCCTGTACAGGTACAGTAAACGCTCAAAACTCCATAGGCATGCTAAGGACTACATTGCTATAAACCCGAGCACGATACAGCCAATGCGTGTGCATGTGCGTATATAAGTGATGTCTCAACATTCCACAAATAACACACACTAATATATTGTCGTCGCACTACGCGAAAAACGTTCCTATCTTTATAAGATTTTTTTATTGAATGCCGTGTCTGTGCATTCGAAGGTCTGTGATTTTCACTTATATTCCTAAGTTGTTCGCCAGTTGGCGTTAGTAGTACATATTTACGAAGTATTGTAGAGGGGGGGTGCGGCAAAGAGGGAACAAATGCTCAAGGTCATTTGGTCAGGGAAACGCCTTAAATGTTGGTCATTTTTGGGTTAATTATTCGACTGATACTCGTAAGAAGCGACTGAAATTATTCTTGTTTAAAAATTGTATTCGCTTGTATATTGTAATCGAATTTAAATTGTAATAATTGAAACATAATAGTAAGTTATCTAAACCAAAAAACAAATTTCAGTCATTCACGAAAGTAGGAACTTTCGTAACTGACTGTAAATTGTTTCATGGTACTAATATGAAACAATTATACAGGGTGACTTTTAATTCATTGGCAATATTTTAACCACGTATTCTACCCATGATACTAATTTATTTAAGCTCATAATATCGTGTATTAAAATTGACAAATTATTTATTTTCAAAACGTGATATATCTTGCCATTTACCTACATAAAGTCCAAAATTAATAAACACGATGAAAAAATAAATACTAAAAATGATAATTAAAACTTTAATAAATTTAAAGTATCAAAATGCGTCAGCTAGGAATGCTAGTATACCAGTTTACTACGCGTTATTATTGCTTACGCTACAATGTAGGTACGAGTACAAGCTATCTCATTCAAAAGAAATGCCGCCAAACATTATTCGGCAGCTAGCGCGCGTGTGCGGGGGATACGGGGTGCGCCCACCCCCTCCCCTGGCGCGCCGCCGCCTGCGCCGGAGTGCGTCGCTCCAGTTACGCGTGTAATAGGTCAAGAGCGTAACGTGTAATTCGCGAAGGATTCTGTGACCCGTAAACCGTAAATAACATGCCTCGACCACGTAGTACAGTGTACACACGAACCAGCAATACCTGGATATGGTCCTGTTTTACGACCGAACGCACAGTTTGATGTTCCACCGCGATCCCGTCTGATGTTACACCGCCGCTATCCCGATGTACCGATTCCATCAAGAGACCGAATCTTAAGGTTAACTCAAAACTTACTGGATTTTGCATCATTCCACGTACACCAACGCTTGCCCAAGCGCCAAGAGACCTCCGTGGAAGCGCAGCTGTAAAACGTGCCTGATAGCTATCAGTCTGAGCTGTACTACCAACATGACGGGGCCCCGGCACACTACCAGCAGGATGTTCGCGCTTTCCTCGACCGCAGATTCGGCGAGCGTTGGATAGGATGCGGCGGCAGCGGCGGGCCTGTACCTTGGCCGGCGCGGTCGCCTGACCTGACGCTCTTACACTTTTTTGTGTGGTGAGGTTAAAAGACGAGTGAGACAAGTACAAGCAAGAAAGTGAAAGCCGCGAACAGTTAAGAGAGAGGATTGTTACGTAACGGCATTCGAAATAATAATAGTTAAATCGCGTACTATTTGTTTTGCAAAACGTGAAAAGTAACCATAGGCACCGTGTTGAGCTTTGTGTACAAAGAGCAGGTGAACACTTCGAGCACCTCTTAAAGTACCTACACGTAGGTAAGTACCTAAGTACTAAGTTTTCTTTTTTTTTCTTAAAAAAAAACCTTGCTCTAAATAAACGCTAATTTTATCTCACACACAGACAGACCCACAACAATAAATTAATCATCCGGTTGTTATTAATCAGCTTTTAAATACCTACGTCAAAATTATTATTGTGATTAAAATTAAAAACCACAAAGTTATTTATTTTAACATGTCATGAAACTGCCACCTATGTGAAATTAAATTTAATTATTCAAAAGTGCTCCCAATCAGCTGTTTCTCCAAAGTCCACGCGCGGTCAACGCAGTAGGTACTTTACTAAATAACAGTAAATAACTAGAAATACACACGCGCACGCCGGCCGCGTACTCCCAATCAGCTGTTTCACCAAAGTTCACACGCGGTCAACGCAGTAGGTACTTTACTAAATAAAATACAATCAGCTGTTTCAGTCAAGTCATTTTTAATGATTTTACAGTCATTGCATGTTATTTGAAACTTTTATTACCAATAACTTTTACTTTGAACACCGATGTAAAAGTTTAAATCATTTCCAATTTTCCAATTCTTCCTGTTTCTTTTTTCAAAACATTCCCAACGCTAGTACTTAATTACTTTTGTAGGTAACGTGCTGGGTGCGCTTACAAACTCAACACCTACTACATCTTTCTGTGCGGAAATCGAATTCGCGACACGTAACACAGCAGCCACACACTCAACCACTGTGCCAACAGTGCTGACAAAATAAGTTGTGCTACGTAATAATTATTATTACGTAGCACAACTTATTATTATGTTATTATGTGCTAGCTGCCATATTTCATTGATTTATGCGCAGAAGTAGCCCTTATTTTTAATTTGCTTTCTCATCAAAGTATGAATGCGGCTTAGATAAACGGGCGTTACTGTGCTTCAGGATTTTCTGTCATGATTTTTGTTATTTTCGGAATTACTTTCTGTCATGATTTTGATTACTTTCGGATCTAACTAAACAATTTAACTTAAGTACGAGTTACACGTTAGTTCCGTTGGAAAATCGAAGCTGCTACATCGCCATTCGCGAGTTCGCGATCGCAACCAAAGCGCCGCCGGCGCCCGGCTCGCGCCGCCCGCGCTCCGTCCTACTCAAAAATGAATGGTGCGCGTCGACGGTGACGGCGCGGCGCCGCGTGTGTGCGTGCGTATCACACACACTCACAACGGGCACACGTACATTTTAAATAGCGCGCAATCACAATTAGATCCTTTTTATTTTTTTGTTCATTTTGGGAAAACTCTGGGTTATTATTTTTGAACACTTTACTAGCTTTAGTTATTATTTGTTCCTCAATTAGATTCTTGGACTAAAATATTGCCAACGAATTCAAAGTCTTCCTGTATACCAATGTTTAAATATTTAATTTAAAAAATGGACCTCCTTCATTGTTCCTTGCAAGATTAGTTTGAAAGGGAGTACTAATCCGAAAGTGTGTTAAAGTACCCATTATAATAAATAACTTTTGTATTACAATTTTCCCCAAAAGTCCATAATTAAAGAGAAATAGCCGTTCAAATGTCTCCTAAAAATACTTTAAAACCCATAAATTTCATAATATTTTTATATGACAGAAAATTTCGATGCCATGCCTAAATTAATGAAGGCACACAGCTGACGGGCACGACTAGCATGATATCGCTCCACGCAGTCAGTTAAATTGGGACGCTAAAATTACTCAAATACAGAATACCATGGTGAATTTTTTGAAAACTTTTTTTTGTTTATTCTGAAAAAAACCTACGCAGGGTCAATCAGTGTCACCAGTAGATCACGTAGTTTGAAGGAATTACACGAATTCGTTTACACCCTGTAGATAATAAATTATACCCACATTAGTAAATAGTAACTATGATAAAAAAGAAACAAGGTACAGTCAAGTATACAATTTTAACCAGCATGCTGTCTGAATGTTTTTATGACATAACATTGTTATCTAGGATTATGTATAGTACTTAAACTTTATTCTGCTCTTCCAAAACGCTTCCTTATTTAACAATACCTCCCAAGTGCAGTGTGCTGGAAAGAAGAACTGCTATTGTTGTATTAAGGAGCTGTTTCCAGCTACTTTGCATTTTATAAAAGAGAAAAGCTTACGGTTAAGGATCCTTTCAAGGTAGCAATACCCATGTGTTTCTTGAATACCGTGTTTTATACATACAGCGTGGAGCTACAATGGCGACATTAACCTTTTTAACCGACTTCAAAAAGGAGGAGGTTCTCAATTCGTATGAATGTTTTTTTTTTTGTATGTTTGTTACGCGATATCTCCGCCAATTATGAATGGATTTTGATGATTCTTTTATTGTTTAGTAGGCCATACTTCAGAGGTGGTCCCATATAAATTTTACTGAAACGGATTCAGCACTTTTTGAAAAAATCAACAAAAACAAAAAAAAAACGCAAATCGTATGTAGACGACGTTCTAGTTGTAGTGCTAGTCCGAGAATTTGTACACTATTGTAATTGTAATTTGTGGCACTAAAAAGTATATACTAAAAAAAACTTTAAAAAAGTAAAAACCGACTTCAAAAAAAACTAAACGGAGTAAAATAATTATCATTTAATAAAACTACCAGTTTCAGAAGTCGGTGTTCTACGCTGAAACAAATTGAATGCACCGACTTCTGAAACTGGTAGTTTTATTAAATGATAATTATTTTACTCCGTTTAGTTTTTTTTGAAGTCGGTTTTTACTTTTTTAAAGTTTTTTTTATTAGCGCTTGGCTATCAATTGCCGTGCCCCTAGCGCGCGACTACGAATCGATAAAATAATATCTATATTTATTTAAATACGACGACGAAACAGTATATTGAGCATCGACAACAAACTTTTAATATATAAAGTGATCCTAAAGCCAGTGTGGCCTTATGGAATCCAACTATGGAGTAGTGCTTGTAACTCCAACATTAGTATAATGCAGAGAATGCAGAATGCTATCTTGCGTTCAATTAGTGGCGTTCCTTGGTTCGTCACAAACGCTGAAATCCATGAAGAGCTAACGATGGATACCGTCACGGAGGAAATCCAAAAATATACAAAAATGTACCAGGAGAGATTAAAAAAGCACCCTAACGACCTGGTTACTGCGCTTAAAACCAGAAGTTACACAAAGAGGTTAAAAAGGAAAGACATCATATAGTCCACTGAACTGTTGTGACTAACAAGAATTCGGAGTAGATGACTCGCTGGAGTCACACTCTTCCCGCCCATGTATACTTCCAGCTCATCTGCTGAAAGTAATGAATACTGATCGCAGATAAAACAAACAAAAAAATAATTTTTTTATGTAATATTTTTAATACTTAGAGCTACGAAACATAATTTTAAGTAATTGTAAATCATAATATCTCTATTGAATAATCGTTTTAGTTGTACCACGCAGTTCATAGGACGAAAATAAAACATGCATGTTCTCTGTCGCAGAAATACGACACGGGCGGTAAGGGCACGGAAATGTTTGTCGTATAAATGCGACACAAGCGGTTCAAAGGTTAATTTAATACACGGTTAGGGCTGGTGGTCAGTAACCATAAAAATTATAATAAAATAAAATAGTAAGTAAAGAGAAAAAATATGTTTTCAAAAAATCTAAGTAATTAATAAAGGGAACTATATTTTTTTGTCAGCAAAGTTTATATTTGTCATCAACTTGTAATTAATAGATCTATCGCCACGAAATATTTTCATTTTCAGATAAATTAAAGTGTCGCGAGATATGAATTACCAAATTAATGTCAATATGTATCTAAACTAAGAGATAGATTAAAGTAACCATCTACTTACCAACTGGCTTCGTGTAATTCCTTTAAACCACATGATCTATTAATACAGATCATGTGGTTTGAAGGAATTACACGAATTCGTTTACACCCTCTATAAGATGAATTATTACCACGGTTACCAGATGACCACGTCTTGATAAAGTGCCTTTTGATGGCTACAAAGAAGAGGAAGACCTCAAACCACCTGGAGGGCTAAAAACCTAAAGGAGGGTTTAGTGAAACATATTTCGTTCCATATTCGTAATCACAACTGCAAGTAGATTGCACATTCAGTCGCAACTGTAAACTATGCAACTTCCAAATGCAGCTTGAAGGCAATTAGGATGTACAGTGCAACTGCGTGACAACTGCCGCCAAAAGGGCCCAGGGGCCTAATTCTCCTAAAATAAATCTTGATAAATCACAACCGAACCCGAACCAAGGCCGACCCGTTCATTCAGACAGTTCTCAATTTCAAAAGCTGTCGAATTGTTTGACACAAAAAACAAAATCAATCATTTTGAAAGTTTTCGAAAACAAAAACTGACTGACGGTTGTGGTTCGATTGCGTTTGGCAACAATTTATTTTAGGAGAATTAGGCCCCAGTTCAGTAAAAAATGCCAGACAACTAGTGCCTGACGCTAGTTTTCAACTGGACCTCAAAAAATATTGTTCTACCTAGCCCTTTTTTAACTATGTTGGGGTCAGCTTCCAGTCTAACCAGATGCGGCTGAACACCAGTATTTTACACGGCGCGACTGCCATCAGACCTCCGCAACTCAATTACTGGGCAATGCCGACATTCTAAGGTTAGAGCGGTTGTCAGTTTCGGGTTTCTGACTACCCGTAACGACTGTCATAGGTGTTCATATGACACCCGGGAGCGACGGCTTACCATTTCCAGAATCTGCCATTTACCGAAAAAATGTTAAAGCCGTGTACGCACGAACGAACACGAACGTCGCGAACACGAACATCGAATACGAATCACTATGAAGGTGTTCGCCGAACACACTGTTCGGTACTGGTACGCACGTGTGCACGATGTTCGTGTTCGCTCGTGCGTTTAAGGCGCGGTGCTCTCTGAGGCGCGGAGGGGTCTCGAGGTGTAACGAACGGTCACCCATCCACGGACTGACCGCGACAAGTGCGGCTTAACCTTGCCAATCGTATGATCCTCGCAAGACATACATTTTTTTTTTATTGTTTTTCTTTGTCGCGTTTGGCCCTCGTCGTACCTGATGGTAAGCGCAGACAGGGTCTAAGATGGAGCACACGAATCCAAGTAACAGAGATATAGAGGGATTCCCCTATTCCCCTCTGGCTCTCACATACACATACACACGACGAAACACAGTAAACTGCTTGGCGCCGCACTTTAATGTGAGGGTGGTATCTAGCCAGGCGGACCGTATAGATCCTACCACCAAGCAAATATCACGAAGATACATTACACGAAAAAACACGCAAAACCCATTCCCGACATTTTCTAAAACATCTGTCTTCAAACGCCCTTGCTGAGCCGTCAAAACGCGTCTAAAGAAATAATAGACACTAAATGATCGATTGATCCCCCTTTCATGTTGCTGAGTAAGTACTAACAAGCTTTTCACAGCTAATGTAATATAAAATGGATGAAAGAAAAGTCCCGCCCACACGGCGTACTGTTCAAACATAATTCCGTATAACCCAAGGATCCGTACCTCTGTTTTTTGTTTGTTTTGTTTCATCTAGTGGCCGTGTTTACTCGGCACGTCCAATAACTTGCCATTGTTTGATTTCGCCTCCTTATAGCCTTTTTATAGATATTTACTTTGGACGGCAACTAATAAGACACTGTTTATACCCGATAGTTTTCGAATTACGCTTTATTTTGTTTAAAGTTTTTTGCGTTACCGCTGAAATCTGTACATAAAATAAATCTGTAGATAGTGTCTGTACAAAAGAAGTATTTAAAAAAACCGGCCAAGTGCGAGTCGGACTTGCGCACGAAGGGTTCCGTACCATTATCTATAAAAATGGCAAAAAAATCACGTCTATTGAATCCCCCCTTAAATATTTATTTAATTCTGTTTTTTTAGTATTTGTTGTTAAAGCGGCAACAGAAATACATCATCTGTGAAAATTTCAACTGTCTAACTATCACGGTTCATGAGATACAGCCTGGTGACAGACGGACAGACAGATAGCGGAGTCTTAGTAATAGCACAGTCTACATAAATCTTACTCCTTACAGTCGGTCTACGTAGAATATTGTCACAGAGCAATCATGCGGGGGGTTGCGGGGTGAAGGGGGGCGGAGGTTATGTTCCGAGTAGCCATACTTCATACTTGGGACATAACCTCCGCCCCTACATAATTTTGACATTTCATGGGACCTGTCAAATGTATGGGCGTTGACCCACTGTATGTAGAAAGTAGGTACACTGTAGTAATAGGGTCCCGTTTTACCCTTTGGGTACGGAACCTTAAAAAAGTGGGTTTTAAAGGATACGCAATTGAATTCTTTTCAATCATTTTTGGAATTTTCGTTTGTTTTTTGCACGCATCACGTAAAAAGTACTGACTCAATACGGTTGAGTTTTTTAGGAAAATATTGTGCGTATCTCGGAGTAACATTTAATTTTTTTTTTCATCGTAATGGTTTCGATCAATCAAAATATATTAAGCCGTGTACGCACGAACAAACACGAACATCGCGAATACGAATATTGAACACATTGTTTGCATGTGCGTACCATTACCAAACAGTGTGCCTGGCGAACACCTTCATAGTGATTCGTGTTCGATGTTCGAGTTCGCGATGTCGTGTTCGTTCGTGCGCACACGGATTTAGAATTTAAAGTTGTCAAAAAGAAAGTTTAGTTATTGCGACACAGTATTTTTCCGACTTCCATGAGAACGGAGTCCTATGAGCACAGATAGTTGCTTGTAAAAGAAAATAATTCAAGTCATATCACCCTGAAGGGTCACCTTGGCTGGTGACCCTTCAGGCCTCGTCAATAACTCTCCAGTTACGTAGAAACGGTCCCCCAGGACCACCTACAGCAGTCTAAAAGAAAAAAAAACATATTATTACCAACGAATAACGTCGTAAGTCGTAACTCCTCGCTAAAAAGGTAATTAACAAAATTCATACACTCACTTCCATTCATATTTTGAGGATAGTCCATACAGTTTGGTTATAAGCACACTGTTTTTGTTTGCGTTTAGGGTAGCGTCATAACAAAAGTGAGCTCGTCGCCCACTGTTGATCGCGCTTCCCACGTAGACAGCCACAAAGAACGGCTCTGACCCGCCTGCATACAATTGCTTTTGGTTGGATGTGTGGGCGTTTTAGCACTAAAACAAGAGCTGGGTTTGAGGTAAATATCTACTTCTAGGTATCTCAAACAAACTTGTATTCTTAGTATTTTCGACTCGATGGGATGATGAAGCCATATCATTTGCACAGGTAATATTTTCCTAACTGAATTGACGGTGATGTTTTGTCAAAAATTGAAAAGAGTACGCTTAGGTGGTTCGGTCATGTGACAGAATGAGTGAACGGCGATTAACAAAAGAAATTTATAAGGCGTAAATCTAGAAGGATATACATCGATGTTATTGGTAACGTTCTTCAAAAAAGATAGGTGTGTAGTACCCTCAACCGGCGTGCATGTATGACAAGATGTATGAACGTAGACGAAGCGAAAGGAGTATGTAAGGATCGTAGCATGTGGTGTTCTGCGGTTTTTGCCTACCCCTATGGAAAAAAGGCGTGATTTTATGTCATGTATCAATTGACGATAAAATATTTTTTGTTGCACAAATGACTATTATATTTCGCATTCATTTTACTGGTATAATTGATTCAAGATTACAATTAATCCCTTGTTACCCGCCGAGAATTTTTGTCATGATAGATATGTGTGATAGATAAAGCCGTAGTATAGTTATATCCCTAGGGATATAATTATATACCGTAACATAGTTATACGAAAGCGATTCATTACTATCTTACTAGGAATATAATTATAATACGGTTCAAGTTTAGTGATATAATTATATTACTTAATTAAGTTTAGTGAAATAATTATAGCAGTGTAGTGCGGGGGTGCTGCGGAGGCGGTGGCGGAGGCTTCGTTGTGTTTGTAAACCCCTAGCAGTTTTATGATCATATTCCTAGCGATAATTTGGGGTACCCCGACACGGATAGGTTAGGTTCGAAGGAGATGACGGGGGATGATAGATTAATTCAACTATGTTTAAAAAGTGCAAAGTTTCAACATCATTTCTAGAAAATTAACTCTAATTGACATCATTACTGTTCTTTCTAAACTTTTCTGTACCCATTACTTTTGTAGAGTAGAGTAACCTCATGTTTTCTTTTATTTCATAAACGAGTTAAGATGAAAGCTTTTTGCTACTTTACACAGGTTTTGAGTTTTCCACATGTGGACTAACAGGGTAACTAGATTATGTCTGTCGGAGCCTCAGACCGAATAAGATTCTTTTGGGCTGAGATATGCATTGAAAGTAAAGGGATTTTTAGGTAAAACTATTTTTGATAAAATCTTTCCTCCTGTATAATGTAACATATACTATATTGGATTCCATTATGTGGAGCAGAAATTTCCCTAGAGGATCAAATGTCTCGGAAAAGGGGGAAGTGTTGAGTGGCAAAAAATGAGAATCATAGCTTGGGGAAAATAGAGGAAATCTCAATAAGTGGGGAATTGCTTAAGAAGGCCACCGACTGCTTATATTTTGAAAATAAAATTACGGCATTTGAGGTAGAAAATTACGTGGCATTTTCTTCAGAAATAAGTTTTGCTGTGGTAACAGAACAAATTTTGTTTAGGAAAAGATTGAACCAAAAAAAAACAATATTGAAAATAATACATGCGAACAGCCCGAGTGCTGCGAGCGATTTGCTGCCAATTTTGTTTATCTATTATTTTAATACTACATATTATTATTAACCAACTCACTAGACCATAAAAAACGATTTTATGAAAAAAAAAACGTTACAATCACATTAAATTAGCTTGAAAGAATTTAAGTAAATAGGTTAAAATGATGATCGCAATAAAAATAAAAACCGGCCAAGTGCGAGTCGAACTCGCGCACGAAGGGTACCGTGCCATTATCTATGAAAACGGCAAAAAAATCACGTTTGTTACTCGTATAAGGGAGCCCCCTTAAATATTTATTTTATTCTGTTTTTCAGTATTTGTTGTTATAGCGGCAACAGAAATACATCATCTACGAAAATTTCAACTGTCTAACTATCACGGTTCATGAGATACAGCCTGGTGACAGACGGACGGACAGCACGAGTCTTAGTAATAGGGTCCCGTTTTACCTTTTGGGTACGGAACCCTAAAAACGACAGCAGCATTTATTAATTTAAATATGAACTAATCAATGTTTCCACTAGACAAAGAATGAAGTAACACAATTTTTTTTTTTTTAATTTTTACTCTAATAAATTTAAAGAGAAAAAAAAGGTTTTAAACGTAGACTTTTTGCGTCGGTCTTGTCTTTAAAGCGAATTAAACTCTTCACTGTAAAAAAGGGTAACTACCGAGGAAAAATAAAACACGAACCCAAGTAATGTGAACCTAAGTAAACCATCTCAACCTCATTGCTAATGATGTTGACATATTATATGTTGTATATTATATGATGTTGACATATATAGGGAGAGGGCGCTACTGTGCGTACGTAAACATTAGCTCCGTGAACAATAAATCCTTAATAATAGTAAAAGTGAATAATTCAACATAAAAACTAAGTGAAATTGTAAAAGACAATAACCTTCGGTGATCAAAACATCAGTTCTCAAATAATTCTTCATCAAACCAAATAAAATTGAAATAAGTGCAAAATAACGACTAACAATTCAAATATTGTGCATCATCCCAAATTGAACGCCACAGAGGACTGCAACTGTTTTTACCAGTAAACCTGTGAGAAATAGTACCTGACACTTCTAGGAAGCCGTAAAGGTACTTAAACTTATAATAATTATTCGAAAAGTTATTAACAAGAAAACGAGTCATTATAGTCATAATTGAGCAACAGCGCCATCTACCATCAGAGGGCAACACTAACTAATAGACGTATTGAGCTCCACTAAGCTGGTACTGATACTCACTAGAGGGCGTTGTTTATAGAATAAAACAAAACAAGAATCATTAAAAATGAAGCCAATTTGTGCAGGATGTCAGCAAGAAATATCTAACGGTATACATCTAACATGCATGCTTTGTAAAAGTATATATGATCTGGAGTGTGCGAATATCCCTTACGACCTATTCAACAAAAAAATGACACTAACGAGGAAAAAAACATGGAAGTGTCAGGCATGCTGCTGCAAAATTCCCAAAACTGGAAACACTGACACCCCTTTAAGACAGCGAGATCATGATATTATTGAAAAGTTAAACTCACCCCCAGAGATAAATAATATAACCATTAGGAAAAGGATAACAACCCCTAACGACGACACAGCAAACTCCGAAGACCTGAACCTATTAGGAGATACTATCTGCCAGGATACACCAACAACAGTTGGATCTGACTTCACACAACCTGAATTAACGCTAGAAAACTTAAGCAATGTTATAATACTACGTCTAAAAGAAAACAACAAATCAATTATAGCTGAACTACAAAACACCATACAAATAGAAGTTAACAAGGCAATATCAAAACTACGGGAAGAAGTAGAACGCGAAACCAATACCCTACTAAACCAAAATAAATTGAGAATACGAGATATAGAACACATAAATACCGAAATAGGGAAGCTGAAAACCGAAAATGAAAAACTGAAAACAGAAATAAATGATTTAAAAAATAAAATGTTACCCTCTGAAATTACCTGCACCGAAAATAACTCCAAAAAGATTGTACTATATGGCTTTCCTGAAAACTTTAAAGAGTCTGAGAATGACTTGCATTACCGATTAATAGAAGCATTCCATGACATTATGAACGTAAACTTAACGGGTTACATAGAGGACACTCATAGAATAGGAAGAAAAGGATTAAAAAGTCGACCATTGGTGATCGAACTGATAAGCAAAAGAATGGCTAAGTACATCACTGAAAACAACAAGTACTTCCAGGGCACCGGATTGTTCTTATCAGAATTTCTGAATTATAACGCGCGTAAAGAAAGACAATTAATGCGCGAAGAAATGCTTAAGGCACGAAAAAAAGGATTGTACGCAGTAATTCGAAACAATCAATTACTAGTAGAGGGAAAAATAATGGATATTACCAACGCAGAACAAAAAACCGAAAAAGAAGAATTAATTGAACAAACTTCCCACATCACTACCAATAACCAAACACGCTACAGCAACCTAGAAAAGGAGACTAGTTTTTTTCGAAAACAAAGATCATCAATATAAAATACTATTCCAAAACATCCAAAGCCTTTACAACAAACAACACCTATTAGAAGCATTCTTAGAACAATCACCATCTTATAAAGCAATATGCATATCAGAGTCCTGGCTATCACAAGAGAAATTAGAAATAATCCAATTTAACGGCTACAAATTCGCGGCATCATACTGCCGCAGACAACGTACAGGCGGCGGCGTGTGCATACTCCTACAAGATCACGTCGACTTTATAGAGCGTACCGACATCTCCGACATGTCCGTCGAATACGTCATTGAGGTGTGTGCGATTGAATTGTGTACTGAAAAACTACTGTTAATTATAATTTATTGGAATAGAAGAGAGGAAGATACTTTTTATAAACAGCTAAAACAAATTCTGAAACACATAAATAAGAAATATAGTAAATTAAACATAATTATAGGTGGAGATTTTAACGTAAATATTTTTGATAAAAACACAAAAACAAACGAATTTTTAGAACTTATGTTAGAATACAGATTTATGCAACATATTAAAGAACCAACAAGAATAACCTACACAACGACATCATGCCTTGACCTAATTTTTACAAATTTTAATAATAACAGCCTACACACAGCGGTCGAGGAGTTAGGCTTCTCTGACCATTGCGGTACAACAATACAAATAACCCAGTCATTGCATAGTAAACCAATTGATTGGAAAGTTCAAAAAAGAATGTTCAATAACAAAAACATACAACTATTTAAAACTACTCTGCAACAACTAAATTGGAAAAACATAATAGATGCAAATAAAAATATTAATGAAAACTACGAAGCATTCAACAATACATTAATACATATATTAAATAAATGCATACCATTACGAAAAATAATAATAAAATCCAACTACAAAAAGCACTGGTTAACTACGGGAATAAAAGCTTCATGTACAAATAAAAGATTATTGAAAATAATAACACTAAAAAATAATAATCCTATATTAAAACAAAATTATAAAAACTACGAAAAATTACTAAAAAAAGTAGTTATTACTGCTAAAAAATTACACTACATAAATAAATTAAAAAAATCCGACAACAAAATAAAAACAATGTGGAGTATTATAAACGAGCAAACAAATAAAAAACCAAAAAAAGAAAAATCTAATATAAAACTACATATTAATGACACAACAATGATCGACCCTAAACAAATAGCAGATACTTTTAATGATTTCTTCTCATCCATTGGAGAAGTGAACAGTCAACCATCAGGCTACAAGCCTCAAGGCGCCCCTGTCCTCCACCCCACTGAAAACACCATGTTCCTGGGCGTAGTTGAAGCCTATGAAATAAATATGTTAATCAAAAATTTAAAAAACAAAAAAAGTCATGGCACCGATGAGCTCCCACCTACCCTACTAAAACAATGTGCAGACGAGTTAACCTTACCATTCTACTTACTGATCAATCAATCTTTTGAAGAAGGTGTTTTCCCGGATAGTTTAAAAAAGGCCCTGATAAAACCAATCCATAAAAAAAACAGTAAATCCGATCCCAGTAATTATCGCCCAATCGCTCTTCTGCCTACTGCTTCCAAACTATTTGAAAAGGCAATGTGTAACCGCGTATACGCCTTCTGCGAAAAATATGAAATATTCAATGACTGTCAAAACGGTTTCCGGAAAAACCGTTCAACAATATTAGCAGTATATAAATTTATTCAAGAAGCCCTTAACATAATTAATGACAAAAAATACGCCGTTGGCATACTACTAGACATGACGAAAGCCTACGACAAAGTACAATACAACATATTACTAAATAAACTACATGGCATCGGAATCCGTGGAAGAGCTCATGAATGGTTCACATCCTATCTGAATAACAGAGAACATCAAGTAGAAATAGAATTCTTCAACAACTCCACGAAAGAAATAGAAATAATTAGATCAAATAGAAAAATAATCAATGCATCCATCCCCCAAGGCAGTGTGGTCGGCTGTCTTCTGTTTTTAATTTACATTAATGATCTCCCCAAAATCATAGATGAACACTGCGTCTTGTTTGCCGATGACATATCACTCTTAACTTCATGCGATAATAACACAAATCTCAATAGTAAACTCACTGCTGCACTAGACAACACAGTTGCTTGGCTGAACAACCACAACCTTGAAATAAATTTCTCAAAAACTAAAATAATGTCCTTCCACCCCCACCAAAAAACCCCATTAAACATTAATCTAACCTACAAAAACCAAGTAATAGAAGTAGCATCTGAATTTACGTTACTAGGCTTATCCATCGATACGAATATCAACTGGAAGTCTCATATTAAAAAACTGAGATCCAAAATATCAAAATTTGCCTATGCCCTCCGGGAAGTAAAAAAATCCACCAATCTCCAAACTGCCCTAACTACTTACTACGCATACGCCTACTCATGGCTTAGTTACGGCGTAATATTATGGGGCAATAGCACAGATTCACCAACTCTTTTCACCATGCAAAAAAAACTTATCAGAATATTAGTAAACATAGAAGATACCGACAGTTGCAAACCCCACTTCCAAAAGCTAAACATTCTAACCTTACCTTGTATTTATATTCTGGAAATCTGCAAATTCGTTAAAAAACATCAAAACTTCTTTACAAAGCGCGAAGATAAACCGTTACAGTATTCACTACGTCATAAGAATAGGCTAAACCTACCAAACTCGCGACTTCAAATCCACTCTTCAAGCACATTCGTAATGTCCATAAAAGTTTACAATAAATTACCCGAAAAATTAAAAAACGAAAATAAACTACACATATTTGTAAAAAACGTAAAACAGCTACTATTAAGCAAATGCTACTACAATATAAATGAATATTTAAATGATAAATTCTAATCGTATATTAATTATGTTCCTACTAAATTCCTAGTATCTACTCCTAATAATTATGTAATAAATAAGTACACAAGTTAATTGTAGAATGTAACAAACAGTAATAGATACAGCAATCTTTAAAAAGTGTGCAATATGAATACCTTAAATAAATAATAATATGTTGGTAATATTATCATAATTATAGTATTAAATAAATTAAGTGTACATAAATTAGTACCTATTTAATCTAAATAACTAAGCGCAATAAACGTGCAATCTTAATATTTAAATAGATAAACAAATAATTACTCTAAAACATAAACAGCGTAATTATAGTACAAAATTGTATATAGTATAAATAAATTAAGTAAGTAAATATCTACCTTCATACATAGTGCAAGTTTCATTGTTAATCCGAATTAATAAAAAACAAAATAATATTAATATATATAATTTAATTAATACTTAAAGGATAAATTATAGTATAAACTTTTTAAAATGCAAAACTTCCTTGTAAGGAAATTAAATTAGATAGATAGTTTTAATGATATTAATAATTTGTATATTAAGCTTCCTCTCTCCTAATATTTTTGCTGTGCCCGACAGGGTCCATAATGATCTCATATTTTTTTTAAGTTACCACCTAAGTCTACATTGTGGAATGCAATAAACTTATTGAGTATTGAGTATTGAGTATTGAGTATATTCTGTTGCGCTCTGAGTGAATTTACAAGAATAGCTATCTATAGAATTTACTATGGTATAGATAGTGGTACTATTTTTTTAACTGTCGTATCTAGCAATTGATAATTTTTCAGTAGTTTCGTTAGCTGTGGCTTTATTAATGAATTAATAACTTTTTTATGTTGCTCTTGGCTTACTCTTAGCTTGGTTAGTAGTTACCCTAAAGCCCTAAGGTATCTATTTATTTATTTCTATTCATTTGAAGCAGATACGCCACTCTGTGAGAATGTCTTTGAAAAATTGTCAATTGCTAGTTACGAAAGTTAGCGCGGAGGGTGACGACATTATCGCATTAGGTTTAGCCTGTAAGGATATTTCCACGTTTGGAGAAAAAAAAAATGTTAATTCAAGTTAATACTAGGTTCTTCGGAAAGGGGGTACTAATACGAAAGGGTATTAAAATACTCATAATAATGAATAACTTTTGTGCTGCAACTTTCCAAAGAAGCTTTAGAGAAATAGCTGTTCAAACATGTCATAAAAAATACGCTAAAATCTTTCTATCATCAATTTATCAGATATCGTCAGCTGTGTTCACATTTCAGGTCATATTTCTCTTGTCTTGGATTTAATAGCTTCAAGTTCTGAATTCGTAAATAAATCAGGGTTGTCGATTTTATGAATTGAATAAAAAATAATCGAATTTTGAAATTTTAACCCTTGCTTAAATACAATCATCAGTGATACTTTAAGTGGCCTTTTTTTTTTTTTCGTGGGAAAATCCTCATGGATACCCTTCGCCTGGGGAAGACGAAGGGTTATGCCGGACTCTTACCGGCTAAAAACCCACGGTGTTCCTCCTCCTGACCCCTGACCGGGGTCGCGGGATTCGCTGCTGCATGCACCGCAACCCCGGCAGGCCTCGGTCCGTTAGCCCCTGGTGGACCTCTCCCTCTATGGGTCCCTGCCCCAAGTCCTCCTGAGAGGCGCGCACGGAACACATGCGTGCCTCCTTCTCGGGCCTGTTACTGGTCGGGCGACGGGTCACCTAACCTGCCGCCCGCAGGCCACACACTAGGGTGGCCGGAGGTCGTCGCGCGCCCTCCGGCGGCGCCCGGTAATTCTGGCGCGGGAAGGGAGAGTGGCCGTCGCCTCTCTCTCCCTCTCCGCTCCCTCATTTTTGGCCATCACCACCTCGCAGAAGGAGGTGACGGCTTCCACGCACTCTCGCTCATTACCATGGACAGAACCACGGCCGGAAGCGAGAGATCACCGACCGCCGCGACTAGTTCACGGTGCTGCGTCGCCCACGCACGGCACTCCTGCAACGTGTGCAGCGCCGTGTCTTCCGGGCAGTCGACGCAGTGGTTACTTTAAGTGGCCTGCGTATTAGTACCCCCTTTTCGATTAACCTTTTAAAGTTATAGCTACTTAAACTGACATTAAGGCCACAAGACGAGAAACATGTTATTGAATTTACTTCACTATTCGTGGTTGAGAATATTGAAAGCGTACAAAATTGAATTCATATCGAAATAGACATGTTTAGAATAAGCACGTTCGTGCTGCAACATGCTTCAATCACTTAACTTTATATCAATTGAATAAAATTGAAATGAAAATGGAATATTTTATTTATTTAACATCACGCCTTGCATTCGGGCATACATACTTCGGGCACTATACATAGTACCCCCATATTTCGCCGTTGTGTTAAAGTCCCATAAATGATGGAATTGGGTGTTACTTTGCGGAAATCTATGACATACAAAAATGCAAATAGAATATCTAGCTTTAATTCCGCTGAACAAGATCGCTAGTTTGGATGCAGTATGCAGCACCACCCTCCCGCCCAAGAATATACGCACATGCAGAAAGAGTGAAAAAATAATGCAACATGCAACCAAAACAATACACGACACGTGTTTCGCCCCTGCACGGGGCATCCTCAGGACATGTTGACTCCTCGACCGCTAGGACGCGAGGAGGAGGTTCGCATATATTTGTGGGCAGTAGGGTGGTGCTGCATACTGCATCCAAACTAGCGATCTTGTTCAGCGGAATTAAAGCTAGATATGCTATTTGCAATTTTTGATTTTAAAAGTCCCATGTAATGGGGGGCGAGCCTACTGCCATCAACCGGGCACAAATCCAGACTCCGGGCTGCTACTGAGAAATTCCTCACGGAAAAACCCAATAGTACTTTGCCCGACCTGGGGATCGAACCCAAGATGTCACGCTCAGCAGTCGCGCTTGCGACTACTTACATGTGACTTAAGAATTACAGTGAAAATGGGGGTGTACTATAATACATCTCTGTCCCTTCCTTCGGGAATACCGTCATGATGTTATGCTAAGTTTATACAAGATAAAGTAAGGAATAGTTTTTTTTTGTAGTATACTTTCCAATACTCAAGGCATTTTCTGCTTTTTTAAAACGGTAAGAAGCAGATGATTCTTCCAGAAATTCAACTCGCGTGGAAAAAGTCTTGACCTATTTCCCAACTCTTTGTTTTACATCCAAAGTTCCTTCAAGTTATTTAAAACTGCGATCCCTTTTATTGTATTTTACCGTTTGATTTATTCTATTTAACTTATTCTAGCGATTGGGGTGAAGTTGTGTACTCAGGTTTGGTATGAAACTTTGAAGTAAGGATGCGAAAGTGAAAATAAAACGATAAACATCGTATCAATATTTTCAAACACTATTGATATTTGTCGTGAAAAAAATATCGATATTTATCGTGAAAAAATTATTATCGATGCATCGATATTTATCGTGAAAAAATTATCGATATGTCGGAATTTTTTCCCAAAGTCCCGTAGTTATCTAAAAGTATTCCCAAAATATTGAAGTAAAATTCGGAAAATTAAATATGTTTAGAAATTCTAGACAGTTTTATTAATTAATATTTTTTTAAAACAAGCGTTCGTTTTTTCAGATACATGCAACGCCTTACATTAGATAGGAACAGAGCAGCGTTAAAAAAAACTATCGAATTTGATACTATTTTGATACTTGAAAAAAAAAACGATTTCTGATATATCGTCGTTAAAAATATCAACGAAATATATCGATTATTTTCCGAAAAAAAATCGATATTTTAATGTATCGATATTTTTTAGCCAAGCCTACTTTGAAATGTGGGTTGAGTTTCTATCTGTATGTATCTACTGCAAGGAGTTTTTTACTGTTTTCTTTTTAAGAACACTTTTGATCTACTTTTGACTTAGAGCATATACCTATGGAGGGAGCAAGAATACGCTTACCCCTCTGACGTACCCCCGTGACGTATGGCCATAGACGATTATAAAAACTAGTTCTCTCGCGATATCTGGCCATTTCATATCGTACCGTGTCACGACACACACCTCGTAAAAATGGTTAATTCTTCGGTATTTTCGTGCAAAAAGCGGTCTGCTTCCTCAAACATGGAGTTTTCTGTCACTAATAAGCATTATTTCGGCAAACATGTATACATTTTGCATTATTTTCAAAAATATAATTCACGTCTTAGCTATCATCTTTTGTGACAGAAATTGACAGAAATATTTTAAAACGAGAGGCAGTGACGGGACAATGTGAATATAATTGAATGAACGAAAATTACAAAGAGGTTTACCGCTTTTCATAATGTTCTCTGTTATTGATTTTATTTCATTTTGCCTTGTTGATACTATTTAACAAAAAATAAAAGGTTTTTTTGCCTCCAACAACAATGATAGAACTAAGTTTCAATCAAGAAATTTAACTTTAATTAATATTTAAACCCTATTACGTGTGCAGCGAACACAATCGACTGAATCGTGGTTAAAATGTTCTCTAATACATCTATACAAGATTAGTCGGAAAGGGGGTACTAATCTGAAGGGGTGTTATTGTTAAAGAACCCATAATAGTGAACTTTTGTTCTACAACTTTCCCGAAAAGTCAATATTTTATACATATAGAAATAGCTGTTCAAAGATTTCATGAAAAATACGCTACAATCTATGTATCACCAGCTATGATCAGCTGTTTATCTTTTAGGTCATATTTTGGGGTCACTGTTTAAAAGCTCCATTTTCTGAACTCATATCTAAAGCAGAAATGAAGAATTAAAAAAAAAACAAAATATTAATCGTTTTGCATGGAAATAAAACTGATCGAATTTTGAAATTTTTCTCAATAACACTTTGCCCCAGGTCGGGCAAAGTGTTATTGGATTATTCCGTGTGGAATTTCTTAGTAGCAGCCCAGAGTCTGGATTTGTGCCTGGTTGATGGCAATAGACTCGCCCCCTATTACAAGGGAAAGGAACTAAACATAACTGCAAAATGAGGGTTTACTATACACCTCTGCCCCACCCTTCAGGGAATACAGGTGTGATGACCATGTTAACGAGGCAGTCACGCACGGGTGTTCTTAACGTGAGGCATTTAAGCTCCTCGAATTGACAGACCACGCGTAGCGATACCGCGATAGTACTTAATATTTATTTTCACCCGGTACCTATTTAACTTTTTGTTTCTGCCGTAGTCTCTATGACTATTCTTTATTTTATTAAAAAAAATATGAAAACACTGTAGTTCTTATCCACTTGTAAGTTAAATTGCGGAAGTTGATTGCCGTGATTTTAAAATATTTATTATTTAGTTATTATTTTAGTTGTCACACAGTGGGTGCCGGAAGACGGGCGTCGTCGCCGAGGGAGGCCTAGGAAACGCTGGCGTGATGACTTAGATTCGTTTATGGGAGATTGGCCAGAGAAGGCAAGGCATAGAGATGAGTGGAAGGCTATGGGGGAGACCTTTGCCCAGCAGTGGGACAAAATAGGTTGAAAAAAAAAAAAAAGTTAGTTGAGTGTTGATTTTTTTTTTAATATTTGTTAATGGTACCTAACTTTAGCGAAAATAATATAAGACTCATTTTTATTATTATATCCCTCTGTAGTCACGGATCATCTTCCGTGCGGAAGATGTCCGGTCCTTTGGAAGGCATACACGAGGACACAGGTCCAACGCGCAGAGGCCCCTTTGAGAACTTTAATCTAAAATGGGGTGGGGCACCAACCGGGGACTATCCACGGCTGCACTATTGGAGTACAGTCATGGACCGTCCCAGGTGGGTGCAAGACTATTGTAAAATATGGTGAAAAATATCTGGTCTATGGGAAGGGGTGTTAGGTGGACTAGATAACTTATATTGCCGGAAGAAACGGCGTCTGCCTTTCAAGTTTAAATTTGAAATGCGTTGGCAGACGGTGACTCGCCAGCTCACTAGCTGGGCCCCCTGAAATGCCGCCAGTATATGTATAGGCGAAGGGGGCAACAAACGTGTGAGCGGCTAGAGGTGTAGAGAAGTGTGGCCCCGGTTTCGCCGTCGCGGGTCTAAAAGACCCGGAGTGAGTTTCCCCGCTATTACGCCATTAGACACTTCCACCTCCGAGCATATAGCTCTGATGACCGTTATCGGCCTTTATAGGCAAGCCAGAGTTGAGAGTCCTGCGGGCACTCTTGGGGTTCCACTCCAGCCAGCCAATAAAGGCAAACTGAAGACGAGGCCCTGACCGACTGTCTGAGGCAATAAGGTACGCAGTGTCGCCACTCACCAAAAGCTCGCCACAAGCTGCCCTGCGGTTTGTAAGCTTTTCAGTAGACCTCATGACACATTTTTTACTATATTATGGGGTTGTAGAAAGCGCTAGTCTAATGTTCCCTCCGGTTTTACGTTAATCTCATGGTGAGGTAACGCCTTTCCCAGAGGGGGTTTATTATTATTAGCCTGTACTGTCCCACTGCTGGGCAAAGGCCTCCCTCCATTCCTTCCACTTGTCGCGATTCTGTGCAGCTTCATGCCAAATCTCAAGAAAGGCATCCAACTCGTCCCGCCATCTTCTGCGCGGTCTGCCGCGACCCCGTCTCGCTGTCTCAGGGCTCCATTCTTGTGCTATACGGGCCCACAGCTCATTTGGCATACGGCAGACATGCCCTGCCCAGTCCCACTTCAGCTGGGCGGCCTTTTCAGCCACGTCGACAATTTGAGTTTTGGGGCGCAGTATTGTGTTTCGAACTCGATCAGTTAATTTAACACCAAGTATACTGCGCTCCATAGCTCTTTTTTAAAATAAATTATTGTTATTCTTCTTACAATTGTTTTATTTTAATTTTAAGAACAATAATTACATACAAATTGTTTTCCACGAGATGAAATTATATATTTTATTTGTTCATTCCTTTATCATTCAGTTTATCGGCCTTTTATCATACCACATCACTATATTTTGCGTTTGTGTTAAACGTCAACATAAATAAATACGACGAAGTTATTGTTAGTGTGCGTGTTTTTTGTTTGTATTCCAGCTTTTATTTTAGTGTGAGTTCATAGCTACACGATATTTATATGTGTTAAGTTGTAAATGTGTGCTGTACGTGTTTACCGCGTCCCCCCGAAAATTTGGCAGAATAAAATGTTTGGGAACTTGCGCATTGCTACCTCCATAGGTATATGCTCTAAGACTTTTGACTTTACGATACCGCTACTAAAAACGCGCAGAAAAGGCATCTGTGGAAGGCAGTCGATATGTTTATTTACTGATTGTACTCATACAGTGCGATTAAATAAAAATAATTGGAATATTTATGAATCGTTCAGTGAAGAATTTCCGTTAATTAAATGTGTACCGAAAACTGCTGACATTACAAGGTTTAAGTTTCAACTCGCTTACAGTCGCGGACTTGAATCCACCCTAGGGTCTTTAATTGCTTGCACATAACTTTTTCATAAGGTGGCTAGGACGCTCGCAAAGATTTTTTTTTCTTAATTTACTTAAAACGGTTAATTTAAAGAGGACATAATGTACTGGGTAGCATAGAAAAATAAATCAATCTATTTAGTAAATTCATTCAAATTCGCTTTAAACAACTTTTGAATAGACTCACACATATCCAAAAAGGAGTTCATAACATCAAAAAGTGGTTACTAGCCTTTTTTGTTAGAATCGACGCTTTACAATTTTAAAAACTAATACTTAAGTAAGTTGTTAGGACATCTTAAACCTTATTGCGCACAGAGTGAGAAGGAATCGTATTTGAAATCTGATAAACATTTCAAGTTTGCGACTGTACATCACAATTATTTAAAGAATTGGATTAAAAATGGCGAATTTACTGTTTACCTGTGCCCTTGGTGTGCAGGGTGCGGATCAGCTCCAATGTTGTCCTCTCAATGATTACCTACTGGATTAATTTTCCCTATTTAAGGCATCGTTGTGGCAGACATGTTGCCTACAACCCTTCTGCCAGTGTTGCGGAATTTGTTCTAAAGAGTTATCGCGGCCTTGGAACGCAAAGGGCATTAGGAGGAACACGGATGGGTTTTAGTCACTAAGAGCCTGGCACTCCCTTCCGCTCCGTCCAGAGCGGAAGAAGTCATTTGACGATAACACTCCATAAAATAAAAGTTTTTGTATTTTTTTTGTACCTATCCTAATATAAATGTATTTTTTTTCACTCACAGTGAATGTGCTTGAACATAATGCAATAACGGCAACAATAGAAGAGCCACCATTTTCATTCCTTTCATCATTATAATCGAGTTATACAAATGTACACTACTACTACTACTAGTTGAGTCCCGGCCACGACCAGGCGGCAGTAATTTAATTATTCTGGAAGCCAAGGCAGTTAGAATGATGATGGTGATGAATTATGAACCAGAATCGGCGTGACTATTCATAGCACTAACTAGCTTCGTCGCTGCACGTAGATTTGATTTGTGTGCAACGTTAGTACTTGGAACTGTAAATATTGTGTGGACGTGGGCGGTCAGCGGTCACCCACGCACTCACACACACGCACACACAGACACACACACACACACACATATCGACGGTCATAAATTCAATTGGCGTAAGGGACATTTGACAAAAAAAATATTATTACACCATCGTACTTGATTTTTTCTCCTCTATCTTTCTGCATATTTAAAATTCTTGTAGCTCTACAAATAATTCCTTTACACCCCTGAAATTTTGGTACATAAAACGCTGCATTTTGCTTTAAAGGACACTAATTTAAAAAATATTTCAAACATTTGACGTAAGTACTAAAAAGAAAAAAGAAAATTGTTTTAAGGTTCACGAAGTTTCCGTTTTGTCCCATACGACATATGACTCAAAATAAAAAGCCCCTTACGCCAAATCGAAGTAACAATCTTGTCCGTTACGCATCATTACATCGTATTGTTTGTCCGTTACGTAGTTTGCTATATTGCTTTCACGGTAACTTGATTAATTTGGCAGATGTCAGTTCATGACATGAAAATAAATTGTAATGGCGCTTGTGTATGACAATTTAATTCAACAAGTATTAAATCAATTTAAAATATTAATAGAGCGTTACCCAAAAGGTTGTTTTAAAATCAGAAACATAGAAACAATGTAGTTATATGTGTTTAACGCCATAATTATATATTACATAAATGATTTTGAAAAAACCCCGACGCGTTTTCAAACTTGCGTCAGATGGTACCAGTTGCCAGAGACGTGCGTATCGATAAAATAATTTCGATAAATTTATATTAACATAATGAATATTTTGACTATCGTAATAATTATAGACGATAGGCTCAGTTGATTGAATAATTAAAATAAGGCTCATTATAGCCCAGTTGCCTTGCAAAAGGTCGGTCAGTCCTAAATTTTGGATACGTGTTATGGATATGTGTTCTTATAAAAATTACAAATTTTGTACCTTGAGTGACTTCGGCGCGCTCTGCCATCTTGGGTTAAAGAACCCAAAAATGAGTTTTTATTAAATAACTCCTTATGGGTTTTATGCCAAAAATTATTCACATCAATTTTGTAGAAAATTAAATTCTTATTTTTCATTCCCGACTCAAAATCAGAGGTATTTTATAGGTTTGAAGCCCATGTCTGTCTTTCTGTTTGGCTGTCTATTTCTCTCTCTGTCTGTGTGTCTGTTTGTGGGCTTTTCATAAAAACACCTAACATAACACATCCAAAATTCAGGACCGACGAACCTTTCGCAAGATAAACCTCTTTTTCGCGACCCGGCTACTGGGCTTATTTTTTTCAAATCAAATCAAGTCAAATCATTTATTTGTGATTCACAGGTAATAATTAGGTCTTATTTATACAAAGGTCATGCTGTGATCAGCCTCATGGGCATACAAATGTCATAAAAAAAATAGTTTAAGATCATAATTCATTAAAAAGTTATAATCATACAGGTAGATTCAATCGGACATTAACACTTTAAGAATTAATTATTATTGGTGATAAATAAACATTTATGTTCACTCATCCCATACTTGCTGGATTCATTATCACATCAGCACGTAATCGTCTATTGTTGAAGATATGCATGCTAATTGACTTAATCATAATTACTTAAATCACAAGTATTTGAAATGTACATAAAATCACATTACAATAATTTGTCAAATTCTCGCTGAAATTTTACAAATTTTATCGATAGTTGAATCGACTACAGTCACATGTCTAGACATGACAAGTCACAGCTCCTATTGACATGATTGTGTCATTTTAATCTTCTTATCGTGAAAACAATATAATTTTTGTTTGAGTAATATTTACCTATTTAAAACAAATAGGTAACACTTACGTTAAAATCAAAGAAAGTTTGATTCTTTATTGTATTTTTATCTAAAACGATTTTTTTTCTTCTAAAACACAACAATAAAGCGAGCAATTATCACACGTAAGTATTTATCAAAATACGCGTGACGGGCGGTTTGTTTTTCGCGCCATTTAGAGATGCCAATAGATCGAATTAATTGATTCAATCTAACAAGTTTCTGATGTAATCGATGTTGCATTTCTGCCTTACTATATAAAAATTCATAAATTAATTATGTGAATCTTATTATTATATCTTTATTATTGGTTTTCTAGTATTAACTTTTCTTTTAAAACGAGCTTAAGAATGTAATTACTCGTTATTTGATTTTCTTTAAGGGGCTCCCCGGATTTTCGGCGTGCACAATAGCGCGTGATGTTGTGTTGATAATGTGGTGTTGATCTCAAAATGATTAAAACTAGAAAGTTATTGTTTTTGTTCTTAATAAAAGTTGATTCCATAATAATGGCGACATTTTCAATTATCCTATTCATTTTTTACTTCAAAATAGGTAACACAAAGTAAAATATAGCTTTAAAGACTTTCCGATGTGCTACATTTACATCCCTTTTGGGGTGTTTCTATTTGGGTACATGTTACTTACGGCATATTTTTCATAAGACTTTATAGTATTATAGTCACTTACGACCAAACTGACACAAACTATGTATCGGTGTAAGGGACAAGTTCTCATATTAAAGCAAGAGTAAAGGACACTATCTCCGAAACTATTAAATTAAAGTTATTTTGAGTATTACCAGTCAAAAGAGAGCTTTATTTCAAGTTCTTTTGCCAAAGACATCATGAAAATTGCTTTAAAAATGAAAAAGTTATGGTACATAATGCATACTTTTTTTGTTTTTTGCTCGTACTGAAAACCTGTACTTTGTCCCTTACGCCAATTGAATTTATGACCGTCGATATAGCGCCTCCACTGCCGTAACGGACATGACTAACGTGACCATAATTTTTTCCCTCGGAACGGGACGCGAGCCATACGCACATCCAAAAAAGTTTGCGATCACTTTGAATAATCGAAATCTTTTTTGTTACGGTAGATTATATTATGATTTCTTCTTCTTTTTAGATTCTTTAGACACGAATTTTCTTTATAAAGAAAACACACAACAAAGAATTTTTCTTGATAAAGTTCAATTTAAAAAATTATATATCAGCTTATGCTAGTGATCGCAAACTTTTTTTGATGTGTGTATGCACGCTCAATGGGGTAGCTGAAAAAATGTATTTGTTGTTTTGTACATTGAGCGAGTTCACAAGGGCAACTTATTGGTTATCATGTTATGGCGTAATTTAGTTGTATAATTATACTGTCAAATTTAGTTTCTCTGTCGCATTAGGTTTACCAGAAGGTAAACATTACAGGAACCTGTAATGATAGACGTAAGTTTGAATGTAAATAAATAAACACTAAATCATTGTTTTTGGGGACAACGGCTCACAGCTCCAGAGTGAGACTGTCCGCTCAAAGCGGTATGTGTGGTCACCCTAGACATGACGCAAGTACATGGCCGATGTATGTTGAAATGAAATTAATACTTACAAACACTTTGTATGAAATGAGTATGCGAAGCTGACGGCTAGCTTTATTAGTGGAGAGAGAGATTAGTGATTAGATTAGTGGAGAAGACGGTAGTAATTGGTGTGGAACACGGCTTTATTCTTGGACTGATGAATTGAAAGGTGGCTGAAATTTGTCAGAGGTTGTCTACTGTAATTGCCAGAATCTCTATAGGAGGTAGACAGATTCATCATCATTCAGCCAAAAGATGTCCACTGCTGGACATAGGCCTCCCCCTAAAGGGAGGAGAGGGGATTTGCCGTAATCACCACGCTTGGCAGGCGGGTTGGTGATCGCAGTATGGTTGTTAAAGTACCCAGAGAACACGAGAAGTTTAACTATCTATATATAGGGTGACTGGTAATTAGTGACCGATACTTTAACACATGATTGTACTCATGATAACAAACAACTTTCCCAAAGAAACATTATTTTTATTTTATTTTTTTCATTTAATATTTATTAGTAAACCGTTACGGAATGGACGCGGCTCGTATTAAGGATATTTTTTTTTTGTTTCATAAATAACGTTTCTTTGGGAAAGTTGTTTGTTATCATGAGTACAATCATGTGTCAAAGTGTCGATTACTAATTACAAGTCACACACACACACACAAGAAATGTATGTACGCGCATGATTTCCGAACGACTGCACCAAATTGGATAATTCTTTTTTTTGTGTGTTCGTTACGGTAGGGACAAGGTTTGCAGAAAAAAAAACATCACGATAAAAAGGGCGGTACGAAGTTGGCCGGGTCAGCTAGTTTTCAATAACTTTAATTTAAGATGCCACTGATATACAGTAAAGGAAAACGTCGTGAGGAAACCTGGCCTTCATAGTCTCAAATCGCCACCCGCAGTGAGCAAGCGTGATGATCAATGCTCGTTCTGTACCTATGAGAAGATCTTGGGACAGTTACAGGAAAATATTTTTTATAAGAATAAATAAGGAATCCCAGGATTACTTATTTATTCAGAAAGGAATGTCCATACACTTTTGTGGGAAGAAGTTTAGGTATATAAGCGCCTGATTATCCGATCACTGTTTATAACCTACGATCCAGCCATTCGTTGAAACCTGCATTTTACTTGAATACATTTCTTTATTAAAACACTGTTCTACTAGTCTACCAACAATAAATGTAGATACCCACCAGGCCGCTTAACAGAACACTAGCAAACAATAATCACCGAAGTTATATAAGCCTAGCCGCAAAACTACACAACTTCGCAAATAGCCAGCTGCCTCATTTGAGCCCATTATTATTATATTTGTCCCCATTTCGTCCCCAACAAACAGTATTATTTGCTCTCTTTGGGGACGGATTAACAGGCATGTCACGAAGGTATATGAGGCATCCAATCAGCCGTGGATTATTTAATCTCCGTTGGAGGCTGTATATGTACTTAGAGATCGTGGAATATATTTTCTTTTCGTAAGTACTAGGTAGGTTTACGTTTTTGATGTAAGTGTACACGACGTTTCATTTCTTGCCCGAATAAATTTTATTTCAATTGTTCTACACATTTTAAATGTTGTAATGTAATGAAATTCTCTTTCAAACGCAAAGTTAAGGAATGCTACTTGAAGTCGTCGCACTCCTAATCATCTAATTTAGTCTTGGTCATAATTGTTTTTAGATTTTCATGTTTTGTATTTGATATATATTATAATGTCTATATATTATTATTTGTATTTATGTATTTTAAGTAACTTATATTTATCTTATGAATTCGTACTATATTCAGTTCGAAATTGTCAACTAATTTTTATTTATTTTTTGCTGTACCTATTTCGATGCTTTTCTTTTTAACCCAAAAGTTGACTGGTAGAGAATGCCTTATGGCATTAAGTCCGTTTTATGTACCACCATAGTGCATAGAAGTATAAATAAATAAATAAATGTGCATTGAATTGTTCTTTCTTAAACAAGTTTAGTCGGAAAGGGAGTAGGTACTAATCCTTTGGTCACTTAAAGTATAACTGATGACTGTTTTAAAGCAAGTGTAAATATTTCAACATTTTACTTCCACTCAAAATTATTTTAACTTAACCTTTCTCAAAAACACATTTATTCTTGCTTTAGTTATGAATTCAAAAATGTAACTTCTAATCCGTGACCCCAAAATATGACCTAAAATGTAAACAACTGATCATAGCTGCGGATATAGATTTTCAGCACCTTTTATGAAATTTTTAAATAGCTATTTCTCTTAAACTACGAGTATTGACTTTTGGGGAAAGTGTTGGAGCAAAAGTTCATTAAACTTAATCCCCCTTATTACAAAAGATGGTCTAAGAAAAACCTAGGTTTTAAAATAGCCCCGTCTCTTTTTGTCATATGGCATAAGAAAGTGATGGGTATATTTTAAACCGTGGTTTACCTTAGTCTTGGTTTAAACCATATTTTGTAATAAGGCCCAATCAATTGTAAGCTTTGTGTCTAAACAGATGCGGCTGAATACTAGTATTTTACATCTCAGCAACCCTGTTACTGGGCAGTGCTGATATCCTAAGATTAGACTGGTTGTCAGACTTTCGGGCTTCTGACTACCCGTAACGACTGTCATAGGTATTCGTATGATACCGGGACCGACGGTCTAACGTGCTCTCCGAGACATGTGTAACGAACGGTCACCCATCCACGGACTGGCCGTGGCAAGCGCAGCTTAAGAGGGCTATCGCATTTTCTCACCTCTCTCGCTCGCACAGGACCATATTTTTTAAGAATGTTAAATTAAAAGATGCATTTTTTAATAATGTATTCAATGGGCTCCCTTTAAAATAATATTAATTTAATAGGTATAATTATTAAAAACATTTTTATTGTGACATTTATTAAACTTATCTCAAAAACGGATCATAATAATTATTGAGCTGAGTTTATTAGGGAACACGATAGTAATGTGTTTTTAATAATTACCTATCAAATTAATATTATTTTAAAGGGAGCCCATTGAATACATTATTAAAAACTGCATCTTTTAATTTAACATTCTTAAAAATATGGTCCTGTGCGAGCGAGGCGGGAGACAAAATGCGATAGCCCTCTTAACCTTGCAAATAATATGATACGCGCGGTTGCCCCTCCATTAACCGTTAAACAGGGTGTTAACGAAATCGTGTAATTCCTTAAAACCACATGATCTACTACTGATGTAGACAGGTCCCGCACGGGATTTAGCTTGATTAAAAATAAAAAAATAAAATTATTGTTTTTTCATGCGGCTTTGTTACCGATCGTATCTAAACCACCTGATAAGGATTCAGTAAAAAAATAAGAATTTATTTTTTTGCAAAAAAAATTGTGTTATTTGTGTGAACACTTCGATGCCACGTATAAATTAATGAAAGCACGGCGACACGGCTGGCAGGGACGACTAACGCGATATCGCTCTTTAACTTTTTTTTTTTTGATAACTCAAGGCTCTAAAATGACTCAAAAATAGAAAATCTAGTTTTATTTTAGAATTTTTTTTTGGTGATTTTCAAAAATTCCCATTTAGATTTAATCTGTGTCACCAGAAGATCACGTGGTTTGAAGGAATTACACGAATTCGTTTACACACTATACAAAATAATTATTGACTATTAATAAAGGCCAATTCTATGGGACCCAATAAAAGGTACTTAGTACATTTAAAATGTCACTTACGGGATATCTTCCGTGATTATTTATTGGTTTGAGTTCCCGATATTTCGACGCTGTTGCAAGCGCCATGATCGCGGGTTGACTGGAGATTGCGGGTGGATGAAAATAAATTGTTAGGAGCAGACAAATCTGTCTACCCTCTTTCTTTGTCTCTTGTTACGCGCACTACTGGAACTCGACACTAAGTCACGGCAAAACACACTCACAGTATCAACAAGTTTTTTGTAGTCTTTATAACGATGCCGGCTGCCATTTATGAGCATGTTCATAACTGGATTCCACGTACTTGACAATTCAAACCAATAAATAATCACGGAAGATATCCCGTAAGTGACATTTTAAAAGAGACTAACCGTGAAAGCTTAAAACAGTGTTAAAAGGTAGTACAGTCGAACTCATAACTCGAAACTACTGCATCAAATAAATCTATATCCCAAAGAGTGTGCGAAAGTATGGGAAAGTTCCCTATGGGATATTTGGCACATAAAGGGATTTGTATGGAGTCGTAAACCGTATGTTATAATGACAGTTTTAGTGGCACAAACGGTTTGTTTTGCCCGTTTTGGGAAAAGGGATTGCAAGTATTGAAGGAAATTGGGAATTATTTTATTTTTTGCTGACTTGCCTTTGACCTACGACAGGAATATTATCCTGTTGATCTTTTAATTTCTTTAAAAATATTCTTGTTTTATGCAACAACTGCAACCGTTATGGGTTTGGATGTTTGTTAATCAATTTTGTCTTAACGGCTAAATGGATTTGGATGAAATTTAGCACGCAGGTAGACCATAATCTGGAATAGGACATAGGATACTTTTCATCCAGGCACATGAAGTAGTTTCCCTAGGATGCACGAGAGACGGCGGCCAACACCTAGTGTTTAATAAATTCATCCGTACTCACAGCGCCAAATCCACTAGCAAGGTTTACTGCGCAAGTTATTGCAGCAAATAAGTGCTCGTTTAGTTCGTAAAACTTGTAGAAGTCGAATTGTCGACTTGCTAAGGGTGTGTCCACAGGTTGAAAGTCGGTTGCACAAGTCAATTTGAACAGCAAAACTTGCTAGGATTTAGCGTTTAATGCAATGTAAAGCCCCCCTCCATCCGAACCCCCTAGTCGCCGCAGCGGCCGACTACAGACCCTTTCTCATAAGTAAAGTTCGCCGTCCCAGGCACACACTTTTAGAACCCGATGACGAAATAACCCTCCTCCAGGAGGCGAGTAAATCGACCAGCACACTACACAACGCCTGGCGCCGTCCGGCATACCGTTCTCGCCGACGAGGCCCGTCGCGATGTCCCACCACCGCCGGTCACGATCCACTGAGCTCTCCCGTCGTGGAGCCGGTCGTCTCTTCAGACTCCACAGTCACACCGATAATTCAGCCCTCATCAAGCTGTCTGCGTAGGGCGTTGCTGGAGGGGACTTAGGAGGGCCCTAAGTCCCCGCCAGCAACGCCCTAAGCCGAGGTCCGAGTCTCACTAGGGGTCGCCCTTAGTGCTGTTGTTGCAGGTAGTCATGATGTTAGTGTAGCTCCCCCCTCATTGGCTGGAGACCCTTCAGGTCTCGTCAATAACTGCCCGGTTACGTAGAAATGGTCCCCTAGGATCACCTACAGCAGTCAAATAGAAAAAAAAGCAATACCAAAATATATATTTTTACTTTTCATTTATTTGTTTACATTCAGGCAACAAATACCAATAAGTATATACCTTACAGACTAAAATACATGTTAAGTAATAATAAATAATTCTTAAAGCATTTTTACATTGTTGCAATAGTAAAATTGAAAAACAGTTAATATTACATAACGCTTAATGTACCTTTACTTAACTATTAGGGATTAGGTCTAATCTCCGCTGGCAAGCTGAAACAAGAAAGACATAATTAATTAATCCCGTAATGTAAAACATTAATATATTCTTGATAATAATATATGTTTTCTATACTAAACACAATTTTTAGCGCTGCAGGTGCCGTAATAAAACGTGAGACCGTGAACAAAACATACAACAAAACGTGATTTATAAACAATGACCCCGCCTGTAGCAACAAAATATGCAAAAATACTTAGCCCTTACATTATCAGTTTCTGTCAGATTTCTGACGCATGTGTCTAAAGTCCCCGTCACGAGAAGCTATAAATTTTGTAAATAAAGAACTTCTACAAAGTTACGTAGCGACAATTCAATCAACAACAAATAATCCCAAATTCAATCAACTCAAAGTTACATACGTGTAATACGAAACTAACGAGCAATTTCACTTAGTCGGGTTATATTTTAGCGATATAAAGCGCTATCGTCTAATGTTTTGTGGTACCGGAACGTGTCTGACTCATGGAACGTCAACATTTGGCCGCCATTTTGAAGTAAGTTCACACTGACGCTGTCAATGCTGTCATTTGAGTTTTGAATGCGTTTCAGTTTGTTTGTGTTGTTTTCGTAGATTATTATTTATTATTATATAAATAAAATAAAAACCATTATATAAAAATAAAAATCATTACAAAACTGTTTTTTTTATTTGTTCCAAAGGTTGCGAACCCCTAAATGTGTGTTTACAAAATTTATAGCTTCTCGCGACGGGGACTTTACTTATCTACGCTTGCGAGGCAAAAATTACCAAGCGACGTGTTGGCAACTTTACACTAGAGCATTTTAAAGTTTTATTTAAGTTCATAATCTTTAAATGCCAGTTTAATAAGCCTTTAAACTGCATTTAAAATTCGTTGGAATCAAGTAGTTATGACAAATAGGCGATTTAAAACGATTTTTTTTCCAAAATAATAGACTTTAAAATGCTCTAGTGTAAAGTTACCAACATATCGCTTGGTAATTTTTGCCTTTCAAGCATCGTTAAACATTTTGTACTAAACCCCGCATACTGTCAGAATTTGCTGGTTCCGCAGAGGGCTTTCGCGCACGCTTCGGAAATATTCTGACTTCTTCTCTCGTGTCAGCACGAGCTATACGAAAATAGCTCATGCTGTGGTGAAAATATTAGCCAGTCAGCAAGGTTGGTAGCGGGACTGACTGCCCAGGGTGCGCCGGACGTACTTAAGTATCGTCACTCGTGGAGGCTCCTTTCATGCACCCTAAATCTTCTAACAGAAATTTTTGATAACTTGCGGTCGGGCTTAAGGCACTACTAATGTTTAGTATAAATCATCGTAACAAGTCATCATAACAGAACATGGGCTCCGAATAACCACTACAATGAACGATTAAATGGGAAATTGCTTTAATCACCACACTTGCCAGACAGGAGGACGCTGCTGCCCATCCTCAAGACTTAATGCGTCGGTCGCCTTTTAGGACACCACGGGTGAGTAAGGAATGAGCCATTCTTAGTTAATATTCTAGTCCTAGCTTCCTAGCTAATATTATAAATGCGAAAGTAAGTTTGTTTGTTTGTTACCTTTTCACGCTTAAACCACTGAACCGATCATCCTGAAATTTTGCATATAATATACATTGTCAGGTGCTACTGACGCGTAGGTGTACACACATAGTCACTACGTTGGACAACCAATGACAGCGTCTCATTTTCGCGACACTCACACTTATCGCGTCAGCATAGAGATAATTTTTTACTGCAGTACTAATAAATTTAGTTCTAATACACTTCTTAGTTGTGTCGTACTGTACACATAAGCACAAATCGTCGCGAGTACAGATAAGTGGAACTATCAATATGTTGGGGTAACAGAAAGCAAGTAGAAGTATTTCATTCAAAGATGGTCGCGTCCCTTTAAAAATACCCAGTCATGCGCGTAAGTTATACGGCGCGGCTGACCCAATCTTCAGTGATTTACGGCGCATCCGATTAAGGCACCCAGGCTTGATTTGCATTTAGCTATATGTGTATTAGCTTGATAAAGCCCAACCTAAGTTAATCTCTTAGAAAGATAAATCTCAGGTGGATAACGCACTGGATAATTCTACTGCACAGCTAGGCTAAGTCGAGCAATCTGAAGTGACCAAGTATACAGCAAGACTGGTTGGTCATCCTACATCCGAAAATCATAACCTCTGCCCACCACTCTGTGAAACTTTAACTATGGGAGGAAAACTGACATCGTGATAAAAAAAACAGCTGTTCCATACAAAATAATTAATGTTGCTTATTAAAATGTGTAGAACAGCAGAATATTTTTCATGAATTCATAGTTACCTAATTCATAGTTTTTCTCAATGTAAAAGTTACACAGAATGATGAAATTCGAAAACCATGAACTCCGCTCGTTCATGGTTTTTGGATGTAGCGTGACTAACCAATGCTGTATAAGGCCCGGACTCCACCAAAAGCGGAGATGTGCGGAGATGTCTGAAGCGGAGACGAGAAGAGATGTTTTTCAGCTACGGTGTATCCACCCAAACTGTGCGGAGATGCGTATTGGCTAGACTGTAGCGAAGATGTGTGCTGGCTAGGGTGGAGATGTGCGCTGACTAGAGCGGAACTGAGCTGCGTGCGGCGAGCGTTGGATGTGAACGCACAGTTTAGTGCGATCTGACACGAAACCGCTCACTGCACGCCGCACACATCTCGTCTCTGCTGCGCGCCGTCGTCAGTTTGCGAGGCAAAGCTCACATCTCCGCCTTGTACCGCGGCCCATCTCAATCTCAGCGAGGAACAGCTCACATCTCCGCTTCCATCGCGCCATACAAATATGATACATCTCGGCTCAGTGGTATCCACTTAAGCTGAGTGTAGACGAGATGTGTGAAAAACGAAATTCTATTGCTTTTATAAAACACATCTTCGCTCCGCTCGTCTCGCCCGGGCTTAAGACAGGCCCTATTATTATTTAACGTCAAAATTCTTTAACATAAATTTCATAAGACTTTTATAGGCATCCCTAACTAAGTCAGGTAAGTAATATATTCTGAAATCAATCTGCATACTGATTATAGATTCAGAAAGTCTGTAATCAAATTTTCTGAGCGCTTGAACTTGTCGAGGACTCGTTTAATCCAATTTGGAAAGTCCCGCAATCTCTGCTGGAGACAGTAAAACATGAAAATTGAAGAACAAGAATTACTTTATGTATTTAAATGTATGTGTAATGTACGTAAGAGCGTGTACACATCTCCACGTCACGACGTCGTCAACGTGGAACGGTGTGTTGACGTAACGTGCAAATTTACGTTACCGTATCGTAAAATGCATGTCAGGATCATTGTTAGATTTATCGTTGACCATGTAGATCTTGAATTTTAATAAGAGAAACAGTAAGGTATGGTTTTAAAGCATCGGAGCACATAGACGGCGATTAACTTGCGGGCGTGGAGAGCGCGGGCGGAGCGCATACACGTGTGCAATTGCGGCTAGAGGCGGAACGTGTTACGTTACGGTAACGTAAATTTGCACGTTATGTCAACGCACCGTGGCGCGTTACCGCATCGTTCCATGTCGACGACGTCGTGACGTGGAGATGTGGACAGGCCCTACGGATATATACACATACGAGTATATGGCGCTCAGAGTCGTCACTACATTTTGTCGTGTCTCCTGGAAAAACGGCCATGGGTTGATAAAGTATGATGATGATAAATAATTATAATGTTTGGTCCCTAGTTAGAAAGTCTACTCTACCTCTTCCGAAAGGATTTATAAGACGTCTTTGCAGCTTCATTGTAGCAGATGAATGGGGACGACGAGCGTCCTGTACCTATAGCAATAACATAATACAATGTGTTAGGTATTGAACTACCGGAAATTTAACGATACGTTAAACACTTAATTTTCACGACAAAAATACCTCCTTTTGTAATACCAACCTTTCCCCACCTTTCCGAATGGCAACCACTTTGATATTTATTCTACCTGCTCAGTAAAAGGTGTTCATTAAAAATGGTAATTTCTTTGGAACTTTACTCTCTTCAACGAAAGATGAGTCCTAGTCATGGCGATCATTTCGTAAATTGTAGCCGCAAGGGGACTGCTATTGAAAAAACCTAAACGACATCATCAAAAACCGTAACACAGCTACATTATCTATGTTTTAAAAAAAGGATATATTCGTTGTGTCCACGCATGAACATGCGAGAAGGTTCCGCGGGCTGAGGTGGCGGGAGGTGTGACGGCGCAGCGCGGACGTATGGGCCCGCACCATCATTATTACCGAACTATAGCCATATTGGAACGACGCCTTTTTTACCCTTTTTGTATTTAACACTAACCGCCCAAGTGTACCGAAAACGTTATGGCCACCATTGTTTATCTATTGTGTCTATAATTACAGTACTACACAGGTTAATGGAATTATAATATTAACAAGTGAATTCGATTGTTTTAATTCTCATCGCATTCACTTTGTATGGTAACGTTTTGTAGAGAAACGTTAGGACTCACTTTACGTTATAGGAGTACGAAAGACCTTATTTTTTTTTTTTGCCGTCTATCTTTACATTTTAAATTTTTACGGGGTAGGTTAAAAATCAAGATGGCTGCCATGCGGAGTGAGGCGGTTGGAATTACAAATGGTAGGTAGTACTTTTGACAGTAAAATTAAGTGTTTTACATGCCCTTAAATTTCCGGTAGTTCAGTACTAACACATTGCTATGTTATTTTCATGAGCTCACCTCGCAACGGATACTAGTGGACTGACGGTAAACAACCTGAAAATAAAACAAGAAGAATTCAATCTTCATGATTCATTTTCAGGATCCAGGAGGCTAGGGAAAACACAATCAAACTAAAGCTGTTCTTGGAAATGTTTGAGGGCTTCGATAGGAGAATATAATTAATTTGCAGATTGATTTTAGAATATTTTACCCTACCTGACTTATGGACTATTCCTATGCTTTACCAAGCGTTATTGGTTAAATATTTTGACTTGTATCTTTACCAATAATGAAGCAAAGACCCCATAGCTATGCATAGAAGACACTTTTTTACGGTTGGGTAACTCTTACGTACTGACTAAAACCCATCCGTGTTCCTTCTAATGCCCTTTGCGTTCCAGGGCCGTGGTAACTCTTTCGAACAAATTCCGAAACCATGTCAGGTACTGGCTCTAGCGGGCCCCATCTACTAAGCTGACATCTCTTTGAGGCGTGCGTGGAACACAACGCGCCGTCGACCCGGGCCTGGTTCTGATCGGACGGCGAGCCACCCAACGCTATAGTAGACCCTGCCATACATTTGTAACTATCATAGGCAAAATTAGCATAAGAGTCTATTTATATGCTCAGTTTGGCAATAAAAAATGCTACCATTGGTAAGCAAAACGATCCGTTTTTGGCCATACGAACCCGGCATTACACTATATTTCTCAGACCTAGACTATCTATACTAGATCCCTTAGAACTCCCATAAATCTTTCAGTTTATGTTCCAATTTAAATCCGGCTTAGATCAGCTGGTTTCTTGTATAGATCGGCGATAGATTGAAAGGCACTTGCCAAGTGTTAAGTGAGGATACTCAATAGCAAAGACTTGCTGACATAACGCTATACATAGATAAGCACAAAAGATAAAAGAGAGCAATCATCGTTGAGGCGCCGATCATGAGTATCAGCGTTAAATAATTTGCACCTGCAATTCGCATTTGCAATTAATCTGGGTCACCAACATAAATAAATAAAATGTTTTATAACTATTCGACTGTTTCGTTGGTTAAGTGGTCGCAAGCGCGACTACGGTCCTGTATTCGATCACCATGACGGGCAAAGTATTATTTAGGTTTTTCTGTATGTTTTATTAGGTTTTTCTGTATGGAATTTCTCAGTAGCAGCCCGGAGTCTGAATTTGTGCCAGTATGATGGCAATAGGCCTGCCCACTATTACATGGGACTTAAACATAAGGGCGTTTTATTTATCAGAAACATTGCCCCACACTAGTATTACTCCTGTATCGTGGGTGCGTTTACAGACACAAATCTGTCATACACAAACGCCCAGACCCGAAACAACTATCTATAGGCCATACAAATTTTTGTTCCGTGCGGGAATTTAACGCACGACCCGTAGCGCAGAAGCCAACTCAGCCACTGCACCAAACGTGTCGTCAAATGAGGGTGTACTATAAATCTTTGCCCAACCTTTCGGGGATTACAGACGTGATGTCATAATTAATAAAACTTCTTAAATATGTAATGTATATTTGAATAAGCTAGCATTCATAGTTTCCAAGATATTAAGGTTATGTTGGTGATCCGGATTCATTGCACCCGAGTGTATTTATGGCGTACTTAAAGCCACGTTACCATTATCTAAGTAGCTGCTGGTTATATGGAACGTTAGCTTGCATGCATAACTTCATACTTGCGTACAAACTATTTGCAAAGTGGAAACGCGCCTTTATATAGTTTACTAACTTAACTAAAAGACTACTTACTTAGGTTGTATTAAATGGAACGGCATTTTTCTGACGGCTTCCTCAGCAATGTCGAGGGGGAAGGCGAATTCGATCATGTTTTCGTTCAAGCAATCGTTGTATGTGGAAGCAAGCTGGCATCTATCCGACATTCCTTCGATGCTATCCAGGCAGAGCCGGGAGACAGTGTTAAGTTTGCGAACCACGCGAGAGTTCTTACCATTCACCAAGCTAGCGAGATGGACTAGGAGTTCTCTGTTCACCTGTGGAATATGAAATAGGATAATTTACTACTATTAAAAATGGACAATAATTTAGTATTATTTTATAGAAACTGTAGAAGGAACACGGTAGGTATGTCAGAAAATAAATAAAATCGGTTAAGGGTCAAAATTCACGTCCGATAGTTGCTATCTGATCGAATTCATGAAATACACGTACGATTCTCGTGTCCGATTTTTTCTGGACGACGACGACGCCCTGACGATGTTTACGATTCTGACATCCGATCCGATAGGTCTGATCGTTCGTGTAATTCATGTTCAAACAAATGTATGATGCGGAGGCCTTCAGATAGTCTGATCAGACTATCGGAACCGACTATCGGAGGCAAGTATCGGACGTGTATTTGGGCTCTAAAAAAAGAGGAGATACATGCTTTTGATGTTTGTTGAGGAGGCATTTTCTATGCCTGTCACGCGAAACGGATATTGTACAGAGTGTTGTCAAGTCACTATGAAATTTTAAGGTGTGATATGACGTCATATGGTAGTAGTGTTGTCTCTGTCTTGTAAACAATTTTAAGTCGTAAGTAACTATAACTTGGGCATTTTATTAAATAGTCATTGATTTTTCACTGTTGTTTATTATTTTTGCAAAAGTTTCGAGATTTTTTTAGAAAAATAAGTCAAATACTATTGTTTCATAAATGTATCTTTCCTAAAAATAGATCCAGATTCAACCCATGACTTGACGGATCATAATTGGATTTCTCTATTCGAAGTTCTGTTCTATAACGGATTGGATTTGGGCCTGAATAATGGCCTTGTATGCAGGACCGAAGGTCATCATCGGCAAACCAATCTCTCGGGAGTAGCGTTGACGGTTATTATGTTCCTATTTGCACTTGTTTTTATTTGTTTAGCTGGCAATACATGTTGGCCATTGCTTGCCGAGCGAAGGCGAGTACCAACGTATAGACAGCCTATTTATCTAGCCTCGCCATTGCTCATCGTTGCTTGCCGAGCGCAGGTGAGCGCCAACGTGTGTACGGTTTGTTTGGTGTACCTTGCCATCACTCGGGATCGCTCGCCACGATTCGTCTCACTTCGGAACAGTGTCGGTTTTGTACAAATCAAAGGCGGCTCGCCTGTACTCGGCAAGTCGTGTCCACATGTTTGTCGGCTTTGTTGGCATTGGTCTCGCTCGAACCTGACCGACATGTAGACTGTAGCACTCGCCTTATATCAATTTGCCTACGCTCGCGTTGGTGAAGCTTGGCCAACATGTTTTGCCGGGTTCATGTCATTGAACGCTTGCCTTCTATGCTAGGTCTCAGTTCGATCCAGGGGGTCTACTCCCTAAGCACGAAGTCAGTGGTTTTTGGCCTTAGTTACGAGCATTTCCTACTCCCTATCATCTACGGACATACGATTATTTCGGGGCCCGAACTAAGAATGAATGACAACACAATTCGACAGTTGTCCCTACTACCGATGTGTTTTTGCCCGTCTGAAAAGTTGAAATTGATATGTTTTGTCCACTCCTATGTTTCGGGCTACTTTCGGACGGGCGACTAACTTCGTTGATGGACTTAGGGAGTAGCCCCCCTGGCCCGTACCACAGTAGACATACTCGTATAAGCTAAAGCAGTACTTCAACTACCTACCCTACAATCGTTCGATTTGACACACTCACACAGACACGCACTGCAACAAGACAAATACGGTATTTTCGGGATACAGTTCCCTTAGAATACAGAAAGACAGTTCCATACAAAAACAGAAAACTGCTCAGTATACAGAGCGTGTGTGTGTGAGTGTTTCAATTCTTGAGATTATAGTAAGTTGAGGTACTGCTTTAGCTTATATGTCTACTATGCCCGTACCTCTGCATTTTTAAATTCATATGCAGATCAGTATTTGAGTGTCACTTGCATTGACGGTGTTGGATGTAATGTAACAGACGGCCCCAGGATCTCCTGAGAGCACGTCTGCTACACCAGTTGTAAAAAATGTGTAGAGCATTCAATACCTAATACATAACATCAATAATAAAGTGCTTATACGAGTAAGAGTCAGCATAGCTCTACGTCCCCTGCAGCAGTCAGCGAGGTCCCTCTTGCATTCCCAGCGTTCGTCAATGGCCCACACAGCCATCCGACGGAAACCGGCGGCAGCAAACAGACCGGCTGTAGCATTTAGTCATAGTCATAGTAGTAGACGTAGACGACAGCAGGTCCGATCGCCGATCTCTCAGGTGTAGGTAGGGCAGGAGACGAAGTGAAAAGAAGGGAGAAGGGATTACCGACGGGCACAGCTTCTTTGTCTGGCTTTCCAGTTGGATCATGCCACAGCTGTTAATAATACCAAGGGAAACACGGAGAAATTCCACAAATGCTTTTTATTAAACTTGATAAGCTTCTTATTTCAGTTTATAACATTTATCAATTGTACGTCCATGTGTAAAATAAATAGAAAATATATCGTATCAAAAACATCACCATGGTGTAAAACAATCCAAAGTCAAGTCCCCATTCGAAATCCTATCTGTCATCAATAAAAAAGTATAAAATATCAAAATGGCCAGTCGGTGAAGATGACGATCATGAAGGTGATACTACAAGGAAATCATTGCGAGGGAATCTGCATAACTGTGAGAGTTCTAAATGTTAACCATGTTTTTTTTTTGTTAGAGATGGTTTTGCTCTTGACTCTGGTCAAGGTCAGAAGTGACGGAGACAAAGTCTACGATGGAGCGATGTAAGCTTACCCAGAAGAAGCCCGTTCACTCTAACTTTGAAGCGATTTGTAAGCGTTCGGGAACACAGACGCAGCTAGTGAGTTCCACTTTCCACTCTTTTGCCGTGCGCATTATGAAGGATGTTTGGAAGCGCTTAGTGCGAATTGGTGGAATGGCTACTAGGTATGGATGGTAACTTGCAGTGTGTCTAGATGTCCAATGATAGAAGGGGGCTGGTGGGACGAGGTTGTGGAGTTCTTAAGCTAACTCACCGAAGTACAGTCTGTAGAAGACCGACTGGTGTGTGTAATCCACCAAACCCACACCAGGCCAGCGTGGTGGACTAAGGTCTAAAGCCTCCTCAGTTTGAGTAGAGGCCTTGCCCAGCAGTGAGATAGTTATGGGCTTATTATGCTATGCATTAATTGACTCACCTTGCCATGATTGATGACGTCACTCTGTTCCAGCATGCAAGCAGCGAAGCACTGGCCAGACCTGGACACCGGTGAGGAGTTGGTAAAGTATGCTCTTACGTCCTTAGGGGTGGCTCGGACTTTGATGACACAGGATTGTGCCATTCGAACTAGAGCATCTAAGTGTCCTTGTACCTAAAATACGTTAACAGCTATTTTAATTTGTTCTAGAAAAATACATTGCCTGACTGTAGTAGGCTGAGTAAATATGTTGCTGATGTAGAAATGAGAAACGAATAGGATGCTTGACTATTATTAAAAATGTACAAGGATTTTATATTATTTTAAAGTAGGTAAAGAAGCATACCATGTAAAAAAATATCAATGAGAAATAAAGGAGTTACACGCTTTCAAATATTTTGGAGCGGGCACTTTCTGTCTTTGTCGCGCAAAAATGACATTGTATTGAGTTGTGTGAAGTTGTAACGACGTTCATGTGTTATGACGTCAGTCCACAATAGTGCTGTCTTTGTCTAGTAAACAATATTAAAACGTTTATTACTTAGACATTCTTTTGAATATGTCATTCGTTTTTTCTCTATAAGCTTTTATTCATCTTTTTTGTAATACTTTTGATATTTATAAAAATAAAATAATAGTCAAACACTGTATTTTCTGAGCCTACAGAGGGATATTCTTACTTTAGGGTCTGTGAAATCAACTAATGTGCCCGATGAGCGTTGTGTTCTTAATCCTATGACGTATGGCAACAGACATCCTATAATTTGATATAGCAACATTTTTCTGAAAAATAAAAAAATGAGGTATTAATTTTTGTGCATCATGTCTTGTTTCGTTAATTTACTAGGGTAGGTACAAATGTTGCGCGACAGGTGTCGGTAGAGATGTCGGGCGAATTCGGGAAACGTCGGGCGATGACGACCAACGTCGCCAGACACGTCGTACGACCGCAAACGACGTGTCGTCCGACCGCAAATCAGTAGTGCCACCGACGCTGGGGCGACGACACGTTGAATCTTCCTCAAAAAACGAGTTTTTCCAATTCCAAGGAAATAAAAATAATAAACCAGGTGGCTCAATACCCTGCACTGTACGATGCATCTAACAAAAAAAAAGATACGAAAGTAAATCGCGATCGCTAATCCCAAACAGGTCACACATCTTGTCTCGGAACATTCAGAACTAACTGGAATACGACGTGTCGTCTGCTGCAGCCATCTGCTGTTGGGTTCGAAATCATGACTGCAGCGACACGACGCTGCGACGTGTCGCTACGAAGTGTCGTTACGTACACGTCGTCTGCTGCTGCTGTATGCAGTCGGCTACGAATTTGAACCTATAAGCAGTACAACTGGCGAGGCGTAAGCTGAGCTTTGCATTTGTGTGAGTGCACATAGAATCGATTGCCAAAAAGCAGTATAAACCGGTTTAAACCAAGCAAAGGACGCGTCTGCATTCATTTTCACACAAATGTAAAGTTCAGCTTAGGCCTCGCGGACGGTACCATTGTATTTTTGTATTATAACTTTCGTGAGACACATTCATATTTATGATTAACTAGCTGTACCCGGCATGCGTTGCAATGCACTTTTTCCTACTTACTACCTACCTACTACATACATTCAGAAACCAATTCAAAATAGTAACAAAAACTTAAAACCATTTTCATACTGAGATAATTTCGTTTTTTTTTTAAATATCAAAATTTTCTTTCATAAGAACCTTCTCCTGACCATTAGAAAGACAACAAAAAAAATATTGCGAAATCGGTCCAGCCGCTCACGCGTGATGCCGTGACCAAGGAAAATAGGGATTCATTTTTATATATAGATTACGGTTTACTCACTCTCTCACTCACTACACACGGTGTTCGACTCGCGACCTCGCCGCGTGATCAGCTCATGATTAAGGGCTCCGTTTGGGTCCGAAACTAGTCGGGCAATCCCGAAAAATGCACGTGAGTAAACCGTAATTAATCATAGGTACCATTGTACTTATGTGTCACTATAACTTTTATTACCTAAGTACCTATGTATAGATTATGTTGCACCAAATGATATGGATTACTGTATTTTTTATCAAAGCTTAAATCTTTTACTTCAAAAAACATCAAACGGATTAACTGCGCCGGTTTTTCGCATTGTACCCCGCGCTCGCCCAGAAAGCCATTGGCCTGCCCTAGCGCCTACTATTGAGAAGCTCTTACCGCAAACAAAATAGGTTCTACTTTGCCACAACAATGAAAGTCTCAGACGCAAAGCAATTGTACGAAACAACAAGGGTTAATTTTAAATAACAGCTATCCTTGTACTGTTTTTGAAACGGTTTTTTTATTAAAGACGCTTTGTAATCAAATTGTTATGAGTGTAATCTACAACAGTTTCACATCTATCTTAAATATTTAAGTGTTATCTTATATCATAACCAATTGATACAAGGAGTAAACGAATTCGTGTAATTCCTTCAAACCACGTGATCTACCGGTGACACAGATTAACCCTAAATGGGTATTTTAGAAAACCAAGTAAAAAAAAAATCAAAATCTTTTGTTTTCGGGTCCTAAGTAATTTTAGAGCCCCTAGTTATCTGACTGCAAAGAGTGTTATCGTGTTAGTCGTGAAAGCTAGCCGCGTCGCCGTGATTTCATACATTTATGCGGGAAAGAGAAAAGTAAAAAAAAAAAGTATTTTTTTTCTTATTTTTTTACTGAATCCTTATAGGCTTAGATACGATCACTTAACCGAACTGCATGAAAAAAAAGATTTTATTTTTAATCAAGGTAATTCCCGTGCGGGGTCTATCTACACCAGTAGTAGAACAGGAATTACACGAATTCGATAACACGCTTACGATATTTTGGAGAGCTTGTACGTTTAACTTTTAGATCAAAAGACAGGTGCTTTATTTATTGTTTCTTTTAGTCGCTTTTGTTATCAGTCGCATCTGACAGTAAGCGTAGACAAAGTCTAAGAACGAATACACGAATCTGAGTAACAGAAAAATAGAGGGTGTATTTACTGGGATCAGATATAATTTGACTCTGAGAAACTTAGAATTACAAATAAAGTAAAATACAGATAATATTTGTAAATGTCTACAAGGTTAGTCGGAAAGGGGGTAGTTCCGTTGGGTAATCCGTAGGCCATTTAAAGTATCACTGATGACTGTTTTAAAGATTTTAAAATATCAAAATTCGATCATTTTATTTCGATGTAAAAGATTTTTATTTTAATTTTTTTGTTTAATTCTTTTTCCTTGTTTTAGTAACCAATTCTATTTTACGTCCTCGACCCTAAATACGATCGAAAATGTAAACGCAGTTGATCATAGCTGAGAAAAGATAGAGCGTATTTTTTATGAAATCTTTGAACAGCTATTTCCCTTAACCCTTTGCAAGGCAAAAGGTTTTATGAAAAGTAAATAAGTTTTTTTTATAAAAAATATATTTTTTTGTTTTTTTTTTCTTATATAAAGTAGTTAAAAATTGTAATATTGCCAGGTTTAAAAATATAACATGTAGGCTTTCGGGACATCTTCCAAAAAAGTTGGTGGCGAAAATATTGCCATATTATAAGGGTTAAACTATTGACTTTTGGGGAAAGTTCTAGAAAAAAAGTTATTCATTATTATGATATTTTTAACACCCGTTCGGATTAGTGCCCCCTTTCCGACTAACCTTGTATAAAATGCGGACAATAGCGTACATAACATTGAGTCTCGCTACACTTCAGTCACTACCTATTCAATCTGCAATCGTATAGGAAAAAAACAAATTTGAGGGCTGTTCCGATTCATTGGCACACGAAATGTATTTCTGTAGTACAAATATGCGGAAAAAATAAACATAACTTCAGAACGAATGAGCTGTCACGAAATTGTACGTCCGGAGAGAGAGATGTGTTGATATAGGATCGCAAGGATTTGATACGTTAAGAGATAAATGGGTAAATTCTACAAGAAGCTGAGTTAAAGGGGATGGTCTTGAATGAATATGTTATCTTTTGATAATATGGATTTGTCAACAGGAAATGCCGGTTCATTATAGTCGCCCATAAAACTCTGTCAAGGGAAATTAATACGTCTAAAATCTGTAAGTTCATTCACTTGACAGACAGGTTTGTGTTGCTGGGGAGTTTGTGGCGCCGTTTCTTCTTCACAGCATAAACACTAGGAAGAGTTGTAGGGCATTTTTGGGGGCTATCTATTGTAACTTTGATGTTCAAAAAGAACTAAGTAATTCTAGTCTATTTTGAATAAATGAGTTTTGAAACTGAAGTAATTCGGTATGTAATGTTTTTTTTTCTTTTTTTTTTCTTTAAGATTTAGGCTATTTAAAGAAACTAATTTGAATATTTTTGTTTTCTACACGGTAGTTATTTTTTAATATATTTTTAAAGTTTTTCTAGTGATGACGTCACGCGATAGGAGGGGTTACGATACAAAGAAACCAATTCTTTGTCTACGCCAAGTATAATATCATAGAGTTTTCCTACATCACGAAAAAGGAAGATAGTCTAGTCACTTAGAGGTCAAATAGATGTCAAGTGAATTCATGCATTTCCGCTAAAATAAACTCCATCTTATAATTTTAAGAGCTAAAATTTGCAAAATAAGGTTTACCAAACTAAAACCTCAAAACGGTTTTGGAATCAGCATAGGTTAACTTTTACTTTACACACCGAATTGTGAGAAATATGTTCGAATGACTATGAACCGTTTTATTATAATTTCGCTGCGGCACATCGGTCAACTTATTTATAAAGAGTTTTCATTTCGAAACAAACGTTGCCCCGCGCTAGGATTTCTTCTGCGTCGTGGATGCATTTACACACACAAAACTCACTTTTCTTTATTATTCGACTTGGTCGCGCTTCACCTTAGTCCAACTAATGGTAAGCGCAGAAAGGGTCTAAGTGGAGCACACGAATCCAAGAAATAGAGATATAGAAGGATTCCCCTGTACCCCTTTAGCTCTCACTTAAACACGACGGAACAAAGTAAACTGCGTGGCGCCGGATTTGACTATGAGCGTGGTAGCTAGCCAGGCGGACCGTATAAGATCCTACCACCAAGCGTGCTGGGTTTTGTTGAATCTTACAACACGCGTCTATTCCCAGCGTGCGCTGAGGAAGTTTTATATTCTAGGGCAGCCTCTTACGGGATAAAATACGCACAAACACCTAGGACCATAGTAATTATCCGTATACTATAAAACATTTGCTCGGTGCGTGATTTGACCTGTAACGCAGAGGTCAATCGCTCTGCTACTGCCCTAATGGAGTCGTTAATTAAATTGCTGGCAAGCAATATAACATTAAAGGCTGCGACACACGGTGGAGATACCATAATTTATCTATATATGAGCGCATATAGTACGATATTTACTTGGATTTTTTTGCTTGGTGGTGCGATCTATACGGTCCACCTGGCTAGCTACCACCCTCACATTAAAGTTCGGCGCAAAGCAGTTTACTGTGTTCCGTCGTGTGTATGTGAGAGCTAGAGGGATATAGGGGAATCCCTCTATATTTCTGTTACTTGGATTCGTGTGCTCTATCTTAGCCCCTGTCTGCTCTCACCTTTAGGTGCGACTAGAGTGAATCGCGAACAAGTATAATAATAAAAAGATATCGCTCTTCACAGAAATCAATCAACTAACACACAACGAAGATAATATACATATGTTTCCGACTGTTATTGACGGATTACCTACAATATGGTTGAGCTGAGCGATGCGGATGTGCACGTCATGATCGTGACCGGGTGCTGTCTGTCGGGACTGGTCAGCCCTTAACTGCTATGGCAATCCTAGAAGGCATATTTTTCTATTTGTTACTCTTATGTGAGTTTATTTCTTACGTTAAACTGCATTATTCTCATTCTATTTCTCACAGTACTGTAATGGAATTGTCATGAACTACTGTTTTGAAAAGAGTATTCTTGGAGTTTCTTGCCGGCTCTTCTCCATGCAACCTACCTTTTGGAACCGTGCACCTAGCTTGTAAAATATGAAAAAATCCTTAAAAAATCAGTAACAATAGCAAAAAAATTGCACTATATAAATAAAATGAATAAATCGACAAACAAAGTTAAAACAATGTGGAATATTGTAAAAGAACGAACAAACAAGACAATAAAACGAGATAAACAAAATATAACACTACAAACAAAAAATCTGGTAAGTGACCCCAAACAAGTGGCTAATATCTTCAATGATTTCTTCGCATCCATTGGGGAAAACACCTCCCAAACACCCAGCTTCGAACGAACGAAAACATCGGTGATTAACCCCACTCAAAACACGATGTTTCTTAGCCCAGTTGATGGATACGAAGTTAATAAGATCTTAAAAAATCTAAAAAATAAAAATAGCCACGGAATAGATGAACTCCCACCAATCCTTTTTAGACAGTGCGCCGACGAATTAACATTACCATTTTTTAAACTGATTAATCAATCATTTGAGGAAGGAAAGTTTCCAGATAAATTGAAAAAGGCTTTAATAAAACCAATCCACAAAAAGAATACAAAAACAGACCCAAATAATTATAGACCAATCGCCCTTCTACCTACTGCGTCCAAAGTCTTTGAAAAAGCAATGTGCGATCGCGTTTATTCTTTTTGTGAAAAATTTAAGATATTTAATGACTGCCAAAACGGGTTTCGCAAAAATAGATCCACAACGTTAGCAGTATATAAGTACATCCAAGAAGCTTTAAACATAATTAATAATAAACAATATGCAATAGGAATATTACTTGATATGACGAAGGCCTACGACAAAGTGCAATTCCAAACCCTGTTAAATAAATTATACGGTATAGGAATACGTGGAAAAGCCTACGACTGGTTTGTATCATATCTAGAAAGTAGAGAGCAATTGGTTGAGGTAGAATTCTATAATAAAAAAACAAAAGAAGCACAGCTCAAAAGATCAGATGTCAGATCAGTACAAGCTTCAATTCCCCAGGGAAGCGTTATAGGATGTCTCCTATTCCTGATCTACATAAACGACCTTCCCAAAACCATAGAAGAGCCCTGTGTTTTATTTGCGGATGATATTTCAATCCTCACCTCATGTCAAACAAATGTAAATCTAAATGAAAAATTAAATAACATTTTTAATAATATAATTAATTGGATGAATGATCATAATCTCGAAATAAATTTTACAAAAACCAAATTAATAACATTCCATCCACGCCAAAAAAATCAAATAAATATAAATTTCACAATTAATAAAATTAAATTAGAAACAGTTAATGAATTCACCCTCTTAGGTTTGACAATAGATACAAATATTAATTGGAAATCGCACGTATGTAAACTGAATTCAAAAATCTCAAAATTTTCATATGCCCTCCGGGAAATTAAAAAGACTACCAATCTACAAACCGCAATAGTCACATATTATGCATATGCCCATGCTTGGTTCACTTATGGTATCATTCTATGGGGAAATAGCACGGACGCTTCTTCCGTATTTATCCTACAAAAACGTCTTATAAGAATAATAACGAACATACAACAAACAGATAGTTGCAAACCATACATTAAAGAACACAAAATCCTCACCTTGATTAGTATTTATATTTTGGAATTGTGTAAATTGGTGCGAAAATATCCTGATACATACAAAACACGAGGAGATATACAAACAAGCCATTCGTTACGTCATAAGAACAGACTAAACTTACCTCAGTCCCATCTTAAAATGCACTCTTCTAGTCCTTATTCTATGTCAATTAAAATATATAATAAATTACCAGAGTGCTTAAAACAAATAGAAAAAACAAATATATTTTTAAGCAAAGTAAAACAATTTTTAATTAATAAAAGCTATTACTCATTAGACGAATTTTTAAATGATAAAATTTAACTGACTAATTTGAGTAGAAGAATACCAAACTATGACTGGTATTGCCTTTTCACTATTATTGTATATTAAATAAAAAATAAATTATAAAATAAATATATAAGTAAGTAATGACATTAATGTTAACTTGATGATTGGACAATGGAAATAAATGTTACATAATTATAATATGCACCCAATAAGACGGAAATACAATAATATTACAAATTATAAATACTTAAAATAAATAAATGAGTGATAAAACCAAATATAATAATAATAATAAATAATTAATTTAAATAAAAGCAATGATATAAATATAATCAAATAATCTACCTAATTTCCAATTTACTTTAGTCTTAAGAAATTAAACAGTCTAAATAAAAAATAATAAAATTATAAAACACCCAATAAATAAAATAAAACTGGAATATAATAACATTACAAATTATAATTAGATAGACTAAATAAACGAATTACATAAACATAAGAATAAACTATATAAACTAAAGATAAAAATTACAATAACATATATGGAAAAATGGATAAAAGCGCTCTTCCTCTCGCCACCCTATCTTATAATTTTGCTGTGCCCGACAGGGTCCATAATTGTTTCTTTTTAAATATATTTTACCACCTGTATATGTACATTATGGATTGCAATAAAGAATTTGAATTGAATTGAATTGAATTGTAATCTGGTCTATTTGAAATAAAAAACTTTGACTTTGAGATTCTATCAGAAACAAAATATACGTGAAGATAATAAAAAATGCTGCCTTTCTGGACTGCCTCGTTGTTCTAGCAGTCGCAAGCGCGACTGCTGAGCTTGAGGTCTAGGGTTCGATCCCCAGGTCGGGCAAAGTGTTATTGGATTTTTCCGTGTGGAATTTCTAAGTAGCAACCCGGAGTCTGGATTTGTGCCCGGTTGATGGCAATAGGCTCGCCCCTATTACATGGGACTTCAAACATAACGGCGAAATGTAGGTGTACTATAGCTACACCTCTGCACAACCTTTAGGGAATATGGCGTGATGATGTTATTATGTATAATAATAGTAGATTGTTGCACCGAGCGCAAAGTGAGTTATTAATGCACGAGTGTTATGTTGGTGCCCGAGCGCATGCGAGGGCACTAAATTAACACAAGTGCATTAATTACTCACTTAAGCAAGGTGCGTAATCTACTTTTCTTTCAACTATCAATCTACCTACCGTGATAAAATATCCATATAACATTTTTTTTTTTAATTTTCTTGCTAAATACGAAGTAGGTATGAAAGTTTTACAATGGTACAAAATGCGCGCCAGTTTTTTTTTTTTTCACCAGGTCGGTTTTATTTAGGTGATTTTTATTTTCAGCCAGTATCTTTTTGATCTAATGCATACTTAGAGCATATACCTATGGAGGTAGCAATGCGCAAGTTCCCAAACATTTTATTCTGCCAAATTTTGGGGGGGACGCGGTAAACACGTACAGCACACATTTACAGCTTAACACATATAAATATCGTGTAGCTATGAACTCACACTAAAATAAAAGCCGGAATACAAACAAAAAACACGCACACTAACAATAACTTCGTCGTATTTATTTATGTTGACATTTAACACAAACGCAAAATATAGTGATGTGGTATGATAAAAGACCGATAAACTGAATGATAAAGGAATGAACAAATAAAATATATAATTTCATCTCGTGGAAAACAATTTGTATGTAATTATTGTTCTTAAAATTAAAATTGTAAACAATTGTAAGAAGAATAACAATAATTTATTTTAAAAAAGAGCTATGTAGCGCAGTATACTTGGTGTTAAATTAACTGATCGAGTTCGAAACACAATACTGCGCTCCAAAACTCAAATTGTCGACGTGGCTGAAAAGGCCGCCCAGCTGAAGTGGGACTGGGCAGGGCATGTCTGCCGTATGCCAAATGAGCTGTGGGCCCGTATAGCACAAGAATGGAGCCCTGAGACAGCGAGACGGGGTCGCGGCAGACCGCGCAGAAGATGGCGGGACGAGTTGGATGCCTTTCTTGAGGTTTGGCATGAAGCTGCACAGAATCGCGACAAGCGGAAGGAATGGAGGGAGGCCTTTGCCCAGCAGTGGGACAGTACAGGCTAATAATAATAAACCCCCTCTGGGAAAGGCGTTACCTCACCATGAGATTAACGTAAAACCGGAGGGAACATTAGACTAGCTTTCTACAACCCCATAATATAGTAAAAAATGTGTCATGAGGTCTACTGAAAAGCTTACAAACCGCAGGGCAGCTTGTGGCGAGCTGTTGGTGAGTGGCGACACTGCGTACCTTATTGCCTCAGACAGTCGGTCAGGGCCTCGTCTTCAGTTTGCCTTTATTGGCTGGCTGGAGTGGAACCCCAAGAGTGCCCGCAGGACTCTCAACTCTGGCTTGCCTTTATCGGCCGTCCAGAGGGGGGCCACCAGAGCTATATGCTCGGAGGTGGAAGTGTCTAATGGCGTAATAGCGGGGAAACCCACTCCGGGTCTTTTAGATCCGCGACGGCGAAACCGGGGCCACACTTCTCTTCACCTTTAGCCGCTCACACGTTTGTTGCCCCCTTCGCCTATACATATACTGGCGGCATTTCAGGGGGCCGGCGAGAACACCCGTGCGTGACTGCCTCGTTAACATGGTCATCACACCTGTATTCCCTGAAGGGTGGGGCAGAGGTGTATAGTAAACCCTCATTTTGCCGTTATGTTTAGTTCCTTTCCCTTGTAATAGGGGGCGAGTCTATTGCCATCAACCAGGCACAAATCCAGACTCTGGGCTGCTACTAAGAAATTCCATACGGAATAATCCAATAACACTTTGCCCGACCTGGGGCAAAGTGTTATTGAGAAAAAATTCAAAATTCGATCAGTTTTATTTCCATGCAAAACGATTAATATTTTGTTTTTTTTTTAATTCTTCATTTCTGTTTTAGTTAAGAGTTCAGAAAATGGAGCTTTTAAACAGTGACCCCAAAATATGACCTAAAAGATAAACAGCTGATCATAGCTGGTGATACATAGATTTTAGCGTATTTTTCATGAAATCTTTGAACATCTATTTCTATATAAAATATTGACTTTTCGGGAAAGTTGTAGAACAAAAGTTCACTATTATGGGTTCTTTAACAATAACACCCCTTCAGATTAGTACCCCCTTTCCGACTAATCTTGTATAGATGTATTAGAGAACATTTTAACCACGATTCAGTCGATTGTGTTCGCTGCACACGTAATAGGGTTCAAATATTAATTTAAGTTAAATTTCTTGATTGAAACTTAGTTCTATCGTTGTTGTTGGAGGCAAAAAAACCTTTTATTTTTTGTTAAATAGTATCAACAAGGCAAAATGAAATAAAATCAATAACAGAGAACATTATGAGAAGCGGTAAACCTCTTTGTAATTTTCGTTCATTCAATTATATTCACATTGTCCCGTCACTGCCTCTCGTTTTAAAATATTTCTGTCAATTTCTTTCACAAAAGATGACAGCTAAGACGTGAATTATATTTTTGAAAATAATGCAAAATGTATACATGTTTGCCGAAATAATGCTTATTAGTGACAGAAAACTCCATGTTTGAGGAAGCAGACCGCTTTTTGCACGAAAATACCGAAGAATTAACCATTTTTACGAGGTGTGTGTCGTGACACGGTACGATATGAAATGGCCAGATATCGCGAGAGAACTAGTTTTTATAATCGTCTATGGCCATACGTCACGGGGGTACGTCAGAGGGGTAAGCGTATTCTTGCTCCCTCCATAGGTATATGCTCTAAGATAGCATACATTTTATATTAAACTTAATGGGAGACATTAAACCTCTGTGGTAAATTTATATCTAAACAAAAAATAAAAAACAGTGCATTAATGTAAATCAGTGCATTAGTGTAAAACAGTGCAATAATGAGCACATTTCTGCACTGTTTTGGTTCTAAGCAAAAAATACGTCCTTTGTGACCGGTTTTGTAGTGATTAATGATAACATTACTGCGTAGTTGAAAGAAAAGAATATTAAATGTATCTTAGCTTACCAACTATTCGGTTCGAGGCAGCAAGTTGAATGCATTTTCAAGCAGGTGACAAGCTAGCCTTATAAAACATCTGAGAAAAATATGATTATGCTAGCAAAGTGAACAATTCTCATTGTTGTGAAATAATGTGGTTTTTCCTTTTAGTTTTAGCCAGGTGGCTTAGGACTACGTAATACTTGTTGTATGGTATCGTTCATGTGAGAACGAGCTTGTTTTATTGTGGTTTTTATTTGGACGTACTTCATTCTTTATTAGATACGTGCGTTTGATGATTGATGATTTACATCGTGTGTTATCAGCGGATCATTAATGTTTTTTTAATGTTTTGGAAAAAAATTGCTATGCTTGAGTTTCATTTAGCATAACGCTGCTCACAGATTGCCTTCTCTCAATGGAAGGTCCTTTTGAGCGGATTCATGACCGCAATGCAGACCTCTCCCATCGCCGGAGCACCAGTTACCAGCCTATGGTTATTGGTCTGGAGTCCCGTTGATCAGTATCTACACCCAGGTGACGAGATGCGGCTGTGTCTGAGCAACCATCATCATGTCATGTTTGCGTTTCATCCTCTCTGTGTGATTACGTCATAGAATTTCAGAAGTACAATGTGAGTCTCCATAAATTGTACATATGAAATAGGGTAAGATTAGACATAATTTAATCGATGGGAAAAATAATAAAATTATATCAAGTGCTCGATATCATTTTACCCTGTCACTGAAAGCTTATAGAAACGTGTAGAAGTGAGTCAAACATGACAGTATCGCTAATCGCTATCATCTGTCGGGTATGTTTAAAAACATCTCCCCTACTTAGAGTACTTTTAATTTGGGTTAGTCATGAGTTACGTCACAATCTTAGAATACAGAAAGAACTAGAATCCGCGTTGAACAGTAATTGCAAGCCGTACGCTGTGTCCAAAATCAAAGCATGCGTCCCGCGCCCGTCTCACTTCCCACCCGCGTAATGTTGCTAGCTCAGACATTGTTTACCCGTTTTTGGGGAAAACGTTGAGTATTGGAGGTAAGATAATAATAAAATCAAAATTGTGCTTTTCTTTATAGGCAATATTTGATATCTGAGTAGGTACAGTCAGCGTCAAATATATAGGGACGAACAGACTGTTCAAAATGATCCGAACAAAACTACAGGGTGTTAACGAATTCATGTAATTCCTTCAAACCGCGTGATCTGACGCTGATTGACCCTGCATGGGATTTTTTCAGAATAAAAAAAAAAGTTTTCAAAAAATTAACCATGGTATTCTGTATCTGAGTAATTTTAGCGTTCCAAGTTAACTGACTGCGTGGAGCGATATCAGGCTAGTCGTGCCCGTCAGCTGTGTTGCCGTTCCTTCATTAATTTATGCATGACATCGAAATTTTCAATGAAATAAAAAAAGGGGTTTTTTTTTGAAACTTTTATTCAATCTAAAGGTTACAGCCCATTAGAACCACCCGGCACCCGACCCGCACTGCCTCGCCTCGTGCGGTTCGTATTCTTTATATGAATTTGTATGGATGTGCGCTCACTACATCAACTCCGTAACGTGGCGGCTGTGAAATTCTACAAAATATGCGTCATGGGTGTCGTTTCCGTGGTTTTCAGGGGCGCTGGTGACGAAAATGAGGTCGAAGTCAATATCCAAGATGACGGCTGTAAGATTTTGCCCATGACGCATACTTATTTTGTAAAATTTCGCAGCCGCCATCTCGTATTTTGATTTTGAGCTCATTTTCGTCATCAGCACCCCCGGAAACTATGGAACCGACACCCATGACGCTTATTTTGTAAAATTTCACAGCCGCCATCTTGGATTTTGACTTCGACCTCATTTTCGTCATCAGCGCCCCCGAAAACCACGGACTCGAAACCCATGACGCATATTTTGTAAAATTTCGCAACAGCCATCTTGGATTTTGACTTCGACCTCATTTTCGTCATCAGCGCCCCCGAAAACCACGGACTCGAAACCCTTGACGCATATTTTGTAAAATTTCGCAACCACCATCTTGGATTTTTACTTCAACCTCATTTTCGTCATCAGCGCCCCCGAAAACCACGGACACGACACCCATGACGCATATTTTGTAAAATTTTGCAGCCGCCATCTTGGATTTCTACTTTGACTTGATTTTCATCTTCAGCACCCCCGAAAACCACGGAAACGACACCCATAACGCATATTTTGTAACATTTCACAGTCGCCATCTTGGGGGAAACGTGTGAGATAATATAACTTTAACCAACTTAAACTAGCCTTTATGAACGTAGTGATTAATGAGTTTATAATATACATACTTAGTATACACCTCTGTCCTACCCTTCGAAGAAAACAGGCGTGATGGTATGGAATCTCGTTTCTCGGATTTTGCCCAATGTCCTTTGCGAAATAAATATCGCGCAAATGTCCTTTTGCGGAAGTGTATACGCGCAATGTCTTTCGCGGCAAATTCAGTCGCGCAAGTATCGGTCGCGCAACTGGGTTTGCGTAACAGTCTATTCGCGCATAATGTGTAGTCGCGCAAATGGAATCGCGCAAGTGTCTTTCGCGTAAATGTACCAGATCCCTGGCAGACTACTCGGAAATTCGTGGACCCCGCGATTTCCACTCGTTGACTACGTGAGGTCCACTGGTTGACCACGCGAGGTCCTCTGGTTGACCACGCGACGTTTACTAGTGATAACGCGGCGTCCACCCGTGGACCACCTGCTGACAACGAGTGGACGCCGAGCGATGAGGCGGTGCGGGTCGGGTGCCGCGTGGTTCTAATGAGCTGTAACCTTAAATCCCGTGCGGGGTTAATCTATACCATTAATAGATTATGTGGTTTGAAGGACTTACGCGAATTTGTTTACAGCCTGTATAATTATGTCAATGAAACAAGGGGCGTTTCAGAATGAACGTAGGACAGGTCCACTGGCATTCTGACAAGAATCCCATTTAGATAAAGTTTAATTTATTTAGCTGTTTATGTAATGATGAACAGTCTGTTCGTCGCGATATACCTATTTGACGCTGACTGTACCTGATAATCTCAAGAAATAGAGAAGGTCTAATAGGAATAAAACACGTTTTAGATAAAAAACGTTTAATTTAAGCCTTCAGTAGGTAATAAAAAGAAGGGAAAATCAAAACTCTTCTACTGACAACACTAACAATATGGACGCATCATTCCCTATGACAATTACAAACTGAACAATTTATTGATTAATTAAATAAGACGATATCTGAATGTGCTACTTAAACGTGAAATGTGATCCCATCCTGTTTTGTTTTTAGCCCCGCTGCATTTTTATAGGTTCGAACGACACAAAACTGCATAATTTAATTTAATTTGACACCGGTAAATACATGTAGTCGTTATGACGTCCCCATAGTAACTGATCGACTTCGCATCAAACTACTCCGTTTAAGAGTAGTTTTTGATGCTTCAGTATTAGGCGCGATCACGGCTTCTGTTACTTTCTGTATTCTGAGGTCACAATACACGGTGGGTCCGAGGTACCCGAAAGATTTTAACCACGCCTTTTTGATAGTATTATGAGTCAAATGTTATATCAACGAAAGTCCAATTAAGTCAAATTTTTTCCTGTACTTCATAAATCTATTAACTTTAGTACTTCCTTGTAAATAATACCTTAGGTTGAACTGGCAACATTTATAAATTATCGTGTGAGTGGATAAGAAATTTCTCAGTTCACAACCCTCCCCGTCAAATAAGACATACAGCGAGAGGAGTATGGTATGACAAAAGTCGCAACGCTGCGTTCATAGGACTTTTACCATAGATATTTTTCGATTAATGAATTTCCGTAAATAATTAATATTTCGAAAATGAAGCTTTAGTCAATCAAAATCAAAAGTTTTTATTTCACATAAACCATTACAGGCGCTTATGAAAAGTCGAATTTAGGTGCACGGTTCCAATTAGTCGTTTCCTATGGAGAAGAACCGGCAAGAAACTCCATGGTTACTCTTTTAAAATCCATATCTTTAACAGTTTCAGTGGGTACAGTTATGACTTAGATATGAGAGAGCAAAGTAGACTTAAGAGCAGGAACCACACAAAAAAACAAAATGAAAAATATGGTTACAAATTAACTAGGTATCCAGGCATCTAGCAAGTCTACAAAGCTCTCACATTTACAAAAGGTAAAAGGACGCTAAACTATATAAAACAACTGACATGGTTAATTGTCATCAAAACACATTACAAAGAAAATCACTGTATAAGATAAAGATATCTTGAGAGTAACGTTAGTAATAAAAAAAAAAGCTAATCGAATGAGGTTAGTTAATAGACATAGGTACACATACGACGTTAATGAGGTACCAGGGAAGCCACGTGTGCAGAAGGAGTTATTTCCAAACACCTTTATCGTCAACGTAGTCAATAAACTATATCCTAGCTTTTCTTCTTCAATTAGGCTTCGGAATCGAAGGTTAAAATCTTTCGGGAACCTCGGGCCCACGGTGTATAATAATTTAGGTACACAATATTATCAAAATTAAAAGTAATATAGGACATATAATTAAGATCAGACTTCTTTGGTTAACACCCTGTATATACCTAAAAAGTATTTGTTTTTAAATTCTATTGTAACTCAAGGCTGATTTTGCAATACATGTGATTAAGGAAACTGATTGTGATATTAAAATTATTAAAGACGTAAAGAAGTTATATTTTTATCATGTTATTAAACTCTACTGATTTTAATCGAATTTTTAATTTGGATTCTTATAAAAAATAAACGTCCCATCACTAGTACCTACTGGTTCGTAGGTGCCGAATGTGGAATAAAATTTTAAATAGTAAACTATTCCACTAATGGCACCTGCGAAAAATATCGATAGGTGCCGTATGTGGAATACCTCAGGTGCCATTAACTTAGGTGCCGTAAAAGCGGGAGCCCAATGTGGCATACGTCAAAATAAAATGTGCGTATTGTACACACAAAACGTGTTTTTTCTATAAGTGGGTACATCTAATGATGCGTTAATGCTAGATCTGTGTTATAAATGATCATTTGTATTCTATCTACAAAGAGGCATAATACGCTTACCAAATAAATACATTTTTATTGCCTATTCATGTTAGTAAGTTACGTAAACGCTATGTAATTTGACGATATGTTTTTGTTGGAAATATTTTCATAGAATTATATTTGTAGAAGGTTTGTATGGCCACCGCATTTAATCGTTGAGCCATTATCCTTATCATACAAAATCGGGTTACATTCATATGGAAGAAGTATGATACGGCTAAATCGAGGACAGTGGTAAATGGCTCAAAGATAAAATAGGGTGAATTTCAACAAGAGATTTTTATATGTCATTACCAAAGGTTATCCTTTGGTAATTTTTCTGGTTGTTGTTGTGAAATTACCAAAGGTTATCCTTTGGTAATTTTTCTGGTTGTTGTTGTGTGAAAATGTTGGAAAACTTTATCGTAAATGCTGGTAACCATAAATAAATATTTTTGTTTGTTTATGAACTAATACTAATTTACTTGATATATTTTCAAAAGATTGAACGAAGCGCGATTAGAAAGCTTTTAGTTTCTGATTAATATGATGGCTGCATTTGTAAGTTATGAAATTAATAGTAATACATAATGTGTACCTGTTGCACTAAGAGAAAAATGCTAGGTATAATTTAGTTAAATTGGTAACGAGACGAGAATAGTGTTTCTACAGGTATATAAGTAAAACTTCTAAAATTAAATCAACTTTTATATTTTGAAAACACAATAAATGAATAAAAAACATTATAAAAATATCTTAGTAGTAATAGCTTAATCCTTTTACATAAACGTATGAAACATAACAGAAACCTGAAATTGAGATCACATTATTCTTAAATTACTACAACAATAAAGAAACGTACCTACATATCTAAATAGAACAAAAACCAACAGCGTTTTGTTCTACCTAATTACTTATACATAATTGCGAATTATAGTTACTCCAATAAAACAGTCTTTCTGAGTACATATATGCCATATTACACAACAAATACACCCGAATAATCTAATCTACACTCTAGGTAAAAGTACATTACAAAACTATGACTTTGTATTTGACCCAAGGATCTCTAAAACTTTATGGTTTTATCATTTCGGAGATACATTTCATTCCGGTGGACTGTAACTGGTATAACAGTCCACCGAATCCACTGAAATGATAACACTGAGATGATAAAATAGAGGTTAGTTCTACATTTAACTCCGAAATAAAATTATTAAAAAAATATGAACACTACTCAAACAAAACAGTACTTACGGCGAATTTAATACACAATTTTGAAACAAATTAAACGAATCTAGCACGAGTTATAACAGTCACCGAAATGAAACTATTTTTGTCCCCATGTTACTGAAATGATAAACTTACTTTTTTGGCGGGAAACCGCAGGACGTTGGGACCGGTGCGTTCGCGCCGAGACCTTGAGCCGGACTGATCCGAAGTGAGGAAAGGTGAGAGGGGCGTAACCACGCAATGTTGACATGGCTATTCTACTAAAACTTACTGTCCTCTGAAATGATAACTTTTTTCCAGACAAAAGTTGACTGCCTGTCAAATCCATGAGAAAGAAGATAAACAAACAAAAATAGTTTTATTTGATCGAATATATTATAATTTAAGATAAGATAAGATAAGATAAGATAAGATATTTATTCGCCAAGGATATGGTACAAAAGTTGTTAGGTAGGTAGACAATTAGTTTTCCGACACATCCGCCTCTGCAAGAGGCATACGAATATCATTAATTACATAATAACATTAATTATTAATTAAATTGTATCATTTTAGAATATATTATAATCACTTTATCACTTATTACATTATATAAAATATTAAATTAATTGCGTACATTGTGAGATCAAGATTAAAAAAAATATAATTACATGTCATTTTTTACGGTTAAATTTACTATCTATAAACTCTTTCACTGTATAAAAATCATTTTCAAGTAACCATTTATATAGGGCTTTTTTAAATAAACGTAAAGGTTGTTCTCTTATTATTTGTGGGATCTGGTTGTAGACTTTAATACACATTAAATAACTATTTCTATAGTGGAGAGTGCTTCTACAAAGTTCATTTTTTAATTTTGTGGGATCTCTTTTCATGAACTTGCTGTTTTCACTAACTTTAGGAAAGAAATGTGCATTTTTCCTAACAAACATACCAATTTCTAAAATATATAGAGAAGCCAACGTTAAAACTTTCAACTTTTTAAAAATCGGTCTACAGCTTTCAAGCGGTTCTGCTCCAGTTATTGCTCTCATGCATTTCTTTTGCACTATGAAAGCCCTTTGAATATGCACAGAGTTACCCCATAAAAGCAAGCCGTATCTCAAGACAGATCCTACGTAGCCGTGATAAGCATTGAGTGCTGTAGCTTCATTGGCTGTATTGCGTAGCTGTTTAAGTGCGTATACAAATCTATTAATTTTTTTGCATACATTATCAATATGTATTCCCCAATTACAATTTTCATCTAGTGTTAGACCTAAAAATTTTATGTTATTTTCTTTATTTAGTATTTCGTTATTGTAGTTTAAATTGATTTTTGGGGGGTTTTGCTTATGGTTCGAAAATTGTATGAATTTAGTCTTAGATAAATTTACTTTTAAGTCATTTTCAGTTAGCCAATTAATTATATCGTTAATAGTTTTTGTTGCGGACGGCAGGGGTACGTCCAGTACCCTGTGTCGTCCTGGGACGATCTCCCAATTTCTTGACGCACGCTTCCTTGTTTTCCTCCGCTGGTAACGTACGTCACCACGCACCCCTGTTATGCGTACCGGGTTGGGAACCCCTTACATAGAGACAAGAGACGACAAAGAAATAGGAGCGGGGGCGTCGGAGAAAAAATAATACACGATTCTTCCTTGCTGAATTTTCTCCGCAGATTTCGGCTTCGCTTCCTTTTAGTTGTTGCCTCTTCGGTGGCTGTGTTGCGACTGACTGTGCCGGCAAATGGCACGCCTTTTATAGTGGCCTAAGTTACCTTGGCGAGGCCCGCGCGTTTTGCGCGCATTCGCCTCGCCAATTTCGCTTCAGCCGAAATCTTTGGAGCCTTTATTATTTATTTTTCCCTTACAATTTTATTAGAATTCTTATTGTAATACCTTTCTTAATGTAAATATAATCATTAAAAACAAAAACCTTACAAATATTGCACTAAATAAAATTAATACAGAACAAAAACATCTAAAAAATCTCTTAACTAAATTTCTGTTACACAAATTTTGACATAACTTGAAAACTAGTGGCCCGATTCTCACAATTCAAACTGTATAACTCGTTTTGGGCCTAGCCCTACAATCTAAAACAAGAATAAACAAAATCTAACCATAAACAAAAAATCACATTTTCAAGTTACGTAATTATTAGAACAACAACAAAAATTTCTAATAAATCCTTACAAAAACTATTCTAATCAGACTTATCGCTCAGGAAACATAAGAAACTAACTTGATTAACTTATTTACACATTCTAATAAGAAAATAAGACTAACACAAATAACAAAGATATTTACATAGCAATTTCCTGAGCTCTGATTGGTCGAGCGCTATCGGCACATGGCGAACGTCGCGTACACTGTACCTCGCAGTTTGGACGGGGTCTCGTCGCCGACATTCTCCCCCTCGTGCGCAGCACCATCCTCCAGACTCGGCGACACTCCCGGCACCAACAACACCACTCTCGAACTAGGTCTTCGCAGCACTCCTCCTCGCGTCTCGACGTCGACGATCCTGGTCCGCCCGTCTGGTCCCGGGTACACCTGCTGGATTCTTCCGCGTGGCCAGGTGCATCTCGGTAGGCTGCGGTCGACGATCAGCACGACGTCTCCAACTCGCAGATCCGTGGCGCCGTCTCTCCCCGTCGTCTTCCTCGGCAGCAGAGTGGGCAGGTACTCGCGCAGCCAACGTTGCCAGAAGTGGTCGGCAAGTCGCTGCGTCGCCTTCCAGGTGTGTTTGCCCACGAGCTCGTCGTCTGCGAAGCTGCCGATCCTCGCCGCGCCGCAGGATCGCCCGATGAGGAAGTGGTTTGGAGTGAGCGCTTCTTCTTCGAGGTTCTCGGAGAGGTGGGTGAGAGGCCGAGAGTTGACGATGTGCTCGGCCTCTAGGAGGAGGGTGTGAAGTACCTCCTCTCGTGGATGCTTCTCGTGGAGTGTGGCGTCTAGTGCGGTTTTTATGGATCGCACCAAACGCTCCCATGCGCCGCCCATGTTTGGCGCGCCAGGAGGGATGAACTTCCATTGCACGCCGATCTTCTCCGCTTCTGTGGCGAGGTCTTCTGTCTTCATGATGTCGAGTGCTTCTTTCAGTTCTTTGTTGGCCCCGACGAAGTTGGTCCCGTTGTCGGAGTAGATTATCTTCGGCATTCCTCTTCTTGCGGCGAACCGTCGTAGCGCCATGATCATGCTGTCGGTGGAGAGCGAAGGAGCGAGCTCTATGTGCACAGCCCTGGTGGTTAGGCATGTGAACAGAGCCCCCCATCTCTTCTCGTGACGTCTTGCTACGGTGATTGTCATAGGGCCGAAATAGTCTACGCCGGTGCACGTGAAAGGAGGGTTGTTGTGCATCAGCCTCTCTGCAGGTAAGTTGCCCGTTGGTAGTTCCTGCGGTCTTCCCTTCTTCGTCCTGCACCATTGACATTCGTGCTGGACCGTCTTGATCGCTGACCTCAACCCCAACACCCAGAAGCGTTGCCTTACTTCGTTCATTACTGTCGCGTGATTCCCGTGGTTGAAGCGACAGTGGAACTCTTCTATGATGAGTCGTGTTGTCTTGTCCTTGCTATCGAGCACGATGGGTCGTTTATACTCTCTTGCCACACCCTGTATCGCGTCGATCCTTCCTTTCAGCCGCAGGAGACCCTCTTCAAGCACCACGTCGAGCCTCTTCAACTTGCTGCTGCCTTCTACTTGCTTCCCTTGCTGCAGACATCTGACGTCTTCTTTGAAGCTTCTTTCCTGGCTTCTCTTCAGCAATAGAAGTTCAGCTTGCTCTAGTAGGCTTGCGTCCAACGGCCGGTATTTCCTTTCTGCTTTCGAAGATTGCTGTCGCTTTTCTGCTGTAATCTTCTTTCCTTTCACTCTTTTCCAGGTGGGATCTTCTTTGCTGACGTTGACCTTCTCCTTTCTTCTGCAGAGTTGTATGAACTGCAGTATTCTCGCTGTAGCTCGCCAGAGTCTCTTCCACGACGAAAACCTTTCAGGATCTGGTAGAGGGTGAGTGATGCTTGCTGCTGCTGCGACGTCCGTTGCCTTTTCTTCGCCGGTGGCTTCCTTTTTGAATGTTCTCGCCGCTGGCCAGTGAACTTCTTCTCTTCTCAGGAAGTCCGGTCCGGTGTACCATCGGTGATTGCAGTCGAAGTTCTCCGGTACGTCGCGCGTCGCATCGTCTGCGGGATTCTGCGCCGTGGGCACCCATCTCCAGTCTTGTGGCTTGGTCAGGTCTTCTATTTCTGCCAGACGATGAGCTACGAATGTCTTGAAGGTCCTCGGGTCCGTCTTGATCCAAGAGAGTACGATGCTGGAGTCCGTCCAGTAAGTCTTCTTAACCACCTTCAGATCCATTTCTTCTTCCACCGAGTGTGCCAGTCTGCTTCCTAGGAGGGCCGCCTGCAGCTCCAGTCTTGGCACTGATACCGGTTTCAGTGGAGTAACTCTCACCTTTGCTGCTACCAAGTGGACGCGGTAAGTACCTTCTTCTTCTGTCCTCCAGTAGACTGTAGCTGCATACGCCGTCTCGCTTGCATCCGTGAACGTGTGCAGCTCCCCCTCGGTGCGATGTGGCGCCAGACACCTCGGAATCTGAAGATCCTGAAGCAGCTTCATCTTCTCCAGGTAAGTCTTCCATGCCTCGTACTCCTTGTCTTCGATTTCATCGTCCCAACCGACGCCGCTCCGCCATATGTTCTGAAGCAGCTTCTTCCCTTGGACGAGGACCGGTGACGCCAATCCCAGTGGGTCGAAGGTCGACATCACGGCGCTGGTGACTTCCCTCTTCGTGGGCACCTTGAGCCCCATGGCTATCTCTTCTGGTGTATTCCGGAGGTTTGCCCTGAAGCCGATGGAGTCTCTTCTGGTGAACCAGCGTAGTCCCAGCGTCTTCTCTTCCTTCTCACCAAGGTCCACTTCGGTCTTCTCCGCTGCTTCTGTCCCTACTTCTTGCAGCAGCTCCGGTTGGTTTGATGCCCATCCCCTTAATTCGAAGCCTGCCTTCTTGTGTATGAAGTCTACCTGCTTCGTCACTCTTCTGAAGTCCTCTTCTGAATGGAAGCTGTGCAGGTAGTCGTCCATGTAGTGGTTCAGCTCGAGTGCCCTCGTAGCCTCCGGATACTGCTCCTTGTAGTCCGCTGCGTTTCGGTTCTTCACGTAGATGGCCGTGCTCGGAGATGATGTTGCGCCGAAGATGACTGATGTCATCCTGTACTTCTTCGGCGGTACGTCGCGACGATCCCCGCGCCACAGGAACCTCAGGCTATCTCTGTCTTCTGGCCTGATGCGAACTTGCAGGAACATCTCCTTTATGTCAGCTGCCACCGCTAACGGACCTTGACGAAACCTTAGTAGTACCCCGAAGAGCGACTGCAGTAGATCTGGTCCTGGCAGTAGAGCGTCGTTGAGGCTTCTTCCTTTTGACTTGGCTGCAGCGTCGAAGACGATCCTTATCTTCTTCTTCAACGGATGCACCACGGAGAAGTGAGGCAGGTACCATGTCTTCTTGGGTTCTTCTTGCCCTTCTGGTGCTTCTTCTGCGTACTTGCTGTCGATTAGATGCTGGATTTGCTTGCTGTACTCCGCCTTCAGCTGAGGATCCTTGTCTATCTTCCTCTCGATGTTCATCAATCGGTTCTTGGCAGACGTGTAGCTCTCTGGCATCCGTTCTTCTTCGTTTTTCCACAGAAGTCCAGCTTCAAATCGACCATCCTCAAGTCTTCTGCAGGTCTTGTCCAGGATGGCGAGTGCTCTTCCTTCTGAGTCGGTAGTGGGTCTTCTTGGCAGCACGCCGAGCGCCTCGATCGCGAAGTGATCCTTGATGGCTTGATGCATCTCTTCTTCTGGCGTGTTGACATGTAGGCACGTGTTCATGAAGTGCACCAACTTCGTGCTCCCACTGTCCGTTCCGTGCAGCACCCAACCAAGTCCTGTTCTTGAAGCAACTGGTTCCCCTGGTTTTCCTTTTCTCACTTCTCGAGTCACGATCAGCTCCCAGTTGTCTTGACCGATGAGCAGCTGTGGTGACTCCTCTGTATAATGCAGAGAATCGGCGATCTTCTTCAAGTGTCGACAATCTTGAATCCTCTTCTTGTCTAAGAACTGCGGTGCAAGCTTCAATTCGTCTACAGTCCGGACTCCCTTCAGGGTCTTCTTGCTTCCCTGATGAACCCCCTTCACCGTCAGGTTCAGCATCTGGGAATCCTTCTTCCTTATCAGCCTGCCTCCGACTGTCTGGATGACCAGTTCTTCCTTATTCCCTTGAGCGCCGACTTCTTCTGCTATCTTCTCGTCCAGAAGCGATACTGTTGACCCTTCATCCATGAGCGCCAGTATCTTCTTGGACCCTTTCGACCCGAAGACCTCCACCGGAACTATCTTCAGGTACGCCCTTGCATTGTTGACCGCATTCACCGCTGTAGTAGAGCTTGCCATTTCTTGCGATACCTCCTTCTTCTTGTCTTCTGAGTCCCTTTCTTCTGACCCGACGTGCAGCATATGATGATGCCACCTCTTGCACTCCTTGCACGGCGGTTTCTTGCAGCTCTCCTTGCGGTGCCTCCCTTGCAGACACTTGAAGCAGACGCGACTCTTCTTGACCGTTGCCCATCGATCCTGCACCGACGCCTTCTGGAACTTCTTGCAGTCGAGGAGGAAGTGCTCACCTTCACACATAGGGCAAGTCTTCTCCGGCTGTCTTGAATCCCTTTCCTTGAAGTCCTCTCTTGTTGAATGCGTCGCCTGTCGATGAGTCCTCTTGAATCCGCTCTTCTCTTCTGAAGTCGCGAAGGCCCCACACTTGTCTGCTTCTATGTTCAGGAACTTGGACACCATCGTAAGGTTGGAGAACTCGCCTTCTTCTGATGCTGCAGTGAAGTCGTACCATCGGAACTTGAGTATCGCCGGCATCTTCTCGATGATCTGTTTCACCATCTCAGGTGAATGCAGGTACTGCGGTTTCTTCAGTCCTTTTATCGCTGCTACGCTGTTGTTGATCTGGCTTGCGAAGATGCATATGTCCCTCGGATTCTCTGAAATCTTCGGTAATGCCCTGACCTTTTCCAACTCCGCCAGCACCAGCGCATCAGGTCTTCCATATCTTCTTCTGAGGGCCTGCATCACTTCCAACGGAGAGGCTTCGGAGTACAACAAACTCTTGATAGCTTCTCTTGCATTGCCCTTCAGCGCTCTTCTTAGTCGAGCCATATTTTGAACTTCGTTGAACATCGGTGCTGTATCTTCGTAGACAACCTTGAAGGCCAACCACTCGCTGCTGTTGCCGTCGAAGTAGGGTAACTCGTGGATGTACTTCGGCTGCGGTGCTGGTCCTCCTCTCGTGGTAAGGGCTTCCCTCAACGCTGTCGCCAACGCTTGAATCTCGATCGTAGCCCCTTTCGGTGAGGAGTTCTCTTCAGGCTTCACCTTCTGTGGCTCTTCTGGAGGGCGGTGACCTCGTTGCTCTGGCTTCTCCATCACGTCTTCATTCAACACGGATGTCTCGATCCAGTTCTGCACCTGTGCTGTTCTGTCTTCCTGGTCTTCATCCACGGAGTCCTCATCTTCACATTGGGCCAGCTCCAACCTGACACGGGCTAGCTTCGCCGCAGCCTGTGCTCGCTCCAGCTCCAGGCGTGCCAATTCTTCTCTGGCTTCCAGCTCGCGTCTTCTGGCCGAGGAACTCGTGGTCTTCGTGGACCGGGCGCGACGACTGATCCCCTGCGGTTGTAGGGTCGTGGCGGAGCCATAAACACCCTTAACCGGAACATCTTCTGGGATCTTCTTCGTCGTCTCCTTCTGTGCGGCTTCCTTCCTCTTCTGTTCGCTCTTCTCGGATGCCGCCGTAGTTGTGGTCGCAACCGTAGTCTCGGTGATTGTGGTTCCCGAAGAAGTGTTCGTGTCCGATGTAGCTGCTGTACCCGATGACGTTGACGCTGACGTGACCCCTTCTGACCCTGACCCTTCTCCCGTCGCGTCCCTAACGGAGGGACGGGACGAGGGGCGTGAGGGGGCATCCTTCTGCGACCTGGTTACCGGCATCTTGCAGTCTTCTCAAATCTTCTGACTTCTTCTTCTCGCAGGGTATCCGGCTCGAAGGACCAACTGTTGCGGACGGCAGGGGTACGTCCAGTACCCTGTGTCGTCCTGGGACGATCTCCCAATTTCTTGACGCACGCTTCCTTGTTTTCCTCCGCTGGTAACGTACGTCACCACGCACCCCTGTTATGCGTACCGGGTTGGGAACCCCTTACATAGAGACAAGAGACGACAAAGAAATAGGAGCGGGGGCGTCGGAGAAAAAATAATACACGATTCTTCCTTGCTGAATTTTCTCCGCAGATTTCGGCTTCGCTTCCTTTTAGTTGTTGCCTCTTCGGTGGCTGTGTTGCGACTGACTGTGCCGGCAAATGGCACGCCTTTTATAGTGGCCTAAGTTACCTTGGCGAGGCCCGCGCGTTTTGCGCGCATTCGCCTCGCCAATTTCGCTTCAGCCGAAATCTTTGGAGCCTTTATTATTTATTTTTCCCTTACAATTTTATTAGAATTCTTATTGTAATACCTTTCTTAATGTAAATATAATCATTAAAAACAAAAACCTTACAAATATTGCACTAAATAAAATTAATACAGAACAAAAACATCTAAAAAATCTCTTAACTAAATTTCTGTTACACAAATTTTGACATAACTTGAAAACTAGTGGCCCGATTCTCACAATTCAAACTGTATAACTCGTTTTGGGCCTAGCCCTACAATCTAAAACAAGAATAAACAAAATCTAACCATAAACAAAAAATCACATTTTCAAGTTACGTAATTATTAGAACAACAACAAAAATTTCTAATAAATCCTTACAAAAACTATTCTAATCAGACTTATCGCTCAGGAAACATAAGAAACTAACTTGATTAACTTATTTACACATTCTAATAAGAAAATAAGACTAACACAAATAACAAAGATATTTACATAGCAATTTCCTGAGCTCTGATTGGTCGAGCGCTATCGGCACATGGCGAACGTCGCGTACACTGTACCTCGCAGTTTGGACGGGGTCTCGTCGCCGACAGTTTTATTTACTTCTTGCTGGTGTATTGGTTTTTTACTTTCTGGTATTACGACTGACACATCATCTGCGAAAAGTACACACTTATGTTTTGTGACGTTTGGCAAGTCGTTAATATATAATAAGAAGAGAAGGGGCCCAAGTATACTTCCTTGTGGCACCCCTGATTCATTCGTTTTAAAAAAAGATCTATAGGACGTTGCAACAAGTTTATCATTTATACGTGCTACTTCAACACATTGTTCTCGATTGCTGAGATAACTTTTTACCCATTCAAAAGCAGGACCTCTAATGCCGTAGCGTTCACATTTATCAAGAAGTGTTTTATGGTTAACTAGATCGAACGCTTTACTCATATCTAGGAAAATAACAGTAACAGAACGTTTTTTGTCTATATTATCTGTTATAGACCTGACTAGAGAGAATGCTGCTAGAGTAGTCGACTTACCCTTCTGAAAACCATTTTGTTCCTCATTAATAATATTGTTTTTATTTATGAATTGAACTAGACGACTATGCATTATTTTTTCGTAAATTTTAGAGAATATTGAAATGAGTGTGATAGGCCTGTAATTAGTTTTATCTAATGTACTCCCACTCTTATGGAGAGGTTTAACAATTGATGATTTTAATTTATCTGGGAAGACACCGTTTATCAGAGATAAATTAACTGTGTGGCATAGTATTGGTGCGATGATCCCGGCGCACATTTTGAGTATGTGCGTAGCGATCTCGTCATATCCTACAGACTTTTTATTATTTAAAGATTTATAACACGAAATACTTCAAAGTCAGAACAAGGATTTAAAAATATGCTAGAGTTGCTCCTGGTAACTGGAAGTGAGCAGATATTTTTCATTGGCTGTGTTTTCATATTTGAAATTTGAATAAAAAAGTTATTTAAAGAATTAGCAATTTGATTTGAATCGCACAAAATTAAACCATCATGATTAATTGCATTTATCTGATTAAATGTTTTATGAGAATCCGTTCTATTTTTGATGATATCCCATGCAGCTTTATTTTTATTCTTAGATTTTAGTATGTAATTGAAATTTGTACATTTTTTAGAGCGAATGACGCATGATTTCAGTACTTTATTATATTTTAAGTATCGCGAACGTATGTCATCTTTGTTTTTGTTTTTTAAGTAACACATTCTTCGAAGCTGTCTTTTATAAATGCAAGATTTCCTGATACCTTTAGTTATCCATTTAGGTGATGTATTATTGGTGTAAACTTTGGTTTTCCTTAAAGGAAAACATAATTTGTAGAATAATGAGAAGTTTTCATGAAAAGCATTGAAGCTACCGTTTGCGTCAGAGTTCTCGAGGACATCAACCCATGATAAGTTCCCTATAGCTTGAATAAATTTTGTGACATTTTCAATTGAATAATCTCTATTGACATTATACCAGTACTTTAGGGCAGGTTTTCTCTCTTCGATTGGGAATGTTAACGTTTGGCATGTATTATGATCAGATAGAAAAAGTTCATAGGTGTTTCCCATCGAGTTTGAAATATTACTTATAATCTGATCTAGACAAGAATGCAGGCGTGTTGGTTTGTCAATGTGTAGACATAAATCGTAATTGGAAATGATATCTTTAAGTTTCATTGAATCGTTATTTTGTTTTAAAGTATCAATATTTAGGTCCCCGGTAATGATGATACGTTTCTTTCGTTTAAGTAATTTATGCAGTAGTAAATCAAATTTTTCAAAAAATAAAAACTTGTTTGAATTAGGTATTCTGTAAATGCAAATCACAATACAGTTGAATGAAGAGATTTCTATACCGCAACATTCAAATATTTTTTCAGTACATAATTCCTTAAGTTCTATGGTTTTAAATTCAAACATTTTATGTACCAAAATACACACACCTCCACGCTTTTCTCTTTTCCTTGAAAATGAGCATGCAAGATTGAAGTTCTTAAATATTATATTTAATTCATCGCCTGATCTCACAAACGTCTCAGAGAAACAAAGAATATCTACATTAATATTGTTACATTTTGATAGTTCACCTAAACAAAGTTGGACGGAATCGATTTTATTTAGCAAACCAGCGATATTTTGGTACAATAGAGTAGCGGTACACTCGTAAATACAATTATTATCTTTATTAGTTACGAAAAAGATTATTGAAATCATTATTTTCTAAATTACAATTTGGTTTCATCCTATGATTAGTGTTAGGCATGTCTAAGAAAGGCTTTTTTTGCTGCGTACAATAATTAGAACTTTGCTTCATAGTTACAGGGAAGTAAAATGGGATAGTGCCCCTTCTCGGAGATGGTTTTATTTCATTTTTCTTTTGTTTAGTGACTTCAGGGCAATTACTTACTAAAAAAATTTTCCCATAATCGTTTGAATCAATTAAATAGTTAATCCTATTACAAGTATCATACAAGAAAGTTGTTTTGTACTTTATGACATTTGATAAGGGTTGAAAAGTACATTGCTTATAATTATTACATATACCTTTTAATAAATTATTGAGCTTCCATTCATTTAAATATGGGTTGTATGAGACACTTAATATTATAATGTTTATACATTGTAGCTTACTCAGAAACGCAGCCAAGTCCATAGTAATTTTTGTAGGATTTTTGTCATTTTGTCCAATACTGATGATAATATAATTTTCAGCTGAATCTTCTATGTAATTACAACCTTTGAGAATATCAGAAGTTAAAGCAAATGGTTTTATTGTAGAAGATATTTTATAATGTTCGTATTTTGTATTAATTCTAGTACGATCCAGTATGACTCCCATTCCAGCACATTGCTCACCACCAATTATATATATTTTACGCAATTTATTATGTTTGGGACTACTAGCGCCATCTATCGGTGTTCTTAAAAACGATTTGGACTGCTTGTTAGTGTCATCTGCCATCGATTGACTGTCATTATCAGTATAGTTTTTAGTTGGCTTGCATGCTGCGCCATCTCTTATCGTGTCATTTAATAGTGATGATACGTTTTGGAGTTCCTTTTGGATGTTTTTGTTTGGAGTGTTTGGGGTGTTTAATTCTTTTGCTTGGTTGATTTTTTTGATTAATGATAACAAAATCGATTTAATTCCATATTATGAATGTATTGGCAGGGCAAGGTATTTTCTGAGCGGAATTGGGTTCAGGACAGGCCACCGTGATGATAAAATAACACTTTGATATTTATTTTTTTGGTATATTGGAGAGTAGAAATCAATGTTTTTTTTTGTCAAGGTAGAGAAATACTTACGTTGTTGAGAAAAAATATATAAAATAAAAAATCAGCACATTGCACTACCGTTCTCAGGTTTGCCGTGTATTTTTTTTGCTTGGACAATTCACCCAATAACTAAATAATAAATAAAATGTGGTGAGTGCACGTGAAGAATAAAAGAACAGCCGGCTACCGCTTTATTTCCAAAATTGAGTATTGAATAGCAAGATAAAACGTAAAGGGTGACGACCTTTAATTAGTCACAGTTTTTACAACCCTTTATTTTTATTTGTTTTTTCGTCTGAAAATCCTCATGACCCGACGGTGTTCCTCCCCCTGACCTTTGCCCGGGGTTGCGGGATTCGCAGCTGCATGCACCGCGACCCCGGCAGGCCTCGGTTCGCGAGCCCCTGGCGGACCTCTCCTTTTGTGGGGTTTTGTCCCATGTCCTCCTGAGAGACGCGCGTGGAACACCTGCGTGGCCTGTTACTGGTCGGGCGACACACAGTCATGTATACATGATAAATCAAAATGTGTCAAGCACGCCACGGTCACGACTACATGACAGACTTAAAGGCTGAAATCGTAGCTTGGCGCCGAGAGCATGCTGCTGCTATTTTGACGTGGCAGTCAAAGGGTTAATAACATATCTCACCGAACTCTCAAAAAAAAATACAGCGCCGAGTGTTCTAAATTATTTGACTGGAAATCACGGAGAAACTGTGAATACCAATTTTGCTTGACATGAAGATCCACCTAAGAATCTTAAGTTCCTTAACCATCAACCAATTAAATCAATAAAACGACTGCCTTTGACCCCGAAGTCCTAGGGTCGATCCCTAGGTCGGGCAAAATGTTGTTTTTTTTTTGTGTCGAATTTCTCAGTAGCAGGCCGGAGTTCGGATTTGTGCCCGGTTAATGGTAGCATAACGGTGAATTGAGGGTGACATATTCACATCTTTCCAAACCTTTGTGGATGGAATACTGTCGCTAAGTTAAAACAACTTAACAGATGCTAAGAAAACGTGTGCAATAATTTCAAAAACGCCCACGTTTCTATAAAGAAAAGAACATCGTATATTTTCTAGAACCTTTTCAGTTCTTAAATTGTAACTAAGTACGTACACGTGGCAGCCTTTACCTCGTGTACAATTGTTATAGCCCCTGTAAAGATATCAAAGAATCGTCTGCAGGTTTTATTTTGCGGGATTATCCTGAACACGTTTTCTAGTACCTAACTAGGGCAAGAAATATTTTTCATTGAAGATTTAATGTAGGGTGTAGGTAAGAATGAAGTTTTCTTAAAGCTTGTTGTTCTTCTAGGTATGTCAACGAGAACTAACAGAATCGTGTAGGAGTGAATATATCATTACAGTTATAGCTAACTAACTATTGCCCACGGTTTCACACGCATCTTAGAGAGTATCCTTCATGTACCCGAATAAAAAATATCCTACGTGTTAATCCAGGATATGGTCTATCTCTGTGCCAAACATTCAAATCTGTTTAGCCGTTCATGTGTGATTGAGTAACAAACAAACATCCATCTCCACAAACTGTCACACTTACAACACTATTTTTAGTATACACAAAAACCGAGACATCCCAACAAGATTTTGATCAGAATTACCGGAGTTTGTATTTTTGCTTCCCCCAAAAGAGGGGGGGGAGGGGGGTTCGCCATAATCGCCACGCTTGGTAGGCGGGTTGGCGAACGCAGTATGGTTGTTAAAGTACTAAGAGAACGCTGCTGCCAATCCTCTAGTGAATCCCTTAGTCGCCTTTCACGACACCCATGAGAAGAGATAGGGTAGTGCTATTCTTTACGTCCGGCACACACGGCACACGGCACGATTCCTTTCCTTTGGATCCATATAAATAAAAGATCAAATTAAAGAAATTAATATTAAACTCCAATTACAGTAGACAGACAGAGTAAACAGAAGTAAACTATTCATAAATATTAATGAAAGACGCAGTAGATACAAAATTATATGCTAACTCAATAAACTCGGAGGAAGGTAGGGCAGTAATCAAAGTGCAACTTTATCATAAGAACTTTGACATCCTACAGAGAGATCGCTTTGTAGCAACTCATTTTGAATAGCGTTTAATTTAAGTTATTCCCCTAGTAGAAACGTCAAATAACATTTATTTACTACCTTGCCTGTAATTAATGGCTGGGTTTTGCTGGGAATAATGTTTTTCTGTTTTAGCTGCAAATGTATGTTTAGCTTTAACAATCCTGCACAGAAATCTTAAGATCCGTGTGGTGCCGTAAAGAATAGCACTACCCCATCTCTTTCCATGGGTGTCGTAAAAGGCGACTAAGGGATTCACTAGAGGATGGGCAGCATCGTTGTCTGAGTACTTTAACAACCATACTCCGATCGCCAACCCGCCTGCCAAGCGTGGCGATTATGGCAAACTCCCCCACTTTTGTTAGCGACACTACAATTTAATTCTATCATTACAGTTATCGCTAATATTGGTAATTTGGTATGTCAGGATTGTGAGCAAGGTAAATGTAGTAAATAAAACCAACATAGACTCTCCACCACTGAGAGTACTTGTATTTGGGTTAGTGTTAGTACATGATCTAGATCACAATATAATACTTTAGATAATTATTACAAGTTATTACAAGATTATAAAGTAAGGACAAGCTAGTCAGATATAAAAGGTCAGACTTCTTCAGCTGATCTACACAGAATACTCTAGACGAGTGTTCCGTCGTACGGTCCAAGAAGCAATCCTCCGGGCGCACCGAGCAAGCCGGTCTCCTCCCTCCAACGGGCAGTGGTTCGACGACACGTTTGGTGCAGTGGCTAAGCGGGTCGTGGGTTCGATTCCCACACGGAACAAAAATTTGTATGGCCTACAGATGGTTGTTTCGGGTCTGGGCGTTTGTTTGCGAGATTTGATATTCACTAGATAGATAGATCACGATACAAGAGAAATCTTAGTGTGTAGCAACGTTTATTAAAAAAAAAGAGTGGTGGTCCGATGTTGACGTCACGGTTAGTTAGGTGGCGGACAACAGATGGCGCTCACTCCACGAAGTTCCCGACACTTTTGGGGGAGGCCTATGTTCAGTAGTGGACGTCTTTCGGCTGAATGATGATGATGAATGTTTTTCTTAAGCTAGACCCAGTTTGCTACTCTTTGAATCTTGAATCCGATCATACTCAGTCTATCGATAGCTGGACAAAAACATCTCTCAAGTTTTACTATGACATTTAATCGTACAATGGCTGCTGGATGCGCGTGAGTTAAATTAAGAAACGAAATTTTGGAGATTGCAAATGGACGACGGCGAAACAAACTGCAAGGACATAAAATAACTTTAAAAAAGTAAAAACCAACTTAAAAAAAAAACTAAACGGAGTAAAATAATTATCATGTAATAAAATTATCAGTTTCAGACAGAAGTCGGTGTAATTCCAATAACAAATTAATTTTAGTATGTGATAATTATTTTACTCCGTTTAGTTTTTTTTTTGAAGTCGGTTTTTACTTTTATTAAAGTTATTTTATTTAATATACTTTTTAGTGCCACAAATTACAATTACAATAGTGTACAAATTCTCGAACCACTATTACAACTAGAACGTCGTCTATACACGATTTGTGTATATTTTTTTTAGTTTTTGTTGATTTTTTCAAAAATCGCTGAAACATATTTTATTAAATTTCAATAAAATTGATATGGGACCCTTTCAAACCAAGTAAGAATTTTTCGAATCGGTTCATAAATGACGGAGATCTGAGGTAACAAACATAAAAAAACAACCGAATTGAGAACCTCCTTCTTTTTTTGAAGTCAGTTAAAAATGTGAAAAAGAAGCAGACTGGAAAATTAGGGTGCACAATATCTAAGTTATGCAGGTGTCGGCTTGCGGCGACGACACAAGAGGGTTTCAATCTAGTTACACATTTCTTCCAACGCTAGTATGTGATTTTATTACGCTGAGCGGCGCTTCTCACGAGCGCGGTCGTTCGACCATTGTGTTTCGAATACTTTGTGTCGACAGTACGCGGAGTAGCGCAACTGCGTGTAGCGGTCTCGCTTGCACGCGTACGAGAGGTTATGTGCTAGAGAGGAATGGGAATACAGAAGTGCAAAAACCCAAATAAATCATGTTTACCAACAAATTCATATCGAATCAACGCAACCAGCTGCCTTAGAGCCGAAATACACGTCCGATACTTGCCTCCGATAGTCGGTTCCGATAGTCTGATCAGACTATCTCAAGGCCTCCGCGTCATACATTTGTTTGAACATGAATTACACGTACGATCAGACTATCGGATCGGATGTCAGAATCGTAAGCATCGTCCGGGCGTCGTCGTCGTCCAGAAAAAATCGGACACGAGAATCGTACGTGTATTTCATGAATCCGATCAGATAGTCGGATCCGGCTCCCGGAAGCAACTATCGGACGTGTATTTTGACCCTTATTCGGGTAGTTGGTGTATCTGGCTATAATGACTGAAAAAAAAAACAACATAAAAAAGAGGGAAAGTAAAAAAAAAGTCTCCTCTGAGTAAATCTTGATGTCCTCAATATTAAAAGTACTTCCCTCCAGGTGGTGTTCGTTTTTTCCACTCTGTATAATAGTCCTTCAATAACCATTGGCTTATAAGTAGACGAGTTCTCGGGTGGAATACGAAAATAGACAAACATTTCTATCTGAATAAAAACAGATGCAACGAGGATAACATGCTAACTTAATACATTCAGAGTAAGGGCGTATCTATAAAGGAAGCAGGTAACCAGCGGTGACCTACCAGCGCTTATCGGTACTGGTCCGTGCAGGTAACCGCTACATAAAGGAAGCGGGTAGAAGCAGAGGCTGGAATTTTTAACAAAAATACGCCTTGTTCCCTTGCAAATACAGCAAAAAATAACGGCCTACCAGCGCTGATCGGAGCAGGTCGGAACTTGTCGGCGAAGTTCGGAGCTTGCCGGCGCTGTTTCGCCACACAGTATAGAGACTACCTGCGCCGACTAACTGCGTGGATCAGCACCGACAAGCGCTGACAGATCGGCGTCGGCAATGCGCTTTCTACACTAATACAAGTGATATTTTATCAGATCGTATTTTTAAGCCGCATATGGCAAAGAAGAGAAAATTGCTACGAAGAAAGAAAGAAAGAAAATAAAGGTTGTACAACCACGGACACAATGACAGCATAAACAATAAAAACATAAAAAGAATTAAACATACACATTTTATGCTGTCGAGCATGACCATGCCGAAAGGGTCACCAACTCAGCATATGCTGGGCGTCAAACAGCCAAGCTGATTTTCAGTTGGTACCCTTGCAGTGACACATGGACGGAGGTAATTTTAAATATATGTTTTATTATTTATGTGGACTAAAGTGTTTCTATAATGTGTCTCAATAAATAGTGCATATACTGAGATACCTAAACTACAAAAACAAAATAAAAGATAAAAAGTACTTCTAATTTATGACAGCAAATCAAAAATAGGGCAGTTATTTTTATTTATTCTTTCCGTAGTACACTTATATTTTTATGCATATAAGTTGGTGCAAACATAAAATCATTAGATTTTTACCGTCCACCAAAACCATCGACCACATTATTTAGAGAATAAAAACAAACTCACGTTCTTTATTAAAATGAAACAACAACAAAAATAACAACGTGGGTATTTTCTTTTTAATTTTTTCTTTATTTTTTAAAAAAAACATTGCCCCACTCTAAGATTTCTCTTGTATCGTGGGTGCGTTTACATCCACAAATCTCACATACACAAACACCCAGACCCGAAACAACCATCTGTAGGCCATACAATCTTTTGTTCCGTGTGGGAATCGAACCCACAACCCGTAGCGCAGTAGCTAATCGCTTAGCCACTGCACCAAACGTGTCGTCATTTAGCGAAATATTTATCTTTAACTAAACAAACGAGCGAACATCGGAAATGAAATAGCGGCGGTATGCACTGCCTGTTGAGATGAGACCATATTTCGGATAATCTTTATTATTTCTTTGCATTGAAGCTTTAATAAAAACATCACCCGACAGCATCCAGTTACTCCTAAACAAACAATAATAAAACAATTCACTTTTTCATTCCAGAAAAATGTGAGAAAATCCTGAAATAATGAAAAAACCACTAAAACTTCTGACTCCATCGCAAATTGTTCTCAGCGGCGTTAATTCCCCAGTTTAAGAAGACTCGCATACCTGTCCATTACTCTTGATTTGCGCTTACTTTTGAGCGAAGAAGGGGGAATATCGGGGTCTTGATAGACTGGTCGTGTTTTGTAATAGGAGTTTATTAGATTCCGTGGTCGGCTCCTGGGATATGACAGTAACAAATTTTTATTAAAGACACATGAATAAGCCCATGGCTCTGTTTATATTTCCAGCGTTGGTTTAATTGACGTTCAGCGGCACTGAAGGATGGGGAAACAATTGGATTAAATAAGGGTACAAATTGCTTTTATTTATTCAGTTTGAAAGAGGCTTTGATCATTTGTTGGGATTGCGATATCGTATTGATTGTATTGTTGTGTAATAATTAATCTTTTTTCATCGATGTTGGGGTCGACTTCCAGTCTAACTAGATGCGGCTGAATACTAGTATTTTACACGGCAATTGCCATCAGACTTCCGCAACCCAGTTACTGACAATGCCGGTATTCTAAGGTTAGAGTGGTTGTCAGACTTTGGCGTCTGACTACCCGCTAGCGACTATCATGTGTATTCGTATGAATTCGAGGACCGAATGCTTAACATGCTTCCCATTTAAAATTAAAATAACATAAACACATAATATCACATCACGCCTGTATTCCCCAAAAGGCTGGACAGAGGTGTATAGCACACCCTGATTAAGGCCCGGTTTCCACTAAAGCGGAGAGAAGAGGAGACGAGAGGAGATGTGTTTTGAATAACCAATAAGATTTCGTTATTTCCAGATCTCCTCTCCGCTTAGCTTCGGTGGAAATGGATCAAGCGGATAAGAGAGGAGATGTCTCATTTTTCTATAGAATTTCGTGCCGCGAGCGAGCAAGCGGCGCGGCAGAGCGTTGATGTGTGTAGTCGGGCAGCCCTTTCCCCGCTGCTTTCTCCCCGCGTCTCGCACACCCAAACTGACTGATTTCGAGCTCTCACAGCTCACATCTCCGCTACGCACAGGTAACATCTCCTCTCCGCTACGCATCTCCTCTCCGCTTTGGTGGAAATAACCTGCCAGCTTCGTAGCACACCTCCTCTCGTCTGCTCTTCTTTCCGCTTTGGTGGATACTGAGCCTCAGACCCATATAATAGGGGGCGAGCCTATTGCTATCAACTGGGTACAAATCCAGACTCCGGGCTACTGGGAAATTCCAATAAAAACAGCAATCATTATTCTAAAGATTCTGTAACGTAATGGCGTCGTTCGCCATTTTAAAATATATTTTTATTGAAGCTACAGCATCAATTGAAGTTCATGATACGTGATACGAATACTAACAAATAAAACAAGACAGAATTTTTTGAAATATCTGTTTGTAAAAGTTCTCTGTAGTTCAATGAAGAGTAACAAAGTAACAAGCAACTGTGGGATCATTCGTTTGTCTATATCTATATATATAAAAGAAAGTCGTGTTAGTTACTTCACTTATAACTCAAGAACGGCTGAACCGATTTAGCTGAAAATTGGCAGGGAGGTAGTTTAGAGCCAGGAGAAGGACATAGGATACTTTTTATCCCGTTCGACATTTTGATATTTAAAAAAAAAAAAATTATATCAGTATATCCATATTCTTAATCTGTTTAGGTAGTAGGTAGGTAGTAGGTAGGTAGTAGGTAGGTAGTAGGTAGGTAGTAGGTAGGTAGTAGGTAGGTAGTAGGTAGGTAGTAGGTAGGTAGTAGGTAGGTAGTAGGTAGGTAGTAGGTAGGTAGTAGGTAGGTAGTAGGTAGGTAGTAGGTAGGTAGTAGGTAGGTAGTAGGTAGGTAGTAGGTAGGTAGTAGGTAGGTAGTAGGTAGGTAGTAGGTAGGTAGTAGGTAGGTAGTAGGTAGGTAGTAGGTAGGTAGTAGGTAGGTAGTAGGTAGGTAGTAGGTAGGTAGTAGGTAGGTAGTAGGTAGGTAGTAGGTAGGTAGTAGGTAGGTAGTAGGTAGGTAGTAGGTAGGTAGTAGGTAGGTAGTAGGTAGGTAGTAGGTAGGTAGTAGGTAGGTAATAAGTAGGAAAAAGGGCATTGCAACGCATGCCGGGAACAGCTAGTATGTATATAAAAATGAATCGCTATTTCCCTTGGTCATCGCATCACGCATGAACGGCTGGACCGATTTCGCTGTTTTTTTTTAGTTTTGTTCGTATTTGTCAGGAGAAGGTTCTTATGAAAGAAAATTTTGATATTAAAAAAAAAACTAATTATATCAGTATATCCATATTCTTAATCTGTACGCATGCATGAAAATGGTTTAAACTTTTTGTTAGTATTTTGATTTTGTTTCTGTAGGTAGGTAGTAGGCAGGTAGTAAGTAGGAAAAAATGCATTGCAACGCATGCCGGGTACAGCTAGTTATGTTATAAAAATATAAAACATTTTGCTCGCGGCTTCGCTCGCGTTAATTTATAATTTTTTGATCCCAAAATATAGGCTATAGCACTCAGGGATAACGTAGCTTCCTATTAGTGAAAAAATTTTTGAAATCGGATGAGTAGTTTCGGAGTTTACCTCCTACATACAAACAAACAAACAAACAAATTCTACCTCTTTATAATATTAGTATAGATGTATTTCGCTTTGTGGGCCTGTTGGACGGATTCAGGTGGGATTTGCTTTGACTGATTATTAAACAGATTTATAATGACGACTGTTTCGCCCAAATAGATATCCTAACTAACATTATAAATGCGAAAGTAAGTTTGTTTGTTTGTTACCTTTTCACGCCTTAACCACTGAACCAATCGTGCTGAAATTTTTCATATACGTTGTCAGTTGTACAGAAACAGACATAGGGTACCTTTCATCCCGAAAAAAAGTACTGTTCCCGAAGAAAACAACAATAACGATAATAGATGGCGCCACGTGTCTTTCGACCATGATCATGATGATGACATGATGATGATGAATCATGATTTAATTATATTATTAAAGAAACTTTAGTAGTTTTTTAAGAGTTTTTTTTTTATTATAAATTAACGTGAGTGAAGCTGCGGGCAAAAGCTAGTACTTAATATAATTACATATTGCCAAAAAAACTTTGGTTGTCATTTTTAAATCCAGAAAAAAAAACCCGGTACTTACGTCTATACAATGTATTATTTCATTCTATTTTTTGTTGAGGCTTAAGAGCGTGTACGCCGTTCGGCATTTCATACAAATTTTCAAGTCCTTATTTTTCGATATGACTGAACCGATTTTAATGAAACTTCATACTCATCAGCAGGATACATAGGACTAAAAAGTTAGTAGAAAACATTTTCGAAAAATAGTATTACAGTTAAATTAGACCGATTTAAAATTATCCATACAAACAGAAATTTCCAATTATCTTTTTTTAAGTAAGACATTTCGAAAATGTTTTCTACTAACTTTTTAGACCTAAGTATCCTGCTTAGGTGTGTGAAGTTTCATCAAAATCGGTTGAGTCATTACGAAAAACAAAGACTTGAAAATTTGTATGAAATGCCGTAAGGCGTACACGCTCTTATTGCACTTTACGTATTAATATCGATATCTATATACAGTATGTTAAATAACAGAGGGCGTTCCCTTAAATCCTTTAATCTACATCACTAATAGATGTCATTAAAATACAAAAATAAGCAAAAAAATACCCGAAAAAAAAATGGAACGGCCTTTTTAAAACCAAAATGGCAGTGTAGATACCTAGGTTAAATGCGATGTTGCCGTGTTTTCCAAATTGATTCACAAATGCGCATGTACAGTAACTGTTGCTTTTACGTATTATTTTTTTTTTATAAAATATGTTAATATACTTACTCCTTTTTTTTAGGGTCCCCTACCCAAAGGGTAAAACGGGACCCTATTACTAAGGCTCCGCTGTCCGTCTGTCCGTCTGTCACCAGGCTGTATCTCATGAACTGTGATAGTAAGACAGTTGGAATTTTCACAGATGATGTAGTTCTGTTGCCGCCATAACAACAAATACTAAAAAACAGAATAAAATAAATATTTAAGGGGGCTCCCATACAACAAACGTGATTTTTTCGCTCGTTTTTGCTCGATATTGATAACGGCAACAGGTAGACGCTTGAAATATTCACAGAATATTTAATTATATACTCACTTTAAAAATAATTAATTAAATTAAAATAAAACAAATATTTAAAGGCGGCTCCCATACAACACACATGATTTTTTTTGCCGTTTTTATAGTTAATGGTACGGAACCCGTCGTGCGCGAGTCCGACTCGCACTTGACCGGTTTTTTTTGTTTTTTTTTTAGTTTTTACCGAGGTTATAGTTTTGATTAGGGTTGTAACGGAGGCCTTCTTAGCTGAGGCGGAGGCGGATGCGGAGGCGACGAGTTTCACCTCCGCGGATGCGGAGGTTAACGGAGGCGGAGGTGAAAGTGGATGTGGAAAAATACAAGTTTAAGGTTTATGGAAAGTCAAAAAAAAATTCAAATACGTACATTCATAGTACACCTTCATAAACCTTGTGGTAATCAAAATTAAGGAGGCAAATTACATTTTACAGTTCGACATTAATTTGAAAAATTTAACTATAATTGTAAATTTGACATACGCCCGCCACCACCCCAACCACGTTGCCACTGCGCACACGTTGATTCTTGTCGAGCATCGCTGCTTGCGCGTTATTGTTCTATGATTATGATGTAAATAAACCTCCGTTACAACTCCGCAAAAATTATGCGGAGGCGGAGGCGAAGATACGATTTCTTGCGGAACTTCCGCAGTGACAGAGGCGGAGGCGGAGGAGAAGCTCCGTTACAACCCTAGTTTTGATAGTTAATGGGAACAGGGCGTTCCCATTAACCAGCAAAACTATAGCCTCTTTAGTAAAGATACTGTATCGATCGGTATATCGATAGTGCGATAATCGATTGAAGTCAGTTCTATTCTAATGTTTACTTTAGCTACTCGACTTATTTGGTTCAGTTATTGCGCATTAGCTTTAGTTTATATTTAAATAACCTTTAGTGACCTTGTGTCTTATTATTATAAATGCAACATGTTATTTGACATAATTATTTCCTCTCATAATCGTTCCAAAATGTATTCCATTTGCCTAATGTTCCCATAATTCCAGATACACATTAGTTTTCCGTTCACAAACGAAATTAATGTCCATAACTCACATCATTTGAGCTAATACAAAGCGAAATAGATCGCTATCGACACTGATAGCAATCTAAATTACAGGACGGTTGCAACACAACCAAATATCATCCATTTTGTTTCAAAATCTGTGGTCAACGCACATGTTAACAATTTAAAACAAAATAGCAAACAAAGTGTACAAAATGATGTCGAAAAAGATCCTGTTGGTGGTAGCTATCTACGTCACATTCCTGATAGCCTTCGCGGTGTGTGAGGAGGAAGCCACCACGATGGCTGCGACCACCAAGGGTGATGAAGAAGAGGAAGAAGAACCTGCGAAGAAGGGCTGTTCCATCTGGTGCTGGATTCAAAAGATAGCGATGTTCGTCATCTCTCAACTGCTGAGCGGTAACTGAACATCTCTTGGTATCTATAATAAAATTATTTAAAGGAGAAAGTAGTTTTATTTGTGTTATAAACTCGCAGTTATAAAGACTTTGTGAAAAATTGTTCTAAAGAATTTTTACGTGACGATTTTTCCGTAAAATTTTTCGTCCATTTTTCAATATAACATTTTAAAGCCCGCTGTACACCCGCTTCCAATCTATCGCACTGTCGTCAGAAATATTAAAGGAACTGGTGATCTAAACTGTTTGCGAAAATTGTGAAATAGGGATGTGCTCATAAATCACTACATAGTATAAAACAAAGTCGCTTCTCGCTGTCTATCCCTATGTATGCTTAAATATTTAAAACTACGCAACGGATTTTGATGCAATTTTTTTTTAATAGATAGAGTGATTCAAGAGGAAGGTTTTAAGCTATAAAACTTACACGCACAAAGCCGGGGCGGGTCGCTAGTATGAAATAAAACGTCTCGTTATCATCACGATACGAGTATATTTAAAAGAGTAGTAAAAAAATATTAAAAGCATCTAATATGGCTTTGCATAATTTAGTGTTGAGAATATGTAAATTGTTTGCATTACATGCATTCCCTATGCTAAGTATATTGCCTAACATAAAAGAAAATCTACCGTTTGTGAGGTAGAAACGTTGTAATTTAAAAAATCGTTCTAGATTGCCTTCAAAGGATTCTCAATTTGAATTTCAAATAGCTTTCCAGATTTTGTTAAGCTTATTTTCTAGAAGCATTTCAATTACATGTAGTCCGTGTGGAATTTTTAGATTTATAAGAAAGAAATATTGTTTTTCGTGATAAAATAAAGCAGAGCCTCGAGCTACTCGTTCATGTTAAATTGATTGAAAAAAATTGTAATTGTAGAAAAAGAAAAAGCACGCTTTTCGCATATCTATTTTAATTTCAAGAGTCGTAGCCTTTTTCATGATTGCGAAATTTTAAAATAAAACCAACGGAATGTAGTACTAGAATAAATCGCAAAAACTTCTACAAAATGTTATATTTCAGAAACTAGATTTTGCTTTCATAATATTTTTCTTAAACTCGAAAGGTGTGATAAAGTTATGAAAGAGATAACTTTGTAGGTAACTCTTTAATAATTTGTAACACACATAAGGTACTCACTTACGGATATAATTTATAACAACAATAAAATGACCAAATATTGTTGTTTCATCACATTCGATATTAACAAACAGTACGTTTAAAAGGATTATCACATGATGCAATTGGTAAATTAAAACGATATTAAATATTAAAACTTTTCGTTTGTCTCTTTCAAGCAATCGAATACATTAATCGGGAAGCGCTCACCCTAGTCATCATCCCGAGTTGCAGTATGACAACTTGGAACATAAGCTTCGTCCATTTTGTTTTGCGTAACTGCTCGTGTGGTTGTACCAAATACGGTTTATTGGCTTTTTAGTTAAACAATACAAAGAAATAGTCTATCTACTCAGCGAATAGGGACGAGCCACTTTACAAACGGTATATTGGATTGGTCTATAAATACAAATTAATTAGTAGCGTTCCGCACGTCGGACCGTGAATGAGATCCTCTACCTATTTAGAAACACGTAATTGAACAGGCTTTATTTCTCTTAAAGGAACTTGTATTACTTCCGTGGGTGGTCGTTAGTAAAATTCCGAGAAAATAATTAAATAGATTGTAGTCTGTTCAATGGCGGTCGATTAGCTACGGGGAAAGTACTTTGTAAATAGAATAGAAGGAGATTAGTGAGATGTGGTTGGATTGGATTTTCTACGTATTGTGATTATATTATTTGTTCAACCGTGATACAGTATAAGGTCTCATTTTAATTATACACGATATTTTTCATAGTGCTTTAGTAAAATAACTATGATGGTTTAAGTGTTGTTGAAAAAACAATTTTATAAATCAATCAATTAATTTACTTTGGATCCTTTATGTGTAATAAAATCCAAAAATGATCGCCGGAAAAACTGCACCAGTTTCTAACTGCTGGTTAATAATGGAAGTGAGTGATTTTGACTGCCATATAATAAAATTATTGATTTATTTAAAACAAAAATATGTATATAATTGTTTTTTTTTTTAGTGATACTTGCTTTGTCTTCAGCATTCACTATAGCCGCTATGCAAATTATCGTGGACTATTAAAGTGAGACCTTATATGCTAAGAGGACAGTGTAAATCACGCTCAAACAAACGCATTACAATTATTTATTTCTATTGTACTTCTGTAGATGGTCCTAGGGGACCGTTTCTACGTAACCGGGCAGTTATTGGCGAGACCTGAAGGGTCTCCAGCCAATGAGGGGGAAGTAAAATACTTAACCTTAGCTAACTACTTGTACTACACTAACATCATGACTACCTGCAACAACAGCACTAAGGGCGACCCCTAGTGGGACTCGGACCTCGGCTTAGGGCGTTGCTGGCGGGGACTTAGGGGGGGAGACAGCTTGATGAGGGCTGAATTAAGGTGTGACTGCGGAGTCTGAAGAGAAGACCGGCTCTACGACGGGAGAGCTCGGTGGATCGTGACCGGCGGCGGTGGGACGTAGCGACGGGCCTCGTCGGCGAGGCTGGTAAGCCGGACAGCGGCGGACTTTGTGTATTGTGCTGGTTGATTCACTCGCCTCCTGGAGGAGGGTTATTTCGTCATCGGGTTCTAAAAGTGTGCGCCTGGGACGGCGAACTTTACTTATGAGAGAGAGACTATAGTCGGCCGCTGCGGCGACTAGAGGGTTCGGATGGAGGGAAGCACTGTCGAAGTAACGCTAGGAAATGCGTTCGAGGTATTGTCTGATGGTTGGCATTTTTCGATCGAAATGGAGTTTCACATTACAATGTTTATAACACAGTATTTATTTGTAATCAATGGCATAAGACACGAGTCAAAATATAGCTAGATTTTCGTAATGTTTATTCTTGCAAATTGCAATTAAAAAAGTATTTTTAAACTTTCACGATTTGTACACATTATAAAAATACAGATTCGGGTCTAGTCGCGTAGAGTCTACCCGTAACCACGGCCGGTGTAATTCGGCCGAAACGTCGGGATAAAAAAGGTATTTAGTGCCTTTTAAGTTTCTACGCGACTAGACCCGAATCTGCAGTGCGAGCACGGTTCTTTGATCGATAAACTTCTCGACTCGATAAAAGTTTAAACATACCGAATTTTATCGAGAGTCGGTAGCACTGAACTTGCCTCGGTATCTTTATCAAGCCTTGGCGACGGCTGTCTTCTCGATAGCTTATCGACTTTTCAAAATGGCAACACCAGATTTAAAAATATCATTCACTCATGTAGACTTTATTTACGAAATTATCTTTTCCTGGTTAATTCTCGCGACTGAAAACTATTTCGTTTGTTAGAAATATTGTAAAAAAAATTTTTTAATCTTTGTAAGATTGTAAAAAATATTTAAAATATAATTTTAGTGGCATACAGTATGTCAAAAAAGAGTAGAAAAATTGGGGGCACCACTCGTCATACATTATTGAATTAAACTTAAATTCGCGTCTCTAAACTCCGCTTTTGGATCCTTTTCATGTCACGATGCGTTCTGCTTTCAACATTAACAAAATGAATTCTCCAAAATCCATTTGTTTTGCAAAAATAGCTTCAAAGAATCTTTATCTACCAACTTTTAACTGACAACAACAATTCGTGATAATTCGAGAAATTTACCGATAAGAACTGTCAACTCGACATAATCGATAAGATTTGTCGATTATATCGAGGCCTCGATAAAATACGATCCGAGCTACCTTTGTCGTTTTATCAATATCTTATGTCAAATTTGACGTTTAGAATAGATAAATTTCTCGAATCGACTCGATAAAAAGAACCGTGCTCGCACTGCTGTATTTTTATAATTTAAAAAGTATATGTTTTTTTCTTTTACTTAGTAATTACACAATCACACACTCCTCCATACACACACACAAACACGCGCACGTTCTTGAATTAAAGTATTTAATTGTAGTAGTATATTAGATGGATCATTTTCAGAAGTGTACGACTTCGGTAAAATATGGGCTACTCTTGAAATAATTCCGATTATTCGACATTGGAATTTTTGTATTATAACTTGCGTGAGACGCATTCATCGAGAAAATAGTTCGACTCGCGACCTCGCCGCGTGTTCAGCTCATGATTAAGGGCTCCGTTTGGGTTCGAAACTAGTCGGGCAATCCCGAAAAATACACGAGAGTAAACCGTAACTAATCATAGACATGGGAATTATGACAGGTTTTTGTCTCAAATGCGACATTACAGGTCTAGCGCATAACTGAGTCAGCGCCTGAGGTAGCTGCGCGGTGCGGGAGGAGTGTGGTGACGCGACGCAAGAGCTCACTGATTCGTCAACTTGAGACAACTGTCACCCTCCCGCACCGCGCACCTCAGGCACTGACTCAGTTATGCGATAGACCTGTAGTACCACATTTGTTTTTTGTTTAATATTGAGCGGCTATTGACTGAACTAAATAACATTGGAATTGAATAGAGATTGAAATTCGTTTCAAGAGCAAGCCTGCAGATCTTTTGAGACAACAAAAATGCATATTTAAATCAAGAAAAAACATAAATAATCATCATGAGGTTTTCACTTCGAACTTTATACACTCATTGTATTGCGCGTACCTACGGAAGCTTTCGCAAGGGATCCCTTTTAATTTGTTTCATTCGAATTAGTTCCAGATCGGGTTGCTCTTTTGACAGGCCAATGTGAAACCGTTCGTGTGGAAATTCCAATTCAATTTGTGTGACATGTTCTTCGTAAGGCTTTTAACTTGTTATTTGTTTGTTCAGCAAATTTATCAACACACGGGGAAACATCGGGGGAAATAAAACACTTCACCTTCTAGTTTCATATAAAATTCATTTTATTAGAACAAATATTTCACAGGAAATGAGAAATAAAGATTATTATTAATCAACGGAACTTTGGACCAAGTCAATTAGGGGTGGTATTAATTTACCACACTTTTTGCTCAAGGCATCAAAGAAATGACCCGAGGACCCAATCTAATTAATTAATGGTCACAAAATGTCGGGTAGAAACAGTAAATGGCTCGTATATTCTGAAGAAATGACGGATTCAGTAGACTATGAAAATGTTCCTAAAGTAAGATTCTATATAAATGAGTGCAGTCGTTGAAGACTTTGGCCTTTTTACAAACGTCTTGTTTGTGTTGAGTCGCCTCGGCAGTTTCTATGCAGGAGCTCCCACTGTCATTAATTCCGTTCCTTTCATCTAATTGATGAGCGATTCTGACTCGTTTTCTGAAATAAGAAACGTGGAAATAGTCATATTATCTATAACGTTCATGTTCTATCTCCCAACTATGTTGGGGTAAGCTTTTAGTCTAAGTAGATGCGGCTGAGTACCAGTATTTTACACGGAGTAACTGCCATCAGACCTCCGCAATCCAGTTACTGGGAAATGCCGATATCCTAAGTTTAGACCGGTTGTCAGACTTCCGGGCTTTTGTTTAATCGTAACGGCTGTCATATGGTATGTCTACACCCGTTCGTTTTCATGTTCATCTTGCGCTTTCAACTTTCAATTCCTCTTGCGTCAAGCGCATGCAATATTGATTGCCATAAGACGCATGCAGCTCATCGTCTACACCGGTGGGCCTCGGTCAGTCGTCAGTCGACATACAATAGACGGATTCGCGTGCGCTAGGGGCATGCGCTTTTGTCGAACTAGTATTAAGGCATGCGCTATTATTGCATGCGTTATGGCGCTTCACGCATGCTTCAGACGAAGACGCAAGATGAACATGAAAAAGTACTGGTGTAGACATAGCTAATAGTTATTCGTATGACAACCCGCGACCAATGGATTAGGGTGCTCTCTGAGGCACGGAGGGATCTCAATGTGTAATGAACGGTCACCCATCCACGGGCTGGCCGTGGTAAGTGCAGTTTAACCCGACTACGAGCTACTACGAGCCCCTCTGTATTTTAGAAAACAATTTCCTACTATCCATAAAGGACGTTCAATACGAGTATTTTCACGTTTTATTTCGCTCACACACGCGCCTGTTCTTTTATCATTTATCTAGATTTCAGCACTACATTGTACTTGGACAACTATCTGACAGTTGGACGGAAACGATTTATTGTAGTGTGGGCTAAAGCCTGTTCTTTCATCTCTTTGGATCGGAATAATACTTCAGTGTTATGATAAACACTTCGGGCAAAGCAGTTCTTTGTTTGAGCTATGTAAATTACTTCGAAATTATTAAGCATTGCGTGAGCAACGTTCAAAGAAGAAGATATGGAATAAAAAAGAAAGAAAAACTTACTTCCAAAAACTGAAAAGAGTAAAATAATTCAAAGTTAAAATTAACAGTTTCAAAGGTCGGTGCTAATCCACGCTCTGAACCAAATTGAAGACAATCATCATACAGGGTGTAACAAAATTCGTGTAATTTGTTAAAACCACATGATCTATTCCTGGTACCCGCATGAGACTAAGGATGATTTAAAAAAGAAAAAAAGCTTTTTTTTGTTGCGGTATGGTTAAGTTATCGTATCTATTATTGCTACTATTATTACTATCATTTTTTTGCACCTACTGAATTTATATGGTAGAACATTTCGATGTAGCGCATAAATGAATAAAAGCGCGGCGACACAGCTGGTGCGCATGACTAGCGCGATACCGTTCCGTGCAGTCAGTTAGGTTGGGGCACTAAAATAATTCAGAAACAAAAAAAAAGTTATTGTTTTGTTTTTTTTCCAAATCTGTAAAGAATCAATGCTTGGTCAATCTGTGACATCAGTAGATTACGATGTTGGAAGGAATTACACGAGTTCGTTTACACCCTGTATACACTTCGAGAACCTCCTCCTTTTTTGGTAGTCGGTTAAAAAGGTACAGAAGTAAATCATTTTCTTACTTATACGCCTCTAACTTAATGACGCCAGAGGGACTCATGATGCCAAACTTCTTCAGCACACAGAAGATGATGCAAGGTGCATCGGACTCCTGGAACTCGATGCGTTTGTTCTTAGGGAACATCTCACTGAGGCACTGCTCTGCAATCATGTCGCTCATTTTCTCGTGAGCGTACATCACCGATATCCGCGCGTACGCGAAGCCGGTCAGCATTAGGAAGGTGAATATCAGGAGGTCTGGAATAGAGGGAATTCATTTAGTATGGGAAAGACTGCCTTGTTGGTCAATGGTGTTTCTGTTATGCACAAACTACCGCCATTGTACCCTTCACTAAATTATTTAGTATAAGAGCTATGTTACAATTTTGGTGTACAATAAAGTATATTCTATTCTATTCTATTCTAAACTAGTCTTAATTTAGGCTATTGCCATCTTTTTCACTCTGATATAATAAGAAAGAGAAAACAAACTGTAAACAAGAGCTGTCAAATTTAGTTGAACTAAAATTTCGACGAGAGTACGCGCAAGATTAGTCTGCGCGCAACGGAGGGCGTGCTGGATGTTGCCATAATTGCAAAAATTCAAAGTACCACTTTTTAAGACAAAGTATTCGTGAGCATTAAAATTAGACAGCCCTCTTTTGAGGTTTATTTATGAGCTAAGTTTTTATTTTTATTTTATTTATTCAGGGACAATAAACTGCTACAATATGTGTTGTAACAGAGAAAAGACATGACAAAATATAAACAATATTGCAGCCCACTACATTATCTGCATAATAACAGATGAAAATACTTATGATAATGAGGGCCACTAGATGGGTAATAAAATACTGATTACATCACATTCAAAATATAGATTCCAATTTGATTGATTGCTTGGCAACAGGGTAATAATTAACACTAAAACAAACAAATAAATATTAAAATAGTAAAATAGCATACATTCCTAATAAAATTATTGATTAGTAATAATAATTTTCATAGCATTACATTTAAATTTGCATTTTGAGCATACAAAAATAGCATTATTAACAAAATTATAATCATAACATTCAACCATTCGACGGATAGGGCCGCGCAAACCAGAATTAGTTCGACAGGTATTGACAGCAAATCACCAGCAAATAGGGTACCTGCACGGATACTATGCACATTAACTGTGCGTGGGACCAAGTTATTTTCGTTAAAGTTTAAGATTTTTACGTAAATTAAAGATAAAGAATCATTTATTTGGATACAGCACAAAGAGACAACAGGTAAAAAATGTGTTAAATAAAAAAGTCTTGGGTATGTGTCTCACGGCTGGACCAAAAAGGTGTCCAATTACAACAACACTTGTCGTTTACAACATGGCGGACCAGTAATTCTAGTGTAGAGTTATTTTTTCGCTTAATATTTTTTCCGGTTAAGCATTCCTAAAATCAGGTAGGTCAAGTGACAATAAAACAGCAAAATTGTGACGGACCATGATTTGTTCCGATTTGTTAAAACACGGTGAAGTTCAAGGCGTAAACTAATTTGACATCTCTAACTTAGTTCTTATCTATCACCGTCATTTTCTCGCGCTGTCTATTAGTAAAAGATAGCAATTCTCTAATTTTAGTTGGTGAACAAGAAAATCGGTACCAATTTCCGTTTCTTGCAGACTAAAGCGCCAATTCCATTCAAGTTTTACTGTGCAAGTTATTAAACGCTCGAAAGAAGTGCGGAAGAAGAAGTGAAGAAGTGCTCTTTGAGTTCGTTAAAATTGTAGAAGTCGACTTTCTGCGGATGTGTCCACAATTTGAAGGTCGGTTGGAGAAGTCAACTTCCGCAGTAAAAGTTGCTAATGGATTTGGCGCTTAAAGGTACTATTCCGAACCGAGCTGCCAAGTGCAACTGCCGACGGCACGTGCAGCGGTTAGAGGTGACGCTGGTGTGGCGAGTGTCGTGCGTGGTGCGAAGTCATGCAGTCGCTGCACGTGCTGTCGGCAGTTGCAGTTGGCATCTCGGTTCGGAATAGTACCTTTAGGCTCACTCATGCAACATCGTTTAGCCCAGGGCTAAAGCGATAGCCCAGTGACGTTTGGTATGGCTGTGACTCTCGGGAAGGCGGATGGTTATGCCGGAGTTGTACCGGCTAAAAATCCACGGTGTTCCTCCTCCTGATTTATGGCTGGGATTGCGGTATTCGCAGCTGCATGCACCGCAACCCTGGCAAGCTTCGGTCCACCAGGACCTTGCCAAGCCTTGCCTCACGTCCTCCTGAGAGGCACGCCGCCTTCTCGGGCCTGTTATTGGTCGGGTGACGGGTAATTTAGTTAGCCCTGGTCTAACGATGTTGCAGAAGTCGGTTTTATAGTAGATGGACCTTGTCTAAAACCGGGGCTTAGTAACACCAAACAGAAGCTTTATCTTCTTGATAGTTACGGTCCTGTATAAGATACCGGATTTCTCTTTTTATTACTTTACTTGGTCGCGTTTGACTCTAGTCGCACCTGATGGTATGCGCACACAGGGTTTATGATTTTTAGATTAGATGGAGCACATGAATCCTCTGGCTTCGGCCTCTAGCTCTCACATGCAAACGACGGAACAAAGTAAACTGCTTCAAGGGTGTTAGTTTCAGGCGGATCGTATAGATCCTACCACCAAGCGTCCTGATGGTGCCAGCGCCCCATCCACCCCACTATTCCTCTAGTCTCAGTAGTTCGGTTGTTTTGTTCAGGACCGGACTACTGAGACTAATTTTGTCTCATTAGTTCGGTTATGACGTCAAACCGAACTGTTGATACTAAAAAAGATACCAGTAGTCCGGTTAGGGATGTAAATAAAATGCTTTTACGAGTATTATAAATAAAATAATTAAACATATTCTCTGAAATCATAGTTTGGTAGTTATTAATTAATAGGCACTTTCATAAGAATACTGACCGGAGAATACTGAAATCATAAAACGAACTACAGAACACAGGTCTCAACAGTTCGGTTTGACGTCATAACCGAACTAATGAGACAAAATTAGTCTCAGTAGTCCGGTCCCCAACAAAACAACCGAACTAGAGGCCACTATTTTAGTAATTTAGCGATAGGGAATGTTTTACATTTACCAATATTATTCCGAATAAACAGAACATGTTATTTGGAAGAGGCTTCTCTATTTCAGATCAAATGTTTTTTTTGTTACGTTTTTATTCTGGAATTAAAGTTTAATACTGTATTTTCAGGGATACATTCCACTATTCTCATACGCACTCTAACGAAAGGACTCGTAATTGTATGAGCCAGACTAACAGATGGTTGTTTTTTGTTGCGACCTCCGACAATGTCAGATGGTATCCAAGCAATTTATCATTGTTGTGTAGGTGTAAACCAAATGTTTGGATCCTATTTGATAGCATTTAATTTGAGTCTAAATTCGTGTGTTTTTATTTATTTATCTGTAGTGTTATTTTGGCATAGTGCCAGGTTTTATTTCGATACTTTGTTAGTCCTTGAATAACCTTGAAGGTTAGGTTAGTTCTAGAAAACTTTTTTCATTGCTGCACGAATGAATTCTGGGCCACCCGCGGGTTGTAATTCCGAGTATTTGTTATACCGAAGCATGTGCTTAGGTTAAGCGTTCTTTTAGATTTCTTTCAGCATGACGTCTTGAACAATATCACTGCAGATTAATACGTCACTGTAATCCGGGATGAGGCACGTCCCGAACGGTATTCAGTTCGGATTTGCAATTGGCGGTAACATGACATAACTGCCAATTGCCATTTATCGAGCCATAATTTCAGACTCCTGGCTGCTAATAAGAACTCCTTAAAGGACTTGTCACACTGGATGCGTTCTGCGTCCTGCGGTCTGGTCAACTCGAACGGTGCACCTTATGTGAACTTCATGGTCTAGGCAACCGGTCAGCGATCCGGGCCGGTCAACCGGTCAGCGATCTGGGCATAGCAACCGGTCACCGATCCGGGCATAGCAACCGGTCAGCGATCCGGGCACGGCAACCGGTCAGCGATCTGACGGTTAAGGCAAACAGCGGCCATTTTTTATTTGATTGCGTGTTGTGGTGTTTGTATCGATGTTTTGTGTTTAATAAACATCGAGTATCGATGTTTAGCTATTTCATCATCATCGATGTTTTGCAACATTGATCACCCCTAGTTGAACTGCCCGGACCGCCGCCCGTCGCCTGCCGCCCGCTGCCCGCAATCGGGCAGCCCTTCCGCGTCCTTTCCACCCCGACCGCCTGACTGGTGCGTTCCCTACGTTCTTTGCTTGTGCTCGCATAGTCAGATCGTAATTACATAAAATATATATAAAATGCAAATGATGTTCACATAGGATGCGGGCTACGTTCAATTTGACCGAACCGTAGGACACAGAACGCATCCAGTGTGACAAGTCCTTAAGAGGGAATCACAATAACGCTTTTTCCGGTCTAGGATCGCGCCAGGGCCTCCGGTTCTGCAGCCAACAGCTGCACTTGTGACACTAGACCAGTGAAGCGGTCTTGAAGACTATTTCTAATAAGAAGGGTACAGGGGCAAAACAAGCAATGTCACATTAACTTGAAAAGTAATCTAAGGACGCGGCATCAGGCGGCAGGCGTATGAGAGCGATCATTATAGTGCGTGATCACTAGTACTTATGTTCTAAATCTCCCGGACTACCGCCCTAATGAACCATTACAGGGAACTATTTTTAGGAAGTATATCCATCCATAATCATCACCGCACCGCGAGGGAAGCTGCTTGAATCTCACCGTGAATTCTACATTTTCATTTTTGGGTAGTGAGAGCTATATTGTCGAATCTAAAATTTCAATTGGCTTAAGGGACAGGTAAATTATTGTCCCTTACACCAATTGAAATTTCCGATATCGATCTGTTATCTCAAAACAGCATCCTAATTGCGCAACACATTTGCTTGGCTTTGATTGTGACAATACAACAGTATTAATTGCGTGGTACATAGATGTGGAGAAGTCGGATTGTTAATACATTATGGTGCTATGGAAATTATTAATCCGTCAAAATTAAAGCCAAAGCGATTGCGAGTGCGTTGCGCAATCAGAATGTTTTTGTATCACAATCCTGGTTCACAGATTCCAAATGGTTTTTGTTGTTCTGAGTTTTAATCTTTTCTGCATGGTATATTAGGAAGGGTTTTCCAATAACATTATGAATTTCAGCTAACAATCCTACCTAGCTTCAAATAAAAGTACCATTGTGCTAAATCGAAATAAAATTAGTAAATGGCAATAAGGTTATGTAGTTTGTAAACTCTCCGGCCGACCCTGATTAATTGCACGTGAGCAGTCATTAAGTCAACTCGTAAACATTGCATAACATTTCAGTTGTTTATGCGTTTTCATTTTACTAGCTGTTCCTACGGCTCTGCCTGGGTGTAACATTTTTAATTTTCTGGAATGAAAAGTAACGTAAATCATGGACATACGTTACTTTCCATCCCATCCAGGTATCAAGTTGCCTCTCCGGCAAAAATCCTATTGGTTCAAAGTCAAATAGTTTTTATTTCAAGTAGACCAGATCACTGGTGCTTTCAAAAGGTCAACACTAGGTGCTCGGTTCCAAGAAGTAGGTCCTTTGGAGAAGAGCCGGCAAGAAACACCATACACTCTTTTAAAAAAGTAAATGGTTTGACAATTTTCATTGTAGTAAAGTAAGAACAATGCTGATTAGTGTACATACAGTTAACAACATGAAAAGCAATGAGAAAGTTAGCCTTTTAAAACGATTGCCATAGCAGTTACGAGCTGACCAGTCCCAACAGACAGCACCTGTTCACGAGCATGACGCATACATCGGCGTCGCTCAGCTCAACCATGTTACAGGGAACTCAACGACCCGATGCACAACGCCACCACAAGCAGGACATTTCATTGAGCATGACAGACTCATATCGATAGACATTTTGTTGAATCGGTTTTCCAAAATCATATTCTGAAATTCAGTTCATCATCGAAGCTAGCGTCAAATGAAAGTACCATAGTGCTAAATCGCAATAAAATTGATCAATAATAATAAAGTAACATAGTTTGTAAATTCGGCCAACCCTGATAAATTGCACGGGACTACGTAACCAAAGTCATTAAAAGTCAACTCGTAAACATTGCATAACATCGCAGTTGTTTATGCGTTTTCATTTTAGCTAGCTGTTCCTGCGGCTCTGCCAGAATGTAAAGTTTTTAAACTTCTGGGATGGAAAGTAACGTATATGGAAGACATACGTTACTTTCCATCCCATCCAAATACCAAGTTGCCTCTCCGGCAAAACTCATTTCGGTTTAATCATGAATAAGTAGCTAACAGAAAGTCGCACTTTTGAAATATTACTAGCTATAGCCGCGGCTTTGCCTGCGTAAACATAAGGTTACTGCTCATCACCTACACTCAATAGCATGGTAATTTGTACCATATAACCTGATCTGCTCTTTACCCGATGTGGCTGCCTTTCAATTGGATCTGTCCAGTAGCATTGGCGTGAAGCTCAAACATAGAAAAGGATAAAAAAAAAACTGTTACTTTCCCACTGCTGGGCAAAGGCTTCTTCTTGTACAGAGAAGGAACTAGCATTGATCGCCACGCTTGCTCACTGCGGGTTGGCGATTTCAGACCATTAAAGTCCAGGTTTCTTCACGATGTTTTCCTTCACCGTATGTCAGTGGCGTCATAAGGCCGCCGGCTTTGCCGCCGGCATTGCCGCGCGGCTTGCCGGCTGGTGTTTAACCAGGCCGCCGGGTATAACGCCTATTAACTTACACCCGCGTGGCAATAAGCCGGCGGCAAAGGCGTCGGCATGTGTGTAGAAGCCATTAGATTAACTAAGAAAGTACATATGAAATTGGAAAGGTCACATTGGGACATCCCTGGATATGAACCCGCAACCCGGCGCTTAACAAGCGGGTCTGTTAGCTCCGGGCCACCATGACATAAACGGATAAACAGACAAAAAATCTAAAAACTGTATTTTGGCATCGGTATTTTACAAGGCGTACGTAATGTTGACTTCCCAGCACTAAATGTGGTAGAAACAAAAAATGTGACACGCTTGTTTTCATGCAATTTAGCAAACTTGTGGTATCTATCTAACTCATTGTCTGTGGTCTAGATGAATAATTTGATTTGTTCATTTAATAGGAGCTTTTGCTCGCTCCATACTAAATAAGGCAACCAAGAAGAAAATCAGATTCCTAGAACTAAATAAAAAATCTGAGTAGCTCGTGTACGGTCTAATGAAACCTCCCGATGCTTTGATATGCAGAGAGAGTACGTTTATATTATGCAGGAATGTTGTAATCAAAAGCCGAGAATGAAAGTCGGTCCTCTAAACCTAAAGAATGAGATATGGTTTAATCTACTTATAATAAAAATTCTAAAAAGATTCGATTCTTTAGGGGATAGCTCAGCAATAAAAGCAGCGGACGAGGTTATTGCTTTTATTAATAAGTTATAAAATAATATAAAAAAGGTACGTCTATTCTTTCTATGGCCAGTCGTCAGGATCATTGTAGGACACAGCGTATAGTTGTGTGCAATCATTAAACATCTTTGCCTTTTTACACACATCGTGGTCCAGGTTCATTCCATTAATGTTCTGAGCGCAAGTTTCCCCAACATCCGATATTAATATCCTCGGATCATACCTATGAATCGCTTGCACTCTGTTGTAGTAATTCTTTATGTTAATATAACCATCGTTCGTCATGATACCGAATTTTTTGAGCACACAATGAATAATACAAGGGATATCGTTCCTATCAATACGCAGCGGGTATTTGTACAAGTTTCTTGGATACATTTCAGTTAAACAATTTTCTGTTATTTTATCACTTTTCTTGTCACGCGCGTACAGGATCGAGATGATGGGTTCCGACTCCAAGCTATGCGAGAAAAACTTTGATTTGAAGCTGTTCGCTGTTACAGCTATTGATAGGAAAGTCGTGAAGATGAGTATTTCTGAAAGTATTTCAACATACACAGTTACGTAACATTACTTGTAACAATCTAAAAGTGGGCATTCACGGTCACGCCATCGCGTCAAATGGCGTGATATACAGCCAAATTTTGATCGTGAATGTTAAAATCCATTGGCATGATGTTAAACTCTGAATTACCAGTAGCGCCAAAATCCATCGCATTAACAAAGTCGTTTGGAGCCACGCCGAATGGCCTAACCGTGAATACCCACCTTTATAGTTCCGATTTGACACCTGTCAAAATACTAGGAGTAATACCGGCTTCCGACGGTGCGTGATAGCGCGCACCGCGATGCACGAGCTCGCACCGACGCACCGTTGGAAGAGACACTCGTCCGTGGTAACGCGGACGAGTGCGGAGCGGTGCGCCGCACTATGGAAAATATAGGTGCTTTGCTGATTAAAAATCTGTAACTTTTTTATTTTCAGTCATAGTAACTTCAAATTTTGCACACATATAGAACATAGTATAAGAATTTTACTAATAGTACTTTTAATATGAACTAGTGGTAGGTCGTGGTTTTACTCGCTCTTTATTTTAAGAATCCGTAAAAACTTTATTCAAATGAATGAGTTTGACTTCAATATGATATTTTAATTCTTTTTAAATTTCAGGACAGCTAAATAATACAGAATAAATTAAAAATAAAATATATTTTGGCACATTTTACAATATTTTTATTTAAATTTTTATTACTACAAGTAAAATATTTTTTTTATTTTTTCTTATTATTTTAATATTTACACTTAGCTTTAGATAGTGAACTGCAGTAATAATTTCTTCTGGATGGCACAAACAATAAATTCAATATTTTCAGATGGAACATGACGATTTTCACGTAAAAACGTTGACAGAGCGGGCAGTCTTATCGTTTTCAATATAGAAAAGTATTATTTCACACCTCGAGCAACTGAATTAGTTCATTGTTATAGTAGTACTAATTGCGGATTGCAAATAATTAATATAATGAAACATTTTTTGTGCTTCACTTTATAAAGGAAAAACAAATGAGTTTAGTGTGCATCATGTACCGACTTTTATCATAGATTTCTTTATTCTCACGTAGAGCGTGTGCAAAACCATATATACGCCGATAATGTATATTAAAACCACAGATATTTGACCAAAGACAAAAAAAAACTTTTATCTATCAATTTGCCACAATTATGCATTTTGGCACCTCTGCCACATATTACTTCATAACTTCTGAACGCGCAAAAATGCGCAGCTGATTCTTTACTAAAACATTATTAGGTATCCGATGAACGTAATAATACCAAATTCAGAATATAGGCAAGTGTAGCTAACAGTCAAAAGTCTCGACGAAATTTAAGAATTTAATTTTTTTCCATCTTTGACGAAAATATTTATAGCAAAAATATTACTTCACATAATTAAATAAAAACTACTGTTTTTAGATCTATAATAAACAACCTTTCGAATGGTATGTAACACTATATGAGGTTCTTTAAAGAAACAACCAAAATTCGACTCTGTAAGTCTATGATTTTTAAGGTATATTTAACAGAAATTTCTAAGTGTCGGAAATTAACGTTTTTACGCAATATTTTACGTGACAAGTTATTGAAAAACAATTAAAATATGAAAGAATGACTCCTTATCTAAAAAATAAGACCAAGATTATGTCTAATTTGCATCATTCAGAAAAAGTATTTTTGATCAGCAAAGCACCTATATTTTCCATAGTGCGCCGTATCCACATCATACACCCTCATAATGTGGCTTCCCACGGTGCGTGATTTTACGAATGATACCTAAGAACCACCGCTAGAAAACCAGCTTTTAAATAAAAAAAACCGCACCTAAATCGGTTCAGCCGTTTAAGAGCTATGGTGCCACAGACAGACACACAGACACACATAGCTGTCAAACTTATAACACCCCTTTTTTGCGTCGCAGGTTAAAAATGGTGCTGTTGTGATCTGAAGACGTCAAGACTTGGAACAATATCAACGGTTCACAGGATACAGAGAATGGAAATGTAATATGATTTCACTCAAACAAACTTCTGAAGAAACTTTCACAAGACGAGAACGTTACACAAATGAAACAACTATTAAAAGAATTTCTTGTTCTATTTCAAAAGAATTAATCTAAAGTTTTACTCGTTTGTTAGTCAACAGATATCTCTCTTTTCCCGCTTTTAAAAAACGGAGTGGAGGACTCTTCATATTGTCTTATCTCTACACCTTCATGAACATAAAGGGCATGATCGGAATTGAAAAAAATTGATAGTATAGAGTATCAATCAATTAAATGGCACTTACTTTCCATTGCAGCAGATTTTTATAGTAGAAAATATCACAGTTACGTCACGCGGTCAGTTCGAACATCATTACTCAAGTCCAACAAAATTACTGAAAGCTGAAACAAAAGAAATCCAATATTTTCCTTTCCTAACACCAGGAAATGTATTGTTTCTAAAATTCGCAGGTTTATGTTTTATATACTAGTTGAATTTCTGCAAAACAATCGGCTATTGTTCACGATGATTCGATAAGAGTGCAAAATGTTCAAATGGCGACGTAACGTGCAAAATAAGCGATGTCGCCACATGTGTGGTTCATGAAAATGTTTACATTTTGTTTAGTACCGAATAAAATTGTGAATGCCAATGCTTTAATTGAAATTGCGTTATGAGCGCACGCATTATATTTTTAAGGCTTCACAATTGGAAATACTCTTAAAATTTGATTACGTTTATGGCAAACAATACATTTTTATTTCTTTTCATACTCACAGACTTCCCACCTTCGGGTTATTCGATTTTCTTTTCTTTGCAGTACGTTCTTTAATTATAGTTCTTTTGACTTCTTTGAATTCCTACAGGAAATAAATTTCCAGTGAAAAGGAATGCTCTTTTAACAGTCCAATTACGATTGGTTAATGATCGAGAGCCTTCGAGAGACAATTAAAAATTTAAGCTAACGTTGCCGGAGCCCTTTACATTTAAATTTTACTTTTCCTGGTTCTTCAATACGTCTGCGTAGAAATAAAATTTTCTGGTATCTTACGGCTTTATTTTCTGATCGCCCATTTCGTTCATTATTTATTTGTAGTCTTGCATTTGATTGAAATTTCACTGGTCTTAATAAATTAGACTTAAATTAATCGAATGAAATTGAGCAATCAACGCAGGAATGTTGTTGCGTAAGCAGTTGTTTTGATTGTATAAGCTGTGTTTATTGTGATCGTTGTCAAAGTTTTATTATATCCAACCATACTATAATCATCTATGTATAGTAGTGGACTTAAAATGTTTACCATCCTAAGGTCTATAATTGCTTGCACATAATTTTTTCATAAGGTCGTTCAGTCGCTCGCAAAGAAATTGTTAATTGATATAAAAATGTTCATTTAAAGAGGATATATACTGAGAAAATTTATTATTGTAATTGTATGACTAATGTCGCAATATAATGAAAAAGAAAACTTAAAATTCTGAGAAAAAAAAAATGTTTTAATATATGGTTTATGATGCCTTTTTGCTATAATCGACTTCATAATTTTATAAAGTAATACTTATGTAAGTAAGTTGTTTGATTCGAAACACATCGGATAATGTCTTGGATCAAACATACATATCGCCACGCCTTTCCCCCATGGGGCGAGGCAGAGATACTTCTAGAGAAGCTAGGCTGTCTTAAAATTAAAGACAGCCTAGCTTCTTTAAAGGTTCGCTTTCTTCGTATTTTAAACTTCCTCCGTAATAGACCACTTGTATTTTCAAGGGTGGTTCTGGATCTGAGTGATCTTGAGGACACTTCGCAAGTTATTTCGGTGTACGAGCATTTCTGCGGGGAATTTAGCAACTGAAGAAGAAAGCTGAAGAAGGAAGCCTAAGTATTGTGGGGCAACGTCCTAAGTCCAATAATGGGCTGAAGCAGGCTGAGTTGCTTGATTGATTGCTAAGATAATTATACGTCGCTGTGGTTGTTGATATATTACAATTAAACACGGTTATAAAGGTGTACACCTTTAAATGGGGTGCCCGTGTTTTTGCCGAAGTATTTTCTATCGAAGTTTATTACGCCGACAACGATTCGCCGACATAACGTTTGCTGAAGCAATGTTTTCCCTAATTTGATTTCGCCGAATGATTATTAGCCACCATAATTGTTTGGCCAAAAAACCATTCAGAAATTTTGTTTTAGTCGAATACTTATTTGGCTATTGTTTAATTTGCCTAAAAAATAATGTTGTGCGAATACTTATTCGCACAACATTATTTTTACACAGCGAAATGTAATGTTAATCCGACTCAGCGCACCCCGATTAAACGTGGTCAGACTCTGTCCTACCCCTAGAGTGTTATTTAAAAGCGTGGAGCTAGAAGCTCGCAAAGGAGGTCCCGAGTGGAACGAATGCACGAGGCCGAAGCGCAGCGAATGTACGAGCTTTCTTGCTTGCATGATGGGAAAATGAGATGACTAATGAACCAGTGGCCAACAGACTAGTCGGCGTAACAAAAATGTACAATACATAATTAGGGACTTTAATCATTCGGCGAAATGAAAAGTGCCGAAAGATTTTCGGCCAGATAAGTGTCGGCTAGTAATATTTCGACATTCCAACAGAAAACCCTTTAAATTACGTATTTACACTGCACTGAGGAAATAAAATATGATAATGTTAAAATAATTTTCTGTAAATACGTTTTTGTGCCTTAAATAAATAAAACAACGTTATGGTTCGAATTATCAGGGTAGTTTACCAGTAGTACTTAAGCTAACTGGCAATCAGAATTCATCTCAGAGAGTAATCTCAGAAGTTTAGGCAGCAGGCTCTCAAACTGGATAAATTACATAAACATAATACACGAATCCCGTAGCAAGTTAGCATTTGATTATTGCTGTACTGTACACGTGACTGCAGTCGTGTGAACCCTGTATAAAATATCTTCTTCTTCTTCTTTGTCGTTCCCTCACGAATGAGGATCGTGACCATATATAATTTTTCTCCATTTGCTTCTGTCCTGCGCCAGTTCAATAGATCGTTGTAGAGTTTCTCCTGTTGCCTCTACAATACTTTTACACCATCTTGTTGGAATTCGGCCCCTGGAGCGCTTCCCCTGCATCTGTCCCACGATTAGCTGCTTCTCCAACTCATGCATATGTGATCGCATTGTATGTCCAAAGAAGCTTAGTTTACGTTCTTGGCATAGAGAGGTAAGTCGTTTTTTGATGTGGAGCTCTTGTAAAATCAAATCAATCAAATCAAAAAAAAAAATTTCACATAAACCAATACAGGCGCTTATGAAAAGTCGAATTTAGGTGCACGGTTCCAATTAGTCGTTTCCTATGGAGAACAGCCGGCAAGAAACTCCATGGTTACTCTTTTTAAAAAAAAAGGATATCTTTTACAATTTCAGTGAATACAGTAGGTACTATGAGAGAGAATAATGTAGTCTTGACCACAGACCTTGGAGTAATGTAGTACCAAGTCTCGAGTACAAAAATTAACCAATGAGGGGAAAAAAATGAAAAAATGATTCGTTTGTCCATGTTCGGCTGTCCATGGTATCTTTAGCATTCGTCTCCAGCACCACATTTCAAAAGCGCTAATTTTACTTTTGTCTCGACTTTTGAGGCACCAGGTTTCAGTTCCGTACAGAAAAATAATACAGGGTGTTAACGAAATCGTGTAATTCCTTCAAACCGCGTGATCTACTGGTGACACAGATTAACCCTAAATGGGAATTTTTGAAAATCAAGCAAAAGAAATAATTTAAAAAAAAAAATTGTTTTCATTTTCTGAGTCTTTTTAGAGCCTTGAGTTATCTGACTGCAAAGAGCGATATCGCGTTAGTCGTTCCTGCCAGCTGTATCACCGTACTTTCATTAATTTATGCATGGCATCGAAATACTCACACAAATAAAATATTTTTTTTGCAAAAAAAAAAAACTTATTTTTTTACTGAATCCTTATTAGGTGGTTTAGATAAGATCGGTAACAAAGCCGCATGAAAAAAAAGATTTTTTATTTTTAATCAAGTTAAATCCCGTGCGGGTCCTGTCTACACCAGTAGTAGATCATGTAGTTTTAAGGAGCTACACGAATTCGTTAACACCCTGTATAAAATATAAATCATTATTATTTCATGATTTGTTTATTTATTTCAGACATTCGCACTTATTTTCATCGTGTACTCCTACAATCATCAGACACACCTGTGTTGCTGGAGAGTTTGTTGCATCATTTCTTCTTCACAGCATAAACACTAGAAACATTGATTGATTCGTAAAGTTTATGTTCAAAAAGAACTAAGTAGTTCTAGTCTATTTTGAATAAATGAGTTTTGAAATTGAAGTTAAAGTTGATTTCGCTTTCCATTCCGTTCATTTCCATTCGATTTCCATTCATTTACTTACAGGTTTCGTTATTGTTTGCGAGTAAATTGGTTTCTCTAAATGTCAATGATATAACAAATAGTTTTGATAAGGTCAAACCAATAGTGAATATCTTGTGGGCGGGCTTCAAGATCAACAAACTTATTGACATGTTCTTGTCCTGTTAAGACGAGGGTAGCACATTAACATAAGCTATTATGTAAGCTGAACTCGACTTCGACGTATTCCCTTTAAGGCGTGATAGTATGTCCTCATCATCATCATTCAGCCAAAAGACGTCCACTACTGGACATAGGCCTCTCCCAAGCATGTTTTATTTTATTTTATTTTTTTTATTTTATAATTTTCGGAAAACTTACAGCTAGCAAACACAGTAGGTAATTTGTTAATAACATGAATATGGCCAATTACAAGTTTTCACAAATAGTAATGTTGGGGAGGTTTGCCGTAATAGCCACGCTTGGCAGGCGGGTTGGTGATCGCAGTATGGTTGTTAAAGTACTCAGAGAACGCTGCTGCCCATCCTCTAGTGAATCCCTTAGTCGCCTTTACAACACCCACGCGAAGAGATGGTCATGTCCTATATGCATTAAATTAGCACCTCATGTACCCATGTGTCATAGTAAATTTTTGAGATAATCATCCTTCATTGATCCGTGTCAGGACGATTTCATAAACATTTAGTACACTTTTAACGACAAATTTCAACTGGTCGGTATTATTAAAAATTCTTATACATAGAAAGCTCTGTTAAAGTGTCAGCTGCAAGTTCATATGGAAATCAAAGACATTCAATTTGATACTTTAAAGATATCGCACACCTAGATCTAAACAGAGACAACTCAAAAACAATGACATTTTTCAGGAGACAAAAAAAAACATTTAGCAAATCATGCAGATATAAGTACGTTTTTTTCATCTCCTGAAAAACGATTTTTTTTTGAGTTGTCTCTGTTTAGATCTAGGTGTACGGTATATAATATTTAATAACGAATTCTGGATATTTTTCAAAAATCTATAAAAAATATTTCTTGAATTCTACTGAGTTTTTCCTAGAGTACATGGGGTGCTAACTTATTGCGTATAGAACACACCATCACACCTTTCAAGGAATACGTTGAATAAGAGATTACACGGTATAAGTAACAAAACCGGCCAAGTGCGAGTCGGACTCGCGCACGAAGGGTTCCGTATGCCTTGCCGGTTCTTCTCCATAGGAAACGACTAATTGGAACCGTGCACCTAAATTCGACTTTTCATAAGCGCCTGTATTGGTTTATGTGAAATAAATTTTTTTGATTTGATATAAAAACGGCAAAAAAATCACGTTTGTTGTATGGGAGCCCCCTTAAATTTTATTCTATTTTTTAGTATTTGTTGCTATTGCGGCAACAGAAGTATATCATCTGTGAAAATTTCAACTTTCTAACTATCACGGTTCATGAGATACAGCCTGGCGACAGACGGACGAACAGCGGAGTCTTAGTAATAGGGTCCTGTTTTACCCTTTGGGTACAGAACCCTAAAAATTAATTATCACTTGGGTTAACGGTCAAGAAAAACATCGTACAGAGTGTACTTAGGGGAGTGTGCGCGAGAGCTTCACGAACTGATCCCCATCTCCCTTCTACCACCGCCCTTCTAAAGCTTCTAAGCGCTTCTCCTCATCTTTCATTATGTTATAGCTCGTTAACCTTTGTAGGATAACTAACTTTTTCATCATCATCTTCATACGTAATTTCACCTTCGTTCTAAATAGAAGATTATATAAATGTATTAAACCTTTTTTTTATCACAGGCCACATCGTTTTTGATTATTATATTCGAAATTGGAAAGCACTCAAAAAATAAAAAGAAGCAAAGTTGCTTTTGCGGGTCATTCTAGAGCCGACCAGGAAAGTGAGCGGACTGGTGTTAACTTGAAGGAGACTGTACTGCTGAGCCTCCGGCACTCCGACTTGCTTGAGGGAGTCGCCGCACTGCACTGTTGACCTTCCAGCACGCCGCCTAGTCGCCGCACTGCTGTCCTTCCAGCACTCCGCCTAGTCACTGTACTACTGAGCTCCCGTCACCCAAATATCACTCAGACAAGTTTCGTGTATCCATTCCAAATTTTTACGTGTGCTATTAGGAACTATATTTTTTTTTTATCCATATCATAGAAGTTGTCCTTGAAAAGTGTTTTCCTTTTTTGTCCGGCTAGGGGTAGGTAGGATCCCTTAGTATTTAGCTTTCTTTATAACTGGTGTAACAGACGTGTCTCTAGCTCAGGAGATCCTGGGGCCGTCTGCTACATTACCTACATCTTTAAAGCAAGAGTGAGCAGGCATCTTTTTTGGGCGCTCGTTGCTACGTAAACCTCATGCATCGCTTTCCATCAGGCAAAAAAAATAAGGGCGATCTTAACGCTAAAAGCGATTTCGACAGCATTTCTCGTTTATTGTGTATTTTATTTTTTAGGGTTCCGTACCCAAAGGGTAAAACGGGACCCTATTACTAAGGCTTCGCTGTCCGTCTGTCATCAGGCTGTATCTCATGAACCGTGATAGTTAGACAGTGGAAATTTTCACAAATGATGTATTTCTGTTGCCGCTATAACAATAAATACTAAAAAACAGAATAAAATAAATATTAAGGGGGCTCCCATATAACAAACGTGATTATTTTGCTCGTTTTTGCTCGATATGGGTAACGGCAACAGGCTTCGTCGATATTGATAACGCTTATATATATAACGCTTATATATATATATATATAGGTAACGCTTGAAATATTCATAGAATATTTAGTTATATATTCACTTTAAAAATAAATAATTAAAATAAAACAAATATTTAATTTAATTTATACTCCCATACAACAGACATGATTTTTTTGCCGTTTTTGTTGATAATGGTACGGAACTCTTCGTGCGCGAGTCCGACTCGCACTTGGCCGGTTTTTTTATTAACAGTTGAACTATCTTCACACAAGGGAATGCGAAGAAGTTTACGGGAATATTTTGGTGTGTTGAGAGAAACTTGGTAATAAGTTTCATATTTATTCGATACGTGACTGATTTATTTGGTAAACTTTGTTAGTTGTTGTTTTTTTGTGTGCCTCTAGCATTTTCGTTCACCGCGAATGACTGACTTTGTAGCAAAATCTATCAACTATGTTCTGTTCCTGGTCAAAGGCTTCGTTACTTTCTTTTCTATGAATAAATAATATAAACAAATATACAACCTGATTTTACTTTACACACGAAAACTCTGAACTCTGCTGATCAATCTGTACAATTATGGGAGAAATTAAGAATTCGTGAAAAAAAAACAGCTGTTTCATACGATTTGTTGAGCAACATCGATTATTGAGTTATTTATATTATACTAGCGACCCGCCCCGGCTTTGCACGTATACGTTTGGGACGATACCGGTCAGTGCCATTGTTTATCTATTGTGTCTATAATTACAGTACTACACAAGTTAAAACCTTCCTCTTGAATCACTCTATCTATTAAAAAAAACTGCATCAAAATCCGTTGCGTAGTTTTAAAGATCTAAGCATACATAGGGACAGACAGCGGGAAGCGACTTTGTTTTATACTATGGAGTGATATATATAAGACTAGCTTTTGCCCGCAGCTTCGCTCGCTTTAATTAAGCTCAAAAAACTCTCAACACACTACTAACGTTTCTATAATAATATAATTTAATCGTGATTCGAAAGACACGTGGCGCCATCTATGAACGTTAGTGTTGTTTTTCTCGGGAACAGTACATTTTTTCGGGATGAAAGGTACCCTATGCCCGTTTCTGTACGCTTGACAACGTATTGCAAAATTTCAGGATGGTCGGGTTTAGGCGTGAAAAGGTAACAAACAAACTTACTTTCGCATTTATAATATTCACCATCATCATCATTATTCAGTCGAAAGACGTTCACTGCTGGACATAGGCATCCCCCGAACATCGCCACATCCACCGGTCCTGTGCTCCATGTTGGGGGGGTTTGCCATAATCGCCACGCTTGGCAGGCGGGTCGGCGATCGCAGTATGGTTGTTAAAATACTCAGAGAACGCTGCTGCCCATCCTCTAGTGAGTCACTTAGTCGCCTTTTACGACACCCATGGGAAGAGATGGGGTAGTGCTATTCTTTTCGTCTGACACCACACGGCACGTTTACGTCCGGCACCACACGGCACATTTATAATATTAGTTAGGATTAATTTGATGAGTATTGAATACAAAAAAACCCTAATTGAAAAGTGTTTAAAACTGCATACGGCCACCGAATTTGTTTTTTTTTGTCCTAAATAGTTAGTTAGATTATGAGGATTGTCTTATATTAAATTGAGGACCAAATTGCTTCTTAAACACGCTTATTTTTGGGCAATAAATAAAATATTATTATGTTTAATTCACAAATGCCTGCTACCTATTATATTTCTCACGGATTACATTATATTATATTTCCTTGTAATCCGTCTCACAAAATGGCTGACGAATCTGACGATAAATTGGATACGGCTGGTTTTAAATTACTAGGACTCAAAATAATTGCTTCTTTTGTATTTAAAATGAACGTTGACGTTAAAAAATAAATTCTCTACCAAATAAAATATTTCTTTATTTTTTTACAATCAGTGTTGCCACGAATATTTTCTCGTATTGCAACTTGTTTCAACACAATAAACAACATGTGAACTAACGAAAGCGTTCCCGTTAACCAGCAATAATATAACGTCCGTACATACTAAAAAAATATTCTAAAACAAAACAATAAAAAAGAACACAAAAAAAATATACGTTAAAGCAACTCTTACTGTACATGAGCACTTGTTTATCGATGTGGAAAGCACGACAACATCGCATTTAACCTATCTACGCTACTACCACAGCGTACCTACTTACTACATACAGTGGGTCAACGCCCATACATTTGACAGGTCATAAGAAATGTCAAAATTATGTAGGGGTGGAGGTTATGTCCCAAGTATGCAGTATGGCTACTCGGGACATAACCTCCGCTCCTTCACCCCGCAACCCCCCGCACGATTGCTCTGCGACAATGTTCTACGTTGACCGACTGTAAGGATTAAGATATAGGTAGACTGTGCTACTACTTTAGTTTTAAATAGGCCGTACTGAATTGTTTTTAGGGTTCCGTACCCAAAGGGTAAAACGGGACCCTAATACTAAGACTCCGCTGTCCGTCCGTCTGTCCGTCTGTCACCAGGCTATATCTCATGAACCGTGATAGTTAGACATTTGAAATTTTCACAGATAATGTATTTTTGTTGCCGCTTTAACAACAAATACTAAAAAACAGAATAGATAATGGTAAGAAAACCTTCGTGCGCGAGCCCGACTCGCACGTGGCCGGTTTTTCTTTTTTTTTTGCTTATTTTTTAATTTTTATTTTAACCTATTAATGATGTAGATTAACGGGTTTAAAGGAACACCCTCTGTTATTTTACATACTGTATTTTATATTTTAAAGCATCCCCTTGGTTGCGAGATATCTCTTAATTTACCGGGTAAAGATAAAGCAAATATATTTATTTGGGCTGGCAACGCGTTCGCTTGGCGTTTCCAGAACAACAATTAACACTTGATTTATCTTATGGATTGTGGCTCTGTGGTTGAATTACTTGAAAATATTTTCTTAGGAAGTTTTGATTAAAATAATTTATTTACTGTACTAAGGTTTGTGAGTGCCTTTACGAGTATCACTATTAGGTATCTTCTGCAGATTGCTGACATTATGATATCATATGGCTTTATAGCCATGGAGATTCTTGCCTATTCATGGAGTTTCTTGCCGGCTCTTCTCCATAGAACCTACCTTTTGGAACCGTGCACCTAGTTTTGACGTTTTAAAAGTGCCTGTAATCTGATCTATTTGAAATTAAAAACTTTGACTTTGACTTTATAGCAAAAACTAAGTTTTTGATACCTAAAACAATAACGCGGCGTCTTACGTAACCGGTTCAATGCGAACGCGAATTGCGAAGCGATCCGATGCGGTGACACGCGATTTCAATGCGATGCGGTGCGAAGCGGTGTCTTTGTCCTATGAGCTCGCGAGCCGCCCGCCGCGCGCCGTCGCTATTCAGTAGCACTGGACGGCACCGCATCCAGGGGCCCAATTCTCCTAAAATAAATTGTTGCCAAACGCAATCGAACCACAACCGTCAGTCAGTTTTTGTTTTCGAAAACTTTCAAAATGATTGATTTTGTTTTTTGTGTCAAACAATTTGATAGCTTTTGAAATTGAGAACTGTCTGAATGAACGGTTCGGCCTTGGTTCGGTTGTGATTTATCAAGATTTATTTTAAGAGAATTAGGCCCCAGTTTGCGCGAAAATATCAAGCCAACTGATCGCGTTCGCAATCGAGAACTTTACCGCGATTGCCGCGATGAATACTTTAATGTTACGGTCTTTTAATGTTTGAACACGTTTATGAGCAACATAAGACTTTTTAAGAAAGACTATTTTTTTTTTGTTCCTTTTTTATGTTAGTAGACTATGGACTGAACAACGTTTGTTCTAGTAAAACAACCAATTAAATGTCAGCGTTTATATTAATCTACATTGTTCTTACATTACTCCAATGAAAATTGTCAATTTTTTTTTTAATAGACTAATTATCTTTTCATAAGTAACTATCTGAGGGGTAGGAGACGTAAATTGCTTGCAGTGCCAGCGTGCCGTACTCTGAGTCGAGCTAAGTCCCCAATACCCCGCACCCTTTCCGCACTCAACGATCTCCTGGACTCATACCTAGACACTGATTTGTTTGAGGATGGATGGGCGAATCTGTTGACGGGTTGCTTGAAGATGTGTGAGAGAGATGTATGATCGGTTTCAATTTTAATTCGTAATTTTTGTTGTCTGTGATATTTTATGTAAATGAAATGTAATCTATTACTTTAACTTATTTATTTTGTGTAATGATAAATAATGAAGTACCTAGGTAGCGAAAATTGACAATTATTTAAGGGATTACAATTCTATTTAATTAGTGTAATTGGTCTATGACCGTTCTAGTTAAATTGTTTCAATAAATAAATAATAATAAATAATTCATTTTCTTTCCAGCCCTTCTCCATGCGACCTACTATTTGGAGCCGTGCACCTAATATTGACCCTTCGAAAGCACCTATAATCGAGTACGGATTTACGAGTGTTTTGCGCAATTAGAATGCAGATTCGAATTGCGCAAAACACTCGTAATCGCTATGGAAGGAGCTCGTGGCTAAATAATTACAGCCGCATAGACCGATCTTCCGGGTGAAGCCACGCTTGCCGAGGTTGGTCTGTGGATGGGTGACCATTTACCATAGCGAGTTTCCTCCGTGCCTCGGAAAGCACGTAAAGCCGTTGGTCCCGGCTGTCATTTGTAGATCTTTGACAGTCGTTACTGTTGGTCAGAAGCCAGAAAGTCTGACAACCAGTCTTACCAAGAGTGTCGTATTACCTAGTTACTGGGTTGTGGAGGTCTGATAGGCAGTCGTTTCATGTAAAATACTGATATTCAGCTGCATCCGGTTCGACCCCAACATAGTTGGGAAAAGGCTAGGCAGATGATAACTATCGCGGTTCATGAGATACAGCCTGGTGACAGACGGACGGACGGACGGACAGCGGAGTCTTAGTAATAGGGTCCCGTTCTACCCTTTGGGTACGGAGCCCTAAAAATTACTTTGACTGTAACGGTTGTACGCTATATCCGATCCGAATTTTATGGATTTGCATCCGAGATAACTCGGTTCGTATTTTCTCGGATTCGAATTGGATGCAGTGCACGAGCACTCTTGAAATTATGCAACTCTACTGGATCCATGCAATATATGTCGAGACAAGTTTACTTTCCTCAGATTTATCGCCCTAGGTAAATAACAGATGCGATGCGAAAAATCTAAAGCTGCGTCTACGCTAGGCAAGCCGATCACGTGCGGAGCCGTTCTGTTAGCGGCATCAAGTGCGGATCACGAAGCAAATACGAAGACGAGTTGGTTTAAGCAACTGTGCACTGTGATACTAGCTAGGTCCTGACGTCATCAAGGTGGGCGTGGCTTTTGTCAGTCTATAGGCACTCGTCCTGTGCACACGACGTCCGAGCTTCCATCCTATTTTACGTTTTACTTTTTTATTTCCAAGAAAAAGATGAAGTGTCGTGTGTTATCTTACAAAAGCTACTCGGATAAACGTTCTAATGCCATGAATGGCATCACGAAATGGCATTATTAGTAATTTGTGACACTAGAGTCATCTAGCGTAATATAGCTAAACCACGTGTTAGTTATCTATAATATCCGAAGATTTTAGTTTTTCCTATTCACCGCTAGATGGAAAATATAGAATTGCGTAACGTTCCCATTGGCCCGTGAAATTTCACACATCGCATTATTTGAAAATCGCATTGCAACATCTCTTTATTTTCTCTGTGGTATGGACGTTCAACGAGTCTACACCAAACAAATTCCTTTGCGCGATGCAAATTCCTTTATATCCTAACTTCCTAATCCTAACTAATATTAGGTATAAATGCGAAAGTAAGCTTGTTTGTTACCTTTTCACGCCTAAACCACTGAACCGATCATCCTGAAATTTTGCATATACGTTGTTAGGTGTACAGAAATGGACATAGGGTATCTTTCATCCCGAAAAAAAGTAGGTACTGTTCCCGAGGAAAACAACAATAACGTTCATAGATGGCACCACGTGTCTTTCAAATCACGATTGAATTATATTATTATAGAAACTTTAGTAGTGTGTTAAGAGTTTTTTTGAGCTTAATTAACGCGAGCGAAGCCGCGGGCAAAAGCTAGTTCATCATAAATCGAGCGCAAGCCAAACGCTTGAGGCGTGCTCGTTTGCGGCTCCTATGTCCGTCTACGCTAAGCGAATTCGTGCTCCTTGTGCCCCGCTTGTGCTCCGCTTGTGCCCCGCTTGTGCTCCGCTCTTGCTCGGCTCGCCTATCGTAGACGCAGCTTAGACCCAATTCCACCATACTCTGTTAGTTATTAATGTCCTGTTAAACATTTTAACAGACTGTTTACCAGTACATTGAAATTGACATTGACAGCTTAACAGAACGTTAACAACTAACATTGTATGGTGAAATTGGGTCTTAATATTAGCTGTACTTTGCGTACGTTTGGTGCAAAGGTCAGCGGGACAAGAAATACCGCAGTACAAATTGATAGGACTTTACTTAAGGTTATTTTACTTTGCATAGCTTCGCATAGCTCTTTTCACTCACCTAGAACTATGGATTAATCGTTTCTTAATCCACAAAGCGATAATGCAATTCATGAGTACCGAATATAGTATCTATACAGTTAGTTGACGGATCTGCTTGAATTATTAATACTAAACATACTCCTTGAACCACTTCTAAAGCAAATTATATTGGAACTAATTTCAGGTGAAGAGTAGAATCCAATTTCTACTCAATCATATGAGGCATCCTTGTGATATTGGATGATTATTTAACAGCAATATTAGGAATTTTCGTGTCCCATAACACTTATTAACTGTCTAATATTACGCCGATGCGGTCTGACGCGTTTCTTATGGTGTGAATCATACTTTATGATAGCCAAAATATAAAAAAATAAAAACCGGCCAAGTGCGAGTCAGAGTCGAGCATTAAGGGTTCCGTACCGGTTCCACCACACATATCTAGGAAATTACAGTTTTTTATTATTTTTTATTTAACTATAGAATATGCACTACAATCATTCAAATTTTCACGCTTGTGTGTATTACCGTTTTTGAGGTAGAGTAGGAACAAAAAACGTTGAAAAAAATCATTTTTTCAACGTTTTTTGTTTCTTTCAAGTTTAGTTTAGACTTTTTTATTATTTGCCATAACAGAAGCCACAGCAACAAATATTCTGTGAAAATTTCAACTGCCTACCTATTACGGTTAAAAAGATACAGCTCTATGACACACAGATGGATGGACGGACAGACAGCGTAGGCTCAGTAATAGGACCCCTTTGGCAGCCCTCGCTTACGGAACCCTAAAAACTAACATTTCTGAACTTTTATTTATTTAGTTGCGAGTTACTACGACTTTAAAACAACAACAAACATTAAGAAACGTAAATACAGCAAAATAGAACTTAATAGACAAATATTTACTGGGACAGTCCAAAGGAAAATTATCTTAAATCAACACTTGGTGGTCCTACGAGTTTGGAAGCACTTGACCCAACTTCGTCAACAAGGACCAAGTTAGATTAAGAAATGGTTAAAACTTTAGGAATTAAGACTTTCTTAGTGACTTGGACGTAAACATTTGGTGCAAAGAAATTGTTGGTAAGTTGTTATGCCAACTGGTTGCTTTCCATCTACCTGAAACTACTTTTAGTGTCCGGTATACAGGGTGTCCAGTAAATAGAATGAAATACTGAAGGGAGTGATAGCTTAGGTCAATACCTACCAAAATAGCACATAAAATTTTCTGGAAAATGTTACGGTTTTCAAATTAAACAAAATTTTCCAAAATGGTGAATAATGTAAGTTTTTTTTTTCTTGAACACGTTCTCCTTTTTGATATAAACGAAATCAAATGAGTACAGTAACAATTCACGAATAAATTGATGTAAAAAATATCAGATAAGGAAATTTTCTTTACAACAGAGTAAAAAATCAGATATTCGATATTTTGGAAAATTTTGTGTAACTTGAAAACCGTAACATTTTGCGGTACATTTAATTTGCTATTTTGGTAGGTATTGAACCGAGCTATCACCGCCCGCAGTATGTTGTACAATTTACTGGACACCCTGTATGTCGGCGAGTAATCCGTATTTTTGTGAACACATGTGGAGTTTCGAGAAAATTCGGAATAAGATTGTAGGATAACTTTTTCATCATCATCCTCTTACGACATTTCACCTTCTTTTTAGTTATATTAAACCTTTTTTTTATCATTTCATCACAGGCCACATCGTTTTTGATTATTACATATCTAATTAGTCCACCAGTTAGAGTTTTGAAAAATAATGGACACGTATTTTTACTTTTGTTAAATCTATGAATATTTGAAAAAATAAAACGCATCAAAACTCGAGAGTGGGGGCTTGCGACGTCAGAAGCCGTCAGAATTTATTGTACTTGCTTGTAACGTTTTGCCAATTTTAAAAGTGTCGTATCTTCGTCAATTTTGGTTTACGTAACAATAGAAAAAATACGGGTGAAATATTTTTTTGAGAATCTAAGTGACGGACTAATTAGATTTTTTCAGTCAAATACTATTGTTGCATGCTCAACAAAGTTCAAAAACAAAAAAAATTAATCAAAACAATTTATTCCAAACTATGTGTTATCCGCCAACAACTGCTGTACTATGAACAGTCCTACTCTTCTGATCCAGCACCATATATTACATGATGTCCTGGTAGATTTGTCTTCAACCGGTTCAACTTTAGGAGCAGCATTAGTAGTGATGTTCATAGTAGTGTTGTATATGTCAGGCTCTTCCATATCGTAATAACTTGGGTAGTAATAGAAGCCCATGTGTTGCTGTGGGTAGTAGTAATGGCAAGCTAATGCTGGGTATATTAGGAAGAGTAAAATGAATGTTATGTGAATTAATATCTCGTTTTTGTTCATCTTGCAGATTTCTGTTTTCAAAATCGTTGTTTTTCTTATTTATGTTCTTTTTTATAACTTGTTCTAAATTCTCCTCTCACAGGTTTCCTGGAAGAGATTTCTTTAAGAAATAATAATAATGATAAACTCATTCTATTATCACTGACAGGACTATTGTTGCCATTAAGCCTGATATAGTGGTAATAGATCGATCAGAGCGTCTCACAATGGTTGTTGATATCACGGTTCCGCATGACGAGAACTTTGTGAAAGCCGAGAAAGATAAAGAAATTAAATATCAAGACTCGGCACATGAGGTTGTCGCCATGTGGGATGTTGATTCAGCAATCATTGTGTCAATTGTCGTTACGGCCAATGGTTTAATAGCCAAGAGCCTCGACCAACATCTAAAGAGGCTCTCGTTGGTCAGATGGATCAAGGGCCTGGTGCAGAAAGCGGTACTTCTGGACACGGCGCGTATTGTTAGAAGAAGTTCCTCTCTCTGAGGCCCTGACCACCGGTAGCTTGGATCCTGTTCCCGATGCCGGTGGGATACAATTTTTTTTATTTTTAAATGTTTTTTTTTTGTATGGAAATATTTAAAAATGTTATTTTTTTATGGGTTTAAATGAATAAAGGATATAATAATAAACTCATTTATTTTTAAATGAGCAGTACGCTAAGGGCCTGATTAACTTATCTTCTTTGTGGGTACATAAATTATTGTGTAAACTGCGTAATTACTTACCTTTTACTTGCGACTGGTATAATATTCTCCAATGTTATCTTTTATTGTAGTCTCTAATAAGTATAAGTATATATAATATATATATATATAAGTATATATATATAAGTAGTAATTTCTACGTCTATAAATTGTATTTCTTACAAGGAATTCAGCATTTCTATATGATCATTACTAATGTTCATTTTGTTGATAATTGCCAAAGTAAGAATTTCTGTAAAATTGCTGCAGCTTGCGGTAGATTACTATTAGTTTATCTGGAAAAAAATTACATAGGATTCAATTTTATCACGTTGACTGTCCGTGCATTACATGTAATGCATTTTTGGTCTGGCTGTGACGTTCGTGCATTACATGTATTGCATTAGCCAAAGGAAACTGAACCGCGTTTCTTGGGTTGGACGTGCGAGCTAGAACTTTAATTTTCCAGGAACGTATGAATAAATAATGAATTTAAAAAAAAACATTGGACGTACCACAAAATTAACTACTAACATAAACTCACGCATTGTTCCCATGGGGTAGGTAGAAACTGCAGAACGCAACATGCTACGATCTTTACATACTCCTTTCGATTCGTCCACGTTCATACATCTTGTCATACACGCACGCCGGTTGAGAATACTACGCACCTGTCCTTTTTTAAGAACACCAATAACATCGATGTATGTCTTTCTAGGGTGTCCTCTACTGGCGTTTCCACTAGATACAATTTTATATTGCCTCTATAGGTACCAACAGCTAAATTAAATTCTTTGGGTAGTTAATTCGCGTTCCATAAATCAAAACCAAGTTCTCTTCCTGAAAAAAGTTAATTACCTGTGACCAACTTACCAGTTTTAATTTCGGGGCAATGTTTCAAACATTTTATCTTCATTTTGAATATTAATTACAGTCCCCCGTTTGACCCCCTGAGGAGTGAAATTTCGAAAAATCTTATTAAGGAGCATTTAGAAGCCAGGAGAATCTTACGCGTCTTGCAATCTGTTACCCTTCGTCCTAGGTTGGCAGCGCAGAGCATCGCGTCGCGAAAATAACAAGAGACATTCTTTCTATACCAGTGGCTTACGTGACCAGTGCATCTAATGGGGGATTTACTCGGGTCGATTTTCATCGCTTGTAAAAATCGAATCGCCACCCCTAAATGCGGTCCGGTTCCGGTCGACAAAAATCGCATGCGACTTGTTCATTTCCAGCGGAACAACACAGCGCAAAACACACCTCACGCGGCGGGTGATCGCCTGCAACTGACCATTTACACGGTCGATTTTAGTCACCCGCCGCATGCGGCTTGTCACCGCACGGTAACAGTCGGATGGTACACAACTTTGGGACTTGCGATTTTAGTCACTTGCGGCCTAAAATCGAAAATCGACCGTCTAAATGGCAATTCTAAGAGCGGTGCATATAGTTTGTTTTTGCCACACCGCAGGTAGAAACTGACTGCGATGGTGGATACACGAGCACGCGCGCGCATGCGCCCGGCTTCCAACAAATTGTAGCCCTCTGGTGGACGCGGTCGGCTACTGGTGCGTGCTCGAGCATCCGCTGCGAAGCGCTGCGCTGCGCTCCAGCGTGGCCTGGTTGGTAGAAATCGTACATTACGCGCTATCCGACGCAACGCTATGCAACTTGCTGCTCAGCCAGGACGAAGCCTTAGACTTTATAGTTATACTATGTTTGTGATTTTCAATTCGAGCGTTTTTTTTCCGTTACTTGTAATGGACCCTCCGTTTAAGTTGCAAGTGTCATATTCTAGATATTTTGTGGAAAGAACGTCTCTTATTTAGTTTCAATATGCTCTTTTATAAGAAACGTAATAGTATCAAAGTACAGCCATATTTCCACGGAGAAGAGAAAGACTTCTTTCTCTACTCCGTGCATATTTCCCATACATACATAAACTCACGCCTTTTTTCCACGGTATAGGCAGAAACTATAAAACGATAATCCTTTCGCTTCGTTTTTTTTCGTGTCGTTTTTTTAAATGCGTACAGAACTGAGCAAGCTTTTTAAAAGTACCAAGAAAGCAATTAAAATAGATTACCAAGAACACAGAAAAAGAATCATAAATAAGAACCTAAAGTTCTTCAGAAGCAGCAAAAGAGCGACTAAGGAATTAACAACGCATAAAACTTGGATACAAACTCTTAAAAGCGGCGAAAATGAAATGAGGACTAGGAGTGACATAATACAGTGTGCCACAAGATTTTATAGAGATCTTTGCACAAAATTACCAGACAGTGTAACTAACCATATGACAAGTGACAACATAGAGCCCGAAACAAACGATATCGTGGCAATCGACGAACTAGAAATAGTAAAAAACATAAAATCTCTAAAATCTGAAAAAAGTCCAGGCCCTGATAACATCCCTAACGAATTATTAAGAATGGCAGTCCATCTTGTGGCTACGCCCCTAGCTACACTATTCAATGCTGTTATTAATACAGGACAAGTGCCTATGCAATGGACATCATCAGATATAATACTTCTCTACAAAAAAGGAGACCCATTAGATATTTCAAATTATCGCCCTATCAGCCTTCTCTCCAGCATCTACAAACTATTTACATCAATCTTACTTAGCAGAGTTGGACCGCAGATTGAAAAATCTCAACCATTAGAGCAAGCGGGTTTTCGTCCTGGGTTCTCAACAACTGACCATATACACGCGGTAGAGCAGCTGATAGAGAAGCATAAAGAATTTAACAAACCGCTATACATTGCATTTATTGACTACGCGAAGGCATTTGACACGATTTCACATGACTCTATCTGGTATGCTTTAGAAAAGTGTCATATTAACGAAAAATATATTACTGTTCTGAAAACCATATACGCCAACAGTGTAAGTAAAGTGAAACTAGAAACCAGAGGAGAAGAAATAAAGATCGGTAGAGGCGTCAGACAAGGAGACCCATTGTCACCTAAGCTATTTATAGCAGTACTTGAGAGTGTTTTTGACGACCTGATGTGGGAACACAAAGGTATCAAAATCTCTACACAACACCTCAACCATTTGAGATTCGCTGACGACATTGCAATCTTTGCTGAAAATAGTAAGAAACTGGGAGAAATGATGCATTCTTTAGACAAGGCCAGCAATAAAGTCGGACTTAGGATGAATATCAGCAAAACAAAAATCATGACAAACAGCTGCAAAAATAAAATAACATTAAACGAAAATGAAATACAGTACGTGGACTCGTATATCTACTTAGGAAAACAAATATCATTCAGCGAACACAACACAGAAGAGGAAGTAGAGAGACGAGTTACATCAAGCTGGAAAAAGTTCTGGGCACAAAAAGAAATCCTGAAAGGTCACTATACTCTACCTATGAAAAAAGTAGTAATGGACACATGTATACTCCCTTGTCTTACCTATGCCAGTCAAACATGGGTGTACACAAACAAAATAATAAACAAAATAAATACCTGTCAGAGAGCCATGGAAAGGAGTATTTTAAAGCTACGAAAAATCCAAAAAGTAAACAGCATTCAGATCAGAAAGAAGACAAAACTAATTGACGCTTTACAAGCAGCCTTAGAGCTGAAATGGAACTGGGCCGGCCATGTGGCACGACTAACAGACGATCGTTGGACCATAAAAACTACGACCTGGCCTGGCCCAACTGGCAAAAGGAAGGTTGGCAGGCCGAGGAAACGATGGGCTGACGATATAATTTCCGTTGCCGGAAACGGCTGGATCCACACTGCTAAAAACAGAGCCAAATGGAAGAAACTGGGGGAGGCCTATACCCAACGAGGGGTCCTTATCTAAAAATGTTATTATAGTTTTAATTAACTAACACTACTAACAAATATAATTAATACTAGTTTATAAGTACCTACTTAAGTCTAACTCAACAATACTAACTTAAACAACAATTGTTACTTATTACTGTTTCGCAACTAAGATAAGGAAAAATAAAGGCTTATTATTATTATTATATTATATTTGTTGTTGGGAACTGACTACTGGAAAAGAGGAGGGGGTGCGTGTCCCCCCCTCCCCCCTTTGGAATGTTTTCATTATATCGTGTAAGGTATCATTTGAAAGGACTTTTTATGCCCGACTACGTCAAAGCCAAAAAGAAGGGTTATGAAGGAGGGGGTTAAAATTATGACACTACAACGTATTTAATAAAAAATAAACTTTAAAAAAAAAGTAAAAACCGACTTCAAAGAAATACTAAAAGGAGTAAAATAATTACCATAATATAAAATTAACAGTTTCAGAAGTCGGTGCAACTCTTCACTGAAGCAAATAGAAGCCACCGACTTCTGAAACTGTTAATTTTATATTATGGTAATTATTTACTCCTTTTATTTCTTTGAAGTCGGTTTTTACTTTTTTTTTAAGATTATTTTTTTTCTGTATCGTGGGTGCGTTTACAGACACAAATCTCACAAACACTACAAACGCCCAGACCCGAAAAAACGATCTGTAGGCTATATACATTTTTGTTCCGTGCGGGAATCGAAACCACGACCCGTAGTGCAGAAGCCAATCGCTCAGCCCCTGCAACAAACGTGTCGTCAAACTACTGTCGTCTACGTTCATACATTTTGTCATATACGCACGACAGTTGTCCTACATACTCGTACGAGTACTTGTCCTTTTTGAAGAACATCACCAATGACATCGATGTATGTCCTACTAGGGCGTCCTGTACCGGCGTTTCCACTGACATCTGCCTTACAAATTCCTTTTGTTAATCGCCGTTCACTCATTCTCTCAACATGACCAAACCACCTAAGCATACTCCTTTCAATTTTAGTTACTACATCATACTTTAAACCGCTACTTTGTCTTATCACAACATTCATAGTTCTTCTGCTGTCTGCCTTTATCCCAAATTACTCGGGATGGGCGCAAAATGTTTTCTTTGTTTGTTTTCTTCTTCCATTCTTCCCTATTAAGGCTAGCATCCACTAGGCTCGCCAAGTCGAGTCGAATAGAATCGCAATAATTCGCCTCCTATACATTTACTATGACACTGCGTCGATCAGCGACGAGCCGGGACGCGCCGAGTCGCATAGCTCGCGTTTCTCACGCGAATTTTTGTTTTACGATTTGCGATTACTGACCTTTTCGCCTAGATTCGTCTTCACGCGGAACAAATGCGACTCGACTAGATTCGATGCGTTTCGGCTGTAGTCGACGCCAGGCTTTATCCGTCTCGCTATCATAAACTCCATTTTCATTCATAAAATGATCTCTCTCACAATAGCGATGGGTCGTTGAAGGTTTTTCCGTCAACGAAACGTTAACGTTGAATTGCGTTTGTCAACTAGTAGATCAACTAGTTAATTTCGTCAACGAGTTAACGTGTTACGAACGTCAACTTGCATGAACGATAAACGCCTAAACGCTTTTATTAACGTATGCTGTTGTAATGTTGATTTACGAACAATTTGATGCAGTTTACCTAATGAAATTGGATAACATTTTATGATGAATCATTTTAAGAATTAATAATATGACATTATTAATTCTTACTTTACGTTTACTTTCTTTAAAAAATAATGACATTGATCAAATTGCTAGATGAATATAAAATCTTGTATTCGTTATTTAGAGTTCAAATTCTTGTCATGACTATCGCGTCGTAGCGGGAGTTTATTCTTAAAGAAATACAATTTACGTACGTTGAAAATAACAAAACGTTGACCGTGTACAAATCAACTCGTTGAATTCGTCAAACGATGAAACGAGTTGAATTCATAAACGTCGTTGTCTCGTAACTCGTTGACGAATTCAACGAGTTGATTTGTACACGGTCAACGTTAATTCCGTTGAAGAGACATCAACGTTGATTCAACTAGTTCGTTGATTCAACGCCCATCGCTATCTCACAATCCATCCATCTTTTCTTTGGTCTTCCTCTTCCCCTCCATCCATGAACATTTATATTCATCACTCTCTTAGTCACATGCTTTTCGCTCCCTTCTGATCCCCCTTCTGATCACATCCCCATACCAAGATAATCAAATATCATTCATAGTTGCACCGCACATACTTCTCAAGGCATTGTCACGGCATCTATACATATAAAAGGAGAAGCTGACTGACTGACTGACTGCCGCCGGTCACGATCCACCGAGCTCTCCCGTCGTAGAGCCGGTCGTCTCTTCAGACTCCGCAGTCTCACCGATAATTCAGCCCTCATCAAGCAGTCTCCCCCCCCTATGTCCACGCTAGCAACGCCCTAAGCCGAGGTCCGAGTCCCACTAGGGGTCGCCCATAGTGCTGTTGTTGCAGGTAGTCATGATGTTAGTGTAGTACAAGTAGTTAGCTTAGGTTAAGTATTTTACTTCCCCCCCATTGGCTGGAGACCCTTCAGGTCACGCCAATAACTGCCCGGTTACGTAGAAACCGTCCCCTAGGACGACCTACAGCAGTCAAATAGAAAAACAAAACACAAACTGACTGACTGATCTATCAACGCAAAGCCTAAACCGCTGGGGTTAGAAAGTTGAAATTTTGACAGTAGATTCCTTTTGTAACGCAGGCATCCACTAAGAAGGGATTTTTCGAAATTCAACCCCTAAGGGAGTTAAATAGGGGATGAAAGTTTGTATGGAAAATCGTCACTTATCGGGTTCAAAATTTCACGCAAGCGAAGCTGCGGGCGAAAGCTAGTTTATCATATTTCTCAATTTTATATAAAAGCCACAACACAATTTCTTTATATGCCATTTGCAAACGTACTTACAAGGTAATATCCACCTTTACACTCAAAAGATATCTGGTTATCCAATAAAAAATCCATCCACACTTTGCTTACCTCCTGTTTATATTGAATTTACTTCCATGTATAGAATTTCCTTCGTCAAGTCTATTCCGTTCGTCAGTTCCGACTATGTATTAGTTTAGCTCCACATTGCAGATTTACAATGCTGTTATACGAGTTAAATTGTTCATATCCGTTAGTTTACGTAATGTTGCATAGTATTTGATCATTGTAAAACGGATTATGATCTCGTTTCGAAATCGGATTGTAATATAGATGTTTGATGGTGCGTATTGATTTGATAATAATGGGTGTTGTAAACTTAATTTTGTATGAATTGGGCTGAGTTATGAAACCGGAGATTATCGAACTAAAGGCCAAAATACACTTAGCGTATCTTGCGTAGTAAAGCGCGCGCACTTAAGAGGGCTATCGCATTTTCTCACCTCTCTCGCTCGCACAGGACCATATTTTTTAAGAATGTTAAATTAAAAGATGCATTTTTTAATAATGTATTCAATGGGCTCCCTTTAAAATAATATTAATTTCAGTCGCGCGCGCGCATCCCTCAGTGCCGGGCACTGTGAGCGTACTCCTGTGCAGTGTTGAGAAATATTGAAAACTAGCTGGTGCCCGCGGCTTCGCTCACGTAACTTAGTTTTCTTTAATGTTTATGTATGTACTCGTATACTTAACAGATCATCGTAAAGTTTTGAGGTAAGTACAGAAAAGGACATTAGGTAGGTTCCTACGGGAACGCGGTTAGCAAACCGTTATTATAATGTGAACGCCTTAATTTCTCTCTAATCCAGATTCCGAAAGTTGCATTCAGCAATATATGTAATTATGTAAGTTTATCACGGTAATCAGTGCCGGATTAAGACAGCGCGGGGCCCGTAGCAAATATGAAAGGGAGCCCTTGAGTTGCATTACTTATTAATTTTACTGTTATAAAACAGTGGTATTACACTGATTTTGTATTAGTCCAAAGCGATCGAGCGATCGTCAAAACAGAAATAATAACATAAAAGCACGTAAAAACTAAGAAACTAACACGAAATAAAAAGGCCGGTAAAAAAAAACAAAAGTTAAAAAAATACACGCCTGAAAAGTATAAATTAGCATTATAAGCGTTTTTTTTAATCATTACCTTTTCACTGTCAGTTAAGTTTTTAGGCTTAATTTCTTAAAAAAATAAACGTAATGAAATAGTTTGTTTCAATTTACAAAAGAAAATAGTCGAGTGAAGTAGTACATACAAAGCGTAGTAGCAGCGCGATTTTTTTTCGCATTTTTGGCGATCGCATGATGTCATTCTAAGTGCATTTATGGCTTTTGGCTAAATTCACAAATGTTCAATTTTAAGTTGCCAATAAGTCTAGTGCTGTCACTATCGTTGGACTCTCGTGATATGTTTCACTCAAAAAATTACGCTCAGGCAGAGATGAGTGGCTTTAAATACGCGGAGCCTCCTTTCGCGCGGGGCCCGTAGCAATTGCTACTCCAGCTACGTGGTTAATCCGGCACAGATGGTAATCACAACTTCAGCTGCTGCTAGAGCCTGATTAGTAATCTTCTTTCGTCTTTCTATCAATCATCGTAGTTTGTTATTTACAAAACTTGTGCTTAAAACCCCTGAAAATGTAAGTTAGCATTATAGGCGTGTTTTTTTTTTAATCGTTACCTTTTCATTGTTATTTATATTTTTTAGGCTTAATTTCTTAAATAAATAAATGTAATGAAATGGTTTCTTTGAATATACAAAAGAAAATAGTCGAGTGGAACAGTCCATACAAAGCGTAGCAGTAGCGCGAGCGTAGCGAGCGCGATTTTTTTTTCGAATTTTTGATGTTTCTGGGCGTTAAAATGGCCCGTACGCACATCCAAGAATTTTCTTGGTGCGGTATTCGACTGATGTTCCCGTACACCAGACGAATCATATCTTCTAATGTGGGAACCACTCTACCAAGTGCTTCGGGTATCTCAACTTGACCACAGTCCACTGGTAGGGTTCCGTCACCCAATTTTAGTAGAACATCGGAGAATTCTTGAGCGTGTAAATTCCCGCCAAGCCGCGCTCTCGTATTCATATTCAAGCGCAACCTACGAATATGTGGCCATAAAGAAGAGCGTTTCAACGAAGCATTCACCTCATCAGTCCCAGTTCCTCGCGTCACCACAGGCAGCGTTTGTCAGAAATCGCCGCTAAACAGAACAGTGACACCAGCCATCACTTGATCGTTCCTGCGGATGTCCTTCAGAGTTCTGTCTACAGCCTCTACTGCTTTTCTGTTTGCCATCGTACATTCGTCCCAGACGATTAAAGAGCAATCCAAAGGGGCACGTGCCCCTTATCACTATTTCGTGACACTCCACAAACTGGTGTTTCGTTGCTCTCTAGATCGATGGGAATTTTAAACATGGCGTGCGCCGTTTTGCCGCCAGGAAGCAGTGTGGCAGCAACTCCCGACGACGCTACAGCAATGGCAATCTTGCTTTACCTCCTGACCTCTGCAAAGATGCCAGTGGTAATGAATGTTTTTCCTGTTCCACCAGGAGCATCCAAGAAAAACATCTTACCCTGGCCGAGCCCAATGCTTTCAAGGATGGTGTTAAAAATTTGCTTTTGCTCTGAGGTAAACTTTGCGACGTAGTCATTTACGATGTTATTCATGGTTCTTGCATCATAATTAGTTTCGGCGGCGTACTCCCTGTTTCGACGGTCTTGAACATCGGAAAGCTGTGGAGCCGGTAACCCATATTCCACCAGAGTATTGCCACCAATCGAAATGACTACGTCTTGGAGCGAACTAAGACAACTGTTTAAGATGCGTTCATCAGTTGTCTCAGTATCATCATCGGTAGTACGTCTCAGAGCCCTAAGAAAATCTTCGGACAGATAATGTCGGTATTTTTCCCACAATAAAACTGGGTTAGAGATTCCGAAGAACACCAACATGACGGCAAACAAATGTCGCAGACGACTGGGACTGTCACTAACGCTGGCCTCCTCGAAAGTGTCATGCCAATGTTGGTCACCGCCTAGAAGGTGAAGTGCTAAGCAGGCAGCGCGGTATGTGGGATACTCTACGCCATCAACTAATCAATCAATAAATACCATGATAATTTACTATTGTTATAAAATTACTTGGGAACCTGAATTTTGTATTACAGACACTTTTGTAATACTAAGCAAGACTAAGCTGCAAAATGAAACATAATTAACCGACTTTATAAACCGACTTAAAAAAGGAGGTTCTATGTTCGACCTATATGTGTGTTTGTTCACAATTTTCTCAGAAACGACTGATTCGATTTGAATGGGGTTTTCGCTATTCGACTGCATATTTTTCTTATGTGATGAAGACATTCAGAGATAGACAATATACCTCTTTAATAAATGATAGCAAATTTTGCGCGATTATTACAATCGTATGTGTAGGTGTTGTTTACACCATTCCATTGCAAAACATCACGGCTGTTTGCTTTGGTGGGATAGGCAAATGTGTAGGTACTGTAAACTCTCTTTTCGAGAGTTAAAACACTTATGATTGCTGTTGCCACTGACACCAACGCCATCTAGTTAAGTTCAAGGAACTTTTTTGTTTGAATATATTTTTATAACCGAATGGCGTGATAATTTATACCCTATATCCTGTCCCGACCTGCAACAAATATGTTTTCCAAATATCAACAAAATCTGTCCTGTAGTTTCGGCGTGAAGCTCAAACATACAAACATACAAACAGATAAACAGACAGATAAAAATTCTAAAAACTCTCTTTTTGAGATCTGTAGCGTTTTTCCAACAATTTGCACCTATTTTTTCTGGAAATTATTCAATGTACAGATTTTACTTCGTTACGATTTTATTATATGTATAGACTGTCAAATTTTTGTAATGATATGGATTGGAAATGTGCCGATATCATTAATTTAGGTTTATTGTCTGACACGTATAGTTTTATAAGTGACGCTAATGGGGCACTAAGATGGTTAGACCACTGTGTTGTTACTGAGTCGGCTTTTCAAACTATAGTCGATACACACGTCAAGTATTGTCCGGTATGGTCTGATCACTTGCCACTCATTATTAAATGTAATATAAATAATGTAAAACAAAAGATTTTGCAAGAAAAATTAGAATGTAATAAAATGAAATGGGGGGACAGAAACCTCGAACAAATAGATTTGTATAGTAAATTGTGTAATGATAGTTTAAAGAAAATTGATTTTCCGCCTGAATTCAGTAGCTGTAGTGATAAACGTTGTGACAACCAAGACCACATGCGTATAATTGACAGTATGTATCATGGGATTGTTAATGCATTGTGTAAAGCCGCCTCTGAGAGTCATACTATTATTAAACCGAGAAGAAAACAACCGGTGATCGGATGAAACAAGCATGTGCGTGACGCTCACGGGGTAGCTCGGTGTAAATTTATGGAATGGGTACGGTGGGGTAAACCCAGTGAAGGTCGTGTTTGGGTGGAGATGCGGGAAAGTCGTAGAATCTTTAAATCGCGCCTAAAGTGGTGTCAAAATAATAAGGAGCAGATAAAGATGGATATCCTCGCTTCTCACCATTCGAAGCATGACTTTCGTAACTTCTGGAAAACAACTAGTAGGCTTAGTAATAAGCCGGGTTTACCCGTGTGCGTCAACGGTGTGAGTGAACCGAAATGTATTGCGGACATATTTAAGGACCATTTTATGGTGAAATCGCCATTGGGACCATCACGGTCATTCAGTGTGGAAGGGTCGCATGGACAGGAGATAAACACCAGATTCACAGCGAAGGATGTTCGGGGAGTTATAAAGTCAATGTCGCGTGGAAAGTCTCCTGGACATGACAGCCTGAGCATTGAACATCTAAAACATGCCGGAGTCCACCTACCCAGAGTTCTTGCCATGTTATATACGTTTTGTATAGGACATGCATACTTACCAGCAGAGATGGTGAGGACCGTGGTGGTACCAATAGTGAAGAGTCAAACCGGTGACCTAAGCGACACGGGCAACTACAGGCCAATCTCACTAGCCACAGTGCTTGCTAAGGTTCTTGATAGTTTGCTTAACACACAGCTGGACCGGTATGTAAACACTCATGATAATCAATTTGGTTTTAAACCGGGACTGTCTACTGAGTCAGCTATCTTGTGTTTGAAGCAAACTGTCAGGTACTACTCCGATAGAAGCACACCTATTTATGCATGTTTTCTCGACCTCTCGAGGGCGTTCGACCTGGTTAGTTATGACATCTTATGGCAAAAATTATTTAACATCTCAATGCCTCTTGAACTGATAGATATTTTCAAGTACTGGTATCGTAACCAGGTCAACGTCGTTCGATGGTCGGGTGCTCTGTCGGAGCCGTACGGATTGGAGTGCGGGGTGAGACAGGGAGGGCTGACCTCGCCGAAGCTCTTCAACCTGTACGTGAACGCACTAATAGAGGAGCTCAGCAGCACCCGTGTCGGCTGTCATATTGACGGTGTTTGTGTCAACAATATTAGTTACGCGGACGACATGGTGCTGCTGAGCGCCTCGGGATGTGGTTTGTCCAGGTTGCTGGGCATTTGCGAGCGATACGCGCTGGATCACGGTTTGCTCTATAACGCAAAGAAGAGTGAGTGCATGGTCTTTCAGGCCAGGGGTCGGGGGTATCCGGAGTCTATTCCACCTATTAGATTGAACGGTGTCGAGTTAAAAAGAGTTCAACAATTTAAATATCTCGGACATATCGTGACCTCTGACCTGAGGGACGATGCTGACATCGATAGGGAGCGGAGGGCGTTGTCTGTGAGGGCCAATATGATCGCCCGCAGGTTTGTTCGTTGCTCGGGGGCGGTCAAAATAACTCTTTTTAGAGCGTTTTGTACGTCCTTGTACACGGCCAGCCTGTGGGGGTCATATACCCAGAAGCAGTACAACGCCCTCCGTGTACAGTATAATAATGCGTTCAGGGTGTTGTTGGGGCTGCCCCGGCGCTGCAGCGCGTCGGGGATGTTCGCCGACGCTCGTGTCGATTGTTTCTACACGACGATGCGAAAGCGGTGCGCATCTCTGGGGCGTAGGCTCCGGACCACCTCCAACACCGTCCTGAGCGTATTTGCGAACAGGTTTGATTGTCAGTACATTAACCATTGTTATATGATTAATGTAATGACAAACAAACAAATGACGCAGAGGCAGGCGTATTATTGAAAATCTAAGTATTATTTAAATTTAATGATTTTAATTTAATTTTATGATTTTAATTTTGTTAATATTATTATTTAATTATTATTTTATTGATTGTACAGAATAATTTATGATCTGAAATGGATTGAAATAAATGATATTTGAATTTGAATTTGAATAGGTATAATTATTAAAAACATTTTTATTGTGACATTTATTAAACTTAAGTATCTCAAAAACGGATCATAATAATTATTGAGCTGAGTTTATTAGGGAACACGATAGTAATGTGTTTTTAATAATTACCTATCAAATTAATATTATTTTAAAGGGAGCCCATTGAATACATTATTAAAAAATGCATCTTTTAATTTAACATTCTTAAAAATATGGTCCTGTGCGAGCGAGGCAGGAGACAAAATGCGATAGCCCTCTTAAATTCTAGGCACTACTATGCTCGGTGTATCGACGTAAAAAAATAATTTAATTTATTTAAGTAGGATGGCCGATCGGGCCGATACGTTCTGGAGTGGCGACCGCGTACCGGAAGGTGCAGCGTGGGTAGGCATCACAGTAAGATGAAATTTTGGTTAAAACGTATTGAGGCCGCGCAGGAGAATTTGTATGTAGCGCGATACATATGCGTGACGCGACGAAGCATGAGCCGCGCATGATACGCTCAATGTGTCTGTAGCCTTACTCACATAAAAGTATCTCTGCCTGTCTGATGCTTCTTGACGACTAAACTACTGAACGAATTTTGATGGAATTTGGCACAGAGATAGCCTTAATCCCCAAAAACTATATAGAATACTTTTTATTGATATCTCACGCGAGCGAAGCCGCAAGCGACAGCTCGTGTTAAGTAATCCTCTTTGATATAAATTACCTGTCATTACAAGTGTGTGGGCAGACACAGGTGCATTTTCTATTCCCTCACTCTAAAGGCTGATTTACACTACGCCAGTTTATTGAAGCAAGATTCGTTCTGTCTTTGTCTTTCTCAGCGAAAAAATAGAGATAGCATGAGAGTTGCTGCAATAAACTGGCGTCGTGTAAATCAGCCTTAAAACGCAGTTCAGATTACGCTATAATATATAGGTTATAGCAAATTTTGTATAGAGCAACGGATATCGTTAATCGTTCGTGTGAACGTGTCTACATAAAATGAAATAAAACGTTCACACAACGTTATGCTATAAAGTATTGACTTGCTGTACACGATAAACTTGAGCAATTCTCAGAGCTACATTCTACCCCGGCAGTTGCCCCATGGATCGCGGTCAAATAATTTGCTAAATACATAGTAGACCGGCTTGCAATATAGATATAGTTATAACTTATGACGCAATATGCTTTACTATGTACCGAAATAGTATAGCGTAGGTATTCTGAATTACGCTTTACCCGCTTTAGATCGAACTATCGATGGGACGGCAATCCAACACGACCGGAGAAAGATCAGGCGCAGGACCGACGGCTTTACGTGCTCTCCTAGGCACGGATGGGGTCTCGATGTGTTAAGAAAACGGTCACCCATCCATGGGACCGACCGAGGCAAGTGTAGCTTAACCTCGCAGATCTATCGAATCACGCAGCTGTTACTAAGGCCCTCACTGTCTATAATACAAAAACAGAAAAGTTATACGTTAACAAAAAAACGGCCAAGTGCGGGTCGGACTCGCGCACGAAGGGTTCCGTACCCATTATCTATAAAAACGGCAAAAAAATCACGTTTGTTGTATGGGAGCCCCCTTAAATATAAATTTTATTCTGTTTTTTAGTATTTGTTGTTATAGCGGCAACAGAAATACATCATCTGTGAAAATTTCAACTGTCTAACTGTCACGGTTCATGAGATACAGCCTGGTGACAGACGGACGGACAGACGGACAGCGGAGTCTTAGTAATAGGGTCCCGTTTTACCCTTTGGGTACGGAACCCTAAAAAGAGATTAAACATTAAGATTATAACTTTAGAACTACTAATAAGAAAGTATAACAAACTAAAACTCAAATCTTATTCTGGATATAAATTCTGGTACACAAACGCTTATTAAAATAAAGTTTAGGGTTTAGCGCATTATAAAGTACAAATTTCAATAAAGTTTTCAATATAGATAAGTAGTTAATTACACGGCTTCTTAAACAAGTTTCTAAGTAAAGTCTCGGAGTCTTATAACGAAGATGAGGCCTTAAGAAGCGCGACGTAATTGCAAAATGGCGTTTTGAAATTTCGAAAAAGAAATTTTCCCTTTTACTTGTCAAATAACTTCTTAGGACTCTGTGTGAATGAATGGCAAAAACTTCCGTCCGATGCGGTGTTCTTTCATATATCACAGCCTTTAAGGGTCACACTTTCCCATCCTGATAGTAGGTATTTCCAATTCAAAATTCACTCACATTAACATTACGTTACCTACAAGTGACAATAGTCACGAATTTCGTCAAGATTTATCAATATCAACGAGACATGTCTTCTCACGGAGCATTCTGCTGCAAATCTCCCACCTTATAAAACCACAAACAAAAAAAACTTTACTAATATACACATGCTCAATCTCTGTCTGTCCTCTAACAGACGAGGCGTGAAGATGAACAATCAAACAGGTTCTACGACAAACACATTGACCTATTACCTATGAGGTCACGGACCGTATTTTTCATTAAATTTTGACATAATTATAAATATCATTATGACTTTGAATTTTAGGCGAGACTTTACCATCCCACTTTACCAGGAGAACATGATTTGTTTTTTTTTTTAAGGAATTTCGAATATTCACCCCCGGCTACACCATTTTATTGATAAAGTTTCAGTCAATAGTGGCCATTATTTTGATCCTGTTTCACGTCCCCTTTTAATCTATCGGGTGTCGCCGCATTCGAGGCCACGGTTTGAAGATAAATAGCCCCTGGCTGAAGAAACAATTAAAAACTTGTTTCATTTAGTTAATTAAGCTTTCGAAGGCGTTCCAGTTACAGGCTTCCCATACAAATTAGCACTGCCAACGGTTACGAACTTAGACTTAATGCTCTCAGCATGCTTGAATAATAATGGGTAAGCTATTGAATAATGAAGTACCTTTATTACTGTCGAAGTGTAGCTTGTTCAAAATTAGGGTTAATTGGAGTTAATTCTTCAACTTGATTAAGTACTTATTTTGAATAATAATTAATTTAATTGTATTGCGAGGGTAATATTTTAAGGTTAAGCTACGCTTGCTGCGGTCAGTCTGTGGATGGGTGACCGTTTGTTACACATCGAGGCGCCTCCGTGCCTCAGAGAACACGTTAAGCCGTCGGTCCCGGGTGTTATATCAATAATTGTGACAGTCGTTACGGGTAGTGAGAATCCCGAAAGTCTGACAACCTGTCTAACCTTAAGGCCCATACACACCAAAGCGGTTTCACCCGGCGGGTTATTGCGGCCAACTAACGCGAACTAAGCGAGCGAACATGACGCAAAACAAGCCCGGCGGCTTAATCCGCCGGGTAAAGCAGCCGGGCCGGCGGCTTTGCTGTGTAGAGGCCTTTAGGATATCGGCATTGCCTAGTACCTTACTGGATTGCGAAGGTTTGACGGCAGTCGCTTCGTGTAAAATACTGGTATTCAGCCCCATCTGGTAAGACTGGAAGTTGATCCCGACATAGTTAGGTAAAGGCTAGGCAGATAGCCTCAGCTTTCAGCTGTCAGCTTTGGCATGAGTTCAACATTTTATTTAATACTGGAAAAAACAGATAGGGTTGAATTAACAACAAAAGTACTTCTTTGTCGTTATGAAATCAATTTGAGTTCAAAAAACTTTACTTTTGATAAAGATGAGATTTAGTGAAACACATACATAACGTAGTTCACTCATTGGGGGTACCTCGTCCAAGTTCGACTTGGTGTAGGCAGGAAATAATAGTCACAACACTGATTATAGTCCTCTATTTATTCACTCTCGATAACAAAATAATAAAATCTCTAATGATCAAACCGATGGAAATAGATTAAAGTACGGAAACGCGGTAAGTTCGGTGCAGGCTGGCAAAACGACCTCTCACCCTCGTGTCTCACTCCAAAGTGACTTCACTCTAATCAAATGCATCCAATGTCAAAAAGATTGACAGCTGACAGCCGACAGCTGACAGCTGACAGCTTGGTGACAACCGTCAAACAAGACATGCCACGCCACGCACCGTCCTCACCCAAGCACACTGCTTGACGTTTCCGACAATAGATGGCGTCCTACTACATTAACAATAATCAATAGTCATTCTAATAGTTGTGCTTCTGTGTTGATTCTGCGACATACATATCTAACTTAAGTATTTTTATAGAGTATCAAACCATGACTGTCATTGCCAAACGTGATCTTCAAACGACCTGCACCTCGATTCAGAACCTTTTCGATAAGCAGTTGTCGATTGATTCGATTTGTTATCTCGTTCTGTCTACGATTCTCCTAATAAGAGAGAAAGAGATAGCTTACCGAATCGTTCGACAACTGACTAATCGAAATATTCTGAATCAGGTGGCTGTACAGAGTGTACCGCCGGAAAGCCGTCATATCGAAATGGCCGTCTCTAGATCTTTCAAAATCAAGTACAGGGGGTAATTTTCCTTTTCCATATTTTTTAACTGCCTCGTTGGTCTAGTGTCCACCAGCACGACTGTTCAGCGTGAGACCCTGTGGTCGATCTCCAGGTCTGGCAAAATTATATTGGGTTTTTCCATGTAGAATGTCTCAGCAGCAGCTCGGAGTCTGGATTTGTGCCCTGTTGATGGCAATAGGTTCGCTCTCTATTACATGGGACTTAGCGGTGAAATGAGGGTGTACTATAACACCTCTGCTGAATCTTTCGGGGAGTACACTCGTGATCACATCATAAATGTTGTTTATATTTATACAATAATGCACAAACAACCGAGCAAGGTTTTGGAAGTTGCCCAAATTGGATTTAGCACTGGCTAAAACAAATATTATCTAAGTGCTCATTCACATAAAGACGATTCGTTTTTTTGACGAATCGTCTTTTTTCACGATTCGTTTTTTTTGTTAGACGGCCGCTATTCTTTTTAAATGCCTGTGTTCACACGCATCACGACTCGTGAAAAATGTCGGACACGTCTTAAATCACGTATCGTCTTTTAAAAAACACGTTCGTCATAAAACACGAATCGTGATTTTTTTGTGACGGAAACATCGTATTTATTTTATTTATTTATTTATTTATTATACTCTTTATTGTACATAATAGGTACACCGATAAACAAAAAGAAATACAAACATTTACACAATATATGTACAATGGGCGGTCTTATCGCACAAGGCGATCTCTTCCAGACAACCTTAGTATGGATTGGAACAACGGAAAGAGATAACGGGCAGTTCTGGTGTACAAGTACGTATCGTACAAAATATACTTAGATATAATAACATAAAATACATATCAATAATTACACAAACATAATATATAAAAAGTTACACACATTTTTAAAACAAAGTAATAAATAAATATTCAATGAATATTCTATAAATAAAAAGAGGAAGAGATGTGAGCAATAATCAAGAAATAGCTACTTAAAGTGACAAGTAATGTTCCTTCACTAGCTTTTTAAAAACTGGCAGTGATTGCGCAAGTCTCACATTTAGTGGTAATGCATTCCACAATCGAGCAGCTTGAACAGTAAAGGACTTGTCAAAATAGGAAGAAGAATGCTGTTGTATTTTTAATTTAAGATTTTCTGATGATCTCAAGAACCTAGAATGTGTGTCACAGAGGAACTCGAAGCGTTCTTTAAGGTAAAACGGGGTGGAAGGATTGAATAGCACATTATAAAGCAAAGAAAGAATATGGGCATTCCGGCGAAGGCGAATAGGTAGCCATCGTATTTGGTAGTTCATCCAAGACCAAGAATCACGAAACGAATGTGAACATCAATTCGGATATTTTGCCGAATCGTGATAAAACACGATTCCGTATGCAATGTGAACGTCCATCCGTCATGACGTATCGTGTTTTGTGACGAATCGTCAATGACGGAACCCGTGTGAATGAGCCCTAACGTTAGACCACCTTGTAGGTATGTATAATAAACTTACAACTAATATGTTTTGAACAAGTCTACAGATACCTGATATTGGTTCAAGGCCAGACGGATTAATTAATTAAATTACTTCAATCCGATTAACATTCAATTCAAGTTTATAGTCAAATCTAGTTTTCGAAGTAATTTGGTTTCAGCCTAAAGTCTGCGAGACAGGCATGTGTGGACATATTTCTAAGAACATTTTGAGATAAAGCTATCTTCATGTCTGGGACTAGTTTCAAGGGCAATCGTAGAGAAATGTCGGGATACTCAGTTACTTAGTTGAATATTTGCTTGAAGCTCGTAAATTGTTGTTCAAATTACTTAGATTCCAGATGTAGTATGTGTTTTTACTAATAAGTATTTGTTTGTTAATTAAAGTTTGTTTACGCTTACATTTAGTTTGATGTAGCTCGACCTCTTGTAGTGAAGGACTGGGGTGCATGAAAAGAGCCTCCACGAGTGACGATACTTAAGTACGTCCGGCGCACCCTGGGCAGTCAGCCCCGCTACCAACCTTGCTGACTGGCTAATCTTTTCACCACAGCATGAACTATTTTCGTTTAGCTCGTGCTGACACGAGAGAAGAAGAAGGGAAGGACTAGAATATAAAACATTCTCACAGCACGCTGGGAATAGACGCGTGTTGTAAGATTCGACAAAACCCAGCACGCTTGGTGGTAGGATCTATACTCACATTAAAGTCCGTCGCCAAGCAGTTTACTGTGTTCCACTGTTTGTATGTGAGAGTCAAAGGGGTATAAGGAATCCCTCTAGCCCATATGTTTATTTTGATTTGTGTGCTCCATCGTTGACCCTGTCTGCAATCATCAGTTGCGAGTGGGGTCAATTTAAGAATAAAAATAAATAAGCTATGTGTAAGTATGTCAAATGGAGGGTTGCTGTAACTAGACAACTGTTAACATGATTCTATGCTGCAGTTATTTGCTGTTGTACTTGCAGTTTGCTATTACTGAACAAACTCTAATCTGAAGTAGGTACTTGTACAACGTGGCAACGAAAACTTTTGTTTTTTCAACTCCATACTAGCTTTGTAGAATGGTAGATGGGTATCATGTAGTAGTACCTATCTAGATTGTGGGCGGACGGATTACTTAAAATCTATACGTGGGTGTACAGACAGTAATACCTCTGCTTACGCCTTCGGGGATTATAGGCGTGAGTATGTATCTCCCTACACAGTTAAACTCGAAATATTATTAATAGAATTTTAGGTAGGAATAGCTATTACGAATTGAATAATATCAAATATCATTTTGGCTTCGCAACGCTTTTCATAAAATACGTACAAATAAAATTTTACAAGAACATTTAGTTTTAAAATTGCTTTATAAATCAAACTTTATTTTTTGTAAACAAAAAGTTTAGTTTCTTCTCGGGACAATAAATTTTTTATAACTTCAACAAAAAATAAGAGTTTTCCAATTAGGTACTCCACCAGACTATCACAATTTATTTAAAAGAAATCTTCTCGTAGAAATTTTTACACTAAAAAAATGAACAACGTGTTTATCCAACAATTTTCTCTTACTCACAAAATTATCTTCAAAGACAATTTTGCTCAGAAACTTGCTTCTCGTAATCTTAAACCGCAATGCTTTGATTAAACTTGAACAATTTACTAAAGATATTATTTATTCACTAGTTTTAAGGTCGGATAACTAGCACAAAGACAGATTTCGCTTTTAACTGACATAAAATTAGCTTCAACATTACCCCTTTGTCCTTGCTGGGTTGCGTGAGGCGATAAAAACGCGCTTTGCAAACGGCGTATTTTGTCTTCGCAAAGACCGCGTTGCCATTCATCAACTACAAGCGTCGGCGGCGATCGAAATTTTAAGTATTTGTACGCTACGGGACTTACAGCTTAGTATGGTCGTTAGTCCAAACGCGTACAGTGTGGCTATATTTGAATCAATGGAGCCTGGTACCTATGAGATACCTAAGACCCTACTGATTATAAACCTAGCCCTACAATAACTACCCAGCACCCTAGTAATCCTAACGCCCTAACCTACCATTCAAACCACACCAAGCGACCTATGGTAACAGACGGAATTTGGGTAGGAACAGGGGTTTGTGTACGTCGTGCAATGTACGTACACAGGAAATGGTTATCTCACTGCCGATCCCATAGACTCATAGGATCGATGACAACTAAAGGTGTCTTGGCCACAGTGAGAGGAGTTACGGTACATGAATCAAAGTCGACTCCAGCTTGATGATTATTTTATCACTTTATCACACTAGTTAACTTAATTATAGATAACTATTTACACGTGTGTTGTGTGTGTATTGAGCCGATGAAGCGAAGATCTCACTGGGTCACTTCTTAGCGCTGACGGTGTGGTGTTGCCGGCGCGTGGACCAAATGTGTGTCGATCTTAATGCTGACGCTGTACTGTTGAGCTATTGCGTGTTCACGGTTGAACAGTATTAGTAGAGCTCCTCGTGGAGAAGTTCGCCCGGGGAAGTACCTACTACCACTATACCTATTTTAAGAATCAAAGTTTATTATGTCGAATAGGCACATGCACTTACTAAACGTCTCGATAATTTAGTTGGAATTGCAATTTCTACCACTAAGCATCATTGCTGTGTTCTGGGGCGGTGAAATTCACAAGACTTTTCTTTAGGGCCACAGTAATTCTCTTGGGAGGGTTGAGAGGTGGACGTAGGCGGTGATATCCATTTACCATTAAATGGGACGTAGGTCTGTTTACTAGCCTGTTAAGTATATGAAAAAAACGTACCTAACGCTCTATTCGGACGTACTACAACAACGGCAGAAATGTGGGCGTGCTCGAATATATGAATCAGTATTGATATGAAATCAGGGGGCCTACTCCCAAGTCCGTCAACGAAGTTAGTCACCCGTCCGAAAGTAGCCCGAAACGTAGGAGTGAACAAAACAAGTGTCAAGTTCAATTTTTCGGACGAGCAATAACACATCGGCAGTAGGGACAACTGTCAAATCGTGTTGTCATGGATTCTTAGTTCGGGCCCCGAAATAGGCGTATGTCCGTAGGTGATAGGGAGTAGGAAACGCTCGTAACTAAGGCCGAAATCACGGACTTCGTGCTTAGGGAGTAGACCCCCAGTTGTTTAGAGCGTTGCGTTTTCCTACATATTTTAATAAAAATTTTGCCATTTTGCTGAGAATAGAGCCTCATATAAGAATCGCGCGGAGCTACCCAAGCAGGACGAAGCCTACCTAAAAGGCACCATGTTGGTAGGTGTGAATTGTGGAATTATTAAGTATCTGCCTTCTACAAATTGGTATCGATTAGTTCATGTGGTATGATGATGTAATATTTAAGTACGTATTACAGTTTCTCGTTGTTCTTGTCTTGTAAGGAGAATGATGCTTGTAAATAACATATATTTGTGTTTAACTTTGACTAACTTTGAATGACAGATTGAGGAATGATATAAGACAAAGTTTCGGTTTAAAAGATGATGTAGTGGCAAAAATTTAAAAGAGTATGCTTAGGTGGTGGTTTGGTCATGTTGAAAGAATGAGTGAACGGCGAATAAAAAAAGGAATTTATAAGGCGGATGTCAGTGAAAACGCCAGTAGAGGACACCCTAGTAGGACATACATCGATGTTATTGGTGATGTTCTTCAAAAAGGACAAGTATGTAGGACTCACAACTGGCGTGCATATATGACAAAATGTATGAACGTAGACGACAAGTTTGACGATACGTTTGGTGCAGGGGCTGAGCGACTGGCTTGACAAGAAGAATAAACGTACAGTCGAGGACCTGAAATATTTACCATCCTAAGGTCTATAATTGCTTGCACATTTTACTTTTTCTTAAGATCGCTCGGTCGTTCGCAAAGAATTGACAGGGCAACGATATTTTTTTCTTAATTGACATAAAAATGTTAATTTAAAGAGGCTATATACTAGGTAGCATAGAAAAAGAAATCAACCTATTTAGTAAATTCAATCAAGTTCGCTCGATACAACTTTTTACCTAAAAAGGAGTTCATAACATCAAAAAGTGATCAATAGCCTTTTTCAACGATATTTTTTTCTTAATTGACATAAAAAGGTTAATTTAAAGAGGCTATATACTAGGTAGCTTAGAAAAAGAAATCAACCTATTTAGTAAATTCAGTCAAGTTCGCTCTATACAACGTTTTACCTAATAAGGAGTTCGTATCATTAAAAAGTAGATTTGAAAGCCTTTTTGCTAGAATCGACGCTTCACAATTTTAAAAACTAAGTCTTCTTCTGTTGTGTCGGCACGAGCTATACAAGAATAGCTCATGCCGTGGCGAAAACATTAGCCAGTCAGCAAGGATGGTAGCGAGGCTGACTGCTCAGGGTACGCCGGACGTACTGAAGTATCGTCACTCGTGGAGGTTCTTTTCATGCACCCTCTGCTAAAAACTAAGTAATACTCTTGTAAATTGATATGGCATCTTGAACCTTATTGCGCACAGTGTGAGAAGGAATCGAATTTGTAATCTGATAAACATTTCGAGTCCGCGGCTGTACACGAGGCGAAAGGAATAATTAAGGATTTTAAGGCGTTCTGCAGTTTCTGCCTACTCCCGTGGGAAAAATTCGTGAGTTATGTATATATGTGTTTTGTGTTTAAATAGAAAGTTATCCTAATCACTTTTCATTTATATTATCAGTTTTTTTTGTAATTGGTTGACAAACAAGCTGACGTCTCACCTGTCGGTAAGTGGTTACCGCCGCCTATTACTCCTGTACTTAGAGCATATACCTATCCTGTAGCACCAAGAGAATAGCTGATGCGTTCCCAACCTAAAAGAAAATTTTCATCATCATGATTCAGCCGAATGACGTTCACTGCTGGACATAGGCCTCCCACAAACAATATTGGGGGGGTTTGCCATAATCGCCACGCTTGGCAGTCGGGTTGGTGATCGCAGTATGGTTGTTAAAGTATTCAGAGAACGCTGCTGCCCATCCTCTAGTGAATCCCTTAGTCGCCTTTTACGACACCCGTGGGAAGAGATGGGGTAGTGCTATTCTTTACGTCCGGCACCACACGGACGTAAAACAAAGAAAATATTATGTGCCTGTAAACCGGAACACAGAAATGCTGCTAGACAGTAGAAAGAGGTATGGAGGTATTCATTCCTCAGACGAGCTCTTTCACATGGAGCTCTACTACTGCTAAAGATAGATAGATAGATATCACCAATTTTTTTATGCTTGTTCATACAATTCAATTTTTTTTTTTTTTGATTTGTATCGAAAGTTATAAAAAAAATACGCGAGTTTCGAAAAGTTGTAGAACTCAAGTTGTTCGATTTCCGATACCCTAGTAACCCCCTAAAATTCTCAGAGTTGATTTTTAACACCTTGTATATTAGTAGTAGTTTTTAATGTACTCGTAAGTTTATTTAAGTTTATTTTATATTTGAATTTATGTATAAACTTTAATAGTAGTAATATTGTATGTGTATCTATTAGTTTCGCCAAGCTCGCCAAGCCAAGCACGACACAGGAAATCCTAGTGTGGGAAATAGTGCCAAATGTAAAATTGTTATTAAGTACGTAAGTTTATTGAATAAAGTTTATTATTGCTATTATATTATTAACTCATCATAAATTTCAATAATGTCTGAAGTTAGCCTAGCTTAAGTAAACAGAATCACCAAGTTAAACTCAATTATTTATCTTTTTAAAACGCTAGATAGAAAATTAAAAGTCTCTTTAAGTATAAGTAACGCTTTTACGATTACCTGAAGTGGAATAAAAGGCTACTTACGTTCAAGTATCTTAGGCCTTTTTTTAAGTTTACTTGGCAAAGAAGTAAATTTGATTAAGCCAACTACGAGCTTCCTAATGATTTCCCGTTTTCTGCGAAAGTAGGTTGAAGTATATATTTTAATTAAAGTTCTCGTTGGCTTCATTTGCGATCCGTGTTGGTTGTTTATTCTCAATTTGTTTGCGTTTAATTGTATTGGTTTGTCTTGTTAAAAATGTTGGTTATTGAAAACAATAATAAATGTAATTGATGTTGTTGGCATGTGGGATGTGGACTCAGCAGTCATTGTCCCGATAGTCGTCGCGATTGGCCTTATAGCTAAGAGTCTCGATCAATACCTTATGAAGCTCTCGTTGAGCGGCTTGATACTGAAAGCAGTAGGGTAGGGTGGTGTAAGATCGCGCAGGCGATAAGATTGCGCACACGTCATTACTCGACACCGGTGTGCAACACGTTGCCAACTCTAGTAGTGTTTCGATTCCTTTGCATGCTAGTATGCGCTCCCAAAAAAGTATTCAGATACGAGTAAAAACGGCGAGTCCAAGTGAGTTCAAAGTTTTTATAGCCCTTTGATCTAGTTTTTTGACATTTTGCAAGTATAACTTATAAAAAACCTGTTGGATATTCAATTTTATGCTGATAGGTTTACTTGTGTTCACCTTTGAAATTTCGGTTAGTGATAACGTAGTTCAATAACTTTTTATGAGATGGCCGTAGTATCAAAATAATTGCGTGCGAGGCCAAGTGTGTAAGTTTGCGCATTAAGGGGGTGTATAATATAGCGCGCGCAGTCTTACACGCCATTTTGTAATATTCATCTATATCTACTAATGAATATTGATTGTTTTTAATGGTTATAAATAGCGCTTCACTTTGTTGTAAAATGTCACAAAGATCATGCAAAATTGACCGTAAAGATTGGTCACCTTCCACCAACGAGGATGTTCGTGAGCGCATTGAAAAAGGAGGACGCAAGAGGCAAGTGGCTTTAGTATAGGAATGGCTGAGTCAACTCTAAGACACTGGTTATACCAACCACAATGTGTAACTCAGATAAAATAAAGAATTCACCAAAAAAAATAATTGTGGCGTGGAGAATGCTCTGAAGTCTTCGTAGAACCTATTAATGAAGATTGGACGGAGTGCGATACGTGCCAGGTGTGGTGGTACGAAAAGTGTGAACTGATTACTTCGATTTTGGGGTATTTAAATGTGTTTTATGCAAGTAATTTGCCTAAATAGCACTGCGCAATCTTATCGCCATCTGTGCGCAATCTTACACACCGGGGTATGTAAAGTTGCGCATGTCCCGACTTCTGTTTTTTTGTTAATTAAGGAAAAAGTCATTATGTTTGCTCAATAATTGCTGTTCAAATTTATTGCTAGATAAGTTTAGATTTAATAATAATCAAGAAACCTGTGATTAATCCGTATGTTTCATTTTTATGACCGATTGATTCAAAACTGCGCAAACTTACACCACCCTACCCTACTCCTTGACACGGCATATATAGAGAGGAGGTTCCTTTTTCTAGAGCCCTGACTGCCGGCAGCTTAGACCCTATTCCCGATGCCGATGGGCTACTATTTTTATATTTTAATTGTTTTTTTGTAATATAAACATTTAAAATGTAATTCAATTCTGTAAAAATTAACAAAGGAAAATAAAATGTAATTGAGGCGATTGCCGTATTTTGCCTAAATTAGGCCACTTCCGAAACAGTACCCAATAAAGAGTATGCCTACAATTAAATATACTACAATGAACGGTCGTTAGGGCAAATTGACATAATAACAATGCATGATAAATGGATCTATGATTGCAGCTTGTATTTTTTTAAAATTCTTTTTCCCACTTTTGGATTTCTCCTGTATCGTGGGTGCGTTTACAGACACAAATCTCACATATACAAACGCCCAGACCCGAAACAACTATCTGTAGGCCATACAAATTTTTGTTCCGTGTGGGAATCGAAACCACGACCCGTAGCGCAGAAGCCAATCGCTCAGTCAGTGCACCAAACGTGTCGTCGAAACGTTACAGGTAAACTGCCGTAAGCTTGGCCCTCCCTACGGTCCACGGGACGCGGGAGGGGAATGATTCGACCAATTAGCCAGTCCGCTGTTATCTATCGCTGCTGGCGGCCAACAGGCGATTGGCTACTTGTTCCCCTCCCGCGTCCCGCCGACCATCAGGAGGGCCAATCTTACGGCAGTTTACCTATAGTAGCACATAAGAAGCTGTAGTTACTCTTACTGTGAACATCAACAGAGATACGGCAATTAAATTAGTTGATATATCCCATAATATATGGAACTGAAAACCGTCATCGCTGGAAACAGAAAACTCTGCCCCACCCTTTTCGATACATGTGCCAATCGCGTAATTTTCACTTTATATTATTTAATACCTACTAGCTGCGCCCTTGCGGCATCAACGACGTGCGACGCGCGACGCGCAAGTGTCAACAATAACTACAAACCGGATGAATGATGCGCAAACGCAAAGAAGACGAACACATAAACAAACACAATCTTCTTATTATATGTATAAAAATGAATCCCTATTTCCCTTGGGCATCTCACGCTTGAGCGGTTGGACCGATTTTGCAAAATTTTTTTGTTGTGTTCTTATTTGTCCGGAGAAGGTTCTTATGAAAGAAAATTATGATATTTAAAAAAAAAAAAAATGATCTCAGTATGTCCATATTCTTCATTTGTTTACCGCATGCATGAAAATGGTTGTAACTTTTTGTTACTATTTTGATTTTGTTTCTGAAGTAGGTAAGTAGTAGGTAGGTAGTAAGTAGGAAAAAGTGCATTGCAACAAACATATGCCGAGTACAGCTAGTTTTTGATATAATTGATAATTAGATACTTCGTTAACATGCTTACAACAAATATACATCTTCAGAATCAGCTATAATAACAATAAGTCTTTTCAGACCAGATTTTCTATTTCCAAAGCAAATACTTATACAATAATTTTAAAATTGACAAGCTTGTCCGTAAACTCGGTCTCGCAGCGTGGCTCAAGTATGTACTTCAGGTTGAAAGGTCCTCGGAGCTCCGTTGAACTTGCGGTGAACACATTTGCAACATCTGCATATTTACCTCATGAGAGGTGGACAGATTGTACACAGTGTACATATTTGATACTTGATAGCTCATTAGTGCCGATTCTCTTGATCACCAACGTTACTAAAATGAGAATTGCTATTTTAACAACTTACAAGCTTTTATTTAACTTGCAATGTATGTATGTTTGTCCGGGTGGAATCTTGCAACTGAATTTTAAATCAGTCTTTAACCGATTGAGCTGAAATTTGGTATACTCGCTTATTTTGGATGACAATGCATGTTTAGCTACGTGACGTCATTCTAATTCTAATATGGCGGATCATCCAAGATGGCGGACTAGTTATTTTTTCTGTACTAACACAGTATGGATATCAAATGAAAGAACTTGCTGAGGAGAACACGAAAACAGACTTAGAAACATTACCAATCGTAACTAAAAATTAAATTAATGGTAAAAAAAACATTTTAAAAACAAGTTTTTATTTAATTGCCTTCACCGTTAATGCAAGTAATAATTAAATTCTGTTTCGCACATGAATTCGAAATTTCAGAGGTGCGGGCCAGATTCGAACTTAAACCCTCTTGCGTGGAAGGCAACCGTTCAACCTTATTTTAGTTTAGTTGTTAAACAAAAGAATTGCCTGACACCATTGTGGTTCTGAGAAGAGCGTCAATACAATTTGACTTCAACAACTTTAGACACAGATAACACAATTATATAATTATCTAAGCCTAACTGACTAGTCTTCCTAAGCTTCACATACGATTAATCAAACCTAATCCGAGTTATCTTCAGACAGTGCGGTTCAATAGAATCCTAATGAACCTAACATTATAAGGTCGGAACCACAGAATCCACAGATATTGAGTTATATAGATACCGCAAATTGACCTACAGTCAACAAGGGAATTAAGTGTCTCAATACGCAGGTAAATGTTATTTATATTCTCTGTGTAATAACTTTTTACACACAAGATAAGCCATGAGAAAGACTGGGCCATTCAAAGAATGAATAAAGGCCATGGCACATTATACCGGTACCGCAACTCCACAGCTGCTGCATGGCGTCGCCTCAAATTTAGACTCCGGCTAGCCGCCAGCACGCTAACTACGCTTCGTCACTACGCCTCGTCCGCGTCAAGCTCGCAGTCCGCGCACTGACCGCGAGGTGCAAGCTTGTTGTCACCGCGAACACAGTAGTTATATGGCATTTGTGATTGAACGCCTAAACTTACACACGCCTAGGACTTGCACGTTTTCATAATTTCTTAGTTTACGTTGCGCGATCAGGAAAATAAAAGGAGCGCGGGCGACGGCGTTGTTTCGCTGGCGACTCGGAGTCGGCGCGCAGTAAGCACTGGCTGCGAGTCGGGTTGTATGGTAGCGGCAAGCGCGCTGACTGCCCGTCGCCGTCGTTGGCTTTTTCATATTGACATTATGAAACATATTATTTGACACACGATTTAATGCTCTAATTTTAATGACTATTTAATTGCTGGGTTGAAGCGGTGCCGTTGCTGTGCCGGTGTAGTGTACTATGACCTTGACACCACGAAATAGAAAAAATAAGTGGAAGTGCCTTATACTTCCTTAGTACGGGAACCAGTGTCGCCAAACCTACATAACAATTATATTAAAATACATCAAAGTTTTTTACTTTATACACCTCTGTGAGATACATTTTTCAATCTACTATCATTTTTACACGTTATAATTGCACAACAAGGCATGATTCTAATATTTTACGAATGAGTTTGAGATGTAGTGTCACAGCAAGTAGCTTATCGCTTGAGCCAGTGGTGCGGACCTTCGCACAATTGTAACAAATGCGTGATAGCTGCGTGGGAACTTCCACTTGTTTTTCATATGCCGTGAATAACGCAATTAAAATACGAATGTCATTAGTAGCCTGTACACATATCTCTATTGTTGACTGTATTATGTGTGCCATAAGTAGGAGCAATGCTCCAAATTGTTACTTTGCTTAGTTAGTTCGCTCTTGATCGTTTCCAACAACGTAAATGCTCGCAGCATGCGCGATCACGATTAACACCTGCGAAGACGCTCGTGGAGAATCCGCGATGTTTGTTTTAAATTATTAAATTGCACGCGTGACGTAATAGCCAGTACAAAAAATGTAGCAGGCTTGTGTTCATGCAATATTCAATTCAACATGAATGGTTTGGTTGGAACGAAGATCAAGAAACTACCCTTAGTTACTTACCTACTTAATAGCCCACATTTGTTAAATAGCTAGAACATTCGATCTTCATCTTCCCAGCCATGAGAGCGTTTGCCCACCGCCGCCGTCTCCGAGAAACGAGATCATTTTGGATCGAATTTGGAACGACGCGACGTGATGGCAATTGTGTGTCCATCGCAACCGATCTCAGTTGTTATGGACAAGTGCAGACGTGCTTTGTATTGCCAGCATTTCGGCTCGTGACGATTTTGGGCCGAGTTCTAGCGGTAGCGCTGAACTACTCACAATCTCGGCAGCCGAGATGGCGGCACTCGGATGACGGCACTCGGATGACGGCACTCGGATGACGGCACTCGGATGACGGACGTGCGATGGACACCTAGTCAAAGTAATGTATATATCGCTACTTCGGCAACATCATCTCGTTCTCGGTGACTGAAACAAAAAAGATAAAATGCGTTTATTGGCATTACAGCAAAAATACACCTTAAAACTAAAAAATAGATAACAATGATTGTAATGCCAAAGGGCCTCAGCTCAGCATAATGTCAGATGATAACACTAGGTGTACCACCTGACGCTGATTTTCAGCTGCAACCCACGAGTGCCACACGCTAGAATAATTAACACATAAGAAATTGTGTGTCCGTTTTTAATATTAAGAGAATAACTTGAATGTGATAAGTGAAAACATAAAAAAGCTCATACAAAATAAAATAAAATATTGTAATATACATGTGTGTGTGTGCATGTGTATGTGTGTGTGCGTGTGTGTGTGTGTGTGTGTGCGTGTGTGCGTGTGTGTGTGTGCGTGCGTGTGTGGGTGTGTGTGTGTGTGTGTTGTGTTGTAATTATTAAAACTCAAATAAAATACGCAATATCGGTGTATTACCTACCCACATTAAAAAATCTAAAAATAGAAAGTACCTACCTTCAATGCAAAATCTTGTGACTGCGGCGGTGGACAAACGCCCTGATGGTACTAATGGCCAAATAATCAAACGCTACTCATATTAAGATGCAGTTAATTTCGTTCTGTCAAAGTCAAATATTTTTTATTTCAAGTAGACCAGATCACTGGTGCTTTCAAAAGGTCAACACTAGGTGCTCGGTTCCAAGTAGTAGTTCCTTTGGAGAAGAACCGACAAGAAACTCCATAGACAATCTTAAAAAAAAAATTGGTCTTACTATTTTCATTATAGTAATGTAAGAATAATGCAGATTAATGTACATGCAGTTAACAACACATAAAAGTAATGAAAAAGTTAGCCTTTTAAAACGATTGCCATAACAGTGACGAGCTGACCAGTCCCAACAGACAGCACCCGTTCACGAGCATGACGCATACATCGGCGTCGCTCAGCTCAACCATGTTGCAGGGAACTCAACGACTCGATGCACAATGCCACCATCAGCAGGACATTTTAGTGAGCATGACAGACTCATACCAATAGTCAGCTGTCACTGTCACTCCGCTTTAAAGTAACAAAGACAGCACGAGACATAACGGCAACTTAAAATTAAGTAGCATTTGACTACTTTGTCATAAGCCTTCCTAATAAGGTAACCTGCTCAAATAATGGGTTGTTAACGATTTTCACTAAGCTCTTACCATTTTCTGAGCGAGGTTGTATTGAGAAATGAATGGGGGATAAGTGGAATACGCGGATAACGAGGTTTTAAGTGACCCTTATTTCAGGTAAACTCAAGTAGGGTTTGTAAAGTTGACGATGATTTCGTAAACGATTATTAAATTACAGTCTCGGTGAAGGTTGCTTTGACGATTGAATATGTGCCGATTCTTATGATTTATCGAGCGTTGTCGGGTAAAATTATGAGTACCTATTGTATAATATGTTTTTTACCAACAATGAAGCAAAGACAAGCCTTGCATAGTAGACCTTACCATATGTTAGTAGCTATCGCCCTTAAAATTAGCTTAGGCCTCGTTCAGGGCGGCCCGGCGCGTTGGCGTCGCGTCTCGCGGTCTTATCAAACATATATATTATGGTAATGTATGAGAGCGTTCACGTAGAAGCGTCATCACGCGCGTTTTGTTTCATATTGGGCGGTACTCGCAGCGGCACACGCGGCGGCCGCCGCCACGTGCACCACGTGGCACGCGCCGCCCAACGCCCTGCGTCTTCATAAACGGAACTACACATTACCATATGTTTGTATTTGTGCGTGCAACGCTGCCGTTGACGCCGCGGGCCCCACCTGCCGCTTCACGTACAGTTTCTCCGTAAACGGAGAAAAGGCGCAACTCGCCGCGCGACGCCATGCCGCGCCGTGCAACGCCCCGCGTCTCCCTGAACGAGGCCTTAGGAGTCTATTTATTATGCCAAGTTTGGCAATGAAAATGCTACTATTGGTTAGTAAAACGATTCGTCTTTGGCCATAAGAACCAGGCATAAAACGGCTGTTAAATAATTATGCTATTTTGAGTCAATAATGACGTCAACTAGCGCCCTCTGGTGCATGGATAGGTGTAGCAATTACACCGTTTCATCGATCAAAACTATGTTATCAACAAACAAAAACATCTTGTAACAGCTGTAAGGGATTTATCACATTATTCAGCATTAATTCTAAAATCAAAAGCATTCTATAGATTGCATAAGCGTGCTGAAGTATGCGAAAGCTGAATCAATGTGAAAAAGTGAAACCGTGCGTACACATCCTACCTTCCTAACTAATATTATAAATGCGAAAGTAAGTTTGCTTGTTTGTTACCTTTTGACGCCTAAACTACGGAACCGATCATGCTGAAATTTTTCATATACATTGTCAGTTGTACAGAAACGGACATAGGGTACCTTTCATCCCGAAAAAAAGTACTGTTCCTGAGGAAAACAACAATAACAATAATAGACGGCGCTACGTGTCTTTCGAATCATGATTGAATTAAATTATTAAAGAAACTAGTAGTGTGTTAAGAGTTTTTTTTATTATAAATTAACGCGAGCGAAGCCGCGGGCAAAAGCTAGTGTTTATATAAAATGCTCATTTTCTATGAGTGAAATGGCTAATGCAACACAAACGAATTTTCACAACAATTTTTTCCTTTCCTTCATTTGTCACTAAACTCCAACCAACTGTTACCAATGTATCCTACATAGGGATAATTTATGTAATCAACTTAGCCCCTCGCAGTCCGTTGCGCCGGTAAAGGCCTAATTTATGTAAACCTTATGGAAATCAAGCTATCTACTCCCTTAACTTGATTGAGGGGCGACGGTACAGTGCCATTAAGTCAGAAAAAAAACATCAAATAGCCCATCGTAATTACCATTGGGAATAAATGGGCCTAAATTGGCTGCAGTATCTTTCGGCTACCTTTTTTGCCAACTGGTCCAACCCTTGATTATGGATATACACGGTGTAAGCGAATCTGTGTAATTCTTTCAAACCGCGTGATCTACTGGTGACACAGATTAACCCGAAATGGGTATGACAGAAAATCAACTAAAAAAAATTCACAGTAAAATTTTGGTTTTCTATTTCTGACTCATTTTAGAGCCCCTTGTTAGCTGACTGCAAAGAGCGATATCGCGTTAGCCGTGCCGCCAGCCGTGTCACCGTACTTTCATTTATTTATGCGTGGCATCGAAATGTTCACTTCCTAAAATTATAATTTCTCCTAATCCTTTGTCCTTATAAGGTGGTTTAGATAAGTAGAACTAACCCTACCCTATATGTGCCCATTATTTTTCAAAACTCTAATTGGCGGACTAATTAGATTTGCAATTTATTGATGCTGTCAACATGCCTATTATTGGTACATGTTTGGGTTTGACCCCTCAATCCGTGGCTTAACAAGCGATAACAATTATCCTTTAGTTCGCTTTGTATTTTCAACTACACATTTTAGTAAAAATTTAGAGATATAAGAAGAAAGATGATGATGATGAAGACTTTGTTATACTTAAGCCATTACAAACCTGCGAACTGAGTCATAAATAATTTTTATTGGACCTCTCGATCGCACTTATAGGTCTTATGGATCTGTCCTGGTGTTGTGTGTAACAGTAAAAAAGGCTTTGTCGATAGTCGATAAAAGATAATGAGGGAGACGTTAAGGAAATAATGCAAAATATTGTTTAGGATGTTTTTTTTATTATTGATAACTACTTGCGCAGCATTGTCACATTCCTTTAACTCTATTTTCTCTCTCTAGGCTCAAATAAAGTAAAAAAATCTTCGTTAGCAATTGGCAACTGTCACATTGTCTTGGTGCTAAAACGCCCGAAACCAAGTAGGTAAGTACATACATCTCATTTGACGGTGGCAACCTTAAAAACTGGGTTTTATTCAATGTTTCCCCGAGACCGGTTATAATGAACGTCTGGGGCCAAAAGCCAAGTTTTTGTTTGGCACACAATAGCTGATGAACAATGGGCCTCGTACAGTCGCCGACACTCGACAGTTGATAAGAAAATTTATGAGCCTGCGAGGGACTTGATGAAGTCTCGTCTTAAAGTAAGAGGCGTTTGTTCATTCAGAGAGAAGACAGTTCTTTTAAAACGACATCAAACTGAATGCGTTTTTTTTAAAGAGTTTTCTCGTGTTTTGCATTACCTTGACTAAGGAATCGCTAAAAAACCTTCACAACTTTTATTCATCTTCTTATTTTCGTAATAAAATCCTCAAATGTAATATTGAGTTCCATAAACAAACCCATAATACAATAAAAGAATATGCTCCAACAAAATATAATACAAATAAAAAGATTACTACCCACTTTACGGATTCCCAAATTAGGCACCCTCAAGGCCAAACCCTCTATGTAAGTAAATAATAACCCTTATTATTACGTGAAAGGGTTTACTGCAAAGCTCAATAAGTACTTATTGGGCGTAAACATCTGGGAAATATCGGTAGATTGGGCTTAAGCAAAGCCCACGGATGTTGATATAATCACGTATTGCACGATGTGCGCGCCTGTACAATCGGGAGCACCCCATTTAATCCTTCTTTGAGGTTTTGACATCTTTAGTATGTAAGCTGTGCGCGATTGTACATTAAAATTGAATTTAAGCGCCGAAAGTACCACGTTTGTTGTTGGGGTAAATAAAGTATTTTAATTGAATGCCATTACGGGAAATTGTGTCGTAATTAAGTTTAGTAATTTTATTTTGTTCGTGGTTTAAGGCAGTGTAATCCACAATTAAGGGGATGTCCTTTCCCGTCCCCTTGGGAGTTTTAAGACGGGATTAAGATATTTCGTCAGGTATGGGACTATCGTGACGCACTCCCTCAATCTGTGTTGTACTAAATTAATTTTGGAGCCGATTTTATTGTGCACAAACTAAATTTAAAATAGACTATTGCCATATTTTTCACTAATAAAATAAGAAAGATACTGATGTAAATAAAAGCTGCCCAATTTAGTTGAACTAAAATTTCCATGCAAACTTAGACGACACGTCAGAACATGTCGACTAAAAACACGATGAAGTTCAAAGCGTAAATTAGTTTGACATCTCTAACTTAGTTCTTATCTATCACCGTCCTTTTTTCGTGCTATCTGTTAGTAAAAGATAGCATTTCTCTCATTTTAGTTTATGAACAAGAGATTCAGCACCAGTTCTGCCTAAAATTATCGGCCTAATGATATAATGTTTTTAGGCTTAATAGCCAAGAGCTTAAACGGACAATGGCTTAATAGCCAAGAGCTTCGACCAACATCTAAAGAGACTCTTGTTGGGCGGCTGGATCAAGGGTCTGATACAGAAAACGGTACTTCTTGACACGGCGCATATTGTTAGGAAGCTCCTCTCTCTGAGGCCCTGAACGCTGGTAGCTTGGGCCCTATTCCCGATACTGGTGAGCTACTATCTATCTATATAAATAAAAATGAATCGCCGAAATGTATGTACGCGCATAGCTTCCGAAAGACTGCACCGAATTGGATAATTCTTATTTTTTGTGAGTTCGTTATTGTCAGGACAAGGTATGTATAAAAGAAAATTTAAAAAAATCGCCACTTAATTAAAATATACTTACGAAGTTCGCCGGGTTAGCTAGTTTTTTTATATGTTGTTGTTTTTTATTTTATTTCGTAATAATTTATAATAATGTGTATTAGCTGATCCATAGAGCTGGAAGACTTCCTAAACTACGAATTACAATCCTCCTCTCAAAATGTTCGTATATTCCAAATATTTCGCACAGACTAGTAACAAAATCCAAACCATCGAAAAACTTGGATCCCATAAACCTTAAACTGTTATCTACCAACGGTTTTATTATTGGAACATAAAATGAAAATCCTCGTTTATCGTACCCGTATTTTATATTCGCTAACATTTTATTCACAATGAGAGAGATATCTTTAGATGAGTATTATATGAATCTCTTTGTATTTGGTATTTGTTCTGTTATTAGTACTTCTGATATGCGGGTACGATTCGTAATTCGTAAGCTATGAAGAATATAGAGAGGCAGTTTCGGAAATTATGTCTGAGATTAAAAGGTCAGAGAATAATCCTGATTAGAATGTAGAATTGTTTATGTATACCCAAGGCAGAATACAGGCTTATGCTACAGGTACCTATAACTTGAGCCTGTATTCTGCCTTGGGCAAAACTTTACAGGCAATAGCAAAAGTGGATAAATATTTCGGAATTTTAGAAATTAATTATTTTAGGTTTTAGTTGTTGGTAACAGATTTTTTTTTATCATTAGTTACGGTTTCCTGCCGTGCATTATTCGGGATTGCCCGACTAGTTTGGTACCCAAACGGTGCCCGAACTGTCTGAGCTGAACACGTGGTGAGGTCGTGAGTCGAACTGTTAAATGCAAATGTCAATCCCAAAAATGCACGTGAGTAAACCGTAACTAATCATAAATATGAATGGTTATCATGAAAGTTGTAACACAAAAAAGGCATGTTTTTATTAATTTAAGAATTTGAAAGTTGGAGCAATCATAGTTACTTTTGATGTTGACTGTACATCTTATCCTTACGTGTCACTATATTGTGACACATGGGGATTGTGATCGCCTGATATCTTAAAATAATAATGGTGACTCAAAAGGGTAATGGGTTTATTTCAATTAATTCTTAGCTCAATGAGTAGCAACTAATGCAAGCGCCTACAATAATCATGTACAATTAGCTGGCATGTGTGTTACAACGTTCTTAAGAGCTCAGCTTGTTACTTCACACATGAGGCGTTTAGTAAATCCATGCGACTTAGTACGTCATTATGAGGCCAGGAAACCAGCGCTGAGTAAACATACAGATTTGCACAAAAGAGTACGCACAATGGGGGCGCCACTAGTGATACATTATAAAATTTTAACTTTAAAAATAACTTCTCTGGTAGAATTTTGCGTGGTTTCATTCATTTTGAATCAATTTGAGCGTCTTGAGACACATTATCGCCTGTAAAAACACTGACTGATACAGCACTAACAAATATAAAAAAACGCGGACGAACTGTACCTATATTTTACCATCATCTCTACAACGTTATTTTTAGTATACAGCGTGTCCCAGAAAGTAGTGTCAAGCGGAAGTCCAGAGGTAGAACATCCTTTGAGGTACCCAAATCACCCCCATGTATGTTCCGCGATTTTTTGTAGTTTTCGAGTTATGAATGTTTTTCATGTTTTTTAATCAAACTCTGACTATAACGACATTTTTGATCACAGTGACGTGAATAGTAGAGATACATGAGTAATTTTTTTTTCTAAATTAGCAGATTAGTGACCCTTTCGAATGCATAAACATTTGTAACCATAGATGTAACGAATGCGTTACAAAAAAATATTGAATTCTCATAAAGTTAAAATCCTGCATGTTTCCTACATCTTCGTGGGTGATTTAAAAATAAATCTCCCTAAACTTTTTTCGTTAGATGTATTTTAAAAACTTATCCATTTTATCAGCTATTTACCCTGTAAATTTCATCGAGCTATCTCTACGACATCACAATAAAAATTTCATTCAAAGCGTACAATATCGAAAATTCCAGTTGTAAAAGGGTTAATGAAAAATTGATTAAAATTAACTAATAACTTCTTTTTTAGTAACCCTCGACGCAAAAAGAGGGGTGTTATAAGTTTAACGTGTGTGTCTGTGTGTCTGTCTGTGACATCGTAGCTCCTAAACGGATTTTGATTTAGTTTTTTCTTTTGCTTGAAAGGTGACTTTATTGAGAGTTTTCTTAGCTATAATTCAATAAAATTTGTTCAGCCGTTTGAAGATCATCAGCTCTTTTCTGGTTATCGAAGGGATATGAGCAACTTCTACTGGTCTGATCGATTCGAAATTTGCTATCCTGTGACTTCAATGATATTACAATAACATGATAACCTTGACCCGATACTCAAGCATCATCTGAAACAGCATGATACCCAACTTACAATAGAGGTATTGTGTGCCTATTGATTCTTTAAGTTTATGATAAGTTGTAATGACCTCCTTCTTGTCACATGTCATCAATATCATTGAAGTCACAGGATAGTAAATTTCGAAACGATCGGACCAGTAGAAGTTGCCCATATCCCTTCGACAACCAGAAAAGAGCTGATGATCTTCAAACGGCTGAACAGATTTTCTTGAATAATAGCTAAGAACACTCTAGATAAAGTCACCTTTCAAACAAAAGAAAAAAACTAAATCAAAATCCGTTTAGGAGCTACGATGTCACAGACAGACACACAGACACACACGTTAAACTTATAACACCCCTCTTTTTGCGTCGAGGGTTACTAAAAAAGAAGTTATTAGTTAATTTTAATCAAATTTTCATTAACCCTTTTGCAACTGGAATTTTCGATATTGTACGCTTTGAATGAAATTTTTATTGTGATATCGTAAAGATAGCTCGATGAAATTAACAGGGTAAATAGCTGATAAAATGGATAAGTTTTTAAAATACATCTGATGAAAAAAGTTTAGGGAGATTTATTTTTAAATCACCCACAAAGATGTAGGAAACATGCAGGATTTTAACTTTATGAGAATTCAATAATTTTTTGTAACGCATTCGTTACATTTATGGTTACAAATGTTTATGCATTCGAAAGGGTCACTAATCAGCTAATTTAGAAAAAATAATTACTCATGTATCTCTACTATTCACATCACTATGATCAAAAATGTCGTTATAGTCAGAGTTTGATTAAAAAACATGAAAAACATTCATAACTCGAAAACTACAAAAAATCGCGGAACATACATGGGGGTGATTTGGGTACCTCAAAGGATGTTCTACCTCTGGACTTCCGCTTGACACTACTTTCTGGGACACGCTGTATACAAAAACCGAGACACCCCAATACGATTTTCATCAGAACTGCCTGAATATGTGTTTTTTTTAATAAATCTCCAATTTACACCGTAGTTTATGCCGCGTTAAGTTCCCTAGTAAAGTGTGAAATGCCTGACATGTGCTATGCAGGGGTTGTCTAATACACGGAAACTGACCGAGCGGACCATCTCAAGCCTCAAGGTGTCTATTCCCGTCAACTGTTAAGGGTAGAAACCTACTGAAACAACATTGAAATTTATGAAAAAAAAAATGTGGTTTAAAAAATATGTCAATCGATTCTCCTAGTGATTCTGAACAAACTAGTTTCAGGTTTAATATATACTAAAACTAAGCTTGTATAACAACAGTCTGCAGGCGTCCACTGCAAAATTTTGGGCTCCAAGACAGCTACAATGACATGTAGGTACTAAACCTACATACATACCTAAATTTCATACATTTATTCTTACATCTTTCCTAAAAAATATATTTATTTCTGGTAGTTACCAGCCTCAGACTAAATAAAAAAATCAAGACATAGCGTTGTTAACAGTGAAGTGAGGCCGGTTTCATAAACTTGTGTGAGTGTCGTGAGGCGTAGTTTAGTTGTAGTTTCGTGTAAATATGTGCGTGTGAACGTATATGAAAGAAGAAGAAGAAGAAAGAAAATACGTTTATTTGCGGTAAACATGACGCAAAAAGAAAATAAACACAAAAAACAAAAAAAATAAGAAGGTTGAGGGAAACATGCGTCATATCCACACAAAACGGCTATCGCTCAGCATTATGCTGCGACCCTATGCAAGACAGAGCCCCAGCGCTGGTTTTCAGCGACAGCCGGCGCCGACGTAATGACGTCGTTCGGTGCAGCAAACAATTTATTATTAAAAAATAGATAAATATTATGATTTAATTGTGATAGAATATACTAAATAGGAATATAAAAAGAAGAAAAGGAAACAGACGTCCGTACATGCCATGAGAATGTCTTCCTTATTACCTTACCATTTTACGGTTTATGCAGTGGCAACATTTCGAAGCGTTCTCTTCTCTTTTATATTTTAACGTGCACCCACAATGTACCAAAAAATAAAATATAAAATGCTGCGGAATTATTATTACTTAATGGCCAATGATGTAATGTGTTACTACTATTATGCAAAAGTTATGTGTCAGTGTAATAATGTTATGTGTCAGTGCTATTATAGCGATTTTATACGATTGTGAGTGTGTGTAGGAGAAAGATAAGATATGATGGAGCCACTATATAGACAAAGCCTTGGAAACTGGAGGATGACCCGACATACCCAAACACTAAAACTATGTAAAGAGCTAAGGAGCTCCAAAAACAGGCTGATAAGATTAAAAATGGAAAACAGAGTCACGAATGAAAATACAAAATCGGAAATACAAAATACATATGTACAGAGCGAGGTGTAGTTTTGCGCATGCTTCACTGTGTTGTTCGCAGCGCTATGTCTTGGTTTTTTATTTGGTTTGAGTTACCAGCACGTTGGACGAGTGTGTCAGTGACCAGAGTGTTCTTGCACCGAAAGAGGTAGTAGGCCATCATCTGAGGTATTTGGGCTGTGCATTTAGATGGTTATCCTACTTACTGTCGTTGGTAGGTCTCTCTATCACAGATATGGTGCACTATGTACTACAGTTAATGCTGGCATTCTTACATTTTTATTGAATCTGATTTATCTTCAGCCGTACAAGAATCTAGTTTTCTAGAGAAGCTTTTCAGATGAGAATACGCTTATCGGTAAAAAAAGAATTATCATATTTATTGAAGTGAAAGCTTTCGAATCTCTATGACGTATATTTATTCAAACATCATCCGTGCTCCCGAGATATCTCCACGGATTTTGCAAAATCTCGCAGTAAGCTGTTTCACTGAGAAATAACCACGTTTCGAATCTACCGCACTCAAAAAATAACTATTAATTAAGGCAGCTTTTGATCACAAACATATTTCCCAAGTAACTACGGAAATAAACATTTAAATTAAGAAAACAATGCGGAAAACAATCGGAACAACCTCTTAACAAATAAAACACCAATAAAACAAAAGACGACACTCCAATGAATAATAAAATGAATTGAAACCTCTAGCATCCTCTGAAGACGATACAATAGTTAAACAACGGCATTACGAGATTCGGTTCACGAGGACAATTAAGTTTATTGTAATAGAGAGAAAGGGGTAATTAATACAACGCAAATCTAACAATTCAATTAACAATTGAAAAGCAAACAGAGGGTTCGTCACCGTCGAGATTGGTTTGATCGCTATTTCGTAATTCATTGAGCGGAATGATTTGCTTGTTCCGTGGCCACAACGGAAGGAAACTTGTCAAGCATTAACTTAACAACATTTAGTATGAGGAAAAATAGAAAAAAGGCCGCGGAGAACATTCTTCTTCATAAGGTTTAATGTAAAGCTATATGTCGGAGATTTTTTTCTCCGTTAAAGTGCTTCTGGTGTTGGTTATTTTTAGTGGCGTAATAGAGCTAGTTTATTCTGCTATTAAGCGGAGTCAAGTCATTGGCGTATACAAAGGGGAGAGCAGCTGGTCCTCTCTAGAGATTTTCTTTATGTGATGGTTTATCCTTTTAAACTATAGGTACTCCATTTAATATACCAATAGACAAATAAAATCCGTTTTAACAAGGATATGTAAAGAAACAATATTTATGTTTCAAAAATAAAAATATATAATTAACTAGCTTTTGCCCGCGGCTTCGCTCGCGTTAATTAAGCTCAAAAAAACTCTTAACACACCACTCAAGTTTTTCATAATAATAAATAATTCAATCTTGATTCGAAAGACACGTGGCGCCATCTATGAACGTTATTGTTGTTTTCCTCGGGAACAGTACCTTTTTTCGGGATGAAAGGTACCCTATGTCCGTTTCTGTACACCTAACAACGTATATGCAAAATTTCAGGATGATCGGTTCAGTGGTTTAGGCGTGAAAAGGTAACAAACAAACAAACTTACTTTCGCATTTATAATTTAAGTTAGGATTAATTAGTTTTAAGTTAGGATTTGATATGGAATAAATCATATATTTAGTTAATTTAAAAAAAACGCAGTTAACATTAAAATAGATTATAAATACCGATTTCTTGAAAAAATAAAAAGAATACTCTTGTCAGAGTATACTTTTTTGGACGTGCGACGTTTTTTCCGTGCTTGATGCCTATCCGAAATTCATAACACGGAACGTAATGAAAATTGTCACAGAAAAAATGGAGGATGCAGGAGGATGGTTGGAAACAGTAAAATATATTACATTGAATACCATTTTGTGGATATTTTGACATCGACATTCAACATTGTATTTGATAGTAACATCTTCTGAAATTAAAGAGTTTCCAAAATCTTGTTTTTTTTTTGTTTGATACTAGGCCTTCCTGATGTTAAGCGATGATGCGGTCTACGATGGAGCAGGCTTGCCCAGCAGAAACCGATTCACTCGTGACTTGACACTCAGATTGTAGCTGTCGCAGTACATTCCACTGTTTGGCGGTTTTCACAATGAAAGTGGAATCAAAGCGCTTCGTTCTGGTTTTTGGTATATCAATTTCGTGCTTCTGGCCATCCGATAGAAAAAGGGCAAGGGGGAATCAGATCATGCAGATCTGAAGAGACTGGACTTGTGGTCCACTGGTCCGTGCATTGGCTACGTAGCTCTCTACAACAGTGCTGTCGTCTGCACACCCAAAGGTTCCGGGCTGGGTTACAATCATTTGCATAGGCATTGTCATTTCAACTATCTACGCATATCAGAGGACCGTGGGTACCTTGAGGCCTGAGACGGTCGGCTCGGTAAGTTTCCATATCGGAGGCACGGCACACCTCACGCACTCCGCACCCTACCGGGGAACTTAGCTTGACGGTTTAATAAAAATCTTTTTGACGTGTCTCGGCTTTCGTGTCAAGGTGGTTTCTCACGGTGCATGATATCGCGCACCGTGACTCACGAGCTCGCATCGGCGCACCATGGGAAGAGACTTGTCCATGGTAACGCAGACGCGTGCGTAGGTGCGTCGTATCCTCCGTGAGTCGGTAAATTCAAAGGTATTTTGGAATGACAAAATAGCTTCGAATCACATATTCTCATTAGGTGACTTCCTAAGGTGCGTTACGGATGACACCACGCACAGCTGTCAAAGTTATCTTCGTTAAATTTTAAATAATAATATATTGATGAACAGTGTAGGTACCTAAGCTTAAAAATATACAGGGTGTAAACGAATTCGTATAATTCCTTCAAACCACATGATCTATTAATGGTATAGATTAACCCCGCATGAGATTACGATTGATTAAAAATAAAAAATAATTTTTTTTCACTGTATTTTTTTTATTTGATAGAAAATTTCGATGCCATGCATAAATGAATGAAGGCACGGCGATACAGCGGACGGACACGAGTAGCACGATATCGCTCCACGGAGTCAGTTAACTTGGGACGCTAAAATTACTCAGATACAGAATACCATGGTCAATTTTTTTTTACTGTTTTTGTTGATTCTGAAAAAAACCTGTGCAGGGTCAATCAGTGTCACCAGTAGATTACGCGGTTTGAAGGAATTACACGAATTTATTAACACCCTGTATAGGTAAAGGACCAGAAACAAGGTATACCTACAATAAAAAAGATTTTCTAAAAGAAACTTATGAACCTTCTACTTATTTCACGGCAGTAACATTTAAACGCTGTTTGATTGCAATACAATTACTTCTGCAGGCGCGTTAACCGAGAGAGGCATTTTGACCTTTCAAATTGATGCATAGAGCATTTATCGAAATATTTTATGTTGAACATTGTGAAGCTCCTATAATCTAGATCTAGAATATGAGCGATCACGAGCTTGAGATTCTGGGTACAAACCCAAGGTCGAACAAAGTGTTATTGGGTTTTTCTGTGTGTAATTTCTTAGTAGCAGCCCAGAGTCTGGATTCGTGCCCGGTTGATGGCAACAGGCTCGCCCACTATTACATGTGTTCGATCATATTACGTTTTTTAGTTGCCTCAATACAGAGCTACGAAACAGTCGTGTCATTTCATTTAAAAATTAACAAAAATACACCTAAAACTCACAATCAACCTTACGACGTCACCATATGGTCCTTCGAGCCGAATAATCAATACCCGACACACCTGGGTCATTAGTGAATCGGTAGCCTAACTAACGTTAACTTCGGAACAACAAAGATATTTGAATACACTAGAAGACTTGGCAAAATTAATACAAAAAACACAAGTGAACTTGAAAAAATGCCCTAAAGCGAGACTTACAGATGGTTACATAAGGGCTAGAATAAAGTGCATTGAAGAGTATTGGTGTTCCTTTAAGCAAGCTCATGAGATGTTGACACAGTGTACTCCGAGAGACAAGCGTGGAGAAATTACTTACTTTCTCAATGAAGACTTTTTCGTCGTTGAAGACCTGTACCTTTGCTTACAAGCAGATTTGACAGACATGTTGAACAAAATACAACAAACATCAATGGAAACATCAAACACATCAATACTCGGTGCTCAAGGACACTGTTCGATCGTAAAACTGCCTCGGATTCAATTACCAACCTTTTCGGGGAAATACGAAGAGTGGCCCACATACCAGGACATGTTCATATCACTTGTGCACAATAATACATCAATCAGTGACGTTCAAAAACTGCATTACCTGAAGTCTAGTGTTACCGGTGAAGCTGAAATAATATTACGGCATATTCAAGTTACGAACAACAATTACAATCAAGCATGGCAATTGTTGAAAGATAGATACGGAAACAAACGTGTTATTGTGTTCTCTGTTTTGAAAAGACTTTTTTATCAAAAGAAAATCACAACACAAACAGCTAACAGTGTGAAGACTTTATTAGATACTACGACAGAGTGCATAAATAACCTAAAAAACTTGAAAATTAACACCGATTCCTGGGATCCAGTAATTATATTTCTGGTGATTCAGAAGTTGGACCAGGAATCACATAAAGAATGGGAAACTCATGCTTATAAGGAAAGGTCAGAAGAGGTGCCACCATGGGAAGATTTAAAAAGATTTTTAGAATCAAAATTTAGAACTCTGGAAATGATACAACCTGTAACAAATAAAGATCGTACAGTCAAAGAGAGATCCTACCATGCCGTGGGTATTGTTAAAGATAAAAGCTGTGTACTTTGTAGTGAAAATCATACCTTATGTCATTGCAAAGAGTTTATTAAAATGGACCTTACTCAACGTAACAACTATGTAAAAGAAAAACAGCTTTGTTTCAACTGCCTGCTTCCGGGTCACTCAGTATACAAATGCAAGGTCCACCAGTCACCTGCCGCCTATGTAGAAGACGTCACCATTCCTTGCTTCACAAATCAGAGACTTCGAAGGGTCCCACAGAACTAACACAACCATCGACGTCTCAACCACAAGAGACCAAGGAGGCTATAACAAGTCTTCATGTTGGTGTTGGAGTACCTGGAAGAGCATTATTAGCAACTGCACTCGTTAAAGCAAAAGGAGAAGATGGACATGCGACACTGTTAAGAGCGTTTACGCCGTTCGGCATTTCATACAAATTTTCAAGTCCTTATTTTTCGATATGACTGAACCGATTTTAATGAAACTTCATACCCATCAGCAGGATACATAGGACTAAAAAGTTGGTAGAAAACATTTTCGAAATATAGTGTTACAGTTAAATTAGACGGACTTTAAATTTTCCATACAAACAGACATTTCCAATCATCTTTTTTTAAGTAAGACATTTCGAAAATGTTTTCTACTAACTTTTTAGACCTAAGTATCCTGCTCATGTGCATGAAGTTTCATCAAAATCGGTTCAGTCATTACGAAAAACAAAGACTTGAAAATTTGTATGAAATGCCGTACGGTGTACACGCTCTTAAGGGTTCTTGTAGATCAAGGCTCACAAGCGAGCTTCATAAGTGAAAAGGCAACTCAATTATTGAAGCTTCAAAGAAAATCAATTGAAGGCACTGTAATAGGTGTGGGTTCTATGCAGGCACTAATTAAACACGTGGTTCAGCTAAACATATTATCAAGAGGGAAACCAGAATTCAACATGCACGTCGAAGCTTACGTCATGACCAAGCAACTGACCACGAGAATACCACATCATACAATGACTGTTCTCAACTAGCAGCACCTGGAGGGTCTCGATCTTGCTGATCCAGAGTACAATAAACCAGGCCCGATAGATCTGCTGCTTGGTGTTAAGGAATATGCACGAATAGTCGAACAAGAATTAGTCAAGGGTCCGCCAGGGTCTCCGTGCGCACAAAAAACAACCCTAGGATGGATATTGTTTGGAGAAATAAATACAACACAAAAGGAACATTTATTTCTTGTCATGCATCACCAAGTGGACGTCGATAACATGTTAAAAGCACTATGGGAGATAGATACAACCACTAGGCGAAAAAATACAAAGGAAGAACAATTATGTGAAGACATTTATCACAAAACATACACAAGAAATGAACAAGGAAGATTTATAGTAAAACTACCATTTAAAACAAATTGTATTCAATCAACTGAAGGAAATACAAGAGATATAGCTAAAACAAGATTGATACATTTAGAGAGAAGATTTAAAAAACAGCCTAAGTTACTTGATATAAACCTAGATGGTACTGTGAAGGCATTGGGTATCACCTGGAATCTTGGTACTGATCAATTTCTCTACAAAAATAGTCTCTCTTCACCCCCATCTACAATTACAAGGAGAAATGTTTTGTCTGATGTACAAAAGCTCTACGATCCATTAGGATGGATATCACCAAGCATTGTGCTAGCTAAGATGCTCATTCAAAAACTATGGTTAGCTGGCACACAATGGGATCAACCATTATCAGATGAATTAACCGCAGATTGGTTGAAGATAAGAAATGATTTTGAGAATGTCAACCAAATTTCTCTAAACCGATGGTTACACTCGTATAGCAGCAATATAAAAGCAATACAACTGCATGGATTTAGCGATGCTTCCAATCGAGCCTATGCAGCAGTTGTATACTGCAGAGTAGAACAACAGGATGGTACTGTATGCACAAGTCTAATTGCATCGAGAACCAAGGTTGCTCCGTTGAAAACAGTATCGCTTCCTCGGCTTGAGCTGTGTGGAGCTCTTTTGTTGTCAAGGCTTCTAAAACAAGTCACATTAGCCTTGAAAATTCCATATAACCAAACCTACTGCTGGACAGACTCAACAATTGTACTGGCGTGGCTTCATGGTGAACCTCAAAAATGGAAGACCTTTGTTGCTATCGTGTGGTGGAAATTAAAGACAACACAACCAATATGCAGTGGCATCATGTCGTATCACCAGAAAATCCTGCTGACATAGCATCTAGAGGAATGTTCCTAAAAGATTTGAAAAAAGAGAAGATGTGGTGGAAGGGGCCAGAATGGCTATCAGAAAAAGAAGTTCATTTGAGAAGATCAGAAAATACAGCGACAAATTTAGAGTTAAAATTAACCTGTTGTACTATTACAAGTAAAAATAAAGAAAATGAAGAGAAACCAATTTGGGAACGATTTCCTAATCTGACAAGAATGAAAAGGGTACTTGCTTGTTGTCGAAGATTATTAAACAATAAAAACAAAGAGAAGTATTTAACTACAATCGAAATGAACATAGTTTTGCAAAGGTGCATATTATACTATCAGCAATCAATTTACGAAAGAGATATAGAATCCATCAAGAAAAATGGTAAAGTGAGAAAATCAAGTTCACTAATTAGCTTGACACCATTTTTAGATAAAATCAACTTGCTGAGAGTTGGAGGTCGTTTACAAAATGCTAATTTGCCAGTTACAGCCAAACATCCAATAATAATACCGAGTAATCAACATATCACTACACTGTTGATTAACGAAGCACACAAACAAACATTACATGGTGGTATACAAGTTATGATGACATACATAAGAAGTAATTATTGGATAATTCACTTAAATTCAGCAGTAAGAAAATGCATAAGAAGTTGCAAGGTTTGCATTATCAATAAAGGCAAGATAAACTACCAGTTAATGGGCGAACTGCCAGCTGTAAGGGTGAGTCCACAGCGGGCCTTTCTGAACAGTGGAGTCGACTATGCAGGTCCAGTCTTAATAAGAACATCGAAAGGACGAGGGCATCATGCTACTAAAGGGTACATCTGTCTATTTGTGTGTATGGCTACACGTGCCATACACTTGGAAGCAGTAACAGACTTAACCTCTCAAGCATTCCTGGCTGCATTTCGGAGATTCGTCGCACGTCGAGGTCGATGTCTTCATCTGTTCAGCGACAACGGCACCAATTTTGTTGGTGCAGCAAAAGAGCTCAAAGACCTTTTCAAAGCAGGTGAAAATAGCATTTATAAAGATATTTCCGAACACTTGGCAACAGATGGAACTACGTGGCATTTTATCCCGCCGCGAATGCCAAACTGTGGAGGTCTCTGGGAAGCTGGAGTGCAAGCTGCAAAAAGACATCTAGCAAGGGTTAGCAAAGACACAAAACTTACCTATGAAGAGATGGCGACATTGCTAACACAAATAGAAGCATGTCTCAATTCCCGACCATTGTGCCAGCTGGACAATACTGTTGACACGATGTCACCGCTCACACCAGGGCACTTTCTAATAGGTGAGCCCTTACTCAGTGTTCCTGATTATGACTATGAAAAATCAAACATCAACCTATTAACTAGATGGCAGTTAGTACAAAGAATGACACAAGACTTCTGGCGAAGATGGCATTCAGAATACTTAAACACTCTGCAACAAGGGAACAAGTGGCAAACAGCTATCCAGCCACCTACCGTAGGAGACATTGTGGTCATCAAGGAGGAAGGTCTGCCTCCCACGAGATGGCTCCTGGGAAAAATCAAAACGCTGCATCCTGGAAAAGACAATTTAGTTAGAGTGGTTACAGTGCAGTGTAAAGGACAAAGCGAATTAAAAAGACCTTTATAGTAGTTATCAGCCTCAGACCAAATAAAAAACCAAGACATACCTCCGGTTTCTGATTTGAGAATTCGGGATGAGCAAATACTTAGTAACATTTGAGTACAAGCTTGTCAAAAAAATGCTTTAAAATCCGTCATTTTTTTGACAATTCTTTACTCAAATGTTACTTATGTACTGCTTATCCTAGAATTCTCAATTCAGAAACCGGAGGTTAGCGTTGTTAACAGTGAAGTGAGGCCGGTTTCATAAACTTGTGTAAGTGTCGTGAGGCGTAGTTTAGTTGTTGTTTGGTGTAAATATGTGCGTGTAAACGTGTATGTACAGAGCGAGGTGTAGTTTTGTGCATGCTTCACTGTGTTGTTCGCAGCGCTATGTCTTGGTTTTTTATTTGGTCTGAGTTACCAGCACGTTGGACGAGCGAGTCAGTGACCAGAGTGTTCTTGCACCGAAAGAGGTAGGCCATCATCTGAGGTATTTCGCTGTGCATATAGATGGTTATCCTACTTACTGTCGTTTTTAGGCCTCTTCACAAGTATGGTGCACTATGTACAGTTATCGCTATCATTCTTACATTTTTAATGAATCTTATTTATCTTCGGCCATACAAGAAACTAATTTTCTAGAGAAGCTTTTCAGATGAGAATACGCGTATCGGTAAAAAAAGAATTATCATATTTATTGAAGTGAAAGCTTTCGAATCTCTATGACGTATATTTATTCAAACATCATCCGTGCTCCCGAGATATCTCCACGGATTTTGCAAAATCTCGCAGTAAGCTGTTTCACTGAGAAATAACCACGTTTCAAATCTACCGCACTCAAAAAATAACTATTAATTAAGGCAGCTTTTGATCACAAACACATTTCCCAAGTAACTACGGAAATAAACATTTAAATTACGAAAACAATGCGGAAAACAATCGGAACAACCTCTTAACAAATAAAACACCAATAAAACAAAAGACGACACTCCAATGAATAATAAAATGAATTGAAACCTCTAGCATCCTCTGAAGACGATACAATAGTTAAACAACGGCATTAAGAGATTCAGTTCACGAGGACAATTAAGTTTATTGTAATAGAGAGAAAGGGGTAATTAATACAACGCAAATCTAACAATTCAATTAACAATTGAAAAGCAAACAGAGGGTTCGTCACCGTCGAGATTGGTTTGATCGCTATTTCGTAATTCATTGAGCGGAATGATTTGCTTGTTCCGTGGCCACAACGGAAGGAAACTTGTCAAGCATTAACTTAACAACATTTAGTATGAGGAAAAATAGAAAAAAGGCCGCGGAGAACATTCTTCTTCATAAGGTTTAATGTAAAGCTATATGTCGGAGATTTTTTTCTCGGTTAAAGTGCTTCTGGTGTTGGTTATTTTTAGTGGCGTAATAGAGCTAGTTTATTCTGCTATTAAGCGGAGTCAAGTCATTGGCGTATACAAAGGGGAGAGCAGCTGGTCCTCTCTAGAGATTTTCTTTATGTGATGGTTTATCCTTTTAAACTATAGGTACTCCATTTAATATACCAATAGACAAATAAAATCCGTTTTAACAAGGATATGTAAAGAAACAACATGTTTCAAAAATAAAAATATTTAATTACTTCGATATGGAAAAAATCATGTATATGCAGTAAAAACAAAAAACGCAGATAACATTAAAATAGATTGTAAATACCGATTTCTTGAAAAAATAAATAAAAGAATGCTCTTAAATTTTAAAATATACTTTTTTAGACGCGTCTCCGTGCTTGATGCCTATCAGAAATTCATAACACGGAACGTAATGAAAATGGTCACAAGAAAAATGGAGGACGCACGTTGGAAACAATAAAAACACATTGAATACTATTTTGTGGATATTTGACATCGACATTCAACATTGTATTTGATAGTAACATCTTCTTAAAGATTAGCTAGTTTCCAAAATCTTGTTTTTTTTTGTTTGATACTAGTATCATATGTAGTATGTATAGGAAGGCCTAGGCCGTCCTGATGTTAAGCGATGATGCGGTCTACGATGGAGCAGGCTTGCCCAGCAGAAACCGATTCACTCGTGACTTGACACTCAGATTGTAGCTGTCGGGGAACACCCACTCGGGCAGTGCATTCCACTGTTTGGCGGTTTTCACAATGAAAGTGAAATCAAAGCGCTTCGTTCTGGTTTTTGGTATATCAATTTCGTGCTTCTGGCCGTCCGATAGAAAAAAGGGCAGGGGGGAATCAAATCATGCAGATCTAAAGAGACTGGACTTGTGGTCCACTGGTCCGTGCATTGACTACGTAGCTCTCTACAACAGTGCTGTCGTCTGCATACCCAAAGGTTCCGGGCTGGGTTACAATCATTTGCATAGGCATAGTCATTTCAACTATCTACGCATATCAGAGGACCGTGGGTACCTTGAGGCCTGAGACGGTCGGCTCGGTAAGTTTCCATATCGGAGGCACGGCACACCTCACGCACTCCGCACCCTACCGGGGAACTTAGCTTGACGGTTTAATAAAAATCTTTTTGACATGTCTCGGCTTTTGTATCAAGGTGGTTTCTCACGGTGCATGATATCGCGCACCGTGACTCACGAGCTCGCATCGGCGCACCATGGGAAGAGACTTGTCCATGGTAACGCAGACGCGTGCGTAGATGCGCCGTATCCCCCGTGAGTCGGTAAATTCAAAGGTATTTTAATGACAAAATAGCTTCCAATCACACATTCTCATAAGGTGGCTTCCCACGGTGCGTACGGATTTTACGGATGACACCACGCACAGCCGTCAAAGTTAACGTTGTTAAATTTTAAATAATAATATTCTTGCCAACATTGGATAAATGTGTACCACAGGTTAAAAAGAGCGGCACGCGCATGCGCTCTAAGGTAGTAAGTAAAAATAACCGCAATTGAGGAACGTCCGATATATTTGCTATTTTCCCTTTTTAAGATTAACTTTGTTGTGTTAACTTATTAACTGATTGTGATTCAGTGTCTATGTTTTTCAAAAGTACCTTTAGTTCAAGCTCAAGGTTTACAAGAATATATTGATGAACAGTGTAGGTAAGCTTAAAAATATATAGGTAAAGGACCAAAAACAAGGCAAACAATAAAAAGAATTTCTAAAAGAAACTTAATTGAAATACCTTCTACTTATTTCACGGCAGTAACATTTAAACGCTGTTTGATTGCAATACAATTACTTCTGCAGGCGCGTTAACCGAGCGCCATTTAAGTTGTACTTTTTAATATATTGCTCTTGTTCTAGACAAAGATGTTGCTGCTCTTGAATACTAGCAAATTAGTAGCTAATGAAATGCATTCTTAGCTTGAATTGAAATAGAACTAACACTTTTTGTTGAAGTAAAGGAATGTGATACCGAGGTAACTCATTCATTATTGCCTTTCATTTGAATAAACGTAATAATTTCAGAACGATATAGAAAGAAGAAAGAAAGAAAAAATATTTATTTGCGCCGATATGACACACAACAAAAAAAAACTATAAACAAAACCACAATGAAACTTGGGAAAAATATGCGTCACATCTACGCAAAACGGCCATCGCTCAGCATAATGCTATGACTCGTGCAAGACGGAGCCACAGCGCTGGTTTTCAGCGAAAGCCGGCGTTGACGTGATGACGTCCACCTGTGCAGCAATACAGCAATACAAATAAATTAAATACCAGAAAAAATAAATACTTAAATAAATAGACTGTGAAATATAATATTTTAAAATATGGCAACGTTTTGTTGCATCGACATCGTCGCTCACGCAGGCATAAGTCGTACTTTAATCTATTGTCTATGACCATTACCTTCTCTGTGCGCGCAGCTGTCAAATATAGACCGCCTATTTTACGTAATAACTACGCAATGATATTAAGTAATTTCAAAATGGTGTCCCTAACCTGATTAAGTAATCGATGATTGTTTTGTTATTGTGTGTTGTGATCAGCGTTTGTGTATTATGTGTTAAGAGATGTGTATGACGAAAACTGCGACTACCCAAATCCCAGGCCAAGACTCTGAAGTAACATCAAGGTAAGGGCTAGAAGATAAATTATTTAATTGCTTGCAGTTTTATTGATAATTTAATTAGTTAATTTAATATTATTACTAGTTAAACATTGAAATTTGATAGGGTAGGGAAATTAAATATAAATTAGTGTAAAAACGCATTAAATTGCATTAAATAATCAATAAAATTATCAAATTAGTATTATCAGATTGTAAAAAAAAAATTGTAAAATAGTTTGTAAAGATTAATAATTAATAAGTAATGAAATAATCAATAAAAAAAATAATTTGGATTATTCTAAATTTTCAGAAGGAAAGATGTCATGCATAAATGGCGAGAGCAGCGGCGTACCATGTCTATCAAAGCAGTCCTACAGAACAGGAAACCTAGGTGCAAGCAGCCCTCATCGTTGGAGAACCCAAGCCAAAGCCTGCAGGCCATGACCCCTGAGGTACAGTGAACCACATTTGAAACTGAGTAGAAAATTACTGTTGTAGCAACATTTGTTCATTCAACAGTAACTTTTTGTGTTGGTATTTAAAAAGTTTGTATTACTTTATTTATCTACCTACTATTGTGATCTTTATATATCTACTATTGTGCGTAAGGACATATCCGTATATGGGGTAAATTCGGTCACATGGATTTACCGTGATGATATATTTAATTGTTCCCAAGAACAGAGAGCGGCGCCATTTTTCTGCCCCTCACTTTAGTCCGCGTAATGTTTTGAAGACATATTCTGTGGCAAATTCATTTAAACGATTTTACCCGATATCTGAAATTGGCTCAACAAACTTTATATATGCATAGATTATTTTTATTTATAGGTCAATTATAGAAATGTTCTAACGATTAATTAATTCAAGTGAAATTCTGCTTCGCGTTTTCGACAATTTATAAATGTATCGTAATTTTGAGCTTTCAAATTGATGCAAAGAGAATTTATCGAAATATTTTATGTTGAACATTGTGAAGCTCCTATAAATCTAGAATATGAGCGATCACGAGCGTGAGATTCTGGGTACAAACCCTAGGTTGAGCAAAGTATTATTGGGTTTTTCTGTGTGTAATTTCTTAGTAGCTGCCCAGAGTCTGGATTTGTGCCCGGTTGATGGCAATAGGCTCGCCCCCTATTACATGGAACTTAAACTAAACGGCGAAATGAGGGTAACTATATACCTCTGCCCAAACCTTTAGGGAATACAGGCATTATGTTATGTAATCCGTTACTATCACGTAGTTGGTTGAAAATATTCAAAGCAGGCGTATATATCCACAAGTTTAATAGGTATTAACATACGCAAACATATCGGTTATGGATACAACATGGACACAGATATTGATTTCATCTTGTCCTTATCCGTTACCAACCCAACTATTGAGAATATGACGTCACCGGACATAAGGTATAAATCACACCAAAAGTTTGTTTAAACTGTCCCTTAATACGTTTGGTTCAATAATCAAAGGGTTTTCCCAAAGGGATCTCTAATTAATTTTTAATTAACTACTTAAGTACTTGGGAGGATTTAAAAGTTCTGCTAGATAAGGACTGAATTATAAATTGAGTAGTTTGCATTAACATAATGTAATAATAACACAACGAAGCGGAGGAACGAGGAACATGTCGTGAGGAAAGTTTTGAGTATAAATGTGGATGATTATAAGAGTAGAGGAAGACCAAAGAAATGATGGATGGATAATGTAAAAGATGATATGACTACATGACAACATGACATGACAAGAAAGAGGGTGACTACTGATATGACGGCTAATGGAGATGTATATAACAAAAATACATGCTGTGCCGACCCCAAATAAGTTGGGATAAGGGCAGGAGGATAATGATGATGCATTGACGTAATGTGGACATGTGTGACTGCCTCATTCGTCTGGTGGTCGCAAGCGCTGAGAGCGGAGGTCATGGGTTTAATCCCCAGGTCGGGCAAAGTGTAAGGGTGCTTTTCCACCAGGGATGTGCTATGCAACGTAGCTATCGATGCGTTTCATATCCACCAATCATATTCATTGGTCCACATAGCATAGCACTGGTGGAAACTGATTCAACTAAGCTACGTTTTTTATATGGAAGGATGTATGATGTGGATGCGTGCTATGGATGTGAGCTATGGATGCGAGCTATGAATGCGTGCTATGGATGGTCGCGAGTGGCGTAGCTATGCCCGCCGCTCCCCGTGCCTTCCCTATTATCGATACGTCGCATAACTCGAGATGCGCATCTTCGTCGCACAGCTACATAGCTTAGCATCAGGGGAAACGGTCACATAGTTTCGTAGCTTAGCTTTTACATTCTTGCAGCATAGCTGCATAGCACATCTCTGGTGGAAAGGCACCCTTATTGGGATTTTTCCATGTGGAATTTCTCAGTAGCGGTCTGGAGTCTGGATTTGTGCCCGTTTGATGGCAATAAGCTCGCCCCCTATGACATGCAGCTTAAACTTAATGTCGAAATGAGGGTGTACTATACACCTCTGCCCAACCATTCGGGAATACAAGCGTGATGTTAAATGTAAGGCCTCATTTGATCGCGACAGTGCTGTACTGACTCCAAATCAATTTACACATCAATTTACACTAGGTAAGTATCGGGTCAGCTCTGAATTGTCTCGAGTTTGGAGTCAGTTACTTACCCTATGTAAATGAGGCCTTATGTTTTTAATGTGGGCAAGTTCTCGATTGAGTTGGTAGGATTACAAGTGACCTTTAGGTGGTTGCTTTAGGAAGAATGAAGAATGTATTTATATTATTCACTACGGAACAAGGGAAGGGTTAGAGCACTTAGGGCGTACACTGATTTTTTTAGTAAAAAAAATAAGGAAGAGATAGCTCACTTCTGAAGAATCTTCTGATATTTTTTAAATTATTTTTCACTCTACAAGAATATGTTGTTGATGTCCTAAGTTATTTTATTATTATGTTACTAGCTTTTGCGTCAAGTCCGTCTTTTATTATTTACTTTGAAGAGTGTTTGTGCCAAATCTCAAGTTAATAACCCAAATAAGAAAGTCTTGTAGCACAAAGTAAACGTAGAAATTCATAACCCGCGATCCCCGAAGAATTTTATTAAAAATTAACAATAAGGCGATTCGCACACTGCACCGCATCACGCCGCGTAGCGCGGGAGTGCGTGTTCTTATGTTGTTTGCAAGTATCTGTATTTGTATAGAAAACACGCATAGTGCAACACACTGAAAACACTGCGCGTGAATGCGTTTTCAGTGTGTTGCACTATGCGTGTTTTCTACACAAATACAGTTACTTGCAAACAACGTAAGAACACGCACTCCCGCGCTACGCTGCATGATGCGGTGCAGTGTGCGAATCGCCTTACAGTCAATAGTAAAAGTCGATACACATTCTGGAATTTCAAAATTTATTATCAAAGGAAATAATTGTTTGTCTAATTTTGAACCGACTTCAAAAAGAAGGAAGTTCTCTATCCGTCTGTTTTTTTGTGTGTGTGTTTTTTACGCGGGGTCTCCGCCAATTATGAATGGATTTTGATGTTTTTTTTTGGTTTGGTAGGCCATACTTCAGAGGTGGTTCCATATAAATTTTATCGAAATTGATACAGCGCTTTTTGAAAAAATCAACAAAACCAAAGAAACATATACCTACATGACGTTTTGGCTTGTTCCCTTCAGCAAAAGTTTTGATGAAGACTTTCTGTTTTAAATGTCATCACAGAAAAAATTGCCAAGAACAAAGAAGATTGTAGTATTTGTAAGGAGCTGTCATGATAATTATGTATTAATACCTATTCTTAAAGAAAACTACCTAGTTGCTGGAAAAAATTACGCAACCGTTTCATTTAAAGTAGTCTTAAACCGTGTAATTTTTGGCACTAATATAAAACGTATTTTAAAATAAAAAAACTTTAACTAAAAGTAAAAACCGATTTAAAAAAAAAACAAAAAAATGAGTGAAATAATTAGCACAATATAAAATTAACAGTTTCAGAAGTCGGTGCAATTCTACACTGAAAAAAATAAAAGCCACCGACTTCTGAAACTGTTAATTTTATATTATGATAATTATTTCACTCTTTTTAGGGTTCCGTACCCAAAGGGTTAAACGAGACCCTATTACTAAGACTCCGCTGTCCGTCCGTCCGTCTGTCCGTCTGTCACCAGGCTGTATCTCATGATCTGTGATAGTTAGACAGTTGAAATTTTCTCATGCGTGAAAATTATATTATGTTTTTTGTTAGTTAAAAAGACATGTAAAGAGCAATCCAATTGCTATATATCAGCAGGGTTATGATAATATATTCTTCAGCAAATCAAACCATAATTCACACTCAAAGAAAAATAGGTTAAAAATAAAGCACTCAATAAAATAAACAAGAGAGATGAATCTGAAAAGCTGGCAACATTCACGGAAGTGAAGCGATGTGATAACGATGTTTGCTTTAAAAGGAAACTCGATAATCGAGGAAAACATCTCATAAATTGACCTCCGAAAAGGTGAAAGAGGTCGCGAGATATTGCCGTTCAAATAGAATTAAGTAGAGCGAAGAGGTGTTAAGTAAATCAGCAAATAACATTATTCCTGCTTCGTATGAAATGGGGTGTATTAAAAGAGCCTGCCCGAGTGACGATTGCTTTAGTAGGTTCGGTGGTCCATCCCTGGGGGCCTACTTCCTAAGTCCGTCAACGAAATTAGTCGCCAGTCCGAAAGTAGCCTGAAACGTAGGAGTGGACAAAACAAGTGTCAAGTCAAGTTCAACTTTTCGGACGGGAAAAAACACATCGGTAGTAGGGGCAACTGTCAAATTGTGTTGTCATTCATTCTTAGTTCGGGCCCCGAAATAATCGTATGTCCGTAGGTGATAGGGAGTAGGAAACGCTCGTAACTAAGGCCGAAACCACGGACTTCGTGCTTAGAGAGTAGAACCCCTGGACAGTCAGCCCCGCTATCAACGAGCTATTCTCGTGCCGAGAGGAAAATAAGTGTAAGTAATAAATGGACAGGTGTTCCCTTAAGCCTTGTATCTATTTGAGTACGCTCAGGCAAATGAGCGGCTCATTTGGCCGAGCCGCTCAAGTGGAGACGCCTGAGCACGCTCGTATTCGCTCGGCACTCAGTGTGGACTGTTGTTTTTGTGTTTGAAAGGCTCGACGAACGACGAGCGCGCCGAGTTCCCCGAGTTTGATGTAGTTTAATTTACAACGTTTTATTTTACTTTTTCTGTTATTTATAAAATGAGTGGCTTGTGGCACCTTCGAAAGTCAATGCACGAATCATATTAGCCGAGTTGTTACTTCGATGACGATACATTTCCCTCATCCACCACCTTGATGGTTTTCTCTCCTTCTTTATGGCACTGTGAATTATTATAAAGGCCGCAGCAGCTACACGAACACGTGAAGAAATGACGGAGCCGAGCATGTACTGAGCACTCTGAGCGCAGCTTTTTCAATGTTGAGGCTCGTTCGACCAAAACTTTCATTTTGTTCCTCTGAGCACGCTCAGGCGAACGAGCGGCTCATTCGCCTGAGCGTGCTTAAGTGGATACAAGGCTTTACAGAATTTTTGGTACTATCCAGACTCTTATTAGGAGTTCTGGTCTTGTTTCTGTGATTCCATTGCCACTTCGCAAACAGAAAATGAAAGATCCGCAAAAAAAGAATGTGTTCGTTGGTATGTTATGACAGATGGGCTATCTAAGCTAACTATCAGGTTCGAACGATTGTTAGGAATCCTCTCATGCCACACTAAAAACACGGCGCAAGCAGGCCCGTGTGAGTTGTATTCAAGGGATTACTATGAAGCGTGACATACCATAGGTGGGCGCGAGCATCTTGTCGAGGGTGGGTCGTGTTTGGTGTAGCGTACGGTTAACGTAATGCCCGCCGCTGATTGTGATTTTTTGTCACGGTGACTTTTTGGTACCCAAATCGAATGCTATGAAGATATATGGGAGTGCGCTCACTATGGTTACATGACATTACGGTGACAAATATATATTTTCATAGAATTCGACTTGGTGAAAAAAAGCCATCGTGACAAAAAATCACAATGAGTGCCCGGCCTAATTATATCCGCTATCTCTCAAGTTGACACGACAACGATTTATGTATAAATGTGTAGTAGTTATTAAGTAGATACTTAATGTTTAGATTATGATAGTTGTAAAGGCAATTTAAATAATAAAAAAAAAAACATGGACTATTTAACTTCTATTCAATCTATCTTTATTTGAGAAACCTGTTCTCACAAATTAATTGCTTTCCAATTCTGTCCTACCTTAATAGCTAGTTCCGTTCGAAACATTTATATGTGACTATTACTAAAGGCGAAATACACGCAATGCTCATAAAAAAGAAACAGTGCTGTGTGTAAACGAATTGCACGTGCAACGATACAAATGCACCGAGCTCCATGCATTTACTATGAATGACACACAATTAAATATATTTTCCTGTACAAAGCGTGTGAAACGAGTGCACTTTTGTTATTTTTCATGTTTCTGCGAGAGCTAAGAAAAATATACTAAAACTAGGTGCTTGTCATCTCTCGTAAGTTTTACCGGGTACGGTGAGTAGTACTGGTAAAAATGTTTTGCAGCACTATTTATTTTTCGAATTTCCAAACCTAAGGGAGTAATATTCTGACATCATTTGTTGTTGAAACTTGTAACAGTGAAATTTATAATGGTGAATATTATTAGTTTTTTTTAAATGTATATATACTGTAAGTGAGTACACATTAAGAATTTTCTATTCTATGATAATAGTTACCTTTTTGTTTCAAATTTAATGTTTTGTGTTAAGGGGATATTACATTATCATATATCTAGGATCACAGATCTATGACTCATAGATATTTGACAATGTAATACAGACATATGAATCATTTCTTGAAAGTTATAAAGATATGACTCTAGAGGTCATATTATAGATATGTATGATCCTAAATATATGATAAGTAGTGTAATATCCCCCTTAGTGGAAGACATTTGGACATAATGTAAAATTGTTGATGAAGAAATGAAATGAAACCTAAGTTGTGTTGTTTCTCGCTCAGCGCAATCTATCTCATTACTCGCTCAGCTTTCAACAATGTTCCCAGCGGAGTGTGCATCGAACAGAATCAATATCTATGTTATTGAGAAAAGTTGGAAGTGCTTAACAGTTTGTATTGAGCTGCGTTGTTCTAGCTCACCAGTTGGCAGGTAATAATCGCTTGTTCCATACGTATTAGCTGCGACGATGGGGTATTAGCAGATAAGTGGCTGGATATTGCTGGTTAGAAAACGTTTACACATTGGAACGTAATAGCCCGGATTCTGTTGGGGTATTGACTGAACTGGTGGCTTACAATGACCTATTATGAAAACGTTCAAATGCCAGCCATTCAACTTCCGTTCAAAAGCAGGCCTGCTTCTGAATCGCTAAAAATCGTACCATGACAGTACTAAAGGGGAACGACTATTGAACCATGTTGGACGGTAATGCTTGTTCATGGTACGAAAAGTCTATACAAAAAAAAGGTGAACGGATTTCGTAAACGTCAACGTAGCAGGCCTGCCGCAGGCCTACCGCAGGCCTGCTCTAACGATCTCATAATACAAAAAAGTAGGGCAGTTCAACTTCCGGGCAACTTCTGTCCTGCTTTAAGAGGTCATAGTAAGCCCCCTGTACTATTATTTTTTTTTTATTTTTTTTTTATTTTATAGGTTGGTATTCAGCCGCATCTGGTAAGACTGGAAGCTGACCTCAACATAGTTGGAAAAGGTCAGGCAGAACTTGCAGATGAAGCAAGAATGAGACAGATGATAATTTAGAGCTATCAAGTAAGTTAGAACCAAAACTTTCAAACAGGTTTAAACGACATCTCAGAACGCTGAATTCTAACATGTAAACGACTCGGCAGCAATGAATCCGGTTCATCAATATAAATTATATTTATTTCTGTAATAGAGGAGCTCGTGGCTAAATAATTACAGCCGCATAGACCGATCTTCCGGGTTAAGCCACGCTTGCCGAGGTTGGTCTGTGGATGGGTGACCATTTACCATAGCGAGTTTCCTCCGTGCCTCGGAAAGCACGTAAAGCCGTTGGTCCCGGCTGTCATTTGTAGATCTTTGACAGTCTTTACTGTTGGTCAGAAGCCAGAAAGTCTGACAACCAGTCTTACCAAGAGTATCGTATTACCCAGTTACTGGGTTGTGGTGGTCTGATAGGCAGTCGTTCCATGTAAAATACTGATATTCAGCTGCATCCGGTTCGACTGGAAGCCGACCCCAACATAGTTGGGAAAAGGCTAGGCAGATGATGATGATTTCTGTAAATAAATCTGATAAAGACACTTTTACAAGTCAATGTAATGTTTTTTTTAAAGACTAGTTGGTGCCAGCATTTCCTATCTGACTAGCTCTGAGAAGAAAAGCCGAAACAAACTCAGAGGTCAAGGTCTCTTTTAAAGTCCAGACATTGTGGTATAAAACTATGTGAGTGTTACAATATAGGGCAACGTCTGGAATGGCCTTTTGAGGAAAGAGCCATAGCAGGTTTGAGTTGACCTGTCCCAACTGAAGGCACGCATGCACCAGCCATCGTGTAGCTCAACCTTATTTTAGGGAGCTCAACGACCCGACGCAGGACGCCACCAATCAGCCGGACATTTGCATATGTGACATAAAATACTCAAACCGCCAAAATAAACTTTAATAACTCGGAAATCATGGTTAAACTTTGTTTTTTTTTTAGTTTTTTTGGTTACCTGGATTCATTGCTCCTGAGTGTAAATTGGTAGTTCAAATATTTTTCCGTTTCGTTCTAGTTTTTTCTGTTTGTTTATGATAGCCAATTTTTTAGTTTCTGTTAATCGGTTCCCAACAAAATTAGTACCAAATGTCCACAGATGATCCAGTGTTAGTACCGCCCGGGCAAAGTCAAAACTTCTTGACAAAATTAGCATACAATTAAGTATTTGTGCTGCCTTGCTTCTGTCCGTTTTATTAAATCAGCTTGTAAACGTCAACTGCTGAACATGAGCCCTACAATGACCGTTAAATTAAACGGTCAAAGGAGAAATTGCCTTAATTATCACGCTTGGCAGACAGACTGGTAATCGTAGTTTATTTTTATTAGCATTTAATACAAGATACTGGACGCTGCTGGGTATCTTCTTAGCGTAATATTTTAGATAGACGAGGATGCTGTTGTCGATCTTTTTTTCGTAATCTTTCAAACAGATGAGGAAGCTGCTGTTCATTCTCTTGGCACAATGGTTTGGACACACGAGGACGTTGCTGGGCATCTTCTGGCATAATCTTTTAATAATAGATAAATGATGGAATCAGGCGTTACTTTGCCATACATGACATACAAATATGCAAATACAATATCTAGCTTTAATTCCGACAGACAAGATCGCTAGTTTGGATGCAGTATGCAGCACCACCATCCCGGCCACAAGTATAGGTATGCAACATGCAAAGGAGTGAAAAAATAATGCAACATGCAACCGAACCAATACGAAACGTGTTTCGCCCCTCCACGAGGCATCCTCAGGATATGTTGATTCGTCGACCGCTTTGACGCGAATTAAACCAGGACGCTGCTGGATATCCTCTTGGAGTAATCTTTTAGACACACGAGGACTCTGCTAGCCATCTTCTTGGCGTTATCTTTTAGATTCAAGAAGACGCTGCTGGCTATCTTCTTGGCGTAATCTTTTAAACAGACGAGGAAGCTGCTGTTTATTCTCTTGGCATAATCGTTTAGACACACGAGGACGCTGCTGACCATCCTCTTGCCATAATCTTTTAATAATAGATAAATGATGGAATCAGGCGTTACTTTGCCGAAATCCATAACATACAAATGTGCAAATACAATATCTAGCTTTAATTCCCCCAAACAAGATCGCTAGTTTGAATGTAGTATGCAGCACCACCATCCCGGCCACAAGTATATGCAACATGCAGAAGGAGTGAAAAAATAATGCAACATGCAACCGAACCAATACGACACGTGTTTCGCCACTCCACGAGGCATCCTCAGGATACGTTGATTCGTCGACCGCTTTGACGCGAATGAAACGAGGATGCTGCTGGCTATCCTCTTCGAGTAATCTTTTAGACACACGAGGACTCTGCTAGCCATCCTCTTGGCGTTATCTTTTAGATTCAAGAGGACGTTGCTGGCTACCCTCTTGTAGTAACCTTTTAGACACACGAGGACTCTGCTAGCCATCCTCTTGCTGTTATCTTTTAGATTCAAGAGGACGCTGCTGATTATCCTCTTGGAGTAATCTTTTAGACACACGAGGACTCTGCTAGCCATCCTCTTGGCGTTATCTTTTAGATTCAAGAGGACGTTGCTGGCTACCTTCTTGTAGTAACCTTTTAGACACACGAGGATTCTGCTAGCCATCTTCTTGGCGTTATCTTTCAGATTCAAGAGGACGCTGCTGATTATTCTCTTGGAATAATCTTTTAGACACACGAGGACTCTGCTAGCCATCCTCTTGCTGTTATCTTTTATATTCAAGAGGACGCTGCTGGTTATCCTCTTGGAGTAATCTTTTAGACACACGAGGACTCTGCTAGCCATCCTCTTGGCGTTATCTTTTAGATTCAAGAGGACGCTGCTGGTTATCTTCTTGGAGTAATCTTTTAGACACACGAGGACTCTGCTAGCCATCCTCTTGGCGTTATCTTTTAGATTCAAGAGGACGCTGCTGGCTATCTTCTTGGAGTAATTTTTTAGACACACGAGGACTCTGCTAGCCATCCTCTTGGCGTTATCTTTTAGATTCAAGAGGACGCTGCTGACTATCCTCTTGGAGTAATCATTTAGACACACGAGGACTCTGCTAGCCATCCTCTTGGCGTTATCTTTTAGATTCAAGAGGACGCTGCTGACTATCCTCTTGGAGCAATCTTTTAGACACACGAGAACTCTGCTAGCCATTCTCTTGGCGTTATCTTTTAGATTCAAGAGGACGCTGCTGGCCATCCTCTTGGCGTAATCGTTTAGACACACGAGGATGCCGCTGTCCATTCTCTTGGAGTAATCTTTAAGAAACACGAGGACTGTTCACGCATACAAGGCGTGATTCATAGACGGCGCGAGGGGCTGCGCGGAGGGCGCGGTGCGGCGCGGGACGAGGCATCGGGCGGCGCGGGACGGCAGCTGCCAGCACCCCACTCCATCATTGGATACGGTCAACGACGCGCGCGCATACTAGTCGTACAAGTCTAGCCAATATTATACTGTCATTTGAACCAAATTATAATAGTGTATACAGTCCATTTATTTTCATTTACGAACCTTTAAGTAGGTCATCAACAAGGACTTCTTTGGTGGTGGTGTAATCCCTCAGTCGCCTTTTACGACGCCCATATTTTCCGAGAACTACACAGAAATATTCGGCGCGTTTTAGTTTATTTTTCGTATCGTGAATACTTGTGTCTCCAGGGGCACGTAGGGGCATGTAGTCAGAGTTTTGCAGATAGACTCTAAAATGAACCAAACGAGACTATTGTTCGTTCTTTTTATTTTGAATTTTCACCGTACGCTTCCCCTCGTGGAGTTGAATTTTAGAAGTTATAGAACTTTGGTGATTTTGCCACAACAAAGGTTAGTTCCAGATATTTTTGGTTAAAATAATATTCAATTATTTAAGTTATAGCTCACTGTAACGACGAATCAATTTAGGAGGAACCAAGTAAAGCCTATTACATAACAAAGTGGTTATCAAAATAATACCCTTAAGTTTAATAAGTTAGCTAGGAGGCCTAGGAGTAACCAGCAATCATCGAACCGTCAGCTAAGCGATTATTGATTGTAGCAATTTATTTTTGACCGTTTCTTTTTATTATTTGACTTTGTCACGACTGGCTCTTTTTTTTGCTTTCTAATATCCTCATGGATTCCCTTCTCTCGGGGAAAGCGAAGGGGTATGCCGGACTCTTACCGGCTAAAAACCCACGGTGTTTCTTCTACTGACCCTTGGCCGGGGTCGCGGAATTCGCAACTGCATGCACCGCGACCCCGGCAGGCCTCGGTCCGCCAACCCCTGGTGGACCTCTGCTTCTGTGGGGCCTTGCCCCACGTCCTCCTGAAAGGTGCGCACGGAACACTGCGAGCCGCCTTCTCGGGCCTGTTACTGGTCGGGCGACGGGTCCCCTAACCCGCAGCCCGCAGGCCACACACTACGGTGGCCGGAGACCGTCGCGCACCCTCCGGCGCCCGGTGCGTCTGGCGCGGGAAGGAAGAGTGGCAGCTGCCTCTCTATCCCTCTCCGCTCCCTCATTGGTCGCCATCCATCACCTCCTCGCAAAAGGAGGCGATAGATTGTCGCGTTTGGCTCTAGTAGCACCTGACTAGGACATAATACATACGTATTTTTTTTTCTTTCCTTTTGTTTTTATCATATACAAGTTTCTTCTTCTATTCCTATCTGTCATTACTATAATTGGTCTAAGACCGATTTAATTAAAGTAAATAAATAAATAAGCATCAGTAAATCTCTCTCTACTGCGGTAATCGAGTTATCACCAGTTATAGATAACATACAGGTGATTTTTTAATCACCATCCAAAAAAAAACAGGCGTTAGGCATTATTCAAGCTCATTTTTGAAAAAGGGTCTCTCTCTTTCATTGCATGCGCGAGAAGTTTTAAGGTTTGCCTTAGTAACCACGCTAAATTGATAATTCTTACGGGAAAATTATTTTATTGTCAAAATTATACCTACCTATTTTTTTTCAAAAATGGAGTTTGAATAATACCTAATGCCTAAAAAAAATTTGGATGGTGATTAAATATTCTGTGTACGTGTCGGCGGTTCTATGAATGCGCCTATATGATGTCCGCGGGGACAGCAGGGAGTGCAGGGGAGGTTCAATGGTCTATGGCCTGCCACCACCACCGCACCTTCTCGAACACTCGCCGATAGTTCCCGAAACCGCTAACATTACCAATTTATGTTTTTATATTATTCAATGTTCACTAAGGCGAATCTCACACTATCACGCGCAACGCTCCGGTGCGCGGGGCGACTCAACCACGCGCTCGTCTTTAGAGGCACAGATCTGCATCATCGTGTGTTTTTATCTGCATCTCTGTGTGGGGCCGCAGATTTCGACATGGCCGCACTAAATAAAGTTAATTCCGTCCATTATTCGCAAAAATCTGCGCGTTACTGCAGATGCCAGTGTGTCATGCCACCATGCAGTGTGCGCCCATGCGCGTGTTCGCGTAATCTGCGCGCGGTCTGCAACCACGCGCGTCGATGTGTTGTCAGAGCTTTTTTTTTTTTCTTTTGGTCTGCTTTATTTGGTCCCAGGGGACCATTTCTACGTAACCGGGCAGTTTAAAGGCGAGACCTGAAGGGTCTCCAGCCAATGGGGGGGGGGGGGTGGGGGGGAGTAAAATACTTAACCTACGCTAACTACTTGTACTACACTAACATCATGACTACCTGCAACAACAGCTCTAAGGGCGACCCTTAGCGAGACTCGGATCTCGGCTTAGGGCGTTGCTGGCGGGGGCTTAGGGGGGGGGGGGGGGACAGCTTGATGGGGGCTGAATTATCGGTGTGATGTCAGAGTGTTGCACTATAAAACACGCATAGTGTTTCAATGTTAAAAAACGCAGCTCCGCGCACCGGAGCGTGGCACGTGGTAGGTAGTATGAAATCCGCCTAATTGAACTGTATGAACTATGTAAATTATGAGATATAATTTTGTTTATCGTTTTAGTTTGTGTAAGCAAAATAAACATCATACGCGTCCGGTAAATGTTGTTGATTTACCGCTAAAATTTTCATGTTTTAGTTTGATATTTATATTTACGTAACGAGGATATAAACTAAACATTTTATGGAAATTAATACTGTATTACGCTTCTAAGTGTCGATGATTATTATTGAGATTATAATGAGTGTAAAACCATTTCGACGAAACTTGAGAGTTGCCTATTTCCAGCCGTGAACTGCGATAGGTAGGTAAGTTGATTGATTGATACCAGACGGTAATAGGCCAGGGCAAATATTATCACGCGAAAGAAAAATAAAGAACTTTATGTTTTACTAATCTGTCTATATGATATTACAGTGTGGGAGTAGATACCGAATTTCACAGTATACAAGGTAGGTACAGTATACAAGGTGTAAACGAATTTGTGTAATTCCTTAAAACCACATGATCTACTCGTATACTGGTGTAGATAGCCCAGCATGGGATTTAGGAAGATTAAAAAATAAAAATAATCTTTTTTTTCAAAGAAGTGATCGTATTTAAAGCATCTAATAAGGATCCAATAAAAAAAGCTTTTTTTTTATGTATTTGTTCGTTTCGATGCCACGCATAAATTAATGGAAGCATGGTGACACAGCTGGCGGGCACGACTAGCGCGATATTGCTCTTTGCAATCAGTTAACTCGGGGCTCTAAAATGACTCAGAAATAGAAAACAAAGTCTTTTCAAAACTGTTTAGGATCAATTTAAGTCACCAGTAGATCCCGAAAATTTGTATCGCCTACAGATAGTTGTTTCCGGTCTGGGCGTTTGTATAAGTGACACTTATACAAACGCCCAGACCGGAAACAACTATCTGTAGGCGATACAAATTTTTATTCCGTGTGGGAATCGAACCCACGACCACGACAAACGTGTCGTCAAAGGTTTACACTCTGTATTTAATGAAAAAAAATTGCTGATATAAATAACTGATTCTCATTTTCAAGATAAACAAAATACATTGGAAGTAATCATCCAGTACGAGGAATACCAAGAATACTCCGACTGACTTCGGAATTCAATCCCAGGGCAATTGAAACTAAGGCTGTGGGCAGACCGGCAGCAGTTAAAAGTTTTCAATTTACGCTGGATAGCAAGCAAAAATGGAATAGTAGGTACTAGCGATTTGCGCGTCGTCGCTCGGGTACGTTTTATAGCTAAAAACGTTCCGTAAAAAATTACCTAAATGAAATAAAAACCGAAAATTCATTCGTTTAGGTCCGAAACTAGTCGGGATATCCCGAAAAATGCACGTGAATAAACCGTAACCAATCATACACATGAATGTGTCTGACCAGGGTCGTCTTAGGCAATGCAGGGGCCTTTGGGCACACAGATTTTGGGGCCCCTTTAGAATATCCAACAAACAATTAAGCGTTGGTTGCAGGTCATTTTAAAGCTTAGAGTGCTACTATTAATTTATAGTGGATTCGGTTGTCACTAAAGGTGATACAATTTACTTATGAAATCCGTTTAGCTCTTCAGAATGTATTAGAACTGTAAACAACGAAGCAGTATTTTCTTTACAGTTAGTGTAGTAGCAGTGGCTGCTTTTATACTTAAGACGTTAAAGCTTGTACCGGCCTGCAGTGCTAAAAGCTGTATATAGATCTTCATTAACTCCCTATAATTCTTAATGCTATAAATCTGCTTTAGTGGAGTTGCTTATATATCGTAAGGCTGTATTTCAACTTCAGTAACGTCGTCGGTTCTACAACGGAGTTAATTAAGAGTATAATAACACCAAACTCTGCATGCGTTGTATAACTCTAATATACAGCTTACACCTGTTAGACTAAAGGCAATGATAGGTCAAATAGTTATAGCAGTTTCGTAAGATCCTGATATAAAGGTTTTGGTGTAAGATAAATAAGTTGTAATTCATAGGTCAACCATAGGCCGCACAATACTTTTAACTACCGGCGTAATAGTTCATCGGGTGTCATAATAGACTTAAGAGAGGACTGTAGCTTTAAGAAAAAATCGCCATTTTTTGTCACTTCTTGTCAACATAACCTAAAAATATATTAATACAATATCACTTTTAAGTAACGAAATAGCTAAATTTTCTGAATTATTTTACATAGTTTTTGTATACAATCACTAAAACTAACCAATACTTGAAAATGAGTGTCTAAAAACTATTTTAGGTCATTAGCATTTTTAATTGTTTTCCTTTTTTTTCACAAAATCTTCTTTTTTTTAAGGCGCATCAAAATTGAGATGCAAAACATAATATACAATCACATTAAACTTGCAAGCGCACTAATATCTAATTAACTTTACACTTCAAGAATACTGTTTATCAAAAATATTTTTCGTGATGAAAATGTTGCAATGTCCGCCAGATAAAATGATAACTCATAACTCGACAAATTAAATAATTTGAAGACTTTAAAGCTTTTGCTATTTGCTTTTGACACCGAAAACGCTACAAATGAGTTATTAGGTATCAAAATACCGATCCAAGTTCTATCTGACACCGATATAGATATTTTATGTAACTCAAGGTATCAATTAACTTCAATATAAAGGTGCAATAAAGTTTCAAGCGGAAACCGACGATCTTGTAACACCTCTCAAACACACCTACTAAAGGTTATATAGAACCACTCTAAAGGGTATATACAGACTTTACCTGCAAAATTTTGCGCCAAAATCGAAGATATAAAGGTGTTATTACATTCTATAACTCTCTTGTAAGATCTACACTAACACTTTAATATCTAAGCAGAACCTATATACAGGTCCACTACAGCTTGTCTTAACGCTAAAATGTTAGTTCACGTTTTTTTGGCATATGCCAAAAAAAACGTGAATGAAAACATCAGTATAAACTTTTTATTTAGTGACCTTATTGGTTATTAGATTTGCGCCAACTTGTAGTTCAAGTGTTATTCATATTGTAGTGAAAAATGAGAAAGTCTGAAGTTGGCAGCAGTTTTTATCAAATTAAAAGAAACTTGCTGAGCAACCCTGGCTATCTGGGTGCTTTATTAATGATGCGTTGAACTAAGAAACCAATGTGTTTTTTTAAACTGATTTATTGGATGAAAACTACAGAGACACTGGGTTTCTGCATTTCGGGGCACCTATCTGGTCGGGGGCCCTAGGCCCGTGCCCCAAGTGCCCTTATGGTAAAGACGGAATTGTGTCTGACGAAAGTAATAATTCATTTAGTACTTTAGCCCTTAATCGGGCACGTACAAAGGACTATTTTCCCACTTACGTCTTATTTTTAATATTTTTAATTTTTAAACCTGGCAAAATAAATTTTTTTACTATTGTCTTGAATAAACAATAAAAATGATACATAAAAAAAACGTTTTTTTTTTTCTTTTTATTGTTTATTAAAAAATGCCAAATTGTTTGTTAATTACTTTTCTTAAACCGCAGGCCCAATTAAGGGTTAGAAGGAGTAAACGGACATTCAGACAGGCGCAAAAATCGACTTCAATTTATACTACTCATTTAGAGAAACTTATTAAGGAATAACATATTTTGTTTTAATTCTTATTCCATATTGGGAATACTATTCCATATTTGTTTACTTTTCCTCTACTACCTTTATTTACTGATAAACTACGTAGCTACTCGTGTTGTTCCCAGCAAAGAATAGACCACCACCTCTCGAGCCGAGTCGTACTTATGTTATTATCACTGATAGTTCAGAACTTTGAGCTTTATTTGCTCATAACTTAAAGCCATGTTCTGATGGCAACGGTTTGCGGTGCAACTGAACAAGAGACCGAGATGCGAGTCAGAGACCGGAGATCGAGATTGCTACTTGACTTTAGTTTTAAGTAAGTACTGTGTTCAGATCGCGACACTAGTATGCAGCCGCATTTAGTTAGATTGGAAGCTGATCCCAAAATAGTTGGGAAAAGGCTGGACAGAAAAAGTTCAGATCGCGACACTGAATACGGTTAGGTACAGCAAACAGCGGTCTTGAGCTCTTGTCTCGGTTTCTTGTCTCGGTCTCTTGTCTCGATCTTTTGTCTTGGTCTCTTGTCTCGATTTTTTCTCTCCGTCAAAATCAAAATCAAAAGTTTTTATTTCACATAAACCATTACAGGCGCTTATGAAAAGTCGAATTTAGGTGCACGGTTCCAATTAGTCGTTTCCTATGGAGAAGAACCGGCAAGAAACTCCATGGTTAATCTTTTAAAATCCATATCTTTAACAATTTCAGTGGGTACAGTTATGACTTAGATATGAGAGAGCAAAGTAGACTTAAGAGCAGGAACCACACAAAAAAACAAAATGAAAAATATGGTTACAAATTAACTAGGTATCCAGGCATCTAGCAAGTCTACAAAGCTCTCACATTTACAAAAGGTAAAAGGACGCTAAACTATATAAAACAACTGACATGGTTAATTGTCATCAAAACACATTACAAAGAAAATCACTGTATAAGATAAAGACCTGACGTCTTTTGTTGCAGTCTCTTATCTCGGTCTTTTGTCTCGGTTTCTTGTCTCGGTCTTTTGTCCCGGCCTCTAAATAAGGTCTTTTGACTGATGTGACTACGGCTAGGATGGTGTATTTTGCGTACTTTCACAGTATTATGTCTTACGGCATTTTACTGTGGGGGTCAGCTGCTGATGTCGAGACACTTTTCATATTGCAAAAAAGAGCAGTCCGAGCTATTTATAACTTAAGCTCTCGAGAGTCTCTTCGTGAACGATTTAAGGAGATCAATATACTTACTTTACCATCTTTGTACATTTACCAAAATATCCTGTACGTCCGTAAAAACATAGCGAGTTACAGTAAGAAAAGTGATACACACAGCTTGAATACTCGAAATAAGCATAAACTTGTAGTTCCTGGTTTTAGACTTTGCAAGACTAGTAAGTCTTTTTTGGGGAATAGTATTAGGTTCTATAATAAAATTCCATCTTGTATTACTGAATTGCCCTACATGAAATTCAAGTCTTTGGTAAAGCGTGTCTTAATGTCAAGAGCATATTACAATATAAACCAGTACATTGAAGATAAAAATGTCTGGAATACGATTCCCAACTGCACACTGCGACCCACTGGCACTCCTTAATTGTCTGTTTAATCCTTCATGCGTAGGTCCTTAAATTTTTAATTTTTAACATCTAACTGTAGGTATCTTTTTTTTTACCTACTCATTATATATTGTATTATAATTTTATATATCTTTTATTCTTTGATTCTGATATAGGTAGTATCAGTTTTCTTTTTAGTAATGCCCATGGCATCAAGCTATTAACAATTGTAATAATTACAAAATGTAAAATGTGAGTATCATGTAGCCATTATTGTCATGCTTAGTATGTTTTTTTTTTGTGTATTCCTACATAAACCTGACTGTTGTCTGGCAGTTGAGGCTGTCATGCTCACTAAAATGTCCTGCTGACGGTGGCGTTGTGTATTGGGTTGTTAAGTTCCCTACAATATGGTTGAGTTAAGCGATGCTGATGCGCTCGTCATGCTCGTGAACGGGTGCTGTCTGTCGGGACTGGTCAGCTCTTACATGCTATGACAACATTAAGGCAATTTCTCATTGTTATTCTTGTACTACTGACATTGACCTACATTATTCTCACATTAACTGTAGTAATAATAATGTATTGGAATATATAGAGTCTATACTTATATATTGAGTGTAGGTATATAATTGTATGTTTATGTTATGTTGAATTATCTATATTTAGATACTTTTACTTTTGTTTTCAATTCATCCAGAATTGTTCTAGGTAAATATTTTGTTTACCATCATCAACTTGCATAATTTAATCAATGTAATTAATATTTTACTTTTTTGTGTATAGACTCATTTAATTATTCACTTGACAGACTGAACTGTGTTGCTGGGGAGTTTGTTGCGCCGTTTCTTCTTCACAGCATAAACACTAGGAAGCGGTGAAGGGTGGGAGCTTTGGGGGTGCAGTCAAATGTAACTACCAAAATGTGACGTTCAAAAAGAACTAAGTAATACTAGTCTACTTTGAATAAACGAGTTTTGAGTTTGAGTTTGAGTTTGAGTTTTGTTTCGGTTTACTATCTCGGTTTATGGTCTCGGTGTTTTGTCTCGGTCTCTACTCTCGGTCTTCTGTTGCGGCCTCTAATTTCGGTCTTTTGTCTGGGTCTGTTGTCTCGGTCTTTTGTCTCGGTTTATTGTCTCGGTGTTTTGTCGCAGTCTCTGTTCTCGGTCTTTTGCCTCGGTCTCTTGTCGCGGTCTCTTATCTTGATCTCTTGTCTCGGTATTTTCTCTCGAAGTCTTGTTTCGGTCTTTTGTCTCGGTTTCTTGTATCGGTCTTTTATAGCGGTCACTTATCTTGGTCTCTTATCTCGGACTCTTGTCTCGGTGTGTTGTCTCAGGCTCTTGTCTCGGTCTCACGTGTCGGTTTCTTGTCTTGGTCTCTTGTATCGGTTCTTTGTCTCGATTTCTTGTCTTGTTCTTTTGTCGTGGCCTCTACTTTCGGTCTTTTGTCTCGGTCTGTTGTCTCGGTTTATTGTCTCGGTGTTTGGTCGCGGTCTCTGTTGTCGGTCTTTTGCCTCGGTCTCTTGTCGCGGTCCCTTATCTTGGTCTCTTGTCTTGGTGTCATGTCTCGGTGTCATGTCTCGGTCTCTTGTCTCGGTGTCATGTCTCGGTCTCTTATCTCAGTGTCATGTCTCGGTCTCTTATCTCGGTGTCATGTCTCGGTGTCATGTCTCGGTCTCTTGTCTCGGTGTCATGTCTCGGTCTCTTATATCGGTGTCATGTCTCGGTCTCTTATCTCGGTGTCATGTCTCGGTGTCATGTCTCGGTCTCTTGTCTCGGTGTCATGTCTCGGTCTCTTGTCTCTGTTTCTTGTCTCGGTTTCTTGTCTCGGTCTTTTATTGCGGTCACTTATCTCGGTCTTTTGCCTCGGTCTCTTGTCGCGGTCCCTTATCTTGGTCTCTTGTCTTGGTGTCATGTCTCGGTGTCATGTCTCGATCTCTTGTCTCGGTGTCATGTCTCGGTCTCTTATCTCAGTGTCATGTCTCGGTCTCTTATCTCGGTGTCATGTCTCGGTGTCATGTCTCGGTCTCTTGTCTCGGTGTCATGTCTCGGTCTCTTGTCTCGGTTTCTTGTCTCGGTCTTTTATTGCGGTCACTTATCTCGGTCTTTTGACTCGGACTCTTGTCTCGGTCTGTTGTCTCAGTCGCTTGTCTCGGTCTCACGTGTCGGTTTCTTGTCTTGGTCTCTTGTTTCGGTTTCTTGTCTGGGTCGCGTCGCCGCCTTAACAGTAGTGAATGTGCATTATTCATAAAGGATTTTTATGTTGAAGATACGATTTTTGTGTTCTTTTTTTTTAGTGAAATTTTCCTAACACATCTTTAGCGTTAATGAGAACATAGCCTTAGAAAGTATGTCTATCTCCGCTTTCCCTTTGCAGCCTTACAAGTGTACCTTAAAAGCCTGAGTCTTTGGCAGCCTCGATACCGTTGCGTCCTCTTGGATTGCAAACGACTTTACAGTAATCTGGACTTTGTCTGTATGTCTTTGCGCTGCTTTGAAAGACCAATATAGGAAAACTTAGTTTACTTTGGTATAGCACCTCTGCTATGTGTGTAGTTTTGAATTGAATGTATGAAGTATTTCAATTGAGATATCTATAAAGAGAAGAAGAATATAAATATTTATTTACACACAAATAAAGACGCACATAGTCGTACAATATACGTAAAACCAAACCTAAAAACACACTTAATAAAAAAGAAAGAAATACATTTTTAATTTAATTTTGTTCAAATATCTTCGAACTATATAACTAACATGACATGGTGCATGATAATAACATAACTATCCAGAGTCAGAGCCAAGATTAAAAACATCAACTTTAAAATAAACTATTTAATACTTAATTAAGTGTCGTTGCATTATACTCAGTATACAGTGCGTGTCTGTGTGAGTGTGTCAATTTAGGCGATTATAGTAAGTTGAGGTACTCGGACCTCGGACCCGCCCCGGCATCGCCCGGGTGTAATGTATTATACATATAAACCTTCCTCTTGAATCACTCTATCTATTTAAAAAAACAGCATCAAAATCCGTTGCGTAGTTTTAAAGATCTAAGCATATACAGGGTGTTAACGAATTCGTGTAATTTCTTCAAACCACATGATCTATTAATGGTATAGATTAACCCCGCACGGGATTTAGATTGATTAAAAATAAATACAAAAGTTTTTTTTCCAAAAAAAAATATGTATTATATTGAAAATTTCGATGCCATGCATAAATTAATGAAGGCATGGCGACACAGCTGACCGGCACAACTAGCGCGATATCGCTCTACGTAGTCAGTTAACTTGGAACGCTAAAATTACTCAGATACAGAAAGTGATGGCTCACTATTTGAAAAAAAATATATATTGTTGGTTATGAAAAAAACTTGTGCAGGGTCAATCAGTGTCACCAGTAGATCACGCGGTTTGAAGGAATTACACGAATTCGTTAACACCCTGTATAGGGACAGACAGCGGGGAGCGACTTTGTTTTATAATATGTAGTGAAGTGATATCTACTGTGGCACTGGCATGAATATATAGTAGATTATTGAAGTACCTGTTGATGGGAGATGGGAAAAGTTTCCAGACTTTGTAATTCTGTAGTAGATGTTGTCAATGTATTCATGACTCCTGAGGAAGCTGATCATTATTGGTGAAGAAGTTCGATTACCTACAAGCGTGTTTGCTTCAAGTTGTTGCTTCGTTTTAACTTGCTTGACAGCTAAAGGAAGTTCGTGTATTATGGGTTTATATTTATGTGTACGGTGTATTTAGCTGGGAGACTACCTATGGGGGTATTTTAAAACAAAGGCGTTAAAGAAAAAAAATCTTTGGAGACTTGCCATTTTTTTACGAAAATAATGGTATAGCTGATGGTATATTTTTCGGCCAAGCAAACTTTAAACTTCAAAACTCATTTATTTAAAATAGATTAGGATTATTTAGTTATTTTTGCAAGTAAATGTTACAATATACAGCCGACAAAAACGTAACGCCTTCCTATAATAACCTTCAAATTAAAAGAGAAAATTTCCAATTTCTTTTGCTTTTCTCGTCTCTTTCTCACATAAGGTTCAATTCGTTGTGCTAGAGAAAAAATATCAGAGCAGTAGAAGTTGGTCAAATCTGATGATACATTTTTCATACAATAACCTGATACTTACTTATAAGTAACTAATTCTTCTAAGTTTTGTTCTTCTTGGATATTATGCATTTGTCGTATGGTACGTATATACAAGGTTAGTCGGAAAAGTGGTACTAATCCGAAAGGGTGTTAAAATACTCATAACAATGAACAACTTTTGTTCTACAACTTTCCCCAAAAGTCAATAGTTTAAGAGAAATAAATAGCTGTTCAAAAATTACATAAAATAATTATGCTAAAATCTATCTATCCTCTGCTATGGCCAGCTGTGTTTACATTTTAGGTCATATTTAGGGTCACGATTTAGAAGCTACATTTTCTGAATTCGTAACTAAAGCAGGGCTGGATGAAGAATTATTGAAAGAAACTAAAATAATAAACACTTGCTAAAACCGTCATCAGTAATACTTTAAGTGGCCTGTGGATTAGTACCCCCTTTCCGACTAACCTTGTATACTTATAAAAACACTAAGACACGTATTAAGTGAAACAGAGTATAAGTTCTTAAGTAGTACACATCTCACATTAAACTGATTATAGTTCTTAATTAGCCCATTGTATTAATCCAACCCAATTTCCCTCCCATCTAATTAATTTCACTAAGTACTTAACTAATTTCCTTTTGGATTTACGTGACTTCCTTCTCACTTACCATAATCTAAGATTACAATTCACTTGATTCCCAGGAAATTGTAAAGTCTATTATTGTTTACTTAGTCCGAAGTTACATAGGCAGCTGCTTCGCTTGGTGGCACGCTTGGTAGCGTGGCTCAAAGCGCGCAGTGTGGCATGCTAATCTAGGCGATAGGTGCTACGCTATTATTGCATTATATATAGCATATAGCAAATATTGTATAGCATAACGATATCGCTCAGTATACATTTTATATGGACACGTTCACACAACGATATGCTATAAAGTATTGGCTTGCTGTACGCGATAAACTTGAGCGATTCTTAGAGCTTTATCGTACAATTCTTCGGTCCTCGCCCCGCTTCACTTCTACCCGGTCCGTCGCCCGATGGATCACCGTCAAATAACTTGCTATACATAGTAGACAGGCTTGCGATGTAGCGTATAGTGTAAACGGCATGCTATATAGTTATAGCTTATGCTTTGTATTTAACGCAATATGCTTTACTATATAGCATGATAGGATAGTGTAGTCTGAACTGCGCTTATCTTGTTGACACGCCGATGCGTCCGTTATGTAACTAAAGTTGCTCTTAAACGGGCTAGTTTTTTGACAATTTCGTACTGTAATTGTATAGCCGCCAAGTTGCCGATTATATCGCTCAACACAGTGCAACAATTGCTACAATCTTGTAGCAGTGTAGCGATATAACCAAGATATTTCATAGTAGTCGTGTATGTAGAAGGTTGTCGTTGTGTAAATAACTACATATATGAAAATTACCCTAACCTACCCTTTGACTTCGGTCTCGCGTGCTATAATAAACATAAACATTTAAAACAATTCACGTGGTACCCAAACCACGTAAGAAAAACATTTCATTTCAAATCCCACAACAGATTCATTTTGGAATCACAATGAAATCCCAATAGGAACGCATAATTATCAACGAGAACCGTGTTGGGTACCCACCGAAGTGTAAATAGGTAAGAAAGGAAAGAAAATTATCATATAAAGTGAAAATCCGACAAGCACATGTAATCTGTAGGCGTAATATAATCGGGACCGCGTAAATACCGGTAAATATTGGATTTGTGAGAGCTATAAACGCATTTGGGTATCATATTAAAAATTGGTAAACGGTTTCGCGTGGTTCCCGGTAAAGAGTTCGCACTCACTCTCTATCGGCGGGTTTTAGGAAGGCAGTTAAGGGATTATGTTAAGACGATGGCAGCAGGGTCCTCCGATTTGCTAATAATAACAGAATATAACTGAAATATTTGTTTGCATGGAATGTAGTTATTTATAGATACAAAAAAGTGATATAGAAAAAAAATAGGAAACGAAACACAATAACACGAAAGAAAAAAAAATACAAAAAAAGTAACAATAAAAATGTCATGTAAAGTGAGTTCGCTCAAATAGTGTCGGTACACCAAAATGGCATACAGGAATTTAATGCATTAAATGGAGGTCAGATAATTTTTATTAATTATAATTAAATTAATATGACTTACATTATTCTTCACCACTAGAATTGTCCTCAGTATCATCATCTATGTTTATCATAAACGTTTTTGCAGCGTCACACAGCGCCACTTTTTCAGCGAATCAGGGTTGCGCCATTTATTTATTTATTTATATATTTATACTTCTATGCACTACGGTGGTACATAAGGCGGACTTAATGCCATAAGGCATTCTCTACCAGTCAACCTTTGGGTTAAAAAGAAAAGCATCGAAATAGGTACAGTAAAAAATAAAAAAAAATGAGTTGACAATTTTGAACTGAATATGCTACGAATTCATAAGAAATAAATTACATAAAATACATATATACAATATATATATTATGAGCGTACCCTGGAGGATACGCTAATAAAAAAAACAGAATTTACTAATAGGATTAATAGCCTTTTAGCTTTCAGGGGCGTTATTGATTAAAAACAGGATGGTACATAGGAACTGAATACTTTATTACGAACAGTTATCATTCCACTGAAGGAATATCAAAACACAGTCATAATTACAATGTAAAAATAAAACAGAACAACAATAAAAACAATTGTGAACGTCCGTCCGACCCAAAGGTCGCAGCAAAAGTGAGGGGACGAGTACCGCACCGCATACTTTTTTATAGACAGTTTTGACAGGTCGTGAAGTAAATATGTGCGGCTACCCACATGACATCATTAAATCATAACATCTCTAATACGGCCATTCTGATAATTCGCGCGTCCTCGCGTGATAATGTCTTCAGATCTTCAAGTCGAATCTTCACTCCTCATTCCTGGTCTTCTACATCTTTGTAGTCCATTAACCAGGTCAGCCATCTATGTCAGCCATCCATGTCAGCCATCTACTTCAGGTTTTCAGGTTCAGCAGCTCAGCCCAGCATCAGGCCAGCATCAGGTTCACAGAAGCCTCCTTGACCTTCGAACAAAAAGCAAACGGCAATAATTCCGTTCGGTCACACCTGACCACTCACTCATCCTCAATGATGATGTTCATCAATAAAATTCACAATTACATTTACACCTCGGTGCAATGTAAACAATGGCAGTGCATGAACCAAACTAGTTAAAGGTTAGACAAAGCCTTCAGGTTGTCTTACACATAAAAATCATTTACAAATACATTCACACCTCTGTGCAATGTAAAAAAAGGAGTGAATGAACCAAACTAGTTAAAAGTTAGACAGAGCCTTCAGGTTGTCTTACACATAAAAATCATTTAAAAATACATTCACACCTCTGTGCAATGTAAACAAGGGAGTGAATGAACCAAACTAGTTAAAAGTTAGACAGAGCCCTAAGGATATACGAAATACCAAACCGTATCCTCGTTCTATCTTCTGTCTTCATTTCTCTGCTGCAGGCAGAAGCTCATCATAAATCGATAACAGCTCGGGATGATACTCGGCGTCGCACAGTGCCATGGACTGTAGCTCGGTATCACCGCATTTATTTGAGCACGGTTCATCCTCGTGACTGGCAGTGACTAGACTAGGCTTGGTTTCTTAATTGTCAAAATTCGCACCTGTAATACATAACAGCACACATTTTTAGTAAAACCACAGCTATAACTTCAGCAACGAAACTTGCTAAAGAGAACTCGTAAGACCGCGTAGGCTTACGTAAACAGCCAATGAGAATTAAGCACTACGTTAGCGATTTCTCATCGTCATCAACAGGGAACACGAGAAAGAAACACGACGTTAAAGTTTCTCATCATCAACAGGTAACAAGAGAGAGAAGTACGACGTTAGCGTTTCTCATCATCAATAAGAAGGTGGCACTATATTAGCTCTCCTTACGACACATGTTACATAATTTAATGAAACACTTATTTTTCTTGTTAAACTTTTCATTATTTTACTCGTACAATGTTAACTTGTACAAGGGCAACTTCACACGTTACCGTGTCTGTTGGACTAACACATACACTATGTGTCTGCAGGACTTATGTCCAATACACATACACTATGTGTCTTAAGTACACAAATACAAACAAGCAAAAATAAATAAATTTGAGAGTTCTTATTTTATAACTCTCCAAACATTACCAGTTCAAAGACCAAATAATGGTGACTCCAGGTGATATAAGTCAGCACAGTTCCTGTGAACAGATCAGAAGTTATCACACCAAACAATACCACGACATGACCCAGTTAACATGTCATCAGGCATCACCCATTACGGGATATAGCCAATCATTAGGCATCATCCATTACGGGATCTAGCCAATCATTAGGCATCATCCATTACGGGATCTAGCCAATCAGATATGACCCAGTTAACATATCCGCTAAAGGCACGACATGACCCAGTTAACATGTCTGCTACAGGCACAACATGACCCAGTTAACATGTTTGCTAAAGGCACGACATGACCCAGTTAACATGTCTGCTACAGGCACAACATGACCCAGTTAACATGTTTGCTAAAGGCACGACATGACCCAGTTAACATGTCTGCTACAGGCACAACATGACCCAGTTAACATGTTTGCTAAAGGCACGACATGACCCAGTTAACATGTCTGCTACAGGCACAACATGACCCAGTTAACATGTTTGCTAAAGGCACGACATGACCCAGTTAACATGTCTGCTACAGGCACAACATGACCCAGTTAACATGTTTGCTAAAGGCACGACATGACCCAGTTAACATGTCTGCTACAGGCACAACATGACCCAGTTAACATGTTTGCTAAAGGCACGACATGACCCAGTTAACATGTCTGCTACAGGCACAACATGACCCAGTTAACATGTCTGCTACCTGATTAACCCGTCGGCACAAACCCGTCGATGTGCATTACCCGTCGGCACACTCCCGTCGATGTGCGTTACCCGTCGGCACACTCCCGTCGATGTGCGTTACCCGTTGGCACACACCCATCGATGTGAGTTACACGTCGGTAAACACACCTCAGCCACAGCACCATAAACTCTGCCGCCGCTTGGGTGGTTCACTCGTAGGCAATGCTCAGCGTAGCACCCATTTGTTAGCACCCGCTGTTCGAGCCTCGGATGCCAGGATAAAGTTTGTCTACAACCTGTGAACATTTGATGACAAACAAGGTCGCTAACAATAACAATAACAGAGTCTTCATAGACTGGGGAGTAAACACATATGTTTGGTCCGACATACATCATGTTTGTCAATAATTTTGTCAAAATAATTTTGTTTGGGGTGCATGAAAACGGCCTCTAGGAGTGACGATACCTCAGTACGTCCGGCGCACCCTGGGCAGTCAGCCTCGCTACCATCCTAGCTAACTGGCTAATCTTTTCACCACGGCATGAGCCATTCTTGTATACTCGTGCCGACACGAAGAAGAATAATAAGGAATAGTCAAAAGATCAATAATTTTATTCTTAGATGAGCCAAGATGTCACTATGCACTTTTATACATTTCCACACGTTAACAAGTTAATGAGCGATGCCACACGAGGTCTTATACGCTGAAAACAGGATACCAATTCAATGCCACACAAGGCCTTATATGAATCCGGTCCAGGTTACCCTGATATCCACGTAACTTTATAAGTAAGCAAGATATGAAAGTACATAGTACACATAACTGGTATAAAAGTACAAAGTACACATAGCTGGTTTAAAAGTACATAGTACACATAGCTGGAATTTATTCAGGAACCCAAAAAAAAATGTTTAAGGGTAAAACATTGGTTTTCTCTGCACTAATGTGTTAGTGCTCATCAACATCAGTAAACTTAACACGTTCAGTTCAACACTGACAGATAATGGTAGGAGACACTCAATAGTCTCGCGGAGCCAGTTGAAAAACATTGATTTTACTAAATTTCATCGATGTATTATAAACTCCTGATTTGCGGTCACCCGTGGGCGACGCGGCCAAAGTGTTAAACAGACAAATGCTTCCCATTTTATTTGCGCTCGGCTTCGCCTGATCATTACTGATCGTGCGCTCCAAGTTGAATTCAATTTCTTTTGCAAGAAATTAAGCCTCTCAAATAATTGCCTTTACGCGCCAAACACATATTGAACACACATATCACGGATTTGAGGAATCTAGTCCTCATCCATCGAAATTACACACAATACACACATGATCTACCTCGTTAAAATCATTAAAAGAGGGATCAGGAGAATTAGATAAAAATGGTTCAATCTTACCAGGGTTATGGCATTGATTGCGGTCATAAGCTTGTCCGTTACCTCGCTCGCACTTCAGTACCTGACGGCGATACACATGGTGGCATGACGCAATCACACTTGTAGCACATCATGTCTCACTGGGCAGCACCACCGACGCACGAGTCCATGCGAGGTTCGACGTGTTGCAACAGGTCGGCAGATTCTCTGTCCCATGTTGCGAGTCCTGGAATGATCTTCCAACACATTTAAGTTAACACTTATGATTACACGGATTCGTAAAACGGAGGAACGTTCACAATGTTTTACTTAACTACTCGTATTTTTCAAGATTGCTATTTATCAAGAAACAACTTGTATACTGTCTACAGATCAACACAGAAAATAAGATAGGCAATGGAGCCTATCCCACTTCTGATATGAGCGTACCCTGGAGGATACGCTAATAAAAAAAACAGAATTTACTAATAGGATTAATAGCCTTTTAGCTTTCAGGGGCGTTATTGATTAAAAACAGGATGGTACATATGAACTGAATACTTTATTACGATCAGTTATCATTCCACTGAAGGAATATCAAAACACAGTCATAATTACAATGTAAAAATAAAACAGAACAACAATAAAAACAATTGTGAACGTCCGTCCGACCCAAAGGTCGCAGCAAAAGTGAGGGGACGAGTACCGCACCGCATACTCTTTTATAGACAGTTTTGACAGGTCGTGAAGTAAATATGTGCGGCTACCCACATGACATCATTAAATCATAAAATCTCTAATAATATATATCAAATACAAAACAATTATGAAAATCTAAATGCGACTATGACGAAGACTAAATAAGATGATTAGGAGTGCAGCGACTTCAAGTAGTATTCCCTAACTTTGCGTTTGAATGAGAATTTACTCGGAGCTTTTTTAATATCAAGGGGGAGCACGTTCCAAAGTTTGATTGCTAAGACAGCGAAGGTGTTAGAAATGAAACCCGTGCGGTGGGAAGGTATTTGGAGAAGCAAATTTTCAGAAGCACGAAAGTTGCGATTGTGAGAACTGCCCAAAATTTGAAAATATCTTTTCAGATAATCAGGAGCACATGAATCGTTCATAATGGTGAAAAGCATACAGAGAGATCTGAGGGATCGTCTTTGCCGGATAGGTAGCCATTTAAGCTGAGAACGGTAATGTGAAATGTGATCATTTAGGTCCTGCTAAGCATAATTCCAGAAAACTAGTGCCTTTCACAAGTTTTCAATAGAACCCTGTAAATAAATGATATACAGTGGACACCAATTCGCTTACCAAGCGTGATTATAAAACAATATCACTAAACTTTGACCGTTCACTGTAGCGGTCATCGGAAGACCCATGCTCAGCAGTTAAAGTTTGCGACAGCTAATGTTACGAACAGCAAACAACCCAAAAAGCTATAAACCATTAACAAATCTGTGGTTTGCTTCCCAGGTTCAGATAAAAGTGTGATTGTGTGTTTCAGTGAAAATAAAAACAATCGCGTCCATGATTGGAAATTTGGAACGATGCCCGATGAAAACCTCGCTACATTGGAGACTAAGTAAAACGATTTTCGGTGAACTGTGTTTGTACGTTGAACAATTGTTACATTTTCTGTATTCTATATTTTTATACTGTTATCCAGATAGGTACCGCAGATATGGATGGAAATGGATTTTGTTGGAATCTACCTCCACTATTTATATATTTGTACATGGTGTAAACGAATTCGTGTAATTTCTTCAAACCACATGATCTATTAATGGTATAGATTAACCTCGCACGGGATATAGATTCAATAAAAACGAAAAAAAAATTTTTTTTTCGAAGTACTTAAATGTTTTTATGTGTTAAAAATTTCGATGGCATGCATAAATGAATGAAGGCACGGCGGCACAGCTCACGGGTACGACTAGCGTGATATCGCTCCACGCAGTCAGTTAACTCGGGACGCTAAAATTACTCAGACACAGAAAAAGAAGGTAAAAAGTATGTAAAAAAAATGTTGCTTCTTAAAAAAACCTATGCAGGCTCAGTCAGTGTCACCAGTAGATCACGCGGTTTGAAGGAATTACACGAATTTGTTTACTACCCTGTTTAATGTTATGTTAGTGCACACTGCCATAGTTGGTGGTACATAAAGCAGACTTAATGCCACAAGGCATTCTGTACTAGTCAACCTTTGAGTTAAAAAGAAAAATATCTAAATAGGAAACATAAATAAAGATGATTTAACTATTTTGTACTTACCCCTCTGGGAAACGCGTTACCTCACCATGAGATTAACGTAAAACCGGAGGAAACATTAGACTAGCTTTCAACAACCCCATCATATAATAAAAAATGTATCATGAGGTCTACTGAAAAGCTTACAAACCGCAGGGCAGCTTGTGGCGAGCTGTTGGTGAGTGGCGACACTGCGTACCTTATTGCCTCAGAGAGTCGGTCAGGGCCTCGTCTCCAGTTTGCCTTTATTGGCTGGCTGGAGTGGAACCCCAAGAGTGCCCGCAGGACTCTCAACTCTGGCTTGCCTTCATCGGCCGTCCAGAGGGAGGCCGCCAGAGCTATATGCTCGGGGGTGGAAGTGTCTAAAGGCGTAATAGCGGGGAAACCCACTCCGGGTCTTTTAGACCCGCGACGGCGAAACCGGGGCCACACCTCTCTACACCCCTAGCCGCTCACACGTTTGTTGCCCCCTTCGCCTATGTACTGGCGGCTTTTCAGGGGGCCCAGCTAGTGAGCTGGCGAGTCACCGTCTGCCAACAGGTTTCAATTTTAAATGTTGAAAGGCAGACGCCGTTTTCTTCCGGCAATAGAAGTTAAACAGTCCATTAAACACCCCCTCCCATAGACCAATTTTATTTTTAACATATTTTACAATAGTTTTGCACCCACCGGGGACGGTCCATGACTGTACTCCAATAGTGCAGCCGTGGATAGTCCCCGGTTGGTGCCCCATCTCATTTTAGATTAAAGTTCTCAAAGGGGCCTCTGCGCGTTGGACCTGTGTCCCCGTGTATGCCTTCCAAAGGACCGGACATCTTCCGCACGGAAGATGACCGTGATCTCAAAGAGATACAAAAATAAAAACTTTTTTTTTTCATGCGGCTTTGTTAACGATCATATCTAAACCACTAAATAAGGATTCAGTAAAAAAGACATAAATGACACAGATTAACACTAGATGGGAATTTTCGAAAATAAACAGAAAAAAAATTTGTTTTTCAATATCTGATTCTTTTTAGAGCCTTGAGTTATCTGACTGCAAAGAGCGATATCGCGTTAATTGTTCCTGCCAGCCGTGTCACCATAGTTTTATTAATTTATGCGTGACATCGCAATGTTCACAAAAATATTTTTTTTTGCAAAAAAAAAAACTTATTTTTTTACTGAATCCTTATTGGTGGTTTAGATATGATCGTTAACAAAGCCGCATGAAAAAAAATAATTTATTTTTATATTTTTAATCAAGCTAAATCCCGTGCGGGGCCAGTCTATACCAGTAGTAGATCATGTGATTTTAAGGAATTACACGAATTCGTTAACACCCTGTAGATGAATATTATTATTAATATTTGATTGTTAGATTGACAATTTTAAATTAGAGAAACTGCTAGTACCTATGTTTTATGTATTACTGATTGTAAAACGAAAAAATGCTGTAATATTTGTTTTATAAAAAGTTGGTAGTCATCATTTTGTTTTATTAATTCCTATAAAAAATCATGTCTATTTCATTCAAACCAAAACTGGGTGCGGTGGCACAAAAAAAAATATTAAAAATATTTCGGGGACAAATGACACTTTTATTTCCTATCTTCCCCCGATTACAATTTCGGGGGAAGATGCCACGAAAATTCCCATTTTCCCCCATTCGGGGGCAGACATTCGGGGGAAGATGGGAATAATCCTGCATAAAGCTCAAACACTATACTCCATTTTGTTATCGGTGGCGGGTAGCACTGAGCAATGTTGACAAAGGAAGGTAGTCGTCGACATGGATCAACCTACCTGATGTTATAAAGGCGGTGGTCATTCGACGAAGAGGAGCATTCTGTGTTCATCAGCTGAAGAAGTCTGACCTTTTATATCTGACTAGCTTGTCCTTATTTTATGATTATAATTGTATAAAGTATTATATTGTGATCTAGTTCATGTTACTAACACTAACCCAAATACAAGTACTCTCAGTGGTGGAGAGTCTATGTTGGTTTTATTTAGTACATTTATCTTGCTCGCAATCCTGACATACCGATATTAGGTGATAGGTAATTGTATTGAAAGAATCGATCGTAAATAATTATGTTGTTATGTCGTTTACAATTTCATATAATATTAAACGAAAGTGGCCCACCAAGGTATGTATATTTCGAACTATTTCTTCCAGTAGAGTTTCAGCTCATATTGATTGACCGTTGAGGTTCACAAAAGTATAAAAAGGTGTTTAATCCCTAGAAAGCAAAGAAGTCGATTATTTCTATACATTTCTTTGTTAAAGACTGCTCCGTTGTTCTAATTTTCGCAAGCGCGACTTCTGAGCGTGAGGTCCTGGGTTCGATCTCAGGTCGGGCAAAGTGTTATTAGGTTCTTCCGTTTGGAATTTCTCTGTAGCAGCCCGGAGTCTGGATTTATGCCCAGTTGATGGCAATAGGCTCGCCCCCTATTACATGGGTCCTACGGCGAAATGAGGATGAAGTATAACTATGCATGTCTGCTCAACCGTTCGGGGGTTACAGGCGTGTTGTTATACATTAAATGGAATATAGGATTGGAACAAGAAATGTGACACGCTTTTTTTTCATGCAAATTGACAAACTTGCAGCATCTATTTAACTCATTATCTGTTGAAGCAAAACTGGGACAAAACGAAGACTAGGACAGATTAAGCAAACCCATTCAAGTATAAAATGTAATCTAGAATCAGCTTTTAACACGGTAAATGTACCAAAAACGGTTCTTATCTAAACGTTTACCTTAACAGCCTATTTACATAGCTATCCTAAACGATGTTTTTGCGTGTAGATTTAGTAAAATTAGACTTAAGCCACCTATAAACCATAGGTACAACTAATATAATATAACACTAGAGTCGTGTAAAATCAAAGATGGCAATCTCAATTTTAGTAACTTTTGAGCAAACGAAAAATTAAGCTGACTGTACTCCAATAGTGCAGCCGTGGATAGTCCCCGGTTGGTGCCCCATCCTATTTTAGATTAAAGTTCTCAAATGGGCCTCTGCGCGTTGGACCCGTGTCCCCCGTATGCCTTCCAAAGGACCGGACATCTTCCGCACGGAGGATGAGCCGTGATTCCCAAAGAGATACAAAGAATAACCTTATAAATGACACAACAACATAATCGTTCAGGGGTGATTCTATCATTACAGTTATAGCTAATATCGGTATGTCAGGATTGCGAGCAAGGTAAATGTAGTAAATAAAACCAACATAGACTCTCCACCACTGAGAGTACTCATATTTAGGTTAGTGTTAGCAACATGAACTAGATCACAATATAATTCTTTACACAATTATTACAAGATCATAAAATAAGGACAAGCTAGTCAGATATAAAATGTCGGAGTTCTTCAACTGATCAACACGAAATGCTCCACTTCGTTGAATGACCACCGCCTTTATAACATCGGGTGGGTTGATCCATATAGACGCCTACCTTCCTTGGTCAACATTGCCCAGTGTTACCCGCTAGCGATAACAGCTTAATGTACGATTTCCACCGAACGGGCCACGCAGGAGCGCAGCGCAGCGCGTCGCAGCGGATGCTCGAGCACGCGCCAGTAGCCGACCGCGTCCGCCCGACGGCTACAATCTGCTGGAACCCGGACGCATGCGTGCGCGTGCTCGTGTATCCGCTATCGCAGTCAGTTTCTACCTGCAGTGTGGCCGAGCGGAGCCGACCGGACGCGACGACAGCCGAGCGCCGCCATCCACGTACTCGAGCAGCCGACCGGCTGCCGCGGCATACGCGCGGATCTAACCGAGTTCCAAGCTGTGTAATTTCCACGCAAACATGAAACTTAACTATTGTATAGAAGCCTGAATTTCCTTTTGCACAGTGTGAAATGCACTCCGGTGCGCTCCGGCGCGGCTCGTTTTGTAGAAATCGTACATAATGGAAGATTGCCATCTTTGGAACACTGCAGGCGGTGTCATAAATCATGATTTGTTGTTTGTAAATCAAGTTTTGTTGTTTTTTGTTCACGCTCACACGTTTTATTGATAACCATTTTATTTATAAATATTTTATACAAGGTTAGTCGGGAACGAGCTACTAATCCGCAAGCCACTTAAAGTATCACTGATGACTGTTTTAGAGCAAGTGTTAATATTTCAAAATTCGATAATTTTTATTTCCATGCAAAATGATTAAGTAATTATATTTTGTTATAGTTATATAATATTAAAGTTTTTTCAAAAAAAAAACCTGCCTGCTTTAGTTATGAATTCAAAAAATGGAATCTTCTTCTAATCCGTTACCCCAAATATGACCTAAAATGTAAACATTCTAATAGATAGATTTTAACGTATTCTTATGAAATATTTGAACGGCTATTTCTTTTAAACTATTGACTTTTGGGGAAAGTTGTAGAACAAAAGTTCATTATTATAGGTTCTTTAACGCCCTTTCGGATTAGTACCTAACCCTTTTCTTTATCCTTATAATTTAAACAGATATTGCTAATTCTCTCAGAAACCGCTTATAAAATCTGTTTGAATTTATACACTGTTGGATAAAGTATTTTCTAATATATCCCATAATGACTTTTTCTTTTATGCGTCTAGTTTATTGTTGATAGGTAATATAATTCTTACAAACTTTACAATTGACCCTTGCCGCCGCTAGGACTAGGACCTATTAAGGTCACAGCTCATTATAGCCACCCGATCCGACCCGCATCGCCTCGCCTCGTGCGGTTAGTATTCTTTATATGAACTTGTATGGATGTGCGCTCACTATATCAACTTGTATGTATGGATCGCCTCGGGCGTATGCCGTCCACGCGCGGACTACGAGCTAACCACTCGGTGACAACTCACTGCTCGCATGCTTGCCTTGCGTTGCTGCGCATTGCCAAAGCACAAGTCCCGAGTGAACCGCGCGCTGCCATCGAGTGGACTCCTCCGACGACTCTTCTGGTTGACCACGCGACGTGTACTGGTGACAACGAGTGGACGCCGAGCGACGAAGGGATGCGGGTCGGGTGCCGGGTGGCTAATGAGCTGTGACCTTTAAGATTATTAATTCACTGCAATAAATTGACAGGTCCGACCATTGCTGTTTGACATTAGTCAGGTGCTAATATCAAACAACAATGCACTTCAGTTCACTTCAATTTACTGCAGTGAATTATCCCCGGGTCCTATGGCTGAACACGCATCGTTTTGCGTACCACTACTATTGGTAAGCAAAACGATTCGTTTTATTTTTCATTGCCAAACTTGTCATATAAATAGAATCGTTAGCTAATTTACTTGAGCGATTCCCAGAGCTATACACCGGGGGCCCCAGGTACCCGAAAGATTTTAATCTTCGATTCCGATGCCTAATTGGAGACGAAAAGCTATATATAGTTTGTTGAATGAAGCTTAATTTTCGAAATACGAGTATTCTTTATTTACGGAAACTCACAAATCGAAAAATATCTAGGTATGGTAACAAGTCCTATGAACGCGGCGCGGGCGTTGCGACTTTTGTCATACCATACCCCTCTCGCCGTATGTCTTACTTGTCGGGGAGGGTTGTGAAGTGAGAAGTTTCTTATCCACTCACACGATCATTTATAAATGTTGCCAGTTCAACCTAAGGTATTGTTTACAAGGAAGTACTAAAGTTAATTGATTTATTAAGTACCGAAAAACAAAACAAAAAAAATATATGCTGAATTGGACTTTCGTTGATATAACATTTGACTCTTAATACCATCAGAAAGGCGTGGTTAAAATCTTTCGGGTACCTCGGGCCCACGGTGTATACAACGTTATTTTTACTTTATGCGAAAACCGAGACACCCCAACAAGATTTTCATCAGAACTGCCTGAATATGTGTTTTTTTTTAGTAAATCTCCAAGTTACACCTTAGTTTATGTCACGTTAAGTTCGCTAAAAAAGTGTGAAATGCCTGAGATGTGCTATGCAGGAGTTGTCTAATACACGGAAACTGACCGAGCGGACCATTTCAAGCCTCAAGGTGTCTATTCCCGTCAATTGTTATGGGTAGAAACCTACTGAAACAAAATTGAAATTTATGAAAAAAAAAAAACAAAAAAAAATGTGGTGTAAAAAATATGTCTATCGATTCTCCTAGTGATTCTGAACAAACTAGTTTCAGGTTTCGCATATACTAAATAAAACTAACCTTGTATATAATATAAATAGAATCGTTAGCTAATTTTATTTGAGCGATTCACAGAGCTAAATAGGGTGACTGGTAATTAGTGACCGATACTTTAACACACGATTATACTCATGATAACAAACAATTTTACCAAAGAAACATAAAAAAAAAACAAAAAAACATTATTACGAGCAGCGTCCATTTCGTAACGGTTTATTAAAAAAAAATAAACGAAAAATGTAAAATAAAAATAATGTTTCTTAGGGAAAGTTGTTTGTTATCATGAGTACAATCATGTGTTAATGTATCGGTCACTAATTACCAGTCACCCTATATAGCACGATCCGCCTCACTTCTACCCCTTCCGTCGTCCGACGGATCGCCGTCATATAACTTGCTATACATAGTAGACCGGCTTGCTACATAGCGTGTAGTGTGAACGTCATACTATTTAGATAAATAAAAATGAATCGCCGAAGATTAAGAATTAATAATCCTACTATCTAATGTTCATCTGTCTTACTCACTGCCTATACAAGGTAAGTCGGAAGGGGGGTATTAATCCGCACGCCACTTAAAGTATCACTGATGACTGTTTGAAATTTCAAAACTAGATTATTTTTATTTCCTAAAAAGATGATTATCATTTTAGTTTTTAATTAAATTCTTCATCCCGGCTTTAGTAACGAATTCAGAAAATGGAGCTTCTAATTTGTGACCCCAAATATGACCTAAAATGTAAACACAGCTGATCATAGCTAAGGATAAATAGGTTTTAGCGTATTTTTTATGAAATTTTTGACCAGCTGTTTCTCTTAAACTATTGACTTTTTGGGAAGTTGTAGAACTAGAGTTATTCATTAACACGGGTACTTTAACTCCCTTTTGGATTAGTATCCCCTTTCCAACTAACCTTGTATTGGCATATACAGGGTGTTAACGAATTTGTGTAATTCCTTCAAACCACGTGATCTACTGATGACACAGATTAACCCTAAATGGGATTTTTTGAAAATCAATCAAAAAAAAAAAAGAATCTTTGTTTTCGATTTCTGAGTCATTTTAGAGTCTTGGGTTATCTGACTGCAAAGAACGATATCGCGTTAGTCGTGCCAGCCAGCCGTGTCGCCGTGCTTTCATTAATTTATGCGTGGCATCGAAATGTTCACAAAAATGAAACATTTAAAAAAAAACCTTATATTTTTACTGAATCCTTATTAGGTGGTTTAGATACGATCGGTAACAAAGCCGCATGAAAAAGTATTTTTTTTATTTTTAATCAAGCTAAATCCCATGCGGGGCCTGTCTACATCAATAGTAGATCATGTAGTTTTAAGGAATTACACGAATTCGTTAACACCCTGTATATTTTTAGACAAAAGAAGTTTGGCGTTGGCATTCCTTTTTACGCTGCGCTGACGAATACTAGGTAAAACAAAATCATCATCATCATCTGCCTAGCCTTTTCCCAACTATGTTGGGGTCGGCTTCCAGTCGAACCGGATGCAGCTGAATATCAGTATTTTACATGGAGCGACTGCCCATCAGACCTCCACAACCCAGTAACTGGATAATACGATACTCTTGGTAAGACTGGTTGTCAGACTTTCGGGCTTCTGACCAACAGTAACGACTGTCAAAGATCTACAAATGACAGCCGGGATCAACGGCTTTACGTGCTTTCCGAGGCACGGAGGAAACTCGCTATGGTAAATGGTCACCCATCCACAGACCAACCTCGGCAAGCGTGGCTTAACCCGGAAGATCGGTCTATGCGGCTGTAATTATTTAGCCACGAGCTCCTCCTAGGTAAAACAAAATCAATATCCTAAAAAACAAATTGATTTACACAGAAAACAGTAAACTGCGTGGAAATAGAAACAGCACTAAATGATTTAACACGACAAATTGATTGAAATTAAATGAACACAGCTCAGGGCTACCACAAGCTTGGCACTAAAACTACACATTACTTCTTGTCTAAAGCAAGTCTTAGTGCTAGCGTAAATCACTTAGATCGTAGCTTTGTTTGTAAGTGCAATGCTGCTCTGAGCTTTACTGTGTATTCTTACCATCATATGGGAGCAAAATAACTTTTTTCAAGTTTTTGGTATAGCAAAGTTCTTTGGCTCTCCAAAAAGAGAGGTGGGTAATAGCTGTACCTACGTTTTGACTGTCCCTTTCAGAATCAGTGGGTCAAGTCTTGTGTAGGTGTGGAGAGTCATGCCAAATAGAAATGTAAATATATCGGGTGTAAAAAGACCCTTAACGATAATGAAAACCACGTATTCTACCTATCATTGGGATCATTTTTTTCTTGGAGACCATACCGGGGAAATCATTGGTTTTGGAGATATTGAAGGTCAAAGTACACATTTTTTTTTTTAGTTTTTCCCAAAGTCGAATTCAGAGTCATAATACTAAACTTTCTTCCATACAAACATTATCAAAAATTTAAATTTTTCCTAACAAATTACGCATTTGAAAATACAAAAACGCAATGAAAATCAAACGCACACGACCGCCTAGGCTCGGCTGTGTGGCCGCTGCACGCATGCAAACGCGTGGCATATCGCCACAACCATAATTTGCGCGCTACAAAAAAAACTGTTTTTTTTTTCATGCCAAAGAATAAAAGTCGTTTCCCAGCAATTATTTTTGGTCAATATAATTTAGTTTGATGTAAAGAGTGCGTAGATTCCGGCTATGTGATGGGTCTTTTTACACCCTGTATGTGTACTAGGTTAAGCTTTTATGGGTCTATGCCACCTGAAATAAAGTTTAATTATAATACCGTTTATTCACTTAAAATACATTTTTTTATTTTATTTTATTGATATTCTTTGTCGCTTAGCGACCATATTGCCCTAAAAGATATATTAAATTACATATTAATGTGTCTCGCCCAAGTGTACCGAGAATGGTACGGCCGCCATTGTTCATCTATTGTGTCTATAATTACAGTACTACACAGGTTAATAAAAAATTCTTCTTATTATTAATGCATTTATTTGATACCTTTAAGGCTCAGTCCCATTAGCCAAACTTATTAGAAAACTTACGGTCCTTCTTACAAAAAATCGAGGTCAAAAAGTCACAATATATGAGAACTCAAGCCGGAAAACTTTTTCCAGTCACGCGGGTTCGTGCCCGCGTGCGTGTTTATTATGATGCGTGAAACACGCATGAAAAGGTAAGGGCCCTTTTCCTGTCGTGCGTATTTTCGCCCGCGCGCGGATCTGGTCCGCATGCGGGTGATAGCACGCTCCTGGCTACACGCAGGACAAAGATTTCGTTTACCGCTGCAGCCAGTGACTAAACTCGTGCAAAAAGATGAACGTTAAAAAAGTAATCATGCGTACTATGACCATGCGTGCGACCCGCGTCACAGTAAAAACAACATTGAAGGCAGAAGAACGCCGCCCGCATCCGGTTAGCACGCATGCGGGCTACACGCCCGCAGCCAATTCCCGTTCCGCGCGCGTGCTGCCCGCATGATAGGAAAAACATGCATGAAATGATAGGATGCGGGCAGCCTGCATGCGGACCAGAACGAAAATACGCATGACAGGAAAAGGGCCCTAAATGCTAGCGCCACGCATGCGGGCTCGAACCCGCGTGGTAGGAAATAGCCAAATAAATATATGTATTTAGTTATTCGCGCCTGACTATGCATACTACGCTTTCGTTACCAGTAAGGAAAAAATAAATAAAAAGTACACAAAATGTTATTATTTCTGTTTTTTTAATTAAAAAGAAAGAAAAAAAATATCAACACGTTTTGAAAGATGAATTTTTATCCAACAGTATTGCAATTAGTAGTGCTAAAACCTTGTCATTCAGACATCTTCAGTACCCGTAGACGTCAAGGTAAACCGTTCATTACCGCAAATTGTCGTAAAAGCGACATCCGGAAGCGTCAACCCTCAAACACTCCGTCATTTGAATACAAAATTTACCAACCCTATTGCTTGTTTGTACTAAATTGTGTGCTAGACTCAAAGGATGCCAGCATTCATTTCAAATTCCGAAACCCGGTGAATTACTGCCATCGAGTTTATATCAAAAGCCAGGCTCTAACATTTTCTAGACATTCCGGAGTAGGATCTCTAACGAATGCCCTAATTTCGGGTTTGAAATCGGAACGTGAATTATTCATGAGTTCGCTGTACAAAGGTGAAAATTATCAGCGATATCAAGTGGGTTTTGCGTTACGATAGGATCTGATTTGGCTGTGTGGAGAAAAAGAATTGTGAGAAATTCTCGAAGTATAATTCGCCCAATCAATATGCGTTGTACCGTCTTCGTTTATCCTCTTTTTAAAGGTTCCAGGCGTGATGGTTTCGTAAGCTTAAACTGCTGTGCTTTGCATGATTACGTCACTTTTAATTTTTTTAGAATGCCTTTTTGGTTTAGTGGTCACAAACGAGACTAAAGAGCGTCAACTTGAATAAAAAAAACTTTGAAAAAAAAAGTAAAACCTGCAATTCTACACTGAAACAATAGTAGCCACCGATTTCTGAAACTGTTAATTTTATGTTATGGTAATTATTTTACTCCTTTTAGTTTTTCTTTTGAAGTCGTGTTTAACTTTTTAACCGACTTCAAAAAGGAGGAGGTTCTCAATTCGTCCGAATGTTTTTTTTTTTTTTTTGTTTGTATGTTTGTTACGCGATATCTCCTCCAATTATGAATGGATTTTGATGATTCTTTTTTTGTTTGGTAGATCATACTTCAGAGGTGGTCCCATATAAATTTTATCGAAATAGATTTGGCGCTTTTTGAAATAATCAACAAAAACAAAAAAAAATATATACTTAGATGACGTTTTCGTTTGTGGTTCCGTTATGCAAAAGTTTTGATAAGGACTTTCAATCTCTGTTTTAACTGTGATCACAGAAACATTAGCCAAGAACAAAGAAGTTTGTATGTGTTTGTAAGGAGCCGTCATGATAATTATACATTAATTCTTAAAGAAAACTACTTAATTGTAGGAAAGATTACGCAATCGTGTCATTTAAATTTGTTGTCTTAAACCGTGTAATTTATGGCACTAAAACGTATATAATAAATAACTTTAAATAAAAGTAAAAACCGACTTCAAAACAAAAACTAAAAAGACTAAAATAATTACCAAAATATAAAATTAACCGTTTCAGAAGTCGGTGCAATTCTACACTGAAACAAATAAAAGCCACCGACTTCTGAAACTGTTAATTTTATATTTTGGTAATTATTTTAGTCTTTTTAGTTTTTGTTTTGAAGTCGGTTTTTACTTTTATTTAAAGTTATTTTTTAAGAGTTTAATTTTTATGAAATACTACGTTTTAGTGGCATAAATTAAACCTCCTCCTCTTTATAACCCTTCTTTTTGGCTTTGCCGTAGTCGGGTATAATAAACCCTTTTATATCCTTACACGATATAATTCAAACATTCCGAAAAGTGGGGGGGTTGAAGCATTTTTTAACGGACTTCAAAAAGGAGGAGGTTCTCAATTCGGTTGTTTTTTTTTTTTTTTATGTTTGTTACCTCATATCTCCGTCATTTATGAACCGATTTGAAAAAATCTTTTTTTGTTCGAAAGGGTATACTTCCCGATTGGTCCCATTTAAATTTTGTTATGATTAGACCATGAACTTCAGAAATATGGAACGGAACTCCTCATCGGATCAAAGCAAAATTCTCAAATTACTAATATTGCTTTGTTTATATTTGTTGTTGGGAACTGACTACTTGAAAAGAGGAGGGGGTGCGTGTCCCCCCCTTTGGAATGTTTTCATTATATCGTGTAAGGTATCATTTGAAAGGACTTTTTATGCCCGACTACGTCAATGCCAAAAAGAAGGGTTATGAAGGAGGGGGTTATAATTATGACACTAAAACGTATTAAATAAAAAATAAACTTTAAAAAAAAGTAAAAACCGACTTCAAAGAAATACTAAAAGGAGTAAAATAATTACCATAATATAAAATTAACAGTTTCAGAAGTCGGTGCAACTCTACACTGAACCAAATAGAAGCCACCGACTTCTGAAACTGTTAATTTTATATTATGGTAATTATTTTACTCCTTTTAGTATTTCTTTGAAGTCGGTTTTTACTTTTTTTTAAAGTTTATTTTTTATTTCAGTAGTTAGTTACCAACCACACATAAACAAAGCAATATTAGTTATTTGAGAATTTTGCTTTGATTCGATGAGGAGTTCCGTTCCATATCTCTGAACATTTATATGGGACCAAACGGGAAGAGCATGAGGAGTATACACTCTCAAACAAAAAAAAATTTTTTCAAATCGGTTCATAAATGACGGAGTTCTGAGGTAACAAATATAAAAATAAAAAAATACAGCCGAATTGAGAACCTCCTCCTTTTTGAATTCGGTTAAAAATAGACTAGACTTACTTAGCTATTTTTGAACATCAATGTTATAAAAGACAGCCCCCAAAAACGCCCGCCCTTCACAGCCGGTCGGGCAAAGTGTAATTGGGTTATTCCGTGTGGAATTTCTCAGTGGCAGTCCAGCCTCTGGTTTTGTGCCCAGTTGATTGCAATAGGCTCGCACTCTATTACATGGGACTTAAACATATAATCTATATTAAAATAAATTAAAAATTAAAAAAAACCCCAACGCTAATAACAAAACAGCTGATGACCCTGAAACGGCTGAACCGATTTTGGTAAAACATATCTAAGAAACACCGCTAGAAAAACAGCTTTTCACTAAAAAAAATCGCACCTAAATCGGTTCACCCGTTTAAGAGATATGGTGCCACAGACAGACACACAGATAGACAGACACACATAGCGGTCAAACTTATAACACCCCTCTTTTTGCGTCGGGGGTTAAAAAGCGAAATGAGGGTCTACAATACACCTCTGCCCTCTCCTTCGGCAAATATAGCGTGGTGTTATGTTAATTTTCTAGTTAAAAATACCTTATTGCATAATATTAACATCGTTCACTAGCAAACTAATGAAACAACAACAGCATTTATAGCCCTTCCTTCCACGAGCTACGTCAAAGGTTTTATAAGAGCTGTATAAAAGTGCTAGATCAAAGTTATATAAAGAATGTTAAACGCCGTTTTATTAGCATCTAATTAACCCTGCTTCAAAGAAACTTGCTTTTTATGCTTTTTAACTATTTATAGTTGCAACTAGGCTGCCCTGGAATAGTTGGTCAGAAATAGCGGCGGATCGATGTGGAAAGTGGACGGTATTTATTAACGGAGCTTCGACGTGTCTTGGCTGAAAATGGAAAGATTTTTTACAATTAGTTGGTGCCATAAGCTCGTGGCTAAATAATTACAGCCACATAGACCGATCTTCCGGGTTAAGCCACGCTTGCCGAGGTTGGTCTGTGGATGGGTGACCATTTACCATAGCGAGTTTCCTCCGTGCCTCGGAAAGCACGTAAAGCCGTTGGTCCCAGCGTCATTTGTAGATCTTTAACAGTCGTTACTGTTGGTCAGAAGCCAGAAAGTCTGACAACCAGTCTTACCAAGAGTATCGTATTACCCAGTTACTGGGTTGTGGAGGTCTGATAGGCAGTCGCTCCATGTAAAATACTGATATTCAGCTGCATCCGGTTCGACTGGAAGCCGACCCCAACATAGTTGGGAAAAGGCTAGGCAGATGATGATGAGTTGGTGCCATAAGGCTATTGGCAGCGCCTAGTAACTGTATTGCGGAGGTCTGATGATCCCTTCGAGTAATATACTGGTTTTAGCCGTAGTGACGTGAATAGTATTTCTTTATTAGACAAATGGAGAATCTAATTTAAAAAAACCGGCCAAGTGCGAGTCGGACTCGCAGACGAAGAGTTCCGTACCATTATCTATAAAAACGGCAAAAAAACACGTTTGTTGTATGGGAACCCCCTTAAATATTTATTTTATTCTGTTTTTTATTATATGTTGTTATAAAGGCAACAGAAATACATCATCTGTGAACATTTCAACTGTCTAACTATTATCACGCTTCATGAGATACAGCCTGGTGACAAACGGACGGGCGGACAGCGGAGTCTTAGTAATAGGGTCCCGTTTTAACCTTTGGGTACGGAATCCTAAAAAAACACGCATTTGTCTTAACTATTCAGGACACTATGATCAAAAATGTCATTAAAATCAGACTTTGGTTGAAACATGAAAAGAAATCATAACTCGAAAACTACAAAAAATCGCGGAACATACATGGGGGTGATTTGGTTACCTATAAGGGTGTTCTACCTCTGGACTTCCGCTTGGCACTACTTTTTGGTACAGCCTTCATAAAATATCTAGTAATCCTATACAGGGTGTAAACGAATTCGTGTAATTCCTTCAAACCACATGATCTATTAATACTACAGATTAACCCCGCACTGGGTTTAGCATGATTAAAAATAAAAAACATGTTTTTTTTTTTATCTTGCGGTAGTTTTAATTCATCGTATCTAAATCACCTCATAAGGTTTCAATAAAAAAATAAGCTAAATACTTTTTGCATAAAAAAAAATATTATGTGATAGAACATTTCGATGCCACGCATAAACGAATGAAAGCACGTTGACACAGCTGGCAGACACGAATAGCGCGATATCGCTCCGTGCAGTCAGATAACTTGGGGCGCTAAAATGACTCTGAAACAGAAAATTGGTTATTTTTATGTTTTTTTTTCTGAAACTGTAAAAAACCAGTGCTTGGTCAATATGTGTCACTAGTAGATCACGCGGTTTGAAGGAATTACATGAATTCGTTTACACCCTGTATATGAAATAGTAAATGCTTCGTTATAAGCTTTCTCGTCTAGAAAGACAGAGTATCAGATTAAATAATAGTTTCTACGTAATGGTGAGGGTAAGCCATGTATTCACTGAGAAACAGTGATACACAGTTTCTGAAACAACACGTAGATGTTTCCAGGAACAATCTTTCGGAAACTCTGCCGTCCACACAGTCAGTTGCTTAGGTCATGTCGCCCGAGGAAAACAACAGTTAGGTAAAACAGTTCTATTAATTTAAAAACAGTTTCATCGTCCCACACTACAGCCATGTTTATAAACAAACTAGTTGTAGCCGGCAGGCGTTGCAATGAACTTTTTCCTACTTACTACCTACCTACTACTTACCTACTACCTACCTTCAGAAACAAAATCAAAATAGTAACAAAAAGTTAAAATTAAAACCATTTTCATGCATGCGGTAAACAAATGAAGAATATGGACATAGTGAGACAATTTAGTTTTTTTTTTTAAATATTATAAATTTTCTTTCATAAGAACCTTCTCCTGAAAATTAAGAAAACAAATAAAACTTGCAAAATCGGTCCAGCCGCTTACGCGTGATGCCATGATCAAGGGAAATAGAGATTCATTTTTACATAAATATAGATGTTTAGACGCGTCTACACTCGCATGCACCTGTTGCGCAACTGATTTGTTTCTGTGTTTCACGCCGCAACTGGGGACCGAAACATACCTATAAACACTTAGTGTTTACAGAAACAAAATGATATGTTTCTGAAACAAAATGATTTGTTTCAGAAACACGTAGATTTTGTTTCTGAAACAGAGTTTATAAACAATTGTTGTTCAGTGAATACATTGCTCAAACTGAAACCACAATGTGTCATCATTATCTATTATTAACAGTGCCAGCGACATCTCAATTTACCATAATTGGATTTTCATTTCATGAATGGTAAATTATTCAATATTTTTTATGTAAAGCCACACAAAATAACGAGGCGTTATTATTAATTCACAATGGTTAAATCAAAATTACTTTTGCTTTGACTCATTTAAATATTAATGTTAATGACGTCACTAATTGACTTTCCAAAGGCTTCGTTCAATTTCACAACACGTTTAAAGGTTAAAAGCGATACATACTTTGTACTGAAATAACTCAGAACTTTTGTTCTACAAACACCTTTATAGAAACAAAAATATTTGTGTTTAAGGAACCCATCGCCCACTGTGTGGCTTCGTGGTGCGGCGTTGCTAACGTATTTTGTATTCCTAACAACTTTAGTTACGAGAATAATTATTACGCGTCAACAAAATTAATTTTAGTTGAGTTCTTCCTCATTCTAGAATAGAATAGAATATACTTTATTATACACCAAAATTGTAACACAGCTCTTATACAATATACAGGGTGGAATCGTTAAGTGTCAACAGGCGATTTTTTCGTCAATTTAAGAGATATTTAAAAAAATTAGCCTAATATCAAAACTAGGCTACATGAAGAGTAAAATAATATAAATAACTTCAGGAAAAACAAAAGCCAGAAATCGAAAATTTTATTTTTCGCTCCCTCCATACATTTAGTACGAGATTTTCGTTCAAATGATCATACTGATCATACCTACGAAATCTCTCTCTTCCTTACCGTTAATCCAATATGGCGACGGAAATAATCTTACTCGACTTTGCTCTATCTTCGTCATCTGTGTAATAAACCTTTACTTATATCACCAGATTCCTGAGCACTACTTAAATACCTAAATCTATCCTGGGATTTCGAACAGGAAACACAATTTTGTAGTGCTTTATTGCCTACATAATGCGGTAGCTTATTATTTTCGTGTCTAATAAATAATAATATTTCAACCAGTTTGTTTAGCTAATAAAATCACTAATAGTTCAATGAAAATGTTCCTTTTACATGGTACTAAATACCGTCTCGCGTCACGACGAACTTGTGGCTGTGTAACAGAACACCTTTGCCTACGCTTTAAGTGTGCTTTAAGGGAATAGGCATTAGGTGTATTTTTATTAATTAAATTAAAATTCCATAGAAGTTTTTTTTTTTTAATTTGGAACTCAAAGCTTCCTCCGTAGTTTTTTTTTAGTAACTTGTTATTTTTCGGTTTCAGCCAGTTCAATTGATTAAATAAAAGATGTTGCAGACTTTGTTAATAAGTACAAGAAAGAAATATTATCTATTGTTTTTATTGAGTTATTAATCATCTCATTCATCTCATTCCAAATTTAGCTCGAAAGTAAAATGCGAAAAAATTATAAGCGTCTTGAATATTTCATGAACAAAAATGTCATTGTATGGAAGTAGGTAAAATCAAAATTCTCGATATATCGCGGTTATTTTCCAAAAATGTTTATGTTATTTTAGTAATTAGGCGGCCTAGTTTTGATAATAGCCTTTAATTTTGAAACATTTCTAAAATTGACGGAATAATCGCCTGTTGACACTTAACGATTCCACCCTGTATATATTGAAGGGTACAATGGCGGTCTTATCGCTGATAGCGATATCTACCAGACAACCTTTGATGAACAGGAAGACAATGAATAAAGTAGTCCGTGGTGTACTGCTGCAAAATACATACTACACACAATACATAGACATAATACTTACATACAAAAATTATACATATATATTGTATGTATACATATGTTATATAATTATGTGAAAGGAAAAACAAGGTAGGTTGATGATGAGGTATTAAAATCATGAAGAAATAGAAATGTGTTGAGAGAAGAAATGATCTTTGACTATTTTTTTAAAAGAATCTAGTAACTGAGCTTGTCTTACTGGCATCGGCAACGCATTCCATAAATGTACAGCCTGGACTGTGAACGATTTGTCATAGAATTTGGTAGAATGCGCGGGCATCGAAAGTCTCTAATTTTCCGATTTTTTTCATTCTAGTACCTTTAACCTATCACGCCTGTATTCTCCGGAGAATTCAGCAGTGGTGTATATGGTACAGAAGCCTTCGTACGCGAGTCCGCGACTCGCACTTGGCCGGATTTTTAATCAATGTTTTTTTATTCCATAATTATTAAAAACTTATTCATATTCAAAAATTATTGCAGCTGCTAATGCTTGTTGGTGCCTAATGACACTACTATAGGCTAAGTCCCCTATTAATAATAATTTAGTATGCGTCGAGTTGACCTATATAGGATGATTCATCAAAATGGCTCAGTAAGACAAATATTTAACTATTAAAGCTAGATAAATGTAAAAGGAATAATTAGAAAGGAACCATGGAGTTGATTTTAGAATAATGAAACACTGTAAAAAAGGGTTTTCAAGAAAAAAAAAAAACAAGCGCCGTGGTTCTTAAACCCGGTAATTGTCATTGAAAAAAAAAATGTTTTGCTATGGCCAATTTTTTTTTAGTTTAGGTTAAAAGAATTAAACGTTACAAAGGAATCCTTTGACTACAATAAACAGAAAAATATTTATTTGAGACTGTGTACCTATGTATGATATTCATTTTAACAAAGATCGAAATGGTACATTTTCATGTTTGCAATAATTTACTGTTTAATTATGCAATGAATTCATTGAATTTTGCATTTGTGAGGTTTATTTATACTAAAATGCTTTCTATGGCTGCTTATTTATTAGAACCAATCAATAATCCATTTTTGTATTTTTTCTAATAAAATTTGTATAGCTATATAATGTAGATACAGACAACATTAAATTTCTCCCCACTGACCCATTTTAACGCCCATCCTGTAATCTAATTTAGACCAGAGTGTCGCATTAATGCGTTCTGGCTTTGACACTAAAATTATTATCTGATAATTATAGTACGAGTATCGTTGATAAGGTTGGTGATTGGTTTCAGGTTATAATTTTAGGTGTTCAGCGAACTGTTTTTATGAAATTCAGGATTATGATTCAGGATTTATACTTTTATATTAGCCGTGCGGCAAGTCACCAGTCGCATCGCTTGTAAAAATTGAATCGCCACCTCATTTACATCGGTCGACAAAAATCGCATGAGACTTGTTCATTTCTAGCGGAACAACACAGCGCAAAACACACCTCATGCGGCGGGCGATCGCCTGCAACTGACCATTTACACGGTCGATTTTAGTCACCCGCCGCATGTGGCTTGTCGCCGCACGGCAAAAGTCGGATGGCACCCACCTTTGGGGCTTGCGATTTTAGTCACTTGCGGCTTGCGGACTAGTCGAATTGTCATTTAGACGGTCTTTTTTTGCTGTGCGGCCTAGCCATGCGGCGAAAATCGACCCGTGTAAATCCCCTATTACTCATCTGTCTAAAATGAAAATAAAACGTAGTGATAAAACGTTTCTTTTTTTTGTAGCGTTTAATGTTTTATTGCTTATTTTTATAGATATATATAAACTACTTCGTTGGTACAGTGGTCGCAAGCAAGACTGTGAGCGTAAGATCCTGGGTTTGATCCCCAGGTCGGGCAGTGTTATTGAGTTTTTCCGAGTGGAATTTCTAAGTAGCAGCCTGGAGTCTGGATGTGTGCCCGGTTGATGGCAATAGGCTCGATCCCTATTACATGGGACTTAAACATAACGGTGAAAAGAGGGTGTAATATTATACAAGGTTAGTCAGAAAGGGGGTACTAATCCGAAAAGGTGTTAAAGTACACATAATAATGAGTAACTTTTGTTCTACAACTTTTCCCAAAAGTCAATAGTTTAAGAGAAACAGTGGTTCAAAAATCTCAAAAAAAAATCTCTAAAATCTATCTATTCCCAGTTATGATCAGCTGTGTTTACATTTTAGGTCTTAATTGAGGTCATGAATTAGAAGCACCATTTTCTGAATTTGTAACTAAAGCAGGGATGCAGAATTTTTGAAAAAACTAAAATAAAATTCATTTTATTTGGAAAAAAAAATATCGAATTTTGAAATTTTAACACTTGCTTTCAAACAGTCATCAGCGGTACTATAAGTGGGCTTCGGATTAGTACCCCCTTTCCGACTAACCTTGTATACACCTCTGCCCAACCCTTTGGAGAATACAGGCGTGATGTTATGTAAATACATATTTAAAAATGTATAACAGTATGTAATGAAAATGAATAAAGAGTATAAATGAATAATGCATGGAGCAAGTCGACTACGTAATCCACCTCGTACATGTTGGTGACTTGGAATTTATACTGTTGAAGATGAAACGAGAGGAACGGTTGATGGCAGACGCCCTAACAAAACAGAATCAAATCTAGGCCTCATTAGTGCTTAAACACGTAGAAAGCGGGTCGCCGGCGCTGATCTGTCAGCGCTTGTCGGTGCTGGTCCGCGCAGTTAGTCGGCGCAGGTAGTGTCTGTACTGAGTGGCGAACCAGCGCCGACAAGCTCCGAACTGCGCCGACAAGCTCCGATCAGCGCTGGTAGGCCGTCATTTGTTGCTGTATTTGCGCGAATTTGTATTTGGAACAAGGCGTATTTTTGTTTAAAAATGTCAGCCCTTGCTTCTACCCGCTTCTTTTATGTAGCGGTTACCTGCACGGACTAGTACCGATAAGCGTGGTATACGTCCTAACATTATATGACAGTAGTAAACTTAAACCCAAAACTCAGATATTCAAAATAGAATAGAATTTATGATTAGTTACGGTTTACTCACGTGCATTTTTCGGGATTGCCCGACTATTTTCGGACCCAAAGGGAGCCCTTAATCATGAGCTGATCACGCGGCGAGGTTGCGAGTCGAACTCTAGACTAGAACTACTTAGTTTCTTTTTGAACGTCAATGTTACTACAGGGTGAAATTGTAAACACTCGACAAACCGAAATGGGAGATTGTACTCATCACTATGAACAACTTTTACTATGAGAACAAAAATGAAATCGCGAAAAAAAATCTGCAGTTCCCCCCTCCTACATTTTGACGAGTTAAGCGAACATAAATGTAGGGAACAGCTGTTTTTTTTTTCGCGATTTCAGATTTGGTCCCACAGTAAAAGTTGTTCATAGTGGTGAGTACAAACTCCCATTTCGTTTTGTCAATTGTTTACAATTTCAACCTATATAGACAGCCTGCAAAAAGCCCTCCCTTCATCCTTCAGTATGATGGCACACTTTGGAAACGATGCACTTTTGAAAAATGAGTTCTCGCTGTCATCGTGTACGGTGCGGAGACATGGACGCACACTAAGCGGGCTATAAATAAGCTGCAGGTCACTCAGAGAGCAATGGAGCGGGCTATGTTGGGATTATCCCTCCGAGACCGAGTCAGAAACACAGCTATTCGAGCTAATTCCAAATTGACCGACACAGCCAGGGTGATAGCGAGCATTAAATGGAATTGGGTGGGGCACGTTTGTCGGGAAACGGACAGGTTGAGACCCAAAGTTTTAGAGTGGAGACCTCGAATTGCTAAACCTTCAGAACATGGACCTCTTTAGAGGCATCAAAAGAACGCTAAATGAAGTGTATTCAAACATTTTAGAAACACATTTTATAAACGACGACCTAGTTTTGAGCTTTTTGCTATAAACTATGAAAGAGTGAATTTCAAACTATTTCTATATGTACCTACACATTATACACTACAATACTAAATTAAAAACCAGCCAAGTGCGACTCGGAATCGCGCAGTAAGATTTCCGTACCAATACATATGTCTGTAAAATAACTGTTTTCATTATTTATTGTTTAATTATAAATTATGCACTATAATCATACCAAGTTTCCACACCGATAATTCAGCACTCATCAAGCTGTCTCCCCCCCAAGGCCCCGCCAGCAACGCCCTAAGCCGAGGTCCGAGTCCCACTAGTGGTCGCCCTTAGTGCTGTTGTTGCAGGTAGTCATGATGTTAGTGTAGTACAAGTAGTTAGCTTAGGTTAAGTATTTTACTTCCCCACCATTGGCTGGTGACCCTTCAGGTCACGTCAATAACTGCCCGGTTACGTAGAAGGGGTCCCCAAGGACTATCTACAGCAGCCCAAAAGAAAAAACAAACTTTCACGGTTGTAATACATGTTTTATGAAAACTTCAACTGACTACCTATTACTGTTGAACAGAAAAGCCCTGTGACAGACAGACAGATAGACGGACGGACGAATGGACGGACGAACGGACGGACGGACCGACAACGGACGTACGGACGGACGTACGGACGGACGGACGACGGACGGACGCACGGACGGACGGATAGACGGCGCGGCGGCGTAGGCTTACTACTAGAGCCCCGTTGTCGCCTTTTGGGTACGAAACCTTAAAAACTATACTACTAAAATAGTTTGAGATGGGGTCTATTTCTTTCATGGGTGTCGTAAAAGACGACTAAGGGATTCACTAGAGGTTGGGCAGCAGCGTTCTCTGAGTACTTTAACAACCATACTGCGATCGCCAACCCGCCTGCCAAGCGTGACAATTATGCCAAACCACCCCAACATGGTCGATTTGGCAATGCTTGGGGGAGGCCTATGTCCAGCAGTGGACGTCTTTCGGCTGAATGATGATGATGAAAATAGTTTGTGCCATTTTTTTATTTCATTGCTTCAATCAACAAACAATACTCAGTATCAACAAAAGCCTCAATTCTAATAAACGAAACCACTTAATAATACCGATCAATAAAGACAAAGCCTTGTACTGAATTCTACGATATTCTTCAAGGCTCGCATTACCCTAAGCTTCCAGGAAGGCATTCGTATTATTATAGGTCTATAGAAGTAAGAAGTAATACTTGAAGTAGGGAATGAAACGAGGATAAGGTTACGAAGGCCGACGATTTGCGTACAATGGGGGCTAAGAACTTTTTGCTAATGGTGTCGGCTTACAGTGCGGATTGTGATAAGTTGTTCGTGAAACTAGATATTAGGGTATTTGTATTTTTTTTTTCATTTCATTCCAAATTGTATTTGTGTAGACTGTTGAGGCTCAAACTATAATCTATATCGGGTGTGAAAAGTTAACGATAACGAAAACCATATATTCTACCCATCATTGGGATAAATTTTTTCTCTAGACCTGGGAAATCATTGGTTTTGGAGATACTGAAGGTCAAAGTATACATGTTTCTTTTTTAGTTTTTTTTCAAAAACGAATTCCAAGTCATAGGTAATACTAAACTTTCGTCCAAACAAACATTAGCAAAAATTTCAATTTTCCCTATGAAATCACGCATTTGAAGTTACAAAACCGCAATGAATATCAACCGCCTTGGCTCAGCTGTGTGGCCGCTGCACGCACACAAACGCGCAGCATCGCCACAACCACACATTACGCGCTACAAAAAACGTTTTTTGTGCCAAAAAATAAAAGTCGTTTCCCAGCAATTATTTTTGGTCAATGTAATTTAGTTTGATGTACAGAGTGCGTAGATTGCAGTTATGTGATGGGTCTTTTTACACCCTGTATATATAAAAATGAATCCCTATTTCCTCTTGGTCACGGCATCACGCGTGAGCGGCAGAACCGATTTCGCTATTTTTTTTTTGTTTTATTCGTAATTGTCAGGAGAAGATTCTTAAGAAAGAAAATATAGATATTAAAAAAAAAAACGAAATTATCTCAGTATATACAGGAAGACTTTGAATTCGTTGGCAATATTTTAGTCCAAGAATCTAATTGAGGAACAAATAATAACTAAATCTAGTAAAGTGTTCAAAAATAATAACCCAGAGTTTTCCCAAAATGAACAAAAAAATAAAAAGGATCAAATTGTGATTGCACGCTATTTAAAATGTACGGGTGCCGTGTGTAAGTGTGTGTGACACGTACGCACACACGCGCCATCACCGTCGACGCGAGCCATTCATTTTTTGCGCGGGACGGAGCGCGTGCGGCGCGCCGGCGTCGCTTTGATTGCGGTCGCGAACTCGCGGATCGCGATGTAGCAGCTTCGATTTTCCTACGGAACTAACGTGTAACTCGTACTTAAATTAAATTATTTAGTTAGGTCCGAAAGAGGAGCTCGTGGCTAAATAATTACAGCCGCATAGACCGATCTTCCGGGTTAAGCCACGCTTGCCGAGGTTGGTCTATGGATGGGTGACCATTTACCATAGCGAGTTTCCTCCGTGCCTCGGAAAGCACGTAAAGCCGTTGGTCCCGGCTGTCATTTGTAGATCTTTGACAGTCGTTACTGTTGGTCAGAAGCCAGAAAGTCTGACAACCAGTCTTACCAAGAGTATCGTATTACCCAGTTACTGGGTTGTGGAGGTCTGATAGGCAGTCGCTCCATGTAAAATACTGATATTCAGCTGCATCCGGTTCGACTGGAAGCCGACCTCAACATAGTTGGGAAAAGGCTAGGCAGATGATGAGTTAGGTAATTAAAATCATGACAGAAAACAATTCCGAAAATAACAAAAACCATGACAGAAAATTCTGAAGCACTATAGCGCCCGTTTGTCTAAGCCGCAAACTCATACATTCACGAGAAAGCAAATTAAAAATGGGGGCCACATATGCGCATAAATCAATGAAATATGGCAGCTTGCACATAATGACATAATAATAAGTTATGCTACTCGTACCTACGTAATAATTGTCAGCACTGTTGGCACAGTGGCTGAGTGTGTGGCTGCTGCGTTACGTGTCGCGAATTCGATTTCCGCACAGAAAGATGTACGTGTTGAGTTTGTAAACACACCCAGCACATTACCTACAAAAGTAATTAAGTACAAGCGCTGGGAATGTTTTAAAAAAAGAAAGAGGAAGAATTGGAAAATTGGAAGTGATTTAAACTTTTACTTCGGTGTTCAAAGTAAGACTTATTCTTAGCAAAAGTTTCAAATTACATGTGCAATGACTGTAATATCATTAAAAATGAATTGAATGAAACAGCTGATTAGAGTTATTTAGAAAAGTACCTACTGCGTTGACCGCGCGTGACCTTTGGTGAAACAGCTGATTGGGACTACGCGGCCGGCGTGCGCGTTTGTGTTGTACCTACTGCGTTGACCGCGTGTAAACTTTGGTGAAACAGCTGATTGGGACTACGTGGCCGGCGTGCGCGTGTGTTTGTAATTATTTAGTACAGTACCTTACCTACTACGTTTTAGTACTTAGGAGGTACTTACCTACGTGTACTTTAAAAGGTGCTCGAAGTGTTCACCTGTTCTTTGTACGCACAGCTCAGCACGGCGCCTATGGCTTCTTTTCACGTTTTGCAAAACAAATGTACGCGATTTAACAATTATTATTTCGAATGCCGTAACAATCCTTTCGCTTAACTTTTCGCGACTTTCACTTTCTTGCTCGTACACTAGTCTTTTAAATTAACCCCACAAAAAAAACTAAGGGCGTCAGGTCAGGCGACCGCGCAGGCCAAGGTAAAGGCCCGCCGCGTCCTATCCAACGCTCGCCGAAGCTTCGGTCGAGGAACGCGCGAACATCCCGCTGGTAGTGTCATGTTGGTAGTACAGCTCGGACTGATAGCTTTCAGGCACGTTCTGCAGCTGCTCTTCCACGGAGGTTTCTTGGCACTTGGGCATACATTATTACGTGGAATGATGCAAAATCCAGTAAGTTTTGAGTTGGCCTCAAGATTCGGTCTCTTGATTCATCGGGATAGCGGTGGTGGAACATCAGACGGGTTCGCGGAAAACTGTGCGTTCGGTCGTAAAACAAGACCATATCTAGGTATTGCTGGTTCGTGTACACTGTTCTACGTGGTCGTGGCATGTTACTTACGGTTTACGGTTCACAGAATCTTTCGCGAATTACACGTCATGCACTTGACCTATTAAACGCGTGACTGGAGCGGCGCAGGCGGCGACGCGCATGCATTTCTATGCAGGGGAGCGGGTGGGCGGACCCCGCGACCCCGCAGACGAACGCGGGGATCGATCGAGAGGCCCCGATGTAGGTAAACTTTGTTCATGCGCCGAATACTGTTTGGCGGCATTTCTTTTGAAGGACATGCCTACTGAATGAGAGCTCGTACTCGTACCTACATTGTAGCGTAAGTAATAAGACCGCGTAGTAAACTGGTATACTAGCATTACTAGCGGACGCATCTTGATACTTTAAATTTATTAAAGTTTTAATTATCATTTTTACTATTTATTTTTTTATCGTGTTTATTAATTTTGGACTTTATGTAGGTAAATGACAAGATATATCACGTTTTTAAAATTAATAATTTGTCAATTTTAATACACGATATTATGGGCTTAAATACATTAGTATCATGGGTAGAATACGGGGTTAAAATATTGCCAATGAATTAAAAGTCACGCTGTATAATTCATCCATATTCATAATTTCTTTACCGCATGTAGGTATGAAAATGGTTTTAACTTTTTGTTACTATTTTCATTTCGTTTCTGAAGGTAGGTAGTAGGTAGGAAGTAAGTATGAAAAAGTGCATTGCAACGCCGGGTACAGCTAGTATGTATATAAAAATGAATTCCTATTTCCCTCGGTCACGGCATCACGCGTGAGGCGGCTGGACCGATTTCGCTATTAAGATTCTGAAGAAAGAAAATTTTGAGAATAAAAAAAAACGAAATTATCTCAGAATGTCCATATTCTTCATTTGTTTACCGCATGCATGAAAATGGTTTTAACTTTTTGTTACTATTTTGATTTTGTTTCTGAAGGTAGTAGGTAAGTAGTAGGTACGTAGTAAGTAGGACAAAGTGCATTGCAACGCATGCCGGGTAGAGCTAGTGTAGTTTATAATAATAATAACTAAACATGCACATATATATGCAATGAATGTATCAACATATAAGACGTTTGTTAAAACCATGTCTAACGTCAATTCCAATGCAAGATGAACGAAAACATTTAAAAAAGTTTTCAGTCGAGTTGAGAACCTCCTCTTTTTTGAAGAAGTCGGTTAAAAAAGGTATTTAACCCCTGTTTAGTGTAAACTTCGATTTTGTGGTAATACAGTATGTATTTGGATGAATTTGACTTTCAACCTAAATATTCGAAGCCGCTGTTGGGTAGCGCTGAACAATGTTGACAAAGAAAGGTAGTCGTCGATATGGATCAACGCACCCGATGTTATAAAGGCGGTGGTCATTCGACGAAGCGAGAGCATTCGGTGCTGAACAGCTGAAGAAGTCTGACCTTTTATATCTGACTAGCTTGTCCTTATTTTATGATCTTGTAATAGTTGTGTAAAGTGTTAATTGTGATCTCGTTTATTTTACTAACACTAACCCAAATACAAGTATACTCAGTGGTGGAGAGTCTATGTTGGTTTTATTTACTACATTTTTTTTACCTTGCTCGCAATCCTGACATACAGATATTAGCTATAACTGTAATGATAAAATCACTCCTGAACGATTATATGAGCTGACTGTATGGTCGCAAATCCGCCTTATCAGTGACGACTACCCACGATATCTTCTCTTCTGGGAAGGCCTTTATTCTGTATTAGACCATGATAGGCTGATACAAATCTATTAGGAAATTCCTATGTGGCGGTTCACAGAGTACTTCCTTTTTGACTTAGAGACGAGAATTCGGACGAAACACCAATGTGGATTGTAAATATTTGATCGCCTTGTCAAATATTGGATCGAAACGAGACCTCAACTGTGATCCAACGAATGAAAAACAATTTGTAATAACTCACGTTTAAAATATTCGGCTGTCGCTGTGTTTATTTATTTATTACGATTTTTTTTTACAAAATGAAGTATGAAATATACCAACAGCAATACTTCCTATAAAACATTTTGTTATTTGTGGTGTTGAAACAATTTATATTGAACACAAACTCAACTAATTTACAATGCGGACAGCATGGCACGCCTTGGCAAGCCACTAGAAAGCTACGTCGTAGCTGTAACGTAGCATCTTCGTGCTACGTCGTAGTAAATTGCTACGGTATTGTTTTCTGGTACAGGCTGAAAAGTGTTTAAGGCTCGAGCTCGAGCATACTTGTAGGCTAAATAAAAGATAGAGTGAGCTACTCTAATTTATGATAATGTTTTACCTTTTTATCTTTTATAAAACAAAAAGATGAACAAAAAAGTGATATTCTAAATGTTGACGTATCTTTTATTGACTAGGACTACGAAAATAAATCAAAGCATTAACGTCCTTAAAAACATCGTTCATCCATTATCTAATTAGCAATGTTATTAAAATATTTCCTTTTAATATAAATGTATTTTAACGGAAGGAAAAACTTCAAAAAATCTACATAATTATTTTTCGTATTATGTTTCCGGAAAATTGCCAGACATTCCTTTTCTCTGAGAACAGTCTAACGAGATAAAAAGGAATGCCTTTAATTCCTTTTCAAAACACTTGAAGGAATTACATTTTATTGGGGAAAGAATTTTAACAAATGGAGCTCATTTATGTAGGGCTATCGAAGTAACTGTTTGATGGTTTTATAATTAAAAGGAAACTTTGAGTTATTTTGTTCGTTTATGCGAAGGTAAGGAGAGAGATGATATCGCCGTCGTGATACATGATGGCGAAATGCTATTAATGATGACGTCATTTTATATACAAGGTTAGTCATAAAGGGGGTACTAATCCGAAAGGGTGTTAAAGTACCCATAATAATGAGTAACTTTTGTTCTACCACTTTCCCCAAAAGTCAATAGTTTAAGAGAAATAGCTGTTCAAAAATTACATATAAAATATGCTAAATACTATCTATCTGCAGTTACGATCAGCTGTGTTTACATTTTAGGTCATATTTGGGGCCACAAATTAGTAGTTCCATTTTCTGAATTCGTAACTAAAGCAGGGGCGAAGAATTTTTGAAAAAACTTAAATAAAAATTATTTTCGGAAATAAAAATTATCGAATTTTGAAATTTTAACACTTGCTTTAAAACAGTCAAGAGTGATACTTTGAGTGGCCTGCGGATTAGTACACCCTTTCCGACTAACCTTGCTTATGTAGTGTATTTTGACTGTACAAAGTTATTTGGAGGTATTGCAATGATTCACGCGTCTTCGTGAAATGAAAAGACTAAAAGACGATTCCTATGCTTTACTGAATGTTATTAGTTAACTATTTAAACTCCTATATCTTTACCAATAATGAAGCAAAGACCTCATAGCTTTGCATAGTATAGTATAGGTTAGTAGCCATCACAAGTAAAATTAGCTTACAAGTCTATTTATATGCCCAGTTTGGCAATAAAAATGCTACCATTGGTACGCACAACGAGCCGTTTTTCACCATAGGAACCGGACATAACACAGGTCTTAATCATGGTCGCGGCAGACACTGGCAGAATGTGCTGCATGGGAGGAGCTGCGCCGCGCCCTTGTTTCCGAGGTGGGGAGCGACCTGTCGCTGCCGGCCGTGGTTCGTTCTATGGTCGGCAGTGCAGAGTCCTGGGACGCGGTGGTCTCCTTCTGCGAAAGTGTCATCTCGCAGAAGCAGAATGCGGAAAGGGAGAGGGAGAGTGCAAGCACTTTTCCAGCCCACAGAAGCTGCTCCGGGCATCGACGGAGGGCGGATAACGCCCTCTTTCAACCCCCGTAAACGGGTCCAGAGGCGGCGGACTTGGGGATGTCCGCCTCTCCCATCCAAATGGACCAGAGGTGGTGGCGCGTAGTGTTCCACGCGCGCCTCTCAGATGACACACGGGGAGTCTCACTCTCCCCCGCGATTGGGGCCTGCAAAGGCGGGTCGGCACTAGTTGGGGGCTGCGGACGAATGTACTGCTCCCGCGGCCCCCGGCCCACGTGTACGAGGGAGCACCGGGGTGGTTTTAGTCAGTAAGAGTCTGTCAGACCCCGCTTCCCACCCCAGGGAGGAGGACATCCATGAGGATTTCCACACCGCAAAAAAAAGGTCTTATTCATGGTAGTAAAAAATTAAGGTAAAGTGAACGATTGCTTTACATCCCAAGTAAAAGGTTTATGGATGATACGCCAAGCACTTGTCAGTTATACAGCCATCTCTCATAATTGTGATTAACAGTATACCGGTAACCTGAGTGAATTACTTCTCGTATCCCGTAAATAATGCTTAGTGTCAAATACTAGGCATAGCCATGTTACGTAAAATTTTGCAGGGTTAACACAACATTTTCAAAATTAATTTAGGTTTTAGCTGCATCTTTTATTGTGAAAGTTAGCAAGAAGTTAGGTTTGGTGGAAAATATAAGTTACCTAAGTTTTAAGTTTATTTTGTGTACATAGTTTCTAAGTAAGTGAATTATTATTAATTATTAATGAGAAAACTAAGATCCGAAGCAGAAGTCTCGCCAACTTCTGCTCCCGTGTCGGCACGAGTTATAGGTACGAGATGTTCCGCGGTAAAAAACCGACCAAATGCGAGTCGGCCTCACGCACCGACAGTTCCGTACCTAGAAGAATTTCATTTTCATTTTTTTGGTTCCAAAATTGGCACTACTAATTTTGTTTGTCAAGGATTTTTGCTAATTAGATATCAAAACTGAAAAACTGTGCTAATTACAGACATCATTTTATTTTTCCTGTAATATTTACGTAAACTTGTATCAACTTGATTTATTCCAGATTTTTCGCTTTGCAAACTTCGGAGATGAGGGTGCAGGGATGGTATTTTTATAGTCATTTTTCATTATAAGCCAAATACTACACGGAATAAATGAAAAGAAAAATATCCTAATCCTAACTAATATTATAAATACGAAAGTAAGTTTTTTTGTTTGTTACCTTTTCACGCTTAAACCACTGAACCGATCATCTTGAAATTTTGCATCTACGTTGTCAGGAGTACAGAAACGGACATATGGTACCTTTCATCCCGAAAAAAGTACCGTTTCCGAGGAAAACAACAATAACTATATAGAGTGCGACACGTGTCTTCCGAATCATGATTGTATCATATTATTATAGAAACTTTAGTAATGTGTTAAGAGTTTTTTAACGCGAGCGAAGCCGCGGGCAATAGCTAGTATTTTATAATGTGAAAGCCCTTTCATATCGAGGGGTAACGGGCTATTTGGTTTAAGCGACATTTTGGGTGATATTGTGTTATATATACAGCGTGTCCCAGAAAGTAGTGTCAAGCGGAAGTCCAGAGGTAGAACATCCTTTGAGGTACCCAAATCACCCCCATGTATGTTCCGCGATTTTTTGTAGTTTTCGAGTTATGAATATTTTCATGTTTTTTAATCAAACTCTGACTATAACGACATTTTTGATCATAGTGACGTTAACAGTTGAGATACATGACTAATTTTTTTTTCTAAATTAGCTGATTAGTGACCCTATCGAATGCATAAACATTTGTAACCATAGATGTAACGAATGCGTTACAAAAAAATATTGAATTGTCATAAAGCTAAAATCCCGCATGTTTCCTAAATCTTTGTGGGTGATTTAAAAATAAATCTCCCTAAACTTTTTTTGTCAAATGTATTTTAAAAACTTATCCATTTTATCAGCTATTTACCCTGTAAATTTCATCGAGCTATCTCTACGACATCACAATAAAAATTTCATTCAAAGCATACAATATCGAAAATTCCAGTTGTAAAAGGGTGAATGAAAAATTGATTAAAACTAACAAATAACGTCTTTTTTAGTAACACTCGACGCAAAAACAGGGGTGTTATAAGTTTTACGTGTGTGTCTGTGTGTCTGTCTGTGGCATCGTAGCTCCTAAACGGATTTTGATTTAGTTTTTTCTTTTGTTTGAAAGGTGACTTTATCAAGAGTATTCTTAGCTATGATTCAAGAAAATCTGTTCAGCCGTTTGAAGATCATCAGCTCTTTTCTGGTTGTTGAAGGGATATGAGCAACTTCTACTGATCTGATCGTTTCGAAATTTACTATCCTGTGACTTTAATGATCCTGTGACAAGAAGGAGGTCATTACAACTTATCATAAACTTAAAGAATCAATAGACACACAATACCTCTACTGTATGTTGGGTATCATGCTGTTTTAGAAGATGCTTGAATATCAGGTCAAGGTTACCATGTTATTGTAACATCATTGAAGTCACAGGATAGTAAATTTCGAATTGATCAGATCAGTAGAAGTTGCTCATATCCCTTCAACAACCAGAAAAGAGCTGATGATCTTCAAACGGCTGAACAGATTTTCTTGAATCATAGCTAAGAATACTCTTGATAAAGTCACCTTTCAAACAAAAGAAAAAACTAAATCAAAATCCGTTTAGGAGCTACGATGCCACAGACAGACACACAGACACACACGTAAAACTTATAACACCCCTGTTTTTGCGTCGAGTGTTACTAAAAAAGACGTTATTTGTTAGTTTTAATCAATTTTTCATTCACCCTTTTACAACTGGAATTTTCGATATTGTATGCTTTGAATGAAATTTTTACTGTGATGTCGTAGAGATAGCTCGATGAAATTTACAGGGTAAATAGCTGATAAAATGGATAAGTTTCTAAAATACATCTGACAAAAAAAATTTAGGGAGATTTATTTTTAAATCACCCACAAAGATTTAGGAAACATGCGGGATTTTAACTTTATGACAATTCAATATTTTTTTGTAACGCATTCGTTACATCTATGGTTACAAATGTTTATGCATTCGATAGGGTCACTAATCAGCTAATTTATAAAAAAAAATTACTCATGTATCTCAACTATTAACGTCACTATGATCAAAAATGTCGTTATAGTCAGAGTTTGATTAAAAAACATGAAAAACATTCATAACTCGAAAACTACAAAAAATCGCGGAACATACATAGGGGTGATTTGGGTACCTCAAAGGATGTTCTACCTCTGGACTTCCGCTTGACACTACTTTCTGGGACACGCTGTATATTTGGAATCAGCAAATTCTTCTCATTCCAAATATATATATAACTCAATATCACCCAAAATGTCGCTTAAACCAAATAGCCCGTTACCCCTCGATATGATAACACACTTGACCTCTATTGCAAAGAATATCAAAATATTTTTCAATTTGTCTATATTTTTGCATTATTTAAAACTATTCCAAATTTCAAGTCGATAGTAGTTCTTGAAGAAGCAGTAGTAACGGACGGACGGACGGAGGAAGTCGTACCATAAGGGTTCGTTTTTTATCATTTTGGTATGGAACTTTCAAAATGGGCCAGTCAGCAAGCGATCGTGGCTTTTACCTAGTTTCCGTTGGGGATTCCCCTAACACAAACAAGCGAATATTAGCTTTTAGCTCAACGCAAGCTAAAACAGTGTTGTACCAACCTTGTTAATAGAAGCCAGGCCCATAAATACACGTCAGAGCAACGTAAACGTCACAGGTTGTTGCATGGGCGGTAAATTAATGAACATTATAACGTACTAACCTACACAATGTTACATTTCCGTATCACGAAAATGTTGGTGAAGAAGGTAGAATTGAATTCTTGACGAGTTTTGATAAATGATATTTATTTCTGTAAATAAATCTGTTACAGACACTTTTACAAGTCAATGTAAGTTTTTTTTTAAGACTAGATGCCGCCGGCATTTCCTATCTGACTAGCTCTGAGAAGAAAAGCCGAAACAAACTCAGAGGTCAACGTCTCTTTTAAAGTCCAGACATTGTGGTATAAAACTATGCGAGTGTAACAATGTAGGGCAACGTTTGGAATGGCCTTTTGAGGAAAGAGCCATAGCAGGTTTGAGTTGACCTGTCCCAACTGACTTTGTGTTATGTTATTTAATTTTGTATTGATGGTTGTACTTTGTACCGTCGTTGACACAAGTGTATCATACATTTTTTATTATAATTCTTATATGGAGTTCTTTTTAGGGTTCCGTACCCAAAGGGTAAAACGGGACCCTTTTACTAAGACTCCGCTGTCCGTCCGTCCGTAGTCTGTCTGATAGTTAGACAGTTGAAATTTTCACAGATGATGTATTTCTGTTGACGTTGTAACAACAAAGACTAAAAAACAGAATAAAATAAATATTTAAGGGGGCTCTTAGACAACAGACTTGATTTTTTTGCCGTTTTTATTGATAATGGTACGGAACACTTCGTGCGCAAATCCGACTCGCACTTGGCCGTTTTTTTTTTTATTTAAAATACTTAATTTGTTTAGTAAGACAATAGTTTGAGAACAAATTATTTTGATATCAGATATTATTATGTTAATCTAGTAACAACAAGATAACCATAATAATTTAGACTTTTTTTTAATTTAATTTAATTTAGAATCATACTTAAGTGTTCGCCAGACGGAACGTGGGGCGCGAGCGGGCGTGTCGTCGGCGGGCGCGCAAGAGTTGTATTCAAGGGATTACTACGAAGCAAATCACACCAAAAGCGAGCACTGCGCGGGTCGTGTTTGATGTGGCGAACGCTTTAAATGCTTATTTAATAAAGTTTTTACTACCTACACCACGAACTTCATGAAACATAATTATCGACGTGCCACACATAAAAATCTCAGCAGGCTATAAACAAGCAAATAACACGAAAATATAATATAAAATACATTTACACTTCCGTAACACATGATCTCCCTTCATAACCTTACGAAAAAACTTCTCATAGCCTTATTCAAATGATTGCCATTAACGAAACGTGTCTTTTAACCTAAACCAACATATTTGAGCTAGAATAACTCGTAGCAGTTAGTGGTATAAAGGTTTTTGGGTACCGCTATTGTGTACTTTAAAATGTGATATGACGTCAGTGTATGCTTTGTGGGGCTTTCATTTAAGGACCAAAATACACAGCGTATCTTGCGTCGGTCCGCCGCCGTCCGGCATACCGTCCTCGCCGACGAGGCCCGTCGCGACGTCCCACCGCCGCCGGTCACGATCCAGCGAGCTCTCCCGTCGTAGAGCCAGTCATCTCTTCAGACTCCGCAGTCACACCGATAATTCAGCCCTCATCAAGCTGTCTCCCCCCCCTATGTCCCCGCCAGCAACGCCCTAAGCCGAGGTCCGAGTCCCACTAGGGGTCGCCCTTAGTGCTGTTGTTGCAGGTAGTCATGATGTTAGTGTAGTACAAGTAGTTAGCTTAGGTTAAGTATTTTGCTTCCCCCCCATTGGCTGGAGACCCTTCAGGTCTCGCCAATAACTGCCCGGTTACGTAGAAACCGTCCCCTAGGACGACCTACAGCAGTCAAATAGAAAAAAAAAGTATCTTGCGTCGCGTATCTTGCACAGTAACGCGCGCGCTCCAAACTTCTAGGCCCTATTACGCTCGGCTTAACGACGTAAAATACGCGCGGTGTGGCCGTGCGGGAGAATTTGTATATAACGCGATGCATACGCGTAACACGACGAAACATGTGCCGCGCAAGATACGCTCAATGTGTCTGTAGCCTTAGTGTTTTTCTTGTATTTGTATGAGAATTAAGTTAAGGGGAGGGTGCACTGTTTCGTCTTATGACATTTTTTTAAGACAATAAAACAGGTTCTTTTTTAGGATTCCGTAGTCAACAAGGAACCCTAAAATGTTTGCCATGTCCATCCGTCTGTCCGTCCGTTCGCAGCTTAGCTCAGAGACTCTTAGCACTAGGAATTTTCAATTTCATATGTACTTTCTTAGTTAATCTAAGACGCCACTGACATACGGTGAAGGAAAACATCGTGAGGAAACCTGGACTTTAATGGTCTGAAATCGCCAACCCGCAGTGAGCAAGCGTGGCGATCAATGCTCGTTCCTTCTCTGTACGAGAAGAGGCCTTTGCCCAGCAGTGGGACAGTTACAGGCTAATTTTTTTTATTTTATTTTTACACTCTGTTCAACGAAAGATGAGTCTTGACATAGCGGTCATTTCGTAAATTGTAGCCGTAATTTGACTGCTATCGGAAAAACGTAAACAGCGGCATCAAAAATAGTAAAATAGCAACATTAGGTACCCATAAATGATGGAATCAGGCGTTACTTTGCGAAAATCCATGACATACAAATATGCAAATAAAATATCTAGCTTTAATTCCGCTGAACAAGATCGCTACTTTGGATGCAGTATGCAGCACCACCCTTCCCTCCCACAAATATATACCTAATGCAGTAATAATATACATGCAGAAAGAGTGAAAAATAATGCAACATGCAACCAAACCAATACACGACACGTGTTTTGCCCCTGCACGGGGCATCCTCAGGATAAGTTGACTCCTCGACCGCTAGGACGCGAAAAATTTCGCGTCCTAGCGGTCGAGGAGTCAATTATCGATCTTGTTCAGCGGAATTAAAGCTAGATATTCTATTTGCATTTTTGAACATTACCCATGCTTTGTTATTCTTTGTAGGTATGGTTACGTTTTGTAGAGAAACGTCAGGAGTTACCTTACGTTGAAAAGGGTTTAGTTTGTTAAATAATTAAGGCTGGTTGTTTTCCAAAACTAACTCCCTGGTCAAACAACCGTTTACTGGAATTAAAATGAACTCGAATGTTACGTAAACAGTTGTATAACCTGAGAATTAATTTAAGTATAAACCTGCCAGTATTGACCTAAATTCCAGCACTATATTTTAGACGAAAAACATTAATTTCATGGTTAACTTTACTCTATTTAATATAACAATATACAACCCATTTTAGCAAAGAAATATGTAGAAATAAGCAACATGTTTGCTTCAACACGGGTTCAACACAGTTTAACGCTTTTAAGGAAATTAACAAACAATCAAGATGAGCTAAAACACGACTCAAACAAATGGTATAAAAAATGTTAATTAATGCCTTGGTGGGACACTTTTATACAAGTTTAGTTTTAGTATACACTAAACCTGAAACTATTTTGTTCAGAATCACCAGGAGAATCGTTGACATATTTTTTACACCACATTATGTTTCTTTTTTTTCATAAATTTCAATTCTCTTTCAATAGGTTTCTACGCATAACAGTGGACGGGAATAGACACTTTGAGGCTTGAGACGGTCCGCTCAGTCAGTTTCCGTGTATTAGACAACCCCTGCATAGCACATCTCAGGCATTTCACACTTTACTAGGGAACTTAACGCGACATAAATTTGGAGATTTATTAAAAAACACATTTAGGCAGTTCTGATGAAAATCTTATTGGGGTGTCTCGGTTTTTGTATATACTAAAAATAAAGTTGTATATATTGTTAGAATATAGTTTGAATTCAATTATTATCAAAACTATTAAATTCCCTTTCTACTATTGTAAACATTATTTTACATTAGCAAGATAATATTGACTTCTTGTTCATTTATTATTCATACTTAAGTCAATACTAAGTTTGAATAATAAATTAATCAGAATTTCAATCTGCGACTCCCGCATTCCCCGAAAACTTGAGGGGAAGATCTGTAAAACAATGGTTAGACCTGCTGTCTTGTATGGATCAGAATTTTGGGCCACAAAAGGGACGAATGAAAGACAATTGCATGCAGCTAAGATGAGAATGCGAAGAGGCATGTTATTACGCGAACGTTTTTTTTTTTTTTATAAATGCACTTTGCCCCACACTAAGATTTCTCCTGTATCGTGGGTGCGTTTACAGACACAAATCTCACATACACAAACGCCCAGACCCGAAACAACCATCTGTAGGCCATAACAAATTTTTGTTCCGTGTGGAAATCGAACTCACGACCCGTAGCGCAGAAGCCAATCGCTTAGCCACTGCACCAAACGTGTCGTCAAATTAGAAATGAGTATTTAGGAGGAAGTCCGAAAGTGGCGCCAGTGACAGAGAAATTGTGTGGAAACCGGTTGTCACGGTATAGGCATGTGATGCGGAAGAATGAGGAACATGTCGTGAGGAAAGTTTTAAGTATGAATGTGGATGGTTATAAGCGTAGAGGAAGACCAAAGAAACGAAGGATGGATAGCGTAGAAGATGATATTATGACTAGAAAGAAGGTGACTACTGAGATGACGGCTAAGAGAGATGTATGGAAGAAAAATACATGCTGCGAAACCCAAATAGGTTGGAAAAAGGGCAGGAAGATGATGATGATGAAGTCAATACTAAGTTGTTTTAAGCGCGACCTAAAGGTACGAGTTGGTAGCCGACTGCATACAGCAGCAGCAGACGACGTGTCGCTCCGACGCTACTGGTTTCTATGTATTTCTATGAAATACCTTCCGCACCTACCGACACGTCGCCCGACTACGCGTCGTACGACCGCAGATGACGTGTCGCCCGACCGCAGATCAGTAGTGCCACCGACGCTGGAGCGACAACACGTTGAATCTTTCTCAAAAAATAGTTTTTCTAATTCCGAGGAAGAGAAACTTACAACCTGCACTGTACGATGCATCTAATAAAAACATAAGGCTAAGTTCACATGACTGCGCGGTACTGCGCGGAACTACTAACCGCGCAGTGCAAGATCTTGCGCACGAGACGGAGCGCGCCGCGCTATGCCGCGCGTTAATGTAGACGATAAACACTATTTAGTTAGATCTTGTACCGCGCGGTTAGTAGTTCCGCGCGGTACCGCGCGGTCATATGAACTTAGCCTAAGATACAAAAGTAAATCGCGATTGCTAATCCCAAACAGGACACACATCTTGTCTCACGGAACATTCAGAGCTAACTGTTATAGTATTTATTTATTTGTGTTTTTAGGTTTAGTTAAAGTATTTACTTTAATGTCTCTTTATTTATTGTTACACCGAGAACTACCCCTCACTTTTATTTTTCTTGCAAATCATGTCCATCCAAAGGTTGTCTGGAAGAAATTGCCTAGTGCGATAAGACCGCCCATTGTACATTTATATTTTAAAATAATGTTTCTTGTTTATTTTGTGTACAATAAAGAGTATTGTATTGTAACTGGAATACCCCGCTGCCGTCTGCTGCAGCCATCTGCAGTTGAGTTCGGAATCATGACTGCAGCGACATGACGCTGCGACGTGTCACTACAACGTGTCGTAACGACACGTCGTCTGCTGCTGCTGCATGCAGTCGGCTACGAACTTGTACTTTAACGCTTACGAGTTGTACGGTATTGTACCGCACAACTTTTACCTACTGATAAGTTTGATATGATATTAAATGATACGAGTCCTTTAAAGTCCAACAATTTAATACACTAAGTTAACACCAAAGTTTAGACAGAAATAGTTGTTAAGATTAAATGATATTGATACAGTTAAGAATAAATGATATTGATAAGTGAGAACACACGGTGCATTCGATGACCGGTAATGAACTGAATTGTAACTAAATGATAATGAATTATAAAAGGTGGCGGATATGCTGACGCGGTAAGTACAATAATTTTGCAATGTACGGTTGCACTGTACATGCTCCCGGGCGAGATGTGAGATGAGAGTGTGAGATGATAAACAACGAAAAGTACAACAAAATGATATTAATCAAAACTTAAATGATTAGGTACATAGATAGCTAATTTAAACAATTATAGTGCTGCTTTAAAACACGAACATTGCTGTATATGAATTATAAAAATAAATGATAAAACTAACTTATATTGTCCTTAATTATCTGATATTACACTAAACACTGGTTTTAGCACTGGAAATGGAGACGTTGCTTTGTCCTTTTTATTGTCACTGGTAGTAGACATTTCTCCGATACTATGATGACACTCATTCAATTCTCTACGTGAACAATTTAATTTTTTACAACACTTCACATTGACACCAGAACACTCATTTGGAACACTGACACTGATGGTGCTAACGACTGGCTGCAGAACCGCAGGATCCTCCGCCCCCGACGGCGACGTAGCGGCAGCCGCCCTCGCCCGCGCTCTCCATCCCAGGTGACGTCGTAGTCGGCGCCACGCTACAAGCATTCCAGCCAATATCATTATGCCGATAATGCTGTAGATTGCTGCATAATGATGAACATCGTGGAACCTTAGATCTTCTGTTAATGGAGTACTCTGTTTGATCATGTCTAATTGGTTCTTTATATTTGACAATTCTTGTTGCCTGGAGTCATAGCCGGTGGCATTTAAAAGCGACTGATATGGTACAGGTGATATGTTTATGATATGATTTATAGGAGCAATGTTAAATGTTCCTATATCTGGTGTAATGTCGGTTTTGCTTGATCCTTGCTTATGACTGTACAGACTAAAGTTCTGGGACTTAATAACACATCCCTGACCTATACTCAACAGACCTGCTTGTGACAGTTGTAATGCGGTAACTTGATCGGGGCATAATAAACGAAGTCGGCACGTTTCACAGCAAAAGTACATAAAATGATTTAAATGATTTATTTCTGCCCATTTGTTTGCACATGGGCTGATTTTTGTTTTGCATGTTCCAGTTTTCTCTGAAACCAGGCATAAACTTTGGTCGTCCTTGATATTGTATATGGGTCTCTTAATGCTACATAAAATAGTTCCTAAGCTTTGTTGAAGGCAAGAATTGATATCATTTTCCGTAAGTGATAATAAGGCGTCTTTCTTAAGGTTGATAGCGACATATTCTGATACAGGAACTATCTCAATCATATGGGATCCCATCATATGCGGTACAGAAATGATTTTCAAGATTTCGAAGGCATCTCTAGTAATCAAGGGTATCTTAATTTCAAAAATGAAATAGTGTTCGGATATCCTGGCACGTATCCTAAGTAAATGATAAATTTTGGTAAATTCCATTCCGTCCACTGGTGATGACAGATCCATTGGAAGCTGGCTCGAAATCACATCTAACTCGTGTTTCAGTTGCTGAGGAGATATTAGATGTAAGTTGAATTTGCCGTGGTAAATATCTGTAAGTGTGTCGATCAATTTATTCTGTATAGTTTTTAGCTCTAGTAAGAGGTTGTTGGCCATTAATGCTGATAAAGTAAATTCAGTGATAATACTGCAGTTTTGTATGGCAGATCTTAGCTTACTAATAGTATTCTCTAAATTGATCATCCTTTGATTAATAGCTTTGTATTGTTTGTCCATGATGGTTTCGGTCCTCTTTAGTAAATTGAACTCGGCTTCTACTATGGAGGTTTGATTTTTCCAAAGCATTGCCATATGATTCTGATTAATTTTAATTGTTTTAATATCTTTCTCATAGTTTTCTGCAAAGTGTTGATCCAACACTCCGAATAAGCTGTTGGCTAGATAGCCGACACCGTCAATGAGACCGCGCTTTTGTCTCGCACGCGCATCTTTTTGCTGATTCAATAGCATACGATTATAGTGTTGTATTTCTTGGTAGCCGTGACGTAGTTGTATGAGGATTCCCTCGCAATGAGACACGGTGTCTATTTCCGTACACAATGTATTTAAATATTCTATGTTCTTTGATAAGGCTATCATACCATCCCAGTATGGATTCATATCAAAGTAAACCACTAAATTCCACTCGTCCCTGATCAAATGCATATTACTGATTTTATCGAAATATAGTGACTGATTATTAGGCAAGTTTTTAACATTATATTCACACTGCGAAGAAGATATCAACGTCATGAAAAATAATAAAAATGTTACTGCCATTGTTGTGAAATCAAATTTTTTACGAGTTGGTTTATTCGATTCTTCCGATTCTGGGATATTCTTGCTTATTTTGTCTGTTTTATGCTGATTGTCTAACTGATTGCTATTTGATATCTCATGAACAGGTAAAACTGATAACTTAACGATAGGCCGTTTCATGAGTCCATTTTTTGTTTTCACAGTGACGACTCTTACGTGGCCATCCTGTCCCGGGTGTAGCTTCATGACTCTACCCATTGCCCACTTTCCTGGAGGCAAATTTAAATCGTGTATAATAACTATGTCGTTAACTCTTATCTCACTCTGTGCTTGTTTCCATTTGCTCCTAGCGTTCAGCTGACTGAGGTACTCTGATTGCCATCTGCTCCAAATGTCGTGATATATTTTTCTTGTCAATTGCCACCTTATTGGAAGGTCATTTTCAGTTTCATAGATTGTAAGATTAGGTCCGCTAGCTAGAAAATGTGAAGGAGTTAAAGCATCGAGATCTTCTGGATCTTCTGACATGGCACAAAGAGGCCTTGAATTTAGGCAGGCTTCTATCTGCGTTAAAATTGTGGTTAACTCTTCATATGTGAGTTTTTGTGTCCCAATTACTCTTCTCATGTGATATTTCAGGCTCTTGACCCCTGCCTCCCAGAGACCTCCTGCTGACGGCCATGACGGGGCATTAAAATGCCATTCTATTTCCATGTTTGTAATTCCAGGTATAGCCTGTTCTTGGAGTTCTTGAAACTGCTGTTGTAACACGTGACTCGCGCCTAAAAAGTTGGTGCCATTGTCACTATACATGTGACGTGGAGTACCTCTTCTAGCAGCCATTCGCCGTAACGCTGCTAAAAATGTGGATGTTGTTAGGTCAGAGACCAACTCCAGGTGCACGGCCTTTGTCGCCATACAAACGAAAAGAGCCACGTAACCTTTTGTTGTTTTTATTCCGCGACCTTTATTTGCTTTGACGTCGATGAATCCGGTATAATCTACGCCGGTATGACAAAACGGCCTCGAAGGATTACACCTGGGTTCAGGTAAGTCACCCATAAGCTGATAATGTTTATAAGGATTATGTTTCCTACAAGTTACACATAAGCGCAAGCGCTTCTTGATTGCTCTATTTCCTCCTAGGATCCAAAACTTTTTCCTCAAAAATGTTGACGTCAATTATTATTTGGCTCCCCCATGAAGGGTGAGTTCATGACCATGATCAATGATTAAATTGGTTAATCGGTTATTATTGGGCAATATGACTGGATGCTTCATATCTTCGCTGATATATGCTTTCCTAAGCCTCCCTCCAACTCTCAATATACCTTCTTCGTCAAGGTAAGGATTTAGATTTAAAATCTTGCTAGACGCTTTGATCTTGTTGCTTTTGCTTAACTCTATGATCTCCTCTGAAAATTCTTGCTGTTGTATATATTTTGATAATAATGACTTGGCCTTATGTATTTCGTGTAATGATAAAAATGTTCCCTTCTTCTGCTTTTTGTTTATAAACCGTAGAACCATGGCTAATGCACGTACTATTTTCATATGTATACGAACTACAGTTGTCAATAAGTTGCTGAATAATACTTTCGCCTTCTAGCTTTGTTACTGCATTAACTCTGATACTCTTCTTTACTTCTTGATCTATTGGATAATGTGGTAAGTCATTACTTCCGGGTACATAATGTTTCAATAACCAAGTTGGTCCACGCCACCAGAGATGATGATCTTTCAATTGAGATGGCGATAGTCCCCTGCTCGCACAGTCAGCGGGGTTGTCCTCTGACTTAACATAGTACCACTGGTCTGCAGGTATTACTGATATTATTTGGGTCACTCTGTTAGCAACGAACGTGTTCCAGCGTGTCACATCTCCTTTGAGCCAACCCAGTACTACCATTGAGTCTACCCAACAGTATACTTTGATATTGTAATTGTTTAAGCATTGTTGAATTTTAGCCATGAGTCTTGATAACAGGACCGCTCCACACAGTTCCAATCGAGGGAGCGAAACCGATTTGCTAATAGGCACTAATCTAGCTTTTCCCGCTATCAATGTTACCGATGTGTTATTTGGTCTTTTCATTTTGCAATATATGACGCACGCGTAGGCTTTTGTCGAAGCGTCACAGAATCCGTGCAATTCAATTTGATCTTCCTCCCGAGTTTGTATCCACCGTTCGATTTGATATTGATTGATATTGCTTAGATCTTTCCTGATAGCTATCCATTCCTTATGTATGGTATCCGGCAATGCGTCGTCCCATTGAATGTTCAATGACCAAACCTTTTGAAATAGAATTTTTAACTTAGTTGTTACTGGAGAGAGCCAACCAAGTGGGTCAAACAGCTTTGATATATTTGATAATAATGTACGCTTGGTTGATATTGATATGGTTGATTCAACGTTGTATTGAAAATTAAATGTGTCTTGGACCGGGTTCCAACTAAGGCCCAATGTCTTTGTGGACTCCATATGCCTAAAGTCGTATTCGCCTTGATTGTTATCTGCAGAATCAACGTTTTGTAACAACTCAGGGGCATTAGATTTCCACTTCCGCAAGTTAAAACCACCTGATTGCAATATGTTTATTAAATCTTGTTGTATATTTTTGCCCGTCTGTATGTCATGTGATCCTTGTAATAAGTCGTCCATGTAAAACGATTTTTCCAGAATATTGATAGCACTGCTGTTGGGATAATTCGCCTTTTCGTCTTGTGCCAGTTGACGTAAAGTCATCATTGCAAGGAAAGGGGCTGCTTTTGTTCCGTAGGTCACGGTTGTTAAACGATATTCTTTCAATTTATCTCCGGGATAATCCCTCCAGATGATTCTTTGCAAGTCCTGATCTGATTCATTCAGCCATATCATCCTAAACATTTTTTCGATGTCGGCAGTAAAACCATATTTAAATTGTCGCCATGTGATAATTAAAGTCTGTAGGTCTTGTTGTAAATTTGGCCCTCTGTACATAAGGTCATTGAGACTGTAACTGGAACTTGTTTTTGAGGATGCATTAAAAACAACACGTAATTTGGTTGTTGTAGAGTCAGCTTTATGAACGCAATGATGTGGTAAATAAAAATTGTTATTGTCAATTTCGCCATTTACGTTTTTGCTTGCTAAGCTCATATGTCCGAGCGATAGGTATTCGTTAATAAATAACTTATATTCACGAGTTATTTCTTTTTGCTGAATAAATTTCCGTTCCAGTTGTTTAAATTGTGCAATTGCTTTAGACTTCGAAGTACCTAAATTTTCTTGAAACATTGGCTTTAATGGCAACCGAACCTCGTATTTGCCATCCGGGCGTCTTTTAGTTGTGTTTTTGTAATAATCTATGCATTTTTGATCCTCTGATGAATATACAGGGTCCCCATGATGGGGTATATCCTCTATCTCCCAAAACCTGCTGATATCCCCCATGTTTTTCAAAACTACGTTACACTGTAGCGTTTTGACAGCCTTTCCACACAGAATCCACCCGAGGCCTGTTTGTTGGGCCGTTGGGAAGGTGTCTGACTTACAAATCCCTTCTAAAATTACCTCTGAATACACTTCGCCGCCCAACAGTATATCAATAGGCCGGCTGATATAAAACTCTGGGTCTGCTAATTGAATATTATCTAGACAAGACCATGCTGGTTTTGGAAATGTAACATTAGGTAGGTTATTGATTAACGATTGCATGATAAATACATCTGTTTGAAATGAATGTTTGCTACTGATAGAAGTAAAGTTTATACTGATTGCTCCCGTGCAGCTGCTGCTTTTGGAGCCAACTCCTGATACAACACCTTTCAGCTTCTGACGTGGAAGTCCTAATAGCTGCGCCGCATTCTCGGTGATCAGGGATGTTTGCGATCCTTGATCTAATAGAGCTCGCATCTTGATAAAGGTACCGTCTGCTCGCTGTACCATGATTACAGCTGTTGGCAACAGCACTTCCTGTGCCTCGCCTTGTAGTGACACGTGCGAATTCCAATGACCCCGAGTCTGTTCACCCGTATTGGAAACGCTGTTGTTTACTGATTTTGATGTCGTTGCAGCGGGAGTCACGTTGCTGCGCACGAACAACTCATGTAAAACGGTGTTATGATTTCCGTTGCACGTGCGACAACGTTTTTCCGAAAGACATGCCTTATTGTAATGATTATAGAGACAATTATTGCATAAATTATATTTCTTAACAGTCCGCCTTTTCTCATCAGGGGACATGTCTAAAAATTTTTGGCAATAGAATATCCCATGGTCGTATGTTTCACAAATGGGACATTTGCTTTTCATTTGATTTCCACTCGTGTTGTTATCTGACGTTGGTTCAACACGACGGCTTGTGAACGATGATTGTTTTTGATGTTGCGGCTTTTGCTGTTTATTAAAAAAATGATATGACGATTTTTGACTGTCGTAATTGTTATCTTGGTTTGATTTAATCTCCGTCTTCCTAGCTGAGGTCTCCAATGTTATAAACTTGGTTTCTAGAAAGTCGAGAAATTCCTTCAGCACTGGCAACTCCCTAGGTTCTTTAAGTGATTGTAGATATTCTGTGTTAGTTTCTGGGTCCAGTTTTTGTGATAAAATATAAATAAGCAGGGGATCCCAGGAAGAGACCTCTATGCCTAAATTCTTGATAGCGTTCAAACACTCGTTGGTTGTTGCATGGACTCTTTTGATATGACCTACTGATAATTTAGGGCTCACTGGAATATTAAATAAGATATTAGCTTGAGACATAAACAGAAGTTTTTTGTTATTGTACCGATGGTTCAAGATGTCCCAGCACACCGCATAATTGTCAGAACTGATTGTAAGATGTTGAATCAGTCGCTCCGCCTCTCCTTTGACCTTTCCTTTCAAAAACTGCATTTTCTGAGCTCCTGATAGAGATGGATTTTTGTGTATGGTCTCCGAGAAGAGATCTCTAAATGATGTCCATTGCCTATAATTACCATGAAAATTAGGTATTTCCATTTGAGGTGTAGTTTTCTTGGAAAAGGAAGTGGACCACAATTTTTTGTTTATTGATTTTTTCATGTCGCTGTAAATTTGCTCATAGTTGGAGTACATGTCCTCATACTCCTTGTTCGAACCCTCCAATTCACTATCTAATTCCCAATGCAAGGTGTCTATGACAGACCATCGTGATTGCAGTGTGCGGAGTAAATCATCGAACTCCCACTTCTCTGCTACTGAATCTAAGTTTATGCCTGATACTGTTCGTTGGAACGCCCTGAAATTGCTCGCCTGTTTTCGTAGCATTTCTTCTGTTTTGCTGTTTGTGCCCTTGGATACCGAGGAAGAGAGTTGACTCGTCCCTGCCCCGCCCAATAACGTAGGTGGCTTCAATAACGGCGTAGACGGCCTGCTGTCCTCTCTCACCTGATAATTTTGTATCACCGCACGTATATTGTCAAACCTCTCCTTCACAGCTTCGTACTGATTGGACGTGAAATAAGTATGCGATCTCACACCAAAACTACACATGTTTGCATGATTCGTTTGGAACTCGAGCCAATATTTATCGAGAGTTTCGAGTCGCCGCTTGATATAATCCGCTGTCTTCCGCTCCGATCCATCTTTCTTGAAGTTGGTAAACAGCTGCTCAACAGCAGTAGCAATTTGCTGCTGTGTAGACAAAAGATCTTCCATAGTCGCCATTGCGCGAGATTCAGACAAAAAAAGGAAAGATCTTACTTGATGTTTCGCTGATAAGTGTAGCAGTTGACCGCAAGCCCTGTCTGCTCACGATCACCGGAACAACACTTCACAAATTCGCAAAGGTCCACCACACACGCGAATGATCCTGCTTTCAACCAAACCGCGCGATAGGTCAAAATGCTCGAAGGACCAAAAAGATGTACGGTATTGTACCGCACAACTTTTACCTACTGATAAGTTTGATATGATATTAAATGATACGAGTCCTTTAAAGTCCAACAATTTAATACACTAAGTTAACACCAAAGTTTAGACAGAAATAGTTGTTAAGATTAAATGATATTGATACAGTTAAGAATAAATGATATTGATAAGTGAGAACACACGGTGCATTCGATGACCGGTAATGAACTGAATTGTAACTAAATGATAATGAATTATAAAAGGTGGCGGATATGCTGACGCGGTAAGTACAATAATTTTGCAATGTACGGTTGCACTGTACACGAGTATTAACATAATAGTACAAAAATATCTTCTAATAAAGTATTGGTTTCTTTGTTACTCAACAAATTGTTTTCTTGATCTGACAGCTTTTCTTGTATTACTTTTGTAGGCTTTTATTGGAAATGGAAATTGGAAAAAGTATTGTGAAGGCTGTGAAAATATATCTAGAAATATCCCGGTTATAATTCAGCTTTAGGATAAAAATTCTTTGCATTCAAACATTACCATTGGGACCGTATTATTAGCTCTTTGTCTTGTATGTAAAACGGCAGCTATTGTCGAGACAGCTTGCATACAAGAACGACAAGAAAAATGTTTGCTTCCAAAGACTTTAAATTAGCTCTTAAACTACATATAGTATAAGAGCTAATTTAAAGTCTTTGGAAGCAAACATTTTTCTTGTCGTTGACTAGAATATTATTATTTTTCGCCATAGACTATCACACCATATACACACTAAGGGTGGTACCCTTAGGGTGCCTTACCACCAGAGATGTGCTATGAAGCTATGCTGCGAGAGTGTAAAAGCTAAGCTACTATGTGACCATTTCCACTGATGCTAAGTTATGTAGCGGAGCGAATAAGATGTGCTATGAAAATGTGCCGCCGCAATGTAGCTGTGCGAGGAAGATGCGCAGCTCAAGCTATTCGACGTATCGACAATAGGGAAGGCACGGGGAGCGGCGGCGCGGTTCTCTGCACCACTCGCGACCGTCCATAGCACGCATTCATAGCTCGCATCCATAGCACGTATCCATAGCACGCATTCACAGCACGCATCCTTCCATATAAAAAACGTAGCTTAGTTGAATCAGTTTCCACCAGTGCTATGCTATGTGAATTAATGAATATGATTGGTGGATATCAAATGCATCCATAGCAACGTTGCATAGCTCATCTCTGGTGGAAAAGCAGCCTTAAGCCGGAAATACATTTTGGCTAAGCCACGCGAGCGCAGACAAATTGATACAAGGCGAGTGCTACAGTCTACATGTTGGTGGTATTCGAAATAGGCCAATGCCAACAAAGTTGACAAACATGTGGACACGTTTAGCCGAGAGCAGACAAGCCGCCTTTGATTTGTGCAGAAAAACCGACACTGTTCCGAAGTGAGACGACTCGTGGCGAGCGATGCCGAGTGGTGGCAAGGCACACCAAACGAACCGTATACACTTTGGCGCTCGCCTGCACTCGGTCAGCTAGGCGAGCGACTACGAGCAATGGCAAGATAAATGGGCTGTCTATTGGTACTCGCTTTCGCTCAACGAGCTATGGCCAAAATGTATTTTCGGCTTTACATTAAAGTCCAACGATAATCAGTTTACTTTGTTCTGTCGTGTCGTATTAAGAAATTTACACGGGTCTATTTTCGCCACATGGCTAGGCCGCACGGCGAAAATCGACCGTCTAAATGACAATTCGACTAGGCCGCAAGTGACTAAAATCGCAAGCCCCAAAGTTGGGTGCCATCCGGCTTTTGCCGTGCGGCGACAAGCCCCATGCGGCGGGTGACTAAAATCGACCGTGTAAATGGTCAGTTGCAGGCGGTCACCCGCCGCATGACATGTGTTTTGCGCTGTGTTGTTCCGCTAGAAATGAACAAGCCGCATGCGATTTTTGTCGACCGGTGTAAATGTGGCGATTCGATTTTTACAAGCGATGCGACTGGTGACTTGCCGCACGGCTAAAATCGACCCGTGTAAATCCCATATGTGAGAGCCAGAAGAGTATAAGGTGGTCACTCTACCATCAGGGCGTTTACCAACAGGTGTGTTAGGGTCAAATGCGAATTGACAAGAATTTGTACACTTTGATCACTTGAAACTGTGTGAAACCCTCAAGTAATCAAACTGTGTTAGAGTAGGCAACTATCCGTAACCGCAGAATTTCGAGTAGCTAGCATTTGAATGTAGGGTCGCCAACAACAGGCGAGCATTGCAAGTGAAAACCGGAATTGGTTGTGTTGAAATGTACTGACAGCTTAGGGCGATTACAGTTTAAGCGATATGGATTGAGTTCGAAGCGCGAGTTGCATCACACACCAGAGAACCATAGAGTAAATAGCAAAGAGTAAATGATCTATTCTCTCCACATTTAAAACGCTTGGATTATTTGCATACGAGATACGCTTGAAGTACGAAATATGGGCCAAAAAAACATAATGAAGTATTTGTTGCGCACTTCTTGTACTCATACTCAGTAAAGGGGACAGCTGTAGGCCTAGCATGAATGTTTTGACGTAACGTTAATATATGTGAATTTTGAATCAAAAATACACAACTATCCTATAGCATTTTGGTTTGAATATATAAGATAAGTACATTTAAACATTGATGGGAATAAGGTTTTCAATTCAATGAAGTATTTTGTGCGAAACGAGTATTTCCAATTCAAAACTCACACTAACGTTACCATACGTCATAACATTCGTATTTGCCTACTGTTGTCTGGCAAATACTTATAATAGATATTTACGACTCATGACGGCCGTTTAATCGTGCGATACTAGTTTTGCTATTAAAAAAAAAAAACGCTTAACCGCGTATTTTCTGCGCTGCTATTTTGCAACAATCGGCTAAACTGTAAACACCCTTATCTAAACACATTTTTCACGAAGTCGGATCACGTGAAAAGCATTATTCTTCCCGACGCGCATCGTTAAGACGAAATTCTTGAATGTGACGCGTAAATGGGTTCTTTCAGAAGCACGTGACTGCTTATCATGCAACGTAATAATGTACCGAATATTGTTTTTACTGAAGATTGCCGAGTTAGGGAGAAATCACACGTACCACGAACCATACGAGCACCACACAATACACCTAAGAGTCAAGGGAATCGCTTAGGTATGTTGTGTGGTACTGCTTCCCATCCTCTAGAGCCTAGAGGATGGGCAGCAGCGTTCTCTGAGTACTTTAACAAATATACTGCGATCGCCAACACGCCTGCCAAGCGTGGCGATTATGGCAACCCTCCCCCCAACATGGCTTAGGGGAGGCCTATGTCCAGCAGTGGACGTCTTTTGGTTGAATGATGAAAAAGTGGTCAAGCTGTGGTTACGTGTGAACAGTTGTGCTGCAGCTTCTTGCAGTTCGCTGTGGTAACTACAAAATGTCAATGTGGTTGCGTTGTCGCTAATAGTTGCGATGTGGCGCAGGCAGGCGCGCGGTGTCGCTGGTGGCTGCATTGTGGTTGCGATGTGGTCGGGTACACGGTTAAATTTGGCGGCAAAATGTGGTCCGCGTGAATTACACTATTCATTTGCATTCAAATTAGTGCCCGCCCACGTATCGTTGTTGTGGTGTGGCACCACAACTACAAGATTGTGGTGCAGTTTGTGGTACGTGTGTAACAATCCTAATTCCGTTTTGTTTTTTAGTAAAAACAGGTTAAGTTCTCTCGTATATCACGTCAGAAATTAAATTAGACTTCGTATACTCAATAACGTGTCTGAAATATAACGAGAAAATTGAGTTTTCTTATATTTATGGTATTATATGAAAAACCTGTCTTGTAATGTTAAGGCTCGATTTTTCCAACGTCGAATGGCGTTTAACTGAGGAATACGTTAAATGTTTTTAAAGATATTCTATACAAAAGCTGTATAAAACATTGGTAGAATTGCCTCTAAGTATGTTATGAAAACAATCCGCGTTTTATCCAAGTTTATTTTTGAAGAATTTGGTCTTTATGCACAGGGCATAAAATATAAATAATTAAAAAAAACATGTTTTCTTTTAAATAGTCCTTGCGGACCATTTCTACGTGACCGGTCAGTTATTGGCGAGACCTTAAGGGTCTCCAGTCAATTGGGGGAGGGGGGGGGGAATAATAAGAAGTTTACCTACCCTTAATATAAAAATAAACTATTTTAAATGGAACATCTTGACCTGGCCCACGAGTGTGGTATGTCATTGTGCTACCACCAAAGGTATAATAATCAAGAGCCTTAAACCACATCCGTAAAGGTGACGAGAGCGTCAGGCAGCTGGATCAAGAGCTTGATACAGAAAGCGGTTCTGCTAGACGCAGTGCCAAACCACCGGTAGCTTGGACCCTGTTTCCAGAGCCAATAGGCTTAATGTGTTTTTAAATACATAGTTTATAAGAATTAATGTCAAATGTACGAGTAGTACTAAAAATCATTGCTCATGTTCACGAGTGCCTAAAATGAAAACGTACGCAATTTTTTTTGGAATTATTGGAATACTATTACAATTAAACAGAAAAGCAGTCAAATATCCAATAGTATTTGTTTCGGGTGTCTAAACAGAGCGAATATCTTCGTGCAATAGGGACGAGCACGTCTTTTAAATTCCTTTATTAGATTCCGGGCGACGTTCCTCGTGTCACCGTCGCGTCGGATCTGTTTACATGTTTTGAATGTAGTAGTATAATAGTCAGGGTTTATTTTGGGCAGAATAAAATAATGTTTTAAGCTGGCTACTTGACTCAATTTCCCATTCATAATAATGATTTTGTTGGGCATACTATTGAAATTTTGGCTTTGAAAATTATACATGTTACATTTCAAGATAATAACTATTTCCTACTCTATACAGGGTGTTAACGAATTCGTGTACTTCCTTAAAACCACATGATCTACTACTGGTGTAGACAGGCCCTGCACGGAATTTAGCTTGATTAAAAATAAAAAATTTCATGCGGCTTTGTTACCAATCGTATCTAAATCACCTAATAAGGATTCAGTAATTTTTTTTTTTTTTTGCAAAATGAATGTTTTATTTGTGTGAACATTTCGATGCCACGCATAAATTAATGACTACGCCGTACTAGGCGACGCGGCTGGCAGGAACGACTTATGCGATATCGCTCTTTGCATTTAGATAACTCAAGGCTCTAAAAAGATTCAGAAATTGAAAATCAAAAAACTTTTTTTTAAATATTTTTTTGTTTGATTTTTGAAAATTCCCATTTATGGTTAATCTGTGTCACCATTAAATTACGTGGTTTCAAGGAATTACACGATTTCGTTAACACCCTGTAGTGTCATTGAGAGCTAGCAGAATCGTGCTGAGATCAAATCTATCCTTATGAAGATGAAGTTGATTATGAAGATGTATCGAGATATATCGATTATAACCATTAGTAATTACTGATTTGATCGAATTCGTTATTCGCGCTGCGGAGTGAGACATAGAGTCCGACATGGGTTTAAATGAACATGAAGGGCGATGCTGTTAGTGAAGGAAGATACCCAAAACCTATCAAATCCAGTACATTTTATGGTAGTTCTCTATTCCACCAAGTTCATTTAGAATCACGTCTGACTGTAGTAACTTCGTAGTTGGGCGGATTTTTTAAAAAGTGTACATATTTTATAATGAAGGTTTTAAACGTTTCATCTGACTAACTTTTTGATGAATTCGTTGCATGTTTTTCTTTATAACTTTTTTAATTGTCACTGATTACTATTTGGTCATATAATGTTAAGGAATAATAACAAATAAAAAGTTATAAACCTACAGTTTCATAATCGATCGCCAGCATTAGTAATTAGTAAATGTCTCGACTATGACAATCATTCATGATCTCCCACCACTACTTAAATTCCCATTCATAAAAATTACTGAGCAAACAACTGAATGTATCGTTTTCAAAATTACATGATAATAAACATAATAACTATTTTCCACTCTACAGTGTCATTGATAGGTAATCAGTGTCATTGATAAGAATCGTGTAGAAATGATTCTACCTTACAATTACAGCTAATATCTATATGTCAGGTACAAATGCGGGCATGGTAAATATAGAAAATAAAACTAACATAGACTCTCCACCACTGAGAGGACTTATATTTGGGCTAATGGTTAGTAACATGAGCTACGTCACAATATAATATTAATTTACACAACAACAGAAAAATAATAAGACAACCGACAAGCTAGTCAGATAATAAAGGTCAGATTTCTTCGGCTGATTTGAACAAAAATCCAGCTCCGTCGAATGAACAGCTTTTATAACATCAGGTGCATCGATCCATGACGCCGACTACCCTTTTTTATCGTCTAATTGTTGCTCAGTGTGGCCAGCTACCGACAATAGAACGCGTAAAAGACCCCAGTAACCGCCTTAAAATGTTTCGAAAGAAACAACCTGGGATGACAAGGACATTAAAAGCCGCTGTATAAAAAAGGGTACTCTCTCTCCAGTGAGTATTAAGATGACTTAAGGATAATGTGACGGAGATAGGCAGTAGCATCCTTTTCCCTTAGTGTGGCGCTACACCATGCCGAAATTACGTGACCGAACTTCGGCGTCTATGTTGTTTTTTGGGTAAGGCGCAACGTAATTTCAGCCTGGTGTGCCGCGGCTAATTTAAAAAGCATTGCAGGCGTAATCACGCGTATCTTCGGCATAGTGTCTTTAGACACTTAGAAGTTATAGTTCAGTTGCGATCTTTATTTATAAGTGCGGAGAAATAATTCAAATTCATGTAAAATATCGTTCAACACTTACAATAAAAACAAAAAAAAGAGCCGTTGTACACCACGTACTGCCTCCCTGATCTATCTTTCATGTCTTTCTAGTCTATCCAAAGGTTGTCTGGCAGGTATCGCTAGTAGCGGTAAGACCGCCATTGTACCCTTGTTTTAAAAAGTTTCTGTTTTTTAGGGTTCTATACCCAAAGGGTTAAACGGGACCTTATTACTAAGACTCCGCTGTCCGTCTGTCTGTCTGTCCGTCCGTCTGTCACCAGGCTGTATCTCATGAACCGTGATAGTAAGACAGTTGAAATTTTCACGGATGATGTATTTCTGTTGCCGCTATTACAAAAAATACTAAAAAACAGAATAAAATAAATATTTAAGGGGGCTCCCATACAACAAACGTGATTTATTTGCTCGTTTTTGCTCGATATTGATAACGGCAACAGGTAGACGCTTGAAATATTCACAAAATATTTAGATAAATATTCATTTTAAAAATAAATAATTAAATTAAAATTAAACAAATATTTAAAGGGACTCCTAAATACCAGACATGATTTTTTTGCCGTTTTTATAGATAATGGTACGGAACCCTTCGTGCGCGAGTCCGGCTCACACATGGCCGGTTTTTATTTTTGTTATGGTGTACCATAAAGCTTAGGTGTTCTATCTATCTATAAATCGAAAGTAAAACAAATTAAACTTCACACCACTGTCATCTGGGAGCGAGCCCAGAAGACTGGCAGCGTTGCCACGCTGGATCATCATCTGCCTAGCCTTATCCCAACTAGGTTGGCGTCAGCTTCCAGTCTAACCAGATCCGGCTGAATACCAGTTTTTAAACGGAGCGACTGCAATTAGACCTCCGCAACCCATTCACTGGGCAATCCTAAGGTTAAACCGGTTGTCAGACTTTCAGGCTTCTGAATAACTGTAACGACTTCTTCTTCTTAGCGTTTCGATGACAAACTAATTATCGTGGTGAAAGGAATGTCCAATCGGCGTTAGTACTCGCTGATTGTTACCCAGGGTGCGCCAGACGTATGGGGTCAGAAGTACGTCATTCGGGGAGGCTCCTTTCATGCGCCCCCTGTAACGACTGTTAAAGGTATTTTTATGACAACCAGGACCGACTGATTAACGTGCTCTTCGAGGTTTGGAAGGGTCTGGACGTGTAACTAAAGCCGCGTTTTCACTAGGGGACATTAGTCCCGCAACTCTGTTGCTCGACACGAAATATACGTGTCCCCCGCGATGTCGCCTGGCGTCGCGCGTGACATCTACGGGTCGCGGGACTTGTCGCAAGTCGACGCTCTGCAAGCATCGACACGCGCGACCTCCGTGTCCCTCGACAGTCGCCAGACAAGCTTAAGCCTCGTCCCCACTAGGAACATTTGTCGAGCGACATGTGTCCCCGGTGACATCGGGCGATGTCGGGCGACGTCGGACGACATCGCCGCGACATTGTTGAAACTGTTCCTTGTCGCACAGTCGATGAAGAGTAGTGATAGAAGCCTCGTCCCCACTAGGAACATTTGTCGAGCGACATGTGTCCCCGGTGACATCGGGCGATGTCAGGCGACGTCGGACGACATCGCCGCGACATTGTTGAAACTGTTCCTTGTCGCACAGTCGATGAAGACTAGTGATAGAAGCCTCGTCCCCACTAGGAACATTTGTCGAGCGACATGTGTCCCCGGTGACATCGGGCGATGTCAGGCGACGTCGGACGACATCGCCGCGACATTGTTGAAACTGTTCCTTGTCGCACAGTCGATGAAGAGTAGTGATAGAAGCCTCGTCCCCACTAGGAACATTTGTCGAGCGACGTGTCCCCGGTGACATCGGGCGACGTGGGGCGATGTAGGGCGACATCGCCCGATGTCTCCGGGGACACATGTCGCTCGACAAATGTTCCTAGTGGGGACGAGGCTTTAAATAGTGAGGACGTGTGTCGCTTTGTGTTCCGAAATGGCAGTAGTGTAGTTCAACGAGAACGTATTGACCCTCATCGAGTTGTACCAACATTCCCAATTATTGTGGGATACTTCACATCGTGATTATAAACTATCTTGCTTGACTATGGCTGGCCCAACCACATTTAAAAGTATTTCGAAATCAATTTTAGACATTCTAGTAAAATTTTCGAAAGATCCGTCGCTCATTCGAAGATTGCTTATTAAACTTGACGTTTCCCTTTGTAGCAAATATTCTCGAACCCACCACCTTTTTTTTACGTTTTGCTATAGTTTTCCGAAAAATTATGTAAGCCGCACTGACCAACACGACCTCCTCGGGCGACATATTGTTCACCACTGGGTAGTGTGAACAAGACAAATGTCGAGAGACATTGTCCCGCAAAGTCGCAAAGACCTACCACGTGAATGTTGGGCGGTATGTCTCCGTGACATGTCCCCTAGTGAAAACGCGGCTTATGGTCACCTATCCACGGAGTGACCGCGACAAGTGCAGCTTAACCACGCTTCCCTCCAAAGCAATCAAAAAGTAAAAACAACAAACAAATCACTATCTGTTTTTCATTTCACATAAAATGCAATACAGGAAATTGTTCTGCCAACGATAGTCAGTTATTAAAATTGTTTTTCATACAGCTTTATAACTTTTTGTTTTATGCACTACACCCGTTATTGAATACACAGGAACTGTGAAAGAAAAACAAAAAGTTATCAGCGAGCAATAATGAAATTGCTATTAAATTGCCCGGGCATTTCGTCGGTGGAACTGATTGAGTTAAAAGTCATGGATGGCGTGAAATTTATTGATTTCTACCAGAATATATTTTGTTTTACTTTAGTACATTTATTGTATTTGCTTGCAAATGGAAATAAGTGTAACTGCCTATGTTTGTGATCTCCACATCAAATCACTTTGAATTACGGGATACTGATAAAAAGTGAGCTCATCATGCAATGGCATATTTTTAATTAACTGTCTTAAATTAAAAGTAGTTTTTATTTTTCATTATATTTTTGTAGTTTTCCCAATAATAATTATGTGTGTTAACGGAAATGTATGTAATCTGTCATTGTATAGAATTACTAGGAAATGTATTTAATGCCTAAAATCGACAGGAAATGTGTGAAATAAATTTTACTATACACGTTTCCTAGGAATTCTATACATTTCCTAAACAGCAATCGGAAATCTGTTAAAAGATTTTTATGTTTCATATTGTAACCTGATTATTCACATTAAAAACAGTAAGCATTTATAAAAAAAAGTGAGTGCCTCCGCTGATGTTTGTAAGGTTGTTTGGTTTTTTTAAGCTGAGTTGTCGGAGCTCCGCTGTGCGGGGCTCCTATTTCTGTCTGCAGGGTTTAAAGTAACCTAACTCGAAGGGGATGACGGATCCCCTTCAAATCTAACCTATCCGTGTCGGGGTGCCTCATATTGTAGGTAAAATGTTAATTTGTATACATTTCCTAGTACCATTTAAGAATTGCATTCAATGCCTAGGAAATATATACATTTCCTAGGAAATGTAAGTATCAAAGAACCTTTGACAAATTATTATACACATTTCCTAGCAATTATATATAACTCCTAGATTTCATACATTTCCTGTAACATATACATTACTTATTGTAAAAACACTAAGTAATCCGCATAAATAAAAAAATATATATTTAAAATTACCTCCGTCAGTGTGTCACTGCAAGTTTACCAACTGGAAATCAGCGTGGTTGTTTGACGCCCAGCATATGCTGAGTTGGTGGTCTTTTCGGCATGGGCACGCTCGACGGCAAAACATAATGTTCAATTCTTTCTTAAATATTATGTTTTTATTGTTTATGCCACGAAGCGTATAAGCTGTCATTGTGATCTGAATAAAAGTATTTTCTTTCTTTCTTTCCATGCCGTAGACAAAGTTGCAAACTAATATCTCGCGTCACATCTTGCACTGGTTGCACACATATACACACACACAAACCTACTCAAGCACTCGCAAACATACACACACACATACTCACACACTCACACAAATGTTGTATGTTTTATCTAATAATATCGGTATGGAAGAGCGGAGTCTCCCAACACAGGCATTACTTGCTTAAAGGGAGGCTCCAATCAATAAGTTGTTTATGTAATTATGGTTGGAGAAATAAATGATTTTTGATTTGATTTGATTTGAATATTTTGCAAATATGTAAATACAGCAATTCAAATAAATATTAAAAATCGATTCCCTAAATACAAATAGTTAAAATGAGGAGTTGCAGCAGGTTATATTCTTTCCTTTCGATCTTAACATTTCTATGCGCCATTGTTAAAGTTAAACATACATTTGCAGTTAAAATAGTTTAAGAAAGCAAATATTCAGTAAAGACTCCATTCCACGTTATTCTTGTCTTGATTTATTTAACAGTCAGTTCAAGTGTACATTTGAATGCATAACCGGTGGCGCCCTCTTGCGGCAACACGTAGATATTAACTCCTCAGTAAAAAGGTGTACGTATTTTATATTATAACGCCACGTAAAACAATAAAATATATACGGATTTTTCTGCGACTCTAGAAATAAAACTGAAAATTTTCTCAAATGATTTATTTAATATTTTATTCACTGTAGATGGGGTGCATGAAAAGAGCCTCCACGAGTGACGATACATAAGTATGTCCGGCGCACCCTGGGCAGTCAGCCCCGCTACCAACCTTGCTGACTGGCTAATCTTTTCGCCACGGCATGAACTATTCTCGTATAGCTCGTGCCGACACGATAGAAGAAGAAGAAGAAGACTGTAGATTTTGAGACTAACTTTTAACAATGCTTTATTTTATACTAGCGGCGTCGCTCGCTAAAACGTACACAGCTTTATAGCTTAAAATCTTCCGGAAGAAGTTACTTAAATTAAGACCGCATTAAAATCAATTCATTAATATAGAAGGAGTAAGCAGACAAAAAAAGAGACGCGAAAAGTGACTTCAATTTATACTATTTAGAGATAGAGATTTTGATGGCACGTTTGGTGCAGTGGCTTAGCGATTGGCTTCTGTGCTACGGGTCGTGGGTTCGATTCCCGCACGGAACAAATATTTGTATGGCCTACAGATAGTTGTTCCGGGTCTGGGCGTTTGTGTATGTCACTTTTGGGCAACGTACGGCCCGCGGGCCAGATCCGGCCCGCCTCGGTTTTTAAACCGGCCCGCCTCGGTTTTTAAACCGGCCCGCGATATTTTGAAATTTCAGATGAACAGATGAAAATCTGGAAAACTCGTTACAGCGATTACGCACTGCATCCGATCCGGATCCATGAAAATAAGAAAATAAAAAACTCGGACCGAAGTCGGATATTGCTTTGCGTAGGTACTGCATCTGATCCGAAAACGTGAAAATGCGAATCTAGAGTCTAAAAAACTCGGACCGAATTCGGATATCGCTTACGCACTTATCCGATCTCTGATCCAAATTCAAACAATTTAGGGGCCATCTTTGGCATATCCCTTTGGCGTCCGATTTGAATCCGAGGTATTGCAAAAGTGTTCATACAAGCAGTACTACGGCTACTTCGGTCCGTCAATATTTCTTCCGAATTGGAAACTCACGGATCACGGAGAGAAATCGGATGACGGAAGTCGGATCTAGAGCGTAAACTACCATACAAATAGTTCTATGACTACTTCGGAACGTATTTTCTCGGATTCGGATCGGATGCAGTGCGTAACCACTCTTACGCTTCTGTACAACTGGAATTCGTCTAGATATTGATAAACTTGTTTCTGAAGTTCAAACACAAATAGGTATCACATTAACTGTTACACATAAATGAACATCACTGGTAACTTAATAAGTAAAGTAAGCTATTTTATTTCCTGTGGTCCGCGACTGCATTAATGTGGTACGCAACTTGCCAATTTTTTTTTATTTTTATTGCTGTCGTTACTCTCAAGATATCTTTCTTATCTTACAATGATTTTTTCTCTAAGTTTTGATGACATTTAATCATGTCAATTGTTTTATATAGTTTAGCTTCATTTTATCTTTTGTAAATGTGAGAACTTCGTGGACTTGCCTACCTATACATATAATTGTGTAAATTACTATTATTCATATATTGTGTTATTTTTTTCTTTTTGGTTAATTTTTGTACTCAAGACTTGGTATTACATTACTCACATGTCTGTGGTCAAGACTACATTGTTCTCTCTTAACTATCATAAATCATAATACTGTATTTACTGAAGTTGTTAAAGATATCCTTTTTTTTAAAAGAGTAACCATGGAGTTTCTTGTCGGTTCTTCTCCATAGGAAACGACTAATTGGAACCGTGCACCTAAATTCGACTTTTCATAAGCGCCTGTATTGGTTTATGTGAAACTTTTTTTTTTTTATTTGATTTGAAAAAGGTCGCCCATGCCTGGTGTATGTAAAGATTTGTGTCTCTAAAAGCACCCACGATACAGGAGAAATGCTGGAGTGAAGCAATGGTTTATTGAAAAAAGTAAAAGATTAATATGTAACAAACTACGAGTAACTAACTATAGCTTTAAATTTTCTTTAGAACAAAACTTTGTACCTGATTTTTCATTATTTTTATTTAGTGAGATAGAAATTTAATCACAATGAAAGCAGAATGGATTTTTCAGTAATGTGGACTTTCAATATTCTGGAACGGAAACAATGGGAAGTCAACGAGGTGAATGTATGAAAAAATAACGAAGTTGAGAGCTTGCGCGTCGTCGAGAGGAAGCGAAGGAACAATTGTACAGAAATAAGCAAACTAGTAGGGACTTGTGTGTTGGGACAATGTTTTGTGTACTTAGGAGTACCTAAGTACACACAACATTGTAGGTAGGTAGTAACCTACATATGTAACCGCTCGGTGACGTCAACATGGGTCTCATTTTTAGAGTTCCGTAATCAAACCCTTTTCAACGTAAAGTGAATCCGGGGGTTTTCAACAAAGCATAACAAATATTAAATAAAAAAAAAACACATGTATATTATGTCGAATTAACGGTTTTTCATGATGTCGTTTGCTTTGTCGATAGCAGTCTCAAAGTGGCTTCAATTTACGAAATATCCGCTATGTCAGGACTCATCTTTCGTTGAACAGAGTACAGGAACCCTTATACAATACGGCCGACGTATCTTGGCTAGTTTGAAGTCAGTTGTTTGGCTGCGCAGTGAATCTTTTAGAAACGAAATTGTCTACTGCGCAGCCAATCAGCTAACTTCAGACTCGGCAAGATACGTCGGCCGTATTGTAGTTTCGCCATGTCTGTCTGTTCGTTTGTATGTCACAGCTGTTTAACTCGCAGACTGTTAGTGCTATAAAGCCGTTGGCATGGCTAAATAAAGTTAGGAAATGTGAAAGTGAGAATGTTTTGTTATACGAGTATTACGTGGTAAAATTGCGATTAAATAAATACCTGTTATTTCCGTTGTATAAAAATTAAATAAAAATTTAACTTTTTTTATTTATTTCTGAACATTCAAAAACTTAATCATTACAACTTAGATCGGAATATTTACCATGTTTATTATTTGTTTTGAGTTTCCGATATTTCGGCACCGTTACAAGCGCCATGATCACGGATGAACTAAAGTAATTGCGGGTGGATGTTTATGAGCAGACAAAACGGTCTGAAAAAAAAAAGTTCAAAAACTTCCCTGTCATTAATAAACGTATAACGAATATAACCCTTTATAACGAAATTATAAGGAAAACTACCACACATATACTTATATGTTCTCAGCCAAGAACATTTATTGATGAATAATTAAATATTTCATATCTTTAATAGCTTCCTGTAGGAAATCATATGAGTAAGTAACTACTTACCTACTGCATTAACTAATAGATCAATCTGTCAGTCTTTTTGATAGATATTAAACCGTCACGTGGGATCAACGAAGTATTACTGGTAGCACAAAACAGATTTTATCTATTCTGTGACTGGTAGTAATAGTAGAGTCTTAGTGAAAGAGCTATCGTATCAGAGATATTTTAGACGGAGCGACTGCCATCAGACCTCCACAACCCAGTTACTGGGCAATGCCGATATCCTAAAGATAGGCCTGTTGTCAGACTTTTCGGGCTTCTGACTACCCGTAACGACTGTCATAGGTATTCGTATGACACCCGGGTTCGACGGTTTTACGTGCTCTCCGAGACACGGAAGGTTCTCGATGTGTAACGAATGGTCACCCATCCACGGACTGACCGCGGCAAGCGCAACTTAACTTTGCAAATCATATGTTCATTCATCTTCATATCATCATTGTTTTTAAAATATTGCAGAGTAAAATAGACTGCCCCCAGTTGCTATGTAAGTTTAAATTTAACCTACCCCAAAAATATCTGCGTCACCGTATAAAACTGTTGCGTCTCCCATTTCGCAAAACTGTATCAGGATCCAACTCCCCCATCCCCAGAATTTGCAGGTTTTTTAATAATTGCCATTAATCAATAGATATTTTTTCCACAACACTTCAAAAATTCAAGCGCCAAGTCCATCAAAAGTAACCACCATTGTATCTCTTTGGACATCACGGCTCATCTTCCGTGCGGAAGATGTCCGGTCATTTGGAAGGCATACACGGGGACACAGGTCCAACGCGCAGAGGCCCCTTTGAGAGCTTTAATCTAAAATGGGCTGGGGCACCAACCTGGGACTATCCACGGCTGCACTATTGGAGTACAGTCATGGACCGTCCCAGGTAGGCGCAAAACTATTGTGAATTTGGTAAAAATAAAACTGGTCTATGGAAGGGGGTGTTAAATGGACTGGATAACTTCTATTGCCGGAAGAAAACGGCGTCTGCCTTTCAAGCTTAAATTTGAAATATACCACCACCATAATTATTGACTTTTTTATTTCATGTCATCTTTGTTTAGACTGTGTTTTTAAAACTACCCACTACCTAGTTGTTGAAAGTGTTATTTCTGCACTATTATTGTAATTTTATTACTGTTGCATTTTTTTTTTGCATGCTGTTTCTATCGCATCATATTGTACACTATGCTTCTATCATATTTCTTGTATTATTAGGATAAACAGTGTAACAATTGTACATAGGCCAATAAATAAATAAATATGATCCCCACTAAATAATTCCATATCCACGAGCCCCACTAAATAATTCCATATTCGTGTATGTAAAAATAAATACACGACCTTCGTTTATTTGAACAAGAATAAAAGCGTTTCAAAGTCACTAGGCCCTTTGTATACTGGCTCAGTTCAAAACTTTGACCAACAATGAACATTGGACGGTTAGTTTCTGCGAATGGCACAAACGTAATAACCAACTATTTCTGATAAAATCCAATTTAGCAGCTATAGTCGCGGGAAAAAGCAGTTCTCTAAAGTGCATTGGGTTGTTGGAGTTAAAATAGCATGACCAGAGGGTTAGATTGGTATTCTTTTTGTGAAAACACAGTCGTCACTTATTAGTTTAGCTGTGTGGCTGTATTTGCGGGTATAAGCAAATATGGATAAGCATGACTACTGCCATACACAGCCTGAGTTGCAGTAGCAGAGTGGTCCAAAGGAAAATGAGGAATAGAAGGACATATTACCTCTTCAATAATAGGCATATCATTGCGCTATCCTCAGCAGTATAGAAATTATCTCCATTTTTAGAATCTTTGTGGAACCTTACGTTTTTATTTGAATTAAAAAATTGTACTGGCAGGTTTGTGCAAATTAATGTAGAAAAGAGCCTCCACAAGTGACGATACTTAAGTACGTCCGGTGCACCCTGGGCAGTCAGCCCCGCTACCCGCTACGAGACAAGAATGTAGAAAACACCTTGACCGTTCACAATCATACTGGAAAATTTCAGAATTTGAAATTTTCCCATAAAGCTAGGACAGCTTTATGGGAACAATTCAAAATCAGATTATTATTATCAACATGGAAAAAAAAACATCTTTTTGATGAGGTAAATTGACCTCCTATTCCACATTTTCCTTTGGACGTCTCGATCCGGGACAACCTTTAAAATAATTATGAACCTATAGTATCAGTTTATGCAGACGCACAAGGTAAATATTTAAAAAAATCAAGTTACTGCATTTTATAGTTCGACAATAGGTCAGACTTGACGTTTGCATGAAAGCACAAAATAAATGTGTACAGAAGTTGCACGCATTTGATTTTAATAAAGTTGCCTTTTATATCTCTAAACGTCGCGTACCCATGTTATAATTAACCGCTAGCGGCCCGACCGACGAACCGGTTCGTCAGTGCCATTGTTTATCTATTGTGTCTATGATTACAGTACTTGAGACTTTAAACTAAATGCCATGCATTGGAGTAACCTAGTATTTTGACAGGTGTCAAATTCTACCTATTAAATTACGACAGCTGTAGGCTTTGTACTGGCTATTTGGTGGCTGTCCCAAAATAACATCAGTAACGATGTGCAAAAATGGGGATGCTGCAATGCAATGGCTAAAACTTTGCTCAGAATACAGCTGACATTCATGAGTTGCATTTTATAGTTCGACCAACGTACAGATTTGACGTTTGCATGAAAGCATAAAATTAATGTGTACAGAAGTTGCACGCATTTGATTTTAATAAAGTCGCCTTTACTAAATCAAATCGACTTTATCAAAATATCTAAACGTCGCGTACCCATGTTATAATTAAACTAAACGCCATGTATTGGAGTAACCTAGTATTTTGACAAGTGTCAAATTTTAGATTACGACAACTGTAGGGTTTGTACGACAGCCTCCAAATAACATCAGCGACGATATGCAAAAACGGGGATGCTGCAATGCAATGGCTAAAATTTTGCTCAGAATACAGGTGACATTCATGCCACGTCTAAATTGTTACATTCAAAATCCTACCGGGATCCGAGGACAAGGCTAAGAGATTGGTTTTCAGCACTGAGGGTCACAGATTTAATCCCTGCCTGAAACAAATATTTGTACGACTTACAGGTATTTGTTTCAGTTTGGGTCTTTGTGCTTTGTGTTTGTAAACTATATTCCCATCATCCTCCTATCTATATTCCAACTTATTTGGGGTCGGTGCAGCATGTATATTTCTTCCATACATCTCACGACTGTCCCATTTCAGTACCTAGTAAGGGCTTAAAACTAAATTTTACAGGAGAGCGCATAAACGTAAACTCGGTCATCCTTTCACAAGTATTTATGTTAGGTAAAACCACGTGGTTGCAGTGACTTACGAGTACTATGTTTTAAAGTGATCACGAGGCAGTGAATGGTGAACTTACTAGGTATCGATGCTTATATGTGATATTTCTGCTTATTATGTGAGTTTTCAACGCTGGTGTTTTTTTATTTGGTAGGGACTTACTAGATTAGCAAGACAAAATAATAAAACGATTTTTGTGAAAAGCGTCTCTTACTAGGTTTTGAAATGGGAAAGCCGCTCTATTAGCCATCATCTCAGTAATCACCCCGGCTGTCCCATTTCAAAACTTAGTAACACTTTTTACAAAAATCGTTTTATTGCGTAATCTTGCTAACATCTCTACCAAATACAAAAACACCAGCGTTGAAAACTCAAATAATAAGCAGATATATTTAAGCATCGATACCTAGTAAGTGCCATTCACTGCCTCTGATAATTTTAAAACCTTGTAAGTCACTTTAACCACATGGTTCTACCTTTTTTTTTTTTTTATTTATTACTATTCCAGCGTTTGGCCGCCATCTCGCTTGATGTTAAGCGATGATGCGGTCTACGATGGAGCACGCTTGCCCAGAAGAAACCGATTCACTCGTGACTTGAAGACACACAGATTGTAGCTGTCGGGGAACACCCACTCGGGCAGCGCATTCCACTGTTTGGTGGTTTTCACAACGAAAGTGGAATCAAAGCGCTTCGTTCGGGTTATTAGTATATCAACCATGAACTGATGGTGCTTTTTCGTGCTTCTGGCCGTCCGATAGAAAAAAGGGCAGGGGGGTATTAGATCATAAATACTTTTCAAGGGCTGACCGATTTTACGTTCATGCGCTCTCCTGTTAAATTTCGTTTTAATCCTTACTAGGTTTTGAAATGGCCAGCCGACCGCAATTCTAGTCAAACATCTTTTACATTATCCATCCATCGTTTCTTTGGTCTTCCTCTACTCTTATAACCACATTCATACTCAAAACTTTCCTCTACTGTACTTTAAACTATATTCCCGACAAATGTAAATTCTCAGAAACATAGGTTACGCCACATTTACGTTGAGATCCTCGTTTCGTTTCTCCCATTTGATTAAGACCCTCTGTTGCGTATATTTTATTCAATAAGACCCTCCATTTGTACGAGTTTTGCGTACATAATATGTTCTAAAGGCTGTGGTATGTAATTTTCCCTTAATTATCCACGAAAATTACAGTAATACGCCTGGGCATTGCGGGGTACAGTTGGGTAAAAAATATTTAGGGTTTAGGTAATCTAGACGGCAAATATAAAGTGTATGTGGACCTTTATACACATGATATTACCAGATATGCTTAATTAGATGTCAGTTAGGTTGAATTTTATTCGATAGAGGAGATGTAGGTATATTTTTAATATGTTATGTAGGTAATTTGTCTTCTCTAAATAGTATAAATTGAAGTCGCTTTTCGCGTCTGTTTGTCCGCTTACTTCTTCTAAACTACCCAATGGATTTTGATGCGGTTTTCATCTTAATTACCTAAACTCGGATATACTATGGTGGGATTCGACAGGAATTAAGTAGCAGTAAAGCTCGTCTGGTGAAATTACAGGCACATAAGATTTTCCAAAATTGTCTCCAAGGCAGGCAATACACCATCAATCATCTTTTTTTTCAGTTGTACTGCTTGTAGATTGTCTTTGCGTACCGTTTCTACGTAACCGGGAAGTTACTGGCGAAACCCGAAGGGTCTCCAGTCAATAGGAGCGAAGTAAAACACTTAACCAAAGCTAACTACTTATACTACACTAACATCGTGACTACAACAGCACTAAGAGCGCCCTGAGTGGGTCTCAGACATTGGCTTAGGGCGTTGCTTGCGGGGGATTGGGAGATAGACACTTTGATGAGGGCTGAATTATTTATTTATATTTCGATGCACTATGGTGGTACATAAGGCAGACTTAATGCCAAAAGGCATTCTCTACCAGTCAACCTTTGGGTTACAAAGAAAAGCATCGAAATAGGTACAGCAAAAAAATAAATAAATGGATTGACAATGTTGAACTGAATATAGTACGAATTCATAAGATATAAATTACATAAATAGAAATAATGAAATAGAAATTATAATATAATATTACAATGTGTCCAGTCATGGACTAGCGATATTCTAGGTCCTTATATAACAACTATTCTAGTACTCAAATACACCATACACTAGGATCCAATTCATTCCATTTTTTTGTTGAGATAATAATATTCTGTACGTGTGTACAAAAAAAGTCATATCTCTCAAAATTTTGGTCCTACTGAGATAAAAGTAGGCTTATTTGGAGGGCAACAATATTGTCTATCGTTTAAATTACGATACAATGGGTTCACATTCTCATAACTTTAAGATAGAGAATATTTTAACAAAAAAAGCAAAATGGCTACCAAGTAGCGGGGAAATGGATTGTACCCTAGTGTGTAGTGTATTTGTGTACTAAAATAGTTGCTATATAAGTACCTAGAATATCGCTAGTCTTTAACCGGACACATTGTATAATACAAAACAATTAGAAAATCTAAATGCAATTATGACGAAGACTAAATTAGATGATTAGGAGTGCAGCGACTTCAAGTAGTATTCCATAACTTTGCGTTTGAACGCGAATTTACTCGGAGCTTTTTTAATATCAAGGGGGAGCACGTTCCAAAGTTTGATTGCTGAGACAGCGAAGGAGTTAGAAATTAAACCTCAGAAGCAGGCACGAATTATCGGTGTGTACCTGCAATCCTTTTGGTGTTATAGGTGTATATAGGCAATGGTAGCCATTTTATATCAGGTGGGCCGGTCAGCTTGTTTGCCAACGTCTTACATAAAAAAACGAAATAGCCGCTTACAAAATAATTGCTCTCCTCTTTTTTAAAGCCTTATTTTGTCAAACATGCATTAGCATACACACATATTTTTTACTTTCCCACATACATAAGATAATCTTATTTTTACCTTCTACAATGTGGAGGCATCGACAGGAACTTATAACGGTATTTATCATCAGAATGAACTCCCTAACTTAGTACTCCAAGGATAAGTCTGCTATAAATTGTACACGACAAATTGATATTGCCTTGAGGTGTCTAATGGCTGAAGTTTTAGGAGACTGGCCTATATTTTTGCAAATGGCCATTTGTTAACAGACAAAGTCTTTATTACTTAGTCGAAATTGTAGATAGCTGGCAACACTGGACAAAGTTTAGAAGAAGGGTGGTCGTCGTCTTGGATCAACGCACCCGATGTTATAAAAGATGTTGTACGACGGAGCTTGCTTTTTGTGTCGATCAGCCGCAGAAGTCTGACTTCTGTTAGGGTTTGTGAATTTTGATTTCGCTAATCGATTATTTTAATCGATATTCGTGTTAATAAAACTTTCATTTTAATATTTTACGTTGGCAACTTTACCCTTTTAGTATATTCGTGGTCGCTCTGTGATTGGTTGACGCAAAATGGCGGGAACCAATCAGAGAACTCGATTCTTCCCGCTAGAAAAATGGAGGGGTTAACGTGGGTTAACGAAACGCTTGGCCGGTTGCGCGGCTCTCTGAGGTTTTTGGACTCGACGCGATCGGTTGTGTTAGAGAATTTAGAGATAATAAGTATCTAGCATTAACTATTAATTTTGTATGTGCAGTACAGTGAAATATAAGACAGTTTTCGTATAATCTTTGCATCTTTATTTGACTACGTCCTGTTCCTGTTGGTGTTTCCTACACTTCTATTATCTAACTAGCTTGTCCTTCTTATTTTATATTCTTGTGGAAATTAATATAATTGTTACTAATCATTATAGCTCATAACTACTAACGATTAACCTTAGTAAAAATACTCTCAGTAGTGGCGAGTCTATGTTGGTTTAATTTGGGTGCCAGTGTTTTTGCCGAAGTATTATATATCGAATTTCATTACGCCGACAACGATTCACCGACGTAATCTTTGCCGAAGCAATTTTTATCCTAATTTGATATCGCCGAATGATTATTAGCCACCATAATTATTTGGCCAAAAAATTATTCGGAAATCACTCGAAAACAGTGACCAGCAGACTAGTCGGCGTAACAAAAACTTACAAAACATAAGTAGGGACTTTAATCATTCGGCGTTTTAACTATTCGGTGAAATGAAAAGTGGGGAAACGTTGTCGGCCAGATAAGAATCGGCTAATAATATTTCGATATTCCAAAGAACCGTTTTATTTTCTATATTTACCGTGTCCGCAATATACCTGACATGCAGATATTAGCTATAACAGTAATGATAGATTCACTCCTATAAGCCTATAATCCTTCTGTAAGCTCTGTATGACAACATGTTTAATAATTTGTATTTTTCTTTTTTTTTGGCAAAAACCTTATTCATTTATTATACCTTACTAGGGTTTGCTGAAGTATATGCTAATGCCTTCAACTGGTGAACAAGAAGGTCGTGAGTTCTAACTCAAACAATCGTTCAACTACTGTGGTGAACATACTTTTAATTAAATATTCTAAGAGCTTGTTTCACAGTCGTCGGTTAACTTTTAGTTGAGAGATAAATATGGAAATTCGTCAGTTTCTCGGTAAAAAATCTACAGTTTTTTTTATTTATCTGTATGCTCGCGTTTGACCACTATCTCGCTTGATGGTAAGTGACGATGTGGTCGACGGTGAAGCACGCTTGCCTAGAAGTAACTTATTCACTCTTGACTTAACGACCCCAAGGTTGTAGCTATCAGGAAACAGACTCCGGCAGGGAATTCCACTCCTTAGCTGTGCGAACAATGAAAACTTAAAGTAGTTATCCGACGATTGTACAATTAAACCACGTGTCAGGTGAATAAACTGGCAGGACAATATCGACTGGCAAAGTCGAGTAAACTATAGGTCTAGCGCTTCACTGAGGCAGTGCCTGGGGTATAGGAGCGGCACGGGAGGGGTGACATATGACGTGAAATGACGTGTCCGAACTATCTCGCCATACACGTGATAAATATAATGAAGATATCTCTTACGATATTTTTCATCTACTACTAGATAATGAAAGTAATTCGAGCCATTCATACAGTGACGGTACAGACAGCGATAAGGAATCTGATTAATTCAATTTGGGATTTCGGGATTTGTTTGTTGTTTCAGTTGAAAATATTTATACTTATTAAATAAAATAATATAATTATTATAACTTATTTTTTGTTAACAGTGTCGCGCGCAATTATGTAAATTAATTTAACTTAAGTATACACACGCAAATATCGTAAGAGATATTTTCATTATATTTATCACGTACACACATCAAAAAAAGTTTGCGATCACTAGCATAATTATGTATGTGAAGATTCCGAATTCAAAGTCCAACTGAAATCTGATTTATATTAATCTAGATAACTATCAATCTATATTTATCATGATAATTATCGCTTTGAATCCCGATTAGAAAATTCGGCTTCAAAAAGGCTACATAATTTTTCAAAGTGATCGCAAACCGTTTTTGATGTGTATATAGCGAGATAGTTCGGACACGTTGTCATATGTCACCCCTCCCGTGCCGTCCCATACCCCAACTACCCCAAGCATTGACTCAGTTATGCGCTAGACCTATAACGCACGTCATGAGGCCAAAAATATTTAGCAGGCTACCAGTTCTGTCACCTCGGCTGATAAGATCAGGGTTTAAAGCAAAACTTAAAAGCTGGCTCGTTCAAGAAACATTCAATACAATGGAAGAGCTCACAGTTACTTTATTGTAATAAAATTGCTATTTTATTGTAATCTATACATATAATAAAATCGTAACAAAGTAAAATCTGTACATTGAATATTTTCCAGAAAAAATAAGTGCAAATTGTTGGAAAAACGCTACAGATGTCAAAAAGAGAGTTTTTAGAATTTTTGTCTGTCTGTTTATCTGTTTGTCTGTTTATCTGTTTGTATGTTTGAGCTTCACGCCGAAACTACTGGACAGATTTTGTTGATATTTGGAAAACATATTTGTTGCAGGTCGGGTCAGGTTATAGGGTATAAATTATCACGCTATTCGGTTATGAAAATATATTCAAACAAAATAGTTCCTTGAACCTAACTAGATGGCGTTGGCGTCAGTGGCAACAGCAATCATAAGTGTTTTAACTCTCGAAAAGAGAGTTTACAGTACCTACACATTTGCCTATCCCTCCAAAGCAAACAGCCGTGATGTTTTGCAATGGAATGGTGTAAACAACACCTAGACATACGATTGTAATAATCGCGGAAATTTTGCTGTCATTTATTAAAGAGGTCTATTGTCTATCTCTGAATGTCTTCATCAGATAAGAAAAATATGCAGTCGAATAGCGAAAACCCCATTCAAATCGAATCCGTCGTTTCTGAGAAAATTGTGAACAAACATACATATAGGTGGAACATAGAACCTCCTTTTTTTTAAGTCTGTTTATAAAGTCGGTTAATTATGTTTCATTTTGCAGCTTAGTCTTGCTTAGTATTATAAAAGTGTCTGTAATACAAAATTCAGGTTCCCTAGTAATTTTATATCAATAGTAAATTATCATGGTATTTATTGATAAAACGTAACAGGCAAGAACATTTTTTTTCGTTTTTGAGGACAGTTGATGGCGTAGAGTATCCCACATACCGCGCTGCCTGCGTAGCACTTTACCTTCTAGACGGTGACCAACATTGGGATGACACTCTCGAGGAGGCCAGCGTTAGTGACAGTCCCAGTCGTCTGCGACATTTGTTTGCCGTCATGTTGGTGTTCTGCGGAATCTCCAACACAGTTTTATCGTGGGAAAAATACCGACATTATCTATCGTTTCTTTAAAACTTCTGTAAAAGTCGTTTCTTTGCAGAGGAACATCATTGAGGCGGAAATTCTAACGGGTTGTGGCGTTAGGGAGACGCGCCGTAAGCGCGTGCAGTTTCCTGTGTGCGTATGCTTCGCTATGACCATAAACAAGTCGCAGGGGCAGACACTGATGGCTGCAGGTGTCGACCTCAGGACGAGCTGCTTCTCACACGGACAACTGTACGTCGCTTGCTCTCGCATCACCAGTCCTGAATCTCTATACATTTTAAATACCGAGTGCAAAACTACGAACGTAGTTTACAGAGAAGTTTTAGAATATAACTAAAATTAAATACTTTTTGGTCGTTACCTAAACATTTATGTGGATTTATAGTTATCTTTTAAAACCAATTCACATCACTTTTTTTTCTTATAATGGCTTAATAACACAAAATTACAGTTCTGGTAGTACCTACATAATATACGAGTCTTAGTATAAAACTCCACATCGCTACGTGTCATCAGAGTAGATTAAATTGTTGTAACCACGGAAAGAGGGTTTTAAGCACAGGAGTTTTGTAAATAACAAACTACGATGATTGATAGAAAGACGAAAGACGATTACTTATCAGGCTCTAGCATCAGCTGAAATTGTGATTACCATCAGTGCCGGATTAACCACGTAGCAAGAGTAGCAATTGCTACGGGCCCCGCGCGAAAGGCGGTTCCGCATATTTAAACCCACTCATCTCTGCCTGAGCGTAATTTTTTGAGTGAAACTTATCACGAGAGTCCAACGAAAGTGACAGCACTAGAGTTATCGACAGCTTAAAATTGAGCATTTGAGAATTTAGCCAAAAGCCATAAATGCACTTAGAATGACGTCATGCTTTCGCCAAAAATGCGAAAAAAAAATCGCGCTCGCTGCGCTCGCGCTACTGCTACGCTTTATATGAACTGCTCCACTCGACTATTTTCTTTTGTATATTCAAACAAACCATTTCATTACGTTTATTGTTTAAGAAATTAAGCCTAAAACTTTAACTGACAATGAAAAAGTAATAAAAAAAAACGCTTATAATGCTAATTTATACTTTTCAGGCGTGTATTTTTTTACCGGCCTTTTTTCTTTCGTGTTAGTTTCTTAGTTTTTACGTGCTTTTGTGTCATTATTTCTGTTTTGACGATCGCTCGATCGCTTTGGACTAATACAAAATCAGTGTAATACCACTGTTTTATAACAGTAAAATTAATAAGTAGATAATGCAACTCAAGGGCCCCTTTCATATTTGCTACGGGCCCCGCGCTGTCTTAATCCGGCGCTGATTACCATGATAAACTTACATAATTACCTACATATATTGCTGAATGCAACTTTCGGAATCTGGATTAGAGAGAAATTAAGGCGTTCACATTATAATAACGGTTTGCTAACCGCGTTCCCGTAGGAACCTACCTAATGTCCTTTTCTGTACTTACCCCAAAACTTTACATTGATCTGTTAAGTATACGAGTACATACATAAACATTAAAGAAAACTAAGTTACGTGAGCGAAGCCGCGGGCACCAGCTAGTGTAAGTAATAAATTGAAACTTTAATTGGAATGACTTGTTAACTGTAATTAAAATGTATGGCTCATAATTTATATTATGAATAAATTGTTTATCTGATTGTCTTCTTCTTCTATCGTGTCGGCACGAGCTATACGAGAATAGCTCATGCCGTGGTGAAAAGATTAGCTAGTCAGCAAGGTTGGTAGCGGGGCTGACTGCCCAGGGGGCACCGGACATACTTATGTATACTCGTGGAGGCTCTTTTCATGCACTATCTGATTGTAAAACAGGCCATAATTAAATAAGGTTTAATTAAGGTTTAAAGTTTAAGGTTTCAGGTTATTTTTTACACATTGTACATACGAGCGGAACTGGGGTATAGCTGTTACCAGTTACGTAATAATCTGTGTCAGAGTGTCACTAGACAAACCATATGCACAAACGAATAAAGCCGGGAACGCAAATGCAGTTTAGTTTGAAGGCCATACAAATATTTGTTCTCAAGATGGAAATCCAATCCGCGATCTTAAGCCAAGCAAACAACCGCTTCGTCACTGTCCCACATTTATATTGAGTATTATTAAGATTCGATTTAAAACTCGTCTTGTTACATTGTAGTGTCGATTTGCAAAAGCCATGTGTATATGTGTTACCGGCAATCTGTGTAATCCGGTATTCTATACAATGCCTAGGCAATGTATAGAATGCCTAAAACGTTCAGGTAATGTATGAAATATTATTTATTTTATACTTTGCCTAGGCATTCTATACAATACCGAATGCGCAGCTGGTAATGTGTGAAAAAGACGACAGCAGCGAAGGGGAAGACGTGCGAGCAGGCAGTAAACTCCACGCGAGGCACAATAAAAACAAATGAAAAACTTAAGGGGATGTTTGGAAGGTTGTTTGGGTTTCCAAAGGAGATTCGAGTATACAATCCCTAGGAAATGTATACATTACCTAGGCAAAGTATGTAATGGACAATAATATTCATAATATTTCATACATTGCCTGGAGGCCCCAGGCATTCTATACATTGCCTAGGCATTGTATAGAATACCTGCATTATGCACATTGCCGGTAAAATATGCAACGTTTAATAGAAATGCGTGGTCATATACAAGGGGTAACATAAATAAGTGTACAACCTCTTAAGGAGCACTGTACTCATCATTATGAACAACTTTTACTATGGGACAAAACCTGAAATCGCGAAAAAAAAAACAGCTGTTCCCTACATTTTGACGAGTTATGCGAACATTAAAGTAGGGAACGAAAGGGTAAAATAATTATCATACCATAAAATTATCAGTTTCATAAGTCATTCTATTTGTTTCTGCGTGGAATTACACCGACTTCTGAAACTGAAAATTTTATTATACCTGATAAGTATTTTACTCCGTTTAGTTTTTTTTGAAGTCGGTTTTTACTTTGTTTAAGTTATTTTATTTAATACTTTTTAGTGCCACGATAGTGTATTTGACCGAAATAATCTAATTAGTCCGTCAGTTAGATTATCAAAAAATATTTGACCTGTATTTTTTCTTTGGTTACGTACACCAAATTGACGAAGATACGGCACTTTTAAAATTGGCAAAACGTCACAAGCAAGTACAATTTTTACTTGCTTCTGACGTCACAAGCCCCCACTCTCGAGTTTTGATGCGTTTTATCTATCCAAATATACCTACATAGATTTAACAAAAGAAAAAATATGTGTCCGTTATTTTTCAAAATGGCGGACTTATTACATTTGCAATTTATTGACGCTGTCAACATGCCTATTTGTGGCACTAACGTCGTTTTTATACGATTTGTGAATATTATTTTAGTTTTTGTTGATTTTTTCAAAAAGCGCTGAATCAGTTTCAATAAAATTGATATGGAACCAAACGGAAAGTATGCCTTCTCAAACAAAACAAGAATTTTTCGAATCGGTTCATAAATGAAGGAGATCTGAGGTAACAAATACAAAAAAAAAACCGAATTGATAACCTCCTCCGTTTTTTGACGTCGGTTAAAAAACCCCACAATTTAAAAAGTAACTTCCTTCATCACCTCTCATTTAAACAAAAGTACCAACAGATGTTACACACATATCTCCGATTCATTCCCCACAAGACCAGACATCACAAATGTCAAACGTTTCCGTGTTAAAAGCTCTCTGGTTGAAATATCGAAATACTTTTAACCTTTATTTTACAACCCAACCAGGAGACGGTAGTTAATCGGTTTTCCTCGAATACCCGAGGGTATTTTTTGGGCTATTTTTAACCTAGCGGCTTTTGTGTAAGGCTTAGAGGATTGAGCTGAAATGGCCTAAGTAAGCAGGTGTTTTTCGGCATAAATAACACTTGGATTTTGTCGTTTGGTTCCGAACAAAAGATTGGTATCGAGAGGATCATTTTATCAGCCCGTTTACATTCACTGCCCAATGACCATGAAATGAACGATCGTGAGGGAATAACGATATAATCAAAAAAATGATATAATATAATCACTAGGATTGGCCAGACTCATTGTATGTCTAAGTTTTGATGAAATTTAATTATGTCAATTGTTTTATATACAGGCTGTTAACGAATTCGTGTAATTCCTTCAAACCACATGATCTATTAATGGTATAGATTAACCCCGCACGGAATTTAGATTGATTAAAATAAAAATTAACTTTTTTTTTCCCGAAATATTTTTTTTACGTGACAGAAAATTTCGATGCCAGGCATAAATGAATGAAGGCACGGTGACACAGCTGACGGGCATGACTAGCGCGATAGCAATCCACGCAGTCATTTAACTTGGGACGCTAAAATTACTCAGATACAGAATACAATGGTTCATTTCTTGAAAAAAAATTTTGTTATTCTGAAAAAAACCTATGCAGGGTCAATCAGTGTCACCAATAGAATACGTGGTTTGAAGGAATTACACGAATTCGTTAACACTCTGTATGTAGTTTAGCTTCATTTTATAAAATAGGAACACAGCAATGCTGCTTGGCTGCAGAAATAAGTATGGTGGCTTCAAAGTCAAATATTTTTAGTTTCAAGTAGACCAGATTACTGGTGCTTTCAAAAGGTCAACATTAGGTGCTCGGTTCTAAGTAGTAGGTCCTGTGGAGACCTCCGGCAAGAAACTCCATTTACTTTGACGAACTCTTTAAGGAGGTATTTACAAAACTGCTATTAATTAGTTGTTTTTCGGTACATTTTCCGATCAACCCGTGAAACTTAGCTAGATGTTACGGTAAGCTACGGATAGATACGTCTGTGTCTAAAAAAGACGGAGAAAACATTTTTAAATCTGTTAATTTATAATAAAATAATATTAATTTTTCGTAGCCTCCTCCCACGAAAATACTGAAAGTGGGGTGAGTTTCGGTACATTTTCCTGAAGAATTCAATGGTTTTAAAAAATAAATACAATACTATTCGTTAACAGACATATTAACGTTAATATGGTACAGAAAAAAATTAAGAAAATGTTTGGAATATGCACAGGAACATAAAAAATCTTTTTTTTTTCATATATTTTGCTTCTCTTCTTCTTCTTAATCGTTTCCTCACTACTGAGGATCGTGACTCCATTTCAACTTGTCAACGGTCTGTCTCCATCTGTTGCTATCAGTTGCCTGGTGGATTGCGGCGCTTATAGGTATCGCGAGTTGTTCGGATATCTGATCAGACCATCGTTTTGGGCTTCGGCCTCTAGGTCTTTTGCCCTCTATTTTTCCTGTTACCATTAGACGTTCCAGGTTATCGGCACCTCTGCGAGCAATGCCGAAATATCGTACTATGCGTTGCAGGCTGGTTGAGGACAGACGTGGTGTCTTCTCTATTTTCAGCTGTTTTAGGATCGAGACATTTGTGCGGTAGGCTGTCCATGGCATCCTCAATAGGCGGCGCCAACACCACATTTCAAAGGCGTCAATTCTTTGCCTGTCAGCGGCTTTGAACGTCCACGTCTCTGCACTGAGAAGACAAGTGTGCGAACCAGATGTATCTTGATCCGATTGGTGATGTTCCTGTCTCTCCATGCTTTATCTAGTTGTGACAATGACAATTTTGTAGGCAGATGAACCTTAAACGGTGAAAATAAAGTTAGTTTTCATCCGTCATTTTATTGTCAGCCATCATTGTGAGTAGACTCGAGTCGCTTGACAGCAGAAATAAGCGATCAAATAGATCCCTCCACGGTCACAAACATTTGAATTGACCTAACTTGAAGATAAAGTTACGCTGTGTGTGTGTTGGCCGTCCGCATTTCGTAATTTTACTTTTTACCTACGCTCTCTGCAAATGCGTCTTTAACAAGGAGCTGTACTATCTAATTGTTTGTTTGTTTGTACTTTGTAACAGTTATATGATTTTAACAATAAAACACATAGGCAAATTGTTTGCTTGTGTACCCATTCACAGCAATTGTCTGAATTGCCATTATCCAACTGAGAAAGTTGAACTAAAGTTGTATTGAAAACTAGAACGTGCCCGCAATCCTAACTTTGCCAAGCAATTATTTGTTTAGTGTTATTGTTACAAGTTATTATTGTATCTGCATGCTTATTTGGAGCATTATAATATATGAGAATTATTTATACACGCTGACATTAATTTAATTGGTTGTTTTACTAGAACAAACTGTTACGCGGGACACCGCCAAGGTCTTTTTAAAAAACACTTTTGAAAGAACAATATGATTTATTGATTGAAAGTACTGAAACGTAATTGGCAACCGTGCACCATGAAGGATAGAATCGGACTGACGAAAGGAAGGGATGATGATGCGTGGGTCTAAGAACATAAATGTTGACTTAGCAGAATAAGTGCTTAGGGTCGTAGTGTGGGTTATAAGGGTACCCTATAACAAAACGTTGTTCAGACCATGGTCTACTACAACTATAGAGAATAAAAAAAAAAAAAATACTACTAGTCCTTCGAGTGTTCTTAAAAAGTCTTGTGTTACTCAAACGTGTTCAAATATTAACCGTAACATTAAAGTACTTATCGCGGCAATCGCAGTACAGTTTCCGGCAAATAACTTGAACCATCATGGTGCCGACTGCGCACCTCTGACTTTATTAACTTTGTCTTTTTTGTGTTTTTTTAAAGACCAATGACGTGTTTTTTTATTTGATTTTGAACGTTTGTTCTAGCAAAACAACCAATTAAATGTCACCGTGTATATCTATCTATATATATAAATAAAAAGAGAAGTCCTGACTGACTGACTCATCAACGCCCAGCTCAAACCCTTGGACCTAGAAAGCTGAAATTTTGCACAGAGGTTCCCTTTATAATGTAGATAAGGAATAAGGAAGTATTTTTCGAAATTCAATCCCTAAATAGGGGATGCAAGTTTGTACGGAAAATCGTCACTTAACGGGTTCAAAATTTCACGCAAGCGAAGCTGCGGGCAAAAACTAGTTAGTTATATTACAGTTTGTGTAAAATCGTATTACGGTTCCGTTACAAAATGGTAAAAAGGAACCGTATTGGTGCGACTTCGTCTGGGCGTCCGCTCGACTGTCGGTTACAGCTGCTTCTTTAGGAACTACTATGCTATCGAATTGAAATTTGGAATAGTTTTAAATAATGCTTATTCATCTATATTGGAAGTGACAGAATTGAAAAAGTATTTTGAGTTTTCTTTGCAATACGGACCAACACGGGGTTGAAATTTTAAAATTGGATGGTCAAGTGTAGCATCATATGAAAGGACTTTTTGCACGTTATAAAACATGTTTTTATTTATTCCCCATCGTTTTTGATTTATAATGAAAAATGACAATAATAACACCACCTGCCCCTTTATCTCCGAAGTTTGTAAAGCGAAAAATCTATAGAAGTTTATGTTTTACAGCAAAAATAAAACGATGTCTGTGACTAGCAGTTTTTTAGAAATCAGCAAAAATCTTTAACAAACACAACAAGAGGAGAGGATCCAAAAAAAAAAAATGTATTTGCCAAGGTACGGATCCCTTTGTGCGTGAGTCCGACTCACACGTGGGCTAGTCTTCAGAATGAGTCTAAGCACCGACCTGTATATACGTTGCGAAATGTTTAATCGAATGAACGAAGAAAGTTGTAATGAAAGCTTAAAATATTATTAACAAAATATCTACCAAAATACAAGGTTAGTCAGAAAGGGGGTACTAATCCGAAAGGGTGTTAAAGTACACATAATAATGAGTAACTTTTGTTCTACAACTTTTCCCAAAAGTCAATAGTTTAAGAGAAACAGATGTTCAAAAATCTCAAAAAAAAAACTCTAAAATCTATCTGTCCCCAGTTATGATCAGCTGTGTTTACATTTTAGGTCATATTTGGGGTCATGAATTAGAAGCACCATTTTCTGAATTTGTAACTAAAGCAGGAATGAAGAATTTTTGAAAAAACTAAAATAAAAAACATTTTATTTGTTTTTTTTTTTTATCGAATTTTGAAATTTTAACACTTGCTTTTAAACAGTCATCAGTGATACTATAAGTGGGCTTCGGATTAGTACCCCCTTTCCGACTAACCTTGTATACGTATTCGTATGTATTCGCAGTTTGGTATGTAAAATGTTTTCATAAATGCAATCGGTATTTAGGAAGAAAATAATTTGAATTAGAGCGATTACGCACTGCATCCGATCCGAATCCGTGAAAATACGGATATAAAAAACTCGGACCGAATTCGGATATTGCTTTACGCACTGCATCCGATCCGAATCCGTGAAAATAGCAATCTAGAGTAAAAATCTCGGACCGAATTCGGATGTTGCTTACGCACTATTCCGATCTCTGATTCAAATTCAAACAATTCAGGGGCCATCTTTGGCATATCCGTTTGGCGTCTGATTTGAATCCGAGGTAATGCGGAAGCGTACATACAAACAGTACTACGGCTACTTCGGTCCGTCAATATTTCTTCCGAATTAGAAACTCACGCATGACGGATAGAAATCGGATGACGGATGCCGGATGTAGTGCGTAAACTACCATACAAATAGTTCTATGGCTACTTCGGAACGTATTTTCACGGATTCGGATCGGTTGCAGTGCGTAATCGCTGTTACACTACATGTGTGTATGTTTGACTGGGTCGCGTTTTACCCTAGTTGCGATGGTAACCGCAGACAGGATTTAAGATGGATCACAGAAACGTAAGGATCAGAGATAACGTGCGATTCCTCTATACCCCTCTGGCTCTCACACGACGGAACACAGTAAACTGACTGGCGGGACTTTAATATGATCATAGACTTGGATTTGCGACTCACTGCGAAGTTATCATGAATGTGAAACCTTAACCCTTTAATTAAAAGGATAGCATAACAAATTACTGTGTGATAATCGCCCTGTTTTACCTACGTTATGGTGTGTTTAAAACCATGCTTAGTTCGATTTATATTTAATTTTGTATAATATTACGTAAGTGTATGAAGATTATGATTACGTATTTATTTTATAAACGACTAACTTTTGCCCGCAGCTTCGCTAGCGTGAAATTTTGAGCCCATGGTACGTTAAGTCCCTTTTTAGTGTAGTTATAAAATTCAAAAAGTGCACGTTTTATTATTCACTTTGAAGAGTGTTTCTGCCAAATTTCAAGTTAACAACGCCACGGAATAAGGATTTTCATATAAACGTTAATAAAACGCGTTGATAGATAGGTCACTCAGTCAATTTATCTCGTGCTTCTTACTTGAAATGTACCAGATTTCTCATACAAATATTCAACCCTGATTATTTCACCCCTTAGGGGTTGAATTTCCAAAAACGCTCAAACTCGTTTATATTTATTTCTAATCAGAAACCTTAATATTTAATTTCATGCTTCTTACTATAAATATGACGGACTTTCATACAAACTTAAATAATACCCTATTTCACCCCCTTAGGAGTTGAATTTCCAGAAGTCCCTTCTTAGTGGATGCCTATGTTACAAAAGGAACCTACTGTCAAAATTTCAGGTTTCTAACCCCAGTGGTTTAGGCTGTGCGTTGATATCTCAGTCAGTGACTTTGAATTTTATATACAGAGTGGTAATTTGAGATGGGGCATGAAGGGCAGCTACCTTAACCATTGCAGCTACAGGGAAACGTTCTTAGAAGAGCACCCCTAACTTTTGGGATAATTTCAATCGGCATTCACAGATTTTGAAAAAAAAGTAGTCAGCGAGAAAAAGGGCTGTTTTCACAAAAAAATATTATGATGCCAATCGATCCTATTTTCCTTAAGGTTCTTTGGGACACTCTTCCGGACCAATTGAGGTTTGAGTACTAAAAACGTCAGAAATAACAAAAAACTAATTTGAGATGGGGTAGTAATAAGGGCAGCTACCTTAATTGTTGTGGCTAGAGGAAAATGTTCTTAAGAGACTGTCAGTAATTTTTGAATGATGATGAACCGCTATGTTCATTGCTTTTACTAGTGGTTATTCACTTTTATTGGACGTTAAATGTACTTTATTATTTTTCATTCAAGGATAAATTAACTGCATAGTCTAAGGGCGTATACATAAAGGAAGCAGTTAACCAGCGCCGGCCTACCAGCGCTTATCGATACTGGTTCGTGCAGGTAACCGCTACATAAAGGAAGCGGGTAGAAGCAGGGGCTGTACAAACAAAAATGCGCGTTATTCCCTTGCAAATACAGCAACAAATGACTGTCTACCAGCGCTGATCGGAGCAGGTCGGAACTTGTTGGCGACGTTCGGAGCTTGTCGGCGCTGGTTCGCCACACAGTATAGAGACTACCTGCGCTGACTAACAACACGGACCAGCAACGACAACCGCTGGCAGGTCGGCGCTGGCAACCCGCTTTCTACGTGTGCACTTGGGCTTGGGTCACACGTACCACAACTACACCACAATCACAACCACACCAAAAAACAACACGTGGGCGGACCCTAATTTGAATGAAAATGAATAGTTTAATTCACACGGTCCACCTTTTGTCGCCAAAACTGCAGTTACTCTATTCACACGTAACCACCCATTGCTTGACCATTGCACTTTATGTGGCTGCGATGTGGTGTGATTTTGGTACGTCTAAATTCTTCCTAAGTGTGTAGCCACATCTGCTGACGAACGTCCAACGCACACTTTAATATGTGTCCGCGGACTCGAAATGTTTATCAGATTTCAAATTCGATTCCTTCTCACACTCTGGGTGCAATAAGGTTCAAGATGTCATATCAACTTACATAAGTATTCGTTTTTAAAATTGTGAAGCATCTATTTTAGCAAAAAGGCTATTAACTACTTTTTGATGTTATGAACTCCTTTTTAGGTATGTATGTCTAGTCAAAAGTTGTATAGAGCCTTAGACAAAGTATGTGAACTAGACAGAACCTTTTTAAAATGAATTTCATTCTACTTTTTGTCTCTTTTGTTCAAATGACAATTATGAATTAAGAAAAAAGAGATAACCATAAAATTTTGACTCCGTCTTAAACGTCAAAATTTACAATTGCGAGTCGGCTTGGTATAATGCACTATACCAAGCTCTTACATAGTTTTCATCGAATTATTCTTCTTTTGGTGCCATTGTGACCTGAGTGAGTGTGTTCATTGCTTGCCCCATTAAATATGGCTTGTGTTGCAGTCGGCTGTAAGAGCCGTATGAGTGTTCTAAGTGAAAATAATAGCAAGTTATCTTTCCATAGGTAAGTTATCGACACTCATTTTTACGAAAAGACTGTTCCCAAATGCCGTTTTAAGCCATTTACGTTTAGTATTAGTAATCACTAAAAGTTTTATCAAGTTTCAGTAAGCATTTAAAACGTAGTTTATTCAAGAAATAACATTGTTGTATTTTACAAAGAGTTTTTGGCAGATCATCTACCTTTACTCGCACAAGTAGGGAAGATCCACAATATCGATATTTTTCTCAGTCGCTTTATATGTTCACTTTAAATATTTCTATTTATAAGTGAATGCTTAAGATAATAGTAGAAATATAGTTAGGTATAAGTGCGAACATCATTATACAACATTTATATCATTTATAATGTAATTATATAATGTTTTTTTTTAGATTTCCTTTGGAACCAAAAATCAGATATAAGTGGGTACGTAATCTTGGAAGACAAAATTGGACTCCTTCACAGTACTCAAAATTATGTTCACTCCATTTTAGAGTGGATTGCTACCGTGAAGGTTACAAAAAAAGAACTCTACGTAGTGATGCCGTACCCACTATATTTCCAGAACAATCAATATCAAAGGTACATAATTATAGTGATCATACGTTTATTTTACATGGAATTCAATTAATATTTATATGTATAAGTATTTATGTACATTTTGTTTTGTAAGCTATGTTATTATTTATGAGGTTTAAGGTTGTAGAATAATTCAATTATATCAATATCTTAAGTTTTAACTTCAATTTAACAAAATAGTTATAAGGCTGCAGACACACTGAACGTATCTGGCGCAGCTCATGATTCGTCGCATTACGCGTATACATACAAATTCTTTTGCGCGACCTCACCGCGCGCGTTGTACGTTGATAAGCCGAGCCTAATGGGGCCTAGAACGAGTAAAGTTTCGAGCGATGTAAAGTTAACTAAGTATATTCGGCGTATTTTCAGCGGCTACAGCCACACTTACGCGTGCGTCGCGTATCTTGCGCCGCGTACTGCGCAAGATACGCTAAGTATGTTTTGGCCCTAAGATTTCTAAGTTGGTAGAATGATTTGTATAATTTACTTAATTAACCAGTTAGGATCAGCTAGTTATTGGAGGCCAAAATCAAATAGTTTTTTAAAAACAGTGTAAAAGCCGTAAATTGTAAATACGTAAAAAAGTTTTGAAATTATTTCTAACAAAACAAAGGTATAAGACTACAATATTAATGTTATTACCACCATTAACAAAATCATGGATTTTTGTTTTGTATTGTTTTGTAAATGGTGATCTTTAGATTTTGCGTGATGAATTTACAAACAGGAGACAGACGTACTTATTGATATTGACAGATGAAAGCGGTGGTCTGTGGTGCCATATCTTTTTCCAAACCCGACCTGCTTCGGTGGTTGAAATTCGTCGAATCTTTGCGCGAAACGATTTATAACAACTCTCGAAAACAACTTTTAGACATGGCTCAGAAGCGAAATTTATAATTCTTCAATAAAGTCTTCGCTCTTCTTGAAGAAGAGAACGACGACGCTTCTGCCCCATACTTCTATAGCTCTCCCAGTAAAAAGGGCATAGTTAAACTCGCGCGCGTTTGTGTTACGCGTTTGTTTTAACCTAATCTAACCGATTCGGTCGGGGTGCCTTACATAAGTAATCTACGACCAGTATTTTAAAATGTTTCTTATTATTTTGGAATAAACGTGTTTGATCAAATGCTGTCTGTTTTAATTTGTAGTCACCTTTGTTAAAGCCCAGTCCTCCAAATATAGAAGAGTGATTGAGTAAGTAGATACCTATGCATATAGCAAATTCCAGTGGTATGTTGTAACCCACACATAAGCAACATCAAAATGTGAGCTTAAGTGTTACGTCACACGTCTTCCAAGCATAAGCAAAACACTGCGGGGACACAGGCCTCCTCTCTAGAAAGAGGGGATTGGGCTGTAATACACTGCGCAGCCCCAATGTGGATTGATGGATGACACATGTATTCGATTTTTTGGATCTTGGACATGCCGTTTTCCTTTACAGCTTTAAGAGCAGTGACAAAACAAATTACACAGTGCGTGCCTGCCTGGGTTCGAACCCGCGACCTACAACTCAAATTCAACGTTTTTTTTTTATTTCTAATATGCAGAGTACATGCATTTAGGAAATGTCGCGACAATTTGGTTGCACGGTTCCAAAAAGTAAGTCCTATGGAGATGAGCCGACAAGAAACTCCATGGTAACCGTGGCGCTGGCGCCGTTACTTCTGGACCACCACTGCTCCAGTCTGCTAAGCGTTAAAACGATAGTCAACTACGATACGCCGTTGGTCAATTATCATCATTCACGTCGTATGCATTCTTAGTTCTATTGTAAACTGTATTTAGTTTGAGTGATTTTTTAGTTAAATTAATTACGTATTTTATGAAAAGATTTTTTACATTTTGAAAGGCGTTTTTGAAAAGTCACGTCGCTGCAAAAACGTTTCAAATTCGAAAGTCATTAATTATTCAATTTTAAGGAAATAAATATTTAAAGTATCGATACCGTCCCTAGATTATTCTGCCTCATCTCTAATCATATATTTAAATGCATTCAGGATTTTCAACTCATTTAAGCTTCATTTCATTTGACGTGTACACGCATGACAGTAAGTTCGTCTCTTTTTCCCTCGGATCATCTCTCATTAGAGTGAAGAGATGAACTAGAGCAAATTTTTCGTTTTAAAAATGTTCCATCTAGTTACATACTTGATCTTAGTATAGAGCGAACTTGATTGAATTTACTAAATAGGTTGATTTCTTTTATAGCCTCTTTAAGTTAACCGTTTTATGTCAATTAAGAAAAAATATTTTTGCCCTGTCAATTCTTAGCGAGCGACCTTAGAATAAGTACTAAAGCATAGAAGCCGCCTCAGAACTTGAAAAACGTACAGGGGCATCTGTCAAATAAGAGCTATTTCGAGATTTTGAGCCAAAGCCAAGCTACCAAATTAAATAGCCCGCCACTAGTACCGCCTGTCAGACGGCAACGACATTTTAAATTTTGTCGTATAATACTTGTGTCAGTGGCGCAGTGATTTGAAAAAATATTTTAGTCTAGAATTTATATTTAATTAATTGTGTTTTGTATATGTGCTTAATGTTCTTATAAATAAGAGTGTGCGCTACGTCCTGAATAGTAAAAAAATGTAAATCTCGCAAGGGATGTACAAAAAATCAAAGTGAAAATATCAGTTTCCACAAGTACGTAGTATTTTTATGTTTATTCATAGATTTTCCTTTAAATATATTTCATTATACATTAAATAAGTAAAAGTAAGACATTACCTTTTAGAAGAAGTAAATAAATAAGTATAAACTATCTAAATCTTATCTATTTAACAATATGAATATTCGCCAAAGAAATTATTAAAGGTGTGCGAAAATTGTATCGATAAATCTATCGACAACGTGATTTTTGTGTTAGGTTTAATTAATTAGGTATTTATACTTTTTTTTCATTTAGGTTTCCCTGTGACGAATATTTTCGAAATAAATTGATTGCCGTGGTAGCTCACGAAATTGGTTGGGTTCCAAGAAAGCACCACAGAATTTGCTCCAGCCATTTCACTTTATCTTCTTTTACTCGTTCTGGCAAATGGCGGAGACTGAAGGAGGACTCTATACCAACATTATACCTTCAATCTAAATTTAAAAGCCTAAGTTCTTATTGAATTGCATGTCTACAGGAAGTAAAAGAATTCGAGTAATTTCTTTAAAAAAAATTGGGACAGATTAACCCCGCACTGGATTTAGCTTGATTGAAAATAAAAAAATAAAAATCTTTTTTTTCTTGCAACATTACGTTCGACATCTTCTTTCGGCCATTCATACAATAGACTATTTCAGATAATATTTCATTGTCTTGTTTATCTTTCAAATAAATGCTGTTAATACAGTCGTAATCTTCAAGCCTGATAGATAAAATAATTAGGAGAACAGTGAATCTAAACAAAATTAACGTATTAAATAAACGATGATTAACTTACTTCTCAATCAGTTTGCATTTGGTGCCACTAAATTTTACACCTCTTTACCGTAATTATCTTTAAAATCTTGTATTTTTAGGGATGCAGTTTTTTTATAGATAGAGTGATTCAAGAGGAAGGTTTTAAGCTATTAAACGTACACGTGCGAAGCCGGGGCGGGTCGCTAGTTATATATAAAACAATCATTATTTTGTTTAAAATTTCCAGCGCCTCGAAATTGACAACTTACCTGAGACCACGTGGCGCCGTTCTAGTGACAGAAAAAAACGTGCATGTCCACATTACAAGGAATACTCAATAATAATGTATTTAACTTTTGTGAAGCTTTTAGTAATTGCAAATTAAATAATAGACATTTATACTTAAACGATGACTTTATTTATTGATAGCGATAATAACAGGACCAGTCGAAGTGATGATGCTCGGGAGAGGCCTATGTCCAGCAGTGGGCATCTTTCGGCTGAATAATAATGATATTATAACTTTACTTTTGTCATTATAACTTTCTAAGAAGTAAGTATTTATATGGACTATGGCAATATCCGGCATGGCTGTTATTTGGTTAACACAATCATAGTCACCTTCTTTCGGCCTTACAATACCACTTCAGATATTTCGTAATATACATTATACGATGACTTTATTTTATCGATAGCTATAGTCTAATAGTGTGAATACCCTCATCCCTAGTCTCTGTACAAAAGGTTACAAAATTAATTTTTACGGCCTGTCAAAAGTTTATCTTTCCCGCTCTGACAACAGCGAGTCTGCCATATGAGTAAATAGCATGGCTATATTTTGATTCGTTTATGCTAAGTAGCGCTCCTTCTATGCTTTAGTACTTATTCTAAGCGAGCGACCGAGCGACCTTCTGAAAAAGTATTGTGCAAGCAATTATAGACCTTAGGGTGGTACATTTCAAATCCGCGACTGTACAATATAATTATTATCACTCGGCGAATCAGTTTGCTGGTTCTACGGCGTAGCTGGCGTAGCAGCTACGGGCATCGTAGCAACCGCGTAGCTATACCCACGTTTGAGCCCTAATGAAATGATATAACATGTAGTTACATAAGGTAACACAACCATAGAAGTAATAAGTACTACGTACAACTAAAGTCCTTGAACACAACACACTCGTTTTATGTCACCTTACTTTAGGATTGACGGAAATGTTATAACAGACAGGTTTGACGCGAGTGACATTTTCAGCGCTGACGTCTGCACACGTAGACTTAACATGTTCGTCGCAGTGAAAAGGTCATTCAGACTAAACAAACTAAAGTTCAAACCTTTTTATCAAAATACTGTTATTAAAGTTACCCATTATCACTTAATCTTTGTTAAATGTTAACGACACTGAAAGGTTAATAATTTTCGTGAAGCGATGTTACTGAATCTTAAGTGACTGACTGCAAATACACGCATGTGTCTTTAGGCCGATTTTAACAACATCGGGTAACTTTTATTTGAGAAATAAGGGAATTGTTTTTACAGAATTTATTTATCAAAGTTGTCAAAATGTCATATAAAGATAAAAATTTGTCTGCAGACACATTGCGCGTATCTTGCGCGGCTCATGTTTCGTCACGTTACGCGTATGTATTGCGCCACATAATAATTCTCCTGCGCAGCCTCACTACGCGTATTTTGCGTCTTTTCGCTTAATAAGGCCGGCAGGATTATTCACCAGCAACTTGCTCTAAAATACAATCTTGTGGAATCAGAAGTACCGTACTACAGGTATGTGCCCGACCCAGTTCTCGAGAATGGTCATGCCACATTGTACTGGGATCGATTTATTATCACTGACAGGACTATTGTTGCCTATAAGCCTGATATAGTGGTAATACATCGATCAGAGCGCCGTACAATGATTGTTGATATCACGGTCCCTCATGACGAGAACCTCGTGAAAGCTGAGAAAGATAAACAAATAAAATATCTTGATCTAGCACACGAGGTTGTCGGCATGTGGGATGTGGAATCAGCAGTCATTGTCCCGATAGTCGTTACGGCGAATGGCCTAATAGCCAAGAGCCTCGATCAACACCTTAAGAGGCTCTCATTGGACGGCTGGATCAAGGGCTTGATACAGAAAGCGGTACTCCTAGATACGGCACGCATAGTGAGGAGGTTCCTTTCTCTGGAGCCCTGACTGCCGGCAGCTTGGACCCTGTTCCCGATGACGGTGGGCTATTTTCGTGCGCGCGCATTACTGCGCAAGATACGCGACGCAAGACACGCTAAAAGTGTTTTGGCACTTATACGACGTTGGTGAAATCAGCCCTAAGTAGCAATAGGATTATGGAAAAGTTTGGTCTATCATTGCCCAGAGTCGCCGGGCGTACCTACTTAAGTAGCGTCACTCGTGGAGGCTAAGTCTATTAAATGAAACTTGTCATGAATCTAGAAAAAACTTTAAATCTCCAGTTACTTTTACTTTACTTTTATTATATCACTCCAATAATGTTATGTTACTTGACTCGAATCTGTCATAGAAAGCTAATAGAATCGCATAGGAGTGAATCTAATATTACAGTTATAGGTAAACAATATTTAAACAATAAACATTTAGTTAAATTATTGTAACACGCTTATATCTTTTTTAAATCGAAACAGCTAGGTTAGGTTAGAACTGTGACCACACAAAGCCAGAAACATATTTTTGAATGTAAAACCAGAAACTACTACCATACCATACCATAGTTAAGACGATACTAAATATTTGGCTTATTTTATTTTGCGTAAAATGTTTTAAACGAACTGAAATATTTGACTACATTAAAATTGGTAAAAGTACTAGTCGGAAAGCAAATTATTGTTTAAACGTTTACTTGCCAAACATTAGGTTTGCGTTACAATTGTTTGCGTTACAGTTGTTTTTGAAGAAAAAATTGTAACCCTAATTTACACAAGAACAGAAAAATAAGAAAATCTAGTCAGATTACAAAAGTCAGACTTCTTCGGCTGATCGACACAGAAAGCGAGCTCCGTCGAATAACAACAGATTTTATAAAATTGGGTGCGTTGATCCATGACGACGACTACCCCTTTAACTTCCAGTTTACATCTCTAGTGAAAACTTTAAATCTCCTATTACTTTTATTATATCACTCAATAACGTTGTCACTCGACTCTCTCATCCAATTAACCTATATTTTCCAGTGAGTCTTAAGTTTCAGATATTCAGGTTAATTTGAAGTCTTCTGCAAACATCGCTATACAGGGTGTAAACAAATCGTGTAATTCCTTAGAACCACATAATCTAATCATCATCTGCCTAGCCTTTTCCCAACTATGTTGGGGACGGCTTCCAGTCGAACCGGATGCAGCTGAATATCAGTATTTTACATGGAGCGACTGCCTATCAGACCTCCACAACCCAGCAACTGGGTAATACGATACTCTTGGTAAGACTGGTTGTCAGACTTTCTGGCTTCTGACCAACAGTAACGACTGTCAAAGATCTACAAATGACAGCCGGGACCAACGGCTTTACGTGCTTTCCGAGGCACGGAGGAAACTCGCTATGGTAAATGGTCACCCATCCACAGACCAACCTCGGCAAGCGTGGCTTAACCCGGAAGATCGGTCTATGCAGCTGTAATTATTTAGCCACGAGCTTCTCCACCAGAACCACATAATCTAATACTGGTATAAATTAAAACTGAAACTGATTAAGAAAGATTACATTTTTTTTTGTGTTAGTCATATTTGCTCTCGTCATAACCACGTAAAAAGGTTTCAATAAAAATCCAATCAACAAAAATTTTGGATTTTTTTATATGTTTCACCATTCCGTTTTCGGCGACACAATTGGCTGGAACGACTAGCGCGATATCGTTCAGTGCAGTCAGTTAACTAAGAGCGCTAAAATGACTCAAAAACTGAACACCAAGTTTTTTTTTGTTCAATCTGGAAATGTCACATTCAGGGTCAATCTGTGTTCCCAGTAGATCACGTAGTTTGAAGGAATTACTTACACGAATTCGTTTACAGCCTGTATACTCGTATAAGGTCTATCTATTCATACACGAAATATTTTAAGGGATACATCTAAGTGGTAAAAAAGCTAAAGTCAGCGAAAAAATTTTTTTTTTGTCATTTTATTTTTTACGTACATAATTATTATAATTGTGATAATGCTTGAGACATTTTGTATAAATTAAAAAAAATGTCCGCTTCGATGGCGACTAATAGTACGTAGAAACTAGCGTAATGGATGTTGAAAATAGTAATGAGCTAGTATTTGTTATGTATTATGTATATCAAGTAAATTTAAATCATTTAATTAAAAAAAAATATACCTTGTTTTTTTTATTTATTTATATGGCTTCTTTACCACCTATGAATGTATCCCTTAAAATATTTCGTGTATGAATAGATGGACCTTATATACAAGCTATAAATATAAAGATATCAACTCAATTTAGTGCGGGTCGCAATAAACCTACATTTTAAACTCATATCTTAGTTTATATTATCTTAGTTTATAGCTAGTTTCAATTTTAACCGTCGTAACTAATATTACTTTCCACCCTTATTTTCTGAAGGGGAGGGGAAAGTTAAATAACGAGCCATGTAATAAGGGGTGAGCTGGGACCAGCAATCTGTTGTTGCATTCAAATAAACAATATTACACTCGAGAGCCTTAATACTCGTAACTCGGAAACTAAGAATGATAGCTTACTCAAATAAACAGTATTATACAAGGTTAGTCGAAAAAAGGGTACTAATCCGAAAGCGTGTCAATATTCACAATAGGGTATTTGACTGAAAAAATCTAATTAGTCCGTCAGTTAGATCATCAAAAAATATTTGAACAATTTTTTTTCTTTTGTTACGTAAGGGTTCCTTCTATTTGGCAGAATCTTGATACTCCGATTTTTATTTGGCATAACTCACATGGCATAATCTTATTTAATCGAATATTTTTAAGGCATAAAAATTATTTAGCATAACTTTTGTTTGGCAGAATATTTACGTGTCCGAATTTACAATGGCATACTTTTATCTTGGCAGAATTTTGTTTCGCATAATTACCTTTGCCATAATTAATATTATGCATAATTTTGTTTAGCATAACATTTATTTAGAGATACGATTATTTGGTATGGGTGCATACAAGCATACAAATTTGTGTCATAAAAAGTCAATACGTTGTGCTGCAAAATTTTGTGACCGAAACGAATCGCTGCGAAACCGACTTTACGCAGTCTTGTCTGCCCTACCCCTAGAGTGTAATTTAAACCCGCGTAGGCGCGGAGGGGTAGGGCGGCCCGCGAGCTGAGGAGCAGGTGGTTTGAAGGGCCGCCACCGCGGCTGAGGCTGGCCGGCGAAGCCGGCCAGCAAGCCGAAGCTGCGGTGGTGAGCGTTAAAACCATCTGTGACGATAAGCTCGCGTGGCGCCGCCCAAACCCCGCAGCGCCGGAGCCGTGACAGAAACAATGCTTGCTGCATGTTGCATGCCTGCTTGCATGCTGCATGCCTGCTGCATGTTGCATGCCTGCTTGCATGCTGCATGCATGCTGCATGTTGCATGCAGCATGCATGCAGCATAAAGCAGCAAAAAATCAGTTCTGCCTTTTAATGACTATCGATATAAAATGTATGCCAAAAGACGATTCTGACTGTGAATTTTCTGCGATATGATGTTTCTGCTTTTTAATTATTATGGATATAAACATTATGCCTAAAGATGATTCTGACTAACAAAATTATGAGTTTTGAATGTATGACAACTGAGTGTATGCGAAATGATTTTCTGCGAAATGAAGTTTATGCTATCCGTTGTTATGCAAAACAATATTATGACGTAAAAAGTTCTGCTATAAAAGGTAGACCCGTTACGTAAAGCAAAAACGAAGATATGACACTTTTAAAATTGGCAAAACGTCACAAGCAAGTACAATTTTTACTTGCTTCTGACATCACAAGCCCCCTCTCTCGAGTTTTGATGCGTTTTATCTTTCAAAATATTAATAGATTTAGCAAGAGAAAAAATACGTGTCCATTATTTTTCAAAACTCTAACTGGCGGACTAATTAGTCCGCCAACTAACTGTCAACATGCCTGTAGTGAATGACTTATGTTCAACAACTTTCCTCAAAAGTCAATAGTTAAAGAGAAGTAGCTCTTCAAAGATTTCATAAAAATACGCTAAAATGTATTTAGCCTCAGTTATGATCAACTGTGTTTAAAGGGGATAGAACCTTTGTGGCATAGCCCCCCCGCTGCCATTTTGATTTTTTTTTCAAGTTGCGGCGCACGGTTACACTAACATATATGGGTAGAGGACACTTAGACAATCGAAAAATATCAGGGATATGGTGCCCTAAAGTTTCACGTTGCCGAGATATTTGGACTTAAAGATTTTTTTTCAAGATTGCAGCGCACTTTGTAACTGGTAAATATGTAGAGAACACTCAAACAAACAAAAAATATTCAGAGATATGGTGCCCTAAGGTGTCACGTTGCCGAGATATTTTGACTTAAAGTTTTTTTATTGCAGCGCACTTTGTAACTGGTAAATATAGGTAGAAGGCACTCAAACAAATATAAAATATTCAGAGATATGGTGCCCTAAAGTGTCACGTTACCGAGATATTGTATCGAGATAATCTTGAAAAAAAATCTTTGAGTCCAAATATCTCGGCAACGTGACACTTTAGGGCACTATATCTCTGAATATTTTTTGTTTGTTTGAGTGTCCTCTACCCATATATGTTAGTTTCATCGTGCGCCGCAACTTTGAAAAAAAATGAAAATGGCGGCAGGGGCCTATGCCAGCTTCCATAGAAAAATGTTCGAACCCCTTTTAGGTCATATTTGGCGTCATGGATTAGAAGCTCAATTTTCTGAATTCATAACTAAAGCAGCGATGAAGATTTTTTGAAAAAACCAAAATAACAATCATTTTTCATGGCAATAAGTGATCCAGTTTTTAAATAATAACACCTGCTTTAAAACAGTCATCAGTGATACTTTAAGTGGCCCGTGGCGTAATAATACCCGCTTTCCGACTAACCTTGCATAGATTATTTAATTCTATTCCATTAAAATTAATAAAACTTCTTAAATCACTACATAGTATACAGGCTGTTAACGAATTCGTGTAATTCCTTCAAACCGCGTAATCTACTGGTGACACAGATTGACCCTAAAAGGGAATTTTTGAAAATGAACTGAAAAAAAAATTGAAAATAAAATTTTAGTTTTCTATTTCTGAGTCATTTTAGAGCCCCGAGTAAACTTACTGCAAAGAGCGATATAGCGATAGTCGTGCCTGCCAGTCGCGTCGCCGTGCTTTCATTCATTTATGCGTGGCATCGAAATGTTCAAGAGCATGAAATTATTTTTTTGCAAAAAAAATATTCTTATTTTTTTACTGAATCCTTATTAGGTGGTTTAGATACAATAACTTACCCCTACCGCATCAAAAAAAAAAAGATTTTTATTTTTGATTTTTAATCAGGCTAATTCCCGTGCCTATCTACATCAGTAGTAGATCATGTGGTTTTAAGGAATTACACGAATTCGTTAACATCCTGTATAACAAAGTCGCTTCCCGCTGTCTGTCTGTCCTACTTAGATCTTTAAACCTACGCAACGGATTTTGATGCGGTTTTTTTAATAGATAGAGTGATTCAAGAGGAAGGTTTTAAAACCTTCCTCTTGAATCTAAGCTTAAGCTATAAAACATACACGTGCAAAGCCGGGGCGGGTCGCTAGTAGTCTATATAATACTTTTTATTTAAATAAGCTATCAATTTAGTTTCCGAGTTATTAAAGTTAATGATGGTGACCCGGATTAATTTCTTCCGAGTCTACTAAAACCAACAAATGACGAATCTTATCATACCGTAAAACAGTGGTAGCCTAGCGGTTGAACGTTTGCCTGCCACACAGCACCAAGTTTGACTCCAGCCCGTACAGTCGCGGATTGAAATGTTTACCACCCTATGGTCTATAATTGCTTGCACATTACTCTTTCATAAGGTCGTTCGGTCGCTCGCAAAGAATTAACAGGGCAAAGTTATTTTTTTCTTAATTAACATAAAAAGGTTGATTTAAAGAGGATATGTACTAGGTAGGACAGAAAAAGATAAATTCAATCAAATTCGCTCTTCATTACATCAAAAAGTGGTTTTGCCTTTTTGCTATAATCGACGCTTCACAATTTTAAAGGTAATACTTATTTAAGTTGGTATGACATCTTAAACCTTATTGCACACAGTTTCAGAAGGAATCGAATTTGAAATCTTATAAACACTTCTAGTCCGCGGCTGTATCTCTGACTTTTCCAAGCATGCGCGGGTCAGAATTTGAATATCACTTACGAAAACAGTGAGAGAAATCATCATGAGGAAAACTGCACACCGGAGTGGACTCCATAAAGATTTCCATGGTGTCTGTAGTCCACCAACTTGCACTAGGCCAGCGTGGAATAAGGCCTTAAGTCTCCTCATTCATAAGAGGCGTATGCCCAACAGTGGGACAATAATGAACTATCCCTTAATCTCGAGTAGTGCCTGACTTAAAGAATAGCACTACCCCATCTCTTCCCGTGGGTATCGTAATAGGCGACTAACGGATTCTCTAGAGAATGGGCAGCAGCGTTCACTGAGTACTTTAACAACCATACTGCGATCGCCAACCCGCCTGCCAAGCGTGGCGATTACGGCAAACCCGCCCCTTTTGGGGGAGGTCTATGTCCAGCTGTGGACGTCTTTCGCCTGAATGATGATGATGATGATGATCCCTTAATCGACAAAGCTGTCAAAACATCTTTATTTCTCCGATAAAAGTTATCCGGCGTCCGCGTTAATAAAAAATCATTCTTTACTGAACGGAAAAAATCCTATATTTTCTTTATAACCATAATTAAGCTCTAAAACTTCCCGCATAACTATATTTTCCATAGACAATGTTTACACTTCAATCGATCTCGCAAGGGGTCGCAAGTTAACCTATATTTTTTCTCTGCGTAAGACTCGTTTAATGGATGTGGAGAACATAGGGGCGTACAGAGCAGGGTAATGGAGAAGAAGTTGTGAAACAGAGAAGAGGATTAAGTTCGCCAGTGAGAAATAAGGGCCTAACCACAATCAATCAAAATCAAAACATATTTATTGAAATTGGACTGTAATTCAATCCTTTTTAAAGATCAAAATTACAATAGACGGCCCTTAATCACTCTTTGCTGTTTCATAATATTTATGCTGTCATAATTAGTATCAAAATTGGAAAAAAGATGGATGGTATTAAACACTAGACTTCTTCTTCTCTCGTGTCCGCACGAGCTATACCAGAATAGCTTATGCCGTGGTAAAAACATTAGCCAGTCAATAATTACCATATTATAAAACTAACAGTTTCAGAAGTCGGTGCAATTTTACACTGAACTAAATTGAAGATACCGACTTCTGAAACTGTTAGTTTAATGATATGATAATTATTTTACTCTTTTTAGTTTTGTTTGAAGTCGGTTTTTACTTTTTTGTTAAAGTTATTTTATTTTTCTATTTTAAGTGGCATAAATAATACATAAACATGCAATTACAGCAATCCCGGGTAATTTGCTGTTATCCATTGAAGAGTTCCATTGTCAATCTCCGAGGGTCTTCATCAGATCTTCACCAGTTTTAAATAGGACCACCTTGGGAGAATACTCTTACAAACAAAAAAATAATTTTGCATATCTGTCTATACATATATGACGGAGTTATACCAGAACATGCACAAAAAAACGTTTATTAGTTGGTTAGTTAGTCAAATAGGTTGATAGCGGGACTGACTGCCCAGAATGCACCGGACGTACTTAATTATCGTCACTCGTAAAGGCTCCTTTGATTCATCCCCAGCTGTAAGTTTTAAGGAGGTAAAAGTACAACACACCCCTGTTTAACTAACATCGAACTATTAAACAAACCGTGCCTGTAATTCACGTGAAATATTCTAAGTTCGCGAGATGAAAAGTATCCAAAATGCTTTTTAAGATAAACGTCCGCAACTTACTAACATCCTAGATTATTTTTTATAAACATCGAAACAAATAACATAACATGTTTATGGGTGGGGCTATGAGTAGGGCAGAGGTGCACCCTCATTTTGCCGTTATGTTTGAGTCAGTAAGTAAGTTATTAGGGGGCGAGCCTATTGCCATCGATCGCGCACAAATCCAGACTTCGGGCTGCTACTGAGAAATTCCACACGGAAAAACCCAATAACTCTTTGCCCGACCTGAGAATCGAATCCAGGGAGCTTACTATGACCTCTTAAAGCAGGACAGAAGTTGCCTGGAAGTTGAACTGCCCTGCTTTTTTGTACTATGACATCGTTAGAGCAGGCCTGCTACGTTAACGTTTACGAAGTCCGTTTTTGTATAGACTTTTCGTACCATGAACAAGCATTACCGTTCAACTTGATTCAATAGTCGTTCACCAGTACTGTCATGGTACGATTTTTAGCGATTCATAAGCAGGCCTGTATTTGAACGGAAGTTGACTGGCTGGCATTTGAACGTTTTCTTAAGAGGTCATAGTAAGCCCCCAGGACCTCAAATCAATAGTATTGAGATTTTTTTTTAAACCATCAAATCACCTATCTCCTGTTAACGAACAATAATTCACTTAAACTAAGTTTACACTTGGCTCAATCTTTCAAGTTAACCTATAGTTTTCCACTCAGCCACTTGAGAATTTTTCCAGTTAGGCGGCTACCGCAGATGACGACTAATAACATTTTGTTGACAACCCGCCACCGTGCGACAAGGATGGCACTCTACGGTATCTGTAGAGAGATGATAATACCGAATTTATTATTCCTTTTGTTTTAAAGTTTCGATAAATTCTAGCAACTCATCCAGTGATAATTGTAGGTGAGTGGGCAATCAGTCTTTTTCATTTAAATTTAAAATTGGATGTTAAGGCAGCGAGGTTTGGTAAGTCTGACCTTTGTAACCTTAAGAAAAACTAAGTTTTCATAGTACCAGGAGTATCAATTCTGCCATCATTCTTTAGCTATCGACCTTCATTCGCTTTTTATACAGCCATGGCAAGAGTAGATGTGATTTGTTCTTTGCCTGGCATATAAAATCGGCAGTGTTGCCTACACGTGTTCACAAATAAACATGAGCGCGACGTGAACAAGCCTGATAGCCTAGACTAATATACTTCAAGAGCCAGTCAGTTAAGGTTGGCTAATGTTTTATTTGTAAAGCCTGTAACTACATAATTCAGGTTAAAATTGCTGCAAGCATATTAAAACAAAAAAAAAAAAACAGTTTTCTATCTTACCTCGTGATAAAGGGATACCTACCAGGAAGTCTAATTGTGACATCGACAGGATTTTCAATTAAGTATCATATAGAAAACAAGTAAACTTTTGTATTAACAGCTCTAGAGATTCCCGCCCACCACCATCACGTTTGGGGTTGAGAGCGTCGGTATAAGGGCTGGCGCGGCGCCCCAACACTCATTCGCGTCCCAAACCGCGACCCGACCAGTCGGGCGCCGTCCGATCTGCAACCAATATAGCGACCGCGCGCGTATGTATCTTCAAAGTTCCTTATTTGAAAATCATCATCAATATTCCATCTTCAAAGTTTAATTGGAAAAGTTATAATATAATTTTTTAATTTTCGAATTTGTTCTACGGACTTTCCAAGTTTGAATTATATTTTTTTTTATCTCCACGGAGGTGCGTAAGTGTTCGTGTGTTGTGTGTGGCGAATTTGGTGAGTCGAAGTTTGAGTTTCGAATTGGTGGTCGTCGGCTATTGGTGGAAACTGGGTTTGTTTAATTTTCGGGTTTTACAGGACGCTCAATTGTTATCTTTGGCTTTCAGATGTAAGTTTATTTACACATTGGCTTTCCACATTGATAAAATTTATTAAAATTTTACGATTATTGTATTGAGCCTGATTTTGATATGAAATTGTCAAACACAATCAGCCTAATGGACCGTTATTCCAATGTTGTCCCTCCATATTCGAATTTTCTCGCGATATTTAGGAGAATTTCTTTTAATTTACATCGCCCGGCGTATATGCAAATAGGCGAAAAATTCAAATTGAGCATTCAGATACGAATTCATGCATTTGAATGAGTTTGGTCGTTTTTTGGGCATCAAGTGGGTCGTTAATTATTTTTAACGTTATTTAATACTGTGTACGCCAGCTATTGCGATAACACGTACGTTATTTTATTAACTAATTAAGGGAATGGGGCAAGGTTTATTGTCTGGACGTTTTATATCTCTGGAGAGTATTTCGTTCGCATAAATCGATTGCTATGTTATCTGTTTGGAGCGTTTCATGAAGGACTGTATTTTTACACGTTGTTGGAATAAATATAAAATAAATAGGAGAGGAAGAAAGATGTTTTGGTACAAGATCTGTGCCGCCTTGTTGGCATTGAAGAAGTAGCTAGAACTACCTACAGCATGTAAACGAATTCTTTTAATTCCTTAAAACCACATGCTCTATTGCTGGTAGAGATTAACCCAGTACGAGATTTTGCTTGTTTTTTTTATTGTCTTTCTGTAGTGTTGAGGGATCGTGAGGGCACATGATCGAATCGAAATAAAAAAATGTTTTTTTTTTGTTATAAAATTTCGATGCTGCGCATCAATTAATGAAGTTACAGCGACACAGCTGGCGGGCATGACTGGCGCAATATCGGTACGTGCAGTCAGTTAACTGGAGTCATGTTATGACTCACATTAAGAAATCCATGTTTTTTTGTACTTTTGAGTCTTGTAGAAATCCTTGCAAGGATCCCACCTGTATCACCGGTAGATAACGAGGTTTGAAGGAATTACGTGAATTCGGATACAGCCTGTACCTATTCTTCGTCTACAAATACGTCTACATAGTTTTGTTAGGAAACATTTTATTTTATGGCGCAATAAACATGGTGTACTTCTGATCTCTATAACTTTTTTACAAATGATACTATAAAGAAAAGTTACCATCTAATTTCATGGAAATTCATGGTAAAGTTACAGTATAAAATACTGTTGTTGTACAACGAAATTTCACTACTAAATCACCAGTTTAATTACTTGATAAACGAAAACAGTTGTTAGTTATGGCTGTCTGGCAAGCTGTGTAAGTACTTCGGAACATCTATCTGAAATTACTATCAATGTTTATTCAGAGTTAATGGAAAAATACTTCCCAGCCATTGGCTAGGAATTTGTTTTAATTAAACGATCAACTTTTGTTTCTTTACTTTCGAAATAAGAAAAGGTTTACTCACGTGGATTTTTCGAGATTGCTCGACTAGTCGCGGCGAGGACGTGAGTCGACCTCTGACCTAGTGATTAAGGCGATTCACACACTGCACCACATCACGCAGCGTAGCGCGGGAGTGCGTGTTCTTGCGTTGTTTGCAAGTACCCGTGTTTGTATAGAAAACACGCATAGTGCAACACACTGAAAACACTGCGCGTGAATGCGTTTTTAGTGTGTTGCACTATGCGTGTTTTCTATACAAATACAGATACTTGCAAACAACGTAAGAACACGCACTCCCGCGCCTCGCTGCGTGATGCGGTGCAGTGTGCGAATCGCCTAAGGGCTCCGTTTGGGTTGATCATTTTATGATTAGTTACGGTTTACTCACGTGGATTTTTCGGGATTGCTCGACTAGTCGCGGCGAGGTCGTGAGTCGACCTCGCTGCGTGTTCAGCTAGTGATTAAGGGCTGCATTTGGGTCCGAAACTAGTCGGGCAATCCCGAAAAATGCACGTGAATTAACCGCAGGGATATATGAAAAGATGATAGAGAAATACAGGTAAATCGAAATTAAATTTTTGTAAAACACTCTGTAACAGCAAATATTAATTAAAATTGATTAATTATAATTTACTATTCTATTATTGAGTTTGTTTCTTACTTAAGTTATATAGGGTCTGCGAAAGCTCAGAAATCCATAAGCAGCTAAAAGTTACAGCTACGACTTTTCAAGCAACTTTAAGTCCTTTTAATTGCATTTTAAACGTACGTTAATATCTTTCATCCTTCATATTGTAAGTAATTAAATAATAAGTAAAAGCTGGCATTTACGTTGTTAAATACTAATAAAAAAAGTTGTAGACATAATTAAAAATCGTTTAAATATCGTCTGTCTTACCACAAAAGCGTATTACTTTAACTAAACAGGGATTAAATACTTTTTGAAAATTTATGTCAGATACGACAATTGTAAACTTTAGTACGTCCTTGTATGTTTCATTTCGACGGGTCCTACTTAAACTATTACTATTAGTGCAAAAACACAACTTTACAGGAACAAAAAAGTGCTTAAAGGTTCTAAAGCTTTGACATAAATCAATAGAAATATTTGAAACTTTGAAATGGAATGGTCCATTTCAAAATGTAAAATATGTCAGTTGATGTATGTCAAAGTTAAAAGCTTTAGAACCATTAAACCGCTCTAGGTACTAGTCCGGTCAATGTAGACATTTCAAATTGCAAAAATTCGCATAGAGCTGAAAATTGGTACGAATTTTCGGGAACACCATTATAAATGAAATGTAAAAAGTCCCCATCGATCCCACACTTGCAAAAAAAATATTCAAGGTCAAAAAATTTGACCTTGAATATTTTACCAAACATTCGTACCAATTTTCAGCTCTATGCGAATATTTGATAACCTAACCCTATTTTTTGGGCTAACTTGACCGGACTATACTGTAAAGTTGTGTTTCTGCACTAGTATACGTAGGACCCGTCGATTTATAGTCTAAAATTTACACTCTAAATATACATAAAAGGAGAAGCTGACTGACTGACTGACTGATCTATCAATGCACAGCCTAAACCGCTGGGGTTAAAAACCTGAAATTTTGACAGTAGGTTCCTTGTGTGACGTAGGCATCCACTAAGAAGGGATTTCTCGAAATTCAACCCCTAAGGGGGTGAAAAAAGTGTTGAAAGTTTGAATGAGAAATCTGGTACTTTTGAAGTAAAAAGCATGGAATTATACTTTTGGTGAGAAATAAATATACACGTGTTTCTGGGTTTTTGGAAATTCCACATCTAAAGGGGTGAAATGGGTTCTTAAGTTGAAATTTGGCATAAACACTCTTCAAAGTAAGTAGTAACAAACTACACCTCAAAGGGGGTTACCGCGGGTTTAAATTTCACGCAAGCGAAGCTGCGGGAAAAAGCTAGTAAATTATAAAATTAAGATCAGAAGCATTTCCGAGCGCTTTCGCCCTCCCTGTCTATTCCAATCCATCCCTTATATCCCCCTGTATCAATAGTACAGACTAATCCTGTTAAACGTTCAGGGTAGAACCGTCAACACCCATTCAGTGACGGCGCCATTGTCTATTGAGTTACCGGCTTTGAATCGAGTCAGAGAGTACATAGTCATTTGCTGGTGTATGGGTTGTATCACAAATAATTATGTTTGAGGGATTAAACCATTAAATCCGTGGAGCTATCGTATTAACGTGTGGCAGACGGGTGGATAGTTATTTTTATACTTTGATATACACCATGGGCCCAAGGTACCCGAACGATTTTAACCTTCGATTCCGATGCCTAATTGGAGAAGAAAAGCTAGGATATAGTTTGCTGAATAAAGGCGAAGACGTATTAGTCTTCTTTGAGAACTAAGTTTGCTAACCTTCTTACTAACGGGAAAATTACGTGGTAGTAGATAAATTTTGGGGATAGGAAACTATACAAGGTGTCTTAAACGTAGTGTAAAGAGTAAGTCCAGAGGTGGGCTACCTTAGAGGTACCTGATCGGGCTCATGCATGTTCCGCGATTTTTTATAGTTTTCGTTCCATGATTTTTTTTCATGTTTTAACCAAACTCTGACTTTAGTGACATTTTTGATCATAGTGACTTGAATATGTTGAGGCACAGGGTTATTATTGGGGAGAGAAATAAGAATGTTCATTCATTATCAAATTAGGTTATATTTAATTTCGAATACACTAATGACACAGAATCGAATACGCGATTTGCCCGACAGCCCGACAACCCCGACAACCCCGTGACTGGCAAGGAGGCGCATGCCACGCGTATCCTACTCCTCCTCCTCCTACTGCTCGTACGCTCATATTACATAAAGTATGATGATAAATGATGATATTTATTTCTGTAATTAAATCTGTTACAGACACTTTTACAAGTCAATGTAAGTTTTTTTTAAGACTAGATGGCGCCGGCATTTCCTATCTGACTCGCTCTGAGAAGAAAAGCCGAAACAAACTCAGAGGTCAACGTCTCTTTTAAAGTCCACACATTGTGGTATGTAGTCCCTACAAATACATATTTTTCCTTAATTATATGAACAAAGTCTAATTTAAAAAAACACGCATAAATCTCAACTTTTCATGACACTATTATCAAAAATGTCATTAAAGTCATAGTTTAGTAGCACATACAAAATGGACGTTCAGAGCGTTTATCCACGGCCACCGTCACCGAGAAACGAGATTGTTTCGGAACGACGTGACAACGATCGTGTGTCCACCGCGGCCGATCTCGGTGGTCCACCGGCGCCGGCAATCTCGGGTGTAGTGGACAAGTTCCGACGTGTTTTGTATTACCAGCATTTCGGGCCGTCACAATCTCGGCAGCCGAGATGACGGCCGGATGACGGACGTGCGATGAACACCCAGCCACAGATAGATAGATATACTTTATTGTACACTAAAAGAAATAAAACAGAAGGAATACAACGTAATTAAGAACAGTACAAATGGCGGTCACATCACTTAAAGCAATTTCTTCCGGACAACCATTTATCCATAACCATGCCTTAGTAAATGTATCGCTACTGCGGCAACGTTATCTCGGTCTCAGTGACGGCAACGACGACGAGATTGCCGGCGCCTGTGCAAGGATTTGCGAGAGCAAGATTGAACCACGGAGATCGGTCACCGAAAAACGAGATTATTTTGGACCGAGTTCCGAACGACGTGACGACGATCGTGTGTCCACTGCGACCGATCACGGTGGTTCTCATCACAAGATAAAAATCCGTGCACCGGCGCCGACAATCTCGGATGTAGTGGACAAGGGCAGACCTGACGTGTTTTGCTTTGACGGCATTTCGGTCCGTCACGATATCGGGCCGAGTTATAGCGGTAGCGCCGAACTACTCACAATCTCGGCGGCCGAGATGACGGCGCTCGGATGCCGGACGTGCGGTGGACACGCAGTCATAGTAATGTGTGTACCGCTACTTCGGCGACGTCATCTCGTTCTCGGTGACGGCGGTAGTGGACAAACGCCAGCGTATATGACGTGATGATTAGCAATCCTTACTCTTGCCTCTAATTAGCGTAATAGAGTTTCTGTTAACGTTTTTCATAAACACTTTCAATTCGAAACCATTGCCTTCCTAACGCACTATGTCACTAATACGGGTTAATCCACTTAGGACCGCGTCGTGTCGGGTTTATTGGATCCAACGACCCTTTTGTTCAATTGATGGACTTTAATTTAACGTACCTACTCGTACTTACAATTAGGTACCTAAGTATGCGGGGTATACAGGATAGTCATTTGAGATGGGGTAGTAAGGGCGTACCTTCACCATTGTAGCTACAGGAAAACGTTCTGTCAGCGAGAAAAAGGGCAGTTTTCACAAAACATTTTTATAACTCTAAACGATCCTTTTTCCCATAAAGGATCAAGAGATTCTTCCGGAATAACTGAGGTTGGAGTACTAGAAACGTCAGGAATAGCAAAAAAACTTATTTGCGATGGGGTAGTAATAAGGGCAGCTTCCTTAATCGTTGTGGCTTCAGGAAGTTAATGTTCTTAAGACTCTGTCCATAACTTTTGAAAATATTTCGAACTGCATTCACTGTGAACTTCATAGTAACTTCACATCACTTCATACAATGTCGGTTTCGCACGATAAAGACAGGAAGATTAAAAAAAAAAAGTATGCATCTCCTCCATTTTTTATCGACTTTTTTTTTTCTACAATCGTTTACGTTGTACTTGCTTTGAAATAATATTAACTTCTTGTTTATTTTCGAAAGAAGTCAATTACCCTATTATAAAATGAGGGGATATATCAGTACAGTTATGACGTCACACATATACAAGGTTAATCAGAAAGGGGGTACTAATGTAAAAGGGTGTTAAAGTACCCATTATAATGAGTAACTTTTGTTCTACCACCTTTCAGAAAAGTCAATAGTTTAGGAGAAATAGCTGTTCAAAAATTACATTAAAAATAGTCTAAAAGATATCTATCCTCAGCTATAATCAGCTGTGTTTACATTTTAGGCCATATTTGGGGTCACAAATTAGATGCTCTATTTTCTGAATTCGTAACTAAAGTATAGACGAAGTATTTTTGAAAAAACTAAAATGAAAATTATTTTACATGGAAATAAAAATTATCGAATTTTGAAATTTTAACACTTGCTTTAAAACCGTCATCAGTGATACTTTAATTGGCCTGCGGATTAGTACCCTCTTTCCGACTAACCTTGTATTAATTAGCTATAACTGTAATGTGATAGATTCATTCCTACACGATGCTGTTATCTCTCTATGACACCCATAGCTTTGCATTGTAGTGGGTCTACTACGTACTACTACTAAGTCTACGTTAGTAGCTTTCACAAGAAAAAATAAGTTACGAGTGTATTTACACTAGCTTTTGCCCACGGCTTCGCTTGCGTTAATTTAGATTTAAAAAAAAAAACTCTTTACACGCTAATAAAGTTTCAGTAATAATATAATTCAATTTATTTTTGTTTTCCTCGGGAACAGTACTTTCTTTCGGGATAAATGGTACCCTATGTCCGTTTCTGTACACCTGACAACGTATCTGCAAAATTTCAGGATGATCGGTTCGGTGGTTTAGGCGTGAAAAGGTAACAAACAAACAAACTTCCTTTAGCATTTATAATATTAGTTAGGAAGGAAGATAGGATTAGGATGCCACCAAAAAAGCTACCATTGGCAAGCAAAACGATTCGTTTTTGGCTACAGAAACTGAGCATTAGTGGTACTACGTTTGCTTCAACAGGTTGAAGACATATAGATACACTTTTATACATAAACTTTCTTCATAAAGGAAGATCGCAACCCTCGCACACTGGCAACATTACTGTACCCATCGGCCTGACCTATTTCTTATGGTGACAAATTGACAATATGTTGACCTAAGTGGCTTAGGGTGTCCCGACACTTATAGACGCGGAATCGGCTTAGACTAATCGGAAAAATCTTTGTGTCCACATGGGGAGACCCTTACTGGATACGCAAGTCATGCAAAGCTCACGTCTGTTTACCGCTGGGGTAGGCAGGGACAATTAAACGCCACCTTTTTTTTTCGTTTGAAAATCCTCATTGATGCCCTTCGCCCGGGGAAGGCGAAGGGGTATGCCAGACTCTTACCGGCTAAAAACCCACGGTGTTCCTCTCCTGACCCTTGGCCGGTGTCGCGGGATTTGCAGCTGAATGCACCGCAAACCCGGCAGGCCTCTATCCGCTAGACCCTGGCAGACCTCTCCTTCTGTGGGGCTTTGCCCCTCGGCCTCCTGAGAGACGCGCACGGAATACTGCGCGCCACCTTCTCGGGCCTGTTAATTGAACGCCACCTGGCATATCCTGACATACATTCTTTACTTCTTTTACGTCCATTGTCCTTTTCATACTTTCGTCGATTTATCGTACTGCAAGCGTCCCCTTTTTGAAAAAGATCGTAAATTTGATCTGTGTTTATCTTAGAGCCATTACGCACTGTCGATTGGCTGCCGGAGACTTGGTCTGTCGGTGACCAAAACATAAGTATAGTCGCCCGGACGACCGGCGATCAAGTGCGTAAACACCTATTTAAAGTATAGAAAGTCACAGTCGCCGTCGACCAAGTCTCCGGCGACCAGTCGACAGTGCGCAATGGCTCTTATGGGGACGCCTTTTCCCGACTTTACCATTAACAGGTCCTTTGTACGTTAGTCAATTGCCCGATAACGCGTAACCATCAGCCGGGCTGACATGCGCAGCGCGAGATAATTTTCTCGTCGCATTACCTCCTGCCGAGACGAGATAAGTCGTACATTATTTCGTCCTGGTACGAGATAATGCAACGCGCGAGTTAGGCTTGTAGATCTAGAGTTATTTTTTCGCATAATACCGAAGATGTAAACGAATAATGCCGGTCTAGAATAGTAATCTAGTAAATAGAACTTGAGATGTTTTATTTACTAATACAACGTTATTTTTAGTATATACAAAAACTGAGACACCCCAACAATTTTTTTTATCAGAACTGCCTGAATATGTTTTTTTGAGCAGACCATCTCAAGCCTCAAGCATCTATTCCCATCAACTGTTAAGGGTAGAAACCTACTGAAAAAAAATTGAAATTTATGAAAAAAAAATGTGGTGTAAAAATATGTCAATCGATTCTCCTAGTGATTCTGAACAAACTAGTTTCAGGTTTAGTATATACTAAAACTAAGCTTGTATATCTTAACTTTCGAGGCACTTCGTGTCACGTCTTAACTCAAAGCGACCTGCGCGATGGTGTCCTTGACATCTTAAACGAAATGTCTGTTAAAGCTCAGAGGTACGCTTGCCAACCTTTATGTATGAATTAACCGGGACTTTGGCAATCAAAATGCGGGACGTGGCAAAACAAGCGGGACCCAACTGTCAAAGTATAGGGAGTCGAAAAATATAATTAGAAATTATTTTTTCGTTCGTTCGACGCGAGACTCACGGTCGCGATCTCCACTCTTCTAGCTAAACAAAACGTGCGTTCACTAAATTCCGACTTCTGCCCGAAGGTTTAGCCGTAGGTACGATCAAACGGGACAATTGGCGTCCCGCACACTTCTTTCGCGGGACGCATCCTCTAAAGCTCTAGAAACGGGACGTCCCGGCTCTCACGGGACGGTTGGCAAGCCTACTCAGAGAGCCGAATGAAGTACAGTTATACGACACAACTAAGAATTTGCATCGGCAAACTTCGTAAAACCGATCACTTCCGAGCTGAGTGCGACTTCAAGACCACGATTATTTGTTAGTACTGCAGTAAAAAAATATCTTTACACAGACGCAATAAGTGTGCTGCCATTGATTGTTCGATCAGCATCCTAATTGCGCAAAACACTCGTAATTGCTATGGCTTTAATTTTGACAGATCAAAAATTTCCATAACAACGTTGCTATGAAAATTGTTTTATTTTAACTATTTTGTATGAACAATCCGACTACTTCACAACTACGTACCACGCAATGAATTGTTGTATTGTCAAAATAGAAGCTATTGGAATTACGATTTAACTTATTAGTTGTGCTGTAATATACAACAAGAACGTACGAACAAGTTTGTTCTTGAGGGAGTAATCAATTAGTGCAGCTGATAGTACCTATTCATATTTATCAAGATTAGAGTTATGCTTGTTTCCCACGGCGCGTGATATCGCGCACCGCTTCGCACGAGCTCGCACCGACGCACCATGGGAAGAGACTCTTCCGTGGTAACGCAGACGTGTGTGGAGCGGTGCGCCGTATCCGCCGCGAGTCGGTAAATGCAAAGGTGCGGTGCGAGTTCTTTTTCACTTGGTATTTTGGAATGACAAAATAGCTTCGAATCACATACCCACATAATGTGGCTTCGCATGGTGCGTGATTTTACGGATGATACCATGCATAGCCGGTGCGCGCTACCACGCACTGTGGGAAGCCAGCTTTAGACATACACTCACCTCATATAACCTTGTCTGAGTGAAAATAAACACTTTAGTACCTATGTTATGTATGTGTAGGTCATGGATACAAGCTTAGTTTTAGTATATACTAAACCTGAAACTAGTTTGTTCAGAATCACTAGGAGAATCGATTGACATATTTTTTACACAATTTTTTTTTTCATAAATTTCAATTTTGTTTCAGTAGTTTTCTATCCATAACAGTTAACGGGAATAGACACCTTTAGGCTTGAGACGGTCCTCTCGATCAGTTTCCGTGTATTAGACAACCCCTGCATAGCACATCTCAGGCATTTTACACTTTTTTAGGGAACTTAACGCGACATAAACTAATGTGTAACTTGGAGATTTACTAAAAAAAACACGTATTCAGGCAGTTCTGCTGAAAATCTTGTTGGGGTGACTCGGTTTTCGTATAAAGTAAAAATAAGGTTGTACGAGTATATCTGAGTAACAAGGATAACCCTTGAAATGTGTAGCTACATATGTAGAATTAGGTACATCTCTTTCCGAACGATAACTGTAAACAATCTTATCTACTGAAATCGATATTTGTTTATCATAGCGGTCTTTTGCCTGAGTGAGGAGAATTTCAAGCAGTATCGGCATAAATACATAACTGAATATGGAGCTAAAGGTGCTGATCTTAAAGTTCAAAATTGTGCAACAGCAGCGACAATTTGCTAGCTCATCGCGAAAGCCTGAAGAATAACAATAAGAGTTATCCATTTTCGTATGTTGACTTTTACGAGGTTTACCATCGGGGGGACGGTGCTGGCAGGATATTTGTACATGTTGCTAAGCACGATTGCAAGTCATTAATTGTGAAAAATAAAAAATAATCTTTAAAAAAAAGTAAAAACTGACTTCAAAGAAACACTAAAAGTAGTAAAATAATTACCATAATATAAAATTAACAGTTTCAGAAGTCGGTGGCTTCTATTTGCTTCAGTGTAGAGTTGCACCGACTTCTGAAACTGTTAATTTTATATTATGGTAATTATTTTACTGCGTTTAGTATTTCTTTGAAGTCGGTTTTTTTTTTAAAGTTTATTTTTTATTAAATACGTTTTAGTGTCATAATTTTAACCCTTTCCTTCATAACCCTTCTTTTTGGCTTTGACGTAGTCGGGCATAAAAAGTCCTTTCAAATGATACCTTACACGATATAATGAAAACATTCCAAAGGGGAGGAGGGAGGACACGCACCACCTCCTTTTTTCCAGTAGTCAGTTCCCAACAACAAATATAAACAAAGCAATTTTAGTAATTTGAGAATTTTGCTTTGATCCGATGAGGAGTTCCGTTCCATATCTCTGAAGTTCAGGGACTAATCATAACAAAATTTATATGGGACCAATCGGAAAGTATACCCTTTCGAACAAAAGAAGAATTTTTCAAATCGGTTCATAAATGACGGAGATATGAGGTAACAAATATAAAAAAAATACAACCGAATTGAGAACCTCCTCCTTTTTGAAGTCGGTTAAAAATAATAAGGAAGTGCAATATTCCGTCAATAAATACAGGCAATTATATGGCATTCATATTATACAGGTTACAGTTATTGGTCACGATCCCTTGGTAGGGTTATAGATCATGTTATCCTCTATCTAATAAACTAGTAATGCTTTATGCCAAAGATATGTAACCATTTTCGAATTATATTTTATTTTTGAAGGAAGTCGTTGGCGCAGCTTTGTTATAACCTCCCGAAAATGGTTCATTTTTGCATAAAGCATTACTGGGTACCGCTGGCAACAGCTAGTATACCGATAAGTCTACAGTCTGTTATGAATTAATGCTATATTCATTACTCTACTCGTATCTCACTCAATCAATCACCATCTATTATTGTACATAGATAACATAACGTCACGGCTGTAATCCCCGAAAGGTTGGGTAGACCTGCACCCTCATTTCGCCGTTATGTTTAATTCCCATGTAATAGGGGGCGAGCCCATTGACACCAACCGGGCACAAATCCAAAATTCCATACGGAAAAACACAATTTATTTATTAATTTTTTTGATTGATTGATGAAAATAATTTGGAAATTTCCAAACATACTATGCTGAATTTACGCGACCGAAGTTCCGCGGCTGATTTTACGCTCCGACGTATTCGGCTGATATGACACACCATAAGTGCCGAACTTACACGGCAGAAATTCAGTTGCGCAAACTTGTGGGCGGACACGCGGGTCGCGGGCACGCCTGCCTCACGCTGCTCTCCGCCCGGGAACTTCGGTCGCGTATAATGTTTGCTCTACAGAATACGTTGCCGCCGTATTACCGCTGAACTTACGCCCGACCAACGTTCTTCTGTACGCTATATCGGAACATAATTTCAGCATAATGTGTCGTCAGTAATTCAAATAGCATTGCAGGCGTAATCATGTCGAACTTCGGTTGCGTATCTTCGGCATAGTGTGTTTAGACACTTACACTATGTCCGACCTGAGGATCAAACCTAGGACCTCACGCTCAGTAGTCGCGCTTACGACCATTAGACTAACGAGGCAGTAGTAGATAGATCCCTCCAAAGATCTAGCACAATAGGTAAACAGGGTGCTAACTAGCGATGGGCGACTATTACTAAAACTAATCGACTTAGTCGATTGTAAACAATCGAATTGAAATCGAATTGTTATCGAATTTTATCGACTGGACTAATTGATGTTAGTCGAGTGTTATCGACTAACGGCACGCAGCAGGCGATAATCACTGATACGGTTACCATAACAACTTTAACTAATAATTTGTATTGAATTGTGGCGCAGTGCACGTATACTATACTCGTACTACTAAGTAAGTATTTACTAAAAGGTGGTGCATGCGCTGCCACTGCGCCCCAATTTAACAGTTAAAAGTCCGTGCGCCACACTACTTACAAGTCCAACTGCAATTATTATGCGCATACACACATCACACACTCACATGCATAGCGAATTGCAGTGTACATTTAGTAGTTCGTCGATTGTTATTCGAATAATTATGATGACGAACTACTAAATCGACAATCGAATGCGCAACAGTACAATTTTCGATTCAGTCGATTGTTATTTTTTGCAACATACGCCCATCGCTAGTGCTAACTGCAAAGCCATTGACTCAAATTTGCAAGTCTTACTAGGCCGTGTTAAGCCTACAGTATAAACCCGCATAGCCTGTAAAGCCAGCTTCTCTCTGAATGACAGCAAGCCGACACGACACACTCTTTTATCCCAACATGGAAATACTGAAATACGGCGCCAATCGAAACTTTTATCGCGAAGTCTTTTATCGCATCAATGTTCGCAAACATTTCGCTCGCCGGATTTAGATTCGAACGGTTTCATTGCGAGTTTTTTGTGCCACTTCAATCGCAGGCGATAACGTAAAGAGCTTAAAGATTAGAGAAGTAGCACCAGCTTTTCATGGATAAAATCTAAATTTAGGTGCCGCTTTTTTTTAAGGAGAGTTTTGAGAATAGAAGTACTCTGAGTGGTCTTTAAAGTGTTAGCAGATGTTGGCTTTAACTCTTAAGGAGGTATTTCACCAACCTATCAATAAGTAGTCCGTTACTAACAAGATAAGTTAAAAGTGACTAAAGGTACCTACGCACTTTGCGGCTAGCCGGAATGCGGTCCGTCGTCCGGTTGGCCGCAATCTTCTTCTTATATATAAAGAGACTGGTACTGACTGACATTTGATTCATCAACGCAGAGCCTAAACCACTAAAGCTGGAAATATGAAATTTAGACAGTAGGTTCTTTACGTGACGAAAACATCCACTAAGAAGGGATTTCTCGAAATTCAACCCCTAAGGGGGTGAAAAGGGTGATTAACGTTTGTATGCAAGTCCGTCATTTTTGAAGTGAGAAGCATGAAATTAAGTGTTAAGGTTTCTGGTTAGGAGTAAATGTACACGTGTTTGAGCGTTTTTGGAAATTCAATCCCTAAGGGGGTGAAATAAGTGTTGTAAGTTTGTATGAGAAATCTGGTACTTTTGAAGTAAGAAGCATGATATTCAATATTTAGGTTACTGGTCAGAAATAAACGTACACGTATTTCATGGTTTTTGGAAATTCAACCACTAAGGGGGTGAAATAAGTGTTGTAACTTTGTATGATAAATCTGGTACTTTTGAAGTAAGAAGAATGAAATTTCACGCAAGCGAAGCTGCGGGCAACAGCTAGTCTATACATATAAAAGGAGAAGCTGACTGACTGACTGACTGATCTATCAACGCACAGCCTAAACCGCTGGGGTTAGAAAGTTGAAATTTTGACAGTAGGTTCCTTTTGTAACGTAGGCATCCACTAAGAAGGGATTTTTCGAAATTCAACACCTAAGGGAGTTAAATAGGGGATGAAAGTTTGTATGGAAAAATTTCACGCAAGCGAAGCTGCGGGCGAAAGCTAGTCAAAAATATGTACGAGAAAATAGTTTTTATACGCACTACGATGCGGCATGGCAGTGCGTATAAAAACTATTTTCACGTACATATTTTTTATTGCGGCCAACCGGACGGCTGACCGCGTTCCGGCTAACCGCAAAGTGCGTAGGTACCCTAAGGGGGTTATTACATTATCATATATTGCCGAGTTAATTCTTAAACCAATTAACTGCCAAACCATGATTTCGAGTAATGGCGTTTTGAAAGTTTGTGTCCTAAAATTTCATATACCATCTTATCAATGTTTGTGTCGTAAACTCTCGTATACTATCTTATCTAAGATAGAATATGAAATTTTAGGGCACAAACTTTCAAAACGCCGAAATCGAAATCATGCTTTGGGTAGTTAGTTGGTTTTTTAATTAACCCGGCGATATCGATGAGTCCTATGTATAAGGGCCAAAGTGGCATTTTAGTAATTTCCGATGCCTGCCTTTTTCTTGCCTAAACACCGCGCAGTCATGCTAAAATGCAACTTAACACCGCTCATTAGAGTAATTATTACTAGGTACTGTTGTCACAACACAGAGTATTTTGATAGGCGTCAAATTCAACAACAGTAAATGGTTTACGCCTGTTATTCACAAAGCGTTAAACTAGGTTAAACTACCATAAACTCGCTGTTTGCTGATATTCTGAAGTTATTGAATTAAGATAGATAATTCAATCATACTCGGATACACCAACAAATTATGCAAATATTTGCGTTACAACTCTGCTCGCTCCTTACATAACAAAGAGTACTAGAGCTAGAATGGCCAACATTCAAACCACAACTACCTACATAGCTGACAATATCTAGTACAAACATAAAACCAATATCGCTCCAACATGTTGGCCAAAGTTTTGTTCCAACTTTTACGAGAAACATCAGGGCAGCTAATTAACATGAAAATGAGCCCGGCTTTGTCTGTAACTCGTTAGAATAACAGAACGGCTTCAACGCTGTTTTACTAAAGAACAACTTTATCTCGAACCGTTTGTGATTGCTTAGTAATAGGTGATTGACTTTTGATTTCAAAAACTTCCCGACGGGGTAGTTTAGGGTTTTTTTTTGTTATCTATGATGATAGAGCGAGATAGTCACTTGTTCACAGAGGTCAATTAGGTGAAAACTTAGAGCAACACGGTCGACGTCTCACGCGGCGACCTACGTGAGCGATCTAGAGGCGAACGCGAAGCGGCGCGCCGCGACACGAAAACAACAAACAGTCGATACCTACTGAAGTGGCCTACATGATCAAACGCATGTGAAGCGAAGCGAACGCGATCAGTAGGCTTGATATTTTCGCGTGAACTGGATGCGGTGCCGTACAGTGCTACTGAACGGCGGCGGCACGCTGCGGGCGGTTTGCGAGCTCGTGGGACAGTCGCCGCTTCGCATTGGATTCGCGTGTCACCGCATCGAATCGCTTCGCAATCGCGTTTGCTTTGAAACATTTCCGCAAAGTAACGCCTGATTCCATCATTTGACTATTCGTTTACGATCAAGTAATAAAAAATCACAGTAAAATATACATGCAAATGATAGCTTTATTTTTGCCCATGTAGTCTTATTAATATAACAAACATAACTTGGACATTACAATGTAAATGTTATCTTATACATATACATCTGTGAAGGAAACGACTCGCTTTGATAACCAGACGAGGGTAGGTAGCAAGTTTGGGGTATGACGTCAGCGGTGTGACGTCAACAACTATAATAGGAATGGACCGTTCCGATGCTATTCTAGTTTTACTTAGCTTTCAGTGAATTAAGTTATTATAATAGTTATAGTTAGTTTAGATATCGTTTTCATTACATTGTATAATTATATTAATTCATTATTACAGTTGATTATCATTTTAAGGTTAGTTAATGAAATTCAAACTGTGGCGTAGCTACAGTTTCATGTAGTAATAGGTATGCTCAGTAATATGTATATGTTACGGCTAATAGCCGAAGTGCGGCTACACCTAGTTTTAGCCGGGTACAACTAGGTACAGCCGGCCACATGCGGTTAAACTTAGGTGTATCCTATTTATCCTCGGTTAGAACTAGGTTAAGCCTTCATCATAGCGGATAGAACTAGGTGCAGCCGCACACCGGTGATTAAGAGGAACCCCGACACGGATAGGTTAGGTTCGAAGGGGATGATTTTTTTGTATTTATAACGAAGCCCCCGTCATTCCCTTCGTGTTAGGTTACTTTAAACTCTGCAGACAGAAATAGGAGCCCCGCTCAGCGGGGCTCCGTCGACTTAAGCCTAGTTCTAACCAACTGCTACTGGTTGCACCTAGTTGTATCCGGTTAAACCTAGGTGTAACCGCCATTCGGCTTTTAGCCGTAACATATACACACAGTAAACTTAAAATTGAATTTCTTTTAAAGAAAAAATAGTTTGCAAAAAAAATTAAGAAAATATTTGAAACAATAATGCGTATGTATTTCTAAAAACTATGTGTGTAATATTTCATAATTCTAATACATATTTTAGAAGGAAATCGTTTTTCAATTCGCTATGTGTACACAAATTATTTCATGTATTGTGACTGTACATAATTAATTTTGTCGCGGTCGTTTTTTCATTTTTAATCTATGTATTTATTTTTCTAGTCGGTTCGTATTTACTGTCGTATATAATATTTTATTTATTGCTAGTATTAGCAAATCAAAGGTTTGCTAATACTAGCAATAAATAAAATATTATTAGGTATACACATTACTACAGAAACTTGTAAATTGACATTTATAATGTTAGTTAAAGTTAGTCTTTCCATCTCATTCTAAGAAGAAGCCCGTACACAACAGTGGGCTAATTACAAAAAAAAAAAGTCCTAATAAAATTAACAACATTTTATACGAATTAAAACTTAAAGACATTTATAACATAATTAAGACACTGTTCAAGTTATTAGGAGCAATAAGTTATTTGAAGCGCGCTAAGTACCGCATCGTTAAATGCATAGAGTGCATGGAATTACTAAGAAACCGCAGCTTCCCAAGTTCCATCTCAAACTACCAACAGACGTTGGGGAATTTACGTACATCCTGAATATATTAATCTCACCCTGTATTTAAATATATACAGGGTGTAAAAGAATTCGTATAATTCCTTTAAACCACATGATCTATTACTGCTATAGTAACGTTGCACGGGATTTTGCTTGATTAAAAATAAATTTAAACAAACGTTTTTTGTATTTATGATTAGTTACGGTTTACTCACGTGCATTTTTCGGGATTGCCCGACTAGTTTAAAACATGGAAATGCACGTGAGTAAACCGTAACTAATCACAAATATGAATGTGTCTTACGAAAGTTATAATCAGTGATCGGAAAAAGGTGAGCTAATTTACCTAAACTTCAAAGAACAGAGACAAAAACTGGAGACTTCCTTACGACAACATTTTTTTTTCGTGAAAATTATTCCGGGTTTCGGGACATCACTAAAGTACTTTTAATATTAATGTTAATAGTACATAAAACAATTAAATTCGTTTCCTATTTTTGTTTCCCAAAATTGACACAAAACCAGATGACACGTTTTTCATTGTTTTTAAAAAAGAGATTGTTTATTGTTAAAAAAGGAGATTGTATTTTATTTTTTGAAAACAAATGAAAGACAATCTCTGAGAAAATTCTCCCGAAAAAAATTTTGTCGTAAGGAAGTCTCCAGTTTTTGTCTCTGTTCTTTGAAGTTAAGGTAAATTAGCTCACCCTTTTCCGATCACTGGTTATATACATAAAATGATTTTTGTCTTAGGATAGAGGTAAGAGCTAGCGTGCACGGGTGACTTTTGTCACCGTGACAATTTTTCACTCTTATAAAATCTAAGAGTATGTATGGAGATGCACCCAGTTATCATGTCGTAACACACGTACCAATGGACTTGAAAGACTGACAAGATTTTCACGATGACAAAAGCCACCCGTGCGCGATGAAATAGTCACGGTGACAAAAGTAACCCGTGCGCGCTAGCGCTAAGTGATCGTATCTAAACCAACTGACAAGGAATAAACTAAAAAAAAGTATTTTATTTTATTTTGTAGAGCATTTCGATGCTACACATAAAAGAAAGAAAGTACGGCACAGCTGGCGGGCTCGACTAGCACGATATCGCTCCACGCAATCACTTAACTCGGGGTGCTAAAATGACTCGGGTTAAGAACATCATGTTTTCAACTTGAAATTGTTCTTTTGTTGAATCACTAGAAGATCACGAGGTTTGAAGGAATAGGGAATATACATAAATATTTTTTTCTCTTAATAAAGCACAGTACCTAATATAAACCCAAGACAAGTATTAAAGTCAAATCGTCAGTGAAGTTCTAACAGTGCGTAAGTCATTTTGTGACAAAAACAGAAAACACTGGGAAAGCCACAATTTTACTTGAAATGAAAAAGATTATTAGGATTTTCAAAGGTTTAAATCATTAAAGAGTTCATTTGTAATGATAATTAATAACAATATTGTGTTCAGCGTAGTTACGCTCCTTGATTTTAATAGTTTTTTCACTCTCTTGTAAAGTAGCCATTTTTGATTCCGCACTGTTAGAACTTCACTGACGAAATGTTACTATTGTTTGTTGCTCAAAACAATGATTAAACTTCAATAATTTTCTTCTACAGTTCAAACATTCGTTATTGTCGCGGCCATAATGTGACGTCATGATTTATGATACTGCTTTGTCTACATCTCCTTTTTTAGCCAGAAATCAGATACATTAAATTATTTCTTGTGCTTTATTCAAGCAGAAATCGCTCTTACTAACTTACCTCAGTAAGAAATCAAACAGTTTGCTAAGAAAAGATTATTTTAAGATTTATTCACATGGATTTTGAGGTCACTTCCGGTATTTTCGAAGACGATGTGTTTCGGATTGCGTTCCGTTCCACAAAAAAAAAACGTAACGTAAAATAAGTAATGCGTTAAAAAATGTAAAAAAGTGAAATTTGTTTCTTGACTCCTGTACAATGTATATTTAAATAATAAAAGAGTTTTGAATTACATGCATATTCCATATTGCATGAATTCGGATACAACTTGTAGATAAGAAGAAAATACAATTTTGATCGTAATATTTTTATGGCGCACGTTGTCCCTATTCAGTAATTGCTGAGTAAGTTAAATGTTAACAAGAAGTAGGTACTTATTCCTATTACTATTTTCATATAATATCATTATTATTTTAACGTCATCTACCGTATCGGATTATTTCTAATTTATACGATGTTTTATTATTGCATCAAAAACGTTTCTAAATTCAAACAATTCAATCCTTTCAAATTCACTACGTATAAACTGTTATTCTATGCAATCGAATATCTAAAAAAAAAACGCAGTTTGAAAAAAGAATAGCGTTCGAAATACAAAAGTCAATCAAACGTGTGCTGTGCAACCAGAATTTATGAATTCATCAAACACCAAACACGAGGCCGCGCCGCATAGAAAAACATTTTTTTTAAAAAACAACAGCCAATCTTCTTTTAGCCAATCAAAAGTCCATTGAAGCACAAACTTCACTCAAAATCCTCGCAGCTGACCTGCTTGCTACTCTACTAGTATGTAGTATCTACTACTAGTATGTTCTAGGTCGTCTGCCCCGTTTTACATTACAGCTTCCACTTGATAAATGGTGTTTTGTGCACTTTACTACCGTTCTGCTTCAAGGAATGACTGATGGTCCACCCGATCTATTCCGATTTTGCATCCTCATAATAAATGGCCATGTCTTCCTTAAGGCGACGACATTCTAAAGTCCCATCACATTAAATAGGGTTGTGACTCCGCATTTATTATTAAAACGTCGTAAACTCGTAGGTTAAGCTGCGCTTGCCGTGGTCAGTCTGTGGATGGATGACCGTTTGTTACCTATCGAGACCCCTCCGTTGCAAAGTTAAGCCGTCGTCGGTTCCGGGTTTCTTACGAAAACCCATGACAGTCATTACGGGTAGCCAGAAGCCCGAAAGTCTGACAACCGGTCTAACCGTAGAATATCAGCATTGCCCAATAGCTGGGTTGCGAAGATCTGATGGCAATCGCTCCGTGTAAAATACTGATATTCAGTCGCATCAGGTTTGACTGGAAGTAGGCCCTAAGGCCGTGGCCACATATCTACGGTGCGGCACCGGCCACCGTGTCGTGTACGGTGCACCGCACGTTAGTTTTTGCTTAGTTCGCCTAGTGGAAGCACGTCCCGTTCTCTGGGACAAGACAAACGAGGATTATAAATATAAAAATTTGAACATTTGCACCGCGTCGGCACACGGCAGCAATTATACGTCGGGACGTGCTTCCACTAGTGAAATTAATAAGTCGACATCTAAATTGTCAGCCATTTTTATTAACACGTGCGAACTAAGTAACAGCAAAACATAAACTAACGTGCGGTGCACCGTACGAGTACACGACGCCGCGCCGTCTCACGGTAGCGGCGCCGTGCCGTTACACGGTGGCCGGTGCCGCACCGTAGACATGTCGCCACGGCCTAACGATTAGACCTTAATTCTGAAATACTCTACATTTCATTTGTTTCTTTGCAATATAAATTTAATTTATCTTTAGCGATATCTGTTACTAAAATCCCATAACTTTTGTGCTCGGGTTATCAGCTTAATTGGTGACAGAGGGTTTAACTTGAAACATTAAACACCATATTTAATTAGTTATTACTTTGAAAGTGCCTTAAAATTGTAGGGATTTAACTTTCCCGTGTGTTCTCTTATGGGTTTTACAAAGTTTGACGGTAAATTTAATTTTATGAGGGTGTAATGAACGTCTCTTTGATGATGTTCTGTTCCTGCGAATGACGTAAAGTGAAGCTGAAACTCTGCTTTCATTTCATCTAAATATTTTAGTGTGACTTTCCTCAAGTTTTAGACTGCTGTTGTTACGATACTTAGCAGCTGACAGTTGTTGCATTTTCTAGTGAGAACTTATCTAAAAGAGAAAAAAAACTAGGTATAACATAGCTGTTTTCCATGACTTTTTCAACTAGTAAGTAAAGCAGGGATGAAGAATTTTTGAGAATCTAGATCAGGCATGGGCAACCTTTGGCAAATTGCGTGCCAAACTTTACCATATTAATGCAGTCACGGGCCATACCAGGAAATAAAAAGCTTAATTTATTTATTAGGTTACTAATGAAGTTAATTTATTTGTAACAGTTAATGTGATATTTGTGTTTGAACTTCAGAAACAAGTTTATCAATATCTGGACGAATTCCAGTTGTACAGAAACGTAACTGAACGTAACTGAAGGCAATGCTCACAGCAACTGTCGACTCAGTCTCATGGTACAGCCGCTTTTAGAGGCAGTTTTCGTTATGCGGCTTCCAAAGTATGGAATAACCTGCCACCACCGATTAGAGAAATAAATAAGATAGACGCTTTTAGACGACGCTTACGGCAATACCTCATAGAAGCGCAACGTGAGCTAGACATGGTCACACTTAATGTCTCAATTATATGATGTATGTGTTGGTATAAGGGTACCTACCCACAAAAGTAACAACTTTTTTTTATTTTATTTTTTGCATAATTAAATTATTATTAATAAATTGTTATTATTAGATTATTATTATTGAATTTTTATTATTACTAAATTATTATTATTAAATTATTATACAATATTATCATATAATTTCATACATTTATTCACAATTACAGTAATACAATCATTTCATTTATAAATTAATGATTTCAATAATATGTAAATTTCAATGGACTAAAATAATCTGAATTTCATAAAACAGTATTTCTAACCTCAAGGGTCACAGCCTTCTGGAAATGGTCCTGGTCACCACCAGCAGTGAGATGTGGCTGGCCCACACAATCTGCCCCCTTTTCTGCCATGGCCTGTGTCTACTATAAGACAACCTCGGTGGCATTGTGTAAGCTCAAGCATTTCTAAGACCTGAGAAATGGAAAAAGGATGCTACACATACTGGGTATGATGATGCATACTTGCAAATGGAATGTAGGTCAAAAGAGAAGGATTACCTCAGGGGTCATGGCCTTAAGGCTATTTTGAGCAGAATTGCCAAAATGTCTATGTTCGGTACGTTGGTTGTTCTTCGTCTAGGCACTTTTGTTATTTTAATTATTCAATATTTACAAAGTATCAGTGTATTCTCTGTTCCGGGTAGTTTGATCCAGCGAAACAATTTAACTCGTTCTGAAAGCATCAACGCTAGTTTCATTTACAAAATATGTACAATAATTTATTTATTTATGTCACACTTTTCGATAGGTACGCACCTGTAAATATGTAATTGTATTTTCAAACGGGACACATCACGTGACGGTCGCGGGCGTCGGTGTAGTTTACCGTTATGTATGATGCTCTTGCTCTTACGCAATAATGTCCACCGCTCGCCTCCTTGCATAATTTTTGTTTTGATGTGACTGTCATGTTCTTATTATGATGAAATGCAATTCTAGCTATTTATATTATATTATATTCGGCACAGCACACTATACTACACACACATTACACGGTATTTTTTACTTTAAATTATATTTCATGTACTTAGATCTTTTTATGTTATAGGTAGGATGTAGGTAACCCGTGCACCATAGATTATAAATATTAGCCATAGTCACGAACTCACAATATTGTATTTTTATCTTTTTTGATTTAATGGTGTGTGGGTTACCAGGCTTTGTGTGCTATTATTTGTTTAGGTGTAAAGATTTGTTTATGTATTATGTACTGTTAAGTTTGTGTTATGCACATAAAATTATGCTAATTTTCTCTTTTTTGTATTTTAATATTTATTTATTTTTTTTGTTTTTATTTTTGTTGCAAAATCACAACCTACATGTGTGCTTGTTCGATGTTATTATTATTTTTAAACTGTACAATTTATATATTTATCTTATTTTATTTAATTAAGCATACATACACAAATTGCAGCATAAAGCTGACTTACATCCGTCACCTCACACTTCAGGTCCAGTTGAAAACCAGCGTCAGGCACTAGTTGTCTGGCATTTTTGCTGAACTGGGCCTTTTTGGCGCAGCCGTGAGGCACACTCCTGCTAATTTCTTTTGTTTGTTTTTTTTCTGCTTTATTTTATATTGTGTGCCTTTTTAGTCTGTGCTAAATAAATGTATTTTCTTTCTTTCTTTCTTTCTAACTATCCGCTATTATAGCGTAAATATGCAGATTTTCTTTAGTTAGCTCTTTAGTTACAGCGCGTACCGTTTTTTCGCGCAAAATTTCAAAATGTCGCGGGCTGTTCAAAAACCTAGGTGGGCCGGATCCGGCCCGCGGGCCGTACGTTGCCCACACGTGATTTAAATTAATAATCATTTTGCATGAAAATAAAAATGATTGAATTTTGAAATTCTAACACATGCTTTAAAACACACATCAGTGATAATTTTAGTCGCCCGCAGATTAGTACTTACTCCCTTTCCGACTAACCTTGTACCTTTATCTTGAAATTATAAAATATTTATAAATAAAGGCAATCTATATTTCGTACACCAAAACTTAGTAAACAAGTGAGCGAGTCAATTACCTGTTTTGTTTTCTCTTGTTACTAGGGTAAGTACTTACTTTATTACTTCAGTTTGCCCATAAATTACATTCGCTTGAGTGGGGTCTGAGCAAGGTAAAGGAAGTTAGTATGTTATTACATTGTATCAGACATTTATTTTTATGTAGCCGTTTTCTTACACGGAGCGACTGTCATTTTCAAATATTTTAAGCCGGGTCCGCAGCGCCGTGTTTTCGTGTTTGCAAACACGATAACATTGTTTGCTAACCGAATAGGGGCGTGGCCTAACAGTTTTGTTGGCAAAATTATCGCTGCGGACCCGGCTTAACATTTTTTGCTTACCAAATAGGGGCGTGGCGTAACAGGTTTGTTCGCAAAAACACAATAACATGTTAGAAAATTAGCGCTGCGGACCCGACTTTACATTTCTGGTTAGATTGGAAGCCGACTTACCGCCATTTTTAATATCCTATCTATCGGCGGTTTACCTTACTACAGATAGAAATTTGACATTACTTCTATGGAGCTTATGTCAAATTTCTATCTCTAGTAGGCGAAATCGCCGATAGATAGGTTATTGAAAACGGCCGTAAAACAACATAGTTGGGAAAAGGATTTTCTAATATACTTACATTACATGTGTTTAGTATAACATCACGTCATTCCTGCCTGTATTCCCCGAAGGGTTGGCAGACGAGTATAGCAAACCATTTTTTAAGTCCCATGTAACAGGGGGCGAGCCTATTGCCATCAACCGGGCACAAATCCAGACTCCAGGCTGCTACAGAGAAATTCCATTCGGAAAATCCCAATAACATTTTGCCCAAACTAGGGATTGAACCCAGGACCCAAGAGGTTAGCATCCAGCAGTCCATCACTGTCCCACTGCTGGGAACGGGCTTCTTCTCGACATGAGACAGATCCAGGCCACTGTGTTGGACTAAGGTGATAATCTTCTCACATAAAACATGTTGATTCAGCTCAAATTATATTTCACAACAAGCAGCGGACGTAACATTTCACTCACTTCTAAATACCACAAAAAGGGATCCCTTTTATAAAGTGACACAAAAGAACGCAAAAAAAACTCATAAAAACGCTTCTATTGTACTTCCATTTAACGCAGTCATATTTTTTACGATGTCCCTTTATTAAGTACCAGCAGCTTTCTAGCAAAGAATTCATTAGAGTAAATATTAACCGTAATCTTTCGTCGCCTTTACGAACTCCTCTTTGTAATTATGGGACTGATAATGGTTTTATACAGTTTTCTGAGGATACTAACAGGCTTTATAGATAAGTTATACTATCTTAACATTGATAACACACTTTCTCGTTGCAGGCAAGGTCATCATGTTTTGTTTGTTTTGTTCATGCTCACGTATTTCGTTGCCGCACCTGCAGCAAGAAATTGTGTTTAGGTTATAATTATTCCACTACAGGAAAGATCCAGCCGGTAACTTTCCCATTGCAGGAAAAGGGAAAATTCTCATACACGGAATTTATTACATACCTACATTGATCATTACGCTTGCTCACTGCGTATTGACGATTTCACTTAGTCCACGTTTCCTCACTAAGTTCCCATACACAGTAAGTACAGAAAAAAACGAAATTAATAGAAACGGATTGCAATGTACACAATTTTCACAAACTAGCAAAAAAAGAAAGAAACCACCTGTCCCTAAAAATAGAAATACAAATTGAATTTCTTACGACTAAAGCTAAATAGAGAATGGGCTGATAACTTGTCAATGTTCATTGCAATCAAGTAGCCTAAAGGTGTGTCTTAACGAAAAGTGGCAATCGTGCACGGCAATCATGCGCTGCAATCGTGCGTGGCTGCCGCGCGCGGCATGCCACGCTGTGATGGGAGGGCGCGGCAAAATTGTGTCCTGAAAACGCTTGGTGTTACTGCCGCGCACTTGCCGCTCTATGTTTAGACAAACCTTAACATTCGGAGCGCGAAATAATTTTGTCGTGAAATTATCTCATGCCGGAACAAGATAAAGTATATGATAACTCGTTTCGGCACGCGATAATGCGACGACAAGATTATCTCGCGCTGCGCATGTTAATCCGGTCAAATACAAAGCCAAATAATTAATTCTTATTTTTTATTGTACACAAGAAAACACAATAAAAATAGAATTTAGTGAAGTCATGTACAAAGGCGAGCTTAATTCTAAAATGAGTTTTCTACCAGGAGACCTTTGAGTGATAGAGAGAGATTGATAGTGTGGTTAATTAATGTTAATTTATTGTGATTTTATGTAACGTTTTAGCATTCATTATAACTCTACCAAACCCATGAAATTTATATTTCCATTTTTGTTACGAAATTAATGTCAAAGCGACAAACAATATTCCTAAGAGCGTCATAAAATAACAAAGTGTCGTTTAAACTTAGTAATGGTGCAAAAGTATTATGTTGCTGACAAAACGGTTAACAACTGCACGACAACTTATTTCACTTACAAGTTACAACTTAACGCAAGAAGTTAAACGACTTACACATCAGTATTTAAGTAATTGCACGGTAATTTCATCAGTATTCTGAGCCAAAATTTTGCGATGAGACATGCACTAATCCATAAATATTATTCACTGTATGGCGCCATTTTGAAATTTAAGTAAAGAGAGGTAGGTATATTAAAGATGTACTTACAGAAATAAAAATAATTGATCATGATATACAGTTAACATCAAAATTAAGTAACGATATCTTAACGTTGAAAAATTGTTTACGAATGAAAACTGGACAATATTTTTTTTAAATCGAATATCGATAAATTTGACAAACAATTAAGTACTGATATAGTTAATTTTAAAATTCCAAAATATTCACTGACTTGTTGTTGAATGTACTAAAGGGGAAAGGGGAACTAATCCGGGGAACAGTACGAATCAGGGGAAATAATACTGAAAAGGGGTACTAATCCGAAAGGGTGTTAAAGGACCCATAGTAATGATTAACTTTTGTTCTATAACTTTCCCCAAAAGTCAATAGTTTAGGAGAAATAGCTATTCAAAGATTTCATAAAAAATACGCTAAAATCTATATATCTTCAGCTATATTAGCTGTGTTTACATTTTAGTTCATATTTGGGGTCACGGATTAGAAACTCCATTTTCTGAATTCGTAACTAAAGAAGGGATGGAGATTTTTTGAAAAAACTAAAATAATAATCATTTTGCATCGAAATAAAAATTATCGAATTTTGAAATTTTAACACTTGCTTTAAAACAGTAATCCGTGGTACCTTAAGTGGCCCGCGGATTAGTACCCCCTTTCCAACTAACCTTGTACAGTGGCTCAAAAAAAAAAAACAAATTTACTGCGAAATTTGCTTTTAATAGCTTGAGCCAGTTAATAAGGAACTTTTCGATTCCATAGCATTATTAAGATACCTATTGTAATGGACGACTTTAAATAGTTCCCTTATAAACGAACAGGGAACGTAAAATATACGCCCGTATAGCCCTATGCATATACAGGGCGTCCCACGACTTTGCCACATGGAGGGAAAATACCTTAAATATTATAGATAGAAAAAAAAACTGAATGAAGACTTCATTTTTATTTTAAAAACAATACGAACTGCATTCAAAGAATTTTAAATAATCACCTGTCTGAACCGGGAATCGAACCCGCTAAATGTGAAAACAAAAAAAAACTGTATTTTTATTGTACTGATCGAAAGGCTCAATCAGATACATTTATTTCTTCTAAATAACATAGCATCTAAAATAAAAGGAAGACCACGAAATGTAACATTTAATTTAAAATTTTGTTCAGAATAATGAACAGCATTTTCTCTACGAGTATGTCGTGCTTATAAACAACTGACTTTATGTACTAATTTCTGCTTAATTACTATTTCGAATGAAAATGATATGAAAAATAAATAAAACAACGGTAACCGAGATTACTAAAAGAGTTACAATTTGTATACAATGCGAAGAGACATATTTTGAGTATTTAATAAATTAAATTGTTTGTAAGTTGCACTACTAAACGTGTCTTATTATTTCAAATAAATGTTAAATTTCATGGTGTTCCTTTTATTTTAGATGCTATGTTATTTAGAAGAAATAAATGTATCTGATTGAGCCTTTCGATCAGTACAATAAAATTACAGTTTTTTTTGTTTTCACATTTAGCGGGTTCGATTCCCGGTTCAGACAGGTGATTATTTAAAATTCTTTGAATGCAGTTCGTATTGTTTTTAAAATAAAAATGAAGTCTTCATTCAGTAAATTTTCCTATCTACAGTATTTAAGGTACTTCCCCTCCATGTGGCAAAGTCGTGGGACGCCCTGTATATAAATTGAGTGATATGCACATAAGATACGGTAACATCATCCACTGTACACATAACGGACATAACATACAATTACATGAGCTGGCAAACAATGCAAGTTGCGCGCGGAATTCAATTAATTATAGACATACAGCATGAACTAAAAATGCAGTAAAATTTGTGCGAACAAATATATTACATTTTCATGAACGTTTTTCTTATTTTTCTTTTTATTGTATGCAGCTGGTATAACTGTAATACGGCTCGCATACCTTATAAAATGTAAGTTTAATGTTCAGACTAAATGGGTAAATTGAAACAAGAGTGGCGTTCCTTGAGTCCGTTTCATATTTTTGTACGTTTTTTTATGGTGGCAATAAATAAGTTTTCTTTCTTTCTGTGCATTGTGTCTTGTGAATAATGGATAATCTAAGATGTACTTGTAATGGGACTCAAAGCCTACCCGAAACACCCCATATATGTTGTACGATTTTCTGTGGTTTAGAAGTCAAAGCGAATTTTGTTTGCTATTTTGGTGCAATTTGTAAAGAAAATAAAAAATTGAAAGCAAATTTTTCCGTTAAACCACTGAAAAAGTTGCTTGCAATGAAATTCACAGGATTTGTAGTTCATTATCCAAAAAGGTTTTTGAAATTATCACAAAGAAAGATTATTCATCCGCATAGATCTTCACAAACAATTTAAACAAGGATGTATTAATGTAAACTAAGTAATATTATTTTCATAAATGGAATATTTTACAAACACATAATTACCTACATACATTATTGGCTTTTTTAAACGCCGTTTCCCATGTTTGTTTTTCTTTAAAAATAATTCTGTCCAAACATCCAAAGGCTCTAAAAAACAAATTTGCAATTTCCTGATACACCTGGATTTGTCGGAAAACAAATCCGAAGGGTTGATTTCCGAATCCGTCTATTTTGTAAATTATATCAACCGATAGCTCGTTGTGAGGTAAACACAAAATAGGCTCGTTAGACTCCAAAGATCAACATAAAGTTGCAAAAGAAAAAATATTTTCGTCCAAACCTAGAAGCCGAAAGAACAAAAGATTTATTCAACCATAAACGATAAAAGTTTTGTGAGTATTATATATACGCGTAATTTCGGCATTCGGCAGTAGCTTTCTTTGTTTGGCCGAATAACTTATTTGAGGCAAAAAGTAGACGAGACTTAAACGGACAATTTGGTACATTATTTTGTAATAAAGTAAGGTCGCAAATTCATTGTTCGAGATGTGAGCTTTAGGACTAAGCTTTTTTTACGGCAGATTAAGGACTTTTGAGGATTATGGATAAGTTGAGTGCCCTCAGTTTGCGGATATGCGAATGAATTTAATATGAAGAATCTTTTAATAATGTCACAAACAAAAGATCTTTTTATTTTCTCTCTGTAATATTTTTGGAAAAGTGTGTTTGCACGAATAGGCATGTCAATTGCTCTCTTTTTAACATTTATCTGTTGAATTATTTGCTGTTTATACTTTTTTTGAAAACCAAAAGAAATATGCAGGTACAGTAACAGTCTTAGTGATAGGTCCAATGGGCGGTCTTATCGCACCTGGCTATTTCTTCCAAGCAACCTTAGAATAGAATAGAGTGAACTAAAGAAGATATAGAGCAGTCAATGTCGTACAAAGATGTTATACATACACTACAATACTAAACTGAATATGAAATATACCAGGTGTAACTTAAATAACGCACTACCTCCTAAGGGGTCACTGTACTCATCATTAGGAACAACTTTTACTATGGGACCATATTTGAAATCGCGAAAAAAAATCAGCTGTTCCCTACATTTTGACGAGTTATGTGAACATAAATAAAACGCGTTCCTTATTTGTTGAACACTTTGCCTGCTGACATCAGACAAGAAGATAATAAAGTTAAATTCGCACATAAACTTAAAAAATATTTATTAGATTCTATGTAAGTATGGATATTAAGTATTTATAGGTTATTGATGTACCTGATATTATATTTTACTGAAAGAGAGACTCAACGATCTCACAGTTAAACTGCGTAAGCAATTTTGTGGGGCAATGTACCTAGTGTTAAGAAATTTTAAGTAAATAAATCATTCATTCATTCATTCAAATGTGCACATTTTGCGCCAATTGTACATTCTGCATCGAACCCTACTAGTGTTGTGGTAAAATATACATGGCACTCGGTGTCACCACATTATGGCTTATCGTGTCGTAAGCATTTGTCAAAACGTCAAAATTAGTCCTTAGATAAAAGCTATCTGACGATTGAAAAATCGGCCCTTAGTTAAATATCTAAATAAATAAATATGTCGCAGAATCAACACAGAAGCACAACTATTAGAATGACTATTGATTATTGTCAATGTAGTAGGACGCCATCTATTATCGTGTCGGAAACGTCAAGCAGTGTGCTTGGGTGAGGTCGGTGCGGGGCGTGGCATGTCTTGTTTGACGGTTGTCTGCAAGCTGTCAGCTGTAGGCTGTCAGCTGTCATTCTTTTTGACATGGGGTGCATTTGATTTGAGTGAAGTCACTTTGGAGTGAGACACGAGGGCGAGAGGTCGATTTGCCAGCCTGCACCGAACTTACCGCGTTTTCGTACTTTAATCTATTTCCATTGGTTTGATCATTTGAGATTTTATTATTTTGTTATCGAGAGTGAATAAATAGTGGACTATAATCAGTGTTGTGACTATTATTTCCTGCCTACACCAAGTCGAACTTGGACTCTGATGACGAGGTACCCCCAATGAGTGAACTACCCTCGTTAAATACAATATTGAGATAAATGAACAGGGGTATAGTAAACTATAGACCAACTCCTTAACTACAGTATAAAATGTTTGCCAACTGTTAAGATGAAACACAATCTATTTGCAATGAACTTGACGACATCAAAGCAACAAGAAACTGTAAACACAATTTTTGTAACACAAAGAAATACACGAGTTATTTGTCACTTTTCATCGTCAGAAAACACTTAGAACCCTCGTGTGAACTAGCAAATCCTTCATATTTTCCACATGACGTTATTATCTTTTAAAGATAAAATCTTTCTTTTTTACTTATCTTTTTTTACTGAAAACACTACCGAGGTGTTTTATGATGAACGTAATGCATTTTAGAGTAGAAACACTTAAATTGCACAGCTGAAAGAAATGTACGGAATCATTTCGTTGGAATTAAACTTAAATATGCAAAATGGTCCGAGTTTTAGACGCAATTTAGCATTTTTATGAACATGTCGGTGCGTGTTTTTATTTTTACGCCCTTTTTGAGCGTCTTGTTGAAGCGGGGTTCATTTGTGCAGGATTTTGATATTATTATGTTATTACGGGATATGTTTTTTGTAACATATGCCTTTATATTTACATATATTTTGCTAAGACAGATGCGCCTTAACCTTGTGGAAATAAGTTTGGTTTTGTATAGTTCTAACTTGAAGATAAAGGAACCCACTCAGTGTTTGTCTGGGCCGCAATAGTGATACTAGGGGTCGCCCGCGGCTTCGCCCGCGAGGATGTCGTTTATCGCGTATGTGTCTGTTCACACAGACCGGCTCGGAGAGCATCGGACGGCGCTCTTCTTTTTACACAGACCGGTGCGGGTTATACGCTTGGAACTGGCCGGAGCCGACCAAACCGTTTCACATAGACCGGCTGGAAGACCACTGTTAAAGCGGATGCGCTCGGAGCCGGACGGATGCGCTCGGAGCCGAGCGGGTTCTCTACAAAGGCGGTTAACCTCTAGTTTCGCGCAGTCTAAGTTTTTTTACTGATATGTTAATTCGCGTGCTTTTAAATTAAGACATGGATTTAGATAGCTCTGATGAAGAAATATATTTGTAGCAAGATTATTTGAAGCAGAACTAAACAAACGTAAGCGCAAGCGGAGAGAAATATTTGTCACCCATATAGCGGAGCGAGAGGACGCAATCGGAGCCGGTCGGCTACGCGAGCGCGAAAGAGCACGCAAACGGAGCCGTTCGGCTGCGCAAACGCGGCATGGCACGTCAATGGAGACAGCCGATCGACTCCTCTTATTGTTTTATACTGAGCGCGTTAGGTCGGCTCTTAAGCGTTCTCATTTAAATCAGAAGGGAAATGAACTTATTTCAACGACCCAAGACTCTTTTTTAAACGCGATTAAAATCTACTCTCCTCTCCGAGCCGGTCTGTGTGAACGGACGCTATTCCGCGTTTTCGGGATAAAAGTAGCATATATCCTTCTGCGGGTTCCAGATTATCTCTGTACCAAGTTTCATCAAAATTAGTACAGTAGTTTAATCGTAATTAAGTAACAGATAGACAGAGTTACTTTCGCATTTATAATATTAGTAAGGATGATTTACTACCTACGCATTTTGTAAATGCGTCCTTTAGGGCAAAATATAATTTCAACGCAAGCATCTACCATTAGAATTGTCTTAAAGTAATCGCCTATGAATATCACCATTCAAGTTAACCTTGACCCCAACAGTAAGGTCTGATTTAAAGGCATTCGCAAAAAAATCGTATGAAAATAAATACGGGTTCCTTATTTTATTACGGAACCCTAATAAAATGGGTGTTAGGTATCGTAAAGAAACCTTGCTGGATAAATGGCAAAGATATAGACTGTGAACATTAATATTAAACGTATTCTAGACTCTAGAAACATGATCGTGCCGCGTTAAACGCAGAATGTACACTTGGGAGCAATGAATTCGAGTCACCAGCGTTAACCTTAATATCTCGGAAACTAAGAATGATATTTTAGTTTATTCAAACAAAAAGTAATTTACAGAATATTGAATACTAATGAAATCAAATTAATAAAACTTCTTAAATATTTTTGTATAATAATTTTCGTGAAACACATTTATGATTAGTTATCATCATCATCTGCGTAGCCTTTTCCCAACTATGTTGGGGTCGGCTTCCAGTCGAACCGGATGCAGCTGAATATCAGTATTTTACATGGAGCGACTGCCTATCAGACCTCCACAACCCAGTAACTGGGTAATACGATACTCTTGGTAAGACTGGTTGTCAGACTTTCTGGCTTTTGACCTACAGTAACGACTGTCAAAGATCTACAAATGACAGCCGGGACCAACGGCTTTACGTGCTTTCCGAGGCACGGAGGAAACTCGCTATGGTAAATGGTCACCCATCCACAGACCAACCTCGGCAAGCGTGGCTTAACCCGGAAGATCGGTCTATGCGGCTGTAATTATTTAGCCACGAGCTCCTCCACACCATTTCCATTCCTCCACAACATTTATGATTAGTTAAATACTTCTTAAATAGTCAATAAAATACTTTTTATTTGAAGCTAGCATCCTTAGGGGCGATTTAACCAACCTATGAATAAGAAGTCCGTAACTTTTGACCAGATAATCTAAATGTAACCTCCAATTATGACATTTATATGTTCAATAATCTTGTCAATATCACTATTGATATGGTGGTGAAATGCAGCAGAAAATTTTAGAGACCGAATTAACCTAATGCACAGTTATATAGGTTGGTGAAACACCCTCTTATCATCATCATCATCATTCAGCCGAAAGACGTCCACTGCTGGACATAGGCGTCCCCCAAAAGGGAGGGTTTGCCGTAATCGCCACGCTTGGCAGGCGGGTTGGCGATCGCAGTATGGTCGTTAAAGTACTCAGAGAACGCTGCTGCCCATCCTCTAGCTAGAGAATCCCTCAGTCGCCTTTTACGACACTCATGAGAAGAGATGGGGTTGTGCTATTGTTTAAGTCTACGGTACTACACGAGACCACACCCCCTTCGTTTCTGAGATATTAAGGTTTATGTTGGTGACCCGGATTTATTGCTCCCGAGTGTATTATTATAATGATCCAATATTAAATTGTAAACATTTCTCTTCACACAGTTTCTCTAAAGGTGCTTCACAGCGATTGTGCATTACGTCCGATCCGAGGAAATACAGATGCAAATCTATTAAATTCGGATCGGCTGCAATACACAATAGTTCATACAAATAGTACTGCGGCTTGCTCGAATCGAATTTTCACGTATTCGGATTAGATGCAGTGTACAAGCTGTATTGTTGTAGTAAAACGCACATAGGAGGTTTTCTTATAACTGTATTATAATTGTAAAAGCTTATAATTAGTTTTATATTAAGATAGAAATTATTCAAAGTATTACAAGTAGTGTCTACGCGAGTGCCGCCAACCCAAGAGGGCGGGCTCGGGGGAGATGCAGTGTTGCCAACATTATTATTTAAAGTTGCGTTCCATAATGCTACACAAGCGTTCTTAGGTGACAAAATCTAGCCGACGTAGGTTTGGAGTTAAAAACCTACCTTGCTGAAGAAACTACTAGGTATAAGCTTTGTTTGAGAAAATGCTTATTGAACTAGAGTGGCAAAAATATGTGCATCTAAACTGAATCAAATCTTTAATCCAAGCAAATCAAAAGGGCAGAATAAGTAAAAAATTCAAAAACCTGATGGAATACGCCAAAAATTTGTTAAACGTGATTTAAAAAGGTTATGGTCGATAAACTTGATCCCTCAATTCAGACGCTTGAAATAAGTGTCATAAATCTCAGAATATACCCAATGTGCGAGTAAATTTTATAGTTAATAATTTGTTAAGTATTTGTAAAAGCTTTTAACAAATTCCCAGCTCACTAGAACGCTGCATCACAAAATTATTGCGGTTTAACTTGATCCAGATCATTACACGTTGTGTCTGAGGGGTTTTTAAAACATGGCCTTACACAGGAAAAACTATTGATATTGATATGTACGGGACACGTCAATCAAACAAGGCAATTCAATGCAGACTGTTTATTAACTCATTAGTTATAGTTACCCACATACATAACACTTTTCCCTCCCAAATTTAGTACAGAAATCTTATTCGAATAATACCTGACACAGACTATAATAACAAACTATAGAATATAAAGACTTGTAAAAATATAGGTAAGTAGGTACATAAGTTACTTAAAGCTAAAACCAATTCGTAATACGTTAGTGTTATAATGTTTACAGTGTAACAATAACAATTCAAAAACATAGGGTTAACAATGTGTTTACATATTTTTAAGAATCTCTTGACAACGAATAGCGGCTTTCCTGCGCACGCGACAAGTGTTATCAGCAGCAGGTGGCGAGGCCGGCGGGGACCGTGGTGAGTGCGCCGCGATCCCCGCTCCCTCTCCCACACTATCAAAGAATTCATCTTTGTCGTCCGTATCGCCCTTAGAAACTGAATGCTCGGTAGCATTTTGTTTGCTGTTACTTTGATCGAAAGATGTTACGTCAATTGCCTTACTCAAAGAATGCCGCGATTTACGAGTTTGTAGCTGATCAATATGCCTCTTATGAGTCTGACCTGCACTCGTTTTCACCGTATAAGAAACAGGCCCTGTGCGCTCGGTCACAACACCCTCAGTCCACTTACGATTTGATTTCGTGTAATCTCGTAACATGACTGGTTCTCGCTGGGCCAGCGTCCGCAGCGGACGTTTGTGGCTATCTTCGCGTCGCAACTGGTCGCTGCGCACACGCTCCGCTGTGTCAGAGCGCAGCAGATCAAGGCGACCGCGTAGTCGTCTGCCTAGAAGGGCTACCGCCGGTTCAATTCCGGTGGTACTTTGTTCAGTGTTCCTATACGTAAATAGAAATCGATTTAAAGCGGTATTAAAATCTTCTCGTTCTAATTGTGCCTTTTTGAGAATACGTTTAACAGACCGGACTGAATTTTCCGCGGCTCCGTTGCTAGAGGGGTGATACGGGGGTATTAAAGTATGTTTAATACCATTGCGTTCTAAATATTGAGCAAACTCAAAGGATGAGAAAGGTGGCCCATTGTCACTTACTAAGCGTTTAGGCAATCCAAAACGTGCAAACAACCGTCTTAAGCAGTCTATGACGATAGCGGCAGACGTCGTGCTAACTGGTTCCACCTCTATCCACTTAGAGTGAGCATCGATCAGTACAAAAAAATATTTATTATTAAACGGGCCGAGGAAATCTAGGTGCAGACGTGACCACGGCTCTGCCGGCCATGGCCACGAATGAAGTGGCGCGGCGGGGGGAGCGGGCCGTAGTTCCCTGCAAGCGACACATTCGCGCGCCACGCGTTCGATGTCTGCATCAATGTTCTCCCACCATACGTAATTACGTGCTATTTGTTTCATTTTAACGATTCCTGGGTGCCCATCGTGAATCTCTGTCAAAACTAGCTCTCGTAATGATCTTGGTATGACAATACGATAACCCCATATTATACAGCCTTGATCTATATGCAAGTTGTCTCTCCTATTGTAATAAGCATTTTCTATTTTATTAGCCCATTTGTCGGTGGGCCACCCGTACATTATAAAACCGTACATTTTACTTAATAATGCGTCCTTCCGAGTCTCAGTTTTGATATTATTAAAACTGATTGGAAAATGTTCCTGCGCGTAATTTAAATAGCTGCATTCTTCGCCTTTACCTCTAACTTGACGCTTTGTCAAGTCTAGAGGAAGGCGAGAAAGAGCGTCAGCAAAACAGTTATTAGACGATGTTACGAATTCAATATTGAAGTCGTAAGCAGACAACTTAACAGCATAACGCTGTAAGCGGCTTGCAGCGGTCACTGGTATTCCTTTATTTTTACCAAAAATGTAACTTAAGGGACGGTGATCACTGCGAAGTGTAAAATGTCTGCCATAAACATACTGATGGTGCTTAGTTACACCGAAAACGATAGCCAGCGCTTCCTTATCTAACTGCGAATAATTGAGTTCGGCCGAGTTGAGCGTCCTTGAAGCACAACACACCGGGCGCTCGCAGCCGTCAGCGTGGCGCTGCGTCAATACCGCACCCACGCCATATGCGCTGCTATCAACTGATAGAATTAACGGGAGACTTGCATCATAATGTGCTAAAACAGGAGCGCGACTTAACACCTTTTTTATCTTTATAAAAGCCCTATTACACTCATCAGTCCATTGCCATTCTACATTTTTTTTTAACATACAATAAAGTGGCTTTAAAATATCGCTCATATTGACACAAAATTTAGAATAAAAATTTACAAGTCCCATGAAACTCTTGAGCTGTGTAACATTTGTCGGTTCGGGTGCTGCTACAATGGCGTCAATTTTTTTAGTATCCGTATGTAACCCAAACTTATCAATTTTATAGCCCAAATAAGTAACACTGCTTTTAAAGAAATCACACTTTGCAAAATTTATTCTCAAACCATTTTGATTGAGCCTTTGTAGCACCGCTTTTAAATTGGCTAAATGTGTAGTTCTATCTTTACCAGTAACGCAAATGTCATCCGCAAAAACCGCTGTTGACGGCAATCCACTTAACGTTTCTTCCATAATTTTTTGGAAATTTTCGGGTATGCATTTAATACCGAATGGAACTCTTCTATATATAAAAGTGCCAACGTGAGTTGTGATTGCCGTCATCAGTTGGGAATCCTTATGTAAAATACATTGTTGGAAAGCGTTTGATAAGTCTAGTTTGCTATACTCCTCTCCCCCACCTAAAGCTGCGAACAAGTCCTCAATGCGGGGCAGCGGGTAGTGGTAATCTTTCAAAAGTGGATTGATTGTTATTTTGTAATCACCACACAGTCTAATCTTGCCGTTAGCTTTAACCACCGGCACTATAGGAGTGCCATAGTCTGATCGCTCCACTTTATATATGACCCCTTCCCGCTGCAACCGCTCGAGTTCCTGCTCCACTGGCTGGCGTAAGGCCAGTGGTAACGATCGTGCTTTTACAAAAACTGGTGTATCATCCTTTAAATATAAGTGAAATTTAGTTTTAAAAGTGCCTAAACCTTCAGCAAAAACCTCTGGAAACATTTCTCGTAATGATGCCGCTAAAGAGTTGTGACTCCCACACTATCAAAGAATTCATCTTTGTCGTCCGTATCGCCCTTAGAAACTGAATGCTCGGTAGCATTTTGTTTGCTGTTACTTTGATCGAAAGATGTTACGTCAATTGCCTTACTCAAAGAATGGCCCGATTTACCACATCTCGAACATGTGCGCTGCGCCTGCGTACGGCCCGAGCCTGCGCCGCCGCCACCGGCGCCGGCCCTGCCGCCACGTAAGACGCCCGCGCTCGAGCTGATCCGATGCAAGCCGTCGTCATCCTGCTGCGTTGGCACAGGCAAGCCACCGCTGGGCCGCGCGGCTGCCAAGCTAGCCGAAGCACACGCCGTAGCTGCGTGCCGCTCCGCCGCCTCCAGCGCCAGCGCCAACTCCACGGCGCGCTTGTAACCAATACCACGTTCTGCAAAGATCCTTGACCTCATGTCTTCATCGTTCAGCCCCGATACAAATTGATCTCGTAGGCACACTTCCAAACAAGCGCCGAAGTTGCACGTTTTAGCTAAGTGTTTTAGTGCTTGTAGGTATTCGCGAATATTTTCACCTTGCCTTTGTATTCTTTGCCGAAATATGTGCCTCTCCGCGATTTCTGACCTGTCTGGTTCCAGGTGCTCCTTTACTAGCGCAACTACTTGATCAAAAGATTTTGATTCAGGGGTGTCGGGAGCACACAAATCACACATCAATTCGTAACACTCCGCGCCTACTACCGTCACTAAAGTTGCTAACTTTAACGTCTCGTCAATACTATTCAATGTAATAAATTGATTGACCCGTCGAACATATGCATCCCAATTGTTATTTGCTAAGTCAAAAGGTTCTATACGTCCAATTGGCATTTTTAACAAAATGTTCACACGCGTAGGTATCGTATCGGTAACACCGCTCGTCGCCAGTGATATGTACGGGACACGTCAATCAAACAAGGCAATTCAATGCAGACTGTTTATTAACTCATTAGTTATAGTTACCCACATACATAACAGATATCATCAGTGGAGTTCTAACAGTGCGGAAGTCAAAAATGGCTACTTTACAAAAGAGTGAAGAAATTGTTTAAAACGAGCATAACCGACGCTGAACGCAATATTGTTTTTAACTGACTCCAAAAAGAAGGAAGTTCTCAATTCGTCTGAATGTTTTTAATTATCATTACAAATGAACTCTTTGATGATTTAAACTATTGAAAATCTTAATAATCTTTTTCATTTTAAGTAATATTGTGGCTTTCGCAGTGTTGTTTGTTTGCAGTCACAAAATTACTTACGTACTGTTAGAACTTCACTGACGATATGCCGTTTGTATCTTACAATTAGAGTAATGGGAGAATTTTTAAAAAAGCAATTGTAGGTACCCTAGAAGTAACCTGTTGAAAAGTAATTGAAAGTTGAAATTTATTTAAGCGTCTGAACTTAGGGATCAATATTTTCACCTTTTGCCATCAAACCCTCCCTTTTATAAATATAGGTTAACGATTCTCTTTTTTCGATCTAAAACCAATACGCACAACACTAGACCTTGCGAATACCACAGCGTTCACCGGTCACAGATAACTTACAAGTAAAGATGAGAATAAATTACGAAGAAGCTAATACCACCCTTGGGGTACAAATTGCACGATAAGCGAAATTCGAAGGGCCAGACGGATGATACGCTTTGGGGGTCGTAACTTTGCGCCTCAACGCGCAAACTTGGGGTCGTCAACGAAATTATGTATGAAAGTTTGATACGCAACCGGGGAAGCGTATTCTGATGTGAGCCCTTTAACCTCTGGCAACAAGTCCGGTAGCGATAATTGGATTTAAAAGTTTGGTTTAACGATTAAATTCGGCGTCGAGTAGAACATTTTTGGTATGTTTTTCACAGAATTAATTGGAGAAGAGAGAGAATGTGCCTCTGGAGACGAATTTGTAAATCTAAGTAAGATTAAATATTTATTTATGGATTGAAAATTTAAAAGATTTTATTCTCTTTTGGCCGAATCCTAAGTATGATTTACCGAGCGTTATTGGTTAAAATTATGACTCCTTTATCTTCACTACATAGTATAAAACAGAGTCGCTTCCCGCTGTCTGTCCTTATGTATGTATCTTTAAAACTACGCAACGGATTTTGATGCGGTTTTTTTTAATAGATAGAGTGATTCAAGAGGAAGGTTTTAAGCTATAAAACGTACACGTGCAAAACCGGGGCGGGTCACTAGTTACCAATTATAAAGTAAAGACCCCATAGCCTTGCACAGTAGACCCTACCGTACGGCATACGTTAGTAGCTACCACGTGCAAAATTACCTAACGAATATTTGAGGTCCATCTATTTATAAACGAAATATTTTAAGGGATACATCTATAGTGGTAAAAAAGCCACAAAAAAAAAAAGTATACATTTTTTTAAATTAAATAATTTACATTTACTTGATACACGTAACAAATACTGACTCATTACTATTTTCAACATCCATCACGCTAGTTTCTACGTAGTAATTATTGTCATTGAAGCGGGCAATTTTTTTTTTCAATTTCTGCAGAATGTCTCAATCATTATTACGATTAAAATAATTACCCACGGAAAAAAAATACTTAAAAAAATATGTTTTTTTCGCTTATCTATTGCTTCTTTACCACCTATAGATGTATCCCTTAAAATATTTCGTGTAAGTATGAATAGATGGACCTAATATTTAAATTCCCAGTTTGGAAACAAAAAATGCTTCCATTGGTAAGCAAAAGGATTTGTTTTTGACCATAGGAACCGGGCATTTATATATGTGTTTCTTTTGGCTTTACTAAAGTAATTTAACAATACAATATTTTCCATATTGCGTAATAATAACATACGCTATACACAATATTTTATGAATTTATCCTTGTATTTTCCTGCATATCGTCTATCCAAAGAAACTTGATAACATTTAGACAATTAGAAATGTATTCGCTGGAAGAGTGTTACAAAAGATCAGTGTTACATACAATCATTTAGGTACAATGTGTTCCGCCTTAACAAAGATTTTAATTAAAATTTCAAAGAAAATAAGTTTAATCAAATATTGGACATCAATGTTGTACAAACATAATATATATTTTGATATGTAGAATACCAGAACTTAGTTGGAATACACGTATTCATACTATGTGTACTGGCAATAGTTTCGCACTTCGAATTTCGATTCGGTATGTAAATGCATTTCCAACGGATCCATGTTTGAATACCACACGATCGGTGCACCTCTATTTAGAAGGATACACGGTAAGCAATCGTATCAACGAGCTAAAAGCCGCAGCAGCTTCGTTTACAAATACTAGAATAATCCATTCTCTTTGTTTGACTTCAACTTGCGAAACAAATAGCTGACACTTATTGTTGTTTTATGGGTTCCACTGGTTTTTTTGTATATTCTTTGTACGCAAAGTTCCACTGTTTTTTTATCTTTTCTTTGTGCACTATATTGTATAGAGGCGGACTTTAATGCCTTTGGTGTTTCTGTTCACCTTTGGGTGATGCAGATGCACTGTTCTTTCTTTTAGACTACAAATAAAATTAAAATACAAAATAAAAAGAAAGAACATCAATTTATTCAGCATGCAAATCGACACAGTACATATTATAATGCCCGAAAGATTTTAACCACGATTTTCTGATGGTGTTATGAGTCAAATGTTATACCTATCAACGAAAGCCCAATTCAGTCTCTTTTTTTTGTTTTTCCGTACTTAATAAATGAATTAGTACTTCCTTGTAAATAATACCTTAGGTTGAACTGGCAACATTTATAAATTATCATGTGAGTGGACAAGAAACTTCTCACTTCACAACCCTCTCCGACAAATAAGACGTACGGCGAGAGGGGTATGGTATGACAAAAGTCACAACGCCGCGTTCATAGGACTTGTTACCATAGATGTTTAGCGATTTGTGAATTTCCGTAAATAATGAATATTTCGAAAATTAAGCGTTATGCAACAAACTAGCTTTTCTTCTCCAATTAGGCACCGGAAAAGGTTAAAGTATTTCGGGTACCTCGGGCCCACGGTGGACATTCCTCCACACATTAAATCTTGGTGCTTAGCTTCATAGTTCTTGGTTCATTGTAAATTAATAGGTCGTTAATTAGTAGGCTCTGTATGATAGGGGGTGCGCCTATGGCAATTTATCTCGCACAATGCAAGCCCTCGAGTCCCATTCAATTCCTCAGTTATATTCCTCATTGATAAGAATCGTGACCTCCTCTGCCTTAAATAAGCATTTTAACATGCGATTTTTTTTAAAGAAATTGTTTATTTTTACTTCGCACACGAGGTTGTCGACATGTGGGAGGTTAGCTCAGAATTCGTTATGCCGATGGTTACTATGGCCACTGAAGAGTCTCGTTTGGCGGCTGAGTCAAATTACTTCATACAGAAAGCAGTACTCGTAGAGATGGCGCGTATTGTTAGGAGGTTCCTCTGCCTGGAGCCCTGACCACCGGTAGCTTGGACTCTGCTTTATTTGTATTTTTAAATGTTTTTATTTGTGTTGCAATATTTAAAATGGTAAATATTAAATATGTAAGAAAACGAATATTCGAAAATCTTATTCTTCATTTTTCGTACTAGATCAAGAAAGCAGTCTTTGTATTTAATTATAGATTATAATAACTTTTTAGCCTGTTCAAAGTATAAATTAGGGTTGTCTCCAAATCGAATCAGATTCGACTAAGCATTACTACTGCATTCATAGCCGTTTTCGCAAACTCAGATAACTTGAAACGCAGCTATACGACGCGACGTAACGTGAAACCCATTATAAACTTCATCCTATTTCCACCACCACACTCTAATTTACATTGACACACTTTTTCAAGGTATTCTTGAGTTGACGTTTGAAATAAGTGGGGATGCCTTTGTCAGCGTGAGGAGGATGGGACGGATGCTCCAGTTTCCACGTGTCATGTCAGAGAATAGCCCTGTTGTTTTCTGAACGATTAAACGCGGTTTAAATGCGTACTACTTACTGTTGGTGTGTGTACGTATATTTTACGCATTTTTCTTGTATTCTGTTGTTTGAAAAGTAGTTTTTTTTTACTGTTCATCTGCTGTTGAGATTTTGTTGATCTGTTTTAAACAATGGCTGTTGTTCAGCAGTGGAATATGGGCGTTTATGGGCTTGTTTGTATTATCATCATCATTCAGCCGAATGACGTCCACTGCTGAACCTAGGCCTCCCCCAAACAATGTTGAAGGGGTTTGACATAATCGCCACGCTTGGCAGGCGGGTTGGCAATCGCATTATGTTTGTTAAAGTACTCGGAGAACGCTGGATTTCTCAACTATTTTCTATCTAAACATCGGTACTATAATCGCGCGTAGGATATCTCGCGTTGCGCGATTCGGTATAAAATAAGAGACATTGCAATATCGTCGGTGAAGTTCTAACAGTGCGTAAGTCATTTTGTGACAAAAACAGACGACACTGCGAAAGTGACAATATTACTTGAAATGAAAAAGATTATTAGGATTTTCAAAGGTGTAATAAATCATCAAAGAGTTTATCTGTAATGATAATTAAAAACAATAGTGCGTACAGCGTAGGTTACGCTCTTGTAAAGTAGCCATTTTTGACTTCACTGACGATATAACATTGTGTTAAAAGAGACCAACCATTGAACGTGTCCACCACGGGTATAAAAATGACATGTTGAACCGGTGATCCGAATAAAACGTTTCACTGATCCGGATCTTTCCCGAGATTCATATACAAGCGATGCAATCACAATCGAGATGCGTTTTACCATCACTAATATACACGAAGCTCAGAGCGGCCAAGATAAATCGTACCATATAGTTTTATAGTGTGTTTGTCTACTAAATATAGCTTCTATTCTCTTGACGTTAATGGCGAAAATACAACCACATTAAGTGTTTAATTTCAAAACAGGTCTCTTTTTGGTATCCTGTTTGTTGAGAATCGATTTGTATGATTTTACATGAAGTTCCAATGACTAAAGTTTTGATCTTTTGGGGAAAGATTTAACCTAAAACGTGTCATGTTTTGATAACTTCTGAAGTGATATTTAACTTTAATAACGGTTCTTGACTTGTTTATATTTCTCCCATGGGTATCGTCAAAGGCTATTAAGGGATGGGCTATGAAGGTTCAACAGTAACCCCTTATAATTAGCCCATTACTGTCTCACTGCTGGGCGTGGGCTTCATCTCAGAATGAGCAGGGTTAAGGCCTTAGTCTACCACTTTGGCCTGGCAGTTGTTTCGGGTCTGGGCGTTTGGGTAGGTATGTGAGATTTTTGTTGGTAAACGCACCCACGATACAGGAGAAATCCTAGTGCAGAGCAAGGTTTTTATTAAAAAAAGAAAAAACCAGCCAAGTGCGAGTCGGACTTGCGCACGAATGGTTCCGTACCATTATCTATTAAAACGGCAAAAAAATCATGTCTGTTGTATGGGAGTCACCTTAAATATTTATTTTATTCTGTTTTTTAGTATTTGTTGTTATAGCGGCATCATCTGTAAAAATTTCAACGGTCTCACTATCACGGTTCATGAGATACAGCCTGGTGACAGACATACAGACGGACAGACGGACGGACAGCGGAGTCTAACGCGGCATCCTACATGAGCGATCTATAAGCGACGCAAAGCGGCGCGGTGCGACGCGAAAACAACAAACAGTCGATACCTATTGAAGTGGCCTACGTGACCAAATGCACGTGGAGTGGAATGCAGTGCGGCGCGGCGTGGCGCGAAGCGAACGCTGTCAGTTGGCTTGATATTTTCACGCGAACTGGATGCGGTGCCGTACAGTGCTACTGAATGACGGCGGCGCGTGGCGAGCGGTCCGCGACCTCGTAGGACAAAGCCGCCGCTTTGCACCGCATCGCGTGTCACCGCATCGCATCGCTTCGCAATTCGCGTCGCTTTAAACCGCTTACGTAAGACGTCGCGTTAGTAATAGGGTCCCGTTTTACCCTTTGGTTACAGAACCCTAAAAAACTATTCCAAAGCCTACTCCGTTTGCCTATTATACCCTACTAGAGGTCGCCAGCGGCTTCGCCCGCGTGGATGTCGTTTCGCGCGTGTTCCGCGTTTTCCTCTACTCTAATATACATGTATTATACATATAAACCTTCCTCTTGAATCACTCTATCTATTAAAAAAACCGCATCAAAATCCGTTGCGTAGTTTTAAAGATCTAAGCATACATAGAGACAGACAGACAGCGGGAAGCGACGTTGTTTCATATTATGTAGTGATTTTTTTCCCGACGGTAATAAAAGTCATCCATTATAGTTGTTTTAAGCCAAGCTATCCACAAACTGAGAAAAATGTTAGGTTAAATAAAATTATACAATTTTAAGTTTCCATTTAGGATCCAACTGCATTGGGTTTTATATTGTTACAGAGAGCTCTTGGTGCATTTAATGTGCCTTAAAATTGTTTCTGTGGATTCTAGAAGCTAATGGAGATAATATTTGCTTTTGGTCTTCAGCATTTAAGTATATTGTCTAAAATTCTTTCAAGAATTAAACATACAGGGTGTCCCTGGAAGTGTGGATCAAATCGAATAGGGGCGTGGGTAGTCATTTCAAAACTAGTAGTAAAAACTTAAGTAAAATTTTTGCCAGACCAAAAAAAGCCTTTGCAGTAAATGTTTTTTCTTATTGAACACGTGTTTTCTGATTGCGTAAAAGTATTACCACAAGAAAGGCTTACTGTTCGATAAAATCCTGAAAAAAAAATATAGGTCTGATAGTTTTTTAAAGATTTTTTTCTATTCAAAGTGATTGAAAAAAAAACAATAATAGGTCATAACTTTTGAACCGTAGGAGCTCGTGGCTAAATAATTACAGCCGCATAGACCGATCTTCCGGGTTAAGCCACGCTTGCCAAGGTTGGTCTGTGGATGGGTGACCATTTACCATAGCGAGTTTCCTCCGTGCCTCGGAAAGCACGTAAAGCCGTTGGACCCGGCTGTCATTTGTAGATTTTTGACAGTCGTTACTGTTGGTCAGAAGCCAGAAAGTCTGCCAACCAGTCTTACCAAGAGTATCGTATTACCCAGTTACTGGGTTGTGGAGGTCTGATAGGCAGTCGCTCCATGTAAAATACTGATATTCAGCTGCATCCGGTTCGACTGGAAGCCGACCCCAACATAGTTGGGAAAAGGCTAGGCAGACGATGATGAACTTTTGAACCGTAAAAAATTGCACCGACATTCTCAGGGTTAAAAAGTTTGGAAATGGCACTGTCCACGCCCCTATTCGATTTGATCCATACTTCCAGGGACACACTGTATACATAACATCACGTCCTTAATCCCCGGAGGGTAGGGCAGAAGTGTTTGGTATACTCTCATTTTGTCGTTATGTTTAAGTCCTATTAATAGGAGGCGAGCTAGGCCCTCAACCAGGCGCAAATCCACTCTGGGCTGCTATTGAGAAATTACACACGGAAAAACACAATAACACTTCCCGACTTACGCTCAATTTATACCCCCGCGGAATGGAATAGAAGCAACGAAATTGTACATAGCATAATAAACTTTATGTCGATTGTAGAAAGTACAAACTAAATACGAGCCAAAAAAGGTCGCGAGGATTCCCCGGAAGATGCGCAACAATACAATTTACGCGGTACAATTTCGTCGCTTCCATTCCATTCCATTCCGCGGCGGTGTAAATTGAGTCTTAGGGATCGAACCAAGGACTTCATGAAATATATATTTTAATTTTATCGTTTATATGATTAAACCCAAATTCTAGCTAGATATAAATAAGAAATAAGTAATACGATAATAAAGCAGTGATCATTTTTGGGTAAAAAACTATTGTAATGATGGGTCAATCTCAATAGTGTTTTCAGTAGTATTTAATACCATAACTGCACAGTCACAAGCAATATCTAATATCTATCTACCGACAGAGTTAAGACCGTCAATAATAGCTATGTGACCCAAGCCACGAGAATAAATAATAAGTCATACCTACGTCATGTATTTCTTAACAAAATAAATTTTTGTGCTTTTAAATCCATCCCCTTAAAATTTAACTCTGTGTGAGCGTGAAGGAGCCGAGAAAAAGTTCCTTCCGTGATTTAACCGTGAATTATACGTTAATGTAAAGAGCATACGTGCCATTTTAAGTAAAATTACGCACTTTAACGGATCGTACCGTCCGCGAGGCCTATGCTGAGCTTTGCATTTGTGTGAGAATAAATGCAAACGCGTCCTTTGCTTAGTTTAAACCAATCTATACTGTTTTTTGGCAATCGATTCTATGTTCACTCACACAAATGCAAAGCTCAGCTTACGCCGCGCCAGTTGTACCGGGTAATCTACAAATTACCTACAACCCGGTCACATTATCTCGAGACCCCGCTGGAATGCGAACCTCCCATTCATCTTCTTCCATCATTGTAATAATATTACCTACATTAAATTAATTAACACAATATTTGTTTTGTTGGAAATCTTATCTATACTAATATTATAAAGAGGTAGAATTTGTTTGTTTGTTTGTTTGTTTGTATGTAGGAGGTAATCTCTGAAACTACACATCCGATTTCAAAAATTTTTTCACCAATAGGAAGCTACGTTATCCCTGAGTGCTATAGGCTATATTTTGGGATCAAAAATTAGGGATCCGTAAATTAACGCGAGCGAAGCCGCAGGCAAAAGCTAGTTGTTTATAATAATATCCTACTAGAGGATGCTTGTTTTGCGCACTATATCAGAGCGCCGACGCGACGTGACGTCATCGACGCCAGGTCTCGAGATAATGTGACCGGGTTGTAGTTAATGTGCATATTAACGTATTCCGCACTCTAACGGTAAAATATAATTTTTTTATCAACACACTTCCTACGATTTCTGCCACGTATAAGTAGCCATCAAAACATCAAAAAGTGAACAGAGGGGTTAATAGAGTTTGAAGGGGGAAATAGTCCCATCATTGTGAATCACATAGAAGAACGAGCGACCGTTTGTAATAATATCCTGAATGACAGTGCCATACTTAAGATAAGTGGCGGTTCGTGACGCGGCTACGCGGCGCCTTATAAATGGTTCAGACGACGAACGGTACGTCTTAATTATAAAATCTTGTTAATTATATTGTCTTGCGAAGAAAATACGGAATAGTCGAGAAAAGAAAGGGTACATGACATTTTCAAACATTAAATTAGATATCTTTATGCAGGTGGCTCGGAAATTTCGGTGATTAAGCTCACTCGGGAGTAATGAATCCGGGTTACAGGCATAAACCTTAATATATCGGGAACTAAAAAGGTTGAAATAAACACTATACTTGGGAGCAAATAAATCGAGCCACTTCTATTTTTCACGTGTAACTGTTATTGTTTTTGGTACCTATTATGGAACAGATCAATTCTAAACATATATCAGGCGATTAAAAGGTTATTTGATAACCATTACAATGAGGGTACTTTTTTGTATTTTGAATTAGGTATATAATTAATGAAACCGAAACTTATAACCAGGACACATGAAAAAGGAGTGGCTCGATTACTTTGCTCCCAAGTGTATATCGGAAACTAAAAAGTTTGAAATAAAAAATATTTCATCGGCAATTTAATACTACTTTTTTTAGTTTATTTGAGTAGTATTACATAATTTTATTTGAGGAAACCTACACACCAGAGATGCAACCAGGGCTCCAAAATGTTCTTAATTGTTTGTGTTGTCTGCCAACCCGCACCTGGCCAGCGTGGTTCCAGGTTCCAGGCCCATGACTAGCAGTGGGATAGTGATGGGCTACTACTATCAGTCGGGACATCTCTCTACAACACCTCTCTGCGTGGAATACAAGCTTGGTGTTACGGTAAGTATACACGGTGACACATTCGACACAATGCAATCGCGACACTGAAATTAAACCCGAGCTAATGCCCAACTCAGTGCAACAGCGATGTACACACTCGACACTCAGTGTCCCGTTACGATATAGTTACATCGACAAATTGTTAACAAAATGCGAATTACTGTGCGACAATCGAGTAGTGTCACTTAAGGGTCACAGCTTCGTGGCGCCAAATAACTTGTTTAATAAAACGATAAATCTTAGACATGTAATTATTGAGCCATACTTTAGATGTTGACGGGGACGGGTGTTGCAGCGGGGAAGGGTAACGCGCGAGCTGCGTCACAAGTTACTAGGTGCTACCGGGTCACTCCGACGACTGTCACCCCGTAGGAAGGTCGCGTACGAACTTGTCGGACTATAATGGTCAATTAGAGCTGTATTTTTTTTAAAGGACTTGTCTCACTCGATGCGTTCTGCGTCCTCCGGTCCGGTCAAATCGCACGCAGCCCACATCCTACGTGAATATCATGGTCAGGGCAACCGGTCAGCGACCCGGGCACGGCATCCCGTCAGGGCATTCGGTCAGCGATCCGGGCACAGTCAGCGATCTGACGGGCAGGGTAAACAGCGGCCCTTTATATTTGATTGCGTGTAGTTGTGTTTGTATCGATGTTTTGTGTTCGGTAAATATCAAGGATCGATGTTCAGCTATTGATGTCATTATCGATGTCATCATTGATGTTTTTGCAACATCGATCACCCCTATGAACTGTCCGGACCGCCGCCCGTCGCCCGCCGCTCGCTGCCCGCCTGCCCGCAACCGGGCAGCCCGTCAGCTACCTTCCCACCCCGACCGCCTGACCTGTGCGTTCCCTACGTTCTTTGCTTGTGCCCGCATAGTCAGATCGCAATCAAATCAAATCAACAAGTGAATATTCCTGGACGTGGATGCGTTTAAAGAGATAAATCTTCACATGCACAAACACTCAGATCCGGAAGAAATCTGTAGGCCTTGCAGATCCTTGTTCCGGGAATCTAACCCGCAACTCGTGGTGTAGCAGCCAAGCACTCAGCCAATTTGGCAGAATGCAACTGAAAAACTGACTGGCCCCGAATCAAACTAAGTTTTACTCCTTTTTACGATAGAACTAAATCATGCGGGCTTTTCGTAAATTGTTGCCATTCGTCTCTGAAACTGCTAAATCAATTTAAGTGCAGCGCTTGCTCTCACTTTAGTTTCAAAAGACCGTACTTAGTTTAAAACTCAAGTTTCTAGCTAAAATTTTCAACCTTACCTTCAAGGTAGGTTGAATTGAACTGAATATGATATTCAGTAGTATTTTAAGTTTTCAAACTGCTTTGAAACGCTTTAGTGGATTAAATTTGGTATTTTATTCATCAGCGTTTAACCGGTAGGCGGATGATGGGGATCGATACCAGCCCGCACCTCTGAATTTTCGAATTCATGTGTGGATCAGAATTTGAATAGCACTCGCGTTAACGGTGAAGGAAAACATTGTGAGGAAATGGACAAACGAGGACTCAAAAAAAACCGGTCAAGTGCGAGTCGGACTCGCGCTCGAAGGGTTCCGTACCATTATCTATAAAAAAGGCAAAAAAAATCCAACCAACCGGGCCACGCAGGAGCGCAGCGCAACGCATCACAGCGGATGTTCAAGCACGCGCCCGTAGCCGACCGCGTCCGCCCGACGGCTACAATCTGCTGGAACCCGAGCGCATGCGCGTGCGTGCTCGTGTATCCGCTATCGCAGTCAGTTTCTACCTGCGGTGTGGCCGAGCGGAGCCGACCGGACGCGACGACAGCCGAGCGCTGCCGTCCACGTACTCGAGCAGCCGACCGGCTGCCGCGGCATACGCGCGGATCTAACCGAGTTCCAAGCAGTGTAATTACCATGCAAACATGAAACTTAACTAATGTATAGAAACCTGAATTTCCTTTAGCACAGTGTGAAATGCGCTCCGGTGCGGCCCGTTTGGTGGAAATCGTACATAACTCGTCAAAATGTAGGGAAAAGCTGATTTTTTTTCGCTATTTCGGATTTTGTCCCATAGTAAAAGTTGTTCATAATGATGACTACAGTGACCCGTTAAGAGGTTGTGTGTTATTTATGTTACACCTTGTATACAGGGTGTTAACGAAATCGTGTAATTCCTTCAAACCGCGTGATCTACTGGTGACACAGAGTAACCCTAAATGGGTATTTTTGAAAATCAACAAAAAAAAATTTTCAAAATGAAAAGATGATTTTCTATTTCCGAGTAATTTTCGAGCTCTAAGTTAACTGACTGCAAAGAGCGATACCGCGCTAGTCGTGCCCACCAACTGCGTCGCCGTGCTATCATTCGTTTATGCGTGGCATCGAAATGTTCAAAAAGAGAAAAATATTTTAAAAAACTTTGCTTTTTTTATCGAAACCTTATTAGGTGGTTTTGACAGATCACTTACCCCAACCGCATGAGAAAAAAAGAATTTTATTTTTAATTAAGGTAATTCCCGTGCGGGGTCAATCTATACCAGTAATAAATAGATCATGTGGTTTTAAGAAATTACACGAATTCGTTAACACCTGTATATCTACTGAGATATTGGTTACCGACTTCCATGCGGGCGGAGTCGCGCGCACAGCAAGGTATTAATATCTTTCCACCTCAATTTTTTCTTTTTGCCAACTCATTTTCAGTTCTCAGGTAATTATTACAGCACAGTGGATGGTCCGTTTTGTACCGACGATTGGATGGTGGTAGTTATGTTGATTTTAGCCCACTAATTACGATTCGGGCTTGTAATTATGTCTGTCTGGACTTCAAATTAGGTTTTAACTGCTTTTGATTATGGCGGCTACCTGTTTGGACTTCATTATTTTTTAAATCTGGTTCTGTTGAAATATGTTTTGATTAAAAAGGGTTGAAAGGGTAATTTTTTAGATTAACTTTTTTTAAATATCATTGTGTATATTTTAGATATTTTAAATGTAGAATTAACATGTTGCAGGATTAGAAACCTTAATTCCATTAGACATAGTTCCTAATCCAATTAAACTCTTTTGTGACGTTTTTCATAATTTTTTTCATTGCGGAATCAACTTAGTTTACTTGTTCTTAAAGTTGATATTTGTTTAAATCAGAATAAAATGTCATTTCGTATTGGATTACGTATAAAGCCGCGTCCGCAGCGCCAATTTTCTAGCATGTTATTGTGTTTTTGCGAACAAAACTGTTAGGCCACGCCCCTATTCGGTTAGCAAACAATGTTAAGCCGGGTCGGCAGCGCCAATTTTGCTAACAAAACTGTTACAGCGGTTATGCACTGCATCCGATCCGAATCCGTGAAAATACGTTCCGAAGTAGCCATAGAACTATTTGTATGGTAGTTTACACACTACATCCGGCATCCGTCATCCGATTTCTATCCATCATCCGTGAGTCTCCAATTCGGAAGAAATATTGAAGGACCGAAGTAGCCGTAGTAATGTTTGTATGAACGCTTTCGCACTACCTCGGATTCAAATCGGACGCCAAATGGATATGCCAAAGAGGACCCCTGAATTGTTGGAATTTGGATCAGAGATCGGAATAGAGCGTAAGCAACATCCGAATTCGGTCCGAGATTTTTACTCTAGATCGGTATTTTCACGAATTCGGGTCGGATGCAGTGCGTAAAGCAATATCCGAATTCGGTCCGAGTTTTTATATTCATATTTTCACGGATTCGGATCAGATGCAGTGCGTAATCGCTCTTAGGCCACGCCCCTATTCGATTAGCAAACAATATTATTCTGTTTGCAAACACGAAAACACGGCGCAGCGGACCCGGCTTTACAACAACATACATACAAATACATAACTTCACGCCTGTATTCCCAGAAGGGTCGGGCAGTGTATTATAGTACACCCTCATTGCGCCGTTTATGCCTCTACACACCAAAGCCGGCGCCGGCGGTTTTATCCGGTGGGTTACGCCGCCGGGCTTGTTTTGCGTCATGTTCGCTCGCCTAGTTCGCGTTACAGCGATTACGCACTGCATCCGATCCGGATCAGTGAAAATAAGAATATAAAAAAACTCGGACCGAATTCGGATATTGCTTTGCGCACTGCATCCGATCCGAATACGTGAATATACGAATCTAGAGTCTAAAAAACTCGGACCGAATTCGGATATCGCTTGCGCACTTATCCGATCTCTGATCCAAATTCAAACAATTCAGGGGCCATCTTTGGCATATCCATTTGGCGTCCGATTTGAATCAGAGGTAATGAGAAAGCATTCATACAAACATTACTACGGCTACTTCGGTCCGTCAATATTTCTTCCGAATTGGAAACTCACGGATGACGGAGAGAAATCGGATGACGAAAGTCGGATCTAGTGCGTAAACTACCATACAAATAGTTCTATGGCTACTTCGGAACGTATTTTCTCGGATTCGGATCGGATGCAGTACGTAACCGATCTTAGTTGGCCGCAATAACCCGCCGGGTGAAACAGTAGAGGCCTTTATTTTTAAGTCTTATGTAATAGCGGGCAAGCCAATATCGCTATGGCAAATGGCTAATGGCACAGATCCAGATTCCGGGCTGCTACTGTGAAATTCCACCCGGAAAACCCAGTAGCCTGAGGATCGAACACAGTACCCCACGCTCAGCAGCCTCGCTTACGACCACTAGACCAATGAGACTCATCTGCCTAGCCTTTTTCCCAACTATGTTGGGGTCGGCTTCCAGTCGAACCGGATGCAGCTGAATATCAGTATTTTACATGGAGCAACTGCCTATCAGACCTCCACAACCCAGTAACTGGGTAATACGATACTCTTGATAAGACTGGTTGTCAGACTTTCTGGCTTCTGACCAACAGTAACGACTGTCAAAGATCTACAAATGACAGCCGGGACCTACGGCTTTACGTGCTTTCCGAAGCATGGAGGAAACTCGCTATGGTAAATGGTCACCCATCCACAGACCAACCTCGGCAAGCGTGGCTTAACCCGGAAGATCGGTCTATGCGGCTGTAATTAGTTAGCCACGAGCTCCTCTAGACCAATGAGACTGTCTACAACAAAATATGCCTTTTTTAATTGTTAAGAAATTCTATGTCCTTAACTTGACATTATTGTGCCACAAACTTATCTGGCCCGGTGGCCAATAGTGGAACTAACTAGGCGCGACGCTATTTTGAAATGGCATCGTTTTCAATTTTAATTTTATTTTTGAAATGGCGCAGTTGAATATTAAATATGGCAGCGTTACAATGTGCAAATTATACAACCTTATTTTTACTTTATACGAAAACCGAGACACCCCAACAAGATTTTCATCAGAACTGCCTGAATATATGTTTTTTTTAAATAAATCTCCAAGTTACACCTTAGTTTATGTCGCGTTAAGTTCCCTAAAAAAGTGTGAATTGCCTGAGATGTGCTATGCAGGGGTTGTCTAATACACGAAAACTGACCGAGAGGACCGTCTTAAGCCTCAAGGTGTCTATTCCCGTCAACTGTTATAGGTAGAAAACAAACTGAAACAAAATTGAAATTTATGAAAAAAGAAAAGTTGTAAAAAATATGTCAATCGATTCTCCTAGTGATTCTGAACAAACTAGTTACAGGTTTAGTATAAACTAAAACTAACCTTGTATTTACCCACTTTATTGCAATAAATATTTTAAAGCAACTATTATAAATGCGACAACAGCGACGCTGTCAACGGGCCAGATAAGTTTGCAGGAGTGTACCTACTTGTTAGGTCTGACAAGCAATCAAGAGATTATAAGTTCAAATACTACCCGTTAAACTACACACATCAAAAGTGTCTAGGGATCAACATATATTTTTGCAATAACTTTTCTCCTGATTGATATTAATTAAAATTTTCTTTAAGGATTCATCAAATAAAGTGTTTTCGTTTGTCACAGTAACGATAAACCAAGTCACCTTTGCATTAATAAAGAAATTTGCCATTTTCCTAATAAAGGGATTTTTGACATTTGAACCACTAACACAAAAGTTCGAAAAAAAGACTGAAATAACAGTTTTCTTTAAAATTTTATTGGGTAACTTAAACAATTAATAATCCGTGTTTCTACCGCGAACACTAACAACACAAGAACATCGGTTTGGCATACTCAAAATGAGTTCATCCAAATCACGCTGTGGAATGGCCGCCCATGTTCGTTGCAACAACAAAAAAAGGTCTTCTTGCGACTGGATACCCTCCATATTCGGCAGAGCTCTTCTCTGTAGCATATCCCATGCATGCTCAATCGGGTTCAAGTCTGGCGACTGAGCAGGCCAGGGCAGGACATTGATGTTAGCTGCGGCGAGAGTCTGTCTTACAACTCTTGCGGTGTGCGGTCGTGCATTATCATGCATTAACTGAAATAAGGGACCGATTTGCGCTTGTAGAGGAACGATGACGTCTGATACAATCGTCTCAGCATAAATTTGAGCGTTGAGGTTGCCTCTGATCCAAATCAACTCAGTTCTTCCGCCGATCCAAATACCCGCCCATACCATGATGGTTCCACCACTATAAGGATGGACTTCCTGGCAGGATTTTAATCGCTGTTGGCGTCCAGGGGTTCTCCAGTGTCGTATACGTCTTGTATCCGGTCTCATACCAAAACGAGACTCATCAGAAAAGCACACGAAACGCCATTGTTCTTCTGCCCAATTTCTGTGTCCAAGAGCCCATTGATATCGAATCCTACGATTGTGCATTGCTATAGGTGGTACCCGTAGCGGTCTTCGGGAATGAAGGTTCACTTCATGCAAGCGGTTTCTGACTGTTTGGTCGCTAATTAAGTTCCCTGAAGAGTGATGAAGCCTCACGGCTAACATCATGGCGGTTATTGTTGGAGCTCTTCGAGTTAAGATTTGAATGTATCGGTCTTGTCTCCGTGTGGTGCATTGATACCGTCCTCCATGGCGCTCAGCCACGGTACCAGTGCTTCGGTAATGTGTCCAAAGTCGACTGATAACACTCTGACTTGTATTCAGAGCTAAAGCCACAGTACGTTGCCGGGAACCAGCTTCTATCATTCCCACGGCTCTGAGCATTTCTTCCCTGCTTAAATGACGTCGCCGCTCCATAATAACGTTGGTTTTAATCAGTAGTAGGGAAACAGTAGCACTAATAATGTCTTCAATGCGTTGTATGTTTTTATAGGGAAAATATTGACAGCTGATTTTCATCTTTTACTCGAATTTGATTCACAGTTCCTGATTCAAATTATGAAATGCACCAAAAAGGATCCATATAAATTTATAAAATCATAAATTTATTACAAAGCCACATCTCAATCTCAAGAAATCCGCATAAAAATGCTTGATCCCTAGACACTTTTGATGTGTGTATTACGGTAAGACGATTATAAGAAGGTACAAGTTTCATTTAACTTATACGATTACACTGTTATAGTAGGTAGATACTAACGTACATACATACAAACATACATAAACTCACGCCTTTTTCCCATGGGGATAGGCAGAAACTGTAGAACACCGCATGCTACGATCCTTACATGCTCCTTTCGCGTCGTCCACGGTCATACATCTTGTCATACAAGCACGCCGGTTGAGAGTACTACGCACCTGTCCTTTTTGAAGAACATCACCAATAACATCGATATGTCCTTCTAGGGCGTCTTCTACTGGCGTTTCCACTGACATTCGCCTTATAAATTCCTTTTGTTAAACGCCGTTCACTCAATTTTTCAACATGTCCAAACCACCGAAGCATGCTCCTTCAATTTTTGCCACTACATCATATTTTAAGCCGCAACTTTGTCTTATCACATCATTCTTCAATCTATCATTCAAAGTTACACCGCACTTATTTCGCAAGGAATGCATTTCCACGGCTATACCTACATAGATACTAACTTTAAAAACAATAAAACACCTACTTATTTCGGATTACACCTTCTAAAATAAAGAGCTTAAAAAATTACTCATACCTGTAGAGAGTCATCAGAAAAGAAACTGACATTGACATATGACAATTTTTGTGCTCCGTATATTTAATACTTAAAAAATATATAAAACAACTATTTCTTATTGACTTTAATACAAACATAAGCTAAATAGTGTGTACAATGAGTGAAAGTGTTATCTAAACCTAACTACCACACTGGACCTTATTAAATTGAATAATTTTAGTGAACTGTCATCTGTCCCAATCTCAATATTCTGTGTTGGTTTCTGTGGTAACAACAATATAAAACAAAACATTAACATGAATAACATTAATATAAAAATATAAACAATTGTATCAAAATAGTTAAACACAATAAAATAATTAAAAACAGCAGTGCAAAAACATCTTCAAACAGACTCAGGCCTTATTGTGTGTCCCAATAAAAATGTGGAAGACTTGTGTGTAACAGTGATCGAGTTCGCAATCAACCGCAGGCAGTGTACTTTTTGCAATGTTAGATTGACTTTATCAACAAACTATTATATTATTTGTAGGAAATTCGACAAAACTCTGTTGATAACAAATCAAAATAAATATTTTCTTCGAACTTTCGTAAATTACAAGGTGAACGCACGGTGAACGTTGGACATCGACCTCAGTTTGTGAAAAGCTAATAGTAATATGCCTCCCAAACGAACACCACGTGCAACACCAAAAACAAAAAGTTGTGTATCTGATATAAATATGTCAATAACGACCACAGATACAGCAAATGAAGAAAATAAATCTTTATCGATTCGCACGCGTTCTTGCAAAAAAGCTTCCGATGGCGAAGTAAATGATTTTATGTCTGAAATAAGAAAAATAATTGCAGAGTACAAAAACGAACAGAATATTAAACTTGATGCTCTTCAGACTACGATTAATGAAATCAAAAAACAGAATATTGGAATTATTCGATCCTTTGAGCAGTTGTCCGAAGATTATAATGACATAAAAAAACAACTAGTTATAATAGAACAGGAAAAAAAGGATAATCTTCAGTACATTAGCACATTAGAAAACAGAATTGAAACCTTAGAGAAAGCGCAAAGATTGTCCAGTATAGAGATAAGAAATGTCCCACATAAAAAAGGAGAAACGAAAACAGAATTAGCCAAACTTATAAATAATATTGGACGTATTCTTAACCTAACTATACAAAATAATGACATAAAAGACATCTTCCGGGTTAATACTAAAACCGAAGAAAATAAACCTATTATTGTGGACTTCACTACCACCTTACTTAAGGAAAGAGTTATTGAACACACAAAAAACTTCAACAAGCAACACAAAGAAAATAAACTAAACACGTCGCATCTAAATATCGAAGGTACAGCAAAGCCAATCTTTATAACTGAAAATCTTACAACAAAGGTCAAAAGACTATTTTTCCTAGCACGTGATTTTGCGAAGACTCATAACTATTCATATTGTTGGACCGCTCATGGCAAGATTTACGTCCGAGAAAAGGAAGGAGATAAACATCTAATTATAAACTCAGAGACTGACATAGACAAGCTAAAAGCAGAGAGTAAACTCTGATTAGCTATTATTTCTTCTATATAATTTAATTGTTTTAATAGATTAGTATTATTGTTTTAATTTTTCTTTTTATAGTATTCTGTAAAGCTTTTTCGTATGTTATAATTTACGTAGGTACCTACTATTATTTATTTTTTCAAATGGCTGATTTTTCAATTATTTTAAATAATGATTTAGACTCTGTTTCAGTAGCTCAATCTGCGACTTGTGACATTGATGATTGTTACACATTATTGCCACCTTCTACAAATACACTAAAGATATTAACTCAAAACATACGTAGTATAAATTGCAACACTCCCAGCTTCCAGACTTTACTTACAAGATCAAAAGTTGATTGGGACATTATAGTTCTAACCGAATGCTGGTTGATGCATAATTCTAACATTCCTGAATATGAAGGTTACAAATCATTCTCTACAGGTAAAAATAAAACACAAAATGAGGGGGTAGTTATTTACTGTAAAAATTTCAAACAAACCAATCTGGAAGAACCACATATACAAGATGCAAATTGCCTTATTTTAAAAATTCATTTGGATACCGTTATTATAGCTATTTATCGCCCACCTTGCCATAAAAATATTGATAACTTTTTGATTTCCCTTAATGAATGCCTTTGCAAACTTTCATCCTTCCAAAACATTATATTAGTTGGTGATATCAATATTGATATTGTTGAAAATTCCCCAGACCATAGATCCTCGGCCTATCTCGATCTGATTGCTTCTCATGGAATGCTACCAGCTCACACAATTCCGACACATAATCGCACATGTTTAGATCACATCATGTTGAAAACAAGGTTATTAGCACACTGTTACGTTGCACAAACATCGGTTACAGACCACAACAGTGTTATACTGTTTATAAACCGCATCAAACCTAAAAACCAAACCTCCAAAACAGTTAAACGAATTAATGACGAAGGACTTAAAAAAGACGTTATGAGTATAGATTTTAGTAATATTTATAATATGTCAGACGTTAATGAAGCAACAAATTTTTTTATTGACTCCTTGTGTCAAGCTATAAACAATAATCTTAAACTGGTACAGACTTCTAGACGTAAACAAATTATGAAGCCTTGGATAACACCCGGCCTTCTGAGATGCATGCGTAACCGCGATCAACTACATGTAAAAGCCAAAAAAAACCCTAATAATGAAATAGCACAATGTACTTACAAAAGATACAGGAACTTTTGTAATGATTTATTAAAGAAAGTAAAAATAAATTACGAGAAGGAAATTATAAGAAAGGCAGGAAATAACAATAAAAAATTATGGGAAGCTATTAAAAATATTACTCATACCAATAAAAATAAAGATACGTCCACACAACTTATTTCTATAGACAAACCCACTGAATCTATTAATCTAATAAACTCATTCTTTGGTAATGTGGGAAAATCATTGGCAGAAAAATTACGTTCACAAAATAATAACTTATCTCATCACACATCTCAGTCAACTAATAATTTTCAAAAGTCTCTTGTTCTTCTTCCTACCGATGAAGATGAAGTTAGATCCTTAATTCTTAACTTGAAGAATGAATGTGCAGTGGGTTTGGATAATATCTCTGGAATTTTCCTAAAGCGATTTGTTGACGTTGTTGTTCCACCACTCACATTTCTATGTAATCTATCCTTTACTACTGGAACATTTCCGCATGCCTTTAAAAAATCTAGAATTGTACCCATATTTAAGACAGGTGACAGATACTGTGTCAACAATTATAGGCCCATATCTATTCTTCCAACATTGTCAAAAATTTTGGAACGGTTAATGAACAACAGACTTGTTAAATTCCTTGAACAGAATCACCTGTTATCTCCATCGCAGTTTGGTTTCCGTTCAGGTAGATCAACTGCAGAAGCCGTCCATGAATTAACAGACCATATAGTAAACAAACTAGATAATAAAAAGAAAACTGTTGCTATTTATTTAGATTTAGCAAAGGCCTTTGACACAGTATCTGTTCCTATTCTGATAAAAAAACTAGAAAAAATGGGAGTCAGAGGTTTACAGCTCCAACTGTTTATTGATTATCTGTCTCATAGAACGCAGACCGTTAAAATAGATTGTTGGATTAGTGATGAGCTTTCTTTGGATGGGTATGGTGTTCCACAAGGCAGCATCCTTGGTCCTATCTTATTCTTGATCTATATTAATGATTTGTGTCAAATGAAACTGCCAAATGGAAAAATCATTACATTTGCTGATGATACTGCGTTAGTATTTGATGCTAATACTTGGGACGAGGTACAGCATTATGCTCAAAATGGTTTTGATCTTGTATACAAATGGCTATACGAAAACAAACTCACACTAAACGTTGACAAAACTAAATACATGACATATTCTCTTAGAACACAAGATCAACCAAACTTCAACATAGTCGCCCATTCATGTAATATCATAAACAATTGTGATTGTCCTCAATTAGTTAAAACGACCTCTATTAAATATCTTGGTGTCATCATTGACGATCGACTCAGTTTTCAACAACACATCGAAACCTTAGTTAAAAGAACAAGGAAATTAATTTACATATTTAAAACTCTCCGACATATCTCTGATACCACAGTTATTAAATCGGTTTACTTCGCATTATGTCAATCATTGCTTGTGTACTGCATTACCACGTGGGGTGGCGCCTGCAAATCGTATATGATCCACCTAGAGAGAGCGCAAAGAACTATTTTGAAAGTAAGTTGCTTTTTCCCCATTTTATATCCGACTTTTGAGCTTTACCAACATTGTAAAGTTCTGACAATCCGTCAATTATTCATTCTCATGACAGTCCTCAAAAAACACTCAGAACTTCACATAGAAGACAACACTACATTAAACCAAAAAAGAATAGCCAATGTTTGTACAATTGTAAGATCTAACACTAGTTTTTCCCATAAATTCTTCAGCTTTCTTGGAACCTTTCTTTACAATAATATCAATAACAAAATTTCAATTTACACAGAAACTGAAGCTAGTTGTAAAAAAAAGTTATGTACATGGCTACAAAGCCTTAACTACAGTGATACAGAAATATTATTAAAACCTGTATCCTAATCTACAAGTTGCACACTTGACAATTGTTTTAATTTAAATTTATTATTATTATTTATAACTTATTAATTCTCAACAACTGCACGCACACACACACACACACACACACACATATACGCACACACACCCATATATACACACCCACGCATATATATGCATACACACACGCGCACTCACACTCACAGTACTCCTTACTCTATTTCTTTCCTTGTTTATATTATTATGTATAATCTACTGAATTATTGTACTGTTACTTGATAAGGGTTAAGCTAACGTCCAAGCGACAGTAGAACACTGACTCCCAAGACACAGGGTATCCTAGTTTAGGAGGCAGGGTTTATTAAATTTGGACACCTTTCACAAATTGTAACGAGAGCTAGATATTAAGTAAATTTTAAGGTTATTGGTTCAATAAAGATTATTGTTATTGTTGTTGTTATATATGTATACAATATGTGACATTATATAAGAGCCGTTTTACAATTTTGGTGTAAAAAAAAAAAAAAAAAAAAAAAAAAAAAAAAAAAAAAAAAAAAAAAAAAAAAAAAAAAAATTAATAAGGAAACGTAAAACAACTTTTGCAGTAATCGCAAAGAGATTTTACCAACAAATAGGGTAACGACACCCAACCCTAGCCCTATATTTGCCACACGCTCATTCAAGCCGAATTAATTTCTTGTGAGCTACGTGTACGAGTTAGGGTTGTCAACAGCGCAATTTCCGACCGGACTGTAAAGTAATTTGTCTGGATCCGGCTTGTCAGTTGCGAGGCTCGAAATGTTGTGCGAACTCACATTTCATGGAATTCAAATTCAATTTAATTAAATGACGCCATGTGCTCTCTCGTTGGACGATACTGTTTTTACAATAAGGTATTTGATTCCTAATAATAATCTAAAAACTGGCCAAGTGCGAGCCGGACTCGCGCACGAAGGGTCCCGTACCATCTATACTAATATTATAAAGAGGTAGAATTTGTTTGTTTGTTTGTATGTAGGAGGTAATCTCCGAAACTACTCATTCGATTTCAAAAAATCTTTCACCAATAGGAAGCTACGTTATCCCTGAGTGCTATAGGTTACATTTTAAATTAACGCGAGCCAAGTCGCGGGCAAAAGCTAGTTATCTATAAAAACGGCAAAAAAATCATGTTCGTTGTATGGGAGCCTCACATAAATATTTATTTTATTTTAATTTAATTATTTATTTTCAGGCGTCTACCTGTTGCCGTTATCAACATCGAGCAAAAACGAGCAAAAAAATCACGTTTGTTGTATGGGAGCCCCCTTAAATATTTATTTTATTCTGTTTTTAGTATTTGTTGTTATAGCGACAACATAAATACATCATCTGTGAAAATTTCAACTGTCTAACTGTCACGGTTCTTGAGATACAGCCTGGTGACAGACGGACAGCGGAGTCTTATTAATAGGATCCCTTAAAGTTCGGAACCCTAAAAATGAACAACAATTTACTATTATTTTATAGGCGGTATAGAAAGAAGACGGTATGTGAAGAAATAAATAAAACCGATGAAAAAAAAGAAGAGATACACGCTTTTGAAATTTGTTGAGGAAGCATTTTCTATGTTTTTTACGCAAAATGGATATTGTATAGAGTTATATCTATAATACTAAAGCCAATATGGAAAGAGAATTCTAGGTTATTACTAATTACGCAATTATCAACTTTTTTTTTTTTTTTTTCTATTGGACTGCTTTAGGTCGTCCTAGGGGACGGTTTCTACGTAACCGGGCAGTTATTGGCGAGACCTGAAGGGTCTCCAGCCAATGGGGGAAGTAAAATACTTAACCTAAGCTAACTACTTGTACTACACTAACATCATGACTACCTGCAACAACAGCACTAAGGGCGACCCCTAGTGGGACTCGGACCTCGGCTTAGGGCGTTGCTGGCGTGGGCATAGGGGGGGGAGACAGCTTGATGAGGGCTGAATTATCGGTGTGAGGCAATTATCAACTTTGACAACATGTGTTTAAGTTCATTTTAGAATGACAAAAATTACCGAAAAGGGCTTAAAAGTAATTTGAATGTGATGGAAACTGAACTATTATTCATTGAATTAAGATTTATAATCCCAAAGCACGTTAATTATCACTTTAAAGTGGCTGATGTATAGTAACTAAGAAGTTTTTAAGGTATGACGTCATTATGGTAGTAGAGTTTTCTCTGTCTTGTGAACAATTTTAAATCCTTACTAATATCCTAACTAATATTATAAATGCGGAAGTAAGTTTGTTCGTTTGTTACCTTTTCACGCCTAAACCGCTGAACCGATCATCCCGAAATTTTGCATATACATTGTCAGGTGTACAGAAACGGACATAGACCTTTCATACCGAAAAAAAGTACTGTCCCCGAGGAAAACAACAATAACGATAGTAGACGGTGCCACGCATCTTTCGAATCATGATTGAATTGTATTATTAAAGAAACTTTAGTAGTGAGTTAAGAGTTGATTGTCAAATTCTAAATTGCTGGCAGGAGCTAGTAATAAAATAAAGATATCTAAACAGATCTAGACAGTTTCAATTGTACACACACCAATAAACAATGAAATTGCTCCTTCAAAATGGACTTTATTCCGGCACCAAAGTTTTCTCAAAACAGTCCTCTAAAAACGGACGATGCCTTTTTCGAATCAGCTTAGCAGTAAGCTCCGGTCAACCTCTTACAGAACGGAAAGTTGGCACTTGGCACTACACGAGTTGGCATATCAACTAATCCGAAGCGACGCAGCTCTCTAATGAAACTTAGTCCTGCAACTTTGAACAAATTGAACTAACAAGCAGTTTGAACAGATCATGAGATTTGAGCACATAAGGGTACGGAAGGACCAAGTTTGATCGCGGATTTGAAATGGAAATGCGAGATTTTTCGCGTCCGTTTGAGTTTCGCTCTAGTTAGACATGATTTTTTTGGGATGTTAACAGTGATTTTTACATGTTGTGAGAGTTTCTTTATGAGTTCTTTTTATGTAATTTTATGCGTCGGTTTTGTGCGGATTTATTATTGTCTTTACTCTCCGGCTCTTAAAGAAGGGTTTATTAATACAAATGTAACTATACAACACTATTTTTAGTATACACAAAAACCGAGACACCCCAACAAGATTTTAATCAGAATTACCGTATTTTTTTAAAATAAATCTCCAAGTTACACCTTAGTTTATGTTGCGTTAAGTTCCCCAGTAGAGTGAGAAATGTGTGAGATGCGCTATGCAGGGGTTGTTTAATACACGGAAACTGACTGAGCGGACCATCTCAAGCCTCAAGGTGTCTATTCCCGTCCACTGTTACGCATAGAAATCTATTGAAATAAAACTAAAATTTATGAAAAAAAAATGAAAGATTTAACGTGGTATAAAAACTATATTAATCGATTCTCCTGTAGTGATTCTGAACAAACTAGTTTCAGGTTTAGTGTATACTAAAACTAAACTTGTATACATAATAATAATCAGCACATTAATGTCACACTGCTGGGCACGATATTTTTCACAAAAGGAGGTATAGTTTAGCTTCCCTTTACCTTTTGTAAATGTTCTACTAAATGTCCTACTTCGTAGGCTTCTAGTTGCCTGAAGATAAATGAACTTGTGACCTATTATTTTTCTTTTTTATTTGTGAATTTCTGCTTTCTGTTCCACTTGCCCTCTCATGACTATGCTAAATTATAGCTGTCTTTACTCAAATTGTTAAAGATATATGATTTTAAAAGAGTAACCATGGAGTTTCTTGCCGGCTCCATAGAAAACAACTAATTGGAACCGTGCACCTAAATTCCACTTTTCATAAGCGCCTGTAATGGTTTATGTCAAATAAAAACGTTGATTTTGTTTTGAGTGATTTGGCCCTGTGCGGGTTGGCAAATGCCACTTAGATCTGTGTACCGAAAACTGAAACAGTGAATTCAGCCCATTATTCTGAATCGTATCGCATATAATCGCATATAAGTTCTTTTTTCTCGGAATTTTCCGAATTTACTGGGAATTGCTAATTTGCCTATGTTTTATTGTATTCCAATAAGTGTTTTGGCAGGTAAATAAACTGGGTGTAAAGAACAGGTTACCAAAAAATGACATACTGAAATTATTTTGAATTGAAAATCCGTGGGAAATATCATCGAAAACTTTCGAATTTTCCGATTTATAAAAAAAATACATTTTATTTTTGCAACGTGCTATGTGTCATAATAGGATTGCTTATTTTACAGCTGGGGAATGTAAAATTTGTAGTAAAATTTCCACTTATTTTCAATTCAGAATAATATATGATAATAGGCTGAATTCACTGTTTCAGTTTTCGGTACACCGTCCCTTACACCTGGTATAATGACAATCGGAGGCGGTCTATTTACCCGGAGTCTACTCAGCTGAAAATTAATATTTACGGTAGATAATCTAATCCAAATTAAGGCGACGACAAACAAAATTCAATTACGTAACTCCGGAGATAATCGACATCACTCGGCAGCTTAAATGTCAAAAAATCGATTTGGATTACCATTAAAGTATTAGGGGTGGGCTGGGGTAGGTCTTCTGAACAAGACGTTGACATTCTGCCAAGTCTTTAAGAAACTGTCTATTTTGTAACAATGTATCCTTTATTCTCCAATTGTTCGGACTTTAATTTGCTGATTTTGCACTTAAGAGCGTTTACGCCGTTCGACATTTCATATAAATTTTCAAGTCCTTATTTTTCGATATGACTAAACCGATTTTAATGAAACTTCATATCTATCAGCAGGATACATAGGACTAAAAAGTTAGTAGAAAACATTTTCGAAAAATAGTGTTACAGTTAAATTAGGCCGATTTTAAATTTTCCATTCAAACAGAAATTTGCAATTATCTTTTTTTAAGTAAGACATTTCGAAAATGTTTTCTACTAACTTTTTAGACCTAAGTATCCTGCTTATGTGCGTGAAGTTTCATCAATATAATGCCGTACGGCGTCTTAAGAAAAATTGAGATCAATGTGTTGTTGTTTTCAACCAGTGAATGTCGCCATATTTTTAGAAATGGCAATAGCTCATTGGTTATTTTTGGCAATAAAGTCGTTAATTTAAACTATAGCTGTTTGAATTATTGGGTTCAATCATACTTAAAGAGTTTTAATACAGGGTGTAAAAATACGCATAACGAAACCAAAGTATACGCAAACTGTACATCAAAGTAAATAATATAATAAATAATTGCTGGAAAAAGACTTTTATTATGTTTAGGAATCTATTATAAATAGCTGTTAACTGTAGCATGCAACGTAAGCGAGAGAGCAGCAAACTGCGCCTACATTTGAAAAAAAAACTTTGGTTAGAAGAATGTTTAGTAATAACTTTTAAACTTAGTTTCCGTAATGGTATTACCTACACGGTTCACTTCTGCCTTTCAATTTGGATAAAGCAACCAAATTGAACCATGTAAACATAAAGGTAAATCATTCAATATCATTGAACAATAGCATAATTATGCTTTCATTTTTGCACCTTTCAACCAAAGTGAATCAATTTGGTTGAACCGTGTAATATCGCCATACTGGTGATATTACACGGTTCATTTCTGCCTTTCAATTTGGATAAAGCAACCAAATTGAACCATGTAAACATAAAGGTGAATCATTCAATATCATTGATCAATAGCATATGCTTTCATTTTTGCACCTTTCAACCAAAGTGAATCAATTTGGTTGAACCGTGTAATATCGCCATAACTAACGGAAAAAAATGACTTTTACCTTCAATACCTCCATAACCAGTAGACTCCCAGGTGTGCCCCAATGCAAAAAAAAACTTCGTAATGATGGGAGGAATACGTGGCTTTACTAAATTTTTACAGCCCATGCACGATACATTTTACACACGATATATAACGCAAGTTGACCTACTTTGCGTGCTATTCGGTAGAAGCAATCCATGCAATAACGCTGCTAAGTCAGTTCCATCTCGACCGTTTCTGCTTGTGCAAGCGCGAATGGTTGCATGATGCGTGTATGCGACTTCCTCTGCGAAAACGCCTGCGAAGCATGCGCAAACTTTACTTCCCAGCACTAAATTATCCTCGTTACATTAGTAGTTGGAACAAAAAATGCGATACGCTTGTTTTCATACAGTTTGAAAAACTTACAACAGTATTTATTTAATATCTGTGGTTTAACCCATTCATAGTACAAGTAGATAGGTACTTAGGCACTTGTCCCACCACGAACGATGAGCGAGCAGCGAGTAGAGCTAGAAGCTATAAACGAGTTGGCGAGCAGCGAGAAGCGAGTGTGTAGTTCCGATAGTTTTGTCGCTGAGCTATAAGCGAGTGTGCGAGTGCGATGGGCGATTACTCGCACCACTTGCAAATGATCGCTGGTTGGTCTCTCGGCATGGGTTCTTACCGCCAAGCGAGTATCGCTGAGCGAGTATTATCTTTGATAGCTCTTGTCACTCAGCGACAAACTAGTGGAGCGAGTCCTCGACGGCATGTGAACAGTCAGCGATCGACTATTAATATATGCATCTCTTTTGTTTACACGGAATGTATATCTATTGTACGTTTCTTGAGCGAGAAAATAGCCGATGGTTAGTCGCTTCCTCGCCGGCGGTGGGACAACTGCCTGAGTTGATAGAAAATCGCGTGCTCTGCATCAGTTTCACTTTAAAAGTACTTGTAAGTATTCAGATCGCATGTTTGAAACTTAGTTCATACACGCTGTAACATTGACTGAGTTTAAAAGAAAAACTGTGCAGTTACTTGCTCATAGTTCTTTTAAAACATCATGTTATAAGGCAGATTTTCATTATTTGTTCACATTTTTTATTTATACATAAATAAATACATAAACTCACGCCTTTTACCATGGGAATATGTAGAAACTGTAGAACGTGTAGAACTACGATCCTTAAATACTCCTTTCGCTTCATCCACGTTCATACAACTTGTCATAAACGTACGCCAATTGAGAGTACTACGCACCTGTCCTTTCTGAAAAACATTACCAATAACATCGATGTGTGTCCTTCTTTTATTTATCTAATACATAATATTTATCTATATGTATTTACATGGTAGACGAAAATAGATCCCTAACTTACAATTCCTAAACTTCATCCATTTCCAATCATCCAGGATGTACGGTGATCTAGGCTTCCATCAATGCCATAATTACGTCATAAAACAAAAGAGTATCGCACACGTGCTCACATCTAACCCTCCAACGCTAATTCTTCACCGTCCGTATAAATTCAGTTACTCGGTCTCTTGGGCCCCTTTTAGCTCGGTCCTAAGCGATCTCACGTGATGTTTTCTGATTGTCTTTATGACTCTTATAAAGTATAAGAGTTGATGCATTTTAGTTGACAATTACTCCTAAGGTTAATTTACATTTTGGCTACTATCTGCGAAAATAGCGAGGCATACAAAAAACCACGATAATCCTTTAGCAATTTAAAAGGTTAGTCAGAAAGGGGGTAATAATCCGTAAGTACCCATAATAATGCATATTTTTTGTTCTACCACTTTTTTTAAAGTCAACATTTTAAGAAAAATAGCTGTTCAAAGATTTCGTAAAAATACGCTAAAATCTGTCCATCATCAGCTATGATCAGCTGTGTTTACATTTTAGGTCACATTTGGGGTTACGAATTAGAAGCTCCATTTTATGAATTTGTACCTAAAGAAGAAAAGAATAATTTTTGAAAAAAAAACTCGTATGAAAATTATTTTGCATGGAAATAAAATGATCGAATTTTGATATTTAAAATATCAAAATTCGATAATTTTATTTCACTTGCTGTAAAAGAGTCATCAGTGATACTTTAAGTGGCCCGCGAATTTAGTACCCCTTTCCGACTAACCTTGTATTAGGTAATAGACTACAGCAAAATATACTTACCAATTTTTAAACATCATCCACTTTCAAAATTCTGAGCCTCGATCAATGCCACAATTACGTCATAAAACAAAAGTGCTCACATATAAGCACATCTAACCCTGATAACGCTAATCCTTCACCGTCCGTATAAATTCAATTACAAGGTCTCTTGGGCCCCTTTTAGTTAGACACTAACTTGTTCCTAAGAAACCTCACGTGATGTTTTGTGATTGTCTTTATGGCTCTTATAAAGTTAAAGAGTTGATTCTATTTTAAGTTGAGGATAACTAAGGCCTAATTAGTAGTACACAGTTTGCTACTTTCTGCAAAAATGGCTAGGCAGGCAAAAAACTCCGATGAACTTTTAGCAATATACAATAACAGATTACAGCAAAATAAGCTTTCAAACATCATCCACGTTATTATTTATTTATTTATTTATTATAAAGAAAGTTTTATATACAAGCTTACTTATACTAAGCCCCACAAAACCGTTTGCACGGTTTGTCTGCGGGAACTGAACAAACAATTTTAACAACATAAAAATTTAGTAGTACGGACTTATAATAATTACATATTAATAACTAATAATATTTTTACCAATTGGTCTTTTCTGTCTCAGAAACCTGAGAACCACCTAAGTATGGGTCTACAAATTCCCGAGAAAGAACTGCTTTAGTGATTTGGCAAATTTACTTTTTATTTTTTGGCTTCTTACATCAGCCGGTAATTGGTTGAGAAGATATGGAATTCTTTTATCAAGCGTTCGGTCGCCAAAATAATTCCTTACTCTAGGCACATCAAATTTACCTGCCGATACTGTCCTAGTTGCGTGGTTATGAACAACTAGCGAGTGACGCTCCCAGCTGCCATGACTGTTTACCAAAAGTAGGTACTTATGTTTTAACCTAATAGGAAGGATTTTGCATATTTTAAATAACTTATTATAATTATCTTTACATTTGTTCTTCGTTTTTTTATTGACTAATAGTTTTAGGAATCTAACTTGCTGTGCTTCTATTTTATCTAAATTAGTTTTGAATGTAAGGCCATAACAGTCGAGAGCGTAACTTAATATTGGGTCTACTAATTGTAAATAAAGGCATTTAAGAGTAGTCTTTGGTACTTTAAAGCTAAGATGGTAAAATTTACCTAGTAATATTCTAAGTTTATTACACAAGTACTCTATGTGACTGGACCACGAAAAGTTCTCGTCAACCTTCACCCCGAGATATGTTACACATTTATCACGAACAATTGGTTTACAATCGCAGTTTACATAGTTATTGTGAATGCACGCAAAGTCATGTGTGTACATTGGAAGAGGGTCGTCAGGTGGAAGTAAGTAAGGTGAGCGAATTATGACTAATTTGGTTTTCTCGGCGTTTAGGACTATTCCGTTGTCGTGCGACCATTTAACGACTCGGTCTATGTCTAGCTGAACGAGTCGACAAGTTTCAGCGAAATCGGTGCCGGCGCGCAACGCGCACAGGTCATCTGCGAACATGTATGCCGAGCAGTTTCGTAAAACGCCGCACAGGCTGTTGACGTGCATGAGGTAGCATACAGGCCCGCATCCCGCGCCCTGCGGCACCCCGCACCTCACCTCCCTCGCGTCACTGTACGACTCGTCCACCTTTACGCGGTATTGTCTCTTCGTGAGATAGTCACTAAACCATTTATTAAGTGGTTCCCCCACCCCACACTCCTCCATTGCGTTTAATAAAGTTGTAGTTTCCAAAGTATCGAATGCCCTTTTAAAATCAAAAAATACTGCTACCACAAACTGCTTTTTATTTAAATAATTATTTATTTCGTCACAAAATTTAGATAACAAGGTGGTCGTACTTTTGTTCTTTTGAAACCCATGTTGACATTCACTAATGATGCTATTTTTTTGAAGATAAGTTCCTATTTGTTTAACAACACATTTTTCTAGAATTTTGTCTACACTTGATAGTATTGATAATTGTGAGTCTCCATCAATGCCACAATTGCGTCATAAAACAAGAGTGCTCACATATACATCTAACCCTCCCAACGCTAATCCTTCGCCGTCCGCATAAATAAATTCAATTACAAAGTCTCTTGGGCCCCTTTTAGTTAGACACTAACTTGTTCCTAAGAAACCTCGTGTGATGTTTTGTGATTGTCTTTATGGCTTTTATAAAGTTAAAGAGTTGATTCTATTTTAAGTTGAGGACAACTAAGGCCTAATTAGTAGTATACAGTTTGCTACTTTCTGCAAAAATGGCGAGGCAGGCAAAAAACTCCGATGAACTTTTAGCTATATACAATAACAGATTACAGCAAAATAGGCATTCAAGCATCATACACTTTCAAAATTGTGAGCCTCGATCAATGCCACAATTACGTCATAAAACAAGAGTGCTCACATATACATCTAACCCTCCCAACGCTAATCCTTCACCGTCCGTATAAATAAATTCAATTACAAGGTCTCTTGGGCCCCTTTTAGTTAGACACTAACTTGTTCCTAAGAAACGTCACGTGATGTTTTGTGATTGTCTTTATGACTCTTATAAAGTTAAAGAGTTGATTCTATTTTAAGTTGAGGATAACTAAGGCCTAATTACAGTTTGCTACTTTCTGCAAAAATGGCGGGGCAGGCAAAAAACTCCGCTGAACTTTTAGCAATACATATACAATAACAGATTACAGCAAAATAGGCGCTCAAGCGTCATACACTTTCAAAATTGTGAGCCTCGATCAATGCCACAATTACGTCATAAAACAAGAGTGCTCACATATACATCTAACCCTCCCAACGCTAATCCTTCACTGTCCGTATAAATTTAGTTACAAGGTCCCTTGGGCCTCTTTCGGTTGGACTCCAAGTTGGTCCCAAGAGACGCCGCGTGCTGCTTTGTGATTGTCTTTATGACTAAAGCATATGAGTTAATACACTTTTAGTTAATAGAAACTGTTGTTGTGGACTTGTTAGGTGTCTTAATTAGTATAATAGAGAGGAGTTTCTAAATAAATCTGATAAGATTTGTTATTATTGTTTGTGAAACTTTTTTGTCAAATTATTTGTTGACTTTTATTATCACCTTTATTCTTCTAACTTCTTATCTATTACATTTTTAAATACATATCAACTATATAAACTTAAAATAAAAAAAGTATGATATACCTACATATAAAAATATCAAAAATAGGGGTCCACCGGCATCAGGAGCAGGGTCCAAGCTACCGGTGGTTAGGGCTCCAGAGACAGGAACCTCCTCACAATACGCGCCGTGTCGAGGAGGACTGCTTTCTGTATCAGGCCCTTGATCCAGCTACCTAACGAGAGCCTCATGAGGTGTTGGTCGAGGCTCTTGGCCATTAGGCCATTGGCCGTTACGACTACCGGCACAATGCAACCATTGTCAACATGTGGGATGTGGATTCGGCAACCCGAATCCACATCCCACATGTTGACAACCTCGTGTGCTAAGTCAAGATATTTGATTTGTTTATCTTTCTCAGCTTTCACGAGGTTCAAATAATATGCCTGAGGGACTCGCCCGGACAGTGGCATGCCCGACATGTGTTGACTATTATTGTTAAGGTTATCGTTGCGTGAAGACATTATACGTGTCTTTATTTAAGTAATGCTTTAGAATGGCAGTAGACCATGGTCTGAACAACGTTTGTTCAAGCAAAACAACCAATTAAATGTCAGCGTGTATAGCTTATAGCAAATACTATACATATAACACAGCGATATCGCTCAGCACACATTTTATACAGACACGTTCACACAACGCTATGCTATAAAGTATTGGCTTACAGTACGCGATGCACTTGAGTGATTTTCAGAGCTATATCGTACGATTCTCCGGTCTCCGCACCGCCTTACTTCTACCCCGTCCGTCGCCCGACGGATTGCCGTCAAATAACTTGCTATACTTATTAGACCGGCTTGTGATATAGCGTATAGTATGAACGCCATGCTATATAGTTATGACTTATGACACAATATGCTTCACTATATAGCGAAATAGAATAGCGTAGTCTAAATTGCGCTTTTGTACTTGTAGTTTAAAGTCACATTTCAATTGTGTTTAGTAATTAGTTTTGATGTGAACTCCATAAACGTAAATTCAATTAAAAGCTTAATACGCAACCATATAATGTTTCAGCAACATTATATAAATGATTATGGGCACATGTGTACGTAATACCGTTGTTAATCTATTTTATGTGACCTAGCTCGCCCGACTCGCCCGTAAATAAGGGCAAAAAAACTAGAAAAAAAATTGCTAGCTTTATCGGTGTGTCCTAGAACGGTACTGGCTCGCTCACAACGAGTTTAATTACAAGAAAGAGAAGTATACAACATACCTACGTACATGAGAGGTTTTTAATCTAATTTTGTAAGTGGTTCTAGAATTCCGAGAAAAGTAAAGCGTTTTGTTGAATTAGTGATGTGATAATAGTTAGCTTTTCATGTGTAATTGATACACTAAGGCGGATCTCACACTACCACGCGCTACGCTTCGGTGCGCGGGGCTGCGTTTTTTCAACGTCAGCCGTAAGTACTTCAGTTTGTATGTAAATCACGAATAATGCAATTATGCAACACACTGACAACGCAACGACGCGCGTGGTTGCAGACCGCACGCAGATCACGCAGGGGCGCGTGGCGTCCCGCAAGGTATGGCACACTAGGATCTGCAGTAACGCGCAGAATTTTGCGAATAATATACGTGTCCACGAATTGATCTTCATTTGGTGCGAGGATATCAAAATCTTTGGCCCGCACGGAGACGTAGATAAAACCGCATGATGGTGCAGATCTGCGCCTCCGTAGCCGCGCGCACAAATACGTAGTCCCGCGGACCGGAGCTTGGCGCGTGGTAGTGAGAGGCACTTGTCCCACCGCCTATGATGAGCGAGAAGCGAGTAGAGCTAGAAACTAGAAACGAGTTAGCGATCAGTCAGAAGTGAGTGTGTAGTTCAGATAATTTTGTCGCTGGGCTATAAGTGAGTGTGCGAGTGCGACGGGCGATTACTCGCACCACTCGCAAATGACCGCTGGTGACCGCCAAGCGAGCATCGCTGAGCGAGTATTATCTTTGATAGCTCTTGTCGCTCAGCGATAAACTAGTGGAGCGAGTCCTCGCCGGCAGTGTAAACAGTCAGGGATCAAATATTAATATATGCATCTATTTTGTTTACTCGGAATATACACTGTACGTTTCTTGAGCGAGAAAATAGCCGATAGTTAGTCGCTTCATCGCCGCGGTGGGACAACTGCCTGAAATCCGCCTTACGAGTATTATAGACTTAGTATTTAGTTAATGAATACATCCGGAGAAGTACTACCACCATGGCTATTCTACTACCAAGCAGCATTGCTATTTTCTGGTTTGAAAAGAATGGACGCCGGTTGAATTATAGGCACGTGGAATTTATAACTTTGTCTATACGGTTGGCGACGGATCAACAACCCTCTTGGGGTTGTTGGCGAGCCGACAGCTTGGTCGCCAACCGATAACATAATAAAAACTACTTCAAACGAAAATCCGGTTTTTATAGCCAACAAATTTTTGCACAGTCAACTCCCCAAAATAAATCGCCTTTACTGTCTTAACCAAAATTAGTATTCCTTCCACTGTTCTACGAAAATAACGCTATAAAATTGCCAAAGATATATTTGTTCTAAGCGGTTAGAATAAAATCAACATAAAAATAGGTGCTGTGTATTCTAGAAATTTCTGAGATCGATGAAAACGGCTTTCTTCTAGAACATTTATGAGAAAAAATGTATTTCATAAAAAAGGTGTCTGGATGTCACTGGACTAGACGAAGGACTTTGTCCTTGTTTAGAAAAATAAAGGTTTTTAACCGACTTCAAAAAGGAGGAGGTTCTCAATTCGGTTGTATTTTTTTTTTTATTTTTTTTATTTTTTATGTATGTTACCTCATATCTCCGTCATTTATGAACCGATTTGAAAAAATCTTTTTTTGTTCGAAAGGGTATACTTCCCGATTGGTCCCATTTAAATTTTGTTATGATTAGACCATGAACTTCAGAGATATGGAACGGAACTCCTCATCGGATCAAAGCAAAATTCTCAAATTACTAGTATTGCTTTGTATATATTTGTTGTTGGGAACTGACTACTTGAAAAGAGGAGGGGGTGCGTGTCCCCCCCCCTCCTCCCCTTTGGAATGTTTTCATTATATCGTGTAAGGTATCATTTGAAAGGACTTTTTATGCCCGACTACGTCAATGCCAAAAAGAAGGGTTATGAAGGAGGGGGTTAAAATTATGACACTAAAACGTATTAAATAAAAAATAAACTTTAAAAAAAAGTAAAAACCGACTATAAAGAAATACTAAAAGGAGTAAAATAATTACCATAATATAAAATTAACAGTTTCAGAAGTCGGTGCAACTCTACACTGAAGCAAATAGAAGCCACCGACTTCTGAAACTGTTAATTTTATATTATGGTAATTATTTTACTCCTTTTAGTATTTCTTTGAAGTCGGTTTTTACTTTTTTTTAAAGTTTATTTTTTATGTTATATTCTTTGAGTACCTACAGAGAACTGTAGGTGACCTTATGTTTTTTTGGTGAAATAAATGTGTAAAGATTGCCTAAACTAATTTCAATTTGTTACTCTTATGTGAGTTTATTTGTTACGTCAACCTGCATTATTCTCATTCAATGTCGCACGCTACTGTAATGGAATTGTCATGAATAGTCATGATCTACTATTTTAAAAAGAGTATTCATGGAGTTTCTTGCCGGCTCTTCTCCATAGAACCTACCTTTTGGAACCATGCACCTAGTTTTGACGTTTTAAAAGTGCCTGTAATCTGGTCTATTTGAAATAAAAAGCTTTGACTTTGACCTTAAGCCTTTAATCTACTGACACGATATCTTGGAGGGGCTCGTGGCTAACATGATTTGCAAGGTTAAGCTGCACTTGCCGCGGTCAGTCCGTGGATGGGTGACCGTTCGTTACACATCGACATCACTCAGTGCCTCGGAGAGGACGTTAATCCGTCGGTCCCGGGTGTCATACGAATACCTATGACAGTCGTTACGGGTAGACAGAAGAGCGCAAATCTGACAAACGGTCTCATCATCATCATTCAGCCGAAAGACGTCCACTGCTGGACATAGGCCTCCCCCAAAAGGGGAGGGTTTGCCGTAATCGCCACGATTGGCGGGCGGGTTGGCGATTGCAGTATGGTTGTTAAAGTACTCAGAGAACGCTGCTGCCCATCGTCTAGAGAATCCCTTAGTCGCCTTTCACGACACCCACGGGTTGAGATGGGGTAGTGCTATTCTGTCAAATTCAAAGACCAGATTACAGGTACTTTTAAAACGTCAAAACTAGGTGCACGGTTCCAAAAGGTAGGTTGCATGGAGAAGAGCCGGCAAGAAACTCCAACTTTAAGTCCGGCACTACACATGACAACCGGTCTAACCTTAGGATATCGGCATTGCCCAGTAACTGGGTTGCGGAGGTCTGATAGCAGTCGCTCCGTGCAAAATACACGTGTAAATAGCCTTTTCCCCACTATGTTGGGGTCAGCTTCCGATGTAACCAGATGCGGCTGAATACCAGTATTTTACACGGAGCGAATGCCATCAGACCAATTAAATAAATTGAGACCATCATCATCATCTGCCTAGCCTTTTCCCAACTATGTTGGGGTCGGCTTCCAGTCGAACCGGATGCAGCTGAATATCAGTATTTTACATGGAGCGACTGCCTATCAGACCTCCACAACCCAGTAACTGGGTAATACGATACTCTTGGTAACACTGGTCGTCAGACTTTCTGGCTTCTGACCAACAGTAACGACTGTCAAAGATCTACAAATGACAGCCGGGACCAACGGCTTTACGTGCTTTCCGAGGCACGGAGGAAACTCGCTATGGTAAATGGTCACCCATCCACAGACCAACCTCGGCAAGCGTGGCTTAACCCGGAAGATCGGTCTATGCGGCTGTAATTATTTAGCCACGAGCTCCTCTTCAAATCAATTGAGACCAATTGACCCAATTAATTGGGCAATGCGAATATCTATAGGTTAATCCTTTAAGCATTAGGCGGCTCCTAGATTTGTTATTCTGTATGTGAACATCATAATTCTACACGTTAAAATAGCAAAACGTTGTCCACAAACTATATATTACTAGCTTTTGCCTGCGGCTTTGCTCGCGTTAATTTTGAATTCGACAATCAATTCGGGTTGTATCACTACATAGTATATAACAAAGTCGCTTCCCGCTGTCTGTCTGTCCCTATGTATGCTTAGATTTTTTAAACCACGCAACGGATTTTGATGCGGTTTTTTTTATAGATAGAGTGATTCAAGAGGAAGGTTTATATGTGTGATACATGTATATTATAGCAGACAAAAACGCGGAATACGCGATAAACGACATCCGAACGAAGCCGCTGGCGAAATCTAGTTAGATTTAATAATATAATTCAGTCATGATCAGGGATCGGAGTAGGTAGATTGAATTGGGGTCATTGATCCGAAACGTATATATTAATATGGACATTCCTCCGGAATTTCGTAATTTTCGTAAAATTTCGGAACTTATTGATTATTAAAAAAAACGGAACTCTGCAGGAATTGTATTAAAATGAGCAATATTATATTCTTCAAAACTTTTTTTAACGGCACTCTGTCGCTATTTGACACAACCCATCGACCAATCAGAACAAATGATCATGGGTGGTGCACTAACCGGTTATCAAAACAATGTGTACACTGTACACTCGCCGACGACATGCCAAGTAGCTCACTCGCGTTTACTTCGGTTCGTAGAGTGCATAAAAAATGTATTAATGCTTCGATCGGAATTCGATTGTTTTTATTATTCAACAGAGAAATACTAAATTAATTTAGTTTTGATACCTTCCTTTAAATAAATTGAGTAGTAATAATATCACTACCAACATTAACAATATTTAATTGAATCCGGAAATACCGGAATTACTTTCCGGAAAAATGGCTTATCCATGTTATTCTTTCTGTGTGCATTTATGATACAAGTACCAAAAATCATGATTCAAAAGACACGGGGCGTCATCTATTATCGTAAGAACGTTATTGTTGTTTTCCTCGGGAACAGTACTTTTTTTCGGGATGAAAGGTACCCTATGTCCGTTTCTGTACACCTGACAACGTATATGCAAAATTTTAGAATGATCGGTTCAGTAGTTTAGGCGTGAAAAGGCAACAAACAAACTTACTTTAGTAGTTTTTATTAGTTAGGATTATTCAGTTCAAACCGACATGCAACAGTGACGTTTAGAGCTAAAGATTGCTATTGTTCCCAGCATATCCAGCACACGTACGCTAGCCGGGCAATATCAACAAAGCCACTACCAGATAATCTAGGTGACAACGTACAAATTGAACAGTGCTTCCGCAGCGTTTTGGCAACGCGCTCGTGTGGCAGGGCACGATTCATGGTGAGTCGCGTCCTGTATTGTGACCGGGTTCGCAGTTCATGTGGCTTTATTTGGTGAAATCAAAATGAAACACATTTTGGTATTTGGGGCGATTGGGGCTTAGAATACCGGTTTATTTGTGGTAATTTTTCAACGATATAATTTACTAATTATTAGAATCAATAATCGTCGTCGTGAAGCACGTTAACACGTTCAGTGCCGTGTCGTTTAGTACCCTGTAGTCGCATTCGCCATGCCGGCTGCCCTCGTGGAGGACTCATTTTAAATGTAGATTTTTCTTGGAAATACACCGTCGGCAAAGAAGCAAATACCTATTTTACGATGTAGTAGCGTATTTTTCACGGTTTTTAGAAGCTTTTATTTAACTTGCAATGTATGTATGTTTGTCCGGGTGGAATCTTGCAACTGAATTTTAAATCAGTTATCTTTAACCGATTGAGCTGAAATTTGGTATAGCGTACACGCTTATTTTGGATGACAATGCATGCTTAGCTATGTGACGTCATTCTAATTCCAATATGGTGGATCATCCACGATGGCTAGACTATTAAAGCTTGTCGCGAGATTTGTATATTTAAAACTTGCTTTTAAAAAGTTTTTTTTACCATTATTAACCTAATGCCAGGAACCCTCCTCGAGGGTTCACTTTTAGCTCAAACGTAATGCCGAGGAAGGTCTTGAAAGGTCCACTAGCAATATGTATGGCGGCATAGCTAGGAGCCCTATGAAAAGTGTGGTGGATTCGAATCTGATAAGATGACGGTCCCGGGTGTCATACCTATGATAGTCGTGACGGGTCATAAACCCGAAAGTCTGACAACCGGTCTAACCTTGCGAAATTGGCACTGCCCAGTTAGTAGCTGGGTTGCGGAGGTCTGGTAGCAGTCGCTTCGTGTAAAATACTGGTTTTCAATCGCATCTGATTATAGAAGCTGATCCCAATAAAATTGGAGGAGCTCGTGGCTAAATAATTACAGCCGCATAGACTGATCTTCCGGGTTAAGCCACGCTTGCCGAGATTGGTCTGTGGATGGGTGACCATTTACCATAGCGAGTTTCCTCCGTGCCTCGGAAAGCACGTAAAGCCGTTGGTCCCGGCTGTCATTTGTAGATCTTTGACAGTCGTTACTGTTGGTCAGAAGCCAGAAAGTCTGACAACCAGTCTTACCAAGAGTATCGTATTACCCAGTTACTGGGTTGTGGAGGTCTGATAGGCAGTCGATCCATGTAAAATACTGATATTCAGCTGCATCCGGTTCGACTGGAAGCCGACCCCAACATAGTTGGAAAAAGGCTAGGCAGATGATGATCCCAATAAAAATGGGAAAAGGTTAGCCAGGACAATGTTCGTCCAAATTCCACGAATCAACTAATTTTGCTGTGTGGCTTTATTGCATCAAAACAGGTAGAACGTTTCTAGGTTTTATCATGATCATAAACGTCTACTGCTCGTAAACGGTCACCTCATAGACCACTCCAATGACCCATCACGATATTGCCATAATCATATGTTTTTATTGACACACAGGGGGATATTACTCTCCTTATGACGTAATTAAAGACGTCTTCATGAAGGTGTTGCAAAGCCTGCCAATTACGAACAAAATGTCAAGTTGAAGGGCAATTAAACTTCCAAAATAATCTAATTTAAGTGTCTAGAACAAACGTCAACATAATCTAACTTGAAGTTAGACTTATGTGTAGTGACGTCATCTCTCTAGGGATCCCCTAATATGTTTCTAGATTGTCGGTAACTGTTAGTGTAGCTATTTGAGAACTTAAATTTGTTCCGAAGTGTACTGTTTAATCTTAAATGTAAAAATTAAAATTGCATCCCCTGTTGATTGGTTATTATAGTATTTTATTCATCTAAAATAGTTCTAGTAAATACCAGCATTTTACAAGGAGCAACTGCCATCAGAGCTAGGCAACCCAGTTACTGAGCAATGCCGATATCCTAAGGCTAGACAGGTTGTCAGACTTTCGGGCTTTTGACTACCCGTAACGACTGTCGTAGGTATTTGTATGACACCCGGGACCGATGGTTTAACGAACGGTCACCCATCCATGGATTGACCGCGGCAAGTGCAGCTTAACCTTACAAATCATAATTATGTTCCGCGCGGTTTTTAATTAGATGGATTTTATCTATATGGCTGCTAGACTAAACAGATACAGCTGAATATCAGCATTGTAAGACTATCATTTTAACTCTGTAAATGAAGATCTTCTATTTGGACTTGTTCCAAACTTTAAGACATCTGACTGTCCGTGACGACGATATTCTTATAAAAGCCGACACCGACTGCAGTGCAGAAAAGCGACGAGTCAGTTGCTAGCAATTTCGAGGAAATGAGATAGCATACAAACATACAAGTTTAGTTTTAGTAGACACTAAACCTGAAACTAGTTTGTTCAGAATCACTAGGAGAATCGATTGACATAGTTTTGACACCACATTACATTTTTCCTTTTTTTCTCATAAATTTCAATTCTCTTTCAATAGGTTTCTACGCATATTATAGGACGGGAATAGACACCTTGAGGCTTGAGACGGTCCGCTCGATCAGTTTCCGTGTATTAGACAACCCCTGCATAGCACATCTCAGGCATTTCACACTTTACTAGGGAACTTGACGCGACATAAACTACGGTGTCACTTGGAGATTTATTAAAAAAAAACACACACATCTGAATGTGTGTTTTTTCATCAGAACTGCCTGAGCAGTTCTGATGAAAAAATCTTGTTGGTGTGTCTCGGTTTTTGTATATACTAAAAATAAAGTTGTATACTCACGCATGTAATGCCCGAAGAGGTAGGCAGAGGTGTTCTATTATTAAAAGCGTCTGTACACCCTATGTTTCTCCTATGTATTAAGTACCATAGGCGGTGAGCCTATTGCCATTTTCCGGGCGTATCTAGCATCCGGTTCGTCGGCTCTAACGACTTGTTTGTTTGGCTACGGAGGGGAATTATATTCTCTATCTGTCCTTCGATGGATGATGAAATAATAAAATAAGAATTTGTAAAAGTAATTTAAAGCAAAGTTGAGATACAAAAATATTTATAAGCGACTAGCTTTTGCCCGCGGCTTAGAATTTGACAATCAACTCTTAACACACTACTAAAGTTTCTATAATAATATGAGTTAGTTCCTTTATTCATTTTTAAACATATTTAATTACATTTTTAAATATTCTAATATAAAAAAAAAACATTTAAAAATATAAAAAATAGTATCCCACCGGCATGGGGAACAAGATCCAAGCTGCCGGCAGTCAGGGCTCCAGAGAAAGGAACCTCCTCACTATGCGTGCCGTATCTAGGAGTAATGTTGTTACACATTCTAATTTATTTAATATTGTAATTATGTGTATGTAACTTGTGTATGTGTGACAAAAATAAATGGTTTAAATGGTCTAATGCTTTTTGTATCAAGCCCTTGATCCAGCCATCCAACGAGAGCCTCTTAAGGTGTTGATCGAGGCTCTTGGCTATGAGGCCATTCGCCGTAACGACTATCGGAACAATGACTGCTGAGTCCACCCCACATGCCGACAACCTCGTGTGCTAGATCAAGATATTTTAATTGTTTATCTTTCTCAGCTTTCACGAGGTTCATATGAGTTATATTATTATATAAACTTTAATCATGATTGAATTAATCATGATTCGAAAGACACGTGGCGCCATCAATTATCATTATTGTTGTTTTCCTCGGGAACAGTACTATTTTTCGGGATGAAAGGTGCCCTATGTTCGTTTCTGTATACCTGACAACGTATATACAAAATTTCAGGATGATCGGTTCAGTGGGTTAGGCGTGAAAAGGTGACAAACAAACAAACTTACTTTCGCATTTGTAATAGTTAGGATTAGTTAGGATGAGTGACCCATTACTACAACGTAGTTTAACCTCCTTAGATCAATCGATGTTCATATAATCACAAGCGTACTACACCATTAAGGTACAAGTCCGAGACGGGCTGCAAATTGTAGCCTGCATCCGCAGACCGCAACTCGCCGTCCGAATAACACCTTTAAAGTGCACATCTTAAAGATAGTATTCCAACGACGACCGCAAACTGCAACCGCAGATGACAGCAGACAAGCGACACTACTGGTTCATACAAACCAATGTGATTTGCGGTCTACGGTTGCAGTCTGCAGTTTGCAGCCCGTCTCGGACTTGTACCTTTAATATGTGGGTATGTATACAACTAAAATTTCGAGCAATTACTAAACCACAATTGTACGGAGACTGCATAATTATTATCGCATTTTAAGTTGCAACATGTGCGAATTTTCCTCGGTGTTCAAAGCTAAGTTTTAGAATAGTTCGCTTTAAATTCATCACACTCAAAGGCTAAATTCTCGTGCAAATCTCGCGCGTTTTCGGGTTGCGCGGATCCGCAAGTAATGTGATGTGAGAAATGTTAGCGAAATAGGAATTGTTGTACGTGTGTTATTGTTAACATTTCAGAAATGGTGTACAGTAGTAAAAACGCAATGATAGCTGAGCGGTTGAACGCTTGTCTTAAGCTGACTATCCATGGTGCATGGTAGCGCGCACGGACGAGTCTCTTCCCATGGTGCGTCGGTGCGAGCTCGTGCGTCGCGGTGCGCGCTATCACGCACCATGGGAAGCCACATTATGAAGGTGTGTGATGTGGATACATCGCACCGCTCCGCACGCGTCCGCGTTACCACGGACGAGTCTCTTCCCATGGTGCGTCGGTGCGAGCTCGTGCGTCGCGGTGCGCGCTATCACGCACCGTGGGAAGCCGGTATTAGATGTTGGAGGGTCTGAGTTCGTCACGGCCCGCACCTTTGAGTTTTCGAATTCATATGCAGATCAGAACTTGATTATCACTTGCGTTAATGGTGAAGGAAAACATTGTGAGGAAATCTGCGGAGCAATGGCGTAACGTAACCAACATCAATCATGACAGTCGGGACTGGTCAGCTCTTAACTGCTATGGCAATCCCAAAAGGCGTATTTTTCTATTTGCCAGGTACTCTTATACGAGTTAATTTCTTACATTAACCTGCATTATTCTCATACTATTTTTCTCACGATACTGTAGTGAAATTGTCATGATCTATTATTTAAAAAGAGCATCCATGGAGTTTCTTACCGGTTCTTCTCCATGAAACCTACCTTTTGGAACCGTGCACCTAGTTTTAACGTTTTAAAAGCATCTGTAATTTGGTCTACTTGAAATAAAAAACTTTGACTTGCCTTGACAGTTGATGCGTCAAAAACAATATTCATTGCGGGGTACATAGATATAGAGAAGTCGGATTATTAATACATACGTTGCTATGGAAATTGATGCCAAAATCATAGCCATAGCGATTACGAGTGGATTGCGCAGTTAGAATGCTGCAAAGAGAAGACTTTGTGGCGGCATCTATCTCGCCACATGCGAGCTATCCTACATCGCGCAATCAGGATTTAACACGCAGATAGTATATATACAACCTCCCAACATCAACCGTTGGGCAGTAGCCCGCCAGGCACAAGACTCCGCCTGGTAGGAGGATCCTCCCTTTGGTTGGAGGAACACCACACCAAGTTTCTCCACGACTTCAAAAAAATCTCGATGTTGTGTGAGTCCTCCAACCCGCATTTGGCCAGCGTGGTTAAACTAAGACCTAAACCTTTTTCATTCTAAAAATACACCCATGCCCAGCAGTGGGACGGTAATGGGATGATTATACTATTATCAGTCGAGAAATCTCTCAAATACACTTCTTTTACCCTTATGCGGAATACAAGCTTGGTGTTACGTAACACATCGCCAAATTGTAAACAAAACGCGAATGACTGTGCAACACTCGAGTAAAGTGTCACTTAGGGGACGCGGCTTCGCGACGCCAAATAACTTGTTTAGTAAAACGATAAATCTTAGTTATTTTGACAAACGCCATCTGACATGTAAGTGTACATTTCAATGAATAGTCTAAGGGTAGGCTAATTCGTCGAAGTGTATATGTTACCGTTAGAATGTGGAATACGATATTATGCATATTAACTAGGTGTGTAATATGCAGATTATCGGATACGATCCGTTACAGCGGTTACGCACTGCATCCGATCCGAATCCGTGAAAATACGTTCCGAAGTAGCCATAGAACTATTTGTATGGTAGTTTACGCACTACATCCGGCATCCGTCATCCGATTTTTATCCGTCATCCGTGAGTTTCTAATTCGGAACAAAAATTGACGGACCGAAGTAGCCGTAGTACTGTTTGTAAGAACGCTTTCGCATTACCTCGGATTCAAATCAGACGCCAAACGGATGTGCCAAAGATGGCCCCTGAATTGTTTGAATTTGAATCAGAGATCGGAATAGTGCGTAAGCAACTTCCGAATTCGGTCCGAGATTCTTACTCTATATCGGTATTTTCACGGATTCGGATCGGATGCAGTGCGTAAAGCACTATCCGAATTCGGTCCGCGTTTTTTACTCTAGATCGGTATTTTCACGGGTTCGGATCGGATGCAGTGCGTAATCGCTTTTAAAGTGCGAAATTTTAAAGAAAATACTAGTATTTTCAGTAAAATTTCGCACTTTAACGGACGGGCACACGGGTGTCTGAACTTTACCTAGTTATTCTACATAATAACGTAAACTACAACGTTAAATCTCGGAAAAGAGAGGGCGAGACACTTTTATCTCTTTTTTTCGGCTTGCGCCTCCATTGCGCTTATACGGAGTTAAATTTTAAGGTGTGGTATTTAAAAGCACTTTAAAATTCATGAAAATAACAACAAAAATGTTTAAGACACACTTCAAAAATAATGTTTTCCATTACAAAATTAATGGTTTGCTCTATAAAATTTATGATTGTCACTATAATCAATCAAAAACCATTTTGATTCAGGCACTCGCCGGCCGCAGCCGCGGCACCGCTCGCTTCGCTCGCTCGGCTCGTGCGTTGAGTGGTCACAGTTCTAACCTAACCTATCTTTCAGCTATATGTTTGTCATTTTATTTCTTACTAGCGTTTGCTCGCGGCTTCGCACGCGTTAATTTATAATTCTTTGATCCCAAAATATAGCCTATAGCACTCAGGGATAACGTTGCTTCCTATTGGTGAAAGAATTTTTGAAATCGGATGTGTAGTTCCGGAGATTACCTCCTACATACAAACAAACAAACAAATTCTACCTCTTTATAATATTAGTATAGATAAGTTGAAGAAAGAAGTACCTATTCAAAAAAAGTAAATCGAAACAATGTTCGAACTTCAACGGACGCAGCCATTTGTAATCTGTAGATTAACTAGTTAATCTGCACTCTAACTGATTCAAGTACATTAATGGTAACATAATCTAGCAGTTATCGATGATGAGATGACGAGTAACATGCTTTTTTTTGAAGTAAATACGTAGTACGTCTTCTGTTTTTTTTTAATGAGAATAATTTCATGGATTTCATTTAAAGAATTTTATACACTTCTCTAAAAAACCGTATTAAACAACACACACCAATCTATTTTAAAATCTTTTACAGATAACAGAAGCGAATGTTGTTTTAAAACTTCGTGACTCGGTACTTCAATATACTGATACTTAAGTTGTAATATGAAGTTGGTACTTTGAGAAACCCTGGCTTCATGTGCAAGACAAACTTCGAAACTGGTTCAGAAAAATACTTATATTACACTTTTAAGTTCACAAACTGAGCTTAAGTTAATATTTGTCTCGTGTAATGTACAAAGTTTCCACCAACAATAGGCATGATCTTTTATTCAGTAAGTTATACTTTTCGCTTAAAGCGCAGTTCAGACTACGCTATACTATTTCGCTATATAGTAAAGCTATAACTATACCTATAGCATGACGTTCACACTTTACGCTCGGCAATCCGTCGGGCGAAGGACGGAGTAGAAGTGAGGCGGGGCTGGGACCGGAGAATCGTACGATATAGCTCTGAGATTCGCTCAAGTTTATCGCGTACAGCAAGCCTATACTTTATAGTATAGCGTTGTGTGAACTTGTTTATATAGATTGTATGCTGAGCGATATCGTTGTGGTATACAATATTTGCTATATGCTATGTAATAAAGCGTAATCTGAACTGTGCGCTTCATTAGATAAGTTATACTGTTCGCTTAGATTTTAATTCTTGTCGATTCCGAAAAGAATTAAATACGGTTTGATATTATTTTCGATTCTATGCCAACAAAGTCGATGTAGTTTATGAAGAACAAAAGTGGAAGAAAAATAAATCTTGGATGGACATTATTTGTGACCTTTATGACATTTTCATATTATTCGGGTCTTGGTAATATTTCCTTTACTACCTATTTATGTAGTAGTCTAGTTGGAGGCTCATATTTTATGTAAACATTAACGGGATCATGCTGGCGATGAATATATCTTCAACAAACATTTTTTTTTGTTTTGTTTGTTTTTTAAACTCTCAGTTACAATTAACTTTATTTAAATTAAAAACTTGCCCTTCCTGGGATTTCTCGTATCGTGGGCACAGACACAAATCTTCATACACAACAATTATCTGTAGGCCATACAGGTATTTGTTCCGTGCGAGAATCGAACTTAAAACCCGTAGCGCAGGAGTCAATCGCTCAGTTACTGCACCAAACATGTCGACATTAAGTTAGAAACTCAAAAATCTTCACAATTTTATATGGTATTTTTTGTGTGGAGTAGCTAGTCATGGCTTTTGGCAAGCTTTCAGCTCAGTCTGAATGGGACAGTAAAGTCGTTTATTAAATCTTTTGTCATACTTAAGTTTAATAGACCCATTCTTGTAGCATTTTTCTATTTGTTGCAGATTACAGTCGCATTTCGCTAACAATTTCACGTCATCTTCATTTATATTATGTAGCAATGTCCATCTTTTTCTATCCAGAGCCAATTCGTTCACTTTTCTGTATGTTGTCAGTTCCGTCTTTTCCTTCATTTGGTCTGTCTTTCTACGTGGTCTACTTGTATTCTAATTGCGTAACACACTCCGAATCGCCAAGGCTTTGATTTTGACAGGTCAAGAATTTCCATAGCGAAGTATATATGAACAACCCGACTTCTCTACGGTTCTCTGTTGGAATATCGAAATATTATTAGTCGATTCTTATCTGGCCGACAACCTTTCGCCACTTTTCATTTCGCTGAATAATTAAAACGCCGAATGACTAAAGTCCCTAATTATGATCTGTAAGTTTTTGTTACGCCGACTAGTCTGCTGGCCACTGTTTCATTAGTCAACTGTATTATTGGCCACTTTACACTTGTTAGATGGCTCATTTTTCCATCATGCAAGCAAGAAAGCAAGCAAGCATGCAAGTGTTTCTGGGTTTGCTCCGCCGGAAGACTCGCTTTGTCACCCCTTCGCTTCGCTCGCACACTCGGGGCGTCGCCGACTCGCTTCGCTCGCCACCTCCCCCCACTCGCTGCGCTTCGGCCTCGTGCACTCGTTCCACTCAGGATCTCCTTCACGAGCTTCTGACTCCACGTTTTTAAATAACACTCTAGGGGTAGGACAGAGTCTGACCACGTGTAGTCGGGGTGCGCTAAGTCGGATTAACATTACATTCCGTTGTGTGAAAGTAATGTTGTGCGAATACTTATTCGGCAAATTAAACAATAGCCAAAGAAGTATTCGACTAAAACAAAATTTTTGAATGAAGTTTTGGCCAAATAATTATGGTGGCTAATAATCATTCGGTGATATCAAATTAGGGTAAAAATTGCTTCGGCAAAGATTACGTCGGCGAATCGTTGTCGGTGTAATGAAATTCGATGTAAAATACTTCGGCAATAACACGCGCACCCCAGTCCGTGTCTGTACACCTGACAACGTATATGCAGAATTTCAGGATGATCGGTTCAGTGGTTTAGGCGTGAAAAGGTAACAAACAAACAAACTTACTTTCGCATTTATAATATTAGTTAAGATATTGGGCTTAGCTGCCAGACTAAACAGATACAGCTCAATATCACCATTGTAAGACAATAATTTTATCTCTGTAAATGGAGATCTTCTAGTTGGACTTCTTCCAAACTTTAAGACATCTGACTGCCCGTGACAGCATGTTCAACAACATGCTCTCCGAAGCACGGAGGGGCTTCGATGTGTAACGAATGGTCACCCATCCACGGCCCGACCGCGGCAAGCACAGCTTAACCTCGCAAATCGCATGATCTGCGCGGTTGTTAATTAGCCATGAGCCCCTTCAGTTTCTAATATCACGTACTTCCTACAAATTGCCACGTACGCCATATTAATGATGTGAGTACTCTGTTGATAATATTAATTGAATTCCTCGAGATTTATCTCATTGTTTTCTGGTTCTTGTAATGCTATTAGACAATGGCAAGGATTCAGCGTTGAGGTATGAGTTAGTTCATGTTTGTTCTAATCTATACAAGGTTAGTCGGAAAGGGGGTACTAATCCGAAAGGGTGCTAAAGTACCCATAATAATGAATAACTTTTGTTGCACCACTTTCTCCAAAAGTCAATAGTTTAAGAGAAATAGCTGTTCAAAGATTTCATAAAAATACGCTAAAATCTATTTATCCTTGATTATGATCAGCTGTGTTTTCGTTTTAGGTCATATATCGGGTCACGGATTAGAATTTCCATTTATTGAATCCGTAACTAAAGCAGGGATAAAGTTTTTTTAAACTTAAATTGTCATTTCGAATGGATATACTCGTAAAACGTATCGAATTTTGAAATTTTAACCCTTGCTTTAAAACAGTCATCAGTGATACATTAAGTGACCCACGGTTTAGTACCTCCTTTCCGACTAACCTTGTGTATCCACATTCATACTTAACACTTTTCTGGTAACATAAATAACACATAACTGCTAGAATATCACTACTTAATAATACAATTATTACACCTCTGTTCTATTGAAACAATCATTTTCACATTTCTCCCGACCTCTCGAGAATAAATCTTTATTCGAAGCCAGCCTTTTTTATTACTCCAACTTGTCACTAGTTAATTACTTTCTGCACGATTGCAGTTCCTACGTTTACTGCTCCGTACGTTTGCGGAACTAAGCGGCGCCAATGTGTTGCGAGGAAATCGGAATAAATTTTTGTAATATTAGTATTTACAAACGACCTAGCTTTTGATAAATAATGGAATCAGGCGTTACTTTGCGGAAACCCACGACATATAACATAACTACCTTCTGTTACAATACCTTCAGAATTTATTCCACTCCAATTTCAATTTTCATTCCAATATCCCAGCACAGACGTAAGAAAATCGCCTTCGCAGTAAGATTCCCGACATAACCCACCTTGATTCAGTCAAGTTAGCTGCTATTTTTAGCACTGGCAGCACCGAATGGCTTTGGCTTCGTGCCATCTATTTAAGGCTGGCCTAAATAGACTAGAGCCGGCGAATTAAATATAAATCGTAGGGGAAATTGGTAAGTGGTTCGATTAACTTTCAGAAGTATTGGAAGTGTTTTGAAACGCTAAATAAATAACAACAGAAGGAATATAAATGTAATTCAACACTCTTTCATTATTCGTTCACAATTTGTTTCTTGACTCCTATACAATGTATATGTTACGGGTAAAGGCCGAATGGCGATTACACCCAGGTTTAACCGGATACAACTACCTAGGTACAGCCGGCCACATGCGGTTAAACTTAGATGTATCCTACTTATCTTCGGTTAGAACTAGGTTTAGCCTTCATCACAGCGGGTAGAACTAGGTGTACCCGCACACCGGTGGTTAAGGGGAACCCCGCCACGGATAGGTTAGGTTCGAAGGGGATGACCGTCATCCCCTTCGTGTTAGGTTACTTTAAATCCTGCAGACAGAAATAGGAGCCCCGCCCAGCGGGGCTCCGTCGACTTAAGCTACACCTAGTTCTAACCTACTGCTACTGGTTACACCTAGTTGTACCCGGGTAAACCTAGGTGTAACCGCCATTCGGCCTTTACCCGTAACATATACATTGTATAGGAGTCAAGAAACAAATTGCATTTTTTTTTGTTTTTTTACGCATTACTTATTTTACAATTCTTTTTTTTTTTTTTTTTTAAATCTTTGCCCCACACTAAGATTTCTCTTGTATCGTGGGTGCGTTTACAGACACAAATCTCACAAACAAACGCCCAGACCCGAAACAATCATCTGTAGGCCATACAAATTTTTGTTCCGTGTGGGAATCGAACCCACGACCCGTAGTGCAGAAGCCAATCGCTTAGCCACTGCACCAAACGTGTCGTCAAATTCATTATTTTATGTTACGTTTTTTTTTGTGGAACGGAACGCATTCTCGAAACGCGTCGTCTCCGAAAATGCCGGAAGTGACCTCAAAATCCATGTGAATAAATCTTAAAATAATCTTTTCTTAGCAAAATTGACGACACGTTTGGTGCAGTGGCTAAGTGATTGGCTTCTGCGCTACGGGTTGTGGGTTCGATTCCCACACGGAACAAAAATTTGTATGGCCTACAGATGGTTGTTTCGGGTCTGGGCGTTTGTTTGTGATATTTGTGTCTGTAAACGCACCCACGACACAAGAGAAATCTTAGTGTGGGGCAACGTTTTTAAAAAAAAAATAAAAAATGTTTGATTTCTCACCGAGGTAAGTTAGTATAGGCGATTTCTGCTTGAATAAAGCACAAAAAATTTAATTTATATGATTTGTGGCTTAAAAAGAGATGTAAACAAAGCAGTATCGTAAATTATGACGTCAGGTTATGGCCGCGACAATAACGGATGTTTGAACTGTAGAAGAAAATTGGAAGAAAGTTTAATAATTGTTTTCAGCAACAAACAATAGTAACATTTGACTTTTAATTCTTTTCTTGGGTTTATATTACTATGCTTAATTGATTTAGAGAAAACAATTACATGCATATTCCCTATTTCTATCAATCCCAAATATTTACTCAAGCAACAACAACTATAATTATTTTACCTTTAACAACAACTATTGTTATTATATTCTCGTTTAAAACATAACATCTGGCTTGAATTCCCCGAAGGGTTAGGCAGAGATGTATAGTACACCCTCATTTTGCGGTTATGTTTAAGTCCCATGTAATAGGGGACGAGCCTATTGCCATCAACCGGGCAGAAATCGAGACTCAAACCCAATAACATTTTGCCCGACCTGGGGATTGAAACCAGGACCTCGCGCTCAGCAGTCGTCATCTATGTATTTATGTATATAGGGTGACTGGTAATTAGTGACCGATCCTTTAACACATGATTGTACTCATGATAACAAACAACTTTCCCAAAGAAACATTATTTATAAAACAAAAAAAAAACCATATTACGAGCCGCGTCCATTCCGTAACGATTTACTAATAAATTTTAAATGAAAAAAATAAAATAAAAATAATGTTTCTTTTCGAAAGTTGTTTGTTATCATGAGTACAATCATGTGTTATAGGATCGGTCACTAATTACCAGTCACCCTATATAAAAATGAATCCCTATTTCCCTTGGTCACGGCATCACGCGTGAGCGGCTGGACCAATATCGCATTTTTGTTTTTTTGTGTTTTTTTTATCGTCACGAGTAGGTTCAATCTTATGAAAGAAAATTATTATATTAAAAAAAAACGAAATTATCTCAGTACGTCCATATTCTTCATTTGTTTACCGCATGCATGAAAATGGTTTTAACTTTTTGTTACTATTTTGATTTTGTTTCTGAAGGTAGGTAGGTAGGAAATAGTAGATTGTATCATAAGGGAGCAAAATAATATTTTTACGGCGAGGGCGCTTTTTTGAATCCAGAGCGAAGTGAGGGATTCTAGAGTAGAATCCCGAGCGTAGCGCGGGATTCTTTAGTAGAAACCAGAAGGGAGAGATCACCCGAGCAACAAAAAAATTGCGCCCGAGAGAGATACACTCTCTACTTTTCATCACCCACTATGAGAAAATAAAAGGCGCCTCATATTTTATTGTAATATTATTATTTAATAAAACATAGAGTAACAACTAAATTGAAATTAAATAGTACGAGTATCTACTAATAAAACAACTAAAAACTTATATTTACATTTGAGACATTTTCGCAATTATGAAATTAATTTAAATACTAAGCGCGCGCTAGCGCTACGTTCTCATTCTTTATTATTTTTTATTTTTTTTATTCAGCCGGATGCGCGACTGTGGGCCGTCGTATCAGCCAGTCTTTATTCAAACAATATTTGCGTTCGATTTCTTTGGCGCTGAACACTAAGATGTTCCAAAAAGTGCGCGGCAAAGATAATTGCGGCGCACTTATAAAGAATAAAGAGGATTAAAAACTCATTACTGCCCGCTAAGTTTCTTATAGAAAACACCACCTTTGGGCGTACTTAAAGGCGAACCAAGTCGTCTTTTTCGAATAGATGGGATGAAAAAGTGCATTGCAACGCATGCCGGGTACAGCTAGTTGAATATAAACATAACATAAATTACATTATACACCGTGGGCTCGAGGTACCCGAAAGATTTTAACCACACCTTTCTGATGCTATTAAGAGTCACATGTTATATCAAAACAAGTTGAAAAAAGTAAAAAAAAAGGTTTTTTTTTGTTTTTCTTTTCCTTATGTATGAATAAATTAACGACAAAAGTCGCAACACCACGTTCCTGGGACTTGTTACCATAGATATTTTTCGATTTGTGAATTTCAATAAATAATGAATATTTCCAGTCAAGAAAGTCAAGCTGAAGCGTCAGCCTGCGGCATGGATGACCATGGGAATTCGGATGGCTATGAGGCGAAGAGACCGCGCGTTTCGTAATTTTAAGAAGGATCGTATCGAAGAAAACTGGACCTTATTCAAAGCTGCTAGGAATCGGTGTAATCAGATGATACGCAACGCTAAACGCCGCCACATTCTTGATAATATCACTAGTTGTTCTTCTGCCGATGTTTGGAAGTTCCTTGAAACTCTTGGCATCGGGAAGCCGCGACATTTAGACCTTCCTCACACAATTAGGTTAGACGATCTAAACAGCCATTTCAACACAGTTTCTACTCTAGATAGTCTAACCAAAAATTGTACTCTCAATTATATAGCTGGTCTAACGCACCTCAATATTAATTAATCCCTTTCTTTTCGTTCCAGTCGACCCGGGAGAGATCAAAAAGATTATCCTGTCCATAAAATCTAAAGCGGTGGGCTGTGATAACATTAGCCGCCGCATGATCATAACAGTTCTGGATCATCTCCTTCCTGCGATCTCCCATATCATTAACTTCTCTCTAGACTCCGGAGTCTTCCCGTCCCTATGGCGTAAGGCCTATGTCCGTCCATTACCTAAGATTACTAATCCATCTCTTCCTAGCCACTTCCGCCCAATTTCTATCCTTCCTTTCCTATCCAAAGTGCTCGAGGCCTGTGTTCACAAGCAATTTTCCCACTTCATACACCATAACACCCTCATCAGTCCACTGCAATCCGGGTTCAGGCCTGGGCATAGCACTGTTTTTGCTCTCCTTAAAGTGACTGGTGACATTAGGGCAGGTATGGAGGATACCAAACTAACTGTCCTAGTGCTGATTGATTTCTCCAATGCTTTTAATGCTGTCAGTCACGATATCCTGTTATCAATCCTTTCCCATCTTATGGTCTCTCAAGAGGCGCTGGAATGGTTCTCGTCTTACCTTCGGGAGCGTCAGCAGTCAGTTCATGTTGGTGACTCCTCATCGAGTTGGTGTGAGCTGGAAACTGGCGTTCCACAAGGCGGTATTCTCTCTCCTCTTCTGTTTTCTATTTTTATTAACCTCATTACCCCTGAGCTTCTGTCTGCGTATCATCTTTATGCTGATGACTTGCAATTATACTGTCAAGGTAGTGTGGATGGTTTATCTGTTGCCATTAATAATTTAAACCGGGATTTGAGAGCTATCAAGAGTTGATCCGATAGATTTGGTGTGGCGGTTAACCCTACTAAGTGTCAAGCTATCATTCTGGGTAGCTCTCGAAATATAAGCAGGTTAGACACTTTGACTTTACCACCAGTCTTATTCAACGGTACGATCATTCCATTTAGCTCCGATGTTAAAGATCTTGGCTTGCACATCGACAACACCCTTAGTTGGCGAACGCAAGTCACTAATGTGAGCCAGAAGGTGACAGGAACGTTGCGGTCGCTCTATCGCTTGAAAATTTTTCTCCCATCTAATACAAAAACAATGCTAGTGCAGACCTTAATACTTCCCATAATTGACTATGGTGATGTGTGCTACTATGACCTGAATGCAGATCTCCTCAACAAACTTGACCGCCTTCTTAATAACTGCATTCGATTCGTTTTTAACCTTCGTAAGTATGATCACGTGTCGGCTTATCGATCCCTGCTAAAATGGATGCCTATTCGTCAGCGTAGAGTGATGAGGGCACTGACTACCTTGTTCTCTTTTCTCGACTCTCCCACTTCTCCAACTTATCTTACCCCTCATTTTCAGTATATATGCTCTAATCATAACAGAAATCTTCGCTCCTCGAATAATCGTCTTTTACAATGTCCCTCTCACCGCTCTGACTTTATACATTCTTCCTTCTTTGTCCAGTCTATTCTTCTCTGGAATGCGCTTCCTTTGGAAATCAGGATGGCCACCAGTCGCTATTCCTTCAAAATTAAATTACGTGAACATCTACACAAAGGATTGGCAGAATCATCTCAGCAAAGATCATTTTCTATGTTTTTGTAGGTATTATATATTATGTATTATTATAATATATATGTAGGTTATGATTATTAATATATATTTATGTATGCATGTGAATATGTTATGTAGTATTTATTGGACTATTTAATTTGTATTTTTATATTATTATTAAATTATAAGTGTAAATATTATTAGCAAAAATCCCATCGCATCACACACCTAATACTATTTAGTGCACCTACCATGTTTTCTCTGCACCACCCTAAGGTCGACTAGTAGAAAATGCCTATGGCATTAAGTCCGCCTCTGTACTAATTTTGTGCGAAAGAATAAATAAATAAATAAATAAAATAAATAAATATTTCGAAAATTAAGCTTTTTTCAACAAACTATGTATAGCTTTTCTGCTCCTATTAGGTGTATATCTTAAAAAAAACTACATTTTAAAATATATAAAACATACCCCACCCACTGCCATCGGGCACAGAGTTGAAGCTACTGATAATTAATCAAGGCTCCAGAGAAAGGAACTTCCTTACAATACTTGTCATGTCAAGGAGTACCGCTTTCTGTATCAAGCCCATGATTCAGCTGCCTAACGAGAGCCTCTTAAGGTGTTGATCGAGACTCTTAGCTTTAGGCATTTGTTTTTGTTTTTGTGCGACATATTTTAGTCGCAAATATTCTGTTTTTTTCTTCTTTAGTAACGAATTTCAGAGAAAATCTTTACATTTAATTTTATTTTATATTGTATTTAACGAGGAGCTCGTGGCTAAATAATTACAGCCGCATAGACCGATCTTCCGGGTTAAGCTACGCTTGCCGAGGTTGGTCTGTGGATGGGTGACCATTTACCATAGCGAGTTTCCTCCGTGCCTCGGAAAGCACGTAAAGCCGTTGGTCCCGGCTGTCATTTGTAAATCTTTGACAGTCGTTACTGTTGGTCAGAAGCCAGAAAGTCTGACAACCAGTCTTACCAAGAGTATCGTATTACCCAGTTACTGGGTTGTGGAGGTCTGATAGGCAGTCGCTCCATGTAAAATACTGATATTCAGCTGCATCCGGTTCGACTGGAAGCCGACCCCAACATAGTTGGGAAAAGGCTAGGCAGATGATGATTGTATTTAACGTTTACAGTTCGTTTACCTATCTAACTTTTTAACTTTTATCTTCAAATAGGTAGACATTTTATGAAGTATGAATAAAAAGTTCTTAATAAGAAGAAATAAGTCTCGTTTTAAATAAACTTGGACTTTCCTAATTCAAATCAGCTTAGATTTTGATAACATGACTATATACGCGTTAGTTTCTATGTAATTATTAAAATATTTATGTATATATACTACTATGCACTATGGTGGTATTGCCAATATTTGCGGCGGACTTAATGCCATTAGGCATTATTGTATGTTATAATCGCCGCAAATATTGTATTCCCTTTGATTACAAATCTTAATTTATATTAATTTGTAGAATTCTAAAACGTAATTATAATTCTGTGAAACGAGGATTTCCGCAACTCTACACTTTAGGAGATGAAGGGAATCGTTTTATTTAATCTGTGGTACAGGCAGGGTTGTCCTAAGTTATACATACCTACAATTATGCTACGTAATTATGTTGGTTCATAATGTATCTACTCATTAGGAGTATTTCGCTTTACAGGCCTTATACGGTGAAATATTTAAATGTTTTTTTAAGAATAAAAGTGGATTTTATGTGTATGTCGTGGCCATATCGTAGAATTGATCACTTCATGATGTGGCCGGCCATTTCATGAAATGGTCGTATTTCATGAAAAGGCCAACTAAAATTGGCCATATCGTTGAAACGTCAACGTTTAATGATATGGCCATCCACGTTTGGCCATATCATTAATGTAGGGTTTCCATGATATCAAAGGTTTAATAAAAAAATCCAAATAAAGGAAGCACGTACCATGCAAGCAAAGGAGTAGACTACGGAATTTCGACCCACAAAATATCGATGCACGTTACCGCGAAAGTTTAATAGCTTGATTCACCAACAATTAAGGGGATCTGGCGCTCGGCGGCCGCTGCCGCGGCACGCTCGCTTCGCTCGCTCGCCTTCGCGCGTTATTGGTCACTGTTCTAACCTAACCTAACCCAAATGATTCAATATACTAAATAGTAAATGTTTGCAGTAACGTGCATCGATATTTTGTGCTGTAGTTTCACAGGTTAACCAGATAAATAATCGAACAAATAAAATTCTATGAAAAGTTCACCCGCAGTTACCATGAAGTCATATTTTGAAATCCAATAATAGTCCATTAATTTTCGTTGCGTGGTCACCCTACTTTACTTATTATTGTTAGCTTTTTTGTCAGAATATTTGTCCGCCGCCATGATGCATCACAAAAACAAAACGATATCAGCGCCTCTAACGGTGAATAATGTAACTATTTTACGATATGATCACTAATGTTTGACCATATCATGAAGTAGCCGTGCGTTTAGCTGATCATATCGTTAAACGCTGATTATTCATTGATCTGGCCAGGCCATATCATGAAATGGCCAACGGGTATTGGCCATTTCATGAAATGCAACCATTTCATGAAATGGCTGGCCACATCATGAAGTGATCAATTCTATGATCTGGCCACGACATGTATATTACATTCCATTGCAATTTTGCTGTTGTTGCGATTTTATTTTTCTTTTACCATGGCTAAATTTACCAACATCCATGCAAATTGGTTAGACTTCACGATACTAAACGTACTGTTTCAAAACTAGAGAGAACATTTTCTTACCTTTAGATAGACTGAAAGAATAAATGATAACTGTAGAACGAATTGTATGAAAAAGCTATTATCTTTGACCAACTTCGGCTGCTCAGATTTTCTTCCTCCGATACCACGAATTGAACCTTACATGAAACGAAGTCGAACAGTGTAATAAAACAATTACGAAGTTTATAATTTTTTAAACAAAGTAAACAAAAATATGCCAATATTGTTCATAAAAAAATCGAAAATGTCTCTAAAAAAAATTCTTACAGCTTGTTTGGTTAAAGATTTCCCCACCCAATACCAGTCAAATAAAACAGACTGAATACTGAGTACACATCACTTAACGCTGTGAAGGTTTACTTAGATAGACGAGGGTTTAACTTAATTATTCCGAAATTCGGCCTGAGGAAAGAAATAACGGTGGAATTCACTAAAGATAAACTGGGCTTAAATTGACCGAATACAGACTTTATCCCTTAATCGGGCGTAAGGTTTTAAGAAAAGTAAATAAAAAATAAATATGAATTTTTTAAATAAAAAAGAAAAAAAGTTTTTTTTTTCTTTTTTTTCTGTTAAAGAAAATGAAAATAGTAAAAAATAGTAATATTGCAAGGGAAAAAAAAAATAACAAGGAAGATCATCGTGTCATCTTCCAAAAGAAGTTGGTAACAAATACAATTATTGTCCTTTGTCTGGGGTTATTCTAGTTTTTTACGAAATGACATGGAAAAAGCATATTTTACTGTTAAAACCGATAAAATATTTTTCAAGGCCTAGTAGAATGTCGTTTTTCCCAACGGTTCGTTAAACGGCTATTCTAAGCAGTTTTTGCGTTTTTTAGTGGCAATACCGACTTTAATAACACAATAAAAGTCTATAACAAAGACTGTACGTAATATTCGTTCCACTAAAATAAGTTTTTTAAGAGAAAAAAGGTATTTTCACGACAAAATGGCCTATAAAGTAAGTCGTTTATTTTTATTCAGTCGTTAAAGAAACAGTTTAGTCTAGATCTAATTAAAAATGTCAAGGGATCCACAAATGTACGGAACTTTATTTTTGTTTTTACAGAACTCAAATATTACATGATTAGTGTACAGCACTAGCTACTACAATCTGTCAAATTTCTTTAGTAGATTTTCATCTTTATCGCAAAGGCATTAGGTTCAAGGTTGATTGGGAAAATTTTACAGTTTCGGGTAGCTTGATGCTGGCGTCTATACAAGGTTAGTCGGAAAGAGGGTACTAATCCGCAAGCCACTTAAAGTATCACTAATGACGGTTTTAAAACAAGTGTTAAAATTTCAAAATTCGATAATTTTTATTTCCATGTAAAATAATAATTACTTATTTTAGTTTTATCAGCTGTTCCCTACATTTTGACAAATTATGCGAACCTAAATGTAGGGAACAGCTGTTTTTTTTTCGCGATTTGAGGTTTGGTCCCATAGTAAAAGTTATTTATAATGATGAGTACAGTGACCTCTTAAAAGGTCGTGTCGTGCGTTATTTATGTTACACCTTGTATAATCTTCATCATTCACCACTTAGGTTTTCGTTTGACCCAAAAAATTAAAACATCGCCTAACATACTTAAAACGCACATTTCTCCGTTTTATTCAAAAAAGCCTTAAGAAAAATATTTTAGGAGCGAGTCTCTTAATCTGAGGCTTTTACCAGTTTCGGTTCGATGTGCGACGAAGTCTTAAGATAAGGAAAAAATAAAAGGCCGCCCGGAATTTTGCCGATCAAACGATTGTCGATCGGCCCTTGAAGGTTCGTAGGTAAGGTCTGTAACTAAATCAACAGGACTATCGATCATCCCGAAAGTTCAAGTAACTCGTTTTTTGTAGTTTGTTTTCAATAACGTTGTGAGAACGATATGGGGGCGTTCATTGAAATTGATGTTGATGGATACGTACGGATTTTTTTCTTAAAATAATATTGTGGGGTTATCGGTCAATTTCAATAAATTATTTATCGACTTCTTTTTCTTTCGTGTTGACACGAACTAAGTATATGACAATAGCTCATGGTGAAACGATTAGCCAGTCAGCAAGGTTGGTAGCGGGGCTGACTGCCTAAGGTGGGTCGGATGTACATAAGTATCATCTCTCTTGGAGGCTCTTTTCATGCACTTTCATTTATCGACGGTTTGCCTTACTAGAAATAGAAATCTTAAACGTAAGACGTCATGTCAAATTTGTAGCTCTAGTAGGATAAACCGCCAATAGGTTATTGAAAAACAGCCGTTACTCAACTACACTACAGAAGATGTATGTTAACTGAGTATTGTTAGAATAATAATATAAGATCGTTAGCTAACTGAAAACGGTATTTGAAAATGCAAAATGGCTGTTATTATCCAAATTAAAGAGCCTCAGACAAAATACACGCGGGAGAAATAGACTTAACGCGTAGCAGTCTCAGATCGGCTATCTGCTACGAAAGCGTAGCTGGCGTAGCGGTGATATCATGGCGTCGCATCGGCTACATTATAGCAATCGAATCAAGTTTTTTTAAAGCTTTTAAATTAAATTTGTACATTTTACGTAAAATGTAAAAACCCTCGAAAAAAATTGAATTTCGCGTGCCGACGGATCGCTATCGTCTTAATGGAGCTTCTCTTTATTTTGTTTAGATTAGTAACCTTATCCTACATACTCGTGAAGTGTATCGCACAACAGTACAACACTCAATTTAGTTATCCAGTTCAGTTTTGGGTTCAATTGAGTTCTATTCAATAATTCATTCAGTAAATATATATAATCTAATATTTCTTGATGAAATAAGAGTGACAATGTTCCACTAGTAGTTTAGAACCAAATATAATAAGTATAATCACTTCATTCGAGCTTGCTTGGATTTAATTATTACGTCTTGTATACAGCTGAATTATTATTGCTAATTAATATCTCTACATATCTTTAGAATTCATATTAAATTATAGTCGTAAGCCGACCTTTAAAGTCTTTGATGGCAAACTTTAATTTCGTAAGTTTGGAATTAATTTTCTACGTTTAACTTTGTACAACTTTTGTGTTTCATATGTGTGTACAATGAAGTATGTTGTATGTTGAGGACAGCGGACTAGATCCAGTAATAAAACACCAAGTGTATAACTACTAGATCGACTTTAATTGTCATTAACACAATTACTTACATAATATTACATAGGATGTTAGCAAGCATGGCTTCAGTAGAGTTACCGTGTCCTAACACGATCGCAGCTAACACAAGACTACTTGTAAGAACGTGAAAGTGGGCGGAAACATCTACGCCAAAAAGGGAACTTCCGGCTTCTAGAATGATCGTACAACTTTCTAGAACATAATAGTGCGCACCCCAGCGTCGAATAGTGGTCAACTAAGGGTTTTCTATACATTATAGCGCTAGCTCCACCTAGCGTCCACTAGCTAAACACGATCAATACAATCCCTTAAAGTGCCTCCACTATCAGGCGCTAGAGTGCGCTACTCTCTTCAGGCTTTGTATATCAGTCACATTTCTCCCGCCGTGTACATTAAATGTACATAATAGTATCACTCTAGTGACTGGTATACACAGCAAGATCATCACAATGACCTAAGTTATTCTTTACAAAGATCAATTATAACATTTATAACAATTCAAGTTTATCATAACAATTTACAATACACCTATACAACTTTAAGGGTAGTCGCCACAGGACCTCTGCTCTGCTATATAGAAGTCAAATTGAATTAAAATTTCCTCCAAACAGCATGATCCTGCAGTAACGCCGAGAAAGAAAACTTACATAGAACCCTAAACCACATAAACGACATTAATACAATTTTATGTGTTATTCAGACTTGTGCTACTTAGCATTTAGTTAACATAAATAATTTCTGTTATACCTATATAAACATTAAAGGTAGTCGCTCCAGGACTCTTGCTCTGCAATACATAATTCACTGATTTATTGAATTAAAATTCCTCCGAACAGCATAACCCTGGAGTGACGCCAGAGAAGAAGACAATAAATTAAACTTGGGCTACATCAACGGCTACAAATACAACATAATTTTTAGGACAACTAAGATTATTCTACAGGTATGACGACAAGACGTTTAGAAGGACGACGCATTATACCGCTCTTAGTTTTGATGTCGACGACTCTCACGATACCATCCGCGCCTGGGTACACGCGTTCGACTCTTCCCTTCGGCCACACGTTTCTTGGTAAGTTCGAGTCCACTACCACGACCAAATCGCCCACTCTGACTGCTACGCCGCGTCCACGCGGCTCCCGCCGGTCTTGCAGTGTAGGTAGTACTTCACGCAACCATCGCTGCCAAAACAAGTCCGCCAGCCGTTGGGACGCTCTCCAGTGTGAACGTCGTAGTTCATCCACCCTTGCAAAGGCCCCTGGTAACGGGACTTTAGAGGGCGACCCGAGCAAAAAATGGTTTGGTGTCAATGCCTCCTCGTCATCCGGGCTAACTGATACATGGGTCAATGGCCGTGAGTTAATCGTATGTTCTATCTCTGTCAGAAGTGTATGAAGTACGTCTTCGCATGGGTGCCGCTCGACGAGTGTAGCATTCAGCGCAGTCTTTACGGAGCGCACCAACCTTTCCCATGCTCCACCCATGAACGGCGCTCCCGGTGGAATGAAACGCCAGTCGACGTGACGTACCTCTGCTTCGTGTTGTAGTGATGTCAAGGCGGCCTTGCGGAGCTCGGCGTCCGCCCCGTGGAAATTGGTACCGTTGTCACTCCAGATAACTGCAGGACATCCACGGCGCGCCATCATGCGCCTCAATGCTAGAATAGCGGCATCCGTCGATAGCGAGGCAGCGACTTCCAAATGAACGGCGCGTGTAGTAAGGCAGGTAAACAATGCCACGTAACGCTTCTCATGGTGTCTCGCTACTGTGACTGAAAGTGGTCCAAAGTAGTCCAGCCCCGTGTGCGTGAAAGGACGTTGGTGGTGTGCGAGTCGACAGGATGGTAAATCACCTGTCAGCGGCTCCGGAGGTGCGGCTCGACGCAGACGACAGGGCTGGCAGCGATTGATTACCGTGCGGACGGAGGGCCTCAATCGTATTATCCAGTAACGCTGGCGGACTTCATTCACGATGCATTCCACTCCGCTGTGATGTAACTTTCGATGAATCCAGTCTATGTACAAGTGACAATAGTGGTGGTTCCCGTCCAATACCGCCGGCGACTGCGTTTCTCGTAGTATGCCAGCTGCTGCTGCGATGCGCGAGCGTATTCTCAGTAGGCCGTGTTCGTCGACAGTCAAGGATAGTCGATTCAACCGGCTGTTAGCCGGTACTGCTCTCCCGCCGGTGATTTGACGTAATTCATTTGTAAAACATTCTTCTTGTAAAGCGCGAGTCCATAGGATTTCGGCTCGGCTTGTGTATTGTGAACTGAGAGGTAAGTGGACTGTCGGCGTTGCGCTAATGTTGCGACTTTGTGTTCGGAGTCGTGTGCTCGCGGTTTCGCGGTGCTTCTCCGTCCAGTTCGGGTCGTCTGTGTCGACGCGTCTGTTTCGTTTACGGGCAGCGGCTGTGGTGTGGACCCGACAACGGTCGATGAACTGGAGAACGCGAGCCGTAGTTCGGATGAGCCGTATCCACGAAGAGAAACGTGTAACATCAGGTAGGGCCTCCTTCGTGAGTGACTGTACGCGAGTCACGGCAGTGGTGACGCGCTCCTCTCCAGTGTCGACGGGGGGGGGGTGAGTTGGTCTCACGCGGCCAGGCGCACTCGTCGTCGTATAGAAATGAAGGGCCGTTGAACCAGCGGTGGGTCGCAGTAAAGTGAGTCGGTGTGTCGCGAGTGGAGTCATCAGCGACGTTGTGAGCAGTGGGGACCCAGCGCCATTCGCTTCTCTCGGTGGTTTCTTCTAGTTCCGCTACTCGGTGCGCTACAAACGGTTTAAAAGCGCGCGCGCCGGCGCGCAGCCATGCGAGCACGGTGCGCGAGTCGGACCAGAACACTCGACGGTCGGCGCGACGATCGTGCTCCTCCTCCACGCAGCGTGCCAGTCGCCCGCCGAGGACGGCAGCCTGTAATTCAAGTCTAGGTATAGATGTGACCTTAAGGGGCGCGACGCGCCCTTTCGCAGCCGCGAGCGATACATTAACTTTAGCTTCGCCGTTAACTGACCGCCAATAGGCTGCTGCGGCATAGGCCCGTTCGCTCGCGTCTACGAAAACATGCAATTCTACTTTAGTCGCGTTATTATATCCTGGGTAACAACGCGGAATTCGAACGCCTTTCAAGTTTCTCAGAGCAATTAACCAGTCGTGCCATTTACGTTCTAAACTTTTAGGCAGGCGCTCGTCCCAACCAATATTCAAACGCCACGTGTCTTGTAATATACACTTCGCCTGTGTTGTAAACGGCGCGGCTAGACCCAGTGGGTCATACAAAGACATTGCCGTTTTCAATAATTGTCGTTTTTTCACCTGCTTGTCTAAATAAGAAGGGTCTACTTTCCTGAAGTTGAAACCCAAAGTGTCGTCGTGATGCCGCCACATGAGCCCGAGGATTTTCTCCTCCTTACTGAACAAGGTGTCCTTTGCTGGTTCGACCGCAAGACCCGCGACGGCGGCCGACTCGTTGGACGCCCACTTATTCAGCACAAAGCGGCCTCGCCGATGTACAGCATCGACGGCGTGTGACACTCTGTTAGCTTCCTCTGTGTCGTCAAAACTCTGTAAAAAATCGTCCATATAGTGATTTCGAACTATAGACTTTACAGCCTCAGGGTAATCAGATTCGTGGACATGCGCATTATAATCTTTCACATAAATTGCGGTACTTGGGGAAGAGGTCGCACCAAACAATAACGCTTTCATTCTATATTCGATGGGCGTTGAAGTCGGATTGTCGCGCCATAGAAAACGAAGTGCGTCTCTGTCAGCTGTTCTCACAGTTATGCGTAAAAACATATCTTTTATGTCTGCCGATACGGCGACAGGTTTTTGCCTGAATCTCATCAACACACCGAGCAATGATTGTAAGAGGTCCGGGCCCGTCAAAAGATAATCATTAAGGCAAACCCCGTGCGTACGGGCCGCCGCGTCATGCACGATTCTGACCTTTCCTGGCTTAGATGGATTAATTACTGGGAAATGTGGTAAGTACCACTTGCGTCCGGTAGATGGCGTTAGAGGCGCTAGCTCCGCATACCCATTTTCTATCAGCGACTTCATCTGCTTTGAATATTCTTGTTTCAGAGTTTGGTCTTTGAATAAGCGGTTTTCAGTACCTTGTAGTCGACTGAGCGCTGACGCGTAATTATCTGGAAAATATCTAACTTCGTTTTTCCATAGTAAGCCCGTCTCGTAACCGCCTTCAGAGAGCGCGCGCGTAGTTTCCTTTAATATCTTGAGCGCTCTCGTCTCCGGGTCTGCTTGCGGGCGCCGTGGCTGCACTCCCAACGACTCTAGGCTAAAATATTCTTGTACGAGCTTTTCAATAGACTCGTCTATACTTACATGATTGCAGCGTTCTTTGATCTGTGAAACGGCATGCACTTTGGCCGGACTGCAAGTTTGACCATGCAAGACCCAGCCAAGTGGCGTGCGCGACGCCACCGGTTGACCTTTCATACCTACTCGCACCTCCGAGGCGAGTAAGAGAGCCCAGTTGTCCTGGCCTATCAGGATGGTCGGGACGCCTTTTTCATATGAAAGCTGTTCGACTATAGAGGTAAGATGATCAAAGTCAACTAGACTATCTGAAGGTATCGACTGGCTCGATAATTCAAGCCTGTCGATAGTTCTGGCTTCGATGTCTACGCCTTCGGTCGCATACTTGCCCTGTATCTTCACCTTCACTCGGCGTGAGTTTGCAGCGTCAATGCGCGCGCCCGCTACGGCCTCGATGTAAAATGGTTCATTTGGCCCTTCTGCGCCTATCCGCTGCGCAACGTCGGTGGTGAGTAATGTTATCGTGGATCCATCATCTAACAAAGCAAATGAGTCTATCTTACCGTTAGGTCCCGATAACGTTACTGGCAATACTTTAAGCAAAGCGCGGTTGTGTGCACGTGGCGTGTCGGCGTTGGTGACAATGGCGCGCGGCGCAGTGTCAGCGCACGGCGCGGCTTCGGCGCGCGACGCTACGTGCTCGGTGCACGCGACGCGAGGGCGTTCATCGGCATCGTGTGCGGCGCGCGACGCTCGCCCACTGTCGCTGTGAAGTAGCCCATGATGATAATGCTCACAACCTTGCACTTCACACTGCTTACTTTTGCATCTGTGATTCCAAGTCCGTCGTTTTAAGCACCTGAAACATAATTTATTATTACGCGCCTTTTCCCATCTTTCAGTTACCGACATTCTTTTAAAATTGGTACAAATGACTGCGCTGCTACAGTTACCGTGACATATTACGCATGGCGTTTTGACAGGCTCCGCATTCATTTTAAATGTCCTGTGTGCCGGTCGTTGTGGACGTTCTCGTGTATTTTCCACTACCTCTGCAGTGGCGTGGCGTGCATTGAGGTCGGCCTCTCTATCGAGAAATCGTCCTAACACTACTAAACCCGGCTCTGAATTACCCGCAGCCATCTCATAGTCATACCACCGACTCCTAAGCGTAACTGACAACTTATCTGAAATTGCAGATATCATTTCCGGGCTATGTAAAAATTCAGTTCTTTTCAGTGCTTGCACGGTAGTAATGACATTCGTGACCTTAGAGGCAAACATACATATATCTCTAGGATTATCTGATAGTTTAGGTAATTGACGTAATTTATTTAGCTCATAAGTTATTATTGCGTTCGGTCGCCCAAACCGGGATTCTAACTTTCGCATGATTTCAACGGAAGAGGATCCTAGAAACAGGCATTTCACCGCTTCCATCGCGGCCCCTTTTAGGCATTTTCTAAGCCGAGCTAAATTACCTGCCTCTGTGTGGGCTGACGCGGACTCATCAAATGCCGCTTTGAAATGCAGCCATTCGCCCGAATGGCCACTAAAAATAGGTAAATCAAGACCATACCTGTTAAAGACGGGTTTACCCCGCGCTACCTCTAACAATGCTTCAGTTAGTTCTTTCAACACGTGCCCGGCGTCGTCGCGCCGCGGTGAGGTCGGTGGCGCGCCGTGAGGCGTCGCCGTCCGTGTGTCAGCGCGCGAAGCGGTAAGTGGCGCGGGTTGCGGCTGTGGCGGTGAGTAGATATCGCCGCGGTGCTCGCAGAGCGGGTCCGCTTTTTCGTCTGCAGACAGCGGGCCCGCGTCGTCCGGCTGAAATTCCGTTGTCGCGGTCGATCTATTGTCTAAGTCTTCATCAGCCGATTCCGCTTCCAACAACGCTAGCCTGGCGGCGGCGAGTTCCAATCTCGCTCGGGCCAATGCCTTTCTGTTGGTTTTCATCTTGTGTGGTGGTTGTTGGTGTGGAGGCGTCGTCGCACCAGGGCTGCAATGCGGCCGGGTTTGGTCCGACTCTGTGGCGGAATCGATGGGCCCCACTGTTGGTCCCACCGCTGTCGTCGACTCCGCTGAGACGGGCTCGTTCCCCTCCGCAGCCGCTGAGTGTACCTCTACCATACCGCGTGTCTTCACCATGTCGGTACTGCACTAACCACACTATCACTCGCGTAAGGACAGCTACTGAAGCAATGCTTGCAATCCGGCTCGAAGGACCATTGTTGAGGACAGCGGACTAGATCCAGTAATAAAACACCAAGTGTATAACTACTAGATCGACTTTAATTGTCATTAACACAATTACTTACATAATATTACATAGGATGTTAGCAAGCATGGCTTCAGTAGAGTTACCGTGTCCTAACACGATCGCAGCTAACACAAGACTACTTGTAAGAACGTGAAAGTGGGCGGAAACATCTACGCCAAAAAGGGAACTTCCGGCTTCTAGAATGATCGTACAACTTTCTAGAACATAATAGTGCGCACCCCAGCGTCGAATAGTGGTCAACTAAGGGTTTTCTATACATTATAGCGCTAGCTCCACCTAGCGTCCACTAGCTAAACACGATCAATACAATCCCTTAAAGTGCCTCCACTATCAGGCGCTAGAGTGCGCTACTCTCTTCAGGCTTTGTATATCAGTCACATTGTATGAAACTTTTATCTTTCTATCCTTTGGAGAAACTCCGAGCATAGCCGTTTTCAAAGCCCGCAGAGTGACTTTAAACTCGTGGACCAGCCGTACAGTGAGTGTTCATATTTCGGGTAGCAAGGGAATATAATAATCAATTTCCATTTTGTTTTAGTTTCCACGCCTGAGAGCTAATTCACGTAGGTATTTAAATATTGTTCAAAAAAATGTTCCAATCTAGTTTTAATATCGTGGATGTCATAAATGGTATTCTCATACATTAACAAACAACGTCATGCGTGAATTTTTTTATTGTTATGAGATAGAAATTAGATCGAAGCCAAAACGGTATTCTGCTAACATTCTGAACTACTTAAATAAACAGCAAAACTGAGATTGAAATGAGTCTGTAAGTAGATTAGATTGAGATTGTAGGGGTAAGAGAAATTGCAGGATTACTCAATGAAGATCACATGTTGGGATACAGTACTTTTACTGGTACCAGCGTATACATAATTACAGTATGCTACATGATTATAATCACGACCTAATCAAACGGTTGGCGGGGAGACGATTGCTGCGCCACACTAATACAATCGTGTGCCTGTGCACAAAACTAATTCGTCAGCAGTCTGTTCCTAAGTAGTTACAATGTGTCCTTACAAGATCATACTGAAACCGGACCGAACTTTAAAAGGAGCAGAATGCCAATTTTTATCAATTCATAATTTAATGCTAGCCAAATTTCAGTCATTCTCATTCAGTCGTTAATTACGAGAATTGGCCTTCCAGGGGGCCAATTCTACTAACAGAAACTTTTATCAGATGCAACTTAATCGTTCATTCAGACAGTTTTCGTTTACGATAACTGTCAAAATGTTTGGTTTTGTTTTTGCTGTCAAACAATTTGATAGTTCTTGCAAATGAAAACTGTCTGAATGAACGATTAAGTTGCAATTGATAAAAGTTTCTGTTAGTAGAATTGGGCTACTGATTACATTACAAGAAGGCACAAATTACAACGATCTTTGAGTTTATCATAAAATCTAGCTGACTGTATTACGACTACTGTGAGTAAGACCGACTCAGGAAAATTATACTTGATCCTAAAAATACATTATGACATCTCTCAGCTTTCCCATTCCCAACCTTAAGGTTCGTGTTTATTTTTCCACATTCCCAGATCCGCAGGCAACGGTCGGCTGTTTTTATTGGACCGTTAATTTGTCGGCCCATTTTTATTTACCGTGGTAGCGTATGTTTTTCTTTGAGTGTTTTCATGAAGTCGACTTTCGTATTGGGTCTGCTAAATAATTATGAGATCCGGGCCCGAAATTTCTAGAATTTTCGTTTAGATACTTCTGCTCTCGCGTTAGGTTGAACTGAATTTTATTTGACTAGATGGCAAATTGAAGGGTCAAAATACACGTCCGATACTTGCTTCCGGGGGCCGGATCCGACTATCTAATCGGATTCATGAAATACACGTACGATTCTCGTATCCGATTTTTTCTGGACGACGACGACGCCCGGACGTTGCTTACGATTCTGACATCCGATCCGATAGTCTGATCGTACGTGTAATATTCATGTTCACACAAATGTATGACGCGGAGGCCTTCAGATAGTCTGATCAGACTATCGGAACCGACTATCGGAGCCAAGTATCGGAGGTGTATTTGGGCGCTAAGTGCTGTCGAGTTATTTTGCTCCATTTAAATGTAGTAGTTTTGTTCGAAATAGTCACTGTTCCTTTTAAACCTTTTTTTTCTTTGTTATGTTATTTTTGTTTCTGTAACTGCCTGTGTTTGTCTAAAATAAATATGTTTTCTTTATTTCTTTCTTGTTTCTTTCTTTTCTGTTTGCCCACCCTTTTCCTAACTATGTTGGGGTCATCTTTTAGTCTAATAGATGCGGCTGAATACTAATTTTACACGGAGCGGCTGTCATCAGACCTCCGCAACCCAGTTACTGGGCAATGCCGATATCCTAACGTTAGACTGATTGTCATACTTCCGGGCTTCTGACTGCGTAACGACTGTCATAGGTATTTGTATGACAACCGGGACCAACGGCTTAACGTGCTCTCCGAGGCACGGAACGGTCTCGATGTGTAACAAATGGTCCCCCATCCACGGACTGACCGCGGCAAGCGCAGTTAAGCAAATCACATGATTAGTGCGGTTATTAATGAGCCACGAGCCCCATTTTATGAGAATTTAAAAATGTCATCATCATCATTCAGCCGAACGACGTCCACTGCTGGACATAGGCCTCCCCCGCCACGCTTGGCAGGCGGCCTGGCGATCCCAGTATGGTTGTTAAAGTACGTTAAAGTACTCAGAGAACGCTGCTGCCCATCCTCTAGTGAATCCCTTATTCGCCTTTTACGACATCCATGGGAAGAGATGGGGTAGTGCTATTCTTTACGTCCGGCACCAAACGGAACTAAAGTAAAAATGTATGATCTAGTAAAAATAAGGGATTGTTGTTGTCTCATTAACTTTATTATCTCACTAGCGACCCGCCCCGGCTTTGCACGTGTACGTTTTATAAGTTAAAACCTTCCTCTTGAATCACTCTATCTATTAAAAAAAACCGCATAATAATCAGTTGCGTAGTTTTAAAGCTCTAAGCAAACATAGGAACAGACAGCGGGAAGCGACTTTGTTTTATACTATGTAGTGATAAAAACAATTATATTATTGTAACCAAAGTAATCAACATAAATTAAAGCAAAACAATTGTCTCTTAACTTCCCACGCGAGCTGTAAAAGTCAATTGAGAGAACCGGCCTAACGATCTGCGTGGGCGGCGAATAATTTGTGACCTATTACACTTAATTATTATAATTGTTACCTCATTAATGATAATAAGAGCTCCGACACTTCTGGACTTTTGAGTAAGAACCTCTGGGAGAAATATCGAAATTCAAACATTAACCACCCAGATATACATTTGTTTTTTTTTTTTTTTATTATTTGACTTGGTTGCATTTGACCTGCACCTGGGGGCCTACTCCCTAAGTCCTGCAACGGAGTTATTCGCCCGTCCGTAAATAGCCCGAAACGTAAGAGTGAACAAAACAAGTGTCAAGTTCAACTTTTTGGACGGGCAAAAACACATCGGTAGTAGGGACAACTGTCAAATCGTGTTGTCATTCATTCTTAGTTCGGGCCCCGAAATAATCGTATGTCCGTAGGTGATAGGGAGTAGGAAACGCTCGTAACTAACGCCGAAAACACGGACTTCGTGCTTAGGGAGTAGACCCTCTGATGGTAAGCTTGCTTTTTGCTTTTTTCTCGTGCCGGTCAAAGGGTTAAAACTCCCCACTTTTATCTTGCTTTTTACAATCATTAAAATCTTTTAGATTCTACATAATAAAAAATAAACAACGAAAACCCGACGTCATAATGAAAACAACGAGAACGGGCACAACGAATATAACTATAAAGTTGTTTCCGTTAAAGTTTTTTTGTCGTAAAGAGAAAATATTGTCACATTCAGTGGTTCAAGTCTCGCCAATATTTCATAATTACTGCTCTATGAGTCATGAAATTCAGGTCATTTCGTTGAAATTTATTACGGGCATGTCCATACTTTTTTAATAAATTTCAACATTTTCGAAGTATATGGCTCTTAAAAAGCTGAAAAATTATGAGGGAATTATCAGTTTCACGGCTAATTACTTTGAATTAAAGTCTGTAATTAAGGCTTAATAGGATAAAAGTTTAAGCACTTTAGAATGATGGGGGAGGGGGGTTATTAACTCAACTTTACAAATAATGCAAATGACATGGCAGCCTACTGGTTTAAACTAGAGCAAATAAAGTATCTATGATACAAAGGAAGTACTATTTACAAATGATTACAATTACAACAACATAATATCGCGCCTGCATTCCCTGAAGGGTTGATCAGAGGGCAATACACCCTCATTTCGCAGTTATGTTTAAGTCCCATGTAAACGGGGGCGAGCCTATTGCCATCAACCGGGCACAAACCCAAACTCCGAGCTGCTACTGAGAAATTCAACACGGAAAAATCCAATAACACTGTCAGACCTCATCACCCTCCGCGCTAACTGTCGTAACTAGCAATTGATAATTTTTCAGAGAAATTCTCACAGTGACATATCTGCTTCAAATGAAAAGAAATAAATAAATAGATACCTTAGGGCTTTAGAGCAACTACTAACCAAAACAGCCAAGAGCAATATAAAAAAGTTATTAATTTATTAATAGAGCCACAGCTAACGCGACTACTGAAGAATTATCAATTACTAGATACGACAGTTAGCGCGGAGGGTGACGACCTGGGGATCGCATCTAGGACTTAACGCTCAGCAGTCACGCTTACGACCACTAGACCAATGAGGTATTATAATTAGTCCTTTAAGATTAATTTATTAAACCGTCGATCCCGGGTGTTATAAGAACACCTGTGACAGTCGTTACAGATCGTCAGAAGCCCGAAATTCTGATAATTGGTCAAACCTTTCGATATTGGCATTGCCCAGTAACTAGGTTGCGGAAGTCTGATGGCAGTAGCTCCGTGTAAAATACTGGTATTCAGTCGCATCGGGTTAGACTTGCAGATAACCCCAACGCAGTTAAGAATAGGCTAGGAGGAAGAGAAGATGAATTTGTGTGCAAAAAACGGTACTTTCTCGCGAATCCTAATTGTCCTAACTAATATTATAAATTATAAAAATATATAGAATCGGGTCTTCTCGCGTAACAAACTTTAGACTCCCTACCCGTGACCACGGCCGGTGAAATTCGGCCGAAACGTCGGGATAAAAGGTATTTTGTGCCTCTTAAAGTTTGTTACGCGAGAAGACCCGATTCTATATATTTTTATAATGTGTACAAATCGCGAAAGTTTAAAAACATTTAATATTATAAATGCGAAAGTAAGTTTGTTTGTTTGTTACCTTTTCACGCCTAAACCACTGAACCGATCATCCTGAAATTTTTCAAATACGTTGTCAGTTGTACAGAAACGGACACAGGGTACCTTTCATCGCGAAAAAAAGTACTGTTCCCGAGGAAAACAACAATAACGATAATAGATGGCACCACGTGTCTTTAGAATCATGATTGAATTATGTTATTAAAGAAACTTTAGTAGTGTGTTAAGAGTTTTTTTTGTTATAAAGTAACGCGAGCGAAGCCGCGAGCAAAAGCTAGTATTGGAATAATAGGCGAATAGTCATAGTAATAATACAACCATTTTTAACGACTCACCATTTGTACATCCAAGAATAGCTGAACAAATCTAGCAAATGATTTACTCGACAACGCAAACACTTAGCCCCGGGTCAAGTTACCATAAAGTTCCTTAACGTCTTGCCTTGAACGACAAATGGGAATGTCCGATCGATTTCTATTTTTAACCCCTGACGCAAAATGAGTACTGTTATAAGTTAGCAACCTACGTCTGTCTGTATGTATGTTTATATCCCGTGAGGGGATGGGCTAGGATATAAAACTTCCTCACTGCGCGCTGGGAATAGACGCGTCTTGTAAGATTCGACAAAACCCAGCACGCTTGGTGGTAGGATCTATATAGTCCGCCTGGCAAGCTACCACCCTTCACATTAAAGTCAAGCCAACCACTTTACTGTGTTCTGTCGTGTGTATGTGAGATCCAGAGAGGTATAAGGAAATCCCTTTATATCTTTGTGACTTGTTTTTTGTTTCTTTTTCCATTTTACATTGGTCTCCAGCCAATGAATGCAATGGGGGCGAAGTAAAATACTTAAGGCGCTTCCCAAAGCGAAAGTAGCGCCACTTCAGAAAAAAAGCATAATTTCTGTCAACACAACATATTGCGTACGTACATTTTAGTCAAGTGATGTAGAAATTTTCGAACACCAAAAAAAAACACTTGACATCCTAGGTTAGAATTTTTAGTAATTAATGCTAAACTTCGAATCCAGAAGCTCTGGTGTCCAAAAATTTCTACAACACTTGACTAAAATGTTGTATGTACGAAATTTCAATGTATTGTGTGTTGACAGAAATTATGCTTTTTTTCTGAAGTAGCAACACTTTCGCTGGGGAAGCGCCTTAACCTAACTACTTATACTACACTAACATTATGACTACTAGCAACAACAGCACTAAGGGCGACTCCTAGTGGGCGTACTAGCAACAACAGCACTAAGGGCGACACCTAGTGGGCGTTGCTGGCGGGTGATTGGGGGGAGACAGCTTCATGAGGGCTGAATTATCGGCGTGAACTGTTTCTTGGATTTGTGTGCTCCATCTTAGACCCTCTGCGCTTGCCATAGGTGCAACTAAGAGACAAAACGGGAATTTTTTTTTTTTTTTAAATGGCCGTGCTACCGTAGCTCGTAAACGGATGAAACAATTTCTATGCCATTTTATTTGGAAGCTGGTTTAATTGGCATTGTTTTCAGCTATGTTTGATGATAACCACTTCAACCGTTTAATGTCGGGCAATTAATTTTGTTTCAGCTTTATTGTACAAAGATACACCCTTCGTTTGATAGCATGTCGTTCGTTATAAGTGTGGCTTAAACCTATAAATAGTCAAGTCCTTGGAGGGAAGATAATAGGTTTGTTTTGGTTTGCCAATGAGCAACAATTTATGAACGTGGATTGCTAAGCGAACCTTAAAGGGTGCTCCGTTTAAGATTAGGTCTTAGCTAACCATTGAACCTTTTATCAAAGAATGTTAAATGTGGATGAACTTGGGTACTGTTTTGTTGTCGATAGATAACTATACTAGGTTAGTCGGAAAGGGGTACTAATACGCATGTGCATCTGAACGGAGGGATCAAATCTTAAATCCACTTAAAGTATCACTGATGACGGTTTAAAAGCAAGTGTTAAAATTTCAAAATTCGGTAATTTTTATTTCAAAGCAAAATATTTTTTTTTATTTTAAATTCTTCGTCTCTACTTTAGTTACGAATTCAGAAAATGGAGCTTCTAATTCGTGACCCTAAATATGACCTAAAATGTAAACACAGCTGATCGTAGCTGAGGTTATTATGGGTACTTTAACACCCTTTCGAATTAGTACCCCCTTTCTGACTAACCTTGTGTGAATAGAAATATTAAATGCAATATTGCATTACAGCATAACCATAACAAAAATCATGAACAAAGTGAATTAAACGTACAGTCAGCGTCAAATATCATCACGAACAGACTGATCATGATTACATAAACAACTAAAGAAATTAAACTTTACCTCTATAGAATAAAATTCTTGTCAGAATGATAGTTGTCGTGTACTGTATTCATTCTGAAACACACCTTGTGTCATTGAGATATAGTTTAATTTTCTTATTTGTTCCGCATCCTACTTGCGCAAAGCGCTCTTAATCTTTGGCTTTAGTTTTGAGAGTACAATAATATTAATTGCGTGGTACATATTTGTGGAGAAGTCGAATTGTTATTACATACGTTACTATAGATAACAACTATTACCATACATAACTCATTTATAATTAACTAACATTTTTTTATTGTTTTTATCTGATTACGTCTATTTGAAGATTTTTTTTTGTTTTAAGTAAATTGTCAATTTGCAAAAAATGTTGCATGTGGTGTTTACCTATAATTAGGAGTGCAGTAGTACTAAGATCACTATTCATTGTTATTTTATGTTAATGTTTATCTGTAACATCTGTTGGTAGACCCAAGGAAATAAATAAAAATAGAAATTGTTGACCTGTCAAAATCAAAGTCATAGCGATTACGAGTCTGTTTCGCAATTAGAATGCTGATCATTTTGAACACTTTATTCGTCCCGATATATTTGACGCTGACAAAAACAATGAACAACGACGGTCTTATCGCTAATAGCAATATCATTCAGCCGGATTAACATGCGCAGCGCGAGATAATTGTGTCGATGCATTATCTAGATAGATAAGCCAGACATCATCGTCATCACCATCATCTCGGCACGAGATAATTCGACTACAAAATTATCTCGTGCTGCACATATTATACCGGCTTCCCACGGTGCGTAATAGCGCGCACCGCGACGCACGAGCTCGCACCGATGCACTATGGGAAGAGACTCGTCTGTGGTAACGCGGACGCGTGCGGAGCGGTGCGCCGTATCCACATCACGCACCCTCATAATGTTGCTTCGCACGGTGCGTGATTTTACGGATGATACCACGCACAGCAGGTGCGCGCTACCACGCACCGTGGGAAGCCAGCTTTAGGCTAGCAGACATCCTTTGAATGGACAAGGAAGACGTTAAAGATAGGTAGATCATGGACATATATTAGTATGTTTTTCATTCTAACACATAGTTTTATCCTTAAAAAAACTATTCTTGAGGGTTTAAATAAATAACAAGAGCGTTTAAATGTATTTATCTCATTGTTGAAAGTATTAAGAGGATTAGAATTTTCTCTGTGAAATTTCTCAGTAGAAATCCGGACTCTGGACTTGCGCCCGGTTGATGGCAATAGGCTCGCCCCCTATTACATGGGAATTAAACGGTGAAATGAGGACGTACTATACACCTTATCCCAACTCTTCGAAGAATACAGACGTGATGTTACTTTACACAGAGGATTATGAATGTGTGATGAGTATTACAAAGGAGACCTGACAAGCTTCATACATTTTTGGACCAAAATCCAAAGTAGCCGGCCAAAGAAAAGTATATACATATTATGATAGTACATGACTACCTAAACATTTTTTATTATGACGTCATTCCTCTAGGTCTGATATCTGAGTCACTACTTAAGGTTAAAATGTTCGATCATAAGGTTAAAATGTTCAATATTAGTGAAAAACATTAAATAATTTAAGCGTTAAGATATTAACTAACAGTAGGTACATAGTATATTTGATGTTCGTACAATAACAAGTAACGTTTGGTACATGTTTTTCACTTACAAATTCTTTTTTAGTTTTTACTGAAATGGAATATTTTAACCGTATGTAGTGACTCAGATATCAGACCTAGAGGAATGACGTCATATTAAAAAATATTTAGGTATATACTATCATAATATATGCATAATTTTCTTTGGCCGGCTACTTTACTTTTTGGTCCATTTTGTCAGATGTCCTTACAGTTGCTTTTAAAGAATATTACTTACGAACTTAGGACCATATTTTAGCTGATATAATTTTAAAAGTGCATACGTTTTTACGATGTTGCGGGAAACATAGTGCTAGTGAGCATATGCATCAGAGAGCTTGCTTGAAACTGTAAATTTAGACGACACGACGTCTAAAGTGCATACGTTGGGTGGAACAAAATGAATTCTAAGAAAATGTATATGAATTTTACAAAGAAAATACCTTCAATTAAAATTATAGCTATATTTTGTAGTTATTTCACGTACAATAATAGCTACTTCTGTTATTACAATATCTACGATATAAACTGTATTGTTGTTTTCTGAATTGTATTTTGAAAATTTCAATTTCAATTTACCCCAGTGACGTCATTCTTAAGTTTTCTATAACAGACGCTATCCCCTTATTCCATAAGATAGTTAAAACAAGATTAAGGTAAACCCAGATTTCAAATACACCTATCACTTTCTAACGTTATATCACAGCATAAAAAAAATCGCTGTTCGTTTCTGGTATGGTGGGTTTGAACACACTGGAACTAAGGCGTAAATGTGCTTTGATGATCCATTACTACCTAGTGTTAAATAGCAGGGTCAACAACCCTACAACCCTTGCTCGTTGTTCCCTCTCAGCACCTGATCAATACACTCGGCTGCGCAAGCGTCGTCTATTGGCGGCACCGCCGGTACGTACATGTACTGCTCAATACGCTCCCACAAGTCGTGCTGTATCAATGCTCAACGCCCTGATTGCTCAGCAGCCAGATGTTGATATTTTCAACAACAACCTTAAACAGTTTGTTGTTTACTGTTTCGAGTTCTTGATGATTGAGAATCATGTTTAAAATTCTACTTAATAAGAAATAACATGTTAGCTTACTATACGTGTTGGGTAACTGTAAGTACAGTAAGCAATTGCTTTTAAATAAATAAATAAAGACACGGGACTTTTTAAAACCTGGGTTTTACTAAGACTGTCTCTCGCAATAAATGGGTTTAAGTTTATTAAAATTCAAATTCATATTATTTATTGTCTCAAATTATTACAGAATCACATGAAATAGAGGCAGCCCCATTAAGTAATGTTTAATGTGTTGGGACTGTCTGTGTTAATCTCTATACTTTCCAAAAAGTAAATGCAATCCCATAAACATTTGCCCGACAGGGGTTGTTTCCCCAACCTGTCATTAACTGTTCATTAAGCTAGTTCGGTCTCTAAACTTTTCAGTAGCTAACATTTTCATTTCACCACATATCAATAGTGATAATGACAAGATTATTGAACTCATAAAGAAGATCACCCATTCTGGGATAAAATTTGGATTTTTGGCGGCCGTCAATAATAGTTACAGCGGTTACGCACTGCATCCGATTCGAATCCGTGAAAATACGTTCCGAAGTAGACATAGAACTATTTGTATGGTAGTTTACGCACTTCATCATCCTCATTCATGCATCCGTCATCCGATTTCTATCCGTCATCCGTGAGTTTCTAATTCGGAAGAACAATTGACGGACTGAAGTAGCCATAGAACTATTTGTATGGTTGCTTACGCACTTCATCCGGCATCCGTCATCCGATTTCTATCCGTCATCCGTGAGTTTCTAATTCGGAAGAACAATTGACGGACCGAAGTAGCTGTAGTACTGTTTTTATGCCGAAGATGGCCCCTGAATTGTTTGAATTTGAATCAGAGATCGGAATAGTGCGTGAGCAACATCCGAATTCGGTCCGAGATTTTTACTCTAGATCGGTATTTTCACGGATACGGATCGGATGTAGTGCGTAAAGCAATATCCGAATTCGGTCCGAGTTTTTTATATCCGTATTTTCACGGATTCAGATCGGATGCAGTGCGTAATCGCTTTTACACAATTTTAAAGCACACGTGTAACGCATTATTTTTTACTATGGCGTCAAAGTCGAAAACTATTTGAGTTCGGAGATATATACCAGGTAAAAATTAAAACGACGACTTGTATTAGGGGTTTTAAGAATTATTTTGTTATTATTACAGCATTGTCGCCATACAAAGAAATGTTAGTACTCCTGCCACCATTTAAATAAAATCTAATTCATTCCTGGCCGCTGACTTTTTTTATCCCAAATCATCGAACAAAATGGGTGATCTCCTTTGTAAATCACATTTAGCTTATCTGGTGAAGTTACAGGTTAGAAGTTAATGAAAAACCTCTTAGTTTATTATCTCTACACTTTGCACAAGAGTAGTTGCAACTCTATAATCATTTGCCCGACTTAAACATCTTAAGTGTCGAGCTACGTCACTAGCACTCAACCACGTCATCCATGTAACACATTATCTCTTAACCAAAAGGCCTTCTAATCCTCGCTGACGCCGTCGTTTCGAAGGCTTCGATCAAAAGGGTCTCATACAAACGTGGGCCAATCAGCGAAGCACGTGGATACCCTCTCACGCGTGAAATTGCTTGTCTTATTTAACGATTCACCTTTTATTGTGCCCCAATTGTAAACGTTATGTTCTCTTAAGATTTCCGCTTCTATTTCTGTGTCCCCCAAATTGGGGCGTTTGAGAAGTATTTTGGGGTGCAATAAAAGTGTTTGGGGGTCGTGGCTAATTAACAACCGCGCCGATTATATGATTTGCAAGGATAAGCTGCGCTTCGTGGATGGGTGACCGTTCGTTACAAATCGAGACCCCTCCCTGCCTCGGAGACCACATTAAACTGTCTGTCCCGGGTGTCATATGATTACCTATGACAGTCGTTACGGGTAGTCAAAAGCTCTAAAGTCTGACAACTGGGGCCTAGTTCTCCTAAAATAAATTGTTGCCAAACGCAATCGAACCACAACCGTCAGTCAGTTTTTGTTTTCGAAAACATTCAAAATGATTGATTTTTTTTTTGTGTCAATCAATTTGATAGCTTTTGAAATTGAGAACTGTCTGAATGAACGGTTCGGCCTTGGTTCGGTTATGATTCATCAAGATTTATTTTAGGAGAATTGGGACCCTGGTCTAATCTTAGGATATCGGTATTGCCCTGTAACTGGGTTTCCGAGGTTTGATGGCAGTCGCTCCGTGTAAAATACTGGTTGACCACTTTCTTATTTATTGAATACTAGCGACCTGTCCCGGCTTGGCACGGATGCAATGTGTTATACATATAAACGTTCCTTTTGAATCACTCTATCTATTAAAAAAACCGCATCAAAATCCGTTGCGTAGTTTTAAAGATCTAAGCATACATAGGGACAGACAGCGGGAAGCGACTTTGTTTTATACTATGTAGTGATTTAATATAGGATGACTTATTTATCACCAAAAAAAAATCTAGTCATTACATAAATAATCCCAATCCAAACTATAATATTATAAATGCGAAAGTAAGTTTGTTTGTGTGTTACCTTTTCACGCCTAAACCACTGAACTGATCATCCTGAAATTTTGCATATACGTTGTCAGGTGTACAGAAACGGACACAGGGTACCGTTCATCCCGAAAAAAAGTACTGTTCCCGAGGAAAACAACAATTACGATAATAGATGGCGCCACGTGTCTTTCGAATCATGATTGAATTATCTATACTAATATTATAAAGAGGTAAAATTTGTTTGTTTGTTTGTTTGTTTGTTTGTATGTAGGAGGTAATCTCCGGAACTACACATCCGATTTCAAAAATTCTTTCACCAATAGGAAGCAACGTTATCCCTGAGTGCTGTAGGCTATATTTTGGGATCAAAACATTATAAATTAACGCGAGCGAAGCCGCAAGCAAAAGCTAGTTTATTATAAAAACTTTAGTAGTGTGTTAAGTGTTTTTTAACGCGAGCGAAGCCGCGGGCAACAGCTAATCATACATAAAACACTCGGGTGCTCGGTTTGTTCAACCTTGCTCTAAGACGATTTAAATGGTAAGAGTGTCCCTTTCTCTCATTCAGTATATGCGTGACAAGCTAAGTATCTCAAGTTTGACTTAGTCACCACGCTGAATTGACGATTCTTTTGGGAAAACCTATAAATCTTTTTTCAAAAATTGATTTTTTGTAGATACCTTACGCCTAGATAAAATTGGATTGTGGTTTTAACCTGTATAATAGTGGTGTAGAGACTAGATTCTAGTCTCAGTCAGTGATGGCCAAAGTACGGCCCGCAGGCCAGCCCTGGCCCTCGAAAAGCTTTGATCCGGCCCGCCAACACCCGTAGTCGTAGGAACCTTTCGAATAGTCTAGAATAAAAAATAAATACCTGCGTTGTGTTTGCGTCGACATAAATGAGTGTACAGAAATTTTGGCCCCCGTAAGATTGACTCGGTTTTTTTGGCCCTTGATGAGAACATTTTGCCCACCGCTGGACTAGAATAATAACTAGGCCAAAGAAAACAGTTCTTTTATTGCGAATATTATGGAATTCAAATAAAGTTAGCGTAGTATGTCGACTCCAAATATATTTAGTTCCTTCCCAACCCATGTTTTCCCAGAGGACTTCCTCTTGGGATTTCTACTACGTCAATCTATATTCTGATCCTCGTTACCCCAAGTATTGTGCTGTCGTCTTCAACATTCTATTGCGAAGGTTATTGATGATACATACATAAACTCACGCCTTTTTCTATGGGGGTAGGCAGAAACTATAGAACACCTCATGTTGCAATCCTTACATGCTCCTTTCGCTTCATAATACATCTTGTTATACACGCACGCCGGTTGAGAGTACTTCGCATCTGTCCTTTTTGAAGAACATCACCAATAGGTTTTCCACCTGTAATCTATTATAGACTATTGTACTCTATTTCACGCAGGCGTACTTTTTAATCTACGACAGTAATAAAGTACGCTAAAATACTTTTTTTACCTGACACCATTCTCATTTGATTCTCATCCTACCAGTTTGTTTTTTTTGGCATAGTTTTATTACTCTATGGTTATTGGCTCTGATTGAAAGATTCGCGCGTTCTTTAACGCAATCGCAACAAGTATTCACAACGAAACATATACATATAGAAAATAAAAGTACGTACTCTATTTTTAACCGACTTCAAAAAGGAGGAGGTTCTCAATTCGGTTGTATTTTTTTTTTTTTATTTTTTTTTTTTTTATTTTATTTTTTTATGTTTGTTACCTCATATCTCCGTCATTTATGAACCGATTTGAAAAATTCTTTCTTTGTTCGAAAGGGTATACTTCCCGATTGGTCCCATATAAATTTTGTTACGATTAGACTATGAACTTCAGAGATATGGAACGGAACTCCTCATCGGATCAAAGCAAAATTCTCAAATTACTAATATTGCTTTGTTTATATTTGTTGTTGGGAACTGACTACTGGAAAGAGGAGGGGGTGCATGTCCCCCCCCTCCCCCTTTGGAATGTTTTCATTATATCGTGTAAGGTATCATTTGAAAGGGCTTTTTATGCCCGACTACGTCAAAGCCAAAAAGAAGGGTTATGAAGAGGAGGGGGTTAAGTTTATGGCACTAAAACGTATTTAATAAAAAATAAACTTTAAAAAAAGTAAAAACCGACTTCAAAGAAAAACTAAAAGGAGTGAAATAATTACCATAATATAAAATTAACAGTTTCAGAAGTCGGTGCAACTCTACACTGAAACAAATAGAAGCCACCGACTTCTGAAACTGTTAATTTTATATTATGGTAATTATTTCACTCCTTTTAGTTTTTCTTTGAAGTCGGTTTTTACTTTTTTTAAAGTTTATTTTTAAATTACTTTATTCTTGCTATCCCAAAACACAAATATACTTTTATTATTTCCAAAAAGGTGGGGCAACCCTCTTCAAAGTTAACGTTTTTCATTTCAGATAGACCAGATTTCATGCACTTTTAAAACGTCAAAAGTAGGTGCACGGTTCCAAAAGGCAGGTTTTATGAAGAGCCGGCAAAAAATTCAATGAATACTCTTTTTAAAATAGTAGTTACCGACACTTCCACTACAGTGGTGTGAGAAATAGAATAGAATAATGTAAGAATTACACTCATTTAGGAGTCATCATCATCTGCCTAGCCTTTTCCCAACTATCTTGGGGTCGGCTTCCAGTCAAACCGGATGCAGCTGAATATCAGTATTTTACATGGAGCGACTGCCTATCAGACCTCCACAACCAGTAACTGGGTAATACGATACTCTTGGTAAGACTGGTTGTCAGACTTTCTGGCTTCTGACCAACAGTAACGACTGTCAAAGATCTACAAATGACAGCCGGGACCAACGGCTTTACGTGCTTTCCGAGGCACGGAGGAAACTCGCTATGGTAAATGGTCACCCATCCACAGACCAACCTCGGCAAGCGTGGCTTAACCCGGAAATTCGGTCTATGCGGCTGTAATTATTTAGCCACGAGCCTGCATTTAGGAGTAATAAATAGAAACATTTGCCTTTTAGGATTGCCATAGCAGTTAAGGGCTTAAAAAAAGGCAATGATGCCCATCAATCAATGACATTCATATACGTCCTTCTAGGTAAGATAATTGATATTTGTTTTTATTCACTGAAACACTCATTCCAATTTGAGATCTCTCCTGCGAAGAGACTAGTCACTAACTCATATCAAACAACTCGAAACTACTTCTTAAGTAGCTGCTTGTATATTTTCAAGTAGCAACACGAGAAAAATTGAAAAACTTGGCAACACAACTTATGTGTTGTTGATGAAAGAATTTTGTAGCAAAATGGTAATTTTCTTTTTGATGTAGAAGAATTTTAAAGATTTTTTTCTGCATGAACACGGTGTAAGAAGCATGAGTCAAAGATAAAAATCTAATTAGACTTGTTTTCGTTTATCCAGTGAGTTTCTTTAAGGCTAAAATCAAACTTCAAAATTCATTTATTCAAAATAAACTAGAATACATTTTTGAATGCAAATGTTACAAAAACAGCCCCCAAAAACGCCCCCGCTTCACCGCTTCTTAGTGTTCATGCTGTGAAAAAGTGGCGCAATAAACTCTTCAGCAATATAGATAGGTTACACAAAAGAGTTAATAAGTATTAATTACAATACTGAAATTATGCAAATTGAGGATGATAAACAAAATTATATTGAACAATTCTGGATGAATTGAAAACAAAATGTTCAGCCGTTGGTTTGATATTTTTTTTATATTATCTTTTATTCATCTTTAAACTTAATTCAAACTCAAACTCAAAACTTGTTTATTCAAAATAGACTAGTATCACTTAGTTCTTTTTGAACGTCTTTACATAAGACTTCCCCCAAAGCGCCCACCCTTCACCGCTTCCTAGTGTTTATGCTGTGAAGATGAAACGGCGCAACAAACTCCCCAGCAACACAGTTCTGTCTGTCATTTGAATTGGCTATTGAGTTCTGTAATAAACAGATATTTCTCAAATTAAATTAGGTTAGTTTTGGCATACACTAAAATATTAAATAATTGGGAGTTTTTATCCACAAGGACGTGTCAACCCCACGTTTTATACATAAATTATCATAAGGTTAGGTTAATACTTATTAGGTACAGGTACAATTAAAGAACTGTGTTTTAGACTTGCCGGATTCAAAAAAAAAAGAGAAAAATACAAACTTTATAATTCAGACGAGGCTAAATTTAACCTAAATAAAAGAGTTGTAGTTTGACCACAATAAACACAAATTTACTTTATTTTATACTAAAGTTGTAACCGCTGCGTGCTAACTTTAATTCAGTATCATAAAATGAGTTTTAGTTTTAATTTACCTACTGTTATTTAATTTAAGCAAACGTGCTCTGAACTTTATACAAAGGCTAATATATAAAGTTTTACTATAATTTTAAATGTAATCTAGTTTTTGTCTAGTCTTGTCTAGCGTTTTCCTAACACGTTATTTGACTGGAAAAAACTAATTAGTCCGTCAGTTAGGTTATCAAAAAATATTTGACCCGTATTTTTTCTTTTGTTACGTAAACCAAAATTGACGAAGATACGACACTTTTAAAATTGGAAAAACGTCACAAGCAAATACAATTTTTACGTGCTTCTGACGTTACAAGCCCCCACTCTCGAGTTTTCATGCGTTTTATCTTTCCAAATATTCATAGATTTAACAAAAGAAAAAATACGTACCTATTCATTATTTTTGAAAACTCTAACTGGCGGACTAATTAGATTTTCAATTTATTGATGCTGTCAACGTGCCTATTATAATAGGATCGGCTTCCAATCTTATAAGGGAGATATGTCGTCTTTACGTGTATTTTTCCCGTAAATTTTTAATCGCGACAACTAGAAATGAGATAATTTTGTTAAAAAAAAATAAAAATATAACATCACGCCTGTATTACCCAAAGCGTTAGGCAGAGGTGTACAGTACACCCCCAATTCGCCGTTATGTTTAAGTCCCATGGGGGGCGAGCCTATTGCCATCAACCGGGCACAAATCCAGACTCCGGGCTGCTACTGAGAAATGACACACGGAAAAATCCAATAATACTTTATCTGGGAACTAAACCTTACGCGGCATCCTACGTGAGCGATCTAGAAGCGACGCGAAACGGCGTGGCGTGACGCGAAAACAACGAACAGTCGATACCTATTGAAGTGGCCTATGTGACCAAACGCACGCGGAGTGCGGTGCGGTGCAGTGCGGCGCGGCGCAAAGAGAAGCGAACGCGATCGGTCGGCTTGATATTTTCGCGCGAACTGGATGCGGTGCCGTACAGTGCTACTGAATGAAGACGGCGCGCGGCGGGCGGTTCGCGAGCTCGTAGGACAAAACCACCGCTTCGCACTGCATCGCATAGAATTCGCGTATCACCGGATCGCTTCGCAATTCGCGTCGCTTTAAACCGCCTATGTAAGACGCCGCGTTAGACCTCACGCTCGTACTCGTACGACCACTGTACCAACGAGTATTTGGAATGATAAATCGATTACTGAAACACAGGCTGTGTCTCTAATGGTATAATCAATATTGCGTTGTGTCTGTGCAAAGTAAAAAATGTACTACCACTTTCAAACAAAGGATATTCCCGTTCACTGCCCGGAACACTCAACCACGAATCAATCACGGAACCGACCGATAGACATGCGGTTCACAAAACCAATATTTTCAATTAACAACAACAGCACTCAAAACAAATCTGCATCCTATTTGTGTAAAATTCACGAGAGAGAGAAAAGATCGAGTAGGATTTATTTGATTAATAGCAACACCGTTGCTGCAGAATCTGCCACACGTTGTATCTGATATTTTTCGCGACTATTGCTTCAATCAGCAGTTGAGGAAATGGTATATTACGAGTATACAAGGTTAGTCGGAAAGGGGGGGCTAATCAGAGAGCTACTTAAAGTATCACTGACGACTGTTTTAAAGCAAGTGCTAAAACAAAATACCATCATTATAATTTCCATACAACATTTCTTTTTTCAATTTCAATACCTGTATTTTTACCATTATTGAGCATAGTAATTTTATTTACACAAACAATATTTACATAATTACAAATAGAAGTATATACAAATAAAGAAAAATATATCCTAATAAAACTATAAACTAATGCATCAAAATATTCCTCCGCATCGCTGTCTACTGGTAACGTGCCCAGAAGACTGGCAGCATTGCTTCGTTGTATGGCAATGCTAATCTTTTGGCCAAAGTAGAAACCAGCCTTCGGGTCACGGGAAGTGTCGACCAGCCGCCTTGCAACCTCTCTATATAGAGGTATTTTTTGTTCATTTCATAAAATCAACAACCCTGATGGTGCATGAAAAGAGCCTCCACGAGTGACGATACTTAAGTACGTCCGGCGCACCCTGGGCAGTCAGCCCCGCTACCAACCTTGCTGACTGGCTAATCTTTTTACCACAGCATGAGCTATTTTCGTATAGCTCGTGCTGACACGAGAGAAGAAGAAGAACAACCCTGATTTAGTTACGAACTTGGAACTTAGGGCTATTAATCCATGACCCCAAATATGACTTAAATTTGAACACAGCTGATGATGTCCGATGATAGATCGATTTTAGCGTATTTAAAACTATCGACTATTGGGGAAAGTTTTACAACAAAAGTTATTCGTTGTTATGAGTACCCTTTCGGATTAGTACCCCCTTTTCGACTCACCTTGTATAATTCCCCCAATGAACGGCAAAGGCCTCTTCTCACACAAAGAAGGAACGAGTATCACCACACTTGCTTACTGCGGGTTGGCGATTTCTAACCATAAAGGTAAGAGTTCGTAGCCGACTGCACACAGCAGCAGCAGACGTCGTGTCGTTACGATAGGTCGTAGCGACACGTCGCAGCGACACGTCGCAGAGACATGTCACTGCAGTAATGATTTCGAACCCAACTGCAGATGGCTGCAGCAGACGGCAGCGTAGTATTCCAGTTAATTCTGAATGTTCCGTGAGAAAAGATGTCTGACTTGTTTGGGATTAGCGATCGCGATTTACTTTTGTTTTTGTTAGATGCATCGTACAATGCAGGATATTCGGCCACCTGGTTTATCAGTTTTGTTCCTCGGAATTGGAAAAACTCATTTTTTTGAGAAAGATTCAACGTGTTGTCGCTCCAACGTCTGTGGCACTACTGATCTACGGTCGGGCGACACGTCGTCTGTGGTTGTACGATGTGTAGTCGGGTGACGTGCGCTAGCTGCGGAAGATATTTCCTAGAAATACATAGTAACCAGTAATGTCGGAGCGACACGTCGTCTGCTGCTGCTGTATGCAGTCGGCTTCGAACTCGTGTCTTTAGGCCGCAAATTCGGAGCGGCACGGCGTAGCATGCAGCGGGGCGGTTTTCGTGCTCTTCGAGGTACGAAGGATTTCAATGTGTAACGAATGGTCACCCGTCCTAGCAAATCATATGATCCACGCGGTTGTTAATTAACCGAGGAGCTCGTGGCTAAATAATTACAGCCGCATATACCGATCTTCCGGGTTAAGCCACGCTTGCCGAGGTTGGTCTGTGGATGGGTGACCATTTACCATAGCGAGTTTCCTCCGTGCCTCGGAAAGCACGTAAAGTCGTTGGTCCCGGCTGTCATTTGTAGATCTTTGACAGCCGTTACTGTTGGTCAGAAGCCAGAAAGTCTGACAACCAGTCTTACCAAGAGTATCGTATTTCCCAGTTACTGGGTTGTGGAGGTCTGATAGGCAGTCGCTCCATGTAAAATACTGATATTCAGCTGCATCCGGTTCGACTGGATGCCGACCCCAACATAGTTGGGAAAAGGCTAGGCAGATGATGGTTGTTAATTAACCACGAACACCATCCGAAATATATATTGATACTCAAAAACACACGCTGTAGGTGCTGTAATGAAGCTATCATACAGCCTTCGTTCACGTTTGGTACTCCACCTGTGAATAAGACTTAATTAAACCTGTTATTCCAACTTACCCGCGAATTTCAGTGAATACTGTTGATTCGACGTTCGAACGTATTCGTTAACGTGTGCGTATCTGACAGGCTCATCGAGGCGGGTATGTTCGTGATTTTATGAAAGGCGGTTTTGGTGATGTGATGAATTTTTATGATAATATGTCAGTTTGTTTTCAACAGATATTTTGGGACTAAAAATGTCTTGAATTTTCAATATTCGTTCAATGTTAGCGGGTGAAATAAAGTTGTAAGAGACTGTGGGTGATGAGGTAATGATATCCGTTTTATTTTAGTTTTTTGTTTCATTTTTATTTTCTAATACAGAGAAGTGTTATAAATTGTCAGGTAAAAATATAACAAGGAAGATTTCGAAACATCTTTTAAAAAAATTGGAGTGAAATACAATATATTCCGTTGCCCTTACAAAATGTTTTTATTTTGCTATAAAAAAACTATACCAATCTATTCCCCTGGTCATTCTGAACAAACTAATTCCAGGTTTAGTGTATAGTAAAAATAAAACTTCAACGCTCTCGCTAGGCAAATACAGTAAAATGTTACTAAGTAAAGCTATAGTCTGACAATGTGGCTTAATGTTGGGACATCCATCACATTGACATTTATTACTCCAACACTGCCTTTTTAAGGCAGCAAAAGTCTCTTAGATATTTTATATGGCGTAGAAAGTTAGTTTATTGCTTGTTGCGATGGGTAAGCCAATTATCACATAAATACCTTCTTCCTTTTCCTCAACTTAGTTGGGGTTAGCTTCCAGTCACAGGCTAACCAGGGGGCCTACTCCCTAAGTCCGTCAACGAAGTTCGTAGCCCGTCCGAAAGTAGCCCGAAACGTAGGAGTGAACAAAACAAGTGTCAAGTTCAACTTTTCGGACGGGCAAAAACACATCGGTAGTAGGGACAACTGTCAAATCGTGTTGTCATTCATTTTTAGTTCGGGCCCCGAAATAATCGTATGTCCGTATGTGATAGGGAGTAGGAAACGCTCGTAACTAAGGCCGAAACCACGGACTTCGTGCTTAGGGAGTAGACCCCCAGATACGGCTGAGTACCAGTTTTTTACACAGAGCAACTACCATCAGACCTCCGTAACCCAGTTAGTCAAAGTCAAAGTTTTTTTTTTCAAATAGACCAGATTACAGGCACTTTTAAAACGTCAAAACTAGGTGCACGGTTCCAAAAGGTAGGTTCTATGGAGAAGAGCCGGCAAGAAACTCCATGAATACTCTTTTTAAAATAGTAGATCATGACTATTCATGACAATTCCATTACAGTAGCCCGTTACCCGGCAATGCCGGTAGCCTAAAACTAGACCGGTTGTCAGACTTTCGGGCTCCTGACTACCCGTAACGACTGTCATAGTTATTCGTACGACATATTGGACCGACGCTTTAACGTGCTATCCGAGGCACAGAGGGCTCTCGATGTGTAACGTCACCCATCCACGGACTGACCACGGCAAGAGCAGTTTAACCTTGCAAATCATACGATCCGCACGGTGTTAATTAGCCACGAGCTCCTTCTTCTTTTTCTCTCGTGTCAGCACGAGCTATACGAAAATAGCTCATGCTGTGGTAAAAAGATTAGCCAGTCAGCAAGGTTGGTAGCAGGGATGACTGCCCAGGGTGCGCCGGACGTACTTAAGTATCATCACTCGTGAAGGATTGAAACAGCACAAATGCATAACGGCATCAATAAATCATTCACCAACAAATCCTTAACTAACGTTAAGGATCAGTTGACACTGATACTGAAATTAAATGGATATGATTTAAGCTATCGTCAATTTAATTGGTTTTGAATTTCTTAAATAATAGGGTTTGTCGGCAAAATAGTAGATCTGTCGCCAGAATGTAGTTGCCAAACAATATAAAAACAATTCCATAAAAAATCACATATAATCATCGGAATATACTATCAAGTATCAAATAAATAGGTTTGGATTTAATATAGAAGGTTTGCCCTGATAACTGTATAATCAAATTAAATTAGGCAGTGTTTTAGAAGTCCCTGTAAAAACCAAAATTCTTAAAGTCACTCATGATTTTTGAACGACGAATCAAGAATTCTTTAGTGGTAGGAAAATTTCAGTGAAACGACACTTCGAATGTTATTCACCCCATGAAAGGAAATTTACGATTGCCACGTTCATACACCCTCGAAATCCCATCACGTAAGAGCCCGTAATCCGATTCCCTAATAATCGGATACGAACCGTTTTTCCATTTCATACATCCCATACACAGTGTTACTGCGGAAAAGTTCCATTTAATATTTAAACTGACATAATCCCGGACTTCGCTTTTGCGTTCCGATTCCCAAAGTGAAAATTGAATAAAATTTTCGTTGCTTGTCCACTAAGCCTGGTTTTTGCTGTTAAAAGGATAAGGAAGGCCTATTACCGGCCGACTGCGGTTGAAGATAAGGCTGCTATTAATATTGGTGGGTAAACAGTGATAATTACAAAGACCTTTGGTAAATGAATTGAGCGACCTCGGGCTATCTCATTACTAAATACACTTTGGGAAAATTAGTGGAATATTCCATTATTAATAGATGGTTGCCTCCCTTTTGTAGTTCGTTTCTAATTTATAATGCTTAAGTGCTATAACCAGTTCATCTATATATTATTATATCTTTAGGCTTGACGTGTCTGTATACATATAGGAAAGATTTATATATATATACAGGGTGTCAATGAAATCGTGTAATTCCTTCAAACCGCGTGATCTACTGGTGACACAGATTAGCACTAAATGGAAATTTTCGAAAATAAAACAAAAAGAAAAATTTGGTTTTCAATTTCTGAGTTTTTTTAGAGCTTTGAGTTATCTGACTGCAAAGATCGATATCGCGATAGTCGTTCCTGCCAGCCGTGTCACCGTACTTTTATTAATTTATGCGTGGCATCGAAATGTTCACACAAATAAAATTATTTTTTTGCAAAAAAAACATCGTATTTTTTTTACTGAATCCTTATTAGGTGGTTTAGATAATTATGATCGGTAACAAAGCCGCATGAAAAAAAAAGAAGGTTTTTTTTTTTAATTTTAAATCAAGCAAAATCTCGTGCGCGGCCAGTCTACACCAGTAGTAGATCATGTGGTTTTAAGGAATTACACGAATTCGTTAACACCCTGTATAATAAAGGGGTCTTAAAGGATAATCAATAGAATCTATTTCAATTTTTTTTTGTTTTTTTTTTCTATTTGTCTGTTTGTTTGTGCACGCATCTCGTTAAAAGTACCTACTAACTCAATGCAGTTGACTTTTATACGGAGTTTAATTTAGTTTGCTTCATAATTCTTGATTTGGTTTCTTCGCAATCGGTTCGCTCAGTCAAAACATTTGAATACACGTTTGGTGCAGTGGCTAAGCGATTGGCTTCTGCGCTAAGAGTCGTGGGTTCGATTCCAACACGGAATAAAAATTCGTATGGCCTACAGATGGTTGTTTCGGGTCTGGGCGTTTGTGTATGTGAGATTTGTGTCTGTAAACGCACCCACGATATAAGAGAAATCTAGTTGTGGGGCAAAGATTAAAAAAATAAAAAAAACGGTTTCTTTACATAGATTAACGTTGTTGAGTTATTGCGACCTAATATTGGTTTCCGGCTTCCACGCGGACAGATTCGCAGGCACAGCTAGTATAAAATAAAAAGCGACTCGTCTGAAATGTAATAAGAGCTAAACGTTTTATCTCATCGTTCGTTCAACATTACAAAAATTCTTGTCACATATTTAGCATCAAAGAACATAAAAGTAAAACACAGTACTTACTCGCAGATCTTATCAAACCTCCCCAATTGTTCTCGAGCTCTCGGGCACATTTGGGGGACAGATAAACATTTCGTGTACGTACATCTCGTGAATTGTACGGTATTCGTAACTTTATGGCTTCTTAAATGTAACACACAACTTCCTCTTTGAATAAACAGAGTTCAAAGTAAAGCAGTGACATTGACTTTATAGATAAAAGTTCGTAGGCGATTGCATACAGCAGCAGCTGCAGACGACGTATCGTTACGGCACGTCGTAGCGACACGTCGCAGTGTCATGTAGCTGCAGTCATGATTTCGAACCCAACTGCAGATGGCTGCAGCAGACGACACGTCGTATTCGAGTTAGTTCTGAATGTTCCGTGAGACAAGATGTCTGACCTGTTTGGGATTAGCGATCGTTATTTACTTTTGTATCTTTCGTTTTTGTTAGATGCATCGTACAGTGCAGGATATTGGGCCACCTGGTTTATCAGTTTTTCTTCCTTGGATATGGAAAAACTCATTTTTTAAGAAAGATTCAACGTGTCGTCGCTCCACTACTGATCTGCGGTCGGGCGACACGTCGTCTGCGGTCATACGACGTGTAATCGGGCGACGTGTCGCTAGATGCGAAAGGTATTTCATAGATACCAGTAGTTTCGGAGCGACACGTCGTCTGTTGCTGCTGTCTGCAGTCGGCTTCCAACCCATACTTTAACTGTCATAATTCCCACAACTGTCACACATTTCAAATCGTCAAGGAAGTTTAAATAATGACAATCCTCAAAAACTTCAAACTACAAAACGCGTTCATACAAAATAGACAGAATTACTTCTCTACTGTTCTTTTTAAACGTCAATGTTACGAAAGACAGCCCCAAAAATTGCTCATCCTTCATCGCTTCCTAGTGTTTATGTTGACACTTAAACGGTAACGCGGCGTCTTACGTAGGCGGTTCAAAGCGACGCGAATTGGGAAGCAATCCGATGCGGTGACATGCGAATTCAATGCGATGCGGTGCGAAGCGGCGGCTTTGTCCTACGAGCTCGCGAACCGCCCGCCGCGCGCCTCCGTCATTCAGTAGCACTGTACGGCGCCGCATCCAGTTCGCGCGAAAATATCAAGCCAACTGATCGCGTTCGCTTCGCTTCGCGCCGCGCCGCACCGCACTCTACGTGCGTTTGATCACGTAGGACACTTCAATAGGTATTCGCTTCTAGAACGCTCACGTAGGATGCCGCCTTAGGATAGACGGTGACATATTACACTCGACACTCAGTGTCGACACCGAGTGTCGTAGTGTGTACATCGCCGTTACACTGAGTTGCGCATCAGCTCGGCTTTAATTTCAGTGTCGCGATTGTATTGTGTCGAATGTCAGTCACCGTGTATCCTTACCGTTACACTCAATGTATACATTGAGTGTCTGTGATGAACTCCACTGCGACATTTATTGCGACATCACGCCGAGTGTCGTGCCAAGCGCTGTGTGCCACTGTGTCCAAGAGTAAACGGGTATAGCAATAAGTGCCAGACATTTGCGTCGCAATTTATGTCAGCATACCTTCACGCGATATCATCTTATTAAATCAATACTTTCCTCTCTCTTTTATATTCGTGTATGTACTACAAATACGATGCTTGCAAATACAACCGTCCCACTTAATATTATTAAAGTAGTCTCCAATAAATCTTCCGTTCCGTCAATATGTCTCTAAGATTTCAAGGGTAAAAACTGCCTCGATAGAAAAAAAAATACTTTACCTCCGTCTTAATTCTAAAGCAATTTATGAAGACGAAACAAAAAATGTTCGACTAGCGACCTCGCCGCGTGTTCAGCTCATGAATAAGGGCTTCGTTTGCGTCCGAAACTAGTCGGGCAATCCCAAAAAATGCACGTGAGTAAACCGTAACATAAACATGAATGTGTCTCACGAAATTATAATAAATATACCTAAGACAAGAAAAGGAAGTTCAGAAAAAATCTTATATACCTCATACTTAATATCAAATCACTTAAGATCTTTTCCGATAAAGCAAAATTGTTTTTTTTCCCGCACTGGGCGATGTGGTCGCTAAGCGACAAAGCCCTGTAAATAAAGTAAAAAAAAAAAAAACACATAAGCCTGTGAATGTAGAAAATACGATTTTAAGTAACGACATACGTACGATTTTTATTTACAGGGTGTAAAAAGGTACATTCGAGATTTTAGGGAGGGATACTTAATTTTCACTTAAATAAATATTAATAAAAATATTATTCGTTGACCTTAAAAAACTAATGTTTTCTATACCTACATTATAATAAAATCGTAATGATGCTAAAGCTGTATTTTAAATATTTGTGGAAAAAAGTAAGTGCAACGATCCTAGGAACGATACTGATGCAAAAATGTAGTTTTTTAGAATGTTTGTCTTTTTGTTCATTTGTACTACCTACTGCTTCAGTGTTACTGGACAGATCCAGTTGAAATTGGCAGCCACATCTATTAAAGAGCAAGTCAGGTTATAAGGTACAAACTATCACGCTATAGAATGTAGGTGATGAGCAGTAACCTTGTTTCCGTAGAGAGTGGAATTCCCTGCCAGAGTCTTTGTTTCCTGGTAGCTACAACCTTGGGGTCTTTAAGTCAAGAGTGAATAGGTTACTTCTAGGCAAGCGTGTTCAACAGTCGACCACATCCATCAGGCGAGTAGTGGTCAAATGCGAGCCTATAGCTAAATAAAAAAAGAAGGCATAGTCACGGCTACTAGCTGTACTGTTTTAAATATTTTTCTTACATTCCAAATCTCAAACTTACCTGTTTCCACTGTGTATAACAGAAATTACACAACCTATTAGTAAATAGATCCATATATTCCAAAATCCCTTTTCAAGGCTCACCTAATAGTAACAATTAAACTACCAAACTCTTAATTAAAGAGATATCAACTTTATTAATAAGCCTTTTCATACATATGTATAAGTTAGCGCTATGTATATATAACGAGCACAAACTTTGAAGACATAATCTATTCAAATATCTTTGTTATGTTAATTGGTCCGTTAAGATAGTTGCTCCTCAGGTAAGTTTTAGTTTTGAGGAATTCAGCGGAATAGATTGAGGACATTAAATTACAAAGGTGCTAACTGCAAAAACTACAAAATGAACTCTTAAATTTATAACCTGAATATCATAAGTAACACGAGAAGAATTTTTACTTTTGTGTGATTAAAATAGTTGCATTCATGGTCAATAGAAAGTAAGTTATAAAAAGTGCGAGGGTTCCGTACCATTATCTATAAAAACGGCAAAAAAATCACGTTTGTTGTTTGGGAGCCCCCTCAAATATTTATTATATCCTGTTTTTTAGTATTTGTTATAATAGCAGCAACAGAAATACATCATCTGTGAAAATTTCAACTGCCTAACTATCATGGTTCATGAGATACAGCTTGGTGACAGACGGAGAGACGGACAGCGGAGTCTTAGTAATAGGGTCCCGTTTTACCCTTTGAGTACGGAACCACAATAAAACAGGGTAACGTTTTATTTATGTTTTCGTATCATGTAGAAAAAGCCCGAAATAAAAATTGAGATCGGTTCGCTAGAATTCACAAATCATACAGTTTAACTATAGCTTAGACTGTCATTCTATCCCCTATGACCGGCGGATAAACACGAGATGACGTAACACACGACTAGGGTTTACGGGTAATCGCTTTATGTTTAATCCCTGAGTCGTAACGTCAGTATACTCGTAGTATATATTCTGTGTACTACACGCAATATGTATTGAATACACTATACGAGCAAATTAGCACAGCGCTTGTCGTAACTTGGCTGAGAATAATCAATCTGAAGTCCACGGCTGGGCCTATGTCCGTAAATTCACGACTTTGTGATTAACTGTTACGAATATATTTTTTGCAATAGTCACACACTTCTACAATTGTTATTTCGACATTATAAGAATGAAAAAAAAAGTTGGACTCGCGCATATTCGCAATAAGTCTGCGTTCACATTTGCGCGATTTTTTTCGGCGCGAAAGCGCGCGTACTTCGCCTACGAGTCGCTTCCTCCTCAGAAACTTTGGAATTTAATAGTTAGTCCCTTGTCTTAACGTACATTTTTTATCGATGTAAAGTATACGCGCGCGCTCTGCGCCCGAATAGATATCGCGTAGTACACGCGTCGCAATCGCGCAGCTTCCGCGCCGCCTCCACCCTCCCGACTAGGATGGCAAATGCAATGTAAGATTTATTGACGTGTCATAATCTCTAATTGTATACAACAAAGGGAAATGCCCATCTGTAACGGGAATTTTGGCCAAGCGATGCCCATGAAAGAAACAAATGAAAGGCATTACCATTGACATCATTGATAAAGAAACAACCGCAGTTTTTTACATAGAACTCGGTGGGACATATCCCATTATTTTATCCATTGGCAAGCCGGTGTTGTCGTGAGAAACGGGTACTGAATCCAATGTAAAACCAAGGTCGTCATCGGGAGCGATTACAGGGTCCATAATCGTTACCAAAGTCGTCGAAAAATCCGATGTAAAAACGCAATAAGAAAAAACTACGGAAAAAACACAAGTCGCCATAAACGAACGAAGTGTGATTTTCCAATTGTCCATGTTCCAAAATGTCATGTCAGTCAATTATTGACACGTAGGGATGTAGCTATGAGATCGATTTAACGAAAAATCTATATTTGCAATAAACCGGAAACACGGAATCGCTTCAATAGATCGTATAAATCCTATTTAGAAGTCCATAAATTGTTTTTTTTTATTTCGTACAAAAATAAGATAACTGTAGAGTTTGGTCAACGAAAATTGATCCTGAATATTACTGTGAAATTCAAAATAACTCGACTCAAAAACACTTATAACACTCAATTCGTTATTTTATATATTATTTCGTATTAATTTCTCATTATTTTTCAAATGAAACCATAAACTAACTTAAAAAAGTCAGTATTAAGTGTTACGAGTGTTTTTGATTCAAGTTTTTTTGAATTTCTCGGTAATATTCAGGATCAACTTTCGTTGGCTAAACACTAACAACCAATAAAAAAAAACAAGATCGGTTTTTAGTGAATCGGCTTTTTTTATTAAGAATTGTAATCCCTACTTTGACAGGACTGACCGCCGAGCGGAAATGTTGGACAATGCATTAAACGATTGAGTATCTTAAAAAAATCGGCTTTTGATTCCGGTGTACTCATTACAAATTGGTTATAGCAATATTTAAGTTACTAAATTAGTATCTTTTTAGTATTTATTACACTGATGGGCCAAGCATGGCCAAAAATGGGCGTTTCCCTTTCAAAGCGTGTCAGACGCGGGTGCGTCAACGCGTGGCGTGCGCTTAGCGGGCGCGTGTCGTCTGAACGCGCCCTAAGTATGAAAAATTAATAAAAAGAAAGACAAAAAAATAACATAAATTATATAATAAAGAACATAATATACACAGCATTTCACGATTTTAATAATAACTTTGTATTTCATCAGAAAATAAATTATTGACTTTCTTTTACGGCTTGTCAGCCTCCAATATCCGCTGTTGTCGTGGCCCCAAGCCATAACCTCCAGCGAATTAATTCCAGCGTAGCGATGATATTACCCGTCAACCTACCGCTTTACAGTCAGTAATAAAACTCTATTTAATTGACTCTTCAAACGACACAACAATTATTCTGCGACGATAGAGAACAAATAGTACTGTAGAGCGCTGGTTTAGTTGCTAACAACCCGTTCCCTGCGGGATCAAGTAGAAACACTTACGCTCTGAGTATATAGTTGCTTAACACTGTTTCACTAGTATTGCAGCTGCTCCCTTGGGCGTCTTGCAGTTAAGGAGAGACTGTGTCTGTTTACACCATAAATGTTTTCTGATGCCGAAAATCGGATAAATTTATCGTGAAAAATGCTCTGTTTTCTTCACACTCATGCATTTATACCTACTAAGATACGATACGTTTATACTTTCTATTTAGATACAGTACGCGTAAAATAACTTTTCCGCTCTGAAACCAGGCTTAGAGCGTTCTGTTTCTCACTTCAAAGGGGCAAAGTTATTTGATACTCGTAAAATTAATTTGCCGCTCTGAAAACAGGCTTTGAGCGTTCTGTACCTCACTTCAGAGAGGCAGAGAGTTATTTCACTCGCGCTGTAAGTTCGTATGTATGTTCATTCTAATTTGTACAGTTGTGTTTGCGGAGTAGGCGAGTTTTTTGTAGTATTAATGTTAGTTACTTGTATAGTGCAAATATGTGCTCTGTTTGCCTATATTCTAAAGTCTTTTGCTATATAAAACTTTGGTGCGGTCTATAGCTTGTATTATTTATACTCTCAGGCCATGATATTTAAGTTGATGTTAAAGGGAGCTATTTAATTATTTTGTTAATACTAAGCGCCATATTGAGTTGATGGTAATTTGTGTTCGCGGTTTATTATAATTTATAATTGTTATTGTTTACGAGTACGGCACGTTTTAGAACATTTAAATTTTACCACAGCTTGTCAATGTTTGTATGTTTAATTTTCTTTTTTATATGAACTTATCCTCGTTCAATGAAGAAAGTCGGAAGGGCGTGGAGGATTAATATGCATAGATATGGTAAAAAGTTGTCTCGGTTTTTTTTAAGAATAAATAAAGTTATGCGTTGCCAAAATTAAAGACAAACTTGAAAAAACTCATATAACTGTAATTTCACCGGCACCCATACACTTTAAAACGGAACACATAGGCGGCAGAAATAGGTATGGGTGTGGGTAATCACCCGGACAAGCTTTTTCAAAAGGAACTCTATTGCTATTAAAACAAGACGCTATTTAATCAAGAATTTATTAGGAAATACACTTTTGCCAATCATTTTTAACCTTTTGCCAGCGATATCGCAAATATGCAGAAATTACTGACTAGGTATTCCAAATGCAAACAAATGGTCCAAAATATCGGAAGCAATATCCACTTAACGTTGGCATCAAACTAGGGTCAAACATTGGCCAAACAGTTGGGACAAATTTGGTTCCACGAAACGCGTCTACGTTTAAGCCAACGTTGGCTCAGTGCATTGAGGCCAGTGTATGAAAGTTGGCCAAACGTAGTATCTAGCAATTTTGGAATCATACAATAGAATGGAAAGCTTAAAGCAAATCGGATTTCTGCAGCACAGAGCACAGCATTCCAATTTGATCTGAATTTCATAAATACAGCATATAACAGGAGTAACGCAAACAACATATTCAGTTATAATCATAATATATTCACATAAAAATTTACTTTTATGAGCTTAAGACCCAATTTCACCATACAATGTTAGTTGTTAATGTTCTGTTAAGCAGTCAATGTCAATTTCAATGCACTGTTAAACAGTCTGTTAAACTGTTTAACAAGACATTAACAATTAACATTGTATGGTGAAATTGGGTATTAGTAGGTATAGTTTATTTAATAACATTGTATAAATTTTTCATTGTAACTGCATTTAAAATTCAGTGTTATAGCTATGACATAAAGGTCAATTTTCTCTATCTCAATTATAGAAAAAGCACATAAAAATACTTATTAGAAATGGCTGAAATTGATTCAACAGCCGATTCTTAACAAACTACTATCAGGGTCTGTGTTTATTATGTTACACGTTGTATACTGACACGTTGCGGCCGTGTAATCCCGGACGTAAAGAATAGCACTACCCCATCTCTACCCGTGGGTGTCGTAAAAGGCGACTAAGGGATTCTCTAGAGGATGGACAGCAGCGTTCTCTGAGTACTTTAACAACCATACTGCGATCGCCAAACCGCCTGCCAAGCGTGGCGATTATGGCAACCCTCCCCCAACTTTTGGGGGAGGCCTATGTCCAGCAGTGGACGTCCTTCGGCTGAATGATGATGATGTATATGTACATGTATACAGGGTTACAGGGAAAGTCGTACTTTATTTCGTCGGACGTTATTATGCAGGTAATTTCTGATGGATTTGATTCTGTAATATGGTGTCTGAAACTTAACCGTCCTGGAGATATTGAATTTTAAAGATATTTTTAAAAAATCCTTTATTTTTTGGCTTTTTTTGGGATTAGAGCTCCCTAGGGTCCGTTTTTTTGTATCTTGTTAGAGATGTCAATTAATAAAAATGGTTAACAAAAACTGAACACACTAATATCAGCTTAAAAAGACTGCTCGACAACGGTTAGAATTAAAGAATTTTCACTAAGTGTTTTTAACATACAAAATGTATGGGACTTATTCTGCAAATAATTTTAAAAACTTCTACATCTCTTTAGCTATTCAAAAAGGTATAACATCTACTAGTGTTCATAAAATCTTAAAAAAAAATATTTGAATAGGCCCAAGTGTTGTACTTACTATACAACCTAAAAAAAAATCTTTAAAATTCAATATCTCCACAACGGTTAAGTTTCGGATACTATATTACGGAATCAAATCCATCAGAAATGACCTGAAAAATTACGTCCTTTAATATTCAGTACGACTTTCCCTGTAAGCCTGTATGTACTGAACAGCGGTTGGCATCTCCATAATATTGTTTGGCCTTGACACAGAAGACTGAACATTCTAAAGGAAAACTTTATTCTAGAGTTCTCAGAAATACAATTAACTGATTCTCTGATAGAATCCATTAACTTTATTGGTCCGTATAACTTGAGTTGTAGTTTTGTTATTAAAGCTAGTCGTAAGAAACAATTTGTACCATAAACTTGTATTTATGTATTGGATTGGTTTGCTTAAGTTTTCTAAGTACGAATAATAATATTCAAAATTATACAGCATGACTATAGATCACTCTAGATCACTATAGATCCGAAAACTACTAACTCTGCTAATCAATCCATACAACTTTTACTATGGAACAAACTCAGCATTCGTGAAAAAAAAAAAATACATTTTGTTAAACATTGATTATTCTGAGGGAAAAGCAAATTTTAATTTTTTTTGATTTCTTTTTTTTCTCACTTAGTTCTAACCGAAAGCAACCGGCTACTCATAGTTTTAGTGGTGATTAAATATAACCGTTTTCTACCCCGAAGGGAGGAAAACGAGTATTTCAGGTCTTGCCTAGGCTTGACCTTTCGGAGATTACCTACCGTTCCTTTTCATATGTACGTGTCCTTATCTATCCTGCGAGAGCGAGATAGCAAGCGCGGCGAGGTGAGACGTCCCACCTCGCTGCGCCCGCGGGTGCCGGCTAGCTGCGGCGCGGATCCCGCGTCCGCGCTTCCTCAGTACCTACCCGAACCTGGATTTAGGTAAAGGCCTAAATTGACGGCAAGGGACTTGCTCCAGGTCAAGCCTAGGCAAGACCTGAAATACTCGTTTTCCTCCCTTCGGGGTAGAAAACGGTTATATTTCAGTTCTGTGCCGTCGGCATGACCTTTCGGAGACCTGTTTGATATCTGCCGGCACAAGTATAGCGTACTGTGACTCTTTATTTGTGTGTATAAGATAAAACACCAAAATTGCATAAAAATAACAGTTTAATCAAATTAAACAAAATTTACTTTCTCTTTACACAATTATTGTTAAGGTAGCTCTATGCTTAAATGAGATCAAAAAACAAAATAATATAACTTCTTTCTTAGGTAGCATACATTCTTGGAATGTTTAAAATTTACCTAGAGTATTAAAATGAGAACTTATCAATTAAATCAGTCTTAACGTAATTATAGGAACATAACAATCAGGAACTTTCAATTACTAATCACATCCACTTTTAGTAAAAATAAGCAACATTATTTGTCACTACACAGGTACAAAAGAATTTAATAACGGATTACTCGCATGTAGAGATGGCGCTGACACAGATTTATAATAATGTTTAAAGAAATTTCTAGCGCCCCTCCAGTTACCCCTTTTTAGCAAATCATCCAAGGGCAAATTATTTTCATAGTTGTAAGACGCTACAGCTGACCGTATAGATCCCGGAGTAACTCCTAGGCCTAAACTTGTAAACACTGGCTTAAGCCATCCAGCAATTACAGTTCTGGAGGCTGATTTAACTTTCCCTCTCGTCGTAATAAACAGATTAAATAACCCTGCACTAGCTTCACGTCTTTCACGAGACACTTCTATTAAAAGATTTATCCATCTAATAAGATTAAACTCAGAATCTTGTGGCTTCAGAATTAACCAACCTGATTGTCTCTCTTTGGCTCCGTCTGTTTTCGACCCAAATGCTGGCCAGAACGTAATAGAATTACTTGTTATTGTACAATGCTTGCAGTCGATTCGGAGTAATGTTAAATCATGTATCCTCCTACCTGAGGTCAGGAGTAACAACAGAGCACAATATCTGGAAATTTGATACAGACTCGATTCGCACGGGGGGTTAGATTTAAGTCAATTAATTAAATCTTGAATATTCCAAACTTGTGACTGGAGAATATTTTTCTGCAGATCTCAAACTTATTGCCTTTAGAATAGATTTGACAACAGGATGGTTGCAAATCCTTTGTTCAGCTTCCGGCTTAGCGAACGTGGCTATGACTGATTTCCTAACCAAAATTGTACTTTATGCCAATTTTTTTATTCTAAAAAGAAAACTCAAATATCTTGCGACCTGATTGGGACTGGGATTATTTGGAGTAACCTTCTCAGATCGACACCATTTAACCCAATTCTTCCATGCAGAGGAATATGTCTTCCATGTTGACTCTCTTCAGGCTGATTTCATCAAATCTTTGTCTTCTTCAGGTAAATCTCTAATCATTTCATTCCACCCTGTACTCTCCATACCTCCAAAGTCATTGACGATACGTCTGGGGGTGAGCAGTTCGTAGCCAGGTCTATTAGATGGGCTGACAGATCCTGGAAAACTATTGGAGCAGCTGTCGCCTTGGACTTCAACGCTGTCCTCCAGAATGCTCGTGTCCATCTGGGAACCACCACTAAGTATGTTCCTTGTGCAAAATTCAGTTGTTGAATGACTTTGGGAATTAAAGGAGGGGGTGGAAACACCCATGCCAGGTCGTACGTCCATCTCCTGCTGAAAGCATTCACAAAACACGCCTGTACATCTGTTGCATCTATTGACACGTAGCAGGGAACCACTTTGGACTGCGACGTCGCGAAAAGATCTATTTGCGGTATCCCCCATCTGTTGAACACTTGCTGCGTCAGGGCCTTGCTCAAGTGCCAATCGGTTGCTGATGACTTCCGCGAAAGGCGATCGGCTATGGTGTTGAAACTGCCCGGTATGTAGTAAGGGACTAGTATCGTGTTTATTCGCCTCGCTAACAGAAGTATTTTCTTTGTTAAAAGATACAGTTTTAGGGACCTTGTCCCCCCCTGTTTCCGAAGATATGCAATCACGGTGCGATTGTCTGCTTGGATCATAACTGTCTTGTTTGCAACTGCATGCTTGAACTTCCTCAGGGCAATGTACACCACGTATAGCTCTTTGAAATTTATGTGCCATTTCTGTTGTTCCGGGGTCCAAGCGCCGGACGAATGAAATTGCTCTAACTGTATGCCCCAGCCGGTGTTGGAGGCGTCCGTTGTAACAAATACGTTCGGTTCTCTGTCGAATATCGGACTTGACATATCCAGCTGTTTTGACCACCATATACATTCGTCTATTGCAACCTGGGACATCGGAAACGTCTTCTTTGGCCTTCGTTCTTCCAATATTCGGCTTGCTCTTTGTAGCTGTCTGCAGAAGAGGCGACCTAAGGGAATTACTTCTGCAGCGAATTGTAACTTTCCTAGGAGCGACGTCCCCTGAGCCCAATTCCATCTTTGAAACCGTATTATCGGTTTGAGGTTCCGCCGTATATCTTTTATCTTGCCTTGCGGTAGGGATTTTCGGTCTACCACGGTATTCCACGTTATTCCCAAAAATTCGATTTCCTGTGTTGGCGCAGTTATGGATTTTTTCCAGTTTATTTCCCATCCTAAGTGTATTAAGAGGTCTGTTGCTGTTTTGACCTGTTTTTTCAGAATAACTTTGTCCTGGTGAGCGAGCAGAAAGTCGTCTAAATATACTAAAATTCGCACTCCGCTCTGCCGAAGCACATCCGCGATCCAGTTTGTTATCCTCGAAAAGGCCCAAGGTGCGCTGGCCAAGCCCATCGGAAGACAGGTCATCTGGTACAAAACGCCTTCGTAACTGAAGATGAGGAACCTGCGATGGCTTCTGTTCACTGGCACATGTAGGTAAGCCTGACAGAGGTCGATTTTTGCCAAATAATCGCCTTTTTGCAGGAACTTTGGTACTTTGGACTGATTTATGAGGCGGAATTTCCTTGGATTTAAGTAGAGATTCAGGCGGCGTAGATTGAATATCTGGCGCATATTTCCATTTGCTTTCTGTATTAGGAACATTCTTGATATAAACCCTGTTTCTTGGACGGCTTGTTCGATTATATTCGCATCCACCATTTTCCTTATTTCGAGTGTCATCTGGTGCGAGGCTGGGGTTTCGAATTTCTTTCGAAGTGGCTTCGATAGACGGGTAAGTGGAGGCATTTTCTTAAACGGAATTCTGTAACCTTTTATTATTTTTTGAATGGACGTTGGGGCACTTAGTTCCCTCCAACGAGAAGCGAAGAGAATTGATTGCCCCCCCCCCCCCCCCCCCTGAACTGGTTGTCAATACGAATATGTGCGGTCTTTCCTGTAAGGCTTATGCTTATTGGAAGCTTTGGGCTTGTCTCGATATTGCTTCTCCCGAGATCCCGAGGTCGTGGCAGATGGCTGGTTTTTCTTCCAGTCCGCTCGTTTGGGTTTTTTCTTAAGATCGGGTTTCGGTTTGCTTTGTTTGTTCCTATATTGCGTAAACGTGGAGCTGGATTGAAGTGGTTTTCTAGATGAACGGAAGACTCGAAATAAACCTCCTTGCTTACTAATAAAATCATCGAGGCGTTCTTCGTCAAATAGATGTGTTTCAGACGGAGGAATATGAGCAAGTTTTGCGGCCTGACATTCATTGACGGGCTTGTACGCCTTCCTTCTAAGCTCTATGATTTCTGCCCTACGGGCACAAGTATAGTGCAGTAGATCATCTGAGAAGTTTTTAAAAGAAGATGTGGGACTACTAAGGAATTCGTGGACGTCGTTACGAATCTCCGGGTATTGAGCTGTCAGCTTTTTAAGTTGTTCTACTAGGGCTTCTCTTTGTTTTAAAAGGCCATGGCTAATTGTACCCAGTGTACTGTCAGCGTTAATCAAGAGGTTTTGGCTGAACGTCTTTGGCATTAAACCGCCCAATTGGTCATTCACCCTCAGAGCATCAAATACTGGAGCCACGCGTAATTTCTTCTGCACTTCCTTATATCGTATCTTATTCCAGGAAGAAGTACCCAGTTTTTGGCAACTTAAACCCTGAGCCTTGATATTTTCTGAAGGGCGAGGTATCAAGGGTTCATCTTCCTTAACCGTTGGAGAGAAGCTTATCTCCTTATCTTGATCTTGGCTAGGAACTTTGTCTCGATCCAAATTTAAATCTGGAGCTTGAAAAGAGCTCGATGCTTCAGGTTCCGAGCCAATTTCATAATCGTCATCAGAAGGGTTTACATTCTCTGTATCTGACTCAGAGGTATAACTAGCCATAATAGACTGTTCCATATTCATTGAGGAACTACCGGCCTGAACGCCCACTAAAGCGGAGTTCTTCAGGGACTCGATTGAACGACCTAGTTTTTCAAAGTAACTATCATCTTTTTCTTCCAGTAGCTCGATCCGGCTTCGTTTGGCAGGCATAGCAACTTCTGCTTCCGAGTCTCCAGAATCCGGACGCAGACGGCGACAGACTTCTTTTCTTGTAAGAAGCAAACTTTTGATAGGTTCAATCGCCTTAATGAAGAATCCTGCTTGCGCGATGGAGCCTTTAACTTTGTTCACTATAGCAGGTGGGCTTGTAATTAGTGCCCTGCAAAATGACCAATTTAACATTGATATCTTGATTTCCCTGAATGGTTTCTCAGCTATGTATTCAGCATTCGGATGAAATAACTGAACATATCCAATTGTTGGCAAGGCAAAACGAATTTTGTTCAAAACTTGAGGGTCAATTTCTTCCCCAAAGAGTTCTTCCTTGGTAGGATTCAGGGTTTTCCGATTAAGCCACCCATCCGGTAATGATCCTCGAGCCAAATTCTTTATTTTGTCTAGCATTGCGTCTTCGTCTTCAGTGTCAGCTGCTTCTTGTAACAACTCCTCCATAGTAATAAATGAGACCGGCACCGCCATCTGCGACCAACAGTTTTTTTTTTTTTTTTTTTGTTAATGCGGTAGCCTATGCGTCGCATGTCACTGTAGACACCGTCACTCTAGCCGAGTAAGTAAAACCTGCGGCCATCGAGCTTTACATATATATGCTTACGAGCCTACGGCTGCGACTAGTGGCCTTACAAACAGCTGCGTCTGACGAGCCTCATTTGGCTGCATCTGGTGAGCCACATACGGCTGCGGTTGGCGAGCCTTCATACGGCTGCGGCTCCCCAGCCTTCCTACGGCTGCGGCTGCCGAGCCTGCATACGGCTGCGGCTGCCCAACCTTCATACGGCCGCGTATGGCGGGCCGTGAAGGCTGCGGGATTTCAGCCGTGATGGCTGTGGCTGGGTAGCCCTATGAGCTGTGAGTAGTGAGCCTGGGTAACTGCACCATTTACCACAATAATTGCTCAAAGTCACGGCTAAAGAGCCGGTGACATTATGCCTGCCGCTTTAATACCGAACCGGGCAGGTTGCGGTATTAAGTGTAAGCTGAAAGACTAAAATATATTGGACAAACAAACAATAAAATAATATGTCTAATAAGTGTAAGTACGTATTGAGAATTTAACTCAATTCGGATATTATTTAGATTGTGTTACTTATCATTAAAATAACACACAGTTTAGCTTGCATTTGCAAATACTTCTTAATTTCATTTGAAGATCCAACGATAATATCGTTAACAGGATCCCCTAAGTAATAATAATTTTTTAACCGAAATGCACCGAATTTACTCACTCTCACAGATATTAATACGTAAATAAATTAAACTTACCGTTTCGTCGAAATTTCGTACGAAACAATCCAATAACACTAACACGCACACACTACTAGGAAAACAATAGCGTACTGAGGAAGCGCGGACGCGGGATCCGCGCCGCAGCTAGCCGGCACCCGCGGGCGCAGCGAGGTGGGACGTCTCACCTCGCCGCGCTTGCTATCTCGCTCTCGCAGGATAGATAAGGACACGTACATATGAAAAGGAACGGTAGGTAATCTCCGAAAGGTCAAGCCGACGGCACAGAACTGAAATAGGCTATACCTAAGAGCGATTACGCACTGCATCCGATCCGAATCCGTAAAAATACGGATATAAAAAACTTGGACCGAATTCGGATATTGCTTTACGCACTGCATCCGATCCAAATCCGTGAATATACCGATCTAGAGTAAAAATCTCGGTCCGAATTCGGATATCGCTTACGCACTTATCCGATCTCTGATCCAAATTCAAACAATTCAGGGGCCCTCTTTGGCATATCCATTTGGCGTCCGATTTGAATCCGAGGTAGTGCGAAAGCGTTCATACAAACATTACTACGGCTACTTCGGTCCGACAATATTTCTTCCGAATTGGAGATTCACGGATGACGGGTAGAAATCGGATGACGGATGTAGTGCGTAAACTACCATACAAATAGTTCTATGGCTACTTCGGAACGTATTTTCACGGATTCGGATAGATTGCAGTGCGTAACCGCTGTAATTCTAGCCAACCGCAACCGTGCCCCCGGTTGCAATTGGTTCGGTCATAGTTACAGCCGGCTAAACCTAGGTGTAACCACAATTCGCCTTTTAGCCGTAACACACACTATTCACAAAATATTTGTATTCAAGAGAGTTTACGAACATGATCATTATTCTCTTTATGTGTACGTCGTAGTCAGAATTAGTTTCAAAGTCAAGTTTAACTAATTTTAATTAACAGAATAGCCCGTTTCATAGAATTAGACAGTAGAAACAAATATCCGAAGTAAGTAATATAAACTTACTTAAAGGATTTCTTAGAAAATTATCATATTACGGTGGTATACAAGATTAAATTAACTGAAGCTTACCAATTTAAGGTAGTAGTAGGTATTTATTTTATTTAATAAACATCGTTAGCCGTTTCCTAGAAGAATGTTAGAATGTCGAGCAGGAATTGCTCTCCCGTTTGCTATTCTTAGTCTGCTTGTACATGACCACGGCGCGAGTAGCGTGTCGTTAGTCATAGTAGTTTATTCATTAACAATAATTTGCATCTGAATTTACACAATATTAGAATCAATGTATAATAAAAATTATATCGATCGAATAAAAATCGTTGTAAAGAAAGAGATGAACTTGCTAAATAATTCCTATGCAGCAAGCTCCGCAGTCGTGAAAACGCGGCCTCATAGTCAATCAACAGATTCTCGTAGTAAATTTTTATCTACACTTGGGAGCAAAGAAATCGAGCCACTCCTATTTTCACGTGTTCTGGTTATTAGTTTTGGTTTCATGAATTATATAATTCAAAATACAAAAAACTGCCCTCACTGTTATCAAATAACCTTTTAGGCGATGTACATATGTTTAGAATTGATCTGTTATTTAATACCAAAAATAATAACAATTATACGTGAAAAATAGAAGTGGCTCGATTTATTTGCTCCAAGTATATTTATGGTTATAGGTACTTGTATTAAAGTTCCAATTTAAGAGTCCCATCTATAGTCAATTTGCTAACATCACTATTAATAAACAATTTAAGAGTCCCATCTATAGTCAATTTGCTAACATCACTATTAATAAACAATTTAAGAGTCCCATCTTTAGTCATTTTGCTAACATCACTATTAATAAACAATTTAAGAGTCCCGTCTTTAGTCATTTTGCTAACATCACTATTAATAAACAATTTAAGAGTCCCATCTTTAGTCATTTTGCTAACATCACTATTAATAAACAATTTAAGAGTCCCATCTTTAGTCATTTTGCTAACATCACTATTAATAAACAATTTAAGAGTCCCATCTTTAGTTATTTTGCTAACATCACTATTAATAAACAATTTAAGAGTCCCATCTTTAGTCATTTTGCTAACATCACTATTAATAAACAATTTAAGAGTCCCATCTTTAGTCATTTTGCTAACATCACTATTAATAAACAATTTAAGAGTCCCATCTTTAGTCATTTTGCTAACATCACTATTAATAAACAATTTAAGAGTCCCATCTTTAGTCATTTTGCTAACATCACTATTATGTAACAACCATACTGCGATCGCTAACCCGCCTGCCAAGCGTGGCGATTATGGCAAACGCCCCCCTATTGGGGGAGGCCCATGTCCAGCAGTGGACGTCTTTCGGCTGAATTATGATGTCATCATCATCAGTATTTATTGTGATGACATCAAATGATCCCCATGAAAAAAGACCACAGACTGTATATTTTTATCCATCTCATATAATTCTTTGGTAATCGGAGGTCTCGTCATTATTATACGCGTAGTATTGTGGCATTTGTATTCCTAAAGCATTTTATTTTTATTATGACTGGTCAGAGATAATGAACATCCGTCGGCAATTTAAAATGGAAATAGGAAAGCTGAAATACCTACCATAATCCCTTAAATTGTTTCTGTTTTAAATAATAGTTTTTTTAGTATAGAACGAAGATGGAAGAAAAATATTAATGTATTCTTGTATACCTTGAACTAAAGGTACTTTTTTAAAAACATAGACACTGAATCACAATCAGTTATTAAGTTATCACAACAAAGTTAATCATAAAAAGGGAAAATAGCAAAAATATCGGACGTTCCTCAATGGCGGTTATTTTTACTTACTACCTTAGAGCCGCTCTTTTTAACCTGTGGTGCACATTTTTCCAATGTTGCCAACACGGCCTCTCCTGACAGGAGGCCGTCCTCGGACTCCCTCCCTCGTTCAGCATCGTTAACTCAGCATCTGCAGCTCGGCCTCCAGCAGCGCCGGCAGCATGGAGCTCAGCGCTTGAGCGCAGCTCCCCTGGTGATACTTCAGCAGGATGAGACTCCTCATTTTCAATGTCAGCACTGCATCTGCACAAAACACTTACAAGACCGACCACGCGGTTACATAAATGCACGAGCATTTATAGCAAACAGGTACATCGTTATACAAAAAAATACACACAAAATATCTATCGGGAAAGAGGCACTACGTGAAGCGTATCCCGTCACACAACCAAGCTAGAGGCACGACGTGAAGCATAGCTTAGCAAAAGATCAAGACAGAGGCACGACGTGAAGCATGTCTTAATAACCATGAGACAGAGGCACGACGTGAAGCGTATCTCAACACACAACCAAGCTAGAGGCACGACGTGAAGCATAGCTTAGCAAAAGAACAAGACAGAGGCACGACGTGAAGCATGTCTTAATAACAGCGAGACAGAGGCACGACGTGAAGCATGTCCGCACACAAATAAATTATAAAGGGAAAGAGGCACTACGTGAAGCGTATCCCAACTATTATACACACCTGAGAGACAAATCAAACCTGTCTCTAAGTAGCCAAACAACTCACCATTACAGTAGGCAACACACACTTCAGGAGTCCATTCTCCCCGCCACGGGATCATGTACTCCGACGCTACATGCGTCGACTTCCCGTAGGATCCAGCCTGGAGCTGCAGCTCGTAACGCCTTTGAGGTACTATCTTCACCACAAGGTATGGGCCGCGCACGAGTCCAGCTTATCAGTTGACTGTGCTTGCAAACTTCGGATAGGTGTCGCTGCATCGTTTCCCGCCAAAACATTGAGAGCGGTAAACTCGGTCGTCCTGTGTTTGGTCATGTTCTGTAATATCAAGTACAAAGTAAAGTTTCCACACAACACAACACTCGGCCATTCCTATTCTGATCACTAATAATGATTACAGTCGATGCAAATCATGTTGAGCACCGTCCGATATTCTTTACATGTTGTGTTACAAAACAAATCAGTGGGCACGTGAGATAGAATCACGAAGATCCTATCCCACTTCTGATCTTGTACACCTTGAACTAAAGGTACTTTTTTAAAAACATAGACACTGAATCACAATCAGTTATTAAGTTATCACAACAAAGTTAATCATAAAAAGGGAAAATAGCAAAAATATCGGACGTTCCTCAATGGCGGTTATTTTTACTTACTACCTTAGAGCCGCTCTTTTTAACCTGTGGTGCACATTTTTCCAATGTTGCCAACAGTATATTTAGGCTGTATTCTAAAAATGTGTATTCAGGATAACACAAACAAATGCCTCCCATTTAAGTTGTTCTAAGTCACAAATTGCATGTTTATGTTTTTCACGCAAAAATGACTGATTTTATGTAAATTATCTGTTCCAAATATAAAAGTACCGAAAAACGATACAAATTTTTGCTAATTTTATATTTGGAACAGATAATAACAATACATAAAATTAGACACATTTACGTGAAAAACAAAAATGCAATTTGTGGCTTACAACGACTTACGTGGGAGGCATCGAAACATAATATTGGCTAGCTAGTCGTGTTTATCGCTCTTCTTTTTTTGTTGCTTAAAAGTCCAAAACATAATAAGACAACACTTATCTTTGAGAGGGGTTTTAGTAGCCTGGCTGGTAAGCTGTTTGCCTAAAACGAAAAGTTAAAAGCCTTTCTTTCGATCTTTTTACATCATGGTAAAGCCACTTACTTACCTGACACCTTAAACTCTTCTCATTCTGAGAAGAGGCCCGTGCCCAGAAGTGGGACAGTAATGGGCTGATTATATAAAAATGTATTATAAAATAGTAATGTGATCAAAGATTTTTTGTATTTGATCAAATAATTTTTATTATTTGATCACATTATGTGCAATTCTAATTTGAACATATTTTCCATCCTTCACATTTTTCGTTCGCGCCCTCTAAAACCTCGTAACCGTAGGCTACAGCTTATTTAGCCTATATGCAATATCATTATCATATTGGTATAATATGTATTTTTATTATAATATATACAGATTATATATAAAGCATATTATATTTTGTTAGTATACAGGGTGTAAAAGGACCCATCACATAGCCGAAATCTACGCACTCTGTACATTAAACTAAACTACATTGACCAAAAATAATTGCTGGGAAACGACTTTTATTTTTTGGCATGAAAAAAAACGCTTTTTTTTGTAGCGCGCAAATTATGGTTGTGGCGATGCCGCGCGTTTGCATGCGTGCAGCGGCCACAAAGCCGAGCTAAGGCGGTCGTGTGCGTTTCATATTCATTGCGTTTTTGTAATTCAAATGCGTAATTTGTTAGGAAAAATTGAAATTTTTGATAATATTTGTATGGAAGAAAGTTTAGTATTATGACTAAGAAAAAAAATGTGTACTTTGACCTTCAATATCTCCAAAACCAATAATTTCCCAGGTATGGTTTGTTCGAAAAAAATGTTCCCAATGACGGGTAGAATACGTGGTTTTCGTTAACGTTAAGGGTCTTTTTACTCCCGATATAGTATTCTGTATAATTTTTATTTATCTTTCCAATACATAATTGTTTTAAATTCTTTTTTGTACCAATTTCGAAGTGTTTATTTTTGACCCAAAGGTTGACTGGTAGAGAATGTTAATGGTATTAAGTCCGCCTTATGTACCACCAATGTACATGAAATTTAAATAAATATCAGGCCCACAAAACGTAAAACAAAATATAAAATATCCAAATTAAAGGGTCCTCTATTCTTAAAACCTCTTTACGTTGTTTCAACATCAAAGACACTCCGCCTATAAAAGGTTAATACGAGTATCAGTTATCTCGTAAAATTGATACGTATACGTTATACGTTCATCGTTATCAAGTGTTTAATTAAGTGGCAGTTCGAAGCCTGGCCTTGTTCATGTTATGAAGGCCTTTTGTTCACCACCGCTTTGGAGGACTTGATTGGAACAAGAGTAACTCTGTATATTTCTAGGACAATGAGCTGGAGTGTACGAAAGTAGGTGGGTGTTTGATAAATGAAGATCACGTTATCCGATATTAATGTGTTTTAATATTTATTACAAAAGTACTTACTTAGTAATAAAATCAAAATAATATCAATAATATCAAAATAGGCTGAGCTAAGTGTCAGCGATGTGAACTACGACACGTAAAGCTGAACTTCCGTGAGTTGCGACCGATGCGACTTTAGGTACTAAACAGGAGAGTTGAGTCTGATATCATGTCACATATACACCGTGGGCCCGAGGTACCCGAATGATTTTAACCACGCCTTTCTGATGCTATTAAGAGTCAAAAGTCGAAAAAAGAAAAAAAATATTTTTTGCTCTTTTAATTTTGAATACTTTAGTTATTACTTCATTGTAAACAATACCTTAGGTTGAACTGGCAACATTTATAAATTATCGTGAGAGTGGATAAGAAACTTCTCACCTCACAACCCTCCCCGTCAAATAAGACATACGGCGAGAAGGGTATGGTATGACTAAAGTCACAACACCGCGTTCCTGGGACTTGTTACCATAGATATTTTTCGATTTGTGAATTTCATTAAATAATGAATATTTCATATGAAAATTAAGCTTTTTTCCACAAACTATATGTAGCTTTTCGTCTCCAATTAGGCTTCGGAATCGAAGGTTAAAATCTTTCGGGTACCTCGGTGTATACATCATCGATACCTATTTTAAAATAATTTCGTCATACAACGACAACGACAAAATCGTCAATGCCTAAAATCATCACTCGATAGTGACTGAATGTAAACGAAGTTTGGCTTTGGCAGGGCACCGCCGTGACTACACGCAATGCTTGAATGCGGTGACGGTTAGAGAGAGAGAGATTCGATGAAATGCATGGCGCACGGCGCATGTCGCAAGTAAAAATCGTTGTAGATTTCGTCAGTGTTTCCATGATCAATATTTTTTTGTCATTGTCATGTAGTCATCGATATAAAAAATCATCGCCCAGCCCATCTCTATCTCTACTAAACCGTATGAAAATAATTGAAAATACGAATAGAAAATATTGCTCCAAATGAAATGCAACAAAAAACAGGTTTTTTCTCAGAAAACGGTTCCATATTTGTACTTATAAATTGTTCCAAGAATTCTCCCTTATAACAGGGTGCATTTAATGGCTTCACTCGAGACTCGACTTGCTAAGGGCTGCAGTTGACATTACGTTGATTTCAAAGAAACCCAGTGACCTATGTATTGCACTTCGCGCCTCGACTCGGCTGGTTGTGACGTCATTGGGAATTTTATACTTGTTGAGTACTGTAGTCCTGGTTTTAAAGAGGAATGTTCATCAGGTTTTAAAATTCTTATGATGCCTATTTATGGGATGGTTAGGTGTCACTTTATTTTGATTGCTTAGGTTATGACTTATGACACGATGCAAAATGTTGTGTTTAGTGATGATAGTATTTTGTTTATTCATAAGTTTCATTTTAAATATACAGTAAGATAAATAACAGACGCCGTTCCCTTAAACTCGTTAATCTACATCATTAATAGATTAAAATAAAAATACAAAAATATGCATAAAAATATGCGAATAAAAAAATTTCATTAAATGAAAAACAATTCGGAACAGCCTGTTTAAACCCAAAACAGTAGCGTAGATAGATTAAATGCGACGTTGCCGTTTTTCCACATTGATAGACAAGTGCGCATGTACAGAATGTGTTGCCTTTACGTATCCATTTATTATTTTTTGTGATATTTTAAAATAAAATATTTTGTTTGGAAATATCTTTTTTAGTATTTACGGACGCTATAGTATTATTGGTTAACTGGAATGCCTTCCGTAATTTAACGTAGCGTATATCTTATGACGATAAACCGTCGGTACCGGTTGTCATATGAATACCTATGACAGTCATTACGGGTAGTCAGAAGCCCGAAAATTTGACAACCGGTCTAACCTTAGGATATCGGCATTGCCCAAAAACTGGGTTGCGGAGGTCTGATGGCAGTCGCTCGTGTAAAATATTGGTATTCAGCCGCATCTGGTTAGACTGGAAGCTGACCCCAACATAGTAGGGAAAAGCAGGAAAATTTTATAAAAAACCGGCCAAGTGCGAGTAGGACTCGCGCATGAAGGATTCCGTACCATTATCTATTCTGTTTTTTAGTATTTGTTGTTATAGCAGCAACAGAAATACATAATCTGTGAAAATTTCAACTATCTAACTATCACGGGTAATGAGATACAGCCTGGTGACGAACGGACCTTTGGGTACGGAACCCTAAAAAAGATACATTTAAAAATATTAAAAACTTATAGCCCACCAGTACTGGTAAAAAACTCTAAGGTACCGGTGACCAGGGCTCCAAAGAAAGGAACCTCCTCACAATGCGTGCTGTGTCAAGGAGTACCGCTTTCTGTACTAACGAGAGCTTCTGAAGGTATTGATGGAGGCTTATAGTAGTTATTTGTAAGTTATTCAGGATCACTGGATCCATTTCTTTTTACTTTTATGTTTTTTATTAGACTTAGCATAGCGTTAGAAAAATGAAACAAAAAAAAGCGTTGAAAAATATATATTTTTAAATACAGTCGGCCTCTTTTGTTTCTAACAATTTTCTTATTTTCAAATTCTCTTTGGCAGAGGTCGTTCAATTATTATTAATTGTAGAAATGGTATCTTGGTAAGTTTCAGTGTTTTTCTTCAAGTGCTAGATAAAAGCACTTTGGAATCTTTGAAGGTCGGCTAGGATGATTTTACTTCTAAGATAATATTTTGATTACTTTGAATTTTGTGTAACGTTTCAAACATTAAACATAAAATAACATCACGCCTGTAGTCCCCGAAGGGCTGGGCAGAAGTGTATAGTACACCCCAGTCGCGTAGGGTGAATTTTCTTAAAAGGGAAGCCGGACCAAAAAATGCTTACCTTGCTCAAGTGTGATGCGTGAATTCCAGTAACTACTCGTTTCGAAAGGGAAGCCGATAGGAATCGAGTTGTATGGAGCCTCCGCCACTGGTACACCCTCATTTCTCCGTTACGTTTAAGTTATTTAGGAAGCGAGCCTATTGCCATCAACCGGGCAGAAATCCAGACTGCAGGCTTCTAGACCAACGAAGCAGTTGACTTGTATTGTTATGTCATTATTAAGAATGTTGGTTAGCCAGTATTTAGTTAGTGTATAAGCCCAAGACTATACCCCCCTTATTACAAAAGATGGTTTAAACCAAGACTAAGGTAAACCCTGTTTTAAAATTTACCCATAACTTTCTTATGTCATGTCAAAGAGACGGGGCTATTTTAAAACCTAGGTTTTTCTTAGACCATCTTTTATAATAAGGGGGTACAAGTTTAGTTTTAGTATACACTAAACCTGAAACTAGTTTGTTTTGATTTGATTTGATAGAATCGGGTCTACTCGCGTAAAAAAACTTTAAAGCCGGGTCCGCTGCGCCGTGTTTTCGTGTTTGCAAACAGGATAACATTGTTTTCTAACCGAATAGGGGCGTGGCCTAACAGTTTTGTTAGAAAATTGCCGCTGCGGACCTGGCTTAACATTGTTTGCTAACCGAATAGGGGCGTGGCCTAACAGTTTTGTTAGCAAAGTTGGCGCTGCGAACCCGGCTTAACATTGTTTGCTAGCCGAATAGGGGCGTGGCCTAACACTTTTTTTAGCAAAAACACAATAACATGTTAGAAAATTGGCGCTGCGGACCCGGCTTAAGAGGCACAAAATACCTTTTATCCCGACGTTTCGGCCGAATTACACCGGCCATGATCACGGGTAGACTGAAGTGGCACATCTATCAGCTTCATGTATCTAGCACAATGTAATTATTTCTGCTAATAATCAACACTATTAATAATCGCCGTCTAATATAAACCGCTCATTAATTTACCACCTGTAATAATATGGAATCATAAATTATTTATTCGTTTCATAAGCTCCCCGTCAATAACTATTATCTATTTCCTTTGTAGTTGGAACTGGCTCCTTTATTATTAGTGAAAACAATCGAATTAATTTAGACAGAGTTTATTTTAGTTCGATTATATTATACACTTACAGGCTGTAAGGGTAAACACAGTTATCCTTGAAACCAGTGGTTTGGTTTCATTTATAGAACGTAAAATCAATGAAAAATAACAAACTTTTTTTTAAGAAATTTTCATTTTTCATAAAAGCATTTCACCCTACGCGCGTGGGCAACAAGCTACGGGAGGGGGCGCGGAGAACTCGCCGCGTGGCCCGATGCACGGCCCCGCACATTTCGCTACCCCAGTCAGTCAGTTGTCTCGCTAGTGAGTGCGTGTACGCCGCGTCGTAGCGCCGCCGCGCCGCTCATTTCTCGCGCGTATATATATATTTTTTTTACTCTGTCCTTTATTTTTATGTATAAGTCAACTACGCAAGGTTTGAGTGACAACGGTGTTTACCCTTACATGCTGTATACTACTAGAGGATGCTCGCGGCTTTGCCCGCGTGGATGTCGTTTATCGCGTTCTCCATGTTTTTCGGGATAAAAGTAGCCTATGTCCTTCTCCAGGTTCCAGAGTATTTCTGTACTTACCATTTCTTCAGAATCAGTTCAGTAGTTTAGTTGTGAACAAGTCACAGACAGACAGACATACAGAGTTACTTTCGCATTTATAATCTTAGTAAGGAAGTAAGGACTAGCTGTTGCTCACTGTTTCATTCGCATACTAGGGGAACTACTTCATGTACCCGGGTAAACAGTATCTTATGTCCTAATCCAGGTCATGGTTTACCTGCGTGCCAAATTTCGTTCAAATTAGTTCAGCCGTTAAGGCGTGATTGATTAACAAACATCAACAACAGAGGCAAAGTATTATTGGGTTGGTTCTCTGTTGGAATAACGAAATATTAGTAGCCAATTCTTATCTGGCCGACAACCTTTCGCAACTTTTCATTTCGCCGAATAATTAAAACGCCGAATGATTAAACCCCTAATTATGTTTTGTAAGTTTTTGTTACGCCGACTAGCCTGCTGGCCACTGTTTCATTAGTCAACTGTATTATTGGCCACTTTACACTTGTTGGATGGCTCATTTTCCCATCAAAATTTCTGAATGATTTATTAGCCAAATAATTATGATGGCTATATAGTCATTCGGCGAAGTAAAATTAGGGAAAAATTGCTTCGGGGAAGATTGCGTCGGCGAATCGTCGTCGGCATAATGAAATTCGATATAAAATACTTCGGCAAAAACTCGGGCACCCATTGGGTTGCTCAGTATCAGCCCGGAGTCTGGATCTGTGTCCGGTTGATGGCAATAGGCTCGCCGCCTATTTCATGGGATTTAAACAGAACGACGAAATGAGAGTGCACTTATACACCTCTGCACACCCTTTGCGGAATAAGGCGTAATGTTATGTGATTCACAAATCACTATAAGAGAAAACGCTGAGACAACAGAAACCTTCCGTTTGACTGCCGTAAAACCCTTTATCAAACTACGCTAACAGACCTTCCTACCGTAAGATATATTACCACCCTTACTACTTCATCATCATCAATCCCTTAACTTGCGACCCTTCTAACCATACAAATTTTAGAGTGAATGCGGCTCAGGTACTATAGTTTATAGGACCTTACAGTTATCGTCAGCTTAAGTATTATATACTAGCTTTTGCTTTTAATTTAGAATTTGACAATCAACTCTTAACATACTACTAAAGTTTCTATAATAATATAATTCAATCATGATTCCAAAGACATGTGGCGCCATCTATTATCATAAGAACGTTATTGTTGTTTTCCTTGGGAACAGTACTTTTTTTCGGGATGAAAGGTACCCTATGTCCGTTTCTGTATACCTGACAAGATTATGCAAAATTTCAGGATAATCGGTTCAGTGGTTTAGGCGTGAAAAGGTAACAATCAAACAAACTTACTTTCGCATTTATAATATTAGTTAGGATAGTAGGTAGGTACCCGTTGGTAGGCGTGCGTGGATTATTTGATTTGGAAGGTTATGCTGCGCTTGCCGCGGTTTGACCGTTCTTTAAACATCGAGAGAACGAGACCTCTCCGTGCCTCGGAGAGAACGTTAAGCCGTCGGTCCCGAGAGTTAGACTAGACTAATTAAATTAATTATTGATACGAATTCATCGTTCAGCCTAAAGAAGTCCACTGCTGGACATAGACCTCCCCAAGCATCGCCACATCGACTATGTTGGAGGGGATTGCCATAATCGCCACGTTTGGCAAGCGGGTTGGCGATCGCAGTATGGTTGTTAAAATACTCAGAACGCTACTGCCCATCCTCTAGTGAATCCCTTAGTCACCTTTTACAACACCCATGGGAAGAGATGGGGTAGTGCTATTCTTTACGTCCGGTACCAGACGGACAAATTCATGGAATTAATTATTAATACGAATTAATTAACTGCAATTGCCTGTTTTCTATCTACTTCTAATCATTGGTAATTAATTTTCGAACTCAAGCGTTCGCCACACCAAACACCGAACGCAAAAGGGGCGTGTCGTCGGGATTTCGTGAATTGTATTCAAGCGATTAGGGAGAATTCACACGTTCACACACCACACCACATCGCAGCCACAAAAAGTGGTCAAGCAGTGGTTACGTGTGAATAGTGTCACTGCAGCTTCTTGCAGTTGCGTTGTAGTAACTACAAATTGTCGATGTGGTCACGTTGTCGCTAGTAGTTGCGATGTGGTGTAGTGTTTGCAGACAAATAGATCGATTCCGACTTCCGACTTCAGGCGTGCGCGCGGTATTGTTGCGTCGAGGCAGCGTTGTGTTTGCGAGGTGATTGGCCGCTAGTGCGCGGTGTCGCTGTTGGTTGCGATGTGGTCTGTATCACCCACACTGTTGAACTGGTGGCAAAATGTGATCCATGTGAATTGAAATGTTAATTTTCATACAAATTAGTGCCTATTCACGTGTTCTTGTTGTGACACCACAACAACAACACGTGTGTGGTTGGTCACACGTAACACTACACCACAACCGTGTGGTTTTGAACGAAACAAGCCTTACTATGAAGCATGACTGACCAAATGTGAACGCTAGCCCACTGTCGACACGACCCGCTCGAGACCCGCGTTTAATGTGGCGAACATTCGAGTTCGAAAATTAATTACCTACCAAAGATTATAAAGTAGATACAAAACAAGCAATTGCAATTAATCACGCTTAACCATGTTGATCGTAAATCTGCCATCTGCAGTTTGTCTGACAGATATTTTGGGGTACAATTATACCCCGCCATTGTTCCAGCGCAATATGATTTATTACGTTATAATTTGATCATAATATTGAAATATTGTTCGCATTTAAATTAAAAGGGACCTGGAATAAACTGAAAATTTGTTTAGTATTTAAACAAAGGATTAAAATTAAGCTCTTGACATTAGTGTCGAGGAGAATTGGGATGAATTGAAACAAATCGACACTTTACAAAATCGATGTTTAACAAAATAACGTGAAATATTCAGTCATAACATAATATTTGTCGCAGACATTTTAAATGCTGCAATCGTAAGCAAATAGTTTAATAGCTGTCTAAACGTCTCTGGAACAAGAAATCATATTTATATTGTTATGGGATGCACATACGACTACAAGGAAATAAATCTAAAATATTAATTACCTATTGTTTAATTATAAATGTAATTTATGCAATGCAATGAAAAGCGTTGATCAAGTGAACAATTTACGTTATAAATCAGTGACATTCAGATTCGTTGCTCATCTGAAGTGTTGACATTTTGAACCGTATATGTTTTAAGCTAATGTTATTACGATTCATTGAAAAATTAAACTGTTGATTATATGGTGTTGATATTTTGATTGTTGATGTTTTGGTTTTTGAAGTTGGGTATCCCACCCCTGCTTGAAAACCGTCATCAGTGATACTTTAAGTGGCCTGCGGATTAGGACCCCCTATAAGATGAACCTTGTATAAGAATTTTAAAATAAAGGCTGTAAGCAACATTCATAGGTTTCGATTTAAAAGAAGACGACGTCGACATAATAAGATTTATCGACAGTTTGTATACGTCAAGTTTTATGAATAGGGGGATAGACTATCATCCCCGGTTGTATTTCATCCTCCACAAGCTATAAGTCACTGTTGATAAGAAAAGGGTTGTTTTCGTTATATCGAGGATGCTTATGTACAATTTGTCACTACTTGGACGATCGGAGAAAATAGGGGAGGAGATATTTTTGACTTACTATGTAACTTTGATCTTTAAAAGACAAGCAACATTTATATTTGAATTAGTGGTTAGTAAGATGAACTAGGTCATAACTATAACAATCTACACTAGATCAGAAATAAGGACAAGCTAGTCAAATATAAAAGGTCAGACTTCTTCGGCCGACGCAGAATGCCTGGCTTCGTCTTTTTTTTTTAGCTTTGCTTGCTGTATATGGTCTTTGTTTTGTGGACCCCTTCTACGTAACTGGGCAGTTATTGGCGCGACCTGAAGGGTCTTCGGCCAATGGGGGAGGGGGGGGGGGAAGTAAAATACTTAACTTGAGCCAACTACTTGTACTACACTAATATCATGACTACCTGCAACAACAGCACTAAGGGCGACCCTTAGTGGAACTCGGACCTCGGCTTAGGGCGTTGCTGGCGGGGACTTAGGGGGGGAGACAGCTTGATGAGGGCTGAACTATCGGTGTGACTTCGGAGGCTGAAGAAATGACCGGCTCTACGACGGGAGAGCTCGGTAGATCGTGACCGGCGGCGGTGGGATGACGCGACGGGCCTCGTCGGCGAAGACGGTATGCCGGACGGTGGCGGAGCTTCGTCTAATTACTACCGCCTTTATAAAATCGGGTCCGTTGTTCCATATCGATAACTACCTTCCTTTTTCGAGATTGCCCAGTGTTACCAGTTACCGACCACAGATCTTAACTGCTTTAGTTGTCAAGGGTTTTGATTACCAAATCGGATGGTTTATTATCCAGTACAATGTTTGGAATTTGGTCTGGTTAATTGCAATAGGTTCGTCCCCTATTCCATGTGGCATAATAACGTTTTCGGCGAACTGTAAATTAATATCGGACATGTTTCCCCTTTTGGAACATACAGTCGTGATATTATTAAATGGGAGTGCCTCCGCTGCCGCCGCCGGCACTCGAACAACCTTACAAACATCCCCTTAAGTTTTTCATTTGTTTTTATTGTGAAAATGAAAGTGGGTGACGAGTAATCGTCTCATGAAGAGTTTGAAGAGGCCGTGAAGGTGTATAAAAACAGTGTATGTATGTAGGGTATGTTCCGGTCTACTGTGCCATGACCTTTAACCTTTTTACCGCCACGGACGTCTATGGACGTCAAACTTTTGAACTGTAAAAAAGTAAGTGTTTTCGACGTGCCACGCCGTCGGAGGCGTCGTGAGCACGTTTTAATTTGACGTCCATAGACGTCCGTGGCAGTCAAAAGGTTAACGTACTCTCCGAAGTATGGAGAGGTGTCGATGTATAACGAAAGGTTACCCTTCCACGATCTGACCCCAGCAAGCGTAGCTTAACCTTGTAAATAGCAATCCGCATCGTTGTTGATTACTCCCTCCTCTCGAGAATTTAGCTCACTATTAGAGTGCTTTTTTTTCAAATAAAATCTGTTCATATTCAGCTTTTATGCTTGGAAATTAAAATAAAAGCTAGGTCATCATATAAAACTCATAATCCAGTTGTAACACAAAAACAAATGACATTCACACAATATGAACGTAATGTATTTTTCTGCACAAAAAAACAAAGAGAGAGTTCCATTAACGTTTTGTATAATAATATTTTGAAATTCAACAAAAGTACTCTGTGAAATGTAGTTATATAAGTTTATATTTTTAGTTTTCTGTACGAAAGCGACATTGCAATAGCAGTATTTGACTACTATTAAAACTAAACAAAAATTTGGTAATAGGTATTTTAAAGAAAGTATAGAAAAAAAATTATAAGTAAAAAAAAATTCGATGAAAAAATAGAAGAAAATACACGCTTTCGAAGTTCGTGGATGGGGTATTTTCTGTCCTTGTCACACGAAACGGATATTGTACAGAGTGATGTCAAGTCACTATGAAGTTTTTAAGGTGCAACGTCATTTTTAAGTAGTGTTGTCTCTGTCTTGTGAACAATTAAATGGTTTATAACTTGGGCATTTTATTAAATATTTCATTGGTTTTTTCACTGGTGTTTAATATTTTTGTAATACTTTCGAGATTTGTAATAAAAAATTATTACCAAATACCTTAATGCGAGTGTTACGGCAATATTCCGATCTGTCCCCCTGATCTTTCCCCTCGTCGGTAACAGGAGAACAGATCGAAACTTTTTATTTCTATTTGTCCCCCTAAAGAACAGTAGAAGACAGACCAGAAATAATTCGTTCGATCTGTCCGTTCGTCTTGGTGACAGGGGAACAGATTTTGCTTATTCCTGATTGGCCCCCGAAGGGGACAGATCAGGGGGACAGACCGGAATATTCCGTGTTACGCAGTGTGAAACAACCAAAAATTACGCTACCACACCTCAGCCAAAAACTACAGGAAAATTAGTTCCGTTGTCGTCACAAATAGTTTTGCAATCAAGGAATTGTAGTGATCCGCGGTTTCACGCGCCGATTTACTCAATCAAAGGGCGAAGAAGTAATCACAGTTGTCCCAACTATGTCCCTTTGAAAGCGGTTTGGCAATACAAGTTTGATTGTTGTTAGTGACATGTCGATACTGCTTATTGGATATCAGATTCAGAAATTCAATGCTAATTTTATGGTGCTTCTACACTGATGTTATGAAGTTTACACAGTGTGAGTGCACATATGAAATCGGATATAATTTTATCGGGAAAAATAACAAAAAACGTCTATCTTTTTCTCGGTGTTGCAGTTATAAAAAAATGTAAAATAATTAAATTTTTCGTAAATTCTTCCTTATTTTATGTGACTGTTTTTTTAGGGGTAAATTGTGGTATTCATTGTCGTTGCCTGTTATTTACAATCATTACTGTTTTTGTTTTATAATGATAGACCACTTGGTTAAAAAAATACAATAAAAATAGTTAACATCTTTAACCTGTGTAGTACTGTAATTATAGACACAATAGATAAACAATGGCACTGCCGATCCGGATCGTCGGGCGGGCCGCTAGCGGTTAAGCTAAGTTTTTTTAATGATTATTGCCCACTTTAAAATTTTGTCTAGTTTCAGCCAATTTCATAATTATGTGCACATTATAGAGACGCACACTGTGAAACAGTTAACCTAAACAGAATGTAATGCATTTGTACATACAGGCTGGCGACACACGCTCGATCGTTTAAAAAACAATGTTTTTATTATTAATGAGATCGATACTCCACTCCATTGGCGTACTGCAGGTGATTAATGGCCGTTTACTATAATTTATCGAGTGTTATTAGTTGAAATTAAGTCCTTTGTATCTTTGTGATATAATGAGTCAAAAAATCCATAGCTTTACATAATAGACCCTTTTATACAGCGTGTCCCAGAAAGTAGTGTCAAGCGGAAGTCCAGAGGTAGAACATCCTTTGAGGTACCCAAATCACCCCCATGTATGTTCCGCGATTTTTTGTAGTTTTCGAGTTATGAATGTTTTTCATGTTTTTTAATCAAACTCGGACTATAACGACATTTTTGATCATAGTGACGTGAATAGTTGAGATACATGAGTAATTTTTTTTTCTAAATTAGCTGATTAGTGACCCTTTAGAATGCATAAACATTTGTAATCATAGATGTAACGAATGCGTTACAAAAAAATATTGAATTGTCACAAAGTTAAAATCTTGCATGTTTCCTAAATCTTTGTGGGTGATTTAAAAATAAATCTCCCTAAACTTTTTTTGTCGGGTGTATTTTAAAAACTTATCCATTTTATCAGCTATTTACCCTGTAAATTTCATCGAGCTATCTTTACGACATTACAATAAAAATTTCATTCAAAGCATACAATATCGAGAATTCCAGTTGTAAAAGGGTGAATAAAAAATTGATCTAACTAATAACGTCTTTTTAGTAACCCTCGACACAAAAAGAAGGATGTTTTTAAGTTTAACGTGTGTGTTTGTGTGTCGGTTTGTGGCATCGTAGCTCCTAAACGGATTTTGATTTAGTTTTTTCTTTTGTTTGAAAGGTGACTTTATCGAGAGTGTTCTTAGCTATGATTCAAGAAAATCTGTTCAGCCGTTTGAAAATCATCAGCTCTTTTCTGGTTGTCGAAGGGATATGAGCAACTTCTACTGGTCTGATCATTTCGAAATTGACTATCCTGTGACTTCAATGATATTGATGACATGTGACAAGAAGAAGGTCATTACAACTTATCATAAACTTAAAGAATCAATAGGCACACAATATCTCTACTGTAAGTTGGGTATCATGCTATTTCAGATGATGCTTGAGTATCAAGTCAAGGTTACCATGTTATTGTAATATCATTGCAGTCACAGAATAGTAAATTTCAAATCGATCAGACCAGTAGAAGTTGCTCATATCCCTTCGACAACCAGAAAAGAGCCGATGATTTTCAAACGGCTGAACAGATTTTCTTGAATCATAGCTAAGAACACTCTCGATAAAGTCACCTTTCAAACAAAAGAAAAAACTCAATCAAAATCCGTTTAGGAGCTACGATGCTACAAACAGACACACAAACACACACGTTAAACTTAAAAACATCCCTCTTTTTGCGTCGAGGGTTACTAAAAAGACGTTATTAGTTAGTTTTAATAAATTTTTTATTCACCCTTTTACAACTGGAATTCTCGATATTGTATGCTTTGAATGAAATTTTTATTGTGATGTCGTAGAGATAGCTCGATGAAATTTACAGGGTAAATAGCTGATAAAATGGATAAGTTTTTAAAATACACCTGACAAAAAAAGTTTAGGGAGATTTATTTTTAAATCACCCACAAAGATTTAGGAAACATACAAGATTTTAACTTTGTGACAATTCAATATTTTTTTGTAACGCATTCGTTACATCTATGATTACAAATGTTTATGCATTCGAAAGGGTCACTAATCAGCTAATTTAGAAAAAAAAATTACTCATGTATCTAAACTATTCACGTCACTATGATCAAAAATGTCGTTATAGTCCGAGTTTGATTAAAAAACATGAAAAACATTCATAACTCGAAAACTACAAAAAATCGCGGAACATACATGGGGGTGATTTGGGTACCTCAAAGGATGTTCTACCTCTGGACTTCCGCTTGACACTACTTTCTGGGACACGCTGTATATTTAAGATATGTTTATATATTTTTGTGTTAAATTATGTATTTATATTTAGTTATTTGGTTAATTCCCGATTTTTATTAGGTTATATATTTGTACGCTGCAAACTGCCTTTACATTATTCTTAGCAATTCTTTCCATCCAACGGTTATCTGGAAGAAATCGCTACCGCCATTTGTACTGTTCTTAATCATGTTTATTCCTACTGTTTTATTTCTTTTAGTGTACAATAAAGTATATCTATCTAACCCTCTCATACAGTAAAATTAGCTTACGAGTCTTTTTATATTATGTCCAGTTTGGCAATGAATGTGTTACCATTGGTAAGCAAAACGAATCATTTTTGAATATAGGAACCGGTCAAAGATCGGCACCCTGTATGTAGGTGTAGCACTACACAGTATAAAACAAAGTCGCTTCCCGCTGTCTGTTTCTATGTATGTTTAGATCTTTAAAACTACGCAACGGATTTTGATGCGTTTTTTTTTAATAGATAGAGTGATTCAAGAGGAAGGTTTTAAGCTATAAAGCGTACACGTGCAAAGCCGGGGCGAGTCGCTATTTTATTAATACTACTCCTTTACACATTGTGTCTACATTTCTTGTCTTTAATCCTCTCGATAACTTAAACTGCAAATCATCGTATTTTACCATCCATCATATTCAATTCATATCACACAAAAATTACCCAATTTTACCAACATTCCTGTTCGAATTACTTCTGCGATCCGAACATTTGGGCTACAATGATTCAGCCCACACACTTTTACGGTATTGTCTCACGGCTCGTATCTGTCGCACGACATAATGTAACATCGTTATGAATACTTGAACACATCTCGCGTTTGGGGCACGTCAAAGTGTCAACGTGACAAAGTTGTATTAAATATTTTATTGAAATGAATGCTGTTTGGTTATTGAAAATGTGTTTTTGTTTATTTTCGGTGTTACAGTCGATGGTGAGGAGGATATTGGAGGGTTCTTTGTTGACTCAATTTAATAATACACTCGGGAGCAATGAATCCGGGTCACCAATATAAACCTTAATATCTCAAAAACTAAGAATAATAACTTGTTCAAATAAAAAGTATGTTGTAGACTATTTAAAATTTCTGTAATAAAATTAATAAAACTTCTATTTTATAAAAATGAATCCCTTGGTCACGGCATCACGCGTGAGCGGCTGGACCGATTTCGCTATATTTTTTTGTTGTTTGTAATTGTCTGGAGAAGCTTCTTTTCTTATGAAAGAACATTTGATATTTCAAAAACAAACCTAATTATCTCAGTATGTCCATATTCTTCATTTGTTTACCGCATGCATGAAAATGGTTTTAACTTTTTGTTACTATTTTGATTTTGTTTCTGAAGGTAGGTAGTAGGTTAGTAGTAGGTAGGTAGTAAGTAGGACAAAGTGCATTGCAACGCGGTACAGCTAGTAGTTTATAAAATACTTTCAAACATAAAGAAGGTTCTTCTTCTCTCATATCAGCATGAGCTGAGACTAGCTCGTGCTATGCCATGGTAAAAAGATTAGCCAGTCAGTAACCTTGGTAGCGGAGTTGAAAAAAAAATCCGCTGTTCCCTACATTTATGTTCGCATAACTCGTCGAAATTTAGGGAACAGCTGTTTTTTTTTTCGCGATTTCAGGTTTGTTCCCGTAGTAAAATTTGTTCATAATGATGAGTACAGTGACCCCTTTGTGCGTATTTATGTTACACCTTGTGTACCTGAACAAACAACCAATGTCATTCGCTCAATTTCGCGTCACTCACTCTTACCGCATGAGAGTAAAGATCATTTTTACCGCAGTACCTACTAATAAACATTCGTGGTCTTGAAGTTGCACTCAGTTCGTAAGTAAACGGTTTTACGAAGTTTGCTGATTTCTTAGTTGTGTCGTAATGTACTACATCTTTGATATTACTGTAAGTATTATCAAAGATGCTCATGCCCATCCTCTAGATGTAATCAACCGATAAAGATGGATAGTTACTCCGACACCTATTTCATTTTATAAGGGGCGTCACTCGAACATCGCTCTAACCATTTCATTATTCAGTTCATCGATCCTACAATAATAATTTCTTATTGGATCAGGAGCCGCGCAACGTTGAGTGGGCGACCACCCTTATTGTTATTTTGATCCTATTATAATCTCGGTTTATTGTTTAGATGGTAATTAAGATATCCGTAACAAATGGTTAAGTAACATAATATGAGAAATATTTTAATAGTAGCTTTTACCATGGGTTTAAATTACATTAATTAATTTGAAAATTGTGATGAATGGTTTTAATTACTGTAAATATTTATTATAATTATTTATTTCTATTCTTGTCGAGGCTTCAGTTTACAATAATAGCCTTATAGGTACTCATAATGTTAAACTCAAACGCATTTCCAAGCGTTACTTCAACACTGCCCCCCGCCATCCGATCCCCCTAGTCACCGCGGCGGCCGACTACAGTCCCTCTCTCATCAGTAAAGTACGCCGTCCCAGGCACACACTTTTAGAGCCCGATGACGAAATTACCCTCCTCCAGGAGGCGAGTAAATCGATCAGCACACTACACAGCGTCCGCCGCCGTCCGGCTTACCGTCCTCGCCGACGAGGCCCGCCGCGACTTCCCACCGCCGCTGGTCACGATCCACCGACCTCTCCCGTCGTACAGCCGGTCGTCTCTTCAGACTCCGTAGTCATACCGATAATTCAGCCCTCATCAAGCTGTCCCCCCCCCCAAGCCCCAGCCAGCAACGCCCTAAGCCGAGGTCTGAGTCCCACTAGGAGTCGCCCTTAGTGCTGTTGTTGCAGCTAGTCATGATGTTAGTGTAGTATAAGTAGTTAGCTTAGATTAAGTATTTTACTTCCCCACTATTGGCTGGAGACCCTTCAGGTCTCGCCAATAACTGCCCGGTTACGAAGAAGGGGTCCGCAAGAACCGTCTACAGCAGTCTAATAGAAAAAAAACATATTATTTGAAACAAATCATACCATGAATATTAAATTTTATTCATTATAAGACGAGGCCCATTTCCAGCAATCGGACACTAATGGGCAATTATGCTTATCTATATGACGGCGGGAGCAACGGCTGAGCGATAGCACCGTCATCATCTTGATTAGGTGGTACAGGGTTCATAGCGTAGAATGCGTAGGATAATAATTTTAAGTACTGTTCTTTTGAGTTATAACTTTACTTTATTGTTTTTTAATCACACATCACTAATTAATTCGGTAGACAGACAGTTTCGTTATAGAGGAGTGTTCTGGATAGCGTCCCCAGTCGAACAGTCCCCGCTGCACGATCCTCTCCAAAACGACTCTGTTCACGTGACGTCATTAGAATAACAACTGACGACACGGTATTTACCACCTCCTCAGTACTACAATAATCAAATGAAGATATTATTATTTATCGATACCGTTTTCCACGACATATACTTACATAAATTAAAACTTTTTTTTTTTTAAAAACCTTGCCCCACACTAAGATTTCTCTTGTATCGTGGGTGCGTTTACAGACACAAATCTCACAAACAAACGCCCAGACCCGGAACAACCATCAGTAGGCCATACAAATTTTTGTTCCGTGTGGGAATCGAACCCACGACCCGTAGCGCAGAAGCCAATCGCTTAGCCACTGCACCAAACGTGTCGTCAAACTGTAGACATGGCGTGTCTGCACATTGGAAATATTAAAAAATAATAGCGGAGGGGTTAAAGGATAACCAATAGAATCCATTTTTTGTCATTTTTGTCTGTTTGTTTGTTCACGTATCACGTATAAAGTACTGACTCAATTTTATTGACTTTTATAGAAAAATATTGTGCGTATTTCGGAGTAACAGTTTTTAGTCCATCGAAATAGGTCCCGCTTAATCAAAAGATATTAGAATTTAAAGTTATCAAGAAGATATTTGTTTAATTATTGCGACACAATATTGATTTCTGACTTCCATGCGGATGGAGTCGCGGACTAAGCTAGTATGTAGGTACTATACTATAAATCTACGTAATATTTTACAAACAAGTTTACATGTCAATATTTTAGCTTATTAAGTTGTAGATAGCATTGGAAACGCTTAACCGACCATCTTCAACAATAAACACCACAGTACCACATAAACCAGTATATTCAAAACTTAAAAAAATAAACAAAAACAGCTTCCAGAACATTAGCTACACCCTCAAGTGTGTAACTAATACCGTAAAAGAACTCTCGTGGGTCAAAAGATAAAAGGCAAGTTTCCACTCGAGCACACCTAAACGGCAACCTGTCAATTTATAAGGCTGTTCCGCTCCATATCCAACGATGTTATCAAGTCTTTCTAGTCAATAAAGTCGGATCACTTGTCTTATGTTACGATGGCTCTGGGTTAATAGGCTAGGGGAGCGGAAATCCGACTACCAATGGCGCGTAACGCCACTAATCGCCTCGTAGCCGTAGCACTCTAAAAGCGTAGCGGTGTAGCAAGTTGCTACGTGATTTTGCGTAGACGAGCTACGATGTTTCTTATGTTGGGTTGATAAAATATAGTTTTGATAAGTTTTCTTTCTTGCACGGGTTTTAATAGTTAATGCTTAAATATAATAATTCTTATTACGTTCTGCTTATCCTTTCCCCAATTATGTTGAGGTCAGCTTCCAGTCTAACCGGCCTACTCCCTAAGTCCGTCAACGAAGTTAGTCGCCCGTCCGAAAGTAGCCCGAAACCACAGTGTACCTACTTACTACATATAGTGGGTCAACGCCCATACATTGGACAGGTCCTATGAAATGTCAAAATTATGTAGGGGCGGAGGTTATATCCCAAGTATGCAGTATGGATACTCGGGACATAACCTCCGCTCCTTCACCCCGCAACTCCCCGCACGATTGCTCTGCGACAATGTTCTACAATGACCGACTGTAAGGAGTAAGATATAGGTAGACTGTGCCGAAATGTAGGAGTGAACAAAACAAGTGTCAAGTTCAACTTTTCGGACGGGCAAAAACACGTCGGTAGTAGGGACAACTGTCAAATCGTTTTGTCTTTCATTCTTAGTTCGGGCCTCGAAATAATCGTACGTCCGTAGGTGATAGGGAGTAAGAAACGCTCGTAACTAAGGCCGAAACTACGGACTTCGTGCTTAGGCAGTAGACCCCCAGATGCGGCTGAATACTAGTATTTTACACGGAGCGACTGCCATCAGACCTCCGCAACTCAGTTACTGGGTAATGTCGATATCCTAAAAATAGACCGGTTGTCAGACTTTCGAGCTTAGAAAGAGGGAGGCCAAAGAAATTATGGATGGATTGTGTGAAGAATGATATGAAAGAGAAGGGAGTCAGTGATATCATGACGGGTGGGTGACAGGACGGAATGGAAGAAGAAAACATGTTGCGCCGACGTCGGCCAAATGTAGCAGGAGTTAAAAAATATTTAATTAATTCAAGAAAAACGATCAAGCCATTGGGATCACAGGAAGCAGAGTGAGCTGTCAAACGTTTAAAAGTTGCCAGTTAACTTTCACAACCTAAAACAAATACTCGCCTGTGTTGCCAACAAACAAAGTTTTAATTTATAAATGCAGTAAGACCATGATATTATCTGTAATACCATGTTCCACAATACCTACCAAGGGATAATAAAACCGGTTGTCACCATAAGTAACATGGGATAAGGGCAGGAAGATGAAGAAGTCAGACTTTCGTGCTTCTGACTACCCGTAACGACTATCATAGGTATTCGTGTAGCACCCGGGACTGACGGTTTAACTTACTCTCCGAGGGACGGAGAGGTCTCGTTGTGAAACTGGTCACCCATCCACGGACTGACCGCAGTAAGCGCAGCTTAACCTTGCAAATCATACAATTTGTGCGGTTGTTAATTAGCCATGAGCCTCTCAATTCGAATCCATGTTTATTATATGTAAATAATAATTTCAATTATGGATATTGTTATCGCATTAATTAACAGAAACAACTATTATTCACGCATGCCATGCAGTTGATTACATTCGTTATGATTAAATTATTCGAGTGAAATAGTAGCTGGATCAACATTTTAATTTAACTATGACGGTAATAAGCAATTCTGGAAATTAATACGTACTATATTGACAAAATAATAAAATATGAAAATTGTTTAAATGCGATGATCTCGTTCGGTTTCATTGTAATTCACTTAAAAAGTGTTCGTGTTACTATTAATTATTATTGATTATTTTATAGTCCATACAATTTCCTGGAGGGCTTTATGTAAGAGTACAGGGTTATTGAAAAAACACTAACAACCTCTTAAGGGGTCATTGTACTCATCATTATGAACAACTTTTACTATGTATCAATTATTAATATTATTCTGTTAATACCTACGCAAGGCTGTAAAATGTGAGGACCATGCAGCATCTAGTATTACACTTTCATTCTTAATATTTGACTGCCTATTGTCTATCGGTATGAGTCTGTCATGCTCACTGAAATGTCTTGCTGATGGTGGCGTTGTGCATCGGGTCGTTTAGTTCCCTGCAACATGGTTGAGCTGAGCGACGCCGATGTATGCGTCATGCTCGTGAACGGGTGCTGTCTGTTGGGACTGGTCAGCTCGTAACTGCTATGGCAATCGTTTTAAAAGGCTAACTTTCTCATTACTTTTTATGTTGTTAACCACGTGTACATTAATCTCCGTTGTTCTTACATTACTACAATGAAAATTGTCAAAACATTTACTTTTTTAAAAGAGTGTCTATGGAGTTTCTTGCCGGTTCTTCTCCAAAGGACCTACTACTTGGAACCGAGCCCCTAGTGTTGACCTTTTGAAAGCACCAGGGATCTGGTCTACTTGAAATAAAAACTATTTGACTTTGACTTTGACTATGGGACCAAAACAGAAATCGCGAAAAAAAAATCAGCTGTTCCTTACATTTTGACGAGTTATGCGAACACCAATGTAGGGAACAGCTGTTTTTTTTTCGCGATTTCTTTTTTGGTTCCATAGTAAAAGTTGTGTGTGAACAAATGATCACATGCACAAACGTGTTCACATGCACAAACGCCCATACCCGGAACAAGTATGTGTAGGCAATTCAAATATTTGTTCCGTGCGGGAATCGAAATGAAATCCCGTAGCGCTGGAGTCAATCGCTCAGTCATTGTACCAAACGTGTCGTCACGCCTCACTCGAACTAATGTGTGGTTCAATCAACTAGGTGTTATTACTGTGTCGTTTTCAGTTGCTTTGTCGCTTTACATAATAATCGAATAGTATTGAAGAATAGGGTATTACGCCCATTTTGAAAAGTGTCTCAATTAGATTCTATAGTGCTAATGAACCACTAAAATTCAGAAATTTTTTATTCAATCGATAGGTGCCATAAAAATGCATTAAAATTTTGTATTTTCAAATTTCGCGCGTAATTTGACGAAAACGCTGGACGCAGTGGACGCCATATTGCTCTATGGTCATGACGTCAGTTGGCTGTGCTATTTTGTATGTTATGCATAGAAATAATAAGTACTACGATGTTATGTTAACTGTTTAGTTGACAGTTGACACTTCTAAGTTTACATTCCGTATGACATAATAATATGGCGGGTAATTCATCAACTCGTCCTACATGCCTACGGCCCATTTAGGACGACTTGCAGAAAATCAAAATAAATAATATTTTCATTCTGCAACTCGTCCCACATTACTATCAAAATGAGAAAAGGTACAATCAGTAGCAAAAGTGTTACTGTGTAAATAATAAAAAGAAATTGTTATAAAACATTTAATCATCACAACATTGTCACATATTATAAACAGAAAAGATTAAATCATCACAAATGTGACACCAATTAACACACGAGGTAACATTCATACATGTGGATTTAATAATAATAAACCTAAACCCGCAGGCTAGCTTATGGCGAGCTGTTGGGGAGTAGCGACCTCACACGGACCTAATCTCCCGGGAGATGTATTGTTCCTCATCTCTGGCTTGCCTTCATTGGCCGGCCGGAGTGAACACTGACGAGAAATAGAGCTGCCACCTCTCTCTTGCGATAGCAAGAGAGAGGTGGACTCAAACCCGACTGAAACCGGCCAATGATAATTGGCCGGTTTGAATTGAAATAAACTTAAAATTATAAAATAATAAGCAATCGTCATAAAGATCAACAGTTAAATGGCCCTGCGGCCATTTAACTGTTGATCTTTATGATGGAGGGATGGCGGAGCAAGGAGCTTCACGGACGCTTCTACCGGGCCCTTCATGGGATCGATGTAGACTTTCTGGCGTCCGTAAAAAGTATCTCCTGATAAGTCTGCTCGCCTAGTACCATGCTTCACAAAATATTAATTCCATATTTTATTTTACCGCAGGCAGCAATTGGCGAACAGTCTGATTAAAGCCGCAAATAATATTGCCAATAGAATATTGTCAACATTATTGCGTGTGTATGGGCGAAAAAAAGTATCTCCTGATAAGTCTGCTCGCCTAGTACCATGCTTCACAAAATATTAATTCCATATTTTATTTTACCGCAGGCAGCAATTGGCGAACAGTCTGATTAAAGCCGCAAATAATATTGCCAATAGAATATTGTCAACATTATTGCGTGTGTATGGGCGAAAAAAAGTATCTCCTGATAAGTCTGCTCGCCTAGTATCATGCTTCACAAAATGTTAATGTGATCTGTGTGATTCTTTTCTCATAACAGGCATTTCTAACGTTGAGTTAGGTAGAACGGCTGTAACGCGACTGATCTGAGAAAAATGCACCTTCAAGAATAAGGGCCGTTATAAATATAAACGACGTTACGCGTAGCGGCCGTAGTGCGACTCCGTCAAATAATCTATAAACAAAACGAAAGTGAACCTATAAATTCTTAAAAAAATATTGTTAAATCTTGTCTTACTAACTGTATCAAACGTCGATAAAGTTTAAAGTTCCACACAAAAAGAAACGTGGGACGAGTTGCAGAATGAAAATATTATTTATTTTGATGTTCTGCATGTCGTCCTACATGGGCCGTAGGCATGTAGGACGAGTTGATGAATTACCCAATATGGCGACTACTATTTAATGGTGTTATGAAACAGATGAAAAAAGCTGAAACCTTTGAATTCAATTTTAAAATTTAGTTTGCTATTTTATGAACTTTAGTTCGTTAACGTTACCGTTTTTCCGACTGCTTTTTGCCTAAACTATCTCAATAACATATTTTTAGATTTTTTTCTCATATAGAGTAAATTACCTATTATTTGTTGATCAGCTGCTCAATAATTGATATAGCGTTCTTTATTTATTAGTCGTTTCAGAGGTTCGGAGTATTTGCTCGACGTTGAAAATATTTTGTTTTATTATAAAGTTACGTTTAGAGTGCATTGTTTTCTGCTATCCTCGTTAGACAGAGAGAGATAGGAGAGTGATTATACTGTTTTGACTAGTTGCTCTTCCAGGTTTCTTATTAAGTTCGAAAATATTTTCGTAATGGTATAGAAACGCCACACACAACACGGAACTTTTTTAGGAATATTCACTTCTCATTATTATAACTTTATTTTAATACCTTTGACCGCCATGTTTTAAAAGTCAAAGATCAGTAATCATTTCATTTAATATATGAAAAAAAGTTTAAATCAAATCTAGCATTAATCGAAGATTAAAAGTTTTTTTTATTTACTTTTGTATCATTGGCGGTCAAAAGGTTCACTCTTCTACATGTATCATCACGCTAACACATGACGTCTCTTTGCAGGCAAGCAGCGGTAGTCGCGTAGGCAGAATGCCGCGCGCCGGCGCACTCCTGCTGGCGTTAGCGGCTGTCCTACTCGCCGCTGAGTGGGCTCATGCCTCATACATCGATCCTGGTACTATACTAGCATTATTTTTATATACTAAATAGGCATATGGACCGCTGAAATGAAGAAGGCTAATGCAGTCTTAGCACACACTTTTACGATGAGAAATGTGTTTATACGATCCGTGATATACAGCATGTAAGGGTAAATACCGTTGTCACTCAAACCATGGGTAGTGGACTTAAACATAAAAATATATAAAGAAGTAAAAAAAAATACGCGCGAGAAATGAGCGGCGGCTAGTTCTTTCTATTATTATTATAAATAAATTTAAGTTAAAAATATCAGTAATACCTAAGCATTGGATTCTCTGAACTATCTACACACAATATTTTACTAACCTTAAATTAAGCAAGCAACAGTATTATAGTTCGAAAGAAAACCTTAATTAACTGTTTCTTTATGAACAACATCGCCTCAAGAATTCTGCGAAAATGAAGACAAATTTTAATTATAACAACGCCTATAATAATAACTCTGTGTCAATAATTGTAAGGTTACAGGACCTATTAAAATAAACAAGAAATATTTCAAACATATACAAGCTTAGTTTTACGAGTAGTATACATAATATACTAAACCTGAAACTAGTTTGTTCAGAATCACTAGGAGAATCGATTGACATATTTTTTACACCACATATATTTTTTTTCATAAATTTCAACTTTTTTTCTGTATATTTCTACCCATAACAGTTGACGGGAATAGACACCTTGAGGCTTGAAATGGTCTGCTCGGTCAGTTTCCGTGTATTAAACAACCCCTGCATAGCACATCTCAGGCATTTCACACTTTATTAGGAAACTTATTGCGACATAAACTACGATGTAACTTGGACATTTATTTAAAAAAAAACACATATTCAGGCCGTTCTGATGAAAATCTTGTTGGGGTGTCTCGATGTTTGTATAGGTATACTAAAAATAACGTTGTATACATAAAGTCACACGTATTTCCCATGGAGGTAGGCTGTAACTACAGATCGACACATGCGATCCTTTCACTTCGCCCACGTTCATACTTCGTGTCTTACGAGCATCAGTTGTGAGTACTACACACCTGGGAGGCCCACTTGGAGATATGATTTCGAACATGAAACGAAATATGTTTTACGAAACGCGGTGTTATTAGCCCCCCTGTTTTTAGAGTTCCGTACCAGAAGGGTAAAACGGGACCCTATTACTAAGACTCCGCTGTCCGTCCGTCCGTCTGTCACCAGGCTGTATCTCATGAACCGTGATAGTTAGACAGTTGAAATTTTCACAGGTGATGTATTTCTGTTGCCGCTATAACAACAAATACTAAACAACAGAATAAAATAAATATTTAAGGGGGCTCCTATACAATAAACGTGATTTTTTTGCCGTTTTTATAGATAACTAGCGACCCACCCCGGCTTTGCACATATACGTTTTATAGCTTAAAACCTTCCTCTTGAATCACTCTATCTATTAAAAAAAACTGCACCAAAATCTGTTGCGTAGTTTTAAAGATCTAAGCATAAATAGGGACAGACAGCGGGAAGCGACTTTATTTCATCCGACTCGCCCTTGGGCGGTTTTATTTTAAGAACATCACCAATGAGATCAATGTATGTACCTAGAATGTTCGATTTATTAGCCATTCGATGAAATGAACGTTCGACTTTTTTTTTTTTTTTTTTTTTTTTCTATTGGACTGCAGTAGGTCGTCCTAGGGGACGGTTTCTACGTAACCGGGCAGTTATTGGCGAGACCTGAAGGGTCTCCAGCCAATGGGGGAAGTAAAATACTTAACCTAAGCTAACTACTTGTACTACACTAACATCATGACTACCTGCAACAACAGCACTAAGGGCGACCCCTAGTGGGACTCGGACCTCGGCTTAGGGCGTTGCTGGCGTGGACATAGGGGGGGGGAGACAGCTTGATGAGGGCTGAATTATCGGGGTGACTGCGGAGTCTGAAGGGACGACCGGCTCTACGACGGGAGAGCTCGGTGGATCGTGACCGGCGGCGGTGGGGCGTCGCGACGGGCCTCGTCGGCGAGGACGGTATGCCGGGCGGCGGCGTTTGTTGTGTAGTGTGCTGGTCGATTTACTCGCCTCCTGGAGGAGGGTAATTTCGTCATCGGGTTCTAAAAGTATGTGCCTGGGACGGCGAACTTTACTTATGAGAGAGGGACTGTAGTCGGCCGCTGCGGCGACTAGGGGGTTCGGATGGCGGGGGGCAGAGTCGAAGTAACGCTTGGAAATGCGTTTGAGGTATTGCCTGATGGTTGGCATTTTTAGATCGAGATGGAGTTGGACGTTACGCATGAACCACGGGGCAGCCGCGGCTCTGCGCAACACTCGATTCTGGAGGGTTTGGAAGGATTTAAAGCGACAAGGCTTAACGTGTGCGAACACGACGCTAGCGTAAGTCAAGATGGGGCGGATGCACGTCACGTAGATTCTCAGCTTATTTCTAAGTGACAATTTACTGCGCGTTCTAAGGATGGGGTGGAGGCGACCGACAGCGAAAGCGGCGCGAGCGCGCACCGCTTTGATGTGGTCTCGGAAACTCAGATGGTGGTCGAGGATAACCCCCAGGTATTTGGCTTTCATCTCCCAAGGGATCTGTTTGCCGAACATGAGGACGGGACGGATGTGGGTGTGGGTATCACCGTGTCTCTCGAAAAGAACGGCTGCGCTCTTTTCGGGATTCACCTCTATTCTCCATTTCCGGAACCAGACCCCGAGGGCGTCGGCTGCGGTTTGAAGGGTTCGAGAGATGCTATCGAGACTCCTACCGGAATAGTAGATAGCCGTGTCGTCGGCGAAGAGAGCCAACTTGGCCAAGCCACGTTTGGGAATGTCGCTGGTGTACAGCGTGAACAGAAGGGGCGATAGCACGGAGCCCTGAGGGACTCCTGCGCGAATGGGGTGAGGGGACGAGAGGGTGCCTTCTAGGCGATAGCGGAAGGAGCGATCCGACAGAAAGTCTCGAATGATGAGCACGAGACGGTCCGGCACGTTGAATTGGTACAGTTTGTATAATAAACCGTTGTGCCAGACCTTGTCGAAGGCTTTCGCTACGTCGAAGAAGAGCATGCCCGTTTTGTACGAGCGCATAAAACGGGAGCTAATGTGTTCGACAATGCGGTGCAATTGTCGAATGCAACAGTGCTGGGTTCGAAAACCGAACTGTTCGTCGGGGATGAGTTTACGGGAGTCAACGAAATCCTTTAAACGGATATAAATGAGACGCTCATAGATTTTCCCAATTACATTGAGAAGACTAATGGGGCGATAACTAGTGGGCTCACTCTTGGGTTTGCCGGGTTTGGGGATACCGATAACGGTGGCTTGTTTCCAAGCTTGCGGAAAGATGTTATTACTCAGAGCGCCATTGAAGATGGCGGTCATGAGAACTATGAGCGGGGCGGAAAAGTGTTTGATCACCTTATTGGTGATACCGTCTGAGCCGGGGGCTTTCCTAGGTTTGAGATTCCTCACTATCGTGTGGACCTCGTCTACGGTGATGGGGGGTAAGGGATCGTCGGGGTCTTCATCGGGAGGGGAACGTTCGACTATTTGAACATTCGATTTATAGTGTTCGATCAATTGATATTCGATGTTTTGGCATTCGATATGGCATAGTACACCCACCTATAGTATGTAAGGTATCCTCTATCGGCGTTTCCAATAGCATCCGCCTAATCCTTTTGTTTATCGCCGTTCATTCATGTTTCTTTGCTAAACTTGAGGTATCACAATTTTACATCGGAGTTCTTAATATTTAAACGGTACTCAAATATTTCAACGCCATTTTATGAAGCTGCCTCAGAGATACAAACAAATCTCTTATTAAAATCTATTTACAGTAATTCGTCATCCGTAAAAAACAAAAAAAGGAAAATGAACGGAACTTTCTGTTTCTACAGGCGAAATAACTTTAGATGAATTAAGGACTCGTAAATCACCCAATTTTATATTTGACAACGTTATGAAAACACCTTGATGATTGAAGAATGAATGAAGTTATGTCATTCAGACGGAAAATAAACTTAATTATCTTGTTGAATGTCAAACATGATTAAAGGACTGGCCACATCGAGCCGGGGTTTTCGCTGTCGCTCTGAATATTTCGTGGCGATTTTAATTTTATTTATATCTGAAGGTCAATTCTCGTAGTTAATGGACACTATGACTGGGCTGTAATTAAATTATGAACTGTCAAAAATTATCTGATTCTACATCTGTTAGATGTCGCTTTTCATTCATATCATCTCTCACACAATCTATACATCATTTCGAGTCTCCTGAAAGCATGGCAGACTTATTCACGCCCAAGTTCGGCCGCGTAATATTGGCATAGTGTGTCGCTACACTTAACAATACAATTCTTAGGAATTTCACAAACTTCCTAGAAATGCTGAAATCGAAATCTAAAGATTTTAAATGTTTAAAGCCCCGATTTCATGTTCTTAAATATTATAAAGCAATGGATTAAATAAAGTATTTTGTTAACAGGAGACGACGACGTTGAAGTAAACCTGTCCGATTACGGAGAAGACCCAGTTGATTTGCAGCTGCTCCAGGATGTTGGAAAGTGAGTTCTAATTCCTTATAAATACAGTTCAAAATTAAATGAGCCAAAGCTTTAAGTTAAACAAGGTGAATATTGAGAAGTATTAACGAAGCACGACTCGTGATTATGGAGTTTAAGTTATGAAATAATATGTTTAACATAAAATCAAAAAGGATTTAAATACATTAGAGAGTTTATAAAGATATTCATGTTTCATATCAGAAAATAGGAGTCAGGACAAGTCCTCAAGTTTAAAAACAACTTTGAACTGACAAAAATATATCTTGGACTGTTACAGTCTTAATCTCCCGTGTCTTGTCCCGTGTAAGGAAAAGCTAGAATATAAAACTACCTCACCGCACGCTGATAATAGATGCGTGTTGTAAGATTCAACAAAACCCAACACGTTTGGTGGTAGGATCTATACGGTCCGCCTGGCTAGCTACTACCCTCACATTAAAGTCCAGCGCCAAGCAGTTGACTGTTTTCCGTCGTATGTATGTGGAAGCAAGAAGGGTATACGGGAATCCCTCTTTATATCTGTTACTTAGATTCGTGTGCTCCATCTTAGCACCCGATCTGCGCTTACCACCAAGTGCGAGGTCAAAAAATAAAGAATAAAAAACTCCTTGCTCAGTTTCGGTGTTGTACTTCTTTTATGGGACACTGAGTGCTGCTAATGCATAATTAAGCAAATCCCATGGATTTTTACTAAAGAGGAAATCAAGTTATCATATAAAGACAAGTAAAATGAATGCATGCGCCCACCGCATAGCATTGGCAAGGACATAAACTTAGGCTAGCGTTCAATGATGTGGTTTCAGACGATCGTCGCTGATCTACGTTTTCAGGCGCGCCTGTGTGAAGCGGGGAGGCAACTGCGACCACCGGCCCGGTGACTGCTGCCACTCCTCATCGTGCAGGTGCAACCTGTGGGGCTCCAACTGCCGCTGCCAGCGCATGGGGCTCTTCCAAAAGTGGGGGTAGGCCTCCACGCTACACCTCGACTCCCCTGAAGCGGCGACCAACTCCCACCAGCCGACTTGACCGCCGCTCCATCGGACGGACAACCTTTGCATTTTCAAACGGACCCGTTGCGTTCTTCGCCATATTTCATTTTCCTACGTTCCCTCTCTATTCACTACCTTAACTTATCGCTTAGAGAGATTCGAATTGAACACAGGGACCTAGATTTTAGTTCGGAAATATTTTTGGACCTTTTATGATATACAAAATTTATAAAATGGTATTGTTTTCCTTGTTAGAATTATGTGTATTAGTTTGTTTCTTGTAGTTTTTCTTTATCTGATTCATCGAGTGTCCGCTTACGTGGTTGGGCAATCACCCAGCCTTATTGCCCAATCAGTACGCCTAGACGTCAAGCTCGGTCAATCAGACCCCGGCAACTGCCTCTGGCGACGCGTCCGGACGTTCTGTTTTCTTTCGCGGTTTGATTTGGACGAAGTGACCCGTCGCCTCGAAGGCAGTTCGACTATTCTATTACAATGTATGTATGTAGAGTTAAGTAAGCTAATAGTAGATGAATAAAGCAGTAGCTGCTAAATTGATGGTAAACTTATGTCAATAGGAAGTAGCGATCACTACAAAATAGAAAAAAAAATATAAATGTACTTTTAAACTAAATGTTTTAGCTATATAAGAGAGTATCGATAGTGGAAAACTTGGTGAAAGACGCTATTATAAGCCTTTATATATAACAACGCCATTTGTATTTGCGATTGGCACCTTAGATTTTTAAAATATCTATTATTAATGTGTCAATACATAATTCATATAATAATAATAAAACGAATCTTAATGTATTCTATGCGACTCTTGGACAGGAGTATATATGGTATTGCAGCCAAGTAGATTCTTATGTATGTAGCTTCTTATGTATGTTCCTGATTGTGGAATATGGTAATTGTATTAATACTAATATTGGAATATGGAAAATGATAAATTATATTAATAAATGTTTATGGACGATATTGGTGTTGTTATTTACCTCCCTCTTAGGAGAACCCCACACAAACCTTTAGCACAAGTAAATACCTACTACATACTGCCGTTCGATTTCTAAAAGTCCGTTAAGTGAGTAAACCTGATTTGGAGTTATGAACAAAAACGTGGAAAATGTTGCCCTAGAAATTCTGAAGACAACATATATGTTAGTTATACTAAATTATTGGGCTACTTTTAAGTTTTTAAGAATTTTAAAACTCTAAATGAGTTACAGGAATAATATTGTTTTTAAAATTAAAGTTTTTGTTTTGTAATCATGCTTTTCTGAACTGAAATGTGACAATCTACAATATTATTGTCTCTGTAAAAGTCTCTGGATCTCGTAACAGACAAATTATAGAAAAATACAGACCAGACTGGTCGATTGAGAAAAAGTTTCGCTTTTACGTAAGTAGTCCTATATAAAACTAAAATTTGACAAAATGTCACTTAACGGACTTCTAGAAATCGAACGGCAGTATACGGCCTAAATAGAATCTATACCTATACAAGGTTAGTCGGAAAGGGGGTACTAATGCGAAAGGGTGTTAAAGTACCCATAATAATGAATTACTTTTGTTCTGCAACTTTCCCCAAAAATCAACATGTAGTTTAAGAGAAATAAGCTTTCAAAGATTTCATAAAAAATACGCTTAAATCTATCTATCATCAGCTATGACCAGCTGTGACATTTTAGGTCATATTTGGGGTCACAGATAAGTAGCTCCATTTTTTTAATTTGTAACTAAAGCAGGGATGAAGAATTTTTTGAAAAAGCTAAAATAAAAATCATTCTGTGCAAATAAAAATTATCGAATTTTGAATTATTGTCGGGAACTTCATGGAGTGAGCGCCATCTGTTGTCCGCCACCTAACTAACCGTGACGTCAACATCGGACCACCACTGCCCGTTGGAGGGAGGAGACCGGCTCGCTCGGTGCGCCCGGGGGATTGCTTCTTGGACCGCACGACGGAACACTCGTCTAGAGTATTCTGTATAGATTAGCTGAAGAAGTCTGACCTTTTATATCTGACTAGCTTGTCCTTATTTTATGATCTTGTAATAACTTGTAATAATTATCTAAAGTATTATATTGTGATCTAGTTCATGTTACTAACACTAACCCAATTATAAGTACTCTCAGTGGTGGAGAGTCTATGTTGGTTTTATTTACTACATTTACCTTGCTCACAATCCTGACATACCAATATTAGCGATAACTGTAATGATAGAATCACTCCTTAACGATTAAATTGTAGTGTCGCTAACATTATTTACAGTAGCTTTAAAACTGTCATCAGTGATACCTACTTTAAGTGGCACGCGGATTAGTACCCCCTTTCCGACTAACCTTGTATATATTCCTAAAAGAACGTGTCCTGACTGATTGATTCATCAACCCCGAGCCGAACAGATGGGTCTAGAAACTTGAAATTTTGCACAAAGGTTCCTTACTTAATGTAGGCAAGCAATAAGAAGGGATTTTTGGAAATTCAACCCGTAAAAATCAAAAGGGAGTCAAAGTTACCATAGGAGAATCTTATTACGTGGCCCGATTTACTCAAAACTAAGTAAATATAAATCTTTAACCTTTTGACCGCCACAGTCATGTATACATGACAACACAAAATGTGTCCAGCACGCCATGGTCACTACTACATGACGGATTTAAAGGAAAACTTCGTAGCGTGGCGCAGAAAGCGCGCTTTTGTTTTTTTGATGGTGGCACTTCACATGTATATTTATGTTCACTATTGGGTGTTTGTTTTATTTGGCAAAATATATGACGTACTCACACGCAAACATGCAAATACAGGTAAATACGACCATCCACACATGGCAGCCAAATGACAAACACACAAACATTTGGCACCAAAACTATAAACGTGTTTGTATTCATTCGGTACTATTCCAGTAATTTTAACACTGTTCCATTGTCCCAATTCATTTTCAATAGTTGTTCCAGTTCGCGCTCACAACACAGACACAAAATACTGCACGTCCGTCGGGTACTTCTGAATATGGCTATTGTGTGGACGGTTTATTTGCTTATTTGCCTATATGACCCCTTTGATGTGCGTCGAGAAACCGACAAGCGCACGATAACGCGTATTTGGTATTGGCCATATTTGTCAAATAGACAAATAAGGCGAATACTTTGTCAAATATACTGTCCACACGTGGTATATTGCTTTCACGGTAAGTTGATTAATTTGGCAGATGTCAGTTCATGACATGAAAATAAATTGTAATGGCGCTTGTGTATGACAATTTAATTCAAAAAGTATTAAATCAATTTAAAATATTAACAAAGCCTTACCCAAAAGGTTGTTTTAAAATCAGAAACATAGAAACAATATAGTTATATGTGTTTAATGCCATAATTATATATTACATAAATGATTTTGAAAAAACCCCGACGCGTTTTCAAACTTGCGTCAGATGGTACCAGTTGCCAGAGACGTGCGTATCGATAAAATAATTTCGATAAATTTATATTAACAGAATATTTTGACTGTCGTAATAATTATAGACGATAGGCTCAGTTGATTGAATAATTAAAATAAGGCTCATTATAGCCCAGTTGCCTTGCAAAAGGTCGGTCAGTCCTAAATTTTGGATACGTGATGCGGATGTGTTCTTATAAAAATTACAAATTTTGTACCTTGAGTGACCAAATTGGCTGGAGACCCTTCAGGTCTCGCCAATAACTGCCCGGTTACGTAGAAACCGTCCCCTAGGACGACCTACAGCAGTCCAATAGAAAAAAAAAAAAAAAAAAAACCTTGAGTGACCTCGGCGCGCTCTGCCATCTTGGGTTAAAGAACCCAAAAATGAGTTTTTATTAAATAACTCCTTATGGGTTTTATGCCAAAAATTATTCACATCAATTTTGTAGAAAATTAAATTCTTATTTTTCGTTCCAGACTCAAAATCAGAGGTATTTTATAGGTTTGAAGCCCATGTCTGTCTTTCTGTTTGGCTGTCTATTTCTCTCTCTGTCTGTGTGTCTGTTTGTGGGCTTTTCATAAAAAAACACCTAACATAACACATCCAAAATTCAGGACCGACGAACCTTTCGCAAGATAAACCTCTTTTTCACGACCCGGCTACTGCGCTTATTATTGGTGATAAATAAACATTTATGTTCACTCATCCCATACCTGCTGGATTCATTATCACATCAGCACGTAATCGTCTATTGTTGAAGATATGCATGCTAATTGACTTAATCCTAATTACTTAAATCACAAGTATTTGAAATGTACATAAAATCACATTACAATAATTTGTCAAATTCTCGCTGAAATTTTACAAATTTTATCGATAGTTGAATCGACTACAGTCACATGTCTAGCAACTCCTATTGACATGTGTCATTTTAATCTTCTTAACGTGAAAACAATATAATTGTTTGCCAAATATGCCAAATACACAAATACAAATAGCCATGTGAAGTGCCACCATGACGTGGCTGTCAAATGGTTAAAGCAAATAAAAAATTAAATGTTGTATGGTTTTTCAAAAATCTGCCCCTACGGTAGTAAGAAGGGGTGTTAAAGTTTAATTTGATCCGCGTGAACACAGTTTGTATACATCCTACCTATCTATTATGACTGACTACGCTCTGATATACTATGCTTAGAAGATAATTGCAAAACTGAAAAACAAATTAATTTGAGCGATCACGCCCTCGGCCGCTCCCATTTGGTGAACAATGTACACACTAAAACGTAAGTACGTAAGTATGTCAAATTATTAGAACGATGCTAAAACCACAGTGTACCTACTTACTCCATACAGTGGGTCAACGCCCATACATTTGACAGGTCCTATGAAATGTCAAAATTGGTAACACTTGTCAAAGGGTTGTCACATAAAATAAATTACACAAACTTTATCAAACAAACGTCCAAATTAATTGACGTTTTATAGAAACAGTGACACGCAAAAAGAAAACCACGCATGCGTAATTTTGACGATTGACAAAATAATGCAAAGGTATGTAGCAGCAGTTTCGCCATCTTATCCTGGAATATTCTAACAATATTTAAAACTACAAATTTTGTCGCGGTTACAGTCGCAGTGGCAAATGCTTGCGGGGGTAGGTAAGAGTCATAAATTATTCGCAAGTCTACGATGGAGTCATAGAAAATTACTTATTATTTATGGTTATTACTTCTATGGTTTTCGTGGGTGCTGATGCCGGAAATAAAGCCTAAGTATTCCTCGATAGTCAAAGGCGGTCAAAAAAATTTACCAGTTAAATGAGATTTGCCAGGTAAAACGTGGTCCCTATCTTGGTGTTCGAAAATTGATCTTGTTTTTGTAATCAGCGTCTCTGAAAATCATGGATTTGACACCCATGACGGCTAATTTGAATTTTTTTATGGCCGCCATCTTGGAAATGGATTTTGACCTCATTTTCGGCATCAGCATCCCCGAAAACCACGGAAATGACACCCATGATGGTTAAATTTAAATTTTAATAGCCGCCATCTTGGAAATGGATTTTGACCTCATTTTCAGCATCAGCATCCCCGAAAACTATGGAAATGACACCCATGATGGTTAAATTGAAATTTTAATAGCCGCCATTTTGGAAATGGATTTTGACCTCAATTTCGGCATCAGTACCCCCGAAAACCATAGAAATGACATCCGTGACGACGAATTTGACATTTTTGTAGCCGCCATCTTGGATTTCGATTTTGACCTCATTTTTGGCATCCGCACCCCAGAAAACCTTGGATTTGACATCCATGACGACTAAATACTAATTTTCATGGCCGCCATCTTGGATTTGGATTTTGACGTCATTTTCGGCATCAGTGACCCCGAAAACCGTGGAAATGACTTCCCACGAACAATCATTTGAAAATGTATGTATGCCGCCATCTTGGATTACTAAACAGACTTTATAATAAAATTCTCGTAATAGGTACACATACATATCAATAATAAATTAATATAATTTCTATGAACGATATCAATCAAATTTGAAATCAAAAAGTGCGAGCCCTGGAATTTATGTCCCGAGTAGCAGTATGGCTACTCGGGACATAACCTCCGCTCCTTCACCCCGCAGCCCCCCGCACGATTGCTCTGTGACAATGTTCTACGTTGACCGACTGTAAGGAGTAAGATATAGGTAGACTGTGCTAAAACTATGGGAGTGCCTCCGCTGCCGGCGCCGGTTGCCATTACAAGTGTCGGCACTGGCTTCCAAACTGGCTGCCGGCGCCGCGCCGACTAAATACACTATTTTTTTTACAAGTTCAAGTCCTCTTGAAACTCTTCATGACATGATTATTCGTCACCCATTTTCATTTTCACAATAAAAACTAAAGAAAAACTTAATGGGATGTTTGTAAGATTGTTTTCCAAAGCAGAGTCGACGGAGCCCCGCTGTGCAGGGCTCCTGGGGTCTAATTCTCCTAAATTAAATCTTGATAAATCATAACCGAACCAAGGCCGAACCGTTCATTCAGACTGTTCTCAATTTCAAAAGCTGTCAAATTGTTTGACACAAAAAACAAAATCAACCATTTTGAAAGTTTTCGAAAACAAAAACTGACTGACGGTTGTGGTTTGATTGCGTTTGGCAACAATTTATTTTAGGAGAATTGGGCCCCTGATTTGATGTCTCTGTCTACAGGGTTTAAAGTAACCTAACACGAAGGGGATGACGGGGGGAAGACAAGTTACAGTGCTTGGCCGAAAATCTAACCTACCTTTCAACTAACATACCTACCAAATAACTTATTACCGCCGCCGGTGTCCATTTTGGGTGCCGGCAGCCGATGTTTTTAATCTCGGCTGCCGGCAGTAATGTACCGCCGGTACCCAATGGCGTTATTTTTGGGTACCGGCGCCGGGAGTGGAGGCACGCCCTAAAACGATGCCACATTATCATCATACAAGCTAGTAGAATCTTTTAATACACTTAGGTGCAATGAATCCGGGCCACCAACATAAACCTCCATATATCGGAAACTAAGCGTGATAGCTTATTCAAATAAAAATTATTTAATAGACTATTATTAATAGCACTCAAATAAACTTAATAAAACTTCTTGAATAGGCTATAAATTACTTTTTGTTTGAATAAGCCATCATTCTAAGTTTCCGAGATATTAAGGTGCATGTCCGTGATCAGGATTAATTGCATCCGAGTATAGATTGATCAGCCGACCGTGAGCAAACATTATATATAACTATCATCTATAATCAACATTTTATGAGACGAATCAATGATCGCATTATGTTGTTATTTGGTATTTATGAAGAAGAGGAAGTGAAAAAAAACGGCGCAACAAACTCCTCAGCAACACAGCTCTGTCTGTCAAGTGCGTCCACACCAAGTCAGCGAATGCTAACGAACGTTCGTCATTTGTTGAATTTGACCTAATTTTGTGAAGAACGAATCTTTGGGATTTAAAGGATAAGACCGACGCAAAAAGTCTATCTATGTTTGAAACCTTTTTCCTCCATTTTAATGAGTGAAAATTCTAAAAAAGTATACCTATATTATTTGTCACTTCATTATTTGTCTAGTGAAAACGATAATTCGTTTATTAAATCAATAAATGCTGCTGTAAAATTGCAAGCACCGTTTTAAACATATTTACTTAAATTCTCTCAAGGTAATTCAATGTAATTTTAACCATTCTTATTTTTCATAAGATTGATTATTGCTCTAGTGACAATAATATATTATCATTAAAATACAATAATAGAAAAAAAAAACGTTCAGCAAAAACTAAGATTGCTCGCAGCACTCGGACTTTTCGGTTGTGTAATTTTCCATAATGATAATTTTTTTGGTTCGGTCTTGCCCTAAAGCGGTATCGAATCCCGTTCGTTGGCTCCGTTAGCGTTCGTTGTTTTGGTGTGTACGTACCATTACATGTCAGTAGCACCACCATAATTAATTGTCAAATGTAAACAAAACAAAGCTAAAACAAAACATTACCAAACAAAACACAAACAGTAAGCAGACAAAATACAGCGACGTCACCAACTTCATTATTAACAAAGTTCGACAAAACTTTTTTTTTCGCTTCATAAATCACTCCTTTTATCCATCCACCGTTCGGGACCACCCCTCCCCTTTTTGAGACAAAATTAATTATTTCATTTCCAAAATTGATTTACTGTGTACGCAAAAATGGATATTTTGGGCTCTTCCTTTATATTATTCATTAGCTTGGCCCATTTTGGTCACAAAGGGGACCCTCATTATACCATGTCGTTTCGTTTTTTACCCCTGAACCATCAGGACGCTTTGATGAAAGTTTCATGTTAAACGGATTATCTGTTTCTGAAGGGTAAGGAAGAAAGTATGATAACATACAAACAAACAAGTCATAAAACAAGAATATAAAATTATACAGGATGAAAACGAATTCGTGTAATCCTTAAAACCACACTAGATCTATTGATCTATACAGGGTGTAAATGAATTCATGTAATTCCTTCAAACCACATGGTCTATTAATGGTATAGATTATGTATTTTATTAGGCACGGGATTAAGATTAATTAAAAATAAAAATAAACTTTTCTTTTCCCAAATAAATGTTTTTATATGATAGAAAATTTCGATGCCATGCATAAATGAACGAAGGCACGGCGACAGCTGACGGGCACGACTAGCGCGATATCGCTCCACTCAGTCAGTTAACTCGGTATGCTAAAATTACTCAGACAAAGAAAATAAGGGTTCATTTTTAAAAAAAAAAAAATGTTTTCTTCTTAAAAAATCCTATGCAGGCTCAATCAGTGTCACCTTCAAACCACAGGATCTATTAATGGTATAGATTAACCCCACACGGTAATTAGATTGATTAAATGTTTTTTCTTTCAACTACATAGTAATGTTATCATTAATCGCTACAAAACCGATCACAAAATACGTATTTTCTGCTTAGTAGCAAAACAGTGCAGAAATGTTGTATGAAATCTCATTACTGCACTGCAAACAGTGCAGAAATGTTGTATGAAATTTCATTACTGCACTGTTTTTCATTAGTGCAGTTTTTTATTTTTTATTTAGATATAAATTTACCACAGAGGTTTAATGTCTCCCGTTAAGTTTAATATTAAATGTATGCATTCTTATGCATTAGATCAAAAAGATACTGGCTGAAAATAAAAATCGGCTGAATAAAACCGAATTGGTGAAAAAAAAACAAATGGCGCGCATTTTGTACCATTGTAAAACTTTGACACTTCTTATTTAGCAAGAAAAGTTAAAAAAAAATGGAAATAGATAGCGATATGAATTCAAGTCCAGAAAGTATAAAAACAGCTGCAAATGAAATTGTTAATAACCTTTTGCCGCAAAAGTCGCAGGATAACCTTGTTTTCATTAACTTGAGTTTTTATTTTGAGTAGGTATATTTTATCACGGTAGGTAAATTGGTAGTTGAAAGAAAAGTAGATTACGCACCTTGCTGAAGTGAGTGATTAATGCACTCGTGCTAATTTAGTGCCCTCGCTTGCGCTCGGGCACCAACATAACACTCGTGCGTTAATGACTCACTTTGCGCTCGGTGCAACAATCTACAATTCTTTTTTCACTGATGTTTTTTTATTTGGTAGAAAATTTAGATGCCATGCATAAATGAATAAAGGCATGGTGACACAGCTGACGGGCACGAGTAGCATGATATCGCTCCATGCAGTCAGTTTACTTGGGACGCTAAAATTACTCAGAGACAGAATGCCATGGTTAATTTTTTGAAAACTTTTTTTGTTGATTCTGAAGAAAATCTATGCTAAGTCAATCAGGGTCAAAAAAAAAAGTAACCACTTCGCTGCATAATCGATTTCGTGACTAACCTGATAAGAACATGTTTAATGATACATGTTAATGCTTAATGAGATTGCTAAAGTCAGATGATATCCGTATATAATTACTGGTTTGACGGCATTCGGTAAGATGTAAGATGGCTTGGCTAGATGATGAAAGGTTTTAATGCTAATTAAAACTACTGAATCGTTTGCTGCTCGCACCATCCTTCAGTAACTGTCAGATTCGCTAGTTGAAGACTTAGTACCAGATTTACTTGCAAATGCTTGCATTTGGAACCTATCAAATACCTACTGATCTCTTTGACCCAAAGGTTGAGACTGATAGATGCCTTATGGCATTAAGTCCGCCTTACTACACTATTTTTCATTAAAGTGTTAAATAAATACGGCACGTACATAATTTAATATCACGTCTGTATTCCCCGAAGGGGAATGGATTTCCGATGGGTATCGAACCCATGACCTCACGCTCAATAGTCGCGCTTTAAACCTCTACACCAACAAGGCAGTCTAATACGGTACTCGATAGTATAAAAACGGGTATTTGATGTGCAAGCAATTTTTTTCCGTAAAGGACAATAGGTAATAAAGGATGGGGACCGTACTCAAAAAAAAAATACTGTAGCATTATGAACTATGTCGGTCTTTGTTGCCCTCATGGAGTAGTTTAATTAATCCTAAGACGGCATGCCTGAATTCACTTGGAGGAAAAATATATACAGGGTGGTAATTTGAGATGGGGCATGAATGGCAGCTACTTTAACCATTGTAGCTACAGTAAAACGTTCTTAGAAGACTACCCCTATCTTGAGGAATAATTTCTATTTGCATACACAGATTTTGAAAAAAATGTACAGTCAGCGAGAAAAAGGTCAGTATTCAGTTAAAAGCTCTTATGAAAGAAAAATAAATTCATATGAAAACAGTACATCAATAGAATCTGTATAATTCTTCTAAATTGGGCTACGTTCTACAAAAAATCACAAAAATAAAGTCAGAGTGCTCTATCATAATAATATTCCCTACTCACTCCTAAGATCATAACATTCAATGTTGAAGCTGACCCTCGCAAAGTCCGGAACAATATCAAGAAACGACCCAAACAACTTGGTATAATCGAAGACAGAGCATCAAAATAAAAGTGCACTTATCGTCCTTGTTTTGACCCCAAAGGGACGATGTGACATAACTATAAGAACATATATCCTAACAAAAGAAACTCCCTCATCTTTTGTGCGTCCTAATGTAAAAACTCCACATAGAAATATATGAGAGAAAATTCTTATTGTCACGTCTTCCATAAGAATGGGAACTATATTAATTCGGTTCGGGTACGAATGTGTTGGTATAAATTTTGGTAAATATTCGTGAATTCTAATGTTCAGTGAACTGATTCTCGATCGAAATCTTTTACTGGGAATCTTATTAATGTTTCAAAAGATTTGGGTTTTGGACTAAAGGCACGTGGTAACGTATCTATGTGTATGGATGGGTGTTATGTGCAATTGATTTTGTAAATTATACTCGCAATTTTACGTTAGTTTTTTTTCTAAATATTTAATTTAGAAATGAATGACGAGTTTTTAGTTTTAAACAAGTTCCATTAAACCTCTCACCAAGACCAGATTTTAAACAAAATATCACGCCGCGGGAATATCGGCTGGGTTGGGTAGAGGTGTGTAGTACAACCTCACATCGCCGTTATTTTTGTTTTAAGTCCCATGTTTTCAGGGCAAGCCTATGCCATCTACCGGGCACAACTCCAGAGTCCGGGCCACTACTGAGAAATCCCACACGGAAAAACCCAATATCACTTTGCTCAGGGGATCGAACCCAGGACTTCATGCTCACATTGCGAATATTAGACCAAAGGCAGTCAGTTTTTTTTAAGTAGGTAGGTATAATAAATAATAATAATAATAATCAATATTTTTGGGACACTTTTACACAGCACCATCTAGTCCCAAACTAAGCAGAGCTTGTACTATGGGTACTAGACAATGGATATAATACTTATATACTTTTTTTTTTTTTTTTGTAAATACATACTTATAATACATAAGAAACACCCAGACCAACAGAAACACTCATGTTCATCACATAAATATTTGTGTTGTGTGGGAATCGAACCCACGACCTCGTGGTCAGCAGTCCGACACTCGAACCACTAGACCATAGACGTCGTCAATAATGATACATTATTATTTTCTATGACAAAATTAGACAAAACAAATCCGCTCAGTTACCGTTACCCAATTCTGATGTAAACGCAGATAATGGATAGTCAATTGACGATTTTTGATCGGCAAAAATAGATCATAATTAGTGATGTTCCGACTAGTCGGCGACTATTCGGCAAAGAGCGCCGACTATCCGGCTTCTTGCTTGACTTTACGGGAATCATTGACCAAATTGATAAAAAAACCATATACGAGACTTTATTTTTAACATGATTAAATTGTAATTGAGCTCTTTCACTTTAATGAACGATAACAGTATTGTCTTTATTTTATTTTACAAAAATACCACTCTGACCCTTGCAAAAGCAAAAATGAAGAAGCAATGCGAAGTAAACAAAACACGGTTGCGACTTGTGCACGAATAAGCTGTAAACGAAGCGTTACGGAAATTGCCGAATACCCCCGAAACCGGCGGCCGACTAGTCGGCCTCTTTACAACCGACTAATCAGCTAGTTGGCTAGTCGGCCAAAGTCATAGTCGGCACATCTCTAATCATAATACCTTCAAAAAGTCCTACAACAAAATAAAAAAGCTATTCTTCTCCAATATACCTTCAATTCATCCATCCAGCAAAAATCCTTTTCAAGACCTTTGGTTGCTACGAAAAAGGTATGAAAATAAATAGAAACCATTTTTTGATACCATTACTATGCAGAAATATTTTGTTACGACACGAAAAAGTACTCACATATTTTGGAACTCACTCTACTGTTATAAAAATCGGCTCACACGAATGGAAATCGGCTTAGAAAATCTCATTTTTAAAAGCTTACACCTAAATGGAGCGAAGAGGTTTACATACAAAATATTATGTTGAAATAACATCGAACCTAAGTAGCTAACATCGTTTCTGAATTTTCGGCGCAAAAGGTGGCTTTTAGATGTAGCCCAACTACTGAAATTCATTGGGTCGTGTATAATGTGTAGCATTTAGGTAATATTAAGCGCTCTTACAGACGAGCGGCACTTTGCCGATGACAGGGGTAACTGCTGCTGACCAACAGCGATGCTTGCAATTGTATGATTGTTATCGTCGCCTTATGTACGATTTCCAACAAACGGGCCGCAGCGGAGCGCATTTCACACTGTGCTAAAGGAAATTCAGACTTCTATACAATAGTTAAGTTTCATGTTTGCATGGAATTTACACTATTTGGAACTCGGTTAGATCCGCGCGTGTGCCGCGTCAGCCGGTCGGCTGCGCTCGGACGCGGCGGCAGCCGGTCGGCTCCTCGCGTACGTGGACGGCGCCGCGGCGGCACTCGGCTGTCGTCGCGTCCGGTCGGCTTCGCTCGGCCACACCGCAGGTAGAAACTGACTGCGACACGAAAGCATCACTAGTCGCTGAGAGCATGCTAGCGATACACGAGTACGCGCGCGCATGCGCCTGGGTGCCAGCAGATTGTAGCTGTTGGGTGGACGCGGTCGGCTACGGGCGCATGCTCGCGCATCTGCTGCGACGCTCTGTTCTGCGCTCCAGCATGGCCCGGTTGGTGGAAATCGTACCTACTTTATATTGAAAACTTCAAGAATGTGTTTGGTCATTGCACGATTCCTGTGGGCTTTCACGCGGACGAAGTCGCGGGCAAAAGCTAGTCAATTATATTTATTACGAATGTTATATACCCAATAAAGGCTAATTTCAGTGCCTACAAACTAATTTCACATATAGCGGCTCACTTCGTAGTTGTAGTAAAATGACCATATTGCATTCCCGAGATTTTCACTCTAAGGCGACGTTGATGCTTGTTGCGCTGCGTTTGATCCTAGACGCTGGCGTGTCCATGGTAGCCGCCGCGCGGCGCGTCGACGGCTGCAATTACCCCTGTCGTCGGCAGGCGCGGTCGCAGCCCACGATCTTGCGAGGTGGGTCAACTTGGCCCAAGTAGGTAGGTACCTACGTGTTACACGCTTAATATTTTTTTATTACTATAAAGTAGTTTTGAGGTACTCGGCTGTCGCAATATGGATGATTTGGGGCGGCGCTTGACCCTCATGACCTCCTCCCCTCCTAGGATTGCGCCTGGTCGTCATCAAAGTGCCGCTCGTCTGTAAGAGCCCGTAACTACACGGTACGTTGTAAAGTCCTTCCACAAACAGGTCTAACCAAAGTGTTTATTAATAGCGTGTTATAAATTCGTTCGACGACACGTTTGGTGCAGTGGCTGAGCGACTGGCTTCTCCGCTATGGGTCGTGGGTTCGATTCCCGTACGGAAAAAAATATTTGTATGGCCTACAGATAGTTGTTCCGAGTCTGGGTGTTTGTACATGTGAAGATTTGTGTTTGTAAACGCACCCACGATACAAGAGAAATCCAAGAGTGGGGAAAAGTATAAAAAAAAACCAGGGGCGTGTCATGATGTTGTAGTTGACCTTCACGTGTTATTATTCACTTAATTTTATTTTTTATCAGTTGTTAGGTCAATTTCGAGGTACTCACCTGTCGCAATTTGGATGATTTGGGGCGGGGTTTGAGCTCGTTTGGTCGTCGGCAAAGTGCCGCTCGTCTATAAGAACCCTTAATCTACACAGTACGCTGTATAGTCCTTCCACAAACAGGTCTGACCAAAGTGTTAGCGTGTTATAAATCCTCCACAAGAAGGAAATCCACACCTTGTTAAACACAATCACAATAACTTTGATTTTAATTTTATAACGATGTTTATTGCACCGTATGTTTTAATAATCCTTCTTCTCGTAATGACTACTCAATTAATATTGTTATATTGTGAAAATATTACGAGTGTGTTCTGCAGCGCCAACCAATGCCAACAAACTTTGTTTTTGTCATTTGTGGAATTTGAGCAAACTTTGTATAGAACGAATCCGGTTTCATTCAGATTGTAGTGGTATTGAGCCCTGGTCGTTGGCTAGGTGCATAAGCTGCATTGCGCTAGACTGGAAGTTCTCTAATAAGGGTTCAGGGGTCATAATCTAATAATATTTATATCCAACAAAATTTATTTTAGGACGTCTAGTATATAATATGTTAGAAACCAGAAGAACATAATATGACCAGCTGAACATCATGCTTTAAGTATGTAGGGGAACAACAGATGCTCCTGATCTCCTCAATGAGCTGATTCGTCTTTACGCTCCTTGCAACTATCTCCCCCTCCGCAGCCAGAAGCATCGTCTACTAGCCGTGCCTGCATGCCGCACAGTGGCTGGCGCATCATCCCCTGTTCCTCGCGTTCTGTCCGCGCTCAATAGCCTAATGGAAGCCAAACCGAACGTTGATCTATTTGCGGACGATTTTAAAAGGCTTGTGTTTAAACACCGCCCAAAAAAGTACCTATTTCGCAACCAAAAAAACGGTTACCAAAATGGATTAATGGTCACCAAATAACGTTTCCTAAAATATTATGAAATAAATCCATTTTTTCCTATTATTGTCTGTCATAAGAATATATGGACGCGTAAAGGAGCGTCGACGGAGCCCCGCTGCGCGGGGCTCCTGATTCTGTCTGCAGGGTTTAAAGTAACCTAACACGAAGTGGATGACGGGGGCTTCGTTCGCTCATCCCCTTCGAACCTAACCTATCCGTCTCGGGGTAAAGAATTTGGTGACCGTTGATCCATTTTAGGAACCAAAAATAATATTTGTGCAAGGTTTGTGATTTTTCTGATGTTATTTCATTTATTTTGGATCATAATATTATATAGTTTAGGGCCCTCATAATAAAGTCAATTGATTTTTTTTGGAGTTGTTTATTTTATTTGGTGCCTAGGCTTAGAGTCTTAAAAATATTTTTGGTGGCCGTCTAAATTATACCCATTTTAAAAGACGTGTAATGTGCTAATGTTTGAGCTTCTGCGAAAGCAAGACGATTTGACACAATGTTTATTTTTGTTTTGTTTATATTTATTATATTTTCGTTATGGCGTTATTTAGTGTGTTTATGACTTGTTCTAGTCTGTTATGTTAATGTAATTGGCTTATTGAAGCCGTATTAACATAAATTAATTAATTAATTAAAATAAGCCTTATTAAAACACCACTGACAGGCTTGTGATACAGACTATCAATTCTCTACACTATTTTGGAGTCTCAGTAAAAGTAAAAGACCTATCTTGGATTTGAAACTAAAACTATCGGAAGAATAATTTAATTGCTAGGTTAGAAGGAGAGATGAAAAAAAAATTATACAAGTCTTTCCGACTAACCTTGTATATTTAACATAATATATCGGGTGATAGCTGTTTTTAATATCTCTAAAAATAAAAGTCGTTTCCCAGCAATTATTTTTGCTCAATGTTACTTAGTTTCATGTATATGCATAGACTGTGGCTTCGTTATGGCTATTTTTACAACCTGTATACATTAGTACAGTATTACATACATACAATATTCGCTAACGATCAATTCAAATTCCACTTCATGTATGTACTGGAGGTGGCTCACGGCTTCGTCCGCGTATATGTCGTTTATCGCGTATTCCGTATTTTTCGGGATAATATAATTCAATCATGATTCGAAAGACACGGGGCGCCATCTATTATCATAAGAACGTTATTGTTGTTTTCCTCGGGAACAGTACTTTTTTTCGGGATGAAAGATACCCTATGTCCGTTTCTGTACACCTGACAACGTATATGCAAAATTTTTGGATGATCGGTTCAGTGGTTTAGGCGTGAAAAGGCAACAAACACACTTTCGCGTTCATAATATTAGTTAGGATTTCATTTAATAACCCTCAACGTGACAATTAAAATTCCTAATTGAAACTCCTTCCAAGGATCTTACAATACGAGCAATTAAGACCTCATAAGGCTCGTAAGGTAGACATAAACTCCGCCCGACTTGTTGCTGAGCAAGCCGCGAAATCTTTTTAAAAGCCGGGGTTTTATGACGTCATCTAGGCTTTATCGCGTCATTGTGAAGCCTTTGATATCGAGTCTATCTACACTGTATTACATCTCGTAATTGGATTTTAAAGGTACACCTTTGGTTTATTAAAAGGGGAATGTTTTATATGATATTAATTAAAATGTAATAAAGGGTTTTTGTGGAATATATATTGTTAATTAAATGGTAGGTTTTTTTGAGGGTTTTATTTTGTATATTGTTGTTTATGTTAGGTGGATGTATTGCTTTGACCAACCTGTCTGCGACCCAAAAAAGAAAGCAAGAAAAAATTGCACTCGGCAGTATTGAGTCCGGGTGACCAACATAAACCTTAATATCTCGGAAACTAAGAATGGATAGTTTATTCAAATAAAAATATTTTAGACTATCTAATACTACACAAACGAAATTAATAAAACTTCTTAAATAACATAACACATAACATCATGCCTGTATTCCCCGAAAGGTTGGGCAGAAGTGTGTAATACACCCTCATTTCGCCGTTATGTTTAAGTCCCATGTAATAGGGGGCGAGCCTATTGCCATCAATCGGGCACAAGTCCAGACTCCGGGCTGCTACTGAGAAATTCCACACGGAAAAACCCTATAACACTTTGCCCAACCTGGGGATCGAACCCAAGACCTCAGCCGCTCAGCAGTCGCGCTTGCGACCACTACACTAACAAGGCAGTCTTTTAAAAAGTATTTTATGGACTATTTAATACTACTCAAATTAAATTAATAAAACTTCTTAAATATGTAGTCTTACGGACTTGTCACACTGGATGCGTTCTGCGTCCTCTGGTCCGGTCAAATCGAACGCAGCCCGCATCCAAGGGCAACCGGTCAGCGATCCGGGCACGGTCAGCGATCTGTCGGACAGGGCAAACAGCGGCCATTTTATATTTGATTGCGTGTCGCCCGCCGCCCGCTGCCCGCCTGCCCGCAACCGGGCAGCCCGTCCGCTACCTTCTCACCCCGACCGCCTGACCGGTCCGTTCCCTACGTTCTTTGCTTGAGCCCGCATAGTCAGATCGTAATTACATAAAATATATATGAAACGCAAAAGATGTTCACATAGGATGCGGGCTGCGTTCCATTTGACCGGACCGTAGGACGCAGAACGCATCCTGTGTAACAAGTCCTTTAAGCATTCTTGGTTTCCGAGATATTAAGGTTTATGTTGGTGACCCGGCTTCATTGCTTTAGAGTGTAATTTAAAAATAATTGAAGCTGTCTTAGTCTTTCTAGAACAGATAATCAATATTACTTTATATTAGCAATTCGCCAGAGGTAGGTACATTTTTGCGTGAGCATATTCTGTGAAAACTAAAACTACATCTACCGACGCTGTAATTCTAATTTTAGCTACAACCTATAAATACATGATTTATAACCCGTCCGTGTATTTCAATACGTCATAAAGGAGGCTTTCAGCGACGTCAAGTGTCTCATTATAAACCAAGAAACCCGCTGAGATTTGATTCATACGCGTACAATTTATTTTATTGGAGGAGAGAGTTATTTGCATGCCAATTTAAATTAAATTATCAAGCCTGCGTCATCTGGTTTTAAGTCTATCCCTCTCGTGTATACAAGCTGTACGAAAATAGCTCATGCCGTAGTGCAAAGATAAGCCAGTCAGCAAGATTGGAAGCGAGGCTGACTGCTCAGGATGCGCCGTATGTACTTATGCATAATCACTGGTGGAGGCTCTTTAAATGCACCTCATTTTAAGTAGAGGTATTAAGGTGCGTACAGATTAAGTAACATGCTGTGTAACTTGTGTTTTATAAGACGTCCACAATATGTAACATTGTTTTTCAACATTGCAACATATAACAGTACTGTACACGTTAGAATAACAATGCAATATAACCATGTTATACGACATTGTCGTTCTGCAGTGCTGTTCACAATGTCAACACGAGAGGACGTTTTGCTAGCTGCTGTAGCGATTGTTGTACTTTTAAATATCAAAAGAAAAAAAATGTAGATGCTGGATTCGTCCTAGTTTATTGACATTGTTGTAAATATTAATAACATGTTAAACAACACGTTTGTTATTATAACACGTTTTATAACATTCAGTCTCCATATTACTGAAGCATGTTATATAACAACGTTTTATAACATGTTATGTTATATAATATGTACGCACCTTTACGATATGTTTACTGTCAAAAATGCAAAAATTGCCGTTTCATAGATATATTACTTAATTAATTACGAGGAGGTAACTAGTAAAAGTTAAGGCTAACCCATGATCAACTTTTTCGATCGAAAAAATCTTCGATAAAATTAAATATTGTATTTTGGTGTTTTACGATATCGATTAACAAAATCGTTGGAAAGTACCGAAAGGCAGAATCAGGGCATCTTAATTAATACAGAAAATACATAACAATACGTCATTATTAGCACCTATTTTAGATACTTTGACGTCTTGACGTGAGCACATAACCGCTAAAAATAAAAACAAGAGGAATGAAAATAACAATCAGAATCAGAGTATTTATTTGTAAAACATAGGTATTTACATAAAGGTGTTAGGTTAACATATTTGGGCGCTATGTTTTGCCGTGAAAGCGTACAAATATTAAGTTAACTAAAATACTTAAAAACTAAATAAACAAATGGTATGTAAAACAAAACCAGAAATAAACTAAAAAATAATAAAAATTATCATTTATAAAATCTGGAACAGTAGGTATAGTAACATTTTTCAATTAATTGTGAGGTGAGAGTTTTCTTAAACTTTCATATGGGCATATTTTTTTATGCTATCGGGTATTTTATTATAAATCTTTGAAGCCATTCCAAAAAATCTCTTTTCCATCAAAGTGGTTCTGCATTTTATGTCGCGCAGTTGATTTATGTATTGAGAACGCATTGGAGTCTTTTTTACATAAAAAAATATATAAAATATAGGAGAACATGCGTCACATCCGAGCAAATCGGCCATATGTTTCTAAAATCTCTTAATATACCACATTGCTCTATATTGGACAAACACATTTTATGCGATAAGCCTAGCCAGTAGAAACTATTCACAGTTTTTTTATAGCCTGGCTGTTAAAGCTTCTTATCTCGCTGCTTATTTTCTGACGAAATGGACAACTAAAACCAAATGATCTTGTTTGATCGTAAGATACGGCCAAAACTAAACTCGTAATCAAAATAATGTGTGTATAACTAACAAAACTAAATTTCCCGCTGTCAAAGAATGCAAGAATCTTGATGGTAGTGAAGAAAGGACTTAAGCTATTGTTTCTACCGATGAGGGTGGCATAATCAGTCTATGACTAAACCAGACTAAACCCTCTATAAATAAAACTGAATAAAAAAAAAAAAAAAAAAAAACTAACCTATTCCGGTAGGAGTCTCGATAGCATCTCTCGAACCCTTCAAACCGCAGCCGACGCCCTCGGGGTCTGGTTCCGGAAATGGAGAATAGAGGTGAATCCCGAAAAGAGCGCAGCCGTTCTTTTCGAGAGACACGGTGACTCCCACACCCACATCCGTCCCGTCCTCATGTTCGGCAAACAGATCCCTTGGGAGATGAAAGCCAAATACCTGGGGGTTATCCTAGACCACCATCTGAGTTTCCGAGACCACATCAAAGCGGTGCGCGCTCGCGCCGCTTTCGCTGTCGGTCGCCTCCACCCCATCCTTAGAACGCGCAGTAAATTGTCACTTAGAAATAAGCTGAGAATCTACGTGACGTGCATCCGCCCCATCTTGACTTACGCTAGCGTCGTGTTCGCACACGTTAAGCCTTGTCGCTTTAAATCCTTCCAAACCCTCCAGAATCGAGTGTTGCGCAGAGCCGCGGCTGCCCCGTGGTTCATGCGTAACGTCCAACTCCATCTCGATCTAAAAATGCCAACCATCAGGCAATACCTCAAACGCATTTCCAAGCGTTACTTCGACTCTGCCCCCCGCCATCCGAACCCCCTAGTCGCCGCAGCGGCCGACTACAGTCCCTCTCTCATAAGTAAAGTTCGCCGTCCCAGGCACACACTTTTAGAACCCGATGACGAAATTACCCTCCTCCAGGAGGCGAGTAAATCGACCAGCACACTACACAACAAACGCCGCCGCCCGGCACACCGTCCTCGCCGACGAGGCCCGTCGCGACGCCCCACCGCCGCCGGTCACGATCCACCGAGCTCTCCCGTCGTAGAGCCGGTCGTCTCTTCAGACTCCGCAGTCACCCCGATAATTCAGCCCTCATCAAGCTGTCTCCCCCCCCCCTATGTCCACGCCAGCAACGCCCTAAGCCGAGGTCCGAGTCCCACTAGGGGTCGCCCTTAGTGCTGTTGTTGCAGGTAGTCATGATGTTAGTGTAGTACAAGTAGTTAGCTTAGGTTAAGTATTTTACTTCCCCCCATTGGCTGGAGACCCTTCAGGTCTCGCCAATAACTGCCCGGTTACGTAGAAACCGTCCCCTAGGACGACCTACTGCAGACCAATAGAAAAAAAAAAAAAAAAAAAATAACTAACAAGGTTTCACAACAATGCTTTCTCACAATATTTACCTTCACCTTTAATGCAAGTGATAATTAAATTTTTATTCACAAATGAATGTTTAATTTTTTTTTTTAATTCATTTGGACCTAAAGAATAGCACTAACCCATCTCTTCCCATAGGTGTCGTACAAGGTGACTAAGGGATTCGGATGGGCAGCAGCTTTCTCTGAGTACTTTAACAACCATAATGCGATCGTCAAGCGTGGCGATTGTGGCAATCCCCCCCTAACATGGAATGTGGCGATGCTTGGGGGAGGCCTATGTCCAGCAGTGGGCGTCTTTCGGCTAAATGATGGAATCCCGTGCCGGGTTAATCTGATACCATTAATAGATCATGTTGTTTGAAGGAATTACACGAATTCGTTTATACCCTCTATATACGAGTAGGCGGCGGTAACAATTTACCATCAGATGGGGTCCGAGTCCCACTAGGGGTCGCCCTTAGTGTTGTTGTTGCAGGTAGTCATGATGTTAGTGTAGTACAAGCAGTTAGCTTAGGTTAAGTATTTTACTTCCCCCCCCCCATTGGCTGGAGACCCTTCAGGTCTCGCCAATAACTGCCCGGTTACGTAGGAAGGGTCCCCTAGGACCACCTAAAGCAGACAAATAGAAAAAAAAAATTACCATTGATGGGCCGTCAGCTTTTTTGCTTATTTATCTATCTTTATAAATAAAAAGTAAATGCTGTTCGTTGGTAAGCACATCAGTTGCGAACGAGTGGACCGATTTGCCAATTTTGTTTAAATGTTCGTAATTGTCCGAATTAGGTTAGGAAAGAAAAAATGGAAAAGGTGCCCGGAAAATTGGCAAATTCGGGATGAACTGAACGTTCTATGGGATTTTTGTATTACAGGACAAAGTCAGTTGGGAAAGGGAGTTACAAAAAAATATGACGGCCTGAATCCTAATCCTAACTTAATATTATAATTGCGAAAGTAATTTTGTTTGTTTGTTACCTTTTCACGCCTAAACCACTGAACTGATCATGCTGAAATTTTTCATATACGTTGTCAGTTGTACAGAAACGGACATAGGGTATCTTTCATCCCGAAGAAAAGTACTGTTCCCAAAGAAAACAACAATAACCATAATAGATGGCGCCACGTGTCTTTCGAATCATGATTGAATTATGTTACTAAAGAAACTATAGTAGTGTGATAAGAGTTTTTTTTTATTATAAATTAGGTAACGCGAGCGAATCCACGAGCAAAAGCTAGTCCTTAATAATGTTACAAACAATATTTTGTTTTATTTCCTAAACAAACATTTTCAAGCTGCTTTCTTAGCACTTTGCACTGAAATTTCAAACCCTGTCGCATTTCCACCTAACATTTTGCTTCAAACACAGTATTTTGCTGACGTGTTGAACGTGCCAACACAAAACACTAGTGCACTGCCGTAATCTTCAAACTCAACACGCGTTCCTTTAAGAGGTGCTTATCACACTGAGGACTTCGCTTACGTAAGCATAAAGGAGTCTATAGAAGAATATAAAGCAATTTGTTAATATTTTTTAACTGCATAACGTACCAGCCTTTTGGGCACGTTATTCGTCGACAGCGATGCGGAGGAATGTTTTGATGCCCTATTTTTACCCCGTTACCCGGTAACCCCCCACGCAAAAAGAGGGGTGTTATAAGTTTGACAGCTATGTGTGTCTGTGTCTCTCCACATCAAAGCGGTGCGCGCACGCGCCGCTTTCGCTGTCGGTCGCATCCACCCCATCCTTAGAGCGCGCAGTTAATTGTCACTTAGAAATAAGCTGAGAATCTACGTGACGTGCATCCGCCCCATCTTGACTTACGCTAGCGTCGTGTTCGCACACGTTAAGCCTTGTCGTTTCAAATCCTTTCAAACCCTCCAGAATCGATTGTTGCGCAGAGCCGCAGCTGCCCCGTGGTTCGTGCGTAACGTCCAACTCCATCTCAATCTTAAAATGCCAACCATCAGGCAATACCTCAAACGCATTTCCAAGCGTTACTTCGACCCTGCCCCCATCCATCCGAATCCCCCAGTCGCCGCAGCGGCCGACGTCCCTCTCTCATAAGTAAAGTTCGCCGTCCCAGGCACACACTTTTACAACCCGATGACGAAATAACCCTCCTCCAGGAGGCGAGTAAATCGATCAGTACAATACACAACGTCCGCCGCCGTCCGGCATACCGTCCTCGCCGACGAGGCCCGTCGCGACGTCCCACCGCCGCCGGACACGATCCACCGTGCTCTCCCGTCGTAGAGCCGGTCGTCTCTTCAGACTCCGCAGTCACACCGATAATTCAGCTCTCATCAAGCTGTCTCCCCCCCCCTAAGCCCCCGCCAGAAACGCCCTAAGCCGAGGTCCGAGTCCCACTAGGGGTCGCCCTTAGTGCTGTTGTTGCAGGTAGTCATGATGTTAGTGTAGTACAAGTAGTTAGCTTAGGTTAAGTATGTTACATCCCCCCCCCATTGGCTGGAGACCGTTCAGGTCTCACCAATAACTGCCCGGTTTCGTAGGAAGTGTCCCCTAGGACAATCTACAGCAGTCCAACAGAAAAAAAAAAATGTCTGTGTCTCTGTCTGTCTGTGTGTCTGTCTGTGGCACCGTAGCTATTAAACGGGTGAACCGATTTAGGTGCGGTTTTTTTTATTTAAAAGCTGGTTTTCTAGCGGTGGTTTTTAGACATGTTTTATCAAAATCGGTTCAGCCGTTTCAGGGTCATCAGCTGTTTTGTGATTAGCGTTGGGGGTTTTTTTAAATTTTTAATTTATAGTTTTACTAGAGGTCACTCGCGGCTTCGCTCGCGTGTATTTCGTTTATCGCGTATTCCGTATATTTCGGGATAGTATAATTCAATCATGATTCGAAAGACACGTGGCGCCATCTATTATCTTAAGAACGTTCTTGTTGTTTTCCTCGGGAACAGTACTTTTTTTCGGGACGAAAAGTACCCTATGTCCGTTTCTGTACACCTGACAACGTACGAGTATATGCAAAATTACAAACAAACTTACTTTCGCATTTATAATATTAGTTAGGATACTTTCATTTGTAATTATGCAAATGTTCATTGCATATGGTTTCTATATGTTAACTATACAGGGTGGTAATTTGAGATGGGGCATGAATGGCAGCTACCTTAACTATTGTTGCTAACAGGAAAATGTTCTTAGAAGACCACCCATAACTTTTGGAATAATTTCTATATGCATTCACAGATTTTGAAAACAATATACAGTCATTGCCGTGCCAATCGATCCTATTTCCCATAATAATCAAAAGACTCTTCGTGACCAACTGAGGATGGAGTACTAGAAACGCCAGAAATAAATAAATAATAAATAAATAAATATTTTTGGGACATTTTTACACAGCACCATCTAGTCCCAAACTAAGCAGAGCTTGTACTATGGGTACTAGACAATGGATATAATACTTATATACTTTTTTTTTGTAAATACATACTTATAATACATAAGAAACACCCAGACCAACACAAACACTCATGTTCATCACATAAATATTTGTGATGTGTGGGAATCGAACCCACGACCTCGTGGTCAGCAGTCCGACACTCGAACCACTAGACCACAGATGTCGTCAGAAATCGCAAAAAAACTCACTTGATAGGTTAGTTATAAGGGCAGCTACCTTAATCGTTGTGGCTACAGGAAAATGTTTTTAAGAAACTGTCGTTGCTGTATGTTCACTCGGTTGTTAATTAGCCACGAGCCCCTCGGTTAGGTTATGAACATTGACTTAGAATAAGTATGGACCTCGGGTCATCGCTCAAAAATGTCTGAACCGAATGAGAGTTAAAACACAAGAAATTTGAAAAGGGCTACAATTGCGCCCGTCATTCTTCATTTGGGCAAACAAGCAGCTACACCTCAATGTCACATGTCAACAATGCCGTTCTTTGTAGTGAGATAGTGTAAAAACTACTCAAAAAAGTGAAAAAAGTTAATGGTGTATCATATTTTCAGCAGGTATATTATTGTTTTACAATTTTAAAGTATTATTTTGTTAAGGAACATTATATTTTACTTAAAATTGAATTAATTGCAAGAGCAAAACACACAATAATCCAAATAAACAAAAAGTATTTTATTTTCCTTCCTTTGTTGGACCAATTATGTCAACTTCATTTGATTGGATTACCATAAGAAACTTGACGTATTTGACAGAATTTAGAACAAAGATTCCAAAGAGTCGTTATTTTTACGCGATGTTTTTTTGTATTGCGATTTTGAACCAATTGCAATTTGTTTTGTTCTATTCATTTAAACAAGTTATTTTTAAACTTGCATTGTATGCAAACATATTATATCCAAAAATTTGTATGTTGTCCTTCCGTTTCAAAATTGTATTGGTTTTTCGGTCAATACCAAGTTTCCGATCGAGCTAAAATTTTGCAGGTAGGTATTTGCATATTAGATTATTAAAATGTCTTTCAACTAATTTGATGATGGAGCCGAAGATTAAGCAGGGACAGGAACAAATGGTAGGCTCGTCGAGTTTCAGATCATGCACTTTTCATTACATAAATAATGACGTAGGTTCGAGCCGGAAAACGGGCTCTGAAACTTCTTAATGGCAAATAGTGGACACGTGACGTTTGGGATCGTTTGTTTAGTTATCATGAAATCTTTTAAATACACATGACAACAGATTGTTTTTTCAAAAAAAATAATATACCTCTGATTTAATTTCAGTTTTCCTTGAGATCAATTAGATGAAGATGATGATGATGCTGATGCTGGTGGTGATACTTCAGCAAAGGAAGCGAAATCGCGTTTTTGAAAATGTCGATGTTGTAATTTTGCAAGAAATGTTCTATGCTCTTTCAGTTGGATTAAATATTTAGCGATCACAATAAATATAACTAATAATAAAATCTTTTAAAAATTAAGGCTGCTCTATTACTCCTATGTTCTCCAAATTTTCGTTTAACATTAGATGAAGTTTCGAAATTTGGAAAATTGAGCAGTGCTGTCATGTTTTCGTATGGTAAAAATTGTTGCAAGCAAAATTAGGCATTATGATAACGACATAGGATTTCGTACATCGTAAATAAGCTTGTTGGTTTTTCTAAGTTTATATTATGTCAATTCAGGACACTTTTATCGTGAATTTTGTACTACACTCGTTGTCCATACTTATTCTAAGTCAATGGTTATGAATAATATATTAAAAAGTCGAAAGGTATCCCAATGACCCACCTATCCTAACATTTCTTAACGTACAGCCTATAGGTAACTACTTTATCACCGTTCTCATCCCCCGGGGTGATGTAAATCGTATTATTGAAAGGTCGGTCGTGTTCGGACCGGACAAAAAGTACTCTTCAGGCAACATGTGCTTTGATTTTCTAAAGGGATCCGTGATATGAATTTATAAAGCCTTTTTGATAACCGACGTAGAAAGAAACATATCTGGGGTTTTATATTTTGTCTTGCGCCTGTTTTGGGGAAAGTCGTGGGAAGAATTTTAAGTGGTTTGAATGATGTGTCGAAGATAGTGACTGTAAAAAGTTTAATACCCAATAAATCTATGTGGTCTATCTATCTAATCCAATGTCTATCTATGTAATCCTAACTAATATTATAAATGCGAAAGTAAGTTCGTTTGTTTATTACCTTTTCACGCCTAAACCACTAAACCGATCATTCTGAAATTTTGCATATACGTTGTCAGGTGTATAGAAACGGACATAGGATACCTTTCATCCCGAAAAAAAGCACTATTCCCGAGGAAAACAACAATAACTTTCGTATGATAATAGATGGCGCCACGTGTCTTTCGAATTATGATTGAATAATATTATCCCGAAAAATACGGAATTCGCGATAAACGACATCTACGCGAGCGACTTCGAGTCTATCTATGAATCTGTATGGTTCCCGGTTCTAAAAACCACTCATTTTCCCGCGTAGATGTTATAAAAGGTGACTCGGAGGTAATATCTGCTGGGCTGGTAATAACAAAGAAATCATTTATTTTAAAAAATCAGCTGTTCCCTACATTTATGTTCGCATTACTCGTTAAAATGTAGGGAACAGCAGTTTTTTTTTCTCGATTTCATGTTTGGTCCCATAGTGAAAGTTGTTCATAATGATGAGCACAAAAACCCCTTATGAGATTGTTAATATCTCACCAGTCATTCTGTATATACGAGTATATGTGTCGCAGAATCAACACAGAGGCGCAACTATTAGAATCACTATTGATTATTGTTAATGTAGTACAACGCCATCTATTATCGTTTGTCGGAAACGTCAAGCAGTGTGCTTGGGTGAGGTCAGTGCGGGGCGTGGCATGTCTTGTTTGACGGTTGTCAGCAAGCTGTCAGCTGTCGGCAGTCAGCTGTCGACTGTCAGCTGTCATTCTTTTTGACATTGGATGCATTTGATTTGAGAGAAGTTACTTTGGAGTGAGACACGAGGGCGAGAGGTCGTTTTGCCAGCCTGCACCGAACTTACCGCGTTTCCGTACTTGAATCCATTTCCATCGGTTTGATCATTTGAGATTTTATTATTTTGCTATCGAGAGTGAATAAATAGAGGACTATAATCAGTGTTGTGACTATTTCTAGTAGTTTCTAGTTTCCTGCCTACACCATGTCGAATTTGGACTCTGATGACGAGGTACCCCCAAAGGGTGAATGAACTACCCTCGTTATATGGATACAAGGTGGCAATTTGAGATTGGTTATGAAGGGCACCTACCTTAACCATTGTAGCTACAGGAAAACGTTCTTAGGGGACCACCATTAACTTCTGGAATTATTTCTATCTACGTTTACAGATTTTGAAAAAAATGTATTTTCAGCGAGAAAAAGGACAGTTTTCACCAAACATTTTTATGATGCCAATCGATAATATCGTAGCTGCCCTCCATGCCCCATATCAAATTACCACCCTTTATACAAGGTTGCTCGGAAAGGGGTACTAAACCGCGATCCACTTACAGTATCACCACAGTAGATATCACTACATAGTATAAAACAAAGTCGCTTCCCGCTGTCTGTCTGTCCCTATGTATACTTAGATCTTTAAAACTACGCAACGGATTTTGATGCGGTTCTTTTTAATAGATAGAGTGATTTAATAGGAAGGTTTATATGTATAATACACTAGCTTTCGCCCGCAGCTTCGCTTGCGTGAAATTTTGAACCCGTTAAGTGACGATTTTCCATACAAACTTTCATCCCCTATTTAACTCTTTTAGAGGTTGAATTTCGAAAAATTCCTTCTTAGTAGATGCCTACGTTACAAAAGGAACCTACTGTCAAAATTTCAACTTTCTAACCCCAGCGGTTTAGGCTGTGCGTTGATAGATCAGTCAGTCAGTCAGTCAGCTTCTCCTTTTATATGTATAGATAGATTACAACCGTGCGAAGCCGGGGCGGGTCTTTAGTATAAGCTAAAGCAGTACCTCAACTTACTATAATCGCCTGAATTGTTGAAATGAAAGTGCGTGTCTGTGGGAGTGTGTCAATTCGGACGATTGTAGTAAACACAGCTGATCATAACTGAGGATAGATAGATTACAGCGTATTTTTAAAAAATCTTTGAGAAGCTGTTTCTCCTAATTTATTGACTAATGGGGAAAGATTCAGATGAAAAGTTACTCATTATTATGGGTACTTTAGCACCCTTTTGGATTTGTACCCCTTTTCCGATTAACCTTGTATACAACGTGTTACATAATTCCCCTTAAAAAAGAAAATGTTAATCAAGTAGTCTTTTATGGTTGTTGTCATTTACCTCTCAGAGGAAATTAGTTAAAAATGAAAGTAAATAACTTTCTGGGTACTCTTTACTTTTGTTTTCAGGGTTGCGTTTCAGTAATGATTTGTCCAAATTTTTTTTTTTGGGTCCTTCTTTTATTTTGAAATATTGCCAATAGACTCTTTACAAGGGACCTTTGAATCCCCTTTCGGCTTTAGGGGTATTTTTGTAACACGTTGTATATCGAAGCGTTATTAGACCCCCAGCCAACGCATGTTCTAGCTAATAACTAATTAATATTCAGTGTGTTTTCGAAGACAAATAAGTATATTTTTGGACGGTTCATCTCACCCCTTTAAGAAGATTTTAGTATATTAATTATAAGGGTGCTGAGCCACTATCCGGCTAGTCATTAACTAATGAAGACATCTCTATCCGTACACATATATTATGTATCTATCTACCTTCCTACATCCCCCTAACATAATTTATCAAAGTAATGATAATAAGATCTGGCAAGGTTATCTTTTTTCCTTATCTTTTCGTCTTTTCATATCTTCGTTCGTATAAAATTAACTCTCATCATGAAAAATGATGAAGGCTCAGCTGTCTTTCCTACGAATCGGTATTGAAGTTCATCTTTAGCTATTTATTATAGAAATATATTTTTTATAACGCTGTATATTTTGTTACGATCAAAAATGTACAGTATGTCGCAGCTGTTAAGGTTCAGTTTTCAATCGAGCAGATTCTTTAATGCCCGATGTCATGCTCAAGGTTTCAATATAATAGCACTAGTGGTTGATCTAACTAAATTATCGTTTTTCCTATCACAGTAGCTTATTGAACAAAACCGGCTAAGTGCAAGTCGGACTCGTGCACGAAGGGTTCCGTACCATTGTCTATAAAACGGTAAAAAAATCACGTTTGTTGTATGGGAGCACCCTTAAATATTTATTTTATTCTGTTTTTTAGTAGGTATTTGTTGTTATAGCGCCAACAGAAATACATCATCTTTGAAAATTTCAACTGTCTAACTATCACGGTTCATGAGGTACAGCATGGTGACAGATGGACAGACGGACGGGCAGCGGAGTCTTAGTAATAGGGTCCCGTTTTACCCTTTGGGTACGGAACTCTAAAAAGGAAAATGGTGGAGAACTTGGAGCCATTAATTCTGTCTTTAATTTTTAATCATTAGTTATTAAAATTGTTTGGAATAAAAGTTGGTATTTCAAATTATCAATAGGTTATAAAACTGCCTCGTTGGTCTGATGGTCGCAAGCACGACTGCTGAAGGTGTCATCCTAGATTCGATCCCCATGTTATTGGATTTTTCCATGCGGAATTTCTCGTTATGAGTTTGGATTTGTGCCCGTTTGATGTCAATAGGCTCGCCCCCTATAACATGGGACTTAACCCTTTGACCGCCATGGACGTCCATGGACGTCAAATTAAAACGTGCTCACGACGCCTCCGACGGCATGGCACGTCGAAAACACCACTTTTTAAAGTTAAAAAGTTTGACGTCTGCTGAGGCGTGTAAATAGCCTGCACCTTTGTGAAGGTTGTGAAATAGATTTCAACCTATGTTAATTTCAAGCGTAATGGCGGACCTCAAACATTTCCCTGTCGGTGAATCCCCGAGAAACCAATACCACAGAATTATTAGCAGCAAAACATGCCCACGTACCTTGGCAGTCCAGAGATCCCTCTCAGACCCAGGGAGATGGGAAGATACCCTCGTTCATGCGCGCGTGATGGCTTGTAGATATAGGCTGCCGATCGGCGAGCAAAATCTTCATAAATCCACCGGTGTAATGGTTAAAACTCCAAAAATCAACACTGCACTATAAGTTCTCAATGAAGCACAGATGCAGGTCCATTTATTTTACGAGTATCATCAAGGTTTCACCAAAAAGGAATTTTCAAAAGAGGCGGAGCGAAACGCACTCACAGAGTTGCCAACGGCGGGCGGAAGAGCTCTCGCTCGCTAACTCCATCTATCGGCCATGTTGTAATTCAAACTCAAGAAAGTTTCGATACATGGGCGCTGCAGGAACAAAAATTGGTACGAGGATTCATCAATTGAGAAGTTAAAATATTTAATTTGAATTATGTACTAACATATTATTATATCTATTATATTGAAAAATCCTAAAATATTATTGTTTAATTTTTTTACGTTGAAGAAAGGCATTGACGCTTCACCAACGTCCATAGACGTCCGTGGTGGTCAAAATATTAAACATAACGGCTAAACGAGGGTGTACTATACAACCTAATTTTTACTTTATACGAAAACCGAGACACCCCAACAATATTTTCATCAGAACTGGAAACTTTTATCAGGCGAATATGTGTTTTTTTTAGTAAATCTCCAAGTTACATCTTAGTTTATGTCGTGTTAAGATCCCTAAAAAAGTGTGAAATGCCTGAGATGTGCTATGCAGGGGTTGTCTAATACACGGAAACTGACCGAGAGGACTGTCTCAAGCCTAAAGGTGTCTATTCCCGTCAATTGTTATGGGTAGAAAACTACTGAAACAAAATTGAAAATGAAAAGAAAAATGTGGTTTAAAAAATTTGTCAATCGATTCTCCTAGCGATTCTGAACAAACTAGTTTCAGGTTTAGTATAATTATACTAAAACTAAACTTGTACATCTCTGCCCAACCCTTCGGAGAATACAGGTGTGAGTGATATTATGTTTATGTTAAGTAATGTAAAGGAAATGGATTGTACGGCTCATCCTGGTAATATGATAAAAATAAAATAAATGGTAGGTACATAGGGTGAATCAAAGTTTATTTTTATATTGACAAGGAAAAATGCGATCCCAACCTGCCTGTCAAGCGCAGTGATACCTATATGTTATTAATACCTTTTTCTCAAGTAATGACATTAATCGAAGGCGGAAGCAAATTTTCTGCAGGAAACAGCTAAAGAATTCTGAATGTTATGGCTAAAATCAGTAGTGCCTTTTTTTCCCCCCCCCCCCCCCCTTTTTTGGGCTCCTTGCCCTTACTACAGTGGTCTCCGTCGCAGGACAGTCGGTAACAAGCATTTTTTTCCCCCTTTCCGCCAGCCGTGAATCGGTGTTACCAGCTTCAGCAGTCAAAGATTCCTTAGTCCGTACTGCGATTACACCTAGGTTCAGCCGGCTATACTAGGTGCGCCCAGTTGCAGATGGTTAGAATTAGATGTAACCTAATTATTCAAAGAGGGTATAAAGAGAGCGAAAAATAGTTGGACTTAATAGTCTGAAATTATTATTGTTAACAAGCAGCGAGGAAGCGTGGTAATCTATGATCATTATTTCTCTGTTTGAGATGATATTATTAAATTATTGACCACAAAAGTTATTTCATTATGTAAATATATTTACAGATTGGGTGGTCTGGTCGCAAGCGCGACTGCTGACCGTGAGATCCTGGTTTCGATCTCCAGGTCGGGAAAAGTGTTGTTGGATTTTTCCGTGTGGAACTTCTCAGTAACAGTGGATTTGTGCCCGGTTGATGGTAATAGGCTCGTCCCCTATTTCATGGGACTTAAACATAAAGGCGATACGAGCATGTATTATACACCCCTACCCAAGCCCTCGGAGAATACAGGCGTGATGCTATGTTAAATATATTTATAGGAATACAACCTGCCTTCCGATATTTGTCCACGAATAAACGGTCGATTTAAAACATGTGTGGCCACTGTTCCATAAACTAATAAAACAGAATTTCTCCAAATAAAGGGGAATGCCAAGATTTCCTTTACGACTCGGCCAGAATGGACAAAGATGAAACATATCTTATTAAAAAGGGCAAATATTGTAGAATGTATTACAATATCAACGTTCCCGCTGGAAGTACACCAAGAAAAGTTATAGGTCGATAAAGTTGACCTTAATAGTAGATTTTTAACCTAGGGAAGAAAAGTAATTCGAAAATCGAACTAAAGTTTTCTTTATACACCGTCTACATTTTCCTGAATATATTTTTAACCATTATTGTATTGATAGACCTTCACAATTTTTGTAAAAATCTTAATATTATTGTTTGATTAAAGCATATATTTATGTAAGTAACAAAATTAAACCATTTTTGGTCAGAATAGTACCTAAATAACCAAACCAAAACCAAAGCAAAATAAATCTTATATTATTTTGAAATTGTCGTTTATTGACGTTGCCATGGCAACGATGGTAAAACGTGCATGTCATAATACGGTACCAAATTATATTAAAATCATACTTTTACTAAACAAAGTATTTTATTTAACAAAAATCTTGCCCAACTGGAATCCATAATATTGCATTCACGATAGGAATATTATACGTAGGTATAATATGGTTACTTACTTCGATACAGATACTTACTTTGTCGTATTTAATCGTAAGAAATAAATGGAAGTTATTTTAATTATGACAAAGGTGTTGTCGCCTTTAAAATGAAATCATAACAATATTCGATTTTAAACGTAATCGATTATCAAGTATGTATATAATCGAATGGAATATAAAATAAAAAAGAAATACAGTAATAATACCTAGCATGTTTGAAAATTATTTCATAATATTACAAACATTAGTTTAAAATTAGTATAAATCAAAGAGATTAATTAAATATGATAACTAACATTATTGAATGTCTTTGGTACCTATACATACTCAGCATAATAAAATATTATGTTATTTATTGTGTTTCGTATAAGAAAAAGTAGCCCGTTTATGATAAATCACAAGAATAGTGACAAACCTGTTGTGTTTATGTAGTGGTTACTAGGATTATTCGTTACAGTTTATTGCTAATAAAGCTTAGTAGTTACTATAATTAGTTGCTATTAATGGAAGAGCACAATTCACATATCTCAAACAAGAAAAATGAATAAAAAATAAATACTTTGTTACCTAAATAACATGATATTATTATGATATAATTATTTACAATTACATATTATTGTTTCATAGTTGTAATCGATTTATAAATGTAATTTTAGTATCGATATAATTATATTTTTATACTGTGCAACATTTCTATTTGCAGTTGTAGATAAAAAAAGCGTTGAAACTTACTAACCAATATATTAAAATACTATTTAAAATGACTATCCGACGGTGTACTTCTCCAGACTTTATTTATATTGCATAAATCTTACAAAAAATAAACGCGAATTATCAAAATTACGGCACGTCTGTTCATACTACTTTGTATTGGCCGGATCTTGGCATTCCCCTTTTAACTGTTTACATTTTGTTAGTTTGTCGTTTATTTATTTATTGGACAAAATTGTGTATCCAACTGTGATATTTGATAAAACCGATACATTCCAATTCCAGTTTCCAATGAGTTTAGGGTTGCCAAATATTACGGATGCAACTGGATTATCCAGATAGAATTTCTGCCTCGGTGGTGAGTCGAGCAAGCTATTAAATGAAAACTGTAGACGTTTACTGAATAGTGCAGGAAGGCTATCTAACAGTTTGGTCGTACTGATAAATTAACATGATGTTCAAATATGCACCAATTTTTTTTTCTCCATTGTCACTCTCCTAAAGATTAAGAAAAAATCATTTAATTGGACACAGCACAAAGAGACACAACAGATAAAAAGTGTGGTATAAATAAAAAAAAGTCTTGAGCATGTGTCTGTTTTTTTTTTCATCGTTATTATATCCTTATGTATATACCCTTCGCCCGGGGATGGCAAAGGGTTATGCCGGACTCTTACCGGCTAAAAACCCACGGTGTTCCTTCTCCTGACCCTTGGCTGGGGTCGCAGGATTCGCAGCTGCACGCATCGCGACCCCGGCAGGCCTCAATCCGCCAGCCCCTGGCGGACCTCTTCTTCTGTGGGGCCTTGCCCCACGTCCTCCTGAGAGGCGCGCACGGAACATTGCGCGCCGCCTTCTCGGGGGCCTGTTGTTGGTCGGGCGACGGGTCCCCTAACCAGTCGCCCGCAGGCCACACACTAGGGTGGCCGGAGATGGTCGCGCGCCCTCCGGCGGCGCCCGGTGCGTCTGGCACGGGAAGAGAGAGTGGCCGTCGCCTCTCTCTCCCTCTCCGCTCCCTCCTTGTTTGCCATCACCACCTCGCAAAAGGAGGTGATGGCTTCCCACGCACTCTCGCTCCCGACCATGGATAGAACCACGGCCGGAAGCGAGAGGCCCACCCTCCACCCTGGGGTGCATGAAAAAAAGCTTCCACGATTTACGTTACTTAAGTACATCCGGCGCACCCTGGGCAGTCAGCCCCGCTACCAACTTTGCTGACTGGCTAATCTTTTCACCACAGCATTGAGCTATTCTACCGTGTGGAGCAGGATGAAAAGAATAGCACGACCCCATTTCTTCTCGTGGGTGTCGTAAAGGTGACTAAGGGATTCACTAGAGGATGATGAATAATAAGAAGAGTGACAACCACAACCTTAATACTCGCAATAAAGACAAGCTAGCAGTACCTGGTTTTAGACTTAGGAAAACCAGTAAGTCGTTTATGGGAAACAGTGTTAGATGCTACAATAAAATTCCATCTAGTGTAACTGATTTACCAGATACAAAGTTTAAATTATATATCAAGCGCGTACTAATGTCTAAAGCATATTATAGCCTAAATCAGTACATCGTAGATAAAGATGTCTGGCATACGATTCCCTCCTGCACACTGCGACCCTCTGGCACCGTCTAACAGAACAAACGGACATTATTCAAATGCTTACTTATTGTAATTATTTCTTATTTTATTGACTCAATAAGTATGTTATTTTATCTTATTTTAATCTAATGTTTCCAATTTTGATTGTTTTATTTTTTCTCTTTGACATTTCATTTAATTTATTTATTGCTAGTATTTGCATATATTAGTTTGACATTGAATTGCAATTATTAATTATCAATTATTAATATTATTCTGTTAATACCTACGCAAGGCTGTAAAATGTGAGGACCATGCAGCATCTAGTGTTACACTTTCATTCTTAATATTTGACTGCCTATTGTCTATCGGTATGAGTCTGTCATGCTCACTGAAATGTCTTGCTGATGGTGGCGTTGTGCATCGGGTCGTTGAGTTCCCTGCAACATGGTTGAGCTGAGCGACGCCGATGTATGCGTCATGCTCGTGAACGGGTGCTGTCTGTTGGGACTGGTCAGCTCGTAACTGCTATGGCAATCGTTTTCAAAGGCTAACTTTCTCATTACTTTTCATGTTGTTAACCACATGTACATTAATCTGCGTTGTTCTTACATTACTACAATGAAAATTGTCAAAACATTTACTTTTTTTAAAAGAGTGTCTATGGAGTTTCTTGCCGGTTCTTCTCCAAAGGACCTACTACTTGGAACCGAGCCCCTAGTGTTGACCTTTTGAAAGCACCAGGGATCTGGTCTACTTGAAATAAAAACTATTTGACTTTGACTTTGACTTTGATGGGCAGCAGCGTTCTCTGAGTATTTTAACTACCGTACTGCGATCGCCAACCCGCCTGCCTAGCGTGGCGATTATGGCAAATTTCAACATGCCTTGGCGAGGCCTATGTCCAACAGTGGATGTCTTTCAAGATAGATTCTTAGATATTTCAAGGCGGCTGGTCGACACGACCCGTGACCCGAAGGCTGGCCTCTACTTTGGTCAAAGGATAAGCATTGCCATACAACGTGGCAATGCTGCCAGCCTTCTGGGCACGTTACCAGTCGACAGCGATGCGGAGGAATTTTTTGATGCCCTATTTTAGTTTATAGTTTATTAGGATATTTTTTTCTTCATTTGTATATACTTTTATTTGTAATTATTAATAGATTATGTTAGAGACTTAGTTTTTAGCTTTGATGTTAAAATGTTCTTAATTAGCCGTAGTATATGTATTTGCATGTTTAAAAATTCTTCGACTCGGAACATAAAATTCTTAAAGAAAAATACACGAACAAATAGTCTCGGTAAACACAATTTGAATGCGTGGTGGGTGTTGCTTTTTGCTTCACTACCAAGTATCCAACTCGCTGCCTGCTCTTGTAGAATTTTTTGTAATGGAACCAGAACGTGCAGAAAATAGTAAAATAGAGAGAATAAATGCATGGACGCAGTCGTCATCTGGTGTTGTTTGCTGAAAGACTGAAATTGTAGTTATGTCATGTTTGCCAATTTAGTTCGAGACCCGGTAAAAATTGTCGGACTGAGCTAAAAATTACGAGGATACTCGGTTGTTTGTTTGGTACAACGATCGCTGTTCGTGTTTTTTTTTTTAAACGTTGCCCCTCACTAAGATTTCTCTTGTATCGTGGGTGCGTTTGCAGACACAAATCTCACATACACAAACGCTCAGACCCGAAACAACCATCTGTAGGCCATACAAATGTTTGTTCCGTGTGGGAATCGAACCCACGACCCGTAGCGCAGAAGCCAATCGCTTAGCCACTGCACCAAACGTGTCGTCAGTCTGACTAACTACTAGGGTGGATTTAAACATGTACAGTCAGAAGCATGAAGATAATTTCTTGAACTATTTTGTATCAATAGCATAAACTATTGCTACTATTCCTAGTTGAGGCTTTTTATTGTGTCAATAGTAGCAATCTGACTGTGATTAAAACGGATAAAAATGTGGCTTCGTATAGAACGGATGGCCGTACTTATCTAGAGTCACATATTCTTTTACATAGATTTGGTATTATGCTATATTTGGCCATTTAAAAACCGTCCTTTGGCAGATATAATTGCTTCTTGTACATTCAAAACAAACCTATTTGCATGGTCCAAAATGACTTAAATAATCACGAAATAAAAAATTACCCTGTATTGTAGCAGAATACAAAGTGACGTGAATAGTTATTTTTTCTAAATTAGATGAAAAAGAGAATCTAATTTAAAAAAAAAACACGTATATAATTGTCTTAACTACTCATGACACTATGATTAAAAATGTAATTAAACTCTCAATCACCGTAATTATAGACACAATAGATAAGACAATTACCTGTAAGTGTCGTCCTGAGATGATGGGCGGTACGCAACCGGTTAAAGTAAATTGGTTAAAACATGAAAAGAAACCATGAACCATGACACGATAACTACAAAAAATCGCGGAACATAGACATGGGGGTGATTCGGGTACCTTTAAGGATACTCTACCTCTAGAATTCCGCTTGACACTACTTTTTGTGACATCCTGTATAGGTACAAAGCTGTATAGGTACAAAGCTGTATAGAGGTACAATACTGTATAGAGGTTCAAAGCTATATAGAGGTACAAAGCTGTATAGAGGTACAAAGCTGTATAGAGGTACAAAGCTGTATAGAAGTACAAAGTTGTATAGAGATACAAAGCTGTATAGAGGTACAAAGCTGTATAGAAGTACAAAGCTGTATAGAGTTACAAAGCTGTATAGAGGTACAAAGCTGTATAGAAGTACAAAGCTGTATAGAGTTACAAAGCTGTATAGGTACAAAGCTGTATCGGTACAAAGCTGTATGGGTACAAAGCTGTATGGGTACAAAGCTGTATAGAGATACAAATCTGTATAGAGGTACAAAGCTGTATAGAAGTACAAAGTTGTATAGAGATACAAAGCTGTATAGAGGTACAAAGCTGTATAGAAGTACAAAGTTGTATAGAGATACAAAGCTGTATAGAGGTACAAAGCTGTATAGAAGTACAAAGTTGTATAGAGATACAAAGCTGTATAGAGGTACAAAGCTGTATAGAAGTACAAAGTTGTATAGAGATACAAAGCTGTATAGAGTTACAAAGCTGTATAGGTACAAAGCTGTATCGGTACAAAGCTGTATGGGTACAAAGCTGTATAGAGATACAAAGCTGTATAGAGGTACAAAGCTGTATAGAAGTACAAAGCTGTATAGAGTTACAAAGTTGTATAGAGACAAAGCTGTATAGAAGTACAAAGCTGTATAGAGGTACAAAGCTGTATAGAGGTACAAAGCTGTAAAGGTACAAAGCTGTATAGAGGTACAAAGCTGTATAGGTACAAAGCTGTATAGAGGTACAAAGCTGTATAGAGGTACAAAGCTGTATAGAGGTACAAAGCTGTATAGAGATACAAAGCTGTATAGAGGTACAAAGCTGTATAGAAGTACAAAGTTGTATAGAGATACAAAGCTGTATAGAGGTACAAAGCTGTATAGAAGTACAAAGTTGTATAGAGATACAAAGCTGTATAGAGGTACAAAGCTGTATAGAAGTACAAAGTTGTATAGAGATACAAAGCTGTATAGAGTTACAAAGCTGTATAGGTACAAAGCTGTATCGGTACAAAGCTGTATGGGTACAAAGCTGTATGGGTACAAAGCTGTATAGAGATACAAAGCTGTATAGAGGTACAAAGCTGTATAGAGGTACAAAGCTGTATAGAGGTACAAAGCTGTATAGGTACAAAGCTGTATAGAGGTACAAAGCTGTATAGAGGTACAAAGCTGTATAGAGGTACAAAGCTGTATAGGTACAAAGCTGTATAGAGGTACAAAGCTGTATAGAGGTACAAAGCTGTATAGGTACAAAGCTGTATAGGTACAAAGCTGTATAGGTACAAAGCTGTATAGAGGTACAAAGCTGTATAGAGGTACAAAGCTGTATAGGTACAAAGCTGTATAGAGGTACAAAGCTGTATAGGTACAAAGCTGTATAGGTACAAAGCTGTATAGGTACAAAGCTGTATAGGTACAAAGCTGTATAGGTACAAAGCTGTATAGGTACAAAGCTGTATAGAGGTACAAAGCTGTATAGAGGTACAAAGCTGTATAGAGGTACAAAGCTGTATAGGTACAAAGCTGTATAGGTACAAAGCTGTATAGGTACAAAGCTGTATAGGTACAAAGCTGTATAGGTACCAAAGCTGTATAAGTACAAAGCTGTATAGGTACAAATAGAAAAAAGAAACATAAACAAGAACCAACCGCAAACAACATTCTTTCTCTAAAACCATTTATCTCGAAATAATGGCGCTTGAATCTGGTAATCCGAATAGATATATTCTCTAACAATAGTCATTCTGAACTAGATTAATCCGCAAGCATCTGCCTAGAACACGTAGGCAATTGGAGTATTTATTTAGTTCTCTACGCTTTGAGGTTGATTATAATATTTAATATTGTACGGAATACTAAGTAAGTGTTTATACAATTTATTTATAGTCCAGACAGTAGACAATGAATAGACTTGGCACGGATTTCGAATTATTTTGTTCGTGTAGCAATTATTTATATTGTACTAGCATTTGCCCGCGGCTTCGTCGCGTTAATTAAGCCCAAAAAAACTCTTAACACACTACTAAAGTTTCTATAATAATATAATTCAATCGTGACTCGAAAGACAAGTGGCGCCATCTATGATCGTTATTGTTGTTTTCCTTGGGAACACTACTTTTTTTCGGGATGAAAGGTACCCTATGTCCGTTTCTATACACCTGACAACGTACATGCAAAATTTCAGGATGATCGGTTCAGTGGTTTAGGCATGAAAATGTAACAAACAAACAAACTTACTTTGGCATTTATAATATATTAAATATTAATATTATATTATTATACATTATAGTTATATAGTTAGGATTTAGGTTTCTACAATGTTTTTTTGATGTTTATTAGATCCTTTCAGTCTTTATAAAGAAATAATCTCATTCATAACCCTCTGTGTGCATCGAACAACAAAAACAACAACAAAAAACTGAAACTAACCCCTGTCTGTTGCATATTCAACAGTGAGTCTCATTGTTAGGGTTTCGTACCTATAAAGAAAAAACGGAAACGTTATAACATCACTCTTACGTCTGTCAGTCTGTCACATACACACATCAAAAAAGTTTGCAATCACTAGCATAACTATGTATGTGAAGATTCCGAATTCAAAGTCCAACTGAAATCTGATTTATATTTATCTAGATATGTAACTATCAATTTATAATTATCATGATAATTATCGCTTTGAATCCCGATTAGAAAATTCGGCTTCAAAAAGGCTACATAATTTTTCAAAGTGATCGCAAACTTTTTTTGATGTGTGTGCGATTTTCACAATAAAACATTACCTAAAAAAAACATAATGTTGTCAAATAAACCTGCAGGCTTCCAGCAAGATTCTTGCTTCACAAACATACCTAATTTAGCCAACTGCCCGCTTTTTTTGTTAATGTCTTTTTCGAAACCTTTGTCATTTTATTTTTAGTCTTAATCCCTTTATTCATCTAAATACCTACAAATTACATTTTTAAATATTTCTCTCATAAAAATAAAAAAAACATTTAAAAATATAAAAAATAGTAGCTCACACACAATCGGGAACAGGGTCCAAGATACCGGTGGTCAAGGCCTCAGAGAGAGGAACCTCCTAACAATACGCGCCGTGTCAAGAAGTACTGCTTTCTGTATCAGGCCCTTGATCCAGCCGCCCAACGAGAGCCTCTTTAGTATATTGCTTATTAAGATATAGCTCAATTTATGCAAAATATACTGTCAGCCCTGATCTACTAAGTTTCTAATGCTGAACTATTTTGATATTATCAAGGTTCAGGGCATCAACATGTTTATTTTATTTATTTATTATTAGCCTCTACTGTCCCACTGCTGGGCAAAGGCCTCCCTCCGTTCCTTCCACTTGTCGCGATTTTGTGCAGCTTCATGCCAAACCTCAAGAAAGGCATCCAACTCGTCCCGCCATCTTCTCCGCGGTCTGCCGCGACCCCGTCTCGCTGTCTCAGGACTCCATTCTTGTGTTCATTTGGCATACGGCAGGCATGCCCTGCCCAATCCCACTTCAGTTGGGCGGCCTACGTGGGACGCAAGGTCACAACTCATTAGAGCCACTCGGCATGCGACCCACATCGCCTCGTCGCTCGGCGTCCACTTGTTGTCAGCAGGTGGTTCACGGGTGGACGCCGCGTTATCACCAGTAAACCTCGCGTGGTCAACCAGAGGAGTCGTCGGAGGAGTCCACTCGATGGTAGCGCGCGGTTTACTCGGTATTGTGCGTTGGCAATGCGCAGCAACGCAAGGCAAGCATGCGAGTAGCGAGTTGTCACCGAGTGGTCAACTCGCCGTCCGCGCGTGGACGGCATACGCCCGAGGCGATCCGGTGACGCTACGTAGTTGATGTAGTGAGCGCACATCCATACAAGTTCATATAAAGAATACTAACCGATCGAGGCGAGGCGATGCGGGTCGGGTGGCTCTAATGAGCTGTGACCTTTAAAACATAACGGAAAAATGAGGGTGGACTACTATACACCTCAACCCTTCGGAGAATACAGGCGTAGTGTTGAAATTCGTTACGGGACCCTAATTGCGCGACGTCTCGCTCTGGACTGTTTTTTTCCCTTCGCTCAAACACTGACGGGCTCTCGTCAAAGGCATAGCATGTAATAGACAAGATCCACAAAGGCCCGCATCCAAAGGTTAGTTAATTGGGTTCCCCACAGTAAAATGTTGTTTACCCTTACCACTTTTCCGTTGACACGTGTTGTTTATTGGTTAGCAATTTATACATATAAAAGGAGAAGCTGACTGACTGACTGACTGATCTATCAACGCACAGCCTAAACCGGGGTTAGAAAGTTGAAATTTTGACAGTAGGTTCCTTTTGTAACGTAGGCATCCACTAAGAAGGGATTTTTCGAAATTCAACCCCTAAGGGAGTTAAATAGGGGATGAAAGTTTGTATGGAAAATCGTCACTAAACGGGTTCAAAATTTCACGCAAGCGAAGCTGCAGGCGAAAGCTAGTACAATTATAATTATGTTTTATCGTTTTATGGTGCAAAAATTACGGTATTTGTTTGGCTACACTATGAAAGCTAGACACGTAGCAATAAAATGTAATGAATCGTGAGCATCAGAACATCATCTTCCTCTGATGTCACCCTTTGACGAACGGAAAATTGAGCGCGACGCTTGATATTTTATTACAATGCCATTTTACAAATAAAAAGTGAATTTTATAAAATTTCATCGAGTGAAATCACTAGCGCGAAATTCGTAAAGGAATGTTACGAGTACATGCTCACACGCCATAAATATTTCGTCGAACACAGCGTCAGGCATTCGCAGGAGCGTTAAATAACATGAAAATACCAACTTTTTTGAATTGAGCTTTTATTTTTATGGTAAGCAAGAACATTACAAGTAAATGTAATATAATGTTTTTAATATCGTATCATATCACATAGCTCTTTTAGTCCACCTACCACGTTTTCTCTGCATTACCCTAAGGTCGACTAGTAGAAAATGACTAAAGAATTAAGTCCGCCTCCATAAAAATTATGTGCAAAAGTATAACTAAATAAATAAATGCTCTATTGTGTAAAAATATGCTTATAGATGTTACGGGCAACGTGATTAACTGGGCATTATTAATAAGGACCGGCCATTATTAATAATGCCCAAGAGCGATGGGCAAAGTGATTAATTTATCACTTTGACCGGCCATTATTAATAATGCCCGACGGCCCGTGGTCCATGTAATAAGTCAGTGTTTGCACAATAAAAACAACTGAAAAACTTAAGGGGATGTTTGGAAGGTTGTTTGGGTTTCCAAAGGAGAGTCGTCGGAGCCCCGCTACGCGGGGCTTCTATTTCTGTCTGCAGGGTTTAAAGGAACTTAACACGAAGGGGATGACGGGAGCTTCGTTCGCTCGCTTCGCTCGCTCACTCTAGCGCCCGTCATCCCCTTCGAACCTAACTTATCCGTGTCGGGATGCCCCAAATGAATGACCAAATCTATTTACTTCACACATTGCCGGTAGACCAGCAGGTATTCTATTTTTATCAAAATAAAAGTAGGTAACTAATGATGTTATTACATTTTTAACTGTTAATTTTTAACTACTATGTTCAATAGTTTATTTTTTGTTAACTTTTCATGAAAATTTTGTAAGTTTAATTTCATTTAATAAACAAAAACACTACAGTTCACCTATTTTATTACTTTGCCCAAGATAGGGTGGGTATTATTCATAATGACCGGGAAAAGTGATTAATAATGCTGTTTTAATCACATTGCCCAATTGAGTCGGGCATTATGAATACAGACCGGCCATTATTAATAGTGCCCGGACTTATCAAATTGTCCGTAACATAGACATCATCATCTAACTTATTACAATGAGAATCTTATTCGAACAGCATTGGCAAAAAAAATTTTCTTAAAAAAAATTTTCGTATCCAAGCGGTCGACGAGTCAACATCTCCTGAGGATGCCCCGTGAAGGGGCGAAACACATGTCGTGTCGGTTTGGTTTGCATGTCACAATATTTTCACTCCTGCATGTGCTTAAATGTATTTGTTGGTGGAAGGGTGGTGCTGCAAACTGCATCCAAACTAGCGATCTAGTTTGGCGGAATTAAAACTAAATATATATATAATTTCGTCAGTGAAGTTCTAACAGTGCGTAAGTCATTTTGCGACTGTGAAAACAGACAACACTGCAAAAGTCAGAATATTATTTGAAATGAAAAAGTATAACAGGATTTTCAAAGGTTTAAATCATCAAAGAGAATAATTAAAAACAAAATTGCGTTCAGTGTAGGTTACGCTCGTTTTAATTAGTTTTTTCACTCTCTTGTAAAGTAGCCTTTTTTTACTTCCGCACTGTTAGAACTTCACTGACGATTTGTATATTAGTATGTTATGGATTTAAACAAAGTAACGTCTGATACCCTTATTTAACAAATTATTGTAAGAGATCTACGTATTAAACTACGACAATTTCAGAAAGTTATTTTTAATTAACGCTTATCCACGATATAAAAGATCCTCGTAAAACACAAAGTACCGAGAAATAACTAATTACTTAGCTGACTGCCATGTTATAAAAGGTGACAAAGAAAAATCTATTGCCATAGCACTTTATCTACGCTAGAAAACTGTCATCACGTATGCACTTTCAATCTCTCACAGCAGCTACATCCGACATTGAACAGTGTCAACACACTACGCTGTGTAAATCAATTGAGTTTCTTTCCATATGAGAAAAGACAGCGATTTTACTGAAATTGTTTTTAAACAAGCCGAGCTTGCACCAGTGGCGTAGCTACATAACCGAGGGCCCCGGGCCAAAAACGAAATTGAGGCCCTATTTAAACTAAACTAAATACTTTGAAGGTTCTTCTATCGTGACAGCACGAGCTATACGAGAATAGGTCATACCGTGGTGAAAAGATTAGCCAGTCAGCAAGGTGGGTACCGGGGCTGACTGTCCAGGATGCGCCGGACGTACTTAAGTATCGTCACTCGTGGAGACTCTTTTAATGAATCTCCACTTTGAAGATGCAAAACTATTTCATCATCAGCTCCTTATCGCCCACTGCAGAGCATAATAAAGCAAAGCTATTTACTAGTAAGCATTATGTATAACGCAGCAGATAATTATTTAATCGTAATTCCTAATATTAGGAATTACGATTAAATAATAGATGTAAAAGTTTGTTTGTTTGTCACGCTTTCACGTAAAAGTCGTTGGTTAGGGGCCAAAAAGTTACAGTAAAAATTCTTTATTCAACTAGGATATTATATATTTTTTTCGATCGTCGTTCATGGAGGCCGAGGGGCCCCTCGAGCATGGGGCCCCAATGCAGTGCCCCGCCTAGTCATACGGTAGCTACGCCACTGGCATGCACTCAATTTATCCTCAGTGGTTTTAAAATTGTCTGATATTAAAAGGTGAAATAAAAAAAAATACAAAAACAAAGGAGCATGCTTAGGGGATTCGGTCATGTTGAAAGAATGAGTGAACGGCGACTAACAAAAGGGCTTTATAAGGCGGATGTCAGTGGAAACGCTAGTACAGGACGCTCTAGAAGGACATACATCGATGTTATTGGTGATATTCTTCAAAAAGGACAGGTGCGTAGTACTCTCAACCAGCGTGCGTGTATGGCAAGATGTATGAACGTGGACGAAGCGAAAGGAGTATGTAAGGATCGTAGCATGTGGCGTTCTACATTTCTGCCTACACCCATGGGAACAATGAACAAAACATGGTACAATACAAGGTTAGTCGGAAAGGGGGTACTAATTCGCAGGCCACATATAGTAAGTATTACAGATGACGGTTTTAAAGCAAGTGTTAAAATTTCAAAATTTGATCATTTTTATTTCCATGTAAACTATTATTGTAGTTTTTTCAAAAATTCTTCATTACTAATTTATAGTCGGGCTAATAGTTCGATGCAGTGACTTGACAGTTCAAAGCAAAATAATGATACCATATTAAAACTAATAGAGTTGGGGTAGTGAACGATTTTACGAAAAGAACGAATACGAAAAATAGTTCAATTTGAACAAATCTCTACAAATTCGTTTGCAATATAAGAATAAAAAGGAGAACGAACTTAAATACTCTCTGTATTTAAGTTTAAAATAATAAAAATTAAATCATTAACGAGTATTTATATATTTATTGGTGAAAGATGATTTAATCCAAAGCCGAATTCCCAAGTTTATTGTGCTTTGTGATGTTTACGTAATATATTTGTGTTTTATGTTAAGGTATTTTTTTACGTAAGCTTTTAACGACAGACATAAATTAATTAATTAACTTATTTATTAATATTCTAGACTTTCTGTAACTGTAAAGATTGGTATGTTTGTCATTGTTACCTACATTTAGTAACTATTGTTTGGTTTAGTTGTGTGCGTCTTTTGTGCAAGAATGAATAATTTTCTTTCTTTTCTATTCTTACTTCTAATAGCAATAAACTAAAAAATTATAATCATTTCATGTAACGTTTTCTTGGTTGACTGATGGAGAATGCCTTATGGCATTAAGTCCGCATTATGTACCACAATTGTGCATTGAAGTATAGAATAAATAAATAACCTTATTTCAGTTACTTGTTGCATCAAAAACGTCATATCAGTAGTTACTTGTGGTTAAAACTATGTTTTAATATTGTTTTGTCGTGTTTTGATCATCATGTTATTAAATTCAAGAAAAAGTATGCATATAAGTACATTATTAAGTTCGTTCGATTTCATTCATTCTATTTTTCACCTCACTACCTTTTTTTTGTCAAAAACTGGTATCCCTCCAACTGTCAAGTCACTGCATGGAATTAATAGTCAGACTATAGTTACGAATTTAGAAAATGGAGCTTCGAATTCGTGACCCCAAATACGACCTAAAATCTAAACACAGCTGATCATAGCTGAGGATAGATAGATTTTAGCATATTTTTTATGTAATTTTTGAATAGTCATTTCTCTAAAACTATTGACTTTTGGGGAAAGTGGTAGAACAAAAGTTACTCATTATACAAGGTTAGTCAGAAAGGGGGTACTAATCCGAAAGGGTGTTAAAGTACACATAATAATGAATAACTTTTGTTCTACAACTTTTCCCAAAAGTCAATAGTTTAAGAGAAACAGCTGTTCAAAAATCTCAAAAAAAAAAACTCTAAAATCTATCTATCCCCAGTTATGATCAGCTGTGTTTACATTTTAGGTCATATTTGGGGTCATGAATTAGAAGCACCATTTTCTGAATTTGTAACTAAAGCAGGGATGAAGAATTTTTGAAAAAACTAAAATAAAAATCATTTTATTTGGAAAAAAATATATCGAATTTTGAAATTTTAACACTTGCTTTCAAACAGGCATCAGTGATACTATAAGTGGGCTTCGGATTAGTACCCCCTTTCCGACTAACCTTGTATAGGTATTTTAACACCCTTTCAGATTAGTACCTCCTTTCTGACTAACCTTGTACATCAGTTCATTTCACCCCAAAGCCTATATTAGTATGCAGTTGGGATCATCAAATTATGTCGTACGAACCTACACTTGTGGTAAATTGGAACATGTGTAACAAGCTTTAGGTAGGCTTGTTTCAAAGCGACTCGAGATTGTATTAAACGTAGGTATGCCCTTGGGTCCTTAATCTACTGGATGGGAAGGACGCTCGACTCGGAACGATTTATTGTTATCTATTTATCTGTTAACCCCCCAATAAGCGGCGGATTTTTATTGCGATTTGGGTCAACGTGACCAGGGGAAATAAGGGTCATATTTTGTGAGTAAGCATTTTTAGCTGCAAGATTTATAAGTAATATGTTTTAAGTCAACGACGATTGTAACTGTACCTACCTAAGTTTAAGTAATTGGTTTAGTTTTAGTATACACTAAACCTGAAACTAATTTGTTCAGAATCACCAGGAGAATCGATTGATATAGTTTTTATACCACATTATATTTTTCATTTTTCATGAATTTCAATTCTCTTTCAATAGGTTTCTACGCATAACAGTGGACGGAAATAGACACCTTGAGGCTTGAGACGGTCCGCTCGGTCAGTTTCCGTGTATTTAGATAACCCCTGCATAGCACATCTCAGGCATTTCACACTTTACTAGGGAACTTAACGCGACATAAACTAAGGTGTAACTTGGAGATTTATTTAAAAAAAAACACACATTCAGGTAGTTCTGATAAAAATCTTGTTGGGGTGTCTCGGTTTTTGTACATACTAAAAATAAAGATGTATATTTTTCATTTTTTTTAGAACTTCATTACCCCACTAGGATTTCTCCTGTATCGTGGGTGCGTTTACAGACATAAATCTTCACATGCACAACCAAACCCGGAACAACAATCTGTAAGCTATACAAATATGTTCGAGTTAGAATCGAACCTACGACCCGTAGCGCAGAAGCTAATCGCTCAGCCACTGCACCAAACGTGTCATCAGAAATAGATTTAACAAAGGTTTTGGTTTTATGATAAAGGTTCCTTTACAAAATAAACTTCTTCAAAATTCATGTTTTAAGTTTGTTTTAAATGGTGATAACAGCTGTTGGTAGATTCCACGTCCAAGTGATTTCGAAGCCTCTTATCGTCTTTTTTCCTAGAACTGACGAGTAGGCTTACGGAGACCAATGTTCCCTTGTTTTCAATACCCAGAGATTCAGGTATTACGCAAGGTAAATAATCGTCTGGTTCATGTAACCAATCGATGGGTCTTATGTATAAGGGCCAAACTGACATTTCAGTAATTTCCGATTTGAACCTTTTAGCTGTATATATTTAGTTCACATTAGAAATTACAAAAATTCCACTTTAGCCCTTATACATAGGACCCATCGCAATAAGCTTTTCGTCTTACTTATATTACAAGCCTCCTTTCACGTTTTCTATATTCCTTCGATCTTTACTAATAATTATCAATTGAAGAGACTTTCGACAGCGACCCAAATAATGGTAATCAAAAGTAGGTTTGATAAAAAATTCCAATCTCGGTAATTTATGGTTTATGAATCTTTATTTCTCAAAAAGAACAAGTATATAATTATTATTCACTGCAATGAGGAAACAAACATTTAAATTAGAGTTTCCAAAAATTTACTCCAATTTTGAGATAAGCACTTTTTTTATTTTGATGTTAATTGACACCTAAAACGATCAAACCACCAAAAACAAGTTTACTTGTCAAAACTGTCAATTGTCACTGTCAAGATTTATGTGATAAATCGAAGTATAATCAGATTATTTACCACTTACTTCACCGAAAATACGAGATGAAATGCGAGTTTTTTAGACGGAAACAGGTTGATGTATTCCCGTTCTCCGGTTTTACACGTTGTGTTAAAATTTGAGTGAAAGTGACATTGACAATGACATATTCAGGGGGCTATTACTCTATCATATATCTATTATCATAGATCTATGAGTCATAGATATATAACAATATACACTTGGGAGCAAATAAATCGAGTCACTTCTATTTTTCACGTAGGTATAATTGTTATTATTTTTGGCATTATGGAACAGATCAATTCTAAACATATGTATATCGCCTAAAAGGTTATTTGATAACCTTTACAATGAGGGTAGTTTTTTTTTATTTTGAATTATATGATCCATGAAATCAAAACTAATAGCCAGGACACGTGAAAAAAGGAGTGGCTCGATTTCTTTGCTCCCAAGTATATTTAGACATATGAATCATTTTCTCGTACAACTATGGAGTATAACTATGGACGTCATAATTATGTAGGATAAGAGATATGATCCAATATAAATGATCCTAGATATATGATAGTATATCCCCTTAATTCTATGGTAAGTTATTTTTTTGTGTTGCCATCCATCTACAAAATATATCTACTATACTCTTTTCAACGAAAGATGAGTCCTGGTATAGCCGTCATTTCGTAAATTGTAGCCGTAAGGAGATTGCTATTGAAAAAACGTAAACATCATCAAAAACCATAAAATAGCTATATTATCCATGAGACTGCCTCGTTGGTCTAGCGTTCGCAAGCGCGACTGCTGAACGTGAGGTTCTGGGTTCGATCCCCAGGTCGGGCAAAGTGTTATTGGGTTTTTCCGTGTAGAATGTCTCAGTAGCAGCCCAAAGTCTAGATTTGTGCCCGATCGTTGGCAATAGGCTCGCCCCCTATTACATGGGACGTAAAACATAACGGCGAAATGTGGGTGTACTATACACCTCTGCCAACCCTTCGGGGAATACAGGCGTGAGTTTATGTTTCATTATACGTGTTTTGTTTTTTATAAACATTTGATTTTCTTGTTCTGTAGAAAAACGTCACGACTCATTTTACGCTGAAAAGGGTAAACATTAATGTTTTTTTTTTTAATTTTAGAGAGCTCTAAAATTATTATTTCAGTGGTATCAAGTTCAGTAATCACAATGTAAATTTTTACTCTGAATAAAAAGCCAGCGTCCGTACAAGAGGCTGAAATGACCTTTACTTAGGTGCTCGACCTTCATTATTATTCCCAGGCACAAAATAACTTCTTCAACTCGACTAGTGTAAAAGACAACAACATAATCGTTCAGGGGTGATTTTATCATTACAGTTATAGCTAATATCGGTATGTCGCGAGCAAGGTAAATGTAGTAAATAAAACCAACATAGACTCTCCACCACTGAGAGTACTTGTATTTGGATTAGTTCATACATAGAACATGAACTAGATCACAATAAGTATAAGACTTTACACAATTATTACAAGATCATAAAATAAGGACAAGCTAGTCAGATATAAAAGGTCAGACTTCTTCAGCTGATGAACATAATCACACCGATAATTCAGCTCTCATCAAGCTGTCTCCCCCCTAAGTCCCCGCCAGCAACGCCCTAAGCCGAGGTCCGAGTCCCACTAGGGGTCGCCCTTAGTAATGTTGTTGCAAGTAGTCATGATGTTAGTGTAGTACAAGTAGTTAGCTTAGGTTAAGTATTTTACTTCCCCCCCCCCCCCTCCCCATTGGCTGGAGACCCTTCAGGTCTCGCCAATAACTGCCCGGTTACGTAGGAAGGGTCCCCTAGGAACACCTACAGTAGTCCAAAAGAAAAAAAAAAAAGCTGATGAACACAGAATGCCCCGCTTCGTCGAATGACCACCGCCTTTATAACATCGGGTAGTTGATCCATATCGACGATTACCTTCCTTTGTCAACATTGTCCAGTGCTACCCGCTATCGATAACACTAGTTTCGGTACTTTCACGTACCTATCGACAGGAATAAATAACGGTAGACCAGTTGAAAAGCTTACCGGATTACCTACACAGCTACGCCTCGGAGACACGCTCGGCCGCTCATGAAATTGAGTCGGAAGTCCGTCGTCGCTACTTGGTGATTTAAAATAAACTTTTCCGGGTCATATTTTAAAGAAAAAACGTTTTTGTCGTGGATGGTTAGATTTTGTTTGAAATAGAGGGTTAAAATAACATGGGTATTTTTTGCCGTTAGGCTAATGTTTTATACAAGATGCCACTAAGGTACCAAGGGCCACTTAAAGTATCAATGATGACTATTTTAAAGTGTTCAAATTACAAAATTCGATTTTATTGTTTCCGTACAAAATGATTTTCATTTTAGTTTTTTCTAAAATTCTACATGCAGGCGGTTTAGTGACGAATTAAAAAAATGGAGCTTCTAATTCTTGACCCCAAATATGACCTAAACTGTATACACAGCTGCTCACAGCTGAGGATAGATAGATTTTAACGTATTTTTTGTAAAATATTTAGACAGTTATTTCTCTTAAACTACTGAATTTTGGGGAAAATTGTAGAACAAAAGTTAATGATTATTACGGATACCCTTTCGGATTAGTAGCCCCTTTCCGAATAACCTAGTATGTACTTATTGGTTTATGCTTTAGGCCTAAAATCAATGTGAAAACTTGATATTAATGTAATGTAATCTATCTATATATATAAAAATGAATTACCGTTCGTTAGTCTCGCTAAAACTCGAGAACGGCTGGACCGATTAGGCTAATTTTGGATTTGAAATATTTGTGGAAGTCCAGGGAAAGTTTAAATGGTACGAAAATACACACATCAAAAAAAGTTTGCGATCACTAGCATAATTATGTATGTGAAGATTCCGAATTCAAAGTCCAACTGAAATCTGATTTATATAGATAACTATCAATCTATATTTATCATGATAATTATCGCTTTGAATCCCGATTAGAAAATTCGGATTCAAAAAGTCTACATAATTTTTCAAAGTGATCGCAAACTTTTTTTGATGTGTGTATGGAAAAGTTGCGAGGAAAAAAGTAAAAACAACAATTTTATTTTCCCATACAAATTGTTCCTACCTGTCAAACATTCGATGTTCGTCCCGTCGGTACGGTAAATTTGAGTCCCCTCAAATCAAAAATATTGTCTCCAAAAGCACTTCAATAAACAGATTTTATTACTAAACACTTTTTTTCTTTACGTGGCATTGTAACGCATACAGGTATACAGGTACAGCTAGTTTTTATATAAAGTTAATTTGTAAGTCTTTTTAAAATAAAGTGCTTGCAACCAGCTCACATACTTGAAATATGCAGTGTACATGAATAATGGTAAACGCAAAATGAGTATGTATGAAATTTCTGTCAGCCAACATGTGAAAGAGTATGATGCTAAGTTCTGTGTAATATTTCAAACACATATATTAGCATTTTTTGGTATTGTCTGTCTAGTTTCGGACCCAAATGAAGCCCTTAATCATGACTTCATGAGCTAAACATGCGGCGATCCCGTAAAGTCAGTAAATCGAAATTATCAATAAATATAATGAATGCGTCTCACGAAACTTACTTTACACTACGCACGTACTAGTAAAGCGAAGGTATACACCTCGACAATTTTGTCGATTCCAAATTAATTGTACGAATTATGCGACTTATTCGGAATTGATTCTAAAAGGACAAAGCCGGAATTGTATAAACAGTATAAAATACAAAAAAAAATATTGACCGTCGTACAAATTCGGTAATACGAAAATTGCCGAGGTGCACAACTTATGTCGCCTTAGCGTTAATTTAATAGGCATGTTGACAGCATCAATAAATTGCAAATCTAAGTAAATAGTCCACCAGTTAGAGTTTTGAAAAATAATGGATACGTATTTTTTCTTTTGTTATATCTTTGAATATTTGGAAAGATAAAACGCATCAAAACTCGAGAGTGGGGGCTATGAGTCAGAAGCAAGTAAAAATTGTACTTGCTTGTGACGTTTTGCCAATTTTAAAAGTGTCGTATCTTCGTAAATTTTTGTTTACGTAACAAAAGAAAAAATACGGGTCAAATATTTTTTTGATAATCTAACTGACGGGCTAATCACATTTTTTTAGTCAAATACTCTATAACAGGGGTCGGCAACCTGCGGCTCGCGAGACATATGCGGCTCTTTGGACGTGAAGCTGCGGCTCTTTAGTTCCATTCGCAAATATTATTTATTTCATAAAAAAAACATTCAAAAATCGTTCTCAATCGATTATCGAGGATTAGGCACCATTTCTATCTCTCAGCCACTTGTATTCGCTTTTCACCGCACCCCTCCCTCGTGACACGCGTCGTCACTGTCGTCAGTCCGTCGGAAGCTCTCGAATGACGCCGTCGTCTTTAATTTTTTTCTTAAATAATAGTTAATAAGTGATTATCTAATAATACCATTATCTAATATGTTGTGAAAAACACTACTTAAATATAAGTTAAAATATGTAGGCAAGAAATTTTTTTGTGGCTCTTTAAAAACTTATAAATTTTGTAAATTGTAATTTTCGACTCTTCCGACTCAAAAGGTTGCTCAAAACCTCTGCCCTATTACAAAGTTACTTCACGGATATCTAAATATTGTATCGAAATTTTGCCTAGAAACTGGCGTTACTTGTCTTGACTTAATTCTCCATCGTACAATCACCGATCTTTATCGGCGTCCGAACTTTCTTGGACTTGTTAACAAAATGGATATTAATGGAAAGTAATAAAGTTACGTAGTACCTTTTAGCTTAATTTGATTTGAGTCGGTTACTAAAGACTAATTTTATAAGCGTCCGGAGATATCTGAACGGAATATTTTATTAATCGTAATGTTTTATCGTATAATTTTAGTACTGCTTAATTTATTAAAAGTTTAAACTCATTGGCTGTAACGCGGCATCCTACGTGAGCGATCTAGAAGCGACGCGAAGCGGCGCGGCGCGACGCCAAAACAACAAACAGTCGATACCTATTGAAGTGGCCTACGTGACCAAACGCCCGTGGAGTGCGGTGCGACGCGGCGCGGCGCGAAGCGAAGCGAACGCAATCAGTTGGCTTGATATTTTCGCGCGAACTGGATCCGGTGCCGTACAGTGCTACTGAATGAGGGAGGCACGCGGCGGGCGGTTCGCGAGCTCGTAGGACAAAGCCGCCGCTTCGCACCGCATCGCATTGAATTCGCGTGTCACCGCATCGGATCGCTTCGCAATTCGCGTCGTTTTGAATCGCCTACGTAAGATGCCGCGTTACGGATACTTATATAATATGGGGATGACGTAAAATGTAAATTACACGAAAAACATAAGTCATTTTGTTATACATATAAAACTAAAGGTCACTCGCGGCCTCGCCCACGTGGATGTCGTTTATCGCGTGTTCCGTATTTTTCGGGATAAATGTAGCCTATGTCCTCCAGGTTGCAGACTATCTCGTACCGAGTTTCAGCAAAATCGGTTCAGTGATTTAGGCGTCACAGACAGACAGACAGATTATCAATCGAGAACACTGCTGCGCATCCTCTTGGTACTCCTTTGGTCGCCTATAACGACACATACGTTAAGATAGGGGTAAATCTATTCATAGCAAACCCACATCTTAAAACTGTCCACACAAGCTAAATTCAGAACCTACATAAGGTGCCATCCGTTTCCCACGAAACATATCTTTGAAACTCGCAGGAAATAAAACCACTTTAGACACTAGATAGTGTTGCTAGCTGCTGAAAAAAACTCCTTCACACCAACTTCTCAGAGATTATCTCGCTCTTGGCGCCGCGCCAACAGATCTGCATTTTCTTTCTGAATAAACTTTCTTTGTTGAACAATGTATTACTTGTTGTCGGTTTAACTTTTGAACAGGGGACTTGTCTGCGGATTTTTCGTTCGTATAGGCAGGGTTTAGTTTGTTAGGAACCTATCAAGAGTTTTTTAACCCACACAGAACATTTTTAAATTGTAAAATGACTCTACGACTAAGCCCCTCCGCGTACGGATCGTAAGCGTGTTCGTCTCGTAGGCGTATCGTCATGACGCAACGAGTGCGAGACCTGCAGAGTTCTATAAACGAATCGTCTCGTAGACGTATCGTATTACATCTTTCCTTGAATATTCACTTAATGAATGATTGTATAGACAAGGGAACGCTTCAACCAGTTTCACGAATTCAATCACTTTTTCAGTCATATCGAAAAGTACGGAAATGATTTAAAAGTTATTATTTTTTCATAAAAAGTATTTTTTACGTTTGCTTTTTTACGCCAGTACGTTACGACCATCGTAACGACAGTAAACATCTCATACGATTCGCTGCAGCACCCTTTCGTATGCGGATTTGTTTAAACATGTACAAATTATACAACGTGCTCGTATTGCTCTCGTCTTACGCGCGTATTACGATACGCTTATGATACGACGCCGTGTGCGGAGGGGCTAAGGGCCCTAATCACGTCATAATTAGCTCATTACTGTCCCACTACTGGGTGAGGACCTCTTCTCAGAGTGAGAAGGAAATAGGCCTTAGGCTGCAGATACGAGTACATTGAGCGTATCTTGCGCGGCTCATGTTTCGTCACGTTTTACACTTATCTTTCGCCCTACATACAAATTCTCCTGCATGGCCTCACCACGCGTATTTTACGTCGTTACTCCGAGCGTAATAGGGCCTAGAAGTTTTGTGCCGCGCATCTGCGCAAGATACATAACGCAAGATATTTTATTATGCTAAGTGTGTTTTGGCCCTTAGTCTACCAGCTGGCCTAGTGCTGGTTGCTAGACTACACACACCTTCTAGAACTTTTTGTAAACCGCATAAGTGTGCAGGTTTGAACGATGTTTTCTTTCACCATTAACGCAAGTGATAATCAAATTTTAAATCTAAAATGTCGGACCAATAAATTAAAAACGTGTCAACTAGTGACAAAAATTACAGTGATTTGAGTAGCATCGGGTTTGGTTACCGACTAGTTAATAATTACAGTTCGTAATCAGTTAAGTTTCGTTTGAGTAACTGCAGTACGCGGCAATAAATATTAGGTTTTTCGGAAAGTAGTTTCGTTTTAATTGAATTTTAAGTCCAGCCTTTCCTAAAAGGCGTTTCAAATTATCGTGAACGGTCGAATTCGATAAATTTAATCTCTCAGCGATTTCACGAGTTGTTATTCGTCGGTTTGCATCAATTAATGCCTTTAAAGTCTTCATCAGCTTCAACTGGTCTAAATAACGTGGTGCATTTTTAACAAAATAAAAAATAAACTTTAAAAAAAAGTAAAAACCGACTTCAAAGAAATACTAAAAATAGTAAAATAATTACCATAATATAAAATTAACAGTTTCAGAAGTCGGTGGCTTCTATTTGCTTCAGTGTAGAGTTGCACCGACTTCTGAAACTGTTAATTTTATATTATGGTAATTATTTTACTCCTTTTAGTAGGATTTCTTTGAAGTCGGTTTTTACTTTTTTTTAAAGTTTATTTTTTATTAAATACGTTTTAGTGTCATAATTTTAACCCCCTCCTTCATAACCCTTCTTTTTGGCTTTGACGTAGTCGGGCATAAAGTCCTTTCAAATGATACCTTACACGATATAATGAAAACATTCCAAAGGGAGGGAGGGGGGGGGACACGCACCCCCTCCTCTTTTCAAGTAGTCAGTTCCCAACAACAAATATAAATAAAGCAATATTAGTAATTTGAGAATTTTGCTTTGATCCGATGAGGAGTTCCGTTCCATATTTCTGAAGTTCATGGTCTAATCGTAACAAAATTTAAATGGGGCCAATCGCGAAGTATACCCTTTCGACCAAAAAAAGAATTTTTCAAATCGGTTCATAAATGACGGAGATATGAGGTAACAAACATAAAAAAAAAAAACATACAGCCGAATTGAGAACCCCCTCCTTTTTGAAGTCGGTTAAAAAGATGGTAAAAAACTAAAATATTCCGAAAATGTTGCTTTTCACTCTCCATAGGTATTTGAAAGGTTACCAACCAAAAATCACTGCGTAGAATTAATCAAACATTTTCCTAAGCAAGCCTTGCTATATCAGCTATCAAAATATATAATGATTATGCAGCTTAACGCGGCGTCTTACGTAGGCGGTTCAAAGCGACGCGAATTGCAAAGCTATCCGATGCGGTGACACGCGAATTCAATGCGATGTGGTTCGAAGCGGCGGCTTTGTCCTACGCGAGCTCGCTAACCGACCGCAGCGCGCCGCCGTCATCCAGTAGCACTGTACGGCACCGCATCCAGTTCGCGCTAAAATATCAAGCCAACTGATCGCGTTCGCTTCGCTTCGCGCCGCGCCGCACCGCACTTCACGTCCGTTTAGTCACGTAGGCCACTTCAATAGGTAATCGACTGTTTGTTTTCGCGTCGCACCGCGCCGCTTCGCGTCGTGTCTAGGATGCCGCGTAAGTGTGAAGTTGGCTGTGAAAAAATACAATTAAGAGATCTGTTGGGAAAAAACGAAATGACTTTCCGAACAACCTATTATTACCTACACATCGTGTTTTAGAAAAAGATTTCGGCTAGCTTCGGCTTCGCGTCGTCTCTATCACCCATACCTATATGATACAGAATTGTTAGTGCTTCGTGCGACAGAGACGACGCTCTATATCTTTTTTTTTGGTGCTGTATAAATCAATTAACTTTAGTACTTCCTTGTAAACAATACTTTAGGTTGAACTGGCAACATTTATAAATTATTGTGTGAGTGGATAAGAAACTTCTCACTTCACAACCCTCCCCGACAAGTAAGACATACGGCGAGAGGGTATGGTATGACAAAAGTCGGAACGCCGCGCCGCTTTCATATTATGTTACCATAGATATGTTTCGATTTGTGAATTTTCGTAAATAATAAATATTTCGAAAATTAAGCTTTATTCAACAAACTATTTCGTAGCTTTTCGTCTCCAATTAGGCATCGGAATCGAAGGTTAAAATCTTTCGGGTACCTCTGGCCGAGCGACGGTGTTTAAGTATCTACATTGCCCTAAGGCTCTACAAGTAGATACTCCACATTCTAAAAATAAACATACGTCACTACCGTTCAAAAACATTATTAATAACAAGCTAATTAACCCAATTTACCGTGGCGGTCGGCCATTTAACACTCATGGTATATTAAAATGAAGGTTGTTCATTAATACCGTTGTTATAATATTACCTTATCATTTCCGGGAGTTGCCTGTTAATTATCATAGTAGCGTAATTGATATTTTATCACCGACATGGTAGGATATCCGGCTTTCAAGCTCGGAGCTGCTAATTCAAGTGTCATACAGTATAATACAGGGTGCAAACAAGTTCGTGTAATTCCTTCAAACAACATGAAAGATTACTGGTATGATGTAACTTGGCTAGGACTTAGCACCAAAACAACAAAAAAAACTTTCTGTGAGGGTGAGTAGAGAAGGTGAAGCAAAAAAATTTTTAATGCTTTTTTTGTAACTTTTTTTTTACAAAAGAAGCAAAAAACTTTTTTGCAATGAAATAATTTTATTTCAATAGTTGAACAACACACAAAGAATATCAAATAATTTTTAAAACCAAACATGGATAATATAGTATGTTAAATGTGTATACTTACGGTTTTTAATGATGTCGTAATTACGTTTTTTTGACATCAGTCTCCTTAATTTTTAGCTACAATTCACGAAATTACCGCTATGTCAGGATTCATCTTTCGTTGAACGGAGTATATTAACTAAAAACTTTACTTGCCTCCACATCACATCATCATCACTCAGCCGAAAGACGTCCACTGCTGGACATAGCCCCCCCCCCCCAAATGGGGGGGTTTGCCGCAATCGCCACGCTTAGCAGGCGGGTTGGCGATCGCAGTATGGTTGTTAAAGTACTCAGAGAACGCTGCTGCCCATCCTCTGGTGAATGCCCAAGTCGCCTTTTACGATACCCATGGGAAGAGATGGGTTAGTGCTATTCTAATTCCGCCATGAAACATGAAACCTCCACAATATAAAGTTAAAGTACCTAAAAAAAGTTTACAATATCATTATTTCAAAAGTGTACAAGATTGAATGCAAATATTTCTATATTAGTATCTATTCAGTAGCTTATAAGAGTCCATATTAATTAACTATAATGGTTGCTGCCATGTTTTCCGCTCAAGCATAAATTACCCTTTTTTTTCAATCTTCCTTTTTTTTGTACACAAGTACTTTACATATTTTAAGGTCCGTTTCAGCTTTGCAATCACGTTGATCAGGCTAGCTTACTTTAAAATATTGTCAGGGATAATCCACCCTGTATAATCCCTGCATAAAAATGTCAATAGTTCAGGACCCTGTTTCTCTTCGTAATTAAGTTACCCGAGAGTTGCAAGCCCCGTTAAGGAAAAAACTAAGTTTTTATTTTTCAAATAAAATTAACTAGCTGAAGGAAGATATAATCTGTTTAGAACTCGAACTTACAACTAAGTTATCTGTGGAAAAAAATGGTGTGCTTTTTTATAACCCTTGGTAGAGATTGAAAATAAAAACCGTGACGCAACTCCGACTTGCAAGTAATAAAAGAAAAGCGTGTAGCGGTTAGCGGGTAGCGAGCGCAGAACGGATGGCCGATGGGGCCGAAAGGTTTTGGGGGCCTACTCCTTTGACTTGTTCCTTTACCCTTCTCATTCTAAGAAGAGGCTCGTGTCCAACAGTGGGAAAGTAGGTAATGACCTGATTATGATAATTGGATAAAACAAGAGCTATGTTCCTATAGGTGTCATTTAAAGTGATTGGACCAATATGTAAATCGGGTGAACATCAAAATCTGGTGGAGAACAAAAATGACATTATGTTGAGAATACTTGGGGGCCTACTCCCTAAGTCCGTCAACGAAGTTAGTTGCCCATCCGAAAGTAGCCCGAAACGTAGGAGTGAACAAAACAATTGTCAAGATCAACTTTTCGGACGGGCAAAAACACGTCGGTAGCAGGGACAACAGTAACTGTCAAATCGGGTTATCATTAATTCTTAGTTCGGGCCCCGAAATAATCGTATGTCCGTAGGTGATAGGGAGTAGGAAACGCTCGAAACTAAGGCCGAAACCACGGACTTCGTGGTTAGGGAGTGGACCCCATAGAGTGGCGACCGCGTACCGGAAGACGCAGCGTGGGTAGGCCTTTTTTTTTTTTTTTTTTTTCGGGGTGGAAATCCTCATGGATGTCCTCCGCCCTGGGGTGGGCGGAGGGGTCTGTCAGACTCTTACTGACTAAAACCACCCCGGTGTTCCATCTCACACCTGCGCCGAGCGTCGCGGGAACTTACGACACTTCCGCAACCCCCGGCTGGTGCCGGCCCGCCGCAGCGGGCCTCCTCGGGTTAGCGGGGGGAGTGAGGTGTTAGACTCCCCCCGCGCCATCTAAGAGGGGCGCGCTTGGAACACTTCGCGCCGCCGCCTCGGGTCCTGATGTGTGGGGGGCGACAGACTTCCCCAAGTCCGTCGCCCCTGGACCCATTTAGGGGGGCTGGAAGAGGGCGTTGTCTGCCCTCCGCCGACGCCCGGTGCGTCTGCTGCGGGCCGGGTGAGTGGAGGTGATCTCCCTCACCCTTTCCGCATCCTCCTTCTGCGACATGACCGTGTCGCAGAAGGACACCACAGCGTGGGTAGGCCTCCCTCAAGGTGGACCGATGATCTGGTGAAGGTTGCGGAAATCCGCTGGATGCGAGAAGCACAAGACCGGTCGGTGTGGCGATACTTGGGGGAGGCCTATGTTCAGCAGTGGATCTCCTTCGGCTGAATTATGGTGATAATGATGTGTAGCGCTTTAAATAATCAAAAACGGGAACTCGGACAATATGACACGACCATTCTCCCATACGAGTGAACAAAAATCACACTTGAGCACTCAGAGCGATTACGCACTGCATCCGATCCGAATCCGTGAAAATACGGGTATAAAAACTCGAACCGAATTCGGATATTGCTTTACGCACTGCATCCGATCCGAATCCGTGAAAATACCGATCTAGAGTAAAAATCTCGGACCGAATTCGGATGTTGCGCACTATTCCGATCTCTGATTCAAATTTAAACAATTCAGGGGCTATCTTTGGCATATCCGTTTGGCGTCTGATTTGAATCCGAGGTAATGCGAAAGCGTTCATACAGACAGTACTACGGCTACTTCGGTCCGTCAATTATTCTTCCGAATTAGAAACTCACGGATGACGGATAAAAATCGGATGCCGGATGTAGTGCGTAAACTACCATACAAATAGTTCTATGGCTACTTCGGAACGTATTTTCACGGATTCGGATCGGATGTAGTGCGTAACAGCTGTCAGTGTGCGTCCTGAGTGACGGCGCACGGGCATATTGCGGATTGCGGAGCGGCTTTACCGTCGATACCTGTCCTTAGTGCACGCGGAAATGTTGACACGTACGCGCGTATTTAGTGTTTCGCTTATTTTACTTTCGTTTTAATAATGTCGTTATCAAAATTCAAACGTTTCGAACATTTATTTAATGCGCCGTTCATTCCGCCTGCGCGGTACACCGTCACTCAGGACGCACACATAATCTGCATCCGAATTGCGCATCACAATAGCTTTCATTTTGACAACACAACAATATTCATTGCGTTGTACATAGTTGTGGAGAATTCCGATTGGTAATACCTACAAACGTTGCTATAGGATAAATTGTTCACCAGTCACAATCATAGGCATAGCGATTACGAGTGTTTTGCGTAATTAGAATGCTGATCAACTCGTATCTTTTCATGCTTTTTAAGGAAAGGATAAATTACCTGTACTACCCATTAATCAAATAATAATAAAAATCTTTATTTCACAAAATACACATTTACAGTATTTATTCGGATGCAAGAATGGGATAAGTCACAAAAAATACAATATTGGAATATTGGTACTACTAATATCTAAACTAGATAAACTTGTGTTATAGGCTAATAGTATCCTCCTATCTCGGTGAAAACCTGTTAATTTATTATTTAAAAAAAAACATAATAATGTTACATGCTTTAAACATACGATGTAATGAGAATGATAACATTCCATTTTTTTTATTTAAATTTGTATAAATCATGTACATAATTAAGGTCCTATTCTCTATTTCAATGGTGTACCTACAATAAAGAATATTTGTATAATTTATATTGCAGTCACACCGCACGTGAGTAAAGCTCCTCTTACTGAAGCAATTTCCAGCAATTTGTTGCCCGACGACAATCGCTGAACACATAAGAGCGATTAGATAAACAATTGACAATTAATGGACCTAGCACTGATGTAATTTACTCCTTGTGGCCGTGACGTCAATAGTTCCAGGTGTTTCGTAAAGGGGAATGCCCATGCTCCATAGTATCCTAGGCCCAAGATGGACATCAAATATTACTACAAAATTGGAGTGTTTTGAAATCTTAATAGTATTGGATATCTAAAAAGTATATTCAAGTTGACGCCACTACATCAGAAATATTAAAAAAAAAAAAAACATTTTTAGGTTAATTTTCTATATGAAAAAGTGTGGGGCTGTAAGATAATTCAAGAACTTTTCTTTTTTCAATGCTTAATTATTGATTATGATAGGAGGGATGTTGTAGGTAGGTTGTAGTTAACAACAGGAAAAAAATATGCTAGGAACATCGTTAGGGTACCTATTAAAAAAAACACATTTGCTATTTTAAATATCTATATTTTCTTCATTGTCTTATACAATAAGTAAATCATCTAAAAATGGCGCAGGAGGGCATATATTTGATTCATATCTTGCCCAACCTATATACCAAAGCACAGTCATGATATGTGCACAGCAACCTACCGTGCGTTTTCCTATTATGCAATTACAACAATACCCATCAATTGCCTCTCTGCCAGCATAATTATTATTTATTTTAATGTACACAAAGTATACCTTACGGCTTATATGTCTACTTTGTATTTTGGCACGCAAAAGCCAGCAGTTTTCATTAATTAATTCGCTTGGTAGGTTGCTATTTTGCTCTCTACATATTTCAATACTGTACATACCGTTGGCTCTGATATGTTCTCCATAATATGACCTAGCTTGTTTGATTTGATAGGTACCACATGCAATTAATATTAATTCGTTCATTGTTAATTGTGGGAAGTCATTTAAATTGTCAGAGCCAACGGTAATATTAACAAATTGAGCCCTCCTGCGATTTAAATGATATTCATTTACAAAATCGGCTAAAGTATTAGGGACATACATTCTTTGATTAATTATTGATAATATTTGAGCAGCATCAGGTCTATCTAGGATCCTAGGATGAAACCTATTAATTAATGCTGCACCTACTGCAAAATCTTGCATCATGTGAGTAGATGCCCGATTAAAAAAATCTTGCCGAAACAATTTAAATGCCTGTTTAAATAGACCATTCACAACCTCAACAACCCAGCGACAAATAGTAACTTTTCTGGAGTTATTAGCATCAACAGTGGATAATTGTGATTCACCTTCTTCAAGTGATGCTGGAACTTTAACAGAGTACCCACATTCTGTTAGAAGTGGTATTGCATCCCTAAAACCTCGGTCTAAAATAAATACATCACCAGGTTCAAAGAATCTCCTCATTGGTGAAGTTTGTGAACTAAATTCATTTTTAAGAATCTCGGCATCTGATGTTGTTGCCGGATAGGGTCCCATCACATCTAATATATATCCATCAGAACAAGTTATAACAAATGGTTTCATTAAATTCCTAAACTTGTGAAGAGAGTATGTTTGTTTTTGGTATTTATAATTTGAGCTTTTCTGGATGTAGACATAAGTTCCATCCATGATAACAATAGGTTTAGTTTGGTTTGTGCTTCCAAATAATCCATTAGGGATTATTAAATTCCTCTGAGCAATGTTGTCTCTAGTAATGTGCCGTAGCCCTAGGTTTTGTGGTACAAAATCTTGAGTAAGAAGTTCTCTCGCATTATTCATTAATCTTTCCAAAGTACTTCTAGGTATCTTAAATAACGTAGAAAGTCGTTGATCTGAGTCACCAGTTCTTAGCTTTGTTAAATAAGCTGCTAGTCCAGTAACTCCTCTGTGGCTATTATTTAGCCGAGGAACTTCATCTAGTATTCGTCTAAATTGATGTTTAGACATACCAAGCCAATAATAAACTAAATGATCATCGCTGTCTTCAATATTTTCAAAATCAATATTATTACCTATCTGATTTTTTAGTAATGATAGCAAATCTTCAATGAATGCTGCGGTGAAGGTATGGTTTCCATTTTCTACAATTAAACTATCCCATGTAGAGTTTCTAAGGTGAAAGTTACAGATACGACAGTTTTGAGGAACATAAAAAGATTAATCGCATAACAATCTCACACGTATTGATGCAGGAATGTGCATTCTTTCAGTTCCATGGCAGTCTGGAAAAATACAACATCTTTCTGTATTTGCAGCCCTTGTGTAACTTGGTAGAATTATTTCTGATTCGTTTGTCGCAGCTGAAGATGTTGATGCTGATCCTTGTACAAAATGAACGGCGGCCCTGTCAGCTCTCTGCCAGCAAGGATGACAGATGCGACTTAATGATGAAACCTAAAAAGTATATTATATTATTATAAACTAAATAATAACATTAAACCGATTTAACATATATTTTATAAAGTATTTTCAAAACTTGCCTCTCGAGGTTGAATCCATTCCATAATTACATTTCTAACGAGACTTTCTCTATCTGTATCTGTTCTTAATAAGTGACTTCTTATCCGTCTAACAGACCGTCCACAATTAATGCAGCTGTTTTGACGTCCAGATCCTTCCGGCTCTTGTTGAGGAGCAAGGCTAGTAGTTACTACCAACCAGCAGTTGTGGCAAACAAGATTATCTCGTGACACCTAAAACAATATTATTATCGGTAAATAATTGGAAGATGATGTAGGCAATAACAAAATCATTTTATGGTTTGTATACATATTTACCTGCTGTGGTGCAACCCACTGCTGTATCACGCTTATTTCTTCGGGTTCCAATGTGTGATTTTCAATCTCGGCCAGGTTAAAACCACAGTTCACACAATGTTCTTCAGTCATTGTATAAAATGTTATTGATCGGTATCCAAAATCGAATGCAGCCGTGATCCTTAATTCCAGAGCCAAAGTTGTCGTTGAAGGTGAGAACAAAATCCATAAAACAAAGCCCAAGTCGTAGGTAAAAATCCGAATCAAGTCCATATAACAAAGCCAGGTCGCAGTAAAAGAAATCGAAGAAAAATCAAAACACATCCACATTGAGCGTAAGCAACAAGCGAAGTGTCAGTGTCAGAACTGTCAGACTCAATTCAGTGTTGTCAATGTCACGAAAAAATAATAATCGATACATCGATTACTTTTTTAAATAACCGACAATTGATTTATTTTTCTTTGCTTTTTTTTTAAGCACACAATAGTTTTTATTTTCATATTTGTTTTCTTTTAGTTGTTTTTGTATTAAAATACCAATAATGTCCTGTGTGTATGCCGTTGAGGTTATTGTATTTGTTTATGAATCGATCCAAATCGATTGATTAATGATAATACTTAAAATATTATTTTTATGTGGCAATATTTTGCCACCATAAGCTATTAAGCTTCTTGTTTTTTCAATTGAGTTACTTTTTTTAACGAATTGTTGTAGATTAAACTGGCGCTCAATTGGAAGAATGTGAATACATATTTTTTTATGGTAAAATTAATGCATAAAGTATTTTTTCTCTAATCTAATGTCCACTGTGGGCCTCAAATGGGCATTCCCCTTTCAATCGCACACATCAATCGATTATACTGCTGGGTAAATCAAAAACTGATTTAAAAAAAAAGTTATCTCTCAAAATTAGCGAAAAGATACTATCATGTTTGCAAGTCTGTCTCTTATATCTCTCCTATTACTGTCCCACTGCTGCGCTGGTGTGGGTTAGTGAACTACATACACCATGAAGAACTTATTGGCTATGTCTACACAACTGCGCTTTCATGTTCATCTTGCGTCTTCTTCTGAAGCATGCGTGAAGCGCCATAACGCATGCTATTGCATGCGTTATGGCGCTTCACGCATGCTTTAGCGCATGCCTTAAAACTAGTTCGACAGAAGCGCATGCCCCTAGCGCACGCTAATCCGTCTATTGTATGTCGACTGACAACTGACCGAGGCGCACCGGTGTAGACGATAAACTGCATGCGTCTAAGGTAATCAATATTGTATGCGCTTGACGCAAGAGGAATTGAAAGTTGAAAGCGCAAGATGAACATGAAAGCGCACTGGTGTAGACATACCATTTTGAACCCCCTCAGGTGTGCAGGTTTCCTTACGATTTTCTCTCACCGAAAGTAATAATCAAATTCTGATCCTTACATGAATTCATTCATGTAAAATCATTTATCATTTTATCATCATTTATCAGAGCTGTGGCGCTGGGTCAAACTTGGACCCTCCTGAATGGAAGACTAGCGTTCAACAGCTAGGCTAACTGCACTGTCTCCTAAGAAACATAGTATTAGCTCAGACCAAATAAAAAAACCTAGACAGAACGCTGCAAAAAATACAGTGAAGCATGCCAAAACTACACCTCCGCTCTGTGCATACCTTAGAGCATATACCTATGGAGGGAGCAAGAATACGCTTACCCCTCTGACGTACCCCCGTGACGTATGCCCATAGACGTTTATAAAAACTAGTTCTCTCGCGATATCTGGCCATTTCATATCGTACCGTGTCACGACACACACCTCGTAAAAATGGTTAATTGTTCGGTATTTTCGTGCAAAAAGCGGTCTGCTTCCTCAAACATGGAGTTTTCTGTCACTAATAAGCATTATTTCGGCAAACATGTATACATTTTGCGTTATTTTCAAAAATATAATTCACCCCTTAGCTTCCATCTTTTGTGACAGAAATTGACAGAAATATTTTAAAACGAGAGGTAGTGAGGGGACAATGTGAATATAATTGAATGAACGAAAATTACGAAGAGGTTTACCGCTTCTCATAATGTTCTCTGTTATTGATTTTATTTCATTTTGCCTTGTTGATACTATTTAACAAAAAATAAAAGGTTTTTTTGCCTCCAACAACAATGATAGAACTAAGTTCCAATCAAGAAATTTAACATAAATTCATATTTAAACCCTATTACGTGTCTTACGTGTCGTACGAATCGTGGTTATAATGTTCTCAAATACATCTATACAAGATTAGTCGGAAAGGGGGTACTAATCTGAAGGGGTGTTATTGTTAAAGAACCCATAATAGTGAATAACTTTTGTTCTACAACTTTCCCGAAAAGTCAATATTTTATATAGAAATAGCTGTTCAAAGATTTCATGAAAAATACGCTAAAATCTATGTATCACCAGCTATGATCAGCTGTTTATCTTTTAGGTCATATTTTGGGGTCATTGTTTAAAAGCTCCATTTTCTTAACTCATATCTAAAGCAGAAATGAAGAATTAAAAAATAAACAAAATATTAATCGTTTTGCATGCAAATAAATCGGATCGAATTTTAAAAAAATTCTCAAATTTAACACTTTGCCCCAGGTCGGGCAAAGTTTTATTGGATTTTTCCGTGTGGAATTTCTTAGTAGCAGCCCAGAGTCTGGATTTGAGCCGTGTTGATGGCAATAGACTCGCCCCCTATTACAAGGGAAAGGAACTAAACATAACGGCAAAATGAGGGTATAATATACACCTCTGCCCTACCCTTCAGGGAATACAGGTGTGATGACCATGTTAACGAGGCAGTCACACACGGGTGTTCTTAACGTGAGACATTTAAGCTCCCCGAATTGACAGACCACGCGTAGCGATATCGCGATAGTACTTAATATTTATTTTCACCCGGTACCTATTTAACTTTTTGTTTCTGCCGTAGTCTCTGTGACTATTCTTTATTTTATTAAAAAAAAACATGAAAACACTGTAGTTCTTATCCACTTGTAAGTTAAAATGCGGAAGTTGATTGCCGTGATTTTAAAATATTTATTATTTAGTTATTATTTTAGTTAAGTGTTGATTTTTTTTAATTTTTAATGGTACCTAACTTTAGCGAAAATAATATACTTAAGTAGTAGTAGTCACGGCTCATCTTCCGTGCGGAAGATGTCCGATCCTTTGGAAGGCATACACGGAGACACAGGTCCAACGCGCAGAGGCCCCTTTGAGAACTTTAATCTAAAATGGGGTGGGGCACCAACCGGGGACTATCCACGGCTGCACTATTGGAGTACAGTCATGGACCGTCCCAGCTGGGTGCAAGACTATTGTAAAATATGGTGAAAAATATCTGGTCTATGGGAAGGGGTGTTAGGTCGACTAGATAACTTCTATTGCCGGAAGAAACGGCGTTTGCCTTTCAAGTTTAAATTTGAAATGCGTTGGCAGACGGTGACTCGCCAGCTCACTAGCTGGGCCCCCTGAAATACCGCCAGTATATGTATAGGCGAAGGGGGCAACAAACGTGTGAGCGGCTAGAGGTGTAGAGAGGTATGGCCCCAGAGGTAAAAGACCCGGAGTGGGTTTCCCCGCTATTACGCCATTAGACACTTCCACCTCCGAGCATATAGCTCTGGCGGCCCCTCTCTAAACCTCTCTCGATAAAGGCAAGCCAGAGTTGAGAGTCCTGCGGGCACTCTTGGGGTTCCACTCCAGCCAGCCAATAAAGGCAAACTGAAGACGAGGCCCTGACCGACTCTCTGAGGCAATAAGGTACGCAGTGTCGCCACTCACCAACAGCTCGCCACAAGCTGCCCTGCGGTTTGTAAGCTTTTCAGTAGACCTCATGACACATTTTTTATTATATTATGGGGTTGTAGAAAGCTAGTCTAATGTTCCCTCCGGTTTTACGTTAATCTCATGGTGGGGTAACGCCTTTCCCAGAGGGGGTTTATTATTATTAGCCTGTACTGTCCCACTGCTGGGCAAAGGCCTCCCTCCGTTCCTTCCACTTGTCGCGATTCTGTGCAGCTTCATGCCAAACCTCAAGAAAGGCATCCAACTCGTCCCGCCATCTTCTCCGCGGTCTGCCGCGACCCCGTCTCGCTGTCTCAGGGCTCCATTCTTGTGCTATACGGGCCCACAGCTCATTTGGCATACGGCAGACATACCCTGCCCAGTCCCACTTCAGCTGGGCGGCCTTTTCAGCCACGTCGACAATTTGAGTTTTGGAGCGCAGTATTGTGTTTCGAACTCGATCAGTTAATTTAACACCAAGTATACTGCGCTCCATAGCCCTTTTTTGAAATAAATTATTGTTATTCTTAATACAATTGTTTTATTTTAATTTAAAGAACAATAATTACATACAAATTGTTTTCCACGAGATGAAATTATATATTTTATTTGTTCATTCCTTTATCATTCAGTTTATCATTCAGTTTATCGGTCTTTTATCATACTACATCACTATATTTTGCGTTTGTGTTAAACGTCAACATAAATAAATACGACGAAGTTATTGTTAGTGTGCGTGTTTTTTGTTTGTATTCCGGCTTTTATTTTAGTGTGAGTTCATAGCTACACGATATTTATATGTGTTAAGCTGTAAATGTGTGCTGTACGTGTTTACCGCGTCCCCCCCAAAATTTGGCAGAATAAAATGTTTGAGAACTTGCGCATTGCTACCTCCATAGGTATATGCTCTAAGGTGCATACACGCACACACGCACACATTTACAACATTTTTCAATCAACCTACAATCAAACTACACCTTACTAAATGCACACATGTTTACAAAACCGGCCTCACGTCACTGTTGACAGCGCTCTGTCTTGGTTTTTTATTTGGTCTGAGGTAATTAGTCAAACTCTCATAATAATTATCTCTTATAACTTGCACAAGATGACAAGTAAAATACACTTCATGATTTATCGATGACGAGCACTTTACCGTCTACACCGTCCTTTTCTGGTCAGTCTTTATTAAAGCTCCTTTTTGTTTAAAAATATAATGCCCAAACATTTTTTTTTAGTTCTAACCTGCTTACTCAGCATCGTGACTTTATTTTTGGGAAAGGCCGGTTTTCAGTTTTTTATTAGGCTTTGCGGAAAGAGACTTATGCCCGTTCTCCAGCTGACGGCCATGGGCTAAATAGATTAAATATTTAACAGTCACTTAGGTCGTTTAAGTGTCGTATTAATATAACTTGAATTGATGATATAATAAATTTAAAAAAAGTCATAATACAACATTCCAATCACGTTTACATATTGACAGCTCCCCTTATGGTGGTTTCCCACAGTGCGTATTTTTACGGATGATTAAATATCTCTATCATTCGTTCATGTCATTAACTCTAGGCCTAATTATATAAATGTACACGTTTAACGTTGCCGATAATATTTCAGCTTGGACCACATTCAGGACGCACCAGCCACCCCGAGGGTCTATAAATCACGCTGCAGATGTAACTCGAGCCTATACCACTAATTTACGAGTGAAGCAACGAGGGGTTATTACCACATTCATATTTTTATTGAAAATATGCGGCAATATTTCGTAAACTAGGTCCATAAGTTCTTATTAGGAGTCAAATTCTTGTTTTATTTATTTATTTATTTATAAATAGGTACACCAACAGTACATACATTTTACATTTAAATAATAAAAGTACATGGGTTATGGTTCCTATGTAAATACCAATTACAGGTGTACACAGCATTCGCATGAAAACAATCAAGCATCCTACAAGTTATATAAAATAAAAATAAAATATAACATAAAATTAACAAACAGTAAAATCAATTAATTAGCGAAACTACTACTTATGACAGTTTAAATGTCTGTTCAGATGGGAATACAACAGGCTTCTGAACTTCGGTAGGGAACTAAAGAACACATCCAAGTCGGGCAGCTTTGAATTAAGTTCATTGTATTGAACACACATCCTAGACACTGGTGAGTGTCTCTCAATGTTACTTCTGCAGGACGGCGGTTGGAACAGTCTAGAAATTGGCTGTCTAGGAATATTGAACGGGACCGACAACATGACACGTTCTAGCAACTGTTCACAATCAATTTGACTATTGACAACCTTAAAGAGAAAAACCAAGTCATGAACAGTGCGACGGTTTCGAAGCGACTCAATATGAAAGAAAGCTAAGCGCTGTTCATATGGACATCTGTGGGATATTCCTGGGGACACGTAAGCAATATGTCTTGTGAACGCTCGCTGGATGTTCTCGAGACGTTGCGAATGAACAGCATACATAGGATTCCATACTATACTAGCATATTCTAATTGGGTACGTACCAAGGCCTTATAAAGGATAATTTTAGTTTTAGTCCCAAAAGATTTTGTGTTTCTCTTGATGAAACCTAACATTTGAGCCGATTTCTTAACAGTATCTGAGATATGAGTGGTGAATTTTAGTTTTTGATCTAAAGTTACTCCCAGGTCCCGGATTTCAGAAACCTCCTGTAAGATGATGTTATTTATTTTGTAAGGGGAAAGTAATGGCTGTAGTTTTCGGCTGTAACGGATACAAAAACATTTCTCTGCATTTAAGGTCATCCCGTTGGATTCACACCACAGACTAATTTGATCAAGATCGTGTTGTAATAGACTGGCATCTGCTGGTGACTCTGCTCTTTTATAGATTTTGAGATCATCAGCATAGAAAGAAAAGTTGCAGCTAATTCGTGAGGCTAGATCGTCTATCTATACATATAATAAAATCGTAACGAAGTAAAATCTGTACATTGAATATTTTCCAGAAAAAATAAGTGCAAATTGTTGGAAAAACGCTACAGATGTCAAAAAGACAGTTTTTAGAATTTTTGTCTGTCTGTTTATCTGTTTGTCTGTTTGTATGTTTGAGCTTCACGCCGAAACTACTGGACAGATTTTGTTGATATTTGGAAAACATATTTGTTGCAGGTCGGGTCAGGTTATAGGATATAAATTATCAAGCTATTCGGTTATAAAAATATATTCAAACAAAATAGTTCCTTGAACCTAACTAGATGGCGTTGGCGTCAGTGGCAACAGCAATCATAAGTGTTTTAACTCTCGAAAAGAGAGTTTACAGTACCTACACATTTGCCTGTCCCTGCAAAGCAAACAGCCGTGATGTTTTGCAATGGAATGGTGTAAACAACACCTAGACATACGATTGTAATAATCGCGGAAATTTTGCTGTCATTTATTAAAGAGGTCTATTGTCTATCTCTGAATGTCTTCATCATATAAGAAAAATATGCAGTCGTATAGCGAAAACCCCATTCAAATCGAATCAGTCGTTTCTGAGAAAATTGTGAACAAACATACATATAGGTGGAACATAGAACCTCCTTTTTTTAAGTCTGTTTATAAAGTTGGTTAATTATGTTTCATTTTGCAGCTTAGTCTTGCTTAGTATTATAAAAGTGTCTGTAATACAAAATTCAGGTTCCCAAGTAATTTTATAACAATAGTAAATTATCATGGTATTTATTGATAAAACGTAACAGACAAAAACATTTTTTTTCGTTCTTGAGGACAGTTGATGGCGTAGAGTATCCCACATACCGCGCTGCCTGCGTAGCACTTCACCTTCTAGACGGTGACCAACACTGGGATGACACTCTCGAGGAGGCCAGCGTTAGTGACAGTCCCAGTCGTCTGCGACATTTGTTTGCCGTCATGTTGGTGTTCTGCGGAACCTCCAACACAGTTTTATCGTGGGAAAAATACCGACATTATCTGTCGTTTCTTTAAAACTTCTGTAAAAGTCGTTTCTTTGCAGAGGAACATCATTGAGGCGGAAATTCTAACGGGTTGTGGCGTTAGGGAGACGCGCCGTAAGCGCGTGCAGTTTCCTGTGTGCGTATGCGTATGCTTCGCTATGACCATAAACAAGTCGCAGGGGCAGACACTGATGGCTGCAGGTGTCGACCTCAGGACGAGCTGCTTCTCACACGGACAACTGTACGTCGCTTGCTCTCGCGTCACCAGTCCTGAATCTCTATACATTTTAAATACCGAATGCAAAACTACGAACGTAGTTTACAGAGAAGTTTTAGAATACAACTAAAATTAATTACTTTTTGGTCGTTACCTAAACATTTATGTGGATTTATAGTTATCTTTTAAAACCAATTTACATCACTTTTTTTTCTTATAATGGCTTAATAACACAAAATTACAGTTCTGGTAGTACCTACATAATATACGAGTCTTAGTATAAAACTCCACATCGCTACGTGTCATCAGAGTAGATTAAATTGTTGTAACCACGGAAAGAGGGTTTTAAGCACAGGAGTTTTGTAAATAACAAACTACGATGATTAATAGAAAGACGAAAGACGATTACTTCTCAGGCTCTAGCATCAGCTGAAATTGTGATTACCATCAGTGCCGGATTAACCACGTAGCAATTGCTACGGGCCCCGCGCGAAAGGGGGTTCCGCATATTTAAACCCACTCATCTCTGCCTGAGCGTAATTTTTTGAGTGAAACTTATCACGAGAGTCCAACGATAGTGACAGCACTAGACTTATCGGCAACTTAAAATTGAGCATTTGAGAATTTAGCCAAAAGCCATAAATGCACTTAGAATGACGTCATGGTTTCACGAAAAATTCGAAAAAAAAAATCGCGCTCGCTGCGCTCGCGCTACTGCCACGCTTTGTATGGACTGTTCCACTCGACTATTTTCTTTTGTATATTCAAACAAACTATTTCATTACATTTACTTATTTAAGAAATTAAGCCTAAAAAACTTAAAAAACAATGAAAAGGTAACGATTAAAAAAAACACGCTTATAATGCTAACTTATACTTTTCAGGGGTTTTAAGCACAAGTTTTGTAAATAACAAACTACGATGATTGATAGAAAGACGAAAGAAGATTACTAATCAGGCTCTAGCAGCAGCTGAAGTTGTGATTAGCATTTGTGCCGGATTAACCACGTAGCAAGAGTAGCAATTGCTACGGTCCCCGCGCGAAAGGGGGCTCCGCGTATTTAAAGCCACTCATCTCTGCCTGAGCGTAATTTTTTGAGTGAAACTTATCACGAGAGTCCAACGATAGTGACAGCACTAGACTTATCGGCAACTTAAAACTGAACATTTGTGAATTTTGCCAAAAGCCATAAATGCACTTAGAATGACATCATGCGATCGCCAAAAATGCGAAAACAAAACGCGCTCGCTGCGCTCGCGCTGCTACTACGCTTTGTATGTACTGCTCCACTCGACTATTTTCTTTTATATATTCAAACAAACCATTTCATTACGTTTGTTTATTTAAGAAATTAAGCCTAAAAACTTAAATAACAATGAAAAGGTAATGATTAAAAAAAAACGCTTATAATGCTAATTTATACTTTTCAGGCGTATATTTTTTTACTTTTGTTTTTTTTACCGGCCTTTTTATTTGCTGCCGGCACCCAAAAATAACGCCATTGGGATCCGGCGGTACAATACTGCCGGCAGCCGAGCTTAAAAACATCGGCTGCCGGCACCCAAAATGGACACCAGCGGCGGTAATTAGTTGTTTGGTAGATATGTTAGTTAAACGGTACGTTAGATTTTGGGCCAAAAACTGTAACTTTTCTTCCAACAGACTAATTTCAAGAGCGAGCGAAGCGAGCTCGATATTTTCGGGCACCCGACACGGATAGGTTAGGTTCGAAGGGGATGACGGGGGCTAGAGTGAGCGAGCGTAGCGAGCGAATGAAGCCACCGTCATCCCCTTCGTGTTAGGTTTCTTTAAACCATGCAGACAGAAAAAGGGGTCCCGCACAGCGGGGCTCCGTCGACTCTGCTTTGGAGATCCAAACAATCTTACAAACATCCCCTTAAGTTTTTCATTCGTTTTTGTTGTGAAAATGAAAGTGGGTAACGAATAATCGACTCATGAAGAGTTTGAAGAGGCCTTGAAGGTGTATAAAAACACTGTATGCAGTCGGCGCGGCGCCGGCAGCCAGTTTTTTAACCGCGCCGGCACTCGTAATGGCAACCGGTGCCGGCAGCGGAGGCACTCCCTTTTCAATATTAAATTAAAATAGTGTCATAAAAAATCAATATGTTGTGCTACAGTGGTATAACGAATGTTCGGAAACATAATACCTACTTCGGCTAAGTGTAACTACGGTAAAAAGTTTTTCGACCAAATGAAACGTCGGAGTAACGAAAAAAAACGAATTGATAATAGGTTAACTGATACAGTGGCAGACGTGACTTCGATGAAGTAAAAAAAAACGAAACGATAATAGTTGAAAAGTTTTAGGTGAAATGAAATTCGGTCAAATATTTTTCGACCTTATGATAGGTAACCATTGCTGAATGCAACTTTCGGAATCTGGATTAGAGAGAAATTAAGGCGTTCACATTATAATAACGGTTTGCTAACCGCGTTCCCGTAGGAACCTACCTAATGTCCTTTTCTGTACTTACCCCAAAATTTTACGATGATCTGTTAAGTATACATACTTATACATTTAAAAAAAACTAAATTACGTGAGCGAAGCCGCGGGCACCAGCTAGTTGACAAATATAATAAAAAGAAGAGGACCGATGTGCGAGCCCTGTGGCACACCAGACTTGGCATAATACGAATTAGACTCGTGACCTCCCACTGAAACTACCTGTTTCCTACTACTCAAGTATGATTTAAACCAGGCAAGAAGAGAACCATCTATACCGTAAGATACGAGTTTCAGTAGTAAAAGTTGATGATTTACCTTGTTTTGAACAATAAGTGTTGGAAGGTGAGTTTTCGGATCACGTAATTTTTTTTGTAAATCATTTTTTTCTTGGCTTGTTAACATTATAATAGTTTCAAATTATTTTTATTCATGTCTGATTGCTTGACGGCAGTGGTATAGTTTGAATTTTAAGGCCGCTTTCACATTAGGACGTTAGCAGTGCGACAGTAGCGCGGCAGAAGCACATGCTCTTCACATTATAAGAACAGCCGTGCGTTAGTAGCGTGGCTGCCGCGCCGAAGTTTAGACCGGTGTGGCGCACTTCATTTCAAACATAGATTCCTACGGGGAAACACTGTTGCTCCTGCTTTTGATAGTACTCATTCGGCGCAATCGATATCGCGTAAAAAAACGAAAAAGACAGTACTGGATTGATCCTTTGTTTCGAAATCGTCATGTGCATAGTGATTATACAAGGTTAGTCAGAAAGGGTGTTAAAGTACCTATAATAATGAGTAACTTTTGTTCTACAACTTTTCCCAAAAGTCAATAGTTTAAGAGAAACAATTGTTCAAAAATCTCAAAAAAAAATCTCCAAAATCTATCTATCCCCAGTTATGATCAGCTGTGTTTACATTTTAGGTCATATTTGGGGTCATGAATTAGAAGCACCATTTTTTGAATTTGTAACTAAAGCAGGGATGAAGATTTTTTGAAAAAACTAAAATAAAAATCATTTTATTTGGAAAAAAAAAATCTCGAATTTTGAAATTTTAACACTTGCTTTCAAACAGTCATCAGCGATACTATAAGTGGGCTTCGGATTAGTACCCTCTTTCCGGCTAACCTTGTATAATACGCTCATTGTGCAGTCTTTAATCACGTGCGCTTGCAACACTTGCTCATCACCAACAGAGCGCAGGCGGCCGCCGCGCTGCCGTGCATCAGCTGTCGCGCGACTGTCGCGCTTTTAAAGTCGCCTAAATGTGAAAGCGGTCTAAACATCAACAGTCTTAACTTTGGGATGTGGACATTCATTTTTGTTCACAGTTTTCGAATTTTCATCCAGAAGAGATAATTCTTATTAAAGAAAAAAAGAGTTGACACTTCCGCCAATTTTATAAGTAATTCCGCCGTTTCAGCCGGGCCGCACATTACAAGTCAGAAAATTTCTGACATGTGCGCGGTCTTCTGCGCCATACATTTTTTTACTAGAGGCAGGCTGCCGGATTCAGCGAATTCTGACAGTGTGTGTGGAGTCTAGTATAAAATGTATAAGCAGAGTCGCGCGTCATAAATTTTCTGACAAAAAATTCTGAAAATGTGCGGCCGGGCTTAATAAAATCGAATTGTATATTGAAATGTACGGACCCCTTGTTTACTCCGAAAAACAAGTTAATAACAATGTAAAGGTCTTTTTAAAAGAAGTAACTTCTTTTTACCTTGGTGTTACCGAAGGCGTAGTACTATAATGTACTGTGACGAGAGCTTAAAATAGTAGTCTTTCTATCTCACGAAAACACGTCGTGTGACTTTTGTTATTAAAAAAGTAAGTTCAAAAACTAAAACCCGACTACTGAAAAATGAATGAAACAGGAAAATATTATCATCTGAAATTGTTACGTGCAAACTATTCAATATTTATCGTCTATTAAATAAACAACTCACACGTAATTTACTTTAATGCATTTAATACATATTCATAGTGATGTTCAGAGGATAGCTGTAATCTGTGGTCGTATTGGCATACCCGAACAAAACAACACATTCTGTAGGCGATCATAAGCTTCAGGACAAAAAAATCACGTTTGTTGTATGTGAGCCCCCTTAAATATTTATTTCATTCTGTTTTTAGTACTTGTTGTTATAGCGGCAACAGAAATACATCATCTGTGAAAATTTCAACCGTCTATCACGGTTCATGAGATACAGCCTGGTGACTGACGGACGGACGGACAGCGGAGTCTTAGTAATAGGGCCCCGTTTTACCCTTTGGGTACGAAACCCTAAAAAAGGAAAAATGAAGGTAGAAAGTAGGTAGTTAGGAAGTAAAAAGGGAGTTTAAAAAAATGGGTGCCATTTTATTTCTAACTAATAAATGCAGCTTCGTTGTTCGTTATGCTTTCGCTTCTGGGAATTCTGTATAATCCAGATTTTAATTTAAAATCTGTGTAGTATTTTTTTTTCTGAAACATTGTGTTAAAAACGGCACGAGTCCGCAAAAAATATGAATCGAAATAAATTGGCTTACGTTTTGTTTGTGTAAAAGTACGCGGAAAAATATTTTCTAGTTTGCAAATTGAATGGCGGGAATAAAAGAAGTATATTTTCTAGCAATTGCATATATGCATTGAACTATTGCACAATGGAGGATAATCTGCGTCTTAGCTGCGCAAAATACTCGTAATCGGCTTTCATTTTGACAATACAACAATATTAAATATCACAATATCAATAATACATTTTATTGCGTGGTATACCTTCCGTTTTGATTCCTATAGGAATCAAAACGTTCGTCAGTTTTCAAATTGATTCATTTTACGTTTCACGAGCACATGTTACCGTTTCAAACTGTTGAACGGAAAATTATGTTTATTTGTCTAATACCAAAGATCAAAATTGCACACCTTTTGCATCCATACGACGTAGTAGTGTCATGTGATGTCTTTGATTTCTGTATTTTACCTAAGGAGTTTTGTTGTAAAAACCATATCATACCATAACGATCAAATCGATGAATAAATAAATTTACATTAGTAGTGTCTACCATCATGTTACCATTAATTATAAGTATAATTTCTTTGAAATTACATTGAGATACAAAAAACTAATAAAAAAAGCCGTGTGTATGACTCGTACTTGATTTCGTAAAAGGACTCTCTTACTTTATATTCATGATGTTGGTAAAACGTAGTCGAAAAAAATAATATCCTGTCAAACAATACTAATATTTTCATTCCTATAATGTTGGCAATACGTAGTCGGTAAAATAGTTCGTTTTTTGCACTGTGCAAGCAAAAATAGACCTCAAGGGGGATAACCTTGTCATTTCGAGACTGTACATAGTTGTGGAGAAGTCGGATTGTTAAAGCATACGTTGCTCTGGAAATTGTTGACCTGTCAAAATCAAAGCCATAGCGATTACGAGTGTGTTGCGCAATTAGAATATATGGCTTTGATCAACAGATTGTAGCTTATACCAATAGCTTATGATGAAATGGAATCGCTTCAATGTTCACGTATCGTTCACGTTGCTCTGTAGTAAACATTAACCATACAGGATATAATAGAATTCGTGGAATTCCTTAAAACCACATGATTTATTATTGGCATCACAGATTGGTATAGATAAATACCGCACGGGATTTAGCTTGCTTAAGAAAAAGATACATGGTGGTGGAATGAAGACGTGCTAAAAATGCTTAAAGAAAAGAAAATTGCGTTTAAAGGATGGCAGGGTGTAGAAAACGGGTATGATAGTTTGAAAGAAGATAAGAAGAAAATTTATAAAGAATGGAAGAGAAAGGCAAAAAAGGCGGTAGCAGTTTCGAGGGCTAAGGCGCAGGAGAAGTTGTACGACTCACTGGACAGCCCTAGAGGCCAGAAGGAGCTCTACCGGATAACAAAAGCAAGAGAAAGGAGAACGAGAGATATAATTCACATTAAGTGTATGAAAGACGACGCTGGTAAGGTTCTGTCCAAAGATGACGAAATAAAAGAACGATGGAAGGTTTATTTTGAAAAACTAATGAACGAAGAGAATAAATGGAACGGTGTGCTCAAAGAGGTACAAGTAAATGTGGGTTTGGTGAGGGAAATTAGCATGGATGAAGTAAGAAAGGCAGTCCAAAATATGAAAAATGGAAAGGCTATGGGCCCAGATGATATACCAGTAGAAGTATAGAAGTGTTTAAAAGAAGATGGATGCATGTGGCTGACTTTATTCTTCAATAAGTTGTTGCATGAAGGAGGGATCCCAAAAGAATGGTGCAATAGTTCGCTAGTGCCCATCTTCAAGAATAAAGGTGATGTACAGGACTGCAACAACTATCGAGGGATAAAGCTCATGTCACATAGTATGAAGGTATGGGAGAAAGTAATAGAGAAAAGATTGCGAGAGGAGAGTGAGATTACCCCAAACCAGTTTGGGTTTATGCCAGGTCGAGGAACAACGGACGCCACTTTTGCACTCCGCCAATTGTGCGAGAAGTACAGACGTGCACACAAGAACTTGCACATGGTGTTCATTGATCTGGAGAAAGCGTATGATAGGGTACCTCGGGATGTGTTGTGGTGGGCCTTGAAAGAGAAAGGTTTGCCCGGGAAGTATGTAGAGTTAATTCGTGCTATGTACAGTCAATCTCGTACCTACGTCCGGTCGGCTGCTGGCAATACCGACGAGTTCAGTGTGGCTGTAGGCTTGCACCAGGGTTCGGCTTTAAGTCCTTACCTCTTCCTGTTGATTATGGACGCTCTTACGTGGGACATCCAGGAGGAGGCACCCTGGTGCATGTTGTTTGCCGATGACATTGTCCTTGTCGGTGAAGATGGACCTGAGATCCAGAGCAGATTGGAGAGATGGCAACAGAAGCTGGAGAATGTTGGCTTGAGAATCAGCAGAACCAAAACCGAATATATGTTCTGCGATTTCGGCGGTCTCTCCAGTTCTGAAGCCATAGCGCTTGATGGCGGACTTCTCCCAGTCTGCTCCGACTTTCGGTATCTCGGTTCACTTGTGCAAAGCGATGGTGAAGTAGATCGGACGGTTAAGCACAGAATTAACACTGGATGGATGAAATGGCGGCAGGTCACGGGAACAATCTGCGACTCCCGCATTCCCCTTAAACTTAAGGGGAAGATATACAAAAGCATGATTAGACCTGCTGTCTTGTATGGATCAGAATGTTGGGCCACAAAAGGAATGAATGAAAGGCAATTGCATGCAGCAGAGATGAGAATGCTAAGAGGAATGTGTGGTGTTACACGAATGGATAAAATAAGAAATGAGTACGTAAGAGGAAGTTTGAAAGTGGCATCGATAACTGAAAAGTTGTGTGGAAATCGGTTGTCATGGTATGGGCACGTGTTACGGAGAAATGAGGAAAATGTAGTGAGGAGAGTTTTGAGTATGAATGTCGATGGCTATAAGAGTAGGGGAAGACCAAAGAAACGATGGATGGAATGTGTGAACGATGATATGGTTAGAAAGGGGGTGACTACCGAGATGACGACTAATAGAGAAGTATGGAAGAAAAAGACATGTTGCGCCGACCCCAAATAAATTGGGATAAGGGCAGGAGAATGATGACGAGTAAGTGATTATGTCTAAAACACCTAATCAAGTTTTAACAAAAAAAAGATATATTTAGTTTTAAAATTTTATTTCCTTTCCTTTCCTTGCCAAGCACAACTGAATGAAAGCACGGCGACACAGCTGGCGGACGTGACTAGCGCGATATCGCTCCAGGCAGTCAGTTAAAAACTTTTTTTTTTTATCGAATCTCATGGTATCCCATGCAAGGTCAATCTGTGTTATCAGTAAATCATACGGTTCGAAAGAATTACACGAATTCGCTTGTATAGCCAGAAAAAAACTTTATTCTATTTCAACAAAATCAAACAAGAACAGACGACCAAGCTAACTCCCTTTTACAACGCAAACGGCTTCCCACAAAAACAAAAACAAAGAAGATCTAAAGAAACAACTCTATGTTCCCAACAGCTGGAAGGCTTTTACCAGGAAATATAAATATACACGCAGAAAGGACGTACGAACTAGCGAGATAAATAAGTTAGGAGTAAGTTTACGAGGGTGGAACAGTGTAAACAGGATGGCTCGCAAACGGAGTCCGCAACTAAACGAATAAGTGCAATTCAATGCTTGGCCACGCTGCCCCAGACATGTTTTAACCATTGCTAGTGATGGGGGTTGATGATAAATTAGTTGATGGTACTAATTCCTCATTTCATTTAGGTGGTACAGTAAAAGTGCAAGTCAATGCTTGGCCACGCTGCCCCGGACATGTTTTAACCATTTCTAGTGATGTAGGTTGATGATAAATTAGCTGATGGTAGTAATTCCTCATTTCATTTCGGTGATACAGTAAAAGTGCAATTCAATGCTTGGCCACGCGGCCCCGGATATATTATAACCATCATTAGTGATATAGGGGCTGATGATAAATTAGCTGATGGTACTAATTCCTCGTTTTATTTAGAAAATACAGTTGAAATGTTAGGAAATTACTATATTGACAGATTATAAACGAATAAGTGCAATTCAACGCTTGTCCATGCTGCCCCGGGCATGTTTTAACCATCACTAGCGATAAGGGTTGATGATAAATTAGCAGATGGTACTAATTCCTCATTTTATTTCGGAGATACAGTACAAATGTTATGTAATTGCTAGATTGGCAGATTATAAACGAATAAGTGCAATTCAATGCTTGGCCACGCTGCCCCGGACATGTTTTAACCATTGCTAGTGATAGGGATTGATTATAAATTAGCTGATGGGACTAATTCCTCATTTTCTTAATTACCAGAATGACAGATAGCCCAGGCTGGTGATGAGTAGAAAAATCGCGTGAGTGGACGAACTTAGCGTGACCGCACATTATCAGAAATGTCTGATGCGTGCGCCAGGAACCTCTGCGCGCGCATACAGTTTGTAGTTTGTAGTTTTGTAGCCAACAGTCTGCCGGATCTGGCAAATTCAGACAGTGTGCGGGATCTAGTACAAAATGTATAAGCAGAGTCGCGCGGTAAAAATGTTCAGTCAGAAATTTCTTAAAATGTGCGGCCGGGCTTATTCTGCAGTCATAATAATGTCTTGGCACACTATACCGGCACCGCAACGGCACCGCTCCAACCCAGCAACTAACTTGTCATTCAAATTAGAGCATTAAAATGTGAGTCATATAATATATTTCATAATGTCAATATGAAAAAGCTAACGGCGGGCAGTCAGCATGCTTGCCGCTATCATACAACTCGCCTCGCATCCAGCGCGCTGCAAGCGAGCGGACCGCGTGCTTACAGCGCGCCGTCTGCGTGCTTACGGCGCGCCGACTCGTGTTCAATCACAAATGCCTTAAAACAATTGTGTTCGCGGTGACAGCAAGCTTACACCTCTCGGTCGGCGCGCGGACTGCGAGCTTGAACCTTGCGGCCAGCGCGCGGACTGCGAGCTTACACCTCGCGCACGAGCGACGCGTAGTTAGCGTGCTGGTCGTAGCCCAAATTCGATTCGATGCCGTGCTGCTGCTGTGCAGTTGCTGTGCCGGTATAATGTGCCATGACTTTAAGTGAAAGATGTGATTTATGTCAGAGTTATAAATTATGAACCTAATCCCCTTACTAATAAACGCTGAACATAGTTTATGACTGGCTTATACATAAAAATAAAATAAAATAATCCGACGAATTGAGAACCTCCTCCTTTTTGAAGTCGGTTAAAAAATGTAAGGTTATACTGACGCTGTTCATGTCACAACTTTATTTAGCATTAATTAGCAAAGGTTAAAAAAAACGATTATCCTATACATAAAACAGATATACCAAAACGATTTTTAAATTATTTATTTCATCAATATCCTTACAGATCAAAAGTGGGTACTAAAAATAATCGCAGAAGCGCTGGGTATACATCGATTAGGTACACTAATATTGAATGATCTACATCACTAGCCCGAGCGTCCTCGGGGATTTTGCTTGTGCAAACTAAGAACGAGGCCACTCAGAACTTCCATCATGTTCCAAAATGCGTTTGAAATTGGAATAAGAATTTTCTAAAATTGAATTTCAAACGCTCACTCAGGCAATTCTCGGTATCTCTTGTACGAATATTGCGTTCGGATACTCGATCCTTATTGGATCTGTGGAATAAGCCTATAGGTATGTCTGTAGATAGTATTAAAAAAGTTTCCATACTCACTCGGATTGCAATATGAAATATCTGGATCGTAACTTGTACAGCTGAACAAATGTAATAGAGGTGGCATTGGAGAGCGAAATCATAATTTGTGTGAGCTATATTTCGCGCGCATTTGTAATTATGAGCGAGTTCACCATATTGCACTGTTTGTTTGCTTTCCAACAAAATAGTTAACCCGGGTAGCATTTAAAATCACGATTTCAGATTGCCAATTTATAAAAGTTTTGAAAATGGCTTTGAGGATATACAGGGTGTAAACGAATTCGTGTAATTCCTTGAAACCACATGATCTATTAATGGTATAGATTAACCCCGCACGGGATTTAGATTGATTAAAAATAAAAAATAACCTTTTTTTCCCATAGAATTTTTCTGTGATACAAAATTTCGATGCCATGCATAAATGAATGAAGGCACGGCGACACAGCTGACGGGCACGACTAGCACGGTATCACTCTACGCAGTCAGTTAACTTGGGATGCTAAAATAACTCAGATACAGAATACCATGGATGGTTTTTAAACTTTTTTTGTTGACTCTGAAAAAAACCTATGCTGAGTCAATCAGTGTCACCAGTAGATCACGCGGTTTGAAGGAATTACATGAATTCGTTTTCACCCTGTAGATGGATTGGATAAATAGACCGAAACGATATTTTGAAGGTAGGTAATGTCGTTTTTGACTGCATCTATCGTCTAGTGGTCGCAAGAGTGACTCCAGTCACGTCGGTCAGTCGGTTGCGAAGTGGTATTGGGTTTTTCCGTGTGAAATTTCTCAGTAGCAGCCCGGAGTCTGGACTTGCATTGATGGCAATAGGCTCGCCTACATGGGACTTAAACATCACGACGAGCTGAGGGTGTACTATACACCTCTGCCCAACCCTTCGGGGAATACACGCGTGAGGTTATGTTATAATGTGACTCCATGAAATCCTTCCACATCGAGGAAAGTGCCAAACATGTTATAAAACTACAAAACCAGCGTAAATTATCCACTCCCAGACTATCATAACTAGGTGTAACTAGTCTGAATGCATGCGTTTTTTTTACACCCAATCAGCAAAAAGCACCTCTTTGCCTAACGGAGCTTATGAATAGCACTTAGACATAAGGGTTATTTTTGCATAACATTTTTACAGAAAATGTGATACCGCTGTACTAGGAGCACATGAACACAGGGAGTAAATTCATATTGATGCGTAAACGGAAGAACGAACGGAGGTGTTTGTTCCGTTCGGGGAGTGCTTTTGAAGCTTTGTGACATGTTTTGTTTTAAGGAGAGAAAACAGCCTTTCAGCGACGCTGGATGTAAATATTTTAAAGGATTTAAAGCGTGGGACGAATAAACAGACAAACAACAATAGCAAAATAAGTACTTACCCATTCAATTGAAAGAAAATAAATCGCTCATTTGCGACAAGAACGCGATAAGTCCTAAAACCGGATTATTCAGAAAACGCCTTTGAAACGATGCAAAAAAGGTGTTTTTTGAAAAATCCTGTTTCGGACTTAACACGTTCTTGTCGCAAATGAGCGAATATAAATAAGACATAACTTTAAACGTAGCCTTTAAATTAATTTGTCAAATCGAACATTCCAATTCTAAATTCTAAAGAGGGTTTTTTCTACATTCAAAAATTGTCTTATAGTAGAGTAAAATAGTAGAAAATAGATATCGGTTTTCATCTAAAAACACCAGCCAAGTTCAAGTAAGACTCGCGCCCCGAGGGTTACGTACCGTTATTATGGAGTTAAACATTTCTGTTTGGTTAGTCAGTAATGGAAAGTGTGTCAGTCAGTGAGTTATGAAAATACACTTTGAACGGCCGTATATTTTTATTGTATTGAGTTAAAAACACAGGACATTTACAGGACTATGAAGCTATAGACTTTAGAATTTGATATTATTTTCAACTTGATAACTTTGGCCGTTGCTGAGAAAAAGGGTAGTGACGGACAAGCAGACAGACGGACACAAGGTGATCCTATAAGGGTTCTATTTTTTATTTTGAGGTACGGAACCCTAAAAATTAACTTGAGTCACTTGAGTCCATTGAAATGAAATGATGATGAAATGATATTTATTTCTGTAAATACACTTCTCATCAAAAAAATCGAAACACTTCCGAAATTATCTTTGTGGCGAAAATTAAACAAAAAACAAGCATTCATTCATTATAGAAAAAACATAATTTAGTAGCTGGAAGTTTGGCCTTTACAATGGTGTACGAAACTTTCAAAAATTTTTTTTTTTTTTTTTCAATTTTTATCCTTTAAATGAATGGAACATTGTTTTGAGATAAACGTGTGTTTAGAGTTGGAGTACATTTGTCGTGCAAAAAACGCAAAATAACGCATTACTTTAAAATTTTCTGTTTGTAATTTGTTGATTAGGCTCTGTGACGTCTGTTAAAAAGTTTTTTTTCTAACACTCATGCATACTTCACCCGCAGCAGCCGCCCAAGAAGTGGCATTGCTGGATTCTGAGACTAGTCAGCGTGTTGTGGCTGCAATCTTGCATCTAAGCCTCTTGTCTGTTCATAGAGTGTACCAACGCTATCGGGAGACTGGTTTATTTACGCGCCATACAGGATCTGGTAGGAATCGGGTCACTTCTGAGTGAGACGGCCGATTTATTGCAACCGTTTGTTTGCGAAATCGACGCCTTCGCGCTTTTCAACTGCAGCAGCAGTTCCGAGTAGTTCGAAGAGTGACTGTAAGTGGCTCTACGATTTGAAGAAGATTGAAGGAACGTAGACTGGTACCACAAAAGCCAGCTAATGGGGCGAAATTAACAACAGACCATCGAAGAGCGCGCCTTAACTTTGCACTTGTGCACTTAAATTGTTCAAACCTACAAATGAGCAAGGTTCTCTTTTCTGACGAGAGTAAAATTATGGAACGTCAACATAAGGAATTCTAAACCTTATGCCACCTACTATTAAATGGCATTTAGTATTTATTTAAAAAAAAAACATGTTTTTCTAATAATCCATTCAAAACAAAAACTTGCGAGGTGTTTCGATTTTTTTTGGTGAGCTCTTCGATGGTCTGTTGTTAATTTTGACCCATTAGCTGGCTTGTGTGGTACCAGTCTACGTTCCTTCAATCTTCTTCAAATCGTAGAGGTAAGTGGCTCTACGATTTGAGTCACCCTTCGAACAACAAGGAGCTGCTGCTGCAGTTGAAAAGCGCGAAGGCGTCGATTTTGCAAACAAACGGTTGCAATAAATCGGCCGTCTCACTCAGAAGTGACCCGATTCCTACCAGATCCTGGATGGCGCGTAAATAAACCAGTCTCCCGATAGCGTTGGTACACTCTTTGAACAGACAAGTGGCTCAGATGCAATCTTGCAGCCACAACACGCTGACTAGTCCCAGAATCCAGCAATGCCACTACTTGGGCGGCTGCTGCGGGTGAAGTATGCATGTGTGTTAGAAAAAAAACTTTTTATCAGACGTCACAGAGCCTAATCAACAAATTACAAACAGAAAATTTTAAAGTAATGCGATAATTTGCGTTTTTTGCACGACAAATGTACTCCAACTCTAAACACACGTTTATCTCAAAACAATGTTCCATTCATTTAAAGGATAAAAATTGAAAAAAAAAACTAATTTTTGAAAGTTTCGTACACCATTGTAAAGGCCAAACTTCCAGCTACTAAATTATGTTTTTTCTATACTGAATTAATGCTTGTTTTTTGTTTAGTTGTCGCCACAAAGATAATTTCGGAAGTGTTTCGATTTTTTTGATGAGAAGTGTAAATCTGTTACAGACATTTTTACAAGTCAATGTAATGTTTTTTTAAGACCAGATGGCACCGGCATTTCCTATCTGACTAGCTCTGAGAAGAAAAGCCGAAACAAACTCAGAGGTCAAGGTCTCTTTTAAAGTCCAGACATTGTAGTATAAAAATATGTGAGTGTAACAATGTAGGGCAACATCTGGAATGGCATTTTGGTGAAAGAGCCATAGCAGGTTCGAGTTGACCTGTCCTAACTGACGGCACGCGTGCATCAGGCATCGTGTAGCTCAACCTTATTATCGGGAGCTCAACGACCCGACGCACGACGCTACCAATCAACCAGACATTTGCGTAGGTCACAAAAAATACTCGAACATGGCCAAACAATTTTACAAACATTAATAAATATACCAAAAATAAATCTCTGTTTAAATACAATGACTTACACACATAACGGCGATTTAATCACCATTATAGCACCCGTTACGTTTACACGTATTTTTCCACATCGTAAAACTAAAAGCTACTTCTGCCCTTTTGGGGGTGCGTAAAAAGTAAATAAAATGAAACACTCCCCCAAAGTGGTTACGTGTAGTGTATCATAAAAATGTAAGATATAGGAACTATGGGTATTGAGAACCATAGGTTATTGTTACGCGGCATCTTATGTAGGCGGTTCAAAGCGACGCGAATTGCGAAGTGATCCGATGCGGTGACACGCGAATTCATGCCTGTAGCACACCTCCGCTGCGAAACAACAACTGCGAAACCGCTGCGCGAGTTTCGCTGTACAACAGTACTTCACTTACGCGAAACTATTAGCGAAACCTAAAACTAGAACAGTTGAGAAATAACAATCGAAATAAAATGTCGTCGCTTTCGGAATCAGAAGAGGAACTAATCTTACTGTGGTCAACAACTTTAAAAAGGCGTAGTACCTGGGTGCATGATATTAATAAAAAAAGAAAGAAGTTGGGAGAAAATAGATTATGTTAAGAGTTACAGTCACATGAAGACCGTTTTTATTCTTAAATTCCATTTTCCGTAAATTCCAAATCCATCTTTCCTATTTCGCTCTCATAAATAGTCGATTGCTACAGACGCGTCCGAGTCACACGCGGAACCGCTCCAAAATAGCGGTCAACGGGCGGAGATGTAGACGGCGCCTGAGCAAATGAGCGAAATCGTGTTAGAAAGAGACAACATCATAGTCAGTTTTGTACGTTAGAGCAGGGAATTTCGCTCCTGTTTCGCCGCCACAGAACTCACAACTCACAGCGAAACTATTGCGGTTTCGCTCTTTGAGTTTCGCAGCGAAGGTGTGCTATAGGCATATGCGATGGAGTGCAAAGCGGCGGTTTTGTCCTACGAGCGCGCGAACCGCCCGCCGCGCGCCGCCGTCATTCAGTAGCACTGTACGGCACCGCATCCAGTTCGCGCGAAAATATCAAGCCAACTGATCGCGTTCGCTTCGCTTCGTGCCGCGCCGCACCGCACTCCACGTGCGTTTGGTCACGTAGGCCACTTCAATAGGTATCGACTGTTTGTTGTTTTCGCGTCGCGCCGCGCCGCTTCGCGATGCCGCGTAAGGGTAATTAAAAACCGCGCAGATCATACGATTTGCAAGGTTAAGCTACGCTTGCTGCGGTCAGTCCGTGGATGGGTGACCGTCACACATCGAGACCCCTCCATGTCTCGGAGAGCATGTTAAGCCTTCGGTCCCAGGTGTCATACGAATACCTATGACAGTCGTTACGGGTAGTCAGAAGCCCGAAAGTCTGACCTTAATATATCGGTATTGCCCAGTAACTGGGTCGCGGAGGTCTCATGGCAGTCGCTCCGTGTAAAATGCTGGTATTCAGCCGCATCTGGTTACGATATGACACGTTTGGTGCAGTGCCTGAGCGATTGGCTTCTGCGCTACTGGTCACGGGTTCGATTCCCGCACGGAACACTTTGTATGGCCTACAGATAGTTGTTTCGGGCGTTTGTGTATGTGACATTTGTGTCTGTAAACGCACCTACGATACAGGAGAAATCCAAGTGTGAAGGAAAGTTTTTATATATAAAAAAGTTCTGAAATAATTCAAGATTGGGTACTAACTGATAAAATCCACCGATTGCCCCCATATTTTAGTAGTTCGCAGCGACGCGGGCGCTGCCTCAAACGACAAGAATTATATAAAGTTCAGCCCATTTTACATTTTGAACCTCCACGAGTGACGATACTTGTTCGTTTGGCGCACCTTCGGCAGTCAGCCTCGCAACCAACCTTGCTGACTGGCTAACCTTGACCAAGAGAATGAGGTAATTTCAACCCCTTTTTTTCGTGGGAATGTCCTCATGGATGCCCTTCGCCTGGGGAAGGCGAAGGGTTATACCGGACTCTTACCGGCTAAAAACCCACGGTGTTCCTTCTCCTGACCCTTGGCCGGGGTCGCGGGATTCGCAGCTTTTGTATAGAAATTATGTCAAGCCTCCATACTGGGTGTAAGGGACGGTGTACCGAAAACTGAAACATTGAATTCAGCCCATTATTCTGAATTGAAAATAAAAGGGATTTTTCTCGGGATTTTCCGAATTTACTGGAAATTGCTAATTTGTCTATATTTTATTGTATTTCAATAAGTGTTTTGACAGTTAAATAAACTGGTGTAAAGGACAGGTTACTAAAAATTGACATAGTGAATTTAGTTCATTATTTTGAATTGAAAATCCGTGGAAAATATTTTATTTTTGCAATTTCCTGTGTGTCCTAAAAAGACTGCTTATTTTACAGCAGAGAAATGTAAAATTTGTGAAAAGAAAAATCGGAAAAGTCAGAAAATTCCGAGCAAAACCACTTATTTTCAATTCAGAATAATGTATGATAATAGGCTGAATTCACTGTTTCAGTTTTTGGTACACCGCCCAACCAGCAAAACAGTCTCAGAACTCGCACTTTTTAAGAGTAGTAGGCTTAAAGCGCTCTTATATTTGTTTTAGAAATACCATCGATCCTATATTACTTTTAGACAAGCCGGTATGGCCTCAAGAGTGCTCAGTCTCATAACCAAGTCTCATATATGTATATAAGAGCATTTACTAAGACTAGTTGCACTTGAGAAAAACTTGCTCTTATATGGGTATTTTCTAAGCTCGTTTGATTTTATATTAGACTTGCTAAATGCTATTGTAAGATGTCAGACTAATATCAGCATAGCATAAGAGTACTGTGAGTACGTGCATTTCTGATCTTATTTGAAACTAATATAAGATCAATACCACTGGTTAAGTATGATATTAGAGTGATTTTGGTTCAACATATTTACAATACAAAAGACAACCCGCCACCCGCGCCGCGCGCGCCGACTTCGTGTTTTGTTTTTCTCTCTGTCAATTTAAAGTTTTAAGTAAAATTGCGAGGAACCCTAATTTATTCCAATATGGAGTTATCTTTAGTAGGTATACCGAATGCTAATATTAGAGTAAACAGTCTTACATTAGTTTAATAGTGCGCTTGTAAAATGCAGCTATACTAATGGCGACACTATCAATACAAATTAACAAATAAAATAATTAAACGAGAACAGGAAATACCTTATTTAACAGGCGCATGAATTTTGAAGCGTAAAACGAGGTCTATTTAACAGTAAATAATAAATTCCAATACGATTACTTACCGTATAACTACTTTCATAGGTACTAAAGTGCCGTACCACACAGTATAAACATTAACTTCACACAATATTAACTTTAATTTGTTTCATTTAATTTCAAGCCAACACTCACACAAACTTTTAAGTTGGATCTGACGAAAAATTCTCAAAATATTCTAACCTTAGACCAATATAAGCCTATGCAGGCTTATATGATACTTACGTAAAAGCAATATTAGCCTAAGTCGGCTTAAATTAACTTTGGCTAGATTTCAGTAAGTGGAAACTGCATTCAATTAGACTGATATTAGAACGATATTAAACTAAATAGGCTTAGAATGGTGCCCAAATCCGGGCTTATATCATTATATAGGAGTGATTTAAGAGCAACAAAACAGTAGTCTAGAGATTGTTTTAAGCCTAGTTTTTGCTGGTTGGGCGTCCCTTACACCTGATATATATTCCTCAGATAAAAGTTATAGTCTGAAGATCGAAAAATCAGCCCTAAATAACTGATCGTCAAATCGACTAAACCTGTAAGCAGCTTCACAAACATTTAGTTTCCGCTTTCATAGTAACAAAGATAATTAATTTTCATTAAGCTGTTCATTCATAAACAAACAATAGATATATTTGATTAGTAAACCGCACGTAATACAATATCAGTACAGATAGCATTCAAAATTATCGTCGTAATTAATGATATAATTGAATCTGGATAAGCAAGCATTATTAAAAGCAGTCATACCTCCGGTTTCTGAATTGAGAATTCAAGATAAGCAATACTTAAGTAGTATTTGAGTACGGAGTTGTCAAAAAAATGCTTTAAAATCCGTCATTTTTTTGATAACCACGTACTCAAATGTTAATTAAGTACTGCTTATCCTAGAATTCTCAATTCAGAATCCGGAGGATAGTTTTGCGAGAAGCATTGATAGGCTAGCGGTTGAACGGTTGCCTTCCACGCAGGAGGGTTCTAGTTCGAACCCGGCCCACACATTAGGCTTTTACAATTCTAGGTATATCCTATAGATCCTAGATATATGTATGACTAGCTTTTGCACGCGGCTTCGCTCGCGTTAATTAAGATTAAAAGAACTCTTAACACACTACTAAAGTTTCTGTAATAATATAATTCAATTGTTATTCGAACATAAGGCACCATCTATGAACGTTATTGTTGTTTTCCTCGGGAACAGTACTTTTTCTCGGGATGAAAGGTACCCTATGTCCGTTTCCGTACACCTGACAACGTATATGCAAAATTTCAGGTTGATCGGTTCAGTGGTTTAGGCGTGAAAAGGTAACAAACAAACAAACTTTCGCTTTTATAATATTAAGTTAGGAAGTTAGGATTAGAATAGTATAATATCCCACTATACAGAATGACTCGTGATTTCGTAAGACACTAACGATCTATTAAGGGGTCATCGTACTCATCATTATGAACAACTTTTACTGAGGGACCAAACCTGATATCGCGAAAACAAAACAGCTGTTCCCTACATTTATAATATTATTTTAAATATTAATTTATGTTCGCATTACTCGTCAAAATGTAGGGAACAGCTGTTTTTTTCTCGATTTCAGGATTGGTCCCATAGTAAAAGTTGTTCATAATGATGAGTACAATGACCCCTTAAGATATCGTTAGTGTCTCACCAGTCATTCTGTATATGATCCAAGATAAATGATAAGCTATGTCTATACCAGTGCGCTTTCATGTTCATCTTGCGTCTTCGTCTGAAGCATGCGTGAAGCGCCATAGCGCATGCAATAGCGCATGCCTTAATACTGTCACGCTTAGCGGGTTAAGGGTGGCTTGAGGAGTCAACCCTTAACGAGCAGGTGCACATAAAATCAGAATATAAGAATATTAAGGAAAACACTTTTAACTATACAATAATATATTTTAATAATAGTTACAAAATTAGACTAGTTTACAGGGCGTGGTTCTTTAGACAATACGATACGAGGAGTCCAGGGTCTTCAGGTGTAGTAGGTAGTACTTAACTAGGAGGCTGCTGAGGCGCGAGAGAGGACGGAGTGCAGCGTGACGGCCCTTTTATAGGCGCACCCCGCTAGTCGCCACCGCTGCACCGTCACAATACTAGTTCGACAAAAGCGCATGCCCCTAGCGCACGCCAATCCGTGTATTGTTTCTTCTACTTAGCGTGTCGATGACAATCTACAGAACTCAGCAATGAATTTAGCACTATCCGTAGCGTCCATTAGTTCTTGTGGCGTACAGGTAACAGGGCAGGCGGGACATGATGTTAAGTGCGCCATAGTTTGCTGAACGGCGCCACATTTACACTCCAGGTTTGAGTTATCCGCTTTCCACCTGAGCAGGTTTTCCTTGCTTCGACCAACCTGAGTCCGAAGTCTATTTAGAGACTTCCAGGTCAACCAAGACAACTCATGCCCAGGTGAGAGATCCTCGGAAGTATAGCATTCACCGTGTATTGTATGTCGACTGACGACTGACCGAGGCGCACCGGTGTACACGATAAGCTGCATGCGTCTTATGGCAATCAATACTGCATGCGCTTGACGCAAGAGGAATTGAAAGTTGAAAGCGCAAGATGAACATGAAAGCGCACTGGTGTAGACATAGGCACCAATAGTGTAGTATCCCCCCAAAGCAAAGTGGAATAACTTTATTATTTACCAACCCTCTTTTAAAACCGTTGTCAAACCAACAAGCTGAAACATCAAAAAGTTGAAATGATAATTAAATTAGGCTTGCCCTAATACCGTGACTGTTAAACTTTCAGTAATATTAAAAGTTTATTTTATTACTTAAAAACGTGTCGTACACATTTTCGAATTAGGTAGAGCAATATTTTAAGATTTATTACTTTACGTTTCTTGAATGTTAAGTAACCGAAGTTCGGGACGACTTTTTTTGTTCAAGTACTTTTTTCCTTGTACGTACTCGTCGTTCGTTATTAAGCGCAAGAGCTTAAAGTGGGTTCTCAGGAACGACGACTGAATTTATTGTACAGAACGCCAGCACATCAACCTACTACAATCAGTCTTTCTTTAATAGATTGTCAACTTTATCGCGAAAGCATTAGGTTCAAGGTTGATTACCGCTTCTGGTAGCTTGACCTGCTGGCGTCTGTACACATTTCAGTAGGTATATTTTCTCAATACATTTTTGGGATAGCCCATAATTTATAATTATCTTCTTAATATTTCAGCCCATCAGATTACATAGTTTTAAAATAAGATAAAATCTATATCATCACATCAGGTACAGGCACTCGCAAACACTATAATAATACAAGGTGTAAACGAATTACTGGTGTAGATAAACGCAACACATACAGGGTGTTATCGAATTCGTGTAATTCCTTCAAACCGCGTGATCTACTGCTGACACAGATTAACCTTAAAAGGGAATTTTTGAAAATCAACTGAAAAAAAAATATTGAAATTAAAATCTTAGTTTTCTATTCTGAGTCATTTTAGAGCCCCGAGTTAACTTACTGCAAAGAGCGATATCGCGTTAGTCTTGCCCGCCAGCCGGGTCGCCGTGCTTTCATTCGTTTAAGCGTGGCTTCGAAATGTTCAATAGCATGAAATTATTTTTTAGCAAAAAAGAAAACTTATTTTTTTACTTAATCCTTATTAGGTGGTTTAGATACGATCACTTACCCCTACCGCAAGAAAAAAAAAGATTTTTATTTTTTGATTTTTAATCAGGCAAATTCCCGTGCGGGGCCAATCTACACCAGTAATAGATCATGTGGTTTTTAGGAATTACACGAATTCGTTAACACCCTGTATAGCGTAATTAAAAATGTTTGTTTTTTTTTCTTTCACTTTTCTTAATTGTATCTAAACAATCCAACAAACAAGTCCAAACTTAATTAGGCTACAATAAAGAAAAACATTTTTAAGTCATAGAATATTTCCATACCACTCATGAATTCAAACACGGAGACACAGCTGGCGGGCACGACTCGCGCGATATCGCTTCGCGCAGTCGGTTAAGTCAGGGCGTTTTATTACAATATCCCATTTATTGTTTATCTGTCACCAGTAGATCACGCAGTTTGAAGGAATTACACCAATTCGGATACAAACTATGACTGTGAAAGTTATTGAAGATATGAATTTTTTTTGGATGTCTGAACGGATTTGAATGGAGGCACTCAGATAGGCCATGTTTTGCGTATACTTTTTATCCGGCCGGTTTAGCGTTCACTTTTATCCGGGTAGGTAAACGAAATAGTTCCCCTAGGATGCGAATGAAACCGCAGGCGACAGCTAGTAACTTATTAACATTACGAGATCCTAATTATCTTGGAAAGAATCAGACAAAAGCTAGCGTATAGTCAAATAAATAAAAATGAAGTAATACGTACAGAAGAAGCCTTTGAAACTTTAGATCATTATACTAACGATTAAGTTTTAGATTAAAGATAGTACCTAACTGTCAAATTTCACAAGAAAGAAAGAAAAAAGAAAAAATATTTATTTGTCACAGAGACGCAAATAAATATAGTAAAAAAAAAAGTCAACTGCGATAAAAAGGTGACCACTCAGCATAATGCTGTGCTATGGCGTGGACCACAAACACAGCGCTGATTTTCAGTGATCAGATCATCTATATGACGTGCGGATATTACGCCGTGTTACAAGAAAAACATTAACACAAAGATAACTTATGTAAATAAAACAAAACAAATTTATATTTTAATAAGTAAATAAAAAAAAAATAAAAAAACAAAACATAAAACACCATACACACACGCCCTACACATTTATTATAGGTACATTCATTCATCTGCCTAGCCTTTTCCCAACTATGTTGGGGTCGGCTTCCAGTCGGACCGGATGCAGCTGAATATCAGTATTTTACATGGAGCCACTGCCTATCAGACCTCCACAACCCAGTAACTGGGTAATACGATACTCTTGGTAAGACTGGTTGTCAGACTTTCTGGCTTCTGACCAACAGTAACGACTATCAAAGATCTAAAAATGACAGACGGGACCAACGGCTTTACGTGCTTTCCGAGGCACGGAAGAAACTCGCTATGGTAAATGGTCACCCATCCACAGACCAACCTCGGCAAGCGTGGCTTAACCCGGAAGATCGGTCTATGCGGCTGTAATTATTTAGCCACGAGCTCCTCCATATAGGTACATTCATTATGCACCTATAATAAATGTACTACACTGACATCTAATCAGCGACTAAGTACTGAAGGAGATCAAAACTTTACATGTACAATTTTATCTTAAAACTTTCGATTTTATGTCTTATTTTGATCAGCGTCCATCCCGAACACTTAAGAAAGATCGGGGTACTAAGAACAAAAAAATTTTTCCCAAACGAAAACCGGCCAAGTGAGAGTCGGGTCGGTACCGAGAGTTCCGTACCGAATAAAAGTTATTTAGTTAGATTCATCAACCGCCTCAAAAACAATAAGACATGTAACTAAGATGATTGTAAAAAATTTTTGCTGATTTCTAAAAACTTCTAGTAACAGACATCGTTTTATTTTTCCAGTAATATTTATATAAACTTCTATCAACTCCATGTATTCCAGATTCGTTCGTTTCATTCGTTTTGCAAACTTCGGAGATAATGGTAGTATAGTAACGGAGTATGGTATTTTTACAGTTTTTTTTTATCAAAAGTCAAAAACTGTGCGGCATAATCATCATCTGCCTAGCCTTTTCCCAACTATGTTGGGGTCGGCTTCCAGTCGAACCAGATGCAGCTGAATATCAGTATTTTACATGGAGCAACTGCCTATCAGACCTCCACAACCCAGTAACTGGGTAATACGATACTCTTGGTAAGACTGGTTGTCAGACTTTCTGGCTTCTGACCAACAGTAACGACTGTTAAAGATCTACAAATGACAGCCGGGACCAACGGCTTTACGTGCTTTCCGAGGCACGGAGGAAACTCGCTATGGTAAATGGTCACCCATCCACAGACCAACCTCGGCAAGCGTGGCTTAACCCGGAAGATCGGTCTATGCAGCTGTAATTATTTAGCCACGAGCTCCTCCTAAAAAAAAAACTGTGCGGCATAAATGGAAATAAAAATATATTTTATACTGTGCAAATGAAGGTCTTTTATATGATTCCACGTTTGATCTAGTAGCCATTTTAAAATGTCAACCCCCACTTCGGTACGGTCTACTGCAATAAAAATAAAAATATTTTTTCAATAATCACTTGCAAAATAGATGGACAAGCATTATTTAAAACTATTCCAAATATCAAGACAATGACATTAGTAGTTCTTGAACGGACGAAGTCGCAACATAACAAGGGTTCCTTTTAACCATTTGATACGGAACTCTAAAAGAAATCGTAGAAAGAAAGTTTATAATTTATTTCATTGAAAACGCTTCAAAAGATCTAAGTTTTTGATTCGTGCGAAAAGAAATTACCAATTCACGTTATTAAGGTTAACAAAAGTCGAAGCTTTTCGTAGAATATACAAGTTAATTTGGAAGTCGGCAACAGCACGTAGAAAACTGTTCTGGCAACGTTCCGGCCAGGGAAAGTAACAAACTTAGTTTAGCTGAACTCCACATTGCTTTAGAGACTGATTGTATTATAGATGAGGGCAACTTGGCTGCAAGTAAAGAAGTTACCGCTGCAAAAATAATTGGATTTTTTTGGAAATGTATTTAATTTAAGGGTACTCGTAAGATAAAAGCAGTTGGAAGGCTGCAAGGAACTTGGTACTGCTTTTGTACAGATATGATTAGTGGAAACTTTAAATATTTGTATGGTCTTAACCGTTCCAATGCTGAATCAAAGAGAGAGGAGAGAAAGAAGTGGATCTTCTACATGAAAATAGGGTATTTGACTGAAAAAAAAACTAATTAGTCCGTCAGTTAGATTATCAAAAAATATTTTACCCGTATTTTTTCTTTTGTTACGTTAACCAAAATTGATGAAGATACGACACTTATAAAATTGGCAAAACGTCACAAGCAAGTACAATTTTTACTTGCTTCTGACGTCACAAGCCCCCATTCTTGAGTTTTGATGAGTTTTATCTTTCCAAATATATTTATAGATTTAACAAAAGAAAAAATACGCGTCCATTATTTTTCAAAACTTTAACTAGCGGACTAATTAGATTTGTAATTTATTGATGCTGTCAACATGCCTTTTAAGTGATAATTGTTCAAAATACATAAATATACGGACTTTTGCTATTGACTGTATACAGGATGTAAAGGAATTCAAGCAATTCCTTTAAACCGCGTGGTCTATTGGTGACACAAATTGACCCTGCATGAGTTTTTTGCAGATGCAACAAAAAATAATTGCAATGTTAATACATGCTGGTCTGTTTTTGAGCCCCGGCTTAACTGACTGCACGGAGCGATATCGTGCAAGTCGTGCCCGCCAACTGTGTCGCCGTGTTTTCATTAATTTATGCGTCATCGAAATGTTCTATGACAACTTTTTTTATATGCAAAATTTGTTTTGCTATTTTTTTCTTGAATCCTTGTGATATGGTTTACTTATGACCACTTACAGCAAGAAAAATATAGTTTTTTTTTTCTTAATTCAGCTCAAACTCGGGCGGGGTTTATCTATACCAGTTATAGATCATAATGTGCTTTCAAGGAATTCCACGAATTCAGTTACACCCTGAATAGACATAAAAAAAAAAAAAAAAAATTTATTACTTTTTATTTCATTAAATTGTGAATGTGAGTACCATGTAGGCTAGCTTTATACACGAATTTTATAAAAAAAAATGGTTAGGTTTAAGTATTTTTTGTGACCTACGCAAATGTCCGGCTGATTGGTAGCGTCGTGCGTCGGGTTCGGGTCGTTGAGCTCCCGATAATAAGGTTGAGCTACACGATGGCTAATGCATGCGTGCCGTCAGTTAGGACAGGTCCACTCAATCCTGCTATGGCTCTTTCCTCAAAATGCCATTCCAGACGTTGCCCTACATTGTTACACTCACATAGTTTTATACTACAATGTCAGGACTTTAAAAGAGACCTCTGAATTTGTTTCGGCTTTTCTTCTCAGAGCTAGTCAGATAGAAAATGCCGGTACCATCTAGTCTTAAAAAAAACATTACATTGACTTGTAAAAGTGTCTGAAACAGATTTATTTACAGAAATAATTAAATATCATTTCAAAACCATACAAATCTAGAAAACATGAAACGAGAATTCTAAACTCAAACCAATGTCAAATTTTAACCATAAACTCATCTATTTATGGGTAGTAAACTTGTTGAGTATTTAACTTAAGATTTGAAAGCTGTTTCAAGAATTTTATTGCCCAAGGCAAAACCTTGCCTTAGCCTTGCTCGAGTGCAACCTCGGAATTAGCTTTTCAACCTGGAGCTACTAGAGAAAACTCGGTCAAGGTAAGTAATCCCTGTTTATTGAATTCCAGTACATTTCTATATTCGTTCAACATCTTATCAGTTATACAAGGTTAGTCAGAAAGGGAGTACTAATCCGAAAGGGTGTTAAAGTACCCATAATAATGAACAAATTTTGTTCTACCACTTTCCCCAAAAGTAAATAGTTTAAGAAAGATAGTTGTTCAAAAATTACAAAAAAAAAAACGCTAAAATCTATCTATCCTCAGCTATGATCAGCTGTGTTTACATTTTAGGTCATGTTTGGAATCATAAATTACAAGCACCATTTTCTGAATTCGTAACGAAAGCACGGATGAAGAATTTTTGGAAAAATAAAAATAATTTTACATGGAAATAAAAATGATCGAATTTTGAAATTTTAACACGTGCTTTAAAACCGTCATCAGTGATACTTTAAGTGGCCTGCGGATTAGTACCCTCTTTCCGACTATTCCTATATTTTTAAATACAAATAATCGAAAAAAAAAAACGATATCCATTTCAAAATATTAACAATAGGGGTCCACCGGAAGCATCGGGAGCAAGGTCCAAGCTACCGGTAGTTAGGGCTCCGAAAACACGAACCTCCTCACAATACGCGCCTTGTCGAGGAGGATTGCTTTCTGTATATTATTATTAATCGTTATTTTAGCTGACACAGTTATAATGATTACCGAGAAAATCAATGTGAGCACCAATATTTCGATTTTGATGACACGGTTCACGCAGTACTTGGCTTCTGAATTGCAGGTTGTGGGTTAGAATCTCACAGATAACAAGTATTTGTATGGTCTACAGATAAATTGTTTCGGGTCTGGGTGTTTTTGCATGTGTGATTTACGTCCCACAATACAGAATAAACGTTAGAGTTACCACGTTGAAAAAAAACACTGGCTAAGAAGCTTGCATCATCATCACCTCCCTGCCCTTATCCCATGTTACTTGGGGTCAGCGCAACACGTTTTCTTCTTCCATTCCGTCCTATCAACCGTCATGATATCACTGACTCCCTTCTCTTTCATATCATTCTTCACACAATCCATCCATCTTTTCTTTGGCCTCCTTCTTCCTCTCCATCCATCCACATTTATATTCATAACTCTTTTGGTCACATGCGTTTCATCCCTCCTCTTCACATGCCCATACCACGACAATCGGTTCCTTTTCAACTTTTCTATCACTGGCGCTAATTTCAAACTTCCTCTAACATACTCATTCCTGACCTTATCCATTCTGGCCACTCCACATATCCATCTCAACATTCTCATCTCCGCTACATGCAATCTTTTTTCATCTGTCTTCTTCACGGCCCAACATTCCGATCTATACAGTGCGACAGGTTTTATCACGGACTTGCCGGCTGAGAAGTTTGCATATGAATGAAAAAAAAAATAATACACCACACAGACCACATTAAAAGCCTGAAGATAAATCTCGTATTATATCAACCACCATCATAATCATCTCTCTGCCCTTATCCCACAATAGGTGAGGTCGGCACAACGTGTATTCCTCTTCCATCCTCTGTCAGCCGTCATTTCAGTACTTCTTCCTTGACCACTCTTCACACAATCCATACATCTTCTCTTTGGCCTACCTAAGTACAGAGATTACAGAGTGGTGACGACATAACGACATAATTTGAAACCACATACTGGATACCTATCGCGTTAGTAGTTCGTACAGCAAAAAATATCTAATTATTATTCAACGGTATAGCCACAGGATTTGTTTTTTACTTTAACAATTTTTACACTATGCTGTAAATCACTAGGTAAGTTCACTGGGTCATTCACCTAGACGGACCAAAACGATTTAGATTCTCTGTATAATTCTATTCTATTTTTCTTAATGACAATTAGTGCCGATGTCGACAATTCTCCCTATGTCGAAAGAGAAATGGAAAAGAAAGGGTGCAAAAAAAAAATCGATTGATACAGTTGAACTCAACGTAGACTTGTGGGGTCAGTACAAAACTGTAACAAACAAAAAATATAAATACATAAATATTATATAATTGATGACTATAAAAATATACCACATTCACATAAACAAAAAATATTTGGAGTAAAAACTCATAATCTAATATTACTGTGACGGATGAAAATCATCATCGCCACAAATAGATCTGGGGAGGAATATGTTAGGAGACTCTGTCATACCTCGTGTCATATAAACCAACCTTTCAAAACTCATCAGTATTTTACAGCAGTAAAATATCACCAACCTTTTAAAGGCTTAAAGCATAAGCATGCTTTCATGTTGCAGCAAACACTTCAAGTCTCTAAGTTACTCGAAAACGTGTTCTACTTAGCTCCAAAACATGTTTGCACTGCACTCAGGAGTACGTTAGTTTGTTGCCACTGAAGATGTCGCCTTCACGTTCAACTAAAAATAGTTTTAGCTAGTAGAACGTCAGTAATGGGAGTTGCAAAGACACGTTAGCAAGTATTGGAGTGCAAACTTTTCGGGAATTTAGCTTAGGAAATTCTGTACTGAGATTTGAAGTTCTTATAGAGGAAGTGGATGCAGCAGTGCAATTCGGTAAGAGCGTGTCCACATCTCCACGTCACGACGTCGTCAACGTGGAACGGTGCGGTAACGTGGCACGGTGCGTTGACGTAACGTGCAAATTTACGTTACCGTATCGTAACACGTTCCGCCTCTAGCCGCAAGCGCACACGTATAATATGCGCTCCTCCCGCGCTCTCCACGCCCGCGAGTTAGTCGCCGTCCATGTTCTCCGATGCTTTAAAACCATACCTTACTGTTTCTCTTATTAAAATCCAGGATCTACATGGTCAACGATAAATCTAACAATGATCCTGACGTGCATTTTTACGATACGGTAACGTAAATTTGCACGTTATGTCAACGCACCGTGCCACGTCACCGCACCGTTCCACGTTGACGACGTCGTGACGTGGAGATGTGGACAGGCCATAAGAATCTCACCTCGATCACGACTGTCAATTAGACACTTGTCGTGACACAGCGTGGATAACAAAACTACGCGTTATTGATTATACTGTCGATTATCTGTGTGTTATTTGCTTCTATTATCCATACTGTGACATTATGGATATCGAGCCAACCGTCGATATTGAGATGGGTTTCTTACAGAATGACACTACAGATCCCGGTGAACTCTGACTTTTCGAATTCAGAATTTGATCATCACTTGCATTAACGGTAAAGGGAAATGTCGATGGTGTGTACAATCCACCTACCCCTACTTCCAGCTCAGCTTGGTCAGCTTGGTAAACTAAGACCTTAACCCTTCTCGTTCTGAGAAGATGCTCCAACAGTGGGACAGTAATGACCTGATTATGATAAGTGGATAAAACAAGAGCTATGTTCCTATAGGTGTCGTTAAAAGTGATTAAACCAATATGTAAATTGGGTGAACATCAAAATCTGGTGGAGAACAAAAATGCCATTATGTTGAGAATACCTGGGGGCCTTCTCCCTAAGTCCGTCAACGAAGTTAGTCGCCCGTCCGAAAGTAGCCCGAAACGTAGGAGTGAACAAAACAAGTGTCAAGTTCAACTTTTCGGACGGGCAAAAACACATCGGTAGTAGGGACAACTGTCAAATCGTGTTTTCGTTCATTCTTAGTTCGGGCCCCGAAATAATCGTATGTCCGTAGGTGATAGGGAGTAGGAAACGCTCGTAACTAAGGCCGAAACCACAGACTTCGTGCTTAGGGAGTAGACCCCATGGTTCGGGAGGTTAGACGGGGAGTGATACGTAAAAATTAAAAACTTCTCACATTGAATAATTAATATCTACAGAGTAGCCCAAATAGCGACGTCCAAAAGAAAAATGTTGATTCCTTACACCCAGGGGTAATCGAAAATCCGCGATTTTTTGTAGTTATCGAGTTATTACATTTTCGAGAATTTTTCGCTAGAATGGTTTCATGCATTCAAATTACAAAATCTTAATCCAAAGTGAGTAGCTTACGTTCGAGCGAGACAGGTTTGAATTTATACCTTCAATTTAAAAATTAAATGGAAACTAAATGTTTTCTATGTTCTTGGATAATTTTAAAAACTTCAAGGGAACTTACTGACTTTCAATCAAGACTTTCGTAGCTTGCATGCATGTTATGAACGTTTTACGCATGAATGTACCGTTCAAAAAAAAAAATGATACAAAAAAAAAAGTATCGAAAAAATCACTCAAAAAAAAGATAGAAATTTTTAAAGCCGTTCCGGCGAAAAATTCTTGCAAATTTAATAAATCGAATACAACAAAAAATCGCGGAACATACATGGGGTATTTCTGAATACCTCTGGGTTTGAACAATCAAAATTTGTTTTTTGGACGTCACTATTTGGGACATTCTATCGTGTCGGAACGAGCTATACGAGAATAGCTCATGCCGTGGTGAAAAGTTTAGCCAATCAGCAAGATTAGTAGCGGGGCTGACTGCCCAGGGTGCGCCGGACATACTTATGTATCTTTACTTGTAATGGCTATTTTCATGCACCCCCTAATAAAAACACTACTTTAACATCAAGCCTTTTTTTTCGTGGGAAAATCCTCATGGATACCCTTTGCTCGGGGATAGCGAAGGGTTATGCTGAACTCTTACTGGCTAAAAACCCACGGTGTTCCTTCTCCTGACATATGGAGTCGCGGGATTTGCAGCTGCATGCACCGCAACCCCGGCTTCTGTGGGGCCATGCCCCACGTCCTCCTAAGAGGCGCGCGTGCGGCGCGCCGCCTTCTCGCGCCTGTTACTGGTAGGGCGACGGGTCCCCTAACCTGCCGCCCGCAGGCCACTTAAAGCTATGTCTACACCAGTGCGCTTTCATGTTCATCTTGCGTCTTCGTCTGAAGCATGCGTGAAGCACCGTAGCGCAGCCTAAATACTAGTTCGACATAGCGCATGCCCCTAGCGCACGCTAATCCGTCTATTGTATTTCGACTGACGACTGACCGAGGCGCACCGGTGTAGACGATAAGCTGCATGCGTCTTATGGCAATCAATATTGCATGCGCTTGACGCAAGAGGAATTGAAAGTTGAAAGCGCAAGATGAACATGAAAGCACACTGGTGTAGATATACCACAACATCAAGCCTTTTTTTTTTTTTTTTTTTTCTCCTGGGAAAGTCCTCATGGATACCCTCCGCCCGGGGAAGGCGAAGGGTTATGCCGGACTCTTACCGGCTAAAAACCCACGGTGTTCCTTCTCCTGACCTATGGCCGGGGTCACGGGATTCGCAGCTACATGCACCGCGACCCCGGCAGGCCTCGGTCCGCCAGCCCCTGGCGGATCTCTCCTTCTGTGGGGCTTTACCCCTTTGCCCCACGTCCTCCTGAGAGGCGCGCGTGGAACACGGCGCGCCACCTTCTCGGGCCTGTTACTGGTCGGGCGACTGGTCCCCTAACCCGCCGCCCGCAGGCCACACACTAGGGTGGCCGGAGATCGTCTCGCGCCCTCCGGCGGCGCCCGGTGCATCTGGCGCGGGAAGGGAGAGTGGCAGTCGCTTCTCTCTCCCTCTCCGCTCCCTCCTTGGTCGCCATCACCTCCTCGCAAAAGGAGGCGACAGCTTCCCACGCAGTCTCGCTCCCGACCATGGACAGAACCACGACCGGAAGCGAGAGGTCACCACCGACTGCCGCGACTAGTTCGCGGCGCTGCGTTGCCCACGCAGGACACGCCTGTAGCGTGTGCATCGCCGTGTCCTCGGGGCAGTCGACGCAGTGGTGACATCCGGGCGTCTGCTCCCGGCCTATGCGACACAGGTACTTCCCGAAACAACCATGTCCCGAGAGCACCTGCGTCAGCCGGAAGCTGAGGGCGCCGTGCCGCCTCTCCAGCCACTCCTCCATTACGGGTCTTACCGCTGGTCTATTGCGGCGTGGATGCAACCCATCAAAAATAAAAACATCGTTCATTTTCATTTAATACAATCAACATTATCATTTCGGCGCTAAAATACATTACCTACCCTTCATAACATGATTTACTCACAATAATTACATTCCATCATGTTTTCAATTAAACTATGGCCATATTTGCCGTTCAAGTGAACAAAATTAATGGACGGGGGCGTACAAATAGCACCTATTCAACGCTCACAAAATACACAAGCTGTACAGTTGAGTGTAAAAGCACTTAATGTTATTATTTAGTTCTGCTGTCGACCAAATTTAAATTAAATTAATTTCGCTGCGTAATGTTGACACTGTGCTTCATGGGGGAGTGACAGAACAACATATTACTTATACGGAATGTTTATTTAAATTCGAGAAACATTTAGGAGAGTGCTATACTGTAATCAATGGTTTAGTGCATTCAATCTTGCTATATTTGACGTCCATGTGGTGCTGGAAGTAAAGAATAACTCTACCCCATCTCTTACCATGGGTGTGGTAAAAAGCGACTAAGGGATTCTCTAGAGGATGGGCAGCAGCGTTTTCTGAGTACTTTAACAACCATACTGCGATCGCCAACCCGCCTGCCAAGCGTGGCGATTATGGCAAACCCCCCCCCCCTAACATTGTTTTGGGGGAGGCCTATGTCCAGTAGTGGACGTCATTCGGCTGAATGATGATGATATTTGGCGATTGAGTAGCGTAATGAGCAAGGAGCGGAATGAAATGGAAAAAAACAATTGAAAGGTAATAGAAATAAGTCAATGTTTTTATCGAGTTTTTGACTTTTGACAGATGGACTGACTTAGCCATTTTTTAGGAACACAAAAAATGGTTCAACACGAAATGTCAAATTGAAATAGACATGACGTTATTATTTTTTATTTTGCTTGCCGTAGTCAAAAGAAATCAAATATCATAATAGTGTCTATAGGCTAAACTTCCCGAGTCGCGGAAGTTATCAGATTTTTTTGATACTTAGATAAGAAAATGTTTTATTTATGTCATTATCATTATAGATTATGTGTAAAGAATAAAATTTTAATATATGTGATAAGTACGGATCGGATGCATATTTACATAAAGTTAAATTTTAGCTACGAAAATATGGAAGGGCTTTTTAAAATGTATTTTTTGTAAGAAAAACCCGGGATGCCAGGAACACCGGGAATGCATAACTAGTCGGGTGTATAATATGGTAGCGATATCTTTAAATGATTTATTAAAATAAACTCCGGGATTCTTCGATTGCATAATTATTTAAAACTAGCTTTTGCCCACGGCTTCGCTCGCGTTAAGATTACCTCCTACATACAAACAAACAAACAAATTCTACCTCTTTTAATTGAAGTATAGATAAGCCAATTTTTGATACCTTGGGTTACATTATTGTAATTTATTTAAGGATCCCTAATTTTTTTGATACTAAAATATAACCTATAGCACTCAGGAATAACGTAGCTTCCTATAGGTGAAAGAATTTTTGAAATCGGATGTTTAGTTTCGGAGATTACCTCCTACATACAAACAAACAAACAAATTCTACCTCTTTATAATATTAGTATAGATTAATGTTTAACCCCTGATGCAAATATGTGTGTATGCAGAGTGTAAGAAGAAGAACGGTGATTGATAAAAGACCAAAAAAAAAAACAAATTAAAATAATTGTCCCGGAACCTCGGGATTTTTCGATACAAAAGCGCGTTCCATATTAGCCAACATCTCAAGTATAGGTGTATATGCATCCGAATATCCGATCTCTAGTGATAAGTTAATTAAGCAATAAAGTTCAAAACTTAAATACTCGATAAAAAAAACCGGCCAAGTGCGAGTCGGACTCGCGTACGAAGGGTTCCGTACCATTATCTATAAAAACGGCAAAAAAATCACGTTTGTTGTATGGGAGCCCCCTTAAATATTTATTTTATTCTGTTTTTTTTTTAGTATTTGTTGTTATAGCGGCAACAGAAATACATTATCTGTGAAAATTTCAACTGTCTGACTATCACAGTTCATGAGATACAGCCTGGTGACAGACGGACGGACGGACGGACAGCGGAGTCTTAGTAATATGGTCCCGTTTCACCCTTTGGGTACGGAACGCTGAAAACAGCTTGCTCGTACGGTCGTTTGCCAATTAGGACATCGCTTTGACCAATCAGAAAGATGTACACAGCTTTGAAAATAGAACATTTTACCCATTAACAATCTTGTATACAGAAATCGTCAATTGTTTTTAGGAAGCGCGAGTGTTTTGTTCAAAGGGGGAGTTCAAACAACAATCAGCTGGGAGTGACGTCGAGAGGCATTCATTAGTTTATTTTCTCATTTGCGAACGCTAACAGAGAATCGTATTGTTCGAGAACTTATTTCGCGATTAATTTCTATGGCGCGTGACCTGTTTTTGTAGGAATATAGGTTGAGATCGATGTTGGTTTAATACCGGATCTTAAACAAATTGGAGTTAATTGGCATATGAGCGTTTAAAAGCGTCATCCGTGTGGTGCCGAACGTAAAGAATACCACCAACCCATCTCTTCTCATGGGTGTGGTAAAGGGCGACTAAGGGATTCACTAGAGGATGAGCAGCAGCGTTCTCTGAGTACAGTCCGCGCGCGAGCTCCGAGGAATTATAAGATTATAAAGAACTGACAGTACGGACACACTTACGTCCGTACTTTTTTTTCATTAAGCGTACTCTCGCGTCATGGTCGACACTCGTACTGGGAGAGTGTGGGGTATGGAGCGACGGTCGGGCGCGGCGCAAACCGCCCGTTTCCTCAGCCACCGATTCCTCGGAGCTCGCGCGCGGACCTTTAACAACCATACTGCGATCGCCAATCCGCCTGCCAAGCGTGGCGATTATGGCAAACCCCCCCTTTATTCGGTGAGGCCTATGTCCAGCAGTGGACGTCTTTCGGCTGAATGATGATGATGATGATGAGCGTTGAAAGTTTAAACCTTGGTTACCGCGATGAATGTTGGTACTTTTGGTGGTTGTTCCACAATAATTTGACTATTAGATTTCTGCCTAGCCTTTTCCCAACTATGTTGGGATCATCCTCCAGTCTAACCAGATTCGGCTGAATACCAGTTTTACACGGAGCGACTGCTATCATACCTCATTTACACTCTCGCGCGAGCGGCGAGCCGAGTCGCGAGGCGAATCACGAGACGCGTATGTAATCGGTGCCCTCGTGGCTCGCCTCGAAGCTCGTCTCGTCATTCGCAGCGCTCGTGTCGGAAGCGGTTTTTTGGGTACGAGTCAAAGGGGCTTGCGGTGGAAGCGCTCGTGGTGTTGACACTCGCGTTGCGTTCGATCTTAAGCTCAGTGAAAATAGAGTTGATGCTGCTAATACTTCGACGTCTTCCATAGTTGATAGTTAGAAAACAACTGAACGCACCGCGAGAGTGTAAACATAAATTGATTAACTTGACGAGCGAACGCGCTGTGGCCGAGACACGAGATGAGCCGCGAGACGAGCCGCGAGGCGTGAGTGTAAATGAGCTATCAGACCTCCGTAACCCAGTTATTGGGCAATGCCGATATCCTTAGGAAAGTATGAAAACCGGTCTAAAGCGGTTGTCAGACTTTCGGGCTTCTGACTACCCGTAACGACTGTCATAGGTATTCGTATAACACCCGGGACCGACGGTTTAACGTGCTCTCCGAGGCACGGAGGGGTCTCGATGTGTAACGAATGGTCACCCATCCGCGGACTGACCGTGGCAAGAGTAGCTTATAATAAAATATAAGTAAATCATATGATTGGCTTGGTTGATTATTAGCCACGAGCCTCTCCTAATTGAATTTCAATAAAAATGTTTACTATCCATCAATGTTTTTATCTTTATGATTAGTTACGGTTTACTCACGTGCATTTTTTTGGGATTGCCCGTGAGTAAACCGTAACCAATCATAAATATGAATGTGTCTCACGAAAGTTATAATACAAAAATGTTTTATCGTCATAAATTTATATTATAATACTCGCATACTCTGTTTATTATGTCTTATTCAGACTATTGTTGACCACGTGCTGGTACTTATATATGCCCGATCATACAGTGATGAATAAAGGAATAAAGATAAATAATACTTCTTCTGCACGGAAGATGAGCTGTGGATCGCTAAAAAGATAAATAAACTCCGTCAAAGTAACCATAAACAGACAAACGCCTCGTTTTAAGCTCCACTTATTTAGCAAAGTATTGTTTTAATCGTACAGATTTTAAAGCTTTCAACAACGCTTGAAATGCAACAGACAGAATAAACTCGCGTCACAAAGGATCTAGCGCTGCCGGCGACATTTTTAAAGGGAGACGGGTGCGAATTCCCGCCATAATAGCTCATTTTGGCGCGAAATGTTGATAAAATTGGCGCGAACAGGGCTGTCACGGCTTAGGGGATTTTATTTATGGACTTTTTAAAATTATTTATTTATTTCATTATCGCTTTGGGCAAAAGCCTTTTCCAGTCAACTCTGTTTTATATTTAAATGGGTAAAGTCAGTAGATGGGTTCTCTGTTGGAGTATGTATCGAAATATATACCCGATTCTTATACTGGCCGAAAATCTTTCGCCACCTTTCATTTCGCCGAATAATTAAAACGCCGGATGATTAAAGTCCATAATTATGTTTTGTATTGTTTTGTTACGCCGACTAGTCTGCTGGTCGCTGTTTCGTTAGTCAACTGTATTATTGGCCACGTTACACTTTTTAGATGGCTCATTTTCCCATCATGCAAGCAAGAAAGCAAGCAAGCATGCAAGTGTTTCTGGGTTTGCTCCGCCAGAAGACTCGCTTTGTCGCCCCTTCGCTTCGCTCGCACAGTCGACCAGCGCTACACTCGCTGCCCTTCGGCCCCGTGCACTCGTAATGTTGTGCGAATACTTATTTGGCAAATTAAACAATAGCCAAATAAGTATTCGACTAAAACAACATTTCTGGACGATTTTTTGGCCAAACAGTTATGATGGCTAATAATCATTCGGCGAAATTAAATTAAGGAAAACATTGTTTCGGCAAACATTACGTGCGCGAATCGTTGTCGGAGTAATGAAAGGCTTATTATTTTCCAGGTGACTAATAACTTAAAAGGCGACTAAGTGTTTGCAACTAATAAAATGAGGCGAGGAGCTATAAATAATGACTTGGCGACTAATATAATGACTTGGCGACTAATAATGTTAGCAAGGTGGTTAAGGGGAATCCCGACATGGATAGGTTAGGTTCCTTTAAACCCTGCAGACAGAAATAGGAGCCCCGCACAGCGGGGCTCCGTCGACTTAAGCTCCTTCACTGTAGCTGCCAACCTATTATTTTTGCTACCCATTTTAATTATTTTTAAAACCCTAAATCAGATTAGTTTGTCGCCGCGTTAAATACATGCCGTAATGAAATTCGATATAAAATACTTCGGCAAAAACGAGGGCACCCCAGTAGATGCCATACCAGTTCTGTTGTGTTTAATAAAGTTCGCTGCAACGTCGGTAAGCATTTTGTGAAACCACTTGATGATTGCTTAAGTTCATATTTCTCACATAAGTGCATTTAAATTAATTTAAATGTTAAATTACAACTAGGGCATTTCATTCGTATAAATCAGATGCCCACTGCAAAACCGAAAGAAAATTCCGATGGATTATTTTCATTATGATGAAAAAACAATATGTAAAATAACAGAGGGCGTTCCCATTTATATCATTAATAGATTAAAATAAAAATAGGCAAAAGAAAAAACAATTCTGAACGGCCTGTTTCAAACCAAGATAGTGGCGTAGTTGCAGTGTTTTTCACATTGATAGACATGTGCGCAAGTACAGTGAGCGTTGCTTTTACGTAATAATTTTTATTTTTTGTGTTGTTTTTTATTTTTCGTTTTGGTTGAGTTTTTTTTTGTATGTACTTTCTCTACAGTATTACTGGTCAACGGGAACGCCTTTCGTTAGTTAACATACAGTTTATTGCATTATGGTAAAGTTACATTGCTTTGCGCACACTTTTTTGCACCTGGTTTGTCCTAATTATAATCTTTAGTAGGAATAATATAAATCGTTCAAGCATCTGGCTTATGGTCAAAATATCCAATAGCTCCTCTTATTTATCCAATACAATGGCCATCCACTTTAAATTCCTGATCCGCTCACCTACATCTCTGACTTTTCTACGACGTGGAATCACGTTCGGTATTCCGTCAACAAGGAAAATACCAAACATGTCCGTTTCTCTTTGTGCCACTTTTATTTTACGAAAAATGGAGATAAAAATATTCACGAAAAATATGAAATACATTTCAGTTCAAATAATGTGCTTAAAGTTCCGTTATTCAACATGTTTGTTTAATGCTATTTTGTACTAGAGGTAGCCCGTGGCTTCGCCCGCGTGGGTGTCGTAAATCGCGTATTCCTTGAGATAATATAATTTAATCATGATTCGAAAGACACGTGGCGTTATCTATAATCATCAGTGATCGGAAAAAGGTGAGCTAATTTACCTAAACTGCAAAGAACACAGACAAAAACTGGAGACTTCCTTACGACAACATATTTTTTTCGTGAAAATTATTCCGGGTTTCGGGACATCACTAAAGTACATTTAATTGTGTGCTGCGGCACGGCTCCTGCGGAGCCGAATCTGACGTTTCGTGCCGCGTTGCCTAACACTCCGGTGTACATCTCCCGCATACACTACACCACAAATGCGGAGGACATCGTGGAGTATGTACGCCAAAAGGTCAAGTCCTTGGTGAGAGTGCAGCTGCTGGAATCGCGCCGTAACGCCAACTTCAAGGCGTTTGTGGTGCGGGTACCAAATTGTCTTCTGCGCCTCGTCATGGAGGAGAACTTTTGGCCGGAGGGAGTGGTGTTCCGTCGCTTCCGCGGACAAGTGCCACACGATCGTACAACGGCAGTGCTTAAGTGAAGTTTTACTAACATAGGCTTAAGTTTTTACACTAATACAAATGTATTATTATAATATATATATGTTAGTTTGTAAGGTATCTACGGGCCTAAGTAGCCTGATAATAAAGAATTTATTATTATTATTCCGTTTATTCATTTAAATACACATATCATTATTATTATACATATTATTATTAATATTAATGTTAATAGTTCAGAAAACAATTAAATTCGTTTCCTATTTTTTTTCCCAAAATTGTCACAAAATCAGATGACACGTTTTTACACAAGAGTACATTAAGTAGAAACCTTGTCAAACTATTGTTAAGATTGCGTTGCGGACACTATCCATCAGCTAAGTTTGCGTTCTTAATGAAGAAAGTGAACTCACCCAATTGTGTTTCTTGTAATGTGATCGAAGATGTACAACACTTGCTGATGGATTGTGTTAGGAATCAAAATCAAAGGGAAATCTTAATCAATGAGTTTAAATTAAATTTATTAGAGGTGGGGTTAGTACAAACTATTTTAGCGCAGCCGAATTCTGACTTAGCGAAAAGGTTGGCTCAGTTGGTTCATTTCGTTGACTAGGATTTTTACAAACTTTTATTTAATTTTAATTTTATTTAATAAGATACCTACCTGATGTCGGTAGTTAGCATAAGGCATGATGGGGTTGGCGTATCCACATGGATAAATACCCCAATTTAAATAAAAAAAGATTAAAAAAAAAAAAAAAAAACGTTTTTCATTGTTTTTAAAAAGAGATTGTTTATTGTTTTCAAAAAAGGAGATTGTCTTTTATTTTTTGAAAACAAATGAAAGAAAATCTCCGAGAAAATTCTCCCGAAAAAAAAAATGTTGTCGTAATTAAATCTCCAGTTTTTGTCTGTGTTCTTTGAAGTTTAGGTAAATTAGCTCACCCTTTTCCGATCACTGATCGAAGGAATAAGAACGTTATTGTTATCTTCCTCGGGAACAGTACTTTTTGTTCGAGATGAAAGGTAACCTATGTAATGAAATTATAAACTGCAATAACGCAGGAGTTGTAATGGAAAGCTCGAAATATTGTTTACATTAGTATCTACGAATGCATTCGAATATATGGCATTTAAAATATTTCGTAAATTCAATCGGTATTTAGGGAGAAAATCACTTGAATTTCGCTACATGTATACATATTGGTGCTCGTGACTGTACGTTTCTGTGCACCTGACAACGTATATGCAAAATTCCAGGATGATCGGTTCAGTGGTTTAGGCGTGGAAAGGTAACAAACAAACAAACTTACTTTCGCATTTATAATATTAGTTAGGATGTGTAAACAAATACAAAAGTGAATCTTTTGTGAGGACTGATTGGTGGGACAATAACTTGTCAAAATAATGCAATGCTATACAAATAAGGCTATTGAGCTGTCGAAAACAGCTACATATGCATTTATTCATCAACGACAGAAATGTTTTACAACAGTATTCCATTGTATACTATTTTCAGTCCTTCAAAAACATTCAAATCCGAAACAAACATTCGGTTAAACATTTTTTTGTTCAACGAAAAATCGATTCCCCTTCCCTGAATGGCGCGCATTCCATCAAGTGCCCTTAAGCGGGAGCTTCGTAGAAGATCGTTAAGGTTGTCAATAGCTTCCTATTGTTCCAAAATGTTCGCGTATCTCGTGTCCTTAACTTGTCTTCATTGTTTGTTCTTCCTTACCTATTCTAACCAGGGTGTCTACTCCCTAAGCACGAAGTCCGTGGTTTCGGTTTTAGTTGCGAGCGTTTCCTACTCCCTATCACCTACGGACATACGATTATTTCGGGGCCTGAACTAAGAATGAATGACAACACAATTTGACAGCTGCCCCTATTAATTACCGATGTGTTTTTGCCCGTCTGAAAAGTTGAACTTGACACTTGTTTTGTTCACTCCTACGTTTCGGGCTACTTTCGGACGGGCGACTTACTTCGTTTACGGACTTAGGGAGTAGGTCCCCAGATGCGGCTAAATACGAGTTTTAACACGGAGCGATTGCCATCAGACATCCGCAACCCAGTTACTGGGCAATGCTATATCCTAAGTTCAAACCGACTGTCAAACTTTCGGGCTTCTGACCACCCGTAACGACTGTCATAGGTGTTCGTATGGCACCCGGGACCAACGGTTTAACATGCTCTCCGAAGCACGAACGGGTCTCAATGTGCATCGAACGGTCACCCTTCTATGGACTGACCGTGGCAAGCGCAGCTTAACCTTGCAAATCATAATTATGATCTACGCAGTTTTTAGTTAACCAAGAGCCCGCCAAAAGCCCCTCTTCATTAAAGTAGATAATTACTAAGCCCACTTCTTTTACAATAACGTGATAAAATATTGTTACGAATTATTATAGCAGCCCAGCCTCATCGACGAAAGATTTGCTGATCTGCGCATCGCGACATTATTATGTCGTCGCATTATCACGTCACGGCGCGAGATAATGCGACGATAAACTTATGTCACGCTGCGAATGTTAGGCCCCCCGCTGATGGGTGGGATTGTGATTTTTTGTCACGGTGACTTTTTGTTACCAAGTCGAATGCGATGAAGATATATGGGAGTGCGCTCACTATGGTGACGTGACATTACGGTGACAAATATACACCGTGGGGCCGAGGTACCCGAAAGATTTTAACCAAGCTTTTCTGATTGTATTATGAGTCAAATATATCAACTTGTGTCAATTAACTTAAGTACTTCCTTGTAAACAATACCTTAGGTTGAACTGGCAACATTTATAAATTATCGTGTGAGTGGATAAGAAACTTCTCACTTCACAACCCTCCCGATAAATAAGACATACGGCGAGAGGGGTATAGTATGACAAAAGTCGCAACGCCGCGTTCATAGGACTTGTTACCATAGATATTTTTCAATTTGTGAATTTCCGTAAATAATGAATATTTCAAAAATTAAGCTTTATTCAACAAACTACATCCTAGCTTTTCTTCTCCAATTAGGCATCGGAATCGAAGGTTAAAGTCTTTCGGGTACCTCGAGCAGACGGTGTATATCTTCATAGCACTCGACTTGGTAACAATAAGTCACCGTAACAAAAAATCACAAACAGCTAGGGGCCTTATGCGACGTCTTACGTAGGCGGTTTAAAGCGACGCGAATTACGAAGCGATGCGATGCGGTGACACGCGATGCGGTGCGAAGCGGCGGCTTTGTCCTACGAGCTCGCGGACCGCTCGCCGCGCGCCGCCGTCATTCAGTAGCACTGTACGGCACCGCATCCAGTTCGCGTGAAAATATCAAGCCAACTGACAGCGTTCGCTTCGCGCCGCGCCGCGCCGCACCGCACTTCACGTGCATTTGGTCACGTAGGCCACTTCAATAGGTATCGACTGTTTGTTGTTTTCGCGTCGCTTGTAGATCGCTCACGTAGGATGACGCGTTAGGCTTGCTGAAGAAAGCAGCTTAGGCAGACCGTATGTGGAAAGCAAAGAGCTGAATGTTGTGGTGCAATTTGTGGGTTAGGGTGAATAATTTATTATAAGCACTATTTTCGGCTTCATCCAAACTAATCCCTAGTCCCAACTCGCCCGATTTTTTATATACCTATTAGCTGCCAGGGTATAGTTTGTCGGAAAAGTGCTACGATGTAGAAAATAAATACTTATCACGTATAAATTTCGCTCTTGAAATTTTTCTATACATTTTTTAACAAAATAACCTACTTATATTCCGTTCTAATAAGTAGGTAGTTATTAGGGTACATTTTTGAATTTCGAAAATTTAATTAACGTAAGTTTATATTGTCGAATGGTTAGACAACCTACGTCCAATATATCTAAAATCTAATTATCTACAAAAGTGACATCGAAAGACCTAAATATCAAAGAGTATCGAATGGGGTACATAAACAAGCAAGCAATCAAGCATGCCAGTGTTTCTGAGCATGCTCCGCCACAAGACTCGCTTTGTCGCCCCTTCGCTTCGCTCGCATACTCGACCGGGGCGCTACGCTCGGGAGGTTGCCGACTCGCTTCGCTCACCACCTCCCCCTGCTCGCTACGTTTCGGCCTCGTTCCACTCAAGACCTCCTTCGCAAGCTTCTGGCTCCACGCTTTTAAATAACACTCTAGGGGTAGGATAGAATCTGACCACGTGGAGTCGGGGTGTCTTGTGTCGGATTAACATTAAATTCGACCTATTTTAATTAATGCCGTAGTAAAAGAATGTTCTGGTAGCTCAATCATTATGATGAACTTAAGTGTATTAAATGTGATTTTTTAACAGAGAGCTTTAATTACTTATTGTAAAAATTGTAATTTCTGAGATGATACTTTAAATTATTGTACCATGTACAGACTGTGATTTTTTAGCAGAGAGCTTTAATTTATTGTAAAAACTGTGATTTGCGATGACTGAATAAAACTAAATACAAACCATTCAAGCACTTTTCTTACCGTCAGTACTTTTGCGCCTTTTGCACATGTAAGTAGATACATATGGACCGGGCGAGTTGGGACTGGGGATCAGTTGGGACGAAGCCCTATTTTCAATTGAAAGCCTTTATTTGGGGAGACGTTCTGTCGGAAGCATACAGGTTGGAGTGTGGCGTAAGACAGGGAGGGTTAACCTCACCTAAACTCTTCAATCTGTATGTGAATGAGTTGATCGTTGAACTCAGCAACATACCAGTTGGGTGCAAAATAGATGGCACTAGCATCAACAATTTAAGCTACGCTGATGACATGGTGCTGCTGGGTCCAACGGCTGGCTCAATCAGGGAGATGTTAAGCGTTTGTGAGAGGTATGCGGCAGCCCACGGCTTGGTATATAATGAGATGAAGAGTGAATACCTGATCTTTGTTGCTCCCGGGAAACGTTTAAATTACGAGCCCTCAATATCACTCAATGGACGACCACTTATGAGGGTCACTCAATTTAAGTACTTAGGTCACTATGTCACCGAGGACCTCAGGGATCAGGTAGACATTGAACGGGAACGCAGGGCACTAGCAGCCAGATGCAACATGTTGGCTCACAGATTCGCCCGTTGTAGTAATGAGGTGAAAACAACCCTGTTTAAGGCGTACTGCCAAACATTCTACACGGGTAGTTTGTGGGTTAACTGCACGCGGAGGGCACTAGATGCCCTGCGGGTGCAATATAATAATGGGTTCAGGGTGCTGTTGAGGTTGCCCCGATTCTGTAGCGCGTCTGGCATGTTTGCTTCAGCGAGAACCGACGACTTTTTTGCCATCCGGAGGAAAAAGACCGCATCCTTAATAAGTAGAATGAGGGCTAGCACCAACAGCATTCTGAAAACCCTAGCTGAAAAACACGATGCGCCAATATTTAAACACGCTGTCAGGTTGCTCGTGCGGCAGGGGGAGTAGACATGGTTTTTTATTTGATTGATTATTTTATTTTGATTATTGTTTTATTTTTGATTATTTTATTTTGATTATTGTTTTTATTTTTGATTATTTTATTTTGATTATTGTTTTTATTTTTGATTATTTTATTTTGATTATTGTTTTTATTTTTGATTATTTTATTTTGATTATTGTTTTATTTTTGATTATTTTATTGTTGATTATGTTATTTTTGATTATTTCTATTCTTTCAATTTAATTAATTAATGTTACTAACCCTTAGTTGATAAGGTATTGCTGTACTAACCATTGGACCAATGTTGTCAAATTTAATAAATAAATTATTAAATTATTATTATTATTATTTTCTAGAAAATACTCGACGCTATTCAAACTTTACAATTTTCTATAACTCTTATTATGATTGTAGAACAAAAAGCCTTTATGAGAAATTTAATTTAACATAATTATTATGAGATTGTTTGAAGTGACGCAAGTATTAATTAAAATGTGCTTCATATATTATAATTATGAATACACACGCTGTCATTAAGATATATTTTAATTACGTAACCGCTAGAAGAAGACGCCGCTTGCTTCTTTTAGATCTAAAATTAAAATGGTCTTCTTTTCTCGTGTCAGCACGTGTGATGTGGTTATAGCATATGTGTATTTCAATATAAGACCACTGTTATGTTAGCTAAGTATTGAGTATTAAACGGGACGTTGAGTTAGAAACACGTGTGTCTAACTCAACGTCCCGTCCCCTAACATAACAGTGGTCTTATATTGAAATACACATATGCTATAACCACACCACACACGAGCTGACACGAGAAAAGAAGACCATTTTAATTCTCACTCAATACTTAGCTAACATAACAGTGGTCTTATATTGAAATACACATATGCTATAACCACACCACACACGAGCTATACGAAAATAGCTCATGCTGTGGTGAGAAGATTAGCCAGTCAGCAAGGTTGGCTTATGGATATGAAGTAAAGTACATGTTTAACTGCAACAGCATTACGTCTGAGATCCGGACAGGTACCATTAAACAAGTTTGCTTTTATGATGCGGAAATGTAACTCCCCAAAATGCAATTTGTGCGGTGTAGTGGAAGATGTGCATCACTTGTTGATGGAATGTGTCCATTATCAGACGCACAGAGAGTCTCTGATAAGGACTCTTAACCTGAACAGACTAAGTTTAGAATAGTTATGTTTCGTGATTTATTATCAAAACCTTCATCTGAAGCATCTAAAAACTTGTTTATGGTTTTTAGTCCCCATCATTAAGTAGTAAGTAGAATTATGTAGTTTATATTTTTTTTTATCGTTACCTTAGTTTACGATGGAATTGGCATGTACATAACGTATAAAAATTCATTAAATAATCAGAAAAAAAAGAAAGTTTGGTAGCGAGGCTGACTGCCCAGGGTGCGCCGGACTTACTGAAGTATCGTCACTCGTGGAAGCTCTTTTCATGCACCCTATTAAAATGGTTTTATCTTTGTATGTAGGGAGTTGGAAGTGTTGGAACCCGCACCTCAGACTTTCCGAATTCATGTGTGGATCAGAATTTGATTATCACTGCGTTAACGGTGAAGAAAAACATCGTGAGGACTGCACACCTGAGCGGGTTCCATAAAGTTCTTGATGGTGTGGGTACTGCGCCAACCCAGACTAAGCTAGCGTGGTACACTTAGGCCTAACCCCTTCTCATTCTGAGAAGAGTACCCGTGTCCAGCAGTGGGACAGTGGACTGATTATACTTTTATTATTATAGTCTTTATTTTCAGACTACAATGATCCAGCGTGTTAGTAAACAATAATACCTACCTGTAACTTATTACTAGTGTTAATAGTTAAAACACAACAGAGAAGAAGACAGACTAAATAGTATTGTGAAAAGGACATGCCCACATTAATGTTCGGTGATTGTCCTTCCCACAAAACTTCTAATAATTGGAGAGTCGATACTCTCCGCCATAGTTTTTAGAATGCTGTTGCCACTTGCCCGCAACCTTGACAACAGTGACGCGGTTTTCTTGCGAATGACGGCGTGGAAGCCGTCAGTTCGGTTTTGCGCAAATATAGCAGAAGCGCTGCACCATCGTGGCAGTCCCAACAGCATCCTAAAAATATTATTATTATACAAGCACGCGTAGGTCATTTTGCGTTCTTTTGGTATAGTTGACCCAAAGATTCCCCGTGTAAAAGCACTGGCATTATGCTAGAAACAGTGTTGACTACTACACCGAGCGAATCTTCGCGCCAACATGTTACCTCGGACCGCCAATGCCCTACGCTCCCTTTCAATATCGTCCTTATGTATGGCTGTAATTTTTAGATATGAAATTACAATTTGATTTACAGTAAACTTGAAAGTGAAAAAGCCTATGCATTCCACAAGATCCTTTGACCATTCCTTTACTGTCGAGGCCATACGCTTGTAGAATGCACTACACGTGTCTGTGCGGCGTGCTCAGTCGTTGGTTTCTTTCAAAGGAATGGTAAAGGAACATTACCTTGCTCTATAGTGGTTACTTTCTGTTTAGTTAAGTTTATTTGTTTATATTAATACCTTATTTATTTGAGTATGTACCTACTTATAGGTTTTTTTTTTATCTCTTACAAGGTTAGCCGGAAAGGGTGTACTAATCCGCGGGCCATTTAAAGTATCACTGATAACTGTTTCAAAGCAAGTGTTAAAATCCCAAAATTCGATAACTATTATTTAAATGCAAAAAAAAACTTTTGTTTTTTTCAAAAATACTTCACCCCTGCTTTAGTTACAAATTCAGAAAATTTTACTTGTAATCCGTGACCCAAATATGACCTCATATGTAAACACAGTTAATCATAACGGAGGATAGATAGATTTTAGCATATTTTTATGAAATCTTGGAACAGCTATTTCTCTGAAACTTTGCTACCAGCGCTAAACTTATTCATTGTTAAAGGTACTTTAACACCCTTTCGGATTAGTTCCCCCTTGTCTGACTAACCTTGTATACTAATGTATATTTATATTTGAGTTATGTTATCGATACAAATAAAAAAAAAGGTCCTGACTGACTGACTGATTGACTGACTCATCAACGCCCAGCCCAAACCCTTGGACCTAGAAAGCTGAAATTTTGCACAGAGGTTCCCTTTATAACGTAGACAAGGACTAAGGTTTTTTTTTCGAAATTCAACCCCTAAGGGAGTTATATAGGGGATGAAAGTTTATATGTAAAATCATCACTTAAAATTTCACGCAAGCAAAGCTGCGGGTAATTATTAACTTTTATTTTATTTTAATTAATGTTTTTCTTAACAATTCTTACCATCCAATGGTTGTCCGGAAGAAATTGCTTAAATTCTTTAACTTCTTGTTTTTTTCTTTTAGTGTACAATAAAGTATAACTAACTATCTATCTATCTACGGTTTGAAATAAATAATTATGTGGATTTTGATTTCTGTAATGGTTTTCACGAGTAGTTTATCCAACACTGCATTTGTTTTCTGTATTTCGATGCATATTATTATCTCCAATTATAATTAATTACTATGTATAACCATTTTAATTATACCTGAATTTGACTTCAATTATGTATTATGAAATATCATTATATCAGTTATTCATTGAAATTGTTAAATTCGACGTTTAAAATTATTTACATTAAAGACCGTTTAAATTGTAGCGAGCTTTATTCAGCATTGTTACAAATTATATGCATATTAATTCTCTGTTCGTGAATGGTGGAGGGAAAATGTTGAAAGTAGTAATTGAAAAATAATCAGCCTATTTTGCAGGTATGTGTGCCAATTAAGGATGTCACCCACGGATCAAATGATATTATGTTTCGACGGTCCCTACGTAAAATCCTCTAAGTGATAGATCCGTGATTTGCCTTTTTTATTTTCGTGACCACGGCCACGGGCCACCCCTTGCTATAGTTTAGTTTAACAAAAATAAGTGTAAATTGGCAAATTTCACTTTAAATCGACACACAAAATTTCCCATAACTACAAAATTTACTAAAACCGACGTGCAACAACAATAGTGGTCATCATCATAATTCAGCTGAAAAACGTCCACTGCTGGACATAGGCCTCCCCCAAGCATCGCCACATCGACCGGTCTTGTGCTTCTTGCATCCAGCGGTTTCCCGCGACCTTCACCAGATCATCGGTCCACCTTGTGGCAGGACTACCCACGCTGCATCTTCCGGTACGCGGTCGCCACTCCAAAACCTTTCGGCCCCATCGGCCATACGTTCTGCGAGCAATGTGCCCCGCCCACCGCCACTTAAGTTTACAATAAGTTTAAATTCACAATAGTGGTAATCCAGTAATTTTACGTTAGATACTGTGCAAGTTTCATGTGTCATAAATGGCAATTACGCCTCTGATTAATTTAAAGACTACCACGTAAAAGTCAATAAGTACCACTTAAGCTATTTACATTAGGGATGATTGCGATGTATGAATAAGTAACTGACAAATAAATACACTTAAAATGATTTGTAATTACTCACCACTTAAGCTATTTGCAATACAAATGATTCAGATGTATAAGTGACAAATAATACACTAAAAGTGACTTTTATGACTTATTATTTTTAATAAAATATACCACATATTAAATCTATATACCAAACATGACTTTAGGTTAAGTAAGACATGATGTACACGTGTTTTAAACTATGAAGTGCTCTCCTGTAAAATTTGTTATTTGTAGTTAGGAGATTATACGTAGGGACCGTCGATTTTATCGTTTATTATCTTGATCAATTTCAAAAGATTGAGTCAGATACAAAACATTTATGAAGATAATATCTGCAGATACATGTTTTATTATCCGAATGTATCGGTTTTCATAATTATATTATCGTATCTTCCGTGTGTAATACATTCAGATAATTAGGTACATTTTAGTTTTTTTATTACTTTTCAAGGGCAGATGCACTTAAATCAAATACAAGCTTAGTTTTAGTATATACTAAACCTGAAACTCACTAGGGGAATCGATTGACATATTTTTTAAACCACATTTTTTTAAAATTAATTTTTTCATTAATTTCAATTTTGTTTCAGTAGGTTTCTACCCATAACAGTTGACGGGAATAGACACCTTGAGGCTTGAGATGGTCCGCTCGGTCAGTTTCCGTGTATTAGACAACCCCTGCATAGCACATCTCAGGCATTTCACACTTTACTAGGGAACTTAACGCGACATAAACTACGGTGTAACTTGGAGATTTATTAAAAAAAAAACACATTCAGGCAGTTCTGGTGAAAATCTTGTTGGGGCGTCTCGGTTTTTATATAATTATACTAAAAATAACGTTGTATATGGCTTTATTCTAGCCTTCCCCAATACGTATGTTTTAATTTCTGCTTCCAGTCTAAGCAGATGCGTCTAGTAGCTATCTAATTTAACTGTCTATTTATTAGAATACTAGCTTTTGCTCGCGGCTTCGCTCGCGTTAATTAAGTTCGAAAAAACTCTTAACACACTACTAAAGTTTCTTTGTTAATATGATTCAGTCGTGATTCGAAAAATACGTGGCGCCATCTATTAACGTTATTGTTGTTTTCCTCGGGAACAGTACTTTTTTTCGGGATGAAGGTACCCTATGTCCGTTTCTGTACACCTGACAACGTATATGCAAAATTTCAGGATGGTCGGTTCAGTGGTTTAGGCGTGGAAACGTAACAAACAAACAAACTTACTTTCGCATTTATAATATTAGTTAAGATTAGAATTCATATTTCGTCTGTCAAAACCGAACTTAGATTTGAACTCTGAGTAGTCAGTAGATCCTCCCAGCTAATTCCCACTATCCCGTCGTCACAGAATAGCGGCATGACAGTTAATTGTTTGTGAATATTCGAACTTGTTATCTCGCCATCTGCATTGTGATCCTAGCTGTAATTGAGATGCTGCCGGAGATAACTAAATCTATCTATGCATATAAATAAAACTTAAATGCTGTTTATTGGTAAGCGCTTTATGTTAGAAAGGCTGTAACGATTAGACTTTTTGTTTTAAACGTTCGTTATTTTCTATGAAATTATGAATTAGGTTTTTAAGGATTTTTTTTTTTTTATTCCTTGACTTGGTCGCATTTGACCCTCGTCGTACCTGATGGTAAGCGCAGACAGGGTGTAAGATGGAGCACACGAATCCAAGTAACAGAGATATAGAGAGATTCGCCTATACCTCTCTGGCTCTCACATATACACGACGGAACACAGTTAACTGCTTGGCGCCGGACTTTAATGTGAGGGTGGTAGCTAGCCGGGCGGACCATAAAGATCCTACCACCAAACGAAAGGTTGTCACCTGATTGGCACCACCCGGGGACCACGTGTGGGGTTTCGAACTAAGAGTGCCTTCCGACGGACGAGGGTGACTCAGCCCCGAAAAATTAGAAGTTGCCCGAAACATTGGCAGATTCGGGAAGAACTGAAAGTTCTTTTTATATTTGATATATGATTTTATATTATGATAGGTCAACGCCTATCGGGACAGGTTGTTAGAGGTACATTTTTTAGACTCGATAGGTAAGACTTGCTTAGGTATCGAGTTAGAAATATTTTTTAAATGATATAAAGAACGCCTAAGAGCGGGGGCACACGATGCGTTGCGGCGCCGCACCGCAAAGATTTCACCGTATCAGCGGGCACACGAGCGGTGCGGCGCCGCAACGTTGTTATGTCGCAGCGGCGCCGTAGCAAAAACGTAGAGAAAAAAAAACGAAACGAGTGAGCGCGTGTCCTTCCTTGTGACGCATAAGCAACTGAGCGGTGCCGCTCCGTCGTCGCAACGCATTCACCCCTCCCCGCCTCGTCTCGGTGGTTGCAAGTCCGGTGCGGCGCCGGAGCGCATCGTGTGACATGCCACAGATATTTCTATGAAAGACGACGCAGCGACACCGCTCCGGCGCCGCGCCGCCGCCGCAACGCATCGTGTGCCCCCGGAGAAGCCACACGTGCAGTGCGGATCCGGCGCGGCGCCTGTGCGGTGCCGCTCCGGCGTAATACATACAAATTTCCATGGTATACTACACTGTGCGGTGCGGCGCCGCGCCGTACGCTCGCCGGATCAAGACGAGGGGGGAAGATGTATGCGGCGGAGCGGCACCGCTCCGGCGTCGCAGACCGCAGATGTGTTGACGGAGAACCGTTCCACATGGTGCGGTGCAGCGCCGCACCTCAGAGCGGAGGCACACGATGCGTTGCGGCGGCGGTGCGGCGCCGGAGCGGTGTCGCTGCGTCGTCTTACATAGAAATATCTGTGGCATGTCACACGATGCGCTCCAACGCCACACCGGACTTGCAACCACCGAGACGAGGCGGGGAGGGGTGAATGCATTGCGACGTTGGAGCGGCACCGCTCAGTTGTTTATGCGTCACAAGGAAGGACACGCGCTCACTCGTTTCGATTTTTTTCTCTACGATTTTTTTGCTACGGCGCCGTTGCGACATAACAACTTTGCGGCGCCGCACCGCTCGTGTGCCCGCTGATACGGTGAAATCTTTGCGGTGCGGCGCCGCAACGCATCGTGTGCTCCCGCTCTCACCTCGTGGCTCTTGCGACGCCGCATACTACGTGTGCACGCTGATGCCGCAAAATGGTCGCCGTGCAGCGGCGCGCCGCACTGCACCGCACCGTGTGATTTCTCCCTTAGAGCTTACATTAAAGCTCTTGGTTTTTCTGGACCATAGTAAGTAATAATTTACAGTAAATTAGTTTTTCAAGTTTGTTAGTAAGTACTTTTATTAGAGGATTAAGCAAATTAAATAATTATTTCAGGCAGAATAAGAAATGTATAAAAACATTAAGTATCTATGTAGTTAAATTATTTCGATTTTTTTTACATACTCCATGTTTATTTCGTGACTGTACCTACGTAATAGATACTGATACGTTGTTTTCATAAAAACATTCTTTTTATTGTTAGTCTTACTGCCTAAACACCTCAACAACACTAAGGGCTGATTTTTCAATCGTTAGATAACTTTTACGAGTATCTTGGGAAAAAAAAAAATATTAGGAAAGCATCCGCATAAAAAATAAATAACTTTGGTGAGACACATTCATATTTATGATTAGTTACGGTTTACTCACATGCAGTTTTCGGGATTGCCCGATTAGTTTCGGACCCAAACGGAGCCCTTAATCATGAGCTGATCACGCGGCGAGGTCGCAAGTCGAACTAGCGCTGCACTGTGCCGCGTAGCGTTGCGCTCGCGACGAGAGGTGCGCGCTCTGTTTCGGTATTGCTCGTGCGTCTTCGTCACTTGGCGTGTCCAGGTTGTTAGAGGAAAGAGTCCGAAACTAGTCGGGCAATCCCGAAAAGTGCACGTGAGTAAACCGTAACTAATCATAAATAGAAAATAAATGTCAAACCACTATATTTATTCCTAAGATAAAAGTTATCTGACGATTGAAAAATCGGCCCTTAATAATATGTATATTATATAGCTTGATACCTGTGAAAACTGCCAACTACAACCACATTATCAGTAATAATACATAATATTAGTCAAAAATACCCAAAGTCTACTCGTAACCGTATGTAAACGCATTCGCAATTCAAATAACCATTTATCACGTTGTCCTGGTAACCCTAAAAACGCTTCCGACCCGTGCACAAGAACCATTGTTGCGTGAGCCACTGCCTCGCATTCTGAATTTGAATTTGAAAAGAGTGTGAAAGTTCCAATTTTAAATTTGAATTTCAAAGCAACCGCGACCTCTCTGCGTGATAATTCCTTCGCCAAAGAAAAAGTCATAATTAAGGTTTAATTAACTTTGTTATGAAAATTAAATTTTGTATTGTAATGCTCGTATTTTTTTTAAATGTAGGTTGATTTTTAATTTTAATTATAGATCAACTCTACAAATTAACGAGAACGTCATGCGCCAACGTCGTTTTTTTTCTACTATTTCATGACTTAGTGTACCTACCTAATAATCCTCATGTCTATTTCCACCATGGAGCAGAAAGGAGGTTTTGAGTAAGGTCGAGCATATAGCCGACATATACCGATATATTGTCTGTTGTCTTAAACTTTAGTTAGGTCTAAACATAACAGGCAAAAATATGGTTGTTCGTAGGTATTTTCAAACTCAAATAGCAGCCTGGGATTTAATCATAGACTTTGTTGTGCTGATAAAAAATATCAGAAATACAGGCTGTAAGGGTAAACACCGTTATCCTTGAAACCAGTGGTTTGGTTTCATTTATAGAACGTAAAATCAATGAAAAATAACTTTTTTTTTTTTTTCATTTTTCCTCAGAAGTATTTCACCCTATGCGCGGGGGCAACAAGCTACGGGAGGGAGCGCGGGGAACTCGCCGCGTGGCCCGATGCACGGCCCCGCACATTTTGCTACCCCAGTCAGTCAGCTGTCTCGTTAACGAGTGTGTGTACGCCGCGTCGTAGCGCCGCCGCGCTGCTCATTTCTCGCGCGTATATTTTTTTTAATTTTTTTTTTACTCGGTCCTATATTTTTATGTTGAAGTCAACTACCCATGGTTTCAAGGATAACGGTGTTTACCCTTACAGCCTGTATTATAACAAAATATTATACACGCTGACATTTAATTGGTTGTTTTGTTAGAACAAACGTTGTTCAGACCATGGGCTAAAACTAGAATTAAAATGCATCAAATAAAAAAAAAACGTCATTGGTCTATAAAAACTCAAAAAAGACACCACCAAAGACACAAGGGGGACCTGCGCAGTCGGCGCCATGATGGTTCAAGTTATTTGCCGGGAACTTTATCGCGATTGGCGCGATGAGTACCTACTTTAATGTTACGGTTAATGTTTAAATACGTTTGAGCGACAAGACTTTTTAAGAACGCCAGGTTTTTTTTTAAACATTTTTTTCATGCTGTACAATGGTTTTAGACCATGGTCTGAACAACGTATGTTCTAGTAAAACAACCAATTAAATGTCAGCGTGTATAGAACGATAAGAAAACGTTTTTTTTTTCAGTTTTACGAAATAAATGTTGTTCTTTAAGTAGTTTTACGGCATTTATTTTGATATTAGCGACCCGCCCCGGCTTCGCCCGGGTGCAATGTATAACACATATAAATCTTCCTCTTGAATCACTCTATCTATTTAAAAAAAGCGCATCAATGCATAGGGACAGACAGCGGGAAGCGACTTTGTTTTATACTATTTATTTTGATATAAGAATCTTACTTTTTTATTATTAGGGAAGATAACAACTTCATATCCTCTGATTTCCACCGGTTACCCACACACATTTTTCTCATTTTTCGTTTCGCAATACACAGCCTGAACAAAACCTAGACTAGACTAATGGAAACGTTAGTACATACTAGCTAATAAAAAAGGATAACTGTTGTAAGCACACACTGCGACCGCACTGCGGAGGGCACTAAAATATGACCTCCCCTCTGCTTTGGTTCGACTAGTGGCTTAGCATTTCCCTATTGTTTTGTTACAGACAGATGTAATAACATTAATCTGGACTTTTAATTGTAGCATCTTTGAAACATATTTGTTTGCGCATATAAACACAATGCGAAAAGTATTATTGTTGTAATAAATGAAGGCAATTCGATTGCACAAGTGCACCTCTTAAGGGGTCACTGTACCTACTCATCATTATGAACAACTTTTACTATGGAACCAATCCTGAAATCGCGAAAAAAAAAACAGCTGTTCCCTACCGTGTGTATGTTCGCATAACTCGTCAAAATGTAGGGAATAGAAGATTTTTTTTCCGCAATTTCTGGTTTGGTCCCATAGTATTAGTTGTTCATAATTTTATTTATGTTACAACTTGTATACCAGCCATTAGTATTACTAGGTCTCTGCTCACACTGTTATTTTAAGCACAATTAAAAAACACACAAATGGTATACAAGAAAAACATAAAACAAAAAAGCATTAAACAATTCTGTTAACAGGAAATCAATCAGTTGTTTGTTCACGTTAATCTCGTTACGTATTTAAATTCCGAGTTCTAGCTGTTAACTTATTAACGTTTCCTTTAATTAATTTAATTAATTAGCCTATCGTCGACCACCAATGTAAAGGATTCCGATATTTCGATGAATTTAAACAATAAACACGATACAATGAGTTATTGGAATTCGATTTTAACGGCTTTATTTGGGAACAATTTGCAAAAAAAATTAGTAAAGTAGACTTTATTGGTTCTGATTGAGTAGTTACAGTTGTTATAAATATACGATAATGTTAAAGTCATCAATCAGCCCATTTTGGGCATACAATTATTTAAAAATAATGAATTAAAAATTAAAAGCATAACAACTGTCAGCCGTTACATTTTAAACTGATTTATTTTTATGTATTTTTTGCAACTGGAATTAAAAGAACAAGAACTGTCTATGAGTCAAACAATAAAAGCTACATTGTCATAACAGCATTACTTTCGCAGGATTATAGTATTTATGGTAGGAGAAAAATATTTATAGCAAAATAACCCCATGGATTCTTCACAAAAATGAGTTTATACCTTTATATTTATCGAACTGCAAGTATATTCAAAGTGATCTCATCTCTGTTGGTGGGTGAGCCCAGGCTTCATACATTTCTGCCCATGGTCCTTTCAATCAATATACATATTATTCCATAACTGTATAGAAACATTTTTCTGTTAACCATTTTTTTATCGTACACGAAATAATCTTAAAGGTAATAATAGTCCGGTTAAGTTAGCCCAAAAAATAGGGGTAGGTTAACAGAAATTCGCATAGAGCTGAAAATTGGTACGAATGTTCGGAACACCATTATAAATGAAATGTAAAAAGTCCCCATCGATCGCACACTTGCAAAAAAAAATATTCAAGGTCAAAGTTCGCAAATATGAGTTTTTTGCGTTTTTTAGCCAAACGGTAAGTTTTATGATAAAAATAGGTCAGACAAAAATTGCAGTTTATTATACCCCTCTGATTCTTACTTACATACGACGGAACACGGTATACCTACTTCTTGGCGCAGACTTTAGTGAGGGTGGTAGCTAACCAGGCGGACCGTATAGATCCTACCACCAAGCTTGCTGGGTTTTGGTGAATTTTACAATACGTGTCTATTCCCAGCGTGTGCTGAGGAAGTTTTATATTCTGGCCCGTCCCTAGTGAATAGCTCATGTCTTGGCGCAAGATTAGCCAGTCCAAGGTTGATAGCGGGACTGACTGTCCAGGATACGCCAGATGTGCTTAAGCTTCGGCTGTCGCTGAAAACTAGCGCTGTGGCTCTGTCTCTTACGTGAGTCACAGCATTATGCCACATGAATAAATAAACCGAACAGAATGAAAGCTTCATACTAAACGCCGTGCGTAGGTACACTACTACACGCACAGCTTATGTGTGCGTGACTGTCACTGACAAGGCGCGCGGGGAGTGCACCGGCGCCCGCTCGGGTACAAACCGGTTTGAGGCGGCTCAGTACGCGGACAAAGTTAAGGGGTGTCACAGCGGCAGCGGCAGCGGTACGAGACGCGGAAGTTTTATTTTAATTGTTTTTAAAGATGCCAAACTGTTGTACTGTGTGTATGTGTACAAATAATGGTAGAAAAAACAAGGAGACTTCTTATTTTGTATTCCGAAGGATCTTGTCAGTTAATTATATCTACTTATACCTACACATGTTTAATGCTTATTACAGAATATTTAGTTACGAGTAGATAATATCCAAAATAACTAAGATGACGGCTTTCCCATAAGAATTATTATTTGTAAGTAATTATGTTGGCGTATTATTTGTTTCGTATTTTTTTTTAGTAGGTTTGTAGCATAGTACCAAAGTATTTGTAGGCCGTCTTAGTAAGATTTCATTTGGCCTTTTCTATTAGATAGGTAGGTACTTAACTTACGGTCGTGAAATAGTAGACAGCCCTATGAAAGTAGGTAAGAATTTTGAACTCTGTTAGGAAGCTTTCATTCTGTTCGGTTTATTTATTCATGTGATTATGCTGAGCGATGGCCGTTTGGCGTGCATGTGACGCATATTTTTCCCAATAGTTTTTCGTTTTGTGTAGTTTTATTTTTGTGCGTCTCTTTGGCGCGTATAAATATTTTTCCTTCTTTCTTAAGTATCGTCAATATTGCCATAATCACCATGATTTACAAATAGATAGGTGATCACTGTATGAAGTTATTAGCACAAAGAAGGACGCAGTTGTCTACCCTTTTAGCATAGTTAGGCCTCCTTTTCAAATTTTGTAATGATTGACCATATATTGTATCACATCCGACTGGACACTGTTGCCCAAAACATAAACTCCGGCTTCGTTTTGGAATCAACATCTGCCAACACACATTGCTACATTTCAAGCTTTATATTTCCAATGTTTGTACGTTGTTTTATAGCTAATAGTTTTATAAAACTTCGTTTCACATAAAAAAAAATCTCATTTTTCGTTTCATAGAATAATTAATCAATACGCAGAATACTTTGAAGGTTTTTAAATCATTGATTTCTGTTTCACATAAAGTTTAATGTTAGAATCATCATATCATAGAATAACAAATAAAATATTCTTTATACTCACATTGTTTAGTTGATATGAAACTTATTACCAAGAAAAACATTTTATCGAGTGACACACTACCAACCAAATATCATCTGCCTAGTCTTTTCCCAACTATGTTGGGGTCGGCTTCCAGTCGAACCGGATGCAGCTGAATATCAGCATTTTACATGGAGCGACTGCTTATCAGACCTCCACAACCCAGTAACTGGGTAATACGATACACTTGGTAAGACTGGTTGTCAGACTTTCTGGCTTCTGACCAACAGTAACGACGGTCAAATATCTACAAATGACAGCCGGGACCAACGCCTTTACGTGCTTTCCGAGGCACGGAGGAAACTCGCTATGGTAAATGGTCACCCATCCACAGACCAACCTCGGCAAGCGTGGCTTAACCCGGAAGTTCGGTCTATGCGGCTGTAATTATTTAGCCACGAGCTCCTCTACCAACCAAATATCTACACTAAAAATAGATTTTGGGACCAAGGTCGACGGAGCCCTACGACGGGGCTCCTATTTCTGTCTGCAGGGTTTAAAGTAACCTAACACGAAGGGGATGACGGGGGCTTCGTTCGCTCGCTTTGCTCGCTCGCTTTAGCCCCGGTCATCCCCTTCGAACCTAACCTATCCGTGTCGAGGTGTGAACAAACAATATTCGTTAAAAAATAATTCTACTGTTTGATAAGTTTGTTAAACAAAAAAATGAGATTAAAAATTCACTGAAAATTATGTTTCTGTGAAATATGTTTCATTCAAGTAAATAGTCTTTGAAACAATAATATTCGAAATGAAAATACAAGGACCAAATATTATATGAAACATTTTCTGGGAAACGAAATTCTATGAATTTTCTGTCTGCGAAACAAGGGGATACAATTTCCAATATAAGCTGACCTCTCATTGTACGAAAAGCCTATTCAATGCGAGATCAGCTCATACTGGGCCTACCTCTTACATAATCCAAAGTGAATGAATGTATTGTAACGTAAGTAATGTAAAAAATAAGGTTTATAACCTTATTTTATTTTCCTATTCTCCTTATAAGTCACCCACAGCTTAACGAGTGTGTCTTAAAAGGAAGACAAGAAGGAGTGGTCGATTTGTTACCGGGAACTAGTGGGACCGTTGAGGGACGGATTAAGAATACAATTCCACTCCATCGCCGAGCAAACGACAAACCTGGCACAATAAAACGTAGTTCAGACCGCGTTATAATACAGGGTATATTCATTCGTGTAATTCCTTCAAACCACATCATCTATTAATGGTATAGATTAACCCCGCACGGGATTTAGATTGATTAAAAATAAAAATAATCTTTTTTTTCCCATTGTTTTTATGAGAAAGAAAATTTCGATGCCATGCATAAATGAATGAAGGTAGGGTGACACAGCTGAGGGGCACGACTAGCGCGATATCATTTCACGCAGTCAGTTAAATTACTCAGATACAGAATACCATGTTTCATTTTTAGAAAACGTTTTTTTGTTGTTTCTGAAAAAAACCTATGCAGGGTCAGTTGGTGTCACCTGTAGATCACGCGGTTTGAAGGAATCACACGAATTCGTTTACACCCTGTATAGAAAATATAGTATAGAACAACGATATAACTCATCATACAGTTTATATGGACACGTTCACACAACGCTATACTATAAAGTATTAGCTTGCTGTACGCGATAAACTTAAGCAATTGTAGGTGCTATATCGTACGATTCTCTGGGCCCCGCCCCGCCTTACTTTTACCCCGTCTGTCACCCGACGGATCGCTGTCAAATAACTTGCCATACATTGTAGACCGGCTTGCGATATAGCGTATAGTGTGAACGTCATACTGTATTTATTATTTATTTACTTAAGGATCTCTGACAAAGGACACACAAAAATATAATGGTAATAATTCGCTTAGATTATATAGCAGTGTACTCCTTCAATTATGAGAGACCACAGCATGCAAAAATTATACAAAGCAATTAAAACTAATATTATTTTACTGGCAAATAAGCAATAAAATTAGAGGCATAGGTATAATATGTTTTCGTTACATATGTAGAATGACTAAAAATTAAATTGTTTAAAATGATTTGAATAGAACCTTTTTTGAACTTTCTTTTGAACTGTAGGTATAGTTATAGCTTATGACGCAATATGCTTTACTATGTATGCGAAATAGCATAGCGTAGTCCGTACGCTTAACTGTAAAATGGCTATAGGCACATGGGACTCAATACAAAAGCCGCAACGTGGGCGTACAAACTATAGGAAAACAGCTCTGCTCACTCCTTCAGGGATTACAGGCGTGAGTGTACTTATGTACACTTTGATGCAAATGATGAACATTATTATTTTATATAATCCGTTCATTTTCATATTCCGTTACGTAGAAGCGCTTTACAGATTTTTGCGTGGGCTGTGCGTGGCAGTGGGCATGCAGAGCGGTATTGTTCTAAAAATAAATGCATTTGCACAATGCGCTAGCATCACGTGACCACCCACATAAGCCCCTTAAAGCTCCCTCTTTATGATGCGCTATTGTAAGTGCATTGTAAAGCTGCGTATTCACTGGGCGACGAAGGTTGCACAACACTTGTCGCCTGAAATCTGCGATACTACCGGTAGAATGTATTGTGAGTTCTGGAACTCATTACCAGTGATCGGAATACGTAGAGCTATTTTTGGTACTTGCGACCTGTTTTCATAGTATGGACATGCCTGAGATCCCGGGATTCATTGGGATTTAAAAAATATACTCATTGTTAAGGTTGGTAGTGATTTTTTAGAGGTACTCGTGTGTTTGTATGCATATGTCACATACAACGTTATTTTTACTTTATACGAAAACCGAGACACCCCGACAAGATTTTCATCAGAACTGCCTGAATATGTGTTTTTTTTAGTAAATTTCCAAGTTACACCTTAATTTATGTCGAGTTAAGTTCGCTAAAGAGTGTGAAATGCCTGAGATGTGCTATGTGTGTTGTTATAGCGGCAACAGAAATACATCATCTGTGAAAATTTCAACTGTCTAACTATCATGGTTCATTAGATACAGCCTGGTGACAGAAGGACAGACAGACGGACAGACGGTGACGGACAGACGGACAGCGGAGCCTTAGTAATAGGGTTCCGTTTTACCCTTTGGGTACGGAACCCTAAAAACAGCCATTTGGTCGTATTTAAACTTTGAACCCCCTTATCTAATTCCTCAATTTATTATTGGTATAAGGCGCGTATAAAACATGCGTGTATCTGACTGATGAGTGGCTAAATGATAGGGACGCAAATGTTTGATGAGGAGTGTTCGTTCGTGCGCTCGGCGCCGGCGCCGTCTCTCTCTCTCTCCTTCCTTTACTCAGCGAAGCGGCATGCGGTGGCGCACAAGCGCGCCCGCCGTTCACCAGTCATCTATCCTCAACCTCAAATGAGAGGTCCCTCATGAGTTATTTGAGAGGTCAATTGAATTGTTCGGTTAAGAATTTATTAAGCTTGTGGCGGCATCTATCACGCCACATGCGAACTATGCAACACACCGATACTGTAGACGACTACAGCGACATTAACGACAACTCTCATAGATGACAGTTCCTACATCGCGCTATCATCATTTAACACGCAGATAGTATATACATATACAACCGCCCAAAATTAACTGGCAGGCTCACACCGATAATTCAGCCCTCATCAAACTGTCTCCCCCCCTAAGTCCCCTCCAGCAACGCCTTAAGCCGAGGTCCGAGTCACACTAGGGGTCGCCCTTAGTGCTGTTGTTGCAGGTAGTCATGATGTTAGTGTAGTACAAGTAGTTAGCTTAGGTTAAGTATTTTACTTCCCCCCCATTGGCTGGAGACCCTTCAGGTCTCGCCAATAACCACCCGGTTACGTAAAGACGGTCCCCCTAGGACGATCTAAAACAGTACAATAGAAAAAAAAAACAACCGTTGGGCAGTAGCCCGCCAGGCATAAGATTCCGCCTGGTTGGAGGATCCTCCCTTTGGTTAGAGGAACACCACATCTCGTTCCTCTACAAGCTCACATAATTGTGTATTGTGAGATGTACATTTTAGTCTATTTTTATATGAATATGAATAATATATAGGAATATTATATTATAGACTGCCTCGTTGGTCTAGTGGTCGCAAGCGCAACTACTGAGCGTGAGGTCTTGGGTTCCACCCCCAGGTCGGGCAAAGTATTATTGGGTTTTTCCATAACGAATTTTTCAATAGCAACCCGGAGTCTGGAATTGTGTCCGGTCGATGGCAATAGACTCGCCCCCTATTACATGGGACTTCCACATAACGGCGAAATGTGGATGTACTGTACACCTCTTCCCAACCCTTCGGGGAATACAAGGCGTGATATTATGTTATGGGAATATTATTCTACAGTGAATGTATTTTATTATGATGCGTGGTCGTATGCGGTCGATTATAGCATTCTTTGCCCAACAAGGTTTCGAAAAATGTAAATCTAAGGTGAATACATTGACTTTTTTTCATGCATGTCAATACATCATCATCTTGGAAAATGCTAGCCAGCTTGATTGGCCAAAAATATAATCTATCAATAAAAAGAAATAAAAAATAGACCATTGCAGATATTATCAATCTCTGGCTTCACAATACATAATTACATTTGCATGCTTAATTAAAGAAAGAGCTGGAACTAAAAGTTACATTTCACTTCAATTAACGTAATCTTGTTAAAACTTCCACTGAACAGGCGCTAGTTCTGAATTAATTTATTAAAACTGAACTTAAGAATTAGCCGGTAATGAAGAAAGTCAAATATAAAATCGTAGAAGTATTTATTCGCAAAGTTTACGAAGACTAGGCCGCCCCAAAGCCAATCGAAACTGCATATCGCTGCCTTATTAGAGAGCCGCTCTATGCGAAATTATAAGAGAGCCACTCTATACGAAATTATGAGAGAGCCGCTCTATGCGAAATTGTAAGAGAGCCGCTCTATGCGAAATTATATTTCGTCATACACATCTCTTAACACAAAATACACAAACGCTGATCACAACACACAATAACAAAACAATCATCGATTACTTAATCAGGTCAGGGACACCATTTTGAAATTACCTAACATTGCGTAGTTATTACGTAAAATAGGCGGTCTATATTTGACAGTTGCGCGCACAGAGAAGGTAATGGTCATAGATAATAGATTAAAGTACGACTTATGCCTGCGTGAGCGACGATGTCGATGCAACAAAACGTTGCCATATTTTAAAATATTATATTTCACAGTCTATTTATTTAAGTATTTATTTTTTCTTGTATTTAATTTATTTGTATTGCTGCACAGGGGGACGTCATCACGTCAACGCCGGCTTTCGCTGAAAACCAGCGCTGTGGCTCCGTCTTGCACGAGTCATAGCATTATGCTGAGCGATGGCCGTTTTGCGTAGATGTGACGCATATTTTTCCCAAGTTTCATTGTGGTTTTGTTTATAGTTTTTTTTTGTTGTGTGTCATATCGGCGCAAATAAATATTTTTTCTTTCTTTCTTTCTTTTTCTTTCTATAAGAGAGCCGCTCTATGCGAAATTATGAGAGAGCCGCTCTATGTGAAACTATATGAGAGCCACTCTATGCGAAATTATAAGAGAGCCGCTCTACGCGAAATTATAAGAGAGCCGATCTATGCGAAATTATACGAGAGCCGCTGTATGCGAAATTATAAGAGAGCCGCTCTATGCGAAATTATATTATGTTGTAGGCACTGAAATTAAGCCTTTATTGGGTATTTAAAATCGGTATAAATATAATTGACTAGCTTTTCCCTGCGACTGCGTCCACGACCAAATGCATTCCCGAGGTTTTTACTCTAAGACGACAATATAGAGTATTCTTAAGAGTAGTAGAGCTCCTTGTGAAAGAGTTATCATTTACCATCAGTTGGGCCGTCAGCTTGTTGTCAAACAATTACATAAAAATGCGTATGTCCCAAATAATCCTAAAATGTATGTTCCAAAGTCCAACTCACACATTCAATTTTGCCTTGAATGTTTTTCCGTCCAGACGCCATCATCACCATCAACCTATCACAATGGGGGCAAATAATTTTCCGTTCACTAGATGTCGCTAGTGTTGACTGAGGTAAGTACTTATATTTGTCACACACGATACAAGTATCGTACACGACCATCTATTATTCCGGTAGGAGTCTCGATAGTATCACTCGTTCTACATACCGCAGCCGACGCCCTCGGCGTTTAGTTTCGGAAATGGAGAATAGAGGTAAATCCCGAAAAGAGCGCATCCATTCTTTTCGAAAGACACGGCGATTCAAACACTCGCATCCGTCCCGTCCTCATGTTTGGCAAACAGATCTCTTGGGATCTTCAAAATCACTCTTTGACTGTCGATTGTCTCCACTCCATCCTAAGAGCGCGCAGTTAACTGTCATTTAGGAATAAGCTCAAAATCTACGTGTCGTGCATCCGAAGCATCCTGACCAACGCCAGCGTCCTTTTTGCACACTTTAAACCTTCCCGTTTCAAATCCTTTCAAATCCCTCAGAATCGAATGTTGCGCAATGCCGCCCCATGGTTCATCCGCAACGTACAACTCCATCTCCATCTAAAAATGCTGACCATTAGGCAACATCTTGGCTGCAGCGGCCGACTACAGTCCCTCTCTTATACTGATACGTGTGTGCCTAAGACGGCGTACTGCACTGGCAGTACGCCGGCTTAGGCACACACTATTAGAACTCGATGACGATATAACCCTTCTCCAGGAGACGAGGCGAGGCGCCGCAAGGCTAGCATGTTCGGAACTTTGTCGGTCAACTCAAGGTTAGGGATTGCAATCCAGTACCAATTTGAATCCGGTCGGATCCGGCCGGATTAGTCACATACATCAAACATAATTTACCTTTTTATTCTGAAATTAGCCATTTAAAGTACATTCCATTGAGTGTGTATTACAAAGTTTACAAAAAATATTTATTTCTTATGAAATCAACTTTATGTAATTACTTTCTACTTATTAATTCTGAATCTATAAACAAACAACATTTAATAAATCTGTAGACTTGGCATGTCTATTCATTGGAAATATTGAATAAAAAAATAGCGGGTGGGTTAAAGTATGACCACAAGGATCCGGCTAACTCATGCCGGATCCGGTAGACGTTAAATGATGCCGGATCCGCCGGATTACCGGATCCGATTTTCCGGATTGCAATCCCTACTCAAGGTGTCTAGCACACATACGTGATTGATGCTTGGAAAAGATAACGTTCTTACACTAAAATGCCCGGACATTATTCAAATAGAGTATACTTATGGTCGACACTTCGCGTGACCACAGGGTTGGCTTATTCTTTGGCCAAAGAATTAGCGTTGCCATCCAGCGTGGCAACACTGCCAGTCTTCTGGGCACGCTCCCAGATGACAGTGATGCGGATGAATGTTTCGACGCGTAAGTGTATCTTCTACGTATCATTATTGACCATAGCATTGCTAAACTAGACACTCTGGATAGATTTGATAATTATAATATCTCAGACGAATTTGATTTGATTTACGAAACTTATAACTTATAAAAAATTCAACCCAATCTTGGAGTTACCGAGAAAATTATTACATCCAAGTTGACCGAACCAAGTATCTCGATATTCGCTCAAACTTTCAAAAGTATCGTTGCCCAAATGGCTTCTCAATACATTGGATAATAGGAAAGTTCTCAATGTGCTCATCATAGTACCAAATTCTTTATTGCTATAACTGGATATTGTACCACGAAAAAAGTTTCTAAACTTGTGCCATTTTGAACAGGATCGCGTGAAATACGTCCAGAAATGATTAAGTCTGAGCTATGTAATGTTTTAATAAAATTATTAATTTCTGAATTCTTTTTGACATCTTGACGTTTTGGATTAATGTTCGTACTTTATTTTTGGGTGGATCATCTTTCTTTTTAATGCCGTTGATTTATATTGTTTTTTTGTTATTAATTGTTCAAGTAACATAGTCACAATCGCGTGTAGTGATCCAATTGTTTGAGAACCTAGCTGCGAGTATCTAGAACCGACTATAGGGATATTAGGGCTTTTATATTTATTTATTTATTATTAGCCTGTACTGTCTCACTGCTGGGAGAGAGCTGCAGAGGAGCTCGTGGCTAAATAATTACAGCCGCATAGACCGATCTTCCGGGTTAAGCCACGCTTGCCGAGGTTGGTCTGTGGATGGGTGACCATTTACTATAGCGAGTTTCCTCCGTGCCTCGGAAAGCACGTAAAGCCGTTAGTCCCGGCTGTCATTTGTAGATCTTTGACAGTCGTTACTGTTGGTCAGAAGCCAGAAAGTCTGACAACCAGTCTTACCAAGAGTATCGTATTACCCAGTTACTGGGTTGTGGAGGTCTGATAGGCAGTCGTTCCATGTAAAATTCTGATATTCAGCTGCATCCGGTTCGACTGGAAGCCGACCCCAACATAGTTGGGAAAAGGCTAGGCAGATGATGTCTCACTGCTGGGCAAAGGCCACCCTCATTTGGCATGAAGCTGCACAGAATCGCGACAAACGGAAGGAATGGAGGCCTTTGCCCAGCAGTGGGACAGTACATGCTAATAATTAGGGATTATGTAAATGAAATCGGCAGTAGCTTTCACCTTTACAATTAAGGAACATCGATTAAAACTAACAACCGCATAGTGGACACCTTTATATTCAGGTAAAAAAGGTACCAAATGTCTGTCATATTCACCAACGTTGCTGATTATGACGTTATCACGAATTTCAATGGTACTAGTCTATTAGCAGGCCCAAGTTCAATAGTGGACATAGAGGTATCAAGAACAGCTGGTTTGATGCTGTCAATTATACGTTTAACTCACTGCGAAATCACATAATTTTGGTGACAAAAGTCACCGTCTTCTACCCTCGTGTCAGCATGGAAAAAATAGCCAGTCAGCAAGTTTGGTAGTGGGGCTAACTGCCCAGGGTACGCCGGACGTATTTGAGTATCGTCACTCGTGGACGCCCTAAATGCACCCCAATGTTTTTGACAGTGTGGAGATCAACTATGATAACATGGCACGTCCTTCCAGCAACTGTCTTCAATGTGTGTGTGCATATGCTAACGAGTCAAAATGTTTGTGTTTGATATTTGGTAGATTTATTGCAGGACTAGTGCATAATTAAAATAACCGCTCGACGAGGCACACGTGTGACATTCATACAAACCTTCATTACCATACTGTTAATTAGCGACGTCAAATCTGTCGAGCGACTGATCCATGTTTTTGTTTAAGTTTGGCCTACAGTTGCAGAATGCACACATCTGCGTTGAACGATTGACCGGTGAAAATATTCTTTCTTAGGCTCGCGCCCAATAGGCTCGCCGAGTCGAGACGAATCGAATCGAAGAAATTCGCCCCTTAAATATTTAGTATGAAACTGCGATGGACGACGAACCGCGGCGCGCCGAATCGAGTCGCTCGCGCGCATTGCTCGACAGGCGAATTTCTTCGCCTATGCGGTTCGATTCGACTCGGCGCGCCTCTGTCGACGCGGGGAAGCGGACAAAGGTGTAGCAAATGTTCAAATTTTTCGAAGGATAAACCAAAACATTGAGAAAAAATTATTTTCATATTAATGTCCTGTACCCAGTATTTTGACGAAGTTTCTCTTTACTCCTATTCTCGTCTTCTTCGTCAAAAGGTATTCGAAATAAAAAAAAACGTTTCTTCATCCGAGCTGTCCATCATGCAAAAACAACCTACTTCGTTGAAGAGTTGCGGTGAATTAACGATTCGATTCGTCTGAAATGGACGCACGAGGAATAAATGCGACTCGACTCGACTCACTTCGATACGACGCGTTTCGGCTGTAGTCGACGCCAGGCTCATTTTTACTTGTCAATGGAGGAGCGTGCCATGGGGCCCAATTCTCCTAAAATAAATTGTTGCCAATCGCCACCGAACCACAACCGTCAGTCAGTTTTTGTTTTCGAAAACTTTCAAAATTATTGATTTTGTTTTTTGTGTCAAACAATTTGATAGCTTTTGAAATTGAGAACTGTCTGAATGAACAGTTCGGCCTTGGTTCGGTTGTGATTTATCAAGATTTATTTTAGGAGAATTGAGCCCATGTTATCGTTGTTGATCTCTACTTTTACGGAAGATAACCAAGCGGTAATAAGCTTGCTTTTGATGCAGAAGGTTCTGAGCTCGATCCCGGCCCGCACCTGCCGGTGACTTTTCGAATTCATGTGCGTACAAGAATTTGATTATCACTTACGTTAACGCCGCGCCAGACCAGAGTGGTGGACTAAAGCTTAAACCTAGCAGTGGACAGGAATGGGCTGATTGTGTATGTATGTATGTCTACAGTGTCATCATGATGACGATAACACACATGTAACCGGCCACAACATACCATAATTTTGGTGACAAGAGTACCTAACCAATAGCATTGCTTTAACACTTCAGCGATTAAACAATATTGTGTTTAAATTTCCATCACGTAGTAAATTAACATTTTGTGATGGAAATTGCGCCGTGAAATTACAAAACGTGAGTTATATTCACGCTTTACGTTATAGTCAATAAATACGCCTACAATGTGCTCTAATGTTCTAGTTTAAATATGTATTCATCATTTGTCTACTCGTAACTATATTAGAGTCTGCTTTCAGACTAGGTGCGGCTGAATAATATTTACACGAAACGAAAAGTTGCGTTTCGATGATGTGTTTTTTGGTATAAAATAAGTTATCGTGTTGGGAAGTTTGCGAAATAGGATGTAGCCGACCCTAACTGGGAGATGCTAGTACCCTGATATCATAAATATGAATGTGTCTCACGAAAGTTGTAATACCGTAATGTCATACTGATTTTCAGACATTTCGGGCTGTTGAATTCCCGTTACTACTGTTATATTCTCATAGGTATAGGCTCAGAATACAGAAAGTACTTCTGTATTCGTTCTTTCTGTATTCTAAGGGTATAGGTAGAACAAACGTTTTATTATCTCTGTGACACAAAACCTTAGGAAAGTAAAAAAACACTGATCACCATATAACGTTATCATTTAATAAATAATGAGTAATAGTACACTAAGCTTAATCTTCTATTGCAGCACCTCAGCGAATTTCAAAAGGCCTGCACGGACCTCCTTCACAGCGGGCAATATATCTTTGGACGCCAGTATGCCCAAGACCGGATAGCCCCTAGCATGTATCATGTATGATTGCTTGATCCGCTTCAAATGATACATCCAGTCGATTGACATCCCATACTTTTTAGGCAACGGGGCATTGTCATTTGGGTAGCGGACATCGTTTATTTTACGCATCGCCTAAAGGTGAAAATAGGTATTTTTAACGCATTTTAGTCCAGAAAACCTCATCACATCAGCCAGTAAGACCAATGACCGCTACAATTAACGGTCAAAGGAAATTGCTAAATTAACACGCTTGACCGACAGATTGTTGACCTTAGTTTGTTGTTAGCAGGCAGGACGGTGCTGCACGTCCTCTTGACGTAAACCCTTAGGTCCGTTCTCACCAAGACGATCCGTCTGTTTTCTTGGTCCGTCTAAAGAGACGGATATGCTAGTGCCAGTACAATTTATATGACACTGTTCACATTTAGACGAATCCGAAAAAAGAACGGATCAGGGTTTTTAGACGGACGTTTTGCCACTGTGAAGAGCCGGCTAAACGCCCGGATCGGATATAGTGTAAATGAATCTGCCGACGAGACGGCACCAATGTGCCTCCCTCCTATCCCGCGGTCCCTGCGGATTCTTAAATACCACCAGAGCACTGGGATATCGTCGTTGTCCACCGTGTACGAAGACTGAACGCAAACTGATCGGAGCCGGCCGGTCCATGTGTGAAAACGCACGTCCGGCCGCCGTCTTCCGTTTAAATAGACAGTCCGTCTAAGGCCTTGTCCGCAATGCGATATTTCACCGCGCGATTTTTTTCTCGCAATTCTGTAACATATTGAATCTTATAGAAGTAGCCGCACTGGCGGTTAAAAATTCTCGCGAAAAAAAATCTATGTTTTGATGCAAATTTAACGCGATGTGAGTTATATCAGCGTAACGCTGTCAAACCGTCGTCAGCTCACACGCCGAACATTACACCAAAATAGTTATTAAAGTTAAGATAAGAATTCATTTGTAAACTTCCTTAGTTATAAGCTCCATATTGAAATCAGTCTCATTAAACCGTTCACACCGTAAAGACGTGTCTTTATTATAAACTCCAACGTTGCCTCGCCGAACCTAACTGGCGCAGTCGGTAGGATCGCGTCTGAGATAACGAGTCCGCGTATAAGTAAAGTGCGTGTGATTCGCGGCGCGATTCACAAAAAGAACAGTCGGTGCAACAAACACGAGTGAAAAGACATTTTCATATCATTAAGAAGCAGTGCAGCGGTGGGCTGTATAAAATCTACAGTCCAGATGAAGATTCAACCTGTCTGAAAATCGACAAAGCCTAATATCGGCATCGCACTGTCGGGGTGAGCATATAACTCTGTTTACTCCCAGTCCGTCTTACCTTTAATCCTATAAACCTTAATACCCTAATTACCTATGATTTTTATGTTTATTGTGTTAATGTCGTGTAATAATCTGTGAATTTCCAGAGCGTTATCGTTACATTGCAATAGCTTAGAGATCAGTTAAGTAATTAAATAATTTTATTTTTAAGAATTGTGTAATTTAGTGATATTAGTTAGAATAGTTAAATACTATTAGTTAAAATGGAGAAAAAGATCACAATCGATTATGCAGGACTTAGAACGTTATTTCCGAAATATGATGGAAACAGAAAAACATTACAATTCTTCATTAAAGCGGTAGAACAAGTTTTAAATTCTTTTGACGATAAAACGATAGATAGTACTACAGTAGCATGTGTTATACGAAATAAATTAGAAGGTAAAGCTGTTGAGGCACTATCCGAAAATACAAACTTTAATACATGGCCAGAGATTAAACAGATACTAATAGACAGATTTGGCGAATATCGCGATGAAATTCAGGTTATCCAAGAACTAATGCATACAACTAGAAATAGAGGTCAAGAAATAGAAGCATTCGCAAACAAAATTAGAGACTTAGCGTATACACTTATAAATTTAGATTCCAGCAAAAAGGAATACTACGAAAAAATGTCAATTAACGTATTCCTAGACCAACTAGATCCATTAGTAGCCCTTAGTGTTAGAATACAACGAACAGATTCCTTAGAAAAAACAATAGTGTTAGCCAATACAGAAGAGAAAGTGATAGAAAAAAGGTACATTAGTACAGAAATCCCAAACTTTAAAGTAGGAGACCAAGTCTTTAAACAAGTTGCTAAAACAGCTAGGAGTAACAAGTTAGAAGCGAAATACATAGGCCCCTACACTATCGTAAGAATTCACCCAGAACAAATAGCAGAAATAGTAGGAAAACACGTAAATGCTAAAACCATAAGAGTACATTTCCGTATGTTAAGACGTCCGGGAAATGTTCCAGGATTATCATCCTCGTCGCAGTCCATCATCAAATAGATATGTATAACTTAGTATGCATATAATAACACATCTGAAATTAGACAGATATACATAGAAACTAGTAAAATATATTGGACCTTAAGTCTAATAGATAATAATGAAACCGTCTTTATGGAAAAATTAGTATATAGAAATCAAATAGAATACATGTTAGATGCTATAGAAAGTAAGTTACAGTACTTAGGCTCTAAACCGATTAGTCTAATATAGTTAAAGGCTTAATTAACGACTTAGGTAGTATAATAAAAGCAATGACGGTAAAAGCGTATGAAACAAAAGAAACACTAAATTTCATATTATAAATACCTTTATTAACACAATATACATATCGATTATTACACTTATATGCCATTCCTAATAATCACAACCAAATCCTAATACCTAAAAATCCTTACCTTATAATGGGAAAAACTGAGTATGCCTATCCTGATGAGCCGTGCACGTCAATCACCGAAGATTACCTGATTTGCAAACACATACAATGGCGACAACTTGAAGGATCGCAAGAATGCAGCATACAATTAATACAACACAAAAAACCCTGTAACTGCACATATGCCAGTGTACAGTATAATCGAACAACAGTAAATCAAATCAAAGATAATAGTTGGATAGTCATCACCCGAGATGAAGAAGGCATCAAGACATCATGCGACGCTAACACAATATGAAAGAATTAGCGGCGTTTACCTAATATCCATGAATGATAAATGCAGTATGATGAATGGAAGAACATTAGCAACACATAATAGAAATGTAAAAATTATGGAAACAATTCCGCTCCCTAGGACTTACGAAAGCAAACCCGACGACAGCAGCAAACACATTCAATTAGAATCCGTCAAACTGGATAAAATCGAAGAAATGGCAAACCAAATTAAGCCTTTTTCAAACTCTGAAATCGAGTTAATGCACCAATCCAATTTTTGCAATTGCATTATGCGTGATGTTAACATGCAGCATCGTAGCAGCCGCCGTCGTCATCAAGCGCCGTAGACAGCTATGACGTAGCCGATCAGCGCGTGCCGCTACGGACTTCGAGCTTCAGGAGCCTACGCCAAGCTCCCCGCGCCTCACTCTTAAGGGGGGAGGAGTTATATCAGCGTAACGCTGTCAAACCGTCGTCAGCTCACACGCCGAACATTACACCAAAATAGTTATTAAAGTTAAGATAAGAATTCATTTGTAAACTTCCTTAGTTATAAGCTCCATATTGAAATCAGTCTCATTAAACCGTTCACACCGTAAAGACGTGTCTTTATTATAAACTCCAACGTTGCCTCGCCGAACCTAACTTGTGGAGCGGATTTATTTCCGCACGAATGTTTTGTACAGTATGAAGTGGCTATGGCCGCACTGCGGAATAAAATTCATGACAAATCTTTTGATACGTCTATCACGCCGCCGCCGCGCCGCCGTAGTACCAGGTAAATTAAAAAAAATCTGTTGTTCATTTTATACGTTCGTCTCAGCCGGGAACTGCATCGAAGTGACAAAAATCGTACGAAATTTTATTCTCAATGCGGACTAGGTGTCATTCGAATCACGGAAAAAAATCGCGCGGTAAAATATAGCAGTGCAGACAAGGCCTAAGTGGGAACGGGAACTTAGTCGCCTCTTATGACATCCACGGGTGGGTACCATAAGTAGGTACAGTTGGTGAACGAGTCGCCTGCTCTTTCACGGACTATAGTCTAGATGTGGATGGTCAGATTGGATGTAGAGAGCTTAAAACAGAGTGTTATGGTGCCTCTGGAGAAAGCTCTTTATCAAGCGTTGGTTTATGACAGACTTAGTTGATTGATTGATTGACGGAATACGAGTAGATGAACTCACCTGCCCAATTTCCTTGGTCAATTGTATATGTGTACCAATGTCGTAATCCGTCGATTCTGTGGGGTACGTTATCCTGGCTCTCCCCGAATGAATAGATATGTACCCGTGATAATATGTACCATCTACTAAAGTCTGAAAACAGGTAACTCAGAAGTAATGTATAATGAAAAAAAAAAATATTTCGAATATTGCGACTCGGTTGGGAAAGTGTTAAAGCGGTTTTTGCACTACAGTTCACGTGCCCTAAATCCGGGTGGATTAAATATTTGTGTAACCTACAGATAATTGTTTCATGTTCGAGTATACAGTGCATGAGAGTTTTGATTATGTAAACACACTCACAAAACAGGAAAATACTTAGAGAAAGCCAATGATAAATTAAAGTAAAAAAAAACTGATAGACAATAACATCGTCTCAATGGCGAAAGCAAAGAAAACAGGAATATTGTAACGGTTTTTAATTAAGACAAGTACTTTTCCGTTATTTGTTTGCATACTTAACTCTTTTGACATGTGTACATCAATTCATGGTATTATGTGTTACCGTACAAGTTATTGTCCCCGGATTCACTCGCATCCTAAGAGAGCTACTTCTTATACCGGAATACAAAATATCGTAAGTGTTAATCCAGAAGATGGTCTATCTATGTGTCATATTTCATCCAAATCCATTTAGCCGTTTATGCGTAATTGAGTAACAAACATACATCCATATACAAATAATTTCATATTTATAATATTAACTAGCGACCCGCCCCGGCTTCGCCCGGGTGCAATGTATTATACAGGGTGTAAAAAGACCCATCACATAGCCTAAATCTACGCACTCTGTACATCAAACTAAATTACATTGACCAAAAATAATTGCTGGGAAACGACTTTTATTTTTTGGCATGAAAAAAAAACGCTTTTTTTGTAGCGCGCAAATGATGGTTGTGGCGATGTCGCGCGTTTGCATGCGTGCAGCGGCCACACAGCCGAGCCAAGGCGGTCGTGTGCGTTTGATATTCATTTCGTTTTTGTAACTTCAAATGCGTAATTTGTTAGGAAAAATTGAAATTTTTGATAATGTTTGTATGGAAGAAAGTTTAGTATTATGACTTGCAAATCGTTTTTGGAAAAAAACTAAAAAAAAATGTGTACTTTGACCTTCAACATCTCCAAAACCAATGATTTCCCAGGTATGGTTTGTTCGAAAAAAATGATCCCAATGATGGGTAGAATACGTGGTTTTCGTTATCGTTAAGGGTCTTTTTACACCCGATATATATAAACCTTCCTCTTGACTCACTCTATCTATTGAAAAAACTGCATCAAAATCCGTTGCGTAGTTTTAAAGATCTAAGCATACACATAAGGACAGACAGCGGGAAGCGACGTTGTTTTATACTATGTTGTGATATTATAAGTGTTATTCTGCGCTACATCTTATGTTTATTTCGGTGGACACTCCCTGCACGGAACAAATATCTATAAAAATTGTATGGCCTACAGATAGTTGTTCCGGGTCTGGGCTTTTGTGCACGATCTGTGTCTGTAAACGCACCCACGATACATGTGGGCACGTTATATAAAACATACATAGTGATCAAAATCATAACCTCCTATTTGCTTTGACGTAGTCGGGTAAAAAAACGTTTCAACGGTCTCATCGTTGGTTCTAATATTTTAGACGTGTTACTTACCTTAAATGCTTTGGTTTCTGCTTCAGAGAAAGGCGTTGGTCCACAATAATCATGGCTGCATGCCGAAAGCGAAGTCTCCTCAAGACCCCACCTGTAGCTTCAGAGGAAAAGAAAGAAAAGCACATTTAAGTATTAAATAATAAATTATAATACTATATGTGTACGATGAAACCATCATGTCCGTCTAATACATTGCAGATTCTATTTTGTCTAGCGGTTACATGCAACTAGGGTTGCCAACCCTACTATATAATATAGTATCCTACTATATTAGAGGCCCGCCTACTATATTTCTGAAAAAAGTATATAGTAGGCGAAACTACTATATTTTAAAGACATCAAACTAAAAGCAACAATATTCGTTTCAAAATGTGTAACCGTAAAACGAAACGTCATTAACTATTTCTGAACGATTCTGGTATGTCAAGTTGACAGTTACGTTGACTTTGACAGATTGGCAATTTTGAGTAACTATGTGTTTTGGTAACTACCTACTTTTGAAGTAAATTTATATAAAAAAAAAACTTTTAAGAAATAAAGTACCTATTCTGGAACCTACTATATTTTTTTCATCCTTTCGTTATCTACTATATTTTTGTGGGTAATAATTTTAGAACTACTATTTTTGACCGACAAAGAGTTGGAAACCCCACATGCAACATACATCACATACACATTTGAACTATCTAATTGAGAACACTTTTAATTACAAGTGTCTATTAGCTGCTATCTATCTATTAGGGTTCTCTGTTGGAATATCGAAATATTATTAGCCGATTCTTATCTGGCCGACAACCTTTCGTCACTTTTCATTTCGCCGAATAATTAAAACGCGGAATGATTAACTCCCGTCCCTAATTATGTTTTGTAACTTTTTGTTACGCGTATTAGTCTGCTGGCCACTGTTTCATTAGTCAACTGTATTATTGGCCACTTGACACTTATTACGTTAGATGGCTCATTTTCCCGTCATGCAAGCAAGAAAGCAAGCAAGCATGCAAGTGTTTCTGGGTTTGCTCCGCCAGAAGACTCCTTTTGTCTCCCCTTCGCTTCGCTCGCACACTCGACCAGCGCTACGCTCGTGAGGTCGCCGACTCGTTTCGCTCGCCACCTCCCCTTACTCACTGCACTTCGGCCTCGTGCACTCGTCCCACACAGGACCTCCTTCGCGAACTTCTGGCTCCACGCTTTTAAATAACACTCTAGGGGTTGGACAGAGTCTGACCACGTGTAGTCGGGGTGCGTTGAGTCGGATTAACATTACATTCCGGTGTGTAAAAATAATGTTGTGCGAATACTTATTTGGCAAATTGAACAATAGCCAAATAAGTATTCGGCTTAAAAAAAAACTGAATGATTTTTTGGCCAAACAATTATGATGGCCAATAATCATTCGACGAAATCAAATTAGGGTAAAAATTGCTTCGGCAAAGATTACGTCGACGAATCGTTGTTGGCGTAATGAAATTCGATATAATACTTCGCAAAAAAAAATTTAGACCTTCACTTTTGTACTTTGGTTGCCATGGCAAATATTTTTTACTACGCTACTATAAGGCAGTTTACAGAAAACACCTAAGTTTTGTACAAATTGGACGGACGGAGAGACAGACAGATGGACATAACCAAACTATCAGGATTCTTATTTTTACTACGCCACCATAACAAACGATGAGACAAGCGCACGGGCTTAAGAAAGAGAGGCTGTTTTTGCTATTTGGCTTCAAGACTGTAAAACAAAAATGCTTCTGCCCGCTTACGCAAAATTAGTGTTGAGGTCAACTCCGATGCAATTCCCGGTGGTTCTACGTCTGTTTTTCCTCCATATACGGTCCTCAGTTCGACTGTATTCATAGCCATCTGGATTCAGTACTGGTATTATATGCCTAAATAAAAATACAGAAGAGACATACATAACATCACACCTTTTCCCCGTAGACAGAAACTACTACTACTGAACGCCATGTGTACGAGCAAGCTCTACATTACGTGTCATCATCATTCAGCCGAAAGACGTCCACAGCTAGACATAGGCCTCCCCCAAGCATCGCCATTTCTTGTGCTTCTCGCATCCAGCGGATTACCGCGACCGTCACCAGATCATCGATCCACCTTGTGGGGGGCCTACCCACGCTGCGCCTTCCAGTACGCGGTTGCCACTCCAGAACCTTTCGGGCCCATCGGTTATCAGTTCTGCGAGCAATGTACCCCGCCCACTGCCACTTAAGTAGATTTTACAGTAAGTCACACTAGGCAGTCGCGCTTGCAACGAGTTGATTCATAAGGTTGCTTTTTAATAAGATCGCTTACGGACAGAGGCGATAGAAGTCTGCAGTCACCTACCTCGCCAACAAAAAGCTCTCAGGCGGTAAGCACCTTCACATCAAAAATATTGAAATCATTCATACCAATCCCTTTTTGTGACGTAGAATGGCTGCATAGTGTAATCCCGCACGATGGAATCAATGAAGTAAAGCGTTGATAAGGTGGAGATCTTCTCTTGACCGTGGATCCCGCCATCGACAAGGATTGCTGGGGTCCCTGTTCTACCGTCTGACATTTTTAACATCTAAACAATTACAAAAACATTTGCCGTGTAGTTTCTGGCACAAGACGGCCTCTTGTCGCCCACCCTGGAGTATCGTAAAAGGCACTAGTGAGTCAAGCAGTAGGCAGCAGCGTCCTCCGGTCTGCTAATGATAACTAAACAAACAAACTGCGATCGGGAATATGTCTGTCAAGCGTGGTGATTAAGATAATTTCCCTTTAAACGTTTATTGTAGCGGTCATTGGGACTCCCATCTTCAAAATTGATGTTTATAGGCTGACACAACGGTAAAAGAGGTCTACATATACACGACAAGATATTGTATAGAACTGTTTACACATTTTTCAAACTTCTTGCATTACGCGTTGTGCCTAGATGTGAATTACCATGTATTTGTAGTCAGTTATCGTGGGATCCTTTAGTATAAAACCTTGCCAGGATCGTGCTGTGTCAGTAAAGAATTATCCACCGCATTTCTTCCCTAGATCAGTCTTAAATGGCAAGTACTTAAGTAATTTTCACCAGAAGATGCGCTAGCATAATAGCATAATGAATCAGCACATTACCGTCTCACTGCTAGATATAGGCCTTTTCTCAGAATGAGGAGGGCTTTGGTGGTAGGGACTACACACACGATCGAGAACTTCTTTTTCGGAGGCCTCTCGGTTCTTCAGGCTTCCTCGCGATGGTTTCCTTCACCGATAACGCAAGTGATGAACAAATTCTGATCCGGGGTCGCAGTCATTCAAACGAACGCGAAAGTCAAGCGTACTTTCTAAATCTAATATCAATTTATTTACCGTCAATGTGATGCTAATTTCTAACTGCTTGATGCGCATGAGTACGGGCAATATCATATTTTTGGGACAGGTCAATGTTCGGCAGTGAACTGAGATACAATTCACCCATTTAAGTAAGACTATAAGATGAGTGTATTAAATAAGTTCATTAACTATTTCCTTTATTTGGACACGAAATTATTAAATAATCAAATAAAAACATCTTACATTGATAGTTCTGTTTTGAGAAGTCCTCCCAATACTTATGAGCTTGCAATGGTGTGGATAGGTGGCGGCCATCTTTTCTAAATATCTGTTGATTTCATCCAGTGTGGGGTAGTCGGTCCATGAAAATGAATCCCCAGACACAGCTTCGTAATTTGTAAGATAGTAAGGTAGTATTACAAAATTATGCCGTATGGTCATCGGCTAAGATAGGTCACTTCAACTTTCCTCGTGGGTGCTGTGAGTGGCGACTAGGCTGCGACGTGTTGTATTATGCAGCGGGACATCATTTACAGACGATTTAAACAAAGTCTCAAACAGGAGTTCTGTTCTGCCTAGCTTTTTCCCAAAAACGTTAGGTGCGGTCAGCTTCCAGCCTAATCAGATGCGGCTGAATACCAATATTTTATACAAAGCAACTGCCATCAGACCTCCGCAACCCAGTTACTGGGCAATGTCGACATCCTAAGGTTAGACAGTTGTCAGACTTTCGGGCTTTTGACTACCTGTAACTGCTGTCATAGGTATTCATACGACAACCTGGACCGACCTTCCTTCCGCGACCGCGACCGGTCCTTCTGCGAAAGTGTCATCTCGCAGAAGGAGACTGCAGAAAGAGAGAGGGAGAGTGCAAGCACTCTTCCAGCCCGCAGAAGGCGCACCGGGCGTCGGCGGAGGGCGGATAACGCCCTCTTCCAACCCCCGTAAACGGGTCCAGGGGCGGCGGACTTGGGGACGTCCGCCTCCCCCATCCAAATGGACCAGAGGCGGTGGCGCGTAGTGTTCCACGCGCGCCTCCTAGATGACACAGGGGGAGTTTCACTCCCCCCCGCGATTGAGGTCTGCAAATGCGGGCCGGCACTAGTTGGGGGCTGCGGACGAATTTACTGCTCCCGCGGCCCCCGGCCTAAGTGTGAGATGGAACACCGGGGTGGTTTTAGTCAGTAAGAGTCTGACAGACCCCTCCGCCCACCCCAGGGCGGAGGACATCCATGAGGATTTCCACCCCGGGAAAAAAAAAAAAAAAGGTATTCATACGACAACCTGGACCGACCGCTCCGTGAAAAAAATACTGGTATTGAGCCGCATCTGGTTGACTGGAAGCTCACCGCAATATTAGGAAAAGGCTAGGCAGAACATAAGACTCAGACATAAATTACCTTTACGTCTGGTAGGAAAAGAGTCCAGTACGTCCTCATCGAATTTTCCTTGAACATCTTGTATCAGAATCTTCCTGGTAACATTATAAGCGTCCAGGAAGCGGTTTAAGGATTCCCCTTCGCTTTCGTATACTAGAAAATCGATTGTTTTGTTGTCTTTTTTCCAAACTTCGGTGAAATGAGCTGTGACAAATAGTCTTTGTTTAGTGTAATACATTACGTACTTATCACAGTGTCTTTTTCAACCTTGACGTTGGCGGAATCATCGAATAACGATGGAGCCATAAAATTAAATTTGAATTTGAGCTGTGACAAAGTATAAAGACATTCCATTTTGTTATAATGTTATATTCTTATCGCATCTGCTGGTCAGTAAACTGCTTGGTAACGGACTTTAATATGACGGTGGTATCTAATGAGACGGCCGTATATCCTATCACCAAGCGTGCTGGGTTTTATTGAATCTTACATCACGCGTCTATTCCCAGCGTGCGGTGAAAAAGTTTTATTATATTACAGCCTCTCACCACACGGGTTAAAATCATCATATTTTCATTGACTTACGTATAAGCCGTGGGTGTCGTAAAAGGCGACTAAAGGATTCACTATAGGATGGGCAGCAGCGTTCTATGAGTACTTTAACAACCATACTGCGATCGTCAACCCGCCTGCCAAGCGTGGCGATTATGGCAAACCCGCCCAACATTGTTTGGGGGAGGCCTATGTCCAGCAGTGGACGTCATTCGGCTGAATGATGATGATGATGACGTATATGCATTTATTAAGATAATTCGTCATAAAATTCGGTAAAAATGCTTTATTTCTATTCAGTTTTAATTTGAAATTAAAATCTTTCAATTTGACAAACCTTCGTTTGACAAATGACGACATTTTACTGTGGTCACCAATCCATTTGCGAAGCGTGGTGATTATGAGATCCCATGTTGATCACAGGACGTCTTTAAGATGATGAGATGTCACGATGATGAAGATTACCTCTACGCTCGAATTCTTCTAATACATCATCATCAAAATCACCTTGGGCTCTCCATAATTGTAAACCGTGGCGAGTATCCGTAGCATTTTCATCAGCCAAGATACCTGAAATAATTAACCGTTATATCTACAACTAAACTACGGTGGTAAATACCACGAGGTTCCAAGGGCGTAAAAGGCAGCCCTTGGTGTCCCTTACAACCTTTGAGCCCTAAGGTATTAAATGATCTCAAAATAAATAATCCACTAAACCTTTAAGAATTAAAAACAGAAAAAAACTAGACAAAAACATGTTATCGTTGAAAATTGAATGAGTACTGAAAGACACGCGATAAGAAGTTTTATGGACGTATAAACAAGACTAAGTTTACTTACAAAATTAATTGGCCGCGTCTTATTTTTCTACGCAGTGAGCATTCAGATAACGTAGTAGACACAGCTTACTATAAATGTATGCCAACTAAGCGAAAGGTCTTTTTATCATAAAACACCTACGTAACTTATTTCGTGCAAAAAACAATGTTCTTATTTTTATTCTTAAAATCTAAAACATTTTTCATTTAAACGAGAGCTACGTTTCATTAAAATGTCAGAATTTCAGTGAAATAAAATAAAAATACATAAAAGATAAAAAAAAATGTATATACCTACGTCGTCTGACTCTTGGGATTACTCGATTTATTTGTGTTGTACAAATAATAAAAGTAAGTTATTTATGAGATTATATAATAGGGGTATGATTTAAGCTATCGTCAATTTAATCGGTTTTGAATTTCTTAAATTGTTTGGGTTTGTCCGCAAAATAGTAGATCTGTTGCCAAATGTAGTTGCCAAACAATATAAAAACAATTCCATAATAAATCACATATAATCGTCGGGATTTAGGTACTATCAAATATCAAATAAATAGGTTTGGATTTATTATAATAGGTTTGTCCTGATAACTGTATAATCAAATTAATTGAAAACGACCATTAAAAAAATGAAATATAGCACTTGAAAAATTCATAAAATTCCAAAAGTAGTAGCATTCTATTTGCAAACGAAAAATTTAAGGGAATGTTTGTAAGGTTGTTTGGGTTTCCAAAGCAGAGTCGACGGAGCCCCGCCTATTTCTGTCAGCAGGGTTTAAAGTAACCTAACACGAAGGGGATGACAGGGGTTTTCGGGTGCCGGCGCGGCAGCGGAGGCACTTGTAACATCTAATAATAATTAGATGATACTAGTGCCTTTTTACAAAATTGAGGTATATTGTGCCTGTTGCATAATTTTGGTGACAAGAGTACCTAACCAATATCATTGCTTTAACACTTCAGCGATTAAACAATTTTGTGTATAAATTTACATCACGTAGTAAATTAACATTTTGTGATGGAAACCGCGCCGTGAAATTACAAAACGTGAGTTAAAATCACGGTTTAAGATGAAGTTAATAAATATATGTTTACCACGTGCTCTAATATTCTAGTTTAAAAATAATTATGTATTCATCATCCGTCTACTCGTAACTACGTATATATGTCAGCTTTTAGTCTTACTAGATGCGGCTGAGTAATATTTACACGAAACGAAAAGTTGCTTTCCGATGTTACGTTTTTTGGTATAAAATAAGTTATCGTGTTGGGAAGTTGGCGAAATAGGATACAGCCGACCCTAACTGGGAGATGCCAATACCTAAGATCATACTGATTATCAGACTTTTCGGGCTGCTGAATTCCCGTTACTACTGTGATCCCTTAAATGCGAAAGTAACTCTGTCTATCTGTGACACTTTCACGCCTAAACCGCTGAACTGATTTTGATGAAAGTTAGTACAGAGATAGTCTGAAACCTGGAAAAGGACATAGGCTACTTTTATCCCGAAAAATACGCGATAAACGACATCCGCGAGGGCGAGGCCGCGAGCGAAATTTAGGCTCAGCGTATGCTGAGACGCAGGTGACGCAGCGCAGCACAGTACAGATATTTCCGCGTAGGGCAGGCGAGGCAGACATCGGCCACGACCGCATGCTGCGACGCAGGTCGAAGACACATTCGAGTTTTAACTAGTACAAAGAATAGACGTGTTCGAGTAGACGAACGTTTTTTTTAATAGTCTGGATGATTAGTATCATACAAACAAGGTTCACAACACACTAATTCAATTAAATGTTCTGTCATTGCAATAAAATTCGAATTAGCGGTAAAAAACACGAGTCGTCATGCACGCGTCGCGCAGAAATCTGTGCCGGCACTGCAACGAGGCGCAGAGCGGGCAGACGCATGTCTGCGTCGCACGTGTCTGCGCCGCAGCGTACGCAGGTTTTAGTACGTTCATAAATTACAAAATCTGCTCTGCGCTGCGCTGCCTGCACCTGCGTCACCTGCGTCTCAGCATACGCTTAGCCTTAATATGTTTATATGTATTAGTATGACAAACGTTTTAATATCGCTGTGACGCAAAGCCTTAGGGAAATAAAAAATCTAACGACCATAACGTTTTTTTATTAAATAATGCTTAGTACACTAAACTTAATCTTCTATTTAAGTACTTCAGCAAATTTTAAAAGTCCTGCGCGGACCTCCTTCACAACGGGCAATATATCTGTGGATTCCAGTATGTCTGAAGCCGCATATCCCCTAGTATGTATCATGTACGATTGCTGGATCTGCATGAAATGATACATCCAGTCGATTGACATCCTATACTTTTTAGGAAACCGGGCATTGTCATTTGAGTAGTGAAAATTGTTTACTTTAGTCATCGCCTAAAGGTAAAAATATGTTACACACATTAGTCCACAAAACCTCATCACATCAGCCAGTAAAAGTTCAATGACCGCTACAATGAACGGTCAAAGGAAATTGCTAAATCAACACGCTTGATTGTTGACCGCAGTTTGTTGTTGGTAAGCAGGAGGACGGTGCTGCTTATCCTTTTGACCCTCAGTGGCCTCTATGGCATCCACGGGTGGGTACCATCAGTACAGTTGGTGAACGAGTCGCCTACTCTTTGCCGGAAACCACACGGACTATAGTCTTGATGTAGATAGTCAGATTGGATGTAGAGAGCTTAAAACAGGGTGTTATGGCGCCTGGAGGACAGCTCTTGAGAAGGTTTAGTTGATTGATTGAGTGACAAAATACGAGTAGATGAACTCACCTGCTTAATTTCCTTGGTCAATTGTATATGTCTACCAATGTCGTAATCCGTCGATCCTGTGGGGTACGTTATCCTGGCCCCAGCCGAATGAATAGATATGTACCCGTGATAACGTGTACTTTCAACTAAACTCTGAAAACAGACTGCTGTTTGTGGCCATCACACAATATGGCAACTCAGAAGTTATGTCGAATATTACGACTTGATTGGGAAAGTGGTAAAGCACTTGCCATACCACCAGATGGATTAAATATTTGTGTAACCTACAGATAATTGTTTCGTGTTCGATTATACAAGGTTAATCGGAAAGGGGGTACTAATTCGCAGGCCATTTAAACTATCACTGATGACGGTCTTAAAGCGAGTGTTAAAATTAAAAAATTCGATATTTTTATAAACATAATAAACTCACGCCTGTATTCCCCGAAGGGTGGGCAGAGGTGTATAGTACACACACATTTCGCCGTTTATGTTTACGTCCCATGTAATAGGGGGCGAGCCTATTGCCATCGACCGGGCACAAATCCAGACTCCGGGCTGCTACTGAGAAATTCCACACGGAAAAACCCAGTGACACTTTGTCCCAGGATCTCACGCTCAGCAGTCGCGCTTACGACCGCTATACCAACGAGGCAGGTTTTTTTTTGTCCCATGTAAAATATTTTTTATTTGGTTTTTCCTAAAATTCTTTGACCATACTTTAGTTACGAATTCAGAAAATGGAGTTTCTAATTCGTGACCCCAAATATGACCTAAAATGTAAACACAGCTGGTCAGGATAGATAGATTTTAGCATATTTTTATGTAATTTTTGTACGACCATTTCTCTTAAACTATTGAATTTGGGGAAAGTCGTAGAACAAAAGTTACTCATTATTATGGGTACTTTATAACCCTTTCGGATTAGTACCACCTTTCTGACTAACCTTGTATAGTGCACGAAACTTTTGAATCTGTAAACACATTCACAAGACAGGAGTAAACTTAGAGAAAGCTTACTATAGCTTACAAAGAAGTAAAAAAAAGTTGAGTGATAGAAAATAACATCATCTCAACGAAGAAAGCAACGAGAACAGGACTATTTTGAACGGCTTTTAATTGAGACGAGTACGTTTTCGTTATTTGCCTGTATACTAACTCTTTTGCCGTGTGTATATCGCAGTCGGATTGTATAATCCGCCATATTACATTACGGCTAGCCGTTATCAAAAACAGGGCCGTTTTGAAATGCGGCGGTTCAACGATTAGCCGGATTGAATGCAGCTGAATAAAAAACCGCCGGAATGTATTCGCCGCCATACGTTATTCAACACGGCTAGCTATAATGTAATACAGCGAGACATTAGTCGCCTCTTTGACAGGTTTTAGTTCCGATTCTTAACACTCGTGGCGCTGCTTGATGTAACAACAACAATTCCGTCGAGTACTGAGTGGGCGAAAATATATATTTCCTTACCCCGACACGGATAGGTTAGGTTCGAAGGGGATGACGGGGCTAGAGTGAGCGAGCGAAGCGAGCGAACGAAGCTCCCGTCATCCACTTCGTGTTAGGTTACTTTAAACCCTGCAGACAGAAATACTGCCGTCGTAATAGAAAACACAGTATCTTAACTTACTGTGTTCTCACTTTTTTTTTATTACCGTAACAACGAGACTGAACTCTACCCGGCAAAATTTTCGGTGTATTTTTAGCACTTCTGGTTCCAGAGATACGATTACTAAAAACACAGTAACTTTTACAAACTAAGACCAAATAATAGAACGAAACACAGCATGTAGGTATTACATAACTTGAAAACAGTAAGTAAGAGGTTACTGTGTTAATGGTAACAAACAATAAATACCGTAAGGAATAAACTTTAGATAAGAACACAGTAAAACGCTCTTGCTAGTCTAAACCACAGCATTTTTTCCAAATACTGTGTTATAGATTAGTTTAAGATTTCAAGATTATAATTAAATCACCTGGCAACAATACAGTACCTAAGATACTGTGTTATAAGAGAATTATGCTGGCAATCGATTATTTATGTTCCTTGACAAAATAACAGTATTTAACTACTTACTGTTTTTTTGCCTAGACCTTTCGAGCGCGGAAACAATATTTACTGGGTTTTAGCTGGGTTTTGCCTGTTGGCAATCAAGCAAATTTAAAACCACTTGCCGTCATCTGGCATGAAGCTGTGTCTGGACGTAGAGCAGAAGACATAACCAGCATTTTCCACCAGTTTTTAAATACAAGAGAGATGTTAGTAACATAATTATTTGGACTGATAACTGTGCTTCTCAAAATAAGTGCTGGATGCTATTTTGTTTTTTAATTTACATAATCAACAGCGATGAAATATCCATAAAGACTAAAACCTTCAAATACTTCGAGCCAGGGCACAGCTTCATGTCAGCTGATCCCTTCCATCACCAAGTGGAACTTTTAATGAAGCGCAAACCAAAAATATACGATTTTAATGATTTTGAGAATGTTGTCAAATCATCCAACTCTGGAAAAGTCGACGTCAAGGTTATGACCGTTAACAATTTCGCTAATTTCGAAGACCATTCATCTGCTCAACGCCTCAAGAAACTATGTCCTAGAATTTATTTGCGTGAATTGGCAGAAGTACAAGGCAAACGAAATTCTTACAGCTTATACGTATATTAAAAAGTGATTTCAAGAAGAGAATTATACTGAATTACAGTTTTTGAAAGCGAACTGTGAAAAAAGTGGTGTTCCTTGTCCTGTCTTAAAATCTTCCCCGCGAGGAATTAGCACACAATTAAAAAATGCTGGTATTGGCAAACTGGAACCACTCATGCCTTCTAGTCGCCTTATATTTTGGAGTGAATTACCCACAAATGATATGGCTCTGGATCTGTGTACAGAAATTGAAGATGGCTGTGAATAAGATTCCCTAATAATGTGAAATTTTATATAATTTTGTATTTGTAAACTGGATCTTTTGTTGAGTTTATCTAAACATTAATTTGTTGTTTTTCGAAAGCCTTATCTAATTATGTAAATAATGCAAGATCTCTTGAGTGATAGTTCACTCCATAAAACTAAAGAATTTTAATACCATCGTCCCTTCATCACGTAAAAAGTAAAGTTAGTTTGTACGAACAATATTAGTTTTAAAAAGTCGTAACATAAAAGGCTGATCTACCAAATAAGAGATTTTGTGTTATTTATATTTCTTACGTAACTGTTTTTATAATTATTTTAAAATGTTATGACTGATTTATCTCATTTGTTTAATAAGTAAAGTCTTAACTAGACATAATTATAATTTGTTAGAAGGTTGCTAACTTTGTTTTTTTTTTGTAGTCACTGATTTTTCCGAAAAGTGATTAAAAATACTTTTATAAGATTATTATTTAATGTTAAAGCCTAGAAAGGCATTCAGTTTGAGACGGATTTGTTTAGTTTAGATGTTTTAACATTTAGTAATTATTCGTTTCATTTACCTGGACCATATTCATGCTATTTCGATACATTTTAGTAAAGAAAATTATATCATTTTTAATACAAAAATTTGCAAAGTTTAGTCTATAACACAGTAATCAAAAATACTGGATTAGACAATCATCGCTAGCTTTTATGGGTTTTAGTTAAAATACAGTAATTTGACTTACTAGATTCACAGTTAAATAAATTTCGTTAAGTAAATTAGATTATAACACAGCAAAATAACAGTTACTGTGATGAAGTAAAGAATTAAACAGCATCTTTACATAGCTTAATCACAGTATTTCGTAAATCTTAGCTAGTACACAGTAACTGTGTCAGTTACTGTCATTTAGTCTAGTACAACAATTTTTACTTATTTTTTTTACCAACAAGAACACAGTTATGTATTTATAACGAAATATTTAAAGATACATAAAACATAAAAATACCCATTTAATAGCGCAACGTTTTTTTCATCACTCTACATTCTAGTTAGGTTGCTAACTTTCATAAATTTGTCACAATCGAACATAGTTTCAAAAAAACTTTAGGCGCGTTTTTCTCGAAACGACTTTTTCAAAGTTACTGTGTTCTCTGATACGACGGCAGAATAGGAGCCCCGCGTGGCGGGGCTCCGTTGACACTCCTTTGGAAACCCAAACAACCCTACAATCTAAGTAGTAGTACGATGCGGCTAAACGTGGCCCGCCTTATTGAAGAACGTATCGCAATGATAATCCGGCTAATCGTTGAACCGCCGCATTTCAAAACGGCCCTGTTTTTGATAACGGCTAGCCGTAATGTAATACGGCGGATTATAAAATCCGACTACGACATGTACATCACATACTTGGCATTATGTATTACTAGCTGTTGTCTGCGGATTCACTCGCATCCTAGGAGGCCTCCTTCATATACCCGGATAAAAAATATTCCAAGTGTTAATCCCGTAAATGGTCTTTCTGTGTGCCAAATTTCTTCTAAATCCGTTACACCGTTTATGCGTGATTGAGTAACAAACATACATTCATGTACCGATTATTTCATATTTATGATATTAATGTGATTAATGTTATAATTGTTATTCTGCGCTACATCTTATGTTTATTTCGGTGGACACTTCCTGCACGGAACAAATATCTATAAAATTAGTATGACCTATAGATAGTTGTTCCAGGTCTGGGCGTTTGTGCACGTGAGATCTGTATCTGTAAACGCATCCACGAAATACGAAAAATCCGAGTATGTGGGCACGTTGTATAAAACATACATAGTGGTCAAAATCATAACCTACTTTTTGCTTCGACGTAGTCGGGTAAGAAAACGTTTCAACGTTCTCATCATTCTAATATTTTAGACGTGTTACTTACCTTGAATGCTTTAGTTTCTGCTTCAGAGAAAGGCGTAGGTCCCCAATAATCGTGGCCGCATGCCGAAGACGAAGTCTTCTGAAGACCCCACTGGTAACTTCAGAGGAAAAGAAAGAAAATAACATTTAAGTGTTTTTAGGGTTCGGTGGTAAACCCTAGTGTGTGGCCTGCGGGCGACGGGTTAGGGGACCCGTCGCCCGAACAGTAACAGGCCCGAGAAGGCGGCGCGCATTGTTCCGTGCGCGCCTCTCAGGAGGACGTGGGGCAAGGCCCCACAGAAGGAGAGGCTGGCGGACCGGGGCCTGCCGGGGTTGCGGCGCATGCAGCTGCGAATCCCGTGACCCCGGCCAAGGGTCAGGAGAAGGAACACCGTGGGTTTTTAGCCGGTAAGAGTCCGGCATAACCCTCCGCCATCCCCGGGCGAAGGGTATCCATGAGGATTTTCCCACGATAAAAAAAAAAAAAAGGGTTCGGTGGTAAAACTAGTAACCCTTATAAAACTATAGTTGTACGACGAAACCATCATGTCCGTCTAATACATTGTAGATTCTATTTTCTCTAGCGGTTACATGCTACATACATTACATACACTTTTGAACTATCTGATTGAGAACAATTTTGATTACAAGTGTCTATTAGTTGCTATCTAGATATCTATCTAACGAGGGTAGTTCGCTCATTGGGGGTACAAACCTCGTCATCAGAGTCCAAGTTCGACTTGGTATAGGTAGGAAATAATAGTCACAACACTGATTATAGTCCTCTATTTATTCACTCTCGTTAACAAAATAATAAAATCTCAAATGATCAAACCGATGGAAACTGATTAAAGTGCGGAAACGCGGTAAGTTCGGTGCAGGCTGACAAAACGACCTCTCGCCCTCGTGTCTCACTCCAAAGTGACTTCACTCAAATCAAATACATCCAATGTCAAAAAGAATGACAGCTGACAGCTGACAGCCGACAGCTGACAGCTTACAGCCTGCTGGCAACCGTCAAACAAGACATGCGATGCCCCGCACCGACCTCACCCAAGCACACTGCTTGACGTTTCCAACAAATGATAATAGATGGCGTCCTACTACATTAACAATAATCAATAGTCATTCTAATAGTTCTGCTTCTGTGTTGATTCTGCGACACGGCCATCTTGACAATTCACACGTCCTCGTGTGAAGCATCTGAAACAAGAATTCATGGAAAGTAAAACGTTCTTTGCTCGGCCTTCCTGACCAACATGTCGGAAGATAAGGTTACACAGTTCAAACAACAATTTTATTTTGAACCACATATTCTCATCAAATCTTATCTCAACATTTAAATCTCTTCAATAACCATTAATTTTCAAACCAATTCATGAAACTTTCCGACCAAATCTAGTATGCAATACTCTATTCAGTATTCAGTTTCATCACAGTCAATACAACACATTGCCTCCATCCGGCAACCTTGGGACCTCCATCCGGTACCCAACACCAACACAACACATTGCCTCCATCCAGCAACCTTGGGACCTCCATCCGGTACCCAACCTCAACACATCACATTGCCTCCATCCGGCAACCTTGGGACCTCCATCCGGTACCCAACCTCAACACATCACATTGTCTCCATCCGGCAACCTTGGGACCTCCATCCGGTACCCAACATCAACACATCGCCTCCATCCGGCGGTATCATCAGCGAGCACCTACATATCCAAGCCAAACGCACGCCACACACCATCGTGGCCGCACTGCGACGGGAAATGAGGCCCGATTTTACGCCTACGCCTACGAATGGCATGGACATGTATGCGATCTGAGCGACTTGCATACTACATTTACATCTTTTATTCACACACATAAGGTCCAACACCTTCATCATCAGCCGGTCTCGTCTCGTCAGTCTTGTTAAAGTCAGAGTCAGAGATAAGCGGTAATGGAAAACGGTCAGGTAAAACGTGGAAAAGAATTTCAAAAATAATTCCATCGATCTCAACAGTAGTCATAATTTGTACAGTCGACCTTACACAAGTCTGTCCGATACTAGTCAATGTCACATTTTCATAAAGTCGTTTACGATAAAACAGGATACAGATTCTTTAACAAGCGAACATCTCGCATTAGTCATAATAAAAATCGAATTGCTCACCAGAGTGCCGTAAGAATCTAGCAGGCGCGTCTACCAGACGCACATCAACTCGCTTTTCCCTAGCGGGATCAACCGCCGTGCTGCTGCACGTCTCCTTGGCGTTCCTCTTAGGACAGTTGGATGCGTAGTGTCCTTGTTCACGACAATTGAAGCAAGTGATCCAGTCGGCTCTCCCGGTTGCCAGCGTTTTTTCAGGGTCAAAATCCGGAAGGCGAACATCCACAATCGCAAGAGGTGTTTTCATTGCTTGCACGATGGTCATAAAATTTTTGTTTTGCTGCTCTAGCAGAAAACACAATTTTTCCGTTTCAGTGTCACCGTCAAACACGCGCGCATTGTCTTTACGATTTTCTTGGCTAGCACTATCACTTACACCACGTGGGGCGTCCGAGTTGCATCCCACTTTTGATAACGAGGGTAGTTCACTCATTGGGGGTACATACCTCGTCATCAGAGTCCAAGTTCGACTTGGTATAGGTAGGAAATGTAATAGTCACAACACTGATTATAGTCCTCTATTTATTCACTCTCGTTAACAAAATAATAAAATCTCAAATGATCAAACCGATGGAAACTGATTAAAGTACGGAAACGCGGTAAGTTCGGTGCAGGCTGGCAAAACGACCTCTCGCCCTCGTGTCTCACTCCAAAGTGACTTCACTCAAATCAAATACATCCAATGTCAAAAAGAATGACAGCTGACAGCTGACAGCCGACAGCTGACAGCTTACAGCCTGCTGGCAACCGTCAAACAAGACATGCGATGCCCCGCACCGACCTCACCCAAGCACACTGCTTGACGTTTCCAACAAATGATAATAGATGGCGTCCTACTACATTAACAATAATCAATAATCATTCTAATATTTCTGCTTCTGTGTTGATTCTGCGACATATCTATTAAACCTATCCCACAATACCCGACAGGGTGAGAAAAGCGTTTTTTTTTTGACATTTACTTTTAAATTGTTTTGTTACCAATTTGTTAGGAGACCCACACGTTTGTCTTTAAAAAAAACTACAATTTTCCCAACACTTAGTTTATTAATAAAAAATAGCTTTTTACAAATAGACTGCACTGACTTCTCTACTTTAAGCTTTCGAGAGTACCAGCGTACATGGCATTCATATTCTGCTTACCAAAAACTGTACGAAAAGGAATTAAAACTAATTTGATTAGCCAAACGCTAACTTGCACCTTTGAACACATCGAAAAATACGTGTTGACGCAAAGTGCTGATTGCAATTTAATTGCATAGTAACAAAGGTTATAACAGCTCTCCCTTTAAGAAGCTTATCCGATTAAAAAGAAGCGAAGTCTAAATAAATATAGCAATGTAGACCTTGTAAGCCTGATAATACGGTATTCATAAATCGTTGGAAGGTGGAACGGGCATTTTTCAACCCAAACGGCATTCTAGTAAACTCATAATGCCCAGACATACTTGAATTCGTGCTAATGGTGAATCCCGTTTTAGGGGCGTCCTTTTTTTCTATTTGGCTGCTGTAGATGGTTCTAGGGGACCGTTTCTACGTAACCGGGCAGTTATCGGCGAGACCCGAAGTCAAGGGTCTCCAGCCAATGGTGGGGAAATAAAATACTTAACCTAAGCTAACTACTTGTACTACACTAACATCATGACTACCTGCAACAACAGCACTAAGGGCGACCCCTAGTGAGACTTGGACCTCGGCTTAGGGCGTTGCTGGCAGGGACTTAGGGGGGGGAGACAGCTTGATGAGGGCTGAATTATCGGTGTGACTGCGGAGTCTGAAAAGACGACCGGCTCTACGACGGGAGAGCTCGGTCGGGGCGTCCTTGGCAATTATTTTCAATTGATGAAAACCACTAGCAAGGTCAAGAGTGCTAAAGTATTTGGAGGGACCTAACTGATCAAGAATATCATTGATAAGAGGCAGTGGATAGCTTTCGGAAACGGTAACATCATTGAGACGGCGATAGTCAATAACTAGTCGCCACTTCCTTTTATCAGAAACATCCATCTTTTTTGGGACTACCCATACTGGGGCGCTAGATGGTGAAATAGAAGGACGAATCATATTTTGATCTATAATTTTGCGTAAGTATTTGGGAATCGACTTCTTCTTTATGACACTCAGGGAAACGATAAGATTTTACATGAATTAGGGCGCATCACCCGTATTTAAAGAATTAAAAAAAGATTAACCCAAGGGTTGCCATGCCAAATATTTTTACTACACTACTTTAAGGCAGTTTAAAGAAAACACCTAAGTTTTATACAAATCGGACGGACGGATGGACAGATAGTCAGACAGACGGGCATAACCAAACCATCAGGATTCCTATTTTTACTACGCCACCATAACAAACGAAAGAGAGGCTGTTTTGGCCATTTGGCTCCAAAACTATAAACAAAAATACTTCTGCCCGCTTACTCAAAATTAGCGTTGAGGTCAACTCCGATGCATTTCCCGGTGGTTTTACGTCTGTTTTTCTTCCATAAATGGTCCTCAGTTCGACTGTATTCATAGCCATCTGGATTCAGTACTGGTATTATATGCCTAAAAAGAAAATACAAAAGAAACATACATAATATCACACCTTTTCCCCGTAGACAGAAACTACTACTACTGAACGCCACGTGTACGAGCAAGCTCTACATTACGTGTACTACATCATTCATTCGAAAGACATCCACTGCTGGACATAGGCCTCCCCAAAGCATCGCCACATTGACTGGTTCTGCGCTTCTCGCATCCAGCGGATTCCCGCGACCTTCGCCAGATCATCAGTCCACCTTGTGGGAGACCTACCCACGCTGCGTGGATCAAGCATGGTAACTCCAAGCATAGCCTTCTCCATTGCCCTTTGGGTGACCTTGAGGCTTCTTATGAGGCCCATTGTGAGCGATCACGTTTCAGTGCCGTAAGTAATTACTGGCAACACGCACTGGTCAAAGACTTTCGTCTTGAGACACTGCAGTAGTTGGGACGAAAAGATATTACATAACTTCCCGAACGCTGCCAGCCGAGTCGGATTCGACGATTGACTTCTTTGTCGAAGTTGGACCTTTTTGTTTTTCGCTGTCAGTCCTTCAAAAGACGCCGGGCGGTCCTTGGGGGTCAGGCCGGGTAGTGTGGGATTCTTAACTCACATGGAGAGGGTTCCGTTTCTTCTTCAGAGACCGCACTAGAACCATCCCTGTGCAGCGCCCGTTAGGGCACATCCCGTGGGAGACTATAAAGAGGTCTTCCCTAAGCCTGGCTGTTCACGGAAGCACGTAACCATTGTGCTACCGCCTTCACTAGGGTCACTTTGGTGGGCGACCAGAGTCCCCGTTCTGGGCGCCCGTGACCTCAAATGCATACCTGCCATGAAGGTAGCCGGTATGCTCTTGGGTATCCTTATGACACCTGGGACCGACGGCTTAACGTGCTCTCGAGCCACGGAGGAGTCTCGATGTGTAACGAACGATCACCCATCTACCGACTGACCGCTACAAGATCGTATGATCCGCGGTTTTTTTATGAGCCTCGAGCCCCTCCTGCACTATCCACTAGACATTAGACTCCGTTTGCCTTACTAAAGTTCTGGTCTCCGATACCACGTGATAAGAGGTGAACCATTATTTACAGAGTTCCAGCCTCTCAAGGCTGTTCCTAGAAACTTCCTCATAGTTAAACTTATGACTATCACGCTAGGCAGTCGCGCTTGCAACGAGTTGATTCGTATGGTTGCTTTTTAATAAAATCACATAGGCTAAGCGTATGCTGAGACGCAGGTGATGCAGGTGCACGCAGCGCAGCGCAGAGCAGATTTTGTAATGCATGAACGTACTAAGAGCAGACGCTTGCGACGCAGATATGCGTCTGCCCTGCTCTGCGCCTCGTTGTAGTGCCGGCACAGATTTCTGCGCGACGCGTGCATGTCGACATGTGTTTTTTACAGCTAATTCGAATTTTATTGCAATGACAGAACATTTAATTGAATTAGTGCGTTGTGAACCTTGTTTGTATGATACTAATCATAAGACTATTAAAAAAAACGTTCATCAGCGTTCTTTGTACTAGTTAAAACTCGAATGTGTCTTCGAGCCGCGTCGCAGCAGCATGCGGTTGTGGCCTATGTCTGCCTCGCCTGCCCTGGGCGGCAAAATCTGTACTGTGCTGCGCTGCGTCACCTGCGTCTCAGCATACGCTTAGCCTTACGGGCAGCGGCGTAGAAGTCTGCAGTCACCTACCTCGCCAACAAAAAGCTCTCAGGTAGTAAGCACCTTCACATCAAAAATATTGAAATCATTCATACCAATCCCTTAACGTAACATAGAGTGACTGCACAGTGTAATCCCGCACGATGGAATCAATGAAGTAAAGTGTTGATAAGGTGGAGGTCTTCTCGTGACCGTGGATCCCGCCATCAACCAGGATTGCTGGGGTCCCTTTTCTATCGTCTGACATTTTTAACATCTAAAATATTTTAATAATTATTATTGAAAGAAAAACTTTGTGCCGTGTAGTTTTTGGCACAAAAAGGCCTCCCCTTGCCCACCTTAGAGCAGTGTTCCGCAAACTTTTTGTGTTCAAGGTACACCTACAAAATTCGGAAATTTTAGAGGTACACCATAGGACCGCTGTGTAGTGTAAGTAGGTAGGTATTGTATCTTCATATATTTCTGACAAAACTTGCAAAGTTTCCGCGGCCCACCAACTTACAACCACGGTACACCAGTGTGCAGCGGCACACACTTTGCAGGACACTGCCCTGGAGTATCGTAAAAGATATTAGTGAGTCAAGCAGTAGGCAGCAGCGTCCTCCGGTCTGCTAATAATAACGAAACAAACAACTGCGATCAGAATTATGTCTGTCAAGCGTGGTGATTATGGTAATTTCCCTTTGACCATTTATTATAGCGGTCATTGGGACCCCCATCTTCAACAGTGGACGTTTATAGGCTTAAATGATGATACACGAAGTCTATACAAGCTTAGTTTTAGTATATACTAAACCTGAAACTAGTTTGTTCAGAATCACTAGGAGAATCGATTGACATATTTTTAACCGACTTCAAAAAGGAGGAGGTTCTCAATTCGTCTGAATGTTTTTTTTTTTTTTTTGTATGTTTGTTACGCGATATCTCCTCCAATTATGAATGGATTTTTATGATTCTTTTTTTGTTTGGTAGATCATACTTCAGAGGTGGTCCCATATAAATTTTATCGAAATAGATTCAGCGCTTTTTGAAATAATCAACAAAAACAAAAAAATATATACTTAGATGACGTTTTCGTTTGTGGTTCCCTTGTGCAAAAGTTTTGATAAGGACTTTCAATCTCTGTTTTAACTGTGATTGATCACAGAAACATTAGCCAAGAACAAATAAGTTTGTATGTGTTTGTAAGGAGCCGTCATGATAATTATACATTAATTCTTAAAGAAAACTACTTAATTGTAGGAAACATTATGCAATCGTGTCATTTAAATTTGTAGTCTTAAACCGTGTAATTTATGGCACTAAAACGTATATAATAAATAACTTTAAATAAAAGTAAAAACCGACTTCAAAACAAAAACTAAAAAGATTAAAATAATTACCAAGATATAAAATTAACAGTTTCAGAAGTCGGTGCAATTCTACACTGAAACAAATAAAAGCCACCGACTTCTGAAACTGTTAATTTTATATCTTGGTAATTATTTTAATCTTTTTAGTTTTTGTTTTGAAGTCGGTTTTTACTTTTATTTAAAGTTATATATACCACATTTTTTTTTTTATAAATTTCAATTTTGTTTCAATAGGTTTCTACCCATAACAGTTGTTGGGAATAGACACATTGAAGCTTGAAAAGGTCCGCTCGGTCGGTTTCGTTGTATTAGACAACCCCTGCATAGCACATCTCAGGCATTTCACACTTTATTATGGAACTTAACGCGACATAAACTACGGTGTAACTTGGATATTTATTAAAAAAAAACACATACTCAGGCAGTTCTGATGAAAATCTTGTTGGGGTGTCTCGGTTTTTGTATATGTTACGGCTAATAGCCGAAGTGCGGCTACACCTAGTTTTAGCCGGGTACAACTAGGTGCAACCAGTAGCAGTTGGTTAGAACTAGGTGGAGCTTAAGTCGACGGAGCCCCGCTGTGCGGGGCTCCTATTTCTGTCTGCAGGGTTTAAAGTAACCTAACACGAAGGGGATGACGGGGGCTTCGTTCGCTCGCTTCGCTCGCTCACTCTAGCCCCCGTCATCCCCTTCGAACCTAACCTATCCGTGTCGGGGTTACCCTTAACCATCGGTGTGCGGCTGCACCTAGTTCTAGCCGCTATGATGAAGGCAAAACCTAGTTCTAACCGAAGATAAGTAGGATAGATTTAAGTTTAACCGCATGTGGCCGGCTGCACGTAGTTGTACCCGGCTTAAACTAGGTGTAGCCGCATTTCGGCTATTAGCCGTAACATATATACTAAAACTAACGTTGTACACACGACAAGGTATTGTACAGAATTGTTTACATATTTTCTAAACTACTCCACGTCACGCGTTATGTCTAGATGTGAATTACCGTTTATTTGCAGCCATTTATCATGGAATCCCTTGAACATGTAGTGTCAGTAAAGAATTGTCCACCCCATTTCTTCCCTTGATCAGTCTTAAATGGCAAGTAAGTTATTTTCACCAGAAGATGCGCTGCATAATAGCATAATCAATCAGCACATTACGACATTGACGACCTTCCCACCAACATAGAGCCAGCTGACGTTTTTATTCATTCAAAATAGCATGTAAACTATCATCTGACACATTTTCAAGTGAGAGGAAATCACTGAACGATTTTTTTTTGCATGTTCGTGTTACCCGCTGACGTATACCACGGTACGGCCAGCTGACTTTTTTTATCTTCGAATAGTTGCGTTAACTATCATTTAACAAATTTTTAGTCGGGAGGAAATGACTGAAAACATTTTTTTTACGTGATTGAGTGGCTGCCGCTGCCCCACCCACCCACGGAGCGGCAGCTGACGTTCACCATGGTGAACAGCAGCATGCTGCATAATACAACTCTCCGAAGTATTTCACGAGTTATCCCTTGAGAGGAAATCACTGACAAAATATATTATCTGGCTCCTGTACTGTTACTGTCACACAGCTGGGCGCGGGCTTTTTCTCAGAAGGAGGAAGGCTCATCAAGCTTTAGTCCACGAAGCTGCCAAAGTCCGGCAGCCTTATTGTCTAACTTGAAATCCATTACCAGTGAACTTGAAGTCGATTACCAGTGGTCGACCCAGTCAGAATGTTATCGGTATTGTCTAAGGTATTGAACTGGTCTTCGGTTTCGGAATGAATGATCCGTGTGAATCCAATTTTCCAAGTTTTTGCGTTTCGGTAATGCAAGTAGGACTACTAAAAGTGCCATGGTACTATTTGCGATTTAGTTGTTTTAGGGCCGATTTTTCAATCGTTAGATAATTTTTATGCAAGGAATAAATATGACGATTTGACATATTTTCTATACAAAAGCTGTCAAAACGTCAAACTTATTCCCCAGACAAAAGTTATTTGACGATTGAAAAATCAGCCCTTAGTAATAGCAAAAACGGTAATTATATTTATTATGCTGTAAAAACACAGCCTATGCATTATTTTTGTCATTATTTGCAATTTAATCACGTATTTTGTCAGTCAGTTTACTAAAAAAATAGTAACGAAACGCAAGTTTTCTTTCTTCAAACTATGAAACCCACTCATGTCACTCACTGTTGGAGTTGTCATAGTTTATAGTCTGTGGTCAACAGTTCGCGGTTTATTTTGTACGTTGGTGTTCTGTGTGATTTCATTTTGCTAAAGATTCGTTTCAAAGTAAGTTTATTTAAAAAGCTACTACCGATTTTATGCGTTACAAAAGTTGTTATGTTGTTACACAACAGTGCGATAATATGATAGTATGGCTATCTCAGAATGAGAATCAGAATTCTTTGCCGAAATGAATGCACCTATCTACTCAATGCTGGGTGTTCAGATGATTAATAATTACTTCTGAGATATTAGGTAGGAACTTATTTCTTATTCTTCAAACGGTTCTAATACAATGTTCAACACAACAGTGCTAAGATAGTATGGCTATTTCAGAATGCCTGCAAGAAAAGTACCTAGTTTCTTTGCCGAAATGAAAGCACTTATCTACTCAAATAAGGGTGTTCAGATGATTAATAATTACTTCTGAGATATTAAGTAGGAACTTATTTCTTATTCTTCAAACGCTTCTAATACAATGTTCACCACAATTTTCTTATTTTGATAAAAATTTGACTAAAAGACTTCAAACAAGATTCGAATGAGCTCCCTGCTTCATCTGACGTTTCACATGGGCTTGAATTTGCTACTGAAATTCATTTCGGTGTTACGCAATACCAAAATCAGCCATAATACGAAGTTCCATTCATTCACTAGGTTTGAATTTCGCTGGTAATGGTGTTGTATGTGACAGCTATTTACACAATACGAAAGTGACAATTGAAGTCCAGGCTAGGTTTCAAATGTCAAAAATGAAGCCCATGTCGATTACCAGTTGAGTTAGACAATAAGGCTGCGGGTTGGTGGACTAACACACCATCGAGAACTTTTGTTTTCGGAGGCCTCTTAGTTCTTCAGGTTTCCTCGCGATGTTTTCCTTCACCATTAACGCAAGTAATACATAAATTCTGATCCGCGGTCGCAGTCAGGAGGCTTACTCCCTAAGTCCGTCAACGAAGTTACCCGTCCGAAAGTAACCCGAAACGTATAAGACTTAAAACGCACTAGCGGCCAGCCGCAATACGGCGTGCCGCTTGCGGCAGGCCGCACATCGATTTTTACATGAAACCGCATGATCTCAACGCACTCATTTCCGGCCAGCCGTCGTGCGCCAGTGCGTTGAGATCATGCGGTTTCATGTAAAAATCGATGTGCGGCCAATTGCAAGCGGCACGCCGCATATCGGCTGGCCGCAAGTGCGTTTTAAGCCTTAGTGAACAAAACAAGTGTCAAGTTCAACTTTTCGGACGGCCAAAAACACATCGGTACTAGGGACAAGAGACAACTGTCAAATCGTCTTGTCATTCATTCTTAGTCCGGGCCCCGAAATAATCGTATGGCCGTCGGTGATAGAGAGTAGGAAACGCTCGTTACTAAGGCCGAAACCACAGACTTCGTGCTTAGGGAGGAGACCCCCAGATCCAAGCGCACGTGGAAGTAAACCGTACTTTCTAAATATAATATCAATTTATTTATCGCCAATGTGACGCTAAGTTCTGACCACTAGGCTACCACTGCTTGCGCACAAGGCCTTGCCATAGGCCAAATGTTCGGCAGTGGACTGAGATACAATTCACCCATTTATGCAAGACTATATGATGAGTGTACTAAAGAAGTTTATTAATTATTTACCTACACTTAAATATTAAATAATCAAATTAAAACATCTTACATTGATAGGTCTGTTTTCAAAGGTCCTCCCAATCCTAACGAGCTTGCAATGGTGTGGATAGGTGGCGGCCATCTTTTCTAAATATCTGTTGATTTCATCCAGTGTGGGATATCCAGTCCATGAAAATGAATCCCCAGATACAGCTTCGTAATTTGTAACATAGTAAGGTAATATTGCAAAATTATGCTGTGTGGTCACCGGCTAAGAAAGGTCACTTCAACTTTCCCCATGGGCTGCAAATGTAAACTGGCCTGCGTTTCCGCGAGCGCAGCACGTGCGACGTGATGTAGTATGGAGCGGGACATTATTTACAGGCGATTTAAACAACTTCTTAAAAAGGAGTTTTGTTCTGCGCAGCCTTTTCGAAACTACGTTTGGGTCAGCTTCCAGTCTAACCGGCTGAATACCAGTATTTTACGCGGAGCGACTGCTATCAGACCTCCGCAACCCAGTTACTGGGTAATGTCGATATCCTAAGGTTTAGACGGTTGGCAGACTTTCGGGCTTTTGCGTACTCGTAACGACTGTCATAGGTATTCGTATGACACCCAGGACCGACGGTTTAACGTGTTCTCCAAGGCATGGAGAGGCTTGTGTAACGAATGGTCACTCATCCGCGGACTGACCGCGGCAAACGCAGCTTAACCTTACAAAACATATGCTCTGCGCGGTAGTTAATTAGCCACGAGCCCCTTTTTAGCGTCTTAAAAAGGAGAACCCCTTTTAAATGCGAGAGTGTCCCAAGTGGTGGAACCACATTCCACGAGTCAATAATTTTGCTTTCGACTTCTTGGTTTCCCGTATCAGCACGAGCTATACGAGAATAGCTGATGCCGTGGTGAAAAGATTAGCCAGTCAGCAAGTTGGGTAGCGCGACTAACTGCCTGCGGGAGCGCCAGACTTTTAATGCAATTTAAATTGCCATAAAACCGCTTGATTAAAGGCTGGTTTATACATCTCTATCTAGGATTTTCGGCGCCAGTCAATGGGTATATGTAGACGGGATCTGTCAGTCTATCAGTTTATACCGACTTTTTATTTTTATAAGTAAGACTAGGTCATCTCGTTACCTGTTTCTTTCTTTAATTTTTCTCTCTTTGGGGTAGGTCTTTGCTGATGGATGGAGGTGGAGAGGGAGAAAAGATGTATGTATTGTGTCAGGGAGGATATGAAGGAAAAAGGGAGTAAATGACAAGATGACGGCTGACAGGGAAGAATGGAATAGAAAAACATTTTGCGCCGACCACAAGTAACTTGAGAACAGAGGACGAAGAAGGAGAAAAAGCGGGAGGGCTTTGCCCAGTTTGACAGTACAGACTGACAAAAAAAAAAGTACTGGTAATCAGAGATGTGCAAAATAGTATATTAAAAGTATTTAAATTCAAAATTCAAATGCTTGGTTATATTTTTATTTCAAATAAAAATACAAAATGGTTTTCAATGAAAGTATTTAAATACAAAATGCAAAATACGTATTTTCAAAATAGGTTTTTCAAATAAAATACCTTTTTTCACTGATTTTAACACTAGTATTTGATCAAAGAGTTCCTCTTTCATGTTGAATCTGCGAATCATCATTCATGAGATATAGCGATTTAAAGATTGGAAAAATCATCTATACATATACACATACATGCATATAAAGAACAAGTCCTAATGTAAGATTCTCGCACAGCCTAAACCGCTAAAGGTAGAAACTTGGGAGAGTAAGTAGTTGTTTTTTATAGCGAAAGCGCACTCTAAGGGAGTGAAAAGGGGTGATAAAATTTATTTGAAAAATCTTATTTCCAGTATTTATGAACTTGAAACTTGGCACAAGTACTCTTTAAAGTAAATAACAAGAATTTAAGAATGAAAAATATGAAACATGAATTAAAAAAATTAACAAAACCATTTTGCATTTTCAAATATTAAATATTTTAAAAAGTATTTCAAATAAAATAGAAAATACATTTTGAAAAAAAATATTTCAAATGAAAAATAGGTATTTTGCATTTTATATTTGTATTTTAAATACATGTATTTCAAATAATTCACATCTCTGCTGGTAATGTTCCACAAATATTCTTGTTCTCTGTACAACTGCATACATTTCAGAGTTTTATTTTCAGTTAGTCTACGTTTGCGTGAAAAAGTAGCTTGGATACCCCATAAAACACTGGCAGCGACTGCCGGAACGCATTTAGACAATGGTACCGGAGTCTGTTGTGTACAAACTAAATTTAATTTAGGGTATTGCCATCTTTATCACTCTGATAAAATAAGAAAACGACAGACGCAAATAAGTGCTGTCGACTTTAGTTTAACTAAATCCATAGCAAGGGTATAGAAACTTTGTGGCATAGAATTGAAAAATTGGCCCCAGATTACGTCATCGGCTGGGGTTGCTGCCACTATGTGTAAATAAATTACGCAAGCAAAATGCATTTGTCACTTACTTGCTTCTATAAAGAAGCAAGTTTGAACAAGTCATTTGATACAGTTTGTTTTTTTACCTGAATTACACGAAATAGCTAATAATTAAGCTAGTTAACAATTTATTTTATATTCATTCTGAATTAAAAAACTTTTTAATTGTATTGAAGACTAGCTTTCGCCCGCAGCTTCGCTTGCGTGAAATTTTGAACCCGTTAAGTGACGATTTTGCATACAAACTTTCATCCCCTATTTAACTCCCTTAGGGGTTGAATTTCGAAAAATCCTTTCTTAGTGGATGCCTACGTTACAAAAGGAACCTACTGTCAAAATTTCAAGTTTCTAACCCCAGCGGTTTAGGCTGTGCGTTGATAGATCAGTCAGTCAGTCAGTCAGCTTCTCCTTTTATATTATGTATAGATGTCAAAAAATCGCAGCACTGATCGTGACATTCGTGACGTAGTATTGGGCCATCACGGGAAGAGAATACCTAGTATTATACCATGGTATTAACCATGCATAAAGTTTAAAGGACTTGTCACACTGGATGCGTTCTTCGTCCTACGGTCAAATCGAACGCAGCCCACATCCTATGTGAACATCATGGTCAAGGCAACCGGTCAGCGATCCGGGCACGGCATCCGGTCAGGGCATCCGGTCAGCGATCCGGGCCCGGTCAGCGATCTGACGGGCAGGGCAAACAGCGGCCATTTTATATTTGATTGCGTGTAGTTGTGTTTGTATCGATGTTTTGTGTTCGGTAAACATCAAGTATCGATGTTCAGCTATTGATGTCATTATCGATGTCATCATTGATGTTTTTGCAACATCGATCACCCCTATTAACTGCCCGGACCGCCGCCCGTCGCCCGCCGCCCGCTGCCCGCCTGCCCGCAACCGGGCAGCCCGTCCGCTACCTTCCCACCCCGACCGCCTGACCGGTGCGTTCCCTACGTTCTTTGCTTGTTCCCGCATAGTCAGATTGTAATTACATAAAATATAGGTATATAAAACGCAAATGATGTTCACATAGAATGCGGGCTGCGTTCCATTTGACCGGACCGGAGGACGCAAAACGCATCTTGTGTGACAAGTCCTTAAGCCTGGCGTCGACTACAGCCGAAACGCGTCGCATCGAAGTGAGTCGAGTCGCATTTATTCTTTGTGCGTCCATCTCAGACGAATCGAATCGAATCGTCCATTCATCGCAACTCTTCAACGAAGCAGGTTGTTTTCGCACGATGGACAGCTCGGATGAAGAAATGTTTTTATTTCAAATACTTTTTTATAAAGAAGATGAGAATATGAGAAAAAGAAACGGCGTGCTCCAAAATACTAGATACACGACATTAATACGAAAAGAAATTTCTACGGCGAATATCCCCATCTATATCCAGACTTCAAAAAGGACCCTGTAATTTTTTTTCAATATTTTCGTTTATCCTACGAAATATTTGAAGATTTGCTAAACTTACTTGTCCGCTTCCCCGCGTCGACTGAGGCGCGCCGAGTCAAATCGAAACGCATCGGCGAAGAAATTCGCCTTTCGAGCAATGCGCGCGAGCGACTCGATTCGGCGCGCCGCGGCTCGTCACTAATGGGCACAGTTTCATACTAAATAAGTATATAAGAGGCGAATTTCTTCGATTCGATTCGACTCGACTCGGCGAGCGTAGTGGACGCGAGCCAACATAAATTACCTTTACGTCGGGTAGGAAACGAGTTCAGTACGTCCTCATCGACTTTTCCTTGAACATCTTTTATCAGAATCTTGGTGGTAACATTGTTACCGTCCAGGAAGCGGTTTAGGGATTCTTCTTCGCTTTCGTATACAACAAAATCGATTGTTTTGTTGTCTTTTTTCCAAATTTCTTCGGTAAAATGAGCTGTGGCAAAGTAAGACATTTTATTTAGTGTATATGTCGGCGGAGAATAATGTAATCGGTATTCCGCCGGTCACGATCCACCGAGCTCTCCCGTCGTAGAGCCGGTCGTCTCTTCAGAATCCGCAGTCACACCAATAATTCAGCCCTCATCAAGCTGTCTCCCCCCCCTAAGTCCCCGCCAGCAACGCCCTAAGCCGAGGTCCGAGTCCCACTAGGGGTCGCCCTTAGTGCTGTTGTTGCAGGTAGTCATGATGTTAGTGTAGTACAAGTAGTTAGCTTAGGTTAAGTATTATCCCCTCCATTGGCTGGAGACCCTTCGGGTCTCGCCAATAACTGCCCGGCTACGTAGAAACAGTCCCCTAGGACCAACTAAAGCAGAAAAATAGAAAAAAAAGGTATCGGTATTTTCGTAAAAAAGCGCTGGTTTTACCTAAAATTCGGAAAAAGACTTAAACGGTAGTCTCATTGCGCAAACTTACAGAATAGATCTAGTAATTTCGCAAAACCACGGGTTGACTCTTAGTGTTTTCATAAAATTACTGACCGAAGAAAGCACAGAAAACAACATGTTCCAGCCATTTTAAATTACGAATTAACATGCTTTGGGATTAAAATTAATTTCTGTTACCTACCACTAAAATTGTTTTATGACTTTTTCCACAGTTTTTGTCATTCTGAAATCAACGTAGTTCACTTGTTCTTAAAGTTGATAGGTATTTGTGTAATTCGCAAAGAGCTCTCACTCACGACGTAACGGCCCGGCTACACGCTCCGTCTTACTTGCGAGCAAGCAGTAAGATCGCATGTGTGGATGGCAAGACGGTAGCTCGCGCAGGCCCGAAAGCGCGGCTTGCGCAATCGTTGACATGCTGAAGATTAGACTGCGCAGTCTTGGACTGCACAGTTTTGGCTTGCAGCGTGTGGCCGGTCATTCAAGCCGCGCTTCAGTCCGGCAAAATTATTTTCGACGACACAACGAGTGATGTAAGAAGTCGCACGTGACGTGACAAGCTCTCAAAACACTATGAGGTTTACACAGTCCAGTTTGCACGATCTTACCTGTACGTGTGGCCACTGTACGGTATTCAGTCTTTTTATACAGTCATGACTGCGCAGGCAAGACGAAGCGTGTAGCCGGGCTATTACACAGTAAAGCGTTTAGCACCGGACTTTAATATGAGGATGGTATCTAACCAGGCGGGGTGCGGGATTTTATTGAATCTTACATCACGCGTCTATTCCCAGCGTGCGGTGAAGAAATTTTATTACATATACATACATATATTATTTTAAGATAATTCGTCATAAAATTCAGTAAAAATGTATTCACTTTTAATTTGAAATTAAAGTTATTCAATTTGACAAACCTTCATTTGACAAATTACGACATTTTACTGCATTCACCAATCCATTTGTGAAGCGTAGTGATTATGGTAATGTTCCCTCAAATTTTAGCCGTGTATGAGGTAGCCTATGTTGAGAACAAGACGTCTTTAAGATGATGAGATGTGATGATGATGAAGATTACCTCGACGCTCGAATTCTTCTAATACATCTTCATCAAAATCGCCTTGGGCTCTCCATAATTGTATACCATGGCGAGTGTCCGTAGCATTTTCATCAGCCAGGATACCTGGAATAATTAACCATTATAGCTACAACTAAACTAAGGTGTTCAATATCGAGGCAAAAAGGGCGTAAAGCACAGCCCTGTTGTCTCTTACGGCCTTTGAACCCTAAAGTACTAAATATTCTCAAAATAAAGAATCTATAATACCTTTAAGAATTAAAAACAGAAAAAAACTAGACAAAAACATGTTATCGTTGAAAATTGTATGAATAATGAAAGGCACGCGATAAGAAGTTTTATGGACATATAAATAAAACTACGTTTACTTACAAAAATTAATTGGTTGAGTCTTATTTTTCTACACAACGAGCATTCAGATGAAATACTAGACACATTACAGCTTACTGTAAATTTTGTATTCCAAGCAGTCGGAATGACGAACTTATCATCAAAAATTACCTATGTAATTTATTTCAAGCAAATAATCGTTCTTATTTTTATTTTTAAGATCTAAAAAACGAGAGCTACGCTTCATTAAAATGTTTAACAGAATTTTAGTGAAATAAAATATATTATAACTTCACTAAAACATTCATTCAACTAACACATTCATATTATGATTAGTTAGGCAGGACACTGCCACCTGCCTGGAAACCAGCTCTGAGGTCTACTTCAAATAAAAGTGAATTAAGTCTGGAGTGCAACACAGTAAGCGCGACATGCACCGACACTCATTTCTTATACAACCCGGACACGAAAAGTGACGAAGATGCAGCGCCAGTTCGACTCGCGACCTCGCCGTGTGATCAGGGCTCATTTTGGGTACGAAACTAGTCGGGCAATCCCGAAAAATGCACGTGAGTAAACGATAACTAGTAAAAATGTGTATCTATATCGTCTAGCTCTTGGGATTACTCAATTTTTTTTTGATGTACAAATAATAAAGTGAGTAAATATAAATTAACTCAAAGGGAATACCCACACAAGAAACCTTGAAAATTGTGCATTTTTTCAACGTTTCTTGTTCCTGCTACATATTAAAAACCGTAATACATACTTACAAGAGCGAAACTTGGCATGATTATAGTGCATACTCTATAGTTAAACAAAAAATAGTAAAAACAATTATTTCACAAATATGTGTGGTGGTACGGAATCCTTAGTGCACAAGTCCGACTGACACTTGACCGGTTTTTTCTTTTTCGTGTCATTCTAGTCTGAAGAGGAGTTAGTTATTTTATGTTAATCGAATTTTTGCATGAAGGAAATTAACATTTTAATTTAAATTTACATTTTAAATTAAATTGTATTACGATTATTTTAGATGTTATTTGTGGTTTCGTGGTAATTTATAACTGTTATTGTATTACGTGTGGTTTTAGTAATATAATATTTCTATTATTTGTTTTTGAATGAACAGCTTAATAAAAATTAATTATCTTTGCTTCTATAAAAGCGGAAACAATGTTTGAGAAAAAAGCTACTTAGTTGCTGTTTTATTAGTTACGTATTAAAACTAGGAACCCTTAGACTTAAAACGCACTAGCGGCCATCCGCAATACGGCGTGCCGCTTGCGGCTGGCCGCTAGTGCGTTTTAAGGCTTAGTGTGCGTCCTGAGTGACGGCGCACGGGCGTATTGCGGATTGCGGAGCGGCTTTACCGTCGATACCTGGCCTTAGTGCACGCGGGAAAGTTGACGCGTACGCGCGTGTTTAGTGTTTCGTTTATTTTACTTTACTTACTACTTAGTTTTCTTAACTTTGTACGAAACTTCGCAGGTAGGTGTCATCTGTGAACCGCCATAAAGTTGCGTTGTAAAATTGACAGAATGATTATTACCCACAAATAGTGGATCCAGACTGCAACAACATTAAAATTTTATCAAAAAATATTTCATGGTAAAAAAATGTTGAATGAAAATTCAACAGAAAGAAGTAAAATTAGGTCCATGTCTACGATTCATCATCATCATCATTCAGCCGAAAGATGTCCAGTGCTGAACATAGGCCTCCCCCAATATGCATGTCGGAGGAGTGAAGTAAACGGCTTGTTTACGTACTAGTGGCGCCATCTATTTGTGTTTGAGATACTCTAGTCGATTAATCAAATCGATAACAGCTGTCATTGAGTCAGTAGTTCTAGCCAAGGTTGTCAAATGAACTGTCGCATGTGACGTTTGACATCTGTCAGATGTCGAGGTGAGACTAGTGTGTTAGTGACACGACACATTTGACATCGAGAGCTCGACCGCGCCGGGTGTGCGCACTGATTCTAACCAACCACGTGCAACATGGCGGACACCGATGATATTTCAGATAAAATCCCTCTGCATCTCCGACATGCATGTTGTCATAATCGCCACGCTTGGCAGGCGGGTTGGCGATCGCAGTATGGTTGTTAAAGTACTCAGAGAACGCTGCTGCCCATCCTCTGGTGAATCCCTTAGTCACCTTGTACGACACCCACAGTAAGAGATGGGGTAGTGCTATTATTTACGTCCGGCACCACACGGATTTGCTTATTTTATTTCTAAGATTATCTTACACGACATGACATGAAACTTGACAATCCACAGACAGAGCCATGAGGAAAAAAACACAAGAAATATAATATGCTTGAAGCTGTATACAAAAAGTTTTGTGACATCTTGTCAATGCGAGATTTTATTCCATAACATAATACCTTTTGATGCTCAATGAGATCTGTTATATTTCAGTATCTTTCACGACGGCTTTATCTTTTTATCGTATATCATCTGACGTGAATAGACGTCGCAAAGGTCTTTCGATAGTCCATTTCTATGAAAGAAATGGTTTTTATTTAACGGACTTGTTTATGTTGTTGAGAAATGAATGTAGCAAAAGTAAATTATTTACAACTGTTGACCGCGTTTTCACTTGCATTTTGGGGGAACTACGATATAATCCAGGTTTTAATCCAGGGCATGGTCTATCTGTGTGCCAAATTTCATCTAAATTTGTTCAGCCGTGTATGCCTAACAAACATTCATCCATGCATGCATCTTCAAAAACTTTCACATCTATCATACATAATATATATTAAATCTGTAAACTTGGCGTATCTGTGCAAAGGAAATATAAAAAAATACCGGGTAGTTTAAAGGATAACAGATAGATCCACCAATAGAACTCGTTTCGAATTTTAAGATAATTTTTTGAATGTTTGTCTATTTACCTATTTGTCTGTTGGACGGTTTGTTTGTGCACGTATCACGTAAAAAGTACTGTCTCAATATGATTGACGTTTACAGATGAATATTGTGTTTATCTAGGAATAAAATTTTGTTTTCATTTCATCATAATCGGATCGCTCAATCAAAAGATACCTATTAGAATTTAAAGTTATCAAGAAGATAACTTAAGAAGGTTTAAAACGCACTAGCGGCCAGCCGCAACGCGGCGTGCCGCGCCGCAGCCCCAGAACAACCGGAGCGGTTGACGGCTGGCCGCAAATCAGTGCGTCGATATCATGCGGTTTCATATAAAAATCGATATGCGGCCAGCCGCAAGCGGCACGCCGCATGCGGCTGGCCGCTAGTGCGTTTTAAGCCTTAACGGCACGCCGTATTCCGGCTAACCGTATCGTCTCGGTTCTATTGCGATCCACCGCAAACGTCAGTGCTTCTAGAAATATTGCACAAGATGGACGTCGAAGAACTAGCTGAAGTTATTTGTTTATACTATCGTAGAAAATGTCTTCGAAACAGTGAGAAAGAATCGAATTTAAACACACAGTGACAGTCCCCGGCTGTACAGTGTCTAGCGACTTGCGGCTAACCGCGCCGAGTGCGTGGAGAGGATGCGGCGTGCCGCATCATTCAACCGTCGCGGCTCGCCGCAGCCCCAGAACAACCGGAGCGGTTGACGACTGGCCCCAAGTCAGTGCGTCGATATCATGCGGTTTCATGTAAAAATGGATGTGCGTGCGTTTTAAGCCTTACACGCGGACGGAGTCGCGGGCAAAGCTGGTTTATAATGTTAGTGGGATAGTAGAATATATCATGACCATTTACTGTAGTGGTTTTTGAGAAGCCCATGTTTAGCACATGGAGGATGGTTATGGACTGATATGACATGGTATTTATTATTTTTAGTACATAAGTACAGCACAGAAAAAAGTAATGATAGCCTAGCGGTTGAACGCTTAATTTCTATCTTGACGGATTTAAGTACGACCGCGGCCCGCATCTCCGTTTCTAATTCAAGTGCGGATCAGAATTTGGTTACCACCTACGTTAACGGTAAAGGAAAACATCGTGAGAAAACCTGCACACCTGGAGGCCTACTCTCTAAGTCCGTCAACGAAGTTAGTCACCCGTCCGAAAGTAGCCCGTAACGTAGGAGTGAACAAAATAAGTGTCAAATTCAACTCTCCGGACGAGCAAAAACACATCGTTAGTAGTGACAGCTGTCAAATCGTGTTGTCATTCATTCTTAGTTCGGACCCCGAAATAATCGTATGTCCGTAGGTGATGGAGGAGTGGAGTAGGAAAGGCTCGACAACTAAGGCCGAAATCGGACGACACGTTTGGTGCAGTGGCTAAGTGATTGGCTTCTGCGCTACGGGTCGTGGGTTCGATTCCCACACGGAACAAAAATTTGTATGGCCTGCAGATGGTTGTTTCGGGTCTGGGCGTTTGTTTGTTAGATTTGTGTCTGTAAACGCACCCACGATACAAGAGAAATCTTAGTGAGGGGCAACGTTTTTTTAAAAAAAAAAAAAAAAAACACGGTGTACGAGCATCGCTACATGAAATGTATTGTTTTTACCTGAAAAAGCATTTGCCAATTCGCCAATTAGGTACTTGTCTACATTCGCTGACTAGGCTATCGCGCCTACCACAAGTGGCCTACTTTAGATATCAGTGATTTTATTTCCTGTACACATCCCGTGTGATTCGTCCAACTACATAGTACATCTCAGGGTACGGAGTTACTGCCCGTACACACGGACTTCGTGCTTAGAGAGTAGACCCCCTGACATGGTTCCAAAAAGTTTTGATGGTATGAGTAATCCACCAACGTAACCAGGCCAGCGTGTTGGACTAAAGCTTAAACCCTTCTCAATGTGAGAAGTGGTCTGTCCCTAGTAGCCAGATTATATTAAACACTGCACAACATTTCCTTCCTTAGAAATTGCAGTTGTTAGTCTGTCGTATAAACCACTAGCCCAGCGTTACCAGATCTAACAACTTTTTAGTAGATCTACCTATTTTGCGTACAATCTACCTCTCTACCACCCTTAGTCTTAAAGCACACTAGCGGCCAGCCGCAATACGGGCGGCAGGCCGCACATCGATTTTTACATGAAACCGCACGATCTCAACGCACTGATTTCCGGCCAGTCATCGTGCGCCAGTGCGTTGAGATCATGCGGTTCCATGTAAAAATCGATGTGCGGCCTGCCGCAAGCGGCACGCCGTATTGCTGCTGGCCGCTAGTGCGTTTTAAGACTTAGTCATAAATCAACCTATTGCAAACAAAAATATTTGTTTAAAAATATGAGGAACTTAGCTCTGAATGTTTGCAATTGTTTATTAAGAAAATAGCGTAGAACCTCGGTTAAATAGTGATCATCAGAATGACAAAAAATCTAGAAAAAATATATGTTTAGGTATCAAATAGGTACTAAAGGAGAATGGGCAAAAAAAAAACCCAGATCCAACAGAAACGGCTTGTATTGGTATTTGTCACACTAAATGTCCTAAACAATCCTGCATAATTTTTTTTTTCCTCGGCTCCGTCTGGACCCATGAAAACGAGGTCAAAGATTGAAAAAGTGTCTGTTCGTGTATTATTGAAATCATTAAATATTTATTCTAATCATTATATCGCAGTGCGCTGCTGGATATAGGCAGCTCCTATTAATCGTCACCACACCAGGTGCTTGCACAGATAATGGATTAAAACAGTATCAAACTTGTAAAAGTGGTTAGTACAATGAAAAATGAAAATAACCATTGAACTAGTCAACCGAAGCCCCCAAGGCTGTCAATAGGTCCTTCGGCCTATTAATATCATCAAGGTAGAGGATTGACTATGCAGTCACTAGAAGTCCTCTGGACAACCATCCGGTGTTCTCTGACCATGTAAATATCTCACATTATTGAGATGGAATAATTAGGTAGTTACTTAAACTCACGCCAGTGTTGCCCGAAGGGTTGGCAGAGGTGTATAGTACACCCACATTTCGCCGTTTATGTTTACGTCCCATGTATTAGGGGGCGAGCCTATTGCCATCGACCGGGCACAAATCCAGACTCCGGGCTGCTACTGAGAAATTCCACACGGAAAAACCCAGTGACACTTTGCCCGACCTGGGGATCGAACCCAGGACCTCACGCCCAGCAGTCGCGCTTGCGACCGCTAGATCAACGAGGCAGTCTAATTAGGTAGTTATGTCGAATAAATAGATGTGTACACGATATCATTTTTCATTGTACCACTTTTACAAGTTTGATAATGTTTTAAACCATTATCTGAGCAAGCACCTGATGTGGTGACGATTAATAGGAGCTGCCTATATCCAGCAGTGCACTGCGATATAATGATTAGAATAAATATTTAATGATTTCAATAATACACGAACGGACATTTTTTCAATCTTTGACCTCGTTTTCATGAGTCCAGACGGAGCCGAGGAAAAAAAAAAGATGTAGGATTGTTTAGGACATTAAGTGTGACAAATACCAATACAAGCCGTTTCTGTTGGATCTGGGTTTCCGATATATGAAATTTGCCCATTCTCCTTTTTGTAAAGGCGAATTGAAATTTTGGAGCCCTTGCGTGGAGATTCTAAATGTGGGCAGTCATCCTGACATCAGAATGACTGCCCAAATTTTAAATTCATTTTCTCAGTTATTAATTAGGTACCAATTATTTAAACAAAGGTATCAAATAGTAACAAATAGGTATTAGATTTTAGTAATATTTTAAAGCTGATCGGCCATTTTGGCCAGTCATTCTGTTGTTCACGGTTAAATAAATAAGAAATAAATCGAGCAGTTTTTACGCATTTTTAAACCCGAAAAATCGACTGAAATAGGATGGTAGATCTATCTACTTTTCATTTCAAACTCTACAGATTTCTACCAAGTTTTGAAACTACATCTACCATTTTCCTAAAATTAGGGGTGGCAACACTGCACTAGCCGACACAATACTCTCCTTTGACACAGTCTAACAAGGAAACGACCGGAAAACTTGCCATTTGCACAGAAATACAAGTTTCTCGGTACCGTCCACATTTCCGGAACTCGTCTTTATGCAAACACACTCGATAAAGATTCTAGGACGTTCATATCCTGTTTGCTTTTTGCTTTATACTCGTAGATATTGGTTGCACATGTTTGATTTGACTTTGATCTGTATCGATTATACAGGCTGTAAGGGTAAACACCGTAATCCTTCAAACCAGTGGTTTGGTATCATTTATAGAACGTAAAATCAATGAAAAATAATAAACTTTTTTTTTTTTCAATTTTCATTTTTCCTCAAAAGCATTTCACCCTATGCGCGGGGGCAACAAGCTACGGGAGGGGGCGCGGGGAACTCGCCGCGTGGCCCGACGCACGGCCCCGCACGTTTTGCTACCCCAGTCAGTCAGCTGTCTCGTTAGCGAGAGTGTGTACGCCGCGTTGTAGCGCCACCGCGCCGCTGATTTCTCGCGCGTATATTTTTTTATTTTTTTTTTACTCTGTCCTATTTGTTTTATGTTTAAGTCAACTACCCATGGTTTGAGTGATAACGGTGTTTACCCTTACATGCTGTATTTTAGCATGTGCGGTATTTGAGAACATAAACTCACGCCTGTATTGCCCGATGGGTTGGCAGGGGTGTACCTATAGTATTCCCACATTTCGCCGTTTTGTTTACGTCCCATGTAATAGGGGGCGAGACTATTGCCATCGACTGGGCACAAATCCAGACTCCGGACTGCTACTGAGAAACTTCACACGGAAAAACCCAATAACACTTTGCCCGACCTGGGGCAAGTCTAAATTTAGTATTAGAGAAATGAAGAGATATTTAGTAGAAACTTGCTGGTGTAGGGTAACAGACATCGGCTAAGTTATTTATCACTGCTGCAGCAGTCATAGTATAGCGCGGCTGTCCCATTTCAAAACCTTGTAAGGGCTTAAAACGAAATTTTACAGGAGAGCGCATAAACGTAAAATCGGTCAGCTTTTGAAAAGTATTTATATTAAGTAAAACCATGTGGTAAAGTGACTTACTAGATTTTAAAATGATGCAGTGAATGGCACTTACTAGATATCGATGCTTAAAAAAACCTGCTTATTATGTGAGTTTTCAACGCTGGTGTTTTTGTATTTGGTAAAGACTTTCTAGGTTAGCAAGATTATGCAATAAAACGATCTTTGTAAAAAGTGTCCCTTACTAGGTTTTGAAATGGGATAGCCGAGCGGTTGAACGCTTGCCTTCTATGCAGGAGGGTCATAAAAGTTTGATACCGGCCCGCACCACTGACTTTTCGAGTTCATGTGCTGTCATAATTTGATTGTGTGAGGTATGAACTCTTCACATTGAGAGAAGGAACGAGTATTGATAACCACGTTTGCACACTGCGGGTTGGCGTTTTGAGAGGTTTCAGTTTTCCTCACGAGATGTTTTCCTTCACCGTATATCAGTGACGTCTTAGTTTAACTAAGAAAGTACATATCACATTGAAAAAGTCCCATTGGTACATGCCTGGGTTTGCTCCGTGCCACCACGACGTTTTTAATGAGCTTTTAGGTTATTAATAACATAATACAAAAACATCAATCACAAATCAGGTCAACATAAACCGTTTCCTGGTGCTGGATTTTATTTTTCAATATCCCGTACATACATAAATCAGGTCACGTTTTCCCTAGCCAGCCATAGATGTATGATTTATATCTTTCATGCTCGTTTGGGCAACGTATTGAAGCGAAGCGTAGATTACAGAAGCAAAGGACTGTAATACGACGACAAAAATATGCGCTGGACTCTTTGGTAAAAGGTAAAGGTGTTTCTTTGAGAAAGAAGAGAGCCTTTTAGTAGATTTTCACATAGACGAAGAAGTGCATCGACAATTTTATACTCTGAAGATTTTTATTGAAAATAGAGTACCTATGTCTAAAAATCCATTTTACATTTCGTACGACACTATTGGAGATTATTTTTATTTGATTTTAAAAACTTATAGAGAATTATCAATAATCTTGTTTTGTTATGATTTTATATTACAACACATTGAGCGTATCTTGCACGGCTCATGTTTCGTCGCGTACCGCGTGTGCACCGCGCTACATACAAATTCTCCTGCGCGGCCTCACCACGCGTATTTTACGTCGTAAGAAGTTAGAAGTTTCTTGCGCCCGCATTACTGCGCAAGATACGCTAATTGGGTGTTTTGGTACTTAGTAATCACTTGGACACAACTCACGCGGGCCCGCCAACGCCGCGCCCCACGTTTATTGTGACGAACGCTAAACTGCTGTGATTAGACGGTCTAGTATATGTTTGCGTTCCGATTATGACTGCCTAAGTAAAAACATAAGTATTATATACATATATTCGGAAGCATCACCCACGCTTTTCAGTGATGAGGCTGTACATTCCACGAATGTGTGGGGTCGAGGCTTTTTAAACGCCCAGCCCCTACACAACCGTGAAATGTACAGCCTCAGGGAGTATTTCCTTCAAGCTGAAGGGGAGTATAATGAATAAGATATATCGTATTCATTATTATGTACACGGTTAGTCGGACAGGGGGTACTAATCCGCAGACCACTTGAAGGGTCACTGATGACGGCTTAAAAGCAAGTGTTAAAATTTCAAAATTCGATAATTTTTATTTCCATGTAAAATAATTTTTATTTTTGTTTTTTCAAAAATTCTTCGTTCCTACTTCAGTTACGAATACAGAAAATGGAGCTTCTAATTCGTGACCCCAAATATGACCTACAATGTAAACACAGCTGATCATAGTTGAGGATAGACAGATTTTATCGTATTTTTTATGACATCTTTGAACAGCCATTTCTCTTAAACTATTGACTTTTGGGGAAAGTTGTAGAACAAAAGTTATTCGATATTATGGGTACTTTAACACCCTTTCGGTTTAGTATCCCCTTTCCGACTAACTTTGTATGTTTGTAAATGTGCATATTATTATGTAGTAAGTATATTAGTATTTCTAAACAGTTTTATAGATACTCGCTACCCAGAGGGTTAAAGGGCATAAAGGACAGCCCTAATGTCCTTTACGCCCTTTGAGCCCTGAGTTATTAAATGTTCTCAAAATAAATAATCCATTAGACATGCAGTGTAATTAAATTAAAACAATAAGATTAATGGTTATAGTTATAGTTGTTATAGTTGTGTGTGGTTATAGTTGGGAGTAATCGTTCCGATTCTTTATTTGAAAACAATCATTTGTTTGACTAATAGCTGATTACTATGATTTATCGAGCGTTATTTTTTAAATTAAGACTTGTATTTTTACCAATAACGAAATAAAGACCTTAGGCTTTGCATAGTAGATCCTCCCATAGGTTAGTAGTTATCACGGGTAAAATTAGCTTACAAGTCCATTTAAGTATATCCCCAGTTAGGCGATAAAAAATGCTACCATTGGTAAGCAAAACGATTAGTTTTTGTTCATAGGAACCGAGTATTAATAAAATTGCACAACTTTTCTGTTCATCATTTACAGACGATTTTAATAACGTTTTATGGTAAACCTTTTTTCACAACACGAGAGCGGCCCGAATAGCCGCTAATTTGTGTGCGCTGATTGAAACACATTTCACAGGTTTACTAATTGGAATATAAAAAATAAATAAACTTTAAAAATAATAGTACCCACGTTAAAAAGGTTTAGTTTCAAAATTAATAGTATGCACTTTAATTTCAAAATTTCTAAGCTAAAGTCTTCTTTAAAAATAAATCTGCACTATAATTTTAATGCTTCTGACTTCAAAGTCCCCCACAATAAGAAATAAAATAACAAACAGATATCTGAAAGGTAAGTTCGGTTATGTTAGACCTGAGACCACTGAACGCATGAACCGAGCGAGCGAAGCGAGCTGTGTCGCGGCTGGCGAGTGCCAGAAACGATTCGCTTCGCCGATCCCTTTCCACTATTCGTTTAATAGGTGCGTTCAGAGACAAATGGTTTTTGATTGATTTATAGTGCGAACCATAATTATTCGACTATATTATTCGTCTTACGTTATTATAGACTATATTATTCGACTTTTCATAAGCGCCTGTAATGGTTTATGTGAAATAAAAACTTTTGATTTTGATTGATTTTGCAGTGGGAAGATAGTTTTGAAGTGCGCCTTAAACATTTTTGTTTTCATTAATTTTAAAGGTGCTTATTATGGACACTTATTAACCTCTGACCTGAAAGACGATGCAGACATTGAAAGGGAACGTAGGGCGCTGTCTGTTCGTGCGAATATGATAGCCCGCAGATTTGCTCGGTGTTCAAAGTAACCCTATTTAGGGCATTTTGTACGTCCTTTTATACTGGCAGTCTGTGGATGGATTACACGCAGAAACAGTACAGCGCTCTACGTGTCCAATACAACAACGCGTTCAGGGTGCTCTTGGGGATGCCTCGCTTCTGTAGCGCGTCGGGGATGTTTGCCGAGGCGCGTGTGGATTGTTTCCACACAATTATGCGCAAGCGGTGCACATCCCTGGTGCGTAGGGTGCGGGCAAGCCGCAACAGTATCCTGAACGCTTTTGCGGAACGTTTCGACTGTCAGTACGTGAACCACTGCTGCATGGTTCACGTACTGACAAATGTTAAAATATTATTTTGATTTTAATGTTATTATTTGATTTTGATTTTAATTGTGATTTGAATTTTTATTGATTTTGGTTTTAGTTTTGATTGTGATTTAAATTTTGATTTTAATTCTTGATTTTGATTCTCGATTTTAATTCTTGATTTTAATTTTGATTTTAATGTGGATCATAATTTTTATTTTAATAATGTAATGTGATTTAATTTTAATTTAATTTATGTAATAATTATGTAATAATTTATATGGGTACAATACCTGAAATAAACGATTATTATTATTATCTCTCTTCAAATCACGGCTCATCTTCCGTGCGGAAGATGTCCGGTCCTTTGGAAGGCATACACGGGGACACAGGTCCAACGCGCGGAGGCCCCTTTGAGAACTTTAATCTAAAATGGGGTGGGGCACCAACCGGGGACTGTCCACGGCTGCACTATTGGAGTATAGTCATGGACCGTCCCAGGTGGGTGCAAAACTATTGTGAAATATGGTAAAAATAAAACTGGTCTATGGGATGGGGTGTTAAATGGACTACTTAACTTCTATTGCCGGAAGAAAACGGCGTCTGCCTTTCATTATTATTATTGTGCGTATTTAATACATCCCTTGATAATTTTGCACTTCTTTTTTTTTTCTCGTGTGTCACTAGCTAACGAGATTGGCTCATGCCGTGGTAAAAAGATTAGTCAACCAGAAAGTTTGGTAGCGACTTACCGGGTGTGCCTTTAAATGCTTTCGACTTACGAGTCGGCTCAGGTGGCACAACTAAACTGCCAGAACGACGAAAAGTCTCATGTTGATTTTTTTCAACATCCTCATACAGAACTTTGTGGATCATGTTGTGATTGTCCAGGAATTCAGTAAAAGTTTCCACTTCGTTTTCGAATATTAGAAAATCGATAGATTTGTTGTCTCTTATCCAACTTCAGTCATATGTGCTGTGGCAAAGTATAATGAGATTTTAGTATGTTTGTTACTAAAGACAAATATCTCGTCGATCGGTATTGGTTAAAATTAAGACTGGTGTATCTTTGCCATCAATCAAGCACAGTCTTTATTGTTGCTTATAGAAGACTATTGCATAGAAGCATCCAATGGTACAAATACTCTAAAGAGTATAGGGCCAGTTCGGCATATTATAAAAATGTCAGCACTGTCCATTAACAGTCACACAGGTATTTCAGTCCTCATCGAGCTGTCTCCCACCCAATCTCCCGCCAGCAACGCTCTAAGCCGAGGTCCGCGTCCCACTAGGGGGTTACCCTTAGTGCTGTGTTTGCTAGTAGTCATGATGTTAATTAATAGATCATGTGTGGTTTTAAGGAATTAACAAATTGGTTTACACCCCGTATATTTATCAACTAAAAACAAAGGTGTGCGATACTCCGAGGCTACGCTGCTTTACCACCAGAGATGTGCTATGCAACGTTGCTATGGATGCGTTTGATAGCCACTAATCGTATTCATTGGTCCACATAGCATAGCACTGGTGGAAAATGATTCAACTAAGCTATGTTTTGTATATGGAAGGATGCGTGCTGTTGATGCGTGCTGTGGATGCGTGCTATGGATGCGAGCTATGCATGCGTGCTATCGATGGTCGCGAGTGGTGTACCTACAGTAGGCGCACGTTTGTCACCGAAACTAGCACATCTTAATCGCTCCGCTACATAGCTTAGCATCGGTGGAAACGATCACATAGTTTCGTAGCTTAGCTTTTAATTCTCGCAGCTTAGCTGCATAGCACATCTCTGGTGAAAAGGCACCCTTAGGGGGCGTAAAGGACAGCTTAATGTCCCTTACGTTACTTCAGCTCTCAGTTAAAAAAAATCTAAAAATAAATAATCCACTAAACTAAACCTTTAAGAATTAAAAACAGAATTAATCTCGACAATATCATGTTATCATTGAAAATAGAAGGAATTCTGAGAAAGGCACGCGATAAGTTTTATGGACCTATAAAAACCTACGCTTACTTACCAAATTAATTGACCGAGTCTTATTTTTCTACACAGCGAGCATTCAGATAAAATATTCAAGAACTAAAACAGTTTCTATTTAAACGAGAGCTTTGCTCCATTAAAATGTTCAACAAGAATTTTAGTGAAATTAAATAAAGAGAAAAAATGACAGCGAATAATATTACTTAGAAGACAAGAAAAATATGTAGTCTAGCTCTAGGGATTACTCGAATTTTATGTTGTGCAAATATAAGTAAGAGTATGTAGTATTTAAGAGATAACATAAAAAGTTATTTTTTTTGTTTTTCAGAATGACTGGTGAGGCACTAACGATCTCTTAAGGGGTCACTGTACTCATCATTATGAACAACTTTTACTACGGGACTAAACATGAAATCGCGAAAAAAAAATCAGCTGTTCCGTACATTTATGTTCGCATTACTCGTCATGTCATGTCGAATGAAAACGTCCGCATTGTTAACTTTTATAATGGGACCTTAATATGGACTTTGTAGTGTTGTTAGCAAATATGCAGACGCTCATGAACATAGGCTTCACCATCAAGTAATGTAGAGGTGATTTAACTCATCAATAATAGTGAATTAGTGAGAAGAATAAAAAGAAAAAAAAACCTTTTGAATTAGTGTATTGTAGTGAACAGTGAGCCTAAACTGTAATGCTAACTATAAAGTAAAATTGCTATTTATAAAGAACACACACTTCCCCTCAAAATAGGCTTAAAAAAAGGTTGTTGGAAGCATTCTTATTATTTTTTTACCTTTAAGTTTCATTTGAATTTTACTTATGACTCTTTTGGCTAGATCTTAAAGTAAAAAATGGCCAAGTGCGTGTCGGGTCACGCGCAGTAATAGGGTTCCGTAGTTGCACAATAATGCGGACTAAGAAGAGGGCTTAGTAATTTTTAAATGGAATTTGTACGAAATTTTTATTTTTCCGGTTGGTCGACTATTACTCGTAAACTTGTAAAGCCTACTTATCTGTGATAGTTTTCCTTTTAACTTCGTTGTGTATACTACTACCGTGATTTTTTTTCACGTATTCAAAACTAGCCGTTTAGCTGGCAGGGGGGACGGGACACTTGACCCTAACAAAAATTTGCACTTTAAAGTTTAATATTTCAGAAACGGATCCCTTAATCGAAAAATTGTTTTCACAATCATAAATATTTTTGAAAGACCTATCCAACAACACCCCGCACGATGGGATAGACGAGAAAAAAAAAACATCCCCACTTCAGATGTACAAGAGGCACCCTCAAAAAAAATATTTTTCATGAATTTAATTTACCACTTTGTCGGCGTAATTTAAATGTATATCTGTGCCAAATTATAGCTTTCTAGTACTAAGAGTCTCTGAGCTAAGCTGTGGACGGACGGAAGGACATGGCGAAACTATAAGGGTTCCTTGTTGACTACGGAACCCTAAAAATAGGAAACAATCAAAATCTTTTAGAATTTTCAAATGATGTTATAAAATCTAATTTTCTATAGACTCTCTAAATATGTGCAGAATTCCTTGCTTATACATTTTAATGGCAAGAAATGCACCACCTGATTACAGTATTGCAACATCCAGGAACATTGATTCGATTCCCGTATCAGGAAATCTAATATAACTTCCGATGCAGGCATAGGTTGTTTCAAGCCCCGTTGTTTATGCATGCTCTAATTACGTTTGTATTGGTACCGAGGACACAGAGAATCTTAGTGCTAGGCTAACAAGGGAAGTGTCGGTAGCGATTCTGTCTGTAACCTACGCTTGTGTTGGTTTAGCTCTATTAACACGAGTCTGAATATTGTAAGCACGAGATATTGGCCGTGTAGCTTAAAGCGAAGCCTACCCTTTCCGTATTAATCCTAGTGTTTGCTTAACCTATTGAAAAAAAAAAGCATTTCAGGATGATTTTCTGCCATAACACTAAGTCGGAGCATTAGGTTAACTTACCCAGTCCTTTGAGTTCTTGGAACTATAATATTAGAACATACTTAGCGTATCTTGCGTCGCGTATCTTACGTAAAATACGCGTGGTGAGGTCGCGTAAGAGAATTTGTATGTAGCGCGATGTATACGCGTAACGCGACGAAAATGAGCCGCGCAACATACACTCAATGTGTCTGCAGCCTAAGGCTTAAAACGCACTAGCGGCCAGCCGCATGCGGCGTGCCGCTTGCGGCATGCCGCACATCGATTTTTACATGAAACCGCATGATCTCAACGCACTGGTGCACGACGTTTGGCCGGTAATCAGTGCGTTGAGATCATGCGGTTTCATGGAAAAATCGATGTGCGCCGCTAGGGCGTTAGTCCTTGAAAAGCAACAGACCTTTTTATGGACAAACGAAGTCAATGCGTTTACTGCATTTAAAGCCCTCTGAGGTATTAACGAATTCCAACGTAGTTATTCCCTATAGCTTGTATTTCACATCCTGCAATATTGATTTTGTTACTTAATTGAAAGTATCCGTTACTACGGTACTATCAGAATTTGATTATCACTTGCGGTGATAGAAGACATCTTAAGGATGAAATAATTAAAGAACCAGTAATGCTGAAAAGGCTTCAACTAAAAGTTGTTCAACAAATTCTGAGAAGAGGTTCATGCCCAGCAGTGGGACGGTAATGAGTGGGTTAGGTTATGTTCACAGGGTTATTTCAAATTAACTGGCGAGATTTCACAGGGTTAAGAATTATAATTAACTAGCTTTTACCCGCAGCTTCGCTTGCGTGAAATTTTAAACCCGTTAAGTGACGATTTTCCATACAAACTTTCATCCCCTATTTAACTCTCTTAGGAGTTGAATTTCAAAAAATCCTTCCTTATTCCTTGTCTACATTATAAAAGGAACCTCTGTGCAAAATTTCAACTTTTTAAGTCCAAGGGTTTGGGCTGGGCGTTGATGAGTCAGTCAATCAGTCAGTCAATCAGTCGGTCAGGACTTTTCTTTTTATTTACCTACATATAGATAGATAAAGCATTAATTAGAAAACAAGATACTTTTAGTTTACGTGTTTTTTTTATTCGAATGTTTTCTATCAATAATACTTAGGCTGCAGACACTCTGAGCGTATCTTGCGTGGTTCATGTTTCATCTTGTTACGCGTATGCACCGCGCTACATACAAATTCTCCTGCGCGGCCTCACCACGCGTATTATTATCATTGTTACACCGAACGTAATAGGTCCTAGAAGTTTCGCGCGCATCTTGCTTTCGATCAATGTTAAGTCAACTACATTCGAAGTATTTTCAGCGGTTATAGCCACACTTAAGCGTATTTTTCGTTGCGTATCTTGCGCTGGGTACTGCTAAGTGTGTTTTGGTCCTTAGCAACCGTGTGAAATTTTGCCAGTTAATTTGTAGCAACCATATATTCATTTTTTAGTATATCTATGGTTATCAAAGTCCCTATTATTTCCCCATTTATCAAACAGACTATCTATATATCTAATAAATCTGTACTCTTGGCGTATCTGTACCATAGAAATATTTTAAAAAATACTAGCGGTTGTTTAAAGGATAACGAATTCATTTCTTTCTTTCTTTTTCTTTCTTTTTTTTAAAAACGTTGCCCCACACTAAGATTTCTCTTGTATCGTGGGTGCATTTACAGACAGAAATCTCACAAACAAACGCCCAGACCCGAAACAACCATCTGTAGGCCATACAAATTTTTGTTCCGTGTGGGAATCGAACCCACGACCCGTAGCGCAGAAGCCAATCGCTTAGCCACTGCACCAAACGTGTCGTCACATTTCGACCATTTTTGTAACATTTGTCTGTTTACTTGGATATGACGATGGAATTATTGACTTCCTCGTCTAGCGTAGGTCTAGCGGTCGCAAGCACGACTGCTGAGCGTGAGGTCCGGGGTTCGATCCTCAGATCGGGCAAAGTGTTATTGGGTTTTTCCGTGTGGAATTATTCAGCAACAGCCCGGAGTCTGGATTTGTGCCCGGTTGATGGTAATATGCTCGCCGCTCATTACCTGGGACGTAAACGTAACGACGAAATGTGGGTGTACTATGCACCTCTGCCAACCCTTCGGGGAATAAGGCACGATGTTATGTTATGTTGTCTGTTTATCTGTTTGTCGGTTTGTTTGTGCACGCATCAAGTCTAAACTATTAACCCAATGCGGTTGACTTTTATAGACAAATATTGTGCGTATCTCGGAGTAACATTTAGTTTTTCTTTCATCGAAATCGGCTTGCTTAATCAAAATATATTAGAATTTAAAGTTATCAATAAGTATTAGTTGTTGTGACACAATACCTATTGGTTTCCGATTTCAACGCGGATTGAGTCGCGGGCACAGCTCGGCTGTCCCATTTCAAAACCTATTAAGGGCTTAAAACGAAATTTTACAAGAGAGCGCATAAACGTTAAATCGGTCAGCCTTTGAAAAGTATTTATGTTAGGTAAAACCATGTGGTTAAAGTGACTTACTAGGTTTTAAAATGATCACAAGCAGTGAATGGCACTTACTAGGTAACGATGCTTAAATATATCTGCTTATTATTTGAGTTTTCAACGCAGGTGTTTTTGTATTTGGTAGAGACTTTCTAGGTTACCAAGATTATGCAATAAAACGATTTTTATAAAAAGTGTCCCATACTAGGCTTTGAAATGGGACAGCCGAGCTCTAGCCAGTTCTACATAAAAAAACATATTTTGTTGTAAGCCTGTCACGAATACACACTGATTGTTTTCAATATATTATTTATTTGTTTTCTATATAGGCTTTGACAACCTGTCATCGCCATACTATTCAGATTTCCAATGTATAACGTGTGTGTTAGCGGAGTAACGAGTTTCCAGAATCCATAGATGTCAACATCGCAATGTACATTATTGTACTGCATATAAATTGGATTCAGGATTGAAATGACGACTGATTGAGACTGGAATTATATGAAGAGTTACGTACGGTAGTTATGTAATGGTAATGGTAATGGTGCCAATTCTCTTGTTTACCAATTAAATTAAATTTAAAGAATTGCTAGTTATACAAGGTTAGTCGGCAAGGAGGTACTAATTTGAAAGGGTGTTAAAGTACACTTAATAATGAATAACTTTTGTTCTACAATTTTCCCCAAAAGTCAATAGTTTATGAGAAACAGCTGCAAAAATTTCATAAAAAATACGCTAAAATCTATTTATCTTCAGCTATGAGCAGCTGTGTATACATTTTAGGTTATATTTGAGGTCACGGATTAGACGCTCTATTTTCTGATTTTGTAACTAAATAAGGGACGAAGAATTTTCAAAAAAACTAAAATAAATATTTCGCATGGAAATAAAAGTGATCGAAAAGAGATGTTTGATTTTGGGCCACCACTATGTACAGTATATAGAAAAATAGGAAAAAATAGGGGATTTCATAAAAATACAAATAAATTAATTTGAAGAAGAGTACTCTTGTACTGGAATTATTATTTGAGGACGTTTTTAATATGTTAACCCTTTTTTTTCTGGTAGCCATGACAGTTGTGTTTGACATTGACATGAGTTTGACAACTTTGACAGTCATAAACCTATCCTTCCATCATACTTTGTCTAAGCCTTCCATCCTATGACATTCAACAGTTGTCAAAATGACATTTCACATAATTTCGATCCACCATATTTATATATGTTGTGAACAGCTCTCCTTGACCAAGATGAAAAAAAGTCGCAAGCGCGACTACTGAGCGTGACGTCCTGGGCACGATCCTCAGGCCGGGCAAAGTGTTATTATTGTTAAGTGTTTCCGTGTGGAATCTCTCAGTAGCAGCCTAAAGTTTGGATTTATACCCGGTTGATGGCAGTAGGCTCGCCCATTGCATGAGATTTAAACAGAAAGGCGAAATGAGGGTTTACTGTACATCTCTGCCTACCCCTTCGGGGAATACAGGCGTGATGTTATGTTACAAAAATATCTTACAAATCCCATGCTCGTATTTGTAGATTTTGCACCCATAAACAATCTAATGCTAAAATGTGTCCATTTCCTTGAAGGACGCTAACACAGCCAAACATTTATTCATAGTCATATCATTTAGTCAATCGTAAAAATTGGGGCCAATGCCGTAACTTTTGTGTAAAAATACTTTTGCCCGGGAACAACATAATCGTAACCGTATTTTGAGGTTGCGCTTTCTTATCAAACAAAACTAGTTTTTATTTTGTTATGCACAAAATTAGTACAGAGGCGGACTTAATGCTTTAGGCATTCTCTACCAGTCGACCTGAGGGTGATGCAGAGACAAAACATAGTAGGTGCACTGAACGGCTTTGTTGTGATACGATATGATACCAAAAATAAGCAAATGCCTTTTGTTTAATGGAAATTATATTGGTTAATTATTTCAGGTATATTCTCTGTTAAAAATGCAACGTCACAGTGGCGTATAATTGTGGAAAATCCAAGGTGATTTTGACGAAGATGTAATTAAAGAAGTCTATGATAGAGGTAATCTTCATCATCATCACATCTGATCCTCTTGAAGCCCTCCTGTGCCCAACATGGGCTTCTTCATGCACAACTAAAAATGACCGTCGTGATGAGAGAACATTGCTATAATCACCATACTTTGCAAACGATATAGATGGTGATCGCAGTCACATATCGTAATTGTGAAGTGGAGGTTTGTAAAGTGTCATATTTGGCCATAGTATCGCGTAGTAAATTCAAACTGAAAGGATTTAACTCCAAAATTGAATAAAAAATAGTAGTAGAGTCTTCCATGTGAAACAATAAAGATTACGCTTCATTAATGACAAAGATACACCAGACTTAATTTTAACCGATACCGGTCGGCGAGATATTGGCCATTTGCAAATGTCCGGCTGATTGGTGGGGTCGTGCATCGGGTCGTTGAGCTCCCTAAAATAAGGTTGAGCTACACGATGGCTGATGCATGCGTGCCGTCTGTTGGGACAGGTCAACTCAAACCTGCTATGACTCTTTCCGCAAAAGGCCATTCCAGACGTTGCTCTGCATTGTTACACTAAGATAGTTTTATACCACAATGTCTGGACTTTAAAAGAGACCTCTGAGTTTGTTTCGGCTTTTCTTCTCAGAGCTAGTCAGATAGGAAAATCCGGCGCCTTCTAGTCTTAAAAAAACATTACATTGGCTTGTAAACCAAACTTTCTGACTGGCTAATCTCCTACAGCCTGTGCCTGGGAAACTAATGTTTCATCAAAGTCCGTCTGTCAAATTTTCATTTCGTAATATCTAAACATTTCGTTTCGCAAATACATCAGCATTCATTTCAAAACTTGCCGTAGCTTTTTTAAACGTCAAACAACTTTAGTGCATATTTTATTAAACCAAATTGTTATTTGTCAATCTACACTCTGTTCAACGAAAGATGAAACCTAACATAGAGGTCATTTCGTAAACGACATCATTAAAAACCATAAAATGCCCGATCTGAGGAACCTAGGACCTCACGTTCAGTAGTCGCTCTTGCGACCACAAAACCAAGGAGGCAGTCTATAATATAATACTCGTATTATACTGAAACCAACGAGGCAGTCTATATTATAATACTCGTATTATACTGAAACCAACGAGGCAGTCTATATTATAATACTCGTATTATACTGAAACCAACGAGACAGTCTATATTATAATCAGTGATCGGAAAAAGGTGAGCTAATTTACCTAAACTTCAAAGAACAGAGACAAAAACTGGAGACTTCCTTACGACACCATTTTTTTTTCGGGAAAATTATTCCGGGTTTCGGGACATCACTAAAGTACATTTAAATATTAATGTTATTAATTCAGAAAACAATTTAATTCGTTTCCTGTTTTTGTTTCCCAAAATTGACACAAAACCAGATGACACGTTTTTTATTGTTTTTAAAAAAGAGATTGTTTATTATTTTCCAAAAAGGAGAATGTCTTTTATTTTTTGAAAACAAATGAAAGAAAATCTCCAAGAAAATTCTCCCGAAAAAAATGTTGTCGTAAGGAAGTCTCCAGTTTTTGTCTGTGTTCTTTGAAGTTTAGGTAAATTAGCTCACCTTTTTCCGATCACTGATTATTATTCTCGTATTATGCTGCAATCAACAAGGCAGTCTATAATATAATACTCGTATTATGCTGAAAATAATATTATGCCAAAGATGCCTCGGGTTGTGAGCCCGTACATATAGTGTGTACCGAACTAATGCTATTTGAAGTTAGGTAATGTGTCGACTAGATTTCGAAGGCCTTCATTTGAATAGGAAACGTCTAAGCTAATGCAAATATACATAAATTATAGCAAATGTGAGGAAGTTACTTAACGTGTTTTATTACCTTGCCTTTAATGTTTTAGTGCACGTTTACATTGGTAATGTAACTAGTAGTGCAAATAGAATACTTACATTGGGCTAGGAATTTTATTTTCAGTACTTTGCCGTAATTATTAGACTATTTGCTCTACCAATATCAACAGTACTCATAAGAACTAAAAAAAAAATTAAACTATTTCGTGCAAATTTTCATTATATTTGTACACACGGCTACACTTCAAGCTATGCAAAACCAGTATAAGCTGACCGTTATTTGTGCGAAAAGATAAACAAAGCGACATCAAGATAAACTGGTTTTGTATAGCTTGATGTGTAGCCGTGTGTACATAAAAATAGCGCTTAATCACAGAATAGATAATATAATCTAGTTACAATAAGATTATGTGCGCTATAAGCTTATTTTAGAGTTGCTCACTTATGTTTACAGGCTGAGAACCTACACGCTGACATCCTCCATTCCATACTTCTCCACAGTAAAATAGGATTATAAGATATTTTTAAACTGTACTGTGTACTGGTACTGTGTACTTCTGTATGTTTTACATTCACTTTTTCTTCAGTAAACTATCAAATGTTTTCTAATAAAACGCGAAAAGTCTTAAAATATAAATATATCAAGATTCTAGTGCACACAGTGACTGTCACTGATCAGCGTGTCCACTGGGCTTCGCCTACCCGTTCGTTCTGTGTGTCACCTAAGCCCGTAGGCGGGGATTTAAGAACACAATTATTATTCCCCTGCGTCGACGGGCAAGCGAGTCGTCGAACCTAGCACCATAATTTATTCCCGAAAAATGGTAATAGGCTCACCACCTATTATTATTTGGCTTATTATTTTCCAGGTGACTAATAACTTAAAAGGCGACTAAGTGTTTGCAACTAATAAAATGAGGCGAGGAGCTATAAATAATGACTTGGCGACTAATAATGTTAGCAGGGTGGTTAAGGGGAATCCCGACACGGATAGGTTAGGTTCGAAGGGGATGACGGGGGCTAGAGTGAGCGAGCGAAGCGAGCGAACGAAGCCCCCGTCATCCCCTTCGTGTTAGGTTACTTTAAACCCTGCAGACAGAAATAGGAGCCCCGCGCAGCACTTAAGCTCCACCTAGTTTAAAAAGAAAAACCAAAAGATCACTGCCAATTTAAATTTAAACAAAGCTTACAACTAAAAATAAAGCTGCTACTTTATACTTAAAATGCTACTTCACTGTGGCTGCCAACCTATTATTTTTGCTACCCATTTTAATTATTTTTAAAACCCTAAATCAGATTAGTTTGTCGCCGCGTTAAATACATGCCTTATTATTTTATCTTGTAGGTACTAGCTGTAACCGGCATGCGTTGCAATGCCGGGTACAGAACGTACCCGGTACCACGTAAAGAAAAAAAGTGTTTAGTTTTAAAATCAGTTTATTGAAGTGCTTTTGGATACACATTATTTTTGATTTGAGGGGACCCGAATTTACCGTACCGATTCCGCGATGGGACGAACATCGAATGTTTGACAGGTAGGAACAGTTTGTATGGGAAAATAAAATTGTTGTTTTTATTATTTTCTTCGCAACATTTCCATATATTCTGACCACTTGAACCTTCCCTGGACTTACACAAATAATTATGTCAAAACCAAAATTAGCCAGATCAGTCTAGCCGTTCTCGAGTTTTAGCGAGACTAACGAACAGCAATTCATTTTTATATATAGAAGAGGAAGATATAGATAGATAAAATAATAATCCCAGAAACCCGTCCCAGAAAGTAGTGTCAAGTAGTATCGGTTTCGTTTGCCTATTGTACTTAGATGGCGCTGTAGCCATTTTTGAATCGCAAAACTTATGGTTTCGTTACATACACATTGTTTAGTTATAGTGCGATTGCGACACAATGTTGTATTCTGTCTTCTACGTGGACGGAGTTGCGGGCACAGCTAGTACAGAAATAATATTTCTGATTTTGAGAGATGCTCCGACTACTTTTCAACGTGAAATTTCTTAATATTTTTCTCCTTTGAGCTTCAACTTTATGATTATTCTGTAAGTACGTCCTAGTGTAGCAGAACTTGTTCCGTCCAACTTGTTTGACTACTGAAATTACCTTATCATTTGCTTTGTGACGCAAAAGGTCCTATTTCAACGTAATCCCTTTTCAACGTAAGGTTAGTGTAAACGTTTGTCTAAACAACGTGTAAGTAGCAGACGGCCCAGTTACAAAGAATCGAATCAACCATGCAATACCTAATACATACATATACATAACAATAATAAAATGCTTATAGAATAAGAGGCAAGATAGCTTTACGTCCCTTGGGGTAGTCAGCGAGTTCTTTCCTGTAGTTATTGTGTTTGCCGATGGCCCACACAGCCATTTGATAGAAACCGGCAGCAGCAAACAGACCGGCTGGAGCGCATTTAGTCATAACAGTAAAGAATAGCCAGGATTCGAACTCGTAAGTGTAGTTAGGGCAGGAGGTGTCTCACTTAGGTACCAGGGGGCGCAGGTTCTTCAGTAGAATGTGGATGCTCAAGTTGTCCAGCTCACATAAGATAAATCCTCGGAGTCTCACGTAAAAGCAGGTGTTTCATGGAGCCGTGTACAGGGGATGGTTGATATGGCATGCTACATAAAATATAAACATCTAGAATTTTTTTAAATATCTAATATTTATCACCAGAAAATAATTACATAACAGTTTAATCAAACTCTTCTCCTCTGTGTCCCAATTGAAAGACCAAGTCCAATTTCGAATCTCTAATACCAAACCATAGTGGCCTGTCCTAAAAAAGATTTTAAAATCAATCGAAAAAAGGTGAAATGACGCATGAGGATAACGATGAAAAAGGTGATATTACAAACGTTACAATAAAAAAAAAAAGATTTAAAAAAAAACATTGATCATCATCTGCCTAGCCTTTTCCCAACTATGCTGGGGTCGGCTTCCAGTCGAACCGGATGCAGCTGAATATCAGTATTTTACATGGAGCGACTGCCTATCAGACCTCCACAACCCAGTAACTGGGTAATACGATACTCTTGGTAAGACTGGTTGTGAGACTTTCTGGCTTCTGACCAACAGTAACGACTGTCAAAGATCTACAAATGACAGCCGGGACCAACGGCTTTACGTGCTTTCCGGGGCACGGAGGAAACTCGCTATGGTAAATGGTCACCCATCCACAGACCAACCTCGGCAAGCGTGGCTTAACCCGGAAGATCGGTCTATGCGGCTGTAATTATTTAGCCACGAGCTCCTCGGGGTTAAATAACACGTGGAGAACGTGGAATAAAAAAAAACATTGATAATACAGCTATATTACCGGTTTTGATGATTTTGTTTACGTTTTTTCGATAGCAATCTCCTTACGGCTACAATTTACAAAATGACCGCCATGTTTCATCTTTCGTTGAACAGAGCATAGTGGAGCATCTTTGTCATCAGTTTATATTTCATTTTAATATGGGTTGATTTTAAACAAACTGTTAAATAAATTGGTTTATGCCAACCACATATGGCACCATCCTGTGGTTGATGCCCTCCACTCTAGGGAAGGCGGAGGCTTATGTCAGGATTTTATCAATTAAAACCACCACTATTCCTTCGAGGACCTACGACCGGGGTCCCGGGACTTGCTAGAGCAATCACCGCAGCCCCGGCACTGCTCGGCAGGTTTTGGTATACCACTCAATTTACCGGCCGTCAGTCTAACCCAGGGATGCACAGACCGCGGCCCTCCGTCGATGTACATGAGGCCCGCCAGCGAATTAAACTCTTTAATACGTTTGTATGAAAATACTGCATTCTATCAGTTATGGCCAGCTTTAGCTTCTGAATAAAGATTTTGAATTTTATCAAAAGCCCACACTACGATACTTATATTTTTTAAGATCTCTAATTTCAACTTTTTTTATTGTTTTTATTGTGGTGACCCGCCTTTAGCTCATTGTCCGCTCGAGTGGCCCAAAGTCCTAATAAGTCTGTGCATCCCTAACCAAATACGGCTGAATACTAATATTTCCCCGCCAACCTAATCGGGATAGGGAGAATTCACACGTACCACAACCACACCACACCACAGCGACAAATAGTGGCAAGCACTGGTTACGTACGGTTACGTTAAACTACTCACTTTCATACAAATTAGTGCCCGCCCACGTGTTGTTGTTGTGGTGTGGTTGTAGTTGTGGTACGTCTGAAACAAGTCATATTTTCCCTTTTTGTTACCAAGCCGAATCAGCTTTATTGGTTCACACTTTGTTATTACCAGCCGGGGACACATTAATTTGATTGTTGTTTTTGTGGCGTTTTCTGGATACCGAACTTTGTTGCTTGATTTCAGTTAAAAGGATTTTGCTTGATTGCATATTGGAAATCTGGTTATTTCCTATCTAGGTATCTATATACGTATTCTTTTCCCAACTATGTTGGGGTTAGCTTCCAGTCTATTTTACACGGACCGACTGCCATCAGACCTCCGCAACCCAGTATTCCACTGGGCAATGCCGATATCCTAAGGTTAGACCAGTCGTCAGACGGTCACCCATCTACGGACTGACCGCGGTAAACGCAGCTTAACCTAAAGCCACGAGCCCCTCGAAGATGGTTATTTGCTATCTAAAAATACAATTAAATAGATAAATAAGTAACTTTGTGTCAGGACAAACCTATACAAGGTTAGTCGGAAAGGGGGTACTAATCCGAAAAGATAATAAAGTACTGATGAATAACTTTTGTTCTACAACTTTCCCCAAAACTCAATAGTTTAACAGAAATAGCTGTTAAAAAATTGCACAAAAAATATGCTAAAATCTATCTATCGTTAGCTTAATTAGCTGTGTTTACATTTAGGTATTAGTTGGGGTCACAAATTAGACACTTCATTTTCCGATTTCGTAACTAAAGCAGGGATGAAGAAATTTTTGAAAAAAATAAGATAAAAATCATTTTTATTTATGATTATTTACGGTTTACTCACGTGCATTTTTCGGGATTGCCCGACTAGTTTCGGACCCAAACGGAGCCCTTAATTACGACCACACAACCCTACACCACCTAAGATTTACGGATTGCCGAAAATCCATAAGCCGGATTGGCCGTTAAGACCCATAGTCAGCCAAATTGACGCACCTACTTATAAATTGTCGCGTCATTTGGCTACTATATTGCTACCCTACACCGGGAAATCGAGTAGCTATGTAAAGGACTCAAGGCACTTTGTCACCTTACTAGCGGATGTGCAGCTACAAGACACAGAAATGATGGTCAGTTTTGATATCACCTCACTTTTTACCAATGTACCAGTGGAAGAGGTCATAAATATTATTACAACCCAACTGAATGGTGCTGCGTTACCCACTGAATACATTGAGTGCATTAATTACTGTCTGAAAAGTGGCTATTTCTTGTGGAAGAGTGAATTCTACCTGCAAGTAGATGTAGTGTCCATGGGTTCACCACTCGCGCCGGTGATAGCTAACATTTTTATGGAGTGGTTTGAACACCGGGCCTTAGAATCCGCGTATTGTAAGCCGCGATACTGGTGGCGATATGTTGATGACGTTTTCGCCATTATTGACCGGGGTGCGCTGGTGGGTTTTACGAGTCATCTGAATGGAATTCACAGGAAGATAAGGATCACAACAGAAGAAGAAAATGCAGGAGTTCTGCCGTTTTTGGACGTTCTCGTCACACGTGAGTCCGGCGGTCAGTTATCACACACTGTTTACAGGAAACCGACTCACACAGACCGTTATCTACGCGCAGACTCCCATCATCACCCTTCACACCTATCTTCTGTACCCAGAACGCTGATTAACCGGGCGCTCAGTTTGTGTGATCCTCAGTACGTGGACACGGAGTTACGTCATTTACAGAACGTACTGGAGCGCAACGGTTACCAGTGGCGGCGATGCACTCGTAGCCTGAGTACGGTGGACACGGCTCGTAGACGACCGGCTGGAGCGGAACGTACTCCTGCGTTTTTGCCGTTCGTGCGAGGAGTTACCGACAAAATAGGTCACCTGTTACGCCGAAGATATAGCATCAGGACGATCTATCGCCCGCCTGGACAACTGCGGCAGTTGGTACGCTCACCAAAGGACAAAGATCCGCTAGGCATTCCTGGTGTATACAAGATACCGTGCGACTGTGGCCTGAGTTATATAGGGGAAACTCGCCGCAATATCGCAACCAGACTTAGCGAACACATAAGTAGTATGAAGAGTATGGACAGCAAGAGGTCGGCAGTTGCAGAACACGTCTGTAACACGGCCACGGCTCACTTTATACGTTTCGATAAGGCTTCGGTACTAGCGAAGGAGAAATATTTCGTGCCGCGAAAAGTACGTGAAGCCATCGAAATCAGCCGTCATCCGAACTTCAATAGAGACGGTGGTTGGACACTGCCGCCTGCCTGGAAACCAGCTCTAAAGTCTACTTCATTATAAAAGTGAGTTAAGTCTGGAGTGCGACAAAGTTAGCACGGCATGCACCGGTACTATTTCATATATCAACCCGGACACGACAAGTGACGAAGACGCACGAGCAATACCGACACAGAGCGCGCCCCTCTCGTCGCGGGCGCAACGCTACGCGGCGCGGTGCAGCGCCAGTTCGTCTCGCGACCTCGCCGCGTGTTCAGCTCATGATTAAGGGCTCCGTTTGGGTCCGAAACTAGTCGGGCAATCCCGAAAAATGCACGTGAGTAAACCGTAAATAATCATAAATATGAATGTGTCTCACGAAAGTTATAATACAAAAAAAAATCATTTTGCATCGAAATAAAAATTATTGCATTTTGAAATTTTATCACTTGCTTTAGAACAGTCATCAGTGATACTTTAACTGGCCTGCGGATTAGTAACCCCTTTCCGACTAACCTTGTATTTAAGATTGTGTTGTAATAACATTCTCTTTTAGTTAAGACCTTCTAAGAACTTCAACTACAATCAATGTACAAAAAATAAATTAGTGCTTAACAAAAGTAAACGTCCCAATTTGGCTAAAAGCAAAATTCTCATCAAAAACAACGCAGAATTAGAGGCCTGTTTTTACCCACAATTATCTGGGCCAAGTATATAAAATAAGTATAAAATATGGCCCAGCCGGATAAAGAAATAATTAAAATTCCCAACAAAAAGGAACGCAACTTTGTTTTTAATGAGAAGACAACCGCGTTAATATGTCCAAATTCACAATTAGCACTTTGGGTTTTGAAGCTTTTCTCTGAATTTTAAATACCTAAAATTTTAGTGGCCATGTGGTCTTGGGTACTCATTTTTATTCATGAAGCGTTGGCTAGAGGATTCTATCTTATGATTTTTTGCGTAAATTTCCATTTGTATGTGGTTCTCGGAAAAGGAAGGCCTCCTCTCTAATAAATGTTATTATTAAAATGTATACCAACATATTTAACCTTATACTGAGATTATTTAGACTTTACTAGTTTTTGATTGCATTTTGTCTAGCGGTTACACGTTATATACATCGACCCTTTTAAATTGGAATTCGATGATAGAAGTGATAGTATTTTTTCTGCATTGAGAATATAATATACAAGGTTTGTCGGTTCCGTAATAGTGAGGTCCATCTGTCACCAAGCTGTATCTCATGACCCGTAATAGTTAGTTGAAATTTTCGCTGATGATGTATTTCTGTTGCCGCTATAACAACAAATACTAAAAAACAGAATAAAATAAATATTTAAGGAGGCTCCCATACAACAAACGTGATTTTTTTGCCGTTTTTATACATAATAATAGTATGGAACCCTTAATGCGCGAGTCCGACTCGCACTTGGCCGGTTTTCATTAAATCGAAATATTAACATACTGATTATTGTTAAAAAAGTCACATTGGTACACACGGCTACACATCAAGCTATACTAATCCAGTTTACACTGACCTCTCATTGTAAGGAAATCCTATACAATACAAGGTCAGCTTATAATTATATAGCTTATGGAAATGTATAGCTTGATCTGTAGCCGTGTGTACATGTCTAGGTTTGAACCCGCAACTCTGTGCTTAACAAGTGGGTCTGTAACCTCAGAACCAACACGACATTTAATTTAATTAATATATAATTAACAAAAATAATAATTAAGCAATAAATTCATGTTTTTCTTCGACATAGCCGTATTTTTTTACTATATTCGATATTATAATAAGATATGTTAATATTTCAATATAATGAATATGCGATGCGTTGAGCGTTCGATCAAACAAACATTCGATATTTTGAACAATCGATGTAGTGAGTGTTCGATTTATTAACCGTTCGATGAAATGAACGTTCGACGATTTGGACATTCGATTTATAGTGTTCGATCAATTCATATTCGATGATTTGGCATTCGATATGGCATAGTACTCCCATAATTTTGATGAGGCTACCAAACTTTCGCGTATTATTTCTATGGCTGTACATTTGATGCGGTTTCGTTGACGGTGTTATTTTATCTGGCGTTATATTACGAGGGGAATACTACCCCTATTTGGAAGAAGTTCGAGTGGGGAATAATTTCTCCCCTCAAGTTTAGCGTTACATCCCCCAAATTGCAACGAAACTAAATATGCCTTATGGGATGGGTTTTATACCCGTATCAACGTAGTCCGGGTTTTTCTATAAAACGTTACCATGTAAAGAATATCAAATAAAAAACCATATTGTTCGAAGGAGCACAGCTGTATAACGACCTACCAAATGACGTAAAAGATTATGATAATATTAACAGATTTAAACTAAAACTGAGAAATTACGTTTATGAAATGTAGTCATACCGCGTATTAATAGTTAGCAATTACATACTTCCTATATCATACACTTGGGAGCGGAGAAATCGAGCCGCTCCTTTTTTCACGTATCCTGGTTATTGGTTTTGGTTTCATGAATTATATAATTCAAAATGCAAAAAACTACCCTCATTGTAAAGTATATCAAATGGCCTTTTAGGCGATACATGTTTTGTTCCATGATACCAACAATAATAACAATTGTACCTGCGTGAAAAATAGAAGTGACTCGGTTTATTTGCTCCCAAGTGTATTTGTTTTGTATAACTTCACCAACACGCATCTGAGGCAAAATGTATTTATTTAGACATAAACAATTACTTTGTATCTCATTGTAAGTGAACCTATGTATTGTTCTTAGAGAATAAATTCTTTAAACCGACATATTTTTAAAAGACACCATGCATGATGATATAAGTAGCTATTTTACGATTTTGATGATGTCATTTACGTTTTTTCGATAGCAGTTTCTCGACTAACATTTTATGTTTGTATTATAACTTTCGTGAGACACATTCATATTTAAGATTAGTTACGGGTTACGAAACTCGTCGGCAGTCTCGAAAAATGCACGTGAGTAAACCCGTAACTAACAATAAATATAACCTTGATGTTCTCAATGCAGAAAAAAATCTCACTTTTATCATCGAACTCCAATTTAAAGGGTCGATGTATGTAACGTGTAACCGCTAGACAAAATGCAATCAAAAATTAATAAAGGAACGGAATTTACTTTGTTACAATATGAAATTAAATTCCGTTGAAGCAGGTTTTTGGGTATGATTTATTTCGATATATTTTCGTGCAAGAAGGAAGAGCATGTAACATTTTAGTTTTTTTTTTCTCTCTCCGAATAGGAGATCCGTGCAAGCCTTTTTTAGCTGAGCTACTTAGAGGTTAAGTTTAGTGTACTGTGCATTATAGAATGAAAACGTTATATGGTGATTCGATTTTTTATTTTCCTAAGGCTTTGTGCCACAGAGATATTAAAACGTTTGTCATACTAATACCTATAAGAACATAGCAGTAGTAACGGAAATTCACTAGTCCGAAAAGTCTGAAAATCAATATGATATTAGGGTATTGGCATCTCCCAGTTAGGGTCGGCTGTATCCTATTTTACCAACTTCTCAACGCGATAACTTATTTTATACCAAAAACGCAACATCGAAAGGCTACTTTTCGTTTCGTGTAAATATTATTCAGCCGCATCTAGTAAGACTGATAGCAGACATATAGTTACGAGTAGACGGATGATGAATACATATTAAATTTAAACTAGAACATTAGAGCACGTTGTCGATAAACTTATTGACTTTATCATAAACCGTGATTATAACTCACGTTTTGTAATTTCACGGCGCGGTTTCCATCACAAAATGTTAATTTACTACGTGATGTAAATTTAAACACAATATTGTTTAATCGCTGAAGTGTTAAAGCAATGCTATTGTTTAGGTACTCTTGTCACCAAAACTATGGTATGTTGTGGCCGGTAACATGTGAGTTATCATTATCATGATGACACTGTGGACATACATTCATACACAATCAGTCCATTCCTGTCTAGGTTTAGACTTTAGTCCTTCACTCTGGCCTGACGCGGCGTTAACGCAAATGATAATCAAATTCTTATCCGCATTTATCGGGGTGCATGAAAAGAGCCTCCACGACATACTTTAAGTACACCACCTTGCTAACTGGCTAATCCTTTCACCACAGCATGAGCTATTTTCGTATACTGTATGGATCGGAATGTTGGACCGTGAAGAAGACGCATGAAAAAAGATTGCATGTAGCGGAGATGAGAATGTTGAGATGGATGTGTGGAGTGACCAGAATGGCTAAGGTCAGGAATGAGTATATTAGAGGAAGTTTGAAAGTAGCACCAGTGACAGAAAAGTTGAAAGGGAACTGTTTGTCTTGGTATGGGCATGTGAAGAGGAGGGATCAAACGCATGTGACCAAAAGAATTATGAATATAAATGTGGATGGATGGAGAGGAAGAGGGAGGCCAAAGAAAAGATGTATGGATTGAGTGATATCAGGACGGGTGATAGGACGGAATGGAAGAAGAAAACGTGTTGTGCCGAGCCCAAGTAACATGGGACAAGGGCAGGAATATGATGATGAGGAGCTATTTTCGTTTAGCTAGTGCTGACACGAGAGAAAAAAAAATCCGCATACAAATTCTAATAGTCAGAGGTGCGGCCCGGGATCAAGCTCTGAACCTCCAGCATCGAAAGCAAGCTTAGCACCGCTTGGTTATCACCTTTAAAAGCAAAAACATTTGGGTGCATTTAGAGCGTCCACAAGACAAGTGACGGCACTCAAGTACGTCCGGCGTACCTGGTCAGTCAGCCCTGCTACCAAACTTGCTGACTGGCTGGTCTTTCCTCTATGGCATGAACTATTCTCTAATAGCTCATGCCGACACGAAGGTAGAATAAGATGACTTTTGTCACCCAAATTGTGTCGCAGCGAGTTATAGCGATTACGCACTGCATCCAATCCGCATCCGTGAAAATAAGAATATAAAAAACTCGGACCGAATTCGGATATTGCTTTACGCACTGCATCTGATCCGAATACGTGAAAATACGAATCTAGAGCTACGCTATTGCTTACGTACTTATCCGGTCTCTGATCCAAATTCAAAAAATTCAGGGGCCATCTTTGGCATATCCATTTGGCGTCCGATTTGAATCCGAGGTAATGCGAAAGCGTTCATACAAACAGTACTACGGCTACTTCTGTCCGTCAATATTTCCTTCGAACTGGAAACTCACGGATGACGGAAGTCGGATCTAGTGCGTAAACTACCATACAAATAGTTCTATGACTACTTCGGAACGTATTTTCTCGGATTTAGATCGGATGCAGTGCGTAACCGCTCTTAAAAGTATATTGACATCATACCAGATGCCGTCCGTGCCGGTGAAATTATATAGCGTTTCCCTGATGTCGACATATTAGGAGGTACCTGTATGGCTTCCATAGTCATGAAAAGTAAATCGCCTCGAAAAAAACTGAAAAAAAAACTTTTGTAGTAAAGTATAAAACTGTTACTGTTACTATAATACCCGGGACATCATAAAGCTTGCTCCAAACGAACAGTCTTGCCGCGAGACCTTAGTTTATCGTCCGTCCATGTTTACGGTTTTTTCAAAGTCTGCTTCTTTACCGCAATGCACACTAGGGAGTATTTTAAATACACTTTTTTGTACTTGAAAAGTCTACAGAAAACCCTGATTATTTATTTATTTATTCTTTCGCACAATATTAATACAGAGGCGGACTTAATGCCATACGCATTTTCCACCAGTCGACCTTAGGGTGGTGCAGAGAAAACATGCTAGGTGCACTAAATAGTATTATGTGTGTGATGCGATGGGATTTTTGCTAATAATATTTACACTTAAAAATATAAAAATACAAATTAAATAATCCAATAAATACTAGATAACATTTTCACATGCATACATAAATATATATTAATAATCATAACCTACATATATATTATTATTATTCTTCTACAGCAAAACATTTAGGCTAAGTCGTTTCTTAAAACTTGTGAAGACTTAGTTTTTCCTGAAAAGAATGTTCCCTTCGGGTACCATAACATAAAGCTCAAAGGTTTTTTTACTTGGAATTAAGTAAAAAGCCATCCTTCTGCCTACCTAGCCTTTTCCCTACTACGTTAGGGTCAGCTTCCAATCTAACCACTGGGTTATTGAGAATTAACCATGAGCCCCTCGAAAGGCCATCCCTAAAATATAAATTAAAAAACGAAATAGAGTCAGTTAACTTAGGGCGCTAAAATCACTCAAAAGCAGAAAAAACTGCATAATTTCATTGTTTTTTTTTTAATCTAGTAATATTACTTGCAGGTTCTATCTGTGTCACCAGTAGATAATGCGGTTTGAAAGAGATACACGAATTCTTTTACATCCAATATTAGTAAATTATTATACAACGTGTTACAAAAATACCCCTAAAGCCGAAAGGGGATTAAAAGGTCCCGTGTAAAGAGTCTATTGGCAATATTTCAAAATAAAATTAGCACCAAAAAAAAAATTGGACAAATCATAAAATAAAATCATCACTGAAAAGCAACCCTGAAAACATAAAAGTAAAGAGTAGACTACCCAGAAAGTTATTTACGTTCTTACCTAATTGCCTCTGAGAGGTAAATGACAACAACCGTAAAAGACTACTTGATTACATTTTCTTTTTTATGGAGAATTATGTAACACATTGCATAGATATACTGATTGTACTCTACTATGCTGAACCACATTCTGTTTCGGTAGAACTATGTTACGTAAACTACGATGTGCACATCGTGCAAAATAGATTGACGTTCACTTCAAGTTTGGTAACATTGCAACCTGCAATGATGCTGTGCGCTTTCACCGAACATAAACGAACGGACAAGAAATACTTATTCTATTTTATTAACCGTATGTCATCACGCACGGAGCCCTTTCCTCGTCACGAACCAAATTTAAGACAGTTTTGCCCCCAGTGCGCCGTTGTCCAGTATTTTGTGGGAACAGCGCACGCGATAAGAATTTATTGCAAGGAAAACAACGGCTGGCTAGCAATACGAACACAAAACAACAGATATTTCCTCAAATTACGCTTTATAGGATCATTTCGTAGGATGCTTCCATAATAATCTGGTAGATAAAGATGTATTAGCCGCTTATCATACCGCGTTGGTCATGAAAGTTGGTTGAGAGTTGATACAGTGAAATATTAGATTTATACACGAACCGACTGCTATCTGAACTTCGTCTGTTATCGCTGGCGGGTAACACTGGGCAATGTTGACAAAGGAAGGTAGTCGTCTATATGGATGAACGCACCCGATGTTATAAATTCAAATTCAAATAATTTATTTGCAAATATGGGTACAAAATAAATAGATGTAAAATAATCATGTGTAACATACAATTTGGTATCACCATATTTAACCATTTGGCGTGCAAAATACAGAAGAATGCAGAAAAAAAACGAATTATCAAGGACAATTTACAAATTAATTAACATAACAAAACATCATGCCTGCTCTCCTCAAAGGGTAAAGCAGAGGTGCTTAGTACACCCACTAAGATATTATTACAATGTTAATATTTAACATAAGTAGAATTAAATAAATAAATAACGAAATCTATTTTAAGAGATAAAAATTATCACAATATTAGTAATTAATTACAAAAAATCTTAAAGCTTATCCTGCAATATTCAGATACACTGTAATGGTATGTATGTATATGTATGTAATAAAGGCGGGTGGTCATTCGATGAATACATTCTGTGTTCATCAGCTGCAGAAGTCTAACCTTTTATATTTGACTTGCTTGTCCTTACTTTCTGATATTGTATACTTGTGTAAATAAATATATTGTGATCTAGTTCATGTTACTAACACTAACGCAAATATAAATACTCTCAGTGGTCGAGAGCCTATGTTGGTTTTATTTACTATATTTACCTTGCTCGCAATTCTGACGTACCGATATTAGCTACATCTGTAACTAGAGGTCGCCAGCGGCTTCGCCCGCGTAGGTGTTGTTTATCGCGTATTTCACGTTTTTTTCTACTATAACATGCATGTATTATACATATAAATCTTCCTCTTGAATCACTCTATCTATTAAAAAAAACCGCTTCAAAATCCGATGCGTAGTTTTAAAGACCTAAGCATACATAGGGACAGACAGCGGGAAGCGACTTTGTTTTATACTACGTAGTGTAGAAACACCCTTACACGATTATGTTGTTGTGTCTTTTACACGTCACCCAAAATTACAGGCATACAGATAAGGTTAGACTATTCATTAGACTTTTCGGGCTTCTAATATATTAGGTTATGTTAGTTGGGTGGTAAGGATCTGTTACAGTCCACCTGGCTAGCCCCCCTCACATTAAGCGCAGTTCAGAATACGCTATACTATTTCGCTATATAATAAAGCATATTGCGTCATAAGCTATAACTATATAGCATGACGCTCACACTATACGCTATATCGTACATCGGTCTACTATGTATAGCAAATTATTTGACGGCGATCCGTCGGGCGACGGACGGGGTACAAGAGAGGCGGGGCGGGGACCGGAGAACCGTACGATATAGCTCTGAGAATCGCTCAAGTTTATCGCGTACAGCAAGCCAATACTTTATAGCATAGCGTTGTGTGAACGTTTCCATATAAAATGTACGCTGAGCGATATTGTTTTGCTATACAATATTTGCTATAAGTATGCTATACAGTATTAAATAATGGGTACAATTTAAATGTAATAATTAATAATTTTTAGACCCTAAGACTTAGTAGCAAGTAAAATATATTAACTTCAAATAAAATAAACCCACTCTATAACGAGGTGCCCTAACCGAGGCGGCTTAACGTTTTAAGTTCCAAAATAAATATATACTCATCAGAATAGTACGTGTTGTATTAAATATTCGTTTTGCTTACCTAAATGGATAAATGCTCACCAAATCTTGTAACCAAACGCTGTAACTTGTCTTCCAACTGACTAATTTTAAGAGCGAGCGAAGCGAGCTCGTTAATTTGGGGCACCCCGACACGGATAGGTTAGGTTCGAGGGTATGACGTCATCCCCTTTGTGTTAGGTTACTTTAAAGCCTGCAAACAGAAATAGGAGCCCCGCGCAGCGGGGTTCCGTCGACTCTGCTTTGGAAACCATACAACCTTACAAACATCTCCTTAAGTTTTAACTTTAAAGGCATTTATAAATCTTTAAGGCATAGAATAAAAAGGAAAATAGGTTCATTTCTACAATACTTTATGAAACACAATTTGGTGAGCATTTACTTATCCATTCTGGCAGGTATTTCGAATTTTTTGGTTGTAAAATAGATACATTTCTGGTAGGCCTTTAAACATAAGCCTTAAATAATAGAGGGCGTTCTCTTAAACCCTTGTTAATCTACATCATTAATAGATAAAAAAAAACAAGGAAAAAAACCCCGTATCGAATAATTCGCCACTTCTAAACACGACGAAGCAACAAAAATAATACCCAACCAATTGCAGATATTAATGTCACTCCAGGCGCCAATTATAGTAACTGAAGCAATTAGGCCTTATTGTCGTGATCACGGATACCTGGAGAACAAAGAATGTTACAAATAGCAGGCTATGATACAACGTTTTGCTTTATTATAGAAATAAGCGATTTACAGCAATCCACACCTTAAGCTGTATTCACTATGTTCGCAAACTGTTAGGCTGAAGGTATGTGGAGGATGATGGTATGGTGATCCTCCAAACAGGCAGAGTCTTGTGCCTGGCGGGCTACTGCCCGACAGTTGATGTTGGGAGGTTGTATATACACTATCGGCGTGTTAAATCTTGATATCGCGATGTAGGCTAGTTCGCATGTGGCGTGATAGATGCCGCCACAGGTACACTGAGCGTATCTTGCGCGGCTCATATTTCGTCGCGTTATGCGTATACTTCGCGCTGCATACAAATTCGGCTACGCGGCCTCACCACGCGTATCATACACTAAATTAATTGATTTTCTTGCCGTGATTGTAAATGATCGTATCTAAACCACCTAATAAGGTTTCGATAAACAAATAAGCAAATTTATTTTTACAAAATCCTCAATTTATTTAATGGATCATTATATGCCATGCTAAAATGAATGAAAACACAGTGACACAGCTAGCGAGCACGATTAGCGCGCTAGCTGTATCGCTCCGTGTCGTCAATTAACTCGGGGCGCTAAAATGACTCAGAGACAGTAAACGAGAAATTATTTTAGAAAAATAATGTTTTACTGATTCTTTAAAAAAAACAATGCGTGGTTAATCTGTGTCACCAGTAGATCACGCGGATTGAAGGAATTACACAAATTCGTTTACACCCTGTATATCGTTACACCCAGTGTAAAAGGGTCTAGAAGTTTCGCGCGCATCTTGCGTTCGAACGATGTTAAGTTAACTATATTCGGCATATTTTCAGCGGCTATGCGACGCAGAATGAGCTTAAGTGTAGCTCATTCTGCGTCGCGTATCTCACGCAGTAAATGGCGCAAGATACGCTAAGTTTGTTTTGGTACAAGCTCCAACCATGTAACAGTTCGGGCTCCGACCACTACCGGTTTTTTTTGCGAACGCAAAGGGGACCACAGTGTATTCGTGGACATCAGCTAAACAGAATAGTGCGTACCTTTTTGATTTGTGTAACATGGAGATTTTTTTTTAGTACATTGTCGGACTGTCTCGAAGCTATTCGATATTGTGAAATACCCTAGATCCAAACGACAAGAAAAATAATTTACCTTAAACCACAGAAATCAAATTAATAATTATGATATTCAATTAAGCAACTACAATACACAAGCTTTAATAAAAAAAAATGCAACATGCATCCCAAACCGATACTATCCAATACTGATAGGTTTGAGTTGCATGTTGCATTTTTTTTCATACCTCCTGCATGTGCATGTACGATCGGCGCCATAAGTGCAGTCCTACCTTACGGGCGACATTAGCTTGCGCGTTTGAGACGTCAGCAACGTGTAAGCGTATAAAGCCGAGCAAGTCGCCGCATACGATTAATTCGTTGAACTGACACTGCACTAATGAACCCGACTTTACATATTTGCGGGCAGTCGGGTGATACTGCATACCTACTGCATCCAAACTAGCGATCTAGTTTAGCGGAATTAAAACTAAATATTGTAATTCTTCTTCTTCTCTCGTGTCAGCACGAGCTATGCGAAAATAGCTCATGCTGTGGTGTAAAGATTAGCCAGTCAGCAAGTTTAGTAGCAGGGCTGACTGCCCAGGGTGCGCCGGACGTACTTAAGTATCGTCACTCGCGGAGGCTCTTTTCATTCGCCTCCATATATGCATGAAATTAAATGCATGCATATTGTAATTGCATATTTGAATGTCAATGTCATGGATTTCCGAAAAATAACGCCTTATTCCATTATTTATAATATGAAATTATTTAGATTTCTCTACGTTAAACTAACACAACTTCCAATTAGGGCGACATGTTATTTACTCAACGTGTAGGTGAACACTGTTCACAACGATTCCATAGATATTCGTGTGATAACTGGGACCGAGGACTTTGCTCTCTGAAGCACAGAATTTGTAATAAACAGTCACCCAACCAGCAAAAGCGGCTTAACGTCGCAGAGCAAGCGATCGATCTGAAAGGAAAACATGTATAGCCTGTACCCGATTGTATTACCTACCTACTACGTCCACTCTTACTCATAAGCATTATTTCTTTATTAATATCGGGTATAAAAGACCCTTAACGATAACGAAAACCACATATTCTACCCATTATTGGGATCATTTTTTTCTACTAGACCACCTGGGAAACCATTGGTTTTGGAGATATTGAAGGTCAAAGTATACATATTTTTTTTTAGTTTTTTCCAAAAACGTATTCTAAGTGATAATACTAAACTTTCTTCCAAACAACCTTATCAAAATTTAAAATTTTTCCTCTCAAATTACGCATTTGAAGTTACAAAAACGCAATGAATATCAAACGCACACGACCGCCTTGGCTCAGCTGTGTGGCCGCTGCACGCATGCAAACGCGCGGCATCGCCACGACCACACATTGCGCGCTACAAAAAAAGCGTTTTTTTTTATTCCAAAAAATAAAAGTCGATTCCCAGCAATTATTTTTGGTGAATGCAGTTTAGTTTGATGTACAGAGTGCGTAGATTTCAACTATGTGATGGGTCTTTTTACACCCTGTATACTCTTTGTATGTACAGTCTCGTGTAGTGCCGGACTTAAAGAATAGCACTACCCCATCTCTTCCCGTGGGTGTCGTAAAAGGCGACTAAGGGATTCTCTAGAGGATGGGCAGCAGCGTTCTCTGAGTACTTTAACAATCATACTGCGATCGCCAACCCGCCTGCCAAGCGTAGCGATTACGCAAACCACCCCTTTTGGGGGAGGCCTATGTCCAGCAGTGGACGTCTTTTGGCTGAGTGATGATGATGTATGTACAGCCGCAGACTCGAAATATTTATCAGATTTCAAATTCGATTCCTTCTCACACAGTGCGCTATAAGGTTCAAGATGCCATATCAACTATGTTATGAACTCCTTTTTAGGTGTGTGTGTGGTCAAAAGTTGTATAGAGCGAACTTGATTGAATTTACTAAACAGGTTGATTTCTTTTTCTATGCTACCTAGTAAGCCTCTTTAAATTAACCTTTTTATGTCAACTAAGAAAAAAATATCTTTGCCCTGTCAATTCTTTGCGAGCGACCGAGCGACCATATGAAAAAATAATGTGCAAGCAATTATAGACCTTAGGGTGGTAAACACTTCAAGTCCGCGACTGTACATAATACACCGGTAAACAAAAAAGAATACAAACATTTACAAAATATTTGTATAATGGTCGGTCTTATCGCACAAGGCGATCTCTTCCAGACAACCTGGATGGACTGGAAGAACAGAAAGAGATAACGGGTAGTGTACAAGTACGTATCGTATCCTTACTTATACCACATTCATAGGAGCTTGAGACAAAATGTAAACAAAATACTACCCACTCTAAAATTATCGCCATTTTATTTCTTGTAATTGACATCTCCGAACAAAGGAATTATTCGAAAAATGGGTAGTTCATTGTTGATATCTTTTATCTCATGCTTTAATGAATATGGTATAGATATAATAATATAATTTTTTTTGCAAAAAAATATTTTTATTATTTTTTTACGGAATCCTTATTAGGTAGTTTGGATATGATCGGTAACAAAGCCGCAGGGAAAAATAAATATTTTTTTTATTTTTAATCAAGCTAAATCCCATGCGGGACCAGTCTACACCAGTAGTAGATCATGTGGTTTTAAGGAATTACACGAATTCGTTAACACCCTGTAAATATAAAATACCTATCGGGTGTAAAAAGACCCTTAACGATAACGAAAACCACATATTCTACCCATCATTGGGATCATTTTTTTCTACCAGACCATACCTGGGAAACCATTGGTTTTGGAGATATTGAAGGTCAAAGTATACTTTTTTTTTAGTTTTTTCCAAAAACGTATTCTAAGTTATAATACTAAACTTTCTTCCAAACAACCTTATCAACATTTTCAATTTTTCCTCACAAATTACGCATTTGAACTTACAAAAACGCAACGAATATCAAACGCACAAGCCCGCCTTGGCTCAGCTGTGTGGCCGCTGCACGCATGCAAACGCGCGGCATCGCCACAACCACACATTGCGCGCTACAAAAAATAGCGTTTTTATGCCAAAAAATAAAAGTCGTTTCCCAGAAATTATTTTTGGTCAATATAGTTTAGTTTGATGTACAGAGTGCGTAGGTTTCGGCTGTGATGAGTCTTTTTACACCCTGTATATACAAGGTGTAACGTAAATAAAGCACAACCTCTTAAGGGGTTACTGTACTCATTATTATGAACAGCTTTTACTATGGGACCAAAACCGAAATCGCGAAAAAAAATCAGCTGTTCCCTACATTTATGTTCGCATAACTCGTCAAAGTGTAGGGAACAGCTGATTTTTTTTTCACGATTTCATGTTTGGTCCCGTAGTAAAATTTGTTCATAATGATGAGTACAATGACCCTTTAAGAGGTTGTGCGTTATTTATGTTACACCTTGTATATATAAAAAAGTAACAAACATTAACAAAATAAACTTAAGATTAATAATATAACATCACGCCTGTATTCCCCGAAGGATTGGGCAGAGGTGTATATTACATCCTCGTTTCGCCGTTATGCTTAAGTCCCATGTAAAAGGGGACGAGCCTATTGCCATCAACCGGACAGAAATCCAGACTCCAGGCTGCTACTGAGATATTCCACATTGAAAAACCCAACAACACTTTGCCGGACCTGGGGATCGAACCCAGAATCTCACGCTTAGCAAATGCGCTTGCGACTGCTAGAACAACGAGGCCGTCTCTTATAAATGAGTATATTATAAATAAGAAAGAATGCAAGAAATGAACAATAATCAAGAAATAGCAAATTAAAGTGACAAGTAACTTACAAGTCCAAGACGGGCTGCAAACTGCATCCGCAGACCGCAACTCGTCGTCCGAATAACACCTTTAAGGTGCACACCTTAAAGGTAGTATTCCAACGGCGACCGCAAACTGCAACCGCAGATGACAATAGCAGACAAGCGACACTACTGGTTCATACAAACCAATGTAACTTGCGGTCTGCGGTTACAGTCTGCAGTTTGTAGCCCGTCTCGGACTTGTACCTTAATGTTCTTTCACTAACTTTTTAAAAACTGGCATTGTTTGCGCACATCGCATTAAGTGGTAATTCATTCCACAAAGCGAGCAGCTTCATTATTCCAAACACATCTTCTATATAAATAAAAGGAGAAGCTGACTGACTGACTGACTAATCTATCAACGCACAGCCTAAACCGCTAGGATTAGAAACTTGAAATTTTGACAGTAGGTTCCTTTTATAACGTAAGCATCCACTAAGAAGGGATTTATCGAAATTCAACCCCTAAGGGGGTGAAATAGGGTATTTAAGTTTGTATGCAAGTCCGTCATTTTTGAAGTAAGAAGCACGGAATTAAATATTTAGGCTTCTGGTTAGAAATAAACATACACGTGTTTGAGCGTTTTTGGAAATTCTACCCAAGGGGTGAAATAGGGTATAAAAGTTTTTTCGATGTTAGGAGATTTGTATGTAAACTCTTATTCCATTGGGTTACTGACTTGAAATTTGGTACAAACACTGGTTTAGTCTCCGCTCGCCCCTTAGATCTTGCCCCTTTCGATTAAAATGTTCAACTCGCCCCGTATTTTATTTTTTTGATGTAGTGATTCGCCCCTTACGAAGGGGCGAGTGGAAAATTGACATTTAAATAATTATTTTGGTGTATCGATTCGCCCCTTGCGGCATTTCCTTTGAGATTTAACCAAAAAAGGTACAGTTAGACAGAAAAATGCACACATTATGAATAATGCCATGTTTGATTACTAACTCTATCTGTAATCTTCACCAATTCGTGACACTTGTGATATTTTTTGCTACCTGGCTTACTTACTTATTATAACAAAAGGAACCTTTTTCACGGGCCCAAAAACTAAAGATTTGTTAAAATTATGTTACCCGTTGATAGAGTCGTATACAGGCTGTAAGGGTAAACACCGTTATCCTTGAAACCATGGGTAGTTGACTTAAACATAAAAATATAGGACCGAGTAAAAAAAAAAAAAAAATATACGCGCGAGAAACGAGCGGCGCGGCGGCGCTACGACGCGACGTAAACACACTCGCTAACGAGACAGCTGACTGACTGGGGTAGCAAACTGTGCGGGGCCGTGCGTCGGGCCACATGGCGAATTCCCCGCGCCCCCTCCCGTAGCTTGTTGCCCCCGCGCATAGGGTGAAATGCTTTTGAGGAAAAATGAAAATTTTATAAAAAAAAAGTTTGTTATGTTTCATTAATTTTACGTTCTATAAATGAAACCAAACCACTGGTTTCAAGGATAACGGTGTTTACCCTTACAGCCTGTATACAAGGTTGGTCGGAAAGGGGGTATTAATCCGCAGGCCACTTAAATTATCACTGATGACTGTTTTAAAGCAACTGTTAAAATTTTAAAATTCAATCATTTTATTTCCATGAAAAATTATATTAAGTAAGTATTTTTTTTTTAAAAATTCCTCATCCCTGCTTTAGTTACGAATTCATGAAATAGAGCATCTACTCCGTGATTCTAAATAAGACCTAAAATGTATACACAGCTGGTCATAGCTGAAGATAGATCGTTTTTTTTTTTTGAGATCTTTTAACTGCTATTTCTCCTGAATTATTGACTTTTGGGTAGTTGTAGAACAAAAGTTATACATTATTATGGGGACTTTAACACCCTTTTGGATTAGTACCGACTAAGCTTGTATAATGATTTCTCTTTCTAAGTTCGTATTATTTATTTATTTTATTCTAAATAGCACGGCCGAAACCAATTACACTATTTAAACATAATTTATTTATTTAACACAGTCATGCATTCTCGCAAAAGTTCAAACATTTTGACAGTATCATCTTCTATTCATCCACAAACATATCAAGATCTGTGTTTGAGTTCAGGAGAGCGTTAATAGCGGCTAATGTCCGAGGAATAGGTGACTTGGAGTGTGCAACAGTACGGCAAGTTGGAACAGCCAGTAAACGGTGTTTTCTGTTACGACAATAATTGTCTGGGACAAATAAATTGCAGATTTTATTATGCAGATCAGGAACATCAATAATCCCCCTAAGAATTTTAAATATTACAGTCATTTGATCGCGCGACCGTCTTACTTCTACGTGACGTAGTCTGATTTTCACATCATATCCGAGAAAGTTATTTTTGCTGTTTTCTAGAAAAAATATTTATAAACTGATTAATAACTTCTCTAAAACTTATTATTATAAATCTTTCAAAATAATTGTAATCAACATTTCTAATCAAATACTAGTAGCCTGTTTTTTTCGAATTTTAATACCTAGGTTCTAAAGTGTTGAAGAGGGGGGGGGGGGGGGGGCGGTCACATATTTGTGACAGATGGATGATTGGCAAACATGACGAAACAATAAGGTTACTTTGTCTAACTGCGAAACCTTAATAAGGTAGCAGACTAGTAAGTAGTTAAGTACCAAAATTTTGAGTAAGATTGTTCGTTAAAATTTTTAACATAATTATTGCTTTAATTATTGCGTTCTCTAATACCCCAGAACTTTGAAAAATTAATTTATATGTAGTAATTAATTGCTTAATATAGATAATTAATTGGTATGAGTTTCATTATGATCGATGCTGGGTTTTGATTATATGGGTTTTGTGCTTTTCTTTGTATGGGTTTTTAATTGTTAAACATTGAAAAGATTACGTACGTGATTAGATTCCAAATTACAGTTTTTTTACCTCCATGTGCAGTTTTATTTCAATCTTCACCATTAAATCCCAAGAAGACACTATTGAAGCTTCAAGAAAAACGTATTTATTTAAATATTTAGAAACTTGAGTGCTGCCAGTACTTTTAACTTACTAACAATCGGGGGCGATTTGAGGTATCGAATATTCAAAGGGGCGAGTAGATACTCTTAGGAAATCAGGGGCAAGATCCAAGGGGCGAGCGGAGCCTACACCCAAACACTCTTCAAAGTAAATAACAAAAGACGGACTTAATGGATTTTAAAACTACACCTAACAAGGTGCTTAACGGGGGTTTAAAATTACACGCAAGCGAAGCTGCGGGCAAAAGCTAGTACAAACATATAAAGCTATTTCTGAAATAATATTCATCAACGAAACTATCTGCATTACAATTCTATTTCTCTTCCAATATTCGCAATAATTTCTGTGATAGTTCAAAGGGCGGACGATAAAAGGAAGTTATTTTTCTATTCCAGGTCAAGCTAAATGTCACATATTTTCGGCCTGTCCGGAGTTCAGACTAAAATATCGGTCTGGAACTAAAATAGGCCGGAAATACTGGAATTGTAGTTCTTATTTAGAACGAAGCTTCATTCCGTTCATTTTCAGGGTCAGCTTATTTAAGGAGCTGGTTTCGTCATCATTCTCATTTTGGACCTTAGACGGAAGGAGACCTATTTTATTATTATAATAAAATAAATAATAATAGGGTGCGGCTCACTTAATGCGTTTTGATAAGGCTTCCGTACTAGCGAAGGAGAAATACTTCGTGCCGCGAAAAGTACGTGAAGTCATCGAAATCAGCCGTCATCCGAATTTCAATAGAGACGGTGGTTGGACACTGCTACCTGCCTGGAGACCAGCTCTGAAGTCTACGTCATATAAAAGTGAGTTAAGTCTGGAGTGCGACACAGTAAGCGCGGTATGCACCGGCACTCAGTATCACAACAACTCGGACACGACAAGTGACGAAGATGCACGAGCAATACCGACACAGAGCGCGCCCCTCCCGTCGCGGGCGCAACGCTACGCGGCGCGGTGCAGCGCTACTTCGACTCGCGACCTCACCGCGTGATCAGCTCATGATTAAGGGCTCCGTTTGGGTCCGAAACTAGTCGGGCAATCCCGAAAAATGCACGTGAGTAAGCCGTAACTGATTAGTTACGGCTATATTATAGTTACGGATATATATATTATTTGAAGAGGTCTCCTTCCTATTTATGATTATAAATAGGAAGGAGACCTCTTCAAATAGGTCATTCTAAGAATACACAGTTCACAGTGTTCACAGTACACAGAACGAACAGTTTCGTGTGGTACCGGACGTAAAGAATAGCACTACCCCATCTCTTCCCGTGGGATCCACACGAAGCGGATTTAAGTATCTTATGTAATATACAGGTGTAAACGAATTCGTGTAATTCCTTCAAACCACTTGATCTTTTAATGATAAAGATTAACCCCGCACGGAAATTAGATTGATTTAAAATAAAAAAATAAAATGTTTGCACTCTTTTTATGTTCTTGAAAATTTCGATGCCATGCATAAATAAATAAAAGCACGGCGACACAGCTGACGGACACGACTAGCGCGATATCGCTCCACGTAGTCGGTTAACTCGGAACGCTAAAATTACTCAGATACAGAATACCATGTTTCGTTTTATGAAATATTTTCGTGTTTTTTCTGAAAAAACCTATGCGGGGTCAATCAGTGTCACCAGTAGATCACAAGGGTTGAAGGAATTACACGAATTCGTTTACACCCTGTATAGCATAAGTAAACATCACGCCTGTATTCCCCGAAGAGTTGGGCAGAAGTGTATAGTACACCGTCTTTTCACCGTCATGTTTTTAAGTCTCATGTAATAGGGGCGAGCCTTATCCCATCAACCGGACACAAATGTAGACTCCGGGCTGCTACTGAGATATTCCACATGGAAAAACCCAATAACACTTTACCCGACCTGTCGAACCCAGAATCTCACGCTCAGCAATCGCGTTAAAAACCCAATAACACTTTACCCGACCTGTCGAACCCAGAATCTCACGCTCAGCAATCGCGTTTATGACCACTAGACAAACGAGGCAGTAAGTAATATCCATAACATAACATAACTTCACGCCTTATTCCCCGAAGGGTTGGCAGAGGTGTATATAGTACACCCACGTTTCGCCGTTATGTTTAAGTCCCATGTAATAGGGGGCGAGCCTATTGCCACAAACCGGGCACAAATCCAGACTTCGAGCTGCTGAGAAATTCCACACGGAAAAACCCAATAACACTTTGCCCGACCTGGGGATCGAACCCAAGACCTCACGCTCAGCAGTCGCGCTTGCGACCACTAGACCAACGAGGCAGTCCATAAGTAATATACGTGTTAAGTTTATCAGTTTAAAGGGTTTTAGTGACTTACAAAGGGGCGTGTTCAGACGACACACACCCGCTAAGCGCACGCCACGCGCGTCAGCACCCGCGCTTTGAAATTTGTTGTATATAATTTTAGTCTTATGACACATCAAAAGATCTCAAATTATATTTTCCGTCCTAGTCGGGAACCCGGGTGGAGGCGGCGCGGTTGTTGCGCGATTGCGACGCGTGTACTACGCGATAGCTGTTCGGGCGCTGAGCGTGCGCGTGTACTTTACATGGATTAAAAATGTACTTTAAGACAAGACACTAACTACTAAATTTGGAATTTAATAGTTAGTTTCTGACGAGGGAGCGACTCTTAGGAGAGGCGCGCGCGCTTTCGCGCCGAAAAAAAACGCGTAAATGTGAACGCAGCCTAAGCGATACCTCTAAATATGAAGTTGTGCCTATGTTTATTTTCTTATGGACAAAGTTGGGTGGTACTAAAGATGGGTCAAAGATAAGCCGGTTGGGTCCACAGCCAAAGGGCAGAAAGATAATAAACGTTGTTACTCTTTTATCAGACGTACTGCCTCACCGGTTTTGTAGTCACAAGCTCGGCTGCCGAGCGGAAGACCCCGGGAACGATTGCTTGCTCGAGTAGTGGTTTTGGGATTTTATAAGAGAACTTCTTTGAAGCTTTTAATGTTTTCATCCATTCAACAACCTGCATTCTACGAGCGCAAAACACTCGTAATTGCTCAGCTGTCCCATTTCAAAACCTAGCAAGGGCTTAAAGCGAAATTTTACAGGAGAGCGCATAAACGTTAAATCGGTCAGCCCTTGAATAGTATTTATGTTAGGTAAAACCATGTGGTTAAAGTGACTTACTAGGTTTTAAAATGATCAGAGGCAGTGAATGGCACTTACTAGGTATCGATGCTTAAATATATCTGCTTTTTATGTGAGTTTTCAACGCTGGTGTTTTTGTATTTGGTAGAGACTTTCTAGGTTAGGAAGATTATGCAATAAAACGATTTTTGTTTTATAAAAGTGTCCCTTACGAGGTTTTGAAATGGGACAGCCGTGCTGCGGCTTTGATTTTCACAGGTCAACAATTGTATAGCGTTTGTATTAACAATCCGATTTCACCACAACTATGTACCGCACAATGTTGTTTTATTATCATTATATATATTACGATTGTGATACGCAATTACGATTCTGAGGTTTAAACGAGTGTGTACTAAGACGTGTTCGTCGAGATGCTAAATATTGGACACTGTACGTCACTGACTATAGTCATCAGTTGTCGGTCACAAATTTGTGACCGCTTAGAGCCATTACGCACTGTCGACAGGTCGCCGGAGACTTGGTCTCTCGGCGACCAAAACATAAGCATAGTCGCCCGGACGACCGGAGACCAAGAGCTTCAACACCTATTTAAACTATAGATAGTCACAATCGCTGTCGATCAAGTCTCCGGCGACCAGTCAACAGTGCGTAATGGCTCTTATAGTCGTCCTGCATTATAATTGCGCAACACGCTCGTAATCGCTATGGCTTTGATTTTGACAGTTCAACAGTTTCCACAGCAACGTATGTATTAACAATCTGACTTCTCAACAGCTATGTACTACGCAGTGAATATTGTTTTTGACATATCAACTTCATGATTGATGTTGGTTACGTTACGCAATTGGGCAATTCGGTATGTTATGTAAAAATTAACCTATGCTGATTCCAAAACCATTTCGAAATTTTAGTTTTCTAAACCTTATTTTGCTATTTCCAGCTCTTGAAATTATAAAATGGTGAAGATTTTTACATAAATACGAATACGCTTGCCATCTATGTGACCTCTAAATTTCGTTTAATACGTTCGATTCAGAGTCTTCAATATAAAAATATGTTTCTGAATATCAATTTTAATCAATGTATCAACTTTTTAACCTCAAAGCTAAAAACTAACTCTGTAACTAAATGTTGTAAAAGAAATCACCATCAAAACTATTCAGTGACGTCATAGAACAGGATCACTTGCAAAAGTTTAAAAAATAATTAAAAAATAACTACCGCGTAGTAAACAAAAATATTCAAAGTAGTTTCTTAAAATACTTAGCCTAATCTTTAAGAAAAAAATATGAAAAAATACAAAAAAAAAAACTTTACATATCTACCGAATTGCGTAACATATTGCTGGTTAATGGTACGTAAATAGAGACAAAAGATTTACTGATTTTTCCTTATGCGGGATTAAATAACACGCTTGACATGGTTACTTAGTAAGACCGCGGGTGACAAACGGCCGAAACCAATAACCAATCCCAATCCAAAACATCTGGATTAGTAGGTTTTTGTGATTACCCCTATTGAATTTTTGTGAAAAATCTAAGTACATCAATCTAGAGACATCGGTTAATGGTTTTAAAACCGAACCCCAATTACGAAAGTCAAAAGGTAAACCCAGATTAAAAATATAACGATCATTATCTAACGCCATATTATAAAAAGAGAAGGGGCTATTTTAAAACCTGGGTTTTTCTTAGACCACGTTTTCTAAAGCTGGCTTCCCACGGTGCGTGGTAGGGGGCGCACCGGCTATGCGTGGTATCATCCGTAAAATCACGCACCGCTTTTTTCTTTCCAAAATACCAAGTGAAAGAGAACTCGCACCGCACCTTTGCATTTACCGACTCGCGATGCATACGGCGCACCGCTCCGCACGCATCAACGTTACCACGGACGAGTCTCTTCCCATGGTGCACCGGTGCGAACTCGTGCGTCGCGGTGCGCGATATCACGCACCGTGGGAAACAAGCATAATAACGGGAATTGGGTCAAAGTAGACAAGGAGGCGCCTTCCTCTCCACGCGACGATGGGTGAAAAAATCGACCTTGAAATTAATCAAAGCGGATTATAACCCAAGCAATTTAGAACTGACGATATGAATATTCGTGTTTATCGTCCGAAATTGGCCGGTTCGTATAAACCTATAACAGTCCTTTGAGAATGATGTTTATTTATCATGGTCCTCTTTGACATAAAGGGTGGTCTTGTAATGAAGCCCCTAGTTTCGGTTCCTCGCCCCCGGCCAGTTAGAGCTGTTTGCTTTATGTTATTAGTATGCATTGGTTTGCTTTAGATATCTACGTTTTGTGTGTATGTAGGATTTTCCTTTAAGCGGTCAATTCAAGCAGTATTTTTTACAAGCTGATCGGCGAACTTCGTACCGCGTTTTTTTTACGGGACGATTTAAAAAAAAAACTTTTTTACCTTTTTTTCACCTTGCCCTGAAAATAACGAACACACAAAAAAAAAACAATTTCGTGCTGTCGTTCGGAAGTTATGCGCGTACATACATTTTGGCGATTCATTTTTAGAGTTCCGTATCCAAAGGGTAAAACGGGACCCTATTACTAACAAATACTAAAAAACAGAATCATCATCTGCCTAGCCTTTTCCCAACTATGTTGGGGTCGGCTTCTAGTCGAACCGGATGCAACTGAATATCAGTATTTTACATGGAGCGACTGTCTATCAGACCTCCACAACCCAGTAACTGGGTAATACGATACTCTTGGTAAGACTGGTTGTCAGACTTTCTGGCTTCTGACCAACAGTAACGACTGTCAAAGATCTACAAATGACAGCCGGGACCAACGGCTTTACGTGCTTTCCGAGGCACGGAGGAAACTCGCTATGGTAAATGGTCACCCATCCACAGACCAACCTCGGCAAGCGTGGCTTAACCCGGAAGATCGGTCTATGCGGCTGTAATTATTTAGCCACGAGTTCCTCTCCTCTTCCTCTAAAAAACAGAATAAAATTAATATTTAAGGAGGCTCCCATATAACAGACATGATTTTTTGCCGTTTTTATAGAGAATGGTACGGAACCCTTCGTGCGCGAGTCCGACTCGCACCGGTTTTATTTATATGGATACTTCTTAGGAGATAGATTGTAGGGTATCTCTTATTTTTTTACTATTTTATACATTCCTAGGTTTTTTTTTTGAATTTATTTTGGCCATATAATGGACATTTGAAACCTAGATGTGCATCTAAACTGAGGGATCAAATCTTAAATTCTTGAAAAACAAAAAACCAGAATTAGTAAAAAATTGTAAAAACCTGATGGTAGGCACTCCAAAAATTTGTTAAACGCGATTTAAAAGTATTATTTTTCTCAAAATTTGGGTCAGATTTTGGTACCCCTTTGCGAAAGGGTATATATACTAGTCGCGCGCAGAAGGTTTGCCGATGACTGCCCCTCCCACTACACCGACCGCTACCCGCGCTCGTCTGGCATTAGTAGGTATGCCAGACGAGCGCGGGTAGCGGTCGGTGTAGGGGGAGGGGCAGTCATCGGCAAACCTTCTGCGCGCGACTTATAGTTAAGGTATCTCTATACAAATACCAAAACTGTATCGCTATTGGTCTAGACTACTTTCGCCCAATCTCTTTTATATGAACGGATTAATGTGTTTGGTTTCAAACATGACAATATAAGAGTGTTTTTAATGAAAACAGTATCTATTAACGCTACCACAATTTTCCCTATGAATAAGGAGAATTATATTACACATAACTTCACGCCTTATTCCCCGAAGGGTTGGCAGAGGTGTATAGTATAGGTACACCCACGTTTCGCCGTTATGTTTAAGTCCCATGTAATAGGGGGCGAGCCTATTGCCATCAACCGGGCACAAATCCAGACTCCGAGCTGCTACTAAGAAATTCCACACGGAAAAACCCAATAACACTTTGCCCGACCTGGGGATCGAACCCAAGACCTCACGCTCAGCAGTCGCGCTTGCGACCACTAGACCAACGAGGCAGTCTTGAGAATTATATTTTAAAGTCAAAATCATTTATTTAAATTAGAAATTACTTATTTTTGGATGACAATTAAGACAGCCACGGCTCACCGCTTCCGGTGATAAATGGAATATTAACATTTAGTGCAAATATTAATTGAACAAAAAAAAAACAGATATTTTTTTTACCATTTCAATTTAACTTATCTTCTGTTTATTGCCTGATTATCATGCATAAAACATCCCTCTGTTTTGCGTAAATTACAATAATAATGAGGTGGATGAGTTGATTCGACAATGATCCAAAACAAAGGGTCCTCGGAAGTCAAAATTTTAAATTTAAGTAAGGACAGAAAATATTTACTTAATATGTTAATCTCAACCGCTTTGTGTGAAGTGGGCATTTAATTAAGCAAAGTTTTTTTGTGAGAGAAGAGAGGTCAAAACAAGGGCCGGTCAATAATTTTCGTACAGTTTAGATCCCAGTTTGACCAATTTGACATCCTTTCGGACTATTGAAGGTAGATTTTTTTCAGAAAATAAAATGTTTTGCATGTAGTCTGAAGCCCAAAAAAAGTCTGATAGCTGGTTTTACCTTAGGATATCGGCATTGCTCAGTAACTGGGTTGCGGAGGTTTGATGGCAGTCACTCCTTGTAAAATACTAGTACTCAGCTGCATCTGGTTAGTCTAGAAGCTGACTCCAACACAATTGGGAAAAGGTTAGGCAGAACAATTATTTTTGCATGTTTATGTATCATCATCATCATCATTCAGCCGAAAGACATTGTCTGACTGTCATTTTCCTACAAGAATAGAATGTAAAAACTAAAGTAGGTATATAAATCTAGTTTTAATCTAGTAGTTAATCGCTAGTTTCTTTCAAAAGAATGGTGAAGGAACATTATTTGGCTCTATAGTAGTTTTTAAATTATCTATATTTATAATTAAATTTGTATGTATCTTATTTGAGTATGTATTGTGTTATACTATTTATTTATACCTAGTTATTTTGTTGATTCCCGATTTTCATTAGATTATAAATTTGTACGCTGCAAATTGCCCTCACATTTTTCTTAACAATTCTTTCCATCCAATGGTTTTCTGGAAGAAATTGCTTTAAGCGATAAGACCGTCATTTGTACTGTTCTTGATTACCTGTATTCCTTTTGTTTTATTTCTTTTAGTGTACAATAAAGTATATCTATCTATCTAAATCCTAATTTCATCATCATCATTCAGCCGAAAGACGTCCACTGCTGGACATAGGCATCCCCGAGTTTGCCGTAATCACCACGCTTGGCAGGCGGGTTGGCGATCGCAGTATGGTTGTTGAAGTACTCAGAGAACGCTGCTGCCCATCCTCTAAGTGTGCGTCCTGAGTGACGGCGCACCGCGCAGTCGGAATGAACGGCGCATTAAATAAATTTTCGAAACGTTTGAATTTTGATTTCGACATTATTAAAACCACAGTAAAATTAATGAAACACTAAACACGCGCGTACGCGTCAACTTTCCCGCGTGCACTAAGGACAGATATCAACGGTTAAGCCACGGTAAAGCCGCTCCGCAATCCGCTCGTGTGCCGTCACTCAGGACGCACACTAAGTGATGTATAACTGTAGGGAATAAGGCAGCGGACTGTCTTGTTAGTCTAGCAGTCGCAAGCGCGACTGCTGAGCGTGAGATCCTGGGTTCGATCCCCGGGTCGGGCAAAGTTTTATTGGGTTTTTCCGTGTGGAATTTCTCAGTAGCATCCCGGAATCTGGATTTGTGCCCGGTTGATGGCAATACGCTCGCCCCCCATTACACGGGACTAAACATAACGGTCTTCTTCTCTCGTGTCAGCAAGAGCTATACGAAAACAGCTCATGCTGTGGTGAAAAGATTAGCCAGTCAGCAAGGTTGGTAGCGGGGCTGACTGCCCAGGGTGCGCCTGACGTACTTAAGTATCGGCACTCGTGGAGGCTCTTTTCATGCACCCCCAACATAACGGTGAAATGAGGATGTACTATACATCCCTGCCCATCCCTGTGGGGAAAACAGGCGTGAACTTTATCAAATAAAGCAGAGCATGTAAAAAATCTGCCCATTCTTATGAAGCTGAAACTGCGACAAGATTTATGCCCAGGCCGAGAACTCGCGGCAATATATTCCCGTTAAAAAACTGCGCACAACAGGCGATATGCATAAAGGAATCCAGAATAATAGGGTCATGAACAAAGATTGACGATCGTTAGACGACTAGCTAGCGGACAAAAGGGTGATACTCAGATAAAATGGACATTCAATAAGCAATAGCTGCAAAGATTTTCCTTTGCGGGTATTAAGGTGAAAATATTTCTTTCGTATTCACGTGTTAAACTGTAAAAATCTTGGCTTTTTTTTTTGTAAGTACCCAAGTGCGTAGCTAGGGTTGGGTAGATGGAGCTGTTACCCTGGTACAGGGAAGAACAGCTAAATTGTCTGGATTCAGTCAACTTGACACCTATATGGCTTCTAAAATAGGCTATATTTATTGCAGCCTACAAAGATGAGCAAAACCTATTCTGAATTTCCAGATTTAGCGAAAATTATAAAAAAAAAGAATTTGACTTAGGCTAAGTTCATATGACCGCGCGGTACCGCGCGGAACTACTAACCGCGCGGTACAAGATCAAGCTAAATAGTGTTTATCGTCTACATACGCGCGGCACAGCGCGGCGCGCTCCGACCCGTGCGCAAGATCTTGAACTGCGCGGTTAGTAGTTCCGCGCGGTACCGCGCGATCATATGAACTTAGCCTAATACCGTGTTCTTATGGTCAAAATCAAATCGTGTTGCTTACCAATAGTAGCATTTTTCATTGCCAAATATATACTAGAGGTCGCTCGCGGCTTCGCCCGCGTGGTAGTCGTTTATCGCCATTTTTCGGGATAAAAGTAGCCTATGTCCTACTCTAGGTTCCAGACTATCTCTGTACCAAGTTACGTCAAAATCAGTTCAGCGGTTGAGGCGTGAAAGCGCAAAGGCTTCTACATGCCGCCCGCTTTGCCGCCGGCTTATTGCCGCGCGGGTGTATGTCAATAAGCGTTATACCCGGCGGCCTGGTTAAACACCCGCCGGCAAGCCGCGCGGCAATGCCGGCGGCATTGTGTGTAGGAGTCTTAACAGATAGACAGAGTTACTTTCGCATTTATAATATTAGTAGGGATCAATAGAATCGTGAGCAAATTTTAAGCGATAACTACCAACGTATGAGAGGGTTTACTATGCAAAGCTATGGCGTGGGGTCTTTGCTTCATTATTAGTAAAGATACAAGAGTCTTAACTTTAACCAATAACCCTGGGTAAATCATAGGAATCGGCCATTAGCTGCTTTGCCCCACTATGGACAAAACTGACTGATCTACGCCCTCCGCCCACGTAATTACGCTACACTTATAGGTCCTGGTGAAGGCCTTGATCCAAGGGACTGCAGTAAGCTAAGTACTCCACAGATATAAAGAGACAAAGAGTCGGTAAAAACTGAGAGACACGCGCACGCTGGGTGGTAGAATCTAGGTAGGTGGTAGGTCCGCCTGGCTAGCTACAACCCTCATATTAAAGTCCGGCGCCAAGCAGTTTACTGTGCTCCAACGTGTGTACGTGAGAGCCAGAGGAGTACAGGGGAATCCCTCTATATCTCTGTTACTTGGCTTCGTGTGTTCCATCTTAGACCTTGACTGCGCTTACTATCAAGTGCGACAAGGGATGAAATGACAAAAAAGAAGAATACATACCTAATCTATCTATTTGTTTGCTACATTTTCACGGCTAATCTACCAAACTGGTTCGGATATGTTTAGCAGATTGGTACCTTTAAACCTAGAAGCGGACATAAGGTGCTTTTCATCGCGGAAGATGAAAAACTTTACACGCGGAAGGAGCCACATATACACAGTTACTTCAGAGGAGTGAAACGTTTCATATTTATCTTCTTCCATTTCCAGATCAACATAAAATAAGCAATGGCTTTGGATTAAAAAATATGACTGTACCTTCTCCTCTGATTTACGTTTACGGCAAATTGTTTCCGTAGCCACGATGCCGACGAATACACACAAACATCAAGCCAACACTTTGGCTAAACGAAGAACTTTAAAACATCGGATATTTGCTGCACATAATGTTACATACCCGTATCTGCCTCTAGGTGGAGATGGAATATTTATGATTCGTTACGATTTACTGACGTACATTTCTCGGGATTGCCCGAACAGTTCATATAGTTAGTACTGCCGTCATAACGAAGAGTGCAGTAATTGCAATTTTTGAACATAGAATTTTGAACCTTAGTGTTGGGTAACGCAGACGCTAAAGGTTAAATATTCTATGTTCAAAAATTGCAATTACTGCACTCTTCGTTATGACGGCAGAGTAGTAAAGGTACAAGTCCGAGACGGGCTGCAGACCGCAAACTGCAAAATTAGTATCGCTCGCGGTGCGATCTGCGGCTGCGGTCTGCGGTTGCAGTTTTGCAGTCGCTATCGGAATAGCACCTTTAAAGTGCACACCTTAAAGGCGCTATTCCGATGGCGACTTGCGGTCTGCGGTTGCGGTCTGCGGTTGCAGTCTGCAGTTTGCAGCCCGAAACTAGTCGAGCAATTCCGAAGAATGCCTTTTTCGTTTAGCATTTAGTTCTTCTTGAAAATATAACATGTCAACTCAGGTCGCTCCCGGCCTCGCCCGCGTTGATGTCGCTTACCGCGGATTCCATATTTTTCGGGATAAAAGTAACCTATATCCTTCTCCAGGTTCCAAACTATCTCTGTACCAAGTTTCATCAAAATCGGTTCAGCGGTTTAGGCGCGAAAGCGTAACAGACAGACAGAGTTACTTCATCATCATCATCATTCAGCCGAAAGACGTCCACTGCTGGATATAGGCCTCCCCCGAGCAATGTTGGGGGCGTTTGCCATAATCGCTACGCTTGGCAGGCGGGTTGACGATCGCAGTACGGTTGTAAAAGTACTCATAGAACGCTGCTGACCATCCTCTAGTGAATCGCTTAGTCGCCTTTTACGACACCCATGGGAAGAGATGGAGTAGTGCTATTCTGTACGTCCGGCACCACACGGACGACACGGACAGAGTTACTTACGCATTTATAATATTAGTACAGATTTTGTGATACCAACCGAATCTCGGTATTACCTTGTTAAGGTTAAAAATGTTGCGTTTCGAATTTTCCCGAGATTTTCTAGGAGTGGATGGAAACTGTCCAAGATTGCCACTATCTAATATACCCACGCATGAAATAAGGTCGCATTTCTGTAATGGTGAAATTTTCAAACGCGAGATTCCTTTTTAGTACAAGAGATGTGGTAAAGACATGGTTTTCACATTTCCTATGTCAACAAAACGAGCAAAACCGTTTGACATAGGTATACTTAGATTAGACTAGTCTTATACCCATGAGGAAGAAAGATAATAGGGTATTTGACTGAAAAAATCTAATAAGTCCGTCAGTTGGATTATCAAAAAATATTTGACCCGTATTTTTTCTTTTGTTACGTAAACCAAAATTGACGAAGATACGAAACTTTTAAAATTGGCAAAACGTCACAAGCAAGTACAATATTTACTTGCTTCTGACGTCACACGCCCCCACTCTCGAGTTTTGATTCGTTTTATCTTTCCAAATATTGATAGATTTAACAAAAGAAAAAATACGTGTCCATTATTTTTCGAAACTCTAACTAGCGGACTAATTAGATTTTCAATTTATTGATGCTGTCAACATGCCTATTAGGCTTTTGTTTGTTTTTACGGCACAAAATTGGCCCAGAAAATGAGACACTCCCTCGCTCCCAATATTTTGATTGTTCTCTGAGCCTAATAGAAGATTTTAAATGTCTTAAATCTCTGCTCGAAGTAAGGATTCAAAACATTTTGTCCAATTTTGTTTCGAATCGAGTTTAAATGCTTTTAAGCCCTATAAAATCGATACCTTCAATGTTAAAAAGACACCTTCATATTTCAGCTTTAATAATATTTTCTGGAAACGTATTTCAGCAGAAAATCAGCTTTTGTCGGCAAGAGCGCGTTTTAGCGACGAAAACAAAATGAATGGTTCCAATTTGTATGCATGTGGTACCTACACGCTTCCCGCTGCAACTTTCCACCAATATGAAAGGTTTCGTTCAAACTCATTTTAACACATTCAACCTTCGTTTTGACGTAGTTTCCATCCAATTTCCCGTTCTATTTTATGCGAAATGTCGCCATCTTTTATTTAATTGCATTTGTGTTCAAGGAATGTTGTCTCATGTCATCTCTTACTACGTTACATGTTAAAGAAGGTGTTTTTTTTACTAAAATTTTAGCCAACGGTATGCACATGGGCATTGAACGCAAATATATATAAAAAATATATATAAAAAGTATATATAAAGGGGGTCCCTGAAAGTATGGCTCAAATCGAATAGGGGCGTGGGCAATGTCATTTCCAAACTTTGAACCTTGAGCATGTCGGTGCAATTTTTTACGGTTCAAAAGTTATGACCAATTATTGTTTTTCTGAGTTAGTAAAGTTCGATCGCGACCTCGCCGCGTATTCAGCTCATGATTAAGGGCTCCGTTTGGGGCCGAAACAAGTCGGGCAATCCGGAAAAATGCACGTGAGTAAACCGTAAATAATCATAAACGTGGGAATGAATGCTGAGAGGAACGGAACGTAAGTGAAGGTGAGAATGAGTAAGTGAATGAAGGTGAGAGTGAGTAAGAAGGGAATGAAGGTGAGAGTGAGTAAAAAGGGAATGAAGGTGAGAATGAGTAAGGGAATGATAGAGAGAGATTAATCATTAATGGCGGACAACGATGTAAGGACGTTAGGAAGTGTATTGGAAAAACTATTTTAATTAATCAGAATATAAGAGGTTCATAATAATAGATTTTTATTGGTACTCGATCCCCTAACACTACATAAATATGAACGTCAATGTTACTACAAAAGACAGCCCCCAAAAACGGACGCCCTTCACCGTTTCCTTGTCGATTTGATTTCAACTTTAATCAGACCACGGACTAGTCCGTTGGCATCTCTCAATTCTATATATAACTGACAAACAGGACGCACAGTATAATAGGTTCCGTCGGGCCTCGTTTGCATCAGTCCTGTCAACCGAACAAATTGAATTCAAGAGTCGAGGGGGAACGGGTAGCTGTCACTAATGTACTATTGCGAACTTTAATCCCGAATAGAGATGAGCAAGCAGATACATATACAAATAGTACATTCTCGATAAACATTAAAAAGTTAGTAAATTGTTGTTTTTACTTTATGTTTGTGGGTATTTACTCGACCTCGAGTATTTATTCGAGTACCTATCTCTAATTCTAAGCTTCGATTGTATACAAAGTTAGTCGGAAAGGTACCCCCTTTCTGTGAGCCACTTATAGTATCACTGATGGCTGTTCTAAAGAAAGTGGTAAAATTTCAAAATTCTATAAAAAAACAAAAAATGAATTTTATTTCAGTTTAAAAAAAACCAAATCCTTACTTTAGTTACAAATTCAGAAAACGGAGCTTTCAATCCGTGGCCCTTAATATGAACCAAAATAGAAACTAGTCTTGTGCCTGCTCGGTCATTTTTAAGATCGCTCCGTACTAGTTCATTTCGGACAGTGAACTATTTCATTCTATTAGTTCTAATAGCTCTATTCGGTCTTTTATTCTATATGCTAAAATAGACACTACGCCATTGAAATAACGCTCATCTCATCTCATTCTTGCGAATTCGGTCGGTCGGGTTCGGGTAGCATCATCATTCGTCGGCTATTCTCTCTCGTTCTCATTCATTCGCAGACATGGAATGAATTCGTATGACGTATCTGTCAATCAGTGACTATTTCATTTCTCATTCTCGTTCGCACAGTTTACAATGTACGAGTTCGAAAAGAGCTATTTGACCTATTAAACCGATTACAAGTCAGCGTTCGGAAACGTTTCTTCTAGTACAGTGCGAAGATACGGTTCCTATTCGTTCATCGTTCACGAACTACACAAGACTAATAGAAACACAACTCATCATAGCTGATGATAGGTAGATTTTAGCGTATTTTTTATGAAATCTTTAAACAGCTGTTTCTCTTAAACTATTGTAAAAGACACGTAATCGTTTAGGGGTATTTCTATCATTGCAGTTATTAGCTAATATCAGGATTGCGAGCAAGGTACATATAGGAAATAAAACCAACATAGACTCTCCACCACTGAGAGTACTTGTATTTGGGTTAGTATTAGTAGCATGAACTAGATCACAATATAATACTTTACACAATTATTACAAGATCATAAAATAAGGACAATCTAGACAGATATAAAAGCAGCAGCTTCTTCAGCTTATCTACACAGAATGCTCCACTTCGTCGAATGACCACCGCCTTTACAACATCGGATAGGTTGATCCATATTGACGAATACCTTCCTTTGTCAACATTGCCAACACTATTGAATTTTAAGAAAAGTTGTAGAACAAAACTTATTCATTATTTTAGGTAGGTACAACACCCTGTCGGATTAGTACCCCCTTTCCGATTAACCTTGTATATGACTAACAAAAAAATGTAGACTTGTGGGTAGGAAAAAAGGAGAATAGTGTTCTTTCAGTTGACAAGTTTTAAATTATTTTATGAATGAAAACTTGCTATTGCTATTTTAATTGTAGTGACTGACTCCATCATAGCTCTTCGACGCATGTCCACGAAACGTGGATAGCCCCGTCATATGTATTTAGACAAAGGGACAAACCTTAGAGAAGCACATACTGAGCTGAAAAATTCTGTAAAACCACTTAAGGGGTCACTGTACTCACCATTATGAACAACTTTTACAATGGGACCAAAACTGAAATCGCAAAAAAAACAGCTTTTCCCCACATTTTGACGAGTTATGCGAACATAAATGTATGGCACAGCTGATTTTTTATTCGCGATTTCAGATTTGGTTCCACAGTAAACGTTGTTCATAATGATGAATACAGTAACCTTTAACCCAGTAAACCCCTTAAAGAGGTTGTGCGTTATTTGTGTTACACCTTGTATATTAGACGAGGCTTTGAGTTAATGTACATTTTACATACATTTTAAAGCAACCACAGGAACATCCAAACATTTCTATCCAAAATTTTAATACTGGGCACTTGTTGGTGTAGCAATCTCCATCTTTCTATATCCAGAGCCAATTCCTTCACTTCTCTGTGCGTTATCCGTCTTTTCCTTCAATTGGTCTGTGTACTTTATTCTTGGTCCACCTCATTTTCTGTTTGCCTCCAATATACCTTTTTTGACGTTGTTTATTAAGCTGTCGTGTTGCAGTAAGGGGGCTATTACACTACCATATATATACATAGATCTTTGAGTCACAGATATATGATAATGTAATATAGACATATGAATCATTATCTCCATACAAAGATATGACTGTAAAGGTCAAATAAGACATGTGATCCTATATATGATCCAATATATTTGATAGTGTAATAGCCCCCTAAGTGACCAATCATTTTCCCCCTTGTTTCTATATGTTCTAAAATTTGCTTATTTTCTTTGACACTTAGAATCTCTTCATTGGTTACTTTTTCTGTCCATGACACTCTTTCCATCCGACACCAGCACCACATTTCAAATGCTTTCTACCTTTCTTGGTTTCTTTGTGTGAGAGTCCAGGTTTACAAGCGTATAGGACAATGCTTAACATACATAAAATGAATGTATGACAGCTTTATCTGCTTTACAATTTCCATAATGTTTTGCTCATTCCAAACAAATACGTAAAACATGTGCCATTTTATGACAGTACGAGATTTATTCGATCGTAATACTTTAAGAACTTTAACCGAACTTTAGGAGTGACTCCCATTTTAGTTTTAACCCATTTTGTTTTTATTTTCCTGACATCAAGCCTTTTACTGCTTTGGACGCAAAGGGTCTATAAGATGCTTTTATTTCTGTCTGTCGGTGACACTGCAACCTCCGTCCTTTCCTAGAAACTAATTAAAAATGTATAAAAATTGTCAGTCTAGCTCTTTGAGTGTTTTTGTGTGTTTAAAAGTTTATTTAGTAATCTAGCTTTTGCCAGCTATATTGGGGACGGTCTTCAGTCTAACCATATCAGATTTTTCAACATACATCTGCCAATTGAGTTTCGAAACCCAATTACTGAGGGATATTGTATTAATAGATTTATTGCTATAGCTAAAAGTATTGAGATAATTTAATGAAAACAAATAATTTGTATTAAAATCTGTTGAATACGACATAATCACACATCATCATTTGTTGGCATCTGATGGCGACGATGAGACGCTTATTGAGCAGTGAGTTTTTAATAAGTTTATAGTGTTATTTTTTGTTTGTTTTTAGAATTCTAAGGCGAATTAGTTATTAATTGTAATGTTATGCTACTACTTCATATTTAAAAATTATGTAGAATGGAGTGTAGCTGTCTAATTTATTTTGTATAATGCATCTTGGTTAGTTTTTAGTTGTCCACATAGGTTATGTAGGTACTAAGTTGATTCTATCACTGAAGACCTTTAATTGGCTGTATGAGGCGCAAGCTGTTTTACATATTTTATAGTTAAAGCTGTTGGTTTTCCAAATAAATAAAAAAATATTGAATACGGGTTTTGACGCATGCCACAATGCCGCACGGAATCCAAAATGTTCGGATACAAGCCGCTGCATTGTGCGGTATGGTGCCACATGATACACGGTGACGCTATGTCGCACAATACTTGCAACAGTGCCGCATGCCACAATGCTGCACGATGTTGCCTCGATGTAAAGCAAGCTAGACAGTTTGGCAGACTTTTAGGCCTGGTATGACAAGCGGGACCAATGCCCCGCGTGTATGAACAAGGAACTTTGTATACTCTTCTACACGAACAAACACATTATTCCGTTTTTTTCAAACAACCCCTAACGCGCCATCTCAACACGTGCCATCAAATTCAATACCAACTATTGCCGCGATAACATCGCCGTGTGTAGACATGTTCTAAGAGAGTGTATACAAATACGTGGCACGACGATAATATCGCCGCGATTCTCTAGCTCGTGGAGACGGCCCCTAAATGTAGTGCAACGATGTAATGAAGTTTGTATGGTAAAATCAGATTCCTTGTGTTTATCAACTTGGAAAATGGTGTTTATATCCGAAATCTACGCGAACCTAGTAATTAATAAAACATGTTCAGCCAAGCTATTCAAAACATGTTACTTATCTAAAAGTTGGTATACACGGTTTAATTACAACAGTTGCTCAGGATTCGAGATGAGTCACATTTCGTTGTAAATTAGAGTGGAGTTAGTCGAGTGATTCAGTTAAACGTTTTGCCGGTCTGTGGCACAAGCTTGGAGCAAAATGTTTTATTGATTACAGCGGGAACTGGGGAATGTTTAATACTCATATGTTATTAATGCCCGGTTCCTATAGCTGGTAACGAATCGTTTTACTTACCAATGGTAGTATTTTTTACTGCTCAACTAGGCATATAAATAGACTGTTTTTTTACCTTCGACAAATACTAACGTATGAAAGGGCAATCGGGTATTTGCTTCATTACTGGTAAAGATACACAAGTCTTTATTTTAACTGTCAACGCTCGGTGATTGGAGACAACATATACCGTATTCAAATAGGCAAGAGACATAATGTAAACAATCTTACTATGTCTCATTTTATTGAAATACGAAACTAGCCAATAAACAATTCTAAACTTACTACAGGAAGAAGTGTTTTAAGTAAATTAACATTACTTCATTTTTTTGTATTATAACTTTCGTGAGATACATTCATATTTATGATTATTTACGGTTTACTCACGTGCATTTTTCGGGATTGCCCGACTAGTTTCGGACCCAAACGGAGCACTTAATCATGAGCTGATCACGCGGCGAGGTCGCAGCAAACTAGTCGGGCAATCCCGAAAAATGCACGTGAGTAAACCGTAAATAATCATAAATATTACATCATTTCTTTTTGTTACAAATTAATGTTTTAATATATTTTACAGAAAATCTTTTTATTAAGAATAGTCAAATGTTGTTTACCTTTTATATGGCTCCCAGAATACGGTATAGTTACACGTATGTTACAGTCAAGTTTCCGTGCCTCGGAGAGCACGTTAAACGAATGAATAGTAATGACAGTCGTAACGGGTAGTCAGAAGCCCGAAAGTCTGGCAACCGGTCTAACATTAGGATATCGGCATTACCCAGTGACTGGGTTGCGGAGATCTGATGACAGTGGCTCCATGTAAAATACTGGTATTCAGCCGCATCTGGTTAGATAGTTTGAATATGTGGCAAAGAAACTCAGAATAGGATCAGATTTAATTAAAATCCAAGCGTTTGAAACCTTGGCCCCCTTATTACAAAAGATGGTCTAAGAAAAACCATTTAAAATACCGTGGGTTTTAAAATAGCCCTGTCTCTTTTTGTTATGTGACATAAGAAAGTGATGGGTATATTTTTACTCAAGTACTGTAATTATAAAAATGTCGTGTGGCCCAGAGGTTACAGACCCGCTTGTTAAGCACCGGGTTGCGGATTCAAACCCAGGCATGTACCAATGTGACTTTTTCAATTTCTTATGTACTTACTTTCTTAGTTAATCTAAGAAGTCACTGACATAGGTGAAGGAAAACATCGTGAGGAAACCTGGACTTAATTGTCTAAAATCGCCAACCCGCATTGAGCAAGCGTGGTGATTAATGCTCGTTCCTTCTCTGCATGAGAAGAGGCCTTTGCCCAGCAGTGGGACAGTTATAGGCTGATTTATTTTTATTTTATTTTATACTGTAATTATAGGCACTTAGGCATTATAGGTAAAGATAAACAATGGGTGAACGCAACCGGTTAAATTTTTGTTCACCTTAGTCTTGGTTTAAGCCATCTTTTGTAATAAGGGGCTGGATGTTTTGTAATAAGGCAGATTTGGTTGCGATGAATGCAAAAACGAATCCCGCAACCCCGGCCATAGGAAGAAAAGAGGACGAATACCTGTGGTGATTGTAGTCGAAAGGGGTAACAAGGAGGCCACACATAAAAAAAAACGTTTAAATAATACAAACTTAAAATTAGTCAAAGATCATTTCTTCTCTCAACACATTTCTATTTTTTCATGATATTAGGGGAAGGTTGCGATCATTGGACTAGTTCTTTCATTGGACCACCAAGGTATTTCCAAAACTGTGCAAGCTAGCAACACCCAAACTAGTCGAAACGAGTCCATGGAGACTCAGTTGCACCCCCCTCTAACTTCTGTGACGCTGCTGCACGTGGCGAGGAGAGACACGCGTGGTTGTGTTTGCGGCGGTCAAAATCTTATAATTTCACTCAGGACAATTTGACGTAAATATCATTGTATTCATATTTGTCTGCGTACACTGTTATTAAATATTGGACAGTTTATTTGAGATTCCATGAGTATTATTCAATTTTGTCTAATCATGACCGTTTATATTTTAGTTTAGTTTTTCTTAACCAGTACCTTGTTGCCATCAATGGACCGCAAGAGAGTTCCACCGTTGGACCGGTCCAATCATAGCAACTTTTTATTGTATTTTTTTAGTCATAATAATGGGAATAGGTTCCGAGTATTTCACTAATTATGTATTTTGTATTTTACTTATTATATTTCATTAAAACCATAGAAAAATCATTATAAATTTAAAACTCCAGAATGTCGTCGAAAAAAGAAAGTACTTTGCATAGAATGAAACAAGTATGAACCTTGCTTTAGATGATTCTACTGATGATTATTACTGATGTAAGGAAACAAAGAGTTGGTTTAAATGAAGATAATAATTAGTTGCCTCGATTGGACCTCTAGAACATGTTTCTCGAAGTCCATTGATGGCAACTTGGTGGTTCAATGAAGGTGCCCATGGTCCAAAGAAGGCAACAGCCCAAGATTTAGTTTTCTTGGTTTATATCAAAAAGTGTTAGCCCGAATTGTTTGTGCATTTGATTATTATAAATAAAGGTCCTAGGAAATGAAAATAATAAACTGCTTTCATTTTAACACTTATACTTTTTGAGATATAAGGTCATAAAGTTATGTGGTCCATTCATAGCAACCTTCCCCTAATACTTCCTCATCAACCTGCCTTGTTTTTCGTTAACACATAATTACATAATTATGTATGACAATATACAAGGTTAGTCAGAAAGTAGGTACTAATCCGAAAGGGTGTTAAACTACACATAATAATGAATAACTTTTGTTCTACAACTTTTCCCAAAAGTCAATAGTTTAAGAGAAACAGTTGTTCAAAAATCTCTTAAATCTATCTATCCCCAGTTATGATCAGCTGTGTTTACATTTTAGGTCATATTTGAGGTCATGAATTAGAAGCACCATTTTCTGAATTTGTAACTAAAGCAGGGATGAAGAATTTTTGAAAAAACTAAAATGAAAATCATTTTATTTGAAAAAAAATATATCGAATTTTGAAATTTTAACACTTGCTTTCAAACAGTCATCAGTGATACTATAAGTGAGCTTCGGATTAGTACCCCCTTTCCGACTAACCTTGTATATGTATAATTTTTGTACGTAAATATTATGTGTTGTATGTATTTTGCAGCAGTACACCACGGACTACCCCCTCTATCTTATTCATTGTCTTCCTGTTCATCCAAAGGTTGTCTGGTAGATATCGCTATCAGCGATAAGACCGTGTACCCTTTAATATATGATATTGTATAAGAGCTGCGTCACAATTTTGGTGTACAATAAAGTATATTCTATTCTAACTTGCAAGAGTAAGATCTTCATGCCGTTTGGCTAGCGACTTCGCCGCGCGAGAAGCAAAGTCGAAGTCTAAGTAAATTTTGTTATTTATTTGAAGTTGACCAGATAACAGATGCTTTCGAAAGGTAAACACTAGGTGCATGGTTCCAAATAGTAGATCCTATGGAGAAGAGCCGACAAAAAATTCCATGTTTTTTTTTAATGGATCGTAATTTTTTTTGTAGTAATATCAGAACGATGTAGATTAATGTATATGAGGTTATAAATAAGGGCTCCGATTGAATCCAACACTAGTCGGGCCCTCCCGAAATATAAAGATGAGTTAAACCGTTTACTATACATAAAGTTAACGAATCCTATGAATTTGTACAAAATAATAAAAATATGTGAAACGTAAGTTATACGTCGTTAAGACGTCTATTTGTAGTCCTGCAATGCGCAAGATAAAGTCACAGGTGTCTTTAAGTTCAAACGACTCAAACGTCTGAGTCATTAAGTGTATATCCGTTCTAATTTTATAAACAAAACATGTGAGATTCGCTGCTTTCGACTGCAAAGATAAATTAGCAACATGAAGCGATATCCAATGCCTCAAGATTAGACAGTCAAGTTTTTCCATCAGCACCTTCAGGATATTGAAAAGAAATTAAATGATTTAACAAGTCCAGACGCCAATATTTTCTGTCAATGGCCAGTCACAGACCGTATTTTACATTAAATAAAAGCAGTTTGTGACTAGCGACTGACTGGCAAATAGAGCCTCTATAAAGGCACATATCAGCAGAAATTAAGCCAGGCTTCTGTTGCCCTAACAGCCCTGAGAAGGCAGCGCACCATGCTCCGCACGCGCCTCACAGGAGGACGCAAAGCTCCACATTAGGAGAGGTCCGCCAGGAGCTGGCGGACCGACGCCTGCCAGGCTCGCGGTGCATGCAGCTGCGAATCCCGTGACCTCAGCCAAAGGTCAGGAGAAGAAACACCGTCGGTTTTTAGCCGTTAAGATTCCGACGTAACCCTTCGCCTTCCCCGGGCGAAAGGTATCGATGAGTATTTTCCGACGATAAAAAAAAGCTTCTGGTGCCCTAACACGCCCCAGAATGAGGCGCACCGTGTTCCGCGCGCACCTCTCAAAAGGACGTGGGGCAAGGCCCCATAAAAGGAGAGGTCTACCAGCCACAGGCTAGGCTTTCCGTGGTTGCGGTGCATGCAGCTGCAATTCCCCAACCCCGGCCATAGGTCAGGAGAAGGAGCACCGTGGGTCAGAGTTTTAAATAGAAACGACAATGAAATGTACTGGATTGACATAAGCTTTCGACCGGTCAAGAGATCTGTTGTGTCATTTCCATACATTTAATTGGCGTATAAAAGTATTACCTATGAAGGAGCACAGCTGTATAATAAACTGCCCTCTAAATAAAAAATGTAAATTCATTTAATAGCTTGAAGTCTAAACTGTCTCAATATATACATGAATATTTTTCACCTTCCAGTAGAGGCTATGAAGCTATTAACTGAGTGTTCGGCGACCTAGAATAAGTTCACTAAAATAGTGAGAATGATCCTATTATATTTTCATGTAAGTGGCATTTTTGTCTTTATGAAAATAAACTTCTTTAAACTGTATCTATTCTCTGGCGATCATCGATTGCCATTTGTCTACAGACACTAAACAGACAGAAAAGAAAAACAAAACAATGTTCGACTTACCATTGAATGAAAGTGAATTAATATTCCAACTTGAGCACCAAGTATAAAACTAGAGAAAATGTCGCTTATCCGCTAAAGAATGTAACTTCATTTGTTCCGAAAAGTTGAACAACGTGAATAAGTTAAACATTTTAAGGCGTCCCTGTGCAGCGTTAGATATGAACACAGGTGGCTTTATCCTGATGGTAGGTATACGCCAAGATGGTCCCTGTGGACCGTTTTTACGTAACCGGGCAGGTATTGGCTAGACCTGAAAGGTCTCCAGCCAATGGTGAGGAAGTAAAGTACTTATAATAATAATAAACTCATTTATTTTCAGGCAACTTTGGCCCATAGGTACATATACCTTACAAACTAACATATATACGTTAAATAATACAGTTTATGTTAGTAATAAAACTTAAGCCTATATTAGTAAAAACACACGTCATCCGCTGTGCGATCGTGTGGCACTTGTCCGCGGAAGCGACGGAACACCACTCCCTGCGGCCAAAAGTCCTCTTCCTTGACGAGGTGCAGAAGACAAGTTGGTACTCGCACCACGAATGCCCTGAAGTTGACATTGCGGCGCGACTCCAGCAGCAGCACTCTTTTTTTTTTTTAAATAACCTTGCCCCACACTAAGATTTATCTTGTATCGTGGGTGCGTTTACAGACACAAATCTCACAAACAAACGCCCAGACCCGAAACAACCATCTGTAGGCCATACAAATTTTTGTTCCGTGTGGGAATCGAACCCACGACCCGTGGCGCAGAAGCCAATCGCTTAGCCACTGCACCAAACGTGTCCTCTGGCCGTGTACTTGGTCTTTTGGCGTACATACTCCTCGATGTCCTCCGCCTTAGTGGTATAGTGTAGGCGGGAGATGTACACTGGAGTGTTCGGCTTCGCAGCACGTATAATTAACTTAACCTAAGCTAACTATTTGTACTACACTCACATCATGACTACTAGCAACAACAGTACTAAGGGCGACTACTAGTGGGACTCGGACGTCGGCTTAGTGCGTTGCTGGCGGCGGATTGGGGGAAGACAGCTTGATGAGGGCTGAATTATCAGTGTAAACACAAACGTTCGTCGTTTAGTAATTTGACCAAACCAGGAGTATCCATGGAGTTTCTTGCCGGTTCTTCCCCATAAGACCTACCTTTTGGATACATTTGGGTGCACGCTGTTTTGTCGTTTTAAAATCACCTGTAATCTGCATTCTAATTGCGCAACACACTCGTTATCACTATAGCTTTGATTTTGATAATACAATAATGTTCGTTGCGTTGGTACATAGATGATGCAGAAGCAAGCTGGTCTATTTAAAAAAAAAAACTTTGCCTTAAACTAAATAACTTTGTTTCGAATGAATTCGGTTTCATTCGGATGTAAGCGGTAAAGAAACCCACTGGCGTGTACGTACAGATGATGATCATGATTCAGCCGAAAGACTTCCACGACTAGACATAAGCCTCCCCCAATAGGGGGAGTAGAAAGGTTGTCATAATCGCCACGCTTGGCAGGCGGGTTTTCGATCGCAGTATGGTTGTTAAAATATTCAGAGAACGCTGCTGCCCATCCTCTAGCTAATCCCTTAATCGCTTTTTACGACACCCATGGGAAAGAGATGAAGTAGTGCTATTCTTTACCTCTGGCACCACACGGCACTCCGTACTCTCCGTGTACGTACTAAAATGAAGGCAATTTGTCTTGAATTATTGATTGGCACGAGAAGTTTGACGTCGTGGCCGTGTGTTGGCTTTTTGTGGTCAGGATTCAGATTTGATTCGATAGTCTTCTAGATGGCTTAAATCATGTTAATATAAACAATCCTTACATGCGCTGTAACTGTCATCAAGATATCGAGACGATTTAAAAATTGTTCTGGAAACGTACTGCTTTTCATTGGAGTTCTGTCTGTATCTCTGGCTATACAAGGTTAGTCAGAAAGGTGGTACTAATCCGCAGGCCAGTTAAAGTATCACTGATGAAGGTTTTAAAGCAAGTGTTAAAATTTCAAAATTCGATAATTTTTATTTCCATAAAAAAATATTTTTATTTCAGTTTTTTCAAAAAATTCTTAGTCCCTGCTTTAGTTACTAATTCAGAAAACTAAGCTTCTAATCTGTGACCCTAAATGTGACCTAAAATGTAACCGCAACTGATCATAGCTGAGGATAGACAGATTTTGGCGATTTTTTTTAGCAACAGCTATTTCTCTTAAACTGTTGACTTTTGGGGAAATTGGTAGAACAAAAGTTACTCATTAATATGGGTACTTTAACACCTTTTCGGATTAGTACCCCCTTTCTGACTAACCTTGTATAAGTAGTTACAAAAAGGTATGGTTTAACAGTTACTGTGCCAGTATACATGTTACTACCTTTTTTGTCCAACTAAACACAAAAACTTGACTGCCTCGTTGGTCTAGAAGTCGCTAGTGCGACTGTTTAGTATGAGGTCCTATGTTCGATCCCCAGGTCGGGCAAAGTGTCATTGGATTTTGGTGTGGAATTTCTCAGTAGTGTTTCGGAGATTTGTGCCCGGTTGATGGCTGAATAGACACGCCCTATATTACATGGGACTTATACATAACGACGAAATGAGGGTGTACTGTACACCTCTGCCCAACCCTTCGAGGAATACAGGCGTGATGGTAAACGCAAAAATAAATCAGGAATTCATCATGAATCATTTTTTCCGATAGTGTGATTTTCAGTAGGTAGCTTTCTGATAGAAATGCTAGTAGAAGTACTGACTAAATAAGGCTAAGAATAGATTTCTTTCTTTTAAAAAAAATATTGCCTTTTTCCAGTATAGTATATAATCGTTTTCAATACAAATATTATCTCACATACACAAACACTCAAACCTAGATAAATATTTGTTCTGTGCATCAAACCCTCGACCCATGTCACAGAAAGCCAATCGCTCAATCACTGCGCGAAACCTGTCGTGAATATGTTGTTTAACCAAAATAAACTTTCCCTACTCAATGGGGGAATCCATGTTATTCTGCCACTAGGGCGGCGCCACGAGAACTGATGTAAAAAAAAGATAAACTGTCAATTTTCCGTTATAATAACAATTTAAATAGCGGGGAAACCCACTCGGGGTCTTTTAGATCCGCGACGGCGAAACCAGGGCCACGCTTCTCTACACCTCTAGCCGGTCACACGTTGTTGCCCCCTTTGCCTACGTACTGGCGGCTTTTCGGGGGGCCCAGCTAATGAGCTGGCGAGTTACCAACTGCCTACACAGTTCAATTTTAAACTTGAAAGGCAGACGCCGTTTTCTTCCGACAATAGAATTTAACCAGACCATTTAACACCCCTTTCCAAAGACGAGATATTTCTTACCATATTTTGCAATATTCAACCCACCCTGAACGGTCCATGACTGTACTCCAATAGTGCAGCCGTGAATAGTCCCCGGTTGGTGCCCCAACCCATTTTAGATTTATGTTCTCAAAAGGGCCTCTGCGCGTTGGACTTGTGTCCCCCGTATGCCTTCCGAAGGCCCGGACTTCTTCCGCAAGGAAGATAATCCGTGAATCCCTAAAGAGATACAACAATTTATTAAATTATTTTATTTTAGGCCAATTCTACATTCTAAATATCTATTTTAATATCGATTCTGTAATTTTCAGCTCTATCTATAGTGTCGCTGCCTAGCGGAATTTCAGTTTCAAATTAGCTCCCATTGGACCAGTTTGAGATACTTTCTAATATCCGATATGGTTCTAAAGCTTAAGTGCTCATAAAACGAAACCTAGGTGTTATCTAACTTTATGGACATCTTAGGAGCGATAAATAACGTTATCACAACAACTAAGGGCTTATCTATCTACTTTTATGTCTCGTAAAAGTCAATTCTAAGAGAGAGATGGAACCTAATATTTCATAGTAACAGTCATTTGGACCAGTAAATGGACTAGCTAATAGGGTTGTCACTCAATTCTCGCAGAATCTGCTGCCGAATTCCGAAAGACTCCCAACCAGAGTTCAATAAAGAAACGGATTTTGAAACGCGCGTCAAATAATAATAAACACAACGGCCAACTGCAATGGGGGTGGCGCCGGCGAACGGATTTCGCTCGACAAATGACTCACATCACACCCACACTTTTATTTTAGCCTCTTTCCTTGAATTTTCTTCCTTATAATTGGCAACCCTAGTCACTGCACGTATCGGACAAACTAGTGGCAGGATGCTGTCATAAGCATGATCTTAATCTTCTCTCGTGTCTACTCGAGTTATTTGAAAATATTATTATAATCTTTGATACGCTCTCCGCATTATTTTACGCGCATGTATTCTGAGGAAGAAAACGATCAAATAAACTTTGCTTTTAAAATAGCTGAACCTAGGATGATGTTAGTAAAACGTTAATTATCTGCCTAGCTTTTTGCCAACTATTTCAGGGTCAGCTGACCAGATGCGATTGAATACAACACGAAGCGAACGACTCCGCAACCCAGTTAGTTACTTGGCTACTGAGGTTAGACCGGTTGTCAGAATTTCGGGCTTCTGACTATCCGTAACGACTGTCATAGAAATGCCATAGGCACAGTAGACATATAAGCTAAAGCAGTACTTCAACTACCTACAATCGTCCAATTTGACACACTCACACAGACACGCACTGCAACAAGACAAATAAGGTATTTTCGGGATGCAGTTCCATACAAAAACAAAAAACTACTCAGTATACAGAGCGTGTCTGTGTGAGTGTTTCAATTCTTGAGATTATAGTAAGTTGAGGTACTGCTTTAGCTTATATGTCTACTGTGCCATAGGTATAACCCGGGACCGTCGGCTTAACGTGCTTTCCGAGGCACAGAGGGGTCTCGATATGTTACGAACGGTCATATGATCAAATCGCATGATCCGCGCAGCTGTTAATTAGCCACGAGCCCCTCCCTCGTTAGTTAAACATTAATTAAACACCATTTTAATTCAAAAACTCGATTAGACAACTACTTGCACGAAGTTCAGGATGGCCAAAACATTTCTTCCGTACTGTATAGAGTAGATATTTACCTTAAGGCCCGGACTCCACCAAAAGGAGACGAGACGTGCGGAGTGGAGATATGTTTTAAAAAACCAATAGAATTTCGTTATTCACACATCTCGTCTCCACTCAGCTTAAGTGGATACCATTGAGCGGAGATGTATCATATTTGTATGGCGCGATGGAAGCGGAGATGTGAGCTGTTGTTCCTCGCTGAGATTGAGCTGGGCCGCGGTACAGGGCGGAGATGTGAGCTTTGCCGCGCAAGCTGACGACGCCGCGTAGCGGAGACGAGATGTGTGCGGCGTGCAGTGAACTAAACTGTCGTCGCACTAAACTGCGTGTTCACATCCAACGCTCGCCGCACGCAGCTCAGTTCCGCTCTAGTCAGCGCACATGTCCACCCTAACCAGCACACATCTCCGCTACAGTCTAGCCAGTGCGCATCTCCGCACAGTTTCGGTGTATATGTTACGGGCAACGTGATTAACTAGGCATTATTAATAAGGACCGGCCATTATTAATAATGCCCAAGAGCGATGGGCAAAGTGATTAATTTATCACTTTGACCGGCCATTATTAATAATGCCCGACGGCCCGTGGTCCATGTAATAAGTCAGTGTTTGCACAATAAAAACAAATGAAAAACTTAAGGGGACGTTTGGAAGGTTGTTTGGGTCGAACCTGACCCATCCGTGTCGGGGTACCCCAAATGAATGACCAAATCTTTTTTCTTCACACATTGCCGGTGGACCAGCAGGTATTCTATTTTTATCAAAACAAAAGTAGGTAACTAATAATGTTATTACATTTTTAACTATTCATTTTTTTATTACTATGTTCAATAGTTTATTTTTTGCTAACTTTTCATGAAAATTTTGTAAGTTTAATTTCATTTAGGGCTGATTTTTCAATCGTCAGATAACTTTTACCTGGGGAATAAGTTTGAAGTTTTGACAGCTTTTGTATAGAAAATCTATCAAACCGTCATATTTATTCGTTGGATAAAATTTATCTGACGATTGAAAAATCGGCCCTTAATAAACAAAAACACTACAGTTCACCTATTTTATTACTTTGCCCAAGATAGGGTGGGCATTATTCATAATGGCCGGGAAAAGTGATTAACCATGCTGTTTTAATCACATTGCCCAATTGAGTCGGGCATTATGAATACAGACGGGCAAATTGCCCGTAACATATACACCCTAGCTGAAAAACATCTCTTCTCGTCTCCGCTTCGGACATTTCCGCACATCTCCACTTTGGTGGAGTCCGAGCCTAAGACTGAATAATTAAGTAAACAAAGGATTCCCCGGAATTCCTTACTCGTAAACGTCAGACCTCCACAGAGTAAAAAGGTTTTTCCCTACCATAATGATTGATGAACTTTACCACTCTCTTCCCGCCAAATTATCGGAACACGGCTTGATAGGCTTGATCGATTAGTCTTTGATTTTTTATTTTACTTAATATAAAGGAAGGAGGTTTTTGTTTTGCTTCTGTATTTTTTTCATTATCTTTTTTTGTGTTCAGAGGGATGTTTTTCAAACCTTCATTTGTGAACCTTTTTCATCCTTTTTGTTTATACTGTAAACAACACACCGGTTGTGTAAAATTATGTAGAACACTGTTTTAATTTGTAATGACGAGGTTTTTAGCACGGGACCACGAAGTACAAATACAAGGCCCAATTTCTTTGTTAAGCAGTTCATTTTATATTTACATATGTCGCAGACAATCTCGGTTTATAGAATTAGGTAGCAGTGATTATAGCATTACAGTTCAAACCGATGTCTGCTTATCAGGGGCAATGTGGGCATGGTAAATAAAACTAACATAGACTCTCGACCACTGAGAGTACTTGACTTGTAATCATATTAGTTGTTAGTTACATGAGTCACAATACAATATAGTTCAAACAAGATCATAAAATAAGAAGGACAAACTAGTCAAATAATACAGGTTAGACTTCTACGAGGGTTCGACACGGAATGCTTCATCAGCCTGTTCGTCCTAAATCGACCACCCACATTGTTATCGGGTCACACTGATATCTGTCATCGCGCCACAACCAAACATTGGTGTGTTTAGCAATAATTTAAAATAAGGATTTACAAAGAACAATGATGCTTGACATTTCACAGTTATAACGCTCGCTCTGAGACAGATTATTATAAAGGTACTATTTATAAATAGTACCTATATAATAATTTAAAATTGTAATCTGTTATTAATTATTTAAATGCCTGTGTCTTCAAAGTACGCCTACCAAGGCAACACAAGGTATCTTTCTAGCTTTTTCTGTCAGCTTCCAGTCTAACCAGCATTCTAATTGCGCACTACACTTTTGATTTTGACAGGTCAACAATTTCCATAGCAAGGTATGTATTAACAATCCGACTCCTCTACAACTATGTACCATGCAATGAATATTGTTTTTGACACATCAACTGTCATGATTGATGTTGGTTACGTTACGCAATTGTACTAGAGATGCGGCTGCATACAAGTATTTTACACGTAGTCACTGCCATCAGACCTCCGCAACCCAAGACAAAACAAAGTAATACATAATAATGTGGAGAAACGAGGGAATCTATAAGTCCGTGATAAGACCTGTCGTACTGTGTGGATCGGAATGTTGGGCTGTGAAGAAGACGGATGAAAAAAGATTGCATGTAGCGGAGATGAGAATGTTGAGATGGATGTGTGGAGTGACCAGAATGGATAAGGTCAGGAATGAGTAAATTAGAGGAAGTTTGAAAGTAGCGCCAGTCACAGAAAAGTTGAAAGGGAATCATTTGTCTTGGTATGGGCATATGAAGAGGAGAGATGAAACGCATGTGACGAAAAGAGTTATGAATATAAATGTGGATGGATGGAGAGGAAGAGGGAGGCCAAAGAAAAAATGGATGGATGGTGTGAAGAATGATATGCAGGAGTAGGGTGTCAGTGATATCATGACAGTTGACAGGACGGAATGGAAGAAGAAAACGTGTTGCGCCGACCCCAAGTAACATGGGATAAGGGCAGGAAGAAGAAGAAGAGTGGAGGAACGAGGTGTGGTATTCCTCCAACCAACGGGAGGATCCTCCAACCACGCGGAGTCGCCTGGCGGGCTACTGCCCTCCTGGCGGGCTACTGCCCTAATGGTTAATGTTGAGCGGTTGTACACAGGGTGTGTCGTAAATAGTTGTCCAACGTTAAGGGGTCGATACGCGATATATTCAACTGTCACCTACCACAATTAGTATTTTTTTTTATTTGTTTTTTTGTTTCGAAAAAATTAACTAAAAATTAAAAATTAATTGCACATGTATTCAGCAGTTATAAACAAAAAACAAAATAGGAAAATAATGTATTGGGTTGAAATTACAGCTAAATTAGCAAAACGAACAGTTAATTTTAATAAAAATAAAAAAATAAAACTGAGACCTATGGTAAAAAATGGTTCAAATTGTGGTATGTGATAGCTGAATACGTGGTGTGTCGACCCCTTAACGTTGGACCACTATTTACAACACATCCTGTATATACTATCTGCGTGTTAAATATTGATATCGCGATGTAGGATCGAATAGTTCGCATGTGGTGTGATAGATGCCGCCACAATAATGTAAGTCATACTTATCTTATGATTGACAAATGAATAATTTTGAATTTTTTCGTATCTTTTCCTGGCTCTTTATCATAGTGTATTTCTGACTTATTCATCAGAATCAATTGAACGCTTTTAAAGTGTTTGATTAATTCAACTATTCGATTCGATACTTACTTAGTTTATTTAGTGATTTATTTCGTTCAAGGGCTGAGATAAATATGAAAAAATACAATTTTTTTAAACCCAAACTCACTGAAAACGAAAAATTAAAAGCAGCTGATATTACTAAGTACTCAATCTTCCATCTTTCCTTCACGAGAAAATTCCTTTTACTTTGAAAAAACATCTAAGAGAAAACGCTGCGCCTCGCCTTTCAGCCTTTTTAAAGGACTTTGAAGGCGGACATTGCAATTATGTTTGACACTATGTAATCGCGAATAAAATCGGATTGAATCAAGTTGGATGCCAACAAATAAGATCACTTCCCTTGACAGTCACGACTTACCAATTTTGTAGACAACTGATTAGATCAATATTCATTTCGAGTACTGCAGCGGATATCAAAAAGGAATATTTATTTGTTTTTTTTTTTGGGAATCTCTCGACTAAGTTATTTTATTTTCTTCTCCATATTGGAACTTTTATCTTTATTCGCGACAAAACAGTTTCGTTTTAGTTTTAAGGCAGTCTTGTCTATGCGAGGAAAGTCTGTCTTAAAACTGTCGTGACTCAAGTCTGCGCTCAGCCTAACATATCTTTATTGGCGGGATAAAGTTTGTGATTGATTCTCTGATTAAATTACAGCAGGAGCATTGAATCCGAGTCACCAACATAAACCTCAATATCTCGGAAACTAAAAATGCTAGCTTATTCAAATAAAAAGTATTTTATAGACTATTTAAGAAGTTTTATTATTAAATCCTACTCCTAACTATCCTATCCTGACTAATATCCTAATCCTAACTAATATTATAAATGTGAAAGTAAGTTTGTTTGTTTCTTACCTTTTCACGCCTAAACCACTGAGCCGGTCATCCTGAATTTTTGCATTACGTTATCAGGTGTATAGAAACGGACATAGGGTACCTTTCATCCCGAAAAAAAGTACTGTTCACGAGGAAAACAACAATAACGATAATAGATAGCGCCACGTGTCTTTCGAATCATGATTGAATTATATTATTGTAGAAACTTTAGTACTGTGTTAAGAGTTGATTGTCAAATTCTATATTAACGCGAGCGAAACCGCGGGTATAAGCTAGTAGTCTATAAGATTCTTTTTATTTGAATATGCAAATATTCTTAGTTTCAGAGATAAGGTTTTTGTTGGTGATCTGGATTAATAGTTCCCGAGTATAATTTTCTGAAATATCTGCCAATTAGTTTGCAATTAGTAATGTGTAAATCAATTTTACTTACCGCAGTGCAATGCTGGAAATATGCCTCTTGCAAGCAGCGCTGCAACACCTGGTCTCTCTTTTCCGAATCTAGTCAGCAACAGCTGCCTTCATCAGGTCATCGGTCACACGATGGAACGTAGTAAACTGCTTCAATACTGTGGCAGTAATAGCTAGCCAGTCGGACCATAAAGATCCTATCACTAAGCAAAAAATTTTCTTCAATATTCCCCCACAACTTTTTGCAAGGGGTCTGAAGTGGTATTAAAACAGTCTAAAAATAGATCTGAAATAACTGATGGAATAGCTTTGGAGAGTTTTATTGTCTTTCCAGCGACATCTCGATGTCTCGGAGACACCCTCGGAATATATAATTTCATTGAAATGCAAGGGAGGACGAAATAAAGTGTTATCTTCGGAGACTCTTTAAAAACTTTTTTATTGGTAAACAAATATATTTCCTTGATGTTATCGATAAAGGAAATGAATTTATTACTGGTCTGAGTTTTAAAACTTTCTAATAGGTAAAAACTACCTCTTTTTTTGAAGTCGGTCAAACACTTTTTTGAAAGGTACTTTATCTTTACTATCACATTGGTTCTGATTACGATTCCCAGGGGTATAAGAATATACAATGTGTCCGGTTATGGACTAGCGATATTCTAGGTACTCAAAAAGCAACTATTCTAGTACACGAATACACCACGCACTAGGGTCCAATCCACTTCCCCGCTATTTGGCAGCCCTTTTGCTTTTTTTTTGCGATATTCTATATCTTATGGTTAAGAAAATGTGAACCCATTGTATCGTAATGTAAACGATAGACAATATTATTGTCCTCCGAATAAGCTTACTTTTATCTCAGGAGGACCAAAACTTTGAGAGATATGACTTTTTTTGTACACACGTACAGAATATCTCAACAAAAAAATGGAAGCGAATTGGACCCTAGTGTATAGTGTATTTGAGTACTAGAATAGTTGTTATATAAGTACCTAGAATATCGCTAGTCCATGACCGGACACATTGTATATTTACTCTTATAATTGTGTGAAAAATAATTGCTCAGTAAAAGTCAGAAGGGTCATCCTCTATTGTAATGACGTAATAACATTGACACGTAAATGAGTTAATTCATACTTTCTATATACCTCTAATAAACTCCAAGAGTAAATTGAGTGGCATCTTCTAAGCCAAAAACTACTTGTTCAGGTTACGATGGGGCTGACATGGTCATAAGACGAGAGTAAAAAAAAAAACGCTTGTCTAGTAAACGAGCATAATTATCATCAGTACATTCTTAAACCAGGTTAGTTGGAAAGGGGCTACCAATCCGAAAGGGTGTTAAAGTACCCATAATAGTGATAACCTTTGTTCTACAACTTTTCCCAAAAATCAGTTGTTTAAAAGAGAAATAAGTGATCAAAATTCTCAAAAAAAAAAACCCTAAAATCTATCTGTTATGATCAGCTGTGTTTACATTTTAGGTCATACTTGGGGTCATGAATTAGAAGCACCATTTTCTGAATTTGTTACTAAAGCAGGAATGAAGAATTATTGAAAAAACTAAAATAAAAATCATTTTGCATGGTAATAAAAATTACCGCATTTTGAAATTTTAACTCTTGATTTAAGACAGCCATCGTCAGTGATACTTTAAGTGGCCTGAAGAGTAGCCCTTTCCGACTAACCTTGTATATATCTATACAACGTGTTACAAAAATACCCCTAAAGCCAAAAGAGGGTTAAAAGGTCTCTTGTAAAGAGTCTATTGGCAATATTTGAAAACGTAGAATGACCCAAAAAAAACAAGAATTTGGATAAAACATAAAATAATCATCACTGAAACGCAATTCTGTAAACATAAAACTAAAGAGTAGACTACCCAGAAAGTTATTTACATTCTTACCTAATTTCCTCTGAGAGGTAAATGACAACAACCACAAAATACTACTTGATAATTATTTTTTTTCATGGGGATTTATGTAGCACGTATAAAAATGAATGTTTCTTTATTTGTCCCGTTTCTATACCATTCATCAAATTGCGATGAAACTTTAATGAGATGGTGTGCGCACGCCCGGGAATGTTACGCGGCGTCTTACGTAGGCGGTTAAAAGCGACGCGAATTGCGAAGCGATCCGATGCGGTGATACGCGAATTCAATGCGATGCGGTGCGAAGCGGGCGGCTTTGTCCTAAGAGCTCGCGAACTGCCCGCCGCGCGCCGCCCTCATTCAGTAGCACTGTACGACACCGCATCCAGTTCGCGCCAAAATATCAAGCCAACTGATCGCGTTCGCTTCGCTTCGCGCCGCGCCGCACCGCACTCCACGTGCGTTTGGTCACGTAGGCCACTTCAATGGGTATCGACTGTTTGTTATTTTCACGCCGCGCCGCACCGCTTCGCGTCGCTTCTAGATCGCTCACGTAGGATGCCGCGTTACGCGGGCAGAGTTGCGAGGACACACCTAGTATTATAATATTAAAAATAATGTTTGTTTGTTTGTGTGTTTATCTCTTCATCTTTTATGCGTTCGCGCGTCGTTCATCCGATTCAGTTGGAACTTTGTATAGTTGTTGTTGGCACTAGCGCGAAGGTTTCTGATATAGTAAAGAGAAACTTCTAACGCAGGCGGAGCCGCGAGGGCACAGCTAGTTACTACATTATAAAACAAAGTCCCCCGCCGCGTCTGTCTGTCTGTGCGCGATTTTCTCCGCAACTCCTAAGCGGATTTTATTCCGGTTTTCATGGTTAGGTAGATAAAGATGATGATATACAGCATGTAAGGGTAAACACCGTTATCACTCAAACCATGGGTAGTTGACTTAAACATAAAAATATAGGACCGATAAAAAAAAACAAAAAAAATGTACGCGCGAGAAAAGAGCGGCGCGGCGGCGCTACGACGCGGCGTACACGCACTCGCTAGCGAGACAGCTGACTGACTGGGGTAGTGACCTGTGCGGAGCCGTGCTTCGGGCCACGCGGCGAGTTCCCCGCGCCCCCTCCCGTAGCTTGTTGCCCCCGCTTATAGGGTGAAATGCCCCAAACCACCGGTTTCAAGGATAACGGTGTTCGGGTGAACAAGTGTGTCGGGGTGGGTAAGGGTTTACAGCCTGTATTAGATTTTTCAGGAAGGTTTATGTGTAATTATAATGTATAAATGAAGTGTTTATTATTAGCTGAGCTACCATTTTTTTTTTCAAAAATGTCTAAAATAGTTGATAAACAAAAACTTATTCGAGTAATTTAATGGTACCCGTACGAAATCGAGGCGTGTCGTAGTGTAAAATATTACTCATATAGTACTCTAGTAAATATACAAAAGATGTATTACCAAGAAGTTTAAGCTTATCTACCGTCTTCAGACAACCTCTTGTGTACAAACTTGCACACTCCACTATGCAGTGCAAACAAGAGTTATTTTGTCGCGCTACTACAGTTAGTACAGTTGCGTTCAAAGATGTGTGTACACGTGTTAAAGCGGGTGCATCAAGCCGCCGATATAGCCGTATTTCAGAGTGGAGGCGGGCGCGGGTGCTAGCGCGGGCGCGTGTAAATCAAATGTACGTAGACGCCAGTTGCATTCACAGTGCGCTCGCGAGTCGCGCGCCTTCATGAGGCGGGCGCGGTGGCGCGGGTGTTTCTAATGGCTCAGTCCGCTCGTATCGTTCACAGTGATATAGCGTCTGTTAGGTGATTGCGCGTGTAGTGCGTACGATAGCTCGTTCGGCACCACTGTGAACACGCAGACGCCAAGACCCGAGCGCCCGCCCCCGCACCCGCTAGTGCAGTCTGATTGACCACATACGGTGCGAAACAGTCGTTCTCTGTTAAACGAAAGATGAGTCCTGACATAGCGATCATTTCGTAAATTGTACCCGTAAGGAGATTGCTATCGAAAAACATAAACGACGTCATCAAAAACCATAAAATGGCTATAGTTATTATCCATGTTTTTTTTTATATATTTCATACTTTCTTTTACGCCCGCGGCTGCGATCGCGTTAATTTAGAATTTGACAATCAACTCATAAGTCATAACACACTACTGAAGTTTCTATATTAATATATTTCAATCATGATTCGAAAGACACGTGGCGCCATCTATTAACATGAGAACACAGTATAGTATTAACAACAGTATTTTTTTTCGGGATGAACCCTATGTCAGTTTCTGTACACCTGACAACGTATATGCAAAATTTCAGGATGATCGGTTCAGTGGTTTAGTCGTGAAAAGGTAACAAACAAAAAAAAATTACTTTCGCATTAATAATATTAGTTAGGATTAAGATTCCTTGTGTTGTAACGTCTCTAATCAACTTACGGTGAAAAGGGTATAGGATATGTCATCGCGCGGCAACCAAAGTGTAGTATTAATACTATTATACATTTTATGACAAAGGTCTTAAATTCTATGAATAAGAATAAAATAAGATTTTGGTCATGCAAAATGTTATTGAGTTTTTCATTTACAAATAAAGATATTTTATTTTCTCAAAAGATTTCAGAATTGCTTACGAGGAAAATAATGGTACCTATCATTTACAAACAAATTAAGCCGATAAGCGTACTTGTTAGTAATATTTTTAAGGTAGGGTTGCCACGTAAAAAGTATTTATCTAATTATTATAGTACCGCGCATAGTGATTGTAGGTATGATACAGGATGGATACAATAGATGTTTATTAACCTGATTTAGAAAATTCTCATTCGTATACTAACTTTGAATTGATATAGAATATAATGATCTAGAAGATTAATATGGAATGGTAAAATAGTACGCTAAAGTCATCTTCAAAATTAAAATGTTTTAGTATTTTTTCCACACACAGTATCTGTAGAAACGAAAATAGCGAAAAGATAGTTTATTCTTACAAACTGACCTTTATAAAACACTAGAGGTCGCAAGCGGCTTCGCCTGCGTGGTTGTCGTTTATCGCGTATTCCGCGTTTTTCTCCACTATAATAGATATGCATGTATTATACATATAAACCTTCCTCTTGAATCGCTCTATCTATTAAAAAAACCGCATCAAAATCCGTTGCGTAGTTTTAAAGATCTAAGCATACATAGGGACAGACAGACAGTGGGAAGCGACTTTGTTTTATACTAGGTATGTAGTTTAGATATAATATATATAATTTTGTGTATGTTTAGTAGCATAGGTATAAGATATGTTAGCTCACGTCAGTTGTATCCTAAGGAATCGTTAGCCCGTGTGGGGACTAGAATATTAAACTACCTCACCGCACGCTGGGAATAGACGCCTGTTGTAAGATTCAATATAACCCAGCATGCTACCTCCCACACACTAAAGTTCTGTTTACTGTGTTCCGTCGTGTCTATGTAAAAGCCAAAGGATAAAGGAGAATCTCTCTATATATCTTTTCCTTGGATTCGTGTGCTCCATCTTACCCTTTCTGCGCTTTACAATCAGGTGAGCCGAGGGTCAAGGGCATTAAGTCAATCAAAAAAAGAAAAGCTTAACTTATACCTTACATATTACATAACATCACGCCTGTATTCCCCGAAAGGTTAGGCAGAGGTATGTAGTACACCCACATTTTGCCGTTATGTTTAAGTCCCATGTAATAGGGGGCGAGCCTATTGCCATCAACCGGGCACAATAGGCACGTTGACAGTATCAATCAATTGCAAATCTAATTAGTCCGCCAGTTAGAGTATTTTTTTTATTTTTTTCACAAAACGTTGCCCCACACTATGATTTCTCTTCGTGGTTTCGGGGTTTCTATCGTGGGTGCGTTTACAGACACAAATCTCACATACACAAACGCCCAGACCCGAAACAACCATCTGTAGGCCATACAAATTTTTGTTCCGTCTGGGAATCGAACCCACGACCCGTAGCGCAGAAGCCAATCGCTTAGCCACTGCACCAAACGTGTCGTCTAAAAAATAATGTCGTATTGAAAATGAAAAATAATGGACACGTTTTTTTTTTGTTTGTTAAATCCATTCATATTTGGAAGGATAAAACGCATCAAAACTCGAGAGTGGGGGCTTGTGACGTCAGAAGCCAGTAAAAATTGTACTTGCTTGTAACGTTTTGCCAATTTTAAAAGTGTCGTATCTTCGTCAATTTTGGTTTACGTAACAAAAGAAAAAATATGGGTAAAATATTTTTTGATAATCTAACTGAGGGACTAATTCGATTTTTTCAGTCAAATACCCTATTCCAGACTCCGGACATCTACTAAGAAATTCCACAAAAAAAAACCCCAAAAATACTGTCCGACCTGAGGGTCGAATTCATTCATTCAATAGACCAACGAGGCAGTCAACCTAACAATATGATATAAAAATGAATAGGCTAAAAATAAAAAAAATAAACCTTTTTATCGTGGCTGAAGTTGGTTACTCCCTTTCAAGGCTGTTGGAAATGGGTAAGAATAAAAAAAAAATCCTATTTGCTTGTTGTCAAGATTTCTGCGACGGAAGACACATCAGTAAGGGCAAGGTCCCTGAAAAATTCAATCGGGGGGAAAGTAAAAATCTGCCAAAACAAAAACAAAACATATTATGATACATAATATGTTACTGCGGGCGACTGTACCGACAGTACCCATTAAAGTTACCTTAAGTTGGCACAAAGTTGGGGATTAGGTTTCAGCAGTGACCTAGAACATCTAGAACTGACGAGGTGCACGTATAAACAGACTGCTTTCATGAAGTTATGTCGGCCAACTTGTAGGTGAAAACTTGTCAGAACAAAAACAGCTTTTTGTTGTACTAAGGGTTGCCAACTATACTCTTAAAACACACTTAGCGTATTTTGCGCAGTAATCTCGGTATATCGACGCAAAATACGCGTGGTGACGCTGCGCAGGAGAATTTGTATTTTTAAGATACGCTCAATGTGTGTGCAGCTCTACACTTTTTTTCACGGCGTAATAGTTTTTACTGTTGAATCAAAAATCAGTACTAAAATACTGTCAAATATCGCAAAAAAAAAAGATTTTTAATAAACGTGCTTTTTTTAATTATTTTTTTTGTCATAAATACCTTTTGATTTTCCTTTTCCAGCCATAATCCTTACTTAATATTATAATTTATGCGAAAGTGATTGTTTGTGTCTTTGTTGCTTCTTCACGACTAAACTACTGAACCGATTTTGATGAAACAGAGATAGTCTGAAACCCGGAGAAACACATAGGCGTTTATCCACGACATCCACGTGGGCGAAGCCGCTGGCTAACAGTAGTAAACTATATTTTTCGTACAAAAAATTGACAACCCTAGTTGTACTACATTTTCATTAATTATGAGATGTAGGAGCAAACTTGTTTTAAAGAATGGTTCCGACGCTATTATTTGTCCTGTGCGGGTGTATTTTTAATAGACAAAATTATATTCAACAGTGGAAAACGAGCTGATTTTATGATAGTAATTATGATGTGGGTGGGTGGCTTTACAGACATGAATCTTACATACACTAACACCTAAACTGGGAACAAAACCGGAGGCTATTTACGATAATTAACCAGTTAACGTCGTGAGAGGTGCTCGTGACCCGTGGACTGCGCAGATCATACGACTTGCAAGGTTAAAAGGCGTTTGCCGCGGTCAGTCCATACCTCGGAGAGCACGTTAAGCCGTCAGTCCCGGGCGTCGTACGAATACCTGTGACAGTTACGGGCAGTCAAAAGGCCGAAAGTCTGACGACCAGTCTAACCTTAAGATATCGACATTGCCCAGTAACTGGGTTGCGAAGGTATGGTGGCGGTCGCTCCGTGTAAAATACTAGTATTCAGCCGCATCTGGCTAGATTGGAACCTGACCCTAACATAGAAAAAAGGCTAGGCAGAACGAATCAGTTAACATAGTATAAATATACGACGCAGGAATATAACCCGTGACCGCTCGAAGGCGAACTGCGAAAGACATTTCATCAAAAATTGTAAACAACTTTTTTGCCCACGGTACAGTAACTTGCACAAGTAAAACCTTTTAGTTAGGCTGTATTAGTCAGAAAGCGTGTACTAAGCCGCGGGCAGTGAAAAGTATAATCATGACTGTTTGAAAGCAAGTGCTAAAATTTCAAGAAACGTTTATTATGAAACTAAAATTTTGTTATGTCAAAAAATTCGACAACCCTGAAGTTACGAATTCAGAAAATGGAGCGTACCCTAAAATGTTCACACAGCTGATGACAGGGTTGCCTAAACGTATATTTTATGTAGTCTTTGGACGGCTATTTTTGCAACTTTTGAGGAAAGTTGTAGAACAAACATTATTCATTGTAGTACCTACTCTTTCGGATTTGTACTCTTTTTCCGACTAACATTGTACTGTGGTAAAATAATATGCTACGCCTTGTATTCTCTTCCCGAGACAGCTAGGTCCAAGTAGGTGATTGGCCCAAAACCACGTCATCGGCTGTGGGTGCTGCCACTATCCTAACTTCCTAATCCTAACTTCATCATCTGCCTAGCCTTTTTCCCAACTATGTTGGGGTCGGCTTCCAGTCGAACCGGATGCAGCTGAATATCAGCATTTTACATGGAGCGACTGCCTATCAGACCTCCACAACCCAGTAACTGGGTAATACGATACTCTTGGTAAGACTGGTTGTCAGACTTTCTGGCTTCTGACCAACAGTAACGACTGTCAAAGATCTACAAATGACAGCCGGGACCAACGGCTTTACGTGCTTTCCGAGGCATGGAGGAAATTCGCTATGGTAAATGGTCACCCATGCACAGACCAACCTCGGCAAGCGTGGCTTAACCCGGAAGATCGGTCTATGAGGCTGTAATTATTTAGCCACGAGCTCCTCTAATCCTAACTTCCTAACTAATATTATAAATGCGAAAGTAAGTTTGTTTGTTTGTTACCTTTTCACGCCTAAACCACTGAACCGACCGCTCGCTTCAGCTCGTCGAGAATGAAGGGGGGGTCCAAAGGCTCAACTTGGTTCCCCCCATTCACCTCTTCCGCTCGTTGCCGCATCCTTTTGTGCTCCTCGTTTTCCCCCTCCGTACGGTCTTCCGAGTAGAACGTCTCCGCTAGAAACCTCGCTGAGGCCTCTGGGTCCAGTGTCCTTGCGTCCCTCACCATCGGCAAGTCCTCCTGCCTCTTCTCCGTTCTACGAATGACCCTGTATATTCCCTCCCACATGCCTTCCCTGTCCTGCTTCTCACAGAAACCCTTCCAGCTCTCGACCTGAGCTTTGACCACTGCCAACTCGTACTCCTCTTTCTGTTTCAGGTACTCCTCAACAACCTTTTGTCTCCGGACTGGCGCTGCACATCGGATCCTCCGCTTATGGGTGACGACCTGTCTCATCAGGCCGGCGAGTTCATCGGACCACCACGGCACGGTTACTTTCTCTACTCTTGTCTTCTTAGGCATCATGTGCGCACACGTCTGTTGCACAGTTTGTGTGAGCCCTTGGACTACCAGGTTCTACGTTCCGAGCTGTCGATGCCATCGATCAGCTCGGACGTAATGTGATTTTCTAACTTAATTTTGGCCAGTTTCTTACGAAACTGGCCCCAATTAGTTTTCTTTGTATTGTAGACTCTGGTAGTCCGGCTCACCATGATGCCCGAAGACTTTTCGAGGTTTACGCAGAACTCTATGCCGTTGTGGTCCGACCCTGTCAGATCGTCGACGACTCGCCAGCCGTCTGTCACCGTCAGCATATCCGATGTACAGGCTGTGACGTCGACGCAGCTAGTGTAACGTCTGTCACCCCTAACTACGTCGAAGGTTGGAGTTTCCCCTGTGTTGAGTACTTGCAGTCCGAGCTGGTCGAGAGCTGCCAGCATCTCGTCGCCTCTGCTATTCGTCTCGCTGCTGCCCCACCAGATACTCCAGGCGTTGGCGTTTCCTCCCATTATGAGCTTATGCGGGCCGGTCTCGCTTTCGATCTTCCTGAGCGTGTCCAGGTATGGCCCCAAGGGCTGGTCTGGCTCAAAGTAGAACGAGACCAGCGTGAGCTTCCAGGCACTGGTTTGGATCCCCACCACGACGATGTTATCCGTGGTGAGTTCTGAGTACTGCCTTACGGTAAGGTTTGGGTCAAAAACGGCGATTGAAATAGATGAAAAAAAAAAAACCACTGAACCGATCATCCTGAAATTTTGCATCGTTGTCAGGTGTACAGAAACGGACATAGGGTACACTTCATCCCGAAAAAAAGTACTGTTCCCGAGGAAAACAACAATAACGTTCATAGATGGCGCCACGTGTCTTTCGAACCACGATTGAATTATATTTAGAAACTTTAGCAGTGTGTTAAGTAAATGTTTTTTTGAGCTTAATTAACGCGAGTGAAGCCGTGGGCAAAAGCTAGTGTGTAAATAATTTACCCGAGCTTGGTGGACTAGTAATTTCATACTTTTTTAACTGAATAGATGAATAACACAAAATGGCAAATAGGCCAGTTAGCAATTTATTTTATAATCATTACTAGCGACCCGCCCCGGCTTCGCTCGGGTGCAATGAATTATACCGTACATATAAAACCTTCCTCTTGAATCACTCTATCTATTAAAAAAAACCGCATCAGAATTCGTTGCGTAGTTTTAAAGATCTACTCGTAAGCATGCATAGGGACAGACAGACAGCGGGAAGTGACTTTGTTTTAATACTATGTAGTGATGAATAAAAAATCTCCCTAATTTATTGAAGATGTTAATCAATGGCAGCATTGATCGTGACATAGTCTTAGTCCATCGCAGGAAAAGAATACCAGCATTCTAATTACGCAACACACTCGTAATTGGTGTGACTTTGATTTTGGCAGGTCAACAATTTCCATAGCAACGTATGTATTAACAGTCCGACTTCTCCACAACTATGTACCACGCAATGAATATTATTTTTGACACGAACTGTCATGATTGATACCTATTGGTTGCGTTACACAATTGCCGTGCTGCGTCTGTAGACAAATGGCAATCGATGATCGCTAGAGAATAGAAACAACAATGAGATGTACTGGATTGACATAAGCTTTCGACCGGTCAAGCGATCTGTTATGTCATTTCCATACATTTAATTGACGTATCTATTCTCTGGCGATCGTCGATTGCCATTTGTCTACAGACGCTGGTGTAGCATTTTATTATGCCATGCACAGTACAAAAACGTGATAAGATACTTGTGGCGGCTAATTTGTGCTCAGCTTACAAACTAAACGAGCGGTTATACGGTTAACTTAACCCCGATGCATATCCAGCTGCAAATTAATTGCTAAGTAACTGGACACTGATTAATAACTTAAGTGTCAGGGGTCGGGTTCTTAGGTCGTAAAATGGAAAAAATAAAAATTAATTAAAGTTATCCTACTAATATTATAAATATGAAAGTTATGAAGATAGATGATTGTTTGTTTGTTACCTTTTCACGACTAAACCAAAGAACCGATCATCCTGAAATTTTGCATATACGTCGTCAGGTGTACAAAAACGGACATAGGGTAGCTTTCATCCCGAAAAAAGCTAATATTCCCGAGGAAAACAACAATAACGATAATAGATAGCGCCACGTGTCTTTCGAATCATGATTGAATTATATTATTAAATAACTTTAGTAGTGTGTTAAGATTTTTTTTAAATTTATAAATTAACGCGAGAGAAGCCGCGGGAAAAATATAGCTCTTTTATACGAGATTTCTCATGAATCAAAAGGACATATCAACCGTTAGCGCTGGCACCGACACGACACTAACATATTTTGTACTGAATATGGCTCCATGCCATATATTTCTATCGGCATTGGTGTAGGTATCGTGTCGGCACCGTGTCGACCAATGTAAAACCTCCAGCGGGAACTCTATCTGCACTCCGGACATAAACTACAGGCGACGTGCATCGAGTCGAGTATAAATCGATGGTTGACACTCGATTAAGCTTACAAGGGAATCCCATCATAAAGATACTGGCTTTAATTATTACGCTCCAAAATTAATTGCTTTCTGAACTGTAGCAATTTCATTCCAAAAGGATGTTGATTTAGGTCTCAAAAGCGTGTTAAATGACTAGTGCCTTGTATGATAACTTTTTCATCATCATCTGCATACGTCTTTTCAGCTTCTTTCTATTTACATTAAACCTTTTTTACAAAAAAGGTTTAATGTAAATACAGGCCACATCGTTTTTGATTAATATATTCGAAATTGGAAAGCACTCGAAAAAGAAAAAGAAGCAAAGTTGCTTTTGCGTGGATTCTAGAGACGACCAGGAAAGTGAGCGGACTGGTGTTAACTTGAAGGAGCTTGCTAAGCCTCCGGCACTCCGACTTACTTGAGGGAGTCAAGTGAGAAGGGTTACTGACTCAATGTTGCACAAGCTACCTGAAGAAGGTAGATAGGTCGGACTGGTTGCGAAAGACGTAGGACCGGGTGCTATAAACCAATTAGAGCGTTTTCCGAAAAATGATTTTGTACATTTAATTTTAGACGTGTAATGCCGCTGAATCCTGAGTTTTGTTCTTTGTAAATAATAAAACATAACGAGGAAATTACGCTTGAACAAAAAATAACAGGAAAAACAAATTGTTTTGAAGATAATCACGCTTCGCAATTCAACTCCGGTTTCCGGAACCAGAAATGAAACCTTTTCCTCGTTTCATCCCTTTTTGATCCCTCTTAGAAAATGTACTGGCGGCAAAAGTGATAAGCATACAGGCAAATTAAGTAGTTGTCTCATTGTATGAACGTACTTCGATGTGAATATAGAAATGAACCATTAATGTCAAATATTCAAGAAAAATTAAATACAGAAAACTTCGCGACTTCATGTTTATGATTATTCTGTAATTTTGATTACCTATTTGTCATTTCTAAGTCATAGTGGGGTACTAAGACTTAGAAATGACAAATGTCTCAGGACTCCTACGTGATAACCTTGCTTTTAAAGATAATATACACATGTTAAGTCTTAAAAAGTCGTTAAAAATTAAATACTGTCAGCGTGTTTTGAGTAAAAATGTTAATTCGTAGACAATGACGAGATAGTTGCCCTCCTAGTGCATATTTATTTATTAATCAACTACTGCTAGCAGAGATAATAAGTATCACACACACACACATACATTCACACACACAGCCTGCACATTTGTCTCCTTTGCCGTGTGTACGTTGTATAACTGTATACTTTATGGCTTTCCAAAGTCTGTGTCGTGATTTATACGGGTTGTTTGCTCATCCCGACAGATATATTTGGGATAGACCATAATATTCGATTGAATAAATTCCTGATGACAAAACTTTGGATGGGAGAAAAAATATCGTATTTGATTTGTAGTTATGAATTAATTCCGGTTGATTATAAACTAATATTCTGCCTAGCCTTTTCTCAACGATGTTGAGGTCAGCTTCTAGTCCAACCAGATGCGGCTGAGTACCAGTATTTATTTATTTATTTATAATAAGCACACCAACAGCACTGTTACTCACAATTCAAATCAACTAACATTTAAAATCGGCATTTCAGTAACCATGCAAATAACAGGTATGCCTGACATTGACATACTGAGTATTAGAGACAAGAAGAAAAAATAAAAAGTGTGTCCAGTAGACCTAAATCCAGAACACTACAAAAACTAAACAATTTAAACTATGAAGACGTACATTGTTCGCTCTGTTTATATAGCGGACGTCTGTATGAAGCGAAACTCATAGAGAAAACCTCGATAGGGCAATCCGTTAAGTTGGACCTTTCATTATATAGCCTTGCCATACGTGTTAGGGGGCTATTAAAGTGGTATTTAAGGTGGATGTAGGCAATTCAAAAATGCGATGATGTCTATTTGATGAGGTGTATTTTACCAGTAATTCGTTTTTTGTAATTGGCCTGCATGAAAAGAGCCTCCACGAGTGACAATACTTCAGTACGTCCGACGCACCCTGGGCAGTCAGCCCCGCTACCAACCTTGCTGACTGGCTAATCTTTTTACCACAGCATGAGTTATTTTCTTATAGCTCGTACTGACACGAGAGTAGAAGAAGAAGACCAGTACTTAGACCGGTTGTCAGACTTTCGGGTTTCTGACTACCCGTAACGACTGTCATAGGTATTCATATGACACCCGGGACCGGCTGTTTAACTTGCTCTCCGAGGCACGGAGAGATCTCGATGTGGAAAGAATGGTCACCCATCCACGGTCTGACCGCGGCAAGCGCAGCTTAACCTTGCAAATATGAACTGCGCGTTTGTTATAGTCACGAGCTCCTTGATTACAATTTATTATTTGGGCATAATTAGCCCGTAAATTACCACTGTTGAACGTGGGCATCTGTAATACATGTTCATGTTGATGCCCTAATCACCACGCTTGGCTGGCAGTTGGGTGGTAGCAGCATGTAAGTATGTTGCCATATCTTTTGATTGACTGTCATAAATTATTATGCATTATTTATTGACATCTTATAAAACACCAATCCGCATAATCAACAAAATATGTATTTAAAATTACCTCCGTCCGTGTGTCACTGCGGGGGTACCAACTAAAAATCAGCGCTGGGTGTTTGACGCCCAGCATATGCTGAGTTGGTCACCCATTCGGCATGGGCATGCTCGACTGCATTAAGTGTATGTTTAATTATTTTTATGTTCTCATTGTCTATGCTGTCATTGTGTCCTTGGCTGAATAAAATTTACTTTATTTCTTTCATGTTGTTAGCAGACAGAATGATTCTTTTTTTCTATTGAAGATTGGGAGGAAGACAGCTTGATGAGGGCTGAATTATGGGTGTGACTGCGGAGTCTGAAGAGACGACCGACTCTACGACATGGAAACTCAGTGGATCGTGACCGGCAATAGAATGATGCTGCTGCCATTGTTGAAACCTTAGGGTATCATAAGCATTTTTTTAAACGAGTAAAAGAACACTGTCTCTCCTTAAGAGCGTTTACGCCGTTCGGCATTTCATACAAATTTTCAAGTCCTTATTTTTCGATATGACTGAACCGATTTTAATGAAACTTCCCACACATAAGCGGGATACTTAGGTCTAAAAAGTTAGTCGAAAACATTTTCAAAATGTCTTACTTGAAAAAAGATAATTGGAAATTTCTGTTTGTATGGAAAATTTAAAATCGGTGTAATTTAACTGTAACACTATTTTTCGAAAATGTTTTCTACTAACTTTTTAGTCCTATGTATCCTGCTGATGGGTTTAAAGTTTCATTAAAATCGGTTCAGTCATATCGAAAAATAAGGACTTGATTGTATGAAATGCCGAATGGCGTAAACGGTCTAAACACTCAATGCCCTTGCAATTTATATATTTAATTTATAATTTGTTTTAGAACATAATTTGTATTATGCATTTTATGTAAGTTTATTGTATATTTTTATTCTTTTGTATTTATGTGTTTCTTTGTATCTGTATATTTACTACACCATTCATTAGCATTTCTTTCTTTTTACACACTATTGTCTACATTTCTTGTTCTAAATTCTCCTCTCACAGGTCTGTTGGAAGAGATTTCTACGCTATAAGTTCGTCAAGAGCATTAAGTGTTTATGATTAATTACGGTTTACTCACGTGCATTTTTCGGGATTGCCCGTCTAGTTTCGGACCCAAACGGAGCCCTTAATCATGAGCTGATCACGCGGCGAGGTCGCGAGTTGAACTGACGCTGCACCGCGCCGCGTAGCGTTGCGCTCGCGACGAGAAAAATGCACGTGAGTAAACCGTAATTAATCATAAATATGAATGTGTCTCACGAAAGTTATAATACAAAAAAGCATTAAGTGTGAAACAAAAAACATAAAGCATATCAGACTTCAGTTAAAGTTCATTACATCGTGTAATCGGTTTCCACGGTAACTGAATTTCATGGCAAATTGACTTTACTCTCGCAAATCAAGCGTATATTGTTCAATGGTATTTTGTTATTCTATAACTCGATTATCAATTCAATGAATATTATTCGTTCATACTACAGAATGTGTGATTTTCTGTATGACTTTCAGATGTTTGATTTTTAGTTTTTCCTTTAAATCCTGACGACACGTTTGGTGCAGTGGCTAAGCGATTGGCTTCTGCGCCACGGGTCGTGGGTTCGATTCCCAAACGGAACAAAAATTTGTATGGCCTACAGATGATTGTTTCGGGTCTGGGCGTTTGTTTGTGAGATTTGTGTCTGTAAACGCACCCACGATACAAGAGAAATCTAAGAGAAGGGCAACGTTTTTTTAAAAATAAATAATAAATAAAATAAAAATCACTTTATTTTTGTTTATACAAGGTTAGTCTGAAATGAAGTACTAATCCGCAGGCCACTTAGACAAGTATCACTGATGACTGTTTTAAAGCAAGTGTTAAAATGATTAAATTCGATAATTTTTATTTCCATACAAAAAGATTTTTAATAAAGTATTTTTTAAATCTTCATTAGTTACGAATTTAGAAGATAGAGCTTCTAATCCGCGGCCTTAAATATGACCTAAAGTATAAACACAGCTGATCATAACTAAGGATAAATAGATTTTAGCGTATTTTTTATGAAATCTTTGAACAGTAATTTTTCTTGAACTATTGACTTACTTAACACGCTTTCGGAATAGTACCCCTTCCCGGAGTGTCCCCTTTCCTTGTTCGTGATTTCCTAAGGCTATATCGGGAGTTTAATTCATTAGCATATCGTCAGTGAACTTCTAACAATGCGGAAATCAATAATGGCTACTTTACAAGAGAGTGAAGGAGAGTGAAGAGAGGGCGCTTTTGGGGCTGTCTTTTATGTACCTAATGACGTTCAAAAAGAACTAAGTAATTCTAGTCTATTTGGAATAAATGAGTTTTGAGTTTGAGTGAAAAAACTATTTAAACGAGCGTAACCTACGCTGAACGTAATGTTGTTTTTAATTATCATTACATATGAACTCTTTGATGATTTAATAAACCTTTGAAAATCCTAAAAATCTTTTTCATTTCAAGTAATATTGTGGCTTTCGCTGTGTTATCTGTTTTTGTCACAAAATGACTTACGCACTGTTAGAACTTCATTGACGTTATGGGAGTTATAATTGCAATCCTTGAGACTGCGTCGATAACAGTGCAACAATATTCTAATTGCAGTGCAATTCGAGTGAGTTGAATACAACACTGCGTCGGAGTGTAGTGTCCTGGGGCCTAATTCTCCTAAAATAAATTGTTGCCAAACGCAATCGAACCACAACCGTCAGTCAGTTTTTGTTTTCGAAAACTTTCAAAATGATTGATTTTGTTTTTTGTGTCAAACAATAAGACAGCTTTTGAAATTGAGAACTGTCTGAATGAACGGTTCGACCTTGGTTCGGTTGTGATTTTTCAAAATTTATTTTAGGAGAATTGGGCCCCTGGTTGTTCTATAAATACCTATAATTGTCGTAACAGGCAATTAGGAGCCCGAAAGTCGCAACCAGTCTCGCTGTCGGGTATCGGTATCCTCCCTGTAGTTTGTGTGTACCGGTGTAGTTTGGTGATGGTAGATGCTAATGAGGTGCTGGTACGTGGGTGCCGGGGAAGAATAAATAAAACGGCGGAGAAGTAGTTTTCTCGTGTGTATTGGACCACTGTCACAGTTGGAAGGGAAGTATTGCCACAGTTATATTTACGTTTACATTTTAATGTTGGTGTTTTAAATAAATAATTTAAATATCCAACAGTTTGTTTAAGATAGTCTGATGAGAACCGGTCCGTGTTAAATACCGAGAAACATCTGGTTAGACTGGAAGTCGACCCCAAATAGGAAAAGGCCAGTCTATGGCGCCAAATTTACAAGCAAGTCTTTTTGCGCAAGATTTTACACGGTATTGCACGCGTAGTTCGTAAAACGTTGTTTCCACAGTTGAAAAGTCGATTGCACAAGACAACTTGTGCAATAAAACTTGCAAGTGGTTTAACGCTTTGATGATTCTAAAACTAGTTTTAAGATCTCACTTTTAAAGGCTCGTTTGGTACAGAAACAAGGTAACAAGTGGAACAGCACGTGTAACTCAGATAGCAATCATGAACATATCGACGATCACTGGTAACTGCGACACGAGACCACAAGATAGGAAGGTATGTACAGAAGGTTTACTGCATACACATTTATTTTACAAGCTTACATACATCACAATGAAATCGCATCTAAAAAACTATGTAGCCACACAAAACTATTGTGCAAAGTTAAAAAAAACTCAAGTCTACACATCAGTGGCGAAGGCACCATACAACTAGATTCCTATCGGCTTCCCTTTCGAAACGAGTAGTTACTGGAATTCACGCATCACACTTGAGCAAGGTAAGCATTTTTTGGTCCGGCTTCCCTTTTAAGAAAATTCACCCTACGCCACTGCTACACATGCACAAACAGCTAGAGAGTCGCAATAATTATTTTAAAAAAAACTGCTGTTTCCTACATTTTGACGAGTTATGCGAACATAAATGTAGGGAACATCTGTTTTTTTTTTCGCGATTTCCGGTTTGGTCCCATAGTAAAAGTTCATAGTGATGAGTATAATCTCCCATTTCGGTTTGTCGAGTGTTTACAATTTCACCCTGTAAGTATACACTATTTAGTTATTTATCATATGTTACTAGAAGTGGTCCTTCTATGCGCTCTTTTTGCTTGACATAGCGCAATTGTAGCAAACGTGAACTCTGATTGGGGGACAGTTTGCTTCGCTTGTTTGTGAGAAACGTTCTGTAGGAAGTCGATATGTTTGACATTTTCCTTGTAAAATAAGTCGTAATAAATATTTAACGATGCAATTTTCAGGTTTTTATTTTCCGCTGATTACAACAAAATTTCAGTGGATTTGCTGTGGTGTGTAACTAAAAATGTGTAGATCATAATTTACTCTAGATATTCTAAGAGCGATTACGCACTGCATCCGATCCGAATCCGTGAAAATATCCGACTAATATATCCGACTAATATATCCGACCTAGAGTAAAAATCTCGAACCGAATTCAGATGTTGCTTACGCACACATCTCTGATCCAAATTCAAACAATTCAGGGGCCATCTTTGGCATATCCATTTGGTGTCCGATTTTAATCCGAGGTAGTGCGAAAGCGTTCATACAAACATTACTTCGGCTACTTCGGTCCGTCAATTGTTCTTCCGAATTAGAAACTCACGGATGACGGATAGAAATCGGATGACGGATGCCGGATGTAGTGCGTAAACTACCATACAAATAGTTCTATGGCTACTTCGGAACGTATTTTCACGGATACGGATCGGATGCAGTGCGTAATCTCTCTAAGTGTTTACTGAAGTTTAATCCAATGTGTGTGCAGTATTCATTATTAATAGTTATTCATTTGATAAAATACTACAGAGCTTATCGCAGTCCATTTCCAGAAAGAGTCTATTTCCAAAATAAAAAAAAATATGAATTCCTTACGCTGCAAAATAGGTTGTTGAACGTGTGCACATCAAGTATGCGTAAAATAACTTTGCCTCTCTGAAATCGCGTTTCAGAGCGACAAAGTTATCTTACGCGTACCAAATATCTTTGCCCCTCTGAAGTGAGGAACAGAACGCTGAACTCCTGTTTCAGAGCGGCAAAGTTATTTTACGCGTACCAAATATCTTTGCCCATCTAAAGTGAGGAACAGAAAGCTGAAATCCTTTTTCAGAGCGGCAAAGTTATTTTACGCGTACCAAATACCTTTGCCTCTCTGAAGTGAGGAACAGAACGCTGAAATCGCGTTTCAGAACAACAAAGTTATTTTACGCGTACCAAATAACGTTGCCCCTCTGAAGTGAGGAACAGAAAACTGAAGTCCTGTTTCAGAGCGGCAAAGTTATTTTACGCGTACCAAATATATCTTTTCCCCTCTGAAGTGAGGAACAGAACGCTGAAATCCTGTTTCAGAACGGCAAAGTTATTTTACGCGTACCAAATATATCTTTGCCTCTCTGAAGTGAGGAACAGAACGCTGAAATCCTGTTTCAGAACGGCAAAGTTATTTTACGCGTAGGTACCAAATATATCTTTGCCTCTCTGAAGTGAGGAACAGAACGCTGAAATCCTGTTTCAGAACGGCAAAGTAATTTTACGCGTACCAAATATCTTTGCCCCTCTGAACTGAGGAACAGAACGCTGAAATCCTGTTTCAGAACGGCAAAGTTATTTTACGCGTACCAAATATATCTTTGCCCCTATGAAGTGAGGAATAGAACGCTGAATACTGTTTCAGAACGGCAAAGTTATTTTACGTGTACCAAATATCTTTGCCCCTCTGAAGTGAGGAACAGAGCGCTGAAAGCCAGGTTTCAGAGCGGCAAAGTTACTTTACGCTTATTGTAGCATTTAACTGACCCAACCTCAACCAGCTGGAGTAGGTGTCGAAGAAAAAGAAGATGGAATCAGTTCTCACTGGCGAAGACACTACTGAATTCTCCCAATCTACGGCTTACGATGTTGGGGCTGACTACTGAAAACGGGCACCTACTTATCTCCCAACACCGGGCAGAAAGGAAATTATGAAATGCACACATTCGAGTCCACCACACTTTTCATAGAGCTCAAACGCCATCCCGCCATACATATTGCTAGTGGACCTACCAGGAGGGTTCTCGGCATTACGTTTCGCTAAGAGTGAATCCCCGAGGAGGGTTCCTGGCATTATGTTAAAAACCGTGAAAAATACGCTACTACGTCTTAAAATAGGTGTTTGCTTGTTTCATGACAGTGAATTTTTCAAGACAAACCTGCATTTAATATGAGCCCTCCACGAGGACACCCGGCACGGCGAATGCGACTACAGGGTGCCCGCCTGGATGGCAACCGGCACTGAACGTGTTAAAATGTCTTCTTTTTACCAGAAAGAGAAGAATAATCGAGGGAACCACTACAAAGAACAATCGGCAACAACAAGCAGACAGAACGCAACGGAACAAGCTATGTTCGGGTCAGCTTCCAGTCTAACCAGGGGGCCTAGTCCCTAAGTCCGTCACCGAAGTTCGGAGCCCGAGTACCCCGAAACGTAGGAGTGAACAAAACCAGTGTCAAGTTCAACTTTTCGGACGGGCAAAAACACATTGGGAGTTGGGACAGCCTTCAAATCGTGTTATTCATTCTTAGTTCGGGCCCCGAAATAATCGTATGTCCGTAGGTGATAGGGAGTAGGAAACGCTCGTAACTAAGACCGAAACCACGGACTTCGTGCTTAGTAGACCCCCCCCCAGATGCGGCTGAATATCAGTATTTTACACGGAGCGACTGCCCTATCAAAGACGCAACCCAGTTACTAGGCAATGCCCATATCCTAAGGCAAGACCGGTTGTCAGACTTTTCTGGCTTCTGACTACCCATAACGACTATCATAGGTATTCGTGTGTCACCCGGGACCGACGGTTTAACGTGCTCGCACGTCGTGACGGCTTTTAGGGACGGAGGGGTCTCAATGTGTAACGAATGGTCACCCATCCATGGACTGACCGCGGCAAGTACAGCTAATCCTTGCAAATCATATGTTCCGAGCGTTTGTTATAGCCTCAAGCCCCAGTCCCTCTACTACAATGAACAATAAAGACCTTAAAAATCACAATCCAAAAACATAAACTCAAACAATACTCGTGTTTGCTCAACCCAGAATTGTGCTTATTTGCGTAACAGACTTACACTGTTTAAGCTTTTACCCTAATAGAAGTAAAGTACATAAATTCACCGAATGACTCAGTTATGGGTCATTCAAAATTTACGCCGAACCTTACAGTTATGGGATCACTACCCATATGAGGTTTTTATGGCTTTTGGCGCGTTACTTGAAGGCATGGTGGACATGGAAGCGCGTGTTTTGTGAGATAAGGAAATATTTTCACGATCGCGATGGTAATATTTTTTTATGGGGGTAGGTAGGAAAAGTCTCCTCTTAACGTATTTGAATCTCGATTTAACCATGTCTCGCTATACTGAAAGTTATTTAAAAAAACCGGCCAAGTGCGAGTCGGACTCGCGTTGAAGGGTTCCGTACCATTATCTATAAAAACGGAAAAAAAATCACGTTTGTTGTATGGGAGCCCCCTTAAATATTTATTTTATTCAAATTTTTTGGTATTTGTTGTCATAGTATCAACAGAAATACATCATCTGTGAAAATTTCAACTGTCCAATTATCACGGTTCATGAGATACAGCCTGGTGACAGACGGACGGACAGCGGCAAAAAAATCACGTTTGTTGTATGGGAGCCCCCTTAAATATCTATTATATTCTGTTTTTTTGTATTTTTATTATAGTGGCAACAGAAATTTATCATCTGTGAAAATTTCAACTGCCTAACTATCACGGTTCATGAGATACAGCCTGGCGACAGACGGACGGACGGACGGACAGCGGAGTCTTAGTAATAGGGTCCGTTTTACCCTTTGGGTACGGAACCCTAAAACCAAGAGTACAAGCACAGTAGACATATAAGCTAAAGCAGTACCTCAACTTACTATAATCTCAAGAATTGAAACACTCACACGGACACGCTCTGTGTATACAGAGCGTGTCCGTGTGAGTGTTTTTTGTTTTTGTATGGAACTGTATCCCGAAAATACCTTATTTGTCTTGTTACAGTACGTGTCTGTGTGAGTGTGTCAAATCGGACGATTGTAGGTAGTTGAAGTACTGCTTTAGCTTATATGTCTACTGTGGTACAGGTAACAGCACCCTTCAACCTATCTCAGCATAATGCATGGGTAATTAAGAACATTCTCAATGAATTAATTCGTAATAGCGTACCTTCTAACTCATGTAATTCATACACACGTACTTCAAACACACAAAAGTTTGCGATCACTTTGAAAAATCGAAATCTTTTTTTGTTACGGTAGATTATATTATGATTTCTTCTTCTTTTTAGATTATTTGTTTGAAAATATGAGTTTAGAATGTAAAACAATGAAACAGTTCAATTGTTGATAAAGTTCAATTTAAAAAATTATATCAGCTTAGCTAGTGATCGCAAACTTTTTTTGATGTGTGTACTTTTAAACTTTATGAATACATACATCGGTATTTTAAATAAACTTCGAAGTTCAATAATACAGTCCGAATCGATCGTCGGATCTGAAACACATTCGTGGTGAAAAAAAGTGCGATCCGTAGCCGACATAGTTCCTTTTCCGGATAAAGTTCCCTGTTTCATAAATTTACGACCACTACTACAGCTATACAGCTATACTTGTATTGATTATATTTTCTCGTGCAGTAGGCACTATTCGCATAATGTCCATAAAATGTAAGCATAAACAAACACGCTACCGTTAGCTATAACTTCTTTATTGGTTTAGTGGTAAACGCAAGCACAGCTTTTGAGCGTGAGGTCCAGCGTTTCATTCCGGGGTCGAGCAAAGTGTGTTTGGAGGTTTTCTGAGAGGAAACCCAGAGTTCGGAATTGTTGCTGATAAATGGCAATAGGCTCGACTTAGCTTGGGATTGGGACCGTATGGAGCCGCCGGCGAAATGTGGCTATACAATAGTAGGTACAGTCAACATCACAAGTATGTGATTATTGTTCAAAGTCCAAAAATGAATAAAAACTTTCTAATAATTATTTTATTGTAAATTATATGATGGATATTATACTGTGAAGAGTAGTACCTGCTATTAAAATTAAAATTGTACATTTAAAACAATGACTGAAAAATACAAAAAAAAACATTACATAGTTGGATTCAGTAATAGGACATTGGTTGGCGGTGTAAAAGTTTATCAAACTAAACACACAACATTCCTACACTAAAGACACTTCCAATAACTCAAAATTAAAAAATAACCCCGACTTTTTGATGTGGCTATCGATCCTTGTTAACGAATATTATTAATGCGGTGACAAAGTACTTTCCATAACAAGTCATACGAGCTCAAACACGATGGGTCTACAACTATGTCACTGCGGATGGCTGGTCACATTCTTTTTTTTTTTATTTGTTCTTGTTAATATCCTCATAGCTACCCTTCGCCCTGGGAAGACGAAGGGTTGTGCCGGACTCTTACCGGCTAAAAACCCACGGTGTTCCTTCTCCTGACCCTTGGCCGGGGTCGCAGGATTCTCAGCTGCATGCACCACGATCCCGGCAGGCCTCGGTCCGCCAGCCCCTGGCGGACCTCTTCTACTGTGCGTGGCGGGCCTAGCCCCACATCCTACTGAAAGGCGCGCGCGGAACACTACGCGCCGCCTTCTCGGGCCTGGTACTGGTCGGGCGACGGGTCCTCTTACCCGCCGCTCGCAGGCCACACACTACGGTGGCCGGAGAGTGACAGTCGCCTCTCTCTCCCTCTCCGCTTCCGCCTTGATCGCCATCACCTCCTCGTAAAAGGAGGCGACGGCTGCTGGTCACGACGCTTTTTTTTTCGGTGTGGTAATCCTCATGGGTGTCCTCCGTCCTGGGGTGGGCGGAGGGGTCTGTCAGACTCTTACTGACTAAAACCACCCCGGTGTTCCATCTCACACCTGCGCCGAGGGTCACGGGAACTAACGATACTTCCGCAACCCCCGGCTGGTGCCGGCCCGCCACTGCAGGCTTCCTCGGTTGGTCACCACCTTTTTTTTTTTCGGGGTGGAATTCCTCATGGATGTCCTCCGCCCTGAGGTGGGCGGAGGGGTCTGTCAGACTCTTACTGACTAAAACCACCCCGGTGTTCCATCTCACACCTGCGCCGAGGGTCGCGGGAACTTATGATACTTCCGCAACCCCCGGCTGGTGCCGGCCCGCCACGGCGGGCCTCCTCAGCTGGTCACCACCCTTTTTTTTTTTTTTTCCGGGTGGAAATCCTCATGGATGTCCTCCGCCCTGGGGTGGGCGGAGGGGTCTGTCAGACTCTTACTGACTAAAACCACCCCGGTGTTCCATCTCACACTTAGGCCGGGGGCCGCGGGAGCAGTACATTCGTCCGCAGCCCCCAACTAGTGCCGGCCCGCATTTGCAGACCTCAATCGCGGGGGGGAGTGAAACTCCCCCTGTGTCATCTAGGAGGCGCGCGTGGAACACTACGCGCCACCGCCTCTGGTCCATTTGGATGGGGGAGGCGGACGTCCCCAAGTCCGCCGCCCCTGGACAGTCCGCCGCCCCTGGACAGCTGGTCACCACCCTGAGCCAACTTCAACTTCAAAGTCTGTTTTGTCAAAATAAGTCATGACGCAAAATCGATGGGTCTGCCTAATTGTTAGCTATTTTGAAGTAAGTGGTGTTAACAACAATCCGATCCAAACCCTCAATAAGATCCGCTCAATGGTACCCTAATATATGTAGTATTGTCACATAAATGTTAGAAATTTCAAGTCAATCAAACGAGCGAAACTTAAATAAATTAAATTAAAAACTCATTGTTTGGTTGAAATCCTTGAACCAAGAGGACAAGAGCTGATGATCTTCAAACGGCTGAATAGATTTTCTTGAATCATAGCTAAAAATACTCTTGATCAAGTCACCTTTCAAACAAAAAAAAACCAAATCAAAATCGGTTCATCCGTTTAGGAGCTACGATGCCACTAACACACACAGATACACACGTTAAAATTACAACACCGCTCTTTTTGCGTCGGGGGCTAAAAATAAAAGACACTCACTACTTTCACTCTTGACGAAAGCCAAAGAGTGACAGCCCAGAGCGCATACGTCCAGGGAGCCCACAATCGGATACATCCCCGCTACAATTGGCTTTTACTGTGGACCGTACTCTCTGCCTTACCTTTTGCAGAATATAGGCATAATTATACATATAAAAACGCCCCCAATTCGCTTCCTCATGTATATCGCCATGGCAACCAGAGAATACCCAGCATTATTATTTATGATGTTTGACTAGGCTCCCTGCTCAATAAGATTTATTGGGTAAAGGCAATTTTATTTGAACGAAAGTTTGTTTTTCCAAACTGATAAAGCTATGGACAAACGGGAGCATAATGGGGCATGCTCCTGCATAAGACCTTACTAATTTTATAGCACTTAAAAGCATTTATTCCTGGTATTAAATAGACCAAAAGATAAAACGGAGGAAAATGGAACGAAAGATGTTTTCTTCTTTTATTGATTTTAAAGATATTCGCAGACTAATGCGACGTTCGCTCTCAAAAGTATTTTTTCGTTCCAACGGATTTAGGTAGGTACTTATATAATTAACGTTCATGGCCCCCTGCAAGGGATTGGCTATTTCAGGACTTTTCAGTTTTTTTTTTATTTTATGTAATATTTTAACAAACATGGTGGTCTGAGGGCTGCGTATTAGGGGACCCGTCGCCCGACCAGTAACAGGCCCGAGAAGGCAGCGCGCTGCGATCCACGGGCGTCGCGTAGGAGGACGTGGGGCGAGGCCCCACAGAAGGAGAGGTCCGCCAGCCCCTGGCGAGGCCTACCGAGGTTGCGGTGCATGCAGCTGCGAACGGGTGAGACGGAACGGGGGACGAGTGACCGGGCGTCTGCTCCCGGCCTATACGACACAGGTACTTCCCGAAATAGCCTATCTATCTATCTACCTGCCTAACCTTTTCCCAACTATGTTGGGGTCAGCTTCCAGTCTAACCAGATGCAGCTGAATAACACCAGTACTTTATACGAAGCGACTGCCATCAGACCTCCGCATCCCAGTTAGTTACTGGGCAACGCCGATATCCTAAGGTTAGATTGGTTGTCAGATTTTCAGGCTCCTGACTACCCGTAACCCGGCCGCTTAAAGTGCTCTCCGAGACACGTAGGGGTCTCGATTTGTAACGAACTGTCACCCATCCACAGACTGACTGCGGCAAGCGCAGCTTAACCTTGGAAATCGTTTGCATGATTGTTAATTAGCCACGGCCCCCTCTTATTATTGTTTTAGTTCTCTTGCTTTCTAATTTAAGAAGATTCCTTTACAGCGGTTTGCATTACATCCGATCCGGATCAGTGAAAATACGGAACTAGAGTTTAAAAATCTCGGACCGAATTTGGATATTGCCTACACACTAATCCGATCTGTGATTCAAATCCAAGCAATTCAGGGGCCATCTTTGGCATCTGTCCGATTTGAATCCGAGGTAATGCGAAAAAGCATTCATACAAACAGTACTACGGCTACTTCGGTCCGTCAATACTTCTTCCGAATTGGAGACTTGCGGATGACGGAGAGAAATCGGATGACGGAAGTCGAATCTAGTGCGTTAACTACCATACAAATAGTTCTATAACTACTTCGAAACGTATTTTCTCGGATTCGGATCGGATGCAGTGCGTAACCGCTCTAACCGCTCTTAGGAAATGTTTTTCGTAATTTAGTTACACTCATACGAATTTCTCAATCTTTAAACACATGATAACTAATAGTAGCATTTGTAGCCTAACCCGTGACCTATTGCTACACAGTTAACATTGCTATCCGGGTCGTTCTAACCCCACGTAATCCTTCGCCATAAAACGCTAAAGGATTGATGATTGTGTCGGCCGACCTTACATTTTATTGCTGTTTAGACTATAAACTGAGAATAAAAGTTAGTAGCGCCTGAAATTGGCTCTAAAACTAGCATAGTATTATCAACAGGTGGTATGAGATAAACTTCGTATTGGGTAGTAAATAAACTTCGATTTTTGTCGGATAGCGCCCAGATACTTCTAGAAACATCACCGTTGCATGGTATGAGATATGCTTAACGTAACTATTATTTTTTCCCTCAGAACGGGACGCCTGCAATAATTTTATAAGAATAAAATCCATATTTATTACGAAAATTTACAAAAACAAGTGGAGCTTGTAGTATCGCCTTTTTCATATTTCATCGTCATTTCACCTACTGGCCATTTACATATAGAGGATACCTTTTTATACGACTATGTTTTTAATATTGGAATTTAGACTTGGTTTTTTAGGAATTGTAACACGACATGGAAGTGGAATTTTGATAAACGTGATTTATAATTATTTTCTGATACATAAATAATATTGAAATCTAAATCAACCGACTGTTTAATTATGTGAAATGCTACATAAACCATCCTCTGTACACTGCTCCGTGTAACACCCGTTTTTTACGTGAGGCTCCGAGGTTTTATCTTGTGTGAGCTGGACAACCTTAGCCTCCACATCATTCTGTTAAAGAAGCTGCGCCCCCTGGTACTAAAGGGAGACGCCTACACTTACGAGATCGGCGATCGGACTGGCTGTCATCTACCGGCATGACTAAACGTGCTACAGCCGGTCTGTTTGCTGCCGCCGGTTTCTATCAAATGGCTGTGTGGGCCATTGGCGAATGCCAGGGGAACGCCGAAACTACAAGAAGGAACTCGCTGACTACCCCAAGGGACGTAAAGCTATCCTGCCTCTTATTCTATAAGCCCTTTATTATTGTTATGTATATGTATTAGGTATTGAATGCTCTACACATTCTTTACAACTGGTGTAGCAGGCGTGCTCAGGAGATCCTAGGGCCGTCTGTTACATTACAAGCTTTTCTTGTGTAGTCTCGTGGGCTGGTCCGATATTTTACGGAAGAGCAATTTGCTTTAAAACATTTATTAGCTTTAGTTTATACAATGAATGTGTATATGTGATATTGTTGGCATGATTTGTTGATATTACTTGGTTAGCAAAATGTTTTCCAATGCAATTATTAAATACGTGCCCGTTTTATATTGAATTCATTTCCACGGATTGCGTTTTTTCAAACCGGGACATTTACATGTTTTGGGGACAGCGGGACACATAGCTCAAAAGCGGGACTGTCCCGCTCAAACCGGGACGTATGGTTACGTTAGGTATGCAACGACTGGTGGCCAATTTGACTAAAAAAAAATTATGCCAAACGCAAACGAACCACAACCGTCAGTCAGTTTTTGTATACGAAAACTGTCAAAATGATTGGTTTTATTTTTTGTGTCAAACAATTTGACAGCTCTTAATAACGAAAACTGTCTAAATGAACGGTTCGGCCTTGGTTCGGTTGCGATTTATCAAGATTTCTTTTAGTCGAATGGGTCCCCTGGTATTCTCTTCCCGTGACAGCTAGGTCACGTGATTGGCACAAGACTACGTCATCAGCTGTGGTGATGCCACCATGTGCAAATAAATTACCCAAGTAAAATACATTTTTCACTTACTCGCTTCTATGAGAAGTAATTTCATACAGTTAATTTTATTAATACAATAGATAGACACGAGATAGAAAATAGTTAAGCTAGTTAGAATTTTTTTTATATTCATTACGAATTACAAATCTTGTTTTATGTATTGAAGATGTTAATCAATGGCAGCACTGATCGTGACATTTGTGACGTAGTCGGGCCATCGCGGGAAGAGAAGTTTAGTTAGTTTAGTTTTGATTTAGTTTATTGTACCATGCTCTGTTGCAGGACCGTACCTCGGAAAGCTCGTAAAGCCGTTGGTCCCGGCTGTCATTTGTAGATCTTTGACAGTCGTTACTGTTGGTCAGAAGCCAGAAAGTCTGACAACCAGTCTTACCAAGAGTATCGTATTACCCAGTTACTGGGTTGTGGAGGTCTGATAGGCAGTCGCTCCATGTAAAATACTGATATTCAGCTGCATCCGGTTCGACTGGAAGCCGACCCCAACATAGTTGGGAAAAGGCTAGGCAGATGATGACTCTGTTGCAGGACAGAGGTTTTTCTTCACTTCAGTTTAAACAAAAAAGTATAGGCTGATTAATTAATAATTTTCACTGGATATTCAACGTTTCATAATTAATTTGCATTTTCGTATAAATATTCATAAACTTGAACAATATGTCTGAGTATGAAACGGCGCCATTTCATAGAATGCCTGAGTGCATCCCGATGTAGGTACTACATTTCGTAATGAGGGGACACGGTAGTGCCTCTGCCACAGCCAAGCAGGCACGGCCGTACACCCTTTTCTCGAAGCAACTCGAGGTACTTTTAAGCCCCCTATATCGTATTTAAACATAATAGATCATGTTTATGATTAGTTACGGTTTACTCACGTGCATTTTTCGGGACTGCCCGACTTGTTTCGGACTCAAACTGAGTCCTTAATCATTAGCTGTTCACGCAGCGAGGTCGCGAGTCGAACTAGTCGAGGAATCCCGAAAAATACACGTGAGGAAGTCGTAACTTATCATAAATATGAATGTGTCTCACGAAAGTTATAATCAGTGATCGGAAAAAGGTGAGCTAATTTACCTAAACTTCATAGAACAGAGACAAAAAGTGGAGACTTCAAGACGACAACATAATTTTCTAATTTTTAAAATTTACACAAAACCAGTAGACACGTTTTTTATTGTTTTCAAAAAATAAAAGACAATCTCCTGTTTTGAAAACAATAAAAAATCTCTTTTTTGAAAACAATAAAAAACGTGTCAACAGGTTTTGTGTAAATTTTGGAAAAAAAAAACAGGAAACGAATTCAATTGTTTTCTGTATTAATAACATAAATATTAAATGTACTTTAATGATGTCCCGAAACCCGGGACAATTTTCCCGAAAAAAAATGTTGTCGTAGGGAAGTCCCCACTTTTTGTCTCTGTTCTTTGAAGTTTAGGTAAATTAGCTCACCTTTTTCCGATCACTGGTTATAATACAATAATAGATCATGTCATAAATAGTAAACATCTCAACAGTACCAATTTATTTAAATATGGATCACAATTGAACAGGTAACTGTGATCGCAGTACGGTCAAGCGTGAACCACTAATCTCCATTAATTAGGGGATAGCTAATCTTCCGCTCGGCCAACGTTTGTGGCTATGCAAACGTCCAATCGCTTAACCGTATAAATTACTATTAAGATCCATGAACCGACGTGTTCGGACGGGCAAATGCGTTGTAGATTGTACTTACAAACGAATAAATTTCAAAAGGTTTTGATTATTTTTGTTTACCGTTCACTAGGATTTCCCTTTTCGCCTGTATTGTAAAGAAAGAAAGAAAATAAATTTAATAACCACGTAAACCACCAACTCAGCATATGCTGGGCGTAAAACACCCAGCGCTGATTTTCAGTTGGTACCCTTGCTGTGTCACACGGATGGAGGTAATTTTAAATATAGATTGTTGGCAACATTTGAAAAAACGTGTACCACAGGTTAAAAAGAGCGGCATGCGCTCTAGGGTAGTAACTAAAATAACCGCCATTGAGAAACGTCCGATATGTTTGCTAATTTCCCTTTTTATGATTAACTTTGTTGTGATAACTTAATAACTGATTGTGATTCAGTGTCTATGTTTTTAAAAAAGTACTTTTTTTTTGTCTTTTGGCAACAGATCCGTTGACGACTATTCTGCCAGCGTCAGTTCAAGGTATACAAGAATATTTATAGTTCGTTTATTCATTTTAAATACTTATAAAATTAAGTTTTTAAATATTTGTAATAAAAAACATTTACAAATATAAAAATATAGTAACCCACCGGCATCGGGAACAGGGTCCAAGCTAACGGTGGTCAGTGCCTCAGAGAGAGGAACTTCCTAATAATACGCGCCGTGTCTTTTATTATATCTATTGTTGTTGTGGATGTTTCTAGCTGCATTAGTGCGTTTAGACACATGACACAAACATTCAGACCTTCATATTTTCTCTCCATATTCCTACATAATTATTTTGTATGGTCTTAATCTTTTGGCATTATCTTTATCTTATGGCCATACAATCTACCTTTGGAGAAATTGACTACATACAATACTACAAACAATGAAAAATCTGGGTATAAAGGAATCCAGTTTTTCCAAAGGTCAACCGTTCGTCGGTGAGTGCAATAATGCACGTAGCATTACGCCGAACCACTCACCGATAAGTACTTTTCGTGTCTTAGATTAAAAATCTGTTACCGCGCAAGATAATACGTTCTGCAACCAGGGTTGCCAGATCAAGTTGGCAAAACTACCGGACGGCGGACTTTACCTGGCGAATGGGTTTACTGAGATGAAGGCTAAGGGTGTGCACAATAAAACACATAGTAAACATTACAATTTATATTTATTCTTGCTAATTACAGCTTCCAACATATTTTTTTTTTACCTTAAAGGCTGTTTTCACGCCAACGACCTTGAGCATTAGGTACCGTACTAACTTACGACGAGTCGACGAGTGCGAGTGTGACATAGACGCAATCTGTAATTTGAAGCATTTTTAATTTAATATAATGAAACTAATACATATTTTAAAAATTAACAAGTCCAAGTTATTGCCCTTTGTATTGCAAAGCAGAAGATATTTTTTATAGTCTTTTGATAAAAAAATGTAGGAGTAAAATGGTTTCATCTCAACGATTTGGAGGTGATTTGGTGGTTTTTTTCTTATTATGTGATGCCGATAGAAAAAATCTGGCAAGTCCAAGTTACGTGTCATATCCTGTAGATTACTACCTATTTTTTCAGATATATTTTCTCTGTAAATGCCGACGAAAAGTTGCTTCATCTGCACGCTTTTTTTCCGAGAGGACCCTTAACATTTTGATGTAAGTCATTGCATGTTGCAAACTTCATATTATAACGAATGCATAATTCTGCTTTCATGGTGAAACGATACTCAGTTTGTGTCGAGCGTCAGACCATAAATTATTCATATGGCTGAAAACTTTTTCCGTATAGGCATTGCTTACAGAGCAAATAAAAGCTTTTCTATCATTTAATAAATTGTGTAATACATGTACTAAATTGATTGGTTTGATTTAATTTAAAGTTTATTTTCTTCTTTTTAGGGCAATATAAATCTAAACTAAATCTTAAGTAAAAACAAAGAAAAATTACATCTTAGACTAAACTACCAGACTACGACTACTAACTACTAAATATAGCACATCATAGGAAACTATGACCTTGAGCCGTTTGGGGTGGAAAAGCTCGGGTCATGGGGTCCGAATGCGCGTCTCCTTTTTAAAGAAATAGGAAGAAGACTGGTCGACACTTCTCGTGACCAGAGGGCTGGCTTGTTTTTCGGCCAGAGAATTAGCGTTGCCAGACAACGTGACAACGCTGCCAGCCTTCTGGACACGTTTCCAGTGGACAGCGATGCGGAGGAATATTTTGATGCACTCTTTTAGCTTATACAGGGTGTTAACGAATTCGTGTAATTCCTTAAAACTACATGATTTACTACTGGTGTAGATTGGCCCCGCACGGGAATTAGCCTGATTAAAAATTAAAACATTTTTTTTTCATGCGGTATTGGTAAGTGATCCTATCTAAACCACCTAATAAGGATTCAGTAAAAAAATTAGTTTTTTTTTTTGGAAAAAAATTTTTTCGTGCCCTTGAACTTTTCGATGCCACGCATAAATGAATGAAAGCACGGCGACGCGGCTGGCAGGCACGACTAACGCGATATCGCTCTTTGCAGTAAGTTAACTCGGGGCTCTAAAATGACTCAGAAATAGAAAACTAAGATTTTATTTTCAATTATTTTTTTCAGTTGATTTTCAAAAATTCCCTTTTAGGGTTAATCTGTGTCACCAGTAGATCACGCGATTTGAAGGAATTACACGAATTCGTTAACACCCTGTATTGGTAGTTTGGGGCAATTAAATAAAAGCTTGTTTTTAAAAAGTTTTTTTATCCCAAAAACCGCGAAATATCTACGTAATAAACGACATCCACGAGGACGAAGCTGCGGGCGATCTCTAGTAATTTTACAAATACCGCCAGCGTTTCTTGTACCACATTTACAACGCTAATTGGCTTCTGCAAGGCATGCTTGTTAGTATCGACCCTCATTATTCAAAATATTAACATTTTGTTTATAACTTTTAATTAGAACCTAGTAGTCTGGTTCGTTTATTATCTTTAGCCCCATTCAATGTTGAATAAAACATGACAAGCGCCAAGTTTATACAGCAAGTCTGTAAATAAATAAAAGTTTTTGCACTTAATAATTGATTTTATTAATTTCTAAGAAGAATATTTTAGACTAGTTGTTGCCCGCGGCTTTGCTCGCGTTAATTTTGGATTTGACAATCAATTCGGGTTATACTCTGCTTGTAATAATATAATTCAATCATGATTCGAAAGACACGTGGTGCCATTTATTATCATAAGAAAGTTATTGTTGTTTTCCTCGGGAACAGTACTTTTTTTGGGATGAAAGGTACCCTACGTCCGTTTCTGTACACCTGACAACGTTTATGCAAAATTTCAGGATGATCGGTTCAGTAGTTTAGGCGTGAAGAAGTAATAAACAAACAAACTTACTTTCGCGTTTATAATATTTTAGGATATTTAGGCTAACCCGTGACTTCGCTACTTTTTCTTGTTATTTCTCAGTCCTTGTTCACTTCATCCGGAGTGTAGGTCACGTCTGGGACACGCCACATACTCAAACGTTATTCAATTTTAATTTGCCGGTCATTCTCATGCTGTCACTGTTACTTCGCCTTAAAATGACAGTAACAGCACGAGAAATAACGGCGACTTAAAATTGAGTAGAAGCGTTTGACTATTTGACCATCAGGCTTGTCTCACACGTACCACAATTACACCACACCCACAACCACATCACAACAACAAAACGTGGGCGAGCACTAATTTGTATGAAAATGAATAGTTTAATTCACACGGACCACATTTTGCCGCCAACTTCAACTGTGTGGGCGATACGACCACATCGCAAGCACATCGCAACCACCAGCGACACCGCGTACCTACTAGCGGCCGGCAACCTCGCAAACACAATGTTGCGTCGACGAAATGACACCGCGCGCACGCCTGAAGCCGGAATCGATCTGTCTGTCTGCAAACACTAGCCACAACGTAACCACATCGCAACTACTAGCGAAAACGCAACCACATCTACATTTTGTAGTTACTACAAACTGCATACATTACACTCATCATTATCATCATCATCATTCAGCCGAAAGACGTCCACTGCTGGACATAGGCCTCCCCAAGCATCGCCACATCGACCGGTCCTGTGCTTCTCGCATCCAGCGGTTTCCCGCGACCTTCACCAGATCATCGGTCCACCTTGTGGGAGGCCTACGCGGTCGCCACTCCAGAACCTTTCGGCCCCATCGGCCATCCGTTCTGCGAGCAATGTGCCCCGCCCACTGCCACTTAAGTTTGGCAATTCTTCGAGCTATGTCGGTTACCTTGGTTCTCCTGCGGATCTCATCATTTCTGATATGATCTCGCAGGGTAACTCCGAGCACAGCCCTCTCCATTGCCCTCCTTGAGCCTTCTTATGAGGCCCATTGTGAGCGACCACGTTTCAGTGCCGTATGTAATTACTGGCAACACACACTAGTCAAAGACTTTCGTCTTGAGACACTGCGGTAGTTGGGACGAAAAGATTCTACGCAGCTTCCCGAACGCTGCCCAGCCGAGTCGGATTCGACGATTGACCTCTTTCTCGAAGTTAGACCTACCTAATTGGACAGTTTGTCCTAGGTAAACATAATCGTCGACATCTTCGAGTGTAGAGTCTCCGATCTTCATGGGAGTGGGTGTTACATGGATATTTGACGTGATCTTTGTCTTATCCATGTTCATTTTAAGACCCATTTTAAGATACATTACACTATTCACTCATAACCACTGCTTGATCGTTTTTTGACAATGCGATGTGGTGTGGTACGTGTGAATTCTTCCTAAGGTTCACTACAGTTCAAAAGGAAAAAAATAGTCTTGAGGCGATTCCCCCACCGAAAGTGGCGCCACTTCAGAAAAAAAAGCATTATTGTTGTAAACACAACACATTGAAATTGAAATTTCGTCAAGTGTTGTAGAAATTTTCGAACACCAAACAACACTTTTGGATTCGAAGTTTTAGCGATAAGTACCAAAAACGGCCGTTTTTAGCATTAATTACTAAACTTATAACCTAGAAAGTCAAGTGTTGTTTTTTAGTGTTCGAAAATTTCTACAACACTTGACCAAAATGTTGTACGTACGAAATTTCAATATGTTGTGTGTTGACAGAAATAATGCTTTTTTTTTCAGAAGTGGCGCCACTTTTGGTGGGGGAAACGCCATAAGACCCCTGTACAATCAAACAAAAAAAATATTTTATAGCCAGCCAGCAGCAGTCCAGAGGATTCAAATTTCGAACTCCAATTAGTCCGGTCAAGTTAGCTCAAAAAATAGGGGTAGGTTAACAGAAATTCGCATAGAGCTGAAAATTGGTACGAATGTTCGGAACACCATTATAAATCAAATGTAAAAAGTCCCCAGCGATCCCACACTTGCAAAAAAAAATATTCAAGGTCAAAGTTCGCAAATATGGGTTTGTTGCGTTTTTTAGCCAAACGGTAAGTTTTATGATAAAAATAGGTCAGACAAAAATTGTAGATTATGCAATTCTCTATAAGAATTTGTCTACATTTTTTCTCCTAAACGTCACCGTTTCTGAGATATAATGGTTGAAAAAGTTGTATTCTTTATAATATGCGTTTCCACGCCACCTGGAAGGTAGTGTACTTGGCGCGTTTTTTTAACGTGGTTTCTCCAATAGGCCTATCCCACAATCTATTGTGATCCTGTTTAATTCAATACTAATTCAAAATATATAAAAACTGGTACTATTGGAAATGATGAAAGCCGTATGAATTCCAAAAAATTAAGTCAAATTATCCGTCTTATTCATAATCATCTGATAATTCTGCTTCCTCTTCTTCTTGTTCGTCTTCTTGTACTTCTTCTTCTGCTTGTTCTTCTTCTTCCTGCTGGGTGTAAGTCAATTGGTCTAACAGCGATGTATCAGATGTCTCCTCACTGATATTGTACGAATCCTCTTCTGATGGTGATTCAACATTGGAGCACGACTGACCTTGACAACTGGTACATGTTAATCGCCATCAGAAGAGGATTCGTACGATATCAGTGATAAAGAATACAACTTTTTCAACCATTATATCTCAGAAACAGTGACGTTTAGGAGAAAAATTGTAGACAATTCTTATAGAGAATTGCATAATCTACAATTTTTGTCTGACCTATTTTTATCATAAAACTTACCGTTTGGCTAAAAAACGCAAAAAACCCATATTTGCGAACTTTGACCTTGAATATTTTTTTTTGCAAGTGTGGGATCGCTGGGGACTTTTTACATTTGATTTATAATGGTGTTCCGAACATTCGCACCAATTTTCAGCTCTATGCGAATTATTGCACTTTGAAATGTCTAATTTGACCGGACTAAATGGCAGTTATTTCTTATGTCAATTATCCGGGTCACGTGCATGCCACAGTCAAAGACGTTTTGTTGTTCCCATAGACACATTTACATTGAAATGATTGAATTATCATAAAAAAAGTTTTATTATCTATCTTGGATATAAGCCCATGAAATCGGGTTTACGGAGGAAGATAATGTCTTTGCTTTCGATGACATTTTTTTCCTTTCTTTTCCTTATTTTTTTTCAGATTCTGCCATTCAATAGGTATGTATTTTATTGACAGGAAAAGATTCGCCAAAAAATTGAAAAAACGGATACTATTGTCATTTGATTGTCATAGTATTATGTAGGCAAACATACTGGGTGTAAGGGACGGTGTACCAAAAACTGAAACAGTGAATTCAGCCCATTATTCTGAATCAAAAATAAATGGGTTTTTTTCTCAGAATTTTCCGATTTTACTGGAAATTGCTAATTTGTCTATGTTTTATTGTATTTCAATAAGTGTTATAACAGGTAAATAAACTGAGTGTAAAGGAAAGGTTACCAAAAATTGACACAGTGAATTTAGTTCATTATTTTTAATTTAAAATCCGTGGAAAATATCAACGAAATCTTTCGAATTTTCCGATTTATAAAAAATACATTTATGTTTTTGCAATTTTCTTTTTGTCCTAATACGATTGCTTATTTTACAGCAGAAAAATGTAAAATTTGTGAGAAGAAAAATCGGAAAAGTCGGAAAATTCCGAGCAAAATTTCCGAGCAAAATTTCCACTTATTTTCAATTCAGAATAATATATGTTAATAGGCTGAATTCACTGTTTCAGTGTTCGGTACACCGTCCCTTACACCTGGTATACCTGTTAATATGTGTGTGTGTTAATTTTACCCATCACAAATAAACTATAGCAAAACAATAGTGAACGTGTTCGTGTTCTTCCCATGATTTTAGCTGAAGAAAAAAAAAACTTTTTTTTTGTTTTCATACAAGGTGAAGAAAAGTTCAATTGAATAAGTAATTGTAAAACAGTAAATAAGAAAACAAAAGTTACCACCTATGTATACTATTCAGTAATAGAATGGAATATCAAAAGTAAGTTCAAAAACTAAAACCTGACTTTACGACTTTTAGTTTTTAAACTTATTTTCATTTAATTTTGGCGTTTTTGAAATGTGCTAATTGAACTCTATCATTTGATATCCAACACGGCTTCATTAAAAACATTTATTTTTTAGTTCATCACTTTATGTCCTCTAGTGGGCGCCATATTCAATTTAATGTGACATCACATAGCCTATAACCAGCAGAACGATCAAGATACTTCCAACGATACCTCATTTGTCAAATTATGATAAGTAGTTTGGAAGTTGGCAGGGAACAGATGAACATACATAGATACCCACATACATACCGGTCTAAATCATAACTCTACTTTTTGCTTCGTCGGTCGTAGTCTGGTAAAAACAATATTAAGGACCGATTAGTTCTGTGGGGCCTTGCCCCACGTCCTCCTGTGAGGGGCGCACGGAACACATGCGCGCCGCCTTCTCATGCCTGTTACTGGTCGGGCGCCGGGTCCCCCTACCCGCCGCCCGCAGGCCACACACTAGGGTGGCCGGAGATCGCCGCGCGCCCTCCGGCGGCACCCGGTGCGTCTGGCGCGGGAAGGGAGAGTGGCCGTCGCCTCTCTCTCCCTCTCCGCTCCCTACTTGGTCGCCATCACCACCTCGCAAAAGGAGGTGACGGCTTCCCACGCACTCTCGCTCATGACCATGGACAGAACCACGGCCGGAAGCGAGAGGTCACCACCGATCGCCGTGATTAGTTCACGGCGCTGCGTCGCCCACGCACGGCACTCCTGCAACGTGTGCAGCGCCGCGCCGTGTCTTCCGGGCAGTCGACGCAGTGCAGTGGTGACATCCGGGCGTCTGCTACCAACCTTGCAAACTGGGTAATCTTTTCAACACAGCAATCCTACAGATAAAAGTAATCTGAAATGGGTAAAATCGACGCTTAGTCATTCCACAAATAAATCCCTACGAGATCGCAATACAATACACAAATCCAGCAATAATTTTCATAAACTGTGTTGCACAATTTCATGCCATAGTCGAGATGAAACTGTTCCGCCGGATGAAATATATGGAAATATATCCGCGCCGATCTACACCGCGATGCAAGTCTGCAAGGAATCGCATGGCATTACGAACGATGTCCTCATTTTATATGTAGTAATATTATTCAAACGGATTGGAAAGTTTTGTGCCATAATCTGGGAGGACAAATTATACAGGGTGTTAACGAATTCGTGTAATTCCTTCAAACCACGTGATCTACTGGTGACACAGATTAACCCTAAATGGTTTTTTTTGAAAATCAACTAAAAAAAATTTCAAAAAAAAATCTTCATTTTCTATTTCTGAGTCATTTTAGAGCCTTGAGTTATCTGACTGCAAAGAGCGTTATCGCGTTAGTCGTGCCTGCCAGCCGTGTCGCCGTGCTTTCATTAATTTATGCGCGGCATCGAAATGTTCACACAAATAAAACTTTTTTTTGCAAAAAAATAAATTCTTATTTTTTTACTGAATCCTTATTAGGTGGTTTAGATACGATCGGTAACAAAGCGGCACGTTTTTTTTTTTTTTAATACGGTTAATCCCGTGCGGTGCCTGTCTACGTCAGTAGTAGATCAAGTGGTTTTCAGGAATTACACAAATTCGTTAACACCCTGTATAATGTTAGTCGGAAAGGGGGTTATACAAAAGGTATACGTATTAAAGAAATTATCGATGCTGTTCACTTTCAAAAATACGCTAAAATCCATGTATCATTGCTAACTGTGTTTACAATTAAGGTCATATTTGGAGGTCACAAATTAGCTTCTTTTTCTGAATTAGTAACTATATCAGAATTATCGTTTTTTTAAATAATAACAAATTTATTTTTCAAATAAAAATAAAGGTTTTATGAAACTTGCTGTAAAAAAGTTCATCAGTGATTATTTTCCCGCAACTAATCCGCAGATTCTGAAAAGCTGATCAATTAAGTGCCGGTTTTTCAATCGTATGATAACTTTTATCTGAAGAATAATTTTTACGTTTTGACAGTTTTTGTATCGAAAATATGTCAAACCGTCTTATTTATTACTCAGATAAAAGTTATTTGACTATTGTAAAATCGGCCCTTAATCTGTTGTCAAATCCCATGTCAACGTATATGATTGGTCTACTTCTTAGTAGCAGCCCGGAGTCTGGATTTGTGCCAGGTTTATTGCATAGGACGAACATATCGGCGAAAGGATGGTGTACATATGTCGCAGTATGATAGATATAGCCGTCATGTAGTTATAACCCTAGGGATATTATTATATACCGTAACGTAGTTATACGAAAGCGATTCATTACTATCTTACTAGGAATATAATTATAATACGGTTCAAGTTTAGTGGTATAATTATATGACTAGATTAGTGAAATAATTGTAGGAGTGTCGTGCGGGGGTGCAGCGGAGGCGGCGGCGGCAACTTCGTTGTGTTTGTGAACCCCTAGCCGTTTTATGATCATATTCCTAGCGATAATTTGGGGCACTCCGACACGGATAGGTTAGGTTCGAAGGGGATGACGGGGGCTAGAGTGAGCGAGTATAGCGAGCGAACGAAGCCCCCGTCATCCCCTTCGTGTTAGGTAACTTTAAACCCTGCAGACAGAAACAGGAACCCCGCACAGCGGGGCTCCGTCGACTCTGCTTTGGAAACCCAAACAACCTTAATTTTTCTATAAGCATCTTCAGATATATGATCATATCGCTGGGCATATGATCGTATAACGGCTATAACCATGTTACTGCGACAAATATATTGTTTTATTTGATTCTGTGGTAGATTTATAACTATTTAACTAGATTAGTTTAGTCAGATAACTATATTACTAGATTGCGACCGTAAGATAGTAATGAATTGCTTTCGTATAACTATGTTACGGTATATAATTATATCCCTAGGGATATACCTATATTACGGCTATTTCTATCATTCTACGACACATACACTGCTGCCCAACCCTTCAGGGTATAAAAGCGTGATGTTATGTATGTAATACAATACATGTTTGCGATAAACACTACTGACAGTTTTGATGGCAAAAGCTCCGAAACATTGTTTCTAAAAACATTTATGTGATGTTTCAGAAGCAAGCAATTTACATCTAAAACATTGTTCACAAGTGAATGCATTACTTCACATTCAAGCTTGTTCGTGTTCAATATTCAAAGGCCAAACAATACTGTCCACAATATCGATTGGTTTATTGTTACCACATCGATACAAAGCGACAATTATCATAATTACTGTCATAACGGCGGTAGTAACATTTACATATGAATGCTATAGATTTCTGTTACTGCATTATGCAAATAGAGTGCCAAGGTAGATATTATTAACACAAGAATGGTCACGTAATCCACATCGTAATGAATTTAGCAGTATAATTATAATGTACGACGATATACCACATATAGGCTGTAAGGGTAAACACCGTTATCCTTGAAACCAGTGGTTTGATTTCATTTACAGAACGTAAAAACAATAAAAACTAACAAACTTTTTTTTTTTTAATTTTTCATTTTTCTACAAAAACATTTCACCCTAGCTCCGGGAGGGGGCGCGGGAAACTCGCCGCGTGGCCCGACGCACGGCCCTGCACCCGCACAGTTCGCTACCCCAGTACCCCAGTCAGTCAGCTTTCTCGCTAGCTAGTGCGTGTACGCCGCGTCGTAGCGACGCCGCGCAGCTCATTTCTAGAGCGTATTTTTTTTTTTTACTCTGTCCTATATTTTTATAATTAAGTCAACTACCCATGGTTTGAGTGACAACGGTGTTTACCCTTACATGCTGTATAATGTATGACAATATGCCTACGAATATACTATATGCCATATAGTAGTTCACACCGATAACTCAGCCCTCATCAAGCTTTTTCCCTCCCAATGTCCTGCCAGCAACGCCCTACGCCGGGGCCCGAGTCCCACTTTGGTCTTCGCGCAGTTGTTACTAGTAGTCATTGATATTAGTGTAGTATAAGTAGTTAGCTTTGGTTAAGTACTTTACTTCGCCCCATTGGCTGGAGACCCTTCAGGCCTGGCCAATAACTGCTCGGTTAAGTAAAAACGGCGCGCAAGGACCAATTAAAAGCTGTCCAATAGAAAAAAAAAACATGTAGTAGAGATCATTGTGAAAGAGATCCTTTGGAGGTGTTCTATGATGTGTTTTACTACCGTACACAAAAAACCAGTTACTTTCAAGCACATTTTTGTTGCATGATTTTTGAATTTCACTTATTCATGTAGATGAAAGGACGTTGATGTGGAAACTTATGGTAACTATACCTGTACCCCAAGTGTGAGTTTTTTTCGTTAACTAATGTAGTTGCGTCACGACAAAAATGTATGAAAATTTAGGCTGCGCCTCTAGGCGCACCGTTCACTAACTACTATTCGCGCGTTAATTGAACGGTGCGCCTAGAGACACAGCCTAAATTTTCATACATTTTTGTCGTGACGCAACTACAGTAGTTAACGAAAAAAACTCACACTTGGGGTACTGTTCTACACGTGTAAATAAAGATAAATTTGGTTTAAACGGGTCATAGATTTTCATACCTTCGCGTAGAGATCTATATTCGTAAAATTATTAAATCGTATGAAAATTCCTGTGACTAAACTATTGAATGTACATGATTGATTATTTGTGTTCGGTCGTAAAACCCATCATAGAATACGTAGTATCATTTAATGTTGTATCGTCATCCCCACTTTGTATTTTTGCTACCAAGCAACATTGTTGTGTTCCAATTTGAAGGGAATGGGTGCCAGTGAAATCACAGACACATTTATAAAAGTCTTAAGGTCAAGAGGTCAATTTTAAAGACAACTTTGTTTTTATAAAGTTGGCAACATCAGTGGAAGCCTCTTGATGTTGTAGGTACCCATAAGCGACAGTTTTCAGTTTCCATCAGGCTGTCACGTAATTTGATGACGCGCCGATGGGGGTGCATGAAAAGAGCCTCCACGAGTGACGATATTTAAGTACATCCGGCGCACCCTGGACAGTCAGCCTCGCTACCATCCTTGCTGATTGGCTAATACTTTCACCACAGCATGAGCTTATTCTCGTAAAGATCGGGATGACGGGACAAAAAAAAATGACGCGCCGATCAAGTTGCATTGACGCTGCAGTTAAGATCACGCGAGCGTTTTTTTTTTTCGTTTTTTTTTCAACGTAGCCTTCTACTAACTACTAACTAAGATTTCTCTTGTACTCGTATCGTGGGTGCGTTTACAGACACAAATCTCACAAACAAACGCCCAGACCCGAAACAACTATCTGTAGGCCATACAAATTTTTGTTTCGTGTGGGAATCGAACCCACGACCCGTAGCGCAGAAGCCAATCGCTTAGCCACTGCACCAAACGTGTCGTCAATTTGAAAGCGATCGCCTATTAAAAGAGTACGAAAAGCGTTGTTTTGATGGAAATTTAACTGCAACTACATTAGAACTGAACTTCTTTAGTTAGGTAAATCAGGCCCCTGTTTAACTACAACAAAAAAAAAAATTAAGTGCAACTACATTAGAACTGAACTTCTTTAGTTAGGTAAATCAGGCCCCTGTTTAACTACAACAAAAAAAATATAATTCTATACTGGTTTATCAAGCTATACTTTATTACACATAGGCTGAATAGAATAGAACTATTTATTTGCTTAGAATTTATGTATTACAGATAAGGTGTTAACATATCGCACACCTAGATCTAAATAGAGACAACTCAAAAAAATGAATTTTTTCAGTAGACGAAAAAAACGTATAGCAAATCATACAGATATTCTACGTTTTTTTCATCTCCTGAAAAACGCATTTTTTTTGTTGAGTTGTCTCTGTTTAGATCTAGGTGTGCGATATTGTTAGTGAGTACATTCTACCTTACGACATGCAAAAATTTAATAGTACAGCTAAATCTTAAATTAAATCACAGTCTGCTAGTGCTAAATTATATAACTTTAAATACTTTGAATGCGAGGGAGGTAATTATAAAATATTTTAATAGATATCTAATACATCTAAAATTTTAAGTAAAAAAAAAAACGACATAAATTCAATATTATAGTATAGGCTGAATTCTAGGACGCAGATGACGCACGCTGCTCTCTCAATGACGCACGTGTTACGGAGAAATGAGGAAAATGTAGTGAGGAGAGTTTTGAGTATGAATGTCGATGGCTATAAGAGTAGAGGAAGACCAAAGAAACGATGGATGGAATGTGTGAACGATGATATGGTTAGAAAGGGGGTGACTACCGAGATGACGACTAATAGAGAAGTATGGAAGAAAAAGACATGTTGCGCCGACCCCAAATAAATTGGGATAAGGGCAGGAGAATGATGATGAGGCTGAATTCTAGGAAAGTTGTTATTCTGTAAATCAAAGTGATGGGACTGGATGTGTAATCAAACCAAAGAATACACCATTGTAGGAAGAAAATAGCAATTAAAATACTTGCTAACACAAAATGTTGAACAACATCTGATGCGATATTCACACAGAGAGGGACGCTGTTGAGACACGGACATGACATGACCTGATTGTATGTCAGACAAGTCTGCGTGACGCGTCCCAACGCCCCTGTACTGTGAGTCGTACCTAGTGATGTGCCGAGTTAGGTAGACTCGAAAACGAGTTTTACCTCCGCTTTCTGAATTGATAATTCTAGGATCAGCAGTACTTATGTAACATTTGAGTACGAAGTTGACAAAAAATGACGGATTTTATAGTAGATTATTGCACCGAGCGCAAAGTGAGTTATTAATGCACGAGTGTTATGTTGGTGCCCGAGCGCACGCGAGGGCACTAAATTAACACGAGTGCATTAATTACTCACTTAATCAAGGTGCGTAATCTACTTTTCTTTCAACTACCAATCTACCTACCGTGATAAAATATTCATAAAACATTTTTTTTAACTTTTCTTGCTAAATATGAAGTATCAAAGTTTTACAATGGTACAAAAAGCGCGCCATTTGTTTTTTTTTTTCACCAAGTCTGTTTTATTTAGCTGATTTTTATTTTCAGCCAGTATCTTTTTGATCTATTGCATACACATTTTCTATTAAACTTAATGGGATACATTAAACATATGTGGTAAATTTATCTAAAAAAATAAATAAATAACAGTGCATTAATGTAAAACAGTGCAATAATGAGCACATTTCTGCACTGTTTTGGTTCTAAGCCAAAAATACGTCCTTTGTGATCGGTGTTGTAGTGATTAATGTTGAAATTACTACGTAGTTGAAAGACAAAGTATTTTTTTGACAACTCTGTACTCAAATACGACTTAAGTATTACTTATCCAGAATTCTCAATTCAGAATGCGGAGGTTAAGGTTTTGAATTAAAGTATTCGAATGCTCAAAACTCGAGTAAAGATTTCGGGTATTCATAGTACTCGAATACTGAACCGAGTACTTAAATCGCGACCTTACGTTGTTGCTCATATCTCGACCATCCGAAAAATACAAGTTCCTACTTGTTTTTTTTTTTTCTGCTTTTCTTTTTGAAAGTGAGAAACATTAGAGTACTCGAATCCTATGAAGTACTCGAGTATCGGACCTAGTACCCGAATACTAGATTTGAGTTCTGTACGAGTATTAAAGTTTTCGAATACCATAAATGACCGACTCGGCGCATCACTAATCGCATCTTGTATAAAATATGACACAAGGCACAAGCGTCCGCGCTACGTCCATTTCGGTTGTCCACGTCTCGTCCTCTCAAGATGGATTACGTTCCACACAATGATGAATGACGACTTTTCCGAGTTTTATCAGCATCGGCTTAGTGCACTGTGGGGTAGTAAAGTCCAAAACGCAAGCACCTTACTGCTGTCGTGTCCACTAGACCAGTCAATGTTTGCCCGCAACATATCAGCGCCAAGAGACATTTAAACAACATGTCACAACCAACTCAGCCGTCAGAACTCCGATAGCAGACTTCAATAACAGTTTCATTACACTACTAAAGGTAGAAACACACTTTAAGCCCCTTATACCAACTAACGCGTATTCATTGGCCGATTGGCGAAACGTGGCGTCACGGTAGCCAATGAGAATGCTACATTTGCGTCACGTGTGAGGGCATTACGAGTCTGTTCTCGGCCCAAATCTAACACAGAGTTATACATTTCGACAGCTACGCTAGACCTGCCTAACTCCAAAGTTGTTGTCAGTAACTTATCATCACCTTCCAACACGTTGAAACTAACACAGTCTACCCAGACTGTTTCAAACTGATGAGAAATTATGGGGAAGGTCGCGGACTTCGCTGTTTGCTAAGCGCTAGTTCCACAGAGTTGAACTGTTGGAAAAGTTTAACTATGTGAGATGAAGACATGTGTTTCATACACATACATTCAATATGAATGGAGTTTTGAATTATGTATTTACTGGCATTTCCTATCTGACTAGCTCTGAGAACAAAAGCCGAAACAAACTCAGAGGACAAGGTCTCTTTTAAAGTCCAGACATTGTGGTATAAAACTTTGCGAGTGTAACAATGTAGGGCAACGTTTGGAATGGCTTTTTAAGGAAAGAGCCATAGCAGGTTTGAGTTGACCTGTCCCAACTGACTATCTATTTATCTACTTAGCTAGGTTACGAATTTTCCTGTTTTTCTGTTGGTTGTGAAAGATTTGTCTTAACACCTCATCCTAGGAAAGCAGCTTTACATGTGGTGACTCCACGAAGTTTCGTGGGTGACTCATACTATTTATCAGCACTGCAGTGCGATACTGCTGCACATGCAGGTCAAAATCTTTTGTTTTCATCATACAATGTCCATAAGTTTCATCTAAGTTAAGAATCATGGAGGCATTTATGGTATGAGGCGAAAAAATTCAATGTAGCATTCAACTCACCACACTCTCATTCAACAATCACAACAACTCACATTGCAGTCCTCAGAAGAAGTAAAGAAAATTAAATTCACTTTGAGTAAGTCCAATGTGATTTATGTGATCCTTATGTCTATAAGGTCTTTCTTTAATAATCCACGATATTTTTCGTAACGTCTAAGTGAATACTGAAGATAATATAGGTATCACTAACAATGAAATCAGTTATTTTTTTGTCAAAATTGTTTTAGAAGTCACTTATTTCGTTACTGGTTCTCTAAGTTGTCATAACATCCATGCAAGAAAATAGGCCCACGCTGCGCTGATAGCTAGTGCCGTACAGTGCACGCTATTACACCTAATAGAACCAGTAAATTAATTAATTGATTGAGTTATTAAATTATTTTTTTATAAAAAAAATTATTTAAGCTATCAGTTTTTTTTGGTAGTTACGTCATCTTTAGCATTTACTAAGGCACTGCAAAATATCGTGGATTATTAAAGTAAGACTTTATACATATAGTCACCAAACTAGGTAAGCAGGTTTTGGTAACCTTACAGCAAAATCCACGGTCGGGAACATTCATTAAGAAAAACAATCTAAAAAGAATTGCTAAATATTTTCCAGGACCACTAAATATAAAATGAAAATTAATATTGTTTTTGAAGTTTCGACATTTACTACCCAGAGAGTTAGTAACTTTATACTTTATCTAAACGTAAATAATACTTAAATTATAATAAATACGAAAACAAGTCAAAACAAATTGAAATCAATGAATGCTGAGAATTCGATACTGTTTGGCAGTAAGATAAAAGTTATTTATTCTTCAGTGAAGTACTTTTCATGGAGAGGTTGGTAGACAAAATTTATCAAACGATAATAATGGGTAACTATTTAGATTTCAAATTTCATCTTTCATTGATTTGGAGTAGGTACTAAACTTTTGATTCAGCCAGACTGACGACCTGAATAAGGCTGGAACAGACTGGATGCTGAACTGGGTGGTGAAGAACTGGGTATAGTGGCGCAACTTGAGAGCGGCTTATGTCCAGCAGTGGTCGAATGGCTGAGTTTATAAAAAATTGATACTGACCTCTCTTCCATGATCATGATTCAGCCGAAAGACGTCCACTGCTGGACATAGGCCTCGCCCAAGCGTCGCCATATCGACCGGTCCTGTGCTTCTCGTATCCAGCGGAATCCCGCGACCTTCACCAGCGCATCAGTCCAGCTTGTGGTGGGGGAGCCTATCCCACGCTGCGTCTTCCGGTACGCGGTCGCTACTCCAGATCCTTTCGGTCCTATCGGCCATCCGTTCAGCAAGCAACATGGCCCGTTCTCTTCCATGCCTATTTCTTAATTGGTGCAGTTTCTGAATTGACTTTCACGGCTGATGTTCTCTCGTATCGGGTTTTCCTGGATTTATTACCAGTCTCTTTCAAATCTATATTTTTCTTGGTTGTTCACATTATAGTAGTTACAGATTGTTTTATTCTTGTCTCATTGGTTGATGGCAGTAGTAGTTTTAGTTTACATTATCATAATTGGAGTTTTAAAAGTCTGTTCGTTTTGGAATGATGATGGCAGATTTGCTTGGATGTGATGCACATTTGTCCAATTTGAATTTTCTTATTTTTTTGTTTTAATATTTATAAATTTATACTTATGTGCGTCACGTCAAGACGCAAACAAAGTTTTCTTTTTTTCTTTTCTTTCTACAATAATGTAATTTTTCGAATATTTACCCTTAACTGCAACTTTTAACAGCTTATTTTTAAAAGGATTCGTATTAATTTATTGACTTATTTTACTACCACTTTGTATCGGTTTTGCTGAAGTCTAATTAACTATTTTTCTCGGTTTTTTTACTAGTATATTTATGCTATAAAAAATTATGGACCCAGCCCCTTGGCAACAAACATTGAACAAAACATTTGTTTTAATTGCCAAAGTTTTATGTTTTGAGAAATAATGCCCTCAAAGGGACTGTAAAGGGATCCCTTTATTAGAAAATTTACCTGTAACAAAATGTGTGATGTTTTTTTTACTTTGTAACCTACCTTAGAGTTGTTCAAGTTTTTTTTTGTATTAGAGGAATTGTCAACTGTTTTTTACTATAATTATGATTTTAAATTCGATCATGTCATCGGGATGGGCGGCAGCATCTTGCTATGCGATATAGTAATAAACTGCTACAGTTCACGAGCCATAAGCTCAGTTTTACATTTGTATGAGTGATTACGAAAGAACCATGAAATTCGGAAAGTGCGCGGCAGGGCGGACGAGCATGTAGGAAGCGCCGCGCATCAAGCCGGTTGCCAAAAGTACAAGCCGGTTGGATGCGCCGCGCCACAAGCAGCGCACTATACACTATCAATGTGAACTCACATAAAATATGCAATTCTGAGCTTGTAGCTGTAGCTCACGAATTGTATCATCAATCCGTTCAGCAAGCGTATGATTCTGGCAATATACCTTCGTGATCATTCATTGTAGCGGTCTTTTAAATCGCTCTTATTGAACAGTAGTAGTTCCAAAACTGAAACGACGTAAACGAAAGTTGTTATAGTTCGAAGTTGTTCCGCCTAAAGTACTAGCTTCCCTTCAAATATATAATAATCCCTACTAATATTATAAATGCGAAAGTAACTCTGTCTGTCTGTGACGCTTTCACGCCTAAACCGCTGAACCGATTTTGACGTAACTTGGTACAGAGATAGTCTGGAACCTGGAGACGGACATAGGCTACTTTTATTCCGAAAAATACGGAATACGCGACGTAAACGACACCCACGCGGGCGAAGCCTCGAGCGACCTCTAGTAATTTATATGTGTAGTGGTTATGAAATTACTCTAATTCTACATACATATCAGAAGTACTTGGCATAATTCTAAAAGTTACCGTTTGACTTTAAAAGTTACAACTCAAATGTACAACTCCTCGTATTTACTAAATGTATTAGTCTAGGCAGAAAGTTAGTCTAAAATAACAAGAACAACAATACAGGAAGAAGTTAATTTAAACTATTCCTAGTAGGGCAACGTTTTAGATAATTGAAGTGCCCGTCGTAAATCATTTGTTTTAGGGGCGAATTTTTAATCGTTAGATAACTTTTATTTGAGGAATAAGCTTGATGTTTTGATAACTTTTGTACGGAAAATATATCAAAATGTCAATTTACTCATCAATTTAAAGTGATTTGACGATTGAAAAATCATCCCTTAGTATTTATTTTCTTTCGAAAAAGCTACATCCCGTTTCGACAACTTCCCAATTCGATAGCAAGTTTTACCTATTGAAATATTCGATATGGAAATAAAAAAGTTGTTCTTCTTGATAATTTTTAGTCTTAATAAGTTTCTTTTAATGAGCAATCGACGAAATAATTTGTTACAATTTTTGGGTATAAAAGCTTTTTAATGTTGAGATGGCACATAATATTTATAAAATAAATATAATAGCATAAACTGCTTTTTGCTTGCTATAAAATATTTCACTCTGTAAAATCAAGGTGGGTACGTATTGCAATATCTAAAATTAAAAGAACTAACGTAAAATAACCTACGTTCAAAATTCCTAAAATCTAAATACCTAATGATTGTTTTACTTATATTCAAAATACCGAAAGCTTAAAATGTCAAATGGATATGTTACTGAAGTTCATAAAGCTAAAACTTGAAATTCCTATGTACAAAGTTCCTTAAATTGGTTTACTTCACCGTTAATTGACCAAAATGAAAAATACCGGCAAACACAGACCCCGCCATCCCCGTCGTGGTTATTTTTACTTAAACTAGACTTATTTTTACTTAGACTACCTATCGGGAGGATTAGGATGCAAGAGCGAGCGAAGCGAGGTCGGGACTTGGGGCACCCCGACTCGGACAGGTTAGGTTAGAAGGGGATGGCGGGGTCTAGTGAGCGAGCAAAGCGAGCGAACACAGACCCCACCATCCCCTTCGTGGTTTTTCTCTTTAAACCATTGAGCCCCGCGAAGCGGAGCTCCGAATACGCCTTTTAGGCAAGTGATGCATCATTTTAGGTATTTTGACCATTTTGTGTTTCAAATGTTGCTGTATCAAACTTAGGTGCAATAACTGTTGATATTTTAAACATTAGATAATTAGTCCAATGGGTATTTTAAACATAGGTAATTCATAGGTAGGTGTTAGTTGCTTAGGTATTTAAAAACATTAGATATTTAGATTTTAGGGATTTTGAACGTAGGTTATTTTACGTTAGTACTTTTAATTTTAGATATTTCAATACGTACCCAATCAAAGTATTTGTTTTCTTTTGTTTGTTGTACGTGTTTCCAGTGGTCACTTACGGCACTGAAACGTAGTTGCTCACAATGGGCCGCATAAGAAGGCTCAAGGTCACTCAAAGGGCAATGGAGAGGGCTATGCTCGGAGTTTCCCTGCGCAATCCTATCAGAAATGATGACATCCGCAGGAGAACTAAGGTAACCGACATAGCTCGAAAAATTGCCAAACTTAAGTGGCAGTGGGCCAGGCACATTGCTCGTAGAACGGACGGCCGATGGGGCCGAAAGGTTCTGGAGTGGCGACCGCGTACCAGAAGACGCAGCGTGGGTAGGCCTCCCACAAGGTGGACCGATGTTCTGGTGAAGATCGCGGGAATCCGCTGGATGCGAGAAGCACAGGACCGGTCGATGATCGGGGGAGACCTATGTCCAGCAGTGGACTTCTTTCGGCTAAATGATGATGATGATGATTAAATATAGGGCTGTCAACGCTCTAAAATTATTTCATTTCTTTTTTATGTCTCCAAACTTTTATGATACGAGTTTTATTTTATTTTATCAATACAACCTTTCTTCATACCTACTTTAGACCGCAGAAAGAATGATGCTCCGATTATAACAAACTAGCGACCCGCCCCGGCTTTGCACGTGTACGTTTTATAGCTTAAAACCTTCCTCTTGAATCACTCTATCTATTAAAAAAAAATCGCATCAAAATCCGTTGCGTAGTTTTAAAGATCTAAGCATACATAGGGACAGACAGACAGCGGGAAGCGACTTTGTTTTATACTATGTAGTGATAGTGACTAACAAATCACCTCACAAATAGCATCTTCTAACTAATTTGAAAAAAAAAACTGATAACAATAACTTTTAACGAGACATCCCTAAGTATAGGGTTGTATCTACATAAATAATTACTTGAAATTCAATTAATCACCTTATTGACAGCATTGACGTAGGACGAACAATGTACCTATTAGCGCCATCTCGTGTGTGGGTGACGCAACTAGGTTAAACGATTACCGGCCGTGAAACAACAGTTTTCGTCCAATCAATGCTTTGGACACTTTCACGTTAGTTATAGTACCATAGTTTAGTAACAAGGTCAAATATTACATTTCAAAATCAAAAACAGTCAATTCCGTGGCATTATCAATCTTGTATCAACTCTGAAGCTGAATCTTACAGATTACTGTTGTTAACGATGTGTTTTTGTTTTATTCATTAGGATGTTTGACGATTATTTTTTTATTAGAAATCTCGAAACTATTACAAAAATACCAAATATCAAATACCAATAGTGAAAAAATCAATTAAATATTTAATAAAATGCCCAAGTTATAAGCGATTTAAAATTGTTCACAAGACAGAAACAACACTATTGCCATATGACGTCATTTCTTAAAAACTTCACAGAGGCTTAGCATCACTTGGTACAATATCCGTTTCACGTGACAAGGACAGAAAATTCCTCTTCAACAAACTTCGAAAACGTCTAACTCCTTTAATTTGTCGACGTTTTTTTTACTTACCGTTTTCTTTCTAAACTTTCTATGAAAAAATTGTAAATTATTGTACATTTTTAAAAGTAGACAAATAGGTAACCTATTGAATACGGTAACGCCGTGAGAATAGTGCATATGCTAGCAAACAGGCCTCACTCAGTCAACAAACAATTATTATTGTGTGCAAGTGTCCACAATAAATAAAACTGACTGCAGTTTGAATTCAAACCCAAATTAAATACATGAGAAATGCAGGAACTTTTCTGCCAACTGTTATTGGTAGCGGGTAGCGCTGGGCAATATTGACAAAAGAGTAGTCGTAATAGTCGTCGATATGGATCAATCTACCCGATGTTATAAAGGCAGTGGTCATTTGACGAAGCGGGGGCATTCTGTGTTCATCAACTGAAGAGGTCTGACCTTTTATATCTGACTAGCTTGTCCTTATTTTATGATCTTGTAATAATTGTTAGCCACCATGATTTTTGGGCCAAACAATCATTCAGATATTTTGCTTTAGTCGAATACTTATTTGGATATTGTTTAATTTGCCAAATAAGTATTCACACAACATAATTTTTACACAGCGGAAGGTAATGTTAATCCGACTCAACGCACCCCGACTACACGTGGTCAGACTCTGTCCTACCCTAGAGTGTTATTTTTAAAAGCGTGGAGCCAGAAGCTCGCGAAGGAAGTCCTGAGTGGAACGAGTGCACGAGGCCGAAGCACAGCGAGTGGGGGGGGGAGGTGGTAAGCGAAGCGAGTCGGCGACCTCCCGATCGTAGCACTGGTCGAGTGTGCGAGTGAAGCGAAGGAGCGACGAGGCGGGTCTTCTGGCGGAGCAAACCCAGAAACACTTGCGTGCTTGCTTTGTTTCTTGCTTGCATGATGGGAAAATGAGCCTTCTAACAAGTGTAAAGTAGCCAATAATACAGTTGACTAATGAAACAGTGGCCAGCAGACTAGTCGGCGTAACAAAAAGTAACAAAACACAATTAGGGACTTTAATTATTCGGCGAAATAAAAAGTGGCGAAAGGTTTTCGGCCAGATAAGAATCGGCTAATAATATTTCTAAATTCCAACAGAATACCGTTTTTTTAATATATTTTTTTATTATTTTTTCAAAAAAAAAGCACGTCCGTTTGAGTACCTACAATATTATATTTGACAATAATATTTAAGTTAAATTCAGTTCATTCAATATAAATACTTAGATACTATAATTCTCCAATTGCACATTTGGATGATGAAACAGCAGTGTTATTTGCGTTTTACGTTTTGATGTGTCATAGTGAATACGGCCCCAGGTGTAACTTCGTAGACAAATGAATTCCATCTCAACATGCTGCACACGAGTAATTGCACTGCAGTGCAACATGCCAGTCACATACGAATCAGCAACGCTAATAACGGCAATGAGCATTCAGGCGCCGCAGCTGAAATTGGACCGACTGACATCGCCGTCATCACGGCCGAGTTAGGGTCAAATCATTTATAACATCGTGTAACCATACTATATATACAGGGTGGAAAAAATCAATGGGCCCTGAAGGGAAACCACTTTAAATCCTTAAGATAGATTATTTTTCTTAAAGGAAACATTCCTTTAATTTTAAAAAGAAACAAAACTGCATTCACAGATTTCTCGACATGCTTACCCAAACCGGGAATCCAACCAGTTAAAAAAATTAAAAAATAAACACTCGCTATTTTATTTCAGTAGTCGATACAGTCAATGTTAGAGATAAAATTTCCCCAATAGACATTAGGTCTTACACTCGTCTGTCGTTCAAGATATCCATGAAATCTAATATTTAGGTAGTACACAAGGGCTTTAATCAACATTACCTAGACTAGAACTGTTCACTTTTAGCAAGTAAAAGACACGTTATAATTTTTTTAAAACTCTAACATCCAAAGACATTCTGTGAAGTACAAGCTTGCTAATTTATCTCTAGTGTATTTGTTTTTTTTTTATTATGAGTACCTCGTTGAAGACTTAGATAAGAAAATCATTTAATTGGTAATAATAATTCTATGCACATTTTCTTTCTTAGACGGGGCGTTCTGACGAAAAGTTTAAAAATAGAACGTTCCGTTTGACAATAATCCTATCGATTAGTAGAATAAAATAGCGAGGGTTTATGTTTTTTATTTTTAGCTGGTTCGATTCCCGGCTAAGGTAAGCTTATCGAGAAATCTGTGAATGCAGTTTTGTTTCTTTTTAAAAATAAAGGAATGTTTCCTTTAAGAAAAATAATCTATCTTAAGGATTTAAGGTGGTTTCCCTTCAGGGCCCATTGATTTTTTCCACCCTGTATATCGATGCTTGAAAGGCAATATTTACCAAGCGACATGTGGGCAACTTTACACTAGAGAACTATAAAGTTTTTTTTTAAATAAAATTGTAAAAAATCGCCTATTTGTCATAACTACTCGATTCTTACGAACTTTAAATGCAGTTTAAAGGCTTAATAAACTGGCATTTAAAGATTCATCATCTGCCTAGCCTTTTCCCAACTATGTTGGGGTCGGCTTCCAGTCGAACCGGATGCAGCAGAATATCAGTATTTTACATGGAGCGACTGCCTGTCAGACCTCCACAACCCAGTAACTGGGTAATACGATACTCTTGGTAAGACTGGTTGTCAGACTTTCTGGCTTCTGACCAACAGTAACGACTGTCAAAGATCTACAAATGACAGCCGGCACCAACGGCTTTACGTGCTTTCCGAGGCACGGAGGAAACTCGCTATGGTAAATGGTCACCCATCCACAGACCAACCTCGGCAAGCGTGGCTTAACCCGGAAGATCGGTCTATGCGGCTGTAATTATTTAGCCACGAGCTCCTCATTTAAAGATGTGTGAAGTGGCATTTAAAGATTATGAACTTAAATAAAACTTTGAAATGCTCTAGTGTAAAGTTGCCAACATGTCGCTTGGTAATTTTTGTCTTTGAAGCGTCGATACGATCGTATAGGGACAGCAGAGTTAAATAACTGATAAAACAGTGTTTTGCGATCAGTGGGCAAGAAACTAAAATGTACAAAGTGGTAATCCATCAACACACCGAACACTATTTTAAAAAGAAAGAAGGTAGGTACTTCTTGTTCTACTTTTTAAGATGAAAAAAAAATATTATTATAGTTACAGCATAATACGAGTATACACTCGGGATCAATGAATCCGGGTCATTCATTGATCCTGTGTGTATGTAATCTTCTTTGTATACTCGTATAAAAATGGATCCCTATTTCCCTTGGTCTCGGCATCACGCGTGAGCGGCTGGACCGATTTCGCAAATTTTTTTTTGTTGTTTTCATAATTGTCAGGAGAAGGTTTTTATGAAAGAAAATTTTGATATTTAAAAAAAACGAAATTATCTCAGTATGTCCATATTCTTCATTTGTTTACAGCATGCATGAAAATGGTTTTAACTTTTTGTTACTATTTTGTTTCTGAAGGTAGGTAGTAAGTAGGAAAAAGTGCATTGCAACACATGCCGGGAACAGCTAGTATAATTATAAAAATAACAGATAAACAATAATAGAATACAGATAAATAATGTGCCAAGCCCAAAAAGGACAAAAAGGCTCTATCTCAGCATAATGCCATCAAGATTCACATAAGCCCGTCAACGTCCTCCCCCTAGAAACCGATCAAAGGAAGCGAGAAAAAAAAAAACAACTCGCTTGGCAACCGGATCGATGCAATGTGTTGTGTCAATTAGCACGGGGAAGGGTGCTGTTACCTGTACTCTTGTGTTTAGGGTTCCGTACCCAAAGGGTAAAACGGGACCCTATTACTAAGACTCCACTATCCGTCCGTCCGTCCGTCTGTCACCAGGCTGTGTCTCATGAACCGTGATAGTTAGACAGTTGAAATTTTCACAGATGATGTATATTTCTGTTGCCGCTATAACAAAAAATACTAAAAAACAGAATAAAAGAAATATTTAAGGGGGCTCCCATACAACAAACGTGATTTTTTTGCCGCCGTCCGTCCATCCGTCTGTCACCAGGCTGTATCTCATGAACCGTGATAGTTAGACAGTTGAAATTTTCACAAATGATGTATATCTATTGCCGCTATAACAACAAAAAATACTAAAAAAACAGAATAAAATAAATGTTTAAGGGGGCTCCCATATAACAAACGTGATTTTTTTGCCGCTGTCTGTCCATCCGTCTGTCATCAGGCTGTATCTCATGAACCGTGATAGTTAGACAGTTGAAATTTTCACAAATGATGTATTTCTGTTGCCGCTATAACAACAAATACTAAAAAAACAGAATAAAATAAATGTTTAAGGGGGCTCCCATATAACAAACGTGATTTTTTTGCCGCTGTCTGTCCATCCGTCTGTCATCAGGCTGTATCTCATGAACCGTGATAGTTAGACACTTGAAATTTTCACAGATGATGTATTTCTGTTGCCGCTATAACAACAAATACTAAAAAACAGAATAAAATAAATAATTAAGGGGGCTCCCATACAACAAACGTAATTTTTTTGCCGCTTTTATAGATAATGGTACGGAATCCTTCGTGCGCGAGTCCGACTCGCACTTGGCCGGTTTTTTATAGCCTATAGAATTTCCCACTGCTGAGCTTCAGCCCCAGGCTGCAGGCAGTCCAAGGAGGCCATGCCTCTCATGGATAGCAGACTGACAAGGCGCCTGCTGCGCCTGGACAGGAGCAGCCTGCGAATGGTGACCGGAACGATAACCGGACACTGCTCACTAAACAAACACTTCCACACGATAGGCATAACGGACAGCCCTCTGTGCAGAGCATGTATGGGGGCCGAAGAGACGGTCGCACACGTGCTCCTAGAATGCACAGGGGTCACCCAAATACGAGAAACAACCCTTGGCGCACCGAAATCACTCGCAAATGTTCTGAGCGGACTGAGAGCCCTAATCTGCTTCTGGAAGGAGGTGGGCTGGCTGGAATGATGGCCGCCATGGCCCACGTACAATGGTCCACTTAAAGGACTAAGTGCGGAAACCACATCTCCTAACATAGAACATTCCCACTGCTGAACAAGAACAAACGCCTCCCCTTCTGCCTCAATGAATTTATTACGACATGGAAAAGCGGGCATTGTCTATACAGGGTGTAAACGAATTCGTGTAATTTCTTCAAACCACATGATGAAATGGTAAAGAATTAACCCTACACCGGATTTATATTGAATCAAAATAAAAAAAACGTTGTTTTCCCAAATATATTTTTATGTGATAGTTTTTTTTATGCCTTGCGTTAAAAAATGGAGACGGCGATACAGCTGACGGGGACGAATAGCGCGATATCGCTCCACGCAGTCAGTTAACTCGTGACGCGAAAATTACTCAGATACCTACATGCTTCATTTTTTGACAACTTTTTTTTGTTGATTTTGAAGAAAACCTATGCAGGGTCAATCAGTGTCACCAGTAGATCACTCGGTTTAAAGGAATTACACGATTTCGTTTACACCCTGTATAGGGAAAAAATAAGCGTGATTTAACAATGTAGAATTTTAGAAACGGAAATTATGAGACAGACATTTGGTGACGTCATACTTGAGTAGTTCAGCTATTCCTACTCGTAGTACGTACAGACGAAATCTACTTATGTAGATGGCAGATTTACATCAGAATCAGATTTTCATATTCAGAGTACTCTACAAAGCCTTCTGAGTTCTGACCCGCTGAGGCGTAATGTTCGTTTAATAGAGGTGCCATTGTTGAGACACGATGTCTTAGTTCTCTTAGACGTATTACGTCATAGGTAGGTACAGTCGCGGACTTAAACCCCCTTATTACAAACGATGGTCTATGATAAACCCAGATTTAAAAAATACTTACTTTCTAACATAATATAACAAAAAGAGACAGGGCTATTTTAAAACTAGGGGTTTTTTCTTAGACCATCATTTGTGATAAGGGGGAAAATGTTTATCAGATTTCAAATGCGATTTCTTCTCACACTGACCGCAATAAGGTTTAAGATGTCATGTGAACTTGGTATTACTTTTGGAAATTGGGAAGCGTCGATTGTATCAAAAACGCTATTAATCACTAAACTTTATGATTGTATGCACTTCTTTATTCAAACTATTTTTTCCTCAGAATAATAAGGTTTTTCTTTCATTATATTGCGACATTTTTAAATTGAATTATTATATTAATCCTCTTTAAATATAGGTACATTTTTATGTCAATTAAGAAAAAAATATCTTTGCTCTGTCAATTCTTTGCGAGCGTCCGAGCGACCTTATGAAAAAGTAATAGGAGAATAGTCCTTAGAGTGATGAACATTTTAAGTCCGCGACTGTACCTTCGAAATATGGGATATAATTTGAGTAAACTGTACTATGATATTATTGTAGACAGATATTTGTTTGTTTGTCGGGGTACAATTGGCGAGGCCTAAGCTGAGCTTTGCATTTGTGTGAGAATGAATGCAGACACGTCCTTTGTTTGGTTTAAACCGGTTTATACTGCTTCTTGGCAATCGATTGTATGTGCACTCACACAAATGCAAAGTTCAGCTTAGGCCTCGCCAATTGTATCAAGGTTTTAACAAAAGCAGCTCGGACAATGATCGGATGGGTAGATAGTAAATCTTTAGTTGTCTCATCTTCATCCAGATTTCTATAGGAAATACAAAATCTTTGATTATAAAATGAAAGATGGCCTGTCACGCACTCCTAAAAAAATTCTTTCCAGCATAAACACTATGAAGCGGTGAAGGGAGGGCTTTTTTGTGGGCAATCTATTGTAAATATGCGTTCAAAAGAAATAAAATAAATGAGTTTTGAGGTTTGACTTGAGTTTGTATTTAAATATTGGTAAAATGAAAATTTTATCAGGTTGGGGTTACGAAGAACACTCACAAATGCGTCGTTTCTTCTCACTAAACTACACAGGTGATTAACTTTAAATTGTCTTCTTAAAATCGTAAAAGGCGACTAAGGGATTCACTAGAGGATGGGCGGCAGCGTTCTCTGAGTATTTTAACAACCATACTCCGAACGCCAACCCGCTTGCCAAGCGTGGCTATTATGGCAAACCTCCCCCCCCCCCCCCTCCCCAACATGGAGCACAGGACCGGTGGATGTAACGATGTTTGGGGGAGGCCTATGTCCAGCAGTGGACGTCTTTCGGCTGAATGATGATGATGTCTTCTTATATCCTTTTTTATACCTTGCGCCACTTTCTGATTTCTCCTGGGTCGTAGATGCGTTTACAGACTCAAATCCTGTGCTTTACAACTAAGGCTAAGACAACTACACCACAACCTCACCACAACAACAACACGTGTGCCACTAATTTGTATGAAAACTAGCGACCCGCCCCGGCTTCACACGTGTAGGTTTTATAACTTAAAACATTCCCGTTGAATCACTCTATCTTTTAAAAAAAAACGCATCAAAATCCGTTGCGTAGTTTTAAAGATCTAAGCATACATAGGGACAGACAGCGGGAAGCGACTTTGTTTTATACTATGTAGTGATTAATATTTTAATTCACACGGACCACATTTTGTCGCCAAAGCTGCAGCCACACTATTCATACGTAACCACTGCTTAACCACTTTTTGTCGCTGCGATGTGGTGTGGTTTTGGTACGTGTGAATTCTCCCTTATACTCGATTAATAGACCTAAAATAAAATCGTTTTGTTTACCAATGGTAGCATTTTTATTGATATAGTACATAGAGACGTAAGCAATTTTTTTTTTGCTGTTAGGGCCTTTTTACTGTCGTGCGGGTTCGTGCCCGCGTGCGTGCGTCACCCGCATGCGTGGCGCTCGCAGTTCACCTTTTCGTGCGTGTTTCACGCATCACAATAAATCATCTGCCTAGCCTTTTCCCAACTATGTTGGGGTCGGCTTCCAGTCGAACCGGATGCAGCTGAATATCAGTATTTTACTTGGAGCGACTGCCTATCAGACCTCCACAACCCAGTAACTGGGTAATACGATACTCTTGGTAAGACTGGTTGTCAGACTTTCTGGCTTCTGACCAACAGTAACGACTGTCAAAGATCTACAAATGACAGCCGGGACCAACGGCTTTACGTGCTTTCCGAGGCACGGAGGAAACTCGCTATGGTAAATGGTCACCCATCCACAGACCAACCTCGGCAAGCGTGGCTTAACCCGGAAGATCGGTCTATGCGGCTGTAATTATTTAGCCACGAGCTCCTCACGCGTCACAATAAATACATGTATGAAAAGGTGAAATTCAGGCACCACGGGTGCGGGTGACTCACGCATGCTGGCAGATGCCCGCGTCACAGTAACAAGGCCCTTAGGGTCAATTCATACTAGCGCAGAGTCGAAGCGCATCGAAGCGTTAATTTAAAACTTAACATAGCAAATTCACCCTTAGCTCCACAACATAATGCACATATTTCTTCTGAGATAGAAGGTGACGTACGAATTCGCGCGCATTCGACGGAATTCGCGCGTATGAGCGCGACCAACGCTGATTGGTGCGCGCCCAAGCGCCTATTACGCGAACCAACGTCACTTGTTAATCATTGGAACAGTATGTAAAAGCGTGCGAATGCGCGCGAATTCACGGGAATACGCGCGCATTCGTGCAACTTCGCTTTAATTGTGAAAAAAATTACGCTTCGATGCGCTTCGACTCTGCGCTAGTATGAATTGACCCTTACAGTTACTAGCGTATGAGAGTGACTATTATGCAAAGCTATCGAGCCTTTGCTTAATTATTGGTAAATATGCAATAATATTTAGACATTATTGATATACTGCTAGTTATATAAGACCAGTGACTTTCCACCGTAGAAGTAATGTACTACGTAATTTAAAGTACTTGCTTTCTAGTGACTTTCCATTGAACTGTCATTCAATTCAAGTGCCATTAAACTATTACTTCAATATAAAACATTGAAACTTTACATACAATCTGTCACAATCGTAATGGAATCTCAATAGGATTGCAGTAGGATGACAATTGTGTAATTTTATTTAAATTGCCAAACTTGGCCCTCAGGAATTCTGTGCGTGGAAGGCTATACAAGCTTAATTTTAGTATATACTAAACCTGAAACTAGTTTGTTCAGAATCACTAGGAGAATCGATTGACATATTTTCTACACCACATTTTTTTTTCATAAATTTCAATTTTGTTTCATTAGGTTTCTACCCATAACTGTTGACGGGAATAGACACCTTGAGGCTTGAGATGGTCCGCTCGGTCAGTTTCCGTGTATTAGACAACCCCTGCATAGCACATCTCAGGCATTTCACACTTTATTAGGGAACTTAACGCGACATAAACTACGGTGTAACTTGGAGATTTATTAAAAAAAACACATATTCAGACAGTTCTGATGAAAATCTTGTTGGGGTGTCTCGGTTTTTGTATATACTAAAAATAACGTTGTATAGAAATGTTCTCAAGCACACAAAATACCTACCAATCTAATGACTCCGTCACACCCGCTACTGCGTGGTATAATATGCACATTTCTTTGGAATAACAAAAAGGATAAAAGGAAAGAATCCTCTTCCGCAAATCGAATCATAATGTGTCTTCAAAGAATATATTGAGAATATCACTCCATTCGCCGCAGCTCCGTATGGCAGCTGGATACAATACATTATAATGGCAGAATAACAATTACCTATACAACGTGTAACAGAAATGCGTAGGTAGTCATATTTAGGGGGGTTGTTTTGACTCATATTCAGTGCAACATTTGATATGTAAAATAAAAAATCGAGCAAAAAATTTTCGACACCAATTTTTCGACGTCATTTGTCGGGAGAGTCAAAAATAAGTCTTATTTTTTGTTTTACAAATCAAATGTTGCTGTGAATAAGAGTGCAAATAACCAACTTAATTATGACCACGCTTTTCTGAGTATTTACATTGTATACGACTCGATAACTAGTCTGTGTGGTTATTATTTTTGTTGGTATCCAAAACTTCGCCGATCCGAGCACACCGCGTGCATGAAGCAGAGAAAACCACTTCACAAGAAAAAAACACAACTTAATAGTGCTATTTATGTTTACTTATGGCTTTACTCACGTGCAATATTCGGGATTGCCCGACTAGTTTCGGACCCAACCGCAGCTCTTAATCATGAGCTGAACACAGAATTCGTGAGTCCAACATCGAAAAATGCACGTGAGTAAACCTTAACTAAGTATTCATAAATATGAATATGTCTCACGAAAGTACATAAATAGCGCTAAAATTGAAACTCCGAGGTCTAATGATAAAATTAATAAATTAAACGAAATATCCCGCGGGCAGAACAAGCCATAATTACCGACCTCGACTGCCTGATAATTTTCTTGTTAAACACAAGTCTTGAAGATTTTGTAGCGAGCAAGAAACTTAAATTATAATTTTAAAGGGTTTGCACCACAGACGACAAGATATTGTCACGAAATTAATGGTAATTCTCATCTCCGGAGACCCGTGAAGACGCTTTTACGTGAAGCAACGATGTTTTAAGTGTAGCGTCATTGTTGCTTGAACTAGGCTAAGTTGTAACTTTTTCAATAGCAATCATGTCGCCTATTTCATTACAGTTCTTGGACGGTTATTAAACGCTGGGAATCAGTTTCTGCTAAATTGAACTTTTACTTTTAGGGCTCGTTCACACAGAACATCCGTATCTCCAGGATCGTTTTTAACGGATCCGTCGCTACTAGAGGCGATGTTCACACCGTATTTACAGTACCGTTCCCCCGTGCTACGCCTCGCGTGGCTTTGATCCGATAAAACGGCTCAGTATTTTAATACTGTTGTGTGTGTAAATCGCTCATACAACTACATACGCCATTGCCGAATAAAAACGTACACGATAAAATGGATCTGTAAAACGGACCGCTGTATATTTTGTCGGATCGGTATTTTTTACTGGATCTGGAATATGTCATGTGTGTGAACTCGCTTATACAACTACATTCGTCATCGCCAAATAAAAAAGTATACGATAAAGCGGACCTGCAAAACGGACCTCTGTGTGAACGAGCACGAACCCCCTTATTACAAAAGATGGTGTAAGAAAAACCCAGGTTTAAAATATACCCATCACTTTCTTATGTCATATAACAAAAAGAGATGGGGCTATTTTAAAACCTAGAGTTTTCTTACACCATCTTTTGTAATAAGGGGGTTAGAGTTTACACTGAACTAAACTTAAGTACATCCGGTGCACCCTGGGTAGTCAGCCGCGCTACCAACCTTGCTGACTGGCTAATCTTTTCACCACGGCATTCCAGCGGATTCCCGCGACCTTCACCAGATCATCGGTCCACCTTGTGGGAGGCCTACCCACGCTGCGTCTTCCGGTACGCGGTCGCCAGTCCAGAACCTTGCGGCCCCATTGACCATCCACTGGATACGAGAAGCTCAGGACCGGTCGATGTGGTGATACTTAAGGGAGGCCTATGTACCCGTCGCCCGATCAGTAACAGGCCCGAGAAGGCGGCGCGCATTGTTCCGTGCGCGCCTCTCAGAAGGACGTGGGGCAAGGCCCCACAGAAGGAAAGGAGAGGTCCGCCAGGGGCTGGCGGACCGAGGCCTGCCGGGGTTGCGGTGCATGCAGCTGCGTATCCCGCGACCCCGGCCAAGGGTCAGAAGAAGGAACACCGTGGCTTTTTAGCGTAAGAGTCCGGCATACTCCTTCGCCTTGCCCGGGCGAAGGGCATCCATGAGGACATACCGACGACAAAAAAAAAACTTGAGACCTATGTCCAACAGTGGACGTCCTTTGGCTGAATGATGATCATGATGATGATGATGATGATAAGCTATTCTGGTATAACTCAAGCTGACACGAGAGAAGTTTCTGCTTAGATTGATGAAAATTATCAAAATATTTCTTAATTATAAATCTAACTTTAAAGATTTAGGCCAATTGGACTACACTCATTGTGGAATACATAACCTTTATATGTTTTCATGAAAAAATAACTAGCCTCAAATACATTTAGTATTTTGTATATAGAAACAAGAGCAGAAAATGTTAGAGTAGAAGAAAACACAACACAAAATAACATGAAGTATCATAAATGTTTTTTTAAGGTTTTATTACATAAATTGTATTATTTATTTTACTATTATCTATACTTGGGAGCGAATAAATCGAGCCACTTCTATTTTTCACGTACCTAGGTATAATTGTTATTATTTTTGGTATTATGGAACAGATCAATTCTAAACTTATATCGCCTAAAAGGTTATTTGATAACCTTTACAATGAGGGTAGTTTTTCGGATTTTGAATGATATAATTCATGAAACCAAAACTAATAACCGGGACGCGTGAAAAAAAGAGTGGCTCGATTTCTTTGCTCCCAAGTGTATATAAAAAACCGATTTGGCTATTTTTTTTAAATATTCTCAATTGTCCGTATTAGATTTTATGGAAAGAAAAATTGGAAAAGTTGCCCGGAAAATTGGCAAATTCGGGAAAAACGGAACGTTCTTTTTTCTATGTAATTTTTGTATGACAGGGCACGTCACTATTATTAAAAATGTCATTAAAATCAGAGTTTGGATAAAAAATGAATATAAATCATAACAAGAAAACTACGAAAAATCGCGGAACATACATACATGGGGGTAATTCGGGTACCTCTAAAGCCGGGTACGCATGAGCGAACACGAACATCGCGAACACGAATATCGAACACATTGTTTCACGTGCGTACCACTACCGAACAGTGTGTTCGGCGAACATCTTCATAGTAATTCGTGTTCGATGTTCGTGTTCGTTCGTGCGTACCCGGCTTTAGGTTCCTCTACCTCTGGGCTTCCGTTTGACACTACTTTTTGGAACACCATGTATACAGGTGTAAAAAGACCCATCACGTAGTCGAAATCTACGCACTCTGTACATCAAACTAAACTACATTGACCAAAAATAATTGCTGGGAAACGACTTTTATTTTTTGGCATAAAAAACCGCTTTTTTTGTAGCGCGCAATGTGTGGTTGTGGCGATGCCGCGCGTTTGCATGCGTGCAGCGGCCACACAGCTGAGCCAAGGCGGTCGTGTGCATTTGATATTCGTTGCGTTTTTGTAACTTCAAATGCGTAATTTGTGAGGAAAAATTTAAAATTTTATAAGGTTGTTTGGAAGAAAGTTTAGTAGTATCACTTAGAATACGTTTCTGGAAAAAACTAAAAAAAAATTATATTTGACCTTCAATATCTCCAAAACCAATGGTTTCCCAGGTATAGTCTGGTAGAAAAAAATGATCCCAATGATGGGTAGAATATGTGGTTTTCGTTATCGTTAAGGGTCTTTTTACACCCGATATGTATACTTCGTAAACAAATTCACACGTAAATACGATATAATAATGCGAGTTCTTATTTTGGTCACATAATTTCAAACATAATTTCGAATCACGCATCGCTCATTCATGTTTACACGATATTCAGCAGTACCACAAATTAGTACCTAAAATGGAGTTCCAAATTTGAATTTTAGTCTATCTAGTCTACACAAACCCGAACTAGTCTGACCTAATTACAGTTTACTCTATAATTAACGAAATAATTTTGAAGCATTTCTATTTAACTCAAAACTTAAACTCGACACTCATTTATTCAAAATAGACAAAAATTACTTACCTACACCCTTTTCAACGTAAAGTCAGTCCTGACGTTTCTGTACAAAACGTTACCATACAAATAAAATCTATACATATAATAAAATCGTAACGAAGTAAAATCTGTACATTGAATATTTTCCGGAAAAAATAAGTGCAAATTGTTGGAAAAACGCTACAGATGTCAAAAAGAGAGTTTTTAGAATTTTTGTCTGTCTGTTTATCTGTTTGTCTGTTTATCTGTTTGTATGTTTGAGCTTCACGCCGAAACTACTGGACAGATTTTGTTGATATTTGGAAAACATATTTGTTGCAAGTCGGGTCAGGTTATAGGGTATAAATTATCACGCTATTCGGTTATAAAAATATATTCAAACAAAATAGTTCCTTGAACCTAACTAGATGGCGTTGGCGTCAGTGGCAACAGCAATCATAAGTGTTTTAACTCTCGAAAAGAGAGTTTACAGTACCTACACATTTGCCTATCCCTCCAAAGCAAACAGCCGTGATGTTTTGCAATAGAATGGTGTAAACAACACCTAGACATACGATTGTAATAATCGCGGAAATTTTGCTGTCATTTATTAAAGAGGTCTATTGTCTATCTCTGAATGTCTTCATCAGATAAGAAAAATATGCAGTCGAATAGCGAAAACACCATTCAAATCGAATCAGTCGTTTCTGAGAAAATTGTAAACATACATACATACGAACATACATATAGGTCGAACATAGAACATCCTTTTTTTAAGTCGGTTTATAAAGTCGGTTAATTATGTTTCATTTTGCAGCTTAGTCTTGCTTAGTATTATAAAAGTGTCTGTAATACAAAATTCAGGTTCCGAAGTAATTTTATAACAATAGTAAATTATCACGGTATTTATTGATAAAAGGTAAAAGGCAAAAACATTTTTTTTCGTTCTTGAGGACAGTTGATGGCGTAGAGTATCCCACATACCGCGCTGCCTGCGTAGCACTTCACCTTCTAGACGGTGACCAACATTGGGATGACACTCTCGAGGAGGCCAGCGTTAGTGACAGTCCCAGTCGTCTGCGACATTTGTTTGCCGTCATGTTGGTGTTCTGCGGAATCTCCAACACAGTTTTATTGTGGGAAAAATATCGACATTATCTGTCGTTTCTTTAAAACTTCTGTAAAAGTCGTTTCTTTACAGAGGAACATCATTGAGGCGGAAATTCTAACGGGTTGTGGCGTTGGCGAGTCGCGCCGTAAGCGCATGCAGTTTCCTGTGTGCGTATGCTTCGCTATGACCATAAACAAGTCGCAGGGGCAGACACTGACGGCTGCAGGTGTCGACCTCAGGACGAGGTGCTTCTCACACGGACAACTGTACGTCGCTTGCTCTCGCGTCACCAGTCCTGAATCTCTATACATTTTAACTACCGAGGGCAAAACTACGAACGTAGTTTACAGAGAAGTTTTAGAATATAACTAAAATTAATTACTTTTTGGTCGTTACCTAAACATTTATGTGGATTTATAGTTATGTTTTAAAACCAATTCACATCACCTATTTTTTCTTATATTGGATTAATAACACAAAATTACAGTTCTGGTAGTACCTACATAATATACGAGTCTTAATATAAAACTCCACATCGCTACGTGTCATCAGAGTAGATTAAATTGTTGTAACCACGGAAAGAGGGTTTTAAGCACAGGGGGTTTTACACACAAGCATTTGTAAATAACAAACTACGATGATTGATAGAAAGACGAAAGACGATTACTTATCAGGCTCTAGCATCAGCTGAAATTGTGATTACCATCAGTGCTGGATTAACCACGTAGCAAGAGTAGCAATTGCTACGGGCCCCGCGCGAAAGGGGGCTCCGCGTATTTAAACCCACTCATCTCTGCCTGAGCGTAATTTTTTGAGTGAAACTTATCACGAGAGTCCAACGAAAGTGACAGCACTAGAGTTATCGGCAGCTTAAAAATGAGCATTTGAGAATTTAGCCAAAAGCCATAAATGCACTTAGAATGACGTCATGCTTTCGCCAAAAATGCGAAAAAAAAATCGCGCTCGCTGCGCTCGCGCTGCTGCTACGCCTTATATGAACTGCTCCACTCGACTATTTTCTTTTGTATATTCAAACAAACCATTTCATTACGTTTATTTATTTAAGAAATTAAACCTAAAACTTAACTGACAATGAAAAGGTAATTAAAAAAACGCTTATAATGCTAATTTATACTTTTCAGGCGTGTATTTTTTTACCGGCCTTTTTTCTTTCGTGTTAGTTTCTTAGTTTTTACGTGCTTTTGTGTCATTATTTCTGTTTTGACGATCGCTCGATCGCTTTGGACTAATACAAAATCAGTGTAATACCACTGTTTTATAACAGTAAAATTAATAAGTAGATAATGCAACTCAAGGGCCCCCTTTCATATTTGCTACGGGCCCCGCGCTGTCTTAATCCGGCACTGATTACCATGATAAACTTACATAATTACTTACATATATTGCTGAATGCAACTTTCGGAATCTGGATTAGAGAGAAATTAAGGCGTTCACATTATAATAACGGTTTGCTAACCGCGTTCCCGTAGGAACCTACCTAATGTCCTTTTCTGTACTTACCCCAAAACTTTACAATGATCTGTTAAGTATACGAGTACATACATAAACATTAAAGAAAACTAAGTTACGTGAGCGAAGCCGCGGGCACCAGCTAGTACGATAATATGATATCAAAAAAATAAGCATGGGGTGCATGAAAAGAGCCTCCACGCTACCAACCTTGCTGACTGGCTAATATTTTCACCACAGCATTGAGCTATTTTCGTATAGCTCGTGCTGACACGAGAGAAGAAAAAATAAGCGAACCCTTATGTAATTGTAATGTAGTTAAATAGAATTACTATTCTCTTACTGCATTCTGCGTAACTAAGGCCAAGTATTAATAAGGAAACAACATATTCTGCCTAGCCTTTTCCCAACTATATGTCGGGGTAAGCTTTCAGTCTAACCAGATGCGGCTGAATACCAGTATTTTACACGGAGCGACTGCCATCAGACCTTCGCAACCAAGTTATTGAGCAGTGTCGATATCCTAAGGTTAGACCGGTTGTGCCGTGTGGTGCCAGCCGTAAAGAATAGCGCTACCCCATCTCTTGCCATGGGAGTTGTAAAAGGCGACTAAGGGATTCACTAGAGGATAGGCAGCAGCGTTCTCTGAGTATTTTAACAGCCATACTGCGATCGCCAATCCGCCTGCCAAGCGTGGCGATTATGGCAAACCCCCCCAACATGGAGCACAGGACAGGTGGATGTGGCGATGCTTGGGAGAGGCCTATGTCCAGCAGTGGACGTCTTTCGGCTGAATGATGATGATGAGATCGGTTGTCAGACTTTTGGGCTTCTGACTACCCGTAACGACAATAAGGAGACAACATACTGTAATTATTCTTTTGTTTACTAAAATATTGCCATAATCTTTTGGATGTCTGTCTATTAAAAAGCACGACAAGCAAATGATACCGTATCAACAAAAACGAAAATGTCACTAGAAAATTTCTAGTCACAAATAGAATTTTAAAATCATGCTCTGGTCAGCTTATTTCAGCGAAGAAAGTAGCATTTTGATCCGAGAGATATTGAAAATGTTATATGCAGTTATGAGGGTCACAATTTGAATCACAAAGTGGCCAGCATCCTCCGCGACAAGGAAGGTTTCATGTCAGTAAATCTGGGATCAGTACGTCACGATCCTAGTGACCTTTATAATATTATACGAGAAATGTATGATATTTCCTTCCGATTTTTCCGTGTGAACTAATAAATAATACCTTCGAAAGTTACGGTGAAAAAGATTAAATATCGAGATGTTTTGTACATCATGGTCCTTGGAAAAGTCATCGAGAAGATTTCTGGTGTCGATTCCCGATTCTGGCTGGATTACCCTGAGGCACTTGTCCCACCGCCGACGATGAGCGAGAAGCGAGTAGAGCTAAAAACTAGAAACGAGTTGGCGAGCAGCTAGAAGCGAGTGTGTAGTTCCGATAGTTTTGTCGCTGGGCTATAAGCGAGTGTGCGAGTGTGACGAGCGATTACTCGCACCACTCGCAAATAACCGCTGGTTGGTCTCTCGGCATAAGGTCTGACGGCCAAGCGAGCATCGCTGAGCAAGTATCGCTGAGCGAGTATTATCTTTGATAGCTCTTGTCGCTCAGCGACAAACTAGTGGAGCGAGTCCTCGCCGGCAGTGTGAACAGTCAGCGATTAACTATTAATATATGCATCTATTTTGTTTACACGGAACGTTTATCTATTTGCACGTTTCTTGAGCGAGAAAATAGTCGATAGTTAGTCGCTTCCTTGCCGGGCGGCGGGACAACCGCCCTAGTCGCCTTTTACGACACCCACAGATGCGGAAGGGGTGACCTATTCTAATCTGAGTCCGAAAAATTATAAGAACAGTGTATCGATAGGTTATTTAATTTTGTGATTCACGTGTAAAGAAGGCTATTCTTGAAGACGCCTAAATTGCTTAACTTTGAATCCCTCTACAGTTTTGTTGTTACAAACTTGTATTGTGTTGTTAACTCTTATTTATGTAAGGGAATTACTAATTGAATGCCGATAAATGTTTACAGCAAGTAGTTGTATATAAAATAATTAAATCGAAAGCTGGCTTAACAACGTCAGACAGGGACGGATTCGGTTCGACAACCAGTTCAGGCAAGATCTTTTAAAAAATATTTAATGCAGAGTTTCTTATTTTTCAAAATAAATCAAAGTCTTCATTAACTAAAATTTGCTATTTTTAATGTTGACAGTACTTTTCCTCCTGGTTTAGTTTAGGTCAGCCGGTATAATAACGATTGAGAATGCCTCCGCTGCCGGCGCCGGCACCCAAAAATAATGCCATTAGGAACCAGTAGTAAATTGCTGCCGGCATCAGACATCAAAAATTTCGGCCGCCGGCACCCAAAATGTACACCGGCGGCGTAGGTATGTTAGTTGAAAAGTAGGTTAGATTTTGGGCCAAACACTGTAACTTGTCTTCCAACTGACTAATTTCAAGAGCGAGCGAAGCAAGCTCGTTAATCTGGGGCACCCCGACACGGATAGGTTCGGTTCGAAGGGGATGACGGGGGCTAGAGTGAGTGAGTGTTAGGTTACTTTAAACCATGCAGACAGAAATAGGAGCCATGCGCAGCGGGGCTGCGTCGACTCTGCTTTGGAAACCCAAATTTACAATACATGAAGAACTTCCTTTTTGACCATCTTTTTTTAAAAAGATTTTGTTTATAAATAGTTCGTACATGTACATTCTCCTTCCATCTCCGCGGAGCAACGCGGCCACCGATGTCATCGACCGCGTTTCTCCAAGTCCATCTCCAAGTTATAAATTATTAAAATTTCGTTTTGTTCTGTAAAACAAAATGGCGTTCGTCCGCATTTCACGGAGCAGCGTTGTGAAGTCTTTGTCCACTGTAAGTAGCTTTTATGGATAGTTCCGATTCCATTAGAGGATGCACTTCCTTTAAATTGTTGATTTTTATTCTCCTATTAATGGCACTCCGGTATGAAAAATATAAATACCAACACACCAGTATTTCTTAAAGGGTGAAATAAAGGTAAAGATTTACCGCAAATAGGTATACAGGGTGTAAACGAATTCGTGTACTTAATTCCTTAAAACCACTTGATCTATTACTGGTGTAGATTAACCACGCAGGGGATTTTGCTTGAATAAACTTGCAAAAATAAATCACCTAATAAGGATTTAATAAAAAATAAGCACTTTTAGGGTTCCGTACCCAAAGGGTAATACGGGACCCTATTACTAAGGCTCCGCTGTCCGTCCGTCCGTCCGTCTGTCACCAGGCTGTATCTCATGAACCGTGATAGTTAGACAGTTGAAATTTTCACAGATGATGTATTTCTGTTGCGGCTATCGCAACAAATACTAAAAAACAGAATAGAATAAATATTTAAGAGGGTTCCCATACAAAAAACGTGATTTTTTTGCCGTTTTTATAGATAAAATCGTCCGTCTGTCTGTCACCAGGCTGTATCTCATGAACCATGATAGTTAGACAGTTGAAATTTTCACAGATCATGTATTTCTGTTGCCGGTATAACAACAAATACTAAAAAACAGAATAAGTAGAATAAATATTACAAAAAACGTGATTTTTTTGCCGTTTTTATGGATAATGGTTCGGAACCCTTCGTGAGCGAGTCCAACTCGCACTTGGCCGGTTTTTTTTATTTTTACTGTTTGTTTATACTCCGATGCCAATTGTAAATGAATGATAGCACAGCGACACAGCTGGAGGGCACAACGAGCGCGATATCACTCTGCACAGTCAGTTAACTCGGAGCGCTAAACGACTCAAAAATAGAACATCACGTTTCCTAGAGCTTTTTTTTTTTTGTTTACGCTAATAATCTCTTGCAAGGCCAATTTGTGTCACCAATAGATCGTGCAGTTTGAAGACACGAATTCGTTTACACCCTGTAGATACACCTGCATAGGTAAAATATTTCACCAATAACTGTAAGTCAAATGTAATTGGGAATGGGCCTATAACCATTTTCCGGGCATAACTCCTAATTCCGGACGGCTACTAAGAATGTTCTGTCAGAAAAATCCAATAACATTATTTTAATTTCATCGGCCTAGATTGGGGTGCATGAAAAGAGCCTCCACGAGTGACGATACTCAAGTACGCACGGCTACAGATCAAGCTATACAGGGTGGAAAAAATCAATGGGCCCTGAAGGGAAACCACTTTAAATCCTTAAGATAGATTATTTCACTTGAAGGAAACATTCCTTTATTTTTAAAATGAAACAAAACTGCATTCACAGATTTCTCGACAAGCTTACTTAAACCGGGAATCGAACCATCTAAAAAATCAAAAAATTAAATACTCGCTATTTTATTCTACTAATCTGTAGGATTATTGTCAAATAGAACGTTCTATTTTTAAACTTTTCGTCAGAACGCCTCGTCTAAAGCCTGGCGTCGACTACAGCTGAAACGCGTCGAATCGAGTCGAGTCGCATTTGTTCCGTGTGAGACGAAACGGTCAGTAATCGCAAGTTGTTAAAACAGAAGTTCGCGTGACAAGCGATGCGCGCGAGTTATGCGACTCGGCGCGTCTCGGCTTGTCTCGGCTCGTCGCTGATCGACGCAGTTTTATAGTAAATGTATAAGAAGCGAATTGTTGCGGTTCTATTCGACTCGACTCGGCGAGCCTAGTGGACGCCAGCTTTAAGAAGGAAATGTGCATAGAATTATTATTACCAATTAAACGATTTTCTTATCTAAGTCTTCAACAAGGTATTTAGAGATAAATTAGCAAGCTTGTACTTCATAAAATGTCTTTGGAAATTAGAGGTAAAAAAAGTGGCTTTTATTTGTTAAAAGTGAACAGTTCTAGTGTAGGTAAGGTAAAGTTGATTAAAGCCCCTTGTGTACTAAATATTAGATTTCATGGATATCTCGTACGACAGACGAGTGTAAGACCTAATGTTTCTTGGGGAAATTTTATCTCTAACATTGACTGTATCGACTAGTGAAATAAAATAGCGAGTGTTTATTTTTTGAATTTTTAACTGGTTCGATTCCCGGTTTAGATAGGTAAGCAGGTCGAGAAATCTGTGAATGCAGTTTTGTTTCTTTTTAAAAATAAAGGAATGTTTCCTTTAAGTAAAATGATCTATCTTAAGGATTTAAAGTGGTTTCCCTTCAGGGCCCATTGATTTTTTCCACCCTGTATATTTCCAGTATAAGCTGATTTCGCATTGTATAGGATTTCCTTACAATGAGAGGTCAGTGTAAACTGGAAGTGTATAGCTTGATGTGTAGCCGTGTGTACGTCCGGCGCACCCTGGGCAGTTAGCCCCGCTACCAACCTTGCTGACTGGCTAATCTTTTCACCACGGCATGAACTATTTTCGTATATCTCGTATAGATCGATATGAGAGAAGAAGAATCGACCTAGAAATCAAAACTAAGGCGACTTGTACTATTTATTCTGTGCTAAGACCTCAAATTCAATAAGCGACCAATTTGGCAGCTAATAATATAAATACACTAGAGGTCGCTCGCGGCTTCGCCCGCGTGGATGTCGTTTATCACGTAGGTATTCCGCGTTTTTTAGGATAAAAGTAGCCTTTATCCTACTCCAATATCTAATCTATCTCTGTACCAAATTTCATCAAAATCGATTCAGCGGTTTAGGCGTAAAAGCGTAGCAGACAGACAGACAGAATTACTTTCGCATTTATAATATTAGTAGGGATTGTAAAGACGCTTACAGATGTTTAAACTCACCCGCTTTACTGTATCTATTAGAATAACGTCTCGGAGTCAACTTGCCAATATACGGAGTCGCCTTGCCGACTTACCCTCGTTTCGATTTGCTACTGCCATATCGGTGGAGCAAATGGAGCGTGCGATTGAACCGTCTGTAGACGCCCTAAGAGCACTAAGAGCTTGCACTTCAAACAACTCGCGGGCATCTGTTTATTTTCCATTTGTTGGATTACCATTTGTTATTTTATGTAAAATTGAAGTGGTAGTGAGAACGGTTTGTCGACAGCATCAATCGATAATGGACGTATAAAAAATATAGTTCTCCATTTTGTTATCTTTGGAAATGCTCGTTAACTCGTTTAGCGTAGTAAACTGCGCTACGCCCGCCCGCCTCCTTGTATAATTTGGTTTGTTGTTTTGATGCTACTGGCATGTTTTATTACTGAAATGCAATTCTGGTCACATATTTAATAACAATGTTTATATTACATTTGGCACAACACACTACACAGTATTTTAACTTGATTTTACACACTGTTCGGTAATTTAAGATAGTAAAATACTCACGGTTCTCTCTGGTGCTTTCATTAGAGTCACTCGGACGAAGGTTGTTGCTGAAAATCAGCGCTGTTGGCATTAGGTTCGTCCGAAGTCACAGCGTAATGCTGAGCAACGACCTAAATTTTTGCGCACCATGCGACGCGCAAATTCAACAAGTTTAAAATGTATAAATGTTTGTTTTGTTTTAGTAAGTAGATTAGATTTAGATGCGTAGGTAACCCGTACACTATAACATAGACTATTAACATTATTATCCATAGATTGTCGTTGTTTTTATTTTTAACTTTTTTTTGTGTTCGGGTTACCAGGTTATTACTTGTTTTTGTTTATATAGTACCTGCCTAATATTTTTTACTTTGTAATCATGGACGTACAAAAAAGATCGGACAGATTTTCGCTAACAAAAAACTGTGTCACTCAGAGTCAGTCAGTTTGCTGTACGTACAGGCTGGCACGCACACATTCACAAAATGTCAGTCATTACACGCGTAAACGTCAACAGAGTCGGGACAAAAAGCAGCAAAAAAAATTAAAATATAGCATGTCTTGTGTGGTGAAATGGTGTAAAAACCGTAGTGATCGGAAGAAAAAAAATCCAGGAATCACGTTTCACAGGTCAATGAATAATTCAATCACTTAATTCCCAATTGTATACAATAAAATCAATGTATTCACCAGAAGAAAAGAATCCGTCACAAGGCCAGTGTTGTCAATATTCACGTGTGCAAATTACCCTAAATATGGGAAATTTATAGTTTTTTGTTCAATTCAATTTATTTATTACTAGGTATTTTATTTACATATTTTTTTACTAGATTTCCTAAAGAAAATGAAGTATGGAGAAATGATTGGATAAAAAAATGAGAAATTGTAACGGTGAAAACGATTGAATTCCAAACAAATACAGTGTCATTTGCAGTCTACATTTTGAAGCTAACGAGCTATATAATGCAACTAAAGGAGGACTCCGGTGTGTTGTTACATATGCAGTACCTCAAAACGTAAATTAACAATCTAAGCTAACATGGCATTTATTTTGCAGATATTTTCATAGGGAGATTTGGTTCTTACCATTAACCTTTTCAAATGGCACGGTATAATTCTGCCGACATTTCCAAGAAATTTGTCTGCCAACCTGTATTTGTCTTAAAATAAAATGATATAAAATGGGTAAATTTGGCTAACATGACAACCCTAAATTCATTCACACTTAGATAGTCGCCGCCATTACGGGACACAGTTTTGTCTTAGCGGGAGTTCCGTCCGATCTTTTTTGTATGTCCATGTTTGTAATATTATATTTTTAATTTTAACCGCTAGCGGCCCGACAGACGTACCGGTTCGTCAGTGCCATTATTTATCTATTGTGTCTATAATTACAGTACAGCGTGTGCGTCCGTTTGGGGCGGAAAAATAAATAGGTCCTTTTTCTTTCTTTTCTTTCTTTCTTTCTACGGATCGCGGTTTGGAAGTCCGATTCATGCGCAGAACAAATATTTGCATGATCATGATGATAGTTTTTCCAGGTCTGGGTTTTTAAACATTCGATTATTTGTAAACGCAACTACTAACCTCTATTACCGGAGAAATCGTAGTGGGAGCAAAAGTTATAAAAAACAGCTCAACTCAATTAGTTTTACCTGTACACGTTGCAACCTGTCACGAGACACACGAGAAACACATATTAAACCGGGCTACATCCATCCATCATAACGACGTGATAACCCACACTGCCAACAGGCAGCAGTGTCACCAGCAGCGCGAGGATATTTGCGTAACACTAGCATAAGTACACTTTTCGAAGACGCCCATATCTGGCAGTGACTCATCACCATCAGCCCGTAAACGTCCAACTGCTGAACATTGGCTTCTCAATAACCGATGCAACGAACGGTCAAAGGGGGAATCGCCATAATCACCACGTATTAGTGATCTAAAGGATTTCTACCAACGGGTACGGAAGAGGCGTTCTATTCTTGCCAGGAAACATATATGGAAAGACTCTTCCGACAGTCACTGCGAAATGTGCATCAAGAGTAGTCGGTATACGGCTCCCACGGAAGCCCACATAGACCACTCGTCAATCCCCGGTTTGAAGTTCCTTTACCCGTCATAGGCAGAATAGTAATTTGTAAAATAGGCCAGAACTAATGACATGTCACGGAAAATCTCACCGCTAGAACAATGGGTACACGTTAAAAGACAATACAGAAGACCCACTCAAACATAAAATAATTATAACTATAAGGGACTTAACAAAATTAGCAGCATCCATTTTCTTTTACTAACAAAACGTAACATCACCCTTGTATTCCCCGAAGGGTTGAGCAGAGGTGCAGTACACCCACATTTCGCCGTTATGTTTAAGTCCCATGGAATAGGAGGCGAGCCTATTGCCATCAAGCGGGTACAAATCCAGACTCTGGGCTGCTACTGAGAAATACCACACGGAAAAATTCAGTAACACTTTTTGCCCAACCTGAGGATCGAATCCAAAACCTCACGGTCAGCATTCCACTTGACCAATGAGGCAGAAATTTCATTTAACTCGTAGTAAATGGGTATTCTGCAAATGATGCGTACGCATGATGACGTAATGATACGCATCTAATCACCTTTTCGCATGAAAAGAGCCTCCACGAGTGACGATACTTAAGTACGTCCGGCGCACTCTGTGCAGTCAGCCCCGCTACCAACCTTGCTGACTGGCTAATCTTTTCACCACAGCATGAGCTATTTTCGTATAGCTCGTGCTGACACGAGAGAAGAAGAACCTTTTCGCATCGATTCACCTTTCACATGTACCGGAGTCAAATAGAGATGGTAGTAAAGGGTAGGTGCAACGATAATTTGGAGTCGTCTTATGTGCATCCAGCATTCTAATTGCGCAACACACTCGTAATCGCTAAGGCGATTTTGACAGGTCAACAATTTCCATAGCAACGTTTGTACTAACAATACGACTTCTCCACAACTATGTACCACGCAATGAATATTGTTTTCTATACTGTCATGAGTCATGATTGAGATTAGTCACGTTACGCAATTGCCCTTTTTTTATGGATGGCAAATCATCATATGACTCCTTCCGCACTGGACGGAGCGTAAGGGAGTGTCAGACTCTTACTGACTAAAACCCATCCGTGTTCCTCCTAATGCCCTTTGCGTTCCAAGGCCGCGGTAACTCTTTCGAACAAATTCCGCAACCCAGGCAGGCACCCCATCTACTAAGCTGACATCACTTTGAGGCGCGCGTGGAACACAACTCGCCGTCGACCCGGGCCTGGTTCTGATAGGACGGCGAGCCACCAAACGCTCGCTGTCCGCAGGCCCTACGCAATTACCCTGCAGCTTTAAAGATCTACATCTAGGTCCCGAGTCCGTCGGACCCATATAGGTCTGGCTGTCTAACATGATCTGGACTGCGGAGTCGGACTTGTGTTTTACTTGCGACACACCGTCATCAGTCCGCGATTCAGTTCCGAGCGGCGCTGCCGCCGAGTGCGTCCCTTCCGGCGACGTACCTGTATCCTGTAGCTCCGGGCGGAACGGTCAGTACTGTCGGATCAGTATCCGAATTGTGGTTTAATAACGCGAGGGATTCGTTTGTATCCATCCGGACCAACCAATCTCTAAGTCAAAATGCGTTAGAGTGTAGCAGTCCTCTTTTAAGCTTAAGAACGCTGACATACTAAGAACGTTTACGCATACGGGTAAGTGATAAGTGTATCAAAAACGTATTGCGTACTAGCTTCTGCCCGCGACTTCGTACGCGGATCCTGTTGCTTATACCAGCGACAACGGGGTCGTCAAAATCGAAAATCTGAAACGTCTGATGTCGAATTCTAAGAGCCCGGGGACGGAAAAACAACGGGATGCGCGAGACGATTCGAGACGTTCCAGATCTTTAATTTTTGTAAGGCAACAGGAAATGCCCTTCAGACTAAACAACTTTTGCTAAGACGTCATTCCTATAATATGTTATAGTGTCGCTGGGCTTTGGAGTTCCACAACAGGTTCCAGATCTTCAAATTTATTCTCACAGCAGAAAATACTCTTCACGTGGAATAATTTTTGCTATGGCACCATTTTTATATCTCTTATACTTTAGCTGGTCTGTTGCGGTTCTGCATCAGGTGTTCCATTTTCCAAAATAAATTATAGCCTATATGTTGCCCAGATTTAATATACAACAAAAAAACTTTTCCACCTGAACAACACATACCGTTTGTTTCTTTTTGCCATTTAACAGCTTCACAAAAAGTACAATTTTGAACCATACCTCCGATGGCGGAATATGTGGCGTAGTCAATCATAGGAGTATACGTAAATGCACTCCGTTCCTTATCAACCCAAGGAAGGTCGCCATACCCTACGGCTATATCTTGAGACACATCCGATTCTTCAGATGATATCGACATTCTGTTCAGAGAATGTCGAAGTCGATCAGAATTCAAACGATCGTTGCGCTCTTCTTCTATCTTCATGCCGTACTCCAGCAATTCTTTCTCTCTCACTTTCTAACTGATTATGAATATTCTGTTGTGTGCGTGTTCGGGACAATGTATGATAATCTCGATCAGCAGTTAGTTGCGCATCACGTTCATCACTCGTTTCAAAAGACCTGTTAGTAGATGTGCGAATACGCTGAGAACTCAACCGTGATTCTGTATCGGTAAACGGTTCCGATTCGCGAGACAATGCATGTCGCTCACGATCAGCGGACAGTCGCGCATCACGTTCCGCACTTGTCTCTAGAGACCTAGAAGCAGATGCGTAGATATGCTTGGAACTCAAGCGTATTTCTCTATCCGTGAACGTCTCCGACTCGCGAGACAATGCGTGACGTTCACGGTCAGCGGTCAGTCGCGCATCACGTTCCCCACTTGTCTCTAGAGACCTAGAAGTCGATGCGTAGATACGCTTGGAACGCAATTGTAATTCTCTATCCGTGAACGTCTCCGGTTCGCGAGACAATGCATGACTTGCACGATCAGCGGTCAGTCGCACATCACGTTCTGTACTTGTCTCTAGAGACCTCGAAGTCGATGTGTATATACGCTGAGAACTCAAGCGTAATTCTCTATCCGTGAACGTCTCCGACTCGCGAGACAATGCATGACGTTCACGATCAGCGGTGAGTCGCGCATCATATTCTTCACTGGTCTCTAGAGACCTGGATGTAGATGCGTAAATACGCTGAGAACGCAGGCGTGCTTCGCGATCCGAAGAGGTTTCCACGGAGCGAGTTGCAGCCTGATGTTCTCGAACAGCATCAAGTCTCTCCTGACGCTCTTCGGTAGATTCTTGGGATCTTATGATCCTCAATCTTTTAGCTCCTTTGGAACATTGGGAAAGATTGACCTCTTTCTAGGCATAGTTATAGTTTATAAAAATATAGATTCGGGTCTAGTCGCGTAAAAACTTAAAAAAGGCACTAAATACCTTTTTTGGTTATAGTTTTGGTTATGGTTATAGTTTTATTTTGAAGATACCTGATCAATTAAAATCTAAGTGACTGCTCCCCTGCGTTACTGGGTAGACTACCGTGTCACGAAGATAAATGGGAAAGGAAATTAAACACCCAAATAACAGAAGCCCGAAGGCATATTTCGATAAAAATAAAAAAATAAATGGGAGTTTTGGCCAGTAGAGTCAAATTTTCAATGATATACCGTCGTTATCGATAATTAGTCCTACACTGTTACCGCTTTCGCCGCGTGGAGGTACTCCCAGCTTATGTTATTTTATAATTATACAGTGAAATTAGTGATAGCTTTGATTTCCACATCAGTTTTTTTTGATCTTCGATTTTTATAAGTCAACAGGAAATGCCCATCAGACCGAACAACTTTTGCTAAGACGTCATTCCTATTATGTATTGTGGTGTAGCTGGGCTCTTGGAGTTCCACAACAGGTATTCCAGATCTTCGATTTTTATAAGTCAACAGAGAGTGCTCATCAGATTCAACAACTTTTGCTAAGACGTCATTCCTATATAATGTTATAGTGTAGCTGGGCGCTTGGAATTCCACAACAGGTGTTCCAGATCTTCAATTTTTATACATCAACAGAGAGTGCTCATCGGCTTGAACAACTCTTGCTAAGACGTCATTCCTATACATGTTATAGTGTAGCTGGGCTCTTGGAGTTCCACATCAGGTGTTCCAGATCTTCAAATTTATTCTCTCAGCAGAAAATGCTCATCACGTGAAACATATTTTGCTACGGTACCATTTTTGTATCTCTTATAGTTTAGCTGGTCTGTTGCGGTTCTGCATCAGGTGTTCAAGTTTCCAAGATAAATTATAGCCTATGTGTTGCCCAGATTTAATACCTATTCAACAAAAAAAATTACATTCAAATCCGTCCAGTAGTTCCGAAGATTAGCGTGTACAAACAAACAGACAAACAGACAGACTTTTTTTTTTGGATTCGTACTCTGTTACTTTTTCTGAACCCCCCTCAATCATTTTTTTTTAAATATATTCAATGTACAGACACAGTTTTTTTACTGTTTTATTATATGTATAGATTAAAGCTGATAAATGTCATTAGTCACTAAAACGGAAAAATTTCGGTGAGAAAAGTATTATTTAAGTAAGATTTATGATGCGTTTCAGGCATCTTATACGACGACTACAGCTGTTCCATCCCAATAGTGTAGTAAACAAAATAAAAGTAGAAACTTTTACAAAACACATAGGCAGCAGTGAAAAAGCCAATAAAATATTTAAGAGAATGCCCAAGTTATTAAGCATTATGAAATTGTCCACTAGACAGGGAGAGCACTACGGGGCAATGACATCATATTCTTGTGAACTTCTTAGTACTTACTAGCCTTTTATCACTCCGTATAATGTTCATTTTGCGCACTGAGAACAGAAATCCCTCTAAAAACTTTAAATCGTAATTGTATTTTCTCATTTTTTTATTATGTATTTTTAACCATTTTATTGCGTCCTTTCTATACCTGCTTTGAAATAATATTAAATTCTTGGTAATTTTTTTAAGATGTCAACTTTACGAAATGCAACATGTTGTAAAGTTGTATAAGTATACAAGGTGTAAACAAATTCGTGTAATTCCTACAAACCGCGTGATCTACTGCTGACACAGGTTAATGGGCCTTAATACAAAAGATTGTTTAAACCAAGACTAAGGTAAACCCAGGTTTAAAATATACCCATCACTTTCTTACGTCATACAACAAAAAGAGACGGGGCTATTTTAAAACCTAGGTTTTTCTTAGACCATCTTTTGTAATAAGGGGGTAAAAGTTTTTTTTTTTTTAATCAACGAATGAACAATTTCAAAAAGAAAACTTGATTTCTTTTTCAGAGTCATTTTAGAGCCCCGAGTTAACTGACTGCAAAAAGCGATATCGCGCTAGTCGTGCCCGCCAGCTGTGTCGCCGTGCTTTCATATATTTAAGATGACATCAAAATAAAAAGTAACAAAAAAAAAACTTTACTTTTTTCTTGCATTTTTACGCAGAACTTGGAAGGCGGCCGCTGCGTGAAAAATACTGGCTACTGGCATGCATGCCAGTACCTGTATTCAAGATTTCTGAATTCTGACTACCGGTTACGACTGTCATCGATATTCGTACAAAAACCGTTGCGGTGTTTTGTGTTGTATGTTAATATCGCATTTTAACTGTGTAGGAAAGACTTTATGTCGCATTTCATGAACTGAAACTTTTGCCTTAACTACATATTGAGTGACGAGTAAAAGCTATCCCGAAGGATAGCTAATAAAAAAATTGAATTTACAAATAGGATTAATAGCTTTTTAGCTTTCTGGGGTGATTCTATCATTACAGTTATAGCTAATATCAATATGTAAGTATTGTGGGCAAGGTAAATGGAATAAATAAAACCAACATAGACTCTCCACCACTGAGAGTACTTTTATATGGGTTAGTGTTAGTAACATGAACTAGATCACAACATAATACTTTACACAACCATTATTAAGATGATAAAATAAGAACAAGAATCCCTAACCAAAACAAATCAACTAGTTTATCAATTGTGAACGTCCGTCCCATTCGACGGTCTGCCCGAGAATTACCCCCTCTATTCTGCCTCTGTCAACTTGTTCTTATTTATTACAATCCGTTGTCAGTACTTCTTAATCATAAACAAGTTAAATAAATAAGAAATAATTATCCAAATATAATTCTTACAATTTTAGACTATTCCTACATTTATTAAACATATTTTGCTTCACTTTTAATTGTAGTCAAATAACATACTTTTAAATGTATTCTATTAAACGTTTTTAAATTATACATAAATAAATTAATAAGCCTAAGTGTATATAGTTCCGAATAGTAGCGGTGTAAAAGGTATGATTACCCTTAAAGCTAACATTCGGCCTTTCCTGACAATAAGTTTGTCCTCAAACTTAACAACAGGTAAATATATATAATTCTACGTAAATCTATTCTATTACATATTATCTCAAAATAATTAAATATCAAAAACACCCATGGATCTGTCAACATGGTCACTCAATATTTTCAACCTTCGCAATCAAAATGCTGATTGATCTATCAAAATCAAACATTTTAACCGCATTTTCGTACCTTTTCACTCTTATCACATCTCTGAAGAGATTGAAAATACCCATGAATCTGTGAACATGACCAATATTTTCAATCTCCTTTCATTGGCCAGAAAAATGTTGATTGCTCTATCAAAATCAAATATTTTAAATGCCATTATATTCACTTTAACAATATCACACAACATTCGTTTTTTTTTTTACATAGGTATTTAGCAACACATTCGCATTTTGGGCGGCAAGTTCATATGCCACTCATGCCCAACACACCACTTCGACTCACATTCGCGATAATGAGTTTTCTCATTTGGGCGACAAAATCATATTTTTGTTAATCTATCTTATTCTCATCATCTCATATTCATAATTATTGTACATCTGCTACCCACTGCATCGCAAGCTTCACTGGTCAAGCTCTCTCACATACCAGCCACTGTACGACTTCCAGTAAGTAACCTATGTCTGTGATGGTGGGCATTTGCCACAAATTGCACCGCAAGCTTCACTGATCAAGCTCTCTCACTTTCCAGCCACTATACGACTTCCAATAAGTGACCTATGCCCGTGATGGTGAAACAATAATACATTTAATCACACTATTTTAATCCTATATTCATAATTTCATCATAACAACCTGCATTTGCCACAAATTGCACCGCAAGCTTCACTGGTCAAGCTCTCTCACTTTCCAGCCACTACGACTTCCAATAAGTGACCTATGCCCGTAATGGTGAAACAATATTACATTTAATCACACTATTTTAATCCTATATTCATAATTTCATCATAACATCCTGCATTTGCCACAAATTGCACCGCAAGCTTCACTGATCAAGCTCTCTCACTTTTCAGCCACTATACGACTTCCAATAAGTGACCTATGCCCGTGATGGTGAAACAATATTACATTTAATCACACTATTTTAATCTTATATTCATAATTATTGTACATCTGCTACCCACTGCATCGCAAGCTTCACTGGTCAAGCTCTCTCACATGCCAGCCACTGTACGACTTCCAGTAAGTAACCTATGTATCCTGCATTTGCCACAAATTGCACCGCAAGCTTCACTGGTCAAGCTCTCTCACTTACCAGCCACTATACGACTTCCAATAAGTGACCTATGCCTTAGGTGGGAGATGCACCGTGAGACTTCACCGGCGGTTGACGATTCAACGTCTTCCAACCGTTTATAGGTTGCAACGTGAGCTTCGCCAACCCTAACGAGCCGACCACCCCACGACTTCCATCTCATCATATATTATCACATACATCATCATATATTATCCTAAATATCTGGTAGGTAAGTATAACCATATTCCTATTCTCATTTTAACATAATCAAAATAATACAAACAATCTCTCTTTTTTTTTCCTGTTAATAACTTGATTTCTATAATTATCCAATCATAAAATTCATGAATGATACATAAGTGTCAGAAAGGTCGTCTATGGTACTAAACAGCACCATAATCGCTTTTTCATATCTATTACAGTGCAACACTTTAAATATTCTTTTGTATGGTCCTGTAAGCGTTCTAAGAGCTAAATTATATAACTTAAATGCTCTGTTCTAAATCTCATTGTAACACACATAAATAAATCTCATGACCATTTCATATTGCAATAATGGTAATCACGTATCTATAATTCCTCAATGATGTTCATCAACAAAATTCATTATTACATTTACACCTCTGTGCAATGTAAACAAGGGAGTGTATGAACCACACTAGTTAAAAGGTTAGACAGAGCCCTCAGGTTGTCTTTAAACATAAAAATAATTCACAATTACATTCACACCTCTGTGCAATGTAAACAAGGGAGTGCATGAACCAAACTACTTATTAAGCTTAGACAGAGCCATAAGGTTGTTACACATAAAAATCATCGTAAAAAAAAACATGAACTCAAAATTTAATCTAGCAGTCTTTAGGTTACCAAAAATAGTAGGAGTACAGAGCTCTAAGAATAAACAAAATACCAAACCACATCCTCGTTATATTTTCTTCATTTCTTTGCTGCAGGCAGAAGCTCATCATAAATCGATGAAAGCCTGGAACGATGCTCGGCGTTGCACGGTGCCACGGGCTGTAGCTCAGTATCACCTCATGTACATAAGCACGGCTCATACTCGTGACTGGCAGCAACTAGACCAGGCGTGGTTTCTTACTTGTCAAAATCTTCACCTGTATTACATAAAAGCACACATTTTTAGTAAAGCCACAGGTATCTTTTTAGCAACGCAACTTGCTAAAGAGAACTCGTAAGACCTCGCAGGCTTACGTAAACGGCCAATGAAAAAGAAGCACTACATTAGCGATTCCTCATCATCAACAGAAAACACGAGAAAGAAGCACGACGTTAGCGTTTCTCATCTTCAACAGAGAGGTGGCATAACGTTAGCTCCCCCTGTGATACCAAACCAGACCGATAAGAAGGTGGCACAACGTTAGCTCTTCTTACGGCACATATTACATCATTTGGTGAAACACACTTATTTTTGTTGTTGCACCTTCAATGTCTCACTCATACAATGTTAAATTGTACAAGGCCAACTTCACACGTTACCGTGTCTGCTGGACTAACGTCCAATACACATACACTATGTGTCTGCAGGACTTATGCCCAATACACAAACACTATACGCTTAAGTACACAAATACAAACAAGCAAAAATAAATTTTGAGAGTTCTTATTTTATAACTCTCCAAACATTACCAGTTCAAAGACCATATAATGGTAACTCCAGGTGATGTAAACCAGCACAGTTCCTGTGAACAGATCAGACAGAAGGCGTCCCAAGTAAATATTCAATTTCTTTTGCAAGAAATTAAACCTCTCAAATAATAGCCTTTACGCGCCAAACACATATTGAATACACAGATCACGGATTAGAGGATATCTCGTCTGCATCCATCTAAATTACACTCATGATCTACCACACCACAAGTTAAAATCATTAAAAGACGTATCGGAAGGATGAAATACAAATGGTTCAATCTTACCAGGCTTATGGCATTGATTGCAATCATAAGTTTGTCCGTTACCTCGCTCGCACTCCAGTACCTGACGGCGATACACATGGTGGCATGACGCAATCACACATCATGTCACACTGGGCAGCAGCACCGACAAGTCCATGCGAGGCTTGACGTGTTGCAAAAGGTCGGCAGATCCTCTGTCCCGTGTTGAGAGTCCTAGAATCAACTTTCAACACATTTAAAATAACAATTACGATTAGACAGATTCGTAAAAAGGAGGAACGTTCACAATTTTTTTTTTTTTTGTAGGTAGGTACTTATACGTTTTTTTTTTTCTTTAATTATCTTTCTGTCTTGTAATAACTTGTACTCTATATACAAATCTACACAGAAAATAAGATAGGCAATGGAGCCATTCCCACTTCTGATAAAAGCTATCCCGAAGGATAGCTAATAAAAAATTGAATTTACAAATAGGATTAATAGCTTTTTAGCTTTCTGGGGTGATTCTATCATTACAGTTATAGCTAATATCAATATGTAAGTATTGTGGGCAAGGTAAATGGAATAAATAAAACCAACATAGACTCTCCACCACTGAGAGTACTTTTATATGGGTTAGTGTTAGTAACATGAACTAGATCACAACATAATACTTTACACAACCATTATTAAGATGATAAAATAAGAACAAGAATCCCTAACCAAAACAAATCAACTAGTTTATCAATTGTGAACGTCCGTCCCATTCGACGGTCTGCCCGAGAATTACCCCCTCTATTCTGCCTCTGTCAACTTGTTCTTATTTATTACAATCCGTTGTCAGTACTTCTTAATCATAAACAAGTTAAATAAATAAGAAATAATTATCCAAATATAATTCTTACAATTTTAGACTATTCCTACATTTATTAAACATATTTTGCTTCACTTTTAATTGTAGTCAAATAACATACTTTTAAATGTATTCTATTAAACGTTTTTAAATTATACATAAATAAATTAATAAGCCTAAGTGTATATAGTTCCGAATAGTAGCGGTGTAAAAGGTATGATTACCCTTAAAGCGAACACGAGTAGCAGTGGTATGTTCTTGGCGGAACAAACGAGTATTTCTATACTATTCTCTGTGGCTGCAATCACGCCGCTCTCGCCGCGGTCTGAAATAAAACACTCATTTGTCACTCTTTGGGTTAGCCGTCAGCTTATACCTTTGTTGTCATGGTAACCAAGCGTAGATACAGGATTAGAGGTAAAAAGGTCTGACGGGTAAGGAGTGTCATTCTTTAAGCTATTAGAAATTAACCCTTTATCACGGTTAATTATACAAGGGTAGTCGAAAAAGGGGTACTAATCTTAAAGAGTGTTTTAACTAGATTGACCAAATAGTTTGGTAAGGAGTTTAGTGCATTACTATAACGCGGAATGTGGTTCCCATTTAAGAATAGGCCACCCCTTCCCTACCGATGGATGTCGTAAAGCTGACTAAAGAATTACACCGCCCTGCGGCTCCTCTACATATGAGGTCTGACAGATAATTTAAAGTTTTCATAAACTGTTGCTGTGTTTCAAGTGATATCTTTTATTCATCTCGCAATGTATGAACCTATACATACAAAAGAGCTGCTAAAACTACTTTCAGAGTAAATACTCGTACTGTCACAAGTAGCACTTTGTTATTGTACGAATCTTGTGCATAGGTACAAAACAAAATTGAAGTTAAATTTGATTACTTTTAACCGACTTCAAGACGGAGGAGGTTCTCAATTCGACTGAATGTTTTTTTTTTTTTTATGTAGCAACACTAAGATGAATATATAATTATCTGTGGAAAGCAGCGATGGTGCGGTTTGATCATTTCCTCGGATCTTTATTATTAACTAGAGGTCGCCAGCGGCTTCGCCCGCGTGAATGTCGTTTATCGCGTATTCCGAGTTTTTCTCTCCGATATTATGCATGTATTATACATATAAACCTTCCTCTTGAATCATTCTATCTATTAAAAAAACCGAATCAAAATCCGTTGCGTAGTTTTAAAGATCTAAGTATACATAGGGACAGACAGACAGCGGGAAACGACTTTGTTTTATACTATGTGGTGATATTAAAATTAAATTATAATTATAGTACATTGTGCTAAAGTAACAAAATACAGTCCACTTAATTTTGCTTAGGGGCGATTTCACCAACCTATCAATAAGTAGTCTGTAACTATTGACCAAATAAGCTAAATGTGACTTATAAACATGGACGTACAAAAAAGATCGGACAGATTTTCGCTAACAAAAAACTGTGTCACTCAGAGTCAGTCAGTTTGCTGTACGTACAGGCTGGCATGCACACATTCACAAAATGTCAGTCATTATACGCGTAAACGTCAACAGAGTCGACACGTAAAAGCGGCAAAAAAAAAAAAAATACAGCATGTCTTGTGTGGTGAAATGGTGTAAAAACCGTAGTGATCGGAAGAAAAAAATCCAGGAATCACGTTTCATAGGTCAATGAATAATTCAATCACTTAATTCCCAATTGTATACAATAAAATAAATGTATTCACCAGAAGAAAAGAATCCGTCACAAGGCCAGTGTTGTCAATATTCACGTATGCAAATTACCCTAAATATGGGTAATTTATAGTTTTTTGTTCAATTCAATTTATTTATTCCTAGGTATTTTATTTATATATTTTTTTACTAGATTTCCTAAAGAAAATGAAGTATGGAGAAATGATTGGATTAAAAAAATAAGAAATTGTAATGGTGAAAACGATTGGATTCCAAACAAATACAGTGTCATTTGCAGTCTACATTTTGAAGCTAACGACATATCTACAACTAAAGGAGGACTCCGGTGTGTTGTTACCTATGCCTCATTGTGCCTCAAAATGTAAATTAACAATCTAAGCTAACATGGCATTTATTTTGCAGATATTTTTATAGGGAGATTTGGTTCTTACCATTAATCTTTTCAAATGGCACGGTATAATTCTGCCTACATTTCCAAGAAATTTGTCTGCCAACCTGTATTTGTCTTAAAATAAAATGATATAAATGGGTAAATTTGGCTAACATGACAACCCTAAATTCATTCACACTTAGATAGTCGCCGCCATTAAGGGACACAGTTTTGTCTTAGCGGGAGTTCCGTCCGATCTTTTTTATACGTCCATGCTTATAAATATGACATTTATACACTTGGGAGCAAAGAAATCGAGCCACTCCTTTTTTCACGTGTCCTGGTTATTAGTTTTGGTTTCATGAATTATATAACTCAAAATACAAAAAACTACCCTCATTGTTATCAAACAACCTTATAGGCGATATATGTTTCGAATTGATTTGTTCCATAATACCAAAAATAATAACAATTATACCTACGTGACAAATAGAAGTGGCTCGATTTATTTGCTCCCAAGTATATATTCAATAATCTTGTCATTATCACTATTGATATGTGATGAAATGCAAATGTTCCCTATTGGAAAGTTTAGAGACCGAATTAGCGTAATAAACAGTTGGTAAAATAACCTTAGTGAGGTTTATTGTGTCCGATCAATAAGCAGTTATACGAACCTGTAAAAGACACAACAACATAATCGTTCAGGGGTGATTCTATCATTACAGATATAGCTAATGTCGGTATGTCAGGATTGCGAGCAAGGTAAATTTAGTAAATAAAACCAACATAGACTCTCCACCACTGAGAGTACTTGTATTTGGGTTAGTGTTAGTAACATGAACTAGATCACAATATAACACTTTAAACAATTATTACAAGATCACCCTCCAGAATCGAGTGTTGCGCAGAGCCGCGGCTGCCCCGTGGTTCATGCGTAACGTCCAACTCCATCTCGATCTAAAAATGCCAACCATCAGGCAATACCTCAAACGCATTTCCAAGCGTTACTTCGACACTGCCCCCCGCCATCCAAACGCCCTAGTCGCCGCAGCAGCCGACTACAGTCCCTCTCTCATAAGTAAAGTTCGCCGTCCCAGGCACACACTTTTAGAACCCGATGACGAAATTACCCTCCTCCAGGAGGCGAGTAAATCGACCAGCACACTACACAACGTCCGCCGCCGTCCGGCATACCGTCCTCGCCGACGAGGCCCGTCGCGACGTCCCACCGCCGCCGGTCACGATCCACCGAGCTCTCCCGTCGTAGAGCCGGTCGTCTCTTCAGACTCCGCAGTCACACCGATAATTCAGCCCTCATCAAGCTGTCTCCCCCCCCCCCTATGTCCACGCCAGCAACGCCCTAAGCCGAGGTCCGAGTCCCACTAGGGGTCGCCCTTAGTGCTGTTGTTGCAGGTAGTCATGATGTTAGTGTAGTACAAGTAGTTAGCTTAGGTTAAGTATTTTACTTCCCCCCCATTGGCTGGAGACCCTTCAGGTCTCGCCAATAACTGCCCGGTTACGTAGAAACCGTCCCCTAGGACGACCTACAGCAGTCCAAGAGAAAAAGAAAAAAAAAAAAATTACAAGATCATAAAATAAGGACAAGCTAGTCAGATATAAAAAGGTCAGACTTCTTCAGCTGATGAACACAGAATGCACCGCTTCGTCATATTTTTCTTTATATTCGTTTTCTGTAGATGGTCCTAGGGGACCGTTTCTACGTAACCGGGCAGTTATTGGCGAGACCTGAAGGGTCTCCAGCCAATGGGGGGAAGTAAAATACTTAACCTAAGCTAACTACTTGTACTACACTAACATCATGACTACCTGCATCCGCTTCGTCGATTGACCACCGCCTTTATAACATCGGGTAGGTTGATTTATATCGACGACTACCTTCCTTTGTCAACATTGCCCAGTGCTATCCGCTACCGATAACAAACCACAAATACATCCTTTTAAAGTAAAACAAAAGCACATTTTAGAACATTCCGACTAACCTGCAAATTTTCGCGCTCAAACACGAAAAAAAAGGTGTACCTTATTTAGTGGTTGTACACATAAAATGGAGTACACTACCCTCACTTTATTTGCTCACAAAATATTTTTACACGACACGGTACGAGTAATATGGACATGCATAAAAAACGAAATGATTACGAGCAGACAGTGAGTTATTTGGTTGAAACTGTGCCAACTGTACCTTTCCATTTTGGCGCAGATCGGCTTTTCGATTATATTTCGCTGGAGTCGTAACGTTATGTAGTTTTAGTCATAATGTCACATGATAGTTACTGCATGTTGTGTTGTACAAGCCTTTGGTTAGTGAAAATTCGAAAAACAGAAACAAAAATGAAGTTAAAAACCATCGAAGTGCGTGTCAGGCCACGCGCCGTAACAAGGTTCCGTAGTTGCACAATAATGCGGACTAAGAAGAGCGTTTAGTAATTTTTCAATGGAATTTGTACGAAATTTTTACTTTTCCGGTTGGTCGACTATTACTCGTAATTGTAAAGCCTACTTAGCTGTGATAGTTTTCCTTTTAACTTCGTTATTTAAACTACAATCATGAATTTTTTTTAGCTGGCAGGGGGAGGGGGGGACACTTAACTCTAACAAAAATTAGCACTTTAAAGCTTAATATTTCAGAAACGGATCCCTTAATCGAAAAATTGCAGTCACAAACCCGCAATATTTTTGAAAGACCTATCTAACAATACCGCACACCAAGGAGTAGATGAGAAAAAAAAACATCCCCACTTAACGTGTCCAGGAGATACCTTAAATTTATTTTATTTCGTGATTTTATTTAACCACTTTGTCTACGTGATTAATATGTATATCCATGCCAAATTATAGATTTCTAGCACTAAAAGTGTCTGAGCTAAGTTACGGACGGACGGACAGACAGACGGACATGGCGAAAGTATAAGGATTCCTATTTGACTACGGAACCTTAAAAACGTCAACATATCATCCCAAAGTAAAGAACGCAGATGTTTAAATATCCGATTATGAAACTTCAAACTATACCACTGTTTTCAAGCAATAAGATAATAATAAAATCAATCTGAAACTACTATTACATTACCTACAAGGAGAACAATGGTTTGTTAAAAAATGTGGTAAGATTAATCGAATGTTCACCCTGCAGGGCAATTTCGTAACGAGACCAACAACAATTGTCATCGGTAGCGGGTAGCGCTGGGCTACATTATAAAAAATACAGATTTGGGTCTAATCTCGTAGAAAAGAAGGCTCAAAATACCTTTATAAGGTTCCGTATCCAAAGGGTAAAACGGGACCCTATTACGAAGACTGCTGTCCGTCCATCCGTCGGTCACCAGGCTGTATCTCATGAACCGTGATAGACAGTTGAAATTTTCACAGATGATGTATTTTTGTTGCCGCTATAACAAAAAATACTAAAAAACAGAATAAAATAAATATTTAAGGGGGCTCCCATACGACAAACGTGATTTTTTTTGCCGTTTTTATAGATAATGGTACGGAATCCTTCGTGCGCGAGTCCGACTCGCACTTGGCCGTTTTTTTTAATAATGTTTAGTGCTTCGACACACCACACTAACGATGTCTTTACACTCGCCTAAACCGTCCGTCTACGATAACACTTGCTGATGATCCGGATTCGGATGAAGGTATTTTGTGCCTTTTAAATACTACGCGATCAGACTCGAATCTGCCGTGCGAGCACGGATCTTTTTATCGAGTCCGTTCGAGAAATTTATCTATTCTAAACGTCAAATTTGACATAACATGTAGATATAACGACCATTTCTGTCATTTTATCTATATCTTATGTCATATTTGACGTTTAGAATAGATACATTTCTCGAATCGACTCGATAAAAGATCCGTGCTCGTACCTCTGTAATTTTATAACAAAAAAATATATAAAAGAAAACATGGTGTTCTTAACGTGAGGTATTTTAATTCCCCGAATTAACTGACTGCGTGAAGCGATACCGCAATAGTCATGCCCGCCGGCTGTCTTGCTGGGCTTGCATTAATTTATTCGTAACCAAAATTAAGTTTATTCTTTCTCATTTTTAATTTTCAGTTAAGTTAAATACCGGGCAGGGTTTATCGATACCAGTAATAGATCATGCGGTTTTAAAGAATTACATGAATATGTATACACCCTGTATACATTCAAACAATTACTAGACATCCTGTGCTATAAAAGTAAATTGAAACTGTCAAAAATGTGTTCCTCGTTGAATTTATAACGACATTACTCGCAGAAGATTTTTGAATGGAGCCATTTGGTAGCAATTTGGACCGCTTCAAGTTTTCCAGGCTATTATGAATAGTTTTTATTTAAGATGAATAAATATTTGTATATCGTCGCCCGGGAGTGAAAACTTCGGGAATACATTTGATCATATTGCACGGTTCCTGTTGGCTTTCACGCGGAATAAGTCGCGGGCAGAACATAGTCAATTATATTTATTACGATATTTATATAGGGTGACTGTGACTGGTAATTAGTGACCGATACTTTAACACATGATTTTACTCATAACAACAAACAACTTTCCCAAAGAAACATTATTTTTATTTTATTTTTTCATTTAAAATTTATTAATAAACCGTTACGGAATGGACGCGGCTCGTAATGTTTTTTTTTTTTTGTAAATAATGTATCTTTGGGAAAGTTGTTTGTTATCATGAGTACAATCATGTGTTAAAGTATCGGTCACTAATTACCAGTCACCCTATATACCCAATAAAGGCTAGTTTAAGTGCCTACAAACCAATTTCAAATAGAGCGGCTCTCTTATAAGATATAGCCCTTATAAGTCTTGACAAAATAAAATAACCAAATTGCATTCCCGAGATTTTCACTCCCGGGCGACGATATACAGGCTGTTAATGAATTCGTGTAATTCCTTCAAACCGCGTGGTCTACTGGTGACACAGAATAACCCTGAATGGGTTTTATTGAAAATCAATTTTAAAAAATTCAAAAAATTATCTTTTTTTTCTATTTCTGAGTCATTTTAGAGCCCCGAGTAAACTGGCTGCAAAGAGCGATATCGCGCTAGTCGTACCCGCCAACTGTGTCGCTGTACTTTCATTTATTTAGGCGTGGCACCGAAATGAGCAAACAAATAGAAAAAAAACTTGTTTTATCCAATTCTTTACTTGGTAAGTTTAGTCGATCACTACTACTAATATAAGCGAAAAAAAAAATTTATTTTTGAACAATCTAAATTCCGTGCGAGATTCGTCTACACCAGTAGTAGATCATGTGGTTTTAAGGAACTACATACACGAATTAATTTACAAACAACTATACAGGTATAAAGTCCCCGTCGCGAGAAGCTATAAATTTTGTAAACACACATTCAGGGGTTTGCAACCTTTGGAACAAATAAAAAAAAACAGTTTTGTAATGATTTTTATTTTTATATAATAGTTTTTATTTTATTTATATAATAATAAATAATAATCTACGAAAACAACACAAACAAACTGAAACGCATTCAAAACTCAAATGACAGCATTGACAGCGTCAGTGTGAACTTACTTCAAAATGGCGGGCCAAATGTTGACGTTCCATGAGTCAGACACGTTCCGGTACCACAAAACATTAGACGATAGCGCTTTATATCGCTAAAATATAACCCGACTAAGTGAAATTGCTCGTTAGTTTCGTATTACACGTATGTAACTTTGAGTTGATTGAATTTGGGATTATTTGTTGTTGATTGAATTGTCGCTACGTAACTTTGTAGAAGTTCTTTATTTACAAAATTTATAGGTTCTCGTGACGGGGACTTTAGTTGTTTGACAGATATTGTATTGCCAATAGGCATGTTGACAGCATCAATAAATTGCAAATCTAATTAGTCCGCCAGTTAGATTTTTGAAAAATAATGGACACGTATTTTTTCTTTTGTTAAATCTATGAATATTTAGAAAGATAAAACGCACCAAATCTCGAGAGCGGAGGCTTGTGACGTCAGAAACAAGTAAAAATTGTACTAGCTTGTGACGTTTTGCCAATTTTAAAAGTGTCGTATCTTCGCCAATTTTGGTTTACGTAACAAAAGAAAAAATACAGGTCAAATATTTTTTGATAATCTAAAGGTGCTCCCACACCGCTGTTAAAAATGTTTACAAACATTAGTTAACATTTTCTAAACAAACATAAATAAAAAAATATCTGCAAAAAACTATTAAAATATTATCTAATAATCTATATTACATAAATTAAATTTATTATTATCTGATATTTTTATCTTTTCCTAACATTTGTTAATGTTAGAAAATGTTTGTAAACATTTTTAACACCAGTGTGGGAGCACCATAACTGACAGACTAATTAGATTTTTTCAGTCAAATACCCTATTGTTCGACTCTTCGATTGACACAGTCTAAGTCAGATTTTGATTTTCTGCGCTAAGCGTCACAGACGACCCATGTTTAAGTTGGATATGAACGCCTCCCTTAAACAGCTTAAACAGTTTCTATAAACAAAGCCCCTAACAATAGCCCTACAAAGCAATACAATGAAGATCACAATTACGTGTATTTCAAAACTAAATCTCAATTGTTTTGTGCGCCAGATAGTGTTTCAAGCGCTAATTCAACGTAATTGGAACATAACGAAAACTTGAAATTGATTTAGAGTGAGTTAATAGACACAAAGTTGGACTAATTAAATCTCGGAGTATACGGAGGGGATTCATTGTGTGAATTGACTGAGAATAGTTTGAATAGTGGGGATATTACATGAGAATAAGGGTGCCTTTCCATCAGATATGTGCTATGCAGCTATGCTGCGAGAATGTAAAAGCTAAGCTACGAAACTATGTGACCGTTTCCACTGATGCTAAGCTATGTATGGCGGCCCCACTTTGCTACGAACAGTTTGCGTCTAGAACGCGTCCAAAAACGCTTTGCTTGGCATCTAGCTTTTTCAATCGGTATAGCTAAAAAAACTCTTTCTTATAAAGACCGATTAATTTTTTTTAACATGCAAACATTAGAAAAGCGAAGGCGTTTAGACGACGCAAAGTTTGCTTGTAAAATCCTGAAAGGAGTTATCGACTCACCACCGTTGCTTGCATTTTTTAACTTTCGCGCTCCTTCAAGAATTCCACGTAGACCTATGACTCCATTTTGGCCCCCCTAGAGAAGAACGGTGTTGGGATCTAACTCTCCATGTGCCAGGTTCTGTAGGGTTTTAAATAGTTGCAGCGATGTAATCAACTTTCTCTTTGATTCCCTCACTAAGCAGAAATCTAAAATTCTGGACTGTTTAAGTGATTTGTTGTAAAGCATTGTTTACTAAATCTGGGCAGTATTATATAAATAAAAACAAATGCATTTCTTTTTTTCTTAGTTTTAAGTTGTCTTGTAAACTTTAAATGTATACCTACTTAGCTTACAATTATTACTAATTTTATTATATGTATAGATATAATTTAGTTCATGTGGTGTTTACCTTTACGTAATTGTTACACTGCTTAAAGTTTAAATGTTATTTTTATGTGCAAGATGTTTGCGTAAACAATTGTTGGTAGACCAAATAAAAGTAAATAAATGTAGCGCGAGTAAGATGTGCTATGAAAATGCGCCGCCGCAAGGTAGCTGTGCGAGTAAGATGCAAAACTCGAGCTACTGTCGGTACACTGCTCTGCACATAGCTACACCACTCGCGACCATCCATAGCACGCATCCATAGCTCGCATCCATAGCACACATCTACAGAATGCATCCTTCCATATAAAAAACGTAGCTTAGCTGAATCAGTTTCCACCAGTGCTATGCTACGTGGACCAATGAGTATGATTGATGGATATCAAACGCATCTATAGCAACGTTGCATAGGACATCTCTGGTGGAAAGGCACCCTAATAGTTTGACGTCCTCGTATGTCTCTGGTCGCAAGTGTGACTGCTGAGCGTGAGGTCCTAGGTTCGATCTCTTGGTCAGACAAAGTGTCATTGTGTTTTTCCGTGTGGTTGATGGCATTAGGCTCGCCCCCTGTTACTTGGGACTTAAACATAATGGCGAAATGTGGGTGTACTATACAGGGTGTAAAAAGACCCATCACATAGCCGAAATCTACGCACTCTGTACATCAAACTAAACTACATTGACCAAAAATAATTGCTGGGAAACGACTTTTATTTTTTGGCATAAAAAAATGCGTTTTTTTTTGTAGCGCGCAATCTGTGGTTGTGGCGATGCCGCGCGTTTGCATGCATGTAGCGACCACACAGCTGAGCCAAAGCGGTCGTGTGCGTTTGATATTCGTTGCGTTTTAGTAACTTCAAATGCGTAATTTGTGAGGAAAAATTGAAAATTTTGCTAAGGTTTTTGGAAGAAAGTTTAGTATTATCACTTAGAATACGTTTCTGTAAAAAACTAAAAAAAAAATGTTAACTTTGACCTTCAATATCTCCAAAACCAATGGTTTCCTAGGTATGGTCTGGTAGAAAAAAATTATCCCAATGATGGGTAGAATATGTGGTTTTCGTTATCGTTAAGGGTCTTTTTACACCCGATATACCTCTGCCCAACCCTTTGGGGAATACTATAGAATAGTTTTGTATAAACGAATAAACGAAAGTTAAGTTAGAAAGTTATGTTATATGAATAAACGAAAAAAGTATAAAAAGATCAATTTCTGCTAATTCCATAATATTCGATGTATTTAACCTATTTTTTTTAAATATAATGCAAGTACACGTCGTTTACACGTGTCGGCCATCGCTCATTTATTATACTCATTAGTTTACGGTACCGCGCCGGTAGTCAAAGGCGGGAATTCGTGTGTTACAGTCATACATCATAATCTGTCATTTGCGGACTGTCTGCTTGTTCGTTCATATGGAACGTGGATTTATTAGAACGATGTATGTTATTATGTTACAGAAATTAATGTTTTGTATGTTGGAGAAATATTTTGGGGCCTTAGAGAGGCCCAACGCAGTCGTGTTTTCCTACTTCACTTATTTCCTCAGTAACCTGATTGCGGCTATACCTAAATCATAACACGCATGAAAAACTTTAGGTAGGCACTCGAAAAATACTCCAAAATAAAATCTTTAAATTTTAATTATGTTGTTTGGTTTTTACTTGTAATCTTATTCGTCAAAGTTGCGTCCATATATAGGGTTGCCATCCGTCCGGGTTTCCCCGGATTTGTCCTAGTTTAGAGGGCATCCGGGGAGCGTCCGGGCAGGACTTCATATGTAGTCCGGGTTTAAAAATTGTTAAAAAAGTAAAGTTGTTAAAAAAGTAAGTGTAAAGTTTTGGGCCGCCCGCGACACGCACTGACCAACGAACCGACTCGCTAAACAACTGTTTTTATTACACTAACTACGTTTAAAAAAACCTGTTGACATGTCCGGGTTCTGGGCTCTAAAATCCGGAGTTTTCACGCGTCTTGTCCTGGTTGCCAAATTTTAGAGATGGCAACCCTATCCGTATAGTATAATACACTTAATTACTGTTAACAAACTACTATACACAAATATTTAGGATATACTCGCGTCTTAGATATTAAATATAATATATTGTTTGGTTATGCAAACCTAAGTTACAAATTGATTTAAAAATTAAATTTAAATCAAATCGGTTTAAAACTATAAAGCCCTATTGTCTACAAGTGCCTGTAACACGTATGGAACAATTTTTCCTCTCACGTTAGGGCTGGTCCACACTCATTAAGGCGCGACCAGCTTTTGATCACCGGTCCACATGTGGGGCGCAGTAATTAAAGTGTCGACGTCACTCGTAATGCAGTTACTTCGCGGTTGCTTTGGTTTGCACTTAGAAATGGATCCTGAAGGAAAATTGTGTATACCTACTGATGAACAAAACGGCTTTAAAATCGAATTATTTTTATGGGAAAATTCCCCATCGCCACTGTCAGCTTAAAAAATTAATAAAATCACCAAGAAGTACGCATTTGCAGAACGTATAGTAAGTAAAAAAAAATACCGACAGAATTTTTGAATTTGCAGAACGTAGGTATTAAGTAAAAAAAAAATACCGACCGAATTGAGAACCTCCTCCTTTTTTTGAAGTCGGTTAAAAATTACGATATGCTTCAAACTTTTTTTCTCCATCTTTTTCATTTTAATATTATTATGATTAGAAATCTTAGTGTGGGACAACGTTTTTATTAAATAAAATAAAAAAATATGAAATATGTAAGTACTCTCAATGGTGGAGAGTCTATGTGGGTTTTATACTTACTAATATTATAAACGCGAAAGTACCTCTGTCGATCTGTTTGTTACCTTATCACGACTACACTACTGAAGCGATTTTGATGAAACTTGGTACAGAGATAGTCTGGAACTCGAAGAAGGACATAGGCTACTTTTATTTCGAAAAACACGGAATACGCGACAAACGACATCCACGAGGACGAAGCCGCGGGCGACCTCTAGTTTTCTATATTTACTATGCCCGCATTGCACCTGACATACAGATATTAGCTATAACTGTAATGATAGATTCACTCCTACACGATTTTGTTAGCTCTCTCTGACACTACACCGACTTTATCCTGACATACAACATTATAATCGTATTAGCTGTAAATAAGAAGACATTGGCAGATCATTGTTATTCACCTCACGAAACTTTCCGCTGACTTCGAGTTCTTTTACCTACCAACAGAAATAGGTGTTCCACTAGAACTAAGTGGAATAAACTTTTAACTTTTCCTCCGTCTTATCATTCGTCTCTAGTACAAAGCGTATACAATTCCATAGCAACAAACTTTTTAAGGCTGTCGTCACTCATAGTACAGATACTATAATACTTATATTTTACCTGCGAGTATCTACACATTAAAATGTATAGTATCTGAAGGTATCAAACTTGGAAGATATATTCATCATCTGCCTAGCCTTTTCCCAACTATGTTGGGGTCGGCTTCCAGTCGAACCGGATGCAGCTGAATATCAGTATTTTACATGGAGCGACTGCCTATCAGACTTCCACAACCCAGTAACTGGGTAATACGATACTCTTGGTAAGACTGGTTGTCAGACTTTCTGGCTTCTGACCAACAGTAACGACTGTCAAAGATCTACAAATGACAGCCGGGACCAACGGCTTTACGTGCTTTCCGAGGCACGGAGGAAACTCGCTATGGTAAATGGACAATGGTAATTGGAAGATATATTATGAATGATGTATATTATGAAGTCGATACATTCAGTTAATTGTATTTTCAGATGTTTTCTTGAAGTTTATCTTATATCTGTCGTAAGCTGTTGATATCAGTCGGTTTCTAAGTTCGATTTTTATGAAGAGCGATATCATAAAGGTGAGTAGGTATAGACTAGAGCATTTACTTGAAACAAAACAGCGAGCCGCTCTAATGTGTCATCCTTTCACGAACCGAACAATGAGCACGACGCTCGACGCTTTGTTACAATTATTTTTGCAACAAACGAGCGAATTTGTGTAACATTTCATCGAGCAAAGACACGAACGCTGGCAAACGCAAAATAGAAAGGAATGTTACAGGTAAATGCTCACTCGTCATGAGCATTACTTAGAACACCGTGTCGAGAAAAGGCAGGAATGTTACATTACATTTTGATGCTTTTTTAAGTTGAGCATTTGGGTGCATTGTAACATTCGTAAGAACGTTACATTACATGGAAATGCTCGAGAAAATACTCTAGTGTATACTCACCTTAAGATATGCGCTCAAATAAAGATTAATATTAGATTATTTTTATGTGTAAAGAGTCAATTAATTTATTCACTTGACAGACAGAACTGTGTTGCTGGAGTGTTGAAGGTATGTTGCGTCGTTTCTTCTTCACACCATAAACATTAGGAAGCGGTGAAAAGCGGGCGTTATTGGGGGCTGTCTTTTGTACGATTGACGTTCAAAAAGAAATAAGTAATTCTAGTCTACTTTGAATAAATGAGATTTGAAGTTTGAAAGATATTTAAAGCCGCGTCCAGACGAGTGTAACGCGTAATGTAATCTATCTTGTAATGTAACGCGAATTCTACGTGTGGACGGCACTACGAGCATTACATGTAACGCTCGCGCCGGCGCACGCCGTGATCCATCGGCGGTCGGTTTTTAGCGCGAACACAAAGGCGCTCGCAGTGCACGGTTGGACGGCGTCCATGTCGTGTGGACGTTCATGATGTGGACTGACGAACAATCGCTTGAACTTATCAGTTTATATCACTGACCTGAAAATCTGACCTTTTAGTTCCACAAGTAAAAAAAATAAACTTTAAAAAAAGTAAAAACCGACTTCAAAGAAAAACTAAAAGGAGTGAAATAATTACCATAATATAAAATTAACAGTTTCAGAAGTCGGTGGCTTCTATTTGTTTCAGTGTAGAGTTGCACCGACTTCTGAAACTGTTAATTTTATATTATGGTAATTATTTCACTCCTTTTAGTTTTTCTTTGAAGTCGGTTTTTACTTTTTTTAAAGTTTATTTTTTATTAAATACGTTTTAGTGTCATAAATTTAACCCCCTCCTCTTCATAACTCTTCTTTTTGGCTTTGACGTAGTCGGGCATAAAAAGCCCTTTCAAGTGATACCTTACACGATATAATGAAAACATTCCAAAGGGGGGGGAGACATGCACCCCCTCCTCTTTTCCAGTAGTCAGTTCCCAACAACAAATATAAACAAAGCAATATTAGTAATTTGAGAATTTTGCTTTGATCCGATGAGGAGTTCCGTTCCATATCTCTGAAGTTCATGGTCTAATCGTAACAAAATTTATATGGGACCAATCGGGAAGTATACCCTTTCGAACAAAAACAGAATTTTTCAAATCGGTTCATAAATGACGGAGATATGAGGTAACAAACATAAAAAATAAAATAAAAAAAAAAATACAACCGAATTGATAACCTCCTCCTTTTTGAAGTCGGTTAAAAATCTTTTCTTATACAATTTTGTTCTCATCCATCGACGCACTATACTTTTTTCACCTAAAGATGATTCCTGACAGCTCAGTCATTCCGTAAATTGTAGCTGTAAGGAGACTGCTATTGAAAAAACGTAAACGACACCATCAAAAGCCGTAGAATAGCTATATTATTCATGTTTTGTTTTTTAAAGATATTTGATATTCTTTGTATGGTAACGATTTGTAGAGAAACGTCAGGAATCAACTTATAGTGAAAAGGGTATAATGGTTTTTTTTCCAGTCATCAGTTAATAAATACATACATATATACAGGGTGGTAATTTGAAATGGGGCATGAAGGGCAACTACCTTAACCATTGTAGCTACAGGAAAACGTTCTTAGAAGACCACCCCTAACTTTTGGAATAATTTCAATCGGCATTCACAGATTTTGAAAAAAAAGTACAGTCAGCGAGAAAAATGGCTGTTTTAACAAAACTTTTTTATGATGCCAATCGATCCCATTTCCCATAAAGATCAAAAAACTCTTCCGGACCAACTGAGGTTTGAGTACTAGAAACGTCAGAAATAACAAAAAACTATTTCAGATGGGTTAGTTATAAGGGCAGCTACCTTAATCGTTGTCGCTACTGGAAAATTTTGATAGGAGACTGGCCATAGTTTTTGACATTATTTCGAACTGCATAAAAAGATATTGAAAAAAAAAATTTGGTACAGTCAGCAAAAAAATGGTCAGTTCTTACAAAACTCTTTTATGATGCCAATCGATCCTATTTCCCATAAGGAACAAAATACTCTTCCAGACCTACTGAGGTAAAAGTACTAGAAACGTCAAAAATCACGAAAAACAACATTTTGTAAAAAGTGACGTTAAGGCTGAAAAAATAAATTATTTTATTTTCAAGATTTGTGAATGCAGTTCGAAATATTTTCAAAAAACATGGATAGTCTCTTAAAAACATTTTCCTCTAGCCACAACGATTAAGGTAGCTGCCCCTATTACTACCCCATCTCAAATAAGTTTTTTGCGATTTCTGACTTTTCTAGTACTCCAACCTCAGTTAGTCCGGAAGAATCTTTTGATCCTTATGGGAAATGGAATCGATTGACATCATAAAAAAGTTTTGTGAAAATAGCCCTTTTTCTCGCTGACTGTACTTTTTTTTCAAAATCTGTGAATGCCGATTTAAATTATCCCAAAAGTTAAGGGTAGTCTTCTAAGAACGTTTTCCTGTAGCTACAATGGTTAAGGTAGTTGCCCTTCATGCCCCATCTCAAATTACCACCCTGTATAAATAAAAGCAGCAACAGCTATCGTGACATTTCTGTTCGCGACAGTAGTATTTGCACCAATTATGACAGCCTTTATTAACCCATACAAAAAAGGTCGTGACATCCAACAGCGCGTGCTATTTTAATTTTATTATTTTTAAAAAAGAAGACAAACTAATACACTACATACTCACTCACTTAGACTCACTCATCACAATTCCTTCGAGTAAAAACAAACCTTTTACATTCCTCGCTGTAAAGGCCTCCGCCCACGTGGTATGCAAAACGTCGCCTGTTGTCTGCTCACACCGGCTGTCACTCCGGCTAATTGAAAGTCAGTGAAAAGGGGCGCATGACGTCATTACGAAACGAAAGTTCACAAAGTGTGGAGTGACGAAGGGCGACGAGTGACAACTTGATGTTTTCATTATTCACCTGTACTAATATTGTGATGGACTTCTGTTCTGCATGACAGGTGCCAAAGTATTGTTGCAGGGTACGTGATTTTACTTAGGATGAGTACACACCTGGGGGTTAATTCGACAAACAAAATTGTTGCCAAACGCAAAAGAACCGTCAGTTAGTTTTCGTCTACGAATACTGTCAAAATGTTTGGTTTTGTTATTTGTTGTCAAATAATTTCATAGTTTTTGTAAACGAAAACTGTCTGGTTCAGTATCAGTTCGGTTGCGATTTATCAACGGTCCTGTTAGTAGTATTTGGTCCCAGAGATTGTGTAAATGCGCTTACGTCACGTTAGTGTGTAATTTTTTTTTCTGCTTTTATATCTTCCGTGCTACGTAACTGGGCAGTTATTTGCAAGACCTGAAGGGTCTCCAGCCAAAGGGGGGGAAGTGAAATACTTATACTAAGCTAACTACTTACGCTACACTAACATCATGACTACCTGCAACAACAGCACTAAGGGCGACCCCTAGTGGGACTCGGACCTCAGCTTAAGGCGTTACTGGCGGGGACTTAGGGGGGGGAGACAGCTTGATGAGGGCTGAATTATAGGTGTGACTGAGAGATGGCCGGCTTTACGACGGGAGTTAGTTAGTGTATAGTGTCGCAGTCAGTCACATGGTTATAGCCGTTATATGATCATATTCCTAGCAATATGATCATATGCTGGAAGACGCTTATAAGAAAGCGTCATAAGCATCTCCTGTACGGAAGGCAAGCGTTGAACAGCTACGCTATATTAGGGGGGGGAGACAGCTTGATGAGGGCTGAATTATAGGTTTGACTGACTGGCCGGCTTTACGAAGGGAGTTAGTTAGTGTATAGTGTCGCAGTCAGTCACATGGTTATAGCCGTTAATGATCATATTCCTAGCAATATGATCATATGCTGGAAGACGCTTATAAGAAAGCGTCATAAGCATCTCCTGTACGGAAGGCAAGCGTTGAACAGCTACGCTATATTGCTTGCTACGACGATAAAGAGGAAATAATGTTGCTACGACGTAGCTGATGCGGTAATCTCGCGGCTACGGCAGCTACAATACGCTGTCGTAGCAGATAACCGATACCGCTACGCGTCGCGTTCTAGTCATTATTCTCGGAACATTGCTTTGTTGTGCATTGGACGAGCATAATCATTCCTTTGAGAGAACGGTTAAAATAAGCTTGCAATCCCATTTTCTCCTCTAACAGTTAGTAAATTGACAAGATTCAGTAACAAATACAGGAAGAAAACGATATCGTGTAATTCCTTCAAACCGCGTGATCTGATCTACTGGTGACAAAGATTAATCTAAAATTGTTTTATTAGAAAATCAAATTGAAAACAACTTGATTTTCTTATTCTGACTTTTAAGAGCCCCGAGTTAACTTACTGCAAAGAACGATATCGCGCTAGCCGCCTGCTGTGCCGCTGTGCTTTAATTTACTTATGCGTAGCATCGAAATATTCAATCAAATATATTTTTTATCAATTATTATGTTTTGCTAATTTTTTTTTTAATTCTTATTACGTGGTTTAGATACGATCATTTTAAAAAAGCGCAAGAAAAAGAAAATTATTTTTAATCTCGCAAAATCTCGTGCGGATTCAATCTGCACCAGTAGTAGATCATGTGGTTTTAAATAATTACACGAATTCGTTTATACCCTATTTAAATAACAACACACCTTTGTCCTAAGCAAAAAATACAGAAAAACGTCCTAACGATCCTAACATACTCCTTTCACTTTTCCACGTTTATTTTTCGTTTTCAGTAACGTGAGTGCGTTACCTAAAATATAATAAAACAGACAATTTCCGAAGAAACATGAAGACTACAGGTATAAAACTTATTTATGAGCCTAAATTCTCTAGCGTCTACATAGACACGTTCCACATTATCAAGAAGAGACAAAAGCGGTGATATTCCTGAATATATGTGACCGTCATAAATTTAAGAAAAGTGGCTACGTTAATGTACTCTGTTTCATTGTCCTTTGTAGTGGTGGTTAATAAAACGAATAGCGTCAAAATATAACAGACTATGTGTACATAGCGTATAGCGTTTGCTATAGCGGCTCTGACTTCGCGCTATATTATAACGCCTCAACCTACTCAACGAATAAAAGTCTAAACGCGCACAGCGGGGCCAGAACGAGATAGCTAGATAGCGTAGCGACTAGCAACAGCGCGTAAGGGAATGAAGTATTATTATATTCTTTAGTGTACAGCGCGTTGCGAGATAACATTTACCGCGCATCATCAAGTCTGTTTAGCGTGTTGTTAAATAAAATTATAGCGTCTCCGCGTTCAGACTGCGCCTGAGTTTTGTAACACCGCGTTATAATGATAGCGTATAAAATAACAGACTATTTGAATACATTTTATAGTTTATAACACGTCTACAGTTTATAGCGGATTTGAACATCACTAGTCCTTTGAGCTTTATTCTACTTACTTATGTCTGCTTTGATAGAGACCTTGACCTCCGCTTTTTCGGTGGTTATGTTTTTGAAATGGTAGTAACCATCACCGCTCTGAGATTAAAAAGCGTAAAATATTAGCCTTCACAATAATAGAGAAATAAAAATGATTTACTACATTAGTTACGTAAATGACAATATACAGGAAACTTTGAACTAAAGGAAGTCTCATTTTTAAGAAATACTTTTTTTTTCTTACATTTATTAAACTTTAATTAATCAGTTGTTCGAAATGATGCTGATTAATACCTACATAGCCGGACTGGAAGTCTCAGTTTTTTTTTTAAAAAAACGTTTCTGTACTCTGCGATTTCTCTTGTATCATGGGTGTGTTTACAGACACAAATCTCACATACACAAACGCCCAGACCCGAAACAACTATCTGTAGGCCATACGAATTTTTGTTCCGTGTGGGAATCGAACCCACACAGGAGCTCGTGGCTAAATAATTACAGCCGCGTAGACCGATCTTCCGGGTTAAGCCACGCTTGCCGAGGTTGGTCTGTGGATGGGTGACCATTTACCATAGCGAGTTTCGTCCGTGCCTCGGAAAGCACGTAAAGCCGTTGGTCCCGGCTGTCATTTGTAGATCTTTGACAGTCGTTATTGTTGGTCAGAAGCCAGAAAGTCTGACAACCAGTCTTACCAAGAGTATCGTATTACCCAGTTACTGGGTTGTGGAGATTTGATAGGCAGTTGCTCCATGTAAAATACTGATATTCAGCTGCATCCGGTTCGACTGGAAGCCGACCCCAACATAGTTGGGAAAAGGCTAGGCAGATGATGAGATGATGTGGGAATCGAACCCACGACCCGTAGCGCAGAAGCCAATCGCTTAGCCCCTGCAGCAAACGTGTCGTAAACAAGATTCGAATCGAATTACAAGGGTCTGTATGATCTTAAAAATGAGACGATTCCTTTAGTCTGCCAATGAACAGTACTTCCTAGAATTTGATCCTTTTAAGCGATACTATGAGATGGCGCAACAAAAGAGAATGCTTTTTTTTCATATTACTATTTCTATTCACGGGTAGAAAACGTGTTTTTTTTTCATTCTTTGTTTTAGTTTTTATCAAAATCGGCTCCGAAAATCATTCGTTCCCTCTCCTCCAGCTGAAAAATTCACCCTGCAGATTCGTATATACAGGGCTACTGGTAATTCGACGTATTCCTTGCACCACGTTATAGGGGGGCTAATATGCAACAAATTTAACCCCACATTTATGTTCTACGAAATTCAATGGATTTCGAGATATTGCAATTTTTATATTATTTTTAATAATACCCAGAATTCCTTCTTAAACACTATTTATCTCTAAAATATCAAATTGATCGGCTTTGATTATGATATTACCTTGTAGCTGATACTTTTACGAAGCTTTCTGCGTATTTAACTGTTCTTCATGACCATTCAATTGCAAGTAATCATTAAAAGTTAAATAAGTGTATTAGAAAGTCGTCGAGGTACACGATAAAGAATGATGTTTATCTCAAAAATTTACTATGACACTAAGTGTACAAAATGCAAGACAAACATCCTTATTTAATTAGCTATCCAACGAGGTACAGACGTTCAAAAAATATTTAGAAACTAATGTAAAAATGTCTTATAATACTGACAAAGGCGATTTCTGAAAAATCTCTACAAGCACGCAGGTGGCCCGTTAAGTGCAATTCATTACATTATCCTCGCGTAGAGATTAAACAGCAGTCTGTCGGGCACCAACTGTCCTCTAAATGTCAGGATTAGATTAGGTCAGTGTTGGAGCGCCTGTTGGATTCATCGTAGCAGCGAGCGACAATACGTCCTGTTTTAGTTTTAAGTAATGAATGTAATTAGTATTAATTTGCACTTGTGTCATTATATCGATTCTACACAGTCATCCAGTAATTGCATATTTTCCTCTTTTATTTTACCCAAGTCCTGGTTGCTCCCGTACATGGTCCTTCGAGCCGGATTGTGGTATTTATCAAGTCAGTTCGAAGATTAATTAAATCAGCGATAATAACGACGGAAATAATTGACCTGGACTTGAGAGGTTATACGCCGGCTGCGTGGAATATGAATTGAGTACACATTATTGTCACGGTGTTAAGTTTATATTGGATAATATCACCCAAACTCGTAAGGTTGTATCTAACTTTAATTACTTACCTATAAGTTACCAAAGGTAAGTATATTTGTATCTGTAATTAATATAAATTATGTGCCTACATTGAGTATCGTTTCGCATTTTGAGTAGTTTTGTTATTTTGTATGTTACGTGTACAATTAGCGACAATTGTTATTATATAGTACTTTGAGTATAGTAGGAATTAGCACTACATTTATATAATTTGTATTGTTGCATTAGAGCGATAACTATTCAGTTAAGTGTAAGTTTGATGCGTAGGTATTCATCACATAAGTTTATAGTTAGGTGTTAGATATTATTTCGAATTACCTATTGACTATAATGTCAGTTAATTAAACCGTAGTGTACTTCAGATTAGGTCGTTAGGTTAGGTCACGGTTAGGTTTAGGTTAGGTCACAACTTCGATGCCCTGGGATCTGGAGGCGAGAGCCCTCGCGCTGAGGACGATGATGGACTGGCAACACTGTTCAAGTGATATGTCAAATATTAGCTTCGTATTTTAAAAATTTATATTATTGTAATTAAGTGTTTAAATCGAGTAATCTTGTGATAAAATCTATCAAGACATTATAAATCTCCAGGACTATTGTTTTCCTTTGATTATCTGCACTATAACACAGTGTTTGGTTACTCACCGTAGCCGGTAACCTCTCAACAGCTGATTGAACTTTGGACTAAAGCAGGGAGTATTGTTTATTATTATATGTATTTTAATATATGCATCAACACTCATTTAGGCCCTGTAATACAACCCTGTTAAAAATACATACGGAGTTTATTCACAGTGCAGGCACAATTAATTATTTTTTAACACTTTTTTTGACAAGTAGGTGGAAATCGAAGTTTATAAAATATCAATTAACAAAGACTTCCTTTTTGATTTAATAGGTGTGGTGAAAATCAATATTGTTCTGTGTAACTAGTATTGATATTGCTTTGCACTAAGAATTAATTAACAGTATAATTTTAGTCTTGACAATTTAGGTACCCTCAATAAGTCATAATAATATGATTTCAGAATAATTTTCATTTTCTTTTCTATTCATAAGCCCCCCCATATTATTAACTGATATACATAGTTATTTTGAACCCTTCTTATTTCATTTTCTTCCCATTTTCATCTGTTTTCTCTACTAGAATTTTTATTGTTCTCACTTTTTCTATATTTCCACTTTCAGTAACCAGTCCTCACAACATGCCTATGCTAACCCGTAAAGCTACTGCCCTAGACATGGAGCACAAGTTAAATGCGGCCCTCAATCAACTGAAAACCTCCCACAGCCAATGTCAACAGCTCCTACAGGAGAGAGAGGAAAGTGAGGAGGAAGTGAAGTCAATTGTTGACAAGAATACAGGCTTGAAAAGGGAGCTAGCAGTCCTACATCAACAATACCTGGACGTTGTTGACGAACGGGACAAACTTCAGGTGGTGACGGACGGTTTTAGCCAATGTAGTGATTTGTATGAGGAGGCATTGCGGAAAGTTAGGGACCTAGAGGATGAATTACTTTGTGCAAATTTACAAATAAAAAGCTTACAGCAGGACAAAGAATGTATACAGTCGGTTGCAACCCAAAACCTATTTAAAGAACTAGTCTGTCCCAACTCTAACTTTAAGTCAGATCAGTCTTTAGTTACCATTGATCTCACAGATCAGGTTTCCTTAGTAAGTCAAAAATGTATTAATAAGACTAGTCACAATACAATTAAAAAATATTTAAAAATTAATAAAATCATAAAGAAATGTCAACGCCTAAAAAGAAAACAAAAGCACTTCTGTAATAATATTGAATTAAGGAAAGAACGTGTTGCTTTAGTAAATAAACTTAAAAATTATCAAATTAAAATTGAGGACAGTAAAAATATATATGAAATTGACACTCAGCGTTTACAATCTGAGATTAAAATCCTGGAAGAGTCGCTCAGCTCTTTATATAATAAATATATGACCTCACAAAAACAAATTGAGGAACATATACTTGCTGCAAACCATTTAGTTGACATGTGCAAGTATAATGCAGACAGACTGGACTTATTGACTGACAACAACAATGTGTGTACGTGTGTGAGCAATTCACACTGTAAAAGCTCCCCCCCACCAGTGATGTTGAAGGACTTACCTCAGTCCGGGAATATTAGTGACATCTTAACTGTGAATACATCTCAAGCAGTAAACATAAGTAGTAATATCAATTCAAATAGGAATAATGTTTGTTGGCAATCTATAATGTATTCTGATAACATAGGCAAAGGTTTTGGGGAATTGTTAAGCAACAGCCTGTGTCACTCTTCACAAAATCACTGTATGCCTGGGTCATCCTACAGGCAAATAATATCATCACTTATGTCAAATATATTTACACAAAATACTAATTTAACATTACTTGTAGGCAATAGCTTAAACGTTAGGAAAAAAGATATCACCGACAGTGTTACCTTAATGTTAAACTTGGTCTGTAATAAGATAATATTATGTGCATTTCCCTATCTTGACCATCTGTCAGACAAACAAAATGATTATGTCCATACGCTAAACATGCATATACACTTCTTAGTAAGTCGCCATAGTGACAAGTTCATATTTTTTGACACCAATGCTTTTGTTGGTAAACTACATATGAACGGAGACTCTGTGTATCTGCCTAAGAAACCTAGGCGACATATTGTTACTTTATTAGCCTATAATATTAACTCGGTCATAAGTAATATGACGAAGTTCTCTCTTACATCCACCATAATTAGTAATAGTACTAATAATCAGATGGTTACTTTAAATAATAATTTAAACTCAATTGTCTGACAACAGAGAGTGATAGTCATTATTTAATATTGACACACCAAAATATTAACCGCTTCTCTGGCAAAATTTTAGACGTTGAGTTGTTTAGTGAAAATTACAATGTAGATATCTTATGTCTTACAGAGACATGGTTAAAGGCAAATTCAATGTTGTTTAGTGTAGCTAATTTTAAGGTAGCCAGTTCGTTCAATAGGGTGTCAGCAGAAGGTGGGGGAACTCTAATTCTAGTGAGAAATCACCTAAAATGTAAAGAGCGTTTAGATATACGCAACATATCTGTTGAACGAGTGTGTGAGCTGGCATGTGCAGAAACTGAGGAATTTGTTATTTTATGTGTCTATAGGCCTCCATCCTCATGTACCTCTCAATTTCTATTAACTATGGAAGATGCTCTTAGGAAAATAAAAATAAACAAGAAACTTTTAGTATGTGGGGATTTTAATGTAGACATTCTGTTAGACACCACCGATAAACGTAACTTTTTGTCCTTATTTAAATCGTTTAATTTAAAGTGCATCTTCTCTGAGCCGACTAGAGTGACACCCACCACAGCTACATGTATTGATAATATTATAACAAACTTTAAAATAACAGAAAAGAGCCTTATTAGTGGAGTCCGTTCGGACCGTAAATGTCAATTAATAAAATGTAATAGTCACTCCATTAGATGTAGGAAAATAATAGAATGTAGGCCCCTGACAAAAAAATGTCTAGAAGTATTTAGGAAAAATGTTGAATGCGAATTAAATACAATAAAAACACATTCTGACAGCCCCAATAAAATGTACCATACATTATTTAATGCGATAAGTACCGAATTTCATAAGGCTTGCAAAATAAAAAAAGTTAATATATCTAATAAATTACGGTTCAGTGTTTGGGCAACCAAGGGTATAAGGCGAAGTAGGGATGTCTTATACGAATTATATGATAAAAAATCGTACACACCCAATGTAGACTTTCATAATTATGTTAGAAATTATTCTAAGCTTTTCAAAAAAGTTTGTATACAGGCTAAAGCAGCCTACATAAGTAATCAAATTAGTAAATCAGATAATAAAATAAAAACGACGTGGAAGATAATCAATACAGAAACTGGCAATCGTGGGTTAAAAGACAACACTATTAGCTTAAAAATAAATGACGAAATAGTTTCAGACAGGAATGTAGTCGCTAATTTCTTAGATAACTATTTTACTAATATACCATTAGAGACGACGAAATATCTTCCATCGTCACCAGTATCGGCGGAGATATTTTTAAAAGAAAACGTAGACATGCAGGTAGCTGATTTTAATTTTAATTTTGTAAATCCGACTGACATAATAAAAACTTTCAAAAATATAACAATAAAAAAAACTGAAGACCTTTGGGGATTATCAACTAAAGCTGTGGAGGCAATAATTACCGAGATCGCCCCAATGCTGGCAAAAATCTTTAACTCTTGCATTACAGAAGGCATATTTCCCGATCTTATGAAAACCAGTAAAATCATACCCATTTTTAAAGCAGGTTGCTCAAATAACGCGTCCAACTATAGGCCGATATCAATACTCCCAGCCCTAAGCAAAATTTTCGAAAAATTAATCCTAAATCAAATGCTTACCCACTTTAATAAAAATAAAATATTACATGACAAACAGTTTGGCTTTACGAGGGGAAGATCTACAGAGGATGCTGGATCCACTTTAATTAAAACCATACTGGGGGCCTGGGAGGGGGCACAGGATGCTTTAGGTGTGTTTTGTGACCTTTCTAAGGCATTTGACTGCGTGGATCACCGCACACTCACCCTAAAATTGAAATACTACGGAATCCGAGGTAGATCTATCGATCTTGTGACGTCTTACTTGTCAAATCGGGAACAAAAGGTGGCTATCGGTGATGTCATCTCTACAGGCTCACGAGTCAGAATGGGCGTACCCCAAGGATCAATTCTTGGTCCATTCTTGTTTCTAGTATATATTAATGACCTTCCGTACATGATGAAGGATAATAACATGTCAAATGTAGTCTTATTTGCTGATGACACATCATTAATATTTAAAGTAAATAGAAAAGACAGGGACCTTATAGAGCCTAATAACACTTTAAATTTAATCTCTAACTGGTTTTCTGCTAACAATCTTCTTTTAAATGCAGGGAAAACCAAGTGTATTAAATTCTCTTTACCGAATGTAGCTTCTATTAATGCAAATATAGTTCTGGATGGAAAAAGGTTAGATCTGGTTCCCTCAACTGTCTTTTTAGGTATCACAGTAGACCCTAAATTACAATGGGGGCCTCATATAGAGGCAACTGCGGGCAAACTTAGTTCCGCTGCTTTTGCTGTTAGAAGAATAAGGCAGCTCACTAATGTGACTACAGCTAGGATGGTGTATTTCGCATACTTTCACAGTATTATGTCTTACGGCATTTTACTGTGGGGGTCAGCTGCTGATGTCGAGACACTTTTCATACTGCAGAAACGAGCAGTTCGAGCCATTTATAATCTAAGTTCTCGAGAGTCTCTTCGCGAAAGATTTAAGGACATAAATATACTTACCTTACCATCTCTGTACATTTACCAGAATATCCTGTACATTCGTAAAAACATATCGAACTATAGTAAAAATAGCGATACACACAGCCTGAACACTCGAAATAAGCACAAACTTGTGGTGCCTGGTTTTAGACTTCGTAAAACTAGTAAGTCATTTTTGGGAAACAGTATTAGATTCTATAATAAAATTCCACCTTGTATCACTGAATTGCCTTACATGAAATTCAAGTCCTTAGTAAAGCGTATCTTAATGTCAAGAGCATATTATAGCATAAACCAGTACATTGAAGATAAAAATGTCTGGAATACGATTCCCAACTGCACACAGCGACCCACTGGCACTCCTTAACTGGCAGTCTAAATGTAAATTTTCACATAAATGTATTTAATATTTCACTGTAGGTATCATTTTTGTTACCTACTCATTATATATTGTATCATAGTTATTATGTAACTTTTATTTTAGGACATGTAACATTTATTGTTTACAACGTAATATATTCTGATATTTATCAGTTTTACTTTTAGTATTGCCCCTGGCAACGATCTATTTAGTATTTAAGCATTATCAAATGTAAAATGTGAGTATCATGTAGCCATTATTGTTTACTACGTTTTACTGTAGGTGCTTACTCCTACATAAACCTGCCCGTTGCCTGGTGGCTTGAGTCTGTCATGCTCACTAAAATGTCCTGCTGACGGTGGCGTTGTGTATCGGGTCGTCAAGTTCCCTACAATATGGTTGAGTTAAGCGACGCTGGTGCACTCGTCATGCTCGTGAACGGGTGCTGTCTGTCGGGACTGGTCGGCTCATACTTACTATGGCAGTTGTTAGGCACTTTTTCATTATTATTCATGTACTTCTGACAATTACCTACATTATTCTCACATTATTGTAATATGATTGTATTGAATTAAATATATTGAGTGTATACAATTATGTGTACCTATATTATGTTGAATTATCTATGTTGTTTAGATAACTTTAGGTAATTTTGTTACAATTCAACCAGAATTGTATTATTTATACTTTTTCTATAATCCGCATTTTGCATATTTCACTATTGTAATTAATATTACCTTTTGCTTTGTATAGACTCAATTAATTTATTCACTTGACAGACAGATATGTGTTGCTGGGGAGTTTGTTGCGCCGTTTCTTCTTCACAGCAAAAACACTAGGAAGCGGTGAAGGGAGGGCGCTTTTTGGGGCTGTCTTTGATGTATATAATTCTGACGTTCAAAAAGAACTAAGTAATTCTAGTCTATTTTGAATAAATGAGTTTTGAAGTTTGAAGTTTGAGATATCACCAAAGCGAGGAGGCGCTTAAGCGGAGTGGTCTCCGCCAGATCCTAGTGGCTGTGGAGGGAACGACTTGCGAAACCCAGCGCAGGGCACGCGGCAATAGTGGCGGTAAGACCCGTAATGGAGGAGTGGCTGGAGAGGCGGCATGGCAACCTCAGCTTCCAGATGACGCAGGTGCAGATATCTCAGCGCGGGGGCCCTTGCCTCTAGATCCCAGGGCATCGAAGTTGTGACCTAACCTAAACCTAGCCGTGACCTAACCTAACGACCTAACCTGACCATATTTTTTTTTGCCTACTGGATATCCTCATGCATGTCCTCCGTCCTGGGGGTGCGCAGAGAGGTCTGTCAGACTCTTACTGACTAAAACCACCCCGGTGTTCCCTCGCACACTTAGGTCCTAACCTAACCTACCTAACCCTGACCAAAAATAACCTAACGACCTGACCTAATCTAATCCTGACATTTAGAGGACAGTTGGTGCCCGAAAGACTGCTGTTTAATCTCTACGCGAGAATAATGCATTGAATTGCACTTAACGGGCCACCTGCGTGCTTGTAGAGATTTTTCAGAAATCGCCTTTGTCAGTATTATAAGACATTTTTACATTAGTTTCTAAATATTTTTTGAACGTCTATACCTCGTTGGATAGCTGATTAAATAAGGATGTTTGTCTTGCATTTTGTACACTTAGTGTCATAGTAAATTTTTGAGATAAACATCATTCTTTATCGTGTACCTCGACGACTTTCTAATACACTTATTTATCTTTTAATGATTACTTGCAATTGGATGGTCATGAAAAACAGTTAAATACGCAGAAAGCTTCGTAAAAGTATCAGCTACAAGGTAATATCATAATCAAAGCCGATCAATTTGATATTTTAGAGATAAATAGTGTTTAAGAAGGAATTCTGGGTATTATTAAAAATAATATAAAAATTGCAATATCTCGAAATCCATTGAATTTCGTAGAACATAAATGTGGGGTTAAATTTGTTGCATATTAGCCCCCCTATAACGTGGTGCAAGGAATACGTCGAATTACCAGTAGGCCTGTATATTAGCTGAATTAACTCTTTTGGACAAACGTGAGCAAGTAAACTTTCTTACTATATCAACAGGTTATTGAAATCCTTAAAACAACAATCGTAATGTTGAAGTTACACGTAATAAAACCATTATTATTAAATGGTTTCCATCTTCAAAATAAAGGACATTAAGTAAAAATACGAGAGCCATAAATAATTGTTTCTTTACTCTAATTAGTTTAAGGGCGTGTATTCACCGTCGCCGTCACCGAGAACGAGATGATGTTGCCGAAGTAGCGATACATACATTATCTCTGCTTCGATAGCTGGCTCGGTGGGTGTCCACCGCACATCCATCATCCGAGCGCTGTGATCTCGGCCGCCGAGATTGTGAGTAGTTCGGCGCTACCGCTAAAACTCGGCCCGAGATTGTGACAGGTCAAAATGCCGGCAATACAAAACACGTCTGCACTTGTCCACTACACTCGAGATTGTCGGCGCTGATGCACGGATTTTTGTCTTGTGTTGAGAACTACCGAGATCGGTCGCGGTGGACACATGATAGCCGTCAAGTCGTTGGTGATTTCAGACCATTAAATCCAGATTTCCTCACAATACTTTTCTTCACCGTATGACAATTGTATCTTAGATTAACTAAAAAAGTACATATGGCATTGAAAAAGGTCACATTGGTACTTGCCTAGGTTTGAACTCGCAACCCTTGACAAGCTTAACAAGCGGGTTCGTAAACTCTGAGCCGCTACAACTTTTTATTTATGAACTCGAGTATAATAATGGAATACCAACAGTATTGTCACCATCATTAATCAGGTCTTATCTTTACTGGGTATAAGGCTTATTTGTAAGCCGCCAATCTTTATTAACGACTTTCCTCATGGCTTGGCAGATGCTTTACGCGGTGGTGTAGCTAGGCATGGGCGAAGAGGCCTCTCGTCCACGGCCTCGCACTCAATGAAGCCACGCATTCGCGAGTGCTGACCTGAGGCCGAACGCCATTTACGGACCCACCTGCATGAAAGGCAAGCATTGAACCGCGATGCTATCACTGCTTATACTGGTTGTAAGGGACGGTGTACCGAAAACTGAAACAGTGAATTCAGCCCATTATTCTGAATCGAAAATAAGTGGTTTCGTTTCTCGGATTTTTTCGAATTTCCTGGAAATTGCTAATTTGCCTATGTTTTATTGTATTTCAATAAGTGTTTTGGCAGGTAAATAAACTGAGTGTAAAGGACAGGCTACCAAAAATTGACACAGTGAATTTAGTTCATTATTTTGAATTGAAAATCCGTGGAAAATATCAACGAAATCTTTCGAATTTTCCGATTTATAAAAAAATACATTTTATTTTGCAACGTGCGGTGTGTCCTAATAAGATTACTTATTTTACAGCAGAGAAATATAAAATTTGTGAAAAGAAAAATCCGAAAATTCCGAGCAAAATTTCCTCTTATTTTCAATTCAGAATAATCTATACTAATATTATATAGAGGTAGAATTTGTTTGTTTGTTTGTATGTAGGAGGTAATCTCCGAAACTCCTCAGCCGATTTCAAAAATTCTTTCACCAATAGGAAGCTACGTTATCCCTGAGTGCTGTAGGCTATATTTTAGTATCAAATAATTAGGGATCCGTAAACAAATTACAAGTAGATAAATTAACGCGAGCGAAGCTGCGGGCAAAAGCTAGTATATGATAATAGACTAAATTCACTGTTTCAGTTTTCGGCACACCGTCCCTTACACCTAGTATAGCCGAAGCATACCAATAGGTAATCCAAATTCCACAACATTTAGGTAAAGTGATTCCGCAATTTCACGCGGTCATACATTACCGCCCACATATGACACGACAGTGGCGCAATAATACGTAGATTCGCACGATCTAAATACGAGGCAATCTATCACTGAAACTAATCAAACCCCATCTCGTATAGGACAGGAATTGATTGCATTTTAACAAATATCCGATTTAATGGGACGATGCTAATATTTCTTGTAAAGGTGACGATGTCGGATCAATCTATTGGTGTCGGTTGACACATTTATGAGAGGAAGGGTAGAATTTATCACGTCATCTGGGGGCTTACCTCTTAAAGCAGGACAGAAGTTGCCTGGAAGTTGAACTGCCCTGCTTTTTTGTACTATGACATCGTTAGAGCAGGCCTGCCACGTTGACGTTTACGAAATCCGTTCACCTTTTTTTTGTATAGACTTTTCGTACCATGAACAAACATTACCGTTCAACTTGGTTCAATGGTCGTTCACCTTTAGTACTGACATGTTACGATTTTTAGCGATTCAGAAGCAGGCCTGCTTTTGAACGGAAGTTGACTGGCTGACAACTTCCGTTCTTTTGGTAAGCTCCCTGGGGTTTGGTTCGCCGCTAAGCATTTATTATTGGTCTGACACCTTTTAATTTGTTGACCTATACGGCCCATACTCTGTTCAACGAAAAATGAGTCCTGACATAGCGGTTATTTCGTGAATTGTAGCCGTAAGACCGTCTGTCCACAGATTATTTCGGACCGAGGAGCCTACTCCCTAAGTCCGTCAACAAAGTTAGTCACTCGTCCGAAAGTAGCCCGAAATGTAGAGTTGAACAAAACAAGTGTCAAGTTCAACTTTTCAGACGGGTAAAACCACATCGGTAGTAGGGACAACTGTCAAATCGTGTTGTCATTCATTCTTAGTTCGGGCCCCGAAATAATCGTATGTCCGTAGGTGATAGGGAGTAGGAAACGCTCGTAACTAAGGCCAAAACCACGGACTTCGTGCTTAGGGAGTAGACCCCCGAGTTCGGAACGACGTGACGGCGATCGTGTGTCCACCGCGACCGGTCTCAGTGGTTAGCAACACAAGACAAAAGCTCGTGCACCGGAGCCTGCAATCTCGGATGTAGTGAACAAGTGCAGACATGTTTTATATTTATGATTAATTACGGTTTACTCACGTGCATTTTTCGGGATTGCCCGACTAGTACCGTAATTAATCATAAATATGAATGTGTCTCACGAAAGTTATAATGTTTTATATTGCCGTCATTTCGGTCCGTCACGATTTTTATGCAATCCTTGAACAGCTAAACAAATAATTACTCTAAAACATAAACAGGGTAAATATAGTACAAAATTGTATGTAGTATAAATAAATTAAGTAAGTAAATATCTACCTTCATACATAGTGCAAGTTTCGTTGTTATTCCGAATTCATAAAAAACAAAAGAATATAAATATATAATTTAATTAATATTTAAAGGATAAATTATAATATAAGCTTTTTAAAATGCTAAACTTCCTTGTAAGGAAAATAAATTAGATAGATAGGTATATTGATATTAATAAAATATCGACGACACGTTTGGTGCAGTGGCTAAGCGATTGGCTTCTGCGCCACGGGTCGTGGGTTCGATTCCCACACGGAACAAAAATTTGTATGGCCTACAGATAGTTGTTTCGGGTCTGGGCGTTTGTTTGTGAGATTTGTGTCTGTAAACGCACCCACGATACAAGAGAAATCTTAGTGTGGGGCAACGTTTATTATTAAAAAAAAAAAAAAAAAACATTTTTTTTAAGTTACCACCTAAGTCTACATTGTGGAATGCAATAAACTTATTGAGTATTGAGCTATTTCTATTAAACTATTGATTTTTGGGGAAAGTTGTAGAACAAAAGTTATTCATTATTATAGGTACTTTAATAGCCTTTCGGATTAGTACCCCCTTTCCGACTAACCTTGTATAGCAAGGACGTCCAACCATTTTTTCAAGTGGACCATAATTAAAATACATTGTCAGCCGGTGGGCCACCTAGCAGTGGCGAAGGCTCCATACAACTCGATTCCTATCTGCTTCCCTTTCGAAACGAGTAGTTACTGGAATACACGCAACACACTTGAGCACGGTAAGCATTTTTTGGTCCGGCTTCCCTTTTAAGAAAATTCACCCTACGCCACTGCCACCTAGTAATTTAATAGTAGCTACCGCAATGCCATAACGTCAAGCGGAGTGCTTTCTAAGTAGGTTTCCTTTGCGGATTTGATGGACAAACTCTATTGCGTTGTCTGGGGTGGGACAGCCGTGCTGTAAGATACCTTTAATTCCAACAATGTTTCTAACTGACCTTCCGGGATGTTCGATTCCCATTTGGATCGTGCATTCATAGAAAAATACACAAGTAAAACCTATGGCTGTATTAATGACGAACGGCCGCAACAAAACCACGCAGTCACAGAATATACAAGGTGTAACGGCACAATCTCTTAAGGGGTCACTGTACTCATCACAGAACAGATAAACGTCTTTTATCTGTTCTGTGGTACTCATCATTATGAACAACTTTTACTATGGGACCAACCTGAAATCGCGAAAAAAAATGAGCTGCTCCCTACATTTTAACGAGTTATGCAAACATTAATGTAGGGAACAGCTGTTTTTTTCGCGATTTCTGCTTTGGTCCCATAATAAAAGTTGTTCATAATGATGAGTACAGTGAACCCTTGAGAGGTTGTACACTTATTTATGTTACAACTTGTATAAGCTAAAGCAGTACTTCAACTACCAACAATCATCCGAATTGACACACTCACACAGACACCCACTGCAGCAAGACTTCTAAGGTAAGTTCGGGATACAGTCACATACTAAAACAAACTACTCAGTATACAGTGCGTGTCTGTGTGAGTGTTTCAATTCAGGCGATTATAGTTAGTTGAGGTACTGCTTTAGCTTATATATCTACTGTGACGCAGTCCACCGCAACTTTTATTAATAGTTTCACTGCAGTCAAAAGATCCAGACATTGCTAGTGTGACGGTGGTAGTGGTGGCGACTGGCGGGGTGCGCCTATAAAAGGCCCAGCACGCTGCACTTCGTGCTCTTCTGGCTGGAGACCATTCAGGTCTCGCCAATAACTGCCCGGTTACGTAGAAACGGTCCCATCGGACCATCTAGAATAAAATAGAATATACTTTATTGTACACCAAAATTGTAACATAGCTCTTATACAATATAATTTAGTGAAGGGTACAATGGCGGTCTTATCGCTGATAGCGACATCTACAGCAGACCAAAAGAAAACAAAAACTTCGTTCTCTCTCGCGCCTCAGCAGCCGCCCAGTCAAGTCAACCTACACCTACACCTGAAGACCCTGGACTCCTCGTATCGTATTATCTAGAACCACGCCCTGTAAACTAGTCTAACTTTGTTATAATTATTAAAATATATTATTGTATGGTTAAAATTAAGTGTTTTCATTGTTCTTATGTAAGTACACTCCTGCTAAACTTCTTAGTAGCTTCCTTAAGGGTTGACTCCTCAAGCCACCCTTAACCCGCTAACCGTGACACTAGTATATTTTACAAAAAAAATTGCCCAAACCCGTAAATCGACATACGGATTTGACTCAACCGGTGATAGAACGAAACGGATTTAGTTTATTGCCTTTGCAGCCAGATTTTTGTCGACTACACTCGTTTATTTGACACGAAACTTGATAGGGACACCATTTTACTTGAGCAATACCACTGAAAGTAGATTACCTAGTAGAACCTAAGTTCCGTTTTTGTAACCACATCAATTTTCTTCATTCTGACATTTTATCGACCTATTTCCAGACTTATTTTTATACCCGCCGGCCGTTCTCTAAATCTCTGTTGATAATGAAAACTGATGAAAACATAAATCAAAGAGAACTCAACAATCATTTTATAAATATTTTTCCAAGAACAAAGGCACATAAAATAACTTTAAATCAATAAAAAGTTTCCAACATTATTATTTTCCAATAAAAACAACAACATTAATTACCAAAGTTATAAGGAAAAATATATTTCAATCACACTTTTCTGCCATTTACGACACCCACCATATTATTCCCAAGAAGATAGAAAACCATTTGCATTTTTCTTCTTACAATAATATCTTCGTAAACATAACAGGAAACTTATAAAGTGGGACATCCATCGCACTAATGGCCAATTTATGTAAACGCCACTCCGGGGCCTGTCAACCGAAAATAAAGGGATGCCTCAAAGATAAATTGAATAATACTGGGAAATCGAGGGCTAAAAGTTAAAACATTTTATTTTTTATTACCAGAAGCGACGCTTCTGTATAAAATGGGCGTTTAACACAAAGGCGTATCGCTGTCCAAGCTGAATTGGAATGTACTGATAACAAATTGTACATTTGAAAATGTACACGCTTTAACTTTTTGTTTACAATCAATAGCGGAAAAGCGAAAAAAAAATAGAAATACTCGACAATGCGTTCGATATACCAAATCGTATCTAAAACCCGATTTCAGTCAGAAATCGTTTCGTATCGGTAATCCAAACTGGACAAACCGATTTCACAAAACCTGTGTATCACAATGAAAACTAAATCGACCTCGCGAAAACTTGATACGAGGAACGCAAACGGTACCAAACAATAGCCAATGATACGAATCCAAATACAACCAAAACTCAAACCGCGCAATGGTTTTCTACACATACAAACCAATCAGATTCACTAACTAAGCAAGCGTTTGGCGGAGTGAAACAGATGAAGAGAATTTTTAGATTTGGATTTCGACGGTTTCTTGAATGAAAAGCATTCCACATTGGAAATAATAATACTAGACAGGGAAGCAATAAGATCTAATTTGGATTGTTACTATTATGACGACAATATTTTGTCATTCGCTGATAAAACTAAAATTATGGACTATCGATCGACACCTATAGCTAGCCGCTCCTGAAATCGATTTCTAACAATAGATTTTGAAATCAATTTCAAAATCTAAAATCGGATATTTATCCGTTTGCGTAAAAATCTAAAAACGCCCATGTCGACTCGTAAAATTCCGGAAATTACACCAAATCTGAGAAGACATCCTTACGGACATGACAAAATGGCTTAGTAACAGCCACAGTTCATTTAATATGCGCATCTTCTTTCGATTGTCCTACAGCCAAATCTTCTTTTAGCTGTTTTTCACCATCATTTACTCGTTTTCCTTTTACTACATTCACAAATCCTGAATACAAAGGACATATTTATTTATTAATGTTTTTGCTCTTAAGTATGTCTGTCGACAGCATATCCTTTAATTTGTAAAACACACCTCTGCAAGATCTGAGCTCTCGTAAATTAAAACTAAAGGCAAATTTTCGAAAGTATCTGAGTTCAGTTATATTTTCCACCTCCCTAAATGAATAAACGCGTGATAAATTTTCCTGTTTTGAACTTGATGATTAAATAATCCTCAATATTAAGCCAGATTGACATTCTGACGGCGCCCTTGCGGAAGGGGCTCCTTATTTCGTGTTATCATGTCAATCAAACTCGAGGACTCTTCGAAGCTAAATCATCTAAGTGGGAGTGCGGTCCCTTGATTAAATAATGTCGAGGCTTTGAGGTTTACTTAATTAAATAAGAATACGGCGTCCTTGAAAAAATCGTTATCTCGCCAATCATAAAGTAGCATAATAAAACACTGTATCTAGTCTTTGCCTGAATACAGTGTTATTACTAAGCTTTAAACACACTCCCGACATTGTAATGTGGCCATCAAGCGACATTACACGTCATACATACATGTCTAAGCGATTATTATTAATGCCGTGAGAAACTGCTTTCCATAACGAGTCACACGCCCTCAAACACGATGGGTCTGCAACTAGTCATTGCAGAACGCCGATCACCACCCTGAACCACTTTGCAAGTCCTTCATATCAAAACAAGTGACGAGTAAAATCAATAGGCCTGCCAGATTATTAGCTTATTAGACTGACATAGGCTTCGAATTCATAACACCCCTCTTTTGCGTCGGGGATTAAACAGTTTCTTCCATCGCCGATACCAGCTTGGTGACCGATGTTTATGAGTTATATTTAACGACATATTTTCCAAGTACCTCATCATCCTCCTACTGTCCTTATCCTAACTTATTTGGAATCGGCTCAGCATGTATTTTTCTTCCGTACATCTCTATTAGCCGTCATCTCAGTAGTCATCCTCTTTCTAGTCATATCATCTTTTACACTATCCATCCATCGTTTCTTTGGTCTTCCTCTATTCTTATAACCATCCACATTCATACTCGCGACATGTTCTCATATTTTCAAAGTAGGTACCTAATTCGTTTTATATTTTCAGATGGACGGGTGATCGTGTCCATTTAATCTCCGGATATTACTTCTTCAGCATCTGCACATACAAATTGTTTTTTTGTTATGGTATATCAAATATTTTGAATCAGAGTATTTTGTAAAGAGTTTTTCGAAATACACTGAGTCTACATATTGTTTATAATGTTCATTTATAACATTATTAAATACATATTTTTGTGCGCAAAATTTTAATAATGAAATTAGCCTTATTGCAGGCTGAATATACAGGTTGAAATTGTAAACAGTCGACAAACCGAAATGGGAGATTGTACTCATCACTATGAACAACGTTTACTATGGGACCAAACCGGAAATAGCGAAAAAAAAACAAGTGTTCCCTATATTTATGTTCGCATAACTCGTCAAAATGTAGGGAACAGCAAATTTTTTTAAATCGCGATTTCCCTTTTGGTCCCATAGTAAAAGTTGTTTATAGTGATGAGTACAATCTCCCATTTCGGTTTGTCGAGTGTTTGCAATTTCAACCTGTAGACTTCCCAAGTGCTGAGCCAACTAAAACCACCTGATCAAAAAACGCAAACACGAAAATTGAATATATTTTAAAAGATATTTTTACTACGCCGTAGATACACTGACAGTTGATTGGAAGACCAATGAAAACGGCGGACGGACGCACGGAAATTGGAAATCTCATGGCGTAATAGAAATTTCACTGTTCAGCTGCAGTATGCAGCTTTTTGAATCTCCACTCGTCCATACATTGACACGTATGTTTTCTGTGGTAACTTCGTGTTCAACGGTGTTTGCTTTTCATAACGAATTCTATTTGTTATTTTTTTACTATTTTTAGATTATTCATTTACACTCCACGTTCGTAAACCACTGACAGCGCTTGTGCAGTACGTCCGATTCAATCAGAAAATACGATCCGAGGAAACTCGACTGACAATCTATGAAATTTGGATTGGGTCAATTGTTACAGAAATAGGGTTACCATCTCTAAAATTTGGCAACCAGGACAAGACGCGTGAAAATCCCGGATTTTAGAGCCCAGAACCCGGACATGTCAACAGGTTTTTTTAAACATAGTCAGTTTAATAAAAACAGTTGTTTAGCGTGTCGGTTCGTCGGTCAGTGCGTGTGTCGCGGGCGGCCCAAAACTTTAAATTTTTAAACCCGGACTACATATGAAGCCCCGCCCGGACGCTCCCCGGATGCCCTCTAAACTAGGACAAATCCGGGGATACCCGGACGGATGGCAACCCTATACAGAAACAATCTCTCGCGCCTCAGCAACCGCCAGTTAAGTCAACCTACACCTACACCTGAAGACCCTGGACTCCTCGTATCGTCTTGTCGTCGAACCACGCACTTGTAAACTAATCTTGTAATTATTGTAAAATATATGTATATTGTATGATTAAAAGTGTTTTCATTATTCTTACGTAAGTACACTCCTGCTAAACTGCTTCTACTTCTTGCTAGATTCTGATTTGATGTGCACATGCTCGTTAAGGGTTGACTCCTCAAGCCACCCTTAACCCGCTAAGCGTAACATTGGTGATCAATCGCAACAGAATCGTAGCCGAACCGCGTTCTTTCGACAGTTTTCGTTTACAAAAATTGACAAACTGTGTAACAATAAAAACAAAACCAAACATTGACTAACGGTTGTATGTTTGCGTGTCGGCAACAATTTTGTTAGTAGAATTGGCTTAATGTAGTGCACAACTGTTCAAACTAATAGTACTGAAGCTTGTTCGAATAGTATTTGCTCGGATTCGAATCGAACGCAGGGCAAACCCGCTCTAACTTTTCACAGACAAATGAAATTATCCAAGGTTGTACTTCATTTTGATCTTGTAGAGGTATTTTAAGGCTGTCGTCACACACGGTGCAGATAGTAATATTGTATCTGCGATTATCTGCGCATAAAAACTTATACCCTCTTATTACAAAAGATGGTTTAAACCAAATCTAAGGTAAACCCCGGTTTAAAATATACCCATCACTTTCTTATGTCATATAACAAAAGAGACGGGGCTATTTTAAAACCTAGGTTTTTCTTAGACCATCTTTTGTAATAAGGGGGATAATATCTAAAGTGGAAATGGCGACAATGGTTGAATTTATTTATTAGTTGAAAGTTATTCGTTCAATAAAATTATTTGCAAGTTAATATTTTCAACTTGAAAATATTAACTTTTTTACTCGTATTCGATCACTAAAATATAACTAGTCAACGAAGTTAATAATATGTGTTAGTTTCAACAAATCGAATGAACTCTTTCATTCATACTTTAACAGACTGTCTAGCCAATGTTATTATTTTATCCGTTATGATTGAATTGGATATCAAAATGAAGGACTTAATTTAGATTTATGTTCGCATAACTCGTCAAAATGTAGGGAACAGCTGTTTTTTTTTTCGCAATTTCCTGTTTTGTCCCATAGTAAAAGTTGTTCATAATGATGAGTACAGTGACCCCTTAAAAGGTTGTGCGTTATTTATGTTACATCTTGTATACATAAGTTAACGTACAAATATATCAAAACACAAAATAAATAGGTACATCCGCGATATTTCACCGACCTTTCTTGATAATTTAATATCCAACAAATTGTGACAACCGTAATTCCGGTCACAATTCAATGTAGATTAGATCCCGGGATCCAGGTTTAAACGCAAATATACTTTATCCCTTGAGATTAGATCCGGGGAACCTCATCCGGAATGTACAATAGGACCGAAATGGTACCGCGAACAGGAATGTTTTATATTTATGATTAGTTACGGTTGTTACTCACGTGCATTTTTCGGATAGAAATTCTTTGCTATAACGTAACCTAAGTACAACGTGTTACATAATTCCCCTTAAAAAGAAAATGTCATAAAATAAAATCATCACTGAAAAGCAATCCTGAAAACATTTTTTTTTGTTACTTTACTTGGTCGCGTTTGACCCTCATCGCACCTGATGGTACGCGCAGACAGGATCTAAGATGGAGCACACGAATCCAAGTAATAAAGATAAAGAGAGATTCCCCTCCCTCTGGCTCTCACATACACACGGCGGAACACAGTAAACTGCTTGGCGCCGGACTTTAATGTGAGGGTGGTAGCTAGCCAGGCAGACCGTATAGATCCTACCACCAAGCAACAACATAAAACTAAAGAGTAGACTACCCAGAAAGTCATTTACATTCCTACCTAATTTCCTCAGAGATGTAAATGACAACAACCATAAAAGACTACTTGATTAGTATTTTCTTTTTTAAGGGGAATTATGTAACACGTTGTACAGGTACAGAATTTAAGAAATTTGAAAAAATTAAGATTTTTTTTATTGTTTTTACGGATATTTGCGACAGTTGTTACGAGCAATTATACTCTGTTTACCGAAAGTCCTGATATAGCGGTCATTTCGTAAATTGCAGCCGTAAGGAGACTACAAAGGCACTGCTTATTTCTTAAAGAAATGTTCCAGCAGACTTGAGAGAGAAGAATTTAGAACAAGAAATGTAGACAATTGTGTGCAAAAACAAAACAGACAAATATACAGACACAAAGAACCACATAAATACAAAAAGAATAAAAATATACAATGAACTTACACGTTCTAGTTCCAGACAAAGAGAAGCAGAAGCATGGCAAAACAAGTAACCCTTTTAATTTATAAATAGCGACTCACGCGTGTAAATGTCTAAACTACAAAGACAATGAAAACTTTTAACTAACCCTGGCCCTTGAGAAGTTGTTTCTAGGCGACTACAAAAATTACTTTGTTGAATGTTATTTAACAACGGAACACTACTTTAGTTGTGGTCCAGTTGTCCGACGTGGACTTGGCAGTTTATTTTAAACTATACTAGCGACCCGCCCCGGCTTTGCACGTGTACGTTTTATAGCTTAAAACCTTCCTCTTGAATCACTCTATCTATTTAAAAAAACCGGATCAAAATCCGTTGCGTAGTTTTAAAGATTTAAGCATACATAGGGACAGATAGACAGCGGGAAGCGACTTTGTTTTATACTATGTAGTGATTTACAGAATACTAGCTGTGCCCCACGGCCCCGCCCGGGTCAAAAGTTTTTTTAAATTATGTCAGAAACCTTTACAGGCGTGCGCAACATCTGACCACAGATCATATAATACTGCGATCTGACCAAAGTTTCATCGCAATCGGATGAATGGTATAGGAACGCAGACGGGACAAACAAAGAAACATTAATTTTATATTTACAACAAACACAGTGGTTCAATTATTTCATTCTGTTGCGATTATTAATAATAGGGGAATTATTAATCGGGCGAATAAATAATATATGGAAGACTGTTAATGAGATACTTTAATCCTTACCTCGACACGGATAGATTAGGTTCGAAGGGGTTTGTGTTAGGTTACTTTAAACCCTGCAGACAGAAATAGGAGCCCCGCGTAGCTGGGCTCCGTCGACGCTCCTTTAGAAACCCAAACAACCTTACAAACATACAACAATAATTCGAGTGAAATTCGTTCACTTAAGAATATTATACTGATCGTTCTGAATAACTAGTACCTCAAATTCGTAATTTTAAGTTGCCGTTTTCAATATTTGTGTTCGCCCTCAGTCTTTCGCCCACTTAGTATTTCAGTACGCCATAATCAGTATTTTTGACACCCTTACTTTGAATTTATATTCGATCGTTTAAATACTACCCTTAATAATAATAGCGAGAGGCTCTGAGGCTCTCAGTAGGCAGCTGGATCATGGGTTTGATTCAGAAAGCGGTACTTCTGGACACGGCGAGTATTGTTAGGAAGTTCCTGTCTCTGGAGCCCTGACCGCCCGTAGCTTGGACCCTGTTCCCGATGCCGGTGGACTATTTTTTATATTTTTGAATGTGTATTGTTTTAATTGAATACGTATTCACAATGAATAAACGAGAATAATATAGGTCAATAAATAGCATAGGCACTGACGTTTTGTAAGACTATACTTTTTATAAGTTTGTGTGCGTACTAGAAATGCCGCATAGTAAATTTTTGCCTGCAGAAATCGGACACTGATAGTCGGACATCTGTGATCTACCTTACCCGGCCGGTGGAACAAACTTCGTTACACATCTACTTCCAAGTAGATTGCTCCACGGCAGGTTTGTCCTGAGGCTCACGGATTTTGTAATCGATCAGTCGGGATAAGATATATTGGGGTTCTCGGCCAAACTCAATTTTCTAGATAGTATGAAACAGGAAAAAAAAGGAATACCAGAACTTGTATCTTTATTTTTGGTCTGCGTAGTAAAATTTAAAAAAGAAAATTAAACCGTTATTGATTGAAGTTCCATTGCTAATCATGGTTATTGATTTAATTTTCAGATGTAATTCGACGGCGACGGTAAATTACCAAGAACTCCTAACTGATATTTTTTGACAAACAGCTTTTTTAAGCAGGAGTTCTTGGTAGTTTACTTATATGGACAATTAACCGCTAGCGGCCCGACCGACGATCCGGATCGTCAGTGCTATTGTTTATCTATTGTGTCTATAATTACAGTACTCGATAAGTTAAGTAGTAAAAAAAAGCTGTTTGTCAAAAAATTACAGGAGTTCTTGCCTTGGTAGTTAACCGACGAATTGCGATCGCACTTTTAGATTGAAGTAACGTAGCAGGAAAGTCCTCCTTTCAAATTACATTGCGCGGAAAATGGCAGAATTTGCAAATATCCTGTGTGCACATCCTATCAAGTGCGATTAGGGTCAAACGAGACCAAGGGCCCAATTCTCCTAAAATAAATTGTTGCCAAACGCAATCGAACCACAACCGTCAGTCAGTTTTTGTTTTCGAAAACTTTCAAAATGATTGATATTGTTTTTTGTGTCAAACAATTTGAATGCTTTTGAAATTCAGAACTGTCTGAATGAATGGTTCGGCCTTGGTTCGGTTGTGATTTATCAAGATTTATTTTAGGAGAATTGAGCCCCAAGTCTAATAACAATAAAAAATAATTTGATACATTCTAACGAGTGACTTAGAATTTACTGTAATGTCTTGAAAACAGAAAGTTATTCAAAACGTCGACTTGTCTAGCAACGAACACACTCGAGTTTGTCTGTGTATAAACTTGCCTAGTTCCATGTTTACATATCGTATTTCACCTCAATTGTAGCGAAACTTTGTGGCAACACAATCTCATCGACATAGTTTAAACCCAATTTATTGCAGCAGATTAATCGTAGTGAAGACAAAGAGACCGTTACGATTAATCGTTTGGTTATGAAAGGAAAAGACTTGCCTATGCTTTTTCCGAAGTATTTTACCAGATGACCAGAGAGGCCGTTCTGCTGATAAAAACAGAATGCGATCCCCAGTACGTCTACCAAACGTGGTGATTATAGCAATTTCTACATTGACCGTTTTTTGTAGTGGTCATTCGGAGGCTTTTTTTACGGGCTAAAATAACAATAATAATTATGACATAACACCTAAAGAGGCTCCCGTTGGGCGGCTGGATCAAGGGCCTGATACAGAAAGCGGTACTTCTGGATACAGCGCGTATTGTAAGGAAGTTCCTTTCTCTGAGGCCCTGACCACCGGTAGCTTGGACCCTGTTCCCGATGCCGGTGGGCTACTATATTTTTATGTTTTTTTTTGTATGGTAATATTTAAAATGTAATTTTATATGTGACTAGAGGTGGCCAGCGGCTTCGACCGCGTGGTTGTCATTTATCGCGTATTCCGCGTTTTTCTCCACTATAATATGCATGTATTATACATATAAACCTCCCTCTTGAATCACTCTATTTATTAACAAAAACCGCATTAAAATCCGTAGCGTAGTTTTAAAGATCTAAACATACATAGGGACAGACAGCGGGAATCGACTTTGTTTTATACTATGTAGTGATTTGAATGAATAAAGGAAATAATAATTATTATGATAATTTAATCCATGTAATACAAACATTGATTAGACAAGGGCCGTAGTTCTTCAATAGTCCCAGGTAACCAGTCCGCTTTAGCCACCCAAACCCATAGACCCATACTTTGTTTCCATATCCTATAATAGTCCTGCATCAACCGGGGGTTTTCCTTGGGTGTAGTTGCAAAGTGTATACAGGGATAATCGTCGGTTGGTGTTTCATCTCATCTAAACCTACCTAGGGGGCCTCTGCGAGTTGGTTTCGGTCCCTCGTACGCCTGACAAAGGCCCGGGACCTTAGAGTCCCGAGATATATAAAAAAATATATGATAATGAGTTAATGGGAAAACAGAGCTAAAGATATCCAAAGGCGAATACTACACGCTCTGTATTTATCAAAATATTTGGATCGCGATCCTGGATCGTAATATTTCTCTCTTCTCTCTCGGTCCCTCAATTCTGAGGATCGTGACCAAAACTTCCTCTCCATTTATTTCTGTCTGAGGTAGAATGCACGGCTAGTCATATGTTGCCGCCAACCGCACACTTGACTACATCGCTCCAACTAACGGGCGCCGGGCGCCCGACCTCTGGCTCTCCTGTCTTTAATACATCAATACACTGATCAACACACTCAAAAAATATCACGATCCAGGATCGCGATTCAAATATCCTAACAAATATTGAGCGTGTAGCATGCGCCTAAGTTTTTTTATTTATTTTTTATTATTTGATTTGGTCGCACTTGACCCTCGTCGCACCTGATGGTAAGCGCAGACAGTGTCTAAGATGGAGCACACGAATCCAAGTAACAGAGATATAGAGGGATTCCGCTATACCCCTCTGGCTCTAACATACACTCGACGGAACACAGTAAACTGCTTGGCGCCGGACTTTAATGTGAGGGTGGTAGCTAGCCAGACGAACCGTATAGATCCTACCACCAAGCGTGCTGGGTTTTGTTTATTTATTTTTATTTTATTTATTTGGCTCACTAACAATTGTTTACACTGAATAGTACAGTAATTTAAACAAGATAATATAACAATTACAATGTAACAATCTCTTATAAGTAAGCACCGCATGCACTAAATTAGCAGTTTACAGTGTCGACGAGCAGCAACGTACCAACACTACATTTATTAAACAATTATATAATATACCAAAACAATAGTGACCAATAATACAGTACTAATATTGAAACAAAAAAAAAAACAATAAATTATCTGACATTAATTATTATTATTACATTTATTGTTGAATCTTATAACACGCGTCTATTCCCAGCGTGCGATAAGGAAGCTTTATATTCTATCCCGTCCCCACACGGGATAAATAGTTGTATTATTTTGTACCTAATTGCATCCAATCACGTGATCAGATGGGAAGCTTTTGCGTGATCCGATGCAACAAACAACGAATCACGTGATGCGTTGGGAATAACTCACTAAACCTCGTACATCTTATAAATCGAGTCCCCCGATTACCCAGAAACCCTTGGATTAACCGTGGGCCCCCAATTAGTCTGTACAGTTAAATCGTTACGATTTATCGTAACACGTGTAGAAGGATTTAGGGAGACAATATTATATCAACTCTCAAGTTCAATGCTCAACTTCTGTTTTCGAATAACTGTTTTGAGGTTAGGATAGGCGTAGACTGAGTTACTTTGTGAAACTTAGAAATCAAATCAGATAATATTTTGAATGAAACTATTTGAACTTACTGATTGCGAGAAAATTATCCGACACGCTACGCCAATGATTGGTGCAATGGCTGAGCAATTAGCTGCTGCGCTACGGGTCGCGGATCAATTCCCACACGGAACAAATATTTGTGTGGCCTACGGATAATTATTCTGTGTCTGGGTGTTTGTGCATGTGAGATTTCTGTGTGTAAACGCACCCAACACAGGAGGATTAGAAGTGCAGGGCAACGTTTGAAAAATAAATTTACGGGCAGCAACAGCCCCTATGCTGGGAGGACTTGATCATACTATCACCAAACTACTTGTCCAATGTGGTGATTAGGGACACTAGGTCCCCATTTAACAGACATAGGTGTTCAAAGATTTCATAAAAAATACGCTAAAATCTATCTTAGAACCGCTATGATCAGCTGCGTTTACATTTTAGGTCATATTTGGTGTCACGGATTAGAAGCTTCATTTTCTGAATTCGTAAAAAAAGCAACGAAAAAGAATTAAAAAAAAATCTTTTTGCACGGAAATAAAAGTTGAAATTTTAACACTTGCTTTAAAACAGTCATTAGTGATACTTTGAGTGAGCCGCGACATTAACGAGTCCACCCTACGCGAGCTCAAAGTAAAGACCAGACTCTCTACGACTTATCTCCGCAGAGTTTTGGAATTTTTCGGCCATATAGCGAGAAAAGATGGCAATAACCTCGAACAACTGATGGTTACCGGCAAGGTGGACGGTAAACGACAAAGAGGTCGCAGCCCTTTGCGATGGTCTGACCAGATAAGCTCACCTCTCGATAGGAAATTTCACGATGCGCTTCAATTGGCCAAGGATAGACAGAAATGCGGAGGGCGGACAACGCCCTCTTCCAGTCCCCCTGAATGGGTCCAGGGGCGACGGACTTGGGGAAGGCTGTCGCCCCCCACACATCAAGATCCGAGGCGGCGGCGCGAAGTGTTGCAAGCGCGTCCCTCGTAGACGGCGCGGGGGGAGATTAACACCTCACTCCCCCCGCTAACCCGAGGAGGCCCGCGGTGGCGTGCTGGCACCAGCCGGGGGTTGCGGAAGTATCGTTAGTTCCCGTGAAACCTGGCGCAGGTGTGAGATGGAACACCGGGGTGGTTTTAGTCAGTAAGAGTCTGACAGACCCCTCCGCCCACCCCAGGGCGGACGACATCCATGAGGATTTACAGCCCGAAAAAAAAAGGATAGACAGAGATGGCGTAACATCATCAGGGAAAAGATGTTTTCAAGGGAGGATCACGACCCTCAGTACGACTTGAGGAGGAGGAAGTGGCCCGCGGATTTGTACCTACTTTCCGACTAACCTTCTACATTACCTTCTCCTAGGTAACCTACACTGTGGTTGTACAGACGGATAAGGGCCTGTCCACATCTCCATGTCACGACGTCGTCAACGTGGAACGGTGCGGTAACGCGGTACGGTGCGTTGACATAACGTGCAAATTTACGTTACCGTATCGTAAAAATGCACGTCAGGATCATTGTTAGATTTATCGTTGACCATGTAGATCCTGTATTTTAATAAGAGAAACAGCAAGCATTAGCATTTAAAGCATCGGAGCACATAGACAGCGATTAACTCGCGGGCGTGGAAAGCGCGGGCGGACCGCATATACGTGTGCGCTTGCGGCTAGAGGCGGAACGTGTTACGTAACGGTAACGTAAATTTGCACGTTATTTCAACGCACCGTGCCGCGTTACCGCACCGTTCCACGTTGAAGACGTCGTGAAGTGGAGATGTGGACAGGCCCTAACACAGTTAAACACACCTTAAGTTCAAGTAAGGACATGTTTCTTAACTTGTCACTACGAAGGCAACTTGTTAACACGTATAAGATATAGTTCTGTTGAATTTGAACTAACTTGTATTTTAGATGCGACGTGACTTTAATACTAGTGCACCGCAGCGGGGTTCGCGTGTGTTTCATGTTTCAACATGAATTGAATGACAAGTTTCTAGCACCAGAGGAACTGACTAACATAATTAGCGTTATCTGAGGAATTTAATAAACTGCTCTCATTTGAGATATGTCCTAAGGGAAGCTACTATAGAGCAGAATTCCGTACACGTGACCACTTTTTAGGACTCCGTAGTATACATATAAGTCTGCAGCTTAGCTCAGAGACTCTTAGTACTAGAAAGCTATAATTTGGCATGGATATACATGTTAATCACGCAGACAAAGATGTAAAATAAAAACCAGTTTTTTTTACGTTTCATCCTGTGCTCCTAATCATGGTGTGGGGTGTTGTTGGATAGGTCTTTCAAAAATATTGCGGGTTTGTGACAACAATTTTTCGATTAAGGGATCCGTTTCTGAAATATTAAGCTTTAAAGTGTTAATTTTTGTTAGAGTCAAGTGTCCCCCCTCCCCTGCCAGCTAAACGGTTAGTTTTGGATACGTGAAAAAATTCGCGGTAGTAGTATATACAACGAAGTTAAAAGGAAAACTATCACAGCTAAGTAGGCTTTACAAGTTTACGAGTAATAGTGGACCAACTTGTAAAATGTACTTGGAAAAGTAAAAATTTCGTGCCAATTCCATAGAAAAGTTACTAAGCCCCCTTCTTAGTCTGCATTATTGTGCAACTACGGAACCCTATAACTGCGCGTGGCCTGACACACACTTGGCCAGTTTTGTTAAAATTTATCTCTCTTGATATCCTACCAAACGGCACGAGTGATCTCTCAAACGAGAGCTGTTTATTAATATGGGCTTTAGACTTTGGCAAGTCTCTCCCAAGCTGGAACCATTTTTTTTATTCTATTGGACTGCTCTAGATGGTCCTAGGGGACCGTTTCTACCTAAACGGTCAGTCATTGGTGAGACCTGAAGGGTCTCCAGCCAATTCTTCTCTCGTGTCAGCACGAGCTATACAAAAATAGCTCAATGCTGTGGTGAAAAGATTAGCCAGTCAGCAAGTTTGGTAGCGGGGCTGACTGCCCAGGGTGCGCCGGACGTATTGAAGTATCGTCACTCGTGGAGGCTCTTTTCAAGCACCCCAATTCCAAAATTCCAGCCAATGGTGGGGAAGTAAAATACTTAACCTAAGCTAACTACTTGTACTACACTAACATCATGACTACCTGCAACAACAGCACTAAGGGCGACCCCTGGTGGGACTCGGACCTCGGCTTAGGGTGTTGCTGGCGGGGACTTATGGGAGAGAGACAGCTTAATGAGGGCTGAAAATTATCGGTGTGACTGCGGAGTCTGAAGAGACGACCGGCTCAACGGCGGGAGAGCTCGGTGGACCGTGACCGGCCAAGCTGGAACCGCCGGTCCTTCGTCTTTTGTATCCAGTCCACCCCAGTTATGTAGCTCTCACAAACATTTATATTTTCATGTCATTACTAGCTGTGCCTGCAACTCCGTCCGCGTGGAAGTCGGAAACCAATATTGTGTTACAATAACTAAACAATGTAGATGTCGAAACGGCTGTACGTTGTTTTATAGCTAATAGTTTTATAGAATTTCGTTTCACATAAAATTTTACTCATATTATCGTTTCATAGAATAATCAATACGCAGAATACTTACTTTGAAGATTTTTAAATCATTGATTTTTGCTTCACATAAAGTTTAATCTTAGAATAATCATATCATAGAATAACAAATCAAATATTATTTATCATTATATTGTTTATTTAATATAAAACTTATTACTAAGAAAAATATTTTATCGAGTGACACAGAGTTCCTAAATTTCTGTCTGCAGGGTTTAAAGTAACCTAACACGAAGGGGATGACGGGGGCTTCGTTCTCTCGCTTTGCTCGCTCACTTTAGGCCCCGTCATCCCCTTCGAACTTAACCTACCCGTGTCGGGGTGCGAACAAACAATATTCGTTAAAAATAATTCTACTGTTTGATAAGTTTGTTTAACAAAAAAATCGATTGAAAATTAATTGAATTGTTTTTCTGTGAAATATGTTTCATTCAAGTAAATAGTCTTTGAAACAATAATATTCGAAATAAAAATACAAGGACCAAATATTAAAACATTTTCTAGGAAACGAAATTCTATGAAATTTCTGTGTGCGAAACAAAGGGACACGGTTACGAAACCATATCACTACAACGCCATCTAGTTTTATAGGCGAACGAAATCGATACATATCACGCAGTGCAGTCTCTAAAATGTTTTCACTGCCATCTATTAAGCAAATATGCTAATATTTGCTTAATAGATGGCGTTTATTGTTAATGTAATATATTATAAATTGTTAATCTATGTAGGTATACAGGTTGGTTCAAAAGTCGTGGATCAAACGAAACAGGGCGATAGTTGGGGTTATTTGCAATAAAAAATATCCGTGTGGCAGAGCCCTAACTTGATCTCCTTAAAAGTTATGAAACAAAGAGTGTTTTTTAAAAAAATATCAAAATTTGTAATAAATAGGCAATTATAGCAAAATGGGTTCCTATTTTAAAACAATAAATGGTGTTTAGTTGATTGAAAGTGCTTTTATGACAGTGGGTACCATGATTTATGAGTATTGGCACTTTTTTCAATATCTTTTAAGTCTCATGAAACAATATTTGTAACTTTAGAACCTTACTGTAAAAAAAAAAAATCTACCATAAAATGCTGCAAATAACCCCAACTATCGCCCTGTTTCGTTTGATCCGCTTTTAACCACCCTGTATAAAAATGAATCCACGGATAGCACGGCATCACGCGTGAGCGGCTGGACCGATTCGTTTTTTTTTTTTGTTGGGTTCGTTATTGTCTGGGGAAGGTTCTTATAAAAGAAAATTTTGATATTTAAAAAAAAACAAAATTATCTCAGTATGTCCACATTTTTCATTTGTTTACCGCATGCATGAAAAACGGTTTTAACTTTTTGTTACTATTTTGATTTTGTTTCTGAAGGTAAGTAGAAGGTAGGCTAGGTAGTAAGTAGGAAAAATTGCAAGGCACAGCTAGTACAATATAAATATAAAACAGGATATTACATTTCAACCCCATTTAAGAACGTTAAATTCACCCACTAGTAGATAGACCAACCCCGTTAACATTTCTATCGCATCCTGGTTGTCCCTCGATTTGTGTGACAGCTTACAGTCGGGCCTTCCCATACATCTTGCGGATAACTTGACTGTACCTGACGTTACAGAATCTTGATCCTAAAAGCCGAGTCGTCTACCAAGATCCCGCCTGTCAACAAGACGCAAATCGTTGGAAATGTTGGAAAATAGAGCGTTAAGCTGCAAAGTAAGTAATCCGATACCAGTAGTTTACCTTGTATTTATCTTGGTCGCCCTGTACGTAAGCTCGCTGATTTTTCGCGCATGTATACCTAGGTATTCAGGAAGGAAATATTTGAGGAGTGTCTGATCAAAAGTGGCTATTTACGACGTAAACTAATTTTCAGAAATTACCAATTTCTGTCGTACTACTTTTTTTTATAGTAAAAAGCTTGTTTTAACCAAAATAAAAAGGGACATTTTTCACAGAGAAATAGCCACTTTAGGAGCAGTCTGAGATCGGAAATGGATAAGTACAATATAAAAAGTTAAACATTTTTTTGGATAATGTAAATAGCTTGTGATCAAACACTCCGGTTGCCTGCTGTAATAGTAGATTGTTGCATCGAGCGCAAAGTGAGTTATTAATGCACGATTGTTATGTTGGTGCCCGAGCGCATGCAAGGGCACTAAATTAACACGAGTGCTTTTCTTTCAACTACCAATCTACCTACCGTGTTAAAATACCTACTCAAAATAAAAACACAAGTTAATGAAAACAAAGTTTAATTCATCTTCGCCTCAAACATTTAAAAATTACAATTATTAAATGTACACTTATTAAAAGTCAGCATTTTTACTTGGAACATTTATTCGAGTATTTGTGTGGTTTATTTGTGAATAATAATTATTATTATCAGAATCAGACGATACAGGTAGACGCGGGCTCAATTTCAAATCATTTCCATGAGAAGTAGACGGACGTGGTGATGTTGATCGGTGCAAATGAATTGATTCCGTTATATTTTGAGTGATGTTACTTTTATTTTGTACCGATTCCTCTATGTAACCTTCTGCTACTTGGTCCGATTTCCATCCACCATGACGCTTGAGCGTAGCCAAATTAGCACCGGAATCAGCTAGCCAGCTAGACGTTCGGCGGAAACAATGCCCAGTGTAGGCTTCCGGGTTTTGTAGCTTCAGATAACTGGCAATTTCATAAGGCAATTTTCCACATTTGTTTCTCTCGATGGTTTGTTTTGTGCATTTTCCATTCTGGTAATTTAAGAAAAACCGCTTTGTGTTTATAGAACTTGGACGCAGCGCCATGTATTTCTGCACTACATTTAAAAATTCGTCACGTACATATTACAAATTGACGGTATTTCTATGTTTTCGTGTTCATAAGTTTAATTAGCAGCATCTGGTTATGTGTTTCGATGTTGTCAATTGTGATATTCATTAATTCAGAGCTTCTGCAAGCACCGTTTATACCGAAAATGAGTGCTACCTTTAAAAAAGATTAAAATTCGACGTTACCCATAAATTAACACATACTTAATTTATAAGCATAAAATTATAAGAATGGCAAATATTTAGTAGAAATACATTGCCGGGTAATTAGAATAACTTCAAACATGTCGCAAGTAGTTATTCTACTTAGCCGGCAATGTACTTCTATGAAACACTTGCACTGAACAGTGTTTATACCGGTCATAATGTATCAACGTCTAGATTATGTAGGTACTTAAAACTTATCTTTGTTGCTAAATATTTATTGTCAGATGCTTCATTCAAAAATGTTTCTACTTATATCCTGAGCTGAGAGCACTTTCGACTTTTTACTGATATACCCAATCTGATAGCCGTTTCAGAAACGATGTTATTTTAGAGTAGGTATTCTTTTATATTCACGTTGTACTTGGTATTAACTGTGCTTTTTAACATTGAATATACAAGGTTAGTCAGAAAGGGGGTACTAATCCGAAAGGGTTTTAAAGTATACATAATAATGAATAACTTTTGTTCTACAACTTTTCCCAAAAGTCAATAGTTTAAGAGAAAAAGATGTTCAAAAATCTCAAAACAAAATCTCTAAAATCTATCTATCCCCAGTTATGACCAGCTGTGTTTACATTTTAGGTCATATTTGGGGTCATGAATTAGAAGCACCATTTTCTGAATTTGTTACTAAAGCAGGGATGAAGAATTTTTGAAAAAACTAAAATACTTATAATCATTTTATTTGGATTTTTTTATCGAATTTTGAAATTTTAACACTTGCTTTCAAACAGTCATCAGCGATACTATAAGTAGGCTTCGGATTAGTACCCCCTTTCCGACTAACCTTGTATAGACCACAATGAAGATGGTCTAATTTTTTGGGCATCTCACTGATATACGTTAAAAACACACTTTCGGACAGTGATTTTACATGTCTTTCGTTTCTCCACTTAATAAAATTTTCATAAACTTTTAAATATTTAATATTTAAAAGCTTATGGAAATTTTATTAAGTGGAGAAACGAAATATGAGGTCTATACAAATCTATCCACCCCTTCGGGAAATACAGGCGTAATGTGATTGTTTTTAAAATCATATTTTCTCTAGACAGATGGAGATATTTAATTACTATAAAGCGATTAACTTTCTACGCAATTACAAAGTTATTGCCCAATTTGAATGAGAAAAACACAATTATGTTCCGGTAACTTCCCAACAAAATGAAAATAATGTCGATACCCATGTTGTATCATGTTCCTTTCAATACGAGATACTATCCGATACCGTACAAAGGCTTTGTAATAAGAAACCACGCCATGTCTCCCTAGAGATGAAAACTCGTTATCATTGTTATGACAAATATTTAACTTTCTATTTGTTGTAAATGTAACTAAACATTGTAGCCTTCAGGGAACTCTTTGATAATAGCACTGATATTTTATTAATAGGATACTAAGCCCGATTTTATCTTTATTATTAGATTTACCTAATATACACCGTGGGCCCGAGGTACCCGATTATAACCACGCCTTTCTGATGGTATTATGAGTCAAATGTTATATCAACAAAAGTCCAATTCAGTATTTCTATTTTTTTTTCTGTACTTAATAAATCAATTGTCTTTAGTACCTACTTCCTTGTAAACAATACCTTAGGTTGAAGTGGCAACATTTATAAATTATCGTGTGAGTGAATAAGAAACTTCTCACTTCACAACCCTCCCCGACAAATAAGACATACGGCGAGAGGGGTATAGTATGACAAAACATTACCGTGACAAAAGTCGCTACGCCGCGTTCATAGGACTTGTTCCCATAGGTATTTTTCGATTTGTGAATTTCCAACAAATTTTATCTTAGCTTTTCTTCTCCAATTAGGCATTGGAATCGAAGGTTAAAATCTTTCGGGTACCTCGGGCTCAGGGTGTATATAAATAAAAAAATATCGGCATTGCCCAGTAACGAGTTGCGGAGGTCTGATGGCAGTCGGTCCGTGTAAAATTAAGCCGCATCTGGTTAGACTGGAAGCTGACCCCAACATAGTGCGAAAAGGCTAAGCAGAACGAATGTAGATATTAGATTTACCTAAAAGCGAACTACAGTATGTCGGATTCGAAATTGTCACGAGATTATTTATGATATTATCACTTTTATCCGATATAACTCGAAGAATTGCCAAACTTAAGTGGCAGTGGGCGGGGCACATTGCTCGCAGAACGGATGGCCGATGGGGCCGAAAGGTTCTGGAGTGGCGACCGCGTACCGGAAGACGCAGCGTGGGTAGGCCTCCCACAAGTTGGACCAATGAGCTGGTGAAAGTCGCGGGAAACCGCTGGATGCGAGAAGCACAGGACCGGTCGATGTGGCGATGCTTGGGGGAGACATATGTCCAGCAGTGGACGTTTTTCGGCTGAATGATGATGATGATGATTTTCACTTATCGGTTGAATGCTTTCTTTCCATGCAGGAGGGTCGCTGATTTCGATCCCGAACGCACCTCTGACTTTTCTTATTCATGTGCGGATCAGAATTTAATCATCACTTGCGTAAACGGTGAAGGAAAACATCTTGAGGAAGTCTGCTTAAAGTTCTTGATGGTGTGTAGTCCACCAACCCGCACCATGCCTGTTGCCTACCACTAAGACCTAAAACTCTTCTAACTCTGTAAAGAGGCCCACGCCCAACCGTGGAACAGTAACTATCGAGCTGATTATTATGAGTTCCTATCTACATTAATATTTTCATTTATTATTTTGGTAGGTACCAATAGATAAACCTCACGCTCCAACCGCCGCAACAGAAGGAGACGCCCCGGGCGTCGCGTCGGGAGTCGCAGGGCGATTCCCGGCCGGCGGCCATCGTAGGCGCGAGGCTGCGGACGACGAGCGTTGGGTGGCTCGCCGTCCGATCAGAACCAGGCCCGGGTCGACGGCGCGTTGTTTTCCACGCGCGCCTCATAGAGATGTCAGCTTAGTAGATAGGGCCCGCAGGGTTGCGGAATTTGTTCGAAAGAGTTACCGCGGCCCTGGAACGCAAAGGGCATTAGGAGGAACACGGATGGGTTTTAGTCAGTAAGAGTCTGACACTCCCTTCCGCTCCGCCCAGAGCGGAAGGAGTCGTTTGATGATTTCCAATCCATATAAAAAAGGTTCCCATAGATACGAAATTATAGAGACCGTTTCCGTTCAGTAAGTAGTTACATGAAAAACAGTAGTCCTTTAGAGCCATGACATAACGCCTTGTCGACCAGTCGCCGTTCATCATTAATTCTTTGATTTGCTTTAATATTTGAAAGTGTTCACGCAGTTGGTCGCCTGAGAGCCTGATTAGTCTCTGCACGGCGGCGCAACGCACGGTGCACGTGTTTATATGGACGCTTTCGCACGATGTACCTACGACTTCGGGGGTAGCTAAACTAACAAAAGAATAGTAAAGGAGACTCTTGCTTGCCAAATAAAATCACTTTGCTTTGGTTTTGAGCAATCTTTCTGATTTTTTGGTCACCTATGGACCGGGTCGCACACGACCAACGCCCATTTTCAATAATCTAGGTATCTATTGACGGTTTTCCCTAAACTAGATAGAAAGACATTACTTCTATGGAGCTTATGTCAAATTTCTATCTACTTCTAGAAGGGTAAACCATCGATAGATAGGTTATTGAAAACGGCCGTAAGTATGACGAGTGGTTTGTTTGTATCTGTGTAATAATGTTGGCCTCAAACTAGAAAATATTGCATTGAAAACCGGACACAAAATGTTCTTCCTTCCTTCCCCGATGATTCTTTTTATTTGAATTTGAAATTGGAAGATAGCAGCAACCAGAGACATTCTAGGTCACGAAATGTCAGTCGCTCTGCCAACATTTGATAAAATCAGTCCCGGCAATACATTTTTAGAGCTACCGTTGTTGTTTACAGTTCGCAATTTCCACACAAAATAGAAAGCGCCGAGTTGTTATTAGTATCACGTCCTTAAACCTCACAGGATTATTCGCATCACGCCTTCGGATAGCTTTATCACAGTTATCATGTTGACGCAGCCTCCCTCTTTCCTTTATATTTGTCCCAACCACTCGGTAAGAAATTAAGTTAAATAGAAATAGGTTTATGCGTAGAGCTCTGTACTCGTAAATACTTTGGATTACATTTAAGATTTAGGTATGAATACCGTAGAGTACTAAATAGGTTTGTTAGATATACGTAGATATTTTGTGCAGAAACGAGGAGAAATAGAATAGATTTCATATAAATTAGATATCTCATTTTTTTTTATTTCACTTATTCCTCCAACCGAAAGGACGTCGAAGCCAAAACTTATTTCAGCTATATCTGTTCTACGCGTGTAAATAAAGATCATTTCATTTTGGTTTCAAGAAGTAACAGACTTACAAAATTTCGCATAGGGGTCATGATACGGTGTAAAATTATTACATCGCAAGAAAATCCCTGTGACCAAATTAGTGCATGTACACCTACGGTCCTTAAAGACATAAGTACTGTAATTATAGACACAATAGATAAACAATGGAACTGACGAACCGGTTCGTTGGTCGGGCCGCTAACGGTTAAACGCATTACAAAACACGTGGCATCATTTTTTTAATGACCCGTTATCTTGTCGCACTTACGCGACGTCACGATAGGCTAGGGATGGGAGTCACCACTGCGTCGACTGCCCCGAGGACACGGCGCTGCACACGCTGCAGGCGTGTCCTGCGTGGGTGACGCAGCGCCGCGAACCAGTCGCGGCGGTCGGTGGTGGCCTCTTGCTCCCGGCCGTAGTTCTGTCTATGGTCGGGGGCGAGAGTGCGTGGGAAGCCGTCGCCTCCTTCTGCGAGGAGGTGATGGTGACAAAGGAGGGAGCGGAGAGGGAGAGAGAGGCAGCTGCCACTCTCCCTTCCCGCGCCAGATGCACCGGGCGCCGGAGGGCGCGCGACGATCTCCGGCCACCGTAGTGTGTGCCCTGCGAGCGGCGGGTTAGGGGACCCATCGCCCGACCAGTAGGGTAAAACCGGGATAGATGCCGCACTTTTTGAAATGGCCTCCTAATTTTAAAAATATTAATTTACCATGAATTATCTCTATGAATATAGCTAGTTTAATCTTTAATATTACGTTATGACTTGTTTTTGTTGACCTAGCAGTAACAGATTTTGTAGAAATTAACTTTTTACACAACAATTTATTTGAGGATAGATGCCTACCTATAAGGATAGATGCCCCACCATGAAAATGCTAATAAGGATAGATGCCTGCAGTGTAGGATAGATGCTCTATCGAATAAAATAAGTAAAATACATAATTTTAAGATCTTTTATTAGTAATCTTTAGAAGATAATTCGAATATGACACGCATAACCATAATAAAGTTAAGCATTTTGTCTAAAAAAATGATAATATTTAAGTTTTAACGTGCACAATCATATCTATTTTAACATTAAGAAATAATTATTTAAAATCTTCAGAAAAATAACACAAAAATATCTTAATTTTATTATCCTACTTAATTTAGGTCGAACTGGAAAGTGCTTTCAGTTTTCCACATCTTGAGCAATACAATTTCTGAAAATTGTTTAGCAGGTTTCATGTAGCCATTTCTGGCACATTATACACTAAATCCAGTCGGATTTTGACTTTGTATATTTACAGTTTTCAAAGCATTCTACCTATGCATGTGCATCTTTGCCTGTGTCTTTAAGGACTTCTGGTTCATGTCTCTTAGTTTTCTTTACAGGCAAACCTTTAGTTTTCTTTCCTTTATTTTTATAGTCGTTATTGGGTGGATTTTCTTCAGCTTCGCTGTTTGAACTGTAAATAATTTGTCGTTTTCATGAGATTCGACCCTCGATTTACTTTTAAATAATTATCATTTTCTTTATAATAAAAATCAGTCCAGTCGTCGTGGTCTTCACTAAAACATTTTTTATTGTCTTGTCCTTTGTCTTTTGTTCCTTTATTTGTTTTCTTAAGTTCTCCTTTTTCTTTGGTAGTTTCAGTCTTATTTCTCTTGACTTAGTTTTTATTTGTTTGTTTCTTCCTTTCAGCAATATGTTTCTTTTTTTTTCGAAAATCTAATCAAAATCGAAAGCTAATTGATCTGTAGCCCAAGAAAATACTCAAGCTCGTACTCTCTCCTTTCTTTTATATTTCCGTGTCATAGTTCACCTACAATCAGTAGACATTAATAAAAATACACGTAAGACATACTAATACAACATAATATTTCCGATAACTAATAATAAAACACGCTAGCAATAGTGCGCTGATAGCAGCGTATATTTAGATGCCCCGAAGAATATCAAAACCGACCATCAGGAATTGATTGAAAAAGAAAAAAAATATAACAGAACATAAGAAGCATATTAAAATATACTCTGACATATGTGTAGGTGTATGAGGGGATAGATGCCTCTAAGGGCACCTATACCTCGAAAAATCGGGGCAACTATCCTTTTTGATGTGGATAGATGCCCTTTTATTTCTTAAATAAACTAAAAACAAAATAGCGTTTATTTACACCTAGGTGTACACTTAATGAACCAGTATATTACTTATTATAAAAAATATAACGGAATTTATTACTACTTAAAAAGTTATACACCGGCAATTAATAACCTCTGAAAATTTGAAGCATTTTTCGCGTTCGCTGCGGAAACAATCACACGCACAAGCGAGATTTGTTCATAATGCACGACAACTTGCAGGGGACTAAGGTGTGGGGCGTCTGCGCTTCTTATTTAAACTATTAATTTTTAGTCGCGAGTTTGGGAAATTAGGTTTTTTGAAAACGAGGCACCTATCCCACTGCGGCATCTATCCCGGTTTTACCCTAACAGGCCCGAGAAGGCGGCGCGCTGTGTTCCGTGCGCACCTCTCAGGAGGACGTGGGGCAAGGCCCCACAGAGGAAGAGGTCTGCCAGGGGCTGGCGGACCGAGGCCTGCCGGGGTCGCGGTGCATGCAGCTGCGAATCCCGCGACCTCGGCCAAGGGTCAGGAGAAGTAACACCGTGGGTTTTTAGCCGGTAAGAGTCCGGCATACCCCTTTGCCTTCCCCGGGCAAAGGGCATCCACGAAAAAAAAAGGGTAGGGATGGGAAAAAGTGGCACACCTTGGAATTAGTGATATTTAGAATAAAAATGTAATGCTCGTCGGCGGAGGGGCTCGTGGCTAAGTAACAACCACGCGAATCATACGATTTACAAAATTAAACTGCGCTTAGATGGGTGACCATTCGTTACACATCGAGACCCCTCCGTGCGTCAGAGTGACCGTTATGCCGTTGGCCCCGGGTGACTAACGAAGACCCATGACAGCCGTTACGGGTAGGCAGTCAGACACCCGAAAATCTGGCAACCGATATCTAACCTTAGGATATCGGCATTGCCCAGTAACTGGGTTGTAGAGGTCTGATGGCAGTCGCTCCATGTAAAATTCTAATATTCAGCCGCATCTGGTTAGACTTGAAGCTGACTTCAACATAGGAAAAGGCTAGGCATAATAGTACTGTTCGTCAGCGGCTCTTGCTGCGGTAGGTACCTATGTCTATTTTTCTCAGGCCATTGAAATATCTAATTATCATTATCACCACAATTTTTTTTATTTTTGTCATTAATAAATTCTATAGTGGTCAATCAGACTGCACTAGCGGGTGCGGGGGCGGGCGCGGGCGCTTGGGTCTTGGCGTCTGCGTGTTCACAGAAGTGCCGAACGAGCTATCGTACGACGGCGACGCTTCGGCGGATGAATCAAAATGGTTTAGAACCAGACGCGTAGTCACCTAACAGACGCTATATGAACGATACGGGCGGACTGAGCCGAGGAGCTCGTGGCTAAATAATTACAGCCGCATAGACAGATCTTCCGGGTTAAGCCACGCTTGCCGAGGTTGGTCTGTGGATGGGTGACCATTTACCATAGCGAGTTTCCTCCGTGCCTCGGAAAGCACGTAAAGCCGTTGGTCCCGGCTGTCATTTGTAGATCTTTGACAGTCGTTACTGTTGGTCAGAAGCCAGAAAGTCTGACAACCAGTCTTACCAAGAGTATCGTATTACCCAGTTACTGGGTTGTGGAGGCCTGATAGGCAGTCGCTCCATGTAAAATACTGATATTCAGCTGCATCCGGTTCGACTGGAAGCCGACCCCAACATAGTTGGGAAAAGGCTAGGCAGATGATGATGATGACGGGCGGACTGAGCCATTAGAAACATCCGCGCCACCCGCGACCGCGCCCGCCTTCAGCGTGAATTACACAGAAAAGGCATAAGGTGCAGGCGCATCGCTTTAATACGTTTTGTCATGCCGCTTGAAATCTTTTTCGCAAAAAAATTCATGAAAGCGACGCGCCTGCGCCGCGTCTGCACCTTACGCCGCTTCTATGTAATTCACGCCTTATGCAGACGCGCGGCTCGCGAGAGCACTGTGAATGCAACTGGCGTCTACATATATTTTGATTTACATGCGCCCGCGCTCGCCTCCACTCTGAAAGAATAGGTACATAAAGGTTTAATAAAAATGCTAAAATTTTAATAATTACTTAGTATATTTGGACTAAATTACAAGTGATTATAGTAGGTAAATATTTCCTATAAATCGTATGCTTAGTCCTCAGACTAATAAAAAAGTTTAGTCCTTCAGTCACGCGTTGCCAATGGCAGTATCATTACCAGACTTAATGTGTTCTACACACGAACAACAAACTTACGACAGCTTTATAGATTTTATACTAGAAGATCTAGATCTGGAGGGGCAACCGCGTACCGGAAGGCGCAGCGTAAGTAGGCCCCCACAAGGTGGACCGATGACCTGGTGAAGATCGCTGAAATCCGATCCGAAGCACAGGACCAGTCGATGTGGCGATGCTTGGGGAAGGCCTATGTCCAGCAGTGGACGTCTTTCGGATGAATGATGATGATGAAAAATGAGAAGATTTTCCTAAATACTACCCCTTATGGGGGCAAATTGGATATTGAATTTTATATGAACGAGATCGTGGGCAATAGCCAGTATTAAATAGGTTGATATTAAACTTGTCGAAGTGAGTCGATCGTGTGTAAACAACCAGTAACTCGACACTTATTGCAATACATAATATTATTGTGCACTACAATTTAGTAGTAATGTATGATCTATAGAATTAGTTTAGACAATGATGTCAATATAATACTACAACTTATAATTATTATCTTACCAAGTTTGTGCATTAGATAATTTTTTAAATAAATAAATGTATAAACGTCAATATAGCCTAGTCTTTGAAACATTAACATAATACTGTATTGTAAATAACAAAACTTAAATGTTACAAAAATATAAAAAATACGTACTACACGACAATATAAACCTGACATTCTAGTTATCCGCATGAATGGGAACTTCCATTCAAAGCTAATCACAGATGGCAGCACTGGCGAAACGAAGTTGTAATTTTTTCGGATACAATTCTTGCTTAATAACTAAAAAGAGAATACCACAATACATCTCATGTAGAAACATAATATAAAAAATAATAAAAAACAAAATCATCTCTACGACAATACGCGAGAATAATTTTGTACAATACGGCCGACGTATCTTGGCGAGTCTGAAGTTAGCTGTTTGGCTGCGCAATGAATCTTTTAGAAACGAAATTGTCTACTGCGCAGCTAATCAGCTAACTTCAGACTCGCCAAGATACGTCGGCCGTATTGTAATGCTAATTTCGAATCAATTATTATGAAATCTTTTTTGATATATCTCCAGCAACATTCCACATAAAAAAAATACATTGTTGGCAAGCAAGGCTCGAGGTAAATAAATATGTAGCACATTTTTAAGGCAGCATCCCCATTATGTCTCATACACATATATTAATAGAATGAGCGTTGAGCTAGTTTTTCGTATATTCTTTAAATTCTAAAGTTGATTATCCCATGAAAGGTAGGCACTATTATCTTAATGAGTTATTCCCAACGGATCACGGGATTCGTTGCTAGTTGCATCGAATCACGCAGCTTCCCATCTCATCACGTAATTCGAATCAACAACAAAATAATAAAATGATGTTCCCAACTAATAACGTAGGAATATTTACAATAATAATCATAGGACCATAGCTTAATTTTTCAGAACACAATAATATGCAAAACTATTAAAAAAATCAATTTAAATAAATCATGAGTGGTTGGGAAAAAAAACTTAATAAAGTAGTGATAACGGATCACGTAGGTAATTTATTGGAAATATAATTGTATTATTTTGTAGTTGCATCCAATCACAGGATTCGATAGGAAGATTTTGCGTGATCCGATGCAGCTAGCAAACAATTACGTGATTCGTTGGGAATAACTCATCTTAATGCCTACTAAGTTCTCAGGCGACAAAATTCCGGCTCTTAAGGCTCAATTTACACCGCCGCGGAATGGAATGGAAGCGACTTTTTGCAACGAAATTGTACATAGCATAATGAATTTTATGTCAATTGTATAAAGTACAAACTAAATACGAGCCAAAAAAAGGTCGCGCGTCTTTATTTATTTATTTAAAAGCAATTGCTTACTGTACTTACAGTTACCCAACACGTACAGTAAGCTAACATGTTATTTCTTATTAAGTATTATTATATGTATAGATAATTTAAAACATGATTCTCCATCATCAAATCATCAAGAACTCGAAACAGTAAACAACAAACTGTTTAAGGTTGTTGTTGAAAATATCAACATCTGGCTGCTGAGCAATCAGGGCGTTGAGCATTGATACAGCACGACTTGTGGGAGCGTATTGAGCAGTACATGTACGTACCGGCGGTGCCGCCAATAGACGACGCTTGCGCAGCCGAGTGTATTGATCAGGTGCTGAGAGGGAACAACGAGCAAGGGTTGTAGGGTTGTTGACCCTGCTATTTAACACTAGGTAGTAATGGATCATCAAAGCACATTTACGTCTTAGTTCCAGTGTGTTCAAACCCACCATACCAGAAACGAACAGCGAAGGATACAAAAAACTTCTTCCGGGAATCCCCTAGCTACTGCTAGCTACTGTCGGCGCCGTGGTGCGAACAGTCGGTCGGGGTCGGGAGGGTCACAGTAGTGCGGTACCAAGCGTTTATGATGATGATTCGCTGAAATGCGCGGGAATTCTCGAGCATTCCCGCGAATTCACCCGCCTTCTAGCGTCACGAGGCGAAATTGACGCTTCCTTTCCATTCTGCGGCGGTGTAAATTGAGACTCGTATAATAAAACAATATCAACAGTTTTGATTTTATACGCAAATCTTAGAACATATCTAATTAACTGTGTATGAAAATTGTAGCCTTAACGTGAATCTAATAATCTTTATAATTAATTAATTTACATGTAAAAGTACACCTATAGTTTTTGAAAATACTTTTTTAATTTTTTTATTATTAAATACCGATTACCTTTTATTTATAAATTGACTTACATAATTGTAACCCGTGCCAATAAATAATGGATATAGGAACGGCATATAAACCTGGACAATAATTTATTAGCAAATATCTTAAAGGTATTTTGTGATAAATTTATATAATTTTTTAGTAGCTAAAATAAATTGAAAAAGACTTCTAATTTTGAGCGTTTAGATTCAAATGAATAATTTTTACAATATTTTTTTATCCATAAGTACCATATGAGACGAAACAGAAATGAGCGAAAGAGAATGACTTGTCGTCCACCATTTATATCAATTATTTATTGGCGCGCGCTATACCTCTCACTATTTTAATTGAACACTCGAGAGCTAATTAGTGAAATATTTATCATTATTGAAGACATGCTTGTGTGATCAAGAAATGGTGATCTTTTTAAATTATAAGGCCTTATTATACATACATATATACTAACAATAACCACCTATTTTAAAAATGCATTTTTTGCGTTGTTATAATCACTTTTTTACTGTGCGTCCAGCATGTCAGGCGGCGAAATAACTACATTTAAGTAATTATTATCATAGAGCGGAATTTAATGGCAAAACAATTAAAATGTAATAGAAATGGGTCATTGTTTTTATCGAGCATTCAAGCTAACGATATTTTTTAGCCTTGAACTTTATTCTTAATTAACTTAACATGTACATTTAATTTTTAATATTAATTTATGATGACACAAATTTACAAAAATTCTCTTTTCTTATCTATCAATAAACTTCTGATAACTAGCTCGATTCGGGAAGTTTACCCCTTACCCTGAAAACCCTATTATGATATTTGATCGCTTTTGATTACCGTACTGTATTGCAAACAAAAATAAACTACATCATGTCTATTTCAATTTGACATTTAGGGTCTTTTTTGTTTTTCAAAAATGGCTAAGATGTCCGCAGTTAAACAGTATGCCACAGCTGTTAAAAATTAAAATACTTGTTACATTAATTAATCCATACAGTTCAAAACCAAAAAGTATGGATAGCTTGAATAGACGAAAAAAATAATGACCTATCTTTATTACACTTCAATTGTTTTGCCATTAGATTCCGCTCTCTGGTAATTATACTGAATTTGACATATTGTAAACATTGGCCTGTGCCAGCAACGCCACCATAAGGCAGTTCCCCCACGGTGATGCACTGACTCCATACAATTCAGCGCGATACTAAAATCAACGCGTGTCGCTCCGACGTGCGTCACCGTGGGCGAGCCGCCTAAACTACCAACATAAACTCGTCAAACAGAATTTTACATTTTAATAACTTCTTCCATTGTGAAGTAAATATGTATATCAATTTAAGGCAAATACATCACGCAATAATACAGTAACGACGAATCTAATACTTCTAATAGGTTACATCTATAGACTACTGATAAGTTAGGAACTTTGGGGACAGCTACAGAAATAATGTAACTTTATGACATTTAAATAAACAATGGGTAATAATAATTATAAATAATATAAAACGAATTAGACATTTAAAGTTATGGAAGTATCACAAGTACTAAAAATACAAAATAACAATAGCATTCTGTTTGTTTTACATTATTTTAGGTCTATAATTCAAACAAACAAAAAAAACAATAACTTATCTTTGGTACATTCCATAGTGGCTGCAATTATCTTAAATCCATAAAATATAATTAAATGTAAGACACACATTTAATTCCAAAACTGGCATTTAGAATGAAATATTTTCAACATTATATATTATGTAAAGACAGATGAGATTCATGGCATCAAAGTTCAAAATAGTACCTATAGCAATGTCTCTTATTTTAATGTACATTTAAATAGTTTTAAGTTTAGAAATATTTGGCAAATCCTGGCTTTCAATTCTTCATGGTAGATAACATTAATCTCTGCTAAGTTGGTCAACTGCTCATCACATCTAAATTTACCGAAATATACAAAACATATTTATGGCGTTGGTTTTCAGTACACAGTTCAGTTCTTTTTTTTTAAAACATTCATCATGCAACTCGATCCTCTTTCTTACAAAAATCAGCACAAACGTTTGAAAACAGTTAGGTGAGATCTGGAATAATTAGCCCAGCTGCAAATTATCTGAAAATTTCTCTCTGCGAATATATTTGCCTCATTTGCACAGACTGTCGGATCTGGCAAATTCTGACAGTGTGCAAGGTCTAATACAAAATGTATGAGCAGAGTTCCACATTAGAAATTTCTTCCAATGTGCAGCTAGGCTTAAACTGCTAAAGACAATTGTCTTATAGGTGCACCAACAGATATAGAGTTGAATAGGTAGCGTAAGTTGATCTACTTTGCGTGCCACCAGAAAGAGCAATGCTCGTAATCTATATGGTGCTAACTCAGTTCCTTCTTGACAGCTTCGGTTTCTGGAAACGTGAATAGTTGCAGTGTGTGTGGTCCTTCACAGTAAAAAAGCGAGGTGTGCGCAATGTTGACTTCCCAGCAAAAATTGACCTTATTACGTAGGTAGTCCAAACAAAAAATGTGACACGCTTTTTTATACAGTTTGACAAACTAGCGGTTATTCAAATCTTATCTGTGGGTGCTCCGCATGTTTTGCAGTTGCGGCAAGTGTGCAATGCAGTTCTAATACCCAAATGTAGGAGACGTTACACTAAACCCATTACGTTTACTTCACATGTAAGTGCATTGTGCTGTATCGATGTTGCCCAGACTTTATTAATTACTACATCTAAGGAGGTACTAAGCTAAAGAACAATAGCAACATCTGGTATCACTATAGTACAGTATTCATCTGCTTGTGGTGACTGACAAGGCTTGTATTTTGGATCCAGTTTATCTAAATCTACCTTCATGCCTCTCTTTTTGGCCATCCCTACTACGTAACTCTTCAGCTTCAGGTCACTGAAATGTAGAAATAAGTAGAATGAGTTTAAGACATTATAATTCAGAAAGAAGTAAAAGAAACAAGGAGACTTTGGTTACAATGCCTTTACCCCATTCAAATTCAGAACCGGCTTTAATTTTTTTTTTTTCCTTTTTCATAGCAGCAAAGAGTTTTTATCATCAAAGAAGTTCTTATTACCAGGAACACAATAGTGAGTGACAACAAGACGTACCCAACTCATTCTTCAATAGAAGGCTACAGGAAGTCCTCTATTAAGGAGTCTGAGATGCAATCTTATAACTTATTCTAGCTATACAAACATTTCCATCAGTGTTATGTATGTACAATTTGAATTGATTACATACAATACGGCCGACATATCTTGGCGAGTCTGAAGTTAGTTGTTTGGCTGCGCAATGAATCTTTTAGAAACAAAATTGTCTACTGCACAGCTAATCAGCTAACTTCAGATTCGCCAAGATACGTCGGCCGTATTGTACATAACTGAAATGGCTATCTAAACTGCTTCAATTATTGGTCATAGTATTGCTATAATCAAGCAAACACATTGAATCCATTGTAGCAGTATAAATAAATTAGTAATACTGACCTGAATTTCATACATGCACAGCATAAACAGCTCAGCAATGCCAAACTTATTAATATGCTGACGGTAGTTATCACCATGTCCATCAGACTTCCATCCATCATATTCGCGCTATACACGACTTGCTTCCTAAACATCCTGAAAGTATACATTATTAATTATTATACCTGTATGTAGATTTAAGAAATGACCTATTATTTAATGAAATTACTCAGTTATGGAGACAGCAAAGAATAAAAAGAATGGTGAATGGTGTTAGATTCTATAGAGATACAAATAATAAAAACAAAATGAAAACAGGAACTGATTTAATGTTTGTAAGCTAAAAAAAATAACGTTAATATTCCACTACTTACATGCGGGGCATCTCCAAACTCTTATTCATAATAGATTATTAAAATATGTATTTTTCTGCATGAGACTTCTATTTATCAGTAGAATAATATTTATATTTTCAAAAAATATTCACAATTTATCTGGCTGGCCTATTCATTAGGATAACGTCAATGTCAAAACTCAACTGTCATTTCAACACATGACTACAATGTGTCAAACAGAAATCAACCAATAATAGGAAAGGATTATATGGTATTGACCAATGAGATGAGAGCCTTTATTATTTTTTTATTTCGTTCTAAAACACTGCCTATTTCATCAGTTGAAGATTTTCCACGATTAGGTACGGTCAGCACAATCCCAAATTCGCGAATATATTGTAGGTAGGTATTAGAATACCGGTTGCATGTTTTATAGTTTTCAAACACCGTGGAAAGGTTATCTATACATATAAAAGGAGAAGCTGACTGACTGATCTATCAACGCACAGCCTAAACCGCTTGGGTTAGAAACTTGAAATTTTGACAGTAGGTTCCTTTTGTAACGTAGGCATCCACTAAGAAGGGATTTTTCGAAATTCAACCCCTATGGGAGTTAAATAGGGGATGAAAGTTTGTATGGAAAATCGTCACTTAACGAGTTCAAAATTTCACGCAAGCGAAGCTGCGGGCGAAAGCTAGTTTGTTATAAATCAGTTAAATAACACATTAATTTAATGGAACTAGAGATGTACCAGTAATTTACAAGGTTTTCATGCTGTGTTATTCCTTGGATTGTAAAACGATTATTTTGCCAACTTGAAGTTAATAAAAAGGCGTTTTTTTTTTAAAATTACCTTTTTGTTTTGTAATTGTAATTAAATTACTTTGTCTTTTGCGCCTAGTATTGAGGAAGATAGTAATTAAGTAATTATTAATAACCACGTCAATACGAGGCTGCTAATAGAGCAACGCAGCCACCGATGACTGTCGACCGCATTACTCTATGAGACTGCTCAAGTTTTTTGTTACATAGGTATGACTAAAATTTCATAAAAAACAGCATCTTATAAAAAATAATTGTTGTTTATTCTATAACTAATTAACATAATATTTCTAAATAACTAATAATAACTCAACATAAAAATGTTTTAAAATAATTTAGATTTTAAAATAACGCTAAGCAACAAAAACTCCTGCGTCTTCCACAACGACATTACAACTTTCCGATATCGATGGCAAAGGCGCGTGCTTTGGAGACACCTTTGAATTATAATTCCTTTTTAGTTTTTTTGCCAGAGCCTTTACATTATTTTTCAATGTCCGATCCCTGTAATAAAAATAGGTCAATTATTAATTAAAGCGACACTGCTAACCTACCCTACTACTTAATCCTTTTTTACATTCTCTTAATTTTCAGTTAATAGGTAAAGTATATTATCGATATACCCAGAGCCCTAGGCCAAACGTCAATACCGCCTTAAACGCGAAGTGTAAGTAAGCCTGCCCAGTAGCATTTTACGCGGTGGTCCACAAGGCTAGGGGCACTGGGAAGTAACGCTAAGTTTTTAGCGATTTTTGGCGAGAAGTATACTCTTAGTTTAGAATCAGATGGATATCCCCATTACGTTGCACTGCTACTCTGGGCAAGCAGGTTGGTAGACGCAAAACCAGCCAACAACCCAGATTATGTATATGTTTGATGCAACCGCTATCTCGCGGTCTTCGAGGCCTCATTAGTCAACTTCTGGAATACCTGTCAGGCTCATCTAGTTCAGATGTTCGGTGACTACAAGCATACTATATGAATGGCACTTACGTGTAATTAATACGGCAACAATATATACATGCAGATACAACGCAAATGCTCGCGCACACCATGAACAGGATAACCGAGATCATGATCCCCTTAAATAATTTTTCTCCTTCTATGTAAATTGATTCTGGAAACAGAGAAAGTAGTTGTCTCTCTATATGTCTCGTTAAGGTTCTATTGGAAGGTTAATATCGTGTTATTCGCTACATCTTGCTCACAGTCAGCAAATAATAAACAGTTTAATAAAGCCACAGCAGAAAAGCTTTTGATCTTAGTCTTTGATTTTTCTGATGTATGATTTATCTGTTCATCATACCATCCCGTGATTTTTGAATAGGTCGTACGGTTTTAAGGTCAGATCGCAATGATCTACAAGCTCTGTAACCGAATTTGAGATCGCAGTGTGTAGTATTTTATTCAGGGCCACAGAGGCTGTAGCGTCCCGAGGCAGGTTATTTTATTTAGATCAATCACGCCACACTGTCTCAACCACTGCAACTGCTGTAAGCTAAGATATAAAATGGCGACCAACCAGAAGAAAAGCTAAAATAATGAAGCTCGGCGCGTCCCGGGGCAATGATTGCCATGGAACTCGCAACAAAATTAATTATAAAAGAAAAAAGAAGGAGCATTTAGTATAAAGAGCAGCAAATCATCGAGGCACTTTGTATTGGCTGGAGACCCTTCAGGTTTCGCCAATAACTGCCCGGTTACGTAGAAACGATACCTTAGGACCATCTACAGCAGACCAAAGGGGAAAAAAGAGGCCCTTTGTCTACGTGTTCGGAGGCCGCTATGCTCGGAGACCCTCCTGGGGCACTGCCTCCTTTGCCCCGATTAGAGCTACTGCCCCATCATCCTAGATATAATCCCCTAGTCACCTTTTCGACATCCTTGGGAAGGCAGTGAGTTAGCTGTTCTTTGCCGGAAACATGGGCACCAATACACAACAGTATTGTTAGTTTAGTGTACGCAAAAAAGTTTCGACATGCATTGTGCTTTAGTTTTTAGTTTTACCGCACTTTCTGGCGATGGTAGTTGTTTAGAGCTTTAAACTATGCATATTAGTGGGTCACTGATGGCAGTCACACAACGCTGATTAGTTTGTTTTCTATCAAACTTACTTGCCATTCCATTTTCAGTTAAAACGTCAACATCTGTAAAAAAAAAAATTATTCTTACATGAAACGACTATATTTTTTCTTTGCGACTTATTGCTGAGATTTGAGTCCCTATCTCAAAAAAACAGCCGATTCCCATGCGAATACATAAATGAGATGAATTACAGCTTTTTCGGGCAGCCAGAGGGCTTACTATGACCTCTTAAAGCAGGACAGAAGTTGCCTGGAAGTTGAACTGCCCTGCTTTTTTGTACTATGACATTGTTACAGCAGGCCTGCGGCAGGCCTGCTACGTCGACGTTTACGAAATCCGTTCTAATTTTTTTTTGGATGGACTTTTCGTACCGTGAACAAACATTACCGTTCAACTTGGTCTATCGTTCACCTTTAGTACTGTCATGGTACGATTTTTAGCGATTCAGAAGCAAGCCTGCTTTTAAACGGAAGTTGACTGGCTGGTATTTGAACGTTTTCATAAGAGGTCATAGTAAGCCCCCAGGAGCCCCAGAATCAGACATTCTGACTTGGTCTTACGTAATCACCTAATACCCTTGCACTGGTCAAACTGCGGCCCTTCACCGATCAATATGGAGTAAGTAAGTATTCAATTAATAAATTCAAATGGCGACCTGCCGTTCGTCAGAGCTATCAGTTATTCTAGGACAAGGTATCACACGTGCACGTGAGCTTAGCCCTAGGAAGAAATTGATATTTAATAACTTTAAGCTAACTCTTTACACCCTAATAATTATTTAGTCCAGAGCTTATCACACCAGAGCATATGTTTTAAAAGAAAATCAAATAGTTTGAACTTACTGTTCTTGTCGTAAATTACTAGGACTCTTTTCATTACTTTTTTGAAATTTATCATACATCTGTCGTCGACGGCATCGTAGATATATATCCTGAAAACATAGGTTTCTAGTTAATCCGAAATCTACTTAACGAGGTAAATAAAATTAAAAAAATATGTCGTACCCGTCACAACCGCATTTCATATCACAGATTTGAGGACCCTGTGGACGATGATTAATTATTGAGTGCATGTTATACCAAGAAGAATAAAATCTCAAGAGCGGAAAGAGAGATTTCTTGAAAGCCCTGAGACCAACTAAGAGATTGAGAGAAAACCAGGAGCGAGTTTCCAAAAAGATAGAGTTTGTAGAATAAAGTGCCTGAGCCTTATTTATATGGCGAAACACAATTGGTCAGAAATGTCTGACTTGGCCATGAGGCGAGCATAGTGGAGCTGCAAAAACTAACCAAGGCGCCTTTCTGCTTAAACGTTTTGGATTAGATTCAGAATTTGCCGGATCAAATCAATCTCAAATCAAATCAAAAAATGTTGGCTCTAGTACAAAAAATATGCGCAGAGGGTCTTCGCGCACGTGTCAGAAAATTTCTGATAATATTGCGGCCGGGCTTAGAGCCCAAATATACGTCCGATACTTGCCTTTGATAGTCGGCTCCGATAGTCGGCTCTCCGATAGTCTGATCAGACTATCTGAAGGCCTCCGCACCATACATTTGTTTGAACATGAATTATACGTACGATCAGATTATCGGATCAGATGTCAGAATCGTAAGCATCGTCCGGGCGTCGTCGTCGTCCAGAAAAAATCGGACACGAGAATCGTACGTGTATTTCATGAATCCGATCACATAGTCGGATCCGGCTCCCGGAAGCAACTATCGGACGTGTATTTTGACCCTTAAGGTCCAGAAAAACCAAGAACTTTAAAATAAGGTCTAAGGCTATCTTATCATTAAAAATGTTTCAAACTCGATAACTTAACTATCGACTCGAAAAAATGTTTTCACTATAGTTACCTAGTTAGTTACCTTTGCTCGTATGCAAGGTGTAACAAAAATAAATGTACAACCTCTTACGGGGTCACTGTACTCATCATTATGAACAACTTTTACGATGGGACGAAAAATGAAATCGTGAAGAAAAAATCAGCTGTTCCCTACATTTTGACGAGTTATGCGAACATTAATGTAGGGAACAGCAGATTTTTTTTTCGCGTTGTTTATTTGGCCCCATAGTAAAACTTGTTCATAATGATGAGTACAGTGACCCCTTAAGAGGTTGTACACTTATTTATGTTACACCTTGTATATTATTTTGATAAGTACTTACTCCTACATCCACATGGGCTTCTTCTGCAACTGTGACAAAAAATACTATTAGTAGGCAATTTCTTTACAATACATTATGTAAAATGGTAATGGTATATGAAAATAGTTATATTATTTATCTGCACCTTTGCTAATTACTTCGAAAATTACACGTAACCGATAAAATGTAGTGTTTAGCGTAATCATAATTTGAACTCAAGAAGTACTTACCTTACCCACTGATATGCTCAACAGCAAAGGGTTATAGAAAGGACAGACGGACAAACAAACAAAATTTGAGTTTTAATATTATTGTAAGTAATTATTAGTGTCCGACCGAAGGTTCGGTTTCGGTTTCGGTTTCGGCCAGTTTCGGCCATAAAATCGTGTTTCGGCTACAGTTTCGGTTTCGGCCAAAAATCAGCCGAAAGTTCGGCCGCGCCGAAACTCAGTGTTTATGTATTATCGCGCGTCTTCCGGCTAACTTCGACTGAGTTCGGGACTCGTGTGTGGTTGCCAGCTGAGTTCGCCGGTCGGCGTGCGGCGTGGTTGTGTTGTTTGAGATTTTGTTTGTTGATTTTTGACAAAGTTTACCGAATTTAGTACAATTTATTGTAATTTTTGTTGATACTGATAATTAGGTACATCATTCTTTAACTACCAATTAACAAATACAAGATCTCGATGCCAATAAATAATAAATTAATCTTTACGACATTGAACACAAATACTTAATAAAGAAGTCTGTACTTTACGTTTATGTGTTGATTTTTGACAAAAAATCTATAATTTTTTTGATGTTACATTGTTAATAATAATAGGTATACCATAAATGAATAACTATTGTCGTTACATATTTCCATTATTGTCTTTAATTTTATTTAACGAGAGAAAACTGTCTGTATATGTCTAAAAAAGATACTAGATTTCACATACAAGGTGGGGCAAAAGTAATCACCCGATGTTATTTTGCTGTAATTTTTTTTTGGGAATGAAATTGTTTGGTTCTCCTTGTGGATTATGTTTATTTAATTAATTAGATTTTTGTCCATCAAGTCCAGAAAGTGATATCGGTCAAGTGGCCGCCGTCAGAATTGATGACCGGCTCGACCGGATATGGGCTCATTTTATAGCATTTCCCATTTTTTTTCGATAACTTCGCTGGCCCTACCGTTACTGTGGACCGCGAGCGGTACAGAGCCATGATCAACGACTTTTTCCTACCTTAGTTGGATGAATTGGGACTGGAGGACATGTGGTTCCAACAGGACGAAGCAACGGCGCACACTGCACGAGCCACAACCGATATTCCGAAGGAAGCATTTCCGCGGCGTCTAATCTCTCGCTTTGGCGATTTGCACTGGCCGGCCAAATCACCTGATTTGACCGCTCCAGACTTTTTTTTGTGGGGTTACTTGAATTCCCGGGTTTATGTAAACAAGACTCTTGAATTCCTTAAAGAGAATATCCGACGGGAATGCGAGACTATCACTGGAAGTTCTGACACAAGTGATGGAAACTGTCATAAAACGAGCCCGTATGGTTATCAATTCTGATGGCGGCCACTTGACTGATATCATTTTTTCGACTTGATGGAAAAAATCTAATACGTTAAATAAACATTATCCACAAGAAGAACCAAACATTTTTATTTCTAAAAAAAATTACAGCAAAACAACATTGGGCGATTACTTTTGCCCCACCTTGTACAATAATAGAATAGAATTTTTTACATGTTTAAATAAGGTTCGGTTTCGGTTTCGGTTTCGGCCGAAACTGAGACTGGCGCCGAAGATTCGGTTTCGGTTTCTGTTTCGGCTAAAAATCCTGTTTCGGTCGGACACTAGTAATTATAAAGTTTACATTCTATGTTACGGAATGAGAGCAAATGGTTGTTAATTAATCAAAAGTCTGTGACAAAGTTGACTTGGAGAACATTGAAGTACTTGCTAATTATGTCAATGTTAACTATAGTTTTAATCCAATACTTCTGGCTATCAGTTAAAGAAAACTTACAGGTTATCGGGCACATAAGAAGAACAACAAATAGCAGCATCATATACATCTTCTGTGTCACATCTGTCCGTACTTTCATCATATTAACTTTTCAACTATTTCACAAGTCCCGAATATTTAACGCATTAACAAAAGGTAAAGATAAATCCTTTGGCACAGAGTTTAGTTCACTTTCTATTAATAGCCTACTCGATGTATTCCAATAATGTTTCAAATGAAATCGATTGAAGTACAAATTTTTCGATACTAAATATCACAAATACCTAGCTAAATTACGAACTGCTTGCAACTTTCAGTCGACCAATATTCCTCTTGGAAGCGTGGGTACCAAAATAGATGCATGACCTCGCATCCATTCGGCTAATGGAGTTATTTATTCAATCTCCAGTATGTAATCTATGAACTAAACAATGTTAGTAAATCCTACTTAATTTTAGGAAAAGTAGGATTTACTATTTAATTTTAATTTTGGACTTTGCTCTAGGGTAAAAATCCGAGGATTTTGTCATATGCTCGTAAACGGTTTTTTTAAATAAATATAGGTATTTAATAATTAAGTATCTATGTAATCATGCATATTACACATAGGTACTTAGATATTGCATTTTACACAAAGTTAGCACTTAGCACAACAATTAAAGCTAAGCAAACCTCTTAAAAAATATAACATAACATCACACCTGTGAAGGTGATAAGACTGACATCGGCAATTACCGCCCCATCAGCCTCATCTCACACCTTTACAAGATATTCATAAAAATTCTTGAAAATCGCATTTCTGGCCAATTAGATCAACATCAACCTCCCGAACAAGCCGGGTTCCGCCGTGGCCTATCCACTACCGACCATTTACAGTCCCTTAATCAGATTATAGAAAAACATCTAGAATTTAACCTACCCTTATACCTTGCATTTGTCGACTACTCTAAGGCATTTGACAGTTTATCGCACAACGCCATATTACAATCTCTTCAAAACCAAGACATCGAACCTACATACATTAATTTACTACAAAAAGTTTACCAAAATAGCACAGCATCCATCAAAATAAACACCTCAGGTCCATCATTCCCTATCCAAAAAGGGGTTAAACAAGGCGACCCTCTTTCTCCAAAGCTCTTCACAGCCACGCTTGAAGAAGTCTTTAAAAAACTAAATAGCAATTGGAGGGATAAGGGCATCATCGTGGGCGATAGAAGATTAACAAATCTCCGCTTCGCCGACGATATTGTTCTTTTCTCCTCTACGGCAGCCGAGTTAGGCCTAATGCTCGACCAACTGAGCAGTGCCAGCCTCGAGGTCGGACTCGCGATGAATATGGCGAAGACCAAGGTGATGACCAACAGCACCAAGCGTAACATAGGTATTGGGGGTGTGAGGATTGAATATGTCCATGAGTACATATACCTCGGCCAAATAGTCTCCTTCCAGGCAAGACACGATAAAGAAGTTGCTCGACGCACCGAGAACGCCTGGAAGAGCTATTGGTCGATGAAGAAAATAATGAAAGGAACTCTCCCTCTCTCACTGAAGAGAAAACTCATGGACATGTGCATTCTTCCTACCCTCACCTATGGAGCGCAGACATGGTCACTAACCAATCGTCAAAAGTCCGCACTCGGGGTCTGTCAGCGAGCAATGGAGCGCAGTATCCTTGGAGTTAAACTTACTGATCGTATAAGGAACTCGATACTGCGTTCTAAAACTCAAATTGCCGATGTAGGTCACACGGCTGCCAAGCTAAAATGGAACTGGGCTGGTCACATCTGTCGCATGCCGGAGAAGCTATGGGCTAGAGTAACCACACAATGGGTCCCAAATAGCAGCAAACGACAACGCGGCAGGCCCAGAATGAGATGGCGGGACGAACTCGATTCTTTCCACAAGGATTGGCGAATAACAGCACTGGATAGGGATAAATGGAAGGAGGGAAGGGAGGCCTTTGCCCTGCAGTGGGACAGAAATGGCTGATAATAATAATAATAATCACACCTGTATTCCCCGAAGGGTTGGACTGAGGTGTATAGTACACTCTCATTTCGCCGTTATGTTTAAGTCCCATGTGATGTGATAGAGGAGCCTATTGCCATCAACCGGGCTCAAGTCCTCCGGGCTGCTACTGAGAAATTCCACACGGAAAAACACGAACACTTTGCCCGACCTGGGGATCGAGGACTTCATGATCAGCAGTCGCGCTTGCGACAACTAGTACAACCGACACCGACCGACCAAAGTCTAAAAAATATAGTTAAAATAACAAAACGAATTTTTCTTTCCTGTAGGTTCCTATTATTAGGGTCGGCTTCCGGTCATATCAGATATGGTTGATAAACAGTATTTTACACGAAGCGGCTAACGTTCTGACCGCCACAACCCAACTACTTAGGTATTTAGCACGTAATCCGCTGATAGACGAAATCTCCCTCCTGGGTAGCAATGCATTTTTTTGTCTTTGTTGTGTTCTCCTGGATACCCTCTGCGTGGGGAAGACGAAGGGTTATTTTACCGGCTAAAAACCCACGGTGTTCCTTCTCCTGACCTACGGCCGGGGTCGTGGGATTCGCAGCTGCATGCACCGCAATCCCGGCAGGGATAGCAATACCCTAACAGATGTCTAGTATGGGTACTGTGCCAAGAAACCTTTGCTCAATCTCAGTTTACTGGCCTCAAGTTACCGCAAACTGAAGATAATACTCTTATTCACCTCGCTGGGCAAGCGGGCCGTTTTGTTTGTTTTTGTTTTTAATTAAAAACGTTGTCCCAAAATAGGATTTCTCCTGTATTGTGGGTGCAAACACAAATTTTCACATGCACAAACGCCCAGACTCCGAACTACTATCGGTAGGCCATACAAATACTTATTTGTTCCGTGTACGAATCGAACACAGGACACGTAACGCAGAAGCCAATTGCTAAGCTAGGTACTACACAACACGTATCGTCAAAGCTAGCTGCGTTGACGCAAAGTTAGGCCTGGCCTGAATCCAATCCGGGTGGCTCTCTGGACCGGCTTCTAATATAACCAAATGCAACAGAATGCTGAGTGTTCTCTGCAACCGACATCGTACCTCATTGTTATTTAATTTTATCATTTCAATATTTATGACTTTTACAGAATGATACAAACAGTGTGACGGTGCAGCGGTGGCGACTAGCGGGGTGCGCCTATAAAAGGGCCGGCACGCTGCACTCCGTGCTCTCTCGCGCCTCAGCAGCCTCCTAGTTAAGTACTACCTACTACACCTGAAGACCCTGGACTCCTCGTATCGTACTGTGTAAAGAACCACGCCCTGTGAACTAATCTTAATATTAAACTAATTTGTAACTATTATTAAAATATATTATTGTATGGTTAAAAGTGTTTTCCTTAATATTCTTATATTCTGTGCACCTGCTCGTTAAGGGTTGACTCCTCAAGCCACCCTTCACCCGCAAAGCGTGACAACAGGATTGAAATATTTGATTACGAAGCAATTAAGAGTATCTAGAATATTTATTAGCAAAGTGCGTCGACAGAACATCCTTCGAAGGAGACCCACCACAGAAAACAAATATAAAAACTGATAGATATCTTCCCACCCAGGGCCTTCCGCTGCAATGCCTGAATGAATGTTAAAATTTCTTATAGTTAGCTATCGATCAGAACACCAGCTTTTCGGCTGCGGCTGCAGCAAGGGTTTGCACAATGTAATATTTAAAATTAATGAATAAATGATTTCAAATGAACTAAAATAATTTATTGAAAAATTAATTGTAAAAATACATGGTAAGGTACCGGTGTTTTTGTTTTCTGACTTGCAATGCCAGTCAATGATTGCAGGGCATTAAGACATAAATCGTAATCTTTACAATTGTATATTTGGTGCTTTCCTGAATAAACAGTATGTTTAGAAAAGCGCCCTGCAATAACCACGATTATATACTTGGTGCCCTAGAAGCATTGACTTAGGATACATTGCAACATACACGTAGTATTAGTATCTAATCTACTAGTACGTTTGTGATCAAATGATCAATTATTGGTTGGTCTAAGGTCTGTAATTGTAATTGTAACGCAACGTTACTGCTGCGCGTAAAGAAACGTAAACCGCTGCACGCAGAGAAACGTAAAGTTTCGTTCAGAAACACAAAAATGAAATAATTTGGTTGCGAAATAACTTTTATTTATTAGGATAACCTATGCGATGAATTTGTAAATAAAATATATAATAAAGTTATGTAACTAAATAGATATTTTTTTATAATTTAAAATGAACACACAGTGACTGACGGGTGCAAGTTGCAATAAGCAGATAGAACGTGAAGTCGGAAATTATTGCAATCTCTGTTCAACTTGCAAGACAAAAGCGTATTATGTTTACGTAAGAAAGAGATAGCAATATTTCCGATATTTTCGTTCGATGTTGCAACGTAGCCCGCTCTACTCAAATTGAAATCATAAAACCAGTTTATTTACCGACCACATCCACAACGCGCGCGTTACAGGTATCCGTATCTTAAATTTATAGTCCGTGTTTTCTCACTGAGATTAAAATCATTAAATCTTTCCTGTCCACTTAGGTGTAATTATTTTTCGTGCGTCATTAGGATCTAATAACAAGATTCTTGTGTGTTTTATATGAATTTCGAAAGTCCTCAATAAAGTACCTATTGGGAGTGCTAAAAAGGTGTGTCGTGGTTCGAATTTTGAATCGTGAATAAACTTTTGTGCATTCACGTGAAAAATACGAGTGTTTTGTTTCGATGCGTTTGTGTGTGCAAAAGAGATGTTGATACATAGCAAAAGGTTTTCAATCGGAATCGATTGTCAGTTGCATAGTTGAGTGATCTTCGTGTGATTTCTTCGACAAGACGAGTTCGCAAGGTAAACGTGAGTAAAAGTTACGCTAAAATAACTGTTTCTAGCCTTAGATACTAGCTATTCACTGTATGGTTGAATTAACACGATGAAAAGTTCCCACTGGGTATTTTCTAGTGAGATTTTAATTGGAAATCATTATTATGCATTCCAATAAGAATGATAATAGGAAACAGTGGGCCGAAATGTTTTGATTTGGCATTCCTTTGTGCCGTAATGTTACTATCAGACGAAGACCGGTTTGCGCACTTTAATTACACAATAATGTTTATGAATGCAGCCTAACGTCGATTTCGTTAAAATTCAAGTTTATGCAACTAACTTTTAGCATTTGAAAGTCTTGAACTACTGATAAAATACATGTGTGTACTACACTTCATGCTTTGCCGTTATTAGGTATATTGTTTTATTAGATTGTTTCATTTTTACCATATTAGAGGAAAAACAACTACATAACCTGTAGAGTGACCTCATTTGACCTTTTGCCGGATTCTGCCAGAAAAAAATAATTTACAAAAGACTAGGTAATCAACTTAAAATGAATTTGTTTCATTTGAAATGTAAAAAGACAAACCAAAGATTTTACTGATTGAAATATAATTATAACATTGTCAAAACTTTTTATAATAACTTTAAAATGCTCATAATAAATTTATCGCCTTTCTTTTAGTCCCTATTTTGCGAATATTTATTTATCCCACAGATGTGCGCATCAAGACTCCAGACCCACCGAACAAGCTCTCATCAGCCCTGATGTTGTCCGGAACATTCCATGAAGTTGGCTGACATGCAGCCATGGCCAGTGGCAAGGCTCTGTATTCAATAGCGGTTGTCGCATTGGGCTTCATTTGCTTCGTGGTCGGTGCCATCGCAGTGGGACTCCCAACTTGGGGCAACTTCTATAGCTGTGAGTATTTATTCAAAAAAAGAACGAACATCACATCAGAGATGTTTTATTGTCATTGATACTTTTTTTAAATTTAATTACCATAGACTAGATAGTCACAATGTTTTGTGTTCAGTGTATACTAAACTTACCCACTTCTCCAAATGTTTGTGCAGTATTGTGTCTAGTATTTAGTAAAATTATCATTAGAAGCTAGCAAAGTATATAGAGCATTATGTTAATGACTGCAAAAAATATAACAAAGTTATGCACGGCTGATTTAATAATACACCTCAAGAATTCAATTGGTCAATTAATACTGATCATTTCACAGTCTAATTGCACCAGTCGTTTGCACATGGCTAAAACAATATGAAAAGTAACAAACTGTCTGGCATATAATATTACCTGAATTAACAAACAATGCAAAAAATAACAATAGAATTAAATGAATCAGGCAAGCTTTGTTGTTTAGTAGGCTAATGTATCATATTCTCTCAGGGTTAGTTGTAAGTATGGCCAGTTGGACAAACTTCTTTTAAATAAAACTCCTTGTCACTTGTAAATTATAATAACACTGCACAGATAAACAGACACTTGCTTTTTTTTGTTCAGTGCATTCAGTATTACCTATTCCTTATTTTTCGGGATGGTTATCCAAAAGTTTAAATTGAAAACTTTTAGGCAAAGGAATTCTTGAAGTATAATTTAACAGATACAAACTTTTTATAAGTTTCTTTTAGGTAAAATTATAATTTTAAGGAATGTATTTGACATACTTACTTAATGTTTTTTTAAATTACTTCTCAGTTACCTATAATTTTGTTACCTATATATCTTGTACAGTGTAATTAACAAAGTTATGAAGGAATAAATGAATCTGTTTATAATAAAATCTTCTATGGTTTCCTGTTATGCTTTTGGGTATGGGAGATAAAGCAAAACAGTAAACAGATTGTTAATAACAAACCTGTTTTTATAAATCTGTAGGTTTTAATTAAAAATATTATGGATTTTATTTTCCTCTACATTAATGAGGCATTCTTATTAACTTTAGATATTTTCCTATTCTGTATGGATACAGGGAAAACAGATTATTTGTTAGAATTGTTAGTATTTATTTTCCTCTTATTAATTTGTGTGCAGACATATCAAACATTTTAATTCACATCAAAACAATTTAATATTAAATGTAAATTGAATATACAATGGTGCTTTTTACTCCGCTAGGGAGGTTCTGCAGAAATGGTGTGTACATGCAATGTAAATAATATGTAATGTTTCTTGATAAAAAAAAATGAGTTTTTTTTATGGATGTTGGATCCACTCAAAACGTAAGAAAAATGACAACACAATTGAAAAAAATAATTATTTCACTATTTTGATAATATGATGGATAGTTGAGATAGTATCTGGTATGTATATCACTATCGTGGCAGCTCCCTAGCCTATAAAAAAACACCGTGTATATTAATTAATCATCAGTGTTGGATTAATTCTAATATGAAAAAATGAGCCATTCAAATCCAAGTTTAAATATTTCACAAAACTCATTCTTATGTTTTTTTGTAGAATATCTATCCAAAGTACCTACATAAAACGCACTATGGATTTATATAAGTAGAATTATAGTAATTATAGGCAAATCAAACAAATGGCTCCTTTTGGCGGGGTATAGGCAGCGGGCGAATGACACCCGCTTGCTACCCCCTCCCCGCACATACCCCTGTGACACCTCGCCCTGTACCCCTGTAACCTGTAACGTCGTCTACGACAACGGGACGAAGGCTAGTTCACTAGTTCGGTCGGCCTAAGCACTTTAATGACACTTGGAAATTGCTTTGCACCTAGATTTGTATAACTAAACTAATTCTTTCAGATGACTCTGACATTCAACTCTCAATCCCTGGGTACTATTGTAAGTATACGAAACTGTTTCTTGGTGATGGGTTGGTTTAGAAAATTGCTAGTGGATAGTTTTATCATATGAAATGGTGGTCACTGGTATAACCAGTCTATAATCAAATGCATATACGAATATAAATTTATTTAGTAAAAATAATTGTGGTGGAGGGTTCATTGAACTGCTGTATAATATTGGCTGATATCTTAAAGGAAGGACCTTCTAGATTTTTTAGGTACCTGTTTTATACTGGCACCCAAGCAGGATGATATTTCATTTTGTTTTGGCACTTTTGTCTTTTATCTTTGTGCTGCTATATTTTAACTTAATACACTAAATAAATAGTTTTAATTTTTTAGTCTGTGGTTAGGCTACAAGTTGGAGTAAACTAAATAAAAAACCGGCCAAGTGCGAGTCGGGCTTGCGCACGAAGGGTTCCGTACCATTATCTATAAAAACGGCAAAATAATCATGTTGTATGGGAGTCCCCCTTAAATATTTGTTTTATTTTAATTTAACTATTTATTTTTAAAGTGAATATATAACTTAATATTCTGTGAATATTTCAAGCGTCTACCTGTTGCCGTTATCAATATCGAGCAAAAAAATCACGTTTGTTGTGTGGGAGCCCCCTTAAATATTTATTTTATTCTATTTTTTAGTATATGTTGTTATAGCGGCAACAAAAATACATCATCTGTGAAAATTTAAACTGTCCAACTATCACGGTTCATGAGATACAGCCTGGTGACAGACGGACAGCGGAGCCTTAGTAATAGGGTCCCGTTTTACCCTTTGGGTACGGAACCCTAAAAACAAAAACGTGTCTTATCGCATAATTGCTTTACCAGTAAATAAATAACTGTGCATGTATAAAAAACCGGATTAGAAGATAATAAGATGCGTTAGTCTAGTGTGTTAGATGCAGAATGCGACTCGCATAGACACTGCTATAAACTATTTGCACTCACACTTAGGCAGATTTACACACACATAAGTAGCGACTTAATTGAGCAAGTAATGAACTTAACTCGCCAATATACGTCCAAATGAGGTTTTATACTTAACTTGACTACCTAGTTGGCAAGTTAACTCATTAAGTACTTTACTCATGCGTTTGTAACCAACATTTGGAACGGTTAAGTAATCGATGGGATCATTATTATCTGTAGCTATTTCTTCTAACGAGAACGATTTTTATTTTTTTATTTCTATTCTAGTACGTATTCAATTCTCGTGTAACTTTGTTGCCGCGATCAAGAACAGTTTTCTCTAAATGGTATTTGACTGAAAAAACCTAATTAGTCCGTCAGTTAGATTATCAAAAAATATTTGACCCGTATTTTTTCTTTTGTTACGTAAACCAAAATTGACGAAGATACGACACTTTTAAAATTGGCAAAACGTCACAAGCAAGTACAACTTTTATTTGCTTCTGACTTTACAAGCCCCCCCACTCTCGAGTTTTGATGTGTTTTATCTTTCCAAATATTCATAGATTTAACAAAAGAAAAAATACGTGTCCATTATTTTTCAAAACTCTAACTGGCGGACTAATTAGATTTGCAATTTATTGATGCTGTCAACATGCCTATTATATCCGTAGTAGTAATCAACAGCTCTTAAAATGGCCCATTGGCCACCCTTCTGGTCTCGCCAATAACTGGCCGGTTACATAGAAACGTTTCACAAGGACAATCTACAAGCAGTCCAATAGAAAAAACTTAAAATTGCAATAAGAACCCCCAGATAAGAAGTCTTTGATTAAAGCCAGGCAGTTCACTCTGTGTAGGCATATCTGACAGCCTGCCTGCGAATACAAACTTAGTCGGAAAGGGGGTACTAATCCGCAGGCTACTTATAGTATCCCTAATGACTGTTTTTAAAGCAAGTGTTAAAATTTCAAAATTCGAAAAAAATATTTCCTTAATTTTTTTTAGCGTTTTCGAAAATTCTTCGTCCCTACTTTCGTTACGAATTCAGAAAACTGAGTTTCCAATTCGTGACCCCAAATATGACCTAAAATGTAAACAGTTGAGTACAGATAGATTTTAGCATATTTTTTGTCATTTTTGAACAGCTATTTCTCTTAAACTATTGACTTTTGGGGAAAGTAGTAGAACAAAAGTTGCTCATTATTATGGGTATTTTAACACCCTTTCGGATTAGTACTCCCTTTCTGACTAACCATGTATAATGTAGAGTTATTATACCTACTTAAGTTTAAAAAAAGGGTGTGTGATTACAGCGCACCTCCTTGTTCAAACACCGTAATATCTTGTCTTCACTTTTTACTTGTTTATTCAACCGTCATGGGCTTCAAGGCTTCAAGCATTGCTATTTAAACAACAAAAATCCAAGTGAGCGTTATATGGGTGTGTGTCTCTTTTATCTTCAAGTACACAACGGAAGTTGCTGGCCCAAGCTCAAGCGCACTCGAAGTGGGCCAAACCGCGCTCCTACATCTACTGTTACCTTTGATACCTTCGCCTTTCTAACGTACCTTATTTATCTTCTATAAGATAACATCAGTGATTGCCCGTCAAATCTTTATGGAAACTCGGCTCTATTTCGCGGGAAAATTATACTTTAAACGTTCATTATTTTCTAAGTATTATGATAGACATTTATAAATCCATCTCGAATTTTTAATGTCTAATCGTAAAAGTGACCACTTTCTGAACCAAATTGATAAAACCCATTTCTTAACAAAATTACTTTAGAGAATATCATTAGAAATTACTTTTACTAGTACAATTAAATTAGATACAGATAAATGAATGACAGTATCGTTTAATATGCGCAAGTAACGTTAAATTTTAAACTGTACACGGTAAATAGCAGTTTTACAATTGTTATAATTAACTCGTAGGCTGCTCACGATGTTTACTAGAGCCGGTATTATGAACAGTGCATTAAAAAAATGTGGCACGCCCGCCAAACGGGTTATTGACCCTCGAGACCTTTGTGACAAAACTTGTGGGAGATGTGCCAGCGGTCGCAGTTATGGAGTTGATTCTTTTTTTTTTATTTATACAGACATCGCGCATTCAACCTCTTTCTAGAATATTAAAATGTGTATATCGTGAATGCTAAATCACTTTGTATTGGTCACGTACGCTGTAAGGTGGATTTAATTTTGAATTTCGATCAAACAGTTCACAAGGCTTAAAAAAGTTCTTCGATTCGTGTTTGGGAACTGGATTATAAATATCATAATAGTTATATACTGGTGCTCTGAATATAGCTAAATCAATTGCAGATCTTAATTTTTTACAAATATTAAAATCAAAATCAGTTTTTCATTCACTTATACCAATATAGGCGCATAAGAAAAGTCGAATTTAGGTGCACGATTCCAACTAGTCGTTTCCTATGGAGAAGAGCCGGCAAGAAACTCCATGGATACTCTTTCAAAATCAATAAAAAGGCTTCCGTAGATTCTAAAAGACGTTTTAGTACTTTTTTTCTCAAATTTTATCTTATAACCACAAACATCCTCTGTGTGATCCTCTGACAAAACAGGTCTCGGATTCCCATCCCCGAGAAATTTAACCTTTCACGGTCACATTAAGTTTGGGTTCACACAGGACATTGACTATCCACAACGTTTCGATATTTTTTGCCATTACAGCCATTAACTTCTCATAATGTACATAATATAGCTATCAGTTGGTAAATACCACCGTAAAATTAAAGTTAACAAGAAGCCTTCTGTATAATAACGCCATTACATTGCTTCCCAGACGACAGGCTATAATTCACGCCCACAATAATAACGGTATCATCTAAAATAGAAAAATGATGCCAACTTATTAATTCGAAATCAATGCATGTCCAAACAGAATAGCAAACTCTAAACCCGTTGCAGTTTTATCTAACCGCATTATTTTATATCTAAAAGAATTAAGTGTACCTACATTTTCAATACAAGGCTTAAATTTTAATTACCAACATTTGGAAGGTGTGTCAACGTCTGTTGTATTTCCCAGACATTGTATTTTTTTTACTTCGTAAAATTGTATTATTATTCAGATGCAAGCTTATACAAAGCCAAGTTTCGGAGACTTTAAAAAGTATTTCGGAGCACTACGAAGTCGAACAGAAAGCGATCTATAATCTACGCCAATCCGGATGCTCTGAAATTTCTCTAAAGATTTATGTTGTGTGTAAGTTACAATAGTGTAATTCTTGTACAGATCTGCTGGCTCGCATCAAGCCATCAATGGTCAGCATGACAGCGCCATTTTTTTAATTGACAGGCAACGACCTCGGCTCAAACGCAAGCACGATACGCGAAGGTCCTAAAAAAGAATATTTTTTTCTTCTAAATGTTTTTGTTTAGCTATTAGTCTTCACTGTCTTCATTGTCCGTGACATTGATGCTAAATGAAGTGTCAAGTCTGACATTTATAACAGTAACAGTTAATTCTGTAACAGATTATTATGCATTTCTTTTTAAAGCATAATAATGAGGTTGCTGAGTTGACTGTTTTGATTAATTAAGATGTTGACGCCATACATCACCGTAGTGTACATGTAAATAATATTTAATAGTCTGTTTTCGCCATCTATGATCAGTTTCTACCAAAGAACCTCTTCGTGGTATCGTGACGTTTAAGAAATTGATATTTTGTTCCACTTCGTGTTTCACCACAGCAATATTGGATGGATCATTATCTTTTAACGATTTTGTTTTATGGCTATTAATACTTTTGATTTCATTGGTCTTTTTGATAATGTTTGTAGGTGCATAGAAACACACTATTGCTCCTTAATCTAGGCTATCGGTTTACCGGGACTGGCCTGGGTCGTAAAATTTATCGTTGCACTTTATGACTTATTGTTCTGCAGAGTTCTTTGACGTTCACAGTTATATTCTGGCTCGCCGCTGTAAATTACAATCGCAGTCACGAATGCCTTATACACTACCTACTATGTCGATCCACTGTGTTTGGATGGACAGGATAACAGACAGATAATTACATACAATCATACAAATATTTTTCTAACAGGAAATAAAAATATAAATCTAAACGTATCACTTTGAGTAGTGTTTCTTTTTAATTCTATTGCGTAATCCGTGCTATTGACGATTTTAAAAACTTTCACAATGTTTTATTAAGTTTTTTGCTTTTTCATTTTTGACATAATTCGTTCCAAACCTTACTTTTATACGAAGAACCGTTCTTTATTGATTGGCTTCTGCCAGTGTATAAATATTAAATTGAAGCTTCCACAGAGCATAATTTTATTTCGATACGCAATTTGAATTTCTTCGACCCTCGTAAACGACCCATGACAAATCTGAAATGACTGAAATCCTACCTGCGTATGCCCCGTATCTTGAATTTAGCAATACATACAATACGGCATTCATTGCGCAGCCAAACAACTAACTTCAGACTCGCCAAGATATGTCGGCCGTATTGTACAAAGTTTTGCAAAATATCTTGGTGCTATGCTGATGCTTGAATTGGAATAGGAAATTATACTCAGCTCACCCAAAAATGAGTCCTGACAGCTCAGTCATTTCGTAAATTGTAGCCGTAAAGAGACTGCTATCGAAAAAACGTAAACGACATAATCAAAAAACGTAAAATAACTGTATTACCATGTTTTGTTTTAAAAAACATTTGATGGTAGGTAACGTTTTGTAGAGAAACGTAAGAATCAACTTACGGTGAAAAGAGTACTTAGAAAAACCGTAACGTGCATTTTTGTACGTGTAATCTAATCTAATTACATAATATTTTAATTATAATGTCCAGTCAAGTGCATTGTTGACCCGAACACTAGGTGAATGTCGGTCATCGTGTAATCAGTTGACATGTGACTTGTGTTGTGACTCATTCCATCATATGGCCATCCTGGTGATATAATTTCGTCATATCTTTAATATCATTAAACTTGATTAATACTAGGTTAGTCGGAAAGGGGGTACTAATCCGTGGGCACTTCAAGTATCACTGATGCTTTTGAAAGCAAATGTAAAAATTTCAAAATTCGATAATTTTTAATTCAATGTATTTTTTTTTCGTTTTTTCAAAAAATCTTCATCCCTTCGTTAGTTACGAATTTAGAAAATGAAGCACCGCTTTCGTGACCCCAAATATGACCTAAAATGTAAACACAGCTGATCATAGTTGAGGATTATGTATTGATATTTTTTATGTAATTTTTGAACGACTATTTCTCTTAAACTGTTGTATTTTGGGGAAAGTTGCAGAACAAAAATTATTTTTTATTATGGGTACTTTAACACCCTTTAGGAATAGTACCCCCTTTCTGACTAACCTTGTATACAAATACATATCTCTATTAAACAAAAACACTTTAACACTTTCAACGTGGAACTTGCCTTCTTCATTATAACGGTGGAAATTCCTCAAAAGTCGCATAGTTTTTGTGTAATGCGTTCTTTGTACTAAATCTTCTTCTTCTTCTATCGTGTCGGCACGAGCTATACGAGAATAGGTCATGCCGTAGTGAAAGGATTAGCCAGTCAGCAAGGTTGGTAGCGGGGCTGACTGCCCAGGGTGCGCCGGACGTACTTAAGTATCGTCACTCGTGGAGGCTCTTTTCATGCACCCCTGTACTAAATATTATGATCAGAAAAAAACGTTAGCCTAGATTCATAAACCCACATTGTTGAATGAAAAGAGGGTTATATTACATGCTTCGGTAAATATTTTGTTTTGAAACTGCTTGCATGAGTGACAATAATTTGAATACTAAATAATGAGTAGTTGCAATTATTAAGTTTTCTAGAAGCGACTAATGATCCTTAATGCAGGTCCTATTAGAAACTCAACAATTAATTACATTTAAATGAGTCATTCGTTAGGTTGCTTGTCTGTTGTGAAACTACGTTCATATTAAAGATTCAAAGCTATAGGTAATGGTTAAATCGATAAAAACGTTTTCCATGTCGCGTCTTTAATAGAGGCTTAGAGTTTCTTGCTTGACAAAAGTATGAAAGAACGAGAGAGAGTCTAGTTACACAATTAGCAAGGCTCAATTCGCAATACACTACGAATTGAATTAGTATGCAGCCAGGAAATCGTGACGAGGCCCTCTGTACTCCTCTTAGCGTGTCGCCGACCTTCAGATTTGCAAACCTTCAATGAGTTCTGCTCACCTAATAAGCTGATTGTCATACCCAGTTCCTAAACATAGCTATTTCCCTAACACGACCTTGTTTCAAACTCTTTGATGCATACACTAATAGTATTACAACCATTCATATTGAAAACACCATGTAATATTACAAGGTCTCTTGTAAATAGGTTGTTGTAACTAATACTCCGGTCACACTTCTGCGGAGGTCTACATTTACTAATAAGTAATGTCAAAAGATTCGATGGACATAACGTGTCTAGTAGCACTTTGACTATACGGAGTACGGACTCATAGAAACATGTTTGCTTTATTAAGGTATTGTTACGTCAAAATCTGTTTAAGTTATGTTGTATGTGTAGGTGGTTTTAAGGTCGTCAATGATTTGCGTTCGGATGCCAAGTCTTTTTTACGTTACATCACATATGTCTATAAGAATTTTTCAATATTCTCTTGACCTCCTTAATCATGAGTACCTAACTACCTACCTAGTTAACTTGTTTTAAGCCTAAGTAGGGTTTTATATTGGGAAACAGTCGTCAGTAATGCGCCAAGTAATGCTTGATTCAACAGAATTTGGGTTCAAATTCTCATCAGCTATTTCATTCGCATTAAATAGTACCACACTAACGGCTAACCCGGTGATTAAGATTTATATTGAAAGGAAATTGGAAAAGCCCGTAAATGATGGCAAAATGTTGTTTATCAACGTAATTTTGCGGCTTTCCAGCTATGTTGCCCGAGTGCCGGAGGCTGCTTTCCTATATTTATCAAGTCTTGCTACTTTTAGCTAACGTGTGATTAAATCTCAGAGCCCACATATTTTGCAATTACTTAATTAGCCTCGGGCGACAGTTTACATTTGTAATTTATTTTATTCTTGGGCATCCTTAATGGCTTGTGGAGCATGTCAATTAACAATACCCGGTGGCGGTTTATGGAACTTATCTGAAAATGCTTTATGTAACATATGAGGAAAGTGCAAATATATTTTCGAATTTCAAATTTTTATGTCATCTTTCTTTTGTTTACAGTAGAGAATCCGAACTTCGACCAAGGCTATTTCGGACCATGGCGCGTTTGCAAGAAGCTGCTTTACAACAGGGAGAAATGCGGCACGGATGTCTCCAAGTTCCATCCGTCGAGTGAGTTACTAATTACCATATATTTAAGGATAGATGCGCGCATGTTGTTTGAAAGCCTAAGATAGCAAGCCCATTGATAAAGATACAGTTTGTTCTATTATTAGGTTCATTCAAGCGGCTTATTCAATGCCGACATGAGTTACAAGTTACAACCGATTTTTTTCGAGACGAAACGTACTAAATAAAGCGCTAATCTGGGATAAATTCAACCATTGAACTAAATCTAACGTATAGTAAAATCATAACGAAACTATACATTGATTATTTTTGGAAGAAAGTAAGTGCAATGCATCCTTGGAACGATACTGCTGCCAAAAATCTTGCTCTTAGATTTTTTGTTTGAGCTTCACGCCAGTGCTACTGAATAGATCCAGTTGAAATTTGGCAGCCACATCCGTTAAAAAACGGTTCCGGTGATAACCCTATCACCGGAACCTATTTTGTACCCACAAATTATCACTCATGTTTCCGTAGACAAAGCCGCGGATACAGATATCTAAATCCGTTCACGCTCCACCAACCAACATCAATGCAAACTCCCATTTATTATATTAGTGGGATTATTTCGTTCACCCTTGAGCCATGCATTAGACTTCTGTTTCTTGTCCAGCATTATGAGTATTCTAATGCGGTTGCGTTATATCGATGCTATAACGCTATTTTGTGTGTCATGTTCCAGAGACATTAATTTCCCACTGACCTATTTTGAAGGCAACGCCCTCAATTTTCTTTGTTGTTGTTTACAGATTATTTTCTAATAAAAAACTACTTTTAGTAATTCTATTCGTCATTGCGAATATGGAGAAATTGTAATGAAATATTGAGTATCTACATCTAGGCGTTTATTGATGCTTGCATTCAAATTTTTCTACTATTAGTTGATAGTGTTGTACCTAATATAAATAGTTAAGTGCAACGTAATCATATTAAAACTTTGAAGTTTACTAATACGACACGTTTTAGTAGTAGGTAAATACTACTAGGTCGAAAGGTAATTTAATATTTTGCTTAAAGGGGGAAAGTTGTTAAAAAGGAAACATGCGTCGTTGAAACGGGAAGTCAGGGAAACGGCTGCGTTGCCATAAGGCCTTTACCTTTATTGATTTTTTTCGAAAATGGAACGCGCCTTTTGTTGTGGTATAAAAGTGAGACTCGATAAAAAAATATGTTAAATACTCAGGTACATTGTTTCTTTAAAATTTAGTTTACTTAATAGTAGAATTATTTTAAAATATGAGTAGACTAAATAAAAAACAAAAATAAATTAAGCGACAAAGACTACTTACGTGACTTTCTTCTAGATTTTAGAATAAACCATCTTAGTTGCTTCTTACGACGTCCACCGTAAAATAAATCTAAATGATATGAATGGAAAATCATACTATGATATTATGATAGAAATACTTATACAAGGTCAGTAGGAAAAGGGGTACTAATCCACGGTCCACTTATAGTATCACTGATGGATGACTGACTGTTTTAAGCAAGTGTTAAAATTTTGAAATTCGATAATTTTTATTTGTACCCCACATACGACCTAAAATGTAAATACAGCTGATCATAGCTGAGGATAGATAGATTTCAGTGTATTTTTACGAAATCTTTGAACGGCTATTTCTCTTCAATTATTGGCTTTTGGGGAAAGTTGTAGAACAAAAGTTATTCATTATTGTCGGTACTTTAACACCCTTTCGGATTTTCATATACTATCTTAGATAATACATATAGTATACAAGATTTTAGGACACAAACTTAGATAAGATAGTATATGAAATTAAAGGGCACAAATTTTCAAAACGCCATTACTCGAGATCATGATTTGGGCAGTTAGTTGGATTTTGAATTAACCCGGCCTTAGAATACAGAAGAACCCGGCGATATGGTTGGTATCTGTTCGTTCTCATAAAATAAAGTATGGCTATAAAAAGAAAAGTGGTAAAAGAGGTTAATATACAGAAGGGAAAAGTATCCAAGTACCTATAATATGCTATACCTAGATTGACACAAGCAGGTAGAGATTGGACGTAGATTACACGTGAAAGTTTCGATAAAATAGCTTCGACGACAATTACTTGACTAGAGACAGTCGACGGGCTAGATCGAAAATAGATACGTGTATCGCAAACTTAATATTTTCAAACCACTTAGGAAATTAGATCGGCTACTACGTTCCTTAATTGAGTTGTTCTGTGTGCTACCTTACCTTTCCTTTGTTGATTTTGTTAATATTTTTATTGTTAGGTGTTAGACAGATACGCATATCATGTATAATGGTATATTAGAAATCGAATGTTAGACTGAAAAGAGGGTGTTATAGTACGACACAACTAAGAAGTTACATTGATGTACTTGATCGAACAACAAATGGCAGTCGCTCATTTTCGCGCCAGTCACACTTATTGTGTCAGCGTAAAGTTTTTTTTTTACTTATACACACATACATGTTATACAAGGTGTAACATAAATAAGTGTACAACCTCTTAAGGGGTCACTGTACTCATCATTATGAACAACTTTTACTATGGGACCAAAGCAGAAACCGCGGAAAAAAAAATCTGCTGTCCCCTACATTTTGACGAGTGCGAACATTAATGTAGGGAACAGCAGTTTTTTTCGCGATTTCAGTTTTGGTCCCATAGTAAAAGTTGTTCATGATGATGAGTACAGTGACCCCTTAAGAGGTTGTACACTTATTTATATTACACCTTGTATATAAACGTCCGTGGTCTTGAAGTCGCACTTAGCTCGGAAGTGATCGGTTTTACGAAGTTTGCTGATGCGTCTTCTTATTTATTTATTTAACTACTTTGGAAGACAAACTAAACAAACCAGATTAAACACAGTAAATTAGACTGTCAGCCAATTATGCTTACAGCCGATTCCTATTATTTACCGAGCGGTATAGGTTAAAATTGAGACTTGTATCTACAACAATAATAAAGCAAAGACCCCATAGCTTTGCGTAGAAGAACCTCTCATACGTTAGCAACTATCATAGTAAAATTAGCTTGCGTGTCTATTGATATGCCCAGAAAATGCTTCAGGGGGATTACTATGACCTTTTAAAGCAGGACAGAAGTTGCCTGGAAGTTGAACTGCCCTGATTTTTTGTACTATGACATCGTTAGAGCAGGGCTGCGGCAGGCCTGCTACGTTGACGTTTACGAAATCCGATCACCTTTTTTTTTGTATAGACTTTTCGTACCATGAACAAGTACTTATAACCGTTCAACTTGTTTCAATAGTCGTTCACCTATAGTAGTGTCATGGTACGGTTTTTAGCGATTTAGAAGCAGGCCTGCATTTGAACGGAAGGTGACTGGCTGGCATTTGAACGTTTTCTTAAGAGGTCATGGTAAGCCCCTGTTGATAAGCAAAACGATTCGTTTTTGGCTATAGAAACCGGCCATTAGTTGTGTTTGTGTCGTACAGGTCGTACTGTACTTACATAATTAAAAAGTGCAAATTAGTCATTTGATAAAATAGGTGTTCAAGTTTACCATACAGACATTTAGTGCTTCAATAACTTAATTATGTTCTTTGAGGATCTATTATACAGTGACCTCTCGTTATTTTCGTGCTAAAACTCAATCAAATAATTTTCGACCTAATGCATCTTAATGTTTCCTTATAAATGCTCTTCCATTACTCGTTATTTCTGATGAACATGCTCCAATTACGTTCTATTAATTACTTCGGGCTACAAACAGTTTCACATACTACGAATATTTCGTATACGAGTGTTAATGTAAATTTTCGCGCCAGTTTTCGCGTGACATTACTAATTGAATTATTAAGCCTTGTACGGACTAAGCGTTCCAATGTATGCGTACACAGGGGCCCAATTCTCCTAAAATAAATTGTTGCCAAACGCAATCGAACCACAACCGTCAGTCAGTATTTGTTTTCGAAAATTTTCAAAATGATTGATTTTGTTTTTTGTGTCAAACAATAAGACAGCTTTTGAAATTGAGAACTGTCTAAATGAACGGTTCGGCCTTGGTTCGGTTGTGATTTTTCAAGATTTATTTTAGGAGAATTAGGCCCCAGGAACGCTTAGTCCGCACCTGCAGCAACGCGACAAAGGGGACGTGAACGCTCAATTAGCCTGTACGCGTATTCAACATACCTAGATGACGCGTACATTGGAACGCTTAGTCCGTACAAGTCTTTACATTTATTCACAGAACATAATTTAGTAGTATCGTATCATGTCAGATTAGGTAACGTTCGAGAATAAGGGGTGTAAACGAATTCGTGTAATTCCTTCAAACCGCGTGATCTACTGGTGTCACAGATTAACGATAAAGCTTTTATTTTTTTGAAAACTCCTGGGTCAATTAAAAAAGTCTTGGTTTTCTATTTCTGAGTCATTGTAGAGCCCCGAGTTAACTGACTGCAAAGAGTTATATCGCGCTAGTCGTGCCTTGTCGTTGTGTTTGTGAATCCCAAACCGTTTTACAATCATATCCTTAGCGATAATTTGGGGCACCCCGACACGAAGAGCTCCGCGCAGCGGGGCTCCGTCGACTCTGCTTTGGAAACCCAAACAACCTTCACCTTTCTATAAGCATCTTCCGATATATGACCATATCGCTAGGCATATGATCGTATAACGGCTATAACCATGTTATTACGACAAATATATTGTTTTATTTGAGTCTGTGGTAGATTTATAACTATTTAACTAGATTAGTTTAGTCAGATAACCATATTACTAGATTGCGACCGTAAGATAGTAGTAATGAATCGCTTTCGTATAACCATGTTACGGTATATTATATCCCTAGGGATATAACTATATTACGGCTTTATCTATCATACTGTGACACATATATTATATGATACGCGAGGGAAGGAAATGATCACACAAAAAAAAAATGTTTGGTTCTTTTTTATTGAATCCTTTTAGGTGGTTTAGATACGATGTAATAAAAAAACGTTTTTTTTTTACCTTTTATCATTCTCTGTCATGTGCGGGGTCAATCTATTCCAGTAGATCATGTGGTTTTAAGGAATTACACGAATTCGTTTACAATTTAAACGAATTCATACAGGGTGTAAACTTTACACCCTGTATAATACGTCTTACTTTTTCGTTACATACCTTTTAATTTTATATGACAGTCAAGTGGTTTAGTGTTGAATATTCGCATGTCACAAAATAATCCAATTCCGTTTTTATGTTGCCATGTTAAGGGAAAGCTCCATTAGCACCTACTGTTTGAACAAATAAATGTAGTCCTAAGCTAACAAACGATAGCGGACGTAGAAATAGATATGGGAATATCACAGGAATGCCAGCTAGTTTAATGTGGCGACAAGGAGACATTAATTTAACGTAATAACGTTCATTGCCACAAGCACTCTGCGTTCACGTTGCAAAAGTTTTTTGTTATTATTTTTATAGGTTACATCAAGTCATGACGACACGTTTGGTGCAGTGGCTAAGCGATTGGCTTCTGCGCTACGGGTCGTGGGTTCGATTCCCACACGGAACAAAAATTTGTATGACCTACAGATGGTTGTTTCGGGTCTGGGCGTTTATTTGTGAGATTTGTGTCTGTAAACGCACCCACGATACAAGAGAAATCTTAGTGTGGGGCAACGTTTTTTTAAAAAAAAGAAAAAAAAAAAAAAGAAAAAAGTAACTGGTGAAACTTCACAGGGTTATACAAGCTGTTAAAAAATCAACTCTAAGAACTTTATGGGGTTACTTGGTATCGAAAATTGAACAACTTTTCGAATATCACGTATTTTTTCTATAACTTTCCATATATATCAAAAAAATATTTTAATTGATTTGTATGGACAAGCATAAAAAAAATTGTCGAATTTCGAAAAGTTGTAGAACAAAAGTTGTTCAATTTCCGATACCGAGTAACCCCATTAAATTCTTAGAGTTGATTTTTTAACACCTTATATGCCCTTTTCACCGTAAGTGAGTCCTGACGTTTCTCTAAAAAACTTTACCATACAAAGAATATCAAATATATTGAAAAAACAAAACATGGCTAATATAGCAATTTTACTGTTTTTGATGATGTCGTTTACGTTTTTTCAATAGCAGTCTCCTTACGGCTACAATTTACGAAATGACCGCTATGTTAGGACTCATTTTTCGTTAAACAGAGTATACAGAGTATATCTTTACTTTATTATACAACAAAATACCCCTAAAGTCGAAAGGGGATTAAAAGGTCCCTTGTAAAGAGTCTATTGGCAATATTTGAAAATAAAAGGACGCAAAAAAATTTGACAAATCATAAAATAAAATCATCACTGAAACGCAACCCCGAAAACATAAAAGTAAAGAGTAGACTACGCAGAAAGTTATTTACATTCTTCCCTAATTTCCTCTGAGAGGTAAATGACAACAACCATAAACTACTTGATTAACATTTTCTTTTTTAAAGGGAATAATGTAACACGTTGTATATGGAACAACATAAATAATGTCCAATTATCACACATTGTTGTATTGAAGCATCACAATATTTACATAAATTCTATATAAGTAGCAGGTAATATAAATCGATGTTATTACAAGTAGATACTTTCCCTTAAATTACAGCTCAGCTCGTTGGTTCGATCCACCCGTCAGTTTTCTCAGTTCAACGGACACAGGTGATAGTTAAACGTGTTAAGTAATTAACTGCTACTTAAGATTTACTGTATCTGTTACGTTGGCATGCAATCGTTTAACTGCCGTTTTTAACCGACTTCAAAAAGGAGGAGGTTTCAATTCGGATGTTTGTTTTTTTTTTTTATGTATGTTCGGGCGTAAAGTAACTTCGTCATATACACATCAAAAAAAGTTTGCGATCACTAACATAAGCTGATATACTTAATTTTTTAAATTGAACTTTATCAACAATTGAACTGTTTTATTGTTTTATATTCTAAATCTATATTTTTAAATAAAGAATCTAAAAAGAAGAAGAAATCATAATATAATCTACCGTAACAAAAAAGATTTCGATTTTTCAAAGTGATCGCAAACTTTTTTTGATGTGTGTATAAGGACGGATTTGCAAAATTCTTTTTTTGTTTGAAAAAGTATTCTCCCGGGGTGGTCCCATTTAAATTTCGTGAAGATCTGATGAAGACCCTCGGAGATTGACAATGGAACTCTTCAATGGATAACAGCAAATTACCCGGGATTGCTGTAATTGCATGTTTGTTTATTGTTTATGCCACTTAAAATAGAAAAGTAAAATAACTTAAAAAAAAAGTAAAAACCGACTTCAAAAAAACTAAAAAGAGTAAAATAATTACCATATTATAAAACTAACAGTTTCAGAAGTCGGTGCCTTCAATTTGGTTCAGTGTAAAATTGCAGCAACTTCTGAAACTGTTAGTTTTATAATATGGTAATAATTTTACTCTTTTTTTTTTTGGAGTCGGTTTTTACTTTTTCTTAAAGCTATTTTATTTTTCTTTTTTAAGTGGCATAAACAATACACAAACATGCAATTACAGCTATCCCGGGTAATTTGCTGTTATCAATTGAAGAGTTCTATTCCAAATTATTTAACTCTTTTTAGTTTTTTTTTGAAGTCGGTTTTTACTTTTTTTATTAATAACCTGTCTCGGAGGTTTGCCGTTCTATGCTCTTTCAAAGATGAGTCCTGTCAGCTCGGTCATTTCGTAAATTGTAGCCGTAAGGAGTCTGCTATAGAAAAAACTTAAACGACATCATCAAAAACCGTAAAATAGCTATATTATTAATGTTGTGTTTTTTTTAAATATTTGATATTCTTTGCATGGTAACTTTTTGTAGAGAAACATGAGGAATCAACTTACGCTGAAAGGGGATAGAAATTTAACTTACTTTGAAGCTTATGTCATTAAGTGTTGGGCGTAGGTCATTAACAGTGGAAGATTATTGGATTTTAATGGACGTTAAGGTGATTTTAAATAACTTACTTTTGTCTTAGTTTTTTCTTACTTTGGAGTAACTGTTTCATGTTCCTCGGTTGACATTTATTTCAATATAGGTCAATATAGGTAAAATTAAGACACTACGTACGTTTGCCGTGTTATACCCATTACATAGGACTGTTATCGAATGACAATTGTGATTTTATTATACGGACAAAATCCCTCTTATTACAAAAGATGGTCTAAGAAAATCCTAGGTTTTAAAATAGCCCCGTCTCTTTTTGTTATATGACATAAGAAAGTGATGGGTATATTTTAAACCTGGGTTTACCTTAGTCTTGGTTTAAACCATCTTGTAATAGCGGGGTTTAAGTTTGCGATCTACTTATGCTAAACAATCCCTTTCCGTGACTATACACACACAGGAACATTATGTTAACAACAACAACATTTTTTTAGTTTTTTTCTAATCGTATTTTTAATTAAAGACTGTTACTGTTATCAATAACACTTTCTAGCATATTGTAGTCGACTACAAGACCTATAAGGTGTTGCCCTTTGCCGCCATCTTAGCTAAATGGTGACGAGGCACCGGGTCCTACCTAACTTATACAAGGTTAGTTGAAAAGGGGTACTAATCCAAAAGGGTATTAAAGTACCCATAATAATTTATAAGTTTTGTTCTTAATCTTTCCCCAAAAGTCAATAGTTTTGGAGTTCAAAGATTTCATAAAAATACGCTAAAACAACAATCATTAGCACATTTTAGGCCATAATTAGGGGTCACGGATTAGTAGGGCTCCATTTTCTGAATATGTAAATAAAAGAGGGCTGTCAATTTTTAAAAAAAGAAAGAAAGAAAAAGTATTTATTTTTTCGTCTAAGCGGACGCACACGCATATTAAAAATTAAAAATATAATATTTCTTAAAAAAAATACTTATCAATACATAACAAAATTTTGCACTTAAAGTTAAACATACGGTAAACCAAACACAAAAAAAAATTACAACAAAACAATCTATGGCTATTATTTAATTTACATTCTATGGTGCACGGGTTACCTAGGCATCATAATATTAAAATTTACTAACAGTACAACAAACATTTGTACATGTTCAATTGGCGCGTCGCATGGAGCGTAAAGATTTAGTTCGTTGCTCAGCATTACGCTCTGTCTTCAAAAAAATTAAAAATTTCTCCTTCTTCCTTTGCCTTGTTCCATTATCTGGGGTCGGCTCTCCTTCTCTGCCTTCTCCATTGTCGATCCAGAGCGGTTGCGGTGTCTATTTCGTTCTCCTTCAGATCTTTCTAGACTGTTGTCAGCCAGGAGGCGGAGTGTCTTCCGCGATTTCGCGTCACTGTCGGTACGTTAAAGGCTACTCGCACCATGTGGTCTTCTGGACGGCGGAGCACATCGGCTGTTCCATTTCAAAACATTTGGGCGGGTTGACATCTCCTACGCTATTCAATGTGTACATGAATGACCTGATCGTCGCGCTCAGCAACTGCCATGTCGGCTGCCATATTGATGGAGTGTCTGTGAATAATCTCAGTTATGCAGACGACATGGTGTTGCTGAGTGCGTCGGTATGTGGCTTGAGGAGGTTATTAAATGTATGTGAAGGGTATGCTCGTGATCATGGTTTGCGATATAACGTGGCAAAAAGCCAATTCATGGTTTTTGGAGTTGGTGCAGTAAGTCCCCAGAATGTTCCGTCTGTTAGACTTAACGGGATACCTCTAGAGAGGGTGAACAAATTTAGATACTTGGGACATATTCTTACGCCTGACCTAAGTGATAATGAGGATATTGAGAGAGAGCGAAGGTCGCTGTCAATACGAGCCAACATGATAGCCCGCAGGTTTGCTGGGTGTTCAAGGGAGGTAAAAGTCACACTATTTAGAGCGTATTGTACATCCCTTTACACCTGCAGCCTGTGGGCTAGTTACACAAAGAAGTGCTATAGCGACCTCCGCGTTCTCTACAATAATGCGTTTAGAATTGTGGTGGGGCTGCCCCGGTTCTGTAGCGCCTCGGGCATGTTCGCGGAGGAGCGCACCGCCTGTTTTCACACGACTATGCGCAGGCGGAGCATCTCTCTGGTGCGCAGAGTACGGGCCAGCTCCAACGCAGTCCTGGCGATGATTGCTGACAGGCTGGACTGCCCCTACATGCTGCATTGCTGCAGCAGGCATGTTCAAGCAAAGCCGTTTGTCAGGCGTTATTAATTGATTATTTTATGGAAATTTTATTTTAATTTATTTTATTTTAATTTTTGACATTGGTTATGAATTTTATCTGTATGGTTTCAATTTTAAATGTTGAAAGGCAGGCGCCGGCGCCACGCGCCATTAATTAATTATTTTATGGAAATTTTATTTTATTTTATTTTGTTTTAATTTTTGACATTGGTTATGAATTTTATTATTATTATTTTATTCTATTATATTATTATTGTAAAATGTTTTGTAATATTGTTTTTTATGGGCCTAGTTACCCGAAATAAATGAATTATTATTATATAAAACCTAGGTAGCAGTGGCGTAGAGTGAAGTTTCTTAAAAGGGAAGCCGGACCAAAAAATGCTTACCTTGCTCAAGTGTGATGCGTGATTTCCAATAACTACTCGTTTCGAAAGGGAAGCGGATAGGAATCGAGTTGTATGGAGCCTTCGCCACTGCTAGGTAGTAAGGGACACTTTTTACAAAAATCGTTTTATTGCATAATTTTGCTAACCTAGAAAGTCTTTACCAAATACTAAAACACCAGCGTTGAAAACTCACATAATAAGCAGATTTAGTTAAGCATCGTCGATACCTAGTAAGTGTCATTCACTGCCTCTGATCATTTTAATTTAAAACCTAGTAAATCACTTTAACCTAGGTATACTTTTCAAAGGCTGACCGATTTAACGCTTATGCGATCTCCTGTAAAATTTAGTTTTAAGCCCTTACTAGGTTTTGAAATGGGACAGCCAACATCTCCAAACATGTTCAATTTGATTTTTGTACGGAAATTAAAATAACTAAAATAAAATTTTAACACATGGTATGAAACAGTCATCTGTGATACTTTTATTTGCCTGCCCCCCATTCCTACTAACCTTATACAAGTTAGCAAGTCAGCCAGTCGCCAGACCCTCTACGGTCAATGGCAAGGTTAATTCAGTTTGAAGTTTGGGAAGCTGGAAGTCGTGCCTCGCTTATACTCTGACTAATTAACCCAGACACTTTCATGAATTGATTTATGTCGTATTGTTGAAACGTGGGACATGAAAGTGGTCTCTGCGAGGCTGCGAGAGTACCACTATGCGTATGTCACACGTGCCACTTAAACGATCATAATTAAAACTATTCGTATATATTAGTAGTAGCCGTGAATGTGTCTAGAGAAAATGTGCTCTATTTTCTTCCTTTCACTTTCACTAAACTTAACTCACGTTTTGAAGATAGACCCTTTTGTTTAAATGTTAGACTTTCGAGAGCATTGATCAAACTATCTTAAGGTGAATGCGATCAGTCGGCCCGCGAAATTCAAAAGAAAAGTTGATTTATTATCATGTTCGACTAAAATACAGTAAAATATGTAGTTTCAATACACGATGAAGTGAGTGTAAATGATCTTTCATTGTAGTGGCTTGGCAGGAGGACTTTATCCAGTAGTAAACGACTATTAGCGTTCTGCTACACGCTCAATCTTTGCACAAATACTAATTTGCACAAGTAAGCATGTATGTTAGGACAGCGAAGCGTTATACCGCGCAGTGCCACAACAACGTTTGCGCAAACGTCTGCACAAGCCGTTTGCGCGTGCAACTGCATGTAGCCGGACCGTAAGAGTTGGGGGCGATTTTTATGCGCTAGAGAAATTGTCAATAAAAACATGACAGATGTCGATCGTATTTTTTTGCCATATTCTCCGATTGTCTTATTCAATGAGTGTTCGGACACAAAAACGTCTAGTCTAGTCACAGAACTATAAGTTCTGTGAGTCTAGTCTTAGGCCTTGCTCTCATTGTAACTTTTTGTCACGGTGACTTTTTGTTACCAAGTCGAATTCTATGAAAATATACCTATATTTTTCACCGTAATGTCACGTCACCATAGTGAGCGCACTCCCATATATCTTCATAGTATTCGACTTGGGTAACAAAAAGTCACCGTGATTAAAAATCACAAACAGCGGCGGGCCTTAGTTTAGAGTTTACCTCTACTCATCTCGTTCAGTAGCGACAGCAGCCCACGTAAACCTAGTGCACAAGTAATTACATTTTACTAAGTTATCGCATTTGTAGCAACCTGTTTACCTAGTTACCACTTAGTACTTACACGTTATGATAAGGGGCTTCAGTTTACTAGAAATGGTTTTCTTACATAGCCGGGAAGTAACTTATGGAAAAGCTCCAATTGTAATTACTATAACACTAAGGCGATTAACACACAGCACCGCGCGCCGCCGCGGTAGGTGGTGAAGCGGATCTCTAGTCGCATTGGTCTCTAAGAAATCCGTGGATGCCTAACACACGTACACAGCCAGATCGCGCGGATTTCTTAGAGACCAATGCGACTAGAAATCCGCTTCAACGCCTACCGCGGTGGTGCGCGGTGCCGTGTGTTAATCGTCTAAAGCAGCGGTCGGCAACTAGCGGCTCGCGGGCTGGATGCGGCCCTCGAAGCGTCTTGGTGCGGCCCGTATGATTCTCGCCTCAACGCACGTGACAGACGATATCATACACAACAAAGTGAAAGGGAGCGAGAACTACTACTGCAAATAGCCAAAGTGCGGCCCGCACTAGTCTCCACGTAAAATATTTGGTCCTCTTACAACAAAAGGTTACCGACCCATGGTCTTAAGCAATACTCAATGCTGTAAATAAAAGTCGTAATACAAATATCTACATGTTACATCCTGCCTGACAGTATCATTTTATCCCGTGTGCGAAAGGGCTTACCTCACCGCACGCTGGGAACAGACGCGTGTTGCAAGGTGCAACAAAACCCAGCACGCTTGGTGGTTGAATCTATGCGGTCCGCCTGGCTAGCTACCAACCTCACAATAACAGGCGCTACTGGGTGATTATTCGAAAAATGTTCATCATCCCAAAGTTCTAAATGCAGATGTTTCAAAATTCAATTATAATAATGAAAAATCAAATTATACCACTGCCGTCAAGCAATAAGACAAGAATAAAAACAATCTGAAACTAATATTAATGTTAACAACGAAGGAGAACAATGAAATGTTTTTTTTAAGGTATTTCGAATATTTACCCTACATATTATAGTAGTCATAGGGGTATAGCGGAATCCCTCTATTTCTCTGTTACTGGGATTCGTGTGTTCCATCTTAGACCCTGTTTACTTTTGCCAGGAGCGACCAAGGGAATTGATTAAAAAAAACTTTACCTCACATTTGGAGGTCCTTCTGTATCGTGGTATTCGTGGTTGCTGTAACAGGCACATCTTCGTATGCACATACACCAACACTAGAAACAACAACAACTTTTATCTGTAGGCCTTATGAATGTTTATTCCGTGCGGAAATTGCGTACCGTAAAAGGCAATCGCTTAGCCACTGTTCCAATCGTGCCGTCGAAGTTAGTAAGTTATCATAACTCGTATGTGAGCTCTTTGAATTACTTCAAAAATGCTTGCGTAGGCGGAACCAGTCCTTACAAGTCTCAGCGCCTTTTCACACATCCCGGTCAGAGCAAGGCAGCCAAGAGGTCTTGGGTTCAATTGTTATAACTCATATACAAGGTGTACCTAACATAAATAACGCACAACCTCTTAAGGGGTCACTGAACTCATCATTATAAACAACTTTTACTTGGGACCAAAACTGAAATCGCGAAAAAAAAAACAGCTGTTCCCTACATTATGCTTCGACCGTATTGACCATCGACTGCTTCTGGAAAAGTTGCTTAGGGCTGGAATACACGGGGACCTGTATAGATGGTTTTCGTCTTATATTGAGAATCGTAGTCAGGCTGTGGTTCTCCAGGGGTACACTTCGGGTTGGACTTCGGTTCCCTCAGGTGTGCCGCAGGGTTCAGTATTGGGGACTCTTCTTTTCAATCTGTTTATTGCTGACGTAATAAACTGCTTTAAGCATTCTTACGTGTTACTATACGCTGACGACATGAAGGTTCATAAAGTTATACGTGGCATCTCCGATACTCACCAGTTGCAAGCTGATCTTAATAGATTTGAGGAATATTGTGCACGTAATCTGCTTCAGCTAAACGTATCTAAATGCTTTCATATGACCTTCACGCGTCAGAAGTCTACGGTGAATTCAACCTATACTCTCAACCAACACACCTTATGTAAAGTTAACAGTATCAGGGATTTAGGCATTATACAAGATAGCAAATTACTATTTGATCAACACATCGAGGGTATTGTAAAAAAGGCTGCAAAAGCATTAGGATTTATAATTAGAGCCTCAGCCTGTTTCCGTTCTCTAAAGCCAATCAAGGTTTTATATTGCTCGTTCGTACGCAGTCACTTGGAGTATGCCTCTCAAGTCTGGAACCCTCAATATGAGACCTATAAGTTGCGTATTGAGGGTATCCAGAAAAGGTTTCTAAGATATCTTGATTACAAGGCGCACCAAGTATCTATAGATTACGAGCACCGTTGCAAGAAGTACCATTTTCTACCACTTGATTACAGGCGGCTCATCAATGATATTTGTTTTTTGATTAACATAGCGAATGGCTCGATTGACTGCTCTGAGCTCGTTTCAAAATTATCACTCCGAACTAACCTTATTGGGTTGCGTCGGAGGCCTCTGCTGAGTGTGCCTTCTGCCTCCACTAATTATAGGCGTAATACTTATCTTATGAGAAGCGCTCGTTGCTTTAATGAATTATCTCATGAGCATGACATTGACTTATTTTGCACTAAGACGAGCGTAGCAAGAAAACTGTTAGCCAAATCATTTTTTGCGAATGAGGCACCGGCTGGTGGTGCTCAAACACACATGTAGCAAAGTAAGATTTAGATTTTAGAATAACATAAAAAACCGTAACTTTAAGTTTTAGGCATTAGTTAATCGTTTTTTTTTTTTTTATATAATATCTGTGGAGGCTTGTTATTAGCAACTTAACTATATATTTTTGTTACCTATTATTGTTATTAGTCTGTAAGCCTTCTTAAAAGTAATAAAATAAAATAAAATAAAATATTAATGTTCGCATAACTCGTCAAAATGTAGGGAACAGCTGTTTTTTTTCGCGATTTCAAGTTTGGTCCCATAGTAAAAGTTGTTCATAATGATGAGTAGGTACAGTGACCCCTTAAGAGGTTGTGCCCTTATTTATGGTACACCTAGTGTATGAGGTTCTTGGATTACTTCAAAAATACTTATGTTGGCAGAACTAGTCCTTACAAGTCTCTAAGCGCCTTTTCACACATCCCGGTCAGAAGAATGGCAGGTCTTGGGTTAATTTCCAAGATAGTACAAAGTGCACTTAAAGGCCTCTACACACCAAAGCCGCCGGTGCCGGCGGCTTAACCCGGCGGGTTATGCCGCCGGGCTTGTTTTGCGTTATGTTCGCTCGCTTAGTTCGCGTTAGTTGGCCGCCGGCATAACCCGGCGGGTAAAGCCGCCGGGTCGGCCGCTTTGGTGTGTAGAAGCCTTAAGAATCAACAAAATTCTCAGTTGTGCAATTACTAACCGGGGGTTGGAATTGTTGCTATAGGCTGCACTCTGCAGGATCTCGTGAGAATACCGTAATCGTCTAACTGTGTAATATAAGATGGTATACCACTGTGACTGGACCTTTCGGGAATCGCAAACGCGACAGTTATGTATATATTTATGAGGTTCACACTAACGTTTTGGTTAAACGTTTACGTACATATTTTATTTGAACTCCTGAGGCGGTAGTGTAAGTTTTGTAGTTTGCTTACGCTGCTTCGGTCTCATTTTAATAATAATATGTTTAAGAAAACAATTAATGAAAAGCCAAACGCAGTATAGGCGTTAGGTAGCTACAAAGATACACTATTTCACGTAGGATGCGTCCTTGGACATTATTTTGTCATTCCGTAGTAAGTTGTAGTTTTGCCTACTAGACGTAGTGTTGTAAACACCTTTGTTGATCATTATCGTTAAATGTAAAGGTTAGTCTGAAAGTACTAATCTGAAAAGCTGCTAAAGTACCCAAATAATGAATAACTTTTGTTCTACAACTTTCCCCAAAAGTCAATAGGTAGTTTAAGAGAAATAGCTGTTCAAAGATTTCATAAAAAATACGCTCAAATATTTAATCTCAGCTGTGATCAGCTGTTTACATTTTTGGATCACGTATTAAAAGCTCTATTTTCTGAAATCATCACTAAAGCAGGGATGAAGATTTTTTTTAATAATCATTTTATACAGAAACTAGCGACCCGCCCCGGCTTCGCACGTTACGTTTTATAGCCTTAAAACCTTCCTCTTGAATCACTCTATCTATTAAAAAAACCGCATCAAAATCCGTTGAGTAATTTTAAAGATTTAAGCATACATAAGGATAGACAGCGGGAAGCGACTTTGTTTTATACTATGTAAGTAGTGATAAAAACTATCGAATTTTGTTTTTTTTTATTCTGGCTTTGAAACAGTTACCAGTGATACTATACGTGGACCGCGGATTAATACCCCCTTTCCGATTAACCTTGTGCAGCCAACTTTTCAACATTTTGTTCTTGAATGCGTTACATTCTCTGCAAATGTCGCAAGTATTCAAGAATATTAGGCATACTTAAATACAATATAGATCCTCTGCCCCAATAGTATACGAAAAGGAGCGTGAAGATGGCCATAATATATATTCTACACAGTTCAGTCACTGTTTACTCCGCGTCCACGTAATGTTTAAACAATGTCATTGTGCAGTTGACGTGTGCTTGTGTAATGCTTTCATTGTTTCCAAAGCATCCTTCGTTTAATGCTCGAGGCAAATGCCGCAGAAAATTTGATGAGACTATCAATGCAGTTTTTACCTTGACCTAAAGCAGAAATAAAAATATCAATATTTTAATATTGTATCAGGTTAGAATGGAAATATAAAGAGATAAATTGATTTTACATGCATGACCAATTCCATTAATTTTAATTGAATGACGCAAGAACAGATGGTATGACGAAAGACTGTGGATGATACTCAATGGGGGAAAAGTCTCCGCTAAAGAACCCCTATCTGCAAATGCAAGAATGTAAGGAATTTGTGCAAATTAATTGTGTTAATAAATGGCGTTACACGTTCGTGTGGCTGCAGCATATCAGATAGAGGCAGACTCACCCACCATTAAGGCATCAACATTTTATTGTGTATTATGGCTACAGAATAAACTCAAAATAGTTTTCATATCTGATTCAGATTATTTTCACGTGTAATTCATGTGCCGTCTGACACAAATGGGAGACTGAATGAACGTCTCATGAATACCAATTCGATTGTAAGGACGGTTTACACAGGTGTTCAATGCATCGTGTTAGGATTCACTGCGGGCCGTTAGCCATATTCGTGAATCGAGATCTTGGTCGTGGATGTACTTGGAAATAACTGTGTTACTTGTTACGCAAAACTTCAAGCAGTACCAGCACCTTAGAATAAATATTAGCAGGTACCTACAGCAAAAGTATTGTGAATGTTTTTACAAATAAATCACAGTAAATAGCAAAAAATATACCCCTACCTAACTCGCAGAACATCGTAAAATTAAATACATAATTAGATATTTTAATAATTTGGCCCTTTCGACATCTAAACAGAGGATGGATTGGTTTAATCAGCTGTATATCATAAAACGTAGAAGTCCTACAAATCACGTATGATTTAAATACTTTAAGTTGCTGTCAAAGCGAATGAAAATCTTAAGATATTCAGGAATATCTTTCTTACTGTATTTACTGGAATGATTTAGGATTTGCCAATTTGACCGGACTTTTATCGTAACATAAATTATACATTGAAAATTATGATATACTTATGAAATTCACTTGTATGTATAGTGTTGTGTGAAACAAATACAAAAGCAACATTTTGAATAACATAAGGTTTTGCAAGTAAGAGGGACGTGCTTATCAGTATCTTGTTTTCAGTTGCGAAACGTACTCGAGTTATTTTCGTTTGAAGCTACCTTTTGATCCGAATCACGATTTATGTGTAAGTACAAAAAGTTTTTTGTCAAGTTGCTAATAGAAATACTATAACAGAATTTTACAAATTCGTTTCATCACTGCATCACTACATACTCTACATAGTATAAAACAAAGTCGCTTCCTGCTGTCTGTCTGTCCCTATGTACGGTTTTTTTTAATAGATAGAGTGATTCAAGAGGAAGGTTTAAGCTATAAAACGTACACGTGTGAAGCCGGGACGGGTCGCTAGTAGTTTTTAAATGCATCTCCTGAAATAGTAATGTAATAGGATATGCACTAAATAAAAATAAAATAAATAAATGAGTAGGTTTATTGTTAGGTACTAATAAATATTACCCACATTCACAGTGGGTTATGTAAGACGTAGGCACTGTATTAATGTATTTCAATAGAGGTACTGATACTGATTCCCAAATTAAGCCAGAGCTTGTGTTTTGGGAGACAGTGTTCTCTCTTGTGATACAATACAATATAAGGCACAGACATGAATGTCGCTATTGTTTACATGTGTGCAAGAAGTTAGAGCTAAGTAAAGGTACACGTTCGTAGCCGACTGCATACAGCAGCCGCAGACGACGTGTCGTACGTTACGACACGTCGTAGTCATGTCGCTGCAGTCATGATTCCGAACCCAACTGCAGATAGCTGCAGCAGACGACACGTCGTATTCCAGTTAGTTCTGAATGTTCCGTGAGACAAGATGTCTGACCTGTTTGGGATTAGCGATCGCGATTTACTTTTATATCTTTTGTTTTTGTTAGATGCATCGTACAGTGCAGGATATTAGGCCACCTGGTTTATCACCTTTTCTTCCTCGGAATTGGAAAAACTCATTTTTTGAGAAAGATTCAACGTCGTCGCTCCAGCGTCGGTGACACTACTGATCTGCGGTTGGGCGACATGTCGTCTGTGATCGTACAACGTGTAGTCGGGCGACGTGTCGCTAGCTGCGGAAGGAATTTCATAGAAATACATAGAAACCAGTAGTGTCGGTGCGACACGTCGTCTGCTGCTGCTGTCTGTAGTCGGCTACCAACTCGTACCTTAAAATTACCTTTTGTTGCGTTTAAATGTCCCAATAAAAGGTTATTGACAGCAGTCATTAGAGACAACGTTTCATTCTCCCCTCGCGGCGGTGACATATTATTTGATAATAATTATAATTATTGTCAATATGCATTTATTAAGTTTGTGGTCGACATAATAAAATTCGGGAAATCCGACCTCAATTCTGGTACATTTTCCTTACTGGCAATGCGGCAAGGACTGACCGAGTCATAGGAGGAAGGTCTCTATCTGTTAACATACTATAGTGTTTGCAGTGTAAAACCAACAGTGACTCATTGTAGCAATCAGATGCAATTCACGATTGCGTGCGTACTTATTCAACTGTGTCTTTTACTGTTATGAATCTAGAAAAAAAATACAATATTTAGTCACCATCCTGACCGGTATTTCCAATACCACAAAATCGAAAGAAGGCCACCCTTCTCCATAAACAGCAGTAGAAGGCGACATAGACGTGATGTCAATGGTATAAGCAAGAGAATTATCCATTGTACCACTAACAACTGTTTTAACCAATCCCACTTCTATTCTTTGTAGAAGACTCATGTTCAGCGTTGCCCGTAAATGTTTACTTATGTTTATGGCTTGATTATTATCTTGACGATATGAGTAATTAACATAATCTTTTCCTAAGTATGATACCGTTAAGTCAAATGTGACTAAAATAAAAAAGGTAAATAATCGCTTTTAACTCAAGTGTTAATATTTGGATACCTTGAAAACTGATTCACGTAACATTTGTGGCGAAATTGAGTTCGGATATTCGGATGCATATTCACCTAAACTTGCGATGTTGGCTAATATGGAATGAGCTTTTGTATCGAAAAAATCCTGCGGTTCCGGGACAATTATTTTAATTTATGTTTTTTTTATTTATCTAACACACACCACTCCTCTTCTTACACTCTACATACACACATATTTGCATCGGGGGTTAAACATTAATTTTAAATAATTATGCAATCTAAAAATCCCGTTTTTTTTTTTAATAAATCATTTTAAGAAGTCGCTTCCTTATTATACACTCGACTACTTATGCATTCCCAGTGTTCCTGGAACGACGGTTTTTTTTCACAAAAAAAATATTTTAAGAAGTCGCTTCCATACTTTCGCAGCAAAAAATTCACTTTAGGTAAATATGCATCCAAATATCCGAACCCTATCTATAACTCAATTTAAAAACATAGTTACTTGTATCTGTTGGCCTCCAAGTTATTTAAATATTGACACTTGAATAACTAACTACTAGGTATTGTCTCAAACGGCTTGCATTTGCGTGGCGCTAAATCCATTTAATGTTTAAAAATCATTAATTGTTTAATAAGTATTGTTCACTAGGACAAAAAGACAGTTAAAATTATCATTCTTATAAAATTAAACAATTGGCATAATTATACACGCGGCTTACTACGCTTCTGTTGTGGAGCAATCCGAAAGTTATTCTTAACGAAGAAGTTTTAACGTACATATTTGCATGCACATGCCAGAGAGAATGACTTCTTCAATACTGCTGTGGGCGGGATCAACTCGGACATGATTATGATGAGCAGCCATTTTCGAAATATACGATAAATTAGTTCGTAAAAGTTAAAATTATCAGAACAATGAAAAATAAAAGTTTTTGCGTTTGCATTATGCCGGCTACACACTCCCGCCGAGACGGTAGTTATCTCTATCCTTAACTTTCAACATCAAATAGCCAAGGACATCATCTAAGTCTCGGACAGTCTCGACGGGAATCTGGAAGGGCTTTTAATCCTTTCCGAAGGTTTTGACTGTTGATTAACTTTCAGGTGTAGGTAATTCGACAAAGTCATACTCATAATTGTGTCTGTAATAGGTACCTACATTGATCATTATGTAATTTTAGTTCCCACTTGCTGCGATCTATTTATTGTTTGTATGTACATGTAACGATTGTACCTAGTATAACTATGGAACCTAGGTACGTACATAACATAGCTAGCCTTGCAGTGTCGTGAGTCTCGTCATTATGATTGTTATTGAAGTATTTATTTCAATTTGTTTTATGATTGGTTTAATTTTCTATCGGCAACAAAAAATCAAGCAGTGCATTTAATATTTGACTTCTATCCAAATTAAGGCGGTTATCTTCAGCCTCTGATTGACATCAGCTTCTCATGGTCCGTCATCCAGGCTTATAAGTAATATTTGCATGCTTATAAAACGTAGATGTGAATTAATTTCCTCTGATTCTAAAGACAACGTGCATTGTTGGCGACATATTAACTTGTTTGAACAGGCGTGAGTCACAATACCGTCAAACGTGCAAAAATGCCGCCTGTCTCCACGACGCGGACGTTGCATTTCACAGACTTCAACACGCCGAACGAGAGCTTCTCGATTCGACGCGTGCGTTTTTGCAAAACGTCTGAATGAAACCAATCTGCATGGATGATTCCGTTTCGTAGACAATGTTCCGCATATTCGCCGCACTTAATCCGCTCAAAGGTTGGCTAGTGAAAAAAATAAACATTTGCTCCAAAACCCCGAATTCGTTAAAAGAATTTCGCTTTCCAAATTTGACAATAGACGTGAATTGCTGAGGTCGTTGTGAAATTGAAAGGTATTCATGACAAAAAGATAATAATGCTCATAAAGAAAAATTGAATTGCATTTGGTAATTATTCATTACGAAATAAAGTTTCAATACTAGTTTTTTTTCAATACTCCTTTTAAAAGCAACGAAAGCGTTAATAGAAAGACTTGATATAATTTTATCACTCTTTGGATTCTTCTGTCCCCAAAGGAAACTGTGATGCGAGAGCTAATGCACATAATATTATGTTGACGTCATCCTTAAACTTACGACCCCAAATGCTTTTGGTGCGGGAGTTAAACGTCAAGTTGATACAACCGGTCCCGGCACCAACGTGGCAACGCTCTCCAAAAACATGCTCTATGACGTCACGCTAAAGACCAACACTTTGAAGCAAGAATGCGTTTATTGCCACACCTGTTATCATATTCTTTAGTTCATTCTTATTAGCTGGAAAACTGCTCGTACAATTCCCGTCTAGATGAACGGGAGCATCTCAGAAACATGTACACTTTTCGTCAAATTCTTACTCGTTTTATTATTATACGACTCCTTTATAACTGCTTACTATCAAGTAAAGCTATAGTAAAACGATGTCTCTAATGACATAGTTGACATAATTTGCCGTCATTGCATCTTGCAGTTTCGAGAAGACAATCATTCACGAGCGGTTGCATTTTCAATGTCACGCCATTGTCTTGTGATGATAACCGCTTTTTATGTAACTATGACTACTCGTATATACCTTACCTACCATTAGTAGGTATAGTAGCCATGAAATATAAAAACTACTAAGTGATACTAATTTTACTCAGATAAATGTCCACCCTTTTGAATATACAGAATACATAGAATGAAATATACAAAAAAAACAGCCAAATTCATACCTACATATTTTAAAGGCTAGAATGTACACTGCAATCTTTAAGTACATTCCATAAATTACGTCATCATAATATTTATAGCGACCCATGGCGAGATACCTGGCGTCCATAGCAGAGGCTCATCTCATTTAAATATTACGGTACATTTAAGTTTTCTGTACACGAATAATTTACATTGAGCTCCAGTCATGCAATTTATGTTTTTTTTATAGTAGCTGTGTTATGTGAAAATAGTCTTTAAGTCGTACCAATAGTAAATCAGTTTTGTCTGAAATGGTCGAACAGGGTCGTTGCTAGCAAAAAAAGCCAATCCCTGGGCCGTCGTAATAGGAGACTAGGGTGTCCCAACACTGACCTACGCGGAATCAAAACGCCAAATCCACTGATAAGTTAAATTGCGGAAGTTGACTCTTGCAACCGACTTTCAGCTACTTCTCTCGTGTCGACACAAGCTATACGAGAATAGCTCATGTCTGTCGTGGTGAAAGGATTAGCCAGTCAGCAAGGTTGGTAGCGGGGCTGACTGCCCAGGGTGTGCCGAACGTACCCACTACCCACTTGAGTATCGTCACTCGGGAGGCTCTTATAATGCATGACAACTTCTGGAAGAATTAAGGGAGCACTTGTTGCTATAAAAAAAAACTTTTATCGTGAGGTAGGCCAGTTCGACTCGCGACCTCGCCGCGTGTTCAGCTCCTGATTAAGGGCTCCGTTTGGGTCCGAAACTAGTCGGGCAATCCCGAAAAATGCACGTGAGTAAACCGTAAATAATCATAAATGTGAGGTAAAAGGGTAATAAACTATATCTATGGTCATTTATAATTAAAGTGCCTATTAAAACCTGCCTTTGTGTCCAGGATGTACACACGGCTACAGATCAAGCTATATTTTCCAGTATAAGCTGATCTCGCATTGTACAGGATTTCCTTACAATGAGAGGTCAGTGTAAACTGGAAATGTATAGCTTGATGTGTTGCCGTGTGTACCACCACTTGTTACCACTGCGGAATAATATCTCTTCCTTATCTTCTCTAAATAATATAAATTGAAGTCGTTTTTGCGTGTCTGTTTGTCCGCTTACTTCTAAACTACTCAATGGATTTTGATGCGGTTTTCATCTTAATTTAGGTAATTTCTTCCGCAATGTTTTAAGCTATACAACGTACACGAAGGTCGCTCGTCACTACATAGTATAAAACAAAGTCGCTTCGCGCTCTCTGTCTGTCCCTATGTATGCTTAGATCTTTAAAACAACGCAACGGATTTTGATGCGGTTTTTTTAATAGATAGAGTGATTCAATAGGACGGTTTATATGTTTAATACATGCATAATATAGTAGAGAATGCACCCGTGCGAAGCCGGTGTGGGTCGCTAGTAAAATATAAAACTATCAAATAAATCTTTGTTCAAGCTTACCAGCTTAATTCTTCTATGGGCTTAGCTTATAAATCTGAATTTAATACAATGTCTGTTATCAGGAACTTGCTACATTACAATGTGATGGATTGTTGTGGATACACAGCGGTTGATTGCATTTGTTGATACTCATTTTGACGTCAGGATGTCGCGCTTGTTTGCAATTCAGTGTTCTGTTCCGTCATTGGTGGTTCTGTATTCCACTCGTATCCGGAAAACGTAGATTTGATGAGATCATCAATTTTTTCTTGAATCGCGAACACGTCGCCTCTTTAAAGTTTGTCACATTGCACCCTGTATATTTCGTTTCGTAGACATCCTAATGTAAATTAGACGGTCATAAGAGAAAATTCCCATACAAACAACACATTGTATTGTAAAGGTGAGTGCATGTCGTTCCACGCATCCACGTTTCACACGCCATGCATAAAAAATAAAAAAAACGCTTTGCTTCAAAAATATTAGGACACTCCTTGAAACACGTCTCATTATGTATTCAACATTACATAGCATGAAACAAAATAAAGCGTATTACATAATATACATACTAATCTGTGAATTACAAAACATGGTTAAAGAGGAGTCCATTAGCTTTTAAAACTGACCTGAAACATGTCACTATAGTCAGCCTTGAAGCTCGACCCAAATATGCAAAACACATAGGCAACATATTATCTTACTAATTACATGAATACTAAAACTGCGGACTTCGAACAATTTTTGTTACCATATTTTGACAATGTAGGGCCACCCGGCCGCGCCAGTTGCACTTCTTTCCGATAACTTTTAATGTTAATCTTGTTACGGATAAGTTTCTTAAAAACAAAGCTTTACTAAAACAAAATCTAATTTTGAGAATTAATTAATCTGTCTCGTTTTTTTGCTATTCGGTCGGGTTAAGACATTACTAAGACATTACAATTTGTTACCGGCTGATAGAAAAGTCGTCATTAGTAGTACAAATCGAAAATGTGGACCTTCCCTTAGATTTTCATGAGCGATTCTGCGTTGTTGGTATCGCCGAATTTGCGCACACTAAAGCCCCGCTGCGCCGTGTTTTCGTGTTTGCAAACAGGATAACATTGTTTGCTAACCGAATAGGGGCGTGGCCTAACAGTTTTGTTAGCAAAATTGGCGCTGTGGATCCGGCTTAACATTGTTTGCTAACGGAATAGGAGCGTGGCCTAACAATTTTGTTCGCAAAAACATAATAACATGTTAGAAAATTGGCGCTGCGGATCCGGCTTAAGTATGACAAGATCTCAATAAAGCACACATCCCTCGAAAAATTCAGTTGAATCGACGCGACGTTCAAAGTTTATGAAGTCAGTAGTTTTGTGAAATAAAATGAGTAAGAGGAAAGTATCGCGTGAGTCAAGCTCGAGCGGGCTTTATGTCAGTCACTTGTCTAGTTTGGACCCGACCCTTACTAACGTGAGTGAAAACACTTATTTGCTATGTGGTTATTGGATTCGCAAATTAGTTCGGCGAATTATTTTTCCCAAGTGTCTGAGTGAAAATTATATGTGTTTAATAGCGAAGAGATATTGTTAGTGTTTGTCTAAATTTGCTGGAAAATTAAAGGTGAATTTGCATATCAACATGTAAACGGTGCGGTGTTCAAAATATACTTGGGAGCAAAGAAATCGACCCATTTCTATTTTTAACGTAGGTTTATTTGTTATTATTTTTAGTATTATGGAACAGATCAATTCTAAAAATATATCGCCTAAAAGGTTATTTGATAAGCTTTACAATGAGGGTAGTATTTTGTATTTTGAATTATATAATTCATGAAACCAAAACTAATAACCTGGACACGTGAAAAAAGGAGTGGCTCGATTTCTTTGCTCCCAAGTGTTATCTGAAAAATTGATTACTATAATCTGTTCAACGAAAGAATGAGTCCTGACGTAACGGACATTTCGTAAATTGTAGCCATTGTAGGCTATCGAAAAAACGTAAACGACATCATCAAAAACCGTAAAATAGCCATATTATCCATGTTTTTTTCTTTTTTTTTAAACCTGCTAACGTTTTGTAGAGAAACGTCAGGTTGTCAGATTATTCAAGGAAATATTCGAGTAAGTACTTACAGTCTCCGATGCGAGATTTTGGTATCAGGTACACTCAAATGCTTGCATTTATCCAGCACTAGCGACCCGCCGACTTCGCACGGGTGCAATGTATTATACATTAAACCTTCCTCTTGAATCACTCTATCTATTAAAAAAACCGCACCAAAATCCGTTGCGTAGTTTTAAAGATCTAAGCATACATAGAGACACGGGAAGCAACTTTGTTTTATACTATGAGTGATAATATCTAGAAACTATAGGTGCCATCTCAAACTTCGGACTTTATAGTCCCGGAGATGAGCTTTTTAGTTCAAAATAAAAGTAGTTGTTTCCCATCTATTGTGCATAAGCATGAAATGTAAATATGGTTCGTGTTCTCTTGTATTTCCACCCACTACCGGATATAGAGGGCCTTATTACAAAAGATGGTTTAAACCAAGGCTAAGGTAAACTCAGGTTTAAAATATACCCATCACTTTCTTATGTCACATAACAAAAAGAGACGGGGCTATTTTAAAACCTAGGTTTTTTCTTAGACCATATTTTGTAATAAGGGGGAGAGCATCTAGTGTTCTTTATCCACTAATGCCGGGCGCAACAGTTAACTACAATTTCACAACAACAACGTAGGGGTTTGAGTAACTTCTTTAAAAAACAGGCGTAATATTGACAAGACCCTGTCTTGAAAGCCGCCTTTGTCTCTCACAACAACATTGGCTTTATTGGTCATTCTTCTTCTTCTGGTGCCTCTCCAATTACTGAACGTTGGCCATCAACTCCGAATATTTCTCCTTGTTCTTTGAGAAATGAAACAGCTCAACAGCACTCGTGACTCCGGTCTACTCGCGAATATTCCTCAACCAAGACTTCTTCGGCCAACACCACGTTTATTGGACGTATTGAGTCATTGTTGTTCTCGCAAAATTTAATACTAAGAGTGATATCTGAACCATGGTATGAAGTTTTGAACTTCGAAGTTAGTGTTAGTTCTGTATTTATATCGAGGTAACTATCTCCTCGCTAGCTGGTAAAAAAATTATTAGACTTTCAAACGACGTATTATTTTGCAGTAACTATACCACAGTGTACTACTTACTACATACAGTGGGTCAACGCCCATACATTTGACAGGTCCTATGAAATGTCAAAATTATGTAGGGGCGGAGGTTATGTCATAAGTATGCAGTATGGCTACTCGGGACATAACCTCCGCCCCTTCACCCCGCAACCCCCCGCACGATTGCTCTGCAACAACGTTCTACGTTGACCGACTGTAAGGAGTAAGATATAGGTAGACTGTGACCATACTCTGTTCAATGTAAGATGATTCCTAGCATGGCGGTCATTTCGAAAAAACGCAAACGACATCAACAAGAACCGTAAAATAGCTATATTATCCATGTTTTGTTTTATTTAAATATTTGATATTCTTTGTATGTTTTGTAGAGAAACGTCAGGATTGACTTTACGGTGAAAAGCGTATTATAAGTATTCTGTTGTGATTTATAATTAAATAATAACTGATTGTAATATTACAGCGGCGGTGTACATAGCGGGCGTGGTCGCGTCCGTCGGCGTAACGGTGCTCGGCGTGTTCTGCGTGCTGTCAGTGCTGCAGCTCGCCATGATATCGTCCAAGGAGCGCGTCGCCTTCAAATACACACACCTCGTCATGATGAAGTTGGCGCTGGCGCTTTTAGCCAGTAAGTACAATTTATGAAGTTTCAATTGAAGTAGCCTCCTTGAGAAAGAGTTCGCGCGGGAAAGTATTTCTACAATCCATGTTTCTACCGGCAAAGAAAGGAGGTGCTCGTGGCTAATTACTAACCGTGCAGTTCATATGATTTATAAGGTTAAACTGCGCTTGCCGCGGTCAGTCTGTGGATGGGTGACCATTCGTTACACGTCGAGACCCCTTCGGGCCTCGGAGAGCTCGTTTAACCGTCGCCGCGTCGGTCCCGGGTGTCATACGAATAGGGACCTACGACAGTTGTTACGGGTATTTAGAAGGCCGAAAGTCTGACAACTGGTCTAACCTTAGGATATCGGCATTGCCCAGTAACTGGGTTGCGGAGGTTTGATGGCAGTCGGTCCGTGTAAAAAACTGGTATTCAGCCGTAGGCTAGACTGGAAGCTGACCCCAACATAGTTGGGAACAGGCTAGGCAGAAGAAGACATGTTTCTACCACCAAGTTGTATTGCTGTATTCCAGTTTGAAGAAGTGCCTGTGAAATTATAAGCAACATGTGAAACGATGTGACCCTTTCCACCAGAGCTGTGCGAGGAATGTGTAATGCGGAATGTGTTAATGTGTACAAATGATCATCTACCTCTTCCAAACAACATCTATTGACTGACTGGTAGGCGCATATTTTCAAATCCTCGCACATTCCTAGCAACACATTCATCGTAACACATTTCTCGCAACACATCCCTCGCTCGCATTTCTCGCTTGTTTTGTATGAACAAAAACCTCGCTCCGCTAAGCCCATATACACCAGAGCTGCGCAGAGCGAAGCTAGGTAAATGCAGTGATTCTATTGGTGCTTACAAAACACATTCCTAGCTACGCAGCTTAGCACAGCTCTGGTGGATGCTCAGTAGGGTGGGCCACGAAAGTATGAAGAAAAAAAGTGGTTAATTCAAATATGTAATAGCGATAAAAGGGTGTTACAGTACGTCTTTAATTCATATCCAAAAGATATTCAAGATTGGATATCATATTCTGCCTCCGAATAGATCTCGAAGTTTTGAAAAGTTGAACAAAAAAGTTTTAAAAGTTGGTAACATTTTGTCTTTAATATCACTTAGTAAAGGACACTAACGAGTTTCGAGTGCGTTCCGTGGTAAAAACGAGCGTAACACAACTTAACGATTAAGTAGCCGTAGCGTCACTGGCGCGTAATAAATGTCGCGCAAAGTGCCCCCCGCCACCTCACTTCACTCCGTAAATAATCAAAACAATGACGGTTATTCATTGGTTTTAAGAAGTTGATTATATTTGAATGTAAATTATATGAAAATCGTATTATAAGTCTCAATTTCAATGATTCTTATTGGTTGTTGAAAGTACCCCTAAAAAACGAAAATTTTGAAACTTCAAAGCTAATCCGGAGGCAGTTAATCAAAATAGAAACTTATAATAATTTGCACACTTAATTTATACTACACTTAGCACCCTTTCATCACTATTACAAAAAAAAAAAAAAAAATGACCCACCCTAATGCTCAGCCTTAAGGCCAGCAACGCATCGGCAATCCTATTGGTGTTGCAGGTGTCTATAGCGGGCTACTATCTGTTTGCTAACCTACAACATAAAACAGACCTCACCTGTTATTATAATTTTATGTGCCAACGAAGCATTCTTGATAAGTATTGTACATGTGAGTGCAATGTAAACATTTCATCATCATCTGCCTAGCCTTTTCCCAACTATGTTGGGGTCGGCTTCCAGTCGAACCGGATGCAGCTGAATATCAGTATTTTACATGGAGCGACTGCCTATCAGACCTCCACAACCCAGTAACTGGGTAATACGATACTCTTGGTAAGACTGGTTGTCAGACTTTCTGGCTTCTGACCAACAGTAACGACTGTCAAAGATCTACAAATGACAGCCGGGACCAACGGCTTTACGTGCTTTCCGAGGCACGGAGGAAACTCGCTATGGTAAATGGTCACCCATCCACAGACCAACCTCGGCAAACGTGGCTTAACCCGGAAGATCGGTCTATGCGGCTGTAATTATTTAGCCACGAGCTCCTCTCTGCAATGTAATCATTTAAGAAACTAAAAATTTTACTGGCAGTTAGAATATGCCATGCTCACTCAAATGTCCCGCTGATGGTGGCGTGGGTGTTGGGTCGTTCGGTTCCGTACGAAATGGTTGAACTGAGCGATGCTGATATATGCGTCATGTTCGTGAACAGGTGCCGTCAGTTGGGATTGCTCATCTCTAATCTGCCAAATTGATTTAAGGTACTCTTATTAGCATAATCATCATCATAAATTGTTCTCACTTTTTTCTTATTCACAACGTAACTGGCCAACGTTTTGTATATATTTAATGAAATAGAGTAACCATGGAGTTTATTGCCCGTTCTTCTCCATAGGAATCTACAATTGGAACGCGGAAGTAACTCCTTTTTTTCTATAGCTCAAAAGTGCCTGTAAGTGGCCTAATTGAAATAAATGCTTTGACTTTGACCGTGTGACGAAATGTTAGTGTAATTAACCTATGGGGAATAGGTATGTTATTTCTTCCCTATTAATAGGGTACAGAGCTCCAAATCCATGCTGAATCGCGCAAGTTATTGCAGCAAGTGCTCGCTTAGTTCGTAAAACTTGCAGAAGTAGACTTACTGCGGATATATCCACATTTGAATGTCAATTAATTGCAAAAGACAAATGCCGCAGTGGCCGGGTCCGCAGTGCCAATTTTCTAACATGTCATTGTGTTTTTGCGAACAAAACTTAGGCCACGCCCCTATTCGGTTAGCAAACAATGTTAAGCCGGGTCCGCAGCGCTAATTTTGCTAACAAAACTGTTAGGCCACGCCCCTATTCGGTTAGCAAACAATGTTATTCTGTTTGCAAACACGAAAACACGGCGCAGCGGACCCGGCTTAACTTGCTAGTGTTTGTGGCGTCTGAGTCACATACAAATAGTTCAGTCCACAAAAAGAAGTGGGGTGCGTCTTCATGGTTTTGTGGAGAAACTTGGTGTGGTGTTCCTCCAACCAAAGGGACTCCAACCAGGCGGAGTCTTGTGCCTGGCGGGCTACTGCCCAACGGTTGATGTTGGGAGGTTGTATATATACTATCTGCGTGTTAAATCTTGATTGCGCGATGTAGGATAGTTCGCTAGTTCGCATGTGGCGAGATAGATGCCGCCACAGTTTGAACAAGATACATAAAAATTAATGTATTTTCGTTTTTGTATTGATAACAAATGTATTGTTTTCAGCATTGCTGTCCATAGTTGCAGCAAGTTTGTTCGCCGTACAAGGCGATGACAGGGGTTTCTACGTGACGAGGGGAGAAGCATTCTATGTTCAGGTACATAACTAAATACAACTTTATGGGATACTAACATTTGCCCGCGGCCGTACGTAAAAAAAAACTCTTAACACTCTACTAAAGTTTCTTTAATAATATAATTCAATCATGATTCGAAAGACTCGTGGCGCCATCTATGAACGTTACTGTTGTTTTCCTCGGGAACAGTACTTTTTTTCGGGATGAAAGGTACCCTTTGCCCGTTTCTGTACACCTGACAACGTATATGCAATATTTCTGGATGATCGGTTCAGTGGTTTAGGCGTGAAAAGGTAACAAACCAACAAACTTACTTTCGCATTTATAATATTAGTAAGGATACCCATTTTACCCTTTGATGTACCCCACACTATTTGTACTGGGCATGGTGGGGTACAATCAACTCGGGGTGCGACGGGAATTGGCACTAGTGTCGTGCTCCGAGGCATAGAGTGAACCCGAGAGTGTTGCAGCGGTTGCACTTGTGCGTGCCCGACCGTTATGTGTGGAAGCGACGACGGCCCCTGCCGCTGCTGGTCGTACCTCAGCTAGGACCAACTTGCTGGCCAAAACCCCTCTGACTTGAGCAATTCGCACCACCAATTAGGTACATTCATATCGAGAGAGTCGAAATTGATATATTTACCTACATGTCGCTGGGGTGAATTCGCAAAAGTACTATTGTGTACACTGTGTTTGTAAACAATGATCTCGAGATTGTATTTGGTGCTTTAATTTTATTTTTGTGTGTGTGTGAATGTCCCAAGTAGCCATACTGCATACTTGGGACATAACCTCCGCCCCTACATAATTTTGACATTTCATAGGACCTGTCAAATGTATGGGCGTTGACCCACTGTATGTAGTAAGTAGGTACACTGTGATATTACCACGAAGCAAATATATTTGCTTCGTGGCTATTACCAAGACTCCGCTGTCCGTCCGTCCGTCTGTAACCAGGCTGTATCTCATGAACCGTGATAGTAAGACAGTTGAAATTTTCACAGATGATGTATTTTTGTTGCCGCTATAACAACAAATACTAAAAAACAGAATAGAATAAATATTTAAGGGGGCTCCCATACAACAAACGTGTTTTTTTTGCCGTTTACTATAGCGGCAACAGAAATACATCATCTGTGAAAATTTCAACTGTCTAACTATCATGGTTCATCAGATACAGCCTGGTTACAGATGGACAGCAGACGGACAGCCGAGCCTTAGTAATAGGGTCCCGTTTTACGCTTTGGGTACGGGACCCCAAAAAAATAAAAAAACTTACGCAATATTTTATCGTTTACAGATAGTGAGTATAGTTATAAACTCGATACTCTTCATAATGTCACTGTACGACGCGCTGTTTTCGCGGCGAGTCGGCGGCGACCCCACCAACCCGTTGGGCGAGCCTGAAGGCACCACCATCAACAATCCCGGCTTCAAAGAAGGCAGAGGTAAATATCATACTTACTTTACGTGCTATAGCATCATCATCTGCCTAGCCTTTTCCCAACTATGTTGGGGTCGGCTTCCAGTCGAACCGGATGCAGCTGAATATCAGTATTTTACATGGAGCGACTGCCTATCAGACCTCCACAACCCAGTAACTGGGTAATACGATACTCTTGGTAAGACTGGTTGTCAGACTTTCTGGCTTCTGACCAACAGTAACGACTGTCAAAGATCTACAAATGACAGCCGGGACCAACGGCTTTACGTGCTTTCCGAGGCACGGAGGAAACTCGCTATGGTAAATGGTCACCCATCCACAGACCAACCTCGGCAAGCGTGGCTTAACCCGGAAGATCGGTCTATGCGGCTGTAATTATTTATCCACGAGCTCCTCGAGCTTACGTGCTATAGCATAATAACTGAATAATATCTTTCTATTTTCTTATCATCTGCGGAGCATGAGGTCCTGGGTTCGATCCCCAGGTCGGGCAAAGCTTTAAGCGTTTTTCCGTGTGGAATTCTCAATAGCAGCCCGGAGTCTGGATTTGTACCCGGTCGATGGCAATAAGGCGTGAAACGTCGTGAAACTTGAACATAAGAGCGAAATGAGGGTTTACTATACACCCCTGCCAAACACTTAACGGGGAATACAGGCGTGATATTATGTTATATTATCTTATTTTGCGGCTAAAGACAGAAAACAACAGAAAAAACCGCTATTGGTGCAGATTCTGTTAAATTAAACTTAATTTAGGCTATTGCCATCTTTTTCACCCTAATAAAATAAGAGAGACATACGTAAATAACAGCTGTCAAATTTAGTTGAACTAAAATTTCCATACAAATTTAGACGACATCTAAAACGTGTCGACTAAAAACATGGTGAAGTTCAAGGCGTAAACTAATTTGACGTCTCTAACTTAGTTGTTATCTATCACTGTCCTTTTCTCACGCTATCTGTTAGTAAAAGATAGCAATTCTCTAATTTTAGTTTAGTTGGTGAACAAGAGAATCGGCACCATTGCATCATAAACAAATAGTTCATTACACAAGTGCTTATTTGGTACTTTTACAGCTGTTATGCACTGCATCCGATCCGAATCCGTGAAAATACGTTCCGAAGTAGCCATAGAACTATTTGTATGGTAGTTTACGCACTACATCCGGCATCCGTCATCCGATTTCTATCCGTCATCCGTGAGTTTCTAATTCGGAAGAACAATTGACGGACCGAAATAGCCATAGAACTATTTGTATGGTAGCTTACGAACTACATCCGGCATCCGTCATCCGATTTCTATCCGTCATCCGTGAGTTTCTAATTCGGAAGAACAATTGACGGACCGAAGTAGCCATACAACTATTTGTATGGTAGCTTACGCACTACATCCGGCATCCGTCATCCGATTTCTATCCGTCATCCGTGAGTTTCTAATTCGGAAGAACAATTGACGGACCGAAGTAGCCATACAACTATTTGTATGGTAGCTTACGCACTACATCCGGCATCCGTCATCCGATTTCTATCCGTCATCCGTGAGTTTCTAATTCGGAAGAACAATTGACGGACCGAAGTAGCCGTAGTACTGTTTGTATGAACGCTTTCGCATTACCTCGGATTCAAATCAGACGTCAAACAGATATGCCAAAGATGGCCCCTGACTTGTTTGAATTTGAATCAGAGATCGGAATAGTGCGTAAGCAACATCCGAATTCGGTACGAGATTTTTACTCTAGATCGGTATTTTCACGGATTCGGATCGGATGCAGTGCGTAAAGCAATATCCGAATTCGGTCCGAGTTTTTTATATCTGTATTTTCACGGATTCGGATCGGATGTAATGCGTAATTGTAGAACAGCAATTATCGTAGATAATACACATATCGTCAGTGAAGTTCTAACAGAACGTAAGTCATTTTGTGACTGAAAACAGACAACACGGCAAAAGTCACAATATTACTTGAAATGAAAAAGATTATTAGGGTTTTCAAAGGTTTAATTTAAATCATCCAAGTTCATTTGTAATGCTAATTAAAAACAATATTGCGTTCAGCGTAGGTTACGCTCGTTTGAAATAGTTTTTTCACTCTCTTGTAAAGTAGCCGTGACTTCCGCACTGTTAGAACTTCACTGACGTTTTATAATAGGAATAGATTAGCCACTGCTGATGCTGATGAAGGTAATTAAGATGACATACTCTGGGCCAGCTGGTATTAACACATAATAATAATATCAGCATGTAAATTGTCCCACTGCAGGGCGCAGGGGAATTGAAAAAGAAAGAGCATTGATCACACTTGCTCAATTTACACATAACTACACTCCATTTCATATAACTTTAACCAAAAGTGACCCACCAAGGCACTAAATGTCTTTTAAAACATTTCTTCAAAAATAGACTTTCAGCTCATCTTGATTGACCCTCATCATCATCATCATCCAGACGAAAGACGTCCACTGCTGGACATAGGCCTCCCCCAAGCCATGTTGGGGGCGTTTGCCATAATCGCCACGCTTGGCAGGCGGGTTGGCGATCGCGGTACGGTTGTTAAAATACTGAGAGAACGCTGCTGCCCATCCTCTAGTGAACCCTTAGTCGCCTTTTACGATACCCATGGGAAGAGTTTTGTTTTTGTTGTTCAAGTTATTCCACTCAATTGCTCAGAAGTCGACTTGCTGCGGGTGTGTAAAAAGTATAAAACAAAGTCGCTTCCCGCTGTCTGTCTGTCCCTATGTAAGCCTAGATCTTTAAAACTACGCAACGGATTTTGATGCGGTTTTTTTAGTAGATGGAGTGATTCAAGAGGAAGTTTTATATGTATAATATACATTGCACCCGTGCGAAGCCGCGACGGGTCGGTAGTCAATTATAAAAAAGTATTTTGCAAAGCTTAAAATAAATATAATTTTCAGGGATATCAATGACGGATGCGTCAGGTAAGCCATACAGCACAAACGGTCACGGGAGCGTGGCGTCAATGAACACGACGGCTACCACTCTGACCGGGCTGTCGGACGCCAGCACCATCACCAGGTCGCCGCTGCGCTCTTCGCTCAAGAAGCCCCGGCCAAGGGAAGGCGAGCCCGGCGGCCTTGGCATTCAGAACCCAGGGTATTCAGGCCACTCGCCCCCTCTCAACAGGAATGGAAGCCAGAAGAAAGTGCGCATCCAAACACACAGTACTGAGGTGTGAATCAGTGTTCCCTCCCCTTAGGTTAATAAAACTCTAGTTATGCAGAACTGCATCTGCACCCGTTAAGCCGCATAGCCAGTATGCAAGCAGGGGCGGATTTCCCTATGGGTCAGGTAGGCCCGGGCCTAGGGCAGCAAAATTTGGTGAGTTTTTTTTTAGTAGTCGCGCCTTTTTGTGGTCTAGTGAGTTTTATCGCGATCAAATATACAGGGTGTAAGAAGACCCATCACATAGCCGAAATCTACGCACTCTGTACATCAAACTAAAGTACATTGACCAAAAATAATTGCTGGGAAACGACTTTTATTTTTTGGCATGAAAAAAAACGCTTTTTTTTTGTAGCGCGCAAATTATGGTTGTGGCGATGCCGTGCGTTTGCATGCGTGCAGCGGCCACACAGCCGAGCCAAGGCGGTCGTGTGTGTTTGATATTCATTGCGTTTTTGTAACTTCAAATGCGTAATTTGTTAGGAAAAATTGAAATTTTTGATAATGTTTGTATGGAAGAAAGTTTTGTATTATGACTTGGAAATCGTTTTTGGAAAAAACTAAAAAAAAAATGTGTACTTTGACCTTCAATATCTCCAAAACCAATGATTTCCCAGGTATGGTTTGTTCGAAAAAAATGATCCCAATGATGGGTAGAATACGTGGTTTTCGTTATCGTTAAGGGTCTTTTTACACCCGATATATTATGGTAAAAGACAATTTGTGAATAACGATTCATTGTTACTTACAAATAGGAATGGTAAGCATCAGTATTTGAAACACTGATTGAAATAATTTTATCATTTACTGACTTTCGGTGTTTTTAATTTTAAGTTAATTCCTGTAGTTCGTTTAATTTTTCGTGATTTACAGCGAGTAGGGGGCGACAATATTTCATAGGCCTAGGGCAACCAACGTATCAAATCCGCCCCTGTATGCAAGTAGCGTGCAAGTAAGCGGCAGGAACCCCGTAGGTTTCAAAATGGAAACCGCTTGCATGCAAGTTGCGATCACAATAAATTGCTGCCTGAGCAATTGAACATGGGTAACGTCATACCTTCGTGCAAGGTACGGGCATAATGGAACAGGTTAAGAGATAACTTGCGGTGTTTCAAACTTTGCTCCATTTGTCAAAATTGTATGATTTTTATGGACGATATAGGATGGGGTTTACATTAATTTAATAAATGTATTGTTAAAGTATTCATTCAATAAGAGTACAAGCTAAACTGATGATTAAATATTCACTGAAATAATAGGGAATATGCATGTAATTCAAAACTCTTTCATTATTTAATACACATTGTTCAGGAGTCAAGACAGCAGTTTATGCATTTTTTTTACATTTTTTAACGCATTACTTATTTTACAATTCATTATTTTATGTTACTTTTTTTGGGGAACGGAACGCAATCTCGTAACGCGTCGTCTTCGAAAATGCCGGAAATGACATCAAAATCCATGTGAATAAATCTAAAAATAATCTTTTCTTAGCAAACTGTTTGATTTCTCACTGAGGTAAATTAGTAAGTGCGATTTCTGCTTGATTAAAGCACAAGAAATAATTAAATTTACATGATTTGTGGCTAAAAAAGAGATATACACAAAGCAGTATCGTGGATTATGACGTCACATTATGGCCGCGACAATAAAGTATGTTTGAACTGTAGAAGAAAATTGTTGAAGTTTAATAATTGTTTTGAGCAACAAACAATAGCAACATTTGACTTTTAATACTTTTCTTGGGTTTATATTAATGTGCTTTATTGATCAAGAGAAAAAAAAATACATGCATATTCCGCATTGTCATATAAATGAGAACTAAGTTAAGAATATACTTTTAACGGTAGGAAGAAATTAATATTATATGTCTAAACTAGAAAATTGTAATAATATTATAATTTAACTCATGTTCATACTAACAATTTTGACTGATGGTGCGAGTGGTTTATTTATTACGGAATTATACGGAATTGGTAGATCATGGTGTGGATGTAGATTATTGTAGATTGACTTTTTAATAGTAAGAAGACACTGATAGATTTTGACACGGTAGTGTTGAATTAAGTAGGACTTTTTATATATCTATGTCAAATCAAACTATAGGTACCTTTTTACTGTTTTATATTGCGTGTACATTTTCACTAAGTATGCATTACAAAAATAGTTTACTAAGTTAGAGTAGTAGTCGATGCACTGTCGAAAATTGAATTCACATATCACAAGCTGATATATCTACTTATTTTGTTTTACATTATAAGTATCTTTTTATTTACAATTTATAAGACATTGCAATCATCTGTATATTTCGTTTGAACAAAGTTCTTAATTGAATATTTTATTGTGTATAAAGTGCATATGTGTACATAATTCAGCACAAAGTGTTGTAAGAATAAGAAACTTTTTAAATTTGTTACATTATACAGCTTTGTTGTATATTAACATGCAATTTTAATATGTTAACATTTATATTTTAGAACTTAATTCCGATTTATCTTTACGATTAAAGTTATATGTAGGTAAGTGTAAATACACATTTAAACCCACCAGGCATTTTGCGGATCATCACATTTTAGAAACCTATTGAGTTTGTCTTTTATAAACTGCTTTGTATATTCCATTGTGAAAATCGTGCCTTACCTTTTAAATCCAAAATCGTGCCTTATGTCCTTAAAGCTATGTATAAACCTAATGAAAATTAAATACTAAATTCATCAATCCTGAATTTATTTACTCCGTCCAAAGGTCGAATTTAATTTTTTGTTTTGGAATAACTACTTAAAATGACTGCAACTTGCAAATAAAATTAATATTAAATATTACATAATTTGCTCATAAAGTTTCATATTTACCTATAACTCTTGACCTAATTTTTTTTCAGTTACATGTGGACATTTCTAAGTTTAATAATAATTTTAACATAGACTATTATTTTTTGCTATGTCCGTCCAAATTCTGGTCTTAACTTTAGTTTTGACATAACTACTTAATAATAAGTAGGTAACTTTCGAGTAGACAAGGAGAATGAAATCAAATTTATTATTGTTACTTTTGTATTGTTGAGATAAATGTAATATTTTATCTGTATTCTGCATATGCGTAGGTGCAGTCGTTAAATTTCTTTATAGTTGAAAACTTACTTTGTGACATTTTCTAATATAAATAATTGCACATAAATAAATTAAACATAATTTATATATTTTTTTCTATATGAAACAGATTTTTGCTTTATATTTTTAATTATACGGTATTATACGATTCCGTCCAAAATATCCCATTATGTTAATGATCTGATATTTAGTTATACATATTCTTTAGTAATATTTTGCTGAATAAAAGAAGCAATTGTTTTACAACCAGATTTGCGTGTTTTATTTCACATAAAAGAAGGAATTAACAATTTCCAGAAGCAAGTTGTAAGAACTAAGAAGTAACAACTCGTACAATTCAAATATACTTTCTTTTTTTCCAGTAGCCAGTTTAACCGCTCGCGGCCCGACCGACGATCCGGATCGTCAGTGCCATTGTTTATCTATTGTGTCTATAATTACAGTACTTGATAAGTTAACTCTCTGGGGTAATTTATAATCGTTATCCTTTTTTATAACCAACTTTAAAAATGTTGTTCTCTGTTTTTATGTTCACGACTGTCTCATGAACCGTTCGTCATATTTCAATGCAGTAGTTTTTAGATTTTTTGTCTGTTTGTCCGTTTGTATGTTTGAGCTTCAACGCCAGTGTTACCGGACAGATCCAGTTGAAAATTGGCAGCCACATGCGTTAAAGAGCGGGTCTGGTGATAGGGTACAAATTATGACGCTATTGAGTGTGGGTGATGAACAGTTACCTTATTAGAAATAAATGTGATTAGATTTGGAGTACTTATGTACATATTATACATAATTTAGTTGATACACGTTGTTATTTTAAAACTTCCACGTGGACGAAATCGCGGGCACAGCTTAAAGACCTAGCTAAAAAAAACGACGAACTATAATAGGTACCTGCCTAACAAAGGCTAAATTTTGACAATACGAGAATAAGAACATTGATTGCGTGGTAGACGGGTTGTTGAAACATCACGATACAATCGACATGAACTGTCAAAATCAAATCGAAATCGATTGCGAGTGGGGTCACACTATAAACTGGCTCAGGGCAGGGACTGAAAACTGTACGTGTGAACGATATTTAACTAGTTCAAATTAACGATACCTACTATTTTATCAACCCTGTTCATGTATACCATTATTTACACATATTTAATTTCGTTACCGTTCCTTACTTTTTACCATACTTTGAATTAGCCGCCCCGCGTAGTGACCTCTCGGTCACCCCGGGCGGCTAGGAATATAGTTGCGTTTAGGGTTACCATTTAGAAATTTGAAAAGTTCTGACAAAAAGCCTGACATTTCAATAAAAGTCCGGACATTTTAGTCACAAAATGCAAACATACCCACTTAGTTACAGTGGTATGGTAGGCATAGTAGCGGATGGTTACTTAATTATGTAAGTTTTATTACTAGTATTCCATCTAAGCCAAAAAATTCGGACAAATTAAAGAGCCGGACAAAACTCTAGAAGTCCGGACAAATCCGGACGGGTGGTAACCCTAGTTGCGTTAGCATCTCTAAAATGTATTTTATATATTACTAGCGACCCGCCGCGGCTTCGCACGTGTACATTTTATAGCTTAAAACCTTCCTCTTGAATCACTCTATTTATTAAAATAAACCGCATCAAAATACGTTGCGTAGTTTTAAAGATCTAAGCATACCTATAGGGACAGACAGTGGGGAGCGACTTTGTTTTATATTTTTTATTTGATGCTTTAGAATTATAGTAGACCATGGTCTGAACAACGTTTGTTCTAGTAAAATAACCATTTAAATGTCAGCGTGTATGAGTGATTCTTATATCACATTAAAAAACTGATTTATCCATTTAAGTTGATAAAATGAATACAAATTAAATAAACAAAAATCCTATATAATTCCAAATTTTTTGTTTTAAAAGGGCACCTACGACATTTGTGTGTATGTTTCACTGTTTGGTTTTATTTGAGGAAAAATGAGTGTTTTTTTTCATTCTCCTCAGTTTTCTCTAGGTAGTTATACTTTTGTTTCCACGATTAAATGCTTTTGTTCTAAAAGTCACATCAAAACTAGCTTGTTTTAATGTTGTTAATAAAGCTTAAATAATGTATTAATAATTTTAATATTCTATAAAATCTTCAAAAGGCTAAAAATCCAAAGAGAAAAATTGTAATTCCATTTTACTCATTACCCCGACAAATGTCGTAACGCGGCTTTAATTCAGAAGGGGGCTTCGCACCGTAAAGGTTACCCGCATCGAATTTTCCGCCTTCTCGAACAGTCTTCGCTTGCCACCAGAGATCGGGAGCAAGCGCTCTATCTAAAGAAAATATTACTGGTGATTGTTCCTTATACGACGTTTGTCCAAGTTTTTTTCATTCTTCAAATACTTCAAATCTCGGTAAGTATACCTTATGATTATAATATGATTGCTTTTTTATTTAAATAAGAGTAAGAAACTATCAACACGTTACTTTTTCCTCCCATATACAAACGATTTTATTGCTTGTTTCGTGATTCTACGTGAATTTCTCATTCCCCTACGTTTCATTTCCTCTACTTCAACTTACGAGGAGAATGAACATTTATCAAGGGGAATGATAAATAACTCAACTAAATAATTTAGTAGCCTGAAGTTTATTAAAAAATTGCCTTAAATTATAATATAGGTAGGTACATATTTATATTTGATAATGATGTGCTAAGTAAAGTAAATAAATGTCTTAGGAAATATGAGTCGTGTAAATTCACCATCCATATTAACTAATTACAAAAATTGATATAAAACCAAAAGTAATCCACCTGAAGACAAAGGTTTTCCGTTTACTCGTTTCTTTTATAATGAAATTTGCAAATTATGCATTTAAAAAATAGTTGCCTATACGTATTTTTATTTATTTTTAGACGATAATGGTTCATTAAAAACTTATGTGAAGGAGGTTAAAGTGGAGAATGTGGTCTGGTGGCCTAGAACCAAGCTGAGCACAGCATCAAACAAACTACAGCGCATACAAAGACTTGCCTGCATGGCAATTACAGGCTGCATGAGGACTACATCGACTGCGGCACTGAAGGCCATGCTGGGACTGCCACCGCTGCACCTCTTTATACAGCAAGAAGCAGCGGTGGCAGCAATACGCCTAAAAACACTGAACCTCTGGAGCAAAGGTAACACACAACACACCTCGTTGCTAGAGGAATTCGCTAAAGTTCCCTCTTGTAAGAGCTATAAACGACCGGATACCTAAACAATTTATTTTTGATAAAAATACAAAATTCAACTGTACGAAGACCACCGATGCGAGGGTTTATGCCCTGCGGAGCTGCGGATCTTCAGGGACGGATCCAAAATAGGTATACAAGCACAGGTGCCGAGGACTTCTCAGAAGACCTTAACGTACACATAGCCACACCATTGGGGGCCCACAACACGGTCTTCCAGGCTGAATGCTTGGGTATCTCCCTAGCTGCGTCAGCAATCATGATGGCCAGGAAGGTTGAAAACCACTCAATCCGAATACTCTCGGACAGCATGGCCGTCCTGCAAGCACTAAGCAGCTACACAGTTAATTCTGGGCTGGTACACGAGTGTCACCAAACTCTGAACCAGGTGGGTAACCTCAATAATATAACCATTCAATGGATCAAAGGACACAGCGGTTCCTGAGGCAACGATGCAGCAGATGAGCTCGCCAGAAGGGGATCGAGCATGGATGCATTGGCTCCCGAACCCATAGTACCACTCCCCTTCGAATACCTACGCACCTTGGTAAGGAAACTCACCAGAGACCAACACAACGAATCGTGGATAAACCATTGCGAGTGCAGGCAGGCCAAGGAGGCGCTTCGCGCCATTGACGGTCGTCTCACTAGACGAGCTCTCCGGCTGTCAAAGCAACAACTGCGTACAGTCACAGCAGCCATCACTGGTCATGGTTCTTGTAACAAACACCTCTTTGTGTTTGGAGTTATAGACAGCCCACTGTGCAGAGCATGCATGGAGGAGGACGAGACGGCAGCCCACGTGCTACTTAACTACCCTGAGGTCGCCACATACAGGGCCAAGCACTTCGGAAACCCAGGTACTCTCCGAGAGATCACCAGCAACATCAAGGGTGTGCTGGCCTTTTTCGAGGAGTTAGGGTGGATCGAGTGACTACACTTACCACCCATCACGCAAAATACGCGCTTAGACGTGGAGTTGCAGACATCACCGTTATACCTTACAAATATAACATAATACATTATTTTCTTATAAATGTTGATTTATCAAAAATAAAGGCAAAAATTGTTGGTTCGAGAAATAACTTTGACTAGTTTTATGTTGCAAAAGACTATTTATAATAAGGATACCCACCTTAATTGTTTAAATAATTGTGATCTTGTTACCAAATGTCTACAGTAGGTGTAAAGGTGCAATTTGTCACTCTATGAATATTGTTGGTTAGTTTTTCGATTAAAATAAACATTTTATTTCATTCCCCTCGTTTAATTTCATTCCCGTCTCAAGCGCCAACTTTTAATGGCTTATAACTCTATAAGTAATTAATAGAATAAAGTGCCTCATACACATCGTTTTATGTATTTGAACATAGAACACGATAGATAAACAAATTTACGTAATATGAATGTTTTTTTAAATTCGTAATTTTTTTGCCTGATATAAGAATCACTGGTATATTGTTACCAGTTTTCAAGGTCAACTATCGATAGTTAAGCAACGCTATTCTGAACTTAAACTAAAATAAAACCGAACGAGATTAACTAGAGTGCGCGCAAGATAACTCGATAACGCGTTAATATACCTACAATCAGGTAGTTCTACTATCAAAATTAATAAAACGGCAACACACTTTGGTGGACCATGATTAGTTCCGATTTCGGCCGCGCGTAGACTTATCTTGCGCGCACTCTACTCGTCGTTTGTTCTTGTGCCAGAGCAGTGGTTTCATAAATTGAAGCAAACGGAAAGATTGCCCATAAACGGTGAATTCAACGAGTGGATTTGGTTTCGGAACCATACCAAAAAGACATCAAACTAGTACCATCGAAAATTTTTACCAAAACGTTAAAGGTCTCTGAACTAAGTTCTACAATTTTAGAAATAACATAAATTCATTAAATTCGGACTTGTTTGCAATTACTGAATCGGGTTGCAATGACTCCATTTAAGATTCTGAAATTGTCCCATTGGGATACACCACAGAACAGATAAAAGACGTTAGAAGGGCCTTGTGGGCTGGGCAGGCGCGCCGCACATATGAGCAAACGCTCATATGTCCACCGAAATTTGTTTTACCGGTCAACAGTCGCGCTCTTATTGTGACAGCGTACGGAGATCCGCGATAAAAAAGAATTATGCCGTCTTGCATTATTATAACGTGACGGAAAAGAAGCTAGTTGAGTAGTGTAGCCAGAGAAGGGATTTCTTTTCACCGGCATGTCCAAAAACCTTATAATAACAGTAATATTTGTAATTATTGCAATAGTATTATGTGATTTGTAGAAAAAACGATACAATCGCACACAGATGCAAAATTATACATTGCTTGCAATACATGGGTACCATCTTGTACTACGTGAGCGACAGCGCAATGTATTGCGTTCAATGTGAAAGTCGAGTGCAGCGAGCAATTGTTTTAATACAGCGAAATCCATACGTATCGATAGTGTTGTACCAAGTTGTAAACAATATCGGTATTAAATATGTGTGTATATCTACAAATGATTATTATCAGTAATATTATAATTAAAATAACTTTGTTTATTGCCACGAATTATATTTTAAATTTTATTTTTAGGTTTCCAACAGGTCCAACCAAAAGAAAACTGGATTGAGACAACTGGTAGAATTGAGTGGATACCTATTAAATGAAGCACAACTTGTTCTTAACATTTTGCAGAAAATTATGCAATTAAAATTCACAGGGTTATTCAAATTAAATTAATTAAATTATATTATAATTAATACGCCTACGGGAAAACATTAAATATGGCCGTGAAATTCAAAATTTCTTCAGTTTTTTGCAAATTATAGCTTTTATTTACGTGTATACTATTCAAAATGCGATTTGCGTCGGTAACGGTTATTCAATAATATATTCAATATTCAAAAGTCGTAAGTATAGCTACTTTTCTAGATTTACGATGCTCGAAAATAGAATCGTTTCCGAAAAAAACATGTTTTAGAGCATTACGATGATGATTCATAATAATTGACATGATTTTATTGATTATTTTTAGCAAACTTAGTATCGTTACGGGTGCAAACAACATAATTATGACGTAAAACAGACCTGCAATTATCAAAAAACTAAAGAAAATTTGAATTTCACGGCTGTATCGGATGTTCCCCCTTAATTTGACATTATTATTTATACAGGGTGGAATCGTTAAGTGTCAACAGACGATTTTTTCGGCAATTTAAGAGATATTTAAAAAGTTAAGGCTATTATCAAAACTAGACTACACGGAGAGTAAAATATTATAAATAACTTTAGGAAAAAGAAAAGTCAGATATTGAAAATTTAGTTTTTCGCTCCGTCCATACATTTAGTATGAGAATTTCTTTCAACTGATCGTACCAATCATAACTACGTAATCTCTCTCTTCCTTACTGTTAATATGACGACGGAGTTAGCCTCAATCGACTTCGGTCTATCTTAGTCATATCTGTAATAAACCTTCATATCACCAATTTCCTGAGCACTACATAAATCTAACCCAGGATTTCGAACAGAAAACAGACAGATTTTGTAGTTCCAGATTGCCTACGTAATGCGATAGCCAATTATTTTCATGTCTAATAAATAATAATAATATTGCAACCAGTTTGTTCAACTAATAAAAATATTAATAGTTCAATAACAATGTTCCATAATACACGGCGCTAAATACCGTCACGAAGAACTTGTGGCTGTTTAACAGAACTCCTCTGCCTACGCTTTAAGGGAATAGGCATTAGGTCTATTTTTTTTTATTAATTAAATCAAAAACTATAAGAACAACATTTTTTTGAATTTAGAACTCAAAGATAACTCCGTCGTTTTTTTAGTAACTTGTTATTTTTATTTTCAGCCAGTTCAATTGATTAAAAGTTGAAATAAAAAATGTTGCCGACTTTGTCAATAGGTACAAGAAAGAAAGGTTATCCTTTTTTATTGAGTTATTATTAATCCAGTAATTCAGTAAACAATTCAGCTCGAAAATAAAATGCAAAAAAACTATAAGCTTCTTGAGTATCTCATGAACAAAAATGTCATACTGGCTGAATGAACGGAAGTAGGTTGTAAAATCAAAATTCTCGATACATGGCGGTTATTTTCCTAAAAATATTTATGTTATTTTAGTTACTAGGCGGCCTAGTTTTGATATTAGCCATAAGTTCTGAAATATTTCTTAAACTGACTTAATAATCGCCTGTTGACACTTAACGTTTCCACCCTGTATGTGTTGAGGAAGTTCACACTATTCGTACCCCGTTCGAGGGTCTCAAAATTAGAGCGAAAAATTGCAAAACTTAAAGTAACAAAATTACAGTAATTTTATCGATATATGTAATCGACCTTTTGGTCGCCGTAACATGTATGAGAAATAAATTTGAATTTACGCGTATGTGAGTGTACGTCGAACGCAGTATTTGCGTTAGTATGACAACTAATAGCAAACTCGAAATCTATGTGCGTGTGGTTTATTTGTGTGCGTAATGCGCGTACGTATTGGGCTCTTGCTTGTAGTAGGGTTAAAGAGTGGGAGAAAAGCGGCGACACGCGTTCTAATACAAATCAGGAACTATTTCCTTTCTAACCTCTTTATCTGTTCTGTGGGATACACAGACTTCGTAGCGATCGAGCGGACGGACGAAAGCAGGAAGGGGCGTTTCTTGTGGCCACACACCGGTTCGAGCTGCGGCGAGTACTTGTGCCCGACGCGAGGTATCGATAGACACCTGCGTTTTTGAAATGGTTTGTCCGACGTTACATCTAAATAGTAGATTTTTATTTCTGATTTATGTTCCCCCGGGTAGTTCTGAAATTAGAAACTAGAATTAGAACTGTAAAATAGACTATCTATTTTTCATGTTTAACAGGAACGTTTTAACCGCTAGCGGTAGCGGCCCGACCGACGATCCGGTTCACCATGTCCTAGGCTTGTTGAAAAAATATCGATATATCGATACTTTTGATTCGATATATCGATATTTTTAGTCGATATATTTTAGTCCGATACATCGATACAAAATATTCAATATCGAAATCGTATCAAAACGATTTTTTTTTTTCAAATTTAATTTATTATCAGAATATTTAGCAGACGACGTCTGTGGTCTAGTGGTTCGAGTGTCGGACTGCTGATCACGAGGTCGTGGGTTCGATTCCCACAGGACACAAATATTTATGTGATGAATATAAGTGTTTGTGTTCGTCTGGGTGTTTCTAATGTGTTATAAGTATGTATTTACAAAAAAAAAGTATATAAGTATTATATCCATTGTCTAGTACCCATAGTACAAGCTCTGCTTAGTTTGGGAATAGATGGTGCTGTGTAGAAAAATGTCCCAAAAAAAAAAAAAAAATTCAAAGCCGTAAAAGATAAGAACGAACGGAAAAAAAGGAACTGTGTTGTTTATGACTAGCACTAGCTGCTGCAGCCAGTAACAATGCAGCTAATTTAGCCTCCCAAAGTAACAGAATGCTGGACGCGTTGAAGCAATTCCTAGATGCTCCAAATCTATTCCGTAAGGAAAACCCGATAAAATTTTTGATGGACACGAGACATTTTACCCCAGTTCTTTCGAATCTGGCACTTAAATACTTGACACCTACGGCTTCCTCTGTGCCTTCAGAGAGAGTAGTTTCTGCCGTAAATCTAGCGGTTCCTAATAATAGGAGCCGGCTGACAGTGAAACATGTGAAGAGCAGAGTTTTTCTACTTTCGCTACCGGATAAATATTGGTTTGCCTCAAATAATAAATTGGTCTTAAAAATATTAGAAGATTGCTATTAAGTTTTTGATATTTTCTAATTTTGCCTAATCATCTTCTCTCGTGTCAGCACGAGCTATACAAAAATAGTTCATGCTGTGGTGAAAAGATTACATAGTCAGCAAGGTTGGTAGCGGGGCTGACTGCCCAGGGTGCGCCGGACGTAGTGAATGAAGTATCGATTTTGCCTAATAAAAAGGAATAATGATTGAATTACCTTCGTTTTTATTAAGATACATACATTAAAATAATATGCATTTTGTAAAAAAAATACTATAACCTATTATTGAGCCAGACTCAACTAAATACATTATTATTTTAAAACCGAAAATCTCTGAAAATTTTACCGATATATCGATTTTTTTTTCACTTCCGACATCCCTACCATGTCCACCATGTTGCTCCAGTTTTTTAAACATTCGAACGGCCAAGAATGTCACAGGTTGGTATTTTGGCATGTTTTTGCATTTTTTAAATTTATCAGCACTGCGCTCGCCCTCCTCTAGGATTGGGTTGTAACAGGTAAAACCACGTACCTGTTACGCCTGTTCCTGTTACACGTAAATAGCAGTTCCAAAAACCTGTTACAAAATAAGTCTTTTATTTCAAACTATGTGGGAACAAACTATTGTGTGTTCTCTGGTACTTATTACTTCTATGGTTCTCTGTTACCACAGATAGCAACGTGTTTACTGTAACAGCAGGACTTCTGTTTCTAACTAAGGTGTTATACCTATGCGAGAAAAAGAAAGATTTTGTGACGGCTTTAACAGTAACAGTAACATTTTTATCTTATTCTAACTAAGGTAACTGTCATAAGCATGAATAGAGAAAAGCTTGTGACAGTCTTATGGGTGATTTTGTTAGCTCTTGGAACAGGAACTGCTTTTTCAGTTTGTTTGTCACAGTTACAGTCTGTTATCACAAGATACCTGTTTTAAATAGCTGTTACGATAAATACGCCTCCCTCCTACCCTCCACCCCCCGCCGACATTGGTCCCGCTACCTCGTCGGCCGCGGCCGTATCCGCCACCGATACCGACTCGCACGCTGGCGCATGCGCACTTAGTAATAGACTGCAATGGAACTTTTATAAAGCAAATTTTCAATTGCTTTATTCTTTGTTAATTGCAACGGAATGGAATAATAAGTACGAGATGCACGACTTGGAAGATATATTAAACTTAGTCTACAGTAACATTAACAGCATTTTAGATGAATATGTTCCCATGAAAAATCGTAGTGTGAAGTAACGCACAGTGTGCATTGCCACCAATCTCCTTAACCTCATGTCACAGGTGGTGCCCGTGGTGGATGCTGGTGTGCAGGTTGATGCTGCTTATTTTGACTTAAAAAAAGCATTCGACACCGTCGATGTAAGTTAGCAGAAATCGGTTGCACACCATATCTATTGCAGTTCTTAGCCAACTATAAGCATGACAGACGGCAATACGTTGACTACAATGGCTGCGAATCCGACCCGAATTACACCTGGTCCGGTGTGAGTCAAGGCAGCAACATGGGGCCTCTGGAATGTATAATAATGATAAACAATTTACCAGAACTCGTAAAGAATGGATCTTATTTGATAATCGCAGATGACCTTAAGTTACTGTTTGAGGTCAGGACGGAGTCTGATTGCAGATGTTTGCAGGAGGACATTGATAGGATCGTAGAATAGAGACATGAGAACAGGCTCTACTTCAACGTATCCAAGTGCTCAGAGATAAGCTTTACCCGCGCGCGAGCACCTCTACTCTACGAGTACGTAGTGAATGCAGTACCGATGCAACGAGACACGCAGGTTCGTGATTTAGAGGTTGTTCTCACTTCTGAACCGACGTTTCGCGGTCATATGTCTAAGATCTGCAAAAAGGCATTCAGAAACTTGTGGTTTGTTCTGAGGCAGACGCGAGACTTTACCAGCATCACGGCCATCAGAGTTCTGTATGACGCATAAGTCAGTCAGGAGTCATCTGGAACATAGTGCTGTCATATAGGCTCCACATGAGGCTAAGTACCCAGTGATTTTGGAGCGAGTTCAGAACAAAATCACGCGCCAACTGTACAAAAAACTTTATGGGGTATACCCATTTTACTCTTTGATGTATCACGATTAGAGATGAAACGATACTACTGAGGTATCGCTACTTTTACTCGATACCGTATCGGTCGTAAAGTATCGATACCGAATCGGTATCGTTTGAATGAAAAGTATCGGAACTTACTCGTATCTGTCGATTTTTTCGTAGAATTAAAGACAAATATAAACTGCAGTAAGTACTGTTGTGTCAATAGACTATACAAGAAAATCAGAGGTTACGATTACATTCATTGATTGACGAATGACGAACTAAATATGAGGGTTGGAGGACTGTTTTTCCCTAAGAAAAAAGAATTCTACATCTTTGGTGTTTTCTCTGTGACATAGACAAATAAAGCAACAATATTTATGTGATGAACATAAGTGTTTGTGTTGGTCTGGGTATTTCTTATGTATTATAAGTATGTATTTACAAAAAAAAAAAGTATGTAAGTATTATATCCATTGTCTAGTACCCATAGTACAAGCTCTGTTTAGTTTGGGACTAGATGGTGCTGTGTAGAAAAGGTCCCAAAAAAAAAAAAAAAGCCGTCAGCTGCGTAAAACGAGGAAAAGATTCGTTCAAAAACTTCAATAATTTAGACCAAAATAAAGTGGTACATACCATTCCATTATTTTGTCATCTAGCATAAATTAGTAATTATTAGTACCTACCGACTTAATAAAATATAAATGTTCTACCGACCAGACTTATGATCGCGTACCGAGTACCGATACGAGTACTTTTGACCGGTACCTACTCGGTACTCGGTTCTAAAGTTACGATTCCAAAAGTACTTGGTATTAAAAGAAAAGTATCGAGTAAGTACTTGTATTTACTTATCTACAATAATTATCTATTTTAGTCTGTGGTCGCATTCGCATCTTGTCATCGTCTCTTGTTTTTTGATGTGATTTAACGAAGATTAATTTGCGATCTATCTAAAATTAAGTGCATTTTACTTAATATTTTATATCTTAAGCGCCCCCGAGACGGTCAAACGGTTTGATTCAAACCTTACGTGTTTGATGAAGTCGCTTGATGCAGGTTTGAAGGTTCATCAAACGGGACTACACAGTTAGGTTCTGTACGTCGCCGTAATCAGTGTTGTGACGTATATAAATTGTTAAATGCCCTCGAACAAGGATCACGATTTCCTTTGCTTTTATTACATTAATCTCCTGCATAAAATGTAAAAAGTCGTATCTTCGTCGCACACAACCTCACACTATAAAATCCAGTGCAAACTGAGCCGTGTTTGTTCAAACGCGTCGGAAGACGATCAAACGACGCGTCAAACACAACAAAAATATGTGATTTCATCAAACAAGCTCCAAACACGTTAATGTTTGACAAACCTTTCAAACTACCCGTGTAAACTATCAAAATGGTTTGAGTCAAACTAAAATCTACGTGTTTGAATCAAACCGTTTGACCGTCTCGGGGGCGCTTTACAGTCGACCAACACAATGAAATTTAATTCGTTATGATGCCGTATGGTTGCCATTGCTTTTCTAAGCCAAGATGAAATCGACCAAAACCAAGCAAGGTGTGGATAGCTGAGGTGTAAACGAGTTCATATTGAATTGTGATCAGTCCGTGCTATAATATCAATTCGGTAGAAGAAGCAGTGTACCTACTTGAAAAGAACTTGATTACTAGCCCGGCGCTGCTAAGCAAGCTGTTTCGATAATGATCAGAATTTCGAATAGCTACACAGGCGATTTTGTCTGTAGGTTTTTTGGTTTTGTATTCCTTTATAGGTTCTTGTATGTTCATGCGAGGAAAGTATTATGATAAGAAAAAATATTTAACATAGTCCTAAAAAACAATTATGTAGATAAATTTATGTTCTCTAACATCCTAAACATGATCAGGTGAAGTTGGTTGTCTTTGAATTGTATTTGTTCATTGGTTGGTTCGAAAAGTGGGTCAGAGGGTCGTCTTGGAGGTGGGAAAAGTGAATTAAAGTTGCTTAATCTGCTCTAATGATCAACATTGAGATGATTAAAGGTATTGCTGTAAAATGTAAAAATAGCTCTGTATATATTTTCTATTGCTTTGATTAATTTCTAAATCTTGTTGTTGTCTATTTTGGCCAGCGTTAGAGGCCAGTTTTGAAACTGGGCTAGATCATTCTTATCTATCTCTCTGTATAATTATTTACAACACTTTTGTGACTGAGAGACAATGAAGCTTAAAGTCTCAAGTGCTATAATTATAGACACAATAGATAAACAATGGCATTGATGAACCGGTTCGTCGGTCGGGCCGCTAGCGGTTAAACTGCTGGAGATGAAATATGGAAGAAACATCAAACATGGAAGAAATGTTTCTGAGATAAGATGTAGAGCTGTAAAATGAGTCCTATGGAATCAAAAGCGGATGTCAGCATTTTGACTAAATAGTGGCCATAAAAGAAAAACTTTTGTACTTATAGTTCGTTCGCATTAAGAATGCAGTGAGTCATCAGTGCAACTGCAAGATAAAGGTGTATTCACAGTGGTGTTAAATTCAAACAAATTATATTTTAAAAGATTAAGTTTAATGAATTTATAAAAATACACTTAAAAGTTTAAAATCAATATTAATTCATTAATATCATATTTTAATCACTATCTCTAGTATCCTCGTTAGTATTTATAACAAAAGTATTTTCTGCAGAAAGTTCCATGACGTCATCTAAATTCCACATGGTATTTTCTTCTTGTAAGACGTGGTCGCAGCATTTCTTCGATCGATCAGTGTCCACTAAGCGAATTGCGTCATAAAATATTTTTTTCACGTCAGACATCTTAAAAGTTGTATTGTTGGCAGCAATATAATTTTTTATTTGGGCCCACACCAACTCAATGGGGTTCAGTTTGCAGTGGTACGAGGTAAACGGAGGTATTTTATTTTATTTAATGAATTATTATTATTTATAGTACAGAGTGGAAACGATGTGTCCAGCAAAAAATATTCAGTGTACGCAGAGTCTAGTCTAGAATCAGTTTAACCCTTAATTTGGCAAGACTAAAAAAGTTGTAGTAGGAAGATGCCGTTAATATATTGTGTTCATATGAATTCAAAACACACGGGAAAAATAAAATAAAAAATCATGCCTGAAGGATTTCCTGAAAACACAACGTTAATTATACTCAACAAAATGCGATGATTAAAGAATTAAGGTGTAGTGTAATATAACTGTTGTGTATACTTAACAAATCCAGCTTACTAACACTTATTTTACAGCTTTTAACACTAGAAATAATTATTGAAAAACATGTTTACACGCAGTAAGTGTGGTTAATTATGATGATAATTGAAGCGACAATTTCTTTCTTTAACAAAACATAGCCTAACGTTACATTTTAGACAAAAAAATGTGGTAAACCCTCTTTTACAGTAGGCATATCGACCATATTCCTTACCATGACCAGGGAAATGGTTGATATTGTCATATTTGTAAAACGACACAACAACATAATCGTTTAGGAGTGATTCTATCATTACAGTTGTAGTGTTTCTGTGTCTAACTTATGACGTTATCTCGAGCATACGGGTAGTGGGGGAACAGTCACGTGAGAGCCACGGGCGAGAACGGACGTTTACCTGCCTACTGGTGTGTAACCGAGCCAACAATTAACACCCGAGGTACGGAGAGTACTACAACAGTTATAGCTAATATCGGTATGTCAGGATTGCGAGCAAGGTAAATGTAGTAAATAAAACCAACATAGACTCTCCACCACCGTGAGCACTTGTATTTCGGCTAGTATTAGTACGAGTCACATGAACTAGATCACAATATAATAATTTACACAACTATATAAGATCAGAAAATAAGGACAAGCAAGTCAGATACAAAAGGTCAGACTTCTTCAGCAGATCAACATAGAATGCTCCGTTTTGTCGAATGCCACCTTTATAAAATCGGGTGCGTTGATCCATATCGACGACTATCTTCCTTTGTCAATATTGCCAGTGTTACCCGCTAACGATAACATTTTATGTCATCTACAGGCCTGGGACGTTCAGGTTTTTTTCAGGATTCAAATCTTGGATTGTAGTTTTATTTGCATTCCTTCCTTTGTGAATGCAATGGTCTATAAATTTCCTGATATACCTTGATCTTGAATTCTGAAAATAATATAGATATTTGCAGGCACCCAAGCACGGAACAAACAAAAATAACACGACACATACATAAATAACGTGCAAAAAAAGGTTATTATGTACTAGCGTGAAAGGTGTGAAAATTATGCATTTGATATTTTGTATTGATGCCACACAAAAAAAAACAAACATCAACTTTAGATACATTATAAATTAAGTTCAGTTCGAAATGACAAAAACCTATTGGAAAGGTCATAATAATATTGAAATTTTATTGGAAACTAAACTTAATCGTAAGGTAATAAAGTCGATTTTTCAAAACCATGCATAATATCGACATGATATAATTTGATTTCAAAATAAGATACATGTCATGCCTTTAAACCAAAGCGAAACTTGATTTTCATTCCGAAAAACCATTCCCACAAAAAAGCTGATCAAGCCGATATGAAGCCCTGGAACCATTGTTTCAATAAATCTCACCATGCAGATTTGTTGAGTATACTCTACATACTCTGTTCACACAAGATTACTCACCACCGGATTTTGTTGAGTATACTTAACAATCATGGTTACTGCCTTGTCGTGTTCTTATCCAGCTGAGAAACAGATTGCAAATAATTTTATCGTATTTATTACACATTATATAAATAGAAATAAGCAACGTATGTATCAAAATTCGCCCGAAAACCAACAAAAAAAAATATTTACCTGTAAAGGTCGCAGAGCATGTTGTCTCGTCGCCTTTTTTGCTAGCTAATGTCAAGTAAAATGTTGCGAGGCGGGCAAAATACTTTTTCCTATCAAATTACACTAATATTGAAGTGTTCTTAGCCTACAAAATTCAGAACTGCAGAAGAAAATTTGACGTCTAGATTTTTTTATTTGTAACGTTGAGTATACTCAACGAAACCAAATTAAGGGTTAAAAATTTGTATAATTATATATTATGACATCTTTAAACACTATTTATACTTTAGGTTAGTTTAGTGAGTTCTTCAGACTATATAGGTTTAGTTAGTTAATAATTTAGTTATTAGTTTTAGGTAACTATACTGTTTACTCAGCCATTGTAAATAGTTGAACAATAAAAACAAAAGTTTTTCATTTATTTTTTATTAGAATTAACAAAATTATCTTTGGATGTGTAACATTATGGCACTCATTATAAAAATTAGGCGGGTATGTACTTAAAACGAATGAATTATAATTAGTTTATCCTTAAAAATACACAAGATGTTCATCGTTCATAACAACATATTCTTCGGGAATATCTCGAATTTGAAGCATTTCAATACAGAAAGATAAGGAACTATGTCTTTGTCTTGTCGCTTTGGTATCGTGAACTTGAGAGTTTTTCCATTCATAATGGTTTTATAAAAATTTATGGAGTACATTTTTAACTCAATATCAATATGTTCTATCACACCAACAAAATACTTCCACGTTTTTTAAGAAAATATCGAACTTAAAGCGTATTGCCAATAGCAATGCTCTCGCTGAATAATAGTGAAACGGATGACGAAGTTAAAGATGACAACCAAAGTGAGAGCATTGCTATTGGCAATACGCTTTTAGTTCGATATTTTCTTAAAAACTGTATACCCAGAGAAATATCACTTTAATCTCGCCATCGTCTTCGAGATCACTTCGTGCAAGGCTTGCGTAAGTATAAGTTTTATTCTTGCATTCTTACCAGCGTGAACTTTTACTAAAAGGAAATCTCCGTTACTTGGCAGCATTTTATTATTCCTAGAAGTCGTAGGCTGATTTTCTTCATCAGATGCGTCTATGGAGCCGTAAACCATATCGTAAACAGCTCCTCGTTTACCCGCGTCCTTGGCTAAGTCTGTATAGTTTATTTCTGCTAGTGGTTTGCTAGCAGTAGTTATTGTGTAACCTCCACCCGTTTTATCGTCATTTAGGACGGTGTTTAAATAAATAAAAAAAACGAGTGAGTCCAATAATAAAAAAACGTATAATAAAAATAAGATTGACTATGCGGAGGCACACAAATTTGTAAGGTCGTGGGTTTACGGCCGTCTGTTGTCACACCTGCAGTGAAAGGGACTTCCCTGCAGAAATTCGGCAGCAGTCCTCCCAGGCCGGAGATGGTGGGTGGCCGATGATGCACGACGGCGCGGCGAGATTGGCGGGAAGGTGCAGCTGGGCGACTTGCTCAGCGCGCCACGGATGATGTATCTTCGCCGTATGCCGTAATCTTGTACGACGAAGGTTAATTGGGCAGTATTAACCTGGCCGTAGTTCCTGGAAACCACCGTTCCAGTTCATTAGAATCTTTTATATTAATATTCCGTTCTGGGGTAGGTAGCACCGACGACAACAGGAAAGTACCCAATTTAATGTAGTAGCTTTGTCGCGGTGGTACTTATCAGAACGGAGTTTACAAGAATAAAGCGAAGCAAGCTTGAGAAAAAGCAAGCTTGAGAAAAAAAGAAATGAAAGCTGCAAAACATTACCCTCCTTTGGGTTTGCCGCAGTCGGTTAAAAAAACTAAATTTGAAATATACGTTAAACATAAGCAACGTTAAGAATTTAAAAATTACTACATTATTATTTATTTTTTTATATGAAGGTAGAAGAAAACCGAAATGCATGATGAAGCATTATTAGCAACTTAATAAATTATTGCATCCAAATAGCGGTTCCATATTGAACTGAATGATTTAAATGCTGTTAAAAACACAATGTGAACAAATAGAATTACACATAAAAAAACACAGAAAAGTAATTAGTAAACATGAGATGATATTATGTTAGTAATTATTTGTGTGCTATTCAAAACTTACCCAGAATCGGGAATTTAAAACTTTCACTTTTAATTAAGTACTACTTAATATGTACTAATTTAACTTATTACGTCCGTCTCGGCTAGGGCGCTTCAACGGGACGCGATTTAGTGATAATTGATACGTGCACTCAGGTTCAGCTTAGTAGCGACTGCGCCGAGCTGCGCAAACGTATCACCTTATAAGGCTATGAAAAAAACTCCCCACACGACTAGATGCGCCGCGCGTTCGGAAATGCATAAACCCAAAGAACGAACATTAATTTATTGTAAATGTGTTCCTTTATTTTTAAATATTGGTTTAGTTAAAATTGTTATTATTTAGATTTAGTTTTAAGAATAGATTTTAATTAATTAATAGTTTTAAGGTTTTTGAACTACATCAATTAATAAAACATGATTAGTCATGTAACGTTTCGTTACATTACCCGCCAGGCCCTCAAAAGGATTTTATTTTTAGGAATAAAATCCGCAACCTAACTTGTTACAATAACCTTTCACACATTCTTCCACTTCATTCATTCCTCCTCACTCAAAATACTAACATACAATACGTCACATAATAATGAAAAATATGCGACGCGTCCTAATAAAAACTGAGAGTCAAATGACTAATATACGTCAATGACTCATGTAACAGTATTTGGGAAAATATAACGAAAGTCAAAATTTATTAAGAAGTAGATTTTCAAAAAAAAAATTTTTTTTTCTTTAGTGGGTACCCTAATCTAGACTAGCATTGATTTTATTTAAAAGTTTTAAAGAATTGCTCAAATCATCACGAGAACAAAGTTGCGAGCACAAAACATCCTAGAACGGATAAGCCTGACTAGCTTACATCTCTGTCACCTAATGGAGCAACAGTACTAGCAGGTGTTTCGCCTCATATAACAATCTCATTCTAACTCGGATTTTTGCAAAGACAAAAATATGTAATAGGGTAGGCTATTACAAAAATATTTAAAACTTCTAAAGAATCGTTTAAATTATCAAGAGAACCAAGTTGAGAGCACAAAACATAATGCCTGACTAGCTTACATCTCTGTCACCTAATGGAGCAACAGTACTAGCAGGTGTTTCGCCTCTTAAAGCAACCTCATAATATTCTAACTCGAATTTTTGCAAAGACAAATACTTAATAGGGTAAGCCATTATGAAACCAAAATAAAATAATTACACTTAGCAATGAAAGTTGTAAATAGCACACTAAATAATCACACACAAAAATCACAGGAAAAAAATCCAAAAAAAAAAAAAAAATTTTGAAAAAAAAATTTTTTTTTTTCAAAGTAAAAAAAAATTTTTCCTCAAAAAAAATTACTTGTTCGTGCTTGGCCCTAATCGCACCAGATGGTAAGCGCAGACAGGGTCTAAGATGGAACACACGAATACAAGTAACAGAGATATAGAGAGATTCCTCTATACCCCTCTGGCTCTCACGTACACGCGACGGTACACAGTAAACTGCTTGGCGTCGGACTTTATTGTGAGTGTGGTAGCTAGCCAGGACCGTAAAGATCTACCACTGTACTGGGTTTTGTTGAGTCTTACAACACGCGTTTATGCCCAGCGTGCGGTGAGGAAGTATTGTATTCTAGCCCGTCCCCACACGGGATAATTAAAGAAGAAAGTACTCCGTTCTGTTACAATCAACTTAACAGAACGCTGAGTTTATAATTATGAAGGACAAAAGAAAGAAAAGAAGAAAAAAAATTTAACACAAAAAAATTAACGTAACTGGTGTGAAGGTAGTTTGACAAAAAAAACTGTACTCAGTACAAGACCAACTAACAGTACAAGGTCCACAAACGAAAAAAAAATTTTTTTTTTTAGCACTATGTATAATGTTACGACACTAATCTTCACCCCAGTTACTGCAACCAAAAATAAAAAAAACAAAGCGTTTTACACAAAACAAAAAACCACTCACCGTACAAAACTAACTACTTACTTACAGAAGCGACAACAGACATAACCACGTAATTGGGCGCCAGTGTAACCTCCACCCGTTTTATCGTCATTTAGGACGGTGTTTAAATAAATAAAAAAAACGAGTGAGTCCAATAATAAAAAAACGTATAATAAAAATAAGATTGACTATGCGGAGGCACACAAATTTGTAAGGTCGTGGGTTTACGGCCGTCTGTTGTCACACCTGCAGTGAAAGGGACTTCCCTGCAGAAATTCGGCAGCAGTCCTCCCAGGCCGGAGATGGTGGGTGGCCGATGATGCACGACGGCGCGGCGAGATTGGCGGGAAGGTGCAGCTGGGCGACTTGCTCAGCGCGCCACGGATGATGTATCTTCGCCGTATGCCGTAATCTTGTACGATGAAGGTTAATTGGGCAGTATTAACCTGGCCGTAGTTCCTGGAAACCACCGTTCCAGTTCATTAGAATCTTTTATATTAATATTCCGTTCTGGGGTAGGTAGCACCGACGACAACAGGAAAGTACCCAATTTAATGTAGTAGCTTTGTCGCGGTGGTACTTATCAGAACGGAGTTTACAAGAATAAAGCGAAGCAAGCTTGAGAAAAAGCAAGCTTGAGAAAAAAAGAAATGAAAGCTGCAAAACATTACCCTCCTTTGGGTTTGCCGCAGTCGGTTAAAAAAACTAAATTTGAAATATACGTTAAACATAAGCAACGTTAAGAATTTAAAAATTACTACATTATTATTTATTTTTTTATATGAAGGTAGAAGAAAACCGAAATGCATGATGAAGCATTATTAGCAACTTAATAAATTATTGCATCCAAATAGCGGTTCCATATTGAACTGAATGATTTAAATGCTGTTAAAAACACAATGTGAACAAATAGAATTACACATAAAAAAACACAGAAAAGTAATTAGTAAACATGAGATGATATTATGTTAGTAATTATTTGTGTGCTATTCAAAACTTACCCAGAATCGGGAATTTAAAACTTTCACTTTTAATTAAGTACTACTTAATATGTACTAATTTAACTTATTACGTCCGTCTCGGCTAGGGCGCTTCAACGGGACGCGATTTAGTGATAATTGATACGTGCACTCAGGTTCAGCTTAGTAGCGACTGCGCCGAGCTGCGCAAACGTATCACCTTATAAGGCTATGAAAAAAACTCCCCACACGACTAGATGCGCCGCGCGTTCGGAAATGCATAAACCCAAAGAACGAACATTAATTTATTGTAAATGTGTTCCTTTATTTTTAAATATTGGTTTAGTTAAAATTGTTATTATTTAGATTTAGTTTTAAGAATAGATTTTAATTAATTAATAGTTTTAAGGTTTTTGAACTACATCAATTAATAAAACATGATTAGTCATGTAACGTTTCGTTACAATTGTAGCTCCGGAACACCTTGATTAGATTCTGTTAAGAGGTACATCGTCATCAGAAGACATAGAAGATGAAAGAGTGTTAGCGATATTATTATCACCACATACACCGTTGTTGTTGATGCCAGAGGAACAGGGTGGTAAATTTTAGCTTCTAAACACTTGCAAAATCCTCGTTCGCAAAAACAACTCAACGTATGATGCATTAATTCACCGTATTTGGAAGTGAACATTTGGTGCACGTGCAAAGTACCTTGCAATCTTGTAATGTTTGTTGGAAGTTCTTTTGAAATATTTTCGATATCTTCTTTAGTTATTACATACAGTACAATCTTGCTCGTTTCCTGCAAAGCATCAACGAATTGTTCAATGTTTGAAATGTCCTTCCCTCTGGCAACAATACCGTCTGCTGTTCGTTTTAAAAAACCACCAATGCCGTCAGCAGGTCCTATGCCGTGGCCGGCTTCAAAAAATGACCAGGTCACCGCTAAATCAAAGGACCATCGCTAAAATAATGAAGAGTTTTTACTTCAGGGAAACTCAATTTGATATTTCGCAAGATAGGATGCAAATGCGCCCAAATTGCAGCAGGCTGATGCAGAGTATGAGATGATACGGTACAAAAAGATTCAGCAATCATTTTTTTTGTCCAAATTGACCATGTAAACTATAACCGTGTGGAGGGAAAGTTGCTGCCTGGATCCACCAAACCTGCACGTCCTCATTATATTTGCAGTTGTAGTTTTCGCTAAAATCTACTAGAATGGTGGCTTCATGTAGTTGCATTTCGTCTATGCAGCGTCTAAAGTGTTTGTATTGAGTTTTCATATTATACATGCTTTTTCAGTAGAATCAGCTCTATTTCGAAATCTTTTATTAAATCTTCTATTACTACTTCTTTGGTTTCTTTCTCATTTTTAACAGATTTCATGTGTTTTCCGTCTTTAGTATATCTGTCCTCTTTCCTAGTCCATTCACTAAAATACACTTTACCTTTAATCTTTGTTTCGTCGTAGTTAATCTTCTTTCTTTTATTTATTTATTTAAACTTCTATGCACTATGGTGGTACATAAGGCGGACTTAATGCCATAAGGCATTCTCTACCAGCCAATCTTTGGGTTAAAAAGAAAAGCATCGAAATAGGTACAGCAAAAAAATAAATAAACAAGAGTTGACAATTTTGAACTGAATATGATACGAATTCCTAAGATAAATATAAATTACATAAAATACATATATAATATTTAATAATAATCTTTTACATTCATGACAAGATCCATACATGCAGTCCTTATTCGTAGAATCACAAACAGTGTACATTATTATTTCACTCAAATCTTTTGTTTCCAATATCCGTTTACCATGTTGTAATGCTATTGCCTTGTACAATATATTGGAATGAATTTTGCAGAGGCGCATCTCACGCCCATCGACTGATGATACTTTTATAAAATAAAAATAAGAACATGTCATATCGGGATTTTCTTGCTTAAAGGTTTTATAGAGATTCTTCATAGTCTCCAAAAGATATCTCTTTTGGACTTTATGTTTATCTTTCGTGACTGTTTCTTTCTTACCTGCTGTGTTTCTCGATAAATCATCTCGCTCAAAGAAATTCTTAATTTTGTTTTGCAAATCTGTCTTAGCTTTGTTTGGTTTTAAACTCGATCTCATTGTTCCTACTAAATTCAAGCTATCCTTCAACAACTGTTTCTTTACTCTCGATTCACGTACTGTAGAGCCAATGAATATTTGTTTAAATAATCTTTGACTAATAGCGCTTGTTAAAAAAATATATTTCTTTGAGTCTTTGTCCTTAAATTCTTCCTGGTTTTTCTTTTTAATTCGGTAAAACCTTTTCTTGTATTTTTCATACTTAAGTTTTAGTTTTTCGTTTTCCTTTTGAAGCATTTCGTTTTCTATGTTTAATTTAGTTCTATCTCTTCTTACAGCTTTCCTTCCTCTCTTTGCTTTACTTGTACTTGGACTGTTTATTAAGTGGAGGAACTCACAGCAGGCGAAACTATACCTTGGCTTCGGAGCAGTGCCGTAACTAGCCTTTTATGCGCCCGGTGCGAGCTTTCAAAACTGCGCCCTTGAAAAATGCTCTAACCAGGCTCTGACAATAAAGTGGATAAATGTGCATAAAAATAAATCTATCTATTTTTTGTTTACGAAGGTATAGGTACTTAGTAGATTTCTTTAAGATAAAAATTGTTTATTCAAAAATATTTGCTCAAATACAGAAATGACACAAAGTACTCGATAGTAAAGACCCAAGGCTAAGGTAAACCGTAATCACAAGAAAAGGACAGCTACCTACTCAAAGATTTACTTTCCGCGCTTTTCTCATTGCGAAGTCCTTGATTACATTGTCATACGACAGGAGCCGTGCTATGTCGCGTTCAATCGACAAAATCGCTAGGCCAGACAATTTTTCTTGGCCCATCGTCGAGCGCAGGTACGTCTTTATTAATTTGAGCTTACTGAATGATCTCTCGCAGGAAGCTACAGTCACTGGCATCGTTAAAAATATCTTTATAGCGACTACTACATTGGGAAACATTTCCTTTAAATCCAGTTCCACTATAGCTTTGAGAAGACCCATACTTGACTGACATTCACATTTATCAAATAATGTAGTCGCTTCAACTTGACTCTTCAAAGTTTCTATTTCGGCCCAAAATTCTGTGGCATTTATATCTGCAGAATATTTGATACTCAAATCAGCTGCATGTTTTTTTAGTTCTTCAACCGAATATGTAGGTATGTGTTTTACGGTCAAAAAACCGAAAGAGTGGTGTATGTCGCGTAGTTTTTCGAATCGCCATTTTAATTCAGAAATTATTGTATCTATTGCTTCATTTATCTGAATTTTGAAACTTTGTTGCTGAGTAATGTAGTAGCCGGCGTCTGAACTTTCACTTAAATCGTGTCTTTTTACTCGCTTTCGTCGCTTTTCAGGAAAATTGTCTTCAATGTCACATTGTTCACAAATTCTTTTTGCCTTTTCGAAAACAATGTCCAGTGTCGCGAATATTCTGAATCTGGCTTGTTAATCCCTTGATTAATTCAGAGGCTTTGTCGATAGTAATGGTTTTAGACTGTAGAGCTACATTCACTCTGTCAACAGATTCCAAAATTTGATCCCAAATTTGCAGAGTACATATGAATTTATAATTAATTAGGTCCATTATACTTTTAGCTGTAGCGATTGTTTCCGCATTATAATCATTGGTAGTTAGAATCTTTAGCACACACCTGATTTGGGGTATTTGCGTGTTCAAAGTTTTGACGGCCCTAGCTTTAGAGGCCCATCTAGTGTCGGCGTGTTTTTTCAATGAAATATTTAAGTGTTTCATTAAAGTTTCCCATCTGACCGTTGAACTCGAAAAAAACACAAATATTTTCTGGATTAATCCAAAAAATGTGATCATGTCAGGTGTCACACTAGCAGCGTGTACGCCAGATAAATTCAAAGAATGCGCTGCGCACGGCACGTAATCAGCATTTTCATTAATTTGTTTTATTTTGGCTTGGACTCCGTTATATTTACCGGCCATATTACTACCATTGTCGTAGCCTTGGCCACGAAGATCTTGAATATTCAATCCATCAACTTCTAATTTCTCTAAAATCTCTTTCGACAATCCCTCGCCCGATTTTTCATGAGACTGGATGAAATCTATGAATCGTTCTTCGATTGTAACTTTCTGCTCGGATACTTTTACGAATCTCAATATTTGTGACATCTGTTCTTGATGCGATACGTCTGGCGTACAATCAAAAAGTATGGAAAAGTATTTTGCCGCACGAACGTCGTCTAAAATTAGTTTTTTGACCTCAGAGGCAAGAATATCTACAAGCTCGTTTTGAATATAAGGCGTAAAATATGAAATATTTCCTTTATTAAGCGATTCGATGTGCGTTCTAAGTTCAGGATCGAATTTTGAAATCATATCCACGGCACTTAAGAAAACTCCAGATCCTGATTCTCCAATATGCTCATGAGAGCCTCTGAGGGGTAAATTATTTTCCGCGCAAAACAAAATTATGCTAGTACACACTTTTAAAATATGTCTCCACTTATTTGTTTCTTGATCAATAGCCTTTTGTAAGGATGCATCTATTGTGGTCTTACTTTTTATTTGCTGTTCAAGCATTTTCCACTTAATACAATTTGCTCTATGAAATGTAGAGTTTTCGTGCTCAGGAATACGTGGACTTAAATGACGCCAATCATTAAATCCTTTTTGTGCATCAGCCAGTGCCGGCATTATTTGCTTAGTCGAGGAAGAACCGAAAAGTATACATGGGAAACAAAATATTGCATCTCTTTTTTTTACTGTAAATCAACCAAGGCCTTGGTACCATCTCGCCATTGCTCATCTTTTTTGTAAACCAATGCATATGAAATTTTCGTCCTGCGTCTTCAGTTGAAGAAATATTTTGACTACCTTTTCCTTGATCAGGACCTTTCTCAACAAGGAAACAACGAATGTGGTCAGTTAATGGTAACCATGAAACAGGATCGTTTATGTCTAACTGGAGACCTTTCTCAACAAGGAAACAACGAATGTGGTCAGTTAATGGTAACCATGAAACAGGATCGTTTATGTCTAACTGGATCTTATCAGTTGCAGTTGCTTCTTTAATTTGAATTTGAGAACTTGGACTAGTGGTGATGGGCAAGGTCAAGTCTTGCTGGAATGGGCTGACTGGGCTGTCTTCTTTATATTCTATCTTTAAATTGTTTCCAGATCTAGTTCCAGACATACCAGGGTGGGCCAAAACGTCATTATTGGACACATCTTCCTGACTGTTTTCTGGTTGTGTGACTGTCCACTTTCGTAACGTATTTCCCATTTTTTTTGCTTCCATCTCTCTCACGCGTTTTCTCTTACGAAATTCAGAACCGGATGGACGTTTTTGAGACATGTTGTTTGTTGCATGCGTGCTTAGCTTACGGTAGCCGGCAGGTAATATTTCTGAAAGAAGAATCGCTAATCAGGCCTAGTCTAATATATACGAGTAGTTCGGAACTCAACACAAGTACCTGTCTATATGTATACTTGTGTGTCGAACCGAACTCGAGCATAAAAATGGTCAACATAAAAATGCCACCTAAAAATACCTACTTAGGAAAGTAATAACACTTAATAATAATATAAAGTAATCAACGTGATCATAGGTTGGATGACGCCGCGCTTGATAGGCTTCGTAATGAAATGCAGAATAGCCATGTCACCCCTCTCCCAGCGCAGATCAGGACGCAGCCGCTAGTACCCCCGCGGTACCGCTGGAGCCCAACCACGGTGACGAGGAGGAGGAGGACAGGGCTATATCTGCAGGTACCCAATGCAGTGAATTAATGAGAAGTGCTTTGGAGGATGCGCTCCGGGAATTTCGATCCACACCACCCGAGCTTAGGCCGCGGTTACCGCGTTTGCCTATGCATAACAAAAACAGAGCGCTGGTGTGTGCCCTGGATTTGCTGCTGTCAAATGTTTTTGAGAGCAGCGAAGATCTCGGCGATACACACTCAATCCTGTATTGTGCAGCTGTTGCAGCGTGTCGTGTAGCTCATGTGAAGTTCCCAAATGATAACAGAGCTACACGACCAAAATCTGCCGTGCCAGCTTGGCAGTGCAGGATTGAGCGTCGTATCGACGAGGCCAGGGTGCTCATCGGTAAGCTCACCTGCTTCAGGGAGGGCAATAGACGGCCGAGAGTGATGCGCTTTGTGAGGCGAGCATTCTCTGGGACTGATATCGGTCCTGGAGAATACGTATCTCGTATCACAGAGCGCATCGACTTCCTGAAGCAGAAGGTTTATGCATGGGCGAACCGTATACGTAGGTATAGACGGCGTGTGGATCGATATACCCAAAACCGCATCTTCCAAAGTGATCAAAGGTGGGTTTATAGAACGTGGGAACGACCTGATCAAGGTGTGAGTGACACGCACCTTCCGGATAATGATGTCATGAATGCATTTTGGCGCAATATCTGGTCGGTGCCTGTCACTCACACTGAGAGTGACTGGATGCAGGAGGTCCAGCGAGCATGCGAACCAATCCAGGAAATGGGGGCTGTAACTATTGGCCCCCAAGACGTAGCCAGTGCAGTCCGTCCAATGCCGAATTGGAAATCTCCTGGCCCGGACGGACTGCACAACTTTTGGATAAAATGGTTGCGCAGTTCGCATGCTCGTTTGGCCTCACAATTCCAGTCATCACTGGAATCTGGGTCGTTACCATCGTTCTTGACGACTGGGGTAACCCACCTGCTCTTTAAATCAGGTAGTACCGCGGAACCCAAAAATTATAGACCGATTACGTGTTTGCCAACGGTCTATAAACTTCTTACATCCATTCTGAGAGCAAAACTTAACCATCATATTGATAGTAAAGCTATTATGTGTGCTACTCAGAATGGATGTAAGAATGGCTCCCGCGGTACTAAAGAGCTACTTCTCATTGACATGGCCATCAGCCAACAAGTTCGTCGGTCCCGAAAGGATCTGTCGACATGTTGGATAGACTATAAGAAGGCCTATGACTCGGTGCCGCATACATGGCTCATGAGGGTGCTGGAGTTGTATAAAATAAATGCAACTCTACGCACCTTCCTGATGTCATGTATGGGGCAATGGAGGACGGTGCTTCACTATCCAGGATGTCGACAAATTCAAGGGAACGGTGAACTGATCAGGATTGAGCGGGGTATATTCCAGGGCGATAGTCTGAGCCCGCTGTGGTTTTGCCTAGCCTTGAATCCTCTAAGCACATTGCTCGAGGGGTCAGGGTTAGGCTATCGGTTGAGAAGAGGTGGTCAGGTAATATCCCACCTCCTTTACATGGATGATCTGAAACTCTTTGCCCCCAACAATTTGCAACTGGTGGAGTTACTGAAGGTAACTGAAACTTTCAGTAATTCCATCAGGATGGAATTTGGTGTGGACAAATGTGCAGTCATGCATGTAAAGCGAGGGAGGATTATGGAATCCGTGGGAACCCAACTCTCGGATTTCATACACCTTAGGTCCCTCTCCTCAACCGAAACCTACAAATACCTGGGAATGTCGGAGGCGTTAGGCATCAACGAGGCTGACATGAAGCAATCGTTGAGGGAGCGTTTCTTTGGCCGCCTGATAAAAGTACTTAAAAGTCTTTTGTCGGGCGGTAACAAGGTGCGCGCCTTTAACGGTTGGGTCATGCCGGTCCTGATGTACTCCTTCGGCATACTCAGGTGGACTCAGACCGAACTTGACGCCCTGGATAGAAGGGTCCGTACGCTGCTGACTGCATATCGAATGCATCACCCACGCTCATCGGTAATGAGACTGTACATCCCGCGGAAGTGTGGGGGTCGAGGCTTTTTAAATGCTAAGACCCTCCACAACCGTGAGGTGTGCAGTCTCAGGGAGTACTTCTCCCAAGCCGACGTGGGGATGCATCGAGATGTAGTCGCAGTGGACAAGGGACTCACTCCGCTCTCCTTGGCTAAAGAGAACTGGCGCAAACCTGTGGTACTGGATACCAATGGCCGCAGGGATGTATGGCGGAGCAAGGAGCTTCACGGACGCTTTTACCGGGCCCTTCATGGGCCCGATGTAGATTTCCTAGCGTCCGTGGCCTGGCTACGATTCGGTGACCTCTTCGGGGAAACCGAAGGTTTTGTTTGTGCGATTATGGACGAGGTAATGATGACGAACAACTATAGAAAATATATTGTGAAGGACGGCACGGTTGACATCTGTCGGGCATGCCACTGTCCCGGTGAATCTATCCGACATATTGTCTCTGGTTGTTCTCGTCTTGCTAACGGTGAGTATTTGCACAGGCACAACCTCGTAGCTAGGATTATACACCAGCAACTTGCTCTGAAATACAACCTTGTGGACACAGAAGTACCATACTACAGGTATGTGCCCGACCCAGTTCTCGAGAATGGTCATGTCACACTGTATTGGGATCGATCTATCATCACCGATAGGACTATTGTTGCCAATAAGCCTGACATCGTGGTGATAGATCGATTAGAACGCCGCACAATGATTGTTGACATCACTGTACCGCATGACGAGAATCTCGTGAAAGCCGAAAATGATAAAAAAATCAAATATCTTGATTTGGCACACGAGGTTGTCGACATGTGGGATGTTGACTCAGCAGTCATTGTGCCGATAGTCGTTACAGCCAATGGCTTAATAGCCAAGAGCCTCGACCAACATCTGATGAGGCTCTCGTTAGGCAGCTGGATCAAGGGTTTGATTCAGAAAGCGGTACTTCTGGACACGGCGCGCATCGTTAGGAAGTTCCTCTCTCTGGAGCCCTGACCGCCGGCAGCTTGGACCCTGTTCCCGATGCCGGTGGGCTACTATTTTTTATACTTTTAAATGTTTTTTTTGTTTTTTATAGAAATATTTAAAAATGTAAATAATGTGTATAGAAAATAAATAAACGAATATAAAGTAATAACATTTACAAGTCATAAATATTTATTGATATTATCAGCGTATTAAATGTCCTACTGCTGAGCACAGGCCGCTCCTACTTACTCCCACCGACCTTAAAATATTTTCAGTTAATTTCACTATTAACGTAAAAATTTTAACCGAAAAAATATACTTATATACAACTTTCTTTGTAAAACTTTTAAATACAATTTTCTAACTTACCCAAACGAGTTTATCAACGAACAACAAATCAACAATAAACTTATTCACTCTCACACACAATTTTACTTTAAACTAATGAAATTTTATACAAATAATGACCATGGTTGAGAAGCAAGACAATCAATCCGAGTGCCCCCGGCCGGCTATCTGAATGCGTGATTCTCGATGTATCGGGGAATCCCCGAACATTGGGTGGGACGGCGCGGCAGAATGGAACGTTTGTGAATCGTTTAGTTTTGTAAGTCATCCTTTTCACTCTTGTCGAACGATGAATTTTCTATCTATCTCTCGCACGCTAGTGCGTCAGTAACGCCGCACGTAGTTAATGAATAAAATCAAAGATAAAGGGAGGACCAATGAATGTGGCTGACAGCAATGACAGCGTAACGTGAACTATATGTACATCTCCTCAGCTAGATTGACAGATTTGCTTAGAACTTCTAAGTTAGAAGTGGCGCCCTCCAAATGAATATAGACAGAAATTGTCTCATAGTTACGGTATAGGTACTTTTGTTTGTGTATGTAATATTGCGAGCAAGACAAGGTGGATTTATATTTGTCTGATGTGTCGTGACGTGACGCGTCAGAACTGTATCGGTTCCATACATAAGCCATCACAACACAACACGTTACGCACTAGTGTGAACGTTACCATCCTACTAATATTATAAACGCGAAAGTTTGTATGGATGGATGGATGGATGGATGTTTGTTACTATTTCACGCAAAAACTACTGAATGGATTTTAATGAAACTTTACAATAATATAGCTTATACATCAGAATAACACATAGGCTACAATTTATAAACATATTGTTCGAAATACTAATCCTGCGCAGACGAAGTCGCGGGCATCAGCTAGTACTAAATGTATGAAACCGATACCGTTCTGACGCGTCACGTCACGACACATCAGACAAATATAAAACCACCTTTACAAGTGTTGTTGTTTCAAGATCGCTTGAAAAATGCCATATAGATATAGATAGTACAGAGGGCGCGTCTACACCATATTCGCAATAAACAAAATGTACCTACTAACTACCATGCATGAAACAAAACTAGATACTGGTCTGGTCATTTCTGCGCCCCTCCAGGGTCTGCGCCCTGTGCCTGGGCACCGCTGGCACCGCCCTAGTTACGGCACTGCTTCGGAGCAATATTTGCGCATTGTCATATTGTTGTGGTGCAGGAGATCCGGGAGGTGTAATATTAATTACATTTTCAAGCGCTCTTTTCAGTTGACGTTGTTGACGTTTACGGAGCTTCCAAATTGTCCGTGCATTACTTTTCTCCTTAGCTTTAATCAGTCTTTTATTTTTGTGATAGTGTGTTCTTTGGTTTTTTTTAGTTTCTTCATATTTTAGCGGATCTTTTTTTAATTTCTCCCGATATCGTTTTTGGTTTTCAGCCGCTGTAAGAGCCATGTTTATAATATGTCTGTAACAAGAACAATTGTGTTTACTACTAATGACCGGCCCCGGCTTCACACAGGTGGGTAGAAATAGAACAACTTCAAATGGTGCAACGATAAATGTCCACCAAATTACCATTAGGTCTCCTAAGTTACCATTTACAGTAACTCAAGGGACCGGTAACAGAGGAGACTTTTATAGCTTATAACTTAATCATATTCCTTTTTCTCAAGAATAATACAGAATTGATTATTACAAATGAAAAACAGACATATTTAATGTAATCCATGACAATTATTGCACTGTATTAAAGAGTACTTAACAATTTTTACGTTGAAAACGTCATCACACGCCATGCGGGCAACTAGCGGTGATTGGTTAAAAAATCAAAATGGCGGAATCATGTGACACGAGTACCAGTAAGTCAATGCTTCGATTAATCACAACTAGACCCATCTATGACTTGATGTACATAATACAAGAACAGTCACTGAAGGGACATTGATTTTAGTATCAAGTTGTGGGACAAGATTTGTAAAATTAATACAAATATATTATTCCGCTTAATTCTATTACGATTTATTGAATATTAAAGGGAACACTATTGTATAATTATAATATTAGCCGTTAATGGCATGCTCCCATATAAAATTTCTGAAATAATGCGATAACAATTTACAGCACAGCCAGTGGGGACACTGAGATTTTATCTGGAGAAAGTGATGAGATCCCCTAAGTTACCAATAAAATAAAAATAATTTGGTATCGATTAGATCGAATTTATATTAGATAATACAGCTATCTGTTCTAGCTTCACTGTACAGTAATAAAATATTAAAACGTTTTGCAAATTTTAAGATATCTATTTTTTTGTAATGAGGACATGGATACGAACAAATAATAATTGATTGACCCTAATACAAATCTATTGTTTTCTGTATTAAAATTTTCTTCCATTTCAATCTTATTCTCTTCGTATTTATTTATGTTTTCTGTATTTTTGTTATGTACTTGCACCTCTGTGATAATTTGATTCATTTCCAAATCTTGATTGAAACTGGCATTGTCACTTTCTGAATCCAATAGTTCAGAATCATTATAAACACTAAAATTACTTTCTATGGATGTAGAATCGCTAGATGTCTCTAGATGTAGTCTTGATCTCTATGCAGGTATGTATGTTTTGTTTTTATTGCCAGTACTATTTTTACGATTTCGAGTTGATTTTTTATAGATTTGATTTATTTTATGCCCGGCGAAAATATCAAAATTGGCGTCGATGGGTTTTAATACGGAAGGCAACATTTTTTGACTCAAGAAGATGCGATTTTCAGGCGTCAACTTTACTGAAGACAGTAGAGTATTGTCTTGATGACGTGCCCAACCAAGGTACCAGATAATGGTCATAACATGGCAACAACAACCAACCTTTCGATTACCCACACTACAATTGCAGCAATATCCTAATATAGAGTCGATTGCACAGCTACTGCTAGGCTCTCTATTAACCTCCAATGTGTGACACCATTTCATGTGAGTGCTCCACTTCTGGACACACCACTATTATAGAGCAAATTTTCGTGAATATGCTCTCCATAATATGAACGGGCCTATTTGAATAGATATGGCCCTAAAGCTTTTAAAACCAATTCATTACAGTTGTGCTAGATTTCCATCAATCCTATTAAACATTGTTCTACGTCTATTTAAATTAAATTCCTGAACAAATCGGGCTAAATAATTTGGCTCATTTAAAAAGCACAATGCTCGTCATATTATTTCTTGAGCGTCTGGCCGGTTTTGGATCAGTGTATGAAAACGATTTATCAAATCCGCTGCAATTCGAAAGTAATCCATTAAATGTAACGAGGCCCTGTTAAAAAAATCGTGTCTAAATAGCTTGAAGTCACGTTTGAAACGATTCACAACTTCCACTACCCATCTGCACAATGTTACACAGCGACTTTTATTGGCTTGTAATCTCTTTAATTGTGTTTCTCCTTCATCCACTGATTCAGGTTTAAATACTTTATAGCCATAAGATTCTAGAAACGGTATGCAATCTCGAAATCCTGTCGAAAATAAAAATATCATCTGATCTAAAAAAAGACCTCAGGGCAATTTTCATTTTCAAACAAATGCTTCATTATTTCAGAATCTGTTTGTGTTGCTGCATATGAACTCGAAATATCGATTATGTATCCATCACAGGCAACTATGAGAAAGGGCTTTATTAAATGGTCATACTTGTGCAGACTATAAGTTCTTTTCTGATAAAGGTAGTTGCTACTTTTTTTGAATAAAAATATATGTACCATCATAAATAGCAATAGCAGGCATTTGTCCTACTGAAATATTTGGCTACCGAAAATACTATTTGGTATTAATAAATTCCGCTGATCTACAGTCCGCGCGCGAGTTCCGAGGAATTATAAGATTATAAAAAACGGACAGTACGGACACACTTACGTACGTACTTTTTTTTCATTAAGCGTACTCTCGCGTCATGGTCGACACTAGTACTGGGAGAGTGTGGGGTATGGAGCGACGGTCGGGCGCGGCACAAACCGCCCGTTTCCTCAGCCACCGATTCCTCAGCCACCGATTCCTCGGAGCTCGCGCGCGGACGTACCTCTTCTCTAGTAGTATGCTGCAACCCAAAATGATTTGGAACAAAATTAATTATAAAATAGTTTCGCATTTTTTTTAAATAAAACTAATGTAGACCGTGGTAGGTATATTGTAAAGTGTTGATAATCTATTATCGCTATCACCAGGTCTGAGTTTTGTTAGATATATTGCTAAACATGTTTTCCCGTTGCTGACATTTCCAAGTACAGGTATTTCATCATATAAAGCTAGAAATTCTAACACATTAAAACTTGTTCAGTAGTGACAAATGTGATTAGGCATTTCGTGTATAGTACATTTTCAAAATCCAATAAGTCTGCATTTCTTTCCATAACACGAATTTAATCGTCTATTTGTGGAGATGTAAAGCTACTGCTTAAGTTATTATTGTTATTCAACAATGACCATTCGTTGCCATATAAATGTGTGTCACAGACACGAGAGTGCGGCGCGGCCCGCACTGAATTCAAACATATGCGTTGTATGAGTGCGTTTACGGAGAAGCGATTTTAGACGCGTTTGCTTGAAATGGAGCGTTTTTTGCGGCCGAGCCCGCGGCTGGCACCGCCGCGTCTCACGCGGCGTTTATCGCGGCGGCGCACGCAGCTGCAATTCTCGATGAAGCGATGCCCGCGGCGGAATCTTCTGCCAGTCATATTTGGAAATTGCAGAACGCAAACGTAGTCCATTTTTACTGTTTTCCATTTTTACTCATACCATCCTGTTTTTGGAGCTCCTTAGCTCTTTACATAGTTTTAGTGTTTGGGTATGTCGGGTCACCCTCCAGTTTCCAAGGCTTTGTCTTTTTATTAGATCCATCTTATCTTTCACCTACACTTAGGGCCTCGTTCACCATCTCTAAGTAAAGCGTTGATTAGTTACTTCCTAGTTAGCGTTACTTGGCAAGTAAAAGTTACGAGTATCTTTTTTCAATTTCACAAACAAAACTAAAGGTACGAGTAACAACTTACTGGTTAAGAGAATGAGGTAACAAAAAATACGTTACATTCATTCAATAATACGTCAATGGTACTCGTCAACCGTCCTTTAAAGATGCAAGCCAGATGTCAATTGTCATTTGTGGTGTTTTTTTGTCTGGTTTAGAAAGTGTGTGATTTTAATTTGTAACTTTATTTACCTATATTTTTTAATTAACTTGGATAGAGTTAAAAGAGATAAAGTGCAAACTTTTCTTTATATGAGAGGGACAATTTGGTATCCCTTGTGCAGATTTAGCCTAATAAATAAATTAGCAAAAAATCCGTTTCGTCTAGGACCGTAAAATAATCAACATGGAATTTAAACACACGAATCCTAAGGTACTCGTTACGTCGTAGACTGTTCTAATTTATCCAATTGATGCTCAATCAAGTCAAATAAGTCCATTTTTGTTAATAAATTTTAAAATAATCGGTGTTCTCTGAGGAGTTCCTACACAAAATGACAACGGACAACTTTTAACTGTAAAGTAAGCACGCTAATTGCCAGATGTGGTGGCAAGTAAGTTACGGGTCGGTTAATGTTATGATTAGTGCTACTCGAACGTCGTGAAATTGACACATGTAGTTACGGGTGACTTTAACTGGCGGTTAGCTTACTCGACCCTTTACTTGAGGATGGTGAAAGAGCCCCTTACACTCACAAACGTATAAAATCGCATAAAGCACTGACACATAACTTTTGCATAATAGTAGTAACACATTACATCATTGGCCCAGTGGCGTGCCTAGGGTTCAAAGTTAGGGCAAGCCCGATAGATTTTAGGAAAAAAAACCCTGTAAAATTTGACAAAATTCGTTATTTTGCGAAATCACACAATTATTATTTTCACCCTAATAATAAACAGGGTGAAAATAATACAATTGTGTGATTTTGCAAAATCACGTAGGGGAAAAAGGGGTAATGGGAGTCACATAAGAAAGAAATTAAATAAAACACAAAATATTTGTTTAAACTTTATGAAAATCAACACTTACGATAGTTTCATTAGTAAATTATCAGTCTCAATTAGGTTCATTACCTTCGGATTGCTATATAATTATCTATTTAACTTTAAAAAAAACAACTTTGACCACCATTCTACGCATATGAGGGTAATTATAGTCACTAAGGGAACAATGAGAGTCAGGCTACGCTAATAATTATCACACACATATCCTCGTGGTGAATCCCACCCAGTGCAGTCTTCGTGTGCCCACAATCCGCAAGAGGTGCACCTGTACCATACTTCGTTATTGCGACCAAATTCACCGCATACTAGGCATTTGTTCAAATCATCGTCTTCGTCGTCATCGCATATCTTGTTAAGACTAATGTCTGATTCCGAAGAAGTGTTTGACTCCTGCAGTACGCGCCTTCTGGCCTTATTTGCGTTTTGATGTTTTGTCAGTTTTTGCTGCTTTCTCATTTTCTTTTTCAATGAGACTATCTTTTACGGGTGTTGACGTTAAAATCTTTACGTGTTGCTTCATTTGTCCTTCCGGTCTTTCACGAGTTATATATATATATAAATGTTATAAAATGTACCAATATAGGGCGAAGACACTGGCTCCTGTAACACAGGTTGCTACCTAGCTCAGGAGCCAGGGCTTCAAATAAGTTGTAACACCTGTATCTTGTGTCAATAAACGATTTATTATTATTCCTGTCCTTCCTTATTATTATTATTATTATATTGATAAATAGATAAGATTTAGATAGTTTATACTTATTTATTTTACTTCTTCTAAAAGGTAATGTCTTACTTTTACTTATTTAATGTATAATGAAATATATTTAAAGGAAAATCTATGAATAAACATAAAAAAAATACTACGTACTAGTTATTTGGGTGGGAAATGGAAGCAGATCTTGCGATGTTTGACTGTCTAGTTCCGGACGATGTGGATGGCGTTGCATTATTTATTGTAGGTTATCTAGGCAGCCTTGTATCTATTGCAGCAGGTGTAGAAGGTATAACCACGGAAGAATCTTGAATAACTATTACAGCTGGTTGAGTTAAAACTTCAGCTGCGGTAAAATCTTCTTAAGTGAAATGATCGGGGTTATATGGAACAAGGACAATGCCTGCTGCTCGGAATCCTGATTCACCTTTGTTAATAGAAGCCACAGTTGAATATGCTTTATTTAATATTGCAGCTACATCATATGGAGTTATTTTTTCTGCTAGATGATTCTTTAAAAATAAATCACATTCCTTTTTGTAAGTAGCTTTAAGCGGTCCAAAAAATGTGAGATCTAAGGGCTGCATCCTGTGAGACGTGTGGGGAGGCAGTGATAGCATATGAATGTGATTTTGTTTACAGAAATCATAAGCCATTAAAGAAGTGTGACTGGCATGATTGTCGAGAATCAATAAAACTGGGTCCTGAGAGGATGGTTTGGCATGATTGGCGAAGTGTTGCAGCCACTCAAAGTATAGATTTTCGTTTATCCATCCATTATCCGAGCATTTGTATATAGCTCCCGCTGGACCATCTTATTATTATTATTATAAACATTGGAGGAACATAACCACCAGCAGCACTCATGGCACATAAAAGTGTGATATTTTTTCCTCTTTCCCAACTTGTTATGGAACCGACTCTTTTCATGCTTTTGGGAGCTAATATCTTACCAGGATCTTGTACCGTAGAAATACCAGTTTCATCACAGTTATAGATATTTTTAGGAGTAAATTTATGTTTGTCCGTTAGATCTCCTAATAGTTTATAGAAAAGTTGGACTTCTTCCTTATTAAAACCTGTTATTCTGTTGATACTAGTAGCTTCTGGTTTGCGAACAGATATTCCATTCCTTTTCAGAAAGCCTTCCAGCCAATCACGTCCAGCCATTTGAGCATTCTGGTCAAAATTGTGTGGTATTTGAAGCTCTACTGCATATTGAATCGATATTAAATGATAGATAATCGATATAAGAAAGGCAGCATATCGATATTATCGATATGCTGCCTTTCTTATTTGTATAGCTGTGACCCCATAAAAAATTGAAGACAAGTATTTTATGCGGTCTGCCAAGATCTTTTCTGCATCTTGTGTGAATACAGGAAGTCGACCAAGACGTGGTTCCGATGGATCTTTCTTCTTTAGCCGCTTTTGAAGACTTGAAAACGGTATACCCATAGCTTTAGCCGCATATCTCATAGACCGGCCTTGCTTCACGAGTTCTTCAGCTTTTAATAGTGTATCGGATGACCACTGAGCCTTATTTGTTTTCCTTGGACGTATTTTCGGCATCTCTGAAATAAAATTGCAATTCATAGTTAATCGACCCTAACATGAAATTATTGCGGGCAATGGGAGTCAACTCTCATTGCCCAAATTGCAGTGACTCTCATTGCCCGGTTATACCTATTGCGAAAAAAATAAAAGTAAGAAAATAACTTGATGTTAAATCCTCTTAAACGATTTATAAAATAAATAGATAATTTAAGATTACAGTTACTCAATATACTACATTAAATAGTCAGATTTGTCGTAATAATGTACTTACCGGTTATTTTGTGCACTCGTAATCTACATCGAAAGCGCACCAAAACGCGCGACAGCCTTCCTATGCAAACGACGCATATACGGGTATTTTGCTAATCTACGCGGCCAAAAGTAGAATTTACAAACTGTAGATAATGTTGAATAGGACGACTACGTGAGCTAGAGAACAGTCCAGGGAACAATAACCCGCCCTCCCCGCTCCGCTACCTGCACTAGTCGCGTCACGCAATTAGTCGGAATTCGATCGTTCAACTTGTTGTTTGTGTCTGTTCTCGGCGCTCGTGCAAAAACATTAACTTTGAAGTTAAATATTAAATATATTGCGTGAACTGAAGAAGTGTTTGTGATGGATCCTGATGTAGCAGGTATTAATGCTGTGTTTTATTATTATTTTTTAATATTTTCATAATTACAAATAATAATGATAAATTCTTTATTGTCAGGCTACTTAGGCCCATAGATATGTACCTTACAAACTAACATATATTTATAATAATACATTTGTATTAGTATAGAAACTTAAGCCTATGTTAGTAAAACTTCACTTGAGCACTATGTCATTGTGCGGTCATATGGCACTTGTCCGCGGAAGCGACGGAACACCACTCCCTTCGGCTAAAAGTTCTCCTCCATGACGAGGTGCAGAAGACAGTTTGGTACTCGCACCACGAACGCCTTGAAGTTGGCGTTACGGCGCGATTCCAGCAGCTGCACTCTCACCAAGGACTTGGCCTTTTAGCGTACGTACTCCACGATGTCCTCCGCATTAGTGGTGTAGTGTATGCGGGAGATATACACCGGAGTGTTCGGCATCGCGGCACGAAACGTCATGTTCGGCTCCTCAGGAGCCGTGCCGCAGCAGTTCTTGTTGGTTCTCTGACGGCACTTCTTTTGCACCATCACGAAACCATCCTCAGCCTTTTTCGGCACCTTTTCTGGCACAGGCTTCCGACTAGAAACGCCAGGGGCGCTCGCGGTGACACTAGCGAAATCCCTGCGTAGAGATTTCGCCGGGGCTGCAGACACTGGCAGCGGGACGGGGCGAGGGGCGGGGGCGGCGCTGCTCGGTGCGGGCGCGGTGAGGGGCACAGGGCTGCGGGGTGCGCAGGCGGGGCGCACTGCAGACTCAGCAATCGACGGCTGCGCTGGCGACGAAACTGCTGACGCAGAATTCGACGACGATGTATCGAGGCCGGCTCCGCGACGCGTGTTTACGTTAAATGCATCGACTGGTGACCTAGGTACCGTCACACTGTTGCGCAACTCGCCGACTTCCTTGCGCAAATCGGCGACAGTGTTTTGGGATGCATCTAACTTCGCTTGCACATCCGCGAGACTGGTCTTCAGAAAAACGATGTCCTTCAGAAGGCTCGTTACATCGACGTGGTCGAACGTGACGGGAGGCAGCTTGTGTAGCTCCTTCGCCACAAACGTCGGCACGTCGTCAGGGTCGGTCTCCTTGAACAGCGTGATGATGTCTTGCAGACTTTTCTTAGTCCCGTCACGCCGGCGGGACACCATCTGGTCGCGCTTGTTCAACACAGTGAACAACAACAGCTTGGCAGCAGCTATGTCATCCTCGCTGAAGTTCGATGCGCAGATCTGGACAGCTGACACCTCGTCCATCACATCCAGTTTCTGCTGCAGGAACGCCAGCAGCTCATTCGCCACAAGTTCATTACTCATGACGAGTAATTACGAGCGACAGCTTGCGCCGCGCTTAACGATATAAACAATACGTAAACGCGTCCGCCTCGGAACGCGGCACAAGCGAGTCTGACTACAAAGGTAAGATATAATCATTTGAAAGTACCCACATGTTAGGGCGATTTTTCATTGTAAATATTTTATTTCTTCGTCTATTTGTTATACTATCCAGTTAGATCCTGCCATAATTCCATATACAAATGAAAGTTTGAAGCTTTGAGTAGTAAAAAATAAAAACAACTGCCGCGGATAAGCGCGGATACGTTATGTTTTGATAATTTGAATTTATTTTGAGTAATGTATAAAAAAATTACTGTAATTCTTATAATTAAAAAAATATATATCTTTTTGTTTTAGGTTTACGAGGTACCTCGGGAGTAAGAGTAGTGACCCGTAAATACATGTTTGATCGTGTGCAGAGCTATGATTTGCCGAACTTGGAAGAAAAACTCAATTCCTTCAGAAGCCATTTATTGTCTGATGAAGATTACACGGAAGAACAAATTGAGACCCTGAAACGTAACTTTTCGCACAATCACAAATTAAGCAAAGATGGCTAAAAGCACATAAGAAGGAGGACGTATTTCGCAAAGTTAACCACTCATGGCTCGAAGGAACGTTTGAGATACCCGCAATTTCACAAAATCGACCAGGACGACCATCTAAGTTATTTAACGAATCGAGTGAAAGGACCAAGAGGAGGAAAACTGAAGAGATTCAGTCTGTTGTGGCACAAGATATTATTGTTCATGCAGCTCGGGTTGAGTTGCGGAAATCTGGAAAAAGAGATGCTTCCGAAATACTTAAAGAGATCACCAGTACTCCAACTCGAGCATCAAAATATAAAAAGGCTTTTTCTAAGTCAACAAGAGAAAAAACATGCTCACTTACTCCATTGTCGATGTTTGTCGAAGCCGATCTTACTCGTCGACAATACGAAATAGTAAGAAATACTAACTAGAAGTTCTTTCCTTGTTATACTCTGTTACAGAAAGCGAAACAAGAATGTTATCCGCCCCCAGAATCATGCAGGGTGACGAGTACCTATGCTGAAACCGATTTACAACCTTTGGTTGACCATACAGTTAGGCGTTTATCTATTTTCCTAGAAGAGGTTCTAACAACATTAAAAGAACAAGAACGAGAGAGCTTAAAATTAATTTCTAAATGGGGATGTGACGGCTCACAGCAATCACAGTTCAAACAAAAGTTTGCAAATGATGCAGACTCTGATGCCAACATATTTCAAAGTAGTTTCGTACCTCTACGATTAGTTTCCTGCTGTGAAGGTGAAAAACTTGTATGGGAAAACCCAACACCTTCTTCTCCACGATTTTGCCGCCCTATAAGATTTCGATTTGTTAAAGAAAATACTGATATAACGGAAGAAGAAATTAACTTCGTGAAAAATTCTTCTAATTCGCTAAGGGCCACAGAGGTTAACATGAATGGGACTAATTACTCGGTCTCTCATGTCTTTGTCATGACAATGGTGGATGGCAAAGTCTGCAATGCGGCCACTGGCACGAAATCTACAAGTCGATGCTACATATGTAGTGCAACTTCTAAGGATTTTAACAAGATTGATAATCAAAGAGAAATAAGTCCTGAGGCTATCGAGTTTGGACTCTCAATTTTTCACGCTCGGATTCGTCTATTCGAAAGCATTCTCCATTTGGCTTATAAATTGCCAGTAAAGAAGTATAGAGAGAGGAAGACAGAAAACGAAAAAAAATTGGAACACGAAAAAAAACTCCAAATCCAGAAAAGATTTCGCGAAGAAACTGGATTATTGGTGGATATACCAAAGGCAAGTTTTGGCAATACCAATGATGGTAACACGAGTAGGAGATTTTTTGAAGATCCAAAATTGGCATCTGACATAACAGGCATAAATTATGACCTAATATACAGACTTAAGGTCATACTAGAAACTATTTCGAGCTGCCATATAATTGATTCGGAAAAATACGACAAATACGCTTTGGATACTGCCCGCTTATATATCGATTTATACCCTTGGCACCCAATGACTCCTACAATGCACAAAATTCTAATTCATGGTGCAGTGGTCATAAAAAACGCGCTGTTACCTATTGGGCAGCTATCAGAAGAGGCCGCAGAAGCGCGCAATAAGCATTTTAGATCATATCGCCAGAATTTTGCTCGAAAATTTTCAAGAGAAAACTGCAACAGAGATATTTTGAATCGGTTGCTTTTGAAATCAGACCCTCTTATAAGTTGTATGAGAAGCTTAAAAAAAAGAAAAATGCAGAGTTTTTTGCCAGAAACTATCGCGCTTCTCATGCCTGGGGAACCTAATGTTGATACTTCAGAGAGCGAGGAAGAAAACCAATCATTTAATTTAAATTTTTTTTACATACTTTTGGAAAATATTATAAAGTGAATATATATCAATAAATCCTCTACCATAAAAAGTATTTTTTCTACTAATTTATATCCTTTAGAAAAGAATAAGAACTTAAAATAATTTTGGCCGCGTAGATCGTCAAAATACCCCTATGTGCGACGGACGCGTACTGAACGGGCGATCGGGAGGCCGCGAGCTGTCCCGTGACGCGTCGTTTAAGTCGACATTCGCTTATTTAGTTGCTTTCGTTTGGATGTCGTTACATTGACTACCATTACCCGCTGACTCCTATTACCCGGTTTTCCCCTACAACTTGGTTTAAAAGCCATCTATGAGCATTACAGGTGCAACAGCTTATTTGCGCTCTTCGAGTTCGACCGGAAAAATGACACAATCGCCCGTCGCCGCCAATAGATGGCACAGAATAATTGATGGGCATAATTACGCAGTGTTTGTAATGTTGAAAAAAATATTGTTAATTTATAATTTATAATTAATAATAATAATAATATTTTTTGGGACATTTTCTACACAGCACCATCTAGTCCCAAACTAAGCAGAGCTTGTACTATGGGTACTAGACAATGGATACAATACTTATATACTTTTTTTTTTTTTGTAAATACATACTTATAATACATAAGAAACACCCAGACCAACACAAACACTTATGTTCATCACATAAATATTTGTGTCCTGTGGGAATCGAACCCACGACCTCGTGATCAGCAGTCCGATACTCGAACCACTAGACCACAGACGTCGTCAAATTATTGTAATAGACGCGATCTATATTTTTATAATGTGTACAAATGGTGAAAGTTTAAAAACAAATTATAATTACTTACGATGTAAACAGCCGTGTTAACTCTTCATTCTTCGCTTCTTTACTACTGCTGATGGCTAACAACAAAGCGCACTGAAGGCATGATATCACTAGATAGATTTACAGACATATCAGCAATCACATATCTTCGGTGGCTTTGATAAAAGCCGTTTGTTGTGTCGTTCTATTTGTTTAGAGCAATTGATACTGGAGCCGCTTTAATTTATAAATGAAATTAGGTACAGTCAGCAACGAAAGTCCATGAACAGATACTAATTTACAAAACACCTAAACACTAAAACGGACCATAAATCACTTACCAGAATAGAGTACAGAATAAGGTTATCATTTCAATGTTTCAAAAACGCTAAGCATTAATATGTTATAAGTCGCTAAACATCATTACAGCATAAGTCGATTACTATCATTTTACCGTAAGTCGCTAAACATCATTACAGCGTAAGTCGGTTACTATCATTTTACCGTAAGTCGCTAAACATGTTATGCGCGAGTTTTTTAACTTGATAATGCATGAGTTGTTGAATCTCATAATTGAATACAAGATAGGTACTACAGAATTACCTTTTTTGCGCAATTACGAAGCTGATCAATTTAATTTGCTGTCAAATCTGATGTCAACGAATGTGATTGGTTGACCTAACATCGTTCTGATTTATTTCACAATTAAACAGTTGTGATCATGTGGTTTTTAAGGTATATGCTGTTATTTTATAGTAAAGCCTACAAATTAGTGATGTTAGGCCGTGGCCCCATGTCCACGGTGCGGCGCCGCGCCACGGCACGGCGCCGTGTATGGTGCACCGCACGTTAGTTCCGTGGCTGGCGTAAATGTGACATGTCTATAATTGCAATTTTTCAGGGCGACCATTTTAAAGTTTTAACCTCTTCTGGTAAACCGGTAAATTAGTTTAACGTAGGTATGTATTTTAGTTGTTTTAAAATATACAGGATGTTAACGAATTCGTGTAATTCCTTAAAACCATATGATCTGCTACTGGTGTAGATTTTCCCGGCATGAAAATAAGGCAGATTTAAAAAAAATCTTTTTTTTTCATGCTGTACCTATGGCTAAGTGATCGAATCTAAACCACAGGATTCAGTAAAATACAAATGTAAATGACGTCAACGTCAAAATCCAAGATGGCGGCTGTGAAATTTTACAAGATAAGCATCATTGGTGTCGTTTCCGTGGTTTTCGGGGGGGTGCTGATGACGAAAATGAGGTCAACGTCAAAATCCAAGATGGCGGCTGTGAAATTTTACAAGATATGCATCATGGCAAAACCGAACGCACGTATGTGCGTACATGCTACTGTTCGTACTGCCAGTGGGTCTCTGTAGCAATATGTGCTTAGCTTATCGCTGTAAGGTGTACAGTGTCCTGTGACATTATTATGATTAAAATGCAGGCATTGCAATTAAAGGCAGGCGGTGAGCTACTAAAAAATGTAACGCGTATGACTTTCTATACCAGCGCACGCACTAGCGGTTCTAAGGTTAATGACTTTTAAAACGTATCGTGCTAGATTTTGGCTAAAGACTTGTATATTCGATGCGATTCGATGATAACTGGCTACTAAAATCAGGCTACAGTGCATGTTCATGGATAAGCTGTGGCGCTTTTAGCATTTGAAAAAAAAGGGGTGCATGAAAAGAGCCTCCACGAGTGACGATACTTCGGTACGTCCGGCGCACCCTGGGCAGTCAGCCTCGTTACCATCCTTGCTGACTGGCTAATCTTTTCACCACGGCATGAGCTATTCTTGTATAGCTCGTGCCGACACGATAGAAAAAGAAGCATTTGAAAACCGCTTGCGTAAAACCATATAGCAACTCAGTGCGTGCTTAGTCGGGCTGATTTGACATCGTCAGATATCTTTTAACCGAGTAATTAAATCGACGTTTAACAGATTTTGTACTTTTTTGAGCACGGTTATCAATCCGAAACATGGTTAAAATGAACCGAGATATTTTGTAGGCATTTATTACGAATTCAATTCCTGAAGATATACTAGAAAACGTAGCAAATTAAAATGTCAGTTTCATTCAAACTGATTGTTTCGAATTTAATGGCTTTCGCGTGGAATAAATACTCGTTTCAATTTCCTTACGATGTTTTCCTATAACTTGACTATCAGATTATATTATAAACAAAAGACACGTCAATGACGTCACGCACGAAATGAAAGGGATATAGCTATATGAAGAAAAAGAAAAAATGCTGTATTAACACAATAGTACACATTGTATCTATTTTTGAACTTTTAATTTATGACTCTAAGTACAATCAAATACAATTCATTTTACGTTGCCATCCTGACTTTATGAATAACGTGTTGCTTAGTTACCTTTGAATGTTTAGCTTGTTTACTTACCTTATTTGTAAATAAATATTTGACATTGTGACTGCTCAGTTATATTTGGAGATTATGATGCTCAAAACAATTTGAACAGTTTTGTTGCATAGATGTTTTTGGTATCTTGAATGTGTTTAATTATTTGGACACCTGAGTTGCTCATCTACTTCTGATGCTGACCCTATAAAAACTATCTATAAAAACGGCAAAAAAAATCACGTTTGTTGTATGGGAGCCCCCTTAATTATTTATATTATTATTAATTTATTATTATTTATTCTGTTTTTTAGTATTTGTTGTTATAACGGCAACAGAAATACATTTTTGTGACAATTTCAACTGTATAACTATCACGGTTCATGAAATACAGCCTGGTGATAGACGGACGGACGGACAGCGGAGTCTTAGTAATAGGGTCCCGTTTTACCCTTTGGGTACGGAACCCTAACAGGATCGCATGTAAACATATCGTAAACTCGTAATTGTTTTATAAAAAATAAAAACAATCGACATTTAAAAATATAAAAAAATAGTAGCCCATCGGCACGCGGCATCGGAAATAGGGTCCAAGCTACCGGCGGGGCTCCAGAGAGAGGAACTTCCTAACAAAATGCGCCGTGTCCAGAAGTACCGCTTTCTGAATCAAACCCTTGATTCAGCTGCCTATTAATAATTAATAATATTAATAGTATTTAAATTATATTTAATTTATATTCTGAACTAGTAGCTGTGTTTATTCGGCAATGTTTTGATTATAAAAATACGGTGCGCTGCGCTTCGCCAGATAGTGGCTTGGAGCAAACGGGTTTAACGAACAGGAATTATAGGAAATTAACTATGCTCAGCGACTTTTGTATTTATTACAGATCATACAATTTTGTCGGTAGTAATGTACAGCAATTAATGGTTTAACCGAGTTCAGCGACTTTTGTGATTCAATTATGACAAGTTGTTTTATAATTTACTTTAGTCAGTAACTTATGCTAAATAATAATGATTACAAAATATTGGAAATAAATTATGTTCAACGACTTCTGTTGCTGACTGTACTTAAGATTTCAAAAAGATAAAAATTACTTTCTGTAGGTATTCTAATTCAAAACGTCTATCTTTTTGTAAAAATGATTTAATTACATCAGCGTAAAAAGTTGGTGAACGTTTTAATTCTGCCAACAGCTGTTTTTCAATAGCAATTATTGATAAATCGGAAAGCCGCTCTTGTCCTTGTGTATTTCTAAAATGTGTGTGAATACGTTTTAAAGATGAAAAAGCACGTTCCGCGGAACAACTCGTAGCCGGAATGGTGATAATTAAATGTGCTAACTTTAAAAATTCCGGAGAGGCATCCTCGAGGCAATTTTCGTGTATGAAATCAATTATATTGAAAATATTGCTCTGCTTGAGTTCAGGTGATGAATATAAACCTATCAACTGACTCTTTAACAGTTTCACTGCCAGCCAGATTGTGAGGGTAGAGTGCCAAATGCCGAACTGTTCTTTACAATTTATTTAGCTTCTAAGACATCAGTGATAAGGAGAAAAAATTTAAAATAAGAATAATTAATATTTTCGAAAAATAAAAAAAATAATTTATAAAATCCCGCGCCTGTGCGGGCCCGGCATTGCGGTTGAAAAATCCATACGTAGTGCCAAGCCCGCGCCTGTGCGTGGTTAGGTATTTAGTGTTTAAATTATTTATTATAAAACCAAATTAAAATTTCTAAGAAGTATAGCCACTAATATGAGTTATAAGAAACTAAAATGATACTATGAATTAGTAGAAGTAACAATACTATGATAAATTACCCTAATAATGAACAATTTTTGCCTTGAATTATTATTTTTAGCACGAAATCAAAATATCACAATCAATAAAAAAGAATATATTTTTTTTAAATTGAAGAATGATATACTTCAAAACATTCGACACATAATCCAGGTTTTTCAATGCAAGTAATACAATGCCAAATGGGTCAGGACCAAATTTTTGACGTAATCGCACAACGGAAATCACAACGGAATGTGTCACAATGGAAAATTAATGTAGCACAATAGAATTATTAGGGTGTGTGTAAATAGTCGTAAGATTTTAGTTAGGTAAGTGGAATAAATAAAAAAAAACATTATATTTCGAGAAATATTTAATAAGTAGTACCTACAATCCAAATAAATTAAATTAGAAAACCAAAACTTTCGTATAGAATCCAAAACAGTTGGGTAAAACACTAACAACCTTACAGGCCTGTATTGATTGATTGATTTGATTTTTCAAGGTCTTTATTAATATATAAGTTTTTACAATACTGTTTACAAACGATCTTATTCTATTTGTACACAAATCACAGTTAATTCGTTACACAGGCTAAACGCCTTTACAAACATTAAAACATGTTTTTGATTATAATATAGATTACCTAAAATGATGACTTAATTTAATAATGTCTTTCAAGTACAAGGTATGTGCAAGTCTTAGTAGGGACCCACATAATTTTTATAGTGATCTTTTTACAAAATGTAACTACATTATACTGTGTTATAAAAATATAAGGTAAGTAGCGGGTAGTTGCGTGCAAAAATAACACGTACACCGGCCGTGCGAGCGGCGTCGGCTAGTAAGCGAGCATTCGTCATGATACGTCACGGAGGAAGTAGTGATGGGGCAGTCGATATCGATTGTACGTGCGGGCGTAAGACAATGTGCTCAGTCTACTTTTACCAATTTCAGATATAAGACTGTTGGGGTGTGATGGGTTTTTATGCAAATAAAATTTACGGGAAGTTTTTAATATGAAATCTTTTAGGAAGGGATACTTTAGACGGTTGTGTAATCTTTTAAGGTTAGTGCGAAATGGTGTGTTATATGATAATTTTAAAGCTTTGTTTTGGATAATTAGGAGTTTATTGTATTTGGTATCTGCCAGACTGGACCAAACGGGTGCTGCATAAGTTAGGCAAGGTCTAACTAAAGTAGAATAAATATGAAGTTTAGTTGAGGAACTGAGAACAGATTTGCGATTTAGGATAGGTTTTAATGAATTGAGAGCTTTCGTACCTTTGGTTATAATTGATTCAGTGTTTCTGTTCCAGTTAAGTGTTTTGTCTAGTATTATGCCCAAATATTTAACCGTCACACGTCACGTGATCTGGAAATCATCGATTTTGACAAGTGTAGAGGGTAGTATACGTTTTCTGGTAAACATAATGCCTTCGGTTTTTGTTGAATTCAGTTTCAGTTTCCAGGTTTTAAAATATTGACTGAGTAGTTCTAGTGAATATTGTAGGCGTCTAGTTACCACATCAACGTCCTTGTCTGTCGTGAAAGTTGCCGTGTCGTCAGCATAGATGGCAAGTTGTGTGTGAGCCTGTTTAGGAATATCGTTCAGGTAAAGTATGAAGACGTATGGACCTACGAGCGAGCCTTGAGGCACACCGGCTGGGATGGTTTTAGGAGCAGAGTGGTCTTCACCCACATAGACGGAGAACGATCGATCACGTAAGTAATTTTGTATGAGTTTTACTAGACAAAGAGGTATTTTGTATTTAATTAACTTATGCAATAGGCCATCGTGCCAAACAGAATCAAAAGCTTTTTCAATATCTAGTAAAATCATGCCAGTGGAAAGACCGCGGTTTAACCCATGGGCTATGTGTTCAGCCACCCTGGCTAACTGTTGTGTAGTCGAGTGTGAGCTTCTAAATCCAAATTGTTCGGGGATCAAAATATGCTCAGTTAATTTGGTTAGGCGGGATAGGATTATGGCTTCTAGTAGTTTCCCTATACTTGGCAATAGACTGATTGGTCGATAGCTAGATGGGATAGACTGATCTTTCCCAGGTTTCTTAATAGCTATTATTTTAGCGTGTTTTAAGGTATTCGGGAAGTAGGCAAGGCGTAAACAACCATTAAACACTTTGGTCAAATATACAATAGCTTTTTGGGGGAGGTTTTTCAGTAAACCATTTCCCAGGCCGTCAAAACCAGGCGCTTTGTTTGATTTTAGTTTTCCTACTAGTTTTCGAATTTCATTCGGCCTGGTTAGCGATGGATAGTCACACATCTGGTAACAGTCGAGCAATCTCATCGAGTCTTTAACTGCCTCTTCAGCGCTAGGATCGCTGACCCAATGTTTGGTTAAATTCATATTCTCTAAGAAGGCATTTGTTCTAATTATACTAATACATATATCATCGGATAGGTAATTGAATAACGATTCCAACGACGTAACTTGTAGAGAGCTAGCTATCGTAGCATAAGAGATATCGACGTTTTAATTACGCGAATTAATCCGCGAATCAAACCGCGAATTAAAATCACGCACGCGGCGCACCGCGCATTTTGACAGCCACAACTTAAGGGATATGATTTTTAATTTTTATTTGTGACCTGATTCGACGTGGGAGTTTATGACCACCATCACTGCGTAGTTTAGGTATGGCTTTATCTCTTGCATTTATGATTGATTGGGTTAAATTGTCAATGGCATGGTCAATTTCGTGAGGTGAGTTGAATGTGTTTTGGCTTAAAGTTATAGATTCATTCAAGTGAGATCTATAACCTTTCCAGTCCGCTTTTGCATAATTAAAAGAGATGCGCTGTTTTCTGTTGACTTTACCACTTGCAGTGAAGTAAACTGGCAGGTGGTTAGATGAGAGGCCAGTAATTACCTGCGGCTCTGAAAGGTGGTAGACAGAGTTAGCTATGATAATGTCGGGGGTTGATGGTATATGAGTACTATGATAGTGGACTAGAGTGGGACTAGAAGGAGCAAGAATGTCATATTCGTTGTTTATCATGTGGTCGAAAAGTACCTCGCCATGGATGTTGGAGCGCGAGCAATGCCAGTAGGGGTGTTTGGTGTTGAGATCACCCATGATTAGAACTTTTGAGTAAACATTGATAATTTTGTCTAGGTCTGACCATGTGCGGGATTTATTCAGGTATAATTCGGGAATCAATAAAAATACGTGATGCTGCTAAGATTAAGATATGTGTATTTTTATTAAAGTTAACAGTACCTACATTTGAGTTTATAAATCATTTTCAGGCTGCTGTAACTATTGTAATAGTTCTACAGTTTTATAACTTTTATTTATATAACTTCCAGGTTGACCGCGCCAGCTTACGCAATGCCAGAGGATAAGGAATTGATCAGGAAGCGAGCCAGTTACAAGGGTCGGGTAACTGTGTTCTCCAGTTACTTAAAATCACTGGATGCTACTTCTTTAGGCTTTTCTGAGGTAAATGAGTTGCAATTACGTTTAAACAAGCTTGAGCTGGTTCGCAGTCAACGTTCTCGCTCGCTGCCATCCTAAAAGGTTGACAGTCGGTAGTGACCTTGGCAATACTGGCTCGGCTGGTTCTTCTTCCTCCTCGTCAGCTCCGCCTTCATCGTCTCTATCGGCGTCTCCTTCCTCATTCGCCTCACGTTCCAACAATTGTTGGCCGTGTTCAGGTCGTGGAGCGGGTGGGTCTGCTCTTGGTCCGGCCGGGGCTAAGCCCGGTGGAATCCACTCATCGTTAGGTCCCGCATCACGTTGGGACGCTGCAATATCGGCTGCTACACGATGCAGCGCGATAGCTGGTGCTGGCAGGGTCTCATAGAGACCCTGTGTCTGATAGGCAATGTGACCGAAATGCCCTTCGTCATTGGGCTCCGTCGCGTGTAGGCGATGTTTCACGCCAGTCGCATCGGTGTAGTCACCTAGTCCCTCAAGATACTCGCCGGCTCCAGAAGCAATCATTGCAGAGCCGTAGCCCTGCACGAACTGAACTAGACGCTCCTGTGGTAGAGAAGCCGTCCCGTTCTTTTGCGCACGTAGCGCATGCTGATACCAGTACAGCACATTATGATAATAGGCATGTGCTGAAGGTGATATAGCCTTGGAATAGTATTTATCCACGTCCGAGATTGCTTTATATTCGGACTCAACTAACTGGACATAACCCGCTGCGTCTGCTTCGAATGTTTTGGTGGGCTCCTCACTAGTGAAGCCTGTCTCTCCGTCAATGACAAAAGAATCTTTCCAAAGCGGATCGTTTGTGAGTACAGGCCTGTATTACTTACTACCATCATAAGGATTATCTTTTATTCTTTGACTTTAAAAAATTCAATAATTAACAAAAATTGTTGTTTATGATGTTAGTAATGCAGCCAGGCCTGCTAGTTTGTTAGTGTTTTACCAATAACCCAATTAACCAAAATAAGAGCTTTGTTTTTATCATTTGTTTTTCTCACATTAATAATGTCACAAAACATAAATTTAAAACATATCAAAATCTTTACTAATAAGCTAATCAGTCATTGGTTTACATAATGCTTTGATTAATAAGGGTCTAAACAGACGGACTGCATTTCAACCGCAATCCAACTGCAAATTGCAGTTTGAATGCAGTTGACACGACTGCAATAGAACTTCAAACCCGACTGCATCCGAACTGCATCATACCCACCCGCCCGCACGCTCCGCCCTCTCGCGCATGGTGCAGTTCGGATGCAGTCGGTGTGCAGTTCCATTGCAGTCGTGTCAACTGCATTCAAACTGCACTTTAACTGCAATTTGCAGTTGGATTGCAGTTGAAATGCGGTCCGTCTGCTTAGACCCTGACTCACTTCACGATGAATCCTAGAAAACAAAAAATAACTAAAATAGCTAAACAAAATAAACTTCGTCAAAATCATCAACCAAATAGTAATCTTTGGAATCTTGCAATACTCTTACTTTTTTAACAAGCGAATCGCTTGTAACAACATCGAGATCAACATTTTTTGGTAAAAAAAAATTTAGCTTCGGGGCTTTTACAGTCTTTAGGAAGGAGATCGTAAACAATGTTCTACCATCTTCATTATGAATTTTCTGAACAAATCCTATATAATATCTAACTAAAACAACGTCATTTATAAAAAAATCATTATTTTCCGCATTAGCTTCTTGATTCATCGCGGTATTTACTCCAGAACAGGACGGAATAGGATTTAAATATATATCTTCATGATTTTCTTTCTCCGATTGACTATTATTAGATGATGGTATTTTTCCTGAACTTATATCAAAGTTTAAACCTATTTCTGTGAGCTTTCCAGATGTATTAAAATCAAAAAACCTCCTGTTTTCAAGCGTATTCCTTACATCGGCGAGGATTTTCACTCCAGAGTTTCCTTTCTTTTTCCCTTTACTTCCTGATCCTTTTTGCATGACACTATCTAATTCTAGCTGTAACACTCTTTCTTCTTCTATGTTTGTTTTTAATATTACATTGTCTTTTGTTAAATGGTTTTCAGTCTCTAGTTCAGTCTTATCTTGTTTTTTTCTCCAGATAACATTCTTTCTTCTGCTTTTTCTCTACAAGTTTCCTGTTCTTTAGGATCATTATCATCAAAATATTCAGCTTCTATCCAATCAGATTGATCACTTTCGGCATATTCGATTTCCGTATTAGTATCTTCGGAAGATGAATCTAATTGTATATTTTTTGTCTTGAATCTACGAACCTTTATAAGAATGTGAATTTTAGTAGAAAAACAGTCACAAAGACCTCGCATACAGAAGCAGCTTAGAGGTCTGTATTTAACTGTATTTTTATTTTCAGTGACGATGACTTGGTGAATTGTCATTGTGGATGGTATTGGTAAAATTGTTTTGGGATTAGATATTTTGATTTTTTCTATGTCTTGGTCAGAAACGTAAAATGTCTTGACTGATATTTCTGATTTTAATAATGTCTCAAATACAGACTTCGCATCAACAATATCATCCCCATAGGCAACTCTTGCGTCTAATGTTCGTTTCACCACTCCACCAACTCCATCGGCTGCACCTTTACCATGAGACGCCTCGAAGAAGGACCAGGTCGCTTGATGGAATCTTTCATTTTGCGTTATTTCACAAAACAGAAAAAAGTTGTATTTTTGACGATATTGCGTCGTGGGTCCATCAGACCAAAAGTGGATGCGGCGAACCGTGGGAAATTGTTCTTTAATAAAATCTATGACTGGTTTTAAATGGCCCCATATAGCTTCGGGACCATGCTTGAGTGAAGGTGAAACGGTGCAAAAACATAAAGGTTTCTCATTTTTTATATATAATAGGCCAGTATGCAATGTGACTTGTGTCTTTGAAGCTCCAAAGTGCATGGCCTGAACTTCTTCTGCCATTTTACACACGTAATTTTCTGAAAAGTCACAGTGAAGAATAACTTCGTTATCTTCCAGTTTTTCTATTGATTCTTTATATTGTATACCTATATTGATAGTAAATGTTATGATGATGAACTTTAAAATTTTTGAGGTCTCGTTGTATCAACTCGACAAGATTATGAAGTACACCAGTTTGTTTTAATTTAACCATTCTTTTGGTCATTCTTTTTTCACCGTTCTTTTCAAATTCGTGACTTTTACTAAGAAATTCATACCAAGATACTTCATCTTGATTTTGGTCAGCGGCTATAGTAATTTGAAGTACTTTATCACGGCACAGATTACATTCCGAATACATGCAACTTTTTGACTTTACATTGCACACAATTTCAGAAACTAAATCTGTTAAATCTGTTGTTTTTATTAAGCCTAATTTCTTTAAGGCTTCAGCCTTAAAATTCAAATTGGAATGCTTAATACAAAGACATGTATTGCGGGTGCTTAAATTAGGCGGAACTATATAAAATGGACGGTAGCGTTTAAATGTCGTGAAAGAAACAGTTCCGCCTTCATTTTTGTATTTTTTAAACAATTTCAGTAGCGTATCAAGCAAAAACCGTTTTTGTTTTTGTATTTTATTTTTAGTGACATACTCTTTCTTTCCTGCAGTCATACGACTGACGTCATCTCTTTCGAAGAATTTTTTCAAATCACATGCTGTTTTTAGTCTCTTTTGTTTAATACTGTAGTACCTTTTAATACCACTTTTAATACCTAAACATTTTGCCAGATTTGTTTTCATGTTATATTTCTTGCTTGTTTCAGTTTCTGTGAGCTTCTTCAACATTTTTCTTTCCTGGAATGATTTACTAAGTTTATAAGTTTCTTTTAAAGACTCTTCAAGAACATTCTGCTGTAAAAGTCTTTGCTTAACTCTCTCTTTAGCTTCCTCTGAAATATCTGGAAGTTCTTTCTCAATGAAAATATTAGATTTAGTCATAGGAGTAAGTTCACTTGGATGGTGAAGTTCCTCGATTTCAACTGATTGTGGCTGATTTATAATTTTTCTCGATTCCTTTTGTGATTTAAGCCTTTCCAACTCTTCAGTCAATCTTTGTACTCGGCTTCTTGAGCGTTTTAACATTTTTCTTAAATTCTCATTTTTTCGCCGCACAATTTCAATTTTTTCTTTTAGTTTTTTATTTTCTCGCCCTACTTGGCTACGATAGCGACGACGTGCTCTTTCAGCTTCGATTACCACTGGCTTATTTTTGTTAACCTTTTTACGTTTAGCATCCCTCCATTGTTTCCTCACATCTTGTTTTTCATTTTCGTTCATATCGGCTATTTTTCGTTTTTTAGCTTTTGTTCTTTCCAAGTTTCTCTTTTTCATTTCTTCAAATTTTTGTGGATTTTCTTTTTTTAGTTTTTCGCGGTACTTGCGACATCTTTCTGCGGATGATAGAGGCATCTGAAAAGAAAAAGGTACACGGTCTACAAAAAAAACACCAACACTAACTGCTAACTTGGACAAGCTAACATCACAAAAGGTATCGAGAAAAAGCATTATTAACCTGTCAAAATCACTTAAATCTAGGATTTTCACTAGTTTTTAGGTAAAAACTCACCATTAGGGTACTTTTTTACATGAGATATGCTATGCAGCTATGCTGCGAGGAGGTAATAGCTAAGCTCTGAAAGTATGTGACCGTTTCCACGGATACTAAGTAATGTAGCGGTGCGAGTAAGATGTGCTATGAAGATGCGCTGCTGCAAAGTAGCTGCGCGGGGAAGATGCGCTGCTCGAGCTATCCGATGTATCGACAGTAGGGAAGAGGCACATAGCTACACTACTCGCGACCATCCGTAGCACGCATCCGTAGCACGCATCTTGGTCCTCACCGAACATGGCAAGTTCGGGAGGTTCCTGCATCGGATTCAGGCGGAAGAAACGCCTGTGATTCACCATGTGTGGACCGCCCGGGATTCAACAAGTGTGGACCGCCCGGAGGACTGTGGAGTACACGGTAGAGGTGTGTCCCGCTTGGGCAGAGCACAGCTGTGTCCTCGTTGAGGCAATCGGCGGCAACGACCTATCGCGCCGAGCCCTGATTCAGGCTATGGCCCGGGGCGCGGAGAAATGGCAGGTGGTCACCTCCTTTTGTGAAGCACTAATGCTAGCGAAGGAGGAGGCGGCACGCGTGAGGAAACGAAGATCTTCACGCCTCAGCCGCGCAAATTCCGGACCGAGCCCAGTTATCAACAGGGCCTAGCGACCCATGCGCTCAAAGAGATATCAGAAACTGTTGGGACCAGATAGGGCCGATGCCCGCTAGCTAGGACCGGGGGAATTTCTGGAAAGGAAATACGTAGTCTTCGAACGCAAGGGCAACTGAAAGACACAGGTGTGGTTTAAGTCAGTAAAAGTCTGAGACGCCCTCTCAGTCAGGAAAAGTCTTAGGGTGATTTCCACACTTAAAAAAAAAAGAAAAAATAGCACCATATAAAAACATCTTAGTTGAATCCGTTTCCACCAGTGCTAAGCTATGTGCACCAATGAATATGATTGGTGAATATCAAACGCATCCATAGCAACGTGCCATAGCACATCTCTGGTGGAAAAGCACCCTAACGGCAGCTTCTAGCTAGAATAACGGCCTTACCCTCTTAGGCTTTAGCGTAGAAAATTAACACTTTGACAGCCGAAGATTTTAAAACGCGGATTCCATGGTTCGCCGGCGATTTTCGCCGATATTGCAACATTTATAAAATGAGAACTATCAATGATAAATCTATAATTATTTTTTTATTTATATTATTGACTTGTTTATTTCTAGGATAAAAATAAAAAACAGACGTAAATTAGTTTTTTTTATTTAAAAATGTAGAATAAAAAAGAGGTTTTATGGAAAAAAAAAAAAGTCGAACATGGACTTTTGCGTGTTCAAGTCGTGTAATTTTTGCGTGTATGAAACATTTTGAAGCAAGGATGGTAGCATAAAGGCACGTTGCAGTCTGGGCAGTAAAATATGGTTTCTTTGCGTCCTCGTTTGCCAGTGTTTTTCTTAGAAATGTCTGCACAAACTTTACAGACTCTTGCCACCTTCTCTTTTTTTTCGGTGCTCGGTATCCTTTCGAGAAAGTGCCTTCCCACTAGTCTGGTACTGCTGCCTACATGGTGTGGGCCACGTGAGGGTCCTGGTTCAGCCTCTGGTGCAGTTTGCAGCAGCTGGTCACCACACTCCATCAGGAACTGTGAGAATCGCGGGCGGCGCCTTTGAGACCTTGATTTATTGTAAATGACGTAAGCATTTACCATTGCTCTTGCTACCAGGTTGAAAAACATCTTTTTCCACCACTTCATGCTCTTTCTATTCAAGGAGTAGTAAGACACATACTGGTCATTCAGATCTACACCAAATTTGTGGTGGTTGTAATCTAGTACACAATCTGGTTTCAGCCTTTTGGTCACACCGACACCTTTGACTTTTGCATCCACCTCTGTCCAGCTAGCTCCGTGTTTCGTAGTAAGCATGAGTACATCACGCTTGTCCTTCCATTTACAAGCGGTTAGATTGGCCCGGTGACAAAAGGCCATTTCGCCTTTTTCCAACGGTTGATGACGCCAATCCTGTGGCAGACCACGACGATTCGCCATTACAGTGCCAACAAGGCGAGTGTCCTTTATCCACAATAAGTCTGCGATTGTCGGACTTGTAAAGAAACGGTCCATGTATATGGTGTGCCACTTACCGAAGTATGGTTCACTCAATTCCGTGATAATCGTTTCCACCGATTTCGAGTCGCCTATGTAGGGAACCATGCGCAGTATGTATCCTGTTTCCGCGTCGCAGAGCATGTACACTTTCATGCCATATTTATCGGGCTTATCTTTGTTATACACTTTGAAGTGCACTCGTCCCCTAAACCCACAAGTACCCTCATCGATAGTCAAGTGCTCATTAGGATAATAACACTCTTGACACAACCGACACATGTCATCAAAAAAAGGTCGGAGTTTGAAAAAAGCGTCGTACTCGGGATCACCACGCGGTTTGTAGTTTGCGTTATCATTCAGATGGAGACAGCTATAAATGGCTCGGAATCTGTTTCTATTCATGTGCTTCCCGGCGAATGTAGTGGCTATTATTTCCCGTGTAGACCAGTATGAATCAAAACTCTCCTTGTGTACAAGCGTAATATGAATCACGATAGAAAAAAATGTCTTTAGTTCCGATTTTTTGACAGCTTTCCATTCGTACAACATAGTGCCAGGTTTCAGAATGCCTTTTCTTGCTTGTTTGGTTTTCATTTGAGCTGCGTAACGGTTAGTTTCCGTCTTTAGAGTGTTCCAAAAAGAATCGGGGAAAAAAATTGAAAAACAATCCAACTCTGACGAACTTTCATCTACTGGAGCCAATACTTGAGATACTTCTTGAAATACTGGATTTTCTGGGGGTTCTTGCAGTGCTTGGTATGACCATCCATTACCTTCATCCATTTCTCTGAGGGTAAGTGCTGCTGCTGATCTGCGGGTAACGCCGCGCCCGCGTGTAGCCGAACGCACCGCCGAGCGACCGCGACCGAGGCGGGATCTCGTATTTCTTCGAGGTGTACGACCCCGGCCCCGTACATGTTCCCCCCGTACAGGTTCAGATAAGTCGTCTGACATGTCAGCATCAACATCTTGTCGATCATGAACCGATACAACCTCTTGCAAGTCTTGAATAAGGTCTGGAAAGAGAAAAAAACAATAAAAATATGTACGACGCAAAAAGGCTACATTTCTACAATAATAACCCAACAAAATACAATAATTTACCTTGAATTTCAATATCTGGGGCTTCTTCAATATCCGAATCATCATCAGCAACCAAGGAGTCAATAATTTCGTTCGAATCGAGCCGATAACTTCGCCGTGAACTCGCCATTTCGCGCCAAAATTCGTGTACGTGCACTCGCAATAGCGGCGCGGGAACACTGGCGCAGCGCGACACTCGATAGCTTGTTCCGCTCACACCAAGCGCCCCACCACGGTTATTCTTACATGTTTGCGTAGCTAAAGCACTACACTATTATATCAATGCACGCCAAACACGGACTACGGACGTCGTTTTAAAACAAACACTAAGAAAGTCAGTCACGTACTGAGAACGTGATCAGCGTCACAATACAATCAACCTGGGACGTACTCTGCACGTGATCGGCTGTGAAAGTGTAAACTATTTTACAAATATTTAAACAATAATCTAAATATTCAAGAATACATAGGTAGCTAATGAGATTAGATAGATTGTAAACACAGCTTTATAAATTTCCCTTGTAACATGTCGCACAATTTCGTGTCACAAATCGCACAACAGAATGAAAATAATCCACGACCTAACCTATTTAGATGCAATAATTCACAAATTTAACCATTAATCGAACACTTATGCATCCCTTTTAACAATAAGGCTAAAGGGGATTTATAAATATATATCAATTTCTAGAAAATCGTAAAAACATTACAATTTTACTCACCTAAAGTCAGGAAATCTTAACGACACGCGCTGACGACACAAACAAAATTTCAAATGACAGTAAAAAAACATGGCGGTTTGTTTCCGAAATTTTGTTGCCAGCTTCAAGCCAATGTTGCCGTACTAAATAATCAATAAACTTCCACACACTTTTATTGATTTCGAAATTATGGTGTCGCACAACAGGAGTATTACAACGGAAACAATTTTGGGATGTATTTCAAATTACTTGTAAAAATTAAAATTGTCAATAACTTTAAAATACTTTATTACAAAACAAAATAATTATATAATATTAAGAACTATCTTCCTACCCACAATCTATTCACTAAATTGTCTCTTGCCCTATCAACATTGGCTGGAACTGCAACAACAGGTTGGCGTTGCCGGTCATTATCCCTCTCAGCAAGTGGCAGTTCGGGCTGTGGGGTTCTTGAAGCATTGGCTATGTTATGCAATACTACACATGCATTCACTATTTTCCCACTCATCACTGGATTATAATGAAGCACCCTGTGTGCTAACAAACATCGCCAACGTGCTTTTAGAACCCCAATACACCTCTCAACTGTATTTCGAACTTGACAGTGCAGATTGGTGTAATACTCTTCAGGTGTCCCAGCAGCGGCTCCAAGAATAGGTGTCATCATGTATGGACGCTGAGCATATCCAGAATCACCTGTAAATAAGCAAAGTTATGTGATTGAAAACCAACTTTTTTATGTCCACCAAATCCCTTTGAAGCTTTCAAAAGGGAGCAGAGTACAATCAGTATTTTATTGCATTGGATTATAACTAAATCTTGGTCAAATTCACCTAGTAACCAGCAGTGTTCACCATTATTGTGCAGTTCTTCCATGTATTCTTTTATAGGAGATTGATTCCATACAAATGAATCATGTGCTGCCCCACCAAATGATGCATCAACATATAAAATGTTTAAATCTGTATCACAAATCTGAAAAAAAAATAGTTTATCAGAGTAACATATTGTTATTTATCACACATACAGCATACAAATCATAGAGCCTGCATACTATATTGATTAGCTTATTCTAGGGAGTATGATATTGAATTGAACTAGTGTACTTTGTAAGCGCATATTATGGTGTTTCGTATCTATCTTCTCGCATCTCATAATGATGTTTATTGCTAAATGTAGTAATAAGATACAAGAATGATAATTATATTGGTGTATATATTCAAAGATCTATGCAATTAATTGTAAGGAATACTTACTATTAAGACATTTAATGAATGATAACTTTTCCTATTGAAGAAAGTTTCTTCATGCTCCACTGGCCGTATCAATGCAACATGAGTACCATCTATGCACCCAATTATTCCAGGAAATCGAAATTTTTCCATAAATCTGAAAAGTGAAATTACCTATAAAAATATTTATCATTGATATTATGTAAAACAACAGCCACTAATATAAGACTGAGATTCAATCAATACTTATACTTGAAATAGCTGTTACCCGCGACTTCGTACGCGTGAGGTTCGCGATTTGATTAATTGGGATTTTTATGCCAAAAGGTTCCTAATTAAATTTTATGTATATGTTTATCGGCATTTCTTAACCAAATAAAATATTTTTTTTATTTGATAGAGCTTACTTTCAGTGTGATTGCATATTCATTTGTGAGTAGAACTTTGGAGAAAGAGTAGATGTATGTTTAAGTAATCAAGTAACCATCAAGTAAGCTATCCATAACTTATCAGACAGAGGTAAAATTGGCCCTGAGTGTCATTAATGTTATCTTAGTTTTTGTTTACAAGCATTGAAACAAATCAATTAAATGTATTTACTATTCAATTGTTTCTGCATTACCCAAAGACCTATGACATTAAATTTGCCATGTTCACTATAAAAGTAAATTTATCAGTAAAAAACAAATGTTGTACCTTTCCATTATATTTTCTCTTTCTTCACGTGTGGAAGGAAATTTTATGTGAGTCCTCAAGATTTCTGGATTATTTAGGGCTTTTTTGACCTCATGCAAGCACCTACTGAATGTAGGTTGGGACATGTTAAATAAATAAGATGACCCAACGCTTTTCTGATAGGATCCCTGGGCATAAAATGACACAGCAGCTAACACCTAAAACAAAATCAACCAATCAGTTTGATCATGATCATATATGAAATAAAATATTTTTTGTTGACATTGCATTTTTGAAAATGTTTGTCAAATTGGGTACAGTATTTCGTTTTTACAGGGTCTTGAGTGGCAAGAATGCACTTATTTTCATCCTCATATACCTATAACGTACTTTGAGATTATAGGGCACTCCAGTATTTCGCCGTCGTTGTGTCATATACGGACGAAGCTCCTCAGTTAAGCAGTTAAACATGTCTTTGGACAAGCGAAAGTGTGCCTCAAATTCTTTGTCCGGCAAATTCATGTAGTCGGTCAAAGCACGCCTTGCCCGACGTTCTCTGCGCAAGACATTCATTTGCCTTTGCTCTTCAGCAAGTCCCAATAGATATGCGCGTGCCATACCTAAAATTAGCAAATTAATATAATTAGACTAATGTGATATAAATATTTATAAATGACTTATTCTTGTTTTATCGCTTGTTTAATGATATTACTTACAAATTAATTTGATACGGATTCCCAATGACATCATAACAAATTCCAATAAGATTAATTCCCTACCCTTTTTGTCTAAAACAAAGGCAATTTATTTCACTTTTTCAACAATCGTATTAAAATTATACTTACTAAATTAGCGAGGTAGCTCCAAGTTATGTATCACAAACACAATAAATGTATAAAGTTAGAGTGATAATCACTGATCGCCTATAAATAACTGCTATCGAACAGTGATTTCAACTTCAGTTTTGACAACTTGAGTGATCCACAGTTAAACGTCAAAAGGATATACACCGAGCTTACTGAATACCAAATACTGGATATCGATAGGCATTCAGTGACTATCGACCTATCAGAGTGATAATCACTGAACCACACGCCATCTTGAAATTTTACGGTTCCTCACCGAAGTTATGGAATACGAAATGTCAGTTTTGACAGTTGAAAATTGGAAACTTTAATCGGTGATCATCATTCTCAACTGTCATTAGAGATAGCGAATAAGCCCGCAGAGTATCCTTTATATAATTTGAAAGAATTTATCAGTAGCAGCTGGAATGTGTGAATAGCAACCTTTAGGTACCACCGCAGAGTTTTCCTTTCGCATGGGTAAAATGCTAACAGTTGGTCCTGTCGGTCCACTCCAGACATAAATTCATTATATTTGGCAATTGCCTCCGGTTTTTGAGCGACTTGTCCACGTTTATTAGTTACTGGAACCATTTTATTTTCAAATTCTGAAGTAATGTAGGTAACAGGTCGTTTATCCTTCCATTTTCCTATGTGAACCCCATCACAATATCTAGAAATGTTTTCTCCTTTCTTCAGATTCTTTTGGACGACCTCTCGAGGATTTTGTTTCAAATTATTGCGTAATGTACCAGTGCAGTACGTATTATTATCAAGAAGTTTTTTCGCTAAACCAAAACTGTTGTAGAAATTGTCCATGTAAAGTGCATGCCCATTACCAAGCTTTTCATCCATTAGCTGCATCACTACTTTCTCGGCGTGACCTTTTCCACTAACCTCGTGGTCTTGAGCGCCTGCGTAGACACGGAATTTCAAAACCAAACCGTCAGGTTCAGTGAGCATATAATTTGCTCCCGTATTTATGGCGTTTTTTTTTTATAAATTGGCGGAACTTTAGTCGACCTCTCCATAATATCATGCTCTCATCTAAAGATAATTCTTTAGCAGGGTAATAACATTCGTTCATTTTCGTATTGAAATAGTCGATGACACTGCGAACTTTTAGCACTGCGTCGCCATTATCTGCTTCAGACGTAAAATGGAGACATCTCATAATCAGTAGAAATCTATTCCGGCCCATTTGTTCAGCGAAAATTGGTATGGAAAATAATCTGCCTGTTTTCCAATAATCTTGGAGGCGACTGAGCTGAACAGTGCCCATATGAAATAGTAGTCCCAAAAAAACTCTCAGCTCGGGAACAGTTAGTTCCTTCCATGCCGATATTCTAGATCTTTGTGACACTCCAGCTGATAATTTGACTGCTTGTTTATTAGTTTCTTCACAAATCATTGCAAGAAAATTTTCATTAAAGAAGTAGTCGAAATAATCAATAGGTCGTATCCCAGGATTAGCGTAAAATTCGTTAAGTCGTGTAAAAGAGAAGTTTTTCATTTCGACTACCTCAGTCCACTCGGATGTAGAGCCTTCAACTGATGGTCTGATCAAAGACATATCTTCTTGGGATAGATTGACCTGGTCTGCTGAAGTATCGGGCGTCGACTGTGGTGGTGCGGAATGTGGCCTTCTGATCGGTGAATTTGATTCTCTATTTATGGCAAATGTAAGCTGTTCGTCATTACCATCCTCTGAAGATTGGTCCTCTTCCTCACTTCCAGGGTCAAACTCGTCGCTCGATTCAAGATCGGCAAATAATTCGTCTTCGACGTCTGATTCACGTAAATAACGACTTCTTTTAGGCCGCAAAGGGCCTGCCTCGTCTGCCATTTTAATCACTTATAAAATAAAAACCAGTGACACGATTTAAAAACCGTTAACTTTGTTTGAATCGCGGAAAATTCAAGCGCAGCGCCAACGTAAAAACAACACGCCAAGCGCAATGCCGGCGGCACACTGACTCATAGAAACTGTACTGAGCCTAGCCCGCGCCAGCGCGGGGTCGGCTCCTCGCGCCATACCCCGCACCCCGCGCCAGCGCGGGCTCGGCAGTGAAGTTGTTAAAATATGTTTATCAAAATAGTCTGCATAAATGCTTACCAACGAATCTAATGCCGATGTCGGAAATTCTCTATTATAATTATCAAAATGTTTGTGATTAACCAATAGGAAAAAAAAAAAATGAAAAATTTCTGAATATCGGTTGTTAATTTCAGAAGATACGTTATCAATTATTTGGACATAGAGTCGTTTAAACTCGGTACGAGCGCAAGTGACATTTCGTCTTAAACGAGGAGCTGAATTATTGAACAATGCTTCTTCATAAAGGTTGAATTGTGGAAGAAATTGTTCTTGTAACCATAACTGAAACTCCTTTATTTTATAATACAATAACCAACATCGACTTGTGATTTTTGAAGTATGTTATACAAGCCGTCGGTCTTTTCAAATACCTTATGGAAAAGGGAACGAAAAAAATTAAAAGACATTGGCAAATTACAAAAGTTTTCCGCGGCTAACATACTATCACCATCCCATTCCTGCGTGTTGTCAGTCATTTCAGTAAAAAGATCAATAAGATTGCGTTTTTGTTCAAAAACCGTGTTTACGATACGCGACGAATATGTCCAACGAGTTGCAGAGAGGTGAGGTAATTGTTTGCTACAAAAGCTGTCGTAAAAAGCAGCACGTTTGGTACTATTACTGAAAAAAGTAATCAATGATTGAAGGGCAGAAAAAAACGAACTGACTTCACCAATCATACCACATGATTTGGAAAGCGCTAAGTTTACAATATGAGCGTTACACCAAATATAAATAGCTTGCGGACAAATGTCCTTGATTTTTTGTTGAACTCCATTTCTAACGCCTGACTTTACGCATGCGCCATCGTAGCTTTGTGCTACTAACTTTTCAATACAATTGTATTTACTAAGAAAATCTACAATGATTTTAGATAAGGTTTCGGCGGTACGGCTTTCAGATACATTTACGTATCCTAAAAAACGATCATGAATATCGCTGCCGTAAAAATACCTAAGAATTAAGCACAATTCCTCTCTGTTACTGACATCGGGAGTTCCGTCAACAATAATAGAAACAAATTTTGTTGTACTAATCTCGAGTTCAATGAGAGAATTAATAACGTCAGCAATAGAATGAATAATATCATTTTGAATTCTATTAGACGTGTAAACGGGTGTCTTGCTGCCGTGTTGTTTCGTATGTTCCATTAAAGTAACATCGTACTTAGAAAGCAACGATACAAGCTCTAAGAAATTGCCTCGATTTAAAGATGTTTTTGATTCATCGTGACCGCGGAAAGGAAGTTCTTGTTGCGCTAAATGAAATACAATATCGACTAACCTCTGGAATACAGCCCGATTTTTATCTACACGCTCGTTGTGATTAGAAATTTCGTCACTTAGCTGACGAGACAAACTAGTTTCTATTCGTGTTTTACCAAAGGTGTGGAATGAAATAAGAGCTCTAATGTGCTTTTGGGAATTCTGATGTCTTTTAATGGCACCAGATAAGTTATTCAAATCATCGTAACCTGATGTATTCCAGGCGTTCGTATCATTAGAGAAAAATAGGCAACACCAGCAGAATAATTTGTTTAAATGAGAGCAACCTACAATCCAAGGAGTTTTGTAAACCGGTCTATGAAAATGCCTATTATGTGACTTTGATTTACTAGAAATAGTCAAATCAGGAGTAGGTTTAGGTGAAGTAATAACACGGTATTTGTCTGTAAAATTCAAAGTATTTACCTTCCCGGGTAACGATTGCACACACTTTAATCCATCACAAGAAACAATTATTTCCGAATTCATCTTATAAGAAAGGCAAATCACAAAGAAACTTAATCACAAACGTTAAATCAAACTAATAAAAGTTACACAATACGTTAAATCACAGAAACTGAAAAAATATTTATCGCGTCAAAAAATGCTCCAGTATCGCTCAAAACAATATGTGAACTAATTTGAAATTGTATCATTTCCATCGAAATACAAACATCGCGGCATCTATGTGCCTAAACACGCATGCCACACAAATTGCACTTGTAAACACACTACCGTAATGTTCAATTTCGTTAAACTAACAGGGCCTTATTACAAAAGATGGTTTAAACCAAGACTAAGGTAAACCACGGTTTAAAATATCATCATTTTCTTATGTCATATGACAAAAAGAGACGGAGCTATTTTAAAACCTAGGTTTTTCTTAGACCAATTTTGTAATAAGGGGGACAGAGTCAGAAGCCCGGCTTATTTTTACGAACAAATTAGCTATACATGTGTATATGTACTCGTATATCTTCTATACGCAATTTATCAATGAAATTGAAGGAAAAGTGACAGGAGACTTAAGCCGCGTAAGAAGCCAGCGCGTGCGACCGTAATGTAAGATCTTGCAGGCGGTTTGGCAACGTTACGTAGGCCGGCCGAGTCGCGACGCGAAAAATCTTGTTTATGTAAACCTGGCAACGTAGCACCACACGGAGGCTCGCTGTATTACGCGCGGAGTTTAAACATTTTATTTATTACGGTAGGTATCAGTTGTTATGTTATGAGACATGATGGTTGAATACTACTTTACAGGAGTTTTTTTTTGTTTTTTTTTATTAATCTCGCATTCCTTATATAAAGCCGGGCTTTTCGGCTTGTATGGGAGGCACGCCACTGCATTGGCCAATATGTAATAATAATTCCGTTTATCATTTTTATTTTTTGGCACATGGTGGGTGCACGTCAAAATATAAAAGAGAACGCTTCGAAATGTTGCCACTCCATAAACCGTAAAATGTTTATTGAGGAAGATATTCTCATAGCATGTACGGATGTCTATTTCCTTTTCTTCTTTTTATATTCCTGTTTAGTATATTCTATCACTTATAAATTAAATCATATTATTTATCTATTTTTAAGAATAATTGTTTGCTGCACCGAACGACGTCATTACGTCGGCGCCGGCTGTCGCTGAAAACCAGCGCTGGGCCTCTGTCTTGCATAGGGTCGCAGCATAATGCTGAGCGATAGCCGTTTTGCGTGGATATAACGCATGTTTCCCTCAATGTTCTTATTTTTTGTTTTTTGTGTTTTCTTTTTCTTTTTGCGTCATGTTTACCGCAATAAACGTATTTTCTTTCTTTTCTAGTCACCGTCACAATGGAGTACGATATGATCGATTTTTTATTGGAAGAAAAGTCAATGTTAAAAAGTGAATTATTTAATATAAGAAATATAGATCGCGCGTGCGCCGCAGCGTTACCCGCCGCGCGCTTTGCTACACGCTGGAGGATTCGCCGCGTTCACCGCCACGCTTCCCGCCCCGCATCTTTATGAACAACGTCTTATATTGCCATACGTTTGTGTTTACGCGTGCGATAAGTGCCGCTTTACGCTCCGTCGGCGTCGCTCCGTAAACAAATATCGTACGACGCGCCGCGAGCGAGACGTCACGCCGCACGCGACGCGCGACTCCCCGCGTCTCCGTAAATGAGGCCTAAGGGTAAACACCGTTGTCACTCAAACCACGGGTAGTTGACTTAAATATAAAATTCATGAACGAGTAAAAAAAATACCTTATTTTCAAAAAAGTTTTTTTTTTTTTTTAAAAAAAAAACGTTGCCCCACACTAAGATTTCTCTTGTATCGTGGGTGCGTTTACAGACACAAATCTCACAAACAAACGCCCAGACCCGGAACAACCATCTGTAGGCCATACAAATTTTTGTTCCGTGTGGGAATCGAACCCACGACCCGTAGCGCAGAAGCCAATCGCTTAGCCACTGCACCAAACGTGTCGTCTATTAATTTATTTTATTCTCTATTCTCGTCTATTTATTAATTAATATATTTTAAAAGGTTTTTATCCGACACCGTCCGCAAATTCATGGATATAAGCCCGAGTAACGTAATCACTAGCTATGTGTCGTTACGTGATTTTTAAATAACACAACAAAACGCGGTTTGCATTTCGACAACGTTTGCCAAACGATCTATTTTACGCCACAACACAACCATCGCCGTTTGTTTTTTTGCAATTTTTTCATTGTACTCCAGCTGTTACCCGCAGGTTCGCCCGCGTGTACATATTGATAATACAAATTTTTTCATGCGGGAATAAGATGTTTTTCCGGGAAAAAGTACGCAGACCTTAAACTATCCCCGTAAAAAACATGACAATTCATTGGTTCCTTTCGACGTGAAAGAAGGACAAACAAACAAACACACTTTCACATATAATATTAGTATGGAAATGAGGATATGGATTAAACACAACAAAAGACACAAAAAATGAAAAGCAACAACAGAGAGTTTTGTGGTTTATATTAATGAAATAAAAAAAAAAATATCACATACATTATTGAATATGATCTAATTTTATGATCCATTTTCGATTTATCAACTTTTGTTTTTAAGTCATCGTAAATAAGCCACTGTTTTTGTTTGCGATGTACCCGTTTAATGTCCTGGTAATTTTTCGATAACGGCGAGAACTTTGTAATATTTTCTTTCAACGTCATTGCACATCGTTAAGGGTAATCTCAATATCAAAAAATATCACGTCATTTAATTTATGCTTACAAGTTTGCAGTGTGTTGCAGCACGTTGAATTATTCGATGAACTCATTTCGCCAGCTATAATCGTTGCTGCTGCTGCAGCTTCAGGTAATACAGTTATTTCTTTGTCGGAAATTGTCAATTCATTTAGACAAATATATTGATATAATCTTGTCGTAGGTATCATGTTTGCATAGTGAGCAGCTTTTCACAAATGTCAAACTAAAAATCTGACCAGCCAAAACTGTTCACAAAACAAAAGCAATTGTTGAAGTGCAATCAATAATTAACAAATAATTCTGATGATTGATTAGTACAATGTTTTTTTAAGAATTTCCGTTTAAATAATCTTTCTTTGCTATAGGTAGGGTAGGGCGGGGCTAGAAGTCCCAATTTTCACTCTAAGACCCATGTCTCAAAATCAAGTACTTACTGTCAATAAAAAATGTTGTATGAAACCTTACACAATTCAGCTTAACACTCAAATAGTCAGAAGTGTGAATAAGGTAGTGTGACCCATGATGGCCCGGCTCTCAAGATAGCCCACTTTTAAAAAAACACTGTTACGGTCGTCCAAGTCATTTCAAATTTCGCGGGTGTATGCGTATGTGGCCAAGGTCAAAACTGCATCTGCGTTTGACTACAACCGTGCCACCATTTTGAGGATGGCTGACAATGGTCACTGTCGGGTCAAATGGTGCACGTGTTTCTAAACTCCGTCAAGCAAACTTTTAAAAAAAATTACATTATTTAAAGCGCATTTCCTTGTTTTTACCAGTGAAACAACTTATTTAATCTGTTTAGCACTATATTACCGGTAAGTTTTATTATTTTATACCTTCTCTTGTATTTTTACGAAATTGCTATGAACTCGGGTAAAGTTTCCTATGATGGCCCACCCCATGTTTCCCAAACATGGCCCGGGCCTTTCTAGGACTATCGAATAATACATTAAGCTTACATTAAATAGCAAGTGAACTAACAAATCAGTTTTCTTTCTTTTAAAAGTTTCCTTGAGCATGAAACTATTATGTTTTAACACACATACAACTTTTTGTAGCTCGCATATTGGCATGTAACTGTTGCAACAAAATATTTTATTTTGGTACTCAATTATAACTCTCTATTTTTTTATTGTGTTATTCTATACTTGTTTTTTGAACATTGGGCTTATGGGTACATGTCATGTTTTGTGTGTCGTGATTGCTTAGTATTTTTTATTTGTAGTTTCTAACCCAAAATTTTTTATTTGTAGTTCCTATCCCAACATGGAGCCAGCAAATAAAAAACCACGTGGAGAGTGGACAGAAACTCAATTAAAGAAAGCTCTTCAAGCAGTAAATAGCAGACAAATGTCTCAAAGAAAAGCAGCTACAGAATATAGCATACCAAGGCGTACATTAAGAAACCATTTAAAATCAAAATCCGCAGAAAAGATAACTGGTCGTGCCCCGATTCTTAACAAAATACAGGAGAAGAGTTTATGCAAAAGGGTGATTAGACTTGCTCAAATAGGTATGCCATTGACCCCGAAACTTGTTCGTAAGCAAGCTTATGAATTCTGTTCAGCAAATGATATCCCGAATAGTTTTAATGAAAAGAAGAACATTGCTGGAAAAAAATGGCTAAAATGTTTTGTCAACCGCAATCCAGAAATATCTCTTCGTAGGGCTCAATTAATGAATCCGGCAAGAGCACAGAAATTAAATAAGCCCATTGTGCTGAAACATTTTGAAAGTATAATAAAAATATATGACGAAATGAATATCTGTAGTCACCCGGAGCGTTTATATAACATGGATGAAAAGGGATGTAGACTTACACTGCACCATCAACAGAAAGTCTTTGCTGCAAAAGGAACTAAAAGAGTGCACCTTGTCGGTCAAGAACATGCGGAAAATGTCACAATAGCAATGTGTGTAAATGCAACTGGAAATAGTGTACCTCCAATGATCTTATTCAAGGGCAAAAGGTTGAGACCTGAATTTAGTGAAAATTTGCCACCTGGCAGCTTCGTAAAGATGGCCCCGAAGGGAAGTATGACGACTGAGCTTTTTGTCGACTTTATACAGCACCTGGGACGGTATAAATCACCAGAAAAATGTTTACTCATTTTTGATGGGGCTTCTTCTCATTTAGACGCTAGAATTGTTGATGCTGCAGACGCTCATAACATTGTGCTGTATTGCTTACCATCTAATACCACCCATGAACTGCAACCGCTTGATAAGTCTGTAAATAGATCTTATGAGCAGTTTTGGGACGAAGAAGTCTTACTGTATGCTTATCAAAATCCAGATCGTAAGATTACAAAATCGCGTTTTAACAAAATCTTTACGAAGGTTTGGTCCAAGTGCATGACCACAGGAAACATAATCAGTGGGTTTAGAGCAACTGGTCTCTTTCCGTATGATCCTAATGCGATTCCTGTAGAAGCGTACGCGCCTTCAATACTTACGCAACTGCCCAATCCACATGATTCACTTCAAAATGTTTCCAGAATGCAAGACTCAACTTGTGATGTGGCAGCTCCTCAAGTTTCTAACTTAAGTTCTGTTATATCCCCAACACGTGTCAACTGCTTTGATTCAGATGTCACAGATTGTGAAGAAAATCTTGACAATTTTTCACCATCTATTCTAACTCAGAATGAATTTAGTGAATTAAGGGAATATGACGTCGTTGAACAAAGAAATGTAACAGCAAATCCACAATGTCCATCTAATATTAGAAAGTTAGTCAATTATAGTTCCTCTTCCGAATTTTCCGATTTGAATGATTCGGAAATCCAAAAACAGCTTCAGGAGCAACCTTTTCTGGACAATAATTATAGAAACACTGAATTTTATTCACCTGTTCCTACGACTTCTGGAATCAATATGCAGCCTCGCCCGCGATTAAATTCTTTTACTTCAGATAGCTCCAATGCAGAAGACTTGGACACTTGCTTAAAACGTTTCCAATGTCTTCCAAAACCTTCAAAATTTATTGATATTTATAGTTCATCTTCAGAGTCAGATGAAGAAAATTTTAACCCGAACTGCAGAGAAGTTATACCACTCTCTGAGCAAAACCAGGTTCAGTTCGAGGAATCTGAAGATGATTTACCATTAGCAAAATATAAAGAAGATGCTGGTACTTCAGCCTCTAAGTCACCATTCCACAAACAAATTCCAACACCAAATTTTGCAACAATTAAAAATAAACCGCGACGGAAAGCGTTGAATTACATAGGCCAGAAAATTACCAAAGATTTGTTTGATGCTGTTAAAGATAAGGCGAAGAAAAACACAAAAAAAGAACTGATTAATAAACCAACTAGAGGTGAAAGAAGGCTAAGTGACACAAATAAAAGTAAAAGATCTAGGCAAAATAAGGAAAAAGTTAAAAGGTTATTGAAGAAAAGTCGAAACACAGAGAGTAGTAAACTTGAACAAATAAGTAAGAAGGACTCTAAAAAATCTAAAAAAGCCAATGATTGGTATTGTCACGGATGCGAGAAAGACAGAATTGCTGACATGCGTCTATGTATCACCTGCCAGAACTGGTATCACGAAGAATGTGTTGGCTTAACAACGGAGGACGAGGAAAAATTTGTGTGTCCCAAATGTAACTGAAACGATATCTCATTAAGCAGCCAAAGTACTTATGATAAGTAAACTAACTTTAGTGTTGATTGTTTTCCTTTTTAGATTTTTATTTTCTTATTACATAGATTTTTTTTGTTATGAGTGTAACGCTCGGACACGTTTAGATAAAGATTTCGCTTTTGAAATTATACCTTAACTCTTGTACGTAAGGTATAAATTTCAAAAACGAAGTCTATACTAAGGAGTCGCTTAACTAACCGCTAAAGGTCTCTGAGTGCGGCAGTAAGTGTATTTTATTAAAGGCTAATTGAATAGTTTCTATTTTAGCAATATAAGTTAAAGTTGATTTTTAATACTCCTAACAAGGCCCATGAATAAATGTGAAAAAAAACCATGACTGATTAAATAACTGATTTATTAATATTTTGTTCCAAACTATTATGATAAATATCTACGTACGTCACATATCTCAAATTTGAAAGTTATTTTAGTTTTATAGCAATTTTAATTTTTGATTGATTTAACATGGCCCACAGCCAAACTTCGGATTGTTTTTTTGACTTTTTTTAATATATTAAAATTAAAACTGTATTTTAAAATCAGTAAACGAAGTAAAATGTGTTAAAAATGTCGATTAAGCATACATTTATATTGATATACTTCGGGCCTTCTTGAGTGACCACCTCCCTAAGATGGCCCATAGCCTACGTTTTTAAAATTTGTTTTATTTCTGTCACAATTTAAAAAACATTGCGATTTCTTTATATTATGATTCATTTATTAAACAAAAGATAATTCTATGGAACGTTTTTCTTTATTTACCCCAACAGAAAATAATTATAAGACTTTGAAATTAAGTGGGCCTTCAAGGGTGCCTTTACAGTATTCATTTGATTTCCGAAAACATTAGCTACAAATGCAAAATGGAATTCTGTACTTTTTACCCCGCTCACGGGGTAAAAAGTCCAGGGTTTGGGGTTAGAAGTCCATACATCCTAATGGCTAGCTAATTAGGTATTTATGGTCAATTATTAGGGTAAATCAAAATGCATTATTTTAAAATCAATATTTAATAATATTTCTGTTTATTAAAATATCAATATAATCAACATAATCTTAATATTTTAGTATAATCAACATAAAATTCCAACTTAAAAACAATTAAACAAAACGAAACGCGAATTATTTTGAGCTTTGCTTATAAACAGATACAAAATCAGTATTTTGTTATTATGGCAGTAATTTCTGATCAATAATCAGCTATTTAGAATCTCCCTAATCTTCATCGCTATCGCAATTAAGACGGATAAAGTTCAAATTTGAATTAAAACACACATCGTTCATGTGCCCAACCTTTGCAAATTGAACATTGAATCCACTGCTCTCCTGACTTGCTTTCTGAAAAAGATAGATTTACGATCGTCTTTAGCGGTTTCGTAAGCAAACATTGTAACCTCCACCCGTTTTATTGCCACCTAAGGGGCAACGCAAATAGAAGACGGCGAGACGAAGGTACGGTACAGACACGGCGCAGATACGGTGCAGGCGCGATATCTGCGCAAACAGACGCGGGGACGATACGGCAAGTTAAGTCATTATAGAGCGTGATATTGACGGGATAAGACATGTATTCCTCTTCAGACGAAGATGAAGATGCACTGGCTTTGCTACAGATTATTAATTTACAGCAAAGACCAAGAAGGTATTGGATACATCCAGTGTGGAGAAATGCAGAAGAGCACAGGTACTATAAAATAATGGAAACATTATATAAATATCCTGATCGTTTTCGCACAGTTTATAAAATGTCACTGGAATGTTACCATATCGTATTGTCAAAAGTAAGAGAAGGACTTCGGAAGCAAGTTACAAATTGGAGAAAACCAATCAGCCCTGAAGAAAGACTACTGATAACTTTAAGGTAAGTGAAACTATTTTTTACAGATCAAACTTTTATTGACAAATCAAAAGATAATATTCATTGAAAATGTTTTTGGTTTAGCATCTTTGCTACAATTAGTATTTATAAATTGCTCTCAGTGTTACAGCTAATTTGAGTATCTGTCAAGCTGTCATCATGTGCTGTCCTTATCTCACAATACAGAATCAGCGCATGCGGACAGGGACAGCACATGACTACTCAAGCTAGCTGTCGCACTAAGAGCCATTTATAAATAAAGTTCAAGGCATTGGATAGTTCTCATTAAAATCACTTATTTCGTCTTCATGAGATTGGATAGATGTCTCTGGATTCGGGTGAGGTGTAGCTGGAGTTATTGGTGAAAATATTGGCAAACATAATGTAGTTGGAGTTGCCGGAGGTGCTAAGGATTGTGCTCTTTCATAAGCTCCCGGTGTCCGCGTTTGCTGATATTCTGAAATGCTGAGTTGATAATAAGCTTTCTCATCATAAGTTCGGTGTCTTGAAGGCCCAGCTATTTGTTCAATTACAGCCACTGCCGCCGGTGGTGCTGGATTTATATACTCTCCGGATATCAAAGTCAGCTGAGTTTCCGGATTTTTGTTAGCTGCTGCAGTATGTTTAGCTGTCTGCTGAGTCGAGGTAAACGAAGGTGCTGGACTTGTATTAGCTCTGGATGTAAGAGTCTGCTGGGTTGCACCTTCATTAGGATCATAATCTGTCTCTCGAGAAGGTGTTCGTGGATAATACGGCTGTGTCCTAGGATAACTAGGTACTGGGTCATTTAAAATTTGCTCTGATAAATTGAGAACGCCCATTTTAAATCTTCGTTTTTGGGCTGGTGTCATTGATTTCATATCTGGAAGCATGCTTTGAAAAAAAGCTAGATCGCTGTCTGTTTCAGGCTCAGCTCTATGTATGGTCTTCATTTGTAATGCTCTTTGACTGAAATATTCATGTGCTGATTTATTAACATCTTTTATCGAGATTGCCCTAGATTTATTTAATAATGGTAGCAGTGGCGGTGTTGGCGTGGATTGATTGGAGATGGAATCCGAATTTGTGTTTTCAGAAGCTAGTTGACCAGTAAACAGTGTCTCATCGACTTCTTCACTATCATTACCGTCTGTGCAATCATATTTGCTTAGATTGCTTTTGGTTGGTCGGGACTTCAAGTAATTGTCTAAAAAATGTAGATGTGGTGAAAGGTAGTACTCTTTAATCGTCTTTGCACCTGATCCAGATGGCAAATCTAGCCTTTTCTTGTTTTTGCTGTAACTACATCGAATATTCTTCCACCGTTCTTTACATTCTTGGGCTGAAAAATATTTAAGGAGATTAGTTACAATGTGTGTTTAGATTGAGGTGCCACTTTTCGCATCGTAAAGTGGCTAATGGAGTTATTTAGTAGTTTTCATCAAAATTTCGTAGTACTCCAGAATTCTGGAGTACTACAAAATAATACAAAATTTTGATAAAATTTCATCCATAATTTTCCCAGTTCTGAGTGGCACCTCAATGCAAACAGTTAGATTGAGGTGCCACCTTTATATTCATTTAACTTTTGAAGTATTCTAATACAAAATCCAATATCCGTTCTACAAAATTTTCTAAACTACTACTAAATAACTCCATTAGCCACTTTACGATGCGAAAAGTGGCACCTCAATCTAAACACACAAATGTTACATACTTATTGCTATTTTATTTTTGTTACAGATACTACTCAGATGGCTGTTCGTTTACATCACTTTCTGGATATGTATTGAGAGGAGGCAGTACCGTCCGGCAAATTGTGCATGAAACCTCTAGCGTTTTGTGGGAATGCCTACAGCCGGAATATATGCCTGTACCTACACGACAAAAATGGGTAGAAGTTGCTGAACGGTTTTACACTCTCTGGAATTTACCGAATTGTGTTGGGAGTTTAGATGGAAAGCATATTAGAATTACAGCGCCCATCAACTCGGGTTCGACTTTCATAAATTATAAGGGATATTTCTCTATTGTATTGTTAGCAGTTGTAGATGCAGATGGTTTCTTTTTAACTATAGATGTTGGTGAATACGGCCGAAATAGTGATGGGCGAGTATTACAAGTTAGCTCTTTTGGACAAGCTATGGATCTAGGCGATCTCGATTTACCGAACCCTACACCTTTGCCTGGAGAAACACAGAATGTGCCCTTTTATTTTGTGGCAGATGAAGCTTTTCCACTAAAAAGAAATATTATGAGACCATATGGTCGAAATCAATTGACTAATGAGAGAAGAGCTTATAATAACAGGTTGTCAAGGGCACGTAAGTCAGTAGAATGTGCCTATGGTATGTTAGCGTCAAAGTTTGGTGGACTTTACACGCCTATTTGCTGCAAACCAGAATATGTTGATAATATTATAAAAGCAATGTGTGTGTTGCATAACGTAATTCGCACATGTGATGGTAAAAAATCAAATCCACGGTTTAGAAATAATTTGATAGGAGCAAACATTAACATGCGATTAATGGGAGAAAATCCCTACCATATCAGGGAATATCTTACAACATATCTAACACAACGATCTCCGATTCCGTTTCAGACTAGACATAATGTTTAAAATTTAAATAAAATACATACCTGTTGCACCGACTTTTATTGCTATTTCTTGCCATATTTTGTCTTGCACATTTCTGTTACTGTACCCTGTCTTAGTGTAGTCATAGATATTCGGGTATTGCTCAATTAACTCGCAAAACTCAATATTAAACTCAATATCGTCACGCATCCTGTATACGAAGCGACGTGCGTCTTGCGTTATCTTTTGTTCGTGACTGAAGGCGGCAAGCGGACGGCGCAGGCACGCCGCTCCTCGCCCCCCGCCACGTCGCCAGCAGATGTAGGCGCAAGCGGCGTCTCGCATTATATACAGTATGAACAAAGATACGTAGCGATATATTTTAAACTGTTCAAATTTTCGTCCATATGGATATTTAAAGGCTGATTTACATTGATACAGTAGCTGGCGCCAGCTACTGTATCAATGTAAATCAGCCTTAATCCATGATTTTAATGAAAATCCGATGTAATTTAACTTATTATGATTTGATTTATGTATTTCGATGTTATTCGTATTTTAAAGTAGTTAAATAGCAAACATAGCGGTTACATATTGCAAACATAAGTACAGTCGACAGCACATCAAGCTATACAGTTTGACCTTGAGCACGCCTTTATTGCACTTGTAATAGTGGCGGCTTTCGTAGCGCAATGTTACACTTGATGTGCTCTCGACTGTACATAGGAATTATAATGATACAAAAGGAGGGAATTAGTATTCGAAAAAAAACCGAAAGGAGGTGTATTAAATGTTATTTCCACTAAATAGCACCTTGTATAATAATACTCTGTGCCGTATCGTCCCCGCGTCTGTTTGCGCAGATATCGCGCCTGCACCGTATCTGCGCCGTGTCTGTACCGTACCTTCGTCTCGCCGTCTTCTATTTGCGTTGCCCCTAATAATTAGGACGGTGTCTAATAAAAAAAAACGAGTGTGTCCAATAATAAAACGTATGATAAAAAAATAAAACAGACTATGCGGAGGCACACAAATTTGTGAGGTCGTGGGTTTACGGCCGTCTGTTGTCACACCTGCAGTGAAAGGGACTTCCCTGCAGAAATTCGGCAGCAGTCCTCCCAGGCCGGAGATGGTGGGTGGCCGATGATGCACGATGGCGCGGCGAGTTTGGCGGGAAGGTGCAGCGGGCGACTTGCTCAACGCGCCATGGATGATGTATCTTCGCCGTATGCCGTAATCTTGTACGATGAAGGTTAATCAGGCAGTATTAACCTGGCCGTAGTTCCCAAATTCGGGTAAAACACTACACGTTTAAATATGTACCATTAGATATTAATTTAAACTTATTACGTCCGTCTCGGCTAGGGCGCTTCAACGGGACGCGATTTCGGAATAATGATACGTGCACTCAGGTTCAGCTTAGTAGCGACTGCCCCGAGCTGCGCAAACGTATGACCTTATAAGGCTATGAAAAAACTCCCCACACGACTAGATGCGCCGCGCGTTCGGAAATGCATAACACTCAAAGAACGAACATTAATTTATTGTAAATGTGTTCCTTTATTTTTAATATTGGTTCAGTTAAAAAATGTTATTATTTAGATTTAGTTTTAAGGATAGATTTTAATTAACTAATTTAGTTTTAAGGTTTTTGAACTACATCAATTAATAAAACATGATTAGTCATGTAACGTTTCATTACAACATCGGACTGCATTGGTCGGCCATCGTGTTAAGGAATCGCGACAATAATTCTAACTCGGGCGCCCCGATGCGTTCCGATTTCAACGCGTACCATTTTGTACTTTAAAATGATACTCAGCTTATCTACTATTCTATTCACTAACTCTGGTGAATATAAATATTGCGGTTGTTTTATTGACTTTATGGCCGCTACCGTGTTAGCTACTTTACTCGCGAGACTGCGCCTGTCTTTCATCATACGGGGCATACGTTTTATGTTTTCGAGTTCTGATAACACGAGCTATTATGGTCTACCGTACCGCCTCTCTAGCGTATCTATTATTTCGTACGGATCCGAGACCGTAAATAATAGCGCCCTAGGGCCAGCCATACACGGGCAGCTTGAAGCAGTCAGGATCGACTGCTTTAAGTTGCTACTGCATAGTAAACCACAGCCTTCTACGTACGTACATACACGAAACAGCGATGCTGATGACGACACGTTTGGTGCAGTGGCTAAGCAATTGGCTTCTGCGCTACGGGTCGTGGGTTCGATTCCCACACGGAACAAAAATTTGTATGGCCTACAGATAGTTGTTTCGGGTCTGGGCGTTTGTTTGTGAGATTTGTGTCTGTAAACGCACCCACGATACAAGAGAAATCTTAGTGTGGGGAAACGTTTTTTTAAAAGAAAAGAAAAAAAAAACTGCTTCGGGCGGTTGGCGGCACGGCATGTGGTCAAGCAGCCGCCTGACTGCTCGAGCTGTCCGTGTATGTTTATCACTGGCAACTGCTCGAGCTGGCCGTGTATGGCCGGCCTTAATAAGTGTGTGTAACAAGTACAACACCCGAGCGATGTCGTCTGGTAAATATGTAGTGCCGAGGGTTAATAATGTCTATGGAGACCGTACATTACAAAAGCGTATCCTGTATTTACTTAACAATTTACCCGACGGAATCAAGGAAGAAAAAACAAAAAATATGTTTAAGAAAAAACTTAAAAATATCTAATTAGTACACTGCCGTAACACGTCTACATACTTTCCTAATTATTAATTAATTATCATTATTAAATTTTCTGCATTAGTATATTAAAATAACCATGTGCTGTGTAACGTCTATATTTAAACTGCGATATTAAGCATATTATAAACTACTAATAAATATAGTTCGCAAGATTTAATTCTACATATCATGATAATATCATAAATAAACTACTTAATATAATAACTACTATGTATTATAATGTAATAAAAGTTACATTAAATTGTTAAATAAGTACTTACATTTAATATTAGTATCTGCGATCCAACAGACAAACCAGGTATATGGCTGCCGTACGTTATCTAGAAGGCAGCTAAGTGCAAAAGTCTACTTTTGAGTTATAAGCGAAAAAGGTGGGAATCGTTGTCTCTATGAAAGGGAAGTTATTATTATAAAATTGTTAATTGAAATAGGTACAGTATTAATTGCTTTATAATTTTCAGTATATTTCAGTTATCTAACCCTTTCAGTTTTTTCACAAAATTCATTTTTACTTTTTAGTTAAGCATTTTGTAATTATGTTAATGAGTAATACGATAGTAAAAAGTCGCTAACCATACCTTAGCCGCTTTGTGTTATGTGTAACTTCGCAACTACAACAGATATAAAAACGATTCCAAGACAGGACGATAGAGAATTTTCAACTCTATAAAATGGCATCAAAACCTCAAATTCGGTCAACTGTGGCTTAACTGCCTTTAACGACCGTTTTCAATAACCTATCTATCCTTAGTTCTAGTTACTACAGATAGTCAAATCTATCCTTTTACGCTTACTTTCTTTTCAATAACCTACCGACAGATAGCATTTCCTACCGAAGTTGTCTATCTATCGCTGGGAGGACGGATAGTCTACTAGAGATAGGAACTCACATACTAATCGATCTTACTTGCATTTCATTAAAAGTTTCAAGTTACTCTCCGATAGGCGTAGCTAACTCTGGTAACGTCATTTGTTTATCTGTCAACATCGGCCGGTTACGGGGACAGATAGCCTTTCAAAAATAAGTAATTATTGATTAATTAGCTCTAAAATAATGGAATATTTTAGCAGTGATGATAGCGATACGGAATTATTTCAAATTATAATAGATTGTGATGAAAGCAGTGACAGTGATACCGAGAACTTAACGTTACGGCCAGAATATAAAGCACGTGTGAATTATTTGACAAAATTAAATGACTACGAATTTGCATATAGATTTAGACTGAGTAAAAGTGCTGTGAATCAGTTAATTGATTTGACACAACCATATTTAAGTGTAACATCTAAAAGGTAAGGTTATTTTTTTATCTCTAGGCACTAATATAAGTAGGGGTTGTATTGATAGAATATCAGCATTAAATAAAGTTGTTATTTTTTCAGAAATCATGGCATATCTCCCCTTCATCAGATACTTTTGGCTCTACGTTTCTATGCATTGGGTACCATGCTGGTGTCCATTGCAGATTTTATCGGAGTATCCATAACATCCGCTAGTCGTATTGTCTCTGATGTGTCTAGAGCCATAGCAAGATTATACACAAACTTTGTTGTGCTACAAAATCACACTCAACAAGAGTTTTATAACATTGCTGGATTTCCTAGAGTGCATGGGGCCATAGATGGCACCCATATATTAATACAATCACCAAGTAAGTAACCTCATCCATACTCATATCTAGATCTCTGCTACGTATTCATACTTTCAACTATTTAGACCGGGACACTTAATTTTTTTTGTGATATATATCTTCATATAAGTAACTATTTCTTTTACAGATTCAAATATAGGCGAAGAGTTCAGAAACAAAAGGAACATTCTCTATCAATGTGCAAGTTGTGTGTAATAACTCTCTAGAGTTTCTAAATGTTGTTGCCCGATGGCCAGGATCCACTCATGATGCAACTATATTTAACCACTCTAATTTAAAAGGTATAAGGTATAATAAGGTATACTTTGTTGTTTATTATGTGAATGACACTGTTCCTATTGTATAAACGTCTTACATTATTATAAAACCTGCAGATTCTTGTGAACAAGCTTTACTTGGAAATCGTTGGCTGCTCGGTGACAGTGGCTATCCGTGTAAGCCCTATCTATTGACACCTCTACTCAACCCAAATACTCCATCAGAGCAACGATACAATGAAGCACATATTAAAACAAGAAATACAATAGAGAGGTTTGTTTTATTTAGTATATTAGCATGTGCTTATGCAGTGATTCAAACAAAAAAAATATTAATACCTACTTACTGTAATTTTAGATGAATTAGAGTTTGGAAAAGAAGATTCCCCATACTGTCCTTGAAAATGAGGCTTAAATTAGAAAATATTCAAGCAGTTATTATAGCCACTGCCGTGTTACATAACATTGCCAGAAATTTGAATTTGGAAGAAATAGAGCCAGAAATATCAATTCCAGATACCACACAGGATGAAAATGTAATTGTTAATGACAATTCTCCTTCCTTAAATATATCAGAACGGCAATTTCTAATAAATAATTACTTTCATGTGTAAAATAAATAAATACATATTTTGTGTACATTTTTATTTTCTTTAACTCTCACATCACAATATCATACACTAAACAGACTAGGTAATAACTCTGTTCGGGGTTGGGGTGAGATAAAGATAAACTCGGATAAAAGATAATAAAAATCACTATAATTCCAAGTTACACAATTAAAAGATTAAGATTAAATTAATTAAAGAATGAGGTGAAAAGGATGGGATTTGAGTCACGCGCACGGTATGACGTCAAACGGTGAACTAACTTAATTGCTACTTATTTTGTATTAAAATAAATGATCGAATCATACGGTGCGGTGTCGCAATTATGATGACCTAAGTAAAACGTGTTGTACGGTGCTTGACCCGTACAAACTCAATTAAAAATTAATTAACTAACCAATAAAATTTAAATCTTTTTGTAATCTAGCATTTTCTAATCTAGTATTTTCTAATTCTATCTTAAGTTTAGCTATATTTATCTCCTTTTCCTCATTTTCTAGTTCTATTTTTCTTTTTTTAACTATTAAATACTCTGCTAATGCATTTTCCCTATATATGCGGGCCTTATTTTTTTCCTCTTCCATCTTCTGTTTCCGCTTGGCTGTAACAATGATCAAAAGTTATTAAAAATGCCATAAATATGATCCCCTTTTCACTCTGCAGATAAACCCATTAATGAATTGGACTTTTCCCCTTATTTTGCATTGAAGGTTTGCAAGAAACAAAAATAATACTTAAGTATGTTAATAACTAAAACTCATTACTGATTTATTTGGTAGTCATGAAGTGTTATCTTCTACTTAGGATGTCTCAAACAGGGAACAAATAATACTTATAATTCAAATACATAATGGAAATTAGCACCAAGTTGGAAAAAAACAAAAAATAACCTTCACCCACCTAGTGTGCCACTGCCGCTAGCTCTATTACAAAAAAAGTTTTTTTGTTTAGGGAGAGGAGGAGTCGTCTCAAAAATTTGTGTTTCTTTCAACACCTCCCTCTCATCAAGACCTCCTCCATCGCCTTGTCCATCACTCATCATCTGCCTAGCCTTTTCCCAATTATGTTAGGGTCGGCTTCCAGTCGAACCGGATGCAGCTGAATATCAGTATTTTACATGGAGCGACTGCCTATCAGACCTCCACAACCCAGTAACTGGGTAATACGATACTCTTGGTAAGACTGGTTGTCAGACTTTCTGGCTTCTGACCAACAGTAACGACTGTCAAAGATCTACAAATGACAGCCGGGACCAACGGCTTTACGTGCTTTCCGAGGCACGGAGGAAACTCGCTATGGTAAATGGTCACCCATCCACAGACCAACCTCGGCAAGCGTGGCTTAACCCGGAAGATCAGTCTATGCGGCTGTAATTATTTAGCCACGAGCTCCTCTGCTCCAGCCTTGTCCATCAGTATTATTGATAATGTTTATAACCTCCACATTCTCAACTTCATCCATCACAAAATTAGAGTCTGTTTGAATGATAGCATCTCCACCAAACTCCACAGAAAAACCTTGGCATGTACTGCCTAACAGTGAAGCTACTTTGTCCAGGACTTCATCTGGTGGAAAGTAGTCCTTGCCTCCTCCAGTCTGAAAAAAAACAATAAGCACTTAATACAAATTTTAACTTTAACTTACCGTTCTGCACAATTACCCAAAAACAATCAGTAACTAACCTTATTATGGCTGATTCTCATGTTTGCGCAGCGTTTGCGAGCAGCCTTCTTTAAGTTTTCCCATTTTAAACGAAGCTGCGCTGGGGTTCGTCGGGAACTTGACACAGAAGAATTGAAGTCGACTGCTAAAGTTTGCCAAGCCTGATCCTTCATCTTATTATTAGTGGCATTCGTCGCTTTACAATTTATGACCGCACTTGCCGCCGCAAGTTGGACGAGAAGCATCGTCTCATCTTTGGTCATTGGTGCCGCTTTATTATTAGTTGACTGTAAAAAATAAATCTTTAAAAGTTTGAACGCATTTTGTAATGTAAAAAATATCATAAATGTAGATAGGTACTTACAGGATTCATTATAATTCACTTTTAAATGATAAACAAAATAAACATAAACAAACAATCGACGCGACAAAACGAGATATGTCAAAGCTGTCAAAACGTTTTATTTCATGACTGAATTTCTTAAACAAAGAAAAAAAAACTATTCAACGTTGATTCACCTTAAAATCTATGAAAAAATATACTGAAACATTTTTATCAAATGTAATTAATATTTGTGTTTAGAATTAAACATTTTCGCAGCAAAGAACTAAACGTTTCAAGAGGGTAGAAGCTATCGTTAGTTAAACACAGATAGATAGCACTTATCCTTGTTTGTGAAACGCAGACTATGGATAGTTAAGATCTTGCTGTTAACCGGGGATAGCGATCTATCTGTAATCGGAGACAGGTTATTGAAAACGGCCGTTAGTCAACGTACGGCAGATGGTTTTGTTGGACATTTTATTGTATTATAGACCTTAATATGTACCTTGTACTATACAATAAATAAAAAATAAAAAAAGTACCTACCCACATGATAAAATTAACGCGGTATGGAATAAAAAAATGTGAACGAAAACAAAAAACATTGCCGTTCCTATTTACCCGATACCCTATGGGGTAATTAAGACCATCCCGCGGGGGAAATCGGAACGGTATGGGTAGTACATTTTTCATGTGCCCAAAGTTTACAAATGGCTCACATGATCCAATCTTCTGTCGGTGGGGATTCATACTTTTCGTTACACATTATGCAGTAAAACTCCTCTTCGTTTTCATTTTCTTCTAAAGCCTTCTTCAAATTTCTGACTCCTTAGACTCCTGGCTTCTTTTCTATGGGTTTAATGTTCTCTCACTTTGTCTTTTCCGCTTTTCCTCTAGTTGAATTTTTATTGGTGTGCTGGATAAAATCTGAGAATGCTTCTTTTTGCAATTCTGTTGCTTAAAAGTGGTTCTTAAGATCTTCAATTTGGTATTTTGGTTCAGTCTTTAGTTTAAAAACTGTTAAAAACTTAAAAAAAACTGATAAATATCATTTTTGAAAGCATATTAATTTATCCTAATATTAAATGGCTTTAATTAAAATAAAATAAATGAATTAACTCAATTATTTGGATGTATGGTATTGATTCCTTTGTCTCAATCGAATAAATGAAAAGATTAACTGTCTGTCAGCAAGGTTGTCACTTGTCATTGTCAGTAATGTCATCAATGTCATGTCAAAGTTGTCAAACAAACAAAATCGCTATCTATTGTTGTTGTTTATAGTATTTGTAATTTTTGTTTTACTTTGATATTAGCGAAACTGCGTTAACTTACGCAGAAGTGCCATAATTTAAAACAAGAACAAATGATTTATGTAAGAATGAGAAAATTATTTATGTATCAAAGATCCTTTTTTCTCCTTCAACCTACAATGAGACTTTATCATCATCAAGTCTGTAAACTGCAGAAGGACTACCGATGGTTTAATCAATCAACTCAGCCTATCGCAGTCCACTGCTGGACATAAGCCTCACCCAAATTGCGCCATAACACTCGGTTCTCCGCCTTCTGCATCCAATCTGTCCTAGCCGATGGTTACTCTGTGGACTCTTATTAGGCGGGCCAGTAAACCAGACTAGATTAGATCAGTTAACCTTTTGTAAATAGTCGCTTCAGCAGGTCAGAATAGGGGGAACACCCAAATATTCCGAAATATTTAATTCCGAATTTGGATATTCCGATGTTCAAAAATCCGAATTTGATAATTCCTTAAAAATAAAATACCGATTACTAAAAAACGCAAAAGTTATTTTACCGAATGTCATAAATACGGTTATAACATTTGTTTCTATTGGGGTATTTGGGGTGTCACGAACGGAAGAAAACCATTGAGATAATTATGAAATAATGTCTAATCAGGCACACAATGTTTATAACTTATGAACTATATGTAGAAACAATCACATAATTATTATGAAAATGGTCGCGGACGCGATATATTCGTGCGCGTCGCGACGATTAGCGGGGGCGAACTGTCGCTCGCGCGAATGACACGGCGCGCGGCTGCGCGGTGCGGTAGTGGGGCAAGGTAGATCTCCCGCGCCGCCGCCGCGTCAAGTTGGCACAAATCTAGATGCTCGGGTAGCGCGTTACACGGTTTATTTGTTTTCCGACTTTCAAAAGTACGAAGAATTAAACATCCGAAAAACAGCATTCCGATTTGCAATTTTCCGAAAACAATAAACATTATGTCAAGCAATAGAGTATTAAACATAACACAGAAAGGTGAGCAGTTGGTTAGGTTAGGTTAGAACTGCGACCCCCTACGATGGAACCGATTAGTTACATAAACTTAATAAAAAAGCGTGTAATGCGTAATGGTGAGTTTAAAGAAAAAAATATTTAAATGGGAGAAAAATATTTTTTCCATAATTGTTATTAGGTATAAGTATGGAAAGTGATTCTGTCATTAGTTTCTTTTTCTACCTTCCTATGATTAATTAACTTGCTCCCTTTGGATAAAGTTGAACCATTGTAAGTTTATCTGTTTTGCTACTTAGGTTTACTAGGCGTTTTAATTTCGGACTTTTGATAATCGGAATTCGTATTTTTGATGTTTCGGATTATTGTTGAATCTGACTTTTTATTGTAAGGTGTATTGAAACTCGACATTTTGATATTCGTAATTGTAAACGTTAGGCGTTTTGTAATTTAGGATTTATAAAATTAAGTTTTACGATTAATCGGAATTGCATATTAGGAGTTTTAAACCATTCGGAATTATGAAAATCGGTATTATAAAATCGGGATTAAGAATATCGGAATTTAGTTTTTCGTATTATAGTAGTGTGTGAATATGTGTAGGTATTGTATAGTAGAGAAATAAAAGTCTGTTTTGTAATGCAGTTTATAAAAGGTTAGTCGGAAAGGGGGTACTAATCCGAAAAAGTGTTAAAGTATACATAACAATGAATAACTTTGGTTCTACAACTTTCCCCAAAACTCAATAGTTTACGAGAAATAGCTGTTCAAACATCTAAAAAAAAAAACGCTAAAATCTATATATCCCCAGTTATGATCAGCTGTGTTTAAATTTTAGGTCATATTTGGGGTCATGAATCAGAAGCACCACTTTCTGACTTTGTAACTAAAGCAGAGATGAAGATTTTTTGAAAAAACTAAAATAAAAATCATTTTTCATGAAAATAAAAATTATCGAATTTTGAAATTTCAACACTTGCTTTAAGACAGTCATCAATGATACTTTAAGTGGCCTGCGGATTAGTACCCCCTTTCCGACTAACCTTGTATTTATTCTGCATCCTCATTTTCAACATCTTCCCTTACTATTATACTATCGAGAAATTGTGCAGGCGGTAAAATATTGTTTCAACGCCGAGCCCACCCAAGATACCATATATGGTCATCACATGAGCACAGCTTCCGACAGTTCGCTTCCCTATTATACAGCTGCAGTAATAACCACAATTCAGTCATTATTATCTAATTATAACTCAACAGTGATTAACGAATGTGTTACTTAGTTTATAGAATGCATTTTTGTAAAAAAAGGATCAATATGGTTTTTCATTATTCTCATAATAAAAGTCATTAGCAGACTATAAACTAACGATAGTATAAGTGAATCGATCAGCAACTTCATTTAACCACGCCAAAGATTTGAAAAATAACAGAAAGAAAATTCAAAGTTTAAAAAATTTACTACGCGCGTCTGCACCCAACGGTGCATGAATTGTATGTCATCTTGATCGCCGTGTATGGTACAATAACTCGCGTGAGCACCAGCCCGTGAATTCCATTCAATTTAAAAAAAATGTACTTTAAGTGCGAGTCCCATACTAAAAAAACTCTAATTTTTGTTTCTCACTTGTTGAGCTATTAATACTATCTAGAGATGTGCGTAAAAACGGCTTGAAACTTTAAACGAACTTATGCGTTATTTTTTTTCCAAAAGTCACTTATATTATCTGCTAGTTTGCTCATTTTTAGGGTTCCGTACCCAAAGATTAAAACGGGTCCCTATTACTAATAATAATAATAATTATCGTTTATTTCAGGTAAATACAACCCATATAAATTATTACATAAATTAAATTAAATCAAAATTAAATCACAGTAATACATTATTAAAATTCAAATTCAAATTAAAATCAAGATAAAATCAAATTCAAAATTGAGATCAAAAATTAAAATCAAAATTAAAATCAACATTAAAATCAAACAAAATTAAAACACAATTAAAATTAAAATCAAAATCAATATTAAAATCAAACAAAATTAAAATTAAAATCAAAATTAAAATCAAAATCAACATTAAAATCAAACAAAATTAAAACACAATTAAAATTAAAATCAGAATCAATATTAAAATCAAACAAAATTAAAACACAATTAAAATTAAAATTAGAACTTGAACATGAAATTTGAACATTTACACATAATGAAGTATGCAAAGATTACACAAAATTCATTACTGTAGTCTCTTATATGCGACACTATATGTAACTTGTCTGTCACAGCAGTGTCGCACATAAGGACAGTCCACCCTATTTGCTATCATTTTCAGAACGGTATTGGAGCTAGCCCGCACTCTACGCACGAGTGATGCGCAGCGCTTCCGCATGGTCGCATGGAAACAGTCAGTGCGTGCCAATGCGAACATACCTGAAGCACTGCAGTAGCGGGGCAGACCCAAAACCGCCCTGAAAGCGTTATTAAATTGGACACGAAGGGTACTGTATCGTTTCTGCGTGTAATTAGCCCACAGGCTGCAGGTGTACATAGACGTGCAATATGCTCGGAAAAGAGTTATTTTCACGTCATCTGAGCACCTCGCGAACCTGCGAGCCAGCATATTAGCTCTCTTAGATACAGCCCTTCGTTCCCGTTCCAAGTCAGCATGATCCTTGAGGTCAGCCGTGACTATATGCCCTAGATATTTGAAGTGATGCACCCTGTCTAAGGGTACATCATTCAGACGTACCTATGGCACACTGTCCGGGCATCTCGCACCACCGGCCTCAAAGACCATGTACTGACTTTTCTTATTATTATACACAAGTCCATGTTTAATAGCGTAATCCTCACATGTCGCTGTCAACCTCCTCAGGCCACAGATCGACGCGCTCAGCAGAACCATATCGTCTGCATAGCTTAAATTATTGACACATGTGTCATCTATATGACAGCCGACATGCTGACTGCTCAGCGCGACGATCAGCGCGTCCATGTAAAGGTTGAATAGCGTGGGTGAGGTCAGTCCGCCCTGTCTTACACCGCATTCCAAGCGATATGGCTCCGACACTGCCCCCGCCCATCTGACACTGTTGACCTGGTTCGTATACCAATACTTGAGGATGATAACAAGTTCTCGTGGTAGGTCGGTACTCTCCAGCTTTTCCCACAAAAGATCATACGCCACCAAATCAAAAGCCCTGGACAAGTCGAGAAAGCATGCATATACCGGGGTTTTACGGTCATTATAGTATCTGACGGTATGCTTAAGACACAGTATGGCACTTTCCGTTGATAATTGCGGTCTAAACCCAAACTGGTTATCATACAGTGTTATATATTTACTTAACTGTGTGTTAAGCAGACCGTCAAACACCTTCGCTGTAACTGTAGCCAGAGAAATGGGCCTGTAGTTGCTTTTATCAGCTACATCACCGGTTTTATCTTTAACTACAGGCACAACCACAGTTTTCATAAGATCCGGTGGAAGATAAGAGTGGCTCACGCACAGCGAGTAGAACATTGCTAATACTCTGTTTACATGTGGGCCAGCGTGACACAGGTGTTCAATAGACAGAGAATCATGACCAGGGCTCTTGCCTTTAGACATTGTTCTAATGGTTACGGCCACATCTTTGGCCATAAACCTCACCCCTAATTTTCCTTCAGGCATCCTGCCACCGAACGTCTCACACGCCGGGCCCAAAGGTGACTGTACAGAAAATTGACGCTTAAAGATTTCAGCAATGCCCTCACAATCACTCACCCCCTCGACACTCACCGGAAGACCAGGTCTGGCATTAACTTTGTTTGTATTTTTCCAAAAGCCTCGAAAATCACCATTGCAGTGCTTTTTAGCAAGATCATCCATTTTAACCTGGTCTTGATGATCTTGACACCATTTTAATCGTGATTTAAACTCTTTTCTGCTGGCATACATGTCATCATACATTAAGCCAGATTTAGGTTTACCGCACGCTACCCACTCCGTAAACTTCAGTCTAGCCTTTCGGTGAGCCTCGCTGACGCGTTTGTTCCAGCCCACTATGCGGGGCCCACTCCCATTCCTCCTAACACCCCCTCGGCCCGCCCAGGACGCGTCACGAAGGGCAGCCACAATATCAGAGTACATCACATCAAGAATACGATTATGACAGGGGTCATTACAGTAAAAATCTGCACAATTCAAACACTCGGTAGGAAAGTCAGTTAACCTTAAACGCTTATGACACTCTGTGGTATATTTCGCAATCTGTTCCTTGTTTCTAGTGCCCCACGCTGCATTGCTATCTCTCAATGACATTTTATTATGTAATTTAGGTGTAAGTAAATCTAGGTCACATTCAATTATTAGAGGAAAATGATCAGACCACAGCGTATCATAATTGACATAAACATTAGTGACAGCTCGTTTTGCCGATTGTGTAACAACACAATGGTCCAACCAACTGCACGTACCGTGAGCATCACTTATGAATGTATATGTGCCCGAATCCACCCCGAGAAAATCAACATCAATACATGACCAATATTGTTCACCACCGAAACTTACAAGCTCATTATAAAATAACTCATATAGGTCAGCATTATAGTCACCTAACATAAAAACCGATTGAATATTGTGTTCGTCTATAATAGCACTTACCGCACTTAAACAATCCGTAAAATCCGGTAGGTTATCCGCACAATTAGTAGGCATATAAATGCTCATCACAAGCACCGGTCGGTCCTGTGTTATTACTTTTAATGCGCTAATTCGAGCGTTATCACACTGCACCACTGACACTTGTTGGAAAATACTACTTCTCCATAGTAAAGCGACGCCGCCATATGGCCTCCCGCGCAGTATGCCAGCGGACGTGTCCACCGCCGACGTACCTGTGTATCCGAAGCCGCCGTCGATCGTGCCTAGATACATTATGTCCTCTGGCAGTAACCATGTTTCTTGCAGAGCAATTAGGTCACAAGTTTGACACAACTCCCGAACACTATCTACTGATCGCTTGATGTTCTTACAGTTGAAGCTCGCAAATCGGTAGCAATGCCTATTCATTACGTTGTTGCTTAATTCCGTCCACAGAAGAGAATCTGTTCGTATTTCGATTGCTAAAATTCATGAAGCGTCTAAATATGATACCAGCAGGCCATATATTTTCATCTAGGTATAATGACACTTTGGAATTAGATACAAAGAATTTGTAAGCATTATGTCCCTTGTCTTTCCTCATTTTAAGTTTCTCAAGACATACAGTTTCCTGTGTTTTACAGTAAATGTATGAAATTATGTCGTCCTCCGTTGTGTCGCTGTGAATATTCGTAATGAGTATCGGAATTTTCTTATCAGCTGCTTTAAAATTACAATTTAAATCCCTCGCAATTCCTGATTTGCCCGCAAAACGGTAATTGGTCCGTTTCTTATACGAGACTTGTTGCCACTCTTCATCTTTATTATGAACTTTGGGTAAAATTTCATTCGCACCCGCCCTCTGTTGACTCATTAATACAGCCGTCTTCTCAATGGCTGTCAGCTGACTCGGTACTTGCGCCCGCGGCGATGCCAGCCCGGACTGTACGCGCGCATGACTGTTCGGTGGCTCTGACGTCACCGCAGAGCTTGGCGCTCCGTCACATTCATGCGTCATCACAATGTTGACACTGCCAGCCGGTTCCGACCGTTGTTGTCCCTTCAAATTCAAATTATCATTTTTTCGCTTTTGTTTCTCATCTACCTGCATAATTTTTCTGTAACGAGGTGGAGTTTTCTTATTGCTATCACTACTCAAGCCACTATTATTGATGATGCACTCCTCATTCATCGAAGAATTCTGCACATTTGAGAGTCCCATAGGGCCACTGTCTAGCAACCATGCACCTCGTTTTGAGTTAACTTTAAATGCCGACGTTGGTGGTAATGAGTCACGTTGAATTTTAAAGAAATCATCTTTTAACTCTTTCAAGTCGTCTAAGGTGGCATACGTAGACTTCATCTCGTTAATTGTACTTTGCATTCGTACTATGTCCTTAAGCAGTTTCGTGCAGTCTAGGTGATCAAAAGTGATCGGAGGTAGTTTTTCTAGCTGTCGTGCAACAAACACTGGGATCTCGGTTGGTTCTGCAGATTTGAACAGCTTGATTATATCTGCCATATTTCGTTCTTCCTTCCCTTTGTTTTTTCGAACAACCTTGCGCAAATCTGTGGGGATGGATTCAAACAGAAGCGATTTTGACATTTTAATTTCTTCACTCGTAAACGATGAGGTACATATTTGCACTAAGGTTTCTTCGTCAATCACGGACACCTTGTTTTGGATGTACGATAACATCTCGTCTATAACAATATTACACTTGTCGCACTTTACAACGTTCGTCATTTTTACACATTCAAATACGCGACCGTCACGAATGGCTGCGCGGACGCGACTCATAGACGTAACGACGTTTACATGTCAATGACAGCCTAACTGTTCTTTCCAAATGGTTTACAGCCAATAATCTATTACTTAATGCAAATAAAACAAAATGCCTTAGAATTTCTCTACCAAATGTACCCCAAGTAGGTTTAAATTTAATGCTTGATGGCAACAAACTTGATACAATTAATGAAACCAACTAAGATTCCGCTGTCCGTCCGTCCGTCCGTCTGTCACCAGGCTGTATCTCATGACACGTGATAGTTAGACAGTTGAAATTTTCACAGATGATGTATTTCTGTTGACGCTATAACAACAAATACTAAAAAACAGAATAAAATAAATATTTAAGGGGGCTCCCAAACAACAAACGTGATTTTCTTGCCGTTTTTATAGATAATAGTACGGAACCCTTCGTGCGCGAGTCCGACTCGCACTTGGCCGGTTTTTTTATTGACTTACATTAAAAATTGTTAAATTGTGTAGTTTGCTTAACGTTAAAAATAGATCGTCGATAAATATCATTTTTGAAAGCATATTAATTTATTCTAATATTAAATGGCTTTAATTAAAATAAAATAAATGAATTAACTCAATGATTTGGATGTATGGTATTGATTCCTTTGTCTCAATCGAATAAATGAAAAGATTAACTGTCTGTCAGCAAGGTTGTCACTTGTCATTGTCAGTAATGTCATCAATGTCATGTCAAAGTTGTCAAACAAACAAAATCGCTATCTATTGTTGTTGTTTATAGTATTTGTAATTTTTGTTTTACTTTGATATTAGCGAAACTGCGTTAACTTACGCAGAAGTGCCATAATTTAAAACAAGAACAAATGATTTATGTAAGAATGAGAAAATGATTTATGTACCAAAGATCCTTTTTTCTCCTTCAACCTACAATGAGACTTAATCATCATCAAGTCTGTAAACTGCAGAAGGACTACCGATGGTTCAATCAATCAACTCAGCCTATCGCAGTCCACTGCTGGATATAAGCCTCTCCTAAGTTGCGCCATAACACTCGGTTCTCCGCCTTCTGCATCCAATCTATCCTAGCCGATGGTTATGCAACTCTTATTAGGCGGGCCAGTAAACCAGACTGGATTAGATCAGTAAACCTTTTGTAAATAGTCGCTTCAGCAGGTCAGAATAGGTGAATATGTGTAGGTATTGTATAGTAGAGAAATAAAAGTCTGTTTTGTAATGCAGTTTATAAAAGGTTAGTGGGAAAGGGGGTACTAATCCGAAAAGGTGTTAAAGTATACATAACAATGAATAACTTTGGTTCTACAACTTTCCCCAAAAGTCAATAGTTTAAGAGAAATAGCTGTTCAAACATCTTAAAAAAAAAACGCTAAAATCTATATATCCCTATCTATCTATCCACAGCTATGATCAGCTGTGTTTAAATTTTAGGTCATATTTGGGGTCATGAGTCAGAAGCACCACTTTCTGAATTTGTAACTAAAGCAGGGATGAAGATTTTTGAAAAAACTAAAATAAAAATCATTTTTCATGAAAATAAAAATTATCGAATTTTGAAATTTCAACACTTGCTTTAAGACAGTCATCAATGATACTTTAAGTGGCCTGCGGATTAGTACCCCCTTTCCGACTAACCTTGTATTTATTCTGCATCCTCATTTTCAACATCTTCCCTTACTATTATACTATCGAGAAATTGTGCAGGCGGTAAAATATTGTTTCAACGCCGAGCCCACCCAAGATACCATATATGGTCATCACATGAGCACAGCTTCCGACAGTTCGCTTCCCTATTATACAGCTGCAGTAATAACCACAATTCAGTCATTATTATCTAATTATAACTCAACAGTGATTAACGAATGTGTTACTTAGTTTATAGAATGCATTTTTGTAAAAAAGGATCAATATGGTTTTTCATTATTCTCATAATAAAAGTCATTAGCAGACTATAAACTAACGATAGTATAAGTGAATCAATCAGCAACTTCATTTAACCACGCCAAAGATTTGAAAAATAACAGAACGAAAATTCAAAATTTAAAAAATTTGCTACGCGCGTCTGCACCCAACGGTGCATGAATTGTATGTCATCTTGATCGCCGTGTATGGTATAATAACTCGTGTGAGCACCAGCCCGTGAATTCCATTCAATTTAAAAAAATGTACTTTAAGTGCGAGTCCCATACTAAAAAAAACTCTAAATTTTTTTTCTCACTTGTTGATCTACTAATACCATCTAGAGATGTGCATAACGGCTTGAAACTTTAAACGAACTTATGCGTTAATTTTTTTCCAAAAGTCACTTATATTATCTGCTAGTTTGCTCATTTTTAGGGTTCCGTACCCAAAGATTAAAACGGGTCCCTATTACTAAGATTCCGCTGTCCGTCCATCCGTCCGTCTGTCACCAGGCTGTATCTCATGAACCGTGATAGTTAGACAGTTGAAATTTTCACAGATGATGTATTTCTGTTGACGCTATAACAACAAATACTAAAAAATAGAATAAAATAAAGGGGGCTCCCAAACAACAAACGTGATTTTCTTGCCGTTTTTATAGATAATAGTACGGAACCCTTCGTGCGCGAGTCCGACTCGCACTTGGCCGGTTTTTTTATTGACTTACATTAAAAATTGTTAAATTGTGTAGTTTGCTTAACGTTAAAACATTCAATGAACTTCCCTTTATACTTTGCAGGCTTAGGACTGTCTGAATATCATCGAACTAAATAATTCTCTAGTGGCATTCAGACGTATTTAACTATTTAGAAGTTCATTGATCTTATGTACATTTAATAATTATTTATATATTTTACAAGTAGTGGAGGGACTTAGCTCGAGTCAATCGCTAATTGTTTGCGTTTAAAAACATATTTTTTTCCACTTTGCTCGTGGTCAATCGGGTCCTTCTTTCCGATATTGTGTACCCCACCTTCGAAAACGCCCATTCGCATGGGACTGACGTGACAACAATATTACAGTTCTGGATGAAAATTTGGCTGAGGATGAGATAAATAGTCTTGCGCCCTTTCCACCATTGCATGGGACATTCTGTTCTTTGAATTACCACTTCAGAAATGTGCTTATCCAACTCTTCTTTACATTTTTCGTTTGTAGTACGTGGTTGGTATGACGTGGCGACTTTATTGTCAAATCGCCCCCACAACGGACACACAGATGTAGCTGTTGATGATGATGATGTCACATTCGCTGTCGCTGTCGCTGATGGTTCTGCGTGGGCGGCATATATTTTAATTTTTTTCATAAATCATCTCTTTTGTCCACAACATAGACAATTGATCTTCAAAAGCGTGTTGCTTGAATCTAGGATCAAACAGAGTACAAATGGCTATTTCCTTGTTGCGCTCTATGTCACCAAATCGACCTCTTAATCCCATTTTTAAAATAGTTATTAATAGGTTTTCACCGCATCACAAAATTGGCGATTTAATTGTTCTTCGCACATTGTTATGAGTCCAGACGTTAAAACAATCGCCTTGCTTGCCATCAGATAATTCTCCGCGCTCATGATTTTTGTCACTTCCTCGAAAGGCTGCAAGATCTCACAAATTTGCTCGATACAGTTCCATTCTTCAGTGGGTATTATCGCTAAAGCGGATTTTTTTGGGATAATAGCTCTTAAAGCTTCCTGTAGCTCGCTGAACCGTTTTAACATACAAAATGTCGAGTTCCATCGCGTTGGAACAGACAGCATCAAACTTTTCGGTTGGGCGACATTTTGAGCGGTGGCCTGATATCGTAAAAGTTTTTCTTTGGTGATAGCACTCCTCTTAAAATGACCCACCGTCTTTTGGACTTTAGCAATAGTGCCCGGCTTGCGGTGTACGCAAGTTGAACTGTTGCCATGCTGATTCCGCAGCTAGTGACGGGCAACATAACAGGTTGTAGGGCTTGGGGTTCGACAAGTTTACCAAGTACCTCCTCATCTAAGCCGACAAAGAGCTCCTTTTTTATCTCCTCCTGTCTGTTTCTATTTTCGGTGCCTTTCTTCCTTCTAAAATTGTCCATCTTGACTTAATTATGAGCTTGGTGCCCGAGGTTCCTTCTGAACCTACGTCTTTCTTCTTCTTGGGGCGGCTCATCATACCGATCAAATCGGTCTTCACGGTTGTACCGTGGTGGTTGGCGGCGTGCATTATTGCTTTGAGACATAATTGGCTCCTGACCGGTCAATCCAAATCAATAAGCGTTGTGTGCGACTCGCCTTACCTCTAATGTTGTATTTAGGAATAAGCTTACTGTAAGTTTGAGCATTATATTATAGTCGTTGCAACCGACAACACGTCTGTTTATTTGACACTCGAACGTCCCCACATTACCCCACAGTTTCGGTATCATCCGGAATGTGTAATAGTTGGTCTGTGTTTATAAATAGTATTTTGTGAACTGTTTTCTAATACTGTTGTTATCTGGGTAGGCGGTGCGGTGGTTGATCTGTGATTACAAAATGCATTAATGTATTTTGTGAACTGTCCGAATATGAAAACATCCGAGTTGATGAACTTGGCTCGAAACTCAAATTTCCCCAAATCGGTTTTGAAGTTATTTATACATATAATGTTCAACATAAGCTTTCGTCCGTTTTGAATATTCACGATGTTTTGAAGCTACATGATTTCCAAAAGCTTGACTCTTGTCCCATATCTTTGAGTCACATGTATCTTTAAAAAAAACTAAACCTGAAAACCCTCGAGTAGAGGCTTCGGCTACTCAAGGGTCTTCAGGTTTCGGTTTTTTTTGTGGTATTGTCGTGTAGCTAGATCCCAGGGAAGTTGAAGGTTGCGATTATGTTGTCGTGTTGCCTGATCCTACTGAAGCTGCATGTTGCGAATGAGTTGTTCATTGTGTCTGACTGTCTACCTCCATTAGGGCTCACTACCGCAGCTTCTCCCGCTCATCAGCCTAATATACACCCTAAAGTTTTTATTAATTTCAGACACCTCAACAGAAGATGCATGGCCATAGATTATACAGAAGATAGATGCGCATCTCACGTGATTCAGAAAAAAGTACCTCTACCAACGTTAGATGGCGTTGTAAACGTCAAATACGTCGACTACCAAAATAGTACGGTAGATGGCAGCACTTCTTCTGGATTTAATTTATATAGCCCAGAAAGATCTATAATTGTATTGTTTTTCAGTTTGAAGAAATCATTATAATGTAATCGCATATAACTAAGCGAAGCTAAGTAATTTCTGCATACTGAAAAACACGTTTTAGAAAGCAATAAAACAAATTGATTCTCTATATTTTCGTTTATTTCTTCCTCTTAATTAATACCTAGAATATTCATACGCTTGATTGTTTGTATGGTCATTCTTATCAAAGAAGAATGGGCAAAAATATATGGAGCTTGGTCCAAATTTCCACCATCAATAAGAACTATGACATATGATGGAACACTGCGTTCTGAATCATTATAAGAAGACCGCAACCAAAAATATTTACTCAGTAAAAAGTTATGACCCCATGAAAACTTGCAATTTAAAAACCTTTTTACGCTTCATTATTTCACTATATCTTTTAAACTACTCGATTGATTTAGGTGTATGACATTTCGTCGTAATTCATACGTTATTCTGGTTGATGTAAGCTATATGAGCCAAAATATAAACAATATGGCGGTCGCGGTAGGTACCTCGCTACGTCAAGCCAAAATATAAACAATATGGCGGTCGCGGTAGGTACCTCGCTACGTCAAAAAAATCAAACCCTATCATGTGGGGTATCAAATCAAATGAAAGGACTTATAGCTATCTTTACAATGCTTATATTTATTTTAAAATATTTGTAATACTGTGAAGAATGTAAATACAAAAATATTTCACACAAGTTTTATTTATTCCTGTCTCACAGTGTGGAGTCTGTCCTTAAAAGAATACATCTCATATGTCTTCTTCCACAATAACATTGTCCAGATTCGCAGCTGGAAGTAGAATTGTGGGTTGGTGTCTCGCCCATCCAAAATCTATACATATAATAAATCTGTAGACATGGCGTGTCTGTACATAGCAAATATTTTGAAAAAACTTGGTTGGGGTGTTAAACGATAACCAATAGAACCCATTTTTAACATTTTTGGAATTTTTGTCTGTTTGTCTGTTTATCTGTTTGTTTGTGCAAGCATCACGTAAAAACAACTGATCCAATGTTGTTGACTTTTATAAATAAATATTGTGCTTATCTCCAAGTAACATGTTTTTTGTTTCATCGCAATCGGTTCACGCAAACAAAAGTTATGCGAATTTTAAGTTTTCTAGAAGAACTTATCATGTATATTTGTGTATACCATTTCTTTTCAATAGATGGCGTTACGTGTATCAAATCACGTTGTGAGGAAATATATTACAACAAATAATTACTATTCTCAGTCTTCGGAAGGTCTATTGAAATACTATCCGAAGAAGGTATTAAGAATTTATAAAAAAAAAAACAAGAAATTGTTATTTAAAATTTATAAGGTACCTATCTATCTGAATGGCAGTGGAAGAGAAATACACTCAATTTCATAAGTGAGTGTAGGTATTCTAAATTGTTAATTGTGCAAGGCAATACGATAGTCTTGTATACCTTGAACTAAAGGTACTTTTTAAAAACATAGACACTGAATCACAGTCAGTTATTAAGTTAACACAACAAAGTTAATCATAAAAAGGGAAAATAGCAAAAATATCGGACGTTCCTCAATGGCGGTTATTTTACTTACTACCCTAGAGCGCATGCGCGTGCCGCTCTTTTTATCCTGTGGTACACATTTTTCCAATGTTGCCAACACGGCCTCTCCTGACAGGAGGCCGTCCTCGGACTCCCTCGTTCTGCATCGTTAACTCAGCACAGCATCTGCAGCTCGGCCTCCAGCGGCGCCGGCAGCATGGAGCTCAGCGCTTGAGAGCAGCTCCCCTGGTGACACTTCAGCAGGATGAGACTCCTCATTTTCAATGTCAGCACTGCATCTGCACAAAACACTTACAAGACCGACCACGCGGTTATGTAAATGCACGAGCATTTATAGCAAACATAAATCGTTATACAAAAAATACACACAAAGTTATCTATCGGGAAAGAGGCACTACGTGAAGCGTATCCCGTCACACAACCAAGCTAGAGGCACGACGTGAAGCATAGCTTAGCAAAAGATCAAGACAGAGGCACGACGTGAAGCATGTCTTAATAACCATGAGACAGAGGCACGACGTGAAGCGTATCTCAACACACAACCAAGCTAGAGGCACGACGTGAAGCATAGCTTAGCAAAAGAACAAGACAGAGGCACGACGTGAAGCATGTCTTAATAACAGCGAGACAGAGGCACGACGTGAAGCATGTCCACACACAAATAAATTATAAAGGGAAAGAGGCACTACGTGAAGCGTATCCCAACTATTATACACACCTGAGAGACAAAGCAAACCTGTCTCTAAGTAGCCAACCAACTCACCATTACAGTAAGCAGCACACACTTCAGGAGTCCATTCTCCCCGCCACGGGATCATGTACTCCGACGCTACATGCGTCGACTTCCCGTAGGATCCAGCCTGGAGCTGCAGCTCGTAACATCTTTGAGGTAGTATCTTCACCACAAGGTATGGGCCGCGCTCGAGTTCAGCTTATCAGTTGACTGCTACATCGATTCCCGCCAAAACATTGAGAGCGGAATACTCGGTCGTCCTGTGTTTGGTCATGTTCTGTAACATCAAGTACAAAGTAAAGTTTCCACACAACACAACACTCGGCCATTCCTATTCCGACCACTAATAATGATTACAGTCGATGCAAATCATATTGAGCACCGTCCGATATTCTTTACATGTTGTGTTACAAACAAATCAGTGGGCACGTGAGATAGAATCACGAAGATCCTATCCCACTTCTGATCTTGTATACCTTGAACTAAAGGTACTTTTTAAAAACATAGACACTGAATCACAGTCAGTTATTAAGTTAACACAACAAAGTTAATCATAAAAAGGGAAAATAGCAAAAATATCGGACGTTCCTCAATGGCGGTTATTTTACTTACTACCCTAGAGCGCATGCGCGTGCCGCTCTTTTTATCCTGTGGTACACATTTTTCCAATGTTGCCAACAATAGATTAATTTGAAATACTCATATATTTTATTATTAAAACTTAAATAAATACTTACATCCGTATTTATAAATCTATATACTATTAATAAAATTCAAAGTGCACTTTGTCTTTAATTGAATATTTTTCCAAAATTTCGATTCGGTCGTACTATACTATCGATACAGAAACCATAACATTTTTTTTTAGAATTATTTTCTGTCTGTCTTTCCGTCCGGGCATCACGTAAAATCCCGAGGATGGATTTTGATGGGACTTTCGCTGATGTGTTGCGTAAAGAGCGACAATTTTGCTGGTACATATATCATCACGCTATTATTCATAGGAGCCGAGCAGCGGAACATTATTTCTACATACTGCAAAGTATAAGCTTAATATTCGGATCGTAAAATCGCGTGAATCGATTTTGATGGGCCTGCGCTTATACTGGTATATAAACTATCACGCTATTGCTCATAGAAGCCGAGCAACGGAACATTATTTCCATATACTGCGTAGTATAAGCTCTAGACAGAAGTAAGTGCTGCAGTAAACGGTCGCTAGCTCAGTGTCCTGCGTTAAAACCTCATTTAAAAAAAAAACAATTTTTGTAATTTTTTTGGAATGTTTTTACATATTTTATTTTGTTCATTGTTGCCAGAACTATTCAAAGCCTGTCGTCGCCGTTTTATTAAGTTTATTTAAACCTTAGGTAATGCCCCAAAACACATGGCCATGAAGGAAAAGTACTTCATTTTATTTTTAAAAGTAAGAAATATTGCCTTTACTGATTTTTTTGCCTGAACCGGGAATCGAACTGACAAAGCTATACCATCTGGTGGCACCTGTTGATAAATATGTTTATGGTCAATAATCAGGACCAAATTTCTCCAACAAACACACTGTCTTAAATTGAACGAACTGGAAGAAATAAGAACTAACAACAATTAATATGTGCTTGAATTGAAATGTACCTAAGTTAGTCAATGTTAGTTTTATGGTCTTCCATCGTATTATTGATCCTATCGATTGGTGAAATAAAAATACAGATGATATTTTTTCGCATTTGGGTTGGTTCGATTTCTAGATCAAACTTATTGAAATCTTTGAAAGCAGTACCTATTTTTAACTTATAAAAATAAAATGAAGTCTTCTATAGGTCAAATTTTGATATATTTAAAGTACTTTCCTATTCCACACCTCGAATGAAATCATTTTATAGACTGCACTGCGTAAAATATTTTGATTTAGTTCGCCGATTGTAACTAGATGGCGTTGTAGCCATTTTTGTATCGCGATAAGGTTTCGTTACATTATCATAATAAATATCAATATTCAATTATAATCCATTTTAGAAAGGAAATGTGTGGAAATAAGCAACGCGTTTTTAGTATTATGGTTATATGAACCTTTACGGTTAATCAAGAAGAGCTGAAACTCTACCTAAATAAATGGTTTAAAAAATATAAGTGCCTTGGTGGGACACCTTTGTCTATTATTGTAATAAATGGAATACATATACACTATTTAGTTGCTGCGACACAATGTTGTTTTCCGAGATCCACGCGGACGGAGTCGCGGGCACAGCTAGTACCAAATAATTACCATGACGTGGGCACAGCAACCCACAGTTCGCATTCCAGAAAGACAAGAACAGTAGTAGTTCGAAATGGTTTCTCGATTATGGATCATTACATACGTGTAGTATTGTCTTGCACGTGCGTGTCGGGATTGTATTCTTGCGCGTAGCAACATAGCGTTTTCAGGCTCAATGCCAAAATCAACTATTTCACTAAATGCTCCATCTCTTGCTACTTCAATCTGATACACGCCATTGCGTACGTGTTCGCTATAGTAGCTACGCGCAAGTTCTATGTGATATGAACCAAGTGCAAACAATGTCAAGTCTTCTTGAGTCAGAACAGGAAATTCATCTGCTCCTATGGCGTCGGCTTCAATATTTCGAAAACTTGCCCGCCTTATTTCTATTTGTAACATATGCTCCCAATTGATTTGGTACATGCAATCTCTCTCTAATGATTCTTAAATATTCTTCCGCATGCGCGTTATCTTCGATTAAAAGATGAAAAGCGTTAATAAGCGCAGCAGCCACCCGGAAATCATCCATCATGTGGCTCATAGCACGATAAAAAAATTCTTGCCTGAATAGGCGAAAATCGCGCTTAAAACTTCCGTTTACGACCTCGACGACCCAGCGGCATATCGTCACTTCCCTATTTTTATTGGCTTCTAACGTGGTTAACTGGTCTTCGCCACGCCGTTTGCTTATTGGCATACGTGCCACATAACCACATGATTCCATGTCACCAATAACGTCTCTAAAGCCGCGGTCGCAGATAAAAACATCGTTTGCTTCAAAAAAGTAATGGAATGGATTGTCTTCTCTTTCGTTAATAAGACCTTTCATTATAACGGCATCCGATGTTGTTGCTGCGTGAGGCCCAGTAACATCTAATATGTAGCCATCACAACATACAATGAGAAATGGTTTTAACAGGTTCGTGTATTTGTGCAAACTGTATGTTTTCCGCTGGAAAAGGAAGTTGGAAGACTTCTGAGTATAGACGTAGGTTCCATCTATGACCAGAATAGCTTTCCTTTCTTGTAAGGGTGCATCTGGGTTTCCAAAAAGACCATTTGGCACAGTCAGATTTAACGCAACTACTTCATTTCTTGAAATATGATCCAGGCCCAGGTGCCTTGGTACGAAATCTTGTACCAAACATTTGCGCACAGTATTCATTTTCCTTTCGAGCGTACGGCGACTCATTCTGAAAAGTACGCTGAGTCTTTCGTTCGACTCACCCGTCCGAAGCTTCATCAAAAAAATAGCAATTGCAGTATTGGGGTCGGTTACTTCTTGCTGCAATGAAGGGGTTTCTCGTATCACTTGCTCAAATGCGTTATGAGTGATGCCCACACGATGATGCAATATTTTTGGATCCATAGTTTGTATATTTTCAAAGTCCATTGTGTTGGAACTATTAAGAACGGCTGTTTGTAAGATTTTCGTAATGTCTACGAACATTTCTCCGGTAAAATCGTGGGATAAGTTTGGAGCATCAATTAAGTGACCCCATTGATTTTCATCCAAATGTTGTTGACATACTCTTGCATTTGGAGGTATGTATAAATTCGAGTGTACCAACAGTTTGATAGACGCCGGAATACGGCATCTACTTGCATTGCCACATTCATGATAAATGCATGATGTGTTAGATGTATTTGGTGCTCTTTTGAATTCATTGGTTTCGAAGATTCCTCCAGATGGTCTTCCTACACGAGGAGGCGGCTGGTCAGCTTGGTTTTGACTGCGGTCAACTGCATACCTTACCCGCAACCAACAATTGCGGCAGATATATTGCTCGCCATCCAGTATTAACTGCAACAAATACAACACCTTTATTCATGACGTTCTGTCTAACTGCGTGTGTTAGCTAACATGTCTACTCGCTAAGAGAGGTCCTAGGTTCGATTCCTTCCGCATACAGGCTCTCCGGCAATAAGCTAGTGTTGATTCTGTGCGTCTGGGTATAGAATAGAATAGAATATACTTTATTGTACACCAAAATTGTAACATAGCTCATATACAATATAATTTAGTGAAGGGTACAATGGCGGTCTTATCGCTGATAGCGATATCTACCAGACAACCTTTGGGTGAACAGGAAAACAATGAATAAGATAGGGGGATAGTCCGTGGTGTACTGCTGGAAAATATATATATACTATATACTACACACAATACATAGACATAATATAAAAATTATATATACCTAGATATTATACATATTGATTATATACATATGTTACATAATTAAGCGATAGGGAAAAACAAGGTAGGTTGATGATGAGGTATTGATATCATGAAGAAATAGAAATGTGTTGAGAGTAGAAATGATCTTTGACTAATTTTTTTAAAAGAATCTAGTGACTGAGCTTGTCTTACTGGCATCGGCAGCGCATTCCACAAACGTATAGCCTGGACTGTGAACGATTTGTCATAGAATTTGGTAGCATGCGAGGGCATTGAAAGTCTCAAATCTTCCGATGATCTTAAGTCTCTAGTATGAGTGTCGTGAAGGAACTTAAAACGTTCTTTGAGATAAAAGGGGGTTGCAGGATTGAACAGAATACTGTAAAGCAATGATAAGATACGAGCATTCCGGCGAAGGCGGATTGGCAGCCAGTTGAGCTTAATGCGAAATTCTGAAACATGATCATATTTGCGTAAACCAAATATGAATCTGATGCAAAAGTTTTGGAGTCGCTCAAGCTTATCTAGCTGCACTTCAGTAAGATCAGGATAGCTGACATCGGCGTAATCAAGGATTGGGAAAAGAAGGGATTGGGCGAGCGCAGTTTTAGTGGCAGTTGGCAGAAAATTGCGCAATCTCCGTAAAGACCCTGCTGACGCAAACAATTTGCGGCTTACTTCTTGCAACTGAGGACCCCAAGAAAACTCTTTGTCTATATAAATACCCAGGTCTTTCACTGAATCGCTGTAAGGAATTGTCGAACCATCAAAAATAATCTGGGGAAGCTGTGACCAGTCAATTTTTGAGCGTAGCTTAGGGCTGCCGACAACAATGACTTGAGACTTCGTAGGGTTAATCTTTAAGCCATGAGCCATACTCCAGTCGGAAATACGTACCAAATCCTTGTTCACCATATCAACAGCCTCAGTCAACTCGCATAAGGGTGCTTGTGAATAAATTTGCAGATCATCAGCATAAAGGTGGTACGATGAGAGAAGTTCATCGGAAATAGAATTTATAAATATTGCGAACAGAATAGGAGAGAGGACGCCCCCCTGTGGTACACCGGCGGAAGTATCACACCATGAAGAGCAAGAATTTTCAATGCGAATACGTTGACGGCGACCACACAGGTAACTACGAAACCAATCAATCACCGTTGGAGATATGTTAAGAGAGCAGAGTATGCCGAGCAGGATATCAAAATCGACGGTGTTGAAAGCATTACTGAAATCTAGTAAGGAAAGAACCGTCAGATTTCCGTTTTCCATACCCAATCTAATATCGTCGGTAATGTTAACAAGAGCTGTGGAAGTACTATGTCCTGTACGAAACCCGGATTGGAAGGGATTAAGGATATTGTTTTTGCGTAGAAAGGCACTAAGCTGGTTATGGATGAGACGTTCTAGGACTTTAGATAGGAATGGTAGAATGGAAATTGGTCGGTACTCAGAGAAGGTAATAGGATTACACTTTTTTGACAAAGGGGTAATTTGGGCTTCTTTCCATAAAAAAGGAAAGACACCAGAGGATATGGAATAATTGAGGATATGGCAAATAGCTGGGAGAATTTCGTCAAGGACAGGGAGTATCATTTTGCGGCTGACACAGTCGCTTCCAACAGCATTGGACGTGATAGATGCTATGCTCTTTTTAACATATATATAAGGGTATAGTATCTATATAAGTATGTATTCAAAACAACAAAAAACAAGAAACGGTAAGAATGATTAAAACATGACGTTACTACCGATGGTAAAATATTGATTAACTAACTTAACAAAAGTGTTACAAGTAATCTTTTTGTTCACGCCATCCCACGTCTGGATATATTATCTATGTTATGTACTTATGTATTCAAAACAAAAAACGGTAATGATGATTAAAACATGACGTTACTACCGATACTAAAATATTGATCAATTGACAAACAATAGTAACAAAAATGGATCAAGACTGAAAACGTCCAAAATATTTCACTTCAAAAAGGTTTTTCTAGGGATCTTTCGTTACAAGTAATCTTATTGTTCACGCCTTCCGACAATCTCAAATAGAGTCGGGGCACGGCATTTGAAATAAAATACACATATGCATGTACTAACCTGTCGAGGTGCTAAAAGTCCTTGAATATGCTCTGCAGTTCCTGGGTGATTATCCAGAAACGGTTGAAGCAACTGATAGTTTCTTCTTTGAAACAAAAAATAATTGCAACATATGCAGTTTCTTCTTTCCGCTTCCATTGTCACAGATACACAAAGCAATAACAAAAAGTCCGATGAGATATAGACGTGGTCGAAAGTAGAGAATCAGAAGAAATCAAGTACACAAAAGTCGCAGGGAAAATATAACCAGAAAATGCACAGTACGCACCGAAAGCAAGCAAACGAACGACTGCGTGGGACACATGTGTTGATTGGGTCAGGTAGTTAGGTAAAAACCAGTTTTCTTTCAACGTCGTCGGCGCAGCGTATACCGTATTGCTTCCTAAGTGCGAAAGGGACAAAACTAATGCTATCTCCATCTACGAGTCGACGCTAGCAATCCCCGGGTTCCGAAATGCAAAAATATTAAAAAAATACTTTTAGCACGATTGCGAACCGTTCCGATTACATTTTTATATGGGTAGGTGCGCTAAGGTTATCATTGTATACTTTGCAGACGATTTGAGCGCAAGACAGAACAGGGGGAATGCGTCATCATTGCTACCATGTTTTTACTGCTTGAAATGTGGCTATGTGCGAAAAAAATTAACGGTTAAATAACTAAAAATACGTATTTTTAAAACAGTCATAACTTTTTTCTGAGTGAATATATTTTTTTCACCTAGTAATCAAAATTGTATGGTATTTAGTCGACTTTAAGCTTACATAGCCCTCAATAGTGGTGGAAATGTGGACCACTTCTGCTCATTGTCTTTTACAATTTTTTCCGTTTAAAATTCACCTCAGTGCACCAACTGTTAATTATTAGATTGGCTGCCAAATTATTAATCAAATTGATTAATTCGATTTTATGCTTTTTACAAGATATAATAGTATAATCACATGCACAATTTAATACGTTTGTAATTTACCATTTTAATAATAATGATTGAGGAAAATCACGCATGCAGCAATCTTAAAATTGATATCATTCATCAAATTAACAAAACCATCACTTGAATAAAGTAATGATTTCTTTGTATAACCAATTTCCCAATTAAAGGATTCCAAATCAACTTCTGATCTACAAAAATCATTCATGCATACTTTGCATTTCTTGAAAATTTTTGTTTTGCATTTTTTGATTATGTAACCAGTCACAGATTCTTTTAATTCAGCATGCAATAATGATTCGTTATTTTTAATTATGGTCATAATTCTTAACAAAGAATCAATGTCACATGCAAAATTATCAGCTCGGGAATCATCACAATTTCTCTGAAGCACATTTTAACAATGATTGCATTGAATTATTTTTCTTCTTTTCACAATTAGCGCGTGCAAATGAGGCGAATTAACATTTCGTACACCGTTACTCCTGATACTACTACAAAAAAAACGGGTCTTGATTAAAATTTGTAGTAAGTAAATTACAATACCTATGAATTCACATTTCCCGAAAAGTTTTAATATTATGTACCCAATTCCTGATTGATGGAATCATTTCGGGCTTAATTAAACCATTTCTAACTACTGATAGAAATTGAATAGATTCTAAGATTGGTAACAAATCATTTCACAGTTGGAAATGGGGTGAATTATTCTTTAAACAACATTTGAACATTTTGGCGCCGCCTTCATAAGAATAACCGTTGAATGAATCAAACAATTTGTCAAATATTTAGAGGAAGTTTTCAGTCTGCTTACATTCGGCTGGGAGTATGTTGTGTTCTGGAAAATAAAAAAAAAATACATTATTTGACTTAAATTAGAATAAAATACTGTAAGTATCTCTTAGTGAAAGTTAGGCATTTCACAGAAATTAAGCCTTATATAATTATAACACGTTACTGTTACCCCAATACTCGTATGTTTGAAAAACAACATGATTGATTAAGGCTATAATAATAATATGTAGGTACATCATGTAAGTTGTAACAATTTAGTAGGCCCGTTTTCAGCAGTGGTAATGATTTGTGTATCATATGTAGTATGGTATCTTAAAATTATCATTTAAAAGAAATACTTGCGGCGGTAACCACCTACCATCAGATGAGCCGCCTGCTTGTTTGCCACCCAATAACATAAAAATATTAAATTACTTACTAGCTAGGAATCGCAGAGTCGAGGATACTCTCTGGCTGAACACTTGTGCAGCATACTTGACCTTCATTTTAGGTGTTATATCTTTCTGTACATGATATTCGGTTAATTTATTTACTAGCCTTATATCATCTGATCCCTCGTCTATATTTAAAAGCATTTCTATATGAGCCCATTTTGCACGAAAGTGGCATTTTTTTGTCAATAAATTATTTCTGACCCCATTGGGTGGATCAAAAAGTGGAAACACCTTGTCGTCAATTTCAAAAGCTTTTGAACTATATTCTTCTCCCTTTCTTATATATAACTTTTTATTGTGCTGACATCTGTGGATGTTTGGTCGCATATTGTGGCTATTACTTTCAGCACACATTCATGCAAATCTTTTATAATATTTTATAAGTCTTTTAAGGTCTACTTTCTTTCTTGAACTTTTGCAAAATGTGAAACAAATGGGCTGTTTAGTTCTACCTGTGATTCCCTTAATCATGAAGACGAGGCGTGATCAGCCAGAGATTTAGTCTTTGAAACCATAATCTTCAAATCCCGATATACGGAGAGATAGGCCGGGAGCTGACGCCCGGTTGTCACCACTGCGTTGACTGCCCCGAAGACACGGCGCTGCACACGCTGCAGGCGTGTCCTGCGTGGGCGACGCTGCGCCGCGAACCAACTAATCGCGGTGGTCGGTGGTGACCTCCCGCTTCCGGCCGTGGTTCTGTCCATGGTCGGGAGCGAGAGTGCTTGGGAAGCCGTCGCCGCCGAGGAGGTGATGGCGATCAAAGAGGGAGCGTAGAGGGAGAGAGAGGCAGCTGCCACTCTCTCTTCACGCGCCAGACGCATCGGGCGCGGGTTAGGGGACCCGTCGCCCGACCAGTAACAGGCCCGAGAAGGCGGCGCGCATGTGTTCCGTGCGCGCCTCTCAGGAGTACGTGGGGCAGGGACCTACAGAGGGAAGAGGTCCGCCAGGGGCTGGCGGACCGAGGCCTGCCGGGGTTGCGGTGCATGCAGCTGCGAATCCCGCGATCCCGGCTCAGGGTCAGGAGAAGGAACACCGTGGGTTTTTAGCCGGTAAGAGTCCGACATAACCCCTCGCCTTCCCCGGGTAGGAAGGGTATCCATGAGGATACTCAAGAGATTACTACATAAGCACTAAGATTTTTTTGTAAGCAGCGTTTTGATGGCATCACAAACATTTGTCTTAACAAACTATATGCCTTTGGGCTTGATTTTAATATTGTGAGGCACATAATCTTCTCTTCTGTTGTAAAACGTCTTCCTCTTGGCTTCTTTGCCCATTTCAACTGCATTTTTGTGAAACATTTTATATTTTCTGGTAACTTATCAATGAGAGATAAAAATGATTTGTTCAGTGATAAATTCTTTGCAGCTCTTATTTTATTATATTGAAGCTTACATTTTTTTATTTAACCTTTCCTTCCAGCTTTATTTTGAGTTGAGCTATTGTTTTTTGGTACATATAAGGACCTGGAAATGATAAGAAAATGTGAAGAAAATGTGTTTTGGTTTTGTAACACTGACAAAATCCTGTCGTGTTCACGTCTCCGCGAAAACAGTTTAACTGTCTATAATTAATACTTGTGTCTTGTGTTGCCATAACCATCACCTGATGAATTTTGGGGTACGGGCAAAAGGTTTACATCTTTTGTTAGTTTCTCGATTTTGATACGCCCTAGTGACGTAATCACTGCAACGATCGCCGTCCGTCCTACCTACCTACGCAACACAAGAATGAATACACATAACCTGTGATGCAACTTTCCAATTGCTTTTTTCAAAAAACTAGTTTACCAATCACTATTTATTATGGAATCACAAAACTACATAATATACATAAACCGGAATTATTTTAGAGAATACTTCCCAAATTTAGGTACTACACGCGGTGGTATCCAGAATCTAACTTTAATCAATTATTAAAATCATCATCAATCAAGTTAACAGAGTGCTGAATTGCATTTATCAATCAACACTTCATGTAGTAAAAAATAGGAGTGCTGATTTCAGCTTTATTGCCTTGTAATAAGGGTCATAACAGGGGAGCTGTTATGACTCCTTTTTGTAGAAGCTGTAACTTTTTTAGATGAAGCGAAGTAAGTAAATTAAACGTGAAGTGATGCAATATAGAAGATTTAGGGAGTCATTAACAAAGATTTTGAAGTATAGAATTTGAATAGATTTAGATATTTGGAAACTTAAATTTTAGAACATTACAGGTATAAAAGAAACAAATTATTTCTTAAGTATATATAGTTCAAATTCCTATTTGAAGGAAATTAAACCTCATGACAACCAGTTGATTAAAAATTTTGATGACGCATTGGCAAAGATTGTACTGATTTTTTAACATCATCACTTGATGAAGACGTTTCTATTGAGTTAGACATCCTAGATTTTTGCCTAACTGATTTTTTATTATAACATTGATTAATTATTTGGACACAACATCCAGAGTTGGTTGAATTTCTACTTTTAATATATCTATAAATCTTATTGATTAAATATAAAAATAAACATGGGGGAGAGGGGTACAAAATGGCATACTAGTTAGAAAATCAGTCATAAAATCTTTATTTATTAATAATATTGAACACTTTAGTAACTGTGTATTCTTTGGTTCATTACCTATTAGAATTATAGAGATCAATCAACTTAATACAAAAACAAAAGAATTATTCAACATTCTTTTTTATCTTGAAAAAAAAAACCGTTTTGTCCGCCCTAGTCGGGTAAAATGACACACGTGATGTGGACAAAATGGCATACCATTTTTTTTAATGAAAATCAGTCGATTAGAGACAGAGCTCACACGTAAAACGCTTTGTATTTTTCGGAACATCTGCACATGATGCATGAGCCCATCTTTTACAGCTCAAGCACATTAACCAGACCTCCTTTGGCTTGGACCTGGAGTAGAGGTCATTGCAATAAATGCAAGGACAATCTTCATCATCATCTCCGACTTCAGTGAAAGCTTGTAAGGAAGAGAAATCATTTTCACTGTCGGAACTAAAATCCAAAGCTTTCGTAACCTTTCTCGTGTTTTTCTTTGGAACAGGTGGAGGAGCTGATTTTGCTTTTGCCTCTTCTATATTTGGCGTTGAAGTTAACACCAATATTGTTGGTTTCTTGCGTGGTTTTCTTTTGCCTTGTCCAGCCACATATGTTCCTATCGGCACTGGAGACAGCACGCTGACTGGAACATTAATATTCATGTCTTGGAGTATCAATTTAGATGATGTGGGTGTCGTAGGTATTGCAGTAGCTGTGTCTCTAGGTCGGGCAACTGAGAGTGGAAGTGGGTTGTCTGCGGCTGATGTGCTTGCAATTATCAGTGATGTCGAACCGCCTGCTTCTACCTGAGATGGACCTGATGACGGTATGCATAGGTTTTCTGCTGCCGTTGAATCTTCTTCGGGCTCTACCCGATCTTTTTGCATGGGGATGTTTGTCGTTTCAGCAGGCTCAAACAAATAATCTGGAAATATGTTTGGATCAACAGGCCAGAGACCTGTTTTTTGAAACCTATTGACGGCAGTTTGAATCGTTGCTGCTTTGCCATAAGCTTTGTTGAGAATTGCACCTATTTGAAAATGAGTAACAACTCTGCCTGGATGGTTCTTTAACCAAGTGCTCACTTCTTGATTAAAATATGTCTTCAGTGGCCCATAGAAAGATACGTCTAATGGTTGCATGCGGTGCGTGCAGTGAGGTGGCAAGCATACCATAATGATTCCATGCTCTTTTGCGAATTTTAAGCTTTCAATACCTTTATGACTTATATGTCCATCAACTACCAAAAGCACTTTATCATCAAGACTCGCTTTTACATGCAACTGAAAGTGCACCAACCATTTATAAAATACAGCTGTTGTCATCCAACCTGATTCCTGGGCAATACCCAAAGTACCGGTTGGAGCTTCGTCTATCAACTCCTGTTTCATGATTTTTCTAGGATAAATTAAACACGGCGGGACAAAATGGCCATTTGCACTCATGCAACAAACAACTGTCACATGAGACCCCTTTTCAGCACTAGTCAAAGCCCCAACCTGCTTACGCCCAGTAGTAGCAAAGACCTTTTGGGGTCTCTGGACTGTTGATAAAGCTGACTCATCGACATTGTAGAGCCTATGAGGAGAAATGTTGTTGCTCTGCACAATGTCTTGGTAAGTGTTGAAAAATATGCTTGCTGCCAGCAGAGAGCTGCATGCTTGGGCTCTTGCAGCTGAAGTCGCTTCAGGTTTCCTCAAGGATATGTCTGGATGTCTGCGTCGAAATCCAGCCAACCATTCTTTGCCTGCCATCTTTTTTTCATTGTTGAAGTTATGAGGAATATTATTAACGTCCGCAAACTGGTAGGCCAATTCCAAAACTTCCTTCCTTGTGAATCCAAACAATCTCGTTTCTAGTAATTTAATATGTTCTACCAGTTCTCGTTCCATTTCATATGTGAAGACACTCCTGTACCTACCCATACCTAAAACAATAAGGCGAGTACGTGATTAAATCCGCTCTGATCATGCTTACATAACGCTACAGTTAAAAAATACTACATAAGTTGGTATACCTTTAGTAGTTGGAGCTAAGAATTTATTTTGTTTCAGTGCATGTCTTCTTAGGCCTTTGCCACACTAGACGGAAATTCCGTCGCCGAACTTCCGCGACGGAACGCCAATACATTTTATTGTATATAAAATACAAATAGCGGGCACACTACGCGGAAGATCGGTCGTTCCGTCGCGGACGAGAGCGGACCGCTCACTCGCTCGCGTCTGCTCGGTCGTCCGCGCACCGATCTTCCGTCAGCGTAAGATCGGCAACGTCGCATTACAGGTATTTGTATGCATCGCGCCACATTCAGCGGATAGCTCGCAGTGACGACGCACGCACAGGATGTTTGACACTGAACGATTTATTATCGAAGTGCAAAATAGAGTTTGCCTTTGGGACTCTAGAGAAAAGCCGGATAGAACTGCAAAGAAACGAGCATGGGAAGAGATTGCGAAAATATTGCACGACAATTGGGATAGTGAAATAGAAACAAAACAGCGAGAACTTGGTGAGTTAACACTTTATTATTTTTTAAACCTAGGTATATCTAATTATAAGTACTCGTATGCATGTAGGTACTAATTGAAACTATCATTCATTTAAACCTACTTAACAATGATTATATCAGTCACCTTACCTAAATGAAATTGTGTTGCCACTCTAGTTTACCTTCTTCCATAAAATATTTTTTAAATAAATCTCTCGCATGTATGGCATTAGAGGGTCTAGATGTATTACAGTTTGGTAATGTAGGTAGATCAGAAGTTAACAATTCGTCGTTGTAGTTCAAACCGTCTCGTCTCCGTACAAAGTTATGAAGAACACATGTTGTTTTTACTATCTCTGTAGCAAAATCCGGGTTAACAAGTATGACCGTATGAAGAACTCTCCACTTGTTGCTCAATATGCCGAAAGTACATTCCACATAACGCCTTGCACGAGATAGGCGGTAGTTAAATGTACGTTTTTCTATGTCTAATGTTTTATTGGGGTAGGGTCGCATAACATGTTTATGTAAAGCGAAAGCCTCGTCAGCTACCAGAACAAATGGTAGTGCTGGGCCGGTAGTACCGGGGAGTATTTTATCCTCGGGTAGGTCTAACATGTCATGGTAAAGTTTCTGTCCGAAATTTGAACTTCTAAATACATTACTATCAGCTTCTTTTCCAAAAGATCCAACATCGATAGAAATGAAGCAATAATTAGAATCTGCGGCTGCCATAAGAACTATTGAAAAAAACTTTTTATAGTTAAAATAGTTAGATCCGCTGTTGTCGGGATTAATTATTCTTATATGTTTACCATCCACAGCTCCTAAACAGTTTGGAAAATTTGCGTATTTATAGAATTCTTCTGCCACTATTAAAAACGATTCCTTATTTGGCTCGGGCATTTCAAGTGGTTGCAGTACTTTCCAAATTACTTCACAAGTTTCTTTTATTATTTCTGTAACAGTCGATCGTCCCATCAAAAAATCGTGAGATAAACTTTTAAAATTCATTCCGGTAGACAAATACCTGAAACAAAAAAAAACGTTCAGCATCATCACGTTTTCCCGCCAGTGGCTCCCCCAATCTAAAATAATTAATAATAAAACATTTATAAACGAACTTATGTTAAATTTGCTTCGGTCAATCCCTCAAGACTACATTTAAAAATGTTTCGCATCGATTCACATAATTTACTAGTGATGCCAACTCTCACCTTCGGCGTATAAACAGAAAAGTGGCACCTTTGCCTTCAAAATTCGAAGTTAAGAGTTCGCATCGCTAATACACTATGTGAAAACATAGTTAAATGTAGTCTTGAGAGGGTCCACGAAGCGGATTTTCCATATGTGGTATAGATAAATTATAGTAATTGTACTTATAATTAATTATTTTCTATTGGGGGCGCCACTATTGGAGCTATATCACCCTAAGCTAAGTTATTTCGACATTTTGTTGATACTTATATTATTTAATTTTACAGTGGATGAACTTCAAAAGAAATGGAAGCACTTAAGAGATTATTACGTAAAAGAAAAAAAACAAGATAATACAAGAAGTGGAAGTGCTGCACCTAAGAAACGTAAAAACTCGTACATTGAATTGCTGGGATTCTTGGATGTGGTGAAAGAGTCTCGGGTCTCATCAGGGAACATAAGCGCTCCGGCAGGTGATAATGACCAAAATGAAAATTCTTGTGATGAAATATCAAATAATACAAGCACTCAACCAAGAAATGCAAACGCACAAGAAACTGTAACTGAGTTTTTTTTTTTTTTTTAATCTTTTTTATTTAAATTGGGGTATTTATCCATGTGGATACGCCAACCCATCATGCCTTATGCTAACTACCGACATCAGGTATCTTATTAAATAAAACTAAAATTAAATAAAAGTTTGTAAAAATCCTAGTCAACGAAATGAACCAACTGAGCCAACCTTTTCGCTAAGTCAGAATTCGGCTGCGCTAAAATAGTTTGTACCAACCCCACCTCTAATAAATTTAATTTAAACTCATTGATTAAGATTTCCCTTTGATTTTGATTCCTAACACAATCCATCATCTTCGATCACATTACAAGAAACACAATTGGGTGAGTACACTTTCTTCATTAAGAACGCAAACTTAGCTGATGGACAGTGTCCGCAACGCAATCTTAACAATAGTTTAACAAGGTTTCTACTTAATGTACTCTTGTCAAACCAGGGTAAACGAGGAAGCTGGCCTTGAATGGTTTTATACCACAGTCCTTTTTCTTTGGAGATTATGTTAAAATGTTCTTGCCAATTATTAAAGCACTTATTTCTAAATTTAGGAAGATAATCCACATAATCGGGTAAGAAGTTAAATTCCACTCCCTCTTGTGCAGCTAATTTCGATAATTGGTCCGCTTCCTCATTCCCTCGTAAACCAACATGTGCTGGAACCCATTGCAATTTTATCTCTGTATTATTATTGATAAAATGTAAAATGATATTTAAGATATCGTAGGCTATCGATGCACCTCTGCAACCAGAGGCGCATCGAGCCACGTGTTGTAATGCGCTCTTGCTATCTGTAAAGATAACAATATTTTTTATAATTTTTTGTCATTATATAGGACAAGGCCTGAAAAATGGCAATGAGCTCCAGTGTCATAACAGATACATTTGAAGTTATTTTAAAACCTGCTTTATAGTTACAACTTTGATCAAAAAATCCAGCACCTAAGCCATGAGTACCCTTGGATCCATCAGTATACAATTTATGCCAGCTCCCATAATTTGCATGGAGCTCCCTAAGAACATTATTTATTAAAGTATTAGGCTCGTACCTAGATTTAGCTAAAGATATACTTTCTAACTTATCCTCTAAGCAATTCTGAAAATCAACTGCTGACAACCAAATTTCAAAACTAAACATTCTAAGAGTTTCTACTGAAATACAATCCATTTGCCTAACATCTTCAAATATTTGTGCTAGTAATGGCTTCTTTTTATTTATCCAATACCTGATGTGGCATAGGGCACTCATGTCAGAAATTAAATCAATAGTACTATTCATAGACCAAGACTTGATCTTACTTAAATATTTATAGGCTAGATATTGTCTCCTTACAAACAGAGGTGCAATATGTAACTCGCTCTCCATTACATGAATTGGGGAACTCTTGATAAATCCACCTACAACCCTCATTGCCTGATTTTGGATCCTATCAAGCTTAGATACATTACTTTTAGCCCCACAATCATACAAAAAGCACGCATAGTCAATACGACTTCTAATTAAACCCAAATATAGTCGTCGCAAATGAGACATGTGTACCCCCCAAGAACTTCCTGCCAATACCTTTATTACATTTAAGAATTTTGAGCATTTATAGACAACTTCATTTATATGTTTTCCCCACTTTAGGCTCCTGTCTAGCCACATACCTAAATATTTTATATTTTCCGTATAAACCAAATCTTTGCCGCCTACTTTTAAGATCGGTATATTTTTCTTACGACCTCTACTGAAAAGGCAGTATTGAGTCTTATTTGTTGATACCACCAATCCTAGTTCATTTAATAACTCTACTGTCAAATCCAAAGCCATACATACCTTTCACATAATTTAATGTCCTTATTACTGACGAATATGACAAAATCATCCGCGTATTGTGCAATACAGACGTTTTGCAGTTGATGGCATATTTTATATGTAATCAAGTTGAAAAGTAAGGGAGAGAGTGGGTCTCCTTGCGCTAACCCTTTGTTTGTGTATCGGCATATTGTATCACCATCATTCAACCTTATCTTTAACACTGAGAATTTTATTCCACCTCAAACTGAAGAAGTTTCAGGGACCTCCCAAAAGAAAAAAAAACCTAAAATGACAGTCTTTCAACAGAGTTTAATTACAGCAATGAATAAAAAGCAACAATCACCTAAAGCAGCCGAAGAAGATGCCGACACGAAATTTTTACTTTCTTTACTTCCTCAAATTAAGAGCCTAAATGAAAGACAAAATTATGAGTTCAGAATTGAAGTGATGAATTTGATTTATAAAATCAAATATCGTAACTCATTTAACATGTCACATAATCAAACGTATTCTTACAACCATCCTGGCTATAGTACATACGAACAATCACCTACAACATATAGTATACCTACAGGAGATGTGTCTCCTCCGGTGTACCAAGGATATACTACGAATACAAGCAGTGCAAGCTATTCGACCATACAGTCACCCGAATCTATTGAAACTCAAGTACGTCCAATTCAATCAGCTGAAACTGAAACAGCACACTCAATTGAAGAAATAGACGAAATATTTCAGAATAGGTCCACTTAATTGACATAATAGAGGAAATGTTGCAGCAATTTAATTCAATAAAAAATTAAAAGTTTAAATTTTATTCAATAAAAAGTTAATATACTTAAGTAATTAATCAATAATTTGTTTCATTTCATATACTTACTTAATATTTATCTTACCTTAATGTAACGGTCAGCCTTTCTTCGGGAGGTATAGCTGTTCTAAGTTTTGTATTTTGCTTGATAATATAGTCCTTAGTTAAATTCAGCAATACATCAAACGATTGTATAGACATACGATAATATTCGAATGCTTTATCTGGATTAAGTCTTAGTTGCATATACAGGGTATGAAATTGCCCAATTTCTAGTCGAAGAGTATTTAAGGGATGAACCCAATATTTACGCTTTCTTCTTCTAATGCCTCATAAATAGCTATCACTTCTATCGGATCCATCACAAATTCACGACCACACCGTATAAGCGCAGGCAGCCGACTGATGATCTGCCACTGAATATTCAGTGTGGCTGGTACCGTATAGAACGGATTGACCGCCGCGGAAGTTCGGCGACGGAATTTCCGTCTAGTGTGGCAAAGGCTTAAGAGTCGACTGTGGGACATTAAATACTTTAGAAGCCAATAGCCAGCCCATTTCATTATTCTTCACAGCTTCAATAGCCTTTTCCATGGAGGTTTTATCCCATCCCTGTCGGTCTGTTTTTCTAGAATAGTTACGAGGCATGATTGTTAATAATCTGAAAAAAGAAAAAAGGGTGGGTCAAATGACATAGTATGCTGTTTTACCCGAACAAGGCGTATGCCATTTTTTCCACTTCATAACCTTCAACGTAAGAAAACAATAACTAAAAAAATAACTAGAATTATGAGATTTCAAATCATTTTCGAAGTTATTTAGTAAAATTACAATAAACTAATGCTAAATTCAAACAAATTAACGCAAAAAATACTTACTTTTACGAGAAACAAAATCCGCCGGAGTAAAACTCGTGACAGCAAAAACTAAACAAACATGTGTCCGCACCACACGGCCCAACGGACGCGACTGGCGCCGCCACAGGTTGCGACCTGTTACTAAGCGATCCTCTACACGCCATTTTGAGAACTATTATGTCTGTGGGTTTGGAGAAAAGGAGGCGTGCCATTTTACCCACCTATGTAATTTTGTACCACTGCAGACCCACCGTACCCCTGGCCGTACCCCTGGTGGTACGGTGGGTATTTTAAAGTTTAACGATACCACTGTATTAAATGATCGTAGTGCTGTGCTGATGTAGATACTAGACGGACAGAAACTTATAAACAGTTATCTCGCATATTAATGACTCATTCATTAGTTACATAGGTAACTACTAGTATTTGAAACACATGATGACATGATACTAACCGCGCTTTTGACCTATTTTTTTATTTATTTCCTCTATTTTACTACTTATGTTTTCCAGTAGTACTGTATTGCAAATGAAAATTTTTTTTTATTTTCGTGTTATGTTGTGGATTTTCATATTAGATTTGTTCAATTAAAATATTAAATTAAATTGTTGTAGTCAGAAGTGGTTTTAACTAGTGATACAACACTACTACCTGGTGGTATAGTATTACTTTAAAATACCCTCCGTACCACCAGGGGTACGGTGGGTCTGTAGTGATTTTGTACGCCGCTCCCCTACAATTAGGATACAAGTGAATGTCGAATAAGTATGGACCATATCTAATAAAATGGGATTCTTTTTCTAAGTTAGTTAATTCTTCTTCCAAATTATCCATTTGATGATTTCCATATTTTAGAGAGTCTAAGTTAATTTAACTTAAGGAAATTGGCGATAAATGTGGTAAGCTTTTATTAAATATGTCCTTTTTACAGCAGTTATCAACTGTTATATCAAAACTTACATCTAAAGGAGACTCAATTAGAAAAGAACAAGAATTAATTGGCAATAACTGGATAGTTTTGGAGTAACCAATACAGTTTTCTGTTAATTTTACAATTCCTTTACCAACAATTGAATAATCATTAATGTCACTATCACATCGAATATTTAATTTATTTGTATTTGAGGGTCGGTATCTTTTAGTCCATAATTATATCGATATGTCTAGGTTGCCAGTAAGACTAGATCGCGATGCGACTGGATCTTGTTTGGACTATGTAACCTGACGTCCACATCTCGAAATGACTTGGTAGATTGGGCTATATCTCAATTTACCTTTTTCGCAATATGACTAGATAGCGGGAGGCCTACACAGTGTATTGTTTTTAAAGGTACAGTTACATACAATTTAGTATTTCTAGAAACAAAATTTATTATAAGTTTAAAAAAGCAAATTTATTAATAAAAACCAAAATACCTTAACATTTGTCTTTAAAAAATCGCCTTAACTAATAATGAACTTATTATCCAAACTATTTTAATCGATATTTTAATGCACTTCTATTGCTTAAAAACTGATATAGTGATATTTGTGATGTTTCAACTTTATTCAACAATTCTTGATATTTGCCGTCAAATATAATGTCTTTCTTTTTGCGGTTTGAACTTACAAACAGTGCATTTATTACTTTTTTTAAGTTAAACATAAATAAAAGCAATGAAGGCTTATGTTGCATACGGACATTAAAGCGACGATGTCATGCCTCTAAGCCGTTATTTGTCCTGTGTCTTTCTTTGGCACATGAAATTAGTGTGGGGTCCTGTAACCATTGTCTGCGAAAGTAATTTGTCAATGTTTCCATTTCTTGAGAACTTGGTGCATTTGATACTATAGAGTTCCATCCATCTTCTATGTATGGTGCTGGCAGAAGAGGTAAATTGGCTGTCATTCTGGTTATTTTTCTATCACTCTGAGTAGCTGTTAAGCCAATATCTGTCGCTTTCTTCCAAATTGCCTTGTTATAGTGAAAGTAGCATCCGGTAAGTTTTCCATTTAGAAAAACAGTAATAAAAGCATTAATCAATGCTTTTTCGAAGTCGCATTTAAAGATTTGAATTTGCACTCCAAGCACATCACGTACTATTGTGAATAAAGCATGATATGTTCTTTCATTTTCATTGGGCAACAGAGCATACAAAATAGGGATGATGTTGGTCGAAGTCTGGCTACTCTCAATATCAATATGCACGGAAAATAATTGGTAAAATGGTTCCGGCCTTAGAATAATAACGCCTAGAAACCTAGTACGAGCACCAAAAGTGAAGCAACTTAAACTATGCCGGATACGGCAAAGTTAGCGAATCGAGCCGTCAGTGCTCAATGTCACGCTCTGTTGAACACACCTCCCAAGAAATATTTGAAAATGCCAATTTGTTGCGTAAAAAGTTGCTTTAACACATCTGGAAAACATAAAAAATGTGATAAAATTGCATCTCACATATTGATACTAAGATTTAATCCATTGTTTTTACGTAAATCGATCTCCAAATCAAAATTTTCTTAACCTAATTTATTACAACGAAGTGTTGCCAGTTGTAAAGAAAAATTACCCATAATACAGTAGACACTAACACTTGGAGTCTACGGTTTTTGATGCCCATTTTATTGTAGAAAAACATGTTTATATGTTAAAAATAACAAACACATGTTCACAGCAGACCCGGCTTAAAATTATAGGGTGACGATTTTGAAATATTTAAAAAGTTATCATAATTTGCGAATGTTTGTCGCGTATACTAACTACTAGTTTAAATAGATACGTGACATAGACTCGCAAATTAATAAATTATTCTAAGTATAATTACGACTTTAGTTAAGAACAACACTAAAACTTTTATAAAGTATTACGATAAGTATGTACTTGTGACAGTATTTTTATTAATTAAAAAAATAGATTCATTACCTAAGTTACGTACGTAACATTTTTTATATGCAATCTATGCTATGGCCCAAATACATACAACAACCTATTACAACCAACCTCTAAGTCAGCCCGCCGAAATCATGCTGGCCATTTACATTTTTTTTCTTTTTTTGAAGCTTTTTTATTCTTATGACATTTTCACTGTCAGAAGGTAATTATTACTGCTGGGGTCGCCCGGTCGCAAACGTGTAAATCGATTGTTCTATGTAGTTAATTGATTAATAATAACGTTACTTGTTTAATTTTTCTATTACAAGTTACAAAGTAGGTACCGTTGCAGTTTTCATAAACTTATTTTAATATTCTAATACAAGTCACTAGTTATCGATGTTAACAGCACACTCTTTAGAAAAACACTTGTTAATAATTATATTGAAAAACCTTTTTAGGTACTCTTTTACCTTGACCTGACTCTTCACCCAAACTTCTCCTAGCCTTGCGCACATTTTTCTTCCATAACTTTATAGTCTTCAACAATTTTTTTCCTTTATTTTTTGGGGGAACACAATCAGTCTGATCATCATCTGCTCTAAAATCACTGATTTCGAACATGTTTTTACAATAAAATAAACTTTCGCAGCATGCAACAATGGCGCAGCGAAAGCCTCTCAATAAATATCTATCACGCCATCTAGAATCAATGAATCAAAATGAGTTTTTGCCATATGAAACTAGATGGCGCAATGCTTAATTTGATGCAATAATATGGGCATTGGGTGCCGAACGCCCTTGTTGCTCCCAGTGCTTCAATTATGGAATTAAACCAGTCTTCAAACGTATCCGCATCAAACCAACTGGATTTTGTCCTATTATATCTGGTTCCGTCAAGACCATTGGCACACTTTGTCCATAAATTGTCAGCTTTGTAAACCACATATGGTAGAAAAAAATCTCCACTGGCGGAAGCTGAGAACATAACGGATATTGCCGTTTTGGTATTATTTAAAGTTTTATTTGGGTGTTTAGTGCCTGCCTTAAAATATGCATTTTTAAGATCCTGGGTTATCAGAAAAAATTGTATCATCGTAGTTTATTATGTTCTCTGGTTTGACAATATGTAGTGAAATCTTCAAATTTTCAAAATATATATTATAGTCCTGTACGGTTTTATGGGCTCGAGATTCTTTGATATTAGTTGTAGAACGCACCGTCAAAATATTTCTGTGGCGTTTTAAAGTTTCTAAACCACTTCGGTCCTGGCATTTATGCGCGTTCCCATTGAGGGACCACATTTGAATTTTGAGCTTTTGAATGCGTCAGCCTTTAGTAAAAGTTCTCAAACAATTGTAAATTCAGCCTCTAGTTTGTAAAAGTAGCCACTCAAAAGTTACAATCGCTTAAAGGTGGTCCCTCAGTCGTGACTGACAGGCATCCATATCTCACAACCTATTTGAAATTTACAACTGCTATAATATAAATGACTACTCTTAGTAAAAGATTTGTAAAACTAATTTACTAAATATCAACCCTTCCTGTGCACTAGTGATGCAACGAATACTACTTTTACGAATACGAATATCAAACCTACTACGAGTATTCGGCGAATACGAATACGAATATCTCGCCATGGTAATAAAAGACTTATTTATTTGATGAATGTTTACTCTTCTTATAATTAAAATTTGGTTACGTATTATAATACCTAAGTTTATTCTAACTATTTTCAAGATAACTACGGTTGATTCACATATGTTCATAACGCATATTGGTCGACTCAACTACTGTTTAACTTACTTAATCTTGATTAAACTAAAGTTAATTGCACTAACGAACGTTTAATCTAATGAATTTTTAAGATATTGGATATTACAACTATGTATGAAATACCTAATGAACGGTTCAACTTATTGACCTCGTTATATGTAAATAAACTATGATTCAACGATTTTTGTGTTTTTTTTACTTTCTTTTTAACGGATAATTAAACAACGGCGAAAACATTTCTGCGAGCAACTTGGAAGTAGCGCTCGCCGGCCGCTGCCGCGGCACCGTTCGCTTCGAAGATATAGGGGGGGTGAAAGGGCCGCGAATGGCTTCGAGAAAAGATGGTACGGCCGTGCCTGCTTTGCTCGAGACTTGGCGGGGCACTACCGTGCCCCCAGATAGTCGAATTCTGCACGCCTTTTCTTTTTCATATCTTTGATAGGTATCGGTTGCGCGATGATAACCATATTGCCGGAGATCTCGAAGCAATGCAAAGCTAGTAAAAAAAAATTTCAAAATAAACCACATGGTCTTTGGGAGTAGTTTCTAATTTGCCAAGCAGATGCTTCACTACTCTTGAGTCTAGTGGTTCCGAAGAACTTGAATTTGTAGATATACCACAGTAGACATCAAAGGCATAACAGTACCCATCAGAACTCGTAATCATCAAATTTTTGTAACCGAATCTCACAGGCTTACCTCTAATGAATTGTTTCGCGGAATGACGCCCAAAGTATTTTACACTTAACTCATCTATGGATAAATCTTGATGAAACATTCCCCATTGTAAAAACTTTTTCATTAGGATGTCAGCAAGAGGTCTAATTTTGAAAATCTTAATCTGAATCTTGTCCGTTGTTTCAGCAGTAGTAATTATTGCAAAAGTGAAGATATTTCTTGATTTCAGGATTTCTGTTACTCGACATAAATTTTATTAAATAATTATAGAAACATTGCAGTCTTCATCCAGAGACCAGTATAAACGTTCTCGTGGTAGCAAATGATAACCAGTCAAAAGTAAAATTCCGAAGAATATCTTCAACTCATCCACTGATAATATAAAGTCGTGTTTATTATTTTGAGCTGCGTAAGTCTGTGAGAATTCAATGATCATGACCATCACATTGTCATCAAATATTTTTTCAAAAATTCTCACCTTATTTTGATTTTGGAGATCAGTAATCAAGTTTTCTAATCGTGCCTGAACATTGCCTTCAAAATAATCAATGGGTTCATAAACAGGGTTACATTTACGCTAGCGGGGCTCTTCCATACTGGATCTGGACCTCTTAGCCGCAGCAGCTAAAGGCTAACTCGTATCAGGTGAAGTTAAGTGTAGATATTTTTATTTTATAGTAAAATACACTTAAGTCTCCATGTGGCGTAACCAAAACCTTTTGAAAGTCGAATGTTGCTGCAACAATCTCTTCATTCGACATCGCTTCATCTTTGTCCTACTGTTTTAGTTGACGTGCAGCTTTTTCGGCAGACTGATGTGCAGATTTTTCATCTTCTGTCGATATTTCTTTATATTAGAATAGATGTGACAAATATCACACATATATTTCTTCGGCTTATGGAAGCCTATGTTGAAATTTGCGTTAAGGATATCGCGATATTGTAGTTTTGTTGATGCTTTCCTGCGATATTTGTCACTGTCAAACCATTCACAATACAAGTTAAACATACGAGATGTGTAACAATAATAACGATAAACAGATACGAGAGGCGCACGGACCATAGTGCGCTCTCGCTCGCACAGACACTACCTGTCTCGCTCCAGCCGTTCCCACCGCGTGACACTTTTTTTTTTTTTTTTTTTTTTTTTTTTTTTTTTTCTATTGGACTGCTGTAGGTCGTCCTAGGGGACGGTTTCTACGTAACCGGGCAGTTATTGGCGAGACCTGAAGGGTCTCCAGCCAAATGAAGGGTCTCCAGCCAACGCGTGACACTATCGGCCACGGCCTATATAAGCCAGGCGCACCGGCGCGATAATCAATTAGCTAGCGGTCAGTGCTATAGCGATCGTTTTCCCGCAGTCCTATAGTACAGCCACGGTTGAAGAGTGCGAAAGCCCCCCTTGCAGTCCACTCCAAGACCTAAGTTGAGGTTAAAGGGTTAGATAGCTTACCTGCCGTCGGCTCTGATACCTCCAGCTAGGACAGTATCTATCTACACCTACAGTGCTAGTTCTAAGTACCTATTGTTACTTGAATGAATAATATAGTATTGTTGTTAACCATCGGCGTTTCACTTCTACCTCCTACAGATGTACTTTTCACATCCTCCAAGTATAATTTCTTTGAATCCTTTCTGATGTAATGAGATTCCACTAAAGTAAATGATTTGACGTGATCATACCACACTACTTTTATATTTATATTTTCCTCGTTTATACTCTAATACCATCATTTCTCCATCATACTTTTTCCACGACGTAGTCACAATTCGCTCTCCTACAGAAATAGTATTCAAGAACATGGCCTTGCATACCTTTGCTTTTTGTTTATCCTCGGTAGGAAGAAAATAGTGAAAGTATATTTACGGTCATGATTAGTTCAGTTGTTTGACGGCGTTTTGAACAGAAAAAAATCCTGAAGTTTTTGGCCGGGCGTTTTTCGAAGCTTGTCAGAAGGATTTTTAAATTCAAAAGATTCTGAATGTCTTGATGTTGAAGTGGATGGATGGATTATAACCTCAGGGTGTCTTCGATGTGATGTCAGAGGATCCCTTAACTTCAAACGATTTTGAATGTTCCAGGATTGAACCGGATTGTGAAGTTCGTGGTGTCTTCGATTTAGATCGCCGTTTTTGTAAATATGGCTCCTTTGTGTGATAAAGTTCACATAAGATTATGATTGGATTTATACCCAGCTTACCTATATTCTCTTCCATCAAGTAAAACACTTTTCTGGCCTTTTCAAAATGCCTCTCGTTCAGAGGTTTTTGTGAACTTGTTTGAGCAGCAATTGTATTTCGTATCTGAGCGTCTTTTACGTATTTTGATAAGTCTACCTGTTCTACGTCAAATGGATAAAGGCCGCATTTACAGAATCCATTCTTGATCGTCTGAGTTATCTCCATGTCTAGCGTATCTTTAAAAACTTGGGAGAAGTTTGTTTTTGTTACGTATTTGTTTAGGTTTTCAGACCGACTGCCAATTTTTTACGGTGCGCTTCCATTCTTATTTCAGTGGCTTGAAGACACTGAAACTTGAAAGAGCCAAATAAAAACGTACAAACATCTGCTGTTTGTAGAATGTGAGTGGTGTTAGGCGGTAAAGCGTAGAGAATGATATCATTATTCTCGCAGAACTTACTCAGTTGCAATGCAACTGCATTGTTACCAGATGAGAAAAATGATATTACAGTGTTTCGTGCTCAAATTTACAGTGTTTACGACAAAATTACAGTAAAAGTAAAAAAAAAACAGTGAATTTTACAGTAGATTTCAAGAAACTTTTATTAACTTTTATAAACTATAATACTGTTTTAATTTCACCTTTAGTAATTTAGAATAAGCATAATATCTATATATAAATATACATTAATCAATCACTGTCACTATCATGTAGCCCGATATCCGCTCCTTTTTTGTAGATCTCAGAATTAAATGATTTTATCATTTTCTCAGTTGGTTTAAAGTTAACGCAACTGGTGCTGTGACGCCGAATGGTTTGTTGCGCTAACATGTTGCCTCTTATTGTCCTGGTTATTAATCTATTTCGTTTCTTGGTTTTGGTGTCGTTAATTTGACTGAAAATTCTCTCGCATTCCGCATTGGAGTTAGGAAGAGCAAAGATCGGAACTCGTCCAACTGTTTCACCTGAAAAGCAACATTAGTATTAAAAATATTGTATTTTGCAAACGAAAGAAATACATTTCCAAAAAAAAAAGAGTCTTAGTTGTTAGTTGTTACCTTGGCCAGAATTCATCAGGCCGTATTGCAGCATCGAAATTTCCTTTTAACTTTAGCAATTTTCTCCATTGGTCATCCAAAGCTTGTTGTTCTATCATAGAAGTTGGTGTCAATCTTGGCATTAAGCTATGTTTTGAATTGATTCAACGCGATCTAAGATATCGAGACGTGTTTCAGGATCCAATTTGGATATCCCAACCAATACTGGATCATTTAGCAAGAATCTTTTGCGGATGCCTACGCACGCTTTAATCAAAAAATTTCGGCATTTCTTTTTGAAATCCTTTTTTTTCTCTGCTGCTATTTCATTTGTTGAAAACTGTTTCTCTGTGAACTGTACTCCCAAGCCCAGGTAGATGTCATCCAAATTTTTGAAATTATTTTCGTCTGTTGGGTCAATTTTTTCTAGTTCAGTGTTTGCAATATGTGCCGGTGTCATGTATGTCGATAAAAGTTCGTGAAAGAGATCGTTCATTTTAGTGTTAAGTTTTGTGATCATTGGAGTCTCACTCTGAAATAGCGTATTAGTTTCAGTACATTTAGGTAACATCCAGTTTAAAAAGAAAAAGTATGATTTTGTTATGGGATCGTTCAACTGCATATGGATACATTCGTTGTCTTCAAGCCATCTTCCATCAAAAAACAGTGTTAGTGCATTCCACTGTTCTAAAATTTTTTGCACTACAGCACTTGATAACCATCTAGTTTGAGCCGGTTCCAAAATTTTGTGTACATCTGTTTCTGTGAATACTTGAAACTCTTTTAATAGCGATTGTCTTTTGCTACTGGTCGCAAAATAATTGTAAATATCACGTGTTAGCTTTTCGCATTCAGCTGGTAACTGTTTGCATGCGTCACTCGCACAAAGATGCAGGGATTGACAAACACATTTAAGAACGATAATTCCGGGACATTTTGCTCTAAATCGACTCGAAACAGAGTTGTGACATCATACACTCGTCTGATCCAAATCCTATAATATCTTCTATAGGAATAGAATTTTCCTCGAAGGATTTTATTACTGCTTCGAAAAGATGTTGCGCTGTGGCGGTAGCTACCGGAGCAGAGTTTTCCTCGCCATGTATTTGAATTAGGTCCCAAAATCTGCTAACAATTTGACCTTTTAGTGCACAGTAATATCTGACCACAAAACACATAGTTTTTACTGCTCCGATATCAGTGCTTTCATCAATCATGACAGAGAATTTTTGCTCCTTTAGATCTGCACACAAATCTTGTTTTTCCGATTCTCCTAGAATATTGTTTACTATTGCTTGACATTTTGTTCTCTTCATTTTCATATTTTTTGCAATCTGAGAGTCAGGAAACATAGTGAGCAATAAATCAACTAAGTGGTCCATCACCCTCATGGATATTTTATGCTCTACCATAAAAGCGGCCAACTTCAGTCATCTCAGATGCTTTGCATTTATCATCATCGGACTGCTTAACCTTTTCAAATGCAGTAGCAATCGAAGATTGAGCTGGCGCTGCTGTAGTTCTTTTTACATGCTTAGCACCTTCACCATGTCTTTTTATCACTACTCTGTCAGCTATCAATTTTGCATCACACAGAACACAAACTGCACGATACGGGTCTTTTGGGTCACGTTTCAGCCAAGTTTTGAAACTATTGTCTTTTAACCACTCGTCTCTGAATTTTTGTTTATAATGTATCTTTTTTTGCTTCTTTTTTTTTGGAGTTGATGGTCCACTTTGATCACTATCATCAGATGAATTAGGCATTTTAAATTCTCAAGTCCTCAAACAAAATAACCACTTGCACCAGTTTCACAGAAAGACTTGAAAGAGCCAAATAAAAACGTAATGCATTGCATACGAAACCAATTTACAATCATACTACTTTAAGTTAGTCCCAATAGGCTTGAAAACTAAATTAAAACACGGTTGACACAATTTGGGTAGTTAATACTAAGAAGTGGTTTTTAGTCTATGACGGGAAATTCCCACGTAGTATCCACCGCCGCCGCTAATCATGCCCGTTTAAGTAAGACATATTCGTTCTTATTACAATAGAAACAAGGGTTGTGACATATGCAGAGAGGTGGCGCGGGCTCTAGTAGCCACTTGCATTTTGTTATGTTCATGTTATTTTTTGCTTTTCACAAACGCTGCGTTCAGTTTACAATAAAATATTTTGATTTTTGCCTGTAGAAAAATTATAGTGCTCTCCATACACTGTAATTTTAGTATTACAGTAGACAGTAGATCATGTGAAATTACAGTAAATCTGCTGTAATTACAGTGTATCTGGCAACGCAGAGTTGCATGGAAATGTGTGACTTATGTCCATCTACGAAAAAAAGTAAAAAGTATTAAAATTGTACATCCATCAAACTACATTCTCTTGAAGAAGTAACTGTAACAGAGTTATTCCTATTATAACTAATAGTAATAATGTTTGATGGTCAAAACTGCACATTTCATTTACATACACTGTGTTGGCTATATTTTATATTTTTATACTTGTATGTTTTAGGTATGGTCTGATTGGAAGACGAAAACAAAAAAGTAGGCTTCCCTGATTAACAGAGAAACACAGGGCACTGGTGGAGGACCAAGTAGAGCCAGGCCACGTTATTTAAATTATTATTCTGGATTTCTTCAGTATTACTCTCATCATCACTTAATTCTTTTGCTTCGTCAAGATCTTTCGATTCTTGTCCTAATTATAGTTTCTATGCTTCTTCCTGGAATAACATCATTTTTTTTTTGTTTGATGTTTTTACGCTACCTGTGCCATACCTCATTTCTTTGAGCATAGAAAGAACTGTTTGATCAAATGCATCTTTAATGTTTTCATTATTTCTAGATTTGTAGTTGGTAGTCTGTCTAAAACCTTATTTCTATTCATCGGACTTATGCCGCACTTTTCAAACCCAGCTGTAATATTTTTATGGACGCTGCATTCTGTTTCTTTCATAAGCTTTTTAAGAAGCGACGAAAATATATTTTTGGGTATAGTAGCCGCATTCTCCCGTCAGTCTTTTTCCAATTATAGAGCATGTGCCGCCAAGCATTTTTCAGAGGCCTGATGAAAGCCACGTCCAAAGGTTGGTAAAATGTATCTACCTTAACTTCCAGTGAAACTAGTTCCTTTAAGCAAAGTTAGGCGCCTTACGCCTCGTTCAGGGAGACGCGGGGCTTTGCGCGTCGCGTCTGGCGTCGCGTCTCGCAGTCTAATCAAACAAGAAAGCTGCTGAGGTCGATCCAGCCAAGCTGTCTTCAAGTGGAACAAAAAATGTTGAACCTAAATTGCAGCCTGATAAGAAAATATTGTTAGAAGCCGAAAGTGTAAGGTCTGAGAGGTTGGTAACCAAACTACCTACCTTCCGCAAATCCTTGTCAATGAAATCTTCAACATCTTCTATTGAGACGCGTAGAAAGAAGCTGGGGTTAGAAGCGGCAGAGGCAAAAGCTAGAATATAAATGCAACTCATCGATAAACGCCTAGAAGCGGGCCTAGCGGAACTAAACGAAGAATACAGTCCACCGTCAGTAACCGATAACCAAATTGAAGTTGCTAAATGGGTAGAACGCAGTCGAATTGAGTTGGAGTCACAGCATGTCACTAATCAAGAAAAACCTACGGATTTGCTGTGCCCGCCGGCGGATAACAACACCAGCACCGATAGTCCAATTCAACAGTTGGCCTGAGTACTTAAAGATATCGTGATTACCTCAGTTGGCAACGACAACAACAGTAAAAATTTACTCAGCCACATCAGCACACCACGGGATCTGCCAGTGTTTGCTGGCGACGCAATGGAATGGCTGCAGTTCAAAATGGCCTATGAAGAATGATCCCGCGTGTGTAATTTTAGTGACTCGGAGAAGTTATGGCGGCTGCGAAAATGTATTCGTGACGCAGCCAAGGACGCCGTCCAAGCGTTACTCATCACGGCAAACTCTCCTGATACGCTAGAATTACAGTTCGGGAACCCAGACGGAATCTTGTTTCGTATAAAGCAAGAAATTAAGAAACTCAACGCGGTGTCGTCAGAATATCACATAGACAGATTAGACAGTGTTTTCACATAAAATAAAGAATTACGTTGCCGCCGCACGCGCACTCGGCCGAGAAAACCACCTAGAAGACACGAGTCTAATCGCAGTTGTGTTATCTAAGCTGCCTACTATCCTGTTGTCTAAATGGGTCGACTTCAAATATTCTCACAACACCGCAAGTACCACGACGAGACTCGATCAACTATCGGAATTCCTTCATGAAGAAGCCGTAAAAATAGCACAGTGCAGTGACACTTACTTGATGGACATAACTTTGTCTAATAGACACGGACATATGCTTACGATTAGCGCGCGGAGCGTAAACGAACTTAAACTGCCTAAGCAAAACACAAATATAGTGAACTGTGATAAAGGGAAATGCCAAGATTTCCATTACGACTCGGACAGAACGAACAAAGATGAAACATATCTTATTAAAAAGGGCAAATATTGTAGTATGTATTACAATAACAACATTTACAATCTATTTCCTGTTTCCTATCTACGAACTTATGTACTATTTTCTTTCCTTTTACATAGTTAGGTAGTAGTTTTTTACACAAAAACTATAATTATAGTTATTGTGTAATTAAAACATTAGATACAATGTCAAATACTTAATTTGAATCTGTTTTACAATAATTGAAGGCCAACTCTCTTGAACTTTGTCTTCTACATCATAATCTTTACGTGATCCAACATAATAATTTATTTGTACACCAATTATACAGGGTGGTAATTTGAGATGGGACATGAAGGGTAGCTACCTTAACCATTGTAGCTACAGGAAAACGTTCTTAGAAGACTATCCCTAACTTTTGGAATAAATACTATAAGGATTAAAAGATTTTCAAAAAAAATAACGAGAAAAAGGGCAGTTTTCACAAATCATTTTTATAATGCCAATCGATCCTATTTCCCATAAGGATCAAAAGACTCTTTCGGACCAACTGAGGTTGGAGTACTAAAAATAAAAAATAAACTCACTTTTGATGGTTTAGTTGTAAGGGCAGCTAGCTACCTTAATCGTTGTGGCTACAGGAAAATGTTCTTACGAGACAGTTCATATTTTTTGAAAATATTTGGTAACAACTTTTAGCCCAATTGCATGCAATCTTCTTATTACAAGCTTTATTTGTGAAGCCATTCTAAAATTTCAAATTCACAAACTGTGTATTTATTTGGTTGCTTATAATCCTTTTACACTCTTCTCACCATAAACATCAGGGTGTGGTCTGCATTTTTTTCATATGTTGTAGTCCCATTAATAACAAAACCACTGACATAATCGGTTCTTTATTGTAATCGAAGTGAGGGGTAAGTGCAACTTCGTCAAAAAGTGGTATGCATAACTTTTCTGATGCTTTAATTTTTTTCACTTTTTTTCTAAAGCTAGTTTTCGAGGATTTCTGGGTGCAGTGAAGCCCGTGATATCATCCTGGTGAGTATTAGTGGGGAAGGCACTACAAAAAATCTTCTTCACCGGTACGCTCTAGGTCCTTGCTTATACAGGGCCAAGGCCATATTTTTTTAATCCTTCGTGAATCTTCAACCTAATCTATGTTTCGCTACCTCTCGGAATCGTAGCATTGTAAATATATTTGCTGCTGAAGAAACTTTGCTGAATTCTTTCTTAAATGTTGCATTTTCTGATAGTTTTAAAGCTTAATTTAATCTTGTCTTTGCAGAATAATTTTGTCCTTGTAATTTTTTATCTTATTCTTCAGCATAATTGTGTCGAATTAAAACTTCTTAAAATCGTTCTCTTGACATCTTGCTTGCCTGCAAATACAAATTATGACTTAATTCTAGTATAAGTATAAATAATAGTTTAGTATAGTAAAACTAAATAGAAGTGATTCTAATAGAGTGAATGATAGTGTCACGGTTAACAGGGAAGAGAAAAACTCGACTCGTTGTTCCACTTGCGACCTCGCCGCGCGATCAGCTCATGGTTAAGGGCTCCGTTTGGGTCTGAAACTAGTAGGGCAATCCCGAAAAATGCACGCGAGTAAACCGTAATTAATCATAAATATGGAAGAAAAAAACATTTTGTGTCGACCAAACAACATACACAAAAGCAGGAAGAAGAAGAGTAGGGGAAGGGAGGGCAAGAAGGATCCGTTAAGGTTGAATAATATAAATACGTTCTACATATAATTAGATAACATGTAATGAAATTAAAACAAAACCAAACTCTGATTAATAATGTTCAAAAATAAAAATAAAAGGAACATAATATTCAACATCTTCATTGTCATTTTTTTTAAAGTCTGTTTTATCCGTTTTGCCATATTATGGTAGGTAAAACGGATAAACTTCGAGGGCAAAATGAAATATCCCTTAGCATTCGAAATCACTACAAAAATCACCATCAAAATAGGAACCATGTCCCGAGTATGACGAACAACTCTCATGCGTCCATTCGCGAGATTGAGAGCATTCAACCCATTCTTGTAATGGGGGGGGGGGGGCTGGTATATTATTATTTCTATGAGTATTTCAGCACTGGATGCAGTAAAACAACAATGGTTTGTGGTATAGCCAATGTACAAACGGGAGGGTGTGGTGCTGTCGACGTAGATCGTGTCTTTTCTGGAGGCTTCAAAACAGGTGTTGTCGGGTCCGGAGGAATGTATAGAATACGGTGTCTCCCTCTAGTAGATCGGAGTTCCGGAGGCTCAGCGGTGCAGCGACTCCCTCGAGTAGATCGGAGTGGCGGAGGTTCAACGGTGCAGCGACTCCCTCAAGTAGGTCGGAGTGCCGGAAGGTCACCAGTGCAGTCTCCTTCAAGTCAATTCCAGACCGCACACTTTTCTGGTTGTCTGTCGAATCCTCCAAAAGAACTTTGTTTCTTTTCTTTTTCGAGTGCTTTTCCAATTTCGAATATAATAATCAAAAACGATGTGGCCTGTGATGAAAAAAAGGTTTAATATAACTAAAAAGAAGGTGAAATGACGTGTGAGGATGATGATGAAAAAGTTATCCTACATACAAATAGACAAAGAAAAACTTCGCTTTAACAGAAGAAAGAACTTTTACTCTCGTAAGACTGGTTAGCCTGTTTATGTGAGACGAGTGTTAGCTGAAATGTACTTTGAAAAATCAAGGTAGTCAAATCGCGTGTGGCCCGAGTTAGGTTCGGCGAGGCAACGTTGGAGTTTATAAAAAAAGACACGTCTTTACAGTGTGAACGGTTTAATGAGACTGATTTCAATATGGAGCTTATAACTAAAGAAGTTTACAAATGAATTCTTATCTTAACTTTAATAACTATTTTGGTGTAATGTTCGGCGTGTGAGCTGACGACGGTTTGACAGCGTTACGCTGATATAACTCCCGGAGGACGTTTTAAAATACAAATTTGATTTTAAGCAAAAGCGTTTATTCGCTAGCACGGCTACCTTAAGACTAACTTATGTTTAACATTGAATTAATTAGGTGAGGTGTGCCACCGCAGGTGGTCCCATAAGCTTCGTTTGATAATATTTCTATGGAACAATCGACATTTCAGAACAATGAGCGTTTGCGAGGTTTTACGTTACAGCTAATATTGTTTTGGCTAGACATTACTCCTCCGTCCTTAAGAGCGAAGTTCTCTTCTATTGGAGGACTTCGTAGACATAATTTTAATACAATAGTGCGATACTTGTATGCAAAAATAGAAAAGATTATAAAGATTATTATATAGAGTCCAATCGTCCAAATGCTAACACTTTTCACTGTTATAATTTCCTTTTCACTATCACTATATTTACTGTTACTGTTTACACTATTCTTCAGCGCGAACGTTAGGAGCTTTAGATCCGTTAGATCTATTCCTTCTAAATTCATAGGCTTCACAAATGTTGTAGCAGGCGAACTTACTATTGGTAAGTTTACTAGAGGCAACTTGGAGTAAACTGCATTACTGTTCGTTTGATGTATTTTCAGATGTATATTTTGTATGTCTGCTGTACATATGTCATCTAGGGTAATTATGTAAGTACCTTTTATCTTTTGATGAGATATTTCATCGCCACATTTCTTCGAGAGCAACGTTTATTTTCTACAATAGAGTATCCATCTATTAGGCTGTATTATCTGGACCTTTACAGTTTCTAAGTTTATTGGAATCTGATTGCATGATGATACATTTTCTGCGAACGTCATTAATTCTGTAATACAGTGATCTTCCACAAAGTCACTAGCTTCGTCGTAATCTTCAGTGCAGAGGTACTTAAGTTCTTCAATTTCTTGACATGGGTGAGTAAGTAGTTTGATCGTCGACCCTTTCACTAATAGGTATGGGTATTTGGGTATAATGACAACGGTACGGTTATGATGGGAAACAGGTAAGGGATATAGTTTATAATAGATATAAGTGTCTTTTCCAACAAGAGGTATTTCTAGAAAATAATTAATTTGATTTCCTTTAAAATAAGCTTTTAATACAATGGTTTGTTCTATCTTAACTAGATTTTCTATCCTAGGGGGATATACTAACTTTTCTATTCTACTAATACTTTCCAATAAATGCAATAACTTATCTGTATTAATAATAGATTGATGTAAAATTCCTAATCTACTTAAAGCTAGACTTGTTTCTATCTCATTCAATTTAATATAAATAGTCTGAAAGTTGTGGATCAATAAATTGTAAGTACTCATTATGTGAATTTCAATGTGATCCAACATTTCTCTTCTTGAAACATTATTTAAATTATTTGTGAAGTTACTAATATCAGCATTAATTTGAATGAGATTATTATTTATTTTAAATGTCGAATTAACAAGAGTTTGTATCACTTCATTAATCAAAGTTAATCTCTTATAATCATTACCCTGATTTGATTTTATTTCGTTAATAATTTTATCATATTTAATGGCATCTTCATTATCAAGATTTCCTGTTATAAATTTTATAAGCGAACCTAAAGGATTAAGTAAGCCTCGTTTAACTCTAATGGAAGGTGTAACTTGTTTTAGTTTTTCTACCGTTATATTTCTTAAATACTCTATTTGGTTTACTACGTTAATAAAACTAGACGTAAATGCATTATCAAAATGGCTAACTAATAGGTTCAATTGGGAATGTCTTAAAATATTATCTTCTAAGTCTTCCACGATGGGTTTAAAATCTAAAATCTTAACAATGGTCCATTTATCATTGCTGACTACGGCCATACCGTGTTTCACAGGCAGGATTCCTGGATTATCACGTAATTCTTGAAGTTGAAGGGCCTGCAGTCTCTTCATCGTGACTACCGCCAAGGCGAGTAGGATGAATCTGCGAAGGGCGTTTAATATTTTTTAATGGAGTCTTAGTAATTCTATTTTTAATTTGAATAGGAACGATGTTTCTATTTGTTTCGTCTGTTACTACAGCTTCTACATAACGCGGTTTATCTTTACTACTTCGTTTATTTACATATTTAGTAAATATTTTATCACCTATTTATATATGGGTGTTTCGCGTATTTCGTGCATATTCCATGATATTTTTAAATTTCAAAATTATTGTCGAATAACGTTGTTTTTTTTTCTGATATCATTAGTATATAGATAATCTTTCAACATTTTGTAGATTTTACCTTCTTTCTATAGATAATAAAGAAATTACTATCATATCAAAAATCAGGGTGCGACGGTAATGAGAACGTTAGGGAGGGTAATGATTTTGAGTCGTTAAGTGAAGGGATAGGGGTGCGAAGGTAATGAAGACAAACAGAAGGTAACGTTTTAAATTTTTCATTTTTAATCATTTATAATTTTAATTGGTGGTAATAAAATTAAACAGGTATTTAAATCAATCTATCATACATTTTTATATAAGGCCATTTCTCCTTGCCTTTCTAAGAAATTAACAGTTGAATGTTCCTAAATTAGTTTATAATAATTATAATCTTTGGAAAAATGAGATCAAAAATCACAGCTATTTCTTAGCAAAAACTAACAGTCATACTAAAAAGTTAAACAAATGTAAACTTATCCAATATTTAAAATTACACTCAATACTCGTTTTTTATTGGTCTTTTGTATCAGAAAATATTCAAATCATCTTCATCAGTGTCACTCGAAAAGCGAATCAGTCTTTTTTGCTTCATCTCCTTTTTAAATATTATTTTGTCTCTATTTTCTTTGGCGTCATTTTCACTCTCACACTTAATGAATTCTTCAAAGTCTGTTTGATAAGTATTTTGACCTGTTTTCAGTTTAGCACGATCCTCCGTATTAATATTAAACTTTCTATTTGCCCAATCAGTCACATTAATATCCGATAATATTTTGACTTTCGGTGAGTAAGGCCTGTTTGAGCTTATCGAATGGTCAGAATGAATTTGAAAACCTGTCTCATTAATTTCTTGGATAAGTTCTGGTGTAGTATTCTCATCGAGGAAACTCTGAAATTGGTTAGTATTAACCTCCTCGTAACATGGGATATCATAATACCCAATATGTTTGCCGTGACTGCAAATTGCTTGATTATCACATAAGAAGCAGCTTAGTTTCCTCAAAGTTATTTTAGAGCACTCATAGGACCAAAGAGCTTGGTGCACCATCATTGTTCCTTTAGCTGGTTTTAGAGTTGAAAAAGTTTTTGCCTCAATATCACTTCGTGTGACAACGCGAATCTCGATCTTCACTCTACTTCCTACTACTTTAGTTAAAAATGTGTCTAAAGAGTCCACGTCACTGCCAAAACGGACAACTTGGTCTGCTGTTCTTTTAAGAACCGCACCAACTCCGTCTGGTGCCCCTTTACCATGCCCAGCTTCTAAGTAGTTCCAGGTCACAGATTTCAGTTGCGGAAAATCACGATACAGTTGGCTGATCATATAAAATATGAAGCGATTTCGATACTGGCTCGTTGGACTATCGGAAATGAAGTGTATTGTATCAATTTGGGTCGAAATTTCCAACAGATACCCAATGGTCGGTATTAAATGAGCCCAGATAGCTGCAGCATCGTGTTGGGTACATTCACTTATAGTGCAAAAACTATATTGCTTTTGAATCCCAACTTCTGGGTCTATCAAGTAGATGACACATGTATGCAGTGATAACTGCATTCTACTACCACCAAAGTGAAAACTCTGTATTTCTTCATTATATTTAACGCAGTAGTTCTCGCTAAAGTCAACATGAACCACTGCCTCTTGTGGAGTAAGATTATTTTTAACCTCTTTAATGTTTTTATACTGAGTCAAAATATTAGTGCAATGTTTCATGTAGCCCACAAGAGCGTTTTCTAATTGGAGTATAATGTTTCGTGGAAAATCATAGAATGTTTCTTTTTTTGTTACTAATTTTGTTTTCTCTTCATCTTTCACATAATACTTTTCAGAGCAATTACACCACTGATAATATTTAATTTTCTTGTCATTCTGAAATTCGGCGTAATCTAAGTTTTTCAATTGACATTTGTCACATGTTCGATTCAAACAATTTTCAACATTAACGTTGCAGCATAAGCTTTCTAAAATACCTGTCCCGTTAGATTCTTTAAGTATTTTGTTTGTATTAAGACATTTTATTAACAAATCAACATTAACGTGAACTTTGCAAGCACAAGTATTTCTATTGGATTCTTTTGGGTATAAAACCCAAAATGGGCGGTATTTACAAAAAGTTTGATACGTTACCTTAACATTCGAATTATGCATAAACTTTTTGTACAGATTAGTCAATGTATCCGTTAAGTATCTTTTCTGCTTTCTCATTTTGTTCTTAGTAATATATTCTTTTTTATCAGCTGCCATTCTAGTCACTGCGTCATCGTCGAAAAATTCCTGAATAAGTTGCTCTGTCAAGTTTTCAGTCTTAGTTGTTTTATTTTCTTTTTTATCTCTTACTGTGAATATTTTTGTTTGTGTCAAGAGCTTGTGTTTTTTAAATCTATCTTTTTCAGTCATAATTACATCAGAGAACTCTTTTTTTTCTTTCTTTCTCAAGCCCTTGTATCCTTGCCCGACACTTCTTGAAAGAATTTCACCGAATAAGAGTTTTTTTTTAATTTCTTCTCGTTTTTCCGTGTTTACGTTTTCTACCAAACGTTCAACCTTTTCTTCAGCCGATATAATATTATCATTTTTCTTTCTATTCTTTATAACTCTATACAGCATTTTTCTAACAGAATCTTTCTGTTTCTTCAACTTTTCTATTTCTTGTTTTAAAATACCGATTTCTTTTTTATGCCGGTAACGAAGCTTTCTTATAAGAACATCCTTTTGTGGACACCGCTGACAATAATTATTATTACCTGAACCCAAACAGTTTAGAGATGTACTAGGTATGGAGCTTAGGGCTGGTCGGGCGAGAGGATCTTGTTCAGTTGGGACTACTTCAGTGTCACTATTTGGTGGAGAGTTATCTAATAATAGCTGTTGAATAGCTTTTTCTTTCTTTTTTCGTTCATAATGACGTTTGGAATTAACTCTCCATGTTTTTCTTTGAAGTCTCAATTGTCTGGGTGTCATATTTTCTGCACTTTTAATTTTTTTCTGTTCTTTTTTTTAATGTATCTGGCTCTTTCTTTTTCCTTCAGTTCTGCATACTTTTCAGGATCTTTCTTAATTTCGGCATACTTTCTTTGTTTCTGTAAGCGATCGCGCTCTCGTTTCTGCTCTAATGTTTGTTTCGTTTTCTTTGGCATTTCAAATTCTGAATAATCTATAAAAATACAATACCTAATGTTAGTGCTCATCCTTAAAAATCAAGAGTAATATAACAATCTAAAAAATACAATCAAAAGCTTGTTTTAATGAGAAAAAGAACAAATTCACGGACGGGTATAGAACCCGTGACTACACACTTAATAAATCTAACTAATTTCAAATATTTGCTCATCAAAAAATATTAATGAATTGTCTTGTAATACATTCTAATTGCCATCGTTTTGACCTCATTACCATCGCTCAAAAAAACGACGGTAAACGAAGGCAGTGAGGAAGAAGGTAATGAGGTTTGACAACATTATTAATTTTTTCTTAAATAATATCAACATCATGAATTTCATGCATATTCTAAACTACGAAGGTAATTATTAAAATTAATAATTAGCAATAAAATGAACAAAATCATAAATACTCACTCAATAATACGGGCGATAAGAAAGAGAACGTTTCCAAAATATTCACCAGCTGCGAAACTTTACATGCAAATATTTTTTTACCACGAACAAGCGTGCAACCTCTATGACGTTTGCTGGCTGACTGAGACGTGCGCGGGGGAGCAGATGAAGGTAGGGCCGCATTTAAGGTCATACGCACACTGTAACTTAAATTTTCTTTCAAACCGATGGTAATCAGAAAAAATATATGTTAAATATTTATAAATAAATTTTCATTATATTAATGAGTTATTTCTATTTATTTTAGGTGTATACGTTGTATTTTTAATGTAGTTTTTTATATGGTTACTTTGTTTATTTTCAGTATGGATATATTTTGGTAAAAAGCAAATGTATTTAGGAAATTAGTAAATGGACACCGAAGGAAATGACAATTAGTACAGTTTTTCATTTATTATTTAATAATTGTGTTATTTTAATCTGTAAATGTTCCATGCATGTAAGCACAACTTAATTTTGTTTGGTTTGCAATATAAGGAATTTAGAAATTTAGTTCATAAATAAAGATTTTTGATCTGGACGTGTAATATGCACGAAAATTGAGAAACACCCATATACAGCGTGACTTTTAATTCATTGGCAATATTCTATCCCCGTATTCTACTCATGATACTAATGTATTTAAGCCCATAATATCGTGTATTCAAATTGTCAAGTTATTAATTTTAAAAACGTAACATATCTTGTCATTTACCTACATAAAGTCCAAAATTAATAAACACGATAATTTTTTTTTTGTAAAAATGATAATTAAAACTTTAATAAATTTAAAGTATCAAGATGCGTCCGCTAGTAATGCTAGTATACCAGTTTACTACGCGGTATTATTACTTACGCTACAACGTAGGTACGAGTACGAGCTCTCATTCAGTAGGCATGTCCTTGAAAAGAAATGCCGCCAAACAATATTCGGCATGAACAAAGTTTACCTACATCGGGCCTTTCGATCGATCCCCGCGCTCATCTGCGGGGCCGCGGGGTGCGGCCGCCCCCTCTCGAGCAAAGAAATGCATGCGCGGCGTCGCCTGCGCCGCTCCAGTCACGCGTTTAATAGGTCAAGTGCATGACGTGTAATTCGCGAAAGATTCTGTGAACCGTAAACCGTAAGTAACATGCCACGACCACGTAGAACAGTGTACACGAACCAGCAATACCTGGATATGGTCTTGTTTTACGACCGAACGCACAGTTTTCCGCGAACCCGTCTGATGTTCTATCCCGATGAATCAAGAGACCGAATCTTGAGGTCAACTCATAGCTTACTGGATTTTGCATCATTCCACGTAATAACGTATGCCCAAGTGCCAAGAGACCTCCGTGGAAGAGCAGCTGCAGAACGTGCCTGAAAGCTATCAGTCCGAGCTGTACTACCAACATGACACTACCAGCGGGATGTTCGCACGTTCCTCGACCGAAGCTTCGGCAAGCGTTGGATAGGACGCGGCGGGCCTGTACCTTGGCCTGCGCGGTCGCCTGACCTGACGCCCTTAGTTTTTTTTTTGTGGGGTTAATTTAAAAGACTAGTGCACGAGCAAGAAAGTGAAAGTCGCGAACAGTTAAGCGAAAGGATTGTTACGGCATTCGAAATAATAATTGTTAAATCGCGTACATTTGTTTTGCAAAACGTGAAAAGAAGCCATAGGCGCCGTGCTGAGCTGTGTGTACAAAGAACAAGTGAACACTTCGAGCACCTCTTAAAGTACACGTAGGTAAGTACCTCCTAAGTACTAAACTAAAACGTAGTAGTTAAGGTACTGTACTAAATAATTACAAACACACGCGCACGCCGGCCACGTAGTCCCAATCAGCTGTTTCACCAAAGTTCACGCGCTGCAACGCTGTAGGTACTTTTCTAAATAACTCTAATCAGCTGTTTCATTCATTTTTAATGATATTACAGTCATTGCACATGTAATTTTAAACTTTTGCTAAGAATAAGTTTTACTTTGAACACCGAAGTAAAAGTTTAAATCACTTCCAATTTTCCAATTCTTCCTCTGTCTTTTTTTAAAACATTCCCAGCGCTTGTACTTAATTACTTTTGTAGGTAATGTGCTGGGTGCGTTTACAAACTCAACACGTACATCTTTCTATGCGGAAATCGAATTCGCGACACGTAACGCAGCAGCCACACACTCAGCCACTGTGCCAACATGCAACAGTGCTGACAATTATTACGTAGCATAACTTATTATTATGTCATTATGTGCAAGCTGCCATATTTCATTGATTGATGCGTAGAAGTGGCCCCCATTTTTAATATGCTTTCTCGTGTTTGTGGCTTAGACAAACGGGCGCTATTGTGCTTCAGGGCTTTCTGTCATGATTTTAATTTCTTTCGGACCTAACTAAATAATTTAATTTAAGTACGAGTTACACGTTAGTTCCGTAGGAAAATCGAAGCTGCTACATCGCGATCCGCGAGTTCGCGACCGCAATCAAAACGACGCCGGCGCGCCGCACGCGCTCCGTCCCGCGCAAAAAATGAATGGCTCGCGTCGACAGTGATGGCGCGTGTGTGCGTACGTGTCACACACACTCACACACGGCACCCGTACATTTTAAATAGCGCGCAATCACAATTTGACCCTTTTTACTTTTTTGTTCATTTTGGGAAAACTCTGGCTTATTATTTTTGAACACTTTACTAGCTTTAGTTATTATTTGTTCCTCAATTAGATTCTTGGACTAAAATATTGCCAACGAATTCAAAGTCTTCCTGTATATACAGGGCGTCCCACGACTTTGCCACATGGAGGGAAAGTACCTTAAATACTGTAGATAGAAAAAAAAACTGAATGAAGACTTCATTTTTATTTTAAAAACAATACGTACTGCATTCAAAGAATTTTAAATAATCACCTGTCTGAACCGGGAATCGAACCCGCTAAATGTGAAAACAAAAAAAAACTGTAATTTTATTGTACTGATCGAAAGGCTCTATCAGGTACATTTATTTCTTCTGAATAACATAGCATCTAAAATAAAAGGAACACCATGAAATTTACGATTTAATTTAAAATTTTGTTCAGAATAATGAATAGCATTTTCTCTGACTATGTCGTGCTTATAACAACTGACTTATGTACTACTTTCTGCTTTATTATTATTTTGAAGTATTATTTCAAATATTCACCGTGACAAAATAAATAAATCAACGGTAAGCGAGATTATTAAAAGAGTTACAATTTGTATACAATAGGAAGAGACACATTTTGAGCATTTACTAAATTAAATTGTTTGTAAGTTGCACAGTTAAACGTGTCTTATTATTTCAAAATGTTAAATTTCATGGTGTTCCTTTTATTTTAGATGCTATGTTATTTAGAAGAAATAAATGTATCTGATCGAGCCTTTCGATTAGTACAACAAAATTATAGTTTTTTTTGTTTTCATGTTTAGCGGGTTCGATTTCCGGTTCAGACAGGTGATTATTTAAAATTCTTTGAATGCTGTTCGTATTGTTTTTAAAATAAAAATGAAGTCTTCATTCAGTAATTTTTTCCATCTACAGTATTTAAGGTACTTCCCCTCCATGTGGCAAAGTCGTGGGACGCCCTGTATATTTTTTTTTTTTTTTTTTAATAAAACGTTGCCCCACACTAAGATTTCTCTTGTATCGTGGGTGCGTTTACAGACACAAATCTCACAAACAAACGCCCAGACCCGGAACAACCATCTGTAGGCCATACAAATTTTTGTTCCGTGTGGGCATCGAACCCACGACCCGTAGCGCAGAAGCCAATCGCTTAGCCACTGCACCAAACGTGTCGTCAAAAAAATTCTGTTTCTCCTCCCTTCTTATCTATTCTTTTCTCTTTACTTTGTATTGCTTTTTCTGTTAAATGTTTATATAGGTATTTAGTTCTTTGCGAATGTTTTTTTATTAATTGTTGCATGTATTGTTTCTCAAATTCTACGTCAAATGCATGTCTTGAGTCTGTATGTCCTAATAACACTTCAAATGGAGTCATACCTGTAGAATGTATAGTATGATTATATGCCATTATCGAGTAAGTCATTATTGAAGCTGCATCTGTATATTTTTGATCATATTTTGCTAATCTATAAATTTCTATTAATGTTGAATGAAATCTTTCAATGAGTCCCATTGAATTAGGATTATTTGGGGTTCCTATGTGAAGATTTATTTTATATAATGTCATTAATTCTTTCATTAGAACATTATTAAATTCAGATCCAGCGTCCGCACTAATTTTTAAGGGTACGCCATAAAAAGAAAAGTATTTCATAAGAGCTCTAACTACTTCAGGAGTGGATCTGTTTGGGATCTCAAATGCTTGACCCATTTTGCTGAATGCGTCAATTATTGTTAGATAATAACGTCCTTCTATTGTAAATAAATCAATAAAAATTTCTTCTCGTGGTTTAGTTTGAGTTTGGGTCAACTGAAGTTTAGGCTTTAAAGGTTTTCTGTCGTATTTCATTTTCTTGCATGCTTCACAAGAGTTTATAATACTGGAAATGATTTGTTGCATATTATTCCAAAAGTAATATCGTTTGATATGAGCTAATGTTTCTTTAATACCTCTATGACATGTTTTGCCTATGTGATATTTATTAACTATTTCCCTTTGTTCAATTTCATCTTCTACATAAACCACTCTTTTTGTACATTCGAAAAATTGTACAAGTTCCTTTTTAAATAAAAATATAACTGCTTCTGTAAATTGTCTACGATGTTCATCGTGTTCGAAATATATGAAATATTTTGTTTTATTTTTAATATATTCCTTTAAAAATTGTTTAACTAGATCGGGTCGATTGATTGGTAAGTGAACTTCTAATATACGTTGTTTTTCTCTTGACAAGTGTTTTACAGTTAATTTATCAAGTAACCACGTATGAATTAATATTTGATTAGGTTTTGTGTCTATTGCTTCTTGTAAGATGGGGATTCCTTGAGATTCCGTATCTTGTGCTGAATGAACTGTATCTGTCTTAGCAGACTTTTCAGAGGCTGTCAAAGTTGAACTAGTAGTTTTGATAGAGTATGGTGATTTAGGTCGTCTAGATAAAGTTTCTTCTGAATCAGAATCGTGAATACTAATTGGTTTATCTATATCCATTGGTTCTTCTGATGAATTATTATTAGTTGATTTATTTAATTTAGTAATCTCTTCAGTTAATTGTTCTACATATTGTTTTATATCTTCGTCTTTATCTGCATTAGCTTGTGTAGAAATGTTGTCTCCTTTATTTATTGCATTAACGCGAATTCGTGACGATGCGTCTGCATTAGAATTTAGTTTACCACTTTTATGTAATATTTCGAAGTCATATTCTGATAATCTTAAACGCCAACGTGTTAATCTACTGGTTGTCTCTTTTAAGGAATTAAGCCATGCTAAAGGTTTGTGTTCGGTTATAATGATGAACTTTTTACCGTATAGATATGGTCGAAAATGTTTTACCGCCCAAACTATGGCCAATAATTCTTTTTCAGTTACACTGTAACGAGTCTCTGCATCGTTGAGTGTCCTACTAGCGTATGCTACTGGTTTATCGTTACCAATTGGACCTTGAGAGAGTACAGCGCCTAATGCAAACTCGGATGCGTCTGTCGTCAGTATGAATGGTTTGTCTGGGTCTGGATATTGCAATATTGGGGCATTTACAAGGATTTCTTTACATTTTTGGAATGCTTGTATGTATTTGTCATCACTCACTGGCATGTTACATTTCTTTTTAAGTCGTGCTGTCATAGGTTGCGTCAATTTAGCAAAGTCTTTTACAAAACGTCTGTAATATCCAATAAGTCCTAGAAAACTTTTAATTTCGGTATAGTTCGGGGAATTGGATAGTCTAATATAGCTTTAATCTTATCGTCGTTTGGTTTTAGTCCTTCTGGTGTTATGGTGTGTCCTAAATAAAGAACTTCTTTACGTATAAATTCAGATTTGTCTAACTGTACTTTAAGGTTTGTCTGTCTTAATCTATTAAATACAATTCGTAATTTGTCGATGTGTTCTTGTAGGCTAGACGAATATATTATGATATCGTCGAGATAAACCAGGCAATGAAGACCTTGTAGTCCTCTCAAGACGTTATCAATTGTTCTTTGAAAAGTCGCCGGTGCTGTTTTTAGTCCGAAAGGCATACGTGAAAATTCGTAATGACCTGCTTGAATACTAAACGCTGTCTTTTGTTTGTCTTCTTTTGCTACTTGTATTTGGTGGTAATCGCTAGCTAAGTCTAGGGTTGAAAAATAACAACTACGTCCTAGTTTATCGAACAAATCGGTAATGTTCGGTAACGGATACTTATCATCGATGGTTATTTCGTTTAATTTTCTATAGTCAATTACTAATCTATATTTTCATTCGTTTGTAGCATCTAATTTCTTGGATACTAAATGAACCGGTGCACTCCAAGGTGAGTGGGATTCTGATATTATATTATCCTTTAACATTTTATCTACCTGTCTATTAATTTCATCGTTTATTGTCTGCGGTTGTCTATATGGTCGGATAAATATAGGATCTTCATCACGGGTCCTTATGTGATGTTTCACATCGTTTGTAAAAGATAACGGTATTTTTTCTGAATAAAATATATCTTTAAATTCATGACAAAGTTTTTTAATCTTTTCCTTTTCTTCGTTATTCATATGATCTAAACGTAATTTATTTAAGTTTTCTGTTAATATTTCATCTATTTCTAAATCATTTTTATCAGTAATGTTATTTAATTCACACTGTTGTTCACTATTATATTTTATAACTTTAAATGGTTTTGTAATTGTTAAAATAAATTCCTTTTCCGTAGTATTTTGGATAACTGTCGTCGCATATCCATCTATGCATTGCACCAATGCGCTAGGCATTCTTACACCATTATGAAATGTAGTAAAGTTCATTATGGCTTCACCAATATTTATATTTGTAGGTAATTTTACTCTTTGTTCGCAACGCGGAGCAAGTTTAATTGTATTGCAAGGTGTGTAAGTAATTGGAATATTAGCGCCTTTTGTGAAAAGAATTTCAATTTTCATGTCTATTTTAGCGTCAATTTGTTTTAATAAATCACTACCAATTAATCTGTCATAACGTCTATCAACGTCATATACATAGAACTTGTGTTCTTCCTGACAATTAAAAGTAGGAAACAAAGGTATACTTATAATTTCGTTGTGTTTACTAGTTGCGTGAGTGCTGATTACTTGGAAAGGTTCGTAGCTAACGTAATCAATAAAGTACTGTTCTACTAATTTGGGGCTTACAAATGATCTGGAACTACCTGTATCAATCATAAATTTACCGTTAATTTCGGGTATTTCGACATATGGTAATATTAATTTAGAACCACAGTTTAAGTGTATTATTGAGGGTTTTCGTTTGAGGCTGAATGTGAAAATTTTCAATAGCATCTTGTTCATAATGTTCTATTTCGTTTGTTTCACACTGTTCATCTACATCGTTTGAATAAGAATAGTTATAACCATTATCATAATTTTCGTTGAACATTTCTGACTCCGTTTCGTCCATATCGTATAATTCGTTTAAGCGGAAACGCATGCTCACATCTGTTGATGGTTTTTGCAAATTTTGCGGTTTATAACCAAATTGTTGTTGGTTTTGGTTGAATGAAGGTCGATAACCTATTTGTTGTTGATTAAAATTTGTTCGGTAACCTGTTGGCTGATGATTTTGATTTAATGTTGGTCGGTAGCCAAATTGCTGCTGACCTTGGTTAAATTGTGGTCGATATCCAAATTGTGGTGTTGTATTGAATTGCGGTTTAATAATCAACGGTTGATTTTGTAATTGTGGTTTGTAACCGAATTGACGAGGTTGTTGGTTCACGAACTTATTTAAAAATTGTTGTTGGGGTTGTTGTGTTTGATTCCTGTTAAATTCAGGTTTTATATTTTGCACGTTTTGGGGAATTCCAAATTTAAATTGTGGTTGGGAATTTTGACTAATAAAAGGTTTTGAAGTAAAGTTATTATTTGAAGGATTGTACGACATTGTTTGAGGTTTATTGCTTTGAGGCATTTTTAACATTTTATTTCTTGTATTGTATTGATATAAGAAATTTATCTCTTCGAGTTCTATGCTCAATGCATCCTCCAATGAGTTACATCCCTTTAATCTTACATTACGTAACAATTCTTCGGTTAGATTATATAAAAATACGTTCATTGACATATTATCATAAATCGTTATTTTACTTGTACGTAAGTGTACATCTTCCAATACGTTAACATTAGCGATTAAAGTGCTTCTTACGTGTTGAATACGATTACAGAAATCGAGATAAGATTCGCCATGGTTGATTCTAAGTGTTTCTAATTCTATGGCAATACATTCTTCGGATCTAGGATCACCAAAATGTTGTTCCAAGGCCTTCTTTAAAACGGGCCAGTTATCTAAATCTTGTCGCTCACTAATCAGTGATGCGGCTCTACCAATTAATTTGGATGTAATTACGTGAAAAACGTATAAATCCTGATCTGTATTACCACGGATTCTACAGCAGTTAATCACATATTCACATTTTCTGATAAATAAATTAAGTAATTTTTCATCACCATCAAATTTAGGGATAACATCTGTTATTTCCTTAGGGATTTTAGTAATGTTTTCCATTTTTAAATTATTTAAATATCGTTATTAATTAACAAAACACAAATTACACTTATTTCTATTAAAATTCTTTTATAATAATCAAAAATATTCACTTAATACTACTAAAAGAAAACAAATAATATATTTCGATGTTTAGAAATAAAATTAACAGATCTCTTAGACACTTAACTATTTGGAATAGGACTGGATTAGAAAGGAATAGCTATGTGGGTCTACTCACAGACTGCCCATGTCCCTCCGGGTGAGTTTTGCCGGCTCGTCCTTGATGTTTGGTATACGCTGGTATCGACTTATTTATTTGGTTCGTGGATTCCCGAATTACCGCTAGAAAACGGTCGTCGTTACACTTGATTTAGAAGTTTACGCGACGCGGAAATCCTACCGGCTGCGCCAATCAAATCGCGTGTGGCCCGGAGGACGTTATAAAAATACAAATTTGATTTTAAGCAAAAGCGTTTATTCGCTAGCACGGCTACCTTAAGACTAACTTATGTTTAACATTGAATTAATTAGGTGAGGTGTGCCACCGCAGGTGGTCCCATAAGCTTCGTTTGATAATATTTCTATGGAACAATCGACATTTCAGAACAATGAGCGTTTGCGAGGTTTTACGTTACAGCTAATATTGTTTTGGCTAGACATTACTAGGTATCTCTTGTTAGCTACATATTTAGATGTTGCGGAGATCATATGCGACCTTACAATACGTTCGCTCCAAAGATACTTTTGCAACCTGCGAGCAGCCAGATCTACAATACAATACAATACAATACTCTTTATTGTACACAAAACAAACAAGAAACATTACTATAAAAATAGAGATGTACAATGGGCGGTCTTATCACACTAGGCGATTTCTTCCAGACAACCTTTGGATGGACATGAAGTGCAAGAAACAAAAGAGAGGGGTAGTTCTCAGTGTAACAATAAATAAGGAGACATTAATTAAGTACTTTAAATAAACCTAAAAACACAAATAAACAAATAAATATTTCATACAATAAACTATAAAACTATAGCGATAGGTAGTGATCCTTGACGAGTCTCTTAAAGTTGCCAAGGATTGCGCACGTCTAACTATAACTGGCAAAGCATTCCAAAGCCGAACAGCCTGGACTGTGAATGATTTACCAAAGAAGTTGGTAGAATGCATTGGCATTTTTAACGTCAGATTCTCTGATGACCTTAACGATCTCGAATGTGTGTCATCAGATCTACCACTAACTCGTCATAATCAGTTAAGTCTTCGTCTTTCTCTAGGCTTGTAATCTCAAGCATCTCGGCTTGGATGCTTTCAAGTTCCGATATAATCTCTATCAAAGATTCTTTAGAAAAGTTAACTCTGTTTCTAATCTTCCTTACAAGTGCAACAATCTTCCTCTGGATTTTAGAAAAACATCTTTGCAGACTCGTATTTTATCATCATTTTTATCTAAATAATATTCATAGGCAGCAGTTACATTGTTTTGGCTAGGAATACCAACTTTCATAGTTTTTAAAGGCCAAATCAAAAGACAAAATCAATTTTTACTCCAAAAAGTGGTGGCCCAACCACTTTTTGGAGTAAAAATTGATTTTGTGCATTAAAATCGGAAATTTTCCAGCACGCATGACATATTTTAAGTCTTTTGTCATCAGAAAAGTTATTGTGACACCGATACCGGCATTTTATGTAGCATTTGACGGGTTTAGGTTGCTTCGCAGGCATGAGATGGGCATTTTTACCCAAATAAGGCAATCCGTTTTGTTTATTAGATTTAGCTATATTTTTTTTCCACTTGCTTGGGACATTTCTTCCAACGCGTAGGTTCAAAATTTATTTCCCAAGTAACAGCGATTGGAGCTGGGTGTTCTGATGATTTTTGACCGTCTACAGTGTCATTATCTGCAAAATCTAAGTCGCAAGATAGTAAAGTAGACGCCTGAGGTTCATCATCATTGTTGATATTAATCTTCGTCGAGTTACCCAGAGACACTCGTCTTTTCTTTTTAATACGCCTATCCTCTTCACTGTCAGATTGGTTTTCTATATCAACTGCGATTCGCATCGCAACCAGTTGCGAACTAAGAATTTTTATTCTTTGTTCGCAACCAGTTGCGAATCAATAAAAAAAACTTTTTCCTTTAGCTTGGTTGCGAACAAAGAATAAGAACTTCGCAATCTTACATAGTTGCGATGGGACAAAAGCAATAAAAAATGATATTAAAACGATAACGGAATCGATTTCCGCTTCTATTTCTTTGTATTATTTTTTCTTTTTGTTGCTAACTTTTCTTAAATCAAAGCACGTAGACTCTGTGTTTAAAACATCCAGTAAGTGAGCTAGATTTGGTTTAATGCAACATATGTATTTATTTTTGTATGCCATCCTTCCATGTGATTTTTTGTTTTTATTTTTTAATTTTCACAGCAACAATAATTCCGTATTTCGTCCTTTTAATTAGAGTATCCTTTACAGCAAGTATATCTTGAATGGAATTATAGTATGAATTCCATCGTGTTGGACATAGAGAAGTAGGGGATTTTCCAGTTGATTCTAAATAGATTTCACAGGCTTTAAGAGACGTTGAACACAGATTCCAAACTGCTTGACATTTTGCCATGGCTGCAAGTTTTTTGTATAAATTACTTTGGGATCTAGCCTTATCCATATCCCTTGAAGCTATTAAATGTAATGTGTGTGTGGCACACCTTTCATGATTAGGTAGTTGCAACTCTTCAAATTCTTCAGATGACTCTGAAAATTGTATTAGGGTTAACACGTTGTCATCATCCTCATCGGCAATATTACTATGCACAACTTCAATATTTTGATTGAGAGCTGAAACTCTTTCACTTGTTCCTGTATCTGAATCTTGTCCATATATTTTAAAAGCTTTGACCATATTTGATCCATTGTCGGTAACTGTCTTTACTATTTTTGTCAGCGTTAAATTAAATTCAGAATGAATTTCCACAATCAGCTCAGCTACTCTGTCGTAACTATGCGTTCCCTTAAACCTCCTGCAAGCCAAAGTTACACTTTTTCGGTCAAATGTATCACAATCAATCCAATGAGCCGTTACACCCAGATAGCTTCTCTTAGATGATGACCATACATCAGCAGTGGTGCATACAAAATCAACTTTTTTCAAAGCTTCTTTTGTATTTTCTACATATTTAGTGTATTGTTCTGCAATTTTTTTTTTTACATGTCTCCCTGCACGTAATTTTTGGTGGAACAGTTAATTGCTGTGCACCTTCAATAAGAACCTTAAAAGATTCATTTTCTACAATTGATATAGGTGACACAGTATCCACTAAAAAATTCACAAGTAACTTGTCAAAATTAACTGACTTCTGTAAGATGGCTGAAAGAGTTGATTGTTTCAATATTTTAGATGATGTTGACCCCTCACCAGCATCACCTTCACCAACGTACTTTCTCTTCTTATTGGTATATTGAGTTTTCAATTTCTCATACTCTGCTAATAGATCAGCATACCGTTTTCTCTGCAAAAGTATAATTAATAGTTTATTGTTTGAATCATAGAATCATCATCTGCGGTTACATTATTTATTAGTAAGTAGAACCTTATTTTATAAGGTACTTAATTTTGTTTTACAAAATACAAATAATTAAACCTTAGTTTTACTTACTTTTAAATGATTCAAAAAGTTTGTTGTAGCATTCAAACTTCCTTTCAGTGTTTTCGAACACTTATTGCAAGCTGTAGATACATGTGTGTCTTTTCCAGGATCAATTTTAATATCTTTGAAGAAGTGATTTAATAGTAACGGAATGTGCTTGTCCCTGAAAAAAAGTTTTAAATCATTAATGCGTAGTAAATACTAGCTTACCGCATGAATTTACGGTTGCTAAATGTTTATTGTCAAATTTGTCAATCAAAAACGTAAAAGCCGTATATTAAACAAAAACACGGAATGTGGACGATCAATTCGATATTCGGTTCTACGAAAGTTGATCGATAACGGTTGAATCATAAGTTGGATTACTAGAAATAACTATTAAGTATACGTACTATGTTTAGTTAAAAATAACATAATAAAAATAATGTATTACTTACATTTTATTTATTTACATCCAGCAAGTAAAGAAAACTGAGCAAAATCACAAAGTAAACAACACCTACAAGTCGGGGCTCTCTCGTTTGATTTGAAATGAAAAAAACACGTACAAACATGTTTGTAAGTGTAAGCGTGACCATGGTACAATAAAACCCGGTATTCTCTTCCCACGATGGCCCAAGACTACGTCACGAATTTCACGATCAGTGCTGCCATTTTTTAACATCTTTAATACAATTAAGGAGATTTTAAAATTTATGATGAAAAAAAAAAATTGATATTTACACTAATTTTGCTATTTCGAGTTACTTATCTATTTAGTTAAATAAAAAAGTAAACTGTATTTAAAATGAATTGTTCTAAATTGCTTTCTTATAGAAGCAAGTAAGTGAAAAAATGCATTTTGCGCGGGTAATTTATTTACACATAGTGGCACCACCCACAGTCGATGACGTAGTCTTGGGACAATCACGAGATCGACAGTTGTCAAAAATGTCTTGAAATGTAACTAATCATTCCCGGTGTTGTATCAGTCTATCAGTGTTTTTAATTTTATATCGTAGGTATCACTAGTGGTGCCCCCAATTTTTCATCTCTTTTTTGACAAACTGCACGGGAAGAGAATACCAGACGGTGAAACATTTATTTACCATGAGTATGACTTTTTTTCTTTTTCTGGCGCGACGATCACATAATTTTGTCATTGGTTGTTTTGATTACACAAATACACAGAACAGTTTGACTTGCAATGTTGGTATTATTGTTATTCTCGCCAACATCTAGAATAAAGTTCGTTTTACGAATGAAAAATATGAAATGTGAATTAAAAAAATTGACAAAAGCATTTTGCATTTTACAAATACTAAATATTTATATAAAGTATTTCAAATAAAATAGAAAATACATTTTGAAAAAAAGTATTTCAAATGCCAAATAAAAACAGGTATTTTGCATTTTAAATACTTGTATTTTGTAGTGTAACAGACGGCCCCAAGGATCTCCTGAGAGCACGTCTGCTACACCGGTTGTAGAGAATGTGACGTTATCAGTGAATCCTACCTATCTATCCCTAGTCGGGCAAATAAGGGAAACACTTAAACACGACAACTCTATAATATGAAAATAAATAAAAAAAACACTAAGTCATTCAATCCGGGAGTCACACGTGAATGGGCTGTAGCTGTTGGAACACACAATCAAGTTTACACTCGGTAATGCGAGCACGAAGTGAGGTGAAGGTTAGCCGTGCGGTGGTGGTTACGTAGCTCGACAACCAGAACGGAGTGCTTGCAGCGCAGCCGCGTAGCGGTGCCGGAGGCTCAGCAATGGCCTACTCGGCGGGGAGCTGGTAGTTCAGCCGCGTAGCAATTGCCGGAGGCCCAGCAATGGCCGACTCGGCGGGGAGCTGGTAATTCAGCAGCGCAGAAGAGCCGGAGGCCCGGTAATCGTCCACTCGGCGGAGTCCTAGTAATTCCGCCGTCCGGCAGTCCGTCCGTACCCTTTGGTCGTTCCTTTTAGAGTCCTTGCAAAAACAGCTTGCATTTTACTTTTCGCATTTTTAAAATTTGAACGAGTGTGTTCCAAATATGTGGCCTGTGATAGAGAAAGAGGTTAGTACATTATAAAAGTAAAAGGAGGTGAAATGTGTGAAGTGAATGATGATGAAAAAGGTGTGATCCTACAATTTCAAATAATTCACATCTCTGCTCGTAAGTGTAGCATGAACAATAATACAAGGTTTAACATTATAAGCATTTAAACTTTCCTTTTTCATTCTTCTTATGATTAATTCTGTGCGTAAGCAGATTTTGAGAACATCATCAAACGGGAAAATAAGATGACCATGGCTTTTCAGCGAAATAAATCTATGTCCTGTCTTTATTTGTGAATAATGAAGGGCGAGAACACATCCTTCGCATTTTATTTTTTTCTGCAACTTTCGTACCATGTAACCTGCTTTGTATGAGACAATTTGATGAGTGTCAGAGTATTCACGTTCCAAAATCATATTAATTTCGACCAACGCGTCATGAAGACAATTGTCATCATCAGAATCTGGACTCTCGTCAGATATTCTGTATCTTTCACTTGTGCTCAAGTCAACAGCGCTAAGACGCGAAGAACAAGACAGTACAATGTGCTGAAGGGGAACGCTATTTCCTCTAAAGGAATCCTTTAACTCCGTGTTAATAAGTTTTTTTTGTAATTAGTTTTTATTTGTCCTTCCATGTGCTCTAATATTGCCAAAGAATAATTCAAGGTGATCCTAGCTAAACTTATACAAAGGCAAATAAATATGTTCCTTTTTTTCTTGTACTAAGCTTTTGTACAAACCTATTGCGCTGTCCACGCAAACAATGATGCCAATGAAACCAGCTTTTCATCTTGACTGAATAATTTTTTGGGAACATGTTGCTAAATGGAATATATGTAATTTTTTGAAAAAAAAAAAGTTTTGGAAGAATTGCCTTCGAAAAGTGCTTGTTTGGTTCCGTATTGTTTTATATGTATTTTTCGAATTTAATATGTCAAACATGTCGTCGATAAGTTTTAAAAATCAAATTGTTCCAAAAGCGTCTTTGCAATAATCATGCCTTTCGTGGCAAGATTCTATAAGGCTTTGGCAACACTTGTGCTAAAAAGTTGACTTGCCAATTTAACTTTCATCTCTTGTCGGTAAAAGTTTATCCGTTAGTTTGTTTCCCAAAGAATGATGGGCAAAGTGATAAATTAATCACTTTGCCCATCGCTCTTGGGCATTATTAATAATGGCCGGTCCTTATTAATAATGCCTAGTTAATCACGTTGCCCGTAACATATACACTTTATATCCATGTTCTAGCAGACTTTCTACGCTGTCTCTAAATCCTCTGTCTAGTATAATCACAATCACATCATTTTGGTGAAAAAACCAATGACAGACGCTTTCCTCATTATTGATGAGGCCGTGCATAATTGTTGCGTCAGACATTGTCGCGGGATATGGGCCGACGACATCAATGATCTAGCCATCGCTACAGACAATCATGAAAGGTTTCAGAAGGTTCTCGAATTTGTGTAAGCTGTAGGTCTTTCTTTGAAACAGAAAGTTGCTGCTTTTTTTATAAAAATATGTGTACCATCGCATATGATTATTGTCTTGGTGTTATTTTCATCACCAAAAATCCCCTTTGATATTATAAGATTCCTTTCAAGAACGTCATTTCTCGTAATATGATTAAATCCTAGATGCCTGCTGACAAAATCTGCCTGTAAGCATTCCCGTGCTATCGCCAATTCCCTTTCCAGTGTGCGACGAGACATACCAAATGACGTCGCTAATCTCTCATTAGTTTCGCCTGTTCTTAGTTTACACATATAAGTATACCGAGGACAGTCCGGGGACGATTACTTCGCTCACTTATAGATGGGTGTTTGATTTAAAATTGTATTGAACTAATGATAATTAAAACCCTAATTAAAAGATATCCCGAATTACCGGCTGTAAGTCTTCTACTGTTGTGTACATATTTTTATATTTAAAGTTTGTAACTGTTACTTCTTGTACTGGGCCAGGTTGTTGTAAACGAACTTTTACATGCGAAGTCATTATGCGATAGAGTGGTATTACATTGGAGAGGGTGACATTGTTTCCTAAACTGATTTCGCGAGTGACGCTTGAAAATATTTCTAGAATAGGTACTACATTTTCAATCAAGGACCAGTCATAACCACCTAGCGCCAAATCACTTCTTAATAACGCTATTGCAGCAATAACTGCATCTTTTACATTAAGTAGACGGTTCAGCATCTCGTATGTAGAATTCCATCGGGTACAAACGTCCTGTTTAAGTTTTAACTCAGGTAGGCTCAGTTGCTTCTGCGTGTCAGTTAACTTTTTTTGTGCAATGGTGTAGTGACCTACACACTTATTTAATTAAATTATTAAATTTAAAGTAAAATCAAATAAAATATAAATTATATATTTCTTATGTAAAATTAATCATAATTTATATACACATATTTACAAAGAACTTAAAACTAGACATAGATAAAATTAACATTTAAAATAAAACTAATATTATATTAACTTAATGTTCAACGAACAAACGGACAAGTACAAATCGCACCCTTAGTAATATAAGGGCATAATACAAAAAATAGTAGCTTTTTGGGAAATAGCGTAATAAGCTGGAATAGGAATCCAGAATTTTTAAACGCCATTTCACAAAAAAACTACTTTTTTGTATTATGCCCTTATATTACTAAGGGCGGATTCGACCAAACTTGTATAAGTCTTATCCTACGAATAAAATCACTAATTACTCTAGAGTTAGAGAACTTTTCGTTTTACCAAATCTTAAACCAGGAATATCTGCCTATCCGAGAGTAAATTGCTATACCGCCAAAGTTCTTGGAGTAAACAAGTTATCCGAGAGTATTTTAATGGCGGCCGCTACATTTTGACAGCTGTGTTTTCGTATCTTTTGTGGTTTAAAGCATAGTAGGTTATTTCGCAGCACAGTTGTACGTTCATAATTGCTCGTATTTGTGTGATAATTATTGTTGGGATTATTTTTTTAAATAATGCAGCGTTTACGAAATATGATCGAAGAGTCGGATAGTGATGAAGAATACATCCCAAGGCGTCCACGATGGATCAGAGAAAGGAATAATTACTTCGATAACTATGATGACCGTGACTTTGCCATAAGGTTTCGATTGTCCAAAGAAGCGACTTTGTGTCTTTTATCCAAAATTGAGCATCATCTGGAATATACATCAAACCGGTTTGTACATCTAGCTATCTAGTATTATACTCACCTACCTGCATTGTACCTGTGTAACATCTCTAAAAGCTGCCTAAAATACAAGGCTGAGACATGTGTCGCTCAAGGAATTAAACTATAATATAGTGGTAACTAAGTAGGGTAAGTTATTATGTACCTAACATTCCTTTTTCTTTCAGGAATTTCTCAATAACTCCAGTAAATCAGTTGCTGGCCACTTTGAGGTTTTATGCGACAAACTGGACACAAACAAGTATTGGCGACTACTGTGGTCTAAGTACTCCAACAGCAAACAAAATTGTACACAGAGTTAGAGCTGCATTGCATACAGAGTACATAAAATTTCCTGAATCGCCCCAAGAAATAAGACATGAGCAAGATGAATTTTATAAAATAGCTCGTTTTCCAAGAGTAGTTGGAGCCATGGACTGTACACACATTCAACTCAAATTTGTACCCTTGAGATTAGAAGTAGGTGGAGAACAAGCAGAAATATTTAGAAATAGAAAAGGATACTACTCTATCAATGTGCAAACTATATGCAATGCCAATTTAGAAATAACAGACATAGTCGCAAGATGGCCAGGATCAACTCATGACAGCACTATATTTAATAACAGCGTCAGAAAAGCACATTTTGAAACTGGTCGCTATAACAATGCATTATTAGTGGTGGATGGAGGATATGCTTTGAAGTGCTATACCATGACTCCATTAGAAAACCCAAGGACACCAGCTGAGCAACTGTATAATGAATCCCAAATTCGTACCAGAAATCCTGTAGAAAGATCATATGGTGTATGGAAGAGACGTTTCCCAGTATTGGCACTTGGGATGCGAGTTAAATTAGATAAAGCACTAGTTGTTATCATGGCCACAGCAGTACTTCACAATATGTTGCGCAGGCGAGGAGAACAACTTCCACCTGATGACCCAGAAGTGCAATTGCCAGCACCATGGGACGAACTTTTACGACTTGGCCAAATGCAAACTGCAGAATTGGCATCAACACAACAATCTACTGGTCACTTTGCACGTAATATGCTAATCAGTAATTATTTTCAAAGTTTATTGTAGCTATGGAATCTAGCCAGTTGATTGCAGTGATTCCAAATCATGCTTTTGTTCAAGCTATATATAAAAACAGGTAGTAAAAAAAACTTGTAATAAATACAATTAAATAGTTTATTGTTCTTTAAACAATTGTTTTTTCTTTAATTTTAAATCTAATAATAAAATGCGGGTCTTTAATTTTTCTTGTTTTAGTTGTTCTCTTTTTATTTGTAAGTCCAATTCGTGAACTTCATTTACTTGTAGTGTTTCTTTCTCAGCAACACTCTTCTGGAAATCTATTGCTTCAATTTTCTTTTCATGTAATTTTTGCAAAGATGATGATGAAGCTGTATATGTAGGTCGCCTTCTTGATACCCATGATTTTTTAATTTTTCCATCTTGCTCATTAGTATTGAATTGAAGAGGTGTAGAAACAGGAGTTCTTAATAGTTTGGGGGTATAATCACTCCAGTCCTAAAATAAACAAATAAATGACATTAATTAACACATTACAGAAACAACATATCTTATCTCGCCAAACAATTTTAATGAAAAAATAGAGCCATCTCGTGAAAAGTGCTGTGACAGGGCACATTACAGCATGGCAAAGCATATAAAAAGTATTTAAGAAACATGCCCTGTCAAATTAACAATGATTGACTTGGCTTTACTTGAATCTCAGTAATTATTATAGTAGAAACTTATTTTACATTGAAATTATTTGTGAGCTCTCATTTTGTTTGTATTTTAATGGGTGCACTGCCATGAACTAGAACAATTTTAAGATTCTTAGACAATTATTTGTTACAAATAATGGTTATTTGCAACAATTATAATTAGGGCTCTGAAAGGTGACTTGAGTTGCTTCAGTTAACAAGTGTATGGCTTCAGATTATATGAATATGTTCTGAATTTACCTGTATTACTTCTTCATTAAAGTCAACCCCAATCTTTGGAATCTCATTGATCCCAGTCTCAAGATCTGTAACCAAATAATGTTATATTTAATTTCTAATCTTTATTGTGCTTAACTAAACTGTAAGGTAACTAACTAACCTTTACTACAGAACACTGGCTCCTCAGGCAAAATAACTTGAGCCTCTGCAAAATTATTACGATCTGAGCTTTCAGGGGCAACACTATCGCTGTCAAAAGCATTGTAAAGTCCAACAGCGCTCGTTGTAATCAAAGATATGATTTTTAAATGTAGAGGATCTTCCTTTCTGGCATTTGCTGGTCCGCCTCCTAAAAATAGTACAAAATTAATATGTTTCAAGTAGGTATATAAGTATGGCATCTATATGATGTTAATTCTGAAAATGTTTGAATACTAAAAAAACAATCCCATTCTGTAGGAGACTGAGGAATAAATCCCTGGATCAGGCCGCAGCACTGTTCTGCCAAGCAATAATAATGGTACATCACCTAAAGATCTTTGGGTTAGGCATGATTCCAGAGGTGGCTAATAATATTTAAAAATATGCAGGCATGTCTTAACTATTATAAGTTACAAGCTCACAGTTGTGCCTGTCCATCTACTATTGTATACTTGCTTAAATAACTGAATAAACACAAATAATGATAAGGTAAGGCCAAATACTAACCTGTTTGGATTCTATGCGTCCTGTTGTATGACTCTTCCTTTTTGGCATTTTTCTTCATGTACTCCCACTGATTTTTTAGATTTTCTGCTAGACGCGAGCAATGTGTCGTTTGGCTATTATACTCGTGGGATATAATTTGCCATTCGGCAAGTTTTTCCTTCATCGTAACACCGTCTGTTTTTTTATTTTCTATGACGCTGAAATGTTTTTCCACGAGTTCCAACAGCAAGTTTTTCTCAGAAGGTAACCAATTTGGGCTACGTTTCCTTTTTTCTTGAGACATTTTATTTAAATTACCACAACACAAAATCATTTACAAGCAACTGTGAAAAGATAACCTCAACTCGTATAAAAAGTCATTGACAGTTGACTTGACACCATTTATAATCCGGCAAAATTATATGGACATAAAATCTTGTGTTACGCTTCATAAACAGTTGTATTTTGATTTTAGTTGGTTTACATGTTCGTTCATCATTCGTCAATCAACTCTAGAGTTACAATACCTGTATTCTGAGTACAATACCTAGTATTGGCTACTCTACGTTTACTATGGAAAAACGCAAACGAAGTTATCTGAGAGTAAAACCAAGGAGTAAAATTATTCGAGGGTTAGTTACTCCGGTATTACATGGCATTTGGTCGAATCCACCCTAAGGGTGCGAAATATTTTTAGTAGTTAATTACGTATCAGTCGGCCGGTGCAACTATGACGCGTCTATTGTTCTAGCGACAACCGGTCGCTCACACTACGTCACGCGAGCCGGGTGCATGAGCGGGATAGCATTATCGTGCATTGCACTCATGCATCCGCGCCGTATGGTCGACGCACGTGCGCCGTGACTTGCAAGTCAGTATGCTCACTGTACTTCTGTACATATAAATTGGATACTGTAGATACAAACAAGATAATATAGCGGTCGTAGTTCTACCGCGCTAACCTCTTGTGTTTATGTTTTTACTGTTAATCCGTGCTGTTCTATTCTGTCTACTATTCCTTCTTAACTGAGTGCAACTCTTGTGTGTGAATTGATTCCTGGATCTGTGTACCGTAAAATGCTGCAACTTTGCCTTAGTTTTATAGTATTATTGTTATATTACCAAAAATTACAATCAATTTTCACCCTTGTCTGGTTGGGGATAAAGCTTATATTAATGGTCATTGGCAGTGTACTTAGAACTATGATTACTCTGTGTTATTTTCGAAATATAACAGTTTTAATCACTAGGCAAAGTTGGACCACAAAACTGTAACATTGCCTGCCTCAATTTTTACCGTCTAAACGACATAAGTACATCATTCTTGCACTTGAAGTTAACCCTTATTAGTAGGACTTAGGGATAAGACTTGTAAAACAGCCACTTTTTGCATATACCACTAGAAAAAATGCTAGGCAATGTTGTGTTCGACTTTGCTATTAGTTTCATACTTTATTTGATATTGCATAGGGTTGTCGCAAACACCGTGCAGTAAAACGACCTAAAATGTATTTTAATATTGTTTATTATATAAAACTGAATTTTAAAATTAAATTGTCTTCCCATTAACATCAAGTATTTATTTTGGTTAGTTTTAGGAAGTACTTATAAAAATAATCAACAAAATAATTTTTCAACAAAAATCTATAAAAAATTAAAGCTTAAAATTATTCTCATTGACATCACCTATTTATTGTGTTAGGTTTAGTTTGTTTGTACCTATAGTCTTTTTATCTCATTAAGGCTGGTGAATTATTCCACTTCCAAACTAATAATCAAAGACTTAAAAAGTCACATGACCCGCCTTCATAAGATAAAAATACGTACCTACCTAGTATCTACTACACATAGTAACTAAATAATCAAATCAGGTGTAAATCTTTATCAAAAATCTTAAAACAAACTTAAAACATTCTCATTAGTATTTTTCCGTATCTATTTGTTTAGGTCCTACCTAAATGCAAAATAAACAAAATTGTAAAAATAGAGCGGTTGACCGCAACTCAATGACAATGTCTTACAATAAGCTGAGCTGTTCTGTGAGTATTGACATATATCCATACTAGAAAGAGAGCGTATGTTGGTTCTGTTAGCATTAGCACAGTCAAGCAATAAAAGGTAAATCAAGGCGATTAGTACCGCTAACTAGCGCCACTATTAATTACTTAATTCTATTCTAATGATAATATCACACGTTTTTGGTTTCTTTAGTCTTTTGATTATACCATTCAATAAAAAATGTTTATTTTAATAAATATTTGACATTGGAATTTTACAGTCTATAATAAATTTTAATTCACCACGACGACCAACTAGAGGTTTAGGTAATTTTTTCTCAATATCGAGCGGTGTAATAACTGATATGTCATCGACCAGGGGCCATGAAAAAGATCCTCTTGAATTCTTTCTCAAATATTTCGTTGTGAATTCGTTATCTTTACAGTCGATTATTTTACCCACATAATATTTGGCATTTTTGCTGTTCAAAAACTTAACCAGAACGTACTCTCCAGTTCCTAGTTTATCATTAGAAGACTTATCTTCTTCCATTGAAACCAAATCGCTGCCATGAACGCTCTCTGTGTCGCTATTTGAGGGTATAAATGGACCATCATCGGAATCATCGTGTAAAGAATATGATGATGATATTGACGAACTGCTAGAATCATGATCATTTTGCTTATTTGATGAATTTAAAACTATGTTGGAAAGTATTTTTATTTGTTTTCTTTTTTGGGTAATGGTATTTATTTTATCAACAGGTGACTTACGGAACAAAAAGCGATCTTTTGAAATGTGTAAGTTATTGTCTACACAGGTGCTAGTACCGGGGAAAATAACAGAACTAACATTTGCTTCTAAGTCTTCATTGATTTCCGATGGTCTGTTATTAGAATTCAATCTGAAATCATCTGTAGAAACAGATTCTCCTGGTCGTGTACATATTTTTTTGTTACGTCCTTTTATAGTGTTGCTGGTAGACGGTGACCTGGAGTCCTTCAAAAAATTTAAGAGAGTTTCATCGAAGGTCGTTTGTGGTTCCCTGTTTTCTTTATAATCTGGAAGTTTTCTTAATACTGCTTCTGGTTGTAGGGGGTATATACCTGTTGCCTTGAACCCATTCTTAATTATTGTATCTGAATTCATTTTTATTGTATTAATTAACGTACGGAGTAATTCTGGGAATATTTGTTTGTTCAAAGAATTTGCTGATGGATGTCTAACTTTCCAATCTAGTAAAATATTTTTCCATGCTCTTTTTAACGGTCTAAAAAAAGAAACGTCTAGGGGTTGAGTATCGTGCGTGGAATTCGGGGGTAAAAAAACAAATCTTATATTGTTTTCCTGGCATTTCGTTATAATTTGTATATTCAAATGTGATGATAAATTATCCCCAATCAACACCTTTGGTTCTCGGTTTTTTTGTGCCCAGGGTAAAATCATATTATTAAACCAGTCTTCGAAACAATCGCTATCGAACCATCCGGATTTTGTTTTATTGAATCTTGCACCAGATGGTCCACCTTCGCACCAATTAGTCCATAAGTGCACAGATTTATATACGATATACGGCGGAAAAAGTTCTCCTGAAGCCGTGGCAGCAAACATAATTGATATTGCAGTTTTAGAATTATTCAAAATTTTGTTTGGGTACTTGGTTCCTCTTTTAAAGATGCATTTTTGCGATCCAGGGTCATCAGATAAATTTGTTTCGTCATAGTTTACTATGTTACGTGGTTCAACATTCGCAAGACTTTTTTTAAGGTTTTCAAAATAATCCTCATATTCACTTATTGTTTTAGCAGCACGTGAAGTTTTTATATTTTGTGTGGATCGCAATGTCAATCTATCTTTGTGGCGACTAAGAAAATCTCGAACCCACCTTTCACCCGGTAATTTGTCGTTAAAAATCCAAGATTTATTATTATTAGCTAAATAGTTGTGTACTATCATACGCAACTCAAAACGAGTCAGTGGACACCCATATTCTCCACAAAGTATTAGGGCATTTGCTATTTTACTCTCGTCTTCTTCACTTAACCTAACCGGAGAACCAATTTTTTTCATATGAACTAATTTCACTTTATTAGCAATAGTTCGCCGGGGGATCCCAAATTGCTTTTCAGCCTGGTAACTTGACAAATTTTTATTTTTTACGAGCTCTACAGCAACATTTAGAAGACTATCTTCATAATCTTTATACCGCCTGGACCCTGGCTTTCTTCTGTTTCTCATTTTGAATCTAAAAGAAAGAAACCACGACTGAAATATTATCGTGCAGTCTATAGTAGCTGTTAGTATACTTAGCTGCTAAATGCACTTGCTTTACTTCAAATGAGTTGTTACAACTCATTTGAAGTACATTTTTAAATCACAAATAATATGCTTTGTGATATAATTTTATGTACCAACAGCGAAACCATTACCAAAATTGTGATTTTGACTAACCCGACTGCTGGAAAAAGCTACCACTCACTCGAAGCGATGTCTAACTATATTACAAAATCTAAATCAATTCAGGCATTTAGAAGCTATGGTAAATATAAAAGCTACAAACATACATACATACAACCACCACCACATATGAACGCTGAAAACATAACTCTCCTTTTTTGGGCAGTTGTGTAATCAACGTTGTTAGCGACAGCCCTAGCTCAGGCAAAGTTGGGTATACTAGATCGACATGATTGTGACAACTTTGCCTAAACATTTATAACTTTTTGATTTGTTACAATAAACATTCAAAATGTATTCAGAATTATAGGATAACTTACAACTAACATATCAGTATCGACACTTTGTCGAAATTGTAAATATTTTTGGACTTACCGAAAAAGTTTTTCGCGTAGTTTCGAAGCCGCCTATCTCTCGTTGCGTTTGACAACTCACTGTCATGCGGTTTCAAATAAATTAAACATGGCGGCGGGCTTTTCGTGTTGCCAGATGACGATTTAAATAACTACTAACAATTTGAAGTTGCTACAAACAATATTTAAAAAGATATTGGTAAAAACATATAATAGGCAAAGTTGGATATGCGAGGCAATGTTGCAGCGTTTTACGGTACCAATAAACTTTCGTTCTTCTTCTTGTGTACTTTGGACTTATTTCATCTATTACCTACCGCACACAATCGCCTACACTACAATGGAACTTCGTTTAAAAAAAAAAACTTTAAAAAAGTAGAAAAAAACGACTTCAAAAAAAACTAAACGGAGTAAAATAATTATCATTTAATAAAACTACCAGTTTCAGAAGTCGGTGCATTCAATTTGTTTCAACATACAAAACAAACAACATACAAAAAAAAACAAAAAAAAAAAACTTTCTGACGAATTGAGAACCTCCTCCTTTTTGAAGTCGGTTAAAAATCAACTATCGTCTTCACTTTTACTATAGTAGATGAAATATGGGTTGATGATGTTTGAACGCATTATACTGTGCGCGAAACACGGTACCTATAGCCGCCAACCGCCCTCTCTAATAGCTGCGCTAATGTTTGCTGCCTTATCACTAGCGATTGCGGTTATATTATGCCTCAAGTTCCATTCATCAACAAGATTTTTTATATACTCACTTAATTTCCTGCTAGCATGTCTTTCGTTATATTTGTTGCAACCTACTAAAACAGTTTCTAGACTCATAAGAGTATCAGAAGAGTGTATAAAATGTGGTGTGACTGCTAAGAAACTGTCATTATTTATTGAGATCCATCCAACAGTTGCTAAACATACTGCAGATGAGGCATCTATTTTTGCTTTGACATATTCTAATTTTTTGTTGTATAATTTATGTAGTAAGCTCTCACTAATAGTTTTTCTGGTAGGGAGCGTGTAACCGGGACACAGCATGTTAATGAATTTCCTAAATTCAGTGTCTTCCACTAATCTAAAATAACTATACAGGAAAAAAAATTAACCAGTGCGGATATTTAGATATGTTAAACATAAACGCAATTTAGTAAACACGTATTTTTTACTTTTGTACGTCTTTATAGAAAATACAAAAGTTAACGTTCATGAAAGATGTTTGCTTTGAAACAGAATTTTATAGTCACCCGCCGCCGCGCCGCGCCGGCTTATCAGCTGTCGTGCGCTCGACGCAACGAGTCGGCGCACCGTAGCGTAGGTACCTACGGACGGTGATCTCTAATTTTATCAATTTAGTTCTAGTTGCGAGCTTACGTTACCTAGGCCCGTATTAATAAACGTTACTCAGCCCAAGAACTCGCACTTGATGACAATGTTGAGGCCATGATCGTATTAATAAACATATAATCTACGTACTCAAGTTACGGCTTGGTTTTACGTCATCAGCTGAGTGATGGACTGATTAATAAACGAAACTCACCACTCAAGTATACAATAGACGTGGGTAATCGAGATACTTAAATCTGAGTGTAGGCAGTCCGTGACTTGAGGTCGTGATTAGCTGCGCGAAACATGGAGTTTGAAAATATTTTGGGTGAAATTAATTGATACGGTTTTCGGGGGTGCTGATGCCGAATATGAGATCAAAGTCAAAATCCAAGATGGCGACTGCGAGATTTTACAAAATATGCGTCATGGGTAATTTTTCCGGGGTTTTAGGGGGCGCTGATGTCGAAAATGAGATCAAAGTCAAAATCCAAGATGGCGACTGCGAGATTTTACGAAATTTGCGTCATGGGTGTCTTTTCCATGGTTTTCGGGGGTGCTGTTTTCGAAAATAAGGTCAAAGTGAAAATCCAAGATGGCGGCTGCGAAATATTACAAAATATGCGTCATGGGTATCGTGTCCATGGTTTTTGGGGGTGCTGATGCCGAAAATGAGATCAAAGTCAAGATCCAAGATGGCGGCTGCGAAATATTACAAAATATGCGTCATGGGTATCTTTTCCATGGTTTTCAAGGGTACTGATGCCAAAAATGAGGTCATAGTCAAAACCCAAGATAGCGGCTGTGACATTTTACTAAATATGCGTCATTGGTGTCGTTTTCATGGTTGTAAAATTACACCATTGACACCCATGACGAATATTTTGTCAAATTTCGCAGCCGCCATCTTGGATTTTGACTTTGATCTCATTTTCGACATCAGCGCCCCCTAAAACCACGGACATGACACCCATGATGCATATTCTGTAAAATTTCGCAGCCGCCATCTTGGATTTTGATTTTGATCTCATTTTCGACATCAGCGCCCCCTAAAACCACGGACATGACACCCATGATGCATATTTTGTAAAATTTCGCAGCCGCCATCTTGGATTTTGACTTTGATCTCATTTTCGACATCAGCGCCCCCTAAAACCACGGACATGACACCCATGATGCATATTCTGTAAAATTTCGCAGCCGCCATCTTGGATTTTGATTTTGATCTCATTTTCGACATCAGCGCCCCCTAAAACCACGGACATGACACCCATGATGCATATTTTGTAAAATTTCGCAGCCGCCATCTTGGATTTTGACTTTGATCTCATTTTCGACATCAGCGCCCCCTAAAACCACGGACATGACACCCATGATGCATATTCTGTAAAATTTCGCAGCCGCCATCTTGGATTTTGATTTTGATCTCATTTTCGACATCAGCGCCCCCTAAAACCACGGACATGACACCCATGATGCATATTTTGTAAAATTTCGCAGCCGCCATCTTGGATTTTGACGTTGACCTAATTTTCGTCATCAGTACCCCCGAAAACCACGGAAACGACACCCATGACGCATATTTTGTAAAATTTTGCAGTCGCCATCTTGGATTTTGATTTTGACCGCCCCCGCCCTCTGTAGGGGAAACGTGTGAGATAATATAACTTTAAAGTTTTAACAAAATACAAGTATTTCAATAAGTCTTACGACAACTAAACTTCGGTCAATCCAAACCATCAAGTACAGCGCCTTGAGGTGTGTTTATTAATTAGCAATGATCTTGAGATGCTGACATCGTAATAATGACGTATCAAATGATAACGTACTTGAGTATGTAGTTGAGGAACGTTTATTAATACGGGCCCTAGGTACTTTTACTTAAGTAACCTACCTACGTACTTTTTTAAGTTAGGGCGTGACTTGCAAATAACTGTAAGATGAATTCCAAACTCAAAGCATTTATTTCAATTAAATCATTTACGGCACTTTTGAATTGTCAAGTAGTCAGTCAGTCAGAAAGTTGAAGCTAATTCCCGTTCGAAAACGTAAACGTCCAATTTTCCCTTCATACTTTACTGGGCTTAGGACCATCAAAATGCAGAAAATAAAGCTTAGTAATTGGGGATTGTCCATTTAGTACGAGACTTTGGCCTGGCATGAACAAACATTGAGAAATATATTTTTACAATAATCAATTACTTAACAGTCCTAAGAAAAAGAATATGAATATGATTTAGTATCAAAAGTATTTAAATAGGATTTATTACATGTGACCAATCTAATATATAAAATTCTCGTGTCACAGTTTTCGTTGCCATACTCCTCCGAAGCGGCTTGACCGATTTTGATGAAATTTTTTGTGCTTATCCGGTATCTATGAGAATCGGCCAACATCTATTTTTCATCCCCCTAAATGAAGCAAAAAAAAAAAAAAAATTAAAAATTTATATGGCAAAACAACGTTTGCCGGGTCAGCTAGTAAGGTTATAAATGTGAAATAAAAGACATTTTTATGAGTTATTTTTATTTTATTCTGATCCATACGTTAATCATATGTTATCTAGAAACTGGGCAGGTGGAGATATATGTTCTTGGTACCTTGCCCAGCTCAAATACATGTAGTCATGACATGAGCGCAGAACCCACTGTTCTCCGGCCAACCATGCAATTACAACAATATTCTTTAATTGCTTCCCTATGTACCATTTTTATTATTTTATTATTTATTTATTATTCATTTATTTTCATAAATAATATACACGAAACATATTTTTCGGCTTATGTGCCTGCTGTGTATTTTACCTCGTAATAATCTGCAGGTGGCCGAAGGTATAGGGTAATTGTCTAGTGGGTTGCCGGCTGTGTCTCTGCACACTTCAATGGTATAGGAACCGTCGCCTCTTATAAGTTCGCCATAATATATGAACGCGCTTGTTTTAGCTGGTATGTTCCACAGGCAATTAATATTAATTCATTATATTCCATTCTTTGAAATGATATGTTGTTGATGTTTACATTTATACTGAGAAAGTCTGCTCGTCTTCTATTTAAATTATTTTGAAGCACAAAATCAGTTAAAGTATTTTCTCGATACATATTTTCATTTATTATCTCCAGGATTTGCGCTGCATCCTCTCTGTCTCTGACTCTTAGGTGAAACTTATTAATTATTGCTGCAGCAACGCGGACATCTGTCATGGCATGAGTGGAAGCACGATTAAAAAACTCATGTCGTAGTCGTCATAGTCGTAGTAGTTTAAATGATTGTTTAAAAATGCCATTTACTGCTCCCACTACCCATCTACATACCGTGACAGATTTTGACATAATTGACATGACATTTTGTTTCAGTTTTTTGTGTTGCAATACATGATAAAATCAAAAATCGATATAAAAAATCTTTAATAATCGGATACGTTTCTCATTAGTTTTAGTACATTTCTGATGCTGCATTGCTGCTATTAAACATTTGAAAATTTTATTTTATTTTATTTGTTTGGGACAAAAAACAGTTACACGTTACATAATTATAACAAAGGTGTTAAAAGATAAAAATTGCCAAACATGTAACCCACACTATTGTCCACGAGTTAAAAAAGAAAGAAAGGATATGTGACATGACGGACGTGCCCGTATTGCACATCATGTTTGTTATTATTTTTTATATCTTCTCAATGTGTCACCCCTAAGATGATTGTACCGATACTCGAGCTCGTTGTGAGGAACTTTGGCACAATAATTTCAAGGGTTTTCAGAGAGAAAAGACAAAACCATTTTTTTAAATTTGGATTGCTCTTTTGTAAAAATGTCTAAATCAATAAAGAGTGAGTTATATGTAGCCACAAGGCGGCGGAGAGGTGCCCGCTCACCAGCGTTTGTTCTGCACTTTTTAGTGTGGAACAAACGGGGAACGCGCACCACTCGCCGCAAAATAGTTCTAGGTACTACGTAACACAAATTATTGGTAAGATCAATACAATCAAACTTATTGTTACATATACCGTGTAGCGTCATGACCATGAGAAATGCACGCCTGGACTCCAAGTTTAGAACATTATACAGACTCAATAGGTCGGTGTAATGCATTCTAGTGCGATAACATCTGTAATGCATACTGCGTAAATTTTTTTTTTGTACCATTTCTATACTCTTATTGTATTTATCATAGAAAGGGCTCCAAATTGGGACAGCGTACTCCAATTGAGACCTAACTAAGGTCTTGTAAAGGAACAGGAAAGTAGACGGTTTTTTAAAATCATTAGAAGATCTCATGACGAAACCATACATCCGAAAAGCTTTATTGACTATGTTGTTAATATGTGTGTCCAGGTGCAGCTTTGAGTCAAGCAACACACCGAGATCCCGCATGGACTCGACTTTGTTTAAAACAACGCTATTTAAGGAGTACGAAAAATTAATAGAGCTTTTATTTTTTGTAAACGAAATACAATGACATTTTTGTAAGCTGAGATGAAGCTTATTATCATGACAGTAAGCAGCAACTCTCTTGAGATCCTCTTGGAGTAGTAAACAATCCTGAATACTCCTGCAGGATTTATAAATTTTCATATCGTCAGCGTACAGTAGGAAATGGGAGTTGTTAAAACAAGATTTAATGTCATTGATGAAGAGTATGAAAAGAAGAGGGCCCAAAACTGATCCCTGAGGCACCCCGGATGCAACAAAAGTACAGTCGGATTCAAAACCGTTGATGACAACCTTCTGAGTTCTGTTAAATATGTAAGATGCAAACCAACGCAGTAAATCTCCTCGAATACCGTTGAAAGCTAATTTTTCCATAAGTAATTTGTGGTCCACCTTGTCGAAAGCTTTCTGGAAGTCCGTGTACACAGCATCTACCTGGACTCGGTTATCCATATTCTCAAATAAAAAGTCGGCAAAGATCATAAGATTAGTGGTAGTAGATCGGCATTTTACGAAGCCGTGTTGTTCGGGTATAATGAGATGACGCAAAAGGGGAAATATAGAGCTATGTACGAGACTCTCGAAAAGCTTAGACAAGGAGGACAGTATTGAAATAGGACGGTAATTTTCAATATTGCTTCTAGCGCCACTCTTATAAATGGGAGTAATAAACGCAAGTTTCCATGCACAGGGAAAAGTACCATGTCTTAAACATTTGTTAAACATAATATGTAGGGGGATGCATATATTATCCGCTGTTTTTATCAAAAATCTAGGTGGCAAGCCATCGGGTCCAGGCCCTTTAGTGACATCTAAGGATTCTAGTGCCCTTTTATTTTATTCATACTAAGATATATACTAGACAGGCAGGTAGACTCATTTGTAAATATATTTGGAGGTTCCCAGTTTTTTGGATCAAAGTTAGAGGGTTCATAAACCGAATTAAAAAAGGATGAAAAAAGATTGCAAATTGGAATTGGACTGTTAGAAAAAGTATCTTTGAAGTACATGTGAGCTGGAACACCTGATTTCCCCTTGCGGTTGGATATATATGACCAAAAATGTTTGACATTGAGAGGTATGCTATCCTCTACAGAGTTGATATATTTTTTAAAGCACGTGGCGGATTCCGTTTTGAAGCACCTACGATGGCTGGAAAAGTCTTCATAATCGGATAGGTTATGGAATTTTTTCCACTTGATCCAAGCACGCTCTTTTTTCTTGAATGTGTTGATAAGTGATGCGCTGAACCAAGTTGGAAACCGGGAAGTTCTGGTCCGTGTGTAAGGTACGTGAGATCGAATTAAGCCATAAACTATATCATAGAAAGTGTCAACCATTTGTTCAGCAGACAGCGGTCCAAGCATGTCTTCCCAGTCAAGTTTCCTTAGTTCACAATTAATCAGGTCATAGTTTGCTTTGTGATAGTTATATTTCATGTTACTAAGACGTTTCATAGGTGTAAAAAGTGTTACCAGTGACGTAAATACGGAGAATGGTGGATGGTGGCTGTCAGGAGGTAGTAATTCTACACCTGATTGTATTTGACACTCGACGTTAGATAAAAATAAATCCAGAGTCCGACCCAGATTATTTTTTATTGTGTTATGTTGTGAAGCATTGGTAGCAGACATGAAATTAAATAGGCAACGATTTATGCCACTAGTTGGCTGCGCAAGCACACGGCCGTCGCAGTGAAGCCAATCAATATCAGGTAAGTTGTAGTCCCCTCCCACATAAAACGATTCGGTACAAGGGTCATTGAGTATGTTCTGCAGCATATCTAAGTGACTAACGTACAAATGTTCATGTGTGCGTGGAGGTACGTATGCAGCGCTGATAATGTGGCGTCTATCCGAAAGCGACGCAGGCAGCTGGATCACAACGTGCTCGATGCCTGCCTGAGCAGGTCGCGTCGTCAATCTAATAGGCCGTAGCTCCCGAAGAACCGCAATGGCAACCCCCCCCACCATCCCGTTTGTTTGTGGCGATACGATCGCGGTCGTCTCTAAATACTATATATCTATCATCGATGAATTCATTGTCGGCAATATTAGGTGTAAGCCAGGTTTCGGATAGTATGATCACGTCAAAAGAAAACGACAGTATGTTCATAAATAATGTGTGCAATTTAGTTCGAATTCCTCTACAATTTTGACAGTATACAGATATGTTGTTCGTGAGCATTGATAATTAGTTGGGGTAGCAATAAAGTATACAATAGGGATATGAGGAGAGTGATGTATTATTATAAAGTTGGAGCCAGTATGTACATGACGAATAGCAGTTACAGAATTCACTTAAGTAGTAAACATGGTCATTTCTATTGCTTAATATGTATGCTACCACCGGTAATAGATGGCTGTGACACATTACAGATACCAGGGTAGTAACACAAACATAAGAAAAATCACAGTTACGTACGCGCACACTATAGCAGAGTAATTGTATTGCATGACACACAAACGATATTGTCCAAATTTGCTTTATATTTGAGCCGTTACTCAGCCAGAACGCAAAATGGTAAGAAAAAAATAAATGAGTAGGGACAACTAGGTTTGCAATCAGGCAAAGCAATATGTATCTATAGATTTTATTAACAATAGGCAGTCCTATTAATACAGCTATAACTGTTACATACAATATTCCTAAACATGCATAAAAGTAACTTAACTTATCGAGTACTATAATTATAGACACAATAGATAAACAATGGCACTGACGATCCGGATCGCCGGTCGGGCCGCTAGCGGTTAAAACAAACATAGAAAAACATAGAAAAAAGACACGAGCTGTGATAACTAAATGATCAATACAAAAAAGCATAGTGCATCTAAGTATTTTATTTACGTACGGAAATTTTATTAATGTCGTTAAAACAACGTATAGCATAGGTTTTCGAGTTATCTGTTTCTTTGACAAGCACAGTAGCGTTTTTAATCCAGACATATTTGTAGTTATATTCTTTGGCCATGACGCGACATTCTCGAAATAAGTTTTTGTTAAACAATGTTAAGTGTTCATTAAGATAGATGTTTTGAGTAGTACCTGATATGCCAATGCTGTCGGTTTTTAGATTTTTATGTAGTCGAAAAGCGCTTAATACGTTGTTACGAAGTACACGTGATGAGAATTTCACTATTATGTTTTTCGGTCGGCTACTATCTTGACTGCGAGCAGGAGGCACACGATGAATTGCTAAGGCATCCTGACGAGAAATAGGGCATTTAATGGCAGCACCAATAGATTCCACGAGTGTAAGCAAGTCCTCATCACGTTTTTCGGGCACGTTGCAGATCTCAATATTGTTAAGCCGCGCTTGTTGTTCCAGCGCCTCCATTTTGAGCTCAAGATTGGACAGCTTGTCACCCATTGCGTTGAATGATGAGGTACGAGTATCAATCTGGTCCACACGCTTCTGAAGATCATCATGCTGGTCAGAGTGAAATTGAAGGGAATGCTCCAATTTGAGTATTTGTTGTTTGAACGTGGAATGTTCTAGTCTCAGCGCGTTTATCTCGTTTTTTATGTCAGTTGAGGTTTCTCTGAGAATATCCAAATCAGCTTTTATGGTGCTAACGATGTTTTCGTTCATTTTCGTAAGCTTAACGTCTAGTTCACGCCGAAACTCCTTTAGTGCGTTGGCAACATCCCGGGTTGCCGATGAATGTGATGCACAAACAGCTGAAGAACAGTCGCAATCCGGTTGTTTTCTTTTGCGCACTGTCACACACGGATCCTGAGAGTCACCAGCACTAGGTAGATCCGGGTTCGATACAGTTTTGTTAGGGGAACGAAGCATTTTTCACTTTTACTTTTACTTTGGACCGCACGACACTTGATTATGAACCTTAAATTTACTTAGCTAAGGTAGAATTTGCTCTTAGGATTATATTATTTTATTATTCGGGTAATACTAATTAGACGAGGCTGAGTTTTTGTAGCAAAAATGAAAATAATTTTATTAATAAAATATAAACATAATACGACTGATAAAATCAGTAAACAAAAAATAAAATGAAAGTACACTTATATCACCAGTAAGAGGAGCTCGTGGCTAAATAATTACAGCCGCATAGACCGATCTTCTGGGTTAAGCCACGCTTGCCGAGGTTGGTCTGTGGATGGGTGACCATTTACCATAGCGAGTTTCCTCCGTGCCTCGGAAAGCACGTAAAGCCGTTGGTCCCGGCTGTCATTTGTAGATCTTTGACAGTCGTTACTGTTGGTCAGAAGCCAGAAAGTCTGACAACCAGTCTTACCAAGAGTATCGTATTACCCAGTTACTGGGTTGTGGAGGTCTGATAGGCAGTCGCTCCATGTAAAATACTGATATTCAGCTGCATCGGGTTCGACTGGAAGCCGACCCCAACATAGTTGGGAAAAGGCTAGGCAGATGATGACTTATATCACCAGTAATCGATAAATAATGGATAAAAATGGCCAGTAAGATTTTGGCAACCCTGACTCTAAAAAAGCGAATGACAACTGTCATTGACTGTCATTTGCCTTGTTTCATAGATGACCGGTAGTCATAAAAATCAAATAAAATACTGGTAAAATTCATATTCATAAAAGTGTTGATTGATACAAAGATATAAGTAATCAGAAAGATTTGAAAAAAATATGAAATTATTATTGTTAAAATTATTATTTTTGTAGCATTAAGTTCACGCGTAGCCTAAAATGGACATTGCCCTTTAAGTATGTACTTAGTGTTGTAAATAATTGAAGAACAATAATTATTGTAATCATAAAAATGTTAAGTTACTTAAGTTTAACGGTTATGCAAGTGAAACGGAAACAACGATAAATAAGGTTTATGCTTCTGCATTAAGGCGTATTTAAAAAATTGGAATCAACTAAGTATTTACAATAATTTTCAATCAAAAATTAAGTTATTTACACACAATAATTAAAATTGTTTATACAAATTGCTTACCCTTTAAAATGTCACTAACTAATCACTGTATTTTAGCAATTGTTCAAAGTGAAGTCCGTTTCTTTCAATACATAACCGTGCACGTTTTAGTAAATTGTCAATGAGTTTATTTAAAACACTAGTGTCACTTTTCACTGCATTAAAAGCGTCAATTATTTTTAATTTTAAGTCCTCTAGACTTTGAGCCTCTTCTACGTACACCTGGCGTTTTACTTCACCCCAGAGGTAAAAATCACAAGGAGTAAGATCCGGGGACCTAGCCGGCCACGGTACGGGTCCACCACGACCGATCCAATTTTCCCCGTATTGTCTGTTTAGGTAACTGCGTACACTTATTGCGTAATGTGGTGGAGCACCATCGTGTTGGTAGTAGAAATTATTTAGATAGGACAACGGGACTTCTTCAATTAAATTTTCAATTGTAGTGCTTAGCATATCTAAATAACTTTGCCCTGTCAAAGTGCCGTCGATAAAAATGGGTCCGTAGATTTTATTTCTAATTATCCCCGCCCACACGTTCGCACTAAAACGCACTTGGTGATGTGTCTCTCTTACTAAGTGGGGATTATTATAAGACCACCAATGTTCGTTGTGTATGTTGTACACGTGTAAATAATGCCTCATCCGTCCACAAGATGTTAGCTTCGGGATGATTAAGAAGCCACTCGCATAATGCTCGACGTGGTACTGGGTCTGGGTCGTGAAGTTGCTGTACCGGCTGGAAGTGGTACGGATGGAGTCCGGCTGCATTTAGCAGCTTCCACACTGCGAATTGGCTCACACCGATGCAACTTGCTGCGTCGTATGTGCTGGCTCTTGGATCTCGCTCAAAAAAGTCAAATATCGAATCCTCGACATCGACCGCCAGTCGAGGTCTGCCAGACCCTTGAGCATGGCTAGGGGTCGTGAACTGGCCGTGATCAAGCAGCCTTTGATTGGCAGCTAAAATAGTCCTTTCATTAGGGACTGCGGGGTTTTGAATTCCTTGAGCTCGCAGACGAGGTACACTTTCCCTTTCGTACATGCTTCGAGCTCCTCGAAGGCTTTCACTGCTAAGTAAGTACACTCTAACCATCTCGTAATACTCGCGACTACTGTACTGGGACATCGCGATCGGTAGCGGTACGGCGCGGCGGGGCACGTACGTAACGCGGCGCGGTGAAATGGCGTTCAACACGTGCTATCGCGAATGCGCGTGAGATGCACTGGCGGGCGTTAGCTGCCGACGACACGGCGCCGGCGCACTATGGAAAATATAGGTGCTTTGCTGATTAAAAATCTGTAACTTTCTTATTTTCAGTCATAGTAACTTCAAATTTTGCACACATATAGAACATAGTATAAGAATTTTACTAATAGTACTTTTAACCGATTCGTTGCGATGCCTAATTTCACTAACTTCTAGCCGTGGCGTCGAACAAAAATAACGTGACACTGATCAGTGCCCAACGCCATACGATTAAATGACACTCATCTGTGTCTTCAGCCATGCGGAAAAGAAAACAGTGTTTTGACATTTTTTTACGTATTCAAAGCTCGAATACTTTTAGTTTACATGTGAAATCTAACGTGAACGGTCAGGCACGTTGTTTTAAGCGATAAAAAGTGGCGAAACAAGTGTATTTGTGGAAATGGAAGGTAAGTGACTTATTTAATACAGATGTGCTCAACCTTTTCAACTTATTTTGCATTTCCTAGTAATTTGATTGATTATGAGGTATTAAATTGGGTCTAAAAATTTTTGCATAACAAATTTCAATTGTTTATAATTAAACTACGCAAATAAAAACTGCTAAGTTAGATTAAATAGTAATAATAATGATAGTAGTACTAATATATAATTATTTTATATGATTATTTGATACTAGCCGATGCCCGCGGTTCCACCCGCGTAGAATTTGTTTCCCGTTGTCCCACAGGAACCTATAATCGGAATAAAAGGTAGCCTATGTGCTATTCCAGACCAAGACTTATCACCTGTGCTAAATTTCATTGAAATCCATTCAGTAGTTTTTGTGTGAAAAAACAAAAACATCCAAACATTCTCACGGATACACAACAAATGTGAAAATTATTATTGTCAGAAAAAAATAATATTTGGCAAGATACTGATAATGTTTATTTATTGTTTAAGAATTACAGCGAAAAAGAAAGTACATTCCCGATACAGAAAATGAAACTCAATGCGACGATGACGAAGAGATAGTACAGAATTCACAACGCTGGGAAGACTCAGAAAACTGGGAACAGGAATTTATACCAAACCAAAAAACATGTAAGGATACTTCAACGTACACAAAAAAAGAAATGGTGGACAGTGCAACATGCACAGAAAGAGATGATGGCCCGACTATATTGGACGTCCATGGATGTAAATATTTTGGCCAGTTGGTTTCAAATGAATTATTGCGCTTTAAACCATATGAAAGAAATATAAAGATGCAGAAAATATTAGATATAATAAAAAAGTAATTTTAATATCAAATAAAGACCGGACAAAAGTTAAATAAAACCAAATTTTAATTCAATTACAATTTTAATTTTAACCAAATTTTGACTTAGATGATAATATTTATTAAAAATCATTACATCAGATCCGATTAACTAACATAGAATTTCAATATTTGTGAAATTCTCTGAAACAATCATTAAGGCACAGGCCTGGGAATCCAGGGCAATCGGGACAGCCAGTTATAACAGATACCCTTTTTTTAGTTTTTGTGTAACAAACTCTGCATCTTTTTCTTAGGGTATTATTACTTCTCTTTGGTAAATTGGCGGGTAAATGTATTTTTGACTGTGATAGAGGACGAGAAAGTTCTGATACATTGGGCATTGGTAACAATTCTTGCATTACACTCTTTATAAATTTATATAATGAAGTTTTATTTGTAGTGTTTTTTGCGTTGAAAAGTAAATAACCATTCACCAAACATATTTGGATTATGTGTATTATGACTTTTTTGTACCAGCGCAGGGTCTTGTGCTCACAGCAATAATAGCTTAGCATCTGATCATGTCGATCTATTGCCCGCATATATTTATTATACTTTATTTGTACGGCCGGCTTATATTTTATTGTGCGTACACGGCGACTAGTAGTCCCTTTATAATTACTTTTGTGTTCAGTACTTATAAATAATACTTCCCGTTTATCTTGCCATTTGGTGACGACAATTTTTTTATTGTTTTGTAATATACACGATTCACCAGGCTTTAATTTGCACATTTTTAATTCTCTTGGATTTCCTATACGGTTTGGTCTTAGGGTACCAGTCACATACGTGTTTTTGCCTATTAACTCATCAGCCAACCCTACGCTGGTATAAAAATTGTCCAAATACAAAGCATGCCCTTTGTCAAAATATTTTTGCATGAGCAGATGCACCACTTTTTTAACGTGGTTTCTACCTCCTACTTGTACGTCTTGGGATCCTGCATACATGTGAATTTTTAAAATTATACCGTTGGCGTCGGCTAAAACGTACAGCTTAATGCCGTATCTATGGGCTTTGCCTTTGATATATTGACGAAAATATAGTCTCCCTTTCCACAAAATAAGAGATTCGTCAATTGTCAACTCTCTCAATGGGTAATATACGGCGTCAACTGTCTCATTGAACAAATCGATCAAAGATTTTATTTTAAATATACTCTCCGTCCTTTCGATATCTTGTACGTTCAAAGCTCTTAAAATTAAAAAAAACCTATCCCTAGACATAATAGGCGTGGACTAAGACGGAAAAAATAATGAGTGGACCAATAGTCCACCATTCTGTTCAGCTTTATGGTGCCCATTAGTAATATTATGCCAATAAAAGTTTTTAATTCGGCGACACTTAGATCGGTCCACTTGCTAAAGCGAGAACGTGCAGTTGTCGCTTCTACTTTCAATTTGTTACCGTACTTGTTTGTACATTTTAATATTAAATTTAAAAAGCGGGCATTCATAAATAAAAAAAAAAATCCAAAGGACTTTGGACCTCTGCGTCATGTGGCTGCAATATACTACTTGTCCCCGTAAATGGTATCTGTAACATCTGACTGGGATTACCCGGAAACCAGCCAGTTGTTTCTTCTAAAGACTCTTCCTCTGGATCTTCGTTCTGTTCATTGGCGTGAGAATCGACAATGTTTGCATCCTCGTTCGCACTTGCATCGCTTAACTCATTTAAGAGTTCTTCGTTATTCCCGGTTAGAATTCCATACAGTTCTTCGTCTTCATATAACTGTAAGCCTGGAATGTCATATAACTGCTCACTTTCTTGAGGAGACATCATTCGTTCCAATTCCACGCTTACGGGATCTATGGCCGATGATGTACCCGGAATTGGCGAACTTGGAATATCCATATATGGATTCTGATGGTACATGCCAGATGATGGTCCAGGAACTGGCGCACTTAGAAAAGGATCTACGCTAAATAATGGTTCAGGTTCCGGAGAACTCGAAGAATGGTATTCCATTTTCTTCAAACTGCAAAAGAATGAAAACTCTATTGGAAACGAAAATAAAAGAGACACGTATTTTTGGTCGTGTTTTTCATTGTGTTGTCTATTTTAATTTGTAAAAAGTACACCAAAAGAGGTTTATGGAGGTTTTAACAGTTATTTTAATATTACAGACAGACACTCCAATGTTATTTATTTGTATAGAGTAATAGACGTATAGATTATATTTAGTAATAATACTTATTTAGTTACATAATATTTATCAGTAGATCTACAATAAAATGATTTGATTTGAAAAAACTCATCATTTTATGACTAGTACGATAAGCTTATGTTATGGGATCTAGACAACCGATAAATATACATATTTACTATTTTCTTTTATAAATATACAGCCTTGGCCAAAAGTATTGAGCACCTTACAAATTTCGCTCGTTCACGGAAAGTATGGGAGTAAATCAAATCTATTGTTGAAGAATTCTTTTGTCGGCCATCTACAAAGGTTTAAACAATGACCCACGCCGCACAGCTAGCAATAAAACACCTGGGTGCAATAAAATGTGTTTTTTACAATTTTTGTATTTATTTATCAGTTCGCTACCATCGCTCGTTGTGAACACATCCAGTGATCTAGTGCGCCTTTTGTATTTTATTTCAGAAGTTTTAAGTGTTATTGTTGCAATATGCCAAAACAAAACGAACTTTCTTTAGAAAAACGTGTGCAGATACAGCTTCTGTATGAGCAAGGGAAATCACAAGTAGAGATTTCTAAAACTGTGAAATGTTCGCGCCGATCCGTGCAATATGCTATTCAGCGATTCTCTACTACCGGATCACATGAAAATAGACCGAGAACCGGGCGCAAACGCATCACCACAGACCGTCAAGATCGTCAGTTACTGAGAGAGTCGTTAAGAAATAGGAAAAAAACATCTTCAGAGCTCGCTGCTGAGTTGTCGGAACAAATTAAGAAGCCAAAAAGAATTTCTGCCGTAATTAAGGCAAAGGGTGGACCCACAAAATATTAATTTTCTATTAATAAATAGTAAAATAAACCCATATAAAACGTTTTGTTTTATTTCTATTTGATACTCCGCATAAAACTAAAAGATATCATGGGTGCTCAATACTTTTGGCCAAGGCTGTATATATATTATAGATAATGACAGCCAGACACAGAATAAACAATTGTGCTCATCATACAAAGTTTGACCTGCATGGGAATCGAACCCACCTCACTAACTACTAGACCAACAGGCCCGTCAATTAGCAACAATAACTTATGTATAAAAAAGAATCTTACTTGAAGTTCACGGCAAGTAGAGATGTGTGCACAGGCTGAAGTCGCACGGAGTCCAGTTCAAAGCCACAATTGTCACAACGCAAAATCAGAGTCCACTTTACACAGCCAAAATCGTCACAAATGCAAAACCAAAATCGATAAAAACACGAGAGTCCAGTAAACAAGCGAAAGTCATCGGTAAGGTAAATAACAAGAAAAGTAAGCACGTCTGATAACTAAGGATAGTAAACCAGAAGTAATTCAAAAAACAAGATGCGCGAAAGAAAAAAATTTATACCACGTGTTGTTACAATAAACAATGGACGGTCCCGGCCGCTCCTAGACCGACCGTCCATTGTCTGTTTCCATTTTTTTGTAAGTCTATACAATTTTATCCAAAATAAACCTTTAATTTAGAGTGAATACAGTCCTTTTTCGAAGCGCTTTTGGCAAATGCAATTTTGTGTCGTAGCATCATGCATGAGCATGACATGACTCATATTAGCCACAACCATATTGATACGCGTAGTTTAAAATAGCGTGGTACGACGCACGGTGATATTTTTTATGTAAGTAGGTACCTACCATATTTCGAGACATAAAATTTACCCACTATCGATACCCAAATGTGATTACGACGTATATGCATATTTCTTTATAGATAAGGATTAGAGAGTTGTAATTAAAAGAGGAGAAGAAACATCTCTATATAAATACTTTTATTGTTTAAATTTTATCTTTATTTAGAGCGGGTGTAAAATTTTATAGAAGACAAGCTAAAGACAACCGCAGCAAAGTGATTTAGCTGCTTTACTGTAATACATTTATAATTTATTATCATATGATGATTTAATATCAAATACTTCAACTTCCAAAAAGGTTGGTGCCCCCTATTTTTTTAAAAATATTACAGTATCCAGAAACGAAGGCTACGAGCTTTAATATACTGTTAGCGACACTACAATTTAATAGATAAGGAGTGATTCTATCATTACAGTTATCGCTAATATTGGTATGTCAGGATTGTGAGCAAGGTAAATGTAGTAAATAAAACCAACATAGACTCTCCACCACTGAGAGTACTTGTATTTGGGTTAGTGTTAGTAACATGAACTAGATCACAATATAATACTTTAGATAATTATTACAAGTTATTACAAGATCATGAAATAAGGACAAGCTAGTCAGATATAAAAGGTCAGACTTCTTCAGCTGATCTACACAGAATACTCTAGACGAGTGTTCCGTCGTACGGTCCAAGAAGCAATCCCCCGGGCGCACCGAGCGAGCCGGACTCCTCCCTCCAACGGGCGGTGGTGGTCCGATGTTGACGTCACGGTTAGTTAGACAGCGGACAACAGATGGCGCTCACTCCACGAAGTTCCCGACACGGCCATCCTGCAAGGCGCATGCCCCAGGCGCCCCACGAGTCTAGGTAAAACACTGAAACAAAACCAGCATCAGAACTAGTTCTACAAGTATGAACCGCAAGCCATAATACGCTTTTGAAACATCAGCAAATGCCCACTCTATTACAGCTAGGTCAATTGTACTTAAAGGGGCTATGTCACACTTAAGAGCCCTGGTTTTCCTAGAACTTACCACTTGGAATCACTTGCATTTAAAGAGCTTTTCGCTGCACTTAAATGTACCAAGTTGTTTTCCAAGCTTTATTCACATTTGCTGGTGTTTCTATCCTGGCGAGGATTATGGTACATCAAGGCCTAACTTCAGTGACACTCCGGACCTTAAACAGAATCAAATAATACAGTACACATCTACGTTACACCTAATCACTCAGCTTTGATTCATCATGTTACTCATGTGCATGTCCATGACCAAAGCAACATGAAAAGCATAAAAGAATGTTTGAATCGAATAGAGCCCGATATCCCATCGTAAGCTAACAAGCTCTTCAACCCTAGGTTGAACTAGTTGATATTTATTTCCGTATCAACCTGGTTGTATATTCGTTCCTAACTTTTCATAACAAACATCTTACAAACATTAGATTTCAACATTTTCACTTTCTACGAAGCATTTCACAATAAAATACTATCTCAGATGCCTATAAGAAAGTTCTACTTATGTTAAACATCAAATTATAGTTATTCAATAAATTATTATTATGCATAAACACTTAAAATATTTATTTGTTAAATAACTCAATTATTCACAAAGCCATAATACGCATTTGGGGTGCATGAAAAGAGCTTCCACGAGTGACTATACCTAAGTACGTCCGGGGCACCCTGGGCAGTCAGCCCCGCCACCAACCCCGCCGACTGGCTAATCTTTTCACCACAGCATGAGCTATTTTCGTATAGCTCGTGCTGACACGAGAGATGAATACGCATTTGAACCATCAGCAAATGCCTCTATTACTGCTAGGTCAACCGCACTCAAAGGGACTATGCCACACTTAAGTCCTGGTTTTCCTAGAGCTTACCACTTGGAATCACTTGCATTTAAAGAGCTTTCGCTGCACTTAAACGTACCAAGTTGTTTTCCAAGCTTTATTCACATTTGCTGGTGTTTCAATCATGGCGTAGATTATGATAGAAATGTTTCATTTAGTTTCACAAGTAAAATATAAGCAATACTATATGTGAGGCTGTGTGGCCACTTAATTTCATTTACAATAATATATAAAGCCCTGTATTTATTAATTATTTACTTTGAAGAGTCTTTGTGCCTACAAGTTTATAACCCCATGGAATAATGATTTTCATACAAACTTTCAACTCTTATAATTTCACCCCCTCATGGCTTTAATTTACAAAAACGCTCAAACACGTACTTCTATTTCTAACTAGAAACTTTAACATTTATTTCATTTATCAATTTATAGCATCACCCGCCTTGGATCTAGCCATATCATGGCATCACCCACCTGGGTTCCAGACCTATAACAATTATCACCAATAAAAAATACTATTTCCGTTTTCATCTACTAAAATACATTTTAAACTTTTTTTTTTTGTAGGTACTAACAAAACTACTTTTTAATTTCAATAAACTATTTTGCACTATTCTGCAACAAGAATTATAGCAAAACCAATAGAAACAAATAGGTATCAATATTTTCAAGCATTAATTTTTTTACTGCATTTTCATTTATCAATTTATAGCATCACCCGCCTTGGATTTAGCAAACTTATTTGGCATCATCCGCCTGGGCTTTATCAACATAAATACATTTTAAACCATAAGTAATAACATTCTACTTTTTAATTTCAATAAACTATTTTGCACCATTCTGTAACAAGAATTATAGCAAAACCAATAAAAACATATAGGTATCAATATTTTCAAAACATTATTTTTTTTACTGCATTTCATTTATTAATTTATAGCATCACCCGCCTTGGATTTAGCCAATTTATTTGGCATCACTCGCCTGGGATCCTGCTTTCTCAACATGACATCACCCGCCTTGGATATAGCCATATCACGGCATCACCCGCCTGGGTTCCAGCCCTATAACAATTGCTTCGTCATGTCCCAACCCCGGTTTGCCATACCGGGTGGTACCTCAGGTCAACCCTGGTTGCATCTCACGACAAACTCTAATGCGACTGCAACGCATTTATTTACAGAAGCAAATATAGATACTATATTTTGTTATTTTACACGAATAAACACATATCATTTAATATTTATTTTACTCGAATAAATACCCTTTGTATTATATTTCCTTCATCAAACTCCCTTCACACATAAGTAGGTATAATAAAATGGTTGCGACTCACCGGATTTATCACCTTTTGTCGGTCTCACCATTGTAATCTCACTCGTATAATCAAGTTTTCGTCAGTCCGTCTACAGGGGAGTAAAATATTTACATGTGGGTTTACAATCATAATGTGGACTGGTTTTTTCTTGTTCCACTTCTGATGTTAGCGACACTACAATTTAATAGATAAGGAGTGATTCTATCATTACAGTTATCGCTAATATTGGTATGTCAGGATTGTGAGCAAGGTAAATGTAGTAAATAAAACCAACATAGACTCTCCACCACTGAGAGTACTTGTATTTGGGTTAGTGTTAGTAACATGAACTAGATCACAATATAATACTTTAGATAATTATTACAAGTTATTACAAGATCATGAAATAAGGACAAGCTAGTCAGATATAAAAGGTCAGACTTCTTCAGCTGATCTACACAGAATACTCTAGACGAGTGTTCCGTCGTACGGTCCAAGAAGCAATCCCCCGGGCGCACCGAGCGAGCCGGACTCCTCCCTCCAACGGGCGGTGGTGGTCCGATGTTGACGTCACGGTTAGTTAGACAGCGGACAACAGATGGCGCTCACTCCACGAAGTTCCCGACAATACGTGAAAAATGAAGATAGTTTGGTTTCAGGTAAAACTTCCATAAAACTTAATTGAAGGAGTTATCATCGATTTCAAAATGACACATATCCGTGCCTGACGCCACACTTAAAAAGAAGTGATGGCACTGAAACGTGCCATCCGCAACGAATCGGTTAATGTGAACTAGTGGTAGGTCGTGGTTTTACTCGCTCTTTATTTTAGGAATCCGTAAAAACTTTATACAAATCAATGAGTTTGACTTCAATATGATATTTTAATTCTTTTTAAATTTCAGGACAACTAAATAATACAGAATAAATTAAAAATAAAATATATTTTGACACATTTTACAATATTTTTATTTAAATTTTTATTACTGTGTAAAATATAGGTACACTTAACTTTAGATAGTGAACTGCAGTAATAATTTCTTCTGGATGGCACAAACAATAAATTCAATATTTTCAGATGGAACACAACGATTTTCACGTAAAAACGTAGACAGAGCGGGCACAGTCTTATCGTTTTCAATGTAGAAAAGTATTATTTCACGCCTCGAGCAACTGAATTAGTTCATTGTTATAGTTATAAATAGTAACTAATTGCGGATTGCAAATAATTAATATAATGAAACATTTTTTGTGCTTCACTTTATAAAGGAAAAACAAACGAGTTTAGTGTGCATCATGTACCGACTTTTATCATAGATTTCTTTATTCTCACGTAGAACGTGTGCAAAACCATATTTACGCCGATAATGTATATTAAAACCACAGATATTTGACCCAAGATAAAAAAAAAACTTTTATCTATCAATTAGCCACATTTATGCATTTTGGCACCTCTGCCACATATTACTTCATAACTTCTGAACGCGCAAAAATGCGCAGCTGATTCTTTACTAAAATATTATTAAGTATCCAATGAACGTAGTAATACCAAATTCAGAATGTAGGCAAGTGTAGCTAACAGTCAAAAGTCTCGACGAAATTTAAGAATTTATTTTTTTCCCATCTTTGACGAAAATATTTATAGCAAAAATATTACTTCACATAATTAAATAAAAACTACTGTTTTTAAATCTGTAATAAACAACCTTTTGAATAATATGTAACACTATATGGGGTTCTTTAAAGAAACAACCAAAATTCGACTCTGTAAGTCTATGATTTTTAAGGTATATTTAACAGAAATTTCTAAGTGTCGGAAATTAACGTTTTTACGCAATATTTTACGTGACAAGTCATTGAAAAACAATTAAAATATGAAAGAATGATTCCTTATCTAAAAAATAAGACCAAGATTATGTCTAATTTGCATCATTCAGAAAAAGTATTTTTAATCAGCAAAGCACCTATATTTTCCATAGTGCGGCGCCGGTGCGCCGCTTTGCCCCGCGCCGCGCCCGCACCCCCTCCGCCGCGTGCGGCGACCGCGCGGCTCTTTTGTTATTATTACGAATAGATTATGTCCATGATTTGCTTAATTCAAACTCGGATAGGGCAGAAAAATATAAAAAAAAAGTGTAGAACAATTAATGGAAATGTGTTCTCTTACTGATACAAAACAACCCAAAAAAATATCCGCACTGGTTTTAATTTTTTCCTGTATACAGTTGCACGACAACCAGTTCGGATTTCGAGCCGGACTGTCTACTGAGAGTGCCAGTTTGAGAATAAAGTCAGCCCTGTCAGGTACTACGCAGATCGGAAAACACAGACGTATGCTTGCTTCCTCGACTTATCTAAGGGCGCTTTCAATTTAGACGTTTCGTGTCGGACCGCTGCCGCACGTTTACCGTGCCGCTGGTAATAACCCGCTGACGGACCGCTGCAGTACGGTAGCCGTCCGACAGCAAACGCCTAAATTGAAAGCCTATCTGACTGCCGTGCGTTTGTATGCTAGTGATGTGACATCAGTCAAGCCATGGACTCTGACGAAGAAACATTATTGTTAGTGCTCTTGTTGAAAATTATAAAACAGAAACAAAAACAAAAACGACGCCCCCGTAAAAGAGCAGCACCAATGTTTTCATTAACATGTAATTCTGGTGATTTCCATAATCTTTATCCTAGGTTAAAACAAGATCCAAGCAATTTTTTTAATTATCTAAGAATGTTTCTACGAATTACTTGAATAAGTTAAAAGTAAAATTCAGCGGCAATAAACTGTTTTCAAACATACTATATCAGCTGAATAAAGACTGCTGATAACATTGAGGTGAATAAAATAAACAACATATTTGTGATATTATTTATTTCTACAATTATTTTCATTGTATTATTTGTTTTATACAAAATTTTAGTAAAAAGGATAATATTAAGAGGGCTATCACATATTCTATCACCTCTTTCGAACAGAACATATTTTTAAGAATGTTAAATGAAAAGATAGATGCAGTTTTGAAAAATGTAATCAATGGGCTCAGAAAATAATATGAATTTAATAAGTAATTTAAAAATACATTTTTATTGTGTTCCATAATAAACACAGCTTACTTGTGTTTGAGAGAGGTGATAAAAGCAAACAAGTAATGAAAATGTTATGAAATTAGCTCTGTCGTCTATTCACCGCACTATTCAACAGCGAAATGAACACGTGGTGTTTTCGACGTTGCCGTCCTGTTGCCGAGCGTTCGCGGTGCCGGCGCCGCGCTGTTGCCGCACCGCGCGCTTTGTATGACAAAAAACGATCGTCCGTGCGCAGTGCGACTAACGCGCCGCTGCCGCACCGCAGCAGGACGACAGCATACCGCTAAATTGAAAGAGCCCTAAGGCGTTAAATCTGGTTTCCTACAGTATTCTCTGGAGGAAGTTGGAGAAAGCTGGAGTTCTTCCCGACCTAATTAATATTTTTAAATACTGGTATGGAGGCCAGACCAATCAGGTGCGGTGGGCCGGGCCTTTGTCGGAGACGTATGGGTTGGAGTGTGGAGTGAGGCAGGGGGAGTTGAGCTCACCCACGTTCTTCAATCTTTACGTCCATGAGCTTATCGAGGCGCTCAGCAGAGAGCGAGCCGGCTGTTACATTAACGGAGAGTGTGTGAACGAAAGTTACGCTGATGATATGGCGCTGCTGAGCGCCTCGGTCTGTGGTGTTAGGAGGTTGGTGGCCATTTGTGAAGGATATGCTAAGCTTCATGGACTGGTCTACAACGTCAGTAAGAGTGAGGTCATGGTCTTTGGTGCCGGTAGTCGATGTCCAGATACTATACCTCCAGTCAAGATAAATGGAATAACGCTGGCTAGGGCCTACAAGTATAAATAATTAGGACATAATTTGACCGCTGACCTCAAGGATGATGGTGATATAGAAAGAGAACAAAGGGCGCTGTCGGTTAGAGGTAATATGATAGCTCGCAGGTTTGCACATTGTTCTAGAGAGGTGAAAAAAACTCTATTTCGTGCATAGTGCACTTCCTTTTACACGTGCAGCCTGTGGGTTCATTACGAAATTTCGAACGCGAAAGACAACATTTTTTCGTGAGGAACACACTTAGTCGTCATAAATTCCTCCACTTTTTCAATAAAGGACCTAACACTCGATTTACCACTAAATTTGAATTTACTAAGTTCCGAAAAAAGTTTCCTATCGTAGTTATAACTACTCTACTACTCTCTCCCACTGAGCAATCTGACTGCAACACTTGCTTCGTGGACGATTGTAACATAGTATAGTAAACATTGAAGTTAGATCATACATACTCCATTCTCTCAATATCAAGGACATCCACCCTATTTAGCCTATGATAGCAATGATGTAGCAAGGACTCGGTTTTCTGCTTTAATTCGGGCACGAATTTAGCCTCCAGCATAGACTGATACTTGGAAGCCTTTAGTAGTGAAAAGTAAAACATGTATCATGAGGTCTACTGAAAAGCTTACAAACCGCAGGGCAGCTTGTGGCGAACTGTTGGTGAGTGGCGACACTGCGTACCTTATTGTCTCAGAGAGTCGGTCAGGGCCTCGTCTCCAGTTTGCCTTTGTTGGCTGGCTGGGGTGGAACCCGAAGAGTGCCCGCAGGACTCTCAACTCTGGCTTGCCTTTATCGGCCGGCCAGAGGGGAGCCAAGAGAGCTATATGCTCGGGGGTGGAAGTGTCTAATGGCGTAATAGCGGGGAAACCCACTCCGGGTCTTTTAGACCCGCGACGGCGAAACCGGGGCCACACCTCTCTACACCCCTAGCCGCTCACACGTTTGTTGCCCCCTTCGCCTATGTACTGGCGGCTTTTCAGGGGGCCTAGCTAGTGAGCAGGCGAGTCACCGTCTGCCAACACTTTTCAATTTTAAATATTGAAAGGGAGACGCCGTTTTCTACCGGCAATAGAAGTTATCTAGTCCACCTAACACTCCTTCCCATAGACCAAATATTTTTCACCATATTTTACAATAGTCTTGCACCCACCTGGGGCGGTCCATGACTGTAGTCCAATAGTGTAGCCGTGGATAGTCCCCGGTTGGTGCCCCACCCCATTTTAGATTAAAGTTCTCAAAGGGGCCTCTGCGCGTTGGACCTGTGTCCCCGTGTATGCCTTCCAAAGGACCGGACATCTCCCGCACGGAAAATTAGCCGTGACTACAGAGAGATGTACATACTAACCTAAATCATGTAAATACGATCAAATGAACTTTTAAATACGCCAGTTTATAACAATTTACTGCCAGTCCTAAGCCTGGATAAAGTATGAAGGAAAGTTTCAAATTAATAAAATCTTAAATAATTAAAGGTTTTAAGTTGTTAAATAAATTTAATTATATGATAATTATCTTAATTAGGTACATAAAATATGCAAGTGTACTAGCACAAATAAAACGTTATCGGCGAGTAAAAACTAAACGCACGCTAGGAGACGTCATAACCTACGGCAAACGCGCTCTATATTTCGCATTTTAACAAAAAACACATACGTAATTATTATCAATTATCGTCATTTTAGCAAATAGCATAGCAATAGCAATTAGCATGCTAAGACTCATGAATTCGCATGCTTATGAAATTTATGCGAAATCGCATTAATTACCATCACTACCATCCACACAGCAAACTATATAGCAAACCGAACACCATCTAAGGTAATCGAAAACGCGACGCCATACTAGAGATGGGTCGGACGTAAACCGTCAGTGAACCACTTGCGAATTTTAGGTTCAAAAGTTTTTACTCTAGCAAAAGGAAAGAAAAGAGGAAAATTTTCTGCCAAAGCAGATGAAGGAATTTTTGTTGACTACCCTGAAAACACAAAAAGGTAAATATATAGTTTACAATCTGCATTTAGTGGACAATTTTTTTCGATAATGGGCACCGACAGTGTAGTAAATTTTTTAACACCATTCGAGCCCCATGATTCTCTGAAGATTATACTTAAAATTTGAAATAAACGGATTATCCGGTCAAGCCACACTTGACGAAAAACAAAAAGACCCAAGTGAGTAGGGGTGGAAAAAACTAGTAGTGGTTTCGTGCCAGTGCCAACCACTTTGAACCCTGCACCAAACTCAATACTCCGGTACATTTCATGTAAATGTAAAAAGGGCTGCCAACGCAATTGTGGATGCAGGAAGGCGGGCCTCCATTGTTCCCCAATCTGCTCATTATGCGGAGGACTGTGTGACAACGTTGAGCCCGTATGCTGCAGATAGTTCTGATCGTCTAAAATCACCACTCATCAGTCTCTGCTTAACCATGTCTGAGGATAATGCATCCTTATGAGTGCCTTCAATGGCCATAATCAGAGGGTCGTAATCATCAGGTAACCCAATCAGCATGGTTTCAGCTACTTCTCTATCATCAACTTTGCAGCCAATCTCACCTAATTTTTGTGATAGCGATATGATTTCCGAAATATATTTTGTCCATAGAATTGAAATCTGAGTAACTTATTCTTGCTAGTCGTCTTTTAAAATAAAGTCGACGACTAATTCCCGAATTCTCATATACCTTTTGCAAGGCGAGCCAGGCTTCTTTGGCCGATTTAGTATTACGTACGTGCGGATAGCAAGCACTGCTTACGTTTAAACAAATCTTTGCGTAAGCTCTTTGATCCAGCTGCGTGTCAGCATGATCAGCCTGAACACAGCCCCACAGACCGGCATCGATAAGTAATAGTTTTACCTGGAACTTCCAGCTGGAATAATTTTGGCACCTTCTAGTTTCTCAATGTTATGATGCATTAGGTGCGGGACGTGCGGATGCGCAAGTGTGGGATTCACGGCTATTGTCGTCTCTGGACTCACCGGTGTATGTGGAGTCGACGCCAATACATCGATCTTTGTATTTGTAAAATTGCACAGTTAATTGTTATTACATGACATCTCTGGGCCCATAACCTGTTAAGGTTATAGGGTTTTTCTAATGAAAACACTTATTAGAATAAATATTATTTATGTTCAATATTATAACATCGTAGACAAAAACGAGGTTTATTTGGGCATTGAGGGTAGTAAGTTACAACTTGCTTGGTCTTTTTTCTTGCATATATATTATATACATTATATATTCTGTCAACTGTCTGTACATTTATTTTATAGCATCTAGAGCAATATTTACGAGCTTTCTGCACAGTCTCTTCTTTTCTTGCTAATGTGTGCTTCTTTCTTCCTTGTATTTCTTATAAATAACAGCTCTGGTTCGCAGTTTTCTTCTGTTAGGTATTTTCCCGGACGTGTTTCCACAGTATTTAGTTCGCGTATTGCACGGCTACTAGCCGCTGCCCGTCATTAGTCAATATGAGTGCACCACATCAACTGTTGGCATTCAGCGACCGACCCATGCGACCACTTTGATGTCACCATACTGCAGGAGGACGTCAGATACCTGAAAACAAGCCTGGCCAAGATGCAGGCTAAGTTGGAGTCATCGTATAGCATCATAGGTGAACTACGTGCCGAAGTAGTGTTGTTACGCAACGCTGTTTCGTTAAGTAGGTTACCTGACGCCTCGAACGTAAACACGCGTCGCGGGGCGCAAAATGCTTCCATCAGCAGTTTTGAGTCAGCGATATTAAATGCGTCACCGACCATCGATATCGCGACTCCGGTAGAGGTTACGACATGCATAAGTACGTCGACTCCTAAACAAGCTTACGCTGCTGTTGCCGCCGCCAACAAATCCGGTGCGTCGCAAGCTAAGAAACAAAAAGTGGGTAAGCAGAACGACTGTGAATCCTTTCACAGTGATCTGCGACTGCGGGGTCCTGAGAAGGACAAGTGTGATAAGGAGGGCTTTATCAAAGTCGAGAAGAAGAAGAGAAAGCCCACTTCTCGGAACCAGTGTGGTACCGCATTGACCGGACCGAACCACCTGCTGCGACCTGCTGTACCAACGACGCTGCTATACGTGTCTCGACTACATTACGCTACAAAGGCCCATGCATCGAGATATAAGTACTAACGTACTAGAGAAGCTACGTCAAATAACTGAATTGTCCTATTCTTCGTAATTTGAATCTTTAGTTCGCTGCAGCGCTAAAATAATAACAATTCGTCTAAACCGTAACTAATTTACCACAGCGCTAGATTTGCTGCAGAAGTGTATTTATTCTCGGCAAAAAGGTCTTAAGCGCCATGTAAATCACGGCACTTACGCGTTTTCTTCGACAAAGTGCAACAACATGTCTTCCCTATAGACTATGACAGGAGTACTACAGAATGGACAACGTAGGTATTTTGCCTACAGGGTTTATTTCATAAATAATAGACAATTTATTTTTTTGATATATTTTATTTAGTTACCCTTAAATAATATGAGTTTAGTCATCTTTTGCCTTTTTGTGGAATAATCAACGCTTTGATCTGTTTTTGCTTCATGTTTTAAACGAATAGTAGTATATTTATTAATAATCGCTCGAATCAAATGAATTCTATGATTCAGTGTACTTGGTTGGCAAAATGAATGCTGAACCAAAGATGTAAATACCTCCGTGTGAATAAAATGCTCCAAAGTATTTACAGTAATGTAACTGTAACAGTATTTCGTGGAGAGGCTAATTCCACCACTTTGGTTTATAAGTTTTCGTATGATAGTTTCCGTGATCACACATATTTTGTATACGTCTTCTGAAGAATATAACAATCCGCCCATGTCTTTAATAGTTATAAGTTTATGGTGTGGCAGCCTTTCTGCTGTTGTTAATGCGTCCACGCATTCTTCACATTTTAATGATTTTGTGAGATTTCGAGCAATGTAGCCAGATATGTAACCGACTATCAATTGAGAACCAAATGGTATTTGTTGGGAACTGAGAGTATCGGAAAAAATATAACAATTGTGTTCAGCTTCTATATCAGATTCTAAACATCTAGTTGCTGACAATATTTCGTATTCCTCATCGTCGTGTCTGTTTAAGGGCGTCGTACTATTAATAACATTTGTTGAAGAATTACATAGAATGTTTATATTATCTAAAGGTATACAATTACCCGTGAATGATGAACGAAGTTCCAAATGGTTCAGGGTTTTTTTGTAGGCAGCTCGAAATTGTAAAACGTTGGGGTTATTATTGTACCCGCCGTGCTTTCTTATGACCCTAAAGAAAAGCTCTAGATGATCTTGACTTAGGCGGTATGTAGAAATATATGTCATATATTTTTCTTCTTCTACTACATGTTGATATAAAGTTTTTAGAGATTCTATACAAATCAAAGCTCCTATAAATCCTGTTTTATTAGCCGATTCAACAATTTTCTTTTTTGAAATCGACAAAGTAATACGTGGATCTAAATCTTTTCTTTTTACGACTCTTCTGCATTTTATATGAAATTCTAAATTTAATATGTATCTTTTTACTTTTGACAAAAAATTCAGTACTTCTGACTTATTTATGGCGTCAATTGGTCGCTTGAACCCATAAAAATAACACTTTCTTGAATTCATTGTGTCAAAAAAATCATTAAACGTTTCCAAAAATTGTATTGTAGCCGACGAGTCCGCGAATTGTGTATACGTCAAAGCCTCGTCACATAGCTGCAATGCCTTGGCTACACTCTTACTTAAGAGTTGAGTAGCAAGACGGACCTTCATAATTTGATTACGGAAGTACACATGCCGTGGTGTAAGTTTGTTGGCAAACCTAAGACCATCTTTCATTTGCAGTTTATTTAGATTAATCAATAGCTGCCACTTTATTTTCTTACAATCTTGGTCAAATAATAATCTTTTTTTCTCAAATGAGTTTCTTATAAGTTTGATGACGTGACATGGATCAAGAAATATACACACTTTCTCCTGTGTAGATGGATGTGGAAAATGGGTCACCAAATCATTTGGGTTCGTCAGTTTACACCCTAAAATTTCTGCAGCTGACGAATTTGCAGGGCATCCATCAAATGTCATGCTTACGACTGTAACTCCGGCGTCATGACATTTATGCAAGCATGTAGTGATTAAATTAGCTTTTGTTTCTGCAGTTATACCTGATATTAAAAAATAGCCTACAGGAAGTTTCCAATTTTCAGTCACTGACACCAACATAAATGATGATGTGATGAACGTAAGTGTTTGTGTTGGTCTGGGTGTTTCTTATGTATTATAAGTATGTATTTACAAAAAAAAAAAAAAGTATATAAGTATTGTATCCATTGTCTAGTACCCATAGTACAAGCTCTGCTTAGTTTGGGACTAGATGGTGCTGTGTAGAAAATGTCCCAAAAATATTATTATTTTAATTCGTTTATTTATTTTCTATACACATTATTTACATTTTTAAATATTTCAAAAAAAAATAAAAAAACATTTAAAAATATAAAAAATAGTAGCCCACCGGCATCGGGAACAGGGTCCAAGCTGCCGGCGGTCAGGGCTCCAGAGAGAGGAACCTCCTAACGATACGCGCCGTGTCCAGAAGTACCGCTTTCTGAATCAAACCCTTGATCCAGCCGCCCAACGAGAGCCTCATCAGATGTTGGTCGAGGCTCTTGGCTATCAAGCCATTGGCTGTAACGACTATCGGCACAATGTATAGTATTTAATAATTATTATTATTATTATTAAATACTAACGCCTGTGACGCAACATGATCATCTCCATCACCTTCTTGAGGACCAGCACCAAAATTCACAGCACCAAGCTTCTGTTGATTGTGAAAAAGCTTTTGGCGTCCAATAGCCATCTCGTCGAATACTAGATTGCATATATGAGGTTGCTGACTTAAAGTACTTTTCTTTTTTAGAGTTTCAAACGATTCATTTGTAAATCCTGGCTCAGCATTAATTGTTCCATACCAGCGACAGAGAGTTCTTGTGTGTGGTAGAAGATTGCCGTACATATCTCTCACATATTTGTATGCAGCTGGCGAGTAGTCATGGAGGGTTAATGAAAATTTACGTAATAATGGAGGATATTTTAAAGAGATTTTACTATTCTTTTTACACTTTGACATTCTTTTATAGATTTCGAGTAATTCTGCCTTTGCCAGTAAATTATTCTCAGCTACCTCACCTAGTGGAAATTTTGTTTTTAATGATTTTACAAGAAGCTTCAATGACTCACATTTTTTCGTAAGATTTCTATTTTGGCGTTGAACTTTCTTAAATTTTTCTGATAATTTTTTTTTAGCCGACGTCAGTGTCCGAATTTGACGTCTCAGGATGATTTTTCTTGGGGTATCAAAAACCGATTCGGACTCACTGACAGGTTCTGAAATCGGCTCAATGGCTCCATGACACAAAGTGTCTTGCTAAAACAAACAACACAATGTTAGTGGCGGCTAAATTAAATGTTGTCACCATACTCGGAATTAATACAAACGGAGCATCAAATATTTAAAATTATATTGATACATCATCATAGGGCACAGCAGACTTCTTTAGAAAATGCCTTCCCCCTTTCGTAACATACTTATCATCCTCACGAAAATGCAACGAACATATGTAACTATGATCGGATGGTAGCCAGGTCTCTTCACAGCGATTGTTTTGAACAAATCGGATCCATTTTTCTCTATTTTTATGACTTGGACGTGGAAATCTGGATAAGAATTTAAAATAATTAATTACATCCAAAACTAATTAAACATTAATGTAAAAACTGTCTGGTTAATTATGATATATACTATAGGAAAATTTATTAAATCTTTTTCTACCTAAATATGTATAATTATTAGTTTTAACAGGACTTAGCACGAACCTTTCATTTATTTATATCTGCTGACATTTCGATGTAGTTACATCCACTGTGGTTGCGCAAGACTAGAAAAAAATATATATATGAAAGGTTCGTGCTAAGTCCCGTTAAGACTAATAATTATCTGTTTAAAGTGCGATAGTTTAAAAAACTAAATATTAATATCAACATTAAAAACACAACATACGATATTTTCACCGTAATGTCAGTCTAATCTACCTACATTGCACTCTGTTTGATTAGTCTATGACAAACAATACAATATGGCGCGTGGTAATTATTTAATTTGTAAAACAAGGAAATTAGTTTACTTACCGATGAAACGTAATTCCTTTGCACTTTGCCGTGTTCCTTGAATTATTAGTACAATATCTCAACACACACCAAGGCATTTTTCGTCGATTTTTTCTATGAATTAATTTATTATTGTCGGAAGTACTAGGCGCGAAAGAGCTAGAGAGCGACTGAGTGAGGTGCGGCGCGATCGCCGCAGTTGAACGAGACAAAGTAGGAATTTACGGTGTCTTCTCTAGTACTTTAGTACTTATATCTCGATGGGCCGATGAGATTGTAGAGTACATCCAGGTGAAGATCAATACCACCCTGAGGGTCGAACGGTTGGAGTCTCGCCACAATGTGAATTTCAATTCCTTTGTAGTGAGAGTGCCGACTGAACACCTGTCGACGTTCATGAAGGAGGAATTTTGGCCGAGAGGTGTAACGTTCCGACGATTTCGGGGCCGGCTACCAGACACCGCGCGACACACGACGCCGACTGCTCGTGTGAATTAGTGTTTATATTTTATTGTATATGTATAGTATTTTTTCATGTTAGTTGTAAGTTTTATATTGTATTGTATTATTGTATTTTGTTAGTATGTATTTTTATGTAGTGGTTTCGCCTAGCTTCCACGACACAGGGAATCCTAGTGTGGAAGCTAGTGTCAAATGTAAGTTTATTTGTTCAATAAAGATTTATTAATAATAATTAATTAATTTGCACAAAACCTTTCTGTAGTCTACTATCTCCCTCTTAGACTTAGTAGTTTCTTTGTACATTATGGAAGAATTGAGCAAAGCTGTATTCAGTAGTAATTCCACAACCAGTTTTCTGTGCCATTTTACTGACTTTCGTAGCGGTGTTGAGTAGGCGATCATTTGATCCAGTGGTGCAGGAGAAGAATAAACGCGCTAACCGATGAAGCTCTGACCAATGGCGTAGCGTAGATAAACCTTTTTTTTTATCGTTGGAAATTCATCATGGGTACCCTTCGCCTGGGGAAGGCGAAGGGTTATGTCGGACTCTTGCCGGCTAAAAACCCACGGTGTTCCTTCTCCTGACTCTTGACCGGGGTCCTGGGATTCGCAGCTGCATGCACCGCGACCCCCGCAGGCCTCGGTCCGCCAGCCCCTGGCAGATCTCTTCTTTTGCCTCGCCCCACGTCCTCCTGAGTACCTTTTGTAACCGTGTACCTAGTTTTGACGTTTTAAAAGCACCTGTAATGTTGTCTATTTGAAATAAAAAAACGTTGCTTAGTTGAATCAGTTTCCACCAGTGCTATGCTATGTGGACCAATGAATATGATTGGTGGGTATCAAACGCATCCATAGCAACGTTGCATAGCACATCTGTGGCGGAAAGGCCCCCTTAGTAAGCATTTCCTAGTAGAATATCTCAGTAGCGACCTGGATTCCGGATTTGTGCCCGATTAATGGCAATAGGCTCGCCCCCTGTTACATGGGACTTAAACATAACGGCGAAATAGGGTGTTACTATACAATTCTGCCCAAGCCTTCGCGGAATACAGGTTATGTTATTTAAAATCGTTTGACATAACCACTTCTAATTCTAAGACCATTGTAGATGAGTTCTTACTGTGAAGTAGAACTATCAATATTGCAAATAGGGTTTCTGCTCGAGAATTCTCGAGGCGAGAAATGTCGAGAAATCATGCCAACTTCGAGACAAGAAAAAACACCTCGAGAACTCGAGAACTCGAGAAATCAAAGACTTTCTTTTATTACTGTAAAATTGGCTTATAAGTTGCGTAATCTTTGCATTCTGGTTTCATTGTTCACCTTACGAGGCGCGAGTAAGCTAGGAAAAGCGAAACAGACACCTCCAACTCTGATTACTCTTATTATAATGTAACATAAAACGTCAAATAAAAATTTACTGTAAGATAAACTCCGTTCATCTATTATTGGGTTTCTGAATACAAAATCGACAATTACCCAAACAATAAGTAAGTTTGTAAATTGACCACTAGATGGTATCTCTTTTTTTTAGCGCAGCTAAATTATATTTTTCTCGCCTTAAACTTTACATTATTTGCAGGTACACACATCAAAAAAGTTTGCGATCACTTTGAAAAATTATGTAACCTTTTTGAAGCCGAATTTTCTAATTGGGATTCAAAGCGATAATTATCATGATAAATATAGATTGATAGTTATCTAGATAAATATAAATCAGATTTCAGTTGGACTTTGAATTCGGAATCTTCACATACATAATTATGCTAGTGATCGCAAAGTTTTTTTGATGTGTGTAGGCACCAGGTTTAAATGAAAATCTCCTCTGGTATATGCAATGATTTTAAAACGAACCATTATCATACATAAAATATAAAATTTTAATCACAATACTTTCTCTTTGATATTTTTCATTATAGCAAAAACACAATAAAACTATGAAACCAAAATATTTTAAATTTTTATTGTAATTTATAATATTGGGTAGTAAAGTTTATTTATATCCGAAAGAAAAATATTTCTAGGCTACCTACTATTTATGGTGTATGAATGGGTTCTAGGGCAGGATTGGTTATTTCACAAAGATATATCCTAGTGCCCTTGTTAAAATGATATCTCATGTTATTAAACTCTTCATCCGTGAACATTTCGGATTGATTTCTTCGATGCCTCTTTATTGGTACTGATATATTTGAAATGGCCTCCAGCACTTCCAAATCAGACTCCTATGAACTACTCGAGTTCATTTAATTGGGAATCCAAAACTCACTATCCAAAATAAAATACTAATAATAAAACTCCAAATACTCTTGTATAAAATATGATATAAAACGACAAATAAAGTTCTAGAACCGATAAATGCCCAAAATTTGTCAGTTAAGTTAACTGAAGTTTGAATTAAGATCATCTTCTGACTGGGGTGTCCAGAAACGCAATGAGTCAGTTGATCGAACCGAAAGCGCTATCGAACAGATAAACTACGTTCAAGAGTACTCCAGAAAACGGGCATTAGCTGATTTTTTAAGGTTTTTAAAAATTTCTCGAAAGACCCGAGAAACCCGAGAAATCGGTCTCGAGAATTCTCGAAACCCGAGAAATAAAATATGTCGAGAAAACAGAAACCCTAATTGCAAAGCAGCGTTCACGCTTTACTTCTGTTCTACCCTAATCACGCATAGTCGTAATTCACTACTCTAAAATTCTGAGGTGAAATGTACCCCAAACAATTAGAATGAGGCACCGAATAGCACTAAAGTACCCTAAGTCCAAATAAGTGTTATCAGCTACCTTAACCATTGTAGCTACAGGAAAACGTTCTTCGAAGACCACCCATAACTTTTGAGATAATTACAATCGGCATTCACAGATTTTGAAAAAAAAGTACAGTCAGCAAGAAAAAGGGCTGTTTTCACAAATCTTTTTTATGATGCCAATCGATCCCATTTCCCATAAGGATCAAAAGAGTCTTCTGGACCAACTGAGGTTGGAGTACTAGAAAAGTCAGAAATCGCAAAAAACTTATTTGAGATGGGGTAGTAATAAGGGCAGCTACCTTAATCGTTGTACAGGAACATGTTCTTAAGAAACTGTCTATAATTTTTGAAAATATTTCGAACGGCATTCACAGATTTTGAAAATAAAAAAAAACTTTTTTTTCTGCGTGAACGTAACTTTTAACGAAATGTTGTTTTTCGTGATTACTGATGTTTCTAGTACTCTGGACCTCAGTAGGTCCAGAAGAGTATTTTGATCCTTATGGGAAATAGGATCGATTGGCATCATAAAAAAAGTTTTGTGAGAACCGACCATTTTTTTGCTGACTGTACCAAATTTTTTTTTTCTCTTTTTTTATGCATTTCGAAATAATTCAAAAATTATGGCCAGTCTCCTATCAACATTTTCTTGTAGGTACAACGATTAAGGTACGAGTAGCTGCCCTTATAACTAACCCATCTCAAATAGTTTTTTGTTATTTCTGACGTTTCTAGTACTCAAACCTCAGTTGGTCCGCAAGACTCTTTTGATCTTTATAGGAAATAGGATCGATTGGCATCATAAAAAAGTTTTGTGAAAACAGCCCTTTTTCTTGCTGACTGTACTTTTTTTTCAAAATCTGTGAATGCCGATTGAAATTATCAAAAAAGTTAGGGGTAGTCTTCTAAGAATGTTTTCCTGTAGCTACAATGGTTAAGGTAGCTGTCCTCATGCCCCATCTCAAATTACCACCCTGGAAAGGGTAGGCAGGTGTACCGAGCGTATAAGAAGTTGTCGCTCGCTTTTTGAAGCTGGATTACGATCCTCAGAGTGACAGGTCCTCTCCAGAGCGAGAGGTTTTTCCACACACACTACATCTTTGTGTTGCATGTTGTAGGTTGTAGGTAGGTGCCATGCGACGAATGCGACGATAGCGCCGCGATACGGAGCCGGCCACCGCGCGGTAGGGCAGATCTTAGCATAGCTGCAACCTCTCGAGGCTGAATCGATCTTATTAAGAGAGAGAGAGAGTGATGCTGATCATGATCCGTAAAAAAATAGAGTAGGTCGATACAAATCTCGGGTATACATGACTGTACTATAAACTTAGTAGTATGCCTTAATACTAAGAGTTATTGCGATACGAGTAGGTACAGATGCCGCAAAGCGAGCACATTGGATCCTTTGAGAGTTGACACTTTTTATCTCTGTCGATTGAGAGACTCCTAATTCTCGTAATGCGAAGACTCGTAAAAATTTAAACAATAACGCGTTTGTTGGTGTGCGAACGGTCCGGTAGGTAGGTGGTTGGTATGTTGTATGTGACATCTGTATACTATAATGTGAATGCGAGCGTTTCATATTGGGGTGCTCGTAAAAATTTTACGAGCTTCACCATCCGTCGCGCGCTCAACCCGAAAGGATAACTTATCGCATTCGTCCAACTCACACTAGAACATGATGTTTGTGGGCACCCATTGTTGGGTATCGTTATTATTACTAATGCGACAGCATCACCACGACCGCAGCCACAGATGCGAGCGTATAGGTGGTCTCTCGCTCACAAGCATTTACAAGTAGGTGACTCGATGGGTTTAGACATGTGTGCGTGTGCGTGTGTGTGTAGCTAAAGAGCAGAGCCGATAGCGAGGCTTTGTTCGTATGCGTAAAAGTGGAAACGTTATTATGATAACTTTTAATAACAAAGTTAATAACAAAGTAGAGACGTTTACACAATGCGCACGCACGGGTGTGCTCGTTTCTTATCGATACTTCCCCTCGCTCGCCATGACTGTGCCGAAGCCGCGGCGGCTGCTGTGCTGATAAACAATTGGTATATTATACAGTACCTACCTACTAGGTATTGAAACAACAAATTCATTGTTTCGTCCTTTGTGTGTGTGTTACACACGTACGGTTGCGACATTCTTGCCATGTGCGCTGATAATGTTAATAATTACCTACTATGTATATACCTACGAATACTATTATTAACAATACTATGATGCATAAATACCTAATTTAAAATGAGATCATTCAATCCGTGGTCGTTTCCAAAGTCGTTTCCTCGATCCGTTTCAATCGCTCTATTATAATCGACAGCCTAGTCAGTCGCTTGGACATGTCGTACAGTAGCATCTCGATCAACAGATTGCGCAAATCCTGATTGAAGACGTGCTTCAACGGATCAGTGTTCAGGTCCCACTTGACCGAGAGCGCCGACTCGCAACCGTCCGGCACCACGTACGGCATGGAGCCATTGGTGAAGCAGTAGAACGCGGTCACGCCAAACGACCATACGTCCGAGCGGTAATCGTAGGCAGAGGACAGCTTCTCGGGCGACATGAAGCGCGTGGTGCCCATGATGGCGGTGCAGTTGGTGGTCTTGTACCGGCACAGACCAAAGTCGCCCAGCTTGGCATTGTAGTCGGCGTCGATGAACACGTTGTCGGGTTTGATGTCGTTGTGCATGCACCTGAGGCGAGAGTGCATGTAGCCGATCGACTCGGCCACGTTCAGCATCGCGCGCAACTTGCTGCGCACGCTCATCGAGGACACGCACTCTGTCAGATCTTTGCGCTCGAAATACGAAGTGTAAATCACGAGCTTGTCCTCTTTGAAGTTGACCCGGTACGGTACCACCACGTGAGGCGTGAAACACCGCAACCGATGCGGCACCTCGATCTCGATCAGAGTCGACGGCGCTCTAATCACCTTCACCACGTACGCTCGCCGACGGCCACCGTCTTCTGCGTTGTGGTCGGCGTCGAGCGCAACGGTGCGACCCTTGATCTCGTTGGAATCGGAGGCGTCCGATGCGGCTTCGTCGTCGGCTTCGCCGCCCTGAACGCAGTACACTTTACTGTTCTTGGTGATCTATAACAGGGTCACGCGCTTGCCCATAGTTGATGCTGTGTACGCCCGCCGTCCGCAATACGGTATCGTTTGGCAATATACAGGTATACAGGTAACGAAACCACCAATAGATCATTGTCGTTGTCTCGAGACCGCAGTTGGTATAAATTAACTATACACGAGTGGCTGTATCAAGAGTTTGCTCGGTTGGGTCCGTCCGGACGACTTTACAATGTTCGAGGATCACGATAGAACCAAACAGATTCTGGAAGAGTTGCTAAAGTGCGGCGTCGCAGATCCGGAAACCATCAAAAACATCTACAAGGCCAACCGTAACTACATGAGTCCCGAAGTGGTGGACGCGGTCACGGTGATCGGTACCAAGCGACAGTTCACCGTTGGCGAGTTCGCACGCTGCTTCTCAAAGATCATGTCGCTGCCCGCGTTCGAATCGTTCGCCACCAGCTGCGCGGGCGAGGAGCAGCACGCTCACATGCAGGCGGTGCTGTGCGAGTACCTCAAAGCCATCAGTGCTTACAAAAACAAAAACTTTGCACACTTTAAGAACAATGTATTCTTTTGGCTCAAGAGTCGCATCGAGCAACCGGTCACCAACACGATGACTCCCACCGCGTGCAGGGTCAACGTCAAGAGCACCTACCGACCCGAGGAAGGCGCCTACGTGACCGTGTTCAACGATCTGGTGCGCAAGTCCACGGAGCAGGTGAACATGCTCGCCAACGCCACCGTGTACCAGTTTCAGTACACGCCGCGCCGCGCCTCGGTTCAGATGTTGCCGCACACCACCCTCAACGGTATCGTATCGAATCTCGTGAACCTGCAGACCGTCATGAATCGCGAAGCGCTAGCTCAGAACTTGAAACTGCCACCGTTCTTGGACATTATCAACGTGGCCAACAATCGTTCTGATATGATGTCGTCGCTCGGAGGAAGCGGCGGCGGCGGCGGCGGCGGAGGCGCAGGCTCCTCCACCAATCGTCTGTATATGCAATAATCGTCGAGTCTCGGTCCTTGTAGCGTATACAATAAATCAAACGGCGTACGTCCGGTAACCGATATCGTATATGTTCAATGTTTAGTATAAAACGTATAAAAAGCATCCTACGGTGTGTTTGGTGGGTGCAATGTCGCTATGCAGGATAATCGACTTGCACTACAAGAAGCGCAACCGACTGATTCACTTTACGCTGTAGAGTGTATTCCAGAATCTCGTCATCAACGACAAGGTGTGTCACGGAAAATGGGACGAGACCGGCAACAGATGCGTCGGCTACTCGGTCCTAGTCTACTTCGAGAACGTTGACGATCTGATACAGAAGCGACTGTACGTGGACTACGTGAACGGCGAAGAGTTTCCCGACAGCGAATCTCTAATCACGCACATTATAAGTTTATACAAAACGTTCAAGCAGTGCATAGAGCTGCACGAGTCGGTCATAGTGTGGGATCTCGACGAGACGCTCATCAACACGGCACGCCGACGTCGCAGCACTTGGAGGCGTATCTGTGGCACTTTAAAAAGCACTTTAAGCGAATGGTGGTGTGGTCGCACGGCGAACCCGGTCACGTGATCGGTCATCTGAAGCGATTGCGCATACACCACCTGTTCGACATGATCATCACTCGGTCCTATTGCAATCCGTACAGCTTCAACAAAGGGATCGGGTACGTGCTAAAGAAGCTAAACAAGAAGTTTAAAACCACAATGATTACGTTCTCGTGTTTGGTCGACGATAAACCCAACAATTACGTGGGTGATTATACGTTCTATCTACGGTTGAATCCGAAGGAGCGGGATCACTCGCACGTGTTCAGCAACGCGCTGCTACTGCTGCCGAGTCGCATAGACATGTACATAAATCATGGCACTAAAATGTGTGGAAACTTGAAAGATTTGATACACTCGTGAGTTTCGAGTTTGCATGGCGGGCTTGTATTTTTTTTATAAACAGAGCTGACCCCAGAGACGATCATGGCTGACGGGTACACGGACACTGACATTCGGAATGCAACAAAGTTTGCGAATAATCGTAAACTTTTAATTTTATTGCACAAACTCAATCAGCGGTATCCGTTTTTAGCTTCGCACATAAAAGTTAATATGAGGAAAGCGAACATTAAACGAGACTACTATTACCCCCCGTCGATGGCTGACGAGGCAATACTCGTGGACGCGAGCATAACTAAACCTTTCTGCGAGTCCATCTCGTGCAATTCGGCCGGCGTCAAAGGTGTGTGCAAGCGCACCGACGCCGCCAGTCACTACCGGCTGGGCGAGAGCGACGATCGTTTCGAGATTCAATGTAATCCGGCGTGCTTCAACCTGTTCGACAGCGACGTCCACAAGCCGGCCGAGGACGCTACCGATCGACCGCAGAACATACGCTACCGCTGGTTGGAGCGAGACGAGGCGTGCAACATCGTCCCGGCCGCAGTCACTTGGCTCGAGCAGCCCTTCTACCGCTCCACCGAGGTGTACGCGCCCCGCTTGAACGATCTCGCCACCGGATTCGATTACGATCCCGTCACCGACACTTATCATTTCAACAAGTACTACTGCGACGCGTACTACGAATCTTTCGATCCGGCCACGCGGACGTGCTACACCAAATGGTACAACAAGATGGCCAACATAATCGTGGGCGAGTCTGTCATCAAACTGGTCAAAGGCGGTCTGACCGCGCTCGAGAACGGCAACGGTCGCACTCTGCCCCCGCTCGACAAACCTCCGGCGCCGCCGGTCGACGCAAAGTGGACGGTGGACAGGTGGCGAAAAAACATTGACTCTTCGTTCGCGCTGCCCCCGTCCAACGTAAAAGTGTACGATCTACCTAAATACGGGTACGTCGATTCTTTGGACGAAGAGGCAGACGCGACCACTGCGCCGGCGACGGCGCCCGAGAGGCGAAAGCGAGCCATCCCCGACTCGGGGACCGATTCGAAACGCGGCGCGAGCGGCTCCGGCTCCGCGTCCATGAGGCGAGCCGAGCGCGCCATACTGGACATGCTGCGAGAGATCACCAGCGGAGAGTTCGCGTCCACGGTCGCCGTCGATCTGAGCGTGTCGCAAACGGCGTCGGCTCTCAAAAACATTGCCATATCGTCCATCGAAAAGTTTGCACCCATGCTGAAGCGTCAGGTCGCCGCAACGGTAGGCTCCGTGGCGGCGAACACTTCGGAATTGGTGTTCTCTGCCTCGTTCAAGATGGCCCTAAACGATCTAGTGGTGCCGCTCAGCGTAAAGAGCATCGGCGCCGTGAGCGACTACATGTCGTCGTTTCTCGCTCTGGCGTCGAGCGGCGCCGGAATGATTCTGCTGGTGAGCCAACTGTTCAGCGTGCTCTTCACGCTCTGGGACCCGCTCGGATTCAACAACGTGTACGGCGACGAGTACGTCGATCAAATGTACCAGAACGCAAAAGCGGCGCTCCGCTCTCACGTGGGCACGAATCAACCCAAGCTAACGTTCGATTACGTGTGTTCGTTTCTGCTCTCAGAGAACGATCTGTTGGACGCTACGCTACAGTCGTACCCGTACATGTATCGGTACCTGGACTCGCTTCAGGTCAACTCTGACGGAGTGCGAATCGACAAAGGCGACACTCTGCACGTTTCAAAAATAGACTTTGATCGACTCTTGACCAACGTCAAAGTATACACTCTGCGCGAGTTTGAATCTTTCGAATCCGAACACCGCTCTCGGAGACGGGCTTTCGACACCGTCAACCGGTACGTCGCAGTCACCGCCGCCGTGGGCGCTCTCATGATCATACTACGAATCTACCTGCTGGGCGTGCTCATGATTCTGATTAGCGTCGCTCTGGTGAGCGTCTCCTACGCCAACGTGGCTTTCGATGCGTGGCGATGGTTGACTAGCGCCTCGTTCAACGTGTTCGACAGGCTGTTCGTGTGAGTCGAGGACCGTGTGTATTTACATAGTTCGGAAGCTGCGCACCGTTAATACGCTATTGGTCGTAAGTCGAGGTGCATTGTCTGTAATCGCAGACGTTTTTACACGTTTACCGACACTGTAATTTCATTACTACATGCGCAGCTGCAGCAGTAACTTTTATATTGAGGCTGTAAAAGTGTAGTTTGGCGCTAGGCTCTCCGTATACCGAACCCGTTGTCTGATTTGTTTGTTACCCACGCACCTACGTACCTACCTAATAAGGTGCCCACACTCACATATACATATATACGTATATACACAACACTAGATTCGTTGTAGTGAATCCAGACTTGTCGAGTGGGGCAGTTGTATCTAAGAGTGTTGCGATGACGGACGGCGGATGTGATAATAATTTGCTGTTGGCTGAGCGAGCTCGGCACTCTACTACTACCACTACTACTACTACTACTACCACTACTACTACTACTACTACCACTACTACTAATGATGATCATACTAATGAGAACAAGAAGCCGACCGGTAGAGGCGGACGGGCCGGCCGATTCATTCATTGTAGCATTCGTAACATTTTCAAAGCACGCAAATCCGCCGTGTCGTCGACTGCTACTACAACAGCTCACGATATCAAATACGACTCCCTCGGAGGGTGCACAGCCGCCGACGAGAACGTCGGAATCGACGTGTGCGGCACTGGATGCATGCTAGAGCAGTGCAATAAGATTCGAGAGCGTCGTCGGCTCGCAGCCGCCTCCGACCTCATCGCGAGCGGTAAACGCAAGACTCGCACAGTGGCATCGTCGGCGGATTCGTTGCGACGCTATCGCGATCCCGCCAATCCTAATACTAGTTGTTATTATTATACTAAGAAAACGTCGCCCAGCTTCTCCTCGTGGCTGGCTTCGTTGGCCGACGACGAAGAGTGCTCCTCGCAGCACACCACGTACTACGACGAAGAGGACGAGGACGAGGACGATGACGATGACGATCTGGATCATTTGATCGAGTCGTACGAGAAACAGTGTTCGGTCGCTCGATTCAACAACACCAACAAACTGAACATTGGTCACGAGGGTGGACTCGTCGAAGTTGAAGAGGAGACTACAGATTTGTAAATGTAGTTGTGTGCGCAAATACTGCGCCGTTCATGTAGGTATGAATTAATCAGTTCAACGACTATTTTTATAGTCCGCCGATGGCTCCCCGAACTCCTCCCCCACCACTGAATATGACCACATGCTGATAAGCTCCCACTGTGCACGTGCACTGATGATTACGTGGCCTCGAATCATCGAATCCTAAGTCTATGATTCGTTTCATTCCGAGTCTTAAAGCTATACGCATTGGATCCATTTTAGTTATTAACTCAACTTAGTATAGAAGATTCGAGCGAATCCTTAATGCTATGCCGACGTGCCTTATCGGTGCCGTTTACGGCACGTCTATAATTACGCATACACACAACTTAACCAAGGTCGTTATTGTTATACTAGTATTACTAATGATTGTAACATTGGATTCTCTTTGTTGCGAACGAATCCGATCCACGGCACGTTTCAAAGTTTCAGCACGAATCTGAAACGCGATTGGTTAGAGAACTCTAGATTGTTTATTGTAACATCTTTGCAACAACGTTGCAAAATCATTATGGTATACAGTTAACTCTAAAACACAATGGAAGCGTCTCGGTGACTCGTCGTCTTGAATCCCGAAGAGTCGATCTGAAAAGGTTTGTCGCTCAGCGATTATGTTTTGTCGTCGGAATGGAATGGGACAGGATGGGAGTTTGTTTTAAATGAAACACGCGCGAGCGCAGACTCTGCAGCGCTAATGACGCATCGTTTAATAGTAAAATCCCGAATGGGCAGTGCGGGGCCCGTTACCATAAAATCTTTACCATCACACAAATCATCTACTTTCAGTCTGTGCGTCGTAAAATGATATGCCAGTCGCCGTTGGGCATTCTTCGTTTACGAGCATAGATTCGAATCTGAAAACATACAAAATCCATTATGGTTTATTATGCACGCTCGTATACATACACTAGCGCGTGCCCTCACACGCACATACATAAAAGTTCCGATGACGACGGATCCGAATCTCTGAATCTGTAACAGTGTAAACATTAAACACGAGAATTGCGCGCATAATCATCAAGCGGGTACCCACAAAATCCCCCACATACATATACCGTGTAATATTTTCCAGAATCTTGAACGCGATCCGTCGAATCCTGGCGTTGAACCTGAAACAATGATGTTGTTGTAGGTACGTTACATTGTGAAGCGAGTAGAAGGTAGGTTTGTATAGTATACCAATGCTAACAATAATAACATTGTGCACATAGGTAGTAAGTGAAGCAAACGTATACCGATAAGCCGTATACGTGTGTAATGTATACAAATCTTTGATGCGATGCGAATCCTTGAATCCGAATCTTAAAGTTGTGATAATAATGAAATTGTAACACTATTGACAAATCGTTAAAGTCGAAATCTGTCCAACTCTAACGCAACTCTACCTATGATTTGTTGTATTTTTATGCAGCTCTACGAATCCATAAAACGTTGAATACGCGCATATAAATGAATCTCTACATATACATATAGTGACTTTGTTGAAATTTATCGAATACGCTCCGTCGAGTGGAAACGTACACGAACGTTCAAACTTGCAACTTTACACTTGTTTCTATCATAGTTGTACCGTTTACAGCACCAATACCGTATTAGGGCTGTAAGGCGCTGGATATATGTAGAAGTCGAACACGCACAGGCTGAAAGTTGAACTTTTGCAATAATGCAAGCGATCGACTCGACTCACGATTCGCTGTATTTGGAGTTCATCAACAAGACCGTGGGTCCGTACGGAGTGGCGCTTCACAGCTATTTCGTTGGAATCGTGGGAATCGTCACCGTGATCGTTGTGATGATTTCGTGTTTGAACCAGCGAGCTCTCACGCTCTCGTCCAAGCATCGAAGCTCCAACAAGGGAGTCGCGCACGTCGGCAGATCCGGATCATCAGTAGGCGCAATTTCGCCACTCTCGACTCGCAACGTGTACATGGCGTCGAAAACGGTTTAAGGGATTCCGTACCTACTTGTATTTTTTGTAAGTAACCATTCAAGATCATCGATATACGTATACGTGGACGAATCCGCGACTGGCCATGGATCCGAACACAATACACATGAGCGACTACGACATTGTAATTGTGGATTCAGATGCTGAGAGCGGCGGCGGCGGCGGCACCGCCACCACCACCGATGCGGCCGTGCTCAAACGAATCCTACCGGAGAGCATCACAATGTGACTGTTCAGCAACAACACGAAGTGGTACAGTGTGGATTCGTACAAGTTTGGAGATTTGACCGTGACCGAAGATTCGTTGATCGAGATGATCCACAATCGTGAAATTGTAGCGTTCGCGTACGCCATGTACAGGACGCACGAGAACGACGAGGGCATGTGGTCGGACGTGCACGATTCCGTACGGATCATCTTCGGAGTCGTGGAGCGTGTGCCGAACGCTATGAACGCTTGGTTGCGCACCTGGTACTTGTGCATCAACGAAATCGAATCTCCGGCCGCGTACAAAGATTCGCCTCCGTTCATTTTGCAATCCATGCGTCGCCCTCGAATCCGACTGACGGTGCTGCGCAACTCTAAATGCGCAGAGTGCGACGGCGAAACGTTTAAATTGAACGCGACCGGTAAGCTCGTCAACAGTACCGGAGGCGGTGGCGCAGGAGACGGTAGCAGCAGCAGCTCCGCTAGCGTAGACGAAGATTTTATAGAAAATCTCAAACTCATTATAAAAATACAGATTCGGGTCTAATCGCGTAAAAACTTAAAAAGCACTAAATACCTTTTTATACCGACGTTTCGGCCGAATTACACCGGCCGTGGTCACGGGTAGACTCCCCGTAGACCCCGTAGACGGGTAGTCTACCCGTGACCACGGCCGGTGTAATTCGGCCGAAACGTCGGGATAAAAAGGTATTTAGTGCCTTTTAAGTTTTTACGCGATTAGACCCGAATCTGTATTTTTATAATGTGTACAAATCGCGAAAGTTTAAAAACATTTAATCTCAAACTCGTAAAAAAGCATAAACCCGCTGCGGTGGCCAAGAGCGAGATTCGATGCGGCACCGTCGAATCTGAAGATTCGACTTCGTCGTTTTGTCTGAATCCAGAGTGTGAAAAGTTTAAAGTGTGCACAATCTCATTGGACTGTATAGATTTCGAAAGCGGTCAACTGAACGATTTGAGCATGTCGATAAAGACTAGAGCCGGATCTGCGGGCGGTGGATTCGCGGATCGAAAGCTGACACCCAACGCCAAGGATTTCGTGAATCATTTAACGCGTCCCGTTTCCATAATGCTGAACGGCGGATGCGGCGAATCATCTCTCTCGAGTCAGACGATCACGAGCGGCCTCAACAACGACGACGACGACAACAACGAATCTGCACGGGGCTCGATCAAAAAAAACCAATTCTACCAAAAGATCAACGAGCTCAACTTTATAAATTGTGTAAAGTGCAAGAATTGTAAAATCTGTCAACGCATGCTCCAAAGCAAAGGGATTCGATGCCGCCGACATCCAGTGTGTACGCATTTCATACTGAAGCGCCGACTCATGTGAGTCGAGGCGTGTTCACGAACGTCTCTAGGTTGTTTTGATTTATAACAATCTTACCGCCGAAATCTATAGCAAAGTTTTTCAAATGCACAAAATCGTACACCTCTTTGCATGTAGAGATGCTCGTGAACATTATGAATTTTTTACACTCGTACCCAAACTCGTTTACTGAATCTTTTAAATACGGAAAAGATCCATCATCGCGATCATGGCTCGCGGACTCGCCTCGATCCGCAGCCTCGTCCTCTTCGTCAGATTCGACGTCCTCGTTGGCGCTTACTCGAATCGGATCGTCGGTGTCGTCGCCACCGCCGAGCTGACTCGTGCCCAAGTAATAGTGCCCGTTGTTGTTGTTATTGTTGTAGATTCGACTGCCGCCGATGCCGCCGTTCGCCGATCCGCCTAAGAAGAGGCGCAAGAGGCGGAGGCGCAGCCTCGGGATCCGATGTCGCTGCCCACAAACGAGTTGACCGAGCCGGAGGAGCCGCCGGACCAGGCCGCGCTTCCGAATCCGCACGCGTTGTAGTGGGCGCTCGCGATGGAGCTGCTCCCGCCGTTTGCGCGCTTCCACGTTCCCGTGGCGATCAGGTGCCTGTAGTCGTGCGCGTTCTCGCGAAACAGAATGAGCCGACTGCCGAAATCTCTAAAGTAGTACAGCTTCATGTCCTCGCACAGCGGATCGTAGCGACTCTGAATGTCGAGGCTGTAGCGCTCGCTTCGAGATCGTGCAAAGTTGTAGAACACGGATATGTAGGGTCTCGCGTCGTCGTACGTCTGCGACACTCCGTCCAGCTTGCTGATGGCCAGAGGCGCGCCCGCCGCTCCCGCAGAGTCGTCCGCGTCCGTGAACATGGTAAAGTGTTTGAGTTTAGATTTAGGGAAATCGTTGAGTTTCACCCGTTCGTAGTGTTTGTCGCTGAGATTCATGTAGATCGTGTGAATGTAGACGTTCTTGTAGTGGGTCGAGTTGTCGAGCAGCACGTTGTAGTCTCGGGACACGAGTTCGGTCAGCGTTTTACGTTTCATATTCAAAAGGAACGACATTGCCGCTGTGCCCAGTATTGGATATGGTGTATGCGTGCTAGAAATGAGATTATACTGTAATGGCTCGAGGCAACTACCGCAAACATGATTAACGCGCTCAGTGTATTAAGTTTTATAATATATGCGATGCTTTTTGCAGCGATGTGCGTGCTTCTGTGGCGACCGCAGTACGTGGCCGACGCTCTCATACGAGTGTGTCCGAAGCGGATCAACGACCAACGTGCGGTGCCGGGTGCGAACCTACCGAGAGTCGAGCATGTACGCGTTCAACGACGACACCTACGAGAGGGGTACGCCGCTCGTCGTGTTCTTGACCGGCGGCATGTTCGTGATGATCAATCCGGAGCTGTGCACCCTGCAGCGGTTCACGCGCAAACGTAGATTGGTCGCTTTCACGCATCCCGTGCGCTTCGAAGCGTCCACCGCGGAGATTCTTAGTTATATCAAAAATATAATTGTCACATTTCTGCCGACTCTGTACGAGAGCGATCCACCGAGGGAGATTCATCTGATGGCGCATTCGGCCGGTGCGTTTTACGCCATAATGCTGGTCACGATCTTGGCGCGAGAACACGAGGGCGTTCGAGTGACGCGACTCATCGGCATCAACGGATTCTACGGGAGCGAGACTACCAAGACTTTGCTGTTTCGAATCTTGTCAAAGTTTTACATTGAAAAAAACTTGACAATACCGGTGCCGATCACGATACGGGACAGGCTGGATCGTTTGATTCTAATCACGACGGTGAACGATTTCGTGCGAGATTCGAGCGAAGCGTTCGCTCTGAGCAATCGTACAAAGCTGTGCACGATGCCGGGCCACCACACAACGCTGTACGAGGTGGACGGATCCGAATCCGATGCCATGATTCGGCACATAAACGCGTGTATCGAGCTACCTTAAACCTACCCTTTACCATTCCGTACCTAACTCTACAGTTTTGCAACAACTCTACAAGAATACTATATCCGATACTCTGACACCGCCACCGCCGCTACCGTCTGCGTCCGTTACGTTGGCGACGCTAGAGGATCCGCGCTGAAAGGTCGGCGCCGCCGTCGTCAGATCCGAGGGCGGCTGAGGAATGGGCAAGTGCTCCACGAGAGCGGCGTCGGTGGGAGTGGCCGCGCTCATCAGTATGGTGTAGTAATCTTTGGCGTACAGCGATTCGAACGTCGCATTGAGCGCGTCCAAGTGCTCGTTATGAATCTCTACGAAATCAACGGCTCGGACCTGCTGCTCGGCGGCGCCTTCTTCGTTTCGAATCATCAGATTGAGAATGCCAATCTTGACAAACTCCTCCGAGTCGGTGTAGCGCGTTAGGAGAGCCGCCGTCTCGTAATCGCTGTACGCGACAAACTCGTTGAACAGCTGCGTTATCGTCGAGTTTAGAGTTTGGTCGAAGCGCAGAGTCATATCCAGCACGAGCTCGTTGCTGTCGCTCTGCGCGGCCTGAACCGTTAGTTTGAGGAAACGGTTCACCGTCTCTCGCAACAGATTTGCGTTGTCGCTCGACGCCAACAAATAGTACTCGTTGAGTCGAATCTGTTTGAGGTAGATCAATTCGAAGAGGGGCCTAACGATGCGGATGCTCTTGAAACTATCGCTGTTGAGATTGTTGGAATTTCTAAAATTATCAAGATTCGCATTGTACAAATTTAGCAGGTACACGGTCCGGGCGTTGGTCATGGCCTCGTTGACGAGCTGCCGCGTTACGAGCGCCGGCTCCGTGGTCGCGGTGTCTTCGTTCGCGCCCACCGCTTCGTTGTCGTCGGCACCGTGCACCGCGTAGTCGTGCTCGATTATCGCTTCGTCGAGCATCGAATCTCTGCGAAACGCTCTACGTCTGCCGTAGGGTTCGTCCTCGGACAGCAGTTGGGGCGATTTGCGCTTCGTCTGCGGACGCGCGCTCTGCTGAGGTCGAGCGACGAGAGGTCGGTGCGCGGGCGATCTGGAGCGATCCGCCGACGACGCTGGCTCCGCGGCCGCCGTCTCGTCGTCGGGGAAGAGCCTTTGAGGCGACTGCACGCTCATCATGAGGGGCGGTTGTTCCGCGTAATCGTCGTACATGCAGTTGGAGTCGGCTCGCGCCTCGGCTCCGTCGACGTGGTCCGCGCCAGCGGCGGTGGCCGCCGCCGTATTCGTAAACTCCATAGGAACGTCGTTGACCACGACGGGTTCGAACCGTTTCACGGTTTCGTTTTCGTGCTGCCCCGAGCGATGATCATCGCCGGACGACGGATCCAGAGAGTCTATCAAAACGTTCAATCGGTCGATGGGGCGATTCATGCTCTGTATCGACCTGTTGAGCTGTCGCGTCTGATGGTCGCGCACAATCTTGTTGATCACGCTCAACCTACTCTGCAGGGGGTTCACAAAGTTTACGTTTATCGTCAACGGTAGCACCATCGACTCGATCACGATCTGGTCCGAATTCGAGTTGTTGTAGTCCATCAGGATTTCGGAGACGATCACGTTGAACTCGTCCACCAGCGGCGCTATTCGATTCTTGCTGTCGATCGTGTTCAAGAAGAGTCGCTTCACCCTATCGATGGAGGTGTCGTCCCGGTTGAAGGAGGACTTTAACGTTTTGCTTTTGAGCTGAAACGTTCGAGTCTGCTCTTCGATGTCGGCGTACCGATTCGAGAGTTGCCGCAACCGCAGATTCGTACGTCTAATCATGCGAGCGGCCAACTGTTTTAGTTTCAGATAGTTGCTCCGCTTCTCGATCAGCTCATCGGCACCGATGAGCCTGGACATGTCCGTCTTGGCGAACGTGTCGTTCAACAGATTCGTGTACTGCATCAGGGCGTGCTTCATGGCCGTGAGAATGTTTCGACTGCGTATGTAGGCGACGTTTACGCTGGTCGACTGTTTCGAGTCGAGCTCGGACACGGTGTTGTACACGATCGGCTGGGAAATGTGCGACATGAACGAGTCTACGGTCCACTCGTCGGCACCGCCGCACGCTCCGTCGTTGCACACGTTCGTCTCGATCAGATTGTGCTCATCGTCAATATCCATTGCTGCTGCTGCGGGGTTGGACTAGCTACGAGTTACTGAAAAAACTACACTAGATCGGAACAGATCATAAAACTAGCAGAACCTTGACCAGATCCGACGACGACGAGGACGAGACACGGTGAGGAGCAAAGTTTTTATAGTACAAGAATCGATTCTTTGGATTCGTGTAACCGAGATAGTCTTCGAACAGGGTTGGTGGGTATACTCGCAGCTGGCACGGTTCCACCACCGCTTGTTGATGCGAATGCGGCGGCCCAGTCTGCTGCATCTGTTGCAAGTTCAACAGAGCGGACACGATCATCGACATCAGGTACGACATGTTCACGTCGGGCACCATGTTGGAGACGCGCTCGAACACTATGGCGCCGAGCACGAGTTCGTTTTTAACTCCGTCGTCGACGTCGCCCACCATCGCCACCGTGCCCAGGTTGGAGGACGAGGCCGCTTCGGGCTCCGGTACGCTGCACACGGTCGACGAGTAGGCGCTCGCGTCGAGAGCGTCCGGTCGAGTTGGCCGGAATCGAGAATCGTAAAAGTACAAAGACGCCTCTCTTATAGTGTGGCACTGTAACGCCAACGCGCAAAGGTACCGGTAATGGTGCTTGTCGCGTTTCGCGCACAATCCAGGTACAGTATACGAGGGTGGGTTTACGGTGAATGCGCGCATTTGTATAACTTGACGAAACGCGCACGGTGCTGCGTGTACAGGATCACGAGGATGATGAGGCACGCGGTCAGGAAGGTGGCGACGAACGGCTCGAAGCGAGTGTAGAGCAGCATCCCGGACAGGACCGAGCACAGCGCCAGCACCGATTGCGCGCTCCACGGAGCTCCGATGCACAGACCCTTGGTGAGAGTTTCGCAATTTATCAACGGATAGTACTAGGCGTGGAGCACGCTCTTGCTCTGCGCCAGCAGGTCGTTCAGGCAATCGTCGCACATGTGCGTGGCCGTCAACGTATCGTAGTACTTGGTAGAGTATAAATTTAAAAAGTTCCCCTTCTGATACATGCCCGGGTGAATTTCCAGATCGAGACTGGGTATTCGGATGAAGTAGTGTGCCACGATGAACGACGAGCTCTTGAGTCGCTTTATGCACATTTCAACAGCGGTCGTGGTGTCGGCGGCGGCGGCGCCGGTGCACGGTGGAGATTTCGACCTCTTCATGCTGAACATGCGACACGAGGTACCGCCGAGGTAGGTGAGTCGAGTAGGGTGAGCTTAGATATCAAAAAATGTAAACACGACCGAGCGTCGCGTCTTTATACTGGCTGAGGGTCTTAACGCGTATACGGTATTGGTGGTGTAGACGCACCGTACTAGCGTAGGGCGCTACCCGAGAGCGAACCGCTGCAAGCATGATATTGACGCACTTGGTGTCGTGCTCGCTGGGGTACGCGCTCGTCGTCGGTTTAGTTTTTTTGGTAATGTGCATAGTCACAGGGTACGCCGTGGACTCGATGGTGCTGTACCGGTCCATATTCAAAATCGGCAAAGTGACCGACGATCATTTGTCTTTTAAGGATCTGTACGCGCTGTGCAAGACTCTACTGGCGAATCGGTACGACCGATTGAGCTTCATCGACGGGCTGAAGCGTCGAGCCGCGTCTGGAGTGCCATCGGCATCGGCGGCAGCTGCACCAGCAGGAGGGATATGACGGAAATGAAGGAAATGAAACGAGACAATTGTGTAATTTTAAAAATATAAAATACAATATAAAATAATAATATGTCTGTGTACACATTTAAAGAATACAAGTTTTCGCTGGAGACAGTTTTGTTTTTTTTATAAACCCCTAAAACGCAACAACAACAACTAGGGTGATGCGGAGACAGCGGCCATCTCGCGCATCTCGTCGTACGAAACGGTGCCGGTCCAATCGTCGTCGGGTCTGTAGCTGGCCACTCGTGGAAATCTGTACCTTCAGTGAAAAGTGATGTAACTGGAAAATCATGATTTTGAGAAAATTAATGTTAAAGTTTAAAAAAATTCTGACTCTTTTTCTACTTCACTAAAATAAGATCTGATTACTGTATTTGATAAACAATATCTTAGAACACATTTTAGTGTAAAAAGAAACAGATTAAGTAATACCGTTTTTTTATAATTTAAAAAAGAATCCAAATATATCACTTATCACAAGAGATATTAACGTCGTTTTATGCGTCAATTAATTTAAAATGAGTTGGACCATTTTACACATTGTTTATTGGTTTGGTGTAGTATGATTTATGCTTCTTATTTTAGAAGGTTTATACTATAAGGTGTAAATAAAACAAAAAGTTGTAAAACAAATATAGTTTATATAAATATTAAAAACTGTAATTTATATTGTAATCAGGAATTTCTAAGACAAATTTAATTTACATTTTCATACACCAGTATCGTATTAAAGATAAAATGTGAATAATGATACAAACTGTTGTTAAAAAAATTTCGATATCTACATTTTGAAAATATTAAAGTATTTTTTGATACAAGTGCAATACAGATGTAATATTAAAGTAAGAACTTTGTTAGTAGAAGGAATTTGTAAGTAAAAAATCAACTTTTAATGAACAAAACAAAATTTCTTCATTTTTACTATTCATATTTATTTAAACATAACATAAAACTTCCTTAAAACAATAAAACAAATCAAATTAAACTTTACTTTAAACATAAAATAATAGGTAACCTATGAAATCAGTCTTTTCTTTATTTAATAATAGGGTAGCATGTTCTTTATACTTATTAATCAGTCTTTATTAATTTGTCATGTCTAAACTTATTACTTATTACCATCGAGATCAGTAGAATTACTTTAATAATAGGTATTAATATAATATTTGTTTAGAGACGCGAAAGTAGCGCCCCTTCAGAAAAAAAAACATAATTTCTGTCAACACACAACATATTGAAATTTCGTGTATACAACATTTTAGTCAAGTGTTGTAGAAATTTAAGAATACCAAAAAACAACACTTGACGTCCTAGGTTAGAAGTTTTAGTAATTAATGCTAAAAACGGCCGTTTTTGGTACTGATGGCTACAACTTCGAATCCAGAAGCTCTAGTGTTGATATTTGGTGTTCGAATTTTTTTACAACACTTGACTAAAATGTTGTACACACGAAATTTCAATATGTTGTGTGTTGACAGAAATTATGTTTTTTTCTGAAGTGGCGCCACTTCTGCGGCTCTAATCGCCTTAACATAAGTTTTGATATTTATAATCAAACAACAGAAGAGTAGGTCCATGCTTTTGTACTTTCATTCAGTTTCTGAGAGGATATCTGGATTGACGTCACGTACATTGCCATTAGTTAGCAAGTTATGATAAAATTCATGAACACTTGGATCAACATATTCCAAGAGCTATATTAAATACTTTTTCTTTTGTACGCTTATAGGCACTGGTCTTTTATAACATTTTTGTACAGCATTTATATTAACAAAGCTATAATTTTTACTTTTCTTCTTATAAGACATCGAACCGTACTCAGTGTCACCTTCGTAACTTTCTTTATACTCAAAATCTGGAAAATGACCTTTAGTAAATTTAAGTAAGTACTCGCACGTCTGACCATGACCAACTAAAGTCTAAAATTCCAGGTGACAACTCAGTTTCAGACGCTGTACTGCTTATTATGCTCAAACTTTTATCCATATTTTGTTCATCTTGATCTTCTTTTTCTATCAGGCTTGTTCTTTCTTCCATCTTCTGTACATTCTGCTCTTCCTCTATCATGCTTATATTCTCTTCTATTTTCTGTCCAATTTGATCTTCTTCCTGTATCACGCTTGTAATTTCTTTTATCTGTTGTGTTACCTGATCATCTTCCTCCATCACGCTTATTATTTCGTCCATCTTCTGTTCATTCTGATTTTCTATTATGATTATTATTTCTTCTATTTTCTTATCATTATGATCCTCTTCCTCAGTAACAGTAATTAATTCTTCCTTCTTCTCTCCATCTCCTTCTTCTCCCTGTAGTAAGTTCATCTCATTTCCGTCTTGATCTAATTACTTAACATTATCTTAGTGCTCCTTTTTCTGAATGCCCTCCATAATCCTATCAATTCGAGCTTTCACTGTTGTCTGAAAAAAAACAAATCAAAACATCACTTAAATTATTCTTATTATACAAACGTTACGGATAATGATAGAAGTGTAAGTAAACTTAGGTCTACATGAGTTTAGGAGCTTACTCATATACGAAGTCAAATATGTTAAGCCAATAAAATTGTCTGTTTTTAGACTTCAACAATAGTTGAAGTCTAAAAAAAGCCAATTTATCGGCTGTAAAGAAACGAAGGTCTATTTAGTGCCACTAAATAGATCTTCGTTTGTTTACACTTTATAACAATATTGCAAATAAAAACAATACAAAATAAATTAACGTAATATTAATAAATACAAAAAAAAAATATATAATAATAACATTATTAATAAAATAAAGTTATAATATAACACTAGAATCTAGTATTGTGTATAAATAAGAAATACTACTTACGAAATAAAGGTACTCTCAAGATCAAAGTTTTGCCAGGCTTCTGACAACTGTATAACAAGAACGTTATGGTCGCAATGTATTGATTAGGATTCGGATAAAAAGCTATTCGGATAAGTACTAAAATTACCTAATAAACATAATAATGTTTGTAATTTGTTAGGAGGTATGAAACGTACCATCGTTACATACCTCCTAAAAAAGTATAATAAATTAAGTTATGTATAAATAAATAATATAACGAGATATTTTAAGCGTCACAATAGTATCACAACTAATGCAATATAATATGTGTAAAATGATATAAGTCAGTTACCTTACGCATATAAAACACAGCGCACTAACTCGAACGCAGTCGCAAGACTAACGTCTTCAACACTCACCCGTTCTAATTTCCAATTTATCCATCTCACTTTCGCGGGGAAGTGAGGCGCAAGCGGCGATCGCGATTCACTGGATATTGCACCACCGAGAACTTGTATCACAATACACTTATTTTATGGTCTAAGTAAGTTTCATTGAAATTGATAACTTATGATTTAAATATATTCATATTAGTATACACTTATTCCAAAATCACCAAACGATTATGTTAAAATTGATACAAATTTAATCAGAATCAGATATAACATCGAATTTGATTTGAAAAATAATGTAAATTGATATAATAAGAGTTGTATCATTAAACACACTTTTTTGTATGAAAGTATCCACCTTTTATATGATATAAATATAATTGTTCCGGTTTTCACAAACATGACTAGAGGTAATGATAGAATGTTTAGTAATAGAAGTGTAATTATATCAGTTTGTACTAATTCACATGTAAATATTTAGATCGCGTAATAGGAGTTACATACATTCGTATCAATATACATTAAGGAAATTGAAATATTTGTTCAGTTCACTTTGATATTAATTTAAATGTATTTTATTACACATTGATAAATGTAAAGAATGCTTAGTTAAAGCACTTTACACCAAAATTTGCTCGCTCAATTTGAATCTTAGAGGGACATCAATTAGATCAAAAAATTGCGCATTTTTTATAGTCGAACTTAGTGTGAAAATGTTAAAACTGATATAGGTAAAGATGTATCACTTTTCACTGAAGGTACAGAAATCTAAACGAAAGCTTGTGCGTCAGTTCAGTGTACTTCACTTCGAGCACAGGTTGATTCTTAGGCTCGATGGCAATCAACGTTGGCAGTTTACGACTACCTAAATTGGAAAACTTCCAATTTAATTGATCGTCTCCTAATTCGGACAGGCGTACCATGAGCGGTGCGAGTGTGCGATTCAGCTCTTTCAATTGCGCGTCCGATAGACCGGCGTGCACTCGGGTCACGCCGACCACGTAGCCGATTCGGTGTCGGCGTCTCGAAGCCGACAGCCCATCAGAAACACGGAGAGCAGTCCGCCCAAACGACCGCTGCCGTACCACGCGCCGAGCACGATCTTTGACGAGGTGCTTCAAGTCGCGGAACTTGGGCTCGTCGATCATCAGCTCTCGCACGTTGGTGTAGTGCGCGTTGGGCGAGTGGGTGCCCGTGATCAGACGGAAGCTTCGCACGGTGGCGTTCGACTTGACGAGGACGGCTTCGTTGTTGATGCACTTTTCGATTTCGTCTAAGAACGAGACGCAGGTCAACTCCTTCACCGAGACCGTACGGAACGCGTACTTGGGATTGATGGTCATGAGGTTCTTGCACGCGGTGCTCACGCATTCGAGTTTGTTGTCGGGCGACTTGTACGGTGAAACTGCGGTTGACCCGCCTGCCGCGGCAGCGCAATTATTATTATTAGTAGTGTTTGTGCTGCTATAAGTCGACGAGCCGTAATGAGACGGAGTCGTAGCACAGCAGTACGGAGCGTAACGATACGGCTGCATCTGAGTCTGGTATTGATGAGAATGATGAGAGTGGTGGTGGTTGTTGCTGCTGCTGCTGCTGCTGCTGTTCGAGTAGTGGTACTGCGGATAGTGCTGTTGCGCCGGCTGATATTGCGGCGGATACCTGTGATGCGACGACATAGCTCCACCGTTATTGTAGGCGCTCGCATCGAGTTCGACGCTGGTGTTGTTTTCGTTACCAGTGGCGGCGCTCGCACCGTCCGCGTCGACGGTGGTGCAGTAAGAAGATCCGTCCGAGGGTGCGACGATCGCTATATTGGCACTCTCGCTGGAGCCGTTGACGCTCGTCGCAGCCGTGGCCGTGGCAAACGTATCGGTAGCGGCGGTGGTCGCGGCCACCGTCATGCCACCGTTCGATGCGCAGACGATGGTGGTGGCGCAGTTGACCGAAGACGGCGCCGAGGTGGAGGGTCGATGCTCGTTGTACGACGAGAGCAGTACGACGGAGCCGCCGGCTCCGTCGTCGGTGCGAGTGTAATAAAACGGCTCACCGCAGTGGTCCAACGGATGATTGTGATTATTTATCGAATAGTTTTGTTGCAGAACCTCGTACGGTTGCTGCTGCTGTGGGTGTAGGCGCTTTCCGTACAAAACTGTTGTTGTACCAGTATTATTATTAGTATTGTTGTTGTTTGTAGTAGTAATAGTGTCGAGCACGCGATTCAAGTCTTTCGAAAACTGAAAAGTTATATAGGCGTTTGACGTCAGGGCGTCCATGATGCACCGCGAGCCCGCGTTGATTCTCAGGTCTTTGGACAGGATTCGAATTAGGTATTTGAGTTCTAGCGCGCTGCCGCACTGTCTCGTCGCCGTGAACAGCAGCGTGTACTTTTCCGACGAGCTGCAGCGGGTGAGCGCGTTCAGCAGCTGATCGACTTTCGTCAGGGTCAGTTTCTCGCACTCGGGTACGCCCAACTCGTTTGCACTGAACCCGATTTCGTTTGCATTGAAAAAGTTGACAATTGTCTCGGACACGTCTCCGGTTCTCTCCAAATCTTTAAAGAGCAACGTTTGCAAAGTGCAAATGGACGATTCGTTGAACGCTACGACGACCTGCGCTCCACCACCACTGCCGCTATCGCCTTCACCGTCTCGGGCACCGTCGCCGTATGCGTCGTCGTATTCATCGACATTGCGGCCGCGCTCGTCGCACTCTTCACAGACGGCGTTTTCGTTTCCACCGACACGCGTACACCGACGACGCCACCGGCACCACCAACACCACCAACACCAAAGGTGCCGTTGAAAAGACTACGTGTACGACTACAGACACGGTTACTGCTGCTGCTAGTGCTACCGCTAACGCTACTAATTCTTCCCGTATTACGATCACTAATATTACTGGCGATGCTAATGTCGCTGCTGCTGCTGCTGCTGCCACCGTTCGGACCAACACCGCCACCGCTTTTGCCGTTATTTATTACGCTACTGCGCGCACCGTCCACTATAGAAACGGCGGCAACGGCGGACGTGGTGGTGGTGGTTGTGGCGGTAGTGGCGGCGGCCGCCGCTGTTGCATCGTCGCAGTCGCATTCGTATCGTAACACGTTGGCGGAGTTGGCAGAGGTGGCCGTGGACGCGCACAGCCGCAGACGCGGAGGACGAGTCGGAGCCGCTGCGTACGCGTAAACTATTTTCGTGTAGAGTTTTATCAATTGTGCCGCTTTCAAATTGTACACGCGCGAATCCAGCTGTGGTAGCAGCAAACGACACCACTGTAGAGGCGCAGGACACGCTACGTGAGGTAGGTTCGAAGCACAAGTTACACTTTACCGTGTCATTCTTACTGAAGTACCAGACTTCTTTATGAAAATCAATAACTACTCCAGCGGCGGTAATAAAATCGATACCTAATAACGTCTCGTTATTAGTAGAATCCGGGAAAAATAGAAACGGAATCGTGATAATTGTTGTTTCTAAGTACACCTCTAACGTGGTGGTAAGTACATCCATCATACGGATTACACCGTCAGCAAGCTTAACTTCCCGCGAGGTCTTCCTCGCGGGAATGAGGGGATGACCTTGACGTAGAAGGAGAGTGTACAGTGTATATCCCGCAATGCAATGCTTGGCAACAGTATCTATCAACGCGGTGCCGTTAAAACTCAAAATATTAATTTTGAAAATAGGTCGTAACTCGCGGCCTATAGAGCATCCCGCAAGATCGTTACCGCGCGGTAAAACTTCTCCACTACATACACTATTATCACAATATACTAAACACACATTTTTATTTTGCGCTAATTGTGAGTTACAATAGTTTTCATTATGAGAATTACACACATTTGTTGAAAATTGTGGGTTAGCATAGTTTTGCTTTAGGAGGTCGGTTTGTTTACATTCGTCAGTAGCCGAACATTTTTGCGAAACGGGATTAGAGTTATTTGCATTTGAAGAAATTATAGATTGAAAAGAGGTATTAAGTTTCCGGAGGCGAAAATGTTCGTCATCCACACGGATAAAGTTACAAAATTGAACCGACTTCGTATCATAATAAGCAACATTGTTATCGTAGGTGTTGTATGCAGTAACATTATTATTATAAACACCGGGATGGTAACAAGGTACGTTATGATTATTATAAGTAATGCGATTGTAAACTAGAATTTAACTTGTAAGGAGCAAAATTATTATTTTGTTGAGAAAGACTCGATTGATAATTTGAAGTAAAATAGTTATTATTATTGCGTGCATCACCATTTTTTAAATCTAAACAGTTTACATGTTCATTATTATTATTACCTACTAGAGTCTTTCACTGACGCGATGTTTTTCGATGAAAAACAATGATTTGATTTTGTAATTGGCGATGAATATTGACTTTGTTTACGTTGTACTTCACGAGATTGGACACAATAGAACGATTGACTTTGATCATTTAGTTTTTTATGACTACCTATCACCGTTATCACGCACTTCCGCAGAGTTATTATGAGATTGGGACTCGCCTTGATTTTGCAACTTACGACACTGGTCCCTTGTGTGTCCATACCGTTTACAGTAGGTGCAGGTAGGTCGTGGCTCGGTGCTTCTTCGCAGTAGCGGTGGAGTCCCGAGGCGGCGGAGTCCCGAGTTGGCGGAGAAGGCGCGGGCAGCGGGCGCTGCGTCGCCGTGGCGGCGCGCGGCGGGAGCGCCGCCGACCGGCGCGCGTGCATGTGCGGTGTCGGATGTCGGCGCGTGAGCGACCGATTGACCCTAAATATTCCAACTTGTGTGTGGGCTTGGTTATTGACTTCTGGTAATTTACATGCCAACCCAGAGATACCAAGATGGCCAACGTTTCCGCAACCTGCGCCAAAAGCTTGAATTTGTCCTGACAAGCCAGGAGATAGTCGTCTAGGTATACCAGGACTCGTATACCCCGATCCCGGAGGACTTCGGACACCCAGTTTGATACTGCTGCAAATGTACGGGGTGCCGAAGACAAGCCGAAAGGTAGAGCTGTTAACTGGAGGATTTCTCCATTGTAGACTACTCGTAAAAACCTTCTGTGAGTCTCCGCGACACTCACATGGAAATAAGCCTGTTGAAGATCGATCTTTACTAACCAATCTTTTGACTGAAGAAAGTCTACTACATCTACCTGCGATATTAGATAAAAGTGTTTTGTCGTCACATAATATGTATTTAGAGCTTTAGGTCGAAAGTTGGGCGCAATTCCCCATCTTTTTTCTTTATTAGGAACATTTTTGAAAAAAAGCCAGGGTCTAGAGTCAATGGTTTTTCTAAAATCCCCTTGCTTTTCAACTCTTCGACCATCTCTGTTATTTCCGAGGAAACTTTTTCTCAGTAGAAAAAAGTTTCGCGATCTAACTTATAAGAATCACAAGAATGCAATGGCAATGACACTTGACAGGTACAATGGCGGTAAAGTACTTTCAGCGCCCTTTGGTGCCAGAAATAAGAAAGTATACTACATAGTCCTATCAAATCAGTAGGACATTCTCGTATTTTCACAGAATCATAAGGACTGCTTCTTCATCACATTGCTGTGTTTTCGAAGGCATATAATATTTTATTTCAGAAAATAAAGTAGATTATTCCGTATCCAAATTGGTCAAATTAATACATTTAAAACTTCGAGAACCAGCAAAATACATTTATTATGTTTAAGCATTTATTAAAACTATAATTGGTTCTAATAAATACTTAAAACATAGGTTTCAATAATTAAAAAAAAAATATTATTAAAAATAATTTGAAGGGTTTCAATAATTTTAGGAATAGACACAAATGATACAAAAGTATGACAAAGAATTTATTAATTTTTTTAAACATTAATTAGTTCTCCAGTTTGTCTTTCCCGTTTCCTACCTCTTGTCTTAGTAAAAATGCTCTCGAGCCTGTATGATAATGCGGTCCATTTTATTACAGTCATTTGTTAAATTATGAAAACTCTTGCCATTGAGGACATTGCTGATTTCTCTGCACCAATTCATAACAAAGAACACAACACTTTTATTTAATAAATACTCATTTAGCGCATTTTTATGTTCTTTACATGTAACAAAACTAAAATCTAAATGAACAGTTACTATTAAATTGATGTATTGTACTATATTTCCTGTATGTGCATCGTTTTTTAACACCTCTAAAGTGATGTGTTGACTTGGGCAAAGTAGTAAAACAGTGCCCGGGTTGGGATAGCACAAACATCTTTTGCCACCATATTCTTTTTTTGTAATATACATGTGAAAATCTTCGGTATTTTCGCTAATGCAACTATTTGCACATACATTACATTTTCTAAAACCATTTTTTTAGCTTTTGTGTCCATCATCCACCCACTGCAATATGCTATAGCAGCGCATTTCTCTATAGAAACTCGAAAAACGACTTTCTAAAATTGACTGTGTATTAATCATTTCAATATTTCAATTATAATCTGGTATGTATCTTATCTCATTACCATCCGCATTTTGATTGCTGGGTGATTCATTTTCTGTAAATGATTTTAATGACTGCAAACAAATACTGTCATCGTTTTCACAATTTCCTTCTAGGAAGTGTGCAGATGTGATATTACTTCTGTGGTGTGTTATCGGTAGCGGGTAGCACTGGGCAATGTTGACAAGAGAGGGTAGTCGTCGATATGGATCGGCCCACCCGAGGTTATAAAGGCGGTGGTCATTGGACGAAGGGGGAGCATTCCGTGTTGATCAGCTGACGAAGTCTGACCTTTTATATCTGACTAGCTTGTCCTTATTTTATGATCTTGTAATAATTGTGTAAAGTAATATATTGTGATCTAGTTTATGTTACTAATACTAACCCAAATACAAGTACTCTCAGTGGTGGAGAGTCTATGTTGGTTTTATTTACTGTGTTTACCTTGCTCGCAATCCTGACATACCGAGATTAGCTAAAACTGTAATGATAGAATCACCCCTGAACGATTATATTGTTGTGTCTTTTACATCAGAAGTGGAACAAGAAAAAACCAGTCCACATTATGATTGTATACCCACATGTAAATTATTTGCTTTGTAAAAATCCCCTGTAGACGGACTGACAAAAACTTGATTATTCGATTGATATTACAATGGTGAGAAGTGTGAGAATGAGAAAATGTGATAAATAAATCCGGTGAGTCACAACCATTTTATTATGTGTGAAGGAATTTTGATGAAGGAAATATAATATGAGAGGTTATTTATTCGTGTAAAATAAATATTAAATGATATCTTTGCTTATTCATGTAAAATAAAAGAGATGTTATCTGTATTTATCCGTGTAAAATAAATGAGATGATATCTGTGTTTATTAGTATAAAATAAATATGATGGTATCTGTATTTATTCGTGGAAAATAAATACGGCATCTGTATTTATTCGTGTAGGAAAATACATTGCAAGTCGTATTAGAGTTTGTGGTGAGATGCAACCAGGGTTGATCTTTGGCACCGCCCGGTTTGGCCAGCCGGGGTTGGCCAAAGGCTTCGCCTGGGGAAAACTGAAACTCTAACGTGGCGAAGCAATTGTTATAGGGCTGGAACCAAGGCGGGATATGCCATGATATGGCTAGATCCAAGGCGGGTGATGCCATGTTGATAAAGCAGGATCCCAGGCGGGTGATGCCAAATGAGTTGGCTAAATCCAAGGCGGGTGATGCTATTAATTGATAAATGAAAATGCAGTGAAAATGAGATTCTGTTTTGAATTAATGTTTTGAAAAAGTTTTGAAAATATTGATATTTGTTTTGATTGGTTTTGTTATAATTCTTGTTGTAGAATGGTACAAAATAGTTTATTGAAATTAAAAAGTAGTTTGTTATTATTACTTATGGTTTAAAATGTATTTTTGTAGACGAAAACAGGAAATTGTATTTATTATTGACGATAATTATTATGACGGCTTCCGTTAAAGATTAATTTGTCAAATTCATTTTTAAATAAGAAATAATTTGACTTATTTTCGTTAAAGAAGTGTATAATATGTATTGTATTGTTGTAAAAAGGTTGTATTATTAGCGCATTATAGAAATATTATGTTTACAACATCATGTCAGTTTTGTAATATGAGTTTGTGAATAATTGAGATATTATTTTGATCCTGAAAAGTTTTAAAGGTTGATACTTCAGTATTATGATTTTGGGAATAACTGAGATAATATTTTAAGTGTTTATAATTATGTACTATGATACTGTGAATAATGATTAAAGATTTAAAGATATTTAACCATGAAACATTTAGGATGTTTGTTTTCTGATTTCGTGAAGAATTGAGATATTTAAGAATGTAGGATTTTGTGAATAATAATGAGATAATGAATCGTGAATTATTTTAATCGTTGTTATGTACTATGAGTTTATGAATAATGAGATATTTAATCTTGAAATATTTTAAGTGTTTAACGTACTATGAGTTTGAAGTGTTTATATGCTGGTACAATGAATTGTGAATAATTGAGATATATAATCATGGAATATTTTAAGTGTTAATGTACTATGAGTTTGTAAATTATTGAGATATTATGTTCTGATTTTGTGAATAATTATGAGATTTTTACGAATGAAATATTTTAAGTGTTTATGTATTATGGCTTTGTGAATCGTTGAAATATTTAACCAAGAAATATTTTAAGTGTGTATTATGAATTTGTGAAAAACTATAATGAGATATTTAGCCCTGAAAAGTATTGTAAATGTATTTAAATGATTTTATGAATTTGTGTATGATGAGATTGTGTGTTTATGTACCTATTATGATTTATTGAATAACTAAAATTTGATGTTTAACCAAAGTAGAACTGTCTAATAGGCATCTGAGATAGTATTTTATGAAAATGTGAAAATGTTGGAAATCTAATGTGTGGATGTTTGTAAGATGTTGATACGAGAAGTTATGAACGAATATAGAACTAGGTTGATACTGAATGAATATCAACTAGTTTAAGTCATGGGTGATGAGCTTGTTGGCCGTCGATGGGATAACAAGCTCTAATCGATTCAAACATTCTTTGGATGCTCTTCATTTTACTTTGGTCAAAGACATGAGTAACATGACGAGGTCAAAGATGAGTGATCAGGTGTGGCCGAGATGTGTACTGTATTATTTGTTTCTGTTTAAGGTCCAGAGGTGTCACTGAAGTCAGGCCTTGATGTACAATCTTGACGATGGGGTTGATGGTGCGTCAACCACCAACCACCAACACACGAGGACGTGTGTTTTGCAGGAGGGCCGTGTTATCGGTAGCGGGTAGCACTGGGCAATGTTGACAAGAGAGGGTACGTCGATATGGATCGGCCCACCCGAGGTTATAAAGGCGGTGGTCATTGGACGAAGGGGGGAGCATTCCGTGTTGATCAGCTGACGAAGTCTGACCTTTTATATCTGACTAGCTTGTCCTTATTTTATGATCTTGTAATAATTGTGTAAAGTAATATATTGTGATCTAGTTTATGTTACTAATACTAACCCAAATACAAGTACTCTCAGTGGTGGAGAGTCTATGTTGGTTTTATTTACTGTGTTTACCTTGCTCGCAATCCTGACATACCGAGATTAGCTAAAACTGTAATGATAGAATCACCCCTGAACGATTATATTGTTGTGTCTTTTACAGGTGTCAAAGTAAAAGGGGATAAGTCAATAAACACAACTTTTCACCAGGAGCGAATAAAGAAAACGCTCTTTGGTTTCAAAAGAAAAATGTATTTTAACTAAGAATATAAAAGGTACTAAACTATTTGTAATTATTTTCATGTAACAATATCGTTTCTTGTTTATCGTAATTTGAAAACATATTTTTATTCCGTTTATTCATTTACATATCATATAGAATTACATTTTTAAATATTTAAATACAAAAAAGAAAAAAACATTTAAAAATATAAAAATATAGTAGCCCACCGGCATCGGGAGCAGGGTCCAAGCTACCGGTGGTTAGGGCTCCAGAGATAGGAACCTCCTCACAATACGCGCCGTATCGAGGAGGACTGCTTTCTGTATCAGGCCCTTGATCCAGCCACCTAACGAGAGCCTCTTGAGGTGTTGGTCGAGGCTCTTGGCCATTAGGCCGTTGGCCGTTACGACTATCGGCACAATGGTTGCCGACTCCACATCCCACATGTTGACAACCTCGTGTGCTAAGTCAAGATATTTGATTTGTTTATCTTTCTCAGCTTTCACGAGGTTTTCATCATGCGGGATGGTAACATCAACAATCATTGTGCGGCGTTCTGATCGATCTATCACCACCATATCAGGCTTATTGGCGACAATAGTCCTGTCAGTGATGATAGATCGATCCCAATACAACGTGATATGACCTTTTTCGAGAACTGGGTCGGGCGCATACTTGTAGTACGGTACCTCCGATTCCACAAGGTTATATTTCAAAGCAAGTTGCTGATGAATAATCCTGGTTACTTGGTTATGCCTTATTAATTAAAATAATTGACATGTCTCGTTTTTCCTTAACCAAAAAAATTGATAGTATATGACTTATTATTGACTCGTCTCGTTATGCATTATTTATTTGATTTTCTTGTTTTGTTTACTATTCCTAGTTTTTATTTTTTTAACAGAATTTGGTAATATTATTTATTAGGATACAAGGAAAGGTGGAAGAATATGGGGGAGGCATTTGCCCAGCAGTGGGACAATATAGGCTAACGGAAAAAAATTATATTAGGACAGTTTAATAGGGTTTACTAATAAATAAAAAAATACTAGAAACTTAAACATCATTGAATGTTTTTACAAAATCAACTTTTTATTTTCTTATTAGAATAACTTTCGTGAGACACATTCATATTTATGATTATTTACGGTTTACTCACGTGCACTTTTTCGGGATTGCCCGACTAGTTTCGGACCCAAACGGAGCCCTTAATCATGAGCTGAACACGCGGCGAGGTCGCGAGACGAACTGGCGCTGCAGCGCGCCGCGTAGCGTTGCGCCCGCGACGAGAGGGGCGCGCTCTGTGTCGGTATTGCTCGTGCGTCTTCGTCACTTGTCGTGTCCGGGTTGATACATGAAATAGTACCGGTGCATGCCGCGCTAACTGTGTCGCACTCCAGACTTAACTCACTTTTATATGAAGTAGACTTCAGAGCTGGTTTCCAGGCAGGCGGCAGTGTCCAACCACCGTCTCTATTGAAGTTCGGATGACGGCTGATTTCGATGGCTTCACGTACTTTTCGCGGCACGAAATATTTCTCCTTCGCTAGTACGGAAGCCTTATCGAAACGTATAAAGTGAGCCGTGCCCGTGTTACAGACGTGTTCTGCAACTGCCGACCTCTTGCTGTCCATACTCTTCATACTACTTATGTGTTCGCTAAGTCTGGTTGCGATATTGCGGCGAGTTTCCCCTATATAACTCAGGCCACAGTCGCACGGTATCTTGTATACACCAGGAACGCCTAGCGGATCTTTGTCCTTTGGTGAGCGTACCAACTGCCGCAGTTGTCCAGGCGGGCGATAGATCGTCCTGATGCTATATCTTCGACGTAACAGGTGACCTATTTTGTCGGTAACTCCTCGCACGAACGGCAAAAACGCAGGAGTACGTTCCGCTCCAGCCGTTCGTCTACGAGCCGTGTCCACCGTACTCAGACTACGAGTGCATCGCCGCCACTGGTAACCGTTGCGCTCCAGTACGTTCTGTAAATGACGTAACTCCGTGTCCACGTACTGAGGATCACACAAACTGAGCGCCCGGTTAATCAGCGTTCTGGGTACAGAAGATAGGTGTGAAGGGTGATGATGGGAGTCTGCGCGTAGATAACGGTCTGTGTGAGTCGGTTTCCTGTAAACAGTGTGTGATAACTGACCGCCGGGCTCACGTATGACGAGAACGTCCAAAAACGGCAGAACTCCTGCATTTTCTTCTTCTGTTGTGATCCTTATCTTCCTGTGAACTCCATTCAGATGACTCGTAAAACCCACCAGCGCACCCCGGTCAATAATGGCGAAAACGTCATCAACATATCGCCACCAGTATCGCGGCTTACAATACGCGGATTCTAAGACCCGGTGTTGAAACCACTCAAAAATGTTAGCTACCACCGGCGCGAGTGGTGAACCCATGGACACTCCATCTACTTGCAGGTAGAACTCACTCTTCCACAAGGAATAGCCACTTTTCAGACAGTAATTAATGCACTCAATGTATTCAGTGGGTAACGCAGCACCATTCAGTTGGGTTGTAATAATATTTATGACCTCTTCCACTGGTACATTGGTAAAAAGTGAGGTGATATCAAAACTGACCATCATTTCTGTGTCTTGTAGCTGCACATCCGCTAGTAAGGTGACAAAGTGCCTTGAGTCCTTTACATAGCTACTCGATTTCCCGGTGTAGGGTAGCAATATAGTAGCCAAATGACGCGACAATTTGTAAGTAGGTGCGTCAATTTGACTGACTATGGGTCTTAACGGCCAATCCGGCTTATGGATTTTCGGCAATCCGTAAATCTTAGGTGGTGTAGGGTTGTGTGGTCGTAATTGTGTCGTCGTAATTGTGTCATCAGCTTTTTGTTATTTAAGCCCTGTAATAGCTTGATAACTTTAGTAGTCACCCTGGCTGTCGGGTTGTAGGCAACTTTCTTGTAAACAGCTGTGTCGCTCACCAGTTGCGTGATTTTAATATCATAGGCTTCGGTATCGACGACAACAGTTGCATTACCTTTATCTGCTGGCAACACTAGTAGGTCCGGATCATTACGTAAATCACGCAAGGCCACGATATCCTGGCGGCACATATTGTTTTTTGGTGGCGATGATTTACGTAATAGCGATGACACATCTTGTCGAAGGCACTCGGCATCCCCGTGCGGTATTCTATTACGCACGATAGTGTTCTCGATGTTGGTGATGATGTCCTCGATCGTCGATGATTAGTCGGGCAATCCCGAAAAATGCACGTGAGTAAACCGTAAATAATCATAAATACTTATTAGAATAAGTTTTAACCTAATTATCATCTTAAAAATATAATCGGAGATCCATTACAATAACATTACGAAAAAATTGCACATTTTGTTTTGAACACATCGACAGCAGTGATGTGAATTTCGTCATGAGTGACGATTTTCCTAAAACTACTAACTTAATATGTAAATAAATAAAAATAAATATTAGCCTGTAACTGTCCCACTGCTGAACAAAGTGGGACAGTTACAGAGAAGGAACGAGCATTGGTCGCCACGCTTGCTCACTGCGGGTTGGCGATTTCAGACCATTAAAGTCCAGGTTTCCTCACGATGTTTTCCTTCACCGTATATCAGTGGCGTCTTAGATTAACTAAGAATGTACATATGAAATTGAAAAAGTCACATTGATACATGCCTGGGTTTGAACCCGCAACCCGGTGCTTAACAAGCGGGTCTGTAACCTTCGGGCCACCACGACATCATTAATTGTGAACATTAATATGTAAGCTAACATAAAATTATAATCAGTTCGAATTGCTTTTGATGCCAACAGTCTTAATATATCAATTACAAATCGTAATATCAGTGTAGTGGTGATTGTACTCAGGACTACCTAAGTAAGTGTGACTTACACGACATGACCAAAGTTTTACTTCCGGGTCAGTCTAACCACTACTAGTAAGTAGTAATGCACCTTAATGTTCTCGGTAGCATTAGTATTCGCCTGACGTATTGCAGCCATCGGCGTCCTAATGGAAAAAGGTCCCATATCAGCTGGTCGAGGTCGAGGCACCCAATAATGTTAGCGACGCATAGTAAAAGTCCTGGTCGCTGACTCCTGGTATGGCTGTCCAAAATTCGCTCGCCTCTCCCTGCATATATAGAGTACGATGTGGCTGATCATTGTGGTCCGCGCACTTGATATTTGATTTGCACGACACCAAGATGCTCCTATGTCCTTCCTGCTCATAATTGATGGATGAAGAAACCCGCTTCGGGTACTTTCTTGAGATGAGCTCGAAGTATTGTTTACACACCTCTAAATCCATAGTAAACTGTTCGAGGGTGTATTGTGCTGGCATAATCTCATCAGCATTAGTAAGACGTGGCTCTCCGTTAACAATGTCCCACGTTGCAAATGGGAAGGGATTCGTACGATGAAAATCTCTTCGTATATTTGCCGGCCCATCACGACACAAGTTTAAACATTGACGTAAATTCGTAAGGTGAAAAGAGTAGGGCCCGTTCGCAGCAACGCCAGTAACGTAATACGCCTGGCTCCCATGTTGTAGGTTCCCAACAGCGTTAAGGACGTTAGCTATGGCTAGGAAATGAGTCTTTTGGCCTAGACATTTATCGCGTATTTCAATTGGCGGTTGTACCGCATTAGCGATTCTTGCCATCACCGTCTTACTACGCATCTTATCGAACATTGCCAAAACGACACGATAGAACGCATTTCTATCATAATTTTGCGGTAAATTGTTTATTCCCTGCATCTCACTCTCCGTCCTTAGAATCGAATCTCGGATGAGTGGACCAATTCCAACACTTGAAACTGGGATCTCGGGCGCTGTCTCGCTTGAAATAGATAAATCTTTTACAGCATTAGAAACAGTCGCAAAGCCCGGATGTAGCGTCTTCAAAAGTTCGGCTTGGATTGCATCCATGCCTTCGGAGTCACCCTTCCGCTCACGGTAGGCTTCCGCACGACGTTTATCCCTGTTCGTTGGTTTATGTTTCTTCTTAGTCGCTGGCTTTTCCTCCACACGATCATCATGATCGGTATGACCCCTAGGGTCATTGGTAAATTTACGTTGGTAGGCTCTGTTGTCTTTAAAGCATGAAAAGTTTCTACTCATTCTCACAGAGTAATGCGTCTTCAGGAATACCTAAAAATTCGCGTCTGTCCCGTAATGAGTCCCATTTAATACTGATAAGATATCTTAACCTAACATACATCATTCACCACTACATCAGCTTATAAACAACTAAAAAAATTTACAAAAAAATCTACAGAAATGAAGCAATCAGAACATTCCTGTAGAATAAAAAAAATTAAAGTACCTATTAGGAAAAAGGAACATTAGAAAATATTTTCTTCGTCAGACGAAAAAACAATATGATTATTAGGAACACATTTTTCGCCAGACGAGAGATTATCTGTTCGTTTTAATTTTCTTTAAAAGGTTTGCGTTTCCTTATTTGAAACATCTCTTCATCAGAAGTACTATCTGTGAGGGTATATTTGCCACCTACGCGTTTTTCAGCGATTGTAAGATGATGCTCTATGTGAATAGAATAAAACACTCCAACCAGTTCAATGGTTTATGCAAAAGTCAAAGCCCGCTATAATCACAACGCGGTTGCTTTGAAACATCTCTTCATCAGAAGTACTATCTGTGAGGGTAGATTTGCCACCTACGCGTTTTTCAGCGATTGTAAGATGATGCTCTATGTGAATAGAATAAAACACTCCAACCAGTTCAATGGTTTATGCAAAAGTCAAAGCCCGCTATAATCACAACGCGGTTGCTATACTAAATTCAAATAAATTTTGTTCATAAATTATAAAAGCTCTAAAAGAGTTCGTATTACTCACACTATCAGACCCATAGCATGTTCGATAAAAATCAACAGAGGCACGTGAGGTTGTCGGTATTGGGTTCCTGTATATATCAAGGATTGGTTCTGGTGATTCCGGATGTGAGTGAGTTGGTATCGTCAAATCAGGTTGATTATTTTGTTCCTTGCAAGTCAAGTAAATAAGTCCAATTTCGTAATGTGCACAAATCCGATCCGTTTTACAAACATTGCAACTTAATCTTCTGGCATGAATGATATCAGGACTGGTCTTCTTCCATGTAAGTTGATGAATTGGTAGAGTGCCGGCAAATGGCCTAGTAGTCCTTGTAGTTAATACATATATTCGAGATATTATCAACATGAGTATCATCGATTGGCAGAATAATAATACCCTTCCATTTTTCTTTTAAGCAATCCACCAACGCTTCAAAATCTGGGATATCTCTACCGGTAGCTACAAATGCGTCTGCTGTTTTTTTAACGCAACCTCCGATCCCATCAGGAACCCCCTTCCCATGGCCGGTTTCACTAAAGTGCCATATAATATTTTCTACATCAAGTTCTCTGCTTAAATATTTAGCAATTAAAAAAAACATGGACTTATTTCTATACTGTGATGATGGGCCATCGCTTTGAAAATGCATGGTTGTTAAGTTTCGGATTTTACTTTTTTTGTGATCTACCGACTGCGGCGATTGAACTGTCCGTGTGTGAAAATAAAATATTTCTGTTAATTTTCAATATTTATTTATACACTTTTGCCATGTGAAAATAGAAAGTTCAAAGTTTTATTATGACTTATTCTGAAGGAATAAAACCGCCATTAGCCTTTACTACAAGCTGAAGTCTCTTTCTGAAAGAAGCGCAGGCTGCTCGAACGACGTCGTCACTCAAACAATTCCATTCTCGCGTAAGAGTCACTTTGAGCGCTTCCACCGAAGTATGTTTTTTAGCACAGGCCCTGGCCTGTAAAACACCCCAAATACAAAAGTCCAGCGGATTCAAGTCGGGCGATGACGACGGTCACATATCTCAGTCGATCAGCACTGGAACGTTTGCTTTCAACCAATTTTGCGTTCCAATTGCTCTGTGCGATGGTGCCGAGTCTTGCTGGAAAGTCCAACGCTCAGAACCAAATGTGTTGCGTGCCCACGGTATCAGCCCTGGACGCAAGACTTTGTCTCGATAGATTTGTTGGTTTATTTTGACTTGGTTGCGACCCATTGGAAGAAAAACGAGCGGAGAACGGCCTTTTTCAGACACCGCCGCCCAGACCATGATTTGGTCGACTCCTTGGCGTCGAGTGATTTGCAATTCGTCTGAATGGTCGCTGACACGTCCCTTCAACCAAACACGGTCATTTTGTTTGTTTAAATACTGTTCAACGCAAAAAGTTTTCTCATCTGAAAACACCAAATTGGGAAGCTCGCCAGAGTCGAGCAAGCGAATCAGCTCTTTCGGTCGATCCAACCGTTTGCTACGCTGTAAAGAAGTGAGTTCCTGAGAAAGGTTTTTTTTTAATGGTTTGACTTTAAGCTTTTCCTTCAATATGCGACGAACGCTGCGATCGCTCACCTTGAGATCCTGCGCGAGCTGGTTTGCTGAGCGCGCTGGATTTCTGTCTAATCGATGACGCACCTTTTCGACAACTGCTGGCGCCGTTGCAGTACAGCGTCGTCCGCCACCGTAGCGTTTCTTAACGCTACCAGTCTCATTATAGCGTTGAATAGTGCGATGCACAAATTTCTCGTTCAATTGAAGATTTAGCAGCGCTCGACGTATTTCGATATTCGATTTTCCCTCCAAATGAAGAGCAATCACTGAATTCCGTTTTAAATCCATTGTTCTAAATTCGAATGTGTTTCTCTCACAACAGAATCACTTCAAATGATTATAGAGAACATGTCAAAGACCAACATTTAAAACCTTGGCGGCGTTCGATTCAGTGGTTCGAATTTTAAAACAGATAAAGACGGACAGTTAAATCGGTTTGAGATGTGCGCAAATCAAAACTGGATCATGTCTCAAATTTTTAGATATAGATCAAAATGATTGAATATAATCCTTGTCTGTGCCATGTGAATATAAAACTGAAGTATGTAACGAAATTTGGGGTTTAGAGGCACCAAAATGTGCTGATTGAACTTCTTCAGAGTACTTAGAATTATAATTTTCAGAGAAGTTCATATGGAGTAGTGCTTCAACTTCGGCTAGCTCACTTTTAATTTTAGTCACGACTCTGCTGACTTATAATATTTAAGAGGTCCTTCATAAACGTGGGTAACTTATCTTCAAGAAAAGTAATAACAACATTTTGACCATTCAAAGAAAAACATTCTATTACAGTTTTTTGGCAGAGCTTTTCCTGACCTTTTAAAACAATTGGGACTTTTTTAGTCATCCATCTTTCACAGGTTATCAACATGTCATTAGAATATCTATTTAGCTTTATTGATTTATTCTTGCAAAGACTGCATACTCGGGCTAAACAATCCTTTTTTAGATTTAACAATGAGCCAATCACCTTCTTTCAAATTATGAGTATTTTCTGTGAAATATTCTATCTCACTGATCCCCATTGGAATGTGTGACTCCAAATTTTCTTTGTCCGTTGGATCTTGCAGACATGTAAAATTGATGTACTCATTGAATGATTCATACTCCGAATCTTCGGATTCCAATAAACTTAATTCGAGGTCAGTTTCAGAGCTTGATTCTCTGAAATATTTTTTAAGTGACTTCTTGTGCACTGGTATTTTCCTTGTTTTAGTTTTATTTTTAATAAATTTACAATCTTTTTCACCTTTTACTCTTGAAAATTTAGTGGTTCTTTTACAATCTTTAGTTTTAGTTTCATAATTTTTCTTACTGTGGTTGTTAATTTGGTTTGTATCAGTTTGTGAACTTGTATCGTAGTTTATTTTATTAATTCTATCCTTTGTAGATATTTTCATAGACAGTGCTGATTGTGTAATAACTTTGGCCCCAGAATCATGTATTTTGTAAGGTATTTTTGTTTTTCTTTGGTTACAGTTCAGTTTCACATTGGACGTTATTATAACATTAGGTTGTTTTGTTAATAATTGTGTATTGTCATCTATTACCCTAAATGGCATGTTTTGAATGTCGCCTTTAAGTTTTTTACTGAAAACATGCACATAATTTGGTGATGTCGAACTAGTGTGCTGTATTGAGGAAGTCATATGGTTATTTATTACCGAGATGCAAATTTTACTAAGACAATCTGGATTCTTAATATTTGTATAAATGTGTTGAATAGGTACAGACTGCGAGTTGTCAAACGGAAAAATTATATTTTCGTATTCTGGTTCTTCCATACTTTCAATATCTTTAAGTGTGTTTCTAACAAAATCTCCTGTTCTATCATCAAGTGTATATACTTCGTCTCTTTCTTCTATATTATCATATTTTCTTAAAACTTTAACGTGTTCTGCAGTTTCCTGTTGTTGTAATATATTGATCTCACCGTCTTGCAACATAGTTTCTGTATCACTCAATTGAACTTCTTGATTTTCAAGTAGCAAAGTTCTTTTAGGTTTCTTATTTTTAGTATTTTTACCGGTACTATTTGTAGGTATTAATATATCTGCAGCACAAACGGACATTCCAGGTTCTGTAGCTATTTTTTTACTCCTTTTTACTGCCATCGGTTTAGGCGACCTTGTTTTTTGTAGGTAATCTAATAAAACTGAATCAATTTCATATACATCTTGGTCGAAATACTCAGGGATTAGTTTCAACACGTTTCTGGCATTTACAGGACATATTCCTGTGGCTTTAAAACCACTTTTTATATTGTCGATTCCTCTGAGATTAATATTTTTTAGCAGTTCCGCCAAAAGTTTAGGAAAATGTTTTTTGTTTATTGTTGACTGCCCAGGATTTGTGATTTTGTAATTCAAGAGGATTTTCCTCCATTCTCTTTTCAGAGGCCCAAAAAATGCGACATCTAGAGGCTGCGTAAGGTGTGTGGAGTTAGGTGGAAGGAAAACAAATTTTATTTCATATTTTTGGCATAGCTTTACTACTTCAATGTTAAGGTGACTAGACAAGTTGTCACCTATTACAACTTTTGACCCTGGTAGATTTTTAGCCCATGGTAGTATAATCGTTTTAAAATAGTCCTCAAAACAGGCAGAATCAAACCAACCTGACTTTGTGCAGTTGAAGCGAGTACCCGGTGGACCTCCATCAACCCATTCAGAATATAAATTACTAGATTTATATCCATGATAGAAACAGAACTCTTAGAACTGTTTACTATTCTTTCAGGGTACTTTGAGCCTCTCCTAAAAATGCATTTAGCATTACCCGGGTTGTCGGAGAGATTGGTCTCATCGTAATTAAGTATATGACTAGGTGGGATGTCTTTGTTTCTTGCAAATTAGAAAAGAAATTTTGCAATTCTTGGAGACCTTTCTCGGCCCGGACCTGTTTTATGTTTTGTGTTGTACGAACGGACAATTTTGATGCATGTCTATTTAAAAATTGGTTTACCTATGTCGCCGCCCCCGGAGAATAAAATGATAACTACAAAAATGTAACTTTTCAGGAAAAATAAAAACATGTTTTCGTCGATTGCTCTTTAAATACTGAACGTAGACAGATGATTGTATGCTTTTAAAAAAGGTTATTTTTCGTTTGTTCTAATTTTTTTAGTGAAATACGAATAAGTATCAAAATAGAGATATTAATTAGAAAATATGAAGTTAGTCAAAATTAATCATAGTCTAAGTTGTATAATGTCGTCTATCATTTTATTCTCCGTAAAGCCTGACCAGAATCAAATATTGCACTCTTCGCTTATCATTTTATTCTACGGGTTTTTAAGAAGAAAGTGATTCTGATAATACTTTAATATCATCTTACTCTCGTAAATATTATAAAAAAAGTATATGATAAGGACTTTGAATTTGTTTTCCTAATAAAACTATGATATGATAATCAACGTTAGTTTTATTCAAAATAATAGTAATAAACAACAGTATTTTTCTTAATTTACTCTTATTAGTCTTTTATCCATTAAAATCAGCCTTATGATCACATATTATGTGAATTATGAATACAATACTAATTAAATTATTAAGAAATATAATCTTTTACACAATTTTTTATCAATAAAACAGCCTCATAATTACATTTATAACATAAAATCAGTTTCTTATAATAATAAAAAAAATTAAGGTTGGTGATTAATCATCATTATCTTCCTCATTGCCGGCATTGTCACCAGAACAGCTACTGGCATAAGTCAAGGACTCGTAGAAACCACAATAATAACTTGGAATATCTCCTGCCTTACAGAGGCTTATAAGATCATCGTATAAAGCCTTGCTTATTGGAACAGGTTCAGTGTACAACGTTTGGAGTTCGGGAACACAGCTAGGACTTGGGCTTGGTATCTGTCTGGTACCCCGCTTGCTTCTTATTCTTCGGACAGGCTCTGTATTTAATTGGGAATAGTCGGAATCAAAGTTGTATTTATATTTTAAAATTGATGGATTTAAATGTGAGGCATTCACTTCCATGATTTGAGTCCATGATATTTTTTGACCCTCCTCATTTTTTAACCAGTTCATATTCTCTATTAACTCCTTTATATTGTAAAACTCTATTTGCGTCATCTCTTTAACTTGATATTTTTTCCATGTACCTTCGCGTTCATAATGATTGTGTACATCTGATCAGGCGTGTATACAACTCTGTGTTTTAATTCACGTTCAATGTTGGAATGCATAGAATCTCCCTCACTCTGCCCATGTCCGGTTTCAAAGAATCTATGTGTAATGTTTTTAGGGATTTTCCGGCAATTATTCGAATTTATCTCGCCGTAAAAACCATCTTTGAACTTCAACGAACATTTAAAAAAAGAATTGGCCAATTTGGTCCAGGCGTTGTTGAGTTACGCGCTTACCAACACATTTTGCGATTCATTTTTATATTATAGATGCAGGGGTATTATGTGCATGTTGGTGTGTGAGGGTGTTGTATGTATGGAGGTTGTTGTGTGTGTGTTATGCCGTGTGTAACTAAAATTCATTAAAATGTAGTTGTCTCGGTTTGCATGGTGTTTGATCTCTGGATTTGGTTGAAGATTGGCTGGAAATTTGGCCCGTGGATTTGCTTGAACTTGGCTGCATACGTTTATCACTAATATTTTCTTTGTTTTCTTGCAATATAATGTCTCGTATGGGCACACCGCGAATTTTTCGTGGGTCCACAATTTCTGGCAATAGACAGTTCAAATAAAAAGTTTTAATTTTTTCTTCCATATTCACCCTCCAAAATTCGTCATCTCTAGAAATATTTTCTACTATTATAGGATGATTTTCACCAAACCATATTCCAAAAATGCAGTGGCTTCTTTCTGTAACATGTAGTTGACCCTGCACTTGGTAATACCAATTACTTTTTTTGTTTATGGATCTTGTATTTTTTTTTTATCATATTTATGTATTTGTATTTTATTTTCTGTAATTGCGACATCTATTCCTTTTTTGAATGCTGTTATCGGTCATTTAATTTCAATAATGGTATCGTTCCCCACTATACCATCAGGTGTAGCTCCAATAAACGGATATTTTTTGTCAATAAAAAGCCCACAAGGCTCGATCACTATATTTTCCTGTCGTTCTAATTGTTGTAGGGCTTGCTTTTCGTTTTCCGTGCCATGAGCTACTGACAAAATGTGCGAAATATTTTTCTCGTACAATATATTTTTTACTGTTGGTGCAGTGTTTTTTGATGGTTGCCGTTTACAAATTATGCCAAAATTTGATGCCGTTATTATTTGTTTTCTTAGTTCTATCCATTCACTTGAATCTCTTTGTAAGATAGTGTTTCTTTCAATAGCGTGCCTGTCATTAGTCAGTACTTTTAAATTATTGAGAAAGTCTTCCTTGGCTTTTTCTAATTGTTCTGGACTTAAATCGGGAGCAGTACTAGTAGGTCCATAATAATAATAATTTTTTTATTTCAGAAAAAAGGTTTAGTTACAGAAAAAGAGGTAACGTTGGTTCCTGTACTAATGATGAACATTGTATCACAGGTACCAGCGCCTTCCACTGTATAGGTACAATAAAAGCATGAACGATGGTCTTGAAATAAAGTTGAGTAGAATACAAAGCAAACAGAAAAGTAATAACTATTGTCTTAACTACTTATTAAAAATAGTTTGTATGATGATTATATGAGTGAGTGCATGGGGTTTTTATATTTATGAGTGTGCTGTGGTGTGTATGTGTGATGTGCTGTGTATCTGTGATGTGGTGTGTATCTGTGTGTGATGTGTATGTGTGATGTGGAGATTGATGGGGTGCGTATGTGTTGGGCGGTGTGGTGTAAATGTTAGTGTATCGATTTTTAGGGTAACGTCAATTATTTTAGTGAAGGTTTTAGAAGATTCTCAGTCTCATGGTAATTTAGTTTTTGTAGCCAATCTTTCAGATTTTTTTTACATTTGTTTTTGGGCACATCATGAATCGGTATTATTTTATTTATGCGATTATATAAGCGAGAGCTGTTAATGTGAAAACTTCTACTGGAAAGAGATGTTTTGTGTGGTGCTATAACACACACTCTGTCCTTTCTACGCTTGTCGTTGGGCTTGTATGGTACATTTCCTCGCTTGCGCAGAATGGTCTGAATCTGAATAGTGGTGCTGTGCGGAAGTTCCTTCTATTTTTCTTAATTTTTTTTTGGGATGTTCTCTGTTATATTTTCTTTTTAGTGACCTCTTCTTTTCGATTTCTTTAACCTTTCCTCTCGGACTGTTCCCAATAATTGTTTTTTGAACAGAGGAAACCGTAGATTCAGTATTGAAAGACACCACAGCAGCTGAACACCGTCCTTGATAGCCCCGTCGTAAGGAAAAGTTTATTCTTTTCCACCTATAAATTTGGCAATAACGCTATTGAACCGCTCGACTGCGTTTGTATCCACGTCTTCTATGAGACTTCGAGCTTTATTGGCTACAGTAGCGATTATGGCATTGACACGGAAAAAGAAAGTGGAATTTTGAATTTCTCCTAATGTGCTGTTGTGGAGATTTTTATCTTTTGAGCAGTTATAATCATAACAAAGTCGATAATCACCATAAGCATGTGCCACTGCATTGGTGATGTCTTTATGTAGTAAATTTATAGCAATGATTTTCGAATTTCCGGCATGTTTGTGATATTTTATTGATTTTACTATCGCTTTTCGCATGCTCATTATTTTTTCGTTTGTAAGCGTTTTTCTGTCTTTTACTGGATATTTTGTTTCTTTGACAATAGCACGTAGTTTGTTGCAAAAGTTTCGTAGAATATGATTTCTGCATTCAATTTTCTCAACTGTATAGTTAAGGTGGTCATAAGGTTTTGCTTCCAATACTTTGTTAGAAGTAGCCGAGTCTCCATCTCCAATCATTCTTGCATATATCAAGCCATACATGTCAATTGATGCTTTAAAACCTTCTGTTATCATATCAGCTTCCATGGCACTAGAGGATTCATTATAGTTTTTATAACATGCGTGATTTTTGGGCGCAACTCCTTGTTTTTGGGCCCTGGCGCAAACCAGACACTATTTGTTTTTCACTCCCATATAAAGTACTTCTCCGAATCGTTTCCCTATGATTGCTGCTGTCCCTGACATTGATCTATAGTTAGTTCCATAAGATCTTAAGCCCCAAGAGCCATCAACATATACGTCTATGAGAGCTATTCCATTTTTCATTCTACCTTCCGCTAGGGCCGCTTCTCTCTCACGTTTAGCAGCATTTTCCATACATTCTGCTGCGGTTTTCTCCCAATTTTCGTAAACAAAATCTTGTAAACGTCTATAATACTTTTGTGAAAATGCTGGCACATCCATTGCAGAAAGTATCTCCTCAAATTGTGAAAATCCAATACCAGCAGCTACAATGCCAGTGGTTGCAGCAACATTTATATTAACATTTTCTACACTGTCACTTTTCTCTGATTCGATTACAATCACTTTTCGACATATATTACATTCAAATTTAAATTTTGATATCAATCCTATTCGTTTTTCTCCTATCAACTTGAAATATCCGAGTCTGCAATCAAACAAATCGATGTCGAGCGACATAGGCTTCCAGACTTTAGCTGGATCTCCGTTTTGAACAGATTTTCGGACATATTGTTGCCGTGCATTCCTACACACCTTGTTGCAGTGATTTCTAATGGAGACGTATTTATCCCTGTTCGAGTCGTTGGGTCGAATTTTGAATTTCAATTTTGCTGCTACTTTCCTAGCCATTAACGCTTTAATGTCGTCAGTAAGCCATGGCGATGGAAGGTGTTTTACTTTAACAGCCCGAATAGGCGCATGCAGGTCAAAGAGATGGATAAGGTTCGAAGTGATCAGTTCAACTTTTTCGTCAACAGATGTAGATATACCCAGAGAAGTCCAGTCTATGCTGCTTGCATCCTCCCGAAGACGATCGAGATTCATGCCCCCAAAATTGCGTAGTAGAAGAGTTTTTGGCTTTGCCTTAGGAGGACGGATCCTATATGAAAGAAAAATCAAATCATGATAGGAAAAGGCGTCAGCAGGGGATTGGCCGTGCTTAACGACATGTTGGGTGTCCGAAACAAGAATTGCATGAATATTCTTACAGTCAAAACTTGCCAGCAAATCGAGGAAATGAGCCGGAATACTCTAAGCATTTATTTATGTGGACAACATTATAATTCTTGGTAACATCAGAAAACTGTGAAACAAGAGTATCAGTTATTAAAAAAAATGGTTTTGAAAGTAGTTGAAACTTACGGAGCTACGACGATATATTTCAAGCGAACAAATTTTTTGTGTTTCGGCAGAATGACCCAATAATGAGACGAGTACACTTGAATTATTCCCAATAGTCCCCTCTAGCCCTGTCCTCCGGGGTGACAATTTGTGCCAGCTGTTCCCTTTGAAAACTGACTAGAGGGGACAAATGGGAAGTCTGTTTGTCAGTTGTCACCGGGGGGGGGGGGGGGGTGACATTTGCTACGATTCCTTCCTTCCCAGAAAAAAAAACTAATTACCATAGATTTCAGCTTTTTTATTTCTTATGCTACATAGAATCAAATAAAAAAAATTAACACAGTGTCAACACGCTTACAACATTAGAAACATATTAACTATTAAGTAAGTAAATAAAAATGTCAAAAAAGTTATATAGAATCAATACAGTATAAGTTATATAATCACAGATAATCACTAAGGGTAAAGTTACATGTGCTTATTAGTCGCATGCTTATTTGAAATCTTGCTCATTAATTTTGTGCCTTGCGCCGCAGATGTCATGACACAAAATAATATTCGCGAGCCATCTTTTTGTGTCCTCTTCACAAATACCGTGTCAAGTGGCTTATGAGCTGTTGTCAAAACAGTCACATCCCTGGTATCGTGCCATTTCAAGGCAGTTATTGGCTCAACAGCACAGCTTGTAGCATCGTCTTCATCTACATTTTTTGATGTTGTTTCATCTGGTATTGGTTCTGGCCTGTCTGTAACGTTGCTCGGCAAAATGTCTAACTCTGAAAAAATCTCTCTATTAAACGGAAAGATACCACATTTTTTGAAAGCGTTTGTTATGTTTATTGGGGTTAACGCTTTCAAGTAAGCTTGTCCAACACATTCTGCTACATCATATGTATATACAGGGTGTTAACGAATTCGTGTAATTCCTTCAAACCGCGTGATCTACTGGTGACACAGATTAACCATAAAAGGGAATTTTTGGAAAACAACAAAAAAAATTTAAAATGAAATCTTAGTTTTCTATTTCTAAGTCATTTTAGAGCCCTGAGTGAATCTACTGCAAAGAGCGATATCGCGTTAGTCTTGCCCGCCAGCCGCGTTGCCGTGCTTTCATTCATTTATGCGTGGCATCGAAATGTTCAAGATCATGATATTTTTTTACTGAATCCTTGTTAGGTGGTTTAGATAGGGTTATTATTTTCCAGGTGACTAATAACTTAAAAGGCGACTAAGTGTTTGCAACTAATAAAATGAGGCGAGGAGCTATAAATAATGACTTGGCGACTAATATAATGACTTGGCGACTAATAATGTTAGCAGGGTGGTTAAGGGGAATCCCGACATGGATAGGTTAGGTTCGAAGGGGATGACGGGGGCTAGAGTGAGCGAGCGAAGCGAGCGAACGAAGCCCCCGTCATCCCCTTCGTGTTAGGTAACTTTAAACCCTGCAGACAGAAATAGGAGCCCCGCACAGCGGGGCTCCGTCGACTTAAGCTCCTTCACAGTAGCTGCCAACCTATTATTTTTGCTACCCATTTTAATTATTTTTAAAACCCCCTGCCTGCTTAAAATGCTACTTCACTGTAGCTGCCAACCTATTATTTTTGCTACCCATTTTAATTATTTTTAAAACCCTAAATCAGATTAGTTTGTCGCCGCGTTAAATACATGCCGTTTAGATACAATCACTTACCCATACCGCATGAAAAAACAAAGATTTTTATTTTTTGATTTTTAATTAGGCTAATTCCCGTGCGGGGCCAATCTACACCAGTAGTAGATATCATGTGGTTTTAAGGAATTACACGAATTCGTTAACACCCTGTAGAAATGGGTCTCCCCGGATTGCGTAATAGCCACGAGTCAACAGCAACGTTATAATAGCATTTGAAAGGTCCGTTCACACCAACATCAAGCGGTTGGAGCTTGTTTGTAGTATGCGGACGCAGTGTCAGAACTGTGACTCCCGATTTCTTTGCAAATTCAAGCGCTTCGATCGAGAGATGACTTTCATGGTTATCCATAAGTAATAATGATGGATTGTCTTTCGAAGTCGCTGTGAATTTCACGAAATGTTTCATCGCTTTAACAAAAAGATCACTATTCATCCAACCTGTCTTAGAAGCCAATCCTAACGTTCCAGTAGGTGCGCCCCTAATCATGTATGCTACGTATTTCTTGCGAGGGAAAATCATGACAGGTCGGAGCGCGTGTCCTGTTGCATTAACGATGAAACACGTAGTTACTAAAATCCCACGCTCACCACTAGTAATCTTAGCGATATTTCTACCTTTTTGGGCTACCACTTTTCCAGGCCGTTGTACAGTGGTAGTAGATGTCTCATCCAGATTATAAACTCTAGTGCCGTCACAAAATTGTGAAAATTTTCCATACACTTCTTGAAGATTGTCAAAAAATGATTTGACATTCGTAGGATTGAATGATGTGGCTCGTGCAATACTACATGCTTCTGGTTTTTTAATGGACAAATGAGGGTGCCTTTTTTTAAATCCACGTAACCAGTATTTACCCGCCATTCCCCTTTCTTTCGAACTAGTGGGATATTCGAGTTTATTAATTTCCGCCATTTGCAAGGCGAGTTTTCTGCATTCCTTTGTATTTAAATCATAAAATTTCTTGGCACAAACAAGAATATACATCTTTAGACTTGTTTCTTGCTCCTTCGTGAATATTTTATTTACGCTGTAGTTTGGTTCCATCAAAACAGACTTGTCTTTCATATATTTTATCACATATCTTCGTAATGTTGGATATGGTATGTTGCCATCTTTTGCAGCCTTTCTCAAGCTCATATTGTTAAGATGTAAATTGACAGCGGCCTTCATTGCTTGAGGTACGTGGGATCCTTTTTTCCTCGCCGATCTATCTAATTCTGTTCGGCTCATCCTGAATTTTGTTTTTTTTAGTGTTTTTGTTTAATTTTTTTGATTTCGTAAAATAACTAGGTATAAAAAATAAATTATCTTGGTTAATACTCAATCTACTAAAGGTGGTACGCAATGAACCAAGGATGGTACTCAATGAATCACTGGTTCATTGTGTACTCTCTCAAAGTGGTTCATTCTGTACCACCCCATACTTACAAATTTTGAGGTAAGTAGCCACATGCACAAACACGAAATGCTTAACGAACTATCTCAAGTAAAAGCGTAAAAAACAACTAATTTATCAATAAAACATAACTTCACGCCTTATTCCCCGAAGGGTTGGCAGAGGTGTATAGTACACCCACGTTTCGCCGTTATGTTTAAGTCCCATGTAATAGGGGGCGAGCCTATTGCCATCAACCGGGCACAAATCCAGACTCCGAGCTGCTACTGTGAAATTCCTCACGGAAAAACCCAATAACACTTTGCCCGACCTGGGGATCGAACCCAAGACCTCACGCTCAGCAGTCGCGCTTGCGACCACTAGACCAACGAGGCAGTCGTTAAACACGGGCGCGCGCGGCCGCCTGCTCCGCTAGCTCGCTGTCGACTGGGGAGGGAGGAGAGGAGGGCTCCTCGAAGACGCTTATTTAATGCAGTTTGCACCAAACGGCAACATCGCATTTCTGTATTATTTGCATGGGTCACTCAGTACTGCTGGTTCATTGTTAACCACTCGACCCAAAAGTGTCGCAACCAAAAATGCAACGAGCTTGGCGAGAACTCATTGCAAGAATTGTAATGAAAAACTCGTAAACGTTTTAAAACTATTCACTAAATACAGTTGTAAATAAAAATATTCAACTACCTTCATTAATCCAGGTCTCATCTTGATAATAAATTACTTTTCCTTGTCTCCGATATTCTTTGATTGTCGCCAAGTACCGTCTACGCCACAGAATTAAGTCTTGACGGTCTGTCAAGCAGCTGCGTCGTTTGCGACTGGCATATTTAAATATTAAATGTTTTAAAACTGCTGGCATGGTACTCTTTGACATATTTGGTAGGTCAGGGTCATCATTTACAACCTGATGAACCTGTTAAATATTACAAGTATTTAATTTTTGTAAACTACAGCGAGACAATGACCGGTTTTTTTCTGATTTGATAACTGAACGTTCTCCTTTTGTTCTTTCAGTATCCGATACACAGATCTAGTCGAAATTCCCAAAATTTCAGATACTGTCTTCACACACTCATCTTTCTTTGGAACATCAAAAGGTTTTGCTGCATTTTGATTCCATACATAATTATATGCATTTCGAACCATTTGTTTCTCACTCACAACAAATGATCGACGCTTTCTTTTTGGAGGGAGATATCCCTCTGTAGAGGTGGACGGTTGGGGATCCATCTCAAACACCAACGTAACAAAACTCAACAAAAAAATAACAAGTTAACAAGTAAGAAATAAACAAGAAATTGCAGAGGACACTAAACACTTCTGTCACCGTCGGAATTCGGGCGCAGAATGAAAAACAAAATGGCGTCCATAGCGTGACAAGTGATGACCATAGTGCTTCCAATAACCAAAAACAAATAATATAACAGTATTTTATGTAATATTTAATTACCTACCGTGTATGTCTTCTGTTTAATTACCGTAAATTACATATTTTTATTTATATAAAGGCAATTTGATATTGAATAAAAAAAATGTAATCTCGACTAACTTTTAATTGTAAAAACTTGATTCTACCACATCACTATTTATTTGGGACTAAAAACCTGCAACACTGGAAATGTCATTTTACTGACTGGAATTAATAATCTTACTTTAAATAAATACTGATCTCTTGTCTTTCCAGTTCAGCAAACTTACTTTTGTGTCACTAATCCGGTAATCATGTTCGCCTGTTCTATGTTAGGAGATGTGGTTTCCGCACTTAGTCCTTTAAGTGGACCATTGTACGTGGGCCATGGCAGCCATCATTCCAGCCAGCCCACCTCCTTCCAGAAGCAGATTAGGGCTCTCAGTCCGCTCAGAACATTTGCGAGTGATTTCGGTGCGCCAAGGGTTGTTTCTCGTATTTGGGTGACCCCTGTGCATTCTAGGAGCACGTGTGCGACCGTCTCTTCGGCCCCCATACATGCTCTGCACAGAGGGCTGTCCGTTATGCCCATCGTGTGGAAGTGTTTGTTTAGTGAGCAGTGTCCGGTTATCGTTCCAGTCACCATTCGCAGGCTGCTCCTGTCCAGGCGCAGCAGGCGCCTTGTCAGTCTGCTATCCATGAGTGGCATGGCCTCCTTGGATTGCCTGCAGCCTTCAGCCTGGGGCTGAAGTCCACCAGCTCTGTGCCTGTGTGTGAGTAAACTCCTGGAACCACCTGCGTAGTTGGTTGAAGGGGACGGGTACTATAGGTTCAGGGCCATAGGCCACCGTGCCAGATCCCCTCCTGGCCAGTTCGTCGGCTGCATCATTTCCTAGTGATCCACTGTGTCCTTTTATCCATTGCAGTGTTACCGTGTTGTGGTTTAATACCGATACACGTTCCAGTGCATTATGGCATTCTAGAAGTTTTGAGGTAGTATGGTTCTTGCTCAGGGATTGAAGGACGGATGCGCTGTCGGAGAGTATACGGATATGGGTGTCCGTGACATTCCTGGTTTCTATGGCATATGCCGCTTGGATGATGCCAACACATTCTGCCTGATAGACAGTGTTGAGTGCCCCTAGCGTTTTTGATATTTTTATGTTAAGGTCATTCGAGAAGACTCCGGCTCCGGTGCCGGAGGCAGTTTTCGAACCATCAGTGTGTAAATTCTCATCTCTTTCGGGCCTGAGTAGTCACGTGATTCTTCCTCAAGCTGTATATTGTAGTGTTTCTGGAAGTTGTATGCCTTTTTGTTTCTGTCGCTGGGTGCTGCCTTTGCTTCGTCTTTTATACGAATGTGTTTTATTCTGGAGTCACTTCCCAGGGTGCCGGCTATGCTGAGTCTGAGAGCGGCTAATGCTGCTTCCTCCCGTACGATAAGATGTAGCGGTGGCAGTCCCAGCATTGCTTGTAGAGCGGCGGTGGGTGCGGTTCTCATACAGCTTGTGATCGCTACGCAAGCGAACCGCTGCAGTTTTTCCAGTGTTTTTTGGGCTGTGCTATAGTCCGTTCTGGGCCACCAGACTAGGGAGCCGTATGTTATAATTGGTCGGATGACTGTGGTGTAAAGCCAGTGGGTGATCCTAGGACTAATGCCCCAGTTCCTGCCAAGTTGTTGTGTGTTGTTGTTGAGTGTTATGTTCGTCTGTTTGTAAATGCTTGTCTTCTTTTAGCGTTGGCAAGAACTGTGTTTGAATTCACCGTTCCACAGGCAAAAATGTTGTCCTCTCGTAATTTAACTTGCAAAGGGTAACTGTTAAAGTAATTGTCATAATAGACATGATTTTTATCTTTCAAATCGCAGAATTTCCTGACAACTTTACCACCTAAGTCAGTTTCAACTTCTGTACCCTGCTTGCCTGTGTATAACTCAAAATCTAGGCAATAATCTGACTGTGCACATTTCATCCAAACCTTGTACCCTCGTTTAGTCGTTTTTTTTTTGCATGTATTGTTTCAAGTAGTTTCTGCCTTTGATTTTGATCATGCTTTCATCAATCGCAACCCTTTCTGATGTCTTGTAGTTTTTTTGAAAATTTGTTCCCAGAATGTCGAGTAGAGGTCTAATTTTATAAAGTTTGTCAAAATCATGGCAATTTCTGTTGGGCATTACACTATTGTCATTTACGTGCAAGTAATTCAAAAGCCAACTGAATCTATTGAAGCTCATGAACTGTAAAACATAGCTGTCATGCAAATCAGGTGCTGAAGACCAGCAGTCTCTGTAGTTCGGGAATTTTTTTATACCCATCACCAAGTTCAAAGCAATGAAAACATCAAGTTCATCTGTTGTGGTGGGTGTATAAGGCTTACCAGATTCAGTAGCGTAAAGGTTAGTTTGAAAACATGAAATGTCTTGTAAATGCTCTGTCCAAAAAAAGCGAAATAGAAAAAGAGGTGTAACATTCTCCATGCTAAGAATTTGATCGGTTATTCCCACACTTTCAGGAAACTCACCGGGTATGTCCATCCTATAATTTATCTTCTCGATAACTTTTGGGGTTCCTTTTTCGATTGTGTAGGTGGGTTTAATAAATACTATTGCCAACGTTTTAGTTGTAATGGAGCGAATAGCCGCTCTTCGATTTCATTCCGATTTATTGGATAAATTCCTATCTTTCTAAACACATTTCGTAACACTTGAGGATTTATTTTTGTCCATATAGATCCAATCAATCTAGAAAAAATCTTTTTTGGTAATGGCTTACCTACATTTAATCTTTGCCACTGTACTAACGTTATATCCCATTGATCTTTAAAGGATTTCATCACTGAAACATTCAGTGGTTGTAAGACGTGACTGGTATGAGTCGGTATTTTTAATATAGTTACGTTAGCTCTGCGAGCTTCTTCTATTATATTTAATCCAACACGTGTAGAGTGGCCGTCATAAATTAAAAGTACTGGACGTTGGTTGCCGATGGTTGGCAAAGAAGTTTTTTTAAATATGCTTCATATACTTCGGACTCCATCCAGCCATTCTTTGTAGCATATGTTCTACCTGGATAAGCGTCTGGAGAAGTCAACTTATCCCGTATGTTTTTGCTCTTAAAAATTATTAGTGGTGGTGTTTTTTGTCCAGCCGCACTAGCATCCAGAAGAACCGTTGTATTGTCTTTTCCAGGCGTTGCAATCACCCTAGCAGCCGCATAGCCTTTCATTCCAACTATTTTTGTTTTTGATGGGTCTATCGAGAAGCTTGTTTCAATCCAAATTCCAGATCGCGTGCGGTTTATCTTGTAAAGGAGATCATTCATTGTCAGCCCAAAAACCAAAGTGCTAGGCTATGGCTTCTCCCTGAGACTGGATTTGTGGTAAACTGGTCCATGTATTCGATACGTGCATACCCAAAGGTTCCGGGCTTCAGCAGGTCGTTGATATGCAGCAGGAAGAGCGTCGCAGAGAGCACTGACCCCTGGGGGACACCAGCATTAATAGCTATTCGATCGGACGAGCAGTCATCAGGTCATCATCGCAACAAGCTCATATCACTTTTTTGGCCAGCAGATGAAAAGATTTTTGTAAAATTAAACGTACGGAAATCCAATTATTCAACCAAAAAAATCAGCTGAAGGAATGGTTGTAGAGACTTAATGCCGTAGTAAAAAATACTCGGACTGACTTCCCCAATAGTGGTAACAACTTTTTTTTCGTTGGCATTTTGATTTTTGGGCCGAACTTTGTATGAACCGTGAATGATCTCCTTTAATTCTTTTATAGTTTTTTCTAAGAGATCAAAATATGGAAAAACTATATACGGATCTATTGCAGTTTTACGAGCATACTCAAAACTCAAAAACTCATTTATTCAAAATAGACTAGAATTACTTAGTTCTTTTTGAACGTTAGTTTTACAATATTATAGACATCCCACAAAAAGCCCTCCCTTCACCGCTTCCTAGTGTTTTTGCTGTGAAGAAGAAACGGCGCAACAAACTCCCCAGCAACACAGATATGTCTGTCAAGTGAATAAATTAATTGACTCTATACAACGAAAATCATCAAATTTTTTACAATAATAAAATTATGCAATTACAGGTAAAATAAAAATTAAAAGTAAGATAAGTATATAAATCAATTCTGTATGAATTGGGTTAAATCATAATCGTATCTAACTAATATAGATACATACATAAACCTACATCTAAAAACTATTGGTTACCAGGGAAGCCACATGTGCAGAAAAGAACTAGCGCCACACGTCCCTATCGTCAACATAGTCGTTTATCTTATAGTATGCCTTTTTAATAAGAACTGATTTAACGTGAGATTTAAATTTGCCATCAGTGAGATCCGTAATTGACTTGGGAAGCTTGTTATAAAATCGAACACAGTTTTCTAGGAATGACTTATTCGCTTTGGATAATCTAAATTTAGGGACTACTAATTTATGTTTGTTCCTAGTATTTACATTATGAACGTCGCTTTTTACACTATACATTGGCAGATTTTTACGTACAAACATAATGTTTTCAAAAATGTAAAGGGAAGGCATCGTCAGAATATTAATCTCTTTAAAGAAATCTCTAAGGGACTCCCGAGGACCCATATTATAGATCGCGCGGACTGCCCTCTTCTGTAATATAAATATCGAGTCGCGATCGGCCGCTGCCCCCCACAGCAGAATACCATAAGACATAATGCTGTGGAAGTACGCAAAATAAACAAGTCGGGCCGTAGGTATGTCAGTTAGCTGTCTAATTTTTCTGACTGCAAAAGCAGCAGAACTTAACCTACTAGAAAGGGCAGTTATATGAGCTCCCCACTGTAATTTGGAATCTATTGTTATGCCTAGAAATACAGTTTGATCTACTATATCCAGTTTACTGCCGTCAAGCGTTATGTTTACTCCTACATGGGGAACGTTTGGCAATGAGAACTTCAGACATTTCGTTTTAGTCGCATTTAATAAAAGATTATTTGCAGCAAACCATTTCGATAGAGCGGATAAACTACTATTTACATTTAAAAGATCTGTCTTTCCTATTGATTTTAAAATTAAGGGAAGTGTCGTCCGCGAACAAAATTATGTCAGATAGTGCCGACATCATGTAAGGAAGATCATTAATATAAGCAAGGAATAGAAAGGGGCCCAGAATCGAGCCCTGTGGCACGCCCATTTTTACTAGAGACCCTGAAGATGTTATGCCAGATGTGCCTACTTTTTGTTGTCTTTTGGAAAGATAGGATAACACCAGTTCCAGAGGACGTCCACGAATCCCGTAGTGACTTAACTTACAAATGAGCGTTTTATGATCCACGCAGTCAAAAGCCTTGGAAAGATCACAGAAGATGCCAACAGCATCCTGCGACTCTTCCCAAGCCTCCAAGATATGAGTGACTAATTTCGCACCCGCATCTGTCGTCGATCTACCTTTCGTGAAGCCAAACTGTCGATCGTGTAAAATACTATTTTTATTAAAATGAGACAACATCTGTTCAAGCATAATTTTTTCAAAAATCTTACTTAATGATGGAAGCACTGAAACAGGTCTATAATTAGAGGGATTATGCTTGCAGCCTGATTTAAAAATTGGGACAACTTTGCTGTGTTTCATCAGATCAGGGAAATTACCGCTATCTATACTAAGATTAAATATTTTTGCAAGAGTCGGGGCTATACAACCAATAATGGATTCAAGTACTTTAATAGAAATACCCCACAGGTCTTCAGTGTTTTTAACATTTAAGCTTTTAAAAGTTTTTACAACTGCAAATGGTGTAACATGTTTAAACTCGAAATTTGGAATATCTTTAGAAAAGAATTGTTTCAACAACGATTCTGCTGCTGATAGTGACGAGTCAAGTGACTTCGTGACTTCGATTGGGATATTTGAAAAAAATAATTCAAATGCATTAGCAACTTCTACCTTTTCCGATAAAGTTTTATTTTCAATTTTCAAAGATATTTCAGGATCCCTAGGACTCATTTGACCAGTTTTAGTGTTTATAACTTTCCATACCGCTTTTATTTTATTTTTAGATTTACTTATTTTACTACTGATTAATTTTGATTTTGCAAAAGTACATACCTTCTTAAATAATTTTGAATAGTTTCTGACATAATCATGAAAAGATTTATCAGAATTAAAAGACTTTTCATAATATAAGTCATAAAGCACATCTCTACTTTTTCTTATACCTTTTGTGGCCCATTCATTAAAGCTACATTTATTGTTAAATTTAATATTCTTTAAAGGGCACGATTTATTAAATTCTTGGCATATTATATGAAATAACTTATTATAATTTTGGTCAGGGTCATCTGATGTAAAACGAGTAAGACACAATTGAGTTTCAATATTATCCTGCAATGATTGCAATTTATTTTTAGTCATTAATCTAATTTTAATATTTTTGGTTGACAATAACTGTTTATTTATTTTAAAGTTTACAATTTGACCCATGTGGTCAGATCTAACGCCACTAATCACGGATGTGTTATTTACTACACTATTTGTAAAAATGTTATCTATACATGTACTGGTAGCGGCAGTAATTCTAGTGGGTTGATTTATGATATGTTTTAAATTAAAAGAATTAAATAATGCTAAGAGTTTACTCTTGTCGGGTGAGTCCACTAAAATATCAACATTAAAATCACCACAAACAAAAATTAATTTATTGTTCCTAAAAGCTTTTCCTAAAATCTCTTCCATAGCAATTAAAAAAGAGGAAAAGTTTGAGCCCGGCGGTCTGTACACACATATTACAACACGATTTTCTATTTCCGCACATGCTACCTCACATAAGCGATCAACAGATAATGAAGTAATGTCTTTTCGCTCTTTAAATTTTAAACTATTGTTACATAAAATTAAAGTACCACCTCCCACAGCGGATAGTCTATTGAACGCACTGGCAACCAAAAAGTTATTTACATTAAAATGCATTTGATCTGGTTTCAGCCATGTTTCACAAAAACATAAAATATCAATGCAATATCTGTCTACTAATAATTCTATATCTAATAACTTGCTAGAGAAACGATTAATATTCTGGTGGTATAGCAGAACATCATCGTTATGCTTCTCTATTGTCGGCTCTAAAAGTTTAAACAATCTATCGCAGTATTGTTAGAAAAACTGGACAATACTGAGTCGCTACTTAACCTAGTCTGTGTTATATTTGCTATAACAGAGTTAATATTATACGCTATCAATGTAGCAATCAGATGCCTGCATTTACTAGGAAGAAACATTGCTTCCTGGGACAATTTAAAACCACTAACAAACTTGTTAGTGTCAAAATACAATAATTTGTCACTATGACGGCATGTCAACATATACATTATGTTGTTCAAGTGATGAATATAATTATTATCTTGAACTGATAACAAGTCTGAATAAGGCAGAGCACACAACATAATTTTCCCTATATTCTTTAAATTTAATAAGGTGTCAACACCATTAACAATGTCCCTTTTCCTTACTCCAATACTATTTCCTATTAACAATACAACAGTAGTTTGACTATCATAATGAGAATTTACGATTTTTTCTACTATAGAGTTAAAGTGTAAATTAGGGTAACAATGGTTGGTGACAGAATGGGATAAACAATTTTGAAGAGAAGTCCCTAATCCTACACCCAATTTATCAGTGAACACTACAGTATGATTGCACATCTTGCTGTCATTGTTCCTCAAAGGTTGAGTTGACTCGGGCAATGGTGTAACATGCTGGAGTACAGAAGACGGAGAAGGGTGGACACAGTTGCATGAAAGATTATTTGTCAGCTACAGTCCCCTGGAATGTGAAAAGTATACAACTTAATGGCGAAATCTTATACAGAGGGAAGTAATAAGGTGAGATATAGTTACCAAAGTGGTATAAACAGAAAACAAAGTTTACAAGAGAAAACAAAAATTATGAAAAAATTATTGAGGGTAAATTAGTTATTTATTATATAAAGTTTAAAGGAGCAGAATTTTTGAGCAAATGGTTAATTGTAGTATGTAAAAAAGACTAAATACAAGACAAGGGTAACAGGAGGCATTAGCAATAGAATAATAAAGTATTAGTTTAAAATACACAGCAATAATTGTTATTGACAACTTAAAAATATAAAAAGTTGCAAGTAATACATATAATAGAAGAACTATAGTTTCAGGTGAATCTCAGCCTGTTAAGAAAGGGTTAATATACACACATCAAAAGTGTCTAGGGATCAACATATATTTTTGCAATAACTTTTCTCCTGATTGATATTAATTAAAATTTTCTTTAAGGATTCATCAAATAAAGTGTTTTCGTTTGTCACAGTAACGATAAACCAAGTCACCTTTGCATTAATAAAGAAATTTGCCATTTTCCTAATAAAGGGATTTTTGACATTTGAACCACTAACACAAAAGTTCGAAAAAAAGACTGAAATAACAGTTTTCTTTAAAATTTTATTGGGTAACTTAAACAATTAATAATCCGTGTTTCTACCGCGAACACTAACAACACAAGAACATCGGTTTGGCATACTCAAAATGAGTTCATCCAAATCACGCTGTGGAATGGCCGCCCATGTTCGTTGCAACAACAAAAAAAGGTCTTCTTGCGACTGGATACCCTCCATATTCGGCAGAGCTCTTCTCTGTAGCATATCCCATGCATGCTCAATCGGGTTCAAGTCTGGCGACTGAGCAGGCCAGGGCAGGACATTGATGTTAGCTGCGGCGAGAGTCTGTCTTACAACTCTTGCGGTGTGCGGTCGTGCATTATCATGCATTAACTGAAATAAGGGACCGATTTGCGCTTGTAGAGGAACGATGACGTCTGATACAATCGTCTCAGCATAAATTTGAGCGTTGAGGTTGCCTCTGATCCAAATCAACTCAGTTCAATACTCAATACTCAATATCTTTATTGCTTTACCATAATGTGTACTTAGGTGGTAACTATATAAATGAGATCAATTATGGACCCTGTAGGGCACAGCAAAAGTGTAGGAGAGAGGAAGCCCTGTTTTAGGAGATAATGAACAGTAATATTATTGCTAAATTATTTAATTTATTATTATTGCTAATTTGTTTCATCATTATTTTTTATATATTATAATATTTATTTATTATTATTTAATTTACTATTATTGCTATTTTGTTTTATTATTATTTTTGATATTTATTTATTTATTACTATTATAATATTTATTTTGTTGTTATTAATTGTTTTTATTATATCATTAATATGTTTTAAACATACCTATAAATTGCGTGATTATCAGTAATTATTGTTATCTATTATTATTTTTATATTATTTAAATTATTTTTCATTAATTATAATTTCCTTAATCATAATATATTATATACATTTCTTCTATTATTTCTGTTTATCGTTTAAATATTCATCTAAGGAATAATAGCATTTGTTTATCAGTAGTTTTTTAAGTGTTTTTATAAAAATATTGAACTTTTCTTCTTTCTTTATTATTTCTGGTAGTTTGTTGTATATTTTTATAGACATTACGTAGGGACTTGTCGAATGCATTTTTAGCTTGGATGTTGGTAAGTTTAGCCTAGATCGGTGCCTAAGTGTGTACCGTGATTGAATATCTTCGCGTTTTGTGTAGAACTCTTGATGCTTGCGGACGAATTTACATGTTTCTAGAATGTAAATACTGGGGAGGGTTAGAATATTATGTTTGAGGAAGTAGGGTTTGCAGCTGTCTGTTTGATCAATATTTACTAGAATTCTAACTAATTTTTTTTGTAGGGTAAAGAGTTCTTCCGCCGATCCAAATACCCGCCCATACCATGATGGTTCCACCACTATAAGGATGGACTTCCTGGCAGGATTTTAATCGCTGTTGGCGTTCAGGGGTTCTCCAGTGTCGTATACGTCTTGTATCCGGTCTCATACCAAAACGAGACTCATCAGAAAAGCACACGAAACGCCATTGTTCTTCTGCCCAATTTCTGTGTCCAAGAGCCCATTGATATCGAATCCTACGATTATGCATTGCTATAGGTGGTACCCGTAGCGGTCTTCGGGAATGAAGGTTCACTTCATGCAAGCGGTTTCTGACTGTTTGGTCGCTAATTAAGTTCCCTGAAGAGTGATGAAGCCTCACGGCTAACATCATGGCGGTTATTGTTGGAGCTCTTCGAGTTAAGATTTGAATGTATCGGTCTTGTCTCCGTGTGGTGCAGCGATACCGTCCTCCATGGCGCTCAGCCACGGTACCATTGCTTCGGTAACGTGTCCAAAGTCGACTGATAACACTCTGACTTGTATTCAGAGCTAAAGCCACAGTACGTTGCCGGGAACCAGCTTCTATCATTCCCACGGCTCTGAGCATTTCTTCCCTGCTTAAATGACGTCGCCGCTCCATAATAACGTTGGTTTTAATCAGTAGTAGGGAAACAGTAGCACTAATAATGTCTTCAATGCGTTGTATGTTTTTATAGGGAAAATATTGACAGCTGATTTTCATCTTTTACTCGAATTTGATTCACAGTTCCTGATTCAAATTATGAAATGCACCAAAAAGGATCCATATAAATTTATAAAATCATAAATTTATTACAAAGCCACATCTCAATCTCAAGAAATCCGCATAAAAATGCTTGATCCCTAGACACTTTTGATGTGTGTAGTTTAGTAAAGTAAAGTTTGTAATGTTTTTTGTCTGAGGCGAATGTTTTCGTCTTCGATTTTGCTTCCACAAATTGTCAAGCAAAAGGAGACATAAACCGTGCCGGTGTGTAATGGACGTAGCTCATAGAACTGAGCAGTAATTGTGGGTGTTGCGTAGTGTGTCGTTAGTATACTTTCTACAATACTTATTGAATTATTAAAACAAAATACTCCCTGGGATTGAAGATTTCAAATCAGTCCGTTTGACAGCCGGTACACCTTACAAGTTTTCTTGATTACACGATGATCTTGCGATAAAAACAAAACAACACTACTGGGTACGTCATTTAATTACGAGTTTTAATGATATTATACAAGCAAACACTGATTAAACACAATTAAATGAATTTTCTAAATTAATTTATCTAAGAAGTCGTTTTTTCACGACTTGTTGCCAGTGTTGCCAAACGTCAATACTCAACCGCTTGCGGTTTTTTAATCGATAAATGATGGCGTTGGCATTAACTGGTGCGCTTGAACAGTCAGCCGTGCGAAGCACATGGCAATGACTATGTTCATAACACGGGGGGTTCACTGCGAAGAAAATTTTTCGACCTTCGTCTCTATGGCTCACATTTTGACTCTGACAACTACCTCATCCCCTCTGACTCATACTTCGCCCCTTTGACGCCCTCTGACGCCATCTTGATGCTATGACGTCACTTTTATCTCTATTCTATGAAGTCTATGGACTGATCTGTCAAACTAACATTATCAAAATATCAATAAAATTTATTTATTTACGTATATAACGTATCTTCTAAATATTCTTACTGTAATATACTTTGAAAAGCTGCAATTATGTGCAATAAGTGATGGGCTGTGGGTTGTCAGAGAAGTGGAAAGGCCGTCATGTTTTTTGAAACATAGGACTCTTGTGCTTAAAGTGCATCAAGTTGGAACATTCACAGGGCTTGACTTTTCAATAACTGCAAGAACTTAATTTTCAATGCAGAACTCAAAAGTTTCCAATGCAGGAAGGACTACCAATAGCTCGGTGATCAAAGCTCGGTCTTTCAATCATCAATGAAAAGTCTGCTGGAAGACGGAGTGACTAAACTGATGCTAGTGAAATAATTGGTGGTGAGTGCTACCTACTAATGTGTGTTAGAGTGAATAATAAACTACAACCAACCATTATTTGTATTTTTAACTACTTAAAATGTCTTAATAATTGAACTTATATTTAAATAAAGTTCAAGATGCAATTATGTGTGAATAAGAAGCATGTGCAGGAACATGATTATGTAAAATACTGTACATAATGGAATAAACATAATTGATTAATCTTTTTTCCTCTTCCAGATAAATATAACCTACGTACCACCAATACGTAAATACCACCTTACTGGATAAAAGGAATTAGAAATAATTTCCTCACAAAGAATATAAAACATAATAATCAAATTTCCAAATGGAGTAACATAGTGGATGTATACAAAGGACTGCAGTCACAATAATGTGAGATTGCTTCATAAATTAAATGATCAACACTTGGTTCCTGAAAAAAATCAAATAGATGAAGGTATGTATGTATTTAATTACTGCAGACTAAAACCAATAGGTCGAGTCACGAGAACCAATAGTTTTAGTCAGTTGCAATGATGATATTATTATAAAACTTTCAACATTCTATGCTTAATTTTCCTGGCAAGTTCATGTAAATATTTGCATTAGGTGTCCAATAGCAATACAAATAAATCATCTAACAACCATGACATATAATACATATAAGTCATGGTTGTTTAAATAATATTATGTATTTTTTTAACTGGTATTTACACTTCTTTCCACTCGTCTATCTTTAAAGGTATTAATAATTTAATAACAGTGATTTACTTTGTTTTAGGTAAAGAACTGCATTGAAGTATACAGTAAAACAGTACCAGCCACTTTATCCTACGTGGCTTGGTTTAGTAAGTTGTAAAATTAAAAAAATAAATATATTTTACAGTAACAAAATGCATTGTCTTTTCTTTTTTTATTATAATATTCCTGTTTCTAAAATACAACAAGAACCAGTAAATTAGTAAGTAGCTACGTACAGCAAAAATATAGAGCTCAAAAGACCAGTATTCGAATCTAAAATACACGAAATTTAGCTTAAAAGACTTGTGTTCGTGTTAGTTTGACGAATACTGACACGCCCACGATTAAAAGGTAAAAAATTTGCGAGTGAAAATGTGAGGTCCACAGATAAGCAAAATGTCCATTTTTTTGTTCGAGAGTGCGCCGTCTGATTGTATCCCTATCTAGTCTGTGGTTCATAAGCGCACCAGTTAATTGGCGGCGGCGGCGGCGGAGCAAGGGAGCCTCAGAAAAGGAAGGGGGGTTAAATTATCTAATACACTCACCGGCATAATTAGCGGAACGCAACAAAAAACCGTGTTTTTTCCATAATTTTGTATTGTACACTAATGTTTTTGTTTAAATATATTATAATTAGGGTTAAATGCATTAAAAGGACAAATAATCAATAATCATTTAATTGAATTTGGCAATTTAAATCTTCAATTTGCTAAAATATCCATTTTGTAACTTTCGGCGCATATTTTTTGGAATAATTAATTTGCTATTTATTTTACTTTTTTGTTTATTTTATCACCGTTTCTATACTGCTAGGGTCCTTATCAGTATTATGACATGTTTTTCCACTCAATTTTTTAATCCATTGTCTTTTCTTAAGACAAATTGTCCCCATACTCCCATGAAACACTTTTTAATCCTCTAATATTTCTGGGTGGCTGGATTTTTTTCTCTAACCCTATTTCCCGTCAAGGCCAAGTCATATTCTATTGGATCCATGTCCGGGGTCCACGTTGACCCGCCCTGGTGGGTTATTACAACATCTTATATGAAATTGCGGCCCACGAATACACATTCCGGCCACAGATAATCGTGCATATTTTGTTTTTCTTGACAGATAATTTGTCAAGTGGAATCGCATGAGATTCTGGGATGTCTATCCTGCAAAAATAAACAGCCATTAAGCCTCCTTCAATAATGCCTAACTCCGTGTGCGCTTCAAAACAAATGACACCCCAAACCATTACTGGAGCCTCCAGTATAAGGCACATTCCTGCAAAATTTGACAGTTCAAAGCGATTCCCTTGACGTATTCATATTCTATGCCTCCCATCCAAAAAATGTATATCACAAAACAGCTTGCCCCTGAGAAAAAAACTCTTTCTAACTCCTTAGTCCGATCTCGGTGTTATTGAGCAAAACTTAATTTCACTACGCGATGACCTACAGCACGTTTTGGACATTCAGCAGTCGCGTTAAACATCAGATTACCTTCAATGAGACGTCGTCTTTCTTTCCGCATACTCACAAACAAAATACGGACCCCCTTCAGGATGCTACAGGCCCGAATAGCAGCATTGCGCCAATTTTTCAGAGCCTTTAGCGGTTTGAACTGTCATAAACCAATCATCAGCGGCGCTTTGTCCTTGATTTCTGTATTATTCTCATCTTCTAACGAAACATCCTGTCTGCTGGTACCGACGGGCATTGCGAGGAATGACTAATATCGATACACCCAGTGCTTAACTTACTGCACGATAGGTTTGACTTTCATCGATCACTGTAACATCCCTCGTAGCTTTTGTCGCAGGTAAATTACTTCTTTCAGCCTCTACGCAATGTTTATTCTCCTAATGCAATGAATCCACTAAGGCCAAACCACCAATACTTAAATAAAACAAAGTTCCGATCAAAAACACAAAAGGGCAAAATCTTTGTAAAATCAAAACTGGGCCTAATTCACATCTAATCGCTTAGGAAAACCAATTTTTTCTTGAACATGCAAGTCCTAATTGATGGTTCTTTTGAATAAAATGATCGTCATAGCAACAGCAGTACCATATAATAAAAAAATGGAAAAAATGAAAACGTTCCGCTAATTATGCCGGTGAGTGTAGTTTAAAGCGCATTCTTGCATACCGGTTTTAAACTTGTTCTTATCATTAGCGGTTGAGTATAAATAGCATGCTTTCAGTAGAGGAGCACATATTATTTCCAACCACCAAGCTGGACGGATTAATAAGTAACTTAGTTTCTTCAATACAAAAAAATGGAAGATCAAGTCAACTACATATCGGACGAGGAGAACAACGCTCTCCCCAACAGTCAACAATCAAACGATTCTACAGACGAACCGAAAAACTTGAAGTCGACGGACAAAACTACAGAATACGTGGACATGTCGGAGAATACCCAAGCGATCTTGGATCGTCCAGCAGTTCAGAAGAAGAAGACTTCACTAAAAGCAAAAGGAATCGGCAAAAAAAACATAGCAAAACAAAAGAAAGTAGTGCTTGCTATGGGCTTTTTCATATGGCTCAAGAATTATTGGGACATAGACAGCACGATGCAACTGATGGACAAATTCATAACTGCAATCAAGATTTTGGCTCTACAGAATCAACAAGTCACACTTGGAAAATTGGTGCGTCCCTTGGATCAAATAATGAAGACCTTTAATTTAGATATGAGCAAGCAAGGTCTGAATTTGAAAAAGATATCATGGGACACTTTCGAGTCGTGGGCCTTAGGGCAAGGATTGTCCACGATGTTTATGAACGGCCAAGCGATGGCTTGGGAGCCAGATTTCGAAGAGAAGTTGTTCAAAATCTATGGCCAAACGTATCTGGAGTGGAATCAGACCAAAGCAGACAGCAGCGACGAGGAAGAGGAGCCTTGTTCATCACGGAACATAATGACCACATACACATCATCCACGACTGCACGTACAGCGGAGGATCATGTAGATGCAGATTTCTGCGCTACAGATTTATGCGCTACATCCATGAATACACCACCGAAGACGAAGGAAATCAGCTTCAGTCACAACAAGCCTGGAGTCTCATCGATCAATCCCTCGACATCGAAGTCGAAAACGAATGCGACAAAATCGATGTCGGTCTCGGCGAAGCGTCCTCGAAAAATATCAACAGATGTGGAGTCAGAGGAAGAGGAGCTACAATTACCCCAACCAAAGAAGCAGAAGAAAACAATAGTGACTGCGGACTCGGACCGCGAGGAAGAGGGGTCAGACAACTTAGACGATATGCTCGACGCAGCTGTCCAAGCGCAATGTTTACTCCAGACCACTGGGTCAATCTCGCAGAATATGTCTTTGAGACACCAAGACAGTGTTGTCACTTTGAAATCGCAGGGTGAACGTGGATCGAAGGTGGTAAAATTAGAAATTTATCCCTTCAAAGACTGCTTGAAGAAAGAAAAGTCCGAGTGGTGGAAGTATGCAGAAATGAGGAGTTTGTTCCTGGAATATTCCGAAGAATCGCGTGTCTCAATTCTGCTGCAGAAACTGACAAAGGAAATCTTCAAGCAGATAAAAGACACAAAAAAGGTGGAGATAAAAAGAGCCGTTAACAAACGTACTTAGAGTCATTTATCATTTGTCCTCCTACGAATATTTTTTTATACCGGTCACTGGTGTACGGGTCCTTATAAATATTATTCTAAATCACATGATTTAATTAAAAATAGTTTCCATAATATTAAACAGCAAATATGTGATTTAGATGTTAAGAGTATATTTTTAAGGACTCGTAATATCCCCATGGAACGTTTAATTTATGTAGGGCCATGGAATAATTTAAGTTCGTATTATTATGGTGTTAGTGATAGTGTTCGGGTTTTAGATGCTCTGTTAAAGCATCAATATCCCGATAAAGACGTTAGGTGTAATTTTGTACAAAATTTATATCGTATTTGTAACCGTAGTATTCCTAAGCGTAATTGTATGTTTATTGTAGGTGAACCAAATAGTGGTAAAAATTACTTTTTTGATTGTGTTTGTCATGCTTTTATTAATTTTGGGTGTATGGGTAATTTTAATAAATATAGTAATTTTCCTCTCCAAGAATGTGTTCAAAGAAGAATAATTCAATGGAACGAACCTAATTTTGAACCAGGTTCAGAGGAAACATTAAAGTTAATATTTGGGGGTGACACATGTAACGTTAAAGTTGAGAACTCTTATTATAGTTCTTAGTAATACTGATTGTTTTCCAAAGAATGAGGCTTTTAAAACTCGAATGTTTAAAGAGACCGGGTATAGGTCTCCATTTCTAAAAAATTAAAAAAAAAATCCTCATCCTTTGGCTGTGTTTTATTTGTTTATTAAGTATAAGTGTTTCTCTATGTCTGCTTTAGAATCTTGGGAATTAGAAATAATAAACGAAAAATAAAATGTATTATGGTTTTATTTGAATATTTCCAGTAGGTACAATTTTATCAGCTACAGCAGTATAGTTAGTTACAATGTTTGGTATTGATGACTAACGACCGTATGTATGGCGTTATTGGTCACCGATAACAATGGAAGTTTTTGTTCCAAGTCACGTACACGAGTAAGCAGGTCGTTAATGTTATCATTAATGCGATAACTAACGATGTTTACAATATCAATGGGGTTCTCAATTAACGTGACCAATGTTTTCAAGTAAAGTATTAAGTACCAAAACTGAAGTGCGTTCGCTGTCGTACGGCACGCCTCCCAGAAGCGCCAACGCGTCCGCGTAGCCCTGCACTCCGATTCCGATGGGTCGATGCTTCAGATTGGACCGAGCTGCCGACGGTATGGGGTACACGGCCGCGTCTATGATCTTGTTCAGGTTGCGCGTCACCGCCCGCACGGTGCTCTCGAGCAGTGCATAGTCGAAGCGTTGCTCCTCCGCCGAGTCGACGACTACGAATTTCGCCAGATTCACAGAGGCGAGCACGCACACGGCCGTCTCGTCGGGCGAGGCGTACTCTACGATCTCGGTGCACAGATTCGAGCCTTTGATCGTGCCCAGGTGGCTCTGGTTGCTGGTGCGATTCACCGAATCCTTGTACAGGATGTACGGAGTGCCAGTCTCCACTTGCGCGCTTATTATGCACTTCCACAGGGAGCGCGCCTTCACTTGGCGAACGTAGCGCATCTCGTTCTCGTAGTGCGCGTACAGCCGTTCAAACTCTTCGCCCCAGTACTCGTCGAGACCGGGCGACGAGTGCGGACACATTAGACTCCAAACTCCGTCGTCGCGCACCCGCTTCATGAACAGATCCGGCACCCACAGAGCGTAGAACAGGTCTCGGGCTCGTGCCTCTTCGAAACCAGAGTTTTTACGCATCTCGATAAAGTCAAACACGTCTGCCTGCCACGGTTCGAGGTAGACGGCCACGGCGCCCGGTCGTCGGTTGCCGCCCTGCGTGGTGTAACGCGACAGAGCGTTGAACATTCTCAGCACCGGCACTAGACCGCTAGATTTGGCCCCGGTCGACGCTATCCGAGAGCTCTTGGCGCGAAGCTTGTGCGCGTGCACACCTATGCCGCCCGCGTGCTTCGAGATCATGGCGCAATCCTTGAGCGTGTCCATTATTCCGGAAACGCTGTCCTCCCTCAGCTCCAACAGATAGCAAGACGCGTAGTTTGCACGATTCGTTGCCGCGTGACAAAGCGTAGGCGTCGAGTGAATGTACAGTTTTCGCGATAGCAGATTGTACGTGTCCACCACCACAACATGCACTGCGGTCGTTCCAAGAGTCTGAGGGGTCGTTGTCGACCGTCAGCATTGTCGTCCTCGGTGGTGGAGTCGGATCCGTCTTTGAGCAAATACGCCAGCTGCATCGTCTTCAGGCCCGAGTACGTGAGCCCGTCGTAGTCGCACTCGTGCACTACGGCCGCGTCTAAACGGGCGGCGTTGCGTTTCACGATTTCGTAGTAGTGCTCCGGCACCATATCGAGCCGATGGAGCAACTCGAACGTTTCGGAGAATCGTTCCGGTGTGACTTTGTACAGAGAGTGGAGCGCCAGTCGGGCCGCCACCACGGAATGATCAGGATGCGCGGTGGCCATGCACGCGCACGTCTCTACGAGCAGATCGTCCAACTCTTTCGTGGACACGCCATCGTACAGACCCAGCCGAGTGGCGCGCACGATCTCGGCGGGTCGAACGAACGCAGCGGACACGGTAGGCGCGGGCGGAGGCGCGTTAACGCACAGCTCGATGCGCCTGAGCAGTTTACCGGCGTCGTACGGCTCTATCGAACCGTCCCGTTTGACCACGGTGAGAATCATGATGGTCGGTTATGGTAATGTTGCGTGCGCGCGGGTACCGAGACTGCTACTACTACTACTACAGTAGAGCGCGGCCGTGCACATTAAATATACGGTCAACAGAAAAAACTAGACAATGGTGAATAAATCATTTATTTAAAAAAATTACACATACATCAATCAATCAATCATTTATTTTGTTAAACATAGGTATAGTTACAGATAGTATATTGTCTAAATAAGCGCACTATGCTTTGCCAACATATGGTGTACAAAATTAACATAGACAAGCAATTACAATTAAGGTCGCATGTCAATAGATTACATTAAAAAAAAAAAAAAAAACAATTTAAAATGTCAGAGTTAGATAAACAGGTCATTACAATTTCAGATAATCAACAAATTCATTCAATAAATAAAATCATAAGGTTTGACTAGCAAGTCGGAATCGTCACACCTGTGTTTATCAGTAGTAAACTCAGTGATGGAGTAGTAACATCTGTCTAAAAGGAATTTAAACACCTAAGACACTTTTACGATCACATGTCGCTAGAGGGCATGTAGTAGTTGATTGCATTCTTGTAGTAGTGATCGCCGGTGAGGTTCTGCACAAACAGACTCTTGTACGAGCGTGCCGAAACGTTGCACTCTCGCAGTGTGCGGGACGAGGCGCCCGCACCGCTACCGGTGCCGCTCCCGCTGGCGCTGTCCGATGCGACGCTGTACCTGTTCAAGATCAGCGGACCGTACTGATTCGACATGAGCGGCGTGCGCTCCGTGTGATCCTTGAGCTCGTCCGTTTGCACGCTGTACAAATCTTTAAATTCTCGATAGTAGGAACCGTTGACGGAGAGCATGTACACGCCGTGCTTCTTGGTCACGCTCAGAGTGCAACACGAACGATTGTCGATCATGAGATCGTACACGAATCCGCTTTTGGCCGGCATCATATTCATGTCGGTCAACGTTTGCGTAATGTTTTTCAGAGCGCGTCTGCGATGCATGTAGACGGACATGTACGCCTTGAACGTGGTCTCGTCGCTCGTGATGTTGGTGCCGTTGAGAAAACTCGTCCACAGATGCGAGTGAGTGTAGAGCGAATTGGTCGGAGTCGTGTCCTGCAGGCACTCGATGAGTCCGCCGATCTCGTCGTGTTTGCACGACACCAACAATCGTTCGAGATTGGGCTTTTTACATTTTTTGGTGATGTGATGCATGAGGTGCTTGTAGCTGTGCCGGATTCGATTGGTGTTATCTTGATTGGCGTGAACCTTGGGCAGTCCGCTGCACCCCTGCAGAAACTGATACACGCGCATCACGTAATCCAACTCCTTGCGGTAGTGCACCATCAGAAAGTTTCTACACTCTCGGTTGCACAGATACTCCAAGAGCGTACGATTGTTGTTGAACGACTTCATGTACTGTCGCATCTCGTCTATGTACTTTTGCGCCAACGTTTCGTCTTCGCGCGACAGCTTGATCTGTTGACCATCCTCCTGTATGAGAGTTGCGCTTTTTTCCATTTCGCACTCCAAGTACTTGTAGGTGTCGAGCGTTCTCAAATATTTAGTAACGTAGATGCACTCTTTCAGCGAGATATACGAGCACTCGACCTGCTCCGCCGTCTGTTTGCACCACGAGACGCACACGTTGTCCTTGTTGAATTTGTGGCAACACTTCAAGTTGCGGAACGGCACCTCGAGATTCGCCACGGTGTCGATGGTCACGTTGCGCGCTCCGTTCAGCGTGGACATGGCCGACGAATCTTCCATGGCGCGCTCGAGCAGATACTCGGTGTACTCGTCCAGCACCTTGTTCAGGAATAGCTCCTTCTTCAGTTCCGTTATGATCAAGCGCACTTTGCTGGTGTACGGTGCGTAATTGGAATCGAGATCGTTGTACGCCACCGAATTGTACGTGCGACTCTTGAGCATGCTCCAGTATGTGTCGAAGTCGCACGTCTCGGTGCGAGATTCGGTGAACATGTCAAACTTCAACGAGTCCAGCACCGTGTGCCGGTCACGTCTCTGAACGTCGCGTTCGCCGTCCGTTTGCATCGCCTGCTCCGCCATGGCTGCTGTCGCGTCCGCGTCTAGTATCAGACTGAAACGACCCAACCGAGACCGAGCGACTTAACTAAAAAATATGACGCGGTCACGACGCGGTTGATAAACTTGGAACAAAGACATTAGTAATACGGTATTGGTGTTAGACACCCGCAAAGTTGTATAGTTTCAAGCGTTCGAATCGTCAACTTTGCCGTTTCGCCTCTCGCTCTCGCCCTAATCTCGCTCGCATTGTTGCGCATACAGCACCTCATTGTTACGTAAACAATAATTCTATCATGTCTTCATTCAAATCCGAATTACGCGTCGACGAGTCGTGCACGGTCAAGGCCTGCGCCGAATACTACGGCCAGCGCTTGAACGGAATCAAGGAAAAGAGCGGAAAGCTTAAGATTGCAATTTACGTGAATCGTCTAGCGGACCGTCCCTACGAGACGGCGCTTCGAGTCAAGAGCGACTGTGCGCTCGCGCTCCGAGTGCCGGTCGCGTTCGCGGATTCTTTGAGCGTGAACCAGTGCGGGGTGTTGCTGACGGGCGCCTTCTTGACCGTACCCATCAAGTGTACGGTGACGGCGCTGCAAACTGACGAATAATTTATTTTCCAAAAAGTTGGACACTAAACACTTACAAGAACACTGTGCTTAGAGTGGAATGATATACAAGTAACAATAGTATGTAGTGTTTCGATGAACTCTGGTACCCAATGTAAGATTTAACTTGTGTTATGGGTACCAGCGCTCTCACATTAAGGTGAAACACAGAGAGTTACATTGCAGCGGGACGAAACGCGGCTATTGGTACAGTGGGTTACCACATAAAGAAAAGTAAAGTTAAATAAAATAAAGCAAAGCAAAAAAATTATAATAAAGAAGCAAAAAAATTATAATAATAAAAGTCTCAATTTGTGTCTGTGTATGCGTCTGTGTGTTTGTGGGTGTAAGTGTGTGTATGTGTGGGTGTGTTCGTGAATGTGTTGGCCAGGGGCCGGGAACTCGTTATTATTTATCGCAACTTCCTTGTCTATACTCTCTCTATTCTGGTTGCCACCATGATGAATGTGTTTTGTATTACTGTGTGCCAGAAAATATATAAAATAAATAGTAGTCAGCATAACAAGTGACTTTTAATGAAGACTTATAAGGTGCATGCTACCGACAGTACCGACGGATCCCATATAACATTAATAAAAAACACTTAAATTGCTCGCCGTCTGTGTTTTCTTCTTCCTCTTCTTGGGTACTGCATCCCAGATATGCAGTTACAAGCATTCTGTTCACATTACTCATTTTTATAATCAATTTTATCCACATCTACAGCAAAGCTAAGTATGAGAACGGGCGAAACACTGATGAAGTGTCAAAATTGAGTGGAAAAGAAAAGTGACGATGTAGCCATCTAAAAAATATGTCCGTTTGGATTGAGGAGCCACTTCACGATTTTAAAAGGAAACTCACCTCCTTATTTAGTAGGAAAGCAGATAATTTTGTAGGCCAAATTCTGAAATTTGTAGTAAAATGTATACAAAGTTATACCAATGTAAATGTGGCTCCTCAATCCAAACGTCTGAATTGAGGAGCCACCTGGAACACGGAAAGTATTTAATGAATATTTTTGAAAATTTTGTATCATTTAGTAGTAATTATGTATAGGTAGTTCACTAGTTATTGGACGCGACTAGTGAATGGACACTTCGCTCTTTTACGGATTTTATAAGAACTACAAGCGATGTTTGAAGCATTCAAGCAAGTGTTATTTATCTTACGTGTCTCCAAAGTCGATCTTAATATTTGAAATAACCAATAGATGCCGAAATTGGCAGTTAAAAAATATTAATGTAGTGGTCGCGACGCAGTGTCAAATTCTCGTCAAAAATAAATAAATTTGTTAAGGACAAGGACTGAAAAAATAGTAAAAAAATCTTGTTTTTTGATTGTTTGGGACAAATTACATTAAATATATGGTAGCTTATATTGTTTTACACGTTATTTCAAAACGTAATCTTAATGTTTTGTAATTTGAGATTATAATATTATCCCATGTCCAAGGACTGTAAGTTAATATATTTAGTGATTTAGTGATTGGACATCTTGTCCAATTACTAGTACTGAAAGAAACTTTTTTTTTTCAATTTTATGCTCTCTTCGTGTGTGTATAAGTTATAAAAAAAATATAAAAAAATATTATTCTTCCGCTAGCTTATTTAACAGTCATTGGACACTGTCTAATGACTATCATTTACGTTTATATACAGTCATTGGACGCTACTGTCCAATGACTGTCTAATGTATGTCCAATGATTGGTTGCAGAAATAGATAGACAAGACAAGATGCCTAAAATTTAAAAAAAAAGAACCTTTCATTTCTGAGAGCTTACGTAAAGCTTTGCAGGAAGTTCGAAATGGCGGAAAAATTCGTGAAATGGCGCGGAAGTACCTAAGTACATAGTACAGTACTAAGTACATAGTAAGGAAGTATTCCTAAATCCACTCTTCATTTTAAAATAAAACATCCTGAACACTATGTTCGCATAACTCGTCAAAAAGTAGGGGACAGCTGTTTTTTTTTCACGATTTCAGCTTTGGTCCCATAATAAAAGTTGTTCATAATGATGAGTACAGAGAGTAAGAGGTTGTTAGTGTTTTTTCAATAATCCTGTATAAAACACTTGACTTTAGTTCAGTTTATTATTTTTAAAGTTGTCTAGTGACAAAAACCTAATTTAGATTTGTTTTTAGTTAGTAAAAGAGCATTTTAAAATCGAATAACGCCATCGTAAATTCTGTCCAATGACTCAAATAAAATGTCCAATGACTGCAAATGCTGTCCAATAACTGTGTTTTTTGGCACTTTAAAAAAAATATTATTTTAAATACTTATATTGTACGTTATAATATTGTGTTATAACAACATGAAATAGAGAGATCCACTTTCCAACTATTGATTTATTTTTATGGTATGTCCTGCATTTTTGTAATACTGGAGTAAAAAAAAGAAAACTTTAAATTCGCTTAACTGTCCATTGACTCGTGAGTTACCCTAGTGCCTACCAAAAATCTGAGTCCAGTACTATTGATATTCAAGAATATACAAGACTTTTAATGTGGCTCCTCAATCTATACCTAAGAGCGTGAGTTTCCATGAAAGTAATTGGTCTATTTGTATTCCACTCAAAAAAACACTTAGTAGTAAGTGTGTTCGAATTTATAGCATATAGAGAAAGTAGTAAAACTGAGTGAATTTAGTAAATAAACGCATTTTATTTGGCTCCTCAGTCCTGACGTTCTGCATAATAAATAATTGATTGTATCTACCTGAGATCACAACGGAATCCATAACCAGAGACACTAACATTTAGTATAAATGTCTACTAAATACTTAATTTATGTACAAATCAAAATTGTAGGTATATATTCGGTATCTGAAAAACAAATTACTTTTCGATATTCATTAGGAATTCGCTATTAAGGGTGACCATGTTGTGTGTGTACCTGGGACAAACAGTCAAACTAACTAGGTAAGTCCAACTTCGTTAAGTTAGGGAACCTACGGAAAATCTTCTCGTCCAAAATACCGCAGTGTCTCGAAACAAAAATCTTTGGCCAGTGTGTGTTGCCAGTTATGACTTGGCACACACAGTTGGCACTGAGACGTGGCGTTTTACAATGGGCCTCATAAGAAAGCTCAAGGTCACCCAAGAGCCAATGAAGAGGGCTATGCTCGGAGTTTCTCGGCGAGATAAGTTAAGAATTGACGTGATTAATAACAATGTAGTTCAGGAATAGAACTGTAAGTTATTATCTATTAAATTTATTTTTACGTCAATATGTACGCAATATTGAGCTTCATCGCTAATGAATATCAGGTTACTAAATAAATATTATTGAGGGTAGGTAAGTAACGACATTAATTTGCAGTTACCCCCAAATAATAAGATAAAATAAAATAGATTTTTATTTTATAAGCCACGAAACGAAGATTTTATTTTTAAATAATGTATTCATGGTCACCCTTCAAAATAATTTCATAGGAAATTATAGAATAGCTAATCGTCGTTTAAGATACAACACCGCGAATATGCATTTTCTTAACTTTACAGGAGCGACAAAAAACTTTATATCTTTTGCATGACATTAAAATAAAAGTCTGTCTTTATTTTCTAATCATTTATTTGTTATTTTATAAATAAAGAATTGCTCAAAATAGTATTTTTCTTATTAATTATGTAAAAAAATCACATTGGCGCTGTTGCCTTTTTAATTATGGCACATTGCAGCACATAGGCTATGTTTACTATAGGAACTATAAATAACAGTCTTTGCTAATGTATTTTATATACCTACTTAACAACGTTTTCAGAACTGCAACAAAGTTATAAATATTAAGATTGTAAAGAAGTATGCAAAACTATAAATTGTTACAAACAAAAATCACTCTCCTAAAAACAAAAACAATTTTTTTTACTTTAAAAATAATCAACGACTTTTTAAAATCTTATTAAATAGTTAATGAGGTAAGCTGTCATAAAAACGATGACAATCACTAGGTATCACATTTTTGAGCTCTTGTAGATGCTGCCACTTTCTTTCGGCGATCGGTAATCTACTCCTATAAAGTTTCGGCAATGTATTGATCGTGTTTTTAGGTAGTTTTGGGCGTTGAGGCAATATTTTTGGATCTTCATCGAAATCCAACTTGTACCAGATTGTACCGTTGGGTTTGTGGATACGTACACTGATGTCTGTTACTGTTGGATCTCCAACTTTTCTGCCTGGCCTAATAGTCTTGTAAATTTGATTCTCAGGCATTGAAAAATCTATGAAAAATGTGTAATCCAAGTAAAAAGCTTCGTATGGTTTTGGGTGCACTCTTGCAGTTTTTGTTAAGGTACAATATTGGCTCGGCAGATAAATTTCTTGGCCCTTGAGTTTCGACTCTATGGAGCTATGTACTGAGTCACACTCCATTTGCGTGTGGCCTAAGAATGCCACACGCAAGGCAGCAAGGCTGACTAAGAATTTTTGTGTGATCTCCACATTCTGTTCCATAGCTACTCTAAGTAAAGCGTTGCTGAGGCAGCTATTTCTGTTTTGAGAGCAGCATCCATCCGAACACAATATAACAGGAACTTTCTTCTCATTCAACAGTTTCAAGATATTATCCACAATGCAAGATGCGAACACTGAAGCTACAAGGCCGCCATTACTTTCGTCAAACCAATAACATCTCACGTCGTGGTTAGCTAAATTGTATGTAGTAAAATTGTGGACGCATAATTTGGTCTTGAAGTACAAGGTACTCGCTTGTAGGTTTGGCGCCATCTTCACAGCCTGTACATCTTGTGTCAAAACATGACAGGCACCTCCAGCAGCCAAAATTTTGTCAGCACATTTTTCAGCTTTAGCGCGGTTTTTGAGTTCAGTGTGTATCTTCCAGGCCTCTTCGGTTACATTACCCACTTTGTAAGAGCAACAAAAGTCACACTGATCTTTTTTCGGTGTGTATAGGCTCAAATTACTTTTAAGGAACTCATTATCAAAACTACGACGAGACAAAAATCCTTCATCTTTTTCTAGGCAATGTTTTTTGTAGGCTTCATAAAGTTCAGAAATATTTCTGACGGTAGGTTCGAGATAAAGTCTGCTAGAGGATTGTCGGCAATAGTGAGATGGTAACTTAGGCAACTTATCAAAGAAGTCAGTTACCGTTTGTGATTCCTCTTTTTTTTGGAGATGTTCGCCTTCTCCGTGATGTTTCTGCTTTAGGCGATATGCCATTAGATTCTCTAGTTTTATTAAGCCAGTACCTAAGGAACCAGTCTGACATTCCCAAGGTGCGAAGAAACATTCCTCTACAAACTTGAATTCTCGCTACATTGCAATCTCTGGAGACCGGTAAGTAATAGCACTTGCTCTCACTTTTTCTAGAGGTCTCACTCTTTGTAACTTTTCGTTTACATGGCGCTACAGAAACATGTGAACTTACAAACTGTCGTCTCTGTTCCCAGCTCATTGTTTTCCAGAAATTATAGAAAATGCTTTGTCGTTCTGGCTCAGTAATTTCGTGACATCCACGTAGCTTAGATTTAAGGCAAACAGCGGATTCACAACGAGGGCCCATTTCTTTAGCTGGTTTAAGTGTGTCATGTAAAACTTTGAAATTCGCATTATACTGGTCAACTTTTCTGTCACGTCTATAGCCTAAATATGACTTTCCTTCTTCTCTCAATTTCTTATTAAATTCTCTTTGCCACTTTTTTGATTTTTTTTTCGTTTTATTCTGTCTCTTCCTCTTATTTTGTTTTTCTCCGTGAAATACTTTTTCTGCTGGTAATAATATGTCTTCTAATATAGTTATTTTTTGCTTTTTTGGAGTTTGATTTATATTGCTCGAACAAGACACAATATTATACTATATACTGCAAATTTTGGGATTACTCGCCACAAGCTTAGATAAGTAGTTTTAAAATGGCATGCCCTTAAAGTAGACAAGTAATTTTTTTGCTCTACTGTAAAATTTGCCTTGATCTACTTGCTAGGTTTTGATTTTTCACAGCCGAGCTATAATGTCAGCCACTGAACCTTATCCTGCTCCATCTGCCGCCACCAGTCAACGTGAACCCGAACCAGGTACAAGCAACAAATAAAATGAACAGTTCGATACATCGCAGGCATTTTTCTCAGAAATTGTTCAACCGTACCCAAAAGTAGCTCCAAGAAAGGTAGGCATAACTATACGAAGAAAAAGAAAAGCTGCTATTCTAACAGGCACTCCCCGAAAAAAACGCATTGCCAAGACAAACAAAATAAAAGTACTAAGTTAAGAAGCCAAAGTAGAAGACTGATAAACATACATAGACTGCCAAAATCTTTACCCTTCCTTTTGGCTTCGCCGTAGTCGGATAAAAATGGAAAGAAGAGTGTTTCTAAAAAAATACTAACGTCTAGTGAGGGAAGCAACGAAGATGACTGTTCCTGCTTGGTTTGCTGCGAAGCCTATTCTGAAAGTATACCAGGCGAAAGATGGATCCAGTGCCAAGTTCGCAAGGAGTAAATGTGCGCCAGTTGCTAGTCTTACTTTAAGTTTGCACAAATTGCAACCGCGACAACGATGATTAAGTTCGTAATATCTCATTAATACCATTTTTTTAAAATTTAAGCTTTATTGATAATAATCATATAAATTTAAGTAGGAAGACTGAGTCTAATCCAAAAATGAAGCTTAAGATATGGGCTTTGGTGGCTATTAGGGCACAAAAAATCTGGGCACCGGCCCAGTTTCCTATTTTTAAATTTCGATGTCGATAATTCGCTCGAATTTTTTTGCGCATGTTGCGGACTTTACATTTATCCGCATGTATATCCAATTTTTTAACAACTATTTCTCTTAGCCTTAGCGCGCACGGGTGATTTATTGTCACCGTGACTATTTCATCACTCTTATAAAATCGCGCACGGGTGGGTGGCTTTCGTCACCGTGAAAATCTTGTCACTCTTTCAAGTCCATTGGTATGTGTGTTACGACATGATAACTGGGTGCATCTCCATACATACTCTTAGATTTTATGAGAGTGATATAAATTGTCACGGTGACGAAAGTCACCCGTGCGCGCTAGGCCTTAAACTATTGACTTTTGGGGCAAGTAGTACAACAAATGTTATTCATTATTATGTGTACTTTAACACCCTTTCGGATTAGTACCCCCTTTCTGACTAAACTTGTGTAATAGTTTTTTTTTTTCAAACGTAAGTTATAGCTAGAATTTTTTGTTAGTCTAAGTTTTTGAGTCTGCAATAGTTGCGTTATATTTGATTTAGGCCTTATTTTTTTATTAAGCCTTAAGTTCCAAGACTCGGTAACATAATTTGTTTTTATACTGACTTGATAAAACTCCATTTATATAATAAGTAACTATTACTTTTTAACCAGGTTTAAATAGCGAAATAATGGTTGAAAACTGCCGTTGTGGAATCCTATATGCATTCACCCAATATATACAGCTAACTATCAAATCTGTGCTCTATTGGCAGATATGACAAAGCAACGCAGCGCCGTACATGGGCTTTGTAATTAAATCTTAAAGTAATTAAATCAAAGAAGTTATTAACCTAGGACATGATAAATGATAAAGATAAGTCTTATTAAGAGATCGGAATTAATACTTGAGGTAATACGATGTATTTAATCATAAATTCAGTCAATGCTGTGTTTAGCCAAGAAGTCACCAATGGTTCCAGGTCGGGTCTCTGCTTCAATCAATTCCTGCTGCATCTTTTTTATTGTGATCTTCATGAAGTCAGTCAGAATCCAATCTCTAGAGGCCAAAAATCTGGCCCACTTAGCGGGGGAGTTGCTTCTGATGGTGATTCCATCTTGTTCTACTTCAGGACTGTCTCCATCAAGGATCAACGCTTCTCCACTCTGGGTGAATTGCAGAGTTTGGATGTGATTGCGCTTATGAACATAAGAAACCCAAAAAACATTGGCTACTGTCCCTGCCACTCCGTACTCCAATGTCATTCGGGCATTGCGTGATCTCTCCAAACCCAAAAGAGCACCTACTCCGTGAACAAAAAAGAAATAGGAGGGATTTATGACTGTAGAGTATGCAGACTTCTTGAAAAGTCCCATATCTGATTGATACGGGAAGTATGATGACCCTTCTGCTGCCTCTTGCCCAACTTTGCTCATCCTAATTAAATCTAGAGCAACAGGCTCGTATGAAATCCATGAAGGAGCTTCCTCTACATTGTCTGACCCGATGATGTGGAGGAAGAACCTTATGGACAAGAGTGACGCGCAATCTCTATATCTCGAGGATATAGTACCGACCCTTGCAGTTGCTATAATGGACTTAGGGAATCGATGAAGAAACATATCCACACCAGCCACTATTTTCAAATAATTAACATCAGTCATCCAACCGCCGACTAGCGCAATTAATGCATCTGGTTTGGGTATATCATCTGGAATACCAACGGCCTGAGACATAATTCGATCGGAAACTTGTCCAATATAGCCTTGATCAAATATCGACCCCATTCGGTAAATGCTACAGAAAAGAACCAACAACCCCAAGTCAGATGCAACTATGTTTCCCCCTGTTCGGGCGTCCGGTGGAGCAGGATGATCTCTCAAGACAACAGAGAAGAGATCCCAAACACAAACTTGAGAGTCGGCCTCTGCGATAACTACGCCATATGACTCCCAGATTTCTCTGTTTTCTTCTATAACAGTTAAAAGGAATCTATATACGAACTCTTTCCCTGCATCAAGATTCGGAGCTGAGGCTCTTAGACTATTGACAAATGCTTCTTTAGCCGCCCCTAGATCTTTGTAGATGTTTTTTATTATTAGTTGGGACTTCTGTTTAGTGGCAAAGAACACTGATGGATACTCTGATTCCAGACCTGATGACGGGGCCTGGATATATACGGGTCTTTTATCTTTGATAAATTTTAACGCAGACATTGTAAATAATAGTGATTTCTGTTGATATATTTCTTTGTATAATTTAGATTTTGTTAAATTATGTTTCTTCGCTTTTTTCCAGACCGCTTGGGAAAAATTCAATAAACAACCTCGCCTTGTTGATTAAATATTTTCCGTATTGCCCCCATAGCGCTTTCCTCAAAGTCAGTTGTTGTTGCTCCTTCGCATTAAATTAAGGAACTTGATTTTTTATATACTGAAAGAAAATTTCATACGTGTTTTGTTGTTTGTTTCGGACGTGGTTGGCACGTGCATCACGCGATCCCTTGGGCCCGTGAAGCATAGAAACGTTGTCCAGCAACCGGAAGCCGGAAGTTTTTTTGGGTCAGAGGGATATGTAGCAAAGAAACTATAATTATTAGACACAATTTTATTTATTACTAATAATACAATTTCAAACAGTTTTTCATACACTTATCAAATGTCATAAAGTACAAAACAAGTTTCTTGTATGATACTTGTAATAGGATTAACTATTTAATTGATTCAAACGATTATGGGAAAAAATTTTTAGTAAGTAATTGCCCTAAAGTCACTAAACAAAAGAAAAATGAAATAAAACCATCTCCGAGAAGAGGCACTATCCCATTTTACTTCCCTGTAACTATGAAGCAAAGTTCTAATTATTGTACGCAGCAAAAAAAGCCTTTCTTAGACATGCCTAACACTAATCATAGGATGAAACCAAATTGTAATTTAGAAAATAATGATTTCAATAATCTTTTTCGTAACTAATAAAGATAATAATTGTATTTACGAGTGTACCGCTACTCTATTGCACCAAAATATCGCTGGTTTGCTAAATAAAATCGATTCCGTCCAACTTTGTTTAGGTGAACTATCAAAATGTAACAATATTAATGTAGATATTCTTTGTTTCTCTGAGACGTTTGTGAGATCAGGCGATGAATTAAATATAATATTTAAGAACTTCAATCTTGCATGCTCATTTTCAAGGAAAAGAGAAAAGCGTGGAGGTGTGTGTATTTTGGTACATAAAATGTTTGAATTTAAAACCATAGAACTTAAGGAATTATGTACTGAAAAAATATTTGAATGTTGCGGTATAGAAATCTCTTCATTCAACTGTATTGTGATTTGCATTTACAGAATACCTAATTCAAACATTTATTTTTATTTTTTGAAAAATTTGATTTATTACTGCATAAATTACTTAAACGAAAGAAACGTATCATCATTACCGGGGACCTAAATATTGATACTTTAAAACAAAATAACGATTCAATGAAACTTAAAGATATCATTTCCAATTATGATTTATGTCTACACATTGACAAACCAACACGCCTGCATTCTTGCCTAGATCAGATTATAAGTAATATTTCAAACTCGATGGGAAACACCTATGAACTTTTTCTATCTGATCATAATACAAGCCAAACGTTAACATTCCCAATCGAAGAGAGAAAACCTGCCCTAAAGTACTGGTATAGTGTAAATAGAGATTATTCAATTGAAAATGTCACAAAATTTATTGAAGCTATAGGGAACTTATCATGGGTTGATGTCCTCGAGAACTCTGACGCAAACGGTAGCCTCAATGCTTTTCATGAAAACTTCTCATTATTCTACAAATTATGTTTTCCTTTAAGGAAAACCAAAGTTTACACCAATAATACATCACCTAAATCGATAACTAAAGGTATCAGGAAATCTTGCATTTATAAAAGACAGCTTCGAAGAATGTGTTACTTAAAAAATAAAAACAAAGATGACATACGTTCGCGATACTTAAAATATAATAAAGTACTGAAATCATACGTCATTCGCTCTAAAAAATGTACAAATTTCAACTACATACTAAAATCTAAGAATAAAAATAAAGCTGCATGGGATATCATCAAAAATAGAACGGATTCTCATAAAACATTTAATCAGATAAATGCAATTAATCATGATGGTTTAATTTTGTACGATTCAAATCAAATTGCTAATTCTTTAAATAACTTTTTTATTCAAATTTCAAATGTGAAAACACAGCCAATGAAAAATATCTGCTCACTTACAGTTACCAGGAGCAACTCTAGCATATTTTTAAATCCTTGTTCTGACTTTGAAGTATTTCGTGTTATAAAATCTTTAAATAATAAAAAGTCTGTAGGACATGACGAGATCGCTACGCACATACTCAAAATGTGCGCTGGGATCATCGCACCAATACTATGCCACACAGTTAATTTATCTCTAATAAACGGTGTCTTCCCAGATAAATTAAAATCATCACTTGTTAAACCTCTCCATAAGAGTGGGAGTACATTAGATAAAACTAATTACAGGCCTATCACACTCATTTCAATATTCTCTAAAATTTACGAAAAAATAATGCATAGTCGTCTAGTTCAATTCATAAATAAAAACAATATTATTAATGAGGAACAAAATGGTTTTCAGAAGGGTAAGTCGACTACTCTAGCAGCATTCTCTCTAGTTAGATCTATAACAGATAATATAGACAAAAAACGTTCTGTTACTGTTATTTTCCTAGATATGAGTAAAGCGTTCGATCTAGTTAACCATAAAACACTTCTTGATAAATGTGAACGCTACGGCATTAGAGGTCCTGCTTTTGAATGGGTAAAAAGTTATCTCAGCAATCGAGAACAATGTGTTGAAGAAGCACGTATAAATGATAAACTTGTTGCAACGTCCCATAGATCTTTTTTTAAAACTAATGAATCAGGGGTGCCACAAGGAAGTATACTTGGGCCCCTTCTCTTCTTATTATATATTAACGACTTGCCAAACGTCACAAAACATAAGTGTGTACTTTTCGCAGATGATGTGTCAGTCGTAATACCAGTAAGTAATAAACCAATACACCAGCAAGAAGTAAATAAAACTATTAACGATATAATTAACTGGCTAACTGAAAATGACTTATGTAGCATTGTGTTGCGTCCGCGTCGCCGCGTCAAAGTTGATTCGCGCCGTACCCGCCGCGCAAAGGTTACGTTGCTCGCTTCCCGCCGAAAGCGCTCGCTCGCGTGGCCAGTCGGCCCCCCGCTACGCACCTAGCAACACCGCACACGCTGCGATCGTGCGACGGACGCTATACTTACTTCAGTGCTAATTATCCCTAAGGACTAATTGTATTGTGTTACCAATATAATATATTTTACCGAATCCGTGTGCAGTTCATTAATCGAGAATACCCCTTATAAATTGCGCCCAACTCGTGGCACGTGCTCCGTACGGAAAGTACCTACGAAACGGAAAAATACCGACGCGAGTGCGAACGAAATCCACGCGAAGTGTTCTACCTAGTCACGGATCGAGTAATTTGTGTACCTACTGGACTATACTGCCGTTATTTACCGTTTGCGTTCATCACCGAGTGTTATCGTCGAGAAAATACCGCCGAAAACACGCCGCGCACACGCAAACGAGGAGGAAAACGATGGTTCCAGTAGCGAGGAAGAAATGCACGCGGTAGCTAACCCCGCGAGCGTGAACACCACGGTAACGACTACACCGATCCCGACAACGGCATGTAGCAACATGATTTCTATGTCTGAGGAACAGCTCACACGATTGTTATCCAACGTCATGAGAAGCGTCGCGACGTCGACACCTGAGTCAACGAGAGGTGACCCCACGGGACCGACTCAACCCACCGCTGCACACACTAGACCAACCGTGCATGGCATGCACGGCATGCACAACAACTTTACCCGGTGCACGGCCCGCTTCGACGGAGCCGCCCGCAGTACCGAAGCCCTAGAAGCATTTGTCGAGAGCGTGCTCATCTACAAAGAGTGCGCAAGTGTATCCGACGAACACGCTCTTCGTGGTCTACCTATGCTGCTGACCGGAGACGCCGCAGTGTGGTGGCAAGGCGTAAAATCTAACGTGGAGACCTGGGACGACGCGATACGCCGCCTGCGATTCATGTACGGCGCCCCGCGCCCCGCCCACCGGATCTTACGAGAAATATTCGCGCGCGAACAAAGTGATAACGATAGTGTCGATTCCTTCATATCGCGAGTGCGTGCAGAAATGTCGCGTTTACCATATAAGCTACCAGATGTTATGCAAGTAGATATAGTTTACGGCCTTTTACATCGTAAGTTCCGAAAGAGAGTGTCACGCGATAGTGTAAGTAGTGTCGACTGTCTACTCGAGCGAGCAAGGTATGTTGAAGAGACGCTAGGCGAGGTAAGTCATACTAAAACACTAATTCCGTCTCATAACGCGAGTATCTCGACTAATAGTAATAAAACACTGCAAGTATCGCGAAATCTCGAAATGTAAACATTAACCCTCCGACGGCGACGGTTAATCAAAGTAACCCTTCGCGCGCTGTGTCCGACTCTAGTTCGAATATTTGTAACGATACGAATTCGAATACGAAACGTGTTCGACCGCGCTGCGCTTTCTGTAAACGGTTTGGTCATTCGATAGATGAATGCAAAATTAAAATAAAATCGGGTGACCACGATAACAATGCACCGCTGTCTTGTTACGGTTGCGGCCGACAAGGAGTAATACGCTCGAAGTGTCCGACGTGTAAAGGCACGCCGCCCGCCGACAAGGTGAGTTTTCAAAGTGCTATCACCTATGAGTCTGACCTGTCACACCCTACGGTCAAGATAGAAGTTGCGTCTTTAGTAGGTGTTGCAGTACTGGATACAGGTGCTACTGAGAGTCTCGCTAGTCCTGGACTCTATAAAGTATTATTGGACAGTGGGGCTACTTTCACGAAAACACGTCGCAACCTTGGCCTCGCCGATGGAACGCAGCAGGTACGTGAGTTATTATCATGTGACACGAACGTCACCATTCAGGGACGCGTTATCCCCACCACTTTCCTAGTGATACCAGGAGCGGATAATAGGACGCTTCTAGGACAGGACTTTATCGCTAGAGCAGGTATATTAGTGGACCTCCAACATAACTGTTGGCATTTTAGTAATCTCCCTGGGCAGAAGTTTACTTTTGTGCAGTCTTTTAGCCTTACATCCACCAGCGATGCAGAGCTGATGCAGGTTGATACCACCGGTTTGGCGCTGAGAGAGGATGAAGGAACAAAGCTGTCACCTGCTCAAAGGACGCAGCTCAACCAGCTCATAACGAAGAGAGTTGAGCGCTTCGCCACCGAAGGACCCCCTACAACTTATGCCGCTCATCACATTCGGGTTGACGAGAAGCAGGAACCGACCGCTTCACCACCCTATAGGATGTCGCAAGGTAAGAGAGAGTTGTTAGACGGTGAGCTTGAGAAGCTGCTGCGCGCAGATGTAATAGAGGACTGCGAGTCACCGTGGGCTGCCAACGTCGTCTTAGTCGCGAAGAAGGATGGCGGAGTCCGCCTATGTGTGGACTACCGTAAGCTCAACGCCGTGACTGAGCCGGATAGGTATCCGCTCCCGCGCATAGAAGACGTGCTTCATGCAGCGAAGACGACCAGCTACATGACGACGCTAGACCTTCACTCCGGCTACTTTCAGGTTTGTGTTGCAGAAGAAGACCGCGACAAAACTGCATTCGTTACACCCTCCGGCACCTATAGGTTTAAGAGGATGCCGATGGGCCTTCGCAACTCTGGCGCCACGTTTCAGAGATTAATAGATCGTTTCAAGTCAAACCTGAGTGTACCTATTCGAGGACACGAGGTATGTGACGACTCCGATATCCCACCAGACCCCCAAGGAAGGAGGCCTGTGACTATTCTTGGATATCTAGACGATCTAATAATCCTGTCACAGAGTTTCGAAGGTCATATGGAAGATCTCGAAGCCGTCTTCGACAGACTCGAGAAGTTCGACCTTCGAGTCAATCGAAGAAAAAGCTGCTTCGCCCGTGACTCAGTGAAATTCCTTGGTCACATAATTGTTCCTGGAGGTCTTCAAGTAGACCCAGAGAAAACCTCAGCTATTGCTGACATGCCTGCCCCGAAAAACGAGAGGCAGCTCAAAGGTTTTCTGGCCACATCCAGCTGGTTTCGACGGTTTGTACCGAACTACGCTATGATCGCCAGACCTTTGACTGACCTGCTCAAGAAGAACAGCAGTTGGAGATGGCATGATGAGCAGCAGGCTGCTTTCGAGCGCATCAAGGAACTCCTGGTCACCGCTCCTATTCTTCGCCAGGCTGACGAGTCCAAGCCTTTCTCCCTCCGGACAGACAGCAGTGGCTACTGTCTCGGCGCAGTTTTGATGCAGGGGGAGGGTCCCGACGAAAGGCCCATAGAGTACGCCAGTCGCCTACTCTCGCCAGCCGAGCGCAACTACACTACCACCGAGCGCGAAGCCCTTGCCGTCGTCTGGGCGGTCACGAAGTTCAGGGGTTACGTGGAAGGCTCGGAAGTAGTGGTTAAGTCCGACCATCAGCCGCTACGGTGGCTGATGAGCCTTAAGTCTCCCAGTGGTCGTCTTGCCAGATGGGCATTGACCCTCCAGGCCTATAACCTGCAGATACAGTACACTCCCGGAAAGGTGAATGTGATTGCCGATGCACTAAGCCGCCCAGCTTGTTGCGAGGAGAGCTCAGCTAGTTGTGAGGTATGCTTAGTGACCGTAGATATGCCACATAGGACACCTGAGGATGTGCGCTCTAACCAACTCAAGGACCCAGAGCTGAAGAGTATCGTCGAGGACTTGGAGACAACCGACGATCCCTTCAGGGGGAGGGGGTGGTCAGAGAGAGGATACCTGATGTCTGATGGTGTATTATACAGGTGCGCACCCGAATCGGAAGACGCCGAGTCCGCCTGTCTCGTGGTCCCTAAACACGAGCGAGAAGCTGTCCTCGTAGAGTTCCACGACGCTCCTACAGCAGGCCACTTTGGTGCTGAACGTACCCTGCAACGCATCAGAACACGATATTTTTGGCCAGGTATGAAGTCTTTTGTTACAGACTATATTAAACGCTGTGCAGCTTGCCAGCGATACAAGATAGATAACAGGAAGCCTGCAGGACTACTACAGACTCCTGCAACCACCCGGCGATTTGAAGTGGTATCGGTTGACTTGTTCGGTCCCCTACCAAAGACTTCAAAAGGTAACCGTTGGATTCTAATCCTAGAAGACACGTGCACCCATTGGGTTGAGCTATTTGCGCTGGAGAAGGCCACCAGCGTGGAATGCGCTGAGATCTTAATATCCGAGGTCTTCTTGAGGTATGGAGTCCCGCGCAGGATGATCAGCGACAACGGGGTTCAGTTTGTTGCTGAGGTGATGCAACAGGCCTGTCACGTGATGGGTATCAAACAGTCTTTGACGCCGTTGTATCACCCAGAAGCAAACCCTGTTGAGCGGAAAAATCGTGACCTTAAACCACAGTTAGCGATACTGGTTGGAAAGGATCACACATCGTGGGATACTCACCTCGCGGCCATAAGGTTCGCAATGAATTCCGCTGTCACAGCGAGCACTGGATTTTCACCAGCTTTTCTTACCTTCGGGAGAGAGCTGCGCGCGCCATCGGACGTCGTGGCGGACATGAAGACCATCGTGGACAGCGATAATTTCGTCCACAATATTACTCCTTACCTTCGTAAGTTATCGACGGTACTGCTTGACGCCCGAGATGTCCACGAACGTAACCAGTCTCTGCAGAAGAAGTACGCAGATGAAGGCAGACGCGCCCCTCCAGAATACAAGGTAGGTGATCTCGTTTTGTTGAAAACGCAAGGGATGAATGATGTCGGCCCCGAACAGTCTGCGAAATTTATACCCAGGAGGGATGGCCCTTATCGCATCCGCGAAGTAGTAAGCCCTACTACTTACCTAGTGGAGGGAGTTACTAGAGGTGAGCACGTAGGACGCTACCACGTCTCTGATTTAACTCCATTTGTCGGTGATATCGAGCCTCCGGTTAGAGAGAAGCGCAGACGCGGTCGGCCGCGTAGATTTGATTGCTAGTCCGAACGCGAGGGCGCTATGTTCGAACTAGAGGGGGAGTGTGTAGCATTGTGTTGCGTCCGCGTCGCCGCGTCAAAGTTGATTCGCGCCGTACCCGCCGCGCAAAGGTTACGTTGCTCGCTTCCCGCCGAAAGCGCTCGCTCGCGTGGCCAGTCGGCCCCCCGCTACGCACCTAGCAACACCGCACACGCTGCGATCGTGCGACGGACGCTATACTTACTTCAGTGCTAATTATCCCTAAGGACTAATTGTATTGTGTTACCAATATAATATATTTTACCGAATCCGTGTGCAGTTCATTAATCGAGAATACCCCTTATACTTAAAAGTAAATTTATCTAAGACTAAATTCATACAATTTTCGAACCATAAGCAAAACCCCCCAAAAATCAATTTAAACTACAATAACGAAATACTAAATAAAGAAAATAACATAAAATTTTTAGGTCTAACACTAGATGAAAATTGTAATTGGGGAATACATATTGATAATGTTTGCAAAAAAATCAATAGATTTGTATACGCACTTAAACAGCTACGCAATACAGCCAATGAAGCTACGGCACTCAATGCTTATCACGGCTACGTAGGATCTGTCTTGAGATACGGCTTGCTTTTATGGGGTAACTCTGTGCATATTCAAAGGGCTTTCATAGTGCAAAAGAAGTGCATGAGAGCCATAACTGGAGCCGAACCGCTTGAAAGCTGTAGACCGATTTTTAAAAAGTTAAAAGTTTTAACGTTGGCTTCTTTATATATTTTAGAAATTGGTATGTTTGTTAGGAAAAATGCACATTTCTTTCCCAAAGTTAGTGAAAACAGCAAGTTCATGAAAAGAGATCCCACAAAATTAAAAAATGAACTTTGTAGAAGCACCCTCCATTATAGAAATAGTTATTTAATGTGTATTAAAGTCTACAACCAGATCCCACAAATAATAAGAGAACAACCTTTACGTTTATTTAAAAAAGCCCTATATAAATGGTTGCTTGAAAATATTTTTTATACAGTGAAAGAGTTTATAGATAGTAAATTTAACCGTAAAAAATGACATCTATATTTTTTTTTAATCTTGATCTCACAATGTACGCAATTAATTTAATATTTTATATAATGTAATAAGTGATAAAGTGATTATAATATATTCTAAAATGATACAATTTAATTAATGTTATTATGTAATTAATGATATTCGTATGCCTCTTGCAGAGGCGGATGTGTCGGAAAACTTATTGTCTACCTACCTAACAACTTTTGTACCATATCCTTGGCGAATAAATATCTTATCTTATCTACATTTTTAATTAGAGGTTAGCTTAAACGCCTACACTTATTATTACTCTTACCAACTACACTATAGTATTGCTAAGGCACATTTATCAGGCGCAAACGCAGACATAGCGTAACGTTGCAGTCACCTATTCAGTAGGCGCTTGACGTTGTCGTTATAGTGCTCAGATTCATTGCAACGGTACTGGTGCCGCCGCGCCGCCGGCCTCACCACTGCTCACACTGGTGTCTACAAACTCTTTTGATTTTATTTTAGAAACATCAACACCATAGTAGACTTGTTGCGGTTGCTGCTGCTGCTGCTGTTTTTTAGTCTTTTTGGATTTTCTTTTGTTATTACATTTAGCAGCAGCAGAATCTGTATTACGTTTATTGCGCTTCTTATTAGTGGCGGTAGATGCTGCGCTCGCATCATATTTGCTGTTCAAAGTATCGGCCAGTTGATCGAGTCCCATGTCAGTGTGATTGGCGTATTCTTTAAACGGGAACCAAGTGCAGTTGTTTATGACCACCACCATAAATTGTCGATACGAGTACCCGGTAGGATTGCCAGTTTGCTCCCGCTTTTCGTTCAATTTACACAATGTCAAATATGAAGCCATTATGTATTTGATGTACAACTCCTTCATGACTTTAAAGTAATGATTGCTCGGTTTGAAATTGAACAGAAACTTTACCCACAAATTCTTTAGGTCTCCGTTAAACTCTTGACACAGTATGTTCATGATGTAATCGCTCGAATAAATCTTATTTAAATCTAAAATATTGCGACAAATGATTACGTTGAATTTTCCATCTGACGGAGTTTTTATATAGTTGTACGGTGGCATCTCGTACGTCTCTTAGTGGTGATTCATTGCATACTGTAACGAGATCACCGTGGTCACGTTGGCTTTGGTGACACGACACGCCCGTTTATTGGCCATACCCGACATCACTGACAGGGTGATCAGTGTAATGTAATTCTCCAATGATTTTGCAATACACTCTAAATCAGTCTGATCTACACGTATCTTTCCAATTGCCGACAGTGCAGTTTGCACGTCAGATGCGGTGATGCGATTCGGTTGACCACCTTTAGCGTTCACCGTGTCATTTTCAAACACTCGCATCTTTTTGTTGAACGCTTTAAGTTTTGTTTGTATGCACGTATAATTTTCATCCGATTTCTCAGCATTGTCGCCGTCTCACTGTCCAGGTACCGATCCTTCAACTTGGCTCGAATGTCGGCAATCATCTTAACGGTGCGTTGTCGTATAGCCGAACTATCTTTCTTGACCGCTGCATTACTAGCGGCCACAGATTCATCGTTGTTGTAGCCGGCAGCACGAGCGTGATCGTTAACTTTACACGCATACGTTTCGTGAAACTCCAACGTGGTCTTGTTTCGACACAACGAATTCAATTTGTGCACATACTTTAGGCATGACATTTCAAACTCTTTGACAGAGTTACTTGTAGTGGTTTCGTTACTTGTAGTATTTTCGTTAATTGTAGTATTTTCGTTAATTGTAGTATTTTCGTTACTTTTTTAGTGTTTTCGTTACTTTTATTGTTTTTATTTGAAGCCGACTCTTCCTCCTCCTCCCCCTCCTCCGCCTAGTACTCGCCATTCTCACCGAGAGCATTATGGGTAGCTCCGGCACCGTCAGTCGTCTCGTAATTATGGATGTCTTTAGAATTTAGATTTGGACGATTCCACCACTGATGCATCTTTGGTCGTTTTTAGCATTTTTGCTGTTGCTATTATACGCTTCGATGACGGTTCGGTTTCGTCATTTTGGGTCGTTTGTATTTGCACTTATGCTTATCAAAATTCCGTTGTAATTTATACAACTTTAAACACGTTTTGCATCGTAACGGAGAGTCGTCATGAACAGCGGCACCCTTATCATCGCCAGTAGCTTCGTTATCAATGGTGACGGGTTCCGCTAAAGTCGACACCTTAACATCAGAACCCATTGTCTGGTAGCCGATAGCTTTTTTTTTTTTTTTTTTTTAATAATAATAAATCATTTATTTGCATAAAACATGGTATAAAAAGGTGTTAAATACAAATTAGAAAGGTACATACATGTTTTGCTAGGATAATACATAGCATGCAACAATTTCAAGGTTTAGCAAATGTTCCAAATCAACATTTTTTATCCATAAGTTCTTTTAAACTATAGAAATTACACTCGTTTAACCATTTGTGTAATTTTGTTTTAAATAATCTTATATTTAATATTTTTAAACAGTTTGGTATCTTATTATAAATACGCACACACATTGCTAGGCAGCTTTTATTGTATTTGGTTAGTCTTGGCAAATCATTTAGTACTAATCTATAAGGGTCTCGTCTGTTCCGAGGATTTACATCGTCTGCTGTCTTAAATAGTTTCTTATTCTTACTAACAAACATACACACTTCATAAATGTAGAGTGATGGTAATGGTAACAAACCAAGCGTTTTGAAAATGGGTCGACATGACTGATCAGGTCGCAAACCGTAAATCGCCCTAATGCACTTTTTTTGTGCTATAAAGGCCTTCTCTTTGTCTGTGCTATTTCCCCACGTTATTAGTCCATAGCGAAGGAGTGATTCTACATGTGCATGATAAGCCATTATGGCTGTTTTTATATTTGTAATACATTTTATTTGTTTGAGTGCATATACAAATTTATTTATCCTATTTGATACACTTTCTACATGTTCCTTCCAATTCATGTTTTCGTCTATTATTACGCCTAGAAATTTCGTTTGAGGTACTGTTTTAATTTTTGGTATATTAAGATTGATATTAAATTTTTTATTATTAGATTTGTTAAATTGTATGTACACAGACTTGTCTAAGTTTATTTTTAGTTTATTAGTATCTAGCCAATCTATTAGTCTATCTATTGTGTTATTTATGTCATCCTCGTGATCAATGGTTGCATTTCTATCTTTATTTGTTGTGACTATAATCGATATATCGTCAGCAAATAGGACGCATTTATGGCTGGTCACATCAACGATGTCGTTGATGTACAATAAGAACAAGATCGGTCCCAGTACGCTTCCCTGTGGAACGCCGCATTTAATATATTTATATTCTGATGTTAATGGTACGAGTATCTTGTTTTTATCAATTTTTGATATGGTTACACATTGCTGTCTGTCACTGAGATAAGAAGATATCCATTTGTAAGCAGGCCCTCTTATTCCGGCTTTTTCTATCTTCTGTAGCAAGATATCGTGTGGAACGAGATCGAAGGCCTTTGACAAATCGAAAAATAGCCCGGTAGTCAGATGATTGTTGTTGAGTTTCGTTAATATTGTATTTATGGTAGTGTAGATAGCCAGTGTTGTCGATTTGTGTTTTTGGAAACCATATTGCTCATTCCGGATGATATTGTATTTGTCACAAAAATTAGTTAATCGTTTGTATATGCATTTCTCGTATACCTTAGATAGTATAGGTATAAGAGTTATTGGGCGATAATTGTTTATGTCGCTTCGTTCCCCTTTTTTAAATAATGGTTTAACTATTGATAATTTTAGTGCTTCTGGGAAAACGCCTTGTGCAAATGATAAGTTTATTAAATACGTAAGTATTCCAACTATTGCATCCATGCATGATTTGATTAGCTTTGTACTTAGTTTATCATAACCAGCTGCATTCGTATTTTTTAATGACATCATTTCTTGTTTAACCTCATGTGGCAACATTGGTTTGAGGAATATTGAGTTGAGAATTATTTTTTTATTGTAATTGCTATTTGTATGCTTCTGTGATATATTATGCTCTAAGTTGATGTAGTGGTTATTAAAAGTTGAGGCTATTTCTCTAGGGTTTGTAATTATTTGATTTTTTACTTTAATGTTTTCTATGTTGTGGTTAACAGTAGTATTATTAATTTCGTTATTAATAACTGTCCAGGTAGCTTTACACTTATTGTCGCTAACATTTATAAATTTAATGTTTGCGTTTTTTTTAGACTTATATATACATTTTTGTAGAACTTTAGCGTATGTCAGATATCTATTTTTATTTAATATATTTTTGTTTTGATAGTATTTATAACGCAATCTTCTTTTAGTTGTACAGCTTCGCTTTAATCCCTTGCTTATCCAGTTCTGTTTTCTTTTGTCACACAAGTTAATTTTTACTTTGTTTACAGGAAAACAGAGATTATGAAGAAGACATAAGAAGTCATGAAATTTACTGAATGCTATATTGGAATCATCTTCAGCGTATATTTCCGACCAGGACAGACTTTGGAGGCATTCTTTAAACTTACGAACATTGTGCGAGTTGTAGTCTCTTTTAAGAATATAGTATACTGTGGGTTTTTGTGACTTGTACTTAATGGGAAGACTAAGCATCTGGGCCGTATCATGGTCCGAAAGATACAATGGTAGAACTGTTGCGGTTGCCCCTGATATGTTGCTCAGAATGTGGTCAATGCATGATAATTTACGAGTAGGTACATTGATGTGTATTTTCAAGTAATGATTGCTACATAAGTTTTGTAACTCAGATGTGATTGTGCTTTTTTTTAATGTGTTGATATTAAAGTCTCCCGTTACAACTATACGTTTTTTTGTTTTATATTTTTTAAATAAAGCGTTTAAAAGTTCGTTTAGTTTTATTAGGAATTGATTAGGGTCAGATTGGGGCGTTCTATAGAGACAAATGACTAATAAGTTATGTGGTGAGATTTCTATGCCGCATGCTTCGAATGTGTTTTGCAAGGAATAGTTTTTTATAAGTGGTATTCCCGTACACGTAACAGTATTTTTTACTAAGATACATGTTCCTCCTCTTTGTTTATTTCTACAGAAACTATCAACCATGATGTAATTATGAACTTTTACGTAGGATTCGTGGCCTTTTTTAATAAAAGTTTCAGAAAGGCATATTACGTCAGGCTCATTATTTTGCTTTTGTAACTCCTGTAAGGTTATCTCAAGAAGTTCTTGTTTTGACAATAAACTGGCAATATTTTGATGTAAAATTCTGAATATTAGTTTAGGAGGAGTATCAGCAGAGGGTGCTTTAGGCTCGAAAAAACGTGTCACTTCTTTTTTTCACTTGGAAATAATACGGTATAGTGCCTTTTTGAACTATTTTGGTGGATTGTGGAATACTACCATTTTGGTTTACGTTATTATTTTGAAAGCGGTTAAAGTAGTACGGAATTGTCCCTTTTTTTGGTTTATATGAGCTAGTAGTTGGTTTATGGCTTGGCATGTTACTCATTAGTTGTCTAAGTGCTTTAGGATCAATATATTTGGCATTGTAATCGCTGCAATCTATTAAGTAATTTATTGACTTACTCAAATTATGTAGCTTATTGGATCTAGAGTTTACAAAATTACAGTTCTTATAATTATTACATATTTTTTTTATTGATTTATTCAACTTATTTACATCTAAAAAGTAGTTTTTAGCGACACTCAGCACTATGATAGTGCTATTATTAAATGTATCCAAAACAAATTCTAACTGTGACAAGACCTGTTTCATATTACAATCATTTTCTCCCACACTTAATACAAGCTTGTCATCAGGTTTCAGTTTGAGATGTTTGCAGTTTTTTATTATTTCGTGTGTATCTGCGTTGGGTTTCGTTTCAGCAATGATTCCATATTTGTCATATTTGGCATTCAGTCTCGATGATATAATCGTCGCAGCCAAGCCCACACATTGTTGGGCACCAAATATAAATATTGATTTTCCAGGTCGTTCATTAACACTGAAAGTTAATGGGTAAATTGGTTCCGATTGTGATAGTAATATACTGGTATGAGTTTTACTGCCATTTGTTGTATTTATGTTGTTATTGTGCAGACGTTTAGTTAATGATATTATTTGTTGAGTGAGGTCTTTGATCTCTTGTTCTGCATCTTTTAGTTGCTGTCGAAGATTTTCAATTTCTTGTTCTATGCTCGATATCTGTAAAAGATTTGTGGTTCCACTGGAAAATACTGGAGTAGATTCTACATTCTGTTGAATTCTCGGCCTTTTCTGCTTTGTGCTAGGAGAGTTTTCTATGATTAAAGAGGAATTGCACAGCGATTTTAGTATTTTATTTTCTTCGCTCAGTTTGTCTATTTGTTTATGAAGACTATTATTTTTTAATATCATGTTATCCAGTTCCCGTTCTGTACTGTTGAGTTTTTCATTACACTGTGATAATAAGTCTTTCATTTCTGTTAAAGAAATTAAGTCCGATTGTGTACCATCTAAGCTCCTCGATAGTTTATTAGGCGAGATGTCTGAGTCGTGTGAGGTTTCGTGGTCCGAAAGTACATGTGAGTCCATCATCATTGAACTATTGGTAGCTGTTGATCTCGTGTTATATTTACTGGTTGGTTCTAGTGGCGAAATTGTAGGTTTCTGTTTTTTCCTCGTAGTTATATTTGATACGTCGTTATTGCTAGTGATCTTCTTGTTTACAGCAGCCTTGATACACATTTTGCAACGCCAGTTCTTTTTGGATTCTGCACTTAGTAGCCTGTACGTTTGTTCGGGGTACCCATCGCAATCCAATTCAAATCTATTATTGCATACTGAACATAGTACAGTTGACTTCATATCAATAGTTTTTTTACATCTAAAACATGTCGTCAGTGTTGAAATCTTGCGGCCACTGGTGCTATTGTTTACATTGGTTTTTTGTGCCATAATTGTGACCTATGGGACAAGTTATGCCCTCTAGCGGAATATTTATATACTATTGAAGTAGTTGTTTATCGATTATGGAGTTGTGTATATCTTCCTTGCTTTAGGTACAAGTTGTGCCCTCTAGCGGAATTTTTATAAACTATTGAAGTATTTGTTTTTCGATTATGGAGTTGTGATTATCTTCCTTGATCAGATATTAGATACGTAAGCAGTTCTTGTACTTTGAACTAGATGGCGTTGATTCTGTTGTGTTTTACAAAGTTCGGTAGATGTCACTGTTTAAAGTTACATTATGCAATTAGACAATTTGAATAAAAAACGGTTTTTGATTATTCAATTGTAACACTATTTTTGTTCACTCATATAATAAATGCACTTTTTACATTCAAGTCTTTTTACATGAGTATACAGTTAAAACACAACTCACATTACACTATGACACAGTACTGTAGTCAATAACGTCAATGTTTTGTTATTGTTTATAGCTGCTAATAATTTACACTTTATCTTGAAATATCCTTTAAACTTTCTGAAGATAACACTTTCACTGCTCACTAATGTGTATTGCTTTATTTTAAAACTACACTTGACGTTTTTCATTAACTTTTACTATTTTTAAGAATAAAATTATACAGAGCTAGTTGTTAACGGTAGGCGCTAACGCCATCTATATTTTTTGTCATCATCTATATCTTTGAGATTCTTGTGCAATTGCATTTTCATTGCTCGTCTCAACGACTCTGATGATTTCATGATTCGTTTTGTTTGTCGATTTGCTGCTGAAGTGCAGGTACCAGAGTCGATATTATTTAAAGTTGATTCATCATTAGCAGGAATCACATCATCGTTACCGGTAGTTTCAACATTGACAGCATTAGCAACAACAACATCATCACCACTATCAGCACAAGTATACTTAATATAAACCCAAGAGCATTCTTTACGCCGTGCGGATGTCACAGTTGGAATTTGCTTTTGATGGATGCAGCTAACTCTTCTACAACAGCCAAAACGTTTTTTGGCTTCATCAATAAAATCTATGTGCTGTTTTCAAAGTCCAGTAAGCGTTGGGATATTGTGAAAACTAAATTAAAATTGACATTAAAACCTCTGTCTGAAACACGATGGGAGAGTAGAATCGGAGCAATAAAAGCAGTATTTTTGCAATTTGATGATGTTATCGAATGCGTGAATGACCTGAAAAATAAAAGTGATGATTCTGAAACTCTAAGCGACTGTGACACAGTCTTGAATGAAATGTTAACTTTTGAGTTTGCTGTTGCGATACACGTATGGTACGAGGTTTTACTACGTGTGAACAATATAAGCAAACTATGGCAAACGGTTCAAGTCAACTTGAAAGTCGCTATTGACACTTAACGGTAATTTTGCAGCTGGATTCAAGAATTCCGTAATACAGGATTTGACAATAGTGTTGTACAAGCTCGATTATTTATAGAGAAAAGTACTTTCGTTATTGAGATTCAATTTAAAGAAAAAAGAACAGCCAGGAGAAAACGAATGTTCGATTATGAACATATTGATGAACCTAATCAATCTTTTAAATGCAGTACAGAGTTAACTTTTTTAACACAATGATTGATGCTATTACAGTTGATACCGAATTTCGATTTAAAGCGCTCAATGAATATTTTGAACGATTTGGTTTTATTTATGATATCAGATATTTGAATTCTATATCAAAAGAAGACCTTCTCAAGTGCTGTAATGATTTAGGTACAATACTTCGGGAAGGCGAAAACAGCACATACAGCCTTTCGAACTGTATGAAGAACTCCAACTTTTAAAAACAAATTCACTAGACTCTATCAACGACGCGAAACAACTCATTCAATACATTTTAGAAAATAATTTGGAAGAAATATATCCAAATGTTTATATAGCAATTAGAATCATGCTCACAGTTCCCGTCAGTACAGCTTCCGCTGAGAGAAGCTTCTAAAAGTTAAAATTGATTAAGACCTACTTGAGAAGCACGATGAGTCAAGAGAGATTATCTTCGTTATCAGTTCTATCAATTGAAGCTGAAATAGCGTCTGGTATTAGCTATGACGTAATCCTGAAAAAGTTCAGTGAGGCCAAAAGCCGAAAAGTTCGTTTATTTTAACTTCTATTTATGTAAGTTTTGTCAACATTTGATAAGCATTAAAACTTGTTTAATAGCAATAAAATGTTTAATAAAACTTGTTGTTAATATTATTTTAACTATAATTCGGCTTACGTAATTTAATATTTTCTTGATTGGAAAAAAAGGAGGCCTCGCGAACCTAATTTCGCCGACGTCCACGCGAGATCTAGCGCCGCCACTGTGGATATAGGTAAGGATACAGAGCCTTTACTTTTTTTTTTCTTTTAACCATTATCACCGTCTCAAAAATGGGTTTGTTTGAAGAATGGCTGAAACACCCGAAGGAAACGCGAAATGAGGAGCTCTTTCGCCCCGCGCAGCGGGGCTCCGTCGACTCTACTTTGGAAACCCAAACAAGTGATGGCCTCTACATTCCCGCGCGAATCGCGCGCGAAGCCGCAAATCACCCGCGATCCATGAGTGTGGATCCGATTCGCATATTCTTCGCGGCTTCGCGTCGCGTTCGCGCCTCGTTCCCGAAAATTGACGGTTTTTTGTCCCGCGACAAAGGGTTCACAAGCTGCGAACTTGACGCGAAAGCGACTAGGCTCCACATTTGCGCGCAGCTCAGTCGTATCGAGTCGAGTGGAGTGCAGCGAGCGGTTGTCTGTAATTGATATACCGGATACCTACAGAATATTACGTACAAGATAGTGAATTACGCACGTAAGCTTTGAAAATGAGTACAAATTGGTCTAACCAATTAGAACTAGCATTTGTAGAATGCTTTCAAGCAGAACCCGTAATTATAAATCGCTAATGCGCAAAGTAGCCCCGCTCCCGCAGCAGCAATATCGGCGTCCATGTTCGTTAAATGCGCGAACTATACTGTGAACCTGGCGCGAACCACTGCGAATGTGGAACTTGGCAATTTTGCCGTGGTTCGCACCGCGATCCCCGCCGCGATTTCACGCCGTGATTCGCGCGCGAATGTAGAGAGGCCTTGACAATTTGGTGTTCATTAACTACAACATTTACTACTTTTGGATTAACAATGATTTCTTTGGAGTCGTTTTGCTTTAATAGGATAGCGAGATGTTAAAACTTTGGTTGTAATTTTATATTAAAATGCGGGTTTAATTTTGGTGATCATTTTTGTCTGTTATATGTTACTATATCTAGTGGAAAGTTAAACATAAACCAAAAACAAACATCAAAACAAATAAATAATAATAAACTTTTATTTAATAACTTATTTACAAAATAAAGTACAGTTACACCACAAGTTAATAATTAAGTCTTAGCTTTAATTACAAGAATACCAAAGATATATCTAGATTACTAAGATTATAAATAATTTACACATACTGAAAATAGTTAGACGGGCTTTATATCTAACTAGCGTCTTGCCCGAGTTAGGTTTATTCAAACCTGTGTTTCAGGCCATCACTTTACGGCTGATTATAATAAAAGGGACAAAAACATTATATTATGTATGACATATAAAAATATGTTTCTACTGACTACGAGAATAATTTTGTCCAGCTAGAATGTTCTACACGATTCACTGGCGGCGGATGGGACCCCGTTGCCTACTTACACAGTTTACAAAGCCGAACATTTATGGACAATGTGGTGTGAAAATGGGCCTAACGCCCAATATAATAGGAATAAATCTGGTTGGTTCGACTCGAAAGGTGTCCAAGACTGGTTTATTTCAGTAGTCATACCATGGACAGATGGACCAGATGGTCCGAAACTCATAATAGGCGACAATCTTTCAAGCCATCTTAATGTCATAGTACGCAAATGCGAAGAACGAAACATAAGATTTACTTTCTTACCACCAAATTCAACTCACATGTCTTAGCCATTGGATGTAGCATGTTTTGGTACCTTTAAAAGAAAATGGCGCCAAGTTTTCACCCAATACATATTAGATAATTCAGCAGAAACACAACATAAGGCTCATCTCTCGATGATGTTAAAATCTTTATCAGAAGCTGTAGAAATAACTAATAAAGTAAACATTTGCCCTGGATTCAAGGCACCAGGCATAGTACCTTTTAATCCACAGAAAGTATTACGAAAGCTGCCGGATTATGAAGAACAAATCTATTATACAATTGACATCTCACTCTTAGACTATTTAAAAGCAAATCATAATACATGTATATATATTTTATTAAAAACAAAAGTGATGTACACACACTCACAACTCCTACCCACTTTACAGCATCCAGTGAAACTCTCATCGATCTTTTATGTACTGACCTGAGAGCAAGAAATATAGCGGTAGAACCTTTCGGCTCAATCAACGGCCATTCAATGGTGGTTGGGGTTTTTCACATTAAACGGGACAAATTTAAACCATACTTGGTAAAATTTCGGCCTCTCAAAAATGTGTGCTCGGAAAACTTAAATCTGCACTTATCGTTTTTTAATCATGGACTTGTTTCGTCGCTTGGCAATGTTAATGATATGGTGCATGTCTTTAACGCCCATATAATTTCCCTGTTTGATGTTCACGCACCGATTAAGACGTGTACTGTAAAGGAAAAGTCGTTTCCGTGGATTACAGACACAATCAAAGCTATGATGCGTTTACGTGACGACGCACTTAGTAGTTATAGGGAAACAAAAGCCGATTCAAAAAAAAAATATTACAAGGAGCTAAAACACTTAGTAATTAGTTCGTTGTACAGTGAAAAAGTAGCGTATTTTAAGCATAACATTAACAATAAAATAAAAAACCCAAAATTATTATGGAAAAATCTAAAATCTAATTTATCGCCTTTTAAACCCAGACAAGACCTACCGTCGCATTTTATAGATCCTGACCTAATTAATAATAACTTCCTAATTGTCCCCGGCAACCCCGTGGCAAGCACATCACTTATAGATTATTACGAAAATCATAGACACGGTGAAGAAATGTTCACAATCACCCCAGTGGATGAGAATGACATCTCTCGCGTTATCTTCAACCTTAAAAGTAACGCTGAAGGTTGCGACAACATTACCCTGGATATGATTAACATGACCCTGCCAAACACGTTAAATGTTGTAACGCACATAATAAACCACTCCATAGTGACTTCTACTTTCCCCGAACTCTGGAAAATTGCCTCTGTCAGACCCTTGCCAAAAAACCAGAATCCATCTACTTTAAAGGACCTGCGCCCTATAAGTATATTACCATGCCTATCCAAAATATTAGAAAAAGTAGTTAGCCGCCAATTAACCCTTTTTTTGGAACAAAATAACGTTTTACCTGATTTACAATCAGGTTTCAGAAAACAGCGCAGTACATCTACTGCTTTACTGGATGTTACTGATAATATTTTATCTGCCCAAGATAGGGGGATGTGCACATTACTGGTTTTACTGGATTTTTCCCGGGCATTCGACGCAATAAATATCCAGCTATTGCTATCGAAGTTAAATTATTATGGTTTCGATGCCAGTGCCACACAATGGTTCCGCAGCTATTTAAGTAATAGGGAGCAATTTGTTGAGTTGCGTTTAGGTGACGGCACTACCCTTAAATCGACACCTATTTCCGTAGAGAGAGGAGTCCCGCAGGGCTCTATATTGGGCCCAATTCTCTTTATTTTGTACTGTGCGGATATTATAAAATGCCTCCAGAGATGCAAGTACCATATATACGCCGACGATGTGCAACTTTATATATCCTTTAGACCAGACGAGTACGATAGCGCCGTTAAGGATCTTAACGATGATCTTCAACGAATCGCTGCCTGGTCTGAGGAGAACTGCCTGTCGTTGAATCCAACAAAAACTAAATATATGGTATTTGGCACAAGACAGCAGTTGGCACGACTACCTGTGACTTTTGATTTGAGACTTAAGGGCGAGACAATTGAGCGAGTGAATGAAGCGCGGAATCTAGGTGTTATTATGGACAAAGACCTTCGTTTTGAGAAGCACGTAGCAGACGCGGTTAGAAACAGTTTTTATCGCCTAAAGGTGTTATACAGTATGAGGCCTTATTTATCCGAAAGACTACGGGAACAGCTAGTGGAAACCCTGGTTCTGTCTAGGCTGAACTACGCTGACACGGTTTACGGCCCGCGTCTACTAGCTCGTACAGACCGCCTCATCCAAAGGGTACAAAACGCCTGTGCTCGGTTTTGTTATAATATTCCTCGCAGAAGCCATGTAACACCTTTCCTAAACAAGCATTTTATATTAAAAATGAAGTCCAGGCGCAAACTACACTTGGCTTGCCTTCTGTTTGGTGTGGTTAAATGCCAGAAACCGGACTATCTATACAACAAGCTAGGCTGGGTTACGAGTAGACGAGAATGCGGGAGAAGGCAATGCTCACAGCAACTGTCGACTCAGTCTCATGGTACAGCCGCTTTTAGAGGCAGTTTTCGTTATGCGGCTTCCAAAGTATGGAATAACCTGCCACCGCCGATTAGAGAAATAAACAAGATAGACACTTTTAGACGACGCTTACGGCAGTACCTCATAGAAGCGCAACGTGAGCTAGACATGGTCACACTTAATGTCTCAATTATATGATGTACCTATGTGTTAGTATAAGGGTACCTACCCACAAAAGTAACAAATGTTTTTTTTTTTTTTTTTGCGTAATTAAATTATTATTAAATATTAAATTATTATTACTTACCTATTAAATTATTATTAATAAATTGTTATTATTAAATTATTATTATAAAATTCTTATTACTACTAAATTATTATACAATATTATCATCTAATTTCATACATTTATTCACAATTACAGTAATACAATCATTTCATTTAAAAAGTGATTTCAATAATATGTAAATTTCAATAATATATAAACTAAAATAATCTGAATTCATAAAAGAGTATTTCTAACCTCAAGGGTCACAGCCTTCTGGCAATGGTCCAGGTCACCAGCAGTGAGATATGGCTGGCCCACACAATCTGCCCACTTTCTGCCATGGCCTGTGTCTACTATAAGACAACCTCGGTGGCATTGTGTAAGCTCAAACATTTCTAAGACCTGAGAAATGGAAAAAAAGGATGCTGCACATACTGGGTATGATGGTACATACTTGCAAATGGAATGTAAGTTGTTTACAAAAGAGAAGGATTACCTCAGGGGTCATGGCCTTAAGGCTAGTTTGAGCAGAATTCCCAAAATGTCTATGTTCGGTACGTTGGTTCTTCTTCGTCTAGGCACTTTAATTATTTTAATTGTTTAATAATTGCGAAATATCTGTGTATTCTCTGTTCCGGATAGTTTGATCCACTGAAACAATATAAGTAACTTGTTCTGAAAGCAGCGACGCTAATTTAATTATACAAATATGTAAAATAATTTATTTTATCACACTTTTCGATTGGTACGCACCTGATAATTTGTAATTGTATTGTGTTTTCAAACGGGACTTATCACGTGACGGTCGCAGGCGTCGGTGTCGTTTACCGTTATGTATTGATGCTCTTGCTCTTACGCAATAATGGCCGCCGCTCGCCTCCTTGCATAATTTCTGTTTTAATGTGACTGTCAGGATTCTTATTAAGAAATGCAATTCTAGCTAATTATATTATAATATTATATTGTATTCGGCACAGCACACTACTACACACACACTACACGGTATTTTTTATGTTTAAATTATATTTTATAAATGAGTTTATAAAGATCTATTTAAGATACGTCGGTCGGTAACCCGTGCACCATAGATTATAAATATTATTATTTAGATTTAATGGTGTTTGGGTTACCAGGCTTTTTATGCTATTATATGTTTAGGTGTAAAGATTTGTGTTATGTACTTATAATTATGTTAATTTTCTCTTTTTTGTATTTTTTTTTCTTTTTGTTTATTTTTTTTGTTGTTTGTTTTTGTTGCAAATTGTTAACAAAATCGCAACCTACATGTGTGCTTGTTTGTTGTTATTATTATTTTTAAACTGTACAATTTATATATTTATCTTATTTTATTTAATTAAGCATACACACGTTATAAAGCTGACTTACATCCGTCACCTCACACTTCAGGTCCAGTTGAAAACCAGCGTCAGGCACTAGTTGTCTGGCATTTTCGCTGAACTGGGCCTTTTTGGCGCAGCCGTGAGGCACACTCTTCTGCTAATTTCTTTTGTTTTTTTTTTCTGCTTTATTTTATATTGTGTGCCTTTTTAGTCTGTGCCAAATAAATGTATTTTCTTTCTTTTCTTTCTTTCTTATGTATTGGAAGCATTCAAGAAATACAATGCTATTATTAAAATTAAATTCATAGACAATGTCAGAATATTACATACTGACAATGGAACAGAGTATGTTAATAAAGCTTTCAAAGAGTATTTGGACCGAGAGGGCATAATTCATGAGTGCACTGCACCGTATACGCCAGGGCAAAATGGTCGTGTAGAACGAGAAAATAGAACCATTGTGGAGAGTGCACGTTCAATGTTGTATGCACGAGATGTGCCATTGAATATATGAGGAGAAGCTGTGAACTGTAGAGTATATTTTTTAAATAGAATCTCTTCCACTGTCACGTTCGTTTTTATAAAAGGTGATAAAAATTAAACGATAGCAATTAGGGTTAACATGAATAATAATAGTAACAAACAAAACGAGAGTGTATGAAGTAAGGCCGATACAAAGGTCGGACCACTTAGGAGGCCGTCAATACCGCACTCTCCTGCTTGGTGACAATAATCGACGTCGGTGATGGTCTCGATGTCAGCCGCGATGAGTAACGTTGACTGGAGCAATGCAGACAGTCAGCTGCGCAAATCTTCAGCCGCATTAAAGTTCCTGGAACCACCGTTCCAAAATTGCATCAGCAACTTGTAAGGTTAAGCCACAATTGCAAGCCTTTCACCTAACAGAAAGCGGTTGGAAACTGCTCGAAGACTAGTCTAGGCTTAGTAGGCAATAAGAAGAAAATACTATTAAAGCGACTAATTACTAATGATAAACATAATATAAAAGGCAAGAATTGGCGGATTGGTGTCCGCGATAGTGTACATCACCAATTATTATTTACAGATGTAGGTATCATAGTAATACTGTTAAAAAGCTAGCCGTTATAAATGGCAAGTAGTATAAAACACAAATGACGTTCTCTTCAAGCTATAGAAAGCAGCGGTGACAACTCACATACATTCTAATAAAGCCCTGATGTCAAAAAACCTGTTTTTGTGAATTGGTCATCGTGCCCTGTCAGAGACTTCACTTTAGTCACAAGCTGCTATAAGAGTCAGCAGTATGGACACGCTGCCAAGTCATGTCGACAGACATCTTACACCTGCGGCCACTATGGTGATCAAGGTCACTCGATCAAAGATTGTCCAAAGAAGGCAAATGAACCAAAATGCGCTACTTGCTCGCATTTCAAAAAGCCAGACAAACACATAACAGGTGCTACTGACTACCGAGCGAAAATAATGGCTGAGAAAAATTCTATTGATGATGGAGGCGTTTATAAGTAATTTTTTATACCTTTTACTTATTTTTATTTCATTTTTTCGCTGTCGTATTCTTTATTTAATAAAATTAACACGCTTTAATGATTTAGATAATTTCTCTGTATCTGAGTCTAAAGTTAGTGAAGCGGAACACTGCAAACAATATGTTTCCGGCTATAAAACTCCGTCAACCATACTAACACAAAATATTCGTAGCATAATTCAGAATTTTGATAGTTTTTGCACTTTTCAACAACGGATAAATATGAATTGTGACATAATAATCTTGACCGAATGTTGGCTTGCCAAGCAACATAACATACCACTAATCACGGGATATCATATCTATAAAAGTGTTATAAATTACAATCAAAATGATGCGGTGATAGTTTATGTCAGAAATTATCTGAATGTCTCCATTGAGGAACCTAATATGGTCTACTGTAACAGTTTGTTAGTTAAAATTGGATCAGAATTTGCGATATTAGCAATATATCGGGCATCCCTCTTTTAAAAATATCAGCAATTTTACTAACTCTCTGAATTACACCTTACAAAACCTGTCATCCTGCAAAAACACGATTTTAATTGGTGATATTAATTAATCTTAATATTCTTCCAGGAAGTGCTGATGCATCTGCTCAGGACTGCCTCAACCTATGCGTCTTTCATGGCTTGCTCCCCGCACACAACTTTCTTACACATCGAAGTGGCTCCTGCTTGGACCATATCATGCTTAGATTGAATTTCCCTTCACTTGCACTTGTTGTTAATTCAACAATAACCTTAGAGCATATACCTATGGAGGGAGCAAGAATACGCTTACCCCTCTGACGTACCCCCGTGACGTATGGCCATAGACGATTATAAAAACTAGTTCTCTCGCGATATCTGGCCATTTCATAACGTACCGTGTCACGACACACACCTCGTAAAAATGGTTAATTCTTCGGTATTTTCGTGCAAAAAGCGGTCTGCTTCCTCAAACATGGAGTTTTCTGTCACTTATAAGCATTATTTCGGCAAACATGTATACATTTTGCATTATTTTCAAAAATATAATTCACGTCTTAGCTGTCATCTTTTGTGACAGAAAATGACAGAAATATTTTAAAACGAGAGGCAGTGACGGGACAATGTGAATATAATTGAATGAACGAAAATTACAAAGAGGTTTACCGCTTCTCATAATGTTCTCTGTTATTGATTTTATTTCATTTTGCCTTGTTGATACTATTTAACAAAAAATAAAAGGTTTTTTTGCCTCCAACAACAATGATAGAACTAAGTTTCAATCAAGAAATTTAACTTTAATTAATATTTAAACCCTATTACGTGTGCAGCGAACACAATCGACTGAATCGTGGTTAAAATGTTCTCTAATACATCTATACAAGATTAGTCGGAAAGGGGGTACTAATCTGAAGGGGTGTTATTGTTAAAGAACCCATAATAGTGAACTTTTGTTCTACAACTTTCCCGAAAAGTCAATATTTTATATAGAAATAGCTGTTCAAAGATTTCATGAAAAATACGCTAAAATCTATGTATCACCAGCTATGATCAGCTGTTTATCTTTTAGGTCATATTTTGGGATCACTGTTTAAAAGCTCCATTTTCTGAACTCATAACTAAAGCAGAAATGAAGAATTAAAAAAAAAAACAAAATATTAATCGTTTTGCATGGAAATAAAACTGATCGAATTTTGAAATTTTTCTCAATAACACTTTGCCCCCGGTCGGGCAGTGTTATTGGATTATTTCGTGTGGAATTTCTTAGTAGCAGCCCAGAGTCTGGATTTGTGCCTGGTTGATGGCAATAGACTCGCCCCCTATTACAAGGGAAAGGAACTAAACATAACGGCAAAATGAGGGTTTACTATACACCTCTGCCCCACCCTTCAGGGAATACAGGTGTGATGACCATGTTAACGAGGCAGTCACGCACGGGTGTTCTTAACGTGAGGCATTTAAGCTCCTCGAATTGACAGACCACGCGTAGCGATACCGCGATAGTACTTAATATTTATTTTTACCCGGTACCTATTTAACTTTTTGTTTCTGCCGTAGTCTCTGTGACTATTCTTTATTTTATTTAAAAAAATATGAAAACACTGTAGTTCTTATCCACTTCTAAGTTAAATTGCGGAAGTTGATTGCCGTGATTTTAAAATATTTATTATTTAGTTATTATTTTAGTTGAGTGTTGATTTTTTTAATATTTGTTAATGGTACCTAACTTTAGCGAAAGTAATATAAGACTCATTTTTATTATTATATCCCTCTGTACGAGCACGCTCGACAATTTTATGCTGACGCCCGCGAACACACATACATAATAAAATAATTGTGCATTACTTGTATTATGAACCAGTACAATAAAGCTGCTCAGTGTATACAGTCATCGGTGTTTTCTTCCACATCACACATAAGAATTCCCGGTACACAGACACCACAGCGGCTACAGAACCCTACATCTTTTTGGTCCTTCGAGCCGGATCAGTGACCTATGAAACTTTATGGTCCTTCGAACTAACTGAGTGAAGTGAAGTGTAAGTGAAGAGTGCCTTCATTGATAGCGAATCGGCTGGACTGGCCTCCCAGAAGCGGGTCTCCCTGGTCTAGTTGAGAAGTCGCATATATTGTGAAGGATACCTACTTACACGGAACCAACAAAAACATTGGGCTTTACGTCCCCTACGTTTACATCAACCAGCGCGGCAGCGGCAGTGATTACAACAGACAACAACCTTCTTCTGAAAATCTACAATGGAAGAGACTACGAGGGAGAAAGGTATGCTGTCCAAAACTGACGAGCTGATCAGTCAACAACGAACAAATTTTCGAGCTTTTTCAAGAGTCGTTAGAAATATTGACATTACGAGTATTTCGGAAAAGTGGGAATTGCAAGACAAACTACAAATGCTACAGGCACGCTGGAATACTATTGACGAGCTACATTGGCAAATAGATAACCTACTGAATGGATCTGAAGTAGGTTACGAACAAGAGTACGTACAGTATGAATGCGTTTACGAAGCCATGAAAAGGCAACTTAACCAAAAACTTAGTCATACATCTCACCAACATCAAACTATGCCGAAATTGGAGATTCCGGTATTTAGTGGAAATTACGCGCAGTGGCCAACCTTCATGGACCTGTACTCTGAAGCCATCCACAACAATCCCTTGATAAGCAAGTCACAAAAAATGCAACATCTTAAGGGAAAACTCAAGGGTGAAGCGGAGCGACTAGTGCAGCATCTTCATATCTCAGCCGACAACTATGACGCCTGCTGGGATATACTCACGCGCAGGTACAACAATACGCAGCTCTTGTTTACAAAGCAAATCCAGATATTCTTAAACCAGCCGACCATACACAAACATTCTTCTCAAGAACTGAAACGCCTCCACGATACGACCTTGGAAACGATTCATGCCATACACAATCTTGGAATCGATACCACTACATGGGATCCGATCTTGGTGCACATACTTACCGAAAAAATGGATCCTGAGACCTACAGTTCATACATGGAATCGAGAAAAGCTCCAAGAGATCTGCCTTCATTTAATGAAATCATTATATTCCTGGAGAGCAAATTTACGGCTCTAGAGCCAGTCAACTGGAAGACCAAGAGCCCCTACATCAAACCAGAGGTCAAGGACAATAATGATGTTAAGGAATTTTCATCAAAATACCTACCAAATAAATCTTTCAACAGGAAATTCACTCCAAAAACATATCACGCCAGCTCCGAAAGAAAATGTCCTTTATGCAAATTGGATCATATTTTGTTTTATTGTAAATCATTCCAAAGTATGACGCCAGAAGAGAAATTAAATGCAATTGGACAATTAAAAGTGTGTGAGAATTGTTTGTACTGCCATAACGACAAACAATGTAATTCCACGAAAACATGTAAGGTGTGCAGCAATAAACATCATACGACACTACATGACGCTCTACAACAAAAGGCGCAACATATGAAACCTGCTGCTAACATGACACCTAAAAGCGCACCGATTGCTTCGCAACATAAGGCAAATCACGTTGGTGGGAATTATAATGAAGTGCTACTTGCAACGGTGGAACTTAACATTATGGCAATGGATGGAATGTCTATAAAACTTCGAGCACTACTTGACCAGGGTTCCCAAATCAATTTGATTACGGAATCTGCTGCGCAACGATTGGGACTTCACAGACGCAAACAAGATGCGATCGTCTCAGGAGTTGGCATCTCAAATAACAAAAGTCATGGAATCGTGCAACTAAATTGCGAGTCAATATATGGAAACTATAATTTCACTATAGAGGCGCTTGTCATGACAAAACTGCTGAACAATTTACCCAATTGTACATTTGAAAAACAACATTGGCCACATTTAGAGTACCTTAACCTCGCTGACCCGAACTACAATGTCTCAAGACCAGTAGATATTTTACTGGACGCAGGAGTTTACGCCGAAATTGTCATGGGAGGTATTCTGAGAGGACCAATACATGCGCCTATAGCCCAACAAACAAAGATCGGATGGGTTCTTCTAGGCAACACCAAAACATTCAATTGCCATGCTGCGCTAAGTAACATTGAGGAAATTTCGAATTTCTGGGAAACCGAAGAAATAACGGAACAAAGTACAACGATGACATCTGATGAACAATACTGCGAAACCTTGTACGCAACTACAACTAAAAATGGCATTCTGAAACGGCCGATTATCAAATTATCACGGCTACCTATTGAACAAGATGAAGGTTGCGTAGAGAGTGAAGAAGAGCAAGCCACTGCTACTAAACAACAAACACGTGAGACATCAAAGCGGAAGAAACCTACCGAAAGATCCTTGAGTACTTACGTTTGCACATTTTTTATGTTTGTATGCTGTATAACTACGTCACTACAACAAGCTGCAATAAATGTCACTACATTATCATCAGCAAAATTAATTTATTTCGATAAAATTGCTGATATGCAAATAAGACAAGACGACTGGAAAATGGTTGTATATTACAACATGACAACATACTGGCGGAGTTTACAAAATATTGAAAATTATGTTAATCATTTAAGCAGTCTATCTAAGGAAGAATCAGCCTTGACATCCATCGCCTCGCAGTTAGAACACGAGATCAAAGAAATACAGCACTATAACGATGTTTTGCGATCGGAACACGGAACTCGTACAAAAAGGGGGCTGATAAATGGAATTGGCTACGCGGCAAACTATCTATTTGGAGTGCTTGACGAAAATTTTGCCCAAAAATATGACCAAGACATTAACCTAATACAAACAAACGAAAACCATTTACTCAACCTATACAAAGAACAAACTTCAATCATAGAAGGCGAGTACAACATTCTAAAAAGAAACGAAGATGTCATGAATAAACAATTTACACTCATAAACAAACACTTCCAGGAAACCAACGAACGCATAAAACTGGAACGAAATAACGCTCTCAATGTGATGTCGTCTGCATTAGCTGCGAACTTAATCATTTCTAACATAAGAAGAGTTCAACAGTTACTGCTCGACTTAGTAACCGATGTGAAAGATGGACGTGTGGATGCACATCTACTGAAGCCAAATCAGCTACAAGATCAGTTGAACATTATCTCCGGCCAATTACCTAACGAACTCTCGTTACCATGCACAAACAGCCCTCAGTGCATTCGACAAATGTACAAACTATCAAGAGTACACGTCAAGTTAACTAGAGACTTCTTTATCTTCGAAGTTAAGCTACCTCTAGTAAACAATGAACAGTACGAGTTGAGTCGCATCATACCTATTCCGTATATACAAGGACGAACAGAAAAGCATATCATACCTACATCGGAATATCTGGCAATAAACCTGAAGAAGGACATGATGATACTGCTGACATACAATGATCTAAGCACATGTGTACAACTGAAAACACACCTGTTATTGTGTGCATTAGGACTACCTATTTATGACATAAAGCAAGCCGCTACAATCTGTGAGGCACAAATTATAAATAATAAAAACTTATCAGCTTGCCGCACGACTATATCAAATTGCAAAGACAAGTGGATACAGTTACACAATGATGGCGCGTGGCTCTACTCATGTTGTAAACAATGTCTCACTCGCATTTTTTGCCCATCTGGTACTTCTTCACGACTATTAAGTGCTACTGGGATTATTGAACTTAATCCTGGATGTATGTTGAAAGGAGACAACATCATAATTCGCTCGCATAACAACTTTCACAGTGAGATAAGCGTGAACGAAGAGGAACTATACCTGAAAGAATCGGGCATAAATCACTTCATAGCTGACAAGAACTATTCATTTGAAGCTGAAAACCATGAAATGATAATGAAGACATTGAAAACCAGGATAGAACAGGTGAAGAACCAACAAGACACATTGCATGAAGTGGTATTATCCCATGACACACATCGCTATGTCTTGTATAGCGTTATACTCGTTGCTGTTGTGGGAACTGTTCTATGGATTGCGCTTAAACTAAAAGCACGGTATTGTGCAGTTCTTCGAGTTACCGAAGGACCACATAGCTCACCACAGGAGAGAAGTACCAGTGAACCTCAACCACGGACAAGTTATCGTGCCAGCTGCGTGGACAAGGTGGACAGAGCAACCTCGCCTGCCAGCAGTTGTTAGATATTAAGTCTTAGTTCCCGTTTTATATTATTGTATTAACATTTCCGATCCTATTTTACATTTTGTTTTCCTTTTTTGATTTGGGAGCATGTACGAGCACGCTCGACAATTTTATGCTGACGCCCGCGAACACACATACATAATAAAATAATTGTGAATTACTTGTATTATGAACCAGTACAATAAAGCTGCTCAGTGTATACAGACATCGGTGTTTTCTTCCACATCACACATAAGAATTCCCGGTACACAGACACCACAGCGGCTACAGAACCCTACACCCTCTGTAGTCACGGATCATCTTCCGTGCGGAAGATGTCCGGTCCTTTGGAAGGCATACACGGGGACACAGGTCCAACGCGCAGAGGCCCCTTTGAGAACTTAAATCTAAAATGGGGTGGGGCACCAACCGGGGACTATCCACGGCTGCACTATTGGAGTACAGTCATGGACCGTCCCAGGTGGGTACAAGACTATTGTAAAATATGGTGAAAAATATCTGGTCTATGGGAAGGGGTGTTAGGTGGACTAGATAACTTCTATTGCCGGAAGAAACGGCGTCTGCCTTTCAAGTTTAAATTTGAAATGCGTTGGCAGACGGTGACTCGCCAGCTCACTAGCTGGGCCCCTTGAAATGCCGCCAGTATATGTATAGGCGAAGGGGGCAACAAACGTGTGAGCGGCTAGAGGTGTAGAGAAGTGTGGCCCCGGTTTCGCCGTCGCGGGTCTAAAAGACCCGGAGTGGGTTTCCCCGCTATTACGCCATTAGACACTTCCACCTCCGAGCATATAGCTCTGGTGACCGTTATCGGCCTTTATAGGCAAGCCAGAGTTGAGAGTCCTGCGGGCACTCTTGGGGTTCTACTCCAGCCAGCCAATAAAGGAAAACTGAAGACGAGGCCCTGACCGACTGTCTGAGGCAATAAGGTACGCAGTGTCGCCACTCACCAAAAGCTCGCCACAAGCTGCCCTGCGGTTTGTAAGCTTTTCAGTAGACCTCATGACACATTTTTACTATATTATGGGGTTGTAGAAAGCTAGTCTAATGTTCCCTCCAGTTTTACGTTAATCTCATGGTGAGGTAACGCCTTTCCCAGAGGGGGTTTATTATTATTAGCCTGTACTGTCCCACTGCTGGGCAAAGGCCTCCCTCCATTCCTTCCACTTGTCGCGATTCTGTGCAGCTTCATGCCAAATCTCAAGAAAGGCATCCAACTCGTCCCGCCATCTTCTGCGCGGTCTGCCGCGACCCCGTCTCGCTGTCTCAGGGCTCCATTCTTGTGCTATACGGGCCCACAGCTCATTTGGCATACGGCAGACATGCCCTGCCCAGTCCCACTTCAGCTGGGCGGCCTTTTCAGCCACGTCGACAATTTGAGTTTTGGAGCGCAGTATTGTGTTTCGAACTCGATCAGTTAATTTAACACCAAGCATACTGCGCTCCATAGCCCTTTTTTAAAACAAATTATTGTTATTCTTATTTTTTATTTAAAGAATAATAATTACATACAAATTGTTTTCCACGAGATGAAAATATATATTTTATTTATTCATTCCTTTATCATTCAGTTTATCGGTCTTTTATCATACCTCATCACTATATTTTGCGTTTGTGTTAAACGTCAACATAAATAAATACGACGAAGTTATTGTTAGTGTGCGTGGTTTTTGTTTGTATTCCGGCTTTTATTTTAGTGTGAGTTCATAGCTACACGATATTTATATGTGTTAAGTTGTAAATGTGTGCTGTACGTGTTTACCGCGTCCCCCCCAAAATTCGGCAGAATAAAATGTTTGGGAACTTGCGCATTGCTACCTCCATAGGTATATGCTCTAAGACAATAACCGATCACAATGCTGCCCTATTCATCATAAACTGTAAATTACCTAAACAAAACACTCGCACAATTTCTAAATTAAACATAAATAAACTTTAAGATTTACGCGTCATCAACTTTGAGCCAGTCTACAATTCTGCTGATTCGCAGTTTTGTATGTTGTATGTAATAGAAAATACAGGGTGTCCAGTGGCAGATTTCAAAGTTTGAACAAACGTAGTTTCTGAACGCAACGCGTGAGAGGGGTGCGAGGGGCGTCGTTGAAAGCGCAAGCGCTGCGGATTTTTTAATAGCCATAGAACGGTGGAGTAGAGAGCACCACGCTTTTGCCGTCGAGGCGTACATTTCGAGTGATTTTTCGCTATCTGAAGCACGCCGTCAATTTAATAATCGTTAAGTATTCGTCAATTACGTGATGGACCATCGATCAACCTCATTCAGTCATGGGGAGTAAAGTTCAGAGCTACAGGATCAACATTAAATAAACCCAGAGCAGGACCTATACCAACGGTAGCCACGGACGAAAATGTTGAACGTGTTATGGATTCTGCTTATTTCTTTGAAAATCAACGTGGCCTAACTGTAACTGTTAATTCGGAGAGATGCACCGAGATGATCAATGATTTTTTAAACTGGAACTACGGAATAGTCCATACTTCAACCGAAACACATGATTCCAGCAGGACGGGGCCACAGCTCATACTGCTAATGTGTCCATGAATGCAGTGCGGCAGTTATTTCCAGAAAAAAACATTTCCCGAAACGGTATCCTACCGTGGCCACCTAGGTCACCAGATTTAAGCACATTTGACTTTTTCTTATGGGGATACTTAAAATCCGTGGTTTACAAAACAATTCCGAGCAATGTGACACAACTTAAAGAAAATATTCGAGCCGAAGTCAGCAGGATTCCCCAATCGCTCTGTAAACGCGTTTTCAAAAACATGCGTGCTAGACTCGAAGAGTGTGTGAGACTCGATGGCCGTCATTTGGAGAACGTGGTTTTTAAAAAATTAAATCCGCATTTGTTGTTTTGAAACTATAATAAACATACTTTGTATTAGAGGTGTAGTTTTTTTTTTACAATTTTTCAAACTTTGAAATCTGCCACTGGACAACCTGTATAAGACATGCAATTCAGAAAAACACAGACATATCAACATTGAGCCGTAAAAATTGTAACATAAAACCCTGGATCAAGATAGGTCTTATTCGTTGTATGAAACATAGAGATAAACTGCACCATGAAGGCTAAATCTCGCCCAGATAATGCAATACTGCAACTGTCGTACAAAAGATATCGTAATTTCTGTAATGATCTCCTCAAAAAAGTTAAAAGCAATTACGATAAAACTGCACTGGAAAATGATTTCTTACAGAAGAAATTGTCGTGTGTGTTTGTTCGTAGTTTGGTTTTATTTTTATTATAGATTTGATAATTTAGTTTTAGTTTTAATTACATATTTGGTACGATTGCGTTACAGTTTAACAGGTTTTAATTTTATAACATAAGTAGATATATAAATATATCGTGACAGTCGATTATCTGATCCTATTTTGTTCACCGACATTTCAAAGAAAATGCCAAATTAAAGCGAAATTGCAGCACGAATTTGATATCGCAGATCCAGGGTCAGTCCAACATAATCTTGGTATGAAACTTTTTAGAAGGTAATGAAACCTCTTAATCAGTCTAATTAAACCATTTTTTTACATAATTTTGTATTGTTTTTGTTTCAATATGTTAAAATTAGGGTTAAATGCATTAAATGGACAAATAATCAATAATCATTAAATTGAAGTTTATAGGATTAATGAATCACTAGTTCCTGAAATTCAACAACTATTAGACAGTAGCACTATACGACCTTTCGTACTTTTGGAATTCATCAGTTATCATGGAGTGTCGAAGAACCAGATGTAATCCACGCGAGACGTCTAATTTGCTTGGTGTGTGGCCCTAACAAGATCTGTCCACATTACGAAATAGGTCGAATCCCAATACAGCACATGAGGGATTCGATAATGCCTAGCACATCTAGAACCATAGCCACTCCCGATTCATCACCTAATTGCTCTGAAAGATCAACATCACCAGAGTTATCTGTGGATATGTATATGCCTAATAATACTGTGGCTCGAGCTACTCCTGACACACCGACTGAGCCAAATTCACCAGGACTCTCAGATAGACTGACACCAGACCTTACTATCGAAATATTTAACCAAAGGCGTAGGCCCCAGAAGAGAATCGTCTATTCAGACGACTCTGAATCATCTGAAGATTTACCAGAGAAAAAACGGCCGACGGCCGTTATGTGGAATGCTTCAGACGAGGATAATATATTTTAATTTTTGGTTCCTGTATATGACCACAGAAGTCTTAATTTCTGTTCTGTGGATAATTTTTGTTTTTTTTTTGTACCCTACTTACAAACATTTTCGAATTTTTAATTTTGGGGTGGGCATTGTGTTATTAATCCGCCAGAGAACGTGCGCGTGAGCGGATAACCTCGCGACCTCCATCCATTTCCATCGCGGATATTAGTGATTATGAAGATCAACGCTATCTGTTCGTAGTATTATTTCCTGTTTTTTGTAGATGCACGAGGAGGAAGGCATGCCTGAAAATTACATTTCTGTTTCCTCTCCGTCACATATCGTTATATAAAAGGGAAGTTTGGAAGACACTCAACGTTGTCAATCCAGAACAAACTATTGTACAAACAAGTTCTAATGTGGAGTGTGTGGAGTTATGATATGCAGCTGCACCAAAGAGACTAATATATAACGATTATAACGGTATACAACGATTTCAGAACAAGGTACTGAGGGAAAAGGTAAGTGCACCTTGGTACATATAGAATGACGATCTCCATCGGGACTTGAAGTAAAGTTCGTCGATAAAGTAAGAAGAAAGTATGCAGAAGCTCACGAATAAAAGCTTCACCATCATATGAACGTCGAGGCAGTCCAGCGTCTCGAACACACAAACATAGAAGACTCAAAAGAACAAAACCGTTCAAGTTAGTGTTTAGTGATGGTGAATAAAAGTGTAATGTAGTACAAGTGCTAGCGATAAAGAGCACATGAACAAAGTGTCTTCGCCTTAATAGACACAATAAAAAAGTGCTATTGGGCACATTATTAATAAAATACAGTTTGATTGTCACAAGATAAGGGCGCATCGTTAAGTGGCGAACAAAAAAAACATTGTTACAGGAGTTATGTAGGCTAAGTTCCCTAGTTTTAGTAACCTTTGTTAGCTATAAGCAATTATGATAAGTGTTAGTATTAAGTTACGTTTAAGATAATAAGACAATATGTAGACAGTTGCTAATAAACGCTCTTGCGATTAGGTCGTGTTTTTTTTAGCTCCTCGGTCTGCCTCGAACATAATTGGCGCAGTCGTGGTAGGATAGTAGGTCGAAGTCTCTACGGAACAGACTCTCTAACGTTCATGCATCAAACTCTGTGTGTTCGTTAACCCACTATCCAAGAAAAACCTCCACCCACCAGACCAGACAGTGAAGACCGGCCAGCAACTCACCAGGCGGATGGAGCTCTTCTGGGGGTGAGATCAAGCTCTTTCACTTACTCAGTGTGTCCCATCTAAGCTCTTCCTATCCTCAGTGATTTGTGTTTAGCTTTTGCCTGAAAAAGGGATCTGTAGACCTAAAATCGGCAACAGAAACCTTAGCCAAGGATTTGTGGACCTAAAATCGGCAACAAATTCCTTTATTTTATTAAATTCATTTGTTATTTTAATTATTTAGTGTAATTAAAATGCAGTCACAGCACAGTGCTTTGGCAGACCTCGCAGCTGCCGCTGCATTAGAAAATAGCAAAACAAAAATTAACTATGATTTATTAAACAAATTCATCCCAAGTTTTGATGGTAACACCAAGTCCTTGAACTTTTATGTTAGAAGCATAGAACGTGTGCTAACATCACATGGAATTGCAACTAATGATCCCATTGCAGTATGTATGATCAGAAATAAGATTACAGGAAAGGCGTTGGAAGCTATTTCTTTGGAGGTGGACATAGAAGATTGGAACTCCATTAGACTAGCGTTAGTAAACGGATTCGGTGAACATCGTACTGAAGTCCAACTTCTACAGGAATTAATGCGTTGCACTAAGGGTGCTATCGAATCGTGCGAACAATTCGGAAAGCGTATTAGGGATCTATTAGACTCATATTATGTGGAGTAGGGCAATCCGCGAATAGATCCAGCGGTTACTACCAATCAATTGCCATAGATACATAGTTGGATAACCTGGATTACAATATAGGCTTAGGCGTGCGTATCAATAAACCCGCGACTCTTGTCAAAACAATCGCGTTAGCTAGGCAGGAAGAAACTAGGGTCAAAAGAACGGAAAGGAAAGCCATTCCACCACCGCAGCAAGCAAAGCTTATAAAATGGAACCAACCCCAAAACCACAACCCCAATCGCAACCAACAATTTCCGCGGCAATACTCCAATGCAGGCCCCAGCAACCAGTACAATAACCGTAACACTCCGGCTATAAAACAAGATCCCGATAGTAAGACGTTAGTGCCTACGAATAGGTTACATCATATAAATAGCGAAGATCGTAGCGAAATAGAGTGCTACGACGGCTACGCCGTAGACACGGAGCCCGCGCTAGACGAAGTACAGGACGAACCTATCGAGGATTTTCCTACAGTAGGGATAATAGACAACGAGACTTAGATGAGACGGAAATTGAATATATAGTAGATAGGCTCCCACACATATTTCTTAAAGACCTAGGTAGTAAGATTCTAATAGATACCGGAGCCACACACTCACTAATTAGCTCATCAGCAATTAAGAACATCCGTAACGCGAGCATTAAATGTGAACCGTATACCATCTCTACCGCCCACGACAAATCGTACCACGAAACGGTAGCATACATTCCGTTATCGGAAACATTAGGCTCGAGTATCGTGCACAAATTCTTAGTGCTTGACTTCAATGGACAATTTAATGGCTTGATAGGCAGTGATATTTTAGACGCATTAGGCTGTCGTATAGATTACGCTACTAGGAAGTTACATACACCAAACGCATCGTTAGATTTTACATTTCATAACGAATCTATTAAACGCAAGCTTACTAGTGATGCTAAATATAACCAATTAGAATACATAGACGTAGACACGGAATTAAAACAGAATTTAAATAGATTAAGACTTAGTCATTTAAATCCAGAGGAAAGGCGGGAAATTCAAAAACTCTGTTTCCAGTTTAGAGATATATTCTAACGTACGGTTAAACACTCACTTAGATTGACGGATTCTACACCTATCTACACTAAAAATTATAGACGCCCCCCATGCCAACAACAAGAGATACAGAGACAAGTTGATAGTTTAGTGGAAAACGGTATAGTTAGGGAAAGTATATCGCCTTGGTCTAGCCCAGTACAACTTGTACCAAAAAGGCCGATGCCTCGGGAAAGGTGAAATGGAGATTAGTAGTAGATTTTAGAAAAATAAATGAGCGAACAATGGACGATAAATATCCCATTCCAAACATAAGCGACATTCTAGACAAGCTAGGTAGGGCACAGTATTTTAGTACAATCGATTTAGCATCAAGCTATCATCAATGTGAGATGGATCCGGCAGACATAGAGAAGACAGCATTCAGTACAGACCGCCACTATGAATTCCTACGGATGCCTTTTGGCCTAAAGAATGCCCCGAGCACATTCCAACGGCTTATGAACAATATTTTAAGGGATTTATTGAATGACACTTGTGTAGTATATTTAGATGACATTTTAATATACTCAGTTAGCCTTCAGGACCACATTACTAAATTAAAACGCATATTTCAAAGACTAAGGGAACATAATTTCAAGGTACAGTTAGATAAGTCCGAGTTTTTACAGAAGGAAGTAGGATACCTAGGGCACACACTTACACAGAACGGCGTAAAACCGAATGAAGAAAAAATTAGAGCAATAAAAAGTTTCCCATACCGAAAACCCAAAGAGAGACTAAATCGTTCCTTGGTTTAGTAGGATATTACCGAAAATTTATACCTGATTTAGCCAAATTAACTAAATCTATAACTAAATGCCTAAAGAAAAATAGTAAAGTTATTCATAGTCCAGAATTTATAGAATCATTTAATAAGGCAAAGGAAATCTTGTGTAATGCCCCAATTTTACAATACCCCGACTTTGAAAAACCATTTATACTAACGACCGATGCATCCGATGTATCTATAGGTGCAGTGCTATCCCAGGGTGTAGTAGGGTCGGGCAAACCCGTCGCATACGCGTCACGAACCTTATTACGAACCCAATTACGGATCTCACTGATGGCAAATTTAAATCTCACGTTAAATCAGTTCTCATTAAAAAGGCATACTATAAGATAAACGACTATGTCGACGATAGGGACGTGTGGCGCTAGTTCTTTTCTGCACATGTGGCTTCCCTGGTAACCAATAGTTTTTAGATGTAGGTTTATGTATGTATCTATTATATATTAGTTAGATACGATTATGATTTAACCCAATTCATACAGAATTGATTTATATACTTACTTTACTTTTAATTTTATTTTACCTGTAATTGCATAATTTTATTATTGTAAAAAATTTGATGATTTTCGTTGTATAGAGTCAATTAATTTATTCACTTGACAGACATATCTGTGTTGCTGGGGATTTTGTTGCGCCGTTTCTTCTTTACAGCAAAAAAACTAGGAAGCGGTGAAGGGAGGGCTTTTTGTGGGATGTCTATAATATTGTAAAAAATGACGTTCAAAAAGAACTAAGTAATTCTAGTCTATTTTGAATAAATGAGTTTTGAGTTTGAGTTTATCCGAAACGGAATCCAGATATTCAACAATACAGAGGGAACTATTAGCGATAATATTGGCTACCAAATACTTCCGCCCTTACCTTTACGGAAGGAAGTTTACTATCTACACGGATCATAAACCACTTACATGGTTAATGTCACTTAAGGACCCAAATTCGAAGCTCACGCGTTGGCGCTTACGCCTAGAGGAGTATGACTATCAGATTGTATATAAAAAGGGTAAATATAACACGAATGCGAACGCTTTATCCCGCGTAAAAATTAATACTGTAGATCTAGAACAACCTAGTACATCGACAAACCCTCAAACAGATTTGATTCAGGAGTTAGATTCAATGCAACCTAGCCCTAGTGACACCATTCAGGTAGAATTAGGGGAAAATAACACTGAAACTCAAGAAAACGCCATGAACAATATAGACCCTAATACTATAGATAGATATAAGAACTCTATTAGACATGCCTACAACGCCTGAAAATATAGATAACGTAAATAGTAAAATAATACCCGAATGTCCCGATGCGATAGATAAACAGCTGAAACAATTTCATATTAAAAGCTCACCCGGTACTGAGTATAGAGTCGAAGATAAGTCTAAAAATAACTTTACCATTAAACATGTATTCATTCCTATAAATAATACGGAAGAGGAAATAATTAGATTCTTAAGAGACCACACGATAGCTGACCGGAAGTTCCATATCTATTTCCATAATGAAGAATTATTTCCCTTATTTTGCAAAGTATATAGTAATGTATTCGATCAACGTGGACCCAAATTATTACGTTGCCGTACTAGACTATCACTAGTGCACGAACAATCGGAGCAATTAGGGATCATAAAACGATATCACGAAGGAAAAACTATACATCGCGGAATCCAAGAAACATACAATAAAATTAGGAAAAACTATAATTGGACTAATATGCTAACAAGCATACAAAAATACATAAACGAGTGCGAAATTTGTATAAAAGCTAAATACGAGCGCAATCCCTTGAGACCACCCTTAGCGTTAACGGAAACTCCCACGAAGCCTATGGAACATATTTATGGATCTATATAGTTCCGATAACACAACATTCCTTACGATAATAGATAACTTTTCTAAATTCACACAAGCGGTCCCGATACCAGCCGCCAATAGTTTCCATACCTCGTAAGGCCCAACGACCTAATTTAAAGACAACAATTTTTAGTCACTCCGGCCCAAGACAGATTTTTAAATCATCAAATTACGACCCAACGACCTAAAATTATGACATGCTATTTAAACGGATTTGTTGGTTTAAATAATCCCGCCATATTAAATCTGCCATCAAAAAAATATTAACCTGGAACGCATCTCTAATTTTGACAATGTCAACTTGATATTTACGAACCAAAAATCGGTCTTTTTGACGTTTCTTCTCGGGTAAACGGACGGCTCGTGGAGATAGGTAAGTGTTGATGGACTTCTAGTGTGTCAGCAGGGAGGAGAAGTTTCTTGTGTTTCGGAGGTGTAGAAAATTAGGCGACGCTTTCGTTTCAATCAATTTTTAATAGTGACTGTTCTCATTTGAAATATATTTACAGGTACAGACAAATAGAACACAATAGACAATAGACATTATCGATTTCTTTAAAACAGTGGTGCCATCTAAACGAGATGACACTGACTAAGCGGAATGACGTTTAACTACAACGACTCGACGATTGAATCATCTTCCGTTGGCTGTGGTAGTGTCGTCGTGGTGTCATAGATGGCGCTGCGTTAACATACTGGCCCCCCTTGAGAGCCATAGCTCTCAACCTTGGTTGCCTTGTCCTCATCTTCTAGCGACGATGATGATACTGGGAGAGGGCAGCTCTTCGAAAACGCCCTCTCAACGACGCCAGCTGCTGTCTTGATACAAGCAACTCTGGAAACCTTATCTCGTCCCGGGTACGTCTTTAGGATTCGTCCTAATCGCCATTTTAGGGGCGGTAAGTTGTCCTCTTTGATGAGCACCAAGGAACCGGGAGTGAGTGCACCCTGATTCTCCTTCCATTTGATACGTCTCTGAAGCTCGGAGATGTAGTCCGTGGCCCAGCGCTTCCAAAAGTGCTGTCTGAGCTGCTCGATGCGTAGGTAGCGAGATAAAGCGTGTGACGGCCTCGCCGTGATATCTACGCCTGCAGGAGCCGTCAGAGGCCGGCTAATGAGAAAATGACCTGGCGTCAGGGGCGTAAGGTCATCAGGATCTACGGACATTGGGTGCATGGAACGGGAGTTCAAGACTGCCTCTATTTGTACTAAAACCGTATTGAACTCTTCATAAGTTAAATGAGCCTTCCCTATAACGCGCGTTATATGGTGTTTGCAGGATTTGACTCCAGCTTCCCACAAACCGCCAAAGTGAGGTGCGTAAGGAGGTATAAATTTAAATTCTATTCGATTATTTGAAGCGTAATCAATAATACCTTGACAGCTGTTTTGTAAAAAATCAGAAAATTCCCTAGCTGCACCTACAAAGTTCCTACCATTATCAGAGTACATGAGTGAAGGTTTCCCTCTACGGGAAATAAACCTTTTTAAAGCTAGGACATAACTTTCCGATGACAGTGACGTCACAAGTTCCAAGTGTAATGCTCGTGTTGATAAACAAACAAATAAACATAAATAGCATTTCTCTAACCTAGAACCTCTGCCCCTTTTGTTTAAAACATACATAGGCCCCGCGTAATCAACGCCACATTTAATAAATGGAAAACCTGATTGGAAACGTTCACTGGGTAGATTACCCATTATAGGTTGTACGGACCTTGCCTTCATTCGACAACACCTGACACACTGATGCACAATCTTCTTAGCTAGGTTCCTACCACCTATTATCCACCACCTTTGTCTTATATGTGATAACAAAAGCTGTGGACGGCATGTAGCATATCATCATGATTATGCCTAAATAAAAGTATAGTGAACTGATGTTTACTACATAACAGCATGGGATGTTTCTGATCGAAGGGTAAGTCTGAATTGCATAACCTGCCCCCCACTCTCATTATATTATTCTCATCCAAAAAAACATTTAATGAACATAGTTTACCCGACGATTTAATTTTATGTTTATCCATTAAAGCACTATATTCACTTGGAAAGGCTTCTAGTTGTGCAATTCTAGTTAGAAACATTAGTGACCTATTTAATTCCGTGACTGATAACGCTCCTATGCTACGCTCCGATTTATTTTTTGCACGTAGGTTGTTTACAAATCGAAACACATACGCATAAACGCGTTGTATTTTCATAAATGAAGAATATCGATTGAAATTAATTATATTGTTATTAAGACTTTTATTCAACATACAAACTGTATTCGATTTAAGTTCTGGCAAGTTATCACAAAGTGGAACATCACAGTTTTGATCCCAGTTGGCAACCGCATTCAATAAAAATCTGGTCCGCGCCACCACAGATTTGAAATACTAAGCTCAGCCAAAGAAGTACCACGCGATAACAAATCCGCAGGATTGGACTTGCCATCAACATGACACCAAATTCCTTTACCTGCCATCAGGTCGTTTATTTCTGTTATTCGGTTTTAGACGAAAACCTTTAAGGAATGCGGTGACATCCTTAGCCAACCTAACACTATTGTTGAATCAGTCCACATTATGATCTTATCAAAGTTAATATGCATAGATTTTATTATTTTAGATTGTAATCTAGCACCTATTAGCGCACCGCACAATTCCAAACGTGGAATGGTAACCGGTTTGATTGGAGCGACGCGAGTCTTAGAACATAACAGCCTGACTGTTACGTCATCATTACTATTTACCGATCGTATGAATGCGCATGCACCGTAGGCCGTTTGACTAGCATCAGTAAATACGTGTAATTCAATACGATCTGGGGAATTTCCTATCACGTGACGAGGAATCCGAAGTTTATGTAAATCAATTAATGAATGAACGAATTTATGCCAGCATATCAAAACATCTGGCGGTAATGAGTCATCCCAACCTGTTTTGCACAGCCACAGTTTTTGCATTAGCGCCTTTGCTACTATTACAATATGGCTTAACAAACCTAATGGGTCATAAATTTGAGACACAACTGATAAGATAAAACGTTTAGTTATTTTAGATGTGTCAGATTTAATTTTTGTAGTATAATGAAGTTGATCACTATAATTTAACCAGCCCAATCCTAACGTTTTATTAGATTGGTTCTCGTCTAACATTAACTCTTTAGAATTTTCACTCTGTATGGAATCTGAAGCCACTTCAGGTGAATTGAAAACCCACTTACGCAGCGGAAAACAACCAGAGTTGAACACATCTGAAATCTGTTTACAAAGGTGGGACAAATGCGATTTATTGTCATCGCCCATTAATAAATCGTCGACGTACATGTTTTCTAATATTATTCTCGAAATTTCAGGATCATTACAATCTAGTGCCAGCTGACGGACACAGCGTATACTTAAGTAGGGCGCGGAGGCCGTTCCATACGTAACGGTGTTAAGGCGATACACATTGACGGGATCAGACTTATTCTCACGCCACAAGATCAACTGTAACTTACGTTGATCCTCATGTATGGAAATCTGCCGAAACATTTTCTCTATATCGGCATATGCAACATACTGATATTGCCTGAATCTCAAAAGAACAAAAAACAAATCATTTTGAAGAGGAGGACCTGTCCATTGGATATCATTGAGAGATTTTCCGGACGACGTTTTTTGGCTCGCATTGAAGACCACTCTTAATTTGGTCGTAGTGCTGTGCTCACGGAAGACTCCATGATGAGGCAGAAAACAACACGGCATAGAGTAATCCTCAACACGAGTCATATGTCCAAGTCTCTCGTACTCTCGCATAAAATCAACGTACATGGACCTATAATGCGGTTGACGTTGTAATTTATTTTCCAGGGACATAAATCTATTTTTAGCTAGATTGTAGCTATCACCAAGATTATTTGGTGACTCCTTAAGCGGTATTCTAACCGAGAAACGACCGTTGTCGTCTCGCTTAGTAGTATCATTAAATAATTGTTCACATAAACGATCTTCAGAACAAAGCGATTTTATACATGGCGAAATTTCTTCAATTTCCCAAAATCTTTTTAACTGATCGTTTACTTCTAACTCTGAAATTTGACCGAAATTACACTGCACCTGATTTATGCGCAAGCTCTCAGTGTGTACCGGACCTGAAACTATCCATCCTAGCTTCGTATTATTCAAATACGGACCACTAGGTAACCGAATTCTACCTTCAAGCAAAAGATCCCAAAAATAGTTTGCACCAATTAAAATATCTATTTGAGCAGGTGTACAAAACAAAGGATCAGCGAGATCGATATTTTCGGGTATATTTAAATTACTAACTAATGTAGACGCGGGTAATGTGGAAGTGATTTGCGGTATAGCCAAACAATGCATGCGTATTTCGTGATTATTCTTTAAAGAACGTAATTTTATGTAACAAGTTTCGTTCGTTTTTGTAACTGTTTGACCTATACCACTGATTTTATAAGTGGACTGTAATGTATTAGCGCGAATTTTCTTACAAAATTAACTTGATATGAGGCAGTGCTGGCTACCGCTGTCCAGTAAAGCACGAGCTCTGATGTACTGGGTATTATCATCTGCAGCGACTTCTACCACAGCTGTCGACAGCAAAACCGGTTCTAAAGTAGTGTGTGTTATACTAGAGTGTAAACTAGCTGAACAATTATGACCTGCAGGTTGTGACTGAAGGTCTGAGGCAACATGTGATACGGCAGACACTACTTTTCCAGTGTTGAGAACCTCATGCAACAACGAGTTGTGTTTTTCATTACACTGCCTACAAGGTCCGAAGAAACAGTCTTTACTGGAATGACCCAGACGTAAACAGTTTAAGCACAGATCTTTACACTCAACTAGGTTTAGTTTATCTTGCGGAGATAAACTTAAGAATTGACTACAAGCATAGACAGGATGATTACCCTCACACTTAGCACATAAACGCTTAGATCTATTCTTTTTATTATTACTTGAAGAATTATTACTTTGTGTAGACACAAAAGTTTGAACTTTTGATGTCTGTTTTCTATTGTTATCTTGAAATACCTTGCTATTCGAATTATTGGAATGACTTGCTTTAACCAAATCTAAGACTTCAGCTTTCTCCTTTAAAAAGGTAATCAATGTGTCAAATTTTATGGATTCATTAGTAGTTTTAATAAAATTAATTTTGTACTGCTGCCAGTCCTTATCTATGACAGCATCAAACTTAGACACAATGATATAAATTAGCAAAGTATCCCAATACTCAATGGGTTCCCCTAATATTTTTAGAGCGCGTAGATTTTCAAATATTGAATCAACCATTTTACGAATATAAACTGCTGATTCTTTTGTAAGGGGTTGTACAGAGAAGATAGATCTAACATGATTATGTACCAGCAAATTTTTTATTATCATACCTATCCTCGATCATTTCCCAAGCTATTTTATAATTACTGGCAGAAAATTCTAGAGATTTAATTACCTGAAGGGCATTACCCGTAAGAGCAGATCTTAAATAATGAAATCTCTGTACATCATCTAGCTCTTCAGAGTTGTGAATCATTGACAAGTATGTATCTCTAAATTCTAGCCAATTTTCATAAGATCCATCGAATGAGGGCAACGATATAGTGGGCAATTTAACCATTAACTTGTTTTTGCACTTATGAGAATTATCAACACTAGTACTACTAACTTTTTGATTTTCTAACAGACACTCAATAGTTGACATAGCACTGTAATAAGAATTTTCAAACATTTCACGTTCTAACAACTGTTTATCATATTCCTTTTCATCTACTAATTCCTCAATAGCATATTGAATAGTACTAAAGTTTTGTAATAAGTTAGCTGCCGACCGCTGACGTAGCTTTAATAAATAAAATATATATATATATAATAAAAAATAAAAAATAATTCGTTTATTTGTTTGGCAGTTAACTCACCAGAATTTGAAAAGGAATCTATACTCTTTACAAACAGCGTCAAACTACCCTTAAGAGGACCCCGTTTTCTCACTAATTCCTTAAACGCCTCACTCATATTGACGATTTATGGAAAGAAAGAGTACTCACGGTTATCCTGCAACCACAGTGGTGAATAATACGCACCACACCCGTTGTTCCTATAAGATATAAGGCGATTTTAGTATAAATAGGACAAAGGTGTATGTGGGTAAGGATTGGGAAAGGTCTTACGCCCCTGATTGAAGTCACTCCTCCTGGCCGGCCGCTAGTCTTCGTCTTGCTGGCTGGTCGTATTTCTCCAGGCTGGTCGCTGGTGATCGCTTTAGATGTGGCTCGTAGGACCAAATGTTGATGGACTTCTAGTGTGTCAGCAGGGAGGAGATAAGTTTCTTGTGTTTCGGAGGTGTAGAAAATTAGGCGACGCTTTCGTTTCAATCAATTTTTAATAGTGACTGTTCTCATTTGAAATATATTTACAGGTACAGACAAATAGAACACAATAGACAATAGACATTATCGATTTCTTTAAAACAGTGGTGCCATCTAAACGAGATGACACTGACTAAGCGGAATGACGTTTAACTACAACGACTCGACGATTGAATCATCTTCCGTTGGCTGTGGTAGTGTCGTCGTGGTGTCATAGATGGCGCTGCGTTAACAGTAAGTAAATCTATTCATATCTTTCTAATCATTACATGATGATGTCTAAAATGTATTGCAAACAGTTGTGAAAATGTTATGTTTTGTTTTCACGCATTTTTTTTTATTGAAAAGTCATTTTAGTTCCATTTTATACGAATCATAAAAACTATGTCCCAAAATAAGGTCGGTGGGTTTTTATTCTAAAAGTTACTTAAATTTCTATGTCATAATATTAAGTCATTGGGTGTTAACGTTATTTTTCTTTTGTTAAAGTTATGGACGACAAAGAAATTGAAAATGAGCTCAATCTGGACTTATCGGAATTTGAAGATGACGATGACAATGATGACATCGTTGATGTGGATTATTGACCTGAGCGCCGAAATCGTCAGTCGGATAATTCAGCAGACTCGTCTTCTGATTCAGAAGGCGAGCTGTCGTTTTTAAGTCCTGCAATTTCGAATTCTTCTGTTACGCGAGGGAGGAGCTCTCAGCGTCGAGGTGGCCGGCGTGGTCGAGGAATTGCTTCGATTTCTCGACCAAGTAATAGAAAAAGAAGTTCGTCTCGTCGGAATGTATACCAGCAAGTGGAAGCTGTAGATAACGAGGACATTGGCAGCGAAGATGAACAAACAGGAGGTTGGATAGAAAAAGATTTTAATCCTGATATAATTCCTTTTATGCACCCGTCGTATTTACCCCTGAATGACGAAGATTTCTGTAAAATTGATTATTTTCGGCAATACGTAAATGATGAACTGATACAAATTATCGTAGACAGATCTAATGAGATATATTTATCAAGAACCGGTCAGTTTTTACATTTGACAGTTAACGAGTGGTATATTTTTATTGCAATTAATTTTGCTATGTCATGTATTGGATATCCAAGTCTCCGAATGTACTGGCAACGTGAGTTTCGTGTTTCTTTTGTAGCTGATCTGTTCGAACGCTCGTTGGGATGTAATGAAAGTGGACTGTATAGTTAAAACGTGGTATATTGCCGATTATAAAGAATACAATTGTAAGGGTCCCGGACAAACAGATTTTTGGGAACGGTTGAGTGTCGTCCGTCGCGGTGGTCCCCGAGAATGCGAGTGTCCGCTGGCCCGGCCGGCTCCCCCGCCCGCACCTCCGCTCGCTCGCTGATGACGCTTGCTGATGACGCGCAGCGGTCACGTCGCCTGCGCGTGCCGTCCGCGAGATTGTTGGGTTCGATTCCCAACATGCTGCCCGGGTTGAAGTGAAGACTTCAAAAATCTGGAAGGGGGCAAATATTATTGAAAGCCCTCCTTATGGTGCCCCTCTTGGTCTTTACCTCTGCAACTCTTGCGATGCCGTCGCTGCCAGGGTGAACCTTTGTGACCCTTCCTAAAGACCAGAGTAGAGGAGGAAGAGCTCTGTCTTTTATGAGGACAAGAGAGCCTAACTTTAGCTCTGTCTTCGAAGAGCGCCACTTCACCTTCTGCTGCAGTAGAGCTACGTATTCAAGTGAAAAACGTTGCCAGAAGTGCTGTTTGATGTGCTCTATTCTCTTGAAGCGCTCCAGACGATTAATATTGCGATCAGAGACCTGTGGATGAGGTATAGCATTAAGTGGCCGTCCAATCAGGAAATGAGAAGGTGTCAGAGCGGAAAAGTCAAGGGGTTCTGAGGAGAGAGGAGTAAGAGGACGGGAGTTTAAAACAGCTTCTATTTGAGTGAGGCACGTAGCCATTTCCTCGTAGGTGAGATGAGTGGATTGCAATAACCTTTTAAGATGGTGTTTTGTGGAACGAACAGCTGCCTCGGCTAAGTCGTTGAAGTGAGGACTATATGCAGGTACGAATTTAAATTCTATACCTTCTTGAGATATTTGACCCTCAAGGTCTGATTGGACAAGAAACTTTGATAGCTCATTGTAAGTGCCGACAAAGTTAGTGCCATTATCGGACGTAATACTTTGCGGTTTCCCCCGACGTGACACAAAACGATTGAGAGCGGCTAAATAAGCTTCACTGGATAGTGCAGTAACGAGCTCGATATGACAGGCCTTGGTCGAGTTACAGATGAAGATTGCCAAAAACGATTTAATAAGTCTGCAACCTCTGCCCTTCCTGTCCGCTATCATCACTGGCCCTGCGTAATCGACACTACAATGTAAGAAAGGGTACTCTAATTCAGTTCGAGTTGTCGGTAACTGACCCATAATGGGTTGTGCCGATTCCGCCTTGTACCGACAACATCGAACTCGATTCCCAACAGATCACATGTCACGAAACAGATATTTCACTCTTCGAAATTCTTTAAAACTTGTTAATGATAATGACTTTTCTGCCGAAGACAAAAGTAAAGACAAGCTCTGGAAGGTTCGCCCACTTATCAACGAAATTCTTAAAGGTTGCAATTCCATACCAAAAGATCAAACACTGTCAATTGACGAAATGATAATACCTTTTACGGGCTCCTGTGGGCTGAAGCAATATTGCCCAGGTAAACCTAATCCCACAGGTTTAAAAGCTTTCATTTTGGCGAATCCCGCAGGAGAAGTGTGTGATTTGGATATATCAAGGGGCAACTACATATCCTTCTTATGCTGACACATCATTTGGGTTGGGGGAGAAGGCAGTTCTTGCCTTAACGGAAGATTTAATGCCAGGACATATAATTTACTGTGATAGGTACTTTACCTCCGAGACACTGATTATGGAATTAAAAAAAAGAGACCTGATGTGTGCCGGTTAGGGCATGCAATTATCGAAAGTTTTCGATAATCAGATTTTTATCGGGTTTTTTTCCGATAAATACCGATAATTACCGGTTTTTATAATAATCTATGAAAACGTGTATTTCTCGGATTAAAATACTGGTATTACTCCAATGAAACCCCGAAACATTAAAAAAAAGGTTTTAATCAATAAAATGTGATTTATTCAATCAAATTACTTAATTTTAAATAAAACATCTTTTAAACCACTTTTTTGCTTTATATGAACAAAATAATCATTATTCGTTAACATTATTAATCATCTAGGCTCTACAAAATAATTGACATTTAGCAAGATAGAGAGAAAATTACTGATTAGTATCAGTCATTTGCTTATTTCTTACAGAGTTATATAAAAACGTAAAACAATTGTCTAAAGTTTAATAAAATGAATGCGCGGCAGGTAGAGATGGGTAATATAGTTTTTTTTCGGCAAAGGTTGTTCATCCGATGTTTAGATTTTTCATCGATGTCAACATCGGTTTTTAGATGTCGATGTCGACGGCCATTTATGTACAACTACAGAGTACAAATACGTTTGATTAGTTGGTGCCAATTGTTAGACAGTATTCGTTTAGATATTTAGATGTAATATTCTGTAGTAAATAGAATAACCTGACTTCAGGTCGGTACTATTTACAAAAAATTACATATTTATAAATATTTAACATTAAATCAAAATTATTTACCTTTAAGTCCACAAATACTATCCATAAAATATTTACAATATTGCTACAATTGAAGCAATTAGAAAATAACCACAAAACTACTATAAAAAACAATTTTTATAAATTAAAGAAGTCCACCGGCGCGTTGCACCGCTTATTAGTCTCAATAACAATAGCCAAAGTTATTATTTTGCAAATACTGGCTAATAATAACTACAAATAATTCCAAATAATAACTTTAATATCTTCACAAACAAAATGTGACCTTTTTTCCCTGCAACAATAACTATCTTAAAAATATTTTGAGCAATAAGGTAGATTAAAGAATAGCGCCTACGAAACATTCGGTTTGCAACGGATTAACGGATGCAATATTCGCTTCATCTCTTTCTCACTACATAGAGGTTGCTTTAAATGTTTGGATTTTAGATGAATGTAAAACCGATATCTGCTTATTACGATTTCGTTGTTCGGTTGGTTGGGTGAATCTGAAATCGAGAAATGATCGTAGTTGTTTAGATGTGGTGAAACCGGTTATCTGTAAACATCACATCGATGTCATCCGATGTTTGGATGGTAACCGATTTTAGTTGTGATTTGAGACATCGAATTCATGGCTAGCGGCGGGCGAGCGAGGAATGCTATGGGTAGGCAGGCACAAGATGATGTAGCAGCATAGCGATATGGCCGCAACAAATCGTTACACGCGTTTAACCGTCGTGGCGTCGTAACGAAATGAATTGAATCCTTTTTAATATTTTTTTTACTTTTATCGTTTATCGGTATTTTTATCGAAAGTTTTCGATAATTATCGCTTGCTAAAATTAAACGATTATCGGTAAATTATCGATAATCGATTATCGGTTTGCATGCCCTAGTGCCGGTACATTAATGAAGAATAGAGTACCTAAGCCTGCAAGATTAATACTCAAAGAGGACAAAGACTTAAAGAAAGCAGGGAGAGGAAGTTATCAGGTACTGGTCAACGATGCGAAGAATATAGCTATAACTAAAGTAAATGTAAAGTAAGAATTAATAATGTCATATTATTAATTCTTAAAATGATCATATTCGTGCGCGGAAATGGCGGAAAATGAAACGTTTCGGCGCCGGCGGGCCTGTGACTGGTTGAAGCGGCTGATTGGCCGGACACCTCGTTCGAATCGCACGCCCTGCCCGTGATAAACAGGTTTATACTGGTTTGTTTGTTTACAAATACAAATGAAACCTAGTTTGTGTTGTGACAAGTCGCGTGAAAGGTCACAGGTAACTTTGCGGATTGTCGAAATTAATAACACTGTTTGTATTTAATTACGTATTAGTTTTTACTGTATTACGAGTAGTGTGAGTGTCAATAGTTTTTGTAAATATAATTAAGTGTAAATATAACTATTTACACTTAATTATATTTACAAAAACTATAGGTAATAATAGGTTTTATATTTAGTGTGCAGTTAAATAGGATAAAAATGCCGGGACGTAGCGGTAACAGTGAATTGTGGTTACATTTTGAGAAAGATAATAGTGGGAAAGCTAGTTGTAATATATGTAAAGAAAAGATTTCTTATAAATCTACTACGGCCAATTTGAAAAGCCATTTGAAGCGGAAACATGTATCAATCTTTAGTTCAGCCTTTTCGTCTCAAACTCCGCCTCCGCCTATATTACTTCAAACAAATCCATCCTTGCCAGGACCAAGCAATATACCTGCTACTGTACCTTCTACTCAAGGCCCAGTTGAGAGCACCGATGAGAGTGGAACCGGCAGAACTAAACGTCAGCGTTTGATGGCTGAATTTACTAATAAAAAAATTAGCGCCGAGCAAAAAAAAACAAATAAACCTGGATTTATTAGATCTGTGCACTGACTCTTTCCATCCATTTTCTATAGTGGAAGAAAGGGCGTTCAAAAATACAGCCGCTGGATCCCGGGATATGAACTTCCAACCAGGAAAACTTTATCGAACTCAATAATGCAACAGGCCTACACTAAGACCTTTGATTTTATACAAAATCAAATGAAAAATGATGTCAAGTCGATTTGTTTAACTGCAGATATGTGGACCTCTTTAAAAACTGAAAGTTATATAGCCCTCACAGGTCATTATTTAACAGATAATTTAGAATTTAAAACCGTATTGCTAGGATGTTGTCATTTTTCCGGACACCATACATCTGAAAATATCGCCACAGAAATCAGGATACTGGTAGATAAATTTGGATTGAAGGAAAAAGTAAACTTTATGGTTACTGATAATGCCTCAAACACAGTCAGAGCCGGAAAGGACATTTTAAACTGGAAGAATTTTGGGTGTTACGCACACACACTGAATTTAATTGTTGATAATGCTCTAAAACTTGTCGAAGATGATATCGCCAAAGTAAAAAGGATTGTGGCACATGTTAAAAAAAGCACGCTTTCATCAGAGAGGTTGCAGAAATATCAAATTCAACAAGGAAATGAACCAAAACGTCTTAGCCAAGCCGTAGATACAAGATGGAATTCAACATATTATATGCTAAAAAGATTTGTTGAGCTTGAAGAAGCTATTCGTGCTACCTTAGCTTTCACAGATAGTCGTTTACCCATAATCACTACCGAAATTGGACATTATACTCACAATTGTGTCAAATATTAAGACCATTTGAAGAGATCACCAAATCTATGAGCGAGGAGAAATATGTATCTGGAAGTTCCGTAATCGTTGTCACACGATGCCTTAAAGAAGCATGTGAAAAAATTACATGCAGAACGGATTTGCTATCTGCCGTTACAGACGTTGCCTTGATATTAAGGTCCGGATTAATAGACCGTTTCGGAATAATTGAACAAAGTGGCACCTTTTCATTGTGCATTTTCATGGACCCCCGCTTCAAAACACAAGGTTTTTGTGATCAAAATGAAGCAAATAAAACAAAAGAAAGAGTTAGGAAAATGGTTGCTGCACTGATCGCAAAAACAACAGACACCACACCATCTACAGTTTTGACAGTAACTGACGACTTAAACAAAAGTAATGACGATTTAAACCCGTGGAATATTTTTGACCAAATTGCAAGTACTACAACACAAGGAACGCCACTGTCAAAGGCAATAAAGGAGGTAGATATGTACCTAGCGGACGAACTATTACCTCGCAAAGACCAGCTAGGAAATTTAAACTGCCCTCTCGAATGGTGGAAAAATCATCAATTTGTATATCCCCACCAAAAACAAATATTTGTTACCCACTGTAACATAGTGGCTACATCTGTTCCTTGTGAACGGATGTTCTCGAAAACTGGTCTTATTATAAACCAAAGACGAACAAGGCTGACCACAAGCCAAGTAGAACAAATCATGTTCCTGAACGTAAATTCGCCTGAAGACCAAGGTTCAAGGGCTATGAATAAAATGTAAAATAAAAAAAAACCGAATGTACCTAAAATTATTAAAGACAAGATTAAAAGTAAAAAAAGTATAACAAGCCAAAATAATGTAAATAAAAATTATAAATAATAATTGATTTATGTACATAAAATCAGATGATCTTCTAAATACGCCTGAAATTTGTGTTTTATAGCAAATTAATCAGTCAGTCCTAAGCCTGAAAAAAGTATGAAGGGAAGATCATCTAGAACCCTAGGTAGGTAGTAGGTAAAGTCATCATAAAATGTTATCCAATTTCATTAGGTAAACTGAATCAAATTGTTCGTAAATTAACATTACAACAGCATACGTTAATAAAAGCGTTTAGGCGTTTATCGTTCATGCAAGTTGACGTTCGTAACACGTTAACTCGTTGACGAAATTAACTAGTTGATCAACTAGTTGACAAACGCAATTCAACGTTAACGTTGTTCGTCGTTGACGGAAAACCCTTCAACGACCCATCGCTAGTCACCACTGCGTCGACTGCCCGGAAGACACGGCGCTGCACATGTTGCAGGAGTGCCGTGCGTGGGTGACGCAGCGCCGTGAACTAGTCGCGGCAGTTGGTGGTATCCTCTCGCTTCCAACCGTGGTTCTGTCCATGGTCAGAAGCGAGAGTGCGTGGGAAGCCGTCGCCACCTTTTGCGAGGTGGTGATGGCGACCAAGGAGGGAGCGGAGAGGGAGCGAGAGGCGACGGCTACTCTCCCTTCCCGCGCCAGACGCACCGGGCGCCGCCGGAGGGCGCGCAACGATCTCCGGCCACCTTAGTGTGTGGCCTGCGGGCGACGGGTTAGGCGACCCGTCGCCCGACCAGTAACAGGCCCGAGAAGGCGGCGCGCATGTGTTCTGTGTGCGCCTCTCACGAGGACGTGGGGCAAGGCCCCACAGAATGAGAGGGCTGCCAGGGGCTGGCGGACCGAGGCCTGCCGGGGTTGCGGTGCATGCAGCTGCGAATCCCGCGACCCCGGCCAAGGGTCAGGAGTAGGAACACCGTGGGTTTTTAGCCGGTAAGAGTCCGGCATAACCCTTCGCCTTCCCCGGGCGAAGGGTGTCCATGAGGATATTCCCACGATAAAAAAAAAAGCCTATAGAGACCCTAGAGTAATGGAAACTAGATGCCAGTGCAAGGACACTGAAAAAGGATCTTTAAAATGTTCCACATTTACAGAAATAGATGGGCAAAATATTTTCTAAGATTTTTGGAGAAGGAAATGGCCAGAAAAAAATAATTCCGTTAATAATCTTGTGACATCCTTACGTGTTAAGAGACCAAGGGGGAGAACAAGTGATAAAGAATCGAAAAGAGTTTGTTTTACAATCTTTGTTTTACTATTTGAAAAAAAAAAGACCAGCCAATCAAAGTGTGCAAAACTATGTTTCTGAGGACTCAAGTAATCGGAAGATGGACAGTTCTGAACTGGAAAAATAAACAAGTACCTATTTCTAAAAGGAACAACACAGATTCAGATTCTCTTAAAACTAAAGATTCTAGTTCAATGCCTTTTGAATTAGAACGTCAGGAGCTTAGAAGGTTTTTAGAATCATTGCCAGCAATTGAATCGCACTACTGTCGTGCCAATACGCAGAAAAAGTATTTCTTACCAGAGTGGCGATCAAAACGATCCCTTTGCGATTTTTATATAAATGATTGGTATAAAACACGCAACGTGGATGCCTTGTCTATCTGCAAGTTTTATGAAGAATTTGACGTAGAAAATCTCGGATTGTACTATCCTAAAAAGGACCAATGTGAGAAATGTGCTCTCTTTAAAGTTAGCAATAAGTAGCGATGTTACGAATCGAATTTTTTCCAACTTGGATAACTCGAGTTGACTCGACCGCTAACTCGAATCGCAACTCGAGTTGACTCGATTCGTATCAACCGGATGGGATGCGCTTCGCGATTCGCGGCAGCAGCCTGCAGCCAAACGGATCGGCGAGTCGAGTCGAGTTCACCAATTCGTATTCTTGATTCGAGTTTACTTTACACTTGCCTTGCCGAGCGAGTCACGCCAACACAGTTAACTGACTATTCGTGCACTTTATATGCATTGTAATAAGGGTCATGAATGGTCAGTCACCCGTTTTGGCGTTTGTATGTAATGTGCGTTGCATTGACTTAACTCACCGTCGCACCTGTTATCTAGTGATACTAGATACAGAAAAGATGTTATGGCGAATATTATAGTAGATGGCGGCCCGAACCGATCCGAGGTGAACCGACCGACGGCGACGGGCGCGGGGCGACCAGCGGGAGACACGAACGATACGAATACGAATCAAAACAAAATGAATATTCGTCGAGTCGAGTTAAGGTTTTGAGTTGCCCTAGCAAATCGCTGACCCGCAAGTCTTTCACTCGCATAACTCGCATCACTCGCATTCGTTATGCGCTCACTTGCCCCAGAGAGTTAGTACGCGAGTTGATTCGAGTTGCGAATGAACTCGATTCGAATCAACTCGTTTAGACTCTGATTCGAGTTATTCGAATCAGTCAACTCGACTCGCCCATCACTAGCAATAAGTCGCAAGAAGATTATTTAGAACATCAAAGTAAGAAAGAAGAAGCTCGAGCAGAAGCAGAAAAGGATAGAGCTGAAGAAAGTGTCGTTTTTACGGTTGACTTGCAGGCGGTTCTGATGGCACCAAAATTAAAAACAACTAGTTTATACTGCAGAACAAAGCTCCAAATACATAATCTTGCCTTTTATAATTTGAAGAACAAAGATGGCTATTGCCATTTATGGAACGAAACCGAAGGAGGTTTAAACTCTGAAGAGTTTGCAAGTATACAATGTGGCGCTGAGGTTATCACATTAAATGATACTACGTATACTACATGGCATTCTTTGATCATACACAAAAGAAGAAAAGAAAATATTTAATATTTTAGCCGCAGGATATTTTTTTTCGTTTTAGTATTTAACAACATCATGTAAACGCATAGAGATATCTTTGACGAATACTATTAGGTCAAAGACCCGTTAAGCCGGCGAAAAGTCTAAACGTTGCCATTCCGAATTACCTAAAATCAAGTAACAAAAAAAAACAATTCAAACGAAAAATTACCTACGCGTAACGACATATGGCATATTTTTCAATGTGCGAAATTAAAAGAAACGGTTTGGCGCGCGGCGGTATTGTCGAGATGTAAACAACATGGTAGTTTTCCGCCCACAGGCGTGTGAGTGTATCAATCAGTGCGGCGCCCTTGTCCTTGAAGGATAGTTTAGTTGCGCGAGCCGCATAATACGCGCACGCGCCCTTTGCATTTTTATTGTTTTGTTTGTAATAATAATAACCGTGATAGAACGCTTTAGTTTTGTAAGAACTGTTGATTTTGTAGACATTCGGATAAGTTTACTGTTTTGTTTGTGATAAGACACGTTAATAGGTACAATTATTTAAGTGAATTATAATTTAGTGAAGTGGTGTGACAACTCGTGCGAAATTGGACGCTTTTTACTTTCAAGATGCCCCGTAGGAACTTCACGTCATCGGAGTACACCGATATGATCCTAATTTATGGGGAATGCCATCAAAAAGCTGCTCTGGCGTTACGAACATACCGAGAAAGGTATAGTACGACCCGTGTATGTCCTTCAGACTCGCGGATCTTTATTAGGACAGTTCAAAGATTACGTGACAACGAACCATTGATCCCGGGTCAGATTGACGTCCCACCGCAAGTACTAGTGTCCAACGAACAACAAATGTTGGATTATTTCGTTCGTAATCCAACATCAAGTCTCCGTAGAGCAGCTCGCCAGTTCCGAGTACATCACAAAACTGTACACAAAGGTTAATAAAAAAAACAAGCAACGGCCTTTCAAATATCGAAAGGTACCGGGTCAACTGAGTAGGAATAAGCCACCTAGAGAAGCCTACTGTCAGTGGCTACTGAGCAAAGTAGCTAATGACCCCGATTTTTTGCCTAACATAATGTGGACGGACGAGAGCACATTCACACGCAACGGGATCTGGAATCGGCAAAACTTGCGATACTGGAGTCGAGAAAACCCTCACCTGTATCGAGAGTCTTCGTACCAATACCGATTTTCCATTAACGTTTGGGTTGGAATACACGGGAATGAAATAATTGGTCCAGTGTTTATTGACGGCAACCTTAATGAGCCCAGATTTTTGGAACTCCTTGACGGTCCAGTGGCGGATTATGTTGACCAATTACCGATGCGTGCAAATAGCCAATTATGGTACCAGCTTGATGGTGCACCCGCTCATTCAGTGGTGGCTGCCAGAGAGCGGCTCAATGATATGTTCGGAGAGCAGTGGATTGGCCGATACGGACCTTTTCGATGGCCAGCACGGTCACCAGACCTAACCCCATTAGATTTTTTCTTATGGGGATACTTGAAAAACGAGGTTTACGCCACTGAAGTGACCAGTGGAGGACTTAAAAATAAAATTATTCTGGCCTTCAACAAGGTAAAACTTTTAGCCGCGAATGGTGACCTACTGCGAAGGGTTCAAAATAACATCTTACGACGATGTCAATTATGCATTCAGGAAAAGGGTGGAAATTTTTAAAATTTAAAATCCCTATTAATATGTAAATTGCCTATTTAAACGACGGCGACGTCGATTTCGCTGTCTGGGTGCAGTAGCCTCTTGTTCACTAAAATAAAATAAAAATACAAGGTTAGTCGGAAAGGGGGTACTAATCCGAAGCCCACTTTTAGTATCACTGATGACTGTTTGAAAGCAAGTGTTAAAATTTCAAAATTCGATAATTTTTTTTCCAAATAAAATGATTTTTATTTTAGTTTTTTCAAAAATTCTTCATCCCTGCTTTAGTTAAAAATTCAGAAAATGGTGCATCTAATTCATGACCCCAAATATGACCTAAAATGTAAACACAGCTGATCATAACTGGGGATAGGCAGATTTTACAGATTTTTTTTTGAGATTTTTGAACAACTGTTTCTCTTAAACTATTGACTTTTGGGGAAAGTGGTAGAACAAAAGTTACTCATTATTATGGGTACTTTAACACCCTTTCGGATTAGTACCCCCTTTCTGACTAACCTTGTATATCATGGTTATCAGACTTTTATTTATTTCCTAAATATGACAAGTAATATTTACCATTCAGTAATATTGACTGGTGTAGATGTTGCACCAGCAATATCTACAATATCTTCATGTCTGAAATAATAAGATAAACAGATATAAAGTGGTTCATAACTTTAGAATATGCATCTCCTACTATCCTGTAAGTCTTAACGGCTGAATGGATTCGGATGAAATTTTGCACACATGTAGACAATGTCCTGGATTAGGACAGAGAATACTTTTTAACCGAGTACATAAAGTAGTTCGACTAGGATGCCCCTAGGATAAGACTTATTGGTTTCATATCTAAAAACTGCATCTAAAATGTGTCACGTTTTCACGAAAAAACAAACAAGAGAATTAGCTTTCCAGTATGCAGAGGCAAATGCTATCTGTCCAGAAAAATGGAATACTGACAAAATTGCATCTGTGGAATGGCTCCGACGTTTCATGTCGAGACACAAAGATTTGTCATTCAGAAAACCTGAGAGCACTTCTTTGTCCAGGGCGACAAGTTTTAATGAGACGAATGTTGGCATATGGCATACAGATGAAAAAATAACGCCTAATAAGAACAAAACAGCAAACGTCATATCTCTGGTAGGTAACGCCTTAGAGACTTAATTCCTTCATTTATGGACTTCTTAGATAGTTCACTAATTATGACCTAAGTATCGTTACTGGAAAAAAGATCATTCGTATCCTTATTTAATCGCCTGATAACAAAAGAGAAACCATCACATCTCTGGTTGGTCACAGCTTGGAGTTTTTTTTTTTCTTATATGGACTTCTATGGTTGTTCTCTAATTATGTCCGTAGTATCGAGGATGGCGATGGAAAAAAAAATGATGCGAAAAGGTTGCATTGGCTTTTACAGAGTACATTTTTGAAAAATAATAATTTTGTATATCCCACTGAAAGACTATTAATTTTTAACCGACTTCAAAAAGGAGGAGGTTCTCATTTCGGCTGCATGTTTTTTTTTTATATTTGTTACCTCATATCTCCGTCATTTATGAACCGATTTGAAAAATTCTTATTTCGTTCGAAAGGGTATACTTTCCGATTGGTCCCATATAAATTTTGTTACGATTAGACCATGAACTTCAGAGATATGGAACGGAACTCCTCATTGGCCTACTGATGCATTGGCAGCTGCTCAAAAAATGAATGCAGATCTACAGAGAGTAGTTGCATGGTCTGAGCAAAATTCACTAGTTTTGAACCCACTTAAATCTTAGTTTATGGTGTTAGGCAGTAGAAAAATAATCAGCACAATACTGTCAGTTAAATCAGAAATTAATATAATAGGCAAAAAATTTAAAGGGTAGAGACAGCATGGAGCCTGGGTCTAACAATGGATCCAGTGCTACACTTTGAGAAACACATCAGTAACTCCATGAGGAACTGCTTCTATAGACTAAAAATATTATACTCAATCAGAGAATATCTGAGTGTCCCGTTAAGGAAACAGCTAGTGGATAGCCTAATTCTGTCATAGCTCAACTACCGTGACACCGTGTATGGTCCATGTCTGCAATCAAGAACTGGTAAACTGATCCAGTGTATACAAAATGCATGTACACGATTTTGTGTCAACATACCGCGAAGATGTCACGTCACTCCTTTCACAAATGACAACAAATACTAAAAATGGCCGCGAGGAGGAAGCTACATATGGCTAGTTTACTCTTTGGTGTCATTACTACACAGACACCACATTATCTATTTGCAAAACTGAGCTGGAGACAACATCAATATAAAAATCACATACGTTATGCAACAAAGCCCCTTTCCATCCCAAAACACAGAACCATGGCATTCAGGGGTAGTTTTAAGTTTGCTGCAACTCACTGCTGGAATGACCTTCCTCCACCGGTAAGAGGCTTGAAATCAAAACAAACCTTTTTATGGCATTTGAAAAAACTTTACATGCAGATACAGCAGTCTTGATTACTTGTATTAATCTGAATAACATAATAACCTAAATAATATAATAATTTAAATAATTTGAATAGTATAATAATTTAAATAACATATATTCTATCTACATTCCATAATCTAAATAATTCAGAAAACTATATTCGAACCTCGAGGGTCATGGCCTTCTGGAAATGGTTCGGGTCACCAGCAGTGGGATGGGGCGCCTCCTTTCAATCTGCCCCTTTTCTGCCATGGCCTGTGTCTACTGTAAGACAACCTTGGTGGCTTGCTGTAAGCTCAAACATTTTAAGTCATAAAAAATGCAAAAAAGGATGCTACACATTCTAGGTTGATGATACTAGCAAATGGATTGTAGATTTTTAAAAAAGATAAGGTTTTCCTTAGGGGTTATGGCCTCAAGTCAAGTATGAGCAGAATTCTCAGAAGGTCTCTTGAGTTGTTCTGTTGAGTTGGTTCTTCCAGACATTTTGGTGAGGTAATTATGTTAATTGTTTAGTATAAACTGACAATCAGTGTATATTTTCTGTTTCTGGTAGCTTGAAACACTGAAACAATTTAATTGGGTTACTCAGTAAGCATCGACACTAACTCCATTACACAAAATATGTACAATTTATTTATTAATGCTAATACACTTTTCGATTGGTTGCATTTCAAACGGGACTAATCACGTGGCAGTCGCAAGCGTCGGTGTGTCGTTTACCGTTATGATGCTCTTACGCAACAATGCAATGGCCGCCGCCCGTCTCCTTGCATAATTTGGTTTGCTGTTTTGATGCGACTGGCATGTTTTATTATGAAATGCAATTCTTGTTCACATATTTAATAACAATATTTATATTGGATTGGTGGAATGTGTCAAAACTAGGGCTGGGAGAAAAGCTCTGATGATTAGGTTTAAGATAAATTTAAGAGGGCTATCGCATTTTGTCTCCTGTCTCGCTCGCAAAGGACCATATTTTTAAGAATGTTAAATTAAAAGATGCATTTTTTAATAATGTATTCAATGGGCTCCCTTTAAAATAATATTAATTTGATAGGTAATTATTAAAAACACATTACTATCGTGTTCCTTAATAAACTCAGCTCAATAATTATTATGATCCGTTTTTGAGATAAGTTTAATAAATGTCACAATAAAAATGTTTTTAATAATTATACCTATTAAATTAATATTATTTTAAAGGGAGCCCATTGAATACATTATTAAAAAATGCATCTTTTAATTTAACATTCTTAAAAAATATGGTCCTGTGCGAGCGAGAGAGGTGAGAAAATGCGATAGCCCTCTTAATAGATGTAGGCATTTTTCAAAGTATTCTGTCAGTGCCTCTGTCGGAAGCAGCCATTTTAGTTTATAAAATAGTAGATAATTTAGAATAAGTGTGAACATGTTTTGTTCAGGTTACGATGGGGCTGACGTGGTCTTATGTGAGACTAAAAGCCCCTAAATAAAAAGAGATTAAAAAATAAAAAAAATATAATACATTTGGCACAACACACTACACAGTATTTTAACTTGATTTTACACACTGTTCGGTAATATACGATAGTAAAATACTCACGGTTCACGGTTATTTCTGATGCTTTCATTAGCGTCACTCGAACGAAGGTTGTTGCTGAAAATCAGCGCTGTTGGCATTAGGTTCGTCCGAAGTCAAAGCATAATGCTGAGCAACGACCTACATTTTTGCGCACCATGCGACGCACAAATTCAGCAATAACAAATTCAATGTATAAATGTTTTTAGAGATATTATGTAGATTAGATTTAGATGCCTAGGTAACCCGTAGACCATAGCATGGACTATAAATATTAACAAACAATAGTGTCCATAGATTGTCGTTGTTTTATTTTTAACTTTGTTTTCGGTTTATCAGGTTAGTACTTGTTTTTGTTTATATAGTAATAAATTTTTAATTTGTAATATTGTATTTCTAATTTTAAGCGTGTGCGTCCATTTGGGGCGGGAAAATAAATACTTTTTCTTTCATTCTTTTTTTCCTTATACTGGATCAAAGCAAAATTTTCAAATTACTAATATTGCTTTGTTTATATTTGTTGTTGGGAACTGACTACTGGAAAAGAGGAAGGGGTGCGTGTCCCCCCCCCCCCCCCTCCTTTGGAATGTTTTCATTATATCGTGAAAGGACTTTTTATGCCCGACTACGTCAAAGCCAAAAAGAAGGGTTATGAAGAGGAGGAGGTTAAATTTATGGCACTAAAACGTATTTAATAAAAAAAACGTTTAAAAAAAAGTAAAAACCGACTTTAAAGAAAAACTAAGTAAAAGGAGTAAAATAATTATCATAATATAAAATTAACAGTTTCAGAAGTTGGTGCAACTCTACACTGAAACAAATAGAAGCCACCGACTTCAGAAACTGTTAATTTTATATTATGGTAATTATTTTACTCCTTTTAGTTTTTCTTTGAAGTCGGTTTTACTTTTTTTATACAAGGTTAGTCAGAAAGGGGGTACTAATCCGAAAGGGTGTTAAAGTACACATAATAATGAATAACTTTTGTTCTACAACTTTTCCCAAAAGTCAATAGTTTAAGAGAAACAATTGTTCAAATATCTCAAAAAAAAATCTCTAAAATCTATCTATCCCCAGTTATGATCAGCTGTGTTTACATTTTAGGTCATATTTGGGGTCATGAATTAGAAGCACCATTTTCTGAATTTGTAACTAAAGCAGGGATGAAGAATTTTTGAAAAAACTAAAATCAAAATCATTTTATTTGGAAAAAAAAAAACGAATTTTGAAATTTTAACACTTGCTTTCAAACAGTCATCAGCGATACTATAAGTGGGCTTCGGATTAGTACCCCCTTTCCGACTAACCTTGTATACAGAGAATTCGCTTCGCTTATACACGGCTATTTAAATGTGAATTTCTATAAAGATAACACCAAAGCAATTTGAAAGAACAAATATTGAATACAATGCCTCATTCCTGGCTAGGGTGTATAATGCATCAGAAATTAGTTGTGGACAACTGGACACTTTTATAAATGTTATAATTAGACTGCAACTCTACAACTGGTGCAATATTATTAATAAAATTTAGAAAGGCGCAATTGAGGAGAAATACTTTTCTAAGATAGGTAAGCCTCAAAAATGGGCCGTATTAAAATTTAAAAGCTTTAGGTTAAGGTTTTTTTTTTGAATAAATAAAGATAGATGAGAGAGAGAGAGATATATGAAAATTGTTTTATTAATTGTAAATAAAACTAGTAAAACAATCACTAAAAAGATAGAGAGAAAAAACGACAAGCCACACGTCCAATGCTGAAATGCAGAGCAAGTGAGGGAAGTTATTCAATACTTATCAATAAGCAGGATATTGGGCCACCTGGTTTATCAGTTTTTCTTTCTCGGACTTGGAAAAACTCATTTTTGAAGATTCAAAGAGAAAGATTCAACGTGTTGTCGCTCCAGCGTCGGTGGCACTACTGATCTGCGATCGAGCGACACGTCGTCTGCAATCGTGCGACGTGTCGCCAGCTGCCGAAGGTATTTTATAGAAATACATAGAAACCAGTAGTGTCGCAGCGACACGTCGTCTGCTGCTGCTGTCTGCAGTCGGCTACCAACTCGTACCTTTCGACGTTTTTTGTGTAAAAAACGTAATAATCATTCTGATGGACCTCCATCACCTGATTTACCTCATGTTAAGACATCCAGGCAGGATACAGACAGTCTAGATCACGTATGGGGAACGTACGGTTGGCGGGCGGGATCCGATTATCCGTTTGAAGCCTATTTTTCACCCACGACGCAAAAAGATGGATGTTTTATAAGTTTGAAACCTGTGTCTGTATGTCTGTAAGTCTGTCCGTCTGTATGGCTGTCTGTTTGTTTGTGGCATCGTAATTCCGAAACGGATGACTCGATTTCGTTAAGTTTTTTTTTGCTCGAAAGCTGGTTTATTCAGCATAATATTATAAGCTACGTTTGATGGAAATCGATTCAGCCGTTGCAATATTATCAGCTGTTTTCTCAGTTAGGTAGCAAGATTATGGAAGTGAATTTGCTACTTATCTGTTTTATTTTTAATTTGTTTTAATTTAGTTTAATTCAGAGCAACTTTGGTAATACTCTTTTTTTTTTGTTAATTGCTACATAATTTTGTGTGCATGCAGAGTTTATACAATTGTTGGTGAACCAAATAAATAAATAATGACAAAGTGTATGTGAACTGTGAATGCAATGTTGCATATATATTAGGAATAATATTATTTGAAAACATATACAGGGCGTCCCACGACTTTGCCACATGGAGGGGAAGTACTTACCTTAAATACTGTAGATAGAAAAAAATACTGAATGAAGACTTCATTTTTATTTTAAAAACAATACGAACTGCATTCAAAGAATTTTAAATAATCACCTGTCTGACCCGGGAATCGAACCTGCTAAATGTGAAAACAAAAAAAACTGTAATTTTATTGTACTAATCGAAAGGCTCGATCAGATACATTTATTTCTTCTAAATAACATAGCTTCTAAAATAAAAGGAACACCATGAAATTTAACATTTATTTGAAATATTAAGACACGTTTAACTGTGCAACTTACAAACAATTTAATTTATTAAACACTCAAAATGTGTCTCTTCTTATTGTATACAAATTGTAACTATCTCGCTTACCGTTGATTTATTTCTTTTTTCATAGGTAGTGAAATTATTTGAAATAATACTTCGACATAGTAATAAAGCAGTAGTACATAAAGTCAGTTGTTCTAAGCACGACATAGTCAGAGAGAATGCTATTCATTATTCTGAACAAAATTTTAAGTTAAATGTTAAATTTCATGGTGTTCCTTTTATTTTAGATGCTATGTTACTCAGAAGAAATAAATGTGTCTAATGGAGCCTTTCGATTAGTACAATAAAATTACAGTTTTTTTTATTTTCACATTTAGCGGGTTCGATTCCCGGTTCAGACAGGTGATTATTTAAAATTCTTTGAATGCAGTTCGTATTGTTTTTAAAATAAAAATGAAGTCTTCATTCAGTATTTTTTTCTATCTACAGTATTTAAGGTACTTCCCCTCCATGTGGCAAAGTCGTGGGACGCCCTGTATAATAATACATATAATTATCTTGTACAAATGTGGACTGTCTTTTAAACAAAGATAGTGGCAAAAAGGCACATATCCTATGTGTTATCGGTAGCGGGTAGCACTGGGCAATGTTGACAAGAGAGGGTAGTCGTCGATATGGATCGGCCCACCCGAGGTTATAAAGGCGGTGGTCATTGGACGAAGGGAGAGCATTCCGTGTTGATCAGCTGACGAAGTCTGACCTTTTATATCTGACTAGCTTGTCCTTATTTTATGATCTTGTAATAATTGTGTAAAGTAATATATTGTGATCTAGTTTATGTTACTAATACTAACCCAAATACAAGTACTCTCAGTGGTGGAGAGTCTATGTTGGTTTTATTTACTGTGTTTACCTTGCTCGCAATCCTGACATACCGAGATTAGCTAAAACTGTAATGATAGAATCACCCCTGAACGATTATATTGATGTGTCATTTACATCAGAAGTGGAACAAGAAAAAACCAGTCCACATTATGATTGTATACCCACATATGTAAATATTTTATGATCTTTAAAATCCCCTGTAGACGGACTGACAAAAACTTGATTTCGACTGATATTACAATGGTGAGAAATGTGAGAACGAGAAAATGTGATAAATCCGGTGAGTCACAACCATTTTATTATGTGTGAAGGAATTTTGATGAAGGAAATATAATATGAGAGGTTATTTATTCGTGTAAAATAAATATTAAATGATATCTTTGCTTATTCATGTAAAATAAAAGAGATGTTATCTGTATTTATCCGTGTAAAATAAATGAGATGATATCTGTGTTTATTAGTATAAAATAAATATGATGGTATCTGTATTTATTCGTGGAAAATAAATACGGCATCTGTATTTATTCGTGTAGGAAAATACATTGCAAGTCGTATTAGAGTTTGTGGTGAGATGCAACCAGGGTTGATCTTTGGCACCGCCCGGTTTGGCCAGCCGGGGTTGGCCAAAGGCTTCGCCTGGGGAAAACTGAAACTCTAACGTGGCGAAGCAATTGTTATAGGGCTGGAACCAAGGCGGGATATGCCATGATATGGCTAGATCCAAGGCGGGTGATGCCATGTTGATAAAGCAGGATCCCAGGCGGGTGATGCCAAATGAGTTGGCTAAATCCAAGGCGGGTGATGCTATTAATTGATAAATGAAAATGCAGTGAAAATGAGATTCTGTTTTGAATTAATGTTTTGAAAAAGTTTTGAAAATATTGATATTTGTTTTTTTATTCGTTTTGTTATAATTCTTGTTGTAGAATGGTACAAAATAGTTTATTGAAATTAAAAAGTAGTTTGTTATTATTACATGGTTTAAAATGTATTTTTGTAGACGAAAACAGGAAATTGTATTTATTATTGACGATAATTATTATGACGGCTTCCGTTAAAGATTAATTTGTCAAATTCATTTTTAAATAAGAAATAATTTGACTTATTTTCGTTAAAGAAGTGTATAATATGTATTGTATTGTTGTAAAAAGGTTGTATTATTAGCGCATTATAGAAATATTATGTTTACAACATCATGTCAGTTTTGTAATATGAGTTTGTGAATAATTGAGATATTATTTTGATCCTGAAAAGTTTTAAAGGTTGATACTTAAGTATTATGATTTTGGGAATAACTGAGATAATATTTTAAGTGTTTATAATTATGTACTATGATACTGTGAATAATGATTAAAGATTTAAAGATATTTAACCATGAAACATTTAGGATGTTTGTTTTCTGATTTTGTGAAGAATTGAGATATTTAAGAATATAGGATTTTGTGAATAATAATGAGATAATGAATCGTGAATTATTTTAATCGTTGTTATGTACTATGAGTTTATGAATAATGAGATATTTAATCTTGAAATATTTTAAGTGTTTAACGTACTATGAGTTTGAAGTGTTTATATGCTGGTACAATGAATTGTGAATAATTGAGATATATAATCATGGAATATTTTAAGTGTTAATGTACTATGAGTTTGTAAATTATTGAGATATTATGTTCTGATTTTGTGAATAATTATGAGATTTTTACGAATGAAATATTTTAAGTGTTTATGTATTATGGCTTTGTGAATCGTTGAAATATTTAACCAAGAAATATTTTAAGTGTGTATTATGAATTTGTGAAAAACTATAATGAGATATTTAGCCCTGAAAAATATTGTAAATGTATTTAAATGATTTTATGAATTTGTGTATGATGAGATTGTGTGTTTATGTACCTATTATGATTTATTGAATAACTACAATTTGATGTTTAACCAAAGTAGAACTGTCTAATAGGCATCTGAGATAGTATTTTATGAAAATGTGAAAATGTTGGAAATCTAATGTGTGGATGTTTGTAAGATGTTGATACGAGAAGTTAGGAACGAATATAGAACTAGGTTGATACTGAATGAATATCAACTAGTTTAAGTCATGGGTGATGAGCTTGTTGGCCGTCGATGGGATAACAAGCTCTAATCGATTCAAACATTCTTTGGATGCTCTTCATTTTACTTTGGTCAAAGACATGAGTAACATGACGAGGTCAAAGATGAGTGATCAGGTGTGGCCGAGATGTGTACTGTATTATTTGTTTCTGTTTAAGGTCCAGAGGTGTCACTGAAGTCAGGCCTTGATGTACAATCTTGACGATGGGGTTGATGGTGCGTCAACCACCAACCACCAACACACGAGGACGTGTGTTTTGCAGGAGGGCCGTGTTATCGGTAGCGGGTAGCACTGGGCAATGTTGACAAGAGAGGGTAGTCGTCGATATGGATCGGCCCACCCGAGGTTATAAAGGCGGTGGTCATTGGACGAAGGGAGAGCATTCCGTGTTGATCAGCTGACGAAGTCTGACCTTTTATATCTGACTAGCTTGTCCTTATTTTATGATCTTGTAATAATTGTGTAAAGTAATATATTGTGATCTAGTTTATGTTACTAATACTAACCCAAATACAAGTACTCTCAGTGGTGGAGAGTCTATGTTGGTTTTATTTACTGTGTTTACCTTGCTCGCAATCCTGACATACCGAGATTAGCTAAAACTGTAATGATAGAATCACCCCTGAACGATTATATTGATGTGTCATTTACATATGTGCCTTTTTGCCACTTGATTTTAACAAAAACACTTGCCCCCTTATTATAAAAGAGTGTCTAAGAAAAACCTAGGTTTTAAAATAGTCCCGTCTCTTTTTGTTATATGACATAAGAAAGTGATGGATATGGATATATTTTAAACCTGGGTTTACCTTAGTCTTGGTGTAAACCATCTTTTGTAATAAGGCCCCTTAAGTATGTCTGCAAATTCAATGCTAAACAGTGACAGAAATATGTCGAATTGTAGACTTTCTGGTTGTCAGGGCATACGGTGCTTAGATTATAATTTAAAAGATATTGCTGCTTTTGAGCCCAATTCTGACGTAGATATTTGCATTAACGATTTTGTGTAGAGTACCACCTTTTGTCAGTTATTGAATTTGTGCCACCTCCGACCCCCAAAGGCGTGAGACATTACAAAGCACATTGCCGCAGAAGGCCCAAATGACAATGTCACGACGACATGTCAAGTAGAATCACAATTGGTAAAAACAAAATGTTTGCACACTGTTATATAAATGCAAAAAAATATTATATTCAAGAATTAAGTCTTAATAAATTTAAGTCCTATGTTAAGCAGAAACTTTACTATAAAGCTTTCTATAAAGTTAAAGATTATATGCACGATAAAAATGCTTGGAATTGAGCTGCTCGCTCTTATCACAGAAAAATCACTGTTGTTGTTTTCTAACTTTTATTTTGACATTTTGCATGATTGATTATTATTATTGTTTAAGGGCGCTTTCAATTTAGACGATTGGTGCCGGACTGCTGCAGTCCGGGTATCGTACTGCGCACGGGCGGTTATGATTTTTCATACAAAATGTCTCGACGCAAAGTCGTGCGACAGCAGTGCGGCGCACGTCCGTTGGCGGAACGGCAACAACCTGTCTCAGTCGTTGTTCGCTAGTGCTGTGAGCGCATCGTGTTTCTTAGACGTTTTCGTGCATACCTACCTAATTATGGATGATTTAAATACAGAAGATTTTATAAATGAAATAGAGTTGCAGCCCGCCGTTTGGGATTCTAAATGTGACAAGTATTCAAATCGCTTGGAGAAAAAAAAGGGTTGGGATGTTTTATGTGAAAAATTTATTACCGATTTTAAAACTAAAAAAGCAGCTGAAAAGAATACTGCAGGTAAAACAGTTTATTATATTATAATGTAATCAATTAGTATTATTTATATTTTACTGTTTTGCCACGATACTTGTCCTCTTGGGCTAACAAAATAGTCCGTAAATATATCGCGGACTGTTGTGGCTGACAAATTCTGATAACTTTGTGGCTGAACTGGCCTAACTCGAATTGGTTGACCATGCATAGTGGTATTTTCGCGTTGAACAAAGTTATGTAAAACACAAATAGCCTTAACAATATCTGTTGCAAACGATATTTCCACATTTAATGGCCGATGTAATATTCGCCATTTATTTGTCATAATACCAAATGTACACTCAATGTACCGGCGTGCACGTGACAGGCGGTAGTTAAACATTTTTTTTTTCCCCTCCAAAAAGTTTCCACTAAATGGCCGTTGTATGAAATTGCTGACGGCAAATGCTTCGTCGCCAACAAAAATAAAAGGTAGTGGTGGCCCATTGTCTTGTATTGGTGCAGGACTTGGTATATCTAAATTATTGTTTTGAAGCTTGTTAAAAAAACTACTGCTCCGAAATATTTGTGAATCTGAAGCCTTCCCAAAGGAACCGACATCAATATAAATAAATTTATAATTAGAATCGCAAATAGCCAACAACACAATAGAAAAGAAATGCTTATAGTTGTAATACAACGATCCACTTCTTGTCGGTTTTATTATTCTCGCATGTTTGCCGTCTATAGCTCCCAAGCAATTAGGAAAATTTGCCTTTGTTTCAAACCCTTGAGCTATTTGTAACCAATCCTCCTTTTTAAGATCAGGTATACAGATATCTTTCAAAACTTTGTATATCTCTTGACATGTATCTTTAATAATTCCACTAATTGTTGAGACGCCATATTGGTAAGAGTGATGCAGATCGGTCATAGTACAGCCAGTTGATAAATATCTGAAAATAATAACAGAAAATTTTATTTCAGCCTTGTTACTCCAAAAAAAATTGAGAAATATTAGGGATTCCTATTCACGAGAGTTGAATAAGCAACGACAATTAAAAAGTGGATCTGTTGGAAAAAATCATCGGAAGTACGTATATTTTGATCGGCTTCAGTTTTTGTCTAATCTTTATGAATCAAAACCTTCCAACTCTGGTACCAACGAGCAATCTGATTCTCCTGAAACCGATTCTTCTGTAATAGCATCGTCATCAAAAACTAAAAAAGCATCTTCGAGCAACGATGAGACTAATAAGATTTTAAAACTTCTTGCTGAAAGAATGCAAAACAAAAACAATGCAAATGCAGACAATTTTGAAGACGGCGATAGATATTTCTTGTTGTCATTATTAAATGATTTAAAAAAAAATCCGGAACATCGCAAAATGGATGCTAAATACGTGATAATTTGAATCATAAGAAACTACGTCGGGTCAAGTTCATATGCCGCTGATTATTATGAACAACAGGGTTACTACACAGGTCAATCTTCCGAATATCGTAGTCAGGCTCATGCTCCTTCTACTGAGTTACAACAACAATCACCTATGTCTAATACATCAACGAATTCTGATTTTACTTTATATGAAGATCTTTTTAGCGATGGTGACACAGTATAAATGCGTGCGTATCAACAAAAAAGTAAACATTAATCATCAAAATCTCTATCGGATCTGTTTAAGAGTAGCAATAAATACTTATTAAAATACTAAATGTGTTTATATTACTTACCTTATCGTTATCACAAGTCTCTCTTCGGCGGATATAGTATTTTTGAATTTAGTTTCGTGACGTTGTATTCCATTTTTAACAAAGTGATATAATTCATAGAAACATTCTCTAGACATTCTAAAATAGTTCAAAAAATCAGCTGAGCTTTCTTTTAATCTAGGGTAAAGTGTATAAAAATCACCAGTTTTATATTTTAAAGAAAACACTGGCGACGCCCTAGTACGGCGTCGTTTATGTTTCTGCCGAAGCAAGAGAACTAACAATAACACTTCCTCGTCAGAGTCCATGGCACCGACTAAAGTTGGGTTTCGATGGAAATCACTAAAATTCGATCGGACTGCAGCCGCGTATCTCTTCAAATAAGACGATTTACGTCGTACTGCTGTCGTCCGGCAGCAGTACGGCTCATGGTCGTAACAACCGTGCGGCAGCAGTCCGGCACCATCCGTCTAAATTGAAAGCGCCCTAATTTTATTACTTTGACATTTTGATGAAAACGTTTTAATTATTAATATGTTGATATTATTTTTTATTGTGAATGTGAGTACTGTGGAGGCTAGTATCCTACTCGAATAATAAGTGTTTGGCGGCTTTGAGTGTTTTTTGTGACTTACGCAAATGTCTTGCTGATTGGTGGCGTCGTGATGCATGCGTACTGTCAGTTTGGACGGCTACTTCCCATTTGGTAAACTTCCCATTTCGTAAACCTCAAACTGTACCTACTAAAAAGTTGCGTTTGGTAAACATTATACATTTCATACATTTAGTCCCATTTCGAAAACATTTCAATATTTTTTTGTGTTATATCCCATTTGGTAAACTTTCAGATGAAATGGGTACAGTCAAGTAAAAAAAGAAAAACGAAACTAATGATAACATTGTCATTTATTTTGTTAAATATTTTTAATCACAGGTACAATAGTCGGATTATGTGTACGTATGCCATTTACACATATTGATATTTAAAAACAGAAATAAAAAGTGGGGTGTACAAATAACTTTCAAAAAATTTAAGAAAAATCACAGTTCGATTTGACTATTTCGATGACAAGTTTTATTTTTTTAATAACATAAGTCAATCTAGATGCGAAATCAACTTATATAAAAAAACAATAATCACAGATTTGGTACTATCTTTTTATGTTAATGTACATTAACATAAAAAAATACATACGAAATCAACTACTTATAAAATATAAAAATAAACAGTCACTGATTTGGTACGTTAACGTAAAAAAATACATACTAAATCAACTATAAAATATAAAAACAATAATAATCACAGATTTGGTACAATAACATAAAAAATACATGCAAAATCAACTATAAAATATAAAAACAATAATAATCACAGATTTGGTACAATAACATAAAAAATACATGCAAAATCTACTTTTAAATATAAAAACAAATAATAATCACAGATTTGGTACATTAACATTAAAAATTACACACAAAATCAACTATAAAATATAATCACAGATTTGGAATATTAACATAAAAAATTTACTACCTACACTACAAAGTTAAAAATCAATAAATAAATTATAAAGTGATACAAGCAATTCTTGATAATTCGTTCAAACAATTTTCCAATGATATTTTTCCACTTTTGTAATCGCCGAGAATATTGTTAATTCGTATATCATTTTGGATAGATTTTTTTCTTCGTTTTGATATACTTTCTCCATTATTATAAAAGCTGTAAAAAATTGTTATGATTAATTAAAGTAATAATGTATAATTTTTATCATATGTGTCGCCTAAAAATACAGGTCATTGAAACAAAAATATGTACCTTTTCAGAAGATTTTCATAATGTTTAATATTGCCTGATATCGTTTCGAAAAATAAAAGAATTGATGGCCTTTTTCCAATTTCACTATTGAAACTCCAATTCCAAGATTCCATGAGGTTTGTAGTGCGGTGTCTTTGTGCGTAGCAGCACCAAATATTCATCATATCTTCATTTTCCAACCACTGATCCACAAAGTAATCATTGAATTCAGTTATAGCTTTTTCTTCAAAACTGTAACAGAATTAATTCGTTGAAGATTACGATACGAAAAACCATATATTACCTAGTTTCTAACGCATAAAAATGGCTGTAGAAAATGGCGGTAGAAGAAATATCCAGAACTAAACGCGTTCATTTCAATACTGCAAAATTAATTTACCTTTGACTCATAACGTATAGCCATCCATCGTTTATGTCTTCTTTTGGTAAATGTGCCAGAGCCATACATAGTTTGACGTGATAGTGAGATTCTTCATGTTGTAATAAGCCAAGAGATTTTGCCTTTCTTAATAGCGCTCTGCCAAAGTGAACAAAACACCCCTTAACAATTATGTTTGGAAATGTCTTTTTAATTGCATTTATTGGAGCTTTTTCGAAATCCAAGGTAATAATATCGGCTGTCCACTCTGGTAAATGAAATTTTAGTTTGTAAAACAGTCTTTCATATGTAGTTTCTTCTTTGTTTGTCAACACTGCATAAAAAAATGGTACAATATTTGTCCCAGTTTCTGTACTTCCTATGTCTCCGTGTACAACGTATAGTTGAAGAAACGGCTTTGCACAACATTTGAACGTTCCGTCCGCAAAGTAGTGACGGACGTCATTTAAATGTGCAATTGCACTCTTTGAACCAAACACAATCATTCTATTTTCACCGTCAATCTCATCAAACAATAAATTGTCTTTAAAACGGTCAAGAATCACGATTTCTGTAGAGTTAGAGTGCTGAGATTTTGTGATTCCTAGTTGTCTATTTCTGTGTCTATACAAACTGCTTTTAACTTTGTCAAAATTTGGTAATTCTTTAATAATTTCATAACCATTATCTTTCAGCTTTTTAGTACATTTCCTGTATGTAGCTGGAATCGGCTTCAGATCTTCACATATAGTTTGTTTACATTTTTCGATGGCTACTTTCACTTCATTTTTTTCAAAATTCGGAATACAAGAACTGCAGTGAGCATTTTCTCTTAATACATGGCTTCGATTTGAATTCAAAGTTACACTTGCTGAACATCCATCTTTTCTATTAACACAGCGCCACCAACTTGAGTCCTTATTATTTTTCTGTTTATAATATTGATGCCCAGCGCGTAATAAAATTTCACCGCCTCGTGTACTATTAATAATTTTTAAATTCACTGCACCACTAGAAGATCCCTCACCCGACATTGCAACGACCTTGCACTATGCATAAAACGAGTGAACTGATAAGTTAAACCCGGTAATAGATATAATTTACGTATACTTACTTATGTCTATCTCATTCACACCTTTTGTTTAAAACGATGGTAAGGACAATAAATCCCTACCTGAGAACCCGCTCGGTGCTTCTTTTGCGGGAAAAGCACGTGGTATTTTTAGTAGCATCGTGGTATTTTTACAGACTTTAATACGTTTTTTTTACTTCTTCTTGATCAGCCATTCTTTTTGATGGTCGAGATACTATCTCAAGACTGAAGCATTTAAAAATATATACATCTCTAATTTAATACTAATTTGACACTGACTGTACCGTACAAAAATAACAATACTAACAAAGTTTACCAAATGGGATTAAATGTATGAAGTAACGAAATGTTTACCAAACGCAACTTTTTAGTAGGTACAGTTTGAGGTTTACGAAATGGGAAGTTTACCAAATGGGAAGTAGCCGTTTGGACAGGTCGACTCAAAGCTGCTATGGTTCTTTCCTCAAAAAGCCATTCCAGGACATCTTTGTATGTGTTTGCAGTTCATCTTCATTCTCCAGTAGTAGCAGCACTTAATCATCTTCAAGTAGTTCTATTGCGAATGAATTTGAAAATACAGCTATTCCTGGTCCTAGTACCAGCAATTTAAGGCCTCAAACAGGTAACCAACACGTTCATACGCTCAGTCACCAATCAACCCATATGAGTGATGTGGATCTAAGTGACTCAGATCCATCATACCATGCGGAACACTCCAACAATCAAAGAAGTAGACGTATTTTCAGTTCTAGCTCTTCATCTTCAGATTCGGCAGTTCAAACGGACCCTCAAAAAGTAGAAAGCGGAAAAAGAACCCTGGTAACTGGAAATAAAACCAAACTAAAATATTAAGAAAGTCTTTGGTCTTAGGTCTTTGTCCAAATCTAAAAAAGTAATTCCAACTATGGGCAGTTATAGGCATGTGAAAGAAACATGTACAAGTAAGTAACGTTAATGAGAATGAGAGATCTGATCTGTTTCAAAACTATTGGGGTTTGTCACATTTGGAATTAAAACGTATTTATATTAGGACGTGCATGATGGAAGTGCAACCTAGATACAGGTACTCAAATGCTCAAAAACCTCTTCTGCCAAACAATGCGTTTTATTTCACGGTAAATGGCAGGAGGATCCGGGTTTGCAAATTGTTTTTTATAAATACTGAATGCGCCTTAAGCGCGTGAGCAATACATGCTGCCGGAGGAGAGGGGCGCGGGGGCCGCGGTACTACGCCGCGCGATGCGCCGGCCCCGCCGCCGCCGAGAACATTCCAATCGAAGCATTCTGCTAGAGTTGGGTAGCACACACATTTTTATTGAGGATCGTGCGAGGCACTCTTTTTCTCAAGTGTGCTAGCACACTGTGCTTGCACGATTGAGGCGAGGCTGAGTGCCGCTGCCGCGAGGCATCGTGTTCGTGTCTACTCGTATGTGTCCTCCGGCTGACTGGCTCACCGCTGTTCTGCCTCGCTCGCTCCCTCACGAATGAGCTCGCCTTGCGCTCCTCTGCGCCTCGCGCCTGCACCCGCCCGCGGCGAACTATGATTCGTCGGAAATGATCGGACGGAGTCGCTCAGAGATTTTATTACTGGAAATTCGGCCCTATCACGTTACATTAAACCAGAAATTTGATTTCGGTTTTATTTAAAATGTTTTCAAAGTTTACAGTATTTTTGAATTTTTGTTGCAGTCGTAATGTTATGATGCAAGAGTGAGTGCGTCCTTGACCTATTTACTTTCTAATTCGATTTTAATTTGTCTAGTCCAAAGAAAATTGTACCTAGTTACCTACCTAACTAAAACAGAAACTGATACCTATTTAAAGAGACTATTTTGTGTGGCTTATCTGTGTTGTTAAGTAGTGACTTCAAATTCGGACTGAATAAAACGTAAATTATTAAAAACTAAGTAATAAGTAAATGTTTGTATTAAAAATTGTTTGTACCTATACACACGGCGGACATCAAGCTTTAAATTTCCAGTATAACCTGACCTCGCTTTGTATGAGTTTCCCGTACAACGAGAGATCAGCTTAATTTGGTTTTGCATAGCTTGATTGTCCGTCGTGCGTACATAATGGTGAAAGAATTCAAGGAATGGCATTTAATTGGTTTTCAGATCGGTGTTGGTATTGGTATTTGAATGGTGGTGGTACCTTCTTACACAAAATACTAAGTAGATAGGTACTTACTTATAAAAAGCGAGTTCAGTCAGTAAGTCATCTAATAATAATGGCCGATAAAAGAACTTCTCCTGTTTGGCAATACTTTAATGATGCAGGAGAGAATAAAAAGAAATGCACATTGTGCAGTAATACTTTATCGGTTAAAGGAGGTGGCCTTTACAATTTAACACGGCACCTGAAGTCAAAGCATCCGATAGTAGCAGCAGCAATTAGAGAAACGCCTTCGCCAGCGCCACATATTGTTGAGAGTATTCAAGAACCTGTCTCGATCCCAAGGCCAGATGAAAATATCCAACCCGTCCCACTTGAACCTACCCCAAGCTCAAGTACATCCTGCTCTTCAAGAAATACCCGCCCCGCACCCGCTTTTCGAGCACGAAATAACGATAACTCAGTTCGGCCTTACCTTCAAAAACCAATGTCTATGAAAAACATAGAAAGCATCAACGCCGATTTAGTTGAAATGGTGGCAAAAAATTTTTTGCCATTTAATATTGTAGAGTCGCCATCATTCCGAAAATTCGTGAATAAACTTAATCCCGGCTATCCTATCCCCTCCAGAAAGACATTAGCAAACGCTCTTTTGGAAAACACTATAACATATTATCTGACGAAGTAAAAGAAAAAAATCATAATGTCAAATATGTGGCTGTAACAACCGACTGTTGGACGTCTGTTGCAAAAGAAGCATATATAGCATTGTCTGTCCATTATGTTGACCAAAACACTGTGTTACAGTCACACATGCTTTCGTGTCTTTATTATAATGACAGACATACCGGTAAGAATCTGGCCTCTGAAATAAAAAAAAATTGCGAACAGTGGGGAATTTATGAAAAAATTCAAGCTGTGACTGCCGACAACGCGGCAAATGCACAAAGTGCAATTAGGTTAATGGGGTGGAGGCAAATACCTTGCTTTGCCCATACCCTAAATTTAAGCGTCCAGGCAAGTTTAGACGAAATCAAGGATACTCGTGAGAGGATCAAGGCCATAGTGGAATTATTTAGGAGAAGCCCATTAGCTGCCGAGCGGCTGAAAGCAATGCAAACCCGCCTTGGTGAAAAAAGTCTAAAAGTTAAGCAAGATGTGGTCACGCGCTGGAACTCGACGTATGTTCCAGAGAATTCTCGAAATTAAAACTAGCGTAATATCAACAATAGCGAATGACTACCCACGAACACCAAATTTAGAAAATGAAGATGTCATTGTAATTACAAAAGCCTGTGAAATACTTTCAATATTTAAAACCATAACTGAAATGATGAGTGCTGAAAAGTCGGTTACCATATCCGAAGTCATCGTTTTATCTCACTTAATGATAAATAAAATAAACAAAATAATGAATGAGCAGCAGCTACCTTTGCCTGTCCTAAATATGGCACAAAAACTAAAACAAACTGTTGTATTATCTTGTGGGTAACTCAATATAATGTTTTGTAGATGTACCGTGCATGTAATAAATAAAGCAGTCATTATCTAGCAAGATCGTGTTTTACTTCATGGTGACAGCGATTAATTCGAATTACGCTTTCGGAAGCATTAATAGACGATAATAAAGCGGTGTTAGTTTGTTTTGGTGATAAATAGTACGTGGTAATATGGATCACGCAAGACCTCCGGCTGAATTGGTGTTGGAAGGTGGACCGGCAAATCGGGCTGACGCGTGGCGAAAGTGGCTTAAGCAATTTAAGGTTTTCCTAAAGGCCTCAGGGGTGTATAAGGAAGATAAGGATGTACAAGCCAGTTTGCTTATTAACCTAATAGGCGCAGATGGATATGACATATATTCCACTTTCAAATTTAAGACTGAAGGAAAAGACGAGGATATCGATGTATTGATTAAAAAATTTGATGAACATTTCGGCTCAAAAAGAAATACAACGATGGCGAGATTCCGATTTTTTACACGAAATCAGATGGAAGGTGAAAACATAGACGCTTACGTAACAGCGCTAAGATTATTATGCCAGCTTTGCGAGTTTGAACATTTGGAAGACGGGTTAATTCGTGATCGTATTGTTTGTGGAGTAATCGACACAGGTGTGCGTGATAGATTGCTTCGAACAGACGAATTAACTTTAGAAAAAGCTGTAAAAATATGCCAAGCAAGCGAGGTATCGAACGAAGAGAACCGGCATATAGAAAAAACTAAATCGAAGGAACAAAGTGGCGCGGTCGACGCGTTATTCGGTACGCGTGTACCGAGGCGTAGCGGTGCTGAAGGAAATGCAACAGCGGCGGCGCGAGAGGCGCGCGGCCGGGCTCGGGGCCCGCCTGCGCCAGCTCGATACAGCGTGCGCGCGGGCGCATATGGTACAGCAGCCGGGAGTGCCGCGGCGTCGTCGTGTCGCGGATTCGATTCCGGTTCATATCGCGATACGTTTTCTAAGTGTTGCAATGCTTGTGGTGGCGTTCATAATGATAACGCTCGATGTCCAGCGCAATCTGCTAAGTGTTTCTTGTGCTTTAATAAAGGTCATTTTAAAAAGATGTGTATGGCCAAAGGTAATAAGCGTGTATACGGAATACAGGAGAACAGTGACGATGAGTTGTTCTATGTGTCAACTTTGGACGAATCTTCACAACATAAAGCCAGTAAGTGGTTTGAACGATTACATTTGATCGAAAATGGAATGAATGAATTATTTAAACTTGATACTGGTTCGGATCTGAATGTTTTATCCTTAAATGTATTTAAAAAATTAGGTTATTCAGTAGGCGATATTAAACCATGTTATATGAGAGCACAGTCTTTTTGTGGGAATTATATTCCAATTTTAGGTTCATGTCAGATGTTGTGGTCATATAAACAAAATAAATGTCTGATTGATTTTGTAATATCAAATGATCGGTGCCAAAGCGTTTTAGGAAAAAATACTTGTGAAGATTTAGGTTTAGTCAAGAGAATTTATACTGTCAACGTTGATAAATATAGTGATTTATTTCACGGTATTGGCAAATTGCCAGGCAAATATAGAATAATTTTAGAAAACAATGCAAGTCCTTCAGTATGCCCCGTCAGGAAAATACCTTTAGGGATTCGCGATAAATTAAAAGCAGAACTTGTTAGTATGGAGCAACAGGGAATAATTCGTAAAGTGTGTTATCCGACAGCGTGGGTGAACGCTATAGTGTTACCGGCCAAGAAGGACGGCAGCCTGCGCGTATGCCTAGATCCGCGGCCGCTGAACTGCGCGGTGCGTCGCGCGCACTATCCCTTACCCACGCTTACGGAGATTGCCGCTAAATTAACTAATGCTAAGTTTTTTAGTAAACTTGATGCGCGCTCGGGATTTTGGATGATCGAATTAGATGATGATAGTGCGGATCTCTGTACATTTGGAACTCCATTCGGGAGGTATCAGTTTTTGCGGTTACCTTACGGCATCAACTGTGCGAGTGAGGTATTTCACGGAAAAGTACGACAGCTACTAGAAGATCTGGATGGTGTAGATTCATTTGTCGACGATATAATTATTTGGGGTAGTACTAAGGAAGAACACGACGCTAGGTTGGTGAAATTGCTAGATAGGGCTCGGGAAGTAGGAATTAAATTTAATAAAGAAAAGTGTGAGTTTTGTGTAGAACAGGTAACGTATCTGGGACATATTTTTAGTAAGAAAGGTATGCAGATCGACACTAATAAGATAAAGGCAATAAGGGATATGCCAGGACCAAGGGATAGGTCATCTTTAGAGCGATTTCTTGGCATGATAAATTATTTATCCAAGTTTATTCCGAATTATTCGGAAATGGCTGGGCCCCTTAGAAATTTGCTGAAAAAAGGTAATGAATGGTTGTGGGACAGCGTACATGAGACTGCGGTTCACAATTTGAAGAAAGCGGTGAGCAGCGCGCCGGTATTGGCGCTATATTCAGCCGACCGGCCGGTCGTGGTTACGGTGGATGCCAGCTCCACGGCGCTGGGTGCCGCACTTTTACAAGACGGCCGCCCGGTTGAGTTTTCTTCTCTCACGATGACAGATACACAAAAGAGATACGCGCAGATTGAAAAGGAAATGCTGGCGATCGTATTTGCAATGGAAAGGTTCCATCAATATCTGTATGGGAAGAAGGATGTGGTGGTAGAAACTGATCACAAGCCTTTGGAGGCTTTGTTTAAAAAAACTTTAGATGCTGTGCCGGCTCGCTTGCAGAGGATGATGCTGCGTGTACAACGCTATGAGTTTACTGTTATGTATAAACCTGGTAAATTGATGTACGTAGCTGATACATTATCTAGAGCAGCTTTGCCGGAACTTATGCATGACAGAGTGACTTCTGAGGTTGAAGATCAGGCGTGTTTCCTCATAGAAAACATACCATTCAGCGACAGTAAATTAAATATGGTAAGAGAAGCCACACAAAGGGATCAGGAATGCAAAATGTTAAAGTATAATATTTTAAATGGTTGGCCAAGGTATAAAAAAGATGTGCAAGAAATGATAAAAATACATTGGGCATATAAAGAAGCATTCGAGCTGGTCGACGGTGTAATTTTCAAAAACAACTTAGTGTTCATACCGCGTGATCTAAGAGGGGAAATGATCTCGCGCGTTCACGAGGGACACCTAGGAATCGACCGTTGCAAGCGTCGAGCGCGTGACGTCATGTTTTGGAGCGGGATGTCACATGACGTGGAGCAGACAGTGCGCGCGTGTGGCACCTGCGCTGAGCATGCTGCGCGTCCCGTGAAAGAGCCTATGATACCGCATTCGATTCCCGATTTACCATGGAGGAAGGTTGGCGCTGATTTATTTTTTTGTGATCGAAAGAACTTTTTAATCATAGTGGATTATTTTTCAAATTTTATTGAGATAAGTGCCTTAACAAATATTGGATCGAGAGCTGTAATTGCTGCGATGAAGGATCAGTTCGCGAGGCACGGAATTCCGGCGGAACTCATAACTGATAACGGACCGGCATTTAGTTCTAGAGAGTTTAGAGAATTTTGTGGAGATTGGTGTTTCAGACATACAACATCATCGCCCAATTACGCTCAGTCTAACGGACTAAGTGAGAGGGCTGTAAGAACAGTCAAAAGTATAATAAAAAAATCGCTGCACACTGGTACAGATATTTATCTAGGTCTATTAAATTTTAGGAACACGCCTAGGGATGGAGTTAGTGCGCCTTCGCAATTATTGATGGGTCGACGACTTAATACTCGCTTACCAGTGCATGCAGATAGATTACGACCTGAACGTAACAATAAAGTAGATTTTAAAAACATACTTTTAAAACGTGAACTATCAAAAAAATATTATGATGTGCATTCACGTGAGTTACCTGTATTAAAACCGGGAGAAGATGTGATTGTGACTAACGGTGATATGTGTCGGCGACGTATGCGGGTACAGGCTCCTGCGCCACAGCCGCGATCGTACTTTCTCACTGACAGCTGTGGTCGGCGATACCGCCGCAATAGACGGCACATTATGAGGAATACGAGCTCAGGGGATACCACGTTACATTCTGCTTCCTTGCAAGGGAAGGAGGATAGTGATAGTGATGAATGCGAACACATGAGTAGGTACAGCGATGCGAAAGAGATTATAGGCGAAGGGTTGAGCGACAATGATAGGGCAGTGACTAGGTCGACTAGTTCTTCTCCGAATTCAGATATAGTGCAGCAACCCCGAGCTGCTTCTCGACGGGCACGCGAAAAACTTGCAATGTTTTTTAATAAATAGTTACCTATAAGGCAAACAGGTACTTGTTTTTATTACTGTTATTGGTGGAGGGAATATTAGTTTATATTTTTATTTAAAAAAGGGAAGATGTTGTATTATCTTGTGGGTAACTCAATATAATGTTTTGTAGATGTACCGTGCATGTAATAAATAAAGCAGTCATTATCTAGCAAGATCGTGTTTTACTTCACAAACCTTGCAAGATCGGTTTAATAAGGTTGAAGACAATAGTCTTTTTTCATTTAGCACGTTACTCGACCCTAGATTTAAAAGATACGGTTTTCCAGAAAATCGACCAATTAGCTATACGAAGGCAAAAGAGTTATTATATGACCTAGCAGCAAGGGTTGTCCTACCGTCTGAAAACGTCAGTACATCCGAATCCGATGGTAGAAATGATACAGAAACTTCGTCGCAAAACTATGCTTCAGTTGCCAGTACGAGTATCTGGGCTGATTTCGATAATCGGGTGGTAGAGTGTTTGAGAACCGTCAATCCAAGAGCGGCATCTATCGTAGAAGTTGACAAATACTTGGAGGAGCCTTTGCTGGAACGCCAGAGAAATCCAATGAGGTGGTGGGAGGAAAAGAAATATGCATATCCCAGATTATACCAAATAATGTGAAAAAGATTTTGCATACCCGCTTCGTCAGTGCCTTCTGAGAGGATTTTCTCAAAAGCTGGACATATGATCTCGGATAGAAGAAGTCGTCTTTTGGGAACAAAAGTTGACAAATTACTTTTTTTAAATTTTAATATGTAGATTTTATTTTCTTTAAAATATTTGACTATTAACTTTTTCGTTTACTTTTACGTTTCATTAAGAAATAAATATACAAAAGCTGAAATCTCATTAATTTTATTTTACCATTTTACCATAATAATTTTTACTCGCACCACTGTGCGCATGCATCTAAACTAACAGTAAACAGCGACCAACAGACAGAAACATTAGGTACTTTATGTCACAAGAGGCAGAACCACAAACCACACTAACAAAAAACATACACGAATTTTCCACAGTACCTGCACATACTCAGCTTAATAAAATACCTAATAAGTTATTTATTTTGTTTCGTATAAGAAAAGTAGCCCGTTTAAGATAAATCACAAGAATAGTGATAAACCTGTTGTGTTATAGTGGTAACTAGGATTATTCGTAACAGCCTATTACTAACAAAGCTTAGTACTATAATTTGTAGCTATTAATGGAAGAGCACAATTCACATAGCACATTTCTCAAAAAAGAAAACGCGAATAAAAAATAAATACTTGTTTACCTAAATAACATGATATAATAAATATAAAGAAGAATAAAATTATAAAGAAGATATAATTAATAATATAAATATATATATAAAAATTAATAAGAAGAAAGAAGATATAATTATTTACAATTACATATTATTTCATAGTTGTAATCGATTTATAATTGTAATTTTATTTTTATACTGTGCAACATTTCTGTTTATAGTTGTAGATAAAAAAAAGCGTTGAAACTTACTAACCAAAACATTAAAATACTATTTAAAATGACTATCCGACGGTGTACTTCCCCAGACTTTATTTATATTGCATAAATCTTACAAAAAATATATGCGAATTATGAAAATTACGGCATGTCAGTTCATACTACTTTGTACTGGCCGGATCTTGGCATTCCCCTTTAACACGTAAGGTTAATTTCGTAGTTGCCGATAACACCTCGAGTGTCACTAATGCCGTTAAAGATCATTTAGACTGGAGGCACTATGGATGTTATGCTCATATCCTTAATTTGGTTCTTCGGGATTCCTTAGAAGATTTTAAAGATAGCTTAGGAAAGATAATAAAATTGTTGGTTTTTTTCCACAAAAGTACTCCTGGGTCAGAAAAACTATCTCGACAACAAATTCTAAAGTGTAAAACACCGAAACGGCTCTTTCAAGCCGTCGAGATCCAGTGGAATTCGACATTTTTTATGTGAGAGTGTGTAGTAGAACTAAAGGACGAAATCAAAATTACCATGGCTCTCCTCAATAACAATTTGCCAATTATATCCGAAGAAGAGTGGTCGACATTCTCGGACTTGAATGTGAAATTACCGACTTCTCGTTGTCCTCATCAGAGGTGCAAGGTAATGGGGACAACAGGACGAAACATCCTGTAAGGTGCATTTTAAAGTCATATTAAAAAATTATGACAAGTGTAATTGAAAGAATTCACCACGATATTTTATTATTAATTATTTTAGATAAGGACCGCGTAATGTTTTCCACGTATTTATTTTTCGTTTGCAAAGGCTAGTCGATGGTGCAGAATGTCACAGTACACATACGCATCTATAGTGGCCGCCAGTTAAAGCTGCAATAAAAGTCATTGATCTGACTTCTACTAAAAACTCCCGAAACGTAAATTATTATCGCTCGTCATTCAATACTGTCGTAAATATTGCTACGCTTGGAGTTTCATAATACCAAAAACCAAACCCAACGGAATAAGTAAGAAATACGTATATTTGGGAATGAGTGGTTTTTTTTTAAGTTTTTAAAATACATTTAAACAATGAATTAATATGAAATTGCTAATATTTGTGTATTTAAAAAATAATTTTCGTGTTATGTTTTTCTTTTTCGAGATTACTTATGTTTTCAATTTATATTTCAATCAAATTTCATTCAAAAAGAACATGCCATTATTGGATTTATTTATGTCGCTTTAAGTTGTATTCATAGAACTATACAATTAATGAAAATAACCGAATTTTAAAGTACTTAACAAAGAAATTCGATTTTTTGGGTTATGCCCTCATACTCGGCGCTGAGTGTGATGTCAGAGCGAGTCAGGGGCGCATTATCTATCCGTTATTTTGTAATAATGTGTTGCGCTTGCGTCCTTCGGCTCGTTTGTCATTCCGAATCTGGTTTGCGTTTGGGATTGACTTAACGTATCCGTTCCGAGTATCTTTCAGTTGGTTGGGGTTGTGCTGACTCTGCCAGTGTTCATTCATATACGGAGTAACATCGTGGTGCGTCATAAAGAAGTTTCGTAAATTCAGATGGTGAACAATAAAGAAGTTTCGTGATATCAGATGGTGAACAATAAAGAAGTTTCGTAAATTCAGATGGTGAACAATAAAGAAGTTTCGTAATTTCAGATGGTGAACAATAAAGAAGTTTCGTAAATTCAGATGGTGAACAATAAAGAAGTTTCGTAATTTCAGATGGTGAACAATAAAGAAGTTTCGTAAATTCAGATGGTGAACAATAAAGAAGTTTCGTAATTTCACATGGTGAATAATAAAGAAGTTTCGTAATTTCACATGGTGAATATTAGAGAAGTTTCGTAATTTCACATGGTGAATAATAAAGAAGTTTCGTAATTTCAGATGGTGAACAATAAAGAAGTTTCGTAATTTAACATGGTGAATAATAAAGAAGTTTCGTAATTTCACATGGTGAATAATAAAGAAGTTTCGTAATTTTACATGGTGTATGATAAAGTAGTTTTGTAATTTCACATGGTGAATAATAAAGAAGTTTCGTAATTTTACATGGTGTATGATAAAGTAGTTTCGTAATTTCACATGGTGAATAATAAAGAAGTTTCGTAATTTTACATGGTGTACATTAAAGAAGTTTCGTAATTTCACACGGTGTATATTAAAGAAGTTTCGTAATTTCAGAAATTATGTGTATCTTAGAATCACTCAGCTTCTTAAGCATCACAGATCACTTAAACGATCTGAACTTAAAACTTCAAAAACAAGGTCTACTGGTAAATGAATTGTACAGCCACCTAAAAGCGTTCCAGAACAAAATTAGCTTATGGGAAATACAAATGCGATCTGGAAGCTGTGAAAATGTAACTCTCGTTCAGTATGCTGATGAACTGAAATTACTGTCGGAGCAATTTACTAACAGATTTTCCTACTACTACCTTTTCGCTACTCCGACAAAAAGTGACGTAAAAAATGCTCCATTACAACTGCAAACGGAACAGGAGCCCAATTCTACTAACAGAAACGTTTATCAATTGTAACTGAATCGTTTATTCAGACAGTTTTCGTTTACAAAAACTATCAAATTGTTTAACAACAAAAACAAAACAAAACCAAACTTTCTGAATAAACTGTGTCTGCATAAACGATTCAGTTGCAATTGATAAAAGTTTCCGTTAGTAGAATTGGCCCCCTGATCGAGCTTCAGGAAGACACAGACTTGAAGTCAAAATTTGAAGACGTGGACATGTACGAGTTTTACACAACATACTTTGAAGAAGAGAAATACAAACAACTGAGAGCGTTCGCAAAAAGAATTCTTAGCGTTTTTGAAAGTACATATAAATGCGAAGAATTCTTCTCGATAATGAAGACTAATAAGTCGAAATGCCGTACGAAACTAACAGATGAAAATCTGGAAAACTCATTACGCCTCTGTACAACTGTTCGTCCAGATATTGATAAACTTGTTTCTGAAGTTCAAACACTAATATCACATTAACTGTTACACATAAATTAACTTCATTGGTAACTTAATAAATAGATAAATAAATTAAGCTTTTTATTTTCTGCTATGGCTCGCGACTGCATTAATATAGTAAAGTTTGGCACGCAACGTGCTAAAGGTTGTCCCTGCCTGGTCTAGATGGTTCAAGTATGTTGTGTTGGTGTTTCTACCTAAATCATTTGATATACGCTAGCAGATGCCTACATCACTTTTGAACAATAAGTGTTTTTATTCGATTTCTTTTAATAACACGGCAAGTGGGAGCTCTTACTTCAACTGAACGAGGCACATTAGTCACGATTGCTTTTGCAGTAAATGCCTTGCCTTGGGATACTATTCCTCCTTTATTTATATTTCCACGGGTTCGTTATCACGATCATTTTATTAAGGACGGGCCAGTAGGACCGATTGGGACTGCAAATCCTTTAGGCTGGATGCAAGACACATCGTTCTTAGTATTGCTCGAACATTTTAAGAAATTCTCTAATGCTTCTCTAACACATAGACTCTATGTATGTCATAGCCTTGCTAGTGCTGATTAACCATAAAAAAAATTGAGAATGGACTTCCAATGGGCTCAAAAGTGTACATGAATAAAAAGTCCGCCTATATAAATACTGAGCTTTTCTATAAATGGCTAACATAACTCTTCATAAATCTCAAGCCTCAAAGTAAGGTTCTTCTTATTTTAGACGGGCACTTATCCTATTCGGCTGCACCAAACATGATGCAACGTGCTGTTGATAAAGACATAATTTAATTATGTTTACCTAGTCACACGACTTCAGCTTTACAGCCTTTACACAGATCGGTATTAAAAATAATCAACCTAAGTCGAAGCATTTGATCACTCCAGTAATGTTCCGTGCTCTGATACAGGCTGGCCTTCGTACCAACAAACGAAAAGGTAGAAAACTGAGCAAAAGCATGATAGCAACGGACACGCCAGAAAAGGAAAGAACTGCTGAGGAACGTACTGCTGAGTTAAATAGAAAAGGTCTGCATAAAAGAAATATATAATTCTTGAAAGTGAAGCAGACCTGGAATCGGATGAGGATGATGAAGCAAATTATAGATGAAGATTTTCCTGATTTACAGCGTATGCTAATGATTGTCGAATATGTCATTGTACTGCTGCAATCGTAAAAACGGGTTTGTTTGTTATATTGCGAAGATTCTGGAAACAGAAAGTGATGATTAAGATTGCGTTTCGTACCTTAAATTAAAAGATCGTCTGAATAAAACGTTTGTTTCCTTTTGAAACTGATATGCAAATGTGAAACTGAGTGACATTGAAATCATTCTCCCTTCTGCTTGTGTGTCAGGTACAAAACGTCTGATTAAAAATTCCTTCAACGTAAACTTATCTTTAGTGAATATGGCGTGAATATTACTTGACATCAGAGGCTATCATCGGATGTATAGATCCGACCAATATTACTTTTTAGTATAGCGATATTAAGGTTTTGTTTCTCTTTCTAACAATCTGATCATGGTGACAATGTTCACCTTACAAGAAAAGATCACGTGTAGAGAGAGAGTTTTTAACATTGACGGAATGGTGAATTGAGTGATGATTCCGATGCACCATGCACTGACAAAACAAAATTTTTGCCTACGAAACCAGTCAGTTCAAAAGCTGTAGTTTCATAGAAAAAAATATAATAATATTACGATATCTGACTTGACCGTGACAAACACGTCAATATCGGATTTAGCGTCCGATAATTATAGTTACCCCACGATGGCTGTTGACTTAAATGGAGTTGTGTACTTAAATCATGATGGTTGTTATAATGAACATATGAAATCATGACTGTACACGGCGACACACAGTCTATCTGCCAAAAATGGGCATCGGAACAGACAATGCTTCAGTCATGACCGGAGTTAATAACGGTGTACATGCCAAATTGAAAAGAGAACTGCTGTATCTAGTTTTGATGCGCTGCATTTGCCATTCTTTGCAATTGGCAGTATCGGCAGTAACAAAGCAGTTTTTACCCAGAAATCTCGAATACATTATAAATGAAACATATAATTGGTTCACCCATTCTTCGTAGAGGCAAGTTTCCTACAAAGACCTGTACAAACTTATCAACGATGCTCATTACCCTTTAAAAATTACACAATCTTGTCAAACTAGGTGGCTTTTTATAGAGTCCGCAGTTGCACACTTTTTATACACAATGGTTCGAACTGAAAACGAACTTTAATTTGGCCAAATTAAAAGAAAGATTAAAAGAAAGAAGAAGTCTGGCGCGGGAAAGGAGAGTGGCGGCTGCCCCTCTCTTCCTCTCCGCTTCCTCTTTAGTCGACATCACCTCGCAGAAGGAGGCGATGGCTTCCCACGCACTCTCGCTCCCGACCATGGACAGAACCACGACCGGAAGCGAGAGGTCACCACCGACTGCCGCGACTACATAGTTCGCGGCGCTGCGTTGCCCACGCAGGACACGCCTACAGCGTGTGTATCCGTGTCCTCGGGGCAGTCGAACGAGTTCGTGGATCAAACGAAACAGGGCGATAGTTGGGGTTATTTGCAGTAAAAAATATCCATGTGGCAGAGCCCTAACTTGATCTCCTTAAAAGTCATGACAATTTGAGTGTTTTTTTTTTAAGCAAACACCAAAATTTGGATTAAACAGGCGATTAGAGTAAAATGGGTACCTATTTTAAAGCAATAAATGGTGTTAAGTTGCTTCTAGAAAATGTATCATCACTAAAAAAGTGCTTTTATGACGGTGGGTACCAACCATGATTTATGAGTCTTGGCACTTTTTTCAATATCTTTTAAGTCTCACGAAAAATTGTTTGTAACTTTAGAACCTTACTGTAAAAAAAAAACTTACTACCAAAAAATGAGCCTGAGTTTTTTTTATTAAAAAAACTTGCCTATTTAATGACGATTAAAACAAGGTGTTTTTCATAGCAAGGTCTAAATTAAAGTAAATCAGAGGATAGTCAAAAACAGCTATGACACTAATAAACATTTATTTAGTAATAACACAATAAATGTAGTTACAATAATTTTGTCTCAAAAAGTCTCTTCAAATTGTGAAGAAGATGACGGCGATACATTAGTAGATTTAAATTATCTTTTTACCTACAACACAAAAGATAATGACGAAAATATTTCGCCTAATTCAATTTTAAATGCGCCGTCATCTTCAAAGAGTCCGACAGAGTCACAGGGAACTCTAATTTCAAATGTTGTTTCTGAAAAAGTAAAGGTCCAAACATACTGCGGAATACATATGCAGGAAAACAACAAAAAAAATAATGTAATTCATGCACGAAAACTTATGCGACTAAAGAAATCCAGGGGATCCATGAATTTATGCAACACAGAGAATACAAAAGATTAAAAAATAATAATTTGGCTTACCCAATCGGAAAACTACTGGGGCTTTAAAGGGAACATTCTCAATTAATTCATGATTTGAATGAAAATGCTTACAAAAATAATGGAAAAATTAATTTAAAACGGCTGATTGCCAAACGAGACATGTCTTGGTTGGGCTGCAAAAACCATAACAAAGATGTAATAAAATATTATGTAACACTAATAATTCGCCTGCAATGCCATAATTGGTGTAATATAATTAATAAAATTTTACGGGGGAATATAGAAGAAAAATATGTTTCGAAAATGCAAAACATGCAACAGTTAGCTTTAAGAAAATATAAAACCCATAGGCAAAAGAAAAATAATAAATAACTACAAAATGTATCATAATTTGTTTTATTTATTTATTTACCTAGTAGAATTAATGATGAAAACCCTAAACCCTAACTCATTTTTTCGATATCGGGTACATCTACTACACAACACTAAAAATTATCGATAACACTCATTAGAATATCTGTCAGATTGAAAGCACTATTATATTTTGTATGTGTGTGTGTCACATGCCGCGCCGTAAAGCCAAACATAAAGCGACAACAGCGCCATAACTGTGAATATAGGAACTAAGCAAATTTTGACTGTCCTATCTGTAGCTTGCTACATATTAGTAATCTGTGGTCCCCAGATCTAACTCCGTTAGATTTTTTTTTGGTGGGGGTACATTAAATATGTAGTGTACGCAGTGCAATGTGATACGGTGCAAGAAATGAAAGTACGGATCGAGGCCGCCTTCAGGACGGTAACACCGGACATGCTGCGCAATGTTCACGTGTCCATGAACAACCGAGCGGCCTTGTGCATACAATATCAAGGTCATCACATCGAACCCCATTGCATTATTACTTTTTACACCACGGAGTACCTTCCTAAATGCCTATTGCGTTTGTTGATTCCGTCAGTTCGCGCCGACATAGGGCGGCCTCGGCGGCACATTACCTACGGCGTGTACTAGGCGCACAGATCGCGAAAGAGATTTAACTTAATATTAGCAAGTGACATGAAAAGTTATTGACCCTCGCCTCGTAGTGCAGTGATGTGTGCGTTTGTTATGATTTGATTTCAATAAACTTACGCAACCAAAAATTTGGTATGAATTCTTTGAGTAATTTATACTCTTAACCCCTTTTGGATAGATATACCCCTTCCGTTACACGTTGTATAGAGTACCAATGAAAATTAGATCAGACCCTGGTTCCAAATTTAACAATAGATTACTCAAGGAAATGTTATCAGTTTATAAAATTAATTTACAAATAGGAACTCTTCATAACCCAAATTCCATGGGATTAGTAAATAGATTACATTCGACTATTATAGAAATTTATAGGTTAGCAAAATACGAAAGAAAGATTACAGACGCAGCTTCAGTTATAATTGTTGCCATCCATCTAGATGGCAGATGTAATCCAAATTTTGTTTGACCTTCAACTTCCTTGGAGGACGGGCGCGCGCTCCCATCCGCAGTTCGAACGCGTGGATAACATCTATTTAGCCGGCGGATTACATTTTACCAAAGACAGTTGTGTAACCCCATTCAACTTTGTATGGAAGGATTATAAGGGCAAAACCTCCAACTTGCCATTAGACAAAAATATGATTTTGTGTGGCAGCACTTATCTTCTGGCAACAACGTCATTTGAGAAATCAAAATGTCGCCATAAAATTATCTTTACTTCCATGCAGTACTTTTATCCATACCGAATTATTAGAATAATAATAAAAAATACTTAAAAATGATAAACTTAAATAAAACCATAACAATCCTCATATTTTACACTCTTTACGATAGTCCCAACAATAAAATGGAATGAAATTAATGAATAGGAATTTTATTTCAGTATATGCAACACCAAGTTGACAATGGCGTCGGAAAGAGTACTACTGTTTTTTGGTCGGCAAACTATAAAATTGCGTCGTTTGTTTTGTTGTCTTTGTCTCTGCGTTAATTTTGTCGTATTTTTGGATTTGTGTATAGATTTGAAGATCTTCGCCTGATCTAACCAACGTCGAGTCGAGCTAATGCTCCTCCGTTGCAGCGATTAATTGTTTTGAATGAAAAATTTACTCTTGTGAGAAAGTGACTCAATTGTGTATTGTGTGTATATTTGATTGATACAAGACGAGATAACTCCAGAGGCAATGGTTCAATAAGAAGCTATCAATGACTCACCAGTTCCGACAACTAAGCAAGAAAACGTTGATGAACGACGAGAAACTTTGGATACACCACCTAGACGTTACAGCAGAATTATAAATCAGGAAAATTCACCGAGACCGTCTACAAGTGCACAAGCAATTTCTAATGATGCTTTTGTATTTACACCGGAAGCAGTACGGCAATTACCGAAAGCTCCCCCGAGGAAATCTGATAAAGGCCGAAAAACTAAAAAGTCTACAATTTATACTGGTACATCAGAGAAAGAAGAGATAAGAAAAGAACATGAAGTAAGAATAAAACGGACCAAAGCTAAGCAAGTTAAGGAAAGATTGGACGGAAGAAAAGGTTAAAAATACCTGAAAAGAAAAAAAAGTAATACACACCAGAAAATGTCATCAGAAGAGGAAAAATGCTACTGTATTATTTGTTAGTCCAGAACCGTATTCAGAGAGCAGATCCAGAGGAAAGTGGATTTATTGCACCACTTGTAAACAGGCTCACAAAGAGTGCACAGAAGGGTCTTAGCTATGTTTGCCACAATTGCGAATCAGATTGGTCCCTAAGCTAAATTTTTATTTGATTAAAAAAATGTGGTAGTTTCTTTTAGTTTTTTCTGTTTGTTTATTACTTGTCAAGGCTGATTAGAGATTAAAACCTTGAAGACTGATTATTATTGTCATACGGTCCCATAATTATTATGCTTATAATTAGAATTAATGACAAATAAAACATGTTCCAATAACATGTTTTGTATTATTTGCATGCGTTTTAACAGACCTCAATCACTGCTTCAACCGCCGCTGGCATGGGGACGATCTATGTCTAGGCCTTCATATCCACCATTCACACCATCACGATCATCATCTTCCCAGAGTGAATTTCATTCTCCTGTACACACCTCATCATCCCCACAACGTAGACAGTCCCCGTCCCCGTATCCTTTACCACCCACACAGTACTCTATTCAATTGCCGGGCTCTCCCCTATATACCTTACCATTCCAGTACCAAACACAATCCCCGCATCCTTCCAATATCCAAACAGTATCATATCCAATCTTCAAATTCTCCCGTCCACTCTTTACGACTCCTGGAACAAATACAATACTCGGAGTGTTCACCATCGACACAGTATAACAGCCAATCTGTAAATATTTCAACCGTACAATACATAGTTAAAGTTTCGCATCGTTCTGTTCCTCCACCACCACAATCTATACAATTACATATCCCATCTCCTCCTCAGTCATCAATGCCCAATAAATATGAAACTGATGACACTGTGTCGTTCATTGAAGGCAACGCGGATATAATGAAAGATTTTTTGCTAGTAAGAAAAAGTGATTTAACACGTTCAACGCCGCGTCGGACAATGGTGGTTGACACCCCCTTTTCATCTGGAGCCAGACAAAATTGTATAATTTTGCCAAATTTCATCAGTGTGTTTTATTGGTTTAAGTGATATATTTGACGTCATAAAACATGATTTAATTCTCACAAGCAACATTTTATACCAATTACAAGTATTAATAAATGTCACCCACCATTGTCCGACACGGCCTCTGCGCAAGGAATACCGGGAATCTGTTAAAGGGGGCCGCGCGGGCGCGGTGACGCCCACCCGCCCGCGTCCGCGCCGCTCACGCACATCGCGCGTACTTAGCCCCGGCTAGTCGCTGTTACTTCGTTGCGCAGTAATCACATGTTTATAGTTATATTATAACGTAGATTGTATTTGTAAGTTTACGTCGTAACGATGGATTTCGATGACTTTGAGATTAGCCAAGAAGACCTGTCTCGAATAGATAATATAGAAATTACTCTCCTTAACCAAAGCTTTCAAATAAGCTCTGATGAAGACGACAACATTCAACTTTTGCGACCAAGACGGCGTCGAATCATCTTATCAGATAGTGAGTCAAGTGAAACTGAAATTAATCGTGCAATTCAAGATTTAGCGGAGAGTTCACCACCCTCGACATGGACCGATCCCAAAGGTAATCAACGCCAATTGATAGCTTTTACCGAAATTCCTGGTGCACCGTTACATGTTCGCAGGCTTATGACTAACAAATCCCCAGCAGAATTTTATGCGCTTTTGGTAACTGATGATGTTTTGAATGAAATAGTGAAAAACACTAATATCTTTGCAAATGCTAAAATACTTAACTCACAAGAAGCTACAAAATGTGCACGCATTCGGAACTGGGCGCCTACTAACTTAGTCGAAATAAAAAAATTCTTTGGTTTGGTTTTGTTTATGGGCATAGTGAGATTACCTAAAATATCAGACTACTGGTCCAAAGATGAAATTATGGGACAAAATTTGCCAAGAACCGTTATGTCCCGTAATCGGTTTAAGATATTGCTTCAAATGCTACATTTTTCAGAACAAGATGAGGAGAACAAAGCTGATCGCTTACACCGGGTAAGAAATTTATTGAATGTAATGAATCACAATTTTAAGGAAAACTATATACCTGGTGAGGATTTATGTATTGACGAGAGTGTTGTGCCTTTTCGAGGACGCATAATCTTTCGTCAGTATAACAAGCAAAAGCGTCATAAATATGGAGTAAAACTATTTAAATTGTGTACACTGCCAGGTTACACCTATAAAATTAACATTTATGCTGGTAAACAGAACGACGAAATTAACACTACACCTACAAATGTAGTTATGGAACTGTGTAATGACTTGTTCGACAAAGGACACACTCTGTTCACAGACAATTGGTACACAAATGTCGAATTGGCAAGAAAGCTGTTAAATAGAGAGACGCATCTTGTTGGAACATTGAGGAAAAACAGGAGACATTTCCCTAAAACAGTTGTTTCTACAAAGTTGAAAAAGGGGCAATTTATTGCTAAAGAAAGTGCGGATGGAATAACAGTGATGCGATGGAAGGATAAACGCGATGTGTTAGTTTTGTCCACAAAACACTCGACGCGTTTTGTGAGAGTGGTAAAACGTAACAAAGTTATCTCAAAACCTGCAATCGTTGTCGACTATAATAAAGCTAAAGGTGCTGTTGATTTGTCGGATCAAATGTCAGCGTACCAAACACCACTAAGGAAAAGTGTGAAGTGGTACAAAAAAGTGGCCCTGGACTTAATCTTGAATGTAGCTGTTGTAAACGCACTCACTCTCTACAAAAGTGTAACAAAGAAGAACATTCCTATTGTAGATTTTAGAAAAGAAATTATGACCAATTTCCTAACAAAAGGCATAACGTCCGAACCTCTCTCATCGAGACCGAAGAGAGCTAAACATGAACTGGCGAAAAAAGAAGGATCATCTAAAGTCGTTCGACGTCAGTGCCAACAATGTTATAAGCAGAACGTAGCCACCCTGGGACGCTTAGTAGCTAGGAATAAAACAAAAAAAGTCACTACTTTTTGCAAAACCTGTCCTAATGAACCTTTTTTATGTCCCGAATGTTTTATTAAAATTCATTAAACTTTGTCAATTTATCTTTTTCAGTAATTAAGTACCTCATTTTTACAATAAACTTTTATATGCGCGTCAAAACTGTTTTATTTGTAGTCTATACCAATTTATTTCATTCCTACCGGAAAACATATAAGTCGCGAGCGAAGCCGCGAGCGGAAAGCTAGTATTTTTTATTCCATATAACATTGCGAAGTTTAGTCCAAAATGTTTAGGCTAACGCTAAACGCTATTTGTTTATAATTATAACTCACAGGTACAGTTAAAGTCGACACAAGTAGTCCACTATAGTGAAAATTAGAGCTCACAAGTAAAAACACGACATATATTTTAAACTTGTCTTGTTTGCAAAAACCAAGCTAAACAGGATAAAATGCAGGGCCGCGCGGGTCCCCTGTCATACAAAATTTAAAGACTTTTCTGTCCGTTGGCCTACAGTTGCAGTTTAAAAACACGTCTGACGCGCGGTCACCATTGGGCGACGCGGCCCGAACAGAAATGTTTGTTGTCGCCCAACAGTGACCGCCACGGCCTGAATGAAAAACACATATTTTGTTAGTGGCAGTGAACGTGTTAAGTATTACTCGTTTAATAAATGAATATTTTATAGTAAGAAGTGTTTTTATTTCAATCACCTTTATGCACGGTGACATGTAATTGGTTGTTTTACTTGAACAAACTTTGTTTAGACCATGGTCTACTACCATTCTATAACATCAAAAAAACTTAAAGAAAAAAAAAATCTACGCGTTCTTAAAAAGTCTTAGGTTGCTCAAACGTGTTCAAACATTAACCGTAACATTAAAGGACTCATCGCGGGAATCGCGGTAAAATTCCCGGCAAATAACTTGGACCATCATGGCGCCGAGTACGCAGGTCAACCCTTGTGTCTTTGGTTGTGTCTTTTTGAATTTTTATTAAAGACCAATGACGTTTTTTTTTTATGTATTTGAATTGTAGTAGACCATGGTTTGAACAACGTTTGTTCTAGTAAAAGCACCAATTAAATGTCAGCGTGTATAATGTGCCAGACATTTATTTATAAATAGCCCAACATGTTTCAGGGATAATTTTTGTCAGCAGGGGTTGGGATATTAAAGATTTAAATCTTGATACGAGTTTCCTGCTGCAAGAAATCTTAATGTTACTACGATAAATTTTTCTTTTGCACTAATATTGTCTCGTAGGATATTATTGTACTTTTACTTTTGGCCGGCGCCCAAAAATAACACCATGGGGAACGAGCAGTACATTACTCGGCCGGCAGCCGAAATTAAAAACATCGGCTGCCGGCACCCAAAATGGACACCGGCGGCGGTAATAAGTTGTTTGTTATGTATGTTAGTTTGAAGGTAGGTTAGATTTTGGACCAAATACTGTAACCTGTCAGAATATTACTGTAAAATTGAGTTTGTATAAATTGAGTGATTTTTACTAGTTCTGACATATTAGTTATGTATGTACCTTCAATATTTTATTATTAAATGGCAAAATATTGAATGTTTTTGATTCTTCCAAATTACCATAATATACGTTCTTGATACTCGTATTTTATCACCAACATACCTTTCCTTACCCTACCTCCATTTTTGTATTTCCATTGAAGCAGTATTAAGACCACAAGATACGTGAAGGTCCTTTTGAATCTGGGAATGCCAATGGCTGGATGCAAGAAGCAGAATTTTGTCTATTTCTAAGACACTTTAAAAAACAGGCCAAGCCTTGCTAGACAATCACGCATCACGTATATCTCTAGATTTTTGTAAGAAAAATAGAATAGTTTGGCTGTCATTTGCACCCCACTGCATTCACAAACTCCAGCCGCTGGAAGGAGCAGTATTTGGATCATTCAAGAAAATGATAAATGCAGCTACAGACAAGTGGATGCGAAATCATCCCGGTCAAACGATGTATATCCATTATATTCCTGTGATTGTCAGAGAAATATTTCCTCTTGCTGTCACTGATAAAAATGCTATTGCTAGGTTTACTTGCACTGGTATCAGTCCATTTAATATAAATATATTTACTGACGCTGACTTTGCACCATCATCTGTAACAGACCGTCCCTTGCAAATCAACGAAGAAATTCCACCTAATGATCTGTCGACCACATCCGACGCACCCTCAGCCCTCCAAGATGAACCGAATATGCCAATTGACGATTTTAACTCGCCAATAGCAGGACCTAGCCGAATACAAGTGGGTTATTTTCCACCAATTCCTGTCTCGACTGTCGTCTGTCGTTGTCTGTCGGTCTCACCCCGCGATATTAGAAACCAGTGTCGAAGTACAAAGTATTACAGATGTTTTATCTCACGAAAGCGGGTGAGCCATACTTGTGTGTGTACATGAACATTGTCTTTGCTGCTTGCTTAAGCTCGGGAGTCCTCAGTTTTGGCCGAATCGCAGGCTGAGTCAGTAGTGCTACTTGGTTCGCGCCAAAATTATTTGTCGAATACCATCTGCATGGAAGGGAAGGTAAATGGCAAAAAGTTGTTCGCATTGAGGTAAGGCAAATTAATGTTTATGTTTGGTGTGTACATATTTATTTTGTGTGTAATTAATTAAAGAATTTTATTTCACCGATGAAAAACCGAAGAAAGAGAGAAAATAAAGCAGACATTGATGTATTAACAGCTGACGTTGTACGGAGCACAATACAAGATTTTCATATCGTACAAAAACAAATTCCAACATTGGCAAAACTAAGGTCAGTCTTAAAATAAAAAAAATGGTTTCGATGAATGTCTACAAGTGGCGTAAAACCGATAACAATAGGAAAGTTTTAGTTGAACGGCATGATATCCAGATGTGGAGACTAAAATATTTTAAAAAAACCGAATACCGCTCTCAAGGTCGGCCTATTGTCTATACTGACGAAAGTTACGTATTGACAACACATGTTCGAAATAACAGCCGGGCAAAAAGACAAACCATCTCCATTTTTAAAAAAGCATAGTTATGGTAGGTACTCGTTTTATTTTAGTACACGCTGGAACCGATGCCGGATATATTGAGAACGCTTGCTTAATCTACAAAGCTAATTCCACAGTCAGAGACTACCATTCTAACATGAGTTTTGAAAATTGCGTACAATAGCTGAATGAAAAGTCCCTGCTAAATTTGCCAGATCGATCCATAATAGTACTAGATAACGCATCGTACTACAATTCACCTGCTGAGATATTGACGACGACAGAAAAATCTGAGATGCAAGAATGGCTCCCTTCTAAGGGGGTTCTTTCTATACATTTCGACTCAAATCTGCGCAAAGTTGAGTTGTACGATATAATAAAAATACCATAAAAGTGATTTTATCACCTACAAAATCGATGACTACATTAAAAGTAAAGAATTTGAAGGATTTACGCCTGCCTGCTTACCACCCTGAGCTTAATGCCATATAGGACATCTGCGGGGTCCTTAAAAACTACATTGCTCTAAGAAACGTTGAGCAAAATATGACCACCATAGAAAAACTTATTCAAGAGAGTATTACATAAATGACGAGTCAGACATGGCGTAATACTTGCAATAGTGTAATTAAAAAAGAAACTGAATATATGAAACATTTTGACACTGATTTTTAATTAATAATAAAACAAGATGACAGTGATGATGGAACTGACTCTGAAAGAGTTTAGTTACGATTCTACTTGAAATAAATCAATGGCAAAACATTGTTTAAAATAAATGTTTCTTGAATATAAGTTTGTATTTTATTTTACCATGTCTATACGTAGCAAAAATCTAATAACTGTATTTACAAAACAACTGTATTTGTTATTAATATTGGGGAAAAACGGACCCCCAGCGTTTTTATGGCAAAACACGTAAATACTGACACAACATAATCTTATTATCATCAATTGAAGTGGTGTTCCGAATAGGGCTTCCATTACGTAATTACGTAATTATGGACAGATTTTAGAAATCTCACAAATACGTAACTGAAGAGTTGAAGTCCGTAATAACGTAACTATAGGATAATATTAATTAATTAGGTACCCATTTATTTAGTTCTATAGTTTCTGCCTACTCCATGGGAAAAAGGCATGGGTTCATCGGTGTATTTACAATTTACCTTAATTTAGGTTAACCTACGACTTACATTATGACAACATCAAAACCCTTTCTGTGGGTATCCCCCGAATTCCCGGGATTTATTTTATAACTTCCAATTTGAGTCCGCAAGATTTTATTTCTTAGTCGTACAGAATAGAGTTCATTGTTGACCAATCGGGAAACAAAGGGAATCCCCGTTGGTTGTGGATAGTTCGGTACGTAACACAATCAAAGTTTATAAGTGTTTCGCAAGTATTTGATCTAAGTCGTAGAAGAGTTTAATATTGTGGATTGAGCAAGCTAAGGGAACTCCCTAGATTTTTCTTTACTTTCGTGAATTTAGAAACAATCTCAATACTCGGTACTCAGTCGTCTTACGTATACCTGCGAGATACTGTCCTGTTCTAAGCTTAATTTATTGAGTTTTGTGATTTTGTGTATGTGCCGCAAAGTGTGACGCTTGGTTTTCAGAACCTTTTCATTACAATACAAGTTTCTAAGTAGATATCACCATACACGTACAACGCAACACGCACACGCACGCGTGCAACGCATACACGTTCAACGAAAATGTAAGTACCTATTTTCATTACTTTACTTGTCTACTTACTTTGTTTCTAGGGTATTTGTGTGAGAGTTTATACATATAATTTAGTAGTTGATTTTATATTGTTGACGGCACGGTTAGCGCAGTAGTTGAGTGATTGGCTGCTGCGCTGCGGGTCACGGGTTCGATTCCCGTACGGAACAAATATTTGTATGACCTACAGATAATGTGTTCCGGGTCTGGATGTCTTGTGTATGTTAGTTTACATGTTTGTGAGTGCACCCACGATACAGCAGTAATTCCTAGCGTGGTGCGACGTTTAAAAATGAAATGAAATATGTGCGATTTTATTTTATTGTTGCTTGTTAGATGTCTGTGCAAATAGACATTGATTATGAGTTGACGGTACGTATATAAATGTATCCCGTTTTAAGTGTAGTGACTAGTGCCTAACTATAGATGCTATTTATATGTATTACCTAACCATTAAATTATGAAATATTTATATATTGTTTTAGGTCTGCAGTAAAGAAGACTATTTATAACATTGATGTATTAAAAGCGGTAGATACGGTACCAGTCACAGCGCCTGGTCCTACTCAACTAAGTGATTGCCCGTAGTTGGCACTCAGTTGCGCACGGAACGTCGTTATGATCACACACCTCAATAATTTCAGTTTTTTTGATAAATACGCATCAAAATGACTTCTTGTGCAGCTAAACAGTGTTTCAATAATACAAGGAAGAAAACTAAGACACACGGGATTACTTACCACTCGTAAGTACGGCCAAAAATGTTAATTTGTTGAAAATTACAATAATATTTAATGTTTGCTTCGCCATGTTTGTGAGAGCGAGATAGATCTTACAAACATGCGTGAGAGACACGATACGCACATAATGCGCGAGTTGCGAGAACGCGACGAGTACTGAGTACGGTATCTACTAGACCGAGGTTGCGTAAGGTTAGCAACACAAATTTCATTTTTGTGTTATTTTTTTTTATACCGTCCGTGGTTATTTAATTTCAAGTCGATTTAATTAATGTTTGATTATAGTTATGTTTTACGCAATACTTATTTTAAAAAAGAGTTTTTACCAAGACAATAGTCTTTATCTAGTTTTTAGTAATTGTTAGTGCAGAATCACTATATTTTATAGTTATTACGCGACTATGGCAAAGCAAACGGTTATTATTTCAAGGATTCCTCGTAACTCCCTAACTGCACATGTGATCATATTATTTATTTATTTATACATAAATGCATAATGGTAGTGCTTGGCTTTTTATTATTCAGGTTTCCTAAAGATGAATTAGGAGACAAAAGTGGCTTGCTGTTGTCCGAAAACAAAGACAGGAACCTGATTGGACACCTACAGTACATAGTCGATTATGCTCAACACATTTCAAATTAGAAGATGTATATACAACCAGCAAAGGGTTAAAAAGGATATCAGCAGGAGCTGTACCCTATTTTCAAGGACTGTGAGTTTATTTTGTTAGTTAAAGTATGAAAATTTGCATTTCGCAGGCTACATTGACGGAACCACCTTTAAATATTTGTATGTGACCTACTAAGGATGCATTCAAATTAATGTTTTTTTGTTATAGGATAGGATGCTATGAACTATGATCATTATAGCTCGAAACCCGGCTCGCCAAACTCCCTCCAAAACATAAATGTTTCTGACATGGAATCAATTTTCGATACGCCCCGTAAAGCATTTCTAAAATCAAAAGTTAGAAAAATATCATTTGATAAAAAGAAACTTATTAAAGAAAATAAAAATTTGAAGAGAAAAAACAAAAGACTTCAGGACTGATGTAAATCACTAAAGGAGACAATGATTAAACTGAAAAAAGACCTCAATGTTCCTGAAGACCAATTTCAGGAATTGTGTGTAAAAGCGGAAGCAGCCGATTTGTTTGCAAGAATTAGAAAGCAAAATAAACGCAGAAAAAACATAAGGATGAAATTCGGCCCATCTTTAAGAAAGTTTGCCCTGACTCTAAATTTTTACTCTCCGGCGGGATACAAATACGTGCGAAAAGTTTTTGAAGACGCCTTGCCTCACCCTCGAACACTAGGAAAGTGGTATGAAAACTTAAATGCAGAGCCAGGATTTACAGCTGAACCCTTCGAAGTTCTTAAAATTAAAAATCCGGCACCCACAAAAATATTTATTGTACATTAGTCGTAGATGAAATGGCTATTCGACAACAAACCGTTTGGAATGGTAAAAAAACTTTAGGTTTAGTCAATTACGGAACTGGAGGCTTAGACGTCGACAGGGTTGCTTCACAAGCATTTGTGATGATGCTTGTTTGTCTAGACGAGAATTGGAAGCTACCTGTCGGATATTTTTTTGTTGATGGACCACAGCTGAGACTAAGTCAACCTTAATAAAAATGTGTTAAACAAAATGCTGGGAGGTAGGCGTTAATGTAGTTGCGTTAACGTTTGACGGCTGTCCGTCTAATGTTAATGCCGCTAATCTATTAGGTTGTAATCTTAATAATGTTGAAAATTTAAAAACAACCTTCAAACACCCATCATTTATTTTATTTATTTATTTACACACACACAATTATAACACCTTAACAGTAAAAAACCAAAGCGGTGCTATACGTAACATATTAGAATTACACTATAAAATATTATAACAAACAAAAAGATTTTTAAAAACAATATTATATATTATATGTACTTATATAAAATAAATAACACTTAAAATACTATAATAGCCTCTCTAAAATTAGTTGTACAGCTTGGAATAATTTCGGCAGGTTTTCTCCAAAAATATCCTCCGACATACCTACATTATTTATAAGACGTGCGGCGCGTGACAAAGGGGTAAACTTGAGCAGGTTAGTCCTAGCCACTGGCACATCCAACAGAGCAGGGCGGCGACGTGCTACCGTACGATCTCTTTCGAGGCGGCGAGCCTCCTTGCCGGATCGATGCCCTGGGATCTGGAGGCGAGAGCCCTCGCGCTGAGATATCAGCAGCGCGAGGAGGCGCCTGGGCGGAGTGAGCTCCGCCAGATCCTAGTGGCAGAGTGGAGAGAACGACTTGCGCAACCCAGCGCAGGGCACGCCGCAATAGCGGCGGTAAGGCCCGTGATGGAAGAGTGGCTGGAGAGGCGTCATGGCGCCCTCAGCTTCCGGCTGACGCAGGTACTCTCGGGACATGGGTGTTTCGGGAAGTACCTGTGTCGCATAGGCCGGGAGCAAACGCCCGGTTGTCACCACTGCGTCGACTGCCCCGAGGACACGGCCCTGCACACTTTGCAGGCGTGTCCTGCGTGGGCGACGCAGCGCCGCGAGCTAATCGCGGCGGTCGGTGGTGGTGACCTCTCGCTTCCGGCCGTGGTTCTGTCCATGGTCGGGAGCGAGACTGCGTGGGAAGCCGTCGCCTCCTTCTGCGAGGAGGTGATGGCGACCAAGGAGGGAGCGGAGAGAGAGAGAGAGGCAGCTGCCACTCTCCCCTCCCGCGCCAGACGCACCGGGCGGCGGAGGCCGCGCGACGACCTCCAGCCACCCTAGTGTGTGGCCTGCGGGCGCTGGGTTAGGGGACCCACCGCTCGATCAGTAACAGGCCCGAGTAGGCGGCGCGACGTGTTCCACGCGCGCCTCTCAGCAGGACGTGGGGCAAGGCCCCACAAAGGAGAGGTCCGCCAGGGGCTGGCGGACCGAGGCCTGCCGGGGTCGCGGTGCATGCAGCTGCGAATCCCGCGACCCCGGCCCACGGTCAAGTGATGGAACATCGTGGTGGTTTTAGCCGGTAAGAGTCCGGCACACCCCCCCGTCTTCCCCAGACGGGGGATAGTCCATGAGGATTTCCCCACGCAAAAAAAAAAAAAAAAAAGGGCGGCGACGTGCACCTACGTACCCATCCGGAACACGCAACCGTAGTGCTTCCAGCACCTCTGGGTGATGCAGCAACCCTCGCAGTACGCTCACCACGTACTTAAAAAGCGCGACGTCCCTCCTCACTGCCAGCCTGGTGTACCCAACCATGCCCATGACGAACAGACTCGGATACATCAGGGGATAAAATGGGTAAACCCCGTACTGTTTGAAGTACAAAAATCTGTTAAATTTATTTTGTATTTTTTCCAGCATGAGGCTGTATTTTTCCTCATGTGGATTCCATATTATTGCACTTGTCTCGAGGTGGCTCCTAACAAGTGCATTATATAAAACCTTAACTGCTGCCGTATCGCTAAAGTCCTTACATTGTCTCAAAACGAAACCAAGATTTCTAAAAGCCCTGCCGCACACCTCAACTATGTGTTTACGGAACGTCAACTCCGATACCATCTGCACACCCAGGTCTCGCACCTGTGTGACCCGCGGCATTAGCTCGGTATCCATGTCGTACTGGTGCCGTATAGGTGAACGCGCACGACTGTAGCTCATCACACAACACTTGCTAACATTAAACTGCAACTTGTTGCTTTTACTCCACTTAATTATTTCATAAATGTCAGCTTGGAGCCGGTGACAGTCTCCTGCATCTTTGATTGACAAAAATAACTTCAAATCATCTGCAAACAGTAGACACTTCGCCTCTTTAACTACAGTTGGCAGATCGTTAATCATCAAGATAAATTCTAATGGCCCGATATTACTACCCTGACTAACCCCTGAGAACGTATAATATGGTCTAGATTCATGTCCAGCATACTCCACGTACTGTCGGCGCTCCCCAAGGTAGCTAGCAAAAAATGTTAATAAGTGCAATGTGAATCCCATCGCAGAGAGCTTGCATAAAAGTACATCATTATCTACGGTATCGAAAGCTTTCCGGAAGTCGAAATAAGCGGCGTCCACCTGCCCCCCGGCGTCAATAACCGGCGACAGGTAGTTCACAAATGAAAGCAAGTTACCTCCCGTACTGTGACCCGGCCGAAATCCATGTTGAACATCTGTCAATTGCGAGCTCACTTGGGAATGAATACTTTTATGCAAGACTGATTCAAACACCTTAGCGAACGCCGACAGTACCGCTATCGGTCGGTATCCACTTACGTCAGTGCCTGCCCCTCCTTTAGGGACCGGGATAACTCGAGTAATCTTCCACTCATCCGGGTAATGACCCTCCTGTAAACACAAGTTGAAGATGTGCAACAAAGGCTCCTCAAAGATCATTCGACAATCTTTGACAATGTAAGGTGGTATGCCGTCAGGGCCTACTGAGCGCTTGGGCTTGAGGCGCAGGAGCGCCGCGCGTATTTCACGCGCATTGAGACGGTCAACATGGACGCGAGCCGCACCCGCTGACCCGCCGCCCGCACGCTCCGCAGCTACCGGATCAAGCGCCGGCCGCACGTCGCTGTACACTGAGTGGAAATATGTGGCAAAATTCTCCGCGCACTCCTCTTCCTTTAACAATAAGCCGCCCTTCGTGACTTTAGGTGGATTGCGCCTAGCTTGTTTAGCCCTAATAAAGTTCCAGAACGATTTCGGATCCACTTTAAGGTTTTTCTGAAGTCTGTTTTGGTAGGCTTCATTGACTGACGCAAGCTTAAGTTTGACTTGAGTTCTATAGCGAGAAAACATTTCATAATCACTCTGAGAATTAGTTCTTTTAAATAATTTGTGATATCGCCATTTATGTTTAATATCACTTATCAAATCAGATGTGTACCATTCTGGATAATTAAATCTAGACTCACGCTTATTCCCTTTAACATTTTTCCTTGGAACACACTCGTCAATAACTTCATTCACTACGCTATAAAAGTAATTTAAAGCCGCCTCTGAGTTCTGAATGCCATACAATAACTCCCAATCTAATGACTTAAAAGAATTATATAACGTTAGAAAATCGGCTTCATTAAAATTCCACCTGTGTCTAATATTAAACGACGGATCGGCACTATCATTCCGAGAAATCCCCCGTTTACGTTCCGGGTCCCGATGAGAAACCTTGGCGCTGATAACCAACGGCGGATGTTGTGTATCGATATTAACTATAGGTTCCTCAGAAAGTTGTACCCCTAAGTCACTCAACGTAAACGTTGACAATACCAAATCTAACGTGCGATTATTAATATTAACTACATTATTTACCTGCCGAAATCCACAGTAAGCAATAACATATTCCAAATAACTTTGAATTTCCACAGTCGTAGATGGCATATTAAAATCACCAAGCACTAAAACTTTGTCATACTTAACACAAACATTCTCTAATATATAAAATAAATGCATATATTCATTAGCATCGCATTTTGGCGGAATGTAAACAACACAGCAAAAAAACAAAAAATGGTGTCGTCGATAAACTGTCGCGCACACAATCTCAAATAAGGCTTTGTCCACATTGTCAACCGCCACTTGATTTAAGCGTAAACGCGGAGAAGCCGCCAAAAATACTCCTCCTTGTTTTCGGCCGTCTGCGCGATCACATCGTATTATGGTGAACTCCGATGGAATTAGTTCTCCGTCATGTATTCCTTTATGGAGACCTGACTCCGTAATCGCAAAAAGGTCATAAGTCGATGCCAATACATTATTAAGGAATGTTTTTGTTTTCGTTCGTAGTCCCCGGACATTCTGATAATATATTTCTATGGCGCAGTCATTGCTTTCCGTTACTATTAAAACTTGCTGATTTATTGTAACATGGATGTTGTAACATGGATGTTGCTGTATTTTTAGATCCATGTCACATGGTAAAACTTGTTAGAAACACATTTGAGTCCAAAATAATGTTTTTTGAACGAGAATCGAGAAGTAAAGTGGCAATTTCTTGTAAATTTATTAAAACTACAAAGCAGTGAAACGCTTACTTTTGCAAATAAATTAACACCTAAACATATCGACTTCCGTAATCAAATTATGAAAGTAAAGCTTGCTACTCAGCTCCTCAGTCGAAGCGTAGCAGACGCATTAAGACTGTGTGAACAATTACTTTCCTCAACACGGTTTCTGAACACTGAAGCTACAGTTCAATTTATTGAAAAATTTAACCATCTATTCGATGTTATGAATTCACGGAAACGTGAACGATTTGGTTTTAAGAAACCACTTTGTCCAGAAAATAAAGAAAAAATTTTGAATTTCTAAATGAAATGAAAGAGTACATCTGTTCATTAAAATTCCTAAATAAAAATAGAAGAATAACAAGACGTAGAGTTACAATGAATATAACAAAAAAAACTATAACGCAATCTGCGTGTAAAACTGGTTTTATTGGATTTTTAATATGTATGGAGAGTCTAAAATACTTATACTCAACACTAGTTGAAACTGACTTGCTAAAATATATTTCAATGTACAGGCTTAGCCAAGACCATCTAGAATTATTTTTCGGTATAATTCGCCGGCAGGGCGGATATAATAATAACCCAAATGTCCGTCAATTCCAGGGAATTTATAGAAAAGTGTTAGGACACTTAGAGCTGTTCTCTTCTCTCTCGGGAAATTGTATACCACTTGATAATTTTCCCCTACTTACGTGCTCCTCGGCTATCGAAAACATAAATAGAACTGTTGGCAGAAGTGCTCAAGATTTGATAAATGCTGGTGAAGATGTTTCTATGGTGGATATTTATGGTAGTGAATCATTTAAAAAGCACAAAGTTACACGTGGTGGATCATATATCCGGGTGAGAGATATAAAAAGAAACAAAAGTAATGTAAGTGATACTACAGCCGAAGATAATGTTGAAATATTATCAAATATTTTAGACGATCAAAATAATCTGTCAATAAGTGCTGAACAAATCATTGGATATATAGCTGGGTGGGTCGCTAGGGCATTAATAAAAACTATTAAATGTGAGATATGTGTTACTGAGTTGATTACTAATGCAAAACTGAGTTTTCATAAATTAATTAATCTGAGGGATATGGGGGGTTTGTGCTATCCATCTAATGATTTATTCAAAATATGCCTTAAGTCCGAAACAGCAATAAAAATGTTTTTTAGAGAAAACAATACTCAACATTTTCTTTGTGTGAAGCAAATATTTCGGCTAAAAATAAATGTGATTCAATCTTTTGTAAATTCAGATATTCTGTCTACTTTAGAAATTCATTCATTAGATCAACCAGTTACATTTAACCATAGAATACAACTTTTGAAGGCAATAGTTGACAAATATTGTGATGTCAGAGTCCATTATTTTCATAAAATAGATCCGGCAATATCAAGTGTAACAAAACGATAAAAAATAAATAAATTATCTTTATTTGAAGGTATATAAGTTCTTGTTCGTCTGACTGTTTTAATAACCAAACTTAATAGGAATTAAGTTTACTCTAAGTATACAGAGCGTCCCACGACTTTGCCACATGGAGAGGAAGTACCTTAAATACTGTAGATTAGAAAAATTTACTGAATGAAGACTTCATTTTTATTTTAAAAACAATACGAACTGCATTCAAAGAATTTTAAATAATCACCTGTCTGAACCGGGAATCGAACTCGCTAAATGTGAAAACAAAAAAAAACTGTAATTTTACTGTACTAATCGAAAGGCTCGATCAGATACATTTATTTCTTCTAAATAACATAGCATCTAAAATAAAAGGAACACCATGAAATTTAACATTTATTTGAAATAATAAGACGTTTAACTATGAATCTTACAAACAATTTAATTTATTAAATGCTCAAAATGTGCCTCTTTATTCATTTCAATACCACTTTTCCCGGATCAACACATGATGCAGCAGTCTTGCAAGGGTCCAGTTTGAGCCAATTATTGGAAACCAACTATGTTAATGGAGTTTCAGCTGGTGAATGGTTTTTAGGAGACTCTGGATACGCCCAACTGCCTTGGCTGATGACCTCATATGCTGATGCGGATGAAAACACATCTGAGGCTAGATATAATTCAGCACATTCCAAAAACGAGGGTCCTCATTGAAAAGTGTTTTGGAGTGATGAAAACAAGATTTTGATGCATTCACAAGCGAAGGACCTTGCATTATGACCTCGTGAAGGCATCAAAAATTATAGCAGCTGTAGTTGTTCTCCATAACCTAGCAATCAGGAGAAATTATACTTTACCAGGTGAGTTGGAACTCGAAGACAGACGGCGGCCAGTGGATGATCCTCCCATGGATGTGATTTTTTTAAATGTAGCACGCAATATTAGAAATAGCATCACAAGACAATACTTTGCATGATGGTGATGGTGGGCAGCTTCCAGAAGGAGCTGAAGGTTTTATGCCTTCAGGTTCAAAATGTACATTTCCCTATAATGTATATGGGTTTCAAAAGGCAACTTTCCCAAAATTCACATTTCCCGTAATGTAGCTTTCCCAATGCGACGAAATGATGGAATTATACGGAACCTGGATCAAGTCCAGGAACCGGACCTTAGAGGTAATATTACGCCTGTTCGATCTAGCAATTGTCAATTCATGGTTCGAATACAGGAATGATTGTGAGGCTAACGGTATGAAGGGCAAAGAAATAATGGACATGCTAGATTTTCGTCTCTCAGTGAGTGAATGTCTTCTCACTGGGCCACCGAGGCAAAACAACAGGGATAAGCCAGAGTTTGCTCAAATGCCAAGTACCTCTAAGTACATTCCGAAGCCCCTACCTACTGTAGACAAACAAATAGATGGTTTCAACCACTGGCCTACGTTCGACACTTTAAAGCAGCCGCGTTGTTGTCGTGCTGTAGGCTGCAGCAGCAGAACCTGATGCCGCTGTACCAAGTGCGATGTATATGTTTACATCTGTCTTACCAAATACAAAAATTGTTTCTATTCTTTTTACAACTGATTGATGATGTAATTTTAAGTAAATACTGTGATTTTTTACAATGTTCCTTCCAATTAAGATTGAATTATAAAGTAGTTATGTTGATTTTGTGTAATATTCATGATTCTCATTTAAAAACCATTACCTATGTTTCCAAAAATAGAACTACTATGGCTCCAGTTGGTATGATTGAGACCCACACAACTGTAGCAATGTTAAGACTGGCCCCGACTGACACAATTGTGTCTATTCTATGAAGGTACACTACGGGAAAGGTATCTTTTGAAACCGATGTACAGTCGAAGAATGATAAGGTTGGTCAGTTTTCAAAGAGAATCCGAGGCAAATGTCATTAGTACATGTTACCTTTTAAAAATAGGTGACCTAACAGTATGCAATCGATTATGTCATCATTTCTGCATTTTTGTATCGGTGTAAAGTAAAATAGTCCTTTAGTGTGACGAACCTTTCCGTTCCCCGACTGTACAGTTGACAGACTAGCAGTGTGGTGTTGCCATTTGCGGCGGCAAATGAACGTAATTATGTCCATTTCCATAGACGCAGAATTAAGTTAAAATTTAGTGACGTGAACTTATTTTAACAGAAACGTAATAATAGCTTTTGGTTAAGGACATGGATATATTTAGTAAAATTTTTGTCTGTCATTATTTAGATTCGGAGAGAAACGCAATCGGATCCAATGCCGTCTTATGTTTTTAAACATTGCAAAAACTGTTCCCAAAACAAAAGAAAGAAGATGAAGTATCTTTTCATATTGATTATTTGCCAATTTGGAAATTATTTTACGTGATTATTGTTAGTGACATCTTGGAACACAAAACCTTTACAAATATCATTCGGTGTTGCTAGTTTATATTGAAACATTTACAGGGTGTGACGGTGCAGCGGTGGCGACTAGCGGGGTGCGCCTATAAAAGGGCCGGCACGGTGCACTTCGTTCTCTTATTGGCTGGAGACCCTTCAGGTCTCGCCAATAACTGCCCGGTTACGTAGAAACCGTCCCCTAGGAACACCTACAGCAGTCCAATAGAAAAAAAAAACTTCGTTCTCTCTCGCGCCTCAGCAGCCGCCTAGTTAAATACTACCTACTACACCTGAAGACCCTGGACTCCTCGTATCGTATTGTCTAAGAACCACGCCCTATAAACTAGTCTAATTTTGTAACTATTATTAAAATATATTATTGTATGGTTAAAAGTGTGTCCCTTTATATTCTTATGTAAGTATACTCCTGCTAAACTGCTTCTGCTTCTTGCTAGATTCTGATTTAATGTGCACATGCTCGTTAAAGGTTGACTCCTCAAGCCGCCCTTAACCCGCTAAGCGTGACAAGGGGGTAGTTAGGAAATACGTAATTTATTTCGATTATAGTGTTTTATTTATCGCGTTTTTTGGTTGGTATATTTGTATGAATGTGTGTCCGTTCGTATGTGTCTTCGTAACTAAAACTACTAAATGTGTTGTCTCTAATAATAATTATGTACGTCGGTCGATTCGCCAACATAAAGTAAGTATAGCTATCAAAAACATAATTAGGACCCTTCACGACTTGACTAAATGGTTGCCATAAATCCACAAAATATTTCTATTTATGCAGATTTCCAACTGATTCTGTTCTATACAATGATTGGGTATCTATCGTACGTGAAAGTAGACAAGATAACGATTTACTCCCATCAAAATTTTGTGTTGTTTGTGAAACGCATTTCAAAGAAGATGAAGATTACTACACCAAAAAAAGTCGTCGGTTGGTAAAAACTAAATCAAAACCGACACAAAATTTGTGCGTGTCACCACGTGAAAAGGGAATTTCAGAAATTGCAGCTATTGCTTCAAATTTATCTAAGGCCAAATTCAAATATATCTATACCGGGACCATCCCATGAATACCAGGATGTTGTGAACGAAACTGCAGCCTCTTATCAGCATTTAGACAACTACCAGAACAATCCACAGAAATAAACGCTGTAGACCTTCGAATTAAAGGTTCGGACTTAGATTCTATATTCGATACTCCTAGGAAAGGTCAGTTGAGAAAGGAATTAAGGAAACACCGGTAATATTACGATAAAAAACCAAGCGAAGTCTGAAAACATTACAAGAAAAAAAAGGCGATAAAAAAAATCATTAAGCAATATTTTAAAGGACTTAAAAGACAAAATTTGTATTAATTGTGATACAGATAATCTGTTACGTGAGAATATTGTAGCAACAGAACTATTTCTTAATTTAAATTCTATGTAAAAATTTTGCTTGACTTTAAATTTTTATTCTCCTAAGGGATACGAGTACGTTAGGCAAACATTCAATAGGTGACTGCCTCATCCCAAAACTTTGGCAAAATGGTACACCTATGTTAAAAGTGAACCTGGATTTACTCAAAAGCTTTCTCAGCGTTACAGAAAATGGCAGAAGCTTCCTCATACAAACTTCTTTGTTCGCTTATGTTCGACGAAATGGCTTTGCGCCAGCAAAAGCTGTGGGATGGCAAAGGGTTTATAGGCGTTGTTGATATGGGCGACGAGATTGCAGAATCTACTGCTTTGGCTTCTCAAGCGTTTGTATTTATGTTAGTAGGAGTCAAAAAACATTTTAAAAATGCAGATCATGCGCAGGTGTTTATGGTAAGAGGTTTAATTACAAACTATAAACAACTGGTTGCATACACTTTTTCACAAGCTGCAAAAAAGGGGGCTGAACTTGCGAAACAGTTAAAATCTGTGAAAACTGAGCTACAAATTTTTATAGTGGTAACAACTGTGTGCGACCAAGGCACAAATAATGTGAATTGCATTAAATATATTTTGCAAGAGACAAGGAGTAACCTGTTAAGAAAAGGAGAAGAGCCTCGAGATAACAGTTTGGTAAACAACAAAGAAACCATACCATTATATTAGAGTTGCCAACCGTCCTGTTTTCCCAGGACATATCCTGGTTTTTGTAGTGTCCTGGGATGTCCTGGATTGTTTTTAAGCAGCGTCCTAGGTTTTTAAAACGCCCTGATAACGTCATGTATTTTAAAATTCGCGCACCACTTTTGCAATCCTTACGTTACGGGCGGTCTCGCGGCCCGCGAGACCGCCGCGCTGTCAATCAAATCGTCAAGTTCTTGCAGTACTTTTTTTTAACATTCACGAAGTTAAATTGACTGTTAGTGAAAGCGCTAATCTCGTCATTCGGGAGTGTATTATATTTTGGGAAAAAGCTAGAATCCCTACCAGAGCTATACCTAACTGTGTAAAAAAACTTGTCGATCTTCACTCTGCTTGGAGGGAGTTGCAAAAAAATTCTAAAAAAATACAAGATATTTACAAGCGCCGTGAGGAGGATTTTAAGGACAATTTAGATAATTTATTTGATATAGCACACGCTGATGCTTTGGAACGGATAAAAATTGATGAAGATAAAATATTTTTACAAAAACAAAGAGAACCAGGGCGTCCAGGGAGTTTAGCGGGTGTAGACAAAAGTTAGCCGAAAAAGAAGAAAGGGCAAGACAAAGGAAATTAAATGAAGAGAAAAAAAGATGTGAGCAAATGTGTTGCGGAGGTTTATCGTCATCTGTTATTACGCAAGATTCTATTGAAACGCAAGAACATCACGATCAACTTACCAGCTCTGATGAAAGCCTTGAGGAACCCTTGGCATCCACCTCTCAAATGGTAAGTTCTGAAACTACTAAAAAAAGAGGAAGAAAAGACTTTATCACGCCTAAGTTAGTTGCAGCTTTAGATAGATGTCAATTAAGCATAAGGGATTCTGTCTATGTGCTGCTGTGATGTGACAGCTGTGATGATTTTCCGATAAACAAATCGTCTATTCAACGTATTCGCACACAGAGTCGCAAAGATAGAGCGGAATCTATAAAATCAGATTTTCAGAATAATATGCCTGAAATGGTGACCGTTCACTGGGATGGGAAATTATTACCTGGACTTGACGTTAGCGATGGGTCGTTGAAGGTTTTTCCGTCAACGAAACGTTAACGTTGAATTGCGTTTGTCAACTAGTTAATTTCGTCAACGAGTTAACGTGTTACGAACGTCAACTTGCATGAACGATAAACGCCTAAACGCTTTTATTAACGTATGCTGTTGTAATGTTAATTTACGAACAATTTGATGCAGTTTACCTAATGAAATTGGATAACATTTTATGATGACTTTACCTACTACCTACGAAACGTTTCATTCCGCGCACGAATATGATCATTTTAAGAATGAATAATATGACATTATTAATTCTTACTTTACGTTTAGTTTCTTTAAAAAATAATGACATTGACCAAATTACTAAATAAATATAAAATCTTGTATTCGTTATTTAGAGTTCAAATTCTTGTCATGACTATCGCGTCGTAGCGGGAGTTTTATTCTTCAAGAAATACAATTTACGTACGTTGAAAATAACAAAACGTTGACCATGTCAACGAATCAACTCGTTGAATTCGTCAAACGATGAAACGAGTTGAATTCATAAACGTCGTTGTCTCGTAACTCGTTGACGAATTCAACGAGTTGATTTGTAAACGGTCAACGTTAATTCCGTTGAAGAGACATCAACGTTGATTCAACTAGTTCGTTGATTCAACGCCCATCGCTACTTGACGTGAGAAGTTCTAAAGAAAAACGCCTGCCAATTCTAATTTCATTTGGAGAAAAGGAACAACTTCTGGCTATACCCAAACTGGAGAGCTCTTCTGGCCAGGATCAAGCTAAAGCTGTGTTGAACGCATTTTTTGACTGGAACCTCGATGACAAAGTACAAATAATGTGCTTTGACACAACTGCGTCTAATACACGGCGATTTAAAGGAGCTTGTCTACTTTTGGAACAAAAACTAGACAAGGAATTACTACTCTTTGCTTGCCGCCATCACGTTTACGAACTGGTTTTAAAATGTGTGTTCAAACAAAAATCCACCAAGTCACAAGTAGCCCTGATATCCCACTGTTCAAAAAGTTTAGAGACAACTGGGAAACTATTAATCCTGCTGCCATTGAAACATATACCGATATCGTCACACGTCATTTTTGTAATACTACAATAGAAGATTTGTTAACATTTTATAATCAAGAACTGCAAAATAACATTGGACGTGACGATTATCGGGAACTGATTGAACTATCTATTATTTTCATAGGAGACAGTGAAAAAAATATTTAAATTAGACCTCCTGGAGCGATGCATCAAGCAAGGTGGATGGCTAGAGCTATTTACTCTTTAAAGATATGTTTGTTGCAATCCCAGTTCAAAATTAGCGGCAAGAATAAGCGAGCACTTCAAGACGTCTGTTTATTCACTGCGGTTTTATATGAAAAACCATGGCTTGGATGTAGTCTGGCGGTGAAGGCACCAAATCAAGATTTGTGCTTTTTAAAGAGGCTCCCTTTATAAGGCAGAGGGAATATTTTTCCCACCAACTTTTTCCAATATTTTTGGCTTAGATTGTAAAGGTACGGTTTTTATTCGTATGGCAATATTTCAATTGACTTTTAATTCAATATTTTTATCTATGGTGATGACAGGTCGCCATACTTTTTTTTCTTCGGTTGACGTTCTCAATGTGAAAAACTGGCGAATTTTTGTACAACAAGATAAATCTTTATAAATCTTCATTTTCTGCGATTCAAAAACGGTAAGATGTTATTATTTCTAAAGACAAATGTTTATTCAATTAAAATTTAGGCATATTTTCAACTTGCGAATTTGCATAATTTGATTATATGGGTTGGTTGTGGTGGGAAAAATATTCCCTTTGCCTTGGCACATGTAAATGTTATTTTTTTGTTTCTTGTAGATTTGTTCGAAAATGAGTAGAAAGATACTACAAGATTTGGATATAATCAACGAATTAAATGAGCTTTATGGTTTACCCGACGATCCCGAAGTGTCAGATGACAATTTAGAATCTGATGAAGAGACTATCCAAATTAGTACCGCAAAACTTCAAAGGATCTTAGAAAACTTTGATGAGCCTAACGATGGACCTTTACCACCTACACCCGATCCACCTAACAGTCCAGCATCCCTTGAAATTCAGCCCTCTGTTGAATGTCAACCTAAACCATCAGTCGAAAGTGATCGCCCTAGACGAGTAGCAAGAGCCCTTGATTTACCTAGTTCCTCTGGTACGCAGCAGACTTCAAGGACAAGACCAGAATTACCAGTAGATAAAACTCATCCAGATAGCCCAGCATCCTTTGAATTTCAACCTTCTATTCAAAATAATCGCCCTACACGAGTAACAAGATCCCAAGATTTACCAAGTTCTACTAGTACGCAGCAGACTACTTCAAGATCAGCATCTCCAGTAGATAATACCCATTCAGATTCAGAAACTGACGATTCAGATGGCGAAGAGGAAACATGGAAAAAGACTAAGTGGACCACCTTTCGACCGGACCCTAGCGTTTACGATGAAATTCCATTGCAGCCCGATAATATGTTTAGCAGCCGTATTAGACCTGTGACTTTGTTTGAAAAATATTTTACTGATGAGGTATATGATTTGATAATATATCAAACAAACTTATATGCTGAACAGAAGAATGATGCAAATTGGACAAAATTAGATAAAAAGGAACTGAAGGCTTTCTTGGCTATTTTTATAATAATGGGGTACAACATCCTGCCTTCGATGGACCTTTACTGGTCTACAGACCCTGGATTCCGAGTAGACGAAATCGCAGGCATTATGACTATAAAACGTTTCAAGAAAATATTGCAACATTTACATCTAAACGATAACACCCAACATCCAGAAAGGTCAAGTGAGAACTATGACAAACTTTACAAAGTTCGCCCGTTGTTGGATCTTATAAATCACGCTTGTCAAAAGAATGCCAAAGATTCCTCATCTCAAAGTATTGATGAATCTATGATTTTGTTCAAAGGGCGGTCTTCGATGAAGCAATATATGCCCCTCAAGCCCATCAAAAGGGGTTACAAAGTATGGTGCCGATGCGATAGTAATACTGGCTACTTATACGAATTTTACATCTACACTGGAAAATTAGAAGTGGGTACAGAAGAAGGATTAGGATTCAAAGTTGTGAAGATGTTGACAGAGAAACTGATAGATAAAGCATTGGAGGAATTTCATATCATTGTGACATTTGATAATTTCTTTTGTGACTACAGTATAATGCAATATCTTTATGAGAATGGCATCTTTGCTACAGGAACCGTACGAAGGCACAGAAAAGAGCTGCCCAAACTTGTAAAATCTAACCCGAAGCTTCAAAAAGGGCAGTACAAATGGAGAGTCAAGGGCAATGTATCTTGCCTGATTTGGAAAGATACTAAAGATGTCCTTCTGATGAGTAATGCATTCCATCCCAAGTCTGGCAAAACGACTATTTTACGGACTCAAAAAGATGGCACCAAGACAGCAATTGACTGCCCTTTAGCCATAAAGGAGTACACGAAAAGAATGGGAGGGGTAGATCGCTTCGACCAGCTAAAAGGTACCTACTCAGTTGGCAGACGGAGTAAGAGATGGTGGGTCCGCATCTTCTACTTTCTTTTAGATACAAGTATAACTAATGCATACTTGTTGTATTGCCAAAACAGAAATGTGACAAAACTCTCCAATCTTGAATTCCGAGTATCTGTTGCTAGAGGACTGGTCAGTGGATTCTCGAACAGAAAACGACGTTCTGGTCTGGTAAATTACGTCTCCAGAAAGAAATCTTGTTTATCGGAGAACCGTCAAAAGTCCTTACACGTTATTGCCGAAGAAATTCGCTACACCAACGTTGGAGACCATATGCCGGTGGAATTGCCGAGCTACAAGCGCTGCAGAATGTGCAGCACTAAAGAAAAGGACAAACGTTCCAAAATAATGTGCTCAAAGTGTGGAGTTGCCCTTTGCATATTACCATGCTTTACTGCGTTTCACAAGGAATAAGTAATACAACATCAATCCGCTTCAATCAGACTTGGTGCCTATGACACTATGACACCTATCACCTACGTATCACGGGCAGAGGGAAGTGACTTCCCACCATGTTTTTTTTATTATTATTATTTATTTTTTTCATTTTCTGAAAAAGCATAATAAAACTAATGTAAAACCATAATTACTTTTATTTTTCCGCCCCTGGATGCTTATGCCTTATAAAGGGTTAAGGAATATGAAACTGTTGACAAATTGATCTCTAAAGCAGCCTTGAGCAAGTTTAATGAACATCTTTGGTACTTGTCAGAAGAAATTGCCGTTTTATCACTCTTTGATGATGAAGTTAATGAACAAACCAAAACGAACATTGTAGTGAATTTCCAAAGAGAGAGTTTGTATGATTCTGGGAAGAGATATATTCCATCTGAAGAAGTTATGTCTGATTATTTTTATAGAAAATCATTAAGTGATTTTGGGTCTTTCAAGAGCACAAATTTATTTTCTCGATTAAAAATTGACAAGAATTTCCTTCAGAGACCCGTTTCTACATGGGATGAAGATGTTGCCTATTCAGAGGCGAAAAGGAAAGTGTTTTCTTTTAGGGCAGTTAATGATACGGCTGAAAGAGCTATAAAACGTATGCAAGATTTTCATGGTTTGATCACTGCAAAGGAAGAGCAAAAGCAATTTTTGCTACGCTGTGTTCAGGAGCATAGAAATCTGTATCCAGACGGTAAAACAGAGACCCTCAAAAGAAAATATCCTGTCTGATCTGTATTATATCTTCTTTTAATAAATATTTCATAAAATATTTAATATTTCAATTGATTTACGGAAATTATAACGGAAAGGGTTAAAAACAGCATTTTTCAAAATCTTCAGAGTTCTGTCGGCACGGGTAAGTCGGTAGTTAGTTGCTGATGCGCCTGAAGATTGCTGATGTGGCAAATCTAGGAATTACATTTTAACTTAAAAACTAATTCTAATAGTATTGAATCGGGTCTTCTCGCGTAACAAACTTTAAGAGGCACAAAATACCTTTTATCCCGACGTTTCGGCCGAATTTCACCGGCCGTGGTCACGGGTAGACTGAAGTGGCGGAGCAGTTGTCATCTTCGTGAAGCAAGGTCATTTTTGTCTACCCTCACTTGATCTTGATTTTTTATAAAGTTATCGTCGGTACTTCGACACACCACACTAACGACGTCTTCACACTCGCCTAAACCGTCCCGTTGACGATAACACTTGCTGATGACCGGATTCCATGATGTTGATAGTTTGTATCCATCTTCCCGATTGAAATTCTTGTGATATTTTTTTTTAGTTACAGTTTATATTTAGACTAGCTGTTGCCCGCAGCTTCGCTTGCATGAAATTTTAGATTATAAAATACATACTCGTACATTATAGAATTTCTGACCAGTAACCTAAATATTGAATTCCATGTTTCTTACTTCAAAAGTACCAGATTTCTCATACAAACTTACAACACTTATTTCACCCCCTTAGGTGTTGAATTTCCAAAAACCCTGAAACACGTGTACGTTTATTTCTGACCAGTAACCTAAATATTGAATTCCATGCTTCTTACTTTAAAATTACCAGATTTCTCATACAAACTTACAACACTTATTTCACCCCCTTAGGGGTTGAATTTCCAAAAACGCTCAAACACGTGTACATTTACTCCTAACCAGAAACCTTAATACTTAATTTAATGCTTCTTACTTCAAAAATGACGGACTTGCATACAAACGTTAATCACCCTTTTCACCCCCTTAGGGGTTGAATTTCGGGAAATCCCTTCTTAGTGGATGTTTTCGTCACGTAAGGAACCTACTGTCCAAATTTCATATTTCCAGCTTTAGTGGTTTAGGCTCTGCGTTGATGAATCAAATGTCAGTCAGTACCAGTCTCTTTATACAAGGTTAGTCAGAAAGGGGGTACTAATCCGAAGCCCACTTATAGTATCGCTGATGACTGTTTGAAAGCAAGTGTTAAAATTTCAAAATTCGATAGTAAAAAAACCAAATAAAATGATTTTTATTTTAGTTTTTTTCAAAAATTCTTCATCCCTGCTTTAGTTACAAATTCAGAAAATGGTGATTCTAATTCATGACCCCAAATATGACCTAAAATGTAAACACAGCTGATCATAACTGGGGATAGATAGATTTTAGAGATTTTTTTTGAGATTTTTGAACAGCTGTTTCTCGTAAATTATTGAGTTTTGGGAAAAGTTGTAGAACAAAAGTTATTCATTATTATGTGTACTTTAACGCCCTTTCGGATTAGTACCCCCTTTCTGACTAACCTTGTCTACAAGATAACGTTTCAAGTATTTCTTACCATATTTTCGTTCACAAGCACAATAAAGGTCATTGGGCGTAATCCGACCCGGTCGCGGACATGAATGAAAGTGATTTAAAATGAAAGAGTATAAATTCACTTAACATTACATAAGGTTATTTTTTATTTAATCCATGGGAGAACAAAGTTTGAACTAAAAATACATTTACTTAAAAAATCGAATACTACTACTAAATATTAGTTGTCGTTCTGTTAAATAGCTACTAAAAGGTTTTCGCGAGTGCATGTGCGTCCCGTCATCCCGTGTGATGAAAACGGCAGGTATACGTTCGCTCTCTCTCTCTCACACAGTAGGTTGCATTGGCGCATTGTTTCGTTCGTGACATCGCACTATCGCAGTCCTTCGTTGTCTCTCGTTGTGATCTGTGCGTTTACCTGTTATCTTTTGTTTTTATCAACTACCTACCTAAGCACGTTTACTGGACCTGATTATTTGCTGTTTTATTTTGAATTTGTTTGAAATGGATAGACGAAATAATTGTGTAGTGTGTACCAGATCTGTGTTACGGCGCAGAAAACACATACTTACTGAACTGTTTTTAGAAAGATATCGGAGTCACACAATGTTATTGTTACAAGAAATAATACCACGCGAGGTAAGTTTTGTATTAACATGCTTTATCAGTTTTGTCTACTCTAAATGCAGTATTTTACTTAAATAAAATGACATGACTTGTCAAAGTCATGTCATGCCATAAAGACGTTATTTTATTCAACCACGTTAACCCGTCAAGATACCTATTCCTTTGTCAGCTATACACCCAAGAAGGTTGTAGATAAAAGTAGAGGCAACACGCAAAATACATACGTGCGTGTGGTCTAACGTTTTCTTTTTAAGTACACACATAAGAACGAGGCAGCTGTGTTTTCTGCATCTTATGTATGTATCCAGAGTATTGTCTCCTCTTTTATTTTATTTTTTTATTTATTTCTTCCAGATTCCTTTTGATGGTACAAGATCAATTTGTCATCCTTGCTGGCAAAGATTTGATCGCGCTGTGCATAATCAGCATGCCCCAAATATTCAAGTTGATCAAGAAATAGCAGTCGAGGGTGAAGGCGGAAATAGCCGGAGGGAAGGTATACTTACTATTCCTGGATATTTACGAGCATCAAATACAGCACGACGCTGCATTTTTCAAAACTGCAGAAACATTGTTACGCGAGGTGTGCCATTATATGCCAGATTTTATTTATTACATAATCACAATTTATATGTACCCAATCTAGCACGAGCTTGTCAGCCTCATATAATGACAAATGATTGGGACATACTTGCGAATGGTCAGATAATACTTGAAAACTTTAATAGTGCACACGTGCTAGACCTAATAAATCTATACAGATGGGGATATGAGCGTCGAAATCAAATGAATTTTGAAAATATTGAAGAATTTGATGATGACGAGCTGCACTTTTGGACGTCTTTAAGTAAATCTCAATTTAACTCCATTTTACGACAAACTCCTTCTCTTCGTGTGAGATCTGATTGTCCTGCCACCGTTTTAGGAGTTTATTTGGTAAAAATAAGAACCGGCGAATCAGATGAGCGCTTGGCATCAAAATTCAACATGTCCAGAAGAACATTTGAGAGAAAATTACAAATAGCTAGACAGTGCTTAACTGAAGATTTTATGCCGCTATATTTAGGCTTGGATCATTTAACAAGAGATAATGTTGTATCCAGAAATCTTTCGATCCCGAGTCATATTTTTGGTGGAAACGAAAACGAAAATGGAATTTTTGTCATGGACGGAACGTACTTGTATGTCCAAAAAAGTTCGAACTTTTTATTCCAAAGAAAAACTTATAGCCTTCACAAGTTCAGAAACTTGGTAAAGCCTTTTCTGGTTGTTTGCACGTGTGCGTTACCCAGGCAAAATGTTTTGCTTTAGAGAGATGAGACTTAAACAAATAATTAGTGTATCATGAGGAGCAATTTGTTTACTAATAGCAAAATTTGTTTGAATTGTAGTTTTTAAGTTATTTAAGAAAAACAAATTTTGCTGGAGTAACGTTTGAAACGTTACCCAGGCAAAATCGTCTTTCAAAAATTAGTTTCAGCACGGAACCAAATACATGAATAGATAGCTTTTGTTGAGTAGTAAATGTTTATAAATAGCAAAATTTGTGTGTGGTATAGTTCTTTAGTTATTTAAGATTTTGCTGCGGTAACGTTTTGGGATTTCCCAGATCTCGAAAACGGCTCAACGCAGAAGTTTGAAAAAAATACCAATAAAAGACCTTAATTTGTTTAAATTTGTTTAATCATTAGTTTTTGATTTGGTTGACGTAAACCAATGTAATTAAATGGTTTCAAAAATCAGAAGAAGCGGGTTTACATGTAAACCAATACACTTATAACCAAATAAACAGCTGTAAAAAATACCCGTGGTTCGACGCTTGTTTACAGCAGACATTTTAGATTTCATACTTTACACGTTAAGAAGATAAAAACAAATTTGATTTATTTTAGACTGGTCGTACTTTAGCGATCGAATACGCAGTTCCCATAACATTAAGAAACATGGCATACTTTAAACAAATTAAAATGATTCATGAAAATTCTTTCCTGTTAATTTCAGCCTTGAATTACGGCTCTAATGAAAGTTATCTCAAAAACAAGAATATGTCAGCAATTCTCTAATAAGCCGACCAAATTGAAAAGGTCACGTAAAAGCGACTGCACCGTACGTACGGGTAATCTTCGCAAATTAGCAGCTTGGTAACCGATGTTTTGTACAGTTAAGCAGAAAAACGTTATTCGTGAAGCCGATTTTTTAATATTTTTTAAGTGCAGTACCATATTACACAATTTTTACTAGTTAATAAAAGTGTAATATCGTAGTGTATAATTTATAGTGTGATTTAAAACAATACAAACATATATACATGTAGCTATATTTTTAGTACTTAATTTGTTGTTTCTGTTAAACCAAATGTTTTATTTTGATACCACAACGCAAAGCCACGCTAAAAACGTTTTAACGTTCTTGATGCTAGTCAGAGCAGCGCGCATCGCTGTGTGCAATGCAACGCAACAGCTATATGCCTTGTCTTACTTACTCTTTAGCTGTGAGTAGTTGAGTACGCTCTATCTATGGGTACGCTAGCTCCGACCGAACCAATGAAACAATCAGTCGTGAACCAAGTGTTTTGGAGAGAAGTGCTTGTGGTTTATGTGTGTGTGTACGACGACGTCTTTGAACGATGTGAGTATTAAATGTTTTTATTTTACAGTACAGTTGTGTTTCAGTATAAAATAGTCATTCAGCGTATATTAATGTACGCTTTTTGGTGTGAATCAGAATAAAGAAAACTCGTCAAATGTGACCCAAAACACAATTAGCCCCGGCACAAAAAAAAACTTTGCCATTTTCTTCATTACAATTAGGAAAATATAGTATATAGTTTTTTTATCATTTCAATGGCTATCATGGAAATATTGAACCAGAATATCGCGCAAAATATGAAATATTATTGTTTTACGACAGACTCATCTCTTTATTGCTTAAAACTGTGTGTGTGATTATTGGCTAAAATAACAACGTGGCGGTCTCAGTGGTAGGCTTTAACTTTTAATTATTCTATACCTACGCCATGCTAGGCAATCGCGTTGTGATATTGCTCTTAGACTTAACGTAAACAAAACAAAAAGGATACAGTTTTTATACGTTTAAGCTATACTGTCATAAAGTTTCAAGCGCTTTAACGAATCTAGTATTATTCTCAATTATATTGAAGTGTGTTTGACAAGTCCGGTGAGTATTCGGTAATGATAGTTTATGAAACTTGTATAATGAGGGGTATTATACACGAGTGTTACAATACCTAGTTAGATATGTGCTGTTTCATACACGGTACTTTATATACACATTAATTGCAATCAGATCACACGAAATTCAGTATACGTACAACAAAGCGTAGGAATGGCGCCACGCCTAACAAAACCCAGCTCATCACTGCGCAAGCGCTTAAGCGGTTTATCTTTAGCCATCTTGGATTTTTTACGGCATTTATCGCATATTGGTAATTGGCGATCCCAACCTTAAAAACGACACCCTTTTTAATCTGCTAAAATGTCCTTTCGCGCAATATCTTGAGAAGACTGAAGGTACTGTACACCTACAGTCTTTTTACTGAAGTGTGCATTCGCAAATGTCTTTATGCGCAAGTATCCATTCGTGCGAATGTCTTTCTGCGCAAATGGCGAGACAAGTGTACTAGATTTTTAAAATGATAGGTAATGAAAATATTAATGTAAATGTGATGTGTGCCTTGCTTTTTTTTCAGGTAGTTGCACTTCATGGCTTCGGGAGCAGAATGTGCAAGCCTCAACTCACACCGTTGTTCATGTCAGTTCATTTTATATTCGGAAAATCACACATACCAGTGAAGTACCAGCAGGTACAATAAAATGGCAGGCCGAAAAGTAAAAGTGCCCCTTGACGACCTAAGAGTTGTGTTCTCCAAATATAAAGATATATTTAATGTTTCTATTCCCCCAATCTCAAATGAAGTTTATGACCACATACAACAAGAACTGCGTATTCAGTTTAATCACGAAGTCAGCAAAGCAGCCCTGCAAATATCTGCGAAGAGAAATAAAGTTTTATTTTTTAATTCTCGCGGAGATTGTGAAGATAATCGAACACAATTGCATGCAGTTGTAGAAGCTCCTTCTGATTTAACAGTTTCTTTTGAAATGAGTAAATATGACTACTATAAAATTGCGCCTATTGAATCCCACCATCTCGCACAAAATAAGTGGACCAACGAAATGCAAGATCATATATTTTTTAAAACCGATTTAGAATGCACATTCTCGTTTAAAAACAATTACGTGCCTACTGATCTCAAAAATAACGACATCACATGTACAGGAAGTTGTACGCAATGCAAAGCTAGTCTGTTCTTGACAATATCCCCCGAAACAGCTGATAATTCTTATAAAGTAACGCTTATTCTTACAAATTTGAAAAAAGGCTTTCGGCATGACCCTCGAATTAAAAATAAATTAACTTCACACCGGGTTAATCTGCACAAAGAAAAACTTAAAAAACATTAAGGCTTTAAGGGTACGAAATTCAACGGCCGATGAAGTTATGAGCATGGATAATCCAAAAGAACCGCCAACTTTGCCTAAATTATTAAATTTGAGGAAATACCGGCATGAAGCTAGAAGCGCTCTTCAGTTTGATAAAAATATTATTTTATCACTGTATGCCATGACCTGTAGCCCACCGTATGACAGTTTCATAAAAAAAATGTCTCTTGTTCCATTTATATTGTATTTTTGGACTACTGAGCAAAGTATATATTACGATGACATCTTGGAAGACAAATATAAAATCCTGTCTATTGATGCCACTGGATCTTTATTTAAACCAATAAAGCCACCCGAAGCAAACGATTTTTTAAAATATAAAAATCCCAAACATGTTTTCTTATATGCCATCGTAGCATATACCTTGGGTGCTAGTGTTCCAATTTGTTATATGTGCTCTGACTCACACACAACAGAAACAATAGCCACATGGCTAAGCACATGGTTAAACAGAAGAGTCCTTCCAAATGAAATAATTTGTGATGATTCTTCTGCTTTAATAGCGGCCATAACGAAAACTTTTTTGAAAACGGACTTGAATAACTATTTAAGACAATGTTTTGCAATAGTTGAGGAAAAAAAAGGCAAGATACCTGCTTGTTACATCAGACTTGATAAGTCTCATTTTTTAAAAAAACTGTATACACAAAGTTGTTTTGACAAGACTTCTGAAACATGCAAATATTTTTATATCAATTGCATCAAATTGATACTACAATCACGAAGCTATGACGAAGTAAAACTAATTATTAAAGATGTAATCACACTTTCTCTTCATGAATATATAAGTACCGATCTTGATTATACGGCATCGAAATGTGAACAAGCATTGAAACGATTGAGCGACCAAATAAAAACATATCTAAGACACACAGACGAAATTGAAAAGAATGAAAGAGAGGACAGTTCCGAAGAAATATATTTTGTAACAGAAGATGAAGAGAGTGAGCAACACGGTGGCCCTATGCCTTTGATAAAATATTATGATGACATTATGAATACAGAACTATTATATTTACAGTTAATTGAATCTACACCAATGAAAAATGCTTTTTTTTTGCCGGAAATTAACAACACTCTTAAAAGACTTTTGAAAAAATTACCTTTGTGGGGCAATATTATGACTGATTATTTTCCTGGAGCCAAAGACTATGCCAGCAGCTCAAATGTAGAAAATCATTTTAAGGACATCAAAACTATATATTTTGAGACCAAAGTTGAACGCGTCCGGTTAGACGAATTTCTTATACAACATTATAGTTTTATTAACGGAACCATAAAATTAAGCTCTAGTCAAATTTTACACGAGAATACTAAGAACAAAGAAGAACAGGCCTTAAAACTAAGAAACAAAAAGGAAAAACGCAAAACAAATTATGAGTATTTCTCACGAAAAATAGTAAAAATTAGAGACAAACACGAACAAAAACGAGATTCATTCTCAGCAGAGTTAATTATATCTGATTCTGCACCGAAGTCAGTTGAAAAAGAAGAAGAAGAGAACCTAACTGATACGTCAGATTTTGATATTCAATCAATTTTTCAAAATAAACCTATAGAAGTTGAAAACTGGCGGGGACTTACCATACCCACTCCTAAATCAAAAAAAGCTACCTCCATATACATATTACAGAATGGTAACGTCGCATATTCTTATGTACACCAAAACAGGGTACTTATAACAAACACTTGTGCTTTTGATTCCCTCGCGCAAGCATTCGGTGTAGCTTATCAAGACAGGCCTGCTTTCAGAGAAAAGTTAAATAGTGCTAGCGATGGTTTAACAACATTCATAAAAGTATTATCTAATACGAGAAAAACTTGCAAAAGATTATATGAACTTCGTGACAAACTATTGATTGACCTTTTTGATAAAACAAAGTCACAGCAAAATATTATCAGTTGTGAATGTAATATAACAATGATTTTAGAACAGGTATTCATGAGCAACATATACTTTTCTGCCACCAGACAGAGGTGTTGCTCAAATGACACATGCTCAAATGCATTACAACCAAAGAAAATTGATTGTAAATATATATCTTTAAATATAAATATTATAACACAAAAGGGTATTGACTTCTTGGAAGAATCTGCCACATCGTGTATTAATAATGATAATGTTTCACTGTGTCCTGTATGCGAGACAGGAAATGTATATTTTACATATGAATTAAAACCATTACTTTTCTTCGAACTACATGACATGTCTGTTAACCTGAATGATATACCCATTAATATAGAGTTAAATGGCCAACAGTATATGATTTTGGCAGTAATTGATTTTGACCCACCATCAAGTTCCACATTGATTGGACATTACAGAGCATACTGTTACAGAACGAAAACTCAACAATATGAATGTTACGATGATCTGTACTGTAAACTACAGAAATGCAAAAACTCCATAATGCCACATTTGATTATATATTCATTAGTGTAGGTAATTAAAACGTTAGAGACTGGAAGCATAAAACACATAATTTTATACGGTCCCAATGACCACACAAATTTTATTGAATTAGGTACGAATCTGTGATTATGAGTGATATTAGTAGTTATTAATGATAAAAACTGTACTGTTTCCTATATTTTTAAATAGGTACATAAGTGTAAAAGTTGTTTATTTTTTATATAATTGTTGGAAGATTTTTATTATATTGTTGTTTTCTCATTTAAAAGTTTTATGATTATATACATTTTTTATAGAATATGCTCGAAACCGTCCCTCATAAGGGCAAGAAATATAGGCAAGCCGATAATACATATTTTGTAAAAAAAAACATTAAATGTGCTTTGCACATTACACACACAACGCCGACTCAATTCCAACTCAAGTCACACTGTGGTATTGAAATATGAGCTTTATGTCGTGTTACTTAGAGTGGATATTTCAACATTAAGTTAAAAGAAGGTTACGACGCTTTGACAATGATTGGTTCACGGGTTATCCACCTGTGGCAGTCACATGTAATGTTAAAATATTCACTCTAAGTAACACGTAACAAAACTCATATTAAAATGCCATACTGTGAGTCGAGGTGAAATGGAGTCCACCTATCAACCTACGTTATTAGTACCTCCTAAGGAAAATTGTACAAACTATTAATGTATCCAAATATTAAAATTAAGTAAGTAGGTTATAACTTATCTGTGATTTTTCTCTAAAAATGTTGGTGCTAAGGCAAAGCAATACATATAATTTGTATGAGACTGATTTTTTAAATAAAAATAATGAATCTTAACCATTTTATTATTTTAACTAACCTGACCAGAAAACTTTTGTATTCAACTGTACTAACAAAACATCTATATTATCCTGTTCATTTCAGATGGTTGCGCTTATGTATGGTGCGGTCGCTTTTATGTGACCTTTTCAATTTGGTCGGCTCATTAGAGAATTGCTGACATAATCTTGTTTTTGAGATAACTTTCATTAGAGCCGTAATTCAAAGCTGCAATTAACAGGAAGGAATTTTCAGGAATCATTTTAATTTGTTTAAAGTATGCCATGTTTCTTAATGTTATGGGAACTGCGTATTCGATCGCTAAAGTACGACCAGTCTAAAATAAATCAAATTTGTTTTTATCTTCTTAACGTGTAAAGTATGAAATCTAAAATGTCTGCTGTAAACAAGCGTCGAACCACGGGTATTTTTTACAGCTGTTTATTTGGTTATAAGTGTATTGGTTTACATGTAAACCCGCTTCTTCTGATTTTTGAAACCATTTAATTACATTGGTTTACGTCAACCAAATCAAAAACTAATGATTAAACAAATTTAAACAAATTAAGGTCTTTTATTGGTATTTTTTTCAAACTTCTGCGTTGAGCCGTTTTCGAGATCTGGGAAATCCCAAAACGTTACCGCAGCAAAATCTTAAATAACTAAAGAACTATACCACACACAAATTTTGCTATTTATAAACATTTACTACTCAACAAAAGCTATCTATTCATGTATTTGGTTCCGTGCTGAAACTAATTTTTGAAAGACGATTTTGCCTGGGTAACGTTTCAAACGTTACTCCAGCAAAATTTGTTTTTCTTAAATAACTTAAAAACTACAATTCAAACAAATTTTGCTATTAGTAAACAAATTGCTCCTCATGATACACTAATTATTTGTTTAAGTCTCATCTCTCTAAAGCAAAACATTTTGCCTGGGTAACGCACACTGTTTGCACCGATGGTTATATAATAGACGTTGTGGGGCCATATCCAGCCACAACGTCAGATGCCTCAATCCTGCGTCATCTTTTAGAAAATGTAGAATCTCCGTGGCATTGGTTTTTAAGACCTAATGATATTTTTATATTAGATCGCGGATTTCGTGATTCAATTCCTATAATTGAAGAATGTGGCTATGTTCCACATATGCCACCATCCAGAGGAAGAGGAGAACAATTGACGACGCTAGATGCCAATAAGTCAAGGTTGATAACAATGTGTCGATGGGTAATCGAGGCCATAAATGGTCGTTTTAAGAAAGATTTTAAAATATTTCGACACACATACACACATCAAAAGTGTCTAGGGATCAAGCATTTTTATGCGGATTTCTTGAGATTGAGATGTGGCTTTGTAATAAATTTATGATTTTATAAATTTATATGGATCCTTTTTGGTGCATTTCATAATTTGAATCAGGAACTGTGAATCAAATTCGAGTAAAAGATGAAAATCAGCTGTCAATATTTTCCCTATAAAAACATACAACGCATTGAAGACATTATTAGTGCTACTGTTTCCCTACTACTGATTAAAACCAACGTTATTATGGAGCGGCGACGTCATTTAAGCAGGGAAGAAATGCTCAGAGCCGTGGGAATGATAGAAGCTGGTTCCCGGCAACGTACTGTGGCTTTAGCTCTGAATACAAGTCAGAGTGTTATCAGTCGACTTTGGACACGTTACCGAAGCACTGGTACCGTGGCTGAGCGCCATGGAGGACGGTATCGCTGCACCACACGGAGACAAGACCGATACATTCAAATCTTAACTCGAAGAGCTCCAACAATATAAACCGCCATGATGTTAGCCGTGAGGCTTCATCACTCTTCAGGGAACTTAATTAGCGACCAAACAGTCAGAAACCGCTTGCATGAAGTGAACCTTCATTCCCGAAGACCGCTACGGGTACCACCTATAGCAATGCACAATCGTAGGATTCGATATCAATGGGCTCTTGGACACAGAAATTGGGCAGAAGAACAATGGCGTTTCGTGTGCTTTTCTGATGAGTCTCGTTTTGGTATGAGACCGGATACAAGACGTATACGACACTGGAGAACCCCTGGACGCCAACAGCGATTAAAATCCTGCCAGGAAGTCCATCCTTATAGTGGTGGAACCATCATGGTATGGGCGGGTATTTGGATCGGCGGAAGAACTGAGTTGATTTGGATCAGAGGCAACCTCAACGCTCAAATTTATGCTGAGACGATTGTATCAGACGTCATCGTTCCTCTACAAGCGCAAATCGGTCCCTTATTTCAGTTAATGCATGATAATGCACGACCGCACACCGCAAGAGTTGTAAGACAGACTCTCGCCGCAGCTAACATCAATGTCCTGCCCTGGCCTGCTCAGTCGCCAGACTTGAACCCGATTGAGCATGCATGGGATATGCTACAGAGAAGAGCTCTGCCGAATATGGAGGGTATCCAGTCGCAAGAAGACCTTTTTTTGTTGTTGCAACGAACATGGGCGGCCATTCCACAGCGTGATTTGGATGAACTCATTTTGAGTATGCCAAACCGATGTTCTTGTGTTGTTAGTGTTCGCGGTAGAAACACGGATTATTAATTGTTTAAGTTACCCAATAAAATTTTAAAGAAAACTGTTATTTCAGTCTTTTTTTCGAACTTTTGTGTTAGTGGTTCAAATGTCAAAAATCCCTTTATTAGGAAAATGGCAAATTTCTTTATTAATGCAAAGGTGACTTGGTTTATCGTTACTGTGACAAACGAAAACACTTTATTTGATGAATCCTTAAAGAAAATTTTAATTAATATCAATCAGGAGAAAAGTTATTGCAAAAATATATGTTGATCCCTAGACACTTTTGATGTGTGTATTTCAATGTTGCTATGCAAAATATGATGACGGACTTCAAAATAACAGCGGCTATCATCAATGCTACCAGGCGTCCTTATGAAGATAGTGTATATGTCGACCAGTTTATTAACATTATAAATGGTAGAATGAATAGAGAGAACGAACTGGCGCAACACGTAATTGAAAACAATATGAATAGACACAGAGTTGCTTTCATGCCATTAGATGGAAACAATCCAGATTTTAGAGACTTCCCACAGTTAACATTTGAAGAACTTATACTGTTTACATTGGGCAGCTATCATTTAAGACTTGCTAGGTCGTACTGCCATGAACACATAAGACCTAATGGTGTCTACATGATAGAACTCTATCGTCATCAAGAATTAATAAATAATAAAATATTGATAAGGGGACGAATTCAGTCGCGACATGTCAGAGCGCGACAATATTATACATATATTTTAATTAACCCAGCGACACAAGGAAGACAAAGTGTTGAAGACCACTACTGCTCGTGTATACACGGCCGCCGCACCGTCGGGAGCTGCGCGCATATAGCCAGTATAGTTTATTTTTTATCCTGGGCTAGGCACCAACAACAAATTGAAGCCCCTGCGGCATTTTTAGATGATATAACAGTAGATATTGATCACGCCGAATAAATAATTTGAAATATGTAAAAGTTTTTTTTTCTCTTTACTCCCACATCCCACAAGAAAGCGACCCTTACCATGATAACTAGATACATTTTGTCTATATATCTTCACAATTGCATTTCTGTCCGCCGTGGGTTTTTCTCCCATACTATTTGCCCATTGACCTTATCAATAAAACATATCGGAAACCGCATAACCACCTAATGATATTAGTTCTTTCTACCACATTTTGCACACGTTTCAAATCAATTATTTTGTATAAAATAGGGCCTCTGTATACTCAATAATTACATACTGTTTTTCGTTCGTCATTGTCGTTACTAAAAGTGTACCAACTAACTTCTGGCAATGAGTGAATTTAACTGTACCAGACGCGACCTGTCTTGTTTTAATTGAAAGTGACGTGAATTATGTTGATGCTTAAACACGTTATATACTTACATATACGGGATAATTTTATCAACTTTTCCGAGGCAAACATCGCTAAGATTGTCGCAAGTGTACAAAAAAATCTTATTACTAACTTTCGTCGACGCTACACTAAATCTGGCAGAAATAAGGTTTTTATTTTTTTAAATCAGAATAGCGTGTGGTTGCACGTCATATTCACTGTAAATCTGGAAGATCCTACTTGTGAATCTGAACCTTCGACATCGACGGGGAAGCGAGGACGCCCTTCTAAAACCTACGAAGACAGTTCTGATAGAACACAAAAACGAAAAAACAAGGAGTTGCTTGAAATATCTGGCCTTGATTTTATCCTGAATTCATATCTTCAGGGATTGAGATCTCAAGGAGAAACAGAAGAAGTATTCACTGTCGAAATTTTACGAGTATAGCCTATAGAAAAAAAAAAGTGAAATCCGTTAAAATCTTTTAAAAGAACCGGCACATTTAACAGCGTACTCTAAAGATGAAGATCTCAGTATTTTCATAGAGTTGAACCTTAATATGGCGCAATATGAAAACATATATGAGGAATTACTTAATCGCGAAGAATTGCTTATTATTTCCATCATATTAAGTCAATTCAGGAAGCTAAAGGAAAGTGCTACCCACCGAGATCAAGCATAGAAATAAATAATATTAAAGCAAAAGTAAAACTTCAAGATCTGCTGGATCACAATCACACTATTGCAAGAATTTTACAAATCGATGGTGTATACAAAGTTGGTATAACACATTTCATGCTGTATTCTAAGTGGGGCTGTGATGGCTCAAGTGGACAAAGTGAATACAAGCAAGTCTTAGCTGAAGAGAGTGAGTAAATTTCTGACTATTTCTAATTTCTTCATCATGCTAGAAAATGCTCTAGAGTAGCTACAAATGAAAGATGTTCTACATACACTTTTGTACACTTCGGACCCTTACATAACAAGTTTAAGAAAACCTACCAATAAAAAGTCTATGGAACTTATAGATGAAGCTTTGGAGCTAGTAGAATAATACACATAAATGTTTTTTTTTCTTATTTTATTAATTAAGAACAGTAATTTTAAGAGTCTATTTTGTATTAATTATAACATTTTAGGTCACATTATTTAAAGATAGTCGTAAATTTCTGATCAATTTTCAATGTTTCATGTTTTGTATTTTTTTATGACTATTAAATACATATTTATATCCATAAACTGTATATTATTTTAAAGTACATATATTTATCAAAGATTATCTAAAAAAAATATCAGCTGTATAACTATCAAAACATGGAAGTTATGGATTTATGACACGAAACTGACTGAATCTCCACATAGTGCGTAGTCGTCCTCGGTCTAATACTAAGCATTACAATACCAGAGCTATGCAAAGAATGTACAGGATTTACTGTAGATCTCAAAAAAAGATGATATTTGTTTGCCAAACAGCTTTTTTACAAATATTGCACATCAAAAGGTATCGGATAGAAAATGTGGTAAAGAATTATTATTTAGAAGGCAAATTCCCAAAGGAAAACCGTGGTGGTGACCATAAGTCACATAAATACGAAGATAAGAAACAAAATGTAATTTCATTCATTAAGAAATTTAAATGCACTGAAGCTCACTATTGCAGAGGCAATTCTAAGCGAATGTATTTGCCGTCAGAATTGAGCATAAATAAAATGGCCAAAATGTATAACGACCAGACAGCCGAACATCTCAAAGTAAAGGCCTTATATTTCCGAAACATATTTAATACATGTTTCAATTTAGGATTTGGGTCACCACGTGTTGATGTATGTTCAACTTGTTTACAGTTGACGGAAAAAATAAAAGTCACGAAAGAGCCAGATAAAAGTCGGTTGATGATTGAAAAAACAGTCCACAAGATTCGTGCAAAGGCATTTTTTGATATGTTGAAAACAGAAGACCCTTCAATAAAAATAATATCCTTCGACTGCCAAAAAATATGGTATTACCTAAAATTCCAGATCAGAGTACCTATTACTCGAGACAACTTTATTTTTTTAATTTCACAGTAGTAGAAGGCAGTTCAAAATCATCATTGACGAGGCAAAATATATTCAGTTACTGCTGGACCGAAGATGAATATGCAAAGGATTCAAATCTAATTTCATCTGCAGTTTTTCATCGACTTTGTAATACTGAATTTACACCTGAATGAATTTACTTCGGATTATGGCTGATGGATGCGCCGGACAGAATAAAAACTCTATATTAATAGCTATGCTTTCGAAATGGTTAGTCCATCATGCACCAACGCAAATTAAAATTATAGAAATAGTATTCCCCGTAGTGGGTCACTCATTTCTTCCCGCTGACCGAGTCTTTGCCCACATTGAAAAGCAACTGCGAAAAATGGAAAATATAATAAATCCTAGTGAATACATAGATGTAGTAAGTCAACATGCAACGGTTATTAACGTAGCAACAACATGTCAAATCTTTGACTGGAAAAGCACGTTAAAAGACATATTTTTAAATGTTGGTAAGTGGCATGTACCTTTTGCTAAATGCAAAAGATTCTATCTAAAAAGAAGCAGCAGATGTAGTGACATGGTGGGTCTTCGAGGTGAATTGCACTATCGACAAAACTTAGGTCAATATAAAAGTATTTGTAAAAAAAAAACCTCTGCAATGATTGCACCGACTGTAATGACACAAGGAGTGTCAATAAAACAGTTAAAACTGAGAGACGTCGGCCGATTACTTAAATTACGGCGATGATTGGCGCAGTTTAGATACCTTAGGATATTTTGCTCAAGTACTGCCACACGACATTCCAGTATGTCATAATGTTGGTGACGACGGAGACGACGATAACCCTGAAGAATCGATGTGCCAAGTCCAAGAGGAACTACCATCATTAATAATTTAATTTGATATTTTTTTTATATATTTTTTTAAATTAATTAAACATTAAGTACATAATTTTATTTATTTATTTTTAAATAAAAGTACCGCCAATTTTCTTCAATTACTGGACATCAATTTATAAAATGATGTAAGGATCATTGTGGTCTTTGCTATTCAAAGTAACAATACTAACCAGGCGTAGTACATAAAAATAGGTATGTTTCAAAATAAGCAATGTCCATCAAGTCCAGTGGTTTATTTCAAAAACAGCAAAGTCCAGACTATTTATTCAATTTTCTTGTTACTGTGACGAATCTACGTAATTCCATTAATATGCGACCATTACCATGAGATATTTACTGTATTTTTATTATACTACATAAACCACTGAATGTACAAACAACCAATAATTCAAAATATAATTATGTATTGTGGCCAAAACACGGATATGGACATTGCAGTTTTTGATTCTAGTAGACTCAATTTATTTATTATCTTGTACTAGTATCAAAGCTTAAACGCCGTTACATTTTAAAGTTTTGTATTTAGCAGCATTTTAGCTATGTTATCAACGTTAAAAAAATAATCTGGAATAATATCCTTATAATAAACTAGTCTTAAATGTGGCTAAGTAACTTTAGCTGCATTCAAGTTTAGCGTGTTTGTTCTCGTAGTCGTCATGCTTAGCTATAACAACGTTAAGGTATTTAGCGGCATTAAAGTTAAGTAATAAAGATATTTTTTAAGTCTTTTAAGTGTCAATAAAATTAAATGATAATCAAACACTAAAATTCCGTTAAGGTATGCTTAGCGGCATTGTAGTCGTGATTGCATAAGATGTAAATCGCGAAAAACACTAAACTTTTTTTTAGTTGCGCCCGCGCTTTCGTCGCGAATGGTTATGTTTTGATGACTATATTGTTGCGTGCGTAATACAGTTCAAAAATTCAATTTAAGTGTTAAAAAGTTGTAAAATGTGACATTAGTGTAGTGTGTTGTGAATAAAAACATTGAAACTTTATTATAAATTAAAATTAAATATTTTGTTTACTTACCCTCAAAACTTTGTGTTATTTAAAAATTAGTTTAAGCAATTATAATGGACAGTGGGAGTGAGGAAGAGGATCAGCATGATAAAGTGATAATGTCGCAGGCCGAAATCAACCATATAATTCTAGGTTCAGATATGGAAGGAGACAATAACAATATAGATTCTGAGATGGTGCTTAATGAGGGTAGGAAGAAGAGGACAAGATCACCTTCTCATGATGATTCAGAAGAGTTTATTACTGTTTTAAGAAAGGGGAAGAGAAGAGCTGTTAGGCAATCACCTCCACCAGAAAATACAGAAATAATTGAGGTAGCTGTGTCCTCCAAAGAAATGTTGCCTAAGCAATTAGGCATGGCAAGAATTTTAAATAATGCTGGTATTCAGGGAGTGTTAAAAGTTACTTATAAGAACCCTTACAAAATTTTCATTCGTTTTGATAGCTATGAGCACTCTGTATCTATAATAGAATGTCAAATGATAAAGGAAAAAGGTTGGACATGTCGGAGAACTAGTGAAATGTCATATTCATATGGATTAATCAGGGATATTGATAATGATATAGAAGAGGATAGTATAATAGATATATTAGAAAGTAGTATGGAGATATTAAGTGTCAAGAGGCTACAAAGGAAAGATAAAGATGGAAAATGGGTAAGCAGCGAAACAGTACGTATCTGCTTCAAAGGTCCAACCTTACCACCATATGTACTGGCATATGGCTGCAGGATGAAGGTGGAACAATACATTTTTCCTGTGACACAATGCTCAAAATGTTGGAGATATGGTCATATTCGTTTTTACTGTCCAAGGAAAACACAAGTATGTCCTAAGTGTGCAGACAGTCATGAGAATTGTGAAGCGACCATCTACAGATGTGTCAATTGTAAAGGCAATCACATGTCTATTGTAAAAAGCCAGTGTCCAGCCTTCAAGAGGGAGAAGGAAATAAGGGAGGTTATGGCTAAAATCAGTTGTAGCTATAAGACAGCATGGACTGAAATTTGCAAGAATAAAGTAGAGGAAGCAATTGTGCATGATAATTACGACCATAATTTCCCAGATAGGCTGACAACAGAGGAAGTGATTCCAATGAACACATCATCTTCAAAAAAAGGGTATGCAGAAACAGTAAAGAGTGCTTACAAGACAAGACATGAAGAGAGGTCGGACGGCTCTGATTGTAATATTGGAGATGGTAGTTACAGGAAACATAAGAAGAAGCAGAGCGACAAATCTGAAAGGGTGGAGGGAAGCAAGAATGAATCATTTAGTTGGATTCCATTGTTCCAATGTGAAAACATACAGAATGAAACAGAAACAAATAGTCCTAAAAAGAAAAGAAAATTTGAGTTGAGAAGTTTTATTTTTAAAATAAAGGAGATTCTGTATTCCGAAATTGAGACTGGTAAAAAAATTTGGTTGTTCATTACATACAGCGTGACATTTAATTCATTGGCAATATTTTAACCACGTATTCTACCCATGATACTAATTTATTTAAGCTCATAATATCGTATATTAAAATTGACAAATTATTTATTTTAAAAACGTGGTATATCTTGCCATTTACCTACATAAAGTCCAAAATTAATAAACACGATGAAAAAATAAATAATAAAAATAATAATTAAAACTTTAATAAATTTAAAGTATCAAAATGCGTCCGCTAGTAATGCTAGTATACCAGTTGACTACGCGTTATTATTACTGACGCTACAATGTAGGTAGGAGTACGAGCTATCTCATTCAAAAGAAATGCCGCCAACCAAACATTATTCGGCAGCTAGCGCGCGTGTGCGGGGGATACGGGGTGCGCCCACCCCCTCCCCTGGCGCGCCGCCGCCTGCGCCGGAGTGCGTCGCTCCAGTTACGCGTGTAATAGGTCAAGAGCATAACGTGTAATTCGCGAAGGATTCTGTGACCCGTAAACCGTTAATAACATGCCTCGACCACGTAGTGCAGTGTACACAGGAACCAGCAATACCTGGATATGGTCCTGTTTTACGACCGAACGCACAGTTTGATGTTCCACCGCGATCCCGTCTGATGTTACACCGCCGCTATCCTGATGTACCGATTCCATCAAGAGACCGAATCTTAAGGTCAATTCAAAACTTAGGTACTGGATTTTGCATCATTCCACGTACACCAACGCTTGCCCAAGCGCCAAGAGACCTCCGTGGAAGCGCAGCTGTAAAACGTGCCTGATTATCAGTCTGAGCTACTACTACCAACATGACGGGGCCCCGGCACACTACCAGCGGGATGTTCGCGCTTTCCTCGACCGCAGATTCGGCGAGCGTTGGATAGGATGCGGCGGCAGCGGCGGGCCTGTACCTTGGCCGGCGCGGTCGCCTGACCTGACGCTCTTACACTTTTTTGTGTGGTGAGGTTAAAAGACGAGTGAGACGAGTGCGAGCAAGAAAGTGAAAGCCGCGAACAGTTAAGAGAGAGGATTGTTACGTAACGGCATTCGAAATAATAATAGTTAAATCGCGTACATTTGTTTTGCAAAACGTGAAAAGTAACCATAGGCACCGTGTTGAGCTTTGTGTACAAAGAGCAGGTGAACACTTCGAGCACCTCTTAAAGTACCTACACGTAGGTAAGTACCTAAGTACTAAGTTTTCATTTTTTTTCTTTAAAAAAAACCTTGCTCTAAATAAACGCTAATTTTATCTCACACACAGACAGACCCACAACAATAAATTAATCATCCGGTTGTTATTAATCAGCTTTTAAATACCTACACCAAAATTATGAATGTAATTAAAATTAAAAACCACAAAGTTATTTATTTTAACATGAAACTGCCACCTATGTGAAATTAAATGTAATTATTCAAAAGTGCTCCCTATCAGCTGTTTCTCCAAAGTCCACGCGCAGTCAACGCAGTAGGTACTTTACTAAATAACAGTAAATAATTAGAAATACACACGCGCACGCCGGCCGCGTACTCCCAATCAGCTGTTTCACCAAAGTTCACGCGAGGTCAACGCAGTAGGTACTTTACTAAATAAAATACAATCAGCTGTTTCAGTCAAGTAATTTTTAATGATATTACAGTCATTGCATGTAATTTGAAACTTTTATTAACAATAACTTTTACTTTGAACACCGATGTAAAAGTTTAAATCATTTCCAATTTTCCAATTCTTCCTGTTTCTTTTTTCAAAACATTCCCAACGCTAGTACTTAATTACTTTTGTAATCTGGGTGCGCTCACAAACTCAACACCTACGTCTTTCTGTGCGGAAATCGAATTCGCGACACGTAACGCAGCAGCCACACACTCAACCACTGTGCCAACAGTGCTGACAATTATTACATAGCACAACTTATTATTATGTTATTATGTGCTAGCTGCCATATTTCATTGATTTATGCGCAGAAGTGGCCCTCATTTTTAATTTGCTTTCTCATCAAAGTATGAATTTGTGGCTTAGATAAACGGGCGTTATTGTACTTCAGGATCTTCTGTCATGATTTTTGTTATTTTCGGAATTACTTTCTGTCATAATTTTAGCAGTTTAACATATGATTCTTAAACTGTGATTTTAGTTACTTTCGGATCTAACTAAACAATTTAATTTAAGTACGAGTTACAAGTTAGTTCCGTAGGAAAATCGAAGCTGCTACATCGCCATTCGCGAGTTCGCGACCGTAACCAAAGCGACGCCGGCACGCGGCGCCCCGCTCGCGCCGCCCGCGCTCCGTGCCGCGCAAAAATGAATGGCGTTGGTTGGCGCGCGTCGACGGTGAAGGCGCTGCGTGTGTGCGTGCGTGTCACACACACTGACACACGGCACCCGTACATTTTAAATAGCGCGCAATCACAATTTGATCCTTATTATTTTTTTGTTCATTTTGGGAAAACTCTGGGTTATTATTTTTGAACACTTTACTAGCTTTAGTTATTATTTGTTCCTCAATTAGATTCTTGGACTAAAATATTGCCAACGAATTCAAAGTCTTCCTGTATATACTCGAGGAGCTTTATTTAAGTCTGAGTGATAAAATAAATATAAATGTAGTGTGGGAGTTACTAGGAGTAGGAGGAAACAAAAATGCTTAATAATAATGGCATTTTTACGGTGCTGCAGTGGAATGCCAATAGCCTTAAACAAAAAGTAAGAGTACTAGAATCACTGCTTTGGCAAGAGAAAGCACATATAGTTCTGATAAGTGAAACATGGTTATCAGAAGAAGACAGCATTAGAATAAGTAATTATAACATTGTACGAGCAGATAGAGAAGATGGGTATGGTGGAGTATGTATACTATATCACAAATCAATTAAAATTATCCAAAGAAATCTAAGGATTGCAAACGCAAATATAGAAATTGTCAAAGTTGAAGTTTTGAATGTGCCAGGGGTGAACAATATTATTTACATATATTGTCCTCCAACAATTAATACAAGACAGTCGGATTGGGATCAAATTTTTAGTCTAGCGGACACAGGAAGTATATTGGCTGGAGATTTCAATGCTCATCATACACTGTGGTCCTGTAAAATAGATTCCAGAGGCGATATGATCCATAAGGCAATGTTTGAGAACAATTATGTGTGTTTAAACAATGGACAAGCTACAAGAATCAGAATGGCTAGTGGTAACTTACAACATACCTCGCCAGACATTACATTTGTTACTACAGACATCGCTATTAAATTTACTTGGTGTCCCACTAATGAGTCTTTGGGTAGTGACCATATTATCATCAAAGCTACGTATGGATATGGCAGGCCCAACTTATTTACAAAAAAAAGGAATTATAAGAAAGCAAAGTGGATGGAGTTTAAAGAAAAATGTGATGAAGCATTTTCAGACTTGCCTGTGTTTAGTGATGTGCAAAGTAATTATGACATTTTTCAAAACAAGCTAGAATTCGCGGCTGAAGGTACTATACCGTGGATCAGAATATGTCAGAATCCAGAGAAGAACTTTAGACCCAAGCCTTACTGGGATTCGACGCTTTCTAGAGCAGTGGCTGAACGTAGACTAGCACTAGCCAAACTTCGGCGCAACCCTACTCCAGATAATTATAAAAATTATAAAGAAAAGATAGCTTGTGCTCATAAACTAATTATGAGTTCGCGTAATAAAAGTTGGTCAGAGTTTTGTACGAGCATTGAATCAGAGACCTCTGCCACAGAGATGTGGAGAAAAATGAAGTGGGTTAAAGGTGTGAAAACCAATTATACTGTGGACCCATTAAAAGCGAAAGAACTATTACATTCCCTGACACCTGACACGGTCGCCGAAAGTCCTCCAGACTTTTTAGAAAACGATAGCGACATACTGGGTCGAAATATTTCATTATCAGAGATGGAAAATAGCCTTAAGCGTAAAGATACCGCTCCAGGGTCTGATAACATATCATATTCCATGATTTATAATCTGTCGAAGTTAGGGAAAAAAATCCTGTTGTATATATTTAATCTGATTTTACAAAATGGGATGGTTCCCGACCAATGGAGATCCATTAGAATAATAGCTATACCGAAACCAGGTCGAGACCCCACTTTGTTATCTTCCATTCGACCTATCTCTCTCATTTCTTGTATATGTAAAACTTTTCACAATATAATTTGTAAGAGATTGGAATGGTATGTTGAGAGTAAGAAATTGTTGTCAATATCCACGGTGGGCTTTAGAAAGAATAATTGCGCATTAGATAATCTCACAAGACTTGTCACTACTATTCAAATTGGTTTTATAGAAAATAAACCAACAGTTGCTTGCTTCCTTGATATTGACAGCGCCTATAACAATGTTAACATTACTGCTATGGTTAAGACATTACAAAATATTGGTGTTAAATGTAAAATTAATCGATATCTATGGAATTTTTTGTCAGACAGAAGGTGTCAAATATTGTTGGATATTAATAGTGATAACAATTTACTGATAAGACACACAAATAGAGGATTAGCACAGGGGGACCCACTCTCTCCTTTACTATTCAATATTGTTACCATGAATGTTTGTAAAAATATTCATGATGTGATTGTGTCCCAGTATGCCGATGACTTTGTAATGTATAAAAGTATAGATAATGGAAATATTCAAAATGTTAATGGGGATTTTAAAAATTCTTTACAACATCTTGATCTCATTACTTAACAATATTGGTTTGTATTTGTCCGAATCTAAGTGTAGCTTATGTATTTTTAATAGATCAAGAAAGTGTATTACATAATATATCTTTGGAAATTAATGGGGCACAAATTAAGTTGCACAACAAAATTAAATATCTAGGTCTATGGTTGGATAACAAATTAAGGTGGGGTGCTCATATTAATGAAACATGTCAGAAAATTTATAAACATTTAAACATTTTGAAAATATTAGCAGGGAAATCTTGGGGAGTCCACCCTACTCACCTCCGTAGGCTCTATATCTCATTAATTAGAAGTAGATTAGACTATGGGAGTTTTTTATATGGCTGTAGTGCGAAAACCCATATAAATAAATTAAAATTATTGCAAAATAAGGCTCTGAGAATTTGTGGGGGTTTCATACGAAGCACTCCCATTCATGTAATGGAGAGTGAGCTTTGTGTGCAACCCTTGGAAGTAAGGAGATTTTGGTTAGGTTGCAGGTATTGGTTGAAAGCTGCATCCTTGGCAGATAACTTGACAATTAAATTAATTGAAGAACTTGCATCGTTGGGTAGATATTGGGGTAATAATAGTGAACCTATGTTGATGGAAGTACATAGATCTTTAGTTAATAAAGTAATATATAAAAGCTCATTATTGGAAATGTTCACTTTGGAAGTATGGGTGTCAAGCATAGATTTAAAGTCGGTTATACACTTTACTCTGGATTGTTTAAATGTACCTAAACGAAAAATCAACACACAAGAGCTTCAACGAAGGGTGATGTATGATGTTAACGCCTAGCATATGCGTGTGCGTCACACACACACATACGCATACACCGAAGAACGGACGGCGCGGCGCGAGCGGGAACGCGGCTCCCGACGACAGCCCCGCGGCCTCAGGCCCGCCACCGGCCGGCCACTTGCTCCAGAAAGCTCGCTGCGCGAGCGCGTGTCGCGTTAATTTACCGCGGTCCGCGGAACGAACGAATTCGGATCTAATTATAGTTACAGTATAAAATTTATAAGTTAATATACCTGAAGAAATCTGATTACATTTTATAACCATAAAGGAAGCCTCATTATTTCAAGACCACCGAAATCCACCCCAGAGCATAGTATCCACGCTATCCATTTAACATTGGTCAGTTCGAGCCGAATATAATAAAGAAGCAAAAGGAACAAAGGAACGTGCATGGGACATTAGTGGATGAAATACTAAGAATCCGAAGATCACACCTATTTCAACAAACTGAGGGAGTAGCGTTATTGTGAAAGTGAGTTCGTTCCATTTTCGTATTTTCGTTGCAAGTCATTCCTAGTAGGCGACGCGTTAGTCCGCCATTTTGTGTTGCATTAAATATCGCACTTTAAAAGCGAAATTATCATAGAACATTCGTATGTATTTAATACAAATTCAATTGTTAGTGCATACATAATAATATTGCATTAGTTATCGCACTTTAAAAGCGAAACTATCATAAATTATTCGTTAGTTCATAATAGGTACCTACCTACATAGGGTAAAATGCCCGATAGTCAGCCGTGCACCAGTACTCGGCCTTTACAGACTTTATTTCTTTACAAATAGTGCTGAAATTTGTGTACACTACTAAAATATCGTTTGAATGAATCCTTGTCTTTTGATTGGCTAATACGCACACATACGAATCAATATTCTATCAAGTAGACGAGCTATGCTTTTTTACTTGCATCGACGTCACGGACATGACGAGACGCGCCATTGTTACTGTTTTTTTTCTTCAAGACACCCGTCCAGGTTTTCGGTAAGTTTTTGTGTTTATATATTGTTATTTGCGGTGGATGATTATATTGTGCTACGATAAAATGTTTATTTTGCTATAAAATCAACTATTACATGCATTTTATTTGTTTAATATGTTGTAATTTAGGTGGCCGACTACTGGGTTGTGAATTTTGATTGCAAATCCAGTGCTCAGCCATAAGTGGCTGACTACTAGTTTTCTTGGGAATATCTTAGATTTAGCTAAAATTAACGGAGCGAATTCATTTCAATTTGCTTATTACTTTGGGCTTAACTTTTCTAACACGAAAAGTGCATTTTACCAGTAGTCAGCCGCGTACAAATGTAATTGCATGTTAGTGGCCGACCAATGGGTCTACGAATCCAGTAACCAGCCGTCAGTCCTTTTGCACTATAATTAGAGTTCAATTTACCTATGCACAGTTATTTTAGATTGAAAATCACTTGTTTTAGAATTCCATCATGTCCAAGAGACCAATCCATCAATATAAAGAAGAACAATTGGCAGAGGCTATGGCGGCGATTAGAAAAGGGATGAAAATTAGAGAAGCCAGTCGAGTTTTTAAGGTTCCGCGAGGAACGTTACAGGATCGAATACATTTAAGGGTTCCAGATTTGCCCCGTAAAATGGGACCGGATTCAGTGCTGACCAAAACTGAAGAAACTGCATTGAAAGACTGGTGTATAGCATTAGCGAAATGTGGCTTCCCATTAAAACGTGATGATCTCCTCAATACCGTCCATAATATTATATCTGAAGATAAAAGACCAAACCCATTTGTAAATAATAGACCAGGGAAGAAATGGTACCAATCATTTCTGAGACGAAATCCCGAGTTAAGTGAGAGGACACCTGAAAATATATCTAAGGGTCGAGCCATTGTAACTGAAGAAGGTATTCGGAAGTGGTTTGCTGAACTTATGAAGCATTTAGAAGACATAAATGCAAGTGACATTTTGACCGACCCTGACCGAATATTTAACGGTGATGAAACTAGTTTTTATATATGCCCCAAGACTGGAAAAGTCATTGCACCAAGAGGATACAAAAATGTCTACCAAATTGTAAAAGGTAAGGAAAAAGAAGCTGTTACTGTCCTTATATTTATATCGGCTTCCGGGAAAATTTTACCTCCTTGTGTAGTTTTTCCGTACGTAAGACCACCAAAAGATGTTATTAACAGTATGCCTGATGGATGGTTATTGGGAAAGTCAGAAACAGGTTGGATGAAATCGGAAATTTTTTACGATTATATTGTTAAAGGTCTGAACGAATGGGTGAAAGAAGAAAAAATAAAAAAACCTGTTCTCATTTTTGTTGATGGCCACAAGAGCCACTTAACAATGCGTCTCAGCGAATATTGTCACGAAAACGGTATTATCCTTTATGCACTTCCACCAAATGCAACACATTTGATTCAGCCGGCTGATGTTAGTGTATTTAAACCTTTCAAGGTAGAATGGAAAAATACTGTGTACGAATGGGCAACTCAACCTGAAAATGTCAATAGTGTTTTGACTAAGGCAACATTTTGTCCATTACTTAAAAAGGTCTTAGAGAAAGAAAATTTGTCTAGAACAATCATCAACGGCTTTCGCAAATGTGGATTATATCCATGCAATCCAAACGCTTTGGACTACTCAAAATGTGTGCAGAATAATCTTGAGAAATATCACAACGCTACCAGGAATTCAAGATCTCCAGGTACCAAAATTAAGAACAGGCATTTGAATACCGCCATCAAGTGTATTAATCATCTAAGTAACGAGCTAGAAAATGCTGGAGTAGACACAGCAACTGTTATCAATGTTTTGAGTGCGGCAATTAATATGACCGGACCTGAAAGTTTAAATTCAACAAAAAACTCAACTATAAATTCGAAAATTGACAACATTTCTGCTAGTGGTATTGATAAAAACCAATCAGCATCAGGATCAAATGAAATTATTGACATAAGTTTGCCAATTATAGGTGATTACACATTGGAAAATAATTTAAATACCTTTACAGAAGAAGAGGCATTCTCGAAAGAATTCGAAATCATAACCGACATTGCAGTGATTCACCAAAATGATGAAATTCAAAATCAAACACCAATATTTTTTGCAACGGATCAAAACGGCGACTGCGTTAAAGAATGGCCCACTAATCAGACACCGAAATCAGTTTTTGAAAAATACATCGAAAAGAAAGACATTAAACTAGGAATAAGTACTAATCATGGTATAATTGGTAAAGAAAACGAAGATGTTGGACAAGAAATATATACTTACTATGACATGGAAAATACAAGAGACGCATTGCTCCCAGAAAATAATACTATAAGGACAGATTGTAACAAAGAAAATGAAGATGTTGGACAAGAAATACATACTTACTATGACATGGAAAATAAAAGAGACGCGTTGCTCCCAGAAAATAATAATATAAGGACAGACTATAACAAAGAAAATGAAAATGTTGGACAAGAAATACATACTTACTATGACATGGAAAATACAAGAGACGCATTGCTCCCAGAAAATAATAATATAAGGACAGATTGTAACCTTGATCCAATCGAAAATAACACTGAACAAGACGAGACAAAAAATATGAAATCTGTACTACATAACAGTACCAAAAATATAAAAAGCAAAATAAAAATATTGTCCGATGTGATTGTGAAAACGGGAGATGTGTCGCCCATTTTAAATAAGTATTTAACCTTGCCTGCTGTAACTAAATCAAAAAATAAGATAAAATCAATCAATAGAATAGGAGCTATTTCTTCCAAAGAGTGGAGACAATTTGAAAGACAAAAAGAAGAGATCAAGGAACAGAAAAAGAACGAAATAATAAGTAAGAAACTTAAAAGACTTGAAATTAAGGCAAAGAAAGAAGAAGAGAAACAAAAAAAGAAAGAAGAAATTCAAAAAAGGAAAGCGGAAATGCTGTTGAATTCTAACAACAGTAAAAAGAAAAAGAACAATAGGACATGCACTATAAACAGAATAAGATGTAATAATTGTGAAGAGGAAATGACTAGCGATACCGAAATCAACGACCTGAAAAATATTGGATGTGATAACTGCCCTGCATGGTACCATTTAAAATGCACTGAATTCGCTGGGGATATGTATGAAAATATATATAATAAAAAATTTCTATGCCAAATATGCAAAGTTAGTGAGGGGCTGACTTTAGGGTAAGCCATGGCTGACTTGTGGAGAAATGAGGCTGAGTACTGGGAAAAAGTGCCATAATAGGATTATTGCTATTTTTTTCTATAATTGTAACAAAAGTATATTATTTTGTTAATGTTTTCAATAAATTTAATAAATAACTTTTCATAAAAGAGTGATTGTTTTTATGCATAGTGTTTCATGTTTAAAATATTAATAAACTAAATTTAATTTCTCACTAAAAGGCTGACTATTGGGTATTTTACCCTAGTTCATGATCGTAATTATTTTATAGACGGTGATTTCATTTCATTTTCAATAAAATCATTCCTTTAACTTAATAAATTAGCTTCAGAGCCGTCCTGGAAGTGATTGATACCCCGTCTGTGCAGGTGCTGTGTTCATCATATTAGTGAGACCGTTAATTAATCATTGCTTAACGAAATTTCCAGATTGCAACTACGCAAGTAGATTTACCTACGCGAGCCGCTGCGTGATCGTTCGGCCGCTTGCTACCTACCTATCTCCTGCACGAATTTGTTTAACCATCTGCACCTTGCGCACGCTTTAACGAACCATCAGCTACCTAATTTAAGTATTGCACAATTTATTTTCATAAAGTTTTCATTGTTTTCTGCCTATTAACTTGTAAATTCCTTTCAGCCTGGTTGCATAAATTGTTTTAATTGGGTTTTTCTGACGCTTTTTAACCACTTGAATTACTGCATCATGGATCTCAAAAGCCTTATAAAGAAACGAGCTACATTTAAAGCTAGAATAACACAATTTAAAAACTATTTAGATATTTCAGACAGTTGTCAGCAATTAACTAAGCTTCAGACTAATGAACTTTCAATTCGTTTAGCTAAAATCGAAGACCTTTATGTGGACTTTGATGGCATTCAATCTGAAATAGAGAATGTATGTGAAATTCCAGATGAGCAGTTTAAAGAACGCGAATCGTTCGAGACACAGTACTTCAGCCTGATCGCGCTTGCTCGAGAGCTGTTGGCGAGTAATGTCACCGCTGCGGTTGCAGGCTCCAGCTCCAGCTCGGACACAGGTTCTATAACTGCACATAGAGGTGGGCCAAAATTAAAACTTCCTACTATACACCTGCCTAGCTTTTCCGGTCATTATCAGAACTGGTTGGAGTTTCATGACACATTTTCTTCACTTATACACGCTGACAAAAGCATACCTAAAATTAACAAATTCCATTACTTGCGTGCAGCATTGAAAGACAGCGCTGCTATAATTATACGCTCGCTTGACTTCACCGCTGAAAATTATGATGTAGCTTGGGATCTACTTTGTGATCGGTTTAATAATAAAAGGCTTCTTGTTAATAACCATATTCAGGCAATCTTTAACATTGAAACTTTAACTAAGGAGTCCGCTAAAGCTTTGCGTAACATTATTGACACTGTAAACAAAAACATAAGAGCATTAAAAACATTAAAATTAAATACTGAACACTGGGATATATTAATAATACACATTGTTTCCAATAAATTAGATCCTGTCACCAATCGTGAATGGGAGACTCACCGTAGCAAAATCAAAGAATTGCCTACACTTAATAACTTTAATGAGTTCTTAAAGAATCGTTCTGATCTGTTGGAAACCATAGAAGAAGCTCACACAAAACGTAGGCATAGTGATGTCTCACACAACCGTCATAAATCCTTGATAGTTAGCTCTCATTCACCTCCTACAGGTCAGTCATATGTTTGTCCGCTATGCAAAAATAACCATGCCATTTACCGTTGTCCCAAGTTCAGATCATTTCCATTAGAAACAAAAATTCAAAAGGTTAAATCTTTAAATTTATGTATGAACTGCCTGCGTCAAGGGCATAATGCAAATGTTTGTAGATTTGGGCCCTGCCGCATCTGCAATAAGCCACATAATAGTTTATTACACAATGGCAGTCATGATTCAGCCCCGTCTAATACATCTGCTTCGCCTCCCAGTAGTAACGTACTTCTCTGTGCTGCGTCACCGTCGCCATCACCGTCGTTGCCGACGCCGTCGTCGCAGACACCTGAAACACAAATTCTTAATTCTATTAATAATAATAATGTTGCTTTATCAGCTATTCATAAAAGTTGTGTGCTGTTGTCAACAACTTTAATTCAAGTTGAGGATTTTTGTGGTAAAAAGCATACCATACGTGCATTATTAGATAACGGAAGCACTTCAAGTTTCATTACCGAGAACTTATGTGCAAAATTAAACTTACCTGCTGCTTCAACCTCGTCATTAGTTGAAGGGTTGAACTGTCAAACCTCACGCATTACCAAGCGTTGTGATGTCGTTATATCATCGCTTATAAATCCATACACGGAAAACATTAATTGCTTTATTGTCCCAAACATTACACAAGCATTACCTACTACACAAGTAGATACTACATTATTAAAAATTCCGCAAAACATTCGATTAGCGGACCCATCATTTTACATTCCCTCTCAAGTTGACATACTGCTTGGAGCGGATATTTTCTGGAGAGTACTTTACTCCAAGAGCATTTCATTAGGTAAAAATAAACCCACGTTAAGTAAAACCAAATTTGGCTGGTTAATTTCGGGTTTAATACAAACACAAAAGAATACAAATACAGTCCATTGCAATCACATTATTACATCAAATGATACTCAACTTCAAAATCAATTAACACAATTTTTTGAATTAGAGTCTGTACCTACACATAAACAAATATCAAGAGAAGAGCAGGAGTGTGAACAAAGCTTTATTCAGAACACAGTACGCGAGTCAAATGGACGGTTTTCAGTAACCATCCCACTTAAAGAAACACCTGATAAATTAGGTGATTCACATGAGCAAGCTTTGTCCAGGTTTTTGTCCCTAGAACGTCGTTTTCGCAGGGAACCATTATTTAAAAAACAGTACTGTGAGTTTATTAGAGAATACATTGCCTTAGGTCACATGACAGAAAATACTGTCAAAGACACACATACTTACATACTACCACATCACGGAGTTCTTCGTGAAACAAGCCTGTCCACAAAGTTGAGAGTCGTTTTCGACGCCTCTGCGGTGACTACATCTGGTCTGTCGTTCAACAATATTCAGATGGTTGGTCCGACCGTACAGGATGATCTGATCAGTATTTTAATTAGAATGCGTCAGCATAAATTTGTCGCAACCGCAGACGTTGAAAAAATGTATCGCATGATTAATGTTAACCTAGAACAGAGACAATTGCAACAAATCTTGTGGCGGTTTGAACCTCATGAAGAGCTTAAATTATATAAACTAAATACTGTTACTTACGGGACTGCATCCGCTCCTTACCTGGCAACCAGATGCTTAAAACAGTTAGGTATAGAATGTTCTGAAAAATCTGTCTCTGAAGTAATTCAGCATGACTTCTATGTTGACGATTTGATTACAGGAGGGTCGACTGAATCTGAACTGGTAGAAATATGTAAGGGCGTGATAAAACAGTTAGAACAAGGCCAATTTTACTTGAGGAAGTGGTACTCTAATCATCCAAAAATTATTAATAAAATTATTGATGGAAATAGCAGTGATGGTTTACTTAATCTTAGCTCTAACGAATACTCAAAGACGTTAGGTTTACTTTGGAATTGTAGAGAAGATAAGTTGCTATTTTCAGTAAACTTAAAGGAAAATACACGAGTTTGCAAACGCACAATACTATCTATCATGTCAAAAATCTTTGACCCATTAGGTCTAATTAACCCATGCCTATTGGCAGCCAAACTTATATTACAGACATTATGGTCTTCCAAGATCACATGGGATGAAATAGTCCCATATGAAATTCGGGTTGCTTGGCAGAAATTTCTAGATTCATTACTAAATATAAATAATATTAGAATCCCAAGGTGTTTAGTTTGTGATTTTTCAACTATAGAGCTCCATGCGTTTAGTGATGCATCAACACTAGCTTACTCGGCATGTGTTTATATTAAATCAATATCTGCCAAGAATGGCGTTTCAGTTCATTTAGTCACGGCAAAGAGTCGTGTGGCTCCCATAAAGCCGATGACAGTGCCACGGCTAGAGCTCTGTGGTGCTCTGCTTGCCGCTAGACTGACAGAAAAGGTAATTTCGTCATTTAGGCTACATATAAATAGCGTTACATATTGGTGTGACTCAACAATTGTTTTAGGTTGGATAAAGTCGCCTAAAAATCATTTACTTAAACCGTTTGTTTTTAACAGAATACAAGAAATTCTTGATCGGTCTCAGCCTTCCATGTGGCGATACGTACCTACAAGTTTAAATCCAGCCGATATTGGGTCACGTGGTACAGATGCTAAGCATTTAGATAGTTGTAGTTTGTGGTGGTCAGGTCCGACATTTCTTATGCAGGAGAAATCAGAGTGGCCAATCCAACCCACACATAAAAATGAGAAAGATTTGCCAGAATTTAAAATACAGTGTAATTTTTCAACAGAAAAGGCGCATGATACACACTATTCAGACTTTATAAAACGTTTCTCTAATTTTAGTAAACTGCAACGCGTCATAGCCTATGTTCAGCGTTTCATATATAATTATTTACATCCACATAACAAAAGAATAGGACATTTAACAATTCATGAACTTAATTCATCGTTAAGTTCACTGTGTAGATTTGCACAGCGTGAAAATTATTTAACAGAATATAATTTATTAAAAAATGGCAAACAGTTACCCATTAAAAATCAATTAAATAATTTAAATCCATTTTTTAATGAAGATGATGATCTGCTACGAGTAGGAGGAAGGCTGTCTAATTCTTTTTATGATTACGACACAAAACACCCCATAATTCTCCATTCATCACATCATGTCACAACTCTCATATTCACTCAATACCATTCATTGCTAATGCATGCAGGTCCGCAACTGCTGTTAGCAACGTTACGACATAAATTTTGGGTCGTCGGTGGTAGAAACCTCGCTAGAAAGGTTGTGCATAAATGTATTAAATGTTGTCGCTTTTCGGGAAAAATCAGGCAACCAATTATGGGAAATCTCCCAGAACAACGCTTACATGCTGATTTTCCTTTTATAAACACCGCCGTCGATTACGCAGGACCAGTAATGATATTGAACCGGAAGGGTAGAGGTAGTACATTAATAAAATCGTATTTATGCATTTTTGTATGCTTGGCTACAAGGGCAGTGCATATAGAACTTGTGACCGACTTGAGCAGTGAGACTTTTTTAGCTGCTTTAAATAGATTCATAGCTCGCAGAGGTAAACCCGCCAACATTTTCTCTGACAACGGCAGATGTTTTGTAGGCGCATGTAATGATTTATCTAAATTCTTAAAACATAATTCCGAATCACTTGGTGAAAAGGCGTCGGAATTATCCATTAATTTTAAATTTTCCCCGGCGTATAGTCCCCATTTTAACGGTTTGGCTGAGGGTTCGGTAAAGTCTGTAAAATTTCATTTAAAACGTGTCGTTTCATCCGCGAATTTAACGTACGAAGAGATGAACACAGTTCTTGTACAGATCGAGGCTATCTTAAACTCTAGACCTCTCACTCCTATGTCTTCAGATCCTTCGGATCTTGTCGCTCTTACACCGTCTCATTTTTTACTGGGACGAACCCTAACGCTACTCCCGTCATCTCCAATGAAGGAAGATGCTGCTGCCCACACGCTCTCCCGTTATATGAGAACGCAGCAGTTAAAAGCTCATTTCTGGAGAAGATTTTACAAAGAATATATTGCAGAGCTCCAGAAAAGACAGAAATGGCGCAAACAAGGAGAAGAATTACAGATGGGAGAAATGGTGTTGGTGAAGGACGAACAGGCACCTCCCAACCGATGGCTGCTCGGGCGCGTGACCCGCCTATATCCTGGCACCGACGGTGTGGCTCGCGTCGCCGACGTGCTCACTGCATCCGGCACCGTGCGACGGGCCTTCAATCGTCTATGCCCGCTTCCAGTGATGGACCAGAACTCCGTTCCTGGGGCGGCAACATGTTAACGCCTAGCATATGCGTGTGCGTCACACACACACATACGCATACACCGAAGAACGGACGGCGCGGCGCGAGCGGGAACGCGGCTCCCGACGACAGCCCCGCGGCCTCAGGCCCGCCACCGGCCGGCCACTTGCTCCAGAAAGCTCGCTGCGCGAGCGCGTGTCGCGTTAATTTACCGCGGTCCGCGGAACGAACGAATTCGGATCTAATTATAGTTACAGTATAAAATTTATAAGTTAATATACCTGAAGAAATCTGATTACATTTTATAACCATAAAGGAAGCCTCATTATTTCAAGACCACCGAAATCCACCCCAGAGCATAGTATCCACGCTATCCATTTAACATATGAGATTCGACACAAATACTGTGAAAGTTATAAATTGTTTACAGATGGCTCTAAGGGCCCAGCGGGAGTAGGATTAGCATTCTTTGATCCACAGGCTGACCTTCACATTAAATTAAAATTGCATACAACAGTGTGTGTAATGAGGGCAGAATTAACAGCTATTGTAGAAGCACTTTCATATGCTCAATCTATAATTGTACATAAGCTTGTTGTACTATCGGATTCAAGGAGTGCCCTTCAACATTTGGCTCGGTGTGTCTCGGGAATCCGAGGTATGCCGATAGCCTACGAAGCTATTAAACTGATCGGTACCCTCCAGAGTAATGGTGTTTGTGTCGAACTTCAGTGGATCCCTTCTCATATTGGGATTTTTGAAAATGAGATGGTGGATGGTCTAGCCAAGGATGCAGCTTCTGATGGTGTAGAGTTGGTGTCTGCGCCTTACGCTAGTGAATTACTAACAGAAACACGAATACTGTGCAGGCAAAGGTGGGAGTATTTATTTGAGCAAAATTCACTGACGAAAGGTATCTGGTACCGATCCATTCAGAAGGCACCACCTGCTGCACCCTGGTTTAATTGTGCCAGCTTTTCCAGAGAGATACTTGTTAGTGCCTTTAGGTTGCGTTCTGGTCATTTTCCGCTTAACAAATTTTATCATTTGATGGGTGTTAGATCCTCGCCAATGTGTGATGTTTGTAATAAATTAGAAGACTTAATACACCTAGTGGTGGAGTGTGATCAGTATCGCAACCTGAGATCTCGGTTAATATCCGACCTTAATCTTCATAATGGGGTTCTTAATATAGTTTTATCCCAACCAATGTCACGAACATGTAGGCGGATATTGGGTTTTGTGAGAATGTGTATGAGGGAAAGAATATTGAATGGACGATAATAATGTTTAAAAATTAAATCTGTATACTTTTAATTTGCATTCTCCCATGGGGCTGGCATAGCCACCCAGAGTGGCTGAAGCCTCGTAAAAAAAAAATAGATAAAAAAAAAAAAAAACTTATTTTTCCTATCACTAAGTTTTTGTTAAGAAGTGAAAGTATAGCTATTCGAATGCGCAAAACTAGATCTATTTTTTGATATTGGTAACTCTCGCATATGAGTTATAGTTGTGAAACGGCATCTGTTTCTTATTTTTCTGCGTTTTTTTGTCCATAACTCGAAATACGAATTTGTTGGTTAACGGCATTGTAGCTTGCAGACGGCAAAATTATACTTTGGCTTTTTATTAAAACATAGTTTGGAATTAAATCTGTATACTTTTAATTTGCATTCTCCCATGGGGCTGGCATAGCCACCCAGAGTGGCTGAAGCCTCGTAAAAAAAAAATAGATAAAAAAAAAAAAACTTATTTTTCCTATCACTAAGTTTTTGTTAAGAAGTGAAAGTATAGCTATTCGAATGCGCAAAACTAGATCTATTTTTTGATATTGGTAACTCTCGCATATGAGTTATAGTTGTGAAACGGCATCTGTTTCTTATTTTTCTGCGTTTTTTTGTCCATAACTCGAAATACGAATTTGTTGGTTAACGGCATTGTAGCTTGCAGACGGCAAAATTATACTTTGGCTTTTTATTAAAACATAGTTTGGAACTATCAAAGGGTTATTGTCAGTGCTAAAAAGGCTTAAGTAATTATTAAATTTGAATGTAATACTTTATATTCAAACTTAATAATACACCCCTAAATTAAATTCACCAGAAAAAATTTAAGGGCATGGTCAGTTACTGTAATAGAACATATAAAGAGAAAAAAAAAAGAAAATTATTTTGTTTGAAAACTGTACTTCAAAAACATCAATAATTGGTAAGAAAGTTCAATCACATTGACAATGATATTCGTACGCGCACGCACACACGCAACCCTTTTATCTATTCATTCAAAAAAAAGCCCGCGCAATACATAGGCTGCGCACGAGACGGACGGCGCCAACTAGTCTGGCTCCCGCACCACCCTCGCTCGCCCCCACCCACACCGGCGCGTGCGCGTGTCGCCCGCCGCCCGCCGCAGCCGCAGTCTAAAGATGGGCGATTGTTACTGATTCTAATAATCGAATGGTTTGATACTACTAATATTAACAATCGAATGCAAAAACAATCGATCGCTAGTTCGCAAAATCGAATGAAACCGCTAGTTCATTCATTTACTTTGCCATACAAAATTGTGCTGTTTTCAGGTACAATAAAGTCTACTTTTAATTGATATTCGTAGTAATAAGTAAAAAGTTACTAATTTGCGAACCGCTAATTCATTTATTCAGTTTGCCTGTTGCCATATAAAATTGAGCTTTTTTCTCATACTATAAAGATTACTTTTAGTTGATTTGATAGCAATAATTAGTTACTAATAAGTTCCGAGTACTTCCGACAGTGTCGAAAATGTTGTCGTTGCCCTTTCCACGAAATGCGCACACACACAGCTATAATCAGATTATTTAGATATGTGTAGGTACAGGTCACAGGTGCACACCAAAGCCAATAGAGATCAACTAAGATAACATGGCACGCCCCTCCATTGACACTGCAAGTAAAAATGTGTGAGAAACAAGAGATATTTACAACGCGTAATTGTCGAGCGGTCACTTTAATTATGCCCTAGTCGAGCAATAAATCGAATTAATATCAAACACAAACATGGTGACTCGTTTGCATAATCCACACACACATTGAAGACAGATGTTGGAGGTGGGTGCCATTTTACCGTAGTTGATCTCTAGACACGCGTGAACGTCCGTCGTATAGGTAATATTAATTGATTTTGCTATTAATCGTGTTTAATTACAAGATAAACTAACAAAAAGTAAACTGGTATATTTCTCGGTATTTAATAAAAACATTTAACATAAACTAACAACTAAATTAAGAAAAAACTGGTGGTGGCTAACTTTTGCTTGAACATTATGGATGCAAATGCAAAAGTGCGTAACTGAATTTTTCTTTTTGTGTTTGTAATGTGGCAGTAAAGTAATAATTGACAGATGGTGAAAAAAACTGCGTTAAGTAAAAGTGCGTGACTACATTTTTGTTTTTATTGCTTTTTCTGAAAGCAAGAGTGTTACTAGACTTTTTGTTTCCGTAGTGATATAGAATGCCTCGACCAACCGCAAAACGGTCCATTGTGTGGGCATTTTTTGATGTATCTGCAGATAATAAGACCATCACTTGTAAGCTGTGTAAAAAATCTTATCCAAATCACGGTAATACATCAAACTCTAAGGACCACTTAAAACGAATTCACCCTATTCAGTTTCGTGCTGAAGAAGACCGACGTGCTGGACCAGTGAGACAAAATCCACCAAATTTAACACCATCTACATCTGGAAGTTCTGGAACGCATCAGGTAGGTCCTGAAAATAGAGCTAGTTCTACGCAAAATGAAAATGTCCAACACGAAAATGTAAATTTGACACAACAAGGTGAACAACCAGGTACTAAACACCAAAGGCAGTTGCGTTTATGTGCAAAAGATGCAGATCTAACACCAGAAAAAATTGCAAGTATTGATGCAGCTGTGGTAGAAATGATAGTGAAAGATTACCAGCCGCTTTCTATAGTCGAGGACTCCGGTTTTCGTAACTTAATACGCAAATTAAAGCCTAGTTACACACTACCCTCCAGAAAAACTTTAAGTGAAAAACTTTTGCCCGCTTATTACAAAGCTCATGCAGAAGCTCTTAGAAACATACTCAAAGATGTTGAACATATGGCGCTAACATCCGACTACTGGAAGGCAAGCAATGACAAGACTTTCCTCAGCCTTACTGCGCATTATATCCATAATGATAAGATAGCTTCAAAAACACTAGCGACCCAGGAAGTAATCGGATCGCACACAGCAACCAACACCGCTGCGGTTATAACTGACATTTTGGAAAAATGGAATGCTTATGGAAAAGTGGTGACAGTGGTCACAGACAACGCCGCAAATATGAAAAAAGCGGTTTCTGAGGACCTATGCAAACACCACCATCCCTGTGTAGCCCACACCATTAATTTAACAGTTAATGATGCAATATCCTCGGATTTAGCTATATTACTCACGAAATGTAGAAGCGTTATTACCCACTTCAAGCAGAGCTCGGTTTCAGCTTACAAATTAAAAGAAAAACAGACGGAGCTTAACTTGCCACAACTAAAATTAAAACAGGATATCGCTACTAGGTGGAATAGTATTTATATAATGCTCGAAAGACTTATAGAATTAAAACAGCCATTAACACTAGCTCTGGCTGATTTAACTGACAGAGCGCCTGAAAATTTAACAGGTAATGAATGGGCTACTATTAAGGACTGTTTGCAAACATTAAAGCCATTCCTAGAATTGACTGAAATTCTCTCTGGCGAAAAATATGTAACCATGTCCACCATAGTGCCTTTAATAAGAGGACTGCAATTTGCACTGCGAAACGTGTTTCCAACAACACCAATCGGCACTGCACTTCAGACGTCACTAATTGATATGGTGGCTCGCAGGCTTGGAAACCTAGAAACAAACAAAATTGTAGCTAAAGCTACTTTTCTAGACCCGCGTTTCAAAAAAGCAGGTTTCGGACATGAAGATAACGCAAAAAATGCCCAACAATGGGTGACTGACGAACTCTCCCACCTTATGAGTCAGACTCAGGACCAAGCTCAGAGAGCGGTGACAGAAAGAAATAGAAATAATAATCCTGCTCACACCAATAATTGCACTACTGGATCAACGTTGTGGGCTCATTTTGACGAAAAAGTTGCCCAAAACTATGAAACTCAATCGACGACAACGTCGGCAATTATAATGATTAAACAATATTTGGAGAGTAGCTTAATAAATAGGAGCGAAGACCCTCTCAATTACTGGCGAGAGCATGCGAGAATTTTTCCGGGACTATATACTCTCGCTAAAAAATATTTGGCTATACCAGCAACATCCGTTCCATCGGAAAGACTTTTTTCAAAAGCAGGTTACGTATTGAGCGATCGCCGTAATCGTCTAGGTTCCCAAAAATTGGACCAAATTATGTTCCTCAATGGCAATATTTAATATAAGCAATGACATTTCTGACATTTTATTGTTACATTTACCTACGTAATATTTTACTATTGTTTCGCCCAAAGAAAAATTGTTTTATCTAAGTGATGTTCCTAATTTTTATAATTCAGCATTCTGTGATACACATACGTCCACGTAGTACATAATTATGTCATACGTTATCCTAAAATGTATAAGTAAACCTATGGGTCGTTAAAACTTTTCGTTGAATTGCATTTTGTTTTTATTTTAGTTGTATGTTTTATTTAGGGCTAATTTTTCAATCGTCAGATAACTTTTATTTGAGGAATAAATATCACGCTTTGATAACTTTTGTATAGAAAATCTGTCAAAACGTCACATTTATTCCTCAGATAAAAGTTATCTGACGATTGAAAAATCAGCCCTTAAATGAATAAATTTTATTCTTGTTACTTACTGTATGTGTATTATAAACGCAATAAAATATTACGTTGACCTAATTTTTAATAAACGTTGCTAGCTTTTAAAAACATATTTCTTAAAATATTATGATTCCTTAAAATCGAAATTTTGTTGATTTGTATTTTTTGGTGTTTTGTTATCTTGTGTTTTATAGTTTTTAAAATGACATGATGTTCCTTATTTTCAAAAATAAAATTTGATACAAATTGTCGATCTATTTCTTAAGATATTAAAAATATATGGTCGACCAAATTTTGTTTATTTTATTATAATTTAGTTACAAACACATTATTAGGAACGTAATAGAAGAATTATTTAATTGTATTTTTTTATTGATTACGAAGTTAAGTAATTTTATGTTAAATTGAGACTGAAAGAAAAAACTTTTTGTTACGTTAGTCATAGCATACTTAGTTAATACAAGAATTGTAATTTTTATTTTTAATACACTTTCTATAAACAAATTCGTTTTTTTCATAACTTAATTTTACCGTTACCCTTTTATGCACGTAAGGCGTCGTTACGAAATGGCGGACCGTACGGAACAAGAAGCTAACGCCATGATAATTGTTTATATTGTTTCGTTTATCTTTTTATTCCCTCGTACAAGTTAATTAATTAAGTTAGATTTTACAATCAAAATAGTTTCTTATTCGCGTGCAATAAAAACTACGAATATGTATTCGAATACAAACTACAGTCTGACAAAAAAGAGTTGAAAAAGTGGGGGCACCACTAGTCATACATTATAAGATTTAAACTTTAAAAATCACTCCTCTAGCTTACTTTAGATAGATTTATTTATCCTAGATAAATTTTCGCGTATTTATCACTTGATAAAACATTTACTGATACAGCACTGGGAAAGATTAAAAATAGTTCCATTTCAATTTCAAGACATTTTTGACAGACTGTACGGTACTGTTATTCGGTATGTTCGATGTTTGAATGATTCAATTTGCCACACGACATTGAGCATTTTCATTCAGTGCATAGAGTTTACTTTCAGATGAGATAGTACTGTTATTCGGTATGTTCGATGTTTGAATGATTCAATTTGCCACACGACATTGAGCATTTTCACTCAGTGCATAGAGTTTACTTTTAGATGAGATTACGGATATTCGAATACATAAACTAGTAATAATGAAATTTGAATCGGAAGGAATGAGACGACGCAATACATTCTTATTCACTTCTCGCTTTTTTTTCAAATTCGAATGAGTTGTAAGGTTATTCGAATAATTTGAATGATTTCTACAATCGAATCATTCGAATACTGTCATTCACAATCGCCCATCTTTACCGCAGTCGGCCGCCCGCAGTAATTAGATCAAGTTGCGTGACGCGCGGTGCAAGCGCAACCTCTCGTTACCGCGTACCCGGTTTTTGTTGTATACGTAATTACATGTTGTGTTGATGAATACTAAATAGGCTTAATATTCGGTAAACTAAGGTCAAAGCAGACTGCATCGCGCCCTCTCCACCGAACCCGTCTCCTCAGAACGCAACAGAGAGGTTATTAAGTTTACGCGAGCGCGCAATACGTATTACCTGTTAACATCTGTTATTAAATTGATAACTACGATGGCTTCATACGATAATCAGTTCACGTCTCGAGAGTACCCTTTGTGTTAATACTTCATAAAAGGCCGGCACGCAGGTGAATCTTATCTAGATAGGTCGGAGCGAAAGTACCTAACCGAGGAGTTCGGGAGTCGGTGGACAGGCTGCGGCGGCCTAATTGCCTGGCCCGCGTGCCGCCTGACCTCACACCCATGGATTTTTACATGTGAAGTGAAATCAAACGGAGAGTGTACGTGAGTGAGCCCGATAGTCGCAAACTTTTAAAACAACTCGAAGTAAAAGGGCAAAGTGATGTTCTAATATCATTAAATAACTATCTTTTAAAAAGTGCTCGCTTGTGTGTTGATAACAAAGGGCGGTGGCCATTTTGAAAAATTGCTGAACTGTAAGTTTTTAATAACACTGTAAATTACCACCCTTATCAGCTGATTTCAATCCTTATCAGCTGATCCTAATCACTGTTAGCTAATCCCTTCAAATTCAAATCCCCATTGTCTCAGAACAAATTCTAACTTTTTAAATACGTGGAGTGGAGTGAGGGAGAAAGCATTTCTGTGTGTGTGTTGCACGGATTTCGCGCTATCGACTCGCTCGCACGCATTACATACCGGTATAGCTGACTGACGCATGACTCACACAAGCGTATAATGGTGCATGATGTGTGTAGCTTACGCGCGGTGGGATGAATTTCATTGATAGTCCGTGTCGTTGACGTAGTATTTCTAGTATTAGAGTATTATGTGCATAAAATTATTCATATTTTCAGGATCAAACAAAAGTAAATAACTTTGTTAGATTTAAATAAATTATATTAATGATTTTACATTTCAATAAGTATACCGCTTCCGTATGTACCCTTAAATTTTTTCTGGTGAATTTAATTTAGGGGTGTATAATCTACATAAAAACACACATCGAACTTTAGATTTATTTTTCGCTATCCTACAATGTAACATGCATTTATGCAACCATCAATGTTTGTTCAATGTTATATTGCATACGGTTTTCAGATTTTGGCCCTTTTAGCACCAGGCGACAGATAAAATAACAATGGAGGATTCCATATTGAGTGACATAATGACGTTGACACATATACCTAACAATGTTTTTTATGACAAATCAACGTAGTCCTTTAAAAATTGGGAAACAAGGTTCTAAATGTGCATCGGAAAACAAAGAAGTGATTATCAACCAGCATGGGCAAACCAGTAGTGCAAAAGCCGACAACTCTACAGACTTCTACACCAACAATATCCTGCTGTCCACGGTTCTGGCATTGTGTGGAATAAAGATTAAGGGTTAATTTCACCGATCAAATAAAATGCCATCAATTGAGCATAAAGCGCATTTCAATTTTAATCAAAGTTTAAGATTTGTTTTGGCATTTCACCGACATTGTTTAAACTAGTTTAATGCTAAACGCAGTTACTGTACTAAACGCCCAATTTTGACCGTTTAGGGATCTTAAATGCGATTATGTGCTTGACATTCAACACATATTCAAAACAATTATCACATCAACACATAATTACCTACGAATATTTTGAGATATATAATGAGAAGTTTACTCATTGGGCTTTGAAGAAGATGAGGGTAAAATTGTGGTTTGACGACCAAGGTGAATTCGCAAAAGAGAGGAGCACTTCGACAATCTTGATGGTCATGACTTCGTGACAAAATTTCGATTTACAAAACCGACAGTTCTCTCCCTGTATTGGAAGCTATTGAAGATAAACTAGAATTTCCTACAAACATGTGGGTACCTCATTAGGTACGAAATAATAGTTTGTTCCTTCAAAATTAGGTAGGTTAACCTACTTACATGAATTTGGTTATAATCTTATTTTGTGGAAATATTATTAAAAGTAGTTTTAATTGATTAATCATTGTGTAAAGCTAGGCTTGCCTAGTTACTTACTAGCGTAGGTATGTAATTGTGAATATGAATTCAGGCACACAACACGAACAATAATATAAACAAATAACCTCAATTATTTACCAAGTCAATATGTTCTAATATTGACACTATTGACAGCCAAATGAACACGTTTTGTTACTCGTATTTTTACAGAAATGAATATATTACAATCGTTTGGACAAGTTTCGGTGCAAGGACAAAACGCAATGCGATGTTGCCGTTCTGAAATACCAAAAACTCTGTTTTCGTAAACGCGATCCACAGACTAGATAGTGACGCGATCGATCAACGGAAGTTTTGCTCTTTGAAATGCACTTGATGATATTCGAGATATTTTGATATTAAACGCAGTTAGTGTAAACGCAGTTTCACAGAACGCGGTTTTGGAGACGATCGGTAAATTTGACTATAAACCAGAAAGTATTTGTAATTTTATGTTTTTGTAGGTATTAAGAATTAATGAAAATGAAAAAAAAAAACTTTTTTTACTTGAAACGAAAATTGTTATGGGTAAATATGTCTTTTTTCCGCCTGTTTATTTCCTTTTATCTTCCATACCTACTTATTAACGTTATTTACTTGTCAAGTCAGTTTTTTTTTGTTTCCGGTCTTATGCGATTCTCTTCATCATATTAGCTGCTATTATTCATTCACCACTATTATTCGTGTCATAAAAATAGTACAATCAATTATGTAGTGAAAAGAGTTACGCCACACCTTAGAATAAGTACTAACGCATAGAAGCCGCCTCAGTACTTGAAAAACGTACAGGGGCATCTGTCAAATAAGAGCAATTTCGAGATTTTGAGCCAAAGCCTAGCTACCAAATTAAATTGCCCGCCACTAGTACCCCCTGTCAGACGGCAACGACATTTTAAATTTTGTCGTATAATACTTGTGTCAGTGGCGCGGTGATTTGAAAAAATATTTTAGTCTAGAATTTATATTTAATTAATTGTGTTTTGTATATGTGCACATTGTTCTTATAAATAAGAGTGTGCGCTACGTCCTGAATAGTAAAAAAATGAAAATCTCGCAAGGGATGTACAAAAAATCAAAGTGAAAATATCAGTTTCCACAAGTACGTAGTATTTTTATGTTTATTCATAGATTTTCCTTTAAATATATTTCATTATACATTGAATAAGTAAAAGTAAGACATTACCTTTTAGAAGAAGTAAAATAAATAAGTATAAACTATCTAAATCTTATCTATTTATCAATATGAATATTCGCCAAAGAAATTATTAAAGGGGTGCGAAAATTGTATCGATAAATCTATCGACAACGTGATTTTTGTGTTAGGTTTAATTAATTAGGTATTTATACTTTTTTTTTTCATTTAAGTTTCCCTGTGACGAATATTTTCGAAATAAATTGATTGCCGTGGTAGCTCACGAAATTGGTTGGGTTCCAAGAAAGCACCACAGAATTTGCTCCAGCCATTTCTGGCAAATGGCGGAGACTGAAGGAGGACTCTATACCAACATTATACCTTCAATCTAAATTTAAAAGCCTAAGTTCTTATTGAATTGCATGTCTACAGGAAATAAAAGAATTCGAGTAATTTCTTTAAAAAAAATTGGGACAGATTAACCCCGCACTGGATTTAGCTTGATTGAAAATAAAAAAATAAAAATCTTTTTTTTCTTGCAACATTACGTTCGACATCTTCTTTCGGCCATTCATACAATAGACTATTTCAGATAATATTTCATTGTCTTGTTTATCTTTCAAATAAATGCTGTTAATACAGTCGTAATCTTCAAGCCTGATAGATTAGGAGAACAGTGAATCTAAACAAAATTAACGTTTTAAATAAACGATGATTATCTTACTTCTCAATCAGTTTGCATTTGGTGCCACTAAATTTTACACCTCTTTACCGTAATTATCTTTAAAATCTTGTATTTTTAGGGATGCCGTTTTTTTATAGATAGAGTGATTCAAGAGGAAGGTTTTAAGCTATTAAACGTATACGTGCGAAGCCGGGGCGGGTCGCTAGTTATATATAAAACAATCATTATTTTGTTTAAAATTTCCAGCGCCTCGAAATAGACAACTTACCTGAGACCACGTGGCGACGTTCTAGTGACAGAAAAAAACGTGCATGTCCAAGTACATTACAAGGAATACTCAATAATAATGTATTTAACTTTTGTGAAGCTTTTAGTAATTGCAAATGAAATAATAGACATTTATACTTAAACGATGACTTTATTTATTGATATCGATAATAACAGGACCAGTCGAAATGATGATGCTCGGGAGAGGCCTACGTCCAGCAGTGGGCATCTTTCGGCTGAATAATAATGTTATTATGACTTTACTTTTGTCATTATAACTTTCTAAGAAGTAAGTATTTAAATGTACTATGGCAATATCCGGCATGGCTGTTATTTGGTTAACACAATCATAGTCACCTTCTTTCGGTCTTACAATACCACTTCAGATATTTCGTAATATACATTATACGATGACTTTATTTTATCGATAGCTATAGTCTAATAGTGTGAATACCCTCATCCCTAGTCTCTGCACAAAAGGTTACAAAATTAATTTTTACGGCCTGTCAAAAGTTTATCTTTCCCGCTCTGACAACAGCGAGTCCGCCATATGAGTAAATAGCATGGCTATATTTTGATTCATGTATGCTAAGTAGCGCTCCTTCTATGCTTTAGTACTTATTCTAAGCGCCACACAGAATGTTTAGGCTCCTAACAATGAGCCATTTTTGGCAACACTGTTGAATGAAATAGCGCCTTTTTTACGACATCCCAGTGATGCCAACTTTGGGCTTTTCCGCCTTAGGGGGAAGAAGTGTTAAAAGGGGGATTTTCAGGGACACAAAATTGTTGGGGATATTTTTAGGGATTTCTAACAAAACCTGTAATTTTAATCGAATAACAGTAGGAATATAATGATATCTTAAAAACTCTACACCATACCGCGGTTTAATTCTCGAACGAACGCTGCCTGTGCGTGGAATGGAACGAACTGCGAGCCGAATGGAGAATATGGGTCTTGTGTGAAATTTTAACCTACGGCAAATATGATAAAAGCCTTTAACGTTGTAAAAATGTATGACTTCAAAAATAGGTCGAACAGTAGCATCGCTGATAATGATGATGATGCCTATGTTCCTATGTGCCTATGTTCTAGAAATTATCAACAATATCATATTTTAGTTGTAGTTTAGCAATAGGTAGGTATGTACTTGGGTACCCAATCTTTTATTAACAAAAATACAAAAAAAAATTGTATTCGTTTAACGACTTGGCGGTAGGGCATCACATCAAATAAAGGTTACTTAAGAGATCCTGTACAACGTTATTTTTAGTATATAGAAAAATCGAGACACCCCAACAAGATTTTCATCAGAACTGCCTCAATGTGTTTTTTTTTTAATAAATCTCCAATTTACATCGTAGTTTATGTCGCGTTAAGTTCCCTAGTAAAGTGTGAAATGCCTGAGATGTGCTATTCAGGGGTTGTCTACTACACGGAAACTGGTCGAGCGGACCATCTCAAGCCTCAAGGTGTATATTCCCGTCAACTGATAAGGGTAGAAACCTACTGAAATAAAATTGAAAATTATGAAAAAAAAAAGTGGCTTAAAAAATATGTCAAAAATCGATTCTCCTAGTGATTCTGAACAAACTAGTTTCAGGTTTAATATATACTAAAACTAAGCTGGTATAAACTTTTTAGTTTTTTAGGGGGATTTAACAAAAGTGTAAGGGGAAAATTTTGGTAGGAGTTGGCGGCACTGCGACATCTTTGACAGCTGACGCTGACGTTTGAGTCTTGTATTTTGATTTTGTGATTGAGGTTTGAGGCCGATATTGCGCGCGGAAACTTAAAAATAAAGTTAATTTTCCTTCTTCTAGGAATTATTGTTTGTATTATCCTTAGAAGTGTTTTCACAAGAATCCAGGAAGTGAATAGACCTGATCAAACATGCCGCCGATAAGACATCGTACTGTGAAGCTCATGAAAAGTGTTTTGGGAGAAAACTGGGAGAATCGCACTAAACTTAAAAGTAAGGACATGTTTATTGGAAATGGGCACAGATTAAATTATATACAGGTGTATCTAGCTATGTGTCGTTACGTGATTTTTAAGTAACACAACAAAACGCGGTTTGCGTTTCGACAACGTTTTCCAAACGATCTATTTCACAACGATCTATTTTACGCCACAACACAACCATCGCCTAGAATACCATACTCTCGTCGATGTGTCGATTTTGAACAACTGTCTTATTTATAAAACGGCTCGATTAATGCCATTGATTCGTTATTAAACGTCGTTAAACCTGTTTTTTAGTTCCAATAAAAATGTTATTATATTATTCGTTTATTAATTCTACAAATACATATACAGGAAGACTTTGAATTCGTTGGCAATATTTTAGTCCAAGAATCTAATTGAGGAACAAATAATAACTAAAGCTAGTAAAGTGTTCAAAAATAATAACCCAGAGTTTTCCCAAAATGAACAAAAAAATAAAAAGGATCAAATTGTGATTGCGCGCTATTTAAAATGTACGGGTGCCGTGTGTGAGTGTGTGTGATACGCACGCACACACGCGGCGCCGTCACCGTCGACGCGCACCGTTCATTTTTGAGTGGGACGGACGCCGGCGGCACGAGCGGGGCGCCGGCGGCGCTTTGGTTGCGGTCGCGAACTCGCGAATCGCGATGTAGCAGCTTCGATTTTCCTAACTAACGTGTAACTCGTACTTAAGTTAAATTGTTCAGTTAGATCCGAAAGTAATCAAAATCATGACAGAAAGTAATTCCGAAAATAACAAAAATCATGACAGAAAATCCTGAAGCACAGTAACGCCCGTTTATCTAAGCCGCATTCATACTTTGATGAGAAAGCAAATTAAAAATAAGGGCTACTTCTGCGCATAAGTCAATGAAATATGGCAGCTAGCACATAATAACATAATAATAAGTTGTGCTACGTAATAATTGTCAGCACTGTTGGCACAGTGGTTGAGTGTGTGGCTGCTGTGTTACGTGTCGCGAATTCGATTTCCGCACAGAAAGATGTAGGTGTTGAGTTTGTAAGCGCACCCAGCACGTTACCTACAAAAGTAATTAAGTACTAGCGTTGGGAATGTTTTGAAAAAAGAAACAGGAAGAATTGGAAAATTGGAAATGATTTAAACTTTTACATCGGTGTTCAAAGTAAAAGTTATTGTTAATAAAAGTTTCAAATTACATGCAATGACTGTAATATCATTAAAAATTACTTGACTGAAACAGCTGATTGTATTTTATTTAGTAAAGTACCTACTGCGTTGACCTCGCGTGAACTTTGGTGAAACAGCTGATTGGGAGTACGCGGCCGGCGTGCGCGTGTGAATTTCTAATTATTTACTGTTATTTAGTAAAGTACCTACTGCGTTGACCGCGCGTGGACTTTGGAGAAACAGCTGATAGGGAGCACTTTTGAATAATTAAATTTAATTTCACATAGGTGGCAGTTTCATGTTAAAATAAATAACTTTGTGGTTTTCAATTTTAATCACATTCATAATTTTGGCGTAGGTATTTAAAAGCTGATTAATAACAACCGGATGATTAATTTATTGTTGTGGGTCTGTCTGTGTGTGAGATAAAATTAGCGTTTATTTAGAGCAAGGTTTTTTTTAAAGAAAAAAAATGAAAACTTAGTACTTAGGTACTTACCTACGTGTAGGTACTTTAAGAGGTGCTCGAAGTGTTCACCTGCTCTTTGTACACAAAGCTCAACACGGTGCCTATGGTTACTTTTCACGTTTTGCAAAACAAATGTACGCGATTTAACTATTATTATTTCGAATGTCGTTACGTAACAATCCTCTCTCTTAACTGTTTGCGGCTTTCACTTTCTTGCTTGCACTCGTCTCACTCGTCTTTTAACCTCACCACACAAAAAAGTGTAAGAGCGTCAGGTCAGGCGACCGCGCCGGCCAAGGTACAGGCCCGCCGCTGCCGCCGCATCCTATCCAACGCTCGCCGAATCTGTGGTCGAGGAAAGCGCGAACATCCCGCTGGTAGTGTGCCGGGGCCCCGTCATGTTGGTAGTACAGCTCAGACTGATAGCTATCAGGCACGTTTTACAGCTGCGCTTCCACGGAGGTCTCTTGGCGCTTGGGCAAGCGTTGGTGTACGTGGAATGATGCAAAATTCAGTAAGTTTTGAATTGACGTTAAGATTCGGTCTCTTGATGGAATCGGTACATCGGGATAGCGGCGGTGTAACATCAGACGGGATCGCGGTGGAACATCAAACTGTGCGTTCGGTCGTAAAACAGGACCATATCCAGGTATTGCTGGTTCCTGTGTACACTGCACTACGTGGTCGAGGCATGTTATTAACGGTTTACGGGTCACAGAATCCTTCGCGAATTACACGTTATGCTCTTGACCTATTACACGCGTAACTGGAGCGACGCACTCCGGCGCAGGCGGCGGCGCGCCAGGGGAGGGGGTGGGCGCACCCCGTATCCCCCGCACACGCGCGCTAGTTAGCTGCCGAATAATGTTTGGTTGGCGGCATTTCTTTTGAATGAGATAGCTCGTACTCGTACCTACATTGTAGCGTCAGTAATAATAACGCGTAGTAAACTGGTATACTAGCATTACTAGCGGACGCATTTTGATACTTTAAATTTATTAAAGTTTTACTTATCATTTTTATTATTTATTTTTTCATCGTGTTTATTAATTTTGGACTTTATGTAGGTAAATGGCAAGATATACCACGTTTTTAAAATAAATAATGTGTCAATTTTAATACACGATATTATGAGCTTAAATAAATTAGTATCATGGGTAGAATACGTGGTTAAAATATTGCCAATGAATTAAATGTCACGCTGTATATAATTTATATTTTTAAAAACATTAATATCTTACAAAAAAAACAGTATACATTTTACAAAAAAAAAAACAATGTACATTATATTATATTCAGAAACCTATTATTTATTACATCATAATGAGAATTATAGCTATTTCTTTAAAAATCGCGCGTAACGGGTGGGTGCGAAAAAGATGTCTATATTTTTAAATCATTGTGCAATTCTATGTAAACGGCGCGTCCCGTTCCCGTGTGTTATGTTGTTACACTTGTCGTTTGAGAACGAATCACGACGTTGTGTGCAACATTAAGAAAAAAAATATTTTGAAATCGTTGTGAGAAATAGATCGTTGTCAAAATCGCTCGTAACGTTTGCGTTTTGGCTCATAGACAACGTTTGGAAAACGATCTGTGGTAGATAACGCCCACTACCGTAAATAGTGGTCCAACGTTAAGGGGTCGACACACCGTGTATTCAGCTATCACATACCACAATTTGAACCATTTTTTACCATAGGTCTGTTTTTTTTTTTATTAAACTTAACCCTTCGTTTTACTAATTGAGCGTTTTGTAATTTCAACCCAATACATTATTTTCCCATTTTGTTTTTTGTTTATAATTGCTGAATACATGGTCTCAGTTTTTTTTTTTAAATTTTATTACAATTAACCCTTCGTTTTACTAATTTAGCTGTAATTTCAACCCAATACATTATTTTCCTATTTTGTTTATAATTGCTGAATTATTATTTTTTAATGGTTTTTAATGGTCTCAGAATTATTATTTTTAAATTTTATTAAAACTAACCCTTCGTTTTACTAATTTAGCTGTAATTTCAACCCAATACATTATTTTCCTATTTTGTTTTTTGTTTATAATTGCTGAATACATGTGCTGTCTTTTGCAAGTAATCTTTAATTTTTTGTATTTTTTTTCGAAAATTATATAATTCTAAAAAAAACTAATTGTGGTATGTGATAGCTGAATATACCGCGTATCAACCCCTTAACTTTGGACCACTATTTACGACACACCCTGTATACAGTAAAATTTTATAAAATTATACTTAAAAAGTGCTTTGAAAAGTAAGACAGACAATCGCTTGTGATAACTATATTTATTCTTAATAAATCAACACAATTACTAAGAACGCTTGGGGTGAAAGAGTGTGTAACAAACGGAATGAGGTTTTATCTGTTTATAGCAATATGTATATTCCAATAACGTTTAATAAAGTTTGTTTACACTTTTTGAACCTTCTGTGTTCATTTTTTATCGCTTTGGTGATACTCACGTACAAACAACAGTGTTACTAATACTATTGCTTGTGCGTGAGTGAGATACTAAAATTCTAACACTGTGTTAGAATTTTAGTATCCATCCTACACATGGTCTATCTACCCCATTGTTATTATCTAAGTATGTACCTTATTAGTTTGTAAAATTTGCAGCTACAAATGAATCAAACATCGAAGTAACTAATGTAGAAGAACAAGAAATGAAGTCTAAACCATCCCAGGGTCAGAGGGTCATCTTGGGGGAGGAGTTCAGTTGCGACCAACACATCAAACACCTACAGGCTCTGCAGTTGAACATGAGACCGAAATATCAGAGGGACATGTACGAGAGTCTCAACAGTTTCAATTGATTGAACCGCATCAACCAAAACCAGGCACAATGTTAACCCGTAAGTTTTACTATTATTAACACAGGCTTAGACTAGTGATGCACAATCAATACAACATGGGGTGCATGAAAAGAGCATCCACGAGTGACGACACTTAAGTACGTCCGGCGCACCCTCGGCAGTCAGCCCCGCTACCAACCTTGCTGACTGGCTAATCTTTTCACCACAGCATGAGCTATTTTCGTATAGCTCGTGCTGACACGACAGAAGAAGAATACAACATGATACAATGGTTCGATACAAACGGATACAATACATACTGGGATCAATACAAAAGTACCTGTATCAAATAGTATTAAGTAGGTTTGATATTTCGAGGATTGAATCCATTCGATAGGAGCCTAGAATCGTATTTATTAAACTAGTACTTACAGTTACTAAAATTTTAGTAGCAGTAGACACTGGCTATTCTGAGTCCGCTGTAAAGGAGCCCTGGCGTCTGACATTGTTTCTAATGTTCTATACCTACTTGAACAGTGTCTCCACATCCACTGTTGTTGTTCTATTATCTAAGGCCGACTTGCCCTAAAGTTTATCCAGAGTTTATCTGTCTGTATACGTACCTAGTGGTTTGACATTTTTTGTACGAGTTTTATGTCAAATCACTGGATAAACTGTAACGAGTCATTTTAACCCGTTACATGGTTTTAAAAATTAAACACATTTCCTTGGGTGGACTGTGGTATTATAGATAATATCATGGGTTTACTGTATTATTAAATTAAAATTCTTAATTTGTTGGCAACACAGGCGAGTTTTAGTGTTAGTTTGTGAAAGTTAATTGGCAACTTTTAAACGTTTGACAGCTCACTCTGCTTCCTGTGATCGCAATGGCTTGATCGTTTTTCTTCAATTTATTAAATATTTTTTTAATCCGGCTACATACCGGTAAATTTTAGATAAAATGTGTCGATAGAACATTTTAATAAGGATAATCTTCATTATTCAATGAAGATCCCAATATTTCTCTGGAAATGGAATAATATTTAAAATTGTTTGACATCACACTCATCGTGTTTGATTGTTTAATTTAACCGAAAAAACGGTAAGTTTTGAGATGCATGACGCCACGCTTTCAACAATGGTGGTCGTTATTTTCGTCGATTCTAATTTCAAATTGTATTTGTTTCAGCCCATTGGCGTTTTTTTTTGAGTATTATAAATTTTCTCTTTTCTACAAATTATGCCATTTTGGTAAGATGAATTCTTCACAATTTTCACGTCGAGTTCGCCTCGTGTCGGCTCGTCACATAACCTTAATTAAATATATTTAGATTTAAATTCAACAATCTGGTACTTATGTTTTTCTTTTATAATATATTTCATACCGGATGCAATAATAATAATTTAAACAATAGCAAAATAATACAAATAACAGTAATTTTAGTTAAATTTAATATAGCTATAAATAATTAATATAAGATCAATGTAGCTATACCCTAAGCCTACAGGGAATAAAAACAAGTCATATATTAAAGTTTTGTTTTTACTATGTCCTCCCGCTTGAAGATTAAAAGTTCAACTTTACTCGGTAAGCTTCCGGTGACTTTGTTGTGTTAGCTCCTGGCGCCCGAAACATTTCTTTTACATTCATTTTATATTTTGGAGCACACATATTTCTATTTTGCCCTTGTTCAATTACCAATAAATACACCCAACGTTTTTTTTTTTTTTTATCATTACATTTGGCGCAAGCGTTCAGGGACATGAAGTAGGCTTTTCATGCTTTGTTATTTGTATTGCTTTATTATTGCATCCATTTATTGTTTTGCACATTGTTCTAATGTATTGTTTACAGACCATTTTGTTTGTTAGTGGTTAACAATAATGTTATAACAAGTTACTTTTTATCATCAGTTAATTAACATTAATTTATAACTTTGATATTTAGTTGTAAACAATATTAATATTGAACATTGTGTGATATATTTTGTTGTTGACTTTGCTTAATCAACATAAAACTTTTCTTGTTTTTTTACTTTAGCAAAACCAACATAATTGTATGGTGACAACCGGTTTTATTATCTCTTGGTATTGTACTTAGTGAACTTAACTTATAAATACATAGTGAAGTGTAACTTTTCTTAAATAATTTAAGTACTTAAACAATTAAGTACAACAATAAGTAAACATTGAAGCATAATCATTGTGGAATAATTTAACATTCTTAGTTGTTGCATCTTTTCATTGCTACCCAATTAGTAATTATTATTTTGAATAATTCAACATTAACTTTAATTTAACTTAACCTCAAACATTTCATAACTTTTTAAGTTTTAGTTTTGCTTTGCTTTTGCTATTTCACTTGCTATTCATTATGGATAAAGAAGTTCAATTTCCGCCGCTTTCGGATAGTCCTCGCACTGTTGCTAATGCTGCTATTGCTCATGATATGATTAACTTAACAGAGGAGCATAATCCTTTTAGTCATACTGACAGAGTTGCACATTCTTCTGTTTTTGCGACCAATGCTTCTTGGCCTTCTTATAATTCGATGAATGCACGTGTTAATGAACATATTAAAAAGAATTTGCCTTCTACAAATAAATTGCCTGATTTAAAAAGAAGTAAAATAAACTTTGATGGAAAAACTTGTGTTAGGGAATTTATTACACAAGTTGAAGAATATTTTTTGTATCAAAACTTTGATGAAATTTTACTAGTTGGTTCTTTTTCAGACTTGCTTAGTGGCATTGCTGTTAAATGGTTTCGCACTATTAGAATTCGTATTGCTTCTTGGCTTGAGCTTAAACTTGCATTATTGAAACGTTTTGATAAACCTGACTTTGATTATTTTTTGGAATATGAACTTCGCACAAAGAAACAAAAGTTTTCTGAATCTCTTCAAGATTTTATTACAGACATTATGGACATGGCTAGTCGTCTTTCTTCTCCATTATTCGAAACGGTTTTAGTTAATATTATTAAAAATAATATGTTGTCCTTATATACACCTTATGTGTTTGGTAAACATATTGATACCGTTGAACAATTTCTTGATCTTGCAAAGGAACTTGAAGTTTTTGTTAGTAGAAATCCTTTCAAGGAGGCTGTTAAATTTACAAAACCTTTTAAATGTAATGCAGTTTCAACAAACTTGCTTTGTTTAAAATGTAAACAATCGGGACATAATTATAAAAATTGCCCATCTGTTCCTGGTGTTATTTGTTTCAAGTGTCATAAGGTTGGAGTAACTTCTAAGAATTGTGACGTTTGTAATTTGGTTATTAAAAACTCATGCGAGTCAAAAAACTGATTAGGTCGCATCGAGCCCCTGTTTTTAATAAAACCGCGAGCGTCTCGATGTTAAATAAATTAGTTCATAGTCACAAACCTGATGACATTACTCGTAATAAAGAATTTTCGGATTGGTTAACTTATTTAAAAACATTTTTTGAAATTTATAGATTAGCTCCTATTTTATTTGTTAAACATAGCGACACTAGACCTTATTTAGAATTTTCAGTAGATAATAATAATTTTTCAGGATTGTTAGATAGTGGTTCAAATAGTTGCGTTTTAGGTTCAAATAGTCATAAACAATTTTTACAATTAGGTTTTCAAATTAAACCTATTGCTGGTTCTGCTTTTACAGCTGATGGCTCTGCACAGAAAATTATTGGCGTCATGGAATTGCCAGTTACTTGTGATAATTCTACTAAAATTATAACGTTTTTAATTATACCTTCTTTTGTATCACCAATCATTTTAGGATTTGATTTCTGGTTAAATTTTAACTTAGCTAAAGATTTATGGAAAAATATAACTTTTGTTAAAAGCAATAATATTGAAGTAAGTACAGTTACTTCTGTTAGTGAACTTTCTCCCTCTGAGAAACAAAAATTAAATGAAACTATTTCACTTTTTGAAGATATCTCTTATGAAAGAAAAGGTTTAGGCCTTACTCATCTTGTAGAACATAAAATTAATGTTACTAGCGAACCTTTTAAACAAAGATATTGGCCTTTGAGTCCTGCTAAACAAAAAGAACTTTTTGATGAAGTAGAAGTTTTATTGAAGGAAGGGATTATTCAACCCTCTAAATCTCCTTGGTGTTCACCTGTTTTAGCTGTAGAAAAGAAGGATGGTAGTACAAGATTGTGTTTAGATTCGCGACGTTTAAATTCAGTAACTATTAAAGATTCTTATCCTCTTCCTTATACTTCTAGAATTTTAGATAATCTAGGAGGTGCTAAATTTATTAGTACAATAGACCTTTCTAAAGCATTTTTGCAGATTGCTTTGGAAAAATCTTCCCGTGAGAAAACTGCTTTCGTTGTTCCCGGAAAAGGACTTTACGAATTTGTTCGTATGCCATTTGGGCTCACTAATGCACCAGCTGAGTTGCAGAGACTAGTAGATAAACTTTTTGGCCCTGAATTTGATAGCACTGTGTTCTGTTATTTAGATGATCTAATTTGTGTAAATTCCGATTTTAATTTGCATATAGAATACCTGCATAAAATTTATAATATATTAAAAGAAGCAGGATTAACAGTTAATTTAAAAAAGTGTAATTTTTGTAAAGATAGACTTCGTTATCTTGGTTATATTGTTGACAGTAATGGTTTGCATACTGATCCTTCTAAATTAGAAACTATTAATACTTTTCCGCGTCCTGAAACGGTTAAACAACTCCGAAGTTTTCTTGGTTTATGTTCATATTACCGTAGGTTCATTTGTAAATTTGCTGATATTGCTTCCCCTTTAACTAAATTGACAGCTGGTAGTAAGAATTCTAAAAAATCTCTTTGTTGGAATGATGAAGCTGAAGATGCATTTAACAATTTAAAACAAGCTTTAGTAACTTCTCCTGTCTTAATATGTCCTAATTTTGAAAAACCTTTCTTTTTGCATTGCGATGCTAGTTCTGTTGGCATAGGTAGTGTTTTGAGTCAAGAAGATGATGTTAGTGAACAACATCCTATTGCGTTTTATTCTAGATCACTTAATAAATGTGAACGCAATTATAGTACCACAGAACGTGAATTATTAGCTATTTTAGATTCTATAGAACATTTCAGACCTTATATTGAAGGAATGCAATTTACAGTTATAACTGATCACGCTTGTTTAAAGTGGCTTTTAGGTCTTAGTAATCCTAGTGGACGTTTAGCACGTTGGGCCGCTAGAATTTCTCAATTTACTTTTGATATTATACATAAAAAAGGTGCATTGCATTTAGTTCCAGACGCTTTGTCTCGTATTGAAGTTGCTGTGATGGAAATTAATTCTCAGAATAGTTTAATTTTACCTGATGAGGATATTTGTGATCCTTGGTTTAGAAAAATATTTGTTAATTGTCAAAAATCTCCTTGTAAATTTAAAAACTTTAGAGTAGAGAATAATACTTTATATAAATTTTGTAAAAATAAATTTGATCCCAACAGTCGTCTTAACTGGAAAATAGTTATTCCTAAGGAACATATTTTAGATACTATTAGATCAAATCATGATGATATTAATTCTGGTCATCTTGGAATCCATAAAACTTTAATGAAATTAAAACAACATTATTTTTGGAAAGGTATGTTTAGTGATGTTCAAAAATATATTTCATTTTGTGATACTTGTAAAGCGTATAAACATACTACTTCTCCTCCTTTTGGTACTATGATTAACCCTAAAAAAGTAGATCGCCCTATGCTCATGCTTTCAGTAGATATTATAGGAATTTTACCTAAGACTTATTCTGGTCATAAATATATACTTTCAGTTGTAGATGTTTTCACTAAATATTGTTGGATATTTCCTATGATTAATGCTACAACAAAAATAATTTGTAAACTCTTTGATAAAGAAATATTTCTTAAGTTTGGTTGTCCTAAGATAATAGTTTGTGATAATGGAACACAATTTACTTCAAAACATTTTGTAGATTTTTTGAAAGGTTTTAATATAACCAAAATATTTTATAATACTTTATACACTCCTCAAAACAATCCTGTAGAGAGATATAATAAGACGGTTGAAACTTGTATATCATGTTTTGTTAAAGACGATCATAGAACTTGGTCTAAATTTTTGCCACATGTTCAATTAGCTTTAAATAATAGTGTAAATCTTGCTACAGATTTTACACCTAATTTTTTGATGTTCGGTAGAGAACTTATTTTTGATGCTTCATTACATCGTTTTAGTGATTCCATTGATAACGTGGATCAACTTGAAGTTTGTGATAGAAACCAATTTGCTGTTTCTCTTAATTCACTTAGTGATATTTTTGTAAAAGTTCAAGCTTACTTGTTAAAAGCTTATAAGCGTAATGCGCTTTATTATAATAAGGGTCGCAGAGTCATTTCTCTTGATGTCGGTGATATCGTGTGGAGAAGAAGTTTCGTTCAATCTAGTGCACCTGTTTACTTTTCGGCAAAACTTGCACCTAAGTTTATAAAATGTATAATTATAGAAAAAGTTTCTCTTAATGTTTATGTCCTAAAAGATCTGAAGAAAGGAACTGTGGGTCGTTATCATGTTAAAGACATTATTAAATTTTAATTTGTTCTTGGTTCTCAAGCTTAGTCTTGATTTTGATAATTTAGTTTGAAGCACACACTTGTGATAGAAGGAAGAATGAAAGGTTATAGTGTTCTGAATGAGAATAGTATGTTAGGTAACTTCATATCAATTTATTAAATTCAATTTCTAAACTTATTAAAACATAACTTAGGTTATTTTTGTTAACTTTAATTGCTTCTTCCACCCACACAATATTTATATTACCCACATCAAAAGATCTTATTATTTTATTATATAATTATGTTTTTATAATGTAATTATATCTTAATATCTTACTAACATTTAGTTAATGTTAATAATGATTATTAGTTTTTCTTAAAATTAGTCTTAACAGTTATGTTAGTGAACTTAGTTAAGATTAATAATTGTTTATTTCTTTGTTGAAGTTAAATCTTACTATTTTACTTCACAGTTAAATAGTTTTGATTTGATTTAAACACTTTAACAGTAAGTTAATTGTAAGACTTACAGTATTTATTAGTTTGTTCTAATGTTATAGTTAACATTATTTGTATAATTCCTCGGATTTGACTTGTTTTTGAAATGTTTCATCTCGGATTTGACTAGTTTTCTTAAACGTTTCATCTCGGATTTGACTTTTGGAGAGACGTTTTCTTGCCAATTTTTTTTTCTTTAGGGATTTTTCATTTCACCTTTGTTGTGGAATGCCTTATATTGAAAACGGATTTGATGAAGAGACGTGTTCTTGCTTTAATTTTTTCTTTAGGGATTTTTCATTCTGCCCTTGTTGTGGAATGCCTTATTTTTGAAAATGGATCTTGGTAGTTTTACCCTGATTTAGTTTTTTTTGCTTTTGTGTTCGGAAGTTCGGTGGAGTTGTGCCGATCGCAATATGCAACTTTTTTTTTTCTATTGTGTTCGGAAAATTGGTGGAGTTGTGCCGATCACAATATGAAAGTTTTTTTTGCTTTTGTGTTCGGAAGTTCGGTGGAGTTGTGCCGATCACAATTATGCAATTTTTGTTTTTTCTGCTATTGTGTTCGGAAAGTTCGGTGGTGTTGTGCCGACCACAATAAGCATTTAACATTGTTACAGTTTTGTCTGTTTATGAAATTATATTTTCATGGATGTCTGTGCCCGGAAAGTAGGTGGTGTTGAGCCGATCCCAGCATTCCTGTATAGTTTTCTTTTTCCAAGTTTTCCACATCGTTTTGTGATGTGAGCTGTCTAATCTTGTATCTGTTATACAGGATTGAACAGTTACACATTGTGGAAATTAGTTAGTCAGTGGCGTTGGTGCTCAACTGTACTCAACTTATAGAGGTTGTCGTAGTAGATAGTCAGTGGCGATGGTGCCTAACTGTACTCATAGGGGGAATTTAGTTGGAAGTTGTTAGTCAGTGGCGATGGTGCCTAACTGTACTCATAGGGGGAATTTAGTTGGAAGTTGTTAGTCAGTGGCGATGGTGCCTAACTGTACTCATAGTGGGGATTTTGATGTAGTAGTTAGTCAGTGGCGATGGAGCTTAACTGTACTCATACTAGTTGTCTTCGATGCTAACTGCACTTTAATAGTGTTAATGCATACTTTAGTTTTTCTTAGGACTTTGCAAATTTTATTCTTGCAGTCTTAGTTTGTTTTCTTTTTCAACCTTCTTGGTTATTATTACTTCTTAGGTTTTGAAATTAATATTTCTTTTTCTGTTTTTAGTATGATAGATTTTATTTCTTGTCTTTGTCACCTTCCTGTAGGTTCTGGCTTTTTCTTTTACATAAAAAGAAAGTACCTTTCTTTTTTTTCGGGGAGGGATGTAATGTAACGAGTCATTTTAACCCGTTACATGGTTTTAAAAATTAAACACATTTCCTTGGGTGGACTGTGGTATTATAGATAATATCATGGGTTTACTGTATTATTAAATTAAAATTCTTAATTTGTTGGCAACACAGGCGAGTTTTAGTGTTAGTTTGTGAAAGTTAATTGGCAACTTTTAAACGTTTGACAGCTCACTCTGCTTCCTGTGATCGCAATGGCTTGATCGTTTTTCTTCAATTTATTAAATATTTTTTTAATCCGGCTACATACCGGTAAATTTTAGATAAAATGTGTCGATAGAACATTTTAATAAGGATAATCTTCATTATTCAATGAAGATCCCAATATTTCTCTGGAAATGGAATAATATTTAAAATTGTTTGACATCACACTCATCGTGTTTGATTGTTTAATTTAACCGAAAAAACGGTAAGTTTTGAGATGCATGACGCCACGCTTTCAACAATGGTGGTCGTTATTTTCGTCGATTCTAATTTCAAATTGTATTTGTTTCAGCCCATTGGCGTTTTTTTTTTGAGTATTATAAATTTTCTCTTTTCTACAAATTATGCCATTTTGGTAAGATGAATTCTTCACAATTTTCACGTCGAGTTCGCCTCGTGTCGGCTCGTCACATAACCTTAATTAAATATATTTAGATTTAAATTCAACAATCTGGTACTTATGTTTTTCTTTTATAATATATTTCATACCGGATGCAATAATAATAATTTAAACAATAGCAAAATAATACAAATAACAGTAATTTTAGTTAAATTTAATATAGCTATAAATAATTAATATAAGATCAATGTAGCTATACCCTAAGCCTACAGGGAATAAAAACAAGTCATTTATTAAAGTTTTGTTTTTACTATGTCCTCCCGCTTGAAGATTAAAAGTTCAACTTTACTCGGTAAGCTTCCGGTGACTTTGTTGTGTTAGCTCCTGGCGCCCGAAACATTTCTTTTACATTCATTTTATATTTTGGAGCACACATATTTCTATTTTGCCCAAGTGTTTAATTATTTTCAAAACACCCAAACTATTTTTTTATTTTTTTATCATTACAAAACATATATAAACACTGCGTGTTTTCCTTCACAGGTGCCATTGAATACCTGTGTAACTCATCTAACATACATGTAAAAGGTCATAAGTTTTTTTAAACACAAATGTTGGTGCAAGCCGGCCTGAGTTAAATAAAGTACCTGTGATAATTGAGTTTATTCAGTATTACGATTAAAATTTTGTTCTTTTTATACATGTTACCTGCACAAGTTCCTATCATAATAGAATAATTTATGTTTATTGCTTCAGATGATATCAACAGAAGTGACGAAGATCCCTTCTCAGATACAGATTCTGTTGCGGATCCTGTGTATGTACCTGAAACATCTACATCAAACTATTCAGATAGTGATGAACCTGGTGTAAATGATGAAGCCAGCCATCCAGAGAACCACTGCTCTCAAAATAATAAGACTCAACATTCTCAGAACAAAGAGATCCATCCACCATCCGATGCATCCGCAGAATGAAAAGGCCCACAATCCTCTGAATTTAGGTGTCCAGGGGCACGATTTTTTTAACAAGGAAATGCAAATGCATCCCTGCTTCTTGGAAAAGAAATAAACAAAAACTGCTAAGGCTTGAAGGGAAAGAGCACTTGTCGCAAAACTGTTAGAGGGAAACCAGTACAACAAGTAGTGTCATTGCCATTATAAATGTGGAGAAAAACTTTCTTTGTCTGACAGGCAGAAAATATTTGATGGTTATATAGGCCTTCCTGATGAAAGATCCAGATGGAGCTTTATCAGCCATTGTGTTACTAAACATGAACCAAGAACACTTTCAAATCAAGGCCAACTTAATATTTAAATTAATTTAATGTAAATTACACGTAGACACCAGAATCTTCCCTCAGATCTTTCAGATTCACAGAAATCTGCACCTCAGTTGACGCACATTGAGAGAGAGTGCATCATAGCGCTTCGATTGAGTGGATGCCGGGTGATTGATATTTGTCGGCAAACAGGCATAAAGGTGAGTAATGTTTTTAGTAATTACAATTTTTAAATTAAAATAAACAAAAGCTAATAGTGAAAAAATGTGTCAATGAGGTTTTTCTATACATAGAATTATCTAAATAAGTAAGCAGAAGGGATATGTAGGTAGGTATCTTCCTTGTGTTCTTTCATAATGAGTATTGTAAGTTAAACGCTGCGCGCTTTTCCAAGAGCCTTTTTTTTTAAAGTTCTTATTTAATGGATTTTCTAGTAAATTCCTATGCAATTCTTTTTTCTGTTGAAATATTGCAGGGATAAAGCCTTTTAGTGATGTTTGTCTGTAAATAAATAATTTAATAATAATAAGCAATTATTGTAGGCAATAATATAAGTTGCATGGATAGGGGGGCAATCATGGTCCTATACTTTGCTTATGTGCGCAGTATCCTGGAGTATAACTCAGTTATTTGGGATCCACACGAGGTAAAGTATCGGACAATGATTGAGAAAGTTCAAAGAAAATTAACTCGTTTTTTATATAAAAAACTATTCGGCTACTATCCTTTTTTGTATCCTTCGCTGTTCGTTTCTGGTATGGTGGGTTTGAATACACTGGAACTAAGGCGTAAATGTGCTTTGATGATCCATTACTACCTAGTGTTAAATAGCAGGGTCAACAACCCTACAACCCTTGCTCGTTGTTCCCTCTCAGCACCTGATCAATACACTCGGCTGCGCAAGCGTCGTCTATTGGCGACACCGCCGGTACGTACATGTACTGCTCAATACGCTCCCACAAGTCGTGCTGTATCAATGCTCAACGCCCTGATTGCTCAGCAGCCAGATGTTGATATTTTCAACAACAACCTTAAACAGTTTGTTGTTTACTGTTTCGAGTTCTTGATGATTTGATGATTGAGAATCATGTTTAAAATTATACTTAATAAGAAATAACATGTTAGCTTACTGTACGTGTTGGGTAACTGTAAGTACAGTAAGCAATTGCTTTTAAATAAATAAATAAGTATTAATAATCTTTGCCTATTGCGTAATAATGTGCGACTGAACAAATAACTATCTATTTGTTTCGTTCCAGGAAAAAACTTGTTTACTTCTGGCTTGCTCTGGCTGGTGGCAAGAAAGCGGGACCCTCGATGCCCATCACCGCCAACTCTATGCAAGAGTCACGAAATTGGCAAACGATGCGCCACCATGTATGGTGTGTTCACTGGTGTCACAACAAGTAAACAAACCAGAATTGTTAGTGCGCGGGCTCGCTGTTCTTGTACAGATCTGTGCATCGGTTCAATATTTTGTGCGTTGCAAACGCCATCTGTCGCTTACTCGACACTCCTAGTACCGCGCCATCTATCTCCCCTTGTCGGTACTTTTACGTAACATGGCGAAGTAGCAGCTTGTGGCAGATTTTTGTCGGCAAAAGGGGGCGCTACTTGTAGCAACTTTATTTTCCCTAACCGGTACCACCTCGCCTACCTACTACTACCCGAGTCTGCGCAGATAAGCAGTGACTGGCTGTGCCGGACTGCAAAAAAAAGTGCCCAGGAGTGACAACAATGCTACTCCTGTCAAAGAGTTAAGCAGTGGCCCCCTCGAAATCACTGATCCAGTATCAGTGCCAGCTCTTGGTGCTGTGACCAGGTCGCCGGTGACTGGTCCAGGCCCAGGCTGACTTCTGCAATCAGCGAGTCGATGCTCTCGAAGCAAGGGTCGAGGCTCTAGAACAGCAGCAGAGGATGACCGTTGCGCCAGACAACAAAGTAGGCCAGCTTGTGCTCTCCGTAGCGAAACTACAGCTCGAGCTCAATGACCGGGAACAGGAGTTGCTGAGCTCAGATTTAGAGATCGCCAACCTCCCGGAGATATCAGGCGACAACGTGCTGATGGTCATGTTGGTGGCGGCAAAGCTTGGGGTGATCCTGAAGGAACGCGACATAGTGCCTTCTGGACTAAAATGTTGAATTTGCAAAAATGTTGAATTCGCAAAATGTTGAATCCCAAAATGTTGAATTCGTAAAAAGTTGAATTTTCTGGAACCACAATGTTGAATTTGCAAAATGTTGAATTTACAAAATGTTGAATTTGCAAAATGTTGAATCCCAAAATGTTGAATTCACAAAATGTTGAGTCCTGTGGATGCGAGAGGCGTAGGACCGGTCGCGGTGGAAATATTTGGGAGAGGTCTATGTCCAGTGGTGGACGTCTTTTGGAAAATATTATATTGAGCACACTTCCTAATTCCTGTGAGGGGATCACCGAAAAATAGATTCTAAATTACCAAGAACACCGAAAGTATTTTTGGTTTTTAAAACGTTATTAAAAGAAGCTACTTATTATGATCGTCAAGTTGCAAGATCTTTCTTCTTTCCATTTAAGAAAAATAGAAGAGTAAAAGATTTATTATTCGATAAACGATATTCGTTGTTATCAAAAAATCTTGAAAAGAAAAAATTGCATCTTTTGCAATTTTTGAGAAAAGTTATATTTAAGACTTAAATTAGGATTTTAATTTAATTTTTTACGACATTTGGATTTTTGTTCTTAGTTAAGGATTACACGTAGTGTTTTAGTTAATGATTACTGTTTTTTTTTTATTAAAGATTACAAGTAAAGAGTTTTTTCTTTTAATTTAGTACGTTGATAAATAAAAATACACCTTCTGGACTACAATAGAATATTCTCGATAAAATAACTTTTTACAAATTCAACATTTTGGGATTCAAAATTTTGCCAATTCATCATTTTGCGACTTCAACATTTTGCAAATTCAACATTGTGGGCCGGATGGGAAATTCAACTTTTTACAAATTCAACATTTTGGGATTCAACATTTTGCGAATTCAACATTTTTGCGAATTCAACATTTTGCAAATTCAACATTGTAATCCAGAAGGACATAGTGTTCGCGCAGCGGGTGGGCCTCCGTACTGAGCACTAGTTGAAGACGGGTGTGGGTGGCAAGGTGAGCCCGGTCGGTGTAGCGAGTCCAGCTGGAGGAGCGAGTCCGGTAGGAGGAGTGAGCCCCGCCGGAGGAGCCGTTGCGGCTGTGCGAGGACGGCGCGTTGATTAGATCTGCTCAGAGGAGGATCTTCATCGTGTTTTTGGTTGTGAAGCACCTGCTGATAAGGAGGTTTAACTTGATGGTGCGTGGTACGCGGCATGTAAACTCAATCCCCCTTATTACAAAACATGGTCTAAGAAAAGCCCTGCTTTTAGGGTAGCCCCGTCTTTTTTTGTTATATGACATAAGAAAGCGAGGGGTATATTTTAAACCCGGGTTTACCTTAGTCTCGGTTTAAACCACCTTTTGTAAGGGTGTATACGCCATATCGAATGCCAAAACATCGAATATCAATTGATCGAACACTATAAATCGAATGTTCAAATAGTCGAACGTTCATTTCATCGAATGGTTAATAAATCGAACATTCAATAAATCGAACACTCAATACATCGAGTGTTCAAAATATCGAATGTTTGTTTGATCGAATGTTTAAAATATCGAATGTTTGTTTGATCGAACGTTCAACGCATCGCATATTCATTATATCGAAATGTTAACATACTGACTACTTATTATATTGAATATTAGTATACAAAAATTACTGCCATGTCGAAGAAAAACACTGCTTAATCTTTTTTTTTTGTTTGTTAGTTAGTTATTAATTAAATTAAATGTCGTGTTGGCCCTGAGGTTACAGACCCACTCGTTATAAGCACCGGGTTGTGGGTTCAAACCCATGTGTTTTTAAATATTCAATGTAATGAATAATCAGTATGTTAATATTTCGATATAATGAATATGCTATACGATGAACGTTCGATCAAACAAACATTCGATATTTTAAACGTTCGATCAAATAAATAAATGGATATTTTGGACATGTGGAAAACATATTAATTGCCATGTTGGGGGACGAAAGACAACACATCAAGGAATTGGCACTAAGAAGAATATTAAAATTGCGACAATCTGAACAGCGGGATAAACCAGTTCGTGTTTACAAAATGGAAGATTTTAATTTTGAAGCAGCAGAGTATTACGACATTATAACCTGGAGCACAATAACTGAGCCCTAACACAAACAATTGACACACAGATTATTATGCAAGCAATTCAAGAGCCAAGTTTAATTGAAACTGAAATATTAGAAAAATATAACAAATATCCTTGCCACACCCAAGCAACAGAGAGATGTCTCAAAATTGTGACATAAGCATCAGCTGCGGTTTGCGGAGCCTTGAGACGAGATGGATTTATAAAAAACAGGCTGAAATCTCGCAAAATTATGCCCGTATTCAATACGTAAATTCATTCATTATATGTTATTATATATTATATTATATTCATTCATTCGTAAATATATTCAAAACGTAATTCTTTAATATTTATGTTAACCATCTGATTGAGGAGCTCAGCAGCATGCATGTTGGATGCCATATTTATGACGTATGTGTCAATAATTTGAGTTATGCTGATGATATGGTGCTGTTGAGCCCCTCAATTGGGGGTCTCAGACAGCTGTTAAAGGTGTGTGAGGTTTATGTTGTGGAACATGGCCTGAGGTACAATGAAAGTAAAAGTGAGTTCATGTTATTTAAATATAAAAATAAAAACAATACTTACCTTTATACCACCTATACTACTTAATGGTGTACCTCTAAGTCGTGTTGCACAGTTTAAATATCTGGGACACGTTGTAACTGAGAATTTGAGTGACGAATTAGATATTGAGAGGGAGCGCAGGGCATTGTCGGTGCGCGGTAATATGTTGGCACGCAGGTTCGCTCGGTGTACTGCTCCTGTTAAAATAACGATGTTCAAGGCGTTCTGCCAGACGTTCTACACGGGCGGCCTGTGGGCAAACTTTACACAAAAAGCCTACAATGCCTTGCGCATCCAATATAATAATGTGTTCAGGGCTCTGTTTCGGCTCCCTCGATATTGCAGTGCATCCGGCATGTTTACTGACGCCAACGTAGATGACTTCTATGCAATTATGCGTAAAAAAGTTGCGTCAGTGGTGCGACGAGTACGGGGGAGCCCGAATAGCGTCCTAAGGATGATTGGCGAGAGAACCGATACTGTTCTGCTCAGTAGGTTCACTGAACTCCATGTGTTGCGAGACCGATGAGCCTACTGTGCAGGGCTAGACTGTGTCTAGGTTCCTCTTTGTACTTTTTAATTACTAACATTAGTTATAAGCAAAATTCGTGTTACTAACAACCCTGCCTTGTATATGGACTTTTACTGTCTGAAATAAATGATTTTTATTTAATTTTATTTATTTAATACCAAAAAAGATTTTAAGGCAGAATAATAGTGTTTTTTTTTGTTTTTTTTTTTTTTTTTTTTTGATAATTATTTTGATACCTTGTTTTAATAATTTCGTCCTAATTTTTTTTATTTTTTTTCAGAATATACCTAAATACTACTAATAATTAATCAAAGTTACTAATATTCTTACACATTTTTTTTTAGTTCATTTAACGCACCCCTTTTTTTCAATAATTATGAAACTTTGATATGGGGCAGTACTTGCAATAACAATTAATTTTTTTTTATTTTTTTTTTCCGTAATGGCTACTTACATAGCAACTATTCCATACCCAGGCATTTCGAATTTCAAAAAAAAACAAAAATCACCTCACCCTACATACTTTAAAACATACATAAATAATAATGTCAAAGAGCCTAAGAAGTTATGGAGCCACATTACATCTACTATTGCCATATCTAAAAAATAAGAGCATCGTTTACCACATTTTTACAATGACCCAGAAAGTATCAATCAACACTTTGGAGGTACCAGGTAGTGGCAAGGTTACAATTTCAGATTTAACTTATTTTGAGTTCAACAGATTTGGTTCTAATGACTTCCAACTTAAGCCGGTCCAGGAGGATGTTGTGCTGAGGCTTCTGCGCAGCCTCAAGTCCAATGCTCAGGGTTCTGACTGTATGTCGCTGGAGATGCTGATGATGACACTTCCTCGAACACTTGCAGTGATACCTTCCATCATCAACAAATCTATAGCCACAGCCACCTCTTCTTTCCCGGATCTGTGGAAAATGGCAATAGTTAGACCCATTCCTAAAGTTACAAATCTCACTAGTGCGAAGGACCTTCGTCCCATTAGCCTAGTACCATGTCTATCCATGATTTTAGAGAAGGTTGTTTGCAACCAACTTAGGGAATGAATACCTAGAGCACCATAATATCTTACCAATGGATCATTCCAGATTTCGTAGAAAGCACAGCACAGCTACAGCCCTCCTGGATGTATTTGAAAATATACTGGAAGACAGGAGACAAGGGCATGGGAACGGTGCTTGTCCTCCTTGATTTTCTCGTGCTTTTGATTCAATCAATACCTCACTCCTTCCCAAGTTGTCCTTTTACGGGTGTCATTTTGAAACAATCAAATGGTTTGATAGTTACCTGAGTAATAGGATGGAGTGTTTTTTTTTAGATTTTTGAAATGGCGCGTCGCTGGAAAGTTGCGTCTTGTTATCAGGTTTAAAACTTATTATGGGGACAGTTAAATTCAATTAGTGGAAGTACTGCCCCAAGAGCTATGATTTTAAAAAAAAAGGTAAAAACTAGCCATAGAAAAATAAAATACAAATTACACGGAATATTTTTTAATTAAAATAGTACAGTTTAAGGTGTAACAAGATGTGAGAAAACCAAAATAAACAAAAAATAATAATTAGAATTAACTCTTACGTAATGGAAGTGACAAAAAACAAAAATTATTCAATTATGTACTCTTTTTTTTTGTATTGAACGAGAGCATAATACGACACGACTCCAACTTAATCCTAATCCAGCCTTCCCTTCTTATCGGTCCACAGACTGCTGAACAAGATTCTGTTACTAATTTTATGCATCTTTCGGTTGCTTGAGTGTGACATGGGATCCCGCGAAAAAGTGATAATATTTCGGAATCCACTTGACTGTAATCTGCTAAGGCTTCTAAAATCACTTCAGTAGGAATCATTTTGGTAAGAGGTGGTTCCGTACGGTTTTCCCAATGTATGAGATCCGTGAAATCTTGTGCCCCAAAATTGAATTTCGGTAATTTAAACACACGCAAAGGAGTAAAGCCAGTAGAACGAAAACGTATCTTTAAAATTCTTCGAAGGACAATTTCTCTAACGTGTTTTCGATCGTCCGCTAACATGGCAATTAATATATTTTCACAGTGGCCAAAATACCCATTTCGCTGTATCACAGGATCTATCACCAGTTTGAGACTATCTGGCAGGTATCGTGACAGTTTAATTGTATCAAACAAATGTTTGGCTCCATAAATGCAATGCGGCTGAGTTTTAATACGGAATCCCATGGGAGCGTAGACTTTGATCACGAACTCCGACAATATTTTTAGATTGCCAGAAGGGTTTTCTGTCGAAACGTAGAGCCGCAGAATACTATTTGCAGTAGTAAGCCACCTTGAGTGACATATCTTGCCAGGGTTACGTTTGGCCAAACCTTCGTGACACTGACCTTTATTGATTGCTTGACACATTTTTAAAAGATATAATTGGTCCGTGCTCAGATCGTTACGGGTCCTCGTTATGTCTGGCAAACAACATGTAAAGGCACTAAATGTTTTGACTGGTAGGCACTCACAATTATTTAGTGTCTTTCTTATTGGGCCACTAAAGCTTTTTGGGCCCGTAATAGTACCGTCTAAATGTTCAAAAACATGTCTTAAAGTTAATTCGTTTGTATGCAGTTGACGTACCCCAGTCCACACATAGCCATTGTAGTGGACGTTGCAGCTTGCTTTCAAGCAGTTTTATGATTCCAACTTTAGTACCAGTGTTAACGGCGGTTCCGTTACAACCAATAGCCACTATTTTTGTCAAACTAATTGAGTTTTCCACAAAAAATTAAAACAACTTATTGGCTATTGTTCTAGCATTCCCAGTCTTTAACCCTTAGAAACCTGATTTTCCAAATTAAATTGTAAAAAATGACAATGTATTCACTGCGGGAGCTAGACAAAGGGAAAAATAATAAAAAAAATCTCAATACATATTTTATACAAGGTTAGTCAGAAAGGGGGTACTAATCCGAAAGGGTGTTATAGTACACATAATAATGAATAACTTTTGTTCTACAACTTTTCCCAAAACTAAATAGTTTAAGAGAAACAGTTGTTCAAAAATCTCAAAAAAAAATCTCTAAAATCTATCTATCCCCAGTTATGATCAGCTGTGTTTACATTTTAGGTCATATTTGGGGTCATGAATTAGAAGCACCATTTTCTGAATTTGTAACTAAAGCAGGGATGAAGAATTTTTGAAAAAACTAAAATAAAAATAATTTTATTTGGAAAAAAAAAACATCGAATTTTGAAATTTTAACACTTGCTTTCAAACAGTCATCAGCGATACTATAAGTGGGCTTCGGATTAGTACCCCCTTTCCGACTAACCTTGTATATTAATTTTGAAAAAAAAAACAGATATCAATTTTGATACTTCAGGCATTAATAAATATTTCGCATTAACTAATAATGCTCTTAAGCATGAAATAATGCGAAACATTGGTTATTTTTATTACCACATAAAGAAACTTTACATTTATTACAAACCCAAGAGTTAAGTTTCTTACAGTTATTATATTTACATTTATTTCGTGAATCCAAAAATATTTTTTAATGTCCAACATGATCGTAACGTACATCAGTGGAGGGTAGGACTTGTACACCCGCCCGTGGTCTTTTAGACGGTTCAGGGATCGCTTCTCGTCGACTGGAGGTACTTGGTCTTCCCCTTTTGTTTTCTGAGCGACTTTGATAACGACACAAGGTGTCAGCAAGCTCGGTTCTGAAGTCAGCTAACTTCATGATATCTTTTTGGGATTTTCCGTTCACTATACTAACCTTTTTGTACAGCACCCAAGCATTTATCACACTCATGTCTAAGAGGTGATAGAACAGCCTTGTTGTCCACTTTCTTGACTTTATGCGAATGCGATATCGGCCAATGAAGCTGTCCATCAGATCAACGCCTCCCATGTGGCCATTATATTCTTTTATGACCCGAGGACATGATACTTGGACATTCGTTTTTAGTTTTTTTTCGTAACGGGTTATAGTATCTGCTGGTTCAGCACCAACGTAGGTGGAAATCAACAAAACTTGCTTATTGTCTTTCCAGCTTGTTGCCGAAAATTCTATGCCTTCAAAAGAAGCAACGTTTTCATGATATGTACGTCTGGGTACATTAGACTTCAGGATTTCCTTTTTCTCTGGCAACTTGCAAGACTTACCAAGCCTGTTTCTCTGTATAGTGCCAAGACAATAAATACCTTCTTCGGTCAAGTAATGTAGCAGAGGAATACTGGTGTAAAAATTGTCAAAATAAATTATATGATTGATGTGCCTTGGGGCTGGTCGTAATAATTGAATAACTGTATTTGATACTGCTCCGAGTTCTGGTTCGCCAAGTAAACGTTCAATGTCCTTAGCTCCTGAGTAAACCTCAAAACTGTACGCCCACCCAGAAAGAGAGCATAAAACATATAATTTGAATCCCCACTTATGGGGTTTATTGGGTTAATATTGTTTCATAAAATGCCTAATTTTTGTTGCACACATTTGCTCGTCCAGTGATAGCCGGTTGTCAAATGGTACAGTAATAAACTTCTAGTTCAAGTGGTCTATCACTGATCTAATTTTAGGCTAAGTTCATATGACCGCGCGGTACCGCGCGGAACTATTAACCGCGCGGTACAAGATCAAAGTAAATAGAGTTTATCGTCTACATACACAGGGATACCCCTTCGCTTTCCCCGGGCGAAGGGCATCCAAGAGGATTTTCCCACGATAAAAAAAAAGGGGGCAAATGTTTAGTGTCGTTATTCATATGAAAAATTTGTCTGATTTTATCAAATCTATTGCGATTCATGGTTTGTTCTATGGGTTCAAATTTTGCAATGTTTGACCAATATGACCTGACACTAGGATAATGATAGACACTAGTAAAAATAAGAATTGCGAAAAACTTTCGTAATTCTGAGACAGTAACTGGTTCTGTGAAGTTGGGATTCTTTTGGAAAGCATATTAATTTATTTGACTCGTCCACAAGAAATTTCAATATTTCCTCATCGAAGAAGTAAGAAAAAAACTAAAAAGGCGTTTCCAAATTCTGGATGTCTTGTGAAAACTCAGTGTTTCCTTCAAACTTGAAAGCGTTTTGGACGATGTCCATATTTCTTACTCTCCATACCATGTTTCGAGGGTTGCAGGCGTGATTATTCACCAAACGAGCTGGGCTCTGTTCAACGGTCTCTAAATGTTGTATATCAGAAGATTAGTTGACTAAAGGTGGATCTGCATCTAACTCAGGGTCAGCGGGCGAATTACCTACATCATCTTCATCTTCCAGCTCCATCTGAAGGTCTCTTTGACTCGAATAGTAGTCGATGTCATCTTCATTATCGTTGGACTCGTCCTCTGAAATTTCACCATTTTCTAGTTGCCTCAAAATGGCTTTGATATCATTCGGCTTCATTTTCGATAAATATCTAGAAAGAAATCGATAAAAAAATAATCCCAACACCAAACCAAGCAGAAAAATAACATAAATACAAAGATATATCCAAAAAATATGTTTAGCTAAATAATTAGTCGGTAGGTTTCATACAGCCCGGAATGCCTGAAGTATCAAAATTGATACATACAAAAATAGCACGATTTTCTTCAAGCAAAGAAGGCAATCGATCAAAATTATTATCTTTTAGTAAAAATAAGAAACTTACCTCAAAACTATTTTTATTATTCGTAAAAAGACAATTCGTCAAAGGTTTGTTGCGCAAAACTTTTTCAACAAGTATGTTCACTTGCTCAATACGGCGGGAAAACAAAATGTCATGGATAATGTAATTAATCAAAAGATGTTGTCATCTGACTTTTTTTAAATTTTGGTCGAAAGAACGCTATGCAATAATGACATACATACAGACTAAGCATTAAAACGCACTAGCGGCCAGCCGCAATGCGGCGTGCCGCTTGCGGTTGGCCGCACATCGATTTTTACGTGAAACCGCATGATCTCAACGCACTGATTTCCGGCCAGCTGTCGTGCGCCAGTGCGTTGAGATCATGCGGTTTCATGTAAAAACCGATGTGCGGCCAGCCGCAAGTGGCACGCCGCATTGCGGCTAGCCGCTACTGCGTTTTAAGTCTAATATTAAAAAGAAAAATTATTGCAAGTGTACATTCGGTTTAAAAGTTCGGTATCAAATTTGAAACTCTGGGTTTAAGGGTTAAGGAGATTTGACCCAAGTATTTGGAACCCGGCTCTTTCAAAGCGGTTATGTGTTCTTTAACTATGACTCTCCTTCTGTCGTTTTCTTGAATTAATGTCTTATCCTTTCTGCCATCAAATGAAATACTAATATTATCTTGAAAGTCAGTATGATATGATTTTCTTGTCTTCGATCAGATCAACAATATTATCCGTTTTTGTCACTAAACCAATATTTTGGAGCGTGGCAGAGACTATGGCAGCAACAGCTCTATCAGAAACTCCGAAACGATCCAATGTTCTAGCAATTACCACATACGACGTTCCTGGTAGCACGGAGATACTTGGCGTCGATACAATAATAGATGATGTCGTCGCCATGTCATTTATAGTTTCACAGCTTCTTTCAGTGACTATTTCTGTAGAAGTACTTGATCTTTCAATGGAAGGTATTTCTTTGTTGATTGTCGTAGCCTGTAACTGTTGGTTTTCGCACGATTTGCGTTTTGATTGCCTTTCAATTTTTTCCCAATCTCCTTGGTAGTTACTAAATCTATTGACCCAATCATCATTTTTCTTTCACTTCTTTGATCAGTCAGGAAATGTCCTTCTTGAATCGGTATTTTTCGGTATTTTGCACACGAACATATAGTGAAGGACAAACATTTGCAGGACGCAATGTCAAATAACTTTTTACTATCATTTTTGAATTGCTCCACCTTACGTATATAATTTTCATTATTTTTTCTACCTTGGTAAGGTTTTAAATTAAACGGTATTCGTCGTGAAATGCTCTTATCCGAGCTGTTATAGTACGATGTTCTATAATGGGAATAGTAGTTTTCCTCCAAATCGTTTCGATTTCGGTAGCAATAATTGCCGACGTATTTTTGACGAGATCTTGACGTTTTTGTGTACTTTGGGTAAGAAATATGAAGTACCTTATGACATCTTCGTAAGTAGGCAGCGTATTATTGGGTAATTCCCTTCCTGATGCAAATATAGGACACTTATTTCCACTGCGTAAACTCTTTATGTAAGAGCGCGAAATATTCACCAAATCACAGACCAAACTCCGAACTTTAGTAAAAGAAAGTGACCTGCAATCAATTAGAGATCTTAATTCTCACTAAAACAATAAGTTGACACTAGCTAGATCGGGGTCGTACTTCCCGCGCCTCGCCTGCACTTACTCGTATGCGGGGGTAAAGTGTATCGCGTGAAGTGATTTAACGCGCCAAATATCGAGATTTTAGAAAATATTTTAGAAGCTAGTCGCAATCAAGTGTGACTTTTGCTGTTTTATATTGGTTTTTGTGTCTGTTTACTACTGATTAGACATAAAAAAATTAGGGTAGGTTAATTAATTTGTTTTATAATGACCCTATGAAAACTTCAAGATTTTAGTATTTTTCCGAAAATCTGCTTGTCTGGGGGCAGTACTTCCAACAGCTTGTTTTGGAAAATATTTGACATACGTAATGCTTAAGTATACTTATTGGCAACTTTTAATAACCCCGCAAAAAAGGAATTCCAAAAAAAAAAAAAAAACTTACTTTTTGCGCTCCACCCTACTGAGTAACCGGTTTCAGTTTGTCCGAAATGACAGTGATGGAGGTATTTTAACTTCTAGTCCTTAGCAGGTGAATAGGGGTGTCCCTCAGGGATCTATCCTGGGTCGACTTCTCTTCATCCTGTACAGTGCTGACATCATCAACTATCTGGTCAACACCAAATTCCATCTGTATACCGACGATCTGCAACTGTACGTCTCTTTTCACTCCCGGAATACTGACGAGGCTGTAAGTAGAATTGATGAGGATTTTGATATTATTGCAGTATGGTCAAAAAGAAATTCCTTGGTCTTGAATCATAATTAATCAAAATTTATTGTTATGGGGTCCAGAGATATTTCTTTCAACCTGGACCTAAAGATTGATAGCTGCCCCATCGAAAGGGTTCAAGAAGCCCGTAATCTTGGAGTGGTGTTTGACGGGCAGCTACATTTTGAGACCCATGTTTTGGAGGCTGTGCGCAACTGCTTTTACAGTCTCAAGCTTTTGTACCAAGTCCGTCCCTACATAAGTGTGGATATGCGTGTCATGCTATGTGAGTCACTTGTTCTATCCAAGCTGAATTATGCTGACACTGTGTATGGGACCTGCATTCTCGGTAGAAAAAAATTGATAGAGATTTGCTAGACCTTTTTATTGACGACATGCAGCCATTCAGCATTGTTGAAAATAAAGGGTTTCGGAAGTTGTTGTCGTGGATTCCGAGATATACTCCACCGTCAAGGAAAACTATCTCCAGTTCAGTGAGGCACTAAGGTCTTAAAATCTTCTTAGCATTAAATAGGTGGAGTTTCATCAATTTTTTGGGATGCTCCATACCTAGATGATTTGAATGCTATTTAATCAATTTCTCGGCAGCTTGCGTGCTCCTCTTAAAGTGAGCGACAATCTTTCTAACCTTTTCTATCCTGTCTTGCACAGGTGTTAAAGCATCTTTAACAATAAGGTCCAGAGTGTGTGCAAAACACCCATACTGCTTCCATCTTAACTGCATTTTGATAGCATTACATACATTCGTTGCATTGTCAGACACGGCAAAATTGACTTTATGGATCAAGTTCCATTCCAGAACCATCTGTTTAATCTGTTGTCCTAAATACTCGCTCGTATGGCTGCCGGCACAACCTTTGAATGTTAATAAAATGGATTTGGATTTAAATTGAGGCGAAATGTAGTGGGCGGTGACAGCAATGTAACTTTCGTTGTTACGTGATGTCCAACAGTCCGTTGTGATACACACTGTTACCGCTTCTGATTCTAATATTCCCCTGCATTCATTTATAGTTTTTTTCATGTAATGTATTATGTGTTGTATGTATTCATGAACTGGAGATAGTTTTCCTTATAGTTCTTTGACGGCGTTGCTTAGTATTGCCACCATCTGAAGATGGCAGTGGCGCCGATGTTGAGCTAGATGGCAGCTACACTTTGATGAGCTTGTTGATGGAGTCTCAGTAGACGTTGAACTCGTCGTTGGTATCATTTCGAGTCCTGAGCTGAGTCCACTACAATAATACGAAAAACTAAATTCCGATATTCTTAATCCCGATTTTTATAATACCTATTTTCATAATTCCGAATGGTTTAAAACTCCTAATATGACAATCCCGATTAATCATAATACCTACTTTTATACATCCTAAATTACAAAACGCCTAACGTTTACAATTACGAATATCAAAATGCCGAGTTTCAATACACCTAACAATAAAAAGTCAGATTCAACAATAATCCGAAACATCAAAAATACGAATTCCGATTATTAAAATACCTATTAATTAAAAGTCCGAAATTAAAACGCCTAGTAAACCTAAATAGCAAAACAGATTAACACACAATGGTTCAACTTTATCCAAAGGGAGCAAGTTAATTGTTCATAGGAAGGTAGGAAAAGAAACTAATAACAGAATCACTTTCCCTCCTTATAATACCTAACATAATTGTGGGAAAATTATTTTTCTCTCATTTAAATATTTTTTTCTTTAAACTCACCATTACGCAGTCGCATCTAACCAACTGCTCACCATTACGCGATTTTTTATTAAGTATATGTAACTAATCGGTTCCAGCACTCGCCGGCCGCTGCCGCGGCACGCTCGCTTCGCTCGTTCGGCTCGTGCGTAGGGGGTCGCAGTTCTAACCTAACCTAACCAACTGCTCACCTTTCTGTGTTATGTTTAATACTCTATTGCTTGACATAATGTTTATTGTTTTCGGAAAATTGCAAATCGGAATGCTGTTTTTCGGGCCAAGAACACATCGGATGTTCAATTCTTCGTACTTTTGAAACTCGGAAAACAAATAAATCGTATTTATGACATTCGGTAAAATAACTTTCGTGTTTTTTAATAATCGGTATTTTATTTTTAAGGAATTATCAAATTCGGATGTTTGAACATCGGAATATCCAAATTCGGAATAAAATATTTCTGAATATTTGGGTGTTCCCGTTTTGATCATCAAGTTTCTTGATCATGAATTTAAATTTTGTCTCAGCTGTGCGAAGAGTAGCATCACGTAGGCACAAGGACAGAACAGCGAGTTTGACAACATTCAAGCTGTTATGAATTTCAGACCTAGTTCGAATTTCGTCTTCGGAAAAAGATATTTCGGATTTGCAATCTATCAGGGCTTTAAGGAAGGAGTTTTTTTTTATTTTCAATAACACTGATCATATCGGACATGCTTGACCATAGTGAGCGACAATCTAGTTGCAATTGTATTCTTTTTGTGTTCCTGTAAGACATAGTCCCGCAATGCATAAGCTTTTAGAGGAGATTTCCTTATAGATTTTACCAATTTTCGAACGAATTTTCGAGTTGTTTTTGATTGTCTCCCTGTATAATTCTGGATTTCCTGGAATGACTGGGGTCTCGATTTCCAGACTTCCACTGAGATCTTCTGCTCGATCGTATTAAAAAACCAATAGAATTTCGGCTGCTTGCTTTGGTGGAGTCTAGAGCGGAACTGTGCTACGTGCGGCGAGCGTTGGATGTGAACGCACAGTTTAGTGCACCGCACACATCTCGTCTCCGCTGCACGCCGTCGTCAGCCTGCGAGGCAAAGCCCACATCTCCGCCTTGTACCGCGGCCCAGCTCAATCTCAGCGAGGAACGGCTCACATCTCCGCTTCCATCGCGCCACACAAATATGATACATCTCCGCTCATTGGTATCCACTTAAGCTGAGTGGAGACGAGATGTGTGAATAATGGAATTCTATTGGTTTTTTTAAAACATCTCCGCTCTGCTCGTCTCGTCTCCGATTTGGTGGAGTCCGGGCCTTAGACAACCCCTGCATAGCACATTTCAGGCATTTCACACTTTATTAGAGAACTTAACGCGACATAAACTAAGGTGTAACTTGGAGATTTATTTAAAAAAAAACATTCAGGCAGTTCTGATGAAAATCTTGTTGGGGTGTGTCGGGTTTTTTTATATACTAAAGTTGTATAGGGGAAACTCGCCGCAATATCGCAACCAGACTAAATGAACACATACGTAGTATGAAGAGTATGGATAGCACTAGGTCGGCAGTTGCAGGACACGTCTGTAACTCTGGCACGGCTTCATGCGCTTTGATAAGGCTTCCGTACTCGTACTAGCGAAGGAGAAATATTTCGTGCAGCGAAAAGTAAGTGAAGCCATCGAAATCAGCCGTCATCCGAATTTCAATAGAGACGGTGGTTGGACACTGCCACCTGCCTGGAAACCAGCTCTGAAGTCTACGTCATATAAAAGTGAGTTATGTCTGGAGTGCGACACAGTAAGCGGGGTATGCACCGGCACTCAGTATCTCAACAACACGGACACGACAAGTGACGAAGATGCACGAGCAATACCGACACAGAGCGTGCCTCGCTCGTCGCAGGCGCAGCGCTACGCGGCGCGGTGCAGCGCTAGATCGACTCGCGACCTCGCCGCGTGATCAGCTCATGATTAAGGGCTCCGTTTGGGTCCGAAACTAGTCGGGAAATCCCGAAAAATGCACGTGAGTAAACCGTTATTAATCATAAATACTGGTACTGTTTGTCAAATTATCAATTATTACAACAAAATCATTGAAACGGAAAAGATATATTTGCCGCCTTTAACGACACTTTAAAAAGGCTGTTGCGAAAATTACCAATGTGAGGTAATGTTAGGACCAAATATTTTGTCAATGCAAAAGATGTAGCTAGTAGTTCAAACAATGAAAGTCATTTGACTTAAAAACTATTTATTTTAATACCAAAGATGAGCGAATACGACATGATGAGTTCATAGTACAACGCTATAGTTTTATAAATGGGTCTGTAAAATTAAATATTTCTAATAATTTAGTAAAAACTAAATTTAATAAAAACATTTTACAAAAACGAAAAATTAATGATGATTCTGACTTGGAATATGAAAAAATATAAACTAAAATTGTAGTTTTACAAAGTGTACCTATTCCGCAGACATCACCTGTATCTTAGAAAATCCAAATCTTCAAAACTTACTAGTAGACAGAAAGACAGCAGTTCATACACAAAACATGAAGTACAATGAGGGCTTCGAATCAGAGTCTATATTTCAGGACGCACCTGTAGAAATAGAAAACTGGCTAGGTCTTGCTATTTCTCGCAAAAAAGCAGACGGTAACATAAAGCCTATATATATATTACAAAATGGCAAATTAGACATGTCCAGAAATAAAAGAATAATTCTGACTAATACTTGTGCATTTGACGCCATCTCGCAAGCGTTTGCCATAGCTTATAAAGATAGGATTACATTCAGACACGACATCAACAATAGTAAAAAAATGCAAAACGACGCTTTCACGACGTTCATCGCAGATCCTGCTACTGCAAAGAAGTTCAGCCAAAAAATTTATAACAAAAGAGATATTCTTTTAACTAATATTTTTTGTCCAGACTACTATTGTAGTACTATTTCGATTTTTTTTTGCGGTTAATGCAAGAATTGAATCCAAGATGCTATAGGTTATCGGTGTGCCTCGACAATTCGAGGTGCATCGAGCAAGATGCTGAATGGCACTCTTGGAATCCGTCAAAATAACGTACGGTAGGTACTGACTGAAAAGAATGGATGTAAGACATAGCCTCTGAAATAGCAATTAATTCAATCGACATTATGGAGATATTTGCGATATTTGCATCAATACGTTATTTAACGGAACTGCTAATCTGCGGATCAAAAACAGCGAGTCCACCATAATTATTTTCCTTTGAACCATCCGTGTAAATCTTGTATTAAATCGATATAATTAATTTAAAAAAATAGTACAAAGTTGCTACAAAGAAGATGAACTGTAACTACTTTTTGATTTGTTTACGGCATCAATGTTACACTTAATTATATCAGAAAGATTAACATTGCTCACCCAGGTACTTAGTGTAAATACACACATCAAAAGTGTCTAGGGATCAAGCATTTTTATGCGGATTTCTTGAGATTGAGATGTGGCTTTGTAATAAATTTATGATTTTATAAATTTATATGGATCCTTTTTGGTGCATTTCATAATTTGAATCAGGAACTGTGAATCAAATTCGAGTAAAAGATGAAAATCAGCTGTCAATATTTTCCCTATAAAAACATACAACGCATTGAAGACATTATTAGTGCTACTGTTTCCCTACTACTGATTAAAACCAACGTTATTATGGAGCGGCGACGTCATTTAAGCAGGGAAGAAATGCTCAGAGCCGTGGGAATGATAGAAGCTGGTTCCCGGCAACGTACTGTGGCTTTAGCTCTGAATACAAGTCAGAGTGTTATCAGTCGACTTTGGACACGTTACCGAAGCACTGGTACCGTGGCTGAGCGCCATGGAGGACGGTATCGCTGCACCACACGGAGACAAGACCGATACATTCAAATCTTAACTCGACGAGCTCCAACAATAACCGCCATGATGTTAGCCGTGAGGCTTCATCACTCTTCAGGGAACTTAATTAGCGACCAAACAGTCAGAAACCGCTTGCATGAAGTGAACCTTCATTCCCGAAGACCGCTACGGGTACCACCTATAGCAATGCACAATCGTAGGATTCGATATCAATGGGCTCTTGGACACAGAAATTGGGCAGAAGAACAATGGCGTTTCGTGTGCTTTTCTGATGAGTCTCGTTTTGGTATGAGACCGGATACAAGACGTATACGACACTGGAGAACCCCTGGACGCCAACAGCGATTAAAATCCTGCCAGGAAGTCCATCCTTATAGTGGTGGAACCATCATGGTATGGGCGGGTATTTGGATCGGCGGAAGAACTGAGTTGATTTGGATCAGAGGCAACCTCAACGCTCAAATTTATGCTGAGACGATTGTATCAGACGTCATCGTTCCTCTACAAGCGCAAATCGGTCCCTTATTTCAGTTAATGCATGATAATGCACGACCGCACACCGCAAGAGTTGTAAGACAGACTCTCGCCGCAGCTAACATCAATGTCCTGCCCTGGCCTGCTCAGTCGCCAGACTTGAACCCGATTGAGCATGCATGGGATATGCTACAGAGAAGAGCTCTGCCGAATATGGAGGGTATCCAGTCGCAAGAAGACCTTTTTTTGTTGTTGCAACGAACATGGGCGGCCATTCCACAGCGTGATTTGGATGAACTCATTTTGAGTATGCCAAACCGATGTTCTTGTGTTGTTAGTGTTCGCGGTAGAAACACGGATTATTAATTGTTTAAGTTACCCAATAAAATTTTAAAGAAAACTGTTATTTCAGTCTTTTTTTCGAACTTTTGTGTTAGTGGTTCAAATGTCAAAAATCCCTTTATTAGGAAAATGGCAAATTTCTTTATTAATGCAAAGGTGACTTGGTTTATCGTTACTGTGACAAACGAAAACACTTTATTTGATGAATCCTTAAAGAAAATTTTAATTAATATCAATCAGGAGAAAAGTTATTGCAAAAATATATGTTGATCCCTAGACACTTTTGATGTGTGTATGTCTGACATTACATGTATAGACTTATCTTTTAAATAATTATGGACCGAAATTAAAATAAGTTTTCTTTAGATCGCCAAAGAGAATTCCGAGTTAGTATATTTAAATCATCTAAAATGTGTATAATTTGTGGATTGGAAAAGGATTTAGCTTTTAACCAGAACGCACTTACAAAGGCGGTAAAATATGTAACTCGAACTCCATAACGTGTATCGGCGTGGTTTTTATAAACCCACCTATTGTACGCATACATTGATTTTGCATCTTATCTAATTTGCTTATGTGTGTCTTACAACTGTTACCATATAGAAAACTTGCGGAATCCAATCTGTTGCGAATGGAAGATATGTATAATCGCCTCATATCAGTAGGATGAATGCCCCAACCCGACACCATTAAGACTTTCAAAATATTATGAACCTTTGAGGTTTTTTCTCTCAATTCATTTATTTGCGTACCCCAACGTAGCTTTCTATCTAACCAAAGTCCTAAGTATTTAACATTATCGACTACTTCTAAAGACATGTCATTAATTACTAGGCTAATGGCCTCTCGCACCATTTTATTATGAAAAACACAAATTTTGCATTTTAAATGTGATATTTCTAGACCAGAAAGAGACAGTAAAATCAATAAGTTTAGCTAAAGCTAATTGCAGTGTGTCTGCCTTCTTCAATTCTACCGCACGTCACATAAATCACAAAATCATTAAATCATCTGGGTATTGTGTTATGAAGACATCATTTATGGCGTTGCAAACATGAAGTGTTAAAATATTATACAGGGTGTCCCTGGAAGTATGGATCAAATCGAATAGGGGCGTGGGCAAGGTCATTTCCATACTTGTAGTAGTAAAAACTTGAGTAAAATTTTTGCCAGACCAAAAAAGCCTTTGCAGTTAATGTTTTTTCTTATTGAACACATGTTTTCTAGCTGCGTAAAAGTATTACCACAAGAAAGACCTACTGTTCGCCAAAGTCCTAAAAATAAATGATAGCTCTGATAGTTTTTTTTATGATTTTTTTCTATGCGAAGTGATTGCAAAAAAAAACAATAACTGGTATTAACTTTTGAACCGTAAAAAATTGCACCGACATTATCAGCTTTAAAATGTTTGGAAATGACATTGCCCACTATTTCCCTATGACCCTATTCGATTTGATCCATACTTCCAGGGACACCCTGTATAGAAGAGGCGAAAAAGGATCTCCTTGGGCCAACCCTTAAAAATCTTCTATTGGTTATAATCCTTTTTATCAGCCCTTTTTTTTAGCTATCTGTTTTTTAGTCTCACTCGTCCCTCCACGTATTGTAACTTCATTTTTTCTTTTCACTTCCTTCCTTGGTAGTCTGTGTGTTTCAATCTCAGTTTTAGTTTTATTTTGAATCAGACTCTGTTATTACCCCAGCCCCTATTGCCACCCGTTTCTTCTTTGTTTTGGTTCAGTTCGTGAATTTTGTTCAACCTTTTGAAGTAAGAGGTCTTCAAAACTGTAAGGGTGGTTAACTACCTCATTAGAAATAATCTTAATTTTAGACTCCGCATTAGATGGGTTTTGTTTGAATATTTGATAGGCAAATCGGTAAATCGTTTTGGTTGTTTGCCACAAATGATAACGCCTGCTCTTCATGCTTTGTCACATCTACCAACAAGTGGACTGATTGAGAAGTTTCAGGAAGCATAAACGAAGACTGTAGACTGTGGTTTGTCACAAATGATGACGCCTGCTCTTTATGTTTTACCACATCTACCAACAAGTGGACTGTTTCAGAAGTTTCAGGAAGCAAAAATGAAGATTGTGGACTCAAGGTTGTAACTTGTACCATCGTCACATATCCATCTATTAATTACATTAAGGCTAAGTTCAAGTAAGTAACGATACGGGAGTTTTTTGCTTGGCTTAAGTTGATTAGCGCCAACCGTCTGCCAGACATCCACTCTATAAAATGCATTGGAAATGTTCACCTTTTTCTTTTCAGTACGATTGCAGACACATTATGATAAAGAAACAAAAACTGAACCCGTTGAAACTGCTGAAAAATCAATCCAAATAAATTTGAAGGTGCACTGTAGAAGCAAGGCTGTACAGACCAAGATTGTGACAAGAGATGTTTCTGCTTCTCCACACAAAGTTTCTACTTCATCTAAATATACTTCTTCGTTTAAGATCACTCCATGTCATCTTCAACTGTCTACATCAGGTGTTAAATTTAAATAAGAAATTAGCCTTCCTGGATGAAGAAAAGTCTGATAGTGATGTATCTTTTTATGTGCCTCCTTCACTATCCAAAGTTTCTGACTCTGATACTCCACAGATACAAATGTTAATTTAGAAAAGATTAAATTTTTGCAGACTACTTTAAAGCATATTGTGAATAAACCACTGATGTATGTTGGTATACCTAAATACTCTTATTTCTTAGTCCAACTTATCCATAAATACTACAATATACCTCAGGAACAAATCTTGATGTGTTTAAAAAAAATTTAGATTAAACAGTACATTTTCTGTGTTCGAGAATAATTTTGGAATATCATTATCAAATGGGAGTAAGTTATTTTTAAAGAACATTCCCTTAACGCTAGCGTTTTGCGTCCATTTATTGTTAACATAGACACATACTTAGTTAAAAAGAATCTACCAATTTCAGTTCGGCATAACTACTACAGTGTAACCCTTTACACCCGACATGAATAGAGAGTGCGTTTCACTTTTAAAAAATTCTGGCTCAAAACCGATTATTTTCTGTAATGCAACCGCTATGGATCGACTGTGAGGCTGGCGAGACATCCTCACGATCAATCGATGTCGTTTGTGTTCGCAGAAAGTAAACGGTTTGGCGCCACAATTTTTTTAAAGTGAAACCCACTCATTTCAGTTCGGGTGTAAAGGGGTAAGCTGCATAATAGATTGTTTAGAGATAGATATACAAAAGCCATCTCAGGCCCTTAATCAAGCATTAACTTGGTCAGATTATAAAAAAGCCAACACTATTAAATATCTCATATCATGTCCACCAAATGGTTTGATTAATTACACAATGCAACAAAAAAAAAACTTTTTTTTGTCTGTTATTTAATGACTATTGTCTGATTGTTTACATTGAAAAATAAACAAAAATTCAATTTATAAAAAAAGTTTGCTTGTGTACTTTCTACGATGATAAATAAAAATTTACGATTTTTGCCAAATGCTTAGAGGTTACCATTCTTAATAAGCAAGAGAGAGGGGTACGGGGGGATATCGGGTGTGGAACGGGAAGCGTCAAAGCAGTCACAAAGTGTGCGCATGCACTTTTTAGAGAAACGACGTGTTTGTTTGTCTGAGCGTTAAAATGTTGTTTCGAACCATAAAATATGAAGAGTATCTGGAATGGCTGGCCAGTGATAAGGAACTTCAAAATTTTTGGTTTTCTAGTGGAAATGCAAGGAGGATATAAATGTACTAAGTATCCATGCTACCTTTATTTATGGGACAGTAGAGCCGACGCACTTCGCTATCAGCAGCGCTCATGGTCTAATCTCAGTCCGAGTTTCTGTTAGGAAACCATAATATCAAGAATACACCTGTTGTGGACCCCAAGGTTATTTTAATGCCTCCGTTGCGTATAAAATGAGGTTTAATGAAGCCATCAAGGCTCTGCGTCAAGATTCTGAAGCTTTTCAATATTTAAATACTTTTTTTCCCTAAATTGTCAGATGCTAAAATTAAAGCTTGTATTTTCGTCGATCCACAAATAAAAAAAATAATGGCATGTGAAAAATTCCCACATGTACTGAACACATGAGAAAAAAGCGTGGCACAGTATTTAGTCAGTGATACATGAATTCCTCGGCACTAAAAGAGCTGAAAATTACAAAGACCTTATTTCGGATATGGTCGATACCTTTAAAATCATGGGTTGCAGAATGTCCCTGAAACTGCATAATGTTACATGCTCATTTAGATCAATTTAAAGACAACTTGTGAGCATTTTCAGAGGAGCAAGGGGAGCGCTTTCATCAAGATGTGATGGATTTCGAGCAACGATATCAAGGGCAATACAATGAAAACCAACATGATGGGAGATTACATTTGGGGATTGATTCGGGAAAATACATGTGCATACAAAAGAAATACCAAAAATTTTCATTTTTAAAAGTTAGTTACAATTTTTTTAACTGTCTTTAATGAATAAATGTGATGTAAATAAATAAATCAATGATTGTTTTCTTTTTATATGTAACTGAAAGAAAAAAGCTAGCGATTTTCTTCAAAATTCGAAATTTCATTCTTATAACTAGGTACAAAAGCAAACTTTATGAGATAAAAATATTATTTCGTTTATTTTAAGCCCCATTCTATATAACAAAGTTAATAAAGAACTTAACATTTATCCCCGGACGTTAAGGGAATGCAAAACGCTCACGAGAAATTGGCTTCATACCCTCCCCTACGAAGAGTTAGAATCATTTATTAAAACCTAAAATTCTTATCCCAAATATATCCTACCTGTTGAAATTCACATACCCGTGACATAAATCCCTACGCATAAATGTGCACTCAATCACAAACTTACATTCACTACACATACACACAAACATTCACTACCCATACAAACAAACATTCACTACACATATAAACAAACATTCACAATGCAAACATACACCATTTACACTAACGTAATGTTCCTTACCCTAACTTTAGTCTTATGTTTAGTCCTTACTTACCTTTTTATTTCATTGGAACGCTGCCGCCTTTGACCTCTTGGAGGTGGGCGTTAATGGCTGCGACACAGTTTTATAACTAATGTAGCTATTATCGTACGCAAACTTATTGTAAACCTGTTTTTTAGTTCCAATAAAAATATTATTATATTATATATGTCGGAGACGGTCATTAGTACGGACGTTAAACGGAACACAACACGAGTACCAAGAGATGGCGCCACCATCACGATGACGTCACGCGGTTAACTTCGTGTTTAACGGAGCCTAGCTGAGGGTGGGGCGCTGGAACGACAGGCACTTACTCGTCAGCCGTCGAGGAGATCAGTACCTCCACGCTAGGAACTGTTACTTGTTTCGTTGGTTATAAAAAGTGCTTACATAATTAATTGTAATTTGATTAAAGTGATTTCTGCGTATTCGTGTTTCTCTTTGCTCGGTCACCCTATCTATCTGTCGCCCCTATGATGGCGGACGAAGGTGCAAATCATGCCCTCGTTCCGAAATCAGAAGTGGGATCAGATCGAGCAAATGAGAAAACACGTCTAATGATACGAAGCATGCCCGTGTGTCGATGCCGCCGCATCAAGCACCGTGCCCCGAGCTGAACGCCGAGTCGACCTGTGCATGGTCGAGCCCCTGTCCGGATTACGGAGACATAACGGTCAGTCGTTCATTTTTCACTTTGATTCAGGAGCAGAGTGCTCATTAGTTAAAGAAAGTATTACTAAGAAATTGAGTGGTAAACATTTTAACAATGTAGTGACACTGATAGGTAATAAGAATGTTATAGCACTGAACAGATTTTGTGTAAGGTAGAAATTAACGAGTACCCCACTGAAATCTTATTCTATGTTTTGCCCGACGTTTATTTACGCAGTGACATTGTGATAGGTTGCGAGATTTTACATTCCAGTTTTTCTCTTAACATAAGTGCTAATGAGTTTACACTAATAAAGAGAAATGTTATTAATTCGCGTAATGCAAAAACAAAATACCTAAACGATTTTGACGAGATAGATCAGCTGACATTCCATTAGAACTTAAACAATCACTTGTCAATGTGTTAGAAAAAAACTTCTAAATACTTTACTACTGGCTTTCCGACTACCCGCGTTAACACTTATGAACAAGAAATTCGCTTAATTGATCCAAATAAGACTGTACAACGACGGCCTCATTGTTGCTCGCCAGAGGAACGCAAAATAATGCGTGAACGAGTGAGTGAGTTGTTAGATGCGAAAATTATTAGACCCCAAATATAAGGGACCGTTCAAAGTTGTAGAGGTGTTGGACGCGGATCGCTACACGTTGAGAGCGTTGAATTCTAAACGTAGTTACAAGTATGCACACGATAGGCTTAGGCGGATGCCCGAGGGCCAAATACCACTTGAAGTAGAGGAGGTAGAGTCGAGTGATAGTTGTGAATCCTAGTCTGGCCGGTTGGACCGTACCAGTAGTCATTTCGTAGCCGTAGTCCGTTAGAAGTCGGTATCTGCTTTTAGTAGTCCGTGGATGCGCGGTGTGCGGGTGGCTCTGGCGGAGGTCGGGGTCTTGTAGAGACCATAGAGTCAGTGGGACTCTGGAAAGCAATAAAACAAACAAGAGGTTTGTTGAAGGGGCTTAATGAAAAGCCACACGCCATGGATGGGATTCCTGCTTTGTACTTTCTTAATGCTTTAATGATTGTTTATTGGTTTCAAATAGTAGGTTAAAGTGGTACTTGGTGACTCTAGCATTTTAGTTAGCCGAATCGTTAATTTAGTCGGAATGCTTAAGTTAGATTTTCGATGTAGCTTTGTCAATTTAAAGTCAAAACAAGGTGAGACTGTCAGTAATTTTATTTTAATTTCTTCTTCGGCCTGCACGTTTGTTGTTAGTAGTCAAGCTTTGTCAGGAGTGACCGAACGATGGATACTGTGCTATGTTTTTCTTTTTACAGAATCACACGAATAAACACACGAGGTCGTGTGCTACGCAGGATGGCCGTGTCGGAGACGGTCATTAGTACGGACGTTAAACGGAACACAACACGAGTACCAAGAGATGGCGCCACCATCACGATGACGTCACGCGGTTAACTTCGTGTTTAACGGAGCCTAGCTGAGGGTGGGGCGCTGGAACGACAGGCACTTACTCGTCAGCCGTCGAGGAGATCAGTACCTCCACGCTAGGAACTGTTACTTGTTTCGTTGGTTATAAAAAGTGCTTACATAATTAATTGTAATTTGATTAAAGTGATTTCTGCGTATTCGTGTTTCTCTTTGCTCGGTCACCCTATCTATCTGTCGCCCCTATGATGGCGGACGAAGGTGCAAATCATGCCCTCGTTCCGAAATATATTATATTATTCATTAGGGATAAGAAATCAAAATCGGGTTCACATAACTCAGGAACCAAATTCGTGTTGACTTGTGTTATATTTCACCTAGTTTTGGTGGTAGAGCAAGTGACTTTACCAAAGTAGAGAATTGTAATTTTCTAGATTGGTTAGAACCAGGCACATGCGTATTAGCCGATAGAGGATTTAAACATATCGACAAGTTACTTTCTGATAAAGGCATACAATTGTTAAGGCCACATAGTGTAACCTCAGGTTCAAAATTATCGAAGGCAGAAGTTCGACTCACTAAAATCATTGCCAGTCTTTGAATTCATATGGAAAGGGTGAAAAGACGTGTAAATGAGTTCTATATGTTAGAACAGCATTCTGTTATCAATTCAAATATAATGCGTGTTCCTAATGATGTCATAGTCATAGCTTGTGCCCTTACCAACATACAGGACTCCCTTATAAAGTAACTAGCTGCGCTTCGCTATTTCACCCGCGATTTTCCCAGATATTATCCTATACCTTCCTCATGATGTACCTACAATAGTGTAGGTACATCATTAGGAAGGCACAGGATTCATAACTCAATGGCTTAACCGATCTTGGTGTTTAACACGGAGATGGCTCCATGTTAAATGCCACGATCGGTTAAGCCATTGAGTTGTGAAAAAAAGTTGTGTGTAGTAACTTCTTCTTCTTCTATCGTGTCGGCACGAGCTATACAAGAATAGCTAATGCCGTGGTGAAAAGATTAGCCAGTCAGCAAGGATGGTAGCGAGGCAGACTGCCCAGGTTGCATCGGACGTACTGAAGTAAGTGTGTAGTAACTATGAGAGAGAGTTGTTTTCTAATTGATAATGTGTGATTTTATTATACGAGTATTAAGTAAAATGAAAATTAAACAACAAACTAAGAAATAATTTTTATTAATAACAATTCACTACATTATACAGGCATGGTGCGGGACAATAACAGGAAAATATTGTTTTTCCAAAACAAAACTAAGTTGTCCAATAAATTGCAAACATATTGATGGTCATACGTCACAGTAATAATGTCAACATTTTTGAGCTTTTCAAAGTCTGTGCGGCGTTTGTGAACGCACGTTAGAATTATTTATAGTTTGAGAGTTGGCAACATTATATCACGGTAGTCCCTATATTCCTCGGCCACTCGAAACTCTCGAAACTTCCATGTAAACAAAAAACACCCTAGTATTCGCTCGCTAGTTCTCTTTGTCCGTGTTCACCAGTCTTCCCGCATACCACCGAGCCGGTCGCATTACGAGTTAAAGAATATTGTCTCCGATACCATATAAAGTTTTATACTCAGTGTTTCCAAATATACACCTAATTATTCGTAACCTGGACTTTCAATACATCCCAGCCGCCTCACTGCGTAATCAAAGAACAGGGGACAGGCGTTCTCTCGCCTGCCTCCCCAAAGTGGTGACCCCGACGTGATCGCGGCTATTCCGCGACGTAAAGGATTACGTGAGGTTTCGTTGTTGTGTCTGCGCGAGCTACTGCGCCGGCGCTGAAGACGAAGAAGGCTGCCTATGACCTGGGCACTCGACCGCCAACAACACGAGCCGACCTGCGACCTTCGACCCTGCGAGACTTCAGCAAAAGAAACCGCTCCCAGTCATCGTAGTGGTATTTCTCCGCTTCCCGGCTGTGTTTACGTGCATAATGTTTCGTAGCGTCCTCTAAAAGTATTAAAATATTGCTCTTCACTTCACCTTATCTCATCTCTGGAAAGGTATAAAAAGTGCATACGGGTTCCACAAACATTTGAGTGAAAAAGTTCAAACGTGTTGAAGCACTTGAAACTCGTCGAAAATATTGCGCTGGGCGCGTTAACGCCCCCTATCGCCTTCCGACGGACAACTTCGAGTGTCAGCTCAACAGCTGTCAAAGTCAATGCTGTCAGCTGTCATCGCGTCACGTTCCAGTTCACGCAAGTACTGTGTTTAGCAACTTTATAATGGACATTCATTTCTCGTGTTAGCTTTTAATAATAATGAATTATGGTTATACAACTTAACTTTGTTCAACATTTAACTTTAAAAATACAAAATTAACTGCTTAAATTAAACCAAGGTTAGTTTTGTATATTTGTTATTTGTACCTCATTGTTTATCTGCAGAATCCTTGTTATAATTTTGTGGTGTTTTATTAGTTGTATTGTTTACAAGGCGTGTGTTTATTGTTTTAAAACTATAATTTTTAATTTAAATATAAATAACTATTTTACAAGTTATTTAACTATTTTTAAATTTTATACTCTGTGAAAACTTAACTTTTAATACTGCATGCGCATATATTTTGCAACTTTTACCTTTATTATTGTGTCCTTTTAGAGTGTGCGTTTTTACTATTGTGTCTTCTATTATGCCTTTTTATTACTGTTGATTGTGTGTCTGTTTACCTGCAACTTTTGTTTTTTTTTTGTGATTGCTTCGCTATTCACCCACGGATAAGGCAAATTACTTCTGCATATTACAACTCTTGTTTATTTTGGTGTTGGTGTGGTATCTACCTGTTTCCATTTTTAACATTTGGACAAATCACTAGCCCTCTCACTCACCATGGCTGAAGAACTGCAAGCACGCTTAGCAGCCCTTGAGGCTGAAAATGTTGCCCTGCGTTCCTTGGCTCAGCCTAAGGCTGAAGTAGCTACTGCCATATGCCGAGTTGCTGTCAAGTTGCCACCCTTTTGGCCTGATAGGGTAACGGTGTGGTTTGCTCAAGCTGAGGCACAGTTTCTGCTTGCTGGCATCAATACCGATGCCACAATGTACAGCTATATGCTTAGTCAAATTGACCACAAGGTAGCTGGTGAAATCGAGGACATAGTTACCAACCCTCCTGCAGAAGGGAAATATCAGAAACTGAAGGACACATTAGTTAGACGGTTTTCTACATCGGAGGAGCAAAGAGTACGGAGACTTCTTAGTGACGAAGAACTCGGGAACAGGAAATATGTAATTTGATCAGGAGTTTTTGGGGAGTGGTAGATTATTTTGGCAAATGATAGAGTTTCAAGTCTGATTGTTCTTCTTTTACTAAGCCAGAAAATGCTTTGGATTTTAACTTTTGGACTCTGGATTCTACACAAAGTCGTTGTTTTTCTGTTTCATCACTTTCTCTTTTGATTTTTTCAAAGAGCTGAAGACAGATAGAACACACATCTGTTCTGGGACTGCCAAAGCTGAGGTTGTAATTATTATTAAATACTTTTCGGAAATAGCCTTTCTTAACTTTCAGATTTTTTTCTAATCCTTCCTGGTTGTTGTACATTTTTCTCAGTTAGTTGATAGAAAGCTCAGTAGGAAAATAACGCCTCTCGGAGTGTCCTCGACAGTAATCCGGCTCGTCCACGTAAAACATATTGATTAATAGCATAACTGCTTGTTTCGTCGCGGCAAACTTTTTACTTTTGGGGTCTCCTCCTCTCCTTTCTTTAACCGGTTCTCCTCCAGATTCCACAAATCTCTTTGCAATATATTGCACGCGATGTTTTATTATGTGTAAGATACCCAGAAATGCTGTTTGCCATACGCGGATTTTCTTCTTTTGCATTGTACTGTAAACAGTGAATCTCGTTTGGAATTTTTTCGACTTATGATTTCTTTTGCATGGTCTTAATTAGTCAAACTTTGGATTTCAACGACAATAGCAAAGATCTTCCTAGGAGCAATCCTAATCATGATCGAAATCATAAAATACGTCCAGTGGTAGAATCCTTGAATGAGGCATATAGTAAATTCCCAATGGAAGAGCATCTTTGTGTGGACGAGCAAATGTGCTCCACTAAAGCACGGAATACGTTGAAGAGATATAATCCAAACAACCACACAAGTGGGGTTATAAAATCTTCGTGTTGAGTGGCGTTTTTGGCTTTGCCTATAAAACAGAAATCGAAACTGGCAAAGAAAATGTGGCCTTACACGGAGACCCAGATTTAGGGGCCTCATCTAACGTCGTCATGAGGTTAGCGCGTATGATTCAAAGGAATCAGAACTTCAAACTCTATTTCGACAACTATTTTACTTCTCTTCGTCTGATGGAATATCTGGCCAAAGCAGGCATTCTTAGTCTCGGTACTATGTCAAGAAATAGAATACCGGATTCTAAGCTGTCATCAGAAAAGACAATGATGAAAAAAGAAAGAGGCTATACAGAAGAATACGTAGCCGACGTCAACTGGATCGATGTTTCAACTGTCGCATGGAAGGATAAGAAAATCGTCAATCTGGCTTCCAACTTTGCTGGGCAAAAACCTGAAAGTGATGTTCGAAGATGGGACAAACAGAACTCAAGTCAAAAAGCAACACTCTCTATTGTTATAATTTTGTTACCAAATAAAACATAAATACGTGTTATTTAATCTTTGTAATCATCTCCAATCCAAAAAATAAAATCAATCCCTGCTTATCAGTGATAGAGGGTTAATTGGCAACTAAAAGTTACCGGGCGACTTTATTGTAATTTGGGTACAATCTAGTGCTCCTGTTACCCTGGGGAATCTTGCGATTTCATAAAAACCATCTTGTAGTGTACTTAAGCCATCGGGGAACTTTATTTTAACTGGGTGTAGTTGACCAATACTGCCGTCCTATGTCTAAAAGACCGTAATGTCTTATAAACTACGTAAAAGCGCAACATTTTCTCTATCGACAAGTCTGGACCGTATTTTTCTATCATTTGTCAATTACGAGATCCAGAGACTTTTACTGAGACATTACCATATAATACCATACCATATTGTAGATGGTCAAAGGACAATGCCCATCTTGTTAGGAGCTTTGGGCCCCTTAAAAACTTCACATGTCACGGTGGTTTTAGCTTGGTTTTGTAGACCTAAAATTACCTTTTCATAATCTGAAATCGATTTTCAATTTTTCACCCTAGTTTAAGAGAAATCTTATTTTTTCGGATGCTGAAATTGAGGTTATAAAACATTTTTTTTTTGTTTTAGGCCTATTTGAAATTAAAATAGTATTGTATAAGTAGGTATTAATATTCCATTTCTAATTCCTGAATTTAGAAAACACTATACATCTTCTTCGCTAACTAGATATTATGTAGGTTAAGTACTTGCGCTTACAAATATCCCTTGCCGTGCTATGCCGGCAGTCAGCATTAAGTGGCCTGTGCCCTCACCACTAGTAGATAGTGTTATTAAAAATAAATACTTACCTACGACGGCTACGACTAAAGTCTTAGGTTAGAGGAGCTTGTGGCTAAGTTACAACAGCCGCACGGATCCATCTCAACTTAAGCTATGTTTGCCGAAGTCAGACTGTGAATGTGTGACCATCCATTACGTACAGACTCTTCATGTGCGTCAGCTAGCACATACAAGCTGCTGGTTCCGAGTGTCATTTGTAAATCTTAAATACTCGTTACGAGTAACCAGAATCCCGCAAGTGTGACAACCAGTCTTACCGAGGGGTAACGTGTTATATCCCAATGTATGGGTTATGGAGGTCAGATGGACAGTCACTCCATGCGCAATACTGTATTCAGGTGCGTTGGTTAGACTGGAAGCCGACCCCAACACACCTACTTGAGAAAAGGCTAGGTAGATGATGATGACTAACACTTTAACAACATCTTCTATGCGCTATAGCAACATAGTAAGATCACTACCCCACTTGCTAGTGAGTTCACTATGCCATCTATGATTTGTAGTTTGTGTAGGAAGGGTTTAATTATAGACCAGGTTATATTAAAGTAAGATGCCCTACGGATGCTTACTTTAAAAAAAACAGCAATTCAGTAGGTAAAACATTTATTTTTCAAGGATATATGATCTAGAAAAGGCAGTGGGGCGCTTATATCATTAAAACAACCCCAGCTTAAATACCACAATATGCTGATAGTATGAGCGCAGCACCCTACTGTTCGATTTCCCACTAAGCAACTACAGTAATAAGGAATGATACTCTATATCATTGCTTATGCTATACTGCAGGAATCACAGGATCTGCAATGTTATCGTCCATGTTATCAGTCACTGGCGCAGACTCCATGGTGAGTCTGTTAACGCCACCGATGACCTGGCTCTGTATTTCTCTCGATGGAGCCTCCCAACAAGCACAACAAACTTGTTCCAAATGCAAGATCTGAAAATTAGAAAACATTATATTTATACTACTTATTTTTGTTCAATTAGTTTAATCATAGTAATTCTGCCAAGATTGAAACACTTACATGATGTGCTGGTGTCCATCTTAGTATAACATTCCTTTGAGGACAGTCTTGACTAACCCTGTGAGTTCTGCAACTTGCAATTGACATGCCACACGCAAAACATATGTTGAGGTGTCCAAGGGCAGGGGATACAAGGGACAGAGATGTGGTTGATGATGTCCAGTTTTCTAATAATACAAAACATTCAACACACAGGATGTCATCAGAGGATATCTGAAAAGATACAAGAAAAAATCAATGAATTCCTAGGTAAATAATACATACATAATTTATACATGTGCTCATTGCAATGGTCTAGGTTTTCTCACAGATCACCGTACACTGCCTAAATTCCGTTACAAAATAGTTTTAACACAAATGTTAGATTGTATAGTAAATCCATTATGATTACAAGGGAATAATTAAGAGGTATATCCAGAGAATAGGTCTAAGATGAATAATACTTTTATTTACATTTTGCTTTTAAAGAAAATGTATGATCACCAAAAGAGTTAAGTATGCAGACAATTTATTTTTCCACTACGCCATCAACATTCATTATTATTGTGTGCATAATGGCTTAATAAACTTAGGACACACATAGAAAAGCAAACTGCACACAGCACACTGTTTAAAACGAATTGGAAGTTAGCTGCCTAGATATAAGACTTAAATGTTTTGCTGGTTGTTAATTTCTGGTATAGTGGAAATAATAGAGATTTACAGTTGACAATGACCCCTTGATTGACCAAACATAGGCATCCTAATTATTCATATAAATCTTGTAAATGACACATGATAAACTTACCGGTGTAGTGTTACCCAGGATCTCAGAAGCCGTCAGAAGGATAAGCATTGGTTCATTTAATTCTTCGATTTGACGTCTCCGAAGATTAGGCGCTAAACGTCCCGGAGCAATTGACACACCGGCGAGAGAGAAGGCGGTTTACCCGACCTCTACCAGGTGTAGACATTTTTCAGGAGTAAAACAAGAGTCCAAGGCTCACTTAGACTATATAGAGTCAATTTGCGCACGTATCACTAAAACAGGAGTCCAATATCTCAAAACAAATACACTAAAGGAACGTAAACGCACAACTCGACAGCTTCAAATTGTAACGAACAGAATTAAATACGGAGGAATATTAATAAAAGTAGACGCAAAACGAACGATAACAAACAATTTGATTGATGCATTGATTTATTGATTTGACAGATAGATCTGTCTAGGTGTGACCATGTGAAATATTTTGGCAATCGATTTACCGAATCGATTTGTTATAAATAATATTTTTTACATAATTAAAAAGATAATTATAAATACTTTTTAGGTATGTATAGGCAGTACTAACCTAAGTACTAACGTCTAATGACAATAATGTCTGTAGTACTTCGCGCCTAATATAAATACTTTTTAGGTATGTATAGGCAGTACTAACCTAAGTACTAACGTCTAATGACAATAATGTCTGTAGTACTTCGCGCCTAATCAGATACATGAGACTGTTAGCGGATTGGTAAATCATCGATATTTCCAATCGATTACAATTATTTAATTGACCTATCGTCTGGCAACATTCAGTTTAAGTTTTAATGGCGGAACTGACTTAAATTCAATTAAATAAATATTAATAATGTTCTCCAATGCTAGGGTAAAAGAAATGTTGATAAAAAAAACTTGAACATGTAAAAATACAACTTAATTTTTGAGAAGTAAATAGTCTTGACACGGCACCAAAAATAAGGGGCCCACTGGTGGGCATTCTCCTTTCAGTACAAAAAAAGCATGACATAAAAACAATAACTTTAATATTAAAAACTGTATTAGTCCTGTAACTCATTAAAAGTTTATACAATGAGCTTAAAGTAGCCCATTAATTTGGTATAATCAAAAACATCTGTATGTCTTCAGAATTTCTAGGGACAACACTTTCGACGTTTTTTCTCATAACTCAAAATTAGGTTCGGTCACTTAACGGTCTTTTAGACATAGGACGGCAGAATAGCCGCCGTAACTTTCTTAACAATACAGCTTGTTGTTGGTGGACTGACACCACAAAAATCAGCCGTCTTCTTAAGTAGGATCCTAAGGCCGTTTATCCACCGCCGCCGTCACCGAGAATGAGATGACGTTGCCGGAGTAGCGATATATATGTCACAGCGAAAGTGATAAATCCGGGAAACCTTTATTTCTTCGTGCTGGTTAAAGATATGACATCAAAAGAAACATAAGGATAAATCAAGTGTGTGGCGATGGTTGAAACGATAGATCTGTTAAGCAATTTTAATAATTACTTGTGATAACACTATCAGAAGAGAAGATAATCATGATTGCCAGCCGGACAGAACCAGAAATGAATGCGAAATAGAGATGGAATAGTGTCAAAAAAAATTGTAACCGATGTAGCTTTGCCTGTTCCACCTATTTTTCGGGAAACGGTCAGTAATTTAAAACAAAGGGCTAGACTTAATAAATCCTCTACCAGATTTCAAAAACATAAAAAATAAGATGTAGGTATCTGAAAAGGAGTAAATCATTGGGCGTTGATAAGGTGTGGTTTCAAAATGTTAGTCAAGTTGTTATACCGGCCCACAGTATTATTATTGCCTCGAAAAACGGACATCCCCTTTTATTAACTTATCCGATAGAACAGGTTATTTTAAAAGTAAGAGTAAAATACCCGTGTGACAATTTTGTCCCAATCTGGAGATATATTTTTTTTATTTATTTTTCTATGGTTTCCATAAAACCATAGAAATCGCAATAACTTTAGATCCAATTAGGTTTTGTTATATCTTTGATTGCAATTACTTGATGCTTTATATTAAGTAAATTACCAAGCAAACGCTCAATTTTTATCGTTAACCGGTGGTGAGTAACATCGAATTTTACATATTTACGATTTCATTTTTTAATGGGCTTATTTCCTGGTATTTGGATTCAATATCGAGACAATCTGTTGCTTTGGCACTCAGAAATACCAATTTAAAGTATCATATCCAAATCTTATGGTATCCAGAAATTATAGTTTGATTTTGTTTTATAATTATTACTTTGATAATATCGCTTTATAATGCTTGTATTCCACTGTAAAGTATGAGCATCATGCAGCAATTAATGATGCACCTATAATCATAATAATTTTACTGCCTATTGTCTGGCAGTATGAGTCTGTCATGCTCACATAAATGTCCTGCTGATGGTGGCGTTGTATATCCGGTCGTTGGGTTCCCTACAATATGGTTGAGCTAAGCGATGCGGATGTGCACGTCATACTCGTGAACGGGTGCTGTCTGTCGGGACTGGTCGGCTCTTAACTGCTACGGCAATCCTAGAAGGCATATTTTTCTATTTGTTACTCTTATGTGAGTTTATTTGTTACGTTAACCTGCATTATTCTCATTCTATGTCGCACACTACTGTAATGAAATTGTCATGAATAGTCATGATCTACTATTTTAAAAAGAGTATTCATGGAGTTTCTTGCCGGCTCTTCTCCATAGAACCTACTTTTTGGAACCGTGCACCTAGTTTTGACGTTTTAAAAGTGCCTGTAATCTGGTCTATTTGAAATAAAAAACTTTGACTTTGACTTTGACTTATAGGATTCTGAAATTTAGGCGCTAGGGTTGGCATAACTCGTATTTTCTTAAATGTTTTTTTTTTATTATTGTAAAATATAGTAACATAACAATAGGACCTGTTACCGATAGCGGTGGGCAACTATTTTTTATATTTTTAAATGTTTATTGTACATTTATTTTTAAGAAACATTTAAAAATGTAAAAAAATATATAAATAAAGACATAGTAACATGGTTGTCTGAAAGAAGTTACTATATCATTGATTTTCACATTGTTAATGATGAATCCAACTATTTTCATATTATATTTTATAAATAACTAGCTGTTGCAAGCGGCTTCGCCCGCATGTTACTCGAAAATTATCCCATGGGAACGTAATACCGGGATAAACAGTATCCTATGTGTTATTCCAGACTATAACCTATAATCTCTGAGCCAAATTTCATCAAGATCCGTTCAGCCGTTCAGACATGATTGAGTAACAAACAATCATCCATCCATCCAAACATCCAAACTTTCGCATTTATAATATTAGTTAGATTGAAAAGCAAATTAAATTAAAATGAATAAACGAAATTATATTTATTTATTTATTATACTCTTTATTGTACATAATACACCGATAAACAAAAAGAAATACAAACATTTACACAATTATAATGCTAGTAAACCTAGTTTTTTTTTTTTAATTTTGTCATTTTTGTGTCCAAGCAATTTCTGTCTATTCAAGGTTGCCTGGAAGTGACCGCCGAATGCAATAAGGCCGCCTTTTGTATATTTTTGTGTTTTGGTAGGTATTTCTTGTAATATGTGTTTGATGTCTTTGTGTACAATAAAGTATTTAAAGAAATTATAATAATAAATAAATAGTTTTGTAAATGTACAATTTGTTTTAGCTGTTTAGATATTTGTTTGGATATTTTTGTAAGTTATAGTATCGTACGACGTGAAATATGTATGATGTACAGTCACGAGCAATATATGTAAACATTTAGTAAAATTAAAATGCGATTTTCTCCAACTTTATTGATTAACGTTTTACGTTTTCACGTTCCTACATAGTATTTTCGAATCCTATTACGAAATAGGTGTTATCTGTAAGCAGAAACCGTTATTTCACGAGAAAATTGATTTTGAATTTTACGAAGTGTTTACATATTATTGCTCGTGACTGTACAATAAATGAATTAAATTTAGTTTATCCAATGAAGGGCAATTTGTGGTACGGGGAAGGGGTCCGCCCTCGTTAGGCTTAAGTCAAAACCTTGTACCTATACATATTGCCTGGAGGAACGGGGGTGAGGCACCATGGAGCCGCAAAAGACCCATGGCGCCACTTTGCCTCAACAGGACTTGACCAGACCTGTTGAGGGATGTCTGTCCGGGCTCCGACCGGCTGACTTATTGCGAGGAGGGCATGAGGGCGCCAACCCTCATGTTGGTCCACGAGTGGCAGTTTATGAAGCTGTGGATAACGCCACAGCCGGTGCTCTTCGGCCTCCGGGAGTATCCGCAAATACACAAGGAGAATTCACCAGATTAGAAGCATTTAATTTACTGACGAACCTAGCCAAGGATGAAGGTAGTAAATTCCGCCCTATTAACGTAGATTTTACTAAAAGAACTGTTGCTATTTTAAGAGCGCTGGATATGCCACTTTCACATATAGATAATAAACAAGTCAAAATTGTGATTTCTAAGTTTACTGCCAAATGTGAAAAACTGTACAAAAAATGTAAATATTCCATGAAATTTTTCACCAAGAAACACCATAAATGGTTGAAGGAAAACTTTAAAAGCGATTTTCCCAAAACTATCGAATCAGAAATGGAACAGGGCGATCCAGGTACTTCTCATAATGTACCTGGATTATTTGCTGAACGGAGTTCACCTCCCGATTCTAACTCCAGTTTTGAAACTTTTCAAGATAACACTACAATCTCCATCTCAGAGGCTAATCGTACACCCGAATCTATTATGGAACAAAAGCTAACTAACCCGAAGACTATTCCCGAACCTGACCCTGTTTTTGAATCTGAGTTTGTTCCCGAAACTAAGCCTATTTCCGAACCTGAAACTATTCCAGGGCCTAACCTTACTTCCGAATCTGAGCCTATTCCCGAACTTGAGTCTATTTGCGAACCAAACCCTAATCCCGAACTTGACCTTATTTCAATATCTGAACCTATCACCGAACCTAGGTTTATTACAGAGCTAGAAGATATTATCCAATCTGAACTTATATAACCTATATCTGAGCCTGGTCCCAGTTCAAAGTACAATATTCTGTGTGAAAGACAAAAGCGTAGATTGCGAAGATCTCTTCAAGACTCCCTTGATATAGAGCCACAACCAAAACTAGTCAAAGTTTTTTCAAGCATAGTAGAAGCAGGCGGGTATAAATTGCAGACTACTGCATCAAAAATCTTACAATTTGTGATTAACACTTGTCTAAAAAGCCCAACAAAGTCGAACAAGATAGCCACTCAAATACGGAACCATAAGCCTCAGCCATACACCCCTGAAGAAGTATTAGCAATTTATATTGACAGAAAACTTACAGTTGAAACATATCACTTTCTTCAACAAGATTTAAAATCCAAGGGGTACCCCGCGTTTCTACCATATATGCAAGTACACGTAGCAAAAAAATTATGTTACCCAACACCCCCAGTACAAGTGACTGAAAGAGAGGCTTTTGTAACGTTACATGGTCTACTCTCTCACACTTTGTCAAGGCTCGTTCTTTCATGTGAAGATACTATTTCTTTATATTGTTCCCAAAAAAATACACAAACATTGAACTGTATTTTCGAACGATCTTGGGGATTTGATGGGAGTACAGGTCAATCATATTATAAACAAAGCTTTGCCGAAGATCGAGAAGACGAAAACAGCCTGTTTGCCACCACATTTGTTCCTTTACGAATAACTTCTGATACCGGTCATATTTTGTGGATGAACCCTACACCTCAGTCTTACAGATATTGTCGCCCGTTACATATCCAGTACCGTAAAGAGAGCAAAGATTTAATACTTGCCGAAAAAAATGGGTAGAAGACCAAAAAAATGAAATAGACAACATTTGTGTAAAATCGTCAAAAAACCTAACATTAACAGCAAAAATTCAACTTTACTTGACCATTATAGACGGTAAAGTGCTCAATATAATCACTAACACTTCGTCACAACTAAGATGTCCATTTTGTAAGGCGACTTCCTCTCAATTTAATAAGTTAGACATTATGCTTTCTCAATCCTCAGATGAATCGCTTATGAAGTACGGAATAAGTCCTTTGCACGCTTGGATACGTGTCTTAGAATTCTTGCTTCATCTAGGATACAAGATGCCAGTAAAAAAATGGAGGATACCTCACAATTCCCCGGAGCATTTAATTGTGGAAGAAACTAAAAAAAAAGGTGCAACAAGAAGTAAGAGAAAAAATGGGACTACTGGTTGTTGTGGTGCGGCCCAACGCAGGCACCACCAACGATGGTAATACTGCGCGCATAGCATTGTCTGACAAAAATCGTGGAACGTTTGCAGACATATTAAACATTCCTCAATGGCTACTTGATGATTTATTTACAATATTAGTAGTTTTATCGTGTAGGCTACCAGTTGATATCGAAAAATTTGGGGATTTTTGTATGTCACTGGCTGTTAAATACGTCCAAAACTTTGAATGGTATCCTATGACGGTTACCTTGCACAAAATTTTAGTCCATGGTAAAGACATCATGCGAAACTCTGCAATGCCTGTAGGTTTACTCTCAGAACAAGCGGGAGAAGCAAGAAATAAGTTTTGGAGGTCTGACAGAGAGCATCATACTCGAAAGTTTAATAGAATTACAACCATGACTGATTTGTTTAACCGGGCACTACTAACATCAGATCCATTGATTTCAAATGTCAGGTTGAAGCAAAGGCAAGCAAAATTAAGACGGTTACCATTACCATTCGCTGTTCTCCAATTATTAAAACCGTACGAAACACCAAGGGAAGAGATTTCGGTCCAAGATAGCTTAAGTGACGAAGAAGACGTAATGCAAAATCTTATAGAAGGTTGGAATGACGATAACACTGAATTTTTACCTTCGGAAAATGATAATTAAAGTAGGTACTTATGCAAGTGAAGTCTTTTTTTTTGGGACAAACCCACCGCACTGTTCCTAAATCACTGCAACTCCAGAAAGCAGAATCAACAGTGGCGACCGCCAGAAAAGCGCCGGCAATGAAGCTCGACGAAGTCCCGGAGAATAAATTTAACTGTCTTGGATCCCGCAACGTATGTATACGTAGATAAGTAAATGATTAAATAAAATCCAACATAAAATTTAAATCTACAAACAAAAAAATATTATTTTTTGCGAAGTGATGACCCTAAAATCAGAATTATCAGAAAAAAATTTCGAAGTGAATAACTCCCAGAAACCGCGAGATTTGGATGTGTTTTTTTTTTCTAGTGATTGGTTGGGGTCTATATATGATTCACCATAAATATTGAATCCAACTAAGCAAAGATACAACCATGAAAAATCAAAATCTAAAAACACAAAAAAAGGATATTTCTTAAAATTTCTACTAGGTAGTACCCTTTTGTATTTTTTTTTAAATATCTTTAATATAGTTTTATTACTCATAATAAAGAAAAGGGTAAAATAATGCGTATTTATTTTTAAATTAAATAATTTAGAAAAGTAAAAAAAAAACATAACATTTTTACTCATGTTTTATGTAAAATTGGCACACGGGTATTTTACTCTTACTTTTAAAATAACCTGTTCTATCGGATAAGTTAATAAAAAGGGGATGTCCGTTTTTCGAGGCAATAATAATACTGTGTGGCCATATTCCAGAAATTTTTATTTGCGGACTGTCACAATAAAAACAGGATCCTGATTTTCGCTAGCAAGTTTGCCAGGACCTTACTTTCCAACACAAACTATACAGTTTTATGTGATGGCACTTTTAAATTTTGTGCAAAACCATTTTTTTTTTGTTGTACATTACATGTTGATATGGGGAGTTCCAAAACTCATAATAACATCCTACCTGTAATATACGCATTACTCACGAACAAAACAAAAAACACATACGAAATTATGCTGATGAGATGACAGGTTGGACGACACCGTACTTGAGCGGTTTCGCTCTGAAGCACAGAATAGCCGTGCCGACACACCCCCGGTGCAGGCCGCGGTGCAGCCGCAGCTTCCTGCTGTGCCTCCGCGGCCCATTCATACTGATGGGGAAGATGACAGTGAGGCTATTAATGTAAGTAACCAGTGCAGTGAGGAATTGAGGAGCGCTCTGGAAGATGCGATTTTGGAGTATCAGGCCACACCACCAGAATTAAGACCACGCTTGCCTCGTTTGCCCATACATAAAAATGATCGGGCGCTCCTGTGTGCTCTAGATTCGCTGCTGTCAAACTATTTTGATGGCAGCAAAGACCTCGGCGATACCCACTCGATCCTGTACTGCGTGACGATTGCTTCATGTCGTGTAGCTCACGTCAAATTAACGAGCAGGATTGAACGTCGTATCAGCGGGGCTAGAGCACGCATTGGTAAACTGATCTGCTTCAGGAAGGGCAACACTCGCCCAAGAGACATGCGCTTTGTGAGGCGGGCGTTCTCGGAGACTGATATCAGTCCTCGAGACTATATGTTCCGTGTCACAGCGCTCTGTCATCGACTTCGTGAAGCAGAAGGTTTATGCATAGGCAAACCGCATTAGGAGGTATAAGCGTCGTGTGGAGCGATATACCCAGAATCGCATATTCTAGAGTGACCAAAGGCGGGTGTATAGAACTTGTGAGCGACCTGACCCAGGTGAGAGTGATGGGCACCCACCGGATGATGATTCCATGAGTTCATTCTGGCGCAGCATCTGGTCGGTGCCCGTCGCTCACACCAAGGGTGTTGGACGCGGGATACTGAACGAGCGTGCGAACCAATACCGGAAATGAGGGCAATTATAATCAGCCCCCAAGACGTGGCCGATGCAGCCCGTCCATTGCCCAATTGGAAGTGTCCGGGGCTGGATAGGCTACACAATTTTTGGCTGAACAGGCAAACAAATCTCGCCTTGTGACCATTTGCCGATGGGTGGTCGAAGTGATCAATGGAATGGTCCGTTCAAATGAGATTTTCGGCTTTTGAGAAATGTTCATGTCAACTGCGCCTTAAACAACATGTTCAACTATTATAAAGTCGCTGTGCACATCATATTTTGATCGAAGACAACGTCCACGCACAAACACTTTTAGAGATCATCAGAGAAAGGATTGAAATGCCCAACAGATTAGCCGATCTTGTTTGCAGGTACAATTACAATAGGCGAAGAACTAGATATATTCCGACCCGTCTCCGCGGACCTTCCAAAACATAACGGTATACCAAGGCTCACAGAAGATCTAACGTTGTTCAGTCTTGGCTTCTATCAGTTATAGCAAGCAAGGAGTTATTACGCTGAGCACATTAAAGTAGAATCGAAGCCGAAGCCGAATTTATGATATTAGAAAGTAAAACGGTTTTTCAAGATAACAATCGAGGCCTTATTAAATGGCAATGTTTTGTTGAGCTTAACACATTGCAGGAAAATAAAAAAATTCACCTCGCTAATAAATTAACAACAACACAAATTGATTTTAAAAATCAAGTCATGAAGGTAAAACTAGCAGTGCAATTATTAAGCGCTAGTGTTGCAAAAGCGATTGAATTCTGTGATCAAAAGCTGTATTTGTTAAATTTTGCCAACTCTGCAGCAACGGTAAATTTTAGTATCTAAAATAGAGTGCACTTCTTCTTCTTAGCGTGTCGATGACAATCTACACCGTGTCGGCCCAGAACTCAGCAACGAGTTTAGCACTGTCCGTAGCGTCCATTAGTTCTTGAGGTGTACAGGTAACAGGGCAGGCGGGCTGACTGTTTATCGGCTTTAGTAGCAAAGGCACCTTCTCTTTATAATTCGTTTATATTATTTAAATAGAGAGGAGGTCTTATGTATCCACCTGAGGACGTGATTCATTTATGTAATACCGCAGAAAAAATAGTATAAAACAATATAGATTCGAAAAACGTAGTTGATCGTGATCCTCGAAGCATGGTTACTAAAACGCTGCAGTTGTTCATTGGAACAGATATATTTAATGTTCTTTATGCTCATTTAATTGAACAAGAACCTTGCAGCAATCATTTACTGCATTTGCTTAGAGCTGTGATTCAAAAATATATTGATATACGCGTCAAATATTAAGTTCGAAAGTCAAATCTCAAGAAAACTAAAAGACAGCTTTATAACAAGCTTACGCTTTTTAACGGTCAATAAAAACGAGAAATGATAGTTACTATCTTCACTTGACATACGGAGCCAATTAAAACTTTTTGTTACGGTTTTTATGTTGTATTGTATAAAATAATTAATATTAACAGAAATTTTGTTGCACAAGTTCGCCAAGTGGCAGTAATTGGAAGAGAGAGAGCAATATCGCGCGTTCAATGGTGACGTTTCTCGTGAAGCTTGCAGGATCTTTAGCATTATTCGCGGCCGAGCCGCAACATCTTCCCGCCCCGTTGAAAGTATTTTCAGCCCTGGATATCATCTGCTGTTGGTAGGGGGCAGAGAAGAGTCAGTGTTCTTCGTATGCAACCCTTGATGGTATTAATATCTGCTACCCGGGAAACTCCGTCTGGTCCGGGAAATAGACGGGCGACTCTTCCAAGAGTTTAAAGGCGGCACAAAAGCCGCCGCATCCTCTTGTATGAGCACCATATCACCGACATTGAGTTTAGCGGTGTTAGTTCTCCATTTTGTTCTTTGTTGAAGCTCTCCAATATACTCTTTCTGCCATCTGTTCCAAACATCCTGCCTAAAGCGCAATACACACATAGAGCGGGTGCGGGCGCGGGTCGTGTTCCTCGCGTGACACGCGCTGTTCGTCGTCTTCACACAAAACGCGGGCGCGGGTCGTCGGCGGATCGGCCGCGAGCATGCCATGCTAGCAACAGCGGATGCAGCAGGCGACACATGCAGTGTGATTGATAATGTCGGTTGATTCGAACACGGACGAACAGTTATTTCTACTTATTTTGAAAAGAAGAGCACGGAAATGAAAAATAATTTGGGTTCATGAAATTAATAAAAAAAGGCTACAATATTGAGAATATCATCGCCTGTGTAGAGAATTAGAAACGTACGAGGATTGCTTCTACAAGAAGTATTTCCACATCTCAAGGGCGAGTTTTGAAGAGTTCGTTTTTGTAGTTTTTTTCAGTTGGTTCGTACAAACAACTACGTTTACGAACACATTCAATAATTTTTCATTGAGATCCATAGCATAATCGAATTACTTTTTGTAAATATGCCCAAAACAAACTCTCGACACGCGCAGCGACCGACCCGCACACGCGACAGTGTGAATACCTTTCGGAGAATACGTGTATTACGAAAAATAGAACGGCGTTGTGCCCGCTCCCGACCCGCTTACCCCGCGCTCTCTGTAGTGGCGGGCGACGGGCGCCGCTCCCGCGCACTACCCGCCCCGCGCCCGACCCGCACACGCTTTCAGTGTGATGTCTTTCCTATAAATACAAGGAATTAGACCCGCCGTACTCCCGTCCCGAACCACGCCCGACCCGCGCCCGCTCTCTGTGTGTATTGCGCTTTAATTTTTCAAGACGTGCATACCGCCGAAGGTTGTTCTCATTGGAGTTCAGGATATTTTGTGACGGCAGCGCGGTCAAATGTCTTCCTATGAGAAAGTGTCCAGGAGAAAGTGGAAGGAAGTCGTTGGGAGAGGATGACAGCGGGCACAAGGGACGACTTGATTTTCTTGAGTATTTAATTTACTTGAATTTTGAAAGAGATTAGGCAAGTTACTTTTATATTTTCTTAGGTTAAAACATCCAGAGCTAAATATTTGTGAAACAGATTTTTGTATATAACGTAACTGGTCTTCCCGGTTACTGCCTGTAATAAAATCATCAACATAACAATCATATTTAATTATATTTTTTATTAGGTCATCATTCCTCCCCGAGCTGATAGATGCATCTAGTACTTAAATAACTTGCACTTGCAGTGCCATATGTAAGAGTATTTAATTTTAGTATTTTGATGGGCTGTGACTCCTCATTTTTCCACAATATAAGTTGTAAATTACGGTCGCTTTCAGATACTTCTATTTGACGATACATCTTCTCGATGTCTCCTGTCAACAGATACTTATTTGTCTGGCTCTAATTAAAATAGCAAAGAGAGAATCTTGTATATTAGGCCCTGACATTAATATATCGTTTAGCGAATAGCCAGAGGAGGATGGTGCTGAACCATCAAAAACTACTCTTAACTTAGTGGACTCACTGGTTTCTTTTAAGACAGCATGGTGACATAGAAAATATGAAAGGTCAGGTTTACCACGGACCTCAGAAAGGTGACCTAAATCTTCGTATTCCTTTATGAATTTAATATATTCTGATTTTAGATCTGAATTTCGCTTAAATCTTTTCTCTAAGTTAAGTTAACGTTTTTTAGCCATGGCATAAGTATCACCCAAACAATCAGGTGAGTCTACTAAGGGTAGCTTCACACAAAACCTACCATTATTTAGTCTAATTGTATTTAGTAAAAATGTTTTTCGCAATACTTGTCACTTTCACTTAAAATAGGTTTTTGGGGAATCTCTTCAAGGTTCCAAAATATAGGAAGAAATTTTTCTACTTCATCCTTTGCATTTTGAGTCACAAAGGCATGATTACATTGTATGGAGTTATAAGATTTCTTTAAATACATAGGGCCAGAAATGAGCCACCCAAATTTAGAGTTTAGCAATTTAGGATTTTCAAGACCAAGTGAATGTTGCTCACTTCCTAGAATGTCCCAAAATATATCAGCCCCAATCAAGACATCGATTGCAGCAGGCTGGTTGAAGGTGGGATCGGCCAATATAATATTTGATGGCAGCTTTAGGGCCTTTATGTTGATAGGAGCTTTAGGTATCTCGCTAGTCAACTCATTCATTACAAGACAGGACAATTGCACCCTGAATGTAGTATTTAGAGAATTTATTTGAGTCATTCAAGACTCAAGCACATGATTGGAACAATTATCACCTGTCCCTATGACCTTAAGAGTGTCTATAGGTGTTGACTTTACGGCCAACTTATCCTTTAGTGATTTGGTAATAAAAGAGGATTGGCTACCGCAATCGCATAATGCGCGAACTTTAGTTTTTTGTTGTGTAATAGGATTAGAGACTTCAATTAGGGCTGTTGATAACAGCACTTACTTTATATTTTGTGTTGAATGACTGACTATAGTTTCCGGATCAGTATCGCTGACCTGAACATTATTTGTTAAAGAGCTTGTAGGGGCATGAAGTCAAAAGTCAAAGTCAAAGTTTTTTATTTCAAATAGACCAGATTACAGGCACTTTTAAAACGTCAAAACTAGGTGCACGGTTCCAAAAGGTAGGTTCTATGGAGAAGAGCCGGCAAGAAACTCCATGAATACTCTTTTTAAAATAGTAGATCATGACTATTCATGACAATTCCATTACAGTAGCGTACGACATAGAATGAGAATAATGCAGGTTAACGTAACAAATAAACTGACATAAGAGTAACAAATAGAAAAATATGCCTTCTAGGATTGCCGTAGCAGTTAAGAGCTGACCAGTCCCGACAGACAGCACCCGTTCACGAGTATGACGTGCATATCCGCATCGCTTAGCTCAACCATATTGTAGGGAACCCAACGACCGGATATACAACGCCACCATCAGCAGAACATTTATGTGAGCATGACAGACTCATACTGGCAGACAATAGGCAGTAAAATGATATAATTATAGGTGTATCATTAATTGCTGCATGATGCTCATACTTTACACACAGTTTTACCGTTGAGTCCGGCGCGTACGCACGTCATTGTCGCGATGGAAAAACAGTCGAGTAAAACAATGTCCTCGGATATTGTCAAATGTGTTAATTGTAACGTAGTGATTAACGAAGTACTTGCTTTTATCTGTAATAAGATCGATGTGATGGATGAAGAAAGTATCAGCCGCATTTGTGTTAGTGCTTTCTCAGAGAATGATATTGTGAACGCCAAAAACTTGTTGTTTGACTCAATAACGACAACAAAGCGAAAAAAGTTAAGAAAGAAACAAGGCAAAACACTACGTAATATTGACGATATAGTATGCCTATTGAAAGAGACTGAGCCTAACGATATTCCTATTTTTGTTGCACGGGACCTGCAAAAATTACCTCCAGTACTTTTTGACCATGTAGACGTGACTAGGATACTTAAGGATATTGTAAAAATGAAAAGTGACTTGAATCGCATTTGCGAAGAATACGCCACGTTGGATCAAGTGAATAACCTTCGGGTGGAGGTAGAATCCCTTAAAAACGCGTCGATTGTAAATAACTTCCAACGAAGGGTCAACATCAAAAGGGGTGCTGCCTCCTTGCTGTCCAGTTTTGAGTATGAAAGCGGACCCATGGGATTGTCCCCTCTATGTAATGCACCAGTAACTCACAGGAGAAGTCCAACAGTCTCTCCTGCAAAGAAGCGCATAACTTTTTCTGATGAGGGTACATTGAAAACTACGCCGAGCCGAGAGTCTAACGGTTTACGTTTTGTCGGAGCTCACGAAACTGCTGATACCAACACGTCATCGGAATGCCGCCCCCCTGCCGCCACCGCTGCCTCAGCTACGGCAGAGCGTATTATTATCAATACTCCGGTACACACAAATCTGAAGGATTCCTCACAAAAAAGTTTCTCCGAAATTTTAAATGAGAATGAAGGCGAATTCAAGTCACAACCCCTGGATGACGGGTTTATACTGGTTCAAAAAAAGAGGTCGAGAAACCGTTTCCAGGGTAAAATTGGAAAAGGTAATGTGGACATAAGTTCAAACTTCAAAGCCGCTGATATTAAGGTTCCGATATATATCTACAATGTATCAAAGGAGACAACTGTGTGTGACATTAAGAAATACGTTACAAGTAAAATAAATCTAGACATTGAGCTTCAAAAAGTGAATATGAAAATTACAAAGGACTACAATGCTTATAAAATATTTGTACCCAAAAATAAACTCAGCGTATTTTTAAATGATGATTTTTGGCCCAATGGAGTGATGTTTCGTCGTTTTGTTGACTTTACTCTTAACACAGTGAGACGTGATTATCGGGATATTGATAAAACTAACTTGACGTATGGATCTAACAACAAAACTCATATCGTTTAATTGTAAAAATATCTCGAGGTCAATTGAATGTGTGAGAGGATTATGTAAACAAGCAGACATCATTGCGCTGCAGGAAACGTGGCTGCTGAATCACGACATTCCTATGCTGGGCAACATTGATGGTGCATTCTCCTTTACTGGAAAGTCGGCGGTAGACCTGTCTGCGGGTGTGCTTCGCGGGAGACCGTACGGGGGTGTGGCCCTGTTGTGGAGATCAGCTGTGTTCCCAGAGGTGGTCGTTATTCCGTGCAGTAGTGTGCGTATCGCTGCTATAAAAATAATGTGTGCAAACCGGTCTTTGTTAGTGATAACGGTATATATGCCTACTAATTCAAACGAGAATCTATGTGAATTTACGGAGTGTTTAAGTGAACTAAACGCCATTATTGAAAGTAACGATGTTAACTCAGTGATTATACTTGGGGACTTCAACGCTCATCCGGGTAAGCTGTTTCATTCAGAGTTGTTGTCATTTTGTACGGAACAATCTTGGTCGTGCGTAGATACGGAACTTTTACCTAATGACACTTATACTTATGTGTGCGGTGCGAGTGGCAGTCACAGCTGGCTCGATCATTGTGTAGTGACGAGCGCTGCGCGTTCGGCCATATTAAGTGCGTCTGTACTTAATAATGATGTATATTGGTCCGATCACTATCCGCTATTGCTTGTTTGTAATTTTAATTTCATCCGCTCAAGCGGCCTACAGCCGACGAAGCTAAGTAATATATTTAATAATAGTGTAAAATGGGGAGAAAGAGACTCTGATCAAATAGATAAATATCATCGTATTTGTAATTCTAAATTAAAGTTAATTAACTTTCCCCCGGAATTTCAATGTTGTGCTGACGATATTATGTGTGATAGTGACGAGTATAAATTGTTATTAAATGACATGTACGACAAAATAATCAGTATTTTGACAGGGGCTGCTAAGGCTAGCTATTATGTGCCTAAACGTAACAACCATAGGTATGTTACTGGTTGGAACCGGTATGTCAGTGACGCTCACAGGAGGGCGCGATTTTGCTTTCAGACGTGGGTGTTGGCTGGGAGACCAAGGTCTGGGAATCTGTATATTAGGATGTGTGAATCGAAAAAGATATTTAAATCAAAGTTGGCTTTTTGTCAGAAAAATGAATCACAGATAAAAATGAACATTATAGCAGAAAATCATATGAATAAAGACTTTAGTAGTTTTTGGAAAAACACTAAAAAGCTAAGCCCAGTGTCGGGCCTTCCTGCTAGCGTTGGTGGTGAACATGACCCCCATGATATAGCTTGTGCATTCCAGCGGCATTTCAGGGTTGAGTCCCCGCTCGGGCCTGCGTCTGGGGTGCCCGCTGCTGAGAACCACCTCACCGCACTTAATGTCAGATTTTCTGCAAAGACTGTTGCGACGATTATTAATAAAATGGTGAGGGGCAAGTCTCCCGGCCACGATGATCTCAGCATCGAGCATCTAAAGAATGCGGGAATACACCTGCCTAGAGTTCTATCGATGTTCTTTAACCTCTGTATTAGTCACGGTTACGTACCCGAGAGCCTTATGTACACTATAGTGGTACCGATCGTAAAGAATAAAACAGGTGACTCATCGGATCTGTCAAATTATAGACCTATCTCTCTGGCTACTGTTATAGCAAAGGTGCTGGACAGTTTGCTTGACAAGCAGTTGGAAAAGCATCTTCAACTGCATGATGCTCAGTTTGGGTTCAGACCAGAACTTTCGACTGAAACTGCTATCCTCTGCCTCAAGCAGACTGTTCACTACTATACTAGTCGGGGCACACCTGTCTATGCATGCTACCTCGATTTATCAAAAGCCTTCGATTTGGTGTGCTATGACAAGCTGTGGCAGAAGCTGGAGAGTGACACGGAGGTGCCTCGGGAGGTGATTTCATTGCTTAGGTTCTGGTACGGCAACCAAAGCAATAGAGTGCGGTGGGCGGGTGCATATTCAGCTGTATACGGTTTGGAATGTGGGGTTAGGCAGGGCGGAATTAGCTCCCCCCACCTCTTTAATTTATACATGAACCGGCTCATCGGTGAGCTCAGTGACACTGGTATTGGTTGTTCCATAGACGGAGTAAGTGTTAACAACTTAAGTTACGCGGACGATATGGTGTTACTGAGCCCATCGATTGCAGCGTTACGGAAATTGGTGTGCACCTGCCAATCGTACGCGGAAGCCCATGGGCTCAGATACAACGCGAATAAGAGTGAGTTCATGTTGTTCAAGTCAGGAAGCAAGGGCTACTCCCATGTTCCACATGTAACTCTAGGCGGCATGCGTTTAAAAAGGGTCAGTGCCTTTAAGTATCTGGGTCACTGGGTGACCGAAGACCTGTGTGACAATGAGGACATCGAGAGGGAGCGCAGGGCACTGTCCATCCGGTGTAATATGTTGGCTCGTAGGTTTGCACGTTGCACTACTCAAGTAAAGATAACATTATTCAAGGCATACTGTCAGACTTTCTACACGTGCAGCCTGTGGACTAATTTTACATTGAGGGGGTACGGTGCTCTGCGTGTCCAGTATAACAATGCGTTTAGGATATTGTTGGGGCTGCCACGCTTCTGTAGTGCTTCCGCTATGTTTGCTGAGGCGCAGACTGATGATTTTTTCGCCATAATCAGAAAAAGGTGCGCCTCGCTGTTAAGGCGTGTGCGTGGCAGCCCGAATGGTATCCTTAGCGCATTGTCCCAGAGGTGGGACTCACCAATGCTGATGAGGTGGATGCGACTGCACGCTAGCGGCCCCTCATACTTATAATAAGATTTTAATTCTTCTGTGTGTTTTATTTTTATTTTAATTAATTTTGTATTTTATTTTGTTTTTTTTATGTAAAATTATGGATTTTTATTATCTGCTATAAATAAATTGAATTGAATTGAATTGAATTTACAGTGGAATGCAAGCATCATAAAGCAATATTATCAAAATAATAATTATAAAACAAAATCAAACTATTTAGCCAGAGTATTATTATACAATAAATAATAAAATTAAATGCATTATGAAAATTTGAATAAAAAAATAATAATATAAAAATTAATAATATGAAAATTGATAAAATAATGTACAGGTTATTTTAAGTCAATAAAAAAAGTAAAAAAATAATAATACTAGTAATTAAAGTAATAGTAGTAATTAAAAAATAATAACCCACTCCGGGTCTTTTAGACCCGCGACGGCGAAACCGGGGCCACACCTCTCTACACCTCTAGCCGCTCACACGTCTGTTGCTCCCTTCGCCTATGTACTGGCGGCTTTCAGGGGGCCCAGCTAGTGAGCTGGCGAGTCACCGTCTGCCAATAAATTTCAATTGTAAATGTTAAAAGGCAGATGCCGTTTTCCTCCGGCAATAGAAGTTAACCATGTTAAATAATGTTGAACGAATAGAATACATAATAAAAAAAAATAGTAATATAGTTTATATAATCGATATCCTGTCTATGGACATAGTCGATTGTTTGAAGTATGATTGTCTGTAGTAAAAGACTATTAAAAAATAAACTTCTTCTCTCATGTGTCAAGCAAAGCACACTAATTGTTTTATTAAAATTTAAAACTGCTACCAAAACCTCAACAGGTTATGGGCCCAGAGCGCCAGAACTAATAAAATAAAACCCCAAGCAGTAAGAACAACAAAAAAAGGTAAAGTGAATACACATGCGCACCCGTAGAAGTGAACAAAATGGAGTCGTTCATAGAACTTCAGAAAATTTCAAAACTATCTTGTGAAAAAGAATTTCCAGTATGGAAATTCCAAGTGAATATTTTATTCAAAAGCTCAGGTCTACAAGAGGTCATCTATGGCACTGGTACAGGAGCAATCCCTATGCCGTCAAGGGAACAAAATATGGATTACGAGTTAAAAGATGCAAAGGCTCAAAGAATTACTATGATGACCATTGATAAAAAGCTAATGATTCACATAATGACATGTGAAAATGCAAAAAGCATGTACGAAAAACTATGTACATTGTTTGAGAGAACTAACGAACAACGTAAGTGTGAACTTCTGCAACAATTTTATGTATATCAATATGACACTAACAAAAATATGGCAGAAAATATTAGCATGCTCGAAAACATTAGATATCAATTAAACATCTATGATGAAAAAATATCAGATAATAGTTTTATTGCAAAAGTATTGGCAATATTACCTGAAAAATATTCTAACTTTGTTACATCCTGGGAATCTTCCCCGTTACATGAGAAAACTTCAATAAATCTCTCAAGTAGATTATTAAAAGAAGAAGAGAGATATCAAATGCATACAATTAAAGAGCAACATGAGGTTATTGCATACAAAGCTCAAAGAAAATGGAACAAACATAATGATAATACTTACAAAAAGGATAAAAAATGTGAAATATGTAAAAAAACAAACCACCCTACAGAAAAATGTTTCTTTAAGAATAAAACTAATAACAAGAACACAGAATGTACCATATGTAAGAAGAATAATCACACAACAGAAAAATGTTTCTTTAGACAAAATAATCAAAAAAGTAACAACCATCCTAAAAACAACACTGCATTTCTGACACACATGGATGAAAGATATGAAGAAAAAGAAGTTATTTCATTTATTGTAGACTCAGGATCTTCAAGCCATCTTACCAACAAGAAAAAATTATTACACAACTTTCAAGAAGAGAATGGAAAAATTGGAATAGCAAAAGCCGGAGTGGCCATGCAATCAAAAGGTCAGGGTGAAATACATGGATCAGAGTGTACTCTAAAACAGACTATCTATGTTCCTGATCTGACTAACAATCTTATGTCAGTAAATGCTATAACTAATAACGGCGGAAAAGTTATATTTGAAAATCAAGAAGTTAAAATACTAAAACAAGACAAATTAATATTGAAAGGAAATAGAGAACCAAATGGACTGTATATTGTAAAAGTTTATAACCCTAAACAAGAAACTTCCTTACTAACGGATAAAATAAATAAAGCTGAAGAATGGCATAAAAAAATGGGTCACCCTAGTATTGACAAAATGCTAAACTTAAGAAAAGTTGCAAAAAACATGAATGTGAGTGAAGAAGAAATCAAAAACCTAAATAAAACTTGTAAGGTATGTATAATGTCAAAACAAGTGAGAAATCCATTCAATACAGAAAGACAACGAGCAACACGGCCACTACAAATAATACATACAGATATATGTGGTCCTATTTCACCTAATACATATGATAATAAGAAATACATACTTACCATTCTTGATGACTACACTCATTATACACGGGTCTATCTACTAGAATATAAAAATGAAACTTATGAAGTCATAAAAACCTATATTGAAGAAGTGGAAAGAGAAAAAAATCTAAAAGTCTGGAAAATCAGATGTGATAATGGAGGAGAATATACTAGCAATAAAATGAAAAATTGGTGCCGCTATAAAGGTATAATAATGGACTACACCATACCATACAGTCCCCAACTGAATGGAAAAGCAGAAAGACTAAACAGAACAATTCTGGAAAAAGTAAGAGCATTATTATTTGAATCAAATGAAGAAAGCTATCTATGGGGAGAAGCTGCAAAAACTGCTGCATATCTTATTAATAGAACACCAGTTGAAACACTTAATAAGTTAACACCTATAGAATTATGGACTGGTCAACAACCCGATCTTAAGAATATAGAGATATTTGGCAGTGAAGCATATAGCAAGAAACTTGGACATCTACAAAAACTAGAGTCTAGAACTAACAAAATGATCATGATAGGATATGCCCCAACAGGCTATAGACTATTTGACAAAGAAAAACAAAAAGTGATTATAAGTAGAGATGTAATATTCAATTTCAAAGAAAATATAGACGAGAACTCTGAGGAAGAGCCTATAAAAACGAATGAAAATATAGTGGACGATATTATATTACTTGAAGAAGAGAACGCAGAAGACAAATATAATAATATAATGAAAACTGAAATAAATCATAAAGAAAACTCTTTACAACCAGAGATAGAGATCCCCGAAGAAATAGAGGTTCTAAACACTTCACAAGCAGAAAATAACATACTAGAAATCATAAATGATATACAGGATGATAATAACCAAAATGAAGACCAAAATACAAGTTCACAAAGACCTAGAAGACAACGTAAAATACCAATAAGATACACAGATTATGCTATGTTAACATTTCAAGAAGTGTTGTCATGTCCTGAAAGTAAAGAATGGATAAAAGCTACAGATTCAGAAAAGAGGTCTTTACAACAAAACCAAGTTTGGGATATAGTAGAAAAAGAAGAAGCGAAAGGAAGAAAGACAATAGCTAGTATGTGGGTTTTCAAAATAAAACTAGATGGAAAATTCAAAGCCAGACTTGTAGCGAAAGGCTGTCAACAAATATATGGAATAGACTATGAAGACACATTTAGTCCAGTTATGAGTAATAGTTCATTTAGAATATTAATGGCTATTGCTGCTTCAAAAAATCTTCATATTATGTCATTAGATATATAAACAGCTTTTCTATATGGCAACTTAAAAGAAAATATCTTTAAGGCCTTACCTGAAGATTATGAGGAATACGACAGAAATACAAAAGTCTGCAAACTCAAGAAAAGTTTATATGGATTAAAACAAGCTCCATTGAACTGGAATGAAAAATTTACCTCAGTATTACTTAAAAGTGGATTAAAACAATTGAAAGGAGATAAATGTCTATTCAAGAATTCAGACAGCACAATGTTGCTAGGAATACATGTTGATGATGGAATATTATTGGGAGAAAATAAAGAATGTATGATGCAACTAATAAATAACCTAAAAGAAAATTTTGAAATGACATACATTGAGAATCCTGAAACATTTTTAGGAATAGAAATCACTACGACTAATGATTCAATATATCTAAAACAAAGAGATAATGCTGAGAAAATCATTGAAACCTTTAACATGAAAGAGGCAAAAACAAGTCCTACACCATTATTGAAAAACAACGAAAATGATGTGCAAACAAAAGAAAACTTCCCTTACAGAGAAGCCATATGTCATCTTATGTACCTAACAAATAAAACAAGACCTGATCTGACATACGTTGTGAACTATGAGAGCAGAAGCATGGAAAATCCGAAAAATCAAGATATAAATAATGTCAAAAGAACCATTAAATATCTGAAAGGAACCACAAATGCTAAAATAAAATATAATAAAGATGAAACCTTAACAAAAATAGAAGCATATTGCGATGCTGATTATGCAGGAGACAAAGAGACTAGAAAAAGTACAAGTGGCTATATTATAATGTATTGTGGAGGTCCAGTGCATTGGTGCACAAGGAAACAACCCATAGTAGCACTATCAAGCTGTGAAGCTGAATATATTTCAGCCGCTGAGTGTTGCAAAGAACTATTGTATGTAAAAGGACTAATTGAAGAACTTATTGAGAATAGAATAACAGTGAATCTAAAAATAGACAATCAAAGTGCAATAAGATTAATTGAAAATGGAGTGTTCAATCGTAGGTCAAAACACATTGATGTCAGGTACCATTTCTTGCATAACTTATTTGTTGAAGATATAAAAATATCTTACTGTCCTACTAACTTCCAATTAGCAGATATCTTTACTAAACCTTTAAAAACTAATAAATTTCGTGAAATTAGAGATCTTATTATGTTAACATAACTATACTTGTGTTTATGAGAAATTATAACTACTTATTAAAACTGTAACTACTACCAAATATACCTATGTAAAACTCTAATACTATGTATAATAAATAACTAAAATTAAATATGTTTGGAAACAGAGTAAATGGATAACAGTAAACTTAACTAATTTGATTTGTATAACTACATTATTTGAAAAATCGAATATATGTAAGTAACATTTGATAAAACTTAAAAATACTTTATAATAACTTTAAGCAAACTTCTCTAAGTACATAATTGTGCTAACTTGATTTTTTTTTTAAGTACCTAACTACTGTTAATGTAACTATGTGTAACTGCAATGCTTTTTTTATTACGGGGGTGTGTTAAATAATGTTGAACGAATAGAATACATAATAAAAAAAATAGTAATATAGTTTATATAATCGATATCCTGTCTATGGACGTAGTCGATTGTTTGAAGTATGATTGTCTGTAGAGTGCGCGCAAGATAACTCTGCGCGCGACTGAGGGCGTGCTAAACGTTGCCATGATCGCAAAAGTTCAAATTACCGCTTTTTAAGCTTTACTTTTTTATCGCTAAACATATTTTTCCCGCTAAACATTCCTCAATCAGGTAGTTCTACCATCAAAATTAATAAAACGGCACACACTTTGGTGGACCATGATTAGTTCCGATTTCGGCCGCGCGCAGACTTATCTTGCGCGCACTCTAATAAAAGACTATTAAAAAATAAACTTCTTCTCTCTGGTGTCAAGCAAAGCACACTAATTGTTTTATTAAAATCTAAAACTGCTACCAAAACCCCTAAAACCCACTAAAACCACATAAAACCTCAACAAACCAATCCACTAAACACCCCTTCCCATAGACCAATTTTCTTTTTTACCATATTTACAATAGTTTTGCACCTGAGACGGTCCGTGACTGTACTCCAATAGTGCAGCCGTGGAGTCCCCGGTTGGTGCCCCATCCTATTTTAGATTAAAGTTCTCAAAGGGGCCTCTGCGCGTTGGACCTGTGTCCCCCGTATGCCTTCCAAAGGACCGGACATCTTCCGCACGGAAGATGAGCCGTGATATAAAGAGATAATGCTAGAAGTGTGGCTTTTGTGAACGCACCTTATAATTATTTATAGTTCGAGAGTTGGCAACACTGTAACACAGTAGTCTCCATATACCCCGGTCACTCAAAAAGTCTCGAAATTTCTATGTAAACATAAACATCCAGTATTTGCTCACTAGTTCTCTTTGTTCATGTGCACTAGCAGTCTTACCGTATACCGCTTAAGAGCCGGTCGCGTTACGTTAGCTAAGGAATATTGTCTCCGATACCATTTATCCGTTTATAGTTTTATACTCAGTGTGTTTCAAAATATACATCTAGTAATTTGTAACCTGTACTTGATACATTCCAGCCGCCTCACTGCGTAATCAAACAGGGGACAGGCGTTCTCCCGCCTGCCTCCCCAAAGAAGTAAACTCTACTGGCCTGGACTTAACTCAAATTTTGTTAGATTTTTTAATCTCAAACGAAATTGACATACAAGATATGCGTAATCAAGGTTACGATAATGGTGCAAACATGAAACGGAAAAATATAGGTCTACAAAAACGAATTTTAGATTTAAACCCGCGCGCATTTTTGGGTAAAGCCACCAAAGAGTACGCGCTACTAAAGAGTACGCAAACTCTTATCGTAGGTTTATTTTTTCTCGAAATGGCAACACCACTGACACATGTTAGTAGCATCTGTTATGTCAAGGTGAAGGACGACAAATTGCATCGCTAAGCCACAGAAGACGTATAAGCTTTAGCTTATCTACTGTGTTAACCGTGTTCAAGTGTAGCGGTTTAATGACAATTTAAAGAAGGTTATGAATAAATATAAATTCGTTGGCAGAAAAATTTTCAATATGGATGAAACTGACCTACAAACGTTTCCTAACAAACTACCTAAAGTTTATGCCACCAAGGGGAAGAAAATAGTTGGGAAAATAGTGTCCGCTGAAAGAGGACAAACAGTGACTGCTGTATGGGCGCCACTGGATCATTTGTGCCGCCAGCATTAATATTTCCTAGAAAACGACAAAAGCAAGAACTGCTTGATGGACCACCAGAAGACTCTTTGCTGCTTGTTTCAGATTCAGGATATATGAATTCTGATTTATTTGTTTTGTGGCTGTAGCACTTTATTGAGATGGTAAAACCATCTAACGACACGCCAGTTCTTTTCAAGTTATAGCTTAGTAACAAGACAAGACATGTGTGCACTTTTACTCAGCATTATAAAGCAAAACAATTGATCGCCATTAAAAATCTTTTTAATTTATACTTACAAAGAATTTACGAGATCACCAAAATGCTTAATCTTACAACTACATCATTTTCAACTCATTTCGTGTTATTTTACGGTGAAACCCCCCCCCACACCTCTCTACACCTCTAGCCGCTCACACGTTTGTTGCCCCCTTCGCCTATATACTGGCGGCTTTTCAGGGGGCTCCCAGCTAGTGAGCTGACGAGTCACCGTCTGCCAACACAATTTAATGTTAAATTTGAAAGGCAGACGCCGTTTTCTTCCGGCACCAGAAGTTATCCAATCCAATTAACACCCCTTCCCATAGACCAGATATTTTTCACCATATTTTACAATAGTCTTGCACCCACTTGGGACGGTCCATGACTGTACTCCAATAGTGCATTCGTGGATAGTCCCCGGTTGGTGCCCCACCCCATTTTAGATTAAAGTTCTCAAAGGGGCGTCCGCGCGTTGGACCTGTGTCCCCGTGTATGCCTTCCAAAGGACCGGACATCTTCCGCACGGAAGATGAGCCGTGATTCAAAAGAGATACAGGTATAATAATAAATTTTATTGCAGTAAGATGTTACAAAACTTTACACATTGGCCCCAAACTAGGCAAGCCTGTATCTTGGGTACCAATACATGCGGTAATGGATTTTAAATTTATCCTCAACTTGACAATTTGGGATAATATTCTTCAAGAGATTAATAGAGTGAACGTTGAAATACAAAAAGAGGAATATTATCATTTCGCGTTCTATGGCGCTAATGCAAGGCCTTGGTAAGATCTTGCAAGAAATAAGAGAAAAACCGGCAGAATATTGGATCAAAGAACACAATTACTGTACATCACAAGCAGTCGGAGGCTATGTTTTGTTGACCAAAGATACAAACTACCATTGCCTCCGACTGCGTGTAATGTAAAGTAACTTGCAATTTTAACTTGTTTTTTCCTTTTCAGTTCATTAATTTTAAGCAGTCAGGTTTTTTGTTTTAATAATTATAATTTTTTGAGTTTAAGTACCTATATCGCTATTTTGAACACTTCGAGCAACGTCAGTGTGGTGTAGGGGTTTGACTGCATGAATTATAAGTAGAGTCTCGGATTCGATTCCCGAGTGAATGCATTTGATTTTTTTCAACTTTTTTTTCACAATATTTATGTTTTGTCATATTTTATTAAATTTTATTAAAATTGTACACTGAAGTAAAAGCTTGTGACCTAATTTTTTTTTAGATAATTACTTATTTTAAGATAATAATCATTAGGATGATGAATAGGGAAGTTCTTACCGCTGCGGTTTCTTTCTTTGGAATAGAATTTTTGGATGTCGCTCAGGTAGGCATCGAATGCTTTTAGTTTGCAAAATAATAGGCAAGAATACATAGGTAAAAAAATATCACTAAGTATACCTAATTAATTGAATTGAATTTATAAGGGCTTTGATTTGAAGCCTTCGGCTTCGGAGTAATTAGATTCCACTTTACATCGTTTAGGTACTCTTTTTAATCATTTATTTCTTTACATACCCCTAGATTAAATCATGAAGCGTTCGTAATTGAGTGGTACACAAAAACGAAAACACGCAGACGGGAATAAAAGAAAAATAGCCGAAACAATAAGTAAAACAAAAAAGTTAACAAGTTTTTTCCGTCCCCCTCTATCTGAATCACCGCCATCAGTTAGTATTCCAATTCCAGGGACGTCAAAAAACAGTGAAGAAAATTTTACGATTCAAGAACCTTCTGATTCTGAATTTGAAACCTTGAATAATACTGAAGATATAATAGACGAAACTGAAATTAACAGAGCACGAAATCAAGAAAATGACCCAGGGCTATGGCTTGAATTTTCAAACGTTGACATTGAATATTGGCTATCTTGCGGACCAAATAACTGTCAAAATCATAATAGTTCATTTGAAAAATCCCGTCGAACTTATGGTTCAACGTCGCGTTACTGCCATGAAAAAGTATTTATTGGCCGAAAGCCTAATTGCGAAAACTACAAAAGAGTGTGAGAGAGAGGCTAAGAGTGGCTACTTTATTCGTCGTCTACAGGATCACTTTACTGCCTTGTATGTAAGCTTTTTTGTCCAGATAAATCTTCAGTTTTTGTTAGTTCAACAGGTTTTAGTGACTGGAGGAATACCAAAGTAATGATTGAAGGTCACGAAAAGAGTTCTAGTCACAGAGATTTTCTATTAACATATTTAACACGCAGGCAAAGCTTAAGCTTGCATCAAGGTTTTGATAAGCAAATTCATGAAGAGAATGTTTACTAATAAGTCAATTTGATCCCTTGCTTTTGCCCTTCCCTTGCCGCTCGGCACACATAACCAAATATGAAAACACCGGAAAAGGAAACGTCTCTTATTTATCTAAAACGATCTACGAAGAGTTGATTATGATAATGGCCCAAGAAGTGCATGGTAAAATTATATCGCAGATAAAAGATTCTAGATGTTATAGTCTTTCAGTCGATTCTACGCCGGATTTGACGCACATGGACCAGCTCAGCGTAGTTATTCGCTATATAAAAGATGGGCAGCCAGTAGAGCGATTTTTTACATTTATTGAGTTGGAAACGCATCACACAGGAGATGAACTAGCAAAAATGCAGAGGCCAGTCTTATGACAATGCTTCAAATATGTCTGGGCGTTACAATGGCATGCAGCAGAAAATTCTAGAGGCGAATCCGTTTGCAAAACATATCCCATGCGCAGCCCATTCTCTCAATTTAGTAGGTCGAAGCGCCGTAGATTGTTGCCTAGAAGCTGTAAAATTGTTTTCATTAGTCCAGAATCTATACAATATTTTTTTCTGGTGTAACCATAAGGTGGCGCATATTAAAAGATCATTTGGACAATGAAAGTGTTTGGAAATCTTTAATCAGAAACGAGATGGGAAGCACACGCTATAGCGACATCAGCTATTTCACAGACATATAGTAAAATTATAGATTCATTAGACGTCATTTCTGTGGATGACATGCAAAAGGAGAAACCAGAAGAGAAGCAGCTAATTTGTCAAATAAACTACAAGAATTGGAGTTCGTACTCATATTGGTCATGTGGGACGAAATTTTGCAAAAGTTCCGAAAAGTCAGCAAGGCATTACAAGACCCAAAAGTTACTCTAGAGACTTTCGCTAATCTCTACAAATCACTCGTGGATTTTTTAGAAAAATTGCGGTACGTTTTGATTCTTTAGAAGCTCGCGCAAAAGAAAAGCTACCAGATGTGGAAAACAAAGACACCTGTCAAAGACGAAGAAAGAAAATGCCCAATGATGGTTCAGCTCCTGAAGTAAGTTTCAGCTCAAGAGAACAATTCAAAATAAAGTGTTATTATAGCATCATTGATAAATTAAATGCAGTGATGCGAAAAAGAGGAGAGATATACAAAGAAACAGCAAATTCACATTGTTGAATAAAATACCCGATGCCGATAAAATTATGTGACCGATCAAACTGCAGAATACAGTCAGCACAGTACAAATCTAGTAAACACATATCCAGAAGACCTTAACACCGAATTAGTAACAAAAATTCAACAGTTTCATTCATATGTCATAAGTAAAATAAGTTCCAGACCCAGTGATTCGGCTCGCACAAGTTTACATCAGACTCACGCAAAATTGTATAAAATAATATATGATGACAAAATTGAATCAGCTTTCCCTAATGTGGAAACAGCCCTGCGTATATTTTTATCGCTTATGATTACAAATTGCTCAGCGGAACGTACTTTTTCAAAATTAAAAATATAAAAAAGGACAAAGATGATACAAGAAAGGCTCGCTAATTTATCGATATTATACATAGATTCCGATTTGTTACAAACGTTAGACGTTAATATTATCTTGCGTGAATTCAATGCCCGAAAAAGCTGCAAAGCGCATTTCAATAAATAAATAAATTATGCTTAGGTTTTTATTGTTGTCGCACCTACTCCACTTCTAAGGTACGTTACATCTCATCATCTTATTTTACAAAAAACTAATGTTTTTAGGCGGTAAAGGTTTAAAGACCGATTCTAGTTGACATACGGGTAGGGGGGCTCACAGGCGTGGATTGCTTAGGGCATCAAGAAGTCTTAATCTGTCACTGCAAAAGTCAGATGTTGTATTGTCAGAAGCGGTGAAAATGATTGATATTGCAAAAATAAGTTTGTCTGAATTCCGTAATGAGTCTGCTTTTGAGGAGCTCCTTAACAGCGCGAAAACTGTAGCAAAAGAAGTCGAGGCAATAGCAGAATTTCTCACACCTCCACGCCCTCGCGCTCGTAAAAGGTTTTTTAATTATGAGGCGGAGGATGAACCGATAACAGAAGCGAAAACACATTTTAAAGTAAATTTTTACTACTATTTATTAGATACCGCAATTACTAATAGTCCGGTCAAATTAGACATTTCAAAGTGCAAAAATTCGCATAGAGCTGAAAATTGGTACGAATGTTCGGAACGCCATTATAAATGAAATATAAAAAGTCCCCATCGATCCCACACTTGCAAAAACAATATTCAAGGTCAAAGTTCGTAAACATGGGTTTTTTGCGTTTTTTAGCCAAACGGTAAGTTTTGTGGCGTCACTAAATTTGACCCACAAAAACTAACATTTAATTAAAACTAAACATTTAATTAAATATAATTAAATTACAGAAAGCACACTTACCTCACCATTCGTGTGCTGCCAATACACCTGCTAGCCGCCATCGTCTTCATTGTCTCCGAGCACCGTTACACGTACCTCGTCCCTGCCGCCGCGCGCCGCACCCCGTCGCAAGCGCCGAGCCACTTCTTCGCGGACCACCAGACAGTCCGTTCTACGCTATCAGCCTAACCGCACGTCGCTATTTCTCGCGCTCGTTAGCTCTGACTAATATTGATTACGCATTTAATTTTATATCGCTTCCGTTCTATCGCTCTTGCTATACTTGTACTTCACTTCGTCTTTCGCATCTTGTTGTTCTTACGTTCTTTTACTCTCATCTCACATCAGTGCTATCGCTAAATTGTATTCGCTTAATGTAATAAACAACATCGATTTCGTGTTCGAGTTATTATTTATAAAGAGGGCTTGAACCCCTCAGTTTTATGATATATAAATAGATCAGACAAAAATTGTAGATTGCGCAATTATCTATAAAAATTGTCTACAATTTTTCTCCTAAACGTCACCGTTTCTGAGATAGAGGCGTATAGTTGCAAAACCCCCTAAAACAGTTTTTTTCATAAATTAACTTATTTACATCAACGGCCAGTATTTCAAATTCTCTTTGAAATAAGAAAAATAACTCTTAGCAAATCCCACTATAAGCGTACAAAGGACATTGACCGGTTCTGGGCCATATGCTGCCCAGACATGGGGGTACTTCCAAATGGTTACTTGCATTAATTTATTATTTTTTTAAATATTAAAAAAAAAATCGGTTGCTAGGTTTTTTTTAAAAGTTTTTTTAAGGTTTTCGGGTTGGTTTTAGGTAACTATTATTTTAATAAAATGTTTACGCACAAAAATAATGTGTAACTGCATGACAATCAGATTCCATCATACGGGATCTCGCTCGGAAAATGAGAACAGCTAGGGAATGCCTAGAAAATGATTTTGTTCCTCGCCACTTGGGTTTCGATCACTTGACCAGAGAACAGATCGTAGAAAGAAATCTAGCGGTTCCTAATGCTTTGTTCGCTAATAATGAGAAAGCTATTATAATCTGCGATGGAACTTATATGTAAGTACATCCAAAAGAGCAGTAATTTCACGTTTCAAAAAGTCACGTATAGCCGCCACAAGTACAGAAACCTTCTTAAACCATTTTTATTTGTCACATGTGATGGGCATATTATCGATGTTTCTGGACCCTATCCAGCGACTCAAAATGACGCTACTATTTTGAATAATCTTTTAGATGGTCCAGGTAGAGTCATTCATTGGCTGTTACAGCGCGGTGATTTATTCATTTTAGACAGAGGGTTTCGTGACTCTATACCCATATTAGAATCCCATGGATATGTTGGCATAATGCCAGAATCTCAGGCAAGAAGGGCTACTCAACTAAGTACCATCCAAGCGAATAAATCAAGAATGTGCACCATTTGCCGATGGCCCGTTGAGGTAGTAAATGGGAGGCTGAAACGTGATTTTAAGATTTTTCGTCATGAATATTGTAATGTAGCCATGAGCCACTTTTTCGCAGACCTTAAAATCGCTGCGGCTTTGACGAATGCCTTTCACATCGATATAATAGACAGTCCCCATGCAAGCGATTTTATAAACATTGCTAGAGAGCGACTGAATGTTGCCAATAACTTAGCAGATTATGTCGACGAAAGGAGATTAAACCGAAATAGAGCCAATTCCGAAAATATTACCGTTGAGCAGAATAATGTTACCGCATTTTCAATATTGACCGCTGAAGAATTAACCCTTTTCGCTGTAGGCACATATAAAACTAGCACCGAGTTATTACAGTGAACATGTACGCAGCAGTGGATCATTTCTTATCCAACAATATAACGGACATCTTAATGATCTGTCAGTATTTACTATGACATCTAATGATGTCCAACTCATACGAGCACACATAAAGAGTAGACATACAGTGGTGGACATATAATTAGAAACACCAAGTGTGACTTTTATTTTTAGTACAAATTAACTTGATAATTAATGTTTTACGTATCATAGAGGGCTTATACCTATTTATCTATAATGTATCCACATCATGAAGTATTACTATATCATTTTTGGAAATATCATACAACCGTTTATGTAAAAACTGGTATACTTTATAAAATAAAATGAAGCAACACAACGTACTAAGGTGGACAACTAATTAGAAACAGAAAAAAAGCATTAACATAAATATGAACAAAGGTAACGAAACGGGTCCGTGGGTTACGCCCCCGGTGTGTTTTGCCCCCGTGGTGGAAGCCCCCGATTTTAAATTAAGTTATTATAGTTGATTTCGCCGAAATAAAAATATTTTTTACTAGATACAGACGATGAAAAAAGTGTTTCGGAACCAAATACGTAGACAAACTTACTAAATAAGTATTCTAACTAACACAATATTGGATACTATAAACATGCTACAAGGATATTCACTTTATTACTATATTACAATTATTTACTTTAGATGCATTACTTTGTACTTTGTCTAAACGAGGCGCCCGTGCCCGGCCAAACTGGTTTTACACAATAGCCAGATCGAATTCTAAAAGAAAGAGATAGGTAGTCAAAGAAAGGGAAAGATAGGGTTGAAAACAATAGAGTCCAGGGTGACGGACAGTGAAAATAGCAAACATAGCGATGGGCACTATTTCTATCCCTTTCCCACATAGTTGCAATATGTTACTGATAAGAAAGTTTAGTCGGTCATGTTAACTCAAAATGGCAAGTCCAGGTCCTTCACGGGGTTTAGCACAAACCAATTACAAAATAATTTCAAATAAACTAGGTGGAAGAACGTTACTACATGTCGGATTTGCTTATAATCTTCATAGGAAAAATAATAAATCGAGTGTGTGGACATGCGTAAATAAAAGACATGGCAAGTGTAGTGGTTCTATAAAATTAAGTGAGGAAAGTGACAATGTACAAATCCAAAAGTGTCATAATGCTGAGTGTCAACCTAACTTAATGAAAAATGAAGTTAGAGTTGTTATGGAAAAATTAAAAAAGGAAGTGAAAACGAGTTTCTCGAGCTCTATACAACAAAAATTTGAAACAAAATTTGCCGAGTTAAAAAACACAGACACAGCCTTCGATGAATACATACCCAAATTCAATAATATCAAGCAACAGTTATACAACTCTCGAAAGAAAGCCTTAAATGTAGAAAAGACACAGTTTCGTAATCCAGCTGAAGTCATTATACCTGAGATTTTTCAAAAATATCTATTAGTTGATTACTGTGAGAACGACAACAGAATTATAGTATTCGTATCAGCACAGGCTTTAAAACACATCAAAAATATACAACACTACTTCGGGGATGGTACATTTGATTGTTGTCCAGGTCCATTTTACCAAATATTTACCATTCATGGAGATATGGGAAGTGATGCACAAGCAACCAATATTGTGCCTATATTTTATGTGCTACTAGTTAATAAAGAAAAAAGTACATATGAAGTCATGTTTAAAAAAATTAAAGAAGCTGTGCCGGACTTCAGCCCCATGAAATTCACTGTAGATTTTGAATTAGCTACAATGCTGGCAATAAAAGAGGTATTGCCAGCGGTCACAATACATGGCTGTAATGTTCACTTCCAAAGAGCCATTTACAGAAAAGCGAAGTCTTTAGGTTTATTGGCACACGAAGAAACAACATTGTATGTGAAACTGTGCACCTGTCTAGCATTTCTTCCTAAAGAAGATATAGAAGATGGTTGGCTTTCCGTAATGGAAAACAGGTAATTTTAATTTTAATTTTATTTTAAAGTTTTAACAGCTCATAGATTGTTTTTATAAGTACTCAAAAATAAAAATAATGCTTAGGTATATACGACATGTCATATATATCATAATTTTTGTTTTCAGTATTCCCGATGAAAAAGTCACCCAATTCAACGATTATTTCGTTGAACAATGGCTTGAGCCTCCGGGGATGATCTCAAAGTGGTGTTGCTATAAAGAACGACATAGAACCACAAATTTAGTGGAGGCCTGGAATCAACGGCTTCAGTGCTATCTGGGCCGAAAACCATCATTATTATCGTTTTTGGAAATTATAACAACTGATATTTCTACGTATAGCACAGGTCAAGTGAGGTAAAATGCTGATTACTTACATAACGCTTAATATACCAGTAATTCATTTTTTTTACTCTTAGTAAATAATCTTTATCTTATACTTTCAGATTACGAAGAAATGACAGTCCTATATGTAAAAGGAAAAAATCTTCAATAATCAATGACAAACTCATTGCTAAGCTGACAGACAAATATGAAAAGAAACAAATTACAATTATGGAGTTTTTGGAACAAATCCGTCCGTATGTGCAAGTCAAGCAAAAATAATCACCTACTTACTTAGCTTAAAAATAATGATTTTGCATGTTTATTGTTACATAATTACTACATTTTGCAGTCACTGCATATAAATGACTTAAATTACATAATTTAATTACAAAGTTCAAATCATCCTAATATTTTTACTATGTTTTTCTTCTTTTGTTACTTTTGTTATCTGTGATTTTAAATGTTAATTGTTTTTATTATACACACATCAAAAGTGTCTAGGGATCAAGCATTTTTATGCGGATTTCTTGAGATTGAGATGTGGCTTTGTAATAAATTTATGATTTTATAAATTTATATGGATCCTTTTTGGTGCATTTCATAATTTGAATCAGGAACTGTGAATCAAATTCGAGTAAAAGATGAAAATCAGCTGTCAATATTTTCCCTATAAAAACATACAACGCATTGAAGACATTATTAGTGCTACTGTTTCCCTACTACTGATTAAAACCAACGTTATTATGGAGCGGCGACGTCATTTAAGCAGGGAAGAAATGCTCAGAGCCGTGGGAATGATAGAAGCTGGTTCCCGGCAACGTACTGTGGCTTTAGCTCTGAATACAAGTCAGAGTGTTATCAGTCGACTTTGGACACGTTACCGAAGCACTGGTACCGTGGCTGAGCGCCATGGAGGACGGTATCGCTGCACCACACGGAGACAAGACCGATACATTCAAATCTTAACTCGAAGAGCTCCAACAATAACCGCCATGATGTTAGCCGTGAGGCTTCATCACTCTTCAGGGAACTTAATTAGCGACCAAACAGTCAGAAACCGCTTGCATGAAGTGAACCTTCATTCCCGAAGACCGCTACGGGTACCACCTATAGCAATGCACAATCGTAGGATTCGATATCAATGGGCTCTTGGACACAGAAATTGGGCAGAAGAACAATGGCGTTTCGTGTGCTTTTCTGATGAGTCTCGTTTTGGTATGAGACCGGATACAAGACGTATACGACACTGGAGAACCCCTGGACGCCAACAGCGATTAAAATCCTGCCAGGAAGTCCATCCTTATAGTGGTGGAACCATCATGGTATGGGCGGGTATTTGGATCGGCGGAAGAACTGAGTTGATTTGGATCAGAGGCAACCTCAACGCTCAAATTTATGCTGAGACGATTGTATCAGACGTCATCGTTCCTCTACAAGCGCAAATCGGTCCCTTATTTCAGTTAATGCATGATAATGCACGACCGCACACCGCAAGCGTTGTAAGACAGACTCTCGCCGCAGCTAACATCAATGTCCTGCCCTGGCCTGCTCAGTCGCCAGACTTGAACCCGATTGAGCATGCATGGGATATGCTACAGAGAAGAGCTCTGCCGAATATGGAGGGTATCCAGTCGCAAGAAGACCTTTTTTTGTTGTTGCAACGAACATGGGCGGCCATTCCACAGCGTGATTTGGATGAACTCATTTTGAGTATGCCAAACCGATGTTCTTGTGTTGTTAGTGTTCGCGGTAGAAACACGGATTATTAATTGTTTAAGTTACCCAATAAAATTTTAAAGAAAACTGTTATTTCAGTCTTTTTTTCGAACTTTTGTGTTAGTGGTTCAAATGTCAAAAATCCCTTTATTAGGAAAATGGCAAATTTCTTTATTAATGCAAAGGTGACTTGGTTTATCGTTACTGTGACAAACGAAAACACTTTATTTGATGAATCCTTAAAGAAAATTTTAATTAATATCAATCAGGAGAAAAGTTATTGCAAAAATATATGTTGATCCCTAGACACTTTTGATGTGTGTATTTTAGTGTTTGAACATTCTGTTACCAATCTTCTAAATATTTAAGTAGATGCCTACCTATATACTTAGTACGTAAATAGTATATAAGTACTTAAAATAATCCTAATTTTAAACTGTGATTTTTAATTTCGTATCTGTGATTTTGCATGTTATTGTTGCTTTATTTTAATGTTTGGTTTTATTTGTTATCAAAGTTGTATTTACGTAGATACCTATTATTATTTATTAGACATTTAATTTAATTTTTATTACATATTAAGTACCTACGTATTACCTATTATTACCCATTAGTACCTATTATTAGATAAGCAAACGTTCGTTACACCGACATTGTTAATAAAGATTTATAATAATAAACTATGATTTTGATTTTAATAATGAACCATGACTTAGACATTTTTTATAATAGGTTACACTTTGCTATCTGACTGTACTTTTGATAAAAATATTTAACTAATAAATATTATAGTACTAAAACGAAATCGGGGGCTTCCACCACGGGGGCAAAACACACTGGGGGCGTAACCTACGGACCCAACGAAACAATTAATAATGAAGTTAAATGGTACAAACGTTTTATAATAAACAATTAATGTTTGGTTGGGAAGCCTCTGGTGTCGATTACAGCTCTACAACGACGTGGCATTGATTCTATCAATGTTTCATACATTTCCAGGGAATAGTTCTCCAAGCTTCTACAAATGCGTCTTAAAAATGTTGTAGTATGATACTAGTAGTAGTACGATATTAGTGATATGTTTATTGGACAATGTTTTCTTTACAATGTACCACAAATTTAGATTTGATTCAAATCCGGACTATTTGCAGACCACTCTAACACTGACACTACAATAATCCAAATAGCGTTAAAGCATTTCTAAGAGACTAATTAGTGTCGGTGTTAGAGTGGTCTGCAAATAGTCCAGATTTGAATCAAATCTAAATTTGTGGTACATTGTAAAGAAAACATTGTCCAATAAACATATCACTAATATCGTACTACTATTAGTATCATACTACAACAACTTTAAGACGCATTTGTAGAAGCTTGGAGAACTATTCCCTGGAAATGTATGAAACATTGATAGAATCAATGCCACGTCGTTGTAGAGCTGTAATCGACAGCAGAGGCTTCCCAACCAAACATTAATTGTTTATTATAAAACGTTTGTACCATTTAACTTCATTATTTATTGTTTCGTTACCTTTGTTCATATTTATGTTAATGCTTTTTTTCTGTTTCTAATTAGTTGTCCACCTTAGTACGTTGTGCTGCTTCATTTTATTTTATAAAGTATATCAGTTTTTACATAAACGGATGTATGATATTTCCAAAAATGACATAGTAATACTTCATGATGTGGATACATTATAGATAAATAGGTATAAGCCCTCTATGATACGTAAAACATTAATTATCAAGTTAATTTGTACTAAAAATAAAAGTCACACTTGGTGTTTCTAATTATATGTCCACCACTGTATATCGTCAAAAATCTACTACTGCTACATAATGATACAGCAGGACAATCGTGGAATAGAGTGCATAAGAAATTACTGCTGCTCATGTTTCACGGGTCGCAGAACGATTGGCAGTTGTGCCCATATTATGTGCCTAGTTTGGTTTTTAGGGTGGGCTAGGCACCAAGACGTTATTAGGCGTCCTGCTCTGTTTCTCGATACAATACTTATCGATGACGATGATGACGATTAAGAGAATAATTACGGGTTATACGATATAAACAAATAATGTAATAATAGCTATACAGGGTGGTAATTTGAGATGGGGCATGAACGGCAACTACCTTAACCATTGTAGCTACAGAAAAACGTTCTTAGAAGACCACCCCTAACTTTTGGGATAATTTCAATCGGCATTCACAGATTTTGAAAAAAAAGTACAGTCAGCGAGAAAAAGGGCTGTTTTCACAAAACTTTTTTATGATGCCAATCGATTCCATTTCCTTTAAGGATCAAAAAACTTTTCCGGACCAACTGAGGTTTGAGTACTAGAAACGTCAGAAATAGCAAAAAACTATTTGAGATGGGTTATTTATAAGGGCAGCTACCTTAATTGTTGTCGCTAAGGAAAATGTTGATAGCAAACTGGCCATAATTTTTGACAGTATTTCAAATTTCACAAAAACAAATTGAAAAAAAAAATTAGTACAGTCATCAAAAAAATGGTCAGTTCTCACAAAACTTTTTTATGATGCCAATCGATCCTATTTCCCATAAGGATCAAAATACTCTTCTGGACCTACTCAGGTTAAAGTACGAGAAACGTCAGAAATCAAGAAAAACAATTTTGGTCAAAAGTGACGATTATGCCGAAAAAAAAAAATTATTTTCAAAATCTGTGAATGCAGTTGAAATATTTTCAAAAAATATGGACAGTCTCTTATGAACATTTTCCTCTAGCCACAACGGTTAAGGTAGCTGCCCTTATAACTACCCCATCTCAAATAAGTTTTTTGCGTTTTCTGACTTTTCTAGTACTCCAACCTCAGTTGGTCCGGAAGAGTATTTTGATCCGTATAGGATATGGGATCGATTGGCATCATAAAAAAGTTTTGTGAAAACAGCCCTTGTTCTCGCTGACTGTACTTTGTTTTCAAAATCTGTGAATTTATAGTATCCCAAAAGTTAGGGGTGGTCTTCTCAGAACGTTTTCCTATAGCTACAATGATTAAGGTAGTTGCCCTTCATGCCCCATTTCAAATTACCACCCTGTATAAGTCATTCATTGTATTAGGCGTCCTGCTCTGTTTCTCGATACTTATAATTATAGGTTATACGGTGTAAAGAAATAATGTAATAATATCAATGTAAGTAATTCATTGTTTAATGTCAAGTAGATAACTGTAAGTATTATTAATGTAAACCAATGTTGAATGTCACAAGTCATAAAATAAATTATTGTAATAATAAAGCGAGTTTTTTTTTCTCATTTGACTCATTAATTAGTCAAATGTGCCATTGGATGTAATTCTTCACCAAGAAAAAATCTTAACGAAAAAAAATTTTTTTCTCGAATCTCCTCGGATAGTTTTTGATGAGCTTTCGTTTGCAGACTAGTGTTAGCCTAAGGTGCAGTCGAGTTCATTAATATATTGGCCCTTCCAGGCTTCAAAAATATATGAACGTTAAAAAAGTTCATAATATTGTGACAACTCTAAGCATCATTAAATTGTGGTCAAGATTTAGATTCATTAATATGTGACTGCTTTTTCTCAGTAACATGTATACAGCCAAATGCACATTATTATATAAACAACTTTAAGATCATATTATCTGAACAGTGTAGGATTCATAATTATGTATGCATACATGAATACAAATATCTGAACAAGTCAATGTAATTCAAATTCTACCTTATGACTACGTCATAAAGATGATTTTACTAGCAATCTTAAAATTGCATAGGCAAGGAATTTGCAGGAGTTTTTAGTTATACAGGTCAAATAATAAAGTTTATACTAAAATGTAATGATATTCTTTTCTTTTCCGTGACGTGAAATTCAATTCACAGCTATGACTTCGTTAGTCCTATAAAAGTTGTGGCATAATTATCAAACTTTAGGTCGAATCATGTTGCTGTACAGGGTGTTAACGAATTTGTGTAATTCATTCAAACCGCGTGATCTACTGGTGACACTGATTGACCCTGCATAGGTTTTTTTCAGAATCAACAAAAAAAAGTTTTCAAAAAATGAACCATGGTATTCTATGGTATCTAAGTAATTTTAGCGTCCCAAGTTAACTGACTGCGTGGAGCGATATCGGGCTAGTCGTGCCTGTCAGCTGTGTCGCCGTGCCTTCATTCATTTATGCACGACATTTTTCGACAATTTTCTATCACATAAAAAAATGGAAAAAAAAGTTTATTTTTATTTTTAATCAATCCAAATCCCGTGCGGGGTTGATCTATACCATTAATAGATCATGTGGTTTGAAGGAATTACACGAATTCGTGTTAAAAAATTTTTTTTTCATGCGTCTTTAATACAGAATGTTAATTCTGTATTAAAGACGCATGAAAAAAAAAGATTCTTATTTTTTTATTTTTAATCAAATTAAATCCCATGCGGGGCCTGTCTACAGCAGCAGTAGATAATGTGGTTTTAAGGAATTACACAAATTCGTTAACACCCTGTATAAAGATGAAAGCTGGCGCCCTCAATTTTATTACAATTCTTAAATGGCCAAGCCGTAAGAAAACATATGGAACATAGAAAGACACTCATTTTAAAAACTTCAAAAAGCGAACGCGGGGAAAACAATGGAAACTACCTACTGTCATTTCTGTAACAATATAAACTAGATCTTATTTGTTCGAGCACATAATTGACTTTCCCATGCATGTAGAGATAATTAGGAAGCTTAGTCTGCTCAGATAATATTGAAGCCAATACAATTTAGATATTTTTGTTGAAAATGCTGATCACAAATTATTGCCTAATGCACAGCATATATTATTGAACCGTTCACATGAGGACATATTTTTGATCTATAGGTTCTATAGAATTTATTGAGCTTTCCAACGCTCACAATATTTTGAATCCTTGACAGTGCCAATATATTAATGAACTCGACTGTACATAATGCACTATGTGGTCATTCTGGGCAGCACTCGGCCCAACTCCCATACAAGAATGGTCAATGTCCTTTACAAAGGCAAATTCGTGTTTAGTAGCAAAAACCGCTTTAACGACATGTTTCACTTTCAAACGGCCCTAAAACCAAATACACCAATCAGAGCGCTTCATTCATTCATTCGCAATATGGCGGTTTCTGTTGTTGTTGTGGAGAATTACGTGTGATATTATTGTGTTTTTAGTGTTAAATAATGGAGGAATTAATGCAATATGTTAAAAAATCTGAACTTGGCAAATCCAGGAAACGTCCTGTTATAAAATCTAAGTGGAAACGAGAGGTAGAACGTGAAAAAAGGTATGTTAAATGTTTACTAGAAATGCAGGTTCTGTTAGTTTAGGATGGGGTTATATAAGCCTGTGATAGTAGCACTAAATATAAAAAGATTTTAAAGTATTATTTATTGAACTTCATAGGGAAAAGATAAATGATACGTATAAAGTTTTTTTTAAGATTTTATTAGTTCTTTGTTTAGTGAGTCGAGTTTTAATTTTTATTTGTTTCTGTCAGGTACAAGGCTCCGGGTTTTCCAACATATCCTTCTTGTAATCACAATCAAAAGGCATTTAAATGTAAGGAACTAACTATGCAAATGATCAGAAAATTTTACGAGAAATTCTACAAATGTTCCACCAAAATTACCCAAGACAATTTTATTTTAAATTTTTGCTCAGTACAAGAAGCAAAACGTATTAAAAATGAAAGCAATCGAACAAAGGCTATGAAATACTACATTTTAGGGAATAAAGGTGTGAAAGTTCCAGTGTGTCAGAAAACATTTATGGGTGCTCTGTTAGTTAAGAAAGATCGAATACAGGGTGTTTTGAAACGATTTCATGAAAGTGGGGGACAAATGCCTCAAGAAAATCGGGGCGGGGATAGGAAAACTGACAAGTTTATTGCTAGAAAATTGTCTGTCCAGAGGTTCATTGAATCGTTTAAAGGCCAAGAGAGTCACTATTGTCGATCTAAAAATATGAATAGAGTGTATATTTCGTCAGAACTAAATATACGCAAAATGTGGCGTATCTATAATCAATCTCATGAACCGGACTTACAAGTAAAACAACATTTTTTCAGAAAAATCTTTAACCAATGCTATAATATCGGGTTTGGAACACCAAGAACCGACGTATGTTCAACGTGTACAGAGATTGGGGAACGTTTAAAAATAGAAACAGATACGTCAAAAAAAAATCAATTAATTACTGAAAAACGTATTCACAGACTGAAATACAAAGCATTTTACAGCATACTGCGGGAAAAAGTTGATGGGCTTTTGACAATTTCTTTTGACTGGCAAAAAAACCAAGCACTTCCTAAATTACCGGATCAGTCTGCATAGTATAGCAGACAATTTAGTTTCTACCACTTCGCTATAGTAGCAGGGAACTCGAAGGCAAAATTGACGCCAAATAATGTTTATTCTTATTACTGGGACGATACAACCCACGCAAAAGGCAGTAATGAAATAATCAGTGCTGTATACCACTTTCTGCAAAATATTAATATGACTGACAATATTAAGGTATTAAGAATAATATCAGATGGGTGTTCTGGACAGAACAAGAATACCGGCATGATCTCAATGCTCGGTAAATGGCTTTACTCAGAAGCGCCAAGGCACCTTAAAAGAATCGAATTGATTTACCCAATTGTTGGTCACTCATTTATTCCCCCAGACAGGGTATTCGCCAAAATTGAAAAGGTTTTAAAAACTAAAGAAGTCATTACATCACCAGCTGAATATGTATCCGTATTGCAAGAGCATACAAAATGTACAGATTTAGCATCAATTCCTGTATATGACTGGAAGACTAGTTATCAAAATATTATAAAGCCTACTACTAGTTGGCATTTTGCTTTCATGAAGTGTAAACGAGTTTTTATTACCCGGACTAAGACTGAAAATGTATTTGTGCAAGGCGAAGTTAACTACCGGGCAGAAAACAATACAAAAATGACGATTACCAAGAAAAACAAAAAATTACTATGGTACACCCTAATATCATTCAACCTAATAAAATAATTCCGAATGCTGCCAAATTACAAGATGTTTCGAAATTATTACAAACCCATTTCGGTGATAATTGGGAAACCTTGGACATATTAACTTTTTATAAAAAAAATAAAGAAAGAGCACAAGAACAACCGGAAAATATGATTGAAAGTCCTGAAAGCAATTACCATAATACGTTGTCTGACTTGTGTGAGCCTGGATTTACAGAAAATAATAGCTATGTGTAATATTTGAATAACAACTAAGCAAGAATAAAAGTTTTAATTTCTTTTATACATACTTGTTTTATTATACACTAGCTTTCGCCCGCAGCTTCGCTTGCGTGAAATTTTGAACCCGTTAAGTGACGTTTTTCCAAACAAACTTTCATCCCCTATTTAACTCCCTTAGGGGTTGAATTTCGAAAAATCCCTTCTTAGTGGATGCCTACGTTACAAAAGGAACCTACTGTCAAAATTGCAAGTTTCTAACCCCAGCGGTTTAGGCTGTGCGTTGATAGTTCAGTCAGTCAGCTTCTCCTTTTATATGTATAGATAATACTAACCACCATTAATCCTAAAAATTGATTGTGATTGATTGTTTGTTGTTAACAACAAACTATGCATAAACCCATCCAAGTTTAATTTTATGTTGCTTGCAAAGTCCCCTAGAACGTAACAAGTCAACATCAAATCCCACTATAATGAATGATGAGTTTCAAAATCCACTTTAATGTAACTATTTTATTTAATCTTCTTTTTTCTATGACTACATTGACAGTTCTATGTTTTTCTTTGGTGTTATCGTACTTCCTTTCGTAAAAATGTTAACAAGTGCAATTTGTACTGTGCATTATTAAGAGTAATAAAGTAAAAAATTGTTCCTCATTTTTTTCCGAGAATCATTTTAGGGGTTTTTGCAACTACACGCCTCTATAGTGGTTGAAAAAGTTGTGTTCTTCATAATATGCGTTTCCACGCCACCTGGAAGGTAGTGTACTTGGCGCGTTTTTTTAGCGTGGTTTCCCCAAAAGGCCTATCCCACAATCTATTGTGATCCTGTTTAATTCAATACTATTTAAAATACACTTCTGGACACATCTATTGGCCCACCTTAAGAGTTTAGGTTTCGATGGCCCCTACCGAAATATGATTGCTAGATTGAACAAAAACTGTTGATGCAGTTTTAAACCTGATACATTTTACCATCTTTTTCGATCGTATTGTTTTAAATTTGAATTCAGAATACCATACGACATGGAGATGCGCCTTGTTAAAGGCAATTGATTTTTGAATAAAAAACATGTTTTATCAAATAAAGGTTTAATTTAATAACGCGTGTTGCCTCCATGGGCATCTACCACAGCTCTCATACGATCAGGCATAGAGTTTATCAACCGCTCTATGAAATTTTGAGGGATCATCTCCCAATCCTCTTCTATGGCAGTTTTCAACTCCTGCATCGTCTGGGCAACTGGCTGACGAGCCCTAACACGTATTTTTAGCTCGTCCCACATGTGCTCAATGGGGTTCATGTCTGGGCTTTTGGCTGGCCAGTCCATAACTGTGATGTTCACATCCCGAAGATATTCCCTGACGATGCCGGCCGCATGGGCTCTTGCATTATCATGCATAAAAAGGAAATTTGGGCCCACATAGTCCGCGTATGGTATCACGTGAGGTTCTAAGCACTCACGAATGTACCTTTCAGCATGAGTTTTGCCGCTCGCGGATATACCGCCCCAGACAGTCCATGAGCCACCGCCATAAGCAACCCTCTCTTCAAAGCAGCATTGTGCGAAACGCTCTCCCTTACGTCGGTAGACCTTCTTCCTTCCATCATTGCCATGTAACACAATTTTAGACTCATCAGAAAAGAGTACACGGCTGCAATCTTGCTGTGTCCAATTAAATGACTGCGTGCGAAATGAAGGCGCGCTGTTCGGTGGGCTCGCGTTAGTTTGGGCCCATTAGCTGGCTTGTGTGGTACCATATCGCGTTCTTTTAACCTTCTCCGAACAGTTCGAGCGCTCACAGATACTCCGTGGAAGTCGCGAAGTTGGTTTTATATCTCAATGGAGGTAAGGTGACGATTTCTCAAGCTGGTCGTCACGATGAATCGATCCTGCCTTTCAGTTGTGGCCCGAGATCGTGGCCTTCCTTGGCGACGAACAAAGCCGCCAGTCTCTAGGTACCTCCGATAAACATTTCGGACCGCAGATCGACTTAAATTAAGTTGAGCACTCACGTTTCTTTGGCTGTGTCCGGCCTGAATAAGTGCCACAGCTTGGGCGGCGACTTCAGGTGAAGTATCCATAGATTATTGATAGAACCTCACCTTAACGTTAAGAATAAGTAATGTTTGTTGCAAAACCAAAGATATCAATCACTTTTTCAAGAATTAAATCCAAGTAAACCAATAAAACCAAGTTTTCTTAGTATTCGATTGTTTGATATCAACAAACAGGCTCCAAATTGTCTTTTGTTTCTTTAAATTCTGTGTTCGAAATTCAAAAAAAGACATCTGATGCATCGCTGTTAGAATAATTTACTTACACCCAGCAGGAAGAAGAAGAACAAGCAGAAGACGAACAAGAAGAAGAGGAAGCAGAAGTATCAGATGATTATGAATGAGACGGATAATTTGACCTAATTTTTTTGAATTCACACGACTTTCATCATTTCCAATAGTACCAGTTTTTACATATTTTTAAATAGTATTGAATTAAACATGATCACAATAGATTGTGGGATAGGCCTATTGGGGAAACCACGTTAAAAAAACGCGCCAAGTACACTACCTTCCAGGTGGCGTGGAAACGCATATTATGAAAAACACAACTTTTTCAACCATTATATCTCAGAAACGGTGACGTTTAGGAGAAAAATTGTAGACAATTTTTATAGATAATTGCATAATCTACAATTTTTGTCTGATCTATTTTTTTCATAAAACTTACCGTTTGACTAAAAAAACGCAAAAACCCATATTTGCGAACTTTGACCTTGAATATTTTTTTTTGCAAGTGTGGGATCGATGGGGACTTTTTACATTTCATTTATAATGGTGTTCCGAACATTTGTACCAATTTTCAGCTCTATGCGAATTTCTGTTAACCTACCCCTATTTTGTGGGCTAACTTGACCGGACTATAAGTTCGACGAACGGTTTTGAATCAAAATAAAGTAATTTTTTAATTTCTTCAAAAATTGAAACACTGGAAGGATTTGGACTCGGATACAAAAAAAGCACATTGTTCTATTTAGAAAATAAACTTTGCCATGCGGGCTCTTCAGATGTGAAAAAGTTCGAGCTCTTTAATGAAATCGAATTATTACCGGTGTTTATTGATGATTCCACTACGCCGTTGAATATTTTAAATTACTTGTTTACGAATAAATTAATTTCAGTATTCCCAAATCTGTCCACAGCACTGACGATTTACCTGACACTTCCAGTCACGGTAGCACACAGCGCAAGGTCATTTTCGAAACTAAAAATAATTAAAAACTATCTTAGATGAACATTGTCGCAAAGTACACACATCAAAAGTGTCTAGGGATCAAGCATTTTTATGCGGATTTCTTGAGATTGAGATGTGGCTTTGTAATAAATTTATGATTTTATAAATTTATATGGATCCTTTTTGGTGCATTTCATAATTTGAATCAGGAACTGTGAATCAAATTCGAGTAAAAGATGAAAATCAGCTGTCAATATTTTCCCTATAAAAACATACAACGCATTGAAGACATTATTAGTGCTACTGTTTCCCTACTACTGATTAAAACCAACGTTATTATGGAGCGGCGACGTCATTTAAGCAGGGAAGAAATGCTCAGAGCCGTGGGAATGATAGAAGCTGGTTCCCGGCAACGTACTGTGGCTTTAGCTCTGAATACAAGTCAGAGTGTTATCAGTCGACTTTGGACACGTTACCGAAGCACTGGTACCGTGGCTGAGCGCCATGGAGGACGGTATCGCTGCACCACACGGAGACAAGACCGATACATTCAAATCTTAACTCGAAGAGCTCCAACAATAACCGCCATGATGTTAGCCGTGAGGCTTCATCACTCTTCAGGGAACTTAATTAGCGACCAAACAGTCAGAAACCGCTTGCATGAAGTGAACCTTCATTCCCGAAGACCGCTACGGGTACCACCTATAGCAATGCACAATCGCAGGATTCGATATCAATGGGCTCTTGGACACAGAAATTGGGCAGAAGAACAATGGCGTTTCGTGTGCTTTTCTGATGAGTCTCGTTTTGGTATGAGACCGGATACAAGACGTATACGACACTGGAGAACCCCTGGACGCCAACAGCGATTAAAATCCTGCCAGGAAGTCCATCCTTATAGTGGTGGAACCATCATGGTATGGGCGGGTATTTGGATCGGCGGAAGAACTGAGTTGATTTGGATCAGAGGCAACCTCAACGCTCAAATTTATGCTGAGACGATTGTATCAGACGTCATCGTTCCTCTACAAGCGCAAATCGGTCCCTTATTTCAGTTAATGCATGATAATGCACGACCGCACACCGCAAGAGTTGTAAGACAGACTCTCGCCGCAGCTAACATCAATGTCCTGCCCTGGCCTGCTCAGTCGCCAGACTTGAACCCGATTGAGCATGCATGGGATATGCTACAGAGAAGAGCTCTGCCGAATATGGAGGGTATCCAGTCGCAAGAATACCTTTTTTTGTTGTTGCAACGAACATGGGCGGCCATTCCACAGCGTGATTTGGATGAACTCATTTTGAGTATGCCAAACCGATGTTCTTGTGTTGTTAGTGTTCGCGGTAGAAACACGGATTATTAATTGTTTAAGTTACCCAATAAAATTTTAAAGAAAACTGTTATTTCAGTCTTTTTTTCGAACTTTTGTGTTAGTGGTTCAAATGTCAAAAATCCCTTAATTAGGAAAATGGCAAATTTCTTTATTAATGCAAAGGTGACTTGGTTTATCGTTACTGTGACAAACGAAAACACTTTATTTGATGAATCCTTAAAGAAAATTTTAATTAATATCAATCAGGAGAAAAGTTATTGCAAAAATATATGTTGATCCCTAGACACTTTTGATGTGTGTAGATTGACAAATTTTCGTTAATAAGTTGTAACGAGTCATTTTAACCCGTTACATGGTTCTAAAAAATAAACACATTTCCTTGGGTGGACTGTTGTATTATAGATAATATCATGGGTTTACTGTATTATTAAATTAAAATTCTTAATTTGTTGGCAACACAGGCGAGTATTTGTGTTAAGTTGTGAAAGTTAATTGGCAACTTTTAAACTTTTGACAGCTCACTCTGCTTCCTGTGATCGTTTTTCTTGAATTTATTAAATATTTTTTAATCCGGCTGCATACCGGTATACTTTTGAAATAATGTTTAAATAAAACATTTATAAAAGGATAATCTTCATTATTCAATGAAGATCCCAATATTTCTCAGGAAATGGAATAATATTTAAAATTATTTAACATCACACTCATCGTGTTCGATAGTTTCTTATACCGAAAAAACGCCCATTGGCGTTTTTTTTCGAGTATTATAAATTTTCTTTTTTTTACAAATTATGCCATTTTGGTAAGATGGATTTTTCGTAATTTTCACGTCGAGTTCGCCTCGTGTCGGCTCCTCACATAACCTTAATTAAATATATTTAGATTTAAACTCATCAATCTGGTATGTGTTTCCCTTTATATACTTTATACCGGATGCAATAATAGCATAACAGCAATAATACAAATAACATTAATTCTAATTAAATTTAATATAGCTATATCTAATTAATGTAAGATCAATGTAGCTATACCCTAAGCCTACAGGGAATAAAAACAATTCATTTATTAAAGTTTTGTTTTTATTAATTCCTCCCGCTTGAAGATTAAAAGTTCAACTTTACTCGGTCAGCTTCCGGTTACTTTGTTGTGTTAGCTCCTGGCGCCGCGTATTTCTAGAATATACAAGGCCAGAACGCATCCATATGAAACTAGCCGCGTATATTTTAGAATGTTGTAAATTAAAACTTCGGTTCTAAAACATACACAGATTTTGCGTACTGATCGCGTATACTTTAGAATGTTCAGGGTGAAAAAACGGATTCAAAACTATACAGTGTCACTTACATTTAATAAGTGACTTAACTTTTCCAAACGGCTTTGTTAGGAAACAACACTTAAAATATGACTTAACTTATGGGATGTATATAAATGACCTTTAAAATGATTATAGTTCCCACTTTAAAAAGGCACTTTAAAAATTAATAGTTTACTTTAATTTTAATAATTCTAACTTTAAAATTTTACTTTCAACTTCAAAGTTCCCCGCGATAGGAAATAAACCGACAAACAGATAGCTGAAAGGTAGGTTAGGTTAGAACTGTGGCCAGTCAACGCACGAGCCGAGCGAGCGAAGCGAGCGGTGCCGCGGCAGCGGCCGGCGAGTGCCAGAAACGATTCGCTTCGCTGATCACTTTCCAGCATTCGTCTAATGCTACTTTAGAATAGAGCATGGTGGCGCAGGTATTCAAAATTATACGCGACTAGTACACACTGCGTGCTGGATGGTACTAGTGAAGTATATTTCAGAATCGAATGCTTGAAATTATCAATTCTAAAATATACACGATTATTGCGGAATACTGATGTTATAGTTTAGAACGCACGATCGTCAAATGTGTATTCTGAAGTATACGCGATTAATTCGGGCGGCTGCGTGCTGGCCTTGTATACTTTTGAAATACGCCCTGGCGCCCGAAACATTTCTTTTATACTCATTTGATGTTTTGGAGCACACATATTTCTATTTTGCCCAAGTGTCAATACACCCAACTACATATTTTTTTTTTTATCATTACGAAGTATTGAACATGACATCAAAATTGAATGCAAAACCCGAAAAGTAACTTTTTTGTAAATACATTTGTGTCTGTGTGTGTGTGTATATATTTGGGTCTACGAGCGTCCTGTAATATACAGTGTGACTTTTAATTCATTGGTAATATTTTAACCCCGTATTCTACCCATGATACTAATTTATTTAAGCCGATAATATCGTGTATTAAAATTGACGAATTATTCATTTTAAAAACGTGATATATCTTGGCATTTAACTACAAAAAGTCAAAAATTAATGAGCATGAAAAAAAAATTCATAAAATTAATTATTAAAACTTTATTATATCAGTTTACTACGCAGTATTATTACTTACGCTACAATGTAGGTACGAGTACTAGCTATCTCATTCAGTAGGTATGTCCTTTAATAGAAATGCCGCCAAACAGTATTCGGCATGAACAAAGCTTTACCTACATCGGGGCCTCTCGCTGCTCGCGCGCGTGTCCGCAGGTGATGCGAGGAGCGCCCGCCCCCTCCCTTGCAAAGAAATGCATGTGCGCGGTCGCCTGCGCCGCTTCAGTTACGCGTTTAATAGGTCAAGTGCATGACGTGTAATTCGCGAAGGATTCTGTGAACCGTAAACCGTAAGTAAAATGCCTGGACCACGTAGTACAGTGTACACGAACCAGCAATACCTGGATATGGTCTTGTTTTACGACCGAACGCACAGTTTGCCGCGAACCCGCCTGATGTTCCACCGCCGCTGTTCCGATGCACCGATTCCATCAAGAGACCGAATCTTGAGGTCAACTCAAAACTTACTGGACTTTGCCTCATTCGACGTACCAACGCGCCAAGAGACCTCCGCGCTCCGTAGAAGAGCAGCTGTAGAACATGCCTGATAGCTATCAGTCGGAGCTGTACTAGATACCAAACCAACATGACGGAGCCCCGGCACACTACCAGTGAGATGTTCACGCCTGCCTCGACCGAAGATTCGGCGAGCGTTAGATAGGACGCGGCGGGCCTGTACCTTGGCCGGTGCGGTTGCCTGACCTGACGCCCTTAGACTTTTTTTTGTGGGGTGAGGTTAGAAGACTAGTGTATGAGCAAGAAAGTGAAAGCCGCGAACAGTCAAGAGAAAGGATTTTTACGGCATTCGAAATAATAATTGTTAAATTGCGTAAGTACATTTGTTTTGCAAAACGTGAAAAGGAACCATAGGCGCCGTGCTGAGCTGTGTGTACTAAGAGCAGGTGAACACTTCGAGCACCTCTTAAAGTACACGTAGGTAAGTAATTCAATATATATGTTACCGGCAATCTGTGTAATCCGGTATTCTATACAATGCCTAGGCAATGTATATAGAATGCCTAAAACGTTCAGGTAACATAGCAACCGTTGCCCCGGCTGTACGTGAAATTGAAATAACTTGTGTGTAATAACTTTCTCTATTAGCGAAAAAAAATGCCGTCCTGTGTGTATAGAAAATTTAATAATTATACAGCAACTGTAAATGACAAAAAAGTGTTATTTCATGCGTAAGTATCAAGAAAAATTACTTAGTTAATTTTTTTCGATGCTGCATGATGGCGGCTGGCGAGGAAAATCGGCAACTTTGCATCAGTGTTTATAAAACCTACATCGTTTTTATTTCGATTAATTATATTATTTGAATATAATAATATGTTTTATTAAACCTAATCTTCTATGTATAAAAATGAATCCCTATTTCCATTGGTCACGGCATCACGCGTGAGCGGCTAGACCGATTTCGCAATTTTTTTTTTGTTGTTTTCGTAATTGTCAGTAAAAGGTTCTTATGAAAGAAAATTTTGATATTTAAAAAAAAAACTAAATTGTAGTCCATATTCTTCATTTGTTTACCGCATGCATGAAAATGGTTTTAACTTTTTGTTACTATTTTGATTTTGTTTCTGAAGGTAGTATGTAGGTAGGTAGGTAGAAGTAGTATGTAGGTAGTAAGTAGGAAAAAGAGCATTGCAACGCATGCCGGGTCGCATGACCAATGACCAATGGTCCGGGTCTTGAACAGTCAGCCGTGCGAAGCACATGGCAATGACTATGTTCATAAGCGCACCAGTTAATTGGCGGCGGCGGCGGCGGAGCAAGGGAGCCTCGGAAAAGGAAGGGGGGTTAAATTATCTAATAGTTTAAAGCGCATTCTTCGAATCAGCATTTTGTCTATAAATTATTCATCTCCACTACTTTAATGCATATATAAGAGTCGAATAAATTGTCGATGTATCATAATGCCTCCTGGCGGTAAACATCGTGGTCAGACGCTTTACGGCGCTGTAGAATCTGCATTTAGTGCTGCGTGGAAACTTAAGCATAAACACGAAAAACAGCGTATTGGTGGTTATCAGGCATTTAAAAAATCTGTGGAAGGACAACAAATACGAGCTCATGCTACTCGGGAATTCGCCCGTACTCACGGACCATTCCGGACCATCGGACCTGGAACAAAATCACGACTTGAAGATACATCTTCGCAACGAGATCAACCTGACGTTGCCGGACCAAGTTCAGCTGCCGCCGATCGATCCAACGACAACAACGACCAGTCCATCGACCTCTTCCCCTTATCCGGCAACAGTCAAGAGAGTGTTGATATCAATAAATATTTGGCAGATTTTCCTAGTTCTGTCGATTTTAGCCCTGACATGGCTGATATACAAAATAATTTGCCAAATGCTCCGAGTGCATCTCAAGTTGCCGCGGGCGGTGGAACAATTGCTATGGACACCGACGCATCGTTGGAAGGAGGAGCAGGAGGACCTGGAGCGGCTTAACAAACTCAACATTGATAAAAAAAGCATCAGCAGAGATCGAGTTAAAAGAAGTCTCATCCAAGACTTTTCAGAAATTGAACTTGATGAACTTGAGTACCATGAAGGAGTATCAGAGGAAATGTTCCGGTTCTGGATTTTATAAAGATTTATGTATATTAAAAAATAAATGGATTGATTATATTCCTGGTAGTTCATTTCCCGACTTCTCAAGTGTTGAATTAAAGACAGCCTATTTTCAAGATTCTTTAAATTTTGATGTTAATAGAAGAGAAGAAAAATCAAGTAATAGAATTTATAATGACTGTCATGGTAAAGAACGTAAGACACAAAGACCAGTACCATCATCATGTTATGGTTCCCGGCATACAGAAAATTGGGAATCTACAAAGTTGTGGCTTTATGAAGTTCGTGCTGATTTAATGTATATGTCGTGGCCATATCATAGAATTGATCACTTCATGATGTGGCCGGCCATTTCATGAAATGGCCAACTAAAATTGGCCATATCGTTGAAACGTCAACGTTTAATGATATGGCCATCCACGTTTGGCCATATCATTAATGTAGGGTTTCCATGATATCAAAGGTTTAATAAAAAATCCAAATAAAGGAAGCACGTACCATGCAAGCAAAGGAGTAGACTACGGAATTTCGACACACAAAATATCGATGCACGTTACCGCGAAAGTTTAATAGCTTGATTCACCAACAATTAAGGGGATCTGGCGCTCGGCGGCCGCTGCCGCGGCACGCTCGCCTTCGCGCGTTATTGGTCACTGTTCTAACCTAACCTAACCCAAATGATTCAATATACTAAATAGTAAATTTTTGCAGTAACGTGCATCGATATTTTGTGCTGTAGTTTCACAGGTTAACCAGATAAATAATCGTACAAATAAAATTCTATGAAAAGTTCACCCGCAGTTACCATGAAGTCATATTTTGAAATCCAATAATAGTCCATTCATTTTCGTTGCGTGGTCATGGTCACCCTACTTTACTTATTATTATTAGCTTTTTTTGTCAGAATAATTGTCCGCCGCCATGATGCATCACAAAAACAAAACGATATCAGCGCCTCTAACGGTGAATAATGTAACTATTTTACGATATGATCACTAATGTTTGACCATATCATGAAATGGCCGTGCGTTTAGCTGATCATATCGTTAAACGCTGATTATTCATTGATCTGGCCAGGCCATTTCATGATGTGGGCAGCGGATATTGGCCATTTCATGAAATGCAACCATTTCATGAAATGGCTGGCCACATCATGAAGTGATCAATTCTATGATCTGGCCACGACATATACATTTGATAATTTTATGGGATGATAAAGTACCAAATAGAAAGGAAAATCCGTTTTGGTACTTAATACTTTACTTGAAAACATTGGTCACGTTAATAGAGAACCCCATTGATATTGTAAACATCGTTAGTTTTCGCATTACTGATAATATTAACATTAATGACAATCAATTTGGTTTCAGATCACAGCTGTCAACGGAAACTGCCATATTGTGCATGAAGCATACTGTCAGGTACTATACCCACAGGGGCACACCTGTGTATGCCTGTTTCCTCGATCTGAGCAAAGCTTTTGACTTAGTCTGTTATGATATTCTGTGGAGAAAATTACAAGAGGTAGGGCTACCTGGTGAACTAGTGAATATCTTCAAGTACTGGTATAGCAATCAAATTAATAGTGTACGGTGGGCGGGCACCCTTTCAGATTCATATAAATTGGAATGTGGCGTTAGGCAGGGTGGCTTGAGCTCTCCCAGACTCTTTAATTTGTATATAAATGCCCTAATTGAGGAGCTCAGCGTCCGGCATGTCGGTTGTCGCATAGATGATGTATGTGTTAATAATCTGAGTTATGCGGACGACATGGTGTTGCTTAGCGCCTCGGTTTGTGGCATTAGCAAATTGTTACAAAGGGGAATGCCAAGATTTCTTTTACGACTCGGCCAGATAGAACAAGGATGAAAAATATCTTATTAAAAAGGGCAAATATTGTAGAATGTATTACAATAACAACATTTCCGCTGGAAGTGCACCATGAAAAGTTATAGGTCGATAAAGTTGACCTTAATAGTAGATTTTTAACCTGGGGAACAATGGTAATTCGAAAATCGAACTAACATTTTCTTTATACTCCGTCGACATTTTCATGAATAATTTTTTTAATCCTTGTCGTATTGGTAGACATTCAATATTTTTGTAAAAATCTTAATAATATTGTTTGATTAAAGCATTCAATTATGTAAATAACAAAACTAAACCATTTTTGGTCAGAATAATACCTAAAGAACCAAACCAAAACCGAAGCAAAATAAATATTATATTATTTGGATTTGTCGTATATTGACGTTGCCATGGCAACGATGATAAAACATGAATGCCATAAAACCAAATAACATTAAAATCATACTTTTACTAAACAAAGTATTTTATTTTACAAAAATCCATAATATTGTATTCACGATAGGAATATTATACATAATATGGTAAGGTACTTACTTCGATACAGATACCTACTTATTTTTGGCAATAATCGTAAGAAAAAAGTGGAAGTCATTTTAATTGTGACAAAGGTGTTGTCGCCATTAAAATAAAATTATAACAATATTCGATTTTAAACGTAATCGATTATCAAGTATGTATAAAATCAAATGGAATATAAAATAAAAAAAGAAATATACTTATTTCGCAAAATAAATAGTTGATAGTAATAATAGCTTTGTAAATTATTTCATAATATTACAAAACATTACCTAATTTAAAATTAGTAGAAATCAAAGAGATTAATTAAATATGTTAACTAACACTACTGAATGCCTTTGGTACCTATACATACTCAGCTTAATAAAATATTATGTTATTTATTGTGTTTCGTACAAGAAAAGTAGCCCTAAGTTAAATCACAAGAATAGTGACAAACCTGTTGTGTTATAGTGGTTACTAGGATTATTCGTAAATAGCTTATTACTAATAAAGCTTAGTACTATAATTTGTAGCTATTAATGGAAGAGCACAATTCACTTAACACATTTCTCAAACAAGAAAACGTGAATAAAAAATAAATACTTATTTACCTCAATAACATGATATTATTATGATATAATTATTTACAATTACATATTGTTTCATGATTGTAATCGATTTATAAATGTAATTTTAGTATCGATATAATTATATTTTTATACTGTGCAACATTTCTATTTACAGTTGTAGATAAAAAAACGTTGAAACTTACTGACCAAAATAATAAAATACTATTTAAAATGAATATCCGACGGTGTACTTCCCCAGACTTTATTTATATTGCATAAATCTTACAAAAAATAAACGCGAATTATCAAAATTACGGCATGTCTGTTCTTAATACTTTGTATTGGCCGGATCTTGGCATTCCCCTTTGTGAAACTTACGCAGATGGTCACGGCTTAATGTATAATGTGAAGAAAAGCGAGTATGTTGTCTTTAAGGCTGGTACTAAGTGTCCCTTTAGAGTGCCCCCTATAAAACTGAATGGAAATGAGTTGGCTAGAGTACATCAGTTCAGATACTTGGGACATCTTATTACCGAAGACCTTAAGGACGACACGGATATTGAACGTGAACGTAGGGCACTGTCCGTTAGAGCAAACATGATTGCTCGCAGGTTTGCGCGATGTACTAATGAGGTAAAAATCACTCTCTTCAGAGCTTTCTGTACATCTTTTTACACATGCAGCCTGTGGGCAGTCTATACTCAAAGAGCGTACAGTGCCCTGCGCGTACAGTACAATAATGCGCTTAGAACGATGTTGCGGCTGCCTCGCCACTGTAGTGCTTCACGTATGTTTGCTGAGGCGCGCATCGATTGCTTCTACGCTACTCTGCGCAAGCGGTGCGCGTCGATGCTGAGCAGAGTGCGGGCTAGTCGCAACAGCGTTTTAAGTATGATAGCCGGTAGACTGGACTGTCGGTACATGAATCGATGTATTACCTGCTCACATGACTATTGATACATCGATTCATGGGTCGGGCAGGGGGCGAGTAGATTAAGGTTGTATTGTTACTAACACTAGTTATAAGTTATTGTACTACTAACCAATTGGATCCTAGTTATCTTAATAAAAGTTTTATTATTATTATTAACGACCTGCTTACTCGTGTACGTGACTTGGAACAAAAACTTCCATTGTTATCGGTGACCAATAACGTCATACATACGGTCGTTAGTGATAAGTTATCAATACCAAACATTGTAACTAACTATACTGCTGTAGCTGATAAAATTGTACCTACTGGAAATATTCAAATAAAACCATAATATATTTTATTTTTCGTTTATTATTTCTAATTCCCAAGATTCTAAAGCAGACATAGAGAAACACTTATACTGAATAAACAAATAAAACACAGCCAAAGGATGAGGCTTTTTTTTAATTTTTTTTAGAAATGGAGACCTATACCAGGTCTCTTTAAACATTCGAGTTTTAAAAGCCTCATTCTTTGGAAAACAATCAGTATTACTAAGAACTATAATAGGAGTTCTCAACATACAAGCATCCGATTGATATTTAACTTTAACGTTACATGTGTCACCCCCAAATATTAACTTTAATGTTTCCTCTGAACCTGGTTCAAAATTAGGTTCGTTCCATTGAATTATTCTTCTATGAACACATTCTTGGAGAGGAAAATTACTATATTTATTAAAATTACCCACACACCCAAAATTAATAAAAGCATGACAAACACAATCAAAAAAGTAATTTTTACCACTATTTGGTTCACCTACAATAAACATACAATTACGCTTAGGAATACTACGGTTACAAATACGATATAAATTTTGTACAAAATTACACGTAATGTCTTTATCGGGATATTGATGCTTTAACAGAGCATCTAAAACCTGAACACTATCACTAACACCATAATAATACGAACTTAAATTATTCCATGGCCCTACATAAATTAAACGTTCCATGAGGATATTACGAGTCCTTAAAAATATACTCTTAACATCTAAATCACATATTTGCTGTTTAATATTATGGAAACTATTTTTAATTAAATCATGTGATTTAGAATAATATTTATAAGGACCCGTATACCAGTGACCGGTATAAAAAATATTCGTAGGAGGATAAATGATACATGACTCTAAGTACGTTTGTTAACGGCACTTTTTATCTCCACCTTTTTTGTGTCTTTTATCTGCTTGAAGATTTCCTTTGTCAGTTTCTGCAGCAGAATTGAGACACGCGATTCTTCGGAATATTCCAGGAACAAACTCCTCATTTCTGCATACTTCCACCACTCGGACTTTTCTTTCTTCAAGCAGTCTTTGAAGGGATAAATTTCTAATTTTACCACCTTCGATCCACGTTCGCCCCGCGATTTCAAAGTGACAACACTGTCTTGGTGTCTCAAAGACATATTCTGCGAGATTGACCCAGTGGTCTGGAGTAAACATTGCGCTTGGACAGCTGCGTCGAGCATATCGTCTAAGTTGTCTGACCCCTCTTCCTCGCGGTCCGAGTCCGCAGTCACTATTGTTTTCTTCTGCTTCTTTGGTTGGGGTAATTGTAGCTCCTCTTCCTCTGACTCCACATCTGTTGATATTTTTCGAGGACGCTTCGCCGAGACCGACATCGATTTTGTCGCATTCGTTTTCGACTTCGATGTCGAGTGATTGATCGATGAGACTCCAGGCTTGTTGTGACTGAAGCTGACTTTCTTCGTCTTCGGTGGTGTATTCATGGATGTAGCGCATAAATCTGCATCTACATGATCCTCCGCTGTACGTGCAGTCGTGGATGATGTGTATGTGGTCATTATGTTCCGTGATGAACAAGGCTCTTCTTCCTCGTCGCTGCTGTCTGCTTTGGTCTGATTCCACTCCAGATACGTTTGGCCATAGATTTTGAACAACTTCTCTTCGAAATCTGGCTCCCAAGCCATCGCTTGGCCGTTCATAAACATCGTGGACAATCCTTGCCCTAAGGCCCACGACTCGAAAGTGCCCCATGATATCTTTTTTAAATTCAGATCTTGCTTGCTCATATCTAAAATAAAGGTCTTCATTATTTGATTCAAGGGACGCACCAATTTTCCAAGTGTGACTTGTTGATTCTGTAGAGCCGACATCTTGATTGCAGTTATGAATTTGCCCATCAGTTGCATCGTGCTGTCTATGTCCCAATAATTCTTGAGCCATATGAAAAAGCCCATAGCAAGCACTACTTTCTTTTGTTTTGCTATGTTTACTTTGCCGATTCCTTTTGCTTTTAGTGAAGTCTTCTTCTTCTGAACTGCTGGACGATCCAAGATCGCTTGGGTATTCTCCGACATGTCCACGTATTCTGTAGTTTTGTCCGTCGACTCCAAGTTTTTCGGTTCGTCTGTAGAATCGTTTGATTGTTGACTGTTGGGGAGAGCGTTGTTCTCCTCGTCCGATATGTAGTTGACTTGATCTTCCATTTTTTTGTATTGAAGAAACTAAGTTACTTATTAATCCGTCCAGCTTGGTGGTTGGAAATAAAATGTGCTCCTCTACTGAAAGCATGCTATTTATACTCAACCGCTAATGATAAGAACAAGTTTAAAACCGGTATGCAAGAATGCGCTTTAAACTATTAGATAATTTAACCCCCCTTCCTTTTCTGAGGCTCCCTTGCTCCGCCGCCGCCGCCGCCAATTAACTGGTGCGCTTATGAACATAGTCATTGCCAAGTGCTTCGCACGGCTGACTGTTCAAGCGCACCAGTTAATGCCAACGCCATCATTTATCGATTAAAAAACCGCAAGCGGTTGAGTATGCTCGTAAAACTGCAAAAGATCCGTATATAGTTTTTCCATATTTTGATCTCTTAGAAAAAACTATAAAAGAATTAAAGGAGATCATTCACGGTTCATACAAAGTTCGGCCCAAAAATCAAAATGCCAACGAAAAAAAAGTTGTCACCACTATTGGGGAAGTCAGTCCGAGTATTTTTTACTACGGCATTAAGTCTCTACAACCATTCCTTCAGCTGATTTTTTTGGTTGAATAATTGGATTTCCGTACGTTTAATTTTACAAAAATCTTTTCATCTGCTGGCCAAAAAAGTGATATGAGCTTGTTGCGATGATGACCTGATGACTGCTCGTCCGATCGAATGGCTATTAATGCTGGTGTCCCCCAGGGGTCAGTGCTCTCTGCGACGCTCTTCCTGCTGCATATCAACGACCTGCTGAAGCCCGGAACCTTTGGGTATGCACGTATCGAATACATGGACCAGTTTACCACAAATCCAGTCTCAGGGAGAAGCCATAGCCTATCACTTTGGTTTTTGGGCTGACAATGAATGATCTCCTTTACAAGATAAACCGCACGCGATCTGGAATTTGGATGAAACAAGCTTCTCGATAGACCCATCAAAAACAAAAATAGTTGGAATGAAAGGCTATGCGGCTGCTAGGGTGATTGCAACGCCTGGAAAAGACAATACAACGGTTCTTCTGGATGCTAGTGCGGCTAGACAAAAAACACCACCACTAATAATTTTTAAGAGCAAAAACATACGGGATAAGTTGACTTCTCCAGACGCTTATCCAGGTAGAACATATGCTACAAAGAATGGCTGGATGGAGTCCGAAGTATATGAAGCATATTTAAAAAAACTTCTTTGCCAACCTTCGGCAACCAACGTCCAGTACTTTTAATTTATGACGGCCACTCTACACATGTTGGATTAAATACAGCGTGTCCCAGAAAGTAGTGTCAAGCGGAAGTCCAGAGGTAGAACATCCTTTGAGGTACCCAAATCACCCCCATGTATGTTCCGCGATTTTTTGTAGTTTTCGAGTTATGAATGTTTTTCATGTTTTTTAATCAAACTCTGACTATAACGGCATTTTTGATCATAGTGACGTGAATAGTTGAGATACATGAGTAATTTTTTTTTCTAAATTAGCTGATTAGTGACCCTTTTGAATGCATAAACATTTGTAACCATAGATGTAACGAATGCGTTACAAAAAAATATTGAATTCTCATAAAGTTAAAATCCTGCATGTTTCCTAAATCTTTGTGGGTGATTTAAAAATAAATCTCCCTAAACTTTTTTCGTCAGATGTATTTTAAAAACTTATCCATTTTATCAGCTATTTATCCTGTAAATTTCATCGAGCTATCTCTACGACATCACAATAAAAAATTATTCAAAGCATGCAATATCGAAAATTCCAGTTGTAAAAGGGTGAATGAAAAATTTATTAAAACTAACTAATAACGTCTTTTTAGTAACCCTCGACGTAAAAAGAGGGGTCTTATAAGTTTAACGTGTGTGCCTGTGTGTCTGTCTGTGGCATCGTAGCTCCTAAACGGATTTTGATTTAATTTTTTCTTTTGTTTGAAAGGTGACTTTATCGAGAGTGTTCTTAGCTATGATTCAAGAAAATCTGTTCAGCCGTTTGAAGATCATCAGCTCGTTTCTGGTTGTTGAAGGGATATGAGCAACTTCTACTGGTCTGATCGATTCGAAATTTACTATCCTGTGACTTCAATGATATTAAAATAACATGGTAACCTTGACCTGATTGATACTCAAGCATCATCTGAAACAGCATGATACCCAACTTACAATAGAGGTATTGTGTGCCTATTGATTCTTTAAGTTTATGATAAGTTGTAATGACCTCCTTCTTGTCACATGTCATCAATGACAACTCGACTGATGAATTAATCATTTTTTTTTTTTTTTTCTATTTGACTGCTGTAGGTCGTCCTAGGGGACGATTTCTACGTAACCGGGCAGTTATTGGCGGTGAATTAATCAGTTCAACGACTATTTTTATAGTCCGCTGACGGCTCCCCGAACTCCTCCCCCACCACTGAATATGACTGTCGTGGCCATATCGTAGAATCGATCACTTCATGATGTGGCTTCAACTAAAATTGGCCATATCGTTGAAACGTCAACGTTTAATGATATGGCCATCCACGTTTGGCCATATCATTAACTAGCTGTTGCCCGCAGCTTCGCTTGCGTGAAATTTTAAACGCTCTTTAAGCCCTTTTTAAATGCAGGTATAAATAAAAAAAAAAAACAGATTTCTCATACAAACTTACAACACTTATTTCACCCCCTTAGGGGTAGAATTTCCAAAAACCCTGAAACAAGTATATGTTTATTTCTGACCAGTAACCTAAATACTGAATTTCATGCTTCTTACTTCAAAAGTATTAGATTTTTCATACAAACTTACAATACTTATTTCACCCCTTTAGGGGTTGAATTTACAAAAGCGCTCAAACACGTGTACATTTACTCCTAACCAAAAAGCTTAATATTTAATTTCAGGCTTCTTACTTCAAAAATGACGGACTTGCATACAAACGTTAATCACCCTTTTCACCCCCTTAGGGGTTGAATTTCGAGAAATCCCTTCTTAGTGGATGTTGTCGTCGTGTAAGAAACCTACTGTCCAAATTTCATATTTCCAGCTTTAGTGGTTTAGGCTCTGCGTTGATGAATCAAATGTCAGTCAGTACCAGTCTCTTTATATATAAGATGTAGGGTTTCCATGATATCAAAGGTTTAATAAAAAATCCAAATAAAGGAAGCACGTACCATGCAAGCAAAGGAGTAGACTACGGAATTTCGACACACAAAATATCGATGCACGTTACCGCGAAAGTTTAATAGCTTGATTCACCAACAATTAAGGGGATCTGGCGCTCGGCGGCCGCTACCGCGGCACGCTCGCTTCGCTCGCTCGCCTTCGCGCGTTATTGGTCACTGTTCTAACCTAACCCAAATGATTCAATATACTAAATAGTAAATTTTTGCAGTAACGTGCATCGATATTTTGTGCTGTAGTTTCACAGGTTAACCAGATAAATAATCGAACAAATAAAATTCTATGAAAAGTTCACCCGCAGTTACCATGAAGTCATATTTTGAAATCCAATAATAGTCCGTTAATTTTCGTTGCGTGGTCACCCTACTTTACTTATTGTTATTAGCTTTTTTGTCAGAATAATTGTCCGCCGCCATGATGCATCACAAAAACAAAACGATATCAGCGCCTCTAACGGTGAATAATGTAACTATTTTACGATATGATCACTAATGTTTGACCATATCATGAAGTAGGCATGCGTTTAGCTGATCATATTGTTAAACGCTGATTATTCATTGATCTGGCCAGGCCATTTCATGATGCGGGCAGCGGGTATTGGCCATTTCATGAAATGCAACCATTTCATGAAATGGCTGGCCACATCATGAAGTGATCAATTCTATGATCTGGCCATGACATGACCACACAATATGCTGATAAACTCCCGCTGTGCACGTGCACTGATGATTACGTGGCCTTGAATCATCGAATCCTAAGTCTATGATTCGTTTCATTCCGAGTCTTAAAGCTATACGCATTGGATCCATTTTAGGTATTAACTCAACTTAGTATAGAAGATTCGAGCGAATCCTTAATGCTATGCCGACGTGCCTTATCGGTGCCGTTTATGGCACGTATATAATTAATTACGCATACACACAACTTTGTTATTGTTATACTAGTATTACTAATGATTGTAACATTGGATTCTCTTTGTTGCGAACGAATCCGATGCACGGCACGTTTCAAAGATTCAGCACGAATCTGAAACGCGATTGGTTAAGAGAACTCTAGAGTGTTTATTGTAAAAATCTTTGCAACAACGTTGCAAAATCATTATGGTATACAGGTTCTTTAACTCTTAAAACTTAAAGCTTTTTGACGAATATCCAATCGCTGCAAACAATATAACTGAACGAGTTCTTCCTTATCATGTGAGTAACTAAATAAAATACTTAAATGATTGCAATAATGACTTATTTAACCATGTAACAATGCATAGAGTGCATGTCACGAAAGAAAGCCCGCGGAAAATTGTGGTACTACATTTTTTTATGCAATGTAATGTAATGACATGGACACTAGCGCCGCGTCAAAGGGACTTCAGTAGCGGCGCTATTCATTCATTCGTTTATTCGTGTACTGAATAACATTTGTTAAAAAGATGTGTATGTATGATGTGTAATTGAATTTGAAACTATTTGTTTCATATACAATTTAACAACGCCGAGTTTATCTGTCAGCCTTGCTGGCGACGCGAGACGTACCCACCAAGACGTCGCACTATGGAAAATATAGGTGCTTTGCTGATTAAAAATCTGTAACTTTTTGATTTTCAGTCATAGTAACTTCAAATTTTGCACACATATAGAACATACTATAAGAATTTTACCAATAGTACTTTTAATATGAACTAGTGGTAGGTCGTGGTTTTACTCGCACTTTATTTTAGGAATCCGTAAAAACTTTCTACAAATGAATGAGTTTGACTTCAATATGATATTTTAATTCTTTTTAAATTTCAAGACAACTAAATAATACAGAATAAATTAAAAATAAAATATATTTTGATACATTTTACAATATTTTTATTATATTTTTATTACTAAGTAAAATATAGGTACACTTAGCTTTAGATAGCGAACTGTAGTAATAATTTCTTCTGGATGGCACAAACAATAAATGCTGATGCGCTGTCTTACCTCATGCATACCTGTTACATTATTAAGAGGGAGAAGCATATACAAGGTTAGTCGGAAAGAGAGTACTAATCCGAAAGGGTGTTAAAATACCCATAATAATGAACAACTTTTAACTCGTGTGTCTGCGGGACTGGCAGTGAGGATTACCCTTCCCGAATCTGGACACCTGCCTTTTATCCGTCTGTAACCTTAGGTCGTATGGTTCAGTATATTTTCATGTACCATTACACCCTTAGCATTATTGCGGCCGAACGTGACGTTTGTTGAGGGTGAATGCATACTTATATTACTTTATTTGTTTTTATTGATGTATGCCTACCCCAGCTATGTTTTTGACGTATTTCACATTGGGCACCCGCTTTTACGGCACCCAAGTTAATGGCACCTGAGGTATTCCATATTCGGCACCTATAGGTATTTTTCGCAGGTGCCATTAGTGGAACAGTTTATTATTTAAAATTTTATTCCACTTTCGGCACCTACGAACCAGTAGGTACTAGTGATGGGACGTTTAGTTTTTAAAGGACGTTAAAATTAAAAATTCGATTAAAATTAGTAGAGTTTAATAACATGATAAAAATATAACTTCTTTATGTATTTTAATATCACAATCGGTTTCCTTAATCACATATATTGCAAAATGAGCCTTGAGTTACAATAGTCTTTTTTTTTTTTTTAATTGTTGTTTTGAAAAGTACCAGGGCGACAGAAATGAACAGAAAATAGGCGCTTAAACGATATCACTAAGTGACAGTTATAGGTAAGATATAGGACAGTTTTAAGACTTCTATCGATATAGTGAATAATAAGGAATACTTTATATTCTTTTTTGTGTTTAATCATTGGTGCACATCTTAGTGACATCGTTTAGGCTGTCACCCTGGTACTTTTCAAAACAACAATTGATTCAATTTCAAAACTTATAATTTTAGCATTATTAAGCTAAGTAGTAAAGTCGCTTAAGCACTTAGTTCCAGATCATTTCTGCTTTCCTGGTAGTTTTAATAAATAAAGACAGTTGAATTTTAATTACAAAGTTAATCAAGAAGAGAAATAATTGTATGTAAACCTAAAAAGTATTTGTTTTTAAATTCTATTGTGTACGATGAGGCTGGCATGATCATATTTGATAAAAAGCCTACATTAAAAAAAAAAAAAAAACTATTGTAACTCAAGGCTCATTTTGCAATATATGTGATTAAGGAAACCGATTGTGATATTAAAATACATAAAGCAGTTATATTTTTATCATGTTATTAAACTCTACTAATTTTAATCGAATTTTTAATTTTAACGTCCTATAAAAAGTAAACGTCCCATCACTAGTACCTACTGGTTCGTAGGTGCCGAAAGTGGAATAAAATTTTAAATAATAAACTGTTCCACTAATGGCACCTGCGAAAAATACCTATAGGTGCCGAATATGGAATACCTCAGGTGCCATTAACTTGGGTGCCGTAAAAGCGGGTGCCCAATGTGGAATACGTCATGTTTTTGAGATAATCTTGAATGCGATTGCGTTAACACAATAATCGTACATAATATATGTTAGCCACTCGATACAGAGATACTGATAGTATAGAATATTATTTTTAAATATCCTCTAAAATCTGAGACTCTAAACTTTTGCGCCGGACCTGGTTTTTTTTTGTATGGGATTTGGGCCATCTCCTTTATCCGAGTTTTTGAAAGATTGTTTTCGGCGCTGTTGAATTGAAAACAGCATGATAAAGTAAAGTATATTAATATATGTGCGGAATGGGGATGTCCTTTAGATGCATTGGATTTGAGGTACATTGTTAAGGCTTATCTTGACCAAGTGGGCCGGACAGTGCTAAAATTTAAAAATAATTTACCAGGACCCGACTTCGTCGCGGGTTTCCTAAAACGTCATAAAAACCAAATTTCCCAAAGATGTAGTCAAAACATTAAGAAAAAAAGGGCAGAAGTTTCACCAAATACGATCAAAGAGTATTTCAAGGAGTTAGGAGAGTCATTGGCAGACATAAATCCGAGCAATATAATAAACTACGATGAAACGAATTTGACCGACGACCTAGGACACAAAAAAATCATAACTAAACGAGGATCGAAGTATCCAGAGAGGGTAATGAATAGTTCAAAGTCTTCAATTTCATTGATGATAGCCGCTACAGCCGACGGCGTTTTACATGTGGGCGCCAAACTGTAATGTAACAGACGGCCCTAGGATCTCCTGAGAGCACGTCTGCTACACCAGTTGTAAGGAATGTGTAGGGCATTCCATACCTAGTACATAACAACAATAATAAAAATGGTTAGAGAAAAGAGACAGGACAGCGTCACGTCCCTTGCAGCAGTCAGCGAGATCCCTCCTGAAGCCACGGCGCTCGCCAATGGGCCACACAGCTACTTGACAGAATCCGGCTAGCTCAGTCGGTAGAGCATGAGACTCTTAATCTCAGGGTCGTGGGTTATACTTACATTGTCATTCAGTTTCTTCTTCTTCTACTTCTGCTCCTTCTATTTCTGCTCCTTCTACTACTGCTCCTTCTACTACTGCTCCTTCTACTTCTTATATACTCGTTGTACTTCTTTAAGTCATCGAAATTTTCGTATCTGTCTCGTAAAAGCCCTTATTTCAAAACATTCCCCATCTCTCCCCACTTTGCAGCCTGCAACCACACCGAGTATGCACCAGAATACGGCAATCTACGACGCGCGCTCCCACTACTTGGCTGAGTATCCATTTGGAGCTCAGTCAAAACACCAACGCCAGCGGCGGAAGTGCACCAACGTGGATTGCCGTAAACTGGTGCATACATACTTGTGTTGGTTGCAACAAGGCTGTGTGTATGAACATATGTTTCCGTGCCCTTCATCAATAATTTATTTATTTATTACTATATTTATAAATATTTATTTCTTTGTATGTATCTATTCTTGTAAACCTTGAACTAAAGGTACTTTTTAAAAACAGACACTGAATCACAATCAGTTATTAAGTTATCACAACAAAGTTAATCTTATAAAGGGAAAATAGCAAAAATATCGGACGTTCCTCAATGGCGGTTATTTTACTTACTACCCTAGAGCGCATGCGCGTGCCGCTCTTTTTAACCTGTGGTGCACATTTTTCCGATGTTGCCAACACGGCCTCTCCTGACAGGAGGCCGTCCTCGGACTCCCTCGTTCAGCATCGTTAACTTAGTATCTGCAGCTTGGCCTCCAGCGGTACCAGCAGCATGGAGCTCAGCACTTGAGAGCAGCTCCCCTGGTGACACTTCAGCAGGATGAGACTCCTCATTTTCAATGTCAGCACTGCATCTGCACAAAACACTTACAAGACCGACCACGCGGTTATGTAAATGCACGAGCATTTATAGCAAACATAAATCGTTATACAAAAAATACACACAAAGTTATCTATCGGGAAAGAGGCACTACGTGAAGCGTATCCCGTCACACAACCAAGCTAGAGGCACGACGTGAAGCATAGCTTAGCAAAAGATCAAGACAGAGGCACGACGTGAAGCATGTCTTAATAACCATGAGACAGAGGCACGACGTGAAGCGTATCTCAACACACAACCAAGCTAGAGGCACGACGTGAAGCATAGCTTAGCAAAAGAACAAGACAGAGGCACGACGTGAAGCATGTCTTAATAACAGCGAGACAGAGGCACGACGTGAAGCATGTCCGCACACAAATAAATTATAAAGGGAAAGAGGCACTACGTGAAGCGTATCCCAACTATTATACACACCTGAGAGACAAAGCAAACCTGTCTCTAAGTAGCCAACCAACTCACCATTACAGTAAGCAGCACACACTTCAGGAGTTCATTCTCCCCGCCACGGGATCATGTACTCCGACGCTACATGCGTCGACTTCCCGTAGGATCCAGCCTGAAGCTGCAGCTCGTAACATCTTTGAGGTAGTATCTTCACCATAAGGTATGGGCCGCGCTCGAGTTCAGCTTATCAGTTGACTGCTACATCGATTCCCGCCAAAACATTGAGAGCGGAATTCTAGGTCGTCCTGTGTTTGGTCATCTTCTGTAACATCAAGTACAAAGTAAAGTTTCCACACAACACAACACTCGGCCATTCCTATTCCGACCACTAATAATGATTACAGTCGATGCCAATCATATTGAGCACCGTCCGATATTCTTTACATGTTGTGTTACAAACAAATCAGTGGGCACGTGAGATAGAATCACGAAGATCCTATCCCACTTCTGATCTTGTATACCTTGAACTAAAGGTACTTTTTAAAAACACACTGAATCACAATCAGTTATTAAGTTATCACAACAAAGTTAATCTTATAAAGGGAAAATAGCAAAAATATCGGACGTTCCTCAATGGCGGTTATTTTACTTACTACCCTAGAGCGCATGCGCGTGCCGCTCTTTTTAACCTGTGGTGCACATTTTTCCGATGTTGCCAACACTATATATTGTATATATTTTTGTACGGGACCTTTGTTCGTTTCATTGGCGAATTGTAGGATGTTCATCTAATAATGTGATGTGCGTAGAACATTTTTTTTTTAACATGTTTTTAATGTTGTTTAATAAACTATATTTTCATATTAAAAAAAAAAACCGAAACCTGTCTGAAAATGGCTTCATTTTCATTATTTTTTATTCTGTTGTTCAGATGTGACCTACTGGTTGTATCCTGTACTGTGTCTTTGGAATTCTTGTAAAGAAATTGATGATGATTGATGTTGATTTTGTTAATGTTTTTGCTAGGCAACATGCCCTTGTGTTGTGTTTTTCCATTAGTAAATATCGTCACCATGTGGATTGCAAAAACAGAATTAAAATAAATGCAATAGTACTTGCTCTGTGATAAAAATTATGAAAGGGTCTTTCTTAGAGCTCTTTTTCAAGTGTTTGCATTGAGACTCATATTTCGTAAGTTAAACAATTCCAACAGCTAGCACTTTGTCTGCGATAAGATTGTGTACCAAACTATGTAATAAATTATAATAAACGGCCACTTGGCTTACAGAGTTCCCAGAATAAATGTGTAAATGTACCCTTTTTTTTTGTTGGGTGTAGGGGTTGACTACCTGAGCCGTGTTTTTGTTCAGCTTGAACATGCAAAAAACACCGAGTAATCCAAATGGTGTTCGATATAGTGAAGAAGTGAAAGCCTTTGCTTTAACGTTGAATTTTTAGTCACCTAAGGCTTACGAATGTTTAAGAAAATACATTACTTTGCCTCATGTAGAAACCCTATGAAGATCTTTGACTTTATTCAACTGTAATGTTGGTTTCTTAACAGAAGTACTCGAATATTTAAAAGAACAAGTGAAATTACCTGAAAAAATATTTTTTAAATACGTTGCTTTAATATTTGATGGAATGGCATTAATTAAAACAAAATTTAGCCTATGAACAAAAATTGGATAAAGTTGTTGGATATGTAGATTTAGTACCAATTTCTGTTAGTGATCCGGAAAAAATAGCTTCTGAAGCTCTCGTATTTCAGATAGTATCCTATGGTGTACGCTTTAAATGTCCAATTGCATATTTTTTTATTGCAAATAACTTGCCTGGGGAACTTGTTATCGGAATTGATAAAAACAACAATAATTCTGCTTGATGAAATTGGTGTCACCGTAAGATCTTTGACTTGTGATGATGCGTCTTCCAATATAAAGGCTTATGAATATTTAGGCTGTTCACTAGATCAAAATAATTTAAGACCGTTCTTTCAACATCCCAACTTGAAGAGCAATATTTATTGTCTGCTTGACGCTGCACACATGCTAAAACTCGCTAGAAATGTGTTGGCCGATTTTGAAGTAAAGTCAAACACCGGCGATATTTATTTTGATTATATACGGAAATTTCACAAAATACAAAGCAGTGAAGGGTTGAAATTTGCCAATAAATTAAGCGCTTTACATGTAGATTTTAAAAACAAAAAAATGAATGTTAGGCTTGCTGCACAATTACTTAATTCATCAGTTGCTGATGCAATAGATTTTTTGAGGGTTAGTGGTCATCCTGACTTTCTAAATAGCGAAGCGACTATAGAGTTCCTACACATAATTGATAGACTTTTTGATCTAATGAATTCAAATTCACCCTTCGGAAAAGATTCTAAGTCTCCATTATCGGTGAAAAACAAAAGTTATTGGGAACCAATATTTAATGAAACTAGAATGTATCTAAATTCCTTTAACAATAAATGGTAGAGGTATTTTAAATCACCCTAGAAAAACATTTGTATTAGGGTTTTAAATGAACATACATAGTTTGTCATTACTTGTTAATGATTTGTGTACACTGGAGCAAAATCCATTGAAATATTTATTAAGTTTTAAGTGTTCACAAGATAACCTGGAAATATTTTTTTTCATGCATTAGGGCTCGCGGTCGGGCACAACATAATCCGTGTCCACTCGACTTCCGCTTTATAATGAGAAAGATGTTGTTCAGACATTCTGTCCAACCGTCGATCAATGCCAACTGCATAGACAATGGTTTTGAGTCTTCACACGTGTTCGATTTCAATAAACAGAAAAGTTTTTTTCAACCTCGGGAAGAACCTAACTACCAACAAGACGTTGAAAATGTGTTTCAAAATTTAAATGCAATTCATACTGCCCATACCAGGAAAATATATATTAGGAAAAAAATATATATATATAACGAGGGTAGTTCACTCATTGGGGGTACCTCGTCATCAGAGTCCAAGTTCGACTTACTGTAGGCAGGAAATAATAGTCACAACACTGATTATAGTCCTCTATTTATTCACTCTCGATAACAAAATAATAAAATCTCTAATGATCAAACCGATGGAAATAAATTAAAGTACGGAAACGCGGTAAGTTCGGTGCAGGCTGGCAAAACGACCTCTCGCCCTCGTGTCTCACTCCAAAGTGACTTCACTCCAATCAAATGCATCCAATGTCAAAAAGAATGACAGCTGACAGCCGACAGCTTGCTGACAACCGTCAAACAAGACATGCCACGCCCCGCACCGACCTCACACCGAGCCCCGCACCGAGCACACTGCTTGACGTTTCCGACAAAGGATAATAGATGGCGTCCTACTACATTAACAATAATCAATAGTCATTCTAATAGTTGTGCTTCTGTGTTGATTCTGCGACATATATATATATATATATATTATATAACTGGTTACATTATAAAACAAATTCTTACCCGCATGTCTTGTGAACATTGTCAGAATGCGTTAGTAGCACCTAAAAATCTGCCAACAGATCATTCATATTATATGATTATAAATGAATTTAATTCATTTGCTACATTTGTGAACCGAGGAAAACTTTATTTTCTTTATTTTAAATTGTAAAATATTGTGACAAAGTTTTTCAACAAGCTAGTTTGATGGGCCAACTTAGAGCAAATAACATCGAAAACAATTTAATGAAGGTCGTATCACAACATTTTACTCCTTTGTTGCAAGAAATGTTTAGCCATCCGATCACGGACTCAATTTATTGCAATGATTTGCATGAAACTATATTACCTACTTAGAAAATAGCAAATTCATTTTTTAACATGCGTATGTATACGTGCTCACTTAAAAAGTCACACAGAAAATATACTCAGTGATTTACGAGGCACCAAACAATGACTGAACTGCCACTTCCTTTCAAAATCTGTTGCTATTTGTAGACAAGCATCTTCTGTTTCAGAAACCTGTAACAAAAAAGGAAAAATCTTCAATTAAACGACAAAGTGCTATCTTTAAGAAACAAGAAGAGCTATTAGAGGCTGCCAAACAGTGAATGCCAATAGCTCATCGGAATTGACCTCAGCTGATGCTTTTGGACACTCTGTGGGCTCCCAGCTTAAGGAGCTACCAAAAATGCAAAGATTCATTTATGAGAAATTAATTGGAGAACTGTTTTTGTATGCAAAATTAGGCGAACTTACTTTTGAAACTTCAATATACATAAATTCACTTTACTACTTAACCCAACCAACAGGCCTATTATGTGCCTGTACTACAATATCAGTTGCACACACCACAACAGTCTGTATCATCAATGCAACCGTCATCATACCAACCGTCACCATCACGACAGCATTCACATTTTCACATCTATCTCAATACCAATCATCACCATCACCACAGCATTCACATCTATCTCAATACCAATCATCACCATCGCCATCACCACAGCATTCACATCCATCTCAATACCAACCATCACCATCGCCATCACCACAGCATTCAAATCCATCTCAATACTAGGGCTTTCAAATACCGGATTTTTTCAATACCGGTATTAGTGTGATCAATACCGTGATCACGTGATCACGGTATTGAACACAAGTTCAATTAAGACATTAATAAAACCATTAAAATACAAGTTTTTATTTTCAAATCAGTCTTTATTATGGTTACTTTCTGAAAATAATAAAACAAAACTCTCTTAATAGTATAACAATTTGGTATTGATTGATATAGGACTAGGAATTAGGAACGTTTGATTACGTTATGTATGTATATGACATGGAAGATCCAGTACTTTCTAAGTTAAAAGTTTTTGAACCAAAGTCAGCCTTGTCCATCAACTTCAGAGACCGTTTCCCAACCCTGATGCCAGTTATGGCGGTTGTACCTCGCATTGTATCACCTTCCGATAATATCTCCAAACAAAAAATGGATGACCAATGGAGAAGACTTGGCTATAACCACGGCTCGTCATCCTGAAGGCATTTGTGATGTAAGTGAGCCGGACAAGTTTTGGGCCCTATTAACAAAGACGGAGTTTAATGAGTTAGCCATTTTTGCATTAGCAGTATATCTGTTCCACATGCTAATGCCGATTGTGAACGTGTGTTCATTTAGACTAACCTTATCAAGACCAAATTGAGGAATAGGCTGATAACTGAAATGGTCACATTGCTTGCGGCAGAATGCGCAAAGGGACCTGATCGAAAGGGTTTTTGCGTTAAATTCAAGCTGACACATTTTATGCTGAGCGGAATGAATGCTGAAAACTTGTATGGAAAAAAAAGACAGCCACACAGGAAGATGCTACAGATTATGCTCCAGATGATGTAATATTTGACAATTCAGTGCATCAGCTGTAGTTTTTCTGTGCTATTAATTTGATTATATTTTTAGATACACTGATTTTGAATTATCTACTACAATCAATACATTATGTATTCATAATAAGTATATAAAGTATATTTTGTTTCGTATATGCATGTTTCGTTTGGTTTTGTTCATAAGTATATTCTGTTGCATTGTTTTTTAATGAAAAAATATAGTTCATTTTGATATTATGACCATCTCTTATTATGGTCTTAATATGGTCACATTAGGCATATACCCACTTGCCACCATAGAGGAGGTCAAGAAAAAAATTGAACATCTTAGAGCTGCAAATAGGCGTGAACGAAAAAAGGTTGGTAAATTACAAGATAAGATAAGATAAGATAACTTTATTCGCTTAAACATGTGTGTACATACAAATTGCATGCAAGATTTCAACATAAAATATTTTTGTCCCGACATGTTTGCCATATGAAATGGCGTGCAAATAAACAACACTCTTTAAAATTAATATTTTATTTGTAATACCTAAATAAAATGAACTAATCCAGTTCCTTACATGCTTTTCATTCCGAAAACAATAGAATTTATATTATACTCCAGTTATTTAGGTACTTACGGTACCTACTTATATAAATGTAAATACAATCTTGACATATCTTTTTAATGAAATATAGTAAAATTGGAAAATGTGTATTGGCTATGGTAATATTATAGTGGTATATAAACAGCAGTAGGTATTACCTAAGTATTTATATTTTCTACACCAAATTACAACACCAATGCAATGGACTATAATAGGTACCTATTTGCTTTTTTTATCATAAAATATTATAGTGTATAATTATTTAAAGATAGAATCCAGCAAATCAACTGGTGCTGGGTCGCAAGACGTGCACACTCCGTCACTATGGTACTAACCGTATTTAACTTTTCTTCACGAGAAGACAATTCCGACATCACAGGGAATCGATAATATACCAGAAACTCCAGATTCAAATAGCGGGGTACGTACTTAAATATTTAGTACATTCATAATTCTTTCCTAAAAATCAACACGGCCTTGATTGTTAAAATATACTGTGAATATCTTTCTGACCGCATTACCATCTGCAGCACGTTGCCTCTCTGTTCTATTGAGATTTACTGAGATATCATTTTTCCGCCAATCTCCTGGTCGGTAAGTATAATTTGTAGTATCTTCCCGATCGACACAATTCCTTGTGACGTAGTTTGCAGACTTTTTTCTCAGAAAATTGTGCAGCAAACATGAAGCCATTACTGGTACATTTTTAACATTAATTGTTATGGGTTTTTTGAATACCCTAAAGCGTTCAGCTAATATACCGAATGTATTTTCAACAATTCTCCTAGCTCTGGAAAGCCTAGTTGCATATCATTTTGTCATGTGTCAAGTTTTTCTGTGGATACGGCTTTATGAGATTTTCATTAATGGCAAATGCACTGTCTGCAACTAAACAATATGGAGCAACTACATCTGATGACGGCAAGACAGATGGTCGTGGTAAATTCAGTTGATCAGACAACAACTTTTCATGAAACTATGTATGAGTCATGTTATGACTCCACCATCAGAAATACTCCCATTTGTACCTGCATTCACGTAAATAAATTCGTAATTGGCATTAATAATGCCAAGTAAAACTATGCGGAATGTTCCCTTGTAATTGTAATACGTTGAACCAGAGTCTGGTGGCTTTTCGATAAGAACATGCTTTCCGTCAATTGTACCCACACATTGATTGAACTGCCATTTTTGTTCAAAATCTTTTGCTATTTTTAACTATTCAATTTCTGTTTCAGGATCTTGCAACAAAAAAGGAAAAGAGTTCAATCAAGCAGCAAAATGCTCTATACAAGAAACAAGAAGAATTGATACAGTCCGTGACACAATTAATCAAAGAGAGCAGCTCGCATGAAGACACCTCAGCATTTGGACGCTCAGTGAGCTCTCAATTGGAAGAGTAAATATTGGAGAACTATTGTTCTATGCTAAATTAGGAGAATTCTCTTTTCTTTTTTTCTCTTCTTTTCGATAGGTGTAGTAGCTACGACGGTTGCCGCAACTAACGCGATTTTAGCTTGTTTGGATAAAGTTGGAGGCATGTCGCCGTGCACGAAAAGCCCTGGACCGTCTTTGATGCGGTGCGGTGGTGGTCCGTCGGCGTCGGTTCGGACGCACCATATTCGAACGTCTGTATTAACACTCGCATCCACGCTTTTATTTATGGGTCGACCATGTCACGCAGTAAAATTATTTCGCAATGCATTTGGCAAACTAAGAATTTTTATTGACTCATTTGGTCGAAAAATAGTTTTTAAATTTTTAGAAGAATTACTGGAACTTAGAAAAGCAGGGGGCTTAGACAAAGTAATAATTTAAAAACGATAACGAAGTTCGAAAAGACTAAAATGTATGGGATTGACATAAGCCGCGTTATGTCACGTGGTCAATCGTCATCGTTATCGCAAGTTGGTAGACATTGTTATAATTCGAAACGAAACGATAAAGAAATGATTTGTTTATCGTGGTTATCCCATACAAATGCGTAGACAAGCAGCGCTTTTAGTGTTCGCCTTCGCTTCGATCGTGATCGCCAAAAAAGATAACGAAACGAATGTTAAAACGTTGTAGTTATTGGTCGGATTTCGAATCGAACGAAAACGATCGCGACAATAGAGACGATGACGAATTTAGATATCGTTTCGCTACGAAGCGATGTTACTTTGTCTAAGGACCCAGGGCCTACATCTCGCAAATAAAATTAAAAAGCCGCATATATTCTATCACAAACAAAAATGAAAGTGAAACTGGCGACACAATTGTTCAGTAGCTCAGTAGCAGATGGAGGGATTTTAGCGGTGTACCTAATTATCGTAGTAAACCTTTGTGCGGTGGAGCGGGTGCATTCCAGCCGTTATGAGCGGTGTTTACGTACACTATAAAATTGATGAGCAATCGCCGAAGGAGTAGGAATGGTTAGGAAATGGGACTCACCAAGCACTTCTTCGGCAGCGTACGTAGGTATGAAGTAGAATTTGCAGTGTCCAGTCCTTTGAAGGTTCCTTATGGGTAATGCACTTCACCAGTCTATAAACACTGCACTATTTATTATTATAAGCGGGGAATGTTAATTTTGCGGTTATAGAAAAAGTTTTGCGGGAGCCGGCTCGAACGCGGGTAAAGAATATGTAGTTGTGTTTTATTTTTCTTCCGCAAGTGCATAATGGCGCCACTTGCTATGACAGCCGAAGTCCATCTTCTTTCTCTCTCTGCCATAGGGGTCAGGGTAATGTGAGGGAAAGGGAAGGATACAGGAAATAGACGAAAGCTCATCAAATTATAGTGTATTTAGCGGAAATAAGTAGTTAATTTGACTATAAGAGTCACAGATAATTAATTAGTGTTGCGGTTTGAAAAATATTAAATTATTGAATTAATTTGGCCAAAACAGCAGATGCTCTGGAGTTTTGCCGCAGTGTATTAAAATTAGAACAATTTGAGGACTTAGTGGCACTGTCAATTTTATAAATATTATGAACGACGTGTTTGATGTATTAAAAAGTCATTCCATCCGCCCGCCAGGATTTAAAAAAGCGATGTGTCCTGCCAATATTGGGTTGATATCAGCTTTCTTTGAAGGTGCGACTAATTTCCTTCCAAGTTTTAAACTAGCTACAGGTGAACTTGTGATCAATTCCCGCAGAAAAACAGGATTTATTGGATTTTTGATAAATATTAAAAAAGCGCATTGGCACTGTACAATTACTTGGTGGAAGACACAAAAATGCTGAAGTACATACCACTATACAAGATCAGCCAAGATCATATTGAGCTGTTCTTCTCGTCTGTAGAAGCAAGAGGGGGTTTCAACAATAATCCCAATGCCATTCATTTTCGTGCCGCTTATAAAAGTTTCTTATGAGAGCTGAGATAAGGGATGAAGGCATTGGGAATTGTACTCCACTGGAACAAGTCAATATATTAACTTGCTCCAGTAAAGATCCTATTGCAGCATTAAATGAGCTTAATGAAAAAAAAAGTTTTGTAGAAATCACGGAGGATCAGTCATAACGACGAATATTTGGAATGCATTTTAAACACAGAAGCTGATGCGTTTACAGATAGGGACTTAGAATATATATCTGGTTTCGTTACGAAAAAGTTAATGCGTACAATTAAATGCGATGTCTGGGTTTCGTTATTGATCAGCATCAATAGCCTGATTTATATAAAATCAAGAGAAGGATTTAAATGTGCTTCTTCTAGTGCAGGGATTCCCAAAGTGGTCGATATCGACCCCGGGGTCGATATCGACCACGGTTTCCTGGGGGTCGACATAAACAAAAACTGATTTTGGGGGTCGACGAGGTCTAAAAATCGACCCCTATTAAATTAACACAAGTTCTTATTTAAAACTTTCAAGATAGGTAGGTAGGTACTGTATTGTTTATGTTGTGTTACGTGTACTAAGAATAATTAATATTTTTGTAGGAAATAGCATTGTTGTAGTAATGTAAAGCCTCAAGTTCGTACAAGATGAAAAACTCGGCAAGTCAGTGTGGACAAGTTTGTGCAAGATAATGAGTTCGAGCGTACGTCTTTCAGGCGCGTTTTGACTTGCTCTCTATTTGACGCTTACGCGATTTAACACGAACGAATTCATGGTCAAGTTGCTAGTCGAAACATGTTCCTGATATTTTACTATTTAACGAGCTTGCACTTAGGTTGATAGTTCATTTGCGTTTTGAAATTCGTTGGAGCTTGAACGATAATAACTCCTATAAGTACTCATTTATTTCAAGAGATTACAAAGTTATTACATAGCTAAATTAAGTGAAGTAAAGTGACTGAAAAAGAATTTACAAAATGCTGAGCTCCCTACGCGAGTTAATGGCGTACCTATACAATATCTGCAGTTTATGAAAAATTTACAGGGTACCTAAGTAACTAAGTACCAAACAGTTTTTATCCGGCACAGCGCATCAGCATTGCCCCACTGTGTGATAGTGATCAGTTGAGCTATCTGTAGATTGTTTGCAACAGTTTGCAGTTGCCTCAATTGTTTCAATTGTAAAAATTTACAGTATACTCCAGGAGATAGGTTCGCGTTTGTGCAATCATATGTGTTGAACAGCGCGGTGGTGATGCGATCAGACGTCTGCGACGTATCATTGCGCCATGATGAAGGTACGAGTTTGTCACCCGAACACAGGTCCGTACTCGAATAGTTCTTGCAAAACAGAGTCGGCCAGTTTGCTTCGGATGGACCTCCTACAGATTTCGCTGTTCATCGAATCAAGGTACTTGACACACAGGTACCTCTAGCCTCACCTCCTTATAGGTTGTCCCCACTTAAGAAAGAAGAGCTTGAAAAGGAGCTGCACAAACTTGTCAGCTCAGACGTCGTGGAGGAATGCGAGTCCCCGTGGGCGTCGAATGTTGTCCTTGTCAAGAAGAAGGATGGTAGCTTCAGGTTATGCGTCGACTACCGCAAGCTGAATGCAGTGACCGAGACTGACCGCTACCTCCTCCCGAGGATCGAGGACATACTTTACGCCGCGGAAACCTCGAAGTACATGACTACCCTGGACCTCCGAGCAGGCTACTTTCAGGTGAGCGTGACCCCTGGTGATAGGGACAAGACAGCGTTCACCATACCCCTTGGCACTTATAGATTTAAACGCTTGCCGATGGGCTTGCGCAACTCAGGAGCTACGTTACAGAGGCTGATCGACAGGTTCAAGTCCAACCTGCCAGGCCTGCCTTACTAGCCTACCTGGATGAGTTGTTGGTACTGTCCGACGAGTCCTTCGAGAAACACCTCGCCGACCTCAACTCCGTGTTCGACCGACTCGCCATGTTCAACCTGCGGGTAAACCGTGAGAAGAGTCACTTTGCGAGGGAATCGGTAAAGTTCTTAGGGCATATTATTTTACCAGGCGATGCCGCCTGGTAAAATAATGTGTAAAACATGGTAAAACATGTCGATCCAGGCAAGACCGCAGCGATCGCGGACATGCCGACTCCTCGGAACGTGAAACACTTGAAATGCTTTCTGCAGACCTCCAGCTGGTTCAGGCGATTCGTTCCTAACTACGCAGAGATCTCTAAGCCATTGACAACGCTGCTGAAAAAGGCAAGTGTATGGCAGTGGGGCCCGGAGCAGCAGGCCTCTTTTGAACATATCAAACACCTGCTAGTGTCAGCGCCAATCCTGCGTCAGGCTGATGCGACGTTACCTTTCGTCCTCAGAACTGACAGCAGTGGATATGCTCTTGGGGCGGCTCTCCTCCAAGGGGAGGGGACTGATGAGCGCCCCATAGAGTATGCCAGCCGACTCTTGACAGCGGCCGAAAGGAACTACAGCACGATGCAGAGGGAGGCTCTAGCCGACGTCTGGGCAGTTTCTACATCCAGAAGATACATAGACGGGGCTGAAGTGGTGGTTAGGTCCGACCATCACCCGCTCAGATGATTGATGAGCATGAAGTCCCCGAGCGGCCGCCTGGCAAGGTGGGCCCTCAGCCTTCAGGAGTAAGTACAACCTGAAAATAGAATACACACCAGGTAAGGCAAATGTTATAGCTGACACCCTGTCGCGTCCGGCGTGTGGTGAAGACGCTGAGTGTGATCTGTGCTGCGCCATAGCCCCTCTTGCAGTCCAAAGGACGTGCGCGAGAATCAGCTGAAGGACCCAGAAGTGGGCAAGATCGCCGAAGCGTTAGAGCCCGACGATCCCTTCAGGGGGAGGGTATGGGCTGATAAAAGCTACGTACTCACCGGAGGTGTGCTTTATCGTTACTGCCCTGAAAACGAAGAAAATGACGTCGCCAGTCTGGTGGTCCCAGAACAGGAACGCGAGAAGGTGATGGCCGAATACCACGTAGCGCCCACTGCCGGCCACATGGGTACGGAACGTACGCTGCAACACTTAGTTGGTAAGTATTACTGGCCAGGGATGCGTTCCTACGTTTCGCAATATATTTAAAATTGTGTACCCTGTCAGCGTTATAAGGCGGATACCAGGAAACCGGCTGGGTTGTTGCAGACGCCCGCGTCTGCAAGACGATTTGAGGTGTTGGCCGTAGATCTCTTCGGTCCGCTTCCTGAAACAGAAGAGGGTAACAGGTGGGTATTAATTGTAGAAGATACCTGCACTCGATGGGTAGAGTTGTTCGACCTCGCTGTAGCCACGAGTGAAGAATGCGCTAAAGTACTGGTTTCGGAGGTCTTCTTACGGTTCGGAGTTCCCAGGCGCCTCGTGAGCGACAATGGCGTCCAATTTGTAAGTGAGGTGATGCAGCAGACCTGTCACGCGATGGGCATCGTGCAGTCGTTGACTCCTTATTTTCACCCTGAGGCGAATCCCGTGGAACGGAAAAACCGCGACCTCAAACCGCAGTTGGCTATTCTGGTAGGTAGAGACCATGAAAAGTGGGATATTCACTTACCTGCTGTCCATTTCGCGATGAACTCGGCGATCACGTCGAGCACGGGCTATTCGCCCGCCTATTTGAATTACGCACGCGACATTCGCGCGCCTGCTGATGTAATGTCCGAGATGCGCACCATTGTCGATAACGACAATTACATAGGTGACATCACAACTTACCTCAAGAAGATTTCATCGGTGCTTGTAGATGCTCGTGACGTCCATGAGAGTGCTCAAGCGGCTCACAAGAAGTATGCCGATGAACATCGTCGACCGGCTCCGGATTACGAGGTTGGTGATCTGGTGTTGTTAAAAACCCAGGGGTCGAATGACACAAGCAGAGGGCAAACACCAAAGTTTATACCACGCCGTGACGGGCCGTATAGGGTCAAGGCAGTGGTCAGCCCAACTACGTATATCCTCGAGCGCCTCAGCGACGGTACGGTGCTAGGTAAGTACCATTCCTCGGTTTTGACTCCCTTCGTTGGCCGCATCCAAGCTCCAGTGCAGGAGAAGCGTAGGAGGGGAAGGCCTCGTAAAAGCTAACCCGACCACGGGGCGTTCGTTCGGGTTAGAGGGGGAGAGTGTAGCGCGCGGTCATGAGTACCTTAGGTATCGTTTAGCACACACACACACGCTGTGTTTCCGCGCCAACTTGCGGCGCGGCATCGGCGTCGGGCCTCTCGCGGATCCCCGCCCTCCGCTCCAGTGTTGCCAACTGCACCGTAATTACGATAAAAACACCGTAATCAGCCTAGATCTACCACCTACCGTAGCAAACTAATTACGGTAGCAAAAAACACCGTAATACCCATTGAAGGATTTGAATAAAAATCCTATTTTTTTTAAATCTAGTACATAATTATAAGTTTATATTAACTAAAATAATTTCGAGAGATTGAATTGTTATTTTCTATAACGGTTTCGGTTATTTTACATTTTCGGTTTATTTACGGCAACACTATTTATGCTTCGCGCACACTTTTACTATGTCCCGGAATTCCCCCAATAGCGCGGTACGTATAATATGCATTCGAATTCGGTAGTATGGATGGTTCGATTGCATTGCTCTGTATTTGAACTTAGACCTTTTTAATTTACCTAGTCTAAGCTAACCCGAAGGATAGCTAATAAAATAACAGAATTTACTAGTAGGATTAATAGCTTTCTAATGCTTTCTGGGGCGTTATTTATTAAAAACAGGATGGTACATAAGAACTGAATACTTTAATACGATCAGAAATTATTACAATGCAGGAATATCAAACACAATCATAATTACAATCTTTAAACAACTATTATAACAATTGTGAACGTTCGTACAAACCAAAGATCGCAGCAAAAGAAGGGCGAGTACCGCACCGCATACTGTTATATAGACCGTTTTGACAGGTCGTGAAGTAAATATGTCAGACTACCGCCACGACGTCATTATATCGCTAACACGGCCATACTGATAATTCGCGCGTCCTCGCGTGGTAATGTCTTCAAATCTTCAAGTAAAATCTTCACTCCTCATTCCTGGTCTTCTAGATGTTCATTGTTCATCAACCAGGTCAGCCGTCCATGTCAGGTTTTCTGGTTCAGCAGCACAGCCCAGCATCAGGCCAGCATCAGGTTCACAGAAGCCCTCCTTCGAACAAAAAGTAAACGGCAATAATTCCGCTCGGTCACACCTGACTACTCATCGTCAATGATGACGTTCATCAATAAAGTTCACAATTACATTCACAACTCTGTGAAATGTAAACAAGGGAGTAATGAACCAAACTAGTTAAAGGTTAGACAGAGCCCTCAGATTGTCTTACACATAGAATCATTCACAATTACATTCACACCTCTGTGCAATGTAAACAAGGGAGTACATGAACCAAATTAGTTAGAGGTTAGACAGAGCCCTCAGGTTGTCTTATACATAAAAAATATCAACTCGAAGTTTAAACTAGCAGAGCCCTCAGATTACTAAAAATAGTAGTAGTACAGAGCCCTAAGGATATACAAAATACCAAACCGCATCCTCGTATTCCTCGTTCTATTGTCTTCATTTCTCTGCTGCAGGCAGAAGCTCTTCATAAATCGATGACGGCCTGGGACGATGCTCGGCGTTGCACGGTGCCTTGGACTGTAGCTCGGGATCACCTGATGTACTTAAGCACGGCTCATACTCGTGTCTGGCAGCGACTAGACCAGGCGTGGTTTCTTAATTGTCAAAATCCGCACCTGTATTACATAAAAGCACACATTTTTAGCAAAGCCACAGGTATCTCTTCAGCAACGAAACTTGCTAAAGAGAACTCGTAAGAACGCGCAGGCTTACGTAAACTGCCAATCGTCAGGCATCACCTATTACGTGATCTAGCCAAAACAGAAGCCATAAGCCAGAAGCTTAGGCCAACGAAAGTCATAAGCCAGGGGCTCAGACCAAACAGAAGCCTTGAACCAGGGGTTCAGGTCAAACAGAGGTCTCCTGGTCGTTCACCGTCCTCGGTTGCACCAGAAACATCTTCTTCGGAAGCACTCAGAGGCACGAAGGGAGTATCCTCTCACTCTTCGTCTGGATAAGTGCTGCTTGCACTCGAAACACCAGCAGGATCAGCAGGAACATTTGAAGGCTCACCGGCATCATCCGGGTTGTAGTCATCGCAATCTGCATGAAAAATTGGTAGTTAAGTATCGTTAACAATTAACATCAACTGAGTGCTCATAGCCTGGGGGGGGTAAACACATTACTAATGAGCGATGCCAAACAAGGCCTTATACGCCGAAAACAGGATACCAATTCAATGCCACACAAGGCCTTACATGAAATGAACATGACAAGACGTACCACTTCAATGCCACACAAGGCCTTATATGAAATGAATACGACCAGACAATCTCGATGCCGCTCAAGGCCTTACACGAGAACACATACCTACCACTTCAATGCCACACAAGGCCTTATATGAAATGCATATCATGAGACAATCTCGATGCCGCTCAAGGCCTTACACGAGAACACATACCACTTCAATGCCACACAAGGCCTTATATGAAATGCATATGATGAGACAATCTCGATGCCGCTCAAGGCCTTACACGAGAAAACATACCACTTCAATGCCACACAAGGCCTTATATGAAATGCGCATGGTCAGACAATCTCGATGCCACTCAAGGCCTTACACGAGAACGACACGGAGCAATGCCTTATGCCGAAGCCTTCCAGGCCTTACATGCTAAGTCAAACAACACGGAACAATGCCTTATGCCGAAGCCTTCCAGGCCTTACATGCTAAGTCAAACAACACGGAGCAATGCCTTATGCCGAAGCCTTCCAGGCCTTACATGCTAAGTCAAACAACACGGAACAATGCCTTATGCCGAAGCCTTCCACGCCTTACATGCTAAGTCAAACAACACGGAGCAATGCCTTATGCCGAAGCCTTCCAGGCCTTACATGCTAAGTCAAACATGATGTCTGTTCCCAATCAACTCAATGCCGCACAAGGCCTTATATGAGTCCGCTCCAGATCGTCCTGAAATCCACGTAACTTTATAAGTAAGCAAGATATGAAAGTACATAGTACACATAGCTGGTTTAAAAGTACATAGTACACATAGCTGGTTTAAAAGTACATAGTACACATAGCTGGAATTTATTCAGGAAACCAAAAAAATGTTTAAGGGTAAAACATTGGTTTTCTCTGCACCAATGAGTTAGTGCTCATCAACATCAGTAAGCTCATTAACACGTTCCACAATGACGGACAATGGTGGTGACACTACAAAAACATTGATTTTGCCTAATTTTATCGATTACTATAAACTCCTCCGATTTGCGGTCACCCGTGGGCGACGCGGCCAAAGTATTGAACAGACAAATGCTTCCAATTTTATTCGCGCTCGGCTTCGCCTGACTATGACTGATCGTGCGCTCCAAGTATATTCAATTTCTTTTGCAAGAAATCAAGCCTCTCAAATAATTGCCTTTACGCGCCAAACACATATTGAACACACATATTACGGATTAGAGGATATCTCGTCCGCATCCATCAAAATTACACACATGATCTACCTCACTACAAGTTAAAATCATTATAAGAGGGATCAGAAGAATTAGGTACAAATGGTTCAATCTTACCAGGGTTATGACATTGGTTGCAATCATAAGCTTGTCAGTTACCTCGCTCGCACTTCAGTACCTGACGGCGATACACATGGTGACATGACGCAATCACTCTTGTAGCACATCATGTTTCACTGGACAGCACCGCCGACGAGTCCATGCGAGGTTCGACGTGTTGTAACAGGTCGGCAGATTCTCTGTCCCATGTTGAGAGTCCTAGAATCAACTTCCAACACATTTAAATTAACAATTACGATTAGAACGTTCACAATTATTTTTTTATTGTACTGCGTAGGTAGGTACTCGTTATTTTTTTTTTTGAGATTTCTTTCGATCTTGTAACAACTTGTGCACTCTAGAAATCAACACAGAAAATAAGATAGGCGATGGAGCCTATCCCACTTCTGATCTAAGCTAACCCGAAGGATAGCTAATAAAATAACAGAATTTACTAGTAGGATTAATAGCTTTCTAATGCTTTCTGGGGCGTTATTTATTAAAAACAGGATGGTACATAAGAACTGAATACTTTAATACGATCAGAAATTATTACAATGCAGGAATATCAAACACAATCATAATTACAATCTTTAAACAACTATTATAACAATTGTGAACGTTCGTACAAACCAAAGATCGCAGCAAAAGAAGGGCGAGTACCGCACCGCATACTGTTATATAGACCGTTTTGACAGGTCGTGAAGTAAATATGTCAGACTACCGCCACGACGTCATTATATCGCTAACACTAGTTTATTAGTATCTAAATTGGAAATTGTTTTAACTAACATTACATCATTCATACGCGCGCGCGCGTCATAATACGTAATAGTTTATTGTGTTGTGTGTGTGATCCGAGTTTTTTAAAATATGGAGAGTGATACTGATAGCGACAGCGCTTCTAAAAGAGAAGAAAGCCTAACACAAGTACCGGCTAAAAGGAAGCGATATAAGCAGAAGTTTCGGGAAGAATGGTTGCTGAATAAAGAGTATTGTGACTGGCTAAGAAAAGATAACAGGGACTTATCAAAGGCAACCTGCAATGTGTGCAATGTATCTTTTAGTGCCGAAATAAGTGTTATAAAACGCCACCAACACGGGCTTAAACACATCAACAACTTCAAAAGATGTAGTGCCTCGACATCCAAAAAACAACAGTCTACAGTAATAGTCCGGTCAAGTTAGCCCAAAAAATAGGGGTAGGTTAACAGAAATTCGCATAGAGCTGAAAATTAGTACGTATGTTCGGAAATGTAAAAAGTCCCCATAGATCCCACACTTGCAAAAAAAATATTCAAGGTCAAAGTTCGCAAATATGGGTTTTTTGCGTTTTTTAGCCAAACGGTAAGTTTTATGATAAAAATAGGTCAGACAAAAATTGTAGATTATGCAATTATCTATAAAAATTGTCTACAATTTTTCTCCTAAACGTCACCGTTTCTGAGAATAGTGGTTGAAAAAGTTGTATTCTTCATAATATGCGTTTCCACGCCACCTGGAAGGTAGTGTACTTGGCGCGTTTTTAACGTGGTTTCCCCTCCCCGATAGGCCTATTCCACAATCTATTGTGATCCTGTTTCATTCAATACTATTTCAAAATATGTAAAAACTGGTACTATTAGAAATGATGAAAGACGTGCGAATTCTAAAAAAATTGGTCAAATTATCCGTCTCATTCATAATCATCTGACAATTCTGCTTCCTCTTCTTCTTGTTCTTGTTTGTCTTCTTGTATTTCTTCTTTTGCTTGTTCTCCTTCTTCCTGCTGTGTGTAAGTAAATCGTTCTAACAGCGGTGCATCAGATGTCTCCTCACTGATGTTGTACAAATCCTCTTCTGATGGTGATTCAACATTGGAGCACGACTGACCTTGACAACTGGTACATGTTAATGTACTCAATCTATGGAGCTCCAAAAAAAATTAGGTATCCTACGTGTTTTGTAAAAAATACTCGTAAGAAAAATCGAGTGCCATTAGCTTGTCTTCCTTGAACCTCTGCTTCTTCTCATCAACATCTATTTCGGGTATATTATCAAGTACAAGTGTGGCTTGGTAATCAATTGGACTTAAAAGACTGGGATTGGAATTTAATCAACAATACATTGGAACCAATTCAGACTTTACTTTCACCTGCACCGGAAAAACTCCTCAACACAATTTTTTGCAATTGTAAAAAAGGATGTAGGTAATGCTAAATGCGGCTGCGAAAAAGTTGGATTGTTTTGTTCATTAGCATGTAGGTATCAGTTCTCAAGGTCAGTCGTACTCCACTGTTGAATCGCCATCAGAAGAGGATTCGTACGATATTAGTGAAGAGACATCTGATACATCGCTTTTAGAACAATTTACTTACACCCAGCAGAAAGAAGACGAACAAGCAGAGGAAGAAGTACAAGAAGACGAACAAGAAGAAGAGGAAGCAAAATTATCACATGATTATGAATGAGACGGATATTTTGACCAATTTTTTTAGAATTCGCACGGCTTTCATCATTTCCAATGGTACCAGTTTTTACATATTATTTTGAAATAGTGTTGAATTAAACAGGATCACAATAGATTGTGGAATAGGCCTATCGGGGAAACCACGTTAAAAAACGCGCCAAGTACACTACCTTCCAGGTGGCGTGGAAACGCATATTATGAAGAATACAACTTTTTCAACTACTATATCTCAGAAACGGTGACGTTTAGAATAAAAATTGTAGACAATTTTTATAGATAATTGCATAATCTACAATTTTTGTCTGACCTATTTTTATCATAAAACTTACCGTTTGGCTAAAAAACTTTGACCTTGAATATTTTTTTTTGCAAGTGTGGGATCGATGGGGACTTTTTACATCTATATATATAAAAGAAAGTCGTGTTAGTTACTTCACTTATAACTCAAGAACGGCTGAACCGATTTAGCTGAAAATTGGCAGGGAGGTAGTTTAGAGCCAGGAGAAGGACATAGGATACTTTTTATCCCGTTCGACATCATGTAGGTAGGTAGTAGGTAGGTAGTAGGTAGGTAGTAGGTAGGTAGTAGGTAGGTAGTAGGTAGGTAGTAGGTAGGTAGTAGGTAGGTAGTAGGTAGGTAGTAGGTAGGTAGTAGGTAGGTAGTAGGTAGGTAGTAGGTAGGTAGTAGGTAGGTAGTAGGTAGGTAGTAGGTAGGTAGTAGGTAGTTAGTAGGTAGGTAGTAGGTAGGTAGTAGGTAGGTAGTAGGTAGGTAGTAGGTAGGTAGTAGGTAGGTAGTAGGTAGGTAGTAGGTAGGTAGTAGGTAGGTAGTAGGTAGGTAGTAGGTAGGTAGTAGGTAGGTAGTAGGTAGGTAGTAGGTAGGTAGTAGGTAGGTAGTAGGTAGGTAGTAGGTAGGTAGTAGGTAGGTAGTAGGTAGGTAGTAGGTAGGTAGTAGGTAGGTAGTAGGTAGGTAGTAGGTAGGTAGTAGGTAGGTAGTAGGTAGGTAGTAGGTAGGTAGTAGGTAGGTAGTAGGTAGGTAGTAGGTAGGTAGTAGGTAGGTAGTAGGTAGGTAGTAGGTAGGTAGTAGGTAGGTAGTAGGTAGGTAGTAGGTAGGTAGTAGGTAGGTAGTAGGTAGGTAGTAGGTAGGTAGTAGGTAGGTAGTAGGTAGGTAGTAGGTAGGTAGTAGGTAGGTAGTAGGTAGGTAGTAGGTAGGTAGTAGGTAGGTAGTAGGTAGGTAGTAGGTAGGTAGTAGGTAGTTAGTAGGTAGGTAGTAGGTAGGTAGTAGGTAGGTAGTAGGTAGGTAGTAGGTAGGTAGTAGGTAGGTAGTAGGTAGGTAGTAGGTAGGTAGTAGGTAGGTAGTAGGTAGGTAGTAGGTAGGTAGTAGGTAGGTAGTAGGTAGGTAGTAGGTAGGTAGTAGGTAGGTAGTAGGTAGGTAGTAGGTAGGTAGTAGGTAGGTAGTAGGTAGGTAGTAGGTAGGTAGTAGGTAGGTAGTAGGTAGGTAGTAGGTAGGTAGTAGGTAGGTAGTAGGTAGGTAGTAGGTAGGTAGTAGGTAGGTAGTAGGTAGGTAGTAGGTAGGTAGTAAGTAGGAAAAAGTGCATTGCAACGCATGCGGGTACAGCTAGTTTCATTTATAATGGTGTTCCGAACATTCGTACCAATTTTCAGCTCTATGCGAATTTTTGCACTTTGAAATATCTAATTTGACCGGACTATATGTGCAATTAAATCCATGCCAACTACTGAAAAGCAACTGATAAAGACTTCTAAAATAAAATTAGCTGCTTTCGTTGCTGAGCATAAAATATCTCATAATGTCATGGACCACTTAGCGGATTTATTACCTAAGTTGTAAGTTCAAGCTGTAATAAATAACTGTATTGGAAAAACTGAAAAAGAAAACCTGATCAGTGATTTTTTTTTTTTTTTTTTTTTTTTTTTTTTTAATAAAACGTTGCCCCACACTAAGATTTCTCTTGTATCGTGGGTGCGTTTACAGACACAAATCTCACAAACAAACGCCCAGACCCGAAACAACCATTTGTAGGCCATACAAATTTTTGTTCCGTGTGGGAATCGAACCCACGACCCGTAGCGCAGCAGCCAATCGCTTAGCCACTGCACCAAACGTGTCGTCGAATTCACAAAAGTCAAATTTGAAGTCACAAAAGCTTTCAATTTTGATAGACGAAAGCACAGATATTGCTGTTGTAAAGACAATAGCTGTAGTGGTGAGGTATTTTGATCCAATGAATAAAAAAGTGATCTCTCGGTTTTGGGATTTGATTCAATTATTTGATGAACAAACAACCGAACATGTTGCAAACGCCGAAAAACTGTATAATACTGTCATTGATTCATTTAAAAAGTATGACATTCCTATAGAAAATATAATAGGTTTCGGCTCTGATGGATGCAATGCAATGATGGGAAGAAATAACTCAGTATCAAGTAGATTTCGTCAACATTGTCCAGGTATAATTGTGATCAAATGCATTTGCCATTCCCTACATCTTTGCACTAGTGACGCATGTAAAGAGCTTCAAATAAAAACATAAATATTTACAACTTCTTTAAATTCAGTAGTAAAAGACAGAGTGAGTTTAAAGAGTTCCAGTATTTTGCTGAGGCGGATGTGCATAAAATTCTTAGACCAGCACAAACTAGATGGTTGTCTTTAAATGCAGTAGTACAAAGGATTCTTGAACAATGGGATGCATTACGTCTTTATTTCGATAGCAAATGGCTGGAAGATTCGGAGTGCCATGATATTCATACATGCCTAAATGATCCTATAATCAAGGGCTATTATTATTTTTTGGCTTGGATGTTGCCAAAATTTACGACATTAAACAGCTATTTTCAAAGCGAATCTGTTTTGATTACAAAACTGGATGAGAAAATGACAGCTTTTTATAAAGAGCTATTACTATTGGTTTTACACCGTAACTATGTAAATTCTGCTCCTATTGAAACTTTAGATCCAACTGCAGAAATAAATCACAAAGACCTAAAAGACATATATCTAGGTTTAGGTGTCCAGAAAGAACTAGATTCTATTGAAGATGATGAAAGAAAATTAACTCTGAGAAAGATGTGCAAAAATTTTATTGTTGTAGCTTGTGTTGGCATTCGTAAACGATACTCTGTTAACGACAAAATTATGTCAGAAATAGCAAAATTTGATTTAGACAGAGTGATTTCCAATGACAGGGAAGAATCAATTTCAACGTTATTTCCATTACTGCCTAGAATTTCCCCAACTTCAATCCAAGATCAACAAGAACTAGATGATGAGTGGCGGAAGTTGCCCCTTTACCACAAAGATTTGGATTTAAGTCAACCTCCTGACGTGTTTTGGCACCAGGTAAGTTTCCAAGTAAGCTTAATTCAAATTAGTTACTATTGTTATCGCAACCAGACCCTAGTCATATATTTTTTTCAGGTAGGACAACTGCGGGTTAGTGAAGAGTATGCCCATTTCAAACACTTGTCAAAGTTTATGTTAGCTATTTTGTCTCTACCACACTCGAATGCCTAGTGCGAAAGAGTCTTCAGCAGAGTGAACGACATTAAAACGAAAAAACGGAATAAACTCCTTACGAAAACCATCAGGGGAAAACTTTTATCGCAGCAGGCCATACAGCGACACGGAAAAAATTGTATTGATTTTAATCCCACTAAAGATATGATTGAGAAACATAATATCGATATGTGTAAAAATATAGAAACAATCGTATTGTCTGATTCTGAATAAAAATGTGAGTTTTATTTCAACTCTAATCCTTAACTGGTACTGAATGGGCAAGGTAATTCTACCGTATTTCAAATATAAATTACCACAATTTTGGAAAATCTACCGTAATTTTTGAAGAGTTCTATCATCCGATAGATTTTAGAGTTGGCAACACTGCTCCGCTCGCTAGTCGCGGCCCCGGCGCAGCCACGCGCACACACCTACTGTGTTTTCCCGCGGCTCTCGCTCGCTCGTTAAGATAACCAATTTGATTGTAATTGTGTTCACGAATAGACTGATTTGTATTTCGTCCCATTGGAAGAATAAAGTTTTATTATCATATGTGTCAAAAATCATATTATGGTAAATTCTTCATCATTATAACGTAAGCTTTCGATTGATACTATTTTTATATATTTTTATCCATCAATTCAAAAGATATAATGCTCGAATAAAGTTTTATCCGCGCTGGCTACGTACAATAACTACGCATGATCACATAAAACGTTATTCTCCGTCTTGCTCCCACGCAATCAGCCGCGCGCGCCGCGTCGCTTCATTCTAAGTCACGTTGTTCGAGGAAGTGGCCGCGAGTGGTGTTTGTTACGATGGATACCGAAATTGGCGATGAAAATGGTAAGAATACTTGTCTTTTGTATAATATGTTATTGCTTTATATTACATTAATTACTCTACTAACCCAAACTCTAGAATAAACACACGATGACTTAAGCGGATAAAATTTGTTGTATATAATTGTTTTGATACAATTACACTAAGTTTTATTAATTTCTCACAAAGACAGTATTTACAATCACATAAAACACTATTTTACGAAGTACCAAAACTTATTTATTAGAAGTTTAATCTGAAATAAATACTTTAATAATAGCTTATATAACATTACAGTATCTAATATAGCTTGTCTTATTTGTTTTCCTATTTTTTCAGTTTCTTATAGACTTAGTACATTTTACAACGCATAATTTTGTATTTTTTTCGTCCGCACGTACTCGTGAAACATTATTCTACGAAACATTTTTTTAAACTGAGTGACGTATATGCAAATGACACTTTTTTTTACCAACTGTTTTATTATAAAACAATATTCGAAATCTTAAAATTGCTATAAAATGGTTAAATATAATTTAAAATATGAACAGCTTTTTAAATAATTTATTAACACCTAAATGTACAGTTTAGACTAGGTAGATATAGCAAAAAAGTATAAGTATATAAGTTTACATTAAAAATACCGATGGACCTTAAGCAGAGCTTAACACTAGACAAGTTTGCTCGCGTGCTCCGCTATATTAGAAAAATCGAAAATAATCTTTTTTTTCTTCACCGAGCTCTCCCGTCGTAGAGCCGGTCGTCTCTTCAGACTCCGCAGTCACACCGATAATTCAGCCCTCATCAAGCTGTCTCCCCCCCTATGTCCACGCCAGCAACGCCCTAAGCCGAGGTCCGTGTCCCACTAGGGGTCGCCCTTAGTGCTGTTGTTGCAGGTAGTCATGATGTTAGTGTAGTTAGCTTAGGTTAAGTATTTTACTTCCCCCCCATTGGCTGGAGACCCTTCAGGTCACGCCAATAACTGCCCGATTACGTAGAAACCGTCCCCTAGGACGACCTACAGCAGTCAAATAGAAAAAAAAAAAGTGTTTTTTTTGCAATCTTCCGGTTTAGAGTAAAAATAATAAACAGTGACACATGAAAAAGTGAGTGCGTAGTGTACTACCAATAGTAGACCACTCGTGCACTCACTCTAGTGTTAAATTACACATATCTACATTTATTGTATTGTTTTTTTTTAACTATTATGTTATGCATTACAGTACATTACTTTGTTACTTTTACAGGATCAAAGAAAAAATATGTCCAATCATTTTGGAATGAATATTTCTCAAACGATGAGGAAGCAACAGGAGCAGGGGCCCAACCTACGAGCTGTGTGGAACGATCGACCTTTGTGGAACTGCGTCCCGTAACTCCATTTCAGCTGGAATCTGCATCAAGTTTTGAAACATCACCTGCCATTAGTATAACATCTTTATCAAGTATTTTAAAAAATATCTGTATACCTACGCCGATGCCATCACCGCCTCAGTATCACACAAAATGTTGTAGTGAATTTTGCCCCATACATCTATATAACAGTTCGATTCAATCTGACACTATAGGTGATGAAATATTTCCCAGCAGTACAGCAAAAAAACGGTTACGTATCATAATACCTACGTTTATTATAACTATTTTCAACTTAACTACGGTTGATTCACATATGTTCATAACGCATAATGGTCGACTCAACTACAGTTTAACTTACCTAATCTTGATTAAACTAAAATTAATTGCACTAACGAACGATTCATCTAATGATTTTTTTAAGATATTGGATGTTTCAACTATGTATGAAATACCTAATGGACGACTCGCCTACAGTTTATTAATACTGATAATTAGACAATGGTGAAAACATTTCTGCGAGCAACTTGGAAATAGCGCTCGCCGTAATACGTAACCAAAAAAACGCCGCTACGAATTTATTCATGCAAGGAAAATATATTTAAATAACATCGGCAGGAAATTTCAAACGAATCTGAAAGCTATCGACGAACATGCATTAGAAGAAGAACCAGATCCTTCTGATTCCATGAATCAACAGAATGCTCCTGATATTGGATCTTGCCCAACTCAGACCGATAATTACCCTATTCAGTATCGGACTTGCCTAACTCAGCCCGATACTTGCTCAACTCAAGCCGATCCTGAGAGTACTGTTATCGCATCTTCTGCTTCATCTAATCAATGTCAATCATTATACAGCGTGACTTTTAATTCATTGGCAATATTTTAACCCCGTATTCTACCCATGATACTAATGTATTTAAGCCCATAATATCGTGTATTAAAATTGTCAAATTATTAATTTTAAAAACGTGATTTATCTTGTCATTTACCTACATAAAGTCCAAAATTAATAAACACGATAAAAAAATAAATAGTAAAAATGATAATTAAAACTATAAATTTAAAGTATCAAGATGCGTCCGCTAGTAATGCTAGTATACCAGTTTACTACGCGGTCTTATTACTTACGCTACAATGTAGGTGGTTGAGGCTGGTGCAGGATGCGATCACGCCCTCGTGGCCAGCACACCGGTCCGTAATTTTAATACTTCTTCCACAATTAGGTTCGCCTCAGCAGCAAACCCAAAGTTGAATGTCATGGTCATGCGCAACCGGTCTAGTGATTGGAATGACTTGCCTGTTTTATAAAATAGTCGACTTGACGATTTAGTAAAAATTACTAATAAATTAAATGTAATAATTATTTTTATACTAGGTCAAAGCCGCTATCATTTTTCACAAGACAAGCCAATTCCAATCACAGGAAACCATCCTGGTATCGCATGACCATTAAATATTTAAAGATATCGATTGATAGTCAATCGATACTTTCTGCAATTGTCAGTTTGTAACTAATTTGACGTCACTAATTTTGACAATTGACTTTATGGATTTAATTTTAAAATTCAATTAATATTGAAAACAAATGAAATAGATTTATAGAACTAATTTTGCTGATTCCATCAATACTAATATCACGGTATCTCGTACTGTATTAGCAGAGATACAAGCGCGAATATGTTTCACAATGAACGCCGGTATTGATGTTTCATTGCTTCAAAAATACAGATATTTACATTTATGTAATGCATAAAAGATGCTGACACGGTGGTCTTAAATCATAGGATTATGTGTAATTCACTTAATTATTAATAATTAGTGAAATATACATAACCTATATTGAGCTGTTTGAAAAAACAAGAAAAGTAAGTAGTAACACTACAACCTTCACAAACAATAGTTGTTACTTTTGACGGTCAGATCTTACCTAAACGCATATTTATGTGCTACAATGCCCTACCTGTAGATCTGTATATTTACCTTACTATACAATGTTTTAACTGCTGTCGGTTTGGTCACACAAAGCTACAGTGCAGATCTAAACCTCGCTGTTATAAATGTGGCCAAAACCACACAGGTGATAGTTGTGATAGAGAATTAGAAAATGCATCTTGTTGCTTATGCTCTGGTTACCATTTTGCAACTAATAAAACATGCCCAGAATTTATAAGGCAAAAACAGATTAAAACCTATATGGCTCAAAATTCATTATCTTACTCTGAAGCCTCAAAGTTACACCCCCCAGTTTCTAAGTCTTTCGCAGATGCTTTACTTTCTCCCTCTAGAAACTCTCCTGATAAATCTTTTGCATCTTTTCAAAATAAAAGCTCTCCTTCTGGTTATAAAAAAACTGTTTTTCTTAAACCTCGTTCTCCTCCAATTCCCATCCCAGGTTACAATAAATATTAATGCAATTATCAAAGATTTTGATATTCCAGAACCTTCTAATGGTTGTGCTCTTATTAATCAGAATAAAAATGAATCAGATACCCAATTCCCACTAAATGATTTTTTAACCGCCTTCTTTAATCTTCTTACACAGTTCAACTTTCCACCGTCCAACGTTGCCCCTATTTTTGAAAAACTCTCCCAGTCCTCCCTAAATGGACCATCAAGCAAAACTCGTTCAATGGAACTGCCGCAGTCTAATCAATAAAAAAAGTGATTTAATATATCTTATTAATAAACATGAGCCTTTTGTCTTTGCTTTGGCAGAGACATGGCTCAAACCTAATTATGTTTTTAAAATTCATAATTATTTGACTATTAGGGATGATAGATCTGATGGGTATGGTGGTGTAGCCATACTTATTAAAGACTCTATCCTTTTCTCTATTATTTCTTTACCTCCTCACAGTGATGACTTATCAATTGTAGCAATTAAAATGTATAATATTTGTTTTGTTTCTATTTATATTCCTCACCCTTCATCTTCTTTACTTCAAGAGGTTTATCATATATTTTCTTTTCTTCCCAGGCCTTTCCTAGTATTGGGGGATTTCAATTGTCATCACCAATCTTGGGGCAGTTCTATTTCTAATTGTTATGGTGAAGAGCTACTGGACATACTAGACTTGCACAACCTGTGCATTTTAAATACAGGATCTCCCACACGACGTTCTGATCCCAGCCAGAGACAAAGTGCAATTGACCTCTCTATCTGTTCTCCAAACTTAGCTTCTAAATTAACATGGCATACTCTCCCCTTTACATTTGGTAGTGATCATTTTCCTATTTTAATTTCTTTCCCTTTCTCCAAACCTTCTATTCCAAATAAGTGATCAACTTTAAAATATAAGCTCCCTAACAAAAGTCATAGTGACTGGGATAAATATAAAAATAGCGTTGACAGTATGTTTTCTTCCCTTCCTGCTATCTCGGATGGTGATGAAAATTTATGTGCCGAATCTTTAGCCAAAATATTGATTGCAGCAGCTGACGAAGTTTTTCCTGCTAAAAATAATAATACTAGAACTATTCCGAAGCCTCCTTGGTGGGACTCTGAGTGCACAGATGCTGTTCATAAACGCAAACAAGCGGAGCTAAATTATAACCTAAATATGTCTCATAGTAACTTTGATATTCTTTCTAATATAATTGCAGAAACCCGTAAATTATTTAAGAAAAAGAAATTCGAAAGTTGGCGAAACTTCTGTTTGTCAATTTCACCGAATACACATCCCACAATAGTTTGGCGTAATATTCGCAGATTTAGGTCCGTGTATAACAACCCCTCTTCCCTTATTTCTGATACTTTAGCTCATGACTTCTTGGATAAATTAGCACCACCATGGGTTCCTCAAGCTATTAATGTATTATTGCCCGTGCCCAATGAGTCCAGTAATAAAAGCACTAACACCGTGTTAGACCTTCCGTTCACGTTTAATGAGTTGAAGGGTGTTATTCTTAATACTGTGGATTCTGCACCAGGTATTGATGGCATTCCGTATTCCTTTTTTGGCAATTTAAGCGATAGTGTTCTTAATTATTATCTAAGTCTAATAAATTCTATTATGAAAACTGGAAACATTCCTGTTGAATGGAAACGTCAAATGGTGTTGCCATTTCTAAAACCTCATAAATTACCATCTGATGTTTCTTCGTACCGTCCCATTGTTTTATCATCAATTTTGATGAAATTAGCGGAACACTTAATAAAAAATCGTCTTGAGTGGTATGTTGAAAGTAAAGGTTTATTGGCAGCTTCTCAATACGGTTTTAGAAAGGGCAAAAGTACCATAGACTGTCTAAGTATTTTCACTTCCGATATTAGATTATCTTTTTTCAATAATCAGTCCACTGTAGCTGTATTCTTAGATATAAATGCTGCTTATGACAATATTTTGTTATCAGTTTTACAAAAAAAAATGCATGCTCTACAAGTACCAATTAACTTATCTAATTTCATTATAAATATTCTAACCGAACGTTCTGTAATTTTTTCATGTGCAGATCATCAATTATCTCATCTTATATGGCGAGGTCTTCCACAGGGTTCAGTGCTGAGTCCTCTGTCATACAATATATACACTTTTGATCTAGATAACGACTATAAAGTTAACGTGCTACAATATGCTGATGACTTATTGTTGTATTTTTCCAGTCATTCTGTTGAACATGCCTGTTCCGTTCTCTCTTCTGCTTTGACTAATCTAGCTTCATGGTTACATTTAAATGCTTTAGAGCTATCCACGTCTAAATGCGCAGCTGTGTTATTTACCCGGAAGAGAATCGTTCCTCAAGTAAATATTTTATATAATGACATTCCTATTCCAGTTAAAGACAAATTCAAGTATCTAGGAGTAATCTTGGACTCTAAACTTAGCAGTGTTCCACACTGTGATTATGTTATTAATAAATGTGAACACCACTTAAATATTCTTAGATGCCTTTCTGGCGTGTGGTGGGGTGCCCACCCTTTCTCTTTAAAGCTTATTTATAATGCTATCATTAGAAGCATACTAGATTATGGTATGTTTATTTTAGAACCTGGAAGTGTAATGGCTTTTAAAAAACTAGATCGCATACAGGCTAAAGCACTTCGGATTATTTCAGGTGCGATGAAATCCAGTCCCATTAACGCGCTTCAAGTTGAATGCTGTGACGCCCCATTGCATCTTAGAAGGCAATTTCTTTCTGATAAGTTTTTCTTCAGAATTCTTCAGTTTTCAGATCACCCTCTTATCTCAAAATTGGCATCCTTAGTAACACACATTAACTCATAAAACTGTCCCATGTTTAGTTGTGAGTTACCAAAAATTTCTTTCCCTATCTTCTCCTACTCACCGTTCCAATAAACTTCCTTTATTCAGCAGCAGTTATGACAGTCTACAATTTTCTCCTAATATTAGATACAGCTGCATGGATAAATCTGACCCCAATATTAATTTCAATTTTAAAACATTTCTTGCTGAGAATTGTGAAGGTTTCCATCATATCTTTACAGATGCTTCTAAGCAGTCTCCATCTGGATGTGTTGGAATAGGTGTCTACAATAGTCAATAGTCATTTATTGGTAATTGTTGATTACATGTCATTACATTTACATAACATTATTATACAAACGATATAATATTAAAATATGCAGTACTTAATAAGTTATTTTAGTCAAAAACATGTCATTTATACAAAAGCTGTAAAAAATATTTATGATCAGTTAACAATTCAATAAAAGAATGTCAATTACAAATCAATGTCAATAAAAATACAAAATAAAATTTTTATGTCAATTCTAAAGAACTAAACAAATAAAATTATTAATAATAATAGAATAAAAAGTAGAACTACATAAGTAGTCACAGTTTGATTTTAATAAATTCGTCGTAAGTGTAAAACGCTTGCTTGACTAGCCAGCGCCTTAACCTAGTCTTAAAACTTGAAAGAGTTGTGGCACTCACTATACTCTCAGGCAGCTTGTTGTAGACTGCCGGGCCCATCGCATGAGTTGATTTCGAGGTTTTTGTGAGTGTTCTGGACACTACCGATAATTTTCCTCTGTGCCGAGTACAGTACGAGTAAACATCACCCCGCTTCGTATACAGCCCTAGGTTCATCCTTACGTAAACCGCTACTTGATATATTACTATAGCAGGTAAGGTAAGGATGCCTAATTTGGTAAAGTGCGGTCTAGCGGACACATCCTGCGGTATTTGGACGATGGCTCGCACGGCACGCTTCTGCATTCGGAAAGCGCGTTCCCAATCGGCAGCGCGCCCCCACAGCTCGGCACCGTATTGATGTTGTGAATGTACGGTCGCAAAATAGCAAGCTCGTACCTCACTTCCATGCACCACTCGAGCAATTCGGCGAAGAGCAAAGCACGCGCTTCCAAGCTTGTTACATATTTTATTTATTTGGTTTTCCCACTTTAAGCACTTGTCTATTTCAAAGCCAAGAAACGTGGTTGTTTCAACCTGTGCAACCACTACCATTCTCAATATAATATTGTTCAAAAAATTAAACTCCCTCCGGAGACATCTGTATTTACAGGTGAATGTTTCGGCTTACTCAAAGCAGTTGAATATGTTAATTTATTGAAACTCAAAAAAACTATTATATTTACGGACTCTTTAAGCGCACTTCAAGCCTTAGATAAATTTCCATTTAAGTAAAGAAAGAAAGAAAGAAAGAAAATACATTTATTTGGCACAGACTTATAAGGCACACAATATAAAATAAAGCAGAAAAAAAAAAAAAAAAAAAACAAACGAAATTAGCAGAAGAGTGTGCCTCACGGCTGCGCCAAAAAGGCCCAGTTCAGCAAAAATGCCAGACATTACAAGTACAAATCACAGTTACCGGTTATATTTGAAATAAGAGAATTCGCGTTTAGAGCCACTTCTGAGGGTTATGCTCTACAGTTTGCGTGGATTCCTGCTCATGCTGGAATCCATGGTAATGAAATTGCCGATAATCTTGCTAGTGATGCTGTGCAGTGTGGAGATTTGTATCCATATAAAAATTTCTGTTGCGATCTTATGGCTTTACCAAAGACCTTCCTCCGAGACACTTGGAAGGTAGCTTGGGATTTGAGTAGCAGGTTGAAGGGTCGTTATTTTTCTTTGATTCAGCCCGAAATTCCTGTGAAGCCGTGGTTCTTCAGGGCAAAGTTTGGCAAGGCGGAGACCTCCATCCTTATCCGGATTAGACTTGGTCATGTTTGTTGTCCAGCCCACCTTGCCAGACTTCATATAATTGACAGCCCTATTTGTACATGTGGAACGGATGTTGGGGACTTAAATCACATTTTTTTCAACTGTCCTCTATATGATCGTTGTTCCTTTTTAAATAATCTTGTATCCCTCCGTACTCCTTTTCCTACTTATATACTTTCATTGCTTTGTACAAATAACTTCTTAGTTTATAAGTGTATCGCCTCTTATATTTTTGTAAATAGTATTAAAATTTAAATTGTGTACATAGCTCATCCTCATTCATATCCTTGTCTTTTATGTTTCTATGTAGCAGTTTTTCAAATACATCTCATTCCTATTCATCTCTCCTGATCCTATACAAAATTGTCCGAACTTTTTCTTTATAACAAAATAATTTAGTTTCCCTACCTTACAAAATCTTCTTCGTTACTTATTTCTACCATTTGATGTCTTTGGCGAAAATGCACAGACAGTGCGAAGCCAGAAAAAAAAAAAGTAATTAAAAATTAATCAATAACCAAATCGTTATTCAGATTTCAGCAAGTTATTTAACTTTAATTTTTTATACGTCCACAGAAAAGACCCCTATCCACAGAAGAGAGGTTAATCACTGGCATATTGACTTAACGATCTAGTTTTTGATCAATTTCTAATTACTTGTAAGATTACCTAATAAATGAGACTGATTTAAAAAAAATCAACGACTTTTTATTTCGAATATTTTTATAACCCGTTTTGTGTATGACCCTATATTGCAGCCCTTGTCCACACGACTCCTGTTAAGAGACGAAGACCGAGACCTTCAAACTTTAATAAAAAAAAGAAGCCTGGCTCAGAACACAACTACAATGTTCTGTATTACTTAACCTTTGGTGATGAAAAGGTTCGAGTTTGCAAGAAATTCTTTTTATCAGTGACAAAATTAGGACGCACCAGGTTAAATAACATTGTCAAACATGTTATTAATAGCTTACCCTTTGAGGAGAAGAGTGGCGGTGACAGAGAAAGTCATAGAAGTGTGCTGAAGAAAGAAAGTGTTCGGAACTTTATAAGTAAATGACGTGGTACTGAAAGCCATTACTCGCGTAACAAGTCAAAGAGAATATATTCACATATAGAATTAAACACTAGAAAACTACATAAAATATATAATGAACAATCAGAAGAAGATCTTAAAGTGAAGTTCTCAATGTTTCGTAGAATCTTTGTTAATGAATTTAATCTAGGCTTCAAGTCTCCTGCCTCCGATATGTGCAGCTATTGCATATTACTAAATAACAAAATAAAGATGTCTATTAAAGCAAACAATCAATCGGATAAAACTAAATTCATTATAGAAAAGCGAATTCATAAAAAATGGGCTAATGCTTTTTATAAACATCATAAATACGAAGATCCAGAGGCAGCGACGTTCTGTTTTGACTTACAGCAGATTCAACCCTTACCAAAGATGCCTATCCAAGAGGCATACTATTCAAGTCAAATAGGATTATATGCATTATGCATTATGAATGTGAGAAGTGACGACATTAACATATTCACCTGGACAGAAGACCAAGCTGGTAAAGGAAGACATGAAGTTTCATCGGCCTTACTAAACTTTTTGAAGAGTAGTGATTTTACGTTACCGTTACGATGCTCTTACGCAACAATGGCCGCCGACAACTTTCTTGCCTGTTTTTGTTTTGATGTCTGTCATGTTTTATTATGTTCCTAATATGCAGTGCAATTGGTAAATTAATAACAATATTTGTATTATATTTGGCACAGCACAATACACAGTTTATTAAGTCTATTTTACACACAGTTCGGTACATAATAAAATAGTACTCACTTTATTTTTCTGGTTCTCCCTTGCGGTGCTTCATTACGTCACTCGAAGGTTGTTGCTGAAAATCAGCGCTGTTGGCATTAGGCTCGTCTAAAGTCACAGCATAAAGCTGAGCAACGACCTAAATTCTTATGTACCATGCGACGCGCAAAGTCAAGTATTCAATATTGATGTATTTTTATTATGTTATTACGATGTTTACTATGTCTAGGCATAGAAGTTCAATATAAAGTCCTTGTGTCTAGGTAACCACAGTCTAAATGTGTATAGTCTATGGTAAAGCAAACTTGATTTGCATAGATTAAAAATTTAGTCATAGTTTTATTTTTTACTTTTGTTTTGTGTGTTTGGGTTGCCAGGCAATTATATGTTTAAATTTAAGGAAAACTTATTTTAGAGCAATTATGTTATTAATTTTAAGTATGCTTGTGCGTCGGTTTGGGCGTGAGAATAAATACTTTTTCTTTCTTTCTTTCTATTTTGGAAACAAAAACAAATTGAGATTTTCTGTGATGGCTGTATTTCACAAAATAAGAATAATATAGTGCTACGTACACTATGTTATTTCATTACGTTTTGCAAATCCATTTTTTATTCATGATTCTATTTATCTGCGTTTTTTCTATTTTATTTAAAAAATAATAAAATTGACGTAATACTGTAAGCTATACGCACTAGTAGACACTACTAGAACTAGTATATAATATAGAACTAGTAGTTGTACAGTCAACAGCAAAAGTAGATGATCAAAATCAGAAATTCAAAACGAATGAACGGAGTTCGCGTGAGAACTGTGTGGCGTCGAAGTGATTCAAAAGTATGTGATTGTAAATTATACCAAACATTAACTACTAGTACAGCTGCCATATATTCGTGATCAGTTTTGACTCCAAAAGTTATAAACTCAATTCGCATCAGAAATAAGTGATTTTTTTTTCAAAACATTTTTATTGAACAGTTAAAATCAAAAATTGAATGGTGAAACTGAGGCCACGTAATCATGAGGCAAATAATTCATCCATACTATATAAATATCCCAGTAAAAAACAGCTGAATTGGATAAAAATTTGCATATTTAATCTATGCCGAATTTTATCCAATTGAACCCTGGAAAAAGCATAATTATTATGTTCATTAAAAATCATATAATTGCAAAAATTTACTATTTTAATTGTTTTTTTTGTGTTTTTCTTTCAAATGTTTAAAAGTAGCTGATGTGATACAAAACGATAATTCAATAAATATTATTATCTTTGCATGTTTGTGAATTTATGTCAATGTTCAAAAGTGACTGATGCGATACAAAACGATAATTCAACAAAGGATGATGGGCACAAATGTATGGAGTCTGGTACTGGCTCCAATCGGAATGATTGATATACCGTTGGAAAGGTATTTTTGTGTAGATTAAGAATAACCATGGCGCTGGTCCCGATTTACTGTCCGATCGAAGTAATCCTGCTTGAAAGTTATTTATTTTTGTTACATCCTATTAAGTAGACATACTTTTATTGTAATTTTTCTCCACATTGGCATGGTGTTACAATAATTATTGTTAATATTTTTCATTATCTAGGTAAATAAAACAAGTTCGAAGTAAGTTTCATCATTTATTGTATGTGAGTATACAGTGTGTGAAAAGATCCGCATAGCCGAAATCTACGCACTCTGTACATCAAACTAAATTACATTGACCAAAAATAATTGCTGGGAAACGACTTTTGTTTTTAAGCATAAAAAAACGCGTCCGATTTTTTTAATAGATATATCACCCCTAACTGAAAAAATACTGAACCGATTTTGTTGTGATTTTCATCCGTTAACTGAATTTTATTTAACTCAAAATCTGTGCAAATATCATCAAAATCGGTCAAGCGAAACCGGCGATATGATTTTTTTAAATTCTATTTCGAACTGAATATCCAGTATCTTCTGAAGACTATATTTCAAAACGGACAATTGATACGGGTTTGTTGCCACAGTAGTTTTTTGTACTCTTGAAAAGAGCTATCCAACGATGGTAAATTCATTTTGATTGGACATGAGTACCAAAACGCCCATCCTCCTTTTATTATCTTTGCATGTTTGTGAATTTATGTCATTGTTCAAAAGTAGCTGATGCGATACAAAATCATAACTCAATTGTTGAGAGTATGGACGCCTGCAAGAAGTTCACATAGAAATGTGTGTCTTGTCCCTGTGCACTGTCAGTCACGTTCTTAATTCATATATAGAGAGTCTGTTATCTATTGCTTGATATTTGATTTATTATGAGCAAGAACTAATAGATTAAAAATATGACGCACCATATAACAGAGCATGAACGACATAGAATTATGAAGACGGATTGAGTGTTAGTGATATAATGAGAAGAGTAGGTGTCACGGTAAGCAAGCATTCATTACTTCTTTATTGGAATATCTCCTAACATTTGGTGATTGGAAAAAAGTGAAGACTATACGTGACGTATATCTATAAATATATCCAATATATTGTGATAAATTTACATTATATTGTTCATTTCAGAGAAATACTGTGCACCTTTGGATAAGATGGGAAAATGAGGGTCACGTGGACACACAAAGAAAGACCGGTCGTCCTCGTTGCACAACAACTACGCAAAATCGAGAAATTGTAAACAGGATGAGAAATGATGGGTTTACGCGAATCAGAGATATCGCCACTCATATGAGAGTGACTATGACCACTGTTCGTCGACGTTTAAAGGACGCAGGATTACGGCACCGTCAGCCAGCACTGAAATTATCATTATCATCCTTGCATAAACAAAAGAGACTAAATTTTTCGCAAAGATATTTAGATTTTGATTTTCAAAATGTTTTTCAGACGAAAAAACATTCTCTTCGAGTGCACAGCGTCGCCTCACACTATGGCGAATAAATAACACGCGCTACTATACCATAAGAATATACTGTTCCTAATAGAAGTAGTGGACGAATTAATATTGGCTATTGGGGATGGATGTCCGCTGCTGGACCAGGAGCCCAATTCTACTAACAGAAACTTTTATCAATTGCAACTTAATCGTTTATTCAGACAGTTTTCATTTAGAAAAACTATCAAATTGTTTGACAACAAAAACAAAACCAAACATTTTGACAGCTTTCGTAAACGAAAACTGCCTGAATGAACGATTCAGTTGACATTGATAAAAGTTTCTGTTAGTAGAATTGGCCCCCAGGAGAGTTAGTTGAAATAGGAGGGCGTTTAAACAGTCAAAAATACTTGGAAGTTATTCGAGACATGCTCATACCCACTGTTTAATTTAATTTTTCCCACCCAGATCTTGTGCCTTTCTCATTTATACATGACAATAGCTCAGTGCACACTGCACGAATTTGTAATGTGTGGTTTCAAAATAATCGTGACCTCATAAGAGTTCTTCCCTTCCCCCAAAACGCCCAGACATAAACCCTATTGAAAATCTCTGGGGCCTCATGGTTCAGCAGTGGGACTCAGATACACCCCGCACCCGGCTCAATATACAACGTCATGTGGTTGAAATATGGGAATCATTTAGAGGTTCAAATGTATTCCAAAATATGGTGGATTCAATGAGGGAAAGACTACAAGCGATAATAGATAATAACGGGGGATTAGTCTTGTGTAGTTCGTGAACGATGAACGAATAGGAACCGTATCTTCGCACTGTACTAGAAGAAACGTTTCCGAACGCTGACTTGTAATCGGTCTAATAGGTCAAATAGCTCTTATCGAACTCGTACATTGTAAACTGTGCGAACGAGAATGAGAAATGAAATAGTCACTGATTGACAGATTCGTCATACGAATTCATTCCATGTCTGCGAATGAATGAGAACGAGAGAGAATAGCCGACGAATGATGATGCTACCCGAACCCGACCGACCGAATGCGCAAGAATGAGATGAGATGAGCGTTATTTCAATGGCGTAGTGTCTATTTTAGCTTATAGAATAAAGGACCGAATAGAGCTATTAGAGCTAATAGAATGAAATAGTTCACTGTCCGAAATGAACTAGTACGGAGCGATCTTAAAAATGACCGAGCAGGCACAAGACTACGGGGGATACACCCGTTACTGACTTTAATCCGTGATTTGGATATGATGATTATGAAATTGTTCTAATATAAATTTAAAAATAACGATCATATTATAAGTGATAAAACTTTTGATTATAATAAATATGTGACGATTATTTTTTTTCTTGAACCCGACGTCAAATTTCGGTCCCACAGAAAACAATGTTAATTATATGAGCAGAATAGTTTAAATATAATCCTGAATAATATACAGGGTGGCCAAAAGTCGTGGATCAAACGCAACTAGCGGTTAGATCAGCTGCAAAAAGTTGTTCTACGGGAGGTCCTTAAGGTCAACCCCTGCAGAGTTAAAATTTATTTTGTGTTTTTATAACAAAAATGACTTTTTTAACTAATTTTTAGTAAAATTCGCAAAAATCAACATTCTGTATCTTTTTTATAATTTTCACTAGATTGGTACTGATAAGTCCTTGCGTTAGACATGCTATTTATGGTTGCGTATTGGGTGTGTTGAAGATAATATCAAGTTTTACGTTTTTTTTTTTTCTCAAATCCTAACTTTTTATTTACTTCGGACCCCACTGTGAAAAAAAAATACTGTATCGAAAAGTAACCCTGTATTACAAGTTTTGGCGCATTTAATAGGGATTCTGAAAAGGTATTACACATGGCTATGTGTGGCTTTGATATCTTTCAAGGACGATTATTCGTAGCAAGGCCAAAGTTAACCCAACCAAACTGGAACTAAGCCTCCCGATCTGAGGAGATACCCTGTTGAGTATATTGTAGCCCTCTTCTCTGTTCCTCGTACATTGGGTGGATGGTCCATCACTTTGTTTCCAAATTTCTGCACCCGGGCTGTCCAGGATTCTCTAACATGTGCCCATGTGTGTGTTCACCTGGTAAGAACGTTAATGAGATCTCCTAGACATAGAGAACACATTCTCAGAATTGCTACTACGCGCATGAAAAGGTCAAATCCTACAATGCTGATCAAGGATCCACAATCATTACCTCTTGTTATGCCTAGACAACCCGAGAATTATCTCAAAAACAAGATAGCAGAGGGACTTCCTGCCATCATCAACAATAGAGAATTGAAGCCTCTGTTTGAGCCTGAGGTAGAGGCTGAGAAGGTGCGGCTAGTAGAGGATCTGATGTCTATAAGACCTTGCAACCCAAAGTTAATATCTAAAATAATGACATTGTCTAATGTGGGGAAACAGGAGACCCTTATCAGCAAGTTCTCCAGCACCAGATCCATTCAAGCAGTTGCCTGTAGGGTATGGAGCTCCGAGATTGAAGTACTACGTGATATTCACGCAATGGAGGAAACAATGAAAGACCATATACTGTATAGATACCCTGACCCAACTCTGGCAACACTCACCACTGTGCCTTGTATTACCCAAATGGCCCAGGAACTTAGGGAGAGAGGATGGGGATTGCCCTTGGAGGGTATAACCATGCCTGCACAGCAAGAGCAGGCACAGGTGTGTGTATGGAACTCTATCCCTGTAGAGCATTACGATAAGGCCATATCTTTATCTCTTGAGGGAGATTCCACCAATAACTGGCATTTGACCCGGGGTCCTGTACCTCCTTATATAGGAGCTCCTACACGAGTAAGAGCAAAAAGGCAGCCTCTTCAGGAAATGGAGTTCTACAGTTTTACACAAGCTTTAACACAATGTCTTCAACTAAGATCACGGGTTCATGGAGACGAAGGTTTAACCAAGCTACTGGACACCATCATAAAGGAGAAAACAAATGCCTCCTCAGAGGATCTAGATCGCAGAACATCCCATGTTTACTCTGGGTCATTAACTCATAGACTGCCCTGCCCCACTATGAGTCGCGGGGACCAAAGCTATTCCACAAGCAATTTTGCGTCCCATGTTAGGATATCCTCCAGTACCGCAACTGCGTATGCTAAGAAAGGAGAAGATTATACAATCTGCTTCCAGTCTGTTTTCCTGTATGGGATTTCAGCACTTAACATATATTATCACAAGTACGGACACTTACCAGAGCGCATGGCTGTGGTTATTACACGAGGATGTTGTACATGGACAATCCCTCCCGAAGTGTTCACACTGGGGGAATCTAGATATCAAGGAGTAGCTATACCAACTGCAATGCTGCACCTTGATCCTGTTGAGGACACCCAACTCCCGTACACTCCCAGGATTTTAAGTGTGGAAACATCTTATGCAGCACACATTGCATACAGGTTTGCAGTATGGGTTTTAAACAGACGAGATACAACTAGGATATCTGCTCTTGAGCATCGAGCTATTGACGACACCCTTACGCCGCCATTTGTGAATTTGTCAGAGATGTGCAGGCTTGAACTAGAATATTTCTTCCGATTTTTCATAACATACTTGTTGCTTTTAGACACAGGGTTCTCAAGCAACCCTCACACAATCCTCATAGAACTAAAGGATGCATCCACTCGGACAGGCTTTGATGACCTAATCGACTCCTTAATATTGAGTGGATTGACACATTCATTCTGTCAGCTGACCTATGCATCACCTCTTGATCTACAAGACAGGGATGGATGGAGGATTGCTATAGCTGATCATATTGCATCTTCTCTTGACCACAATATTGCCGTACTGATAAATAGGGACACAGTGCTCCTTCCTGAGGAGACACGCCATATCTTCATTAGGTGGTACAGAGCCATGGCCTCAGAGGATTGCCTCCTCCATGTCCTCATCAGCTCCTTCCAATCTCAAAACATTGGGGCATTGGGTGATAGGAATGGGTACATCTCGAATTGGTCTGTGTCCAGGTCTGGGGCTCCGCCTTATCCCTGCTACACTTTCCTCCTCAGACAAGGCTGAGGGAGGCCAGGATATGGCGGCCAGCGATGATTTTCTGACTGCCCTTTCTAACAGGTCTCTCAGCTCGTAAGGGTCCATGGTCCTCATAAGAAGAGGGTCCACCCTCCTCCTTAATTGATGTGCCATGGCTCCGTACCACCTAATGAAGATATGGCGTGTCTCCTCAGGAAGGAGCAATGTGTCCCTATTTATCAGTACGGCAATATTGTGGTCAAGAGAAGATGCAATATGATCAGCTATAGCAATCCTCCATCCATCCCTGTCTTGTAGATCAAGAGGTGATGCATAGGTCAGCTGACAGAATGAATGTGTCAATCCACTCAATATTAAGGAGTCGATTAGGTCATCAAAGCCTGTCCGAGTGGATGCATCCTTGAGTTCTATGAGGATTGTGTGAGGGTTGCTTGAGAACCCTGTGTCTAAAAGCAACAAGTATGTTATGAAAAATCGGAAGAAATATTCTAGTTCAAGCCTGCACATCTCTGACAAATTCACAAATGGCGGCGTAAGGGTGTCGTCAATAGCTCGATGCTCAAGAGCAGATATCCTAGTTGTATCTCGTCTGTTTAAAACCCATACTGCAAACCTGTATGCAATGTGTGCTGCATAAGATGTTTCCACACTTAAAATCCTGGGAGTGTACGGGAGTTGGGTGTCCTCAACAGGATCAAGGTGCAGCATTGCAGTTGGTATAGCTACTCCTTGATATCTAGATTCCATGTTTTTCTCGTACATGGGGTTCCACAGACTATCATAATGGACAATGGTTCGCAGTTCCAGTCACATGAGTTTCACCGTTTTCTTAGTAAATACGAGGTACCCCATGTTTTCTTTTCCCCTCGATACTGCCCTCAGGTTAATCCAACTGAACGATATAACAAAACTATTATTGTTGCCTTAGCTTCATTGGTAGGTGAAGATCACCGTTCCTGGGATATTCATCTCTCAAAGATTCAGTTCGCCCTTAACAGTGCAGTAAATATAACCACCGGTTTTTCTCCTGCCTTCTTAACCTTTGGTCGTGAATTAATTCCTTGTGGCACACTTTATGCACGATGTAACGAATTAGATGAAATCATTTTTATGCCGCGTGATCACTACGCTGCAAATTTGGGTTTACTATCAATTTTTTTTGATAAAGTCCAAGTTGCCTTACAACATGCTCACACCAAAATGCAGCACATTATAATCTCAGGCGAGAATTTAAGGAATTTAGTGCGGGCGACACCGTATGGCATAAAAATTATACACTAAGTAATGCCGGTAACTATTATAGTTCTAAACTCGCACCTAAATTCATTAAAGCCACAGTCGTTGAAAAATTGTCACCACTCGTCTACATCCTCCAAGACCAGAACGGCGCCAGGGGAAAGTGGCACGTTAAGGATTTCAAAATTTAATAAATATTTTCTCTAAATTTCTACATATGTTAATATTTCGTTTCTTTTTCTTTTGGCTTAATATACCTACCTATCCCTTCTAAATTATTTGTGATGTTATATTTTTTTTTTAACTTAATGTACATATTGTATACCTAGTATCTAGTATCCTATCTTAGTCATGTATTTTTTTTTACTAGCCTAAGTTGTTTTTTCTATATTGTGTTTTTAATTATATCATCTCATTTCATTATTGGGAAAAAATATTAGGACAATTTTTATAATCGTTTAACGATCATTTCAATTTTTTTTTCTTTTGTTTTTTTTTTAAATATAATTTCTCTCTATGCGGTGCGGGTTGTGACACCCTAAAAATAAGCCTTCATTATCTTTAATCTTTCTTTGGGTTTTCTAAGCGGTGCGGGTTATGACACCCTAAAAATAAGCCTTCATTAACTCATAATATATCCTTGTGGAGTATGTGCCATTGATCTCAAAGTAGTCGTGAGCCATATCCCCTTCCTCTGTTAGTGTGAGTGCTTGATTGTTTTGGCAGAATGATGAATGTATGTGTCAAGGTAATATATTGTTAACCTCAAAATTTTTCGGCAGAAAAAAATCTTTTTTGATAGTAAAAAATTTTTTTTTTCTCGGTTTTTGGGGTAATGTAAGATCACACCTTTATCTTCATCATTCACTTCATACATTTCACCTCCTTTTTACTTTTATAATGTACTACTATAAACCTCTTTGTCTATCACAGGCCACTTATTGGAACACACTCGATACATAAATTTTAAAAATTCGAAAAGTAAAATAGAAGGTGTTCTTGCGAGGACTCGAAAAGGAACTACGAAAGGGTACGGACGGACTGCCGGACGGCGGAATTACTAGGACTCCGCCGAGTGGACCATTACCGGGCCTCCGGCATTGCTGCTTGCTGAACTACCAGCTCCCCGCCGAGTAGGCCATTGCTGGGCCTCCGGCATTGCTGCTTGCTGAACTGCCAGCTCCCCGCCGAGTAGGCCATTGCTGGGCCTCCGGCATTGCTGCTTGCTGAACTGCCAGCTCCCCGCCGAGTAGGCCATTGCTGGGCCTCCGGCACTGATACGCTGCTGCGCTACAAGCACTCCGTCTGGTTGTCGGGCTACGTATTCACCACCCTTCACCTCATTTCGTGCTCGCGTTACCGAGTGTAAACTTGATTGTGTGTTCCAACAGTTACAGTTCATTTACGTGTGACTCCCGGATTTACTGACTGTTTCTTTATTATCTTATTATAAAATTGTTGTGTGTTAAGTGTTTCCTTATTTGCCCGACTAGGGATAGATAGGTAGGATTCACTGATAACGTCACATTCCTTACAACTGGTGTAGCAGACGTGCTCTCAGGAGATCCTAGGGCCGTCTGTTACATTACAAACTGTCAACACATATGATGACACCTGTATTGGACAACTCCGTAGAAACTTACAGTTATATAGTAGCTAAGAATGGAGCTAAAGGAAACACAGCAGATAATCCGACTAAGAGAAATCCATTAAGTAAAAAAGGCTGTGAGATAAGCCCATCGCAGAAAAAGAAGCAAAACTAAAAACCAAGTTTTACAGAAGAGGTACCTATGACAACACAAGAAGATTGGACTGATATGAATGACGAGGGAAATAACCGCAATAAAATAGTAGATAAGTACAGATTTGATTTTAAGAAATTTATTTTGAAATTGAAAAACATTATATTGTCTGAGAGGAGTATAGAAGAAAAAATTGTAATGTGCATAAAATTAATATATGACGATGTTAAGAAATGTATATTTAGTCTATTTAATAATGTTAACTTGATACAATACTTACTGTCAATGTTTAATGGATAGCAGCTCCTATTATCATTCTGTTATTAACATACTTCAGTGGAACTCACAGAGTATTATGCCTAAATTACTAAGCTTTGCGGAGATTTTAAATACAGAGCAAATTCATGTAGCGATTATTAGTGAGACTTGGTTGGAATTGGAAGAAACTCTCTATATTAACTCATATAATGTTTTTAGACAAGATAGATTGGATGGCTACGGTGGGGTAGCTGTTATAGTCCATAAATCGGTTAAAGCACACGCCAGTCCTATTAATATTAAGAATCCAGGTATAGAAATATTACACGTTAAATTAGTAAACTGCAGTAACTTAGAAAACATTGTCTCTATATATTGTCCATCATCAAAACCAACACAAACTTGCGATTGGGAAGAAATATTTGAAAAATTCAAAAGCAAATCATTGATAGCCGGTGACTTCAATGGTCACCACACGAATTGGTCGTACAAGACTGATTCGAGGGGAACACAAATATTTGATGCATCATTAGAATATGGACAAATCTCTCTTAATAACGGGGCACCTACGCGTATTAAACTAGTAGAAGGCATCTTGAGGCAGACTTCACCAGATATTTCATTTGCATCAACAGATATTGCTACAGAATTCTATTGGAAAACTCTTCAAGAAAACTTAGGCAGCGACCATTTGATCATCAAATTGTCGAAAAATTATCATGATAAGTCACGGCACATCAAAAAGCGCAACCTAAAGTTAGCCGATTGGAACAAATATAGAAACTTACTTAAGGAGACGTTTTGTAATAACGATATAATTAATCATTGCTATTCCCATAATATACAAGAAATGTATGATTATTTAATGATCAAAATAAACAAGGCAGCAGATGACAGTATTCCTATAATTAAAATATGTACAAATCCTTCAGATAAATTTAAACCAAAGCCATACTGGACTACCGAACTTTCTCTGGCTGTAGCGCGTCGTAGATTAGCACTGAGAAATTTTAGGAGAAATCCCACCCCCAATAATCTGAACACGTTTGAACATCAAATGAAACAATGTACGAAAGTTATAGCTAAAGCCCGTAGCCAAAATTGGAATAGATTTTGTAACTCTGTCGACGAAAAATCTTCAGCATCTGAACTTTGGAATAAAATGAGGTGGATCAAGGGATATAGAAAAACAAAAACTCATATCCAGGTCACCAAACAAATAGAATTACTATGTTCGCTTACCCCTGATTCAGTTTTAAATAAGGCTCCAGACATCACATCGAAAAATAATATTATGGAAATTGATTTCACAATACAAAAGCTTGAATGCTGTCTAAAAAAAAAAAATACCACTCCTGGTGACGACAACATTGCCTACTCAATGATTTACAACTTACCGGAAGAAGTAAAAAGGTTTTTACTAAAACTATATAACCTTATCTTACACACAGGATATATTCCATCACAATGGCGTGAAATTAAACTTATAGCCATTCAGAAACCGAACACATCTGGTGCCGAACAAAAACTTCGACCTTTATCATTAATATCCTGTATATGTAAAATTTTACATTCTATGATAGGGAAACGTTTAGAGTGGTATGTGGAAAAAAATTAAATTATATCTGAGTTTACAGTAGGATTCACACTCATGCATAGATAGCTTGGCACGGTTGGTTACTCAAATTCAGATAGGATACTCTGAAAATATCCCTACTATCGCGTGTTTTTTAGATATAGACAGTGCCTACAACAAAATCTTAGTTGAAGCAGTAGTGAGAGTTCTGGATGAGATCAAAGTAGGCGAGAAACTTTGTAATTATTTCTGGAATTTTCTTAGAGAACGACATTTAACGATCAAAGATGATGACGGCCAACCTATAGTAACAAGATAGACAGCCAATGGATTGGCACAAGGGGATCCGATTTCACCTCTACTTTTTAATATAGTAACACATAAGATATGTTTTATGTTAAGGAATGTAATGGTTTCTCAATATGCAGACGACTTTGTAATATACACAAGCAACAAAAACTTGAATCAGTGCAAAATAAGTATCGAAGAAGCGCTTGAATTACTTATTGTGTTATTAGAAGAATTAGGGTTACAATTGTCTGCAACAAAATCAAAATACTGTGTGTTTAGTAGAGGACATAGGCGAATTATACCGAGTATAACTATTGCAGATAATAATTTACCAATGTCACCATGCATAAAATATCTGGGTATGTGGTTGGACCGTAGCCTAAGTTGGAGTAAGCATATAAACGAAATATCTGGAAAAGCTTCGAAATTCCTAAATCTATTAAAAGTTTTATCGGGGCCTACTTGGGGAGTTCATCAGACACATATTAGGAGGCTCTATATTTCATTAATAAGAAGTCGTATAGACTATGCAAGCTTTCTATATGATAACAGTGCTAAAACTCAAGGGTCCAAACTCGACCGAGTCCAAAACCAAGCTTTACGAATAATCGGTGGATTTATTAAAAGCTCCCCAATCCATGTAATGGAAAGCGAACTTGGTATACCACCGCTATATTTAAGGAGGCAATACTTAGCAGCAAAATTTTGTTTAAAAAGCCAATCCTGGTCTAATAATGTCACTACCCAACTTGTGAATAAGCTGAACATATTATGTAACAACATATATTGGCAAAGAAAAAAAAAGCCTTTAATTGCGACTACATATAATGAAACTAAGCACTGTAATGTCCACTGCTCATATCCACTACTTATGTTCAAACAAAATATATGGGTAACATACACACGTGTCACATATGTTATTAAAATAAACTTAGATAGTATTAAGAGAGGAAAAACGGAATACGAACGTAATTCACTTAAATGTAATGTTTTGGATGAACTGAATGAAAAATATTTAAGTTGGCATAAAATCTATACAGATGGATCTAAAAAGGATAATACTTTGGGTGCTGCTTTTTATTAACGTCGGTGGAACATCGTGTTTATTTTAATATTAAGAATAATTTTACTATAATGTCAGCGGAACTCATTGCAGTTTCAGAAGCCCTATCATTTATCATCCAAAATAAATGGAACAGTACTGTAATTTTTTCGGACAGTAAGAGTGCACTGCAACATTTGGCTCGATGCGCCTCTGGAGTCAGAGGTGTATCGATAGCCTATGAAATTCTCGAAAAGATATTGCAGTTGCAGAACCAAGGTATAGTGGTGAGACTGCAATGGATTCCAGCTCATATTGGAATACATGGTAACGAAGAGGCGGACAGATTAGCCAAATTAGGATGCACTGAAGGAATCGAAATTAACACATTACCTGACCATTCGGAAATATTACCAAAATTTAAAATATTGAACTACAATAAATGGAATCTACACTTCAACTTAGTATCTAGAGACAAAGGAATCTGGTACAGAACTTTGCAATCCGAACCTCTTCGAATACCATGGTTTATAACAAAGAAAGTTAATAGAAATTTTACGAGACTACTGTTAAGACTTAGATCTGGACACATTCCATCAAAAAAAATTGCATACATGATGAAAAAAGTAGACTCTCCTAATTGCGATTTGTGCGGAGTAGAGGAAGACCTGCAACATGTTTTGATGGAATGTGTCAAGAATAGCCAGGAGTTGCTGATGGGAGCACTTAAGATAAACAAGTATGATGTAGGAATCGCGCAAACTATTTTATCATCACCAACATCTGATAAAGCGAGGATGTTTTGCAGTTTATTTTCAGTGCTTCCACAGTAGCATTCTTCTTGATGCCTTTCTTAGCTTATGAGTTTGGAATCTCTAATGATGGACACAATGGGGTTGTCATATCCAATTAAGGATAAAAGCCCCTAAAAAAAAAAGCTGAATAAAAAAAAAAAAAGATACGCCTATTCCTTTTCTTTCTTTTTTGTTTTTGATTAATAATAAAAAAAGCGCTACAAGCCGCCGCAGCAAGAACAAAGTCGTCCATAGCGAGCGAATACTGAAATGTTCGTGTAGGACAGTATTGCCTAGTTGATGAAGTTGCGCCATATCGCTGTATATTGTATTGCGCAATATTGATGCTCGTTGCCGTTGCCGTAAATTGCATGGTGTAGTCGTCGTCATAGTATTGACTGGAATTGAGCAATTTTAGTTGCCCGTATAAGCGCACCTTAAGTCGCGTCACAGGTCGCGTTCACCGAGTTCACACGAATCCAGCCGAGCATTTCCGGAACTTGTTTACTTAAAATTGCATAGTTTTGTCACAGTGTACCTACTTACTACATACAGTGGGTCAACGCCCATACATTTGACAGGTCCTATGAAATGTCAAAATTGGTAACACTTGTCATAGGGTTGTCACATAAAACAAATTACACAAACTTTGTCAAACAAACGTCCAAATTAATTAACGTTTTATAGAAACAGTGACACGCAAAAAGAAAACCACGCATGCGTAATTTTGACGATTGACAAAATAATGCAAAGGTATGTAGCCGCAAGTTCGCCATCTTATGCTGGAATTTACTAACAATATTTAAAACTACAAATTTTGTCGAGGTTACAGTCGCAGTGGCTAACGCTTGCGGGGGTAGGTAAGAATAATAAATGATTCCCAAATCCAGGAAGGAGCCATAGAAAATTACTTATTATTTATGGTTATTACTTCTATGGTTTTCGTGGGTGCTGATGCTGGAAATAAAGACTAAGTATTCCTCGACAATATACGGCGTTCAAAAAAATTTACCAGTTAAATTTAATTTGCCAGGTAAAACGTGGTCCCTATCTTGGTGTTTGAGAATGGATCTCGTTTTTGTAATCAGCGTCCCAGAAAATCATGGATTTGACACCCACCACGGCTAATTTGAAAATTTTCATGGCCGCCATCTTGAATATAGATTTTGACCTCATTTTCGTCATCAGCATCCCCGAAAACCATGGAAATGACACCCATGATGGTTAAATTGAAATTTTAAAAGCTGCCATCTTGGAAATGGATTTTGACCTCATTTTCGGCATCAGTACCCCCGAAAACCATGGAAATGACACCCATGACCACTAATTTGACATTTTTATTGCCGCCATCTTGGATTTCGATTTTGACCTCATTTTCGGCATCAGTACCCCCGAAAACCATGGAAATGACACCCATGACCACTAATTTGACATTTTTGTTGCCGCCATCTTGGATTTCGATTTTGACCTCATTTTCGGCATCAGTACCCCCGAAAACCATGGAAATGACACCCATGACCACTAATTTGACATTTTTATTGCCGCCATCTTGGATTTCGATTTTGACCTCATTTTCGGCATCCACACCCCAGAAAACCTTGGATTTGACATCCATGACGACTAATTTACTAATTTTCATGGCCGCCATCTTGGATTTGGATTTTGACGTTATTTTCGGCATCAGTGACCCCGAAAACCATGAAATTAACACCCATGATGATTGAATGAAAATGTTGATGGCCGCCATCTTGGATTTGGATTTTGACGTCATTTTCGGCATCAGTGACCCCGAAAACTATGAAATTGACACCCAGGATGATTACATGAAAATTTTCATGGCCGCCATCTTGCATTTGGATTTTGACGTCATTTTCGGCATCAATGACCCCAAAAACCGTAGAAATGACTTCCCACGAACAATCATTTGAAAATGTATGTATGCCGCCATCTTGGATTAGTAAACAGACTTTATAATAAAATTCTCATACATAATTATCAATAATAAATTAATATAATTTCTATGAACGATATCAATCAAATTTGAAATCAAAAAGTGCGAGCCCTGGAATTTATGTCCCGAGTAGCAGTATGGCTACTCGGGACATAACCTCCGCCCCTTCACCCCGCAACCCCCCGCACGATTGCTCTGTGACAATGTTCTACGTTGACCGACTGTAAGGAGTAAGATATAGGTAGACTGTGGTTTTGTTTTGTTGTGTTTTAACTCACAAGTTGCGCGAATGTGTCACGTAGGCTCAAGTGAAGCTATGAACTGAAGAAAGTTTGTTTATTTAAGAAAGTTTGTGCAATAAGGCAGTTTTGTGAGCATGGAACCAATTGCTGGACCAAGTAATAGAAACGCGCTAATTAAATATGTGCAAAGCAGAAGCGGCAAGAAAGTTTTATTATATGATAATAACACGTACAGATCGATAAAAGTGAATAAAAATGGGAACACTGTGTGGCGGTGTACGATAAAGACGTGTGGAGCCTTCCTTACTCTCAACAGATACGAAGATATTTTAAAGAAGAACGAGCATTCTTGTCGGCGTAATGAGGCATTACAATTTGTACGGGAAGTAGTGGATGATATTCATCAAGAAGCCATGCCCACCTTGGACCCTCTTCCTGAGGTTTATAAAAGAAAACTTAATGATTCACTAGACCAGGGAATTGATATGACACGCGAAATCTATGGTTACAAATGTTTATGCATTCGATAGGGCCACTAATCAGCTAATTTAGAAAAAAAAAATACTCATGTATCTCAACTACTCACGTCACTATGATCAAAAATTTCGTTATAGTCAGAGTTTGATTAAAAAACATGAAAAACATTCATAACTCGAAAACTACAAAAAATCGCGGAACATACATGGGGGTGATTTGGGTACCTCAAAGGATGTTCTACCTCTGGACTTCCGCTTGACGCTACTTTCTGGGACACGCTGTATAATAAACAGAGTTCTTATCAGTAATAATAAAATCATATGAAAAAATGTATGATGAGATCTGAAAAACTTACAAACCGCAGGGCAGCTTGTGGCGAGCTGTTGGTGAGTGGCGACACTGCGTACCTTATTGCCCCAGAGACTCGGTCAGGGCCTCGTCTCCAGTTTGCCTTTATTGGCTGGCTGGAGTGGAACCCCAAGAGTGCCCGCAGGACTCTCAACTCTGGCTTGCCTTTATCGGCCGGCCAGAGGGGGGCCGCCAGAGCTACATGCTCGAAGGTGAAAGTGTCTAATGGCATAATAGCGGGGAAACCCACTCCAGGTGTTTTAGACCCGCGACGGCGAAACCGGGGCCACACCTCTCTACACCCCTAGCCGCTCACACGTTTGTTGCCCCCTTCGCCTATGTACTGGCGGCTTTTCAGGGGGCCCAGCTAGTGAGCTGGCGAGTCACCGTCTGCCAATATATTTCAAATTTAAGCTTGAAAGGCAGACGCCGTTTTCGTCCGGCAATAGAAGTTATCCAGTCCACCTAACACCCCTTCCCATAGACCAGATATTTTTCACCACATTTTACAATAGTCTTGCACCCACCTGGGACGATCCATGACTGTACTCCAATAGTGCAGCCGTGGATAGTCCCCGGTTGGTGCCCCACCCCATTTTAGATTAAAGTTCTCAAAGGGGCCTCTGCGCGTTGGACCTGTGTCCCCGTGTATGCCTTCCAAAGGATCGGACATCTTCCGCACGGAAGATGAGCCGTGACGACAGAGAAATCATATTATTAAAAATGGCTACATAGACATTCACGACCATTAATGTTTTGCGCGTACCTATTCAAATTAAAAATGAGGTATTCAAGTGACAATTTGGAGAAAAAGTGACCACTAATAGTTTTTAAGGTACATTTGTGAGCGTTAATAACTGTAGAGGCTGTACTTTTTGTCACTCGTTACTTCTTATAACTCTCTTGTCTGTATGAAGAACCACACGGAATCTTATATAGTGCCGTTGATCAGCTTTAAGACTGCAATGTTCTGTCTTAAACTGCCATTAAAGTGCTGCTGTACTGCTACTGTGTACCTTTTGTGAACTTAAGGCTGAATAATTTGTGCCCAAACCGGTAGTATAAGAGCTGTATAGCGTGCTATACAGCCTATATACAGCTTACATAGCTTAAAGAGTAAATGTGTACCATTAGTAAGCTGCTATAGAACCTCCAATGCTACTTGCAGAGCTCTGCCTCTCTTTTACACTAACCATTTAATCCTTTGTCAATAAAAGGCCGGTTCGCCCGTCAGTTCAGGTAGCGATATCTTTTCTAGAAAACAAAAGATGCGCGTGAGCATGTTTCTTTAGAATGTTTAGTGTTTTTTAGTGACTCGCTTCCTGCCTGTGACTACGCACGTGTTCTTTTTCTCGGTTTTACGACGACTTGTGATCAGTTTCTTTCGTGTGACATTTTTTTTTTATTGATGGGAAATCGTCATGTAACTCCTTCCGCTCTGGGCGGAGCGGAAGGGAGTGTCAGACTTAAACCCATACTTGTTCCTTCTAATGCCCTTTGCGTTCCAGGGCCGCGGTAACTCTTTCGAACAAATTCCGCAACCCTGGCAGGCACTGGCCCTAGCGGGCCCCGTCTACAATGCTGACATCTCTTTCAGGCGCGCGTGGAACACAACGCGCCGTCGACCCGGGCCTGGTTCTGATCGCCTCCTCCTTCGCTAGCATTACTGCTTCGCAGAAGGAGGTGACTGCTTCCCGTACCCCCTCGCTCCGGACCATAAATTGAACCAGGGCCGGACGCGAGAGAACGTCGCCTCTACGAGGACACGGCGGTGCTCCGCCCAAGCAGGGCAGACCTCCACCGTATGCTCCACCGTGTCCTCCGGGCGATTCTCACAGTGATAACACCCGGGCGTGTCCTCCCGCTGAATCCGAAACAGGTAGCTCCCGAAACAACCGTGTCCGGAAAGTACCAGCGTCAGGCGGAAGGCGAGGACGCCGTGGCGCCTCTCTAGCCACTCCTCAAAGAGAAGGCTTATCGCCGCAACTGTGGCGTGCCCAGCGCTAGGTTGCGACAGTCGCTGTCTCCATACCGCCATGAGATCCTGCCGGAGCTCCGTCCGCCGTGCTGCGATTTGCTGCGGCAGCGAAGTTACGCCCCGGCGTAGCGCCTCCACGCGCCACGCGTAAACGTGCGCGAGGGCTCTCGCCTCCAGATCCCATGGCGGCATTCCGGCAAGAAGGCCCGCCGCCTCGCCGGAGATCGTTCGGTAACCCCGGGCCAGCGGGATTCTTTCTTGACCTACGCTTTGTTTTTCGGACTTGTGATAGATTGCCTACCTGTGACCAGTGCTGTGTGAATCGGACTAGATTCTGAATCGGACGGATAGGCTACAAAAGTGGACAGATGGCTGCTGCGAGGAGAGAATACACCCAACGGGAGTTTGCAGAAATGCATTACCTTTTGCGACGCTAATGCCCGGGCTGCTGCCAGGGAATATCGTCAACGCTACCCTAACCGTGATCGTTTTCCGGACTAGAGGGTCTTTATGCGCGTACATAATTCGTACATGGAGAGAGTCTTACCCGGTCAGTCAGCATGCTCCGAGAGCAGGCAGACCGTGCGATTTGAAAATGAAGATGAAGTGCTGAGAGAATTAAGATTGGATCCTGGTATAAGACAACGCCAAATATCCCGTGATCTCGGGATTCCAAGATCGACGGTGCAACATATCATTAAAAGAAACAAATATCACGCCTACCACGTGCAAAGGGTGCAAGTTTTGCTGCCCGGTGACTATGAACCTAGAATGCGGTTTTGCAGAGAGATGCTAGGATACCACAGAGAGCATCCGCAGTTCTTCAATAAGGTTTTATGGACGGATGAGTCAAATTTGAGAAGAATGGGAGTATTCAATATCCACAACCTACATTTTTACTCTAGAGTGAACCCCCATATCATAAGAAATGATCGATTCCAGCATCTATTTGGTATTAACATGTGGGCTGGTATAGTTGGCCAGCAGTTGGTGCTGCATGAAATGCCAGCAAGGCTAAATGGTGCTCAGTATTTAAATTTTTTACAAAATAATTTGAACCAATTTCTCAACGAAGCTGAAGTTCCAGAAGAAAGAATAGCAGAAATGTGGCTGCAACATGACGGCGCACCACCTCACTACGCTCGAGCAGTTAGAGATCATTTGAACGAGCTGTTATAGATAGACATTGCACCCTTTCATGCACACCACACATACCCTTCTTGCCCACTCAGCTATTTCCTATCATGACCTATAACATTCCATTCATTCAACCCAGTCTCATCCCAATATCCATCCAAGACGGTTGTCTCAAACTTAATTCCGAATTTCATTTTTTAAAAACCCATTCTTCTTGAGGCTCATAACATTTGGTGGCAGCGTAAAGGGATTGAAAAAGTAATCCCCGGTACGTCTCTTAAATCTAAATTCGACGCGAGTGTGTGTATGAGTGTAAGTGCTAACTCCATTGTGCGTAAAGTACTATTGCACCGAGTTCCGGCCCGGTCCAGTGTTCGTGACCAAGTTCGTGAAAGGCCCACTGCTGCGCACTGCCCGTGCTGCAGCCGGTCTTTGCTTAGAATCAGCAAAGTTATACCCACTGTCGCGCACAATTCAATGATGTGACCGGTATAATCTCTCCGACGACTAGCGGCTTATCAACACGTACATTTCGCTGAATTCTGCAAGTACATCCGAGACACTATGATTGTGGAGAAACTTGGTGTGGTATTCCTCCAACCAAAGGGAGGATCCTCCAACCAGGCGGAGGACACCACACCAAGTTTCTCCACATTGGTGACCCCGACGTGATCGTCACAGACAGTGTTTCCACACTGGTGACGTCACACACAACCTTCGCAGCCTCGGCAGCCACATCATCACTCCCTCAGCAGCTCAGCATTCAATCGAGCAGCAAGCAGCGAGTCCCACAGCCAGCCAGCATCCTCGGCTTCAACGCGTGATGTGACCACTAGCCTGCAGCGAACGCGCAAGCCTGGTCACGACCCTCAGCTCACTCCAGCATCATGGCGCATCATACTGCACTTCGGCCGGTCAACTAGCAGAGGCACTTCTCTCCTGGTCGACGCAGTCCACAGCCACCACTCACCGCTCACAGTTCCGACTCACTGCGAACTACGCGGCATCCAGTTTCGACTTAAAGGCACCCCTCACTGGCCCTGGCAAGTTCTCAAGACTCAACGACCGCTGACTCATCAAGACGATCGACCTCCGGTCTCAGGGGGGGAGTGATGTGGCGGCATCTATCTCGCCACATGCGAACTATATCCTACATCGCGCAATCAAGATTTAACACGCAGATAGTATATATACAACCTCCCAACATCAACCGTTGGGCAGTAGCCCGCCAGGCATAAGACTCCGCCTGGTTGGAGGATCCTCCCTTTGGTTGGAGGAACACCACACCAAGTTTCTCCACATGATCATTCTTATCGCGCTGTCCGCATTCCAGTAAGTGATTCTATGCATTTGGTCATTGCTAATATCTATTTTTAAACTATTGTGTAACCATAAAATATATTGTATCCGACTATTATCGTTCATATTGTAAATTCATCACCATCATAATGGCTGAGAGATCTCATAGTCCAAAGTTCGATAAACCCGAAATTGCTGTTACTGACACTGAGAAGGAAGGCCAATCCTACTGTCCTCCCCCTGGACCCCATAATAGATCAGTTTCGAAAAAGAAAATTGTGACAGCTAAATCAGAAATAGAGCTTCCCACTTTGCTCAAATTTATAAAACCGTATGATGGCTGCAGAGAAAAACTAAATTCCTTTTTAGTCAATTGCAATAACGCTTACGATTTAGATTTAGCTTCAGATGCTCAAAAGGACACCTTATTTAAATATATACTTTGCCAATTACTGGGCAAGGCGGAAACCGCTTGCTGTATTAAGGAATTCACCAATTGGCATCGACTCAAAGAATTTCTCAAAACCCAGTTTAGCGAGAGAAAACACTATGCCCATCGTTTGACAGACTTACAAGAGTGTAAGCAACAAATAAACGAAAACGTTAGTCAGTATGCTCTAAGGATTGAGACATGCCTATCTCAATTATTAACCGAAATATCTATCTCTCATGGTCATAAGAATCGGGAAATGGTAGGACGAACAGTAGCCATGGAGGAATTAGCCCTTCATCATTTCCAAATGGGGTTGACATCCCGTATCTCTAATATCGTTAGATGTAAGTCGGTCAAAACCTTGAACGAGGCTATTAATGCCGGAATTAATGAAGAGAGAATACAGCAGTCCTGAGCCAGACAAGGTCCAGGTCCGTCTGGCATTCAACATACCATTGTTGCGTCATTTCCATACCATTGTTTGCGATTTTCTAATAAGAAAACTCAATATACCTGCATTTTTATTAGTTTTCGAAAATTTGTTTTAACTTTCGAGATTAACCTTCGGTCCGTCGCGCATTGTTTGCTAACGCGGTTCGTCGCGTGGGGTCCCTCAAGACCCCAATAATAAAACGCCTATAAAACCTCTTCTAACTTATATCTTTTGAACTATTTTAGCTGTTTCTTACTTATTTATTCAATGACAATAAAACTACAACAAATTAATCAAAAATATTCATTTATTCGCTCTTTAAACTTAAAATCTAAAATTAGGAACATAAGTTTCTCTCTTCGAGATCATTTCACGGTTTTTGTTTTTTTTTTTCAACTACATATGTATATCAACAATCAATTTTTTAATAGAACTATATGCGATCACAATAGACTAATTAACACTCTAACATAAAATTTGGATCGCACCAACAAAAAAAAATACAACTTTTAGCAATTTAGACTAATTTTCCTTTTGAACACAGTCAATACAAACTGATTTGGTGTGTGTAGGGCTTATGTTACCCTTACAGAAGTGGCAGATAGATTTAAATTTTCTATCTATTTGCCTTGGGCAATGAACGCAGCACTTCCTCATAGGAACAATGACGCTTCATCAGGTTGAATATTCTGAAACGGATCCCCACCATCCGAGCTTTCCAACTCCATGGGCTGTTCATAGAGCGATTTTAAACCCTGATTTGGTTCCTCCGGTATCTGATATGGTTTTGTGGGAACCAAATCATCGCTTTCTTGCTCCGAATCCGTGTTGTGATCACTTTTTTCATCGAGTATGTCGTGACTTAATTTTCGTCATCCTCGCCATCGTAAAAAACTCCTAGATCTTCTTCCAGCCAATTTAAAACACGTTTTTACTGTTTTTCACACATTTTAAGTCAACTTTAATTTAATTTTAATGTAAAACAACGAAAAAATAAAACACATTACAAAAGAAATCAATCATAAATTTTCAACTCATTTTTACTTACGCGGTTCGTCGCGTGGGGTCTTTGAAGGCCCAAGCGCACAAAACACGTCTATATCTAACGGCGCAGGCGCGCGAACTCAAGTTAGCGGCAATATGCGGTAACTATAATCCAATTTCGGAGGGTACCTAAAGTACTAAAGCTCGCGGACAGTTTTAAATGTGTTAATTTTACATATTTGTAACACCCGGGCTTTCAAAGACCCCACACGACGGACCGAGGGTTAAAGAAGAAAGTTACTGTTTTTATTTCCGACGAAACTGTTTTGTTTCTGAAGATAGTTAATTATAGCTGAATGTATAAGAATGTCATTTGGCACTTTACCTGATTGTCTTGGTTGAGTAGCTGTGACAGGTAAAATATATACTTATAATTAAATTCTTACCTAAATATATTACGTACATAATATAATAGAAATACCTATAACCCTAGGTCATAAATTTTTTTCACCAGAGGTGGCAACACCTCACACGAAAAGAAGATTAACCTTTTTGCTGTCTGTACTTTTTTATGGTGGATGACGTCACGCAGCTGTTATTGTGACAAGGTTCCATCGCAATATCAACGCGGGGGGCTTGTATTTCCACAATTATTACTTTAGGTTTCAGCCACGTACACCACGCCGCATTCGCATCACATCCAATACTTTTCAATGTAGCAATATTTAACATATAATATTTCTAAGCAGGAAAGCATAGTTTTATGTTATTTCTTAAATGGTGGTCGATGACGATTTTGATCATGGCGGTCATATCCTAAAAAAGAAAACCTTACCTTCAGTATCACTTGATTCTGAGTCTAGATTTTGTATGCGTTTTTCTAATTTACGCATCTTCTTGAGTAAATGTGCCTTTTTGCGATCTCCTGATTTCCTTTTACCCATTTTTATGTAAAATTTTCACTATTTCGTCAAGGAGGAGATAAAAAACGTGACGCCATTTAAGTTGACAATGTCAACTTGACATAAAACCGAATGAAGATAGTTACAGAGGCAGTTGGCAACACATGTAGGGGTGCGTTCCGTATCTATTACTTGTTTCTTCAAAATTATGTGGCGCCAGTGAGTGACGAGACCGAGACTACACTTGTTTTCTATCATCATAGAGGACGAGACAACAACGAGTATAGTCTAAAAACTGCCGTATGTTTCATTAATGTTTGCAAAAATTCGGCTAGCGGGTCAGAAAGGTCCCAATGTCCTTTGTTGTATAAAAGAGGTCAATATAATCTATTGAAGGGTGAATATAACTGTAGTATGGGTTTAATGGAAACCTAGTAAGGAATAATAGAAACGCTTAATGTGTGAATAGCAACTGATGAGGGATCAATAGATATAAATAAATAGGGTTGTCAAATCCTAAACAACTACAAGTACTTTCATAGTTTCTGTATTAATTAATTGTAAGTCCGTATTATTTAGATGAGGGTTGTAGATTTAGTGATTGACAAATAAATAATATTTTTAAAGTGATAATTTTCATTTACAGGTACATACCGCCGTAGGTATCATGCCGCGTGTATATAGACCCGATCCTACCAAAAAAAGATATAAAAAATATAACCTGGAAATCATAAAAAAGCTGTGAAAGATCTTCTCGAAATGTTAAATTAGAAGAAGTTGCAAAAAAATACGGTATACACAAATCAGTGTTGTATCGTCACAGTACCCGGGATATGAAGCAACATGGAGGCCAAAGAGCATTATCCGACGAAATTGAAATGTTCTTAATAGAAAACAAACAAATGTGCAGAATGGGGTTATCCCTTAGATACTTTGGATCTCAGGTACATAGTAAAAATATATGTTGATAAGATAGGTGTAATCTATAAAAGATTTAAAGACAATATTCCAGGACCGGATTTTGTGCAGAGCTTCCTTTTAAGATACAAAAATGAGATTTCTCAAAGAGTTTGTGGAAATATCAAGCGTGTGAGAGCTAAGGTATCTCCAGATACGATTAAAATATTTCATAGAACTTGAGAAGTCTTTAAATGGAGTACCTGCTTGGAGGTCAAACTATTTTATCGAAAGAAACTGAAGAAGAATTTTTTAAATACATAAATGTTTGTGCTGACTGGGGCTATCCTTTGGAGGCATATGATTTAAGAATTCTTGTTAAGGTCTATCTTGATAAATTGGGTGTCAATGAAAAGAGATTTAAAAATAATATGCCTGGGCCAGATTTTGTATCCTCTTTTATGAAAAGACACAAAGATTTAATTACTCAGAGATTATCGCCCCTGATATAATAAAAAAATACAGGCGTATCTATGTGCAATATTATAAATTACGGGCGAGACGAATCTTTCGGACTATCCTGGGCGGAAGAAAATAATTACAAAAAAAGGCGTGAAATATCCAGAGCGGGTGATGAACCACTCGAAGTTTGCTGTTTCTATTATGATTGCGTGCACAGCTGAGGGAGAATTACTGCCTTCTTATGTTGTCTATAAGGCACAACATTTGTATGATACTTGGACCGTTAAGGGACCAAAAGGGACTCGTTACAACAGATCACTGTCAGGTTGGTTTGATGGAAACATTTTTGAAGACTGAATTAAATCGGTAATCATACCCTATTTTCAACGAGTACCCAGAAGAAAAATCTTGATCGGTGATAATTTATCGTCGCACCTTTCATTAGATTTAATTAAACTGTGCCATGAAGAAAACATAAGTTTCGTATTCTTGCCAGCTAATTCAACCCACATCACACAGCCATTGGATGTGGCCTTTTTCAGGCCCATGAAAATAGCTTGGCGAAATATATCGTTTCAATGGAAAAAGCCGACGGTCGCCAACAAGCATCGGTTCCAAAAAGATGTTTTCCTCGTTTACTGTCTATGCTTTTAGACGCCCTAAAACACAATGCTAAAGAAAATATTTTATCAGGATTCAAAACAGCTAGAATAAATCCACTGGACCCTACACAAGTACCTACTCAAAAGATTACCTGGATATGACAGAGTTAGCCATCAAACAGAAACTATCGATGAATCTGTTCTAACAATACTAAAAGAAATGAGATTTGGTACCACAAATGTCACTGAATCTAAAAGAAAAAGAAAAATTGAAGTAGAACCTGGAAAGAGCGTTAGTGTTGAAGAAAGTTATGCTGAAACAGAAATCGAGAACCAAGACCCAAAGAAAAAAATAAGAAAACAAACAAAGAAAGTAAAGACAATAACAAGCAAAAAGAACCAATAACAATGAAAGTAGGGGTGAGCGTTGCAAAGACGAACCGTTTTTGAGGACCGTTTTCTGTTCTGCGACGATAGAACCGTTTTTAGTTCCTTGTCAAAGCAGTCTTCGTTGCGCGAACCAGTCTTCGAATAATTGAGTAGTCCACTTGCAAACCACGTTATGTTAAAAAAAACAGTTTTTTTGTTCAATGACAGCAATCGGTTGATAATTTAAAATACTAACGTCCGTGTTTATCATAAGCTGTCAAAACTCGTTATGTTAGGAATAAAATGGAATACAAAACTCAATACTCTTGCAAAAGTCGCTATGTCGATCCGCAGTCCATTTTCAAAAGTCTCTAAGTTACTGACAACTTGCAAACAACGCTATGTTGCGTTGTGATTCGTGCAAAAGCCGCCATCTTGGGCCAGTACGCATGATACAGTCGAAGTGCACGCACGCGTTACTTTTTTTATGTACTGCAGGCTATTAAAAACAAGGTAATTTGTGATAAAATTATTATGGAGTGTCAAGAAAAAGAAGTTGTTTATGCCCCAAACAGAAGAGGACGTAAAAAAGAACTTAATAAATCTACATGGAAGAGACAACTTGAAAAGTCGAAACTGTAAGATTATTGTATTATATGATCATGTTTTTTTAAATACTTCACTTACCTGGTACTGATTTTTCGCTCCATTCTTGCTGATCAATTTGTTTAAATACCTTTAAGTTTTGTTTTAGACATATGCCTAAGGGAATGCCAGTTATACCACAATGTGTACATAGGAATCTCAAACAGGGATACAAATGTAACGACTTAACGATTCAAGACTACAGTAAATTTCACCGCAATTTTTATTCAACTTCAGATAAAATCACCCAAGATACGTTTTTATTAAAATATTGTACAACACAAACGCCGAAAAAAGAAGGTAAGAAAAAAACCCAGACTATATGTTATTTTATCCTAAAGCACGATACTTTAAATGGAAGACGCCACGTCAAATTAATTAAAGTGTGTCAAAAAGCAATGACGACTATTCTGGGAATCTCTAGTGATAGAATACAAAGAATTTGTAAACAGCATCTAACCACAATGGCAATGCCGAAAGAACGAAGAGGAGGTGATAGAAAGTCCAATCTGTATTTTGATCGCACAGAATCCGTAAAATCGTACATAAAAGGACTTAAATCTTTGGAATCACATTATGTGAGAGGGAGATCTGCTGTGCAATATCTCAGCAGTGATCTAAGTATAAGAAAATTACACAAGGTTTACAATGATGATGCTCATAATGCGCCGGTGAGATATGAATTTTTCCGACGTATATTTAATAAATACTTCAATTTGAGTTTTAAATCTCCCGCTACCGATGCTTGTTCGAAATGCATTAAATTAAGAGAATCTATCAAAAGTGAACGTGACTCAGCTAAAAAACAGCTGCAAATAGCGCAGCTTCGTATCCACAAGCTAAAGGCCAAATGGTTTTACACTAGCCTCAAAACACAACTGGACGACGAAATAATTCTCTCTTTCGATTGTCAAAAAAATTTGGTTTTGCCGAAAGTCAGAGTGCCTACTTTAGCCGACAACTTTATTTGTACAACTTAACAATATGCCAAGGATCATCTCGTGGGCCTCAAGGCAGTTCAAACACATTTATTTACGCGTGGCTGGAAACCGAGGCCATGAAAGGGTCTAATCAAATTGCTTCGGCAGTATTTCATCGTTTAATGAATACCAATATTGAAGAAACTGTTAGTCATATAAAATTATTCTGCGACGGTTGCGGGGGGCAAAATAAAAACTCAATCGTTTTGGGAATGTTGGCATATTGGCTAAAAACAAAAGCTCCACGTCACATCAAGAAAATTACAGTAATATTCCCAGTAGTAGGGCACTCATTTTTGCCCCCTGATTGCGTATTCGGCAATATCGAAAGAGAGATACGACCTTTGGAAGTCATTGTGGAGCCCCAGACGTATTTAGATATATTTAAAAAGTATGGAACGGTTTTTAGACTTGGAAGCGACTTTCATTTTTATGATTGGAAATCGAGCGTTAAAACCGTATTAAAGTTACCAGGATCTTGGCACTTTCAATTTAATGCCTCTAAAAGATTCTTTTTAAAAAAGATCAAAATAATAGAATTGCAATTAAAGGGGAACCTAATTATGTATCCGACCTAATAAATTATGGGAAGGTAAAAGAGGCAAGTCATTCCAAAATATTGAACCCGTTTTAATGAATGTTGGAGTTCCTGTAAAAACAGCAAAGTTAAATGATGTACGAAATCTTCTCATAAAACATTTCGGTGAAGATAGGGTGTTGGCGCGCACATAAGCGCCCTCTACGCATGCGCGGTGCGCGGGACGCGGGAGGCGAGGAATAACGGGCCAAGCCGGCCTCTCGGACTCCGGCGCTCGCGCGCCCACTTCGACCGGAGCAGCCGCTACGTACACGCGTCTTTAGCTTTAAAAAACGCATTCATTATTGTCGCGTAGCGCTCATATTTTTTTGTAACATTATTGCATTATCATTATAAGTTTAAAGTCAGATAAATATCTTTACTCATTTATCTCCACACACAAAACCCCAAGGGACGGAGTTACAGCCCCAACATAGGGCTTCTTACGACCATCTGCGCTTTTACAGTTTTCTTCAAGAAGAACAAAATCAAACTACTGTAGAAGAAACTGATAGTGAAGAAACTTTAATGGGTGAAGAAATAGACATAAGAGTGTAATAAAAAAATTAAAATTGTAAGTTCGTAAGAGAAAGTAGATAGAAGTGTATTTAAGAAACTGTTTCAAAACTACCTATGTTGATTGAATACAACTGCAAAACTGTCTATGTCTACATATTGTGTTAAAAATTAGTAACTAAGTTCTTATAATAATTTTAATAAAACCCGATCATAATGTCGGCGGCACGAAAGAATTGTAGTGTTTTATGGTCGCATTTCGATAAAGACAATGAAAATAAAAAAAGCTAAATGCCATTTATGCCACGAAAAATTAAGCTTTAAGTCAACAACAGCAAATTTGAGGAATCACCTAAGAAGAAAACACCCTGGAACTTTTACTTCGCTAATAGAGGAAGAAAACCAGCAAATTCCCCGGAATCAGGAGCCTGTTTTACCTACAGAAACTGAAGTAAGTTTACCCTCTACTTCAAGAGCTCTTGGAAGTCATGTTCCACCACCAAAGCGTCAGCATACTATTACTCAAAAAGTAATACATTAATAAAAAAAATAGTGTAGAACAAAAAAAAGAAATTGACCGGGATTTACTGGATTTATGCGTGGATGGTTTCCATCCATTTTCTTTAGTGGAAGAACGAGCATTTAAAAAATATAGCCGTTGGATACCCGGCTACAAATTGCCAACAAGAAAAACGTTGTCTAATTCTTTACTCGATGAAACTTATAATAGAGTAGAACAAAAGATAAAGACGGAAGTAGCTAATGAAGCTGAATCTATCTGTTTAACAACAGACTTATGGACTTCTCGAGTAACGGAGAGCTACATCGCCGTTACGGGACATTACCTTAGTAAAAATATGAAATTTAAAACAGTTTTATTGGGATGTTGCAATTTCTCGGGCAATCACACAGCAGCTAATATAGCATCTGAATTGAGTGCTCTTGTGGATGGGTGGGGACTTACGGGTAAAGTTAACTTTGTTGTTAGCGACAATGCAGCTAATGTTGTGAAGGACATAAAAGAGTACCTAGGCTTTAAACATTTTGGATGTTTTGCCCACACTCTAAACTTGATCGTCGAAGGTGCAATAAGACCTTGCAAAGAACAAATTGACAAAGTGAAAAGAATAGTGGGACACTATTAAAAAAGCACCGTATCGGCAGAGCGCTTGGCCAAGTACCAGTTGCAACAAAACACGCAACCCAAACGCCTAATTCAAGACGTGGAAACGAGGTGGAATTCCACTTTTTATATGTTGAGCAGATTTTTGGAACTGAAAGAAGCAGTCCAATCTACAATGGCCCTGGTGGATCGAGACTTGCCTCAAATAAGTGTTGAAGATTGGAGCATATTGTCTGAACTAATCACCGTCTTACGACCTTTTGAAGAACTGACCAAAGATATGAGTGGGGAAAAATATTTGACCGCAGGTTCGGTCATCGTTATGACAAGATGTCTAAAAGAGGCATTAAATGTAACAACAGAAAAAACACATCAAGAAACCGTCATGGATGTTGTTGTTTTACTAAAAGCCGGATTAAATGAACGGCTAAAGGGAATAGAACAAAGTGGCACATTTTCACTATGTACAGTAGCGACCAAAAGTCCATAAGCAATCTCACAAAGCAATAGCTTGACGTTCAGTTTGACTTACGACCTTCTAATTTTGAGAGACACATGCATCATCATTGTAGTTCATAATTTCAAAGATATTAAAGAAGTATAGATGGCTTAGTGGTTAAGCGCGTCCACAAATATGCCTGCTTCAAGGAGACGTGCGTTCAAATCTCATGCGATGTTAGACTTTTTGTAAGTTTTTACTCGATTGTAAGTATTTGTAAGTAATGAGACAGATATTATAATATTCGATTATCTTGTTCGCTTTGTTCACACATTTCGTAACGTTAGAGAGGTAGATCATAGAAAACTAAATAAATAATTCTGTGAGGTAGACATGTGTTTTATGAATATAGCTTGATGGGAATGAACTTTGTCGTTTGGTTGTAGTTGTTGGTTAGTGACGTGTGGTTAATAGATAGCGGTATCGTAATTACATATTCTCAAAATGCAGGCAAATATTAATATTGAGGCGAGGGCGACTATTATTGCGCTGCATAAAAGTGGTCTTAATAGAACACAAATATCTAATGAAACCGGACTGAATGTGAGTATTATATTTATACGATTCATAACTTAAACTTTTACTTCTTTATACCGAAGATTATTTGGAGACGTGAACTAATTCTTTTTATTGTTTTTTAAATCCATCATGAGGCCTAAAAAATAAATAATTAGTGTTTATTGGATTTATAAATGCAGACTTTTAATACTATATTGTTACCTTTATTAAATAAATATTCTTGACTTAATTTTTATATACTACCTATATGTATAAAAATGAAGTCACTTCAGTATTTTGATATAGTTGCCTAATATTATTATTTTTTTGTTTTAGAGGAATACTATAAGTCTATGGATAAAAAGATATGAGGAAGAGGGAAGCCTTGCTAGTCGGCAGCGAAGTGGAAGGCCGTCGCTTATTGGCGAGGCGCAGCGACAGCATATGGTGGGCGAGTATGAAGCAAATGGTTTCACGCCTACGAGACACTTTGCGGGAATATTTGACACCTCGCCGCAAACTGTTCGCCGTGCCCTCCACGCTGCAGGCTTGCATCACAGAAGACCAGCTAAAAAGCCCTTCTTGACAGAAAGGCATAAACAAGAACGATTACGTTTCGCACGAGATTATTTAGATTTTGACTGGAAAACTACCATATTTTCAGATGAAAAGTCGTTCAAATCTAGTCAAAAGGGTAGGCTTCATTTGTGGCGCAGGAATAACACTCGCTTGTGTGATAAAAATGTAATCCCTAACACAGACTCAGGTCGCATTACAATTAATATGTGGGGATGGATGAGTGGAGCAGGGCCAGGAGAACTGGCTTTTATTCCTCCACGCGCCAACAGTTCTACTTATGTAGAAGTATTAGAGGATGTCATGCTACCTACTGTGCGCAATATTTATCCAGCTGATGATGTGACACAATTTACATTTGTGCAGGACAATTGTCCTATTCACCGGGCGAGCACTGTGCGTGAGTGGTTTCACAATCACCCGGAAATAACTGTTGTTCCATGGCCCGCGCGATCACCCGACTTCAACCCCATAGAAAATCTATGGGGTTTGATGGTGCAAAGGTGGGAGTCACGGGATGAGAGGTGTACAGAACAGTTAAAAACCCATTGCATGGAGGTGTGGGAAAATTTAAGAGGAACCGAAATATGTCGTAATATTGTAGGGTCCATGCGCAAACGTCTACTTGACTGCATTGAAAATAATGGGGGTTATACAAAATATTAACAGCCAGTAGATGTTTTAGTTTTAATAATTAGACGGTGTAACTAAATATTTAGTAGTTACCTAGTATTAACATAATCCGTAATTATTTAATGATCTTAAATTGAGGTTTAGTTTCAATCTTCTTTTCGTCAAGAAAATGAACACTTAAGCTATAACCTCAATACATTCATTGTGACGTTACATAAAAAACATGTTATTATGTATTAGTCTAAATCATATACTAGTTTTCAATAAACTCTGCTGAATATAAGAATAAAATAATAATACTTATAATAAGTGGGTATCAACAATTACATTTGTGTTATTAGAATATTCTTTCATTGTTATGTTATTGTGAATTGACTAAGTGGGTAATACAACAAAAAATCTTATGAACGGTTACAAGATAACTTCTTTTATCTAGGTAGGAATGTGACATCACAATTCTCATAAAAGTTTGTTAGTATATAAGTAAATAAAACGAATAAACATTTTTGTTATCATTTAGCACGACTTTTTTATTTCCACCTTTCTACACCAAAAAAATATAAACTGAATACATAATCACATAAATAATGAAATAATAACTAACATTATAAATAAACATCAATAACGAATAAGTTTTTGCTTAAAATACATCATATAGTTTCAAAGAAACAAAAAAAGAACTGCGTTCTGTTATTAAGATACGAACTCAGACCTTACTAATTGCAAACCCCTTGCTAAGCCCAATCAGCTACCAGCACTTGTTAAATTAACGCGAAATTTAGCAATGCAATGTTAGGAACAGGTCACAACTAACCACTATGACGCGTATTCTAAATGCAACAGAAATATAATGTTATTTCGCGTGGTGCGACGACATTTCATTAGTGTGTGTTATCTGTGGAATGTTGAGACATCACTCATACAGGCACATGCACACGCATTGGCTGTATCGTGCGCGAGTTTATAGCAATATAGTCCTTAGCATGCCTATGGACTTTTAAGCGTTTACTGTACATTCATGGACCCGAGGTTTAAAATGCAGGCATTTGCGGATCAGAACGAGGCAGTAAAAACAAAAGACCGTGTGCGGGCGCTCGTGGCTGAGATTATTGGCAAAGAAGCAAACGAAGAAATACCCGAACTGAACCAGGAACCGCAGCCCCATGATGACATAAGCCCTTGGGCAATTTTTGATAAGTTGCTTGGGCAACCTACTGGGCAAGGCACGCCGCTACCCCGAGCGATCAAGGAGGTCGACATGTACTTGTCCGACGAGAGGTTAGGTACCTCGGAAGAACTCGGCTAGGGACTGGAATTGTCCATTAGAGTGGTGGAGGAACCACAGCGCAGTCTATCCACATATGGCCAAACTATTTATCCGCCACTGCAACATTGTGGCAACATCCGTTCCCTGTGAAAGGATGTTTTCTAAATCGGGTTTAATAATTAGTCAACGCAGGACACGGCTGACCACCAGTAAGGTTGAGAAAATTATGTTTTTAAATGTAAACATACCCGAGGAACGTTTCGCCGGGTACATGTAAAAAATGAAAACATTTAGATAAAAAAAAATATTACAATATTTTTGAACTGATTATTTTATAAGCATTGTTATTGGTTGCGATTATATTCTTTTTAATTTTAATAAAAAGGTTTTCTAATATATTATGTACACTCTTTCATTTCATTATCTGTGTACCTAATTACTTATATTATAACAAGAACAATGAAATGACGACATACCTAACATAATTATTTTAACAAACCTATCACTTTTAACCCCATACGCAGTGTAGCCAACCCTACAGTTTTAACTGTAGATCTACAGTTTTTTGGAAATTCGCTCAGTTTTCAGTTTAGGCCTCGAAATGTAGGGGTTATTTTTTAAGACGCTTCGTCCTCTATTTTATTTGCTACGTACACTAAGTCAGCTTCAATAAAACCTACTACTATCGAACCGGAGGTAATGTTCAGGCAACGGCTCTGCAATGTTTCCACTATTTTCGACTTTACTCAGAAAGTTTCTACGTTTGCCGCACAGTACTGCTACGGTAGAACGCTTGTTTTCGAGCATTAATGTTATGAAAACGAAACTAAGAACTAAACTTTCTACGACCACAATAAGAGGTACCTTGCACACAAAGTCAGAAATTAAAAATTGTTTCGAGTTTAACGTGAAAAATGACCATTTCAAAAAAAAAATATTTATTTATTTATTTATTCAATAACCAACTAATATTAACAGTTTACACTACACATACAAGTTTCTTTCAATTATAAAAATGTGTACGATTTCACCAAAAATGAAGATGAAACGGAAAATCAAGAAAATTCACGGATTGAAAATGAGATAGTAGCTAGCTAGTGATACTATCTACTACTGATAGCTATGATTTTCAAGGCAAGCTTCCTCAAAAATCGCTAGTCACATTTTCTGAAGTGTTGGATTAGTATTTATATACTAGTTTTTAAATATTACTAATTTTATTTGAGTTAATCTTTGAGACTAGGTATTGACATTTAATTTGATTAAAACTTTGATAATTACATGATTTTTATTGTTTTTAATTCTCTCCCTATAATGTATTCTATTTATTACTATCATTAAACAATACAAACTAATAAAAAGATAAAGACGTACATAGATTTACCGTTTTTTAATTTGATATTTACAGTTTTCTACAGTTTTTTTCAAGTGTATCTGCAGTTTTGCTCTATGCTGGGGTTGGCAACACTGCCCATACGTCGTATCTATTGACCCCGTATTCCGGACAAACAGAAATTAACCAGATTTTTGTCTTTTTCTCATAAGTAGATAATAATTTGGCATTAAAATTTTAATTAGGTTGTAAAGTAACATAAGACTCCCACAATGAAAGCAGCTTTATTGCCCGAAACTTAGAATTTATATTATTAAAGTCAGTTTGAAAGTCGAGATTGTTTCTATTAACCCCGTTTTAGGGTACCATCATTTTCGATGAAATGTCAATTGCCAACCTATACCAACCAATAGGTGACAACCTATGACCAAAGATCCGATGAAGTCATTGGTTTCACAGATAATGGTGAAAAAAAAACTAGTTAATTTTGTGACCATGCATTAGATTTTATGGTGCGTGGTGTGATAAGAAAATATAAACAGCCTGTGGCTTACATATTCTGTAACAGCAGTATGAAAAGCTGGGACTTGGCACAAGAAATAAAAAATATTATTAATAAAGTGCAAGACACTGGACTTAAGGTGGTGGCAACTGTGTGTGACCAAGCAGCCACAAACATGTCGGCTATAAATATTTTAATTAGTAAAACCAGGGAGGACTTCATAAGAAATGGAAAAGAGTGGAAAGAATGATTCTTCGAAATAAATTTAAGCAAAATTGTGCCTATTTATGACCCTCCACATCTGATGAAAGGGATTATTAACAACATGTTAACAAAAAAATTAAAATATCACTTAGAAGGCAGAGAGTGCACAGCAAAGTGGCAGCACATAATAGACCTCTAGAAGAGACCTCCTGGATTCATTGGGTTTCGTCTAATACCAAAATTAACTGCCCACCATGTATTCCCACATTTGATACCCAAGATGCGAGTTAAAAGGGGATAGAACCTTTGTGGCATAGTCCCCCCCGCTGCCATTTTGATTTTTTTTCCAAGTTTAAATATAAAATTCAAAGAAAGATTAAATTGTCATCTATGAAAAGAAAGAAATTAAGTGATGACCTAAAAATGTCATCAGCTATCTCTGTACGCAATTTGTTAGCTCATCCTATGATGGACAGTAACAATGTTGAACCGCCTATATTGCCAACACTAGGAACTCTTCGCCAAATCAAGCATGAAGGAAGAAAGGCTACATGTTGTGACTCAAACCCGACAATGTCCTTATGGGTAATGGCTCAAACTCCACCCTATAATGAATTTATCACATTAATATCACTACATCCAAATTTCATCGTGCATTATTGGTCTCTTGATCAAGAAAAATATTACAGTCAATACCAACTTAAATTAAAAATTCTTAAGGCGAAATATGGCACAACGGACACGTCGTTGCGCCATATTTTGAACAGAACATTGTACGAAAACATAAAAAGGGGCGTGGCCTAAATGTTTTGTCGAGCGAAATACACTTAAACGTGTTTGCCGGAGTTTGTGGAAAACATTTCCCGCGTTCGTCTGCGGGCGGGGGGAATCGTTAATTTTATGTTTGATTTTGACGCAGGAAGACGTTTCGCTCGGAATAATTGGAAGTGTTTTGAAATGACTATGACTATCATGATGGAGTGGAATCCAGAGACAACATTGGAATTAATCATGTTGATACGTGAAAGACCCGTGATTTGGGACGCAACTTCAAATGAAAATAAAATTAAACAAAAAAAAAACAGATGCCTTCGCGGAAGTGGCGGAGATTATGGGTACTTCTGTGATCTCAAAATGGTTGAACCTCGGATCACAATTCAATCGAGAAAAAAAAAGGTGACCGGTCTAAGAACAGGCAGCCGTGGAAAGCAATAAAAAAACGAAAAAGGAATGATTCAGGCGATGATGAGATTACAACATTTGTGACTTATATAAGGTCCATCTATTCAAACACAAAATATTTTAAGGGATACATCTATAGGTGGTAAAGAAGACAGGTAAGCGACAAAAAATTTTTTTGACATGTACTTTTTGTAAACGAATTTGTGTAATTCCTTCAAACCACATGATCTATTAATGATATAAATTAATCCCGGACGGGATTTAGATTGATTAAAAATAAAAAAACTTCTTTTTTTCCCGAATAAATTTTTTTAGCGATCGAAAATTTCGGTGCCATGCATAAATGAATGAAGATACGGTGACCCAGCTGACGGGCACGATTAGCGCGATATCGCTCCACGCAGTCAGTTAATTTGGGATGCTAAAATTACTCAGATACAGAACTTTTTTTTGATGATTCTGAAAAAAACCTATGGTGGGTCAATCAGTGTCACCAGTAGATGACGCGGGTTGAAGGAATTACACGAATTCGTTTACACCCTGTATTGTTTTACTGCAATACGTATTACAAGTTTTATCTGAGAAATGGCTATATTTAGTGTTCGTGAGTATGGAGAAATGATTATGTGGTACGGGGAAGCTCGGGGAAAAGCTAGGGAAGCGCTCCGATTTTACATTGATAGGTATCCTAACCGTCGGCGTCCATCAGAAGCCCGGTTAATTACCAATGCCTATCAACTCGTGCAAGAAAATCAGCCCATAGTTCCCCATCAGGAAGGCGCCGGAAGACCGCTTCGCGGCGAAACATAGGATTTTAGACTTGATCCGTCAAAATCCACGCCTAGGCACGCGCACTGCAGCTCGTTTATTGCGGCGGAATCATGGAGCCTGCGTCTCACACTGGTCCGTGGACAAAACACTGCGAAGGGATCAGCAACGTCCATACGCGATACACAAGGTCTAAGCTCTATTGCCTCGTGATCGTGGTCATCGAGTAGCGTACTGCCGGTGGTTGCGGGCTGAACAGAATCACAATCCAAATTTTATCTCCCACGTGATATGGACCGGCGAGTTGACTTTTACGCGGAATGATATGTGGAATCGTCGAAATGCGCATTACTGGTCGACTACTAACCCCTTCGAAATCCAAGAGTAGGTACGGACATCAAACGCCTTGGTCGGTAAACGTCTGGGCAGGAATTTATGGTACCAAAATCCTAGGGCCCGTGTTTCTCAACGCACGAAAATGTACGGACAGCGCTATCTCGATGTCCTTCGTGATGACCTGGAAAGATAACTAGGGAACCTCCTTGACGAGCTGTACGTAGAATGGGAAGCACTGAATGATGCATCGCTTGCGCACTTGCCGATGATCTGGTTTCAGCACGACGGCGTTCCTCCGCACATAACAGTCCCTGTGCGTTCCCATTTAAACGCTACTTTTCAGCATCGCTGGCTTGGCAGATTTAGACCGAAACCGTGGCTGGCATGATCGCCAGACCTGACGCCTTTGGACTTTTTTTATGGGGCTACGTAAAGGAAAAAGTGTTTGTCAGTGCATGTACGAGTGAGGAAGAAATGCGAGACCACATCACGAACACGTTCCAGAAGCTGCGCTCCAGCTGCAACGAAGATCCCACATTAATGACCCGCTTATACGCAGAGACCCTGCGCCGTGCCAATGCGTGCGAACGCCTTGGTGGAGGAAACTTCGAGCTTTCTTTAACTTCTACTTTTTTTTTCTGTGAACGCGTTGTAACGTGTTACGTGTGTGTGTCACGCGGCTATCTACTCAATTGCTCGCTCTCAGTTCTCAGTGAGAACGGTTACGTATCATAATACCTAAGTTTGTTCCCACTATTTTCAAGATAACTACGGTCAAAAGACCTACCGTTTAAAACACCTAAAGATCGTTTCACCTATTTTTGTCATAACTAATGGACGAAATCCATAATGGAGAATTCATCTACAGTTTATTCGACTACAATTAATTCACCTAACGTTGATTAAACTAACGGACGATTCACCTACTGTTGATTTATCTGTGGTCGTGTGTTTGTCTTACTGGTGATTTTGTATAGGTATGTGACAACATTTCTTGGCAAGCAACTTGGAAGTAGCTATTTCCAAGTTGCTCGCAGAAATGTTTTCACCATTGTCTATTTATCCGTTGAAAAGAAAGTTAAGAAAACACAAAAATCTTTGAATCATAGTTTATTTACATATCATCGGTCATTAAGTTGAACTTAAAACAGGAATTATTAAAGAAAAGTAAAGGTGTTTGTTAAAAATAAAAAGCGCTCAGTATCAATAAACTGAAGGCGAGTCGTCCATTAGGTATTTCATACATAGTTGAAATATCCAATATCTTAAAAGATCATTAGATTAATCGTTCGTTAGTGCAATTAATTTTAGTTTAATCAAGATTAGGTAAGTTAAACAGTAGTTGAGTCGACCAATATGCATGTGAATCAACCGTAGTTATCTTGAAAATAGTTATAATAAACTTAGGTATTATGATACGTAACCGTGAGAACTTCTCACCGCTTCAATGTGAAGTAATAAATCACGTGACGCGAGCGCGCTTGGCGGAAGGACCCCGTGATGGGGAGGGCAGCCGAAGGCTCGCTGCGCTTGCCGTTCGCTACGTGCGTTTTGCCACGGTAACGATACATTGCGTATGAGGTATTAAAACAAAGCAGGAAATATTGGATTCCCATAAGGTTCCTGAAATAATTTCATGTACCGGTCATCTAAGTATGGTATACTAAATCCACCCCATCAGTCTGTGGAGGGCTGTCCCTTATACCCTGTATAAATATAGAAACTATAACATGCGATTTTAATTTAATAAATGACCCATGTTGTAATATAGACAAGTTCAATCTGGCTAAACCTCGATTGTTACCTTTAGAATTGTCCAATGTAAACTTAGAAAAACTTCCTAATATTGTAAATAACCTTGTATCAGATGTCGATAAAATTATAAATAATTCCAGCCCCTACTTGATGGAATACGATTCTCACTATCCCGTTTTAACTTACTCTTTAGTTGTATTAACTATAATTTTTATCAGTTATAAACTTTGTAAGAAGTTTGGCAAATGTCCTGATTTAAGAATAAAATCAAACTCGCAAAATAATAACACAACAGATAGCGATCAAGAATCTGAACCAATTCCTCTTCCAAGACTAAGAACTTCCCCGTAACTTTCCATAAAACCGTAAAATTCCTCCTAAAGGGGGGGCTGTTACACCCCTACGTTGGATCCCAATATGCTTAATCAGCACCTTTATAAACTTATCGGATTTCTATGGAATAAGCCCTAGGTGGCGGTCCATCAGCTTTGTTCGGGTTAAGACGCCTACAAGTTAAGTCATACATCGGGGCATCTGTCAAACATTCGCGCAATTGTGTATTTACCCTTTTTTTCCAAATACATTAATTCAATTTAGCTCAATAGTTTCCTTTTTTAAAAAAGCCTTCGGAGTATCAGTTGTAACAGTACCATTGTTATGAGTTTCTTTTTATTTGACCTGGCTTTTAATTTGGATTTTATTTGACAAGTTTGACATGACATTGATGACGTTATTGACAATGACAAGTGACAACCTAGCTGACAGACGGTAAATCTTTTCATTTATTCTATTGAGACGAAGGAATCAATGCCATACATCCAAATCATTGAGTTGATTCATTAATTTTATTTTAATTTAAACCATTTAATATCATTTTAATATTAGGATTAATGTTGTGCTTTAAAAAATAACATTTATCAGTTTTTTTTTCTAAGTCTTTTTAACAGTATCTTAACTTAAAAAAAAAACAGGATTTTATTTTTTTTAAATTAAGTTTGAGTGCTTTTTACTTTTTCATGCTTACAAAAACGACAGTTTTTCCCAATGAGCTTATATAATACTAGAGGAGCAGCGTCCTTATACCAAATTCAGAAAAACGTAACCACTTACGAGTTTAAAGTGGTAGCTTTGAAACGGATACATAAATTATGTCAATCTGTCAAAATACTATATTTGTCTCATTTCTTCTTCCGTCAAACTAATTATGTTGGAATGAGACAAGACATTGCTATCGGAAAAACGGCCAGAGTTGCCAATGATCTACATAAATTCCCCAGAATGAATGAAGATGTTAATTAAATCAATTACTATGAAAGGTCGAATTATGTACATTAAGGAAGAAAAAAAAATGCGTCAGCGTAAATTTAATATTGATTTTTATTAATTATGTTCAATGTTATTCGAACACCCTTTTGCTGATCTAGCGAATCAATTAGTATTAAGGCCGCGTTGAGTGCGCGCCGAAGTCAGTGCATATTCGGACAGCAACCGGGTGCATTCGCCAGCATTTTCATTAGCCATCATTTTAGCGTAGCCTTTTATTCGTTACTAGCTGTACCCGCATGCGTTGCAATGCACTTTTTCCTACTTACTACCTACCTACTACCTACCTACTACCTACCTACTACCTACCTACTACCTACCTACTACCTACCTACTACCTACCTACTACCTACCTACTACCTACCTACTACCTACCTACTACCTACCTACTACCTACCTACTACCTACCTACTACCTACCTACTACCTACCTACTACCTACCTACTACCTACCTACTACCTACCTACTACCTACCTACTACCTACCTACTACCTACCTACTACCTACCTACTACCTACCTACTACCTACCTACTACCTACCTACTACCTACCTACTACCTACCTACTACCTACCTACTACCTACCTACTACCTACCTACTACCTACCTACTACCTACCTACTACCTACCTACTACCTACCTACTACCTACCTACTACCTACCTACTACCTACCTACTACCTACCTACTACCTACCTACTACCTACCTACTACCTACCTACTACCTACCTACTACCTACCTACTACCTACCTACTACCTACCTACTACCTACCTACTACCTACCTACTACCTACCTACTACCTACCTACTACCTACCTACTACCTACCTACTACCTACCTACTACCTACCTACTACCTACCTACTACCTACCTACTACCTACCTACTACCTACCTACTACCTACCTACTACCTACCTACTACCTACCTACTACCTACCTACTACCTACCTACTACCTACCTACTACCTACCTACTACCTACCTACTACCTACCTACTACCTACCTACGTTAGGAACACACCTACATTGCTTAGACAACAGTGAGTGCTTGTAATTTAATATGAACTTTATACCATAGCAATAAAGCTCAAATTGACTACGTTTTAGTTAGAAATCATTTGTATGGGAAAAAGAAAAGGGCTATTTTTAGGGTTTTTCCAGCAATAATTCTAATTTTTCTCGCCGTAAAAACCATCCTTGAACTTCAACGAACATTTTAAAAAAAGATTTGGCCAAATTGGTCCAGGCGTTGTTGAGTTATGCGCTTACCAACACATTTTGCGATTCATTTTTATATTATAGATAAAATAAATGGTTTTTAGCAAGTTAAATACAGCGTTTTAGTAATCAATCCAATAGTCAATACCACTTAGGTCGCGAACCGAACAAATTATACTTCAATAATTTAGACATAGGGCTGATTTTTCAATCGTCAGATAAATTTTATCCAAGGAATAAATATGACGGTTTGACATATTTTCTATAGAAAAGCTGTCAAAACATCAAACTTATTCCCCTGATAAAAGTTATCTGACGATTGAAAAACAGCCCTTAAAGGAACATACACTGGTCATTCAAAATCAAAAGTTTTTATTTCACATAAACCATTACAGGCGCTTATGAAAAGTCGAATTTAGGTGCACGGTTCCAATTAGTCGTTTCCTATGGAGAAGAACCGGCAAGAAACTCCATGGTTACTCTTTTAAAATCCATATCTTTAACAATTTCAGTGGGTACAGTTATGACTTAGATATGAGAGAGCAAAGTAGACTTAAGAGCAGGAACCACACAAAAAAACAAAATGAAAAATATGGTTACAAATTAACTAGGTATCCAGGCATCTAGCAAGTCTACAAAGCTCTCACATTTACAAAAGGTAAAAGGACGCTAAACTATATAAAACAACTGACATGGTTAATTGTCATCAAAACACATTACCTACAAAGAAAATCACTGTATAAGATAAAGATATCTTGAGAGTAACGTTAGTAATAAAAAAAAAAGCTAATCGAATGAGGTTAGTTAATAGACATAGGTACACATACGACGTTAATGAGGTACCAGGGAAGCCACATGTGCAGAAGGAGTTATTTCCAAACACCTTTATCGTCAACGTAGTCCTTAGTCTTGTAATATGCTTTTTGAATAAGGACACGTTTAATAAGGGCTTTAAACTTTCCCTCGGTAAGATCAGTTACAGATTTCGGTAGCTTATTATAAAAACGCACGCCATTTCCTAGAAATGACTGATTAGTTTTACTCAATCTAAATTTAGGAATCACAATTTTATGTTTATTACGTGTATTTTTATCGTGAAAATCGCTTCTAACATTAAACATATGCACATTTTTCCGAACATACATAATATTTCCAAAGATATAGTGTGACGGCAAGGTAAGTATATTAATATCTTTGAACACGTTTCTAAGGGACTCGCGGGAACCCATATTGTATTCCCATTACTATACCATATACCCATTCACTAAACTCCCAACAATCTGGCAAAATCAAAATCGTTTTTACTGGTAACACTGACGGCAAAAACAATGTTTGTTAAATTTATTTGGTTTCGTAATGTTTTTTTTGGATAATCTTATGGAAAATTAGCACCAAGTGCTTTATTAATCTTTTCAGATCGTGACATGCAAATTTTAATTTCACATTTCACCATTTTGATATTTTTATCTCTAAGCAATCACTCACTTGACGTCAAGCTGACAACTGAAGTCAGATATGCCTGTGGACATATACGAAGTAGTAACGCGTTGGTGCTGTACACTGCTGATCTAGTCCTATATAACATCATTGGTTTTTCCTATCAGAAAAACTGCACATAAATTATTTTAATGACAAGTGTCCAAGTGTACCGAAAACGGTACGGTCGCCATTGTTTATCTATTGTGTCTATAATTACAGTACTACACAGGTTAAGCCCATTTCATAACATGTCCTTTATAATTAATGTTACTGACAACACTTCCGACTCTTCTGATGAAGACTCAGACATGGACTCCGATGAAGATTGTCCAATGGAAAGTATTAACCCACTGCAGGACCATTCTTATACCACATTTAATAGCACTACAAGGTATTCAATAAAAGATTTACAATAATCTCATGAAGTTTTTTTTATGCTAGTGGCAATAACTTATATTCAAATAATAAACCTGAATTACTTTAAATTTTGAGTAATAAAAAGTTAGTATAGATTAAATGAAGGAAAAAAGATTAGTTAGGCTGGCAGCATTAAGCACGCCACTAGAAGCGCGCAGACTCATCTTGCGCGCACTGTATTTATCTCTATTCGGCACGTTGAATTAAACTTTGTTCCTCCGGCCTGGCGTCGAGTTTGCCCTAAAATACGTTATTGTGAACTTCCGTGTGATTGTTTTTTTTAATTTGAAATGTGTTTAAGCCTTAGGGCCGATTTTACCAGTTGCCTATTAAACGGAGTTCAATAAAACTAAGTTCAAATCGCGTTTCCATCCTCTCTGCAGGCGGCCGTCCCGAAACGGGATGCGCAAAAAATCTGCGCGTGTGACACCCATCCCGAATCGGGACGACGACACACGTGCGCATTCCCCGCCAAAATCAAGCGACGATAATATATTTGTCGCATTAGCACCTATGTTCAATGTGTACGGGAAAGAATAGGCTAGTAAACGCGCCAAAAATGTGGAGTTACCCCGAATGATTTTTTATAACGGTCGCCAGTTGCAGTTCGGCCGGCTGACGCGAGCTATAGTGATAAGTGCGTGCAGCAACTAAAAATAGTTTGTTAATAGACATGGGTAGCTCGCGAATGAGAGATAAAATTGAACTAGCTCTTCAATTCCAATGTATCTCTCACTCGCTCAGTCGCTCACAGAGTAACTCACTAGATCATTTCGCTCAACGGCTCATCGACTCTGGACTCTATGGGTGAGCGAGTAACGAGTGATACCGACGAATATTTATTTGTAATAAAACAAAACAACCCAATGAATCTAATTTTATCTAGATCGCGACTAAGTCAAATAAACTAAAGAACTTCAAAGTTTGTATGGAGCCACTGAGCTAATTGTCTCGTTTGACTCAGTTTGACTTGCGTAAAGCGCGGCTAAATTTGATCTGTAGCTCGCAAGTAACTCAATTCAGCTCAAGAGTTAAAAGAGTTGTTTGGTGAGCGAAAGAGCTAAAAGAGTGATATAGTTCTTTTGATCAAAAGAACGATATCACTCTTTTCTTTTCAGTGAGCGACATTTCCCATGTCTATTTGTTAATAATTGTGACTGATTGTGAAGTGTTTGTGGTAATTCAACGATGCCTGGGTAAGTAATCTACCGTTAGATACTTTCTGTTTGTGTTTCTGTGTGTGTTTTCATTCAAAATTTCATTTTCATTTAAAATCGCTGTGCTCATTCCCGCCAAAACGAAAACTTTGATTCATGATTTTACCACAAAAATGTATGAAAACTATCTGTTTACTGTTTTCCATGTGTTTTAAATATCATAATTATTTTTCTACTACAGTTACTGTTTTGATACTATTAGTTCATAAATTAATATTTCATTGTAAATACGTAACGGTATTATTGGCATCACGAATCGGGATCCGCGCCAGTTTCGCATTAATTCGCGCATGCGCACGCAGCGCCGCCGATCGGTGTATCGGTGGTGATCGCATAGTATGGATACGCCTTCCAAAATATTTTCTAAATAATTTAAATATTTATTTAAATATTTTCTTTTCTTGTGTTTTAATTTGAATTTCTGATGACATTTCACGCATAGCGGAAGAAATATTTTGAAAAAAAAAACTTTTTAACCGACTGTGGCGAAAGAGGAAATGATTTTTGTGAGTTTCGTTTTTGTTTGCATGATTTTAACTTGCTTTCTGCTTGCTTTTATTTACCTAGTGAAGAAAATTTGAACCGGGGTCCGCATACACGGGGTGGACGCCGGGCGGATAGGGTGCCTTCCCTACGTACTTTACCCGCTAGTGGTGGTGGTGGTGATGGTGGGGCAGCGGAAGCGTTGAGTCGCGGGAGTCGTGGTTTTGATTATATAATAGCGTGTATTTTATGTAATTATGTTGATCTTTTTACGTATATATACTTCTTGACATCTTCTTCTTGACTGACTGACAGTTCGTTCTCTCCACTCTGGCTTAGGCCATGGCCATTACCAATACTTGGATAATTCTAATATCTATATCGAAATAGACTGTTGTAAAATTAATTTCTTAAATTTTGATAAAATATTTTTTTATTTATAGAATTCAATGCTAGCTCCAATCTCCATCCCAGAGATTCCGGAGCTTTAAAAACATGCTGGGCGAATATGAAGAAAAGGGCGAAGCAAGTGAACACCATGCGTAACCAATATCATTTGGGAACAGGTGAGTGCATTACAAACTACTAGATAACTTTACATATGTACTTAGAAACTTTGAGGTAGATATTTACTTTCCTTTTATGATCTAGGTGGAGGTCCCCCAAAAAAATTTGCTGAAGATCCAGCCACTGAACGTGTTTTGGAATTAATACAAACAAGAGTGACCGGCTTTGTGAATCAATTTGATTCAGATGGGACTCTTGTTCTAGTAGCTGGTAACAGCACAGCAGAAGCTGTTAACAGTGCTGCAGAAGCTATTAACAGTGCTGCAGAAGCTGAAGGCGAGGCTACTTCTGAAATATTAGATTATCAATTTGAAACAGAAGTTCAAACGGAGAGTGCTGGTACTGACACATGTACATTAACAGCTGATTGGTCACAATACAATCAAAACATGTTGAGGGAGCCAAGAAACCCAGTTCTGGGCCGGAGTCCCTCACCTGATGTGGAACTAAGAGAACCTGAGGCTCAAAATCTGCTACCCACTGTGCAGACTCCATTAAGTGCCCCATGTTCGGCAACAACTACCTATGCCAGGACCAGCCGTCGGAGGTCAGTTTTACGGCGGGATCAGGAGCAAAGTTTAAACACTGAACGAATAAAAATTCTGTTGACTGCAAATGCCTATGCCGAGGAGGAGCATAGGCTGAACATCAAAATTTTACAGCTCCAAGAAGAATCAGAAAAGGAAAAACTGAAACAAGAAAAATATAAAACTGAGCAAGTAGCAAGTAAGTAAGCAAGCAAATTTTTAAAATTGAATTGGATAAATTAAAAGAATAGATTTTACAAAAAATGTTGTTTTATTGTTATTTAACAATCATTCATAAACACATTTTATTTCATTGTAATTTATAATACTTGTAGCTAAAATCACTGGTGATGCTGTTAAAAGTAAATTATAGTGAAATAGTCAATCTCCTTGATTATTTTGCTATCTCTATATATTATAAGTCAAGTCCACTGCTGCGTGTTTGTATAAATATGCTTGCAATAATTTCAAAAACCACGGAACATATTTTCATTCAGTTTCACCAATAAATAGCATGATTCATGACGATGTCTCTGATATCCGTGGCAAGCAGGGACGGTTAGCTAGTCTGAAAGTTAAAAAGGAATTACTATTATATCTATTCTATATGAATATTTATTTATTTATATTGTCCCATAGTATATTCTTTCCCTGACAAGACTGAGCTTGACGGTAGTTCTTTTATCTCTGCATAGTATAAAATAAAGTAGGTAGCTTTCCTCAGTTCATTCAAAATAGTAACTCTTTTCAGATTCTAAAAAGCTTGAATAGGGTCAATGGCTATTTATCTAAATAGCTTTAAATGGGTTTGTAAGCTTATGTCTTTAAAAGTAGTAGTCCGGTCAAATTAGACATTTCAAAGTGCAATAATTCGCATAGAGCTGAAAATTGGTACGAATGTTCGGAACACCATTATAAATCAAATGTAAAAAGTCCCCAGCGATCCCACACTTGCAAAAAAAAATATTCAAGGTCAAAGTTCGCAAATATGGATTTTTTGCGTTTTTTAGCCAAACGGTAAGTTTTATGATAAAAATAGGTCAGACAAAAATTATAGATTATGCAATTCTCTATAAGAATTGTCTACAATTTTTCTCCTAAACGTCACCGATTCTGAGATATAATGGTTGAAAAAGTTGTATTCTTTATCACTGATATCGTACGAATCCTCTTCTGATGGCGATTAACATGTACCAGTTGTCAAGGTCAGTCGTGCTCCAATGTTGAATCACCATCAGAAGAGGATTCGTACAATAACAGTGAGGAGACATCTGATACATCGCTGTTCGACCAATTTACTTACACCCAGCAGGAAGAAGAAGAACAAGCAGAAGAAGAAGTACAAGAAGACGAACAAGAAGAAGAGGAAGCAGAATTATCAGATGATTATGAATGAGACGGATAATTTGACCTAATTTTTTAGAATTCATACGGCTTTCATCATTTCCAATAGTACCAGTTTTTATATATTTTGAATTAGTATTGAATTAAACAGGATCACAATAGATTGTGGAATAGGCCTATTGGAGAAACCACGTTAAAAAAACGCGCCAAGTACACTACCTTCCAGGTGGCGTGGAAACGCATATTATAAAGAATACAACTTTTTCAACCATTATATCTCAGAAACGGTGACGTTTAGGAGAAAAATTGTAGACAATTCTTATAGAGAATTGCATAATCTATAATTTTTGTCTGATCTATTTTTATCATAAAACTTACCGTTTGGCTAAAAAACGCAAAAAACCCATATTTGCGAACTTTGACCTTGAATATTTTTTTTTGCAAGTGTGGGATCGCTGGGGACTTTTTACATTTGATTTATAATGGTGTTCCGAACATTCGTACCAATTTTCAGCTCTATGCGAATTTCTGTTAACCAACCCGTATTTTTTGAGCTAACTTGACCGGACTATAGGTACTTAACAGATTTTGATGTGGATTTTAGCATTGGTTAGACTTTCATGAAATGGCTTATCATAATAATCTAAATTATTAATAGATTCAAAAAGGTCTTACTGTGCAAAATAGTTTGTCACAAACTCATTGCGCCTTCTATGATTTGGATTGGTTCTTTGTAGTCTTCCGTCTCCATTTCCAGTATTTATATTTCCTTGATTTAAAATAGCATCCCAAGATGCTGGATTTATTACTTCATTATCATTAGGTGGTGTTTCTTCACCACTTCTTCTGGCTATGTTATGTAAAACAGTTGTGGCAATGATTATTGGAAATGAATGTTTTACTGCCACTCCTAAGCCAATGGCCATTGCTGGAAAACGTCTTTTCCAGACTCCAAATAGTCACTCTACACCATTTCTGGTTCGGATATGAGATTCATTATATAAATTTTCAGCATTAGTATTGCACTTACTTATTAGTATAGTATTCCAATGGAGTCATCATGTATTTGTTACATGCATAGCCTGCATCTCCAACAAGAACAGCATTACCATATTGCCCTTGTTCAAACAAAGCTCTTCTATAGCAGTTATTAAAAATATATGAGTCATGTGCGCTACCTGGCCATCGTGCAACCACATCGGTAAATTCTAATTTGGCATTACAGATTGCTTGTACATTTAGCGAAAAATACTGTTTTCTGTTTCGGAAAATCTCAGGATGATCTCCACCTGGAAAAAGTTATTAAGTGTATTTTAATGTAATAACTAATATCTATTTTATGGTGAATTTCAATATTGTTATAAAACATGAAAATTAAAAAGCAACACCTAACCTGGTGATTTAATAAATTTCACATGAGTGCAATCTATAGCACCTACAACATGCGGAAATTTTGCTCTTTTATAAAATTCTACTTCTGTCTGGCGGATCTCTTCTGGTAACTCTGGAAAATAAATGTGACGGGGTCGAAGTATAGCAATAGCGGCACTGACTTTATGCACTAATCTATGGGCAGTAAAAGTGCTGAATCCACATAAATCTGCCGCAGTCATTTGATAGCACCCTGTTGCGTAGAAGCGTAGGGCACACAGCAATTGATCGATGGGTGTTACACTGTTGTTTCTAAAAACAAACATTCTAATTAGCTATCGGCATAGTAAGTAAACTAACAAACTACAAAATAGAACTTACATATTTGTAGGAAACTCTAGTTTATTCTCAATAGATTCCAATAAATCTAGCACTGTGTGTTTCGTGAGACGAAATCTTGTTACAAAATCCTTATCATCAAGGGTGTCAAAATGTTCTTCTCGCTCACGGATCCATCTTGGACGGCGATGGCGAATAGTATTTTCATCGTCAGTTTCATCAAATGCAAGCGATAGAGCCCTTTTCATGTTTATATTTTATTAATAAAAGCCGATTTCTTCGAAAATACGAAATCTTTCCACAACATCAAACAACACGATGACAGATGACATGTCATTTGATTGCGTTTAACCACGTTAACCGTAAAAAATTGGGCGTTCAGAAATTAAACGAGTTCAAGCTCTAACTGAGTTCAGTTTGTTTTGGTAAAATCCAATTTGGGCTTTTGAACTCAGTTAAATGCCTAAACTGAGATTAGCTTGAAGTGATCGTGTTCAACTGAAATGATAAAATCGGCCCTTAGTATGATTGACCTGAAAGGTTACCTACCTCTAAGATAAAGACAATTTTTTATTAAAACCAAAATATCTACATTTTTTTTTTTTTTTAATGTAATTCATCAAATAGTTACTGCTTTCGTTAGAGTATAAAATGCAGATGGTGAAAATGTAAAGTTTTAAGGTCTGAGTAATTGTTTACTATTTTATTTTTAAACAAAAGTATCCGATAATTGGTTCCTCTCCCCTACTATGTCCTTAACTGCAGTTGATTGCGAGCTTTGTGAACACATATGCAACATTTTAAAACCCTGTGAAGAAGTTACAAGGCAAGTAAGCGCTCAGAAATACGTATTTATGTCACAGGAAGTATAGTTATACCTATAACGACAGGGTTAGTAAAATCTTTGGAAAATATTAACACCAATGACCACCTCGACACCGCCCAAAAATTACAACAAGACTTGCTGACCGCTATGAAAATAGATTTGTAAATTTAGATAAAAGCAGCATATTTACTTCCTGTATGTTCCTGGATCCTAGATTTAAACTGTATTTTGAAGATCAATATACAGGGCGTCCCACGACTTTGCCACATGGAGGGAAAGTACCTTAAATACTGTAGATAGAAAAAAATACTGAATGAAGACTTCATTTTTATTTTAAAAACAATACGAACTGCATTCAAAGAATTTTAAATAATCACCTGTCTGAACCGGGAATCGAATCCGCTAAATGTGAAAATAAAAAAAACTGTAATTTTATTGTACTAATCGAAAGGCTCGATTAGATACATTTATTTCTTCTAAGTAACATAGCGTCTAAAATAAAAGGAACACCATGAAATTTAACTTAAAATTTTGTTCAGAATAATGAATAACATTCTCTCTGACTACATCGTGCTTATAACAACTGACTTTATGTACTACTGCTTTATTACTATTTCGAAGTATTATTTCAAATAATTTCACAACCTATGAAAAAAGAAATAAATCAACGGTAAGCGAGATAGTTACAATTTGTATACGTACAATAGGAAGAGACACATTTTGAGTATTTAATAAATTAAATTGTTTGTAAGTTGCACAGTTAAACGTGTCTTAATATTTCAAATAAATGTTAAATTTCATGGTGTTCCTTTTATTTTAGAAGCTATGTTATTTAGAAGAAATAAATGTATCTGATCGAGCCTTTCGATTAGTGCAATAAAATTACAGTTTTTTTTGTTTTCACATTTAGCGGGTTCGATTCCCGGTTCAGACAGGTGATTATTTAAAATTCTTTGAATGCAGTTCTTATTGTTTTTAAAATAAAAATGAAGTCTTCATTCAGTAAATTTTTCTATCTACAGTATTTAAGGTACTTCCCCTCCATGTGGCAAAGTCGTGGGACGCCCTGTATAGCTAACATTACAAAACAATGAAACATAGAATAAATTTTAATACGACTATTTTAAATAAAGGAGATGTAAATAATCCCTTTATCTAGAAGCACAACATTGATGAAATTATAATTTTAAAAAATAAGCATTGGCTAGTGGAGAGAGGTCAAAATCAAATAATTGCTAAAATCAACACATTCCAAAAAATTTTTACATCATCTGATTTTACAACTACATCTTCATTTCGCTAAATAGCCTACGAATTCGTATTAAAGCTCGTATAAAATCGTATTAAAGTGTGAAGGGGAAACGGATCATACTTCATTATCTGCTACCCCGCTAGCACGTGGCGAGATCTTGACGTAGGTAAACAATAGCTTCATCATTGATAAATAAATGTAGGTACCTATTCTGTGCTGATAGCGCAGCACGTGCATCCGCGCGGTGTACATGCGTTGCGTAATTAATTACTTAACTTCCGGTTAAGTTTACCAAGTAGTCAATTAATATTTATTTTTAATGTAATTTTTTTTCTTCATATACAGGGTGTTAACAAATTCGTGTAATTCCTTCAAACCACATGATCTACTGGTGACACAGATTAACCATACACGAGAATTTTTGAAAATTAACCAAAAAAAAATAAAAAAAATGATTTGGTTTTCTATTTCTGAGTCATTTTAAAGCCTTGAGTTATCTGACTGCAAAGAGCGATATCGCGTTAGTCGTGCCTGCCAGCCGTGTCGCCGTACTTTCATTAGTTTATGCGTGGCATCGAAATGTTCAAAAAAATCAATCACATTTTTGCAAAAAAAAAAACTTATTTTTTTACTGAATCCTTATAAGGTGGTTTAGATACGATCGGTAACAAAGCCGCATGAAAAAAAAAAGATTTTTATTTTTAATCAAGTTAAATCCTGTGCGGGGCCTGTCTACACCAGTAGCCGATCATGTGGTTTTAAGAAATTACACGAATTCGTTAACACCCTGTATGATCGCTAAATCTCGTCCTCGAGTATCGTTAGTGTCTCACCAGTCATTCTGTATAAACAAGGACCTAAACCATACCGTTGGTTAAGGAATATTTTTGTCCTCCCATTGCCTTTGACTCTAAGCAGATTGCTCTCAACAGCTGCACTGAAAGCGGGTATCAATGAGAGTATATTTGAAAATTAAAAAATGAGAGTGAAAATAATGAAAAATTCAGACAAACTACGCATACTAATGTTTGACGAAATTGCAATTTTTCTCCCTAGATGGCGTTGTTAAGGTACACTGAATCGCGCTATGGTTACCTTACCGCTAGGAGTATGAGTAAGATGGAAATCGCCAACCAAGTAGCAAAAAAAAGGGCTCAAGTGTCGGCTTCTGTCCCCTTTGTTTGTCGTGTCTGGTTACTTGGTGGCCGTTATCGTACCTTTTTGGTTGTGGTTGCAAGTCGGGAAAGGTTCCCAAAAAGTACGTCACTAGATACTATAGTTAGATAAATAAGATCTTTAGAGGTAATTAAATAAAGAATTACTTTATTTAGTTACATCTAAATCTAGATTACCTCAAAAATCCGAGCTATAAGTTAGATATAAAGTTTTAGTATTAAGAACAAAAAATTTATAATACAAAAAAAAAATATAATTAATTATAGTTAAAAATAATAGTGTTAGTCGATAAGTAAAGTTAAATAGTCCTGATTGTCTCGCACATCGACCCTGGTGCACCTAACCAGGGGGGAGCCTGGGAGCGGCTCATACGTAGCGTAAAAACAGCGTTCGCGGTAATATTAAAGTTGCGCGCCAACGGAAGAAACTTTAATAACAGTCATGGCTGAAATAGAGAACTTATTAAACTCGCGACCGCTCACTCACGTGTCTGTCAACCCAGAAGACGCAGAAGCTTTAACTCCGAATCATTTCCTGCTGGGGTCAGCCTCGGGGTTACCGGTCACTGGAACGTGTGACGTAGCTGACATACGCGCTTGGCGAGCAGCACAAGCGCTGGCTTGATTGATTCTGGGCTAGATGGATGAGCGAGTATTTACCAACACTGACACCGCGCGGCGACGTCAGACATAATCGCGCTGAACAAATTATAGAAGGCGATGTCGTCATAATCGCTGACGGCTTACTACCGCGGAACGTGTGGCCGCGGGGCATTGTTGTACGCGCGATATTCGGTCCTGATGGCGTGGTACGGAGTGCGGTGTGCGAACGCGGGGCGGAGTGTTTAGAAGGCCCGTGAGAAGACTTATCGTCCTCGACCATAAAGAAGAAGCTCGCGAGGCTACGCTGGGGTGAGACTGTTGCGGACGGCAAGCCTAACTTTAACTATGAAGTAAACAAGGTCATAAAATATGTCACAATATATAGCACAACATGACCACTAGCTATAGACAGTTAGCCATACAGCTACAGCTAGCTACAGTCGAGCGAACAGTATTAGAAAATATACTGGTAAATTGAACATTTCCTAGGGGGCATAATATACGCAACTTGTGCCCCACTAAATGGTACCTAAGCAGGTGCATCCGCCGGCATTTTGGACGGCACTCATTCTACGCTCCAGCAACGATCATGAAGAACTGAACCCTGAACCTAGAAGCACGTATAGCCGATTCAAATAGAATGAGTGCAAAGATATTAGTGTAATATTGTAAATATTATTGTTTTAAATTGAATAAATACGGCAAGTGCCTTTCAACGAAGTTAGTGTTTCACTGGTTGTCCTCTACAATATGATTAACTTAACAGAGGAGCGTAATCTTTTTGATCAGAATGACAGAGTTGCATATTCTTCTGTTTTCGCGATAAATGCTTGGCCTTCTTTTAATTCTATGAATGCATGTGTTAATGAACACATTAAAAATAATTGGCCTTCTGCAAATAAATTGCCTGATTTGAAAAGGAGTAAAATAAAGATGGAAAATCTTGTGGTAGAGAATTTATTACAACACCAATTGAAGAATATTTTTTGTGTAAAAATGTTGATGAAATTTTGCTAGTAGGTTCTTTTTCAGACTTGCTTAGTGGCATTGCTGTTAAATGGTTTCGCACTATTAGAATTCGTATCGCTTCTTGGCTTGAGCTTAAACTTGCATTATTGAAACGTTTTGATAAACCTGACTTTGATTATTTTTTGGAATATGAACTTCGCGAGAGAGATTCAGAAAACTTTTGTTTCTTCGTGAAACAAAAGTTTTCTGAATCTCTTCCAGATTTCATCACAGATTTATTATGGACATGGCTAGTAGTCGTACTTCATTTCTAAAAGTGAAACGTCTGCCCCTGGATTTAAGGCAGCAAAGGATAGAGTTACACTGCTGCTATGTTCTAATGCATCCGGAGATTGTGTTATTAAACCACTGATGCTTTACAGATCGCTAAATCCTCGTATTTAAAAAAACAAAACAAGGACGACCTGCTAGTGTTTTGGCGTGCTAATAAGAAAGCGTGGGTTACAAGCGCTATTTATTGTGACTGATTCCGGAATTGTTTTGTTTCTGAAGTTGAAACTTGTTTAAAAAAAAGAATTTAGACTTCAAAGCAGTTCTAGTTTTCGACAGTGCACCAAGTCATCTTCGCGAACTTGAAACTATGCATCCAAATATAAAAGTAACATTTTTACCTCCCAACACGACGGCTTTGCTTCAACCTATGGACCAAGGAATAATTCAGGCCTTTAAGCTCTATTACATTAGACGAACCTTCAAAATCATATTGGATAATATGGAATATGATTCTGATATGAATGTTATGGAATGCTGGAAGAAATTTGACACAGCAAAATGCATCGTAAACAAAAGAATCATTGCAAGAACTCAAGCCATACACATTGAAATCATGCTGGAAAAAACTGTGGCCTGTTCTGACTGCGGAAAATGACGAAGTATCTGTGCAAATTCAAACTTTAACTGCAAACATTGACGAAATTGCGAATGGAATAGGACAAGATGGGTTCGAACAGATAGAATAAAGTGACATCAGGAGTTGCTTAAATCACAAAATGAAGATTTGACTGAAACCGACTTGGAGGAAATGTAAAATTCACAGCCCATTGAAGAAGAAGCTTCAACAAGCACTGGAAACGTGACATTTAATTTGAAAAATCTTAGTGAAGGTTTAAGAATGGCAAATGAGCTTTGTGATTTCTTTATGAAAATTGATCCGTCTATGGAACGGAAGTCTTACTTTTAAGAGGGAAATTGCTAATGAATATCAGTCTGAATTGAAGGAGCCTTTAAAAACTGCCAAACAAGAAAAAAATACAAAATTCTTTAAACCATTGCCTAAACCTGAAGATAATAATTAATCAGTATGGTCAAAAACTTCAATTAAATTGTTTTTTTATATATTTGTTATTTTTTGTCGCCTGGTAACATATCCCCTATAAATTACCATTCCATATTCACGGTTTCTGTATTCGCGGCATATTTACGGAACACATACCCGAATAAAGAACGAATAAAGAGCTTTTACTGTAGTGATTTTTTTGTTTGTCATTTAAAACGGACGATGCATATAATCCCTTAAAAGTTGTGCCCTTAATGTTTGTCATTTATAACGGACACTGCCCACCATTCGAAGCGTGATATTTATTGCTTATTGAACAATTTTTATTTTTTTGTCCATCTTTTCAGAAATATGGCGGGAAAAGGATGGAGATCCAAGAAAATTCTTAGTCTTGTACCTCCTTTAGACTCTGAAGATTCCGATTTGGAATCGGATGAGGATGAGGAAAAAGGGCGCACGTGAGTTTTTTCTCAATGCTTATAATTACTCGTCACCAAATTCATCACCCATAAGACATGTTTCTCCGGGCATGTACGACCTACTTGAAGGTCTTAGCGACTGTGATGACCTAAATCAAGAACTAGGTATTTCTAGGCCAAATGAAGGTATCAATGACACCTTTGTAAGTCACACCACACGACCACAATCACCAACTACAGAATCGTTGCCGCTCGTAGCTGCTCCTTCACATCTACCACGAGGCTTTGTACCGGAAACACCGTCGCCGAGTTCTGTTGGGACACCATTTACAATGTGACGGTGGTAGTGGTGGCGACTACTTCAGGTGTAGTAGGTAGTACTTAACTAGGCGGCTGCTGAGGCGCGTGAGAGGACGAAGTGCAGCGTGCCGGCCCTTTTATAGGCGCACCTCGCTAGTCGCCACCACTGCACCGTCACAACAACAAGAGTAAGGACACGTTGTACCAGACAAACAGTAAAATTGAGTCATCTCCAATGCTTCCACCGTCCATTTTACCTACTTCTAGAAAACGTAAGTTGAAACAACTAGAGTATACATTTAAAAAAAATTAATTTACTGGAACCATCGAAGTGGATACTTGTCCAAGCCCTGTAGAGCGATATGAAATGTTATCTCCTGAAGGATATTTCAAAATATTCTTTGGGGACGATTTACTTCGTTTCATTGTGGATATAACTAAGCAGTATTCAGTACTACAAATTGGTAAATCTACACTTCTCATCAAAAAAATCGAAACACTTCCGAAATTATCTTTGTGACGACAATTAAACAAAAAACAAGCATTAATTCATTATAGAAAAAACATAATTTAGTAGCTGGAAGTTTGGCCTTTACAATGGTGTACGAAACTTCCAAAAATTTGTTTTTTTTTTCATTTTTTATCCTTCAAATGAATGGAACATTGTTTTGAGATAAACGTGTGTTTAGAGTTGGAGTACATTTGTCGTGCAAAAAACGCAAACAAACGCATTACTTTAAAATTTTCTGTTTGTAATTTGTTGAGTAGGCTCTGTGACGTCTGATAAAAAGTTTTTTTTCTAACACACATGCATACTTCACCCGCAGCAGCCGCCCAAGTAGTGGCATTGCTGGATTCTGGGACTAGTCAGCGTGTTGTGCTGCAAGATTGCATCTAAGCCACTTGTCTGTTCAAAGAGTGTACCAACGCTATCGGGAGATTGGTTTATTTACGCGCCATCCAGGATCTGGTAGGAATCGGGTCACTTTTGAGTGAGACGGCCGATATTGCAACCGTTTGTTTGCAAAATCGACGCCTTCGCGCTTTTCAACTGCAGCAGCAGCTCCTTGTTCGAAGGGTGACTGTAAGTGGCTCTACGATTTGAAGAAGGTTGAAGGAATGTAGACTGGTACCACACAAGCCAGCTAATGGACCGAAATTAACAACAGACCATCGAAGAGCGCGCCTTAACTTTGCACTTGTGCACTTAAATTGTTCAAACCTACAAATGAGCAAGGTTCTCTTTTCTGACGAGAGTAAAATTATGGAACATCAACATAAGGAATTCTAAACCTTATGCTACCTACTATTAAATGGCATTTAGTATTTATTTAAAAAAAACATGTTTTTCTAATAATCCATTCAAAACAAAAACTTGCGAGGTGTTTCGATTTTTTTTGGTGAGCTCTTCGATGGTCTGTTGTTAATTTCGGCCCATTAGCTGGCTTGTGTGGTACCAGTTTACGTTCCTTCAACCTTCTTCAAATCGTAGAGCCACTTACAGTCACCCTTCGAACAACAAGGAGCTGCTGCTGCAGTTGAAAAGCGCTAAGGCGTCGTGTTTGCAAACAAACGGTTGCAATAAATCGGCCGTCTCACTCAAAAGTGACCCGATTCCTACCAGATCCTGGATGGCGCGTAAATAAACCAGTCTCCCGATAGCGTTGGTACACTCTTTGAACAGACAAGTGGCTTAGATGCAATCTTGCAGCCACATCACGCTGACTAGTCCCAGAATCCAGCAATGCCACTACTTGGGCGGCTGCTGCGGGTGAAGTATGCATGTGTGATATAAAAAAAAGTTTTAACAGACGTCACAGAGCCTAATCAACAAATAACAAACAGAAAATTTTAAAGTAATGCGTTATTTTGCGTTTTTTGCACGAAAATGTACTCCAACTCTAAACACACGTTTATCTCAAAACAATGTTCCATTCATGTAAAGGATAAAAAATGAAAAAAAAAACAAATTTTTGGGAGTTTCGTACACCATTGTAAAGGCCAAACTTCCAGCTACTAAATTATGTTTTTTCTATAATGAATTAATGCTTGTTTTTTGTTTAATTGTCGCCACAAAGATAATTTCGGAAGTGTTTCGATTTTTTTGATGAGAAGTGTATATGTGTATCAAAAAAAGAAATTGAAATTCTACTTGGTATTGAGATAATTATGGAAATTGTAAGAATGCCAGCTATTGAAGATTGTTCGAGTAATGATCTTAGATATGAGCCCATTGCATCTGCCATGCCCATAAGCTGGTGCATGGTGCACGTGCATGGTGCATGGTGGTGGAGCATGGTGGCGAGAAGAGTGTCCAGGACATCATCACAATGATGAAGAACACGGACCCAGATGACGTGCCCGCTTTCGTGGCGATGGAGCTGCATAAGCTGCCCCCCGTCACGTTCGACCACGTCGACGTCACCAGGCTGCTGAAGGATATAACGTTCCTAAAAGCGAGCCTGGCCGAGGTACAGTCCAAGTTGGAGGTGTCGAATAACACCATAGGGGACCTACGTGCCGAAGTAGGGTTGTTGCGCAACGCTGTTTCGGTAAGTAGGTCACCTGACGCCTCTAACGTGAACATTCGTCGCGGGGCGCAAAACGCTTCCATCGGCAGTTTTGAGTCGGCGAGCTCTACTGCGTCGCCGGCTGCCGATATTGCATGCGTTGCATCGTGCTCCGCCGCCGTCGTTGCTTCAACACCGGTGGAAGTAATGAGTCATGTAGGTACGTCGACCCCTAAACGTGCCTACGCTGCTATCGTCGCCACAAGTAAATCTGCTATGTCGCAAACAAAGCGGCAAGCAGAAAAAACAAAAGGGGGTAAGCAGAGCTGTACGGAGTCTGTCAACAAGGACGAGAAACAGCAAGGTCCAGTTAAGGGCTCGTGTGATAAGGACGGCTTCATAAAGGTAGAGAAGAAGAAGAGGAAGAAACCTCCTTGTCGGAACCAGTGCGGTACTGCGCTGTCAGGACCCAACATGCTGCTGCGTCCAGCAATACCTTCGACGCAGCTTTACGTGTCCAGACTACATCACTCCACGAAGGTTGAGGAGGTTGTGGAGTATGTGCGAGTAAAGACCAACTGGACTCTAAGGGTCGTGGAGTTGGAGTCGCGCCACAACACAAATTTCAAGTCGTTCGTGGTGCGAGTCCCGACTCATCATGTGGAGACATTCCTCAAGGAAGAGTTTTGGCCGAAGGGTGTCGTGTATCGACGATTTCGTGGAAGGCTACGCGACACCACGCAGCGCAACACGACGCCGTCACTTCGTGTACCTACAGTAGTTTTATAATATTATGTATTAGTTTATAATTATGTATTGTTTTTGTTATATAAGTACTAGTTTTCTATGGGCCAAGTTGCCTGAAATAAAGGATATTATTATATTATTATTATTATAAGCATTATAAATGTATCAAACGCTATTTACACTTGTGTTACAACACAAATGTAGACCAGAGTGATAGCTATCATAAAGTTTCTACTGTGATTGAACATGTACGTAAGCAATGTTTTAAAATAGAGGAGGAGAGATCGTTTGCTATTGACGAAATGATAATACCTTACAAGGGAAAAAAGGCAGGTCACGGAAAGCAATACAACCCTAAGAAACCACATAAGTGGAGCTTTAAATTTCTGGTTCGAGCTGGAAACTTCTAGACCAGTGTCGATCATTTTTGAAACCGAAAAAAAATATAGTGGGATGAAACCCATTGGGAAAGGAAGAGAATATAACAAAAATGGAAGGAAAAATAATTTACGGGCGATCTGAGGTCGGGAAGTGGATGGGAGTGCGTTTTTAAGGGTAAAAAACGGTTTGCCTCGATTTCCGGCAAAACTACAAGTCCTATGGAAAAAAGTATGACGGCAAAGTTGTAGGTAGTAAAAAGGTCTGCAACTTTTGTATTAACACTTTTTTCACATAACCTCAAAATTTATGTGAAAAATTCAAATAACCATGATTTTGGTTTTTTATTTTTATCTTCTAAAAAAAACTTTTTTTTTCTCGATAATTGGAGAAAACTTTCCTTTTTTTGTTCCAAACACTGTAATTTTTTTGATTTAAAATATTTATTTTTCCACCTTAATTCCGACTTAATATCGAAAAAGCACCCTAATTTTTAGGGATGGGCCGAATATTCGTTTTATATTCGTTATTCGGCATATTCGGCAGGTTTACCGAATATTCGTATTCGGCCGAATATTCGGCTAAATCACCGAACGTTCGGTAAAGTGGTACTCAAAGTATTTTTACTGTATTGAGCCGTGTATGATTGAGTATGAGTTGAGTGTTAAATGGGTTATGTTTATGAGGAAAGTAATTTACATATTTTTGTCGGCACTATAGTTTTATTTCCAATAACAGCAGATAAAAAGATGGTTATTAAAAACCAAATATAAGTATGTAGCTATTTTGGGATTAAGCTACAGTGAACTCTTTATAATAAAATAATATATGTTATTATAATCAGGTCTATAGTGTAAGAAAGAATTGCATGATTAAATTACAACATTTCAGCAGATATGATAACCATATTTCTAGTTTCTACTTAAAGTGGCAAAAATTATTTATTGAAAATAAACAGTTAAGCTGAGGCCAAACCTGCGCGACCAAAGCGACTGCGAAGCGGGAGCGTCTACCGCGCGACGGACGCTACCCATAACATCTAATGGCGCTTTGCATACCTACGCGACCGCATCGCGGGACGGCCGCGTCGGCAGAGCGGGACGCACGCGTCCAGTGGTCAGACGTGTGTTGTGAGCGAGTTTGTTTGTTATTTAATTCCACAATGACTACAACAGGAGATACTACAGAGTTGTTTATAGAAAAAGTAAGAGAATATCCTATTTTATATGATTTGAAAAATCCACACTATAAGAATTTACGAAAAAAGGATAAAATATGGGATTTGATCGGTCCGGTGTTTAAAATGGATGGTAAGTAAATAAAACACATTTCATTACCAATTTTATAGTATATTCTCTATAATATGTAATAATATCCGATTATAATTATATGAGGACGGGGGAGGTTGAAACAAGGAAGCACAATTCTTTCTAAATTCATTGATAAACAACCAACCAAAGTCTCTGCGCGTAGGTACGCTGCACGAAATGGCAACGTCGCTCACGTTCGCAAGTACTTGAACTGGGTATACATGTCGCAGAGGCATATTGTAGGTATAAATAGCCCGTTTGCAAACGGCCCGTTTGCATAATTAAATATATTATATTAAAATTCCAGGTGATGCTGCGAAAAAAAAGTGGAAAAATCTCCGTGATACATTCGCAAAATATCTTAAAAGTACGAAAACCACTACAGGACAAGCAGCAAAGAAAAACTACGGCCGGTGGCAGTGGGCCGAACAAATGAAATTTCTAAAAGGGTATCATTTAAGCTATCACCAATTTAATTAGTTTTGTGTTTCTTAAATAATAGGGTTTGTCCTCCAAATAGTAGATCTGTCACCAAAATGTAATCACCAAACAATGCAAAATCAGTTCCACAATAAATCACCTAAAATCCTGAGATATAAGGTCTAGTACCAAATAAATGTTTTTGTATGTATTATAATAGGTGTGTCCTAATAAGTATTTAAGCAAACTAATTTAAAGAGATCACCAATAAATCATATTATGTTACTAGAAAATTGCATTAAGTTCAAATCAAAAAATTAGGGTTGTCATCATCGTTTCAACCAAAAGATTCTGCTACTTAACTAGACTCCCAAGGTTTTAAATTTCCACTGGTAGTATAAATTATATTTAAATAAAATTTTTAGCAGAGTAGTAAATAAAACAATTAAAGTCAAAATAATCAATATTTATTGTTTAAAATAATTACCACTGAACAATCAGCGCTGGTTTAAAATAGCTGGCTTATGGCTAGCAGAATAATAGATAAAACACTTAATTAAAGTTAAAATAATCAATATTTATTCTTAAAAAACAATAATCACTGAATAATCAGCGCTGGTTTGGATTTCGAAGGGCGCCCCCTTTTTCTTTTCTGGCCGATAAGTGTGATCGAACCTAGTTACCTACAACCCATCGTTGAGGCCGGATTGGTCAATTTTTAAAGCGCGCCAATTTGTCTCCGCCCCTTTGATCATTTTTTCATTAAAATTATAAATTGATGTATTAAATTGGTAACGAATACTATTAATTTAATATCTGAACGAAATAAAATGTTACTACTGTATTGGTGACAAAATATCAAATAAAAAGGAGTCGCAGTCAGGGATCGATAATCGATTTATTTGGTGACAGATCTACCATTCTGAGCACAGAGCTATTATTTAAGTAACAAAACTGTTATTATAAGAACGAAGTTTATATTCATGTAATGCAATATAATTTTATTGGTTATCGATCTCTTATTTTACACATATATTAACATTAATTTGATAATTCATACCTGGGAACAATTTTTGTTTATCTGAGAACGAAAATATTTCGTGGCGATAGATCTATTTATTAGGTGATACAACTTGATGACAAATATAAATTTTGGTGATAGAAAATATAGTTCCCTTTCTAAAACCACATTTAACTTTTGCTAAAACAATAGATAATATTAATGATCCCTCTGAAAACGAAAGCATTGATCAAACCGACGATGCCCAAAATATTGCAGTTGAGAATAATGAATCACAACCGGTAACACAAACTTCTGCATCACAGGCTGAGATCATTGCTGCACGAAATGCACCTATTTCAAATACTCCGCCTGGATCTAACACTCTTACGCAAAAAAATAACAATAAAGTCACGCCAGTCAACCAAGTGCTAGAATATTTTGAAAGGAAATCACAAAAGAGATCACAATCACAAATGGACGATTTGGAACATATATTTATTGGATATGCAAAGAGTGTTAAGAGATTGTCGCTCCGTAGACAGACTATTATAAAAATGAAACTAGCTCAAATCATAGCAGAACAAGAATTAGCAGAGATCGATGAAAGCACACGTGTCTCGCACACTTACACTAATTCATCGACTCCTTCAATCTTTTCCGATGGTGGCAATTATTCTAATACTTACAATACAAGTGCACCAAATATTTTGGACTTAATAACAGTAACACAGAAATGACATCATCTGCGGCTACGGCAACTTTAAACTTTTCTAATTACGCCGATTATTCCAACACTCCTAATACAAGTTCAACAGTTAATTTACAACCGATTATTCATAATAATAATTCAGACGAGACAACAGCCGAGGCTGTGGTTACAACTCGTGAACATGAACTGCACGGTTTGAATGAAGAGGCAGTAAATGCTGATGGTGATTCTACTGCAGCGAAATATTTAAAAACATTCTCGGCTTAAATCTGATTTTCATATTATATTGACTTCATAATTTTAAATGATTAAACCTCTGAATGATTAAATCTTAGTCTTTTTTCTTTAACCTATGTCATTTATATGTCAGAAATAATTTTGGTTATAGAGATTTTGCAAAATTGGGTGTGAGCAGATGCAAAACATAGGTACTAACCTTAAAGTTATTGCTAACCGTTCCTCTGCAGAAATAGCTTCGCGGTATTTTGTATCTTGTTTTGTTATGTCTTCTTTAATCAATTCTAAAATTTCATCGAAACATGCTTCTGGCATTCTGAAATAGATAAAAAACCGTTGTGGGCTATTTCGTAAATCTCTCATTAGGGTATGGTATTCCCCATATTTTTTTCTTTCCTTGTTAATATCGTGTACCCATAACCTTTTCCTGTAAGTAATAATAATTAAGTTAAAATATAAGAATACTTTGTGATAATACTTAGGGCGCTTTCACATTATAAGGCACAGTCAGCGGCTCACTATGAGCCGTCATTAAGCGCGCCATGCTCTTTTTTGAATAGAGCTTTCACATCAAGCGTAACTGCCAATTATGCGCTAGGTGTGAAAGGTCTAATCAAAATAGTATTGTGCGCTTACTGATGGCACATAGTAAGCCGCTGTCTGCGCCTTATATGTGAAAGTGCCCTAAGTTATTTGTGCAAACGCCCCTAGGGCTCGTTTATGCACACGTGGGGCGTTGCGCGTCGCGTGTGGCTTAAACGGTCGCATACAACACCATACGTTTAACGAGTAGTAGTAGTAGTAACGTAGACGATCCTGGCCTTCGCCACACATTAATTTGTGGCTTAGGGCTCTTACAGACGAGCGACAGTTTGTCAGCAACAGTTCGCGACACTGGTCGGCGACGGTCAGCGACAGTTGGCGACCGTCGCCGACAAGTGTCGCGAACTGTCGCCGACACACTGTCGCACAGACGGGTATTAGACCCTAAAACGTGGCCATAAGTCAATTTTAAAAAGGTCCCGCTTCCTAGAAATTACCCTTACCTGCCGATACTCAAGGGATTAAGGAACAATGGGCGGCCATATTTTTTACCTGATTTTTGTCAGAACCAGGGTTGCCAACCGTACGAGGTTCCTCGTACAAATACGAGATTTGTGGTCTTCCGTACGAGGTACGAGGACACTATCAACCTCGTACAATTATGTACGAGATTTTGATAATATGGCCATACGAACATTTTGCATCACCAATAGATAAATAGTAAAAACTAGTGCTATCTATCAGAACTTGTAGGAACTTCTTACACCAAAAATTTCATTGCCGTATTTACGCGATGATTATCTATGGTAGCTATCCCGTCAACCGGAAATCCCTTGCCTAGTAAAACATTTCGTTCTTCGCAAGTCGTCTCTGTCACAGAGCGGACATTTCTTCTTTCTCTGTTCCTTAGGTGTTCCCACAGACTAGATAGGGATACAATCAGACGGCGCACTCCCTAACAAAAAAATGGACATTTTGCTTATCTGTGGACCTCATTCCTAGGCTCCCAAATTTTTTTACTTTTTAATTGTGGGCGTATCAGTTTTCGATAAACTAACATGAACATAAGTCTTTTAAGCTAATATTCGTGTAGATTCGAATACAGGTCTTTTGAGCTCTATATTTTTGCTGTACGTAGCTCTTTGTTGATTTACTAATTCTTGTTGTATTTCAGGATAATAAACAAAGAAAAGATAATGCATTTTGTGACTGTAAAATATATTTATTTTTTAATTTTACAACTTACTAAACCAAGCTGTGTATACTCCAATGCAGTTCTTTACCTAAAACAAAGTAAATCACCGTTATTGAATTATGAATACCTTTAAAGATAGACGAGTGGAAAGAAGTGTCGATACCAGTTAAAAAAATACATACATATATGTCATGGTTGTTTGATGATTTGTTTGTATTGCTATTGGACACATAACGCAAATATTTACATAAACTTGCCATGAAAAGTAATGCTGTTAAGCATTGAATGTTGAAAGTTTTATAATAATATCATTAGAGACCCTGGCATTGCAACTGACTAAAACTATTGGTTCTCCTGACTCGTGCTATTGGTTTTAGTCTGCAGTAATTAAATACATACATACCTTCATCTCTTTGATTTTTTCAGGAACGAAGTGTTGATCATTTAATTTATGAAGCAATCTCACATTATTGTGACTGCAGTCCTTTGTATACATATACATCCACTATGTTACTCCATTTGGTGATTATTATGTTTTACATTATTTGTGAGGAAATCATTTCGAATTCCTTTTATCCGGTAAGGTGGGGCGTAGATTATATTTAATGAATCACCATTCATTACAATGACATCATCTGGAAGAAGAAAAAAGATTAATTAATTATGTTTTTTCCATGATGTACAGTATTTTACATAATTATGTTCCTGCACATGCTTCTTATTCACACATAATTGCATCTTGAACTTTATTTAAGTATAAGTTCAATTATTAAGACTTTTAGTTAAAAATACAAATAATGGTTGGTTGTAGTTTATTATTCACTCTTACACACATTAGTAGGTAGCACTCACCACCAATTATTTCACTAGCATCAGTTTAATCACTCCGTTCTCCAGCAGACTTTTCATTGATGATTGAAAGACCGAGCTTTAATCACGGAGCTATTGGTAGTCCTTCCTGCATTGGAAACTTTTGAGTTCTGCATTGAAAATTAAGTTGTTGCAGTTGTTGAAAAGTCAAGCCCTGTGAATGTTCCAACTTGATGCACTTTATGCACAAGAATCCTGTTTCAAAAAACATGACGGCCTTTCCACTTCTCTGACAACCCACAGTACATCACTTATTGCACATAATTGCGGCTTTTCAAGGTATATTACAGTAAGAATATTTAGAGGATACGCTAAAAACGTAAATTAATACATTTTGTTGTTTTGTTTGGCAAATCAGTCCATAGACTTCATAGAATAGAGATAAAAGTGACGTCATAGCATCAAGATGGCGTCAGAAGGTGTCAAAGGGGCGAAGTATGAGTCAGAGGGGATGAGGTAGTTGTCAGAGTCTAATAAAGAGCCATAGAGACGACGGTCGAAAAATTTTCTTCGCAGTGAAGCCCCCGTGGGTGTTCCATTCGTTGCATGCTGGCCGTGTTTTTTGCACTAGGTACGTTAGTACGTGTAGCTACATGAAGTTATTGTAAAAAAGAAGATTTTTATTGTTAAATACCTAGTCTTTTCGTTGTTTCGTCAATTGTTTAGTGGTGTAATAGAAGTATCGTTATAAGTGATAACGACGAAAACAATGACTGTTTTTTTTGTGATTTTACTTGAGTAACAATAAAAAAATATTGAAATACAACACAAACTGAAGTTTTAGTTAGTAGGAAAGTTGCAATAGTTTATTCCTTTGAGTAAAAAGTCCTAAATCCAGTAGTTCAATGTACCTTTATTTTGTTTTTAGCACGTTTTCGATGCATCATAAATGTACGAGGTTTGAAAGTCAAAATACGAGATTTTTTGCTGCATTTGTACGAGGGAATTTTGTTTACGGTTGGCAACTCTGCTTCATTCATAGTTTCAGGGTTGCCAACCGTACGAGGTTCCTCGTACAAATACGAGATTTGTGGATTTCCGTACGAGGTACGAGGACACTATCAACCTCGTACAATTATGTACGAGATTTTGATAATATGGCCATACGAACATTTTGCATCACCATTAGATAAATAGTAAAAACTAGTGCTATCTATCAGAACTTGTAGGAAGTTCTTACACCAAAAATTTCATTGCCGTATTTACGCGATGATTATAATTATGGTAGCTATCCCGTCAACCGGAAATCCCCTGCCTAGTAAAACATTTCGTTCTTCGCAAGTCGTCTCTGTCACACAGCGGATATTTCTTCTTTCTCTGTTCCTTAGGTGTTCCATTCGTTGCATGCCGGCCGTGTTTTTTGCACTAGGTACGTTAGTACGTGTAGCTACATGAAGTTATTGTAAAAAAGAAGATTTTTACCTAGTCTTTTCGTTGTTTCGTCAATTGTTTAGTGGTGTAATAGAAGTATGAGTGATAACGACGAAAACAATGACTTTTTTTTTATTTTACTTGAGTAACAATAAAAAAAAAATTAATACAACACAAACTGAAGTTTATATAGGAAACTTGCAATAGTTTATTTCTCTGAGTAAAAAGTCCTAAATCCAGTAGTTCAATATACCTTTATTTTGTTTTTAGCACTTTTTCGATGCATCACAAATGTACGAGGTTTGAAAGTCAAAATACGAGATTTTTAGCTGCCTATGTACGAGGGATTTTTTTTTACGGTTGGCAACCCTGGTCAGAACACACTTAGTCAGACGTGTTTCGACTGCGCTGTTGGTTGCACGTTTATTTTTGTAGTGAGTGTTTGCAAAGTTTCTAGTTTTCATTAATTGATAAAATTGATGAATGCAGTTTCCACCGAAGATTTTCAACATGGATATTGTAGAACCAGGTATGTATTATTCAAATAAATTGTTATTTCTAGAATAATTTGTTTTTATCTAGAGTTGTGGTGTTTTTCTAAAACTGCATTATTTTTCATTAATAATTTTCTCAATCAAATTTAGAAAAGAGTAAAAGTAAGATAATCGGGCATTATTGGATAATATCTAGTATATTGTTTGGTAGGACAGATATTTGTGATATATTATATAGAAAGAAAAATTGCCACTTTTTGCCCCTTTTATGGATTTCTCTTATTTTTATGTTTTAAGATCTCCATAAAACAAACTTTGTTTTGCGGCTGTGATTATATTTTTGGATTTTAATTGTTCTAGGAACGTCAGGGGCTCGAGTGTTGACGCGAAGGGATATTTTCAACATGATCCATAGTTCTTCTGATGTATTTAGAACTAAAAAACTTGATGAAGTTGAAGAAGAGTTAATAAATGACTCTTCTTTTAATGTCGAAAAAAAAGAAGCTTTTCGTCGTAAATTTGCGACATTCAAGCATGATTTTAAGTCAAGATGGCAAGCAGCAAACAGGACTAAACATAAATTTTTAAAAAACAACGAACAATGGCTTCAAGGCACTCTTGAAATACCTCGGAAAAGACTCTCTAGTGGTAATACAGGGCGCCCAGAAAAAAATTTCGACGATTTGTCTGAACGAAGCAAACGCAGAAAAACTGAAAATCTTCGTGAAAGCCACGAAGCTCGAGAGCTATTATATGCAGGTCAAATGCTACTTCGAGAGCGTGGAGATACTGATGGAGCAAATGTTGTGAAGGAAATTACAGAATCATCGACACGTGGCCATGGACATGAGAACCGCATCGCCTTGCACAAAAGTGACACGTCATCATTACCAGCAACACAAATAACACCAACTGCAGCGTTATCCATGTTCGTCGAAGCTAATTTAACAAGGAGACAGTACGATATAGTGCGCGAGACAAATAAAAAGTTCTATCCTTGCTATACCATCCTCCAAAAAGAAAAAAAGCAATGCTATCCAGATCCTGAAAGCATTACTATATCTGAGACCTGTGCTGAAATAAAACTGCAATCATTACTGGACCACACAGCTAAGCGATTGTTACTGTATTTAGAGGAAGTTATTTCTACTTTATCAGTAGAGGAGTTGTCAACACTTGAACTTATATATAAGTGGGGATGTGATGGATCACAACAAACTGAATATAACCAAAAGTTTGAAAACTCAAGCAGTACAGATGCTAATATATTCCAGTCAAGTTTGGTCCCTGTTCAATTGGTTTGCAAACGCAACAATGACCCTAGTTCTGACAAGACAAATGCAAATGTCATTTGGCGCAACAACTCTCCGTCTTCATACAGATTTTGCAGGCCCATGAGGATAAGATTTATCAAAGAAACTCCCGAAATAACGAAAGAAGAAATTAAGCATTTTGAAGACCAAATTGAAGATTTGGATATTACCAAATTAACAAGTGCTGGACTCGAAGTTTCTGTCAAACACACCTTATTATTCACAATGATTGATGGTAAGGTGTGTAATGCTGCCACAAATACTAAATCTACAATGAGGTGTTATATCTGCAAATTAACTTCAACAGATTTTAACAATCTCGATAAAGTGAGGAGCTCAGAGGTAGCCAAGGAAAATTTTAAATTTGGACTTTCAATTCTTCATGCAAGAATCAGATTCTTCGAAAGCCTTCTTCATGTCGCATATAAGATTCCTGTAGGAAAATGGCAAATTAGGTCGCAAATGGAAAAAGATATCGTAAAAACTAAAAAGCAAGAAATCCAAGAAAGGTTTCGAAAAGAACTTGGTCTTTTGGTTGATATTCCAAAAGCTGGTTTTGGAAATACCAATAACGGAAATACGAGTAGGAGATTTTTTGAATGTTCTGCGGAAGCTTCCGCTATAACTGGCATCAATGAAGAATTGATAAAAAGGTTCGCAACAATTTTAGAAGTTATTTCAAGTGGATATGATATAAATTTTGAAAAGTTTTCTTCATATTGTGACAATACAGCAGAACTTTATGTTAGCTTATACAGCTGGCATCCGATGACACCCACTGTACACAAAGTGCTGATGCACGGGCCACTCATTGTGAAAAACGCTCTGATCCCAATCGGAACTTTGTCAGAAGAAGCAGCTGAAGTTAGGAACAAGCATTTTCGAGATTATAGGGAAAATTATTCGCGAAAGTTTTCCCGTGAAGATTGTAATAGGGATATTCTGTATAGGCTACTGCTCACATCAGACCCGTATCTTAGTTCAATTAGGCCTAGACCTAAGAAAAGTTCTAAGCCTTTTTCCTCCTCGGCAAAAGAAATGTTACTGCCATTTCATGACAGTTGTGACTCGGACGAGGAAAATGAAGAAGATTAAGAGTACTTAACATACCGTTTTATAGTTGTTTTTTAATGTTTAATAAAATAAAAATGTAAGAATTTGACATATTTTTTTTTACCTTTTTCCAAATGCCTAGATTCCTTTCCAATTGATATTTTACCATCAAATAGGCTTTGAATAATGATTTTTCGATAAATTAGGCAATATAAGCACCGAAATATTCAAAAAATATTGTTTAATAGTTTTGGCCACGTTTTAGGGTCTAATCACTAATCACTAAATACAATACTTACCGTGTTGTTTGTTCCGCAAGAGCAAGCAATAAAAGGTCTTCCTCATCAGAGTCAGACTCTGATGTTAAGTACCAGGATGTCATCACCACAACAATTTAGTAGTTACACCAGATAAAGTCGCGCGTCTTCAGTGATTGTTCATCAATTAATGAAGTTGGCGATTCGCGCCGCAGCAGTCGCGCAGGTATGCACGTCAGTTTCGCTTTGCAGACGCTCCCGCATCGCGTCTTGCGTCCCGCTTTACTGACGCGCAGGTTTGGCCGAGGCTTTATTGTATTATAAACTTTAAAGTTTAAACGTTAAAAGTATTAAACAAATATAGTTTTTTTTAAGAGAAAGAATTAATTGCATTTTATATAGGTATTCATTTGAGAGCTCAATCAATTACCCCTACACAAACAGAGTTACTCTATTATAAATATTAGTGACATACTAAGACAAATATGAGATCTTTATAAGAGACCAAATCGAATTATAATAAATAATACAGGAACATAACCTTAAGAATTCACATTTTTATTAACTTTTTATTTAAGTTACATGAAGGTAAATTTTCTTAAAACGCCAAGCCGCGCGCTTTTCGTAAACGCATTCAGGCATTTGTATTGTTTACTTTAGGGAATCAATTATGCCGAATATTCGGCCGAATATTCGGTTCGGTAAAAGTTTTACCGAATATTCGGCCGAATGTTCGTATTCGGTGAAATCCATGTTCGGCCCATCTCTACTAATTTTCAATCGAAAATTCTCAAGTCAAAATATCAGCTTTTTTAAAAAAGTCAGCGGGCTTTTTGTTCTTTGAAATATCTACTTTCCGATGGTATAAAAAATTATATACACTACCATGGAAAATGTTCTCAGAAAATGCAAAGAAACGAAAAAAACTCGAATCCGAAATTTTCTTTTTAATCATTATGTACAATTTTGAGCTATTTATTAAAAATTACACTTCAATTACTCAAAAAATGTAAGACATGTATGTGTGACAAATAAAATCTACTGATAGTTTTAGACCACACTTTATTGAGCTAAAAATAATGACTTTTCCATGTCTACACGCATTTGAAGTAGCAATTTTCGTTAAAAACACTCCAATTTATTTGTAACCCTAACTAGCAAACGTCACCGGGACAAAATTCACGTTATGCCTTATAAAACAGCATTATACGCAAAAAGGTTTCCGGGAATGGCCCCAAAAATTTATAATATGATACCCACGACTAAGAGCTGAGAATGAAGATTACAAATTCAAAAGAATGCTCACAGATTATATGGTTAAAAAAAGCATACTATTCTATTGGTGAATTCAAAATAGACAAGTTAAATATGTAATAATTGGATGTATCGTTTTGTGAGTCAAATGTCCGATTTATTTATGCACAATTTCGGAAACTTTTCCGATTTTTTTTTGAACGAAGTTCATTTTAACGAAAACTATTGTCCGACGTCTTTTTTGCTATTGCATTATTTGACATATTTTTAAATCATCGAAGTATCATGTGTCATAGGTATTATTTTACCGAACTATATTTCGCCGATTTACAAAATAACTTTGCTATTGGCCGAAGCTTCTTTTGAACTTTTTTCGTTTGCCAAATGATTTACTTGCCATATTTTCACCACACCGAAACAACATTTTAAGGAATATTATTAGGTCACAAATATATAGCCGACTACTTATTAACAAATAGACATACTTAGTAAAAAAAAAGGAACTAAGTTATAAGAAAAAGATTATTAACACTTTTAAAATTTAAATTTTGTTTTATGCAAATGTTTGACTGACATTCCTCACTTTTCCCATGTAGTCTTCAAATATAAAATGAAAAACCTTAAATCCTAAGACTACAAAAATCCTGTTGGTACTTATTAGTATTTGCAATTATTGTTTGTACAATATATCATAAATATTAAAGTCTATTGATCCATATTAACCTTTTATCCATAATATTCTTATATTATTTACAAACATAAAACTACTGCCTGTAATAGATTTCTTTTCCTTATAATCGGATAGGCTTGTGCTTAATTACACACATTTCCTAATTTCATTGTATTTCCATTGCAGCTGACTCCTTCAGATAGAGTTTGTCATGCCTGTTGGTTGCGTACAAAGAGGGAAGCTCTTCGCTTCAACCTTGTTGATGAAAATAGAATTCTTGAAGAAATACCCCAAATAGAGATAATGCCATAGGATAATGAACCCCATGAGAATCCTCAAAAAATATCCAGGCCAAACACAATAGAAAATATTGTATTAACAGATTATAGGAGGGAGGGCGGCGAACACTGGTAATCATTAAGTGTTTACTGATTGTAGTAATACTGGTACATTGCACACTGTATCTGACCAATTACGTGCTATCATATTGAGCAATCATAAATATTATTTGCCCAAATTAGCTTGTGTTTGTGGAGACCACTGGTAGAAATTCTTGGGACTGTTTGATTCAGCAAATACACTCACTATTATAATTGGCGGAACGCAACAAAAAACCGTGTTTTTTTCATAATTTTGTAGTTTAAATATTTTATAATTAGGGTTAAATGCATTAAAACTACTATGACTAACAATCAGTAATCATTTAATTCAATTTGACAATTTAAATCTTTAATTTGCTAAAATATCCGTTTTGTAACTTTCGGCGCATATTTTTTGGAATAATTTATTTGCTATTAATTTTAATTTTTTGTTTATCATCGTTTCTATACTGCTCGGGTCCTTATCAGTATTATGAAATGTTTTTCCATGCAATGTATTAATCCATATCTTTTCTTAAGGCAAATTGTCACCATACTCGCATGAAACACTTTTTAATCCTCTAATGTTTCTGGGTGGCTGGATTTTTTTCTCTAACCCTATTTCCCATCAAGCCCAAGTCATAATCTATTGAATTCATGTCCGGGGTCCACGTTGACCCACCCTGGTGGGTTATTACAACATCTTATATGAAATTGCGGACCACGAATACACAGTCCGGCCACACATAATCGTGCATTTTTTTTTTATTGTCTGATGATGCATCAAGTGGCATCGAATGAGGTTCTGGGATGTCTATCCTGCAAATATAAGCAGCCAGTAAGCCTCCTTCAATAATGCCTAACTCCGTGTGCGCTTCAAAACAAAATTATAACACAAACCATTACTGGAGCCTCCAGTATAAGGCACACTCCTATAAAATTTGACTGTTCAAAGCGATTCCCTTGACATATCCATATTCTATGCCTCCCACCCAAAAGACGTATATCAAAAAACAGCTGGCCCCTGAGAAAAAAATCTTTCTAATTCCTTAGTCCGATCTCGGTGTTATTGAGCAAAACTTAATTTCACTACGCGATGACCTACAGCACGTTTTGGACATTCAGCAGTCGCGTTAGATATCAGATTTCCTTCAATGAGACGTCGTTAGGTGTGGGTCGTTACATGATTTTCGCGAAACGTAACGTAACTAGTTACGTCGAAGACGTCACCAGTTTTGAAAACACGTTATTTTAGTAACTAGTTATTTTTTCAAACACTGTTCAGTGATTCAATACGGTGATTCTGTCGAAGTTACAGTTATTTACGAAACGTACTCAATATTTACGTTTCGTAAATATTGAGTACGTTTCATATCGTTTCGTTACTCAATATATACGTTTCGTAAATATTGAGTGATTACTACCTACAAAATACGTATCACAAGCTTTACGTTTTTGGAACAAAAAACTTTTTGTACTTAGTTATGCAGTTACATCACGTAATACTAAAACAAACAAATAAACTTCCCTTCATTCGGTCACTGCATTATATGTAACTACATACATATAAAATAACGTGTTTACGAAAATCACTAGTTTAACGTTTTACTCGAAACTAGCTATTCCGTTACATGTCGCATAACCAGTTATTGTAACTAGTGACGTTAAATAACGCTCACACCTAGACGTCGTCTTACTTTCCGCATACCCACAAGCAAAATACGGACCACCTCCAGGATGCTACAGGTCCGAATAGCAGCATTGCGCCAATTTTTCAGAGCCTGAACCGGTTTGAACTGTCATAAACCAATCATCAGCAGTGCTTTGTCCTTGATTTCTGGATTATCCTAATCTTCTAACGAAACATCCTGTCTGCCTGTACCGATGGACATTTCGAGGAATGTCTAATATCGATACACCCAGTGCTTAACTTACTGCACGATAGATTTGACTTTCATCGATCACTGTAACATCCCTCGTAACTTTTGTCACAGGTAAATTACTTATTTCAGCCTCTACGCAATGTTTATTCTCCAAATGCAATGAATACACTAAGGCCAAACCACCACTACTTAAATAAAAAAAGTTCCTATCAAAAACACAAAAGGGTAAAATCAAAACTGGGCCCTATTTACCTCTAATCGCTTAGGAAAACCAAATTTTTCTTCAACATGCAGTCCTAATTAGAGGTTCCTTTGAATAAAAAATCGTCATAGCAATAGCAGTACCATTATAGTTAAAAAATGAAAAAAATGTAAACGTTCCGCTAAATATGCCGGTTGTAACCTCCACCCGTTTTATCGTCATCTAATAATTAGGACGGTGTCTAAATAAAAAAACGAGTGTGACCAATAATACAAACGTATAATAAAAATATAAAATTGACTATGCGGAGGCACACAAATTTGTAAGGTCGTGGGTTTACGGCCGTCTGTTGTCACACCTGCAGTGAAAGGGACTTCCCTGCAGAAATTCGGCAGCAGTCCTCCCAGGCCGGAGATGGTGGGTGGCCGATGATGCACGATGGCGCGGCGAGATTGGCGGGAAGGTGCAGCGGGCGACTTGCTCAGCGCGCCACGGATGTTGTTTCTTCGCCGTATGCCGTAATCTTGTACGATGAAGGTTAATTGGGCAGTATTAACCTGGCCGTAGTTCCTGGAAACCACCGTTCCAGTTCATTAGAATCTTTTATATTAATATTCCGTTCTGGGGTAGGTAGCACCGACGACAACAGGAAAGTACCCAATTTAATGTAGTAGCTTTGTCGCGGTGGTACTTATCAGAACGGAGTTTACAAGAATAAAGCGAAGCAAGCTTGAGAAAAAGCAAGCTTGAGAAAAAAAGAAATGAAAGCCGCAAAACATTACCCTCCTTTGGGTTTGCCGCAGTCGGTTAAAAAAACAAAATTTGAAATATACGTTAAACATAAGCAACGTTAAGAATTTAAAAATTACTACAAAATTTTTTTTTTTTTTTTATATGAATGTAGAAGAAAACCGAATTGCATGATGAAGCATTATTAGCAACTTCGTAAATTATTGCATCTAAATAGCGGTTCCATATTGAACTGAATGATTTAAATGCTGTTAAAAAACACAATGTGAACAAATAGAATTACACATAAAAAAACACAGAAAAGTAATTAGTAAACATGAGATGATATTATGTTAGTAATTATTTGTGTGCTATTCAAAACTTACCCAGAATCGGGAATTTAAAACTTTCACTTTTAATTAAGTACTACTTAATATGTACTAATTTAACTTATTACGTCCGTCTCGGCTAGGGCGCTTCAACGGGACGCGATTTAGTGATAATTGATACGTGCACTCAGGTTCAGCTTAGTAGCGACTGCCCGAGCTGCGCAAACGTATCACCTTATAAGGCTATGAAAAAACTCCCCACACGACTAGATGCGCCGCGCGTTCGGAAATGCATACCTACTATACTCAAAGAACGAACATTAATTTATTGTAAATGTGTTCCTTTATTTTTAAATATTGGTTTAGTTAAAATTGTTATTATTTAGATTTAGTTTTAAGAATAGATTTTAATTAATTAATAGTTTTAAGGTTTTTGAACTACATCAATTAATAAAACATGATTAGTCATGTAACGTTTCGTTACACGGTGAGCGTAGTATAAATACAATTAACACTGACCAAGAGCAACACATTTTTTTTTCTGAATGCGTTTAATCCTACATTAGATTTTGATAACATAGAAGAAATGGATGAAATAATTTTTGTTTATTGGGTAGGTTTTTCCAAAGAAAAATATAATATTCTGTTGGGAGAAGGTCCAAGAGTTTTGGAAATAAAAGGAGGAAGATTGGAGCTCATGTCTTTGTCAATAAGGATGAGGTCAGGTGACTCTGATGAACGGATTGCCACGGTAGTGCAAAAGCTGCGGCGTACTTTGGAAACGCTAATGGACCAGGAGTGCGAGCACGGTTCTTTTTATCGAATTTTATCGAGACGTTATTTTATCCATTCTAAACTTCAAATTTGTCATAAGATATTGATAAAACGACAAAGGTAGCACGGATCGTAATTTACCATTGATTTAAGAAACATAAGAGGATAAGACCTAAATTGTTTTTTTTTTAAATACCTATTATGCAAATATGTACCGCAGTAAAAAATATAATCTGTCTCGTTCTTAAACGTAATTATTTACAAACGTAAAAAGTGTGTACAATATATGTCATAGATTTCAATTTTCCATTGTCATTTTTCATAACGTCACCAAGCTCCGCCATGAAACATATTTTTGACATGACGCCATTTTAGAGAATTACTTTCATACATATTTCGTCTGTCATTCAAGCTTTGTTCGAAGTTTATTTACAGTTTTACAGTGAACCCTGGGGGCCTTATTACAAAATGGTTTAAACCAAGACTAAGGTAAACCACGGTTTAAAATATACCCATCACTTTCTTATGTCATATGATAAAAAGAGACGGAGCTATTTTAAAACCTAGGTTTTTCTTAGACCATCTTTTGTAATAAGGGGATGTGTGTTTAGGAATTTTTTGTTGTATTATAAAGGATAGCTTTTGCTCGCGGCTTCGCTCGCGTTAATTTATAATTTTTTGATCCCAAAATATAGCCTATAGCACTCAGGGATAACGTTGCTTCCTATTGGTGAAAGAATTTTTGAAATCGGATGTGTAGTTCCGGAGATTACCTCCTACATACAAACAAACAAACAAATTCTACCTCTTTATAATATTAGTATAGATAAGTGAACAAAACCTAAGGGGCAACGCAAATAGAAGACGGCGAGACGAAGGTACGGTACAGACACGGCGCAGATACGGTGCAGGCGCGATATCTGCGCAAACAGACGCGGGGACGATACGGCACAGAGTATTATTATACAAGGTGCTATTTAGTGGAAATAACATTTAATACACCTCCTTTCGGTTTTTTTTCGAATACTAATTCCCTCCTTTTGTATCATTATAATTCCTATGTACAGTCGAGAGCACATCAAGTGTAACATTGCGCTACGAAAGCCGCCACTATTACAAGTGCAATAAAGGCGTGCTCAAGGTCAAACTGTATAGCTTGATGTGCTGTCGACTGTACTTATGTTTGCAATATGTAACCGCTATGTTTGCTATTTAACTACTTTAAAATACGAATAACATCGAAATACATAAATCAAATCATAATAAGTTAAATTACATCGGATTTTCATTAAAATCATGGATTAAGGCTGATTTACATTGATACAGTAGCTGGCGCCAGCTACTGTATCAATGTAAATCAGCCTTTAAATATCCATATGGACGAAAATTTGAACAGTTTAAAATATATCGCTACGTATCTTTGTTCATACTGTATATAATGCGAGACGCCGCTTGCGCCTACATCTGCTGGCGACGTGGCGGGGGGCGAGGAGCGGCGTGCCTGCGCCGTCCGCTTGCCGCCTTCAGTCACGAACAAAAGATAACGCAAGACGCACGTCGCTTCGTATACAGGATGCGTGACGATATTGAGTTTAATATTGAGTTTTGCGAGTTAATTGAGCAATACCCGAATATCTATGACTACACTAAGACAGGGTACAGTAACAGAAATGTGCAAGACAAAATATGGCAAGAAATAGCAATAAAAGTCGGTGCAACAGGTATGTATTTTATTTAAATTTTAAACATTATGTCTAGTCTGAAACGGAATCGGAGATCGTTGTGTTAGATATGTTGTAAGATATTCCCTGATATGGTAGGGATTTTCTCCCATTAATCGCATGTTAATGTTTGCTCCTATCAAATTATTTCTAAACCGTGGATTTGATTTTTTACCATCACATGTGCGAATTACGTTATGCAACACACACATTGCTTTTATAATATTATCAACATATTCTGGTTTGCAGCAAATAGGCGTGTAAAGTCCACCAAACTTTGACGCTAACATACCATAGGCACATTCTACTGACTTACGTGCCCTTGACAACCTGTTATTATAAGCTCTTCTCTCATTAGTCAATTGATTTCGACCATATGGTCTCATAATATTTCTTTTTAGTGGAAAAGCTTCATCTGCCACAAAATAAAAGGGCACATTCTGTGTTTCTCCAGGCAAAGGTGTAGGGTTCGGTAAATCGAGATCGCCTAGATCCATAGCTTGTCCAAAAGAGCTAACTTGTAATACTCGCCCATCACTATTTCGGCCGTATTCACCAACATCTATAGTTAAAAAGAAACCATCTGCATCTACAACTGCTAACAATACAATAGAGAAATATCCCTTATAATTTATGAAAGTCGAACCCGAGTTGATGGGCGCTGTAATTCTAATATGCTTTCCATCTAAACTCCCAACACAATTCGGTAAATTCCAGAGAGTGTAAAACCGTTCAGCAACTTCTACCCATTTTTGTCGTGTAGGTACAGGCATATATTCCGGCTGTAGGCATTCCCACAAAACGCTAGAGGTTTCATGCACAATTTGCCGGACGGTACTGCCTCCTCTCAATACATATCCAGAAAGTGATGTAAACGAACAGCCATCTGAGTAGTATCTGTAACAAAAATAAAATAGCAATAAGTATGTAACATTTGTGTGTTTAGATTGAGGTGCCACTTTTCGCATCGTAAAGTGGCTAATGGAGTTATTTAGTAGTAGTTTAGAAAATTTTGTAGAACGGATATTGGATTTTGTATTAGAATACTTCAAAAGTTAAATGAATATAAAGGTGGCACCTCAATCTAACTGTTTGCATTGAGGTGCCACTCAGAACTGGGAAAATTATGGATGAAATTTTATCAAAATTTTGTATTATTTTGTAGTACTCCAGAATTCTGGAGTACTACGAAATTTTGATGAAAACTACTAAATAACTCCATTAGCCACTTTACGATGCGAAAAGTGGCACCTCAATCTAAACACACATTGTAACTAATCTCCTTAAATATTTTTCAGCCCAAGAATGTAAAGAACGGTGGAAGAATATTCGATGTAGTTACAGCAAAAACAAGAAAAGGCTAGATTTGCCATCTGGATCAGGTGCAAAGACGATTAAAGAGTACTACCTTTCACCACATCTACATTTTTTAGACAATTACTTGAAGTCCCGACCAACCAAAAGCAATCTAAGCAAATATGATTGCACAGACGGTAATGATAGTGAAGAAGTCGATGAGACACTGTTTACTGGTCAACTAGCTTCTGAAAACACAAATTCGGATTCCATCTCCAATCAATCCACGCCAACACCGCCACTGCTACCACTATTAAATAAATCTAGGGCAATCTCGATAAAAGATGTTAATAAATCAGCACATGAATATTTCAGTCAAAGAGCATTACAAATGAAGACCATACATAGAGCTGAGCCTGAAACAGACAGCGATCTAGCTTTTTTTCAAAGCATGCTTCCAGATATGAAATCAATGACACCAGCCCAAAAACGAAGATTTAAAATGGGCGTTCTCAATTTATCAGAGCAAATTTTAAATGACCCAGTACCTAGTTATCCTAGGACACAGCCGTATTATCCACGAACACCTTCTCGAGAGACAGATTATGATCCTAATGAAGGTGCAACCCAGCAGACTCTTACATCCAGAGCTAATACAAGTCCAGCACCTTCGTTTACCTCGACTCAGCAGACAGCTAAACATACTGCAGCAGCTAACAAAAATCCGGAAACTCAGCTGACTTTGATATCCGGAGAGTATATAAATCCAGCACCACCGGCGGCAGTGGCTGTAATTGAACAAATAGCTGGGCCTTCAAGACACCGAACTTATGATGAGAAAGCTTATTATCAACTCAGCATTTCAGAATATCAGCAAACGCGGACACCGGGAGCTTATGAAAGAGCACAATCCTTAGCACCTCCGGCAACTCCAACTACATTATGTTTGCCAATATTTTCACCAATAACTCCAGCTACACCTCACCCGAATCCAGAGACATCTATCCAATCTCATGAAGACGAAATAAGTGATTTTAATGAGAACTATCCAATGCCTTGAACTTTATTTATAAATGGCTCTTAGTGCGACAGCTAGCTTGAGTAGTCATGTGCTGTCCCTGTCCGCATGCGCTGATTCTGTATTGTGAGATAAGGACAGCACATGATGACAGCTTGACAGATACTCAAATTAGCTGTAACACTGAGAGCAATTTATAAATACTAATTGTAGCAAAGATGCTAAACCAAAAACATTTTCAATGAATATTATCTTTTGATTTGTCAATAAAAGTTTGATCTGTAAAAAATAGTTTCACTTACCTTAAAGTTATCAGTAGTCTTTCTTCAGGGCTGATTGGTTTTCTCCAATTTGTAACTTGCTTCCGAAGTCCTTCTCTTACTTTTGACAATACGATATGGTAACATTCCAGTGACATTTTATAAACTGTGCGAAAACGATCAGGATATTCATATAATGTTTCCATTATTTTATAGTACCTGTGCTCTTCTGCATTTCTCCACACTGGATGTATCCAATACCTTCTTGGTCTTTGCTGTAAATTAATAATCTGTAGCAAAGCCAGTGCATCTTCATCTTCGTCTGAAGAGGAATACATGTCTTATCCCGTCAATATCACGCTCTATAATGACTTAACTTGCCGTATCGTCCCCGCGTCTGTTTGCGCAGATATCGCGCCTGCACCGTATCTGCGCCGTGTCTGTACCGTACCTTCGTCTCGCCGTCTTCTATTTGCGTTGCCCCTAACATGACAAAGTGTTGCATTAGAAGATGTTAATTCATTGCTGAGGGCGGAGTCGACGCCATAAGAGGAAAACTTGGCTTCAGATCATGTGACCACATCTGATATCCTCTTATTTTTCTTTCATCAATGTAATTTACCGACGCCTCGATATGAAGTCGACATACTCGATAAGATTTATCGATTATGTCGACTTTTGACAGTTCTTATTGGTAAATTTCTCGAATTATCTAATAATTGTCGTTTTTAAAAAGTTGGTCGATAAAGATTTTTTGAAGCAATTATTGCAAAAAAAATGGATTTTGGAGAAATCATCTTGTTAATGTTGAAAACAGAGTGCGTCGGGACGTGGAAAGGATCAGCGGCGGAGTATTTTTTTATTATTTTGTGGTTATTTTCTAATTGCTTACATTATTTAAAAGAATTGTAAATATTTTTGTGATAGTATTTGTGTATCTGCATATTTCTGGTGTTGCCATTTGCAAAGTCGATAAGCTGTCGAGAAAACACAGCCGTCGACAAGGCTCGATAAAATTACCAAGGCTAGTTCCGTGCTACCGACCCTCGATAAAATTCGGTATGTTTAAATTTTTATCGAATCGAGATCTTATCGAGTCGATTCGAGAAATTTATCAATTCTAAACGTCAAATTCGACATATGATATTGTTATAACGACAAGAGCTGTCGTTTTATCCGTATCATATGTCAAGTTTGACGTTTATAATAGATACATTTCTCGACTCTACTCGATAAAAAGAACCGTGCTCGCACTGCGGGTTCGGGAAGTAGTTGTTCAAGAATTTGTGCCTAGATACCTTGATATAACGCGTTTGTCCCGGCAGTAGTTAAAGAACCACACGTTAGTCATTCAAAATGGTTTATATGGAAGTGAAAATACTGTCGTCATTGTGATTTGTGACGAAACATACATTTACATAAATAAAAGATCAAATTACATGTTCCAAAAAGACACTTACTCTCTTCACAAATATAGGAACTTGTTAAAACCATTTTTAATTGTTGGTTGGTTACATTTTAGGTTGTTTTGGCCTGTATAAAGCAACAACCTCAGATGCTGAAATAATGTCATCCTTATTTGAAACATCTCTTCTTAGGTTGTATTTCAAAGAGAATGATGTCTTTACATTAAATAGAGGGTTTAGAGAATGTGTGGTATTAGTTTATTAGAAGAATGTGGTTATCGCACATATATGCCAGATTCTCTTTTAGAAGGTGAGCATCACAATTGACTACAGCTCAAGCAAACCGAAGCCGCTGTGTCACTATTTGTAGATGGGTGGTAGAGGTCGTAAATGGCTATTTTAAACGAGACTTCAAAATATTAAGACAAGAGTATTTCCATAGATCTCTACCACACATGATGAAGAATTCCCAAATAGCAAATGGCTTTATTAAATAAGTTTGGTGCTCGCCTGAGAAATAATGAGTAGTATGCTCATGAAATATAGAATATAATTAATGAAAGATTGAATTTAGGGAATAATCTGGCAAATGTGAGAGAACAACAAAATAATATGAACAGGCGATCAGCCAACTTCCAAAGTCTCACAGCAGACCGAAACAATGTTTTAGTCTTTCCTTACTTGGAATATAGAGACCTAATGTTATTCGCCTTGGGAACGTATCAAATACGTCAAGCTCGCTCATACTATGGCGAGCATATACGTTTCCATAGTGGATATAGGATTTAAATATGTAGTGAAATAATGAATTCCTCTGAGTAGGTACAGCTTACGAGGCAGTGGAGAAACTACTTTGATAAAAGGTAGAATATAATCGCGCCACATATCAAAGAAGCAGTACTTTGTTTGTATTTTAATCGAAAATAATAATAATAGTAGATCAGGTATTGTAGAATATTGCTGTAATTGTTTAGTTGGTCGGCGTACTGTTGGTTGTTGCGCACACGTCATGACTCTCGTGTGGTATCTAGGATGAGCTAGGCATCAGGATAATGTATCAGCACCGGCAGAGTTCCTGGACGATATTGTTATGAAAGAAGATGAATAAAATATAATTAAAAATATTGATACTAAACTGTTTTATTTTACCCCTAAATTCTGGATAGCAGTATTATCCCTGTTACAGTACCCGGCACGTAACTTGGCAAGAGTCGTTAGATGCGCACGCGTCTCGTTGATGGTCAAGCGGGACGCGGGGTATGAGGTAGCGCCGATCCGAGCGCGCAATTGGTGCATCAGTCGACCCTTGCCTCCCGCACCGCGTCTACATTCCATTCGCTCCCGATTACACTTGCGTGCACGAAAGTGGTACCCTTTGTATTTGTTGAGTTTTTGTTATGTGGAATGTGACCAGTGTAACGGAGTTAGTTAAGGAGAAAGTATCATTAATGGGAGCCGATGAATGGTCGAAATAATGTGGGAAAGTTAAAAAAATTGAGGCTGACTACATCAAAAGCGACCATATAGTCGACACAGTCACTGAACGTTATATCATTTACACCGGTGACGACAGCGACGCCTCCAGCGACGAGAGTGAAGATAGTTTAGTCGAGGATGAGGAGCCAACTCCTTCCAACAGCTCAGGTGGTAATTTTAATTTGATGCCAGGGGTAGCAGTTTTATTAACTGATTGTGACGACGAGAACACAATTTTTAATAAAGTTTTTTTTTTAAATATTTTATTTGACTTTTAAATGCATGTATTTTATTTATAACACATAATAAACTCACGAATTCCTCTCCTTTCTTTAACCTCTTGATCGCTTCGTGCAACCACAGTTGCAAAGAAAAAATCGTCAGTTTTGGTTTGTGCAAGTGTGGTTGCAGAGCGGCAAAGTTTTTTCAATTAAATTTAGTCTCTATAGAGTCCTAATATTATGTATTTAAATCAAAGACAGATACATTTCTCATAGATGTGTGCCCATATTACCAACATTACGGTAGAAAAATAACGACATATCGTCAGTTGAGTTTTAGTGAGTGAAGTGACGCTATAGTGTTTTCAAGGAGGTGATAAAATATGTCGTAAGTATTGTATTTTATTGATTTCTGCTAATGTTTACATACCAAATTAATCTCTAACTTATGTTTTTTTGTATTAAAGTAATATTTTTGGGGATACTGTAAGACAAAATATTAAAAATCGTCATTTAGGAACATACTCTGAATGGCGTTGACCTGAACTTAATTTTGAACTACTATATTATCGTAAATACGATGTTTTTCTAAAATATACATTAGTATTATATTAATAATATTTGAGTATATTTATTCAATTTAAGGTATTAAGTTGTGTAAATTGTTCTTCAGATTGTAACAGATTGCGGAAATTAAACCGCCCGGTGAGTTTTACCTACTCCAATTGCTATTGCCGCTTAGGTTGCACAAAGCAATACACGTTTTTTGGCTTAGGGTTGGCGGTCGGTGTTTTAGTTGACTTATTTTTATTTTATTTTTTGGTGACAGGTGACGAGTTTTTTTCCGAATTTCAAATTAACAATGTTTTATTTTAATAATTTTTAAATAAGTAGTGGTCAAGGTAAAAATTAATTATTTTTCCTGCATATAAATTTTTAGCTTTAAATTAGGTGATGGTGATTTTTGTTTTGTTTTTTCACAGTTTTGGTTCAACAATGTTTTTTGTTGTTTATTTTTACGTTTTTTTTAATAGTGGAAAAGTTAAAAATAATGATGAAAGAGGACAAGGTAGGGGCCGTGGTAGAGGACGCGGCAAGGGAAAAGGTTGTGAAAGTAAAGATTGCGCAGTCGCTGGTCCAAGTTCAAGGTATTTTAATAACAATTATTTCATCAATAGTTATTCTTTTTAATGAAAAAAAATTATAAATGATTCTATCAAAACGTTTATTTTATCTTAACTTTCGTTCATTTTTATTTATATATATTTTACAGAAGCTTTGAAGAGGAGCATGCGGCGTTAAAAAAATCTTTACTTCTTACGAAGAAAACTTAAAAAAAAATGGATCCGTCAATAAAAGAGGAGCTGATAGCCCGCAAACGGTTAAAGGAAATTTCGCGGACCCTCCTTCCAGATGCACCACCACGTAAGCGGGCGCGATAAGGAAATCTATGTCAATAAAATATTGATTACGGGCGTTTTGTCTTTTTAATTAACACATATTGTTTTAGGAGACAGTCATCCCCGGAGCGAACTGAGTGTCACTTGGTTCCAGGCACGCTTACTGTCCCATCATCGCCCAAGTTGCAGCCGTGGCAGATACGGTAAAATCTTATTGTGTATTTCTTATATTTTCGTGCGTACGACTTTTTTTATTAATCTACACAAAATAATCTATTCTACATTTATAACTTATCACTAATTTAAATTGTTTTTTTTTTTTAGTTCAATCGGAGCCTCTTGTAGCTCTTTAGTGGATCTACAAGTTGATTGGACGACGGGACATTTGAGTAAGAATATAATTTACGTTTATGCAACTTAACAACTGCTAAGTTATACTGTGATATACAATTAGTTTTTTTTATAAACTTAGAAGACCTTACTTCAGCTTTGCTGCTGGCAGATGCCCCTACGTCACCAGGACATCAGATGATCGATGTTCCGGTCTCTGTGTCGCCCCCTATAAAGCCCATGGTTAAGCTTATAAATAAAGCAGTAAAAGGAAAAGGTTTGTACAGCCATTTTGTTACTATAGTGAAATTAGATTAATGTAATAGACAGATTTACGATTTTTTAGTGAAGAGTAATCACTGGATCAGAACATTTATTAATTTTGCAAATAATCGGTTTATTTTTCTAAAACATAATTATAATTGTTTTAGAGTCCAAAGAGCTTGATGAAGACTTGGCCAGGTGGCTGGAAGAGCAGTCTGAAGAAGAAGAGGACGTAGATTTGGACGTGCACACAGAACGCGATACCAAATTAGCTCCGGCTCATATCATGGACGAGTGTGATGCTGAGACACGGGCATTTGTGTCAGCCGAGGACAAGAAAGAAAGAAAACAAAAGCTCTGACCAGCTATTGGCGGAACTACTGCCAAAGGACCATTTGACGTTTGACCGACAGACTTTTACTGGTATCCGACAGACATTTACAGGACAAACAGGACCAACTTTTACGGTAACTACCGACACAAAACCAGTTGACCTATTTTTTAAATTTTTTGATGACGAGCTTTTGGACTTAATTACCAGACAGACAAACAAATATGCTTTAGTACTGATTGACAGACAATTGACTGAACATTCACGACTAATTTTTTTTTTAAATGTTGACACGGAGATATACATTTTCCTTGCCATATTAATTTTACAGGGCTTGGCACCTATGCCAGTTGAAAAAAAATATTGGGAGGAAAATGGTCATCTCACTTTTAAATATTTCAAATCCATAATGACATACAATAGGTTTATTTTGCTCAAAAGAGTTCTTCATTTCACCGACTCATTTAATACGACAGGAAAAACACATGACGAAATTAAGCTCAGGAAGATACAGGGTCTGATTGATTTTTTGAAAAATAAATTTAACACGCTGTATCTTCCTGGGCAAAATATAGCTATAGACGAATCTCTTCTCAAGTGGCAGGGACGATTGTCATTCGCACAAAAAATTGCTTCCAAAGCCGCCAAAGTTGGTGTAAAATCGTATGAGTTGTGCGAATCGGCAACCGGCTACTTGTGGAATTTTCACGTCTATACCGGGAAACAGACCGACGACACTGACGAGACTGACAAGGTTGACGATATTGACAAGGCTGACAGTACTGACAAGGCTGACGATACTGATCAGATTGACAAGACTGACCAGACAGATACTATTCCGCCAATACCTGACAATACCACTGCAAAAATTGTCCATGTCCTGGCAAGGCCCTTATTTAATAGGGGCCATACTATTATCATGGACAATTTTTACAATTCTCCATTATTGGCACGATATTTGAAGTCTCAGGGCACAGATTGCTACGGGACTCTACCAGTAAATCGAGAGTTTGAGGCAAGGGGAAATGTTGCAGAGCTTTTGTTCTGACTTGCACGTTATGATGTGGCGTGATGCCAATGTTGTGTCCATGCTGTCTACGTATCACAAAGGTACCGTAGGCGGTAAAGAAAAATATGGGACCTAAAAATATAAGCCCCAAATGGTCCTGGATTACAATCTTGCCATGGGAGGTGTAGATAAGAAAGACCAACTACTATCAGCATTTCCCATGGAAAGATCACGTAATCACATCTGGTATAAAAAAGTTTTCAGACGTCTCCTCAACATCACACTTTTAAACGAAAGTGATTTTTACACATAAGAGATCTTAAATTCGCAACGACGATTTGTAGAAACTATTCACAATGCTTATCTTTTGTGTAATTTCGAGATTTATAGTCAAAATATACAGCGTGTAAAAGAATTCGTTTAATTCCTTCAAACAGCGTAATCTACTGGTTACATTAACCCTAAATGGTTTTTAATTTAAATACAAAACAGTTTATTTTCAAAAAAAAGTTCTGTTTTCGAGCCGTTTCTGCGCCCCGAGTTAACCGACTGCAAATGAAATACCCGTTATGCATTTCTTGAAATCCATTGTACGCTTGCGAGCACAATGTAACCGGGGCACAATTTTCTCTATGTGATAAAGTTGTTCCGGAGGATGGGCTCTTAAATTAAATATGTTACACACATAGGAGGAATTTAAGTATACTAAATGTTAAGTAGAAATCTTGATTTGTTTAACGTTAAAATAAAAATAAAAGATTTTTTAAATTTTGTTACAAATTTTCAAACAATAGCTCAGAGCAGATAGCTCAGTCTGACAATCCGTGCATTGATAAATACACTATGGAACCCTGTCATATTAAACAAATTTACCTCCAGCCAGTATAATCTTGAATGAAATCTTACTAACTTATTAACATGGTCCCAAAGTGCAGGCGGGATGTGCATATACATATATTTATGCACGTGACTGTACATTATATGACATTTTTACCTTATACCAATTGTACATTACAGCTTTAATGTATTCATATATCATAGCGGCATTTGGGCAAAATGACATTGTGGCACTAGGCAATTTGTACAATTGAACATTACAGCTTTAATGTATTCTATCCTAGCGGCATTTGGGCAAAATGACATTGTGGCACTAGGCAATTTGTACAATTGAACATTACAGCTTTAATGTATTCTGTCCTAGCGGCATTTGGCAATTTGTACATTTTGACACTAGGACTGTGTTGCCCATTGATTTTTTGTTTTTGTAACATTTAATATCCGGCGTCATCTTTACTGGTGGTAATTTGAAACCATTTGAAAAAGTTGTGCAGTGTAGTGTATTTCGAGTTTTAACTTATATTTATGATTAATTTTGTGTGTAAAAATTTACTGCAAGTTATATGTGTAATTAAAAAGTGTTTTATTAATGATCAATGATCAGAGATATAAAGTTATTTAGATGGAATTCAGACTGCGTGCGAGCCCAGAACAATTTTCAATAATGTTAGATTTTGTGGAAAGGTAAGTAAAAATTGACGATAATCACGAAACATTGCGTATAAAGTTTGGGTTTATTTGTTTGCACAATCACCCCCCAATGGCATTTTTGTTCAAGTGTAGCTCTCTCAACGCTATTAGTTTATCAGTGGCTTTCATGTTGCGTAAACAATAGAGGCAAGCAGGAATCATGACCTCATTCTTATGAGCCCTGTAAATGGTTTGTTATCAAATTACAAAACAATACTTAGTTTCATTTTTTTTAAATGATCTATTTAATGGAAAACATAATTATTATAATTACTTATATGATTAATAAAATATTAGTAAATGTCAAAAAAAAAATTATTAAAAATGTAATGCAAATTAATAGTATTAAGGAATGGTGATCTTTCAAGGCCACAGCCAGGAGCTCAAGGGCGACTAAGAGCTGAACATCAGTGGAATGAGCTCAATGAACTTTAAAATTCTGTAAGTGGGAGTGGTGTTCAAAAACAAGCAGATAAATGGAAAAGAGTATGTAATGTAGCTTACATAACATAAACTCACGCCTGTATTCCCCGAAGGGTTGGCAGAGTTGTATAGTACACCCACATTTCGCCGTTTTTGTTTACGTCTCATGTAATAGGGGGCGAGCCTGTTGCCATCAACCGGGCAGAAATCCAGACTCCGGGCTGCTACTGAGAAAATTCCACACGGAAAATCCCAGTGACACTTTGCCCGACCTGGGAATCGAACCCAGGACCTCACGCTTTGTGATCGCTTAGTTATTAATTATGTCAATCCAACACACATACCGGTATTTGCACGATCTACGCGGTCAGAAGTCCCGATATCCGAATAACAAAAACATTCATAAAAAACGAGTTCCACAAATAGAGTACGAACCTGAGAACAACACCTGCCCTCAAATTACCTACTATCGCGCACCCCGCATGCGCAGCGTCAGTCGGAATCATAGACCACTATTCAACCGTTTCACCTAGTGTACGTAATTGTTCTCGGCGCTTTTCTAATCTTTAAACTTCGAAAGTGAATTTTTACGTTTTCAAGTTTAGTTTACGAATTGAAAGTGATGGATTCTGATAGAGCAGGTAAGAGACTTACAAAATACATTAATAAAGTTAAGATCAACTTATAAACTATATGTTTATTTTAATTTTTTTAAAAGTCATTTCCATACAGTGATTTCATTAAATATTTTTTCTTTACTAAAGTGTTTGTTTGTGTATCGGGATAGATCGGACTATGGTTATAACTACAGGTTATTATTTGAACATTTTTCTTATAACTACTATCAAAAACATCTCCGGTTACGTCCGGATAAGTTCAGTGTTGAAGGGTTAAAGATATTTATCAATAATTTTTTTTGTTAGCGACTTTTTACATAGTGTACGTTTGATGATGAAGATCAAATTATTAATTTGAAACGCGGTTTTGCCCATTTCAAATCAGAAATCAAACAAAGGTGGACCAAAGCTCATTATAAAGAAGAAAATTTTCTAAAATACAACCAGTCATGGCTGGAAGGTACGTTTGAAATACCTGTTGTTGAGACTTCACAAAAACGGCCAGGTCGACCACCCAAATCGTTCGAAGAGGCAAGTGAGATGAGCAAAAGGCGAAAGACTGAAGAACTTCGTTCTGGTTTCGAAAAGGAGGTCATAATACGGTTTATTCCACCTTGTTCACCTGGGTGATATCACCTGGGTGAACAAAGTGGAATTTTTAGTGTCTTCAATTCACCTCGGATTTATTTCACCTGACAATATCACCCAGGTGAATTAGGGCGACATATTTGGTCTCCTTTGTTCACCTTGGAATTAAATCACCCAGGTGAACAGTTGCGACTTTTTTTATTAATGTTGTGGACTTTATTCACCCACATACAACATGCTAGAAAAATCAAATCAAAGCCAACTTACGACGACCGACCAATTATTTGGAAGGGTGGTACCATGGGCTAAATTCCTCTGGACGTCGTCGTAAAAATAATATTAAACATTTAATAGATGCGTCGAGCAAAGATGCATTTTACATGTTGCGTTTAAAACAAAGAATAAATATTAATCTCGGCGAGTATTCGTCCTCATCCAATCTGACCCGTGCAGTAGTTTGCAATAATTTCATAGAAGAGTGCCAAATGGCACTAGAACACGGACGCATTTCGATTGGCCATTTTCTCGAAAAATTACGATCACCCAGCATTTTAAATAACTTTTTACAGTTATTTGTGTTTAATAATTGACATGATACATTATCTTCTTATATTTTAATTATTCCAACCATTTTCAAGTTGATAAATTTTTTACACAATTTAATCAACACTAACAATTTTTTTTGTATTTTTTTTTTGTTTATTTTTCCATTAAACTGATTTAAAGATTAAGTTGGCTTTGATTTAATTTTTTTAGCATGTTGTATGTGGGTGAATAAAGTCCACAACATGAATAAAAAAAGTCGCAACTGTTCACCTGGGTGATTTAATTCCAAGGTGAACAAAGGAGACCAAATATGTCGCACTAATTCACCTGGGTGATATTGTCAGGTGAAATAAATCCGAGGTGAATTGAAGACACTAAAAATTCCACTTTGTTCACCCAGGTGATATCACCCAGGTGAACAAAGTGGAATAAACCCATAATACATGCTGCGCAAGTAGAGCTGGGAAAATCTGGTAAAAGAGATGCATCAAATGTGCTTAAAGATATCACCAGTACTCCAACACGAGCAACTAAATATAAGAAGGCATTTTATCTTACGAAATCAAGTAAAGAGCAACCCTCCTTGACACCAATGCAAGCGCTGCAGATGTTTGTAGATGCCGATTTGACACAAGGACAATACGAAATTATAAGAAAGACCAATAAGAAGTTTTTTCCGTGCTACAGTGTCTTACAAAAGGCCAAGAAGAACTGTTACCCACCTAAAGAATCATGTAAGGTAACGAGTAGCAGTGCTGAAGCTCAGTTACAGCCCCTAATGGATGTTACCGTTAGGCGTTTATCAGAGTACCTAGAAGAGGTATTGATAACTTTAAAGGAACACGAGCGTGAATCCTTAACTATAATTAGTAAATGGGGCTGTGATGGGTCCCAACAATCACAGTTTAAGCAAAAACTTGAAAGTGATACCAATTCCGATGCAAACCTTTTTCAAAGCTGCTTCGTGCCTCTTCAATTAGTTTGTGGCGATAATAATGAAAAAGTTTTATGGAAAAATCCAACGCCCTCTTCGCCGAGATTTTGTCGACCAATGAGATTCCGTTTTATCAAGGAAAATAATGATGTTACTGAAGAGGAAATACGACATGTTAAAAGTGCAATTAGCTCTTTAGTCCCAACAGAGGTCAATATAGCAGGGAATAAGTTCGATATTAAGCACACATTTATTATGACGATGGTAGATGGAAAGGTCTGCAATGCAGCTACAGGCACAAAGTCTACAAGTAAGTGCTACATATGTGGAGCAACATCTAAGGATTTCAATAGATTGGAATATACAAGAATGAATTTATTTGCAGGGCATACCCTAAGGTGTTTCAGAACAAGCTAATGCAACACTACAATCAGAGAGCATTCTTCAGGTATAACAGGATTTAAATTACATTACATAATATAAAAACTATATACTGTGAAGTTATAATGTTAAAATTTAATTTTGTAGAGTCGTGTGCAATTACTCCCTGGTGAACATGCTACTGTAGGCATGCTCCAGACTGAACAGTCTACACTTACAATACCAGTAAGTTAATTTCAATAAAATATCATAATACTGTGTTCAATAAGAGGCCTAAAGTAATGTCTATTGATGATACTAAATAAATAATTAAATAATTTTGCAGGATGTACAACCAGGCCCATCTTGGCATATTGACAATATGGCAATGGCCAGTTCCCCCCAAACGCTCGTGGCGATCGGATCGTTTTTGGTGTTACTCCGCGCTAATAAATTCATAAAAGTGGTTTTTTGTGCTCGGATTTACAAACAGAAAGTGTCATTGTGAGGGGCTAGGCAAGACCTACACGCCCATGTGATCAAAATCACCCGGACGACAGTGGAACAGTGAAAAATCCTCAAATAACCTCCAAATTTTGAGGTTAAAAAGTGTCGAAGTCAAATATCTCGGGATCCATCGCGGTGACATATATCTTTTAGCACACCGTTGGGAGCGCCTCCGGAGCCCCAACCCACCGAGTGCAGCCCCGGATTTTTCCGGCGCACCGTCACCGAGATATTGACAAAACAACAAAAACCACGTGCTGTGAAAAAACGGAATTGCTGCAGCAGGAACCTGGAAATTTGCAGCATACAAGCCGCCGCTGGGAGGGAACTTACGCTGCAAGTAGAATAATTTTAAGACCTACAGTTTTTGAGATAAACGCTTTTTAAAAACTTAAAACTTGTGACCCCTAAAACTCCTTAGGGATATAGAAACCTGACAATTCTGAACTGCAGTCCTGTTCTGTCCTGTGGTAATTTGTCGCATTCTAAATGTTCACAGCACCTCGTAGGCGTCGTTTGGTAACGGCACGACGCCGTCTGATTCAGCGCTCATCACCTTCACAAAGGCAATCACAAATGACGAGCTTGACTGAACGGTTGGTGTCCATTGAAGAGAGGCATGTGGATAACCAAAGGCTCATTCTTGAAAACCAGCAGAAGATGTTGGAACTTGTCAAGACAATAAATGAGTCATGGTTAAGGTACTTTCAGGGTAGGTATAGACGGGGGAGTTGAATGAACATGGATACCAAAGGATATAAAGTTTATGATAGATTTTAAGAAATTCTGCATGCTGACATGCCTACTGAATGAGATAGCTCGTACTCGTACCTACGTTGTAGCGTAAGTAATAATACCGCGTAGTAAACTGGTATACTAGCATTACTAGCGGACGCATCTTGATACTTTAAATTTATTAAAGTTTTAATTATCATTTATTGTAAAAAAATTATCGTGTTTATTAATTTTGGACTTTATGTAGGTAAATGGCAAGATATATCACGATTTTAAAATTAATAATTTAAAAACTGGGAACAAGCCATGGATAGAGCAGAATACTCGCTTCGGATAATAATGGTATGGCTGTCTACCAACTTGCTGACGTTGAATTTAGATAAGACAAAACTAATCAGGTTCTGCCGCCCACAATCAATAAGCCCATCCTCTTTCCCTCATAAAATTAAAGGTCACACTTGTCCCCCTCATACGTCAGTAAGTTGTAACTGTCTTGTTCTCAGCACCGTCCCCAATATTAAGTACTTGGAGAGTGATTATTGACGAAAACCTTAACTGGTACGCGCATATAGAGGCGCTCTGCGCTAGAATCAGAAGACTACGCTAACTCTGAAACTCTGACTCTTGTGTACCTCAGCCTTTGTCAGTCTATCATTATGCATTCCGGTGTGGGGCGGTACTTACAAAACCGCAATGATCCCTGCAAAACGCGCCCAACGAGCAGTTCTTAAAGTGATGCTTTTTACCCCACTGATATTCTGAAGCCGAAGTTCTCACAGTAAGGCAACTATATGTCCTTCGTTCAGTTCTGTGGGGACACTCCAACCTTCCATTAGATAAAATCTGCTGCTAAGACGCCACAGTTTCCCTATATGTAATCGCTTTGCATTTAGTCGACAATTGTTGATCCAAAGTTCACGCATGTACAATAAAATAAATAAAATTATTCCGTTGTACAGATATCTATACTATACATATAAATGGAGAAGCTGACTGACTGATCTATCAACGCACAGCCTAAACCGCTGGGGTTAGAAACTTGAAATTTTGACAGTAGGTTCCTTTTGTAACGTAGGCATCCACTAAGAAGGGATTTTTCTAAATTCAAACCCTAAGGGAGTTAAATAGGGGATGAAAGTTTGTATGGAAAATCGTCACTTAACGGGTTCAAAATTTCACGCAAGCGAAGCTGCGAGCGACAGCTAGTAACTTATATGAAGTTAAAAATAAATTAAGAAAATGGCTCTTATCCTTAACTTATGATGAAACAGAAAATATATTGGCTATACAATCATAACTTTATCAAACCTACTTTAAAGGAACGCTAATCAAACACTAACACTTCACACACACACCTCCCTACACACACACACACACTTATATACGCGCTTCAAGATTCACAACCACAATCATTCACTCCTTCTGCTGTGTTAACAACTACTGTAAACAAAAAGAAAAGTCACGGTTGTATTATTAAAATTGAAACCGCAAAATCTCCGACTCCTAAGATACAGGTCTAGGTACCTAGTTTAGGAGCCCTGAAAGCTGACAATAATTTTAAACTTGGTAGTGCAACCCACTGTTTCCAAATGTTATGTACTGTGTTGTTGATTTATGTACAAATAAACTATTATTATTAAGTGGGGTGCTGATGGTAGTGGAAGTAGGGTTCCCAGATGGCCGGGAAATCCGGGAATGCCCTGGAATTTTGCGTCTTGTCCCATGTCCAGTAATTAGACTTTACTGTCCCGGATTTCTAAAATCTACAATTTTTTTTTTCAAAGTTACGAGTTAAACTGGAATTAGAGCCTGTACGACACGCACGGCACGGCTACCAAGTACGCCGCGATTTACCTCCAATCTCAGACCGCCATTCAAAACCCGCACTCCACTTTGCCGCTGTGACGAGTGTCGGTCGCGCGCGGCGCGGCGGCGACGGGGCATGGCGCGGCGCCCGCGCCCCCTTCCCTTGACCGCCTCGCGCTTCCCGCTGGCTCCTTCACTGTTTTGATTCAGAGTAGACGTAAACGTGTGCGATGCGATAAAATATTCGTCGTTATGGAGTCATCGTCGTATCCATCAACGAGTAAGAAGAGGTTCACGGGTTTTAGTGATAAGTGGACAAATGATCCTGATTTTAAAGACTGGATAGAGAAAAAGAATGAGTTTACTGCGATTTATAAAACATGTAACTCGGATATCGCAATTCAATATGAAGGACGCCGCGCGTTGACAGTAAGTACCTAATTATTTGGTTTTAAGTTCGTTTATAGATGAAGTGGAAGCGTGTTCAAATATTTAGGTAGGTACATTATATATTACAATTTAGTGTTTTTGTACAATTATCGCAATTATACATTTGTTAATATTCTAATTTCACTTATAATATGCATTGTTGCAGGTTCACGCCAATAGCACCAAACATAAAAATATGGTGTCAGATAGAAAAACCTCCAGATGTATGGATAGCTTTTTCATAAAAAAAGATACAAAGGAAGAAATTTCCATCGTAAATGCGGAATTAGCATTTATTTATCATAACGTAAAACATGGTTTGAGTTATAATAGCTTAGACTGCTTGGCAAAAAATATTAGCAAATTTATTCAGGATAGTCAAATAACTGCAAAAATGACATGTGGGCGCACAAAGACCTCGGCAATCACACGCAGTGTTTTAGGACCCTATGCGCAACAAAAATTGATCTCAGATTTAAAAGAATCTTATTATTTCTCAGTAGGCTCAGACGCATCAAACGTTGGCAACATAAAAACATTTCCGTATGCCGTTCAATACTTTGATAGTAAAAAAGGTATTTGCCAAAAATTGTTGGACTTTTACGAGGACGCTGATGAAACATCGCATAAATATCAATGCCTTAAAAAAATCACTTCTGACTCCGATCTTAGCATCGATTAATTAAGTGCATACAGTGCAGATAATGCTTCTGTGAATTATGGTGCGCATAATTCTGTGTTTCAGAAACTAAAAGGGGAAAACGAACATGTTTTCAAAGCCAACTGTTACTGTCACGTAATAAATAATTGTGTGAAGTATGCGTTGAAAGACCTCGACGTTGACATAGAAAGCATCGTCATAAAAATTTACAACCAATTTAGTTCGTCAAATTTAAAAACAAAAAAAATAAAAGAATGCTGTGAGTTTGCTCAAATAGAGTATAAGGAGTTGCTAAGGCATGTGCCTACAAGATGGCTGCACTGTTGCCAGCTATAGATCGATTAATTCTGAGTTGGCCTGCAGTTAAATATTATTTTTTGGGAAAAGGTCCAAATAACAGCCATAAAGTGCTATGGGATTTTATTTCTAAAGGTTGCAGCACTGATGATATAAATGATGATGACGAAGAGTGTAAAAAAGAAGGTATGAATGACGGTTACCTTTTCTTTCTGAGCAATTTGTTGCCTGAATTCACAAAAGTGATATTACTATTAGAAAGTGACAGCTTCACTATTTTGGACATTAATCGAGCTATGCGGAATCTTTACGATCAGTTAAAAAGCAGGTTGGCGGATAATTTTTTTGGAAGCAAAGTGAAAAGCATTTTTAGAAACCTCACCGAAGACCAAAGAGCTCAATTCACATCACAGGTACACATTTTTCTGCAAAGAGCTATTATATATTCGGAACAGAGATATGAATTTGGGCCTGATGGAATTCACAAAAAGTTTGAACTTTTGGCTCTCAAATCAGAAGAATTGAAATTGGAAATTGACATCGGAAGTACTCTCCGAATTTCCAACGATGTTGAAAATTGAAGATGCGATTGATATTGACTCCCTTTATACAGAGTTCGCATGTCTGAAATCGGTACATAAGGTACTTCCAAAAGACTTGTCAGACGATAAAATCTAGGCTTATTTCTTTAAAACTAACACGTCTACAGAGTTTGTAAATCTTAAGAAAATAGTTTTGTTCTTTCAATTCCCACAAGCAATGCCTTTTGCGAAAGAATATTTAGCCTGCTGAATAGTTTATGGACTAAACAGCGAAACAGAATGTCCATGGATTTGATGAAGGCCGAACTGCAGACTCTGTTAAGTATTTGTAATGCAACGTGAGTGTAAGTTCATAATATCTTATTTTAAGATGCCTGCACGAAGAAGAGTTTCTGTGCGACAAACGGAATTGCTTGTGGAGTTTGCGGAGTCCCATCCCGATATAGCATTGGGTCGCTTTTCGGGAGGCCCAGAGGGTGCTCGAGGCACCCGAGAAGCTTGGGACTCCGTAGCGGTCTAGCTTAATTCAGTAGCAGATGGAACCACCAAAACACCAGACCAATGGCGTAGAGTAAGTTTACATTTTAATAAAGTATCCTCTAGAAACACACCATCAATTTAAAATATTACTTACCTACCTAATACATTTCCAATCACTTCATCATTTCTATAAATAAAAGTAAGTAAAGTTATTTCTAATGAGTTTTTTGTCACATTGCCCTTGGTCCCTTTTAGATCCATAAACACACTCCACTTAAGAACCCAGGGACTCACAAAACACTTCAGTATCAAAAAAAAACCCACTAAAAATAGCTTGCTTATTAACAGTGTGTTCTTAATAAGTATTAGCTGGTATTTATATTTCATAATATGTGATGATGGTATAAACATTTTTCTGACATAGTTTAAAATGCTTATTTTTTTCTATCAAGTACTGGATAGAGTTCAAGGCGAAAACTAAGGCCAAAGCTGCAGACTCGAGAAGGAATGCATCAGCAACCGGTGGAGGGCCTAACAAGCTGATTCCTCTTAATGCAATAGAGGAACGAGTTCTGGCAGTAATAGGTCCAGTGGCGGTGGAGGGATTGCCTGGAGTGCGGATGCCTGTTAGTTTCATAACTAAACATCATTCATTATAATTTCATTTATCATTATTTAATTCCTTCGTGCATGTGTTTATCTTGGACTTATCTTTGGTGAAATGCGAGTCCTCTCAGGGATAATGGTCATGTAGATATTTACTAATTCTATCTAAATCTGATAGTTTTTCTTCAATAGAATTAGAGTATAACAATAGGATAAAATTATTGAATTATTATTATTTTACAGAAACCATCTGAGGCCCCTGCTGATTCGGGAATTACAGCAACCGACCCTTCTATGTCCTATCCCAGTACATCAATAAGTGTCCCTCAGTCCTCAGCTCCTATAATATCCTCAGACCCTCTAATGGATGTGGAATGGCTTGAGGAAGAGATTCCATCTCCATTAGGACTATAACCCGAATCGCAGAAGTTACCGCCGTCACCCTCCGCTGAGAGACAGTCTGCTGACGTTCCTATCCAGTCAGACGAGCAGCCAGAGGTTCCGTCAAGAGAAGCTGGTTAGTATATCTTAATACATAAATATACAGTTAACGCAAAGATAACTCAGAAGGCTTTATGAGCTTACAACTACCATGTATTTAAATGTAGTCAAACACCAGACTATACATTTTAAAAAAAAAGTAGGTAGAAGAACCAAAATAAAAATACAAATTTTATTTTTAGGGCATGCTGAGCGCACCACTCTACCAGCCCGAAGGTTCTAGATCACGAAAGCAAAGTTAGTATAATGTGATAATGTACAAAAGTTTTCTATAAGCTTTTCTTTCAAAACCTTTACAGGCAATGTAAGTAGGTAATAATCAGTCTTCAATGTAAAATCAATGTAAAATTATATAAATTTCAGTTCGTAGAGATGAGAACATGCCACGCTGGGCCTACGACATCGAAATACGGCGCGTTGCTGCCAACGAACGACTTGCAGCCGGCCTAGGAGCCATAGTCAATCTGATGAGGGAGATAAGGGATGATATACATAATTATGTACATCGTAAGGAACAGAATTCAAAAATTTACCGGTGCAAGAGTTTGCAAACTTGCACAAAATTAAACTACATTTCATCAGTGTTAACAATCCACAATTAAATGGAGCTATTGAAAGATTTCACTCTACTGTTTTAGAACATATCCGTGTGTTATCTGTAACCCAATCGACATTATCCACTAACGAGTTAATGTTATATGCTGTTATAGGATATAATAATAGTATACATTCGGTGACAACAAAAAAACCTGTGGATATTATTAATGGACATACAAATAGTCGTGATCCATTTGATATAAATTTAGAAGCATCTTCAAAATTATGTGGTTAGGCACAAAGACACGATTAAACAACTATATAGTGAGATAAATAAAAAATTGCTCTTTAACCAGGATAAAACAATAAATAAAGATAGGGAAGAACCTTAAGGTAGCCTTTCGAACTGAGCGTCTATGGCGTCATTGGCGCCGCGGCTGTGACGCCGCGACAGTGCGACAGATAGATGTTCTATGCAAATGTATGAAATTCTAGGGAACGTCATTCGAGCGCAGCGTCACTGTCGCGGCGTCAGTGACGTCACAGTGCCGCTGTGACCGCGTTGACAGATGCCCGCGTCTGTCACTCGGCCGCGCTTGCAGTGTCGCTGTATTTTGAGGTTACTTTTTACTTGTTCTTACAAAAATGGCATCTGTTGAGAATTTTAACGCAGAAGATAAAATATTAATTACATTGGTATCTCAGCACCCATTGCTTTATGATTTAAGTGTGGAAGATTATAGGAATACTAGAAAGAAAGACAAAACGTGGTCTGAAATTGGGGTAAAATTAAATAAAAGTGGTAAGTTCTTTTATTCATCAGTTTCATTATATTTTTATTTAACACAATAGTTGTTTTGCCAGGATACTTGACCGATTTGGGAGTTAAAGAATAGTTTTAATTCATTTCTGACGTTAATACGTCAGAAAGGTGTACGGTACTTGTGGTAGGTGCCAAATCAATCATGTTTTCGCTGGGATTTTGGTTTTCATCGCGAATATAGTACGGCCTGTTATTAATTTCCAAATAACCATCGCGTAACAAATTGTGGAAACAACACGCCACTAATATCAAGTCTGTGCAAGTATCCGGTGCAATCGCTATGGGTGTATTAAATACTCTGAACACTTGGCTCAGGAGCCCGAATGCGTTTTCCGCCACGCGACGAGCGCGACACAATCTATAGTTAAAAACCTCCTTTTGGCGATCAAGTCTGGATTTTCTGGAATAAGGTTTCATCATGTTCTTGTCTAAAGGAAATACCTCATCTCCTATCAAAAAATGAGGCAAATTGATGTGGGTTCCCGGCAAAACCTTAGATTCCGGAATATTGAAATCGTTTCTTGCAATCTTTTTTCCAATTATCGACTTCCTAAATATGTTGCTGTCGCCTTCTTTTCCATATGAACCAGCGTCGACAGCTACAAACTTGTAATCGGCGTCAACCAAGGCCAGCATCACAATAGAAAAATAGTCTTTATAATTAAAAAAAAGGGAACCACTATGCTGTGGTGCTTTTATACGCACATGTTTACCATCTATGCTAGATACACAGTTTGGCGTATTCCATTTCTCCCACATCACTTTTTCAATTCGTTTGAAATCCCGTGTTGTTAAAGGTGGCATTGCGATTGGCATTAATTTATGCCTAAGTAGCCTCAGAACTTTTCGTATGATAGTTGAAATATAAGAATCTGATATCCGATAGGCGATAGGGCGATAGGGATTTATATGTCTCTCCTGTCGCAATGAATCTGGAAAAGAAAAATAATACATCAAATTTACTTGCAGGTGACAGCTGCAAAAAGCAGTGGAAAAACCTTAAGGACACATATTTGCGTCAGAAACGCAAAAGCAAGAGTGGGACTGGGTCTGCAGCACCTAAAAATCCAAGACCTAAGTTTAACGCTTATGTTAAGTTGTTTTCCTTTTTGGAATCGATACCAAACGAACGATCGACTATTAGCAACGTTGACCCCTATGACATCACTACACAAGAGTCTCAAAGTAGTCAAACGTCGACCCAAAATAGATACCCTTTAGAAACGGAAACGAACTTAACCGATGATTCGTCACAATCCCTACTTAATGTTTCACGAACCTCTTCACCAGCCTCGTCGTCGTCTTTTCCAAAGTGTAACGAAACACGTACAAAGAAAGATGATATTTTAATGTACCTACCTGCAGAAAAGAGAAGTGTCTCGCCAGAAAGTTTTAGAAAATTTAAAAAATAGGGATGAGGATGACGATTTGTCGACTTTTTCTGAACACGTTAAAGCAGTTTTAAGAAAACTGAAACCTGTACGGAAATTACAGGCAAAAAGAGCAATATTTGATGTTCTCATGACATTTGAGACATTAGATGTTGAGTCAGCAGATATAGAAAGTAATCGCCCAAATACATCAAGCTCACATGCATCAACAAATATATCTATTGACTGTAATACACCTGAGTCAGATACACCAGACAATGTCACTCGACCTCAATATGCGCTGGAATTAGTCTCCAATAATAATAATTTGCCTGTCTATTCACCTGTATCACAAGACAATGAAGAGGAACCTGCAGACTTAACACTCGCACAATATATTGAAAAGTCCTTCTTCGAGGAATAAATAAGAATACTTAATAGGTACTAATTATTAAAAAATTTATAAAAATAAACATACCTTAAAGTTAAAAATAGTTTTTCTTCTGCACCAATACAATCCTTTCTTGTTTTTGGATGTAACTCTTCTTTCACTATATTAAAAATAAAATTGTATTGTTGTTTATTAAAACGACAATAATCTCTGAAAATTTCATCGTTCTCACTTAGGTGTCGTTGTATTAAGATCTTGAAGTAACCTTCTTCATTTCGCAATTGGAACATCAAATTGGTAGAGGCTCTTTCCAAACTGAGGTAGTATTGAAGTAAAAGATCATCATCTTCTTCCTCTTCTAGCAAAACAAGTTGCAGATCCATATTTTTTTATGATAAGACTGCTTTATAGATAAATCCGGTCAGAGCGGCGCGCGGCGAAAGTGTGATGCGACTGTGCGTCTGTCCTGGGTATCGAAAGTCACAAAAGCGTCTCTGTCGCGGCGTTAGTGACGCGGTGTTGGTGACGCTATAGACGCTGCGTTTGTGACGCTTAGTTCGAAAGGCTACCTTTAAATGATGTACATATTATTATGTTGACGATAGGGGCGTGTGGCGCTAGTTCTTTTCTGCACATGTGGCTTCCCTGGAAACCATTAGTTTTTATGTGTAGGTTTATATAAGTATTTATACTATTTAGATATGATTTTGATTTAGCTCAATTCATACAGAATTGATTTTATATACTTTTTAAAATTATTACTTTTCCTTTTTATGCATAATCTTATTATTGCATAAATATTATGATTTGCTTTGTATCGAGTCAATTAATTTATTCACCTGACATACAGATCTGTGTTGCTGGAGAGTTTGTTGCGCCGTTTCTTCTTCACAGCATAAACACTAGGAAGCGGTGAAGGGAGGGCTTTTTTGGGGGCTGTCTATTGTTAATCTGACGTTCAAAAAGAACTAAGTAATTCTAGTCTATTTTGAATAAATGAATTTTATTTTATTTTTTTTGAGTTTTATGTACATCGTACTATCAAATTTAACGTAGTATATTATCAATATTTTAAATCTTATAATGTGGGATTAGCAACAACTTTATCTAATCGAGTTGGGAATGTTTTTATTTTAATAGTAGTTTCTTGGATATTAAATTATGTAAGATGAGATTATATTATCTGGTGTTTATAAATTATTACCTAACTAGATATGTTTTTTTAAAATGATTATTATCTGGTTTAACAATGTTTATGCTATTATGAATTTGATTTATAGATGATTATTGCTTTATCTACTTTAATACAATTAGTTTATTTAGTAACGATGTACATAATTATATTATGTAAGTACATCGTACGGGATGAAAGAAAATTATTATGCTTAAAAAAAAAAAATTAAAAAACGAATTAATAAAATGAAGTGTATGTCGCAGACACAGTTTATAGAATTTGATTTATAGAAGTGAGCATTACCAACAGTCAACAGGCCAGTGTCTGCTTATCAGAAGCAAAGTGGGTATTTGGTAAAATAAAACCAACATAGACTCTCTACCACTGAGAGTACTTATATTTGGACTAGTTGTTGGTTACATGAGCTAAGTCACAATATAATTCACACAAGATCAGAATATTTAAGAAGGACAAGCTAGTCAGGTAATAAAGGTCAGACTTCTACGGCGGTTCGACATAGAATCCCCTGCTCCATCGAATGACAACTGTTTTTTATAACGTAGGGTATGTTGATTCATCTTGACGACTGCACTCCTTTATTTTCTAAACGACTTATGCTCCGACATGTATAATAAAATGTATTATTAATTATTTCTAGCATTCCATAGTCTTTGGACTAGTATATTCCTAGAATCGTCTGGAATTGCCTCGATTCTTGCCACCTCTCTAAAGACTTGCCTCTGTTGTTCAATGTCAACATCGTCACTCTGAGGCTCGGGAATTGGAACATCATTCCGTGCATTGGCTATGTTATGAAGAACAACACTTTACTAATATCGGCTTCGGTGATGATCACTAGAATTCGTAAAACCTATGATCAATTTGATGTCCACTATGCTTACACGATCGCAATTTATGAATATCGATACGAAAACAACTGTCAAAGTGTGTTGAGGTGGCTATCAGCGATAATCAGTGTTCATGAAGTCATCTTAGTTAGTCACTGAAGTTACCCGATACGAAACTAGCTGTTTGACAGTTAGTCGTTGTACACTTTACCAAATGATCATCACTATGAGCTGTCAACAGAGATACGCAATAGCCCTGCAGGAAATGATAAGCCTGCGTCTGGCAACCTTAAGCGGAAGTCAAAAAAACTTTAAACAGGCATTTCAATTAGTAGATTCGGATGATTCTTACTTATTTATGAGTTCATTAGTTCCAATTCAATTAAGGTCGATACATAATCGTGAAAAAATATATTGGCAAAATCCACGCCCCAATTCCGTGCGATATTGCCGACCCATTAGAATACAATTTGTTAAAGAAACAGATACGGTAATTAAAAACGAGTTTACCTACATTGGCAGACGGATTGAAAATTTATTACCGTCAAGAGTAGAAATTAATGATCATACATTAGGTCAGAAAAAAGAACGAAAATACAAAAATTTACCATACAATGCAAAATCCAAACGAGTTGCATCGAAAGTATTTCAAAACTACGCTTGTACTTGTACTAGACAATGTTTTGCCAAGGTTTCACAAGAACAAAGAAGAAATGAGTTCGAAAAATACATAGAATTGGAGACATATGAAGCGCAGCTATTATTTATAGTAATCAACGTTAAAGAAGAACCAAAATCAAGATCATACACTGTCAGAAATAATAAAACAGGAAAAAAAAACCCCAGAGATTACAGAAGAAGATATTATATAAGCGGTGTAGAAGTTTGTAAAGACATGTTCTTACATAATTTTCAAATATATTCAGAAAAAATTGATGTAAGTTTGCGAAAAAAGCGATCTAATCAAAGTTTAAAAGACCAAAGAGGTATACAGCAGGGTGGCTGGAATAAAACGCCACAAGACGTGGAATTTATTAAAAATGTAATAAACTCCCTCCCTACCCTCTGCACAAAAAAATTACGAATTTTGTATACAGTATTGTCGGGAACTTCGTGGAGTGAGCGCCATCTGTTGTCTACCGCATAACTAACCGTGACGTCAACATCGGACCACCACTGCCCGTTGGAGGGAGGAGACCGGCTCGCTCGGTGCGCCCGGAGGATTGCTTCTTGGACCGTACGACGGAACACTCCTCTAGAGTATTCTGTGTAGATCAGCTGAAGAAGTCTGACCTTTTATATCTGACTAGCTTGTCCTTATTTTATGATCTTGTAATAACTTGTAATAATTATCTAAAGTATTATATTGTGATCTAGTTCATGTTACTAACACTAACCCAAATACAAGTACTCTCAGTGGTGGAGAGTCTATGTTGGTTTTATTTACTACATTTACCTTGCTCACAACCCTGACATACCAATATTAGCGATAACTGTAATGATAGAATCACTCCTTAACGATTAAATTGTAGTGTCGCTAACAGTATTGTGTACGTTTTAGATGGAATTCAGACTGCGTGCGAGCCCAGAACAATTTTCAATAATGTTAGATTTTCTGGAAAGGTAAGTAAAAATTGACGATAATCACGAAACATTGCGTATAAAGTTTGGGTTTATTTGTTTGCACAAACACCCCCCAATGGCATTTTTGTTCAAGTGTAGCTCTCAACGCTATTAGTTTATCAGTGGCTTTCATGTTGCGTAAACAATATAGAGACAAGCAGGAATCATGACCTCATTCTTTTGAGCCCTGTAAATGGTTTGTTATCAAATTACAAAACAATACTTAGTTTCATTTTTTTTAAATGATCTATTTAATGGAAAAAATTATAATTAATTATTGATGAATAAATATTAGAAAAGGTCAAAAAAAAATTAATCAAAGGTGATCATTCAAGGCCACAGCCAGGAGCTCAAGGGCGACTAAGAGCTGAACATCAGTGGAATGAGCTCACTGAACTTTTAAATTCTGTAGGTGGAAGTGGTGTTCAAAAACAAGCAGATAAATGGAAAAGAATATGTAATGTAGCTTATTATGTATTAAAATTGCACATCGATCACACTACAACTCACACAGGTACTACATTCTCTTGAAGTAACTGCACATTTCATTTACATACACTGTGTTGGTTACATGTAAATATTTATACTTGTATGTTTTAGGTATGGTCTGATTGGAAGACAAAAACAAAAAAGAAGGCTTCCCTGATTAACAGTGAAACAGGGCACTGGTGGAGGACCAAGTAGAGCCAGGCCACTTAATCCTGTAGAGGAAAGACTGCTACGAATTATTGGCCTTAAATCTATAATGGGGCACCAAGAAGTACAGGAAGTAGGCTTTGTAGTATGTGTATACTGCTAATATTTTAAATTGAATTATGAAACTTATGTGACTTTTAATGAAAACTAAAGGTGTATTTTATATGCTTATCAGGTACAACCTTCCTCTGAGCCTATTGTGAAGACGCCATCTCCTCAGCCCACCCAGGGATCATCTCTACCACCAGTCCAAGAAGCAAGTACGAGCCAACAAGTGGAACTACCATATACTCCTGAGCCAAAGCCCTTGAGTAACATGGAGACATTAAATGTGGCTTGTAACTCAAGAAGGCATGAAGGTACAAAAAACAATTTAAAAAGCCAATTAATAAACAGTGAAGTCAATCTATATCACTATAATTTTTTAAACAAATACCTATATCGTTTTAGAAGTCATACGATCCCCTTCAGCTGTCCCGTCTACACCACGTCAACGCCGTGTTACCGGACAACGCAGACGGTGTTACCAGACACCGTTTGAACAAGCTACATCAGAGTTTGTCCGGGTAGAAAACGACAGGCTACGGTTGGAAGAATTGCGGAGATTAAAACAGCACGAGAAAGCTATGGAGCAGTTGAGAGTAGTATCCGTCAGGATTGCGATGGAAGAAAGGCGAAACAATATCTTACAAATAATTGCTGATATAGCTAGTAATGTGATGGAGTTATTATCACTATCACGGCTTGTCAGGGACTAACTCCGTAAGATTATAATAAGCTTAAAAAATTGCTGTATCATTTAATTGTTTGTTCTATTACAGTTTTTTTTATATTCTGTTAGTTTTATTTGATTATTTTGTTTTACTTTATTCTTGTTTTGTATTTTGAGTTTACTTAATTTGTTTTTCTATAATACTCATTGGATAAAAGAGGTTTTTTAATAATGACTGATTATAATAAGCTTAGCAGTAAGTTAGGATTTTCTAGTTATTAAATTAGGTAGGTACCTACTCAGTAATTTTGTACTAAATTTTGGCAAATATTTTTATGTTACAATTGTTTAGCCATGGAACCCAATAGACGTAAATACTACGAACAAATTGCGCGTGAGACTTTCCTCGATAAACTAAATGCCATAACTGCAATTTTAATAAAACAAAACCACGTAGAAAATCTAGAAGAAGCAATAACAGTAGCTAAACATGAAGAAATTTAACTCAAAGCTAGACGAAGGCAACAAAATAAGCCCGAAACGAGTAGATCATCGACATTTCACAAATCCCAAAATCTAGGAGCCCCTACAAAAAAGAACCATTTAATAAAAAACCACAAACGGAAACGGAGGAATCAAGTAAAAAAAAGTGACACGATCAGACTGAACTGCAGGATAATGACGACGAAGGATCGGACATCCGAAATCGAGAACGATGAGGACCTCTCCGAAGAGGCACAGGACGAAAATTGTCTGGTAGATCTCTTAAACAACGTAATAATATAGTTTTTATGAACAATACTCGTAGTTACAATCGCCTCCCTTATATCTATATCAGCGAACTAGGCGGTAGATTTCTACTCGACACAGGTGCGTCTCAATCATTAATTAACCCAAAAAATATTGAAAGATAAAGAAAAAGTCAACGGTAAATAGAAAATGAAACTCACTGAATTAAAACGGCACACGGAACATCAAAACATAGGCAAGTAATTCATTTAGAACTTCCAAAGAAATTATTTAATGAGGAAATTACACCCAAATTTTTATTATTCAACTTCGATCCAGATTTCATGGGACTACTAGGTCTAGATATATTAGTGCCACTTAACTGTAAAATAGATATTAAGATCATAATGTTACGCACAGAGAAAGCCGACATACCGATAAAAGACGACATCAAATCATACAGCCGTATAGCAGCAAAGACAGAACAAGTGATAAACCTACTTTGCAATTACAGTGATGGAGACTATTTTTCTGCCACAAAAAAGACAAAAGGCGGACTAATATTCCCTGCGGCTGTCCTTTCAGTAAAAAACGGAAACGTACTCACTTTGATTATAAATACATCAGAAAAGGAAATTTACTTTAAAAATAGTTGTGACCTAAATCTACAACGGTTAGACATAAATCGAAACAGGAAGTCAAGTCATAACTACAATTTAACAAAAATAGACACAAAAACGGACAATTTACTGAAACAAAACCTCAAAAGACTTAGAATGGACCACATGAACCTGGAGGACACGCGAAATTACAAAACTATGTTTTAATTACAGAGACATCTTCCATTGTGAAGACCTCCCATTGAGCTTTACGCATGACATAAAACACGAGTTAAAATTAACAGATAACAAGTATTTACGTAAGAAACTTTAGACAAGCTCCAAAACAAAAAGAGGAAATAAAAAAACAAATCAATAACCCTTTAGAACGAAATATTATTCGTGTAAGTAACTCTCCTTGGTCATGTCCAGTACACATAGTACCAAAAAAAAAGACAGTACTGGAGAAAAAAAATGCAGATTAGTTATAGACTACAGGGTGTTAACGAATTCGTGTAATTCCTTCAAACCACGTGATCTACTGATGACACAGATTAACCCTAAATGGCAATTTTTGAAAATCAAGTAAAAAAAAAATTCCAAAAAAAATTTTTGTTTTCTATTTCTGAGTCATTTTAGAGTCTTCGGTTATCTGACTGCAACGAGCGATATCGCGTTAGTCGTGCCAGTCAGCCGTGTCGCCGTGCTTTCATTAATGTATGCGTGGCATCGAAATGTTCACAAAAATAAAACATTTTTTTTGCAAAAAAAAAAAAAAAAAATATTTTACTGAATCCTTATTAGGTGGTTTAGATACGATCGGTAACAAAGCCGCATGAAAAAATAATAATTTTATTTTTTTATTTTTGATCAAGCTAAATCCCGTGCGGGGCCTGTCTACATCAGTAGTAGATCATGTGGTTTTAAGGAATTACACGAATTCGTTAACATCCTGTATAGGAAACTTAACGATAAAACTATAGAGGACAAATAACCGTTGCCTAATATGGACAACATACTCGAAAAACTAGGACGAGAGAGATGATAGCACACAAAATGCGTTTTCTACAATCCTACGTGCTCTACAAAGTCTGTAGTTAAAAATTCTACGACTCTTTGACAGCATATCTTTAGGATATACGCGCATTAAATTCGGCAACAGCGGAAAGGCTTCATCGCCAATAAAAACGTAAGGCATATTTAGTCCGCCAGAAGTCAAGGGCTCCTGTTCAGGCAATCGTAATTGACCATTATGTAATCTTTTTCCAAATTCGCTTTGCGAAAAAATTCCACCGTCGCTGAATCGTCCCTTGGATCCCACGTCTATAATTGTAAATTTTCGCCTTGCGTCGGCTACTGCGAGTAGCAAGCACTATTGAAAAAGTTTTTTTGTAATTAAAATAATCAGATCCAGAATTAGGTGAGGCCTTCACAGTCACATGCTTCCCATCGATCGCGCCGCAACAATGATCGAATTGATTTCTTTAAAGTCGGTTGCGATATCTTTCCATGTTTCTTGCGTTGGCTCTGATAAAACTTTGGGCTGAAGGTACTTCCATAAAGCATCGCATACTTCTGTTAGCCACAGTAGATTCTCCAATTCTGTAACTGAAGGCTATATTCCTGAATGAATCTCCAGTTGACAAGTACCTGTAACATAAACAATTCTATTTACTTTTGTTGCAGTTAAAGAAGCAAAAACTTTATGGAAGAAGCTTAGGGATGGACATCGTCAAGCCACGGGTACTAGAAAGAAAACAACTTCAGGTCAAGCGTCAAATAACACCCCAAAATGGAAATATGAAGACCAGATGTAATTTTTGCTTCCTAATATGAGAAATACTCGGAACTACTTAATGCATCAACCAGTGGAGAACAGCAAACTGCTTCTGTCATTGGCAATGAAAATTCTCAGCCTCGAAAAAGAAATAACAAATCGATTGTAAACATATTAGAACTGGACGTAAAGAGAAGAGAAAAAAGAGCAGTTGAGAGAGATATGTTGAGGAAACAAATCCTGGGTCCTTAGACAAAGTAATATCGCTTTGCAGCGAAACGATATCTAAATTCGTCATCGTCTCCGAGATAACGATAAACATTTCGTAGCCAATGTAACACGATTGTCGCGATCGTTGTGTCGAATTGTTAATTCGTTAAGAAACAAAAATATTGGTTATGGTATCGAAAATTTAGCTGTCAGTATCAGTCAAGAAGTGTCAAATCTGATCAAAACCGCGAATTTTCAATTTTGTAGTTTTAGAGTTATTTAATAATGAAACATGGAATCCAGAGTGCGAGCAAGTCCAGAACAATTTTCAACGCTGCTTGAATATATGGAAACGTAAGTAAATCCAAGTTTTATTCATGAGTATGTAGTAAACAATGACGCGATCTTATCAATGAAATACTTATATTGAATCTTTGTTTGTTTATGTTACAGTCATGGTGACCTGGCGAGGCCTCTTGCTGGATCACAAGGTCTGGTAAGGTCAGACCGACTATGGACTGAACTTACCAACATTTTGAATGCTGTTGTGGTGTCAGCAAGACTGCAGACAAGTGGAAAAAAGTAAGGACCTAATGAACATTTTTGGAAAGACTGGTATGATGGAAAAGAGGCTAGCGATCCTAGCTATGTTTTCAAGGGTTTGATTCCCAGCCGAGATAATCATTCATCTGATTAATGTTTGTTCATGTGTGTTGGTTTTGTCTGGACAAGTGGACACACCCTTGCGGTAATGAAGGTTGGCTTGTAATCGCTTCTCTGTTATTACTAGACTGGGGATTTTCGATATGATGATGATGATCAGTCACTGACACCCATATTACAAGCTATGCTTTGGGGTCCGATGGCCACATGAGAAGATGCCCCGAATATTTATTTATATTTCAATTTATTTCAAAACTACTTACTAAATTTTTGGCGTTTTAACTTCTTTTACACTTATAACATACTTATGACTATGACTGATCTTTATTCAATAAAGGTGTGGGCAGATTGGAAGTCGAAAACAAAAAAAAGGCATTGACCATAAGGCATCATGCAAGAAGGACTGGAGGTGGGCCAGCAAGCAGCCAAACCTTGTCAGCTAGTGATGAAAGAGTGCTGGCTATAATGGGTGCTTTAGCAGTGGAAGGACAAGCCTGTGTAAAAAAGCTAGGATTAATGTAAGTATTACACATCTTCAAGGCACCTGCTCAATAATGAGCTAATTTTCTCTAGTAGGTAGATGTTTCATAAAATAATCAAATTTCTATTAACAATGGTCAACAATTCATACATAAAAATAAATTATGTTAGTTAATGGCAACAAAAGTTACTTAATTAACATGAAAGACACCAGTCCAGTGTTTAAAGTGGTTATTAATTAGTATTTGTAAATATTATTTAAATATAACTGAAAAAATGTTGTCATAATTATTAGTACATACTAAGAATAAATACATTTTTTCAGTAATAAATAATTTCATTACTTTATATACCTAACCTATACATTATTTTAATAAATCTACCACTACCAATCTTTTCCAGAGACCTCAATATTCTGCACAAGGTGATCCCGTCGGCCAAGATGATACAGCATATTTGGAAATTATAGATGGTAGACGAAATATCATAATATTTTGTATAGTGAATTTGATATGTATATGTAAAATATAAATTCTCTAAAATTACCCAGGGGAACCTCAGTTTTGCTATTTGTATTCTATATCTGTGTGCCAATTTTCATCGAAATTCGTTCAGCCGTTTTTGCGTGATTGAGTAAGAAACAAACAAACATCCAAACCTTCACATTTTACAATATTAGCAGGATTTGATTTAAGAAAACATTTTCAACAAACAAAGCAGGTATCCGTAAATTGTCCAAAGTAATACTCATTTTCTTTTGCAGAAACTCCACAATTGACTTCTTCACCACAACCTTCCACTTCACAGCCTTCAAATATTTGGCTTCTGCCTTCCACATCCCAGATGCAAACACCACCACCCCTCCCGCTCGAGCTCAGTCCGCCTTCGGCTCAAGGACGGCAGCCCGCTGCGCCATCTCCACGAGCCCCGGCAGCGCCATCCCCGCCAGCTCCGGCAGCGCAATCCCCGCCAGCCCCTGCAGCGCCCACTACTCCGAGGCGAAGGCGGCCACCTGCCCCCCGTCCGTCTGCTACTTCTCCATCTGCCAGGCGTCGTCCGCGGTTGAGGTCGCCAGCGACACCGCAGTCTGCTGCCTCTCCCGACCGCCCTCGTTTGCGCGACCGCCGTAGACAGGCACCGACCTCCTTCGAGAGAGCGGCAAGGGAGTTTACGGCCGTGGAATTACGACGCCTGGAGCTGGAGGAAACCCGGACTAGACTACAACACGAGCGCGACTTGCGTGCGTTGGAGGTTGAGCACGAACGGAACCAAGTTTTTAGGTCATTAATAGACGTCGCTCAAGCTTGGCTTAACTATTACAGCAGTAGGGACAACACAGAACCGCTGAACACTGAGTAGTTCGGGTTTGAGACGTATTTATTTCCCATAAGAATTTTATTCACTTACATGAGAAATATTTAACTATTTTAAAAACACTATTGGTTAACGTACAGTTTTGGAAAAATAAATCACAATATACAAAAATATTCTACAAGTGTAGGGTAGTCACTGATAATTTAACACAGCTAAAATGTAAATACACGGAGCGCGCGCAACTGGAAGTGGTATGTACCTAATTGTACTAGTTCTCCGATTGTGTTGTCCCTATTGCTATAGTAATCAAAGGTTTTTAGTATTTATGTCTGAAGCCTTAGGCGTTCTGCATCTCAGACTTTTGCGAGCATCCCAAGTTTGTTTTAACATAATGTGAACCCTTTGCTTTGGGCGAAAGAAGTGACTTCGTTAAATTACCTAATATGTTGCCTCTTTTACTGCTCAATTTTCAGGCTGCTACAAAAGACTGTATGACAATGTTATTCAACTGTAACTGTGAGATGCAATTTTGTCGCCATTTGCTGCATACCGATGTGGACGACGTAAACTTTTTAAAATGTATTCTGTGGACGGACGAGTCCAAATTTGACAAAGAAGGGATTGTCAATTATCACAATCTTCACCATTGGGCACTTAAAAATCAAAACCCACACGTGAAGAGACATAGGGGCTTCCAGAGGAGATTCAGTGTGAATGTCTGGGCAGGAGTGATTGGCGATAAGCTAATAGGGCCTCATTATTTGCCCGACAACATCAATGCGAACAACTACTTGGATTTTTTGATAAATGATTTACCACCATTAGTGGAAGAAGTGTTCCAAGTAGACATAAACAGGCCTATTGTCTTTCAACACGATGGTTGCCCAGCTCACTTTAGTCTAATTGTACGTGAGCATTTGGATAATTGTTTCCCAAATTCGTGGATTGGCAGGGGAGGACCAATTCCCTAGCCTCCACGACCGCCCGACCTCACTCCGCTCGATTTTCACGTGTGGGGAAGGGCAAAGGAACTAGTTTACACTACAGAAGTAGAAAGTCGAGAAGATTTGTTAAATCGAATTAATGCTGCTTTCGAAGTTATGCGACAGGAGATGCTGCTGCGCACAACAACTGTAGAAATCAGACGTAGATGCCGCACCTGTATTGCAAATGAAGGGCGTCAATTTGAACATCTGTGATTTTATTTAAATAAATTATTTAAATTTATTTAACTGTTTTATTAACGCACCTAACTGGTACAGCATAATTTCAATCGATCATTTAATTTTTACCAACTTTGCAGTATTAAATTTCGCAAAACATTTAACTTTCCGTAAAGGTAGAGTTTCGTCAAAAATTTCCTACTTGATAAAATTATGAAATAACTCTTAGTTTTTTTTTTTATAAAAGCAAATTACATACCATTAGAAAGCTCACACACTAGGGATGTTTTGCTAGAATTGGAACTCTACAATCTTTTTTTTTTTTTTAATGCAAGTTGAAATTAACATTTAAGTATTTTTTACATCTTTCTGTAAGTTTGAGGACTCATAACTTTTTTTATAGCTAACATCTGAACAAAGCAATAATTTTATAAGAATCTGCCAACATCAAAGATTAAAATAAAAAACCAAAATATTGCCTGTTTTACCCATTTTTAATAAAAATTACACTTTAAAGTTAAGAAAGTGGTGAAACAAGAAAAAAGAATTTTTTTTTAAAATACCCTGTGGGCCAGAGCCAAATAAATTAGGGCTGAGTAAGTAGCAGATGACCCCACCTATCCATCATTTTCGTATGTTCTACGTTCTGCCAAACACCCTGTATAATGATTAGAAGTTATCCAGCGGCTTACCATTTGAACATTTAAGGAATGATATCCTTTTCTACACTCACCGGCATAATTAGCGGAACGCAACAAAAAACCGTGTTTTTTCCATAATTTTGTATTGTACATTAATGTTTTTGTTTAAATATTTTATAATTAGGGTTAAATGCATTAAAAGGACAAACAATCAATAATCATTTAATTGAATTTAGCAATTTAAATCTTGTATTTGCTAAAATATCCATTTTGTAACTTTCGACGCATATTTTTTGGAATAATTAATTTGCTATTTATTTTACTTTTTTGTTTGTTTTATCACCATTTCTCTACTGCTAGCGTCCTTATCAGTATTATGACATGTTTTTCCATCCAATTTTTTAATCCATTATCTTTTCTTAAGGCAAATCGACTCCCATGAAACACTTTTTAATCCTCTAATGTTTCTGGGTGGCTGGATTTTTTTCTCTAACCCTATTTCCCGTCAAGGCCAAGTCATATTCTATTGGACTCATGTCCGGGGTCCACGTTGACCCACCCTGGTGGGTTATTACAACATCTTATATGAAATTGCGGACCACAAATACACAGTCCGGCCAGACATAATCATGCATATTTTTTTTTTCTCGTCTGATTATTTGTCAAGTAGCATTGCATGAGGTTCTGGGATGTTTATCCTGCAAAAATAAGCAGCCAGTAAGCCTCCTTCAATCATGCCTAACTTCGTGTGCACTTCAAAACAAATGACACCCCAAACCATTACTGGAGCCTCCAGTATAAGGCACATTCCTGTAAAATTTGACTGTTCAAAGCGATTCCCTTGACGTATCCTTATTTTATGCCTCCCATCTAAAAAATGTATAAAAAACAGCTCGCCCCTGAGAAAAAATCTCTTTCTAACTCCTTAGTCCGGTTCCGGTGATATTGAGCAAAACTTAATTTCACTACGCGATGACCTACAGCACGTTTTGGACATTCAGCAGTCGCGTTAGAGATCAGATTACCTTCAATGAGACGTCGTCGTTCTTCCCGCATACTCACAAGCAAAATACAGACCACCTCCAAGATGCTACAATTTTTCAGAGCCTTAACCAGTTTAAACTGTCATAAACCAATCATCAGCGCTGCTTTTTCCTTGATTTCTGCATTATTCTCATCTTCTAACGAAACATTCGGTCTGCTTGTACCGATGGACATTGCGAGGAATGACTAATATCGATACACCCAGTGCTTAACTTAATGCACGATAGGTTTGACGTTCATCGATCACTGTAACATCCCTCGTAGCTTTTGTCACAGGTAAATTACTTCTTTCAGCCTCTATGCAATGATTATTCTCCGAATGCAATGAATACACTAAGGCCAAACCAAAAACACGAAAGGGCAAAATCTTTGTAAAATCAAAAGTGGGCCTAATTTACCTCTAATCGCTTAGGAAAACCAAATTTTTCTTCAACATGCAAGTCCTAATTGAAGGTTCTTTTGAATAAAACAATCGTCATAGCAATAGCAGTACCATATGATAAAAAAATTAAAAAATAAAAACGTTCCGCTAATTATGCCGGTGAGTGTATTAAAAAACATATGTTCTTCCTCAAGCGGTCTTGTGATAGCAATATGGGTACAGTCAATGCACTCTATCAGACCAGGCAAATTATGTGTCCTTTGAAATCTGTAAATTATATAACAATTTTACAACAAATACCTACCAAAAAGTAACTATTTGAGCCCCCGCAGACCACAGACTTTTTATCGGCCGATAGTTTGGTCGGGCTCTGAATCAGTACGCAGATGTAAGCAAGTGCGCACACTATGACGATTTGGTATCGGCCGATAAACAAGTTTGATGGGCTTCCCGATTTAATTCAAACTATACTGTCGGCAAACTATCGGCCGACCGTATAATCAGTATTGGCTCCCTACCACACGCGCACACACGACGATTTTTTAGTCGGCCGACTAAGCCGATAGTTCAGTTCGCTCCGAGCTTTGACAGCGAATGGTCGGCCGCGCGTGTTTTGTAAAATGGCGTCGCCCAATTCTCAGTCGCTTATTTCGGAATCTTTGATCGTAAACTTGATCGAGGAAGTCGAAAAACGCCCTGCACTTTATAAGAAAAACTTAAAAGAGTACTCTGACGTAAATGTGAAGAAAAAACTGTGGGAGGAAGTTTGTGAAGCTGTTGTTCCTGATTGGAATGAGCTTAGTGCCCAAGAAAAAACAAATCAAGGTACGATACATTTTTATTTATTGATATCGATACACTTTATTATATTGACACGGAATTGAGCGTGCAGGAGATATAAAGTATGACGACATGTATTGCCGCACATTATTCATATTATTTCTTCCTCGGTTATTTCCATTTGTATTGAAGTTATTCATGGTACAACTGTAGAGAGTGTCTTTAAAATGTATTCCATCTTTAATTCGTACATAATTGTGTAGGACACAGCAAGCTTTAATAATTTTAACACAAAAATTAATATTTACGTCAATTGGACGGTGAAAAATGCGCCATTTGTTAGCTAGAATCCCGAAAGTACATTCAACCATGCGTCGAGCTCTTGTATGTCTATAGTTGAAAATTCGCTTGGTGTAGTTTAAATTTCTTTTTGCATAAGGGCGTAATATATGATTTCCAAGTCCAAACGCTTCATCGCCTACGACAGAGAATGGAATAACATCTCCAACATCATCATTAGGCAATTGCCTTCCAGAAGGAATATTTAGTCGATTCTCGGAAAGCCGTTTACCCATTTCTGATGTTTTAAATATTTCCGAATCACTAGCTGTTCCATAAGAACCAACATCAATGTACACAAATTTATAATCGGCATCTGTCCAAGCCATCAAAACGCAGGACAAGAACTTTTTGTAGTTAAAATATGATGCACCGGAATGTTCTGGCTGTATCATTCGTATATGTTTGCCATCGATCGCTCCAATGATGTTTGGAAAATTTGTGCGACTGTAGAATTCGTCTGCTATTTCAATCCAGTCATCTTCTTGTTTGGTTGGCATATACAGCGTGACTTTTAATTCACTGGCAATATTTTAACCCCGTATTCTACCCATGATACTAATGTATTTAAGCCCATAATATCGTGTATTAAAATTGTCAAGTTATTAATTTTAAAAACGTAACATATCTTGTCATTTACCTACATAAAGTCCAAAATTAATAAACACGATAAAAAAATAAATAGTAAAAATGATAATTAAAACTTTAATAAATTTAAAGTATCAAGATGCGTCCGCTAGTAATGCTAGTATACCAGTTTACTACGCGGTCTTACTTACGCTACAATGTAGGTACGAGTACGAGCACTCATTCAGTAGGCATGTCCTTCAAAAGAAATGCCGCCAAACAATATTCGGCATGAACAAAGTTTACCTACATCGGGCCTCTCGATCTCGATCGATCCCCGCGCTCATCTGCGGGGCCGCGGGGTGCGGCCGCCCCCTCTCGAGCAAAGAAATGCATGCGCGGCGTCGCCTGCGCCGCTCCAGTCACGCGTTTAATAGGTCAAGTGCATGACGTGTAATTCGCGAAAGATTCTGTGAACCGTAAACCGTAAGTAACATGCCACGACCACGTAGAACAGTGTACACGAACCAGCAATACCTGGATATGGTCTTGTTTTACGACCGAACGCACAGTTTTCCGCGAACCCGTCTGATGTTCTATCCCGATGAATCAAGAGACCGAATCTTGAGGTCAACTCAAAACTTACTGGATTTTGCATCATTCCACGTAATAACGTATGCCCGAGTGCCAAGAGACCTCCGTGGAAGAGCAGCTGCAGAACGTGCCTGAAAGCTATCAGTCCGAGCTGTACTACCAACATGACACTACCAGCGGGATGTTCGCGCGTTCCTCGACCGAAGCTTCGGCGAGCGTTGGATAGGACGCGGCGGGCCTTTACCTTGGCCTGCGCGGTCGCCTGACCTGACGCCCTTAGTTTTTTTTTTGTGGGGTTAATTTAAAAGACTAGTGTACGAGCAAGAAAGTGAAAGTCGCGAAAAGTTAAGCGAAAGGATTGTTACGGCATTCGAAATAATAATTGTTAAATCGCGTACATTTGTTTTGCAAAACGTGAAAAGAAGCCATAGGCGCCGTGCTGAGCTGTGTGTACAGTAAACGCTCAAAAGTCCATAGGCACGCTAAGGACTACATTGCTATAAACTCGCGCACGATGCAGCGAATGCGTATGCATGTGCGTGTACGAGTGATGTCTCAACATTCCACAGATAACACACACTAATGAACTGTCGTCGCGCTACGCGAAATAACATTATATTTCTGTTGCATTTAGAATACGCGTCATAGTGATGCGTCATTTTTAACATTGCATTGCTAAAATTCAAATTGATCCAATATGTCCTGATAGCTGTTTGGGCTAAGCATTGATCCACAATCAATGACGTCTGAGTTCGAGTCTTACATTGCGTAACTCGTTTTTGTTTCTTTGAAACTATTATTATATTTGTATTAAAGCAAAAAAATTATTCGTTATTGATGTTTATTTATAATGTTAGTTATTGTATTATTATTTCATTCTTTATGTGATTATGTATTCAATTTATCTTTTTTTGGTGTAGGAAGGTGGAAATAAAAAAGTTGTGCTAAATGATAACAAGAATGTTTATTCGTTTTATTTACTTATATTACTAACAAACTTTTATGAGTTTTGTGACGTCACATTCCTACCTAGATAAAAGAAATTCTCTTATAACCGTTGATAAGATTTTTTGTTGTATACCTACTTAGTCAATTCATAATAACATAACAAGGAAGGGATATTCTAATGACACAAATGTAATTGTTGACATTATTCAGCAGAGTTTATTGAAAACTAATATGTGACTTAGACTTTATGAATATGTTTTTTTATGTAACGTCACAATTAATGTATTGAGGTTATAGCTTAAGTATTCATTTTCTTGACGAAAAGAAGATTGAAACTAAACCTCAATTTAAGATCATTAAATAATTACGGACATGTTAATACCTATTACTAAATATTTAGTTACACCGTCTAATTATTAAAACCAATAAGTAGAACTGTTGGTGCGTGGAGGAATAAAAGCCAGTTCTCCTGCCTGCTGCACTCATCCATCTCCACATATTAATTGTAATGCGACCTGAGTCTTAGGGATTACGGATATTAGGGATTACGTTTTTATCACACAAGCGAGTGTTATTCCTGCGCCATAAGTGAAGCCTACCCTTTTGACTAGATTTAAACGTCTTTTCATCTGAGAATATGGTAGTATTCCAGTCAAAATCTAAGTAATCCCGTGCGAAATGTAATTGTTCTTGTTTATGTCATTATTTCAAGAAGGGCTTTTTAGCGGGTCTTCTGTGATGCAATCCTTCAGCGTGGAGGGCACGGCGAACAGTTTGCAGCGAGGTGTCAAATAATTCCGTAAAGTCCCTCGTAGGTGTGAAACCATTTGTTTCATAATAGTCCACCATATGTTGTCGCTGCGTCTCACCAATAAGCGACGGCCTTCCACTTCGCTATCGACTAGCAAGGCTTCCCTCTTCCTCATATCTTTTGATCCAAAGACTTACAGTATTCCTCTAAAACAAAAAAAAGTAATATTAGGCGGCTATATCAAAATACTGAAGTGACTTCATTTTCATATAATATAATAATGTTTATTTAATATAATAATATAATATTATAACTCTGCATTTTAAATCCAAAAATAAACACTAATTATTTATCTTTTAGGCCTCATGATGGCGGATTTAAAAAAGAATTTGGAGACATGGCCAAATAATCTTTGGTGATTATAAATTGGAAGTAAATGGTCAAGTTATGAATTGTTTATTATGATACTCACATTTAGTCCAGTTTCATCACATATTTGTGTTCTATTTAAGACCACTTTTATGCAGCGCAATAATAGTCGCCCTCGTCTCAATATTATTATTTGCCTGCATTTTGAGAATAAATACAATACCGCTATCTATTAAACCACACGTCACTAACTAACATTTACAACCAATCGACAACGTTCGCTCCGATCAAGTTAAATATTCATAAAACTCATGTCTATCTACCCCACAAAAATCTAAATTCTTTATTTAGTTTTCTATGATCTACCTCCCTAACTTTACGAAATGTGTGAACCAGGCGAACAAGATAATTGAATATTATATCTGTCTCATTACTTACAAATACTTACAATCGAGTAAAAACTTACAAAAAGTCTGCATTGCGTGAGATTTGAACGCACGCCTCCATGAACCAGGCATGTTGTTGGACGCGCTTAACCACTAAGCCATCTTAACATATAGATTTAAGTTGAAATTATGAACTACATTGATGATGCATGTGTCTCTTAAAAATAGAAGGTCGTAAGTGAAACTAAACGCCAAGCTATTGCTTTGTGAGATTGCCTATGGACTTTTGGTCCCTACTGTACAAAGAAAAAGTGAACACTTCGAGCACCTCTTAAAGTACACGTAGGTAAGTACCTCCTAAGTACTAAACTAAAACGTAGTAGTTAAGGTACTGTACTAAATAATTACAAACACACGCGCACGCCGGCCACGTAGTCCCAATCAGCTGTTTCACCAAAGTTCACGCGCGGTCGACGCAGTAGGTACAACACAAACGCGCACGCCCCGGCCGCGTAGTCCCAATCAGCTGTTTCATCAAAGTTCACGCGCTGCAACGCTGTAGGTACTTTTCTAAATAACTCTAATCAGCTGTTTCATTCAATTCATTTTTAATGATATTACAGTCATTGCACATGTAATTTGAAACTTTTGCTAAGAATAAGTTTTACTTTGAACACCGAAGTAAAAGTTTAAATCATTTCCAATTTTCCAATTCTTCCTGTCTTTTTTTAAAACATTCCCAGCGCTTGTACTTAATTACTTTTGTAGGTAATGTGCTGGGTGCGTTTACAAACTCAACACCTACATCTTTCTATGCGGAAATCGAATTCGCGACACGTAACGCAACAGCCACACACTCAGCCACTTTGCCAACAGTGCTGACAATTATTACGTAGCATAACTTATTATTATGTCATTATGTGCAAGCAGCCATATTTCATTGATTGATGCGTAGAAGTGGCCCCCATTTTTAATTTGCTTTCTCGTGTTTGTGGCTTAGACAAACGGGCGCTATTGTGCTTCTGGGCTTTCTGTCATGATTTTAATTTCTTTCGGACCTAACTAAATAATTTAGTTTAAGTACTAGTTACACGGTAGTTCCGTAGGAAAATCGAAGCTGCTACATCGCGATCCGCGAGTTCGCGACCGCAATCAAAGCGACGCCGGCGCGCCGCCCGCGCTACGTCCCGCGCAAAAAATGAATGACTCGCGTCGACGGTGATGGCGCGTGTGTGCGTACGTGTCACACACACTCACACACGGCACCCGTACATTTTAAACAGCGCGCAATCACAATTTGATCCTTTTTATTTTTTTGTTCATTTTGGGAAAACTCTGGGTTATTATTTTTGAACACTTTACTAGCTTTAGTTATTATTTGTTCCTCAATTAGATTCTTGGACTAAAATATTGCCAACGAATTCAAAGTCTTCCTGTATAACGGTTGAAGCATATTCCATATTTGCTCACATGTACTTTTTGTAATATCTCGTATTGTAGAAGCTCCCATCAGATAATCAAAAGATAATGAATTGAAACTAGCTCCAGTAGCCAGATACCTGTAATGAATTAATTATATTTTATTATTTTTCAGGCCGCGATATAAAAAAAAAATGGGCCAATTTACGGACTTGCTTTCGCCGAGAATTAAATGCACAAAAGAACACAAAGTCGGGGCAGGCTTCGGTCAAGAGGCGTAAATACGTATACTTTGAACAATTATTATTTTTACTTCCATGCATGGAAAATCGTCAAACGGAAGGTAACCTGAACCTGGCCCAGGATACTACAGAAAATGAGGAAGATGATGAAGAAACTGCTCCATCCGCTTCCGCACCTCCTCGCCAGAAGAAAACTCGTGTTTCGAAGAATACGGATTTGGATGAAGCAATATTAAAAGCATTAAATGAGACTAATGTTGATGAAGATGTAAACTTTGCATTGTCTCTTGTCCCATCACTCAAAAATTTAACCGCAGATGAAAAACTCGATGCTAAGATTAGTATTCTTAACGTATTTAAACAGATAAGACTTGGTAGGCGTGTTCAGCCTCATTCTCAACCAACATACACCATACTGCAACAACCCATGAACTCTTTTCCTGTTTACCAACGAGGGACTAACATCTTGCCGCCACAACAACAATTACAGGCTTATGCATCCGGTTCTACACCATCCCCCACTTTCTTGCCGCTACAACAACAATCACAGGCTTATACATCCGGTTCTACACCATCCCCCACTTTACCACAAACAACCATTCAAAATGTTTCATCACCAGCTGATTCCAACATGTCAGCCCAGTCATATTATTCAAATTTTTCAGAAGATTCCCAAATATACGACTTGTAAAGTTGGCATTTGAATTATAATAAAAAATTTAAAGTATGTTTTGTGGTTTATCTTACCTTATCGTAACGCTCAATCTCTCCTCCACAGGTATAGATAGTCTTAAATTTGTATCCTCCTTCGCTATTCCTGGTCCAATTAATTTGACAAGTTGGTTGAAGCTACACTCACCGGCATAATTAGCGGAACGCAACAAAAAACCGTGTTTTTTCCATAATTTTGTATTGTACATTAATGTTTTTGTTTAAATATTTTATAATTAGGGTTAAATGCATTAAAAGGACTAATAATCAATAATCATTTAATTGAATTTGGCAACTTAAATCTTTAATTTGCTAAAATATCCATTATGTAATTTTCGGCGCATATTTTTTGGAATAATGTGTTTGCTATTTATTTTACTTTTTTGTTTGTTTTATCACCGTTTCCATACTGCTGGGGTCCTTATCAGTATTATGACATGTTTTTCCATCCAATTTTTTAATCCATTATCTTTTCTTAAGGCAAATTGTCCCCATACTCCCATGAAACAATTTTTAATCCTCTAATGTTTCTGGGTGGCTGGTTTTTTTTTCTAACCCGATTTGCCGTCAAGGCCAAGTCATATTCTGTTGGACTCATGTCCGGGGTCCACGTTGGCCCACCCTGGTGGGTTATTACAACATCTTATATGAAATTGCGGACCACGAATACACAGTCCGGCCACACATAATCGTGTATATATTTTTTTTCTTGTCTGATAATTCGTCAAGTGGCATCGCATAAGGTTCTGGAATGTCTATCCTGCAAAAATAAGCAGCCAGTAAGCCTCCTTCAATAATGCCTAACTCCGTGTGCGCTTCAAAACAAATGACACCCCAAACCATTACTGGAGCCTCCAGTATAAGGCACATTCCTGTAAAATTTGACAGTTCAAAGCGATTCCCTTGACGTATTCATATTCTATGCCTCCCATCCAAAAAATGTATATCAAAAAACAGCTTGCCCCTGAGAAAAAATCTCTTTCTAACTCCTTAGTCCGATCTCGGTGTTATTGAGCAAAACTTAATTTCACTATGCGATGACCTACAGCACGTTTTGGACATTCAGCAGTCGCGTTAGACATCAGATTACCTTCAATGAGGCGTTGCCTTTCTTCCCGCATACTCACAAGCAAAATATGGACCACCTTCAGGATGCTACAGGTCCGATTAGCAGCATTGCGCCAATTTTTCAGAGCCTTAACCGGTTTGAACTGTCATAAACCAATCATCAGCGGCGCTTTTTCCTTGATTTCTGCATTATTCTCATCTTCTAACGAAACATCCTGTCTGCTTGTACCGATGGACATTGCGAAGAATGACTAATATCCATACACCCAGTGCTTAACTTACTGCACGATAGGTTTGACTTTCATCGATCACTGTAACATCCCTCGTAGCTTTTGTCACAGGTAAATTACTTATTTTAGCCTCTACGCAATGTTTATTTTCCAAATGCAATGAATATACTAACGCCAAACCACCAGTACTTAAATAAAACAAAGTTCCAATCAAAAACACAAAAGGGCAAAATCTCTGTAAAATCAAAACTGGGCCTAATTTACCTCTAATCGCTTAGGAAAACCAAATTTTTTCTTCAACATGCAAGTCCTAATTGAAGGTTCTTTTGAAAAAAAAAATCGTCATAGCAATAGCAGTACCGTATAATAAAAAAATGTAAAAAATGAAAACGTTCCGCTAATTATGCCGGTGAGTGTAGTTATGCTCATTCGATAAAAGGCGAAAAATTTTTTCGGGTAATCGAGTAATTTGGAATGCATAGTGTAAAATTTTCCATTTAATAATCTATCACTAAAGATAGGATGCACCCAATACTCTCGGGCTCTCTTTTTAATTTTCCTCCTCCGGTGTATGAGAGCAATAATAACAATTCTATACAATGTTTTATTAATTTTCATTGTGCGGTGCGACCACTCTTTTCACCAGTTGGTTAGAAACTAGCAAATAGAGAATAGTCGGCAGACTGTTGGATAGTTTGCGCACTCATCACCGACTGAACTGTTTAGTTGGCTCGGTGTGCGTACTAGCAGGCCAACCCGACTAAACTATCGGCCGATAAAAAGTCTGTGGTCTGCGGGGGCTCTTAAGGTATGTAGAAACCTAAGAAAGTTTTTAATTAGGTATTACCTATTAAAAAAATATATTTACATACTTCTCTTTGATTAAGGATCTCTCGTGTGGCGTTTGTGGAAACACTATCTACCTGCTTTTTTTTTTTTTTGGGGTGGAAATCCTCTTGGATGTCCTCCGCCCTGGGGTGGGCGGAGGGGTCTGTCAGACTCTTACTGACTAAAACCACCCCGGTGTTCCATCTCACACCTGCGCCGAGGGTCGCGGGAACTTACGACACTTCCGCAACCCCCGGCTGGTGCCGGCCCGCCGCAGCGGGCCTCCTCGGGTTAGCGGGGGGCGTGAGGTGTTAGACTCCTCCCGCGCCGTCTAAGAGGGGCGCGCTTGGAACACTTCGCGCCGCCGCCTCGGGTCCTGATGTGTGGGGGGGCAACAGACTTCCCCAAGTCCGTCGCCCCTGGACCCATTTAGGGGGGCTGGAAGCGGGCGTTGTCCGCCCTCCGCCGACGCCCGGTGCGTCTGCTGCGGGCCGGGTGAGTGGAGGTGATCTCCCTCACCCTTTCCGCATCCTCCTTCTGCGACATGACCGTGTCGCAGAAGGACACCACCGCGTCCCAGGACTCCTCGCTGTCGACCATGGACTCGACCACGGCCGACAGCGACAGGTCACCGCCTACTCCTGAGATGAGGGCACGGCGCGGCTCCTCCCAAGCGGCACACTCTGCCAGCGTGTGCCACGCCGTGTCCTCCCGGCAATCGCCGCAGTGGTGACACCGGGCGTCTGGCTCCCTGTTTATGCGACACAGGTACTTCCCGAAGCAACCGTGCCCCGAGAGCACCTGCGTCGCCCGAAATGACAGGGAGCTGTGCCTCCTCCCGAGCCAGCGCTCGAGCACTGGCCGGACCGCCCCGACGGTGGCGAGGGCGGCGGTAGGGCGTGAAAGCCTGTCCCGCCACTCCTGCGTCAAATACTGGCCCAACCCACAATTTTTTGGTACGACCCTCTAGCTAAAAAGCTAAGAGCACACTGCACCTGAAAAATATAATAATACATAGATAGGTGCCTATTTGGGTTGATGTGGTTTTATTTTAATTTACAGCTGTTAATAAAGTATTGTGTGGTACCACAATATTATTGTTGTTTAGTATAAACTAAGAAGACGAAGATGCTTTAACTCATGTTATAAATTGCAACAACCAACAACATAAGTACCTAGTTGCCTGCATTACCTATAATTAAATTGGTTTATTAATGTAAAATATCTTACCTTTATTTCCAGGGGAATTTCAGGGGAACCTTTTAATCCGGCATGACCTTTTAGGTCGTTACACATTTTGACAGTTGTTTTCGTATCGATATTCTTAAATTACGATTGCGTAAGCATAGTGGACATCAAATTGATAATCATTTTAGCTGTCATCGCTTTCGTGAAAGACACTACTCATAGGTAGTGTTTTAGGAATTCTAGTGATCATCACCGAAGCCGCTATTTAGTAAAGGGAGTATAAGTTGCGAGTTTTGTTGTTTGATTGCATTTGATTGTGATTCGTGCATATATTTATCTGATATTTGTGTTTTAGAGACTTGATAACATTGTTAAACTACTAAAAATGGCACGTCTAATTTTGTTGGGATTTGCTGAAGAGCGAAAAAAAAATCTTCTACGGGTTGAGACACGCCGCCTTCGCGATGCTAGTAATCCATTGCAGTTGCCAGAAAGAGAGTTTGTTGCGAATTTTCGTTTGAGTAAAGCTGGATTCCAACAGGTTTTGGAAGAACTCAGGCCATATTTACCACAAGCTCGACGAAAAACGGCTGTTCGCAATGAATTAAAAGTAAGTACTATTCCCTTCTAAAGTAATGTCTATTTGTTGGAAAAATATAAGTAATTAAGTATAACAACTTTATAGCAGTAGGTGTACTCGTTTGAATTATCTTGTGAAACTAAGAAATGAATTTTAATTACCTATTACAGATTTGGGCAGCCTTAAACTTTTTTGCCAATGGGTCATACCAACGGAATGTAGGTGCCTCATTTCTCTGCAATATGTCCCAGCCCACATTTAGTAAGTGTCTACACGAAGTTACTGATGCACTCAATGTCAGGGAAGTACTCCTTAAGTACATAAAGTTTCCTTCATCTCAGCGAGAGGGAAACCATTATGAAAGTGTAAGTTTATTATCTGTTTTATTATAATAGTAGGTAATAATTATATTAAAATAGAAATATTTTGAATTGACCTATTGCACTACCCCAAAACTTTCCCACTAGGGGCCCTTTAGAGTATAAATTGACTGAATTAACTGTGTTCATCCATGGAAATGTGCGTTTTCCGCTTGACCCGCCACCCGCTCCCGCTGCCCGCCCCGCGCCACTGTAATCGCACACTAACAGGTTGTGCGTTATTTATGTTACACCTTGTATACCAAAAAAGCTCAAACCAGAGGAAAGGAACAAAATTAATACAAACCTTTTGAAAATGATTGTATACGATTTTCAACCTTTCTCCATTGTAAATAGCGTAGGTTTTCGTGCGTACACGCCTGCACTGAAACTTTTTTTAACACTGACAATGCCTCCAACATGGAGAGAGCCGCAAAATATTTTGAATTAGATGGCTGGGTTCATTTTGGATGTTATTCGCATAAACTAAACCTCGTCGTTCAAGATGCACCTGCCGAAATTAAAGAAACGGTAGAAAAAGTGCAGAGTTGGAAACCACTTCAAAAAAGCAGTATATCAAAAGAAAAATTATTAAAATACCAAACAAACCAACAGAACCTATTGCACTACCCCAAAACCAATCAACCCAACCCGTAAATCAACCCAAAACTGTGATAAAATCGGTTCCAACACGATGGAACTCAGTATACCTAATGCTGGAACGGTTCGTTGAGATAGGTGAACCGTTGCGAGCCATCATTCCTAATTTAGGAACCGATCTTCCAATAATACCAATGGAAGAATGGAAATGTATTGAACAAAGGGGAATGCCAAGATTTCTTTTACGACTCGGCCAGATAGAACAAGGATGAAAAATATCTTAATAAAAAGGGCAAATATTGTAGAATGTATTACAATAACAACATTTCCGCTGGAAGTGCACCAAGAAAAGTTATAGGTCGATAAAGTTGACCTTAATAGTAGATTTTTAACCTGGGGAAGAATGGTAATTCGAAAATCGAACTAACATTTTCTTTATACTCCGTCGACATTTTCATGAATAATTTTTTTAATCCTTGTCGTATTGGTAGACCTTCAATATTTTTGTAAAAATCTTAATAATATTGTTTGATTAAAGCATTTAACTATGTAAATAACAAAACTTAACCATTTTTGGTCAGAATAATACCTAAATAACCAAACCAAAACCAAAGCAAAATAAATATTATATTAATTGGAATTTGTCGTATATTGACGTTGCCATGGCAACGATGATAAAACATGAATGCCGTAATACCAAATAACATTAAAATCATACTTTTACTAAACAAAGTATTTTATTTGACAAAAATCCATAATATTGTATTCACGATAGGAATATTATACATAATATGGTTAGGTACTTACTTCGATACAGATACCTACTTATTTTTGGCAATAATCGTAAGAAAAAAGTGGAAGCCATTTTAATTGTGACAAAGGTGTTGTCGCCATTAAAATAAAATTATAACAATATTCGATTTTAGACGTAATCGATTATCAAGTATGTATAAAATCGAATGGAATATAAAATAAAAAAAGAAATATACTTATTTCGCAAAATAAATAGTTGATAGTAATTTATAGTAATAATAGCTTTGTAAATTATTTCATAATATTACAAAATATTAATTTAAAATTAGTATAAATCAAAGAGATTAATTAAATATGTTAACTAACACTATTGAATGCCTTTGGTACCTATACATACTCAGCTTAATAAAATATTATGTTATTTATTGTGTTTCGTACAAGAAAAGTAGCCCTAAGTTAAATCACAAGAATAGTGACAAACCTGTTGTGTTATAGTGGTTACTAGGATTATTCGTAATAGCTTATTACTAATAAAACTTAGTACTATAATTTGTAGGTATTAATGGAAGAGCACAATTCACTTAGCACATTTCTCAAACAAGAAAACGTGAATAAAAAATAAATACTTATTTACCTAAATAACATGATATTATTATGATAAGTATAATTATTTACAATTACATATTGTTTCATGGTTGTAATCGATTTATAAATGTAATTTTAGTATCGATATAATTATATTTTTATACTGTGCAACATTTCTATTTACAGTTGTAGATAAAAAAAAGCGTTGAAACTTACTAACCAAAACAATAAAATACTATTTAAAATGAATATCCGACGGTGTACTTCCCCAGACTTTATTTATATTGCATAAATCTTACAAAAAATAAACGCGAATTATCAAAATTACTGCATGTCTGTTCATACTACTTTGTATTGGCCGGATCTTGGCATTCCCCTTTGTGCCATACTCAAACCATTTTACGAAGTCACTGTCAAAATGAGTGCATAAAATTATTCAATCGCGAATAAGGGCATTATTTTAACTTTAAGCTGATAAAAATATGCGACAATTACACCAGGTTGCCAGAATTACACCCCCAAGTAAAAAAAACTTGCCATAAAGTTAAAAGCGGGTATGACAAAACGACTGGGAGATTTAGAAAAAAATTACACTAAGTTTGAGCACAGTTTAGGACCCTATATTTTAATTAAAAACCATAGAAGATCTTAAAAAAATACTAAAAAGGAAAATTACTTACGAAATAGACAAGAAAATTCAACAATCAAACAATTCAGAATAAATTCAACCTGTACCATCGACATGAGCTGCAAATCCTATTCCGTCCCAAATTTTCGGATGCGATATGGCGACATACAGTTTATGGTGTGAATTCGACGGCGAAGCCAACAAAGAGTTTGAACCTAAACCCTTAGATGTTCAGGCATCCGAACAGTTAGAAAAATATTTAGGCGACAATTTAATTAAAAGAACAGAATGCCCCTTTAAATATTGGCGTGAGCACAAATTCATTTAGGCCGAATTGTATGCATTATTTATAAAACACTGCAACATTATGGTGACTTCGATTCCTTGTGCGAACGAATATTTTCCAAGGCTCGCGCTCACCGCGCTTGCTTTATTCGCGCGCGCCCATTCGGACTACGTACCTACGCAATTTAAAAAAGCATGCTTATAATAAAGCTTATAAAATAGCATGCTTAAAATATAAAGCATATAGCATTAAGCAAGTGATTGCCATATAGCAACTTTGAACACTACTACACGCTTAGACCGTTCAGTCAGCGCGCGGCAGCGGCAGAGTGAAGTCACTTGTTTGTTTGCTGTGGCGTGCACAATGGCTTGTTCAAAAGAAAAGGAAGTGATTTTTAATGTTATTGATGTGTACCGTTACATGCCCTATTTATGGCAGAAAAATCACAAAGATTATTTATACCAATCACTTTGTGCAGAAAGATTCCGTGTGTTGTTAGAAATTTATAAAAACTTCGATGAAAAGGCTACAGTGAAAACAATAAAAAAGAAGATGAATATGCGCACCAATTACAATAAAGAATTGGTTAACCGCTCACGTGCAAACGGTACCTGCGGTTCCCAGTTGTACAGTGGATCGTCCCCATACAAGAGGTTGGATCTAAAAACAAAAATGAAAAAAGTATTAAATTTAAATAAAAAATATATACAGTTGCATTCCTCTATTGAAGAGCAACAAAAAATGTTACTACGCTTTTTTTATTTGACCAGCACTTTACGAGCAAATCGATGAAAACTGTTATTTTTGTATGGAAACGAACACAACAATGTCTGTATCTCATGATTCCCTCCTTGTTTCGATTTGCGCTTTTCATTACTGTTATTTGCCTATTTTATGCCACATTTTCTTCAAGGACACATGGTGCCCCCAGAGGGCCCCTTCCGAAATATTTTGCCTATAGCAACTATCTTTGTTATTGTATTACTGGTGGAATAGAGGTACATTTAGTGTACTTATTACCGAAAATTAGTTATCACTAAGCAGTTCCTTAAATAACAGGTGCATTAGTGAGTACTTTAATGACTTATTAAGGCTTTTGTTGTAATATTATTATAACAAAAGTGTTAATAAGTTAATAGCAAAATCGACAGTTTCGATGATATGGATTTAGCCGCAGTGAGGAGAAAAGTACATATGTTTTTTTTTGCAAATGAAATGCCAACCATTGAAAAAGTTATGGAAAGTGTCAATAATGATGACAGTCTACCTAATATAAAAAAAGATGTAATGTGTAAGTTGATGAAGAAATTAGGCTTTAAATACTCCAAACGCAGTCGCAAGAGTATGCTTATTGACAAACCAGACATTGCAGTATGGCTTGTAAAGTATTTAAATGAGATTGCAAAATATAGAAGAGACGGGAAGAAAATATATTATTTGGATGAAACATGGGTCAATGAAGGTATGATAACAACATTAACATGTTTTTAAAATAAATATTCTACACTGTTACCTTTGTAAATATGTTATAAACTCATTAATATTGTTTTTTGCAGGACACACCAAATCTTTAACATGGCAAGATACTACAATAACATCCTGTAAAGAGGCTCACCGGCGGGTTCCCTACTTGAAATCGAATGCCGTAGGATCGAATAACACTTGCTCGAAAACGTTAAGTCGATAGTACTTGAAATCGAACAATTATGAGCGCGAAAGTTCACTGTCTCGATGCATCAAAATCTCGAAAACTATAAGCTCGAAGCATCGGCAGCGCGACAGCTCATTATCTTGAAACATCATTTCTCGAACGACCAATAAATCGAATTGACAGAATAGTTTTAACGATTCTTATTTCAGATCAGCGTTATGAAACAATACACGAGTAGAAATATAAAACAAGTTTAATCATGAAGATAGAAAAATGTCATAGCTACTCGATACAAATATTCTGTGCTCATATTGTTCTCATTATGGTTAAAACTACCCCCATTAATATTTTTCTGGCTAAATAAAAATATGCGTGAGGGTAGTAAAAACAGATATTGTTTACAACGCAATTAGTTGACAGTACGTAGTTTGTGGTTGCAAGCAATGTTGTTTAATGATTATTTTTATAAAAATGTCCAGTAAAAATAAAAATAAGCATAAAAAACAAAAGCAATGCAACAGTACGACCATTACTGAATCCCCAGAAGGAAACGGTATGCATTACTTGATAAAAGAAATGAGTGCTCATTGTTACGCACCTGATCCTGGTATAAAAAATATAGTACAATTGAAAAATAATATAAAACAAGATGCCACAGTAAATTTTACGTCGCGTCCAGCGCAAATAACTAACAAAAATTTAGTTAGTGTGCCGAGCTCAAGCGCATGTTCAGTCCCTAATAAAAACGCTTTGCGACAAATTACAAGGCCCGCTAAGAAGAAAGGAAAACCAATTGAACCCACAAAATTAGAAGACATAGAAATACCAGAGGAATTGTGTAAAATAGATGGGGAAATATTTCTTGCGAAAGATTACAAGTTTGTCGAGGAACGTATATTGCTGTTTACCACTAAAAGAAACTTAGAAGTATTGAAAATGTCTGTAGTATGGATAATGGACGGAACTTTTCAGAGTTGCCCACAATTGTTTAAACAGTTATATTCCATTCATGTTATTGTCGAAAAAGGTGGTTATCAAAGAATCGTGCCCTTGGTATATGGTTTTGTTACTCGGAAAACTGAAGAATGCTATATTTATCTTTTCCGCCAGCTCATAGAATACGCCGCCGAAAGCAATATAGTTCTGGAGCCTCAACATGTCATATCAGATTTTGAACAGGCAGCATTAAACGCCATTAAGATTGAATTTGGGAACGCAATTAGCAAGGGTTGCTTTTTTCATTTTGGTCAGTCTTTGTAGTCTTTGGTCAGACTTTAACGGACATGTGGGAAGAATGAAAGGGGCTTATGGAAGAGTACATGGGGGATGGGGGTTTGGAAATCCCAACAACGAGGGAGAAACGCTGTTGCAATCCGCTACTGCATTTGACCTGGCAGTAGCCAACACCTGGTTTCAGAAGAACGACAGTCATCTGATAACATATAAAAGTGGCAACCACAAAACCCAAATAGACTACTTCCTTGTCAGACGCCACAATATAAAACACGTCAGAGACTGCAAAGTAATACCAGGAGAAGATTTGGTCTCACAGCACAGACTCCTGGTATTGACGGTAGTTTTAACACTACAGTGGTCAAAAAACAAAGAGCGTCCCCCCCCTAAAATTAAATGGCATATGTTAGAGAAGACTGATTGTGCGAAGAAATTCAGAGAGCGAGTGGTAGATAAAATGATAGAGATGGGAGATATGAATGATAAGAGTGTGAATGAATGCTGGAATGAAATGGCTGGGTGTATTCGGTGTGCAGCCAAGGATATTTTGGGAGAGACGAGAGGAAGGGGCACGATAGATAGGGATACATGGTGGTGGTCGACAGAAGTACAGAATGTATTGAAGGAGAAAAAGAGAAAATTCAAGGAATGGCAGAGTGTTGAAGAAAATAGTGTTTGTTTGAAAGCCGAAAAGAAGAATGAGTATGATGCTTTAAAGAAAAAAGCCAAGAAAGCTGTGGCCACAGCGAGAGCGAAAGCTCAGAATAAGATGTATGACGCACTAGATAGTCTACAAGGCCAAAAAGACCTGTACCGGCTGGCTAGAGCTAGAGAAAAAAAGGCGAGGGATGTTTGTCAGATTAGATGTATTAGAGATGAAGCGGGAATGGTTCTTTCAGATGATGAGAAAATTAGGAATAGGTGGAAGGGTTATTTTGAAAGACTGATGAATGAGGAGAATGACTGGAGTGGTGTGCTTGAGAATAAACCAATGAATGAGGGGTTAGTGAGAATGGTAAGTATGGATGAAGTGAGAACAGCAGTAAGTGGAATGAAGAATGGTAAGGCACTAGGGCCAGATGAAATACCAGTTGAAGTGTGGAAGGTATTACGGGTTGATGGATGGACGTGGTTAGCTTCATTCTTCAATAAGTTGTTGCTGGAAGAAGCCATACCTGATGAATGGTGCAACAGTTCGCTGGTGCCCATCTTTAAAAACAAAGGTGATGTGCTGGAGTGCAACAACTATAGAGGAATAAAGCTAATGTCACATAGTATGAAAGCTTGGGAGAAAGTTATTGAAAGGCGGCTGAGAGAAGAGAGTGAAATTTCACAAAACCAATTCGGTTTTATGCCAGGTCGGGGTACAACAGATGCCATTTTCGCTATCCGCCAGCTATGCGAAAAATACAAAAGTGCGCATAAAAACATGCACATGGTGTTTGTTGACCTCGAAAAGGCATACGACCGGGTGCCTCGTGAGGTTTTGTGGTGGGCCCTTAAGGAGAAAGGTGTGCCTGGGAAGTATGTGCAGTTGATTCGGGCAATGTACAGTCGATGCAGTACCCAAGTCCGGTCTACAGTGGGTACTACTGACAGCTTCAATGTGGCTGTCGGCTTGCACCAAGGGTCGGCACTCAGCCCTTACCTCTTCCTGGTAATAATGGACGTTTTGACAGCGGACATCCAGGAAGAGGCTCCCTGGTGCATGCTGTTTGCCGATGACATTGTGCTGGTTGCCGAGAGTGGCTTAGAGGTCCAGAGCAGATTGGAGGTGTGGTGGCAAAGACTAGAGAGTGTTGGCCTGAAATTGAGCAGAACAAAAACTGAGTACTTGTTTTGCGATTTTGGCGGTCTCTCTAGTCTTGAGCCAATATCTCTCGGCGGAACGCCCATACCGATCTGCTCCGACTTTCGGTACCTCGGGTCGCTTGTCCAAGGGGACGGCGGAGTAGACCGAGACGTAACGCACCGGATCAACTCAGGATGGATGAAATGGCGACAGGTCACTGGAATTACTTGCGACCCACGGATGCCTCTCAAGTTAAAGGGGAAAATCTATAAGTCCATGATAAGACCTGTCGTACTGTATGGATCGGAATGTTGGGCCGTGAAGAAGACGGATGAGAAAAGATTGCATGTAGCGGAGATGAGAATGTTGAGATGGATGTGTGGAGTGACCAGAATGGATAAGGTCAGGAATGAGTATATTAGAGGAAGTTTGAAAGTAGCGCCCGTGACAGAAAAGTTGAAAGGGAACCGTTTGTCTTGGTATGGACATGTGAAGAGGAGGGATGAAACGCATGTGACCAAAAGAGTTATGAATATAAATGTGGATGGATGGAGAGGAAGAGGGAGGCCAAAGAAAAGATGGATGGATTGTGTGAAGAATGATATGAAAGAGAAGGGAGTCAGTGATACCATGACGGGTGACAGGACGGAATGGAAGAAGAAAACATGTTGCGCCGACCCCAAGTAACATGGGATAAGGGCAGGAAGATGATGGTCAGTCTTTGTAGAGAAAAATCCAAGAAAGCGGTCTATCTTCTAGATACGGCGAAGACAGTGAATTTGCGTTAAAATTACGCCATCTTCTTGCTTTAGCCTTCCTGACTCCAGAAGAAATTCCTGAAGCGTTTCAAGTTCTGAAAGACCACGTATTGCCACAGGAAGCAGAAACGATAGTGACTTGGTTTGAAAGATATTATGTTGTCGGCAAACTAAGCTCACATTCCTCAGGAACAAGCTCAACCACAGTTACAATTTCAAGAACACAACAGCCTCTTTTCCCTCCTGCACTGTGGTCAATTCAGCTCAATAATGAAAGGGGGTTTCCTAGGACCTAAAATAACGTTGAAGCATGGCATCGTCGTTGGAATGCCCTGTTAGACAATAAAAAACTTGGATTATATGAAACAATTGGAAAACTTAATGAAAAACAAGTAAACACCAAACACGTAATAGAAAAAGCCAATGCCGCAGTAGACAAGACACCACCTAAAAAGAAAATGAGACAACGCAATGCCTCTATTATGAGGTTATGTGAGAATAAAGAGAAAATGGGCTTACTAGACTTTTTGAGAGGTATTGCAAATCATACAAAGTTGTAATTATTGCTTATTTCTTTTTTTTTGCCATATTTAAATTATGTTTGAACTAATCTTTTAATTTATTTCGTAATTTCGTACATAAGTAGGTACTTACTTGGTAAGTTTGAGACTGAGATTATTTTACATGATTAAACTTGATTTATACTTCTACTCGTGTATTGTTTCATTCCGCTGATCTGAAATAAGAATCCTTGAAACTATTCTGTCAATTCGATTTATTGGTCGTTCGAGAAATGATGTTTCAAGATAATGAGCTGTCGCGCTGCCGATGCTTCGAGCTTATAGTTATTCGAGATTTTGATGCATCGAGACAGTGAACTTTCGCGCTCATAATTGTTCGATTTCAAGTACTATCGACTTAACGTTTTCGAGCAAGTGTTATTCGATCCTACGGCATTCGATTTCAAGTAGGGAACCCCTCACCGGCAGGGTTTGTCTACAGGGTTAAAGAATCCCAGCGGGAAAGGAAAACGCCTTATTTTAGGCCACATTGGTAAGAATATTACTTTACAGCCTTTAATAGAAATGCCAAGATGATAATTTTATTTTATAAGCTTATGTTTAAGTCCCATGAAATGGGGGGCAAACCTATTGCCATTAACGGGGCACAACTCCAGAGTCCAGGCTGCTACTCAAAAATTCCAGATAGAAAAACCCAATAACACTGCCTGACCTGGGAATCGAACTGTAAACTTCATGCTCAGCAGTAGCGCTTGCGACTAGACCAATGAGGCAGTCAATGTACAATAAATTATCATTTTAAGTCAAAGTACATACGAGATGCTCATATTATAAGAAAATATGATTATTAGTCAGTTGTTGAATGTTATTTAAAACTATGTTTCAGGTTCATCAAGTGGTTTTGTTGAAGGAGGTGAACTAATATTTCAAGTAACTAAGGGTGATGGTGATTACCACTCAGAAATGGATGCATATAATTTTGAGAAATGGATCACCACAATTTTCAACAAACTGGAAAAAGACTCAATTTTGGTGATGGATAATGCACCGTATCACAGTAGAAAAAAAAAAGTGACAACAACCGCAACAAGAAAGGCTGATATTCAGAATTGGTTAAAAGAAAAAAATATTGATTTTGAAGAAGCAGAATTAAAAGCGCAACTACTAATAAAAGTTAAACATGAAAAACACAAATACCAATCCTATGTTGTGGATGAATTAGCCAAGGAAAATGGTGTCAGTGTTGCGACTGCCACCATATCACTGTGAGCTCAATCCAATTGAGTTAATATGGGATATATAAGGGGTTTGTAGCCAATAAAAATAAAACTTTTAAAATGGCTGACCTAAAAATTCTTTTGGCAGAGGCTTTAGCTAATGTGACTACCGAGAATTGGAAAAATTGCGAGGGTCATGTAATAAAAGAAGAACAGAAAATGTTTAAATTAGACAAAATAATTGATGACACCACTGAACGCTTTATTATTAATGTGCCAGATAGTTCATCAGATTCGGATTCAGAATAGAGCCTATTAATATGTGACTATACAATATGATTTTAACATTTGAAATAAAAGGTTTAGCATCTATGAGTCACGTGGTTTTTTTTGTTTACCCTTTTTTAACTACCTAAACCTATGGAGTATACATTATGTTTAATTCAAGAAACCCAAATGGAACTTGTAAACGCCAATTTCTAGATATTGTGATAAATTATTATTGTCTTTTTGTTTAACTACATATGTGATTTTTGAAACTGTTGATTAGTTTATAATATTTAATTTTTATTCCTCCGTCGAGGAATAGGAATAAGGAATAAGGAGGATAATAAAACTGTGATTATGATTGTAATGTTCTAGTCGATTTTGAAAATTGTAACCTATCAACCAGCTGTGGAAATTATGTCGGTTAATTACCCACTTCAATAAAAAATAAGCAATCAAAGCTATACTAAGCAGTAGGATCATTTTTTAATACTTGAGTGAAACATTTAATAAAAGTTCATTCAAGAATATGACTATTATTTACCTACCATATAATTTGGAAATATTTAAATTAGCCTCACCCTTAGCCCTGCTAAAAATCAAATCCGTAAGTATATTTAAGCTATCCTTTACCGGTCTCTAGATTAAATAATTTAAATTGATGGCCAGTGGGAATTGGATCAAAAGAGTTGTGCCATTGTCCCCCAACGGTGGCCATAGGGAATGTTAAAAAAATCGTGTCGCTCTCCACTAGTGGTGGCGAATGGAAATAATTTACAAAGTTGTGACGCTGTCCCCCAGTGGTGGACAACGAGAATAATGTTTTAAAGTTGTCTCGCTGTCCCCCAGTGGTGGCCAGACAAGTGGTGGATGGACATCGGGAATAATCGGATTACTCAGACGACGATGATGTAGCTGATCCTTCATACATTTTGGAACAGAATGATCCGTATTTGCGTCAAGACTCGGATGAGGAACCCGAAGTAACAAACCCAGAAAATCAGGACAATGACATCTTGCCACCGATCTCTGAGACCAATACTAGCACTACGATTCATCCATATGAAACACCGCCTACTGTTCTAGAACCCAGTACCAGTTCCAAATCTATTTCACGAAGCACACGTGTTCCTAAGACAAATGCCATATGGAAAACTAAAAACTTAGAGGTGAACGAAGACCAGGTGAGGTTCCGGGGATCTTTCAAGTTACCAAATGAAACACTAGAATTGCAGACACCTTATCAGGTATTTTCTTATTTATTCACTGACGATATTGTGGATCTCATTAGAGATGAAACAAACCTCTACAGTGTGCAAAAAGATTCCAGCAGACCTATCAATGTTACAAGCTAGGAAATAAGACAGTTCATTGGAATTATTTACTTCATGTCCATAATTCATCTACCCAATGTGCGAATGTACTGGTCAGAGAAGTTTGGCTATACCCACATTCGCGAGACCATGACTCTAAAACGGTTTGAGTTGTTGAGAGAAACACTTCATTTCAATGATAACTCTAAAATGATACCATATGGTCAGCCAAATTCTGATCGACTATATAAAATCAGACCGATAATTGAAAAACTAAACCATAACTTTGCAAAAGTGCCCTTTGAACAACATTTGTCCGTTGACGAACAAATGTGTTCAACCAAAGCGCGATGTGGTCTAAGGCAATATTTGCCAGACAAACCCCACAGCAACAAGGTTACAAGTTTGAGGTTTACAGTGGCCAGGAGAATATATGCGCAGATGGCGAGCCTGAATTAGGTGCCTCATCTAATGTAGTCGTTCGACTTGCCAGAGAGATTCCTACCAACCAAAACTATAGACTGTTTTTTGACAACTACTTTACATCCTTACCCTTGATTGAGTTTTTTTCACGATGTAGTATTTTAGCTTTAGGCACCGTTAGGAGAAACCGTATCCCTAACTGCAAACTCCCAGAAGAAAAGCAACTGAAAAGGCAACCTAGAGGCACCTCAGTCGAACAGGTCGCAAGCTATAACGGTATTGACATTTCCCTAGTGGCCTGGAGAGATAATAAAATTGTGCACCAAGTATGCAACTTTGCTGGCAAAAATCCAACATCTTTCGTTCGTAGATTTAAGAAGTCTCAAAAAACATACATCGATGTGGAACGGCCCTTTATTGTCGCAGAATACAATCGACATATGGGAGGTGTAGACTTAATGGATAGCGTAATGGGTCATTATAAAATTAGGCTACGAAGCAAACGTTGGTTTATACGACTCTTTTACCATTTTCTTTACATGACCATGTGTAATTCTTGGCTGCTATATAGAAGAATTCATGCTGACACGGCAAACACTGACAGGGTGCTCAATTCTGCTGATTTCCGACTAGAAATTGCTGAGACTTTAGTCAAGTATAAAAAGGTGAACCGGCTGAAGCGCACTAGTGACGTAGAAGCACTCATCATCACCCAGGACAAAAAGAAGAAAGGGCCTTGTCAGTATATCCCGCCTAAAGACGTCAGATTGGATCAGTTAGCGCATTAGCCTGTTTGGACTGTCAAAAGGCTTAGGTGCAAATATCCAGGTTGCACTGGAACAGCCCAAACAGAATGTGAAAAGTGCGGAATAGCCTTGTGTTTTAACAAAAATAACAACTGTTTTCGATCCTTTCACGTTTCGTAAAATTCGTAACATTTATATGTTTTAACACCATGATGCTTATCTGCATCACTATGTTTTTTTTTTTCAAAAACAAATACCTTTCCTTACCTCATTTTTTTTCGTTATTTTTCCCATCATTATATAGTTAGTCTGAATCTATTGCCAATAAAAAAATACAAAAACACGTTGTTGCGCCGTAAAGGGTTAAACCGGACCAAAGATTGTCCGGTTTTAATAAAAAATCATAATATAATATCTGGCATTCGGGCCGACAAGTGTAATTAATAATTGTTTTATGAGCAGTGTTTTTTAAAAGTGTTCTCAGTGTGCGCCGCCGGCGACCAATAGCAGAATTGACAGCACGCGGCCACCCTCGCCCCGCCCGCGCGTCCCGTGCGTCTCTCGGCAGTCCGTGCGTTCCGCACAGTCGCTAACAAGTTATAAGTAGAAGTAGCCGCGCCGCTCGAACAATTGTATCGTCGCTATCAGCGATTGATATTTAATTTCCTGTTTTATTGCTCTCGTGTCGTGTGTGTGTGTGTGTGGTAGACTTTTATAACCAAAATGTCAGACGAGGAAGCGTCTACCAGCAAAGCAACTCCACCTAAGAAAGTAAGACGCGTTTGCTACTATAATGTTGACTGGGAATCACGATTTTCTTGGCAAGAAAATGTAATGAAGAAAACACAAAAGGCTATTGCAAATTCTGTAAAATTACGTTCACTGTAGCCTATGATGGCTTGAAAGCATTAACGCATCACGCTGCGTCAAAGAAGCATAAAGAGTCTGAAAAAGCTATAGCCATGTCTCAGCGAATGATTTCTTTCTTTACACCAAAAGGCAGCGTGCAAAGTGAGAAAGTCCGTATTGCCGAATTAACTGAGGTTTATCACAGTATCAAGCACCACATTTCATACGTTGCTCCAGATTGCCCCTTAACACTGAGTTGCAAGAAAGATACCATTAGGTGATCGTTAACTAATCCGACATTAAAAATAATGTCTCCATTAAATTAATGGCTATTGCATGAACACCAATTAGGTCGTAGTTCGTTCTTCATTTACTAATTATCATATAATGAAATCATTATGTCTAGAGTGAATGTTTCTACAACGAATGAACGATTGCGTTTATGTACACCTAGAAACTTGTATTTAAATTGGTTTTGGAAAGGAATAAAACGTATCAGACATTAAAAAAAACTAACGTCACTGTGTCGTCAACTGTCAAGTCATTCATTATTTGCTTGTCTGGTACTTTTCAAATTTTTATCGTTATTATTTATTTTAAACGACGAAGAATGGCAACGAAAAGAAAACGTGGTGCAAATTATACTTATCAAGTAACTGAAAAACTTTTAGAGCTTGTCAGCCAGTAAGTATTCAGTTCCTTTTAATACGGTTCTAGTTAAGTTATCCCATCCTGGACAATCGACTAGCTTATAGCCAGATAAACGATTAAGCAAATTACTATAGGCTGCTACCCACCAGGATACATTATGAATTAACATTACCTTTTGTTTGCAGTTCAGTCAAAAAAGAAAAATAATTACAAACAATTATATTTCAAAAGAAAGTGCCAAAATGCTTTCTTGGAGAGGAGAAAAATCTACCAGGAGATTAGACTGAGACAAAAAGAGCACAGCATGCTATTAAAACAACATCAACTTATGATGAAATGTATGCAGGAAGAACATGAGACGAAGATGAAAAATTTTAAATAAAATGTTGAGAAAAAATAGATTTCTGTTTTATTTTTTTAATTATACTAATACATATAAGTAATTTAAAAAAATTAAGAAAACACAGTATTTATTACAGCTGTTCTCACAGAAAAATCTTGATGGCCTTGTGCTGGAACTATTTCTGCTGCGTCAAATCCAATGTTGATATCAACTGCTTCCTCTTCTTCCAGTTCAATTGCGATATTATGCAACACCGCCGTTGCAACAATGACTTTTAATATGGTGTCCATTTTTCTTAATGTTATTCCTTTCTGAATACAAGGAAAACGACGTTTCCATACGCCTATACATCTTTCTACGGTATTCCTTGTGGTTATGTGACTCCTATTGTAATTTTCTTCAGCAATTGACTGTATGTTTAATAATGGTGTAAGCAAAAAGCTTTTACAAAAGTAACCACTATCGCCAAGAAGATAAAAACCTCCATATGAGCCATTTTCCAATTCAGCACACAATGGAGAGTTGTTAAATATAGTGCTGTCGTGGACTGACCCTGGCCAACGGGCAATGATGTTTCTAATTTTCAGTTTTGCATCCGAAACAATTTGCACATTTATAGAAAAATATCCCTTGCGACATCTATAGCATTCTGCAAGTCTGCCTCCAGGAGAATTAATTTTAATATGTGTGCAATCGACTGTTCCAATGACTCTGGGGAAATCTGCTAACTCGTAAAACTCTTCCGCAACTTGGTGGCATTCTTGTTGTGAGGGCAATTTTATATATGTACGAGCAAGGTGGGCAATTGCACTTGTCACTTTTTGTATAATGCAGCAAATAGTCGCCTTATCACAAGTCAGCAAGTCACCAAGCACATCTTGAAAGGATCCCGTTGCATAAAATCGCAACGCTATTAATAACTGCATCCTTGCATCTAGAGCCTTGGAACGATGTGTTGTAGGTTCTATGTGATGCCTTATTTTATCTAGGATGATCTCTACAATTCGCTTAGGAAATCTGAATCTTGATATAAATTCATTTTCCTCATATTTGTTCCACAAATCAATCCTATCCGGAATATTTCTGTGAGGCACTTCTTCGTCAGATAAAGATGACATACTATCCATATTAAGTAAGTAAATTTAAAATAAATGCTATACCTATATAAGGAAGTTACTCGCTATGTGTGAAGGTTATGCCGAGCAACATGGTCTAAAGTATAATCGTAAAAAGAGTGAACTATTGGTTTTCAGAGGTAGAAATAAAAGTCCGTCAAGTGTCCTCCCGGTAGAACTAAACGGTTTACCTCTACAGAGAGTTACTCAATTTAAATATTTAGGCCATGTTGTTACGGAGGACCTGAAAGATGATCTCGATATGGAGAGAGAGCGACGGGCGATGGCCGTGAGGGGAAACATGTTGGCTCGCAGGTTTGCTGGTTGTTCTGTACCAGTTAAATTAACACTTTTCAAGGCATTTTGCCAAACATTTTACACCAGCAGCTTGTGGGCTAACCATACCCAAAAAACTGGTAATATACTGCGAGTTCAGTATAATAATGCCTTCAGGGCGCTGTTGAGGCTTCCTCCTTATTGTAGTGCGTCTGGGATGTTCGCGGATGCGCATACAGACGATTACTTCGCGATCATGCGCAAGAAAGTGGCATCCGTGATGTACAGAGTGAGAGGAAGCAACAATAGCGTTCTGAAGGTTTTTGCAAATAGGTTAGAAGGGCCTACAATGGATAGGTTTATCAAGTTACATGTTGGACATGGGGCTTGATAAGTCTTCCTGTGATTGTGAGGTGTTTGTTCTGTGTAAGTGTGTTTGTGTGTCTAATTGTTCAACTAACATAGTTCCTAAGAAATTGTAATACTAACACGCTATGGGCCTTTGATGTCCGACAATAAAAACTTTTTATTATTTATTATACCTAATTACAAATAAAAAACTAATGCCGAATTTAATGGCCCCCAATCAGCTCATTAACTTTAGAACAGATAAATATCAAAATTAATCCTCTATTAACGAAAAAACCACTTTCTTGCAACACAAAATGACAGTAATGGGGAGTTTGACACTTCAAAAAATATTTTTAATGGATAATTAATCATTCCATTAAATCTAGCTTCTTGCAATGGACAGAAGAGGTTACTGGAGCATTAACATACTAATGAGAGCATTAAAATTTAATGGACCTTTCTTGCAACTGAGCGTAAAAGTTTTAAAACAAGTAATTAGCGACTCCGATATTGTAAAACAAATGACAGGAGGACGCACTAAATGTACTGCTTTAGTAAATCAAGTTTTATATCCATATTCAATGGAACTTGTGCAAGAGGATGTAAAGAATAACGTCCCGTTTTCTATCGCTACAGATGCTTCTAATAAAGGTAAAAGAAAATTCTTTCCCGTAGCGATTCAATATTTCTCACCAAAAAGCGGTATTTGTCATAAAATTTGGACTTTTGCGAAGACTCATTCGAAGATTCAAGATTTAATAAGGAACATTTATGTCAAGTTTTGGAAAAGTCACAGCTTCCATGGAGTAGGGTAACAGCAACGGAGCAGACAACGCGTCTGTTAATTTTGGAGTAAACAATTCCGTTTTTCGAAAATTAAAGTCCGAGGAAACTAATGACGCAAAAAACGCTTTCAAAGTAATGCCTGTTGATGTCGAAAATATAGTACTAAAAGTATTTTCAGAGTTTTCTTGTTCCGCAAAGAAACGAGAAGAGTTGAAGGAGTGCTTTGATTTCTTTGAGAGTGAATATAGAGAAGTTATTCGGCATGTTCCTACAAGGTGGCTAAGCTTGTTTAAAGCTCTTGATCGGATGCTATCATCGTGGGGGCCATTGAAAAGGTACTTTTTAGAACAAGGTATTGATAATTGTCCTAGGACTCTTTGGGCTATCTTATCAGATCAAGAAAACCAAATTGCAAGTGAGACCAATCCTACTTACAATGAATTATATTTGTATTTCACACATAATTTTATGGCTTCTTTTCAAGAAATTTTGTTGTTATTAGAGAGGCATTTTAGAGCAGCATATAATCTGCATAACATAATGATTAAGTTTCGGGACACCATTTCAAAAAAAACATTGTGACAAGTATTTCGGTATGAAAGTCCATATGGCATTAAGAAAAGGCTATATTTCAGACCACCAATCAAAAGAATTTACTGAAAATGCTTTAAATGTTTACCAAAGAGCACTAGCTTATACATATAGAGAGATGGTTCTTTGAAAATAACAATTATAAAACTTTTAGTTGTTTGGATCTCGAATGCGGACGATTGCCTGCGTTGGATCAACTGATTGAGTTGTGGTCATTATCTCCATGGAAGCAGCAAACTATGCCTGAAAAAATTTATGAAGAACTAGGTGCACTTCAAAATGTTTTCCCGTCACTTGAAGACAACTCCCACAATATGTGGGGCAAATTTTTTAACAATGAAGCAGCACCAAATTTGTTAAAACTCGTGCAGTATGTATGTAGTATTCCTGTATCCAATCCTTTTTAGAACGCATCTTCAGCGTTATGGGAAATTTATGGGCAGATGAAAGAAATCGTCTCACTGTACACACTGTGAATAGTGAATTGTGCGTTTTCTATAATATACGTGCTAGTTGTACTGAATTCAAAGATTCCATCTCTGATAATAAACCTTTATTGAAAGCAGTGGCATCGAATGCTAAATATAAAAAAGTAGGTTTACTGTTCATAATTTAACATTTAAATCTATCTAAATTTAGAAAGAAATAGTTACTTTTAAGTTTTTTTGTTATCAGCCAATAAAAAATTAAAAATTGACCGGTTTTTTTTTCCACCACTTCTGGCAACCCTAGGCGCAGCTAGTGAGCTGGCGAGTCACCGTCTTCCAAAACATTTCAATTTTAAACTTGAAAGGCACACGCCGTTTTCTTCCGGCAATAGAAGTTAACCATTCCACTAAACACCCCTTCCCATAGACCAGATATTTTTTTACCATATTTTACAATAGTTTTGCACCCAGCTGGGACGGGCCATGACTGTACTCCAATAGTGTAGGCGTGGATAGTCCCCGGTTGGTGCCCCACCCCATTTTAGATTGAAGTTCTCAAAGGAGCCTCTGCACGTTGGACCTGTGTCCCCCGTATGCCTTCCAAAGGAACGGACATTTTCCGCACGGAAGATGAGCCGTGAGCCGTGAGGAGATACAAATAAATAATAGTAATAATATAAACTAATATTAGTTTCACTAAATAAAGCTATAAATTATTAATTTAAGAATGTAGCTATATTCCTAAGCCTACAGGGAATAAAAACAAGTCATTTTTTAAAGTTTTGTTTTTATTAATTCCTCCCGCCTGAATATTAAAAGTTCAACTTTACTTGGTAAGCTTCCGGTTACTTCTTTAAGTGTTAGCTCCTGGTCCTGGCGCCCGAAAACATTTATATTAGTTTTATATTTTAGAGCACACATCTATCTATTTTGCCCTAGTCCAAATGTCAATAAACTCAAAGACTATTTTTTATCATTACGGTGGATAGCATGCATAGTTTAATAGAGAAAGAGATAAAGAAAAATCTTAAATCAGGGCCCATTTATAGGCCTGATCAGTACTTAGCTTTAATTATAAATGCTAAGAAAAATAAAGGTTCCACTGTACAATATGACCCGCTGATTTGGAGCTTCATAATGTTTTTGCGTGTAGATCTCCTCCTTCTTAAAGCTTTCACAAAACCTTTTAACGCGGAAGCGCACAGTTTTCGAGAAAAAAAATCCTAAAGTTTCTTAGCTTCTTTAGAATTTAAATTCTAATTAATTTACGTATAAATTGACATATCTTGCCTATGGTCCATAGCATATAAGAAGAAATGGGTATGCCCGGAGTGTACTTGCTTGTATCCGAAATGCGGAAACATTGAAACGCCTGTGAAAGTTGATGCATCTGACTTGAACATAACCACCACACCCATAAGTAATGTGAACACCCAGCGAGGGAGTAAGGCTCAATTCTCACCGACAATGATAGATGGAGATGTTGATACAGCATTACTTAATGAACTACGACAATTTCGTTCAGATATTATTGCCCGATTGGACAGTCAAGCAAATGCAATTACACACTTGCAATATCAATTCTCTCAGACAAAAAATGATCTCGACAATTTAGTCAAAATACGGTAAAATACGGATAATGATGGTGATATAAAAAAAAAGTCAATTTTAAGTTGACTCGTAATAACCAATCCCAGGAATTAACAAAGGAAATACCTGCGAGCTCTCCCTGTACATTTGCTGAAGCCGTTAGCCAAAATACCAGGGCCAGTAAGCCTAAAAAGAACACCAGTAGCCAACAAACTGCAAAGACGCAAAATGTAAACATATGTGGGGCCACGAAATCTACTATACTCCAGACACAGACGAGTATTAGCCCACCAGCGGCTATTGAACCACCGAAGCAAGAGGAGGAACTTAACCAAAACAGCTGGACTACGGTGCAAAATAAGAAAAGTAACCGTTTGTCTAAGGACGTGACCTTTGGAAAAAATACTGAGTTAAAGGCAATACTAGCTACCGAACGAAAGAAATACCTACACATATGGCGTTTACATCCGGAAACCACTTTAGATGCTATGACTGATCACGTTAAAAGTGTATGTGGCCCAGAGGTGATTATGAAAATTGAGAAAATCAAGCATAAAACAGAACGAGATTATTCATCTTTTATAATAGGTGTACCTGAAAAAGTATATGACAATTTAAATAAAGCAGAAATATGGCCACTGAATGCCGAATTCAATGAGTGGATTTGGTTTCGTAGACCACCCAAATAAACGTTCACCGAACAATAATAAGATAGAAATATTTTACCAAAACGTAAGGGGTCTTCGGACAAAATTGGACACCTTTAGAAACAACATAGTGTCATCTAATTCGGACTTATACGCCATCACCGAAACAGGCTGCAACGAATCCATTCAAGATGCGGAAATCGTCCCTCAGGGATATAAAATATTACGTTGTGATCGAGCGGATGGTCGGAAACAAGGCGGCGCGCTTCTCGTGGCCACACACCGGTTCGAACTACGGCAAGTACTTGTCTCGGACGCATCGATAGACACCTGCGTTTTTGAATTGGTTTGTGCAACGGTTCATTTGAATAATAGATTTTTGTTTTTGTGTTGTGTAATTTATATTCCACCAGGTAGTTCGGAGGATGATTACATGATTTTATTTAGATTAATAGAATTTTTTTGTGATAGGTATAGAGAAGTAATTGTGATTGGAGATTTTAATTTATATTCTTGTCCTGTAAATATTAGTAATTATTATGAATGTTTTGTGTCATATTGCGAGTTCACTCAAAGTAACACGGTGCCCAATTGTCTAGGTCGTCAGCTGGATTTGGTTCTGAGTACAGGTTTTAGCGGAGAGGTGTCAGTAGTAGCAGCAGACGAGGAGCTCGTGTCTGTAGACCCGCACCACCCGCCGCTCGCGGTGAGAGTGCACCACCACGCGCCCGCGGTCGCGCCGCCTTCACCCGCCGCCGACGCCGTCAGTAGCAGCGCACACAGTATTAGACCGCAGTGGAATTTTGATAAGGCCGATTATCATTTATTGTATTCTATGCTAACTTCCACTGATTGGAGTACAATGTATGAGATGAATGATTTGGACGAGATCCTGAATTTCTTTTATGATAAGCTTAACCATATTTTAGATAAAAGTGTACCTAGGAAAAAGCTTTACCGTGAAAATTCACGGTACGTATACCCCGAATGGTACACTGGGGATATTATTAAAGATATAAAGCTTAAAGCCAGACTTCATAAGTATTTCAAAAAAACCAAGCTCAATAGTTATTATTATGAATTTGCTAAGTGCAGAGCCCGTATTAAAAAGTCGATAGAAATTGCACTCAAAGAACACAAAAGTAAAATTCAGTGTCAGTTCGCAAAAGATCCAAAATCATTCTGGCAATATATTAGGTCAAAGAGGAGTAGAATTAACAGGCAAAATATCATAAAAGATGGTCAATATCTTACGGATGATGAATGTGCTAGGCAATTCGCGGATTTTTTTGAGTCAGTGTTGTAATGTAACAGACGGCCCTAGGATCTCCTGAGAGCACGTCTGCTACACCAGTTGTACAGAATGTGTAGGGCATTCCATACCTAGTAGTGTACTTAACAATAATAAGATGCTTATAGAATAAGAGGCAGGACTGCGTCACGTCCCTTGGAGTAGTCAGCGAGTTCCTTCTTGTCGTTACGGCGTCCGTCGATGGCCCACACAGCCATCTGATAGAAACCGGCGGCAGCAAACAGACCGGCTGTAGCATTTAGTCATAGTCATTAGTAGACGTAGACGACAGCCGGTCCGATCGCCGATCTCGTATGTGTAGCAGGAGACGAAGTGTAACAGAAGGGGTTACCCTCGGGCACCGGAATGCATCTCACTTTGGTACCATGGGAGCGCAGGTTCTTGGATAGTATGTGGCTGCTCAGGTTGTCCAGCTCACATCATGCTCACATAAGATAAGTCCTCCTAGTCCACGTAGAAGCAGGTGATGCAGGGAGCAGTGTACAGGGAATGGTTGATGTGATGGCATACCACATATGTATAATTAAACGGCCAGTTGTTTTTAGATCTGTGTATATTATATACATATACAGACAATAATCAAATTAAATAGTACGTTTATCAAAATTCACTTCCATCGTCCTCTCAAAACAAATCCAAAGTCCTAATTCGAATTCCTATCTGTCATTCCAAAAAAAGTATAAAATATAAAAATGGCCAGTAGGTGAAAACGATCATGAAGGTGATACTACAGTGTACACTAAAGAACCATCGCGACTAGACGCACGGGCGGCGGCGTCGGCGGTCGACGCGACCAGTGCACGTGTGCATATAGAGAGTCTGAGTCTTGAAGACGTAAAGGAAGCGCTTGTAAAGCTTAAGCCAAAACGTTCATCTGGCCCGGACGGTATACCAGCGTTTCTGTTCAGAGACTGTAGCAGGGTACTAGCAGAACCGCTACATCACATCTTTAACAACTGTTTAAAACAAGCGACGTTCCCGGTTCGGTGGAAGGTCACGCGTGTTATTCCGGTTCCTAAAGGAAGGTCAGGTCCAGATGTCAGTGCCTATAGACCAGTGGCTGTGCTGTCGACGCCAGCAAAAGTATTCGAGTCCGCCATCCAGCGTTGCGTGCAGGGACAGGTACGCGCACAGCTGTCGGATGCGCAGCACGGGTTCCGGCCGGGGCGCAGCACTGCCACCAATCTACTCAACTTCATGACACAGGTGGTACCGGCAGTCGATGCCGGCGTACAGGTAGACGCTGCATACTTTGATTTTAAAAAGGCATTCGACACCGTGGACAATGACGTTCTATTAAGGAAGCTTGCGGAAATTGGATGTACACCACACCTATTACATTTCTTCGTCAGCTTCATGAAAGACCGGCAACAGTATGTTGATTACAATGGGTACGAGTCCGAATCATACTACACTAGATCCGGCGTAAGCCAGGGCAGCAATTTGGGGCCTCTCGAATTTATTATAATGATAAATGACTTACCGGAGGTCGTCAGACATGGTTCATGTTTATTATTTGCAGATGACCTTAAATTGCTGCTCGAGGTTAAGGATAAGACGGATTGTGAACGCCTGCAGGATGACATAAACAGAGTGGTAGAATGGAGCCATGAGAATAAACTCTATTTCAATATTGCCAAATGCTCGGTGATAAGTTTCACTCGTGCGCGGACCCCTCTGCGCTACGAGTACACAGTAGAAGCGGCACCGATGCAACGAGTATCACAGGTACGAGATCTAGGGGTATTTCTCACCCCGGAACTAACGTTTCGTGAACATATCATTAAGATATGCAAAAAGGCGTACAGAAACCTAGGTTTTGTACTGAGGCAATCACAGGGGTTCACAAATATTACCACACTGAAGGTGTTGTATGATGCACTAGTCAGGAGTCATCTTGAACATAGTGCAGTCATATGGGCTCCACATGAAGCGAAATACAGTGTCATGTTGGAGCGTGTCCATAATAAATTCACGAGACACTTGTATTTTAAAATGTACGGAGTATATCCCTTCTACCCGGTAATGTACATACCCTACACTATTTGTACTTGGTATGGTCGGGTACAATGAACTCAGGGTGCGCCGGGACTTTGCACTCGCTGCGTATGTTGTAAAGCTGTTGCGTGGTGTAACGCATAAAGGCCTATTCAAACCTGAGCGATATTCGCTGCCGCTCTGGGTAGAGGTACATACCGCGCGGGTTTCGCTCAGGTATTTAGTATCAAGTACCGCGGCTAGAGCGACCTGAGCGATATTCGCTGCCGCTGTGGGTAGAGGTACATACCGCGCGGGTTTCGCTCAGGTATTTAGTATCAAGTACCGCGGCTAGAGCGACCTGAGCGATATTCGCTGCCGCTGTACCTACCGCGCGGGAGCAGCGGCATGCATCCCGCCCCTCACTCCGCAAGCGGGGTTAACATGACAACAGTTACGCACGATATTCCTTAGCGAAAGGACGCGTTTGCAACATGGCGTCATCGAAACGAACGAATAACGATTCATTTATTGAGATGGTGAAGTGCAATCCAGTTTTATATAATATGTCACTTACGGATTATAAAAATATATTTATGAAAAATAAAATATGGGATGAGATAGGAGAAAAATGTAACATAAGTGGTAAGTTTTTATTTTTTAATATATTATATTATCTTTCAATTGGGTACTAAATACGACTACCACCATTAAAGAAGTTGACAAATTGTGTACGTACCCTATCGCCTGAAAGTTGCAAAGTTTCAACATTTTGATATTCATTGTTCATTGCATTATTTTGTTGAGAAGTAAAATACATATTTTGCAAGTACGGGGTATTGCAAGTTTTAGAGCGTAAATAATTATGAAGTACGCATGTTGCTTTTATCACTTTTTTAGCTGTAGACACTTTTAGGTGCATGGGTTTGAAATATATTCGCCATTTTTGAGCCAGTAATCCAAATGCATTTTCAACAACACGTCTAGCTCGGCATAGGCGCTTATTATATTTTTCCTTTCTTCTATCAACCCTAGAAACTCTTTGATTGAATGGTTTCATTACATGTGGTTGCAATCGGAATGCCTCATCTCCTATTAACACATGAGGTGTGACGTCATTAGTTCTCGGCAATAGTTTAGGTCGTGGAACATTCATAGTCTCATTATTAAATCTCCTTCCCATGACAGAGTTTTCGAAAATTCCACCGTCGCTATTTTTTCCAAAACCCCCAACATCGATACATAAAAAATTGTACTGTGGTCCTACTATTGCCATAAGGACGACAGAAAATTTTTTGAGGTAGCAAAAATAATTGCTGCCTGAATTAGGCGGACAAACGATAGTGACATGTTTTCCATCAATACTGCCGAGGCAATTGGGGAATTGCCACATATTATAAAACTCTTCAGATGTTAAGTTCCACATTTCTTCTGTAGGAGGCTTCATATATATGGGTTGTAATGTAGTCCAAATAACATCACAAACTTCATCAACAATTTCTGCGACAGTTGAGCAACCCACTCTATAACTGTTTGCAATACAGCGAAATGAATCTCCACTTGCTAAAAATCTGCAAAAAAAAATATTTGATAAGCTTTTTTACTCAAGGTCTAAGCCATTTTTACTATAAATTTGGTTTCTAAGATTCCTCAGTATTTATCACCTTACTAACCTTAACAAATTCAGGGTTTTAAACTAGTCTAAGTATAACTAATGAATAAAAGTAATTGAATAGATTATAAATAAAATATATTTTTTACAGGCGATGAAGCCAAAGTGAAATGGAAAAATCTACGCGACACTTATGGTAAATATTTAAAAACTACAAAAACCACTACAGGCCAAAGTGCGTTTAAATCTTACAGTCGTTACAGCAAATGGCAGTGGGCATCTTCAATGGAATTTTTAAAAGATCACATAGGATTTGCTCCAACTGATACTAATGTGGCAAGAGAAGAAGAAAGCGTATCTGATACCCAAAATATTACTGAACCCGAATCTAATACAGAAAATTCAACACAACGGTCAAGTTCAGTAGCATCATCCGAACGTTATACTTCACGTTCGGGTTCCAGAAAAAGGACTTCTGTTAACGAACATCCTGTCGATAAAGTGATTACGTACTTGAATACAAAAGCAGATAAATTATCGCCGATTGAACATGTTATGCTTGGATATGCAAAAACAATTGACAGTTTTACGGAGCGACGTAAAATTATAACAAAAATGAAAATAGCTCAAGTTATGATGGAAGCAGAATTGGAAGAAGAGCAAGAACGTAGTCTACAACGAGAAACAACACTGCGATCTTACTACACCACTGAGCATAACACAAGCCAAAATGATCGTTGTATGTCTCAACAATCATGTTATTCTCGTAATGAGCCTAACACAAGCCAAAATGATCGTTGTATGTCTCAACAATCATGTTATTCTCGTAGTCCCCAGCCTACTAATGATTCTGAACTGCAGTCTGCTCTGCGTTGTATTCAAGATAATGCTCTATCACCTCTAGCACCTTCACTGACTGGAGAAGGTCTCGATTACGAACACGAAATAGATTACGACCAACAGAAACACTCAGAAATCTAATAAGAAGATTTTAGGTTAAGATAAAAGTTGTGTTAATATTGTAAAAAACCAAAGTTCCTTCCTAGTTATCTAAAATAAAGATTTTCGTCAATTAATATTCAAATTTGTTTTCCTTACCTCAACGTTATTGCTAAGCGTTCTTCAGGGCATATGGGTTCTCGATATTTAGTGAATGATTTGCTGATATTTTCCTTTATCATATTTAATATTTCATCGAAGTTCTCAGTCGTCATTCTGAATGCATTAAAAAACCGATCTTCATCCAATCTTAATCTTGGATATAAAGTGTGGAATTCCCCATGAATTCGGTGTTGTCTGTTGATGTCATGGATCCAAATTCTTTTCTTAACTGGTGAGTCAATTAAGGCTAATAAAAGTAAAACTTCCTCTTCATCACTATCCATCACTAAAATCAGATGCTCTGCAGAAATTACAACGTGACTGACGTGTATATTCTTTGGCGACTCAGAAATGACTAACTGGCGAAAATTTCCCTCTCTGAGCGAAACTCGACTACCGCGCGTTATTCTACCCAGAAGGATAGCGAAATCCGTTTTGGTGTGAACTGTAATATTACCGCATACCCACTGGGTTTTCTCTGCCGCAGACGGTAGCGAATACCGCTTAGGTCTGAACAGTAATTTTACCGCATACCCACTGGGTTTTCTCTGCCGCAGACGGTAGCGAATACCGCTTAGGTCTGAATAGGCCTTAACCCGGGAGTACTACGCCACCTGAAACTTTGCGTGCCGGACCGATACGTATGGAGGCGGCGGCGCCCGCAACTGATAGCTGTGCCCGTAGCCAGAACCAATCTACTGGCGAAAACACCCCTCACCCGAACAATCCGCGTAGTGAATGAGGTTCATGAAAGGGTTGACATATTTTCATGCAACAGTAACGAAGCCTGCTGTAACAATTAGAAACGAACCATCGACATCATTTCAAAGAAAACATAAAGCTTCCAGAGAATCGAGCTCGTCTTCATCCACTTCATCGAGGTCCTCATCATCGAGTTCTACTTCATCGAGCTCTACTTCATCTAGCTCGTCGTCAAAGATACCGAATTCAGTTTTACGTGTTCGAAGTAATCCAAATTATCAGATATCTCCAGTAAATACTGATGAAAGCGACGTTGACTTGAGTGACTCTGATCCAACTTATTTGAATAATGCCGGGGCAAAATATATTTCTTCATCAAGCAGTTCCTTGTCCTCACGGCGTTCATTAATGCCATCGTCTTCATGTCCTAGGTCTGATCTGAATACTGGCAATAATAATTTTACCGAAGATAATCCTGGCAGATCTAGGAAACGTTTGAGAAACCCTTCTAGTTGGAAACAAAACAAAACCAAATATCTCAGAAATAGTGGAAAACCGTATGTTTCCTTGTCAAAAACTAAAAAAGTTATTCCCGCTCGTCAGATTAAGGAGGTGTGTAATTGTAGGTTGAAATGCTTTGATAAGATTCAGGATACAGATAGAATCGATCTGTTCAATCATTACTGGCAGATGAATAATATTGAATTACAACGTGCATATATTCAATCTTGTATGCTTGAAGTTAAACCCAAATACAAATATTCTAATGCTCAAAGACCTAGACAACCTAATAACGCCTTTTACTTTACGGTAAATAAAAATAAAATACGTGTGTGCAAGACCTTTTTCATCAATACCTTAGACGTGACAGATAGACTACTAAGAACAGTCAAGAAGAAAACAAATAATCAGGGTTTTGTAGATTCAGACATGCGAGGAAAGCATACAAATAGAAAAATAATTGATCCGACACTTCTACAAGATATAAAAGACCATATCAATTTAATACCCAGAATAGAATCCCATTATTTAAGAGCACAGACTAATAGAGAAGTTATTTCCAACAGCAAAACTATTACAGATCTTTGGAGGGACTTTAGTAATCTTCAAAAGGAAAAAAATAGACCGGAATGTGAATACTGGTTGTATCGTAACATATTTAATAAAGATTTTAATATTGGATTTTATGAACCAAAGAAAGATAGGTGTGAAACTTGTTTAGCTTATGAACTTGCCCCCGCAGACATAAAAATTGAACTAAAAACTAACTACGACAACCATATTATTGAAAAAAACAAGTGTCGTGAAGAAAAACAGAGAGACCGCGAGAATAATAAACCAAACTCATATTTGCGCTGTGTACGATTTGCAATCTGTAATGCTTTGTCCAAGTCCATCTTATTTTTACTATTGCTCAAAAATTAACTGTCTTAACTTCACGATAACCGAATTAAATAATAAAGGTAATCAAGACACTAATGTTTCTGCTTACGGTGATGTTTACTGCTATTTTTGGGATGAAACCCAGGCTAAAAGAGGAGTAAACGAAATAGGATCTTGTGTTTTTGATTACCTAAAACAATTGAGCCTTCAACACCCAAATAAAAAGTTGCACATCACTTTTTATTCCGATAACTGTACTGGGCAAAATAAAAATAAATCTATGGCAGCATTGTACTCTTTTGCAGTAACAAATTTAGAAAATATAGAGACCATAACGCACAAATATTTGATAAAGGGTCATACCCACAACGAAGCCGACAACGTTCATAGTTTAGTCGAAAAAGAGATAAACAAAAATGAAAGAGCAGGTCCCATTTATATACCCTGTCAATACGCAACTCTTATAAAAAGTGCTCGAAAAACGGGTAAACCTTTCATAGTTAAGGAACTCGATTACACTTTTATTTACAATATTAAAGCCATACAAGACCAATGGGGATACAATTTTAATGAAGACACTGACAAAGTTACAGTATTATGGAATGATATTAAAATGCTAAGTTTTAGGAAAGGAAACGAATTTCAAATGCACTTTAAAACTTCTTATTTAGAGACAGAATATCGAACTATTAATATGCGCAACAAAAGGAAGAAGATGAAAAATTACGAAGAAATAAGATTAAATAAATTATATGCACAAGCGCTTAACTTAAAAGAAACTAAGAAAAAAGATCTGAAAGACTTGGTCAGAAAAAACCTAATTCCGATGTATTATACAAATTATTACAATAATTTGTAATATTGGCTGAACAGAAATATTATGTTGATTCTTCTTTAGTACCTAGCTAATGTTGTGATTTTAAAATCCTAAGGTTAATTATAGATACTTTCAGTAATCCACCGTGTTTTCTGAGCACTAAATAGGTACTCCGTAAACACAGTGGATCGGTGAAAGGCGTTCTTTTAGGACTGATGATTGTACCTAACAACTAGTAAAAGTCTTACCTACTTAAGTTCAAATATTATATTTATTTAGGATAAGTAAACAAAAGAGAGCTATTTATTAAATAATTTTATAATAATATACCTACTATGTTAATTTCAAATAGCTCTACTAAGATTTTGTGTAATATGAAACCATACAGACTGCTATGAATAATCCGTAAGACTGATTAAAGAATAATGTTAATATTCATGTGGGTACTTCTAAATGTTTTTATTTGTTAAAATAAATACAAAATATTAATTATGTTTAATTATTAAAGAAATGCTGAAACAGCTTTTGTAAGTTAACTTTTTAAGACTTTAAGTCAATTTTAGAATAAGTTTTTTTTTCTCCTTTAATTTGATTTGATTTCAAGTTTTCTTAACATGTTTCAGTAATAAATATAATTTCATACTTACATTTTCTCGTCGTATTGACCAACTTTTCATCAATATCACAGAACCAAAGTGACATAATTTTACTTAAGTTGTAATACATGCTTTTATTTTAAAAATTAAACTGACCTATAACTGAATAAGTCAATGATATTTAAAAAATTATAGTACTAAAATGACACATTTTTGGAAGGTTTTTCTAATGATTATTTTATAAACTCTTAAGCTCTTATTTTTTAATGCATTTTGGGTTCAACCAATTGAAAATAGTCTAAACAATATATTGGCATCATAAATATGTAAATAGCTTTCCATTTGTAAAAGTTATGACATATTTTATTGGAAACTCCCTAAAATACGAAGTCAATTTTGTGATTTCCCACAAAATGCAAATTTCGTGTTAGGTCACTTTTATTCTCATGGTGCGATATATAGCTATAAAAAGCATTTGCAAAGTTGGTAAAAAAGCCGAGATGATACAGGCTTCCGTAATTCCGAAAGGTGTGGAGGTTAAACAACTGAAACTCCGAGACGTTAGGAAGCTCCTTACAAACCATTATGGCGACAATTGGCCAAACCTTCTTGAAATGTCTTCTTGGTTCTGCTGATTTCGCTGTTGGCATTACTGTGTAACTATTATAAAGGGAATACACTGGCTCCTGTAATACAGTTTTAAACTAGCTCAGGGGCCAGGGATTTCAAATAATTGTATGTACGAAAAATGTCAATAAAGAAATTTTAATTTAATTTAATTTAAACCTGCCAGATTTTAAATTATATTCGGACATAATAAATAACTTATCAGATATTGAACAAGAAGCAGGCGAAGAAGAATGCGAAGAGGAAGAATGCGAAGGAGAAGATATTTGCCAGATGTGTGATGAAGAGTGTAATTTGAGAGTTTAATTTAACAATAAACATACTTCTTTCTTTTCATATAAACTGTAATTTACTTACTGTCCTTATTTTTAATAAAGTATAAAAATAAACTTTAAAAAAAGTAAAAACCGACTTCAAAGAAAAACTAAAAGGAGTGAAATAATTACCATAATATAAAATTAACAGTTTCAGAAGTCGGTGGCTTCTATTTGTTTCAGTGTAGAGTTGCACCGACTTCTGAAACTGTTAATTTTATATTATGGTAATTATTTCACTCCTTTTAGTTTTTCTTTGAAGTCGGTTTTTACTTTTTTTAAAGTTTATTTTTTATTAAATACGTTTTAGTGCCATAAACTTAACCCCCTCCTCTTCATAACCCTTCTTTTTGGCTTTGACGTAGTCGGGCATAAAAAGCCCTTTCAAATGATACCTTACACGATATAATGAAAACATTCCAAAGGGGGAGGGGGGGGGACATGCACCCCCTCCTCTTTTCCAGTAGTCAGTTCCCAACAACAAATATAAACAAAGCAATATTAGTAATTTGAGAATTTTGCTTTGATCCGATGAGGAGTTCCGTTCCATATCTCTGAAGTTCATAGTCTAATCGTAACAAAATTTATATGGGACCAATCGGGAAGTATACCCTTTCGAACAAAGAAAGAATTTTTCAAATCGGTTCATAAATGACGGAGATATGAGGTAACAAACATAAAAAAAAAAAATAAAAAAAAAAAAATAAAAAAAAAAATACAACCGAATTGAGAACCTCCTCCTTTTTGAAGTCGGTTAAAAATGAAAAACTGTGTTGGTTTATTTTTGTTTCCTACACTGTTTTTGTGCATGTTGCACATCACTAGGTGAATGACATCATAGGTTTATTGTTAGAAACAAATACAGCTTTATCCGTTTCACTTACAATCAAAAAGCTAAATCCTGGAGTTGGTAACAAAAACAGCTAAGTGGATTTTAATTTCTTCATTATCTATTTAAGCCACCACTATGGTTGTCCCAGTGCTTTAGTCATAAATTTATGTTCCTACAGTAAGTCTTTAGGAAGTTTTCTATTTTATAAGTGGCAAAACTACCTACAGTGAAATGAAAGATTATTTTTGTTTTGTGAAAAATTTGTCAGATTTCAGTTAAACGTCTCCTTTTGTGTCTCCAATGATAATTCATTATTGTAATGTAGCTTTTAAGGAAACGTAAAGATAATGTATTTTTTGGTAAATAAATGATTTTATATTATTATTCGATTACTTGCCTTTGATTCTATATGCCTCAAATAACAACTGAGACATGAAGTCTCGATACTCAAAAAGAAATAGATAAGACTAGAGATAGATAGATCTGTATGTGCTTCATTAATAAACAACCCCTAAGATTCATTGAACCAACGAGACAAGAACAATGAATCATAAACACGTAACACAAATACTCGACTTCTCAAAATTAAAATAACTTTTGGTGGCGTCCATATTCATGGACGCCACAATATGGAACCACGAGATGAAACACAAACAACTGCACGCAAGCCAACTTAAGCGAAGCCACGACAAGAAAGAACTTGAAAAATAAGTTTGCTGCACTCAAATCAAAATGTTGAATCTTAAATGTAAATTGTAAGACTTGTATTCATTCACAGCTTGTATTTTTGACGTGTAGCGTATGAATTATTATTATGAAATTAACTATGAATGAATGAAGCGTCAGTTCCGTACCAGTATATGTGTATAATCTATGGTCAGTTCGGTTGCCGTTTGAGTGGGTTGCCAACTCCTGAAAAGTTTACCCGGTTTCCCGAAACAAACCAAAAGTCTTTTTTTTGTGTAGGTACCTTTTCTTGTGTACGCGCGTTAAAAGAAGTAATACTTTGACCTTCGACCAGAGACATTATTTTTAAAGTTAAAATTGTAGAATGTATGACTAGTGGCGCCCCCATATTTTGTACACTTTTTTTCATAGCCATTAACACCTTTGAGACTAATCCAACCATCATGATGCTTTATAACGTATGAATAGTGAAGTATAAATGTAGTTATACTCCTTAAAATATAGCTTGATTAGAATGACAGCTGGCAAACTGGTGTGACTAGTGGTGGGAAAGGACTGATCAAATCGATACTAAATCATTAAAAATAAACATAATACGTATAATTTGTATATTTTCGTAGCCATCATCTTGGATTTGGATTTTGACCTTATTTTCAGCATCAGCACACCGGAAAAACCATGAAATTGACACCCATGACAACTTATTTGCAAATATTCATGGCAGTGTTGGCATTAATCAATTACTTTTTTAATCAATTAATTAATTTGATTAATTTTAATCAGATTAAATTCATCATGATTAAAATAATCATGATTAGAAAATTAATCTTAATCATGATTACTGGCGTCAATCATTAATCATCAATCGTTAATTGATTAACGTGATTAAACTCATACAAGTAAAACTAAATAATGGAAAATAATGACACAGATTTCTGAAATCATGTTTATTAATTATTCAAAAATACAAAAAATAAGCTCTCACGTTCAAAATCAAATACACTTAATTCTTATCTATACTAATATTATAAAGAGGTAGAATTTGTTTGTTTGTTTGTTTGTATGTAGGAGGTAATCTCCGAAATTACTCAACCGATTTCAAAAATTCTTTCACCAATAGGAAGCTATGTTATCCCTGAGTGCTATAGGCTATATTTTGGGATCAAAAAATTAGGGATCCGTAAATTAACGGGAGCGAAGCCGCGAGCAAAAGCTAGTTTATTATAAAATTATTGCTACTTATTAATTGCCATTTACAACTATATAGATAAGAATATTTGTCATGTAATTTTTAATTATTCACGTGATACAAGTGGCGCCATCTTATTTCGAGTAGTAAAACTATTGTAATTTGTAAATATGCGTCATGGGTATCGTTTCCGCGGTTTTCGGGGGCGCTGATGACGAAAATGAGGTCAAAGTCAAAATCCAAGATGGCGGCTGCGAAATTTTACAAAATATGCGTCATGAGTATCGTGTTCATGGTTTTCAGGGGTGCTGATGCCGAAAATGAGGTCAACGACAAAACCCAAGATGCCGGCTGTGAAATTTTACAAGATATGCGTCATGGGTATCGTTTCCATAGTTTTCGGGGGTGCTGATGACGAAAATGAGGTCAACGACAAAACCCAAGATGGCGGCTGTGAAATTTTACAAAATATGCGTCATGGGTATCGTTTCCATAGTTTTCGGGGGTGCTGATGACGAAAGTGAGGTCAACGTCAAAATCCAAGATGGCGGCCGCGAAATTTTACAAAATATGCGTCATGGGTATCGTTTCCATAGTTTTCAGGGGTGCTGATGAGGAAAATGAGGTCAACGACAAAACCCAAGATGGCGGCTGTGAAATTTTACAAAATATGCGTCATGGGTATCGTTTCCATAGTTTTCAGGGGTGCTGATGACGAAAGTGAGGTCAACGTCAAAATCCAAGATGGCGACATCTTGGATCTTGATTTTGATCTCATCTTCGGCATCAGCGCCCCCGAAAACCGCGGAAATGACACCGATGACGCGTATTTTGTAAAATTTCACAGCCGCCATCTTAGATTTCGACTTTGACCTTATTTTCGTCATCAGCACCCCCGAAAACCATGGAAAAGATACCCATAACGCATATTTTGTAAAATTTCGCAGCCGCCATCTTGGATTTTGTCGTTGACCTCATTTTCATCATCAGCACCCCGGAAAACCGTGGAAACGACACCCATGACGCATATTTTGTAAAATTTCGTAGCCGCCGTCTTGAATTTTGTCGTTGACCTCATTTTCGTCATCAGCACCCCCGAAAAGCGCGGAAACGACACCCATGACGCATATTTTGAAAAATTTCGTAGCCGCCATCTTGAATTTTGTCGTTAACCTCATTTTCGTCATCAGCACCCCCGAAAACCGCGGAAAAGACACCGATGACGCATATTTCGTAAAATTTCACAGCCGCCATCTTGGATTTTGATTGCCCCCGCCCTTGGAGGGGAAACGTGTGAAAAGTCTTTCGCAGAAATGTCAATCGTGCGTGTCGATCGCGCAGGTGAGTTCGCGCAACAGTCTATTCTTGTAAACGGCTAGTCCTTCAAGTTTCGAGTCGCGGAAATATCTAGTCGCGCAAAAGTCCATTCGTGCATAATGTCAAGTCGCGCAAAGGGAGTCGCGTGAGTGTCTTTCGCGCAAATGTGTCCACTTGAACTAACTCCCGCGCTCGTACAGCGCACCGCTAGCTTCTCTCTCTCTCGCTCTCTATAGAGAGAATAAATAACACATGAAAGTAGACTCTGTGAAATGTGCATAAGGAATGTTTTCTTTTTGATTTAGTTGATTTATTTTACATTTGTTTGGACATAGTTAATCAAATAATCAAATTAACGATTAATGATTACTGATTAATAATCATAATCAAAAAAAATGATTACGATTAATTTAATCTTAATCAAATTTTTTGATTAAGATTATTAATCATTAATTTTTAATCGTTAATCAGATTAACTTTGGGCCAACACTGATTCATGGCCGCCATTTTGACTTTGAGTTTTGACGTCATCTTCAGCATCAGCATACCCAAAAACTTTGGATTTGATACCCATGACGAATAATCATAGCCGCAATAGTTTATATCTCAAACATACATTTAAAACTTTTAAAGACCTTTTTAATATTGTACGAAATAGGTATAATTATTTATTATCATCGGATAAAATTTTAATAACGCAAACGTAATATTTTTTTTATTTAATCGATATACATTTATCGATGTGTCCCATCTCTAACATTTCTGCACTATGACATAACTTTTGCAGAACGTAAGATTTATATTTTATGACTAGGAATCAGTAAAAATTATTTTAGTTTTCAAGCAGATTTTTAATATTTTGAATTATAACGGCAGCACTGTATTTAAAAAAATTGTTATCAATGTTATCATGCTAGTTATGTGAGTGATTTTTCGTCTGCCAATATAAATCACCCGTTCGACGTAACTACAAAGTTATGTCGTCACTTTTGCTGACATCTGTCATTCTAATCAAGCTATATTTTAAGGACTATAGGTAAACATTGCCGTTAGTTTAAGGAACTTTAATTAGACTTCTGAATAAAATACAGCTGAACTGGAAGTTTAAGTATTACTCAATTGAAGCCATTGTAACTGTTCTGTAAAAATGATGAGGGTTTTAAATCTGCTTTGTTTCTTAAGAAAATCTTTATAATTAATGCCCCTATTTTTTAAATTATCCCCAATCCTCGTTGTTTCCCCTTAATTTAGGGGTAAAATTCCATAACTCGACAACCCAGACTACACAGCGTGGGAGGGGCAAAGATAAAAAATACTCTTTACTCTCTGGGAGGCGCCTGGAGTTGCCACGCCGTTTACTTTTTATCATGAAATGTGATTGATACAAAGTCTTTTAGGTCGCAATCACTTTTGGTGTCCAGTCGAAGAGTAAAGTAAAAATTATGTGTCCAGTATAATTTTGGCTAAATCCTACTAAATTCCCTATTTGAAAGAGAACGTGTGCGATCAGTAGCTCAGAGAAATTCTTTTTTTTAAATATTTTACATATAATAAAATATCCTAACTTACAAATAAATGCGAACATATGTTTGTTTGTTTTTTACCTTTTCACGCCTAAACCACAAACCGATCATCTTGAAATTTTGGTTTTACGTTGTCAGGTGTACAGAAACGGACATAGGGTAGCTTTCATCCCGAAAAAAAATACTGTTCCCGAGGAAAACAACAATAACGGTCTTATGTTAGATGGCGCTGTGTCTTTCGAATCATGACTGTAGAAGTGCGCGCAAGATAAGTATGCGCGCGGCCGAAATCGGAACTAATCATGGTCCACCAAAGTGTGTGCCGTTTTATTAAATTTGATAGTAGAACTACCTGATTGTAGGAATATTAAACGGGAAAATTATGTTTAGCAATAAAAAAGTTAAGCTTAAAAAGCGGTAATTTGAACTTTTGCGATCATGGCTACGTTTAGCACGCCCTCAGTCGTGCGCAGAGTTATCTTGCGCGCACTCTAGAAACTCTAGTGCGGTAGGAGATTTTTTTTAAATTTATTGATTGTCAAATTCACAATTAACGCGAGCGAAGCCGCGGGCAAAAAGCTAGTAATTTTATAAATTGCGAACACCTTTCTAAGAATTCTATTTAAGTGTGGATTTGTTTTGTTTTGGCGACCATTATTTAAACAACAAGAAAAGTTGTATCGTCGGTGCGCTTGCCAAAACCCATAGATACGTGAATTTTATCAACTTTTCAGGAAGCGGACTGTTTTATCGGATAACTAATAACCTAATAAGTTTAAGAATATTATAAAAAAATTACACGCTATCAAGGCATCTTGGTTTTATGCTGTGATACAAATATTTTTAATGTTAAGTACTTCATAAGCTCAAAATATACTTTTTTTGTATTTTTCGTGTAGGTACATGGCAAAATTTTTGGCTGTGCACATTATGGGTTTTGGCAAGCGCACCAACGATACCTATGTCGTTTCCTAACATAAGGTACATAAAATACAATGCAATAATAGGTATTAACAATTTATAAATCTACGTCTAAAAAACCGGCCAAGTGCGAGTCGGACTCGCGCACGAAGGGTTCCGTACCATTATCTATAAAAACGGCAATAAAACACGTTTGTTGTATGGGAGCCCCCTTAAATATTTATTTCATTCTATTTTTTTTGTATTTGTTGTTACCTATAGCGGCAACAGAAATACATCATCTGTGAAAATTTCAACTGTCTAACTATCACGGTTCATGAGATACAGCCTGGTGACAGACAGACAGACGGACAGCGGAGTCTTAGTTATAGGGTCCCGTTTTACCCTTTGGGTACGGAACCCTAAAAATAATCATAAAATATTTTACCGTAAAATATGATCTCTGCAGGTCACATCTCTGTACCCTCCTCAAATAACAATCTCATAAAACTGATTTCTACTCCTTATCTGTGCACTGTGCACGCGGTTAGGTTGTGGGACGCACTTCCGCCAGATATAGGCGATAAAAAAATCATATCAATTTAAAAAAAAACGAGTAAATTAACACTATCTCTCCTTGTTGTAGTTGTGCCGCGATAAGACAAAAGCGTTGCAAAATTTTTCAACAAAGACATTTTTGCCTGTAGTCTCCGCGACTACAAAACTTAAAAACAGACTTACACTCCCTTAATATTACAAAAGATGGTTTCCACCAAGACTAAGGTAAACCCAGGTTTAAAATATACCCATCACTTTCTTATGTCATATAACAAAAAGAGACGGGGCTACTCTAAAACCAGGGTTTTTCTTAGACCATCTTTTGTAATAAGGGGGTAAGTGTCTTTGGTGCTAAATTAGAGACTAGCTACACCAAAGACGTAGAGTATTCTTTATCTTAGAGCTACACAATGCGTTGCGGTGCGGCGCCGCACTGCAATGCTTACGACGCGATGGGTGGCACTTCGGTGGTGTTGCGTCGTAAAGCTACGGCGAGGCGGTGCGGTGACACAGCGGCAGCGCATGGCAAGATCCTATAAAATATAATAAAACGCACGCTATAAGATAATGGTGCCGCTTCTCTTGTTCACTACCTAAACTAAAATTAGAGAGTTGATATCTTTTACTAACAGACAGCGCGAGAAAAGGACAGTGATAGATAAGAACTAAGTTACGAGATGTCAAATTAGTTTACGCCTAGAATCGCCGTGTTTTTAGTCGACATGTTTATTTATTTATTTATTTATTCTTTCGCACAAAATTAGTACAGAGGCGGACTTAATGCCATAGGCATTTTCTACCAGTCGACCTTAGGGTGGTGCAGAGAAAACATGGTAGGTGCACTAAATAGTATTAGGTGTGTGATGCGATGGGATTTTTGCTAATAATATTTACATTTATTAATATAAAAATACAAATTAAATAGTCCAATAAATACTAGATCACATATCGGCAATAAACGAATCGGCACCATTCTCCATGAACCGTTGACTCTACTTTTGGAGACGCTTACCCTGTCTTTTGTCGTTAGATTGCACCTCCTTCAGACATTCCGTCATGTTTTTCTTGAATTGCTCGACATGATCAGCCACTTCTTTGGGAATAATTCCCAAAGAAGTGTATCATAAGCCAATTATTGGCTTAAAAGGCAATTTGGATCTTTATCTTCCTGAATTTTGTTAAGATTCGCTTAAAAAATATACAATGTGACCGGTCATGGACTAGCGATATTCTAGTTACTTATGAAGCAACTATTCTAGTACACAAATACACTACACACTAGGATCCAATCCACTTCCCCGCTATTTGGCAGCCAATTTGGTTTTTTTGTTGAGATATTGTCTACCACAGTATGTCTTTATGTGAACCCATTGTATCGTAATGTAAACAATAGACAATATTGTTGCCCTCCGAATAAGCCTACTTTTAATTCAGTAGGACCAGAACTTTGAGAGATATGACTTTTTTTTGTAAACACGTACAGAATGTCTCAACAAAAAAGTGGAAGTGGATTGGACCCTAGTGTACCTATAGTGTATTTGTGTACTAAAATATTTGGTAAGTACCTAGAATATCGCTAGTCCATGACCGGACACACTGTATAAACGCACTAATAGTAAGCCTGCGTCAGGTATGACGTATTAGACGGTTCTCTGTTGGAATACCGAAATAAGTATGTTTAGCCGATTCGCCATCGTATGATTTCGCCACTTTTCATTTCGCCAAATACTTAAAAAGCCGAACATTTAAAGTCCCTAATTTTATTTTGTAAACTTTTGTTGACCTCCTTCGCGAGCTTCTGGGTTCACGCTTTTAAATAACATTCTAGCCTCCGGTTTCTGAATTGAGAATTCTATGATAAGCAGTACGCAGTACTTAAGTAACATTTGAGTACGCAGTTGTCAAAAAAATCACGTGTAGTCGGGGTGCAATGAGTCGGATTAACATCACATTCCGTTGTGTAACCAAATAAAACAATGGCCAAATAAGTATTCGACTAAAACAGTTGTAAATGATTTTTTGTCCAACCGATCATTGTGGCTAATAATCATTCGGCAAAATCAAATTAGGGAAAACATAAGTTTACATACCTCCGGTTTCTGATTTGAGAATTCTTTGAGTACAAAGTTGTCAAAAAATGTTTTAAAATCCGTCATTTTTTTGACAACTCCATACTCAAATGTTACTTAAGTATTTGCTTATCCCGAATTCTCAAATCAGAAACCGGAGGATAGGGTACCTTTCATCCCGAAAAAAGCACTGTTCCCGAGGAAAACTACAATAACGTTATGATAACAGATGGCGCTATGTGTCTTTTGAATCATGATTTAATTATATTATTATAGAAAATTTTGTAGTGTGTTAAGAGTTGATTGTCAAATTCTAAATTAACGCGAGCGAAGCCGCGGGCAAAACCTAGTGTAACATAAAAACAATACTATCAATCCAATCATTTATAAGAATAATGTATTATAGGAATTGTATACAACGTTATTTTTACTTTATGCGAAAACCGAGACACCCCAACAAGATTTTCATCAGAACTGCCTGAATATGTGTTTTTTTTTGGTAAATCTCCAAGTTACACCTTAGTTTATGTCGCGTTAAGTTCGCTAAAAAAGTGTGAAATGCCTGAGATGTGCTATGCAGGAGTTGTCTAATACACGGAAACTGACCGAGCGGACCATTTCAAGCCTCAAGGTGTCTATTCCCGTCAATTGTTATGGGTAGGAACCTACTGAAACAAAATTGAAATTTATGAAAAAAAAAAAAAAAAAAATGTGGTGTAAAAAATATGTCAATCGATTCTCCTAGTGATTCTGAACAAACTAGTTTCAGGTTTCGCATATACTAAAACTAACCTTGTATATTATGTAAATGACTATTACCTGTGAATCACAAATACATACTAACTTGTAACTGATACTGTAGTAAAGTTTTCTACTTATTCGAATATTCACAATTATCAACCAGTTGAAAGTAATCATTAAAAGTTAATTAAATGATCATTTATTGTCTATCGTTCCTTTATTCCCTTTAAATTTCTTCTTCTTAATACCACTTTCTGCGACTTCGTTCTTAACCTTCACCTTATCAGCTTTGCGTTTAATTTTTGTTATCTTTCCTATGACATCTTTGAACCTTTCATCTTTCTTCATGAGCGTTTTGTTAACTTTCTTCAAGCCATCTTTGATTGAAGCATCAATGTCATGCGTTTCATTTTGGAGACGGTCCTCGTTATGTGAAGGGTTTTGGCTCTGGATTTGAGATTGTACTTCTTTGATTTTAGCTAGTTTCGCCTTTTTGGCAGCTTTTATTCGTTTTCTACGCATTTCTTCGAGTCTGTAAAGACAGAGGTAGTTTAAAAATAATGTTAAACGGTTAGCCGGGCTAACATGAGCAGCGCGACATAATTTTGTCGTCGCATTATCTCGTGCCTAGACGAGATGAGCAATACATTATCTAGTCTCAGCATGAGAAAGATGCGTCTAAAGATTCTGCTCGCGGGGAAAGTTACAAATTAATATTAATAAAATGATTTTTATCATAGATCTATTCACATAAATACTGTTGAGATAAAATATGTAGCTACATTGAGTGACAGGTGTAATTTGTATAGGAGACTAGCATCTGACCTAACTATTGTTTTTAATTACAGTAAAATATTCTATACAACCTTATTTTTACTTTATACGAAAACCGAGACACCTCAACAAGATTTTCATCAGAACTGCCTGAATATGTGTTTTTTTTTTAGTAAATCTCCAAGTTACACCTTAGTAAACTAAGCTTTAAGTTCCCTAAAAAAGTGTGAAATGCCTGAGATGTGCTATGCAGGGGTTGTCTAATACACGGAAACTGACCGAGAGGACCGTCTCAAGCCTCAAGGTGTCTATTCCCGTCAACTGTTATGGCTAGAAATCTACTGAAACAAAATTGAAATTTATGAAATATGTCAATCGATTCTCCTAATGATTCTGAACAAACTAGTTTCAGGTTTAGTATTACTAAAACTAAGCTTGTATACATTTTATCGCTGAGGTCTCATTTTTAACCGACTTTAAAAAAGGAGATGTTTCTTCATTACAACATGTTTTAATTATCTTCCATTTGGCAACGCTAAAAACTCAATATCATAAACTAGTTCCTCACCCCTGCTCCATCATATCAGGGTCGACGCCTGCCTGTATCCAGCGCTTGACGCGGTAGTTCCGCTTCCTCTGCTCAAACTCTTCGTTGTCCAACTGAGCTTCTTGTTCCCGACGCGTCACGCTGACGGTCGTGAAGATTTTCACTGCTTCATCATCTGACAACATTTATAAGTTTCTAGTAATATTTTGTCTTTGAACGTCAAGAGGTGTTTAGCAGACCATTAAACGCATGGTATAATAATATGCTACAATACGGCCGACGTATCTTGGCGAATCTGAAGTTAGCTGATTAGCAGCTGCGCAGTAGACAATTTCGTTTCTAAAAGATTCTTTGCGCAGCCAAACAACTAACTTCAGACTCGCCAAGATGCGTCGGCCGTATTGTACGCCAGGTACTCTCTTCCTGTGACAGCTTGGTCACGACTAGCTAACAATGATCCTGACGTGCATTTTTACGATACGGTAACGTAAATTTTCACGTTACGTCAACGCACCGTGCCACGTCACCACACCGTTCCACGTTGACGACGTCGTGACGTGGAGATGTGGACAGGCCGTATGTAGTTCTGGTATAATTTGAATAAATGAGTTTTGAAGTTAAAGTTTTGATTCTTGGCTTGCGTTAGGTATTAAAACCGGGATATGAAACTTCACGGTATGGTGCACAACTTAATTTTTATCCGAAGGGCGTTATCTCTGACTCTCAATGTAAAGGAGAATGATCATCAAGTATGACAAAAAAACCCAGAGCGAACAGACACAGGATGTAGCTCAGAATTTTTGTGATATTTAGTGATATCATTCTGTAAATATTTCACTATAAGATTCGATGGCTAAATGTGTGATATTGTGCTATTTGTTTTTCATCAGGAATGTTTTTTTTTTCTTTAAGATATCTTCGGATTGGGTATACCCGACGATATTATTACATACATAAATACATACAGTATGTTAATTAACGAAGGGCGTTCCCGTTAATCCACAACAGTATAGCATACAAACAGGATAAAAAAAACTGAAAAGTACGCGAAAAAAAACTGCTGTTCCCTACATATAATATATTACATATTATGTTCGCATAACTCGTCAAAATGTAGGGAACAGCAGATTTTTTTTCGAATGTTTTTACGTTTTTTTTTTTTGCATTTTTGTACGCGAAACGTAGGGCGTTCCCGTTAACGGGAACGCCCTTCGTTAATTATCATATCTACTGTAGGTATGTAATGTAAGTATGTAATTACATCGTCGGGTATACCCAATTCGAAGATATATTAAAGAAAAAAAAACATTCCTGATGAAAAACAAATAGCACAATATCACACATTTAGCCATCGAATCTTATAGTGAAATATTTACAGAATGATATCACTAAATATCACTAAAATTCTGAGCTACATCCTGTGTCTGTTCGCTCTGGGTTTTTTTTGAGCATTCTCCTTTACATCGGGTGAAGTTGTACACCGCACATCGAACTCAGCTCGAGGCTGTAAGTCCTAACGTATGTCTAATGAGTAAACTAAAGCAGTAGTTGACAAAGTGTTTTCGATCGAACATGCTTATTTGTCCTATTAGAAATTATACAGGGTGTAAACGAATTCGTGTAATTCCTTCAAACCGCGTGATCTACTGGTGACACATATTAACCCTAAGAGGGTACGAAGTAAACAACAACAAAAAAATTCAACAAAAAAACTTTGTTATCTATTTCTGAGTCATTTTAGAGCCGCTAGTTAACTGACTGCAAAGAGCGATATCGCCACCAAGCAAATACTTGCTTCGTGGATATTGCGCTAGAATTGCCCGCTAGCTTTCAATCATTTAAGAGTGGCATCGAAATAATCACTAAAATAAAAACTAAAAAAAAAAGTTTTTTTTATTGTTATTTGGTGGTTTAAATACGATCACTAAATAAAACTCTTTTTTTCTTGCGATAGGGGATCGCAAATCGCAAGAACAAAAAAGAGATTTATTTTCAATCAAGCTAAATCCCGTGTGGGGTCAATCTACACCGGTAATAGATCATGTGGTTTTTGTTTACATCGTGTACCTATACATGAAGGACTCACCATCAATTTTGTACTCTGTAAGTTTGGTATTGATCGCGTTTTCTATCTCACCGAGTCGTAGTATGTCGTAAGGCGTGATGAGGGATATTGCTATGCCGCTCCTCCCGGCTCTGGCTGTGCGGCCGACTCTGTGGTAAGTAAAACTTGCTATTAATATTTATGGTACAGTAGCGACATAGCTGATTAAGCTTTTTGTCTGGATCGACTGTGCCGGCACGCCTCCACGGTTCAGTCGTTCCCATAACTCCATGGGAAAATGTATACAGTGTTGAATAAATAGTGCTACAAAATAACAAATCTTTAATTGTAACTACCCTAACTAGCGGCCAGCCGCATGCGGCGTGCCGCTTGCGGCTGGCCGCAATATATACGGTCTGCCGTAACGGCACGCCGTATTCCGGCTAACCGTATCGACTCGGTTCTATTGCGGTCCGCCGCAAACGTCAGTGCTTCTAGAAATATTGCACAAGATAGACGTCGAAGAACTAGCTGCAGTTATTTATTTATACTATCGTAGAAAATGTCTTCGAAAAAGTGAGAAGGAATCGAATTTAAACACTTCCAAGTCCCCGGCTGTACAGTGTCTAGCGACTTGCGGCTACCCGCGCCGAGTGCGTGTAGGGTATGCGGCGCGCCGCATCATTCAACCGTCGCGGCTCGCCGCAGCCCCAGAACAACCGGAGCGGTTGACGGCTGGCCGCAAGTCAGTGCGTTGAGATCATGCGGTTTCATATAAAAATCGATATGCGGCCAGTCGCAAGCGGCACGCCGCATGCGGCTGGCCGCTAGTGCGTTTTAAACCTAAGGTAGATACCCGTGCTTTCCCTCCAAGTGGCGTTCGTTTTATCTACCCTATATAATGCCATTTAATAATCCACCACTTAACTCCTTCATGATTATGAAGGAGTTAAGTGGTGGACTATTAAATGGCAACCGAGCGGATAGATTGTACTGCGAGGTAAGAGGCCGATAACACGAGGGAACATTTAACTTAGATTTTCCGCATTAATACCTATGTATGTTTAGGTATTTAAATAAAGTTAAACAAACTTGAATGTCTTTTTATCTAAATATGAATTAAACAAATCTGCAAATTGCGACTTACAACTAAATTATCTATAATTTTTGAATATCCAAATATTTTGTGGATTTTAAAGTAATATTTCTCATTGTTCGAGTTTTGTTTTAAAAAAAAACTTGCCCCACACTAGGATGCCTCTTATAACGTGGGTGCGTTTAAACACACAAATCTTCAAATGCACAAACGCCCAGAACAACTATCTATAGGCCGTGTCTACACACTGTAGGGAATCGTACGCACGACCCGTAGCGCAAATGCCAATCGCTCAGCCACTGCACCAAACGTGTCGTTCAAACGTTTTAGACACATACGTTGTATAAAAGGCACCTCTAGATTGTTTACGTTTATTCAAAAAGGTGCCTAAACGAACGACGCGGCGACGTAGACTACTAAAGCCTGGCGTCAAGTACAGCCGAAACGCGTCGAATCGAGTCGAGTCACATTTGTTCCGTGTGAAGACGAATCGAGGCGAAACGGTCAGTAATCCCAAGTCGTTAAAACAGATATTCGCGTGACAAGCGATGCGCGCGAGTTATGCGACTCGGCGCGTCTCGGCTCGTCGCTGATCGACGCGTCTCGGCTCGTCGCTGATCGACGCAGTTTTATAGTAAATGTATTGGAGGCGAATGATTGCGATTCTCTTCGTCTCGGCGAGCTTAGTGGACGCCAGCTTTAATAGTTCAATCCACGAAGACCCGCCACACTCTTGTCTAAATCGCTACAATGCAAGTGTACATTATAAATTGCTACTGTGTTAGAGACAAAAATACATTAAGCGGACGCCCGCGCGGTCCCATACAAAAGTGCCCCGTCGCGGGGACACGCGCGGGCACCCGTCTCCCGGCCCCACACCCGCGCAACGGGCCCCGCCTCCGTGCGACGGACGCCCGCGCGATTCCACGCACGTGCTTGTTTAGTCAATAACGCTATGTGTTACGCTGTGTGATAAAATAGGTCTCCGCGACGGGTACCCGCGACGGGGACCGCCGCGTGCCCACGGAGCCCGCACGCGTGGCCACGCGCTTGGACACGCGACGGGTGCCCGTCGCGGGCGCCCGCGACTGGGCACTTTTGTATGGGACCGCGCGGGCGTCCGCTTAACGCAGTTTTGGCCCTTAGAGCGGGAGCACACGATGCGTTGCGGCGCCGCACCGCAAAAATTTCACCGTATCAGCGGGCACACGAGCGGTGCGGCGCCGCAACGTTGTTATGTCGCAGCGGCGCAATCTCGCAAATCGAAACGAGCGAGCGTGTCTTTCCTTTTGATGCATAAACAACTGAGCGGTGCCGCTCCGACGTCGCAACGCATTCACCCCTCCCCGCCTCGTCTCGGTGGTTGCAAGTCCGGTGCGGCGCCGGAGCGCATCGTGTCACATGCCATGGATATTTCTATGTAAGACGACGCAGCGACACCGCTGCGGCGCCGCACCGCCGCCGCAACGCATCGTGTGCCCCCGCTCTTAGATCTCGGCTTAGGGCGTTGCTGGCTGGGGATTGGGAGAGAGACAGCTTGATGAGGGCTGAAATAACGGTGTGACCTACGTGGATTGAACGCACTGTATTTTCATAAATAAAAAAAGAATTACAAGTTACCTATGAATATACTCCTTCGGTTCCAACGGCAGCTTATGATTAACCACTAAATCCACCGTAGGTATATCTAGTCCTCTTGCAGCAACATTGGTAGCGACCAGGGTACACTTGAGGTTGCTTCTGAACTGTGTGAGAGCCGCCACCCGTTCCTTCTGCCGCATGAAACCGTGGAGGCATACGTTGTCCATAGATATAGCGTTTAGCATCATTGATAGGACTTGGCATTCTCTGGGGAAAAAAATAAAGAGGTGTCAAACATATTATCACGTAAAAAAAGACCTCCGTGTGGGGACAGGTTAGGATATTAAACTTCCTCACTGCACGCTGGGAATAGACGCGTGTTGTATGTTTACAGTTAGTGTAGATTTTAAATAAAACTTTTCTTTGCAGCTACAGTACTTTTAATTTTGAGTTTTACAAACTTTTACATGTATAGGTGGTACGTTCGAAAGATCAGATTTACAGAGCAAATGGTAACGTTTGGGTGAGCGCTGCGTGTGGCCACACGCAGGGGTGCGCAAGGGACTAGTTCTCTCGGCTGCAGCGAGTCGCGCACTGTAGTGTTGAGTAGGACATACAAGAGGCGGTACATTCGTCCCGTACATGACGTCAAAATGTAAGAGCGGCTCGACATTTTAAAGTGTACTACTTCAACTTTTAAGTCGCGGTAGTCGCGTTACTCGTTACTCTCGGTAAGTAAACTATAGGGTGAGAAAGAGAGGGAGCGAGGCACATGATACAATAGCACGTCATTCATTCTACAATGGACATTACGTGACCGCGACTCGAGAGAGACGTAATCAGTACATCGAAACTAGTAACATCAATGGTCATATTCGTACTCGTTACTTCAAACGTATCACCGAGCTTCAGTACGCCTCACCTCATTTGAAGTAGGACATTGTACTGGCTCAGAGCAAAAAAGAGGCTACTCTTACAAACTCTTTTTCAAGTCATGTCCTACCCAATACTAGCGCACTGGCTTGTGCTTGGCTTGCGGCGATGATGGCGGGCGACGCAACGTAGTGTGGGTGCGTCGCGGGCGGCGCTTTATGTGTGTGTGCGTGCGCATAGAGTTGGCTTGAACATTGTAAGATTATACAAACAAAACCCAGCACGTTTGGTGGTAGGATCTATACGGTCCGTCTGGCTAGCTACCACCTGAACTTGTAAAGTCCGGCGCCAAGTAGTTTTCTGTGTTCTGTCGTGTGTGTGAGAGCCAGAGGGGTATTGGGGAATCCCTCTATATCTGTGTTACGTGAATTCGTGTGCTCCATCTTAGACCCTGTCTGCGCTTACCAGTGCGACTAGTGTCAAACGCGCCCAAGTCAAATAATTAAAAAAAGGCTGTTCCGAGATAACTCACTTTTTGTTGTCAATGAAGGTGAAGACGATAGCAAGCAGTGATAGCAGGTTGAACGCTTGTCTCCAATGCAGGAGGGTCCGGCCCTCACCTCTGACTCTTGGAATTCATGTGCGAATCATAATTTGAAAATCACTTGCTTGCAGTGAAGGATATATCGTGACGGAACCTGCACACCTGCCATACAGTACTCAATGGTAGACTAACACTCAGTTGCAAGAAAGGTCCATTAAATTTTAATGCTCTCATTAGAATGTTAATGCTCCATTAACCTCTTCTGTCCATTGCAAGAAGCTAGATTTAATGGAATGATTAACTATCCATTAAAATTAATTTTTGATGTGTCAAACTCCCCATGATTTCAATACAGGATAATTAGTAAATGAAGAACGAACTACGACCTAATTAGTGTTCGTGCAATAGCCATTAATTTAATGGAAACATTGTTCTTAATGACGGATTAGTTAATGATCACCTAATGGTATCTTTCTTGCAACTCAGTGTAACAGTTGCAGAGTAATGGGCTGATTATGAAAGTGACGACGTAGCGTGATGGCTAGCTATACTTCCGTGTCGTCTGAACCAGATACACATATCATAAGTACCATGCTTTTTAGCGTTCCGTACCAAAAGGGTAAAACGGGACCCTATTACCACAGTCTACCTATATCTTACTCCTTACAGTCGGTCAACGTAGAACATTGTCACAGAGCAATCGTGCGGGGGGTTGCGGGGTGAAGGGGCGGAGGTTATGTCCCGAGTAGCCATACTGCTACTCGGGACATAAATTCCAGGGCTCGCACTTTTTGATTTCAAAGGGGAATGCCCATCAGCCACATAAAAAAATGCCTGAAATGAACAACAATGAAATATACGCCAAATTGCACTATAAGTCGTAGGGAACCCATATCATTTTCAATAATTACAAAAAAACTCGGCAAAACTTGTTCCAAACATCTTTTTCTAAAATATAGGTTAAGTCAAGGTTTAAGATTATTACGCAATAATTAATAAACAAAACTGCATTTAAATGTTTTAATCATCATTAAAAACCACTAACACATCATCAAGAAACTGTGCAGGAGGATTGATATTGGGTTGGTACCGGGCCCATGCTAAGTACCATATTATTGACATAGTATGGGCACAGGTACCAACTGTTCGCCGTCCCACGAGGCAGTTACAATAGCGATGCTGTAAAGCCCTTATCCCTGATAAGGAATTGTTAATTATTATATAAACAAAATATATTTTTTGAGAAATATGTCTGCTTTGTATTTTTCCTCGAAGTAAAAAGCAATTACCCGGAAGAGATAAATGCTCAACTAATTCGTTATCCAGTTCCCTACATATTTCAATCTTATAAATACCATTCGCTCGTGTGTGCTCGCCATAGTATGAGCGAGCCTGTTTTATTTGGTACGTACCACATGCCAACAAAACCATTTCGCTGTATGTCAGTTGTGGGAAATCAGCAACATTGTTAGGATTTATATTAATGCTTTGGAATTGCGCTCTGCGACGATTCAAATTATTTGTGATCACATAATCAGCTAGTATATTTTCTGTATACATATTCTGATGTATTATTTGCAAAATATCAACAGCATCTGGCCTGTCAACTATTCTAGTATAAAACCTATTAATTAATGCTGCTGCTATAGAGAAATCTACCATTAAATGTCTCGAAGCTCTATTAAAAAAATCTTGGCGAAATAATTTGAATTGCTGCTTGAATATTCCATTTACGGCTTCCACAACCCAGCGGCAAATAGTAACTCTTCGGCTTTTATTAGCTTCCAGAGTGGATAATTGAATTTCATTTACTTGCAGTGTTGATGGCATGTGAACACTATAATTGCAAGATTGCAAAAGTGGAATGGAATCCCTGAACCCTCTATCAAGAATGAATACGTCACCATCCTGAAAATATTGTCTCAATGGCTTACTGGGTTCATCAAATTCACTAATCATTATCTGAGCATCGGAAGTTGTTGCTGGATAAGGGCCTAACACATCGATTATATAGCCATCGGAGCAAACAAGCAAAAATGGCTTCACAAGGTTTCGATATTTGTGAAGAGAATATGTCTCTTTTTGGTACAAATAGTTGGAGCTTTTTTGTACATAGATATATGTTCCATCAATAATTACGACAGGCTTCCTTATTCCGTCGACTTCGCCAAACAGCCCATTTGGTAGAACAAGGTTTCTTGCTGCTATTTGTTCTCTTGTTATATGTCCAATTCCAAGGTTCATAGGAACAAAATCTTGATGCAGTTTTTCCCTTGCTTTAGCCATTAGACGTTCCAGAGTACTTCTCGGTATTTGTAGAAGAGATGATAATCTTTCATCAGAATCTCCAGTTCTCAATTTCATCAGGTAAGCTCCAAGGGCAGTAGAACCTCTATGCATTTGCGCCAATCGGGGCACCTCTCCCATTAGAGTACCAAAACTATTTCTACTCATTCCTAAAAAGTACCACACCATATGTTCTTCCATTAAGTGTATATTTTCGAAGTCCAAAGCACGACATTCATAATTCACAAATGATGCAAAGTCTTCAATGTGGTCCACAGTGAATTCATGATTCATATCTTCCAAAGCAGGGAGTTCATGCCAAAAGTCACTATTCAAATGATGACTACATATTTTTGAATTCTTTGGTATATAAAACTTGTAGTCCTTGAAGAGCCACACCCTTAATGAAAGTGGTACCACATGTCTATCAATCATATTACATCCTGGATAGAAACAATGACTTTGAGTATCAACTGCTCTTCCGTAATTAGGTAACAGTACGCTGGATCTTATTTGAGGAGGTTCTTCATGTAGAGGTATATTCAAACTACCTGCCTGACTGGGTACCGGACTCGGGCTTGGTGAAGGAGTAGTAGGGGGTGAGGTAGCCCGGCTGCATCGTTGCCAACATGGGTGGCAGATCAAATCCGAAGAACGTAGCTGCAAGCAAAATGAAAAGTAAAAGTTGGTTTTGTTTTACTTCAAGCTCGATGAACGAAAACCTATGCATAAAAAAGTACTCTGTGATAAGTTTTTAAAAGACATGATAGTGACGTTATTTGCACGGGATAAGAGGGAATTACACAGAATTAGGGCAGAGGAATGAACTTACCTGGCGTGGTTGGATTCTGTGTGCTACTACATTCATTATGTGCCTCTCACGATCACTGCTATTTCTTACAACATGTGATCGTTGTCGTAGAACAGACTGTCCACAGCAAACGCACACATGTTGGTGGCCTACTTGTCTACCTGGCCGGCTGGTTCCAGGTGTCTCGGTGATAGTGTGAACCGCTAATCTAAGACATGCATCACAAACAACACTACCTGGTTCAACCTGTGAGAAAGAACAAAAAACAATGTACTAATTGTTCAATGTCAGTGCGTTCAGTTCAATATAATTATTCACAAAAACTATGGAATGAATATACTTACAGCTAATGGTGTTATCCATGCCTGTATTAAACGACGTACTTCATCATTTTGCTCTGATACGACATTACGTCTCATCGCTGTAAGATCGAGATAGCAATTAACACAGTGTACGTTTCCATCCATTTTTAAATGTACACGGTGTAAGAGTCCAAAACAATAGCAGAGTCGTATAAAAAGCAGGTCCAGGTCCGTCGTCAAAAAGCCGAGTCGTCGTCAAGGCGGGTTCAATCTAAGTCGAGTTCGAAAAGGGGTAACGTGTGCAGAAGTAAAATCAAAATCCTTAAAAATGGCCAAAGTCGTCGTTATTATATCCTATTAAGTTATACTCAAGTCGCAAACGCAAAATGTGAATCGATCAATTCAAAACCACAATTCAACGGAAAAATGAAATGCAGTAATCAATATCAAACTGTCAGTAAGGCAAAGGACATGTTATCCATGCAGCCTACGATACTTTTTCTTATTTGAAAATAATTTTATTTTAATTAATATTGACATGCATATAATATTACTTTCATTAGATAAACGTTATAATTAGGTCGAATTATTCTAAATGAACGATAACTGTGCAATAATTCTATAAAATACTTCGATAAATTATTTGAAAATTCTTGTTTGGCTGAATGTCGATTACACATGTCAGATTAAACACAGTTGTCCATTAAAAAATAAGAATGAATTAGACGGATATCAAGCGAAATATTTTAAAGAACGTTATATTTTCCTCCTACGTTTACAAACTTGAGAATTATTCATTATGCATATTTAATTCTAATTAGAATTAAGGACTATTCGTATTTTCTGTCCATTTCAGGCATTTTATGGGCGTTCCCCTTTGATTGATATCGTTCATAGTAGAAATTACATTAATTTATTATGATATTATGTGTACCTATTACGAGAATTTTATTATAAAGTCTGTTTACTAATCCAAGATGGCGGCATACATACATTTTCAAACGATTGTTCGTGGGAAGTCATTTCCACGGTTTTCGGGGTCACTGATGCCGAAAATGACGTCAAAATCCAAATCCAAGATGGCGGCCATGAAAATTTTCATGTAATCATCCTGGGTGTCAATTTCATGGTTTTCGGGGTCACTGATGCCGAAAATAACGTCAAAATCCAAATCCAAGATGGCGGCCATCAACATTTTCATCTAATCATCATGGGTGTTAATTTCATGGTTTTCGGGGTCACTGATGCCGAATTTAACGTCAAAATCCAAACCCAAGATGGCGGCCATGAAAATTGGTAAATGAATGGTCATGGATGTCAAATCCAAGGTTTTCTGGGGTGCGGATGCCGAAAATGAGGTCAAAATCTAAATCCAAGATGGCGGCTACAAAAATGTCAAATTCGTCGTCACGGGTGTCATTTCTATGGTTATCGGGGGTACTGATGCCGAAATTGAGGTCAAAATCCATTTCCAAGATGGCGGCTATCAAAATTTCAATTTAACCATCATGGGTGTCATTTCCATGGTTTTTGGGTATGCTGATGCCGAAAATGAGGTCAAAATCCATTTCCAAGATGGCGGCTATTAAAATTTCAATTTAACCATCATGGGTGTCATTTCCATGGTTTTCGGGGATGCTGATGCCGAAAATGAGGTCAAAATCCATTTCCAAGATGGCGGCTATTAAAATTTCAATTTAACCATCATGGGTGTCATTTCCATGGTTTTCGGGGATGCTGATGCCGAAAATGAGGTCAAAATCTATATACAAGATGGCGGCCATAAAAAAATTCAAATTAGCCGTCATGGGTGTCAAATCCATGATTTTCAGGGACGCTGATTACAAAAACAAGATCAATTCTCAAACACCAAGATAGGGACCACGTTTTACCTGGCAAATCTCATTTAACTGGTAATTTTTTTTGACCGCCTTGTATTATCGAGGAATACTTAGGCTTTATTTCCGGCATCAGCACTCACGAAAACCATAGAAGTAATAACCATGAATAATAAATAATTTTCTATGACTCCATCGTAGACTTTCGAATAATTTATGACTCTTACCTACCCCCGCAAGCGTTAGCCACTGCGACTGTAACCTCGACAAAATTTGTAGTTTTAAATATTGTTAAAATATTCCAGGATAAGATGGCGAAACTGCTGCTACAACCTTTGCATTATTTTGTCAATCGTCAAAATTACGCATGCGTGGTTTTCTTTATGCGTGTCACTGTTTCTATAAAACGTTAATTAATTTCGACGTTTGTTTGATAAAGTTTGTGTAATTTATTTTATGTGACAACCCTTTGACAAGTGTTACCAATTTTGACATTTCTTATGACCTGTCAAATGTATGGGCGTTGACCCACTGTATGGAGTAAGTAGGTACACTGTGCTATTACTATAGACTTCGCTGTCCGTCTGTCTGTCTGTCTGTCCGTCTGTCACCAGGTTGTATCTCATGAACCGTGATAGACAGTTGAAATTTTCACAGACGATGTATTTCAGTTGCCGCTATAACAAGAAATAGTAAAAAAAACTAATAAAATAAATATTTAAGGGGGCTCCCATATAATAAACGTGATTTTTTTTGCTCGATATTGATAGCGGCAACAGGTAGACGCTTGAAATAATCACAGAATATTTAGCTATACATAATTATAAATATTCACTTTGAAAATAAATAATTAAATTAAAATAAAACAAATATTTGAAGGGGGGCTCCCATACAACAGACATGATTTTTTTGCCGTTTTTATAGATAATGGTACGGAACCCTCCGTGCGCGAGTCCGACTCGAACTTGGCCGGTTTTTCTATTATAATGTTTAGGTAGATTACCTAGCCAATGAACGTTCGTCATTTGTTAAATTTGACCAAGCTTTGCCTAGAACAAGTTTTTAGTGATATCGAGGCTTCGCTCTCGCTCTTTGGCTAGGTGAGTACAATGTATTTTAGGATAAGAGTGGACAGGAAGTTTGAAAGTGGCATCGATAACTGAAAAGTTGTGTGGAAATCGGTTGTCATGGTATGGGCACGTGTTACGGAGAAATGAGGAAAATGTAGTGAGGAGAGTTTTGAGTATGAATGTCGATGGCTATAAGAGTAGGGGAAGACCAAAGAAACGATGGATGGAATGTGTGAATGATGATATGGTTAGAAAGGGGGTGACTACCGAGATGACGACTAATAGAGAAGTATGGAAGAAAAAGACATGTTGCGCCGACCCCAAATAAATTGAGATAAGGGCAGGAGAATGATGAGTGGACAGTGAAATAATTACTAAAGAAAACATTTTCTTACTTCTTGGTATCAGTGAAGACAATGATATGACTGCTGGGCTTGGTCTCGCGGTACTTGCGTAACGTCTGCACCAGGTACACGTCACGAGCGTACGCGGGACACACCACGTATCTCTGGTCTAGAGTGGTCACTGTGAGCTGACTGTCTGTTTCGGTCCATGTTAGGAGTTGCTGGAACGGTTTAAAAAACAGTATTGTTCAAGCATAATTTTTTTGCGAGGTTTTCAGTAAGATTGTGGATGTGCAACGACTTCTAGTGTAGTGTGTCAGGAATGAAACTAAAAGAGAAAAAATAATTAAGGAACTGAATATAAATAAGTTAGACTTAAAATAGGTTTATTTAATCAATTTCTAGCTGGGCCTATGTATCGCGAGGCTTAATGATTTATGCATTACTTCGTTTTTAAAGATAGTACTCTGATAAATTGTGATCACATATTTAGTTTTTATTCGTGTGATTTATGATTTGGCCTAAGATTAAGTTTATGATGGAACTGACATGAACTGTTCCAAATAAATAAAGATTTAAAAAAAGAATATGTACAAGGTTAGTCAGAAAGGGGGTACTAATCCGAAAGGGTGTTAAAGTACACATAATAATGAGTTACTTTTGTTCTACAACTTTTCCCAAAAGTCAGTAGTTTAAGAGAAACAGTTGCTCAAAAATCTCAAAAAAAAAAACTCTAAATTCTATCTATCCCCAGTTATGATCAGCTGTGTTTACATCTTAGGTCATATTTGGGGTCATGGATTAGAAGCACCATTTTCTGAATTTGTAACTAAAGCAGGGATGAAGAATTTTTGAAAAAACTAAAATAAAAATCATTATGTTTGGAAAAAAAATTATCGAATTTTGACATTTTAACACTTGCTTTCAAACAGTCATCAGCGGTACTATAAGTGGGATTCGGTACCGGTACTATTAGTACCCCCTTCCCGACTAACCTTGTATATGTTTCGTTTAGCTTGTAAGTACCTATGTCCGAAGAACCAACTCGCATTGAAGATAGAAAGGTGGCTGAAAATCTGACATACCATGCAAATAAGGCCAGTAGGCTAATTCACCTAACTAAAGAAGTTCAGTTGCAGTTAAGTTTCGATCAAAACAACACTTTTCGTATTCTCTTATCGGTGATCGCTGTCAGATACGCTCACGTGAACGTAACTGCAGCTTGATCGGTATTACGTGAATTAGTCCCCTGTACAAGCCTTAAGGACGAAAGAAAGGGTTTCATCGCCTCATCTCAAAATAGAGCAAAACTGAACTTTAAACTGTGCTACATACAGTATATTTTAAATGGACGGCGCGCAGTCAACTCGATCATTGTCAGATCAGTTTTGCAAAATATACTGTAAAAGGATACCAAGAATTATTGTAGTAGCTTAAGAACTCCCCTCCCTCCAAAAAAGTCGTGTATCCTCCCTCGAACAAGAGCCTAAACAAAAAAGAAACTTACATCTTTTTTGAGTGACAGCAGTTTGGATTCCTTGACGTCTTCTGTAATGGTTGCTGAGAATAGCAAATTCTGTCTCTGGGCTGGTAAGGCATTGAATATTGTCTCCAAGTCGTCTTGAAAGGATTCACTGAACAATCTGAAAATAATGGTATTTTTAAGTATGTTAAAACATCATAGTTTACACAATAGGTGTTTCATAGCCACAAAACGTTGCTTCGATTGCAGACTGAGTAAGCGAGATGATGTCACTCGACTCCAATTTGATAACTTTGTTAGTTTTTGAGATATTTAAAGTTTCAGACTTATTAACTTGTAACTGTAACTGGAAGTATGGATCAAATCGAATAGGGGCGTGAGCAAGGTCATTTCAAAACTTGAAGTAGTAAAAACTTGAGTAAAATTTTTGTCATACCAAAAAAGCCTTTGCAGTAAATGTTTTTTCTTAGTGAACACATGTTTTCTAGCTGCGTAAAAGTATTACCACAAGAAAGGTCTACTGTTTGCCAAAGTCCTGAAAAAAATGATAGCTCTGATAGTTTCTTTTATGATTTTTTTCTATGCAATGTGATTGAAAAAAAAAACAATAATTGGTCATAACTTTTGAACCGTAAAAAATTACACCAACATTCTCAGGGTTAAAAAGTTTGGAAATGACATTGCCCACGCCCCTATTCGATTTGATCCATATTTTCAGGGACACCCTGTATTGTAGTCTCAATTTAACAAGTTAATTAATAAGTCTGTTCAAAACTATCTGAAAACTGAGAAAATCAAAACTATATCTCAATGATACAAGGGATGGTTCAGAATTACCATAGTACACAACAACTGTCAATCTGACAAGAATTTTATCCCATTGAGATAAAGTTTAATTTCATTTACTGTTTAGGTAATTAGTATGCTAATTCAGATATTTTCCTGAAATAGGAAACATTCAGGAATCTTCCAGGTTTCTTTAATAGTACAGTTTTTGTTTACAAAAACTGACAAAATGTCAAGTTTTGTTTTTACTGTCAAATAATTCAACAGTTTTTGTTGGAAACATAAACTGTATTATTAAAGAAACCTGCAACCAGTTGGAAGTTTCCAGCATCAAAGAAATACCTGAATCTGCCAAATGTCTGTTCATCCTGATGTATTTGATGCTGACTATACTGCCGGCATAACGAAGAGTGCAGTAATTGCAATTTTTGAACATAGAATTTTGAACCTTAGTGTTGGGTTATGCAGACGCAAAAGGTTAAATATTCTATGTTCAAAAATTGCAATTACTGCACTCTTTGTTATGACGGCAGTATACTATCAACATTATTTTACCTGTCAGCTTCATCCAGTACCAAATACTTGACCTTCTTCAGGCTAAATGTGTCACATCCAGTGATATGGTCCGCCAGACGTCCAGGCATAGCAACTACTATGTGAGGTCGCTTGGCAAGCTTCAGGGACTCTTCCAACTGATCTGAACCTCCAGTCACTATACATACTCTTAGCTTGAGAGGCTGACCAAGAATGCTGAATTGGTCCGCTATCTAAAAAGGTTTCTGAACAAAATTATTATTGAAAGGACTGTGTCAAGCCAATAAACAGTAGTGGATAATTAAAACAGAATATCAATCAATTAACTTTTTGGTAATTTAATTACCAATGTCAGATGTCAGATTGACGACACGTTTGGTGCAGTAGCTAAGCAATTGGCTTCTGCGCCACGGGTCGTGGGTTCGATTCCCACACGGAACAAAAATTTGTATGGCCTACAGATGGTTGTTTCGGGTCTGGGCGTTTGTTTGTGAGATTTGTGTCTGTAATCGCACCCACGATACAAGAGAAATCTTAGAGTGGGGCAACGTTTTTTTTTTTTAAAAAAAAAAAAAAAGATAACTTTTATAAAAGGAATAAGGCTGAAGTTATAACAGCTTGTGTATAGAAAATCTGTTGAAACGTCAAATCTTTTCCCCAAAAAGTTAGTTGAGTCTATAGCCCTTTCGGCATGGGCATGCTCGACGGCATAACATAATTATGTATGATTAATTATTTTTATTGTTTATGCTGTCATTGTATCCTTGGCTGAATAAATTTATTTTCTTTCTTTCTTCTTTCTTTCTAGCCACATCGTCATTCCATACCGAAGACAACGCAGCGCCGCCGCACGTGCCGGCCGAGTGACCGACCGCGGAGCCCTAGCTACCGCCACCGCGATGGTGGCGCCCCCGTCGTCAGTTTTGTGAACTACAGACTTACTCTCTCTGTGCAGTGATTGGGTAATTTAATTTGTATAGTTTTTTAAGTCACCTGCATGTCGATTTTTATTAGCGTTAGAATTAGTACTTAAGTAACCAAGATTTTCGAAAATAGACAGAATCGTTTAGAATCCCAAACTGAGTGTTTCATTACCCTGACTCTAAACAAGTCATTTTAGCAATCATTTTTTTCTCTTTATGTGTAAGAACAATGTATTTTTACGTCAGACTAATAGCCAATTCCTATGATTTACTGAGGGTTACACAAACAACCCATAGTTTTATAATAGACCTTCCCATTTGTTAGTAGCTATCACAGGTGATAGCTTACATGTCTGTTTATATGTATGTCTAAGTTCGGTAATGAAAAATGCCACCACTCTGCAAGTAAAACAATCCCTTTTCGGGAGGAATAATACCTAAACATAATAAAATAGGAAACAGGCATTTGTCTATCTCTAAATACTGTTGATAAAAGTCCAGAAACAATTAAATGCACTGGAATATACTATGCTTAAACCAGAGAATTAATTACTTTTTTCCTGAAGTATGAAATTTGATGAAGAGAAGTTTGATAACTACCTGATAAGCCAACTCATGTGTTGGAGTGAGTACCAAAGCAAAGATGCCATACGGATCCTCAGCTAAATGTTGCAGTATAGGCAGTGCAAATGCAAATGTTTTGCCAGAACCTGTCTTAGCTGCACCAATGCAGTCATCTCCCGCCAATATACGGGCTATACAGCCTTTTTGAATAGGTGTTGGACTCCTTACACCTGAAAATGTGTTTATAAATATGTGAATATTCATCAACTGTGTTAAAACATAATTTTCGGAGGTTATTCTAAAAATACAAATAGTTTTTAACAAGAAGGTTATTTAAATAAAATATAGCTTGTCGCGTCGACACTAGGAAGGCAGGAAGGCAAGGAACATTAGTTATGGTCACAACTATTGGGTCAGAGGGTCGTCTTACTAATTATACGTCTCAAATTGGATTGTGATCTGTTTTGATACACGTATAAACAATAATGTACCTAGATTAAATAACTGTTTGATAAGCCAGGTCTTAACACCAAGTTCGGCGAACTCTTTTCCGTCGTTTTCATTCATTTTTAGGTAGTACTTTAGTAGATATCAGACTATTATAGAGACGTATTTTTTATTTATTTATCTTGTAAATTAGTTCTTATTCTAAGCTCAAATATCACATGTTTCGGAATTCGGAACACAGAATATATTTCGCCATGTGATATTGACAGATATTGATAATGACGTTTGGACAATCTTATATATAAAGAGACTGGTACTGACTGACATTTCATTCATCAACGCAGAGCCTAAACCACTAAAGCTGGAAATATGAAATTTGGACAGTAGGTTTCTTACGTGACGAAAACATCCACTAAGAAGGGATTTCTCGAAATTCAACCTCTAAGGGGGTGAAAATGGTGATTAACGTTTGTATGCAAGTCCATCATTTTTGAAGTAAGAAGCATGAAATTAAGTATTAAGGTTTCTGGTTAGGAGTAAATGTACAGGTGTTTAAGCGTTATTGGAAATTCAACCCCTAAGAGGGTGAAATAAGTGTTGTAAGTTTGTATGAGAAATCTGGTACTTTTGAAGTAAGAAGCATGAAATTCAATATTTAGGTTACTGGTCAGAAATAAACATACACGTGTTTCAGGGTTTTTGGAAATTCAACCCCGAAGGGGGTGAAATAAGTGTTGTAAGTTTGTATGAGAAATCTGGTACTTTTGAAGTAAGAAACATGGAATTCAATATTTAGGTTACTGGTCAGAAATAAATATACACGTGTTTAAGGGTTTTTGGAAATTCTACCCTGAAATAGAGGATAAAAGTTTCTACGAAGTTAAAAGCATGAAATCAATTAATAGGCTTTCTGGCTCGGTATAAATACATGTTCTTGAACGGTTTTATAAATTCTACCCCTAGGGGGTGAAATAGGAGGTGAAAGTTTTATGTAAGATAAAACCATGAAATCAAATAGAGTTGATGGTTAGAAAGAAATGTCCAGGTATGAGCGTTTTTGTAAATTAAACCCCTAAGGGGGTAAAATAGCGGATGAAAGTTTGTATAAGAAGTCTGGTACTCTTGAAGTAAGAAGCATAAAACATACACGTGTTTCAGGGTTTTTGAAAAATCTGTCCCTAGAAGGTGAAATAGAGGATGAAAGTTTTTTTTATTGTTGACACTTGTGCGAGACTTTCTGGCATAGTGCGAGTATGTACCTTCACCGTAATATAGGAGGTGGTGCGCGAGTAGTATCGGGTAATTAACGCATCGTTCATCCGATTGAGTTGAAACTTTGTATAGTTGTTGTTACTCACGGGAAAGTTTCTGACATAGTACCGTCAACTTACAATAGGTGGCGCGCGAGTCGTATTGCATAATTGTTTGTCTTCTTCTAATATAAAGAGAAAGGTACCGACTGAAACATGATGTTTGGACAGTCGATTCCTTTTGTAACGTAAGCATCCACTAAGAAGTGATTTCTCGAAATTCAACCACTAAGGGGGTGAAAAGGGTGATTAACGTTTCTATGCAAGTGCGTCATTATTGAAGTAAGAAGCATGAAATTAAATACTAAGGTTTCTGGTTAGATATAAATGTACACGTGTTTGACCGTTTTTGTAAATTCAACTCCCAGGGGGGTGAAATCAGGGTTAAAAGTTTGTATGATGAATCTGATACTTTTGAAGTAAGAAGCGTGGAATTAAATATTTCGGTTACTGTTTAGAAATTAACATACACGTGTTTTAGGGTTTTTGGAAATTCAATCCTTGAGGGGGTGAAATAAGTGTTGAATGTTTGTATGATAACTCTGGTACTTTTGAAGTAAGAAGCATGAAATTAAATATTAAGGTTCCTGGTTATAAATAAATGTACACAGGTTTGAGTGCTTTTGGAAATTCAACCTCTAAAGGGGTGAAATAAGTGTTTAAAGTTCGTATGAGAAATTTTGTAGTTTTGAAGTAAGAAGCATGGAATTAAATATTTAGACTTTTGAAGAGAAACAAATATACACGTATTTGAGGGTTTTTGGAAATTCTACCACTAAGGGGTGAAATACGGGATGAAAGATTTATGTACTGAAGTTAAAAAGAGCATGCATTAAAATAATAGGGTTTCTGCTGGGAAATAAACATAAGTAGCGTTTTTACACATTCAACCTTTAAGGAGGTGAAATAAGGGTTGTAAGTTTTTATGAAAAATCTGGTACTTTTGAAGTAACAAAGGGAGAAACTGACTGACTGGCTGACAGATCTATCAACGCGAAGCCTAATCCGCTGGGGTTAGAAACTTGTAATGTTCAAAGTAGGTACTAATAACGTTGGTATTCACTAAGGAAAGGTTTTTGGAAATTCCACCCCTTATGTGGTGAAATGGATTGTTAACGTTTGTATGAAAACGCTTATTCCATGGGTAACCCCATAAACTTAAAATGTGCACAAACACTGTTCAAAATAAATACTAAAAGACGGACTTTTTTGATTTTAAGCCTAAATTTAAAAAGGGGCTTGAAGAGGGTTTAAAATTACACGCAAGCGAAGCTGCGGGCAACAGCTAGTCTTATATATAAAGAGACTGGTACTGACTGACATTTCATTCATCAACGCAGAGCCTAAACCACTAAAGCTGGAAATATGAAATTTGGACAGTAGGTTCCTTACGTGACGAAAACATCCACTAAGAAAGGATTTATCGAAATTCAACCCCTAAGGGGGTGAAAAGGGTGATTAACGTTTGTATGCAAGTCCGTCATTTTTAAAGTAAGAAGCATGAAATTAAGTACTAAGGTTTATGGTTAGGAGTAAGTGTATACGTGTTTAAGCGTTTTTGGAAATTCTACCCCTAAGGGGGTGAAATAAGTGTTGTAAGTTTGTATGAGAAACCTGGTACTTTTGAAGTAAGAAGCATGAAATTCAATATTTAGGTTACTGGTCAGAAATAAACGTACACATGTTTCAGGGTTTTTGGAAATTCAACCCTTAAGGGGGTGAAATAAGTGTTGTAAGTTTGTATGAAAATCCTTATTCCAGGGGTAATTAACTTGAAGTTTGGCATAAACACTCTTCAAAATAAGTAATAGAAGCCGGATGTTTTGGATATTACAACTAAGTACACCTAAAAAGGGGTAAACGCGGGTTTAAAATTTCACGCAAGCGAAGCTGCGGGCTAAAGCTAGTAGTTCATAAATCTATCAAAAATATAAAATAATAATAGCTGTTTTTTTTAAATTCTGGCGTGTTGTTAGAGGACAAATAATTATCATTTCAAGTAGATTCTTTCCAAAGAGCACAATACTACGGATAATCACTTCGTATTTTTGTGTCTTGTTTGGTTGAGAACTTTTTACAATTTCTAAACGAGTAGACGATTTAAGGCCGTAGCACACTTAAAACACCCGACACCACCCCACGAGTGTTCATTGGTGTAATGACGAAACGTGGCTTTACGAGATGAAATGTGGCCTATGAGCAGGCTACATTGTCGTCGCGTGGCATGGCGTGTTGTAAGTGTGTCCAGTCCTTTATTCATCAACGATATTCTAGCCCCTAGCCCTTCTAGTTACCACGAGATGTAGCCCTATTATAAAAGTACAAACATTTTTTGTTGTGTCCGCACTTCCTCTAGGTGCCATGTAAATCGAAAACCTAAATCTTTTTTTTTTTTCGACATTTAAATCGATATTTTTGTTAAATCGGATCAAACATCGATAATTGGATATGTCGTTTCAATTTTATGTAAGTTACCTGTTATTAATAAGTTCAGTGGAGAAGTAACGGTAAAAGATATGAATTAGAAGAACAGGCAACGTGCTAGTCGGACTCGCGCACTAACGGTTCCGTACACATGATTGTGAAATAACAGTGTTATATTTGTTGTTTAATTGTACAGGGTTATTGGTAAAACACTAACAACCTCTAAGGGGTCATTGTACTCATCATTATGAATAACTTTTACAATGGGACCAAACTTAAAATCGCAAAAAAATAGCTTTTCCCTACATTTTGAAGAGTTATGCGAACATAACTTTACGATTATTATAATTTACGATTAAAATAGATCATTTACGATTTTTTTACAGGATTTCAGGGTTGGTCCCGTGGTAAAAGTTGTTCATAATAATGAGTACAATGACCCCTTAAGAGGTTGTTAGTGTCTTACCAATAACCCTGTAGAATATGCACTACAATTACACCAAGTTTTACGATTGTAAGTATTACCGTTTATCTAGACACGCGGTAGCGTGTCAAGCCAAGTTCAAGCCAACAGAACTGGCGAGCAGCACCGTGTGTTCGTGTTACACGAACCATTTGGAGCCACTTTTGACCCCCTCATAACTCAAAAACCATTTCACATAAACATGTAAAATTTGGCTCACATGTTGAGACTTACGAGATACATATGTGCTCCAAATTTCATAAACACACCTTAAACGGTTATTTAGATATTAATGTCCAAAAATCGTTATTTTTATCACTGACTGATCTATAGATCAAAACTCTAACCCAGTTCCAAATGACTTAGAAAGTTCAAATTTGACATCCAGATAGTTAGTTGGGTCAGTTGGGTGAATAAAAAGGAATAAATCAGAAACTAGTAAATTTTTATCATTTTATTATAATTTTTCAATTAAATGGCTATTAGGAACACTAATTTCTGTACAAAAAGTAATGATATCCCATCAAAAATATAAATGTGAAATGAGACTGAGAGCCAAGTTTACTATTATAATATATGCCTTGGTTGTTGACTTCAGCGACAAAAGAAGTGAGATCTAAATGGGTGCCAAGTTCAATAGTCAGTCCTGAAATTTATTTATAATAACATAAAATGTTTTATAACATCTTAAAATATCATTTCTTCCTATAACTTTAGGATAATAATATTGAAGCCTAAGGTCTGAGTTGGCTAGTTCTCATATACGAATTATATTATAGCCTTCGCAAGTTCTTATTTTATTCTTCCGAAAATTTGGCTTGCTGGTAGAAACTAGCCATCGAATACAGGCTCTTCCATGACTGTTTTAGTAGGTACTTAGTAATTATTCGAATATGAGAACTAGCCAAGTAACTGCGTAGTCTGTATGCTTCTCTAGAGACGAGACCGGTCACCAATAAATCAAGGTCATCAACAAAAAGAAGTCACATAAAAAATAAATAAACTAAATAGAAAATCTAAATTTCTGTTATCTTCAAGTTGTCAATTTAATTTTGAATTATATCAAATCTTCTTCTCTGGTGTCAACACGAGCTATATGAGAATAACTCATGCCATGGTAAAAAGAGCATGAGATTTTTTCAAATAATATCGACCTTACAATATTCGAATCATATCAATCGAGTGTTTTTGAAATATCGATACAAATCGAACACCTCTACACCCTAATATGGTAGGGATGTCGGAAGTGAAAAAAATATCGATATATCGATGTATCGATATTTATTAAAATATCAATATCGACCTCGATATCACGAGGAAAAAATATCGATCTATCGGTCAAATTTTCAGAGATTTTCGGTTTTAAAATAATAATGCATTTAGTTCAGTCTGGCTCAATAATAGGTAATAAATATTATTTTTATATAAAATGCACATTATTTTAATGTATAAGAATCTTAATAAAAACGAAGGTAATTCAATCATTATTCCTTTTTATTAGTCAAAATCGATCCTTCATTCAGTACGTCCGGCGTACCCTGGGTAGTCAGCTCCGCTACCAACCTTGCTGACTATCTAATCTTTTCACCACAGCATGAGCTGTTTTTGTATAGCTCGTGCTGACACGAAGAAGAAGCAGATTTATTAGAAACCAAAAGATTTACGGCATAAACTACTCTCTCTGAAGGCACAGAGGAAGCCGTAGGTGTCAAGTATTTAAGTGCCAGATTCGAAAGAACTGGGGTAAAATGTCTCGTGTCTATCCAGAATTTTATCGGGTTTTTCTTACGGGATAGATTTGGAGCATCTAGGAATTGCTTCAACGCGTCCGGCATTCTGTTACTTTGGGAAGCTAAATTAGCTGCATTGTTACAGGCTGTAGCAGCTAGTGCTAGTCATAGACAACACATTTCCTTTTTTTCCGTTAGTTCTTATCTTTTACAGTTTTGAATTCTGCAAAATATTCTGGTAATAAATTAAATTTGAGAAAAAATATCGTTTTTGATACGATTTCGATATTGAATATTTTGTATCGATATATCGGATTAAAATATATCGGCTAAAAACACCGAAATATCGAATCAAAAATATCGATATATCGATGTATCGATATTTTTTCAACAAGCCTATAATATGGATCCGGCACGGCCGGCACGGTACGTCAGTCAGTTGTCAAACAAATGAAATCACGCTTTCAGTGCGTGTTTGTTGCTGTGTTGTAATAAATTTTAGTTTGTGTAGTATTCTTCTGTTCTGCCAATTAGTTTCATTGTGTTGCACTTAGCAGTTTTGTTTTTCGTATCTAGTTTTAAGTTTAAGCCGGTAAGTTGCTTATGTTTACTGTTAATTAGTTTTGCTGCTTGCTCGTAGAAATGTACAGTAATATCGCGTAGTACTCTATAATATATCTTGCCGGCGTGAATTAAATCTATAGCGAATATGGCTCCAATCCTTTAGATACGTATTCCAATTAGAAATCCAGTTATTCTGATTTATATTTGTGTCATATTTACGACGACCTGTAGACGATGTTTCGATTTTTGGTTTCCAATTTAAAAAAATATTTTTCTTGTGTAATATCTAAAAGAAAACGTACTTACAGTAGTTTTAATTCAGAGCTAATTATTCTTTCTTGTATTAACTATTTTAAGTAAAAGACTCACATTGAAAAAGTCCTATTCAAAAATAAAACTCGCCGTAATAAATAATCAGTCCGGTAATTAGCGGAACTAGAGATTACTCTCTATTAAGATAGCTGCTATCTAGATACAGTAATGGTCTATTAGTAATGGCCTTGGAACTATTTATACAGAATAGGTTACATGTTTGGCATCACTGTCCCTACAATGTTTCTACTAGCTACTTTCTAGTGTTAATTTGATTCATAAAATTATATTTCGATATTGGGTATCTGAAACTAGGATAATTTTAACATATAAAAAAATGCCTATCACAGAATCAGCATAGGCAAAGGTCTGTCCATTTAAAGCCTCTTAAAAAAGTTGGTATCCATAGATAAATGAATGGGAAACAAAAATGATCAGCTGTTTTACTAATCTACTCTATGCTAACTTGTTTGAAATTATTAATAGCTTACATCTATTTATATCATAACATCTTTATAATTATTATTACTAACAAATGTGTTCTTATAAATGGGCCAGTACCTATTTAACATAACGTTTTGTAAACTTCAAACTATAGGTATTTTTGTGGCCACACAATTGGCTTCTGCGTAACGGGTCGCGGGTTCGATTCCAAACAAATATTAGTATCGCCTACAGATAGTTGTTTCAGTTCTGAGCGTTTGTGCTTGTGAAGATTTGTGTCTGAAAATGCACCCACAATACAGGAGAAATCCTAGTGAGGCCATGAGGGGTTTTTTTTTTTTTTAACAATTCTCTGTCTTTTCTTATGTAAGCTAGCTTCAATATCCTTTTCCTTCAGAGACTCACGCCACGATATTCTGTAATCAAAACCTTAACAAAAAAAACTTTACTTTTATTAAGAATGCATCAAAACTATTTCCTACAATAAAACACAGTTTACCTGCAGATAATTAAATAACCAATGACTAATTAATATTTATAAACAAAAGTACCTATGTAACTGTGATAAGCTTGCGCCAGGGTTCAAATGTCAATGTGTCATGTTTAACTTATTGTTCCTAACTATGGAACCATTAGATGGTACAATAGGTATCAAAATGCTCACCTATTTAAATTTAATGACAATACAAGTTGTGTGATTCATTGTACAGCTCTAAATAAGTCTATAAACTATTTTATTTTATACAAATATGTCAGTGCTGTCTCAGTGTTTTATCTTTTTTTTTTCATTATAAAAAGTAAATTTAATTAGTAGTAATACACTCAAATTGATTTAAAATGAATCCCATCAAAAAAATCATGTAAAAAAGTCACGTCCCGCGACTCTTTTGCCGTGAAAAGTGGTATCTGATGTAGGGTCAAGTCGGGCATTTCATTTACAAAGATATTTATCGGAATTGGCAATCACGCATATTTTTAAAAGCTTTCACTCTGATCTGTTACAAAGATATAGGGGCTTAAAAGTGCCTTGAGTTGCTTTGAGAAAAGGGCGTACGGCCGTGCCCCCCGATATAATTATCTGTCGTAGTCTGGAGGTTACAGACCAGCTTGTTAAGCACTATGTTGCGGGTTCAAACCCAGGCATATACAGATGCCAGCTCATCAAGCTACTCGAACGTAACTGTCAAATTTTCCCAATCAACCTTGAACCTAAAGCTTTTTGCAATAAAGATGAAAATCTATTAAAGAATTATGTGCTGGCGTCTGTACCAATGTGACTTCTTCAATGTCATTGTACTTTCTTAGTTAATCTAAGATGCCACTGACATATGGTGAAGGAAAACATCGTGAGGAAACTGACATACGGTGAAGGAAAACATCGTGAGGAAACCTGGACTTAATGGTCTGAAATCGCTAACACGCATTGAGCAAGCGTGATCTATGCTTTTTTTCTCTGTATGAGAAAAGGCATTTGCCGTGCGGTAGGACGGCAATAGGCTGATTTATGTTATAGGAATACGAATAACCAAAAAATGTTAAATTTAAGATTATAATATGCTGTATGACTAGGGCGGGTTCCCCATGTATTCGTAGGTACTCTTTTGTGCAGAGCTGTATCTATGTTTGATTATATGAAATTCACGCTTTTATGTCTATTTTATAAGTAGACAGGCGCGTAATTATCGATCGAAGTCAATGTATGACGCATGAGTGTATGTATCATTAGTGGTCAAAATATTGCATGAATCGTCAATGGCTTATTATTATCGCTCGAAGTTAAAGTGATTGTGTATATCAGTATTGATATACTTAAGTCAAAATAATTCGTGAGTGCGTGTATCACTATCGCTCAGTCATAATATTACGTGGGTGTGTATCAGTATCGGTCGAAATCAAAAAAAATTGTGAGTGCGTGTATCAGTATCGCTCGAAGTCAAAGTAATCCGTGAGTGTGTATCACTGTCGCTCGAAGTCAACTGTTTGCGACAGTGAGTGTAGTATAATTATCGTAAGTAGTCAAAATTAAAACGCGAGTAAAATCTATTCATTCTTATTTATCCTACGAATATTTGTAGAAAACATAGAAAAGCGAAACAATATTCTTTATTTTACGATTAGGTACTATTTGCCTGTAAGGTATCTTTTTAGATCGTTAATAAATTGCGTTTTGTATCTTGGTTGCAAATAAATCGATTCGCCATATTATAAATGACATACTTTTACTTCTACCACATGTTAAATAAGTAAATTACAAGCCTGGCGTCGATTACAGCCGAAACGCATCGAATCGAGTCGAGTCGCATTTGTTCCGTGCGAGGTGAAACGGTCAGTACCGTAATTGCAAGTCGTTAAAACAGAAATTCGCGTGACAACCAATGCGCGCGAGCGATGCGACTCGGCGCGTCTCGCTCGGCTCGCCGCTGATCGACGCAGTTTTATAGTAAATTTAGGAGCCGAATTATTGCGATTCTATTCGACTCGATTCGGCGAGCCGAGTGGACGCCAGCCTTTACTTCTTTTACGAGGAATGTAAGGTTATCAAAGCTGCTTTACTCTTCGAAAATAAATCTAACTGTAACCATCAGGTATTGTTGCATCAGCTTTCTGTTATAATTTAAAACTATAATTTGTGCTAGTGGTTTTTTGTGCTTTACTGCCTACTCTATTAGAGCGTAGATAAAAAGATAAACTGTGGGCTAATACAGGTTTTTTTTTTAAGTAAGAAACGAACTGGATCCCTACCGGTTTCTATAATAGTACAGTTTTCTTTTACAAAAACTGTACTACTGACAACAAAAACAAAGCCGAACATTTTGACGGTTCTCGTAAACGAAAATATGCAGGCAGCCAGCACGTTTCCTGCTTAAAAAAAAACCTGAATTACCCTACTGCATTAGAACTGCAAGTTAAATAAAAAATGCGCTTTGAATGCAGTTGGCAGGCTGACACACTGCAAGTCAACTACGCTGTAACTAGAAGACTGAATGATACGACAGCTAAAACATGTAGCATACGATCTAGCTCGGTGTCTCGACGAGGGTATCGAACTCGCGACCCTGATCTCAAATCGCGGAGACATAACCAATCAGGCAATAATTGGGCACTTGCAGGCACTTCGATCAATGTAGTTCTAGTTTTAGTTCCACTTACTGATCTAATGTGTAAACTTATATAATTTCAAGGTTATTCAAATTATTTCCTTGAATTGATTGCTTTGGTATTGAATATTTGCAGTACACAATAAACAAGGTGTAACATAAATAAGTGTACAACCCCTTATGGGGTCACTGTACTTATCATTATGAACAACTTTTACTATGGGAAAATCCTGAAATCGCGAAAAAAATATCAGCTGTTCCCTACATTTTGACGAGTTATGCGAACTTAATGTAGGGAACAGCTGTTTTTTTTAACTCTGTGCTCTAATATGCCTCAGAAATAGAAAAACAAGAATTTATTCAGTTTTTTTTGTCGTTTTCAAAAATACTCGTTTAGGATTAACCTGTGTCACCATTACATAACGTGGTTTGAAGGAATTACACGAATTCGTTTACACCCTGTATATTTGCAATAAAATTTTGCAGTATTGCAGCTATTGTGTACCATATTACGATAATAAGACCTTCCAAAAATACGAACAGAAGTAGGTATATGTATAAAAAACTACCAGTTAGTTAAAATTGTAACAAATTACGAGAAGGAATCTATTTGTGATAAAACGTTGATGTCATTCGTACGGACGACTCTCACGTCAACGTGCATCTTTAAACACTAGACTTCGCACACTCAGAATTTGCCGGATCCGACAGCCTCCAGCCCCTATTAATTATATGTAGTACTAGCTTTCGCCCGCAGCTTCGCTTGAGTGAAATTTTGAACCAGTTAAGTGACGATTTTCCATACAAACTTTCATCCCCTATTTAACTCCCTTAGGGGTTGAATTTCGAAAAATACCTCCTTAGTGGATGCCTACGTTACAAAAGGAACCTACTGTCAAAATTTCAAGTTTCTAACCCCAGCGGTTTAGGCTGTGCGTTGATAGATCAGTCAGTCAGTCAGTCAGCTTCTCCTTTTATATGTATAGATAAAATGAATGTGCATGCCTTCGCGCAAGCATTAGAAATTTTCTGACAAAAAGTTCTTGTATTGTACGGTCAGGCTTAAAGTTCCTATGAAATATATTTTTAACAATTCCTCTCGTTTTATCAGCTCAAGCTAAATCGTAAGTGGAAAATTAAATAAACATTTAGTCTCAATCCATAAAATTATTTTCTAATCAACGAATTGCAATAATTATAGAAGTTATTACCAATTAATGTAATTGACGAAGTTTTCAAATCCGTGTCAAGCCAGTCGGTAATTTCCGAGATTAGCCTAAACACGCAGAAAACTTGTTAGACTCATACATTTTTTTTTGTTGTGGTATTTTCTATCTGTGACATACCCTGCAAAGAAGGACCACCTTCCGTCAGGCACATCTTTTCCACTGGGCACTCTGGGCAAGGGCCCCGCGACTGTTAGGGCCACCTAGTTCCTGCCAGATCACCAAACGATAACCAGAGATGTGCAAAATAGTATATTAAAAGTATTTAAATTCAAAATGCAAATGCTTGGTTAAATTTTTATTTCAAATAAAAATACAAAATGGTTTTCAATGAAAGTACCTATTTAAATACAAAATGCAAAATACGTATTTTCAAAATAGGTTTTTCAAATAAAATACCTTCATTCATGAGTTATAGCGATAGGTATATAGATTGGAAAAATCATCTAGGTATATACACATACATGCATATAAAGAACAAGTCCTAATGTAAGATTCTCGCACAGCCTAAACCGCTAAAGATAGAAACTTGAAATTTGGAGAGTAGTTGTTTTTTATAGCGAAAGCGCACTCTAAGGGAGTGAAAAAGGGTGATAAAGTTTATTTGAAAAATCTCATTTCCAGTATTTATAAACTTGAAACTTGGCACAAATAATCTTTAAAGTTTTTATCACGTCATTTCAATACTTACCATTATTACCAGTTCTCTTTAAAGTAAATAACAAGAATTTGAGAATGAAAAATATGAAACTTGAATTAAAAAAAATAACAAAACCATTTTGCATTTTACAAATATTAAATATTTTTAAAAAGTATTTCAAATAAAATAGAAAATACATTTTGAAAAAAAGTATTTCAAATGCAAAATAAAAATACGTATTTTGCATTTTGTATTTGTATTTTAAATACATGTATTTCAAATAATTCACATCTCTGACGATAACCGATATTTATTACCAAAAAAAACATTTTATTTCGAAAAAAATCAAACGTTAACGACTAACTACAGTACCTACTTACCTAATTGCTTATTAGCTTTTGCATGCGCGAAGCTACTCTACTCTCTTTTGTGGATTATATTATTACTATCTATGCATTTGACGTGACTTTAAAGAAATAAAAATAAATCTAGAACTTGCTTATCTAATTTCTTTGTCTCTTATAACAACATAGTGTTCTGTCCAGGTCATTGGGGCCCCATTATCCTAATGTGCCCAGGGCCTCCAATAGGTTAAAGATGGCCCTACCTCCCGTGGATGCCGTAAAAGGGAACACGGCGAGAGAAAATACAGAAGCATCCGCTTGATACTACTGCTACATGCTGAGATCACCAAACTGTCTGCGAGGCGTGGTTTTTTAAATAAACAATATTATTATGATTCTCTGGGACTGCCTCGCTGATCTAGTGGTCCCAAGCGCGACTGCTGAGGGTGAGGTCTTGGGTTCAATCCCAAGGTCGAGCAAAGTATTATTGGGTTTTTCCGTATGGATTTTCTGAGTAGCAGCTCGGAGTCTGGTTTTGGGCCCTGTTGATGGCAATAGCCTCGCCTATTACATGGGACCTAAACATAACGGCGAAATGTGGGTGTACTATATACCTCTGTCTAACCCTTCGGGGAATACAGGCGTGATGTTATGTTTATGTTATGTATTATAATTCTAACTGAATGTTCGTAATTGGGATGTTTGAGTGTTTGCGTCATTCCTGTTACATCTATCTATCTATATAAATAAAAAGAAAAGTCCTGACTGACTCATCAACGCCCAGCCCAAATCCTTGGACCTAGAAAGCTGAAATTTTGCACAGAGGTTCCCTTTATAATGTAGACAAGGAATAAGGAAGCATTTTTCGAAATTCAACCCCTAAGGGAGTTAAATAGGGGATGAAAGTTTGTATGGAAAATCGTCACTTACCGGGTTCAAAATTTCACGCAAGCGAAGCTGCGGGCAAAAGCTTGTGTTGAATATTAACGGGCACATAGTGATATAAATAAAATAATAAATCTTCTTTGTTTTCCAGGTAGTCATACAAAATGAGTGCCTTGAAGAATGCAGTTGCGTTAGCCGGTAAAGTTGGATTGAGGAGCAATGGAAAATTTGTAAGTACTATTTCATGGATTATCTACAACACACCTAAATCATATTTACAAACGCTTCACTCAAAACTCTGTTCTAGGACTTCCTTTGTCTTGGCCCGTGATGTTACACCGAGGCATTACATATCAAAATATTGACACCTTTTCTACACTATTTTGAATATTCAACACTCAAAGAGCAGATACACTGCATACAGCGATGCATAGATATATTTTATATAAATAATACATCAATTAATTGATGTCTATCAAAAAATCATTAACATGATAATAGTTCTGCTCAATAAGCCAGCGTTTTAATTAATTTTTAAAGTACAATTTCGACGATGCGTTTCTTATTTAGTCCGGTAAACGATTATAGACCACAGGCGTTTAAACACGGCCGCACATTATCAGAAATTTCTGTCAGTAAAATTTTAATACGCGACTCTGCTCATACATTTTGTAGTAACCCTGCACACTGTTAGAATTTACCGGATCCGGCAGCCTGATAGCTCTAGTACAGAGATGCACAGACTTATACTTATTACTTGGGGCCACTCGAGCGGACTATGAGCTAAAAGCGGGCCACCACAATTAAAAACAATAAAACAAGTTAAAATTAGATTTCTTAAAAAATATAAGTATCTTAGTTGTAGGCTTTTGATAAAATACAAAATCTTTATTCAGAAGCTTCTTCTTCTATCGTATCGACACGAACTAGGTATACGAGAATAGCTCATTCAGAATATACATATTCAGAAGCTAAAGCTGGCCTTTAATGATAGAATGCAGTATTTGCATACAAACGCATAAAAGAGTTTAATTCGCTGGCGGGCCGCATGTACATCGAAGAAGGGCCGCATGCGGGCCGCGGTGTGCATCCCTGCTCTAGTACAAAATGTATGTGCAGCGAGTCTTCGCGCACGCGTTCGAAAATTTCTGACAGACATTTCTGATAATGTACGGCTGGGCTTAGCCGACGTATAGACGCCTTCGTCAATCACCACGGCACCGCACTTAGTTGATACAGCACCATACAGGTCTCACACCGATACTTCAGCCCTCATCAAGCTCCCTCCCAATCTCCCGCCAGCACCGCTCTAAGCCGAAGTCCGAGTCTCACTAGGTGTCGCCCTTAGTGCTGTTGTTGCTAGTAGTCATGATGTTAGTGTTGTATAAGTAGTAAGCTTAGGTTAACTTTTTTACTTACCTCCCATTGGCTGGAGACCTTTCAGGTCTTGCCAATAACTGCCCGGTTACGTAGAAATGTCCGCAAGGACCATCTACAAGCAGTCTAATATGAAAAAAGAAAGTCATTCAGGTCTTTAATATCGCTATTAATTTCGCTACCAGCAACGTGTTCACCTGATACATAATCCAAGAATACATCCCTGAGGCATTCCCGATCTCTAAATACTAAAGGGGCCGCCTCCACGAGCGAGAGAATCGTGGCGATATTATCGTCGTGCCACGTATTTCTATACATTCTCTTAGAACGTGTCTCCACACGGCTATGTTATCGCGGCGATAGTTAGTATTGAATTTGATGGCACGGCGAGAGTATCGCCGCGATTCACTCGCTCGTGGAGATGGTGCCTAAGGATTCATGTATTTGGGCGACTATTGGCGTATGACTACAACCTATCGCAGCTTCCTGAGTAGGCCTTTTCTAAACAGGAAATATTGCCACAGTCACAAGATGATCCACATCAGCCTAGTTGACAAAAGCTGACAAGTCGAATGCTTATCTCACGTAAATGCAGATTATTTCAATCCTTACGTTAGGAGTAACTGGCTCCAATAGTGTGAAGCGATCGGAATGATAAGACAAACGGGCAATAAGTATGCATTTTAAATTCGTTAGATAGCAGAACGAACAGCTTTGGACTTTGGTCCTGGGAGTCTACTCCCTAAGCACGAAGTCCGTGGTTTCGGCCTTAGTTACGAGCGATTCCTACTCCCTATCACCTACGGGCCCTAACTAAGCATGAATAACAACACGATTTGACAGTTGTCCCTACAACCGATGTGTTTTTGCCCGTCCGAAAAGTTGAACTTGACACTTGTTTTGTTCGCTTCTACGTTTCGGGCTACTTTCGGACGGGCGACTAACTTCGTTGACGGACTTAGGGAGTAGGCCTTCTGATACATTGAGTTGATGGAATCATAAACTTCAGAGTCATGAAGGGCAACCTTGCCTCCTGTGGAATATAGACGACTGAGGCCTTGTTTTGGGTAGCAGTGTCTCAGAAACAAATGCGAAACGTCCCACTTACCCAAATGTCATCCTCGCCCGGCTTGTCTATGACCGAAGACTTAGAATGGCCTGATAATCACACAGGATACCCTATGTCAGCTGCAGCCTCAAAAAACAGCGAAACTATGCGGTCAACAGGCTGCTTGCCTAACGTATTGACTGAGGGCATTACTCCCCTTGCTTTTTGGAAGAGGAGCGCAAAATACAAGAATAGTCTGAAAGATGGTACTAAATCGAAAGGGTGTTAAAGTACCCATAATAATGAATAACTTTTGTTCTACTACCTTCCCCCAAATTCAACAGTTCAAGAAAAATAGCTGTTCGAAGATTTCATAAAAATACGCTAAAATCCATCTATCCTCAGCTATGATCAACTGTGTTACATTGTAGGTCATATTTGGAATCACGGATTAGAAGCTTCATTTTCTGAATTCTTAGCTAAAGTAGGTATGAGGATTTTTTTAAAGAACTGAAATAACAATCATTTTGCGTTGACTTGTAAAAGTGTCTGTAACAGATTCATTTACTGAAATGAATATCATTCATCAAGGAAATAAAATTATCGATTTTTTAACTTTAAGACTTGCTCGAAAACAGTCATTAGTGACACTTTAAGTAGCCTGCGGATTAGTATACATAGAAAAACGTTTTTCTTTTTCTTCTTGGCCAGAATCACAACGTGAGACATAAATACGATTACAATAGGCAATGGTAGAGACTTTCTCATCCAGAACTCGATTTTTAACACAAGAAAGGAGAAGTTGCAAGTTTCATAGAAAATTACCCACGTCCGACAGCTGAGAAAAATATCTCAAAAAATAGATAAATTAATAAATTGGATACCTCCAATTGTCATTCTTACTGGCTATCACATTTAGAAATTGCTCAAAATATTCTTTCAGGCGCAGTATTACTTATCTGAAAAATATTTTACTTTCAATCATGCAATACCTACTACTCTAACGACCATAAAAAGTGGAATAATGATGACATAAAGATTATCTACAACCTAAGGTATTGTTCACAAGGAAGTACTAAAGTTAATTGAAAGACGTAAAGAAAAAAAAATTGGCAGGTTTGGACTTTTGTTGATATAACATTTGACTCATAATACCGTCAGAAAGGCGTGCTTAAAATCTTTCGGGTATCTCGAGCCCACGTTGTATAGTCAGTAAGCGTTACTTTAAATAATACTTTTTAAATATGTTATTATTAACCTAGTATAATAACAATCGCAAATCAAACTATCGAAAATGAATTAATACAGTGTTTAATTGCTTTTTAATCCTATTCGAAAACTAAAATCAGAAGTTAGCATATTACAGGTATTCTGCCCCTGAATTAATATTTAGAGCAATTTTTAATTTGCTAACCAGTAAGGATGGTCACCGGAAGTATATCATTTTTATATACTCATTTTTAGCGATTTTTTGAGACACTTATCTTTGCAGTCGGAAGTGGGGTATTTTTGCTTCTTCTCCTTTATAGGTTGTTATGAAAATACGTGGTGATATGATCATGAGTCTGCAGGACCTACGTCAACAGACTATGCATAAACACGTCTCATAGCGATATGTCGTATGAATAGATAAGTTCCGTGTTCTTTGCACTTGGCAACGAGTCTCGTGACGTCATCGTCACGTGGCTATGCAATGCGCTGGCGCACCATGGAGTGCGTATTGCGTTTTACGATGTTTGTTTGTAAAATATGGGTTAGTGGAGCTGCTAGTAGGTACATATACAAGGTTAGTCGGAAAGGGGGTACAAATCCGCGAGCCATTTAAAGTATCACTGATAACCAGTGATCGGAAAAAGGTAAGCTAATTTACCTAAACTTCAAAGAACAGAGACAAAAACTGGAGACTTCCTTACGACAACATTTTTTTTCGTGAAAATTATTCTGGGTTTCGGGATATCACTAAAGTACATTTAATATTAACGTTAATAGTACAGAAAACAATTAAATTCGTTTCCTATTTTTGTTTCCCAAAATTGACACAAAACCAGATGACCAGTTTTTCATTGTTTTTAAAAAGAGATTGTTTATTGTTTTCAAAAAAGAAGATTGTCTTTTATTTTTTGAAAACAAATGAAAGATAATCTCCGAGAAAATTCTCCCCAAAAAAAATGTTGTCGTAAGGAAGTCTCCAGTTTTTATCTCTGTTCTTTGAAGTTTAGGTAAATTAGCTCACCCTTTTCCGATCACCGCTGATAACTGTTTCAAAAATCAATCATTTTTATTTCTATGCACAATACTATTTAAATAGACAAAAGTTATTCATTATTATGGGTACTCTAACACACTTTGGATTAGTACCCCCTTTCCGACTAACCGTGTTGATGTTATGGCGTTTTAAAATGATAGTTCAATATTATTTCCCTCACTCAGCGTTTATATTCAAACTGATTGTATTCAAACCGCAAAATACAGTTTAAATACTGTTAGCATTGCGCATCGTAACTGGAAGCCAACCGCGCAGCCTCCCTTTAGCGATTATGTAATTGGGCTCCAACTCCTCCCAGTAGGCCTAGCACGTACTGCAGTTATAAAACATGTCCAATTTTTCATGACAAAATCCGCGACATGTCATCACACGGTAGTGCGTAGAACGCACTGCGCACTAGGCCGCCAGGAGTAAACAGGAAATGTTTATGTGAATTAAAAAGTAAACAATGCACTTGCCAAAACGTCGTTACTGCAACTCAAGTAATATTGAACCTTCTCTACTATAAATAGCATTGTTTATAAGTTCCTATGTTTCATTACGCGCTGTATCACGACTTATTGTTATATGTACTCTATAGTTCTGGATGTACTCTTATTTAATGTCAGAACTGATTCGTTAAACATACCTCTATGTAGCACTCCTTTTGGACGCTCACGAACGAATTTCAAAAATACTAATTATAAATCCCAGATATTGTCGTCCGGGATTGAAAACCTCGGGAATGCAATTTGGTCAATTTTATTTTATCACGATGTTTAGGTACTGTGTCTTATAAGAGAGCTACTCTATCTGAAATAAGTTTGTAGACACTGAAATAGGCCTTTATTGGGTATATTACATCCTAACTTAATATGAATACGAAAGTAAGTTTGTTTGTTACCTTTTCACGCCTAAACCACTGAACCTATCATCCTGAAATTTTGCATTTACATTGTCAGGTGTACAGAAACGGACATAGAATACATTTCATCCCGAAAAAATGTACAGTTCCCGAGGAAAACAACAATAACGATAATAGATGGCGCCACGTGTCTTTCGAATCATGATTGAATTGTACATATTATTATAGCCTCTTTAGTAGTGTGTTCAGAGTTGATTGTCAAATTCTAAATTAACGTGAGCGAAGCTGCGGGCAAAAGCTAGTTCGTAATAAATATAATTGACTAGCTTTAACTCGCGACTTTGTCCGCGTGAAAGCCAACAGGAACCGTGCAATGAACAAATAAATGCATTCCCGAGGTTTTTACTCTCGGGCTATATAAGCTTCTCCCGAAAAAGGGAAGTAATACCCGTAGGAAAAACTGACGCTGTTTTTCAAAGGCATAGGACACGACAAAATGTGGTGACTGCTTCATATTTGCCTAGCCCTTTCCCAACTATGTTAAGGTCAACTTCCAGTCTAACCAGATGCGGGTGAATACCAGTATTTTACACGGAGCGATTGCCATCAGACCTCCGCAACCCAGTTAGGTACTGCCCAGTGATACCGATATCCTAACGTTAGACCGGTTGTCAGACTTTCGGGCTTCTGACTACCCATAAATACTGTCATAGGTATAAATATTCGTACAGGTACCCCTCCCACATTTCCATATACTTACATGAAAAAATCCTACATCACTAGTAATGTCGTGTAGTTGAAATGATCGAGAATGAAGGAAGAGCCCTGTAAGAATACTGAGATTGAGTTTCTCCTTAGCTGCATAGGATACTTAATAATTATATTGGTTAAAATCATGAAGTAGTTCTTATTTTCATTATAGTAGTCAGCGAAACCATCGTTTACGATGATCTCATACCAAATAACCCTCTACTCAAATAATTTCTTTGATTACATCAATCATCCTTATTCAAAATTGACTAGAAATAAGGAAGTATTATCCCGAACGGTTGATTCAGAACAATCGGCAGTTGTTCAGTTGTTTGTCGCGTGGAAACTGCCAATATTACGGAGTTATCATCATTTGTATTGAGCGGGCCAATCAGCTAGCACGCGCAGTTCAGATGATTTACTTGCATTGTTGCTAGTAGATCATTGTTCGTATGCTGATTGAGAACGAGTATAATTTGTATTGCATGTATCATACCCATACTTACATACGTATTGCTTTAGACCTTTTCCATAGAAAACTTTTTGAAACTGAATAGTAATGCCAGGATCACCACGCTCACGAATATGGTGGATGAAAATTCTAAATGATTGAAGTCAAGGTCGAGGGGAAAGCCGTGTAGTTCGTTCATCCTAGTCTTTTCCAAATTATGTTGGGGTCAGCTTCCAGTCTCACCAGATTTGACCATCATCAGACCTCCGCGACCCAATTACTGGGCAATACCGATATCTGGTTCTACACAATCGATCGAGATAAAACATACCATAAACATGAGCCAGATAGTATATTTTGTCAGTCATTTCCTCTCAAGCGATAACTCGTGAAACGCTTCAGAGAGTTGTATTATGCAATTTATGCAGCATGGTGAACGTCAGCTGCCGCTCTGTGGGTGGGTAGGGCAGAGGCAGCCCCTCAATCACGTTAAAAAAAATGTTTTCAGTCATTTCCTCCCGACTGAAAATTTGTTACATGATAGTTAACGCAATTATTCGAAAATAAAAAAAGTCAGCTGGCCGTACCGTGGTGGATTATACGTCAGCTGGTCACACGAACATGCAAAAAAAATGTTTCGTTCAGTGATTTCCTCTCACTTGAAAATGTGTCAGATGATAGTTTACATGCAATTTTGAATAAATAAAAAACGTCAGCTGGCTCTATGTTGGTGGAAAGCCCGTATTATAAACAAGAAATATTTTAATTACTTAAGTTAATGTTATAATTCTAGAGTTTCTGGGTACTGGGGGCTAATTTAACTAACAAAATTGTTGCCAAACGCAAACGAACGACAACCGTCAATCAGTTTTTGTATACGAAAAACTATCAAAATTATTAGTTTTGTTTTTTGTGTCAAACAATTTGACAGCTTTTGAAATTGAGAACTGTCTGAATGAACGGTTCGGCCTTGGTTCGGTTGCGATTTATCAAGATTTATTTTAAGAGAATTGGGCTCCTGGTCATGTTAAATTCATTTCAAATTACTATAAATCATTAGGTTTCAAACAATAAACTGAAAATGAGAGCAAAAAAGATGACAATAGGTAATAATTTCAGTAAGATTCTTGGTTGAAACTACATTTGCATACAATCTTAATTAACTAATATTATAAATACGAAAGTAAGTTTGTTTGTTACATTTTCACGCCTAAACCACTGAACCAATCATCCGAAAAATGGTTTTTCATTGATAATAGTGCAAACCATTAATTTTATAGTGTAAATTATCAATTTTGTAGTTGAAAGCACTATTTTTGAAGTATGCCTTAATAATTTTAGTTGCTATTTTCATTAATTTTAAAGTGCTTTTTAATACATCACATTAAATGTCTCGCCTTCTCTCTTCCGCGATTTATCGGTGTAGTTTACGTTAATATGCAATTATGCAGAATAACTAGGTAAGTTTTAAGTAAATTTCGCATTTTAACGGATCGTACCCGGTAATCTGCAGATTACCTAGTTAATATACATATTAACGTATTCCGCATTCTTACGGTAACATATACCATATACGCAGCAAAAGGTAATATTATTACAACAATGAAATGATGCACAATGCGGATGATAAACAAAGTATGTATAAGTATAGGACAGTTCTGGAGGTATTGAAAACAAAACAAAATTACCCATAATTATCTAAATAATGTAGATAATTCAACATAATACAGGTACACATAATTGTAATGTGGACTGCCTCGGTCTAGTGGTCGCAAACGCGACTGCTGAACGCGAGGTACTGGGTTCAATCATCAGGACGGGCAAAATGTTATTAGGGTTTTCCGTGAGAGATTTATCAGTAGCGGCTCGGAGTCTGGATCTGTGCCCTATGGGAATAGGCTCGCCCCTATTACATGGGACTTGAACATAACGGCGAAATAAGGATGTATTTATTTATACACCTCTGCCCAACTCTTTGGGAAATACAGGCGTGACGTTATACACGCTGACATTTAATTGGTTGTTTCACTAGAACAGACACACACAGTTGTTCAGACAATGGTCTACTACCAATATACAACGTGTTACATAATTCCTCTTAAAAAAGAAATGTCATAAAATAAAATCATCACTGAAAAGCAATCGATCCTGAAAACATAAAACTAAAGAGTAGACTACCCAGAAAGTTATTTACATTCTTACCTAATTTCCTCTGAGAGGTAAATGACAACAACCACAAAAGACTACTTGATTAATATTTTCTTTTTTAAGGGGAATTATGTAACAGGTTGTATAGCACAAAAAAAAAATACTAGGCGTTCTTATAAAGTCTTATGTTGCTCAAACGTGTTCAAACATATTATAACCGTAACATTAAAGTACTCATCGCGGCAATCGCGGTAAAGTTCCCGGCAAATAACTTGAACCAACATGGCGCCGACTGTGCAGGTCCCCCCCTGACTTTATTGACGTTCTTTTTTTTGTGTTCTTTTTAAGGACCAATGACGTATTTTTTTATTTAATGCTCTAGTATGGTCGTGGACAATGGTCTGAACAACTTTTGTTCTAGCAAAATAACCAATTAAATGTCAGCGTGTATATCAGGTTTTCTGCCAGCTCTAGCGTTGGACGACAATACCTATAGTGGCATTAGACTGTGGCGTGGCATAGGTTTTGTGTCCACGCAACACGCAGTGCATTAATGATACACATTGATTGTCGATGTCGTTCATTAAAGTTAGTAGTGGTAATAAATGATGTATGAATGCTAGCGATAAGGCACGTTCGCTACAGCTGTCTGTTTTTCTTTGCTGTAGGCATTCAATTTGCTGTAGGCATTCAATTTGCCGTAGGTACATCTAAAGCAGTCTTTCTCAAAGTGGGCGATAACGCTCCCTTGTCGGCACTAGAGGCCTACTGGGGGGCGTTAAAGGGCGGTAAAAGTAATGATTGCGATTCATAAGTTGTGGTAAAGTTAAAAAGTTTAGGGGGCGCTAGAAAATAATTGATTCTCAAAGTGGGCGGTAGACAAAATGAGCTTGAGAACCTCTGATCTAAAGAATACTAGTTTATTCAAGGTTAGACGGAAAGGGGTACTAATCCGCGGGCCACTTAAATATTACTGATGACTGTTTTAAAGCAATTTGAAAATGATTTTAATTTTCCAAAAAAAACTTTTATTTAGTTACGTATTCACAAAATGAAGCTTCTAATCCTTGACCCCAAATATAGCAAACACAGCTGACCAATAGCTAAAGATAGATAGATTTCATTGATAAATATTTTAAAGCAAGTGTTAAAATTACAAAATTCGAGAATTCAATTTCCGTACAAAAAATGTTGTTTTAGTTTTTTCAATAATCCTTCATCTCTGCTTTAGTTACGAATTCAGAAAATGGAGTTTTTAATCCGTGACCCCAAATGTGCCCTAAAATGTAAACACAGCTAATCATAGCCGAAGATAGATAGATTCTAGCGTATTTTTATAAAATCTTTGAACAGCCATTTCTCTTAAACTATTGACTTTTGAGAAAAGTTGTAGAGCATCCTGTCGGATTAAAACCTCCATTCCAAGGAACTTTGTATATTTTTTACAACTTGTTGAATTAAGACTATCTCGTTAGTCTAGGTGGTTCAATCACTTCGATCCTCAGGTCGAGCAAAGTGTTATTGGATTTTTCCGTGTGGAATTTCTCAGTAGCAGTTCGGAGTCTGGATCTGTGCCCGGTTGATGGCAATAGACTCGCCCCTTATTACATGGGACTTAAACATAACGGCGAAATTAAGGTGTAGGTACTATATACCTCTGCCAAACCCTTCGGGGGAATACAGGCGTGATGTTATGTTGTTGGATTAAGCGAATTTAGGAAAAAAACTATAGCTAGGTATAGTTGATATAGTTTATAATCATCATCATCATTCAGCCGACAGACGTCCACTGCTGAACACAGGTCTCCCCCAAGCATCGCCACTATCCATGTTGGGGGGTTGGCCATAATCGCCACGCTTGGCAGGCGAGTTGGCGATCGCGGTATGGTGTTTAAAGTACTGAGAGAACGCTGCTACCCATCCTCTAGTGAATCCCTTAGTCGCCTTTTACGACACCAATGGGAAGAGATGGAGTAGTGCTATTCTTTACGACCGGCACCACACGGAACCTTATCCACCTTAACCAGTTTATAAGGATCGTATAAAAGACACAACAACATAATCGTTCAGGGGCGATTTTATCATTACAGTTATAGCTAATATCGGTATGTCAGGATTGCGAGCAAGGTAAATGTAGTAAATAAAATAAAACCAACATAGACTCTCCACCACTGAGAGTACTTGTATTTGGGTTAGTATTAGTAACATGAACTAGATCATAATATAATACTTTACACAATTATTACAAGATCATAAAGTAAGGACAAGCTAGACAGATATAAAAGGTCAGACTTCTTCAGCTGATCTACACAGAATGCTCCCGTTTCGTCGAATGACCACCGCCTTTGTAATCTCGGGTGCGTTGATCCATATTGACGACTATCTTCTTTTGTCAACATTGCCCAGTGCTACCCGCTACCGATAACAATCGTGTGAATAAAAATCAGTAGCCAAATCTCAAACACAAAAAACTAACCAATTCCGCGACTAAGTACAGAATACGAACGATTGATAGTGGATCATCATAGGACTAAGGAAAACGCTCCAATGGTCTACATCGAGTTCTGCCTAGCCTTTTCCCAACTATGTTGGGGTCAGCTTCCAGTCTAACCAGATGCGACTAAATACCAGTATTTTACACAAAGCGACTGCCATCAGACCTTAGCAACTCAGTTACTGGGTAATGCCGATATCCTAAGGTTAGACCGGTTGTTAGACCTTCGGGCTTCTGACTACTCGTAACGACTGTTGTAGGTATTTGTATGTCACCCGGGACCGATGGTTTAACGTGCTCTCCGAGGCACAGTCGAACGCTATAGTGGGATGCAATATAAAAACTACAAAAGGCGTGGTAATAATAACAAGCTGTTCCGCCCGAGTGAAGCCATGCGCTGAGAAAGTAAGCACGTCTGACTGAACTCCCGCGCACGTCACATCGCATTCGTTTAGAAGATTTTTACGGGAAGGAAGCAAAATCCCTGATAGTGAGCGTTTCATGGCTTTATTTTCAGTTCAGAACATGCGTTGATAGAAATTGGAATTTATGATTGCACCTTGGTGTCATAGATATAAATAGGAACACCCTTCAACACGCTTTAAGAAACAAACTCTAGGATTCGGTGTTCATGTCAATATTTATGATTAGTTACGGTTTACTCACGTGATTTTTTCGGGATTGCCCGGTTAGTATTGGACCCAAACGGAGCTCTTAATCATAAGCTGAACACGCGGCGAGGTCGTGAGTTCAATAATGCACGTGTGTAAACCGTACCTAATCATAAATATGAATGTGTTTCACGAAAGTTATAATTCAACGAGGAGGTAATAAAACCTTGGAACTTAAGACCACGTGTACGCTGCCCTGTATAAATAAGGCAAGAATTCATATCCATTGATTAACAAAATAACTTGGCACCGCTTCATGAAAACCGGAGATTCAGCTGCTACCATTAGACCGGAAAATTGCAGAAATAATGATAACGACACATAATATTTTGATAAAAGATAATGTCCGGACAGCATTTCATAAACAATCGGTTGTTCGAAATAGAACATGATAATAATGATCTCCAATTTGATATGATAGCAAAACAAGCCGGTTATATCTGATTTGTATTGTACCGCCGTAACAGACGGTTTTGTGTTGGCTTAGATAAGATAGCAAAGTGGCATTCACATTGGATTTACCACATTAAATTGTCCTGTGGGATTCCCGCCATAAGAATATTTCCACCCTTCCCCTTTCCCACCCTTCACTTCCCGTGCCTTATATGGTGACTAATTTGGAATGATGTCGAAGAACCCACCCTTTTGACACTCCCATAACGCGAAAGAATGTTTCAACCTTCGTGATCATTTAGTTTTCTCCCAGACTGCATTGTTTGGGCCAGGAGATCACTCCCTCCGATGTGATAATAATGAATTTTACCTAAAGGTACAAGTCCGAGACGGGCTGCAAACTGCAGACCGCAACCGAGTCGCCATCGGAATAGCGCCTTTGAGGTGTGCACTTTAATGGTGCTATTCTGACAGCGACTGCAAAACTGCAACCGCAGGCCGCAGCCGCAGATCGCACCGCAAGCGATACTACATTTGCAGTTTGCGGTCTGCAGCCTGTCTCGGACTAAATCAGTTGATATCTTTACTATGATGATTGATACAGCACGACTCCGTAGTCACTGTACATCCGAAAACTACATGAACTCTGCTCTGCTTTGTAAAAATATTACGATGAAAAAAAAAGTGCTGTTCCATACACCTGCATACATCAACGCTGCTGAACAAAATGTATGGAATAGCAGTTTTTTTTCACGAATTCAAAGTTTGTCCCATAGTAAGAGTTGTACAGAATGATGAGCAGTGTTCATGGTTTTCGAATGTAAAACAACTAACCAGGGGCCTAATTCTACTAACAGAAACGTTTATCAGTTGCAACTGAATCGTTTATTCAGACAGTTTTTGTTTACAAAAATTATCAAATTGGTTTAGGCTCCGCTCGCCCCTTAGATCTTGCCCCTTTCGATTAAAATGTTCCACTCGCCCCATTTTTTATTTTTTTGTTGTAGTGATTCGCCCCTTTCGAAGGGGCGAGTGGAAAATTGACATTAACAAAAACAAAACCAATCATTTTGACAGTTTTCGTAAACGAAAACTGCCTGTATGAACAATTCAGTTGCAATTGATAAAAGTTTCTGTTAGTAAAATTGACCCCCAGTCGTACTGTATAGTGTCCGAAATTGTTGATGCATATTTAGCTGTTTAAACTTCTTCTTCTAGTAAAAAGTGTGAAAGTACGAGTATATCAAACTATCACTATCTTTTGCATCCGGTCTGCGTACCTCTGCGGTATTTTTAGGCTAAACAAATCATGCACACGAATTGTCTTTCCATCTATGTTTAGAGCAAGTTTCTAGTCTAATGTTATAAATGTATCCTGGTTAATTTATCGGTTATTCAAAATCTCTATTTCTTCATCGTTTGAACAACAGTTTTATAATAGGATGCGGTTACAAAACTCAGTTAACGTTTGGTAATTTGGACCACAGCCACCGATCCTCTGTTTTGCAGTTCTAAGCCGCACTTCACATCACAGAAATATTATTTCTGTATTCATTTCAACCTTTGAACCTAGTCGTTCAAGTACTCTTATAGGCAAACTTTAACAATGCGTTATAAATACTATTGAACACGGAAACAGGTTTTAATATTCACACAAAGATTTAAAACCGACTGGACAATTTATTTGCATTTATTCAGTCGATTAGAACTCTACTGCGTTCCTCGCCTACAATAGAATGCAAGCTATGACAACATTGCTTTTATTTTCCGCATAATATTGCCAAGTGGGACACTAACCTTAACTATGCTTAAGTCGGTCATAAAATATGAAATATCGTCAACGATATCGAGATTTCGAGAAAATTTGTTCATATGTATACAAGGTTAGTCGAAAAAGGGGGTATTAATCCGCTCGGTCATAAAACATGAAATACCGTCAACGATATCGAGATTTCGAGAAAATTTGTTCTTATACAAGATTAGTCGGAAAAGGGGGTATTGATCCGCTCGGTCATAAAACATGAAATACCGTCGACGATATCGAGATTTGGAGAAAATTTGTTCTTATACAAGGTTAGTCGGAAAGGGGGTACTAATTCGCTCGGCCATAAAACATGAAATATCGTCAACGATATCGAGATTTCGAGAAAATTTGTTGTTATACAAGGTTAGTCGGAAAGGGGGTACTAATCCGCGAGCCACTTAAATTATCACTGATGATAGTGATGACTGTTTTAAAGCAATTTTAAAAAGATTTTAATTTTCCAAAAAAAAAACTTCTTTTATTACGTATTCACAAAATGAAGCTTGTATATAATCCTTGACCCCAAATATAACCATGAAAACACAGCGGACCAATAGCTAAAGATAGATTTAAGCGTATTTTTATGAAATCTTTGAATAACTATTACTCTTAAACTATTGACTTTTGGGGAAAGTTGTATATTCTGTTCACCCAGAGATAAGTCCTGACAGCTCGGTCATTTTTGACACCATCAAACACCGTAAAATAGCTATATTATCCATGTTTTGTTTTTTAAAAATATTTGACATTGTTTCTATGGTAACGTTTTGTAGAGAAACGTTAGGAATCAATTGATTTCACTATTTTAGATAAAGACAAAGAAACATTTATTTGGACACAGCACAAAGAGACACAACAGATAAAAAGTACAATGTAATTAAAAAAAGTCTTGGGTAAGTATCTCACGGCTGGACCAAAAAGGTGTCCAGAACAGCTTAATGTCAAGCACTATAATTATTGTATAATTATAATTTTGTATAATATTATTGTATAAAGTATTTATTTGTTTATTTGTGTTTTTAGGTTTATTTAAAGTACTTAATTTAATGTCTCCTTATTTATTGCTACACCGAGAACTACCCCTCTCTTTTGTTTCTTGCACTTCATGTCCATCCAAAGGTTGTCTCGAAGAAATCGCCTAGTGCGATAAGACCGCCCATTGTACATCTCTATTTTTATAGTAATGTTTCTTGTTTGTTTTGTGTACAATAAAGAGTATTTTATTGTATAAGTAGGTACATGACGCTGGTTTTCGTCTGGAACCTTTGTGTTCCACGGATGTCAGTCAGCAGTCACTAACCTTTTAACTTGGTTTTGAACCGGTAGACGATATATTTCAGCACCTGTTATAGCAAATTAAAAGTTAACAACACTAGATAAGCTATTATTAGTGCCGATTACATAATTACCAGTCAACGTACAGCCTTACGTTTTTTATCGCGCATCTCACACTTGGCCGTTGACTCGACTGACATTGAACTTGTGCTCGATCGCTTTGCACCACTGCCAGTTACGTGACGCCTTCGTTATAGGTACAATCACGAGCACCAACACGTAGTGAAACTATAAACTGCATTAACGAGGGAGTTGTAATGGAAAGCTTGGAATATTGTTGACATAGTATCTACGAATGCATATACGAATATATGGCATTTAAAATATTTCGTAAATTCAATCGGTATTTAGGGAGAAAATCACTTGAATTTCGCTACATGTATAGGTACACACGGTTACACATCAAGCTATACATTTCCAGTTTACACTGACCTCTCATTGTAAGGAAATACTATAAGATCAGCTTATACTGGAAATGTATAGCTTAAACATTTAATTTAAAATTTTGTTCAGAATCATTATTCATTAATAGCATTTTCTCGGACTATGTTGTGCTTATATCAACTGACTTTATGTACTACTGTCTGCTTTATTACTATTTCGATGTATTATTTCAAATATCTACCATGAAAAAATAAATAAATCAACGGTAAGCGAGATTATTAAAAGAGTTACAATTTGTATACAATAGGGAGACACAATTATGAGCATTTAATACATTAAATTGTTTGTAAGTTGCACAGTTAAACGTCTTATTATTTCAAATGAATGTTTCATTTCATGGTGTTCCTTTTATTTTAGATGCTATGTTATTTAGAAGAAATAAATGTATATGATCGAACCTTTCGATCAGTACAATAAAATTACAGAATATTTTTTTCTCATTTAGCGGGTTCGATTCCCGGTTCAGACAGGTGATTATTTAAAATTCTTTGAATACAGTTCGTATTGTTTTTAAAATAAAAATGAAGTTTTCATTCAGTAACTTTTTCTATCTACAGTATTTAAGGTACTTCCCCTCCATGTGGCAAAGCCGTGGGACGCCCTGTATAAGTGACGGCAGACTCTAAAGTAGTTGCAGTAAAGTATCGATCAAAACAACGCTTTTCGTATTCTCTTAGTAGACGATCGCTGTCGGATTCGCTCGCTTGAACTTCACTGCAGTGTCACTGCAACTTGATCAGCGCGTCATGAAATTACGTGAATTAGCCTACTGATGTGTTTTGGACTAGTAACTTAGAATTGCCTCCAGATATGTTGTGGAAGTTAGATTAGGTCGATGTTCCTCGGCAAACGAGTTTAGGTTGATAAAAAATATAATAAAGACACGTGTCTTACACGGTGTGAGTCACTTCCAGTAGCCTTGAGGGATTTTTACGATTGCATTTTTTTGATAAAGTTATAACTTATTATCATTAAGGAAAAAAGATTTTGTGTTCTATTGATAATAATTAAGGAAAAATATGGATGGCCAAGAAGACATTCCCAATCTAGGCTTATTATGGGGTTACAGACGACGTCTGTGGTCAAGTGGTTCGAGTGTCGGACTGCTGATCACGAGATCGTGGGTTCGATTCCCACAAGACACAAATATTTATGTGATGAACATAAGTGTTTGTGTTGATCAGGGTGTTTCTTATGTATTATAAGTATGTGATTTACAAAAGAAATATACAGGGTGTTAACGAATTCGTGTAATTCCTTCAAACCACATGATCTATTAATAGTACAGATTAACCCCGCACGGGATTTAGATTGTTTGAAAATAAAATAAACTTTTTTTTCTCATTTTTTTTCATGTGATATTAAGTTTCGATGCCGTGCATTAATGAATGCAGGCACGGCGACACAGCTGACGGCCACGACTAGCGCGATATCGCTCCACGCACTCAGTTAACTTGGGACGCTAAAATTACTCAGATACAGAATACCATGCTTCATTTTTTGAAAACTTTTTTTTGTTGATTCTGATAAAATCCTATTCAGGGTCAATCTGTGCCACCAGTAGATCACGCGGTTTGAAGGAATTACACGAATTCGTTTACACCCTGTGTACAAGGTTAGTCGGAAAGGGTAAGGTTAGTCGGTACTAATCCGAAATCCACTTATAGTATCACTGATGACTGTTTGAAAGCAAGTGTTAAAATTTCAACATTCGATATATTTTTTTTCCAAATAAAATTATTTTTATTTTAGTTTTTTCAAAAATTCTTCATCCCTGCTTTAGTTACAAATTCAGAAAATGGTGCTCCTAATTCATGACGCCAAACCTAAAATGTAAACACAGCTGATCATAACTGGGGATAGATAGATTTTAGAGATTTTTTGATATTTTTAACAATTGTTTCTCTTAAACTATTGAGTTTTGGGAAAAGTTGTAGAACAAAAGTTATTCATTATTATGTGTACTTTAACACCCTTTCGGATTAGTACCCACTTTCTGACTAACCTTGTATAAGTATTGGGTATATCAATTGTCTAGTACCCATAGTACAAGCTCTGCTTAGTTTGGGACAAGATGGTGCTGTGTAAAAAAAATGTCCCAAATATTTATTATTTTATTATACCCTTTTCACCGTGAGTTGATTTCTGACGTTTCTCTACAAAACGTTACCATACAAAGAATATCAAATCTGTTTAAAAAACAAAACACGCATAATAATAATATAGTTATTTTACGGTTTCTGATGATATCGTTTACTGTAATTTCATACAATGAAAAGTTATTATAAATTAACTTGTTCAAAAATAAATTCTGACTTTAAAAATTGTTAATTTAACCGGTTGCGTACCGCCCGTCGTCCCAGGACGACACTTGTCTTATCTATTGTTTCTATAATTACCGTGCTTGAGGTTTTTATTGCATAACATAATATATTTCAATTAAATTCATAACATCAATCTTCGTACGCCGTCTATGGCATAACATGTAGCACCTTATTATTTTTAACACCATTGCATGTTTATAGTCCGCTCATGTCAATGCAAATAAATTGATCTCTATCTTTTTACTTATAGTGAAATCAAAACACTTAAGACGGAACTCTGAAATGTATTGATTGACACGGCCCTTAATGTTTGTGAGTGAGAAAGTTGTAAGTAACGGACCTAATATACAGTACGCGTAAAATAACTTCGCCCCTCTGAAGTGAGGAACAGAACGCTAAAAGCCTGATTTCAGAGCGGCAAAGTTAGTTTACGCGTAGGTACTGTACTGGAAACCCTAGTGCAAAGTCTTGATTCTTGAGCGCAGTTGTATAAACCGATCCCTCTCACGTAAGTTGTTGTAAGCCACAAATTGCATTTTAATGATTTCACGTAAAAGTGTCTAATTTTATGTACTATTATGTTCCAAATTTAAAAATAGCAAAAATATAAATGGTTTTTCAATATTTTTATATTTGGAACAGATAATATACATAAAATTACACACTTTTACGTGAAAAACACAAAAATGCAATTTGTGGCTTACAACAACACACGTGGGAGGCATGGAAACTATTAAGCCTTTAAACTCTCAATCACCGTAATTATAGACACAATAGATAAGACAATTAAGTGTCGTCCTGGGACGACGGGCGGTACGCAACCGGTTAAAAGTGTTCATTTATCGCTACACCCCGTATTCGATCTGTTATATCTAAACTAATACCTGAAATAATATTGCTCGCAGGCCTCATTCCGTCCGCTGCTGTCCTGCGCCCCTGTCGCAATGGTGGGGCTGGACCGCGGCGCGCACACGCAGGACCTCACCAAGAACATACAGTACATCAGCAATGACAAGGTCAAGCTGAAAGCAGATCCGAATACCATGAAGTAAGTAAACTAAGGGGCCCTTTGCACAAAATACACAATCTGCACAAACCGGTAAATTACTCCGGAGGATCTTGTTTCTAGTCTAGCCCTTAATTGGTGACCGACATTCGCTCGGGACCTGACTGTGTGTGTGTAAACGCCTTTGCAGTTGAAAATTGTGTGAATTTTAATCACTTTTGCGGTTATGTGGTAATCGTGGTTTGTAGCATTACAAATACCGTTAGTTTCGGTTAGTAGGAAAGCAAGATACATAGCATCATTAGTCATCATAATAAGGATATGTACGCATGAGTACGTGTACTCCGTCTGTTTTATTTCTTTTAGGGCTAATTTTTCAATCGTAAGATAACTTTTATCTGGGGAATAAGTTTGACGTTTTGACAGCTTCTCTATAGAAAATATGTCGAACCGTCATATTTATTCCACGGATAAAATTTATCTGACGATTGAAAAATCGGCCCTTAGTGTACAATAAAGTATCTATCAGTGGCGTAGGGTGAATTTTCTTAAAAGGGAAGCCGGACCAAAAAATGCTTACCTTGCTCAAGTGTGATGCGTGAATTCCAGTAACTACTCGTTTCGAAAGGGAAGCCGATAGGAATCGAGTTGTATGAAGCCTTCGCCACTGATATCTATCTATCTAGGGATAGCCAACACGCAGTTTTAGCAACAAATTAATTATCATTAATCGTTTTATTAGGTGACTATTGGCTTCGCAGTAGTAGGTACTGTCAGGGCCGTAGTTAGACGCTATGGGGTACCGGTCCCGCAAGTGGGTCCTAGCCTCCAAACATGTACATAAGGCCTCTCGGCCTTCTATGTACTTGTTTGGAGGCCTCCTAAGTTGTGTACTCCTTATGTGGTACCTAAGGCCCTGAGTATTGTGTATTTACGAAAAGAAATATAGATCTGTAAATAGGGTCTTCAGAAGCTCCTTTGTCAATACAACTCGAAAATTGACGTGACTAGCATTATAGTGCCTTCAATCCACTAAGAGGTGCCCTACTCCTTTTTGTGAGAGGTAGCCGCGTGGTATACACACATCTCTTATATTACTGTGCGTATACACACGTCAACTATTGTGTAGCGATAGAACTAACACAATAGCAATTTATAATGCACACTTTTGCACTGTAGCGATTTAGGCAAAGAGTGGGGCGCGTCTTCGTGAATCGAACACACTATTATACAAGGTTAGTCAGAAAAGGGGTACTAATCCGTGGGCCACTTATGGTATCACTGATGACTGTTTGAAAGCAAGTGTTAAAAATTCAAAATTCGATATTATTCTTTTCCAAATAAAATGATATTTATTTTAGTTTTTTCAAAAATTCTTCATTGCTGCTTTAGTTACAAATTCAGAAAATAGTGCTTCTAATTCATGACCCCAAAAATGACCTAAAATGTAAACACAGCTGATCATAACTGGGGATAGGTAGATTTTAGAGTTTTTTTTTTGAGATTTTTGAACAACTGTTTCTCTTAAACTATTGACTTTTGGGAAAAGTTGTAAGACAAAAGTTACTCATTATTATGTGTACTTTAACACCCTTTTGGATTAGTACCCCCTTTCTGACTAACCTTGTATAGGGCAAGTCAATTATAAAATTTACAGTTGTTACATAAAATTTGCAGTAATTTATTTATAGTTGAAATTTGTGGCCTCCAAATTCGCTAATACTCGTATACTACAACAATTAATTTGACAAGCATTGCCACTAATCATTCATTTCATAAACTCGTGAACGACAAGCTCGGTCTGTCAGTACCTACCTGCCGTTAGAATCTATTTATAGAAACGCTATTCTAGTTGAACACTGCAACTGAGATGTGCAAGCGTAAAATTGCGAAGGCCTGAATTAAAAACTACGTCTTGTTCTCAACCTTTGTTGTGGATCGCAGAATCACTTACTTTACATTTTTGCTGTTGGTTTCTGAAAAGCGATTATTTAAAGAGACAAGAGAATCCGGCTTGTAGTGCTAACAACTTTCGACGTACCTAAGCAATTGAAGGGTTATTTACAAAAACAGCACAACTGGAATTTTCATCCTTTTTATCCCAAGTGTTCTTATAAATAGTTTACAGTAAAATGAAGCATTAAAGATTAAAATAATACATAATTTAATTTGTAAAATATTCAACATTAACATAAATTAAATTCAATTTTTTATCTTTAACATTGACAATGCTATGAAGCTTTTTGTCTGTATTGAAATATTTAACGAAAAAAAAGTTATGCTGTTTTTGTAAATAACCCTTCAATTATACACCTCGGTAATCTTGTTTCCGAATTCGGTATGTAAAGTAAAAGTTAACCTACCCTGATTCCAAAACCGTTTCCAAACTTTACTTTTCTAAACCTTATTTTGCTATTTCGAGCTCTAAAAATTATAAGATGGTGAAAATTTTTACATAAATACACGAATACGCTTGACATCTATGTGATCTCTAAATTTCGTTAAATATGTTCAATTCAGAGTCTTCAATGTATCAACATAATAACCACAAAGCTAAAAACTAACTCTCTAACTAAATGTTGTAAAAGAAATCAACATCAAAACTGTTTAGTGACGTCATAGAATAGGATCACTTGCAAAAGTTTAAAAAATAATTAAAAAATAACTACTGCGTAGTAAACAAAAATTTTCAAATTAGTTTCTTAAAACAGCCAAAAAAAAATACCAAAAAAAACTTTACATACCGAATTTGTAAGAATTATGAGACTCAGTCTATCTTTCTCTGTGTGTCTTTCTATGAAACTCCGGCTTCGCTCTCTTTGAATCAATTCGGGATTGGATCGGTCACTTAATTGGTTACATAATTCATACAAATTCAGAAACGCGAAGTTTGTTGAGGCGCATGTTTGTCGTATTACTTATACTGCGTTAATCAAGTCAATGAAACCCGCGTTGAAAGATCACAAATCCACCTGCCTGGCATCTGGACGATATTTTCTCCTTGACCTTGACCTTTTTGGTCTTTCGTAAGGGTGGGCAAACTTTTTTATTAGGGGGCCAGAATAAAAAGAAATTGCATTTTATTCTGCAAAAACTAACATGATTGGCTCAAATAATATTTTGTATTTGTTGTGGCCATACACTCTTGCTCTTAAATGGAGGGTTGGCGGGCCGGATTAAAACCCGTTGCGGGCGGAAGTTTGAACACTCCTGGTGCCCCGAAGTCTTGAATACTTTGTCTATCAACGGTACAGCTTATAATGTAGGTAATCTTACAAAAACCGGCCAAGTGCGAGTCGGACTCACGCAAGAAGGGTTTCGTACCATTATCTATAAAAACGGCAAAAAATCATGTCTGTTGTATGGGAGCCCCCCTCAAATATTTGTTTTATTTTAATTTAATTATTTATTTTTAAAGCGAATATATAACTAAATATTCTGTGAATATTTCAAGCGTCTACCTGTTGCCGTTATCAATAACGAGCAAAAAAATCACGTTTGTTGTATGGGAGCCCCCTTAAATATTTATTTTATTCTGTTTTTTTAGTATTTGTGGTTATAGCGGCAACAGAAATACATCATCTGTGAAAATTTCAACTGTCTAACTATCACGGTTCATGAGATACAGCCTGGTGACAGACGGACACACAGGTGGACAGACGGACAGCGGAGCCTTAGTAATAGGGTCCCGTTTTACCCTTTGGGTACGGAACCCTAAAAAGAGAACTTCTTCATTCGGTTTTATTTCCGAAATCTGTTAAATATAGCAAGTTTACCTACTTCTTCTGCTTAGCTAAGCTCATTGTGGTCCTGGACTGGCCTGGACTTTACTTAAATAGTATCGATCTTTTGGTTTTTGCCTTCAGTTTGTTTATCACCAATAACTAATGGGTAATATCCTGCAGTACAACTAGCATTCGCTATCAATAAATTCTGGAGTCGTTTAATGAACGAGCTAATGTTTTAATTGCGCTAGTTGGCTAGCCGCACCCATGTTGTCGCCAGGCCGGTGGTTCGTATTCATATGGACAGTCCGGTTTTTCAAGGTCTTGCATAAGCCGTAATGTAGATTCGAAAAGTTGACATTAGAAATTGTAATTAACGGCTTCTGCTTACTGCTTCAGGAAGCTAATTAGATTTTTTTATTCCTTACACTATTCAGTGCCTTTAATGGGCAGCAGTGCCCTTCTGTCAGCTCATAATAACATACTTCGATCCCAAAGCCGTCTGCTAAGCGTAATGCTTATTATGATGTGCACCGCTTAGGTATTGTAGTAGCTATTCTTCTTCTTTGCGTGCCAATATTTTTATTCTTATTCTTTTTAGAATGAAACTTTAAAACTCATTTATTCAAAATAGACTAGTATCACTTAGTTCTTTTAACATTAATGTTACATAAGACAACTTTCAAAAACGCCCGCCCTTCACCGCTTCCTAGTGTTTTTGCTGTGAAGAAGAAACAGCGCAACAAACTCCTCAGCAACACAGATCTGTCTGTCAAGTGAATAAATTAATGGAGTCACATGTCTGTCAAGTGCATAAATTAATTGAACACATCAAAAGGCATGATTACGGCAAACCCCCCCCCCCCCTTTGGGGGAGGCCTATGTCCAACAGTGGACGTCTTTCGGCTGAATGATGACAGCAAAAGGTAATATTAATTACAATATTGAACTTATACAAAATGCGGATGATAAACAAAGTATCAGTATAGATCAAATCTGGATGATTGGAAAACAAAATTACCTATAATTTATCTAAGTAATAATTATAGATAATTCAATGTTTCAATACAAAAATATTAAGGTAATGTGAGAACAATGTAGGTTGAGAATAAGGTGAGAACAACAGTTGCCATAGTATGTATGAACACAAATCAAATCAAAAAAAAAAACACATGAAGCAATACAGGCGCTTATTAACAGTCGAATTTAGGTGCACGGTTCCAATTAGTCGTTTCCTATGGAGAAGAGCCGGCAAGAAATTCCATGGTTACTCTTTTAAAAAAAGGATATCTTTAACAACTTCAGTAAATACAGTACTATGATTAAGGATAGTTAACCTTTTGACCGCCACGGACGTCTACGGACGTCATACTATTGAACTGTAAAAAATGGTGTTTTCGACGTGCCATGCCGTCGGAGGCGTCGTAAGCACGTTTCAATTTGACGTCCATAGACGTCCGTGTCGGTCAAAAGGTTAAGAGAGAACAATGTAGTCTGACCAGTCCCAACAGACAGCACTCGTTCAAAGGCAATGTTTGACCAGTAGGTAGCCAGTTCGATGCCCTTGTTTGTAGTCTGTATGAGATCCTCCTACTGGGGCACAACAGCAAGTGGGAAATAGTACACAGACATACACTAGGGGTATTGGATGGGTCTATAATTCTCTATTTAGCCAAATCGTCCTTGCAGCGATTAACTTTGGTCTGCAGGACTGTGAGCCACTGGGCGGCCCTTTTTGAAAACCTATAGGTTATTTTTTTCATCGAATGTGTCCGGTTTTCTTAAGACCGATCTGTTTACTCTACACTCCGTCACAATGCATTCGGCTCGTGATTCTATATGTCAAATGTTACGCAAGTCTATTGGTACTTGTATAAGATATAATTATATCCTATTTGTTTCGAGTCGTCCCCGCGAATTGAGAGCCAATCGGGGAAGTGGGTCGATTTGACGCTTGCTGTAAACAATGATCAGGTGTTCTGTTGCTATGTTACGTCGTATGACCGAACAAGCAACATGTTTATAAAAATACTGAATCGGGTCTTCTCGCGTAACAAACTTTAAGCAACATGTACTTCTATAATTATATCCTCATAGGAAGTGAAAAGGTAATAGACATGAACGGAACAGAAATTGCATAATTTGTAAAATTGAATATTATTGATATTGATTCAGCTTTAAGGGGCTCGTGGCTAATTAAAAACCGCGCAGATCATATAATTTGCAAGGTTAAGCTGCCCTTGCTGCAGTCAGTCCGTGGATGGGTGAGCATTTGTTACACATCAAGACCACTGTACCTCGGAGAGCACGTTGAACCGTCGGTCTCTGGTGTCTTACAAATAACTATGACAGTCGTTACGGGTAGTCAGAAGCCTGAAAGTCTGAAAACCGGTCTAACTTTAGGATATCAGCATAACCCCAGGGCCGGATTACCCCTATCAGGGCCCCTAGGCAATGCAATTCTCGCGGACCCTTTTCTTACTTTTTAAAATACATATTTTTTTATTACAAAAGTCAAGTCGATCAGATCGACTCCTTTGGTATCCTGTTACTTCAATCTCTAAAAGTCAAAGTCTAAGGCTTAAAACTCACTAGCGGCCAGCCGCAATACGGCGTGCCGCTTGCGGCATGCCGCACATCGATTTTTACATGAAACCGAATGATCTCAACGCACTGGCGCACGACGGCTGGCCGGAAATCAGTGCGTTGAGATCATGCGGTTTCATGTAAAAATCGATGTGCGGCCAACCGCAAGCGGCACGCCGTATTGCGGCTGGCCTCTAGTGCGTTTTAAGCTTAACTCATCAGCCGACCGCGCACCGGCTGCGTTCCGAATTAACGCTTGCTTTACCTATATCGTCAAATACAGCTATTTTTAGTTCTACTAGTCGTATTTCATCAACTAAAAACATACGTCAAATAAAAAATAAACTTTAAAAAAAGTAAAAACCGACTTCAAAGAAATACTAAAAGGAGTAAAATAATTACCATAATACAAAATTAACAGTTTCAGAAGTCGGTGGCTTCTATTTGCTTCAGTGTAGAGTTGCACCGACTTCGAAACTGTTAATTTTGTATTATGGTAATTATTTTACTCCTTTTAGTATTTCTTTGAAGTCGGTTTTTACTTTTTTTTAAAGTTTATTTTTTATTAAATACGTTTTAGTGTCATAATTTTAACCCCCTCCTTCATAACCCTTCTTTTTGGCTTTGACGTAGTCGGGAATAAAAAGTCCTTTCAAATGATACCCTACACGATATAATGAAAACATTCCAAAAGGGGGGAGGGGGGGACGCGCACCCCCTCCTCTTTTCCAGTAGTCTGTTCCCAACAACAAATATAAACAAAGCAATATTAGTAATTTGAGAATTTTGCTTTGATCCGATGAGGAGTTCCGTTGGAACGGATATGGATATCTCTGAATTTCATGGTCTAATCATAACAAAATTTATATGGGACCAATCGGGAAGTATACCCTTTCGAACAAAATAAGAATTTTTCAAATCGGTTCATAAATGACGGAGATATGAGGTAACAAACATAAAAAAAAAAAAAAAAAAACAACCGAATTGAGAACCTCCTCCTTTTTGAAGTCGGTTAAAAAAAGGAATAATTATGAGGAAGTAAAAAAAAAAATCGTTTGGTGAAACGTTTTTTTCTTCTTGGTGCGTGCACGGGGCCCCTAGGCAAATGCCTAATCCGCCTTATGGATAATCCGGCCCTGCATAACCCCGTAACTAGGTAGCGGAGGTCTGATGGCAGTCGCTCCGTGTAAAGTACTGGTATCCAGCCGCATCTAATTAAACAGGAAGCTTACCCCAACATTGTTAGGAAAAGGCTAGTTATTCAGCTTTGACGATGTCATCCATTCAGGTCCACACTATGATCGGTATGGCCTCAAACGGTTGCACAAAATAGAAATAGGAGTCTAGCATAGCAATATATATAGATCCATCGATCTTGTGACTTCCTATTTGTCAAATCGGGAACAAAGGGTGGCTGTTGATAATGTCATCTCTACAGGCTCGCGAGTCAGAATGGGAGTACCCCAAGGATCAATTCTTGGCCCATTCTTGTTTCTAGTATATATTAATGACCTTCCATTTATGATGAAAGACAATAATATGTCAAATATAGTTCTTTTCGCTGATGATACATCATTAATATTTAAAGTAAATAGAAAGGACAGGGATCTTATAGAACCTAATAACACACTAAATTCAATCACGAATTGGTTTTCTGCCAACAATCTTCTTTTAAATGCTAAGAAAACCAAATGCATTAAATTTTCATTACCAAATGTAGCTCCTATTAACGCAAATGTAAGTCTGGGCGGGAAAAGGTTAGATCTTGTTCCCTCAACAGTCTTTTTAGGGATTACAATAGACCCTAAACTACAATGGGGGCCTCATATAGAGGCCACTGCGGGTAAACTCAGTTCTGCCGCTTTTGCTGTTAGGAGAATAAGACAGCTTACTGATGTGACTACGGCTAGGATGGTGTATTTTGCGTACTTTCACAGTATTATGTCTTACGGCATTTTACTGTGGGGGTCAGCTGCTGATGTCGAGACACTTTTCATATTGCAAAAAAGAGCAGTCCGAGCTATTTATAACTTAAGCTCTCGAGAGTCTCTTCGTGAACGATTTAAGGAGATCAATATACTTACTTTACCATCTTTGTACATTTACCAAAATATCTTGTACGTCCGTAAAAACATAGCGAGTTACAGTAAGAAAAGTGATACACACAGTTTGAATACTCGAAATAAGCATAAACTTGTGGTTCCTGGTTTTAGACTTTGCAAGACTAGTAAGTCTTTTTTGGGGAATAGTATTAGGTTCTATAATAAAATTCCATCTTGTATTACTGAATTGCCTTCTTGTTCAAGTCTTTAGTAAAGCGTGTCTTAATGTCAAGAGCATATTACAATATAAACCAGTACATTGAAGATAAAAATGTCTGGAATACGATTCCCAACTGCACACTGCGACCCACTGGCACTCCTGAAATTTTTAATTTTTAACATTTAACTGTAGGTATCTTTTTTTTTACCTAGAGGAGCTCGTGGCTAAATAATTACAGCCGCATAGACCGATCTTCCGGGTTAAGCCACGCTTGCCGAGGTTGGTCTGTGGATGGGTGACCATTTACCATAGCGAGTTTCCTCCGTGCCTCGGAAAGCACGTAAAGCCGTTGGTCCCGGCTGTCATTTGTAGATCTTTGACAGTCGTTACTGTTGGTCAGAAGCCAGAAAGTCTGACAACCAGTCTTACCAAGAGTATCGTATTACCCAGTTACTGGGTTGTGGAGGTCTGATAGGCAGTCGCTCCATGTAAAATACTGATATTCAGCTGCATCCGGTTCGACTGGAAGCCGACCCCAACATAGTTGGGAAAAGGCTAGGCAGATGATGATCTTTTTTTTTACCTACTCATTATATATTGTATTATAATTTTATATATCTTTGATTCTTTGATTCTGATATAGGTAGTATCAGTTTTTTTTTAGTAATGCCCATGGCATCAAGCTATTTACAATTCTAATTACAAAATGTAAAATGTGAGTATCATGTAGCCATTATTGTGATGCTTAGTATGTTTTTTTTTTTGGTGTATTCCTACATAAACCTGACTATTGTCTGGCAGTTGAGGCTGTCATGCTCACTAAAATGTCCTGCTGACGGTGGCGTTGTGTATTGGGTTGTTAAGTTCCCTACAATATGGTTGAGTTAAGCGATGCTGATGCGCTCGTCATGCTCGTGAACGGGTGCTGTCTGTCGGGACTGGTCAGCTCTTACATGCTATGACAACATTAAGGCAATTTCTCATTGTTATTCTTGTACTACTGACATTGACCTACATTATTCTCACATTAACTGTAGTAATAATAATGTATTGGAATATATAGAGTCTATATATATTGAGTGTAGGTATATAATTGTATGTTTATATTATGTTGAATTATCTATATTTAGATACTTTTACTTTTGTTTTCAATTCATCCAGAATTGTTCTAGGTAAATATCTTGTTTACCATCATCAACTTGCATAATTTAATCAATGTAATTAATATTTTACTTTTTTGTGTATAGACTCATTTAATTATTCACTTGACAGACTGAACTGTGTTGCTGGGGAGTTTGTTGCGCCGTTTCTTCTTCACAGCATAAACACTAGGAAGCGGTGAAGGGTGGGCGCTTTGAGGGCAGTCTTATGTACCTATATATGACGTTCAAAAAGAACTAAGTAATACTAGTCTACTTTGAATAAACGAGTTTTGAGTTTTTGAGTTTTGAGCATACGTTCCGCCAGCCTACGGTCAATTTGGTAATTTAGGTGCTGGAACAGTAAATTATGATCGCGAGCTAAAACTACTTGATAGCAGGACGTTACATGTGGACAACGATAACGGTTCGGATAAGAACAATAAAATTAGATCTTCTTTCCAAGTTTTTTGGAGTTGGGTCGGTCTTGAAGTCAAGATGTAAATAGCAACGCCAAGATATTGACCGCGTTAGGAACTAGTTATAACACAGAATAAATAGTAGATACAAGTAGTTATAGGCGTGTATTAAAACTGTATGTATTTCTATGCAACGGATTACATCAAGCGTCCCTCCCTTTTCCTTTTTTTCTTTGTTGTTTCCCCTGCATCAATAATAAAATTAAATGAAACAGCACTAGGCCCGTTGACGGTTCAAAAATTATGGCAAAAATGTGGACATTTTGTTGCATTGGACGGTCGTCGGGCGAGGGTACGATCAGCGTCCAACGCGCGCCCCTACGCTTCTTATAACTATTCCCCAACGCGCGGCTTCACTTCGCAGATCTATTGGTTTACACGAAGATATTTACGGAAAAAAAAACTCTTGGACCAGTTCCCTGATTCTAAACGATTCGATAAGTCAGTTGTCGAACACGGTTTGTGATCTCTTTTTATCTCGTTACGAGAATCGTAGACGAAACGAGATAACAAATCGAATCGGTCGACTACTGCTTATCTAAAAGGTTCTGAATAGGGGGGCTAAATAAAGACCCAAGGGGCTTGAAATTTATTCTGATCCACGAATCTCTTCATGAAATACAAGCAAATGTATCGTGTTCAAATGCACATACCGATCCATCTTAGCTAAATGAACTGTGTGTTATTGATATCACTACAAAAATTCAACGGGGTTCTGTTTAAATACAGAATATACAGTACGACTGGGGGCCAATTCTACTAACAGAAACTTTTATCAATTGCAACTGAATCGTTCATTCAGACAGTTTTAGTTTACGAAAACTGCCAAAATGTTTGGTTTTGTTTTTGTTGTCAAACAATTTGATAGTGTTTTTGTAAACGAAAACTGTCTGAATAAACGATTCAGTTGCAATTGATAAAAGTTTCTGTTAGTAGAATTGGGCTCCAGGTTAGTCACTTTACATCCGAAACTTATCATTATGTATAACTTTTACTATGAGACAAACACAGAATTCGAAAAAAAGCAGCTTTTTCAAACATTTTGTTAAGCAACATTACGTAACAGCTGGTTTTTGTTTCACGAGTTCAATTTTTTTCCACAGTAAAAGTTGTAAAGAACGATGAGCATAGTTCATGGGTTTCGGATGTAACCAGTTATGTTCTATTTACCTCAAGCCAAAACTTAAATGCAACCACAAAGAGCTATCCTAAGGCTCAATTTACACCGCCGCGGAATGGAATGGGAGCGACGAAATTGTATATAGCATAATGAACTTTATGTCAATTGTATAAAGTATAAACTAAATACGAGCCAAAAAAGGTCGCGCATCTTCCCGGGAATCCTCCCGGTGTAAATTGAGCTTTAGTCAAAACGCGGTGACGTTTTATTTCATTCGTGTATAAGTTTCTTGTTGTATACACAACAGGAAATATAGCTCTGACGATGACACGTGTGTCAATGATGTGTAATTAGAAACTTGTTTATGAATTTGAAGCTAGAAGTTTGTAGGTACTGTCTTCAAGATCTTTGGTAGTCTCAGACGACTGGCTTTAATTGAAATATGAAAAATGCATTTATTGGCAAAGACAATACGATAGTCAATAAGTATAAATGTAAATAATTAAAAAAAGTGCTAAAAGGGCTACCAGCTCAGCATGTCGAGTGGCAGTACTAGGTATTACCACCTAATGCCGATTTTCAGCTGTAACTCACGAGCCATACGCACAAAACTAGATTTAAACAAAATCAGCACACAAACAGCCTCGTATTCACTAGGCAACAATCGACGAGCAACATGATGTTATTTGTGGTTTATTTTAATTAGTGTTTTCTTCCATTTGAGCTTTATAATGTTATACGTAAACTCACGCCTGTATTCCCCGAAGGGTTGGCAGAGGTGTATAGTACACCCACATTTCGCAGTTATGTTTCCGTCCCATGTAATAGAGGGCGAGCCTATTGCCATCGACCGGGCACAAATCCAGACTCCGTGCTGCTACTGAGAAATTTCACAAGGAAAAACCCAATAATACTGCCCGACCTGGGGATCGAACCCAGGACCTCACGCTCAGCAGTCGCGCTTGCGACCGCTAGACCAACGAGGCAGTCTAATAATGTTATAATATTGTAAGGGTAAACACCGTTATCCTTGAAACCAGTGGTTTGGTTTCATTTATAGAACGTAAAATCAATGAAAAAAAACTTTTTTTTTTAAATTAAAATTTTCATTTTTCCTCAAAAGCATTGCACCCCATGCACGGGGGCAACAAGCTACGGGAGGGGGCGCGGGGAACTCGCCGCGTGGCCCGACGCACGGCCTCGCACAGTTTGCTACACCAGTCAGTCAGCTGTCTCGTTAACGAGTCTGTGTACGCTGCGCGTCGTAGCGCCGCCGTTTTTTTTTTACCGGAATTATGTTCGAGGCGGACCGAGGAGCTAAAAAAAACACGACCTAATCGCAAGAGCGTTTATTAGCAACTGTCTACATATTGTCTTATTGTCTTAAACGTAACTTAATACTAACACTTATCATAATTGCTTATAGCTAACAAAGGTTACTAAAACTAGGGACTTAGTCTACATAACTCCGGTCCTATGTTTTTATGTTTAAGTCAACTACCCATGGTTTGAGTGATAACGGTGTTTACCCTTACATGCTGTATACAAGGTGTAACTTAAATAATGCACAACCTCTTAAGGGGTCATTGTACTCATCGTTATGAATAACTTTTACTATGGGACGAAATCTGAAATCGCGAAAAAAAACAGCTGTTCCCTACATATATATTCGCATAACTCGTCAAAATGTAGGGTACAGCTGTTTTTTTTTCGCGATTTCATGTTGTATATAATGTTATAGTCCGTAATAAGTTTTTTACAAGTGCTCTTCTGTGACAAATTCACCATGTCAAAAAATTTATAAATATTTTATTCTTGTGTGTTTTAGTGTGTAAGTCGTTGAAGTGTCATAACAATAAATAAATAAATAAATAAAAAATAAATGATGAGCGACAACGTGCAACAAAATGATGCGTACTAATTGATGCTGAATGTGAAAGAATATGAATGATGTTTTGAACTAAAACCCTAATAAGCTTTTCGGCTCTAATGTATAAATTATGCGAATGCAAATGAGGGTTGGCGCTGATACCTATATTACAAGATATTAAGCTAGCTTAGGTATTAGTTGCAACTCTAACATGTAACTACCTTTCGGCCTATTTTATTGTAAACCTGTTTCTTTATGTTAAACTCGAAGGTGCAAATAAACATTTTTATTTATTTTATTATGATTCCTTTAGCGTAAAGTTCCGCGTCATCGGGCAATGTTGCCTAACATGTTGATCATCACATTGCCTGGTGAATATGAGGCTTAATTCTCGTCATATATATTTTTTTCTGCTAGCAGTGCAGCTAATTTGGGTTTTGCAAGTTTTATTTTGTTTTGTTATCATTGAATCGGTAGGCTGACATACTTCCGCAGTTGGCCACCTGTCTATGTACAGTCAGCGTCAAATTGACTTTGGCATCCGAGGTACTCAAAAAGATCAGAATGGCATAAATCCATATATGTATATGTACGCAGTCCCAATACGCATATTGTTGTAAGCATCCAAGTTGGTCAATATATCTTAGCAACACAGTTTCCAATATTATGCAAGATTCCAAAATATTCATTATTATTTATTTATTTAAAGACTTTGGAAGACTTACAGCTAAATACAATGGTGATAAATAACAGTATGATAATATGACAGCCAATTACAGGTCTTCACGTATGGTTATGAATAAATCGCTCAATGGTATCTATGCAGCTGTAGTGGCTAAAAGCACTTTTATTCGAAAAATGTACGTGTATTAGATAAACGGCTGTTTGACCAGAGAATTAATGTTGATCAAATAGTAAGGGTCCAGTCACAACGGAATGGCAGCGGCCGGCAGCGACGCGGCGAGCACTTTAAGTGTGAAATAATTTTAAACCTTATCTACATACGTAAAAGACCAGTATCGCTTGAAAAGGTCGCGCGGCCGCCCGCGGTGCCTCGAGCGGCCTCGCGTCGCCGCTGGCAGCCGCGAGCAGAACCACCGACAAGACCTTTTCAAGCGATACTGGTCTTTTAAGTATGTAGATAAAGGAGATGTTTCAGAAATGTATGGAGCCTGGGCCAGCACCATGTACACTATCTGGAAATATGGCTATACAATAAAGTAACCGTTTTTTAATGTTAATTTTCTATAATTTTACTTTGTTTAATTGTACATTCAAGTTAAATTGGTCATGGAGAGCAACACAACATAAAAATATGGTGGATCGAAATTATGTGAAATGTCATTTTGACAACTGTTGACATGTCATTGACCCCATAGTGTTTATTTCTTGTGTACTTACATAACCTATCTACGTTGTTTATAATGAAATAGAAATATAAGTGTTGTACTCGATTGTGTCACACACATCACGAAACCTAGGACTGTCAAAGTTGTCAAACTCATGTTAATGTTATACACAACTGTCATGGCTACCAGAAAAAAGGGTTAACATATTAAAAAACGTCCCCAAATAATAATTCCAGTACAATTGTACTCTTCTTCAAATTAATTTATTTGTATTTTTATGGTAATCCCCTATTTTTTTACTATTTTTCTATATACTGTACATAGTGGTGGCCCAAAATCAAACATCTTCTTTAAAATTATTTCACACACTGAAAGTGCTCGCCGCGTCGCTGCCGGCCGCTGCCATTCCAGTGTGACTCGGCCCTAAATATTTGTGAAATAGTCTAGTTATGCTAATCGCAGTATGCTGCAATTTAGGGTCATAAGATCCATTAACAAATTTTAAGATTCTTTTGGCCACTATAGCTGCATTGATACCATTGAGCGTTTTATTCATAAATATAATAATGAATATTTACATCGTCCATAATATAAAAGGAGAAGCTGACTGACTGACTGACTGATCTATCAGCGCTCAGCCAAAACCGCTGGGGTTAGAAACTTGAATGTTTGACAGTAGGTTCCTTTTATGACGTAGGCATCCACTAACAGGGGATTTTTCGAAATTCAACCCCTAAGGGGGTGAAATAGAGGATTTAAGTTTGTATGTAAGTCCGTCATTTTTGAAGTAAGAAGCATGAAATGAAGTATTAAGGTTTCTGGTTACAAATAAAGCTACATGTATTTGCGCGTTTTTGAAAATTCAACGCCTTATTTTGAAGTATAAAGCATGGAATTAAAAATGTAGGCTTTTGGTAAGAAATAAATATACACGTGTTTGCGGGTTTTTGGAAATTCTACCCCTAAGGGGTGAAATAGGGGATGAAAGATTTTTTTGATTTTATATCTACAGCCAACAAGGGGCTTACCGAGTGCTCAAAATTTCACGCAAGCGGAGCTGCGGGCAAAAGCTAGTCGTCCATAATATTTTACTACCTCTGATGCTTACATCAATTTGAAACTGACTGTTCGTTAGGACACTATTGTCTCATGTTCCTGTACGGACAAAAATTACAAGAAAAAAAAACGTTAATTAAATATTTTTAAATTTTATCAGATTGGACAAACCCGTGGACAAGCCTATTTGTGTGATGATCAACTGGCTTCTGGCAAGGCAGAAACACGTCATGAAGTACGCAACACTATACCTGGAGCAAGGCTTCGACGTCGTCTCCGTATCCTGCACACCATGGCAGCTGATGTGGCCAATGAAGGGAGCCCAGGTTTGTGACAATATGCTACCATGAACTGGCTATGACTTGAGAATAATTTTAAGAGGATATCGTCGGCGACCAGTGAAAGCCTCGTAAATAGCAATTTTGGTCAAATACGTTTTATGTCATGTTTATCAAGAAAACCACGCAACCCATAGTTTTACGACTGACCTGAGTTCGATTTGAATGTAAATGAGAAAGTTTATGAATGATATTATGAGATATGATTATGAATAATGCACCTATTAATCTGCTGATAACCCCGTATTTAACGACATAAAATCCATTTTTTTCCAAGAAAACCTCGTAATTAGCATTCGACAAAACGAGGTTTTGTTGAAAAAAAAAACGAGAATTAAAAAATCCTTTCGAGAATTCATGTTTAAATATTAATTAGTAGGTAATGGTTCATTAATAATAAAAAAAAACTGAACTTCCTCACAAATTTTTTGCAGGAAACGGTTTTTTCCGTCTCCGGTAAAATTTTGCTTTTGGCAATAACGAGGTTTTCATTGGTGGCCGAGGATATGCAATAGAATCTATCTAAGTACTCATTACGTGACTATGATAATGTGGCCAACAAAAAAAAAAAAATTTAAAAAAAAAAAACTCTAAAAGTCAAATTCCCTCAATAGCCTGTTCTCGACGGTGTGTGTAGTGCGCAAACCGTCACCAGGCCAGCGTGGGAGAATAAGACCTAAAACCTTTTCATTCTGCGAAGAGGCCCGATGCCAGCAGTAGGACAGTAACCCTGCCAGGGTTGCGGAATTTGTTCGAAAGAGTTACCGCGGCCCTGGAACGCAAAGGGCACTAGGAGGAACACGGATGGATTTTAGTCAGTAAGAGTCTGACACTCTCTTCCGCTCCGCCTAGAGAGGAAGAAGCCACTTGACGGATCCCATCGTTAAAAAAAAAGGACGGTAATGGGCTGATTATTTGCTTGTCTGTTAAAAGATTCGAAAGATGGAGCAGTCTTTAGTCTTAGCTTAACCTGAGGCTACACTTAGCAGCGATGCGGGATGCGTACTGCGACACATAAGCCATTGAAACAAATGTATTAATATTCACGTGTGTGGCTACAAAAATCGATGTCTTGTATAGTCTAGCCACATACGAAAACATCAATTTCTTTGTTTCTTCGCTGCTAAGTGTAGCCTCAGCCTAAGGACTACAGGGAGTATATTTTAACCCTTCCTGTACTGGCAGTAGGTTTCCAAATAGAGTATTAAGAACTTTTTCCCTTGCAGTTGGTGGCTGAAGACCTGATAAAGTTCATGGCTGTGAATGAAAACGATCAGCCACTGGTGGTGCACGGCTTCTCCGTTGGGGGTTACATGTGGGGCGAGCTATGCGTCCACGTCATGAAGAATAAGGAGCAGTGAGTAGATCTGTTAAGCTCAAAAGACCGAAAACGCGAAAAAAAATTACCAATACATACGCGTTGTGGTTTCGTAAGATCATCCGCAATGCGTGTATGTTCGCGCCATTGAGGTGGTCCTTTTTCGAATTAGCCAGAACGGGTTTTGGGGGGCTAATAAAAAAATAACATATTTCGTTTCATATTCACTTTGTTGACTCCATTCTAGGGTATTTGACTGAAAAAAAATAATTAGTCCGTCAGTTAGATTATCAAAAAATATTTGACTCGTATTTTTTCTTTTGTTACGTAAGCGTCAGCTCACACCGAGACGCGACGCGACGCGACGCTGCGCGCATACTTTAAAAGAGCGACTCAAAATATAACTTTATTTTCTACACGAAAAGATACACATTTCATTGTGAGAATTCAGAATACGTTGCACCACGCAGCGCTGCGCCGCGCGACGCCGCGATGCGCCGCGAGGCGCAGTCGAGGCCGCCGTGGCAACTTGTCTGTACTATTTCCGTCCAGACTTCGTGTAGAGTTGATGCAGTTCGGTCGAGTGCTCGAGTGAAATTATAATGATAGACTGGGATCTTGTAATAATCGGACTTCTTGCAGAAGAGGCAGAGCAAGAAGAATACAAAAAAACAATTAAAAGGAAGACATCACACAGGAGTATTTGGGTGCATAATTTATGGAGAAATAGATGGATTCATGGTGAATTTCATACCTTGGCTTATGACCACATTGCCAATTATCCAGAAAATTTTTATGAATATTACAAAATGGATTACAAAAAGTTTCAAAACTTATTGAATTTGTTGCGGCCATACATAGAAAAACAAAAACTAATTACAGACCCACGGCACGTGGCGAATGTAGACACATTCCGCTGCGCCGCGCGGCGTCTCGCTGCGCAGCGAGGCGTCGTGTTGCCGACGATTTTACGATGCGCCTCGCGACGTTGCGATGCGTATCGCGGCGGCGCGCGGCGCAGCGCGAAATCACGGGCTTCTTCCAGTATCGTCGCGTCGCGTCTCGGTGTGAGCTGACCCTAACCCAAAATAGACGAAGATACGACACTTAAAATTGGCAAAACGTCACAAGCAAGTACAATTTATACTTGTTTCTGACGTCACAAGCCCCACTCTCGAGTTTTGATGCGTTTTATCGTTCCAAATATTCATAGATTTAACAAAAGAAAAAATACGTGTCCATTATTTTTCAAAACTAACTGGCGGACTAATTAGATTTGCAATTTATTGATGCTGTCAACATGCCTATTGCCTTCAAGCTGCATTTGGCAGTTGCACAGTTTACAGTTGCGACTGAATGTGCAGTCTAACAGCTATGATTACGAATATAAAACGAAATATATTTTACCAAACGCGACGTTATTAACCGCCCCTGGCTGTTTTTGCAAGTCCCATAACAGGAATTTGCCTCGGTCATGCCCAAAATCCTGGGTCCTCAAGTTACAGAGATCTATTTTTCCTAATCGTAACTTTTAATCTCCAGGTACCAGCCTGTGATGGAACGCGTGGTGGCCCAGGTGTGGGACTCAGCCGCTGACATCAGTGAGATCTCCATCGGGGTGCCAGCAGCCGTGTTCCCCAAGAACCAGATCATGCAGAACGCGCTTCGAACCTATATGGAGTAAGTATTTTTTTCCATCAACCACCAACATGGGACTTAATACTAGAGGCGAAACGTGGGTGTACAGAGTACTCATCATCACCATCATAATTCAGCCGAAAGACGTCCACTGCTGGACAAAGGCCTCTCCCAAGCATCGCCACATCGACCGGTCCTGTGCATCTCGCATCCAGCGGATTCCCGCGACCTTCACCTGGTCATCGGTCTATCTTGCGATAGGCGTATCTACGCTGCGCCTTCCGGTACGCGGTGGCCACTCCACCTTTCAGATCCATCGGCCATCCGTTCTGCGAGCAATGTGCCCCTCCCATTGCCGCTTAAGTTTGGCAATTTTTCGGGCTATGTCGGTTACCGTGGTTCTCCTGCGGATTTCATCATTTTTGATATGATAACGCAGGGAAACTTTGAGCATAGCCCTCTTCATTGCTTTTTGGGTATGTACAAATTACTGTAATAGGAGAACACCTCTGCTTCCCTTCGAGGATTACAGACGTGGAAATGTTTGTGAGTATCATTTTATATGACTGTGTGATGTGCAATAGTTCAATCCCATCTTTTCGGTCCTCATGACCTTGAACCCAGTCCAATTAAAGCAGATTCGCCTGTGAAAGAGTTCGTCCGGGTAAGAACTATCAATTTACTTCTTTCTGCCGCCAAGCAGCATTAAAAGAGCTTCCACGACCCACGAGTCACTGAGCAAAGTATATGTACGCTTTGAAGATCTCAGCTCAGATTCCTGACTTAGCTTACTGGTCGTGTTGGGTTTGCAAAAGGATTTATAAGAGTCCATTCACCTCCAATGCTGAACATAAGCCTTCAGATAGACTACTACCTACTATCCTACCACTGCCTATAACACAAATATCTAGGTCTCGTATCGTACTTCTACGATGTGCACTACGTGTCATTGCACTGAGTACTGGTCTCTCGTCGCGTCAGTTGTATGAAACACTCAACCACCCGTTTGCAGCTCGACAGCCGCACCGCTGCGGCACGGCTGCAGCTCGACGTCGACCGTCCAATTTGAAAGCGCCCTGAGTGACGTACTCAGTGCAATGACACGTAGTGCACATCGTAGAAGTACGAGACCTAGATGTTTGTGTTATAGGCAGTGGTAGGATAGATAGTAGTCTATCTGAAGGCTCATGTTCAGCATTGAACGTGAACGGACTCTTATAAATCCTTTTACAAACCCAACACGACCAGTAAGCTAAGTCAGGAATCTTTTGATAGCAGGAAACGAACAAGTTTTTTTAATAATACAGTTTTCATTTACAATTAAATAAAAGTAAAAACCGACTTCAAAACAAAAACTAAAAAGAGTAAAATAATTACCAAAATATAAAATTAACAGTTTCAGAAGTCGGTGGCTTTTATTTGTTTCAGTGTAGAATTGCACCGACTTCTGAAACTGTTAATTTTATATTTTGGTAATTATTTTACTCTTTTTAGTTTTTGTTTTGAAGTCGGTTTTTACTTTTATTTAAAGTTATTTATTATATACGTTTTAGTGCCATAAATTACACGGTTTAAGACTACAAATTTAAATGACACGATTGCGTAATCTTTCCTACAATTAAGTAGTTTTCTTTAAGAATTAATGTATAATTATCATGACGGCTCCTTACAAACACATACAAACTTCTTTGTTCTTGGCTAATGTTTCTGTGATCACAGTTAAAACAGATTGAAAGTCCTTATCAAAACTTTTGCATAAGGGAACCACAAACGAAAACGTCATCTAAGTATATTTTTTTTGTTTTTGTTTATTATTTAAAAAGCGCTGAATCTATTTCGATAAAATTTATATGGGACCATATCTGAAGTATGATCTACCAAACAAAAAAAGAGTCATCAAAATCCATTCATAATTGGAGGAGATATCGCGTAACAAACATACAAAAAAAAAAAAAAACATTCAGACGAATTGAGAACCTCCTCCTTTTTGAAGTCGGTTAAAAACTGTCAAATTGTTTCACAACAAAAGCAAAACCAAAGATATTGACGATAAAAGAAACCCGAAGGCTTGCTGCACGTTTCCTGCTTCAAAAAAGTACTTGAATTAGCAAACAATCCCTTTTGTACACGATATTCGCACGTGCTTACGATAAAAATTGCGTAATTAGATTATGAAAGTATTCGTAATAAACCTACTTATTTGACCTACAAATGACACTGCGATCGAAGATTATTTAATTCATAAGTACTTTAAATCATATGATTAAGTATCTTTTAGGGTTAGCGCCCACTGACGGAGCGGCGCCGGCGGAGCGAATAATTAAGTAACAATTAGAATTCAACTTGATTCACTTCTACATACGACTGGAATGTCTGAATGGCTTATTAACAATCGCGCGGTTCATACTATTTACAAGGTTAAGCAACGCTTGCCACGGTCAGTCTGTGGATGGGTGACCGTTGGTTATACATCAACCCCCCTCCGTGTCTCGGAGAGCACGTTAAGCCGTTGGTCCCGGGTGTCATACGAATACCTATGACAGTCGTTCAGGTATCCAGAAGCTCGAAAGTCTGACAATCGGTCTAACCTTAGGATACTGGTGTTGCTCAGTAACTGGGTTCCAGAGGTCTGACGGCAGCCGCTTTGTGTAAAATACTGGTATTTAGCCGCATCTGGTTAGATTGGAAGCTGACCCCAACATCTGGAATTGGAATAGCGTAATAAATAACATCACAATTTGGGAGGTTCAAAGCGCCGCGAAGAGAGGCCGAGCGTCCACAAGCGTCCAAAAGAGCCGGTACCCGGTATGCCTTCCGACCAGTGAACTGCTCCGACGTACTGCTCTTCGCCGCCACTCCGTCGATGTACACTAACCCTTCTAGGATAATGTCAAATAGACTTTGAACTGACTTACAGTAGTTACTACATGCAAATCGAACATATTATCACGTAATTACTTATTTAATAATCGTTTAATTTGCATACAAAGTGCAATCAGCCGATAATTACTGTTAATTCAATGCTTTTGAACTATTTGCCGCCTTAATGTTAAATACATTATGATATTCTTTTGCTGTCGGGACAATGTGTTAATTCATCAGATTGATCAGATTGACTCCAAACCCGTAAGGTGTCTTTTGTTGCACAAAGTACCAATCTATCACAGTTTCTTTCGAATAAGCGACTTTCTCTCTTCCGCTGTATAACTTGAAAGAAAAACGAAGCCCCCCCCCTCTCCCGCCCTTTATACACCATCACCGGTTAGACTTAAAACGCACTAGCGGCCAGCCGCAATACGGCGTGCCGCTTGCGGCGGGCCGCACATCGATTTTTACATGAAACCGCATGTTCTCAACGCACTGATTTCCGGCCAGCCGTCGTGCGCTAGTGCGTTGAGAACATGCGGTTTCATGTAAAAGTCGATGTGCGGCCCGCCGCAAGCGGCACGCCGTATTGCGGCTGGCCGCTAGTGCGTTTTAAGGCTTAGTCGCTTTATATCCGGAAACCATGTAGGTACTCTGCCTTTCATTTTGTACAACTTTTACTATGGGACGAACTATAAATTCGTAAAAAAAATACAGTTGTTCCATACATTTGTTCCATACATTTGTTAAGCAACATTTTTATTTATTTAAAAATAGGTACACCAACAGTACATACATTTTACGCTTATATAATAAAAGTATTAAAAGTACATGGGTTATGGTTCTTAAGTAAATACCAATTACAGGTGTACACAGCATTCGCATGAATACAATTAAGCATCGTATAGGTTATATAAAATATAATGTAACATGTAATTAACTTAATTAACAAATAGTAAATTAACTAACTAAACTTTAACCCCCTTATTACAAAAGATGGTTTAAACCAAGACTAAGGTAAACCCAGGTTTAAAATATACCCATCACTTTCTTACGTCATATAACAAAAAGAGACGGGGCTATTTTAAAACCCAGGTTTTTCTTAGACCATCTTTTGTAATAAGGGGGTAAATGTCTGTTCAAATGTATGGAACAACTGATTTATTTTTCACGAATTCAGTGTTTGTCCTATAGTAAAAGTTGTACAAAATACATGGTTTTTGGAGTAAAGTGACTTAGACCATGATAGTCTTACTGTAGTAATAATAATCCGGTAATCAATTCAGAGGCTTCGTTGGGTAAACTTTGGGATAATAAAAAAAATACGGTTGGTCTTGTTTTACGTTTAACTGCATTTGCTTAGCACCGATTATCTCAAACAATGAAATCATGACAAAATTATGCACATAAAATTAATAATGACAGATAACTTTGTCATTCATAAAGAAAACAGTCTCTCAGTGACAAAGTCCAATGGTCGATATTGAAAGTGTTATAATAAATGAAGATAATAATAATCTTATATCAGCCGACTTCCACGTGAAGGTCACGCGTGGACAAAATACTCGTTTAACTGCTTTGCTACGATTCAATGACCAAAAATGATCTTCGGAAGTAATTTGAAAATGCAATTATAATAAGAATGTGTAGTGGTGTTACCGAAACTGGGGGCCTACTCTCTAAGTCCGCCAACGAAGTTAGTCGCCCGTCCGAAAGTGACCCGAAACGTAGGAGTGACAAAACAAATGTCAAGTTCAACTTTTCGGACGAGCAAAAACCATCGGTAGTAGAGACAACTGTTAAATCGTGTTGTCATTCATTCTTAGTTCGGGCCCCGAAATAATCGTGTCCGTAGGTGATAGGGAGGGAGTAGGAAACGCTCGTAACTAAGGCCGAAACCACGGACTTCGTGCTTAGGGCGTAGATCCCCTGAGCCCGTGGCGTTAGTCTGAAATGGGTGACTAATCCTAAAGAGTGTACAAGTGCTTATAATAATGAATAACTTCTCTTCTACCACTTGCCCCAAAACTCAGTAGTTAAGGAGAAATAACCGTTCAAATATTTCATTAAATCTATCTTCATCTATGATCAGCAGTTTTTTCATTTTAGGTCATATTTGGGGTCACGGATTAGAAACTCCATTTTCTGAATTAGTACCACCTTTCCGACTAACCTTGTACCTATTGACAATCAAAATTCCGCTCGAAGCGTTTTTTGCATCATATTATTCATTGAGGTGGGTCAGTGAGTGAGCTTCTTAACCTATTATACCCACAGAAAGTCATAGTCATTACTTGACTATGTTTGATACAAATACAATGTACGTTTTACATTTTTACAGATAAGAAAAATATAGGTTCCTAGGCATGTGCCTAGTGTGACACATTAAATACAACATAATAGATAAAGGAATAAACGCAACACTGTTTTACTGATAATTATAAATGCCAGACATAAATAAATAATGCTTAAAAGATAATTTATTAATCTCAATAAGACAACCCATAAATAAATTTTGGATATTAAGTTCAAAGTTATCTGATCAACGAACAATACATAACCTTTGGACTGAAGATTGGGAAGCCATTGGATATAATTCAATTTGTATTTTTACATAACATAAACTCACGCCTGTATTCCCCGAAGGGTTGGCAGAGGTGTATATGTTACGGCTAATAGCCGAAGTGCGGCTACACCTAGTTTTAGCCGGGTACAACTAGGTGCAACCAGTAGCAGTTGGTTAGAACTAGGTGGAGCTTAAGTCGACGGAGCCCCGCTGTGCGGGGCTCCTATTTCTGTCTGCAGGGTTTAAAGTAACCTAACACGAAGGGGATGACGGGGGCTTCGTTCGCTCGCTTCGCTCGCTCACTCTAGCCCCCGTCACCCCTTCGAACCTAACCTATCCGTGTCGGGGTTACCCTTAACCATCGGTGTGCGGCTGCACCTAGTTCTAGCCGCTATGATGAAGGCTAAACCTAGTTCTAACCGAAGATAAGTAGGATAGATTTAATCGCACGTGGCCGGCTGCACCTAGTTGTACCCGGCTAAAACTAGGTGTAGCCGCACTTCGGCTATTAGCCGTAACATATATACACCACATTTCGCCGTTTATGTTTACGTCCCATGTAATAGGGGGCGAGCCTATTGCCATAATTTGGATTTTTATTGACGTGTTAAATGCAATTGACTGTCACGTCGTCTAGTGGTCGCAAGCGCGACTGCTGAGCGGTCCTGGGTTCGATCCCCGAACCGGGCAAAGTGTTATTGGGTTTTTCCTTACTATACCCGTCTGCCTAACCCTTCGGGGAATACAGGCGTGATGTTATGGTATAAATGCAAAATCCACTAGGTTGTTAAATCGCACAAGTTATCGCGGAAAGCATCCAATCATAAGACGTGCAATACTAAACTCTACCAGAGTTTCTAATGTTCGTGCGTAATTATTTAACAATACACGTCCATTCATAAACACTTCCGAGAACCATAATTAGCTTGCCATTGGTCACGTATGTGAGGATGCGTTTACTTTGTTTGGTCTCTGCACTCTGCGGTCAATACAATGTCAAAAAGTTACTTTATTTAACTTACATTGACTATTAAAAATGCACTCATGACAAGGCTCAAAATTGCCTCATTTATTGATCAACTCACTTGCCCAAGGCAAGAGATTGCATTGAAGAGACTGCATGCAATGTCTTCTTTATAAGAAGCTGAATGCAGGAATCTGAGTTCCAACGCTTCCTCTGGACTTTTCGAGTTCATGTGCGAACCACAATTCGATTATTACTCGAGTTAATGGTGAAGGGAAACATCGTGAGGAAACCTGCACACCCGAGAGGCATTCAAAAAGTTCTCGATGGAACTTGCATCAGACCAACGTGGTGGACTAGGCTTAACCCATTTTCATATTGAGAAGAGGCCTGTGGACTGATAATGGCTTCAAAGATTTACTACATCCCGTTATAGCTGTTCTTCAATAAAATGTTTACTCCTTTAACTTTACTAGTACCTTTGTCATGTCCATAAAAATCTGTAATAAGTTACACGAAATACTAAAAAATTCAAATAAATATAATATCTTTATCAATAAATTGAAGCTTTTCCTTGTAAGCAAATGCTTATAGTGTAAGCGAATACATAAATGATAAATTATTTAATAAGTAACTTCATAACCTCCTATTTGTATCTACAAATACCCACTATTAAAGATACGCCTAACTACTAATAATATGAAAAATAAATTATTAAAATAAATACAAAGCTTCCTAAAAAAATATAATAAAAAATTATTAAAAGGAAAAAAAATGAAAATTAAATGGTATTTACAATATTAGTAAAACAATTATTATTATTACAAATGTTTAAATAATTTATAAAACAATAATTATAATTCTTTAATTTTATATTTAATAATCTGTATTGATCAAACATTCTTACTAACCACTTAACTAATAATAAACAGTGCCCTTCCTCCTCTCTCATACTTGATCTGTGCTGTGCCCGACAGGGTCCATAATTGTGACTAATTTAATTATTTCCCTACCAACTAATACATTATGGTACGCAATAAAGAATTGAGAACTTTTTTGCCATTATCCTAACCGCACAATTAAAATATATATTATTACACCTATCTGTCCATTCCAGATACCACATGAAGACCTTCAACGAGGCAGCCACTTCACACTACATCAGATCCTCCCAGCTGTTCCACACAAACCTGTGCCGCGCTCCAGCTCTGTTCTTACTGTCGCGCAGTGATCCCGTGGGCGCTGAGAGAAGCAACCGCAGCGTGCACGACAGCTGGGTCAAGATGGGCATTAAGGTATGTTCTACGTCATAACGCTAGATCCTACGAGAATTCAAAAGAATGCTCAACAATCTCATAACCAACATGACACCAACCAACAATAAATAAGGTCCGTATTACAGAACGCTACTCAAGTCCAGTTTGATCTTAAATCACTTGATCATAGTTTAAACATAGAATCTGTACTTGAGGATCGGTCTTATTCCAGAACAGTAATCAAACTACACTCAGCTGAACTGCTGAATCGAGATTCAAATCGCGCCTCAAGCAGAGAATATGTCTTGTCTATGCATCAGGCTGTTTTCGTTTACGTTTTATTTTTTTCGCCAATTCTGTTTCAATTTACGCAAAATAAGATTTTAGTTTAAAACCAAATTTTTAGTGAAAATAATAATTTTTAACGAAGCAGTTTCCATTTAGAAATAAGTTTTATTTAAAAAAGTAATAATCAATTTCTTCAAAAATATCCATTTTGTTTATAAACTCCAATTCAACAGCACATTATTTGACAAACTGACAAGCAGATCTCTGCTCAAGCGCGGTGTCGACCACACTTGCGTGATCACAGATCAAATCTCTGCTTAAACCTTAATTTACATCTGAGTAATGATCTAGAATAAAGCAACACTCGGCTGAACTATGATCAATGAATCTATGCTTGAGGAACATTCTAAAATTAAAACTCGACTTAAAACTGGTTTTAAAGAGAGATCAGTGCTTGAGTTTCGTTCTGTAATACGGACCTTAGTGTTTGTTTTTTTTTCTCTCAATTACAAGTTTAATTTGTGTTGTTTTTTTTTGTTGGTAAATTATTTTTTATTTCGTTGAATTTCGTGTGCGCGTATAAATTATAATGATATTCTAAATGTCAGGGGCCAGCTGAAAATCAGTGCTGTGCACTAGCACAGCGAATACTGAGCTGGACCCCTTGTTACACATTCTAATTTGTTTAATATTATAATTACGTGATAATAACCTATTTCACTCTTTTTATATTACTTTGAAGTCGGGGTTTACTTTTATTTTTCTTCCTATTTATGATTAGTCTCGATTTCAGCCCTGTATGTGTGTCAAAAATAAACGGTTTAAATAAAAAAAAAAAGTTTATTCAGGTAAAAAGGTAAAACGCTAAATACAAATTTGCTTAAATCTACGAAAAAATCACTTCTGTTATGTGCCTGAACTAGGTCATCCTGTGTTTCAGGCGTGGCAAGGTATAATATTTCTAAATAATCACATTACTTATAAAAATCTAGTCATCTAATATGTATGTAAAAAGGTGATAGTATGTACAATAAATCCTACTTGCTAAAATCTTAGTAACTATCCTAACTTAGCTTAACTTAATTAGTACAAGTACACTTTTATTTAAGTACAACTAATAATTTCTCTGTATCTTCATAGGACATACTTTGAAGAGTTTCCTTGAGAGTTCTTTTGCAATTTTTATAATTTAGAGAATAAATTTTGGCTCTCGCATTTAGTCTGTTATAAAGTAATGGTCCTAGGAAATAACTGATTGTACTAAAGTCTGGCGCTGTTAATGAATGGGGATAAATATGGGTACTGTTTTTTTATAGTTTACATTGTTCACATTCAAAAAGTACTAATCTACAGGGTTATTGGTAAAACACTAACAACCTCATATGGGGTCTTTGTACTCATCATTATGAACAACTTTTACTATGGGACCAAACCTGAAATCGCGAAAAAAAGAATCGCTCTTCCCTACATTTTGACGAGCTATGCAAACATAAATTTAGGGAACAGCTGTTTTTTTTTCGCGATTTCAGGTTTGGTCCCATATAAAAGTTGTTCATAATGATGAGTACAACGACCCCTTAAGTGGTGTTAGTGTTTTACCAACAACCCTGTATTTTAGAAAGAAAGTTAAAGAAAGAAATATTTGTTGCAGTTTAACTGCCTCGTTGGTCTAGTGGTCGCAAGCCCAACTGCTAATCGTGAGGTCCTGGGTTCGATCCCTAGGTCAGGCACTGTTATTGAATTTTTCTGTGTGGAATTTCTCAATAGCACCTTGGAGTCTGCATTTGTGCCCGGTTGATGGCAATAGGCTCGCCCCCTATTACATGAGACTACATAACGGCAAAATGAGGATTTACGATACACCTCTGCCTAACCCTTTGGAGAATGCAGGCGTGATGTTATGTTTAAAATACTAGTTTACTATGAAAAAAAAACAATTTAAACGATGTTTTTCAATCCCGACTTTTACCAGCAGGTGTAGCATGACCTCCGTAGATAAAGTTTTGTCGACTGAAGAATAGACAAAATGACACATTGCCGTTGTATATATCGCTTATTTGGAGCGACAGTGACATAACTGCAAAAAAATGCGAAACTGACCTAATTACACCAAAATTATCTCCATAACCATTTTAAGAGCGTGTACGCCGTTCGGCATTTCATACAAATTTTCAAGTCCTTATTTTTCGATATGACTGAACCGATTCTAATGAAACTTCATACCCATCAGCAGGATACAAAGGGCTAAAAAGTTAGTAGAAAACATTTTCGAAAAATAGTGTTACAGTTAAATTAGACCGATTTTAAATTTTCCATACAAACAGAAATTTCCAATTATCTTTTTTTAAGTAAGACATTTCGAAAATGTTTTCTACTAACTTTTTACACCTAAATATCCTGCTTATGTGTGTGAAGTTTCATTAAAATCGGTTCAGTCATTACGAAAAACAAAGACTTGAAAATTAATATGAAATGCCGTACGGCGTACACGCTCTTAAGGAGTTAAAACGCCACGGTTGATAGTTCAAAAAACGCCCGCTGGAGGGCAAAAAGACTTCTTTATTTTTCTTCATTAGTGTTATGAAAAAATCTTAAAAGTGGCGTAGTATAAAATTTACTGCAGTTATGTCACTGTCGCTCAAAATGAGCTATATGTTATTTTGTCTATTCTTTCGACCTCAAAATCCTTGTCGACGGTGGTCATACTACGCCTACTGGATTCGCCTGAACTGCAATACCATAACAGACCAACTGGACTCTGAGGGTCGAAAGGTTGGAATCGCGCCACAACATCAACTTTAAGTCGTTCGTGGTACGGGTACCAACCCACCAGCTACAGACCTTCTTGAAAGAGGACTTTTGGCCGAAGGGTGTCGTATATCGACGCTTCCGAGGTCGGTTACGCGACACCACGCAGCGAAACACGACGCCGCCGACAACGCTACGTGTTTAGTTAATAAGGTTTTTTAATATGTATTAGTTTATTATTATATAAGATTATTTTGTGTATTTTTTCTATGGGCCTCAGTTGCCTGAAAATAAAATGATTATTATATTATATAACATAAATTACGATTTTTCACTTATTTTTACCTCCTATTCTTCTATTTCAGTGCACCTGGAAGTGCTGGGACCGTTCTCCGCACGTGCAACACTACACCAAACATCCTAAGGAGTATGTGGCGGCTCTCTACGAACACCTCGACACTTACGGCCTCGTTTCGCAGCCCGAGAAGATGAAGATGAGGTTATAAGTGTAAAGATACTGAAAAATATGTAGTGGGTCACTTTATATTGGGAGTTTGATGCTGTAGCCTTGTGATGTGAGCAGAAGGGTTTAGAATTCTGTAGCTACTTTCATATATTAGATAGAGCGTGTAGGGTAAGTCTTGACCAGGGGCCTACTCCCTAAGTCCGTCAACGAAATTAGTCGCCCGTCCGAAAGTAGCCCGAAACGTAGAAGTGAACAAAACAAGTGTCAAGTTCAACTTTTCGGACGGGCAAAAACACATCGGTAGTAGGCACAACTGTCAAATCGTGTAGTCATTCATTCCTAGTTCGGGCCCCGAAATAATCGCATGTCCGTAGGTGATAGGGAGTAGCAAACGCTCGTAACTAAGGCCGAAACCACGGACTTCGTGCTTAGGGAGTAGACCCCCAGGGGTGAGTAAACTTTTCTCATCAAGGGCCAAAAAAAAACGAGTCAGTCTTATAGGAGCCAGAATTTCTTTACATTGATTTATGACGTCACAAACAACGCAGGTATCTACACTTATTTTAGAGACTATTCGAAAGGTTCCTTCCTACGACTACGGTTGTTGGCGGTTGTCGGATCAAAACGGTTCGCGGGCCGGAGGTGGCCCGCGGCCCGTATTTTGCCCATCATTGATCTTGACTAATCTAGAAAAATTCTACATACATTTTGGCATGGTTTTCATGACAACATTTATACATTTTTTTCGAAATATAGCCATGTCAAATGTGGTTTCATGTAGCTTTTAGGTAATCGATTTTATAACTGATATGTTTTCTGAAAAGATTATGTTAACAGATAAATGAAGGCCACAAAAATAAATCTGTAATTAATTCCAAATTAGATGTTAAGTTTCTTGTAACTGATAATAATCTATTGCCTCTGCTCACACCACACGGGATAATACAACTTAACTAGCCAACATGGCGGTTTAAAAAGCTTTATAACGTTTTTAAATTATTTTGAAAATGACCCATAGGTGAAACTGTAATTCTGGTTCATTTACATTAGGCCTGACCGCATTGCGAGAATGATCGGAAATGTAAAGTTCGTTTTTAAATCCCGGAGACTGAATTGACAAGCACGAAATGTCAAATTTGAAAATAATGTTTCTAAAATTTACAAGTTTGACATTTGGGCCTGTCAATTTAGTCTCCGAGATTAAAAAACGGACTATAGTTCGCGGTAAACTTGGCCACCCTGAACTTGCCGGACATTACCTTCCGATATCCATGAGTGCGGGATGTGTCATACCCATGCAGCCGTTACCATCAACCGATGCCTGAGAGCGGGGGCACACGATGCGTTGCGGCGGCGGTGCGGCGCCGGAGCGGTGTCGCTGCGTCGTCTTACATAGAAATATCTGTGGCATGTCACACGATGCGCTCCGGCGCCGCACCGGACTTGCAACCATTGAGACAAGGCGGGGAGGAGTGAATGCGTTGCGACGTCGGAGCGGCACCGCGCAGTTGTTTATTCGTCACTAGGAAGGACATACGCTCGCTCGTTTCGATTTTTTTTCTAAATTTTTTGTTTATTGTGATTGAGGTTTTACTAAATGAGTACCAATCTAGATGTTATTGATATGGACTACCTCATAACATTAGTCCTTAACAGACTGTCCAACGCTGCTACGGCGCCGCTGCGACATAACAACGTTGCGGCGCCGCACCGCTCGTGTGCCCGCTGATACGGTGAAATCTTTGCGGTGCGGCGCCGCAACGCATCGTGTGCCCCCGCCCTTAGGCTGCAGACATATTGAGAATCTCTTGCGCGGCTCATGTTTCGTCGCATTACGCGTATGCATCGCGCTACATACAAATTCTCCTGCGCGGCCTCACCACGCGTACTTTACATCGTTACGACGAGCGTAATAGGGCCTAGAAGTTACGTGCGCGCGCTAATGCAAGTAATCTGCGCAAGATACGCTAAAGCTATGTCTACAACAGTGCGCTTTCATGTTCATCTTGCGTCTTCGTCATGCGTTGCGCGCCATAGCGCATGCCTTAATACTAGTTCTACTTCAGCGCATGCCGCTACGCAGCTCGCTAATCCGTCTATTGTATGTCGACTGACAACTGATCGAGGCGCACCGGTGTAGACGATAAGCTGCATGCGTCTTATAGCAATCAATATTGCATGCGCTTGACGCAAGAGGAATTGAAAGTTGAAAGCGCAAGATGAACATGAAAGCGCACGGGTGTAGACATACCATTAGCACCGTCTACCTATATCTTACTCCTTACAGTCGGTCAACGTAGAACATTGTCGCAGAGCAATCGTGCGGGGGGTTGCGGGGTGAAGGAGCGGATGATAAGTCCCGAGTAGCCATACTGCATACTTGGGATATTATTATAACCTCCGCCCCTACATAATTTTGACATTTCATAGGACCTGTCAAATGTATGGACGTTGACCCACTGTATGTAGTAAGTAGGTACACTGTGCCATTAGTGTGTTTACGCTTAATGTGGGTGCATCGAGCGTATGGATTATCTTTTTACCGTATGATTAACCTCGATGCGCATGCTCATTTGTTGCTAAGTTCAGAGCGGTCTGGATAGTTTGCGCCGTATAGCATTATGTGCGCAATTACAATAATATAAAAGAAGAAAGAGAGAGATAATTGATATAGATAAAAGCGATGAGGAATCTTTTGAGACCAGCACAGGATATTATTAATAGGTTTTTAGTTAAGGGTTAGATTAGACTCCGCGCTTAAACCGCATGCGGGCAGCGACCATACGTAAGAATAACTTCATATATATCTTTTAAATAGCGTTTTATTTAAGCACTTGATTTCATCGATATTCCACGAACAAAAATGCTTATTGGACAGAACTGAAGCATAAATGATGAAATGGTCTTTCGATGCCTTAATATTTTTAGATAGGCTGCGGTTCATATGTGACTTTTAATTAGGGACCTACTCCTAAAGTCCAATTTACATTGGTCGAGTAGGTAGTCTAGTAGGGCGGTCGAGTACAAGAAAATCGTACATTTAGTTCAATGTATAAGCCTCATTTACATTGGTAGCGTAACTATCCAATACACTTGCTCGCTGCCACTAGCCCCGCTTTTATTAGGCTAGTAATTATATTAACAGTACTCGACCGTCCGTACTGTACTCATTACTCTACCAAAGGGGCCTTGATTTTACTTTAAATTTACAGAATAAAGGCAATACTTTAATTAGTAATTCGCAATCGATCGCTAATTGTAAACAATGATAAGGGAATAAAAAAAAATGCTCTTGGAAGTGTAGTTTTAATAATTACTTTAATGCTTAGCTTTTGTTTTTTAAAGCTCAGGCGATACGCGTCTTTATACAACAAAACGAAAATTAAAAATATGGCGGAATTACTTGTATTTTCCTAAATCAAAGACTTAAAAAAAAACTTACCCAAGAAGATGGCAACATTAATACGTTGACCGTTTTATTGAATATAGACTATTGGATTGTTGTTCTTTTGTTGTGTTGCTGGCAACACTGAGTTGGCAGTGTTACTAGATTTTACGTTTACTTATTTGGTGGATTTGTCTGAAAACAGAATAGTGTATTTAAAGTCAACAAAATATGTGGATTTAATTCTAAACAATAAATTGGTAGGCTTAAAAACTGTAATAAAAAGTGCAATATCAGATATTATTAGATAATTGTTTCTATGGGCCAAATGACCATATTTTCAAACGTCACTGATTTATAAGTTGACGTTACGTCACGTGTTAAAGTGACAGTGACACTTTGCCTAAAAGAGACAGTGTCAGCACGAGACTTAATGGCAACTTCAAATTGAGTAATGGCCGGCGCACATCTCATCACAGCGAGGCGCAGCGCAGAGAATTTTTCATTGCCAAACCATTATAGACTTTGCTGTCATTTAAATAAAATCGACAATCATACATACATACTTTTCGCCTCTAGTCGCTTCGATGCTCTCTGAGACTAGCAGTTCTGTTAATTGATTTCCGATATTATTGAAACGCAAGCAAGGTTGATAATGGTTTTGCAGTGAAAAATGCCCTGCGCTGCGCCTCGCCTGATGTGCTCCGGCCCTAACGTTTTAGAATTCGGCCATAAGTTGACTAACCTAAAAATAAAATAAATTGCTTATTCCACCATCGAGTTTTTGTTATTAAAAGTTCCTTACAATATTTTACGATGCCATATGCATCATACTTATGAATTCTATGATTTCTAGAGTGGCCAGCACTGGCCATATTTTTCTACACGTTAACATTTAAAATTAGAATACACACAAACACGTTGTTTTGTCTCATTTCGTCATAATTCATTATGGTCTACATAATGACGACGAAATGGACGTCGCACATTTTGAAAACGATTACGAATTTTACATTTAAACGCTTGACACTTGTTAAGCATTTCTTTTGTTGTTTCTTACTTGACTCGACCTCGACTTAAAAAGCGCGTTTACATTGGTAGATTAAGTAGTCTACTTACTACGTTCATTACTGGCCTATTTGGAAAGCATTGTCCACATTGGTAGTATAAGTTGCTACACTTGTCTACTGTCACTAGCCCAGACTTTGAGCTAGTACTCTGCTGCCAGTAAAATACTAGACTACTTACTTTACCAATGTGAACTTGGCTTTAAAGAGTTTAATTATCTTGTTTAAAAGTTTGTCGTTTCATAAAATAATATAAATACACCATAACTATTGTCATTAAAGTGATTTCATAAAAAAGTTGTGAATCAGGTCTAAAGTATTAAAAGTAATGAATTTATCATGTTTAGTTTGTAAGTTTTTTATAAAATAGTTTTAGATTAAGAGAATATGCACTGTAGTTTAATATATAGAAAAATACACTTTTACAAAAACTGTCTTCGTTTGATTTATATTTAACCTACGAAATGATAATGAAGAATAGATCTTAATATCACTATCACACCATACATTAAAAGAGTGTCCACGAGTGACGACTTAACACGTTCCCTGTGGGAAAACTCACTCCGTGTGTTTGTGCAAAGCTATGCGCAGGCGGCGGGCACACACCGTGCGTTTGCATACTTTTTGTATAAAAACGCACATACATAAAGGCGCAGTACAGGTGATAAAAAAATGTGCAGTTGCCAAAGTGTTAAGTACGTCACTGGCCAGTCAGCCCCGCGTAGGGTTGCCATATGCCAGGCTTTCGCCTGATTTGCCAGGCATTTTAGCACTTGATCAGGCGTCCGGCCGGCATTATTCTAAGTCGGGCATTTTGACTGAATGAATGAGAGAAAGATTTTTAAAAATATGATTCCTTTTTCTGTATATAAGTGTATGTGTTGGTCTGGGTGTTTCTTATGCATTATAAGTATGTATTTACAAAAAAAAATAATATAAATCCATTGTCTCGTACCCATAGTACAAGCTCTACTTAGTTTGGGACTAGATATATGGTGCTGTGTAAAAAATGTCCCAAAAATATTTATTTATTATTTATTCTGTGTTAAAAAAAACATACATATTGGTTGATTTTCTAGTCAGTCATATGTATGTGAAAATTGATGTTTTAAATGAAAATACAAATATTTCATGCAGCAATGTCTTTTTTTCTTAGTACCTACTATGCATTTGTTTTAATATCCTTTTTTTTTTTTCTCGTGGGAATATCCTCATGGATACCCTCCGCCCGGGGAAGGCGAAGGGTTATGCCGGACTTTTACCGGCTAAAAACCCACGGTGTTCCTTCTCCTGACCTATGGCCGGGGTCACGGGATTCGCAGCTGCATGCACCGCGACCCCGGCAGGCCTCGGTCCGCCAGCCCCTGGCGGACCTCTCCTTCTGTGGGGCTTTACCCCTTTGCCCCACGTCCTCCTGAGAGGCGCGCCGCCTTCTCGGGCCTGTTACTGGTCGGGCGACGGGTCTCCTAACCCGTCGCCCGCAGGCCACACACTAGGGTGGCCGGAGATCGTCTCGCGCCCTCCGGCGGCGCCCGGTGCGTCTGACGCGGGAAGGGAGAGTGGCAGTCGCCTCTCTCTCCCTCTCCGCTCCCTCCTTGGTCGCCATCACCTCCTCGCAAAAGGAGGCGACGGCTTCCCACGCAGTCTCCTCGGGGCAGTCGACGCAGTGGTGACATCCGGGCGTCTGCTCCCGGCCTATGCGACACAGGTACTTCCCGAAACAACCATGTCCCGAGAGCACCTGCGTCAGCCGGAAGCTGAGGGCGCCGTGCCGCCTCTCCAGCCACTCCTCCATTACGGGTCTTACCGCCGCTCTTGCGGCGTGCCCTGCGCTGGGTTGCGCAAGTCGTTCCCTCCATTCAGCCACCAGGATCTGGTGGACCTCACTCCGCTCAGGCGCCTCCTCGCGCTGACTATATCTCAGCGCGAGGGCCCTCGCCTCCAGATCCCAGGGCAATTGTTTTAATATCCTAACTAACCTAACCTAACCATTCTTAGTCAAAATTAGGCATTTTTACTTCATAAGTCAGGCATAGATTTCTTCAGAGATGGTAATCCTAGCCCCGCGGGTCTTCTGACGCAGGATGTGCACTTGACAGAAAATGTGCATTTCGCAATAGGTACAGTTCTCATAACGAGCACTTCAAATATGCACACTTTGTAATTTGTGGTTAGAGAAATACAAAATGGTATCCAAATGAAATTTTGATTTTTTTTTATGATTGCTCATGGAGTAATTTTAAATAGAGCGTATTTCCATATTTTGCATAAGAAAATGGTCTACAATAAAATAATTACACTTGTATGTCGTCTTTTACTGCGGACGTTTGTTAAGTATTCTTGAGTGAATGTTGGGGACGTTGATGTTTGTCTATTTTCTGTTACAGCAATATTTTTGGATTGCACCGTTGAGCTTACCTGAATCTCCCTGTGTTGACCTTAGGGCTTCAGACTTACCTGCGTCTCCCTGTGTCGACCTTAAGGCTTCGGACTTACCTGGGTCTCCAAATCAAATCAAATCATTTATTTCTTTGCAAACATGGGTAAAAGATACATAGATGTTTTTCTTAAAAAATAGTTCTCCATATTTTACCGTCATATGGGTATGCAAATAGTAAACATAACAAACATAAAATAGATTAAAATCATTGAAACTACAATACAATAAAAGAATAGAGAGAATAAAAGTATGTCAACCATAATAACATAATTATCTCAATCAGAGTAACAGTAATGAATTAAATTTAGGTACAAGTACATTATAGCGAGTCTATCTATGTTTTGCGTTGAACCATACAAATTCAAGAGGGCTCCCACCGCAGACATTGCACCGTTGAGCTTACCTGAATCTCCCTGCGTTGACCTTAGGGCTTCAGACTTACCTGCGTCTCCCTGTGCCGACCTTGTAAGGTTTCAGACTTACCTGGGTCTCCCTGTGTAGACCTTAAGGTTTCGGACTTACCTGGGTCTCCCACCGCAGACATTGCACCGTTGAGCTTACCTGAATCTCCCTGCGTTGACCTTAGGGCTTCAGACTTACCTGCGTCTCCCTGTGTCGACCTTAAGGCTTCGGACTTACCTGGGTCTCCTTCTGTAGACATTGCACAGTTGGACTTACCTGCACTCTCTAGTGATGACTATTGGAATAACATTAGGATTAGCAAGTAATAGCAATGTGGGTCTACTCACAAACTGCCCATGTCACCCCGGCACAGAATAAATAGTACAAGTACAGAAGAGGCACTTCACGCAATAATTAATAGAAATAGCGACTTGCCACTAAGCAACAAAGTGCAATTCAGCTCGAATAAGCGCTCAGTGCCTAACGCGATATTCACCTAAACGTTGGCGCTCTCTTCTAACGCGTAACTCTGTCGCTGTCTGGCGCGGAGTGACGCGTTAGCTGTGGCGCTAGGGTTGTCGGCTTGCCGCTGCTACTATAATATTCATCGTCTTCTATCTACCTACTTGACCACGTAATCTATCTTATGTTTGATGCGTATGATTACACGGTCAAAATGTATCGCCAAATCAAAGTAGCACGGTCGGATGCGGATTTCCAAAGAATTGTCTAGAGAGAAGATCCTAACAAAAAGATAGAGGACTTCCGACTTCTGACCTTTGGCCCCTTACTTGGCTGTCAAGTCATTGCATCAAGTTGCATGCGATGAAGGTAATATACAGGGTGTTAACGAATTCGTGTAATTCCTTAAAACCACATGATCTACTACTGATGTAGACAGGCCCTACACGGGATTTAGCTTGATTAAAAATAAAAAATAAAAATTATTAGTTTTTCATGCGGCTTTGTTACCGATCGTATCTAAACCACCTAATAAGGATTCAGTAAAAAAATAAGAATTTATTTTTTTGCAAAAAAAAAGTTTTATTTGTGTGAACATTTCGATGCCACGCATAAATTAATGGAAGCCCGGCGACACGGCTGGCAGGTACGGCTAACGCGATATCGCTCTTTGCAGTCAGATAACTCAAGGCTCTAAAATGACTCAAAAATAGAAAATCAAGTTTTTTTTTTAAAATTTTTTTTTGTTGATTTTCAAAAAATCCCATTTCGGCTTAATCTGTATCACCAGTAGATCACGTGGTTTAAAGGAATTACACGAATTCGTTAACACCCTGTATATCCATTGGCTGCTGAAAGGGTGAAGTTCGACTTCTACATGGATGATCTGATGACTGGCTGCCAATCTGAAACAGAAGTAGAAATAATTTATAGTGAAATGAACAGTTTATTAGAGAAAGGAGGGTTTCAGTTACAAAAATGGACAAGCAATAGGACGTGCTTATTGGAAACCTTAAAGGAAAATTCTGGTAGAGATTTGGAAATTAAAACTGATGGGGTAACTAAGATTTTGGGAATTATTGAATTATTCCACTTTGCCCCACCAGTGGGGCGGCTGGTGGGGAAAAGTGGAATAATTCGATTTTGGGACTTACCTGGAACCGGAACACTGATGAATTTGATTATTCTGTAAAGATGTCATCTCCTGCTGCAACTGAAACAAAACGAACGATCATATCAGAAATATCACGGCTTTATGATCCGTTAGGGTGGATAGCGCCGTGCATTATAACCTCGAAGGTCTTCATACAAAAGCTATGGATTAGTGGTATAGGCTGGGATTATGAACTGCCACCAGATCTTTCACAAGAGTGGAGATATTATAGATCAGAATTAGAGAAACTGGTGGATTTTCACATTCCCAGATGGATAGGCAAAAGGGAAGAGGACATTGCGAGAGAGCTACATGGATTTAGCGATGCGTCAAATATAGCGCATGCGGCTGTGGTGTATTGTCGCATTATCGATGCTAATGCGCAAATACACTCACACCTCGTAACCGCAAAAACAAAGGTAGCTCCTATTAAGTAGATATCCATTCCACGGCTGGTGTATGGTTAGGGACCTTACACCTTGAGTTGATGCTGATTGATACACTGATTACTGATTAATTGATATTTATTGATAAAAGTATGATTGCATGATAAATGAGTGCACGCGGTATGAATGCTATTCGTGTACTAAATTGGCCGGTCCGGCGCAGGTAAAATGCTGACATATTGATCTGAAAACTGTGCTGTGCTTGCACTGTACATGCTCCAGGCCCGGAGAAGATAAGGGTGCACAGGTGATATGAATCGTGATGAGTTACAAAGTGATAAACCATAATTTCTTATAAAATAACTTAAATAATACTACATTGATCTGTATTGGCTTCCAAAACGTGGTGACGACGCCCTGTCAACTATGCGTGTGCTGCTATGGCTGTTGTCAATAGTAGCGATGGTCTGTGACGGTCTTCTTGCAGCTGTCGTGTAGTGCACGTTGGGTTCCTGATGATCCTGTTGAACCGTGTCCCTGTGCGCTCGCAGCCGTCGCCACCCGTAGATGAGAAGACTGATAATGATCACTGCGACCACAGTGTATATGACGATGTAGTGGTGGATGTCGTGGGATGTTACTGGATCTGCCAATGCCTCGACTTCCTTCGCTCTGGCATTCTTGATGGCGAGACCAATGACTTCCAAATCCTTTTGCCGTTTGATAGTTTCTTCGGTGTCGTTCAGTGCGGCAGCGAATGGTATAGTCAGATTAATGATGTGATTTATAGACGGAATCTCAATATCCATGACGTCTGTTTTTGTATGGATTGAGTTAGTTAAGCTCTGGTGCGAATAAATCGTAAATGTTTGACCTTTGATTACGCAACCGTCACTGAGTGTCAATACCCCGGCCTTGTTGAGTCGTTCAGCAGTAATATGATCCTTACATATGACTCGCACGGTGCATTGTCCGCAACAATAATACAAATATGAGTTGACGATGCTTAATTCCGTCCATTGATCTATACATTCTTTGGTTTCGGTTTGACATTGATTTGCAACTTGATCCTTTACACACAGACTGTTGTCTGAGGTCATGTGATAAATAGGCTTTTTCAGAGGACAAATGAAGTCGCCGTGGTCGTAAGGCGTACATCTTCCCCAATCGTCTTTCGACATCGGTATGTACGAGTCTTTGCGGATGTTTATCGCTAAGTGATGCGCGATAGGTGTGATGGTGATCATGCTTTCAGCTACTTGCAGTGGGATTGGTATGAGGTTGTAAAGCTCATAGTCTTCTCTAGTTACAAGAGGAATCTTGACTTCAAAAATCATGTATTGTTTGGTTGTTCTCGCTTTTACATTCAGTAAATGATATATCTTTGCTAGATCCGTTTGAATATTATTTATGGGTATGGTCAGTTCCTTTGATAGTTGTCCTGTTATAGTATTGAGTTCATCCCTCAGCTGTGTTGGTGTTAAGAGGTGAAAGTTGAATTTTTCGTAGAAAATATTCGCCACTGTATCCACCAGCGTTTCCTGGATATTTTGGATGTTTGACAACATATTGTTTGCCACCAAGGCTGATAAAGTAAAGTCACTTCTGCTGTCTGTCTTTTGAATCTGCTCTCTTAGTTTGTATAATCTCAGGTTGCAGTTGATTATGTGTTGATTAATGAGTTTATGTTGTTTTTCCAAGACGGTTTCTACTCGTTTGATGACATTCAATTCTGCTTCAACGATTGATGTTTGGTTTTTCCACAATAAGGCAAGATGTTTTTGATCCTTCTTGATAAGGTCGATATCTTTCTGATATTTTTCGGCAAAATCTTCGTCCAATATTCCGAATAAACTACGTGCGACGTAGCCTACTCCGTTAATAAGGCCTCTACGTCGGCGCAATCGGAGCTTTTGCTGACCAAGTAAAATGCTGTTGTAGTGTTCAAGTTCATCGTACCCATGACGTAACTGTAATCGGACTATGTCACATTGTGATATTTGATCTGTTGAACATATGTTTTCCAGGTGATTTATATATTTGTTGAGTACATCTATTCCTCGCCAATATGGAGCCATATCGCAGTAAACTATTAGCTTCCATTCTTCACGTTGTAGCCGCATATTGGCTACCTTGTCAAAATACATGCTTTGATTATTGCTCAGGCTTGAGAACTTGTATTCGCTTCTTGCTGTAGGTACCATTATCATAAGAATCATGAGTATGGTATGAATTAAGTTGCATAATTTTGATGACGATTGTCGTGTTCGTTGACTTGTTAAATTACTTGCGGGTTTTTGATGTTCTTTCTTTTCTGTTTGATTTTCATGAATAGGCAATAATGATAGCTTTGATATTGGTCTTTTCATTAACCCATTTTTTGTCCGAATAGTAACCACTCGGACGTACCCATCTTTTCCGGGATGTAGTTCCGTGATTCTTCCCATAGCCCACTTTCCTGATGGTAACTGTGCGTCGTGTATGATGACAATGTCGTTAATCTTCAAGTTTGTGTGCGATTGCCGCCATTTGCTACGCACTGATAATTGACTTAGGTATTCCGCTCTCCACCTTTTCCATAAATCATCCATGATTTTTTGGGTGAGTTGCCACCTCGTGCGCAAATCTTTTTCCGTTTCGATTAACGTCAAGGTTGGTCCGCTTGCTAGAAAGTGAGATGGCGTGAGGTAATCCAAATCTTCTGGATCTTCACTTAGGGCGCACAGTGGTCGTGTGTTCAAACATGCTTCGATTTGTGCTAGCACTGTTGAATATTCTTCAAACGTCAGCTTTTGTTCGCCGATCACTCTCTTTAAGTGGTACTTTAAGCTCTTCACCGCTGCTTCCCATACACCTCCCGCGCTTGGCCAGGATGGGGCGTTAAAGTGCCAATTGATCTCCATGTCGGTGATTGCTTCGTAAAATTTCACGTCTATCACTTTTTGAATGTTGATGAATTCTTCATTCAGAATTCTGCTTGCTCCTACGAAGTTTGTACCATTGTCGCTGTATATATGTTTTGGGGTGCCTCTTCTTGCTGACATTCTGCGTAATGCTGATAAAAATGCTGAGGAGCTCAGATCCGAGACTAATTCCAGATGCACAGCTTTCGTGGCCATGCATACGAACACAGCGATGTATCCTTTTGTCGTCTTTACTCCTCGGCCTTTGTTTGTTTTAACGTAGACAAAGCCAGTGTAGTCAACCCCTGCGTGATAGAAAGGTCGTGCTGGATTGCTGCGTGCTGCAGGCAAGTCTCCCATCAACTGCTCTTGTTTGATTGGATCGTGACGTCTGCACTTGACACAGGTTCTAAGGCGTTTCTTGACTGTTCGATTCCCGCCTAGAATCCAATATTGTTGACGCAGCCAAGCTTGCGTGATTCGAGCTCCGCCATGATACGTCATCTGATGTCCTTGGTCAATCAACAAGTTACTGAGATGAGAGTTTTTAGGTATTATGAGTGGATGCCTCATATTTTGATTGATATTCGCATTAGCGATCCTTCCGCCAACTCTCAGTAAGCCTTCTTGATCCAGGAATGGGTTCAACTTCAACAGGTTACTTTTTGCGCTGACTTGATTATGTTTTTGAAGACTGATGACATCTTCTCTGAATTCCGACTTTTGGACTTGCTTGATGATGAAATTTCTTGATTTTTTCATTTCGCCGATTGTTAAAAACTTTGGTTTCTGCTTATTACGTGATATAGCGCGCAAAGTCCAAGCTAGAACTCGCGTCGCTCTGTTGAAATTGCTGCATTTATTTAATATGTTTTGAGCAATGTCATCATTTTGTTGAATGACGCTAGTTTGTACTGATTTTTTCATTTCGTCTTTCATAACATAAGTTTGTTGTTTATATTCATTTTCATCAAATGATGATAGGAACGTTGGTCCATGCCACCATAGTGAATGTTCTTTGAGCTGCTCTGCTGAACATCCTCGGCTAGCACAATCAGCTGGATTTTCAGCTGACTTCACATAGCGCCAGTTCTTGATTGGGATTACTTCAGTGACTTGTTTCACTCTATTTGCCACAAATGGCTTCCAGCGATTTGGGTCTCCCTGAAGCCAGCCCAGGACAGCGGTTGAATCTGACCATCCGTATATCTTGATATTGTAGTTCTGTAAAGTGTTCTGAACTACTTTCATCAGAAGTGACAATAAATGCGCTGCGCTAAGCTCCAATCTTGGTAGTGATATCGCTTTATTGATAGGAACAAGTTTTGATTTTCCTGCTACTATGGTCACAGGAGTTGGGTCGTTCTGATTGTTCTGTTTGATGATCCTGCAATAAATTACGCAAGCATACGCTTTTGTGGATGCGTCACAGAAACCATGAAGTTCAATTTCTGCGTTTTGCTGTGTTTGCAGCCATCGCGGTACATTGATATGCTCTATTTTTGGTAGATCTTTCTTGATCTTCTGCCATTGCTCGTTGATATGTGCTGGTACTTTGTCGTCCCATTGTAGGGTTAGTGACCAGACATTTTGGAATAAAAGTTTTAGCTTGGTCGAGACAGGAGCCAGCCAGCCTAGTGGGTCAAATATCTTTGATATATCTGACAACAACGACCTCTTAGTAGCTGTAGCTATTGATTTTGTGTCAATCTTCATTTCGAACTTGAATTGATCGTCCAGCGGGTGCCAGTGCAGACCCAATGTTTTAGTTGACTCTTGATGTTTGAATTCAAATGATTGCGCTGTGTTTGAGGTGACGTCATCTAATATCTCTAGTTTATTAGACGACCACTTTCTCAAGTTAAATCCGCCAGAGCTGAGTAACTTGATAAGATCAGATTTTAGTTGTTTAGCTTCTTCGATGCTATGATGCCCAGCCAACAAGTCGTCCATGTAGAAACAGGTTTCAACAACTGCGGCCGCAGCGGGATACTTTGAGCGTTCATCTTCTGCTATTTGCTTCAGAGTCATCATGGCGAGAAATGGTGCAGATTTGGTGCCATATGTGACTGTTGTTAGCTCATATTCACGTAATTTCTCTTGAGGTGAGTCGCGCCAAATGATTTTTTGGTATTGCAGATCATCTTCATGACAGTAGATTTGTCTGAACATTTTCTCAATGTCCGCTGTAATTACATATCTATGTTGTCTCCATCGCAAAATTAACGTAAATAAATCTTGTTGGAGATTTGGTCCACTGTACATAAAATCATTTAAACTGTAGCCAGTCGATGTTTTTGCTGACGCATTAAACACCACACGTAATGCTGTTGTTGTTGATTCGGGCCTCAATACACACAGGTGAGGTAAAATGCAATCTGGCTGTTTTTTATTCGTGCACTCGCGCATGTGACCTAGTCTGATGTATTCATCGATGAATGCTTTGTAATCTTGCGCAATTTTTGGTTTTTTGCCAAACTTGTTTTCCAATTGATAAAATTGTGCGATCGCCTTAGGTTTTGATTCTCCCAAGTTTTCCTTTATTTCTGGCTTTAGCGGTAGTCTTACAACATATCTGCCATCCTCTCGTCGCGAAGTTTCGGTCTGATACTGCTGAATGCACTGATGATCCTCTTTCGACATGTTGATATTGCCATCTGCTATGTCTTCAATGGCCCAAAACCTTTGTATGTCTTCAATATTGTTCATTACGACGTTGCAGTGATATGATTTGACGTTTCCGCTTAATATCCACCCAAGTTGAGTTTGTTGTGCTATAGGGACTGACTCATTTTCTTTGATAATACCTCCCATTATAATTTGAGAGTATACGTCGGCGCCTAGTAATAAATCTACAGGTCGGCTCGTATAGAATTCTGGGTCTGCTAGCTGTATGTTCTGTAGGTACGTCCATGATGGCTTTGAGAAAGTCCTGTTGGGCAGGTTGTGTAACAGTGTGTTCATTATCAACACATCTGCTTGAAATGTGAACTCAGTATGCAATGATGACGCAGTAATACTGATCTCTCCTTTACAGTTGGCTTGTCTAGTTCCGATGCCAAATATGACGCCCTTGAATGCTTGTCTTGCGAGTTCTAGTTTTTGAGCTGCGCTTTCTGATATTAGAGAGACTTGTGAGCCTTGGTCAATAAGAGCACGCAATGTGTGATATGTCCCGTTTCGTGCTTTGACACGAACGAGGGCTGTTGCTAGCAAAATTTCTACAATACTTTCATTTGCGACATGGTTGACAGTGTCTCGTGCCCGGTTTCCTCGTGATATGGACTGTTGTTCTTCTGAAGACGACTTCGAGTTACTTGTCCCGGCGTTGCTTTGAAACGTATCGTGCAGCAAGGTGTTATGATTTTCTTGACATACTCTGCATTTTGTTTTCGAGTAGCATGGCTTGTCTTTGTGATCATAGAGACAATTTTTGCACAAGTTAAATTTTTTCACAACATCTCTTTTGGCCTCTGGCCTAGATTCCAAAAATGTTTTGCAATGGAAAAGTCCGTGGTTGTCATTGCAGATTGGGCAGTTTGCTTTATTCATTGCAAAACTTTTAAATGTTGAATTGCGGAAAAATGGTTTGCCTGCATCGTTCTTATTATTGTGCTGATTAGGTTTGCTTTGTTTGTTAAGCTGATTTTCCGATTCTTTTTTGTTGAATGTTTCTTGCTTTGATTTTGGAGTATACTGCTTGCGCCGAGATGTTTCAAGAGCGGTGTATTTATTCTCCAGGAATGTTAGGAAATCGTCGAGTGTCGGCAGTGCTCTGGGATTGGTTAACGATTGAATGTATTCCCCATGCGTCTCGCTGTCCAACTTCAGCGCCAGCAGGTGCACAATAAGTGGGTCCCAGTTTGATATGTCGACGCCGAGATTCTTTATGGCGTTAAGACATTCGTTGGTAGTATCGAACATCTTCTTGATCTGATAATCTGCTTGAATTTGCATTGTAGGCATTGCTAAAAGTGCATTGATATGCGAGCTAAAGATGAGCTTTTCATTGTTGTATCGGTGATTCATGATATCCCAGCATAGTTGATAATTTTCAGAACTGATGTTTAAGTGCTGTACTAGCTTTTCCGCTTCGCCTTTTAGCTTGCTCTTCAAAAACTGCATCTTTTGAGCACTCGACAATGTCTTGTTGTTGTGGATCGTTTCTATAAATAGATCCTTGAATGATGTCCACTTGAGGTAGTTCCCGCTGAATATAGGAATGTCGATTTTGGGGGTACAATTTTCACGATGTGAAATTGAGCCCATCTTGATATTGATTGACTTTTTCATGTCATTATATAACTGCTCATATCTGTTGTATGTTTGCTCATAATCTTCATCTTCCTCGTACAACTCACTGTCAATTTCCCAGTGCAACGAGTCTATGTTTGACCACCTTTTTTGTACATTACGCAGTAGATCTTCGAGTTCCCATTTTTCAGAAATGTTCTCTAATCCCACGCTCTTGATCGTACGCGACAACGCCTTGAAGTTGCTTTTTTGCTTTCGCAGCATTTCTTCCAGCTTGCTCGCATTTCCTTGAGAAACAGTTTTCCACAGTGACGTAGACTTACTGTTACAAGGATTGCTGTTTGCTTGATCGGGGTCAACTGATGAAGTATTTGAAGTTTCTTGATCGTGTTTACCAGATGCCGATACTTGCATTGATGTATTTCTCGGAGATTGATCTCTCTTACTTTCACTAGGAGCCTTCGATTCGTATCGTTCGATAGTTTCCCGCGCTTCAGTGTAGAAGAGTTTTGTTTTTTGATAGCAATTATCGGTGAAATAACTGGCACTGCGAGTTTCGAATTCACATAATCTCAAATGATTAGACTGAAACTCAGACCAATAACTATCTAGAGTTTGCAGTCGTTTCTTGATATTTGATGGAGTCTTACGTTCTGCAGAATCTTTCTTGAAGTTCCTTAATAGCTGCTCCATAGCTTGCGTGATTTGATCTTGATTTGCTAAAATGTTTTCCATTGTGGAACTCATGATTGATAGTTTTCTTGATGATATTCTTGACCGCTAGTCAACAGGAAGTGCTCTTGCGAACTCCGCGATATTAGCGCCTTCTCAATCCAACCGGTTAGACCCGCTTGTGGGAAGCCGGCTGAACCGATTCGCAACCACGGAAAGAAGAGCAAAGCACCCTCTTGATGATGGAGCTAGCAGTCGATTGCTTGATTGTGTTGGTAGACCGTTGACCGTCGTCCACAGGTCGTATTCACAGGAACAACCACTATTATGTTTGCAATGTGATTAGATCCCGCGTATCCGGCTCGAAGGACCATTAAGATGTATGGTTAGGGACCTTACACCTTGAGTTGATGCTGATTGATACACTGATTACTGATTAATTGATATTTATTGATAAAAGTATGATTGCATGATAAATGAGTGCACGCGGTATGAATGCTATTCGTGTACTAAATTGGCCGGTCCGGCGCAGGTAAAATGCTGACATATTGATCTGAAAACTGTGCTGTGCTTGCACTGTACAGCTGGAATTGTGTGGTTCTGTTTTAGTAGCAAAACTATTGAGCGAAGTAGCTGAAGTAATGAACATTCCAAAGGCTAATAATATCCATGCTTGGACAGATTCATCTGTTGTTTTGGCCTGGTTAAATGATCATCCAAGCCGTTGGAAAACTTACGTGGCCAACCGCACTTTAGAGATCCTTAGTTTGCCAGACAATACACAATCGGCTTATGTCAAATCTAAAGACAATCCAGCGGATATCGCTTCTCGTGGAATTGCTTCAGCTGTTCTACTTAAAGATGATCTATGGAAACGAGGACCAGGCTGGTTAAGAAATGATCATATAGAATTTACTAGACCTAGCGCAATAAGCACTAATGAGGAGAAGATATCTGTTAAGGTTTACACTGCCAACCTCGTGTCTGAGTTTTAAGCCATTTCGGGATCTAGGTATTCATCACTACACGTTTAGTGAGAGTTGTTGCGTACTGTAAAAGGTTCTTGCAGTCAACAAGAGTTCGTAAAGCAAACATTAAGGTTACAGCTTACCTGTTAGCTTCAGAAATTCGTGAAGCCATGGATGTGTGTATCAGGCAAAGCCAACAGCAATGGTTTCATGCAGAATTTATAGCCCTGAAAAATAAGGTTCCATTAGACAAAACGAGTTTATTGATAAATGTGAGATATTGCGCATTGGGGGAAGACTGCGCTATTCTCAACTACTTGATGATACAAAGCACCCAGTTGTTATTCCTCATGATTCAAGTTTGGCCAAGTTAATTGTAGCCGACGCTCATGAAAAGACTTTTCATGGAGGACAGCAACTGGTACTCAATTTTATACGCACCAAGTACTGGATCAGTCGGGTAAAAAATATTGTACGAGCTCATATCCGTCGTTGCGTTCCCTGTATTCGATATGCTGCGACCGCAAAACAACAGTTTATGGGAGAGCTTCCAGCTTGCAGAGTGATCCCAAGTAAACCGTTCCTTAACCCCGGTGTCGATTATGCGGGCCCCATTAATATGAGTCTCTAAGGGTCGTGGACAGCGGTCGTATAAAGGATACATCTGCTTATTTGTGTGTATGGCCACGCGCGCAATACACATGGAGGCTGTTTCAGACTTAACAACTGAGGGTTTCCTGGCAGCGTTTAAACGGTTCGTTTCCAGGCGCGGTCATTGTCATCATATCTGGAGCGATAATGGCACCAATTTTGTGGGCGCTGCCAAGGAGTTACAGGTACTTTTCAAACAAGAGAGTTCATGTTTAAAGACATTGCAGCTGCTCTTGCAACCTCTCAAACCGAATGGCACTTTATTCCTCCCCACGCACCAAATTTTGGTGGATTGTGGGAAGCAGGAGTAAAAAGTGTAAAACATCAGCTGAAGCGTGTCGTAGGTGATTCCACTTTGACGTTCGAAGAGCTGTCCACAGTTCTTTCTCAAATTGAAGCATGCCTAAATTCTAGGCCCTTGTCTCAGGGTAGTAGCGATCCAGAGGATTCTATACCTTTAATTCCTGGCCATTTTTTAGTGGGTCATCCATTGGTAGTGGCACCCGATTACAATTATGAGTATGCCAGTTAGTACTTTACGGAGATGGCAATTAGTACAACGTATGGTGCAGCACTTCTGGCGTAGATGGCAACAGGAATATTTAACACATTTCTTCCAAAGACATAAATGGAATGTTCGTAACCCTGATTGTAAAATAGGTGATGTAGTATTAATAAAGGAAGATAACTTACCTTCAGCTAAATGGGTATTATGGTAGAATTATACAGCTGCGTCCGGGTAAAGATAGATTGACGCGCGTTGTCACTATGCGTTGTAAGGGCACTACGATTAAACGTCCAATTTCAAAATTGTGTTTCCTGTTACTGAATAATTCACTCACAATCATGTTGTTGAATTGTATGCATTTATTTTGTGCTAAGATTGTTTGCTTTAGTTTGTTTTTCTTATGTTGCACTATTGTTTTAAATATTGTGTTATGTTTTGTGTATCATAAACTTATTACTTTGTGTTCTGATGAAGTTCAAACGAACTCAATAATGCTTTGAAAATGTTATACTTGTTATGTTGTTATTCTAAGTAGTTATCTTGTCAAGTAAATAAAATTGTGTTGTATTTGTCATGTTTGATCGGAACCATATCTGTCAACTATATTGCAATCAGATGTAATGAAGCCGTCCACTATTTAGTATTTGTAGTAAATTATCATACAGTCCATTGTTCTTGTAGTTGCTTAGTTTGTTCATAGTGGGCGGTATTAAAAGGAACATATTCCTTTTGGTGGGCGGAATGTTCAATGTAAAAATAATAATAATAAATGTGTAATCGATCTCAACGCTATCCCACAATCATAATTCATATTTAGTATAAAAACTATCTGCTAGCTCGATAGATGGCGTTGGGATCGAATTGAATCGCGGTATGGTTTCGTTACACGGCAAAGTATTAGGGCCAATTTCACCGATCGTCTCGAAAACTCCGTTCAGTAAAACTGCGTTTACACTGAGTTTAGTATCAAGATTTGATCTCGATTAAGATCAACTGCATTTCACAGAGCAAAACGGCCGTTCCGTTGATCGCGTTTACGAAAACCGAGATTATGGTATTTCAGAACGGCAACGTCGCGTTGCGTTTAATCCTTGCATCGAAACTTGACAAAACGATAGCAATATTTGTGTAAAAATATGTGTAACAAAACGTATTTCTTTGGCTATCAATATTAATGTCATGTTAACTTCGTAAAGTGAGGTTAATTATATTGTTCGTTTTGCGTGGCTGTATTTTTCTGATTTGCAGTGCACGTAATTTAGTGGAAATGACAAAAAATTGTAAACTCTTTTTATTATAGGTATATCTCAAAATATTGTGATTATGCATTGATGTGATAGTTTTTGGACATAAAAACATTTTTTTTATATTTTTTTTTTTTTTTTTTTTTATTTAGTTTTTATTTATATAGTTACAGTGTTTTCTTAATATTACATCTGCCAAACTGCAGAGCAGTTTGTCGGCAGTACGTTCTCGTGGATTATGCACAAACCTATAACTAAGCATACATTGTTACTAATTATATATTAAATCTAAGTTAGAAACCAAGTTATGGCTCTGTAAGCAACTACTCTGTATGTAGATGCAAAATAGTTGCTCACAGAAACACACTACCACTTGTCAACGTGTCCATAACTACTACTCAAAGCAACGTCAGCTGATGCGTATCACGGGGCCACATCTGTTCACCCCATCATACTGAGTATGGAGTAGACAGACCCAGCCCCACAACACGCACCGACCGACGGCGACGCCGCACAGTGGGCTGAAAATCGGCTTTCTAAGACATAGGGATTTCAATTTGCAAGTGCCAGTTTTTTTGCCAGATATCGCTTCTATTAGTTATTACTATATACAAAAATGACACCCGAGTTAATTCAGCACAAAAACGAAGGAATTATATTTTTTTTACGAAAAATTTGTATGAAGCTAGTATGAAAAATCGAATTATCTCTTAAACGGCAAGGAAAACCGTAATATCCTTACAGGTGGTTATAGTACTAATTATTTATGATTTTTTGTCATACTCCATTTATTAGTTACCGATGCCGTTTTTTTTTTAAAAAATCATCAAAATATTTTTATTTATTTTTATATATGAAACTGTTCTTTTTAGTGTTTATGTCTAAGTTAAGAACATCGATATGAGGAATGTTATTGACCCAAATATTAAGAATATATAAAACAAGAAAATATTTAAAAAATAGCTGTTTATTCTTTTTTATTGGTAATTTAAATAAGTCAGAGGTTAGAAATGATTATTTAAGTACTATAAATACAATTAATACAAAATATTTAAAAACTAATTTATGGAATTAATAACTAAACTTATTGGTACAATAAACTAACATAAATAACAAAAAAACATGAAAAAATATCATTAAATATTTCAAATTTTCCTTATCTAAAAACTCGAACTCAGTTTCTTGAAACTGAATTAAGTCGAAAGTTTTAGCAAAAACGCACTGCTTTCTCTTGGCATCTAACTTAGGCCTTTGTGCACTTAGGAAAGGATCCGAAGAAACAACAAGCATATTAAGGATATCTTGATTAGAATCTTGCCTGCTTTTTTTCTGCGAATGATGTTCCTGGAACCCCCTAAAATCTTTGTTTCGAGACTCTGAGGCTTCTTCCGAGAGAGTCCCAATCGGCACAATATCATTTTTCTCGATTATGTCAGCCCCGTGTATTAATAATTTATGTACGGTTGACGACATGTAGTACCAATCGTATAATTCCACTTACTTCTCTGCTGTTTTGCGGCCAAAATCTTTAAATTTGATTATGTCGATCTTCTCGCCAGTTGTTATTGCTTGCAAAATCACAGCACATCTTTTAATTAACTCTTCATCCAACCCGGTAATAGCTGCAGTTTTATTGGGAAACTCGAAAAACTTTCTTGCGGTATTACCGTCATTGGTAGTTCCCGAGGCTTGTTTCACTATATCTGTCAACAGATTGAGCTCATCTTTGAATTTATTTTGAATACATTTTTTTCTTGTCTGCAACATTTCTTGGTGCTCTTTACTTCTCGCTGCCCACCGTTTGAAGTCGAGCCTGTACGCAATGTGTAACAGACATTCCATGCAATTTATACGGGCGTGTAGGGATGACAAGCCAAATTCGTTTAAGTCAGAACATAGTCTTTGATGTTACAGCATCTAAGTGATTCATTTCTGTAGGTTTTGCTAAGCACAGGTAGCACGATACATTTTTTTTTTTTTTTCTATTGGACTGCTGTAGGTCGTCCTAGGGGACGGTTTCTACGTAACCGGGCAGTTGATACATTTGATCTGGCTTCAAAAAGGTAGGTACGTGGAGACTTTAGCGTCGATTATTGTCATCATTAGTTGATGAGTCACCCTGTTACTATTACTGCATTCTGTGGGGATAAGATAAATCTAGCTCAAACATAGTTGTTTAAGTTTGGGCGTACTATATACCTCTGCCTACTTCCTTGGGAATCTACGGGTGATGCTATTTTATGTGAGTCTGTTTTCCTCAACTTAAACACAAAAAGGAACCGTTTCATATGTAAAAATAAATAAAAATATTTTGATGATTTTTTAAAAAAAAACGGCATCGATAACTAATAAATGGAGTATGACAAAAAATCATAAATAATTAGTACTATAACCACCTGTAAGGATATTACGGTTTTCCTTGCCGTTTAAGAGATAATTCGATTTTTCATACTAGCTTCATACAAATTTTTCGTAAAAAAAATATAATTCCTTCGTTTTTGTGCAGAATTAACTCGGGTGTCATTTTTGTATATAGTAATAACTAATAGAAGCGATATCTGGCAAAAAAACTGGCACTTGCAAATTGAAATCCCTATGTCTTAGAAAGCCGATTTTCAGCCCACTGTGCGCCGCCAACCAACTGTTGCAGCTATGGACACATCGACAAGTAATGTTTTCTTAGGAGATTTTTTAGAATGTTTTTACTTTTAACTCGATCGGTTACTTCTTTAGGTAGTTCATTTATTAATGTTGGTGTAATCCATCTTCTCGTACGCTTACCATAATAATTATTTACATTTGGCACATGTAAAAGCTTTTTCTTTGACAGTCGGGTTGGGTAGTTATGTACTCTTTCTTTTTTATGTTTATTAATATTATATTGTTCCAAAATCATTGTTATTTTTACTTTCATGTCAACTGGTAGTATATTGCATATTTTAAATAGTTTTTCGTATTCCTTGTTCAAGCCTTGTTTAGTTTTTTTGCTTACTAACATTTTCAAAAGTCGTATTTGTATTATTTTTATTTTATCTAAATAGGTTTTAAAAGTAAGTCCATAACCACACAACCCATAACTAATAATCGAGTCAGCAAGTGCATAATACAGTGCATACAATAATCCTCTCTTAACTACTGGCTTTAAGGTATACAGTTTACCCAGGACTGACCGAAGCTTATTACAAACTGCATCTATATGTGCGTTCCATGTGAATTTAGTGTCAATAGTCAGTCCCAAGTACCTGTATGTTTTTACCTGCTCCAAGTTACTACATTGACAGCTGGATTTATAGTTGTGGAGACAGTCATAACTATGGCCTTTTACATTTAGGCAAATGTTCTTGTTACGTGCATATGGAGAGCATATTGGCATACATTTGGTTTTGTTTACATTAATTATTATGCCATTGTCATGTGCCCACCTGGTTATATTGTCCAAATCACCTTGTATTGCTTCTTGTATGGAGATTTGGTCCTTACCACTGAATAGGAGACATGTATCGTCAGCGTACATGTAAGCTCTGCATTTTTTGATAACATTACACATACTATTAACGTGGACAATATAGCCAACGGGTCCATATACAGATCCGGTAGGAACACCATATTTTACAACGCCCTCGATACTTTCAGCATGAGCAACCCGAACTTTAATAGTTCTTTGCTCCAAGTACTGACCAAACCATCTGTTGATTGGTCCACTTATCCCACACTCATGCATAGCCTGCAACAAGCCGTCGTGATCCAGGGTATCGAAGGCTTTTTTGAAGTCAATAAATACTGCAACCACAATGTTTTTATCATTAAGGTAATTATTAACATCGTCCGTAAATCTTGCTAGTGCCGTTGCCGTGCTTCGGTTTGGCCTAAAACCATGTTGAATGTCGGTAATTATATCATTTTTGTCTAAGTAATTTGTAATTTGATTAACTATGAATTTTTCCGTAATTTTATTAATTGTATTTAAAATAGCTATAGGTCGGTAATTTGTATATTCCAGATGCGAACCTTGTTTGTAAATTGGTCTAATGATTGACTCTTTTAACTTTTCCGGATATTTACTTTCTTTTACACATTGATTAATAAAATGTGCTATCACTGGACTAATGAGGTTCTTGATTTCCTTTAAATCTCTTACCCTTATACCATCTGATCCCGGCGACTTGTTGCAGTCCATCAAATCTATTATTTTAGCAATATGCGTGGGCGTTGCTTTATTGAACCTAAAACTGACATTACACGCTTTCACATAATCATGTCTTTTTAAAAACGTCTTGTTACATTTATGTTTAATATTATCAATTTCCCTTGTGAATGTACTACAAAAATTGTTACAAATGGTTACCAAGCATTCCTTTTTAAGTAAATATTTTTCTATAACGCCATCTACTGTTACTTTGTTTTTACCCAGCCAGCTATTAATATTCCCCCATATTTTACGCATGTCTCCCTTACAATTTTCTATTTCGTTACGTCTATGCCTATCCTTAGTCACATTAATGAACTTATGTGTTTTATTCCTAAATTTAGTATATTGTAATCTTAAATTGTTATTGCTCGGATCCATTTTCCAGCGCCTAAATAAATCATCTCTGTGTACCATCATGTTTTGTAGTGTAATATTGACCCATTCTTGGCTATCGCGTTTTTTAATAGTTGATTTTTGTTTGGAAGACTCATAAATATCGCTAAAAACCGTGTTCATGTTATCATACAATGCAATAGGATCATGTGTATTTAATAATTGTAACCAGTCAACATTATGAAGTTTATTACTCACTAGTTTGTTTTGTATGGTAATTCTAGTCGATTGAGTGCATTCTTTTCTATTCATATCAGCTGATAATCCCGTTAGGTAGTGGTCCGCGATCTTATTTGTTACCGTGTACGCTTCAAGAACGCCTGCCTTCTCAGTTCGCACAAATATGTGATCGAGGCAGGACGTCACGTTGCGATCACCCATGACTACGTCACGAGTTACGTCTCGGATGCCGCACTGCAGTCCCCTCTCCGCTAGTGCGTTCAGATACCTGCTAGCGGTTGGGTCCATATCGCTATGAAGTATGTTGATGTTACAGTCGCCGACCATAATTATGTTGTTTCTTCTTGGTATATTTTGGATGTATCTCTTAATTTCTGATAATAGAAAAATATACGATTTTGCCGAAATATCCCTTTACTTGTTAATAGGAGACATCTGGCCTTTTCTAATAAACTGGTCAGGACGAATCTACCCATACTCATTTTAAAAAAAGGTCCGCAGGTCAGTTTTTGCTTGTGCCAGATGTTCCTTAACCGCGTTTAAGATCGCTAAACGGTCAAAACTGGGCGTTCAGTGCAGTAACTGCGTTTAGCACTAAACTAGTTTAAATACTATCGGTGAAACCAAAACAAATCTTAAACTTAGATTAACATTAAATCGCCGTTTATGCTCAGTTAATCGCGTTTTATTTGGTCGATTCGATCGTCTCCAAAACTACGTTCAGTAAAACGGCGTTTACACTAACTGGGTTTAATATCAAGATTTGATCTCGGTTAAAATCAATTGCATTTCACAGAGTAAAACGGCCGTTCCGTTGATCGCGTTTACGAAAACCGAGTTTATGGTATTTCAGAACGGCAACGTCGCGTTGCGTTTTGTCCTCGCACCGAAATTTGACAAAAATATTGCATTATTTGTGTAAAAATACGTGTAACAAAACGTATTCCCCTGGCTGTCAATATTAATGTCATGTCAACTTGGTAAAGTGAGGTTAATTATATTGTTTATTTTGCGCTGGTGTATTTCTCTAATTTGTAATGCACGTAATTTGTGGAATTTTCTTTATAACACAAACGTAAACTCTTCTCATTATGTAACTTAAAATATTCGTACTTGTGCGTTGATGTGAATAGTATCTACCAATGCACATTTTAAAAAGCTGACATCTGGTCCGCAGGTCAGTTTTTGGGTGTGCCAGATGTCCCTTAACCCAGCCTTTTGAAAGCACGCGGAATGTTAATCGCGTTTAAGATCGCTAAACGGTCAAAATTGGGCGTTTAGTACAGTAACTGCGTTTAGCACTAAACTATGTAGATTAAGGGCCGATTTTACCAGTTGCCTATTAAACGGAATTCAATAAAACTAAGTTCAAATCGATCGCGTTTCCATAAGCGTTCGATCTTGGTTCAAGCACAAATTGATTTTACCGGCCACATTTTGATCGCGTTTACGAAAACTAAGTTTAGAGTGCGCGCAAGATAAGTCTGCGCGCGGCCGAAATCGGAACTAATCATGGTCCACCAAAGTATGTGCTATTTATTAATTTTGATAGTAGAACTACCTGATTATAGGAATGTTTAACGGGAAAAATATGTTTAGCGATAAAAGAGTTAAGCTTAAAAAGCGGTAATTTGAACTTTTGCGATCATGGCAACGTTTAGCACGCCCTCAGTCGCGCGCAGAGTTATCTTGCGCGCACTCTACTTTCAACATAGAACGTAAACTCGCAAACAATTGCAATAACCATAGACAAAACTTGAAGTGACAGTTGGCAAAATAGCCGTCACGCGAAAAAATAGTTTGACAATTACAATTTGTTACAAGATTACAAAATTGTTCCTCAACAAAATAGAAAATTATATTTGTGCTATAATAATTTTCAATTGAATTATATTATTACATCGCTATAAATATATTTATTATTGGTAATTAAAGTATAGAGTAATTTTATTATACTTAAATACTTTCAATTTGAAGTTTAAAATAATGAAATCATCTTTTGTTCCTGAAATTTAATTCTTAACTGGCAATACTAACCTCGCTTTTCGGGAATTTTTGGATTCTGTCAATATTACCTACCATATTTTTATTACCGACCGCGACCGGTGATATTTTTGTTTTTTTTTGGACTTTTGCGCTACTGGTGACCACTGCTGTGTTTCTGTGTTGCGACTGTGTAATGGCAGCAAAAAGGAAACGGGACCCCACTTTCGCCGCGAGTGAAAAACTCATTTCAATAGAGTTGGTGGAGAAATATTTCAACATAGTTGAAAATAAAAAGACGGACCATGTTACGATGAATTCAAAACACCAACAGTGGCAAACAACTTTATTGTTATAAAACATGAAAATTAAAAAGCAACACCTAACCTGGTTATTTAATAAAGGACAATGGGACAAAACGTCCCCAGTAGTGTAGCACTTTCTTACCTATTGTATATGAAAGACCTTATTAATCTCTTAATTTTATTGTATGACAGCTCATCTGTAAAATGTATAGTTTAATAGTTATTTAACATGAAAGTAACATAAAAATTACCTTAAAAAATGCTTATAATATTACTTCAATATGAATATAATTATTTTAGTTAGTGATAAGGGGTTATTTGAAGAGCTCCAAAACTAGTGTAACAATAGTTCAATGTGGGAAAGAGATAACGAGAGGCGCACGAGTCCAGAGGCGAGACGCGGCGCGCGGCCCTAGGCAGCGGTTACCATTTTCAAACGTAATATCACCCGACAGGGTTTACATTACCTGCGCATCGTACTCAGAATTGCATCTCCGACGAACAGTTCGGTTTTCGAACCAAGCACTGTTGCAGTCAACAATTGCACCGCATAGTCGCTCCCGCTTCATGCGCTCGTACAAAACGGGCATGCTATTCTTCGACGTAGCAAAAGCTTTCGACAAGAACTGGCACAACGGTTTATTATACAAACTCGTACAATCTCGTGTTCATCATTCGAGACTTTCTGTCGGATCGCTCCTTCCGCTATCGCCTAGAAGGCACCTTCTCATCTCCTCGCCCTATCCGCGCCGGAGTTGTGTAGTGATATCGCCCCTTCTGTTCACGCTGTATACCAGCGACATTGCCAAATGTGGATTCGCCAAGTTGACTCTCTTCGCCGACGACACGGCCATCTACTTTTCCGGTAGGAGTCTCGACAGTATCACTCGAACCCTTCAAACCGCAGCTAGCGCCGTCGGGGTCTGGTTCCGGAAATGGAGAATAGAGGTGAATCCCGAAAAGAGCGCAGCCGTTCTTTTCGAGAGATACGGTGATTCCCACACCCACATCCGTCCCGTCCTCATGTTCGGGCAAATTATAATACTCTTCATTTAGGAGTTTTTGATTCATTGACTTTATAAACCGTTCATTTTGAATATAATGACTTATTCTTTAAGTCAGTATAGCATTTATTTTTAACCCAATTATTGATTTAAAATGAGAAAATAATAAAAAAATAAATATCATTTTTATTTTATTTCAAACTGATTTCATTCATTCCTTCACTCATTCTCGACTATTCATTCGTTCGTTCATTCATTCAAACTCACTCTATAGTGCTACAAGGGTGGGGACGGGGTCCATACATTTTGTCCCATTGTCCTTTCACGTGAGTGCAATCTATACCTACAACATGCGGAAATTTTGCTCTTTTATAAAATTCTACTTCTGTCTGGCGGATCTCTTCTGGTAACTCTGGAAAATAAATGTGACGGGGTCGAAGTGTAGCAATAGCGGCACTGACTTTATGCACAAATCTATGGGCAGTAGAAGTGCTGAATCCACGTAAATCTGCCGCAGTCATTTGATAGCACCCTGTTGCGTAGAAGCGTAGGGCACACAGCAATTGATTGATGGGTGTTACACTGTTGTTTCTAAAAACAAACATTCTAATTAGCTATCGGCATAGTAAGTAAACTAACAAACTACAAAATAGAACTTACATATTTGTAGGAAACTCTAGTTTATTCTCAATAGATTCCAATAAATCTAGTACTGTGTGTTTCGTGAGACGAAATCTTGTTACAAAATCCTTATCATCAAGGGTGTCAAAATGTTCTTCTCGCTCACGGATCCATCTTGGTCGGCGATGGCGAATAGTATTTTCATCGTAAGTTTCATCAAATGCAAGCGATAGAGCCCTTTTCATGTTTTTATTTTATTAATAAATTTTTAAAATTGGGGTGCATGAAAAGAGCCTCCACGAGTGACGATACTTAAGTACGTCCGGCGCACCCTGGGCAGTCAGCCCTGCTACCAGCCTTGCTGACTGGCTAATCTTTTCACCACAGCATGAGCTATTTTCGTATAGCTCGTGCTGACACGAGAGAAGAAGATTAATAAAAGCCGATTTCTTCGAAAATACGAAATCTTTCCACAACATCAAACAACACGATGACAGATGACATGTCATTTGATTGCGTTTAACCACGTTAACCGTAAAAAATTGGGCGTTCAGAAATTAAACGAGTTCAAGCACTAACTGAGTTCAATTTGTGTTGGTAAAATCCAATTTGGGCTTTTGAACTCAGTTAAATGCCTAAACTGAGATTAGCTTGAAGTGATCGCGTTCAACTGAAATGATAAAATCGGCCCTAAATACTGTCGGTGAAATGCCAAAACAAATCTTAAACTTAGATTAAAATGAAATCGCCGTTTATGCTCCATTGATCGCGTTTTATTTGTTCGGTGAAATTGGCCCTTAGTCGCAGAAATTCGGATGGTTCTGGATGGACTGAGAGTGAGACTTTAAGAATATGTTTTAAAGGTTCCTCACTACCTGCTTATATTCATATGTATGGAGTCAGAATAAACGTGGAGCCTTATGTCTATCCGGTTACACAATGCTCCAATTGTTGGAAATTCAGCCATTACAAAAAGATTTGCCGTAACAAGAAAATTGTGTGCCCCAAATGCAGTAAAAATCATGAATCCTGTGAAACGACTTCATATACATGCGTTAATTGTAAAGCTGATCATATGGCACTGAGTAAAGTCTGCCCTGTGTATGAAAAGGAGAAGAAAATTAGAAATATTATGTCCCAGTTCAACTGCACTTACAAGAAAGCCCTGACGTTGTATGTTCCATCTTCCACTCCAATTCCTGATAAAGAAACCTCCTATACACCTAATTCTACACCATTTACTGTACCGCAGATTGACACTGAATATATAAATTCAACTCCTCTTCACACAACACCATTATACTCTTCTGTTTGTGCAGCCAATTCAAAGTCAACCAAAGCAATTGAAAGTACCGTAAACCCAGTTGTACCCTCCACTTCATCTAATAAACTAAGTGCTTCAAAGTCAAAGAAAAAACTACACAGCCAGCAAATTAACGATATAACCTTTGACTGGGAATGTTTATGTTCAGACTCGGAGTGTAATACCAGCAAAATGGAAGACGATGTGAACAAAGATAAATGTAAAGACCATAAAAAAGACAAAATGGACGACAAAACTAGGGACTTAATAGCAAGAATTGAGGCAATTATTATAAAGAAAAAATATACAATAACTGATGAAATTAAAATGTGTTTCCAAATACTGTTTGAGTGGTTTTTACAATTGATTTTAAATAAGATTTTTAACGTGTCCGGCTTTAAATTAAGTGCAAGCGATGGCGACAAAAACTAACAATAAATATAAACTAAAAATTATCCAATGGAACTGCAAAAGTTTAAGAAGGAAAGTAACCCAATTAGAAGCACTTCTCTCTCAAGATACATATTGCTGCATTGTCAGAGACATGGCTAGAACCGGAGTTCAAGCTCGAAGAAAAGTAAGTGGATATAACCTATATCGGAAAGATAGGTGTGACGGATATGGAGGTGTTTTAGTCTTGGTTCACTACTCAATTAAATCCCAAATTGCTCAAATCCAATCCAGAAATCCAGGTTTCAAATTATACACATTAAAATTCATAATTGTGAGTCTCTGGATAATATCATATCGATATATTGTCCTCCTTCTGTTCGTACGTGTCAGCAAGATTGGGACGAAATATTTTCAAGGTGCGATAAGAAAACTCTGTTGCTAGGAGATTTGAATGGTCACCACAGTAACTGGTCATATAAAAATGACACGAGGGGCAAACAAATATTTGATTCTCTGTTGTGTCAGAACCTTACAGTGATGAATGATGGAGCTGCTACAAGAATTAAGTTGGTAAACGGAGTCTTACAAAAATCTTCTCCTGATGTGACACTTGCTACAACAGATGTAGCTTTTAAATATGATTGGACCGTGACCAATGAATGTTTAGGAAGCGATCACCTCATCATACAAATTTCTTCTAACTGTCTATCAACTAGAAAACCAGATATAAGAAGAAATTTTAAAAAGGCCAATTGGCAAGAGTACCGCTCATTTTTAGAAGAGGAATTCTACAATTTCAATATTACTTGTGAATTGCAACAGGCATACGACCAGTTTTTGAATATTTTAAATAAAGCGCAGAGCTCCACATTCCAGTAATAAAAATTAATCAAAACTCTAACAACAATTTCAGACCTAAACCCTACTGGAGTCCCGCTTTATCAAGAGCTGTAGCGGAACGTAGGCTTGCACTGGCACAGTTTCGTAATAATCCGACTCCCACTCCACTCCGACTCCAGTAATTTATCAGTGTTACAATCCAAAATTAGTATCGTGCAAAGAGACATAAGAAGAGGGAAAAGTGAATCATTCCAAAATTTTGTTTCATCGGTTGATCGTTCAACTTCTTCAAGTGATATGTGGAGGAAAATGAAATGGTTCAAGGGTTATCACAATAATCGAAACCTATATGTAAGTGAATCCCAAGTTAAGAAATTGTTATACAGTCTGACACCTGATTACGTTATAAATGAACAGCCAAAATTTAAGTCCAGTAATTTAGTTTTAGAGAAATCTATTTCTTTACATGAATTAGAGAAAAACATTAAACTGTCAGATACAGCTCCAGGTTGCGACAGTATATCATTTTCAATGTTAAAACAGTTACCTACTATTGGTAAACTTATATTAATTAATTTATACAATTTGTTTTTACAAAATAGTTTTGTTTCCAGACAGTGGCGTGACATTCGTATATTCCCCATTCCAAAACCTGGGAGAAATCCCGACTCATTAGATTCACTCAGGCCTATTTCCTTGATGTCTTGCTTGTGCAAGACATTTCACACAATTCTTAATAAACGTTTAGAGTGCGAATTCATTTATATTATCTTCTTTTATAGACATAAATAATGCGTATAACAATGTCGATATATGCAATTTGTTGACTACTTTAGATAATTTAGGAGCGGGATCTAAAATAGTTCTTATTTATATAATTTTTTGAAAGAGAGGTCTCTTCTTGTAAATTGTGACAACATAACTATGCACGGACTCATACATACAACAAACATAACTATGCATAATCGGATTAGCTCAGGGCGATCCCTTATCACCATTACTATTCAATGTGGCAACTTTTAAAATTTGTAAACAAGTATAAAATGAAGTAGCTGTGTCTCAATATGCAGATGATATTGTTATGTATGTAACTAGCAAAAATATTAGTGATGCCGTAGCTGATATTCAATATATGCTGAATAACACTATGTCTATTTTAGCAATTTGGGTCTTGAAATATCCCCTTCCAAAAGTAAATTATGTTTGTTTTCAAAAGGTCGTAAATATTCTAGATATCCAATTGATATTAGTGTTAATAGTACTTGTTTACCTATAGTTGATTGTTTTAAAAATTTGGGTCTGTGGATGGATTGTTCTTTAAGATGGGGGAAACATTTAGATGAGATTATTGAAAAAACCCACAAATTCCTTAATGTATTTAAAGTTTTATCCGGATCTGGTTGGGGTGTCCACCAAAAACATTTACGACGATTATACAACGTTATTTTTACTTTATGCGAAAACCGAGACACCCCAACAAGATTTTCATCAGAACTGCCTGAATATGTGTTTTTTTTAGTAAATCTCCAAGTTACACCTTAGTTTATGTCGCGTTAAGTTCGCTAAAAAAGTGTGAAATGCCTGAGATGTGCTATGCAGGAGTTGTCTAATACACGGAAACTGACCGAGCGGACCATTTCAAGCCTCAAGGTGTCTATTCCCGTCAATTGTTATGGGTAGAAACCTACTGAAACAAAATTGAAATTTATGAAAAAAAAAAAAACAAAAAAAAAAATGTGGTGTAAAAAATATGTCAATCGATTCTCCTAGTGATTCTGAACAAACTAGTTTCAGGTTTCGCATATACTAAAACTAACCTTGTATATGTCCACTATTCGAAGTCGTTTAGATTACGCTAGTTTTCTGTATAATACCAGTGCCAAAAAGTATTTAAATAAATTGAATATCACACAAAACCAATGTATGAGGGTAATAGGGGGATTTATCAGAACAACACCTACACACGTCATGGAATGCGAACTTAGTCTACCGCCTTTGGAAGTTAGAAGAAGGTTCCTTGCTGGAAAGTTTTGGTTAAAAACAAAGTCCTTTAAATTAAATACAGTTATACCAATTTTAGAAAAGCTAAGTGACTATTACATTAATAAAAGAAATAAAAAGTTCCCTTGCTCGTTGTTATCCATGATAAGTTTAAAGAATTCAGCATCAGTTCTTGTAAACAATTAGAAATGTTTTCTTTTGACACATGGATGGCTGATATTGATTTGTCTGATATCTTAAAAACAAACATTGATTTTATAACTAAAGCGAAGAATAAGTATCATATTTCTGAAGTAAAAGAAGAAACATTAAAATTTATGTCTAAATATTCACAATTTCATAAAATCTATACAGACGGGTCAAAAGACGGAGATCATATTGGGTGCGCATTTTATGACGAACATACCAAAAGTATTTTGTAATTTAAAATCACCACCAATATGTGTATTATAGCGTGGCGTACGCAGGCAACACAGAATACTTACCAAGCCGTCCGCTAGAGCGAGTAGTGGCGGTAGTGTAGCAGCGAGTTCGCTACATAACAGACGCGCGCGCGGTGCGACAACTCCCGCGCTCTCGAGTCGAGACATCTTAATATTTTACTGCCGTGCAACTGCGTTGCCCTGTTCTATTTCGTGTTTTCCGTGCAATAAACGCATTAACATATAGAATTGCAGTCGTGTTGTTATTTTGAAGGTCCAATAGCACCTACCACCGCTATAAGTGGCTGCCCAACGTGTGTAGGTTATTATTACAAGTGATAAAGTGAAATAACTGGGGACTTCTCGAATCCACCGTTGTGTTCTATCTATCGGTATTCAAGATTATAGCGTGTGTCTATCGTGTCGAAGATGCCGAGAACACGGTCCGAAGAAACGTCGAACAATGATGGCGGCGGTGCCGCCGCCACAAATATTACGATGTCTCAAGAAACCCTTACAAGTTTAATTACCACCATCCAGCAAACCCAAAATGAGTTCTGCCAGCAACTAATGCGCGAGGTGCGATCATCAACGCCGCAAGGTAACGTCTCCGAGGTCCTAACATCGGGCTTCGCATTTGGCGCGAACGGAAACTTCGCGAAATGCACGACACGTTATGGCGGACGCACGGACGAGTCATTGGAAAATTTTATCGACGCGATACTTACCTACAAGGATTGCGTGAATATTACCGACGAGAATGCTCTCCGTGGTTTTTCGATGTTGCTGGAGGGGCCTGCTGCAGTGTGGTGGCAAGGTGTAAAAAGGTCGACAAGCACGTGGTCGGAGGCACTTACGCGAATAAAAAGCGCCTTCGGCGAGCACGACCCGCCACATCGACTTTATAGAAAACTATTCACGCTTAACCAGGAGGAAGAACATACGGACTTGTTTATCGCCAAGGTACGAGCTCTGTTGGCTAAATTACCGAAAGATGACCTATCAGAAAAAGTCCAACTTGACATGGCGTTCGGTCTCCTGAGTCCGCGCATAAGAAAACGCGTTAGTCGAGAAAGTGTCAACAATTTCGACGAGCTACTTCATAAGTGTCGCACAATCGAAGATTCAGATGAGACAGGCAAGCAGCACGTCTCAAGCGAAGCCGCAGGCGCACACAAGCAAGCGCGCGGCGTCATCAGCGTCGCCGTCGTCGTCGCGGGATGTACCTACGGATATCACCGCGCCGAGCGGCACAGGTGCCGCCGCTGCCACCGCCGAGTCCGCCGAGACAGCCGCCGCTGCTACAAAGGGGAAGAAGCAGTTTTGTTCGTATTGCAAGCGACTAGGTCACGTTAAAGAAATGTGCGAGAAACTTAAGCGTAATGGTGATAATAGTAATAATAGTGAGGTAAAGTCTAAAAGTGAAATTAAGTGTTACGGTTGTGGTGCCACAAACGTTATAAAATCTAAGGGTAAAAACTGTTCATCGGGTCAACAATCGTTTTATTCCGTCGACTACACTTCGCAAGACGGGGCGTTAAGTACGCCTACCAACTGTGTAGGCATAGCGGCCGCATCGCCACGCGATCTCCGCGCGCATTCCGCGCGCTCGCGTAGGTATCGGCGCAGCCCGGCCGCCTCGGCCGCCGCCGCTGCCGCGCAGTCGCCAGTTAACCCGTCAATGCAAGTGTCGGTGCGAGGTAACCCTACGCGTGCCGTAGGTGTTTTATGTAACTGTTTTGTTGATGATAAAATTATTCGTAATGTTAATACTTGTGTATCTAGTTTTAATGATTGTAATTGTTTTTGCAATAGTTGCGAGTATGTCGATAAAGTTAACGATAATGCACCTTTTCGTCGTCCTGTGTTAGATATAAGCATTCTAGGGAATTGTGGCACTGCGCTCGTAGATTCGGCAGCTAAAAGCTGTGTTGCCGGTCACACGCTCTACGCTCTCCTACTAAGGTTAGGACACCCATTGTCGCCGTCAACAAAAACTGTTAGGTTGGCGGATGGTGTAAGTAGGGAGATGAATATATTAAGCACGGAGGTACAGGTGACACTCCAACATAAAACTAGAGTCGTACAATTTATAATTTTTCCTGAATCTGATAGTAATGAAAGTTTATTGGGTATAGATTTCCTTACTATATTCAATCTTGTATTTAATTTTGGTGATAGCAGTTGGCACTTTGCTGAAAATAGTAAGCAAAAATTCGAGATGCACTTTGAGAAGGTGTCAACTGTGTCTTCGTGTGCCGCTGTAGAGGTGCTCCGGGATGATGAGGCGACTTCGCTTAGTGATGAACAACGTGAGGTTCTTGCCCACCTCCTTGTAGAACACGAGGATATCTTTGAGCCAGGGGGAGACGCGACTCCCTTCGCCGAGCACATTATTGATACCGGCGACCATTCCCCCATTGCTGTCCCGCCGTATAGGTTGACGCCTGCTAAGAAAGAGGTCATGCGGGCAGAGCTCGATAAGATGTTGGCAGACGACATAGTTGAGGAGTGTGAGTCCGCTTGGGGTTCCCCAGCACTTCTAGTTCCCAAAGCAAATGGTAAGGTTCGTTTTTGTGTCGACTATAGGAAGCTCAATGCGGTAACAAAGACCGACGTCTATCCGATGCCATTGATAGACGAGCTTGTCCAGTCGACTAAAAAGAATTGTTTTATGAGCACAATTGATATGCGCAGTGGATTCTGGCAAGTTAGCGTACGTGAGCAAGATAGGGATAAAACAGCCTTCTTGACGCCGTTTGGTTCTTTTCGTTTTAAGCGCATGCCGTTTGGTTTGAAAAACGCGCCGTCAACGTTCCAGCGTCTGATAGATAGACTTCGTACAGGCGCCTCGCTGAAGGATGTGACCCTGCTGGCGTACCAAGACGATCTCCTAATAATATCTGAGGGTAGCTTCGAGAAGCATATTTCGGATCTGCGTACTGTGTTCGAAAGGTTACGCTTGTTCAAGTTACGCGCGAATAGAGAAAAATGTGTCTTTGCACGAGACAAAGTAAAGTACCTCGGTCATGTCATTACACAGGATGGTGTGTCGCCTGATGACGACAAGGTCCGTGCAGTCTTAGACATGAAGGCACCTTCATCGTTGCGTCATCTTAGAACCTTTCTCCAGACGTGTTCGTGGTTTAGAAAGTTTATTCCTAGTTTTTCTGCTGTCGCTGAGCCGTTAACACGCTTACTAAAGAAGAATCAGCCTTGGTCTTGGGGTTCAGACCAAGCTCGTGCCTTTCAGGAGCTGAAGACGCGCCTGTCGTCGGCACCGATTCTTATTCAAGCGGATTATAGTAAGCCATTTGTGTTAAGGACGGATGCTAGCAATTATGCCATAGGTGCTGTATTGTTACAGGGCGAAGGTAAAGAAGAGCGCCCTATAGAATACGCAAGCCGTCTCCTCATACCAGCAGAAAGGAATTACAGCACTACAGAGCGTGAGGCTCTGGCTGTAGTATGGGCTGTCGAACGTTTCAGGGGCTACATCAAAGGTCACGAGGTCATAATAGGTAGCGATCATCAGCCGTTAAAGTGGCTTCTTACCCTGAAATCGCCGTCTGGTAGGCTCGTTCGATGGGCTTTAAAGCTGCAGTGCTTTAACATAAATTTTCAGTATACGCCTGGAAAGGCTAATGTTATAGCAGATGCGCTTAGTCGTCCAACCTGTAAAGAAGAAGACAAGGATCAGTGTGGAGTGTGCTCCGTCGTCGTAGACTTACCTGCTAGGAGTCCTGCCGATCTCCGGCGCGCGCAGCTCGATGACCTGGAACTAAAGAAAATTATTAGTGATCTAGAGGATACATCTGATGCCGAGTCTATAGGTGTTAAGCGTTGGTCTGAAAGAGGATATTTTATGCAGCAAGGCGTCTTGTATAGGTACAATCCTGATGTAGACAGTGAAGAGCCGCAACTGGTGGTTCCGGCTCCTCTGCGCCTTGAAATTTTAAAAGAATGTCATGACTTCGATATAGCTGGTCATCATGGAGTTGATAGAACTTACAATCGAGTTGCTCAAGGGTTTTATTTCCCGGGTATGCGTAGGGCCATAACAGATTATGTCAAGACCTGCGCCACCTGTCAACGTTATAAGTTTTTAGTGGTTTTTTTTTCGGCGGTAGGTGTCAAAAAAGTACAGACATATGTTTGATTTTGAAATTTTATTTAAAATAGAAATAATCGTTTTTTTCTTTTAATTTGCTTCCATACACAGTTTATAAGACTTGGAAAACAAGTACTTACGTTTGCAGCAAATTTATGTGACAATAAATATTTTTATAACACCACCTGCCAGCTCATCATTTACACATCCACTTAATTTTCACTGGCACTAATTATTCCACCATGTCTCAACTCGCTGAGATCTTGTCTGCGCAGAAGAGCCTCGAGGACAGCTTCTTGAGGAAGATGGGTGAGCTTGAAGCACAAATCCAGTGTGCGGGGCCGGCTAAGGACACAGTGGCTAAGATAGCCGAGGAATTCCGGACCTTTAGAGAACTGATGTTTAGTATGCTTGGGCTGCTACGGAAGCAGATTGGCGAGTGTGCAAGACAGGTTGATGGGTTGGAAACCAGGCACCGGCGGAAAGCACTGATTTTCCAAGGACTTGCAGAATCTGACAAGGAAGATAGCAGTGCACTGATCCTTGATGTTCTCCATAATAAGCTCGATCTGAAGAACCTCGCAGCTTCCTCTATAAAAGTCTGCCATAGACTTGGGGCCGCCAATGCCGAACATCATAGGCCAATTCTGGTCAAGTTTTCAAGTCTGGGTGAGAAATCTTCAGTCTGGAGGGCGAAGACAGGCTTGAAAGGTTCCAACATCATTGTTAAGGAGTTCCTGACCAAGGCTAGGCAATCCATTTTCAGCAGGGCGCGTTTGCACTTTGGGATGCGATCGTGTTGGACTCAAGACGGTGTCATCGTTATAAAAACAGCCGATGGGAGTCGGCACAAGATCGTTTCCATCGATGAACTGTGTCCCTTGCTGGAGAAGTATCCGAAGGCGCCGTGTGCATCACCGCCTTCGACAAAGACGGGCATCGAGGCAGGCAATCTGAGAAACAAAACGCGGAAATAAGTAATGATTGATTTATCCTCTTTTGTATACATTTGTGTTACATCGATAAGTTCTCTAAGACTCAAAGCTTACCTTTGAATCCTGAGTTGTTTCTTGTATTTTTTTTTTTTTTACTTTCTCTGATTTGTTTATCCATTACTTTCGTTCTCTTCATGGTACCGTCAACTTTGTTTTTTATTTACTTTAAGGTTATACGTCAAACTCAAAATGCACAGATTATATAATGAGGTTGCGCGTACATCGGGTGCGTTCCGGATTAAGTGGCGAGCCTGCATAGATATATATTGGGCGTTCTGTAACGCGCTACGTCATGTCTGTGTGGGTGCAATGGAAATAGTTTTTTTTTCTTTTTTCTTTTACGGTTTATTAAATGCGTCACTTAATCTAATGAATGTTCTGTGCATAAGCGTATTAAGTTAGCGGCGGTACTTTTTCCGTGTTTTACAGGTTTAAGCTTTGATTCGTTTCTTTTTTTTGTTTGTTATCTTTTTTCTTTTTTCTCCCTTTGTTGTGTTTATGTTAGCTGGCGGGTGGTGCAGAGATGCAAGTTTCTCACGCACCAGTTAATCGTCTTTTTTTAAACTATAATTTTAACTACATATTTATTTTATCTATTTTATATACATAATATTTATTTATGATTTCGGATAATGATTCTTTTTATTCTGCCAATGATTCTGCTACTTCCTCTGGTGATGAGAGCTTTAGGTCTGTAACGGACACGCTCGGTGACTTTTTGCGACAAAACTTTACTCATCACTCTGACAGGCTGCTGAATGTGTGTCATATCAACGCACAAAGTATCCCCAGCCATTATAGTGAGTTGTATGACGCATTTAATGACAGTAATGTTCACGCTATTCTGATTTCTGAGACTTGGCTCAAGCCTAGTCTTCCGTCAACCACTTACCCTCTCTCCGGGTTTATTCTTATCCGGAATGACCGGATTGGTAGAAGAGGGGGTGGTGTCGCCATATACCTTCGCAGTGACTTTCCCTATAAGATCGTTGCTACTTCTTCCAACAATTCTTCTTCTGCAGAGTTTCTTTTCCTAGAGGTGTGTGTGTCAAGGGAGCTAAAACCATTGTTGGTGTCATTTACTGTCCTCCTACTGTTGATTACTTCACTGAATTTGAATCGGTACTGGAATCTTTGGGTTCAGAGTATGCACATCATATCATCATGGGCGATTTCAATACAAACCTCCTAGCCAATAATTCCCCTCGACCCCTTAAACTCCTGCATCTCATCGAGTCAGCTAGCTTGCATATTCTGCCTCTACAAGCTACACATTTAAATACTGCTGGTGATGACACTTGGCTCGATCTCATCCTCACCTCCAATCCTTCCCTTGTTTCCTCTCATGGTCAACATGTTGCTCCTGGCTTTTCTCATCATGACCTTATTTTCCTTTCCTATATCCTGAAACCACCTAATCCCAATCCTAAGGTTCTGTACATGCGTTGTTTTGCGCGTATGGATGTCGAGAAACTACGTCAAGATGCATCCGAAATGGACTGGGAGCCCCTAGTGGAAGCCACCACAGTTGATGACAAGGTTAGCTACTTCAACAACGTTGTTGGTAAACTTTATGACGTCCATGCTCCTGTCAGAAAAGTTAAGCTAAAGCGCCCGCCTGCGCCATGGATGACTAGGGGTATTCGGATGGCAATGCGACGTCGGGACCGCGCGTTTCGTATATATAAAAAGGACCGGATAGAGGATAACTGGACCTTATTCAAGGCTGCTAGGAATCGGTGTAATCAGATGATACGTAACGCCAAACGCCGCCATATTCTAAATAATATCTCCACTTCTTCGTCTGCCGATATTTGGAAATTCCTCGGAACTCTAGGCATCGGTAAACCGCGACACTTAGACCTTCCGAACACAATTTGTTTAGACGATCTCAATCGCCATTTCACAACTGTCTCTACCCTGGATCATCTAACCAAATCACAAACCCTCAATTATATATCTGGTCTAACGCGTCCCAATATTGAACCCTTTCGCTTTCTTCCAGTCGACCCTGGTGAGATTAAAAAGATAATCCTGTCCATCAAATCAAAGGCGGTAGGGTGTGACAGTATTACCCGCCGTATGATCATAACAATTCTAGACCATCTCCTTCCTGCAATCTCCCACCTCATTAACTTCTCCCTTGACTCTGGAATCTTCCCTTCCCTATGGCGTAAAGCCTATGTTTGTCCCCTTCCTAAGATTTCCAGTCCCACACTTCCCAGTCACTTCCGCCCCATCTCCATTCTTCCTTTCCTCTCCAAAGTGCTCGAGGCCTGTGTTTATAAGCAATTCTCCCAATTCGTTCTCCATAATACCCTAATTAGTCCTTTCCAATCCGGGTTCCGGCCTGGGCATAGTACAGTTTCTGCCCTCCTTAAAGTGACTGGCGATATTAGGGCAGGTATGGAGGACACCAAAGTAACTGTCTTGGTGTTAGTCGATTTCTCTAATGCCTTTAATACCGTTAATCACGACATCCTGCTATCCATTCTTTCCCATCTTATGGTCTCTGACGAGGCGCTGGAATGGTTCTCTTCTTATCTTCAGGAACGTCAGCAGTCGGTTCGCACTGGTGAGTCCTCATCACGCTGGTGTGACTTAGGAACTGGCGTTCCACAAGGCGGTATTCTTTCTCCTCTTTTGTTTTCTATTTTTATAAATTTCATAACTCCCGAGCTTCAGTGTTCGTATCATCTTTATGCATATGACCTGCAACTTTACTGTCAGGCGAATGTTGATGGTATTTCTGAGGCAATCGACAATTTAAACAGGGACCTGGAAGCGATCAAGCGTTGGTCTGATAGGTTTGGTGTAGCGGTAAATCCTACGAAATGTCAAGCGATAATTGTAGGCAGCCACCGAAATATGAGCAAGGTGGATAGTCCTAATTTACCACTCATTTTATTTAACGGAACGATCATTCCCCTTGGCTCCGATATTAAAGACCTTGGCTTGCACATCGACTCGAACCTTGATTGGCGTACCCAAGTAACTCAAGTCAGCCGAAAAGTTACAGGAACGTTGCGGTCTCTCTATCGTTTAAAAAATTTACTTCCATCCAATACGAAAACAATGCTTGTGCAGACCTTAATCTTTCCCTTAATTGACTATGGTGATGTGTGTTACTATGACCTGAATGCAGATCTTCTCAACAAACTCGACCGTCTTCTTAATAACTGCATTCGATTCGTTTTCAATCTACGTAAATATGATCATGTGTCTGCATATCGATCACTTCTTAAATGGTTGCCTATTCGCCAGCGTAGGGTGCAAAGGGCGTTGACTACTCTTTTCTCCTTTCTTGACTCTCCCACTTCCCCTACTTATCTAACTTCTCACTTCCAGTATTTATGTTCCAGTCACGAACTAAATCTTCGCTCCTCACACAACCGTCTCTTACAATGTCCCTCTCACCGTTCTGACTTCATGCACTCTTCTTTCTTCATCCAGTCTATTCTTCTGTGGAATGCGCTCCCCTCGGAAATCAGGATGGCCACTAGTCGGTACTCTTTTAAAGTTAAAATACGTGAGCACCTTCGCAATAAATTGGCAGAATCATCTCAACGCTGAATTGTCCTATTATTTATATATGTATTGTTATATATTTATGTATGTATTTATAATTTTTATATTGTATGAATATATTTATAATTATGTATTCCGTATTATTTATTTGTATTGTGTGTTTTAATGTAGTATTTCTAAAAGTTTTATAGATACCCATATGCTTATTTTTGATATCATATTATCGTATCATAATAATGTGTGCACCTACCATGTTTTCTCTGCATCACCCTAAGGTCGACTGGTAGAAAATGCCTAAGGCATTAAGTCCGCCTCTGTACTATTTTTGTGCATAAAGAATAAAATAAATAAATAAATAAGTCTTCAAACACGAAGCCGTCAGGTCTCTTACAGACTCCTGTTCTGAACCAAAGGGGAGAAGTGTTAGCCATAGACTTGTTCGGTCCGCTTCCTACAGGAGACAAGGGAGAACGGTGGATATTGTTGGTAGAGGACACTGCAACTCGCTGGACTGAGCTTTACGCTTTGAAGGAGGCAACTTCAGAGGCGTGCGCTCGTACGTTGATTGAGGAGTATTTTCTTCGCTATGGACGCATTGTGTCAGACAATGGCGTACAATTTGTTTCCGCTGTTATGCAGCAGTGTATGTTTGTTTTAGGTATAAGTCAAGAGTTGTTACCATTGTACCATCCCTCAGCTAACCCAGCTGAGCGTAAGAATAGGGACTTAAAGTTTCAGTTGTCACGTCTAGTTGATACAGACCATTCGTCATGGCCGCAGCACCTTCCTGCAATAAGGTTCGCTATGAATTCGGCTGTTTGTCAGACTACTGGTGTGTCTCCAGCTTACCTCACGTTCGCAAGAGAGCTTCGTTCGCCACTCGACGTGCAACATGATATCAGGTCGATTCTTAATAAGGACAATTTTGTTCCTCAAATCACTCCCTATTTGAAAGGTTTTGTTAACTCTTTTATTGCCGTAAGGGAAAGAGTTGAAGCACAACAGGATCGTCGTAAGGAATGTGCTGATAAGTCAAAAAAGCCTGCTGAAGTCTTCGAGGTCGGAGATCAGGTTCTTCTAAAGTCGCATGTCCTTAGCAATGCAGCAAAGAATATTTCAGCTAAGTTTATTCCCAAAAGAGATGGTCCTTATGTGATTGCGAAAAGAGCTAGTCCTACAGCTTACTTTATCGCGAATGTAGATAGTCCTGAAAGTATTTTAGGGAAGTTTCATGTGTCAGAACTTACGCGATTTTATAACCGGGATACTTCGCCTCCTCGTCCCGTGGTTCCTAAACGTCAGAGAGGACGTCCTCGAAAGCATGTTTGCCCTGTATGTAGTATTTCTTTTGTGCGAGTTCGTGAGCGGGGACGTTCTCAGGAACTCGAGGGGGAGTGTATAGCGTGGCGTACGCAGGCAACACAGAATACTTACCAAGCCGTCCGCTAGAGCGAGTAGTGGCGGTAGTGTAGCAGCGAGTTCGCTACATGACAGACGCGCGCGCGGTGCGACAACTCCCGCGCTCTCGAGTCGAGACATCTTAATATTTTACTGCCGTGCAACTGCGTTGCCCTGTTCTATTTCGTGTTTTCCGTGCAATAAACGCATTAACATATAGAATTGCAGTCGTGTTGTTATTTTGAAGGTCCAATAGCACCTACCACCGCTATAGTATCATATATTTGTCGAACTTATTGCTATCTCTGAAGCCTTATCATATATTGAATCTTTAGACCAAGGTAAATATGTCATTTATACAGATTCAAAGAGTTCTATTCAACACCGGGCTGCAGTCTCGACATGAGATAGCGATCGGTAAGCTTCCGAAAAACGGTATTCATAGTGCAGTATTCTTAAAGGGAAATGATGCCTGTTGTAAAATCTCCCAAAATTTTAAGGAAGATTGGTAAAGATGATTTTATCCTAATAAATATTTAAAAATATAAATAAATTACATAAAACTATAATTGCAACACCTATTTTACATTGAAATTATATTCCTTTATCGTTTGAAGTACAAAATACCTTATAAATGGACATAAAAGTTTCTTTCCTTGCAACACTAGCAAATGTCATAGTATTTGTCAATTGTCACTTTCTTGTCATTTGTTAAGTGTCATGTGCTCTTTTTTGTGAATTTTAGAACGGGGTTACTTTGATCAATTTTTTGAGCTTCATGTGTTTGTATCTTATTTATTTTCGCTTTTAGCTGCTACATCAAAAATATTTTATGTAGACTCAATTAACTGAGATATATAAAATCACATAGACTAGATAAAAAAAACTATAGAGCACAGTTTTCGATAGCAAAAAGGAGAAATGTTCCTTATCAAACTTGGACCGTAGAGCTTCTACTTTGATGATCTCTGTTCTATCATTGAATTTCAAAGTAGCCCCAATCGAAAAATCTAAAACTCGTTTTTTTTACATATTCAGGGGTGTCATTTAATATTTTTTATCATCGCCATCTAACATCGCAGACACCTCTATAATGAATGGTAAAATAGGAAAACTGTCAACGTTCCCTACAATATTAAATTAAAATGCACAAGTTCCATTTTCACACAGATATTTAACCAAATGCAAAATGTTTAGTAACTATCAATGTCGCCCCTGTATTTGAAAGTAACCCCGGTTTACCGGTATTGAAAATTGTTATAGTTTAGACAGTTATTAGACAAAATAGACAATGGGTGATAGTCACTCCGACTCACGGCAGCACACGGGTGCGTTGTCGTAGAATGTAAGAAAGTAAGTAGGTTGTTACAGACTCCTTCATTACCATAAACCATAACTTAGGAAAAAGAAAATTGTTTTAATTATTGACATTGACATTTAGTCTTGTAAAATAATTGCTAAAATAAACTTCTATTCTTACTATAGACTTTATTATATTGGCGACGAGGCAAATTGTGTTGTCAGCAAGCAAACAACATGAATGCTGAACAATTCGCGGCTTTCCTAACCGCACAACAGGAACAACAAAAGGTACTAACAGTCCTATTACAACAAATCGTACAACAGCAGCAACACCAGGTATGCCCCTCAACAAACAACAGCGTGACAAACAACAATGATAACACATCACCTTCTACATCGAAACAAAACATTGTTAAACACTTCAAGTGCGACAAGTTTAACCCTGCCACAACCACCGCAGAAAACTTTGTGGATCTATTTGAAGCGAAATGCCGGATATGGGGTGAAGAAACGCTTAGTATTCAAAAAGACCTACTCGTAAACTGCATTACACCGGAAATATACCACGAGCTGAAAGTAGCGTTAACTCCTGACTTTGACACAGCGACATACGACGATATAAAAATGAAATTATTGGATTTATATAGAACCAAGAAAACGCGATACAAAGCCTTAATTGATTTTTGGAACTCTACAAGAGAATCCGTCGAAACAATGGAACATTATTCTAATAGACTGAAGGAACTTTCAGAACATTGCGGCTATGAAGGGACCTTGCTGGAGAGACAGCTCCGTGATCGGTTTGCAACCGGTTTGAACCATACGCAGTTGGAAGTAGATTTAAAACAAAGATGGCCGGATCTACGTGAAGTCACAGATGGTGGTAAAACGAGAGAGGTAACATTCGCAGAGATATTTGCAGTTGCCCAGTCACGCGAAGTCGCAGAGAACGACAATAGTGACGAAAGTATCAAAAATAATGACTCTATTAACCGAATCAAAAAGAAAGGACAAGGCAAACGCACTGATCGATTAACGATCAACTACGAAACAACCAGGAAGTTACGACTAGACCAATGCAGACGATGCGGAAAGCATGACATACATGATTACGAACACTGTACAGCAAAAAACCACCAATGTAAAGCATGTGGAACGACAGGACATTACGAAAGTGTATGTATTAAATCAGGTAGAGCATACCTGTTGTCACAACCCACACACTCACAACGCAAGAACAAGACAAACAAACACAACAAAATACAGAGGCTTAACAATCGAAGAGAGATATCAGAGGCATCATCAACGACATCGTCACACTCTCACTCCGCCGCGGAAGATAGTGATAGCGAGCACAACCCTGTATACATCATTAACAAGAAAACATCTCGTTGCAAGAAAATTGACGTTACCATTAATGGTGTAAAATGCACAATGGACTGGGATCCTGGATCAATATACTCAATAATTTCTACTAAAATGTGGAAAAAGATTGGAGCTCCAACATTGTCGAAAGGACCGAAACTCCAAGCCTATTGCAATTTTAAACTGAAACCGAAAGGTATAACAGATGTAACAGTTGAAGTAGACAACATACAAAAGATATTACCTGTTGTAGTAATGGATAAAGCAGATCCTATGCTTTTCGGATTACAATGGAGCGAAATGTACGACATGACGTTTCCAAAACCTGTGTACTCTATTAAACGTACCACAGACACATCACTGGATCTCGTACTAGCTACCTACACCGACCTATTTGGCAACAAATTAGGGAAGGTAAAAAATTATCAAGTGAACATCCACATCAAACCTGGCAGTGAAGCAAAACATCTGCCGGCACGACCCATCAAGTTTAGCATACGTAAAAACATAGAAGTAGAACTAGAACGGCTTCTGCGCGAAGGAATAATAACAGAAGTGGACCCCAACATGACACCCTTAGAATGGGCCACACCCACAGTCAATGTTTTAAAACCAAATGGCCAAGTACGGATATGTGGCGACTACCGAACTACGATAAACCCTGTACTTATCAAGCATACCCATCCCGTGCCTCTTTTCGATCAGTTAAGACAACGTCTGGCACATGGAGATAGATACTCGAAAATCGACCTTAAGGATGCTTATCTACAATTTGAAATAGCCCCTGAATCGAAAAAGTACCTAACAATATCAACCCATAAAGGATACTTTGTCTACAACAGAATGCCTTTTGGAATTGCAACCGCGCCCTCAATTTTCCAACATTTCCTTGACAAACTACTCGACGGTATACCAAACGTCGCTGTATTTTTCGATGATATTGCCATAACTGGGAAAAGTGACAAAGAACATTTAGAGAACCTCTCAATGGTTTTCAAGAAATTGAAACAAGCCGGAATGAAAGTAAATCTAAAAAAATGCACTTTCTTACAATCAGAAATCGAGTATTTAGGACATATTATCGACAGAAATGGAGTACGACCAACTAAAGCTAAAATAGAAGCAATTGCGAAAGCACCACCGCCAACAAATGCCAAAGAGCTCAGGGCTTTCTTAGGACTCATCAATTTTTACGAACGGTTTATCCCACATCTACATAGTGAATGCGCCGATTTACATGAACTAACAGGTGACCGCCGTAAATGGCAATGGACCAATCATGAGAACGAAATATTTATTCAAACTAAGAAATTAATAGCAAGATCGAATTCACTTGTTGCGTTTGACGAATATCGACCACTTTACCTTTCCTGTGACGCCTCAGAGAAAGGAGTAGGCGCAGTCTTATACCACAAGGATAATGAATTCGAACAACCTATTGCATTTGGCTCAAGGAAACTGAAACCGGCTGAAAGCAAATATTCTGTTATAGACCGCGAAGCATTAGCGATATTCTATGGCATTCAAAAATTCGATCAGTATCTCAGAGGCACAAAATTCACACTTGTAACTGACCACAAACCGCTTATTCACATATTGGGCCCGCAACGAAACCTTCCGAAAATTGCCAATAATAGACTTGTGAGGTGGGCACTCGTGATTGGAAATTATGATTATGATATCATTTACAAAAAAGGGGAACATAACATTATTGCTGATTACCTCTCCAGAATGCCAAATAGTACTGAACAGCCAAACTACCCAGAGGCATCTATATGCAAAATTACTGAATTGATACAGCATAATAAAATAAACGACTTAACCTTAAGCGAAGAACTTATCAGAGAAGAAACGAAAAACGATACCACACTGAAGCAAGTCCTGCAATTAATCAAAACCGGCTGGTTTCACTGTTCACAGACTGACCTGAAACCGTTTATTAGAAAACGCAGTGAACTCTCTATAGAGAACAAGATCATCATGTGGCAAGGTAGGGTTGTTATACCGAGTAAATTAATAGGTACAGTACTGCGTTATTTGCACATTGGCCATCCTGGAACTTCTGCAATGAGAGCTCTTGCGCGCTTCTACGTATGGTGGCCAACACTTGAAGAAGACATTGACAATTTTGTAAAAATATGTCAAAAATGCCAGGAAAATAGACCCAACAACCCAGAACTTCCTGTTTACTCTTGGTCGATCCCAGAAAAGGTATGGGAAAGAGTTCACGTCGATTTTGCCGGACCTTTTGAGGGCAAGTATTGGCTAGTTCTGGCCGACGCCTTATCAAAATGGATAGAAGTTAAACCTATGACAAAAATAACCACCAGAACATTATGCGATAAACTAGACGGTATTTTTACTACATTTGGATTGCCTCAAATTATTGTCTCCGACAATGGACCTCAATTTACTTCCAAAGATTTTCGAGAGTATCTCAAGTCGAAGAGTATAGTGCACATGACGTCTTCACCCTACCACCCAAGGACCAATGGACTGGCCGAACGACTCGTGCGAACTTTTAAATCAAGAATGAATGCAAGTGACGCAGACAGAGTCAACCCAAAACGGAGGCTTCAAAACTTTCTCTTCTCTTATCGTAACACACCCCATACTACCACAGGAAAATCACCAGCTCAAATGATGTTTGGAAGACAGCTAAACTGTCTACTAGATAATGTTAGGCCGAATATGAGAAGGACATTGCGCTATAAGAACATTCAAGCTAATATTCAATCTGAACAAAAGACTCCGAATTTCCAGAATGGGGAAGCTGTGTATATCCGTACCAAACTGGAAAATAAGTGGAAACCGGCTATAATTGAGGAAAGGAAACACAGGTATTCTTATGTGGTTAGAACTCCGGAAGGAGTCCTGAAGCGCAGACACGCCGACCATATACGCCCCAAGGCGAGTGTAGCTCAGTCACCAACCAACGAGCCAGAGACTGTGATGGAACCATCGTCATCGGCTGAAGCATCGACGTCCACACCAGATGAAGTACTACCTCGTGCCAGTTCTACTCCATTCAACCAACCTGCGATGGAAACTGGTTCCTACTCGCCACGAACACTCGAGCAGACACCGGTGTTGAGGCGTAGCAAGAGAACAATACGTCCACCGCATCGCCTCATAGAGCAAATGGACTAAGGCCGGGAGGAATGTTACAGACTCCTTCATTACCATAAACCATAACTTAGGAAAAAGAAAATTGTTTTAATTATTGACATTGACATTTAGTCTTGTAAAATAATTGCTAAAATAAACTTCTATTCTTACTATAGACTTTATTATAGGTAACTGCAATGCAACACCTATTGTAGAGTCTAAGGGCGCTTTAAATTTAAACTGTTGGTGGCGGACTGCAGTCGGGCGGCTTGTGTTGTCTGTACCGTGCACGCACGGCGGCAGTACGGACTACGCACTGCTCTCTCGTCTCGTCAACTGTATAAAAAAACACGACCACCCCCGTCCGCAGCACGACATCCGCACCGCAGCGGCAAATGATATTATAAACAAAAAAAATATCATTGGCTGCGGCACGGTTGCAGTCCGACACCAACCGTCTTTTAATTAAAGCGCCCTTTAATTTCGTTTGTAGTACACTTTGTACCTTAATAATGTTTACGTTTGTATTCATGTTTTAGACGTAGACGTACAACACGTCCTTCAAGTAACCATATAGAAGCGTTGCTGGCCAAATAAGATGCTCGGCCGTTTTTAGCCAGAAGATGATTTACTGTTCATCAAGGAAAGGTGAATTTTGAGTTGGCGTGGAAGGAAGTTGCTGCAGAGCTGAACAATATTTGAAACGGCTCAATAAAATAAAATAAACAGAGGCACTGGCTTGTGATTTCGTGGAAAATCGTTGAAGAGATGGTCGTAGTTCATTTTGGTTGCTAATAAACGTTATTTCTTTATTTTATTTTTTATTTACGAGCTTGTTAAACATCTCCTTTGATACCCGATAAAGCCTGAGACTACTGCTACAACTACAACACCTTATAAGCAGATAAACGTTTATTTTCAAATCAAAAATCTCTTGCACAACTTATCGATCGTAATGAATACTTTGCGGGCTTTCCAATTTGCTCGCAAAGTAATTCGCTAAAATGACGTTAAATCGTAAACTTGACAGTTGAATTCGCTAGGTTTCCGACAAAAATCAATAAAACAATTGTCATTATGACATAAATAGTGATGTGCCGAGTTTGCCATTTATGGTATTTGAATAAATTAGTACTCGTTAAAAAGAGAATCGATTCAAAACTCGAGTCACTGACTCGAATCTAGTAGCGATTACTGCGTCAGGTACTCAAGTACTTCATAGGATTCGACTACTCTAATGTTTCTCACTTCCAATACAAGCAAAAATACAAAATATGGGTCATAAAATACAAATCAGTTTTGTTGATAAGTCAATAAAAAGAAAAGTAAACATTTTAAATAATTAGAAATCACATTCTTACTGTCTGTATAATCATAAACAAATTCTCTTTTTGATTTCTAGGGGCCAAAACTAAATCAATTCAATTAACTATTTAAAAAAGCAAATTTACGATACTTATTACCACTGTCCAACACTTAACAGATCAATCGCTTCGAAACGAATGTCACTTTAATGTTAATATACTCGTACAAGGTTAGTTGGAAAGGGGGTACTAATCCGCAAGCCACTTAAAGTATCACTAATGACGGTTTTAAAGCAAGTGTCAAAATTTCAAAATTCGATCATTTTGCATGGAAATGAATTTTTATTTTAGTTTTTTCAAAAATTCAACATTCCTGCTTCAGTTACGAAATCAGAAAAAAGAGCTTCTATTTGGTGACTCCAAATATGACTTAAAATGTTTCAATGTTATAACTGAGGATAGATAGATTTTAGCGTATTTTTGCGAAATTTTTGAACAGCTATTTACTTTTAGGGAGATTGGTAGAACAAAAGTCATTCATTATTATGTGTACTTTAACACCCTTTCGGATTAGTAAGCACCAATAATTCTTAAAACGCAACTTGACAATCAACAAAATCTCGTGATCACAACAAAAACAAACAGGTACACAACAACAACCTGCATTTTTTGGAAGAGAGGGGTCCCGACGAATTGACTTTATGGGCAACAACATAAGGTCGCGAAGTACTCGGTTCAGTATTCGCGTACCTACTATGAATAATCGAAATCTTTACTCGAGTTGCGAGCATTCGATTACTTCAATTCTATAACTCGATGACACAATCACCTATCTATAGTTAAACTGACTCGATACATCACTATCACTTAACTACCAATTTCGGTCGATAAGTGATAGCGATACATGTCGAGACTGCTGCCCCTGGTTCGATGCTCCTCGACTTTTCGAGGTAGACCGATGGCCTATACAATAATTAAATCAATTCTAAAACTCATATCCCAGAATAAACAAATTATTATTTAGTGGATCCCGTCTCATATAGGCATAGACGGCAATGTTAAGGCAGATTTTCTTGCAAAACAGGCATGTTCGGATGGTACAGAATTTGAAGTTATACCACACTTTATGGACCTTATACCATGTCTAAAAAATATTTCTTTACAAAACTGGAAGGAATATTTTGATCTCCGATCCAGAGAAAAGGGAATCTGGTATAGAACAATCCAATCACAACCTTCATATTCTCCTTGGATTGATGACTGTTCTGTTTGCAGGGTGGACTTAACTATATTATTAAGACTTCGGTCTGGTCATATGCCACTGAATAAATTCGGATACATAGTGGGAAAACTGCCATCACCTATTTGTAGTACGTGTAGCGAAGAGGAGGACACATATCACATTTTGATGAGATGTGTCCGTAATCAGTCAATGAGAACACAAATTGGTATAAATAACATTAACCTATATAACCCACTATCAAATAAAATAATTCCTATAATAAATATTGTTCCGGCGTCGCGTCGTATCCACACGACACGACACGGCACGAGAGTGCGCGCGCGCGCCTCTATACCACAGACAACTATTCATCGCATCGCGCAGCCCTGCTCTATGCCGCACCGCGTTCAACGACCAACCAGTTGCCCGTGCGCCTTAGCGAACGTCACTCGCACGCACGGTGTAGCTCACGCATCAGACTCTTAGTTTATCATATTATAAGTACACTATTGTTTCATTATCCCTTAATAAGGCAAGGGGAAATTATTTCCCACCACGACGTTTTTTTTATGAAGTAAAATATTATCGACAAATCATTTGCAGTGAACGAAAAACCACTTACCACAGATTTTTAGGACTTTTTTTTTCTTTTCCTGGCAACACTTTTTGCTTATTGTCAACCGTTGACTTATTTTTTTTATGTCAAAGTGTAAGTGGCAGAATTTCATGTAAACAAAGCGGTGATTTTTCTGACGATCCGAAGAAAAAACGAGTTTTTGTTCTACAAAAAATCCTGTAAGTACAATTTGATTGCTATATCTGGTAAAAGGTCTATTCTGAAGCTGTTTTATGTGTTTTCCAATGCAATATAACAAACCACAACCTCAAAAAATGGAAATTTATAGGTGGGAAATTATTTCCCCTTGCCCGATAAGATCATGAATTTTTTTATTGCCAACTAGCTACTGCACCCGACTTCATTTGCATTTATTTTGTGTTATGTTTTTGCAAATGGTTTTCAGACACAATTTTTTTTTGTTCGTGGCAAGCACGTGCATTTATTATTCATCTCACAGGCACATGCACGTTTCACATTTTTTTCTCTGTCGCACGCTTTTTTCTTTACCTTATTTTTTCCTTTCCTATTAGGATTGTCAACCATGAGTAAGAGAAGAAGTATATTGAAAAAGCAGGGAGATATTGAAAAAGTGCTAGAAATTCTGTCAGATTTGTCGGATATAGACTCAGACGATGACGCATATTATCAAACAGCCCCTTTGAGCAGCCCGGCGGATGTGCAGGATGGACGTCAAGACCAAGATGCTGTTATTGAAAAGCGTCTTGAAGAAATATTTGGTATAACTGATACACTTCAGCAAATTACGATCGAAGATATAGAACAATATTCGGAAGATGCTCTAGCAGCTATTTTAGCCACGGATGGTATGATAGGTTCCGCATCTGACTATAATATGAAAGAAGCGCAGGCAGTAAATGATGACAAGACGAAATCACCTACTCCAAGGAAAGAATCAGTCTTACTGCAACGTACCGATGAGATGAGCAACATATCTTGGAACTTTCCCGTTGAGACAAATGACTCGAATGCAGATCCTCATAATGATTTTGAAATGAGACCGACCCAAAGAGAGATTGAGATACAGCAATGCTTAGATGGGATCCACTACGAGTCCTCCAGTCATCTTACGCAGGCAATTATAGATCTAGAAACAGAAACTCGAATATTAGAAGAATCTTCAACAGAAAACGATACTGTCAATGTGACAAAAACAAGACAACCTAGAGAGTGGAAAATAGAAACAGAGGTACATGATATTCCAGAATTCATCAATCCAATAAAACCACAACGTAAATACAATCACAAAACGACACCAATACAGGTATTTGAACGGTTTTTTACGGATTATTTAGTTCAACTTCTAGTAGAACAAACCAATAGGTATGCAATCCAAAAAAAAAGTCTTAATTTCACACTTGTATCAGCAGAGGAAATCAAAGCTTACCTTGGAATATTGATCATGATGGGTCTGAATCCATTGCCTGACATGGAACTTTATTGGTCAAATGATACGTTCTACAATAATCCGGAAATATCACAGATAATGCCTGTAAAAAGATTTAAAAAAATTACAGAAAACTTACACACAAACGACAACGAACATGAACCCCAAAAAAACAGTGCAGAATACGATAAAATGTACAAATTGAGACCTATGATATCCGAACTAAATAGAATATTTCAGGAGGAGACAGAAAATTCAAGTAAGCAATCTATAGACGAATGTATGGTGAAATTCAAAGGAAGATCCAGCCTAAAACAATACATGCCAAAAAAGCCAATAAAACGAGGTTTCAAAGTATGGGCCCGTTGCGATGCAGATAGTGGATATCTTTATAAGTTCGATATTTACTCAGGAAAAGGTGACAATACTGAAGATGAAGGTCTTGGATTCAATGTCGTCATGAAGTTGTCAAGGGAACTCCCCGAAAATACGTTGATAGCGTTTGATAACTTTTTTACAAGTTGCAACCTCATGGATGCTTTATACGAGCGAAAAATTTTCGCAGTTGGCACGGTTAGAACAAATAGAAAAGATCTTCCAAACATAATGAAGAAATCCCAACCGAAACCTCTGAGACTCGAAAAAAATCAATTCACTGCTTTGACCGCAGAACCTATTACAGCGATAAAGTGGCTTGATACCCGTGACGTCACTGTTCTTACAACGGCCCACCATCCGACTGACACCGTCTTTGTTAAAAGGACCCAGAAAGACGGAACAAGAAAAGAGATTCTCTGTCTATAATAAAGCTATAGCTGAATATACATTGACAATGGGTGGAGTGGATCATTTTGATCATTTCAGGTCATCATATCCGATCAATAGAAAATGTAGAAAATACTGGATGAGGTTATTTTTGTTTATGTTTGATGCCGCAATCATAAACAGCTACATCACTTACAGTACAGTGCACGCAGTCAAAAACCATTCTCATAGAGAATTTCGATTACGATTGGCTCGAGAGATGATTTCAAATTTTAAAACAAAAAAAATCAACCGGTAACCTTCAAGAACAAGAAGGGTGCAACCTTTGGGGTACCGGATGAGATCCGCCTCCTAAATGTTGGAGTCCATCTTCCTGACGAAGGCAGTACCTACAAAAGGTGTCGTTTTTGTAGCACGAAAAAGAAGGAGAAACGAACGAAAATAATTTGCTGCACTTGCAAAATTTCTCTGTGTGCAAATAAATGCTTCAAATCTTTTCACGAGGTCCCACAGCAGAATGAAGATTGATTCTTTGGTGTATGTAGCTACTATCCGATTCAAATGCTCTTGATTCAAACCTTTTGGAATGAAGTGGCTTATGACATCGCAACTCAAAGGTATTATCCTAACAGCATTTGAATCGGATAGTACCGTTCTTAGTTATATAACACTAATACAACATTCGAGGTCCCACAGTGGAATGAAGAATATTTTTTATGTTCCTTTAGGTCTAAGTTTCTTAGTTTTATAAGCGTAATAAAACATTTTTATAATTCTAAATTGTTTTAATTTTCTAGTTTACATAAATTTTTATAATTTTACAAAAAATACAAACCAAGCCACGGGCTAGTGCTTGTATATGGAAATACTGAAACTGAAGCTAAAAGTACAAAACTTAATCGGGCAAAGGGATATTATTTCCCACCCAAAAATCTAATACGCAAACCTAATCGGGCAAAGGGATATTATTTCCCACCCCAAAAAAAGGTACTCCCCCCTTGAAAACCTCCCCTTTTTATAATTTTTCATACTCTAGAGTATCAACTTACTATAAATCAATTTCAACTTTTTGTCTAACTAGCCTACTGGCTCGCGCCTTATTAAGGGTTATAATTAAATTCATGTAAACCAGTAAAAAACAGTCCATCATTCTATCGAAGCCTACACAGCCTTAACAGTGGTCCTTCTACCGTCTTCAAGTATTTTCATCTTCAAAATCTACGTGGCCATTTTGCGCAACATCGCTTGCCGCGGCGCGTGGCCCATACAAGTCCAGAAAACAGAAAAAAAATTCAAGAAAGCCAAGGATACCTGTGCGTGAAGACATATTTCCTGCATCGAGGATACCTGCAAACGGCATTTTTCATATCAGAAAATTCAGAAATTTCGTCATCAAAATCTGCGTCGCCATTTTGTGCAACATCGCTTGCCGTGGCGCGTGGCCGATAATGTATAGATAAAATCAAGAAAACCAAGGATACCTGTGCACGAAGACATATTTCCTGCATCGAGGATACCTGTAAACAGCATTTCTCATCACAGAAAATTCAGCAACGCAACAACATACGACCCAGCGACCCATGCTTGGATGCCACGAAGCGCGAAGTTGTAGGAATCGACAGACTGAGTGAGTTCGTTCCAATTATTTCCATATCTCACCATGTTCCTATTTCCTAAGAGTAGCTCTCTATAAGTGCTTGGTATCGTTGGGGCCTTTTCGCGTGTTGGTGTGCTTGACCTTGATCGATTTTGTTGCACGTTTTTTCACAAGCCTGCACGTGCTACATAAAGACTACAGTCTATCGGTTTGTTCATTCAGCCGGTTGCAGCTTGCCTATTTCTTAATAACATTAATAACATCTTATACATATCAGGTATAATAATATACCCATAAATACACAATATACAGCCTATTGCATTAAATATGAGTGAAATTCGCCTTAAAGAGCTAGTTAAATCACGCGGAAGATTAAAAGCAAAGCTTACTCATTTTAACAATCATTTGAAATCATTACCATGTAATGAATCCCTCAGTGAACTCCAAATCACAGAATTGGAATGCCGTCTGTCAAAAATAAACTTAATTTCAACACAATTTGACACTATACAGACTGAGATCGAGGCGCTGCTGACCGATGAAGGGGAACAAGATGCGTATGAGCAGCGAGAGCAGTTTGACAACAATCTCTACGCGCTACTTGCGGAAGCCACCGCGCTGGTCAAAGCAGCAAGGAAGGCCAGTGACGGGCGGGATGCATACAAGCAGGACGCCAGCGCGTCCAACAGCAGCAGCGCGCATCAGGATTTCGTGAGGTTACCTAAAATCAACCTGCCTCACTTCGACGGCAACTTTCAGCACTGGCTCGAATTCAAAGATACGTATATTTCCTTAATACACAACAACAAAAGTATAACTCAAATCAACAAATTTCATTATCTTCGCGCTACTCTTAAAGGCAGCGCATCATTAATTATTCAGAAGGTTGAATTCAGAGCAGATAATTATGACATAGCATGGAATTTATTGACTAGTAGGTTTGACAACGAACGTCTCTTAATAAATAATCACATAAATGCCCTTTTTAATTTAGAACAAGCGCAGAAAGAATCTAGTACTTTTTTAAGAAACATAATTGATATAACTAACAAAAACTTGTGTGCACTTTCCAGTCTAGGTCAACCAACAGATCACTGGGACACACTTATCATTTATCTCATGTCTAAGAAATTAGATTTCAAACCTTTCCGGGAGTGGGAAGAGCATCGTAGTACAATAACAAGCTATCCTACACTTAAGCAATTTCTCACCTTTTTAACAAACAGAGCAGACTTGTTGGATACTATTCAACAAGAAATATCACACAAAAATCATTTCAATAATAACAACAAACATAACACTCAACAGTCAGATTTTAACAAAATAAAAGGTTCAAATATTAATTCAGATTCTAAAAGTGGCACTAAAACATGTGCTATGTGTAAAAAAGATCATGACCTTTTTAGTTGTCAAGATTTCAGAAACTTAGATGTAATCACCCGCAATCAAAAAATGATTAATTTTAAAGTATGCAAAAATTGTTTGCGGACTGGTCATACAGAAAAATATTGCAAATTATCACACTGCAGATATTGTTCAAACAAACACAATACACTCTTACACATGGACAAAGAGACAGAAACACATGTCCCTGTCGCTTTGTCAGCAGAAATTCAAACTAACAGGACCTGCATCCTGCTTTCCACAGCGCTCGTGAAGGTAGCAGATTCCACGGGAAGACTTCGCACAGCTCGCGTCCTTCTTGACAACGGCAGCACTTCTCACTTCATCACGCAGCACTTCTGTGAGAAACTGGGTCTTATAACATATAACGCAGGCTCCATTGTATCAGGTATCAACAATCAATATTCCTATAGTGCAGAGTCTTGTGACATAACCATACAATCATTATCTGGCGACTATGTAACAAAGCTTAGTTGTTATGTACTGCCCAAAATAACAAAGTCTATACCTATGTCATACATAGATATCAAAGACTTGCCTCTTCCTTCGGGCATTGTACTAGCAGATCCCTCTTTTAACGTTCCCTCCACTATTGACATACTAGTGGGGGCAGAGATCTTTTGGGATATTTTAACTTCCAACTTCATTGATTTAGGTAGCCAACGTCCTAAGTTGCAGCAAACTAAATTAGGTTGGTTAGTATCAGGCACAATTAATTTAAACAATAAAAACATACAGACCTACAAAAACTCAGAACATCAGAATTGTCATCTTCAGACATATAATAAACACACAGAACAACACCATTGTTATTTTACTCAGAATGAAGAATTACAACTTACCCGGTTTTGGGAGTTGGAATCAGTGTCATCAAAGCACAATTTATCTCAGGAGGAACGAGCTTGTGAGCAGAGCTTTGCAGAGAATACTCGACGAGATAGTGAAGGTAAGTTTATAGTATCTATACCATTGAAAGACTCACCTGAAGTTCTCGGAGACTCCTACGCAATGGCGAAGCGACGTTTTCTCTCCTTGGAACGCAGACTGTCACGTGACCTACCTTTAAAAGAGGAGTACTTACATTTTATGTCAGAGTATCTATCCTTGGGTCACATGACTGAAACCAAACAGAACACAGAACAGAAAATAAATTATTACTTACCTCATCATGGAGTAATTCGTGAGTCGAGCACGACCACTAAACTACGAGTCGTCTTCGACGCTTCAGCTATTACAACAACAGGTAAATCTTTCAATAATATCCAGATGATTGGACCGGTGGTTCAGGATGACCTGCTGTCCATACTGCTCAGATTCAGACAACACAAATTTGTCATCACAGGTGATCATCATATTGAAAAAATGTACAGAGCCATAGCAGTAGAACCTTCTCAACGTTCATTACAACAAATCTTATTTAGGTTTAATCCTACAGAACCCATTAAGTCTTACACTCTTAATACTGTCACGTATGGCACGGCATCAGCGCCATACCTAGCCACTAAGTGTTTAGTTTCTCTCGCAGAACAATGTTCGAGTGAAGAGGCTAAACAGTCTATTACTAGGGATTTTTATGTCGACGATTTCTTGAGTGGAGGGGAGACAATTTCATTTGTAATAGACCTGTGTAAGGATGTTATTAAAACATTAAAAGCTGCTAATTTTAATTTAAGAAAATGGCAGTCTAATAATTCAGAAATATTACAATCTATTTGTCCTAACACAAACACAGAAAATAATCAGAAAACATTAGATTTAAACATGGACGTACAAAAAAGATCGGACGGAACTCCCGCTAAGACAAAACTGTGTCCCGTAATGGCGGCGGCTATCTAAGTGTGAATGAATTTAGGGTTGTCATGTTAGCCAAATTTACCCATTTTTTATCATTTTATTTTAAGACAAATACAGGTTGGCAGACAAATTTCTTGGAAATGTCGGCAGAATTATACCGTGCCATTTGAAAAGGTTAATGGTAAGAACCAAATCTCCCTATGAAAATATCTGCAAAATAAATGCCATGTTAGCTTAGATTGTTAATTTACATTTTGAGGTACTGCATATGTAACAACACACCGGAGTCCTCCTTTAGTTGTATTATATATCTCGTTAGCTTCAAAATGTAGACTGCAAATGACACTGTATTTGTTTGGAATTCAATCGTTTTCACCGTTACAATTTCTCATTTTTTTAATCCAATTATTTCTCCATACTTCATTTTCTTTAGGAAATCTAGTAAAAAAATATATAAATAAAATACCTAGTAATAAATAAATTGAATTGAACAAAAAACTATAAATTTCCCATATTTAGGGTAATTTGCACACGTGAATATTGACAACACTGGCCTTGTGACAGATTCTTTTCTTCTGGTGAATACATTGATTTTATTGTATACAATTGGGAATTAAGTGATTGAATTATTCATTGACCTATGAAACGTGATTTCTGGATTTTTTTTCTTCCGGTCACTACGGTTTTTACACCATTTCACCACACAAGACATGCTATATTTTAATTTTTTTTGCCGCTTTTTGTCCCGACTCTGTTGACGTTTACGCGTGTAATGACTGACTTTTTTTGTGAATGTGTGCGTGCCAGCCTGTACGTACAGCAAACTGACTGACTATGAGTGACACAGTTTTTTGTTAGCGAAAATCTGTCCGATCTTTTTTGTACGTCCATGGATTTAAATGAGTCGCTACCCAACAAGACGTTAGGCTTAAATTGGGACTCTTCAGCAGATAACTTACTATTTTCTATAAGTATTGATTCAAACACAAAGAAAGTGTCCAAACGTGTTATACAGCGTGACTTTTAATTCATTGGCAATATTTTAACCCCGTATTCTACCCATGATACTAATGTATTTAAGCCCATAATATCGTGTATTAAAATTGTCAAATTATTAATTTTAAAAACGTGATATATCTTGTCATTTACCTACATAAAGTCCAAAATTAATAAACACGATAAAAAAATAAATAGTAAAAATGATAGTTAAAACTTTAATAAATTTAAAGTATCAAGATGCGTCCGCTAGTAATGCTAGTATACCAGTTTACTACGCGGTCTTATTACTTACGCTACAATGTAGGTACGAGTACGAGCTCTCATTCAGTAGGCATGTCCTTGAAAAGAAATGCCGCCAAACAATATTCGGCATGAACAAAGTTACCTACATCGGGCCTCTCGATCTATCCCCGCGCTCATCTGCGGGGCCGCGGGGTGCGGCCGCCCGCCCCCTCTCGAGCAAAGAAATGCATGCGCGGCGTCGCCTGCGCCGCTCCAGTCACGCGTTTAATAGGTCAAGTGCATGACGTGTAATTCGCGAAAGATTCTGTGAACCGTAAACCGTAAGTAACATGCCACGACCACGTAGAACAGTGTACACGAACCAGTAATACCTGGATATGGTCTTGTTTTACGACCGAACGCACAGTTTTCCGCGAACCCGTCTGATGTTCTATCCCGATGAATCAAGAGACCGAATCTTGAGGTCAACTCAAAACTTACTGGATTTTGCATCATTCCACGTAATAACGTATGCCCAAGTGCCAAGAGACCTCCGTGGAAGAGCAGCTGCAGAACGTGCCTGAAAGCTATCAGTCCGAGCTGTACTACCAACATGACACTACCAGCGGGATGTTCGCACGTTCCTCGACCGAAGCTTCGGCAAGCGTTGGATAGGACGCGGCGGGCCTGTACCTTGGCCTGCGCGGTCGCCTGACCTGACGCCCTTAGTTTTTTTTTTGTGGGGTTAATTTAAAAGACTAGTGCACGAGCAATAAAGTGAAAGTCGCGAACAGTTAAGCGAAAGGATTGTTACGGCATTCGAAATAATAATTGTTAATCGCGTACATTTGTTTTGCAAAACGTGAAAAGAAGCCATAGGCGCCGTGCTGAGCTGTGTGTACAAAGAACAAGTGAACACTTCGAGCACCTCTTAAAGTACACGTAGGTAAGTACCTCCTAAGTACTAAACTAAAACGTAGTAGTTAAGGTACTGTACTAAATAATTACAAACACACGCGCACGCCGGCCACGTAGTCCCAATCAGCTGTTTCACCAAAGTTCACACGCGGTCGACGCAGTAGGTACAACACAAACGCGGACGCCGGCCGCGCAGTCCCAATCAGCTGTTTCACCAAAGTTCACGCGCTGCAACGCTGTAGGTACTTTTCTAAATAACTCTAATCAGCTGTTTCATTCAATTCATTTTTAATGATATTACAGTCATTGCACATGTAATTTGAAACTTTTGCTAAGAATAAGTTTTACTTTGAACACCGAAGTAAAAGTTTAAATCACTTCCCATTTTTCAATTCTTCCTCTGTCTTTTTTTAAAACATTCCCAGCGCTTGTACTTAATTACTTTTGTAGGTAATGTGCTGGGTGCGTTTACAAACTCAACACGTACATCTTTCTATGCGGAAATCGAATTCGCGACACGTAACGCAGCAGCCACACACTCAGCCACTTTGCCAACAGTGCTGACAATTATTACGTAGCATAACTTATTATGATGTCATGTGCAAGCTGCCATAATTATTTCATTGATTGGTGCGTAGAAGTGGCCCCCATTTTTAATTTGCTTTCTCGTGTTTGTGGCTTAGACAAACGGGCGCTATTGTGCTTCATGGCTTTCTGTCATGATTTTAATTTCTTTCGGACCTAACTAAATAATTTAATTTAAGTACGAGTTACACGTTAGTTCCGTAGGAATATCGAAGCTGCTACATCGCGATCCGCGAGTTCGCGATCGCAATCAAAGCGACGCCGGCGCGCCGCCCGCGCTCCGTCCCGCGCAAAAAATGAATGGCTCGCGTCGACGGTGATGGCGCGTGTGTGCGTACGTGTCACACACACTCACACACGGCACCCGTACATTTTAAATAGCGCGCAATCACAATTTGACCCTTTTTATTTTTTTTGTTCATTTTGGGAAAACTCTGGGTTATTATTTTTGAACACTTTACTAGCTTTAGTTATTATTTGTTCCTCAATTAGATTCTTGGACTAAAATATTGCCAACGAATTCAAAGTCTTCCTGTATAGGAAGTGATTATCTACTACGGTAAGTTGTTTTTTACGTATTTGTTTCATTCCACGATAAATCTAGCCCAACTTATGGGTTCAGTTACATTTACCAGACTAAAAATCAAAAGTCAGGTTATTGCAACTATTTTTAAATTTTTAGGTTAGTTGCATTTATCTGACCACTTTTATATGAAGTATGATAATGCTAGTGATGCGACAGTGAAAATAACTACTACGATATAATATTTTATCGAAAGGGATACTATTCATACTAAGCAGTAGTTGAATAGTTATTTGAAACTATTGGCGCTAGTGTCGCTCTTTGAGTCAAATATTAAAATTCACTAGGTAGTAGTGAATAATAAATGATTGATTTTCAGTTTATCTCAGTATTTGATAAGTGGAATCCTGGCATTTAGGTCACCTTATTTTATTTGATGTACAGACGCCAGCAGGTCAAGCTACTCGAAACTGTAAATTTTTCCCAATGAACCTTGAACCTAATGCTCTAGAAATAAAGTCGAAAATCTATCAAAGAAATCTGACAGATTGTAGTAAGTAGTTTGATGTGCTGGTGTCTGTACTACTGTACTACCAAACAATATCGTTTTACCTCTATGACCTGTTTTCTAGTTTTTGAGTATCTTTTTATTTTATTTTGTAGATGCCAAAATACAAACGAATAAAAGCGACGAAGTATTCATTAGCTGATCTAATAGGAGCTGTCGAAAATGTACGACAAAAAAAAATTAATAGCTATCAAGCCTCCGTAAAATACGGAATACCAAGGTCAACAATTATTCACCGTTTATACGGAACACGCGGTGCCAAACAGCCAACGCCTGGCAGACCTACTGAATTGTCAAAAGAGTGGGAAGCTAAAGTAGCTTCTAATCTCCATGTGATGGAAAAATGTGGGTATCCATTAACCTCCAAGGAAGTAAAAATATTGATATCTGATTATATTCGAAGGAACGGAATCGTTACGAGATTTAAAGATAACTATCCTGGGAATGAATGGTTTGGAGAATTTAAAAAACGAAACAAATTAAGTTTGAAAAAGCCACAGTCTGTAGAAATAGCTCGAAAAAAAGCATGTGATCCTTTCATAGTAAACGATTATTTCGATATGTTACAACGAACAATACAAGAGTGTGGTTTGGCTGACAAACCGCAATGTATATATAATTTGGATGAAACCAGCTTTTGTAGTGACCAATTTGCCGCCATCTTGGATTTAAACGTTGACCTCATTTTCGTCATCAGCACCCCCGAAAACCACGGAAACGACACCAATGATGCATATTTTGTAAAATTTCACAGCCACCATCTTGGATTTTGACGTTGACGTCATTTACATTTGTATTTTACTGAATCCTGTGGTTTAGATTCGATCACTTAGCCATAGGTACCGAATGAAAAAAAAGTTTTTTTTTTTAAATCTGCCTAATTTCCATGCCGGGACAATCTATACCAGTAGCAAGCAGATCATATGGTTTTAAGGAATTACACGAATTCGTTATCATCCTGTATATTTTAAAACAACTAAAATACATACGTTAAAGTAATTTACCGATTTACCAGAAGAGGTCAAAACTTTAAAATGGTCGCCCTGAAAAATTGCAATTTTAGACATGTCATATTTACGCCAGCCAGGGAATAAACGTGCGGTGCACCGTACACGGCACCGGGCGCCGTGCTGCAGCGCGGCGCCGCGACATTTCACGGCGGACGGCGCCGCACTGCAGACATGGGGCCACGGCCTTAAGTATATCCCAAACTAATTTCTGTATTTTTGTTTATTTAAAGGCGGATAATAACATTTTAAAGGAGTCTTCGCACACATGTTCTCCGGATTTTAATACAAATCTGCTAGAATCTTACATGGAAGACTGCAAAAAAAATATCAGTAAAGATGACATTCCTTCCATACCCACTGTCTTCAATACCACTATATCGGATATGATAGACTTGGGTCTGGATAAAGTAATTGCACTTCCCGTATTTGCAAGCAAAAAAAGTGCCTTATACCGTCACAGAAATTCAACTTTTGGTGTAGATAAGACGGTTTTCAGTAATATCAAAAACGTTGAAATCCCACCTAAATTACTTTACTTGGCAAGAATGGCAAGAGAAGTTGCTAAACGCGTTTCCATGCGAACAAAACTATGGCCAGACCTTGGAAGATATGATAAACAGGAAAAGTAAATATAATGAATCCATAGAGGTGTACTACTATGAGAAGTTAAGTCTAGTGAACCAATGCGTTATAGTAGGCACCCGCGCAGCAGAATGCCATACATGGCATAACAGATAAGACTCTTAAATCGGGAGCTTTGGAGCTACGTTGCACCCATCCCGATCAGCTGTTACAGTATTTACTCAGTAATAGGGACTATAATCAACCTGGTCCGGATCGATTTCACGCTAGGAATAGGAATCTTGAAAACTCTCACGGTCCCAATGCAGCGAGCGCTAGGACTAGTGCCAAGCCAAGCCACGGCAGCGGTTGTTACAATTGCAAGGAAAGGGGTCATAGTTTCTTGCACTGCACTAAGCCGCTGGTGAAGTGCACAAGTTGTAATAAAATCGGCCACACCGCTGAAAAATGTTACAGTGAGTCACGTGACAAGGTAACAAACACTAGTGGTGCAGTGCAAAAAGCCATGAGAATTGACTTTATAAACAACAAAGACGCGTGCATAAATAACCCTGGTTCTAAATTTTTTAAAGAAATAAAAGTTAATGGTTGTGTACTTAAAGCTTTTATAGATTTCGGAAGCGACGTTACTCTGATTAAGGAATCCTCTGCTAGGGAACTAGGTGTATCTCACGATAATGTTCCTACACTTATGAAAGGATTCGGTAATAGTTTAGTCCCGTCGCAAGGAAATTTAACTCTTGACATGAGTGTCGATGGGGTAGAGGCTATAGTTGTTTGCAAAGTCGTGGCGGACCATTTATTAGAGGCGCCTGTGTTGATAGGACAATCGTTCACGGAGCAGTCTCACATATCGGTGTATAAAGATAGGAGCAAATTGCAATTCTATAATATTGGAAATGAATTGCCTCGTTCTGAACTTGCTGATGATAGTGATACCTTGTTGCGGTTTACACCACTTCGTACAATTAGTATCTATGGTGCAGCATCTATTAGGGTGAAGACTCAACCTGCGTTCGAAAGGCTGAAGGCGAGTTTAGTTAATAGACCGGTCTTAGACATATTTGACCCCGCGGCTGAATTAGAATTGCACACGGATGCAAGTAGATTAGGAATTGGTGGGATTCTCTTACAGCGAAAACAAGGCGGCGAGAATTTTCATCCTGTGGCATATTATAGCCGGCAGACCTCTCCAGAGGAGAAGAACTTCCACTCTTAGGGCGCTTTCAATTTAGACGTTTCGTGTCGGACCGCTGCCGCACGTTTACCGTGCCGCTGGTTATACCCGCTGGCGGGCCGCTGCAGTACGGTAGCCGTCCGACACCAAACGCCTAATTTGAAAGCTTATCTGACTGCCGTGCGTTTGTATGCTAGTGATGTGACATCAGTCAAGCCATGGACTCTGACGAAGAAACATTATTGTTAGTGCTCTTGTTGAAAATTATAAAACAGAAACAAAAACAAAAACGACGCCCCCGTAAAAGAGCAGCACCAATGTTTTCATTAACATGTAATTCTGGTGATTTCCATAATCTTTATCCTAGGTTAAAACAAGATCCAAGCAAACTTTTTAATTATCTAAGAATGTCTAGAGAATGTTTCTCTACGAATTACTTGAATTAGTTAAAAGTAAAATTCAGCGGCAAGAAACTGTTTTCAAACATACTATATCAGCTGAAGAAAGACTGCTGATAACATTGAGGTGAGTAAACAACATATTTGTGATATTATTTATTTCTACAATTATTTTCATTGGTTATTTTTTATACAAACTTTTAGTACAAAGGATAATATTAAGAGGGCTATCACATTTTATCACCTCTCTCGAACAGAACATATTTTTAAGAATGTTAAATGAAAAGATGCAGTTTTGAAAAATGTAATCAATGGGCTCAGAAAATAATGTGAATTTAATAAGTAATTTAAAAATACATTTTTATTGTGTTCCATAATAAACACAGCTTGCTTGTGTTTGAGAGAGGTGATAAAAGCAAACATGTAATGAAAATTTTATGAAATTAGCTCTGTCGTCTATTCACCGCACTATTCAACAGCGAAATGAACACGTGGTGTTTTCGACGTTGCCGTCCTGTTGCCGAGCGTTCGCGGTGCCGGCGCCGCGCTGTTGCCGCACCGCGCGCTTTGTATGGCAAAAAACGATCGTCCGTGCGCAGTGCGACTAACGCGCCGCTACCGTACCGCAGCAGGACGACAGCAAACCGCTAAATTGAAAGAGCCCTTACGAGTTGGAAACATTGGCGGTGGTGTGCTCTCTTCGTAAGTTCAGAGTTTATCTATTAGGGAAAGAATTCAAGGTTATCACCGATTGTAGCGCGTTGCGATCAACATTTTCTAAGCGGGATTTAATCCCAAGGATAGCACGGTGGTGGTTGACACTACGAGAGTTTAATTGTACTGTTGAGTATAGGGCTGGGGTTAAAATGAGTCATGTAGACGCATTGTCTCGAAATCCTATCGAAACGTCAGAATCTCTTTAGGATCAGTTTCCGGTGATAATGACCATTAGTAGCGAGGATTGGCTTCACACGCTTCAACTAGGGGACTCTGAACTGCGTAGGATAGTAGACGTCTTAAATAGTGATTTTGATGAAAAAGGCCTACATTACATCAAGCAGAATTATGTCATTAGAAACAATAGGTTATTTCGCTATATAGATGAGGATAAGGAGGGCGTTAGATGGGTAGTACCAAAGGGGGCAAGGTGGCAGGTATGTAAGCTCAATCACGACGATATTGGACACTTTGGGATAGAAAAGACTTTGGAGAGAATTAAAAGTAATTATTGGTTCCCCAAAATGTCCAGGTTCGTCAAGAAGTATGTGAGCGCTTGCATCGAATGTGCATATGCAAAAAATAATTCAAACGCTCGCGAAGGGTTACTGCACCCCATCATAAAGGTGAAGGCTCCATTTCACACTCTTCATGTGGACCACCTTGGACCCTTTGTGAAATCAAATAGGGGTTTTACTCACTTGTTCGTAGTCGTGGACGGCTTTACCAAATTCTGTTTCCTAAGGCCCGTTAGAAACACCAACACCCAAAATGTAGTTAGGATTCTAGAAGAGGTCTTCAGTATATTTAGAAATCCTGACCGTCTCATAAGCGATCGTGGTAGCTGTTTTACCTCTCATACATTCAAACGATTTTGCTTGGGTAGAGGAATAAAACACATTTTAAATGCAGTAGCTAGTCCCAGGTCAAACGGGCAGGTCGAGCGGTACAACCGCACAATTCTCAATTCCCTGAAATCGTTTAGTATTAAACATGGTGAAAAGACCTGGGACAGTAATTTAGGTAACATTCAATGGGGTCTAAATAATACTATTCAAAAAACCATAGGAAGGACACCTTCAGAGGTAATGTTTGGAACCTGTTTGAGCGGTGAAATTAATCCCATGCTTAACGATGTTACACTAGGCTCATGTAATGAGGATGATCTATCTGAAATCCGCGATGGGGTTAAAGCTAGAATAGATAGAGAACAGGTCAAACAAAAGGATAGGTACGACAAAGATAGAAAACCTGCGCGTACCTACAGTGAAGGTGAGCTAATTAAAATAACTAAGACTTCTTTTAGTAACGACGGGCAAAGCAAGAAACTTATGCCGTCATTCGTAGGACCATATCGTGTTAGTAAGGTTTTAGGCAATGACCGTTATGTTGTGGCACCGATACAAGGATTAGTCGATACAGAAAGCAGACGCCCAACAACCGTTGCTGCGGACCGCATGAAGCCGTGGATTCATGTGACTGCTATAAAGATCGATGAAAGTAGCGATAGTGACGACGATAACACTGGCAGTAATTCCAGTTAGATTACCAACCGTACTGATTGGGTTGCGTCAACTGTAAAAACCATTGTTCTTCCTCGTGTCATTGGTACATTACAAAAACTACTTAATATGTACACAAAATATTATTTGTTGTTTCAGATCAAGTTCGCGAGAATCGATCGGTTCGCGGCTTGATGTAACGAGTGTCAAAGCAAATCCTTTCGGCTGCCATCGCGAGCATAAATCGATCGGCTCGTGGAGGCATCGCTAGGCATCTGATTAATCGATCGTTCAGTAAGTTAGGGCACTGTGATTAATCGATTGTTCAGGGATTTAGTTCGTTTCACGATATAATCGATCGGTCGTGAACTTACTCTTTAGTGACCCAATTAATCGATCGTTTGGGTTCACTTTGTTTGATCCAGCAAGTCGATTGCTGACGAATATGGTTTTTTTTTTCAGTTTTCTGTAGAAATGAATTAAAATGTGAAAGTTCAATGAATGTATGTATTAACATTATATTTCCTGTACCTAGTCGTATTATTGTGTTTTTGCTCGGCATAATATACTACAATAGTACTTGATAATGTTGTTATATATCAATGTTCAACTGTTTTTTATTGTTTGTCTTTTTATTGTTATTTCTAATACATATTATTTGAATAAGTTCAGGCAACAGACCAAGAATCCGATTGTTAGGTTTCCACCTGGTGCCGTGTGCAGGGACTCACACGATGTCAGGACGGACGATTGTTAGGTTTTATTATTATAATATGTTAGGTTTTGTTATTTTAATATAAGTATTCGTTTGTATTTTAAAAATAATAATTGTTATAACGATTTCATTCCTTACAGTTATTGTTTTAAATAAATAAATAATATAAAATATGCTCTCAGTTATGTCAAAAGACTGTTTTGTAATCGAAATTTAAAATTGAAGTGTCAACACTTGACTAATTTTGATTGGTAGTAGTAATAGCGGGGAAATAGATCGCTCAACGAGCGGACGATGTGACTGACATTACGTGAGCCAATCGGAGGGCTTCATTGGCCCGCCAGAACTTAAAAAACGTTTTTGGTTTTTTGGGTTGCGCGGGTGGATTCGCGCCCGGACCGTGGTCGGGGAGATTGGTAGAATATTATTAAGTTATGTAATAGGGATAGCTATTTCAATATTAATAAACCGTGTACGTGTATAGTTTTAGTTCTGTTCTACTTATTAAAAGTTAAATATTCAGTACCGAGTTTAAATTAATACCGTCTTCCCAGCTGGTTTAGTCCCCTTGAGAGTTGTGGCCGTTTAAGATTTAATACTAGGTAAACGTATCTTATTGATACCTTTCATTCAATGCGTTGAGCCATTCTGACCGGGTACACTACAATAATACGAAAAACTAAATTCCGATATTCTTAATCCCGATTTTTATAATACCGATTTTCATAATTCCAAATGGTTTAAAACTCCTAATATGACAATTCCGATTAATCATAAAACCTACTTTTATAAATCCTAAATTACAAAACGCCTAACGTTTACAATTACGAATATCAAAATGCCGAGTTTCAATACATCTAACAATAAAAAGTCAGATTCAACAATAATCCGAACCATCAAAAATACGAATTCCGATTATTAAAATACCTATTAATTAAAAGTCCGAAATTAAAACGCCTAGTAAACCTAAATAGCAAAACAGATTAACACACAATGGTTCAACTTTATCCAAAGGGAGCAAGTTAATTATTCATAGGAAGGTAGAAAAAGAAACTAATAACAGAATCACTTTCCCTACTTATAATAACATAATTGTGGGGAACATATTTTTCTCTCATTTAAATATTTTTTTCTTTAAACTCACCATTACGCAGTCGCATCTAACCAACTGCTCACCATTACGCGCTTTTTTATTAACTTGTATATTATGTGACTAATAGGTTCCAGCACTCGCCGGCCGCAGCCGCGGCACGCTCGCTTCGCTCGCTCGGCTCGTGCGTAGGGGGTCGCAGTTCTAACCTAACCTAACCAACTGCTCACCTTTCTGTGTTATGTTTAATACTCTATTGCTTGACATAATGTTTATTGTTTTCGGAAAATTGCAAATCGGAATGCTGTTTTTCGGGTCAAGAACACATCGAATGTTTAATTCTTCGTACTTTTGAAAGTCGGAAAATAACTTTCGTGTTTTTTAATAATCGGTATTTTATTTTTAAGGAATTATCAAATTCGGATTTTTGAACATCGGAATATCCAAATTCGGAATAAAATATTTCGGAATATTTGGGTGTTCCCATTCTGACCACTTCATGTATTATGTCGTCTGGTATCTTATCGTCCCAGCTGATGCCAGATCTCCCTTCTGGACTACAATGTTGAATTTGCAAAATGTTGAATTTGCAAAAATGTTGAATTCGCAAAATGTTGAATCCCAAAATGTTGAATTCGTAAGAACTTGAATTTTCTGGATCCACAATGTTGAATTTGCAAAATGTTGAATTCGCAAAATGTTGAATTTGCAAAATGTTGAATCCCAAAATGTTGAATTCACAAAATGTTCAGTCCTGTGGATGCGAGAGGCGTAGGACCGGTCGCGGTGGAGATATTTGAGAGAGGTCTATGTCCAGTAGTCGTCTTTTGTAAAATATTATAATGAGCACACTTCTACTTCACGGGAAAATATCTGGCACTGCGGTGGTACCCACATCGATGAACCGGTACAGGAACCTACCACCTGGTTGAATTAGGGATGGCACCGCGTGGCAAAGGATATTTTTCGTGGACCGTGGATTTTCGACCTTATTTCAATGAGTTCAGCACTGACACTATTTTATTTTAATCGAAACGTCTCGCGTGTTGACGCGACTTACCGCGGCATGCCGCGGGACGTCACGTCATTCCCCGAGCTACCGTGACGCGTCGCGGGATACTACAGCACGTCGTGGTATTCCACAGGATACCACATAAGAAGAATACGAAAGAATACGTATTAAATGATATCGATAGACGTTTTAAAATTCAACTGTCCTAATTGTTTATTTATTAAAACTACCAGGAAAGCAGAAATGAACTGGAGCTAGGTGCTTAAGCAGCTTACTACTTAGCTCAATAATGTTAAAAGCACAGGTTTTGAAATTGAATCATTTGTTGTTTTGAAAAGTACCAGGGTAACAGAAATGAACAAAAAACATGCGCCTAAACGATCTCACTAAGTTGTGCACCAACGATTAAACACAAAGATGAATATAAAGTATTCGTTATTATTCAATATATCGATAGAAGTCTAAATAAAACTGTCCTATAACTTTCATGTCCTATACCTATAACTACCAGGAAAACAGAAATGAACTGGAAGTAGCTGCTTATGCGATACTACTTAGCTCACTAATGGTTGAAGTACACGCTTTAAAATTTTACCTTTACTTCCTACTTTCCTTCCAGAAACAAAAAGTAAATGAAAAAATTGAAACAAGTATTTTTGTACTTTTATTTTAAAACACTACCTATGTGGGTACTAAGTCCAACGTTACCAGCCCTGTTTATATTTTACTTAGAATACATTTCTTTCCAAAAAAATATAAAATACTAGCATACTTACTTACACAAATTCCAAGGTGCAAACCCTGCCCCACTAATTAAATTTGGTGGGGCAGATTCCACTCCAAAATTTTAGGCATTCCACTTTGTCCCACCAGTGGGGTGGCTTGGTGGGGCAAAGTGGAATAATTCGATGCTTACGTCAGGAAAGGAACCTACTGTCCAAATTTCATGTTTCCAGCTTTAGTGGTTCAGGCTCTGCGTTGATGAATCAGTATGTCAGTCAGGACTTTCTCTACACACCTTCTGGACTACAATAGAATATTCTCGATCAAATAACTTTTTACAAATTCAACATTTTGGGATTCAAAATTTGCCAATTCATGATAAATTCGATTTGCGACTTCAACATTTTCAACATTTTGCAAATTCAACATTTTGCGAATTCAACATTTTGCAAATTCAACATTGTGGTCCGGATGGGAAATTCAACTTTTTACAAATTCAACATTTTGGGATTCAACATTTTGAAAATTCAACATTTTTGCGAATTCAACATTTTGCAAATTCAACATTGTAATCAAGAAGGGTCTTGTGTTAGCGACACTACAATTTAATCGTTAAGGAGTGATTCTATCATTACAGTTATCGCTAATATTGGTATGTCAGGATTGTGAGCAAGGTAAATGTAGTAAATAAAACCAACATAGACTCTCCACCACTGAGAGTACATGTATTTGGGTTATTGTTAGTAACATGAACTAGATCACAATATAATACTTTAGATAATTATTACAAGATCATAAAATAAGGATACGCTAGTCAGATATAAAAGGTCAGACTTCTTCAGTTAATCTACACAGAATACTCTAGACGAGTGTTCCGTCGTACGGTCCAAGAAGCAATCCTCCGGGCGCACCGAGCGAGCCGGTCTCCTCCCTCCAACGGGCAGTGGTGGTCCGATGTTGACGTCACGGTTAGTTAGGCAGCGGACAACAGATGGCGCTCACTCCACGAAGTTCCCGACACTTGTAGCATAATTTCTCCTTTGATAGTAAACGGTGATAATAAGCCGTAGACATCAAATATGGACATGATCACTCTTAACATTTCCCGTTTCGTAGGCTTCTTCTGTCCGGTAATTATAGCGGTTGGGATACGCTTGAATGACACGTCGAATCCTATTGTGTCATCTTTTGGATTCCAGATTAAGCCTAGTGTACGTTCGCCGTCGTATTGTTGACCAACTTTGAACGTCACTTCTGTAGATCGTCGACTGTCTAGTGGCAAGGTATTTAATACTGCTTGATTGTTGCAAGTCCAATTTCTTATATCAAATCCTCCTTGTTTGTGTATATGTTACGGCTAATACCCGAAGTGTGGCTACACCTAGTTTTAGCCGGGTACAACTAGGTGCAGCCGGCCACATGCGGTTAAACTTAGATGTATCCTACTTATCCTCGGGTAGAACTAGGTTTACCCTTCATCATAGCGGGTAGAACTAGGTGCAGCCGCACACCGGTGGTTAAGGGGAACCCCGACACGGATAGGTTAGGTTCGTTTTGCTTTACTACGCGTGCCCACCATCTTGTTTTTCGCTAGCGGCGGTGTGCGAAACATGCGTTTGCGAAGCAAATCCACTGACTTCTCAGCTTATAGTGTGCCGGAATTCCACGATCCGGCTCGAAGGACCATCTAATGTAAGCGAGGGAACAAAAACAACGAGAAAATGCAATTAAAAAGGGCGTGCGTGCGTAAACAATGTGAGCGTGTGGCGTTCGTTCCGTCTTAGTAACAACTGTTCTCGCAGCCGCGCGGTGGCGCGAACGTCGCCACCTCCCCGCGCGACCGCGCCCCCGTCCCCTCGTTCGCCCTTCGTCCACACATTACTCCCGCGCCGCTTTGCACGTATTTATTTTAATAACATAATATAAACAAGAAATTAAACATTTTAATTAGGATGATTTTATGCGTCGCCCACAGCCGTGCTTAATCCTAACCTTAGACATCAAAAAGATTCGAGAAGTAGCCTTAACAGCAGCACTCCCTCAATCAATATTAGTATCGTGATTTGAGCTGTGATCTTAATGAAAAGAGTTTTCATTATTGTAATTATTATTTTCAAACAAGCTTGATAAAAATGCTTGAAGAGTTTCGTTTGTTATTTGATTAAAGCTATGATAATAAAGGAGATTTTAAAATATTTATTTTGGCATTTTGATTTGTAAAACGGTCCACCTACAATTCGAACTCGATTGGTCGGACTGTAACTGCCACCAATGGCAGGGGCAGTTGACACAATAAATAATATTAATCCTAACGACCCCCAGTGGTGCCAATTTAGTGGTGGCCGTTGAGACAAATATTATTTGGAATGTTCCAACGTCCGCCACTGATAGCCGTTGGAACAAAAAATAATGCACTGATCTAACGGCCAACACTGGTGCCTGTTTTAATGGTGGCCGTTGGGAGTATACCCCTCTCAGGAGGACGTGGGACTAGGCCCCACAGTAGGAGAGGTCCGCCAGGGGCTGGCGGACCGAGGCCTGCCGGGGTTGCGGTGCATGCAGCTGCGAATCCCGCGACCCCGGCCAAGGTTCAGGAGAAGGAACACCGTGGGTTTTTTAGCCGGTAAGAGTCCGGCATACTCCTTCGTCTTCCCCGGGCGAAGGGCATCCAAGAGGATTTTCCCCACGAAAAAAAAGACGAATAATAATAAGCCATATAGGCAGTGAAGATGGTTTTGTTGATGGGGGTCTGCTCATGTTCGAAACAAAAAAGAACACTGAAGACTACCATCAAGAGGTGAATGCGAAATGGTTCAGAGAGATTTTACCAAAATTGAAACAAAACTCTGTTCTGGTAATGAATAATGCTGCATACCATAGCCGGTAAGTTGAGCAGACCCCTACTACCGCATGGAGAAAAGCTAATATACAGGAATGGCTTCATAAAAATAATATTTCCTTCGAGCAAACAATGATAAAAGCCCAGTTATTGGAAATTGTTAAGAAAAATAAATCAGAATTTAATAAGTATGTGATGAATGAGATGGCTGCCCAGTGCGGTGTCACTGTCCTTCGTCTGCTCCCTTACCATTGTGAGCTAAACCCTATTGAGTTGGTGTGGGCTAAGGTGAAGGGGTATGTCACGCGAAACAATAAAACTTTCAAAATGAATGAGATAAAACAATTGTTATAAGAAGGTTTAAGAGAGGTGACACCGCAGAAATGGGCAGACTGTATTAGACATACTGTAAAAGTAGAATATGAAATGTGCCAACACGACCATATAATTGATGACGTTACTGATAGGTTTATCATGAATCTGACTGACTCCGATCCTGAAAGCAATAGTTATTCAGATTAAGACACATCATGAAAAAAATATTTCGTATTAGCTAATCCTAATCGGAGCTACCGATTTGAAATCAGATCCATATCATTTTAAATGATTGATGTATGTGTGGTTTAATAAATGCAATAATGTCTTAAATTTGTGTTTTATTTAACTAAGTACTTACATCTTCAACGACACACATAACTCTCATTCTTAAATTCATATTGTAAGTAGCATGTCTTGCCACATGTTGGATGAAAACGACTGTAAACTGTTCCAAGTGGAAATTTTGGGTTATTCCTAGTTTCCCCACCGCTGACGCCACCACTGATGGCAAATGGGAATGATCACTCCATTTGTTCCCAGTTGCCTCCAGTGGTGACAGACGGGAAAAATAAATTTATTTGCCCCTAGTAGTGGCTAAGCTAGAGCTGAATATAGACCGATGTGGTATCAATTTCGAATGAATCGAACGAAAAGCACGTCAAGAAGACGACGCCACGCACCGGTAATGTTCCCCATACGGAGCCAGTTGCAAGCGGAGAACCAGTTCAGATGACTTTGCCTGGTTATGCGCGGACTCCGGACACTAGGCGCAGTTGTGTTTTCCAATATTGCGGAAACGGTACAAGGTACCAAATACCGAATAATATTGTACTAAGAATGCTAAGCCGTTATAATCTTCTTATATCCGAAAACAGTCGTGTTTGTAATGAACATCTGCAGGAAGACTTATGGCATGACGTGCTGGCCGTACTACAAAAAAACAATATTTCGGAATTTACAGCTGCCCACATAGTACGAACTTTGTCGATATTAAACCACGCATGTAACAACTGATGTTTTGAACTTCGCCCAATACCAGACAATAAGTGAATTGCCTGAATTTAATTTTCAGTCTCATTTAATGCATACGTCATCTCTTTACCTTGGTTATGAATTTGAAAACATAGCCAAAAATCTTACAGAAAGAGATTTATTACATGTGAACGAAAAATGCAAGAATTTTCTATGTACTTTGGCCACTGAGATGCAAAAAAGATTGCTTGACAATTTATCCGTTCTCAAGATGATGTCTAATAATTATGAAACCCCAAGTTGCCACATCGCAGGTAAAGCCCAGTTTAAATACCATTTTGGCAAAATTTCACCGAGCGGCTTTATATGGTTATAAAAATGACGTCGTATTGGAATGGAATCAACTGCAAAACAAACAGTGGACACATGTTTCCAGTTCTTCCGCTGAATTCTATTCTGAAGTGTATAAGGATTCCGATTACCACCGTAAAATTGTACACATATAACTGCCTCGAGTAATATGCACTTTGATCGGGAACTTTTGGACACGGTTGTTTCTTTGGGCAGTCAAAACTTAGAATTAAAATATTTTTGGTGCTGTCTTTTAATAAACCATAAAACGCTTTGGCTCTCAATTTGTGAATTCTGCTCTCAATCATTAATTGATTTTTTACCTCATTGGTTTTTTCATGTTTTAGTCGTTCTTGTAAAACTATGCAAGTGGAGCACATGTCTGTGCGAGGGGATCCAAAACCTTCGTTAAATTCGGTTTTGAAAATTTCTCTGAAGTAAGATGCCTTAATATCTTTATGTTCATCCGCGGTTTCTGCGATAAACATTTTATAAAGTTTACTAATGCTGAGCTCCGATGACAAATACAAATAACTGAAGAAAAATCGGATGAAACTAAATGTTTTCGAAAAGTGTATAAAAAGAGATATAACAAAATAACACAAGAAAATAAAAAAATCAAGAAAAAGTAAATACATTAATCAGAAAAAATAAAGCACTGAAGAAAACAATATGTAGGTACAAAATTCTACAAGCAGCGCGTTCACAGGACAATGATCAGGATAAAGAGAATATTTCAAGTTAGTTAGAGACCTAACGCCAAACTCCAAAACTGAATCCTTTGTTAGTTCTTTGTGTAATGTATGTATGTATAACTAAATATCTATAGCGGTGGGCGGGGCTTGCCCACCATGGCGCGCGGGCAAACGCAGCGTCGCGTTGTGTCAGTAGTGTCAGTACTGTCAGTTCCCAAATAAATCCTGTGACGAGCACCCGTGTTTTATTATATCTCAGTGGCGACGAGGCCGGTGATCGATCGTGTGCAAATATGCCGATTGGGAAGTTATCTACTTTTGACGTAGGACTTGTCACACAGGATGCGTTTCGGTCCGGTCAAATCGAACGCAGCCCGCATCCTATGTGAACTTCATTGTCAGGGCAACCGGTCAGCGATCCGGGCACGGCATCCGGTCAGCGATCCGGGCACGGTCAGCGATCTGACGGGCAGGGCAAACAGCGGCCATTTTATATTTGATTGCGTGTAGTGGTGGACAGTTCTGTTGTAGTTTCAATGTAGGCTATTGATGTCATTATCGATGTCATCATTGATGTTTTTGCAACATCGATCATCCCTTTGAACTGCCCGGACCGCCGCCCGCTGCCCGCCTGCCCGCAACCGGCCAGCCCGTCCGCTACCTTCCTACCCCGACCGCCTGACCGGTGCGTTTGCGTTCCCTACGTTCTTTGCTTGTGCCCGCATAGTCAGATCGTAATTACATAAAATATATATAAAACGCAAATGATGTTCACATAGGATGCGGGCTGCGCTCGATTTGAACGGACCGGAGGACGCAGAACGCATCCTGTGTGACAAGTCCATACGTCAGGTAACTGGACAATGTACATCGAGAAGGCGGAGATGTTTTTCAGAGTGATTAGTGTCACGGAGGAGCTGCAGTTACCTAGGTAGGTACCTTGATAGCGGCGATGGGCGATGAGGCGTATGAGTTATTAAGTAACCTCATGAGCCCTATTAAGCCAAGCGAGAAAACGTATGCGACAGTTGTGCAGGTTATGCGCGACCACCTTCAACCCAGACCATCCTCTATGGCGAAGAGATGCAGCGACTACAACGTGTTGGAGAAAACATTCAACAATACGTATCTGAACTCAAGAAATTAGCTGAATACTGCGAGTTTGGATCAGTGTTGGAAGAGAATCTACGCGACCAGTACCCTAAGTGTGAGTTTTTTACGTTACTACTGTAGTTGCGTCACGCCAAAAATGTCAAACAAATTTTTAGTAACGCTATTCGCCGCTAGAAGCTCTGCCTACATTTTCATACATTTTTGGCGTGACGCAACTACAGTAGTAACGTAAAAAACTCACACTTGGGGTACAGTTTGTTTGCGGCTTGCAGAACGAGCTTATCCGGCAGCGACTGTTCGCGGAGGAGGCTTTGTGGTACGCTAGTGCCGTGAGATTGTCATGCGTGATGGAAGCAGCGGAACGGGATGCAGCGGCGGTAGACCAGGTAGGCCCGGGCGAGGGCAGCACCACCGCCCGTCGCGAGCAGTGAAAACATGGGGGCACGCGGTCACTACGTGGCGCGGCCGAAACCGCCGTGGGCGCGGTCAGTCGCGATCAACCACGTGGTCGCAACCGCCAACGAGTGGCGCATTGTCTCCGCGTGGAACTTATGGTGCAGTGGATCATCGAAAAGACGACTGTCGTTCTAAGAAGTTCATTAGCGGCCGTTGCAGGCAACGTGGTCATTTACGACACGCGCCCTGACCGTGGCCTTGGCCAGACAAGCTATGGGCACGCATTCATACAGATTTCTTAGGGCCTATAGTTGTAAAAATAATTTTAGTGATCATAGATGCCAGAACCAAATGGCTCGAAGTCAGTCAGGTGTCCAGTACAGCTGTGTTCCGTGCGCGCCTCTCAGAAGGACGTGGGGCAAGGCCCCACAGAAGCAGAGGTCCGCCAGGGGTTGGCGGACCGAGGCCTGCGGGGGTCGCGGTGCATGCAGTTGCGAATCCCGCGACCCCAGCCAAGGGTCAGGAGAAGGAACACCGTGGGTTTTTAGCCGGTAAGAGTCCGGCATACCCCTTCGCTTTCCCCGAGCGAAGGGCATCCATGAGGATTTTCCCACGAAAAAAAAAAAAAATAAGGTGTCCAGTACAGCTGCCAGTCATACGATCAACAAGCTAAGTGATTTATTCGCTCGCTTTGGGCTACCAAAACAAGTAGTTTCAGAGGTTTCTAGCGGGTAACGATAAAGAACATATTTTTTCCGCACCCTATCATCCAGCTTCCAGTGGAGCGGCAGAAAACGCAGTAAAGACAGTGAAGAAAACGATTAAGAAAGCGATTAAGAGCAACATTGGTATTACTTTATTTATATAGTTTGTATAAATAATACGTATAGTATAGTTCGTGTAAGTAATAGTGTTTTTTGTGTATTAAATAACTTGTATAATAAGTATCAATGTCCCGATGCAATTCAAGTGTCCTTTGGGAGATTTTCCCAATATTTGGAAATGAAAAAATAAACGAAGTGCAACAAGTTTGGTGATGTTTATAGCTTCAAAACTTCAACAGCTAATTTAAAAACGCATTTGAAGAGGAAGCATATTGATGCATTCGAAATAGTGTCATCAGCACAATCAAATTCAAGATCTGAAGAACCAAGTCGTGGACAAGGTCAAACCCAAAGCGATGTCCAACCTGGGCCTTCGTCGTCCAGCTCCGATGTTGCGATAGCCGCTACGTCCATCATCACAACCAAAACACCTAGTATACCGTTATAGCGCCCTACGCAGCAGCGCATTGATAAGTACGGAACAGCAAAAAATAATTCACAGACGCAAAAAAGGACAGTTGATAATGACCTTGCCGATTTGTTTATTGATAGTTATCACCCATTTTAAACAGCAAAACAACTTTCTTTTAAAAAATTTGCTTGCCATATACCAGGATACGATTTACCATCTAGAAAAACAGTATCAAACATTTTAACCCCTGCTTTATATGATAAAACAGTCCAGCAAAAAAAAGAAGTGAATGATAAATAATGCCATAACAGGGTAATATATTACAAAAGACCTTGAACTCAGAACATTGTTACTAAAATGTGCAGAGTTTCAGGATACTCATAGCAGTGCAAACATCCAAGCTGCATTGCTCGAAACAACTAACGAGTGAGACGTCACGAATAAAATTAATTTTGTTGTAAGTGACAACGTACCCAATGTAAAGAAAGCTATAGCTGATATAGGGTGGAAGCATTACGGATGCTATGAACACACCCTAAATTTAATACTTATTTCAGGATGCTTTTCGCCCTGTGCAAACAACCTTAGACAAGATGAAGACTATCGTCCGGCATTTTAAAACAAGCACTGCAGCATTAGAAAAATTACTCAAGTCACAAATTCAGGAGAAGCCCGAGGAAACGCCAAACAGGTTGATCCAAGAAGTACCAACGAGGTGGAACTCAACCTTTTACATGTTGCGTCGATTCGTTGAGCTTGAAAATTATATATGTATGTGCAACTATTGCCGTTCTTAAAAAAAGATTTGCCAATTTTATCTATAGAAGAGTGGAAGATGTTCAATGAACTGTGCCAGATTTTAAAGCCTTTTGACGAAGCTACCAAAACCATCAGTGGCGAGAAATACATGACCGCCAGTACCATCATCGTCATGACAAGCTGCCTTAAGGATTCCTGTGACTGTGACCAACTGCTCCTGGAAGACTTTACCGAGGTAACAAAAAATATAATAATTGAACTTTGGACAGGTTTGAAGAGAAGACTAGAAGGTGTCGAGAGAAGTGGCACATTTTCGATCTGTATTTTAGACCCGAGGTACAAAACTAATGCATTCTTCGACACAAATGAGGCCGTAAAGGCAAGAAAAACCGTGGAGGAATTAGTCGTAACCATTATTAGACGGCGACGTGCAGAAAATGCGCAGCAATCAACCTCAGCTTCGACTGCTATACCAGTTCAGAACAAATTTTCACCCTGGACTGTTTTAAACACAATTGTGGGTACGCAGCAACAAGTAGGCACTCCTTTATCACATGCAATCAAAGAGGTAGATTCCTACATCTAAGATGATGTGTTCGATGAGAATGGCAAATTTAATTGCCCTATGAAATGGTGGCGACTAAACCGCCATATTTACCTCAACCTTGCCATACTTTCGCGGAAATACGGTAAAATAATGGGAAAATCCGTCCCATGCGAGCGGATATTCAGTAAGACAAGTCTTATTATTAATAACCACCCCAGGCAACTGAAAACAAAAAAGTGGCCCAACTGACGTATCTAAACGTCAATCTGGATCCCAATAGATTTAAATAGTGTATGTAAGTATAGAGGGCCGTGAGTTTGTACATAATGTAAATAGATGATAAAAAATAATGTAAAAATATTGAAATAGTGTAAATAGAGACAAAAACTAAAAAGTGCAAAAAAAACTACAACTAAATATTTTAAATCACTGTATAAACAATCAAATGAACTTTTAAATACGCCTGCATCACTTTCATTAAATAAACTAAATTATTTGATGCAGTCAGTCCTAAGCCTGAAAAAGTATGAAGGGAAGTTGATTTGTTTGTGTTAGTATTACGTGATGTAACTGCATAACTCCAAAACGTTATTCGATGTAAAAACTTGGTTTGTGATACGAATTATTTCGTTCTATCGTTTCGTAAATAACTGTCATACTTCGACAGAATCACCAAGATGAATCACGGAACAGTATTTGAAAAATAACTAGTTACATAAATCACGTGTGTTCAAAACAGGTGATGCGTCCGACGTCACCTGTTACGTTACGTTTTTCGAAAATCGTGTAACGACCCACACCTATTCGATATAGTCAATCAAAAAAGAGAGTAGAACGCGAACTAAGAAAGAAAGTAGTAGGAGATCTTATACGTTCAGCTATTTTTTTCGTAAAGAAAACGAAAGTCTTAAAGTCTGCAGAACATTTTTTTGCTCAACATTGAGTATTTCAGCTCGTCGGATCACTATTTTCATTTAAAAATGGAAAAAAGTGACGCACTCTTGCCTCCTACGCTGGGAAAAGGGTAACACGTCAAAAAAGAAACACCACCTGAAAAGTGATTGATCAGTAGAATCACACTACTGCAGATCGTCTAGTAAGCGCCAATATTTACAGCCGGGGTTGAATGTCTCAAAAATGTACTCATTATATTTAGAAAAGCATAAAGATCATGTTAAAGAAAACATATACCGGAAAATGTTCTGCGAACGATTTAATCTCGGCTTTGATCGCCCAAAAAAGGATGTTAGCGATTTTTGCTCAGAGTTTAAACATGAAAAACACAAAGAAAAAAAGAGGGTGACAACGAACGAAATGGAGGCCAAAATTTGAAATACAAAGAAAACAACGATACAGCCGTTGTTACTTTTGATTTAGAGAACATTTTTTCACTGTCTAAAGCAAATGTATCATGCTTTTTCTACACAAGCAACTTAACCGTATACAAGGTTAGTCAGAAAGGGGGTACTAATCCGAAAGCCACTTATAGTATCACTGAAGACTGTTTTATAGCATGTGTTAAAAAAATTAAATTCGTATATTTTTATTTCCATACAAAAGTAAATAAATATTATTTATTTCAAAAACTCCGCAACCCTAAATTTTGTTATAAGCCTATCGGTTCGGCGCGGCGCGGCGGTAAAATACAAAGCGCCAGCTGTACCTACGTACCTACGACTGCCGCCGAAATCGTAGGTTACTATGATACTGTGTATGTGTGCGTGTAGCGGAAGTTTTTGAACATAATTATGATTATCAGCTAGAAACTTACCATTTCTGATGTCGACGCTGTTCTCTGCCAACGAGAATGTCACACGTGTTGTCTTAATTTTAAATTGAAACACAAGAAACACTTTTGGTTATTAATGTTTTATGTAAGTACGTAGGTACCTAACCTACCTACGAATGGATGTATCCCCCGTATCACCACGGACACTACAAGAAGGGTTCAATTCCGAATGGAACAAGCACTTTCGGTTAAGTATTAGTTTTATGAACTTACGTTAATACCTACAAATGAATCTATCACCACGGACACTACGAAAAGGGTTCATTTCGAATTGGAACACAAGAAGCACTTTTGGTTATCACAAACAAAATAGGATCAATCTGCCGCCCTTATCGCGTGATGCACAAAGACGCGTGGTGATGTAGGTACCTACGGATGGATGCGATCTCGCATTACGTAACATCTATCTGCGGATTGTCTTTCATGCCCTCAAACGCAGATGTTACTCTTTACCCCATCTCGTTTTCATTGCTGTAGTCCGCAGCGTAACCCATACACTTCACGTGACCCCACAATAAGTCCAGCGGAATCAGGTCTGGTGAGCGAGGAGGCCAGGCTACAGGAACGCCACGTCCGATCTTCATGGGGAACTGCTGATCCCAGTACGCTCTACGGCTGCGAGCGAAAAGAAACGAAGCGCCGGCGCCGCGCCGCTGTACTAGCTGGATCACAACACAATCCTCGAATACTAGACCGAAAACCTTTGCCGGACAATTCATGGCCTGTTGAGAGCACGGCATCACAACTATCGTTACATATTACCATGTTATAACACTCCTCATTTGGTACTCCGTCAACCTCCGTGTTAAAAACAACAAAAATTAAAACACGACTCGCCACAATCAAAATTATCGACTGTATTCCGGGAAGTGTTGCAAGCGACTGAAGCGACTAAGAAACCTACAATAATAATTACGGATAAAATGTTTAGGCTATAACACTTTTAGAGATGTGCAACGTTATCCCAAAAACTTAATCCCGCGATATTCCGGAGAATTTGACAATGGATTCAAATTCAATAACTTTTTTTAAATTCCTTAAATTTTGTGTCTTTCTGTCACGGGGATCTATCACTACATCATAATAATATGGGATTCGAACACACATTTAAAGCCTAAGATCTTAGGTTAGCAATAGCATGCTGAAAAAACTGATTTATTTTAAGTTTGAGAGGATGAAACTTTAAATGCTCGCAAAGTTTTTATCAAAAAGGAAAATACTCGTAACTTATGAAATACGGTCAATTACGGAAATCGATAAATCTATCTCGTCGAGTTCATGCGCTTTCAAAAGATAGTGCATAGATACATTTCTTAGTACCTACACACACGTTTATTACGTACGATAATAATCATTAATTTGTTAATCTTACTAAATGACTGACAGGTCTACGTTTTACAATAAAGGCCAATGCAAACTATTGGCATGTTTTACTTTTTTCCTTTCGCCAGAAATGAAACCTAGGTTTTATGTTAGAGGACAATACGAGAAATCAATAGCAAAAAGAACCAGGTCTATCAACCGTAACCGAACGAAGATAACTAGAGACGTATTGCTAGTATCCTTTTGTCAGGCGTTACCCGTGTTACCTATTTTTCTTATATTATAATTAAATGAAAATACAATCATACGTGATATTTTGAGGTTTCCTGTGATAAAATAGATTAAGTTGATTGTTGCTGTTACATTTTTTTCGCACTGGCAGTTTTTTTATCACTAAAACTAGTAAAAAAACTGATAAACGTATCGAATCGATACGCGTTAGTGGGTATACGTAACAGTGAAGCCACGCTGCTCCGTTGCGTTGCGTTGCGACGTCGCAGCGCTAGATTTGGACCAATGAGACGTCGGCGTCGCAGGGCAACATTTGGAATTTCTAGGTTGGTCCAAATCTAGTGCTGCGACGTCGCAACGCAACGCAACGAAGCAGTGTGGCTTCACGGTTATGGCGAGGCCCCACTAGCGCGTTGCGCTGCGTTGCGACATCGCAGCGCTAGATTTGGACCAATCTATAGATTCCAAATGTAGTGCTGCGACGTCTCATTGGTCCAAATCTAGCGCTGCGACGTCGCAACGCAACGCACTAGTGGAGTCTCGCCCTTAGTGTTACGATAGCAATTTTTAACGTTGCACGCAATAAGTAAGTATCGCTAACCCAATCACGGGCGTACAGTGGTTGACAGGAGTCGATGATCGCTATTGCAACACTATTTAACGCGTATCCACTATAGGATAGGTCTTCTGGGTTACTTTTCTAAATTGTACTATGGAATATTCTTACAAAAAAGAAATTATACAACCATAAAAACCGAAACCAAAACTATTTATTAAATAATTAGTAGGTACTTCTGGTTTTACAAAAATCTTTGCCTTACCTTATCATAGAACAATTACATGCTACTAAATTCTTATAGATAAAGTTAATTAATCGTAATCAGTACTCGTCTCTCTTTCCACATCATGTCTTATTATGAAATTGTGGCTGTCAAAATGCGCGGTGCGCCGCGTGCGTGATTTTAATTCGCGGTTTGATTCGCGGATTAATTCGCGTAATTAAAACGTCGATATCTCTTATGCTACGATAGCTAGCTCTCTACAAGTTACGTCGTTGGAATTGTTATTCAATTACCTATCCGATGATATATGTATTAGTATAATTAGACTTACAATGTATTAGCAATTTTCGTGTATTTTTCCGTTTAGGGAAATTTTCGCATTTTTTTGCGAAAATTATATTTTTCATAATAAAACTAAACTATTATTTAACAAAACTATTGTTTTATTTGCATAAATACACCTTATTCCACACTAATAAAACAAAAGAACAGTACTCGAAACAAATATTTATGATACTACAAGCTTATCAGTTAAGTGCCGACAGCTGTGGGTGGGCCGTTGTAAACAAAAAAAAAGGTCGGCTTACGACTTGTATTTGGAGAAGTGTTTATGCGAAGTGGCTTGGGTTTTTTGTTTATACTAATGGGTGGTCCATATACTTATCGTAAACAACAGTCTCGGCTGTTATAATTGTTTAGTTAATTAGTAACGACTAACCAAAACAAACACGGGAACACGAGGAGCGCAAAACACTCTCTCAAACAATGGGTCACAGATCAAATTATGTTGACTAAATGGAAAATACAAAGTTACATTCTACATTTTGAAGATATTTACGAATTGATTAAGCACAAAAAAAGGTATGCTGCCTAACAAATACGTAAAGATAATCAACAATCAAAATGATCAATTTTACGAAAAATTCCACCCCTTGGGGGCCTCTTGATAATAAAAAAATGTGATTTTTTGATTTTTTGAAAAAAATACAGTATAATGCCTATTTATCAATAAGACGATACATATAAACATTATTAATGTATTTTATTCAGTTAATTAGTAAAAAAACTTACCGATAATGTTGCGATGACCGCCGCGGCAGGCACCGGCGGCCGACTCAACGGCTTTTTCATTTCGCAATTTTGCATATTAATTGTTGTCCAATTCACATTATGATTATTAATTTATGATTAGCACATACACAGACACGTTCTAGCACAAAAACACACACAAAAACACTTATTTTTTCACAAAATTAACACGACACAACATAACACGACTATTTACGGCGACAAAAAAATGGCGGACTAACGCGGCACCTTTTTTATTTTTCTTATTACTTGTCAACCGTACATTTTAAAGCTTTGACACATGGGCTTTTTATATTGCCTGATATTCTAGTTGCATCCGAAAAAATTTTAGCGTGTCAAACACAACTTTACTTTACCTATGTGAAGCTGGCAACTAAGTATCTAATAATTAATGTATAAGACTTCCATTCGATTGTACCACGTTTGTACCGGATTGTACCGCTTTCCAAATCGTTTGTACCCTAAAGACGTAAGAGATATAGGGGTTGAAAGTTTCGAATAAAAAATGGCAACTTGCGAGTTTACAATTATTGATGTTTATGACGTCCATTCGATTGTACCGCGTTTGTACCGGATTGTACCGCTTTCCAAATCGTTTGTACCCTAAAGACGTAAGAGATATAGGGGTTGAAAGTTTCGAATAAAAAATGGCAACTTGCGAGTTTACAATTATTGATGTTTATGACTTCCATTCGATTGTACCGCGTTTGTACCGGATTGTACCGCTTTCCAAATCGTTTGTACCTTAAGGAGCTAAGAGATATAAGGGTTGAAAATTTCGAATAAAAAATGGAAACTTGTGGGTTTAGAATTAGTTTATGATTTTCATTTGATTGTACCACGTTTGTACCGGATCGTGCCGCCTTTTTTTTCGTTTGTACCCTAAGGGGGTAAGAGATATAGGGGTTGGAAAATTCGTATAAAAAATGTAAAAAAATGGCAACTGGGTATATTATTATTAATGTTTATGACTTCCATTCGATTGTACCGCGTTTGTACCGGATTGTACCGCTTTCCAAATCGTTTGTACCCTAAGGACGTAAGAGATATAGGGGTTGAAAGTTTCGAATAAAAAATGGCAACTTGCGAGTTTACAATTATTGATGTTTATGACTTCCATTCGATTGTACCGCGTTTGTACCGGATTGTACCGCTTGCCAAATCGTTTGTACCCTAAGGGGGTAAGAAATATAGGGGTTGGTAACTTTGTAAAAAAATGCGAGACTTGGTGGTTTACAATTATTAATGTTTATGACTTCCATTCGACTGTTCTACGTTTTTACCGGATTGTACCGCTTTCCAAATCGTTTGTACCCTAAGGGGGTAAGAAATATAGGGGTTGGTAACTTCGAATAAAAAATGGAGACTTGGGGGTTTACAATTATTAATGTTTATGACTTCCATTCGATTGTACTGCGTTTGTACCGGATTGTACCGCTTTCCAAACCGTTTGTACCCTAAGGGGGTAAGATATAGGGGTTGGTAACTTCGAATAAAAAATGGAGACTTGGGGGTTTACAATTATTAATGTTTATGACTTCCATTCGATTGCACTGCGTTTGTACCGGATTGTAACGCTTTCCAAATCGTTTGTACCCTAAGGGGATAAGAGATATAGGGGTTGGTAACTTCGAATAAAAAATTCGTAACTGGGTATACAATTAATAATGTTTATGGCTTCCCTTCGATTGTACCACGTTAGTACCGAATTGTACCGCTTTCCGAATCGTTTGTACTCTAAGGGGGTTAGAGAGATAGGGGTTGGTAACTTCGTAAAAAAAATGGAGACTTGGGGGTTTACAATTATTAATGTTTATGACTTTCATTTGACTGTTCTACGTTTGTACCGGATTGTACCGCTTTCCAAATCGTTTGTACCCTAAGGGGGTAAGAAATATAGGGGTTGGTAACTTTGTAAAAAAATGGAGACTTGGGGGTTTACAATTATTAATGTTTATGACTTCGATTCGATTGTACTGCGTTTGTACCGGATTGTACCGCTTTCCAAATCGTTTGTATCCTAAGGGGGTAAGAGATATAGGGTTGGGAAATTCGTATAAATTAATGTAGAAAAATGGCAACCGGGTGTATAATTATTAATGTTTATGGCTTCCCTTCGATTGTACCACGTTAGTACCGGATTGTACCGCTTTCCAAATCGAGTGTACCCTAAGGGCGTAAGAAATATAGGGGTTGGTAATTTTGTATAAAAAATTGAGACTTGGGGGTTTACAATTATTAATGTTTATGACTTCTATTCGACTGTTCTCCGTTTGTACCGGATTGTACCACCTTCCAAATCGTTTGTACCCTACGGGGGTAAGAGATATAGGGGTTGGTAACTTTGTATAAAAAATGGAGACTTGGGGGTGTACAATTATTAATGATTATGACTTCCATTCGATTGTACCGCGTTTGTACCGGATTGTACCACTTTCCAAATCGTTTGTACCCTAAGGGGGTAAGAAATATAGGGGTTGGTAACTTTGTATAAAAAATGGAGACTTGGGGGTGTACAATTATTAATGTTTATGACTTCCATTCGATTGTACCGCGTTTGTACCGGATTGTACCGCTTTCCAAATCGTTTGTACTCTAAGGGGGTTAGAGAGATAGGGGTTGGTAACTTCGTAAAAAAAATGGAGACTTGGGGGTTTACAATTATTAATGTTTATGACTTTCATTCGACTGTTCTACGTTTGTACCGGATTGTACCGCTTTCCAAATCGTTTGTACCCTAAGGGGGTAAGAAATATAGGGGTTGGTAACTTTGTAAAAAAATGGAGACTTGGGGGTTTACAATTATTAATGTTTATGACTTCCATTCGATTGTACTGCGTTTGTACTGGATTGTACCGCTTTCCAAATCGTTTGTACCCTAAGGGGGTAAGAGATATAGGGTTGGAAAACTCGTATAAATTAATGTAGAAAAATGGCAACCGGGTGTATAATTATTAATGTTTATGGCTTCCCTTCGATTGTACCACGTTAGTACCGGATTGTACCGCTTTCCAAATCGAGTGTACCCTAAGGGCGTAAGAAATATAGGGGTTGGTAATTTTGTATAAAAAATGGAGACTTGGGGGTTTACAATTATTAATGTTTATGACTTCTATTCGACTGTTCTCCGTTTGTACCGGATTGTACCACCTTCCAAATCGTTTGTACCCTACGGGGGTAAGAGATATAGGGGTTGGTAACTTTGTATAAAAAATGGAGACTTGGGGGTGTACAATTATTAATGTTTATGACTTCCATTCGATTGTACCGCGTTTGTACCGGATTGTACCGCTTTCCAAATCGAGTGTACCCTAAGGGGGTAAGAAATATAGGGGTTGGTAACTTTGTAAAAAAAATTGAGACTTGGGGGTTTACAATTATTAATGTTTATGACTTCCATTAGACTGTTCTGCGTTTGTACCGGATTGTAACGCTTTCCAAATCGTTTGTCCCCTAAGGGGATAAGAGATATAGGGGTTGGTAACTTCGAATAAAAAATTCGTAACTGGGTATACAATTAGTAATGTTTATGGCTTCCCTTCGATTATACCACGTTAGTACCGGATTGTACCGCTTTCCAAATCGTTTGTACTCTAAGGGGGTTAGAGAGATAGGGGTTGGTAACTTCGTAAAAAAAATTGAGACTTGGGGGTTTACAATTATTAATGTTTATGACTTTCATTCGACTGTTCTACGTTTGTACCGGATTGTACCGCTTTCCAAATCGTTTGTACCCTAAGGGGGTAAGAAATATAGGGGTTGGTAACTTTGTAAAAAAAATGGAGACTTGGGGGTTTACAATTATTAATGTTTATGACTTCCATTCGACTGTTCTACTTTTGAACCGGATATTAACGCTTTCCAAATCGTTTGTACCCTAAGGGGATAAGAGATATAGGGGTTGGTAACTTCGAATAAAAAATTCGTAACTGGGTATACAATTAATAATATTTATGGCTTCCCTTCGATTGTACCAGGTTAGTACCGGATTGTACCGCTTTCCAAATCGTTTGTACTCTAAGGGGGTTAGAGAGATAGGGGTTGGTAACTTCGTAAAAAAAATGGAGACTTGGGGGTTTAGTTTGTACCGGATTGTAACGCTTTCCAAATCGTTTGTCCCCTAAGGGGATAAGAGATATAGGGGTTGGTAACTTCGAATAAAAAATTCGTAACTGGGTATACAATTAGTAATGTTTATGGCTTCCCTTCGATTATACCACGTTAGTACCGGATTGTACCGCTTTCCAAATCGTTTGTACTCTAAGGGGGTTAGAGAGATAGGGGTTGGTAACTTCGTAAAAAAAATTGAGACTTGGGGGTTTACAATTATTAATGTTTATGACTTTCATTCGACTGTTCTACGTTTGTACCGGATTGTACCGCTTTCCAAATCGTTTGTACCCTAAGGGGGTAAGAAATATAGGGGTTGGTAACTTTGTAAAAAAAATGGAGACTTGGGGGTTTACAATTATTAATGTTTATGACTTCCATTCGACTGTTCTACTTTTGAACCGGATATTAACGCTTTCCAAATCGTTTGTACCCTAAGGGGATAAGAGATATAGGGGTTGGTAACTTCGAATAAAAAATTCGTAACTGGGTATACAATTAATAATATTTATGGCTTCCCTTCGATTGTACCAGGTTAGTACCGGATTGTACCGCTTTCCAAATCGTTTGTACTCTAAGGGGGTTAGAGAGATAGGGGTTGGTAACTTCGTAAAAAAAATGGAGACTTGGGGGTTTACAATTATTAATGTTTATGACTTTCATTCGACTGTTCTACGTTTGTACCGGATTGTACCGCTTTCCAAATCGTTTGTACCCTAAGGGGGTAAGAAATGTAGGGGTTGGTAACTTTGTAAAAAAATTAAGACATGGGGGTTTACAATTGTTTATGTTTATGACTTCTAATCGACTGTTCTACGTTTGTACCGGATTGTACCGCTTTCCAAATCGTTTGTACCCTAAGGGGGTAAGAGATATAGGGGTTGAAAGTTTCGAATAAAAAGTGGAAACTTGTGGGTTTACAATTAGTTTATGACTTTCATTTGATTGTACCACGTTTGTACCGGATTGTACCGCTTTTTTTCGTTTGTACCCTAAGGGGGTAAGAGATATAGGGGTTGGAAAATTCGTATAAAAAATGTAAAAAAATGGGAACTGGGTATTTAATTATTAATGTTTATGACTTCCATTCGATTGTACCGCGTTTGTACCGGATTGTACCGCTTTCCAAATCGTTCGTACCTTAAGGAGCTAAGAGATATAAGGGTTGAAAGTTTCGAATAAAAAATGACAACTTGCGAGTTTACAATTATTGATGTTTATGACTTCCATTCGATTGTACCGCGTTTGTACCGGATTGTACCGCTTTCCAAATCGTTTGTACCCTTAGGAGGTAAGAGATATAGGGGTTGAAAGTTTCGAATAAAAAATGGCAACTTGCGAGTTAACAATTATTGATGTTTATGACTTCCATTCGATTGTACCGCGTTTGTACTGGATTGTACCGCTTTCCAAATCGTTTGTACCCTAAGGAGGTAAGAGATATAAGGGTTGAAAGTTTCGAATAAAAAATGGAAACTTGTGGGTTTACAATTAGTTTATGACTTTCATTTGATTGTACCACGTTTGTACCGGATTGTACCGCTTTTTTTCGTTTGTACCCTAAAAGGGTAAGAGATAAAGGGTTGAAAAATTCGTATAAAAAATGTAAAAAAATGGCAACCGGGTGTAAAATTATTAATGTTTATGGCTTCCCTTCCATTGTACTACGTTAGTACCGGATTGTACCGCTTTCCAAATCGTTTGTAACAGTCGAATGGAAGTCATAAACATTACTAATTGTAAACCCCCAAGTCTCAATTCGGACGGCGGAATTGCTAGGACTCCGCCGAGTGGACGATTACCGGGCCTCTGCCTCTTCTATGCTGCTTGCTGAACTACCAGCTCCCCGCCGAGTAGGCCATTGTTGGGCCTCCGGCATTGCTGCTTGCTGAACTGCCAGCTTCCCGCCGAGTGGGCCATTGCTGGGCCTCCGGCGCTGAGGCGCTGCTGCGCTACAGGCACTCCGTCTGGTTGACGGGCTACGTATTCACCACCCTTCACCTCATTTTTCGTGCTCGCTTTACCAACTGTAAACTTGATTGTGTGTTCCAATAGTTACAGTTCATTTACGTGTGACTCCCGGATTTACTGACTGTTTCTTTATTATCGTATTATAAAATTGTTGTGTGTTAAGTGTTTCCTTATTTGCCCGACTAGGGATAGATAGGTAGGATTCACTGATAACGTCACATTCCTTACAACTGGTGTGGCAGACGTGCTATCAGGAGGTCCTAGGGCCGTCTGTTACAATACAGTTTCAACAATTCAGTACAATCGAATGGAAGTCATAAACATTCATAATTTTAAACCCCCAAGTCTCCATTTTTTTTACAAAGTTACCAACCCCTATATTTCTTACCCCCTTAGGGTACAAACGATTTGGAAAGCGGTACAATCCGGTACAAACGTAGAACAGTCGAATGGAAGTCATAAACATTAATAATTGTAAACCACCAAGTCTCGCATTTTTTTTACAAAGTTACCAACCCCTATATTTCTTACCCCCTTAGGGTACAAACGATTTGGCAAGCGGTACAATCCGGTACTAACGTGGTACAATCGAAGGGAAGCCATAAACATTAATAATTATACACCCGGTTGCCATTTTTCTACATTTTTTATACTAATTTTCCAACCCCTATATTTCTTACCCCCTTAGGGTACAAACGATTTGGAAAGCGGTACAATCCGGTACAAACGTAGAACAGTCGAATGGAAGTCATAAACATTAATAATTGTAAACCCCCAAGTCTCCATTTTTTATACAAAATTACCAACCCCTATATTTCTTACGCCCTTAGGGTACACTCGATTTGGAAAGCTTTACAATCCGGTACTAACGTGGTACAATCGAAGGGAAGCCATAAACATTAATAATTATACACCCGGTTGCCATTTTTCTACATTAATTTATACGAATTTTCCAACCCTATATCTGTTACCCCCTTAGGGTACAAACGATTTGGAAAGCGGTACAATCCGGTACAAACGCAGTACAATCGAATCGAAGTCATAAACATTAATAATTGTAAACCCCCAAGTCTCCATTTTTTATTCGAAGTTACCAACCCCTATATCTCTTACCCCCTTAGGGTACAAACGGTTTGGAAAGCGGTACAATCCGGTACAAACGCAGTACAATCGAATGGAAGTCATAAACATTAATAATTTTAAACCCCCAAGTCTCCATTTTTTTTACAATGTTACCAACCCCTATATTTCTTACCCCCTTAGGGTACAAACGATTTGGAAAGCGGTACAATCCGGTACAAACGTAGAACAGTCGAATGGAAGTCATAAACATTAATAATTGTAAGCCCCCAAGTCTCCATTTTTTTTACAAAGTTACCAACCCCTATATTTCTTACCCCCTTAGGGTACAAACGATTTGGAAAGCGGTACAATCCGGTACAAACGCAGTACAATCGAATGGAAGTCATAAACATTAATAATTTTAAACCCCCAAGTCTCCATTTTTTTTACAATGTTACCAACCCCTATATTTCTTACCCCCTTAGGGTACAAACGATTTGGAAAGCGGTACAATCCGGTACAAACGTAGAACAGTCGAATGGAAGTCATAAACATTAATAATTGTAAGCCCCCAAGTCTCCATTTTTTTTACAAAGTTACCAACCCCTATATTTCTTACCCCCTTAGGGTACAAACGATTTGGAAAGCGGTACAATCCGGTACAAACGCAGTACAATCGAATGGAAGTCATAAACATTAATAATTGTAAACCCCCAAGTCTCCATTTTTTATTCGAAGTTACCAACCCCTATATTTCTTACCCCCTTAGGGTACAAACGATTTGGAAAGCGGTACAATCCGGTACAAACGTAGAACAGTCGAATGGAAGTCATAAACATTAATAATTGTAAACCACCAAGTCTCGCATTTTTTTTACAAAGTTACCAACCCCTATATTTCTTACCCCCTTAGGGTACAAACGATTTGGCAAGCGGTACAATCCGGTACAAACGCGGTACAATCGAATGGAAGTCATAAACATCAATAATTGTAAACTCGCAAGTTGCCATTTTTTATTCGAAACTTTCAACCCCTATATCTCTTACGTCCTTAGGGTACAAACGATTTGGAAAGCGGTACAATCCGGTACAAACGCGGTACAATCGAATGGAAGTCATAAACATCAATAATTGTAAACTCGCAAGTAGCCATTTTTTATTCGAAACTTTCAACCCCTATATCTCTTAAGTCCTTAGGGTACAAACGATTTGGAAAGCGGTACAATCCGGTACAAACGCGGTACAATCGAATGGAAGTCATAAACATTAATAATTATATACCCAGTTGCCATTTTTTTACATTTTTTATACGAATTTTCCAACCCCTATATCTCTTACCCCCTTAGGGTACAAACGAAAAAAAAGGCGGTACGATCCGGTACAAACGTGGTACAATCAAATGAAAATCATAAACTAATTCTAAACCCACAAGTTTCCATTTTTTATTCGAAATTTTCAACCCTTATATCTCTTAGCTCCTTAAGGTACAAACGATTTGGAAAGCGGTACAATCCGGTACAAACGCGGTACAATCGAATGGAAGTCATAAACATCAATAATTGTAAACTCGCAAGTTGCCATTTTTTATTCGAAACTTTCAACCCCTATATCTCTTACGTCTTTAGGGTACAAACGATTTGGAAAGCGGTACAATCCGGTACAAATGCGGTACAATCGAATGGAAGTCATAAACATTAATAATTATATACCCAGTTGCCATTTTTTTACATTTTTTATACGAATTTTCCAACCCCTATATCTCTTACCCCCTTAGGGTAAAAACGAAAAAAAAAGCGGTACGATCCGGTACAAACGTGGTACAATCAAATGAAAATCATAAACTAATTCTAAACCCACAAGTTTCCATTTTTTATTCGAAATTTTCAACCCTTATATCTCTTAGCTCCTTAAGGTACAAACGATTTGGAAAGCGGTACAATCCGGTACAAACGCGGTACAATCGAATGGAAGTCATAAACAGCAATAATTGTAAACTCGCAAGTTGCCATTTTTTATTCGAAACTTTCAACCCCTATATCTCTTACGTCCTTAGGGTACAAACGATTTGGAAAGCGGTACAATCCGGTACAAACGCGGTACAATCGAATGGAAGTCATAAACATTAATAATTATATACCCAGTTGCCATTTTTTTAAATTTTTTATACGAATTTTCCAACCCCTATATCTCTTACCCCCTTAGGGTACAAACGAAAAAAAAAGCGGTACAATCCGGTACAAACGTGGTACAATCGAATGGAAGTCATAAACATTAATTATTAGATACTTAGTTGCCAGCTTCACATAGGTAATTTAAAGTTAACTTTGCCAAATTTGGTAAGGAACACGACGCGCCTAAATTGGTCACGTCGTGACCAACCACGCACGTGGCGACTTTTTTTTTGGTCATGACCTGATATTTAAACCTCAAGGGGATAGGTCTTCTGGGTTACTTTTCTAAATTGTACTATGGAATATTCTTACAAAAAAGAAATTATACAACCATAAAAACCGAAACCAAAACTATTTATTAAATAATTAGTAGGTACTTCTGGTTTTACAAAAATCTTTGCCTTACCTTATCATAGAACAATTACATGCTACTAAATTCTTATAGATAAAGTTAATTAATCGTAATCAGTACTCGTCTCTCTTTCCACATCATGTCTTATTATGAAATCCAGAAATTGAGCTGGAGGACCTAAGTTTTGTTGATGTCTACCCCACGCCATATACCACAATACAGACATGACGTGGCTACAACAACCATGTGTTCTCTTCCCAGAAATACAGGAACAGTAATGTCCTTTTATTGCTGCTACGCCATCATTAAGCCCTTCTATCAAGAAGATCTAGAAAGAATATTTAAGATAATAATGTGGAAGCGGGGGACGCGGATGACTCATTGCCGAGTAGGTAGTATTTAACAATGGGAAACTTAAAACATCACACGGAGTATTTTTATTTAAGAAAAATAACGCCTGATATAAAACAATAGCAATCTACTAAACACTCTCTAACTTGGTTTTGTTACGGTTAGTAGACCTAGCTCTTTTTGCTATTGATTTGTCATACAGTCCTCTAACATATGGCCTAGGTTTCAATTCTGGCGAAAAGAAAAAAAAAAACATGCCAGCTATGTATGGCAAAAGTTGCATAGCCCTTTAACATGTACGCATTCCCAAAAAAATTATAAAATTGAGTTTTGCACAACACTAAAGCGGCAAGCGGCCGGAACAAAGAGTCTAGTCGAGTTTGCCGCTGGCGCCGCGGCATCCTTTTGACGGCATGTGTATCAAGTAAAATTTGCAGAAGCGACATCGTGCGGTAAGATTATTGGTCAAATTTGAAGGTTTGTTTTGTTCAGATTGTTTGTGATATTAACTTACTTATTGTACTGGCTGCTGATGCATCGGAATAGTTGTTAATGTAGAATAGAGCATAATAATAATTACGTGCTTTTGTGATCCAAGCCTTTGATAGACAAGTTGACGGTTCTTCATCTGTTATTACAGATATTCTAAGTAAGTAGGTAGGTACAGGGAACCTTAATTTCAGGTTAGTCAGTTGTTAATAATAATAAGCCGATAAAATATTGGTCAAACAGCGCTAACACAAAACACGCTGAGATGCAGGGCATTATTAGGTTCAATACTATTGCGAACTGTCGTGTCTGCGCAATTTTTTTGTTCGTTTAATTTAGGTAATCTTACAAAGTTGCAATTGCGAGGGGAAAAGTCGGCCATTTTTATTTGTACCTATACTGTTTCGTGACCCGAAATATGACCTAAGATGTAAACACAGGTGATGATAGGGTTGTTGTAGCGTATTTTTAGTGAAATCTTTGAACAGCTATTTCTCTAAATTAATTGATTTTTGGGGAAAGTTGTAGAACAAAAGTTGTCCATTATTATGGGTACTTTAACACCCTTTCGGATTAGTACCCCCTTTCTGACTAACCTTGTATAATTTAACAGCGCACTACGATATTAATAAAAGTGCCGTAAACGCTTTGTGGGACGAGACTAGAAACGGAAGAAGTGGCGACGATTTAGGTGTTTTTATATCGTGCGGATTTCATCACGCATGCGGAATTGCCCCGCATGCGTAACCCCCGCAAACGTCTTTTTATTGACAAACAAATATTTATTGTACTGCGTGGAATACGCACACGGGACGCGGGGCGTGATCCTGGTCAGCAGAACCGCGCGGGGCCCCCGCGTGCTTGAGCGCTTCTGTGAAAACCAGTGTGCATTTTAAGGTATGTCCACATTTGTAGCATTTTGGCGTATCGTATCTCGGTCGCGTGGCACCGACGTGCATCATGATCGCTGGTTAGGACAAACACACATACAAATGTGGACGTACGCACAAGTTGCGTATGATATGCCCCCGTGGAAATGTTCTATCTTCCAATATATTTTCTATTATGTCAGTGGTCATGTTGTGCTATTAGCCCGTGAGCCAGCAACAGTTTTTCCGGACCAATTTCTTCTCAAGCGATAACTCGTGGAATGCTTCAGAGAGTTGTATTATGCAGCATGGTGAACGTCAGCTGCCGCTCCGTGGGTGGGTTGGGCAGCGGCAGCCCCTCAAACACGTAAAAAAAAAGAAAAGTTTTCAGTCATTTCCTCCCGACTGAAAATTTGTTAAATGATAGTTAACGCAATTATTCGAAGATAAAAAAAGTCAGCTGCCCGTACCGTGGTGGATTATACGTCAGCTGGTCACATGAACATGCAAAAAAATTTTTTTCGTTCAGTGATTTCCTCTCACTTGAAAATTTGTCAGATGATAGTTCACATGCTGTTTTGAATAAATAAAAACGTCAGCTGGCTCTATGTTGGCGGAAAGGTCGTCAGCTGATGCAGTGAAAGGTGGAGCATGGGAGCCAGACGTGAGCGCCGATCGCTTATTTAAATACGTCAGCTGACGGGTTTTCCACCAACATAGAGCCAGCTGACGTTTTTATTTAAAAAAATGGAATTGAAACTTGAACACCTCCGACTTTGTCCAGAGATGTCTCGCCTTCATTGCTTTCACATCATCTTGCATAAACAGTGATCGATCTTGATAACCTTGCACCAAATACTTCCTAAGTATTGAAGACGCCAGAAATAGTAAGGCCTTTCCCAAACACAAACAAAAAAAGGTCGATCACTTGGAAAATCGAGAATTTACACTGACACGCCCGAGAAGAATAGAATTGAAGAATTGCAAAACAGAGAGATGAAGAGATTAGAAAAAGAATGAAAAAGTAAAGCAAGAGAAATAAAGAGAGCGCTGAGTTTATTAAATGAAGATAATGACAAATCAAATAAAACAAAAAGAAAAAAACCGGCCAAGTGCGAGTCGGACTCGCGCACGAAGGGTTCCGTACTATCTATACTAATATTATAAAGAGGTAGAATTTCTTTGTTTGTTTGTTTGTTTGTATGTAGGAGGTAATCTCCGAAATTACTCATCCGATTTCAAAAATTTTTTCACCAATAGGAAGCTACGTTATCCCTGAGTGCTATAGGCTATATTTTGGGATCAAAAAATTAGGGATCCGTAAATTAACGGGAGCGAAGCCGCGAGCAAAAGCTAGTTATCTATAAAAACGGTAAAAAAATCATGTCTGTTGTATGGGAGCCCCCCTTAAATATTTGTTTTATTTTAATTTAATTATTTATTTTTAAAGTGAATATATAACTAAAAATTCTGTGAATATTTCAAGCGTATACCTGTTGCCGTTATCAATATCGAGCAAAAACGAGCAAAAAAATCACATTTGTTGTATGGGATCCCTTAAATATTTGTTTTATTCTGTTTTTTAGTATTTGTTGTTATAGCGGCAACAGAAATATATCATCTGTGAAAATTTCAACTGTCTAACTATCACGGTTCATGAGATACAGCCTGGTGACAGACAGACAGACGGACAGCGGAGCTTTAGTAATAGGGTCCCGTTTTACCCTTTGGGTACGGAACCCTAAAAACCAAAGAGATTGAAGTAATTTGTAGTGACAGTGAAACAGATATCAGCCGAAGAGAAAGTTCCGCTTCACCTTTCGACGTGCTTGAAGAAAACGAAGAAGAAGATGATCATAAAGTGCCTGTTGACCCTGAAAATGTCAAAGATGCTGCCTTTGTGCCTATACAATTTGAAAAAAAAAGTTCGTTATTTACTATGTCGAACAAATCATCAAACACTACAGTTTGACAGAAGTAATGGTTTCATTTTTGAGGAAGAAGCCAGGATCTTCTATGAATTTTGTCTTTCCAGACGTCAAAGATGAAGGATCAGTGGATCTATCAGATGTAGTTTTGATATTATCTGATCCTAAATTAGCTAAGACAGCTAAGATCGCCAACATTTATAGTTTCAACAAAGATCTCTTTTTATAACGTACATTAATAAGGTCAGGTGGGGTAAGAGGGACGCCAGGTGAAGAGGTACAGTAACTCTTATATAGAAAACTATAAAGCCTAGCTCTATGGTTACTCTGTCGATAAAACAGTATTAGGTATAGTTTCAATATTTTATGGATAGATGGCACTACAACACAATAAGTACGTGATTAAAACAGAAAGAAAAAATCAGTTGACAAATTATAAAAATGTGACCTAGCGGTGTTTTTTGTGGGCGATTTTTTAAGGGATAAAATATCTGTGATACGGCAAATTTGTTGGTAAGTGTAATTCTAATGTTGAATCTTTATTTTCCGCATGATAAGTTGTTTGTAGCATGTGTTTTTAGTGCTTTTTCGCTGTCTTCAAAAACATAACCTACAAAATACCAAGCCGGGAAAGAGGAGCTACCTTATGTTCCTCTTTCCCGGTTTTAGGGGTAACAAACATTTTGCAAGTTGAAAATCACCTATCTAGATTAGGTAGGTATAAATACATGGTTTAACTCATCTTGGCGCGCGGAGCTATTTGTGCATGCGCTTATAATTATTACACAGCTTTAATTTGTGTGGCAGTGACTCGGGCCAATTGACAGTCATTCATCGTACCCATACAAGGCACTATGTGTGCGCGCCAAAATGTGTTGATATCTCTATACAACAGGCTTGTTATTTGTGGTAAGTCACGAACAATTGATTAATGTTTTTTTTATTATTTCTTTTTTTATACAGGGTTTGATCAACATGATTATAAATATCTTGTTTTGTTAATTGCATAAAACACACCACACTAATTAATTGTTAATCGTGATTTTCACAATTAAGTATCCTAAAAATAAACAGTCGTTAGTGTCAATAAATTAATTGTTAGTAGTTCCTGTAATTTATTTTTACCGTATTGGAGGTACATATATATTTATTTGTTACAGAAAAAGTAAAATGCCTCGAAATTATATAAGAAAAACGGAACGGAGCTCTTACCCGAAAGAAAAATTGTTAGAAGCAGTGGCGGCTGTTAAAAGTGGTGCACTGTCGGGTTATGCAGCCTCAAAACATTATGGAATACCATACCATACCATTATTTTGGTCATTATGTATAAACGCAGTGCAGTATATTCGTTTATGCATAACGATCAGAGTGAAAAAATGACAGAAAAGTGTTGTAAGTTTTTTGTACGTTTGTTAAGTAAAACAAAGATTTTTACAATTATTTGTGTTTATTTTTATTCAGTTGAGTTACTCAAAGTTGGAAAACCGATTTAGATACATTTATAATAAATACAAACCACACTCACTTAGTGACATTCATCGTTTATTTTCCTTAATATTTTTATTAAAAACCAAATTACAGTATAATGTTTTTAACATTCGTAGTTTACAACCCCTGTCCTTACTAATATGTTCCTCTTACCCCATTTTTTTTATTGTTCGGTAATGCTAAATTAAACCATATTTTAACTATGGTATGGTTTCATTTCCATTACGTCGAAAGGCAGTTCTCAAATTTTTAGAGATACATTAAATACGTGTTTTTACTTGTACGAATCGAAGCGTTTCTCTTATCCCTAATTTCGGGAAAGAGAAACAATTAGAAGACCTGGCTTTGTAGTCAAATTGTTCCGTTATTACTGGAAGAATCAATTTCTGTGTTAAAATACCAGTTAGCATGGTTCGTTAGCGAAACTTTGTTTTTCTTTATTTTGTAAATTCTTCCCTATTGCAATTCATTTCCTATAGCGTCCCTTTACCCATTCGACATACACTTCGCCCACGAAATCGTCCCTTTTTTTCAATACCTTAAACCAGTTCCGCGGCCCTAAAAACAAGTTCGTTGTGTGTAGCCCTCACGCATATAAACAACATTTTACTATATGACGAGTCCTTGGATGTTTTCGCTAGTACTGAGCTGAGATTCCTGACCACTGCTGCACGATACCTGGAATCCATAGCCGCACCTAGTACCATCTCATTGTATTAGATTAACGATAGCTGCTATATATTGATATTTGTATAATAATAATTTTAATTGAACACTATTAATAATTCCATCCTAATTCTATTTAATTGGACCCCTATTAGCGAAAGAAATACCTGCAGTGTTTCATAATGACTGTGATCGCGCTTTACCGATTTCTCTTCCTAAAGATTCCGAAGAGCTGTCCACTTTTAACCCATGTTCTGCCAAAGAAATACTAAAAATAATAACAAACCTTGATCCAAATTGTAGCACGGGCTTAGATGGAATTAATACCAAAGGAATTAAATGTATTCAAAACTTGATTGTGAACAACTTAAGTCAATGTTTAAACAAATTACTAGCTGACGGAAACTTTCCTGAAACACTAAAAGTAGCAAAAGTAACTCCCATATACAAATCGGGAAATGTTACAGATCCTGGCAATTATCGACCAATTTCAGTATTACCTATAATGTCAAAAATATTAGAAAAAAATCTCCACAACCGATTAGAAAATTATTTAAACGCAATTAATTTTATTACCGACCGCCAATATGGATTTAGACCAAAAAGTAATACTACTACAGCTACAATTGATCTCGTCACTAAAATTAAACATAATATAGATCGTAAAAATATAGTCTTAGGTGTCTTTATAGACTTAAAAAAGGCATTTGATACGGTTTGCCACAGTTTGCTTTTGAAGAAATTGGAATCCATTAACATCACTGGTAGTGTTCTAAAAATGTTCGAATCATACCTAACCAACCGCTCACAAGTGGTAAAACTTGGTAATCATCAAAGTGAAGCAACACCTATAACATGTGGCGTCCCACAGGGATCAATTCTAGGACCTTTGCTCTTCCTGATTTACATAAATAATATCCACGAAATAAGGTTACATGGTCACCTTACCTTGTATGCTGATGATACGTGTTTATTCTACTTTGGATCTTCCATCCATCATATTAATTCACAAGCCCAAGAAGACTTAAATGCTTTATTCACATGGTTTCAATTCAATCTACTAACAATAAATACCTCAAAAACATGTTATCTAATATTTAAGGCAAAAAATAAAATAATTCCCCCATTTGATCCACTTACAATTAACGGCGTGCCTCTAGAGTTAAAAACATGCGAAAAATATCTCGGACTAAGAATAGACAGCTCCCTTACATAGAATGCTCACATCGAATACATAAAAAGCAAACTCTCGACACTAGTCGGGACACTTCGCAACATAGTTCGATGTCTTCCAAGAAGATTGCGGTACACCATTTATAACTCTCTAGTGAAGCCACATCTACTGTATTTAATTGAAATCTGGGGCAATGCTACAAAAACAAAATTGTCAGAACTTCAAATATCCCAAAATAAATTGATAAATATGCTTTTTAACTATCCATACTTAACATCAACCAGTAAAATATATAATGACACAAAAATAATGAATATAAAACAACTATATATTTATAACACATGTATTTTCATCAGAAAAGTTCTCAACAAAAGCATTCACACAAATATTATACTTACCCAATACAAACAAATTACTCAACGGAGCACACGACGAGCAAGCTTACTGGTTTTACCAAAAGCTAGAACCAACTATGGCAAAAAAATTCTAACATTTGAAGGAGCACAACTGTATAATAAAATACCCTCACGAATAAGAAATGTACACTCATTCAATGCATTTAAAACTCAGCTCAGCCAGTATGTTACATCTGGAAAAATAAATGCGTTGGGTGGGTCGGGTTTCCGATCTGTTAATTAGTCTGTAACTGGTGATGTCGAACTTTTGTAATTTTAATTATGAATAGTATTGTTCTCAAGTAAGTGACATGTTATGTTTTCATTGAGAATAAAGTTTCTTTAAACCTAATTTAATTTTGTATAATTCTATTTTATTTGTTTAATCCTATTTTAAAATTGTATAATTCTATTTAATTTTGTATTATTGCGTGTATATTTAGTTTTGTCTTATTTTAGTTTCATGATTGTCTTTTATTAGCCTATAACTTGTGTTTGGTGTCTTACCACTGTTAGTGCGAGTTGGTGATTAATAAATAAATAAATTATGTGTGCGTTCGCGCAGCGGAATGTTGTTGAATTTAAAGATTTTAATTATGCAGTTATTTAGTGTATGACGTCGTACAATTGTGTATGGTAAAAAAAAATTGTGCACGCAGCCATTGTGGAGAAATTCACCAAAAACTGGTTCCGCTGGGCGAACGTTGTCCTGGCGGAACTTTTTTTAATCCATAGACTTTAGAAGAAAGGAGATGTGTCCAAAAATTAGTGTGTATTTGTGTATGTATGAATAAAATTAGTGCATGCATAAACTTCGGAGAAATTCAAGTTTCCGCTACGCGAACGTTTGGCCATTAGCTAGTTTTCATATAAAGCGCTTACACAGAGAGCTGTAGATTTTTACATATATTTTTTAAACAAAATCTACCTTTAACTACAATTAGACCCTGGTTATTTTTTTCCAAAGATATTCAACATACCAAATTATTGATAATTTTTTATATGGTTATACATATAGTTGGGGTTCAGGCAATGATTAAAATAAAACTGTTATGATAAAATAACTGTGTATATTGGTATATAAAACTGTATAAAAGATAAGCAACAAGTATGAAAACAATTTAGTGGCGGGAGCGCGGAGGCACGACGCGCGTGCGTCTATCGCGGACAAGCGGAATCGACTGGTTTACTTTACGAGATTTAGCGGTCTAGGTATAAGATACGAGAAAAAAAAATCTCGTATATTTTTTTACGAGATTTTAACCACGTCTTTCTTTTTCAAAATTTCAACTACCGGCGATGCCTGGTACACATAAACATATCCCTATAAACAAGGCAAGATTGTCTAACTTTCCCCTAACTGCACCATGTATCCAAATCAAAATATTATAAAAAAGTTTACAGTAAACATCGTAATAAACGATCGACTCACTCAGCACATAACTAGATTCATTACCTCATCTCTGTAGTCTTTGGCCGGGGAATTCCCGCTCAATGTATTTCTTTGTTGTTGTCCTTGTTGCACTCATGTAAACATCGGATTCTTATCTCCCTTGCTCTAACCGAAACACGTAGGGAAATATAATTTAACTCAGTAGTAGTTGAAGTTTAATGAGTTCCAGTGCATTTTGATGTGTCTTCCGAATTTTTTAGTTATTATTTAAAATAATGAGTGGTGACAGTGAATCTCCACCCACTCCACCTAGAAAAAAAACTAAGAAGGAAGGATGGACAGCAAAAAAAACAGGTGACACGGTTTTTAAACATCATTCTCAAACTTTTCGAGATGAATGGTTACAGTATCCGACATTTGGAGACTGGCTGCAGCCAGATCTTAAAAATCCTCAAAGAGCGAAGTGCGCATTCTGTCCATCAAGTTCCTTAGTTGCCGAAATCACAAATCTCAAAAGTCACGCACAATCAAAAAAACATTTAAGAAACAAACCTGGTTCCTCGGGTCTACAATCCCAAAAATTATCTTCATTTGGTTTTAAGGCGGGTACGCCTGCAAAAAATAAACAAAAGGATCGAGCTGAAATTAAACTAGCTGCATTTTATGCAGAACATAATATTGCTTTTTCTGTGGCCGACCACTTGACTGATCTGTTAAAAGATATTATTACCGATTCGAAATTAGTACAAGAAATTCAACTTAAGCGTTCTAAACTCACTGCAGTTGTAAAAAATGCTATTGGGGAGGGGCACAAAATTGATTTGGCGAGTAAGTTGAAATCAACTTTTTTTTCTGCACTGACTGATGAGACCACAGACGTATCTACGATTAAAACGGCTTGTGTTGTGGTACGTTATTTTGACAACGATGCTCAGAAAATCTGCAGCGTATTCTGGGAATTGTATAAGATTTTTAAAGAGACAGAAACGGACACTGACGAAGTACCTACGGCGAGCGCTGAAAATATATACAGAGCGTTAGTAAATTCTTTTACCAGTCGTAATGTGCCACTTACAAACATGATTGGCTTTGGATCGGATGGATGTAACGTCATGATGGGCGAAAATGATTCAGTCAAAAGTCGTTTACTGTGAGACTTACCAGGTATTTTTATTTCGAAATGTGTTTGCCATTCAGCACACTTATGTGCAAGTCAGGCTTGTAAGGAACTTCCAGAATCAGCAGAACAACTACCTCGTGACATATATAACTTTTTTAAAAACAGTGACAAAAGGCAGTTTGATTTCCGCAAGTTTCAATCTTTTCTTGAAGTTGAGCCACATAAAATCTTGAAACCATCTCAGACCAGATGGCTCTCCTTAACAGCAGTAGTCGCAAGAATCTTAGAGCAATGGGAAGCACTGCGCTTATTTTTTATTGATTTCTCTACAAACCCAATTCACAAAGTGAAAGCCGGGGTAAAAAATCGAGCAATATCCATCTTGGAAAATCTGTGATCCTTTTCACAAGTTATATTTTTGTTTTCTCGACTGGTCCCTGTCTTTGTTCACCAAATTCAATCTAGAATTCCAAAATGAAAAAGTGGTTATTCACAAGCTGCATGATAAAATTCGAGATTTATATCAAGAACTTCTCCTACGTTATTTAAAACGAGAATATGTTATGCGTCCAAATGTAGGTGAAGTGGACCCTAAAAATGAGCAATTCCAATTACATGACGCCGCAATGTATCTTGGAGTTAAAGTATATGAACTACTGAAACATCCTGATGTGGTCAGGCAGCCCACAAAAAAGGCACAGTTCTTCACAAGCTGCAGAAATTTCCTTAGGACTGGTGCTTTAGAAATAAAAAAACGATACGAGATGGAAGACCCTGTGCTGTCAAAACTTCAAGCCCTAGGACCAGAATCGGCTCTCTCTAATAATTTCAGGGATCACGTCCCAACATTGATTCCCCTCATGGAAGTCTTACCACGCATAACTGCATCTTTCAGTGAAAGCCAAAAGCAACAGATAGACGATCAATGGAGAAGACTGCCTATTGCAAAAGCTCGGTACCCGGAACGGCTTCAAGATATTAAAGATCCTGATGAGTTCTGGGCAATGTTACTTAAAACAGAAGATTTCTCCGAATTGGCCAGTTTCACTCTCGCAGTTCTGTCTTTGCCTCATGCAAATGCAGACTGTGAGCGTGTTTTCAGTAAAACAAATTTAATTAAAACAGACCTTAGAAATCGTCTTATTACAGAAACAGTAAATGGTACACTTTTAGCTGCCGATTGTGCTAAGGGCCCAAATCGTCAAGGAAATTGTACAACATTTGAACCCTCTAAGGAAATATATTCTAGAATGACAGCTGAAACACTGTACAACAATAACAAAGATGATTTAAACAATATCCCTGATATTTTAATGTAATTAGCCACGTACTAGAATTTATTCTATTAAACACTGTTTTAAGCTTTCACGGTTTGTCTCTAAATTTAAAATGTCACTTACGGGATATCTTCCGTGATTATTTATTTGTTTGAGTTCCCGATATTTCGACGCTGTTGCAAGCGCCATGATCGCGGGTTGCAACAGCGTCGAAATATCGGGAACTCAAACAAATAAATAATCACGGAAGATATCCCGTAAGTGACATTTTAAATTTATTCTATTAATTAATATTTTGTACTCATTTAAGTAAACTTATTAAAATATGAATCACAGTTGTAATTTGTTTCATTTTACAGCCAATATATCTAATGCAAACCAGATGGAGGTAAATACAGTGTAAATTATGGATTGAACGACATTTTTTTTTTTTTTTACTTTTACGAGATTATGTTCTGAAATTACGAGATATTTGGCAACCCTGGTACGAGGAAAAACATTCAACGTCTGGCAACCCTGTGGCTTATGGATCGGGCGGCCGCGCAGCTTACGACAGTAGCCGAGCGGGATTCCGTACTATATCCTCCCCCTCCAAGTCAGTGGAGGATTTCGGAGCTGACTTGGGATTCTTTAAATTACGAGGTCTTCCCTTCTTCCTACCATAAATAGCGTCGGAATCGCCGACGTAGGGAGTAAGAAGACTGGCATGAATTGAATACGTATATTCTGTGACGTAAATGTGAAATAGTGTTGTAATTAGGGTTATAAATAACTTTAAAATATACTGTTAAATAATAAGCTATAAAATGGCTCCAATTAAAAAGAGAAGTGCTATATGGAATCACTTTAGTGAAATAGACAATCATAAAGCTAAATGTGGATATTGTGGGCAAGTAATGGCAATTCCAAATAAGTCTGTCGGTAATTTAAATAGACATATAATATGAAATTAAAACACCCAACGATCAAGCTTCAAATAGAACGGCAAGACATTTCAAATTGCCCGCCGTTAGAGTCGTCTCTGCCGGCACCGTCACCGCAGCCGGCGGCGTCAGTAGCTTCTTTGCCGTCGACTTCAAGAGCACCGTCGCTTACTATTTCCTCTATACAATCTTCATTGTCCGGATTTATTGATATACCACCAGCTTCAGGTCTGCCGTCATCGTCAAGAGCACCGCCAAGTGTATCGCAAGTATCGCAACTTCCTATTTCCTCCGTACAATCAACCATTCAGTCCACACTGTCCGAATACATTCATAAGCCGATCCCATTAAAAAAAAGCATGGAAATTGATAAACAAATTCTAAAATTACTAGTAAAAAATTATCACCCCTTTTCGCTAGTGGAACAAAAAGAATTCAAAGATTTATTACACATGATTATTCCTGGGTACAAACTGCCTACACGTAAAACCTTATCGGATAGCATATTACTGAAATATTACCAACAGTGCCTTGAAAAAGTATAAAAAGAGGTGGAATCCGCATATGCCATTTGTGCAACAACTGACTCTTGGACTTCAATTAATAATGTCAGTTTCGTATCAATAACTGTACATTATATAGACGATTCTAGTACCTTAAAGTCTCACCTTTTAGACTGTTTTCCTTTTTCGGAGCGTCACACAGCCATAAATATAAGCAATTGCCTTAAGAAAAAAATTATAGAATGGAAAATAGACAAAAAGGTAATTGCTATTGTGAGTGATAATGCGGCTAATGTTTTTGCTGCTATCCGAGAAGGAGGCTGGAGACATATTAGCTGTTTTGCCCATTCTATTAATTTAAGTGTCCAAGCATGCCTTAAGGACCTAGCTCCGACTTTGTCAAAAGTAAAGCATATTGTAAAATATTTTGAAAGGAGTTCTTCGGCCCTAGCTAAACTAAAAGATAGTCAAAAACAAATGGGTTTACCCGAATTAAAACTAAAACAAGATGTCATAACGAGATGGAACTCTACATATGATATGCTTCAAAGATTATTCAAATTAAAAGAAGCTATTATATCAACTATGGCGATATTAGAAAATACCCATGAGGCATTATCATCCCATGATTGGATTATTGTAGAAAAATCCATTACCATCTTAGAGATATTCTATAACATAACTAACGAAATAAGTTCAGAAAAGCACGTAACATTATCAACTGTGATTGTATTATGTAAAATCATGATTAGAAATATAAATAAACAACTAAATGAAGAAGGTACGTCCGGCCCGTCGGAAATTCGTTTAATGCTAAACACATTGAGACAGCAACTAAACGACAGATTTAGGAATGTAGAGAACAATTTAATGCATTATATGCTGACTCAACTATATTGGATCCACGGTATAAAAAACTCGGATTTAGAGACGAAAACAATTACAAAATTGCTCTGTGCAATTTGAAAAAAAAATTGGCATCGACTCTAGTTCCAGAAACACCAAATACTTCAACTGGAACTTCAGAAGCAAGTCAAAACATTGTAGTACCAGAGTTGGCCAAACCCACAGAATCTAAAAAAACCTCTATTTGGGATGATTTTGACACTGAATTAAATCAGAAATTAAGACCCTGTGGCGGTTACTCACTTTGTTTTGTCCACAATGTATAATAATTTAAACTCTAATTTATTTCATTGTAAAACACTCCACAACAACAAGTAGGTATCATATTTATTTTCCCTCATTTGACATTACACCATAAACAGTAAACTCACAGAACGCATTGTCTATTATCCATAACTTAACACTATTATTAAAATCATAATTCACAACATTTATTTATTTACTATATTTACAACACACATAATATTTACATACATGTTACCTATGGTCACCTGCCCATAATGTATGTACCTACATATACATAAATACCTACACATCGGTTAGTTACAGTGAAGTGTTGTGTAATAGTGTGAGAACATGCGAATTGCTGACAGTGGTAAAACGGACTACCGTGGGACAATCGAACGGGCACCTGTAGGATAATCTCGCTCGATCGCGGTAGCTAGAGGTTGTGTGCATAGCATTAACTTAGATTAAGTACATATTGTAAGTTAATAAATTGTAAAGGACAAAAATTGCCTTTTTTAAAACTCCTACCTAACGACCAAGGACGTAATTGGCGCAGTCGGTAGGATAGTCGAAACAGTGCGTGTAGTCCAACTTCAGTACGCGGCTGATAGTCGTATCGCGCCGACGGGTCGACTATCCCTACGAATCTACGAGCAGTGCCGTTGACGGAGTCTACAGAATCTACTGTTGCAGAGGACATCTGCATCCAAGCATCGATGAGACTTGTAATGCAGAACCTTCTGTGAGCAATATTTTAATTACGTAAAATTCCTATCGGTTGCTATTTCCGATCCTAGTAATAGTACATCCCTTATTCCTTATCTGTAAGTTTAATTATTAGGTGTCAAGATTTTTTCTTCAGAAAGAAAGAAGGACGTTAAGCCGAATCGACGGCATATAACTGTAGATAAGTTTAGATTTAGTAGCATACCTGAAATGCAACAGGAACCCGAAATGGCACAAGCCGAAAATAGTGTTAAGATTGAAAGAATTTGGAAAGCTCTTAGATTAGTATCGGAGTTTGACGGAAATTCTCATGTTCTAGTAAGATTTTTACACATTTGCGACAACTTAGTGTTGGAATATGTGCAGATAATCAATTAGTCAACTCAGCTTTATTAAACGGTATAATTAATAAAATTACTGGATCTGCTGCCCGTACATTAGCCACAAACGGTATCCCAGACAGTTAGGAAGGTATCCATAATACATTAGTGAACAGTTTTTCGGATCATAGAGATGAATGCTCTCTTTACACAGACTTATCTAAACTTGCCCAAGGTAACGATACGGTTAACGTATTCTATAAGCGAGTACAAAATTTGCTTAGTATAATCATGGCCTATGTTCAATTGCATGAGTCCGTCTCAACTACCGTAGAAGCTAAGAGACGATTGTACAGCCAGTTAGCATTAAAAACCTTCACGCGAGGATTGCAGGAACCAATTGGATCGCGCTTAAGATGCATGCGTCCAGAAACATTAGAAAAAACACTTGAATTCGCACAAGAAGAAATAAATATAACATACTTACAAAATAAGAATTTTCAGCTAGGATATCCTAGAAGAACGCCCCAAGTACCTACTAATTATCAAAGATTCAATAATCAGCCGCAAAGAAACGTCCTTCAGTCTCCGAATAATCAAATTAGACCCAATTTCAACCCTAACTATAACCGTAATTTAAATCTCAACAATAACTTATATCCCAATCCAAATCCTTACAATGCAAACTTTACACCGCAGGCCTCACCTATGTTTAGACATCAATTTCAAGGACCCTCAAGGACTCAACAGGTTATGAGGGCGTTACCGCGTTCAGACATGTCAACCGGCTTTAAAATTCCGCCTCGTGGTAACTTCCAACAAGGCCATCAAAACGCACCTGTACCTATGAGTGGTATAAGTTACCCTGTAGCTCGTAACTTACCTTTAACTAGGCAAATTGACCGTAGACAGCTTAACATTAATGAGATAGATGACCATTATAACCATGACACACCTTATGACATTGACTATACTCAATACTTACCTGACGACTGTATACCTTACGATGACACTGAAAATATACAAGAGAATGACGACCAAAATTTTCAGGAGGATCAGGATTCGTATTCCCCAGAATAGAATTAAATCTACAAGGCAAAAGACAACTTCCGTATATTCAAATTAAAAATCCACCACTGAAATTACTCATTGACACTGGTGCTAATCAGTCGTTCATTAGCCCTAATATAGTCGATAGGTATTTTTCTCATTTACCGATATACGAAGATCCATTCATAGTGTCAAATATTCATGCATCTACTAGAAACGAGTATTCTATAATAATTCCTTGTTTTCCAGAATTTGAAGGTCATAATCCAATAAAATTCTTCATTTATAAGTTTCATAATTATTTAGATGGTTTAATTGGATGTAATCTGTTAGAACATTGGAAAGCAAAAATAGACCTTCAGACACGTACGCTTAAAACTAACTTAACTTGTAATAGCATTCAAATGTATGACTCTAAAACTTTAATTTGAAACAATTATTCCTCCACAGTCCACTCAACTAATAAAGGTGCCCATTAGTGTTTCTCAAGGTGACGTAATTATAAATCAGCAATCTATCAATAGTTGTAATGTAACAGAGTGTCTGTCCACTGCAAGAAATAATAAGTGCCTTTTAGAAATTTCCAACCCCACTAATAATGATATCATTATTAGTCTAGACAAACCAATATGTGCACACATATTTAATGAACAGACAACACCCATCAACTTTAGTAATAACGCAAGTATTAAATTAATGATTTTTTATATAATTTTCAAGTAAAAAGTTTCTTTTTTTCATTTTTGGCTATTTTTTGTGCTTATGGTGATGGTTTCTTTTGTTTTGCATGCAGATGTCCAACTCACGCGCTAAAAAAATATTGCAAATAAGCATACAAAATGAACAGCATGATCTTGATCAAACCAAGAACCCTGACTCTGTTTTGTTTATTAATAACCAATTTCCAAAACCCTACAATGCTTTGGTTGGGCATGATAGCACAGCTTCTAATTCTGCTTCTTCGACTTTCTTTGATAATGGCTACATTGATTGTATTGAAAATGAACAGCCTGGTGTGGATGACGCATTTAGCCCTGAATTGATTGTCAATAAGAGTTTTAGTAACCAAAGATGTTCTAATACGCAGACGTATGAAATAGTCGAAAATGTGGTTATTGAAGACATATTTCCGCTTGAAATAGAACATTTCAGTCCAAGTTTGCTATCTACTCACCTAACATAATCACATAACTACGATTCTGAAAATGCACCTAATAGTTTTGAACCCACTTATGCGTATCCCTCTTCAAGTAATGATAAATCGGATGACGATTTGGTCGTACCTTTGACACAGGAAGAACTACCAACTCATGAAACTACACCTCAAATCCCAACTGTCTATCCTGAATTAATTAATAAATTAGTCGATTACAGTGATTCGGAATTTGAATCAGATGAGCCCATTGTAAAAAGAAAGAAAAGGTGTCAAGTAAAGAAGGAAGAATGGGCAATTGAAGTTAATAAAAGAATAGAGAAAATGGTAAACAATACTGCGGTAAGAAAAAGTAGATGGAGAGTGGCAAAGAAATATAAAGAAACCAAAAAAGGAGTTGAAGCCCCGCTGTAGTTGCAAGGAAAAGAGGAATAGTGTTATTCGGTGTCATATTATATCTGAAGATGACAGAAAAATGTTATTTGATAAATTTTGGAATATGACTTGGGCTGAAAAACGAGTTTATGTTGATAATTTAGTAAAAATTGTACATACTAATAGGCAAAGAGATAGGAAAGACCCTCAAAAATCTAAAAGAGTCAATACTTTTATTTACCACCTAAAAAAAGGTGAGGATATGATTAGAGTCTGTAAGACGTTATTTTTAAATACTTTTTCTATTGGTAAATCTAGTATCTGGGGTTGGAAGGTTGATGCTGCTGGAATGACTAATGATGAACAATTACCAAGAACTACTCCCAGAAAGCCCTTTGACCAAGAAATAAAAAATTTACAAGACTTTTTAGATGAGTTACCCAAAATGCCTTCACACTACTGTAGGAAAAGGACAACCCAGAAATACATACAATCAGACATAACATCCAAACAGCAGCTTTATAAAATGTATACAGATTATTGTCAGACAAAAAATGTAAAAGCACTATCTATTGCGACTTTTACAAACACTCTAACCGTACAAAAAATAGCTTCATTTAAACCTAAGAAAGATTTGTGTGACATCTGTAACGGATACAAGATGGGAAACATTACCAAAGAAACTTATGAAGAACATGTAAATAAAAAGAACGAAGCAAGAATAGAAAAAGAAAATGATAAAGAAAAAAAAGAATTCGTATTTACTGCAGATCTCCAAGCAGTACTCTTAGCACCGCGATCCTACGTTTCATCAAACTACTACAAGACGAAGCTATGTGTGCACAACTGGTGTATTTATGACATGAAAACTAGCGACGGGTACTGTTTCCTATGGAACGAGTCCGAAGGTGGACTGAACTCTGATGAGTTCGCAACCATACTCACAAAAATCTTTATTGATAAAATAATCCCAAAAATGGGAGATAATAATAGAAGTATAACATTGTATACGGATGGGTGTACGTATCAAAACAGAAACGTCACTTTAAGTAACGCTCTCCTCAACTTGGCCATGCTGCATAATGTAACCATTGAGCAAAAATATTTAGAACTAGGCCACACCCAAATGGAGGTTGACAGTATGCACGCGATGATTGAAAAAAAAACTAAAAAATTAAGTTATAAACGTTCCAGCTGAGTACATTTCTATTTGCAAGAATGCAAAAAAATCAAAACCTTATACTGTTGAATACTTAAGCTATTCTTATTTCAAGAATTTTAAAAATTTGCAAATTTACAACTCCATAAGGCCAGGAAAGATGAAGGGAGACCTGAAGGTACATAAACTACTATTAAATTACACATTAAATTTGTTATTAAGAGTAATATACTGGATGGTACTTAAAATAATATTTCTATGTTTCAGGTTACCGACATAAGAGCTCTTAAGTATATACCCCCTGGAAAAATATTTTATAAACTTAAATTCACCGAAGAATACCAATTACTCAGTCAACGCAGGAATGGTCGGATTAACAACATTCCTTTTCATAATTTACCCAACTTATACAACGAACGCAGGAAAATTACAAAAAAAAGTTCTTAGATTTACAGCAACTAAAGAACTCAATGCCAAGAGATTACCAAAATTATTATGACAACCTTCCTCATGAAGCCTAAAATATTATACCTACCTATCTTTGACATTCTTTGATTATATCATTAAATATTTGATAATTATTACATTAAGTAATTACCTTTTCTGATTAAAATTTAAACAAAAAACTATCTTTTTTTTTATAAACCTTTATAGAGCTATGTAGCCAACTCCAGTATCTCATAGTTTTACAGGAAAGGAAAAACAGATAACTCCTAAAAACGCTGTAGTTTTGTAAAGAATTTTTTTAAAAGATCTGACAGTATAAAAAATAAGAATTTAGGTTAATATCTACCGACGGGATTTTAGATTTCTTTATAAGTAGTCTACAAAAATTATTATAGAGTTTTAAGTGTCTCCTGAAAAATTTGCTCATAAGGAGTTAGCTGGTTTGCCAATTAAGGTATCGAAATACAGTTTTAGTTAACTTAGAGCATTTTTATTAACATACCGCGTAACTACTTCAACCCCAAAACCAAACTGCAGGCGGCATAAAGGAGCTCGACAGATATGTGGAAGAAGAGCTGCAACCCCGGACTGAAGATCCCTTAAAATGGTGGGAAGACAGAAAGCGAATTTATCCAATACTGTACAGTTTTATGCGAAAGAGATTGTGTGTAATGGCTACATCCGTGCCTTGTGAGCGGGTGTTTTCTAAAGCTGGCCATGTCCTAAATGAGCGAAGAACATCACTAAAAGATGACAAAGTCTCACAAATTTTATTTCTTAATCATAATATGACTGGTTAAGTCGATTATTGTAAATATTGAATAGTAAAATTAAAAAAAAAAAAGTTAACAATTGTAAATACCTAATAATTTAACACTGTACAAAGGTTCATAAATCATTGTATATAAAATCGATTTTTAAATACGCCAGTTAGTATTTTCATTACGTTTCAAAACAGAAAAGTCGTATATACTTTTATACATATATAAATACATTTATTTTATGTATTTAGGTACAGATAATACAACTAACTGTCAGTCCTATACATGTACTAACTGTCAGTCCTAAGCCTGAAAAGTACGAAGGGGAATCGATTTTATTTAACCTTAATTCATTATAAAAGTAATGTTTAGGTATGTTTTACTATTATGTATTTTTTTGATAAATATGTAATATGTATGCATTAAAATAACAAAGGTCTATTAAAAGCGAATTGAAAAAGTATCTAATTGATTCCCGCAAGTGATTTAATTTCTGCTCTCCTTGGCTTGAGTTTTGTTTAGTGATTCAAATGATAAAGATATGTACGTTCCACTGATACGAATCTTTGAACTGATGCAGATACAAATGATACATTCACTTCGGTGATACACTTTTCCCAGCACTAGAATAAACACTTGACTGATCCGAATGTAAAGTTAAAGGGTAAAAATGTCATTATCACCCAAATGTATTCATATTATTTCATATATACAAACAAGCCTTTGAAACAAATTTAAGACTGTGGGAAAATCAGTTAAAAAACCATACTTTGGATCTTTCCCCACAATTGAAATCATTTGATACAGTGGACCAGAAAAAATTGGACGACTTTTCGCAACTTCTGCAAAATCTGATTACGGAATTTAACACACGTTTTGAAGACTTCCACAAAATGAATGAAATGGAATTCCCAATTTTCAACAATCCATTCACTTTTGAAGCTTCACAGGCACCAGTTCATTTGCAAATGGAGTTGATAGATCTTCAATCTGACAGCATTTTGAAGGAAAAATTTAAAGTTAACGCTCTTACATTTTATACACAGTATTTCAAGAGTTTGAATAACTACCCAGAAATAAAAAAGCATGCAGCACGTATTCTGTGTATGTTTGGTAGTACCTATTTGTGTGAGCAGATGTTTTCCGTCATGAAAATAAATAAGAACAAACATCGCACAAGACTTACGAATGAACATCTCCAATCAATTCTTAAAATAACTACCACGAATATGATACCTGACATCAATGAGATTGTCAAAAACAAGAGAAGTCAGGTATCCGGATCCTCGAGCTCAAAATAATTACCCGCTTTCTTACTTTTGGTATGATTTGTAACAACTATAATAACTAAATAAATAAATTATTCAGTATGTTTTAGTTTTTTAATTTGATCCTGGCCCAACTACACATTCTAAATCTAATATATGGCCCTCTGCAAAATTGAGTTTGACACCCCTGACGTAGGTGCTTCATCGAAGGATGCCGGAGAACAGAAAGATACAGAGTTCCACTTTCTACAAGAAAAATGTTGCTTAATCAATATCAATATTACATCCCTGAAAATAACTGTCTTTGTGATCAACATTTGGTTATTGAAGCATGGGATTTTCTTGACAGTTTGAGATCCAATTATATTCAGACTTTTACTGCAAGACATATTCAGGATATGATGTCCTTAAAAGAAGTTACTGATACTGCAGTACTTTGTTTTGAAAACATAAATGACATGAAAGACCATGTTGTGCATATATATATGGACTGGATTAAATAAAGCATAGTTCCATCAGATGTTCACTGAAGTTCCTCAATTATTGGAAGTGCCAAAAGCAAGCTTAGCTCTGGCCGCTTATCTGATGAAACTCAGAACTGGTGACTCCAATGAAAGGTTGGCAACTTTATTAAAAGTGTCTAGGCTAACTCTAGAAAAGTGGTTTTGTCAAGTGAGAGAATTACTCACAGAGTATTTTGTACCTATGAATCTAGGTTTAAATCATATAAACAGGCAACAAATGGTAGCAAAAAATCTTGCAATACCAAATTTATTGTTTGGAAACTTTGAGGGAGTTGACAGACTTATAGCCATTTTTGATGGAACATATTGTTATGTGGAAAAAAGTTCCAATTATTTATACCAAAAAAAAAAGTATAGCTTGCACAGGTACAGAAATCTGTTAAAACCGTTTTTAATTGTTTGTACCGATGGGCATATTCTAGATGTTTTGGGCCCAAACCCAGCCACAACTTCTGATGCTAAAATCATGAAAAAAGAATTCAGAGATGGAACACCTTTATGCGATTTTTTCCGTCAAGGTGATGCATTTATATTAGATAAGTAGAGGCTTTCGTGACTCATTAACTTTGCTGCACCAATGTGAATATAGGACATACGTGCCTGCTTCGTTAGAGGAGGGTGAAAAACAGTTATCAACTAGCGAAGCAAATAAATCAAGAGCAGTCACCCTATGCCTTTGGGTGGTTGAAGATCGCTCAACCGCTGCGCCAACCACACCATTGGTTTTCGTCCTCAGGAAAACGGTTGCGTTTCGTCTTCAGAAAATTCGACAACGACCCACCACTAGACTTTAACGAAAGGAACACAAACAACTATTCAAGATACCTCTACTTACCCAGGTTCTCAAGCTACAGTTTGGCTCCACTGTACAATATGACCCGCTGATTTGCAGCTTCACAATTTTTTTGCGTGTAGATCTCGTCCTTCTTAAAGCTTTTCACAAAACCTTTTACTGCGGAGCCGCACAATTTTCGAGAAAAAAATCCTAAAGTTTCAATAACTTCTAATTAATTTAATTTACTAGTCGCGCGCAGAAGGTTTGCCGATGACTGCGCCTCCCACTTTACCGATCGCTACCCGCGCTCGTCTGAATCGTACCGACCATCGACGCGTGACGTCATGAGGCCATCGGCAAACCTTCTCCGCGCGATTTATACGTATTAACATAACTTGCCACAGATAATGTAAAAATTTCACTCCTTGGTCGTTTCGTTTTACGTTCAGACAAAGTGACAGCGGATTTAAATGTTTTTTGATACTGATAAAGCAGTTTTTAACATTTTTTAAAATTTTAAATTGTTGTTAACGCAATTAAATAAAATATGTGAATAATGTAATTATTAGGATTTAAAATGAAATAGTTTTATTTGTACTTATTAATAATTGTGGATAACGGAACGTAATTACTGGAATTTGATGTGAATAACGCTAAAACCGGCCATTGACGATCAGTCCAAACATAAAACTGCGGCATAAAACTAGGGCGTCACTCCAAAATTTCACCGTCAATGGCGAATCATCACTCCAGAGTGTTAACTGACGACGCGCCACGGAAATTTTCCGTGACTACCATAAATCCAAGCGGCGCGTCGCGCCAAACTGACCGTCAATGCGCGATCGTCATTCCAAGGCTTCAGTTCGCTCGAATGGCTGCCTGCGATCGTGGTGACTGAGCGTGTTATGCATCTAGCACTCTCTAATCTATGGCATCTAGAGTATTATATATTATATTAGTCTATGGCATCTAGTTTTAAAATGGCGGCGTCTGTATCAACTGGACGTGCAGACGTGCAGTAATGATAGAATGAATAGAAAAGTACCAAAATTCAGAATGTTTGTGGAGAGTGAACGACAAAAATTATAAAAATAAATAGCAACGCCAGAAAGCTTTAGAGGAATTGCTTTCCATTAAAAAAAATTATAGTGGTGCTAATTTGGACTCCGTTACCAAAAAAATCAATTCTATGAAGAGTGCATTTAATAAAGAACAAAACAAGGTATGTAGATAACTTTATTTACGGACTTTATCGTCAGGAACTGGTGTTTGTTTATTTCTTTATGTTTTTAATTACTTGTTTGTTGTAGGTGAAAGCACCGAGCCGATCCGGCGGCATAGGGGCCGATGAAGAGTGTATACCAAAATTGTGGTACTACAACTTATTTTTATTTCTTAACGAAAAAGACACACAAGTCGAGAAACCTAACGACATAAATGACATGAAACGAAGAAAATGAAAACAATGATCAGGTAAAAATCAACTTTATTAATCCCAGTGTTATGTAATCAAAGTACTTTTATTTGTACTAATACATAAATGTTTTATTTATTGTCATATATTTTTATATGAGTGCTCTCTCATTTTGCCAACTAACAGCACCTTCACCATTAAAATATTGTACAAATTCTTCTCTTATCAACTTTGCTTCATTACTAACCAGCAAGAACACTACTTTCGAAGAAAAAGTAAGACACATTAAAAATGACATAGTGAATGGTCCCTACCATATATTTGGTGATCACTCCAAATGCGCATCGTATTTTTGTACCGATGACATTAAAAAACGCCATGTGAATATGGTACCAGAACTGACAGCATACGGCGTATTTCAAAAAATTGAAGATTTAGCCCAACGTCTTTCATTGCATGCATACAGTTTTGTGTACAATCAAACAAATAATGCGGTGAAAAGTTTTAATGCACGAGTTGCAAAGTTTATAGGAGGTAAAAGAGTCAACTTTTCCCAGCGGGTATCTTGCCCGTTGTGCTGCAGCTGCTGTTTCATATAACACAGGTGTCCTACAGTCGGCTGTACACAAATTTATTTTTGACACAGAAGCTAATCCCGAAATAGTCCACTTAGAAAAAATACGGCAAAAACGAAATCAAACAAGACTAGAGAGAAAAATAAAAAAGAAAAAAAACATCAGGCCGGCAATATCTAAACAAGACGCCTATTATGGTGAAAATTGCCAAAAAGTTGACATGAATGAGGAAGAATATAAAGAAGCCAAAATAAATTTTTTGAAGGCATTAGAACTATCGGAGGTCGAAAAGGACAATTTAGAAAAAGGCACCATATTGCAGAGCGGAAGTCCGTTATGGTTAGAAACGCGGAGAAAACTCCTAACAGCGTCTTGGTTCGCGACAGTCTGCAAACGTCGCCCAACAACTGAATGTAGTCCACTGATCAAACAAATACTGTATGGAAAAGATCTTAGCAATGTGCGCTCCATAAAACATGGCAGAAATAACGAAGAGACTGCAATTCGGGAACTAGAAAAGGCTTTGAATACACGTATTGAAAAGTGCGGGTTATTCATAGACCAAGAATTTCCCTTTCTAGGAGCAACCCCAGGCGGAAAATGTGAGCGGGGCATTATTGAAATTAAATGTCCATCTTCGGCATATGAGATGGAGCCAGACGACGCCATCTAACTTAAAAAAGTAGATTTTTGGTTGCCTACAGCAAATAATACATTTCATATAAATAAAAAACACAAATGGTATTACCAAATTCAAGGGCAGCTGCGCATTACTAGGCAAGACACTTGTGTGTTTGCTGTTTGGACAGGCTCTGGCAAAATAAAGTACCAGTGAATACAAAAAGATCCACAATTTTGGAAGGAGAAAATGCAAATATATTTAGTTCGATTTTACAAAAATTGTCTCCTTCCAGAATTGATTGACCCAAGAATGGCAAGAAATATGGAGCTAAGAGCTCATTCTTCACACAATCAAACAAATATTCTGCAAATAAAGAATTGATTACATCTAATTTCTTGTTTTAATTATCATCGAAGTACAGAGGCCAGCACATCAAGCTACCCCAATCTGTCAAATTTCTTTGATAGTTTTTCAACTTTATTACAATAGAATAAGGTTCATGTTCAATTGAGAAAATTTGACAGTTTGGGATAGCTTGATGTGCTGGCATCTGTACATCCTCAGGTCACCCCATCAAGTCCGGAGGTAAGGTCTCATCATTACTAACAAAACGAGCCCAAACTTGGCACACCTAGTTCTACTCGTCGATTAGTTGCAGTAGCAATCACCGAAGTACTCCTTCAGGTCACTCCATCAAGTCCGAAGGTAAGGTCTCATCATAACTAACAAAACGAGCCCAAACTCGGCACACCTAGTTCTACTGGTCGAGCAGTTCCAGTAGCAGTCACCGAAGTACACCTTCAGGTCACTCCATGTGATGTGAGCACTATGAAAGCGATGAAGGATCGATGGGATCAAAAGTTAATTAAATGGCAACGGCTTAATATCGGTAAAGTTACTAAAAAAAGAATTTAGTGAAAGTGTGTCAGTCGTCAACATTGAAACGTTTTCATTATTTTAATTTCATCACTTAAAAGTCTTGAAAAACTAGTAGTAAATACTGAAATAATTGATAAAACATAAAATAAATCAATAATTAACGTATTAAAACGAAATTATTTGTGTTAAAGTATCATAGCATAGAAATATTGATGTACAAACTTTTGTACAAATGAATTTATGTCACACTTGCCTTGGTTGACTACTCGTATAATCATTATACTTTTTTACATTCTTTGTTGGAAAATACTCATGTCCTTTTAGAGTATAATTTCCAATCTAAGGGGGAGGTGTATCCATTCCTCACTCTAATTATCCCTTTTTTCATACACTGTAAAACAACAAGAGATGATTATGACTAACACTCTAAATAGATTAAATCCATTGTACTATATTGTAAGTGAATAGAACAACAGATTAGAACTTTTCGAAATTGATTCTCAGATGAAAAGAGGCGACAGTGATCATCGGTTTCCAAATTTAGACATTGGATATTGGAAATGGAAAGATAACAAAGTAGTTCATTTATTATCTAATTTTCATGGGAACGAAGAGGTGTGTCACGTAAAGAAAAAAATGGATCCAAGTCTGCCATTACATGCCCTGTTGCTGTCAAAGATTACAATAGTTATATGGGCGGCGTAGATACTGCTGATCGTTTGAGAGCCCTTTACTGTATAGATCGCAAATCACCGAAATGGTGGCACAGGTTGTTTTGGGGTCTTCTGGACATCGCATTTGTCAATGCATATGTCATTTATGGACTTATGATGGAACAGACTACTGTCGATGCTCTGTTTCTCAAGGCTTGATGACAATGAAAGACGCAGGTGAGAAAAGGAAGACTTCTACTGATCTTCTTCTATCGTGTCGGCACGAGCTATACGAGAATAGGTCATGCCGTAGTGAAAAGATTAGCCAGTCAGCAAGGTTGGTAGCGGGGCTGACTGCCCAGGGTGCGTCGGACGTACTTAAGTATCGTCACTCGTGGAGGCTCTTTTCATGCAGGTTGAAGAAGATTCAGTCGAAACCTTATAGTAAATGTTCACATTGCAACGTGTTTTTGTGTGTAAATGAGAAGAAAAATTGTTTTGTTGAATACCACGAGATTAATCTGTAATTAAAAACCTATCAATACTTAGTTAATATTGGATCTCATTACTTTTGTAGTTTCTATCAAAGTTCCTAACATTGTGATAACACGAAGTTCCTTATGGTACTTTTAAGTCTAGGTCTTGGAAATAGTACTTCTAGGTAGGTATAATAAAAATCTGAAAAAAATCTGTGTTTCCTTTTACCTACCTTACTTACCTTATTATAATAATAAAGTCCAAAAGCAGAATTTCCTTAAAAATCACTGCCCCGGGGGGAAAGGGTTAAATAAGTTTTTATAAATGTTTTCAATGCGTAGTTTTGTTGATATCCAGATTTACGTAACTTTTAGTCTTGTGTACAGAAATTGAAAATTGAGGTTATGTTTCGTAGTTTGACAAGTCTCGTATACGCTAACTTCAATGATTGATACTTGAAGATAATGAACATGGAATTAATAATAAAACACTTAATTATTTTTTTGTTTTAGGTAAATCTGTCAACACAGTAAGAAAAATTGTTGGAGAAGGTGAAAAAAAATAATGATATATTTTCAAGACCGGGAAAAAATCGCAAAGGTCGCCCGAAGAAAGATTTTGATGATTTTGATCTATGTGCAATTAGACAAAAGATTCATTTCTTTTACACTGTGAAAAAGCAGGTACGTTTATTCTTACACTACTCCCAATTTCATGAATTTTAAAAAGCAGATATAAAACGAAATAATATGTTTCAGGTGCCTACACTGAGAAATTTACTGCCAGTAGTTAGAGAGGACTTGGGTTATGATGGAAGCCGTGAACATCTCAGAAAGATATTACACTATCTGGTTTTTTAACATAAGAAATGTAAAACAGACAGATCGGCTCTAATGCAGAAACCTAACATAGCAGCAAAGCGAGAGCAATATTTGAAAATTATTATGGATAACAGAAACCTGCCTCCAGAACTACAAAAAGAAATAATATATTTGGATGAAAGTTATATTCACTCATCATACAAGCTGAAAAAATGTTGGCAATCAGTTGATATCAGCGGAGTGAAACACAACATATCAAAAGGCAAGAGATATATAATTGTACATGCTGGGAGCGAGAAAGGATTTGTTCCAAATGCCCTTTTGATTATCAGCGGCAAAAACAAAAATGAAGACTATCACTCGGAAATGAATAAAACTAACTTCACAAAATGGGTCACTGAAAAATTAATCCCCAACCTAAGAGAACCTTCCATTATTGTAATGGATAATGCTCCTTACCATTCGGTGGTCTTGAACAAGGCACCAACTAGCACTTCAAAAGTTGCTGAGATAAAGATATGGTTAGTGCAAACTAATATACCTTTTGATGAATCTCTCCGCAAGCCTCAATTATTAATGCTAGTAAAGCGGCATAAACCAGAGCCCATTTATGAAATTGACCATATTTTAGGAGATCATGGTCACACTGTGGTACGCCTTCCACCTTATCATTGTGACCTGAATCCTATTGAAATAATATGGGGAATTGCAAAGCATAAAATTGCTACCGTCAATGTTGGGTCCATTGATTTTTTGTAGTTGGCTGCTGAACAAGCATTTTCAAACATTACGGCCGAAGACTGGAAGAATTCATGCAAGCATGTAATGAAAATAGAAAAAGAATATTATGACAGAGGTGTGAACAGATAGAACGATTGGTAATAAATCTCAGAGATGACAGTAGCAGTGACTTATCAGAATTAGAATATGCTAGTGATTCTGATGTTGCAGGAAGCTCTAGCCAAAATGTGAGCTTTTCTGGGATTGAATATTTAGATGATGAAGGTGTTTTCGATTCATCTGATTAAATTTGTATTAAAATAAAACTTCAAACAAAACGTGTTCTTTCATTATCCCTGTAACCAAACTACTATCGTTAATTGCTAATAATCCCACTGTTAGACTGCCCTCGGGGGCTTATCTGTCTGTGGGTATCTACTTCATCGCTTTTGTGCTAGACTTCAGCGCCACTATTAACATTGCTAATACTGGACATTGAAGCCTTCCATGGTGTTTGCGTAGCGTCCGATGGACTGAACCACCTACTTGGGATTGGGATCATATCCCCAAAAATAACAAGTATCAAAAACTGTTGAGTCGTAGTATTTTGGGTTGCCACAGGTGCGATACTAGTGACCTCATTTATTCCACACTCTTTTTTGCCAAGCTGTAAGTATTTAAAGTATTTTTTTATTTTATTAAGGGTTGCTCTGGTCTTACCCTGGGCACATTCCTGAGCTACAGCGTTACAACTGAAATCCATTGTATTTAATTAACAAATAAAGCAGATAACTCAAATTGTTTTCAGCCGTATTGTTTTTTTTTCATATTCCATTTGATGGTACGAGATCAATTTGTCACGCATGCTGGCACCGAATTGACTCGGAACTCAGAAACCAAGACCGCCCACAAGACGCGCCGTCACTTCACCCGTGCTTCCCGCTGTTGGAGCCTCGTTGAACGTTCCTGAGCTCACTCGAGCAGCTAACACGGACCGTCGCTGCATGATGACCAATTGCAACAATTTACAACTACGATGTGTTCCGAATTCCATAAAACCTACCTTCTAAGTTATTACCATTTTCATGTTCCTGATCTGGCTCGTATTTGTCAGTCACATTTACAACAAATATCTTTAGATTTTTCCGCAAATGCAGTCAATCAGCACAGCGACTTTAAAGGTTACAGCTCATTAGAACCACCCGGCACCCGACCCGCACCGCCTCATCGCTCGGCGTCCACTCGTTGTCAGCAGGTGGTCCACGGGTGGACACCGCGTTATCACTAGTAAACGTCGCGTGGTCAACCAGAGGACCTCGCGCGGTCACCGAGTGGACATCGCGTGGTCAACGAGTGGACCTCACGTAGTCAACGAGTGGAAATCGCGGGGCCCACGAATTTCCGAGTAGTCTGTTAGCAATTGGCACCAGGTCTACACGTGTTTTTGGCTATATCAAATTTTACCATACCATACCATGACATGTATTTTTGAACTTCTCGATAAGTCTTTCTTTATTCATTTTGAAAGCAAAAACCGTCCGACATGTTAGAAAGAAGGGCTGGAAATGACGTTGAGGGCTGGGAATGATGGAGTGGGGAGCACTCGCGGGTCGCGCGCGGTCTTCTCGATGGCAGCGCGCGGTACACTCAAGGCAAGCATGCGAGCAGCGAGTTGTCATCGAGTGGTCAACTCGTCGTCCGCGCGTGGACGGCATACGCCCGAGGCGATCCGTTGACGTTACGGAGTTGATGTAGTGAGCGCACATCCATACAAATTCATATAAAGAATACGAACCGCACGAGGCGAGGCGGTGCGGTTCGGGTGCCGGGTGGGTCTAATGAGCTGTAACCTTAATGCTTGGTGTCACTGATACTGTTAATATGTATACGTTGGCCCTTGAAAGAAGAGGTCAACTAGAGTTTGAAAATACAAGCGAAATAACTGAAGACAACCTGCACTACTGGACTGATTTAAATCACGACAAATTCGAACGACCTGTACAACAAGCCCCATCACTGCGTGGGGAATCTCGTACTTCACGAACAGACTTGGGATTGTTCCTGTGCAAATTAAGAACAGGAGAGCCTAATAGAAGACTAGGCTCTGTTTTTAATACACCAAATACAACAGTGAGCAGAAAAATTCACACAGCGGGAAGATGTCTGTTAACAGATTTCGTATGATGTATTTTCGAAATGATGTAATAAATCGTAATAGAGTTTTATATTTGGAAGTGAAGAATCCTCAAAAGCGATTATAATATTTATTTATTTCACATGACCTGTTTCCTTTGCCATTACAGATAGTAAATCTAATGCGACAAAGTAACTTAAAATATACTTAACTATACCTTACATGCTAAACAGTACTATGTGATGGTACATACTTATTTGTCGAAAAGAGCTGAAACTTTTTATTCCAAAGGCTTTCATAATATAGCTTGCACAAATATCGCAACTTAATAAAGCCATTTATGATTGTTTGTGGGGACGACTACATCTTAGATGTGATAGGACCGTACGACGCTGTAACAAATGATACTGATATAATGACTAAAATTCTATCCAATCACGACGAGCCTACAGAAGATAACGCATTTCACTATTTCATTGAAGAAGGTGATATTTTAATAGGTACTGGATAGGGGTTTTAGGGGTTATGTGGCACACATGCCACCCTCTAAGTCTTAGAGGGTTTCACCACGTCTCTTAAGAGTCTAAGAGACGGCTTAAAACGCAACTAATAACCCAAGAGTCAAATAAATCTCGGCTAGTAACCTTATGTCCATGGGTTGTCGAGACAGTAAATGGAAAATTCAAACGAGACTAAGTTATTTCGAGACAGAATGTTCAACAGTACCATGACTACCATTTTTGGCGATTATAAAATAGCAGCAGCGTTGATAAACCATTTTCAGGAACCATATGAAGATAGTGCTTATACTAACCATTTTATTTACATTTTTAACCTAAATTAATACAAACTAAACTAAATCTTCAAGCAACATTCACAAGATTAGAGGCAAACATTCCGCAAGTGGCGGATTTTCCGGAGGTATCATACGAGGACTTGATTAAGTTCGCCATAGGAACATACCACCTTAAAATCTCGCGCTCATACTGTAGCGAGCACGTGAAAGCAACGGGCGTGTATGAAATAGAGGTGTACAGGCACTCAGAGAATCTTACCACAGAAGGTAATGCAATTGTTCGATCTGAAGCATCGACAGACAATGTACTCATCCGTTGTCGCATTCAATCACGACACCTATGAAGTAAAACATATTATACGTACGTGTAGGGTGTCCCTGGAAGTAAGGATCAAATCGAATAAGGGCGTAGGCAAGGTCATTTCCAAACTTTTTAACCCGACAATATCGGTGCAATTTTTTACGGTTCAAAAGTTATGACCAATTTTTGTTTTTTTCAATCACTTTGCATGGACCAAAGAAAAAAATCATAAAAAAAAACTATCACGTATCATAAATAATATTATGCTTATTTTTAGCGCGAAATTGAAACGCACAAATCAAAAACTCAACAAATTCTCTACATATTAATAAAAAAATCTCTACAAAAATCTAGTTAAAAAAGGTTTTTTCTTAATTCAAAGTTAAAATGGCCGCTTTGAGCTGATCTCCCCTAGTCATAAGGTATTGTGACCGATGATAGCCCGGCTATCAAGATAGCCCACTTTTAAAAAACACAGTTACGGTCATCCAAACCATTTCAAATTTCGCGGGTGTATGCGTCTGTGGCCATGGTCAAAACCGCATCTGCGTTTGACTTCAAGCGTGCCGCCATTTTGAGTATGGCTGACAGTTTTCACTGTTGTCGTGTCAAACGGGGTGCACGTATTTCTAACCTCCGTCAAGCAAACTTTTTCAAAAATTAACATGTTTAAAGCGCATTTCCTTGATTTTACTAGTGAAACAACTTATTCAATCTGTTTAACATTAAATTACAGGTAAGTTTTTTATTTTATAGCTTTTCTTGTATTTTTACGAGATTGCAATGAACTCGGCTAAAGTTTCCTATGATGGCCCACCCCACGTTTCCCAAACAAGGCCCGTGCCTTTCTAGGACTATATTGAATAAAAAAGCTTACATTAAATTGCAAGTGAACTAACTAATCAGTTTTCTTTCTTTTGAAAGTTTCCTTGAGCATGAAACTATTATGTTTTAATTTTAACACAAATTCAATTTTTTGTACCTCGCATATTGGCATGCAACTGTTACAACAAAATATTTTATTTTTGTACTCAATTATTATTCTCTATTTTTTAACTGTATTATAATATACTTGTTTTTTGAACATTGGGCTTTTGGCTACATGTCATGTTTTGTGTGTTGTGATTGCTTAGTACTTTTTATTTGTAGTTCCTAGCCCAATATGGAGCCACCAAATAAAAAACCGCGTGGAGAGTGGACAGAAACTCAACTAAAGAAAGCCCTTCAAGCAGTAAATAGCAGATAGATGTCTCAACGAAAAGCAGCTGCAGAATATAGCGTACCAAGGCGTACATTAAGAAATCATATAAAATCTAAATCCGCAGAAAAGATAACTGATCATGTCCCAATTCTTAATGAAATACAAGAGAAGAGTTTATGTAAAAGGGTGATTAGACTTGCTCAAATAGGTATGCCATTGACCCCCAAACTTATTCGTAAGCTTATGAATTCTGTAAAGCGAATAATATACCGAAATGTTTTAATGAAAAGAAGAATATTGCTGGAAAAAATGGAAAATATTTTTTTTCAACCGCTATCCAGAAATTTCTTTTCGTAGGGCTCAATTAATGAATCCGGTAAGAGCACAAAAATTAAACAAAGTCATTGTGCTGAAAAATTTGGAAACTTTAAAAAAAAAATGACTAAATTAATATCAGGGGTATGCGTATTTCCCTTTCCGTGTCCAACTGGCGACACCGGACTTGCGAAATCCGCACGTCTTTGTATTACTACACAATTCAACCAACCCGTGCTCAGCTCGCGTCAACTGAGCACGGTTTTGCGATCAAGCAACTTTAAAAGAGGTTTGACAAAACAGTGTGAAATTGAATTGAACACGGTTTTTAATTGGTCTGTTCAAAACAAATCCGTGCTGATTTAGCGCGTTCGTAAATGTTCGGAATAAATTGTGCGGGCTGAAGCAGGCGAGAGCAGCCGCGGGGGTGCCCGTGGGTGGACATAATGAAAGAGTCGACGGAGCCCCGCTGCGCGGTGCTCCTATTTCTGTCTGCAGGGTTTAAAGTAAGTCAAACGCCATTTGTTTGTCAAACTAGCCGCGTTAATTTGACGTTTAATGTATAAAAATATTGCTTTCGTTACGATTGAATAATAATCTTTTCTTTTGTTGTGTACTTGATAATAATTGCTTTTTACCATGAATCAACCGAAAAGATTGTTTAAAGATAACCGAAGTACGAAAATGTTGCAATTACTTACCCGTGTTGAAGCGGGTTTGTCTCCACGGATCCCGGTATCAGATTGTAATTCAATCCACCAATCCACCAATTCAAGCCACGGATCACGGCAAGTTGTATCCACCGATACCGTGATCCGTTTCCAATAAAAAAAATATTCATGTTTGTAGCCACAGATCACGGTATCCGTGGCTACAAGATATAAATTATATTATTTTTGGAAACTGATCTCGGTGTGCAGAGACAAGAAATAGAGTAAAATATTTTTCCAATCTGATTCTATTTTTATTTAATTTCCCAAATCAAAACAAGTTATATTTTAAAAACCTTATAAATTTAAACATGTCATATATTAATCAACTATAAATTATTTTAGTTTACTCAGTGTTAATTAAAATAAATATTTACCTACATAACTAACTAATGATAAAATGCGTAAGTCGTCTAGTAACGGGTTGCACTATTCTAACTCAGTCTCAGGAATATATAGCATTGTCTCAGTCATATGGAAGTGAGATGGCATTACGGCTCAATCGCTTGTGTTAGAATTAGAATAGTTCAACCCGTTGCTATAATATTTATTATAGCTCCGTGTGCTGCGTGATGGTCTTCAAGCAAACGCACATTGTGTCTCACTTGCACGTTCACTATTATGCGCATTCTTACTCGCTCGCGCATTTATGACGAAATGACGCCACTGCAAGTCACAAGCTTGTTTGTTGTCTTGCGCGGCGGACGGTGTGCACAAGTTCCGTTAGCATGGTGGATGTGTATAGGGAAGTAAATAAGTGTATGAGATAGATAAACTAGTTTATCTAAGTGGTGGACTCTGTTCTGGTTGAAAAAATATTATAAAAGATGTAAGTTGGATATTAATATATTACCTACCTACTTAATAATACATATTGTATATTTATTATATAGTACTGTTTTAATATATAAATAAAACTTTTATTTATTTTTAGATGGCTGAAGGCAGTAGAGCTTCTGGTAGTAATAACCCTCCAGACTTAATATTTATAGACCGAAATGGAGGCAAAGTTTTTCTTAGAGCTGGATATCAGTACTCTAAACACCGTGTGAATAAAAACGGTTCAACGAAATGGTGCTGTGTGAATTGGAGACAAAAGTGCAAAGGGGCATTATGCACTAGTTCTGTGAGTATTAACTTTATGAAGATAACGCAATATTTATTTATCTGGTATAATAATCGTGTGAATAGGTAGTCAGAAACTGATTTAAAATTAGGTACACATTGTGTTCACATGCATCATACATGTTAAAAAAAAAATTCTTTACTCTATAATAATATTCTTTATTGCACATAATTATAACATATACAGTAAACTCATTTATAAAGCACGTTTACAAGGGTGAACCCATGGTAGTGAGAGTACCATGAGAGTACCACCATACCTATACATAATACTACAGTGAATTTAGAATTACATCAACATAAGAAAGCAATAAATGATCTAAGGTAGCGACAGGAAGTGCTCTTTTAACCTCTTTTTGAATGTTCCAATAGACAGTGAATGATATCCTCTATACGTACTTTTTGCTTTGTTTTAGGAAGGAAATAATATATTAGGAGAACAAGCACACACAGTTTGCGAACCAAATCTTGTAGAAAATGAATTGGCTGTAAAAATGCAAAAAGTTCGCGATAAAATAATTTCTACGCAGGAAAAGGTATCGACTGTTTACAATGAAGCTATTGCGGAATATGAAGATTCAGGATTATCGCTTATCAAGGAACCACCAAAACTGGATACTCACAGAAGCAAGTTTTACAAAAGATTGATTTTGACGCAAGCAGCACAGAAAATGACGATGATTTTTCTGTACATGATACCTCAGATGACGAGCTATTTATACCCGATTCGACCGACATAACAGATTCCGACAGCGCACGTGAAAAAGTTAAAGAAAAATCAGGACATCATAGCAAAGCACAATTTGAAAAGACTGGAATAACCACAAATACTGACAAAGACCCAGAGCTTCCACGTGTAGCATTATGGAACGCAACTTAAAATAATAATGTTGGCAACACTGCATCTAGCCCGCGCTCGCCCTCTTGGGTTGGCGGGACTCGCCTAGTGACTACTTGTAATAATTGTAATAACTGTAATAATATAAAACTTAAGCTAAACTAATTATAATCTTTTACATTTATAATACAATATATCCGGAAACCTCCTTGTTGTGTTTTACTAACAATACATGGCGCAGCCGGTAGGATTATGGCCATTGTTAATATAAAAAGCCCTGTCAATAAAAAAGAGCTTCAAATTTTCCTTGGAATGGTGAATTATTTAAGAAAATTCATTCCCAACATGGCTGATCTTGCATCATCTCTGCAGTTACTCCTAAAGAAGGATGTTGAATGGTTATGGACTGAAGTTCATGAAAAAGCATTTAATAATATTAAAAAAGTTATTAGTGGGGCACCAGTATTGCAAAATTTTGATTCTAAATTACCCATAGTCATTCAATGTGATGCTTCTCAAAATGGACTTGGCTGTTGCTTAATGCAAGAAGGCAAGCCTGTAAGTTTTGCTTCTAGAAGTTTAACATCTGCGGAAAGAAATTTCTCACAAATAGAAAAAGAACTGTTGAGTGTTGTATGGTCGACCAGAAAATTTCATTATTATATTTATGGACAAAAATGTCAAATTTTAAATGATCACAAGCCACTTGAAAGTTTGTTAAAAAAGCACATACACGAAGTACCATCACCAAGATTACAGAGGTTGAAGTTAAAGTTATTAAGATATGATATTGAATTCAAATATTTGAAGGGTAAATTAATGTTCATTGCAGACTTATTGTCAAGGGCTTTCAATGAAACAAACAATAATATTGATGATTCATATATGTTTGAGGTGATTCATTGTGTGGGGTTAGCTAACTACTTGCAGTGTACTGATGAACAGAAACTAGAACTAGTAACTGAGACTTGTAAAGATGTGGAGTTAAATAAATTGTCTGAATATATAATGAATGGGTGGCCAGAAAATGTTAAGTCTATTCATGATAATCTACAATACTGTTATAAATTTAGAGGTGAGCTTTCAGTGGATAATCATTTGATTTTCCTTAATGATAGATTAATAATTCCAAAGACACTAAGACTGTTAATGATAAAAAAATTGCACGAAGGTCATTTGGGCATGACTAAAATGAAGCAACTTGCTAGAAGAATGTATTATTGGCCACAAATGGATAGTCATATTGAACACTTTGTTAGAAAATGTTTTCCTTGTCAAACATATCACAACAATAATATTAAAGAGCCACTGTTATCACATGAGGTGCCAGAACTACCATTTTTTAAAATTGGCATTGACATAATGGATTTCAGAAATAAAAGTTATTTAGTAATTTATGATTATTTTTCAAAATGGTTAGATATAATTTTAATACAGAACAAGAGTGCCAAATGCATAATAAATAGCTTACTAAATATTTTCAGCAATTTTGGTGTACCAAACGAAATTGTTTCTGATCACGTACCATTTGATTCAAGGGAATATAAACAGTTTGCTTTAGAATGGGGCTTTAAGTTTAATTTTTCCAGTCCAAGATACGCCCAGTCAAATGGAATGGCCGAACGTGGCGTACAAATTGCTAAAAAAATATTATTAAAATGTTATGAAGACAAAACTGATTATAGAACAGCATTACTACAATACAGAGCTTCACCTGTATCTGGTACAAATTTTTCTCCTAGTGAACTTATGATGTGTAGAAATTTAAAGACTAAGTTAATTGTAAACAGTAATTTTTAAAACCAAAATTGAATGATAATATTGTACAAGAGTTTAACAAAGTCAAAGACCGAAATGTGAGAAACTATAATAGAACAACAAGATATAAAAATGAGTTTAAAATAGGCCAGAAAATTTGGTTTAAGAAAGATGTTAATAAAAATGTTTGGTTAGAGGGTTTTATTGTAAGTAGTAATGGGTTTAGATCTTATAATGTAAGAGACAAGAATAATGTAAACTATACAAGAACCTCTTATCATGTTCGACCTGCATGATTTTGGTAGTGTTCCAGGTGACAAAATAAGCCTGGCCTACTGTTGGTTGAATGAGTTATTATAATAAACTATGTACAAATGCATCATAATTTTAGATAACTTGTTATTCTTTACACTAGATTAAGAAGAAAAGTTAAGTAATCCTGTGTTTCGCTATAGTATATAATTTTGTTTTTATAAAAGTTTAAGGGGAAGAAAATGCTGTTGAGTGTATCTATTTGGTTTATTTGTTAATTTCAAATTATTTTTTCTAAAAGGGGAAGATGTAGCATTATGGAACGCAACTTAAAATAATAATGTTGGCAACACTGCATCTAGCCCGCGCTCGCCCTCTTGGGTTGGCGGGACTCGCCTAGTGACTACTTGTAATAATTGTAATAACTGTAATAATATAAAACTTAAGCTAAACTAATTATAATCTTTTACATTTATAATACAATATATCCGGAAACCTCCTTGTTGTGTTTTACTAACAATACACCACGTGCCGAAGAAGAAAGACTTCTTAGTGTAGCCGACATCGGAGAAGTACCCGGTTATGATTATTTTTCAGAACATATGGAAGAAAATTGCTGTGAAGATAAAAAAGATATGGAACTAAAGAAAGTGAAAAGCAGCAGAGATGGCGCATATGAAACAGTAGAAGAAGAAACAGGAAATTGTAACAATATACAATTTGAAAAGACTGAGATAAACAAAATCACTGACACAGACTGTGAGCTCCCAAACATCAAAGAAGTTTTATGTGTAGGTGATAGTGTATTAGTGAGGTATTTTCAAAGACAATCTTGGAAATATTATGTAGGGTTTATAGAAAGTGTAGAAGTTGATGAAACCGTACGTTATGCTGTGCGGTTTTTAAAAACAATTTATAAACCAACGTTAAAATTTGTACCTACAAAAATAGATCGTGATGTTGTTCCCGAATTAAGTGTGGTAAAAAGGATAGAAGTGAAATTAAATGGGAAAGCATATTTCTTAAAAAATACTTCTGATCAAATTTTCTTTTAGCTGTCTAAGTTAGATTTATTCTGTCGTTCGTAACCAAAAGATACCGAACGTTCATTCGTGTGTCACGGGCTGTGTTGTATTTTGTAAAAGTTAGTTTCAAGTTTTTTTTTCATAGTTAAGTTCAAAGTAAGAAAGTTAAAACTTACAAGGTTAATTTACAATTCAAAGATTTCCAAATATTATTAATATTTTGTCAGCTGTTAAATATATTTTATAAGCTGTCTTTTTGACCTGATATCCACTATATCGAAAAATAATTCGTTTAGGACGATATTAGATCAAATTTTTTTAAATTTTGTATGTTAAACAAATATAAAAATATTTGATATGTAAAGTTGTTATTGTTTTTTTTTTCTATAATTTTTAATTTTCGTTCGTTAAACAAAGACGTTTATATTTGAGCTTAGTTTTTTATTTACTTAATGAAGACTGATAATGCCAATTTTTATAATTACTGTTTTTTACTATAATAATATTAATAATTCGTATTCGTAATTAATGTCATAAGTTTATAGTGAATGATTCTTGCATTTGTAAGTATTATAAAAATAAAAAAAAAAATCATTTAAAAGACGAATACTGTGAAGACTGATAATGCCAATTTTTATAATTACTGTTTTTTACTATAATAATATTAATAATTCGTAATTAATGTCATAAGTTTATAGTGAATGATTCTTGCATTTGTAAGTATTATAAAAATAAAAAAAAAAACAATTTCATTTAAAAATTAAACTTTTTTCTTTAATATTTAAATTTGTTTTATTAATTAACAATAAAAATAAATAATACAGAAATGTAAAAAAAAAATCTCCTGCATTATTAGTGTAATGTACACTAGGCTTAACATAAACTTTAAAAAAAGTAAAAACCGACTTCAAAGAAAAACTAAAAGGAGTGAAATAATTACCATAATATAAAATTAACAGTTTCAGAAGTCGGTGGCTTCTATTTGTTTCAGTGTAGAGTTGCACCGACTTCTGAAACTGTTAATTTTATATTATGGTAATTATTTCACTCCTTTTAGTTTTTTTTTTGAAGTCGGTTTTTACTTTTTTTAAAGTTTATTTTTTATTAAATACGTTTTAGTGCCATAAACTTAACCCCCTCCTCTTCATAACCCTTCTTTTTGGCTTTGACGTAGTCGGGCATAAAAAGCCCTTTCAAATGATACCTTACACGATATAATGAAAGCATTCCAAAGGGGGAGGGGGGGGACATGCACCCCCTCCTCTTTTCCAGTAGTCAGTTCCCAACAACAAATATAAACAAAGCAATATTAGTAATTTGAGAATTTTGCTTTGATCCGATGAGGAGTTCCGTTCCATATCTCTGAAGTTCATAGTCTAATCGCAACAAAATTTATATGGGACCAATCGGGAAGTATACCCTTTCGAACAAAGAAAGAATTTTTCAAATCGGTTCATAAATGACGGAGATATGAGGTAACAAACATAAAAAAAAAAATAAAAAAAAAAAAAAAAATACAGACGAATTGAGAACCTCCTCCTTTTTGAAGTCGGTTAAAAATACAACCGAATTGAGAACCTCCTCCTTTTTGAAGTCGGTTAAAAATCACGTATGTTACTTTCATTCACGTATGTTACGGTGTGTTACGATTTCACGACTGATATTGTACAATATTTGGCGGCCATACTCTATTATAAACTCACTTTGACTTAGGTATCAGGTGTTTATTATTGTTATAGGTTTTAGATTATAGTTGCTTAGATAAGTGTACCTAATTAATGTGTATTTTAAATATTGTAGGTTGTCGGTCTGAGCAAGGATGTAATATAGAAGAGCAATCAATAATGCCACATTCTAGTGAGCTGAATGATGGTAAGTTTCTATAATTGTATTTTTTTTATTATAGGGGGTGCTGACTGGCTAATCTTTTCACCAGAGCATAAGCTATTTTCGTATAGCTCGTGCTGACACGAGAGAAGAAGAAGGTCAAGTTTCATTTTTGTGAATTTTTTATGCTAATGATTGTATACCTAATATTCTGGACACCGATCACACTTCACCTGTTCAGCCATTTATGGAACAGGCAGGATGTTCAAATGAAGATAGTAAGATTAAAATATCTTTTGAGTAGTTCATTCAACATGAAAATAATTAAACCAAAAAAACAGTAAGTACAGACGCCAGCACATCAAGCTACTACAATCTGTCAGATTTCTTTAATTGGGAAAATTTGACAGTTTTGGGTAGCTTGACCTGCTGGCATCTGTACAATCTAATAATTGATTTTTATAACTTCTTTCTAATTTACAGGTGTTCTACAAGAATTACAAAACCGAAGCATATTACTAAGTGACTTAGACTTATCTTGTGACAGTTCGGATGAATATATACCTGATTCTTATGAGTCTAGCAGTTCTTCATCAGATAATGAAGAACCTCCAGCTGCCAGTACTGAAAGTTTGTCTTCACATTTGAATAATGTCTCAAATATTGCCTCTGCTGTTGCTGTTCCTGAGAGTCCAAATCAATTGAGTAGAAAAAGAAAAAGGAATCCTAAATTATGGAGAAGAAATGTTAGAAAGGAGAATAGGACTCATGGCAGAAGCTATACATCATGCAAAGGCACCCTAAAGCCGGCTAAACAACTTGAGCCTTCCTGCAATTGCAAGAAAAAATGTGCTGATAAGTTTCCTGAATACCTGAGACAAAAGATATTTGACGAGTTGTATGATTTATCTGCAGAAAGGCAATCACAGTATATAGCAAGCTTGATTGAAGAATTTCCAAAAAAGTCGACTAAGGTTGTCAATGGGTTGAGTAGACGCCAATGGACCCGAAAATACTTCTTCACTAATCAAAGTGAAACTAGAACTGAAGTATGTCAAACTATGTTCCTTAGTACATTAGCATAATCATTGAAAAAAGTAAGAGTAATTGTTGAGAAAAAAAGGAACTCAGAGGTAGGAATACTTTCTGAGGATCAGCGAGGAAGGCACCAAAAACAGAAAAGAATTAGCGAGGCCAGTATGGATGGAAGTAAAAGAGCATATTAAAATGTTTCCAGCTTATGAAAGCCACTATTCTAGGTCTCATACCCAAAAAAAATATTTAAATGGTGATCTTTCTGTTGCATTGATGTATCGCTTATATGTCACACATTGTAATGAAAATGGACAAACCCCTGTTAAACAGAGCTACTACAGGAAAGTTTTTGTGGAAGAGTTTAATTTGACATTTAAAAAACCGAAAAATTGTGGAAAATGTGACAAATTTAAATTGCAGTTGGAAGTGGAGCCTAACTTAGAATAGAAACAAGAAATTGAGGCAGAAAGATATGAACATGAAAAGCTGTATGAGTCTTCATATGCTGAGAAAAGAAGAGACAATGAAAAAGCTAAAGTAAATGACAAAGTTATAACACTGTCTTTTGACTTACAGAAGTGTCTTCCAACACCTTATTTAACAGCAGGGTTCAGTTTTTACAAGCAACAATTATGGACCCTGAACTTAACAATTTATAGAGTATCACAATCATCAGCTGATGCATATTGTTTATTACGGGATGAAACAATTGCTGGTAGAGGAGGACAAGAAATAGCTTCTTGTTTATATCACCATCTGAACACCCTGCCTAATAACTTAGACGAAATTAACATGTATAGTGACAGCTGCCCAGGACAGAATCGAAATATTTATGTTGCTGTTATGATCATGTATTTTATAGAAAACTCTGTCAACTCGCCAAGCATTATAAACCTTAAGTTTTTAGAACCAGGCCACACACATATGGAAGCAGACACTATACATGCTTCTATAGAAAAAGCTAAAAAGCTCTCCTCTTCTCTTCTCCGTTTTTATAAACGCCATCACTAAGGTCCTGACTTCTAGCTATCATCTCTATGCAGACGACTTGCAGCTATATCGTCACTTTCAAGTAGGGGACATCGCTGAAGCTGTTGATGCCATTAATAGTGACCTTGAAAATATAAACAAGTGGGCTAAGTCCTTCGGACTCTTGGTTAATCCAGCTAAATCTCAAGCTCTCATTGTTGGTGGCAGATACATGTTTAACCTTTTAGATCACCAGTCTCTACCTCCAGTTGTGTACAACTCTGTGCCTATCGCTTATTCCAAAAGTGCTAAAAATCTAGGAGTCTTTATAGATTCTAGCCTCTCCTGGGATGTTCACATTGCGGAGGTAAGTAGGAGGGTGTACTACTCGTTCCAGTCTCTCAAACGTCTCCAGAAATTCTTACCATTTCAAACTAAGGTTACTCTTGCACAATCTCTTCTTCTACCACTTATAGACTATGCAGATGTCTGTTTTCTTGACGCAACGGAGGAACTTCTAAATAAACTTGAACGACTGCAGAACTTGTGTATCCGCTTTATTTTTGGTCTTCGAAAGTATGACCATGTGTCCGAATTTCGGACCAGATTAAGGTGGCTACCAATTCGGCAGCGTCGGGATACTCATGTTCTAACTCTTCATTTCTCTATTCTTCATAATTCTAACTCTCCTGTATATCTTCGAGAACGCTTTGAGTACCTTATCCCCAGGGGTAAACCTTGTCGCACGGCTTCTTCTCTTCTGCTCCGTACTCCGCGTCACACTTCCAGCCGTTATGGTGGTTCTTTCACTATTCGTACAGTGCGTCTTTGGAACTCTCTCCCACACTCAATACGCGACAGCCCTTCTCTTAACGTTTTCAAGAGTAGAATTAGGGAGCATTTCCTCTCTGAATGATCGATAATATTATATTTATGTAGGTATATTATATAGTTTATACATATATATATATATAATGTATATATATTTATTCTTGTTATATATTTATTTAGGTATATTTTATTTTATAGCATAAATAAGTAGATTTAAATAGACAGTTGTACACTGGAGTTTGCCCTCAGCCACACTATCAATCTCTCTCTATCACTCAAAGGTTTGCTGGTAGAAAACTCATTTTTGAGTTAAGCTCGCCTTTGTACATGACTTCACTAAATTGTAATTTTGTTACTGTAATTTTCTTGTGTACAATAAAGAATAAGAATAAAAAAAACTGCAATGAAAATAGAATTACCAAAAGACTGGGCAAACCTAATCAGAACAGTCCATAGGAACCCAAAAATAAATGTTGTAGAAATGCAACAGTCACAGTTCTACAACTTCCAAAAACTGCTCACTACACAATACATACACCGAAAGATAAATTCAGTGAAAGAAAAGGTCAATTGGAATAAAATAAAATGGATACAGTGTAGAAAAGTAGATCCAGGAGTATTATACTACAAATACTCATTTGATGATAGTGAAGAATTCAAAGTGCTAAGTTTAAAAAGAAACCGAAATATGACACGTTCACAATCAGAAGATACTGCACCAGTAGCACCTCTCATGCCTCTAAATCAGAGACCTATTAAACTCCCTGCACCAAAAGTCAGAGACCTGCAATCATTTCTGGAGTACCTCCAACCATCCAGCCATCCATTTTATGAGTCTTTGGAGACTGGCCCCGAAATGGAGGATATTGTGTCATGTTCTGATGAAGAAAATTAAAAATATTGTTAACTTTCATAATAAAATTTCTTAGAAAAACAACATTGGCCTTTTTAATTTTATACATAATTGGGAACTAACATAATAATTATCATCAGTGCTAAAGGGGCTTAAGTTGTTAATATTTTCCAAAATACTATTTTTTTCTTAAATTAGAATTTAATTCATAAATCTACTTAAAAACATAAATCAAATAACAGTAAAATATTTTTGCCATACTACAATGTAACACCTAATAATAACCTATTAATGCTGATTCATTGTTAAAACGCTCATTACTGAAAATAAGGATTACCGTAAAACATGGCAACTTTGCCCTCGACATTTGACTTTGCCCAGTTGTGTATTTTTTTAAAAACTATGTATTAACATACCAAATTTGTCTATAGTTAGTAAGAACATTTTTTCTATGGTAAAAAATTCATCATTTTTCTGGCAACACTGTGTGACGCGCTGTCACAGATGTTAATTCAGTTGTCTGTCAGACGTCGTTGAAGTTAGAGTGTTTTTTTGCGGGCAAAATCTTTTAAAAAAACTTTTTCGAGAAGTGCTACTTGGAGTTATCGCAGGTAAGTAATTTTTATACATCCGTTATTACATTGGAAATGAATAATATAGACTAGTTTTCTTCGCTAAATGCGTCATATAATCATAAAATATAACGGTGGGCAAAGTCATAAGCATATTTTTTGAATATCGTTGACAACATTGCCCAACGCTCCAACGTTTCTTTTTCACTAGGGTTGTTACCCGAGGTACATTTTTTAACCAAGTGAAAAAGGAGGGTTCGGATTTGATGAACAGTTAATAATGTTGGTAAACATATAAAGTTTAAAAACACAGTCTTGGAAGATACGAGGGCTCGTATCTTCCAAATTCTGACTGTGTTTTTAAAGTTTTTTGTTGATTGGTTTTAGGTTCTTAAAAACTATATGTATTTACATCGAAATCAAACTACCTAGGTACTCTTGTTTTACCGCTACCGCGATAAAATTCATAAAATAATTTCTGATATAATTGTTAAAGTATTTATCTTCTCTCATGTCGTAAAGTTCGAATTATAAACTTGTTAATTTCTGAACTGTCTAAATGAATGCGAGAAGAGATTGTGTATGAAACTGCACAAAATTAGGTATTAAAACACTCCTATGATACTATTAAAAATCTAGCATTAACGACTCGGTTTTATAAACCGTTATCATAGATTTGTATTTCAAAAAAAATTTTTTTCAGAATGGATAACAATAAGTCTAGTAACACAAAAAAAAAAAAGAGATATAGAAGAAAACTTGGGTCAAGAAAATACAGAGATTATTCTACAGAAATGTTAAATTTAGCAGTAGAGCTTGTGCAAAATAAATCTCTTTCAAGTAGGGAAGCTGAAAAACAATTTGGGATTCCACGGCGATCAATACTAAATAAAGTGAAAAATCGTCACATGAAAACGATAGGAGGGCAAGTAAAACTTTCGATTGATGAAGAACAAAAAGAACAACGGCAAACTCCCAAACAAACTATTGTTGAAATAATCTTTGGCGTCTGCTATTGAAACATATGTAAAAGTATAGAGCTTGAATTCCTGAACAAATTTGTCTGAAGGCTTACTATTAAAGAGACTCTCGAATTCAAGATATTCTAGTTTGAAGTTTTGCTTAACTAGAAATAGAAAGAACAATGGCGAACTTTGATACATCACTTTTATCTGTATAAATAAATTGTAACGTCTTTGTGTCATCGTAGGCTTTGTGTATTCGCAACTAATTTATTAATTCTCAATAAATTGAGCCATTTCTGATGAAATGAGCGATTCGCCGCTTATCCCTAGGATTTGAGAAAATAGCTCGGAAAGTATATTTAGGTTAGAATATTTATGATTATACGAAACATTTTTTTTTTTTTTATTAAGTATGTAATTCAATTCATTCTGTCTTTCATCAGTGCAGCAGATCTCTCTATTAAAACTCCCATGAATATTACTTTGATATTCTAGCCGCCTAGCGTTATGCCTGATGCCTCAGATTATAAAACAGAAGGCAGATAGACTGACAGGAACAACGTGAGTGCGGCCAAAAAAGCAAATACAAATTCAAAAGCGAATACAATCTCGAGTCAGTATGACACGAAGCGCCGCATTGTTAGGACGTCATAGATAATTTTAATATTTATGATAATAATGCCGTCTTGCGTTTATAAACATTGCAAAAACTGTTCCTAAAAACAAAATAAAGAAGATGGAGTATCTTTTCATAGGTTTTATTGATTATTTATCTATTTGCAAATTATTTTACGTGATTATTATTAGTGACATCTTGGAACACAAAACCTTAACAAAAACCATTCGGTGTTGCTTGTTTATATTGAAACATTTACCCCCTAAGTTAGGAAATAAGTAAAGAATACAGGAATAACGATTTACAAAAATATTTATTTCGATTATAGTGTTTTATTTATCGCGTTTTTTAGTTGGTATGTTTGTAGGTATGTGTGTCCGTTTGTATGTGTCTTCGTAACTAAAACTACTTAATGTATTGTCTGTCTCTAATTATAATCATGTACCAACGTCAGTCGATTTGCCAACATAAAGTAAATATAGCTATCAAAAACATAATTACAACCATTCACGACTATACTAAATGACTGCCATAAATCCACAAAATATTTCTATTTATCATCTTCTATTCTGTAATCTGAGATTAATACATTTCTAAAGTAGGTACTTGCATTAAAATACAATCTGACTCAATGGCAGAGATTCACTTTATATACATATGTATAACTCTGTATGTATCTGCATTTTTCGGAGACAGTAAATTGTTTATTTAATGTAATGAAATATTATGGGAATTTTGTCATTATCATGGCAACCGTACACGCACAAAGAGGCAACGTGTTCTTATAGTGCTGTCACGCACACATGTCTACAAACGTGCCTCACATTATGGTTCAGTGCAGTCTATCTGCCTTCTGTTTTATAATCTGAGCCTGATGCCCTAACCAACAAAACATCATTCTAAAAAATGTTGTGAATTCAATGAAACCCATATAAACACCCGAGCCTATGCAATCATTTGTGAGCACATCCCTCGGTTATAGTTTTGTATGAATATAGGTGTACGAGTTCAGTAAAAATTAAATATCTATTTTGTAAGGTGTAGGTGTAATATAAATAAAAGATTTTGTGTTATTATATTTATTTGTCTTTTGCTCTTCTTAATAAGAACACAACAATTCTGCTGGTGCTGCTTTATTTCTTTGATGCCTTGATGTTGCCTTGATTCCTTTGTAACACACCAACGTCACGACAATGAACATTTCAGATAGGTACTTCCTCCATGATGACACGTACCATGATTTTATTCTCCCTCTTACTAAAGAAGTATTTCCACTCCCTCTGAGACTATACCTACTCAGAGGAATTCACTTGAACACAGAAAAATCCACAAAATCCATGCGCCACTTTTCACTTCTCAACTCCAAATCGAGGAGTAAAATCGTAGTCCGTTAATGAGTAGCACAACGTAACGTTGACGCAACGTAGAAGTTTTAAATATTTGTCAGAAGCCGTAACACTATCACCAAATATAATTTAAACATTAATATTTATGTCCAACGACAAGGCGTACCGTGTAGGCAATAAAGTTAGGCCTCTAGCTGACAACACTGTTAGGACCTTAGCTACCGGCTACGCACAGTTTCAAACCGTAGTAAGTCTGAATGTCGGATATGTATGGGACAGTATGGAGCTATTTTGACGACACCGTTGCTAACGATGGCCAAGCTTGCTGCCGTGATCGGTCACGACGTGGCTACCCTGTGCTCAGACTGGTACGGTGGCTTATGTGGTGCACTCCTTGCGGAGGCCGGTTGTACGCACGGCGCATCACTACATAGTATAAAACAAAGTCGCTTCCCGCTGTCTGTCTGTCCCTATGTATGCTTAGATCTTTAAAACTACGCAACGGATTTTGATGCAGTTTTTTTTAATAGATAGAGTGATTCAAGAGGAAGGTTTTAAATTAAAAAACGTACACGTGCGAAGCTGGGGCGGGTCGCTAGTCCCATATAAGTGGCACTATATGGGACGAGCCCCTAGTGTTGACCTTTTGAAAGCACCAGGGATCTGGTCTACTTGAAATAAAAACTATTTGACTTTGACTTGACTTAACCCGGCTAGCTAGCGGGTACAAACCATATTACCGTCTACGAGTTTGGCCGGGGTTCACCCGGCGCCTCGATCTCGTCTACTAGGGGCTTAATAATATACTGATATTTGACAGCTCTAAGATTGACAGTGACAGTTTTTGAAAGAAAGCATTGTCATGTCTGTGTTGCTATACAATTTTTTTCATATACTTCTATTAGGTAAGCAGGATTATAGAAAATCTATTTCTTTCCTAATATACTCCAAGTTTTGCTGTCTATATGTTGGTATTTGTTTCATGAATTATTGAATAATAATTCATCAATAGAAATAAAACATCTTATAAAATAATTAAGCATTAAGTATAATTAACATAGCTGGTAAAAAATCTTCGAAATTAATTATAAGGGCATCTCTCATAGGGTTGCAAAATTAAAGAAGCATGGACAACAAATAAAAATGATTCGAATTAACGGGAATATCAGTAAAACTTTCAAATGTAATATAATTTTTTCAGAGAGTTCGTTTACAAATGTTAAAGTTACAATAATATCTGGAAAAAAATTAGGCTTTTTTTAATATACCTCTTATCATTAGACGCTTATTTTAAGTCTCAGCAATGATCTTGCCATTGTTCTTTGTGAATGTGCTGGTGGCTGCCGGGGAGTATGGTTGTCCAATGATTGGTCATGTAGGACTTAAAAATACTGGTTTATAATTATTTAGAAAAAAATTCGCGCCTTGACATTTTTAATGGCAAAATGCCTGGCAATACATGGGTAAACCAATTTTTAAATAGACATGCATCAAAATTGTCCGTTCGTACAACACAAAACATAAAACAGGTCCGGGCCGAGAAAGGTCTCCAAGAATTGCAAAATTTCTTTTCTAATTTGCAAGAAACAATTAAAGACATCCCACCTAGTCATATACTTAATTACGATGAGACCAATCTCTCCGACAACCCGGGTAATGCTAAATGCATTTTTAGGAGAAGCTCAAAGTACCCTGAAAGAATAGTAAACAGTTCTAAGAGTTCTGTTTCTATCATGTTTACAGTGTCTGCTGCTGGTGATTGCCTACCAACATAAGTTGTATATAAATCTACTAATTTATATTCTGAATGGGTTGATGGAGGTCCACCGGGTACTCGCTTCAACTGCACGAAGTCAGGTTGGTTTGATTCTGCCTGTTTTGAGGACTATTTTAAAACGATTATACTACCATGGGCTAAGAATCCACCAGGGTCAAAAGTTGTAATAGGTGACAACTTGTCTAGTCACCTTAACATTGAAGTAGTAGAGCTATGCCAAAAATATGAAATAAAATTTGTTTTCATTCCACCTAACTCCACACACCTTACGCAGCCTCTAGATGTCGCATTTTTTGGGCCTCTGAAAAGAGAATGGAGGAAAATCCTCTTGAATTACAAAATCACAAATCCTGGGCAGTCAACAATAAACAAAAAACATTTTCCTAAACTTTTGGCGAAACTGCTAAAATAATATTAATCTCAGAGGAATCGACAATATAAAAAGTGGTTTTAAAGTCACAGGAATATGTCCTGTAAATGCCAGAAACGTGTTGAAACGAATCCCTGAGTATTTCGACCAAGATGTATATGAAATTGATTCAGTTTTATTAGATTACCTACAAAAAACAAGGTCGCCTAAACCGATGGCAGTAAAAAGGAGTAAAAAAATTGCTACAGAACCTGGAATGTCCGTTTGTGCTGCAGATATATTAATACCTACAAATAGTACCGGTAAAAATACTTAAAATAAGAAACCTAAAAGAATTTTGCTACTTGAAAATCAAGAAGTTCAATTGAGTGATACAGAAACTATGTTGCAAGACGGTGTGATCAATATATTACAACAACAGAAAACTGCAGAACACATGAAAGTTTTAAGAAAATATGATAATATAGAAGAAAGAGACGAAGTATATACACTTGATGATAGAACAGGAGATTTTGTAAGAAACACACTTAAAGATATTGAAAGTATGGAAGAACCAGAATACGAAAATATATTTTTTCCGTTTGACAACTCGCAGTCTGTACCTATTCAACACATTTATACAAATATTAAGAATCCAGATTGTCTTAGTAAAATTTGCATCTCGGTAACAGGGCCCCAAGTCTGCTATTTTAATGAATTCGTCATTCCAACACGATCCCATTGTCATTTTGCTAAAAGTTCGTAATCTGCTAAATTCATAATGATCGATCATTGGTCGGTCAATGGTCTCTTAATAGAATTGTGGTAGAATGACACAACCGTATTGCCATTATTATTAAACTCGTTAGTAGAAGTGATTTTCGAAAAACTACCACTAAATTTGAACATTTATTCATGCCAGATTTCATTAATATATGTTTTTACATATTATTTATTAGTGTTATAAGCAATCTGAAGTAATAGGAAGTTCGATAATAGCAAAAAACATTAAAATGTGTTACGCGGATAAAATATTTTATCTATTAAGCTGTAAACGTCAAATGTGACATTACTGCTTACTGACGTTTACAATGCAAACTGTTTTTATTTAAATCACCCGGTGTTTTGATACGTATTTATTTGAGCGTTTTTATTATTGTTTGTACATGTAATTATCTTTAATAGAGAAGCCTATTTATTGAAAATAAAAAATGGTGCTAACTGAGCAAATTTCGGCTCTAATAGACTTTTTAGAAAACCACCAAGACCTGGCGCTTGGCTACTGCAGCCGCACTAATGAAGGGCGAAGTCTATCGAAACGATACTGGATGGAGTGCGCCCAAATTTTAAATTCAGTATCGGTGGACTGCCCCAAAAAAACGCCGGTAGAGTGGCGCACAGTAAGTACCTGAATACTGTACCATTAAGTATGCATTATAAAATGATAAATTTAATGTAATTTTTGCACTTTTTTTAGTTCTACAATGAATATAAGAGTAAAACGCTAAAAAAAATCAAGTCACAGAAGAGTGAAATAAGTGCAACAGGTAAGCAATACTTTTCTTTTGGCAGCCTTGCAATAGTGGGAAGCAGACTTATAGTAATAATTTTATAACTTTGATTCAAGGTGGAGGTCCTGCAAAAAAAATTTCTCTAACCCCACTCCAAGAGCGCTTATACACTATATTAGGGCGAGATGTAGGAGAGCCACTTCCAGGTGTCCGACATAACCAACTCACTGTAAGCATTAGAACATTGGTTTTATATTTCATCATTCTTTTGTATTGCACATTAGGCAGCACTTCTCACTTGTTAACAAAACTAAATATCACAGTTGTATATTATGTGTTTTTTCATTAGCATGCTTATTTATATTATTTATTTGTTCCCTGTCGCATTTTATTGACTTACTTGCCTTGTGTTATTAACTGCATGTTTTTTTTGTTGTTAAATAGCCAACTGTCACAATTCCTTTGGTGGATGCTACTCCTACTGCTTGTAGTAGTTTCCAAAACCATTCATTCTCGTAAGTGGTACTACTCTGTGCTTAATTTGCTTAGCTTTGATCATTTAACCAAAGTAACTATTTTGATAACATGGTTTGTATTTTTACAGACTATTAGACAATTATGAAGTGCCAATTGTCATAGATGAGCTTGTGGAAAATGTTGAAACACAAGAAATAAGGTATACTACAACTTTCTGCAGATGGGTTTAAATGAATATGATAACATATAGACTAATGTCAATGTAATTGTTTTATTTTTCAGCTTGGATCAAGAAAATGCAGAAGGTCGACCATCAGCCAGCCTCAAAAGCAACGCAAACGCCAAAGATCTGCACGGCGTAATGCAGCAGACGGTAAATATCTTTCAATTATTTGTTTTGATGTATGTCGCCTGATGTAACAAAATATTTTTTTTTATAGATAGAGACCATGCAGTTCTCGAAGCTGCTCAATCAAGGCTGGAAATGATTGAAGCCAGGAACGCCGAGGCTACTTTAAAGCAAGCTGAGGCTATAAATAACTTAGCTGCGGCCATTAATCGGCAGAGCTCCACTACAGAAAAAGTGGTGAAGCTTATAGAAAGAAGTCTTTGTGAAATCTGTGTCAAAAAAGGTAATAACTCTTGATTTATAGTTTATTCATCTTTATAAAATGGTTTTACTCAAAATCGAAACTTCTACTAATTGTGTGTGCTACAAACATACCCACAAAAATGGCGATTGTTCAAGGGTTGTCACTTAGAAATAAAGCATATTATGTAAAAATGATGTTATATTATTTTTAATTTATCATTATAATATATTATAATATTCCACACTAAAAATTATTAAATAGTTAAGTATTGTCAATGGTGACAACCCTTGAACAATCGCCATTTTGTACGAAAAATGTTCTAGAAGGCTTTTTGACTTTGCCCACTCATTTTTAAGGGTCAAGGAATGTGAATATTTGGCGTATAATTTAATACATTATTGCATTGCTCAGTATTTTCATTCAGTCCTTTTCGAATAGTGATAAAAGTCCATAGTAACGGAGATCTGTAATGTGGGCAAAGTTACCAAATGTATAAGATTTTTTGCCCAACACCTATAATTGTTATTTTCACTAATAAATATGCTTTTTTTTACTATTTTTAGTTTTGTGTATCGAGACATGAGCATATAGTATTATGTGGCACCGAAACAATAATCAATTTATTAAAATTTTCCAAAATATCATTAATTAAGCATTTATTTTTTAAATTTATGGGCAAAGTTGCCATGTTTTACGGTATTGATATTGGCCCTATTAGCACCAGGCCACTGATTTAATGAAGTACAAATCTTGAAAATAAAGTAAAAACGAAAATTATGAATGTTTTACTGTTGAAAGTCTTCAATAATAAAACCAGCATTATCTAAATCTAAACATTTTTCAGTTAAAATAAAATACGTACAGGTGCAAAGTTATGTTCGGGTGTTTTCCGCTTCTTTTGATGCCACATCCGATTATATTGCAATTCGGCATCTTGCTATCGACGATTCCCACAATAAAACCGAGTTTAAGCGTAATAAAACTGATATTTACTCCAAAAATCAACAAATTCTATCCACAGCTCAAAGGCATTTGACAGTTGATGTACCCTTAGATAATAACAAATAGAGATGGGCGTTTAAATGATAAGCAAATAATGAAACAGCGTTATTTAATTAAAGCACATAAGCACATTTTTAATTTTAAGCAATTATTGTTATTTGCTTTTTCTTAAAATTATAACTCATTCGTGTTTTGATCATTTTACACACATCAGAGCCATCTAGTGTTTATTGTGACTTTGTGAGAGACTTGAGAGAGACTCTTAGGCCCGTATTAATAAACGTTACTCAGCCCAAGAACTCGCACTTGATGACAATGTTGAGGTCATGATCGTATTAATAAACATATAATCTACGTACTCAAGTTACGGCTTGGTTTTACGTCATCAGCTGAGTGATGGTCTGATTAATAAACGAAACTCACCACTCAAGTATACAATAGACGTGGGTAATCGAGATGCTTAAATCTGAGTGTAGGCAGTCCGTGACTTGAGGTCGTGAATAGTTGCGCGAAACATGGTTTTTGAAAATATTTTGGGTGAAATTAATTATTACGGTTTTCGGGGGTGCTGATATGGTGCTGATGCCGAAAATGAGATCAAAGTCAAAATCCAAGATGGCGACTGCGAGATTTTACAAAATATGCGTCATGGGTAATTTTTCCAAGGTTTTAGGGGGCGCTGATGTCGAAAATGAGATCAAAGTCAAAATCCAAGATGGCGACTGCGAGATTTTACGAAATTTGCGTCATGGGTGTCTTTTCCATTGTTTTCGGGGGTGCTGATTTCGAAAATAAGGTCAAAGTGAAAATCCAAGATGGCGGCTGCGAAATATTACAAAATATGCGTCATGGGTATCGTGTCCATGGTTTTTGGGGGTGCTGATGCCGAAAATGAGATCAAAGTCAAGATCCAAGATGGCGACTACGAGATTTTACAAAATATGCGTCATGGGTATCTTTTCCATGGTTTTCGGGGGCACTGATGCCAAAAATGAGGTAATAGTCAAAATCCAAGATGGCGGCTGTGACATTTTACTAAATATGCGTCATTGGTGTCGTTTTCATGGTTGTAAAATTACACCGTTGACACCCATGACGAATATTTTGTCAAATTTCGCCGCCGCCCTCTTGGATTTTGACTTTGATCTCATTTTCGACATCAGCGCCCCCTAAAACCACGGACAAGACACCCGTGATGCATATTTTGTAAAATTTCACAGCCGCCATCTTGGATTTTGACTTTGATCTCATTTTCGACATCAGCGCCCCCTAAAACCACGGACATGACACCCATGATGCATATTTTGTAAAATTTCACAGCCGCCATCTTGGATTTTGACTTTGATCTCATTTTCGACATCAGCGCCCCCTAAAACCACGGACATGACATCCATGATGCATATTTTGTAAAATTTCGCAGCCGCCATCTTGGATTTTGACGTTGACCTAATTTTCGTCATCAGTACCCCCGAAAACCACGGAAACGACACCCATGACGCATATTTTGTAAAATTTTGCAGTCGCCATCTTGGATTTTGATTTTGACCGCCCCCGCCCTCTGTAGGGGAAACGTGTGAGATAATATAACTAAAGTTTTAACAAAATACAAGTATTTCAATAAGTCTTACGACATAGGAATAACGAAATGTGATGAATGTTTACTAAACTTCGGTCAATCCAAGCCATCAAGTACAGCGCCTTGAGGTGTGTTTATTAATTAGCAATGATCTTGAGATGCTGACATCGTAATAATGACGTATCAAATGATAACGTACTTGAAGATGTAGTTGAGGAACGTTTATTAATACGGGCCTTAATGTGTTTTATAATAACCGATAGATGGCGCATGATTCAATTTTAATCGATAGACGGACAATTACTTTACGATAACAGATCTTATCGCGATGAAAATAAGATTTAAATTGATGTCTTTCGATTATTTCGTTAAATCGGGATTCGTGAGTTTATAAACCTGTCGAATTGAATATGCTTACATCGTATTAAAATTGGTTTCAACAGTTGACGTTTAATTTATATGGGTTATATCCATTTATTTGCTTATTTCGTTATTTGCTTTTTTAAGTTTAGTACCGTATTTCCGCGTCTGTGAAATATTGTTTGCTATTTTACCGTTCAATTTTCGTTGATTTTTGCGTGCGTGACCGCGTTATAAATTTACGTTTTGTGATGGAAACTTTGTTTATTATGACTGTAACTGTAATTATGTAAATATTTGTGTATATAATAATTAGTGTTAGGGGCTCTTTCACCATCCTCAAGTAAAGGGTCGAGTAAGCTAACCACCAGTTAAAGTCACCCGTAACTACATGTGTCAATTTCACGACGTTCGAGTAGCACTAATCATAACATTAACCGACCCGTAACTTACTTGCCACCACATCTGGCAATTAGCGTGCTTACTTTACAGTTAAAAGTTGTCCGTTGTCATTTTGTGTAGGAACTCCTCAGAGAACACCGATTATTTTAAAATGTATTAATAAAAATGGACTTATTTGACTTGATTGATCATCAATTGGATGAATTAGAACAGTCTACGAAGCAACGAGTACCTTAGGATTCGTGTGTTTAAATTCCGTGTTGATTATTTTACGGACCTAGACGAAACTGATTTTTTGCTAGTTTATTTATTAGGCTATTTCTGCACAAGCGATACCAAAATGTCCCGGGATCTCATATATAGAAAAGTTTGCACTTTATCTCTTTTAACTTTATCCATGTTAATTAAAAAATATAGGTAAATAAGTTACAAATTAAAATCACACACTTTCCAAACCAGACACAAAAACACCACAAATGACAATTGACATCTGGCTTGCATCTGTATAGGACGTTTGACGAGTACCATTGACGTATTATTGAATGAATGTAACGTATTTTTTGTTACCTCATTCACTTAACCAGTAAGTTGTTACTCGAACCTTTAGTTTTGTTTGTGAAATTGACAAAAGATACTCGTAACTTTTACTTGCCAATTAACGCTAACTAGGAAGTAACTAATCAACGCTTTACTTAGAGATGGTGAACGAGGCCCTTAGTGTTTTTTCGTAAGTACCTACTTATAAACTTTTCGTGACTTTGTGTGAAACTTTGAAACTTTGTGTGAATAGTGTTTAATTGGTTTTTTAAAATGGCGAATAGAAATTCATCAAATGAGATTTGGAACTTTTTTGTTAGGAATCAGGCGACAAAAATCGCAGAATGTAATTTTTGCAAAAAATGTTTGCCATATAAATCCACCGTGACAAACCTGAAGCAACACTTAAAATTAAAGCATGTAGGTGTGTATCAGGATTACATTACTAGGTCTACACAGCCTAGTAATACAATTAATGTGCATGTAAATGATGGTGTCGGTACTTCTGTTGGTGCATGTGGCGTTGGTGATGGAAATACTCCCGTAAATGATAACAATATTATCGGTGTGGGTTTTACAGGAGGCACAATAAGACAGGCTAGACAAACGCAAAGCCAAATGTCTACGTACATTCCTAGGCAGATGAGAAAGGACGAAAAAAAATTGACAAATGTTTGTTAAAAGTAATAACCGGCGACTTCCAGCCCTTCAGCATCGTTGAAAATAAGGGTTTTAGACAGTTTGTTGCGGCTTTGAACTCGAGTTACCAACTTCCAAATCGGAAAACACTGTCTACGACCCTCTTAGCCGAAGAATACACCAGCCGGCTTCATAAATATCAAGAAATGGGACTCCGATGCAAAAGTATATGTTTAACCGTAGATAGCTGGACATCGAAAACTATGGAAAGCTATATGGCCATTACAGGCCATTTCATTGACCAAAATACATTTGAGTTTTGCAGTATATTAATACAATGCGCAGGATTCGCAGGCCACCACACCGGGGAAAAAATTGCGACAGAACTGCGGCAAGTAGTTAGTTCCTGGGCCATATCTGACAAAGTAAATTTTATAGTCTCGGATAATGCCTCTAACATGACCTCAGCTGCGCGAATTCTCGAGTGGCCCTATTACGGGTGTTATGCTCATAAGTTGAATTTAATTGTGCAAGCAGCTGTTACTGATGCGTCTATTTCGGGCACTATTGCTAAAGTCCAAAAGACGGTGGATCATTTCAAGAGGAGTGCTATTGCCAAAGAAAAAATTTTACGATACCAGGCCACCGCTCAAAATATCGCCCAACCAAAAAGTTTGTTGCTGTCTGTTCCAACACGATGGACTCGATATTTTTTATGTTAAAATGGTTCAGCGAGCTGCAGGAAGCGTTAAGAGCTACTATCCCAAATTTAAATTCCGATTTACCGGTAATACCCACTGAAGAATGGAACTGCATCCAGCAAATATGTGAGATCTTGCAGCCTTTTGAGGAAGTGACAAAAATTATGAGCGCGGAGAATTACCTGACGGCAAGCAAGGCGATTGTTTTAACGGCTGGACTCACAACAATGTGCGATGAGCAATTCAATCGCCAATATTGTGATGCGGTGAAAACTTTCATTACTATTTTAAAAATGGGATTAAGAGGTCGATTTGGCGATATAGAACGCTACAAACAAATAGCCATTTGTACTCTGCTTGATCCTCGATTCAAGCAGCACGCTTTTGAAGATCAAATGGCTATGTTGTGGACAAAAGAGACAATTTACGAAAAAATGAAAATATTTGCCGCCCACGCAGAACCATCTGCAGCGACAGCGACTGTGCCATCATCATCATCAACACATACATCTGTATGTTCGTTGTGGGGGCGATTTGACAATAAAGTCGTCACGTCATACCAAACACGTACCACAGACGAAAAATGTAAAGAAGAATTGGAAAAGTACATTTCTGAAGTGGTAATCCCAAGAACAGAATGTCCCATGCAATGGTGGAAAGAGCGCAAGACAATTTATCCCATCCTCAGCCAAATTTTCATCCAGAACTCAAATATTGTTGTCACGTCAGTCCCATGCGAACGGGCGTTTTCGAAGGCGGGGTACACAATATCGGAAAGAAGGACCCGATTGACCACGAGCAAAGTGGGAAAAATTATGTTTTTAAATGCAAACAATCAGCGACTGACTCGAGCTAAGTCCCTCCACTACTTGTAAATATGTAAATAATGATTAAATGTACATAAGATCAATGAACTTCTAAATACGCCTGAATGCCACTAGAGAATTATGCATATTACTTAATTTATATAATTTATTACAAATACAACTTTATTACAAGAGTACCTAATACCTAATTTAGTTCGATAATATTCAGACAGTCCTAAGCCTGCAAAGTATGAAGGGAAGTTCATTGAAATTTGTTAACGTTAAGCAAACAACACATTTAACCGTTTTTAATGTAAGTCAATAAAAAATGAGCAAATAAGCAATTAAGCAAATAAGCAGATAATAAAGTGACTTTTGAAAAAAAAATAACGCGTATGTTCGTTTAAAGTTTTAAGCCGTTATGCACATCTCTAATAACAAATAGCGAGAAAAAAAAATGGCGACCGACCGCACTTAGTTAGTGGGTATTTCAATGTTGCTAGAAATGACGGGTTGCCAATACGGTAACTGTCAAAACACTATTATCCTTTTTTACATATGCAAAATTAAAAAAAGTTAGAAAGAGATGGCAGTATTTTTTTTGATATTGGCGTCGATTTTCCTCACATTTGCATAACTATTTTTTCTATAGTAGAACGTTTCATGTCTATATTATTAATTATGTCTATGTTTTTAACACGGAGGTTGACGGAGTACCAAATGAGGAGTGTTATAACATGGTGATGTGTAATGATAGTTGTGATGCCGTGCTCTCAACAGGCCATGAATTGTCCGGCAAAGGTTTTCGGTCTAGTATTCGAGGATTGTGTTGTGATCCAGCTAGTACAGCGGCGCGGCGCCGGCGCTTCGTTTCTTTTCGCTCGCACCCGTAGAGCGTACTGGGATCAGCAGTTCCCCATGTAGATCGGACGTGGCGTTCCTATAGCCTGGCCTCCTCGCTCACCAGACCTGATTCCGCTGGACTTATTATGGGGTCACGTGAAGTGTATGGGTTACGCTGCGGACTACAGCAATGAAAACGAGATGTGGTAAAGAGTTAATATCTGCGTTTGAGAGCATGAAAGACAATCCGCAGATAGATGTTACGTAATGCGATCGCATCCGTCCGTAGGTACCTACATCGCCACGCGTCTTTGTGCATCACGCGATAAGGGCGGCAGATTGATCCTATTTTGTTTGTGTTAATCAAAAGTGCTTCTTGTGTTCCAATTCGAAATGAACCCTTTTCGTAGTGTCCGTGGTGATAGATTCATTTGTAGGTATTAACGTAAGTTCATAAAACTAATAACCGAAAGTGCTTGTTCCATTCGGAATTGAACCCTTCTTGTAGTGTCCGTGGTGATACGGGGGATACCTCCATGCGTAGGTAGGTTAGGTTACCTACGTACCTTGCCGGGAGGACACGGCGTGGCACACGCTGGCAGAGTGTGCCGCTTGGGAGGAGCCGCGCCGTGCCCTCATCTCAGGAGTAGGCGGTGACCTGTCGCTGTCGGCTGTGGTCGAATCCATGGTCGACAGCGAGGAGTCCTGGAACGCGGTGGTGTCCTTCTGCGACACGGTAATGTCGAGGATGCGGAAAGGGTGAGGGAGATCACTTCCACTCACCTGGCCCGCAGCAGACGCACCGGGCGTCGGCGGAGGGCGGACAACGCCCTCTTCCAGCCCCCCTAAATGGGTCCAGGGGCGACGGACTTGGGGAAGTCTGTCGCCCCCCACACATCAGGACCCGAGGCGGCGGCGCGAAGTGTTCCAAGCGCGCCCCTCTTAGACGGCGCGGGGGGAGTCTAACACCTCACTCCCTCCGCTAACCCGAGGAGGCCCGCTGCGGCGGACCGGCACCAGCCGGGGGTTGCGGAAGTGTCGTAAGTTCCCGCGACCCTCGGCGTAGGTGTGAGATGGAACACCACCGGGGTGGTTTTAGTCAGTAAGAGTCTGACAGACCCCTCCGCCCACCCCAGGCCTGAGGACATCCGTGAGGATTCCCACGCGAAAAAAAAAAAAGGTTACCTACGTACCTACTTACATAAAACAAAATGTTTCTTGTGTTTCAATTTAAAATTAAGACGACACGTGTGTGACATTCTCGTTGGCAGTAGGGACACGAAAAAAGTATCGATACCTCATGGTATCGAGTAGATTTCCTTTCGATACCGATACTTTTGTACTCGATACTTTGTGTTCGATACTTTTACTTAACAAGTACTTTTTGACAGGTATCGTATCGTTTTTTTTTTTATTTATTTATTTTATATGTTTTTTTTTTATTGAAAAAGTACATGAGATGGCGTTTGCGTCGCTCCAATGCTGCCAATTATTACATAGGTTTCATTTTATAATTTATGGCAACATTAGCAATGCCATCTTGTTCAATCGTGCTGAAGCTTTTATTCATATAGTAGATCCATAGAGTAGATCAATACTCTATGGTTCGTTGGCTGTATGGGCTTAGATCCCTATGCTTTTCCTCACGGAAAAATTATACAAAAAAACAACTCTATGGTTCGTTCGTTGTTGAGTCAAAACAAATAAAAGCAGCAATGAAGTGTGCAATGTCTAAATCATTTTTAAGTGCTATAGAAGAATTACCTGCGACAGCTCAAACTTTTATAAAACTACAGTTGAAGTGGAAAAAAACACCAAGAGGAAGGCGATACACTACTGACGAAAAAATCATGGCCTTATCTATATTGAAACAGAGCCCAAAAGCATACAAGCTTTTAGAGAAAATGTTTGTCTTACCATCAAAACGAAGTTTACAAAAGCTGTTGAGCGCATTTACAATTAGACCAGGCGTCAACAAAGAAATTTTAGAAAATTTAAAAAAACTTGTAACACGCATGCCAGAAGAAAAAAAGTTAGTTAATTTACTATTTGATGAGGCGTCATTAGCGCCTGGTCTAATATATAATACGTATTCCAATGAAATAATTGGGTTTGAAGATGATGGGATTCAGAAAACGAGCAATATTGCTGATCATGCCCTTGTTTTTATGATCAAGGGCATAAAAAGCAGAACAAAACAACCCATTTGTTTTACTTTTGTCAGAAGCGGTACGAAAAAAGAAAAATTAAAAGCCCTAATAATAAACTTATCATTGATTGATCTTCTTTATTCGTTTAAATACACTTATCAAATTACATTTTTAAATATTTCTATAAAACAAAAAACATTTAAAAATATAAAAAAAATAGTATCCCACCGGCATCGGGAACAGGGTCCAAGCCGCCGGCAGTCAGGGCTCTAGGGAAAGGAACCTCCTCACTATGCGCGCCGTGTCAAGGAGTACTGCCTTCTGTATCATGCCCTTGATCCAGCCGCCCAACGAGAGCCTCTTGAGATGTTGGTCGAGGCTCTTGGCTATTAGACCATTCGCCGTAACGACTATCGGAACAATGACAGCTGAGTCCACATCCCACATGCCGACAACCTCGTGTGCTAGATCAAGATAAAAAAAAACTGGCAACACCTAGAGCTTAACAGTCATATAAAAATCTCTCCTGATATAAAATTAAATAAATTTAAATATTAAATCGGTAACGCATTGAATATACTCAAAAAGTTTAATAATAAAGAGAATAACTATTTAAACACATAATTTATCATCTAAAAAATGCAAAACCGTAAGAATACAAGAAAAGTAAAATTGAAGACAGCGATGACACATGTCATGTCAACAAGAAATAAAAATAGACTATGAAACCGTATGAAACACCGTAAATGCTCACAAGAGCCAGACACAGAGCAGCACGCCCACCACCCCCGGACTCGCCGCTCAGCTCCGCCTCGCAGCCGCCGGAACTCGGACCACCAGTGACACCGGCAGCTGCAGCCGCGTCGAGCTCGAGCGACGAGTACTTCTCTCCGCCGACGTCGCCAACACCTGTACGTCGGCAGGGGAGACGCCCGCCGGCCACCGAATAGCCTGGGACCTAGGGGCCCCCGGCCCCGAGCCGGGTCCTCGCTACCGGTGGTTGTGTGCAGCGCATGAAATGGACTCAAAGTATAAACGAGAACGTCATGCGCGCATATTACGGGTCTACAGAGGGGGAACTAACCTCACTGCGTACCGTGTTAGGATGCTGACTCTGTTTCAGGAACTTGAACCAGCCATCAACGTCTCGGCCCAACGATTATCGGATCAGGTGCGGGTTATTCAACGCAATCATAGATTGGACGACGCCGCACTTGATAGGCTTCGCTTAGAGGTACAGAACAGCCGTGTCACCCCTGTCCCCTCACAAACCGCGGTACATGAAGTTAATATTAATACAGTCCCGCCGCGGTCTGATCGTGTAGATGGGGATATGGATGACAGGGCTGTTACAATAAGTAGCCAATATAACGACCAATTGAGGAGTGCATTGGAGGATGCGATTCGGGAGTATAGAGCTAATCCCGAATTACGGCCACGATTACCACGCTTGCCCATGCACAATAAAAACAGGGCGCTAGTGTGTGCCTTGGATTCGCTGCTATCTATTTTGAGAGCAGCGAAGATCTCGGCGATACACACTCAATCCTGTACTGTGCGGCTGTTGCGGCATGTCGTGTAGCTAACGTCAAATTTAATAATAATGAACGAGCTACACGACCGAAACCAGCCGTACCAGCCTGGCAGTGCAGGATTGAGCGTCGTATCGACGGGGCCAGGGCGCTAATCGGCAAGCTAATCTGCTTCAGGGAGGGCGATACTCGACCAAGAGTGATGCGCTTTGTGAGGCGGGCATTCTCGGGGACTGGTATCAGTCCTCGAGAATATATGTCCCGAGTCACAGAGCGCATCGACTTCCTGAAGCAGAAAGTTTGTGCATGGGCAAGCCGTATTCGTAGGTATAAACGCCGCGTGGAGCGATATACTCAGAATCGCATGTTCCAGTGCGACCAAAGGTGGGTGTATAGAGCTTGGGAGCGACCTGACCAAGGTGTGAATGATGGACGCCTGCCGGATGATGACGCCATGAGCTCATTCTGGCGCAGCATCTGGTCGGTACCCGTCATTCACACCGAGGGTGATTGGATGCGGGATATTGAGCGAGCGTGTGAGCCAATAGAAGAAATGGGGGCAATTCTTATCAGCCCCCAAGACGTAGCCAGTGCAGCCCGTCCGTTGCCTAACTGGAAATCTCCAGGGCCGGATGGGCTGCACAATTTTTGGATAAAATGGCTACGTAGCTCACGCGCTCGCTTGGCGTCCCAATTTCAGTCGTCCTTAGAGTCTGGGTCGCTTCCACAGTTCCTTACAACAGGAGTTACCCACCTGCTCCATAAATCAGGTAGTACCGCGGAACCCAAGAATTATAGACCGATCACATGTTTCCCGACGGTCTATAAGCTTCTTACGTCCATTTTGAGAACCAAAATTAACACCCATATTGAAAATAATTCGGTAATGTTCTCTTCTCAAAATGGATGTAGGAATGGGTCCCGCGGTACTAAGGAGCTACTCCTCATTGATATGGCCATTAGCCAACAGGTTCGTCGCTCTCGAAAGAGTCTGTCGACATGCTGGATAGACTATAAGAAGGCCTATGACTCGGTGCCACATACATGGTTCATGAGGGTGCTGGAGCTGTATAAAATAAACACAACTTTACGCACCTTCCTGACGTCATGTATGGGGCAATGGAGGACGGTCCTTCGCTATCCAGGGTGTCGTCAGATTCGGGGGAGCGGTGAACCGATCAGCATTGAGCGGGGAATATTCCAGGGCGACAGTCTGAGCCCACTGTGGTTTTGTTTAGCCTTGAACCCTCTTAGCACATTGCTGGAGGGCTCAGGGCTAGGCTATCCATTGCGGAGAGGAGGTCAGGTAGTATCCCACCTTCTCTACATGGATGACTTAAAGCTTTTTGCCCCCACCAAATTGCAACTGGTGGAGTTATTGAAGGTAACTGAAACTTTCAGTAATTCCATCAGGATGGAATTTGGTGTGGACAAATGTGCTGTCATGCACGTTAGACGAGGGGGGATTATGGAATCCGAGGGACTACAACTTTCGGATTCCATACACCTCAGACCGCTCTCCGCAAATGATACCTACAAATACCTGGGTATGTCGGAGGGGCTGGGCACCAGTGAGGCCGACATGAAACAATCGTTGAGGGAGCGTTTCTTTGGCCGCCTGAAAAAAGTCCTAAAAAGTCTTTTGTCAGGCGGAAACAAGGTGCGTGCCTTTAACGGTTGGGTCATGCCGGTCTTGATGTACTCCTTCGGCATACTGGAGTGGACTCAGACTGAATTAGATGCCCTGGATCTGACCGCAAATCGGATGCATCACCCGCGATCATCAGTAATGAGGCTGTACATCCCGCGAAAGTGTGGGGGTCGTGGCTTACTAAACGCTAAGTCCCTCCACAATCGTGAGGTGTGCAGCCTGAGGGAATATTTCCTACATGCTGACCCGGGGATGCACCGAGATGTGGTCGCAGTAGATAAAGGACTCACCCCACTCTCCTTGGCTAAAGAGAACTGGCGCAAGCCTGTGGTACTCAGTACTAATGACCGCAGGGAGGTATGGCAGAGCAAGGAGCTACACGGACGCTTTTACCGGGCCCTCCATGGGCCCGACGTAGACTTCCTAGCGTCCGTGTCCTGGCTACGGTTCGGTGACCTATTTGGGGAAACCGAAGGTTTTGTCTGTGCGATTATGGATGAAGTTATCATGACGAATAACTACCGGAAGTATCTTGTGAAGGACGGGACGGTTGACATATGTCGGGCATGCCACTGTCCGGGCGAGTCCCTCAGGCATATATAATCTCCGGTTGTTCTCGTCTTGCTAACGGCGAGTACTTGCATAGACATAACCAAGTGGCCAGGATTATTCATCAGCAACTTGCTTTGAAATACAACCTTGTGGAATCGGAGGTACCGTACTACAAGTATGTGCCCGACCCAGTTCTCGAAAATGGTCATATCACGTTGTATTGGGATCGATCTATTATCACTGACAGGACTATTGTCGCCAATAAGCCTGATATAGTGGTGATAGATCGATCAGAACGCCGCACAATGATTGTTGATGTTACCATACCGCATGATGAGAACCTCGTGAAAGCTGAGAAAGATAAACAAATCAAATATCTTGACTTAGCGCACGAGGTTGTCAACATGTGGGATGTGGATTCGGCAACCATTGTGCCGATAGTCGTAACGGCCAATGGCCTAATGGCCAAGAGCCTTGACCAACATTTCAAGAGGCTCTCGTTGGGTGGCTGGATCAAGGGCCTGATGCAGAAAGCAGTCCTCCTCGATACGGCGCGTATTGTGAGGAGGTTCCTGTCTCTGGAGCCCTAACCACCGGTAGCTTGGACCCTGCTCCCGATGCCGGTGGACCCCTATCTATACTTACTTAATATTATAAAGAGGTAGAATTTGTTTGTTTGTATGTAGGAGGTAATATCCGAAACTACTCATCCGATTTCAAAAATAATTTCACCAATAGGAAGCTACGTTATCCCTGAGTGCTATAGGCTATAATTTAGTATAAAAAAATGTTTTTTTTTTAAATTATAAATTAACGCGAGCGAAGCCGCGAGCAAAAGCTAGTTTTTTATATTTTTAAATGTTTTTTTTGTATCTTTTATAATGAAATATTTAAAAATGTAATCGATAAGTTTATAGATGAATAAAAAAAAACTTAATCAAAGAAATAAATAACATAGGGCTAACGGTAGTTGCCACGATTTGTGATCAGTGTCCAGCAAATGTTGCAGCTATTAAAGAGCTAAAAGAAGAAACGCAAAAAAATATGCCAACGAAGGATGGTTCTTTGAGGTAAATGAGAAGAAAATGTTCCCATTATTTGATACGCCTCATAGTTAGAAATAACTTATTAACAAAAAACGCAAAATTTATTCAAAATGGGCAAGAGAAATGGGCTAAGTGGGAACACTTGAAAATGTTTCTGGACATTGATGTTGGTGACGACGAGATCCGATTGGTTAACAAATTAACAGAAAATCACGTCATTAAAGATAAAATAAAAAAAAGAAAGTGAAGCTAGCTGCACAGGTTTTCAGTCAACGTGTATCATCTGCTATTCGGTTTTCAGCAAGTAAGTGTAAATTATATTACTCACATTTTTGTGGCAATCTACAGAGCCATTGATAGTAAGCCTAAGGCATTAAGTCCGCCTTTGTTCCTTTGTGTTGCATGAAGTTTGAATAAATAAATAATAGGCATTAATTTACATTGTGCTCTCTATTTTCGCTCTAATTTTAATACTCTCAAACTTCAATTCACCACATTGTATGTTAAATTGTATTGATTTATACCATAGTAGCCTAGCGTGATGTTATGTTTCTACATATTATGACCTCCGCCATTTGCTTGTCTAAGTGTCATTCTGATGCAAAAGCTATATGAGGTACTGTAAAAGTTACAAAATCCGTTCAGCAGTTCTTATCGATGGAGTAATAAACATTCAAACATCTTAACAAACTTTCACATTTATAATAATAGTAAGATAATAATGTAATTAATGTGTTTTCTTTTTCAGGACATGGAATACTACCAGAAGAATGTGAGGGAACAGCAGATTTTCTTCTGATTTTCGACAGGTTATTCGATTCGTTTAATGGTCATTCCTACAAAGATGATTCGAAAATATACAAAAGCTGTATCAAAAAAAATTCCCCTCACTTCCAACTGTGGGATGATTTGCTTCCAATTTTAGAATCAATCAAATTTGAATCAATAAAAAAATCAAAAGATGTTAATCAAGTAAAATATGAGTCGATTCCTTCAATTAAAAATTGGATTGCCAATATAAAAACATTTGTTGAAATGTGGGAGTATCTATCAATAAATCATAAAATCAGTAATATTGTAGCTAGAAATTTTAATCAGGACCCATTAGAGAATTTTTTCGGTGCAATTAGAAGTAATGGTGTTAGAAATATTAATCCAAATTGTAATCAATTTATAAATGCTTTTAAAACGTTGATTGTTAATAATTATACCACCTCATTCTGCAGGAGCCAATTGTGAAGAAGATTTTAATTCAGTTATGCAATCACTGTCCCATCTGATCATAAATAATTATGATGATTCTCACACTGTTGATTTTGCATGTAACATTGATTCGTTGTTAAATGTTATGACAGATATTAAAAATAATGATTCACTACTGCATGCTGAATCGAAAAAATATGTAACTGTGTAAAATGTGTAAATGTGATTAAGAAATCGAAATCAAAAATTTTCAAAAAATGTTCCAATTGTTTAAATAATTTATGTAGATCTGGTATTGATTTTGATTCGTTTAATTATGAAATTGATTATACTAAAAAATCACTGTTTCATCCAAGCGACGAATTTATAAATTTAATGAATAATATATATTATGTGATTGTTGCATGCCTTCGAGATAATCCAACATCGAAATGTATAAAAAATCAAATCAGATTTTTTATTGATTCTGCATGTGATTTTAATACTAAAATCACATGCAGAATCAATAATATAATACTATAACTTGTAAGAAACATAGAGTTGATTTGGTTGATTTTATTTGTAATTTATCTATTAAAATTATTGTACACAGTTGGTGTTTAGGGGTCAATAGATTGTTGAATGGAAAAATCACCGTTTTTGATAGGAATGACCATATAAAAAAAACAAGCTTTCGAATATTTTAAAAAGAGATTACGATAGATAGTAGATGAAAGTCTCGGAGACACAGGCAATATTAGTTTTTTAAACGTTCTAAAGCTGACGAATAACGTTCGAGAGTTGACATGAATATTCGCTCGATTTGAGCACGTTACAAGGTGAATATTCGGCATGTCAGTAGTGCGAGCAGAATAGGTCGTTTATGAGTACCGCACCGAACATACATTCGTTGCTCAATACGCATATTCACATCTAGCCAATACTCATGTTAATTGCCAGCTTTAAAGTCTATCAAATATACAGTATTTGTGCAACTGAAAAATCAAAATAAATTAGATAAACTTAGAATAAGTTCCACTTGTGATTGTAATTAGAAGTGTAAAACAGCGTACCTAAGTAAATTTAAACAATGTAAACTTTGCATGCAATTTGCTTATTCAATGCTTACCAGCAGTAAAAAATGTGCATTTATATTATGGTCTCTGCAACTTGTAACTTGCAATATACCACTATGCTTTATATGTGACAAAACATATTAATGTTTTAGTTAAAATAATACTTTATATGAGTTACTAGATTTCTTTTTAAATGTATAGTTTTGTAATTTTATGATTAATCAAGTATGAAAAAATTCAGGTTAGCCAGTTTAACTGAACGTCAGTCAGGTGATTGAGGGTCTTTGTTTATTATCATAATGTATTCAAGTTTATTTTAATAATTTAGTTGATAATAATGGTAAAATTTGTCTATACACTTGATATTATTGTGTACGATGTCTGTAGCCTACCACATTTTATGCTAGTGAATGACTTTGATTTGATAAAATAAAAATTACAAGTACGTACATGAAATTGGTGTTTTATTTTTATACTGTCGTATCGTGAATTGTGTTAATAAATCAGTAAATTATTAAAAAAATACTTACTAGATCACTAGTAAGTACTTTTCAATAATTTACTGATTTATTAACACTGAAAAAACTATATTCAGGAGTTAATACATATGGGCGCCCTCTGGCGGATGCCTACAAAAACAAAATTGTAAACCCGCGCCATCTATTGGCGGAGGATACTTTAAACATACTACAAGACTTGCACGCATCAGTGCACTTTCAACAGTATGTAAAAGCTCATTTGGACGATTGCAAATAGCAATATTTTCATCGACACGTCTTCTTTTCGATAGATCTTCAAAGTGTTTGCGAGGAATCTTATATGTTGAAGTTGTTGCATCCGATTTTGATGGACTGATTACCTCTTCTGCCTCATTTTCAGCTTCTTCAGTGTGAACAATATTTTCCTTAAAGCAATTTGGCCAAATGATATCGGAACTTAACCACTCTCTGTTCTTGTTCATGAACTTGTCGACTGTCCTTCTTGATTGCACCCATTTAGAGTAAATCCGATAGCAAAATCGTCGACACCAGTTCTTTAGATCCGACACATCACTTTCACTTAGCTGGACGTTACTATTCGACTTCAATGTGTTAAATAAATTATCATAGTCACGAAGATCTTTATGATTACTAAGAGCAACATAAAGATCTAGATAAGTAGAAAAGCCACGGAAAGCCATAATGACGACACTTAGTAGAGTTTGTAATTATAACTGAAGCATATTTGCAAAACACAAATATTTAAAGGGCAACAAGTTTGCAACTAGCAATGAATTTGATAAGCTAATGATGACATGAGCCAATCACAATGCAGAGCTTAAGGGCTGTTAACATAGTAATTACAATAACTAATTAGATTAAGCTAGTACTGGTAGTCGTTACTTAATGACTTATTAACGCTTTTGTTATATTACAACAAAAGCCTTAATAAGTCATTAAAGTACTCACTAATGCACCTGTTATTTAAGGAACTGCTTAGTGATAACTAATTCTCGGTAATAAGTACACTAAATGTACCTCTATTCCATCAGTAATACAATAACAAAGATAGTTGCTATAGGCAAAATATTTCGGAAGGGGCCCTCTTGGGGCACCATGTGTCCTTGAAGAAAATGTGGCATAAAATAGATAAATAACAGTAACGAAAACCGCAAATCGAAACAAGGAGGGAATCATGAGATACAGACATTTTTGTGTTCGTTTCCATACAAAAATAACAGTTTTCATCGATTTGCTCGTAAAGTGCTGGTCAAATAAAAAAAGCGTAGTATAATTTTTTGTTGCTCTTCAATAGAGGAATGCAACTGTATATATTTTTTATTTAATTTAATACTTTTTTAATTTTTGTTTCTATGTCCAACCTCTTGTATGGGGACGATCCACTGTGCGTCGTGGAGACGGATTATTTTATTTACGCAGTGTCCCTAGTTCAATTTTAACAGTGTGCATGTACAATCGTGTCGATAGAGATATTACGTAGCAAAACGACGACTAGCGTAGCGTGCCCCCGCGACGGACAGCAGCGCGGGTCCCCGCGATGGAGCACTTTTGTGTGGAACCGCGCGGGCGTCCGCTTAACGCAGTATCAGCCCTTAAAGAACAAAGTGTTATAAGGGAAATATTTATTAACTTATCTACATTTTATAATTACAGGTTGGCACTATCACTGAAATGAAAAGGCACAGCAGAGGACTAGATCTTCTCCAAAGGGTGCTTCAGCTATCGGGTATCAGTTCTAACGATAATGTTATGCAAGATAGCTATCCTGATGAGTCATTGTCGCAAATTACACGAAGAGGAATTAAAAGAAAAACCAAAGATGCTACGGTAATTAATTATAAACCAAATCTTAAACATGATAAACCTGGCTCTAACGTGAATTTGAATGAAAACACTGTAGAAATTGTTGGAGATATTAATGGAATTTTAAGTGAAACGACGGGAGAGTTTGCTTTATGTGAAAATAGAATTTTGGATGAAATTAGTGGGGATTTTATAGAACCGAAAACAGTCACTTCTACCTCGTTGCCACAATCATCACCGCCGCCATTGTCGACAATTTCTAGTTCAATTTTTCTAGACGAAACGACAGGTATAATCCGAAGCCATGATATAGTTTTATATGACATAACTAATACACCCCACACACATTCCACAGCAGAAACAGTGCTACAAGATGTAGAATTGAATCGCAATGATGATGATTGTGCCTTGTTAGCAGAGACTGCTCAATCAGAAGCAGATTTGAATGATCAAGATGAAAATATGGTTATAGATTTTATACAGGAAATAGCAACTCTCGTTCAAAAATCACCTTGTGTCAGTCCTTCTTTGTTAAATCTTACTTGTACTTCAGATTTTCTACATGAAAAAAATGATCCTAGTGAAAATCAAAGTCCGAAGCCATGATTTGGTTTTGCCTGACACAATAATGTATGGGTACACTACAATAATACGAAAAACTAAATTCCGATATCCTTAATCCCGATTTTTATAATACCGATTTTCATAATTCCGAATGGTTTAAAACTCCTAACCTAATATGACAATTCCGATTAATCATGAAACCTACTTTTATACATCCTAAATTACAAAACGCCTAACGTTTACAATTACGAATATCAAAATGCCGAGTTTCAATACACCTAACAATAAAAAGTCAGATTCAACAATAATCCGAAACATCAAAAATACGAATTCCGATTATTAAAATACCTATTAATTAAAAGTCCGAAATTAAAGCGTAAACCTAAATAGCAAAACAGATTAGATTAACACACAATGGTTCAACTTTATCCAAAGGGAGCAAGTTAATTTAGGAAGGTAGAAAAAGAAACTATTAACAGAATCACTTTCCCTACTTATAATAACATAATTGTGAGAAAAATATTTTTCTCTCATTTAAATATTTTTTTCTTTTAACTCACCAGTACGCAGTCGCATCCAACCAACTGCTCACCATTACGCGCTTTTTTATTAAGTATATGTAACTAATCGGTTCCAGCACTCGCCGGCCGCTGCCGCGGCACGCTTGCTTCGCTCGCTCGGCTCGTGCGTAGGGAGTCGCAGTTCTAACCTAACCAACTGCTCACCTTTCTGTGTTATGTTTAATACTCTATTTCTTGACATAATGTTTATTGTTTTCGGAAAATTGCAAATCGGAATGCTGTTTTTCGGGCCAAGAACACATCGGATGTTTAAGTCTTCGTACTTTTGAAAGTCGGAAAACAAATAAATCGTATTTATGACATTCGGTGAAATAACTTTCGTGTTTTTTAATAATCGGTATTTTATTTTTAAGGAATATCCAAATTCGGAATAAAATATTTCGGAATATTTGGGTGTTCCCTTAATATTATTTAAGTAAGCTTAATTGTTTTTCAGTTTGTTATGGTTTAAATTTTATATTTTATGTTTTGTTGAGTAATTTGGCTTTTGAATGCAACAAGCATTTTTAAATGTTTGTCAAATTCTGAATTATTTTGAGCGAGTTCTTATTTTTTGCAATAAGGCTGTTAAGGCTGAATACTTAGATAAAACATTATTATTTTGTAAGAGATTTAACATTTTGTTGGTCATATTTTGAGATTAAAATTCAAGTTTTGTCACATCTACAATTTGGTGATTATTAAAGTTTTAAATAATGAATTCCGATTTTTATTTCAATAGTATACAGACTTCAAAATATCTTATGTCCGAAAGTTTTTAGTCAATATGTCGTATAAACAATCAAAATGTCGTATGTTTAGATTTATTACTAAAAAAAATTTACAAGAGGTCGTATTGTTACAAATACCTGGGATCTAGCTTGAATTTATTTATAGGTGTAATACGTTTGGAAAGCGACACTAAAATAAAACCTTTTCACATTAAAAAAAATCAACTTGTTGAACTGACATAGAAAAAAAACAGTTTATTGTGTTTCCTGAAACAGCCTTTTATACTTACGACTTTTTGAAATGACAGCGACGATATACTTTTTAGATATCCAATACGATTAAGATTTCAAAACACTCCATTTTTATAGTAATATTTGATGTTCATCTTGGGCCTAGGATACTATGGAGCATGGGCATTCCCCTTTTAAATAGCTCGCTTTATTCTCTATCTATTTGTTTATCTGGCCTGGGACACTTTTTTCGGTAGACTCCAAACTAGATTTGAACTCCAGTTATTTTATATACGTACAGCAGATAAACAATTGAGTGAGGATTAAGAAAATAAAATGCAACTTTCGTTAAATAAGCGTTTTTTTTTTTCAGAATCACAGTTCTTCGGTTAGCAGCTCCGAAGATTAATTACAACAATCGCCATTGCCATATACATCATGCTCGGTGCCAGTTCCAGAGTTTTCGCCTATACTAACATCATCAACACCATCACCTCAAGAGCGTGGAGTTTCGGGAATCAAAAAATCTGTGGCGTCGTACGCCTTTCCAGCCCGAGTGGGCCGCCTTATTGCGAAACTGACCCATGCATGGGCAGCTTTAATTTTAATGTGATTGGCAACACTGTTTTGGACAGATCATAATGTACCTGTGCCTGCGCAATAATTAATTAATTCTCTTACTGAAATTGGCGCCATGATATGAATATGACGACACGTTTGGTGCAGTGGCTGAGAGATTGGCTTCTGCGCTACGTGTCGTGGGTTCGATTTCCACACGGAACAATAATTTGTATGGCCCACAGATGGTTGTTCCGGGTCTGGGCGTTTGTTTGTGAGATTTGTGTCTGTAAACGCACCCACGATACAAGAAAAATATTAGCGTGGGGCAACGTTTTTAAAAAAAAAATACGTGTATCTATATCCTCTCTAATTACAAGTTTCTGTTATAATACTGGAGTCTTAATTTAACCCGTCCTATATCACCAAAAATCTATTTCTCATAAACGAAAAAAGAGAATCTTATTGAACTCGCTACTCAACATTTATCTGCTAATGCGGATTTAACTGATGAAAATATAACTGGTGGTAAGGCGTGTAAATAGCCTGCACCTTTGTGAAGGTTGTGAGAAAGATTTGAACCTATGTTAAAAGCGTAATGGCGGACCTCAAACATAAACCAATTTTCGTGTTGATGAATCCCCGAGAAACCAATACCAAAGAATTATTAGCAGCAACATGCCCACGTACCTTGGGCATCCAGAGATCCCACTCAGACCCAGGAAGATGGGAAGATACTTAATTCATGCGCTCGTGATGGCTTATGGGTATAGGCTGCCGGCCGGCGAGCAAAATCTTCATAAATCCACCGGTGGAATGGTTAAAACTCCAAAAATCAACACTGCACTATAAGTTCTCAATGAAGCACAGATGCAGGTCCATTTATTTTACGAGTATCATCAATGTTTCACCAAAAAAAGGAATTTTCAAAAAGGCGGAGCGAAGCGCACACAGAGTTGCGAACGGTGGGCGGAAGAGAACTCTCGCTGATGCCATCTATCTGCCATATTTGTTAAATTAAACGAATATTTGGTGTAAATATTGATAAGATAGTTTATTAAGTAAAATGCAACGGAGCACAATTGTGCAAAAATGTATGTTGAAGTTGCGGGGTTCACATCAAGAGAGCGATAGCTAAGAGTGAGCGAGACAGCAATATACAGGCGACTCACTTATCACAGAAGGCGGCAAATATAAACTTACAATTAACAATATTGCGAGAAAACTCAAGAAATTTTCGATACATGGGCGCTGTAGGAACAAATATTGGTACGAGGATTCATCAATTGAGAAGTTAAAATATTTAATTTGAAATAAGTACTTACATATTATACCTATTATATGGAAAAATCCTAAAATATTATTATTTTATTTTTTACATTGAAAAAAGGCATTGACGCTTCACCAACTTGGTTCTCAGTTGAAGAAAATGACAAATAAACAGCGTTTGTTAGGAGAAAAATTTATCAGTGAAATTAGTACCTACATAATTTCACAGATAAATTTTTATCACAAGTAAAGTATCATATATGGACAAGTAAACAAGCTTTATGAGGGATGTTTCCAGTTTACAAATACTATTATTGCTATTCCATCCACACAAGCATTGCATCATAATGATCGCAGTTGTAATAAGTTGTCTATCGGTATGAGTCTGTCATGCTCACTAAAATGTCCTGCTAATGGTGGCGTTGTGCATCGGGTCGTTGAGTTCCCTGCAACATGGTTGAGCTGAGTGACGCCGATGCATGCGTCATGCTCGTGAACGGGTGCTGTCTGTTGGGACTGGTCAGCTTGTAACTAAAACTAGCCTTTTAGCCATAGCGGCAATCGTTTTAAAAGGCTAACTTTCTCATTGCTTTTCATGTTGTTAGCTGCATGTACATTAATCTGCATTGTTCTTACATTACTACAATGAAAATTGTCAAACCAATTACTTTTTTAAAAAGAGTGTCTATGGAGTTTCTTGCCGGTTCTTCTCCAAAGGGCCTACTACTTGGAACCGAGCACCTAGTGTTGACCTTTTGAAAGCACCAGTGATCTGGTCTACTTGAAATAAAAACTATTTGACTTTGACTACGCCATAAAATGTCAATGATTTTCCTTCGACATCTTCTAAACAAGATAATCCAGTAACATTACATTCATCATCAAGAAAAATCCAGAATGAGAACCGTAACATCGTCATTATGCCACAAAACACTGTAAATCCTGCACCTCTACATGTCTATGATGACAAGGATTTTCTTTCAACATGTTCTAGACAAAATAATTCAGTATCATTACAATATTATTAAAAAAAAACCGAGAATCATAACATGTCAACGAGCAACAAAGTGTATCAGATCAGACTGGAAACACTGAGAACGAAAACATCGAAATCATACACCGTTCCGAAGAAACAGATCACCACAGTAGAGTCCACACACAGTCCAGTAGAGATACATCTAGCGATTTTCCCGCACCTACAAGCTAGCGTCAATGACGCCGTCAACTAGCATCAGAAATTAGCGATGCACAAAAGAAAATCAAACAAACTTTCGAAACGCTTAATGACGTGATAAGTATCTCAAAAGAAACGGGACGTCGAAGACATTTGTGATCTGTATGGAAAGTTACTGGCAAACAAATAAAGAAATAACAAAAAGTACAAAAAATCTTATGATGCATGAAATCGATGGGCTTCTTCTAAGAAAACCACCATGTAGAATTTTAAATATTTCTTGTAACTCCTATTCTACTTCCTCCCCAGGACAGGACTCTACTGATTCCCTACCACAGTCACCAGTTCACATTAAAATACCAAATCAACAATTTTCAGCAGCTTCCTATGTTGATTTGCCGTCACAGTCACCAATTCCATCTTCTGCCGCATGTTTACATACTCTTATGCCGTCGCAGTCACCAGTTCAAATTAGTATCCCAAGTAGACCATCTTCAGCCGCAACTTCCTACGCTCCCTTTTAGTAACAATTCATAGACCATCTTCTGCCGCAACTTCTTATACTCCTGTGCCGTCGCAGTCACCAGTTCAAATTAGCATCCCAAATAGACCATCTTCAGCCGCAACTTTCTATGCTCCCTTTCAGTCACAGTCACCAGATCAAAATATAATAATAATAATAATATATCCTTTATTTCAGGCAACTTGGCCCATAGAAAACGAATACATAAATAATAAAAACAATATAACTATAAACTAATACATAATATATAAAACTACTGTACACGAAGTGACGGCGTCGTGTTGCGCTGCGTGGTGTCGCGTAGCCTTCCGCGAAATCGACGATAGATGACACCCTTCGGCCAAAACTCTTCTTTAAGGAAGGTCTCAATATGATGAGTCGGAACTCGCACCACAAACGACTTGAAATTTGTGTTGTGGCGCGACTCCAACTTCTCGACCCTCAAAGTCCAGTTTGTCTTCACCTGAACATACTCCACGATCTCCTCAACCTTCGTGGTGTGATGTAGTCTGGACACGTACAGCAGCGTCGTCGGTATTGCTGGACGCAGCAGCATGTTGGGTCCTGCCAGCGCGGTACCGCACTGATTTCGACAAGGAGGCTTCTTCTTCTTCTTTTTCTCCACCTTGATGAAGTCATCCTTGTCACACGTGTCCTTATCTGGACCCTGCTGTTTCAGGTCTTTGTTGACCGATACACAGCTAATCTGTTTACCCCCTTTTGTTTTTTCTGCTTGCCGTTTTGTTTGCGACATAGCAGGTTTGTGAGTGGCGACGATAGCAGCGTAGGCACGTTTAGGGGTCGACGTACCTACATGACTCACTACTTCCACCGGTGTTGAAGGAACGATGGGCACGGCGGCGGAGCACGATGCAACGCATGCAATATCGGCAGCTGGCGACGCAGTAGAGCTTGCCGACTCAAAACTGCCGATGGAAGCGTTTTGCGCCCCGCGACGAATGTTCACGTTAGAGGCGTCAGGTGACCTACTTACCGAAACAGCGTTGCGCAACAACCCTACTTCGGCACGTAGGTCCCCTATGGTGTTATTCGACACCTCCAGCTTGGACTGTACCTCGGCCAGGCTCGCTTTTAGGAACGTTATATCCTTCAGCAGCTTGGTGACGTCGACGTGGTCGAACGTGACGGGGGGCAGCTTATGCAGCTCCATCGCCACGAAAGCGGGCACGTCATCTGGGTCCGTGTTTTTCATCATTGTGATGATATCCTGGACACTCTAATAAGCATAATATAAGCATCTCAAATTATCAACTAGTGTCTCAACAACACATACCATAAACCAAATACATATACTGTCTGAAGAAGTTATATTACCTTCAATCAACATCCTTCAACATGCATTAACAAATGCGGAAATTGATGAGTCCGATTTAATATAAGTAGTAGATTACTGATATCATGCGGAAATTGATGAGTCTGATTTAGTATAAGTAGTAGATTACTGATATCATGAATGATACTGTTGTTATTTTGATAATTTAGAACAATTTTTAATAAGTAAAAGTTACGATTATAAAATGGATGGTTATTCATGTCCAAATCACTATATTAACATGGTAGCAGAGCGTGGTTAGTAAAGAATAAAGGAAATTATCGTAAGTCATGCAAAATGTGAATTAAAAATATTAAAATTCTAAAAGAAAAAGAGTTCAAAATGGCGTCAATGAAAAATAGTGATATTGTTATTCCAATTTTCGACGGATCCAACTACAGTAATTGGAAAATAAGAATATTAAAATATTTGCAATTTAAAAAGTACCGACATGTTCTATTACGTGATAAATGTGGCGATAAAAATCAAGCTGAATGGGACGAAAAAGATGTGCAGGCTATGAACTACATCTATAGCGCAATTACAAATAAACAATTAGAATATATCAGCGGTTTGGACTCAGCATACGAAATAAGAGAACACTGTAGTCTTGAACACAGACCAGTGGATAAGATGTACTTGAAAGAATCTACATCGTTACAAACAGTACGTCGAAATAACCTCGAAAGTAAAAAATAAAAAAAAAACTCTGATGTCAACCATTACTTTGACGACTTTGAAAAATCAATAAACCAATTGAAACAAGCTGATGTTATTGTGTCAGAGCAAAAGAAGCTTAACTACATGCTCAAATCATTGCCTCAAAATTACAGTCATATTGAAGATTTAGTAGATGTTCTGCCAGTAAAGGACAGAAATGTTGATTACTTGAAGAGTAAAATTAAAATGAAAAGTTTGAAGCAGAAATCTGACAAATTAAATGAGATGTCAAATGGTTAGTCAAATGTTTTTAAAACTGTATGTTTTATATGTGGAAAGTCTGGTCACAGACAAAACGTTTGTTGGTATAGAAATACAAATCGTGGACGTGGTCTCCCAAACAACAAAACCATGGTTTCTCAAATCGTCATGGTCAAGGAACAATCAGTCAATTTCGTGGTGGTAGAGGCAATCATCAACAGCCAGTATTTAATAATCATCAGCGAGTATTTAATAACAATCAGTCAGGAAATAGTTTTTATACAACAATTGAGAGTAATATGTCAACAAGTGAAACTGAAATTTAAAACACAAGTCAAATAATCTGGTTATTAGATAGTGGATGTACAGACCATAATTATAATAAACAGTGATAAATATTTTGAACAGGAAGAAACCTTTAAGAAGCTCGTGAAAGTTAAAATTGGCGACGGAAGAATATTAGAAGGAATTAAAATAGGAACAATGACAGTCTATTTCCCAGTTTATGATTATAAATCCAAAGTTTTTATTAAGCTATTCAAAAATCACCGGCAATCACTCCATTGTTTCAAAAGGACAGTTTACAAAAATCTACATAATCTATGGAGAATTAATAGCAATAGCTAAGAAAGAAGAAGTTTTATTCAAAATGATAAGTTATGTTTCACAAGCAAATGTGACCAAAAATGAAGGGGTCAGGGGAAAAACAACTTTTGTCACATTTTTTATTTGTTTTCAACTAGCAATGCAGTCTGAATGGTTATATCTGTCGCTATGTTCTCTCAAAAACAACAGGGCACTAACATTCATAGTTTCTGCGCTTTTAAAATAAAAGCTTCAAATAAAAGCTTTTAAAATATCGGTACAGGGAAAAAATCCAATGTTACGTTCAGGAAAAAAACAACCTTTGTCCATGGTCGACTATGACAGTGACATACGACTTTTAGGTTAAATTTTTTGATATTTTCTTTCGTTTCCAAGAGCGCTCCAAATTACTGGAATTGTGAGTTTTTTACGCAAAATGTCTGACGAAGAGTGTAATGTTTTGAGGTGTGAAAAGTCTAGTAAAAAGAGAAAAACTTTCGGTCAAATACTCGTATTAGAAGTTAACAAGAAGATAAAAGTACAAAGTCATGAGATGGGAGAAAATTGTTATTGTAAGCGGTACAAGTGTTTTGATGTGGTAAATCTAGAACAAAGGAACGAAATTCTAAGGGATTTTAATCTCATGTAGACCCGTGATGACCAAAATTTATATTTGTGTGGTCTCATCACAGTTTATTAGGTACAACGAAGGCGTCCAAGGAAAGCCGAAGACGATGCAAATTTACATTCAGCAACCTATGTATACCGGGTTAGAATCACTGACAATACTCAAACGAAAGATGTTCCAGTTTGTTTTAAAGCACTCATGGCTATACATGGCATTTCTCAACAAAGGTTAAAAACTCTGAAGAAGTCTTTGCAAGAGACTGGAAACGTGCCATCAGACATGCGAGGCAAGCACAACAACAGGCCAAGGAAGCTCACAGAAGATGTGAAAAATAAAGTAATAGAGCACATTAGGTCCTTTCGTGGCCGTAAAAGCCACTACAGCCTACACGAATCCTCAAAAATATATCTTCCTGAAGAATTGAATGGAAAAAAAATGTATGATTTGTTTCAATACAAAGATTTATTGTCCTATGAGTCGTACAGAACCATTTTTGTTAATAATTTCAATATTTGTTTTGGATATCTGAGGTCAGATACTTGCGGAAACTGCGATGAATTTAAGGCTAAACTGAAGGGCTTAGAAGTAGACTTGAAGAGTGTATCTAACAGTGAAGAAAAGGCTGTTATTGAGAAGAAGATAAAAGATTTAAAAACTAAAAATAAAGTACACAAGATAAAAGCAGAGACATTTTATCGCAAAAAAAGAGAAAGCAAGATTCACTGTCAATCTTCTTTGAAAAGAGAGGCTATCGCCATCAAAAGAATTTAACCCTTAGAGTGCCGCAAAGTTTTATCTCAAAACATTTTACGCTTGAGACGGCCAGTAACGTGTGCCGTCCAACATAATAATTTTCAAACAGAAAAAACCTTTGAGTAAAACATTGTTAACCTTAAAACTGACTTGTTAAATGGACCAAATCATGTTTTTCGTAATCAGATGTCTTGTAAGCCATACTATTGCAAGCACATCAATTCAATAAATATAGATGGTGAGATTGGCACTGATAAAAACATTGTGCCGGAAATGAAAGCTAGAACCTTTTATAATGCAGTAATGAAACTTGTCTCAAGATTAGTCAACAATGCTAAAAGCTTAATTTATAAAGTCAATAGTAATATTGCAGAGGTTTTTAACAGGGATGTTGCAAAGTTCGTGGGAGGAAAACGAATCAATTTTTCAACTAGACAATCTTACGCCGCTTGTCGTGCAACGTCTGTTGTGGCATTTAACACGAAACAGCCACAAACCTACTCGTACAATAAAATCATACACAAAAAACCTAACATATCGTCGTATCACCTTTTTCATCATTTCACATCAACCATCCCCTGAACATTTGGCTGCCATGTGTGGATGGTCGTATTTGCCTGTATTTGCAGGTTTGTGTGTACGTCACATATTTTGCCAAATACAACAAACACCCAATAGCGAACACAAGTAGCCATGTGAAGTGCCACCATTATGGTGAGGACATAGTTGATGCAAATTCCGCATTTCAAGTTTTGTCCAAAACTGAGACAGCCATCAAATTGTTTTACGTTTCTGAAGACAGTATTGAAAAGGTCGAAAATCCTAAAAATATACAACCAGTTCCTGACACTATGAAAATCCATCAGATCATTGCTAAAGAAGATAAACGTGTTATCAAGTACAGATCATTAAGTTGTTTTTGCGCAAGAGGAAACTGTGATTGTTTTGCACCTAAAATACATGATTTTACTGGCAAAGATAAGAAAAGTAAGGAAAGAAATGAAAAATGAAAGTCCAAATTAACAAAATGGAGATAAATAAGGAGAAATCAAGCAAGCGATTTAGAAAGATAAATGAGAAATCACACACAATTTCTAAGATACTGATAGTAATTAGATTCAATACGCCGAAAGTGACGATGAATACACAACTGACGACGAGATGACTTTAAGAGAAATGAAGACAGAAATAGTAAACAAACTAAACGAAAACAATAAAGTGCAAAGGAGAATGGGCAAATTTCATATAATCGAAAACCAGATCCAACAGAAACGCCTCATATTGGTATTTGTCACATTAATGTCCTAAACAATTCTGCATATTTTTTTTTTCTTTAGGCTCTGTCTGGACCCGGTAAAATAAGGTCAAAGTTTGAAAAATGTCTGTTCGTGTAGTCCGTGTAGTACAGAATTATATGAATATTTATACTAATAATTCTACTGTAGATCACTGTTGGGTATAAACACATGTTCTACAGATGGTCTAATTAAAATTGATAATTATGTAGGTACATATTTCTAATTACTCTATATAATGATAACGTTCATAGTCAGGGAACAGTGGAAGCTTGCCCAAAGGACTATCAGCGACTGCAGAGTCAATTGGGCTGTGGGCTCATAAAGATAGACCTTTATGACCCTACAGCACATGACGGGTTTAGGTTGACTAGTACCATGGTTATGTTACCAACTGCTAACTGTTGGAGTCTGCACGAATAGTAGAAGGATGCACCCCCTATAGGTTCTGGTTTGGGGAAGCTGGGAATTGTGCGTTTCTCTGTGATACCTTTATAATTATACTAAGCAACCATTGCCTAGCAGTGGGATGATACAGGTTAATAAGAAAAAGGAACCATCTCACATTACAGAGATGGAATATGTTGAGTTATTATATTTCAACTTTAATTGGATCACCTTTAGAACTTTGATAATTTTTCAATGCATTTTCTGAACAAGCACCCAGCGTGGTGACAATTTATAGGAGATGTCTGTACCCAACGGGTTCCCTACGTTAGATCGAAACACTATTCTGCGAATATTGTTACATCGGTGACTTTACATCGATGCCTTGGTAATGCGACGCCTTGTTTCTTCGATGTTTCTTTCATCGAAGCTTTATTTGTTCGACGTAACGTTACTTCGAAAATGTTTCTTCGGTGTTTCTTTCGTCGAAGCTTTATTTGTTCGACGTAACGTTACTTCGAAAATTTTACTTCGAATACAATATCAGTGATTATAATATGTTAAACCGATAATATGATATGATATACAACGTGTTACAAAAATACCCTAAAGCCGAAAGGGAATTACAAGGTACCTTGTAAAGAGTCTATTGGCAATATTTTAAAATTAAAGTAGGACGCAAAAAAAAAATTTGGACAAATCATAAAATAAAATCATCACTGAAACGCAACCCTGAAAACATAAAAGTAAAGAGACCCAGAAAGTTATTTACATTCTTACCTAATTTTCCCTTCGAGTTTTAGTGAAAATTATTTTACCATAGATAATGCTGATCGAGAAGACATTATTTGATTATAGATTGTTTTAGAAAAATGTTGTCTATTGATTCTCATCGTAATCTTCAATGTAACCAATGATATTATGTACAAAAAAGAGGATGTAACGCATTTCGCAGAAAAATGTGCTTGCTAAATATTTTCGAAGTAACGTTACATCGAACAAACAAACTTCGAAGAATCGAGGTTTCGAAGTAAGTTATTCGATGTATAGAATCATCGAACAAAAAAGGTGTCGCAGAAACAAGGCATCGCACTATCAAGGCTTCGATGTATCGTCACCGATGTAACAATTTTCGCAGAAGTGTTTCGATCTAACGTAGGGAACCCCCCAACGGGTTCCCTACGTTAGATCGTATCAACCGTCTCCTCATATTTACCTAGAAAATGAGGATCAAATAAAAAGGCTAAAATTGACAAACGGCTTTTAAAATTAATTACTCACGACTTTCAACCTTTCAGCATAGTTGAAAACGAAGGATTTAAGAGATTTACGACAGCTTTGAACCCTAATTACGAGTTACCACATCGAAAAACATTATCAAATAAGTAGCTTGTTGCCGGCTGAATACGCAACTCGGCTTAATTCAGTTAAAGAGCTTGTAAATGACTACTGTAAGACGATTTGTGTAACCACTGATTGTTGGACATCGAGAAATCTCGTATCGTATATAGCCATAACAGGGCATTTTATCAATGTTGACCCATTAAAATACGAATCTGTATTAATTCAATGCAGTGCGTTGGAAGAACCACACACCAGTGTCAATATTGCCAAAGAATTAAAAATAATAGCAGAAGAATGGAACATCACGAACAAAATAAACTTTTTCGTAACTGATAACACCACCAACATGATCGGTGCTGCTAATTTACTGGGTTGGAATCATTTTGGTTGATACGTACAGTAAACGCTCAAAAGTCCATAGGCATGCTAAGGACTACATTGCTATAAACTCGCGCACGATACAGCCAATGCGTGTGTATGTGCGTGTACGAGTGGTGTCTCAACATTCCACAGATAACACTAATAACAGTGTATATCTGAAAAGAATATTTTGTGGCTGCGCCCCTGCGTTACCGGGTAGGCTACCGTGCCAAACAAATTACGAAAACCTATAATAACATAAGCCCGAAGGCATGTATACGATATTAATGGAAGTTTTAGCCAGTAAGGTTGCGTTTCCTACAGTGGGCACTAGAGGTATTGACCGAAAAGCAATCTTCATCAATATCATGATTGATTGTTATTCCCGCCTCAGCTCAGATATCCTATCCGCTGTTACAAAAAACGCGATTTCTTACTGTTACCACCTTCACCACGTGGTAGTACCCCAGCTTATGTTACAATACGTTTAAAGATAATTTTCGCATCAAGTAATGGTCATCACGCTGAATTACTTTAATTTCTACATTTCTGGAGCGTGTATTTCAAAAACGGTTGGGAATAAGTATGGAAAAGTCAAAGTTATAGAGAATTTTATAAGCTTTAATTTCATCCTAAAACATTTTTCGCTACAACGCACCCACCGTTTTTGAGATATTGGCGAAAAGCCTAAAATTGAGACCTTTGTCACCCCCCCCCTCCCTCCGGCTCACCTCCTAGACGTCAGGACTTTTAGTATGTTTTCTCCCTAAGCACCCTGAATAAGTTTCTGATGAAATCGCTTAGGTTCCCGCTCACGCACTCTATACCCCCCTTTGAGTCATTCCTTGACTGAACTATTAACCACTAAGCCATCTTAACTGATTTAATGAAGTTGAAATTACGAACTACAACGATGATGTATGTGTCTCTTAAAAATAGAAGGACGTAAGTCAAACTAAACGTCAAGCTATTGCTTTGTGAGATTGCCTATGGACTTTTGGTCGCTACTGTACATAAGTTAAATTTGATGTACAAGACGCCCTTAACCTCAAAGAAATAGTTAGTACTTTGCAAAAAGTACAGAGAACCGTAGCGCACTTTAAGAGAAGCACAATCGCGAAAGTGAAATTTTTATTTTAATAACATATCAGATTAACGCCCAAAACGTACCATCTGGTAGTGCAAAAGGCCTGCTCATAAGCATGCCAACGAGGTGGAATTCCACTTATTTAATGTTGTCTAGATTCGCCGAGCTACAAGAAGCTTTGAGAGCCACAATACCTAATTTAATTGCTGATTTACCGATTATTCCGATGGAAGAGTGGCAATATATCGATCAGCTGATTAAAGTTTTAAAACCATTTTATGAAGTCACGAATATAATGAGTGGAGAAAAATATCTTTCGGCAAGCAAAGCTGTAGTCATAACGCAAGACCTCAATTTTTGAAAAAATGCTATCGAAAAACTTTTACTTTGCAGTCAAACATGTCGTAAATCATTTAAGAAATGGACTGATTACTAGACTTGGTGGCCTAGAGCGCAAAGAAGCTGTGGGTATTTGTACATATTTGGATCCCAGGTTCAAAGAACACGCGTTCAGCGATCGAAACGCACTAGCAACAACAAAATGCGTTCTGTTGGAAATAGTTTCGGAATTATTAAATGACGATACGGTTGTTAACGACGATTCCAAAACAAATGATGACACCGATACAACGAGCATTTGGTTGAACTTCGAAAAAAAAAGTCAAATTCAGTCAAATACCAAAATCTGCAGATACAAAAGCCATAGAAGAGTTGGAGATGTACAGTAAACGCTCAAAAGTCCATAGGCATGTTAAGGACTACATTGCTATAAACTCGAGCATGATACATACATACAGCCAATGCGTATGCATGTGCGTGTAGAGTACGCGCAAGATAAGTCTGCGCGCGGCCGAAATCGGAACTAATCATGGTCCACCAAAGTGTGTGCCGTTTTATTAATTTTGATAGTAGAACTACCTGATTGTAGGAATATTTAACGGGAAAATTATGTTAAGCGATAAAAAAGTTAAGCTTAAAAAGCGGTAATTTGAACTTCTGCGATCACGGCAACGTTTAGCACGCCCTCAGTCGCGCGCAGAGTTATCTTGCGCGCACTCTACGAGTGATGTCTCAACATTCCACAGATAACACACACTAATAAACTGTCGTCGCACTACGCGAAATAACATTATATTTCTGTTGCATTTAGAATATGCGTCATAGTGGTGACCTATTCTTAATATTGCATTGCGAACTAAAATTCGCACTAAACTAATATGTCCTGATAGCTGTTTGGGCTTAGTAATGGGTCCACGATCAATGACGTCTGAGTTCGAATCTTACTAGAGTCCGCGCCACCACTCAAGTCCGGCGACAAAAATTGGAACTAAATGTGACAGCACCGCTGTTTTGTCGTTTGTCAGGAGTGTTCGTTACGAGTGTTGTTACTAGATTTTTATTTCTTGTTCGTGAAATAGGATTTATTATGCAGCGTAAAGTGATAAAAAGTGCAGCCCGAGAAGTAATTCTCAAGGTTAAGGACTTTTGTGAAATGGAGCAAAAGAACAAGGAAGTTTTAATCTCTTTACGCAAAGTTCAAATGAGAGTCGCCGCCATGACAGGTAAATTTTAGTGTTGCAAAGGTTGTCGACGTTTGCCTTATGAACGGGTAACGTGTTTCGTAGCCCATGTGCTTTATTATTATATTTTTGCTAAAAAGTTAGTTTTTTATTTTGTACTATTATTATAATCACTTTAAATTATTAAAAAGTAATCATCACATTTACAGTTAAAAGCTAAAGTGATTATTTGTGTCGAAAATGTGATTATTATAGGTACTTTGATATTTTTTTGATTTTAGGTGTTTCTGTGAAAACGGTGTCAAGAATTACCAAAGAAGGAAAAATTGCTGTGAGAACTTCAAAGAGAATTGTTACTCCAGGTAAAAGTCGTCCACAACGGAAAAAACATGAATTGGATGATTTCGATTTATGTGCTATACGACAAAAAATTCATTTTTTCTATGCTGTGAAGAAAGAATTGCCTGAACTGTGAATAAACTGCGTTTGGAATTAAAAAGAGATATTAATTATCAGGGGAGTAACACAACTTTGCGAAGAATATTGAAACAAATAGGTTTCCGATTTAAACGCTGTCAGTCTAAACGCAAAGTGCTGATAGAACGATATGATATTACTGCGTGGCGTGCCAGGTACATTGAACGAATGAGGAAAAATAGACTAATCGATAAGAGACCTGTGGTGTTCTTAGGTGAGACTTACATTCATCCGACGTATCATGCAAAAAGCTGTTGGCAAAGCAAAGAAAAAGATGGAGTATTGATTTCAGAATCAGCTGGAAAACGTTTTATAATTGCACATGCGGGTTCGGAGACCGGATTTATAGAAAATGCATTGTTAATTTTTAGATCACAGTCGCAATCCGCAGATTATCATGATGACATGAATACAACAAACTTTTTGAAATGGATGACTGAAAAAGTAGTACCGAATCTGCCTGAAAAATCTCTTGTAGTAATGGATAATGCGCCTTATCATTGCACTCAGATCAACAAAGCTAAAGCAATGTCAAGCTTAAAATCACACATGCAAGATTGGTTAAAACAAAAACAATCTTTGAAACGACTTGGACAAAACCTGTTTTATATGATATTATAAAAAAAAACAAGGAACCGCCAGTGTTTGCAGTTGACGAGCTATTAAAATAACATCGTCATGAAGTAGTAAAATTACCTCCATACCACTGTGACCTTAATCTCATGGAAAAAATATGGAGTCTGGTAAAAAGACGTGTTGCTGAAAAAAATGTGGCACAAGACCCAAATAAATAATTGAATTGACAGAAGCTGCTTTTGCCAGTACCACCTCAGAAGACTGACGCATTCAAAACAAACATGTGGAACATGTTGAAGAAGAGTACTTCAAAAATGATGGAATAATTGATGTGGAAATGGAGAGGTTTATAATATCAACTGAAAGCGATATCGAAACTGAATCTGATCATGACAGCGTATCTGAAGAATTTAGCGATAGTGATTGCGATATGTCTGGTATAAAGGAATTAAATTACAACGACCATAATTATTGTAATAAAATATAATAATTAAATCTGAATTGATGACTCTTAGTTTTAAGTTGAAATGAAATGGGGAAATATATACATATATGCAGAGGAAGAATAAACTTCTTACAGGCAACATTTTCTTACATGACAGACAGAGGCGCCGCGGCTATCGGACTTGAGTGGTGGCGCGGACTCTAAACGTTACTCATTTTTGTTTCTTTGAAACTAGTCAGGTGGGGTAAGGGAAACACCGGGGGAAGAGAAACTAGAAATCATAGCCAGTAAACTATAGAGTTTAGCTCTATGGTCGATGTGTCGGTAAAACAGGCCGAGCGAATTAGTTCTGACGTATAAAAAGAGATGTCGCTGAGACGTCTCAATGTCGAGCAATTTAAAAAATAAATTGACAGTTCTCAGGTCGCCGGACACTTAATTCGACAGGGTGTATTTGAGTTACAATTGTTAGTGACAAATAAGTGTTGGAGATCCTTCATCGCGTTAGATATTGCAAATAGAAGGTAAGTTATCGATTTAAATAATTGTTTAAAGATAAAATCAACATTTAGTAACAAATTCATTGCAATGAAAATCATAACCTCTAAAAACGTTGTTGGGGTAAGAGAAACGGCTACATACGGGGTAAGAGGATCATAATAGGTTGGGGAAAAAGTTTTTTCGCATTTTTTAAGAAAATTCAAAACATTTTTTGCTAGAGTTTATTTACATTTAACTAAAGTATGTAGGTACCATTTTGTTCGATAACTTTTTGCCATCTTGTAGGTAGGGACATGATCCCATTACTATAGAAATTTTGGGACTTCTGATCAAAATACCGCGACAAGTGGTTTTGGCAGTCCTCTCGTGATGTTAACCTGACACTACCTAAAGCATTCTGAAGAGACCGAAACAGGTGGAAATCTGAAGGTGCAAGGTCAGGACTATACGGCGGATGCATTAACACCTCCCAGCCAAACTTTCTTAATTTTTGCTGAGTGGCTAAAGATGTGCGAGGTCTAGCGTTATCATGATGAAAAACCACACCCCTTCTGTTGATTAATTCCGGCCGCTTTCTCTCAACTTCTTGCTTTAATCTCATCAGTTGTTCGCAGTAGAGTTCAGAATCGATGGTCCTGCCTGGTGGTAACAGCTCATAATGAATAATGCCCTTCCAATCCGACCACACACACAGCATCACCTTGTTGCGTGTTAACCCGGGTTTCGCCACAGTCTGTGAAGCCTGACCGGCCTTTGACCACGACCTTTTTCGCACGTTCTTGTCGTACGTGATCCACTTTTCATCACCAGTTATCAGCTTCTTCAAAAATGGTTCGGTTTCATTACGTCGTAATAAAGGATCACAAATGAGTACACGGTTCATTAGGTTTCTTTCAGTGAGCTCGTGAGGTACCCAAATATCGAGCTTTTTTGTGTACCCAGTTTTTTTCAAACGAGCCAAAACTGTTTTGTGGTCATTTTCCAGTTCTTCAGCTACGTCGTAACTACTGATATGCCGATCTTGCTCCACTTTTTCAAAAATGGCATCCATTTTATCCGTAATAGGGCGACCAGAGCGACGTGCATCTTTGACATCAAAATTTCCGGATTGAAAACGCTTAAACCAAATTCGTGCTACTCTCACAGACACTGCACTAGGTCCATAAACATCGCAAATCTTTTTCGGGGCTTGCGTTGCATTTGTACCTTTTTTGTAGTAAAATTTTAAAATGTAACGATTTTCTTCATTAGATTCTCTCATCTTGACGGTACGAAAAACAAATGAAAATCACACATTTTCCTAATTTGAATTTGGAATTATGTTCTTTAAAATTTAAACTTTCAATGATACCAAAACCAGCCAGATACAAATAGTATAGCCAAAGAGATTTTATTACAAGTTCATACATACTATAATGCGAAAAGACTTTTTCCCCAACCTAATATGTTCCACTTACCCCGTACCAGGGATGACGAACCTTTTCTGGAAAAAGCACGAGTTCTCTTTTTGTGTTAAGTATAAGACTTATGGCTCATGGGCTGCTTCATAAGCGTCATTTTGTTATACTTTTTCACTGAAAGATATTTTAATGCGTATACAGGGTTACAGGTTAAGTCAACCTATTCCCGTTATGGGTGTGTAGCTTACATTGTTTCTGACTGATTTGACTATGAAACACCTTATCCTAAATGTAACCGTTTTCGGGATATTCGAATTTAATTGTTTTTTATAAAAAATACCCGATTTTCGGCTATCAGCTTAGATATTTTGAAATGTGTAAATATTTTTAGGCATATCTGCAAAACAGGTGCCATAATATTTTTTCTAGATGTCCTTTAAAGAAAAATATACTTTCTAAATTTGTATTAGTTGTTTTAAGTTTTAATCGTCTACAACGACTTATTTATTCATTTTACGTACAATATTGGGAGGTCATAAAGCATCTTATTAATTAATTTAATTTTCAATGGCGTATGTGACTTCATACTGTAACATTATTAATTTTACCTTTCTCTTACAGAACAAATTAAATATGCCGCGGACATACGTAAGAAAAACGGATAGAAGGGCCAAATATACCAAAGAAAAGCTATTGGAAGCTGTATAAGCAGTAAAAAGTGGCGATCTTTCAGCATACGCAGCCTCAAAATTGTATAATATTCCTAGGCCGACGATAGTAAATCGTGTGTATGACCGAAAAGGTTTTAAATCCAACAGTTTAGGTAGAAATACAGTTTTGTCCCGGGATGCCGAAGAAATGTTGGTAAAAAATCTCCACACAATGGAAAAATATGGATTTGGTATGACGCGAAAAGAGATTTTAGAAACTGTCGGACAATATGTGACACAAAACCAAATAAAAAATCCATTTTAAAATGGAATACCCTGGGAAGATTGATTTCTTTTATTTAAAAAGAGGCATAATTTTTCAGTCAAAAAACCCCAGCCAGTCGAGTATGCACGCAAAAAAGCGTGCTGTCCTGAAATAATCTACCCCTACTTCGATTTATTGGAGAAAACAATAAACGATTTGGGTTTACGTGATAAACCGAGACAGATCTTTAATGTCGATGAAACCAGTTTTAGTAAAGACCCAAAAAAAACTAAAGTGGTTGGCCTTCGAGGTTTTACATCAACCAGAACAATTTCGTCGCCTGGAAAAGACAATACGACTGTGCTTTTAGGATGCAATGCTTTTGGAGAAAAACTCCCGCCGCTAGTAGTATACAAAGGAAAAAATGTATGGAATACATAGACATCAAAAGAAGATTATCCTGGCACAGTGTACGCTGCAACCGAAAATGGTTGGATGGAGGCACCGGTTTTCGAAAAAATTTTGAGAAGATCTTCTTGCCCTTCGTAGGAAAAACACGCCCCATTCTTTTAATTTACGATGGTCATTCCACCCACGTGGGGTTAAATATTATACAGAAAGCTCGAGATAATGATATAACGATACTCAAAATCCCACCACATACGAGCGATGTATTACAACCACTCGACCTAGCCGTAAATAAATCGTTTAAGGATAAATGGGATGTGGAGTTGGTTAAGTGGCAAAGAATAAACATTGGTAAAGTTTTACCGAAATATGATTTTTCCAAGATTATTAGTGAAGTATGGTCTAAAGTAGATTCCAAGGTATGTGCTGCAGGGTTTTGTAAAGCCGGGATATTTCCATTAAACAAGAATGTAAGAAAGTAAGTTCGACCAAGTTTTATTGTCCAGCTGGAAGAGTAAACTTCAGGAACGTGCAGCATCGGCGGATAGTCAATTCCATCAGCCAGAAGCCAATGGGTCTGATTTCGTTTTCCCAACAGTAAACCACCTGCAAACTGATCAGTTGCAAGATAGCGAGCTTACTCGTGCTCCGTGTGCAGCTTCTTATCAGCCTGACGCTAGTAGTACTAATCATGCTCAGTCTGCAGGCCAGGCCCCCTGTACTCTACCCAAAGCAAGCGCTTCAAAACTAGCTCATTCGGCTATTCGCAAGTTTGATACTACTCATTACCAGCATGAACCAGCTGTAGTTCAGCCCAGAACACTTAGCAGCCTCGTTATGGTTACCCTCACCAAAATTATGTACAACGAATTCCCTGTTTCATCAAAAGTCGATTTTGCAGCCGATAATTGTCAGCGCAGCGTTCACGAAATGTCGAATTACCCTAAAACCATGGAAACCCAATCTTTACTTGAGAAATCTTTACCCAAACAAATCTATATTCCTATCGAAAAAACCCTAGTTACACCTGTGTCACAGAAACACCAAATACCACTGAAACATAATAAAACAAATCCCGATAATAAAATACAAATACTTGATGACCAGGTGGTACAGAGTAACACTACCTTTGAAGAACTACAATTAAACTCAGTCAAAGTTGGTACCAAAATTAAAAGAAAAAGGAAGAAAGTTGCTTTAGGTGCAGAAGTTGTAACTCACGACAAAGTAATAGATGCAAAATACAGGAAGCAGAAAAACTACAAAAACTAATAACCAGACAAGAAAAAAAGAAAGTACCAAAAGAAACAAAAAGTGTAAAGAAAAAGAAAACCTCAGAAACATTAAAAATAAAGAAAAGACCATCCATATCTACAAGTGAAAGTGAAATTGATATGATTCTCGATGATGAGAGTGATCTGGACTACGAAACTATGGTCGAAAACATATTATTAACTGACAAAGAAAACTCTGATATTAACATGATGTCTGAAAATGAGGATGTGGAAGCAAATTGCAGCAAAATTTCCTATAATACGAATGATTGGATATTAGTGAAATTCGCAACAAAAAAAACCGTCAAACACTGTATAGGTATTAAAGATACTGTTCAAAACTATCCTGTTGTCAAATACGCTAGAAAAGTAGCTTCAAAAGTGGAAGGACAAACTATTTTTACCTTTCCAAATATTGACGATGTGTCAGAAGTTCGGCATGTGGAGGATATTATAGCAAAGCTTCCGCAACCATTGCATATCGCAACCGTATCATTGGCTGCAGAGGCCAGATGTCCTTCAAAATGTCATTCAAGACTTATAATATTCAGTAATATTTTTATTGTTGAGTCCACTATTTTAGTTTATGTTAATTCGGCCATCTTAATTAAAGGTCCATAAACCTGTTATTTTTATAAAAACAATTATTTTTTAGTAATGTGAACAATGAAATTATTTTTAATTTAAAACGTGGACGGTGTAAATTCAGTTTTCCTTTTCGTTTTCTTTTTAAGGAATAAAACCGTCAACAAGTTTTTAATAAATATTTGTAGTTACTCCTTTTTTAAATTTTGAAATAAATGTTTATTACCTCTGATTACACCTGTATGTTTCTCTTACCCCAACATTATTTTTCTCATATTTTTATAGTAAACTATAAGGGAGCATGGGTTACAGTGGATAGTGGGTCACAGTGGATAAATCGTTATAGCTGCGTATGTACAGCACGCACACACGTGTGCGTCCGCACGGTTGTCGTTCTTACACCCCTCCCTGCGACCGAACTAGTCGCCATTTCGTTTCGGAGCGGGAGGTCGTGTCGCGGCGCATCGGTCAACAAGTAAGCCACAAAGTAATTTTTTGCGTATTTTTGTAAAACGTATTGCAATTCCGTGTGTTAAGATTTTGCGGGTTTTGATATTTTTTCCTAGACTATAGTTAACATGTAGTTATTTTTTTATTATAGTTTATTTATTAAACAAATGAAAAATGTGCTGGAATTTTTCAAATAAAATTTCTATGGGTGGGGAACAGCGGATCGTTTTGAATTGGGGTACATTGGATCTCGATCCACTGTACCCCGTGTTAGTAACCATTTTTATAGAAAACTTTCCTTGTAGGTAAAATGCCACGAGACAGAAAGAGGAAGACCAATATTGGTCAACATACCGAAGAAGAAATGCGGGCCGCTTTATTAAAAATATCTGGAGGGCAGAAAATAAAAGCTGTTGCTAAATTAATGAATATTCCTTACACAACTTTGCACAGATACAACGAAAAAATGAAAAAATCATCATCTGTTGATCCTATCAACACAGAAAGGTTAACACCAAATTATGCAGTTCGAAGAATTTTCACAGATGAACAAGAGAAAACGTTATTTGAATATTTGACGAAATGTAGTAACATGTTTTATGGCCTGACTTTGGTTGACACCCGAAAATTAGCTTACGAAATGGCAGGCATAAATAAAATTCTAGTGCCACAAAAATGGCATACAACTGAGCTGGCTGGTCTCGAATGGTTGCACAGTTTTAGAAAAAGGTACCCTTCACTCAGCTTGAGAACACCAGAAGGCTGTAGTTTAAGTCATGCCACCTCCTTCAATCGTCAAAACGTGGCAAAATTCTATGACAATTTAGAAGACGTCATGTCTAGACATCCTGCATTCGGCAACGGAACTAGGGTATATAATCTCGACGAGACAAATACAATGACAGTTCAGAAATCTGCTAAAGTTTTAGCAGTCAAGGGTCAAAAACAAGTCGCAAAAGTAACTAGTGCAGAAAGAGGGACTCTCGTAACCACGTGTTACATTGTAAACGCTTTAGGAAACACGTTGCCGCCGGTCATGATATTTCCAAGAGTTCATGTCAAAGACCATATGACAAAAGGGGCTCCTTATGGAACTTTGCCCTTAGCCACACCAAATGGATGGATGAACGGAGAACTATTTCTCAAGACTATGCAACATTTTATTGAACATACTAATAGTAGCAAAGAGAATCCCAGTCTCCTGATATTAGACAACCATGAATCTCACATATGCATTCAGGCGTTAAATTTAGCCAAAGAGAACGGCGTGACTATCCTCACAGTTCCACCGCATTCAACTGGGAAATTGCAGCCATTAGATGTTGGCATTTTTGGTCCTTTTAAAGTGGCATATAATAAGGAGGTTGATAGTTGGAAGATGCGCCACCCTGGCAAAACCTTCTCAAAATATGATGTTGCTGAATGCGTTAACGAAGCACACATGAAGGTAATGACGCCAAAAAATATTTGCAGTGCCTCCAAGGCGACCGGTATTTTCCCTTTTAATAGAGACATTTTTACTGATGATGACTTCGCCCCTAGTGACGTTACGGACCGACCATTAGAAAATGAACCTCCAAACATAACTGAAGAAAGCGTTCACAATAACAGCGTAGTTAACGAAGACGGAGATAGAACGAGAACTCCATCACCATCAATTTTAGTCCTATCTGATCTTGTTTCGCCAATAGTTGGTCACCATTGCACAAATGAAAACCTTGTGTTACCATCTGGGTCAGGAAATTTGCCAGCAAAACCGAATCATTGTTTGATCGAAGTACCACGGCTATCAGATCTTGCTTTTCAGGTGTATGAGGCTATTCAGTGTCAAGAAACGTCTGTAGAAAATTCTACGAATAGAGGCATATTTCAAACACCAAAAAATTGATTCTTAAGTCAGCAGAAAGTCCTAGGCCGACAACCTCTAAACAATTTACAAGCCCATTCGAGTTCCGCGGCTTACCAAATGCTGGTCCAAGAAAACGTGGAAGAACAGAAAGAAGGAAAGGTAAAAGCATGATAGCAACGGACACACCGAATAAAAACGAAATCGAACAAAGGGCTGAAGAAAAAAATAAACGAAACAAAAGAAAGAAGACTGCGAAAGCTGCAAAAAGAAAAGTTTTAGAAAGCGACAGTGAAGAAGAAGAGACGATGAGTTTATATTCTGAAGAAAAGCCGACATTTGATGAAGAAGAAGATGATGTTATTCACGTGGACCCTAAAAACTTCCGTCCACTTCAAACTAGGTCAAAAGAAGGTAATTTTATATTAGTAGAATTTGAGGTGAAAGAAAAGAAAATATATTATATCGCGAAAATTATCGGCGATAAAAATCGAGACATTGATGTCAGTTTCCTTAGAAAATCAGTAAAGAATCCTAATACATTTCATGTGCCAAATGTGCCAGACATTGCAACAGTGCTATTGCATGATATAAAAATGATTTTGCCTCAACCAGGATTTACAGGTAGCACTAAAAGAACCCAGGGACTGTATCATTTCGATGTGGATTTCTCAAAAATATATCTCCGTTAACCTTTAATTAGTTAAGTTTCTTTGTTTGATCTCTTGCCAGAAAGGCCATCGTTTTAATGATTGTTTGTTTTTTGAAGCCAAAATCTATACTTATTTTGTTACATTTAAGAGTTTTAAAGCTTTATTAGAATAATTATTTTTGTTAGTAGGACAGCAGATGTGTTCCTTAAAAAATAGAAACTATACCTTTTAACCCTATTATTGGTTTTGTGTTTTGTGGAGTTTTTATTTGGTGTTCTTTTTGTTTTTACAACTTTAGTAATGAAACGATAGATAGATTTAGAACATTCAGATATGAACAATATTGAGATTAAAAAGGCTGGAAAATTTTAAAGACTGATTTGAAGTAAATTATATTAATAATAAAGAGTTTTTGATTACGTTACAAGGTTTTTAATAGTAAATATCCAATGTACCCCGTACGATCCATTGTAACCCAACACCTGTATCCACTGTTACCCATACATGGGTCACAGTCTAGTCAGGATACTCCGACTTAAACAAAAAATCTTGAATTATTTCATAACCAAGTCTTCGTAAAGCTGTTTATGTTATGCAATTTCAAACTTCAATATCTTTAAAAAAATTTTTAGGATGGAAAAACTGAAATTACAGCGGTTTAAAAAAAGAAGGATCTACTGTAACCCACGCTCCCCTACTCTATTCCAAACAAGTTAAGATCCATATTGGTTTGAAACAGTTTTTGGCAATGTAATATACGCATAAAATTCCTGTACATAGTTCATTTGCCGAGGTATTAAATGTGTTCCTCTTACCCCGAGGCATGGGGCAAGAGGAACATTACGACTATGTGTTACTGCTATATGTCTTGACTTATTTTTCCGAAGATATAAAAAGCAGAAGATTATCTATGAAAGTAATAAAAACCGGAGAAAATTGAGTTTCTTTTGATTATATTATAATCTTCATAAATAGTCCAGTCAATGAATGACTCAAAGGAGGGTGTAGGGTGTGGACTGTATATTTTCGGGGATCTTTCACTACTTCAAATAAAACTCACTTAAACTTTCACTATTATAATTGTTTATCTTGCTGACTATTTGACTGTGGCACTTTATAATAATACTTCACATATATTACAACACAGAACTTTAATACACATAACACAATAGTAACACACAAAAATAATAGCACATAGAAACAATAACACATAGAAACACATAGAAATAATAACACAATAACTTACACTTTAGCACATAGAACAATTAGAGAACACATAGAACAATTACTAGAGAACACATAGAACCTTACTTGCTGACTACTTCTTGTACTGCGAACTGGATCCGGACTACATCCTGAGTGGAAATCGTCCCTATACTTATAGTCGGCTAGGGGGGTACAAGTAGCGCGGGTATGCGAGGTTGAATAGGTTGATTGACCAATGAATTGCTCTAAACTCGCAAGCCCCGCCCCCAATAGCCTTGGTTCCTAGATCAGGTCGGAACCTGTCTCGACAAGTTACGACCTGCTTACATTTGTATCGGACTTCGTTATTTCGACTAGCTATCCTACTTGATTTCATAATATTACGTAATTACATTCTTTACAATACGCGATCTTTATTACGTAAACTTCTTTGTTGCTCGGCGTCCTTTACATCTCTCCCCCCGGCGCAGCTTGCGTAGCCTCTTCTTTCTTCACAATGACGACGAGCTTGCTCACGGGGCGTCGGAAGGTCCCCGTCTTGGTCCTTACTTCGGCGACCCTGATGCCTCCGTCCGGTCCTCGATGTGTTCGCTCCACCACTCCCATCGGCCAGACGTTCCGCGGGAGGGTGCCGTCCACTATGAGGACGATGTCGCCGTTTTGCAGTGGTCGCGCTGTGTTCTGTGGCTCGCCGCGTGGCACCAACAGGGGTAGATATTCCCGGACCCATCGGGCCCAGAATACGTCGGCGAGAGCTTGACTTGCCCGCCATGTTCTTCGGTCCGCTTCGTCGCAGGGTCCCGTCGTTGGCAGGCCCATGGAGGACCCCAGCAGGAAGTGGTTGGGGGTGAGCGCCTCTGGATCATGTGGGTTCACGCTGACGTGAGTTAAGGGGCGCGCGTTGATGGAGAATTCTGCCTCAGCGAGCAGAGTCTTCAAAACTTCTTCGGACGGCGCCTTCTCTCGTAGCGTGACACTGAGAGCGGTCTTCACTGACCGCACCATCCTTTCCCAGGCGCCTCCTTGATTTGGCGCGCCAGGGGGAATGAATCGCCACTCCATTCGATGCAGTTGCCCTACGTCTTTCAGGGCTGGCAGCCACTCCTCGTAGGCTGCCCTGAGCTCTTGATCGGCTCCTCGGAAGTTCGTGCCGTTGTCTGAATACATCAGTTGCGGCCATCCTCTGCGTGCCGCCATTCGTCGCAGCGCCATTATTGCTGAGTCGGTTGAGAGGGATGCGGCGAGTTCCAGGTGTACCGCCCGGCATGTGAGGCACGTGAATAGTGCGCCCCACCTCTTCTCTCGTCTTCGACCGACCTTCACCATCATCGGCCCGAAGTAGTCCACACCGCAATTGGAGAACGGTCGGTGGAACGGGTCCAGGCGGGCTCGTGGCAGGTCTCCCGTGGCTGGTGTCTGTGGCGCAGCTCGAAGTTTCCGGCAGAGAGCGCAGTTTCTCTCTACCGCACGTACGGTGGGTCGCAGGTGAATGACCCAGTACCGCTGTCTTAGGTCGTTGGTCACGCGCTCGCGGTTGGCGTGTCCCGCTGCGCAGTGTTCCCGAAGCACCAGGAGCTTCGTGAGTCGATGGCGGCCGTCCAAAATAATTGGCCGCTTTGTTTCTTGGGGCGCCGTGGCTGCTTCGATGCGACCTCGTACCCGCAGGAGGCCGTCTTCTAGCGTTGGGTCGAGCTTGTATAGCCTGCTCGTCCTAGGGATGGGACGAGCCGACTGCATCCTCTTCAGTTCCTCGCCGAAACTTTCCTGCTGTGCTCGTTGCAGGAGTTCCTTTTCGGCGCGCTGAATGTGCTTGTGCTCTAACCTCGTAGCGGTGCGTCGACACATGTCGATGAAGGCGAGTGCCCTGGCCGCGGCCCTCACCAGTGTCTCGTACTTTGAGAAGCGGGCAGGATCAGGTAGCCAGCTGTCTCGTGGGCCCTCGGCGATGTGTAGGACCTCTCGTTCGTCTTCATCGTGTGACGTCTTCTGGGGCCATTGCTCCTCTGATAGGTGCAAGAAGCTAGGCCCCTGGAACCATCGGTTGGTCGCGCTGATCGGCGCGTCGGTGAGTCGGGTGGCGTCGTCAGGCGCGGCGTCCATGTTCTGCTCGATGTTCTTCAATCGACGGAGCGCGGCGTTGTAGCTGGGTGGCATGGTGACGTCGTCGTGTCGCCATGGCAGTCCGACCTCGTAGCCACCGTCGATCTTCCTCGTTGTTTGTTCCACGATGGCCATCGCTCGCTGGTCGGCGTCGCTTACGCGTGGTTCTCGCGCAACGCCTAGTGCTTCTATCTTGAAGTGGGCTTCCACTAAGTCGTGAAGCCGCTGGTGATCGTGCTGCTCATACAGGTGCAACACGTTGTCTTCATTCATGACCATTCTGCGTGGTGCGGTCCCGTGCACTACCCATCCGAGCTGCGTTAGGGATGCAGCTGGTTGGTTGGGGCCGCCGATCCTAAGCTTGCGTGACACGATGCATTCCCAGTGGTCTGTCCCCACCAGGAGTCCGGGGCGTGCTGGTTCGTAGCACACTTCTTCTCGTGGGAGGTCGCGCAGGTGCTCGTACTCCAGCAGCGTGTCAGGTATTGACTGCTGGTGAAGCCTCAGGCCCTTCATGGTTCTGGCCCGAAGCTGATGCGGTGCGCTGCCCTCGCCGATCCCTTTTACTTGCACCGTGACGATCTTGCTGTCCATGTCCTGTGATGACATGTTGACGCCGTGGATGTGCAGAGGTTGCGACATCCCTTCTGCCCCGATGCTCGCCGCCAGGTCCTCATCGATGAGGGTGATGGTGGCTCCTTCGTCTAGGAGCGCGTGCGTCTTCACCTCCCCCCGTGGACCGGTGATGACGATGGGGCATACCTTGAGGAGAACAGTCTTCGGGCCGTTGGCTGATCGGGTAGCCACCGACATGACGGCCTCCTCCTTGAGCGGTTCCTCTGTCTTCTTATCAGTCACTGACTTAACTTCGGGTGACTCCTTCCTGTCTTGGTGCAGCGTGGCGTGATGAGGCCGGCGGCACTGGTTCACACCGCACAGCTTCGCCTTGCACGTGATGCGTCGGTGCTTCTTGTTGGCACACTTGAAGCATACCTTTTGGTCTTTGACGAACTCCCAGCGCTGGTTAACGGTCATCGCCTTGTACTTCGGGCACTGTGTCAACCCGTGGTTCTGCTTGCAGCTGGGGCACCCTTCCTCTTCAGCATCTTCGGTCGTGGTGTATACTGCAGGTGGCCTCTTCTTTAAGGTCACGGCAGGCCTGGTCTCCTTCTTCTGGTTCGTGGTCGCGTTGCTGGTCGGCGGGGCGTACGTGTATCGCAACGCCCTGTCTGCTTCGCGCATCAAGAAGCGAGATAACATGACGAGTTCTGGCTCTGCCGTCCCTTCGTTGTCATAGGCGAAGTCGCACCACCGGGATCGAAGATGTGGGCTAAGTTTCTCCAGCACTTCCCGGGTCAGTAAGGGATTGTGGAGGTAACCCCTACGGTCTATTGTTTTTAATACACAGATTGTGTTGTGTATCTTAATAGCGAAGCTGTTCAGTTCACTGGCTGAAGAACTGGGTTTCGGCATCTTCTTCAGGTCTTCGAGTGCTTTATCGATGATTACTTCCGGTCGACCAAAGCACTGCTCCAGAGTTTTCATAATTGCCTCTGGTTCGGTGGCCGTGTGTAGAAGAGCTGATACTGCCTCTCGTGCTTCGCCTTTCAGGCAATTTCTTAGACGCTGTAGGTTCTCTGCTGGTGACACGCTGTACATATTCGTCGTGTCGTAAAAGGATGCCTTGAACGGCAACCAATCGTTGATAGCACCAGAGAAGGTCGGCAAGTCTGTATGCCGTAGTCGCGGTCTGGCCATCTTCTCCAGGGTCGCAGCTAACTGTTCAATGCTGTTTCTGGCTCTCGTTGGCGTCGGTGATCTGCCGCGTGTCGTGTCGAAGCGTAGCCGCTTCGGATCTTCCCTGGTCTCTGCGCTGACACCCCCCTCCCCCCGTGAGCTGAGGGGGTTGGTGCGCAGCCATTGGTCCACCTTCTGGTGCTGGTGCTCCTCTCGAAGTGGATCTTCGTGGATGCTCTCCTGGTCATCCTGGATCGCGGAGACCTCGGCAGCCAACCTTTTCTTGACCAGTTCTGCTTCAAGGTCAAGCTCCTTTCTTCGAATGGCCGCCAGCTTCTCGGCCGCCTCAAGTTCAACCAGTCGTAGTCGCGTCGCTATACTGGTTGTTGACCTCACTGACCGCGGCGGTGACCTCGTCTGTTGCCGTTCTGACGATGGTCCTGCAGTGGCGCGGTCCGCGACGGTGGTTGGCCCTATCATACTTTCAACCTGAGGTGACGCTGGTGGGTTCACTGATAGTCTTCGCAGTCGTTCGCGTTCTATGCGTTCCGCCTCACGGTGACGCAACAACTCTTCGTCCCTTCGTTCTAGGGCCCGCTTCTGTTCCTCCAATTCTGCTAAGTCACTTTGACTCCGGGTGACAACCATCGCGTTCGGTAGATGGTGCACAGTAACTTTAGCAAAATTAGTCGGCGGTGAGTTGCAGGTAACACCTTATTTGTCCTTACTCTGTGTTCTCTGTGGTCGCGGATTCTTCCTTCCTTTAATCCGGCTCGAAGGACCAGAAACTGTAGGGTGTGGACTGTATATTTTCGGGGAATCTTTCACTACTTCAAATAAAACTCACTTAAACTTTCACTATTATAATTGTTTATCTTGCTGACTATTTGACTGTGGCACTTTATAATAATACTTCACATATATTACAACACAGAACTTTAATACACATAACACAATAGTAACACACAAAAATAATAGCACATAGAAACAATAACACATAGAAACACATAGAAATAATAACACAATAACTTACACTTTAGCACATAGAACAATTAGAGAACACATAGAACAATTACTAGAGAACACATAGAACCTTACTTGCTGACTACTTCTTGTACTGCGAACTGGATCCGGACTACATCCTGAGTGGAAATCGTCCCTATACTTATAGTCGGCTAGGGGGGTACAAGTAGCGCGGGTATGCGAGGTTGAATAGGTTGATTGACCAATGAATTGCTCTAAACTCGCAAGCCCCGCCCCCAATAGCCTTGGTTCCTAGATCAGGTCGGAACCTGTCTCGACAAGTTACGACCTGCTTACATTTGTATCGGACTTCGTTATTTCGACTAGCTATCCTACTTGATTTCATAATATTACGTAATTACATTCTTTACAATACGCGATCTTTATTACGTAAACTTCTTTGTTGCTCGGCGTCCTTTACAGAGGGTGTAGAGTGCGTGAGCGGGAACCTAAGCGATTTCTTCAGAAACTTATTCAGGGTGCTAGGGAGAAAACATACTAAAAGTCCTGACGTCTAGGAGGCGAGCCGGGGGGATGGGGGGGGGGGGGGTGACAAAGGTCCCAATTTCAGGTTTTTCGACAATATCTCAAAAACGGTGCGTTGTAGCGAAAAATGTTTGAAGATGAAATGAAAGCTTATAAAATTCTCTATAACTTTGATCCTACACACTTTTCCATATTCTCAACCGTTTTTGAACTACACGCTCCAGAAATGTAGAACTCACTCTGAATAACTTTAATTTCTTCATGACAGTACTACCGAAAATCCTTAAATGACTGAGGTTTGGCTTGGCCCCTGTCCACAACTCGTATGGTGTACGATTGTTCAATCCAGTTTTTACAATTCTATTCTGTAAATAAACAGCAGTGTTAATGGCTTCTGCCCAGAACTCCTTACCAAGTTTAGCGTCGAACAAAAGACATCTGGCTTTTTCAATTAGAGTTCTATTCATGCGCTCACATAGCCCATTTTGTTCCGGTGTGTAAGGATTTGATTTATGGTGAACTATACCTGCTTTCTTCAAAAAGCTATTAAAATCTCTATTACAGAACTCTCTGCCATTATCACTTCTTAAAATCTTAATTTTATTTGATGTTGAATTCTCAACTCTTGCTTTATACTCTTTAAAATACTGTAAAGCCTATATTTACTTTTCAAAAAATAAACATATGTCATGCGGCTGTGGTCATCAACGAAAATCAAAAAATATCTAGATCCTCCTAGTGATACATTCTCCATCGGGCCACAGATGTCGCTGTGTACAGTCAACATCAGATACATAGAAGCAATTCAGGTACTCAGATAATTCTACACTCTCAAAAACACATTAACATCTGCACAACAATAGCGTTCAAATTATTGTTAGCATCCAATGTATCAAAATCATCTGAACACTCGCAATTCAAATATTTCTATGCAAACAAATCATCTTGTCAACTGAGGTAGTCAAATGTAACTAAGCAACCAAAGTGTTCAAAAATATGTAAACAATAACCATTTCTCAATATATTGCTCAGTGATACTAAGGCCTGTTACAAACCTAGACGTTTTAGGGCGGTTACAGACCTTGGTTTATGCTCGTATATAACCGACTTCAAAAAGGAGGAGGTTCTCAATTCGGTTGTATTTTTTTTATGTTTGTTACCTCAGAACTCCGTCATTTATTAACCGATTTGAAAAATTCTTTTTTTCTTGGAGAGGGTATAGGTACTTTTCGTTTAGTCCCCTAAAAATGTTGTTATGATTAGACCATGAACTTCAGAGATATGGAACGGAACTCCTCATCGGATCAAAGCAAAATTTTCAAATAACTAATATTGCTTTGTTTATACGTGTTGTTGGTAACTGACTACTGGAAAAAATGAGAGGGTGCGTAACCCCCCCCCCCCCCCCATTTTCCGGAATGTTTGAATTATATCGTGTAAGGTATAGCATGAAAGGGTTTATTATACCCGACTACGGCAAAGTCAAAAATAAGGATTATGAAGAGAGAGTATGGAGGAGAGAGGGTTTAATTTATGGCACTAAAACGTATTCAATAAAAAATAAACTTATAAAAAGGTAAAAACCGACTACAAAAAAAAAAACTAAAAGGAGTAAAAAATTACCATAAGATAAAATTAACACTGAACAAAAATTGTAGCCACTGACTTTTGAAACTGTTAATTTTATGTTTTTTTAGTCGGTTATTACTTTTTTTTACAGTTTTTGCATGCGCGCATTCAAGCGCATTACATTTCGCGCTTCAAAAAAACCGAACGCACGTATATGCTACTGTTCGCACTGCGAGTGGGTCTCTCTGTAGCAAAATGGATTCGACCGCCATGCCAGTGTGTTATCGCTGTAAGGTGTACAGTGTCCTGTGACGTTATTAAGATTAAAATGTAATGTAATTAAAGGCAGGCGGTGAGCCACTAAATGTAACGCGTATGGCTTTCTATACCAGCGCACGCACTAGCGGTTCTTTTTAAAGTGACTGTTTTAAAACGTATCGTGCTAGATTTTGGCTAAAGGGTATATTCGATGCGATTCGATGATAACTGACTACTAAAATCAGGCTACAGTGCATGTTCATAGATAAGCTGCTTTTAGCATTTGAAAAAAAAGGGGTGCATGAAAAGAGCCTCCACGAGTGATTCTATTCGATACTTCGGTACGTCCGGCGCACCCTGGGCAGTCAGCCTCGCTACCATCCTTGCTGACTGGCTAATCTTTTCACCACGGCATGAGCTATTCTTGTATAGCTCGTGCCGACACGATAGAAAAAGAAGCATTTGAAAACCGCTTGCGTAAAATCATATTATCACTCAGTGCGTGCTTAGTCGGGCTGATTTTACATCGTTAGATATCTTTTAACCGAGTAATTAAATTGACGTTTAACAGATTTTGTACTTTTTTGGACACGGTTATCAATCCGAAACATAGTTAAAATGAACCGAGGTATTTTGTAGGTACCTATTTAATACGAATTCAATTCCTGAAGATATACTAGAAAATGTAGCAAATAAAAATTTCAGTTTCATTCAAACTGATTGTTGCGAATTTAATGGCTTTCGCGTGGAATAAATACTCGTTTCAATTTCCTTACGATATTTTCCTATAACTTGACTATCAGATTATATTATAAACAAAAGACCCGTCAATGACGTCACGCACGAAATGAAAGGGATATAGCTATATGAAGAAAAAGAAAAAAATGTTGTATTGACACAATAGTACACATTGTATCTATTTTTGAACTTTTAATTTATGACTCTAAGTATAATCAAATACAATTCATTTTACGTTGCTATCCTGACTTTCTGAATAACGTGTTGCTTAGTTACCTTTGAATGTTTAGCTTGTTTACTTACCATAGACTTTTAGTTTGTAAATAAATATTTGACATTGTGACTGCTCAGATATATTTGGAGTTTATGATGCTCAAAACAATTTGAACAGTTTTGTTGCATAGATGTTTTTGGTATCTTGAATGTGTTTAATTATTTGGACACTTGAGTTGCTCATCTACTTCTGATGCTGACTGTACCACTTCCAATAGCTTAGTGCTCCTGTTCCCTTCATGAGCAAAAGGCAAACGACTCTGCTTACCTTCGCAGCACACAATGCAGTTAGACTTGTTGATATTGGCCGTCTTAGTAAATTTGACTCCCTCCACAGCATCCTGCATTTTATTCATGTTATAACTGTTGGCGTGTCCCAATCTACGATGCCAAACTTCTGGAGACTCTGCTACTGCTGCCACCAAACAAGTAGAAGTCTTTAGTTTGTAAACTCCATTCACAAGCGATGCAGTAGCTACTATAGTATCCTTTTTGTTGAGTATTTTACATCCTTTGCCAGTGAAATGCACCTTGTTGCCCTGCCTTATCAACTGGCTCACTGACAATAAGTTAGTAGATAATTCGGGAACACATAACACATTTTCAACAGTTATGTTAAAATCACATTCTTCAGTCGACGTTATTATGTTTACGTTTCCACAACACAGCACTGGGATTTTATTCTGATTAGCTATCAAGATTTCTTTGGTGAAACCAGAATAACGCGTGTCGATCATCCAATCTTTATTACTTGTCAAATGCGAACTGGCACCAGAGTCGACATACCAGTCACTCTTATCAAATATTCTGTTAAAAAACACGGCACTAAACGCATTACTTGTTTTTGACGATTGATTTTCTGAATTCCTAGAAGATTTATCTTTGTTATTGCATTGGTTACGATAGTGACCATGTTGTTTACAATTGTAACATTTGACATTTGGTTTTCCTTTGACAGATGTTGACACTTCTGCTTTCCCGCCATTATTGGCCACAGACTGTGTAGACTTTCCATTCTTTGAACGTGGAATATGATTCTTGCGGAAACATGCGAACGCATTGTTGGCATCACTGTCTTCTGGTTCCATGTCCAACAATTTCCCTTTAATGGCGTCGGATGTAATTATGATGCCTGAATGTTCGTTGGCCATTATCATGGGCATATATTTTTCGCTTAGACCAGCCAGCATGATAGAGCCAATCCACTCGTCAGTTATGCCAAATCCCGTACCTTGTAATTTTTGCCCAGCTTCAACAATTTGTGTTACATAGGCAGTCATCGAAGTGCAATTTTCCAATCGAATAGATATCAAATTCCTCAGGAGACTAATTTTCCTAGTAAATCCTGAGTCATCAAATAACATCTTCAATTTATCCCACAATTCTTTCGATGTTCTGACATTTTTTACATGCACATAAAGAGCCGGGTCGATTGTCAATACCAGCTTGGCTTTTGTTTTCGCGTCATCTGCAGCTACTGGTGGATGACCAGGTTCAGGTTTTATACACCCAACCATTCCTTCCAATACCAGGAAATTCTCTGCGGCGAAACACCATTCACTATAGTTCTCGCGCCCTTTTAATTTCGGTACGCTAACAAGATAGTTCGAACTGGATGCCATGACTGTCAAGCACGTCGGCACGTTGTTTCTTGCCGGTATTGAAATAGCTGGTTTTTGCTTACTGTTCACTCTACACACAAGTCTGATGGTAGAACGCACGGTCTATTGTTCATCTTCTGATAATTCTAACAATAAACTCACAAAACCTAGCTATTAAACGGGTCTGGGCCCATAACCTAAAATAAAACAACGTGTTTCAACAGAGATTTGGAACGACTAATTTATTCAAATAGAATAATAGACAATAGCAGTTTTGTTCACAGGTTTGTCACAAGTAGTATCTATATTTTGTCTTTTACAACAAAACACTCCCACAATTTTTCACACGTTTCTTCCACTATCTCCCGGATTGTAGTAGCACCAATGAGATATTCATAATAAAGTGAGTTGATGCTGTTCCCCGATGCTAAGTACCTGTAACAAATAAACAAAGATTCAGAATAGGTAGACTGTATTTACATGAATTTCGAATTATATTTTCGGCCACAGCTAACCATCTAATGATTAGACTAATCAAATGACTACCACTACTCTAAAATACCTAAAAGTAGTAACATTTTGTCTCTTTTTTATTACAGGCACACAAATTCAAAAAAAATGGCGAAACCTGAAAGATTCTTTTGCAAAAGAACTTGCAATTCAAAAGAAGGGAAAATCAGGACAGCATTTAAAAAAAGAAGGCCATACATTCACTTTCAAGCCCTTACGTTTTTAGCCTCTCAACCATTGAAGAGAGAAACCACCTCAAACATATCAGTGGATGATTCTGAACAAGACAGTAATAATAGTATCGAACGCGAAAATAGGAGGCAAGTCCGCAAAACATCTCAGGCTCGCGAAACAGACAGAAGTGAAGAACTTTTAGACATCATACGACAAAAAAAAACCTATGATGAAGACATCAGCTTCACGGAAATGTTAGTACCCCTACTAAAAAAATTAAATGACGACCAAAAACACTACGCAAAAGTCGAAATTTTAAATATATTGAACGTTGCGAAACGTTACCGTCCACCGGAGTTCCAAGGACCGCAAACCCAGTATCGTTCAGCTTCAGAACCTAATCGTTACGACAGGATCCCATGCCCTCAAGACTCACGCCGAAGACTGTCATCTGTCATGTCTAATTATACTCCTTCACCACCATCAACATTTGAGTCACCGGCTTACGTTATGTCTCCGACTCTTAGCCCCAGTTATGCCTCATCTCAGCCTCTGCCTACTCCACAGCAAGCTCAAGCTTCAACTTCAGGGAATCAGGCATTAGGTACAAACATGGTGTCTATTGAAATGAATCAAGAGAACTTTTCTAATGAGCCCAATCATGCGACGCTACTATATGATGACCAAGAAATGGAAAATTATACACAACGGAATCCAGCCAACATACGAGTATCTGAACATACTGACGCTGACATAATATATTCCGCTGATACCGCATCTCCTGTCGTAAGACGAGGGAATGGCATTCAAATGAAAGATTTTTTAATCTTCAAGCGTAATTAATCTCTATTTGTTAGGTTAATTCTTTTTATTTTGCCATAAGTACGTAGTTTTTAATCTTCAAGCGTAATAAATCTCTATTTGTTAGGTTAATTCTTTTTATTTTGCCATAAGTACGTAGTAGTATTCCTATGTTTTTTTCGCCATATTACTTTATAATAAAAGAAAAAAAAGGGGATTTGTTTTATTTATGAATATACTACCAGCATTGTAGCTAAAAGGTATAATTATGTAGGTACTTATCTCCACGTTACTGAAAGCCTTTCTTCCACTGATATCGCCTTTCTCCAACTCGTATCCTTGTAGTAGATTTTGTAACCAACAATTCTTTTTAAATTGACGACACGTTTGGTGCAGTGGCTAAGTGATTGGCTTCTGCGCCACGGGTCGTGGGTTCGATTCCCACACGGAACAAAAATTTGTATGGCCTACAAATCGTTGTTTCGGGTCTGGGCGTTTGTTTGTGAGATTTGTGTCTGTAAACGCACCCACGATACAAGAGAAATCTTAGTGTGGGGCAACGTTTTTTTTAAAAAAAAAAAAAAAAAATTGTCAAAGATCTTTATGTTCATTCTGTAGTAACCAAAAAACTTTTTTGGAAACATTCGCAAATCATTATATCTCATATAGAAAAAACCCTTCATAGGTCTCATTGCTGTTAATGGATGAACCCAATACTGCTTGCGTTTCCGTTTTCTTGCTGTTAATATTAAATAAATGCAAATCCGAAGCCTGGTTTCGTAGTCCATGCTGGTTGACCTTCCGCTACGAAAGCTGAGATACGAATGGCAAAACTTGCGGCTGTTTAGCCGCAATGCGCGCGCCAAATCGTTTCAGAATTTCGCAGTACCGGTTTTAAAACCGCAGCCGCAACTCGCCGCACCGCAATGCGCGCTAGGCCTAAAGGAACTCAGCTCTGAGGAGCTGCATAAATTGTTTGTGTGTCATAAACATTTCGAAAAGCGTTATGTGACCGGTAGTTCGCGACTTCACACTGCTTCACAGTTCTGCGTATGCCTGCCTTATTCAGCTATAAGGAAATGGATACTGGAATACCTACACAAGAACACCATGACTCTGGTAAGTGAATAGTTAAATAATGACAATACAACGATGATCTGAATCTACACCTATTACTGAACTTCACTGTTTCATCGTGTGTTATTTGGCCTTAGATGTGACATGCTTGTTTTATGTGTTTTTTTGGAAAGCTAACAATCAAATAAACTCCCATTACAACTTCGCCGGCTCTAACTACTATAGTTTAAGAGAAATTAAGGAAATCGAGAAAAATGTTTAAAAACTACTGAAACACAATCTCGTTTTTGGATTTTATTTTTCCACTATACGTTTAAGATATGGTAGGAACTCACTACAGGAACCATTTTTTTCTTGAAAACTAATAACCTTGCATACTCAGGTGAGCATTTTTTTTTGCATGATATTGTAAATATTTTTTTCTGGTGGTTCACTTCATGGTCGCCTTTTTAGGGTTCCGTACCCAAAGGGTAAAACGGGACCCTATTACTAAGACTCCGCTGTCTGTCTGTCACCAGGCTGTAACTCATAAACCGTGATGTTAGGTTTTGTTTTTATTAAATCAAAATGGCGACCGTAAAATACGAAATGGCGGTAAAGACAAAAAAATATTGTAACCTTTTGGGGTATCACTGAATACCCAATCTAATAATCTTTGCCCTTACGTAAATCAGTGTTTCAACTCTTAACAACAGACAATGTTCACTTCAACCAATTTGAATCCCAAGAATTTGAAGCAAATGATATTGCGCTGACGACTGACGAAATGGTAATTCATAATAATCATAAGCGTTCAGCATTGCTTAAGATCATTGATTTAATCGAGTGAATTAATCAACTTAAATGTTTACTACTTTGTGACAATGACAACCCTATTTCCATATAATTTTTCAAAAAACGTAGAAACTCAGTATCTCTGAGATCTCGCAAGATACATATTTAGAATTTTCTCAAGTTGAAGGTACTGTATACTTAAGCAAATTGTTCCTGTAACGTTAGGGCAATTTTTACACCTAAATATTTCAAACCAACAATTAATCTGTATTTTTACAAGAGGGTGAGATTTGCTTTACCTATTCAAGAAATACAGACGAAAAACTTTTCGGGAAGGTAAGTAAATGACCTTTCAAAAAAATATTTTTATCTTCAAAAGGAAGTGAAATATCTAAACGGGTATTTTTTAGAATGCTTAATTAACCTTTGAAGATAAAAAATAAAACTGGCATGTTCTCAACTAAGGCAAACCAAAATCAAAAAAAAAATTCACATAAACCAATACAGGCACTTATGAAAAGTCGAATTTAGGTGCACGGGGAACCGTGCAACTAATTGGAAAATTAGTTGTTTCCTATGGAGAAGAGCCAACAAGAAACTCCATAGCTAAATAACACAACTGTGTGTTGGTTCTATCAATTTGTTATCCTATTTCCATTAGTGTTTCAAAATAAAAGGTATGTACTTATTAAACTAAACAATATTTCTTTTCACTCCAGAAAATCAAAATCATCTTCGGGATCATGATTACTTACAATCAAGAAAAAGAAAACATGAAGATCATTCATACTTTAAGCGACAGCCTTTTAAAGAACTTCAACAGACACAAGGTATTTAACGTGGCAATATTTAACTATCTTTTTGCTCTATAATATTAAAATAATATAATTATAATCTCACGATAATATGGGAGCCTGCAACATGTTGATGGAGAACCACAATTTGATCCTAAATTAATGATTTGTTATTATTTCATCTCACCATAGTATAACTCTGATCAGACAACAATGTGATGAGCCTTCAAAGCAGCTGTTGTTCTACTTAGAATGATACTTTTTTGATAGATAAATGATTGCTATTGTATACAAAAAATTTAAGAAGCGGCCATAATTTCTTTTTTCTTCGGAAAGTAGCATCCGGAACATAGTAAAAAATATTCAGAATGTTATTTCCTAAGTAAGAAACCAGTATTTTTATTTTCTGGCCAGCGCTTTAATTTTTGGGTTGGTACAAAATGTTTGATGTCGGATCACTTTTCTGCCCATTCTTTTTTAAAGTATTCCGAAGTCAGGAAAAAAATAAAATTAATTGACTGATTTTACCAAAACCCATGAAGTAGGTATTTAAATTTTTTAACTTACAAGTTTTCAATTTCAGATTACACTGCACCAACAACCTCTAAAGAGTTTGGAACTTCAGAACAAAGAGATGAAAGCCAGTTCCAAGATCCAACAGGTAAATATTAGTTTCAAATTAAAAATTATCTTAATCTCAACTTAGATCAACGAAATATAAACGTAGGTATTGGAAATATGTTTTAAAAGATTGGAACTTGTAATTTTATCTACAGAGTTACAGGTTAAGTCGACCTAGATCCTTTAAGAGGTTGTAGTTTTCATCATTCCTAGCTGATTTGACTATGAAACACCCCACCCCAAACCTAACCCATATTGAGATATTGGATTTTGATTATTTTTTAAATAAAATGAAGATTTTTTGTATAATTGTCCTTTTTTTCGGATTTTGTGCCTCTAATTGATAATGTTTTTGCTATTTTTGTGTAGTAGATTAGTTTGTTTATTACTCTCAACACAAAAAGTAACATGTTATTGAACCAACTGGGTAGTAGTCGACGATTGAAAGTTTAAAAAATAAACAAATTTGTAAAAACATTTTTTTTCTTTTAGGAATATTTCAAAAAAAGTTTATGACAGTTATGCTGCAGATGTACTAAATAAAATCTACGTTTCTTTAGCTATCCAACAAGGTATAACAAGCTAGGGTATTATCAAAATTCTTAGAAAAAACTTTCATAAAAGGGTCCCAGGTAGTAGCAAAAATTACGGTACTATTGTTCTTCGATGGAGCTGTGGTGCGTGCAAGCGGGACGATTTATGTAGGTGTGAGGGAGATAGATTATTTTCGGCCATTTTGTTGTTATTCTGTTTGGTTTTAGTCTGCTTACGCGATTCGTCCGTAGTAGATGTGATACTTAGTGCTCTTGGATTCATACTCGACTTGGCTTGTGTTTCTGGACTGTTTCCCCTTCGATTTGTGACTGTGCTTGTTAACTGGACTTCGATACGTACTTCTGATTTGGAACTGTTGACGATGACGACCTTCACGAACGAGGAATATGCGGATATTTTAATTTGTTACGGGTACTGCAACTGGGATACACAGTTGCGCGAGCTCGGGATGAATACATTGCACGTTATCCCGGGCGCCGAGTACCGGATGTCAGTGTCTTTGACGGAGTTTACCGACGACTAAGAGAGACTGGCTCTGTTTCGAGGCGACGATCAGACCTAGGCAGACCTCGTATTAATGATGACGATGAAGAGCAAGACAATGAAATAGTGCAACGGTTTAGATCGGATCCAACTACTTCCACTAATATTGTTGCCCGAGAACTTGGACTATCGCAGTGGAAAGTGTGGTTTACAGTAAATACTGCAGGCCTTTATCCCTACCATTACACGCCGGTACATGTTATCGAAGAAGGAGATCCTGTGAGGAGGTTTGATTTCTGCAGATTCATGCTCAACGCAGATTTAGAAAACCCAGCATTCTTAAGACACATCTTGTGAACAGATGAATCAAAATTTGATAAAGACGGCATCACCAATTACCACAACGCTCATTATTGGGCTCCGAAAGAAGACAGAAATCCCAATAAGAAGCGACCAAAGGGATCACAAAGACGGTTCAGTTTGAATGTCTGGATGGGAATAATCTCAAACCATTTGATTGGGCCATATTTTCTGCCTGACAATTTAAATGGGGAACATTACGAAAACTTTTTAAGAAACGATTTACCCGAATTACTGGAAGATTTACCCCTCAATTTAATCCGAGATATGTGGTATCAACATGACGGTTGCCCTGCACACTACCGACGAAGTGTCAGAGAGTGGCTAGACACTAATTACTCCAACTGATTGGAAGGATTGGAAGAGGTGGACCCATACCGTGGCCAGCCCGAAGTCCCGACCTGACCCCCATGGATTTTTATTTATGGGGCCATATGAAAAGTTTAGTTTATAACGAACCTCATCCAATCTCATCTGTTGATGTTTTAAGACAGAAAATTATCGATGCGGCAAACGAAATTAGAAGAGGCTTAACGACTGGTGTGGTTAAAAGTGGACTAAGGCACAGAATGCGATTATGTGTGCGAAACAGAGGCGGACATGTGGAACATGAATTGTAAAAATAATAATAAATGTTGTTTTAGCTATTTAGTTTGTTTTATTTCGTTTGCTGACCCAAGTGATAACTTTGTCCATAAGTACAGTTATTTTTTACTACTGCCTGAGAGCATTACATCACAGTTTTTTTCTGAATATCATGATGATACCCTAGCTTGTTATACCTTGTTGGATAGCTAAAGAAACGTAAATTTTATTTAGTACATCTGCAGCATAACTGTCATAGACTTTTTTTGAAATATTCTTAAAAGAAAAAAAATGTTTTTACAAATTTGTTTATTTTTTAAACTTTCTATCGTCGACTACTACCCAGTTGGTTCAATAACATGTTATTTTTTGTGTTGAGAGTAATAAACAAACTAATCTACTACACAAAAATAGCAAAAACATTATCAATTAGAGGCACAAAATCCGAAAAAAAGGACAATTACACAAAAAATCTTCATTTTATTTAAAAAATAATCAAAATCCAATATTTCAATATGGGTTAGGTTTGGGGTGGGGTGTTTCATAGTCAAATCAGCTAGGAATGATGAAAACTAAAACCTCTTAAAGGATCTAGGTCGACTTAACCTGTAACCCTGTATATTCAGTTTCATTTTGTAGTTTAAAATGTTATTGTATTTTCAGAAAATGTGCCATCCACAACTACTAATTTATTGGAAACAAGTGGAGACAAAGCCGGAGCACATTTTATACCAGGTAATGAAAATTAAATTGTCACTAGTCCTACTTACTACTAATATTATAAAAAATGTGAAAGTTTGTGAAGATAAATTTGGTGTAGAGATAGACCATATCTTGCATTAACATGGGATACTATTTATCCCGGATTACTGCAACTTAGTCTGTGTATCCCACGCTTAACTTCCGGGCAGAGTAGTTTATTATAAGCCAAATTTCATATTACTAACCCTCTATAAAAAATCTATTTCTTCAGATTCCACCAAATGCACAAATGTGGGGACACCTAAAAATGTGATCAGAAGGAAATGTTCCATAAGACAGAAAAATTTGACGCCCGACTGTCGGAAATTACTCAAGGAGTATACAAAAGCTAAAAAACAATTAAATTTTGCTCTAAGAGCCAAAAGGGCAATGAAGTTTTCCAAAAAAGAAATCTGTAACAAAATAACAACAAAACTCAATCCACTTGGAAGAAAAATACTATGGATGCAAATCACACAATACACCAAAAAGGCAAAAAAAGGTTAGGCCTCTGCCTCGAATTTTGCGGGCAGCGGGGCGGCGGCGGCGGCGGCGCGGCAGCGGGGCGGGTAACGCATACCTGTTCTCCAAACCAGCGGGCAGATCGCGCGGCACTATAGCGGTGTAGTGTTGTGTTCGTGGTTGTGTTGTCGAGATATTTGTTTTTATTCGCGAACGAAATGTCTGAAAACGGCGACAACATCTTTTTGATTCAAATTTATTCCTAACGCTCGATTTATTGTGGGCAAAAGAAGAAGTGGATCCCTACTATAGGGAAATTAATTTGTAAAACATACAAATATTGTAGGTATTTGACATAATAAATCATTTTTATATTTACCTTCAATATTCAGTTCGTTTTTTATTTCTTCCCATTTTTAATTAATTTTAAATAATATATAAAGATTCTTCTATTTTTATGGTTCGCATCTTTGCTGTTCCATATGGGTGTCCTCTCAAAGATTGCCGAAATAATTTGCTCTTGCATGTCCAAGGACATTTTGATACGTCACAAAAAAAATGTACAACACTATACTACAATGCAGACGCGCAACGCGGGCGGTCACCGCTTGACTGGAGTGCACCGCTCGTTGCCCGCCCCCGCGCCGCTGCCGCGCCGCTGCCGCGCCGCTGCCGCGCCGCTGTTTTCGAGAACCGGTCCATTTGATTTTACGCATAAGATCCTGCCGCTGCCGCGCCGCCGCCGCCGCCGCCCCGCTGCCCGCTAAATTCGAGGCTGAGGCCTTAGGCCTCGGCCTCGAATTTAGCGGGCAGCGGGGCGGCGGCGGCGGCGGCGCGGCAGCGGGGCGGGCAACGCATACCTGTTCTCCAAACCAGCGGGCAGATCGCGCGGCACTATAGCGGTGTAGTGTTGTGTTCGTGGTTGTGTTGTCGAGATATTTGTTTTTATTCGCGAATGAAATGTCTGAAAAACGGCGACAACATCTTTTTGATTCAAATTTATTCCTAACGCTCGATTTATTGTGGGCAAAAGAAGAAGTGGATCCCTACTATAGGCGCCCGGACGTCTTATCAAGCACAATATATACGTGAAAAATTCAAAGAATATTTTGTAAATAATCGCATTAGTTACTAATTAATTTGTAAAACATAATAAATATTGTATTTGACTTAATAAATCATTTTTATATTTACCTTCAATATTCAATTCGTTTTTATTTCTTCCCATAATTGGTTAATTATTCTTCTATTTTTATGGTTCGCATCTTTGCTGTTCCATATGGGTGTCCTCTCAAAGATTGCCGAAATAATTTGCTCTTGCACGTCCGAGGACATTTTGATACGTCACAAAAAAAATGTACAGCACTATACTACAGTGTAGACGCGCAACGCGGGCGGTCACCGCTTGACTGGAGTGCACCGCTCGTTGCCCGCCCCCGCGCCGCTGCCGCGCCGCTGTTTTCGAGAACCGGTCCATTTGATTTTACGCATAAGATCCTGCCGCTCCCGCGCCGCCGCCGCCGCCGCCCCGCTGCCCGCAAAATTCGAGGCAGAGGCCTTACAGATTTACGGATGAGGAGAAAACCATTGCACTTGCCATCATGAAGCAAAGCCCACGAAGCTATTTTCTAAGAAGGATTTTCACTCTTCCTTCGATAAGGACGATAAATAAAATGATAACTAAATTAAAAATGGAGTCTGGAGTAAACCCGCATATATTTCATACAATAAAAACTGAGGTATGTTTATTATTGATTACCATATTGCTTCTTACTTTTGATGTTTTATTTTGTTTCACAATTTTTATAATTTTTTAAAAATATATTTTCAGGTTGAAAACTGGCCAGAGTCAAAGAAATATTGCACTGTTATTTTTGACGAAGTCTCTTTAGAACTCGGCCTTTCATATGACAAAAATACAGACAACATCTGCGGCCTTGTAGAACTGGAAACCAAAACAGACAACTATGCCGACCACGCATTAGTATTTATGATTCGAGGAGCATTGCACAAATGGCAACAACCTATTGCTTATTACTTTTGTGAGGGTGCAACATCTGCCCAAATATTGAAAAACTTATTAAAAGACTTGTTGTCAGAAATTATAAAAACAGGTTTGATACCTGTGGCCCTAGTATCCGATCAGGGGACAGCATTCCAGTCTGCTATAAATAAATTAAAAGATGACACCAGAAAAAAACAAATACTGGAGGTGGAAAATATTGGTAAGTTATAGTACCTACTTAATTAATTTCTATGTAGTCATAGTCACATTCATGAACTAAATTTTGATTATAGCGCTAATATTGAGTATGTACAAATTATGTTGCTTATTACAGTTAAAATATTTTGTTTTCAGATGGCACTATTATGATGGGTGATCATAAAATCAGCATCATATATGATCCACCTTACGTAATAATTTTCTCACTAAAAATATAAAATTTAATGGGGCAGTTTCAAAGTGGAGCGACATTGTTGATGTGTATTTAACAGGCTGCAAGCATGCACAATCTCGTTTCCTACATAAATTAAATGACGAACATGTCATCCCTGAAAAGATAAAAAAATGAAGGTAACCTTTATAAAATAAAATCTTTCTTTACTTGTTTACTAGCAACCTACCAGTTTCCCAAGAGCCAAATATGAATGTTATTATACTTTCTGTAACTTAATAAATGTTCACTGTAGTTTAATTTAAAAGTAGTAAATAGTATGTGCATTATACAGGCACATACAGAAGCGACTTTCTTTTGTTATATTAAATGATTAGCCATAGTGTCATAATAACAATGCCATACACTTTATTTTTATGTCTGTAACCATGATGGTATTTAAAGGGAAAACTTTCTATGATTTTCAGGTGAAAAACTGCACCCGAGTGCTAAGCAAAACTGTTGCTAGTGCCTTGGCATATACAGCAGAATTTTGTAAGTGTCTTGTTTTCTAAATTATTGCAGTCTATTCTTTATTAAATCTAAAATGGGTGGTAAGAGATAGTGCAGTTGATGATAGTGCATGCTTGCCCAGCAAAAAAATCTCAACTCTAGCTCCTCTCCTTCCACCTTATTTATCTATATCATTAGATAAAAGATTATTTACTTTTAACAATGTTTGTGACATTAAGTTTGTTTTATTTTACAGCTCACTATGCTGATGGTAGACCCGTAAGCACCACACTGAACAATAATTCCGAAACTGTGGCATTTTTCGATAACTTATTTGATGCATGTAACGGAGCATCACTAAGCATAAAAAATAAAGGAAAGCCGTTAAGGCAAGCTGTAACTAATACATCAAAACATGTAGAATTTTGGAAAAATGCCATTAATAAATTGGAGCAAATGCGCTTTGTAAACAAAGAGGGAAAGGAAACGACAGTGCCCTCTCAAAAAAATTTAGTTACCACTTTAAAAAGCTTTTTGCGATTATGGCATTTTTTCAAAGAAAAAGGTTTTAAAATAATGCGCCCACGCTACTTAAATTCCGACCCTATTGAAAACTTTTTCGGTCAAAGGAGGGCATATAGTTTTAGGAATACCCAAATTGTCAAGCCTTTAAAAATATATTCCGCGCATTATTAATCACCAGGTTTATAAATTTTCACTCAGAATCATATAATTGTGAGGAAGCTTCGGGAGATCAAATAATAAAATTAACAAAATTATTTGAGACCATCCAAGAACAAAAAGTTCAAATGCCGCTATCGTCTTGTGAAAGAATTGTATCTCCCGAAGAGACCGAAAATATTCAGGTAGAAGCTCGTAAAGAACGGCTCAATGTACACTCTAGTGCATACACTGCGGGATGGGTAGTGCGAAAATGCCTAAAAAAAAATCCCTGTAGAGAATGTAAAAAAAGTTTAACTCAAAGTAATGAAACATCTGTCCACAAATGGATTTCACACAGGGAATAGAAAGGTTTTAAAAATATGCATAAATTAACTTATCCCTCAGAGTATGCCGTGAGGCATTTCTCACTAATTATGAAGGAAACTAACGAATATTTGGATTCAAAACCAAATTCCAATGAAATTTCAAAAGAAATATTAAGAGAAATAAAATCCAGATATTCGTTCGATTTCCTAAAATGCCAAAATCACAAAGAAGCTCTACGTGATTATTTTGTGTCAACCACAATTATATTAACAGTAAATAACTGGTGTAATATAATAAATAAAATTTTAAAAGGCATTGACATTAAACGTTTAAACAATAATTTGCCATGTATGCAAAATAAAGCTTTTGTTAAGTATAAAAAGAAATTAAAAAATTAATAAATAAACTTGTATTTTCATTATCCCAGAATCTTTGAATAGATAATCATAAAAATATATAGGTAATATTAACAATTTAAGAATAGGTACTAAGATATATCACAATCCTTACCTCGAGTGTCCCGTATTTGACAAAGAGCGAATGGAAGTCGAACAACAATTGGACGTCAAACTCGACGCCGGAAATATTGCTAATATAATGGCTGGAAAAAAGAGGAATAAATTGTTGGAGTATTGCGTCAAACTAGGTAAAAAGGTGATAAAACGTAACAAGAGTGCATAAGCAAAAAATGCTTAATTAATATTATGTTAAATATTAAAGTTAAGCATTGTATTTAGAACGTAGTAAGTATATATGAGTAAGCAAAACGCGATAGAAAATGTATCCTATCAGCCAAATAAAAAAGTTGTATGACAGTAGCTGAAAAAATATGTATAGCATTAAGAATAGAAAATAAGATTTTTGTAGCAAATAATAGTTGATAAGAAGAATGTAATAATCATAGGAACAAAAAATGCTAGAAGATAAGAAAATTTTGTAAAATGTAATTCCGTAATATAGGCAAAAGCCATAAAAAGAATGTGTCGATCTGTGAAAAATAAAAAATTGTTGTTGTCGATCATTACCCTAATTGAACAAATAAATAAAGAAAATTACAAGATTAGGCAGCAAGTAGCTGAGAGTTGGGAGTCCCACCCATTAGGTACAAAAGATGACGAATGTAAGAAAGATAAAGTATGCAGAAGGAAAGTGCGAGAGGAATAAAAGATAGAACTAGAATGAACGTAGTAAAGACTAGACTCCACTTATGGGGGAGGTATAAGAAGTAAAAAAAAAAAAAAAAACCTTACCCCCCCCCATTCGTTAGCCTAATATTCATTTCGCTGCTTTTACAAATACAGGCTGCAGAATTATTTAAAAAAACAACAAATGTCAAAATCTAAAGTACCGTGCGCGTATTGGTTGTTCGGAGATTCCCGTCTGATACGTAGTATCTACTAGTCATAGAAGTAATAAGTACTACGTATACGTCTGTGATCATAAGTCCATCTACAACGAAATTTGACTTTTTGATTTGGTTGTATTCACCTATCAAATGAGGGGTCTAAAAGCAAATCCGCCACTGTCCATTATGAACGAAAACTTAAGTATGAATGCCACCTAGTAGAGCTCGTTAAAACGAATTTATTACATTTAACAATTGAGTCATATAGTATCAAAACCGGCAATCTCCAACATTTAAGAGAAAATAACTTATTAATGCCAAAATAATCTCTAGTAACTAATCTTCCATCTTGATTAATAAGTTTTTTACAGAAACGGCATTCTCCCTACCAAAAATGATTTTAAAGTTTTGAGTAAGTTTCAAAAGCGGCAATCTCCTAGAGCGTTGATTTCAAACATGGCAGTCTCCACTTCGACCAATCAGAGCGGAGTATTTAGTATAGGATCGGCGTCGTTACACAGTGAAACTGCTCGTGGTATTTTTAAGATTTTATTAGGATATTCTTAGTGAATTAAGTAAAACGTGTGTTTATTTTAAACTATGGACCATCCTGTAACACCTTGTCTACCCGGACAGTCAAGGAAACGGCAGAGGGATCCAGAAAAATGGACTGTAAACATCAAGAAACGGGCAAGGTGCGTATATTGTGCTTACACAATTTAGGTAGGGGAAAACCGGGAGACTTGCCCAGGTGGGAGAGTTGAGCCACCTTTCAAAATTGTATTTAAATTTAGCGCGAACGAAACGTCAAAGCGTTCATTGGTCGCACGCAAGAGGCCAATAACAAGTATGCAGCGATTTTGCATCTTAGCAGTGTTGTTTGTCAATGACAATGTAAAACGTGTTTTTGTTGCTGCGGAGTATATTTTTCTGTTTTAAGTAGTTTTGTGATTGCTGTCGTATTTATTGAGGTACGTATTGTGTGTTGCCAGACAAATGTAGTTTGACGTGTGCTAAGTGTTTTTTCTCTACGATCGGAGGTTTGTCTTTGTCATAACCTAAATGGGGAATTAGTGTGAGCAGGAGAGTTGCACCAGGGTGGTTGCGGGAGACTTGCTCAGTGGTTCATGTCTCCCTGTCCCGGGAAATTATACTTAATTTTGTTTAATTGTTTTTTTTCGGTCTTAATATTATTTATTGTATTTGCAGTGCCAACTTGTATGATGCCTTTTCAATACAAGCCTCCTGAAAATGCACGCAAACGAAAAAAACACACAAAAGTGGAGTTGCAAAATGCCATAGATGAAATTAAGGGAGGCGCTTCTATTAGACAAACTTCAAATAAATATGGCATAGATAGAAGTACTTTGAGACGGTATAAATTAAATGAAGATAAAATTCATAAATTTGAAGAAAAAAACAGTCAATACAAAGCATCACAGGTATTTACAACAGCCGAGGAAAAGCTTCTTGTCAATTATTTGTTGACATGCAGTAAAATGCATTATGGTTTGACAAGAAAACAAGCAATGCAGTTGGCATTTGAATATGCGACAGTAAATTCAAAGAAATTTCCTGATAGCTGGACGAGGAATAACTCCGCTGGGAAAGATTGGTTTCGAGGTTTCCTTTCCCGAAATCCAGAAATAAGTTTAAGAACCCCCGAAGCCACCAGCTTGTCTCGGTCCACCAGCTTTAATAAAAAAAATGTGGAAGATTTTTTCACAAATTTTAGGACAGTTCTTGAGAGATATAAGTATGAGGCTCACAATATTTATAATTGTGACGAGACTGGATGCACAACCGTACAAAACTGTCCAAAAGTGATAGCTAATAAAAAGTCAAAACAAGTTGGACAAGTTACATCTGCGGAAAGAGGAACTACTGTAACCCTTTGTTTTGCTGTTAATGCGATTGGAAACGTGATACCTCCCTTCTTCATTTTTCCAAGGGTTAGGTATCAAGACCATTTTGTGTCTGAAGGACCAGAAGGGTCAGATGGAGATGCTCATTCAAGCGGTTGGATGACTACTAAGAGTTTCGTGAAATTTCTTAGACATTTCGTAAAATATTCTCGTGCCTCCACGACCAATCGCGTGCTCTTAATACTAGATAACCATGAGAGTCATGTAAGTGTGGAGTCAATTAATTTTGCCAGGGATAATGGAATTACGCTGCTAACACTTCCTCCACACTGTAGCAATAAATTACAGCCCCTTGATGTTTCCGTATATTCCTCATTTAAATCTCGATATAATACAGCTATGAGCAACTGGATGTTATCCCATCCAGGCAAGACCATCACAATTTACAATATTCCAGGATTTATTAAGACGATTATGTCTCAAGCATTCACCCAAAGTAACATCTTAAGCGGGTTCCAAAAAACTGGCATTCATCCATTTAACCCAGAAATTTTTAATGCCGACGATTTTATGTGTTCTGCTGTCACAGACAGAGATTTACCTCAAGATCAAGCATTAACAGGAGTGCGTCTAGAAACTCGGATTGAATTTGCCACTGAACTTGAGGGATAGTCTCAGCTTGGACAGAACGCTACGATTACGATTGATTTTCCACAAGAACCTGAAAATAGTCTGAGTAATATTGATCACGGTTCTGTAAATGAGTTGTCAACTTCTATGCCAGGATCTCCTAGTATTCTTGGAATCGAAAATATATCTGTGCAAAATGTTCCATATAATGCTTATGAAAGCCTAAATGGTTCAAAATCATACAATACTATAACAGGTTGTAGGATCACACCTTTTTCATCATCATTCACTTCACGCATTTCACCTCCTTTTTACTTTTTATAATGTACTATAAACCTCTTTCTCTATCACAGGCCACATAGTTGGAACACACTCGATACTCAAATTTAAAAATTCGAAAAGTAAAATGCAAGGTGTTTTTGCGTGGATTCTCAAAGGAACGACGAAAGGGTGCGGACTGCCGGACGGCTGGATTACCAGCACTCCGCCCGGTGAACCATTACCGGGCCTCCGGCACTGCTACGCTGCTGAATTACCAGCTCCCCGCCGAGACGGCCGTTGCTGGGTCTCCAGCACTGCTACGCTGCTGAACTACCAGCTCCCCGCTGGGTCGGCCATTGCTGGGCCTCCGGCACTGCTACGCTGCTACACTACCAGCACTCCGTCTGGTTGTCGAGTTACTGAATCACCACCGCACTGCTAACCTGCCAGCCTTCACCTCCCTTCGTGCTCGCATTACCGAGTTTACAGGATTGTGTGTTCCATCAGCTACAGTTAATTTACGTGTGACTCCCGGATTTACCGACTTAGTGTTTTTATTATTATATTATAAAGTTGTCGTGTTTTAAGTGTTTTCCTTATTTGTCCGACTAGGGATAGATAGGTAGGATTCACTGATAACGTCACATTCTTTACAACTGGTGTAGCAGACGTGCTCAGGAGATCCTGGGACCGTCTGTTACATTACAAGGTGCCAGATTCAGTCGAGCTAGTTCGGAGCCAAAACAAAATTTAAAGAAACAGGAAACATTCACAACATCGCCAGTAAACTGCACGAGAAAACGAGCATCTTCTGTGTCATCACAAAAGGAAATATCTTTCGAATCATTTCAAGGTGACCCATTGAGTCCAAACAAACATGACAATATTAATTTACAATGCTCTTCTACTGCATTCATGGCACCTATACAACACCATAACTTGGAAATTTGCACTTCTCCATCGATCCCGTCTACTTCAAAAGATTGTAACATATTAATTACTCCACAAAACTTGAGACCATTTCCGAAAGCAGCTCCTAGAAAGACAGGTCGGCGAGGTCGTCAGCCAGGCAAAACTAAAATATTAACAATGACACCAGATAAAGAAACTTGCTACATTGAAAGTCTTACTGTAACCCCGACGAAGAATACATATATGCAACCCTAATAATGACAGTCATACGAAGTCAAATGAAAAGAGCAAGAAAACTCTATTTAATGATGTGATAGAAAGAGAAAAGTTGAGAACTGTTAAAAAGAGAGTATTTGAGATAAGTAACACTGAAGGTGTCGAAAACTGTTCTAATAAAAAAAAAAAAACTTTAAAAAAAAGTAAAAACCGACTTCAAAGAAATACTAAAAGGAGTAAAATAATTACCATAATATAAAATTAACAGTTTCAGAAGTCGGTGGCTTCTATTTGCTTCAGTGTAGAGGTGCACCGACTTCTGAAACTGTTAATTTTATATTATGGTAATTATTTTACTCCTTTTAGTATTTCTTTGAAGTCGGTTTTTACTTTTTTTTAAAGTTTATTTTTTATTAAATAAGTTTTAGTGTCATAATTTTAACCCACTCCTTCATAACCCTTCTTTTTGGCTTTGACGTAGTCGGGCATAAAAAGTCCTTTCAAATGATACCTTACACGATATAATGAAAACATTTTAAAGGGGGGGAGGGGGGGACACGCACCCCCTCCTCTTTTCCAGTAGTCAGTTCCCAACAACAAATATAAACAAAGCAATATTAGTAATTTGAGAATTTTGCTTTGATCCGATGAGGAGTTCCGTTCCATATCTCTGAAGTTCATGGTCTAATCATAACAAAATTTATATGGGACCAATCGGAAAGTATACCCTTTCGAACAAAAAAAGAATTTTTCAAATCGGTTCATAAATGACGGAGATATGAGGTAACAAACATAAAAAAAAAAAATAAAAAAAAAAAAATACAACCGAATTGAGAACCTCCTCCTTTTTGAAGTCGGTTAAAAAACTAAGAAGACTCACGGAAAAAAAAAACTAAACCAAATAAAACCATCATAAAAAGTAAAAAAAATAAGAGATATGACAGCGACACGGAATCTGATAATGAAGATATTGTGCCGTACGCTGATAGTTCCTCTGATGACAATTTTGGAGAGAATCCTGTCATGGAAGATCGTTGGTACTGCTTCGTTTGTCAAACGGAAGATGTTATGACTATGCGTCTTTGACTTTTATGTGGTAGATATGTTCATGAGTTATGTGTAGGGCTTACAGAAGAAATCGATGATTTCATTTGTCACGAATGTGATGACAAATAGTTTTCTGTGCAATATTAAAAATGCCTATTTGATTGAAAATAATTTTAGGAACTAATAGAAGAAGAAGATAGATTAGAAGTTAATATTAATAGTTTTAATAAAAATAATTTTGAGACTGGTCAAAGATTGATTAGAAGATAGTTAATAGTTTTAATAAAAGTTAATAAAGACTGATTATTACAAAGATTAATAATAATGTTATCAGTATGAATGTTTGGTTATTATTTCGGAGGAAGATATAATTTAAAACTATATTAAGACTGGTAAATTATACCAAATGTTATAATAAAAAGTTAATATTAAAAAACATTGCTAAAGTTTAATCATTTTTAATAGTTTATATAAAAAGTTATTATTGTGATTTTGTTTATTTTGGAACAATTTTACAAAAAAAAGTTAATTATTGTATAAGATAAGATATACACTACTAAATTAAATTCACCAGAAAAAATTTAAGGGTACATACGGAAGCGGTATACTTATTGAAATGTAAAATCATTAATTTAATTTATTTAAATCTAACAAAGTTATTTACTTTTGTTTGATCCTGAAAATATGAATAATTTTATGCACATAATACTCTAATACTAGAAATACTACGTCAACGACACGGACTATCAATGAAATTCATCCCACCGCGCGTAAGCTACACACATCATGCACCATTATACGTTTGTGTGAGTCATGCGTCAGTCAGCTATACCGGTATGTAATGCGTGCGAGCGAGTCGATAGCGCGAAATCCGTGCAACACACACACAGAAATGCTTTCTCCCTCACTCCACTCCACGTATTTAAAAAGTTAGAATTTGTTCTGAGACAATGGGGATTTGAATTTGAAGGGATTAGCTAACAGTGATTAGGATCAGCTGATAAGGATTGAAATCAGCTGATAAGGGTGGTAATTTACAGTATTATTAAAAACTTACAGTTCAGCAATTTTTCAAAATGGCCACCGCCCTTTGTTATCAACACACAAGCGAGCACTTTTAGATAGTTATTTAATGATATTAGAACATCACTTTGCCCTTTTACTTCGAGTTGTTTTAAAAGTTTGCGACTATCGGGCTCACTCACGTACACTCTCCGTTTGATTTCACTTCACATGTAAAAATCCATGGGTCAGGCGGCACGCGGGCCGGGCAATTAGGCCGCCGCAGCCTGTCCACCGACTCCCGAACTCCTCGGTTAGGTACTTTCGCTCCGACCTGTCTAGATAAGATTCACCTGCGTGCCGGCCTTTTATGAAGTATTAACACAAAGGGTACTCTCGAGACGTGAACTGATGATCGTAGTTATCAATTTAATAACAGATGTTAACAGGTAATGCGTATTGCGCGCTCGCGTAAACTTAATAACCTCTCTGTTGCGTTCTGAGGAGACGGGTTCGGTGGAGAGGGCGCGATGCAGTCTGCTTTGACCTTAGTTTACCGAATATTAAGCCTATTTAGTATTCATCAACACAACATGTAATTACGTATACAACAAAAAGCGGGTACGCGGTAACGAGAGGTTGCGCTTGCACAGCGCGTCACGCAACTTGACCTAATTACTGCGGGCGGCCGACTGCGGCAAGCGACACACGCACGCGCCGGAGTTGGTGTGGCGAGGGTGGTGCGGGAGCCAGACTAGTTGGCGCCGTCCGTCTCGTGCGCAGCCTATGTATTGCGCGGGCTTTTTTTTGAATGAATAGATAAAAGGGTTGCGTGTGTGCGTGCGCGTACGAATATCATTGTCAATGTGATTGAACTTTCTTACCAATTATTGATGTTTTTGAAGTACAGTTTTCAAACAAAATAATTTTCTTTTTTTTTTCTCTTTATATGTTCTATTACAGTAACTGACCATGCCCTTAAATTTTTTCTGGTGAATTAAATTTAGTAGTGTATAAAACTATGATTGAAGCTGAAAATGATTTTTATTTTCCACCTAAATAATATGGTCAACTCTCCCCATACCCCGGTTCAAGTGTCCCTGCAGGTGGGGAGACTTGACTCATTTCTCATTTTTTAGTAAAATGCCAATAAAATTTTACCTGCGCATTTATTAGCAATACAATTAAGAACAAATGTACCTACTAAAGTAAGGCATCGCATAAGTGTATAATCGATTCTCTAAACCCAATAAACAAGTAATTATGATATTTTATATTAAAAGTGGTTCAACTCTCCCGGACTTCCCCTACTTGAATATTGTTTTAAACTATTATTGGTAGTGACTTTTGATTTATTTAGAAAATTGATTAAATAAATCAAGGTAATTTTTATTTGTCTATTTCTACAAAACAAATGAATGTTGTTAGGAGTAAAACATTCATTCTGGGCGACAACATTCTTCTTTAGTTTGCACTATACAGTAATGTTCGAGACATTATTGAGTAACAACTTAAAGCACCTACTTTTTAATAAAATATAAATATTCTGAAAACAATTTTGTTATGTTATTATTAATAATGCGTATTTTATCAGATTCTGTTATATTACAGGTATTCTTCTAAGGGTCTACCAGAGCGTCCAGTTTGTCAACACAACACAAAAGCTTTTAAATGCGGAACATTATCTATGGCGGATATCAAGTATTTTCACAACATATTTTATAAAAAACCCGAAAAAACAACTCAAGATGCATTTCTTTTAAAATACTGCAAACCAAAACAAATAAAAAGGCGCAGAGGGCAGCAGAATTCAAATAGAAGAAAATTACTACAGACTAAATTTAAGGTATTTTGTTTCAGTCAGAAGTGCATTGTTCCTGATTGTCAGAAAGCCTTTCTTAATATATTGCAAATTACAAAGCATAGAGTTCAAACAATAATGAAACATTTTTTTAAAACTGGTCCTTTGGTAACTGAACGGCGTGGTGGTAACCGCAAAGAATTACCATTCAGAGAAAAAGTTGCTGCTGTAAAGGGATTTATTTGTAGTTTCAATTGCGATGAGCCTCATTATTGTCGGGGGACAACACAAAGATTTTATCTAGCCGCTGAACTTAACATTAACGAGATGTGGCGTATGTATAACACTCAAGCACAAAATAATTTAAAAGTGAAGAAGGAATATTTCAGAAAAATATTTAATACGTATTTTAATTTAGGGTTTGGCTCTCCTCGAACAGACGTCTGCTCAACTTGTTTGCAGCATGATGAGTTATTAAAAGTAGAGAAAGATACATCAAAACGATATGCTATTATGATAGAAAAAAGGGTTCACAAATTGCGAGCCAAAGCATTTTTTGATTTAGTTCGCGAAGAGAAAGCTGATATGATGACGTTTTGTTTTGATTGTCAAAAAAATTGTCCCATGCCGAAACTTCCTGATCAAACCACGTATTATTCTAGACAATTATATCTTTATAACTGTACCGTTATCCAGGGAAATTCAAAGACAAAACTTTCAAAGGAAAATACTTTTGCTTCCTGCTGGACTGAAGACACTTTTGCGAAAGGCTCAAATGAAACAGCCTCTATTGTATTCCACCGACTTTGTTCAACAGATTTTGTTGGGATAAAAACAGTACGTCTGATTGCGGATGGCTGCGGTGGACAAAATAAAAACTCGTCAATGGTGACAATGATAGCTAAGTGGCTGACAAATTATGCCCCAGAAACAGTAAAAGTTGTTGAAATAGTGTTCCCCATAGTAGGACATTCATTTATACCGCCGGATCGAGTATTCGGGATGATTGAAAAAGACTTACGCAAACAAGAAATCATCAAAAATCCCGAAGAATACTTGAAAATTATTGAAAATTACAGTACTGTAATTAAACTAGGAGTTGACTTCAAAGTTTATGACTGGAGAAGCGCTATGAAGGCTTGTGTCAAAGATGTCGGTCATTGGCACTTTCAGTTACAAAAGTCTAAAAGATTTTTTATTAAAAGAACAAAGAGTAAAGTTGATGTAGTAGTAAAGGGAGATTTATTTTATAAAACAAGTGACGGAATGCACAGAGGGATGTACTTTCATACCATGACTGTTGGTGAAATTATTTCTTCTGGGCGTGTAAATGCGAATAAGTTAACAGATGTGAAAAATTTAATAATAAAACATTACGGAGACAATTGGACGGAAGATGAGGAATTGATGTACTATAAATCATTAGTTGAGACAGAGGATACAGATGTCGATGAAGTTTTATGCGAATCTCAGAATGAGGAACCTATTTTACGAATATGATTATTTTCATTATTATTGTGATTAAAAGTAAACATTTTACAGATTAAAAACTTTTCCTGTACTTATAAATTTTTAATTTTGTTTTACTTTTACCTAGATGACGTATAGTTTTGTCAATATAACAATACGAACCATTTCATGCGTTTTCTTTATATTCCTTGATATTAACTTTGGATTTCCCAAAGTATCAAGATCACTTGCTCACGTATTGTTTGACTTCAAAGATGGCGTTAACTGTTTCAAAAATGGCAGTCTCCAACACAGTTACTATCAAACCCGGAAGTTTCCAATAATGCGTAACAAAGCCAGCAATCTCCATTTGTTTTTTTATCGATTTCTTTAAATAATTTCTCGATATTTCTATCAAATTGCTTCAAATTACTAAAACATATAGCTAGTAAGTATAATTTTACGAAATATAAAGTACAGTGTAAACTCCATGTAACGTCACTCTATTTAACGACAAACTCCCTTAAGCGTCGAAATCAATTGGCTTTGGTTGGTTTAGCTTGTCTTTCATACAATGTTTCACTCTACATAGCATTACACCCACTCTCAATAACGACAACAATTGAGTAATAAAAAGTACCTTTTAAGTTGCTAAAATTAGTAAAAACTGCGCAGCTGTGTACGATCTATTGTCGCTTTATTATCCTAGCCCGCAATAAACTCGACTGTCGGCATCATGCATACCGAACTTTCTAAGAAATTCGTTCTTTTGTTTACAAATTGGGATTGCTTGTACGTGTAGACTGTTGTTGACCATGACTCATAAGTAGGAGTCATGGATTATCTATACCTTAACTAATACTAATACCTTAACTACTAACAATAGTCGGAAATAAACTTTTCTTTTTCTAATTCTGATGTTTCTTCTCTCCATTTAACGACAACTCTCTATAACGCCATGAAATGCACAGTCCCTTCAGTGTCGCTATATAGAGTTTACACTGTATTTTAACAAAATAATAAATCATAACACGTTTTTCATGTTTATTTCAAATGTAAGTAAAGTGGAGAATGCCGTTTTTGATATTATATAATTCAATTTAGATGCAATGTTCCCACTGTCCCATAGTAAATGATGTTTAAAAATTGAGGTAAGAAGCAAAAATGCCACTGTCCATAACAAATCAGGTGCAAACGCGCCATTGTCCATTTTAGCCAATCACAGACCGCTAAAATCGGCATATTCAAGATGGCCGCAGATGATCGTGACTGTGATTTCGTTGTGAAACTGTGTCTGACTATTTTGTGTTTTAAAATTGCATTTCGTGATAAAACGTGTAAAAAATGGAAGAAAATCTAGTAGAAGTGACTCCAGAATGCGCTCGCAAAAAGAAAAGAGCACCAGAGACGTGGAAACGGGGTAGAGCAAAGTTTGAAAGGTAAGCATTTTTTCCTTACAATGGCGTGTGTTTGTACAATCAGCACGTAAAGTGAATCTTATTTTTGGATCGGTTATGCATAACGTGACCATTTATTTTTTGACTTAAAACGGGACATTGGTTTATTAATACGGGACATTGGGTAATTTCGACGCACAATCATTAGAACGAAAACTGTGATTTTCTTGTATCGTATGATAAGCCCAGACACCTTCTGCCGCGGCGATATCCAGATCCTTTAAAGTTGGTGTATCCGATTTCTTGAAAAAGGTTAACATCGAAGAACTCGAAGCAGCGGCGCGATCGGCATTTTTATGTATTTCAGACTTCAAATGCTGTTCAATATCACTGGCACCACTGTGGGAAACGCTAAATTCTGTACGACACTTTTCACATCTGACATCTGAGGGAGTATTTGTTTGCTTGATAAACGGATATTTTGCTTGTAAGTTAACATTGAACGTACACTTGCGTTTCGGCATTTTAACTTATGGTTTCAAAACAAAAGAAGTTCAAGTTATTTACAGGGTACACGAGCATTAAACAACAACAAAACAAATATCGAGAAGTGGACGAACGAAAAATCTCTCAAACGATTAGTAAACAAAGCGCGAGCGATGACGTCTTCGCCGCTCTCGGCTATCATCGCGTCGACCGACGACGCGGTCTCGCTCTTCTCGCACACCGCTCGCGTCCAGCCAGCTCGACTACTCAAGTTTTCGCGCGGTTTCAGAAAACGGGACAATTTGGCGTCCCAGAGATCATTTCGGGGACACCGGGACACGTAACTATAAAAAGGGACAGTCCCGTTCAAAACGGGACGTCTGGTCACGTTAGTTATGCACGATTTTTCTTAAATATTCCAAGTTTTTTTTTTATTGGTTACTACCTGAGCCCATGACTCCATAAGAGTGTAAATCAGATAAAAATAATCCTTGTTTCTGTAATAAATAGGTACCTACCTAATTATTGTTTCTAGGAATCCAGCGCTAAGCGGCAAAAAAGAATTTTTATCATTTTTATTGAGCCCATCTGTCTATCCGTGGATCTTTTATGACCCCATCGTGTGGGTATTTATTGAATAGGTCTCATAAAAGGCAGGTTATTTCAGACTACTTATGTTTACAGGTACTCTGCAAGAATGCCACCAGGTTTGCCACGCTGTAATCATGATGCGGAAAATAAACAGTTTAAATGTTGTAAATTGACGATGCTCGATGTACAAAATTTCCATGAAGAATTTTATAGGACAAAAAATAAAAAGGACCAAGATGCATTTTTATTGAAGCACTGCAGTGTGTCAATGGTGAAAAGACGCCGGCCAAGAGTAGGTCAGCGCCAGCCAACACGAAATATAACAAAATTATTTGTTCGGAAGAGAAATTCAGTGAAGTTATTACGAGTTTGCCAAAAAACTTTCATAACTATTTTGGGGGTTACCGAGCACAGAATAAGAAAAGTATCTCGAACATTTGCCAGCACAGGAACCGTAGTTCAAGAAAAAAGGGGTGGAGATCATACATCGGCCAAAAATGTGCATAAATTAAGAGAAGTCAAAAGATTTATAGAATCATTTCAGTGCTTGGAGTCACATTATTGCAGATCTACCATTATGAGAAAATATTTGCCATCTACTCTAAACATTCGGAAAATGTATAATCAGGGCAAAGAACTCCAAGTACGTGAATGTTATTTTAGATCAATCTTCAACACATGCTACAATCTGGGATTTGGAAGCCCTCGTACAGACGCTTGTTCTAAGTGCAATGAGCTGCTTGAACGCATAAAAAAGTCAACAGATCCAACTGAAAAATAATAATTTAATGACAGAGAAAAGGGTACACATGCTGAAGGCCAGAGCATTTTATCGACTGCTAAAAGAAAAAAGGGACGATTTAGTTGTGCTTTCTTTTGATTGCCAGAAAAATCAGGTTTTGCCTAAAATATCTGATCAGGCAGCATATTACAGTCGCCAATTATATGTATATAATTTTGGAGTCGTAAAGTCGGTGCCAGAAAATACCTTGAACAGGGACAACGTAACGCTGTATACCTGGACTGAAGATGAATATCGTAATGGCGCAAATGAAATAGCGTCAGCCGTCTATACAAACGCTTCAAAATACAATGCTCAATGAAAATGTCAAAACTGTTCGACTGGTGGCGGATGGATGCGGCGCCCAGAACAAAAACAGTATTATGGTCGGTATGTGCTCCAAATGGTTAACTCAGGCACCGCACCATATTAAAACAGTCGAACTAGTTTTCCCCATTCCCGGTCACTCGTTTATTCCACCTGATCGGGTTTTCGGTCTTGTTGAGAAGGAAATAAAACGTATGGAGACCATTTTAAAACCTGCGGAATACATAGAAATCTTTAATAAATATGGGACTGTTGTGTTACTGAACAATGTTAAGGAGTGGAAAACTGCTCTCGGAAATATAATTCGTCCACCGGGAAACTGGCACTTCCAATTTAACCAATGCAAAAGATTTTTCTTAAAACGAAACAGAAGCAATGATGTTTGTGTAAGAGGGGAGCCTAACTATAACACTGATATCGGAAGTTACAAGTCAGTTTTAAAGAGAGGAAACACATTTATTGACCTGAATCCGGATTTGGTAGAAAAAGACAAAGTTGCAGTAAAGAGAGATAAAATAAAAGATGTTGACGCTCTACTAAAAAAAAACACTTTGGCGATAATTGGAATTCTAGGGATGATTTAAACTTCTACAAGAAGGTAATGCTACGAGCAGATAACGAAACTGAAGATTGTGAAGATGAAGATGTCTGTGAAGTTGCAGTGCCTGATACGGACTTAAGAATTTAATTACCAACAGAATTGAACTCAATCAATCAATTTACTTACGGACTTACGAATTCAATTGCGGAATAAAACTTAATTTGTTACTGTATTGCTGGTTTTTATAAAATAAACGTCTTTATTGAATAAAAAAAAATACAACAATCTGCCTTGTTTCGGTGACTATACTTTATCTACTAAAGAAGCAAATGCACTACTGTCCTTTCCCTTAGCTGCAGATTCACCACTGTCCAATGTGAGATGCAAAGTCACCACTGTCATGTCTGTTTATTAGGTTTTTATCGAATTTATATTAGTTTAGAATAGAATGCATATTGATTTCTATTTAAAATATCTTCCCAAACATTAAAAACATGCATTGCTATAGACAATCGAATATAATGTTGCTTTGCTAAAGTTTCTTCGAATGACCTAAATACAATTTATGGACAATGGCGCATTTGCTTTTAGCCCCCTCAAATATAAGTTTGCCAGCTCAATTCAAAAGCGCATAAGTCACAGGCATTGCTTTGAATAAAACGGTTAAATATGTTAGTTTGTTTCAAATTCTAGTAAGTCCACAAAGACATTATTTCAAATTCTCACATGTCCATTGCGACTAATCACAAAACGTCAAACTTGTTAAATTGTCAATAAGGCGTCAGTCTTGCCGAAAGTCTTTGTGATTGTGGTTGCGCTTCTCGTGTTATTTTTAGAAAATGGAAGGAAATTTAAACCAAATAGATATTGTTGAGCCAGATAAAGCCCGTAAAAGAAACAGATTGAAGAGTATAGCGAAGAAAGCAAGCAAAACGAAGTTAAAGTAAGTAAAATTCTTTTGTTTTTATTATACCAGTGTTAATCACGTGGCGTCATCGTGGCGTGGCAAATACAGGGCCGGATCCGATCGTAAAGTATTGGCTAGACTTTATTTGGATTTCTGATTTAAAGATAAACTTTCATGATTGATTTTATTGTATTTTACTAAAAATATGTAAGTTATTGAAGTATTAATATATTTTGTATAGGTATAGTTACTTATACTTTTCGGAAATTGCAGTACGCATCGATTTAGATCAAGATTTTTTACATAAATAATTTATTATAAAATTTTTACTGAGCCTGTTTTGAAGATATTTTTGTAAAAATAACTTAAATTAGGTATTTGGAAATCACTGAACCTAATTTTTTATTTTATTTAGGTACCTTTATTTACCTGCTTTGTCTATCACAAATATTACAAGACGATTTTGAACCAGATCTCGTAATTGAAATAGGTTCAAATTTTATAGACCCGATGACAATTCACATTGACCTGATATGATCATAGAAATTCTAGTTTCGGCTCATTTTACTTTTCTACGAGTATTTTAGTTACAACTCTTTTACTTTTATGTAACCTATGAGGACGAATAAACGATTTCATTCCATTATACTCTATTGTTTCCTATTCTATTTTACTACTATTCTGTACGTTATTTAACACTTCAGATTTGTGATTGGAACTGTTCTTGTTTCAGGTATTCAGCTCCTGGATTACCGAAAATACCCTCGTGCTGTCAGAATACAAAATCGCTCAAATGTCAAACACTTAAAAGCAACGAAATTTTTTTATTTCATCAATACTTTTATAAACAAAGATAAAATAAATCAAGATAATATGATCCTACAACACGTCGATACTGAGGCTGTTAAACGACAAAATATTATATTTCGGACAGAAAAGGGAGAAAAGTGCCTGTTCGCAGCAAAACTGCAGGTGTTTTAAGATTAAAAGCCTCGCGTATTCAAGGTGTTACAAAAAGGCACTTTCACTCTGGTTCAGTTGCCAAAGAAAATAGAGGAGGAGATGGAAAGAGATTTATGTTTGCTTCTCGCAAAGAGGCAGTACAGAACTTCATCCGTAAATTTCAGCCACTGGAATCTCATTATTCACGAGGTTTTATCAAACACCGTATTTATTTACCATCTGATATAAACATTAAAAAAATGCATCGGATGTACAACGACGAAGCTTTACCGGATTTTGAAGTTAAAATAGGATTTTTCCGCAAAGTTTTTAACTCATCCTTTAATATAGGTTTGGATCTCCCCGCACCGACGTATGCTCTACATGCCTCGAATTACTTGAACGCCTTAAAATTACCGCTAACGAAAACCTAAAACAAAACCTTCGGAGTCAATATCGAATTCATAAATTGAGGTCAAAAGCCTTTTTTACGAGACGACAACCCAGAAGTTCAAATTGTTTCATTCGATTGCCAGAAGAATCTACCGTTGCCCAAGATCCCAGATCAATCGGCCTATTATTCGCGGCAACTTTATATTTATAATTTCACAGTAGTGGTTGGAACTTCACACGATCCACTCACCCCAAAAAACGTACACGCATACGTATGGACTGAGGATCAATCGAGCAAAGGCTCGAACGAAATATGCACGGCTGTGTACCACTGTCTAAACACCTTGAATCTCGAAGAAAAAAAAGTTGTTCGAATGGTTGCCGATGGCTGCGGTGGTCAGAATAAAAATTCAATGATCGTAGCAATGGCGATGAAATGGTTACAACAATCAGATTCGTCGGTATCAGAAGTACAATTAATATTTCCTGTGACAGGCCATTCATTTATACCGCCAGACCGCGTCTTTGCGTTGACCGAGAAAAAAATACGCGAGAAGGAATGTATCATTCGACCAGACGAATATTGTCAAATAATATCGGAACATGCAACAGTACACTATCTCGTCAAAGATATACAAGTACTTGATTGGAAATCGACAACCAAAGAAAATCTTAAGGGTACTCAGACTTGGCACTTTCAACTGAGCAAATGCAAGCGAATTATAATAAAACGTTCTCCTCGCAGCATTACCATACCAGGTGAGACATCCTACAGAAATGACATCGGTACTAACAAGGGTGTCATGAAAAAAAACAAAACTATTTTGTCATTACAACCAGAACCGGCCAGCAACAGAGTTCAACTAAAGAGAGAAAAACTTAAAGACGTAGATTCATTATTAAAGAAACGTTATGGTGAAAGCTGGAGAGATATGGACTCCTTAGACTACTATAAAAAAGTATTATCAGAAGAAGGTGAAGTTATTGCCGAAGTGCAGGAAGACGAAAATGACATTCTAATTAATAATAATACCGAAGAATACATGATGGATGAGTTGTTAGATTTTGTGTAATTTGTGTATGTGTATGGCTTATTTTGTATTAATTACTGGAATAAATATTTCTTCTGTTTGATGTTTAGTTTAATTTATTGTACGAATATTGAGATATCCATGTACCATACTATGCTACTCCCTGAGTTCGGCCCATAGTCTGCAACAGAGGTTGGTATTTTTCAAACAACTATAAGTCCTTATGATTCATATCAATATACCATAAGTCCAGTACCTATGGGCATATCAATCAGCAATAAGTCCAAACTATTTTTGATCTTTTTCAAAGTATCTATGACTGTTATTGTTAAAATGTTCATTAAAATACTTAGACACAGTCGATGGGCAACGCTGTATGACACTGTTAGTACAATATTCCATAACACTAATGTGAAACTAAAAACGTTCATTTCCCAAAGGGGAACGCCCATAAAATGCTTGAAATGAACGGAAACTACTAATAGTCCTAAATTCTAATTAGAATTAAATATGCATAATGAATAATTCTCAAGTTTGTAAACGTAGGAGGAAAATATAACGATCTTTAAAATATTTCGCTTGATATCCGTCTAATTCATTCTTATTTTTTAATGGACAACTGTGTTTAATCTGACATGTGTAATCGACATTCAGCCAAACAAGAATTTTCAAATAATTTATCGAAGTATTTTATAGAATTATTGCACAGTTATCGTTCATTTAGAATAATTCGACCTAATTATAACGTTTATCTAATGAAAGTAATATTATATGCATGTCAATATTAATTAAAATAAAATTATTTTCAAATAAGAAAAAGTATCGTAGGCTGCATGGATAACATGTCCTTTGCCTTACTGACAGTTTGATATTGATTACTGCATTTCATTTTTCCGTTGAATTGTGGTTTTGAATTGATCGATTCACATTTTGCGTTTGCGACTTGAGTATAACTTAATAGGATATAATAACGACGACTTTGGCCATTTTTAAGGATTTTGATTTTACTTCTGCACACGTTACCCCTTTTCGAACTCGACTTAGATTGAACCCGCCTTGACGACGACTCGGCTTTTTGACGACGGACCTGGACCTGCTTTTTATACGACTCTGCTATTGTTTTGGACTCTTACACCGTGTACATTTAAAAATGGATGGAAACGTACACTGTGTTAATTGCTATCTCGATCTTACAGCGATGAGACGTAATGTCGTATCAGAGCAAAATGATGAAGTACGTCGTTTAATACAGGCATGGATAACACCATTAGCTGTAAGTATATTCATTCCATAGTTTTTGTGAATAATTATATTGAACTGAACGCACTGACATTGAACAATTAGTACATTGTTTTTTGTTCTTTCTCACAGGTTGAACCAGGTAGTGTTGTTTGTGATGCATGTCTTAGATTAGCGGTTCACACTATCACCGAGACACCTGGAACCAGCCGGCCAGGTAGACAAGTAGGCCACCAACATGTGTGCGTTTGCTGTGGACAGTCTGTTCTACGACAACGATCACATGTTGTAAGAAATAGCAGTGATCGTGAGAGGCACATAATGAATGTAGTAGCACACAGAATCCAACCACGCCAGGTAAGTTCATTCCTCTGCCCTAATTCTGTGTAATTCCCTCTTATCCCGTGCAAATAACGTCACTATCATGTCTTTTAAAAACTTATCACAGAGTACTTTTTTATGCATAGGTTTTCGTTCATCGAGCTTGAAGTAAAACAAAACCAACTTTTACTTTTCATTTTGCTTGCAGCTACGTTCTTCGGATTTGATCTGCCACCCATGTTGGCAACGATGCAGCCGGGCTACCTCACCCCCTACTACTCCTTCACCAAGCCCGAGTCCGGTACCCAGTCAGGCAGGTAGTTTGAATATACCTCTACATGAAGAACCTCCTCAAATAAGATCCAGCGTACTGTTACCTAATTACGGAAGAGCAGTTGATACTCAAAGTCATTGTTTCTATCCAGGATGTAATATGATTGATAGACATGTGGTACCACTTTCATTAAGGGTGTGGCTCTTCAAGGACTACAAGTTTTATATACCAAAGAATTCAAAAATATGTAGTCATCATTTGAATAGTGACTTTTGGCATGAACTCCCTGCTTTGGAAGATATGAATCATGAATTCACTGTGGACCACATTGAAGACTTTGCATCATTTGTGAATTATGAATGTCGTGCTTTGGACTTCGAAAATATACACTTAATGGAAGAACATATGGTGTGGTACTTTTTAGGAATGAGTAGAAATAGTTTTGGTACTCTAATGGGAGAGGTGCCCCGATTGGCGCAAATGCATAGAGGTTCTACTGCCCTTGGAGCTTACCTGATGAAATTGAGAACTGGAGATTCTGATGAAAGATTATCATCTCTTCTACAAATACCGAGAAGTACTCTGGAACGTCTAATGGCTAAAGCAAGGGAAAAACTGCATCAAGATTTTGTTCCTATGAACCTTGGAATTGGACATATAACAAGAGAACAAATAGCAGCAAGAAACCTTGTTCTACCAAATGGGCTGTTTGGCGAAGTCGACGGAATAAGGAAGCCTGTCGTAATTATTGATGGAACATATATCTATGTACAAAAAAGCTCCAACTATTTGTACCAAAAAGAGACATATTCTCTTCACAAATATCGAAACCTTGTGAAGCCATTTTTGCTTGTTTGCTCCGATGGCTATATAATCGATGTGTTAGGCCCTTATCCAGCAACAACTTCCGATGCTCAGATAATGATTAGTGAATTTGATGAACCCAGTAAGCCATTGAGACAATATTTTCAGGATGGTGACGTATTCATTCTTGATAGAGGGTTCAGGGATTCCATTCCACTTTTGCAATCTTGCAATTATAGTGTTCACATGCCATCAACACTGCAAGTAAATGAAATTCAATTATCCACTCTGGAAGCTAATAAAAGCCGAAGAGTTACTATTTGCCGCTGGGTTGTGGAAGCCGTAAATGGAATATTCAAGCAGCAATTCAAATTATTTCGCCAAGATTTTTTTAATAGAGCTTCGAGACATTTAATGGTAGATTTCTCTATAGCAGCAGCATTAATTAATAGGTTTTATACTAGAATAGTTGACAGGCCAGATGCTGTTGATATTTTGCAAATAATACATCAGAATATGTATACAGAAAATATACTAGCTGATTATGTGATCACAAATAATTTGAATCGTCGCAGAGCGCAATTCCAAAGCATTAATATAAATCCTAACAATGTTGCTGATTTCCCACAACTGACATACAGCGAAATGGTTTTGTTGGCATGTGGTACGTACCAAATAAAACAGGCTCGCTCATACTATGGCGAGCACACACGAGCGAATGGTATTTATAAGATTGAAATATGTAGGGAACTGGATAACGAATTAGTTGAGCATTTATCTCTTCCGGGTAATTGCTTTTTACTTCGAGGAAAAATACAAAGCAGACATATTTCTCAAAAAATATATTTTGTTTATATAATAATTAACAATTCCTTATCAGGGATAAGGGCTTTACAGCATCGCTATTGTAACTGCCTCGTGGGACGGCGAACAGTTGGTACCTGTGCCCATACTATGTCAATAATATGGTACTTAGCATGGGCCCGGTACCAACCCAATATCAATCCTCCTGCACAGTTTCTTGATGATGTGTTAGTGGTTTTTAATGATGATTAAAACATTTAAATGCAGTTTTGTTTATTAATTATTGCGTAATAATCTTAAACCTTGACTTAACCTATATTTTAGAAAAAGATGTTTGGAACAAGTTTTGCCGAGTTTTTTTGTAATTATTGAAAATGATATGGGTTCCCTACGACTTATAGTGCAATTTGGCGTATATTTCATTGTTGTTTATTTCAGGCATTTTTATGTGTGGCATCTGGGCATTTCCCTTTAATATGAAGTGGCCATATGGCAGTTTGAAATTTATCAACTCTTTTAGTAAGCCAGCAAGTGTTGTTTTAACGACGTGGTGAAAACGTGGTGCAAATATTTTGCTCAAAAACTTCATCAGCAGGGCGCAAGCTATTTGACTGACGTGAGTATGACAATCAGTAAATAAAAGGGCATGTAAAATGACGTTGACGTGGCGATTTCGGAACAGAAACGGCTATTAGATTTCAAATTATGGTGTTGGGCAATGTTAGGTTATACAGCAGAACATCAACAGTCCCAACATTGCCCACCGATTATTGAGTGCTAGGGTTGTTAACCTGATCTTTTTTACTTGTATATTAATAAATAATTACCTAGAGGCACCTATTAATGCATAGCCCAAACCCTTAGGTGTAGAAACTTAAAATTTTGTACAGAGGTTTCGTCGGCAACAGCTAATCAATACCTAAATGTATAATACTACCATACGAGCAATCCATACTAATATCCTCTCATCTCATAATGTCCTCTTCTCAAAATGTCTAACAATGTCTTATGTACACGCAATCTTTTCTTAAATTTGGAAAATATGGCCGCCATTTTGAACTTCTTTAATAATAGCTAATGGACCGATTACCTTCAATTTTTATTATGCGCGTTCCCATTGAGGGACCACTTTTGAATTTTTAGCTTTTGAATGCGTCAGCCCTTAGTTAAAGTTCTCAAACAATTGTAAATCCAGCCTCCAGTTTGTAAAAGTAGCCACTTAAAAGTTACAGTCGGTTAAAGGTGGTCCCTCAGTCGTGACTGACAGGCATCCATATCTCATAAACTAGTTAAAATTTACAACTGCTATATATAACTACTCTTAGTAAAAGATTTGTAAAGCTAATTTATTAAATATCACCCCTTCCTGTGCATTGAATAAAAAGAACTAGCACGCAGAAGGTGGTCCCTCAATCGATCACCATAACTTCACCTTGAGTGGAGACCACAATGGAATTTGGAATTTTCGTATGGGTCTAGCGTTAGTAAAAGAACTTGAATGATTGTAAATTCAACCTCTAGTTTGTAAAAGAAGCCATTCAAAAGTTTCAATCGATAAAAGGTGGTCCCTCAGAAAGAAAAAACTATTTACGTGGCATTCCGAAGTTAAAAAGACGAATGCTACAGTCTATCCTTGAGTAAATTTTTTTTACTAACGATTACTTTACCAAACAGTGTAAAAAAATGAACCGTTTTGTTTTAAATAATAATCGAATTCCTGCGAAGAAATACTAAGGTGACCACACAACTGGATTTTTTTTAGAGATTGTTACGTAATGCAACATTTCATTGATATTTGACATCGCTTAGCTAATTTCAAACCCAAAGAAAATAATGAAATAGTGTAGGAGTAGTAAAAAAAAAATTAAAACTCTTCTGTAAATTGTACAATATTATTTTTTATTAATCACATCACTGCTAATTAAAAAAACAGACAGAAAATAATGCGTATGATAATAAAAAAAGAAGGATGGTTTCCATTTCTTCTATGGAACATCACGTCAATAGAGAAAATGAAACATTTTTTTCTCGTTTTAATACATAGAACCGCATACTAGCACTTCATCCGACTTCACTTTTCGGTGACGTCATGGATGGGCCTGATACAGAAAGCAGTCCTTCTCGACACGTATTGTGAGGAGGTTCCTGTCTCTGGAGCCCTTACCACCGGTAGCTTGGACCCTGCTCCCGATGCCGGTGGACCTTTATTTTTAAATTTTTAAATGTGTTTTTTTTATAGATTTAAGTATATTTAAAAATGTAAAGATAAGATTGTTAATGAATAAAGATGATAATTATAATAAATTCTTTATTGGCACGAAAAAAACAAGTAGGTACATAGTAGGTTTGTTACTTGACCGTTTTTAAAAATAATGCTCTTTGCAGTGGTCCGATTACTATGGGTCGAAAACCAACAGTGAGTTACGAAGAACAAACAGCGTTATTTCGCAGATACGCTGAGGATTTAGATAATCGATTAATTCGTTATAATGATCCAATTTTTACCCAATTGTCAAAAGAAATTGATTATAAAATGTCGCCAATGGCTTTGTATTTGGCACTACGACGTCACCGAGATAGAATTTTTCAAACCGACGACGTTGCTGCAAAATTTAAAACATCTTCTAGTTCTGATGATTCTGAGCCACCTTCAAGTATAAATGAAGACGTATTTACATTGGGTGATGAAGAAAAAACTTTCTCGTTTGATTTGGATATGCACGACTGGAAGAAAATTCAACCATTGTATTCTTGTAAAAAAAGGCCTGGAACTTCCACGTACCGACAGTATAAAACCTTACCTAAATACAAATGGAGCAATTTAAAGAAAGAGAAAATAGGCCATAGGCCTTCTTATAGTCTATCCAGCATGTCGACAGATTCTTTCGAGAGCGACGAACCTGTTGGCTAATGGCCATATCAATGAGAAGGAGCTCCTCTGTACCGCGGGACTCATTCTTACATCCATTTTGAAAAGAGGACATTATCGAATTATTTTCTTCATGAGTGTTAATTTTGGTTCTCAAAATGGACGTAAGAAGCTTATAGACCACATGTGATCGGTCTATAATTCTTGGGTTCCGCGGTACTACCTGATTTATGGAGCAGGTGGGTAAGAAAAGAAAGAAATGCTTAATAATTATGTTTTTTTTTCTAGTTTAAAGCGTAATATGTCGTAAACTATTAGCAATAGAAAATACTAAGGAAAAAAACTGTAGGGAATTTCATTTTCAACAAAATTGGTCGGAACTTTTCTTGTTGTAAAACTAGGTATATGCTCTAAGCGTAAAACCTATAGATCAGGAGTTATTTAATGAAAACAATTTTTTGGGGTCTTTAATCCAAGATGGCGAAGCGCGCCGAGGTTACTCAAGGTGGAAAACTTGAATTTTCCATAAAAACACCTAAACATAACACATATCCAAAATTCAGGACTCACGGGCCTTGTGCAAGGTAAACCCCTTTTTTTGCAACCAGGCGACTGAGCTATTGTCAGTGCAGAGTAGAATTTTGTTAGTTTTTTTTTTCAGTAGTTCCCATTTCATTTCATTACGGAACATGACTATTTATTTTTGAATATATCTAAATATTTATTTTAGCAACGTAGATGTGACTCACAAATTGTCCTAAAATTAAATTGTAAAAGTTTTTTTTGTGTCAAACTTGGGAAAAATTATGATTCCCATGTTGTTCCATGACGTCACCGAAAAGTGAAGTCGGATGAAGTGCTAGTATGCGGTTCTATGTATTAAAACGAGAAAAAAATGTTTCATTTTCTCTATTGACGTGATGTTCCATAGAAGAAATGGAAACCATCCTTCTTTTTTTATTATCATACGCATTATTTTCTGTCTGTTTTTTTAATTAGCAGTGATGTGATTAATAAAAAATAATATTGTACAATTTACAGAAGAGTTTTAATTTTTTTTTTTACTACTCCTACACTATTTCATTATTTTCTTTGGGTTTGAAATTAGCTAAGCGATGTCAAATATCAATGAAATGTTGCATTACGTAACAATCTCTAAAAAAAATCCAGTTGTGTGGTCACCTTAGTATTTCTTCGCAGGAATTCGATTATTATTTAAAACAAAACGGTTCATTTTTTTACACTGTTTGGTAAAGTAATCGTTAGTAAAAAAAATTTACTCAAGGATAGACTGTAGCATTCGTCTTTTTAACTTCGGAATGCCACGTAAATAGTTTTTTCTTTCTGAGGGACCACCTTTTATCGATTGAAACTTTTGAATGGCTTCTTTTACAAACTAGAGGTTGAATTTACAATCATTCAAGTTCTTTTACTAACGCTAGACCCATACGAAAATTCCAAATTCCATTGTGGTCTCCACTCAAGGTGAAGTTATGGTGATCGATTGAGGGACCACCTTCTGCGTGCTAGTTCTTTTTATTCAATGCACAGGAAGGGGTGATATTTAATAAATTAGCTTTACAAATCTTTTACTAAGAGTAGTTATACATATATAGCAGTTGTAAATTTTAACTAGTTTATGAGATATGGATGCCTGTCAGTCACGACTGAGGGACCACCTTTAACCGACTGTAACTTTTGAGTGGCTACTTTTACAAACTGGAGGCTGGATTTACAATTGTTTGAGAACTTTAACTAAGGGCTGACGCATTCAAAAGCTCAAAATTCAAAAGTGGTCCCTCAATGGGAACGCGCATATTTTTATTTACGTTGTTACAGGATGGGTAAGCTTAAACCCCGTATTCAAATTCGGAAACCCCGCAGAAAATTAGGAGCTCGGCCATACAGAAACTATACGACAGAAATGTTGGAATTAGCAGTCGCGGTCCCGGCGCAGTCTCACGTGCGCACACATAATGTAATAATATTTGTTTTTCTGCGGCTCTCACTCGCTCGATCGATAATCGATTATTTGATGTTCAAACCTTTAACGGTTAGACTGATTGTAGTTTAATACGTTTGTTACATTAAATTCCTAAAGCCCCAGTGTTATACTAGTTAAGTACCTACATATTTAATCTGTGAAGATTTTTCCATTGGTTCCCAAACTAGGCGAAACTGTACCTATCTTTTAGGAGTTCGGAACCTGAGTAGGTAGGTAGTATCTTTACTAGTGGTTTGTGTTCCGATAAAGTCGCGCAGCGGTTGAGCGGCCGATTGCTGAGCTCCGGGCCGCGGGTTCGATTCCCGCACTCATCGAATATTTGTATGGCCTACAAGATACCTAGTGGTTCCGGGTCTGGGTGTTTGTGCATGTGAAGATATGTGTTTGTACGTATGCGCCCACGAGAAACAACTATGTATTTTAAGTAGGTATTTACAAATAGGGGAAATAGTTTTTTTTTTAACTTGGCATCCTTATAATAATTAAGTACCAATAATATTTTTTAGAAAAAAAAAGTAATTCCAAATTCTGAAAAATAAAATGACATCAAATGTAATTAATTAGTCTGAATTATAAGGTAGGTATGTACTTAAGTACATTATTTTTACTCAAATTAATTAATAACAAAATCAGAAAAATATTTCATATAATATAATGGCAATTTGTATGATAACGATCCACGTGCATTGTAGTACCTACAGACATATCGATTTAATTTTTATATTGAAATCGATTGTCATTAAATATGTACAGCCCTTAATGTTTAAAAAGAATTCGAATGTCATCCGTGACGGATGACGGATGATCCGTCCATAATAGATAATGGCGGATGGGCGGAAAATATAAATATACTATCTTATTATCTTCATCATAATTTCCAGGACTTGTACAGAAAAATTGAAAAATAGGTCTTACAATAATATGTAAACAACGTTTTACCATTGATGAATTTATTTTGTACAAGTTCAGATTCAATATAAGTGTGTTATCGACTATCTGGGGCAAATGTTGGCCACCTCCTTTATTAATAGCTTCTGCTGATTTTGGGAGCCCTCTTACAAAGCTTGATATGCGTATCATAGTGCACAATTATTTAAAAAAAAATGGAAGAGATGACATTTTTAATGGAAAACTACCAGGTGACAAATGGGTCACCAGTTTTTTGAGCCATCACAGTGATAAACTGACCATCCGTGCTACGCAAAATATAAGCTCGTCAAGAGCCTAAAAAAGTGAAGAAGAGATCCTGAACTATTTCCGAAATCTTGAAAAAACTCTTGAAGGTGTGCCGCCATCTAATATATTAAATTATGACGAGACAAATTGTAATGACGACCCCGGCTCTTCGAAAGCGATTTTCAGACGGGGAGTCAAGTACCCGGAACGAATTCTACAAAGCAGTACAAAGGGATGTATCTCTCTCATGTTCACTTGTACTGCTGATGGCAAATGTCTATCGCCTTATGTTGTGTATAAGGCTGAACATTTATACAGTGAATGGGTTTTAAATGGGCCTGATGGAGCTCGGTACAACTGCACAAAAAGTGGATGGTTCGACTCTGTGATGTTTGAAGATTATTTCAGAAAATATACCCAAAAATACTAGCTTCCGCCAATATACCTTTAAAAATACTGACTCTTGGAAAACTTATTAAAATATACTCAAAAAGTATTAAAATACTGAATCCGGTCACACTGTTTACATACGATTGAGTCAAAGCCAAACCATGTCATAAACCGTTGAACTGTCAAATTAATGTCAAAACAGCGGCTAAGTAATGGTTACTCAATTTGTACTTTCGACGAACGTAAAAATCTTATTGTCGATTCCTTCCTCGAAAAAAATGATGTTTTAAATGAATCATAGTGTGTTGTGCCCATGAAATTGACCTCGGAGTAGTCAGAATAAGTTAGTAGTAAAGAGTAAGCATCAATGCTTTCGACTTGACGGAACTCTCCTAAAGCCGCGTAAAAATATCTCCAATTGAGAAGATTAGCCCTCATGCCAGTCTTCTTTCTAACGGTATTGACACGGAGACAAGGGTAAGATCGTCTATATTATCCGAAATGTGATTACCTATTGACTTATTATACCCGTAATCTGATCTTGGTAGTTTAGTACATAAATAAGTATGTGGATGGTACCGAACGCTAGGTGGTGAGTCACAGTATTATTCTGAATCTCACCCCTCTGTTTTAGGGCCGTTAGTTAAGTAGCAGAGGTAATCAACATGGTAAATGTGCAAAATATGTGTTAGCACATCTTTATACGGACATGTAAAGTTGCGCAAGTCCCAAAAAGAGAGATGATTACATAAAAATAGGGTGTATTGTATATTATAATAAATAAATTTCAATTTACATCAAAAACAAGCATAAATTCATTTAGTATAAATAATTTGATAAGCAACTTTAACCTAATTGTGTAAATTGCAGATTCTATAGAAAGTTTGGCATGACTGAGACATAGATAGGACATCATATTGCTATAGTTCTGCTACCACTACTGTGAAGAATATAATTTGAACCAAAAGGCATTTCAAGGTATGCTTTATTTTATAGCTCTTGTTTTGTATCATGATATTCCAACATTTCATATCCGTTTTAGTATTTCAGTTTATAATTGTATGTGTATTTCACAGATGCATTTAAACTAAAAGATGCTGTAAGAATAATGAATGCTTGCAACCTTCACATGAAGCTGGACCTTATTGATGAAATTCGGGAAGTATAGGAAGAAAAGCACGAGGCAAGACCCGTCGATGCTCATGATGAAGAAATTAAACTTTTTAAGCTTCACATTTTAATTCAAAACAATCTCAAAATGAACATTCATAAAAAAACATTCTTATTCATTATCCAATGGGATAGACATGGTGACATCAATTATTCTGTAACAAATTAAATATTGACATTAAAATCCAAGCGAGAGTCACGTATTTATTTATTTGCGTTAATTTGCCTCATACTCAGGCATTTAAGATAATTCTTAAGGATGTATCATGTAAGTATTATGCAGCAGAAAACTAATTCTATTATAATTATATTGTTGACTATGTTCAAGTGAATAAATAAATTTAAATCTTGTGATTGTGTTTTTTTTAAACCTACTTTCGGACATTCTGTAGGTGTTTTTATAGCACCTTGGGCGTTGATAATCTCGGTATACTGTTGCCTCAGGCGGCCTTGTAGCTCTTGTGATTCATAAAGTGATACACACATTGCTGGCCTTTATTTTTACAAAACGATTGCATACCGTCATCTGTGGCATCTTTACCTAAGCATACCCTACACTAGTTCCTATTAAATATTTTTTTGTCTGTGGCAATTGACGCAATTTTAGACATATTGGTAGATTTTATAATAAATTGTGGTATCCCAAAAAGTTTTTCAAGCTAGCAACTTCGTTAATTGTCAAAATAGTGTACTTTTTTATTCTATTTGGTCAATTATGTTCGCGGCGTCATCGTCTAAAGATTGGTGTTTTCTACAGAAAATCGAAGTGCAGGTAAGTGACTTACATTAAGAGCGTGTACGCCGTTCGGCATTTCATACAAATTTTCAAGTCCTTATTTTTCGATATGACTGAACCGATTCTAATGAAACTTCATACCCATCAGCAGGATACAAAGAGCTAAAAAGTTAGTAGAAAACATTTTCGAAAAATAGTGTTACAGTTAAATTAGACCGATTTTAAATTTTCCATACAAACAGAAATTTCCAATTATCTTTTTTTAAGTAAGACATTTCGAAAATGATTTCTGATAACTTTTTAGACCTAAGTATCCTGCTTATGTTTGTGAAGTTTCATCAAAATCGGTTCAGTCATTACGAAAAACAAAGACTTGAAAATTAGTATGAAATGCTGTACGGCGTACACGCTCTTAAATATTATATGAAATATTGTTATTAAGGTGTATGCAATGATACAGTGTTATAAATCTTCTATTTCTCACGACGACACGTTTGGTGCAGTGGCTAAGCGATTGGCTTCTGCGCTACGGGTCGTGGGTTCGATTCCCACACGGAACAAAAATTTGTATGGCCTACAGATGGTTGTTTCGGGTCTGGGCGTTTGTTTGTGAGATTTGTGTCTGTAAACGCACCCACGATACAAGAGAAATCTTAGTGTGGGGCAACGTTTTTTTAAAAACAAAAAAAAAACTTGAATTATTGGAAAAGGTAATGTTGTTTGAGGTTAGGTAAAGTTACCACACAGGCAACTTTACCTATGACTAGGGTTGTCAAATTTAGTACGCCTAAGTAATCTGGTTTTATGTGGGAACTGTTTTAAGATTTCGTTCAGTTATTCAAAACAGTAACTTTAAATATAATACAGAAAAAATCTATTCGTTTATGCAATATTTCGGTGTGAAAGAAATACATAGGTAAGTAATTTGCCTGATTACCTATTTCAGATATATTCAAGATGCCTCCAAAAAGTCGTGTCAAATAAAGAAATAGAAGACGTTTGGGAGCGCAAAGTTACAAAAATTACTCTGAAGAGATGCTATTATTGGCTGTTGATTTAGTTAGAAACAAAAATACAACTTCGTACGAAGCTGAGAAGCAGTTTGGCATACCCCGGCGGACTATAGAAAAAGAGTGAAAAACCTGCATACTGATAAACCTGGCCCGCGCTTCCGTCTCTCTAAAGAAGAAGAAGAAAAATTTATCAAAGTTCTCATAGCGGCAGGTGACTTCGGATACCCGCTATCACAGTTGGACTTAAAATTGGCAGTTTATGACTACCTTAAAAAAATAACAAGGCTTACATATTCAATGACCAAGTTCCCGGTGATTGGTGGGTAAGAAATTTTTTAGAACGGCACAAAGACCAACTAACGCTCAGGTCCACTCAAAATATTACGAAAGCGCGAGCAGAAAGAACTTTAGATAAATTCAAAGAATATTTTAAAAATCTAGAGATTTCTCTTCAAAATCTGCCACCTAAAAATATACTGAATTACGACGAGACTAACGTTTCTGACGACCCAGGCTCCACAAAATGTATTTTTCGCCGAGGTGTAAAATACCCTGGGAGAATCATGAACCACTCAAAAGGCTGTATATCAATTATGTTTGCCGGGACTGCTTATGGTGAACTTCTGCCGCCATACGTTGTTTATAAATCAGAAAATTTATGGACTGAGTGGTGTAAAGATGAGCCAGAAGGGGCACGCTACAACCGCTCTAAGAGTGGTTGGTTAGATTCCGTTGTCTTTTTGGACTGGTTCACAAGCATTGTTATTCCATGGGCCAGACAATTGGAAGGACCGAAAATAGTTATAGGTGATAACTTATCCAGCCATTTAAATACCGATGTGGTTGAATTGTGTGAGGCTCACCAAATACGTTTTGTATTTTTGCCTCCTAGGTCTACACACTTAACGCAGCCGTTGGACGTTGCTTTCTTCGGGCCTCTGAAAAAGGAATGGAGGAAAATTCTTCTCCGATATAAAACGGAAAATCCTAAACAGGCATCGTTAAAAAAAACCCATTTTCCTCTTCTACTGAAGCAGTTGATGGATGCTGCCAACATAAAAAAGCAAAACAAGCTAAGCGGTTTTAAAGCTACTGGCATACACCCGTTTAATCCTTATGAAGTATATAAAAAACTGCCCGAATACGAAGGTGATATCAGATATGACGTTGATCAAACACTACTTGATTACCTCAAAGAAAACAAACATCCTAATCCAATAAAACGAGGAAAGAACACTAAGTTAAATGTGCCATCAGGTAAATCAGTCGGCAGCGTCGACATCTCATCATGTTTGTCGATAAATAAAAATTCTACCACGAAACCAAAGATCACTACAAAAAAGAAAATGACTGTAGAAAGAACACTTCAAAAGACTGCAACTGACCAAACAAAAGAACATACTTCTAAATTGGAACAAAGAGAGAAAGCACAGATTCCATCAGAAACTTTGAATAAGGATAACAGAAAACGGAAACCAATGAAAAGAAGAAAACGTGTTGAGAGTTCTTCAGATTCAGAATCAAGTTGTTCATTCAATTTCAATTGGCATTCACAGATTTTGAAAAAAAAGTACAGTCAGCGAGAAAAAGGGCTGTTTTCACTAAACTTTTTTATGATGCCAAACGATCCTATTTCCCTTAGGGATCAAAAGACTCTCCCGGACCAACTGAGGTTTGAGTACTAGAAACGTCAGAAATAACAAAAAACTATTTAAGATGGGTTAGTTATAAGGGCAGTTACCTTAATCGTTGTCGCTACAAGAAAATGTTGATAGGAGACTGGCCATAATTTTTGAAATTATTTCGAAATGCACAAAAAAAAGAAAAAAAAAATTGATACAGTCAGCGAAAAAATGCTCTTCTGGACCTACTGAGGTTAGAGTCCTAGAAACATCAGAAATCACGAAAAGCAACATTTCGTTAAAAGTTAGGGTCACGAAGAAAATATATTTTTTTTTCGTTTTCAATATCTGTGAATGTAGTTCGAAATATTTTTAAAAATTATGGACAGTTTCTTAAGAACATTTTCCTGTAGCCACAACGATTAAGGTAGCTGCCCTTATTACTACCCCATCTCAAAAAAGTTTTTTGCGATTTCTGACTTTTCTAGTACACGAACCTCAGTTGATCCGGAAGAGTATTTTGATCCTTATGGGAAATGGGATCAATTGACATCATAAAAAAGATTTGTGAAAACAGCCCTTTTTCTCGCTGACTGTACTTTTTTTTCAAAATCTGTGAATGCCGATTGAAATTATCCCAAAAGTTAGGGGTAGTCTTCTAAGAACGTTTTCCTATAGCTACAATGGTTAAGGTAGCTGCCCTTCATGCCCCATCTCAAATTACATTAGTAGATTCTCCTCGATACACGGGTTTTTTGGGATTTTTGATCTGCATTGAGAGTACCAAATCTATCTTTCAAGATTTAATACAAAACCAACAAAATGGCCTCAAATATATGCCACTACATAGGATAAGCCAAGATCACATCGAACTATTTTTTTCCATAGTAAGGAGTCATGGTGGTTATTGCGATAATCCCTCAAGCTCCCAGTTTGAAGCAATTTATAAAAAAAATCTTGTTAATACAGAATTAACACAAACGGGAAACGGAACGAACTGCATTCCATTGGAAAAAATTACGATACTGAATTGCACATCTGCACTAGAAAAAAATAATGCTTCAACCGTACGACAATACAATAGCAATGACGCTACTGACGAAGTCAATTTTAACAATTTTACTGACGATTTGATTGATGAGATTGAAGCTCTAACTTTTTTATCCCCTTTTGCGGAAAAAGTTGTGGAGTATATAGCGGGATATGTTACTTTCTCAACAAAAAAAAATTAAATGCAATACGTGCATCAAAGGTTTGCTTGGGCCGATTGATGAAAAAAGTTTAATTCACCAGAAAAGCAAAGGAAAGTTACTGTATGCCTCAAAAGAGGTAATACTTTTATGCCGGATTTGTGAAAAAGAAATAAGAAGACATTTAAGTGACGACAATAAACCTACACGATCTCGTACCACACATGAAGTTGTGACACGTTCCTTAAAACAATTTATTGGCAAAGACTTGTTTCCTTCAATCAGTTACCATTCACACGAAAACGATTTTACAAATCATAACTTGGAATTAGCAAGATTAATAATGCAAAAATATGCTGATACAAGAATTTCTTTCTTAATGAAAAAAACCAACCCCCAAAAATGTATTCGTCATATTTATAGAAAATTGATCCATTTTAAAAACCAGTGATAGTTCCGTATCAGTATCTTAACACTGGTTTAAAAAAAAAGATAAATGTTAAGTTTATTTGCTATATGTTATTTGATTATTGTAGTACATAATAAATAAAGTCAATAATAATATCTGCCTTTGAATAACTTTTTAAAGCTAATTTCCCTAACCGAGTTCTTGAATTTATCGATAATGCGTATCGACAGTTGTTACAGCTACGGGTGTAAGGACTTGTTAGTGTAGTTGCGTCATATTATTATACTATTATGACACGGATTGTTTAAATGTGTGTGAAATTGTTAGTGTATTTTTCAATTGTCACAGTGTGAGTTTCGTAGTGACATAGAATGTTTTTGTGTGAGAATTTGAGAATGTGTGATTTCCCCCCGCAAAAAATGAGAGACAGTTTTGTATCGGTAAAAAACGCAATGGCTACTCCCCTCCGGTCCGCCGGTGGCCTGTGTTGCTCTATGGTTATGGATAAATAGCTGCCAATGCCCGATTTTGTTCTTTTAGATGCCGCCGCAAAAAGTACAACGTCATATACCCCTAAGAAGTACGGAGATTGTTGAATTAGTGAATCTCCCTGATGGAGATGAATCAGAAGATGATCTAAATAACTATGAATCGGAAGAAGAAGGTGTCCAATCTTCAGTTAGCAACTTATCAGCTGCATCAACTTCGTCGTCGGTCTCAGTAACAAAGAATCCGTCAACTAGTAATTTGGTTCAGAATATTGGTAGCGGCGTATTTGTAGATATGGACAGTATATTTGATAATGAAGATGATTGGTCATCAAGTGACGAAGAACCTTTAGAGAAGCACAGACGTATCAGAACCACACAACATCATGATGTACACGATGATGCTGAATTGTGCGTTAGCGACAACGATTCTGAAGAGCAAGAGAATGATTCAGATTGTGAAGAAACATAATGGAAAAAAAGGAATTTAGAACAACTACCTGAAATAACAAAAAATTTTGAAGAAGATGGATTTGATAAAGACATTTATCCGAATTACTTTTTTTCGATCGTTTCACCACCTGTAAAGTTTTTTTAAAGGTTTTTTGGCATGGAGATAATAGACCTAATAACAGAGCAAACAAACTTATATGCCCGACAAAAGCAGTCCAAGAATTGGACAGATACCAATAGAACTGAAATAAAAGCTCTTTTGGGCTTACTCATACTGATGTCGTTACATCCACTACATGAAGAGACGCAATATTGGTCTACCAACCCCCTGTATCATGTTCAGGTTATAGCGGATGTCATGCCATTGAAAAGATACAAAAAGCTGATGGAGTGTCTTCATGTCAATGATAATACAAAAGCGCCAAGCCGAGAAGAACCACGGTATGATAAACTATTCAAGTTACGACCTATGATAGACCTTTTGAATGACCGTTTTTCAAAAGAATGCTCGCTATCAAAATCGCAGTCAATCGACGAATGTATGGTCAAATTCAAAGGACGATCATCACTCAAGCAATATATGCCCATGAAACCAGTAAAGCGAGGCTACAAGGTGTGGGCTAGGGCCGACGCTTCGACAGGTTATTTATACGAATTCGAAGTATACTCAGGTAAAACTGAAGGAATCGTGGAGGTTGGCTTGGGTCCTAATGTAGTCCTTCGTCTCTCGGAAGCCATAAAACATAAAGGTTGCCACGTAACCTTCGATATTTTTTTTACGTCAGTGGCATTGATGCGCGACCTTTACAATCAAGGTATTTTTAGCACAGGAACAGTAAGGACTGATCGGGTAGGCCTCCCCAAGATAATAAAGAAAAAAATCTCTATGCAGAAACACGAGTTCAAATGGCGAGTCGAAACCACTTCAGGCAACATAGGCTATGTGCAATGGAAAGATACGAAGCCTGTAAGTGTTCTTACAACTGGATTTGACCCGAAAGTCATTGTTGATGTAAAACGAACACAAAAAGACGGCAAGAAGGCCCTTATAAAATGCCATCTTGCTATTGCGCAATACACCAAGAGAATGGGCGGTGTAGATCAATTTGATCAGTTTCGATCTCATTATAAATTGGGACGTCGTTCCAATAAATGGTGGATGCGTTTATTCTACTTTCTAGTAGAATCTGCATCAATAAATGCATTTATTCTTTATAAAGCCGTACAAAAAGGCAAAAAAATAAACCAACAAACATTTCGGGAACGACCAGCCTATGGGCTTCTTGATGGTTACACTTCTCGAAAGAGAACTGCAGAACTTAGCTGGAAACGTTCTACGTCAACTATATCTCAGCCTGATGATGATGCTTCCAAGAAAAGCGGTGTGCCTAGAGAGATTAGATATTCTCAACTTGGTGTACACTGGCCCGAAGAGTTACCATAATTTAGAAGATGTCATGTATGTAGCACAAACACGAGAAACAAAAGATCTCGTTTCAGGTGCTCGAAGTGCTTAGTAACATTATGTGTTACTCCGTGTTTTTATAAGTTTCACCATCAATGAAAACAAGCATCTTTTTATTTTACTAAAATATTCAATTACTTTGAGACTGATTTTAGAAGCTATAAGTTTAGTTAGACTTTTCAACAATATGTAGTTTGTAAGAGCAAACTAAGTTTGAAAACGTGTGCAATTTTTATTTTATAATATATTTTATTCATTATTTTGAACTGTAATAACATTCCAGAGTTCAATTACATTGACACTGTAGGAGTACGGACCTAAGTCAGAAGCCTTTTATAAGTTTAGTTTTTCTATTTAGATATAGTTTATGATCTCAGATTGTAATAATATTACAATATGTTAGTTACATAGGATATATTTTGCCTAAAAATTTGTGATCTCAAAAGATTTTGAGGCTATAATAATACCAATGTGATTGATGTCGTTCCTAATCATTTAAAATTAAACTTTTTCAAGCTAAAAAGAGCGTTTTTATTTTTATGTTAATGAAAATAAATAATATACTCAGGTAATTAGGTGAAAACAAGGCATTTGCAACGAAAAAATTACAAATTCAATCTGGGCATTGGCAATTACTTTGCCAAATAAAAAGTCACGAACGGCCATTGGCAAAGATATTGCCGTGGCCCAAAAAAAAGGGGGAGACTAAGCAAAGGGGGAAATCTATTAATATAGTTTTACAAATGTTATTTCACAATATTTAGAACAAATAAAACCAAAATCGGAGGTGTAAATAGTATTGCTCGCGAAAGGGTTAAGATAGCAACCCAAATATTCAGTCGAACTGTCGCTACTAGTATGAGATACTTAGCTGGTTAGTAGTTATAATAAGCAGTAACCGCCCAATTTCCATTCTATCATGTTTTTCAAAGATCTTCGAGTCTCTTGTCTGTCCAATCATTACTCGCCACATTGATAGAATTGTTTCACCGAGTCAGCACGGCTTTAAAGCTGGACGCAGCGTAGAAACAAACCTTGTCGAGTTTGTGTCTGATGTGACCCTAGCTCTTGACAAAAGACTAGAAGTAGATGCCGTATACACGGACTTTGCCAGTGCGTTTGACAAAGTTGACCACTCTCTGTTGTTGTCCAAGTTAGAATATAATGGTATACATGGCTCACTTTTTAACTGGTTCTCATCTTATTTATTTCATAGATCACAAATTCTTATGGTTAATGGTTACGAATCTTACCCATATTATGCCGACTCAGGAGTTCCTCAGGGTTCTCACCTTGCACCAGTTCTGTTTTTACTCTTCATTAACGATATAACTGTCCAAATCCATCATTGTAAATATCTAATGTTTGCCGACGATCTTAAAATTTATAAAACTATAACTTCAAATGAAGATACTACCCTAGTTCAGGAGGATTTAGACAGAATTGATCATTGGTGCAGCCTTAATCACATGAAACTTAATGTTCAAAAATGTAGCCACATACGATTCACAAGAAAAAAACAATCAAATACTGTCTCATATAATATTCAAGGAGAATTATTGGAAACTGTAAATGAGGTTCGTGATCTTGGCATCATCATGGACAGTAAAGTCAACTTCAGAAGCCATATTGATAATATCGTTAAGAAATCGGCACGGCTACTAGGATTTCTTAAGAGAAGCACCAAAGGCTTTAAGCTGGTAAGAACAAAAATTGTGCTATATAACGCCTTAGTTCGGAGCCACCTTGAATTCGCCAGCGTGGTGTGGAACCCCCACTATGCAGTACACTCGCAAAGAGTAGAAAGCATCCAAAGGGCATTCACAAAACACCTAGCATATACCTTTGGTGATATATCTCCCCGGTGTCCATTATTATTATTATTATAGCCTCTTTATTTCCATAATGAATACATAAATGTGCATGCATAAAATAATAAAATTAAAATTACATTACATCACATTACTAATAAAATTACAGTTCATTTCATAATTATAAAATTGCAATCGCATAACAAATAATTCATTGATAAATTAATAAATAAAATCATTTCTTTCTAAAATATTAAATTAATTCAATTTTCATAACAATAATTACAATTTCATTACATTTCAATATGGACCCCTCAACGGGTGAAGGCCTCCTCCATTTTGCTCCACGCTTGTCTGTCCTTTGCCTTTGTGATCCAATTTTCACCGGCTATTCTTATTATTTCATCAACCCATTTTTCTTTTGGTCTACCTCTTTTCCTTTTGTTTATTGGTCCTTGCCAGGTAGTTACTCTCTGTGTCCATCTTTCCTTATCCATACGGGCGATATGACCCGCCCATTTCCATTTTAGTTTTTGAGAATGTTCCAAAGCATCTATTATTTTTGTTGATTTTCTTATTTCTGTATTTCTTTTTTTATGTTTTATTTTTATGTTTAGTATGCTCCTTTCCATCGCTCTCTGGCATACTTGTATTTTGTTTTTAGTATTGTTGTTGTATATCCACGTTTGGCAGCCATAGGTAAGGCAGGGTAATAAGCATGAGTCCATTACCTTTTTCTTGAGACTTATAGGAAGTTTAGATTTTAGGGTTTCTTTATTGCTCCAGAATTTATTCCAGGTTATGTTAATTCGTCTTTTAATCTCATCTTCATGTCTTGTCTTAGAGAAAGATATTTGTTGTCCTAGGTAAACATAGCTTTGAACGTATTCTAATGTATTGTTATTGGCCCGTATTGGTGTAATAAGATGGTTCGTCATGACTTTAGTCTTGGTAGCATTTAGTTGTAGGCCAATCTTGTTGCTTACATCATTTAGCTCATTAATCATTTCCTGTAATTGAGATGCTGTTTCAGAGAAGAGTATGATGTCATCTGCAAATCGAAGATTATTGAGGAGTTTCCCATTTATATGAACTCCTTTCTTTTCCCAGTTCAGAGTTTTCATTATGCTTTGAAGCACAGCTATAAAAATTCTAGGTGACAGGGGGTCACCCTGTCTGACGCCTCTACAAATGTTTATTACAGGGCCTTGTCTCTCTAATTTTAGACGGCTTTTGCTTTTGTAGTAAATGTCTTTTATAAGATCTACAGTCTCTGATGGTACTTCGCACTCATATAGAGCTTTCCACATGCTCCTATGCGATATAGAGTCGAAGGCTTTCGCGTAGTCGATAAATGCCAGGTAGAGCGGTCTATTGTGTTCTATATACTTCTCCATAATCAAATTTAAAGTGTGGATGTGATCTGTTGTTGAGAAGTTTGTCCTGAAACCTGCTTGTTCGGGTGGTTGAAACTTCTCTATGATCATTGCTAAACGATCTTCCAGACATGAAGCAAATAATTTGTATATATTTGGTTGTAGGCTTATTGGTCGGTAGTTTCCAATATCGGCAGGGTCTCCTTTCTTGTATAGTAAGATTATGTCCGATTGCGCCCATTCTTCCGGTATCGCTCTGTCATTTAGAATTCTATTGAATAAGGTTGTTATGTATGGTGCTAGTATCATTTTCCCCAATTTCAGTGCTTCATTTGGGATTCCATCTGGCCCATTGCTTTTACCGGATTTTAGAGATTCGATTTTCTTTATCACTTCATAAGTAGAGAATCTATCTAGAGTAGTAGAGTCCTTGTTGGTCGTTTCGATTTCTGGAGTAGTATCTTGTATTGAGTATAATTTTTTATAAAATGTTGTTGCCTTTTCTATTATATCGGATCTTGATAATATTTTCTTGTCATTGGTATCATCCTTTATATAGGGTATCCATCTTTTAGTGGTATTAAGATTTTTAAGTCCTTTCTTTAAACTACCTGTTGATTCGAGGTGAGTTTTAATTTCTTTTATTCTGCGTTCTGTGCGTTCCCGTTTCATTAGTTTATAGATGTTTTTGTAGAGGTATGTGCGTTCGTCTTTTTCTTCTTTTGTGTCCCCGGTGTCCATATGAACAACGTATTCAATTTTACAAAATGATTACTTTGCGTGACCATCGACTGGTACAAGATCTCATGTTCTTTTTCAAATTAGTTAACAATAGATTAGACTGCGATAAATAAACTGAAAAAATTGGAATAAAAGGCCCCCTATAGAATACCCAGACATCCCATTACCCATTTATTCCACACTAAAGCATCCAACACAAATATAGGAGTGTACTCACCCTTCAATAGGCTCAGCACAGAGATGAATTATTTTTGATAATTGTATGCCAAAAAAACATCGCTCAAAAACTGTCACCAAACGGTACCCTGTGTGGTTCACTCCCGAAATAACTAATGACACCAAACATAAACTCATCTTGCATGCAATCTGGAAACGCTCTAAGTGCCATGATGATTATAAGGCTTTCTCAGATCTTAGAAGTTCTTTGAAACATCGTGTTGCTAAAGCTTACCAAACATATATTAGGCGTGTTGAAAATAATATCAGAATCAATCCGCGTGAATTCTGGCGACACATTTGCAATTAACGATCTAAGGGTGGGTTTGAACCGTGTGTGAACTACAGCGGGGACAATTATAGAGGAGCTGCAGCGGCTGAAGCTTTTGCCAAGTTCTTTGCAAGTGTGTTTCTAACAGATACACCACAGTTAAATGTTGCAAACGCCAACAGTTGCGACGTTAGTCTCAATAGCAATTATATCAACATTTTCCACTTTACTTACAAAGATGTTTTATACGGAATAAATAAATTAAAAACTAGTAGTTCTGTAGGCCCAGACAGTATACCACCTATGGTTTTCAAACACTTAAAAAAAACATTCGTTTCTCCTTTATGCCATATATTTAATTTATGTTTAAAAACTGGTTTATATCCCCTTCAATGGAAAATCTCACGCGTAACGCCCATACCTAAAACTTCCAATAAAGTAGCTGTAGAAGAATACCGGCCCATCGCAATATTATCCTCACCAGCAAAAATATTTGAGAATGTTCTTCATAAACTAATATATGATCAAGTAGAAAAACACCTAAGTAACGCTCAACATGGTTTTAGACGCAGGAGATCCGTTGAAACCAACTTGCTAACCTTAACAGAATATATTTCAGCACAACTTGACAAGCGGCGACAGGTAGACGTACTATACTTTGATTTTCAAAAGGCCTTTGACCGGGTCAATAATGACATTTTACTCACAAAGCTTAGCGCCATAGGATTTTGCCCTGGCCTTCTACGACTGCTGGCTGATTACCTCCGTGATCGCCAGCAGTTTGTAAGGCTAGGAATTTATGAATCCAGTGCCTACCACACTCGTTCTGGTGTGAGTCAGGGCTCAATCCTCGGGCCCTTATTGTTTCTCCTGATGGTTAATGATCTGACTGATATTCCCGTGCATACAAAATGTCTTCTGTACGCGGATGACTTAAAACTCTATGCTAGTGTCAACTGTGTATCAGATTGTGAGGCTATTCAGAGAGACATAAATGCTGTTTATGATTGGGGAGTAACTAATAAAATGGAGTTCAACTCCACTAAGTGCTTTGTCATGACTTTTGGTCGAATGCGGCACCCAATTAGCTTTGAATACAAAATAAATGACACTATTATAACAAGTTCAAACACAATGAAAGACTTGGGTGTTGTATTCGACCGGAAGATGACATTTCATGATCACATCGCTACCGTTGCCAAAGAGTCTTTTAAAAGACTTGGATTTGTTCTCAGAAACTCACGAGATTTTCGAAACGAGCATGTCATACGACTTTTATTCAGTACGCTTGTCAGAAGCAAATTGGAGGCAAGCTCCTGCGTCTGGAATCCATGTGAGGCTACTTATGCACTTCTACTCGAAAAGGTCCAAAAAGCGTTCTTAAGATTCCTCTATAAATCCTCTTTAGGATATTATCCATATTTATATCCAACAAAGTTTATTTTAGGATGTCTAGGATATAATATGTTAGAAACCAGAAGAGCATATGACCAGCTTAAAATCATGCTTAAAGTATGTAAGGGAACAACAGATGCTCCTGATCTCCTCAATGAGCTGATTCGTCTTTACGCTCCTTGTAACTATCTCCGCAGCCGGAAGCATCGTCTACTAGCCGTGCCTGCATGCCGCACAGTGGCTCGCGCATCATCCCCTGTTCCTCGCGTTCTGTCCGCGCTCAACAGCCTAATGGAAGCCAATCCGAACGTTGATCTATTTGTCGACGATTTTAAAAGTATAATGTGCGTATGTCTGAGCTTCTGCGAAAGCAAGACGATTTGATGTTTATAATTGTTTTGTTTATATTTGTTACTTATATTTTCGTTATTGCGTTATTTACTTAGTGTGTTTATGACTTGTTCTAGTCTGTAATGTTAATGTAATTGGCTTATTGAAGCCGTATTAGCATAAATAAATAAATAAAAAATAAATGAATTCGTACATAAAATCCACTCCAAATGCGGACATATATACACACATCAAAAGTGTCTAGGGATCAAGCATTTTTATGCGGATTTCTTGAGATTGAGATGTGGCTTTGTAATAAATTTATGATTTTATAAATTTATATGGATCCTTTTTGGTGCATTTCATAATTTGAATCAGGAACTGTGAATCAAATTCGAGTAAAAGATGAAAATCAGCTGTCAATATTTTCCCTATAAAAACATACAACGCATTGAAGACATTATTAGTGCTACTGTTTCCCTACTACTGATTAAAACCAACGTTATTATGGAGCGGCGACGTCATTTAAGCAGGGAAGAAATGCTCAGAGCCGTGGGAATGATAGAAGCTGGTTCCCGGCAACGTACTGTGGCTTTAGCTCTGAATACAAGTCAGAGTGTTATCAGTCGACTTTGGACACGTTACCGAAGCACTGGTACCGTGGCTGAGCGCCATGGAGGACGGTATCGCTGCACCACACGGAGACAAGACCGATACATTCAAATCTTAACTCGAAGAGCTCCAACAATAACCGCCATGATGTTAGCCGTGAGGCTTCATCACTCTTCAGGGAACTTAATTAGCGACCAAACAGTCAGAAACCGCTTGCATGAAGTGAACCTTCATTCCCGAAGACCGCTACGGGTACCACCTATAGCAATGCACAATCGTAGGATTCGATATCAATGGGCTCTTGGACACAGAAATTGGGCAGAAGAACAATGGCGTTTCGTGTGCTTTTCTGATGAGTCTCGTTTTGGTATGAGACCGGATACAAGACGTATACGACACTGGAGAACCCCTGGACGCCAACAGCGATTAAAATCCTGCCAGGAAGTCCATCCTTATAGTGGTGGAACCATCATGGTATGGGCGGGTATTTGGATCGGCGGAAGAACTGAGTTGATTTGGATCAGAGGCAACCTCAACGCTCAAATTTATGCTGAGACGATTGTATCAGACGTCATCGTTCCTCTACAAGCGCAAATCGGTCCCTTATTTCAGTTAATGCATGATAATGCACGACCGCACACCGCAAGAGTTGTAAGACAGACTCTCGCCGCAGCTAACATCAATGTCCTGCCCTGGCCTGCTCAGTCGCCAGACTTGAACCCGATTGAGCATGCATGGGATATGCTACAGAGAAGAGCTCTGCCGAATATGGAGGGTATCCAGTCGCAAGAAGACCTTTTTTTGTTGTTGCAACGAACATGGGCGGCCATTCCACAGCGTGATTTGGATGAACTCATTTTGAGTATGCCAAACCGATGTTCTTGTGTTGTTAGTGTTCGCGGTAGAAACACGGATTATTAATTGTTTAAGTTACCCAATAAAATTTTAAAGAAAACTGTTATTTCAGTCTTTTTTTCGAACTTTTGTGTTAGTGGTTCAAATGTCAAAAATCCCTTTATTAGGAAAATGGCAAATTTCTTTATTAATGCAAAGGTGACTTGGTTTATCGTTACTGTGACAAACGAAAACACTTTATTTGATGAATCCTTAAAGAAAATTTTAATTAATATCAATCAGGAGAAAAGTTATTGCAAAAATATATGTTGATCCCTAGACACTTTTGATGTGTGTATATCATGACTCCATGAACATATTTAAAACCCAAATCCTAAAGTCCCAAAGCACACGATCAAGTGATTCATTGTGTTAGTATGTAGGTATATCTTGAAACACTAAATTTGTAATTTTTGTTTAATTTTATGTCTTCTGTTATAATTAAGCGTTACTGCAATTTTGTTATTGTTATTTTTATTATTCTTTTTGTAATTTTATACTTCTAAAATAAATTTTATTTCTACTTTTCAGATAAAAGAATACTTCCAGTCGAGTGCAAAAATACTGCCCACGTATTATTATTTTTCGACGAACTCTTTGATTCTATGAATGGCAGTCATGACAACTCAAAAAAAAGGAGTGGAAAACTGCTCTTAAGAGCAGTCACACCAAAATCTGATCACAGTAAGGTATGGGCAAGGGCAAAAAAAGTATTAAAATCAATGAAATTTATCAGTAAAGAAGGAAGGGAAGGTAGTGTGCCATCTGTTACGAACTGGTTACGTACGCTGGAAAATACTGAATATTTAAAAACCAAACTATTTGATGAATACAATGTGGCGCTGAGGTTATCACATTAAATGATACTACGTATACTACATGGCATTCTTTGGTCATACACAAAAGAAAAAAAGAAAATATTTAATATTATAGCCGCAGGATATTTTTTTTCATTTTAATATTTAACAACATCATGTAAACGCATAGAGTTATCTTCGACGAATAATAATTAGGTCAAAGACCCGTTAAGCCGGCGAAAAGTCTAAACGTTGCCATTCCGCATTACCTAAAATCAAGTAACAAAAAAACAATTCAAACGAAAAATTACTTACGCGTAACGATATAGGACATAAATTACAATGTGCGAAATTAAAAGAAACGGTTTGGCGCGCGGGGGCTTAGGGGTCGCGGGCGGGTATTGTCGAGCGAGATGTACGTTCCCCGTTTCCCGCCCACCGGCGTGTGAGCATATCAATTAGAAATTAGAATCAGTGCGGCGCCCTTGTCCTTAAAGGATAGTTTAGTTGCGCGAGCCGCTTAATACGCGCACGCGCCCTTTGTATTTTTATTGTTTTGTTTGTAATAATAATAACCGTGATAGGACACTTTAGTTTTGTAAGAACTGTTGATTTTGTGGACATTTGGATAAGTTTATTGTTTTTTTTGTGATAGGACACGTTGATAGGTACAATTATTTAAGTGGATTAAATAATTTAGTGAAGTGGTGTGATAACTCGTGCGAAATTGGACGCTTTTTACATCCAAGATGCCCCGTAGGAACTTCACGTCATCGGAGTACACCGATATGATCCTAATTTATGGGGAATGCCATCAAAACGCTGCTCTGGCGTTACGAACATACCGAGAAAGGTATAGTACCACCCGTGTATGTCCTTCAGACTCACGGATCTTTATTAGGACAGTTCAAAGATTACGTGACAACGAACCACTGATCCCGCGTCAGATTGATGTCCCACCGCAAGTACCAGTGTCCCACGAACAACAAATGTTGGATTATTTCGCTCGTAATCCAACATCAAGTCTCCGTAGAGCAGCTCGCCAGTTTCGAGTACATCACAAAACAGTACACAAAGTTTTAAAAAAAAACAAACAACGGCCGTTCAAATACCGAAAGGTACAGGGTTTACTGAGTAGGGATAAGCCACCTAGAGAAGCCTACTGTCAGTGGCTACTGAGCAAAGTAGGTAATGACCCCGATTTTTTGCCTAACATAATGTGGACGGACGAGAGCACATTCACACGCAACGGGATCTGGAATCGGCAAAACCTGCGATACTGGAGTCGAGAAAACCCTCACCTGTATCGAGAGTCTTCGCACCAATACCGATTTTCCATTAATGTTTGGGCTGGAATACACGGGAATGAAATAATTGGTCCAGTGTTTATTGACGGCAACCTTAATGGGCCCAAATTTTTGGAACTCCTTGACGGTCCAGTGGCGGATTACGTTGACCAATTATCGGTGCGTGCAAATAGCCAATTATGGTACCAGCTTGACGGAGCACCTGCTCATTCAGTGGTGGCTGCCAGAGAGCGGCTCAATGATATGTTCGGAGAGCAGTGGATTGGCCGATACGGACCTTTTCGATGGCCAGCACGGTCACCAGACCTAACCCCATTAGATTTTTTCTTATGGGGATACTTGAAAAACGAGGTTTACGCTACTGAAGTGACCACTGTGGAGGACTTAAAAAATAAAATAATTCTGGCCTTCAACAAGGTAAAACTTTTAGCCGCGAATGGTGACCTACTGCGAAGGGTTCGAAATAACATTTTACGACGATGTCAATTATGCATTCAGGAACACGGTGGACATTTTGAAAATTTAAAATCCCTTTTCCGTAATTTGTTCGTTATTAAACTTTGGACGTGAACTCATGATTAGTGATTATTTGGATAAAAGCAATAGGCACAGTGTTATGTTTATGTTACTTGAAGCCGTCGCCATTGAGCCGAGCCGCGCCACTCGAGACTTTGATGAACCGACAATGTTTACGTAGGTACCGATGTCGCAGCATGCGATGTTGCCGCTTTTACAGGTCAGTAAACTAATGTTTTAGAGGATGTTTTATTTCGAGTCAACTTTTACGCTATTTATTTTGTTTGAAAAATGCGATTTTTTATTTTTAGTGGTATTGTTTATTTGATTATCTTAACAGGTATATATCTACTTGTATATATCGCTGTACAATTTAATGTGATAACTTCAGCGCCACATTGTATAATGTTAAATCATTCTGGATGAGGCATTTGAATCAGGACCCCTTGGAAAATTTCTTCGGCTGTACACGATCTCACGGGTACAGAAATACATCCCCAACACCATCAAGCTTTGAATCGGCTTTTGCAAGTTTAATCATAAATAATTTATCTAGTAATCACTCAGTAGGGTTCAGCTGTGAAGAGGATGACTGTAAAGTATTTCAATCAATGGGTTGCTTATTAAAAAAGGAGGATTTAACTAAAATTACAGAGATCAATGATATTGATATTGATGACATTAATTGTGAAATTACAGATTTTACTGAAAAAAAGAGAAACACTAAAATTATTAGCCAACTCAGCTACGTAACCGGATATGTATTAAAACAGGCAAAACAGAATGTGTTTAAAAATTGCAAGAATTGTAAACAATTTTTTATTTAATATTAATGAGGAAGAGTTAAATGAATATATATAAGAATCAGAGAGTTTTCTTCTTTCAAGTCACTTATCTACCCTTCCGAAAATACGATAAAGTTATGTTCTGCCATACAAGATGTAGTAACTTTTATTTTAAAAAGAAAAAGTGAAATGCCTCGCATAAAAAGCTTTATGAAGACAATTTTGTACGCAGTAGTTGATTTTAACTTATTAACTTGCCCAGACCACCGAAAGGAGTTGATAGATTTTTTTTTGATTTCTGTTCAAGATTTTTTATAAATAACTGGTGCCGTGATGTAAATTTATTGTTAAATGGCACCAGGACAGAAAATGCAGACGATGATATTAAAGAATTAGCTATTGTATATTTTAAAAACTTTTAAAAAAAGTAAAAACCGACTTCAAAGAAATACTAAAAGGAGTAAAATAATTACCATAATATAAAATTAACAGTTTCAGAAGTCGGTGGCTTCTATTTGCTTCAGTGTAGAGTTGCACCGACTTCTGAAACTGTTAATTTTATATTATGGTAATTATTTTACTCCTTTTAGTATTTCTTTGAAGTCGGTTTTTACTTTTTTTAAAAGTTTATTTTTTATTAAAAACGGTTTAGTGTCATAATTTTAACACCCTCCTTCATAACCCTTCTTTTTGGCTTTGACGTAGTCGGGCATAAAAAGTCCTTTCAAATGATACCTTACACGATATAATGAAAACATTCCAAAGGGGGGAGGGGGGGACACGCACCCCCTCCTCTTTTCAAGTAGTCAGTTCCCAACAACAAATATAAACAAAGCAATATTAGTGATTTGAGAATTTTGCTTTGATCCGACGAGGAGTTCCGTTCCATATCTCTGAAGTTCATGGTCTGATCATAACAAAATTTAAATGGGACCAATCGGAAAGTATACCCTTCCGAACAAAAAAAGATTTTTTCAAATCGGTTCATAAATGACGGAGATATGAGGTAACACACATAAAAAATAAAAAAAAAAAAAATAAAAAAAAAAATACAACCGAATTGAGAACCTCCTCCTTTTTGAAGTCGGTTAAAAAAAGACATACAATTCGCAAATCGTAATTTTGCTTTTTATTTTTTATCCCCTTATAACTGTGTTCATCTACCGTTTTCTCTGCACAGATGTAATATTAATCTGTACTGTCATAAGCATCAGTTCAGAGGAAACAGTAGATGAATCCTGATCTAAATGAGATTTTCTACAATGGAACTAATAAGTACTATACTCTTATCTATGCTAATAAGTAGGTGAGGTATATACTACTCTAGGTCGTAACTATAAGTATATACATATACATAGAAGTTGTAGTTCCTAAAATTGTCAAAGGATGGCGCTGTACTGCTACAGCGACTGATTACTCTATTCTCATTATATTATAATGTACTCTGTGATAGTGATAGCTTTTGAAATTGAGAACTGTCTGAATGAACGGTTCGGCCTTGGTTGAGTTGTGATTTATCAAGATTTATTTTACGAGAATTAGGACCCTTGAATAGTAAAAAAAAAATTGTGTTTTTATTATTGTTTTTTTGTTTATTTTGATTTTTGAATCATTTTCAAATTTATGCCTAATTTTAATATTAACAAGAATTTGGTGAAGTAATTATGTATGCACGGGTATTATTGTTTTGTTGTTACGGGCGAACTCGAATACTTTCTCACTCACACACGCATTATCTGTTACAATTTCTTAGGTTTGTTGGTTGATTATAATTTGGTTGTGTATCAATATTAACTTTTTTTAAATACATGACTTTATTTTAAAATATTAAATTAAAAAACCTTAAATGTGTTGTCAGCAGAAAAGTGCTGTATACACTGTATTACGCATTGGCTGACTCAGTTATTGATTACGGTTTGGGTGGATATGGTCTTACGTTCCCTACACACTTAAATAAAATTCATAGCTTACACATTAGGTTACTTAAACTACTTGTAGACAAAAAAACAAAAGAAAGCGTAGATAAGAATTATAATAAATTGTTTAAAATTTGTAAAATACTCCCAGTTCATGCAAAAGTTAAATTAAATATTTTGTCTGAACAATTTAATAAGGAGGAAAACAAAGTGGAACGTGAGCATATGTACCCAACTCGTTTATCGAAGAAAAAGACACATAAGGTCTCGAAAATGACTAACTACTTTGGTAAGCGCACAAGGAAATACGTCACGCCGACGTTAGTGAATGAGCTACCCCCTAAGTTGATAACAGGTGTAAAATACAAATATCATCTTAAGAAAATCCTAAAAAAACACTATTTGTCATTGTGTCCATAGACCTCTTTTTTGTAGCAGGTCTCGTATTTTGCTTCAATTGTTAGTTTTAATAGGTTAAATACGATTCGAAGCTTATTTAATTGAGATAGGCCCTACGTTTTCCGCCTTTCCTATTTCTTTCTCTTTCCTATATCTCTGTCTCTTTCTAATACGTCACTTCCGCTTGGCAGGGGTGTGGAGGCTCGTAAGCGAGACTAACCATTTTGATTCATTGGCGTCTTGTTTCCCGCCGCGAACGGTCGTGCTGACACTTAGTTACAAGACCTACTGAGTATTTCATATACTTATTATTATTATTTAAAAAAGTACATAAAGTTTAATCTTTCGAAAATAAGTTTTTAAAATCAGTTTTTCTTTCAATAGACAGTATGGACGAATTGTGTAATAATGCCGATAAGGCAGTTACGGATGTGCTTCCAGGTCCTTCTTCGCTGCACAAGCGGCGAGCTCGTTCCAGGAGTTCTAGTAGTTAGAGTTCTAGTAGCTCAAGGTCCAGTAGTAGTTCCTCCTCTAGCGGAAGCAACCCGAAAAGGAATCGCCGTAAGAAGAAAAAGGAGGGCAAACGCAAGCATCGCTCCAATCGTAAGATTCGAAAATTATCTAAAGAGGTACGCAGCCTTCGTCAACAAATGGTTTGCAGGGACAGCGATTGTCACGTGAGTACCAATTTAGATTATGATGCCATCTCACTTATGTCTAGTGCTAGTGAACAAATTCTTGATGTTGAACCTGATAATATTAGTGCATGAAGGAACCTGCAATGCCGAAAACTTCTGAAAAATATTTGAAGTTGCTATGCGATTTGCAACATTTAGATAAAGGTGACTGGAATGAAATTAGATATTCTGACACTCAGAAATTGTACAATCATTCACATTGTTCAATAAATATTTAATGTATCGATACCGTCCCTAGATTATTCTGCCTCATCTCTAATCATATATACAAATGCATTCAGGATCTTCAACTCATTTAAGCTTCATTTCGTTTGACGTGTACACGCATGACAGCAAGTTCGTCTCTTTTTCACTCGGATCATCTCTCATTAGAGTGAAGAGATGAACTAGAACAAATTTTTCATTTTAAAAATGTTCCATCTAGTTACATACTTGATCTTAGTTTCATTCATTGTTTCTATTCAAAGTCAAGGGGGCGGGGCTAGAGAGCGCTTCAATGTTTTGAGTGCAAGCAAAAATGAGCTAAGTGGTGATCAGGCGGGAGTGTCCACGATAGTACCTACCTATGAAATAAGTGAGGATATTACTTAAATAAATATATAGAAATTTTAAATCGGTTATTTAAAAAAAACAGCTGTTTCCTATAAAAGTACAATACCTACACGGTCAAAATATATGAAACTGCTGTTTTTTTTAAATAACCGATTTAAAATTTCTATACAGGGGGGCTCAGAATGATGTACTCACAGAACTTATAATATGAGAATAGAAATGGTATCAATTGTTTTTCCTTCTGGAACCGATGTCGCCGCTTTTTTCACTCTAACTCATACATAGAAAAAACTAGAACCATATCTACGCAATTACGTATACATTTACTACTAACAATTATGAACCTTAAGACTGAGAAAGAGCGTTGAATAAATACGTACCGCATATTTATACTCACACATATACAATTATTTTACATTTACGCTAGTACTTGACGCAAGATAAAATGTTATCGATTGTTACAATTTGCAGATGCAGTCGCTAGGGGATTTCTAATTTATAAGGATTTATTTTATTTGGTGTGGATGGAAATTAGTCCATGAAGAAGCTTGATACATATAATTAGTGACGACTTACGTGATAGTCCAATAATATTAGAATGTGACATGTTTGGCTGTGTCTAAGGAATTGCGTGTGTTGAAGAATGATGTAAGATGTGTGTATGTGTATCTGTAGAGTGTGTTAGATGTCCTTTAAGAAAATCAGTATTATAAGTATCAATTATACTGTGCATTATCTTATACTGTGCGTTAGTTTATTTTTTAGAATGCAATTAACTTTCTGGGTAGTCCACTCTTTACTTTTATGTTTTCAGGATAGCTTTTCAGTGACGATTTTATTTTATGATTTGTCCAAATTTTTTTTCTGGGTCTTGCTTTTATTTTAAAATATTGCCAATAGACTCTTTACAAGGGACCTTTTAATCCCCTTTGGGCTTTAGGGGTATTTTTGTAACACGTTGTATACCTTTCCATTACACATTTTGTTAATAGAATTACATGATTGTCCATGGGCACTTAGTCAAATTGGTGAAAATCAATTTCTTTAAAAATGTTGATACCTACGAAATGATACGCTTTAGCTGATACCTGATTTTTAAATTTTTCGAAGTTTCTTCCCGTTTGGGCATCATCATTCAGCCGAATGACGTCCACTGCTCACTGCTGACATAGGCCTCTCCCAAACAATGTTGGAGGGGGGGGGGGGGTTGCCATAATCGCCACGCTTAGCAGGCGGGTTGTCGATCGCAGTATAGTTGTTTAAATACTCAGAGAACGCTGCTGCCCATCCTCCACTGAATCCCTTAGTCGCCTTTTACGACACCCATGGGAATAGATTGGGTAGTGCTATTCTTTACGTCCGGTACCACACGGACGTAAAGAATAGAACAGTTTGGGAATCAATTGTAGTATTTTTTAATACCATTTAAATTTTTTGACTTGACTTGTTGACTTTAGATTTGGATTAAAATAAATTATGAAATGAAATGACACCAAAAAACGGTATCAGAAAATAAAACAAAATTATCACTGGAATTTTAACAAAGCATTTGTTGACTACTGTGGATATATCGATAAGTGGGAAACACTGACATCACAGCACTAACTCACGTCTGCCAACAGCGGCCGTACTATGGCATAGTTGTGGGTGAGAAAATATCGATTATTGTTTTAATCCATTGCGGCGTCTCAATCGTGGCTTACATTGTGTTCCGAACTTAAACAAGCAATGTATATCGAATCACTTGGTAATAACAACATTCGGTGCTGTTATTAAATGTGTCCTCAAAATTGTTGTTTTTATTAATATTATGTTATTTTTTAAATTACGGTATTCACCAGTGAAATGTAGTCCTTTTAGAAGCACAGTCACCCTTTTCTGAACAATTTCCACAGTTGGATACGCTACAATAACCCATTTTATTGAACAATTGCCATGTCAGCGGTTCGTTTCAGACTGAGCCCGGTAAATCAAACATCTGGCTTTTCAGCCAGATAGGCGCCTCGCGCTTTCAGCTTAAGTAACATTTCTATGCCTCTTATTATAAGTTCTGTGGATGTACTGAATAAGTGGTAGCCGTTTTCGCGCCGGTGTCCCCTTCCACCCTATATTTAATTAACTTTGGATATTCTTTACTGTGATGTAGGTGTTTCTAGATTATATTGTCTATGCAACAAGTGGGTATGTCAACCTGGCATGTATGAGCTTGTCTCTCAATAAATCTGTTACGCGATTGATGTGGTTTTACTGCAGCCGATTTCCCGGGGTTCCCAGTGTCCAGAGATTCCTCAGTGGCGACGAGGATGGGATTCGAACCCACGCGTGTAAGTTTAATGTTGCGACCAGAAAACTCTAAAGGTGCTGTGGAAAAATAACTAACTCTTTCCATAATAATACGTACTAATAAGATATTACAGAATTAACAAAGAAAATGAAAACCAAAAAAGAAAAATCGATATATTGAAAAAGAAAGTAGATTCTTTAAGAAAAAGAGTATATATTACAAATTGTTATTGGCATGTACGCGAAATGATAGAGATGACAGTAAAGAGAACGTTGAACCTTCATCACTATCAATGCCAACTTCTCCAATATCTAACACTGAGTCCTTCATTCAGCAGTTAAAACGTGCCATCGCCAGAAAAGGATAAAATAAGAAGAATTATACTCGAAAAGAACATATTGACCGAATCCTTAACAAACTCTTACAAGAACGCTGAAAGTAACGTTGAAAGAAATATTTTACAAATGTTGTCAGCAATGCTGTTTCAAAAACATAAAATGAAAACTAGATTGGAGTTTCTGTATTGGTTTAAAAGGTTAGCCTCGTAATACAATAAGACAAAAAAATACCAAATATGCAGAATTTGCCAGCATAATACGAGATTTCTATTGACAAGATGACGTATCTCGAACAACTGCTGGAAAGAAAGAAACAAAGACCGTAAAAAAAATGAAGATGCAAAAAAGATATCTACTTGACAACATAACTAATTTATATAACAAGTTTAAACAAGATACAGGAATTAATTTATCTTACACGACATTTTTAAGAAATAAGCCCTTTTATGTAGTCAGCCCAAAACTTTCAGACCGCGATACATGCGTGTGTAAGAAATATTCAAATATTGAATTTAAATTTGCCTCCCTCAAAAGATTATCTGTTCTAATTGGACATAAAAGTATAAACGATCTAGTGACATCTTTAGTTTGCAATTCAAACTCTCAGCGACACCCCGAAATAAGACTTCGTAAGCCGGAGGCATGCAGCTTATCAAGGGCAACGTCTTTTAACAGACACAACGTGCAAACGTTTTTTGACAATTTATTTACTATTCTGCAAAGGTATCCTAGTTTTGGAGATGGCACAAGGGTTTTCAGTTTAGACGAAACTGGAACAGCCACAGTTCAAAAGCCAAAGAAAGTATTAGCTACACAAAGTCACCAGTGCTGAGAGAGGCACTTTAGGTTACCACCTGTTGCATGGTTTCAGCCCATGGTTTCAGCCAGTAGAACTGCCTTACCACCAGCAATGGTATTTCCGCGAAAGAACTTTAAGAGTCACATGCTTACAGGAGCACCCCCAGGTCTTGCTCAACCTACTGGCTGGATGACAGGTGAATTGTTTGCAGATGTTATGAAGCATTTTGTCAAAATGACGTCTTCTACGAAAGACAATCCAACTCTTGTGATCCTGGATAACCACGAAAGCCACTTAGCTCCGGAAGTCTTAAACATTGCGAAGGAAAATGGAGTGCATCTTCTTACAATACCTCCGCACACAAGTCATAAGTTACAAGCGCTAGATGTTTCGGTATATGGCCCATTCCAAAAGTACTACAACGCTGCTGCAGATTCATGGATGATTCGACACCCAGGACAGACTTTGAGCATTTATAATGTGGCTGAACTTGTAGGACAGGCGTTTGAAAAAGCTATGACACCAACTAATATTAAATCTGGTTTTAAAAAGACCGGAATTTGTCCGTTTGATCGTGACGTTTTCACAGAAGATGATTTCCTTACAAGCGAAGTAACTAACAGGCCAATAACAGATGAAGAACCGGAAATGCAATCCAGTGATCTTACGACACCTACTATCGAAAATCAAGAACCTTTAACCTCAAATGCTGCACTTCAAGAAAATGACGCCTATCAAAAACATCAAGGAGGTGCGCGCATAGAAGTAATAAGTACTACGTACAGTGCGCGTAATCTCAAAACTAAGTTTTTCATTTAACTGCGAAAACGAAAATAATTCGAATTGTTACCAATAAAAATCACAAAATGGATGGTAAGTCTTTCATTTACTTGAAAACATTTGAATTTGCACGACTTTTATGTGTTAACGTGAGCAAATATCGCATTTTATGTTAGTATCGAAAACGATACAGCATGCGTTTGATTCCCGCCTAAACCCAATTCAATTGTTTGTTCACAACGGTTTTGGTTTTACTCGCTTTTAGATATGGCTGAATGCATGTTTTTTGCTTTTCAGAGCGACACATAGAGGATATGCTTAGGAGGTTGGAGAATGGTAACATTTCGGAAGATGAGAGTCAGATGGGGAAGATATTCCTTATTACCCATCTCGAGAAGCCTTAGCAGCTGAATTAGAGGAAGATGAAGAGGTTCTTGCGGGGCAGGACAATTCAGAAGATTTTCCGGACCCTCCATTGATTCAGTATGAGCAGCCTGTGCAAGGCGCACAGTCATTGGAGCGAGTGGAAGCACAACCGACTGAATCTTTCATGAATTTGAGGAATTTACTGAGGAGAAAACAGTCTTTTCCTTTTGATGAGAATAACATCAAATTTGGTGGGTCTGAAGAGTTACCTTCGTCTATAATGGAACTGCAAAGTCCTTATCAGTTTTTTACCTACTTTTTCACGAATCCGTTTATGGAAAACATTGTTACTGAATCAACACGCTATGCTGTCCAGAAACAACTTGACAGACCTGAAACATGCACAGTGGGTGAACTTCGCCAATCGCGCTTGCGGAGAATGTGCATATACCTTTAGTCGACTCTTCAACTTATTTTTAATAAATATTTACAGTTCTCAAATCATCAGAATTTATACAATAACATAAGAAATACAAAAGTGCTCAAAAGGAAATGAGAAAATTAAGGACTCAACTTAGAAAAACAAAGAAGAGAGAAAAAAAATTTGAGGCTCGACTCGCTAGCGCTAATAAAATATTGCAAGGAAGTAACGTCATTGACAGAGTTACTCAAAATATGTAAATATCAGAAAAAAAAATTACCGGCGTGCAGTATTGAGTGCAGTAGACAGGCATTGAAAAAGCCAAAAGGGAGACGGTATTTCACTCAAGAGAAGGTGATGGCATTATCCATTTATAAGAAAAGCCCTAAGTGCTATACCTTATTAACAAAATATTTAAATTACCAACAGCAAAGTGTTTGAAAAATCTTTTAAGTGATACAAAGATAGCTCCAGGAATAAACAAAGTAATATATGAAAAAATAAAAGAAACCGTTGGTGGCATCAATGAAGAAGACCGTCTCTGCACACTCATTTTCAACGAAATGTCTCTAACCCCACACATACAATATAATTCTAGCAATGATGAATTTAAAGGCTTCAGTGATAATGATAATAAATAACCAATTAAAAATAGCGAACCATGCCTTAGTGTTCATGGTGAAAGGTGTTAAAAAAAAATAAGCAACCTGTGGCATATTACTTCACTCAAAGCCTGAAGACAATTTAATTAAAAAGTATATTAATAAGAGGTTGTAAGACATGTCAAGCATTCAGGGCTGAAAATATTAATGGGGCATGACTATCACCTTCAAATATCTCGAAATGTACCGCCTTCTTTTTGAATTTGCTATGTCGATAAAACAGTTCAGATGAAAAAGTTCTCAACTTAAACGCTTATTACACTTGGCTGAATTAAGTCGTCTTAATTCAGTCGTTACTGAATTTAGTCAAGTGTAATCGCAATTAGCAATCTAGGATCCTAAATTCAGTAGCAAGGATGGTTTCTGACTGACTAAATCATTTAGAATCCTAATTAGAAACGCATTTAGGAAGGTGTAATCGCATTTAGTTACTGACTTCCGTCGCTGCGTGAGGTTGTATAGTTTTATTTTGACCAAAGAGTATAGTAATATATGGGAATAGAGAGCCCTCTCGCGAGATTCTTTGTAGATTTTTGTATTTGCGAAAAATCGCCTACGTCAAGTACGTCACCCCCATGTGAGTTTCTGTCCATGCATATGGACAGAAACAAATAGTTTACAAAATAAAACGTATAGTTTTATTTTGTATTCCCGAATAAAAAAGTGTAGTGCGAGTGCGGTGCGCAGCGTGGGTACCTACGAAATGACGAAAGAAAAAGAAAGGGTGCGCATTAGAAACGGGCCGCACGATTTTGGGGTTTCTGAGGGTTGGATCATGTAGGGGTTGGTTTTCTCTACCCCATGGTATACATCCCTGCCTGAGGAAACGTAAACGCGTAGTTTTTTTTTATACTTGTTTTTACATACGTGTAACGGAACGGTTTTCTTAACTAAAGTTAATGTAACGAAACATTTTTTCGTTGTCACAAGTAGAACGGAACGTAAATCCGCCACTTTGTTTGCGTGAAATGACACTAATGACATGAAAATTGACATTTAGTTGTTATTGTGTTGCCAAAAGAAGAAAAAAAAATGTTGGTAGTTATTCCGTTCCTCTCAGAGTTACGTGTTTTTGTTAACATGCATTAAGAGCGAGCGAAGCGAGCTCGGGACTTTCAAGCACCCCGACATGGATAGGTTAGGTTCGAAGGGGATGACGGGGGCTAAAGTGAGCGAGCAAAGCGAGCGAACGAAGCCCCCGTCATCCCCTTCGTGTTAGGTTACTTTAAGCCCTGCAGACAGAAATAGGAGCCCCTGCCCTGCAGGAAATGAAGATGTGTATATACCAACGATATGGTATTACGATAGCCTCAGTTTTCTGGAATCTACCACGGAAACATGTCGTTCAGTCAGGGACACAATTGAAGATAAGGTATGATAATGGTAATTATTTATCTCTCTGTAGTCACGGCTCATCTTCCGTGCGGAAGATGTCCGGTCCTTTGGAAGACAACACGGGGACACAGGTCCAACGCGCAGAGGCTCTTTTGAGAACTTTAATCTAAAATAGGGTGGGGCACCAACCGGGGACTATCCACGGCTGCACTATTGGAGTACAGTCATGGACCGTCCCAGGTGGGTGCAAGACTATTGTAAAATATGGTGAAAAATATCTGGTCTATGGGAAGGGGTGTTAGGTGGACCAGATAACTTCTATTGCCGGAAGAAAACGGCGTCTGCCTTTCAACATTTAATATTGAAAAGTGTTGGCAGACGGTGACTCGCCAGCTCACTAGCTGGGCCCCCTGAAAAGCTGCCAGTACATAGGCGAAGGGGGCAACAAACGTGTGAGCGGCTAGGGGTGTAGAGAGGTGTGGCCCCGGTTTCGCCGTCGCGGGTCTGAAAGACCCGGAGTGGGTTTCCCCGCTATTACGCCATTAGACACTTCCACCCCCAAGCATATAGCTCTGGCGGCCCCCCTCTGAACGGCCGATAAAGGCAAGCCAGAGTTGAGAGTCCTGCGGGGACTCTTGGGGTTCCACCTAAGCCAGCCAATAAAGGCAAACTGGAGACGAGGCCCTGACCGACTCTCTGAGGCAATAAGGTACGCAGTGTCGCCACTCACCAACAGCTCGCCACAAGCTGCCCTGCGGTTTGTAAGCTTTTCAGTTGATCTCATGATACATTTTTTATTATATTATGGGGTTGTAGAAAGCAAGTCTAATGTTCCCTCCGGTTTTACGTTAATCTCATGATGAGGTAACGCCTTTCCCAGAGGGGGGATATTATTTATTATTATTAAGTACAGCATCAACCATTGATAATTATTTATTAATAGGTACAGCATCAATCATCTTATCTTGAAACGAAACACTACCCATCGAGTTGAAATAATTCATGAATGTGTCTCGGACTGTGTTTCCTTCTTCATTACGCTTACTTTTACTTGTGTTTTTAACGAAGTCAATCCATCAGTATAGTTCCGCCAATCCCCTTTATTAATCGAGCCCTTTGAAGTATTTTCATGATCTATGTATTTTCCGGTTACGTAACCTGGCACTCGTTTTCTCAAAAAATTGTGTAGAGCACAACATGCCATAACCACGGCATCCACGTTGGAAAGATCTAGATCTCAATCTCTCGGGTCTCCGTAGTACTCTAAAGCGTGAAGCCAATATTCCAAAGGCATTTTCTACCATTCTACGGGCTGTACTTAAGCGATAATTAAATATTCTTCTCTCGCGGCTAATGCTCTTCAATGGGTATGGTTTCATGAAATGTTTGTTAATGGAAAAAGCACTATCCCCCAATACAACATATGGGGCATCCGTTTCTGTGCCTGGTAGGGGAGAAGATGGAGGTAAATTCAAATTATCATTTACTAATTTTTGATAAAACTTTGTAGATTCAAGTACGGAGCTATCATTAACAGATCCATTGGTGCCAAATTGAACGTACATAAATTCATAGTTCGCATTGACAACAGCAAACAGTATTACGCTGAAAAACCCTTTATATGTAGTTATAAAACAGAGAACCACTTCCAGGTGGTTTTTCGATAGCAACATGTTTGCCGTCGCATGCTCCTATACAGTGATTGAAGTTCCATTTTTCTTCGAATTTTGCTGCTACTTGTCTCCATTCTGATTCTGTATGCGGCAACTGAAAATTGATGATAAAAAATTATGACTTTCAGGATTCATCATTATCTTGCTCAGAAGATACTCAGATGACAACTTCTACAGATTGTACTTTTAAAAAAGGAAAAAAGAAGCCTGTAACGCGCTACCCGATTATCTAGATTTGTGCCAACTTGACGCGGCGGCGGCGCGGGAGATCTACCTTGCCCCACTACCGCACCGCGCAGCCGCGCGCCGTGTCATTCGAGCGAGCGACAGTTCGCCCCCGCCCGCTAATCGTCGCGACGCGCACGAATATATCGCGTCCGCGACCATTTTCATAATATGTGATTGTTTCTACATATAGTTCATAAGTTATAAACATTGTGTGCCTGATTAGACATTATTTCATAATTATCTCAAACGTGGTTTTCTTCAGTTCGTGACACCCCAAATACCCCAATAGAAACAAATGTTATAAGTGGCGCTCCAACTCGTGGCCGCGAACAAGTTTAAACCAGTTTGTGCTTGCCGACCGTTAACGTTTTTCGGTGTTCCTGTGTTCCTGTTCTCTGGTACCTGCGTAAACAGCGAACATGCCTCCACGTAAAGTACGAACGGACCCGAAACCAGGTGACGTTGACGCGCAGTCCAGTTCCGATGAAGAACCCAGATCTTCGCCAGTGCTCATGTCTGGTGACCAGCTGACTTCATTTCTTACCGCCTTCGCGAATACTCAGGCGGAAGCAAATCGGCAGCTCGTCGAATCCCTCATGGCATCGCACGCGGCAGGTGGTTTTACCGCGACGCCCTCACCGACACCGTCGTCGACTAGCAAATCAGGCAACATATCCAAGTGCACGGCACGTTTTGATGGTCAAAACCGAGATCCTGAAATTGTGGAAGCCTTCATCGACTCCGTCGAAATGTACAAAGAGTGTGCATTAGTTAACGATGACCTTGCGCTTCGTGGTCTCCCGATGCTGCTCCACGGCGAGGCTGCAGTATGGTGGAGAGGGATCCGGACGGAGGTGTCCTCGTGGTCCGAAGCCGTCAAACGACTACGTAGTATGTATGGTACTCCGTGTCCTGCTTATAAGCTGTATCGAAAGATATTCGCTAACGAACAAAATGAAGAACTCGCGGACTCCTTCATTGTACGTATACGAGGTATGATTGCTAAGTTTCCTTACGTATTACCCGAAGAAGCTAAGTTAGACATGATATACGGATTATTAAATAAACGTATTCGAAAACGATTACCCCGGGACACGGTTAGCAGTATTGAGTCGCTAATCGACAAAGCCCGAGATATAGAAGAATCCATTACGGAAAATTCCAATGCAAGTACTTCCTCGCAGTCGGCGCCAACGGAGACGACGACGCCACCCGAGCGGTACGCGCCGGCCGGCCCGGGGGCGCCGCGCGCCGCTGCCACGTGCACCAATTTGGCGGGAAACGGTGCGACGACCCCGTCGCGCAGTGGTGCGGGAGCACAGCAGTCGATCTCGCGTTCGCAGGTTCGATCCGTACGTAATACGTGTAACGAAGTGCTAAGTGCCGATAAAAATAATACCGCGAGTGAATCAAAGTTATTTTGTGTGTATTGTAAAAGTCGAGGTCATACGCGTGATTTGTGTCCAAAGAAAGACTCTAAAGTATCGTCTAGTAATACTAAGTCTAGCCTTATTTGTTATGGTTGTGGTGAAAAAGGGTTTGTACGAGCAAATTGTCCTACTTGTAAAAGTAATGTGTCGAGTTTGAGTTGTAATAATAATATTATTAGTTCAAATGAACCACAACCCCAACATAATGTATTTTATTCACTTACCACGACACAAGACTGTTTTAATGTAAGTAGTACTTATACGAATAATATCATTACGCAAGACCGACCTATATTGAACATTGAGATATTAGGTTATAGTGGTTCAGCGCTTATAGATACTGCCGCCCGGCGTAGTATCGCGGGTTCAACGCTGTATGGACTTCTTCTACGTTTAGGTGTTGAATTTAAATCGCAGACTATGTCAGTTAGACTTGCGGATGGTAGTATTCGTACGAATATTGTATTGTTAACATGTGTTAATGTGAGTTGTATGTCTTTGTGTGTTCCTATTGAGTTTGTTGTTTTTCCCGATGCCTCAAATAACGAAACGCTATTAGGGATAGATTTCATTACAAAGTCTAAGTTGGTGTTGAATTTTTCCTCTATGACATGGTACACAGCTGATCGGCCTCAGGTCATTCACCCCCTACTGACGGAGAGTTCTCGCGAGGTGATGGTGGAGTGTGCGTCTCTCAACCTACTGAGGGGAGATGAGGGCACTCTGTTGACTGAGGAGGAGCGTGGTGGTTTGGAGAATTTACTTGGTGAGTATTCCGATATTTTTGATAAAAACGGGGAACCGACGCCATTTGCCGAACATCATATAGATACGGGTGATCATCCTCCTATTGCCGTGCCGCCGTACCGTGTTACGCCAGCGAGGAAGGAGTTAATTCGCATCGAACTAGATAAGATGTTAGAAGATGGAATTATTGAAGAGTGCGACTCTGCATGGGCTGCACCGATTGTTTTGGTACCTAAGTCTAATGGTGGGTATAGGTTTTGTGTTGATTATAGACGGCTCAACGCCGTTACGAAAACAGATGCGTATCCTATGCCGCGTATTGACAAGTTGCTCCAGTCTACCAAGAAAGGTTGCGTGATGAGTTCCTGTGACCTTCGGAGTGGCTATTGGCAATGCAGAGTAAAGGATCAGGATAAAACCGCGTTTGTCACGCCGTTTGGTACGTATCGGTTCTTACGAATGCCTTTTGGACTGAAGAATGCGCCGGCTACGTTCCAGAGGCTTATTGATCGCTTCCGTTCAGGATCATCACTCAAGGATGTCATCGTACTGACGTACCTTGATGATATACTTGTGATATCTGAATCGTATGCTCGTCATTTGCTAGATCTTCGTGCGGTATTTGACCGTCTCCGCTTATTTAAGCTCCGTGCGAATCGGGACAAGTGTGTCTTCGCCAGAGAGAAGGTTAAGTACCTCGGTCACGTGATCTCACCTGAAGGTATATCCCCGGATGAGGAGAAGGTACTTGCTGTAGTAGGTATGAGAGAGCCTACATGCCTTCAACAGCTGCGCACCTTCCTCCAGACGTGTTCATGGTTTCGCAAATTTATACCAGACTTTGCGAAAGTGGCCGAACCACTTACTCGCTTAACTAAGAAGTCTCAGGCGTGGGTATGGAGTTTGGAGCAAGGTAAATCTTTTGAAACTCTTAAGAAACTCCTGACCACGGCCCCCATTCTTGTACAAGCGGACTATACGAAACCATTCGTATTGCGGACTGACGCTAGTAATTACGCACTAGGCGCAGCCTTACTCCAGGGGGAGTCACCGAATCAAGAACATCCAATTGAATATGCCAGCCGTCTGCTCACTCCCGCCGAGCAGAATTATTCTACCACGGAGAGGGAGGCTCTCGCAGTGGTGTGGGCAGTGGAACGTTTCCGAGGTTACATCGATGGTCACCAGGTCAACGTGATGACAGATCATCAACCCTTAAAATGGCTTTTTACCCTCAAGTCTCCAAGTGGCAGGTTAGTACGTTGGGCCTTGAAGTTGCAATCTTTCGACCTGCGTATCGAGTATGCCCCGGGTAAGGTTAACGTACTCGCCGATACGCTCAGCCGTCCCGGGACAGCAGATGGTCCTGCATCTGAATCGGCTATCTGTCCTGTTGTTGTTGACGTACCGCGCTGGAATGCGTCTTCCACCCGTGATGCGCAGTTAGCTGATCCGGAAGTTGCGAAGATCATCCATGACCTCGAAGGTAATGATGAACTTAATATAAATCGTTGGTCTGAGAGAGGCTATCTCCTGAATCAAGGTGTTCTGTATCGGTATGTCCCGGATACTGATTCCGAGGAGCCTCAACTCGTCGTACCGGAGAGCCTGCGGAAGGAAGTCATGTTCGGATGTCATGACTCGCCTACCGCCGCTCATGGTGGTATTGATAGAACGATACATCGTATCTCTCAACGATTCTATTTTCCTGGTATGAGACGTTTTGTCACCGAGTACCTGAAGACCTGCATCGAGTGTCAACGCTACAAGCCATCAACACTCAAACCAGCCGGTTTGCTTCAAACTCCTGTCCCGTCTCAAAGGTTTGAAACTATCGCAACTGATCTTTTTGGTCCGTTGCCTAAAGGACCCCAAGGTGAGAGATGGATCCTCATAGTGGAGGACACCACTAGTAAGTGGGTGGAGGTCTTCGCTCTCACCGAAGCTACAGCGGAGACGTGTGCAAAAACATTGGTCAATGAGGTATTTATGAGATTTGGTCTTCCTAGACGGATGATTTCTGATAACGGAGTGCAATTCGTTGCCGATGTTATGCAGAAGGCGATGTTTGTTCTAGGTGTGAAACAAAGTCTGGTGCCCTTATATCATCCAGAGGCGAATCCCGTTGAGCGGAAGAATAGAGATCTAAAGGCTCAGCTCGCCATCTTAGTGGAAGGTCGTCATCAAACTTGGCCAGAGGTATTACCGTTTGTACGGTTTGCTTTTAATAGCTCAGTAACTAAGTCTACGGATCATACCCCAGCTTACTTGACGTTCGGTCGTGAGCTGCGGTCACCCTTAACTGCTCAGGCAGACCTAAGAGCAGTAGTAGAATCGGAGAATTTTGTTCCCCTAATTACGCCTTACCTGCTGAAACTCGCAGATACCGTCTCGACAGCCAAAGAGACTCTGGAACGGCAGCAAGATGTCCGTAAGTCATATGCCGATAAGAGTCGGTCGTCAACCCAGGAATACCTGGAAGGAGACTTAGTCCTAATGCGGACCCATACTCTCAGTAACGCAGCAAAAGGTGTTACCTCAAAATTTAATCCGAAACGGGATGGACCGTACGCCGTCTCTAAAAAGGTGAGTTCTACAACATACCTCCTAGCTCATGATAAGACAGGAGAAATCCTCGGTAAGTACCACGTGTCAGATTTGCGTCCTTACCATGCTAGGGAGGGTGAGTGTCCTGAGCCGATTATTCCTAAACGTAATAGAGGGCGCCCTCGGAAGGTGACCTAACCGCAGCGCTCTTGTTATTTTTGTTTGACCACTCGGGAGACCCTTCGCTGGTCAAAAGGGGGAGAGTGTAACGCGCTACCCGATTATCTAGATTTGTGCCAACTTGACGCGGCGGCGGCGCGGGAGATCTACCTTGCCCCACTACCGCACCGCGCAGCCGCGCGCCGTGTCATTCGCGCGAGCGACAGTTCGCCCCCGCCCGCTAATCGTCGCGACGCACACGAATATATCGCGTCCGCGACCATTTTCATAATATGTGATTGTTTCTACATATAGTTCATAAGTTATAAACATTGTGTGCCTGATTAGACATTATTTCATAATTATCTCAAACGTGGTTTTCTTCAGTTCGTGACACCCCAAATACCCCAATAGAAACAAATGTTATAAGCCCCATTAAAACAACAACATGACATTCTAGAAAAGGCTTCCAATTTAATGAACACAAAGGAAGAGGACTGGGAAATCCTTGGAAGATCCATTGGAATGCAATTGAGAGATTTAAATAAACCCCAACATACTATAGCCTGCAAATTAATATCGGATGCGATTTTTTATGGTACTTTAAATAAACTATCTGAAGAATCATTTGTGGGTGTTACTTTAACACCCACAAATAACTATCGAGCTCCATCTAGGTCTTCATATCCAGCATTCACACCATCACGATCATCATCTTCCCAGAGTGAATTTCATCCTTCTGTTCACACCTCATCATCCCCACAACGTATACAATCCCCGTCCCCGTATCCTTTACCGCCCACACAGTACCCTATCCAATCGCCGGACTCTCCCCTACATACCTTACCATTTCAGTACCAAACACAATTCTCGCATCCTTCAACATCCAAACAGTATAATGTCCAATCTTCAAAATACTTGAACTGTTCACTATCCACACAGTTTAACAGCCGATCTGTAAATTCTTCAACTGTTAAATACATAGTTAAAGTTCCGCATCCTTCTGTTCCTCCACCACCACAATCTATACAGTTACATATCCCATCTCCTCCCCCTCAGTCATCAACGCCCAATACCTGGGCGGTTCAATAAGTACCCGTGTTTGAAGACAGTTTACGTTGCTAAGGCAAGTTGGTGTTACCATCGTGTGCTGTCATTTATAAAAAGCCCCCAAAATAATTTTGATGCTGATTCATAGATGAGTTTTGATTTTACAGCAATTTCAGTAAGACGTGTAACGTAGTTTTCGGCAAGATGGAAAAAGTGCTGTATCGTTTAGTGATTCGCTTTCTAGTTTTGGATAGAAAAACATGTGAGGAGATAAAACCGAAGTTGGACGCTGTTTATGGGGACCCTTCGCCATCTATGACTATAGTCAAATATTGGTTTAATGAATTTAAACGTGGTCTGACATTCGTTTTTGATAAGGAGCGCCTAGGATGCCCGACAGATGAGGTTACTGAGGAAATCATTGAAAAAGTCCACGACATGATTCTCACTGATAGACGAACGAAAGGCTGCGCAGTAGCGAAGATTGTAGGTATTTCGACGGGAACGTTAATTAATATTTTACCTGATAAGTTGGCGAAGAAAAAGTTATCACCCCGATGCGTGCCGCGATTGCTCACGGTGGACAACAAGCGGGCGCGGCTCTCAACTTCGAAACTGTGTATGGATCAATTTAAGCGAGATCCTAAGTACTTTTTTGCGAAGTGTTGTCACCTGATGAGACCTGGATTCACCATTATATACCGGACACTAAGAAACAATCAAAACAATGGGTTACTCCCCAAGAATTTGCTCCAAAGAAAGCGAAGACGGTTCCATCGGCCGAAAAAGTTATGGCGACGATTCTTTGGGATGCGAAGGGTGTCATACTCCATGGACTTCGAAGAAACAGGAAAAACGATCACTAGACAATACTCCAGTAAGTTATTTGACCGTTTTGACATGAAATTAAAGGAGACACAACCCTTTGGCGAAGAAGAAAGAGTTGTTTCACCACGACAACGCAACAAGCACATTCATCTGAAGTTGTCGCCGCCAAACTGAATAAATTGTGTTATGAATTGCTACCGCATCCCATGTATTCACTCGACCTGGCTCCCTGCTATTTCTACTTGTTCACAAACCTAAAGAAATGGCTCACGGGGAAAAGAAATAGCTGAAATGAGGAGGTCATCGTCGAGACAGAGGCATATTTTTGAGCGTTTAACAAATCCAATTTTTTTTATTGGTTAAAAATGTGGCAGGGCCATTGGGAGAAGTTTATATCTCTAAAAGGAGACTACGAAGAGAAATAAAAAAAAGATTTTGAAAAAAATTAGATCTTCATTCCTAACACAGGTACTTTTTGAACCGCCCTCGTACATATGAAACTAACGACACAGTGTCATTCATTGAAGGCAACGCGGACATAATAAAAGATTTTTTGATATTTACCAATAAGAAAAAGTGATTTAAGTCATCATCTTCCTGCCCTTATCCCATGTTACTTGGGGTCGGCGCAACACGTTTTCTTCTTCCATTCCGTCCTGTCACCCGTCATGATATCACAGACTCCCTTCTCTTTCATATCATTCTTCACACAATCCATCCATCTTTTCTTTGGCCTCCCTCTTCCTCTCCATCCATCCACATTTATATTCATAACTCTTTTGGTCAGATGCGTTTCATCCCTCCTCTTCACATGCCCATACCAAGACAAACGGTTCCCTTTCAACTTTTCTGTCACTGGCGCTACTACTTTCAAACTTCCTCTAATATACTCATTCCTGACCTTACCCATTCTGGTTACTCCACACATCCATCTCAACATTCTCATCTCCGCTACATGATCCCTAATTTTCTCATCATCCGAAAGAACAAAAAAACAAAAAAAAAAGTGATGGTATTACTCGTTTAACAAATGAATATTTTATAGTAAAAAGTGTTTTTATTTCACTCACCTTTATATAATGTGCCAAGCATTTATAAATAGCCCAACATGTTTCAGGGATAATTTTTGTCAGCAGGGGTTGGGATATTAATGAACTGAATTTTAAATCTTGATAAGAGTTTCCTGTTGCAAGAAATCTTAATGTTACGACCAATCTTTCTTTTGCATTAATGCTGTCTCGTAGGATAGTATCTTGCTTTTGAATAAACGGTGTCACAAGATTTAATAATATGTCAAACGATCTCGAATCCATTCGTAGATAATTTCTGAAGTCCGCTGGTTCCAAAACACTTATAATGTTTATGTTTGCTAACTTTCCGCGCATCAATAAATATTCCTTCACCCATGTTCTTCTTTTTCTTTTTTCTATTTTAATTGTGCCAACGGCCAGGGCTAGGCAAAGGCCAACTTTTTGTTGTCTGGATAATACTGGAGCCATCCTCGCACACGGCACGTCCGACTCCGTCACACTTTAACTGGCAACTGATTACAGTGTTGCCAGATGCCTTGAACCTTTTATCTGTAGTAGAAACTGCTAAAATCTGTATCAAATCTGTATAATCAAATAAACCAAAATAGAATATTAATGGTTTTTTAGATGCCATAATAGTTCACAAAAACATAATCAACATTAATATTAAATTAAATAACAGTTTGTACCTATGTTATAATATTGATGTACCTTGGAGAGCACGCAAAAATCTCTGGGGGATTTCCCGAGCAGAGCGAGTGAAACTTATAATGCTGCCAGACTCAAAATTAACGTTGTTTGTGAAATAAATAAATCAACCAACAGAATAGAATCATAATATGGTGTGTGTAACGCGGTATCTAAGTCATTTATTTTGCTAAGTTCTGTTTTAAGCTGAATATGGTAATTTAATCAATAGAGTTAGAAAATTCTGTATAAAAATCTGTATCCGGTGCTAATCTGTATCACACATCGAAAATCTGTATAAATACGGAGAAATCTGTATATATGGCAACACTCTGATTCAGTAACTAAATTTAGGACATTGTGATCAGAAGCTTCTAATTTGCCCTTCTGAATTAAGACGACTTCATTCAGCTAAGTGTAATAAGCGTTTTACACAGATGGCACTTCTGATCGTTAATGTCGCCAACATAACGAAACGAAAATGTCAGTTGTGAAATAAATTGTTGCACGTGGCGTGGCAGAGCTCAAAGAATTCTTTAGATTTTTGGTGAAAATAAACGTTAAACGGAGGAGTCTTGAACGTAAGTAGCATCATATTAATATTGTCTTATAAGTTATCGTATCATTTTAACATTAAACAAACGATTTCTTCTAATACTTTACGAAACCATAACATAACCTACAAATATCAAAGTGGAGGAAGACTATCAGTTTGCCCGGGGTAAGACAAATACATGTTAGTCTTTCCCCAAGTCAGTTATAATCAACATTTTCGTATAGGGTATTTATTTTTCTTTCGACTAGGTAAAGGTCGATGGTAAGTAGGTACTAAAGACGGCCTCAGATATGAGTAAAAATAATTGCAACGATACTAATCATGCCTGCAGTGCGAGCACGGTTCTTCTTATCGAGTCGAGTCGAGAAATTTATCTATTATAAACGTCAAATTTGACATAAGATATGGATAAAACGACAGCTCTTGTCGTTATATCTATATCTTATGTCAAATTTGACGTTTAGAATTGATAAATTTCTCGAATCGACTCGATAAGATCTCGAGTCGATAAGAATTTAAACATACCGAATTTTATCGAGGGTCGGTAGCACGGAACTTGCTTCGGAAACTTTATCGAGCCTTGTCGACGGCTATGTTTTCTCGACAGCTTATCAACTTTACAAATAGCAACACCAGAAATATGCAGATACACAAATACTATTACTAAAATATTTACAATAAATACTATTAAACAATCTAAGCAATAAGAAAATAACCACAAAATAATAATAAAATACTCCGCTGTGGATCCTTTCCACGTCCCGACGTGCTCTGCCTTCAACATTAACAAGATGATTTCTCCAAAATCCATTGTTTTGCTTCAAAAAATCTTTATCGACCAACTTTTTAAAGACGACAACGATTCGAGATAATTCGAGAAATTTACCAATAAGAACTGTCAAAAGTCGATATAATGGATAAATCTAATCGAGGATGTCGACTTCAAATCGAGGCGTCGGTAAATTACATTGATGAAAGAAAAATAAGAGGATATCAGATGTGGTCACACGATCTGAAGTCAAGTTTTCCTCTTATGCAATGAATTACATCTTCTGATGCAACACTTTGTCATGTTAGGTTTTGTTCACTTATCCTTTATAATACAACAATAAATACCTAAACACCCAAGGTTCACTGTAAAACTGTAAATAAACTTCGAACAAAGCATGAACGACAGACGAAAGGCATAAGTAATTCTCTAAAATGGCGTCATGTCAAAAATATCCTTAAAGGCGGAGCTTGGTGACGTTGAAAAACGATAATAGAAAATTAAAATCTATGACATATAGTGTACACACTTTTTACATTTGTAAATTATTACGTGTAAGGACGAGACAGATTACATTTTTTACTGCGATACATATTGGCATAGTATTTAAAATAACATCAATTTAGGGCTTATCCTCTTATGTTTCTTAAATCAATGGTAAATTACGATCCGTGCTACCTTTGTCGTTTTATCAATATCTTATGTCAAATCTGAAGTTTAGAGTGGATAACTTAACGTCTCGATAAAATTCGATAAAAAGAACCGTGCTCGCACTGCTGTAGTGTCAACAAAAATATAACGTAAATAATTATTGAGACACTAAAATAATATTAAAATTGCCAACCCGCAGCGTTCAAAATTAAAAAAAAAACACTTTTTCTCATTGTAGAGCAAAATTGAATCGTGGTTTGGGTATTATCTAGCGAGATGGAGTAAATTGTTTCATTCTTTACAGACGACGACGGACAAAATGGTACGACATTATGTTCGGAAGACAGATAGGGCAGCCAAATATACAAGAGAACAATTGCTGGAAGCTGTAGTAGAGAAAGTCAAGAAGGGCGAGTTGACAGCTTACAGAGTGGCTATAGCATACAAAATTCCTCGGCCAACCATCGTAGCCCGAGTTTATGAAAAATATGGATTAAAATCGAAATCGTTAGGGAGAAGTACAGTTATTCCTGAAGAGATAGAAAAAAAATTGGCAAAAAACTTGCATGAAATGGAGAAATATGGCTTTGGGTTATCGAGAACAGAAATTATGGAACTTGTTGGAGACTATGTCACCAAAAATCTCATCAAAAATCCTTTTAAAAATGGTATTCCAGGCGAAGACTGGTTCTTGGCGTTTAAAAAACGCCACAATTTGGCTGTAAAAAACCCACAAGCCGTGGAAAACTCACGCAAAAAAGCATGCAATCCCTGGGTGATTTACTCTTACTATGAATTACTAAAGAATACTATGGACGAACTTGGACTACACAACAAACCCTCACACATATGGAATTTATATGAGACCAGCTTTAGTAAAGACCCCAGTAGAACCAAAGTGGTGGGCTTAAGAGGTTATGCCTCCACGAGAACCATTGCATCACCTGGTAAAGATAACACAACAGTTTTGCTGGGGTGCAGTGCAGCTGGCGATAAAACCCCTCCACTTATAATATTTAAAGGGAAAAATCTCTGGGCTGAGTGGACTTCTGCAGAAAATTATCCAGGTACTGTTTACGCAGCCACAAAAAACAGCTGGATGGAGGCGGACGTATTTGAGACATTCTTTGTTAAGGTGTTTTTACCAACCGTGAGTCATAAACGGCCAATTCTACTGGTCTACGATGGCCACTCTACGCACGTGGGGATCAATATCTTTGAAAAAGCCCGTGAAGCTGGAATAACTATTATGAAAATTCCACCACATACTAGTGACAACTTGCAGCCCTTGGATCTTGCAGTTAACAAGTCTTTTAAAGACAAATGGGACCTTAGTTTAGTAAAGTGGCAAAGATTGCACGTAGGTTAAGTATTGCCTAAAAAACAATTTTCAAAATTGATTGGTGTTGTTTGGGCACAAATTGATCCCAAAGTGTGCATAGCAGGATTCCGAAAAGGTGGAATTTTTCCTTTTAACAGTAATGCTATACCTGAAGAAAAATTTCATCCGGACCAACTTGCAGAATGGAAAAAACAACAAGAGCATTCTTCTGGATTAAATGAGACATCCACTACTCCTGACATTTCGAAAAATATCGAGTCCCAACTTCGAACCACTGTTGGTCAGCCATTTTCTGATCTCTCGTACTCAAAAAATCAGTTAACTCATTTACACCAAACTGAAATTGGGCCGGGAAGCAATGTTGTAGTCGCAAACGATCCTGACCCAATCTCGATCCCTTCATTGCGATCGATTTGTCTTAATTATTGGAATTATGCCAATGAACGTACCACAACTGTGCAGGACCATACTACAGAGGTTACACCAGTAAGCTACGATCGATGTGTAAGCCCATCTTATATTACAGACATGCCTCAATCATCTGCAGATTTTACTTTTAATCTAGAAATGTCACAACAAAACGAACATCATCAAAATAATAAAATATTACAACCCATTACTTGCACTGCAACAAACCTTAAAAGGGTGACTCTTGACCATGACATATTTGCAAACAATGCTAAAACTTCACCATTAAAATCTTCAAAGGTGATCATTGTAGATCGTCCTGTGAAATCTCATATTACTTTCGAGGAATTGTTACTCCTTAAAATTAAAGCAGGAGCACACAGCAAACCAAAACGCACGAAAGTCGCTGCTGGTGCCGAAATAATAACAAGTGAAGACGTTTATAAGAAACAAAGGAATATCGAAGAAGAAAAAATAAAAAAATTAAAACAAAAAGAAGAAAAATTGGCGAATAAACTAAAAAAAATGTAAAAATTAGAAAGAAAGAAAGAAAAAGTATTTATTCTCACGCCCAAACCGACGCAGAAGCATACTTAAAATTAAACATAATTGCGTGGCAACCCAAAAACACAAAACAATTAAAAGTAAAAAATAAAACTATGACAAAATTTTTAATCTATGCAAATCAAGTTTGCTTTACCATAGACTATACACATTTAGTCTGTGGTTACCTAGAGATAGTAGACATCTTATTATCATAATAAAAATACATCAATAATTGAATACTTGACTTTGCGCGTCGCATGGTACATAAGAATTTAGGTCGTTGCTCAGTTTTATGCTGTGACTTTAGACGAGCCTAATGCCGACAGCACTGATTTTCAGCAACAACCTTCGAGTGACGTAATGAAGCACCGCAAGGGAGAACCAGAAAAATAAAGTGAGTACTATTTTATTATGTACCGAACTGTGTGTAAAATAGACTTAATAAACTGTGTAGTGTGCTGTGCCAAATATAATACAAATATTGTTATTAAATAACCAATTGCACTTCATAATAAGAACATAATAAAACATGACAGACATCAAAACAAAAACAGGCAAGAAAGTTGTCGGCGGCCATTGTTGCGTAAGAGGATCGTAACGGTAAACGACACCGACGCTTGCGCGACTGTCATGTGATTAGTCCCGTTTGAAATGCAAGTGCGTACACCAATCGAGAAGTGTAATATGTAATATAAATAAATAAATTGTACCTATTTTGTGTAACGAAGCTAGTGTCGATGCTTTTAAGTACTTGACCCAATTAAAAATGTTTCAGTGATTCAAGAAGACATACAGATTGTTTGTAAATATCAAATAATTAAAATAACCCAAAATGATTTGAATAACCGAAGCAGCAGAACAGACACCGTGGGAATCCTGCTCAAACTTGCCTTAAGTCCATGACCCCCCATGAAATTAGACCCTGTAAAGACATAATCAAACTCAAAAAAGAAAATTTTATAAGTGAAAAGGAGATAAACATTGAATTGAAGGATGAGCGTAATATTGAAGAAAATGAACGTGATAAAAAAAATCTTAGACAATCGAAAACATTCAAAAATAGTCCCAGAAAGAAGAAAAAGAACATGAAACACAAAACCTCACAATTCAAGAAAATTGACGACTCCTCAAGTGAAAGTGACATTGAAATAAAGTTTATGGATGATAGTGATATAGAAGATGGTGAAACGTGGACTGAGAATTCTACAAGTGCAAGTGAGATGACGGAGATGAACACTCAATCAAACGATGAGACTTATATTGAAGACAGTACATATCATGATGAAAAAATGATAAATGAAGGACTGTTGAAAAACATTGAAAATATACCCAGAAAGACAAAGAGAAACGTAAAAGAAACCTGTCAAAATAAGAAAAAAAGTAATATTGAAATAGATTTAGTGCATGATATTGATATAGATGACAGTAATAACAACAACACAAAAGAAGACAAGGAAAATTATAATCATGAGTATGACGAACCACCAACAAGTACCGTTAGCAAAGGACAATGGGTCCTAGTAAAATTTTCTACCAAAACAAATGTAAAACACTATGTTGGAGTGGTTATAGATGTAAACTGTGATAACATACCTACTGTGAATTATGTCCGCAGAAGTACATTTAGAGACGGCGTTGATGAAGGCATATTTATTTTCCCACACGTACCTGACATATGCGAAGTGAGACATCTAGAAGACATTGAAAGGTTCTGCTCCTCTGATTTTGATTGTATGTTTGTCTTGCCCCAAATCGTATAATAAATGAATTGCCGCAAAAATGAACGTTGTTTCGTTGTGATAGAGTTCAAATTAAATACGACTACTTTTTTCATTTGCGTTCTTTCTTTAGAAACCCCAATAAGTGTACGTTTTCAGTAAAAATATATTACTGTTATTCTTACCCCAATTGGTGGGACAAAAGACTAGCAGTTTTAACTGTCTTACAATTTATTCATAATGTACGTTCTGAATGCATTAACGGAAATATGTCCATTATTTCATTAACACGTATAGTATTTAGGTATCAGTGATTTTATTATTTCAGAGGTAAGTCAAATAACTTTACCATGAAAATCAATCTTTACTGTCTGGCAGAAAAGTATGTTAGTCTTACCTCACCTCACCTTATGTACGGTTTGTAACTAAGGCACAAGCAATGTTAGTGCTATCAATAGTTTAGTGGGGGATACAAAAAATAAATATTTGAGAAAGGGGAAGGAATGGTGCCATGAATTGGTTGATGTAGACGGCCACAAGATTATACCCCTATATGACGTGCCACACCTCCTCAAAGGTCTACGGAATAATCTTCTATCAAAAGATTTAAAATACACTGACTTTGGAGATGACAATAAAGAAAAAATTGCTAAGTGGCAATATTTCGAAATGCTCTATAAACAGATAAAACATGTGGAGAACTTAGGTGAGTCTAAAACATAATTAAAAACTAATTAAGTAAGTAGTTAATAAATATGCTTAGCGACTATATTGAATATTATAATGGTCTTGCTTAGTGCTCAAAATTATTTTCAGTTATATTTAATCATTTTTAATTTATTTCAGGTACCTACACAAACTCACCGAGGAGCACGTAAGGCCAGCTAAAATTAAAAAGATGCGTGTGAAAATTACAGCTCAAATATTCAGCCTCAGTGTTGCTGTTACAACTGATCACCTAACAGCAAGAAAAATATTAGCTGAGGAGTGCCGCAACTTATTCCGTTGGTTCTAATGATTGACAAACTGTTTGATAGTAAGTGCTGGCACTTTTCGTATTAAGAATGGAAAAATATAGAGGTGCAGTAAAAAGTAACTCACTTCACCATAAGTTATGGATAGAAGCTATATATTTTTTTTAAAGTACAAATATACAGTGAAAAAGAAAGTTGGCGACAAAATCTGTACCATCAGTTAAAAACTTTATTAAAACCATAGAAGGGATGCAGGCACTATGGAAAATATTAAATCAAAAATATTCTTTGGACTGTATGTTAACCAGAAACTTGAATCAAGACCAAGTCGTTTTTTTTTTGGTAATGTGCGGAGTTTAGGAGTTAGGAATGTGTCACCGAACTGCCATTCATTTGAAGGTGCCTTCAAAACTCATTTATTAATTAATTATAGTTGCCAGCGAGCTGTGAATGCCAACTGTGAGGAAGATTTCAATGCATGCTTGCAAACACTAGAGTTTTTTTTAAAAGAAAAAGAGAATGTTAGAAACACAGTACAAGAAACACAAATAGACATAAGCGAAAGAATGAGGCACTTTCAATTCAATTCAAATTTATTTTTTATGGCTCTTACGATGATTCTGCCAACGCAAGGTTGAAAAAGACTGATAATTACGTATTGAATTACACTAAACAAAAACTATTGACAGAGGCACTTTCAAATGTTCCAACAGTTGACAGTTATTTTGAAACGCAGAAAGAGTACCTTTGTGGCTGGGTCTTGACAAATTGTTTCAAGAAAATTGACAAAAATTGTAAAGAATGTCCAGCAACATTACTGTCTAATATAGATAATAATAAAAGTAATGAATATATACGGACTAAAGAACATGATAAAAACAAGAAATGGCGTTGCTACCCATCAAATTAATTAGCACTTTCGCTGACGTCACGCCCAGAGGCGTATTTTTTTTCGTGTATGATATGACACTAAGCCCACAGGCGGTTAATTTTGCCAAGTCAAAACAGACAAACCGCCTATACCCGTGTAAATTTGCGTACATTACTATGAAGCCACGTGATCCAGTGTCGTATTGCACTCAATTATTTTTTTCTAGTGTCAAAGCAAAAATAAATATAAATATATTTCGAGACCCCCCCCCCCCCCGTCGCCCTACACTAACACATCGACGCACATGTGTGTGCGACGACGCGCCTCTGGACGGTTAGTTCTCTATGCCGGCAGTCATTTAGTGTCACGGTAAGCGGAAGCCCGGGTTTTTCGTCATTTGCTCAGAGCTTTCGTCGTTATCAGCGGGCTTAAAGAGGTAAGAAAATTGCTTGTTTTTATAGTACGGATTACTTTTCTTTTAATTGTACTGTTATATATATTACTTGTATCTATTTTATTATCAATTTAGATGAATAAAACACGAATTAAATAAAGTGCCGCTTGTATTCTTTTTTCTATGATTAGGTATATCTCTGACTAATATTTTTGTTCGTAGATGGCTCCAGAACGAAAGAAATGGATTAGGAAACGTTCAAAAACATCTGACGGCGATGGCGAATGCTTGAATACACTACCCAAGAGTACCATCGAAGCTAAACGGGTAAGAACTTGTTCTCAAAAATGCCCCCAGTTGTTCGAAGATCGTAGTGACACATTTTCCGTCCGTGACGACCCATATAGTGATGCAGACGGTGAGTACGGCTCAGATGGTAATTACGAACCAGAGAACGGAGACGGTATCAGCAGTAATTCAAGCCTGGATATATTTAGTAAGCCAAAAGCTGCTCGAATTTCACAACATTACCGCGTGTCAGAGAGTCATTGCTCTGATACTTCTGATACTTCAACCGAAGAACCGCTTCCTGATAGCCCTGTAGAGCACCGCGCTATTTTTGAGGAGGGCCGCCGCCGCCCTTTTTGTAGGCCTCACACACTCACACAGCATCAATGCTCCTCCGAGGAATACCACCGCCCTTTTAGTGTGTCTTTTGAGCTGTCGCAAACTAGATCTGCCTCTGAAGAGCACCGCCACCCTCACGGTGGGTCTGTTGTACTGCCACAAATAAGATCTGCCTCTGAAGAGCGCCGACGTCCTCACAATCTGCCACATCGACGTTGTGTTTCCGAGGAGCGCCGTCACCCCTCTACGAGTATTTCCTCTAGTGAACCTGTAGGTGCACGCCTAGCTTCTATCGAGCGCCACCAATCTAACAGTGCTAGTCAAGCACATCAAGATATGGTTGTACAGCACTCAACACGAGGGCAGGCCCGACAACCTGTTCGTTCCAGTACACCACCTCCACAAAGTGAGTGTTGGGAAAATTCTGTATCTGATATTCCCAATTTTAATTTTGATGATACAACAACTGGCCCCCGCGTTGATATTAATGAAAATACTACTGTTCAAGAAATGTTTGATTTTATTTTTACATCGCAAATAATCGATTATTTAGTAACTTGTACTAACGCTTACGGCAATGCGTTAGGGAACTAATCCCGCCCACATACTAGAAACTGCAGAATGAAAGTTTTTCGTGAAACGAATGCAGATGAAATGAAGAAGTTTTTTGCACTTTCATTGCTTCAAGGGCACGTGAAAATTCCACAAAGGCAAAAGCTTTTTACTCACAGTGACCCATTGTATTATCACCCAGTTTTTAGCTATAAAATGTCAGGTCGACGTTACGAGCAAATTTTACGGTGTTTATATGCTTCCCAATTGAATGCCGTTGGATCTGCTAAGATAAGCGTCTTTATAAATATGCTTACAGAAAATTTTAGAACTGTTTTTTATCCAACAAAAGAGCTATCACTGGATGAGTCTTTAATGCTTTTTAGAGGGCGATTGATATTCCGTACGTATATGAAAAATAAAAAAAACTAAATATGGAATAAAATTTTATGTTCTTACCACCACTGACGGATACATATTGAATATTAAGATGTACACTGGAACAGAGGATCTTGAGGATGATTCTGGTGAAACTGGATCAAAGTTACAGAAGTTGGTATTAAGGTTAATGAGGCCGTACCTTCTAAAAGGACACGAATTATATATGGATATTTTTTATAATTCTGTGCCGCTCACAAGGGTTTCCCTTTCTGTTGGAACGAAGGGTCCCAATTGTGTGGGTTTTAAGGTCTAAAAGTTTCTCTGTGAGCAACTTTTAGACCTTAAAACCCACACAATTGGGACCCGTCGTTCCAACAGAAAGGGAAACCCTGCAGCTGTAATAATAAAAAAAATGAAAAAGGGGAATACTGCTGGCTCAGGAAAAATAAGGTATATGTGAGCAACTGGAAGGACAAACGGCAAGTTTTAATGATAAATACGCTAAAACAACCAAGTATGGCTGAAATAACTAACAGGCGAGGGCAAAAGCAGATCAAGCCTGTACAAATTCTGCATTATAATAACCACATGGCAGGTATTGATCGCGCTGATCAAATGATCAGTTATTATTCGTCACCACGCAAATCAATACGATGGTGTAAGAAGGTTTTGTTCCACATGCTAGACGTCGGTGTTTGGAATGCTTTTTATTTATTCAAAAAGTATGTAAAAAAAGATCCAAAATACGAATACGTTGATTATAGAGATCAGTTGATACAAAATCTTTTGCAAATTCAAGCAGGTGTGATCGGAAAAGATTTAGTACAAGAAGGGGGGCTACATTGGCACAGAAGAACGGCTCAAGCGAATCCAGCTGAGCCACAACCAAGTACTTCCTCACAACCACAAAGCCATTGGCCAACGCGTATACCAGCAAAAGAAAATTCAAAAAAAAAACCTTTTTAAATTGCAGAGTTTGCCACCAAAAAAAAATACGCCGTGAGACTAGCTATAGGTGCAAAGGATGTCATAGGTCACCACCACTTTGCCCAGAATGTTTCGAAGAATGGCATCTTAATACTTCTGACTGATTATAATTTTCCTTAAATGTTTTTTTTTTTTACTTTATAGATAGTTACCTAGTTTCTAGTTCTGTCCAAATATGACTGATTAAAGACTGATAGAATCTAGATAGAACTGTTATAATAGTGTTTTGTCTGTTCAAGTTTTTAAACTTTTATGCTCCTAAACGTACACCTATGAGGTGTACCTATTTGCTTTTGATTGTTTTTTCTTATTATTTTGATGCTTATAGGCAGTTTATGTGTAATGGATAACGATAATTAAAGTTCCTATAATAATAATAGCTGTTTTTAATTTAACCCTTACAAACAAATATTCTTTGATTTAGATGATTATTACGATTAATATCGCCTGGAGACGGCCCGTCGCATTGCAAGTTCTTAGACATATCGTCGACCTAATTCTAATAAGACTTAAGTCAATTTTTACCCAAGCGACGATTTTTTGAAATTTTGGTGATGTGATCAACACTACATCTAATTTAACTTTAAAAATGAATGCAGACGCAGTTTTTTCGTTAAAACATTAATTTTAAGTTATTTACGAACTTTATGCAACCAGAAGGTTTTTTCGCTTCATGGTCAATTTTGACTTACTGCCTATTAGAATTAGGGCGACGATATTTGATTAGACAATCCGGCTACAGACGATCCGGCTAAGGACGAACGGTCATACCGGAGACTGAACTAACTCCTATAATACGACAATCCGCCCGTAGACGGTACCGGCTATGGGCGGACTGCCATATACCAGGTAAACTAACGCCTTTGTTACGACAGTTCGCCTGTAGACGGTGCCGGCTATTGGCGGACTGCCATATACCAAATAAACTAACTCCTTTGTTACGACAGTCCGCCTGTAGACGGTGCCGGCTACGGGCGGACTGCCATATACCAGGTAAACTAACTCCTTAGTTACGACAGCCCGCCTGTAGACGGGTGCCTTATAATAATGCAAGACGGCATAATTCTTTTTTTTTCGCGGATCTCCGTACGCTGTCACAATATGAGCGCGACTGTTGACCGGTAAAACAAATTTCGGTTGACATATGAGCGTCTGCTCATATGTGCGGCGCGCCTGCCCCGCCCACAAGGCCCTTCTAACGTCTTTTATCTGTTCTGTGGTGCCAGCTACGGGCGGACTGCCATATACCAGGTAAACTAACTCCTTTGTTACGACAGCCCGCCTGTAGACGGTGTCGGCTACGGGCGGACTACCATATGCCAGGTAAACTAACTCCTTTGTTACGACAGTCCGCCTGTAGACGGTGTCGGCTACGGGCGGACTACCATATGCCAGGTAAACTAACTCCTTTGTTACGACAGCCCGCCTGTAGACGGTGTCGGCTACGGGCGGACTACCATATGCCAGGTAAACTAACTCCTTTGTTACGACAGCCCGCCTGTAGACGGTGTCGGCTACGGGCGGACTACCATATGCCAGGTAAACTAACTCCTTTGTTACGACAGCCCGCCTGTAGACGGTGTCGGCTACGGGCGGACTACCATATGCCAGGTAAACTAACTCCTTTGTTACGACCGGCCAGGGGCGGACCGTCGCGGCGTCGTAATACAGGTTAACGGACTGATTTGATATGACAGTCCACCTGTGAACGGTACCGGTTATGGACGGACTTGTCTTTTTTTTACGGCAGACCGGCTAAAGGCGTGGTATTATTTTATATGAAAATGTTTAGTGTCATTTTCAGAATGTCAACTTCATCTCAGTGTCCGTGAAAGTGTTAGTAAATTGTTTTATAGAAATTCAGAACATTACATTAACATTTTCGAAAACAAATCTTATAAAACAAAAAGTTAAATAAAATATAACATTACTGACAAACTCATTTGTAACTTTTCCAATAAATTGTAGGCGTCATAAAGAGTCTACAAAATTATTTTACTGACACAACAATTAAAATTTTAATATTCAGTTGGTGTAGATCCGTTAATAGCATTTTGATTTTGATGCACTCGATTCCACTTACTGTCACTTGTAAGTGTAACTCGGAGAAACATATCACATATACGGTTCCTAGTGAAAATAGCGCAATCAAGGATCGAATGTCCAGAACTTCTCTCCAAGCTGGCTCTGAATGTCCCACCCCGACTTTCTGGCTTAAGGAATCTTCTCCATGCTCCGTTCGCGCGCACAGTTTACCGTAGCAATTCATACATGATTCGCGCGGTCAAATCATTCAACCAAATTATTAAAAATAAAAACCTCTTCAATTGATCTGTTTACAAGCAGTTTGGCATCTATCAATACCATTCTTTCTAAGGATTTTATTGTATCAGATACGTTGTAAGCTCAGAATACAGAAAGAACCAGAATCCGCGTTCAACAGTAATTGCAAGCCGCACGCTGCGCTGTGTCCAAAAACAAAATAAGTATCCCGCGCCCGTCTCACTTCCCTCCCGCGTAATGTTGCTAGCTCATACATTGTTTACCCGTTTTGGGGAAAACGTTGAGTATTGGATGGAGGTAAAATAATAATAAAATCAAAATTGTGTTTTTCTATACATGCAATATTTAATATCTATGTACAGTCAGCGTCAAATATATTGGGACGAACAGACTGTTCAAAATGATCCGAAAAAAACTATATTTCAATGAAACAAGGGGTGTTTCAGAATAAACGTAGGACAGGACAACTGGCATTCTTACAAGAATCCCATTTAGATAAAGTTTAATTTCTTTAGCTGTTTAGGTAATGATGAACAGTTTGTTCGTCGCGACATATTTGACGCTGACTGTACCTGATAATCTCAAGAAATAGAGAAGGTCTAATAGGAATAAAACTCGGTTTAGATTAAAAAAACGTTTAATTTAAGCCCTCAGTAGGTAATGAAAACAAGGGAAAATCAAAACTCTTATACTGACAACACTAACAATATGGACGCATCATTCCCTATGACAATTACAAACTGAACAATTTATTGAGTAATTAAATAAGACGATATCTGAATGTGCTACTTAAACGTGAAATGTGATCCCATCCGGTTTTGTTTTTAGCCCCGCTGCATTTTTACAGGCAGGAACGACACAAGACGGCATAATTTAATTTAATTTGACACCGTTAACCCTTAAACTGGCAAATAAATTTATTTCTAAAATGTAATGTTTTTTTGCTATTTCCTGGTTTATTATGATCCCAGAGGACTGATAAAAAATGTGAAAAAAATCTACTTATTACAGTTTTCGCGAAATTCTATGTACTCCAGGGAGTACATTGCCAACTATAGTGTAAAGTATGTTTGTACTACGTGGATCACGGTGCCAAAATATCAATGAAACAAATTTTAGTTAAATCTTTACTTTATTAATCATAATTCTTATTAAACAATATTTATTGGGTGTGAAATTGGCGGAAACAATTTCTTTTGTTATTTTCTCCTACCACAAAACACAGATACATATTGCACTTTACGCAAAACACTTTGGTTCTTCCCTCTTTGCAAAACCTACAGCGTGATTGCTTATTTGCCGATATCTGAAATGATGTCCGGTGAAAAAAAACAGCGAAAGTATTCCAATACCGTTTCGTTTTGAGTTTTATGAAGCTCGTGTATTCCTTCGTCCACGTAGCCTCGATGGCGTAAATAAGTTTTTTTCCAGCTGTAAATCAGTGATTTAGTTTTCTTAACTTTTTTGGCTACTACTGAAGGCTTCTTGCGTTTAGATCTAGTGATCAGCACAGGCAAAGCTTTTGACGTACTAGGAACGGGTGACTGCTGAAGTTCTGCAGATGGAGTGGGTAATGATTGAATTGAATTCAATGTTGGTATGGCATCGTAATTATTAGTTGACGGAGACGGAAAAACCTCTTGAGGCGTTGGTGTTAGTGGTACATCATCAATGTTACAGTCAAATACGTTATCAGAGTCATTGTGGTCGTCGTCTAGAATGTTCAGTCTTTCATATGAGGAGTCTAATGAAGGTGGGTCAGAACTGAGGTTAGGTGAAGATGGTGGAAGAAAGTGTGATTCGTCATCCGAACTAGAACTGTCATCGGAACATGCATTTTCTTTCGGGATCAAAGCTAAAATCTTATGCGATCGTGTCAGGTTCAAGCACTGCAGAAAAAGAAAAAAGAACATGCTGTACGACATACAATCCACACCTCAACCGATGTTATTTTGTATCAAAACAAACAAAGAAACTCAGTTTGCATTTCTTTGTGTACTTGGCAATGTACTTCGTGTATACCGAATTATATTTTATGTTCTTTACTACGTTCTTGACAACGGTATTCACGGAGTACACACAAAGTTTCGAACTCGTAAAATTGCGATTTCGTAATATACACATAAAATTACAAACGATTGATATTATTTATAATGTGTCTATGCAATATAAAGCCAAATAACCACAAGTCCCACTCAAAAAACTACAAAAAAACTTAAAAAGCTTACCCGTGACGGAAAGACACCAGACCGCTTCGAAGACATTTTGAATTTACCGGATAATTTTCGATGTTACCACATCTAATTTTTTTTCTACCAAAATATACAATTATTGCAAGCTAAAAATAATGATAAATGGTATTATTTTATATTAGTAGATACAATCGATTTTTTCAAAGTTTATGTCTTCGGTGAAGTACACTGCCAATTTAAGGGTTAAATACACGTAGGTGGGTGGTCCAACAGTTAGCCACTCGTACACAGTTATCCACGCCCATATCTTTCAAATGCGACGTTGCCGGTCCGCGTATACTAGACATTTCGATGCCGCAACAGTTACTTTCCCCGCTCCCCAGTCGGCGGCAAGCTCACGTCACGCGCTCAACGGTCGTGTTACGTGCAAATTATTAAAAATCAGTGACAAAATATTTAAAAAAACGTAAGTATTTTTTCCGTTTCACATCATTCAATTTATTATTACAAATAGCAGTGTATGTTGACCGTGTAAATATACTTTTCTTGCATATATTAACACACGTTTGGTTTCAATTGCATGAATAATTTTAAAGTGACAGTGTTCAAACGCTTTGTGGGGAGGGGTAGTCTACTATTAACCAAACCTATATGTTGAACAGTTAGCCATGGCTAATTGTGTACTAACAAATGGTTAAATGTTGCATGTTGCCTTGCTTATTTTGTTTACAGATGGGCCGGAACAAAACGGTAGTTAGGAAACGAGGAGGACATTCTGAAGATGCTATGAGGAAAGCAATGCAGCTAGTGCAATCCGGGATGAGTATAAGAAAAACAAGCGAGGAATGCCAGCTTAAATATCCGACGGTCAGATTGTATGTGAATAAATTCAAAATAAATCCAGAGGTACGTTTAACACCAAATTATGAAGTTAACAAGATTTTTACATCTGAGCAAGAAAAACAATTATTAGGTTATATTGAGTATTGTGCTCAAATATTTAACGGATTATCTACTAAAGATTGCCGCCGCGTTGCTTATCAAATGGCGAAAGTCAACAATTTGAAAATACCACAGTCATGGATAGATTCAGAATTGGCTGGATTTGAATGGCTGCGCTCATTCAGGAAAAGACATCCTGAAATTTCACCGAGGAAACCAGAAGCCTGTAGCTTAGCCCGAGCAACTGCTTTCAACAAGCACAACATCGAGTCATTTTTTAGAAATTTAAAATCAGTCATGGAAAGACATCCGAGCTTTGCTGACGGCACTAGAGTGTACAATTTGGATGAGACTTCAACGACAACTGTACAACGACCAGGAAAAATACTAGCACGAAAAGGCACGAACGCAGCAAAGGTCACAAGTGGCGAAAGAGGTACCTTAGTCACAACATGTTGCATTGTCAGCGCGATAGGACAAGCTTTGCCACCGGCTATGGTTTTTCCGAGAAAAAAAGTTTCAACCACACATGTTACATGGAGCGCTATCGGGCACATTAGGGTTAGCTGCAGCTTCTGGGTGAATGAATGCTGAAATATTCGAGGATGTAATGAAACATTTCATAAAGCATGTTTCAGCCTCAAAAGAAAATCCTGTGCTAGAAAAACATTTGCTTGAACGCATTTGTTATGTTTATCGGAGTCATTGATTTCATGTATGCAAAACCAACACACTCAGTAACATTGTATTTAGTTAGAGGTTGACCCGGATGTCTTAATAGCCATGAATCTACAGCTGCGTTATAATATGACTTGAACGGGCCGTTTAATCCAACATCCAGTGGTTGAAGTTTTGCAGTAGTATGCGGATGGAGAGTTAAAACAGTGACACCCGAAGACTTAGCCAGATCTAGTGCTTCAATTGACAGATGGCTTTCGTGGTTATCCATTATTAATAGCACAGGATTTTCTTTTGAGGCTGAAACATGCTTTATGAAATGTTTCATTACACCCTCGAATATTTCAGCATTCATCCACCCAGAAGCTGCAGCTAATATTAATGTGCCCGATGGCGCTCCATGTAACATGTGTGGTTGAAACTTTTTTTCTCGGAAAAACCATAGCCGGTGGCAAAGCTTGTCCAATGTCCATATTTTGGTGTTCATGGTCAAAGGGGTTAGGAAAAATTACAAACAGCCAGTAGTTTACTACTTCACGCAAACATTAAAAACAACTAAATTAAAAGAAATGTTAGTAGACGTTATAACTAATGTACAAGCTACTGGTCTAAAGATAATCGCAACTGTCTGCGACCAAAGCACGGTAAATGTAAGCACCATAAATAGCTTAATTTCTGAAGCCAAAACTGCCTATTTTCAAGCAGGAAGAGAATGGCGAAAAGAAATAATAACCATTAACAATAATGACATAATCCCGCTGTTTGATGTTCCCCACCTGCCAAAAGGAATTCGAAATAATTTATTAAATAAAGAAATGCATGCATGAAAATGAATTAAAAATAATTAAGTGGGAATACATTCAGTGGGTTTATGAAGCCGACAAGTGTGATGGAGAGCTGCGTTATCTTTTTAAGTTGACCAATGAACACATTGATCCCGGCAAAATAAAGAAAATGAGGGTGAAAAATGCGGCTCAAGTATTAAGCATATGGCAGTATGGCAGTGGCTACAAGAACTTTAGCTGCATGAGCAGATATACCCTCGGAATGCCGGGATCTAATACAATTTGTGTTGTTAATAGATAAATTATTTGACACTTTTAATTCTTTAACTTTTTCTCCACCAACTGGAAAAATATACAGAGCTGCTGTAAAGCGAAATTCTCCTCATCACATGTTATGGCAAGATGCATTAAAAATGTTAAATACAGCCAAATTTATGGTGAAAAAAAGTGATGAGGAGAAGATCTGTACCAACTTTAAATAATTTAATTAGAACAATTGAAGGTTTTAAATCACTATGGCAATTACTTTCAAAAAAATATTCCTTTGACGCAATGCTGACACGAAATTTTAACGAAGACCCACTCGAAAATTTCTTTGATGTGTTCGAAATTTGGGTGCTCGAAACATTATGCCCAACTGCGTGGGATTTGAGGGAGCATTTAAAACATTATTATTAAATAATTTTAGCACAAATCATTCTGTCAACTCCAATTGTGAAGATTATTCCAATGAATGCTTGCAGTCTCTCTCCTTTTTCCTTCAAAATAAAGGAAAAAGTAATGCTCCCTTACAATCCCAAAGCATTGTAATTGATCAGCCTCTGAATGTTGTGCAAAATACAAAAAATATTTCAGATTCAGGGGCTGATCAAAGAACTTATGTCTGTGGGTGGGCCTTGACAAAGTGTCTACAAAAAATCGTTAAAGGTTGTAAAAATTGTAAAAGCAAGCTACTAGGCAATGCGGACAATGATATGTACAAATACATACGTGCCAAAGAATATACTTAAAATAAAAAGTGGCTTTGCTATCCCTCCGCCTGCCTAGTAGCTTGTTTCAAGGAAATACAAGAAACAATTGTTACATTTTTAAGTAATCAATGCCATGAAAAAAATATTAACCCTAGAGTGGGCGCGCTATGAGCATTTTGCCGCCCGCGCTAAAAAAACGTTAATATTTTTTAAAACAACTGTCCGTTAGGCTTGCGCTTCTTAGTAGCTGCCCCCACTCTCGTTAGCAACGCGTGCCTAAAGACTGGACGCCGTCAGTGCGCGGGGGACCCAGCGTTGCGATTGATACGGCAATTGCCGTAATATACGGCATTCCATGATGTTTTTTCAGATTTTACGGCATACGGCAGGCTTTTCATTACCGTATCAAATAATACGGCAATTCAGCTTTGCGACAAATCACAATGGAAAATTATGAACAAAACGATTTTTAATCAGTAGGCTGATTGATTATGAAATGCAGCACATAAAAACACAAATATACCTATATCGATATCGACTTTTTTTCGCTTTCGCCATCTCTTAAATATTGGTAATAGAATACTTGTAGAGTGTGGTTGTTTATGACGAGGAGAATTACCGTTTCGTCTTTCATTTTATGATACTGACAAAGATAGCATGATACATGTTTAACGTGAATGAAAGAGATACTTATATTTTTATGCTATTTTGTATAGATATACTGACATGGGTAGCAAAGCAAATCGAACTTTGGTTGGTCTGTGTAGTATTTACTATTGTCAGTAAATTGAACTTGGATTACGGTCGTGCTTGCATTACTTTTTTAATATATTACTTATTGTCCATCTACTCTTACAAGATGAGTGACACTGAAGGAGAAGGCCCTTCTACGCCAAAGAAAACTAGAAAAGGGAAACATATCAAACAAAAATATCGTCAGCAGTGGGAGAGTGAAGAATTTTTCAAAGACTGGATTGCTCCTGTTGATGATGATCCATGTAGAGCGAAGTGTACTAAGTGCGATGTGAAATTATCATGTGAACTCTCAACTCTGCGACGTCATGTGACGAATAATACACATAAAAAAAAGACAATGGCTGCATCTTCTACAAAAACTTTAGGTTCTTACTTCAAATCACGCGAAAAGGACCAGGACGCCTTAGTCGTTGAGGCTGAAATCAAACTCGCGGGTTTCGTGGCTGAACATAATATATCATTTCTTGCAATGGATCATTTGTCGGACCTGTTAAAATCTTGCTTCCCCGATTCAAAAATAGCGGCTGATTTAGCCATGAAAAGAGACAAATGCACAGCAACTGTGAAAAATGTGATTGGTGAAAGTCAGAAAGAGTACTTAGAGAATATTTTGAGACACCAGAAATTTAGTGTACTTGCCGACGAGTCTACAGATATTGCATCCTGCAAAACAATATGCATTGTTGTCAGGTATTTTGATAAAAATTACAAGAAAATTATGACATGCTTATGGCAACTAGAGCCACTGCACGAGAAAACTGGCACAGGAGAAACGTCATCGTCACGAGGATGTACTGCTGAATCACTTTACTTAACCATTATTGAAACATTCACTCAGCGTAATGTGCCATTAGAAAATATTATCGGTTTTGCTTCAGACGGATGCAACGTGATGATGGGCGCTCACAACTCGGTTGCCAGTCGATTACGATCTGCTTTACCTGGTATACAAATAATAAAGTGCATCTGTCATTCCATGCATTTGTGCGCAAATGAAGCATGCAAAGAATTACCGCGACGTTGTGAAGATTTGGCGCGAAATGTGTATGCATTTTTTAAACATAGTGCGAAAAGACAGGCAGAGTACGTTGAATTTCAGATTTTTATGAATGCAAAAGTTCATAAATTGCTACATCCTTCACAAACGCGATGGTTATCACTATTATCTGTTGTAAATAGATTGTTAGAGCAATGGGACAGTTTGAAATTATTTTTTGCCCAAAAATGGCTTGAAGAACGCACCATAGCTGCAGAGCTGATTTTTCGCGAATTACATGACGATTTTGTAAAATTATATATTTTGTTTTTACAATGGATATTGCCTAAATTTGTAAAATTAAATGAGTATTTTCAAGGATCGGAAGCTAGATTGATTGAACTTGACGATAACATGAAAATTCTTTACAAAGAGATCTTGCAATGTTATATGTCCCCCGGGGACCGCTTGAGGGGAAGGTTGTTACCACCAGGTGTCGCCGAGCGGCAAATTGCTCACCGCGCGCCCACTCACGTAAGTAATATTGTGTAATGTATTATTTGCAAACTTGATATGTAAACTATATTTTATGGTGCATTTATAGTTAAAACTAAAATAAACATGTTTGTTTTAGGATTTAAAATTATCAATTGATAATAATAAATAAGACTAGACAAAATGGAATCTCAAATTGTGTCTTGGCTACAGGAAATGTCTGATTTTGAAGATGCTAGTGCACAGATTGTTGATGAAAATGTGTCAGATAGTGATCGATCTAGTCAACATAGTGAGCACAACACAGAAACAGAACAATCAGCAGACAGCGACGCTTCTAACAAAAGAGAACCTTCCACAATTGTTGTGCTTTCTGAAACACCACCTATTCGACGCCAACGGACATCCACTTCAGTAAGTAACCGTTCATCAGCGACTTTAGTATGCCATCAGCCTCGATCTCGTCGTCGTAAACGTCGAATACAACCAGGTGGTGATAAATCTCCAACACGTACGTCCAGCGATGATGATGAACCATTAGATTTGCGCAATGACCTTTTAGAGTTGCGTAAACAGGTAGCGGTAACTGGGTCACCATCGAGTGCATCGAACGTAAACACGCGTCGCGGAGCGAACCTCGATTTATCGGCGGCAAGTTTCGCGTCAGCAGTTTTATCTTCGCCGACACTGTCAAATGCTGAGCCTGCAGAGTGCGCACCGTGCGCGCCCCGCAAACCCTCTCCTGCCCCTGCGGCTCCCCCCAGCACTGTCGCACGAGCTACCCGACCCTCTGACCCGCTGCCCGTGTCTACCGTGTCAGCGAAAAGTAGAGTTATCGCCAGCGTCACCGTGAAGACTCTCGACGCTACTACGAAGCCTTTGCTTGATAAAGCACCGAAGCGGGCTGATGATGATGGTTATGTGACGGTGCAAGGGAGTAAGCGCCGGCAGAGGACCCTCAAGAACCACTGCGGCACGGCTCCTGTGGAGTCCAACTTTATTATACGTGCCGCGAAGCCGAACACTCCGGTGTACATTTTCCGCCTACACTACACCACTAAGGCGGAGGACATCGAGGAGTACGTGCGCCAAAGGACCAAGTACACGGCGAGAGTGCAGCTGCTGGAATCGCGCCGCAATGTCAACTTCAGGGCATTCGTGGTACGAGTACCAACTTGTCTTCTGCACCTCGTCATGGAAGAGGACTTTTGGCCGCAGGGAGTGGTGTTCCGTCGCTTCCGCGGACAAGTGCCACACGATCGCACAGCGGATGACATAGTGCGCAAGTGAAGTGTGTTTACTAACATAGGCTTAAGTTTTATTACTAACGTAAACTGTAATATTTAACATATATATGTTAGTTTGTAAGGTATGTATTTATGGGCCAAAGTAGCCTGAAAATAAATGAGTTTATTTATTATTAGCACAGCTAGTTCGCCTCAGGAATAATATATTGCCCCCACAGGCAAGTACGTCAGTTCAATCTCAACTTTTATCTGTTGCCCCAGCTTCTCAACGACGACCTACTAGAGTTCCGATCTACCAGGGTAAAGATGGCACTAAATGGCTAATTCACCCTCCTTCACGACCAAATATCCGGACAAGACAAGAAAATATTGTTATCAACAGGCCCGGAGTCAAGGGTGAGAAAGCTTTGAATTGTAAAACTCCTGTAGAATGTTTTCATTTGTTTATTACCGAGTCTATGCTTGATGATATTGTGTTATTTACTAATATATATATAAGAGCACGTAAAGGAATTTTTTCCCGTGAGAGAGATGCAAAGGAAACGAACTTAATCGAAGTAAAAGCTCCTATCGGATTACTGATTATAGCTGGACTAAAAAAGATGAATCACGCAAACATTCAAGAAATGTGGGGAAATGATGGGACCGCCCCTGATGTTTTCAGGGCCACTATGTCGATAAAGAGGTTTTATTTTTTGCTTAGGCATCTGCGATTTGATGATATAAACACCAGAACAGAGCGTGCTACTCATGACAATATGGCAGCTATGCGAAATATTTTCGAAGCATTTGTTATGAATTGTCAAGAACATTATCAAATCGGAGAATATTGTACTATAGACGAGATGCTGGAATCCTTCAGAGGCCGATGTAAGTTCCGGGTGTATATGGCTAATAAACCTGCCAAATATGGCATAAAAATTTATGCACTTGTTGATGCAAAGTCATTTTACACCAGCAATCTAGAGGTGTATGCTGGGAAACAGCCTCCAGGGCAATTCAACATTGACAATTCAGCAAACGCTTTAGTAAAAAGATTATCTCAAAATATTCTCAACACTGGCCGCAACATCACTATGGATAACTTTTTTACTTCGATACCTCTTGCTAATCAGTTGGTAACTGATCATAGAACGACCATTGTTGGAACTTTACGTAAAAATAAAAAAGAAATTCCACCTATTTTTCTGAATACCAAAGATCGTGCGAAACCGTCTTCAATGTTTGGATTTGGCGAGAAGAAAGTTTTGCTGTCTTATGTTCCAAACAAAAATCAAAAAAAAATAGTATTACTATTATCAACTTTGCATGAGGATGATCAAATCGACGAAAGTACCGGGCCTGCTGCAAAACCAGAAATTATAACCTTTTATAATAGTACTAAAGGTGGTGTTGACGTCGTTGACCAAATGAAGGAAGAATATTCTGTTGGGAGAATGACTTAGAGGACTCACTAAATTCCCTTTACATTAAATATGTGACCTCTCAGAAGCAAATTGAGGAGCACATCCTAGCTGCTAATAAATTAGTTGACATGTGTAATTATAATGCAGACAGAGTGGACTCAACTTTATATAACAACACTCCGTGTACTTGCATGAAAAATTACAATAGTATTGATTTCCCACCACAGGTAACGGAGGGCCCGTCCCACGTTCAGACATCATATGACTGTAAGCCTCACTCAGAGGAACCTAGTTTATTGGTTCAGGATTCATCTATTGTTATGGATATGCTTACCAGTGACATCTCCAATGATCAGTTATGTTACCGCTCCATAATGTATTCTGATAACCTAGGTAAAGGTTTTGGTGACCTACTAGGCAACAGCCTGAGTCATTCGTTTCTCAATAATTGTATGCCTGGGTCAACATATAAACAAATAACTAGTTCATTATTAGAAAATAAATTTTGTTTGCAGACTAATTTAACAGTATTAATAGGTAATAGTTCTAATGTTAGGAAAAAAGACATTACAGACTTTGTTGCCCAAATGTTAAAACTAAACTGCCACAAAATAATATTGTGTGCTTTTCCCTATCTCGACCACTTGTCAGATACACAAAATGAGTATATACATAAGCTGAATATGCACATACACTTCTTGGTAAGTCACTATAGTGACAAGTTTATGTTTTTCGACACCAACAGTTTTGTTGGTAAATTAAAATTAACTAGGGATACTGTGTACCTACCCATTAAATATAAACGTCAATTAACAACATTGTTAGCTTTTAATATTAACTCAGTCATAAGTAGTATGACGCAGTCTTCTTTCACTACCACAACTTTTAGTAATAGTACTAATAATAAGGTGGTTTGCCAACATAATTTAAACTAGCCAGTTTGACAACAGAGAAGCACAGTCACTGTTTAATATTGTCACATCAAAATATAAATCGCTTCTCTGGCAAAATCTTAGATGTAGAATTATTTGTTGAGAAATATAACGTAGACATTCTATGCCTCACAGAAACTTGGCTGAAGCCAGATAAAATGTCATTTAATATAGATAATTTTAAAATAGCCAGTTCGTTCCAGAGAGTGTCAGCAGAAGGTGGAGGAACCTTAATCATGATTAAAGATCACCTGAAATGCAAAGAGCGACTAGATGTTCGCAATCTCTCTGTTGAACGAGTATGCGAGCTCGCGTGTGCAGAAACGGAGGAGTATGTCATTTTGTGTGTTTATAGGCCTCCCTCCTCTAATACCTCTCATTTTCTTTTAACAATGGAGGATGCCCTTAGAAAAATAAAAATCATCAAAAAGTTATTAGTATGTGGAGATTTCAATATTGACATTCTAGTAAATACCACAGATAAACAAAATCTTTTATCTTTTTTTAAATCATTCAACTTGAAACATATGTTCTTTGAGCCAACTAGAGTGACACCCACCTCAGCTACATGCATAGATAATATTATGACTAATTTTAAATTAATAGATAAGCGTCTTATTAGCGGCATTCGTTCCGACCATAAATGTCAGATTGTTAAGTTATTGTATAAAGCAGTCGAAGGTCCCAAAATAATACAATGTAGGACGTTGACAAAAAAGAGTCTAGAAAAATTTAGTAAAAATCTAGAATCACAATTGTTTACATTAAAGCCACAAATTGAAAACCCCAATGAAATGTATCGTACACTGTTTATTGCTATATGTGAAGAGTTTCAACAGGCTTGCAAAGTAAAAAAAGTAATTATAAAACGTAAAATCTTGTTCAGTGCCTGGGCCACTGAAGGTATAAGACGCAGTAGGGATGTCTTGTACGATCTTTATGACAAAAAGTCATATACATCTAATAATGAGTTTCATATTTACGTTAGACAATATTCAAAAATCTTTAAAAAGGTTTGCATGCAAGCAAAAGCTGCTTATATTAGTAATCAAATAAAAAAATCTAATAATAAAATAAAAACGACATGGAAAATAATAAATACTGAGACTGGTAATCGTAGGCTTACGGATAGTGTATTAAACATAAATATAGATGACAAACTGGTTTCAGATAAATCTGTAGTTGCAAATTTTTTCGAGCAATTTTTTACAAATATTCCCATTGAGACTACTAAATATCTTCCATCGTCCCCTCTAGCAGCTGAGACACTCCTAAAGGAAAATACAAATTTGCATGTACCTAATACTGCAAATTTCGAATTTAGTATTATTTCACACTCAGACATATTAAAAACATTTAAAACAATAGCAGTTAAGAAAACCGAGGACTTGTGGGGATTGTCAGTTAAAGCTGTCGAGTCAATAATAGTTAACATCGCGCCTATTTTGGCGGCGATCTTTAATACTTGCATCATGGATGGCATTTTTCCCGATCTTATGAAATGTAGTAAAATTGTGCCCATTTTTAAAACAGATTGCCTAAACAACGCATCTAATTATAGGCCAATATCTGTGTTACCAGCACTAAGTAAAATTTTTGAAAAAATCATTTTAAATCAAATGTTAGTTTATTTTAACAACAATGGGATTCTTCACGAGAGTCAGTTTGGATTCACGAAGGGACGATCAACGGAGGATGCTGGATCCACCTTAATCAAATCAGTATTAGGGGCTTGGGAAGAGGCACGGGATGCGGTGGGAGTGTTCTGTGATCTTTCCAAGGCGTTTGACTGTGTGGATCACCGCACGCTCATTCTAAAACTAAAATACTACGGAATCCGAGGTAAATCTATAGATCTTGTAAATTCATATTTGTCGGATCGGGAACAAAGGGTGGCTGTTGGTAACGTTACTTCTGTAGGCTCATTAGTAAAAATGGGAGTTCCTCAAGGATCAATTTTAGGCCCCTTTCTGTTCCTTGTATATATCAATGACCTTCCAAACATAATAAAGGATACAATGTCTAACATAGTCCTATTTGCTGACGATACGTCACTTATATTTAAAGTAGATAGGAAGGACAGGGATCTTGTAGAACCTAATAATACACTTAATGTTATCTCAAATTGGTTTTCTGCTAATAATCTTCTCCTAAACGCAGGAAAAACCAAATGTATTAAATTCTCCACCCCAAATGTACCCCACATTAGTTCAAATGTGAAACTTGACGGGAAAGCGTTAGATCCGGTTCCCTCGACTGTCTTCCTGGGCATCACAGTAGACTCTAAATTGCAATGGGGACCTCATATAGAGGCACTTGCAGGCAAACTGAGTTCTGCTGCATTTGCCGTTAGGAAAATTAGGCAGTTGACTGATGTAGCTACGGCTAGGTTGGTGTACTTTGCATACTTTCACAGTATTATGTCTTATGGCATATTACTGTGGGGTTCGGCTGCTGATGTAGGTACTATTTTCATATTACAGAAAAGAGCAGTCCGAGCTATTTATAATCTAGGCTGCCGTGAATCGCTTCGTGAATTATTTAAGAAATTAAATATACTAACCCTACCATCTCTGTATACAGGGTGGTAATTTGAAATGGGGCATGAAGGGCAGCTACCTTAACCATTGTAGCTACAGGAAAACGTTCTTAGAAGACTACCCCTAACTTTTGGGATAATTTCAATCGGCATTCACAGATTTTGAAAAATAAGTACAGTCAGCGAGAAAAAGGGCTGTTTTCACAAAACTTTTTTATGATGCCAATCGATCCCATTTCTCATAAGGATCAAAAGACTTTTGCGGACCAACTGAGGTTTGAGTACTAGAAACGTCAGAAATAACAAAAAACTATTTGAGAGGGGTTAGTTATAAGGGCAGCTACCTTAATCGTTGTCGCTACAAGAAAATGTTGATAGGAGACTGGCCATAATTTTTGAAATTATTTCGAAATGCAAAAAAAAAGAGAAAAAAAAATTTGGTACAGTCAGCAAAAAAATGGTCGGTTCTCACAAAACTTTTTTTATGATGCCAATCGATCCTATTTCCCATAAGGATCAAAATATTCTTCTGGACCTACTGAGTTTAGAGTACTAGAAACATCAGAAATCACGAAAAACAACATTTCGTTAAAAGTTATGTTCACGCAGAAAAAAAAAGATTTTTTTATTTTCAAAATCTGTGAATGCAGTTCAAAATATTTTCAAAAATTATGGACAGTTTCTTAAGAACATTTTCCTGTAGCCACAACGATTAAGGTAGCTGCCCTTATTACTACCCCATCTCAAATAAGTTTTTTGCGATTTCTGACTTTTCTAGTACTCCAACCTCAGTTGGTCTGGAAGACTCTTTTGATCCTTATGGGAAATGGGATCGATTGGCATCATAAAAAAGATTTGTGAAAACAGCCCTTTTTCTCGCTGACTGTACTTTTTTTTCAAAATCTGTGAATGCCAATTGTAATTATCCCAAAAGTTAGGGGTAGTCTTCTAAGCACGTTTTCCTGTAAATACAATGGTTAAGGTAGTTGCCCTTCATGCCCCATCTCAAATTACCACCCTGTATACTTAGTAACATTATGTACATTCGAAAGAACATTGCCCAGTATAACAAGAAAAGTGACGTCCACAACATAAATACTCGCAATAAACACAAGCTAACAGTACCTGGTTTTAGACTAAGAAAAACCAGCAAGTCGTTTATGGGGAACAGTGTTAGGTTCTACAATAAAATACCATCTAGTATTACTGATTTACCGGATATAAAGTTTAAATCATTTATTAAGAGCATTTTGATATCTAAAGCTTATTATAGCATAAATCAGTATATCGAAGATAAAGATGCCTGGCATACAACTCCGTCCTGCACATTGCGACCCTCTGGCCCTGTCTAACTGGTTGGTTGTATGACCTAACATTATTTTTAATGTTTACCTACTTTTATTATTCTTCTTTTTTTATTGACTTAAAATAACCTGTACATTATTTTATCAATTTTCATTATTATTTTTTACATTCAAATATTGAAATTTTTATATCCCACTACAATTTTATTTGTATAATACTCTGCCTTAATAGTCTGATATTGTTTTACATGTATAATTTCGATAATATCATTTTCTAAACTGTAAAGTTTGAGCATCATGCAGCAATTAATGATACACCTTTAATCATATCATATTACTGCCCATTGTCTGGTAGTATGAGTCTGTCATGCTCACTTAAATGTCCTGCTGATGGTGGCGTTGTATATCCGGTCGTTGGGTTCCCTATAATATGGTTGAGCTAAGCGATGCGGATGTGCACGTCATGCTCGTGAACGGGTGCTGTCTGTCGGGACTGGTCAGCCCATAACTACTAGGGCAATTCTAGAAGGCATATTTTCTTTTCCTATTTTCTACTCATATGTGAATTTATTTGTTACATTAACCTGCATTATTCTCATTCTATGTCGCACGCAACTGTAATGGAATTGTCATGAATAGTCATGATCTACTATTTTAAAAAGAGTATTTCAAACTCAAACTCAAACTCAAAACTCGTTTATTCAAAGTAGACTAGTATTACTTAGTTCTTTTTGAACGTCATATATAGGTACATAAGACTGCCCTCAAAGCGCCCACCCTTCACCGCTTCCTAGTGTTTATGCTGTGAAGAAGAAACGGCGCAACAAACTCCCCAGCAACACAGTTCAGTCTGTCAAGTGAATAATTAAATGAGTCTATACACAAAAAAAGTAAAATATTAATTACATTGATTAAATTATGCAAGTTGATGATGGTAAACAAGATATTTACCTAGAACAATTCTGGATGAATTGAAAACAAAAGTAAAAGTATCTAAATATAGATAATTCAACATAATATAAACATACAATTATATACCTACACTCAATATATATAGACTCTATATATTCCAATACATTATTATTACTACGGTTAATGTGAGAATAATGTAGGTCAATGTCAGTAGTACAAGAATAACAATGAGAAATTGCCTTAATGTTGTCATAGCATGTAAGAGCTGACCAGTCCCGACAGACAGCACCCGTTCACGAGCATGACGAGCGCATCAGCATCGCTTAACTCAACCATATTGTAGGGAACTTAACAACCCAATACACAACGCCACCGTCAGCAGGACATTTTAGTGAGCATGACAGCCTCAACTGCCAGACAATAGTCAGGTTTATGTAGGAATACACCAAAAAAAAAAACATACTAAGCATGACAATAATGGCTACATGATACTCACATTTTACATTTTGTAATTAGAATTGTAAATAGCTTGATGCCATGGGCATTACTAAAAAAAAAACTGATACTACCTATATCAGAATCAAAGAATCAAAGATATATAAAATTATAATACAATATATAATGAGTAGGTAAAAAAAAAAGATACCTACAGTTAAATGTTAAAAATTAAAAATTTCAGGAGTGCCAGTGGGTCGCAGTGTGCAGTTGGGAATCGTATTCCAGACATTTTTATCTTCAATGTACTGGTTTATATTGTAATATGCTCTTGACATTAAGACACGCTTTACTAAAGACTTGAATTTCTTGTAAGGCAATTCAGTAATACAAGATGGAATTTTATTATAGAACCTAATACTATTCCCCAAAAAAGACTTACTAGTCTTGCAAAGTCTAAAACCAGGAACCACAAGTTTATGCTTATTTCGAGTATTCAAACTGTGTGTATCACTTTTCTTACTGTAACTCGCTATGTTTTTACGGACGTACAAGATATTTTGGTAAATGTACAAAGATGGTAAAGTAAGTATATTGATCTCCTTAAATCGTTCACGAAGAGACTCTCGAGAGCTTAAGTTATAAATAGCTCGGACTGCTCTTTTTTGCAATATGAAAAGTGTCTCGACATCAGCAGCTGACCCCCACAGTAAAATGCCGTAAGACATAATACTGTGAAAGTACGCAAAATACACCATCCTAGCCGTAGTCACATCAGTAAGCTGTCTTATTCTCCTAACAGCAAAAGCGGCAGAACTGAGTTTACCCGCAGTGGCCTCTATATGAGGCCCCCATTGTAGTTTAGGGTCTATTGTAATCCCTAAAAAGACTGTTGAGGGAACAAGATCTAACCTTTTCCCGCCCAGACTTACATTTGCGTTAATAGGAGCTACATTTGGTAATGAAAATTTAATGCATTTGGTTTTCTTAGCATTTAAAAGAAGATTGTTGGCAGAAAACCAATTCGTGATTGAATTTAGTGTGTTATTAGGTTCTATAAGATCCCTGTCCTTTCTATTTACTTTAAATATTAATGATGTATCATCAGCGAAAAGAACTATATTTGACATATTATTGTCTTTCATCATAAATGGAAGGTCATTAATATATACTAGAAACAAGAATGGGCCAAGAATTGATCCTTGGGGTACTCCCATTCTGACTCGCGAGCCTGTAGAGATGACATTATCAACAGCCACCCTTTGTTCCCGATTTGACAAATAGGAAGTCACAAGATCGATGGATCTACCTCGGATTCCGTAGTACTTCAGTTTCAGGGTAAGTGTGCGGTGATCCACACAGTCAAATGCCTTGGAAAGGTCACAGAACACACCCAGAGCATCCTGTTCCCCCTCCCAGGCCCCTAATATGGTTTTAATTAGAGTGGATCCAGCATCCTCTGTAGATCGTCCTCTTGTGAAGCCAAACTGTTTGTCGTGTAATATTCTATGTGTGTTAAAATGTGTAAGCATTTGATTTAAAATTAGCTTTTCAAAAATTTTGCTTAAGGCTGGTAGTATGGATATCGGTCTATAGTTAGACGCGTTATTTGAGCAACCTGCTTTGAAAATGGGTATGATTTTACTGGTTTTCATGAGATCGGGAAATATGCCGTCAATAATACAAGAGTTAAAGATCTCTGCCAGCATTGGGGCGATCTTAGTAATTATTGCCGCCACGGCTTTCGTTGACAAACCCCAAAGGTCTTCTGTTTTTTTTATTGTAATAGTTTTAAAAGTTTTTAATATGTCAGTGTGGGTTACAAATTCGAACTTGAAGTTAGGTACTCGTAAATCTACATTTTCTTTCAAAAAATGTTCTGCTGCTACTGGTGACGATGGAAGATATTTTGTAGTCTCTAAAGGAATATTAATAAAGAAATTATCTAAGAAATTAGCGACTACAGTCCTGTCTGAAACCAGTTCGTCATTAATTTTTAAACTAATAGTGTTGTCACTAAACCCACGATTGCCAGTTTCAGTATTTATTATTTTCCACGTGGCTTTTATTTTATTATCCGATTTCTTTATTTGATCACTAATGTAAGTAGCTTTTGCCTGTATACAAACTTTTTTGAAAAGTTTAGAGTAATTCCTAACATAATCATGAAAGTCTACATTGGGTGTATACGATTTTTTATCATATAATTCGTATAAGACATTCCTACTTCGTCTTATACCCTTTGTTGCCCAGGTACTAAATCTAATTTTATTTGTTATAGTAACATTTTTTATTTTACACGCCTTTTGAAATTCATTACTTATGGCGTTAAATAATGTGACATACATTTCATTGGGGTTGTCCGGATATGATTTGATTGTATTTAATTCATATTCTAAATTTTTACTAAACTCTTCTAGACATTTAATTGTTAGAGGCCTACATTTAATTATTTTTTTCTTTTTGATTGCATGGCCATTCAATTTCACTAACTGACATTTATGGTCAGAACGGATTCCACTAATGAGGCACTTGTCTAGTATTTTAAAGTTTGTTACAACATTATCAATACAGGTGGCTGAAGTAGGTGTCACTCTAGTCGGCTCAGCGAACATACACTTCAAGTTAAAAGATTTAAATAAGGATAAGAAGTTATGTTTATCAGTCGTGTCTAGCAGAGTGTCGACATTAAAATCTCCACATACTAATAATTTCTTATTTATTTTTATTTTACGAAGAGCATCTTCCATTGTTAGTAAAAATTGGGAGGTACTTGACGATGGAGGCCTATAAACACATAAAATAACATATTCTTCCGTTTCTGCACACGCAAGCTCACATACTCGTTCAACAGAGAGATTACAGATATCTAAACGCTGTTTATACTTTAAGTGATTTCTCATTAAAATTAAAGTCCCCCCACCCACAGCTGATACTCTATTGAACGAACTGGCCACCTTAAAATTTGCTACACTAAACGACATTGTATTAGCTTTCAGCCATGTCTCTGTAAAGCATAAAATATCTACATTATAATTTTCAGCAAATAACTCAACATCTAAAATTTTGCCGGAGAAGCGGTTTATGTTCTGATGTGTCAATATTAAATAATGACTATCGCTCTCTGTTGTCGGACAACTTAGTTTAAATTATTATGCTGAGTGACCACATCATCGTTAGTACTAATACTAACTATACTGGACATAGAGGCAAACTTCGTCATACTATTTATGACTGTGTTAAAATTAAATACCAACAACATAGCAATATGTTGCCTAAGTTTCCTAGGGAGATAAACAGAATCCCCGTTCAGTTTAAGTTTACCAACAAAAGCATTGGTGTCAAAAAACATAAACTTGTCACTATGGTGACTTACTAAAAAGTGCATATGCATATTTAGCGTGTGAACGTAATTATTTTGTCTGTCTGACAAATGCTCAAGATATGGAAATGCACAAAGTATTATTTTGTTACATTGTAAATTTAACATTAAGGCAACACTATCGGTGATGTCTTTCTTTTTTACATTTAAACTACTTCCTATAAGTAAAGCTACATTTGTATCCGAGTTGAATGTATTTGAAGAGAGTGATGTTATTATTTGCCTGTAAGATGACCCAGGCATACAATTATTTTGAGAGGAATGCTCCAGGCTGTTGCTTAGCAATTCCCCAAAGCCTTTGCCTATGCTATCTGAGTACATAATAGAATTGTGATTCTGACAGATATTAGTCCTACTTATGCTATAATTGATGTCAACTGTCTGGGATAAGTTCAAAGATTCATTGCCACAGACATTCCCAGCCTGAGGTGGGTCCTCCAACATCACAGGTGGGGATCTATCACATTGTGGCTTGCTCATACACTTACATAGGTTACTTTTATTCAATGAATCTGTTCTGTCTGCATTATGTGTACACATGTCAACTAATTTGTTTGCAGCAAGGATATGTTCCCCAATTTGCTTTTGTGAGGACACATATTTATTGTAGACAGAGCTAAGCGACTCTTCTAAGGTGTTAATGTCAGATTGTAAACGCTGAGTGTCTATTTTGTATATATTTTTACAGTCCTCTATTTTAACTTGATAGTTTTTTAGTTTATTTATTAATGTAATACGTTCTTTTCTTAACTCAACATTTTTACAGAAGTGCTTTTGTTTCTTTTTTAAGTTACAGCATTTCTTTATAATTTTATTAATTTTAATATATTTTTTAATTTTATTGTGACTAGTCTTATTCATAAATTTATGATTCACCAAAGAATCATGTTCTGTAAGATCTATGGTCACTAAAGGCTGATTTGACATAAGGTCGGAGCTGGGACCAACTAACTCACAGAATAAGCTTTGGGTAGCAACAGACTGCATGCATTCCTTTTCATTCCGTAAGTTTAATATTTCTAAATTTGCACAAACTAACTCATCCTCTAGGTCCCTGACTTTACACAATGCCTCCTCATATAGATCACTACATTGATTAAAACCGTCCGTCACCACCTGGAATTTGTCCCGTTCATCAACAACGTCCAGGTATTGCTGATGTAAGTCTGCTAGCTCCCTTTTCAGGCTTGTGTTTTTGTCAACAATTAACTTAACTTCCTCCTCACTTTCCTCTCTCTCCTGTAGGAGTTGTTGACATTGGGTGTGCGAAGCTTTTAATTGTTTGAGGGCTGCATTTAACTTATGCTCCATGTCTAGAGCAGTAGCCTTACGGGTCAGCATAGGCATGTTGTGAGGACTGGTTACTGAAAATGGAAATATAGAAAAAGTGAGAACAATAAAAATTCTAGTAGAGAAAACAGATGAAAATGGGAAGAAAATGAAATAAGAAGGGTTCAAAATAACTATGTATATCAGTTAATAATATGGGAGGCTTATGAATAGAAAAGAAAATGAAAATATGACTTATTGAGGGTACCTAAATTGTCAAGACTAAAATTATACTGTTAATTAATTCTTAGTGCAAAGCAATATCAATACTAGTTACACAGAACAATATTGATTATCACCACACCTATTAAATCAAAAAGGAAGTCTTTGTTAATTGATATTTTATAAACTTCGATTTCCACCTACTTGTCAAAAGAGTGTTAAAAATAATTAATTGTGCCTGCACTGTGAATAAACTCTGTATGTATTTTTAACAGGGTTGTATTACAGGGCCTAAATGAGTGTTGATGAATATACTAAAAGACATTTAATAATAAACAATACTCCCTGCTTCAGTCCAAAGTTCAATCAGCTGTTGAGAGGTTACCGGCTACGGTGAGTAACCAAACACTGTGTTATACTGCAGATAATCAAAGGAAAACAATAGTCCTGGAGATTTATAATGTCTTGATAGATTTTATCACAAGATTACTCGATTTAAACACTTAATTACAATAATATAATTTTTTAAAATACGAAGCTAATATTTGACATGTCACTTGAACAGTGTTGCCAGTCGAAAAAAGGATATTCATGGAGTTTCTTGCCGGCTCTTCTCCATAGAACCTACCTTTTGGAACCGTGCACCTAGTTTTGACGTTTTAAAAGTGCCTGTAATCTGGTCTATTTGAAATAAAAAACTTTGACTTTGACTCGTAGATGGCCAATGAGGTTGTTTTTTTCAATAATGAATATTGCCGGTATAAACAGTCAAATTATTTACAAAGCCAATACTGAAGATTTGATGCTACGCAGAGAGTATTTGAAAGAAATTGCCATGGTACTTGTCAAGCAATATATGACCACAAGGTCTTCTATAGATACTTTAAATATTCCTTTGAAGAACCAAATTGCTCGCTTTGTGCCAGCAGAACAAGCATCTTCTTCAAAAAAGGAGGGCAAATGCAGTATATGTCCCTCAAAGAAAAACAGGCGCACGAAAAAAGGGTGTTCTAGATGCCAAAAGTTACTGTGCAACGAACATTGCACATACCTTTGTGAAGACTGTTTTGATAAAGCATATCCTGTAGATTTAGAAAATATATAATTTAGTTATTTTTTTAAAATTTTTTAAAGCATTAAAGAGTATTATGTAGGATAAGGGAAAAAAAGTCAATTAAAATATTAAGTTCCTTAAAGTTGTTTGTAAACCAAAGTTTTTAAAACAGAGTTTAATAAATATGTTGATTTATTATTACTTATTAGTGTATTATTTAAATCCTAAGAAAAAAAACTGATTAAATTGCTGTATTACTAGTTAAAATGGTCAAAGAAAAGAAGCGGCAAAACGCTCCCCACGCGCCCACTGACGTTTCGCCAAAAGACGCGCCCACTCTAGGGTTAAAGAAAGAATTGAAACCTTCATTGATTTATTCACAGATTTTAGCTTTTTAGATTGTGAAGTCCATAAAGAAAAAGTAAAGCAATGTTTTGTGGACACATCGATTAATATAATCATTTATAGTTGGTGCAGATCAGTTAACAGAATATTAGAAGGTAAAATCACCTACGAAGGTGAGGATGTCACAAAAAAAACAGCTCAAATATATTATAATAAATATAAAACTAAGAAATATTAATATGTACAATAAACGGACTTAATTCTGAACTTTACACGAGTTTTATTATAGTTAAAAACAAACTATGATACAGACTCTCACTCAACAGATTGTCCTGATTTCCTCAGTTCTTGTTACATGTCTTCGATAGCGAAGCAATAGTACTTTATAAATAAGAACAAAATACCAGGACACAAGTTGACTGAGATGTCTGTAAGATTGAATAACATAAAGAAAATAAATCTTCAGATTCCTAGTATAGGTAGGTATATATATATAGCTATAACTTTGACTTTAGTTCAAGCACCAAACAGAGCGTGGCAGCACTTTCCATACATGCAAATTTTTTCATAGAGTTGCCACTCTTTCCCATATAATTACTTTACTCTTTGATACATAAACATGTAAAAACATTCTTTTTATTAATTCATAAAGGCTTGTTTACACGGAGATAGTTTCTCGAAGCGAGTCTCATGCCTTCTCTGTTTTCATCGTAGAGAAAAACAAAGACGGAGCGAGTCTCGCTTCGAGAAACTATCTCCGTGTAAATGAGGCTTAATACTTTATTGCGATCATAGACACAATGTTATGTGCAAAGTTTTTAAATAAAAAATATAAATACAAATGCCTTTTATTACAATGAATGACTTTAAGTGACTGCCTTGTTGATCTAGTGGTCGCAAGCGCGACTGCTGAGCGGTCTTGGGTTCGATCCCCAGGTCAAGCAGTATTATTGGGTTTTTCCGAGAAATTCCGAATCTGGATTTGTGCCCGGTTGACGGCAATAGACTCGCCCCCGTTCTCCACATGTTTTATCTGCTTCATCGAGCATTTCAAAATACTACCACTTAGCAATATACACAAAACAATACATTCTAACAGTAGTAGGCGATCATAAGCTTTAGGGCAAAGTGGCATACGACCACGGACCACGGCTGTCCTCTGAACATCACTATGAATATGTATTAAATACATTAAAATAAAGTACCTACGTGTAAGTTGTTTATTTAATAGAAGATAAATATTAAATAGTTTGCACAAAACAATTTCAGATGATAATATTTTCTTGTTTCATTCATTTTTCAGTACCTAGTCGGGTTTTAGTTTTTGAACTTACTTTTTTTTTAAATTATTTTGGGATTATAAAATATATATTTTTGAAATGTGCTAATTAAGCTCCTTCATTTGATGTGCGTTACGTCAGCGGAATTTTGTCGCTTTTCAGGATTTCGGCTTGACAAATAATTAGTACCCCATTTCGTGTAAATGTGCCCGAAATTTAGAATTTGTGCGTCCAACCGATCCAAAGATATTCACGAAAAACAGATTCCGCTGGAGAAACGTTACCCCAGCGGCATGTTTTATAACCGGTGGTCGTAGCTGAGTTCAAACTAGCTACTTAGATAGATCACGTTTGTGCCTAATTGTGCCCAAAAAATTTAATTTGTGCGTCTTGAGGTTTCAGAGTTATTCAAGATGCCGCTGGGGTAACGTTTAGCAAATTGCTGTACCTCTCAAGCGGCATGATATACAACTACGTTTTTTTTTACTACGGTGGGTCTTAATTTGTGCTTATGCTGTGCAATTTTATTTTTTCTATAATCTACACCGTTGGAAAATAAGAAATTGATTTCCAAAAACCCTAAAATCGATCCTTGCGCTTCAATGAGAAACCCTAGAAACTTACCAAATATGGTAGTTTGTACCTTTTATGAACTCAAAGCATCCTGCGAAATTAGTTAGATGTTTCTATTCTAACTCCTTAGGGCTCTTACACACCACGTTTTTTTCCGGCGACGTCGACGCGCGTCGCACGCAACTATAACGCGCTGCAAACGCGATATTATCGCAACCAATTTACCTATTCACACGTTCATAAAATTATAGCATGCAGACGACGACTTTTTCGCGAGCTGTCGACGCGCTCGTAGCGCGGAGTTACATCACTACAGACGCGCTGCCACAGCGCGTCTTTTTAGCTGCAAACACATACGTACAGCGCGTTTTAATCGGTTACTTGCCGACAACCGCGTCTGTAACGCGATACACGCTCCTTCGCGCGCGTGCTACACGCGTTTTACTTTGCAAGGAGAGTTGCTCATGCGCGTCTGTAGCGCGTATCTCGTGAGTTTGCAACGATGCAATCGCAAGTAATCTGCCTATTTCAAGTTTAGCAGCGCCGACAACGCGCGTCGACGGCGCCTGAAAAAAACGTGGTGTGTAGATAAAAGTTCCTAGAGAGCTATTCTATTTTAATTAAAATCTGACCACGCTAAAATGTAACACTCCAATAGGTACATGAGTTATTATTAAGTGACGGTAATTATGATTCGACAAATAATAATTAGTACCTTAATTCAATTGCTTATCCTTAGGCCTCTTTTCCATTACACGGTTTCTCGCCGTGAAAATCTACGGTTAATTCGCCGCGTGTAGGCACGGTCGTCAGTGTGGTATGGATCACTATATGAGCTTGTCGACATGCACGGTGGCGCCAAGGCACGGCGCCGCGGCCGCGTGCGCCGTGACTGCCCCTCGGCGCGGCGCGTCTACGCACGGCGTGATTTTCACCAGTGTTGTATGGCAGTCTATCGGGGTGTGTCGACGGTGCCGGACGTACGCACGGATTCGTGACCGCTTATATACGCTGTTTCGCGATTTTATTATAAAATGAACATAAATCAAGAATTATTAATTACGTTGATTCAAGAAAGGCCTGTAATATGGGATAAGACCATCGACGATTATAAAAATAAGCGGCTTAAATATGATTCCTGGAAAGAAATATTTATTCATTTCCAGCCCACATTTGAAGATTTAAGTGGTGATGAGAAAAACAAGTTTGGTAAGTTACAGATATTTAATTATTAACTTTTTACTTATGCATAGTTGTTTTGATAGGAGAGGCGACCTTCGTTAGATACAAAATATTGTGCAAATCTGTTGCGAACTTCATTAGCCGCCAAACTTCCGCGAACTGCATTCGTGATAGGTAACTGGATTAGTTTCGATTCTGAATCAAGGGTGGACTCATTTTCACTCGCATTGTGAAACTGAAAGTTTTCCTGCTTATGTATAAAATTTTGCAAAACACAACATGTTTTCACAATATCAACTGCCAAATCGATGGACACATTCATTGGCCGGTGAAAAATTCGCCATTTATTGGATAAAATGCCAAACGCACATTCAACAAATCTTCGCGCTCTGGTGAGTCTGTAGTTAAATGTACGTTTTAATTGATCAAGCTGATGACCACCAAATGGACGAAGCAAGTGATAATGCAAAGCAAAGGCTTCGTCCGCAACGAACACATATGGCAAATCGTAGTCAATTCCAGGCAAACGTGTTGCATCGGGTAGATTTAATCCGTTGTTTGTTAAATTTTTCCAAAATGGGGTCTCTTTAAACACACTGGAATCACACTCCTTTCCGTAGGCGCCAACGTCAACAAATATAAAGTTGTAATCGCTATCTACTACTGCCATCAAAACTATAGAAAAAAAATGTTTGTAATTTAAAAACATCGAGCCACTATCAATTGGCTTAATAAGTCTGATGTGTTTTCCATCGACCGCTCCTAAGCACAGCGGGAAGTTGGAAGATTCTTGAAATTTGCTTGCAATGTGTAGCCAGTCTTCTTTAGATGGCATTTTCTTATATTCTTTATACAGTTCTAACCAAATGTAGTGGCATACTTCACGTACGATGCAACTTATGGTTTTTATTCCAATTCTATAGCTGTAGTATAGGTCAGTAAAGGTATCTCCTGTTGCTAGATACCTGAAATATAAAACAAAACGGTTCAGGTTCAAATACTAAAACCCCATTTTAGGTCGGGGTCGATTCAGTTTAGGTCGGGGGTTTTTATAAATTTTGAATTTAATAATTATTATTTATTTATTTTCAGGGCAAATGGTGATGAAGAAGTGGACCAATATGAAAGATAGCTGGATAAAATATGACAAAAAAATTAATGAATGTAAGTCTGGTTCTTCAGCAAAAATAATAAGAAAATATATGTTCTATGATGAAATGATGTTCCTAAAAAAAAATGTTGAGCATCGCAAGACCGATTCTAACATGACTGAACATGTTCATGATTCTAGCCTCAGTAATGAAAATTTTGATAGTGCAGTCCCGAATCAATCAAGCTCGGGATACACTGAACGGAGTGAGACGCAAAGGGCTAAAAAAAAAAGAAAAAATGAACTAAGTGAAGTTGACATTAGGTTTATGAAGTTTATGGATTCAGCAGAACGAGATGAGAAAAAGAAAAGCCGTAGTATGAACTTTTTTATGGGAATCGCTGATACAGTTGACAAGTTCAGTGATGAAAATATGATAGACTTTCAGTTTCAAGTAATTACAATAATTAAAAATATTCAACAAAGACAGTGTACTCAGTATATACCTACATCAAGAAACCAATGGGATCAAGGCCATCAAGGATATTTAAGTGGTACAGCATCCTCAAATGCGCAATCGTCAACATATGGATATTCTACAGCTGCTAGATCGGGCTATGGAATAAGTCGTCCACAGACGTCTTCTCATGATTTTGGACACGGTTCTGGTTTAGAGCCAATCCACTACCGACCCGAATCACAATTATCTGTACATAGTGTAAATGCGGAAAGTATCTCGGCAGATTCTCAAGTTTCTATTGAAGACGAATTCGATTTTAGTACCGCACTTGAGTAGCATTTTCAGCGTAGTGTATTTTTTGATTTACTTGTTCTTAAATTAATAATTATTAAAATTCAATTACATGTAATAATTTTGTTTGTGTGCAATAAACAATTTTAAACTAAAATATGTCATTTAATTTTGTACCTACTTACCTCAGAGTTACAGCCAATCTTTCTGCGGGCGATATACTCTCTCGCATAAAAGTATCTTGATGTTTTAGTTCCTGGGATAATTTTTGGAGCAAGTTGTCGAATGTAGTTTTCTGCATTCTAAAATAATTGTAAAACTTGTCTTCATCTTCTCTCAATTGATTCTTGACAAGTGTATGAAACGCGCCATATTCCTCCCTTTTTTCTAAAATCGGATGTATCCAAAACCTTACTTCCCTTTTTTTTCTATTTTCTTTTTCCTATATATGTAACAAGCAACTATAATCTTTTTTTTCGTAAGAAAATTCATGACGCAGCACGTCCTACACAGCCCGAGTAAAAAGCGCTACTAGCCAGTACTTACCAATGTCTCGCGCGGTGATTTTGCCGTATCATGTACAAGCTAGCACGTTTTTTCAACCGTACGGCTTACACACCGTACGTTTGAACAACCGTGTAATGGAAAAGAGGCCTTAAAGTTTCAGCTGAAAAATCCTTGTAAAGATATAAGAAGAAAACCATAGGAAAAGAAATTTCACGGCCTTTCTATTCGGCGGCCGCGCAGCACATTGTGCCAACCTTCTTAAATTTGTAGTACAAGATTTCGTTTTTTGAAACAGTCTCACACACACAAAAGTGTTACATAAAATTATTTATCATAAAATTAGTTTATGTAGCGACGGGACCACGAGGGTGGTCGAGCTGAAGACGAAGAAGGGGATGATGATGTGGGCTTACAACCTCCTCTTACTTCAATTCTTCAACCCGGGGAGGATGTTCGGGCGCCTTCGAGGATCTTCGGTCGGCTGCGAGGCATCGGCGGGAGGCGGCGACAGGCGCGGGCGCGCGGGACGTGGGGCCAATGAACCCACCACTTCGCTACCGATCTCCATCGAAGACACGCGCGCGCATTCGGAATTCACTCAATGTTGTACCTATGTATCAATAATATAACTCGGTATTTACAGTCCACTGTTTAATTTAAAGTCCTTAGATAGGTCCCTAGTTCTTCTATTTCATTATGCTCAGTTTTACCACTATTGCAGAGTGATAAATTTGTACAAGGCTGGGATTACAGAACAGAAGAAAGTGGTGTTGAAGCTAACAAACTGATTCAATATTTAGAACGTTATTGGATTAAAGGAAATTTTGATGAATTTTCTCAGCTTATAAGCGTATTTAACCAGAGGCATAGGACTAATAACATTTCAGAAAGCTCACATGCAAAACTAAGCCGGCGCATTAATGCAAAAAATTTTACAATGCTATCAAATGTCTATGAAATGTTTAAAAAAAAATTACAATTTTATCAAGCGAAATCGCACACAAAAGACGTGTAAGGTCCAAATTGAGAATGATGATTATATCCGAGAAATTCAGCTACAACTGATTTCAGGTGATATTACGTAGGTCATGCTTTAGATAAATTTCGTCGAATGTTGTTAAAACATTGTAAAAAAATAAAGTTTAAAATTTAGTCACCAGACTTTAAGTTTGTTATTTTACTGCAAAGAGGTTCAATATAACCGTTAAACCAGTAGGTACCATACACACATAAAGATGCCGTTGAGGTTTTTAGAGTTGGCAAGTTATTTTTTAAATGAATTGGACCACGGAATTCTCAAAAGGTGCTGTGGTCCAACTATTTTTAAAGTTGGACAACTGCCCCTAGTAAAGACCCATGGTCCAACTAGTTATACAGAGCAGTTGAACCACTGCCCCGGACTGATACCAATGATGTCCTAAAATGCTACATCCGGTTGGATAAGTCTCACTTCATAAAAAAATTGTATAAACAAAGTTGTTTTGACAAGCCTTCAGAAAAATGTGAATATGTATGTGTAAATATTTTTATATCGACTGTATATAACAGATCCAACAACTTTGTTGCTACAAGGAAGTAAAATTAATCATAACGGATTTAATAACGGTATCTTTACATCTATTTAAGAGAATCGATTTAATCGGTACAGATTCCAGATGTGAGCAAGCGTTGCAACCTTTCAAATCCAAAATTAAAACGGACCATATTCACATTGAACAGAGTGACGAAGATTCTGAATCTGATGTAATAATGCAGGTTACAGAAATTGAAAGAAATTCTACTATTATTCCTCTTAAAACATTTTATGACAAGACTATAGAAACTCAAACATTATATATACAGTTACTCGAACCGACTTACAATAAAAATTAATAAATTCATACTACTTTAAAAAGGCTATTCAAAAAAACTACCAATGTGGGGTAATGTCACGAACAAACATTATGATGACGCTAGACATGATGCGAGTAGTTCAAATGTCGAAAATCATTTTAACGATATTAAAAGAATATATTTTAATACAAAAGACGAACGTATACGCTTAGATAAATTTTTAATCCAACATTATAGTTTTATTAACGGAACAGTAAAACTAAGTTCCAGTGACTATACACATAAATTGGAGGCCAGCAAAAATATTGAACGAGAGCATAAACGCAAATTAAATGATGCTTTCGAATTAGAATCTATATTTCAAGATGAGCCCGTAGAAATAGAAAATTGGCGAGGACTTTCTGTCCCTCCCTCTGTAACTCCAATCGTCAACTCAATCAGAGCGGAGTTATATTAACGAATACTTGCGCATTTGACTCAGTAGCACAAGCTTTTGCTGTAGCTTATAAAGACAGAGCTACTATAGACGAGAAGTGGATGCTTCTGAAACAATGACTAATGACGTTTTTACGTCATTAATAAAACAATTAGCTAATACCAAAAAATCTGGACAAAGGCTTTACGAAAAAAGAGAAAATTTACTGAATAAACTTTTTTATTCTTCTGAGAAAAGTTCCAGTAAATAATAAACGGTTGGTTGTGAATGAATGTCACAAAAATTTTAGAAAATGCAATTTATATTTTTCTGCAACAAGGAAAATATGTTGTACTAACGAAACATGCACTAGTCACGAAAATAATAATAAATATTATTGCAAATATTTATTTAATATGAATATCATAACACAAAAAGGTGTTAAATATTTGCGAGGGTCAGTCCAATTATGTTTAACACATGATGATTACCCTATTTGTCACATTTGTGGAATAGGTCGTGCAATATTTAGTTATGACCTCAATGATTTAATAATTTTCGAATTTCATGATTATTATATTAACAAGGACGCTGTTCCCATTAATATTGAATTAAGTAACAAAGTTTATTTGATTTTAGCAATTATTAACTACGTACCAGTTTCAGTGAAAAAAGTTTCCATACAATTGCCGGCAAACCAGTTGTAACCTTGTTGTAACTAGAATACCCACGGAGTACCCTAAAATTTCAAGAGATGGAACTACTTAAGGTTTGTCGGTAAAGTAGGCTTAATGTGTAAGAGTGCGCAAGTCCATGTCGTTTAAGAGTGTGCGCGCGTACTCTTAAACGACGTTTTGTTTTTTTCTATTAAACTTTAATGTATATTATTTAAACGTTACTTTTATTTTTTGTCAGCAGGATGTCACGAAGAAAAAGAACGAGTGACCGATGTTTCTGTCCGCCAGAAATATTGCAACAGGCCAGAAACCGAATCACAGAAGGTGAAAGCATTAGATCAGTTGCGTGATCCTTGGAGATGCATCAGGCTACCTTGAGAAAGCGGTTGAAGAAACCCTCACCTGCCACGAGCTTAGATAGATATACTACTACTTTTACTGCTGCAATAATTCAGTGATTGGGCCCTGACTGCAGCAGATGTTCAGCTATGGCAGATTTTTGCTCATCATTGTTTTTGGCAGCCTTGATGTGCCCCTTGATGCGGC